>CM077879.1:65939664-75939664 GCA_039720435.1 Amazona ochrocephala
AAACCCAAGTCAGTATTTGAGGTTCTTAATTCAAACAGTGAAATTTGTGGGCCAGAGGTGGTTAGTGAGGTCAGCAAGGTTAAATCTATTTGAATCCTAGGATTTTCCTAACTGCAAACATTTCTGGAGTTTGTCTCTTGATCATGAAGGGTGGGTGTGGATCAGGTTTAACTTTATGAATAGTTTCTTCAAGGAGAATGTTGGGAATAAGTAACAAGCCTACAAAGTTTGAAAGCAAAACATCATATCCGTAAAGAAAGATGCCTTAAAACGTTTCAAGGAAGTCTTTAAGGTGAAAATGTAAACTAGGAGAAGTTAAGCTGCATGAACCTTCCAAAGCAAAGTCAATAAATATACAAGAACCGCATTTAAAAATGTAGGACAACAAATAAAGAAGACTTGATGCTCCTGTGATAAAATGTGGAGCAGAGGTGGAGGAGTCTTGAGCTTGTCTGTATTCTAAGTGAATACTTTAGCTCAATTGCTTTTTAATCTATTGCCATGAATTTGTTTCAGGCTTTTACTGTTCAGGTCTTGTTCCATGTAGTTCCCTTTCTTGAATTCATATACTTAGGTTTGCAAGGAGTAGTGGATAAATGGGTAGAATTTGTTAATGGCTGAGTTCACAAGATGTTCTCCTGAGCCACCAATACAACAATGGAGGCACTACGTCTTCATTACTTCCGTAGGGATTTTTATATAATGTGTGCCACTGGAAGCGAAGTTGAAATTGGATGTTGGCCTTGAACAATGCATTATCTGTGACTGACTTAGGTAAAGGTCTAGGTTGGGTTTTATCTAGAGACAGACTGTGTATGGCAAAAGTCTGTATCTTGCTACCAACTGAGTTAGTTTTCCCTGGACTGTAAATAACATTTTTTTTTTCCAATTCAGGGCTCAAATTGAAGCTGATTAGGATTTTCAAATAAATATTAGTTTGATAATATATGTTGTTGTTTTTCCAAAATCTTCCTTATTTTGCTGAGGCCTTTTAATGAAGAGCTTCTTGTTCCTTATGGATACAGGGAAGGAAGACGCAGTTCTATGCGTATATGTAGTAAACCTATGGGTGGGTTGCCTGCCTGTAATGTGGAAAGGCAGGTCTTCAGATCCCTCTTTACTGGAAACAAAGTAAGAGGATTTGGAGATTTTTCTCTTGGGAGAGAGATATTGGGTAGTTTTTTATCTGATATTAAAGAATTGAGGGAAGAATTTAATTCTAATTTTCCAGTTATATCAGTGCTCAGGCAGAAACATGACCTGTATGTACAAACACAGGCATGGAAGAGTTTTTACTGAGGAAAGGACACAACGACATACCTGAGTTCTGTAAGGATTAAAATGAAAATTTTAATGAAAACATGAAATTAGGCAAATGGTATTTCTTTAGTTGTTGATGAAGAATGATGTTTTCGTCTTCATGACTCAATTTTTTTTCTGTGCTTAGAGAAAAATGAAGAGTTAAAGTTCATTGTGCACATATAGAAATACTTTCTAATTTTAATGGTGCAAAAATTCTGCAATAAAGTCTTGTGAGAGAGAACAGAAAAAATGATGACTGCACATACTGAGATTGGAATCATGTCCATTTTGATGTCGATGGTAGTTGAGAACAAAATGCATTTAAGGACTGTAATGGGAAGGAATTAGTTTTGACAGTGGTGGAGGAGTTGTAAATGGCAAAGAACGGAAGATAAGAATTTGGTTTCAGAACTGTTTAACAACAGGACTTTGAAAAGGTGCTGCCTTGGATAAAAAGAATCCTTGGCAAGAGAAGAGAGTTACAAGTTAGTATAGAGATGCTGAAGTGTTTGCCTACATGAGGGGCATAAATGATAGACATACAGTCAAAACTGAGGTCTTTAAAGTCACTGTAGAGTGTGGGAAGAGTAAGGGTTTCCAGAGAGAGAGAAAGCATAAAGTCTTGCCTGAACAAGAAAAGGTTTGAAAATCTAGCTATGCTAACTAATCCTCAAAATGAAAAGAGGAGGGCAGGGGATCCCATCTCACCCATGGCTGTAATAAAAAGTACTTCTCAAATGAAAATGGTCATGTCTAGGGACCTTTCCCTGCTTTAAATCATATTCTCTCATCTGCTAGTTACCATTGTAGAAATGACTTTGAAACAAAGAAGCCCTCCCTCTCCCAGCCTTAGTATTCTTAATATTGCTGGTATGCTGTCAAAAAGCCTTGCCCTGCTAGCACAAAGATGAATTTGCTGATTTGCCTAAACTGGTATAGGTAAACTACCAGATGATTTGTTTTCTATGTGTATAGAGTGGTAGCGGTACCATATAAATATTCAAAGTCTTTGAAAACAGTTTACATGCTAAACAATTGAACTGTAGATGGCAGGGATGAAATGTGCTGTGAAAGACATTGTGGTGTTAGTTAAATTACTTTTTAATGGCATTAAAAAGAAAAATCATATTATCCTTTATTACTTTTGCAAATAAAGCTAGTGAAGTGTCTTTCCTATTTATTAGTAACACAAAATTGGTTATTCAATAGGGTTTATCAGGAAGAGTAAGCGAAGTTTGATGGGACCTTTATGTATTGTAAGATGGGAAAGCCAGGTTGTATTGTTTTATCCCTTCTGAAATGCCATGCCTACATGTACTTGATGGATTTGTTCGGATCATTTTGTTGTATGAAACTATCTGTAATATACAGTAGAAATTAGGAATTTAGTTGCTTTAACTTCAGGCAGCTAAACAAATTGGAACAACTCTGCAAAAGGTAAGTCTTGCCAGTGTAATTGTGTCAGCAGCTTGGGCTGTTGCCAGCATTGGTCAGAAATTGTATCTTGTAATATTCTTGACTTAGATCATCAGAAGCATGCAAGGCATGCAGACTGCACTGGTCAGTAACCAAAATCACAGTTTGTTGATACATCTGTATTCATGCTAGGGCTTATGTTACATACCAGTTTACTGGTACATCATTTCAGTATGATAAACTTAAGAAAAAGGTGAAGGTGGGGGCAGTGGTAAGTCTCAAAGAGGTAGTATCTTGACAGCCTAGTGAGGATAAGGTTTTCAGGGAATGTAGTAAACTGCCTAAAGTAGGTGTCTAGTTTTTCTAGAGCTTATGTTGCTGTTTAACAGTTTAGCATGATTGCATAGAAATAATGTCCTATATTATTTTTTACTTCCGCTTTAAGTAGTTAAAGAATTATGTAGAAATAAAATATAAAATAAGTGATCCTGGGAAAGAACGACAGATTACAATAATGAAAAAAATATTTCTGAATCTAAATTTCAAAAAATTCCATTTTGTCAGTGCTTTTTTGATGTTGAAGCCTGATGTAGGCACATCCAGTACGGAAAAGAGGATCTAAAGTGATGAATCTGAAAGAAAATGGAAGTGCTGTGCAAAACAGAAGTGAGAGGAATCACTACGCAGTCATTTTATGATAACATTTACTTTTCAAAGGCTAAACATTGTTGTTCAGATTAACAAGAATAACAGTAATGTGACATGTATATGAACAGCTGAATGTATAGTAGAGTTGGTAAAGTTTTCCATATGCTGAGGTGCTGCTTGACTGTATGACCTTTCTAAAGTTGCTAAAGTAGAAGTTTTTGCAGTTCTGTTAAAAATACACAAGATATAGATATACTTTTTTTTTTACCAATTGTATAAAAAATTCAAAATACCTTTATGGCTGTAATCTGGCCCAGATAATGTCCATGTGAAGTGGTAGAAAAATCTGTGTAGTTACTTAAATAGAAAAATTAAAGGAATCAGATATTTTAATTCTTTAACCCACATTCATTTTTTGCTTTCCTCTCCCTAGGCCTGGTAATTTCCTACTTCAGCCTCATCCATCCCAAAACACAAATTAGAAAAAAAAAACCAAAACCAACCCGCATACTTTTTTTTCATGGCATGAGAGATTTTAATGTTCTCTGATTATTTTATATATATTTAAAAGTAAGGGGTTTTTTTAATTGTTGAATTAAATGCATATTGTAATAATGCAGATTCCTATAATTCCTGCTTCTGAAGACAGAATTACAAACCGGTGGCAGGCAGGGTGCTACAAAAATAATTTTCAGATTTTATTATTGCAACTAATGTGAAATTTCCTGCCTTTCCTTATTTTCTATTTAAGTAGTACAGAATTCTACTATTTATAATTACTGGAAAGAGGATAAACTTTAAAAACATTTTTCTGATGCCTGATCCTTCCAGGAGGTCCAGCTCATGTTCAGGAATAAACCTGGTGGGTTATCTGCTTCTTATTTTTACTCTTAGTACTGATTAAGACAGTTTATAATACCCTAAAATCCTTAATCCAGAATCAGGATAAAAGAATAAAAGGTTTGTCAGCACAGTGAATTACAAAAAGCAAGAGTGTAACTGAAAAGGTAAGGAAACACGAAAACGTTAAATGCGCACCTGCTGTTGTTGAATTGTCAGTCTCCAGTTGTAGCTGAATTGTAAACTCATTTTGATTTTTGCCCTGTGAATGCTAAAATGTTTTATCATTCAAATTAGGATTATGGTGTTAGAGCATAGTGTATCTGTATCAACTAACTTATTCTATGGAAAGCAATACTCTAATTCTAAAACACAGGCCAGAATCTTCACTGTTCTCACATCTTTTGTCTTGATACTCTAACAAAGTTCAAAAGATGGATTGGAAACATGTAATTTTTATTAGATAGTATTTTATCTTCACTTTCCCCCAAGAAGTTGAGGCAGTTGGGGGTGATGGGAGGTGTTTAAGTTCTGTCGGTGCGGGTGAGATGTTTTAGTCCAAGTTCAGGACTAGAATTTTTTGCTGTCCTAAGATTTTTTTGGGTTTATTGTATAGGCAGTAAAGATCAGTTAATAAAATTCTGATTTATTCTAGCTAAATAGTAAATTTAGACAGCATCTTTTCAGTGGAGCATTGGATAAATTTATGAACAGAAAGGTAGCTGAGTTAGTTTTAATTCCCTTAGCTATATAGCAGTCTATATTATCTGGCTGTATAGAAAAGTAATATATATTCTCATCTTAACTGAAAGAAGTGATTATCAGAGTATTCTTTTTGGGTGAACATATTTTTTTACTGGTTCTTAGTAGTGTGTTTGGTGCTGTCTGCCTTTTTGTTTGCTATGTTATAGAGATTTGAATGGTTTCATGCTCACATATGCTTCCTACTATATGAATATGGCTTCATTTGAGGTTGTCTTCCTGCTGTTTATCTACTCAATTGATAACATTTTAAGTGTATTTAATTTACATGTTTTCTATTACAATTAAAGTGTTTAATCCACCTGTTATGACAATTGTGTTTAAAAGTAAAACCATATCTGTTCCCAGACAAATGTATTTTTTGTTCAAGCGAAGGGTGTGTCCTTTCCTTCTTGCTAAATCTGGATAGCTCTTTATAGACTTCTGTTCAGGATTACTGACAGGTATCAGAGAGGTGTAGATTCTGCATCATATACAGACAGCATGTTTTGTATATTGAAACCAGTTTTGTTTGTTTTTTTTTTCTACCTACCTACACATACGTGAAGCAAGAAGGTATATTCGTGTGTAACATCCTGTGGAGCTACATGGACAGAAATGATGGAAGGAGGGAAACCTGTTTGTAACTAGCAAATTAGGGGAAAACATCAGTTTCTCTTACTGGTAGCGTACTTTTCCATGGCTGCATCTTCACTACTGAAAAGATGTTACTTTACAGTAGAAAAGGCACAGTAGCTCGCCATTTTACTGTGGAATCCAAGGCAAAACAAAGCAGCCAGCATCTCTCTTTGGTAGTACATAGACATTTGTGACTTATGTCCTAGTTTAACCCCTCCTAATGAAACAACAGCACATCTTCTATGTGATAGATATGTTCAGTGCTGTTTTGTTTACATCAGCTTCTTCATCATGTTTTCCCTTGTGAGTTTTTTTGGGGTCCCCACCACCAGTAGGTTCTGGTGCTAACAGAGCCATCAGCAAGGGTGGAGGGAAAGTCTGCTGTCAAGTGTGTTTTATTTGGTTTGGTTGGTTGGGGATTTTTATTCCAAAGGTAGCAGGTCTCTTTTTAAGTGATCAGTATTTTTCTAATTCCTGCAGCGTATCTTGCCAGCAAATGAAAGCTCCACAGATTGTAACCTCCAAAGCTTTTCTTTCTTTGGCTTTTCTGTTTTTCCCTCATACTTCCCTGTGGTAGCCTGAAAATATGGACTCCAATTGCTGTTCCTCTAAATCCCAAATTGTAGTCTTCTGATAAAAGGTACAGCATGTAACTGAAACCAGTGCATTCTTTACTATTGTACTGTCACATTAGAGTGATTTCTTTTTTTATGGTCTTTCATTGTCTTTTTCATTAATATAAATAAATATTAGTTAGAAGGATACTTCATCTCTTGTAACATAAATCTCTTGAATCTCTAACATAAGTCTGATCTTTGGTATTTTATTATTAGAATCTTATGAATGGGCAGTGGCATCCTGGCTTATCCATACTACACTTTGGATTTATTTTTCATATTAAAGGAATAAATTTTACAACTGTTTCTTTTTCAGAAAATGATAAGATGGGTAAAATGTGAATGTAGATAATGAACAGTATTAATGATGTTAGCAGGCTGGTAGTTGAAATATCTGGTTTTATATTGCTAATTTATGTTTCTAGGCTGATGTTGAATTAGAACAAGAGTTGCATAGATCCATGTGCTGTCTTTAGTAATGAAGTTGTTGCCAACATTAAATGCAAAAACTGTTATTGACTTACTTGGTACATGACTTAGCCTACTGTTTCTTCAAGATGCAATGTGGGGTTATATAATATGAAATACTTTCTTATCCTATATATAGTAACTGCAAAGACACTTTTTAAATAATGATAAGTTTAAAATCAAATGCATGACATAAGTAACTAACCAGATGCACAAATAAACCTATGGGGAAATGTTACAGTTTTGACATGACCTAGTAAAAGCAGGGGCAGATATCTGTCAGGCCAATAAAGCTGTTCTTTCGACTAGTAGCACTGAAAGAAGAGTGTAAACATGAACGTTCCTTCTCAACTCAGCCACCTCTGTGTGCCCTTCAGATACATTTCTCTCAATCTCATTTCTTATTGTCCAGGGTCTCAAAGGTGAGATGAGTCAGTGAGGACTTGCTGGGTCGTGGAGCAGACGTCCCTGCCCTCCTCTGCTGTCTGTTTATTCCCTTCCCACACAGTCAGGGTGCAGCACAGTTATCTTCAGTAGTGAAGTTTTGGAGATGAATATGTAAAACTTGTGACTTGCTTAGCTTGATGTGCAGTGTTTGCATCTCCATTTCCCTCCCCTCACTGTCCCTCGCCCAACCAGAGAAGCAGCAAACTCCAGGGTAGTGGGAGATCTCATTGACAGCCAAAACCGAGACAAGTATCGCCATCCCTGGAGGTGTTCACAAACTGCAGATGAAGCCTTTAGTGCCATGAGTTAGTGGTGGCCTTGGCAGTGCTGGGGATTGATTGGACTTGCTGATCTTGAAGGTCTTTTCCAAGCTGGTTGGTTCTATGATTCTATATGCGTATAACCTCAAGTATTTTTGAGATAGAAGGTTTCTGAAGCTACTCATATTCTGATAAAATTTGTTGTGATTGGGGAAAACAGAAGTCAGGCAAACATTCTCATCATTCAAAAATCCCCAAACTGTGGCTTCCTTTGTAGCTGAAGGTCTTATAGTCCTATTTGGTCTGGCTCAACTTGCTTCAAAAAGTTTGTGTTTTGGTTTTTTTTTTTTTTTCTTTTTTCTCTCAAAAACCTGTCTTTTCTCTTAGTATTTAAATTCCTAATGGAATCATAGAAAATTCGTATCGGAAGGGAACTTAGGAGCTCACTTAGCTGCCTAGCTGAAACAGGATCAGCCATGGGATCAGTTTAGGTTGCTAACGGCTTTATCCAGTTGGGCCTTGAAATCCTGTTGGGTGGATGGAGCCAGCACACCCTTTCTGGGTTGCCCATTCCACTGCTTGATCGTCATAATAAAAGCTAATGAAAAATAAAGCCAAATACAATACTACTGGAATTTGTGTTTCAGTGCATGTCTATTGTTTCTCATCTTGCCACCACATGCTACTCTAAAGAGCCTACCTCCATCTTCTCGATGGTACTGGCAGGTGCCATTATTCAGGGCCTCCTGAAACCTTTTCCTCTCTGAGCAAGCCCAGTTTCCTCAGCCTCTCCTCACATGGCAAGTGCTCCAGTCCCCAGTCAGCTTGGGGAATCAGTTCAGTTTATCTATGTTTTTCCTGTTTGAGAGGTGCAGACTGTCTAGATGCAGTCTAATGAGGGTTGACTACATGGGAGTAATTTCCCTCAATCTCCTGGTTGTGCTCCGCTCAGTGGAGCCCAGGATGCTATTGGAATCGTCAGGATCCTCCAGGGCTCATTCAACAGAGCTGCTCCCTAGCCAGTCATTCCCGGACTCTACTCTTGCAAGGGCTTATTACTTCCTAGGTGTAGGGTTTTGGATTTATACTAGAACATCATAAGGTTCCCATCAGCCCATTCTTCCATCCTGCCTAGGACTGTTTGAGCAACAGGGCTGCCCTTGGGCATATCAACTGGTCCCCCCAGTTTGAAGTCATATGCAAAGTTGATGAGAGTACATTCCCTGTGGTTATAATACTTTTCTTGAAAGTCATTGTTCTCACAGCTAAAAGCAATCTATCTTTGTATCTTTTTAAACTTCAATACTGCAAAAGAGTATTTTGTGTATCAGTAACATGCACTGCATTCATCAAAGCAGGATGTAAGTAATGGCTGTTATCTCAGTGCGAACTACGTGATTACTTACATCCTCACAGTCTAAGCTTTCTGCCTTCCTGTTTGTTTTGGATTTCTTCATGCTGTTAATGAGAGATGCAAAGCATGTAATGGCAGCCTCATTCTCAGTGAATATGTGCTTTCTAATTTGTTGATTAGAGTAGCTCATCCAAACAAAAAAAAAAGCTGAAATTGAGCTCTGAGCAAAACTCCTGCATGTAAAAATGCTTTTCAGGGCACTGAAGGATTTATTTGCTCCATATACCTGTGTAAGAAAGTATTGCTTTTCCAGAAAAAGGTCAAGATGAGTCTCTGATCAGTATCTGGGAGGAAAGGTAGAATCTATTTTCAAACTTTTTTTTAGAACTCAATTGTTTTTTTGAGAGAACAATATCTGTGGAGTATCGATCGCCTGTGTCCAGTAGTTAGTCAAAGGCTATCTCCTTTGACTAACCCCTTAGCGTGGTGTCATCCTCCTTCATGTGATAGATTGTTACAATCTCAGGCAGTGTAATTACACACTAGCCAAGTGGGTCATTTATTTCTGTACCTTCACCATTTACCAAAAATCTCCTTTATCTTTGGAAGCCAGCTCTTCCTTTTGCAGTAAAAGCAAAATAACGGCACATAAAACATTAGAGTCTAAAACTAAGGGCTTGAAAAATAACTATAAAACTAACTTTAAAAAACTGTTCTACCTTTTATGAACACTTAGTGTACTTTTTATCTTTTTTCCTAGCGTCCTAGAGAACAAAACACACAGAGCCAATTCATTGTTTATCATGTGGTTGGTAAACACTATTTTTTATTTGTGAATGTTTTACCTTTCTTTTATTTTATCTGTTAACAGTAGATGCTTTCACTTGCACGGGCTTGCTGTCTTGCCTACCCTCCCCACCTCAGCTCTTAATTTATGAAGTGCAAAAGCTCCTAGAAGCACTGCTACTTTTTACTGATGACAATGAATGAAAGTGTTAGATACCTCTTTCTGAACACAGCTAGTGTATAAAGAAAAGTACATTGTTTCAACTTGGATGAAATTTTAGGTTAAATTTGAAGCCTGTGATTGTATATTTACCTGCTGGGGAGACCTTGTGTAACCATTTGCATTGTATTTCCTTAGAACTGTTTTTGAGAGGAAGATCAGTAAGCTGGCATTAGTAGTATCTATTTCTATTTGGGAAGGACATATATCTTAAGAAGATCATAAAGTAAAAGGAACTCTGATTTTGACTATGTTACTTTGTTATCCCAGATTGAATGATTTCTCCTTTGGGCCCAGCCTCTCCTTTGGGCCCAGCCTTAAAGCTACGTGAAAGTCAAAGGCTAGGCTGAATGCCACATGCATTCATTTTCACTGGCTCTGAGTCTGTATTACCCCTGTTCTTATGGTTGTTACCATATTTTCTTAAGTAACATAATATAACCAAAATAATTGTTTGTGAATAGTAGAGAATCTAGAGACTTATGTGTTCTGTAACTGTATTTTTCTGCTATAACTTAAGTTTCAGCCAAATGGAGTCTGGGTTTTATACCAACAGGAAAAATGTGTACACTTTAGATTCTTCTATTAATATTAAATTCTCAGGACTTTATATGATTGCCACTTTTTGGTTTATATTTATTGCTTTCAGTGTCACTATATATTTTTCAGAGCATGTCAAGGTAGTAAATCTTTCTAGTCTGACATGTAAGCCGGTTTATGTATGTTTATATTTGAACCCTGTGCTGAGACAGCTTTGTGACCTACAATCTCATTCTAATCTCAAATGTATGACTTGCATCTCAAACTCAAACATATTAGCTGTTTTCTTTTTTTTTTTTTCAAGGGTAGTTGCAAATGGATTTCAAATACCTGCTTGTCCTGTAGTTTGGAGTCTTGTTAAAAAAGAAATAATGCATTTTGGAAGTGGATTTTCCTCCTTCTAACAAGTTACTGATGCAGCCCTTTGTCTTATGCCTTCTACAAAGCTCTGTTCTGGGATTTAGGGTAGTTTACTATATTTTTGTATGTAGAATTTTAAGCCACCTGAAACCAAACCTGAAACTAAAGATCCCACCTTCCATTCCCCAAATTAGAATTCACTAGCAGTGTGCATGTAAGTATGTGCAGATAAGTAGCAATTTATGTCAGACCCTTCTTTTGCTCTCCCTGTCTCTAATGCCTCCTATTCTGTTGTGTCCCCTAGAAGGTACTCAGTCTTTGTGTGCTGCAGGTTATCTAAGAATCTTTTCTAAAGGAATAACAGTAGTAATTTTAAGAGTATGTTATGTAGGCTACAGGCATGCAAATGTGCTAATAATGGCAGGTGTGACTTCTTGCTTTATTCAGCACCCCTAATGCTTAGTCTGTTCAGCATACAAAAATGGTCTGAAGTGTTAAAAGGCAAATGAATTATCATAAAAGAACAAAGAGGTGTTACTAGACTAGTGTTTGTTCCCTTCTGAATCTCCCAGTCAATATCTCTCACTAAAATTTTTAGCTAAATGCTTATGGAAGAACTTTTTTTCATCCACAAGGTTGGTTCCAGAATATCATTGTATCATACTACTTGTAGTAGTAGTAATAGAGTAGCCAGCCCTATAAGACCAAAGAGGGTTGGTGTGACATATAGAGCAAAAATGAGAGAAAGATAGGTGCCATTCAGGCAAACTCTTAAGAGATAGTTCTTCCTATTAATCATGATTAAGGTAATAATATCTTATATTTTTTTAAGAAAAATTTATTTATGCTGTTTCTTTTAAGTGGTGGAGAGTAAGTGATGCTGATGAGGAATGATAATGTTGAGAGAAGCTTCTGGTGCTTTTTTTCTAGCACTCATACTTTGTGTGAAAGGCACAAATGACACCTCAAATGGTATGTAGAACAGTTTGCATGTGATCACAGCCTTCTTTGGTGAATCTCTTCTGTTTACTCCACAGTTAGGGTATTTATTTTCTGGCAACTGCTGTCATCTTTACGTCTTTCTGTACTCGCGTGCTGGTTTTGTGTTTCTTCTTTCTCTGTCCTTGAATGCATGTAATATTTACACACAAGACATTGCACCTGAGCAGCTGACTTGTTCTCCAAGTTTCTGAATGCATCTCCCTCATGTGTCTTGTCTTATCCTTTACTGAGGCAGACTACATGTGGACTTGGGAACTATTTATTTGAATCCTTGGTGAAATCTTGCACTTAGTAAACATGATATTGAGGACAAGCACTGCAAAAAACATGCAGTCGTTGTAACATTTCATGGTATGAAAATCTGCACAGTTAAACAGAGGGACAAGATGAGGTAGTTAAGTGATGTTGAAGAAGTCTTCACTTATCAGTGATCTTATTCTAGGATTTTACTCTGGTTTCCACTTCTCTGGATCAATCACGTTCTCAGTATTTCCTCAAGGTGTAGAGTAAAAGAGTTACATTCGTACTCATTTAAAATGTAGCTTCATAAATGTTAAATCATCTTTGATTCCTGTGGAGATACTGAAAACATATTTTCTGTAAGGAGAAAAGGCTATTTATTCCAAAATGCTCCCCAAAAGAGGTTTAACTGGGTAAACACAGATTGATTCCTTTTTTTTTTAATTCTTTTTATCTGTCAGCTCAGACACTGGTAAAATTATTTACAATTTAAATACTAATTTCTTTATTTAGACTTTGTTATACTGTTTTGTGTATTCTGATAACCTTGCAATAGGATAACACTGAGAACTGCTATTACTTATAGGACTCTAATATTGCTTAATGAGTGTTATGAGGTTTTTTGCAATATGAAATCAGCATGTTGCATTTTTAAGTTGAGTTTCAAGTTGCACTGTGTACTGTATTCTGTTATTTATTGTGTCTGTAGTGAGAATACACACCATGCATGTGCATTACAGTGCAATAATTAGCATACAATTTTCAGTGTTTCAATGAACTTTTGTCAGAAAATTTAAGGAGATTTTAATTGCTAGTAATCAGGATTGCATGTTAATAGGCTGTACGTAATTAGGAAACCATCTACATTTGTCTTCCCACAAATTTTCTCAGTATTTAGACCGTCACTTAATACATAACTTTTTCTCAAGAGGGCTAAATAATCCTATTTAGTCACAGTAATAATAGACACCTTTTTTTTTTTCCTTAATTTAGGTTTTCTTTCAATTCTAATGATTTTGAAAGGATTATGCCTTTGATTAGTCAGATTTACTGAGACTGGATGTGCAGTATTTTCCCTCTGACATCTAACAGGCTAGAAAAAACTCAGTTGTCACAATAATAATAGCATTGATTGTAAATTTGCATCCTCTATGGCAACGAGCATCTTTCTTTTTTAATTGTTCCAAATGCTGGGAAAAAGATTTAGTAAATTAATATGAGCCCAGGAAAATTCTATTCCTGACGTATTTGTGAATATAATGCTGCGGAGCTAGGCTATCTACACCCTCTTTCATGTTTTTGGCACACAATAGAAATACTTCTTTGTCCTCCATGTCTGAAATGGTTTAAGTAGCAGAAAGAATCTGTAATATTGTCACCACTTGATTTATTAAGGTGTTTTGGATAAAGATGTATTGGTAGAAGTTGTGCAAATTTATGAAGCAAAGAGTAGAGATGTAGAATTGAAATAGTTAAGGCAGCTGCCTGTTTGGTGTAAGGCAAACAGAGAGATATGTAGTAGTTTTAATGTTCCTGAAGAAAAAAGTAATAGACCATTACAAGGTTGGCAGTTATATTAGCACTTGAATTCATTAACAGTAGGTGGGGCAGAAGCCACCTCTTGAGGTTCTCTACAAAATGTTTAAAGAGACTGTAGAAAATTGATCATATAAGGAGAAAATATAGTAAATTATTAATACTAAAAGTGTATTCCTTTTACAATATATTGTAGTGTATTTGGGAAAGTGGCCATAAAAGATAACTTGGGTAAGTAAAACATTCAGAGGATTGTATAAGAGAGTGAATTCAATGCTAGAAGGAAGTGAGATTATAATGGGCACTATTCAGCTTTATACTTTTGCTGTGGACTGTCTAGAAACCATGTCATAAATAATTGAGAAGATTCAGTAAAGAAATAAAGGAATGGCTGCAGCAAAAATATTACAAATCTATAATATTCGTGTAAGAGTAAAGGTTTGTTTTTTTTTGTCCAGTATCAAGTAACTCAATATGTGATAGCTGTTAGCACGTTGTGCTACATGAGTGCATGGCACAAGCCAAAATGGGAGTTTTATGTGGAAGTTGGAATTACAATTACATTGGTTGCTTCAAAGCAGTATTTTAGCAATAAAGAGTTTATGCTGAAAGGCAGAGACTGATACCATCACACTCTTGAAAGATCAACCTTGATATCATCTGATACCATATCAACTGATACCATCACAATCTTGAAAAATCAGGAAGTGTCAATAGATATAGCAAAGACATTTTTGAAGATCTCAGTTGCTCTAGACAAGCACAGATGCAATGTCCTCATCCAGAACCACAGAATTAGAATCAGTGCTAGCTTTAAAAGTACGGTTTCTACTCAACACATTGCTAGCAAATTTGGAAGTTGTATTATTAGGTTATTTTCGTCCCAGTGTTAGAGCATTAGTGCCTGATGACTTTGAAAGGATAGTGAATAAAGAATTGAAACAACAGTCTCTAAAATGCTATATAGACTATGGGAAATATTTTAAAAGGCTACTTACTTCTTATTAATTGCCATCACTTACGTAGTTTAATATGTCAACAAAAACTTCTAGGTTTCCATGAAGTCAGAGGTTTTTTTTTTTTAATAATCTGATACCAGGAATGCACAAGCAATATAAAGGATGCTGTTTTAAAAATGCACTGAGCAAAACATGGCACGTGCCAGAGATAGCTGCTTTTAGAGTGCTATATCAATCCTGTAAGTATGTTGCCAGAAGGAGAATTTTGCTGTTTGGTTCAAGTGAAACATAAAAGCCATGGCAGTTGATGTTAGAGCTGCTGGTAATTTTCAAACTGAACCTCTTTCTATTGGAATAGTTGCTTTTTTTGATTACGAACTTTTTTATTAAAATAATATAAATGCAGAGGGGGTTTATGTGCAAAGGACAACAATAAAGCATTTTAGTGGTTTAAACATACAGTTTCTGTACTTTCGGAGTGGAATATTTCTTTTGATTTCAAAATAGGTTTTAATTTTTTTCCCAGATAATATGTCATGGAGGTACCAAGATACCTTGATTGAATTCAGTGTTTTGAACAGGCTTTTTTTTTTTTTAAAAAAGTAATTTTATTTTGTGAAAAATGTTCATTTTTAAAATCCGATTCCATTCCAAAAGTTTCTGGAATTTTTAAAATTAAAAAAAAAACAAGGGTTAATCTGTTTTCTTCCAATTTTAAGTAATGACTTGTTGAGGATTCTACTCAGTCATTTATTTATCACTCCAGTTACAATCCCTTGGGGTGACAATGAGCAAAATATGAAGAAAGACCTATTTTGCGTCCCAGCCAGCTTGCAAATCAGGTTAAAACAGATCAGACAATAACTGAGACCCACTTGGATAGACAGATCATGCAGCTGTGTTATATGTACATTTTAAAAGCATTAGCTTGGTTTTTTTCTTCAGTCAATTGTTCTTGCTAGTTTATTAATGCCTGAAAAGTAAACACGCTTAGAGATTAATTGCTCAATAAAATTATTCCTGTGTTTTGTGTCGAACTTGAGAGGAATAGGTGAAGATGACTTAAAAATAAATAAATCAGATTTTAATATATTGTGAAATAATAATCGAAGGATGTGTCTTGCATCTATCATTAATTCAAGCTTTTTATTAAAAGTGTTTGAAACTTGTCAGTATTCTTTTGAACTCATCACAGATCAACCTGAAAGCTTATATTTCTGGCAAATCTCAAATATTCTCTCTCTCCCTGCCTCTCCCCCAAGGGTTTTTTATTATTTGTGAACAGTCTGGTGGAAGAGCAGGATTTGCACTCAATTTCTCTTCACTAGATCTATGTATTCCATATTATATGGAGGTTGTAGCATGACTTCTGAAATGTTTTTCCAAAGTATTGAAAAATAGCCTCAAAAACGTTGCCCGTATGTAACCTTTTACCTGTAGGCCTTTGCCGGTCACACTATGCCTATTAACAGGGGTGAGACAGTGATTAGAAGAGAGATAATTGAGTCTCTCCAGTCTGCAGTGATTGCAGCTGTTGCTGACGTTCTTGTCCTTTGCCCATCATACCTTTCCCCTGCCAGAGTAGAGGTGGTCTGCTGCATGCTGAGCAGATGTTTCTCCTTTGCATAGTTATCTTTTGAGTGCCTTTATATACAAAAATCAGATTGCACTGCTACTGTCACTTTTATCTGATGAGAGGAAATCCCAGACGGATGAAGCTGGTTTTCTTTTCAGGCAGCTAAGCAATGTTGCTCAGGGGCATGTTCTCTTTCCTTGCTTCTGTTGCTGCTCACTGTAAACGTTTTCTTTCTGGCATGTTTCTTCTTTAATCCCTCTTTCCCTCTTTGACCCATATCCTTAATCCCATTGGGTTTCTTTTGAACTTGGTTATTTCTTAGTCTTCTGGTACATCTGTCTGCTGTAACTATGAATCGTTTGCAACACCACATTTTCATCATATTCCCCTAATGTCTTTTTCCTCCCACAGTTTGTATTATACTACTTGAAGAGGTACAGGGAAACTTTCTGGGACTGGTCATTCTTCAACTTCATGATACTGTGTCAGTCTCTTTTTTTTCTTCTTATCTTCCCCTATTTTTAGTGTTCTCTTTCCTATTTTATTTGTTCGGCTTTCTTGAACAATTGGTCATTATTTTCTGAACAAGTCGAAAACTATAATGACAGTATCTGAGACAATATAGATAATATGGTTCTATATGTTAAAATCAACAAATACACTTATCTGGAATGTCTGTGTGTCTGAAATGATTCGTTTCTCTCTTGCTGTATAATAAACAAGATTTCTTTCTTCCCTGATTTTCCTGGTAAGCCTTTATAAAAGTAGCTGTTTTTTATAACATCTTATAAAATTCTTCTGTGCAAATAGCCATCATTTCTTCTTTCTGGTAGCTCCTATTTCACTTGAAAAATATGTATTGCACATGTATAATTAGAGGAGGAGAACTTTGGGGAAAAATATGAAAGCACAATATTTTTGAGATTACATTGTCTTTGTGATCCAGGAGTTTGCTCGCTGGTGTCATTTCCAGCTGACTTTTCACAGTAAGTGTCTTCAAAGGTAATTGTAAACACAGCCGGGTGCTCCAGTCTGTAGAGATCCGCCCGTCTGAAAAATAGTCCATTTGTTATTGAAAGTAGGCATATGGCTATGAACTGTAACTGAATTATTTTGCTCTGGGTATTTTCTTGTTGGTGGAACAGGTGTGGATAGCATGAAGAAATAAAACTGTTGGTTTTGAATTCATGTTTGCCTTCATGGTAACACAGCAATTCAGCAAATACAGTATCCAAAAGAAGTGATGGTCAACGATTTCTAAATGGTTGGGACCTGCTGTATTGTGGTTTATACCAAATGCTATGTTTCAGGGAGATACACATTGATTTAGATTTGAGGGTTAGCCTTTCATCCGTCCCTCTCCAGACTGCTAAAACAAATTTAGCTATGGTCCATGCATGCTCAGTCCTACTGCTAATCCAGGTGGAGCAGTTAGATATTTTGATCTGCTTCATCTGATCGCTACTGCCAGGTCTTTCCATTTTGAAATCTTTTATTCTTATTTGTACATGAAATAAAATGTGTACTAGTACCAGTCTTGATGATGTTAAAGGATGTTGCAGTTCATCGAAGAGAAGGCTGCGTGGAGACCTCATAGCAGCCTTCCAATACCTGAAGGGGGCCTATAGGGATGGTGGGGAGGGACTCTTCATTAGGGACCGTAGTGAGAGGACAAGGGGTAACGGGTTCAAACTTAAACAGGGGAAGTTTAGATTGGATCTGAGGAAGAAATTCTTTACTGTGAGGGTGGTGGGGCCCTGGAATGGGTTGCCCAGGGAAGTTGTGAATGCTTCATCCCTGGCGGCGTTCAGGGTGGGGTTGGACATAGCCTTGGATGGCATGGTTTAGTGGGAGGTGTCCCTGCCCATGGCGGGGGGGTTGGAACTCGATGATCTTGAGGTCCTTTCCAACCCTTACTATTCTATGATTCTATGATATAGTGTATATGAATTGCAGATACATGTTTATATTATTAAGATAAATTACTGCTGAGGATCATAAACATACAAAAAAGCTGTTAACATTCTACTAAATTTTGTCATATAACTCTCTTACTACCTACACATGTGAAGGACTGGCCAAATCATGAATAGCGAATCAGTATAAAAGCTTGAATATTAGCCAAAACATGAGGTGTGCCTTTCCTATGCATTGCCACAGTGGCTCCTTTTTTCACCTGAGGTAGACTACAGTAGTGTTCCCCAAAAGGGTACTTCTTCAGGAGATGACTACTGCATTCAAGAAAGCAGGAAACTGAGGGATGTGTGGGCTTCTCCTGTTCCATTAGAGGAATACCTTTACATGGTATATCTACCCTTGAGTTTCCTCTTCCTTAGTGAATACAAACTACTTTGACTGTGAAATAGAAGCCGATTAGTGTTCTCCTTATTGTAGGTCAGATGAGGCTTAATACTTCTCTGTTGTCATTTCAGTCTCCCTATAGTACTGCTGCTTGCTTATTTAAATATTTTCCAGTTCCCATGCCCAAACACATTTTTCTTCCCATTTCCACCTTTTAGCATGCCAAGGTTTAAATAGTCTCCGTGGATTTGCTTTTTAATAAATTCCAGCATGGAACACTAGTTCCAGCGCAACTGATCTTCCACTCGAATACCTCCAACTATCCAACAGTCATTAAAAAAAACCCAAACAAACCCAAAACCTTACAACTGATTTTGGTGCACAGATCCTAAACTGTTTAAAACAGTTTAGATTCTGTGCATCCAGAGGAATTTTTCTCACTGGTTTAATTGATTTTTATTTTTTTTTTTTATTCACCAGTATTCATATAGCTCAGTTTGCTAAGACTGTGCTGAATTTTTAACTCGTGAGCAGCAGTAGGAAGCCATTAATGTTATAATGCTGAGGCCATAAGAAAAGTGGACAGAAATTGAGACTTTCAATAAATTTTTGGGGAAAAAAAGTCAGAGATATCATGGGGTTTAGATGGCTTTTCATGCTAGTTTCCTAGTTGATATTACATAGACAAGATCATAATTGTGTTATTTTTTTGACTAAATTTGTCCGCAGACTTTGTGGAAGTAAAAAGTGTTCTCATTACTGCAAGGAATAGTGTTACTTGAGATATTTTTTTATAATCTAGGGCTTGGTATTTTGAGAGATCAACAGTGTTAGATGATTTAGGATAGTAATCCTAAAAGAATGGCATGCATTACTTATGTTCCACTGTTTTAAATACTGACAGTGTCAGGAAGGGTTTCTCTAAATGAATGAAGTTTATACAGGACATGCCCATCTATAGTATGACTGAATAAACATTGATTCTAACCTTTATTCATGAAAGGCGGTAATCTCAGGCTAATGCCGCACTTAACTCTGTACTTTCAAAATGATTTGCCTGATCTGATAAATTATGCAGTCTTTTATTTTGACCTTGTAACCTTGTAGAGTTTACTCAAACTGACTCCATAGTATTTGCCGCATTAGCAGTATAATGGCTGTAACCAGTTCTTGTACTACAGTTCATTCCGCAGCAAGAGGTAAACACTGGGCCATGAAAATTTATTGATTCAATTACACGATATACACATAGTACCATTTCAGAAGTGTTTTAGGGATTAAGTCATCACATATCTTCTGTTTGGTCAAAACTCTGAAATATATAAACAAGGAAGCAAGCAAGTATTGAGAAATATAAACTCTTATTTTTACTGTATGGTAGCATGTGCTGTTAGACATCACTCTAAAAGTTGTTTAGGTCAAAGAACAAGCCAGGCATTGAACTCTCATGCCTTTCTCCCTGACCAAGGTGACTTTTGTCCTCAGTTTATCCTACAAGCATGTTTTAATCTATTATGTAAATTATTTTTGTATTCATAGTGTGTTATTTTTGTGTAGGAGTCTAGGCTTTGCAGTTTTTCTGTTTGAGCAGAACTGATGACAGCACAAGTTTTTCTTCCTTTAAACAGAGACAGCAAGGCTTCAAAAAGGGGGGGGAGGGGAAAGTAGTAAGTTGGTTGAAGCATACTGTCATTAAATGACATCATTAATTTCTTTCATACTGTGTGGCCAGTTTTGTTTCAGAATAACTATGCTTTTAAATCTCACATGTTTTTATCTTACATTGGAATATCTGATGCCTCTATGTGCTCAAACTGAGGGGCAGGAATATTTTGATACAATTTAAAGACAAAATGAAAACCCAGTTATCTTTGATTTATCTTTTATTGGACTGAATTTGAGTTTATAATATAGGCAAAGCAAATTCTGCATAAGTTTGACTAAGTAAATTACCAAATGGCACAATAGTATTAAATATGATTATGAGGCATTTAATGTGTTAGAAAATTATCTGAAAGAGAGGCTACTAAAGATTTTGGATGCCACTGAATAGGAGAGTATAAAGAAATTGTGAAGAAAAACTACCCATAGCTCAGAAGTAAAACTGATTTTCCTTATCTCTTTTTCCTTTGTATTTTGCATTCCATTTTTATATTGGTTTGGTTTTTTTGATGCATGTATTAGGAAATGATTAATATCTGCCTCTTTGAGGGGATATTTCCATTTACTCTAGCTAATGCAAACAAGACAGTTGCTGGTAACTCCATATGAGAAATGGAGGAAAAAAATACCCAATTTATATCAGTGCTTTAGGCAGGTATAATTTTGGAGACATGCTGACTGTTATGCATTCTGAACATAGATGGGAGAAGAAAGGCAAAAAATAAGGTTGTTTTCTTCACAGAGGCTTAAGTGTATTTACAATACATGATTCAGTCCTCACTGTTTGGTCTGTAATTTGACCCTGCTGATTAGCTTACATCTTTTGTTGAGGAGGCCTTTCTGTTTCACATGAAGAGTTTTTCCCTTGGGCTTGTTCTTTGAGTGCTGTTGGGCAAGGTAAATGATGTTGCCTCTGATTCAGCTGCAGCTCTGGCAGAATGGCTAAAGTTGCTGAAGTTGCTTTATGGAGAAGCGTGATAGCCATGACTGGTTAGAACACTAATATTTCAGAAGTAATTAGGAAACTGGAGGGAGGAAATGAGTGGTACGTGGAACTCCTGGTGTCTGATTAGCACATATGTTGGCTTCAAATGACCTACTAAAAAGCAAACGGAAAACTAGTCAAGGACAGCATAAATTTAACGTTATTTCTGCACTACAGTTGCCTCTACTACTCATCTCCATAGTGCAGTTTTAGATTCTGGAAAGAAATGGCAAGAAAAGCAGAAAGAGAATGTATGTAAAGGCAGTCCCTTCTTGATGGGAAAGGATATGAAGATGGCCATAAGGATTCTTGACCAGGAGGAGAATGTGGGACATGAAACAGGGGTGAAAATACCTGGGCTCTGGAAACTGGGAGCTACAGCTGATGAAAACAGTGGCTTCAGTTAAAGGTGAAGTGAAGGATCCCTGTATACCTTCCAGAACTGTCACTGAGGGAAGGGGAAAAATGATATCTACATTTGGGGTTATAATACTTTAATACTAAAATTGTTCTAGTAATCATAGAATCATAGAATAGTTAGGGTTGGAAAGGACCTTAAGATCATCGAGTTCCAACCCCCCTGCCATGGGCAGGGACACCTCGCACTAAACCATGCCACCCAAGGCTCTGTCCAACCCGGCCTTGAACACCGCCAGTGATGGAGCATTCACAACTTCCCTGGGCAACCCATTCCAGGGCCTCACCACCCTTACAGTAAAGAATTTCTTCCTCATACCCAATCTAAACTTCCCCTGTTTAAGTTTGAACCCGTTACCCCTTGTCCTCTCACTACGGTCCCTAATGAAGAGTCCCTCCCCACCATCCCTATAGGCCCCTGTGTACGTGCAGCTGCAAGCTTCTGTCAGGTAAGGCTACAGAGTAATTTGACATACTAATGTTTTTTCATATTGTTTTTGCTGATCTACATCCTGACTACATATATATGTTGGTGATACTACTGGGAAGTCTGTTAGAACAGAATTTCTGGTGATTCTTGGGTGGGCTTGATATGGGTCTCTTAAAGTGTACAGGAGAAGGGCCACAGCAGTTCAACTGCAGTTCTAAAGTTCTGAGTATCACGCAGAGATGTCTGCCCTGGCTTGACCCTTCTAAAGAAAATTGCCGTACAAATTTGTTTTAAAACATGACAGCACACAAAGTTCGGGATGGCTGCAGGCAACTGTTCCCTTAGTCAGGAAGTGTTACATGATAAAATCCATCTAACCAGAAGCTTATCTTCATTCATAAAGCTGATTTTTTGGCAATTATTTCTACAATATCTAGACTGTTATTTTCTGGTGATGGCTAATTTCCATTATTTTCTACCGTTTCTATTTTCTGGCCTTGTTTCTTTTCTGTCCCTCCAGTGGGTGGACATCTACTCTCCACCTCAGTTCCCTATGTTAACGGAGTTGTTAAAGTTACAAAGTCAAGAGCTCCAAAGTTTTAGTGAGGTTCAGAACTGACATTCCCTACTCAACCATATTTTGGACCTGAATGTCTTATGAAACTACTTTTAATTGAAGACTTTCGTACTCATGCTCCTGGGGCAGTTCTAACATTTAGTGCACAGAATGACAACTGCTAAACAGCTATTCAAATGTTGTTTGAGCTTGGATTCCAGCTCTTGCTGAGGTAAATTTTTCTTCTTCACTTTAGTTAAAGTGTTTATTGTTTCTGACGCTGTGAAGTATATTATATTCTGTACTGAATATAGAAGCCTGTGGGCTTTACTAGAGTTTTTCCGTTAGCGCTTCTGACTTCACAAATCTTCAGACCAGTTTTTTCACAGTGACTCATAATTATTCCCATTTTACAGACAGCAAACTGAGGCAGAGAAGTGATTAAAGTTATAAGTGTCCTCTGCCAGGTTTTCAAATTATCTGGCCACAGTACATTGTTTTTAAGGAGTAAAGCCTTTACTGAGCAGTAATGCTCTCTATACCCAGCAGTTCTTCAGTTTGGAGTCCAAGGTTTCATACTCGGTAAAGTATCAGTGACTGTCTGTGATTAGGTGTCCAGTGTCATTTGGGTTCTGTACCATCTTTGTTGCTCTTCTCTGAAGACTGCAGTCATCTTTTCAAGCCATCTTCTCCCTTACGTGTCTTCAGATGTCTTCAATAAAAAGGGATTCTCCACCCAACTAGCAAGGGGAATAGTCCATTGCAGTGGAAGACTGTAGATTTAAGGACAAGTGTTGCAAGTGTACTTGTACTGGAGAATCAGTGCCAGAGTGTGAAATAACTTGGGGATGTAACTAAATTCTCCTTTGTGATTATGTAAAGCATGGTGTATGATCAGTATCTAAAGCTGTGACGTGATCCAGTAGATCAGCAGAAAAATAAGACTGTATTAGGACTGGATGAAAGAAGTGGTAGACAGAAGGTTTGAAAGTAAGAAAGATGTTGAGAACTAAGAACAGGTAAACTGTGTGGCACATATTATTCTTGACATAAGAATAATATACAGTCAGTTTAACCAAATTTTTCACTTTATTGCTTGATCATAATAAAGACTTGACGTTTTTTGGAACTGGCATTTCTTTGATGGCTATATGACATTTCAATGTGTGTGTGTGTCTCACTCTCTTAATGTTTATGTATTATTTTGTATTAATATATTTATTTATTATTAATATATTTATTAAGATATTTTGATATGGGCCCTGAAATACCTAAGAACCATGACTGTCTCAAAATCTAAAACATATTTGATACTCTCATTGATGCAGATAAGTCTGGAATAACGCGGTCCAAGCATTGCTTGGTTAACTAGATCTGTCCTTGAGTTTGTCATTGATTCCATATGTGTATCTACTGTCTAGCCTTCACGGTGAATGGTACCTTTTATCTTTGTGTGATCTTTAAACAATTTAACTTTGCTCAGCTTATTGTTCAGTAATAAGGAAGTAACATAAGGAAAGTGATTTAAAATGATATTTAAAATAAATTGAACTGCTTATTCATTCATTATATAAATATAACTCTATGTATTATTAATTCAACATTATTGGCTTTGACATAAATGGTTATTATCAGAATAGTTTAGTCATAAGATAAATGATCTATCAAGAAAGAAAATACTAATTTTCTTGTAAAGAAATGGGGGGAATAAGCTTTATTTTTGTTACTTTTAGTATGTTTAGAGCACATAAGTAACAGGTTAAGGGGGAGGAGTAGTCAAAAATATCACAAGTACTTCATATCATTTTCTTGCAACCTTAGCACTTCACCATGAACATTATAAATGGATGATTCTCTTAGGTACTGACTTGCTTTAGAATGATGTATGAAATAATATGTGTTTTGCATGTCCTGTTTGTAATGATAAAGGTCATATAGTATCATTTACATAATCTCTAGCCAGAAATGAACTCCAGCAATATCTTCTGTATAACATATACATTATCTGAGGTTTAAAACTCTCATTATTCATGAAAGTTAATTTTACAGTGGGTGTGAATGATCTATCTTATGGCTGCTTTTTTGATCATTCTATAAAATAATATGGAGCAAAGCCTGCACAAATAGCAGGAAAACCAGTAAAGAGTGATGCATTTGCTTGACTCTGTGTATACCCGATTGGATCTTGATTGATGGCAATCATTTGTCTTTGTCAAAAAAAGGAGAAAAATTCAGACATTGAAATAAGAGTGCTATCAAACTTTCTACAATGGCAGAAAGATTCTATTAAGGTAGCCTGAGAGTATTAACTGTCTCTGCTAGAAAATGATAAAGAATGTTAATTTTTCTTGAGCATGTTTAAGTGTAAACTGCATTATTTTGTCTATGTGGGAAGACTAAGAGGGGCATGATACAGATTTATGGCATGTTGGAATTAAAAAGAAGAGTAAATTGCAGAAAAAGAGAAAAAGGAAAAGAGAAACAAAAAAGCCAAATAGAAGAACTTAATCCTTCTTATTATGATTTCGCAACAAAACAATAAAAGTTTAAGTAGCATAGTGTCGTAAAATCCTTAATGCTGCATTCCAGTTGATATTGAAGCTTTGAAGACTAACTTCAAAGGAGGGTGAACAAGAGCAAAAATAGATAGAAAATAAACACCAAAAAAAAAAAAGACAAGCTTGGTTTTAGAAGTCCTTTTGTATGTTGGATCTGGGAATATTGACCCATTACTTGAATGGGCTTTAAGGCAACTTCCTTATTAATCATACTTAGAAACACAAAGCATATGTTTGCGGGTAATAGTGTATTTAAGGGGGAAAATGCTATTTCACAGTACAGTAATGCTGGCAATGCAAGAACACTTCTTTTTAAATTAAGGAACATATAATTTTATATGTATATAAAAAAAAAAAAAAAAACAAAGAAAAAAGCAACCCAAGCCACCAAAACCCCAAGGCATTAAACCCTGGGTTTATAACGCCCTTTGTATGTGTGGATTTTATTATACATCTCTTATCGTCTCTGGTTCTAAATACCACATTAAAGCTTGATTACTGAAACAATATTTTGTAAATTATAAACACAGCAGATAGCCTCTGTGAGTACTCTCTCTGCCCTAGTAAGGCAAATATTTTTTGTTCCTAAATTTTTATAGAATAAGAAAACTGTAGCATTCATCTTTGATGTTTACTAGTCCTTGATGCACCCCTGAAAATAAATATTTGAGGGATTGCCATTTTAAGGATAGCTGAAAGAGCAACCATATCAAAACCGGAAACCAGGAACTGCATTTCTGTCTAATACCTGTACTAATGTGCTTTGTGGCCCTCATTAAGTCATTTTAAAGTATTTTGGAGGGGTGTTTGTTTCTTTGAGTTTTATTTGGGTTTTTGTGGGGGAAGAGTGACTGTTTCTATATTGTATTCCTAAAAACGTTTTCTAGCTTTGCCTTACTGCAGTGCGTGTCTTAGTATAGCATCAGGCTCTTCATGTAAACATTAAAAGGCAGCATAAGCACAGTATTATCTGTCCTTACTTAAAGAACCTTGTGACATCATTAAAAACTTCACAGTTTTGGATGCATTCATTTGGTAACTTTCATGAAGCTGCTGCTGAAGATGCTAAGATGTGATTTCAGGTGGAAGGGGTGGTGGTGTATTTATTTTAATTTAATTTTGTTTATTTTTTTAAGTGGTAGGTGAGACATTACTTGTATGATTGAGATCTTTGCTGTTTTAAGGAGCAGCTGCAAGATTACTTTATGACAGGGAAATTTTGGAATTGGAAACACTGTATGTTCAGCATACACGTACACGCACTATTTCACCTCCTGTCTTCAGAAAAACCACAGATGAGCACCAGACTAATATTGTGGTACGGTGTGAAGGTATCCTAAAAAGGACATTATAGAAGAAATATTCTTATACACACCTCCCACTTCCTTCTGCTCTTGCTTGCCTGAATTTGTCCCCATTAATTTTTCATCAGATTTCTTTCTTTACCTTCCATTGCTTTTTCCCATGTTTTTGTCCTAGCCAGACCTGGTTTTGTGCCACCCCTTCTATACTGTCTCTTGTCCTGCTGATTTCCAATTGCCTTTAGCTTGATCCCCAACAGATCAAGTATGCTAATCATTCCCTCCTCATATATTCGTCTTCCATGGCTTCCACATCTAGATACTTTCTTTGTTACCTCATAGGCTCTTTGTCTCCTCTGTAATGTGTGTTTGTCATGGATTGGAAGTAAGACTGTTCTTCTGTGTTGGTTTGATGCATGCGAGGTCGCAATCTGAGCATGAGAGAAGTGTGTTGGGCAGGAGGAGTCTGAGAGGGACGACCTGGGGAAGGACAGGCAGCATCTTCAAAGTTGTTTTACCCATTACCAAACTCCTAGTGATCGTATACAGGCTGTGAACTTCGAAAGCGTTAAGCATGGCCATATTGAGCAGCTTTGTACAGAGATAGCCAAAGAAATGCTTTAGGCAACAGCTTCTATGGGGCAAAATTGAAGTTCTCTTCACACAGCTAACTTCGACTTGTGAAATTTTATCACAAATGATTAAAGTATAGTAAATTGAAATTAAAATAATACCCTAGAAGACTTTTGACCAAGTAGAATTACCTACAAACCTATTGTTTATTAAACACTCAAAAGCCATTGAATACACATCACAAAATAAATTCAGCCAAAGAACATTTGTTTAATGTGTTAATTTCTCATCCCCAAATCCCATACAGTGAGCTGTAATCTCTGTGATGATTGTCAGTTTTCCCCTTCTCCTCTCGCTGCCTCCTTTCCTCATGGGAAATTTTTTGGGAAAATACCATATTGCAGGGATTAGTATCAAAGATTGGTTACTTCTATCATATGGTTTGGTAAATAATCCATTGCTATTGCTGTATTTGCTGCTTACCCAAATAGCTTCACACACGTATTTCATTTCCAATGTTCAGCAAAGTTATTCCCTATAAAGAGGGTGAAAATCTAGATGAAAGCCATCCCTTTTCTGGAAACCACATTCTCTCTCCCTCTTAGTGACTAGTACAACAAAGTAAATTTTAATGGTGCATGATACTGAAAATGAATCCTGTGACCTTGAGAAGTTGTAGCAAAAGATCAGGTTTTATTTGAGTCCCTTTGCCATTGTTTTCATTGCTGTATTTTTAATTTTTAGTTGAAAGAAAATGTAGTACAAGTGGCTGTGTATATATTCAGTATTTGAAACAGTCCAAATGAAAACTTGTAAGGCACTTAAAAAAAACAAAAAGCCAACAAACTGGTTTGCATGTAAATTAATGGGGTTTTATTGCTTTCTGGAGCTTTTTTTATTTCATTAATGGCTGCATTTATCTTCCTTCCGACATGAGAAAGAATGG
This sequence comes from Amazona ochrocephala, assembly GCA_039720435.1. Taxonomy (NCBI): domain Eukaryota; kingdom Metazoa; phylum Chordata; class Aves; order Psittaciformes; family Psittacidae; genus Amazona; species Amazona ochrocephala. Next base: position 65,967,345 of record CM077879.1, read on the forward strand.
TTTGTCTTCCGAAATAATACATGGTTTTTTTTTATTATTATTTTTTACAGCAGTAGAAAACTTCTCACTTTATCTCATCCTCGAAATCTCTCACAAAATATATGGCCTTTTTATTTCGAAAAGGAAAGTGGAAACATTCTATTTTTGTGATGAAATGGAACAGCCTTTTCTCAGTTTTGAGTGTCAGTCTGAATGGACTCCTCTGTCAGCAGAGAAGCTAATTGCAAAAAAGAAAAAATGCTTCTCAATTCTTTTACTGTGATTTTAAGAATGTTTTCTGTGAAGGATTTAACAGATGTTGTAAACAAGTTTTCTTGGAGAAGTTTTAGTATATACTGTGTCAAAATGTTTGGGTTCTTTAACTTTTTCACCATAGGCTTCTGAAAAAAGGAAGTTAGCTTAGTTTAGCTGGGATAATACCTGATTATTTCTAATGCTGAATAATGGAAAAAGGTGTGACTACAGATAATTGCACATGCAGCTTATACATGCAGGAGGAAGATTATGTTCAGGGAAGAAAATGTACATTGTAGTGCAGTATACCTAAATTATGCTTATAAGTATCTGCACAATAATTTAACAGTGATATGGTCTTAAATAATCTTCTCTGAAGAATTTACATAAAATGAGAATTAACATCTGCAGCAAAAAAAAATGTGGAGAATTGTATGGTTGTTACAGAGAAATGTTCTGCTCTCACATTTGCATTCCAGATTTTAAATATGCAATTTATGGTTTTGTTAGGAGCTTCTTTTTTAGTACCTGAAGGATTTTTCTCTTCAGTATCCCTACTGTTGTTTTTAATGAACATTAACAGTATCACATACTATACAGATACTTGATTTATACACACACACATTGAAATATGTAGTCCAGAAACTAAGGTTTGCCTGTGCCACTGAAAACTCTCTACGTTGGTGCTGTAGTGACACATTAGAGTAGAAATTCACAGAAATTAGCACATTTCCAGCTTCTTGTTTTTCACTGTAGTAATTTTCTCCAAACTCTAACCTTTTGGGGGTTGAGGCCACTGATACTTGGGTTTGTTTGAAGTCTGTTTCTCCACTATGGATGAGCACTTGGAAAAGAAACACATTAGGAGGAGGAAGGAGTATAAATAGACAAACCACACTAGACTCAGGAAAACCCCTGAGCTGAAAATAGCTGGAAACTGGCAGTGTACTGAGGGGGAATTTGTACATGATCAGTTTGATCTTGCTCTTCCTAAAGTCACCACTGACATTTTTGGATGCAGAATTTGAGGTTAGACTTTTGGTGAGAAAAGGTACAGCCGTTCTGGTGCTCTTTCTGTCCAGTGGATGCATTCATGTCTCTCCTCTGCAGGGGACAGGGGATCATTTGGGTGGTTGGTGGCACCACTGGAGTGGTGCAGTTTGAGTGACGTCCAGTGTGAGTTACCCCAGATTGCTCAGTTCTCTCTGCTGGAGGCATTTCTTAGTGGTACTGAGTGTCTGTGGGACAGAGGTTTTTTGTTGCATACGACTTATTTTAACTTGTGAGTGACAGTGTTGTGTCCATTTCATTTTCCTCTGCGGTGGGATTGCTGTGTCAAGAAGAATGGCTTAATATTGAGAAAGTCGTTTCAATGTTGGGAAAGAACCTAAAGTGGTATGTTGGTTTCCCTACTGTTTTGGGGTTTTTGTTTGCTTGGTTTGGGTTTTGGTTTGTTTTTTTTTTTTTTGTTTTGTTTTTTACATTTTACTTGAAACTCTGAGATATTATTGCTGGTAAATTTGCTTAAAAGCAAATAAAAGAGTAGCTGGCTGGAGAGGGAAAAGTTGGAAACCTTGTCAGGTCAAGAAAAAGCTTTGTCTTTCAGCATGTGTGTCTCTGAATGCTAACGCAGAGGGGAAAGAATTTGGGGGGGGAGGGTCATACTCATTTTTAAATCACTGAGATGAAACAGGAAACATTTCCCAATTTGTTGCTTCTTCAGCTTTCATTTTACAGTTTTTGTTATCAATCCTGTTCTATAACATTGGATTTAAACGCTAATACTGTTAGTCTTAAGTGTAAAGTAAGGAGATGTGCATGAAAGAGTATCGCGATGTCTCTTGTATTGCTCAGTCCAAGTGTTCATGTTATCTGTTCCTAGATTTCTTTCTTAAAATAGTGTCGTGGTTTAAGCTTCTCAGCCACAAACAGTTTTGCTCACTCACTCACTTCCCCCTCTTTCTTCCCTCCGCTCCTGGAGGGATGGGAAGGAGAATCGAATGAATGCAACTCCCACAGGTTGAGATAAGAACAGTCCAGCAACTAAGGTGTAACACAAACCACTACTGCTACCACCAATAACAATAACGACAAGAGAAAAATACAAGGGAGAAGTTTTTTCTTCCCCCCCACTCCGGGGGGGTGTGGGGGGGAAGAAGAATCGAAAGAACGCAACTCCCACGGGTCGAGACAAGAACAGCCCACCAACCAAGGTACAACACAAACCACTGCCGCCACCACCAATAATAATAACAATGAGAGAAATATAAGGGAAGAGGACAGAACTGCTCACCACCCAAGGACCGAGCTGTGAACTAAAACAACAACTCTTTCGGGTTCCGGCCCCCAGTTCTTTTTCCTCCTGGACATGACGTGCTGTGGTATGGAATAATCTCTTTGGTCAGTTTGGATCAGGTGTCCTGTCTCTGCTTCCCCCCGTCTTCCCCCCTTCCCTGGCAGAGCATGAGACTCAGCAAGTCTTTGGCCAGCCTAAACATCACCAAGCAGTAACTGAAAACACTGGTGTTATCAGCGCCGTTCCCAGGCCCAAAATCAAAAACACAGCGCCGCAGCAGCTACCAAGAAGGGAAAAAAGAAAAAATGACTGCTACTGCTGAACCCAGGACAAATAGCTATAGAAAAGAAGTTTACATCTTCTCAGATGCTTCCAATGTGTCACCGTACAAGCTTTTCTCCTAGACTAAGCTCTTCAATTACTATGTTATAAAAACCTTGGGTGGTTTAGCATTCTAACGTTGCTTATGCCTTATTGCAAGTAATCCTTCAGTAACTTCTGTAACATGAATAAAGATGGTTTCTGCACTTCCTTTTTGTTAATGTAGCCAGAGGATAGTTGGATTTTCAGAGGGGGCTAGTAACTGTCTTCAGAACTTTTATGACCCTTGAGGCACCAGTGAATCTCAGGAAGCAGTTCGATAGCTTCAGCTAGCTTTGATAGGGTGGATGATTGAAGCTGCAGATATTTAGGGGAGCTCAAATTAGCGCTGAGTAACCAGGCATGAAATATTACCTTATTTATCTAAATATGGGATGACAATGATGGGTGCATGCAGAAGAAAACCATATTTACATAGTGCCTCCCAATCTCTTGATATTGGCCCCAAATATGGATTTTCACCTTTCCAAATAAAGATTTCAACTTTTTGTTAGCTTATTTTCCCCATCTTAGAAACATTTTTCCTACTTGTCTAGACCCTAACGTCTGTACCTTAATGCTGCTTCTCCATCCTCAGTGGTGTAATGCATCTGTTGTTTCGCACCAAGTTCTTGCAAGCTGTGAGGCGGATAGGTGTAAAGCAGTATTCTTTATGCCACCTGCGGGGTCTTGGTGTGAGCTGATACCCTACCACTTTGCAAAGAGCAGTTCAGTGGCAGCTTCACTTGCAGACAGTGTCAGGTAATAGTTTTGAGCATGCCTCTCTGCAGTGTCTATTAATTGCTAGTCTTTTATCTGCTGGTTTATTGACTACATGTAACAGAAGATAAGGTATGTTTTCATGCTACTTTTCCTTCATTTAAAGCTTTAGTGAATACTGTATTCTCTGTGTGTTCCAGGAAAGGGTGCTTCATCGTAATTCAGTGCTGTGTTTATATTTTCAGAGACCTTTTGCAAGGCTTTCAAAGAAATATATTTAATAAGTTAAACCTTTTTAAAGACTTTTGAGTCCTGTTGTATTTTCCTGACTGTGCTATGTTAGTATGGTAACAGTTAAGAGTCTTGTTCCATGTGCTGCTTAGTGGTCTTGCTGCCTTGTACTTATTGTTTCCTGTCTCTGAGAGCGATACAATGTTTGCAGTTACTTGAACTCTTTCCTACATATGTTCCTGCAATCATCACGCAAGGAAGTCATTTCCCAGATTTTTGTTCTCCTCAGTTTTTGAAATCCTGAATTAGATCTCTCAGAGAAGTGTTAGCTATTAAAACATGCTTGAAAAGTGGTTGTATTATGTTTGGACTTTTTTGGTGGTTATTTTTTTGTTGGTTGATTAGTGTGTTGGTGGTTGAGTATTTGATTTGGTTTTTTTTTTATCTAAGCTGTGATTTTAGATAAAGAGTTGGAGAAATGCAGGTAGTGTTGAAGTTGGGTGTCTCTAAGACTTCAGTACACTGTTTAAAGGGACTATTCGACAGTAGCCAGACATGCTGTGGACCTAAGTTACCTGTTCCCCCTAATGTAAGTTGTGATTAAGCAAGAGGGTAAGTGGGGTATTCTGTAATCTCCCCAGATTCTGTCCACAGTCAAAAGATAAATGCATGTATTTTTGATATGTAGTCATTTAGAGAACTCAGAGAAGACTTTCTTCTATTATACTACATTTAAAAACAAACCAAGCCACCCAAACCCCTGAAACTTTATGTGTAAGCAGGCCAGAGTTGTTCCATTTCTCATAGGTTGGAGGGCAATCTCTTTCCTGTCAAAGGAACTAGCAGGTTGGTCTCCCTTGACTGCAGAACTTACTTTGGCAAGTAATCTTTAACAGATCTTACACCACCTTGCAGAGGTTCATTCTGGACAGGAAAATTGTGGATGTTGTACTTACATCTCAGTCATCTTTCCTATTCCTCTCTTCAGTTTTTGTCAAATTGCTGAGTTAATTTAGTTGCTAGATACTAATTTTAACTTCTTTTTTTTTTTTTTTTTGGAAAAAAAAAAGAACACTTGGTTTAGTTTTTTCAGACAGAGGACTCTGAAAGTATATTACAAATGAAAAAGAGGTTTAGCTTCCTTTAGAAGAACGTAGAACAGAAAACCATTTGCTGAATCAGAGGGGGGCACTATTACATTTTTATGGAAGCAAAAAAAGTATCCAGCTGTTAAGACATCTATAAAAAAAGAGGATACAGGTTAGCCACAGCTCTTAAAGTGCAGGTATGTGGGAATGTGATTTCACCCTGTTTCTTCCAGAAGAGATGGTAGTGAAGCTGAAGTGTTTGGTGCATGTCAAATCTAAGTTTTTTTTGGGGGAAAAGCTTTACTGTAATTCTTGTGTGTAAGACTTCTGGGGTTAGAACAATATACAAACAAAACAACACATCTGAGGAAATTGTCTTAGTTTGGTCAGAAGTTGATCAGAAATATCCAGAAATGCTGAAAGATTATAATCTCAAATTCCAAACTACTGGCAAGAATTAATCTGAGTCATAATATTTCAATGTACTTTATTCCTCACAGAAAATTTGCTGATGCTGTAATTAATGAGAAAAGATATAGGTCATGTCTATGCATATGCTTGAGGTGAAAGCATCAGAACCAGTAGGAATAGCTAAAGAGATGGAGATTGAGCTGGCTCCTTTATTCTATAGCCTCTAACCTCTATTGTTATTTTACATTGCTCATTTTGGCCAGGAAGGATGACCAAATATTGCAGCCTAAATTTCCACATTATCAAACAAATAGCAAGAAAAGTCCACTGAAGTGCATTGTACCTTTTTTTTGTATGTTATGGTAGTTTTTATTTTCAATATGAACAATAGTTTCTGGGATCTGTATTAACTAGAGTTATTTTGAAAAGCAAAAGTTGTTGACTGTTATCAGGTGTAGGATGTGTGAGATCTGGAAAGACTTGTAAGCAACAAAGTCAAAGCATCTGTTTGCAAATTTGCAATACATCCATTCTTCCATGTCTGAATCATGTCTGAACTAATTTTGCTCAAAGCCAAAACAAAGTTTTCATGTTAGTTTCTGATAGAGGAGTAGTTTTCATTTCAGTTTAATTACAATTAATCTTGACGGAACTGCAACAAGAAATGAACTGTGTCGTAGGATGACATCTTTTAAAGCGCAGCTTTAGACTGATCAAAATAAGAGCAGTCTAAGATAAGGTAGTGGTTGCAGAATACATGATTAGTACTGTACCATGCACTTAAGTGAGTCCTCTTTGAAGTACCAGTGTGCCCTGGAATGCCAGCACGTCAAAGAATGCTGCCTCCAAAAAAGCTGGGCTGTGTTTGGCCACCAAGGGGTTAATAAAGATGAAAGAAGTGCATACATAAACTCATACATAAACAGACCTGTTTTTAAACTGGAGGTTAATAGCACCATCATCTTAAGACAGCAACACATTAAAGGTGTGCTTGTCTTTACCCTGACTTTGGTAAAGACAAGCCCTTGTCTTTACCCTGGCTTCATAATACATAGAGAGAGAATGAAACATTTAAAGTCAACTTTTTTTCTGGATTGCTTTTTAAATGAGGAATTCAATGCTTGTCAATGCAGAAAAGAGTCTCTGTGATACCTGAAGTTGACATCAGTCTTCTTGGTTTTGCTTTACATGCTAGTTAGATGGGAACAGATTTTTTTATATGATTCAAAACAGAGATTGGAAAGCTTAGGTGGGGAATGGTAGCTGCAGTGTCTAATGGGTGGTTGAGACAAAGACATAATATCCTAACTACTGTACAAAAGCATGCAAACAGCATTTATACCATTTTTTAAAAGGCAAATCTGGGCATTACAGATCTGTCCTCCCTTCCCTTCCTCTCGCTTTCCCTTCTCTTCCCCTCACCTGTGCATTTCTTTCCCTCATTTTTAGTTACATAATTGCTGGTGAGACTGCAATATGAACAGTTTACTAATATACAGCAGAATAAAAGCATTGAAGCCTAGCAAGCTCAGAATTGTTACTGTGATTTGATTTAGTGTGGCCACACCAATGCTTATTGTGAATACAACTGAGGGAGGAAGAGTAGGTGATCTTTTACTGGTTTTGCCATCAAAGAAAATACAGGTAATGTAGGTAGCACTTCCAAAGAGCTGAACGCACTTGTCAGGAGTTAATTAATCTTTAATGTTCTGAAGTAGACACATTGTCAGTGAAGTGCTGTGAAATACGCGCATTGAGACAGAGTGTAGCTGGCCAAGTAATATTTTAGCAGCAACTTTGACTTATTACTAATCAAATCTTTTCCTGTGTGCTTTGGTAGTATAGACAAATTTTTGGAATCAGATCAAGAATCTGATTTACTAGACCCCAGTCATTTTCCCTGCTGCATCAGTACTCTGATTTAGGTTTACCACATGGCAACACAAACACTTGTGAATGGGATCTCTGCATGAAATGCTGAACTTGGTACTGCTGCTGGGAACTTGCTTGTCAAGTTGCGTCTTCAGTGTTTGCTTTACCATCATTAAGCTCAGTGGTTTATTTTCAAAAATGTGTTAGGTATTTTGATCATGTCAGAAATCAGTAATACAGCTGGATGTGCACAAAGCATTGTTTAGGTTAGTAATTATAGACATGTAGGTGATCATAATTAGGTAATCTGGTATGACTTGGGTTTGTTTAGATCGGAGTTTGTGAAAGCTCATTACAAGAATATTGAAGGGATTCAGAAAATGCTTTACTTGTTTTCTGAAATTGCATTTTATCAAGTCAGTGGAATATACCTTGCATTTTATGATGACATGCAAAATATAAGAGATTTTAGTTAATATTCTGGACATCCAGCTGCATGAAAATGCAGTGGATTTCAGTTTGCAAGATAAACCAATCTCTTATGTTACATGATGCCCTGCAGTCTTCTACTGGTACTTCATCAAGATTGCTGGAGTACTTTCTAGAACTTCACCTTTTATCTTTGGATTGACAATCAAATGCGAATACAATTGCTTCATTTTTTATTTATTTTTTTTTTTTTTTTTGGGAAAAATGTGTATCTTACAGCAGATATCTGGCATGTGTTCTTGAAGTATTTTACATGGAAATACATGAAGCATTTACATGGAACGCAAAAGTCCTCTAGATGTAAAGCAAGAAATATTCCTGAACAGCATTGCAATAATCCAGCATGTTTTTTCTCTAGTGTTTGGAATCACTGTTTGCATTCTACAATTGTTCTTCTGTGTAATTGATTAGTAGCACCTGCTGTTATGCATTTGATAAGCCATTGCAACCAAAATGCTGAACAAATTAAAACCAGGAAGTTGTGGTAGGCTTGCAGTTGGTGATGGAGAAATTGCAGAGGTGCCTTCTTCGAGGTTTCCTTTCAAATCTATGCTGTTGTTACTGATGAATAAGTGTTGTTGCCACACTGTGGTTGTCTATGAAACTAATTTAGCCTAGGTGTCTGTGTTTGAGCATTTACACCTTAGAAATTGGCATCACTGATTGATTGCCTTGCTGATCGTCTCAGTGGAGAGACCAAGGATTGATTAGGTTTCGAAATTGACTTACCTGCTTAACTGTACAGTTAGAGTTCCAATGAGGTGTATGTCATCTGAAATTTATCTTGGTATCTTCGCATAGGTTTAGGATATGTGAATGAGGTATTATGCTTATGTCATGCTCACCACCTGTGTTCTTGTTCTGTGGCATGGGAACAGCCTCTGCTTCCCGACATGCCAGTGCAGTTATTTCTAGCAGCACAAAAGTCACACTGACCAATGTTTCACATCCATGTTTAATGTGTGTTACTGCCATACAGCAGGGCAAGGACTGTTTTTCTTTAAATAGCAGACTGTGAAAAGACTATTATAGCAGACTGTGTTGTTGTAACAACACATTTTTTGTGGGCATACATAATCTAGTTTCCTTCTGCTTTTAAGCTTGTTGCAATTGCTTTTTGTCAGTAGGTTTTCTTGCCTTTAAGGCTAGATAGCTTTCTAGATAGAACAGGTCATTTAGAGCTCTAATCATCCTCTGTCTCTGCAGACAATTTCTGTACCACTGTGCTGCATTCCTCTTTCCTTCTTTTTCTTTGTTTCTCTTTTCTGTGTTGTGTTTGTTTGTTTAGTACTTCACTAATCTAAGGGTCTGAATGGGTGCTTCTGTGGTGTGCTAAAATCCATTCTCAATTATCTGGTGGCCCAAGTACAGCCTTAAGACCTCTGAGGCTATTGCTTTTGTAGGCTTACATTTTCCTATCCATGCTATTGTTCTGATTCCTTCTTTTCTGTGGTCATAGAGTTAGCAGACTGTCTTAAAATACACAATATATAAGGCATTATAAGATATAATTCTTCAGTCCTCTTGTCATTCTCTGGTTGTACTGCTTAGATTCAATTTAAACCTCCTATAGGGTATGAGAACCAGTAGGCAATTCCCCTGCCTAAAATTCATTTGCTATAACACCATAATAAAACTACCATACCTCTCACTGTATTTTGTTTCCAATTGTGTTAATCTTTGAAACTGTTAGGAAAAATAGGTTTCTTGTACTTGGAATGAAGTTATGTGAACATTTAAACTTTTTTTCCCACTGAGCACAGTGACATTTTCTTTTGCATAATGCTCTCAAAGTCCTGAGAATAAACGTTAGATTGGTCATTCTGTATTTTGTCTCATCTCTGTACAACTGTAACAGTCTAGTTAGTTACGTAGGAATTGAAAGGAAGGCTTTATCTCAGTTCCGGGTGCATAGCCTGGTAGTTTGGGGAACTGTTTGAAAAGTAAAATAATATTATGCTATTGGAATAAAACATTTAATATCAACGTGTTGTTTCTATTAAGTCAATATTGTTACTAAGGAACTAATTAGTGTGTACCGTGTTAGAGGGAGCCTTGACAAATCCATGCAAATCATATGATTTATAATTCATAAATCCCCAGTCCCCTGAGAAGTGTTGCTGTTGCACTTATGCTAATTGAGTACTTATGTTCATTGATCCAGTCCATATAGCACCTTTAGTCCATATGGCAGCCTTTATTGTAAGGCCAGAAACTTCTGTTGTCAAATTTTCCCTGTAGTTGATGCCCCACATCTGCTTTCTTGGCCCCTTTACGTCATGATCCTTCAGTCTGCCATTGGTCAGTTCTGCCCGAATCAGAGCAATATTTATGCCTGTCTCCCCCTGGCTGTGGAGGTAAAGTCTGCATGCTACAGCATTGCCTTTGGGGCATGGGACTGCAGTAGTTCATTGATCCTACTAAGTAAGCTACTTGTTCTAGAGTATATATTTATATATATATATGTTTATGTTTATATTGGTACTAGTATGCATTTGTCCCCGTAGCTGCTCTCAAAAATGGCTCAGTCGTTAGAATTAGACAACATGGGTGTTTATTTTTGGCTGTATAGGTTTTTGCTAGATATTTTTCTATGCGTAGAGAATAATGTTTTTTTTAATCTCATAATACACTAGTTTCTAGTGGTTATAAATACCTAATTACACAGTCTAGTTTTTGTTGTTTGTGAATAATCAGTGCAACGGTGAAGGAGGTGGAATCCTATGCAAATTTTGTATGCCAAACTGAAAATAAAAGTAGGGGACTAAAGATATATTACATTTCAGGATAATGCTTCTTGCCTGATCATTGTTACCTATTTTTCTAATAATTTTAGCATAGTTTTGTAATGCAGTATAATTGTTATTGTTACCCAGAAGAATGGCATCACTTAATTCTATCAAAACTGTAGAAAGATAGATGAATGACAAATTAATAATTTACCATCTTTGCATAATACTGTAGCACAGTAGACTACCAGAAGGATTGATGGCAGAAGAGGTTAACAAATTTTAGCAGCTTCCATTAGCTTTCCATTGTCATATGTTTGTGTTGCGGACTGAAATAAGCTTTGTAGGAGATCTCAGTCTAGGGAACTAATTACTTGTGCCGATTGCATACTGATGAATAGACCCTCATTGTATCATTCCCCTGAAGACGAGGAGCAGTCTGTGATTCACGACTGCATCCTGGCTGATATTTGATAATAATTTTAACAGATAAATGTAGGAAGGCAGAATGATGAAGTACCTATCCATGCTCTAAGCCTATCAAAGGCATGCACATAGCCAGCTGTGTTCTGCCTTTTTTCTGTAATCACTAGTGGAGAATTTTAAGTTATTAATCGACCTTTGAATAAACCCATATCTTCCTGTGTTTTATAATTTTTCTTTGGTTAAGTATTCCAAAATCATTGGATTTCATAATCAAAGCATTCGAATTTTAGCATGATTGCAGTACAGACAAAGTGTGAAATAAGGTACTGGGGCATTTGATTCCAATACTTCAGTATTTTTCTGAAAGTAAGAAATCAGGAAGATGGAGAATAGCACTGCCTTTTCTGTGGTGTTAGCAAAAACCATGGAATTTTAATGAAGGTAGATGCAAAGACAGTCTCCATTTCTATAAAATGATTTTCAGTCACAATTTTTAATCTCTACAAATTGTGTTGGGGAGTAGGGTTGTGCAAATAATTCTGGCTTTTGTTACCATGTTCGTTTGAAACCTTGATTTTCCTTAAGTAAAACGCATTTTTGTCTTTAAACCTCAAAACTAAGAATGTGGATACCATGTCTTTTTAACATCATGATCTGTAAATTGTTCCTATTCATTTGTCAGTGTTGACAGGTATACTTTCTATTAGCTCTTGGACCAGAAATGGAATATATATATGCATTTTCATCTACTGTTTTAATACTTCCTATGTTAACAAACAAAATAAGAGTTTGTTTGTTTTTTAATTTGAGCATACAGGTTTTCAGGCTATCATAGCTATTCTGTGCTTCAGGCATTTTCTGTGTGTTTATTTACTGTACCTGAAATTGGCATTTTTTGGTACATTCTCTAGGCTAAAATACTGTTTTACAGTGGCATTCATTCATGAGCATCTAACAAGATAGTAACTGGCACTTATATATGACCATATTAAAAAGATCTACATATATTTGGAGAGTACAATGGAAAATAATGAATTTGATATAACCTTTTCTAGGGGTAATTTTTTAGAACTATGCCTTCAATATAGCAATTATTACACATCATAACATGTAGTTTTTAATTAAATGTAAAAACACAACTACATAAACCAGAAATCCAGTCTGATTTGCTTGAAAATAGATTGCTGTTTCGCTCTCCTGGAATGGTTTATTTAAAAACAGTAAATGGAAAAGAAATGCATTTTCTTGTGTTGTTCTAAGCCTCAGGGGCTAAATGTAATGAATATTTTAAGAGATTATTTTAATTAAATTTCTGCACATCTAAACAGAGTAATATTTTATTATCACATACATAACCATGTAACTGAGGTATTCATTAAAGTTAACACTTTCTGGACCAAGAATTCATGGCATGATTTACTGACCTTGTGCAAAAAGGCACAAATTAGGAAGAAAAATGAAGGGGGACAGACTTTGATTAATATAGGTAATGCTATACCATATTTATAATAGCCTTTTCCCTATTCTGGTTTATAAATGCAGTCACTGAGAAAGGTGCCCTGCTGAGGCTGAAATGAGGCTGAAATCGGAGCACATGCCACTAGAGTGTGGGGAAACTGATCACACTGTCAGCAATTCATTTCAAAATGATGTATTTAGTGCTCATTTCACCTTCCAAGAAAAAAGGGAAAGGAGTTCCTTAGACTGGAAGGTGATATTGTTATTTTCAAGGACATACCTAAGTAAAAGATTGCAGAAAGGGGGGAGGTTAAAAAGAAAAAAGGCAAAAGCAGCGCAAACAAGGAGAGCTTTATGCAGAAATTCAGCGCTACCATGCTGTTTGATAATTGCTAACATATGTGGCTCCTCTGTTTCATTGTAGTCGTCCTCGTGAGTTCTGGCGCCTTGACTACTGGGAAGATGACTTGCGGCGCCGGCGACGATTTGTGCGTAACCCCCTTGGATCGACACATCCTGAAGCGACACTAAGAGCAGCTGGAGAACATGGTCAGTATAAAGTCTACTTCTCGCCAATAGCAGCAGGTTACAGTATGTGGCAGTAAAGACCAGACCTTCATTCCTATAAGATGCTAGAAAATTGTCCCAACTGCATTGCAGGCATGTTCAATACAAAGATAAACTGGCCATTACTTCATGTAAGAAATGTTGGTATTTGATAAGCCTCTTCATTACATCTTAGTTCAGCTGGCACATTGTGCATACTTTGCATACAATAATTACAAATATAGTTCTCACTAAGCAGAAGAAAAGTGGATGCAATTTTGCCATTAATCATGGACAAGCACTCTTGTAGTAAATTAGCTATTTATACTTTAGTAACTTAAAAAAACAATCTTTCCTGTTCAAAAATCCACAGCAATTTTTTCTGTTAGCCTTAGCACGTATCTGTGGATCATTACAGATACAGTAAAAAAAAAATAACACTTCTGAAGCTGAACTGTATTCGCACCTTTATTCAAGTCCTCAAGTTTTTCTGCAAGAATTTGATATATAAGAAATAGCAGGAAATGCTGAAACATGAAATATTGCTCAAGCAGCAAATGGTAATGAGGATTTCTACCTGGTGATTTTAAAAAAGGTGATTGCATTTTTTTATCTTTTTTTCCCCCATTTTATTATCAGGGATCACTCAGCTACATGCTGCTGTGTCTGTTTGGGAGATATGTATTTATAAAACTAATACAATAATCAGTTCGAGAATTCTATAATAAACCAAAAAGATAAGCGAAAAAACACCCAAAGCTAATGAACTTTGGGGTTTAGTCTAGAATTGTCTGGCTTTGTGACCTAATGAAGATACATCAATAAGGATGAAAAATCTTTCTTATTTTTAAAAATAATTTGCTTATAATTAAAACTGAGTACCCTTTACCTTCAAGGTGCATGTCATGGAGGAGAATAATTTAAATTTAGATCTTTTTTTTTCCTTTTTAGCCTGTGAGTTACTGCATACACATATGTATATGTGGTGGCATAAACAATGCTAATTTAAAATTATTAAGACTTTTGTGTGAATATAGAAGACCATCACTGTCATAAAGTTAGTTTCCGTCAGGCATCTTAACCTCTTGCACTCAGCCTTAAAGAGCCATTTCTGGGAGAAAATGTCTACAATATGTCAGCTGATATAATGCCAAATGTGACATCAGTCCTCTAAAATAAATGACCATACAGAGAATAGTCAATAAAGTGATCTGAAAGCAATGTTTGGAGAGTCCTACATCTTTGACTGTAGAAAGAGGAACAAGATGTAGAATTAATTAACCCATTTTTTTGCTTTGGGGCTTCTTGTTCTTAAGACTGTGTGTTGTTTCTATGCCGTGGACTTTAAGGGCACAAGGTTTCCTTCTGTTTAATACTCCATGGATAAACAACAACTGCTCCCCTTTAATATTATGTGTACTTCAGGTTGAATACATCTTGTCACAGTTTTATATGTTCTACTCATATTTTATATTTAAGCTTTATCCTGTTTATCAAAATACTGAAAAGTATCTATTTACTGCAAAATATTTACAGCTCCTATTTATATCTGTGTAACTAATTCTCCTGTAAGCACACACTTATTCATCTTTTATGCTATTTATTCATCTTTCATACTAATGTGATCTTTTCATTAATCCATGCAACATTTCAGAGGCTATGTCTCATACTCAGCTTATAATTAACACGAGCACAATTTTTGTCAATACAAAAGAAGGTGAATAAAAGTAGCCCATGTTCATAGGTAGGTAACAGGCACAGCTGGTAGCTAATCCTCGTAATTTAAATAGAGCTAGTTGTTTTCTGTCTGCCTTTCTGTTCAGAATTTGACATCCTTAACAGGTTTTTGGTATACTTAATTTCTTGGGGTTGTTTTAGTCTGAATTTAATTGCATACTGCCTTTGTTGTCTGCTTCCAGTCTGTTTCTTTATCCAGTGAATGTTCTAGTTTACCGTAAGTCATTATTTAATGTGATTTCTGAAAATGTAGATAATTGCTATCTGCCTGAGTCAGTGTGCATATGTATGCAACTGTTTTGCTCCAAGACCTTCCACTGGGAAAGCATGAAACAGATGACCAAAGGACAAATTCAAGTTCAACTGGAAACTATATATAATGTAGAGGAATACAAAGGTTGTGGGGGTTTATATGGTTTTGTTTTGGGGTTGGGTTTTTTGATGTGATGTTTTTGTTTTTACATCTCACAAGGTACAGTTGTCAGAAAGGTCAGTTGAGCAGTCACACGATCCGTTTATGAATTGTGTTTGTAGACTTTTAATATTAACCAATTTCGGTCAAAAAATCCAATTATTTTCAGATTTTTGGAACCAGACTTCCAGGCCCTGCTTTCATGATATGAATTCTAAATTAAGGATATCTCCTTAGAGTCTGCAAAATGTTTGCCCTGGTATTTTATGATTTCTTATCAATAATTTAGCATGAATTATTCTATTTCAAATAACTTTGCATGTCTCTGAAGCAAAAGCATTTTTAAATAATTAATAAAAGGTTCCCTACTGCGTATTTAAGCTTTTCTCAAAACAAACCAGACCAAAACCAAAACCTGAAATTGGGCATAAGGGATTTTGCCAAAAGGAAGACAGTGATAAATAATGCATAAATAATGGAAAAGGACTGTTGGAGTAACCAGACTTGAAAGTATAGATTTTAGTACACTTTTCATTAGTAGATGTACGTTATTAACTGCTTGTTTTCTTTCAAATAAAACCAGATGTATTCTCCACCCCAGAGAGCTCACAACCTAGGAAAAATCACAATTTGCAACTGTGAAAATTATTCAGAAACAATTGGAAGTCTAGATGTCAGTAAAATCTAGAGAGAACAACAACAATCAGCTCTGTTGCAGCCTAGTTATGTGTCTTGGTAGCAAGAACCAATCTTTTCCAGGGATTGATTTGATTTGAAGGAGAACCTCTGGTGCAGAGGTGGCAGAATAAATACCTGAAGACTAATGTTCTCTGTTCAGACAATCAATACCAGCCCCATGACTATACTTCTGGCTACCTTCTAGTTAAAAACAAATTTTTTAATTCTGACAATTTAATTGCCATTCCCAAGTTCACATTAACTTGCTTGGGGAAAAAAAGGCTTTAGGTAATTTTTCAAAGGGGAGGCAAGAAGGGGGGAATCCTTCCAAAATGGCTATTTATAAAAGTCAGTCTAGCAGGGTATTGTGGGGGAAGGAAAGAGAGGTGAAGGAAGTTTGGTAGAAAAAGTTAGGGATAGAAAGAGTTAACTCTTTTCTGTTTGTCCTTTTATCCCTTGTTGAGAAATTAAACCAAAATACTTACATAGGTGTGAAAGTGCAAAAAGAAGAGTACTTTAAACCTGCTGGCGTTTTTAGATTGACCCCAAAACCAGTATTTTGTGACAATCTTTAGCTGCTAGAAAATACCTTTAGCAAGCTTTTTAACAAGTGATTTGTTGTTTTGAGTCGATATTTGTGAAAAACTTGGAGTGAGGGGGACTTAAACAGCCTGTAGTGTTGCCATCAAGGCAAGAGGCAGAGTTCAGAGATTTGTGGCTGCAAGTGACTACCAGCGGATCACCTGCAATATTGCAGTCTACTGGTCAGTTTTCTGTGCCTCAACTCAAGGGACAATAAAAAAAGCCTTAAAAATAATATTTTAGAAACCTGAGGTGAAAGCGGTTGTTTTTTTCCAAGACCAGAGAGAGGCTTCTGGGAATCCTATTTATTTATTTATTTATTTATTTATTTATTTATTTATTTATTTTTCAAATAAGAAACGATAGCAAAGGGCACATCTCTTCCCTGAATTGCTTTTCGTGATATACTTATCAGGCATAATATATATATATATATATATATATATACAAATTAGTATGTTTTGAATTGTACTTTCCAATACTTTAGTTTTTCAAATGGCTTTTAAGAATTGTATTTCACATGTAAGTTACAGTTGTAGACCATTTAAAATAATCTGTCATTCCATGTATGCCTTAAGCTCTTATGTTCAGCAACATATGCTGAACTATTATTTTTACTCCCAAGTGTTTCAGAGATTTAACTGGAATAAAGAAGACTCTGCAGATGCAGAGATCTGTTTACAAAAAGCTACTTGAAGAAACTGGGTCTTACAGAGCAGTTTTGTGAAGGATTGCATGGAATTATACTAACGAGTTATAATAGTGAAATTTCTGTGCCTGATGAATACTCTGCCAGGAGGCTCCTAGGTCTTGTGTAGCACACAGACCGTGCCTTGGTCTCACTCTTGAAAAGGTGTATGTGAATGTATGTTTAGATCTGCAGGATTGGAGCCATAAGCTCTGGTCATGCCAGGAATAGGCAGGCTTGGCAGAGAGGGGTTTAGGACTGAGATCCAGTGTAATATACCTGTGTTCATACGTGGGCACTGAATATGTCACATGGTGCCATGCTCTGTCGTATGTGTCTCTATAATCAGTAAATATAGAAAGAGAACCAGACTATGGCCTACCTACATAAGTGCATTTATCTAGAGAAAATAGGTGAATCCATGTGGAATACATTCAGTTCTATACAGACATTCATGTGAGTATGTGTGTGTTGCAGGTGCAGTGCTTTATTCGAGTCAGTACAGAAAAAGCAGATTCCGGTTCAGAGTGTGATGTCTTATTGCCTTCCAGTAGCTACTATCTGCCAATGTGTAGACAGGCTCTGCATCTTCCTGTGTTTTTGTGTATACACACGATTTCATGCATCTCTGGAAACGTGAATGGGTAATATCCCATACAAAGTGATAACAAGAATTTAGATATATAGACTAACCTAACTTGTGGACTAAACTATGGTCTAAAATCTTTTATTGAAAAAGGCAGTTGCAAACAAAAGATGTATGTTTTTGAAGCAACATGATAACATTAATTAGGGAAAGAAAACCTGAATAGGTGACAAAGATGTATTTCTCTTAACCAGACATCTTTGGCTTGGAAGCGGCTGTACTGATTTTATTATTTCTTACTGGTAGATGAGAACAAAGACTGAATGACATACTAGTATTTTGGACAAGTTAGGCTAAGTATAAAAATATTAAGCTTTGATCCTGGCTCTCAATTCAGTCTTAAAGGAGAGTAGGTAGAAGGCTAGCTTGAAATAGCATCTGTGGTATAACAAAATAGGTTGTAGTAGAGGAAGCAAAAATGGCAGCTATGTGCAGATGGGAGTTTTGATACTGCAAATATAGTTTCCCTGTATTTAAAAAAAAAAAAGAAAAAAAAAAAAAGAAAATAGAGAAAAATTTATTATCTTTGACTTTATCCCTGGGATGGTTTTGTTCTGTTTTACTTTTTTTGATCTTCAAGAGAGCGCTGGTAGGCCACTGAGTAACTGTGCATGTGGTGTGTATTAGTATACTGTTGGTAATTTTACTGCTGCTAACTTAAAATCCTCAAGGGGGAGTTAATTACAGGAAAACCTTTCTAAATATCAGCTGCATATTTTCCATGACAAGAAGGTTTTCAGCTCACATTGAACAACTCCAGAATCTGAGTTATCATTATTTACACGAGCACATTTTAGAAGAAAGTAAACTTTGTGTTTGTGAAGTGCAGTTAAAGCTTTGCAGTAATTTCTTTTTAAAAGGCCTACTTGCAAGTGGCAGTTACGGGTTGGGGAGAAAGGATTGTGCAGAAACTACGTTTTATTTTGCATGGCAAGTTAAATTTCATTTTCTTTGTGGTTTTTTGTTTGCCTTTGTTTTGGATAGGGTGGTTGCTTTTGTTGTTGGGGGTTTTTGTAAGCTCAAGGCCTAAACCAGACCCAGGGTGTTTGGTGGTTTGGAGGCAGTTTCTTTGTTCGTGTTTCTTTTTTAGTATTCACTCGATTGAAAAGTTTATTATTTGCAATTTATGTGCATACATTTACTTAAAAAATTTAAACTTTATATATTGCCACTGGGGAGTTGCTGCCTTCTGTAAATGTTTGCAGATTAACATATTTTTAAAGTAAGCTGGGGGAACTTCAAATTGAGTATGGCAGCAATCAGGGGAAGCAGTGAGCGATGTGTTGAAGTTAGTTGGTCCTGATGTGTTTGGTGAATGTTTTTCAAACACGTCTGTGCCATGGGCATTCTCAGTGTGTTTTTTAAGAGCTTGTATTTTTATTTGACTTAAAATAACCCAAACCAACACGTACACTGCTGGTTTTTGGCTTTTACTGCAGCAAGTGGCAACTTACATGAACAGTGAGCAATTGCTTTTTTTTTCTTTGCCTTTTTTTCTCCTTTTTTTCCTTCCCCCCCTTTTTCCATTTTCCCCCTTCCTTTTTCCCTTTTTTTTCACCCTTCCTTTTTCTTAACCCCTTCTTCTTTCTTTCCTCCCTCCCTTCATCTTTTTCCCCCTACAGTTTTCTTTGTCCCCTTCCTTTTTTCTCCCTCCCCCCACTTTTTTTCTGTCTTTATTTTCTCTCTTTCCTTCCCTTCTTTTCTGACGCTGCTTTGGGCTTGTAATTTAAATAAGGCTGACTTCTACCTAACAGTGCTGAGCCGACCCGGGGAACAGTCCCGGTGGTACCGGCCACTCCCTTACCCAGCGCTGGCCCCCGCTGTCGGGGTGTGTGTGTGTGTGTGTGAACGGCTCTCAGGCACGGCTACGGCACCTTCCCCTGCCCCATTACCGTGAAACCCGCGCTCTGGGTTAAACGAGCTTTTTGTTTCCTTCTCTTCCATTCCGAAAATTCAGATGGGCACAGAGGTGTCCCTTCCGAGGACCTGGCACCATGCCGTTGTGCCTTTTGGGAGCAGGTGCATGCTTTTATCTGCCTACAGCCGTGAGAGTGTGGCTGAGATTCCGTTATTTTCCCCTTTTCCTGTTTCTGGCCCAAGCCTGTGAGGCGGGGAGGGCGTTTTCCTCCTCACGAAACCCGCTTATCGTTCCTGGCTGACCGCGTCGCTAACGGGAGCGGCCAGGAGCGGAGCCGCAGCTCAAGCGCTGCGAGAGACTGTGTCGTGTCCCACCTCCCCTCCTCCACCTTCCCGCTCCCGGGGCATTCCCTCTGCCCTGCGGAAGCCTGTGCCCTCCGTGTCCGGGCGCGGCGTACCTCACCTGTGCCGCCGTGCCGGCCGGGCCCCTCCCGCCCCGTGTCCGCAGCTGCGCCGCCGCCGGCCTGTTCGCTGCTCCCGGTGCCGTCCCGCAGGGAGCGGGGGGAACGAGCGCGGCTCCCGCCGGGCCCCGTCCCGCCGCCGCCGGGGCGTGCCCCGCGTTGTCGCCCTGGGGCGTTCTCGGTTTGGTCACTGCCCTGGCCGCTGAAGCCTGGGTTTGCGTCAGGTTAACAGGGCAGGCAAACGGGACCGGTTTCCAGACGGAGAACTCAGCCTCCGAAGGGAGGGAGGTTGCCGGGGAAGCGAGTCTGTTACATTCTTTCCCTCTCTGTCATTAACACTTGAAGTAGAGTTAAACGCTGCAGAGCTCTGGATAATTTTGAGCAGGCTTAATAGGATTAAAACTAGATGTGTCCTAACTTTAGAGGATTAAGACGGATACTCCCCACAGCTAGTCTTAAACAGTTTTCTTCCTGAAAAATAATAAAACTTACACTTCTTTTTTTACTGTTGCCTCTGAGACCTGTCAGACAGTGATGTGTGTCTCTTTCATTTCAGCTCCTGATGAGGATATACTTGTTAAAGGAAAACAGTCCATCAAGAGTCAAGTTTTAGGAAATCAGAACTCCGAGAGTGAGGTCCTCTTGGAAGGCGATGACGATATCATGTCATTCATGGAGGAAAGAGAAGTGGAGAACTTAACGGGTAACTTCAACTAATTTTCTCCTCAGCTTCTTTACTATTTAAGTTCTGCTGTCCCCTGCTCTTCAGCGATTCATGGTTTGGGATACACAGCAATAAGTTGTTCCTTACTGTAACTGGGTCATTAAGATCATTTTCTGTACACCTCAGGTGCTGAGGGTGTGTTTTAGGAGAGTGCATTTGCTTTCTCTGGCTCTCATATCTTCTTGCTTCCACAGTAGCTGTCTGTTTTCTAAGAAACCTTCTTTAGATAAAGTAACTCTACCTTGAAAAGAGCTTCCTTGCTTTGACCTCATTACGCTCCTCAAATCATTAGATCTAGTGGACAGTTGGGTAAATGTTCTGTAATTAAAGGCTTTGGAGAGCTTTAATTTTTTTTCCGAATCTGTAAAATTGTATATATTGGTTATTTACTTTGGTTAAAGAATTTGTACACTTATTGGGTTTAAACCCTGGGTTTCAAACCCCTTGTCATTCCCTCCTTGAAGTCCCTTTTCCACAGACCACAGCCTTACTAGACTTCACTTCTTTCTTCTGAAGAAGAAATACTATTTCACATACTTAAACTTCATTAATTTCACTCAGTTACATGCAGCCTTTGCTGATGTTGCAGTCTGAGTGGAGCAAGTCCATTTCTGTACAGTTCAAAATGTAAACCCAAACTAACTGCCTCAGTTCAGGGCTGGGGAGTTATAAGGCATCTCCATTGTTATTTGAGGAACGTGGGGCTTACAGAGAAAATGCAAACTTCTCTGCAGCGTTCTGCTTTCTCAGCTGGTATCCATGTACATTTACCTTAGAGAAAAATGTCATTTCTTGGATAATTCTGGTTCCCTGAGAAGCTAGTGGTGTAATCTTACGTTGATATGTATCTTACACATGATAATTCAGTGAAATTACTGGAAGCTTTATTCATTGGCAGTTTGCTCATAGCTGAACTGCATTCCACTCTTTTTATTCTATTTATTTATTTATTTTTAAGCAGAGTAAAAAATGCAGCATAATGTAAAAATAAAACCTGCCTAGGAAGAGTGAAATAAAATCAAGTCAGGGGAGAAAAATGCAGTGGCATTTTCTGTATGTGAATCTTTTTTTTCCCTTTCCACCACGAGCTTCCTTCTCAACGGCCTTCTCTGTGTTTCCTTCTCTTCTATTATTCATTCATTGGCTGGAGTAATACATTCATACTGTAATAGAGGTGAAAGGGGAGTTTAATTATATAATCTCAACAATGGCAATAGGATTAAGAAGTAATCCTCGCTAATAAAGTGGTGTGGGTTAGAAATGAAGTGGAAATTGTCAGGGTTCTTCTACAGGACCTGGGCTGCCGCAGCTTCTGCAGCTGTCTGCTAGCCCTGTAATTGAATGTCTGCCAGTGATTGAAAAAATGTTATTTCTCCTCTGGATTACATGCTAATGTACAGAGGGCAAAGGGAGACAGCAAAAGAACACATAGCTGCTTATTTCATCCATTTGTAGGGGTGAGCTTTGGGAAATCATGGCAGTTCCACAGCTATCGCATGCCCATCTGCAAACACAATGTATTTGTACATTGGGAATAGAGGGCAAAGCTGCTCTGATCTCAGCAGAGCATCTCTTCTTTTGTCCTAGTGGCACACATTGAGATTGATGTGAGATTAAGGACCATTGCCCTCCTAACAATCGATGGAAATGACAATTCATCTGAATTTTTTGTCAGTTATTCTCACGTTGATTACCTGAACGTGTGTATCTCATTTATAGATGCTTTATTAAAACAAAATTGTCTGTGTCACTTTCATATTTTCCACTGTTTAACAAAAGTCAGATAATACTGCAGCCAAGTAACTTAATTTTCTTACCTCTTAATCAGCTGGATGACAAACCTAACCTGTTTTCTTCCTGGATGTGTTAGTTTATATAATAGGTTGTGCATTGTCAGATCTATGCTGAACCTATTGTTTTCAGTAGTAGTCTGATTTGTCCCTGTGATAAGCCCTGTGGAGATGTGATTATTCCAATAAAAATTCATTCAGTTGGAAACCAACCCTCCAGCTGTTTACTCCCACAGTCCCTGAGCTACACTAGCATTGTGTGGAATCCTTGAACAATATTTAATGTGAATTCAAGAGCATCTTTAAAACAGTTTGCTTTAGGCTCCGTAACATTGTGTAACCTTCACAATAGATTCATAGCATCCATGAGGGAACACTTAAGTTAGACAACTTTGAGCCTCGACTGCTATGTTCATCTCTGAGGAAAGCTATCAAGACTTTCCAGTACCTAAAGAACATATTTGACAGTAAGATTTTAAGTGTTCATATGTGCAGTCTCTCTGTCGTGTATAACAGAAGGTATGCAACACTGGAATTTTCTCGAAAAGATGTCTGAGTAAAAACTATGTAATGCCATGCTAAAGCCAGCTCTGGCACATATAATGTATGCATTGGTTTGCAGTTGTAGCTGCTGCAGTGTTCGGCAGTGCAGAGACACTGCAAATCTATTACATATGTTCTTTTCTGGGATAAACAGAGGCTTGCTTTCTAAGGAAGAGCTATGCTCTTTGCTTTATGTATTTTAATGTTCTAGGATTGAAAAGCAAGTAATTTGCACTCAGGCTGTTTTCTGTTTTGAATATTGTTGGTGTTTTCACTGTTTGGCAGGTCCAGTTGCCCTAAGCACACCAGCCCAGCTTGTGGCCCCCTCAGTAGTAGTGAAAGGCACTCTTTCCATCACTCTTTCGGAGCTCTACTTTGAGGTGGATGAAGAAGATCCCAGTTTTAAGAAAATCGACCCAAAGGTAAGAGATCATTGACCCTGAGCTCTGAGAGATGGTGACAAATTACCCAGACCTTTAATTCTTCATTCGACTTCCTTTACCTCTATTGGCCTGCAGTGTTCCAGGTTTAATAAGTTTGGGACTGACCACATATGTTACTGAACTTCACGTAAGTGACACCTCCTTCCCTTCCCCTTTCTTTCCCTGTCCCACAATTCGACTGTACTTGAATGTTAATTAGCTTGCTGCAAATAAAGCTCCAGGGAGGCATCTTGAATAAAGACATCTTGAATCACAGGCCTGTGTGAACAGTGGAAAGTTCAACTTTTAGCCCAAATGCTGTGTTTTACTTTCCTAGTTTTATATAATGCCACTGTAACACAGTGCTAAACTTCCTACGCTTGTAAGCCTTCAGTGCTTCTGTATCATATTATTCTATAACAGCTTTTACAGGACCTGGTTGTATTTATTGTGCCTAAGCAGAAAGCATAATTGCTCTCTTAAAAAACATTCCTGAACTGACTTGCTAATTTCCACAAACTTATTTGGTCTGAGTTACTTGATTACTAGTATTTTGCTTAAAATTAGTAATCTTCAGTAAAATTCCTATTTCAAAGGCAGTATATTGTATGATTTTCTTAATAAGCTTGCACTTGAATGTATTCTGTAGTATGACAGCATTTCAGTATTTATGTATTTATATATGTAACATTTACAGTATTACAGCAACATTTCAAAAGTACAACACAATTGGTAAATAATTATTACATCCCAGTTTAAGCACAGTGATGGCTCTGGGGTTTTTAGTGTCTGCTTAATAGTAAACAAGGTATTTTATTTTGTGAAGCGGGAAAGAAGTCAGTGGAAGTAGTAGTGGGTTTCTGCTTGTCTGTACAGAATACATTGTGTGTTAAGCGCCAGTTCAGTTCTTTGTTCCTACTGAGTAAATTGCTCTTGTCTGTATTAAAAATGGCATCAGTGAGTCTGAAAGCTGGCAGTATCAAATCCTATCAAGGAATACATTTAGTTTGGAAAACAATGCTCTCAAAATCTTAGCAGTATAATTTAATATATGTAATTAACTAGAATTGTGATTTTTATGTGGTACCATAAATGAGATTTAACTTTTGATCCTGAAGTTGTTTGTTGTTTTTTTTTTTTTTTTAATATTCTGGAAATCATTTCAAGTATGAGATAGCTCTTAAAATTTTGATATGCTTACTCCTTCCATAGTAGTTTGTTTAAAAACATCTAATGATAAAAAGGATATAAATATAAAATGTTAAGACAGTTCGGTATGTTGGTGTATTGCATTTTCCACCTGAAAGGTTCTGCTTCGTATTGCATTAGCATGAAAAAAAGTGTTACAGATCTGAATTAGTCTGCATTTTTGTTTTCCATGGTTAGCACTTAGGGCGTTTGAGTACAGTTACTAATTCTTACCCTTCCGGTTAATGTTTTATGGGGGACACTAACATGTGACATATGTTCAGCCTGCTTTATTTTCTGGTTTCGAGTATTTGGTAGCAGTTTTTGTCTTAACTGTGAGCAGGAATTCTGGTTTGATTTGACTCTGTCTTTAATTTTATACTGGAGATACTTCTTTGGGGGGGGGGTCCTACAGAAGGAGGAGTTGGTTATATGAAATGTAGGCTACACCTCTTAGATTCTGTTTATGATGCTGCTTTAGCTGGAGGTCTTAAAAGGAGGGAAAAAATACCTTTTGTAATGTCTCGGGGGGGGGGGGGGGGGTTGGGAGGGTGGTGGTGTAAAAATCGCATTAAGTATTTTTATTTTAAGAAACAAATAAGCTTGCAACTCGGCTGTCTTTCAAGCATTAACACCTCCCTGCCCCACCCTCTGCTTAAGTTACTGTGCCTTGATAGTGGTGACTATCAAGACTATCTATCAGACTGGAGCTGCTGTAGGAAATGCCCCTTGGAAAAGAAAAAAATCCTAATCCTCTGTAGCTCAGCGGGCCTGTTTAATTAATGAGGTTTCATCTGTTTGATACATTTTAAGTTCCTTGTATATTTGTATAAACTACCGAAAAGAAAACATTGTGACAAGTTCCTGAAGAAAGACCTGCCATAGAGATAGCACCGGCCCCGATAAGATCGGCGTGCTCTCTTGCTGGGGGCCGGTCCCGAGAGGAAGGGCTGCCCCCGTGGGCTAAACCCTTTCTGCCAAGTGAGCTGAGGAAGGCGCTCTGATGAGTCCGCAAGACACTTGTGGAGCACCCCCGGGTTTTAACGCCCGGGTTGGAGAGGCTCACGGCGGAGCGGCCGGGGTGCCTGGAGATGCCCGGGGTGCCGGGGCCGGGCACGGTGTCCACAGCGGCTTCCATAGCTGGAAGTTCATTTCCCAGGCTACTATCGGACTTGTTCATTTCGTTTCGAACCTAAAGACAAACGCGACTCTAATTTGAATGGCTATTTCTCTCCGGCTCCGTACCCAAAGAAACGGAAGTAGTCCTCCCTGTCGGGCAAGAACTTGCATTTTTACCTCCTTTTCCTCCCCCCGAAAGGGCACGAAACTTGCTCAAAATGCTCCGAGCCGGCGATAAAGCCTTTCGGGTGGCTCGAGCAGGTAATGCCGCCGGTTTTAAAGCTTAGAAATGCCCTTCCCGTAAAAAAATTCTTCTGTCAATATTTGTAAGGCATCCAGAGGAAACTTAAAGCGAGATCGCTACGGCACGAAATAAGAGGCTGGGGACTCGGGGCTTGGGCGGGGAAGGGGGGTCGGGCGCTTCCCTTACGGTTTATCTACTCCTTCGGCTACACAGTTTTATGCTGTACTTAAAAATCTGGGGAAAACAAATGTTTGTTTAAAAAAATATCGATCGGTTGCTGTAAAGTGCATTAATTATTCAGGGTTAGATCTATACTTCCTTCTTGTCAAAGTCAAATGGATAGAGAGCGCCTTCGCGCTGGGAAGCGAAAGCAAATTAGCGATGGATTTTTAAAACAAAATACAAGCGCTTGAGGTTTGGGGGGGGGGGGGCGGGGGGAGAAAACACACACACAAAAAAACCCCAACCAAACACTAAAGAAAACTGTAAGAAAACAAACAAAACCCAAAGCTAACGAGTGGAGGGTAGGAGACTGCAGGCTCTAATTCTGCCTCAATTCTGAGGGGCTGCTGTGAGACGCTCCACATGTTCCCAAGATTTAGAGGAGAAGCTTAAAGTCATAGAAATAGAGCAGATGTTGTCACATGCCAATACAGAATAGATAAGATTATTTTTCTCTTAGACGCACTAGAGCGAAGTTTAGAATATACCAAGCTAAGGCTTTGGCTGGGTGTTGTGCTTAGACTAACATTACATCGGGTGTTTCCATTTCTTTTAAAGATTTTTACTTCTGAGGTTCAGGAAGAGTCTACTTGCCTGAATTTTAAAACCATTCACGAAAAGTCAGCGTAAAGTTAAAGTAATATTTTTATTACTATTTGCAACAAGTCAGTGGTGGGGCACGTAATCTGACCTTGGCACCGAAATACATTTAACATCAGTAAAACTTTCCTTTTTTTCTTCTTTTAAGGGAGATTTGTACATATAGTTAAATAATTTTTCACTTGGTGACAACATTCAGGCAAACAAGAGAGCATAAGAAAAAGACTATACATGGATTGGAAAATGTACCTTTCGGGTTTCGTTTGGGAGTTGCAAAAGTCCGATTGCTTCTTTTTGTGACTTTTTAAAAATTCACATGGGAGGGCGGGAGGAGAGGCTCTTTCCTTCTTCCGTGCAAGGCGGCGAGAGTTTATTTACGCCGGGAAACCCGTCTGCGAGTTCTTAAAGGCCGAGCTGCAGGTGGGCGCGCTTCGATCGCCGCCTTTTCCCGTCGTCGTTTGAGTTAAATAGAAAGTTTTTAGGCGCCGTCGTTGTTTGCGGAGGGCGAGTTTTGCCGGCGGGGGTGTGAACCCTATAGCTTGTCGAGGCTTTTGGGATTGGTGAGGATTTCTCTGGCTAGCCTCCAGGTCTGTTTGGCAGCGCTTTCGAGGGCCGAGTGGGGTTTGCCCTGAAAGAGGTCTAGGTTGGGCAGGAAGTAGTGGGGGCAGCGCCGGCACTGCAGGCAGGAGATGAGCTGCAGGAGGATGCCATTGAGCCGGTCGCCCAGGCATGCCTCGTCCCAGTCGGTCTCCCGCGGGTGCTTCTCGCACTCGTACAGCAGCAGCGTCTTCATGTGGTAGTTGTTGAGGGGCTGCCCGGGCAGCTCCAAATGCCGGTCGCGCAGCGTCTTCAGCACCGAGAGGCACTTGTTACGGCAGCCGCCCATCAGCAGCCGGTTCTCGGCCTCGCCGAACTGCAGCACCCAGGCATCGCTCTCGGCCGAGCTCTGCTTGCCCGTCAGCGAGTAGCACTCCTTGGAGAGCAGGTTGAAGCCCTCTGCCTTTACCTCCGCCACCCGGTTGGGACCGGGCCAGGGGATGTGCGGCATGGGCCACTGTGCCGCGCTTCGTGGCCAGATCCCGGTGCACTTGAAGGCGGGCGTGATCTGCACCACGTACCGCTCCCGAATGCGAAGCTTCACCTCGCTGGTGTCCGCGATCATCTTCACCACGTCCCGGTAGCTGCACTTGTCCACGGCCTGGGCCACCAGTGTCTGGAAGCGGGAACGGATCTTGCGGGCGGACAGGTAGCCCGAGGCGGTGATGAACTCCACCCAGAGGGACATGCTGCGCTTGCGACCGTCGCTCAGCTTCAGCACGGCGCAGCCCGGCAGGGAGCCGTCGTCCACGAAGTTGAAGACGCCCATCTGGTTTAGGTAGAGCACCACCTCGAACTCGGTGGGCGAGATCACCTCTAGCCCCTCGTAGCGGGCGTCAATCTCGCTCAGGGAGCTGATGAAGCGCGGCTCCTGCACTTCCACCTCTTTCAACACATCCGACACGACCTTGCACACCTCCCGGATGGTCTTGGCGATGGCCGCCTTGCGGGCCTGGCACCGCTCCGTGTAGTATTTGTTGAGCTGGTAGACCAGCTTGGCCTGCGCGGCGATCATGTTGGGGCACAGGTCCGGGCTGTACACCGGGCTCTCGCAGTACGTTGAGGGATCCAATGCTTTAGCGGTGGCTGCAGCTTTG
The DNA here is from genome assembly GCA_039720435.1 of Amazona ochrocephala. Lineage (NCBI taxonomy): Eukaryota > Metazoa > Chordata > Aves > Psittaciformes > Psittacidae > Amazona > Amazona ochrocephala. The sequence goes on from CM077879.1 coordinate 65,995,812, forward strand.
CGGAGGGCACCGGCCAAATCGCAGACCCCCACCCCCTCCGGGAAGAAGGCGGCAGCGGCGCGCCGGTGAGAGCAATTAACGAAACTGGGGCGGACGACGAAGCACAAAGAAGCGAAGACGGCGACGATGAGGAGTGGGAGCCGCAGAGAGCGGGACGGCGCGGGCTGGGCAGCGGTGCCGGAACAGCGGGCAGCCCCCGCGGGCTCCCGGAGCGCCAAGTTTTGAGTGGCGGCGGGGGCAGGGAGGTCTGCGCTGCCTCTGCGCTCCGGCGCCCACCCCCCCCGGGCAGCGACAAAAATACTGTTTCAGTAGTTCATGGAAAGAAAGAAAGAAAAACACCAACACCCGAACAAACTTCCCCGGACTCGGCGAAGGTCCCCGCAGCAAAGCCGGTCGGCGGCGAAGTTTAAAACCGCACACGATACTAGAGGAGGAGAAGAATGCGAGCAATGCCCAGAGCGGAAGAGTGAACTCTCTGTCTGTCTGTCTGTCTGCCTGCCTGCCTGCCTGCCTCTTTCAGTCCGTGGTACCGCCAAAGATGTGCATGAGTTTGGCTGCCGCTCGCTCAGACTGTCAGGGGGTGTTGTTGATTTCCCTTTTCCTGCTGGAGGCGTTGTCTGAACCCGGCTCTGTGGCTTTCTCTATCTTTACGCGCAGACGTGTGCACTTGGTCTGTGATCGCTCATTCCTGTCCTGCAGCTCTCTATATAGGCTGCTTTGAGATATATATATAGATACAGATAGAGTTGGTTTGTTTTTCTTTGCACAGACTGTGTTTTATCCTGAGTGGGAGGAGGGCGTAGCTGCTGTGCCCGGGATGGCTTCTGCTTCTCCTCCTCCTCCTCCTCCTCCCCCTCCCCACCCCTGGAAGTGCGCGCCGAGGCTCTCTCCGCGCCTTTCCTCCTCCTCGCCGTGTGCCGTCTCTCTCCAGCAGTGCCGCCGGGCCCAGTAGTTTATGAATGGGGCCGGGGCCCTGCCGGGGGGCGGAGCCCCGCCTCCTACAATCGCCGCCGAGCTGTCAGCGCCATGGCCAATCGCGGCGGGCGGCGGGGGCGCGCATACGCTCCCGCGCGTTCACTCCTGCTTCCTTCCCCGGTGGCGGCGGGGTCGTGGTGTCCGCCTGCCTGCCAGCTTCGTGCCGGGGCTGACCGGTGGTGTGTGTGTGTTTGTGTGTGCTCGCAGTGCTGCGAGTGTCCTGCGGCTAGTGGGAAAAAGCGGCAACTTCGCCGTCACAGGCGAAGGTAGCTTGCTGCCCCCGCCGCTCGCTGCGTGGAGGCCCAGCGGCAGTGCCGGTGCGAGACGGGAAGGGAGGGAGAAAGGCGTGCCGGTGCTTCGCCGCAGGCATCGGTCTTATTTCAGTAATTCGGGGCTGCGGCAGCGAAAGTGAGACCGTAACCGGAGCGAAATTGCACACCGTAGTTTTACTGCTTGCAGTCAGGGCCGTAGTCACGTTAATTTAGATAAATCTGGAGCCATAAAGTTCTGTTCATCCTCCTAAAGTGCAGGATTGAGTTATTCGAAAGGAAACGATATTTTATGCAAGTTCGAATTAATAAGAATATTGAATGATTCGGACGTAAAACCGTAGTTATGTCTGCTCGGACAGAGCAGCTCGCCCGCTCTGCTCTCTCCCCCGGCAGTACCTGCTGCCAAACAACACAAGTGCCTCTCCTGCAGGAGAGAAAGGCGATGTCTTCTCCTGCTGCGCTGGGCCCTGGGTGCGTTTTCTCTCAGCGGTTGCCCTCCCCTGGGCCGTGCAGCCCCGCTGTGGGTACCGACGGGCGGGCCAAGGCGCCCCAGGGCAGTGGGGCACGGAGCAGGCGGCGCGGCAGGACCCGGGGCAGTCCCACCGCGCTTTCCTGCAGCCGGACCAGGGCCGTGGGAGTCCGGAGGGGCCGTTCACACGCGCTGCACTTCTCTTTGCGGAGCCTAGCTTTAACCGGCTCGCAGCGGTGGGGCTCGGTTTCTTGTTCTTTCCTCCTCTCGCTGCAGCTGGCTGATTTTAATAAAGGAAATATCGCCGTCTGTTTTCCGTATGCATTTAAATTAGAAACATGTCTTGTGCCAGCCGTACCGCTGCGCGCTGGAAGAAGTAAGTACGGACCTGCCTGGCGCCCGTGGGGTTCCATTCTCCCCTCCGCGAGGGTCGGCTAGCTGCTTTCCCCGATGCCGCCGGAGCGGTCTGCGCCCGGGACGGGGTGGGGCTGTCGCGCCTGCCCGGCGGGCTGGGGTGGCCGATGCTCGGCGGGGCACGGGCGGGCGACGGTGTCAGGTGTCCCCGCCGGGCCCGGCCCAGTCAGGAGGGAGACGAGCCCAGGGCAGGAAGGCTCCGAGGAGAGCAGTCTCGGAGGGGTAGCTTAAAGAGGGCAGGCTGCGCCGAGGGCTGAGCCACTCTCACGGTCTGTAGGCGTCCCGGGGCTGCAGCGGGGCGGGTTACAGCGGGGCAGTCCGCCCCGGGGCGCGGTAAGTGTCTGCGGACTCTGCCCTGGGGACCCTCTTTGCCTGTGAGGAGCGTCTCTCCGAGGGCTGGGCTGGCCGGGTGGAGCTGTGAGGGTCCTGCGCCTCGTCTCCGGATGCCCTCCATCAAGCGGAGGAGTTAGTGAGGGCTGGGGGTCCTTCTCACACGCCCCGCCGGAGCTCCCGGAGCTCGCTCGCAGCCGAGCTGGCGCTTGCCCGCGGTCGAGCGAAGCGGGGGGGGAGGTCAGAACGACCACGGACTCGCCGAGCAGCGGCAGGCGGGGAAATGGCTCTGCGGGGTTTCGCCTCCAGCAAAGAGCGGGAGTTTTTCGCAGCCGGGGCGCGGAAAAGATGCCGGAGCCGTCAGGCGGCCCGGGCAAGGGTGGGGGGACGCGCGTTCGTGTTTTCAGGGTAGAAGCACAAGGAGGGAGCGATTCCCCTCCCATTCCCCCCGGTAAGGTGACTAATGGTGAAGCGTTACTAGTGTTCAGATTTAAAACAATTCATTACCAATTTTCTCGTCTGAGGTTGAAGCCCTAGTAAATAATAAATCAGCGAAACAAAAGCCGACTTTAATTTATTGCTCCAGCGCTAATTAGAAACATCATTTGAGCAATAAACTTAAACACTTCCAGCAAATAATGCACGTGAAACCCTTCTCTCCTGCGTCTGGGCGTTTGTGGCCGTACTGCATTAAGACTAGCTTCATCTGTGGCGGAATTTGCTCTCGCCGGGATGAATAATTGAAGGAGAACAGGATCCGAGGAGGCTATAATTGAAGAGCCCTTGTCACCTCTGCTTTTATGTATGTTAGTGTAGAAGTCCATCAGCAGCTCCTTGATGGTGCATAAAACGAAGTGGCAGCCCCTCCAGCAGCAGCAGATGCTATATTCCATTAAAAGGACCGTGTGCGAGTGTGTGCTGCAGAGAGGGGAACTCTCCGGGCTAAAAGCCACTTAAGTCTTCAGACCGATTGATCTGTATTCTCTCGTTATAATCCGCCTCATCATACTTGAGTTAATGAGGCAGGGGCGGGGGTGGTCTGATGGGCCTTGACAAATTCATTAGGGAGGCTGCGGGACATTTTATTTGACTGTTAAACATCGTGTTTGTTTGGTTTAAGCAGTGCCAGCATCAGCATGCCGCTGCCTGGAGCAATAGCGATTTGTTAGCAAGGGCTGCTGTGAAAAGGCACTTCCCAGTCCAGGGGACCGTGTGTGTCGTTGGCCCACTCCCCCTCCTTCCCCCCCCGCCGGGCCGTCCTCCCGGTGCTACGGGCAGCCCCGCGCTCCCGCCGGGCGCACACGAGCGGGCAACGGGGTTCCCGCTCGGCGAGGTCGGCGGAGGGCTGCTAGTCAGCGTGCGCAGCCTGTTTTGTTTGTGTTCCATCCGCCCCCGAGAATCCTATGTATTTGTATTAACCCTTAAAAAACAGCAACAGAAGAAATCTGGAAATCAACTCGGAGTTTCAGCCAGAAGCATGCAAGTTTGTTGCTGTGTTGTCTGTGATACAGCATATATGCATTTGCTTGCCTAACCAGCTTGTTCATGGCATATATTAGCTATTTCAGAGTTTTTTTATTCTCAACGATGTATTTTAAACTTTCTATACCATGCTACTGATACAAGGTCTAGTTTTAAAAGCAAATCAAAGTTTAATCAAAGTAACTTGAGTCTATTAAAGAATTTCTGCTAAATCTGCCCTTCTTCTCCCCCTTTCCTCTCACTGAGGGGGAAAAGTGAACGCAGGAACAGGTGCTCCCAAAAGGGATAAAAAGTATTTTTATGAATACCTTATGAAATATGTGTGTGTACATATGCACTTTGTTCATGGTAGCTTTGCAGATGAGATCCAGCTAGTGTTTCATTATTGTCTAGTAGTTGGTTTTCCCTCTCTCCTTTCATTTAAGGGAAACAGTTTTGTGGAAAACAGAATAATTAGTCTGCTCATGGAACCTAAGATCACATTTTTTATTTATTTTTCTTCCCTGGAGATCAGTCTTCAAACATTCTCAGCTTTAAGTGCTTTGTAGGACTCTGCTTCCATTTATAGCAGAACAGTATGGGAAAAGAGCTAGTGCCCTTTGCCTGTCATTTTCATACATTCCTGCACTGCTGATGGAGCTTGAACTGCTGCAGGGAATGTATGAATTGGAAAAGAAATGAATCAGTAATGCATGTTGTGTTTCTCCACAGCAGAACTGGGTTAATACTTACAGTAAATGCTGCCGTGAGTTTGACAGATAAAATTCTGGTTGCTTTCCATAGTATAGTGTGTACTTCTTCTTGAAAGTCACAGCTTGGCTTTACTGTCTGCTGACCTGTTCTAAGGACTGTGTTTATGAAACTAGTTGGGAGCACACACTGGGGGAAAAAGATGGTTTAATTTCTACATGTGGTATTACTGCATCTCATCTGTTAAAGAGTTTTGCATAAATCTTGTACTTTTTTCTGTGAAGATTCAATAGTATTGTAATTAATTTATACATGTTCGTAAGTCTCCCTTAGCTTTCATTACTGCAGCAGGAAAGGGCAGGGTTCCAATTACTCCTTTAAGTACCTGATTTTTACTTTCTTATTGAGTTTTAAGATGTGAACATATCCATATTCTGGTGCTTAGCCACCAGCAACCTGCAGCTGAAGGCTTTCTCTAGTGTTTTGGATCTTGTACTAAAGGTAGCATCTTCTCTTTTTTCATAACTGTGGCGTCTATTTGCTGTAAGATTGCTTTGGGTGCTAAATACTGATTTTTAAGTTTGTGCTCAGTAAGTTGGCAATTAGGGAAAATGGGACGTGTGCACTAGAAAAGAGCATTTCTAGTGCTGTCATAATATTTTTCTCTTGTCGAAACTTCTTGTGGGCCTTTTGTTCTGTTTGGATGCAGTTGGGGTGGATGCTTGCTATTTTATCCACTAGAAAGAACCAAATTCACATGTGTTGGCTGGAGTTCATTCACAGTAATTGATTAATTACATTAATAACATATTTTTTTTTAAGTAGGAGAGTACATAACATGCTGAGATTTTGTTATCTTGATCTCCAGTTGAATGCAATAACACTTCTTTGCTTGAGAAAAATGTGAGCTGGTCTACATAGATTATGTCTTGTCTGGTTCTTAAAAATGTTGTGAGGCTAAACCAACATTTCTTTTGAAAATACAAAAATTATGAAGATATCTAAGCAAAGTGAAATTTCTGGAATTCAGTAACTATCAATTTACAGGTCTTTGGCTGCAACATTTGTTTTTAGCAGCAAGATGCTATTCTTATTGTCTTAGATGTTCACGTATCTGTGCATAGGCATAAATAATTGTGCCAATATAGCCTGCTGGTTTTATTGGTTAAATGATTATTTTAAAGATCAAAAAATGCAGCTAGTCAAGATGAAGCATATTTAGAATTAACTTGGAATGCTCTAAACTATACCCTTCAGAAATGTCATTTCTAGCTCCAGAAGTGCAAGCATCTCGTATGTATGCTTACGTTTTAAAAAGTGCTTTCTCAAACACCACATAGAGCTATGTGAAATCCTCTGCTGCTCACCAACCACTGTACAAGTTGCAACCTTTCAGCAGGTTTCTGTGAGTGCAATTTCTAAAGGAAATGGGTATGGAGGAGGGAACAGAGGGGGCTCAATCTTCTCAATAGCTCTGGTGACCAGCATGGAATATGTCAAGTTGCTCGCTTGCACTCTCCTCCCAATGTTTTAAGATGATTTTGTTTTGACTTTGGATGAAAATTTTAATTTAATAATAATAATAATAATAATAATAATAAAAATCCCGTTTGAACAGTCTTCTGATTGTTCCCTCATTCTGATGTAACAGAGTTTAAATGCACAGTTAGAGCCCTCTACTTTTCTGTGTATTGTACTTCATAGTATTAAAATCTTATCCTTTGAAAGTACTACATTGACATAAAAGTAGTGTATTTCTAGTTATAAAATCATTGCAGGGGTTTTTTTGCTACTTCTAATGAGAAAATCAAATCATAGCTATTCCTATTTTATATCTTGCTGTGCATATCTTATTTCAAAATAACTTCTTCATGATGATATGCTGCTCTTTTTAGTTCTTATGAATTAGGTAAAACCTGTGTGCAAAATAGTTCAAGGTACCATCTCCCACAGCTGGGAAGGGGAAACTGTATTGGCTCAAATAATGTATAGAAGCCATCTGCATAGTTTAATTGAAATAATATTCAGTGATCTAAGGGATGGAAATTGTTCTTTTTCTTTAAGCATCTGAAATAAAACTAGGATGTAAAACAGCTGTCTTGGCCTATGGAAATCAAGGTTCTGCCAGTCTGTTTCTTTTCTTCATTTTCTACTTCTATCTTCCTTTATTATCTTTGGATCCCAAGGAGTCTTTCTTATTTTCTAACTGGTTTTGTCTGCAACAAGGAGCTAGGTTGGTGGGTTTAAATAGACTTCGGATAGAGTGAAAAATCTTTGATCTATGGCTATGACTGCTTCCAAATGATTTGCTTGCTGGGACTGGACACTGTCCATGCCCTTTCACTTCACTATCAGATAGGCACACAAAAAGGACTTGACATGCTACCAGATGCATAGTTAATCATTGCATTAGGTCTGTAAAGGGGTCCATCCAGACTCAATTAGGTCTACCATTTTTAACTGGTGTTTGCTCTGTAGTTTGTTTGGTGTACAATATTAATTCTAACTGCTATTCTGTTTACTTAAACATGTTTTAATGCAGTTCTTTTGTTTTCAAGGAGTCTTTTCTGCATTTGTTCCGTCTTACATACATTTTGAACAACTGAGTGTTGCAATATAACAAATACTGTTGCAATTTAGCATATGATCTGAAGATATTATTTTTTTTGGTCTTTTTGTAATTTAGCTGTTTTCTTACTACTGATTTCTGAAAGTGCATTTGAAATAAGCTAAATACGGTGACTGGCATGTATTGAGGAGGTGTTCAGAAGAAAAGCTTATGATGGTATCTAGAAGTCTGAAACCAAATCTTTGAAAGATTTTGAAAAGACTTTGAAAACGAAACGGCAGCAGTTTTCCTATCTCTTATTTATGTAAGAGCTCATTCTTATATCTGGCAGTGCATGCTTTTGTCTAAGAAGGATATTAAGTGTGCAGGAGTTAAAAAGGTTCAGCTGTAGGGTAAAAAGCATTAGGTAAATTATTGCTCTGAATTTTGCCTGGGATTTCCAGGGGTAGTTTGTGTGTTTACAGTGCAAGTTCTTAACTATACACTGAATAAAGTGCGCTGAAAATTCCTAGCATTGTCAGAGTTAAAAAAAATAATAATAATTGTAGTTTGTAGAGAAAGCCAGTCCTTTCACAGTATGAAGAAGCTGGAGTGTTACAATGGTATAAATTGTTTTGGTCATGCATGCTATCTGTATTTCCCAGTAATGCTTATGTTGGGGATTGCAGGGCTATGGAAGAAGGGGGACGTAAAACCGCCATTGCTTGAAGATTGCTATATAAGAAAGGAGCACTAATCAGACGATTTTAAAACTATTTTCATTTGGTTTTAATCTATGTAATTATTTTGGAGGAAAGAAGGAGCAAGGCATTCAGCTATTAAGTTGTTTTGGTTTTTTAAATCTATATATAGTCACTAAAGCTATTGTATTCAGCTTCAGGGTATAGTTCAGCCTTTACTTTAGGTCTGACATCTCTTGCCTCATGGCTGTCAATATTCTTTGAAGGAGGGCAGATGCACTAAAATGTAACATTTATCATTTGGTTGTAGTCACAGCGATATTCAGATGTTGCTAATGGACTTCCAAGACACAGGATGTATGAGTGAATACTACTCAGCTAGGGCTCTCTGGGGATTTTTAAATTATTTATGCCTACCTGCTGCTCTAAAGTACAGGTGTGTGTATGTGTGCATAATCCAGTAATGATTAGTATTCATGCATATAAATATTCAATGGAGAATAAGCCTAATACGAGAGCCCTTAAGAGGTATAGGCAGGTAACTTTTCCCCATTCATCATCTTATCTTGGAAGTTCATTCTACCTGGCATCTGAGTACCAGCATGCTTATGAAGGGGAATTGTTTATATGTACTTTGGGGGTTTCCAGAGTGCGAACTTGAAAGAAAGTGGGGCTTGAAATGCGCGGTCATTCGTGAATTTATGTTTTATCTCCCTTCACTTGAAAATTTATGAGGAGAGTGACTTAGGGTGCTTGCGTTGTGTGTTCCAGGGCTTGCCCCCACTGATAACACCCTTGTTGGCGTGAAAGTGCAATGCAAATTATGACAGTTACAACCTTCTGTTTTGTTTAACCTGTCAGTGTATTTCCTGGCTCAGTGCTGAGGGCAATGGCGTGTTCAGCTAGTTCCATATTCACCTAAACTTAAAAGGTCAGATTTCTACAGGCAAGCCTAGTCAAAGCCTAATTGATGAGGAGGGCAGGGGGACAGAATTTACTGTTCTGTTGGCTAGTTTCATATCGTTAGGTTGTCCTGAAAGCATCAGGCAGTCACAGCCCCTTTCATGTAAGTGCTGACCCTAGACAGGAGCTGACAATCAAAGGAGGCAGCCACAGGAACCAGTGCAAGTAGGCTATTGATTTTTCAGTTAGGTCTAAGTAGTTTGTAGTATGGGTAATGGGTGACAGAGGCAGGTATGTCATTATCAATGAGCTCCAGAACAGTAGCGACAGCCCCCTCTCATATTTCCTTCAGCCCTGACAGTATGCATCCAGCAGTGGTCAATAAATCGCCCAACCTTTTACTGACAAGTGACTTGAGGTGGGGATGGGAGTCAAAGAGCTAAACTTCTGTACTTGAACTTGACATGGATGTGGAACAAGGATCTCGGCATCTGTGTTCCCAGCTTGTCAGGCAAAGAGCCGAGGAGAGCATAGGGAACAAAACAATGGTAGATGTGCAGCTGAGGAAGCTTAACATTATTTTATGCCCTCTAGAAAGTCAAAGTTTTTCTTGAGATCAAGTAGAATAGCTTAAAACACCAGCTTTCTATATAAACATGGTCTGGTTCAGTAGTTAATTTGGGTTGCCATGGCAGGGTTTTGTTTCTACTTTAGTATTGCTCTGCATTTAATCAAGGTTATACTGCCATAGCAGTACAACAATCACAGTCTGCCATTCAAAATCCGCTTTTAATTCCTAGTTTCCTCTTCTTAAATTTCATATATGGACACTATTTAAAGATATTGAAGCTTTCTTATAAATTCAAAGTGCAAGCCATAGTTTCTCTTCTTGACTACCAATGCTGTTTTGGGTCAGTAGTGGAGTACTAATACTTTAGGAAGCTGAATAAAGTTTTTATTACTTGGATTTTACTAGCTGTGGTTTCTGAATTTAATAGAGGTAGATCAATATTTTAGCTTTACACTTAATTAAATTCTGAAAGATACTGGGAGAACATAAAGATTGTAATAAGTAGTGGGTTGTTTTGTTGTTTTGGGTTGGTTGTTGGCTTTTTTAATATATATATGTACACTTGTATGGAAAATCAGTTAAATGAACTCAAGTACCTTAATCTGAATCTCCTGAAGTTTCTAATGTTGTTGCTTTATTTGAGGGATGTAAGTTTTCTGCATTTTTCCAGAAGTTGGAATTCAGTCAGGTTTTATGCTGCACACAGATGTTAACAAAATACCATATGTTTATAATTAAAAAAAAATCTTTAGACAAATTGAAATAAAGCAGAAGAGTAAATGTTTTGAAAAACTTCCTTAAAATAACTCATTGCTGTGGTATCTTGTTCAACAATGTTTGTAATGTTACACAGAGCAGGAATCTGAGACTGTGTATGTTGAATAGCTGCAGAGTATCATACGTGACTGAAACTTTTTCATCTGCCTGTAGCAGCTAAAGCCGTTTTCTTTGTGGCTGGCTTTTTGACTGCAAGACCAGTGTTGACCCAGACTCAAGAAGTGAGGTTGAAATTCATCACTGGATTACCAAATCCTTTGATAAATATTTGTATAAGCTAAAAAACCTGAGGACCTGTATATTTGAAGCAGGTATAAAATTAATTGGTTATAAAATTCTGTGTACATATTGTTATGTTGCCTATTGAACAGTGCTTTGGAAGAGGGGCTGGCTAGCAGTCTTCCAGAGGAGAAAAAAAATCTATTTGTTGGATTGAGGGTGTGCTATGTTGTTTGAGGCTTTCGGTATTTAATGGGTGTTTTTCCTCTGTCAGCAGCTCCTCGTTTGCCACATCTTGCAGGGTCTTCCCCCCCCCACCCCGTTAAACTAGGGAAAAAGTACAGCCAAAGCAGTCCAAATCTTATCTTTTCTTATAAACAGGTACAGCATCTTTTACTGTATTTTTAGTGTTGCTGGCATGTTGTGTTATTGCGGAAACATAAAAAGGAGCTGCAGAAAGGCGACAAATTAAATTTTCATGAAAGAAAAGCCTAATCAGCAGTGACAGGGTAAGAGAAAGATGATTGCCACTTGGTCATTGTGGAGAGGCACTTAGACTTGGTGTCAGTGCTTCTGTTAATGATGACTAATGTCTTTCTTGGAGAAAACGCATGCTCAAACATGCTACAGTCCAGAAAAAGAACAGAAGATAAGCACTGTTAAGAAAAAGGCTGTGAGTCCTAAACCAAAAGCTCAGGTCTTCAGATGAAAAGGCTATGGTGTTTTTGCAGTGCTAGAAAGCACAACTGCAAAACTGTTCTTGTTTCACTCTTTAAGCAAAATAATAATAAATATATATACGGATATACATGTGCGTATTATGTGCTGCCTAGTGTTGTCTGCTTTAATTAAAATAGAAGACAGAGATGGCACAGACGTGTAAGCATGCTAGTCAGAAGTAAACAGCCACATTTTATTCCTCTTTTAATGAAGCTTGCTTTCTTGAAACAACAAAAGCTGCTGCAATATATTCTTTCCTAAGCACAGCGCTATATTCTGAATAAACCTTTTATAGTCAAATTTAAAATGACTCCAAAGATGTTTTCAAATCGTAAGGCTTTGGCTGTTAGGTATATTGGCAAAAAAGAGGTGGCATGTGTCATTTCTTCAGCTTTTCCCAAAGTGAGACCTTTCAGAAGGGCATTTGCAATGCTTGTCATATTTTTTCATATACATCTTATTGGCCTGACAAGTCTAGAGGACCATGAGAAAACAGATGTCATTGCATTCAGACAACACTAATTACTCTGGGATTTTTTCAGCCTCAGTGCCTGCATGTAACTGTCGATTATGACTGTTTATGTGGCCTATCACGGGTACACGTTGCACATTCAGATGGTACTGCTGGTCATTGTGTTTCCAGTTATCACACAATAAGATGTAAAAATCAGCAACAAGCACCACAACAAGAAAATGCCTTAATGTGTGACTTTTATATGTTTAACATGCATTTTGTTAAATATTACATTCACATTTGTTATTAGATTTAGGTGTTTTAACATCTGTTTACTAACTGTAGCACAGTGCTTTAGCTGTCAGTTTTCACTGTGGTTCTTTATGTCGCAGGCTTTACTTTCCTGCAGTTGTATAAATGCTACATGAAAAATGCTGATTGACCCAGCAGTTGTCAGAAATTTCTCATGTCTAACCTTCATACTGAACTGAGAGATTTTTCTTGTGTCACAGTTCCAGCAGTCTTATTCTCTTACAAATGGTGGTGTTGGTATTTGCTTTGTTAAATTTTCTTAGAAACTGTCATTTCAGAATCTGTTCTTCCTGTGTAGCAATAACTGCTGCATGATTTTTAACACAAAGTTCAAATGGTGGTCGCGTCATGGCCTTACTTTGTGTGTTATCTAGAATTTTGGTACTCATTTCATAAGCAGAACAACCAATGTTAATCACAGATGGGAAAATAAGAGCTCCAATAATGTAACTTCACATGCTGATGAAGCAGAAATAGAAGCAGCTTTATCAAAGATGTATGATGAGATAAAACTGCAGTCTCTGCTGTACAGTTATAGTAATTATGACTAATGAACCGTCCAGTCTGGATGAAATGGCATGCCCACAGGGACTGTGGCCAATCAGTTGTGACTTATGCAAGCTGAACAAAACATTGATGGTGTTCCAGATTCCGTATGAGAGCAGGAAGTGTGGTCTTTGTTTGGAACATCAGCTTTATCAAGCTATTTTCAAGCAGTTTAGGAATAAATGCTGTTAGTAAATAAAGTCTTAAGAGCTAGGGTTTGTTGAGTTTTAAAATGAGTGTAAAGATTTACAATTTGCTGTGATCAAATACACCTGAATAAAAACCCCTGCATTGGTGGCACATTCCTGGTGCAATGCACTTCAGAGTTGTTCTGATCATCTTGCTAATCTAAGTCACTGAAAGCACATGTTATATTTTAATATGCTGAATATATTTTAATGCGTTAAATAAAGTGAAAGATCCAAACCTTGTGAGTAGAAGCATGTATCTGTTTAGGCTTACTGTGTGAATTTATCTTGTAACAAACTTGTCTGAGACCTGATACTTCCATTTTGATTTGAAGCACTCTACATTATAAACCAGTCTATAATTTGTAAGTAAAAGATGACATGTACTTCATAGTGTTAGTACCTGAAAGACAGTTTCTTGTGGTAAGAAGGTTAATTCATACAGACAACATGAAATGGAGTTTCAGTACATTTTGGCAGTGTATAGACTAGCAGAGTAATAATTTTAAACCAGATTCTTTTTATGAAGACAGTGTGTGTAGCTGTAAAAAAGAAAAAGAAAATCAAAATTCTGAATGCTAAAATGCAGATCACATGGGGACTTCTGAAGCTAATTGTAGTATAATAGCACAGCACAAAAAAGTACTTTTCTGAATATAAGTTTGTGCCAAGTTGTTTAGGCCCAGTCTGGAAGCAGTTGTGGGTCAGCTGGTTTACTGATGTGAAAATGTTTGAAGGATTTGGGAGTAAAATGATCAACATGTTGCAGATGTTAGCGATAACATTGCAATCAATTTAGCGTTTTGCCTGAACCCTTCCAGAAGGCTACAAAGAAATTATTTTTTTTTTTTTAATTAATTGCAAAAAAACTATGGGGAAAGAAAAAACAATGCCCGCCCCCCCCCCCAAAAAAAAAAAAACCACCCAATCTTGAAAAAAAATAGAGTGAAGTTAAAGCATCATTTGACAAAAAAATACTGTAGACTGTTGTGCTGTTTCAAAATGGTGTATGTTAGGAAGATTCATGATACATTGATTCTTAAAGCACACCTGAAATTAATACAGTGTTGTTAAAGAAACTGGCAATTAAAGGCTGACCTACCTGAAATCTGAAGTCCTTACTAATCTTTTGTATTGCTTAATAGAAAGGTGGATAGCAATTTGACATGTTTATGATTTTTCTGAAACATTATTCTTTTTTAAGTAATATATTTTCCTCCCCCCCTCTTGAAACTTAAAAGCTGACACTGTATTCACTCTAAGTTGTTCTTTTTCTCAAATGGAGGAAATCACAAGCATATCTTCAGTATTTGTCATCTTATTCTGAACAAACCTTGAAGTGCTGTTAGATATGGGTTCAAGTAGACTTTTGAGTAGAGTTTCTATTAACCCAGCGTATTTAGAAATGTGATTAAATTATTTAACTAAGTCTGTTCAAAAAAAACCCTAAACCAACCAACCCCCAAAACAAACCACCAAAATCCCCAAGCCAAACTCATCCATACTATAAGTCTAAATTAGCTTACCACTAAATGTCATTTCTGTTTTGGAAGTGTCCGGAGACATTTCTCTGCAAAGTACCTAAGAATCAGAATCCTTGTCTTTTGTCTCTTGCAACAATGCATGCTGCATTAAATATTGCAAATGTGAAAATACTCAATACAATTCAGAGTGTAATGTTAAGATAAAGAATGTTGATAAGTGAACTCCTTGGAAAAATGACTACATTTTGGCTACACTAAATAATTAAGGGTAAGATCTTTTAGGGTCTGTGTCACTCTAAAGTATGAGTCTCTTCCACAATGTCATTTCAGAATCAATAGGATGCAATATATTATGTACATTATCTAATTTTACTGCATGGAAGGTTGCATTATGATCATTTTTATTTAATGACTGTATCAGGATTGTGCCAGTGAAGTCAGGAGTTCATTTGTTAGATGATGTACAAATGTACAAAAATAATTTTCATCCTTCCAGGGAGTTACAATTTAAAAGTGATGGATTTAAATAGGTGTATATATATATATATACACATATGAAAGTTATCTATTATAAGAATTTTTGGAAGAAGTACTTATCTGTGTTAAGCTGAAACAATAACTTGTGTGTTATGTTTTTTTAGGAGGTTCTAATGTGTAGTTGTACCTTTTTCTTGTGAAAACATTGGTAAAATTCCTGTAAATTTATGCCAGCATGGAACAGCTTTTTGTTTATCTGGGACATCCATTGTTTTCACTTTGTTAACCCTCTAGAGATATGAACACATTATTAGTGTTCAGCAAGTGCTTCTAAGTAAAATACCATGCGGAGTTGTAGCTATTCAGTGTATGTATACATTATGTAAGTTAAAATTGAGGAACACTGGATCTCAGTGATTCAATTTTATCTTCATGTTGCTATATGTATTTGTGTACATACATAAGATACCTTGTATATTGTTATTTGGTAGCCATCTTTTTATGCAAGAGTGGCTTACCTACTTTTATTACAGTGTCCAACTTCCAAAGTCTTTGGGAAGATAAGGATTTCTTGGGAAAAGCAAACTGCATTTAATATTTGATACTGGAGAGCTGGTGTTCAGTTCTAACTGTAATTTGCATTGTAAATCAGCTAAATTTAAAGATGGGTTTATTGAGGACTGATTCTCGTATGAATTCAGAATTGTTTAAATTGCTTACATCTGGAAACTTGATAGCTATTTTTGGTGTCTTCTTACCTACCAAAATTGTATTGATGATATGTGATGGTTTGAGGACTGATTATAAACTCTGTTCCTGTGCTGATTTAAATAGATTTTACTCTCATCTTCTGCTCCTTAATCTTCCAGTGAAATACATCTTCTGTTGTTTAGGTGTCTTGTTCTGAACAAATGGCGTAATAACCCACACTCTTAGGAAAAGAGATTTTCATGGAAATACGAAGTCAAGGCAAATGGCGAGTTACCTGTTTTGTGGCCTCCTCACATCTGTTACGAAGCAGGCAGAACGGAAATCTTGTTTCCCCTTGTTGTGCTAGGATTTTTTTCTGTTACATGTGAGCTAGCTCTGCTGTCCCATATTGGAATGTAAAACTGAAATGTAATTTCTTCTAGGCGCTGGGAATCTTCTCTGCATCAATCTCTTGGTGGAGTAAAAGTGTCTGTCAGCTTTTGACTAAGATACCTTTTCTTTAATGATTTCCTATGTTTTCTGTACGTTAGGGGTTCTAGAATTATAACTGTTGCCGATTTTCCAATCGGTTTTTGTGTTAGAGAATGCGTGTTGACTGGTGCTTATAGCTGTAGGAATAAATTGATCTTCTGATTTGGGAGAGAAATTGAATTAGAAAATTACTCTTTGGTGCAGGAAACTTAATTAGTATTCAGTGTAAGTGAGAACAACTGTGTGGCTTCTCTAACTTTTTCTGGCTTGTAATGACTGTAACAAACCAGAGTTGGTCAGACCAGCATGTGCTGGCTTACCTTATCTATCCCAAATATATCTTTAATTTGTCTTACGCTTGAGGCAGGTGTAGGAAAAGCTGGTGAAAGTGGGATTGGTTTGGCTTTGTCTAAGATTTTCCTTGTAACAAGGTATCTTCGGTTGCCCACTTAAGGAAGACTTGCCTTACCTGCAGAGTTCTGATGATACAGGGGGAGCCTTTAAAGGATTAAAGATCAGCCTCCCGTTACTCTTGGTCTGGATTCTGATCTTACCTGTGCTGATCTAAATCCACAATAACTCATTTAACTGAGTTGTATTACGTTATTAAAAAATGAAGAAGAGCCTAGCAGAGTCAGAAAGAAACCATTTTCTTATTATGTTAATTTTGAGATTTATTTTTTTTTTGCCATCCCTGGAATAAGGTAACAAGTCAATGCTTAAAAAAAAAATGTGTCCAAACTAGTGGTATTTTTAAAAAAGAGAGTAATTTTAAATATTCTGTTTTATTTTGCCCTCTTGGCTTTAAGTATCAATCACTTTGCACTTTTGGGGGTTGTGCCAGTAGTAGAAAGCAATGATCAATAGCCTCCAAAATTTAAGCAGTGAAAACCAAGGCATTTTTTGAATCCAAATGCTTCTTTTGTGGATGACAAAAGCATTCATTCTTTTAAAAAACTACTTTGAAACCTCTTGTCTGCATACTGTTGAATTTGACTAATAAGAAGTAACATTTCTTATGAGCAATTTCCACTTGAATTGAAATGCAACAATTCAGTTGATACACAATTCCAACAATGAATTTATATATATATAAATACGTATAAAAATATATTTCAGATTTTTTTTATTATCTCCACTTCAGCACTTGTATGTTGTGTCATGTGTTTGTTTTTCAAGGATATTTGTCAGGATATTTGCAAATACTATTCTGTTGCTTGTTGGGGTTTGGATTATAGATATTTTTGAAGTTAGGCACTCTTCTACTGTTTTTAGGTATCATATTTAGCCTTAAATGTTTTTCATTTCTCTTTGATGTAAAACAGATTTTAAGATCCTATACTCTCAGTAAGTATTGCTTTTTTTTTCCTAATGCTAAACTGATAAAGTAAATATCACTCTCAATGTATAGTGTTAATCTTCCAGGAGTTTGTCCTGTACTGGAGAAAATAAATAATTAGAGATAGGTAAGAGGTGGATGATGCGTCGGTATAAATAGGCTGTAGATTTAAACATGCTGCATGGCAACTCTAGGTCTCTTTTGAGGTAGTCATGAAAACTGGAGTTGTGTGCCTCATATATTTAAGGCCAGTGAGCCTATATGATTTTATTAATGTGCTATAAATCTTATATTCACGAGCGGTGTTTACTACTGCGCAGTATATTTAAAACAAATTTATGCCTCACTGCAGAAGGAAGGTAGACCAGTGAAAAAATACAAGGGTGGATCTCAAGCATTTATCCAAATCTGACAAGTATTTGCAAAGAATTTGGTCCTGTAAATTTCCGCTGAGAGCAAATGATACGTATTGTAGCCTTGATGTACTAAAGTCTACATGTTTATGCATACACACGTAAAACAAGGGCATGTCTTTATCTTTTGAACCTTTATGTATTCATATGTGACATACTCTGGATCATAGAATGAACTTTTAATTCTGGTATAAAGTGGATCATTCTTCATTTTAGGGTAGTACCTAGAAGACCGTACTGGAGATGCTGGCCACTTTTCTGAAGGAATAGCAGTTTTGTTGCTGAGACACGTCTTGTCAGTCTTTGGCCACAAGCATCTTTTCCCTGCATATCCCTCGGGATCAAACTATATTCCGTAATCAAAATGTATGGGTTGTTACAGTAACTCAGTGTGTAAGTCAGGATGAGTCGAAGAAACTCAAGACAGGCCATTTCCTTCGAGGACTTAGAGGACTGGTTTAATCTTTTGGTAAACGTTTTGTGTTTTCCTGCTTTATGGCACTTCAGAAAACTCTGGTCTCTAGGGAATGGCAGGGGGTTACTGCAGCTGTGATTCACTCCAGTAGTGAAGATGCCTGCTTGGAAGTTACTTGCCTGATGCTGTTGAAAGGGCAGTGGTTATTTCACCAAGGTAACATTTTTTATTTGTATGGGTACATTGTAGATTGCACAGAAAAATACAGTTAATGTACCATGCATAACCTTCCATGCCCCTTAAACTTGCACTTTCACCTTGCGGTGGTTAAAATATTAGTCAGCAATACAAAACAGATATTCTGGATGCCTTAAGGGCTGTTAAAAATTTTGTTACACTTTTTATGCTTTTATGCTCTTTTTAATTAAATATCAGGTTCTTATGTCATTTAAAAAGGAGGCATATTTACTTTACTATGCAGTTTTCAGTTTCATAGATAGCAACAACAGCATTCTGCATGATGGAGAGATGCACAGAACAATTAAAAAGCAGTTGTGGAATGTGTGAAAATTCTGTACCCTGACATAGCACTAGACTCTTGTAGACACATGATTAGACAGTTTCTTCATGTGCAGTGTTAGATTCTCTCTCTAATTATTGTTGTAAATATTTTAATATTATAAATAGCCTCAGCAATGGGAGATCTTTTGTAGCTTTTTTGTTTGTTTTTGTTAAAAAAAAAAGCCCAATCAACAACTGGTGGTCCATAGTATGTTTTTTTTTTCTGTCCTTCCTGCAGCCTTCAGAAACTTATTACAGAAAAGGTGTGTCTTTTACTATGTCCTGTCAGTATGGGAAGTTGCTATAACTGGTGAGAAAGAAATAAATGGGACATTGTACAATACCAAGCTCTTTGGGGTCCCCTGTTTTGTTCGTGTGTTATTGTGTGTGTGTAGTAAAATTCAACTTACGACTACATACTCCCTCAGGTAACTCAGAGCAAGTTTAGTC
The DNA here is from genome assembly GCA_039720435.1 of Amazona ochrocephala. NCBI lineage: Eukaryota > Metazoa > Chordata > Aves > Psittaciformes > Psittacidae > Amazona > Amazona ochrocephala. Next base: position 66,014,704 of record CM077879.1, read on the forward strand.
TGAGCTGCTGTGGTCCTGCCATTCCTGCTCTGACTCTGCCATTATACCAGCTCTGCTCACACGTGCTGAGCTAGTTCAGCATCTTGATCCATTTAAAAAAGCATCCCCCTGCCCTAACAGAGATATTTTTCAGCTGGTTGAGTTCCCTGAAATCCTGTAATAATTTTCTGTATTTCGTTAACTGGTATTTGTGCTAGAGCAAGATGTGTTTAGTATAGCAGATGTTTGATCAGGAAGTGTACTGCAACCGCCTGAATTTATGTTTGCTCAAAGAGTTGTGAAAATTATTCTCTCAGTCTGCTTTTCACAAGGGGTGCTCTTCTGTGCATCCTCTGGATTGTAGGAAGAGGTTCAGGTTTTTCGCTTGGAAAGTAATGTCTTTTTTCCCTGGCAGGTATTTTGTAGACATGAGGGTTTGGATATCAGAAATATTTTTTCATATTGGCTTGTGTTACAAATGGCAATGAGGATCTGTTGTGTCTGCTTTGTGGCATTCCTGTTAGCCCTTCTGAGTGGCCCTAGTTATTAAAAGATTCTTCTTCTTCTGACCCCCATGACACAAGCTTTCAACCCCTGCAGCTTTTTGAACGCATGTTCTGTCACCCTTTGGATACTCTGGAGAACATGGAGGAGAATTGAGGCATGCACTAATGTGCCCTAGTACCCTAGTTTACAGATTTATTGTGCTCCTGGGAGAGCAATGCCTTAATGTATCCTATTATCTTGAAATCATCCTTAACTCAATCCAGGCTAGGATAAAATAGAAATAAAAGCATTTCTTTACAATATTCAGAATGGAAAATACAGTTAGGTGCATGCAGAAAAAAAAGAGGTGAAGAAATGAAACAGAAGGTCCTACTTGCACAGAAATTAAATTTGAAAGATTCTTTCTCGTGAATACAGGCTCTTGATTGACTGCATAGGGCATGGAAAAAGGGAGAATCATTTTTATGTATACATATGTCAGGAAATCATGTATAGCCAGTCAGCCTTCAGATCGAAGAAATGACTTCCAGTGATCTGGAGTAACCAAGAGGAATCTTTGTCATGCAGTAGAGTGGTGGGAAGCACATTTGGACCCGCAGGATTCTTCAGTAAGTTTCGTAGCTGAATTCAGTGGACACCAGTGTGAATTCTTTCTAGCTGGATTGCTAGTGTTGTATGTGTATGTATACAACAGAGACTAAGATACTATTTTCTGTAAGCATCCGTGATATGAAAGGAAGACTAAAGAGAATGTGATCTACTAAAATAGCAGTTTGGTTTACTTTCATATCAGATGGTTTCTTTGGTATAGATAACACAGGTTGAAAGCAAAGATGATCTCCTACTTGGTATTCTAGTTCACTCTAGGTAAGAGGCAAATACTTGATTGTCCTGTGTAACTCTGTGTCCTATTCTGCAGGTCTTTGGCTTGAAGCCTGATGAGCAAGTGTGATACACAGATTAATTGTATGAGTTTTCATGGCAAGATAATTTGCTGTCACAGACCAGAGAGCGCTGTACTGTACCTGCTTCAATCCGTGGCCTGCTTTTAGTCTTAGGAAATGTAGTCATGTAGTTGGCACTACATGAATGAAAGTCCTGAGCATTTTCCTTGAGTATCCTCATTGTCTTCGTTTGCAGTCAACAAGGCATGGACTAGAGGGTACATAAAATCGTGGAATGGTTTGGGTTAGAAAGGACCTTTAGATCATGTAGTTCCAATCCACTGCCGTGGGCAGGGATGCTTAATGCTAGATCATGTTGCCAAGGCTCTGTCCAACCTGGCCTTGTACACTGCCAGGGATGGAACATTCGCCACTTCTTTGGGCACCCTGTTCCAGTGCTTCACCAACCTCATAGTAAAGAACTTGAAGAGGTTAGATGTCTGTTAGCATTGTGCTGCTACCGCCCAGCACTCTGTATATTTGTTTTGTGGACATTTAAAATAGGCATTCGTTATTGTCGCTCAGAAGGAGTTGGTACCTGTATTTCACCTGTTCTGCATTTCCTGTAAAAGCACCTAGGGGGCTGATGGTATTTTTGGAGAGATAAATACTTTGTTGTTAAGTTTTTGGGAGTTATTTCCATCATGGAGCAATGAAGAAGAGAAATTCTGCAGAAAGTGAGATGTGCCTTTCTTATAACCTCTGTGTCTGTAGAAACCAAAGAAGTATTTCTATCCACTGCCCTTTCCAGAAGCAGATGGTTTTCTTTAGCCGTCTGTCTTTTCTGCCCTTATGTATTAAAGGAGTTCTCCATTGCCAACCATCATAATGAGCCTAAAGTTTTTCCAATTCTGACTAGAGCCACTACTTAGTGCCAGCAGTTACTCACTTTCTAATGGCATCTGGTTACACAGCAAACCTTGATCTGCATGCCCTTTATTTCTTTGTGCAGTCTTAAGAGGGATAAAAGCTCTTTGAAATTTAAATATTACATGATGTTTGGAAATATTAACTAAGGTGAAGTTTCAGTAAATGTAGTGGCTGAATTAGTGTGATCGGTATTTTTACCCTTTAAGATATATTCCACTGTATATATTCTGTCCTGTGCATGCATTCACCTATGGGAAAATGAAAAGGGATATTTTTTAGAGGGAAAGCAAAGGAACAGCATCATGTTTTACTTTCTCCTAAATGAATTTTTATTTTCACTTTACTTTCTGTTTTGATAGATGAGTTATATCTCAAGGCAGAGTCTATTTATTTAGAAAGTTACCTGTTTAAGGAAACAATTCATTATGTGTCGTGGAGCTGATGAGTTCAGTAGAGCCACCTTTTAATCCTCGATTCCCTGTGGATTTTCTTTCACAATACCTTTCTCCTTTAAGTCCCTAAAACTACAGTCCTTTTGAGTGAATAGGGGCTATTTTATACACCACCCTGCTTCCAATCCAATTAAAGGCTCAATAATAGACGGATTAGGGAAAGTTTACTTCTTAGTAGAAGTGCAGCTTTGGAAAAATAGTGCGTTGATAGCAAGAGGGAATGTGAAGGAAAGCGGAGAAAATTAAGGAGATAATGGTCGGTAATCTTAACTTGTCTGATGTTTGCGCTGTTCACAATATAGCGGACTCTCAAAATACGTAGAACAATGATTCAGATTCTTTAACCATTTTGTTGCTGGAGTTTGCCTGTCTCTTCAATTTTCTTCACTCTTGCTTTTGTTATCTGCATCTTGCACAAATACGACCTAATCCTTTACTTTAAGTCCCCAGAGTAGGAGACTTTTGTGGTGTTCTTTTGGTGGAGGAGTTGAGGAGAAATGTAGGAAAGCAATGAGTTGATGACAAAGTTAATCTGTTGTATTATGAAAGTAGTTAAGTAACAAAGTTTGTACAACACGTTTCAATTTAGAACTGCCATTTAAGAACCTCTGTGACAAATAACAAACTCCCTTTAGAAGTACTTGAGTGAAATGATAAAAATGATTAAAACAAAACCTTGAAAATATTATGTAAAACAGAAGATACGTTATTAAATATCTGTGTTGTTTGATGCATAATAAATGCATTAAGTCACCTCGCCTTACAGGTTGGTTCCAAAGCAGATAGTTTCACTGTAGAGCTATGAAGATGCAAATACCCCAGAAATACACTTTAAATTGTATCCTTTGCGTGTCCTTAAAAGGATCCTCTCACCACATCAGTCAGTGCCAGTGGTTAGCAAACTGTTAAGACCATGCTCTTTTTTCAGAATACTGGGTTAGGTAGTTGAACAAGGAATGCCGCTTTGTGCCATCAAACCTTTCTCTCCCCCTTCTTCTTTTTTCTCCTCTTTTTTTTGGAAGAGGGGGGGGTGGATAAATTAAGCCTTCTCCATTTTGTAGAACAACGAGTAGTCATTATTTTCAGCTACTTTGCTACCTTATTATTGCCAAGGTCTCTACAGAGCCTTTTTCTTTGCCTACCATAGTGGATTGTAGTGGGCTAAATGTTTAATGAGTCAATGCGTTAAAGGCTTCACTTTTCTTCCAATTAACCCCGAGACCACTCTGGCATTTTTGTAAATCCACAGAAGTATTTTGTGAGGCCTAAAGGGTAAGCTGCAGGCAGGCTGTGAAGAATGTAAAAAGACTAACCTGCTAACAAACACTGTGCAATAGGACAAAGAGAGTTTAATCCGTATTATGGTAAATGCTGGCTTAGTGTCCCAAAAGGGCTTTGCAGAGTGGAACAGAACAAAGAGGGCAGGACCAATAAAAATCCAGTGCTTTTATTTTTATACACAAAATTGTTGCAAAAGAAAAACTGATAATAGCATTAAGAAAAGGTTTGAATGGTGGTTTTAAATATGATACTAAACATTGCAATTGTTCCCTATTTGAATACTGTTTGTTATACATAAAGAAGGTAAAAGCAACATAGAGGCTGCAATTGATTGAATATTCATGAAAATTGGTCAGATGAGTACCTCAATTTAAATGTGAAATGTTTGTGAATTAGTATATCATAAGATAGTATATAACTTCTGTGTTCATTAGTGTGTGTGTTTCTACAGAGACAAACATAGGAATATATTTTATGAGAACATGTGCGAAATACAAGGACATTTATAAAATGCATTGTAAGATGCTAAGAACTGTTATTTATCCTCTTCTTAAAAGGCAAACAAAAAAAAACCCAAGGAGAGTCACTGTTGTCTTATTCAAAAGCTATTGAAGATTAAGGGAGATTTGCATAGTACAGTATTGCATTAAAATTCTCAATATTAAAAAAGGCTAGCTGTGCTTTTACTTTAAAAATTGGAAAATGTGAGGAAATTAATTTCTTTTTCAAGGTTTAATGCTGTGATTTCATTTCTATAACTGTTTTGACAACAAGAATATAATGCACTCGAATGTAAAACTGTGAAAAAAGAGGAGAAAATAAATAGAATCCCAGGCATGCAAAGAATAGTGAAAAGAGCACTACGTTCCTGATGCTGCTTTAAATGCAAGGTCATCGTCTGTAAAAATAAAACCACAGAGTTCTGAGCAGTGCATAGGATAATTTAGGAAGTGTTTTCCCATTACTTTGTTAAAAATACCTGGTTACTTAAATTATACCTACATTTCCTAATGATACAGATAAATCTCTTGCATGTTAGACATCCCCTCCAATCCTGAAATGAACTTTTATAGTAGTGATCTGTCTCCCCCAGTCCTGAAATGAGCTTTTATAGTAGTGATCTGTCTCTCCTGAGCCTTGCTGCATTGCCTCATAACCATCCTCTCCCTGTTCATTTTAATTTTGCTACAGTCACAGGAAGGAATGAAATTCCTGCTTTAATGTGTTGGAGAGCAATTTTTGAAGATGTATTTAACAAATATGTTTAATATAGCCTTGGATATCTAAAGGAGATCTGCAACTGAGTATTTTGCTAGGAATAACGTACTGTTATCCTTAGAAACAAGGAAGAATGCTCAGAAAAAGTCACAGGTCTCAGCTCACATCTTTATGGGGATGGTACAGCATGTGCATTCCATGGAAGTTTGCCCTGTGATAAGCCCCTAGAAATGGCAGACTGACCTTCTGCAGTGCAATGGGCACAAAACCTGCTCAGTGACTGTATGGAATAAATGGTGTGATGGAGCTCCATATGCTTTTGACACAGAGGGGATAGTGAGATTTTGCGCTGAGACACTGAACAAGTCCATGGTGATATTCCCTAGATAGAGGGGGCTGCCTGCTGGCAACAGATACAGGAGTTCAATGTGTAAGCTCTGATAAGGATGACATGTAATTTGTGTTACAGTTTGACTGTTAATTGTATATAAAGCAGCAGCCTTTACAGATCTTTCACTGAGAACCCTTAATTGGGAAAAGGAAATCCACATCATTAAGAGTATATCCTTTAAGGAGAAGGAAGGTAACTTTTCTTGAATTAACCATTCAGAGGGCTTTTGGTTTTGAAAACTTCCTTTTAGTATTGTGGAATTAAGACAGAAGTCTCATTTGGTTTTGTTGTGAGACAAAGTTTTTTGCCAACATCACATGTGAAATGTCTATGTCTTCTTTGTGCTTTTCCTCTTATAATAAAGGTTGTTGGAGTGTAATTAAAATTAAATGCCATCATAAAATCTCTTGGTGAGGGAGAGGGGAGTATAACTGAAATATCTGAACAACTGAGATTTTGGAAATATTAATGACTTTTCAGCAAATTACAGTCAGATCCATTTTCTGCAGACAGAAAACTGCTGTGGATTTTTTTGATAAATTAGCACTTTTTGTGCAAGTACAAGTAGGAGTCACAGTGCCAGCAGAAGTTTTAGTTTTTCCTGGGTGTGATGATATACACTATTCATGGCCAAAAAATGTAAGTGCAGTGGGGCATTTACATGTTTTAAATGTTACAGGGCTGCACATGAATCTGACATTTAAAGAATATGGGTTGGGGTTTGTTTGGTTGGTTTTGTTGTTTTGTTATTTTTTTCCCAGTGCATTCTTTGTGTTTGTAATTACGTGGAATGGTGGCATTTACATAAAAAAATACTGGACATGCTACTACAGTATGACAATTTTGCAAGTTCTGTTAGATTAAAGTGAACATCTTTTTTTAAGCATGAAAACAAGGCTAATGGATCTATTCTCTTTCCCTCAAAATTCTGCCAAAAAAATAAGTGCTACTTGGTACCCTGTATTCAATATTAAATTCCCAATCTTTGTATGCATTTTATGTTCCTATTTATTTGCCCTTCTTCTCAGCCACAGCACTGGAATTAATGTACAATTAGTTTTGCACCCAAAGGTGGCCTTATGATGAAATCATAGATGCTCTCTGCTTATAGCGTTACAGAAGTTACCTACTTTGGTAGATGTAAACATTTTGTAAAAACTGAACAGTACAGAGGCACTTGGATTTGCCACTCACATTCAATTTGTCAGTAAAGAACACAGGTATGTTAGAGTACAAATTTTATGACATTAGAATCTGTCTAATGGGTATTTTTATATCCCAAAGTTATGTAATCTTTACAGTTGGGTGTTTTTTGGAAATTATTGTGAAGTTATGTTCATCCCGGGTTGTTTCTTCTGTGGTGTGTTCGTATAGCTAGCAGGCAGAAACCATGCCGGAAAGCACCTGTAATGTTGCATGACAGGATATTCTCAGAGGCACAAAAGTTTTTAATGGTCCCTGAAACTGGGATCTGGCACAGAAAGAATTGCTGGACCCAATTTATGGCTGCTTAGTCCTTTCCCCCCACCCTGTGCCATCAGCAGCACTTACCTGATGAGTCGAGCTGCGGATGTGACCCAACAGGAGACTACCTTTTCTTCCCTGGATTTTTACAATGGTGATTCTTTGAGACAGCTACCTCTAGACCCACAAGAGCATTAGTGGCAGAAGAAAGGAGGCAGTGAGACCATACAGTTTGGAGCAAGCCAGACTATCATAGTGGCAGCCAGCTGCTGTGGAACCATAGCCATAGACTCAAGTAAATGGTAACAGGTAAATTAGGATTTTTATCGAGATCTTTTAAATAAATTGGGATTGTATATGGGGTGTGTTGTGATAAGAGTCACAGAACTGGAAATTTCATCCCTTTCACACTTAAGTTATCGTGCTGTCAAGAGTGCTGTCCTTTAGGGAGAAAGTGTCTGGTGTTAAAATAGTGTGAGGATATACCAGTTAGTATTGTCAACTGCCACTGATTTCTACTGTTGTTTTAATGTAACACTTATGTGTTTTTTTGTTAAAAATACACATATGTTTTTCTTCTTCTGTGAATGTTCTTAATTACTCTTCTGGCAGTTTGACATCTTTCTATGTATGTGGGAGGCAATGTCATTTACATTGTCTCTGGATTGCTTTTCAAACACAGAGCCCAAAGCCAAAGTTTCCTATTCCAAAGAATGCAATTTCATTGATATATGAAGTTGTGCGTCCTTATGTAAAAGTCAGTTGTTTCTTAACTTTGTGCTGAATTTTGAAAGCTGCTCCATCCCATGTTCCTGAGCAAAAGTTGTGACTTATACCATTCCTTCCTCAGCCCCGCCAGTGCTTATAGGATAGCAGTCAGATATTACAGGTGTGGCACTTCCCCTGGTGGAAGTCATTAGTGTATAAATATTAAATTATTGCTGGGTCTATGAAATTTATTCTTGTAACCCTAGTGCAGGGTTATATGCTTTGTATGGCTTCAGCTACTCCAATGCTGTTTAGAAACTGCTTTTAATTATGACTATTACATGTAAAAACTTTTCTGATATACCTTTGCATTCAAACAAGCCTGTGCTTAAAGAGATGCTTTTCCTTCCCTGCACAAAGTTTTCTAGACAGATAATACTTGGAAAACAAGAGTTAAGTTTTACTTTTTTAATTATGGCGGGTTGTGTTGTTTGTTTTACATGACAGAATTCCATTTCTAAGTATTTTTAAGTCTTATGTTCAAGTTTCATGAACACTTCCTTGCCCTGCTTTTTGAACCTACATGTAACTAGTTAGTCGTGCTAGAAAATTCTTGAAGGAGCCCTGATTGAAGATTTTTGATAAAGTAGTTATGATGCTAGTGAGGTTCTTTTCTTTCCTTGGCCTGTGATTTTTGTATCTTCGCATTATGGAGTTGGGAAATCAGAATAAGAGCATTACCATTCATCTAAAAACTGGAGTTGGATTTTTTTCTTTTTGCTTTTCAAGAGATTCCAGTGTTAATTTGCTGAACTGTTTGCAAAGTTGTGGAATATCTTGATTTATTTTCATTAGGTTGTTTTATATTTATTGTCAAATGGAATGTTCATAAAACGCAAAATCATGCAATGCAATGTCTCTGGAAATTCTCTTGGCATACTCAATCTAAATTACTTTAAACAACTCTATCTGAATGTCATTTTCAGAAAGAACTGAATAATTACTAAACTGAATCCAAGCAATATACACAGGTTTTCTGGAAAGAAGAGTAGATAAAGCGTATGTTTACATGAATTACACAATAAATGGTTTCCGTATACAGTTTGCAAATAGTGATTATAATGTCATGTTAATAAGATGCAGGAAAATGTGCTGAAGGTATAGTGCTTTGCTGCTTTTGTCACGGTTTCATCAAACTGATTTTGTCAGCACTGGAGCATAACCCTTGCCACATCAGTTTGAGTGCTCATTAGGCAGCCGATTTGTCTGAATCCTCATTAAATTGATTAACTCATTTACTTATGGGTGATGACATGTTATGTGGTACAGGAATGGTGGTTAGAGACTAGAATCAAGACTTATGTTGACTTGCTTAGTATTCAGTTGTTCATTTATTTCTGCAGTAAATTGCCTCATTCAAGTACTGCTGCATCAGTGATTTACATTTTGCAAAAGTGTCGTGTCAGCTAAAGGGTTGAACTCACATTGTGTAAACTTGCACCTTTATCTGTAAAGTAAAGACAGCATTTAGATTTAGCTTCTGAAGTTTATAGCTTGCTCAGATACCCTATTTATTTGACTTGGGTAAGAGACTTTCTCATAAAGAACCTAAAAGGCTCTCTTGAACATCTGTTTTAATCTATGTTAAGTAACAAAAAGAAACAAGTATAAAGCCTCTTCAGTTGTACATTCAGAGGAGGGAAGACATTAGCAAGAGAGGGTACTCAAAGTGGTTTTCTGAAGGTTAGCTTTCAGAAAAACAATCAAAATGAAAATCAGAAATCAGTTGATAATTTAGGTCAAATTCTATGTCTAGAAATTTGTAGTTTTCAAATTTATGTTGATCTGCTTCTAATATTTTAAGGTGCTACCTGGAAGTCCTGACTGTGTGTAAGTCATGCTGAAATGTGAGTTTTGGATGCCAGCTACAGTTTTGGTCTTCATATGTGAAACTAGGGAAGCATGCAGGTTTTAGCAAATATTTTTGGTCCAACTCAGTGACTTGGCAATGAACAGATTAGATGTAGCTTGGGATAGCTCAAAAAGTAGTTGAATACTTCAAAATTTATTAAGATAAACAAGCCTAAATTCTTGAATGGTCAAATTATTTATTTTGGTAAGAATTGAGTTTGCTTATTCCAAGGCTGAATGTGTCACAAACAAGAAGTAGTGTGAAGAAACAGAATGCTTTTTTGTATTACTAGTGTGCAGTACAAGCCTAGTCATGGACTGTAGCAGTATTGGATAATCCTAGTTTACGAAGACTGGCCGAAATCATCCTCTCTGAATGCAGAACAGAGGCAACGGGTAGTTATGTACTGACTGAAGAAGAAACAGGACATTTTCAAAGACCAAAGACAAAATTTTCGTCATGAAACCAGCAGCTATCTAGGTCAGCAAACTGTTGAAGCTTTTAGAGGAATGGCATTGCAGGAGTGCTTGAGACAGTTTCTGAAGAAGATGCATAGCAGAACTTCAGATATTAGTGAGTATCTTCTCTGTAACACAGAGAAATGGAAGACACTGGGGAGGTGCATGACTGAAAACCAAACTAGTCATAGGTAGAGGCTGTTCTGACTGGAGTCAAGATTATACTGAGCCAAAGTTTTAGAAGCATTCCTTTCAGTGATGGTACTGGTTTAAGCAGTCACCAGGTCTCATCGTGTCACCTTGTTCCTCTCCCTTCCCCAGGTGTTCCTGCGAAATTGTTTTGAGTGGTTGTTTTGAGTGGGAAAATGAGTCAGTCTAAAACCATTCTCATCATCTCCTTACCCTTTTCACTGTTTTCTTTCTCCTCACCCTAGGCTACTCTTTATCTGAATCACTTATTGAACTCCAGCTTACAGCATGGCCTCAAACATACTACTATTAGAACATGGAGTTTGGGGGAACAGCAGAAAATGACTGGGGAGGGATGAGATGAGGTGTGCAACATGAGCTGGGCAGCCACCTGCAAAAATGCTTGTGAAACTGCAGGTTGAATGGAAGGTGATAGAGCAGGGGAGAGGAAATAGAGTTTGAATGGCTTGGGAAATAGGAAAAAACTTTTCATGAGCAACAAGAGTTGGAAAAAAGCTAGACCACAGAGGGAAATGTAAAAGTGGTTTTACATCTTCTTCTAAGTTAGAGTTGTGTGTTTGTGCTTTGCTTAGCTTTAATGTAAAAAAGGAGTCATTACTTAATTTTTTAAATCATTAGTGTATTAGTGTATATATATATTTGTATACACTATATATATACACTATCTCAGGTGTTTACAGTAGTAAACATGACCATCTCTGTAATTCGAACTTTGAATAAAGGTGGGAACTTTGGTGTTCTCTGGCTTCTTAGAAGCTTAACACTGTGTTTCCGTAGAAATGAGATGAGACAAAGCATGGGAAAATACCTGTTACTGTAATAGTTGAATAGTATTTTTGGTTATATGTGTTCATCCTGATACTCAGTTTTATTGATGAGTTACTCAAACTAGTTGTTTCAGTGCGACAGTGACCAAAGTGCAAGTGAAAATTTTTCCAGGTGGATATGGAAACAGAGGGTAAAATCTTGCTTCCCTTCTGGGAAGGGGGTTGCTGTCACTGAATTAAATAGAGCTAGAATTTCATGCACCCATTTATTTCCCTTTTATTTTTGGAAGAAACAACTCCAAATATGTCTCATTGTGAACTTTTTTTATTTGTATTCAAATGTCCTTCATTTCAGTTTACTAAGATGAGCCTGTATTTGTCATGATGAGGAAAGTTTGCAAAAACAAATTCTGGGATTCTTACTTCAATTAGTGTTTCTGTTGAATCATTTTAGGATCATAGAATATTTGCAAAGTACATGTGGAACACAGTTAATATTCAAACAGGAAACTGGTGATCAGAGTTGAATTACTGGGCTCTGGATATTTCTACATCCACTTATTTTCCCTCTTCACTTGCTCTGACAGTTATAGACCCCTTCTCTAATGGGGCTTGCTTTTGAAGATAAGCCTGCATGTAAACAAATTAACTTTTCTTAAATGGAGAGCCATTTCATCTGCAATAATGTACAGATTCATAAACTATCAGAAGCATATTAAAAAAAAAAAAAAAAAAAGAAAAGATAAATGACCCATTGTATAACACTTGCTATTAGGCACACTAGATGTCCCTGTGTTCTGGGAGATAAGGCTCTTGTATTATTACACCCTAATAAAATGAGTTAATGTTTTAGTATCAGAGATAAAAGGACAGTTGAATATATTTAATAACCAAACTGAGAAACACTTAATTTTAGTTGTCTGTAGCAATATAACACAAATTCCCCTGTAAAACAAATTGCACTTTTGGAATATACTTTAATGTGCATTCGACAAAGGAGAAAATGAGGTGATTGAAGTTCAATTTGTAGCATGTTATTAACCATTTCCACTTGACTAGATGCGTAAAAGGATAATGGATGAGGGTTTTATTATTGCCTTTCTGCTAAAATGAAGTGGTGTAAAAGATAAGGTGATGAGATTAATGAACATAAGGAAAAGGCGTAATCAATCAAACTCCAACAGGGAGATGAGATGACAGTACTTAAGATTTGCAAGGATACATGTTTTAAAAAGTGGATTTTATCAACACCGGCATTTTGTTTGGGTGGAATGCTGAGAAGCAGATATTTGACAATTCCAGTTACTCTTTGGTAGGCCCTTTATGCTACTGTGTATTTGAAGCTTCAACAAATAATACAAGTAATTAAAGTTGATTAGCCAATTTTTTATTTAAAATCCATATTTTAAAAGAACTGTATAATCATTAAATGAGGACAAAATCAAGCAGGGATAATGTTTTGTTGATCCGTTTATCAATTCTTCACTAGTGGAATACTCTTAGATATGTCTGCACGAGTTACTTTTAGTCTGTGCTACTGCCTCAAGTTTTGCATCCTTGGAGTTTCAGTAGCTAGTTTTCATGCACTCAAGAAAAAGGTAACGAATGCTTTCTTTGTGCTGTAATAAGTGCTCAGCCAGTAAACTCAACAAGGTTTCAACTTCCAACTCCTTGAGTAGAAAATTGATTATATTTTAGGGACAAATGTGTTGTCTCTAGAATTATAAATTAGCTGTAAATTTGTTTCTCCTTGCAGGGTGTGATATTTTTATACTTCAGATCTCAAATGTAGTGCTTCTTTCCTCTGACATGTATCTTAAAATTATTAACCTACTTGAATATCTATATTGCTGCCATGTTACATGAAGAATTGATAACAGGTATGTTTGATTTTCACTGATGCCAGATTCTAAATTGTCAGTATTACTTCTAAGCGCAGCAGCTACAGTAACTCATAGAGAAAGCTAAGCTAAAGGTAGGTCTTCTATCTTAAACTGCACCTTGGTTTTTTGGGTTTTTTTGCGTTTTTGTTTTTTTTTTTTTTTTTTTTTTCCACAAGGGAACATTGAGTTACAAACTGAATCACTTCAGGACTGAAAATGCCTTTGCAAAACCATTATTTTCTTTTGCCCTCAATATTCTCATTTTTAAAAAATACCTTTTTCAGAATGCGGAGCTGGCTGGGAAAGGAGCTGCTGTCCAGTTAGGGCTTTTTCCCAATTAAAAGATTTAAGAAGGGCTCTCACGTAATTCCTTCAAATGTGGTTGATTTGCTTGGTAACAGTTGCCTATGAAAGTGCTGCCTTAAGTTAGTTTTGTAAATGAAATATGCATGAGCAGGATAAATTGTTGCACTTTCTTAAGAAACTGTTAGTTCTTGGCAGCGCTTTGGGCAGGATGGATAGGATATTGCTATGAGGTTAGATTTGTCTAAAAGAGCAGTTTAAAATACTTTTCCCCCTTTTGACTTCATGAAACACTGTACTTATTGGCTGCAACCTGGTGCTTTGTAAATACTCCCACATTAGACATGACTTTTTCTGGCTCTTAGGAAAACTTCCAGTTGTGCAAAGTAGCGCTGTGGATTTGTAAGATAAATGCATAACACATCCCAGATTACAGTTCTTCACAAGAGCTGATATTTTCACATAGAGTTACTGCCCTCTTTCCTCCTGTCATCTGCAGAATTCTTTGATAGGCTTATTTTTTATTGGGCCCTCAGGAGTAGCAAGTTTTAGATTTAATACTCCAGGGGGAATGGCAAAGCAAATCATGTTGTTGGATCAATTGTTCTGCTGTCCCCAGACTGCTGTCTGTGTATCTGTTACACTTGAATCACATTTCCAAGCCTTTCTTATCAATCATGTGGACTAGAAATGAAGTTTAATTTTCTGTTGCATTTTTAACTGAAATTAGGGTTATGTTCTTGTTCTGTTACCCCAGAATCCTAGATGTGGTAGTAGACCTCACATTAGCTATTTCCATGGCTTGCTTAACTTTGGGAAAGGGTTTGTACTTGTAGGAATGCTTTAAGGCTGATTTTAAATTACTTTATTTTACCATTTTCTAAGATGTAAAGCAGCAGTTGTTGTATGAAACCTCCTTTTCACATTGCTTTTTGTTCTTTACAAACACGTGATAAGTTTTAGTGGGTCAAATTATTTCTATGGGTGATCTGAAATGAATAGAATCTCCCTTGCAACCACAGGTCATAGCAAAACCTTTGTCACTGACTGATTTTAGTCAGATCCTTTACTTGAGAAATTAGTCTGTTTTTACAGGAATAGAAGATAAATGTAAGAATACATATGCAGAATATGAGGTATGCACATGTGTGTCTTGATTAAAGTAAGTGCAAAGGACATATCCTTTGAGGAACAATTTCTCTATGTTGCTGTCATACCTGTACTCTGTTTTGGTTTACAGTAAATGAACTAGCTGTGAGTGGAGAAGCATTTGCACAGTGGAAGGTTTACTAGCAGCACTGTGCTGTCTTCTGTCCCAGCTTCTAAGAGCAGGAGGGAAAATTTCTGTAGGATTAAGTACTAATACAGTCCTTGGCTATGGGGCAGCCACCAGTCATCCCACATAGGCAAATGTATGTAATTGATCAGCAGCCTCTGCAGCTGCTCCAATTTAGTCAAAGGGGATTTGGTTCCTGTAGCAGTCTAGAGTCTGTGCAGCACAAAGGTGGCATTAAGCCATTTTTACATTCCCATCCTTTTGCAGGCCACACCTTCTGTGCCATATCTGTCATAAAACATATCACAGAATCTTTTAATGTAAACTGCTGGATTGGCAGCTCTGGAGTCTGACTTTTCTCTTCGCCTTCAAGAAGCACATCTGTTCTTCTATGTATGGGCTTGGTTCCCATTAATGAGCTGATCAGATGCAGTCTTTCATGATGACTGGTACTCTAGCTTTCTGCCAGATGTGTGGGGGTGGCTTTTGTTTTTGTTTTGTTTCTGATGAAGGGATATGAAGGTCAGTTTACAGGTCATCAACTAAAGAAAAATAAAAACCAAAGCCAACCTTCCTTTTGGCATTGAAGCTTATTTTTTCATTGCCCATTTGTTTTCTTCTCCTCAACTGTCTTCTGCAAGATCGGATGAAAATGGCAGATGCTGGATAAGTGCCAGTACTGCAGGTGCATTAGTTCCCTTCTTTCTTGGTTTTAGTTGCTGCTTCCACTTGCATGTGTTCTGGCTGAATAGACTGTTGCTGGATACATAGAGAAGCACCCTGTGGGAGAACTCGTCTCCTGAAAGTGGTGAAATAGACAGGGGCAGGGCACAGCAGTGGGAATCTAACATGAGTTTTCTCTTTCGCTGTTCAAAATAGGGATTTGAAGAGACATTTACAGCAAATACGAACAGTATTTTTTCTAAAGAAAAGCTCAAAGGCTAATAAATAAGAGAAAGCAAAATGAAGTTGGCCTTTACATTGTTTTCTGTTCTCTGCTTTTGGGCCACGCACTCCTGTATATTATCTTTCACCATATCTAGTTATACTGCTGTGGATATGAGCTGCTATGTGTCATTAGTCTGGCAATTGTCCTAGTTTTCAGACTGTACTTCATAGAGATCAACCAACATTGATAAAGATTATCTTCAAGGCTTTTCTGCGCTAAGAATTTTACAAAAGAAGAGGGACCAACCAGAACTTGGAACTTAAAAAAAAAACCAAACAACCCACAGTGTGATAATCTTCTTGTCATAAAAAAAGAACCTATGCTTGATGCCTTTTCTGGCTTTCTCAGGTACTTTCATCTTTTAAACAACAGAAAGTTTGGCTTGTTTGAAATCCCTTAAATAGTTTACAGAGGTTTTTTATTGCAATAGTGTTACAATATTATGGCATAGATTTGAGCTATTAATGAAGTAAGATGAGCAAAGCACAACAGCATATGCTGTTAAAAATTGGGAAGGGCCAAAGTCCTCTGCTAAGTGCTGTAATTGTAATTGTTACAAGTTTGACAAATATTGGAAGATGCTTCTGGTATGCAAAGAAAAATTTTTATTTTTTTTCCTCAGAATAATAAAAAGAGGGGCCTGTCCAAAGAGACTCAGGTCTCATGGTGCAAGGGAGAATAAGAAGACAGTAATTCCCACAAATCAGTTTTGACTGTCTGGAAATCAGACCGACTGAAAAACTCAAACTGATGTCAGCACGAGTGATTAATCATAGATGATGAGGCTGCATCTTTACCGTTTGCTTTCTTTAATTTTGCCTCAGTTTTCTTATACCAGGAACAAAAAGATTGTTACAAAAAGATTGGTACTCTTAGTTGCATAAAATCTTTCCAGGAAGAAAACTGATCTGGAGATCCTTCAAAGGTATCCTGTACTGGAGAATTCAGACACAGAATGGTTTAAAAGCAGTTCTTGCTGGTGTTCTTCAAGAGTATTTTAAACTCATTCATTTCAGATACAAAAACCTGGGTATCTTCGTCATAAACTGCAGCTGAATGAGTCCTATGCTTTCTTACTGCTATCACAAACTTTTCTATACAATTATGTTTTAATTACATTGGCAAAATTTAGGTCATGGTCATACTTTCCACCTCAAAAATACACATCTGGTTTATGCTTAATGATAATACTTAGTGCTGGGGAATATACTGAAAATCTTTGAGGTTAAGTTTTAAAAGAGTTTTTGTTTTATAGCATCATTTCCAATAATTTCTGTCATGAATCTTTCAGATGATCATAATCTAAATTTTTATTTCCTTTTTTGTTGGCTCACAAGGAGACAGGAAGACAAATGAAATGGTCAGTTTTCACAAAGACAAAATTTGGAGCATCTAAAGATTCCTGTTCTTTGTCTTTTAGTTTTCTGCATTAATAAAAGTGGGCTAAGTAATGAGCTAGCAACATTTGTGCTTATACAAAGGTATGTTGTTAGCACCAAAATAAGAAAGTTGTATGGATTTTTCTTTGAGAGGTCTAGATACCTGCTCCTCAGTTGCATAGGTAAATGCAAATGGATTTTCCCCACCTATTTTCCAAAATTCTGTCTTATGCAGGGTAGCTGGCATGGGATGAGCCATTGCATTATTCATTACTACAAATGCTTAATATTAATAATACTTTATTTCATAATTTTTGATCCAAATTCCATGACTTAGTGATCAGCTTCTTTGACAGTTTCTATACAGTGAGAAGTAATTTAATGGAATTTTGCTCAGTGGTGCTTAAGATCTCTTCTTGAACTTCTGCTGGTATTGTATTTTTTTTAGTGTATACCAAATGAAATCAACAAAACCAGCTTTTTTAGTATCTACACTGTGTATGTTTAACTGATGGAATTCATTGACACATGAAATCATGAAGTTGTATAGTTTAATGCAGTTCACAAAGGGGTTATGGAATCTATCAGTCTGAGCAGACATCAAGACTAGCCAGAATTGTACTTATTAATTAGAATGGATTAAAAACACTCTCCAAATTTTAAAACTTAGGATCTGATGAAGGCAAAAAATGACAAAATACTCTGTTTACCTACTGCACATACCTCTATGTTATGTTTTTGTGTATCTTTCACTCATATTTTGATATTTGCACGTATATACACGCATGTGACTCTACATGAATGTGTGCCATTGCACTTTCATAAGAGTATCTTCAATCTTAGATAAGCTAAGCAAAGATTATAAGCAAATCTGTATCCATACAGACCCACTCACATGTGGCATAAACATAATTCACACTTCACTGTGCAAGGCACAATGCACAGCTCAGAGAATCCTTTGGACAATTTATGCTTATGACTGTTCCAGGTTATTTCTGTATGATTAAAAGATACCTTAGTCATGATTTGTTATCTATATCTTTTTACTTACTAGAGACATGAAGTCTGTGTAGTTATTAACAATGCTACAGCAAATACCATAAACAGGTAACCCCAATAGAGTAGAAATTGTCACCATTCATTCCTTATGTGTATAGATTATAAACACTGCTATAAATAAATAAATAAAAGTTTGAGTCATGAACTTGCAGGTTAATGCATACACTTTTTTCTTGATGATCATCATGCAATCTAAAAATGTGTGTGATGTTGTTGTTTTTCTTTTTTAACTTTGTATTGCAAATGTATTATGAATTTTAAAAAACCCCTAAAATTCTGAGGCAAATGAAAAGAGAATGATTGGCTAGAGAGCTGCCTATCTAAAATACTACATAGAAACCCCGCCATCATAAATTTATGTATTCTTATATATCTTTTTGCTGCTTGCAGGCATTGAATTGACGTTTCTGGAGCGCATGGTTTGCAGGCTGGGTTGGTAGCCCCACTGCTTTTTTAGTGTGTTTGAGATTTGTTATGGGAGATCACTTTAGAAGGGCTGCCCTTGGTAGTCTTGGTAATAAATTATTTCTAATTCTTAGTTTACAGCATTTTGAATCTCAGTAATAAATAATTATAATTTGCATGCATGTTTATTGAAAACACACTGAGACTATCAATTTGTTTCACACATGCCAATGAAAAACTCATTGATCACTGTTTACCTAGCCTGCTCTCCAGTTAGTGATACCGAGGATGGACACAGAAGCTTAAATAACCGCTGTTTCAGGAGGTGCAAGCGGAATTATTTGTAAATTGTTGTGGTTGATTCTTGATGGCAGACTGTCCCAGATGATGTAAACAGCTGGATGAGCCTTTTGTATCTACCTCTTGATGACCAGGTCCTACTAAGTCCTAAATCAGAATGTAACAGGCTCACTGAATCGAGACATCGGTCAACTCCTACGAGAATCTGTGAATTCTTGCAATTCTGTCTTCTCTTTATCATAATTAAGCATGCTATCATATTTTCCACAGAAAGGCATAACTTTACATCCTGAAACTTGCAGGGCTTGGACAGCCACCCAAACCTATATTCGTTTTCTTCATTTTGAACTTCTGCTTTCTAGTCTGAATATTTTAACTTATCTTTAAGCACCTATCTTTAGCAATCAGATCTTGTTCTTTGGGTTGATTAAATGTTGTCTGCCAATGTTAAGGAACTCCTGCCCTCTAAGAATCAGTGGGGTTAATCAAAAGGGTGAAAAAAAATTGTTTATGGAATACTGGATGCAGTAGAAAAGAGTAAGGTAGTTGGTACTAACTTTGCTAACATTGTTCACAGATTTATTAGTCCGTGTGAGGTGTTTAGAATCTCATTGTCAAATCAGAAGAGTTCTCAACACAGGGCCCCCTAATAACCTCTTTTTTCCAAGTTAGATCTTGACAATCATGCTCCCTGTAGTTAGTAGAAGAACTCTCTCAGAAAATCTGCATTGCATGCTTTTTTCATTTTGAAATGTATCTTTAGTGTTAGGATAAAGAGAGAAAACATAGTTATGAATTCCTCTATTTTAATCATCTGGGAAGTATTTTTCATGTCATCACATATGTACTGATCTGTGGTCTGTGACAGACTTCATTCATTTCCAAACAAATGCTGTTTTGTTTGTATATCGTGTGTGTAGGAATTATTTCAAAACTGAATAGATCTAGAAACAAAACCGAGTCCTAACTAAAGGTTAAACTCTTAACAGGTCCAGAGGCCTTAAGGTATGTGAAGCTGGTATAAATAGTAAACTGTGAAATAGGAATTTCAGTTTGTGGTAAATCTCTCTGTCCCTGGCAGCTTCCAATAAAATAATTTTATCCTTCTAGAGCACATCAATTTGCTAGTCGGTGGTTCATGTATCAAAGAGCATTCTGTGAAAATATCAATATCATTGGTTAATATAAATGAAATTAATTTTTAAAGCTGGGCTAAAGGTTGACATCTGAAAAATTGCATTACTTTGCTGAAGAGAAATTTCTGTCTTCCAGTGAAATTTCAGGTCATAAGGGCAAGTAATTTTCACAATCTTCAATGGGAACCAGTGAAATATGAACTTCATTGTCACCTAGCCCCAAAGCGATAAGATAAAATGAGCTGATACATCATTTGCTGTGGTTTTATCATCTCCTCCAGTAATTGGAAGAGAAAACATAAGAGTCCTTTACCACCCCCCTCCCCAGTGCCTTCACCACCCACACCCAGGCATAAGCCATTTTGCTCTGATCGATACAAAGGTCACAGAGTATTTATTTATTTATTTAATTTTTTTATGCTGGCTAAAACTGTCTAGTGGGACATTAAAGTAATGAATATGTTTAATTGAGTTTGTCACCCATGAAAATGCTGAACAGGATTGCATAGCAGATTGTGTGTGCTCACAGGAGGGACTGGATGGGAGACTACCGCTGTTTGCTTGGCTGATTGTGTAAATATCTGAGATTTAAAATGAACATCTTTGGTGTTGTTCTCTTGAGAAATCTAAAATAAATTAATAAGCACCATGATTTATTTAAGAGCATTTAGATATTTTAAATTATTAATAATCTGATCTAATTCCCTATTAGTTTGGTTGTACACATTTAAACAAAGAACAGTAAAAGACCCCTGTCACTGTGAATACTGCAGCTAGGAACTAAATAGTACCTGTACAGTAGGATCTGAGGATCCTCAGCTGCAGGGCTGAGATTGTGGTGGAGATCCAGGTTCCTTATGAACTAAGAGTCAGGTTTTGTAACCTCTAAGTGCTGTAATTTTGCCTCCTGAACAAAAATGACCCGAAATGACAGAGAAAGCTGCTAAAATGGTGTATTTATGGCTTTTATCTCTAAACTGCAATCAAATTTTAATGCAAATTAAGTATTTTGGGGGTTTTCTTGGTGTTTTCTGTTTTTTTCTTTGTCTGGTATGTCATAACTTTTTCAGGAATATATAAATGGGCATCAGCTATTTAAATAAACTGTTTAGTTTTTTATTTTATTTGTGGCAGTTAAATTGGCTGGGACATTAAAGTAATATAATTATTCAATTACTGTTTCAGTTCTATAACCCATTTGCAGACTTAATTACTTCTATTCACATTTTCAAGATCAATAATACTTTTCTCTGCAATAAAATATACGATAGTTGATTGGTTTATTTAAAAGGTAATGCAAAATGTTCTTTTACTCTTCAATAAAGTGTTCTAATTCAGGAGACAGCCGTAGCATTGGTGTCTGTTAACTGTTGCATGTAATCTTTTACAAGAGACATTGTTTGCAATCAACAGTCAAGGTGGGTTTTGAATAAAAGGTAGGGTACGACACTTCAAAACTGTAAAATGACAGAATAGCTTCTGAGTGAGTGTTTTGATGTTGGGAAATTAGCTGATATACAACTATGAATCATGAGAGGACTTCTTTATTTGTGATCTTAATTCATGATCAGCACTATATTACTTGAGTTTTCATGCAACTCTGATTTCAGAATCTTCTCGAAGTGGAAATTGAAGCTGGCTGTTCTTTACTCGCTTGTTTCTTGAGGAGTTTATTCCAGCCATGCAGTGTCAGGGCCTGCAGCATGAGTCTGAGGACTGATTACAGTTTTAGGCCTTCATTTCTGTTACTTGAAGGGACTTCATGCAAAGGTGGAAGTAATTTTTCATTTTTAGTAGTGTAGTCATGCCGGCTGTTCATCTGGTGTTGCCAAAGTCTAATCACATAAGTTTGTCTAATGAGTTTTTTTTGGAACTGCAGAACTTTAAAATTGGTTCATTTCTTTAAGTACTTTTAAATGGAATGGTAAGCTGTATAAATTGTCTTTTCTCCTGTAAGGTGCAGTATCTTTTGAAATAAATGCTATAGGAATAAGTGCAGTAGATTAAACTTCAATCTGATGTATTGAATCAGCTGAAATTCTATAAAAAATAGATTTTTATTCTATAAAAACATATTTTATATTCTATAAAAAAATACTATTTCACATGGGGAAGGTGGTGCTATTTGTCCAGATTAAACTAGACTGTACACCCTCACTAATCTTTGCTCCACAAGTTGTCCCAGAACTGGTGGGGAGAAAAGGCAGAATGAATGAGTAATTTTTAACATCAACGTATTGTACAATAGTATGAAGAAGATAGTTGTGCTTAAATTCTTAAGTAGAATTCTCTGGTTTGTAGCTTCTGGGCTAAACCAGGCAAATGAAAAAATAGCTTTTGAAAGTTTTAATTCTGATAATATCAGAAGTGGTAACTGATTAAAAAAAAAAAAAAGACAAAAAAATCCTTTTTCCAGATTAAAAATGCTGAATGTAATTTGAAGTATGAGTCAGTTTTTGCACCTAGCAGGTTCCAGTAATAAAATCAGATATTTGACAGGGAATAAGAGGTTGAATTGGATTTTTGTAAGGAAATGTGTTTGTCTTCTGGACCTTTTATCTACTATAGGTGGTGTGATGAGTTCGGAGCAGTGATAATGCTGCAGTTTCCATAGCAACTGGTTCACTGGCTGGCTAGACCTCTGTCTAGGGTGCTGTCAGTGTGCCTGGAGTTTCAGAGAACAGTGTCCCAAAGAAGGTCTGTTTCCACCTAATCCAGTTTTAATTGAACTCCAGAGACTTTGAAGTGAAGCTGCAGACCAGGCAGACGCTATTCCAACTTGAAATGAAGGCCTTGCTCAGCTAGGCCTCAGCTGCTTCTCACTCCTGATAACTTCTGTTAATGAGTACTTTAAAGAATTCTTATAGTGGTGACTGGTAGTGTTTCTGCAGTGTCGTTTGAGTTTCTGCTATAAATCCCATTGTACTGAATTCAGTAACTTCATCGTGGCTGCACAAGGTGCACAATGTAAACCCCCTCTGCCATTTTCAAGTTGGTATTTTTCCTTCCAATTTTGAAAAAGTTGCATGCAAGGTTTCCACTCACAAATACGCTTGCTCCACAGGGTAAAAACAATACATAGTCACAGTAATAAGTGTTTGAATTTTCAATGCACAGACTGATAGCGACAAACAGGCTGTTCTGTTTGAATTGCTACTACAGAAAAGTGGAGGCCATCTCATTACTGGTTTTCTCAAAAATAGTCATTGAAATTATAAGCTCTGACTTAAAGATCATAAAATGGATGGGCACCAGCAAAAGTATGAAGAGATTTTTGTACACAAGCACTGCAACTTTGTCTCCTTTGTTACCTCTTTTGATGTTGTGCGCCTTAAAGGGTATGTCTATGCATGTAGCAAAAAGCCAACCGCAGTGGCTTTGAATAGCACCATAGAATTATACAGATCTGCCAATTAGTGTGGGTGGGTTATGGATGTGGTATGGAAAGTGTCAGAGTGGTCCAAGTCTGTTAGTTCCGCAGTTCCAGAAGTGATTAGCAACCACTGACAGTCTCTGGTGCTTTCACTGCATTTCTAGAATTTTGTGTTGGAATGGTTGTTCATTTTTACCTTCTTTTTCTGTGTGTATATGGGTCTTGGGGGAGAAAATGTCTGTGGCACTTGTATTGAGGGGAAGATAAGGGAGAAGTAAAAAGAAAGAAGGTGTGGGAAATGGTTTGCTTTGTACATTCTGATCTTCTGTGCTCTCTGGTTTTGGTTTGCCAGTGGTGTCTGCTTTTAATTCATGAAGGTGGTATAGTGTTTTATACTGTATTGTGTAGTGCCTTTATAATGTTGCTTCTGCTCTCTGTGCTACAAAAATGCAGGTTATTTGGGAATATATAATGCATGTAAGGCAAAATCCTCCTTTGCTAAAAATCTATAAACAAATTATTAGGTTCGTTAGCAGTCTTATTCATGTCCCCTTATGTTAAAGGCTTGAATTCCATTTGTTTGATTTTTTTATATCATATTTATACTATATTGCTCAAATGAAATTGTAGTAAGAGTGATGTTAACTAGAATTGTATCTCCTTTTCTATGATAGATTTCTTATGAGTGCTTTTGTGTTTGCTAAAATTGACAAATCTCAGATTTTCCTTCTTTTATGGTTTGTTAATCCGAGGTAGAGAAGTGTCCAATCTCTCTGTCCCCTAACACTTACATAATTAAGCTTTGAAATGAAAAGGAAAAAGTGAAGCAACAAAGAAACAAAGTGGCTGAGGACTGAAAATGGGATTAGTTTGAATTGTGAAGGCAGACTAAGCATCTGTGTCTGTCAGATGGGATGACAGGAATTGTAACAAGTTACTTTGACAACCGCTTACTCCATAGAGAGATTATGCTGAGTTCATTTGCAGGTTTGTGTTTAACCTTAGCTGACAAAATGATACTTAACCTCTTATACAGCCAACCTTTATAGTTCTAGAATTAATGAATGTTGCCTTAGCGATAAACTTGGGGAACATTTTTTTTCTTTAAAGACATCATTTCTTGCTTATTTGTTACAGGCCTGTTATTGCAATGCTAAAGGAAGTGCAGATACATCTAATGGCACAAGTAATAGATTTCAGAATATGCTTTTATGCTGTGCTGAAGTTCCAAACATTTCAATGTTTCTGAAACTGCCTTGGTTATGGAAAACAGACAGCTGTCTTTAAAGGAAAAAGTGAAAGAAAATTTTAAGGATCCTTTACATATGTATTTGAATGTAGGACTTCAGAAAAACATTATAGGTTCATAGCATGATTTGAAGTTTGAGCATATTTTAATTTTGCTGCAAGTTTTGCATGTAACTCGTAAAATCCATGTTTGTGAGTCAGTCAGTTTCTCTTTTGCAAGATATTACCTGTGCCAACAACATATTTAAGATATTCTCTCTCTTCTCCTTCTACCAGATTTTGGCGTATACAGAAGGACTCCATGGAAGATGGCTCTTTTCAGAGATTCGATCTATCTTTTCCCGACGTTATCTTTTGCAAAATACAGCACTGGAGATATTCATGGCAAATAGAGGTACTGTATGTTTAGAGGAATGGCAAGTGTTGATTTGGGGCTACGTGCTTCTGTTTGGCTGTTAGTCATGTCTTCTTTGGTATGAATTTGTGTAGACAGCAGAAAGGCTTGGATTAAGTGTCTCAATATTTAAATTAGAGTATTTCTGTAGTCCAGTTTCCCCTTTTTTGTGATTAGTTTTTTTTTTTTTTTTTTTTTTTCAATGAGAAATGTAGATAAAACATGATATCTGGGAATTAGCAGTGCCTCACTTTCATTTATATCCACGTTTTTTTTTTGTCAATCTCTAGAAACTCTTGCTTAAGAATCTCTGATCTGTTATGCATGAAAGGGATTTTTTTTTCCCACTGGAGGGTTAATAGTTTTTAACTATACACACCAAGAACAGCATAATGAAAGAACTTCACTACTGGATTAGACCTGTGACTGGTATGGTATACCTTCGTGCTTTATTGCTAGTAATACTTTCTTTCAGTTACACCCTAGTGCAACTGTAAGAAATAAAGGTGGATTTACCTTCTTTATCAACCATGTTTTAACTCTCCCTTTCTTCAGTGCCTTTTTCAGACACACATATATATTGTGGCAAGTCACTCAAAATATAGTGCATTGAGACTTGGAGAACTTTCTTCTGCTATATTCTTCCCCAGAAGTTTATTTTAGACTAGATTATATGATGTTTTTGCAGTTTTAACTATGATTCTTTAGGTACTTTCTGTGCTTTTATACTGATAATGACATTTTGAGAAATAAATTTTGAAAACTGTGTGAAAAGACACAAAATTAAGTCGGTATTAAGACGACACTTTCAAAATGTAAAATATCATTTTGATAACAATGTGAAATGTCCTGAACTCAGTAAATGCTGCATAAGATAACGTATTTTATGCTGGTAGTATTCTGATCAAAAAGTTTTTGTCTGAACTTAAAATGCTTTCGAATCTTGAATGTGGCTGCTAGGTATTCAGTCACGTACCTCTTGGACTGTTGTGCAAATCCGAAGTGCATATTATCCAGCAGAATATTAATCATGTGCATAAAGACTTTCCTATTTTGGAGCCTGTAGTTGTACTCTCTGAAGTCATAAGTGGCCATTGGTGATACCATGATTAGATTGTTTATTTAGATTTTTAGGTGCAATTGTATAAGTGTCATTGAAGTTTCAAACAAAATATGAAGATAATATTTTTAAGAATATATCTTGAAAATATTTAGAAAGGAAACTAGTAAATGTGTGAAACAATTAATATAGAAACTTTTTAATCAGTTCTAGACAGTTGATATGTACATACAGATGTAACTTCTATTCAGAAGGGAAAACAAATGTTGACCTTGTAAGATTTGTAACAGCAACATCTTTTGTTGAACCTCTTGTTAGTGGTGAGTAAAAATAGTTCTGGAAATTGTAAAGAAATATGTCCATAGTAACCTGAAGGAAACATGTTTAATATTTTTCCTGTTCTACATCCAAGCTTATGGTTAAATTTATTGGGCCAGAAAGTCTAAATAAAAGGGCCTAAAAGGTCTAAATAAAATCACGCCGTATTTCTGCTCTGGTCTTCACAGTGGGTGTCATGTTCAACTTTCCTGACCAAGCAACCGTAAAGAAAGTGGTTAACTGTCTACCTCGGGTCGGTATTGGGACTATCTTTGGACTACCCCAGACAAGGTATTTTACAAGTTGAGTTAATTTTATCTGTCAGTTCAGTTCTAAGAGTTCTTTTTTCATCAAACCAGCCTGCATAGCTTGAAGCATCTATACCTGCTAGTTTACAAAAGATGCACATCCTCAGCCTATCACTTTTGTATGCTATTTGTAATGTGTTTGTATAATAAAATCTTAAAAACTTTTGGACTTGAGATTTTTTGTAATTTCTGTTAGTTATAGGGAAGATATCTTCTTTTTTGGCAATGAGACTCAATCACCCTACTTAAGTAAAAGTGGTTTCTTTATGCTTGCCAACTCACTAGAATTTAAGACTGATTTAAGATAGGTTATAGGACTGATTAGCCTTTATGACAGTGTTCAATTATATTAGCTTGACTGTAACATCCTCAAATCCCCTGTAGTATTTAAACGTAGCTGAAAATGATCATTCCTCATCAGAAAGATATTGTGGTGATGTATAGAACAATATAAACTAGATGTGTAGAACAGCATGTGAAGGATTGGTGTGGTGTGCTTGTCTTCTAGCTCTGGAGACCATTTTTCAAGTTTTACATAATGAGAAATTAGTATTGCAATGACAGGTTGTGTGTTTGGATCCTAAATCTGGACATAGAAGTTGGATTGGTTACCTGTTTTATTTTAAAGAATTATAAACAATTTTAAGTAGATAAATTTCTAAATTTTTAGAAGAAACAGCAACCCTTAAGGAGTATCTTGTTTTTTGTTACTTTATATTTTCATTTTTAAAGATTTTTGTACAGAAATGGCATTAAAATAGTTGGGGATGTTTTCTGTTGTGTTCTGTGGTTTACTTTTTTTTAATGAAGTATGGAAAAATTTATCTTGAATTGCAATTATAGCCACTCTGTAAGAAGTTAAAAATTTCTATTTACAGGAGCAAATTATGTATGAAAGTTTTTAAATATACCTGAAAGTATAGACAGATTTGTTCAAAATTTCACATCCAGTTATACTGATAAATTCGTTTGCGATACAGTAATGCAATTTATTAAAATGAAGAAATGTTCAGTTACTGTAACTGTTTTCTTTACTTGTTTACCAATACCTGTAAAGATTTGTTAACTAAAACTAAACCTAGATATCTTTTTCCCCCTAAATTATGTGGTTTGGTATTTGCAGATGTTTTTATTATGACCAAAACAGTCTTGGGAATTTTATGATAAGCTCTTCTCTGCTTGATTTATCACTCTGAGGAGTTACTCTATAGTCTTTCACAAACACTAGTAATCTGGCATCAAATTCTATAAGTTTAATTGAGTTATTTATGACTAACTCCCCACCACTGTCCAGAGCTTAAATCTCAAGAGAATGGTCTTCATAATGGAGTTTTATCATCTTATCATTGTTTTTCTTTTTTCTTGAGGGGTTTAAAAACTTCTCCTGAAAGATGACTTAATTCTCATGCGAAATTCTAAAAGTCATGTAATTTTCTTATTTAATGGTCTGCCATCTCTGTAAATCACTAGTAACATATTTCTGTAAAACATCAAGCCTTCATGGAGCAACTGAATTTGCACAGCTGTAAAGGGTTCTGTTTGAAAGCTTTAAAATCCTGACATATCCAGCTCTCAGATGTTTTAAATATTTCATTCTTATTAGATTATTATACTTTAAAAATGAATTTCAAGTATCCAAGACAGTTTGATCCCCAGAAAAATATATCACAGAACTAGTAAAAAAGAATGCGTACAACTGCCACTAAAATTCATATAGGTTAAAAGGCTCACCAATTTTTCTCATTATTTTTTCAATTTTGTTTTGTTTTGTTTCCCAGGCGCATCTCTTTGGCTAGTCCAAGACAGATTTTCAAAGCTTCCAATATGACCCAGCGATGGCAACACCGAGAAATTTCCAACTTCGAATACCTGATGTTTCTAAACACTATAGCAGGTAACACAAATTACTGCAATGACTCAGAAAAGGAGTTAATCAGGTAACACAAATTACTGCAGTGACTCAGGAAAGGAGTTAATAGTGGCGCAGTCTCAACAGACATGGGACACTACTAGATTTTACCCTTTTAGTGAATAACTTTTTCTATGTATTATTTTATTCTGAATAGCAACTTCACAAAATCCCTCAAAATTGAATTGTATGGTCGATCCAGGAATGTAGTGCCTGAATCACCTGCACTGCTATGCCAGGACATTATTCATCCATTCCCAAATCCTAATTCATACCCCTGTGTGGTTGTCCTAATCCCTCATTCTGTAACTGCTAAACTATACTTATTTAATCCATCTTACTCCACTGGCTTCTAACCAGCTTGACCTCAGTTTAGTAAATGGAGGCTAATTGTTAGGTCTCATGACCTCTCTCTTATTTTCCAACATACTTTGTTCTCAGAGCAACTTTCAAAGTTTCTCAATTTTCAGCTCTTTTCTATGGTATTGGCAGTGTTGAAAGGCTCATTAATTCACATGCAGACTTGGCTCTGGATAACACAATTGATAAAACAAATGCCTCTGCTCCTGCTAATTTCATTTTATACAAATAGTCAGTTTTGCTTGTTTCTGTAATCACTCATTAAGTCAGAGATGACAGGATTT
Organism: Amazona ochrocephala; assembly: GCA_039720435.1. Classification (NCBI taxonomy): domain Eukaryota; kingdom Metazoa; phylum Chordata; class Aves; order Psittaciformes; family Psittacidae; genus Amazona; species Amazona ochrocephala. Next base: position 66,043,809 of record CM077879.1, read on the forward strand.
TGGCAGATTTATAAAAGTAAGGGTAGATCTGCTTGCTTCTTTACTGCTGAAGTTGTATGAAGCAAATCATGACACTGTTTTCGGTGGCTCTAGTGAATGATCCTTTTCAGCTTTATTATTGAAATAATAAAGTGAACTTACCAACTTGGCATTTGAGGTTAAAAGGAACAAAAAGATGACATTATGGAGAAATTGAAAGCTTAGTTGCCCATGATGGGGAGTTAAAATCATAGAATCATAGAATCATAGAATAGTAAGGGTTGGAAAGGACCTGAAGATCATCGAGTTCCAACCCCCCCGCCATGGGCAGGGACACCTCCCACTAAACCATGCCATCCAAGGCTATGTCCAACCCCACCTTGAACGCCGCCAGGGATGAAGCATTCACAACCTCCCTGGGCATATTGTCATTATGGCTATCAATTTGAAACAAATAAAGGTAGATAACACCGGATCACGTAAGTAGCTTTAATCCTGAAGAAGAGATAATATGCAACATAACCAACTGATAAGGGAATGACAGGGCCTGACTATACCATTTAAAAATTCTGCAAACCAGGATGGAACAATACTGAACGGTGTAAGAGAACTGGAAAATGAAAAACTTAGGTGGAGTTTTAGAAAACGTTTTCTGGCAACTTGATTGAATTGTGAAATAGTATTCCTGGGGAAGAGGTAAAAACCTGTTCTTTGAGACTTTTAAGACCAGGCTAGACAAAATCTGAGAACATACTGATTGGAGGAGATGTGAATGAATGAGCTTCTGCAACAGTATCATAAAAAGAAACAGGATCCTTGTAAAAATCACGCATTTTAAGATTGCAAACCAGGGTATGTGGTACATGTGTATGTATGGTATATGATTATTGTAATTTAATATGTTGTTTTTACTGGACGAAAGATATGTCCATCTTAGAGATTCATAAAGATGCACATGAACATGAAACCAGAACAGATTTATGTTTTGGTAAATGGTGGTATGTCCATAGATGGTCAATAGTCAAGGAAGAATTTCCCTCAAAGTGAATTCTCTAGATGAATGGTTGTTACTTGCATAATTTCTCAATCTAAAACCCTGAGCTGCTTCATTCTGCTTTCAGATGCTGAGTTTAATGCAGTATATAAAAGTACTGCTTTAATTTTTAGTATCACCAAAAGTAATTTGCTCTCCTTTCTTTTTTTTTGAAGTGTTTCTCTTTAAAAAAACAGAAGACAAGATAACATAATCAGGGAAAGTACTGCATTGAAAATGAACGGATTTAACTGTCACTTACTGTATGCAAACACACAATTTAAGTGAAATGGGCTGCAGTGCTTTAAATTAAACACTAGCAATTTGTAAACTTTTTCATTATCCATTTCAATAAAGCAAAGTAGAATACTGAAATGACAGAAGATCTGAAATAAATTACAGTTTTCTTGAAGAGCTCATAAAGTTTTTGTATCTTTAAAGATTGGTATTTTAGTTAAATATAACTTTTAACTCATGGCTTTTTTGTTGTTGTTTTTGTTGTTGTTGATGTGTGTCAGGTCGAACTTACAATGATTTAAATCAATACCCTGTCTTCCCTTGGGTTATCACCAACTATGAATCAGAGGAGTTGGACCTTACACTTCCTAGCAACTTCAGGGATTTGTCAAAGGTATTTGTCACCAGATGCCACTTTTTTTTTTCCAGTATTTATCACAGTAGCTTTCAGTCTTGTTAATGGTTTCTGCTGCATTTGGTACAATAATGCTAAATGCACAAGCATTAACAGTGTTTTATTTCTAAATGCATATACAGATAACAGGGACCAGAGTATGGAAAAATGAGTTATTGATGTATTCTTTCCACTTCTGATTGTATCAATTTAATAATTGTTCATGGAAGGCAGTCTTAGTTGGAGCATGCATGTTACATTTAATTTCAAATTTTAATGAAGTTAGGAGTGCTGAAGCTGCTAAATACTGAAAACTATCCAAATAATTTTCTGGTTTTCTGATGAGAACTATGTTGTGTTTAGTGGCTTTGCCACTAGAGATATCATTATACTTCAAGTAGTTTTATCATTGCACTTACTCCTGTAAGTCGAAACTTGATTTTTTCACTTCCTCTGTGTACCCCTTCAGATATGCTCAAGTAACACAATTGTCCTTTGTCAGACAGACTTGGCCAGTTTTTAACAACTTTTCCAAACTACTCCTTTCTGGAAGAGTAGCCTTGTTTTTCTAAGGTCCTTTTCCAAACAAACATGCAGTGCAATATTATACAGCCTGTTTAAAACATTGTAGAATGTGATTATTCTCTTTCTGTGTTTTCCAAGAAAGGAATATTTCATTTTACAAACTAGAAGCATCTCTTCTCTACAAAGCTAGGTGCTCTGATCAACAAGCAGGATCTTTTTCTAAAAGGTAACTGTCGTGGGAATGATTAGCCCATGGAGCAATATAGTTCCTTGATGGAAGAGGCAAAAAATATATTTTAATTATAGCCTGTTTTTTACAAAAGTCTTCTATGCAAATTTGTGATTCGATTAAAAAAAAAAAAAAAAATAACCAAAGAAAGAAGTAAGGCTGGCTTTGAAAGTTCTTGCTTTTAGTTCACAATCAATTAAGCTAAATACTGTGAAAATCTCCAGAAAACTTTTTTTTTTTCAACTGCAGATTTAGTTTTTTAACCTTAAAAAAGGTATTATATAGTCATCATGTCATAGAATCATAGAATGGTTAGGGTTGGAAAGGACCTCAGGATCATCTAGCTTCAGCCCCCCTGCCATGGGCAGGGACACCTTCCACTAGTCCATGTCGCTCAAAGCCCTGTCCTTCCTGGCCTTGAACACTGACAGGGATGGAGCATCTACCACTTCTTTGGGCAACCTGTTCCAGCGCCTCACCACCCTCACAGCAAAGAACTTCTCCCTTATGAGTAATCATTCCTTATGTGAACTTCCCCTGTTGAAGTTTTAACCCACTACCCCTTGTCCCATTGCTACAGTCCCTGATGAAGTGCCCCTCTCCAGCATATGGATATGTATGTGTGTATATATACATATATGTATGTGTATATATATATATTTGAGGACTATACAGTATCTTTTGTGTATATGTATATGTAGGTACAAATAAAAAAAAAGAAATAATGTTTTAAGTCCAAAGCAGTGATATACTGAGGTACTGCTACTGTAAGATTTTCTAATAGTGTGACTTAATTTGAAGAAGTCATGAACTCCATGCTTTCTCAGAATGTCTGACTGACACAAGTCCATATTCAAGGGTAAACCTACACATATTTTCTATATTAAAAAATATTTTTAAGGTAAAGAGTGTTTTAAAATAATTTATTTTAGTGAAATTTAACAAATGCTTTCTTACTAATCCCCCTGCCAAAAAAAATCTGAAGGTAGTTTACAACTGAAAATACTTGTCACCAATCTAGACTGCCCTTGCGAAAACTGTAAACTTCAGCTCTGTATAGCTTGAATTAGTGTATGAATTAAATGTATTAATCATAACTGATGATTTTTGCAACATCGTTTTCCATTAACTTTTGTTAAATGATACCTCTGTATGTACCATGTCCTTGGTAAAATAACTCAAGACAAAAAAATGGATTCTCCATCTACTGTACTTTCGAGGTATCTCCTTGTAGTTGTATTTAACCTTTGTAAACTTGTCAATTCAGTCAGCGCTATTGTCCTATCCTTTCTTCCTCCACCCTGAAATAGAACTAAGTGCAGTGTAGAACAATTTTTTCTCATTTTAGGTTAGGTACCACTTTTGTCTCTGTTAAGAAATCAGATGGCAAACCTGCTCTTTTTCTCTGTGTTTTTTAATTAACAGTGACTGGTTATATGGATTTCTGTGTTCATGAAAGTATTCTTTGAGGACTACTTAAGTATACGTTAAGTTCTGAGGGAATCTTTCCATTACTGTTGCTGAGAAAGGACATTACTTAAGGATGTAACCAAGAGGACATTACTTAGGTTGCATCTATATCTATACCTATACTTAACCTTCTCAATCATATGTTTGAAAACTACGAAGTTAATACAGGAAATAATTATTACAATTAGATTTTTAATAATAGCAAATTGCAATAGCATTGATAGTTATGGATGCTAACTGTAATCAAAATATATGTGCTCTGTGTATTAGAGAAGGGAAACTGAGGTTAGATATAAGGAAGAAGTTCTTTACTGTGTGGATGATGAGGCACTGGAGCAGGTTACCCAAAAAAGTGGTGAATGCTCCATCCCTGGCAGTGCTCATGTCCAGGTTGGTCAGAGTCTTGGGTGGCATGGTCTAGTGTGAGATGTCCCTGCCCATGGCAGTGGGACTGGAACTAGATGATCTTGAGGTCCTTCCCAACCCTAAATATTCTATGATTCTATGATTCTATGTAATTCATACTGTGTTATAGAACTAAACCATGCCATGCAAGACTGTGTCCAACCCTGCCTTGAACACCGCCAGGGACGGAGCATTCACAGCTTCCCTGGGCAACACATTCCAGGGCCTCACCACCCTTACAGTAAAGAATTTCTTCCTCATATCCAATCTAATCTTCCCCTGTTTAAGTTTGAACCTGTTACCCCTTGTCCTATCACTACAGTCCCTAATGAAGAGTCCCTCCCCAGCATCCCTGTAGGCCCCCTTCAGATACTGGAAGGCTGCTAGGAGGTCTCCACACAGCCTTCTCTTCTGCAGGCTGAATAGCCCCAGTTTTCTCAGCCTATCTTCATATGGGAGCTGCTTCAGTCCCCTGATCATCCTTGTGGCCCTCCTTTGGACTTATTCCAACAGTTCCATGTCCTTTTTATGTTGAGGACACCAGAACTGCACACAATACTCCAAGTGAGGTCTCACGAGAGCAGAGTAGAGGGGCAGGAGCACCTTCCTCGACCTGCTGGTCACGCTCCTTTTGAGTAGAAGGAGTTTAATTCGTATTATTTAAGCTTGTAACGTGGCAGCTTCTAATCTTTAGCAAATGATAGGCAGAAAGTCGCCCCTTTTGTTAGGGAATAGTTAATTTTTATGCATATATATATTTAGTGTGCATTTTGCCTTATGTTCTATGTTGTTGATCAGACAGTGAATCTTGATCTCTGGAAATATAACTGCTCTTCTGGATGAATGCCAGTCCTTACCGTATATGCAGTGAAAGTCTTTATGTTATACCTGTCTCAGACATAGCAGTTCAAGTTTTGGCTACTATTTTAGGCATTTTTAGCAGTATCAACCCTATGCGATTTAAATGTTCAACTTTGTGTTAGTTGATGAATTCATGGCAAAAATCTGAAAAACTTTGCTAGTATTCAACTATCAAAATGTTTGAATGTCATGCATATTGTGTTATTTTCATTGCAGTACAGTTATCTTGGGGGTAATTCAAAATAAATGCTAATTCTGTATCATAGCATGTCTACGATTTTGCACTGCTAAAGGTTGTAAAAATACTTGAAGATATTTCATTTAGCTTTTTACATGGTTTTAACAGTCTTTTACTTATTTCTTTTCCTTATCCGTGTCCAGAAATGCATCAGAATTTAATGCTGCCACAGAGTAAAGGAAAGGAAAACTTTGATTTTGGTCTGACGGAAAGGGTGCCAGATCATTCAATATCTTTACTTTCTTTGGTACCTAAGAACTGAAAAAATAGCAACTTTTTTTTTTTTTTTTTTTTAACTTTACTGTTAGTAATTGCAAGTTAAAGTTAGGTATTAGAGAGTGTCAAATATGAATAACAGTTTTGTATATATATTAGCTAGAAGTCCACAGTTAGTACAGATTTAGAGAACTGCAGTGTATAGGTTAAACCAACACTTTATTTAAGCAGCTTCTTACGGCATTGTTTTGAACATCAGTCACACAATGATAAACCAAAGCAACTGAAATGGATTGTGGTTAATATTACTGTCAGCCTGACGAATGCTCCTGACAAATGCCAGGAGTGCACTGCCAGTCTGTTACCCTGCTTTGACTCAAGTGTTTATTTCTTAAGAGGTGACTGTGGTTTGGAATGAGTATTACATATTATATTTATAGCTGCATATATTTTATTTATACAAGAGACACAGTTTCCCACCAGAATGTGTCCCATTTTATGCATTACTTATGTTATTCAAAAGTACTTTTTTTTTTTCCCTTTTCTTTATTCAGTGGAAACAATGAATTGTGTTGTGTTTCTGGAATTGGATAAGAAAAAAAAAGTAGAAGTAAAAATACATGATATCAGATATCAAAGCATGATTTTTTACTCTCAGAAGTTTGTTACAAGGTCTTGCTGTATGTAAGTAGCTGTTGATAATTTTTTCTTTTATAAGGCACAAAATTTCTGTAAGATTATAAACTGATACTACTAGAAGAAGAAAATTATGCCATCCTTAAATCTTCTTTTATCTTCACCGTGGCTACATGTGTATATAATAATATTTTTATTTGTAATTTTATCATTTTAATGCAATATTTGGTAAATCATCTTCAATTTTATAGTGGCTATAATGCCTCATTTTTCAGTCAGGTGTACAAAAGCAACAAATAGTTCTCACCTCCAGTGAAGTGAGGGGTTTATTTGGTACGTGGGAGCCAATGATATCAAACCACTTGGACAGTAGAGAAGTAATAGATTTTTTTACTGTAACAAATTAGACTAGCTTTGTTGTTCTAACGTAAACTTCACTGTTTACTTCTTCAGCACGCCAGCCTGAACTCTGTTACAGGGTGCCCATTTCAGGAGCACAAAATTGCTGCACATATAACTCGAGGAAACAGAGTGGGATGGGTATGTGTGCCAGGGACAATAGATAATGGTCCGTGGTGAAACACACAAAGATAGAAAAATATGGTTTGTCTGCTTTGGCTCCTCCCTGGGGAGTTCTGCTTTGGCTGTTCCCCAGAAAGTCCAGCTTTGGTTCCTCCCCGGAAAGTTCCGCTTTAGAACTCTCTGGAAAAGTACCGACCCTTGGAGACCTTTCTAGCTATTGCTGGCCGCTTCTTTCGATGTAGGCTGGCCCCCTGCATCAGAGTGAGTGTGCATTTTTGTCAGTATAGCAGCCCGAGCCTCATGCAATGCTGGGGAGGCAGAACCTCTTACCACCGAGGTCAGTGTTGCCTCCGCAGGAATGCCCGCTAAGGTTGGGACTGCCACCTTGCGCTGCTATGATGATTCTTGGAGCTGGTTTCCTGATCGTCTTCACAGAGTCCTTGGGGTTGGCAAGATATATACTCTTCAGAAATATCCTTTACTATATCTGTTAGATTCTGTATATTTTTCTATATTAATAAACTAGTTCTCTATTTGTCTCTCATTTTCTCTCCCCTGGAATCCTCGAACTCTGGAACAGCATGAAATTTGCTTAGTTATCTCTTGTTACCCCTTGGCAAAGAGATAGAAAGTAATGACTGTTTTGATATGCATCTATTCTAGTTTTGCAAATTTTTTAAAGAAATCTTTTTGACTAGAGAGACATTAAAACTTGCACAGCATTCTGTAAATCAGTGGTTTTCATGTAGGAAATGAAAATTACATTTCAGTCAGCTCATGCTGCAACACAAAATCAGTGCAGGTTACTACCAGTTAAAAGTGATAAACTTACCAGGACTCAATGTCCTTCTAAGCATAAAGCATGTTCCAGAACTGTACACTAAAGAAAGGTGAGGGGAACTGAGTGAGAACTGACAATATTGCGTGCAATGATTATGGCATATTTCGATAGGCAATTACGTCTGGAATGTAGGCACTGAAACCTTTGATGCTTGACACTGCTGGGCTCAGTATCTGTCCTGGTTGCCTTGTCACTGGTATTTCAAGCAGTAAATTTGTCATCTGTACTTGTGACAAAAGATACCACTTAATTAAAAAGCATTCCAAACCCAGACAGAATAAACTGTCAGTTCAGTTCTTGAGAATCCCTGCTTTATTTCCTGACAGTACAGGAGATAAAGTATTTCAAACTTTGTATCAGAATCTCTGGCAGTTAAGAAAAGGCTCAGTATATTTTCTGGGATTTTGGATCGCCTCAAGAAACAGTGGTAGAGATAATCAAGCCCCATCTACAGTCAGCCTGAAACAGCGATATTTGAAGGGGAGACACGTTTTTCATTCTTCCTTTGTCTGTTAGGGATTTTGACCCTTTTAGTATAAAGTATATTTATCAAATTCTCTCCATTATCATTTAGTAAGTCTTGGAGGAGAGGAAACACTCCACCCTCTCTAAAATTGTATGCAGAATAGGGAATAGTTCTGAGAAATTGTTACAGAAGCTGGTTTATCACCTTGTTGTAGATATGTGTTTTATCTCCATACCTGATTGTGCAAAGGGGTCCACAGATCTGGGCATTTGACATAAAATTTTTAGGGAAGGAAGGCAGTCAAACAGGAAGCAGTACTTAAGCAGTATCTTGATTTTTACAGATGCATTTATTTGTAAAATTTAGTAAACCATAAAAGGGCAAAATCCAGCTGAGAGAACAAAGACCCTTTCTTCCCAGTCTGTCCTCTTTGAATATAAAGAGAGAGAGCTAAAAGGGGTGGTAGTGGTGGTGGTGGTGATAATTTTGATTGGGGTCCTTGTTTGTGATATGAGAACTCAAAAGTGAAGTTCCTCTTTGAAGAAAGCTGTTCAAGAGTATAAAGTTGTCTTGTTCAAATCCCAGGACAGTGCTGTAATTTTAGGACTGTTATGGGTTAGCTTTGTTTGGACCAGAAAATCTATTGTGGAATTAGGAATAGTATCAATTAATTATAGGTTAGAAGGGACCTCGGGGATCATCTGGTCCAACCTTCTTGGCAAAGTATGACCTAGACTAGATGTCCCAACACTGTGTCAAGCTGAATCTTAAAAGTGTCCATGTCATGCTCAGATCCCACATTTTCAATATACCATCACTTTTATATATATACATATATATACATATATACACACACACACAGATGATGTGAATGGTATGGAATAAGGGGTGGATACTGTCCTGGGTTCAGCAGTAGCAGTCATTTTTCTCCTTCTTAGTAGCTGGTGCAGTGCTGTGTTTTTGACTTTCAGCCTGGGAACAGCACCGATAACACCAATGTTTATAGTTGCTGCTCAGTAATGTTTAGTCTGACCAAGGACTTTCTGAGTCTCATGTTCTGCCAGGGAGGAGGGGAAGCTGGGAGGGAGCAGAGACAGGACACCTGACCCAAACTAGCCAAAGAGGTATTCCATACCACAGCACGTCATGCCCACTATATAAACTGGAGGCAGTTCCCCGGAAGGGGGAGATCACTGCTCAGTAGGGCTGGGTGTCAGTTGTCGGGTGGTGAGCAGTTGTGTTTTCTTCCCTTGTTACTTCCCTTATCATTATTATTATTATTATTGGTGGTAGCAGCAGTGGTTTGTGTTATACCTTAGTTACTGGGCTGTTCTTATCTCAGCCTGTGGGAGTTACATTCTTTTGATTCTCCTCTGCATCCCTAAAGGAGGGGGGGGGGGGGGGGGGAGGAAGCGGGGGAGTGAGCAAGGGCTGCATGGTTGATTTGCCAGCTGGGTTTAAACCACGACACTAGGGAATCCATCACTTTCCTGGGGAGATTATTCCCATGGCTGGTTGTTCTCATTGTGAAAAATTTTCCTCATGTGTCCAACTGGAATATCTCCAGAAGTAACTTGTGCTCAGTACGTCTCATCTGAGCACTAAGGTGCTGAGTAGTCATTATACTCCCATGAAAAGTTTTGATTTAATAATGTAAGGTTTTTTCCATTTCCATATGGGGAGAAAGTGATGTGATACTTTCAAACACCAGTAACTCTCAGATTCTGTCAGGGACTTTTGTGAGTGATAAAATTGGTCTATTATCCTTTCTGAAAGCTGAGTCAATCTGTTCTATCATTGACTTTAGCTCATTTGCCAAAAATAGGAAGAAAAGCTGCAAATGGTCCCATGGGCCTGTGACTGATCCGCTGCAGTCCTCTGTTTCTAGGTCCCAGGCTTGGTTGCAGCACCCTGGTCAGGTACCCACTCAGTGCCGCGCCCCGGGCCCGCTAGCGGGTGGTTCAGGACCACGGACAGGGGTATCCCCGCTAAATTCAAGCGGTTGTGTTAAAATGCAACAACCGAGTCACAGGAAACCATGGGGCACATGTCTGGTCATAAAATGCACTAGCAATCAAAATAAAGTAATTTCACACATGTCTTGGGCCAGAGACACTTTAAATGTGTGTGTTCTGTCTTCCTAATGTAAAGTGAATGTTACTCTTTTGATACAGTGTCTCTTCCTTTTTATATTCATACGTTTGAACTCCAGCAGATTATGAGCTGCTGCAGCACACGTCTGTGTAATTCAGATTTCTAAACAAGCATGATTGTTTCTAAGTTAAAAATTGCACTCATACTGCAAGTGAGGATGTGATTTATCTCACCTAACTGGAGCTGTCTAAAACTGAGTTGATCAGACTCCTAGGAACAGGAAGTCTGTTGGTGTCAAAGGACAGTCCAGGTATAAAAACAGTGCTCAGAGAAAATGAGAACATGGTAAAATAATAATAATAATGATAATAATAATAATCTTTGTTTAATGAGGAGTTTAAGGTGGCTATCACGCTGTGTGTGTACTTTGATGAACGTATCAGATGGTCTGCCCCAAACTCAAATATCAGTAAATGAAAGTGTGGATCCAATGAAAGAAGTCAATACGAAAAGGTCAGTAAAAGACGATGGTGTGATCCTAAAAGCTTGAATTGAGTAGTCTAATAAGATTAAGAAAAAATAATTTATATATAATATCCAGCCAATCACTTGAAACTTCCTCAGTATCAGAAACATAAGGTTACTTTCCAGAGTGAGGTGGTCACTGGCATTCCAAAGGTCTTTGTTGTACTTTATAGTGTGCAGCATATGAGGTAATCTGAAAAAGAATATTAAAAGGGAGCTGATGAAACTTTCTGACAATGCTAATTTGTTGATGGTATTAAGGATGATGGCTGGCTTATCAGGAGATCTTGTAAATAGGTAATAAAATGATGGATGAATTCCCCTTAGCGAAGCAATGCATGTGTGAATTGGTATACATTGATGGGCACTTAGCTGACTATTTGTATTTAGGACAATATAATCTGATTGTAATAGCTCTATGAAACAGTACAGGTTACAGTAAAAAACTCTTTAAACTTTCCCAAGTGCATCTTTCTAGCCACCTGCTGCTGCTGCTCCTTTGGTAGAGCTTGGTGCTTAGACATAATATGTAATAACGTATGTTTTGTGTGCCTTGGCTGTGTTTAATCTGCAGAAAATGCAAGTTTGTGCCAGGTTTTAGCTGGAGAACCTGTGATGTTAGTACAAGACAAAAGGATTATGGTTTTAGTTCTTATAATCTTATATAGATCTGGTGTTAGGTGTAATGGCTGCTATTTTCTATGAGAGTGGCTGGCATGATGTGTTGTCAGAGGAGCATGTTCTGTGAAGGGAAGGCAGGGAGAGAATGTTTTCATCTCCTGCTGTGGTTCAGGTTCATGGGACTTCTCAATAAATCCTGTTTCTTGAAATCTGTAACAGGACTTTTTTTTTTTTTTTTTTAAATAAGTGAATGGTGATGCAGGGATTTCTTTCACTTGTCAGATTACATCGTGGATAGCATGTGGGAGAGGTTGCTTTTGGCTGTCAGGGATATTTTCTAAGTTAGGTAATTACAATCCATACCCTCCTTAGTGCCTGCAGCAGCTTGATTTCTCCTCATGATTCCGGGGGACATGCAACTGATTTTCTTCTTGACCTTTTGGAAGTGTAGAACAAATAACAGTGTGCTTCAGTTTGGCTTCTTAGTAGTATTAAGGTGTAGTAATATCTCAAATACATGTGACCCAGTTGTGCTGAGCTGTCAATTAAACCTTATGTAAAACTGTATGTGTGCTTAATTAGTTTGCAAGTTTGCAGTTCAGCAGTGCATTGTTCTGGAATCTGCTGTAATAGCATTTGATATTGTGGTTTGTAATATGAAGGGATGGAGATTTTTCCTTTAAATTCAAATTCTTCCAAGACTTCTGGTGACCTGAGGTGTATCACTGTCACTAATATACCGCTGGTGTTGCTGAACATTTTTTTTCTTATTTTTTGATGCTTGAGATTAGTTTATAATCCATTTTTGAATATTAGACTTTGGGAATCTTCCGTGGTTTTTAATCATTAAATATTATTTATATCGACATGTTCAGACATTCTAATTATTGGAATTTTGTCCTGTTCTTGTTGTCATCATCAAAAGAATGTGTGTGCTCTTAAAAAAAGTCTTCATAATAAACCATGTGTATAGATACTTTAAATTGCATGCACACAACTATTGTTTGCTTTTATTCCAGCCCTTTATTGACATGTCAGTTTGTCCAGAATAGAAAATTGACTTTTTAGAAAATATTTATCACAAAATGTGATATGGCAAATTTCATTACATAATTTCTGGTAAATAGGGTCTTTTCAAAGAAAGCTGGTAAGTCCTGACAACTATTTAAAATAGCATGTTTACATAAAAAATCTCAGTGGGTTTAGTGTGTATAGAATGTATGAAATTTATTTTAGAAAACACTGAGATCAGAGGATTGTAGAATTTCATCCCATATGCAGTGCATCAGGAAATGCCCAGGAATCCTACATTTGATAAAAATGATGATAACAGTCAGCTGGTTATACTTGTCACTTAGTTAAAGGACCTGCTGGGAAATACTGTCTGCACCCTAAGTAAGTTGTGCATACAAGTATTAAATGAAGTGTATATCTTTGTTTCTTCAATCACGTAAATAAAAAAAAATATGTCTAAGCAAATAAATAATTTTCCTGTAAAAGTAACTACAAATTTCTTGTAGTTGTGTGCTCTTGACTGGCTTTTGTTGTATCATGTGCACCAGCCCATATAACTGAGAAGATGCTGAGTCATTTAAAATGAAGTCATAAGGGAGGAATCAGTCCTTAATCTCGTCTAGCTCAATATCTTGCCTCTATGAACAGCCAGTAGCAGGAGCTCAGTGAAAAAGAAAAGAGGGCATATGAAGCATCATCCTTCCCTTAAGATAACCTCCCAGATTTGGCAACCAGAAGTTTAGCTACTCTGTGAACTTGTGAAATGATTCAGACAGCCATGCTTAGTGGCTGCTGATGGGCTGGTGCTCTAGTTGTCTTTTTTTTTTTAGCGTGAGAACCTGTGGTTTTTTTAATTTTTTTTATTTTTTTAAACCTATTTATATTTGTTCTGCATTGCTCCTGGAGCAATGAAAGTATTGTATGAGAATTAACCTAATTATATGAGAAGGTATAAGTTTCTTCGCTTTGTGACTTGAGTAATTATGGCTTTGTTTGCTTGTTCTCTGTTGACCATATGAAGTCTTGCTTGCTTGCAACTCTTCTCTATATTTGAAAATTGTTTTAGCTCTAGGTCAACATAAAAAGAACAGGGAAAACAGGGAGCATTCTTCCTAACTTGCTTTATGTTATTGTCTGATTTGTTTCCCTTCTCCCTTCAATTTTCAAGTGTCATAATTCTTTGAAATACCTGTATTCAGAATAATGGATTAGAATTATAACTATAATGAATTAGACTTATTCAGATATAATGACCTGCCCTAAAGGGGAAGAAGCTTAACTAGATGGAACTTTAACAATTATCCAGAAGATGTCTACTCAACAAATTCACCAGAGATGTGAGTTGACTTCAGTGATTGGAACAGAAGGCAGCACAGCTATATGAAGTTTTCTGATCTGATGTCAAAGTCATTAAACTCACTAATATTCTTAGCTATTGCACAATTTTGACATTACATATACAAAAGATGTTTGACTGGAAGATTCCTTATTTCAATAAGAAACCACATGAAATTCAAGTTGCTGCTTGTGTTGAAGTTCTGAAAAAACTGAGTGTTATAAGTGACTAAAATATGCTTTACAATTAATAGTAAAAAACCCAATAAATCAGTTTTGAATTGGAGCATAAGTTGTTGTGTATCACCTATATGCTCACTGGGGAAGAATACAAAAGTTCTATCAAGTTCTTTCACTTTGGCTTCAGCCAGGTTTTGACATCTGAATTCATAGTTCTGCCCCACAACCTAGTCTTTTAGGTAGGATTTGGGCATCTGCTGTGAAACCAGTGCTTTTGGGAATGAATTGGTAAGGATTGTTTTTCTCCTTGGTGAATTGTTTCCAGTATTTAAATCTTTCTCAGAGCAGCTCAGAGACCAGTTTAATTGATCAATGAGGGCAGTTCAAACAGTTCAGCAAAAAATTGTTTGCTGTTTTATTGGGGATATGGTTCTTTAATGAATTTGAGTCAGAAATGGATCAAAGTAAATTGCTCTGTAAAGAAGATGAGGGAGTTGCAGGGCCTGATTTTCAAGAAAGAAGTACTCAGTTGTTTGAGAGGAAGAATGGCAAGTTTTAGCAGGGAGCGCAAATAGGTTCAGAGGGTGTTACAGTATTTTGTGGCTGTTCTTGAACACAAAAGTGACAGATGAAAAAATAGTGTTCTACAGTGTATGAGTTTATTCCCAGATATTTCCCAGCTGACCTAAGCTAATGAAGTTTGGGTATAATTAAACCCTTGCATCTTCTCTTCATATCCCTGTCTGGGAAAAGAAGCTTTACTCAGATGATCAGGAAGTCCCACTGACAATATTACAAGTATTGGCTCGTTCTGGGAGTTAGTTGTGTGTTGGTAATACATAAAATAACTAAATAAGCAATACTCTAAAAGTGCAGTTGTGGTTAGATTGCAGCAGAGTATATAGCAGTTGGCATATTTACAACAGTGAGAATACAAACACTGGAACACTGAACACATTTCAGATTATCTGTACAATAGAACGCATTGATAAGTGGGCAGGCTGCAGAGAAATCTTAAGGCTCAAAGAGACACTTTAAAATGGAAGACCTGAAGAACTTAATTTCTTTTGTTTATTAAAAAGTCTTAATTATAGTCTGTAAATATCTTCATGTTCAAAAAATACTGGGTAAGTAGAGACTCTGTGATGTGTCAGAGAGAAGTATAATAAGGTTCTTCGGTAACCCACCAGTAAATTTATAGCTGAACTGAAGTGCATGTTTTTTAGAATGAGGATCAAATTATCAGTAGAAAAAGCTTCCAAGAAAAGTAGGAGATTGTCCATGTACTCAAGAGTCAGATGCATTTCTAGAAGGCAGGTCGGCCAAATACAGCTCATGCTATAATCAAGTGTAAACAGTTGGGCTCAAAGTGATGTAATGGAAAGGCATTTAATGGCTTGTCATACAAACACAAGGCTAGATGAGATGACCTAATGGTCTCTCTGGTCCTTTAAGCCCAATGAATATATGAAAAATATCAGTAATGAAAACCAGATAGTCATCTTGAAATAAAACGTATGAAAAACAAACATCATACTTGGCAAGGATGCTACAAGGCATAATTCAATGATACAAACAATTGTATCACAGAAATCCAAATACCAGGTTGGATGTGGATAAGAAAACAGTATAAAATACCACAAAGCAAACTTATTTTTTTAACCCCCCCCCCTTTTTCTCATTTTTAAAGCTCCTCCTCCTTTACCCCCTCCTCAGTGAAGATGTTTTGAAGTACACATTTCAAAGAATTATATTTTCATTAATTTTTAAATCTGTTTGCACTGATCAGCATGGACTTAGTTTCTGGAACTGCCTAGTTTTCAGAACTCACAGGCACTTTTGTAGATCTCCTGATTTCCAGTAATAATTCTTAAGATTGCCATCTTCACCAAAATAGGTAACAGCAGGGAAGGCAAAACAATGATATCTCAACTATTGTCTGCTGTAATTTACTGCCATAGTATCTAGTCTTTCATGGAGTTTGAATATCAATGAGTTAAAAACTCTTCCCGGTATTACGATGGACAGGGGACAATAAAAGTGGCACTTTGTTTTAATAACAGAAGCCTGTGTAAGTATAGTTAGAGAAGGCCTTCTAGGTAAAGGAAAGGGTATGTCGGTTTATTTGGAGTAACACTATTTAAGAAATAAAGGCACATCAGATAGGAATAAAAAGCACGACTTTTTCTTCTTAAATATGTAGCTATAAATAAATGTGTCATAATTCTTTCTGTATAAGACTTCAGTCTGCTTATGTTAGGTTATTAGCAATTTCAAAAATATGTCTGTATTCTTGAACATAAGTGATGGAATCCAGGAGAGATTCTGCCTTTTGTAGAGGAGCAGTGAGTATTCTGCTTTCTTCTGTTGGCTGCAAAAGGGCCTCTTCTGAAAATGGAGGCAAGAAAGGCCGCTGTTCCAAGGTCTGACACAGGGTAAGATTAAGAGCCAACAAATATAACTGTACGTACACCATACTGTATGGACATATTTACCAGGAGCAGATAGTAAGAGTCAGTGTGTTTTCTCAGTTATTTTTCAACAAACCATTTTTCTTCGTTGTGTCTTAAAGAAAGCAAGGAAGCATGGTCCAGGGACTGAGATTTACTGTATTCAGTTCTTTGTCAAAATGTGAGGTTTATTTATTTTGAGGTATTCCTAAATTCAAGAGCACTTGAAAAACTAATATCAAATGAGTTTGGATTTCTTAGGAATAGCTTGTAACTTTCATATTTGTAGCACAGTATTATTAGAACAACGACTTTCGGTTAAAGAACAGCCAGTCATGCTGCTGGAGAACTGAAGAAAACCAAAACTCACACACTCCAGTTCTTCCTTCACTTTGGACTCTTTCTGGAATGAACTCTCACTTGAAAACCATATGTGTAATTCATGTTTCAATATAGTTTGAAAACTTAGCAACCATAAGTGAATTCTTTTTTATCTTGTCTCTTGTAATCTCATCCATTGTTTTTGTATATTGGAGTTTTTCTGTTGCTACTTCTTTTTTTCCCCCATCTAAATATTTTTTGTAATTGCTGAACTAATATCTAAAAAGGTACTTCAAATAAAATATATTCTGGAATTTGTGGATATGAAAGCTTTTTAGTTTATTCCTCCTTAGTGATCTGTAGCCATAGAGAAACCATGTTGAGTATTGTAAATTTGTGGTCTCACAGCTACATCTAGCATAGCTCAGTTTACTCTTTTTCCCTTGGCACTTACCCACAGGGGAGGGAATGCAGTATGTAATCATGATACCCTGTTAATTTTGAAAAATGAAATAATTACAAAATTTCAATTAATTTGTTTACTAAATTAAAAGTCAGATGGTGTTTCAGTATTCCTTGTATGTGCTTTATTCTGTAACTCAACCTTATTTAAGTGTTCACAGTGCAATGTAACACACTAGAATCACCTCATCCTTAGAAGCAGTTGTCAGAAAAATATGGGCCTGCCTGGTAGAATGTATTAGCCCAATACATTGTCTCCATTTTATTATGAAGCTGCTGGGGAAGCTGTGATATACAGCACTGTCATTACAGATCTATTGTTAGAAGGGTTCTGCAGTCTTCTGTGTGCTGCCATTAATTTATAGCAGTAAACAACATGTAGCCCTCCAACTGCAGCAAAGCAGAATCTTTTAATGAGGTGGATGTTATTACCTCAATAAATCAGTGCATTCGTGTAATGTATAATTCAATGTGTGTATTCCCACTGTAACTTCTCTGAGTAAGCTGATAGTGTATCATTGTCAGTGCACAGCTCCATGGTTCTTTTTTTTTTCCCTAAGCTTTCTTTCATTTGGGGACTTTTATTATTTGCTTGCAAATAAATGTGACATGTCTTGATAGTTGTCCTGTTGCAGGCTTCAGAAACCAACTGTAACAATAACAGCCAAAATCAATAGTGTGGATTCTGGCTCTATGGATCTCTGCATGATACCTTTTTTTTTTTTTATTATTTTTCTGAAAAGAGAATGAAATCAATTCTAATTGGGTTTCGCTTTATATTCAAGGAATGTAATTCTATAACTATTGATTTGGGCTTTACTCATTTGGAGAGTAATAAAAATAGGGGCAGATAAAGAGAATACATAAAATGTAGGAGAACCATACAGCGCAACACTGTTTCTATTTTTCATTTATATAATTTGTCTTCCAATAACCTTCTTTCTTCTTTTTTTCCCTCAAGCATAGCTGAATCTGTAGGGAAAATCAGTACAGATGGAGATACCAAAATGGTTCTTGGAACAAAGAGACTTGGAGTTAGTTTCATTCTTCCCTGGAATAAATTTGCTAAATCAGATAAAAATCCTTTTACACAGGAACCACTTCTCTTAAAGGGTTATATTCCAAATTAGTGAACTGAAAAAATAGTAATTAACCTAAGATGTTTTCTTTATCCTATGCAATGTGAAAGCCTCTCCTAAGTAAAGAATGTAAGATTAGATCTTAGGTCATGCATAGATCTAATCTATCCTAGAAGAGAAGATACTTTGAAGCTTCTATGCCAAATTTCATGTGAGCTGCAAAGAAGCAGTTATTTGAATAATAATCTGATTAGCAAACATAGTTTTTCACTTGAATTATGCTTCAATTAATGACTAGGTTACCGATACTTTTGTTCAAGGACTTTGAAAGTTTTTCCTTACCTTGTAGGCATTCTTAAGTATATTCTTTCTTGCAGAACAGAAAGAAGAAAACATTTTTGCATGCTTATTCTTCAGTTATACTTGCATGCATCCATTTGCTGTACACTATTTTTATTAATAACATACAGTGTGCTCAGTATGTATGCAAAATTGTATTGCATATATGTATATCCCAGTGTGTGCTTGTGCATGCAATCCTGATTTGAAATGCACAGATCTGTTTGGGCACTTACAGAATCCAACACCCGCTTATGCAAAACACCAAAACCCCTTTTCTGCATGCATGCTGATAAGTTTGGTTGCCAAAAAGGGCAACTGGAGTATGATGTGATAATGGGTCATCTTACCTTTCGTTACCTAACCTATATATATTTTTTTTTTGCAAACCTTGTAGCCTGTTGGAGCTTTGAACCCAAAGAGAGCAGCGTTCTTTGCTGAGAGATATGAATCATGGGAAGATGAACAGGTTCCAAAATTTCACTATGGCACACATTATTCAACTGCAAGTTTTGCACTCACGTGGTTATTAAGAATTGTAAGTATATCTGTTAAAAATGCTTTTCCTTTTAATGATGCTGGAAGCAACAAAAAGCTAGGAATGAATAAACTAAAACTCAGTGGCATAGGAGAATACTAAAGTTTCCTTGTAAAAGGGTAGTGTAGGGTAAACATATTCCAAAGTTTGAGCAGAAGATTTTAATTTTTATGGTACAGCCTTTTCAAGTCAGTAAAGCTTTTTCTCCCTAAAAAATTGCTTTCTAATGTACATTCTTACACAACTTTAAGCAGGGTTAGCTTTCTTTCTTTCTTTCTTGGTATTTTCTGAGTGGACCATGTGTTGAACATTTGTGGCTCTTAGTGAATGTATTTAATTTTCACCTTCTAATGGGTGTGAGTTGGTTTCTGATGATCATGAAATTCTGTGATGTAAATAATTTATTTTTTTTAGATCTGATATTTATATGGAAGTAACTTTTGAGATGATACATATTGATAATATATTAGCTAAACAGCATGTTTTTCTATAAAATTGAAAGGTGATTTATCTCCTAGAAAGCAATTTCTTTGGGAAAGCGTTAGCAGCACATCATTAATTAAATCTTGTTAGAATGTACAAACATGCATAAATCCTCAAAGTAATTTATTGTACTTAGCTAATTTCAAGCAATTATCCACTAATATGTGCTCAAGTGTTCTTTAACTAAGAGGAGGCTTTTAAATCTTTCAAACATTTTTCTTTTCTAAATCATAAATTACATATTTAAGGAATAGCTATCTTAATGCTATCTGTATTGATTGTGTTCAGTCAATCATCGGTATTGATTACTTTGAGCAAAATAAAATGCATGTGTTATTTTTGTTACATGGTAGTTTAAAAAGTATCTAAGGTAAAAATATTGAGCTCTTTCATGTTTTTGAGAGCACTGTCACAACTGACTGTAGCTTCTCCTCCAGCCTCTAAATATCTTCTTTTGTTTTTATTTGCTTTCCTTTATATGAATATATATAGAATCATAGAATAGTTAGGGTTGGAAACAACCTCAAGATCATCGAGTTCCAACCCCCCTGCCATGGGCAGGGACACCTCCCACTAAACCATGCTATCCAAGGCTATGTCCAACCCCACCTTGAACGCCACCAGGGATGAAGCATTCACAAGTTCCCTGGGCAGCCCATTCCAGGGCCTCACCACCCTTACAGTAAAGAATTTCTTCCTCATATCCAATCTAAACTTCCCCTGTTTAAGTTTAAACCCATTGCCCCTTGTCCTCTAACCACAGTCCCTAATGAAGAGTCCCTCCCCACCATCCCTATTGGCCCCCTTCAGATATTGGAAGGCTGCTATGAGGTCTCCACGCAGCCTTCTCTTCTGCAGGCTGAACAGCCCCAATTTTCTCAGCCTATCTTCATACGAGAGGTGCTCCAGTCCCCTGATCATCCTCGTGGCCCTCCTCTGCACTTGTTCTAACAGTTCCATGTCCTTTTTATGTTGAGGACACCAGAACTGCACACAAAAACATGTATTGAACAAATAAGCTGCAGTTTGTATTTCTCGTTCTTGGATAATATAATTAACTCATTGTAGTTAATGGTGTGTCTGCCAGAATAGCATCATTAATAACCAAATCCCAAAAGAAAAATAAATCCCTTTGGCCACTGAAATTCCTAAAGAAGTTAATTGCTGGTTTTAATTAATCTTTTTATATATATTTAGGAACCCTTTACAACACTTTTCCTAAATCTGCAAGGTGGGAAATTTGATCATGCAGATAGAACTTTCTCATCTGTTTCAAGAGCGTGGCGCAATAGTCAGCGTGACACTTCTGATATCAAGGTAAAAACTTTCCTGAAAGCTGTTATCGTGTTTTACACTGCATTTGCCTTTATTGCAGCTGTGATCATAGGACCACAGGTTACGAAAAAAGGAAGAAGATCTGGAGCTATTCTACCACTTGGGAAAAGATGCAAGGGAGATGATGCATGGTTTTACTTCTGTTAGAATATTTCAGTGAATTCTTTTGTAAAACTGTAGCAAACATTTTTAGCCCTGTTGTGGTTTAGGTGGGTAGGCATTGAAGGAAGGAATGAGGTAAACAAATAGTTTGGGATCTTAGGAATATTTTGAACTGGAGAGGAGAACGAGGAGACAAGGATGTTGGCAGTGGTGGGAAAGCTGTATTGACCTCAAATCTCAGATCAAGGAGTAATAGTAGAATTGTATTTTTAATGGAAGGAAGGATGGAAAAGTGTGAAGAAAATTAGAGGCTAACTCAAGAATGTCATGCAACTAGCAAGAAACATAAGTAATCATTCTATAACTGTATTCGTAGTGAGGAGAAAATTAAGGAAAAGTTGATCTGCACATTAAATAGAATGAGGAAATTGTCAACTGGTAGTGCCGAAAAAGTAATGTCTTTCTTGCATCCATGAGTCCCCACCGAAGAATCCATGGCAACTAGTGACTACTGGAATTAATACCACTTATAAAAATACAAAATGTCTATAGCAAATTGGGAAAGAGCAGATTAGGAAATACAAACACGTTAAGATATGTTTGAATTTGCTGGCCATTATGAACTTCAGTCTTTCGTACCTACCAGGCTGGTAGGCAACATTTCGGAGTGCCTTTTCCTTTTTTTTTTTTTCTTTTTTTTGAGAAAGGGAAGAGAAGAAAGGTAGCAGTGGTGGACAAATTAAGTATTTATTTATGAGATGAGTTTAACTGCAATTCACAGAAAAATACTTGTGAATATAATTAGACTATGTTTAAGTACCAAGAGGATAACAGGGAGACAAGCAAATGAAACATATTTATCGAGAAGAGATTATGTCAAAGCAGTCACAGCTTCTGATGGAAAAGGTAACAGACCTTATAAGCAGAGAAGCAGCAGACAATTATCTTAGTTTCTGAAATTGTCTCATGAATGAGGTGAGAAAACTTGGTCTAAAAGAATATCTGGAGAATAGTTACCAGTGGTTCATTATTAAAATTCAAAGATGTATTGAGTGGAATTCCTAATAATAACAGGTTAGGCCTCAATTTCCATTGATCTTGGATTGGAAGGTACTGGAAATGTAGTGGAATTGGAAGCATTTCTTGCAGAAGGGAAAAATTATTAGAGAAAAGTGTTAGATAAATTCTATTAGGGAAAACAAATTTGTTATTTTCATGCAGATTCTCATATAGTTAGGTAAAAATATAACAGAGGTAGCAATCTGCTGTGCAGAAAAAAATACAACACAGATCAAAAAACAGCAGTAGGGTGGTAGTTCATCACCAGTGTG
Organism: Amazona ochrocephala; assembly: GCA_039720435.1. Taxonomy (NCBI): domain Eukaryota; kingdom Metazoa; phylum Chordata; class Aves; order Psittaciformes; family Psittacidae; genus Amazona; species Amazona ochrocephala. Next base: position 66,066,070 of record CM077879.1, read on the forward strand.
AATTAACAATATTGTAGTGCAACAAAAGGTGAGTAATGTTTTCAACATTATCAACATTATCAACAGGACACAGTATGACTTTCAAAATATATGAAATACATCTTCAGCTTTGCCCAGCTTTTTAAGGCCTTAGCTGAAGTATTATGCTTAGTGGGAGAAAATCCACACTGGAACAATGATAGCAATGCAAGGTCTTGAAATTAAAATGCAATGAAAGATAGAGTAGCTATGCCTGTTCTTCTTCAAAAGAATAGGAGATTGAGGAGGAACCTAGGTCTCTTCTACTACTTAGGGCTGCTGCAAGAAAGGAAGGAAAAATCTCTGCTGCCCATGCTGAATAGAATAAGAATCAATGGATTTTAATATCAGGGAGATTTGGATTAGATGTGAAAGTCACCTTTCTAACAGAGCAAATTAAATCACTGAATGCTTCTCCCTGGGTGTGTGTGTGTATGTGTGTCAGAAATGTTTAGATATCTCTTGGAAATGATGTGTGTGAAGATGGTTCTACCTTTAGAGGCATTCCTACTGTTATGGGTGGCCTCTTGAAGTTGCTTGCAGGTTTCTGAGTCTGTGAATTGCAATGAACTACATTATACTGCTGTGAAGCATCTGAATGAATGTTAAGATTGACTAGAGGAGTCTGTTCATGCAGCTGGATGAGCAGTCAGGAAGGGGGTGAGGTAGGATTTCCTAGAATATGTTGAAAGAATTAGGAAAGACAAAAGTTGAAAAGGCACAGAACCATCCTTGTTGGAAATACCAATATCCCCACTCTTTCACTGCATCTGTGAAAACTAAGTTTCCTGATATTTGGTGTTCTGGTCTATCTTTCAAGTGTTTGTGAAATGCATGGCTAAAGTGTCCCATATGCCTCTACAGGTTTTCTACATTGGGAATTTCAATCTGTTAGCTTACTAGTGCTTGAATGTGTTTAGTTGATGCATGCATCGGGGAGCCTAAGTAGAGTAGATTATTATGTATTCCTGTAGTTAATGGTAACATCATACTGTATACATGCTTTTAAATAGAATTATTTACTAATTAGAAAAATTGAATTAGATGTTGCTGCCATGATGAAATTAGTGACGGAAGTCTTGAGTGGTACGTTCTGTGTTACTGTTTTCATGTGTCAAGAACATGTCCAATTGAAGCAGTAACTTCTATAGGAGACAATCCATGGCTAGCCAGAATGTTTTCTTTACCCCTCTTGCATAATGTTTGTACATGTGCATGCATGTCTGTATTTGGGAAGGAAGGAGAAGGAAGACAGGGAAGGAGTTAAATGAATACAGATCTTGCTGGTTTTGATCCCTTGCAGGGGAAATGAAATTTCCAATGTTTATTCTTCATTTAGAGTTCCTTTCCCACCAAGTTTACAGCCAATAAATATTATGAAACATGACACCCATAAGTTTTAGACTTATTTCCTGTAATCTTTGAGTGTCATTCGCTGTAATCATTTTGTGATAGTACTCTCTAATGGTCTGTCCAGAAAGGACTGAGTGCATTATCATCTGTTATTACCTTAGCATTAAGTATTGTAGTCAAGAAAATGCCGTTTTCTGAATCAAGTTGAGTTCTGACAATTTCCTTACAATTCTGGAGTGGAAAGCTGCTTTCTGCATCACAAAAGTCAAACAGATGATGTCTATGAAATTAAAGGGAAGAGAGCCTGGAGTTCTTAATGTTTCTAGATTGCATATTAATAAACATAATAGAATCATAGAATCATAGAATAGTAAGGGTTGGAAAGGACCTCAAGATCATCGAGTTCCAACCCCCCTGCCATGGGCAGGGACACCTCCCACTAAACCATGCCATCCAAGGCTATGTCCAACCCCACCTTGAACGCCACCAGGGATGAAGCATTCACAAGTTTCCTGGGCAACCCATTCCAGGGCCTCACCACCCTTACAGTAAAGAATTTCTTCCTCATATCCAATCTAAACTTCCCCTGTTTAAGTTTAAACCCATTGCCCCTTGTCCTCTCACCACAGTCCCTAATGAAGAGTCCCTCCCCAGCATCCCTATTGGCCCCCTTCAGATATTGGAAGGCTGCTATGAGGTCTCCACGCAGCCTTCTCTTCTGCAGGCTGAACAGCCCCAATTTTCTCAGCCTATCTTCATACGGGAGGTGCTCCAGTCCCCTGATCATCCTCGTGGCCCTCCTCTGGACTTGTTCTAACAGTTCCATGTCCTTTTTATGTTGAGGACACCAGAACTGCACGCAATACTCCAAGTGAGGTCTCACGAGAGCAGAGTAAAGGGGCAGGAGCACCTCCGTCGACCTGCTGTTCACACTCCTTTTGATGCAGCCCAGGATACGGTTGGCCTTCTGGGCTGCAAGCGCACACTGCCAGCTCATGTTCATTTTTTCATCAACCCACACCCCCAAGTCCTTCTCCGCAGGGCTGCTCTGAATCTCCTCCCCGCCCAACCTGTAGCTGTGCCTGGCATTGCTCCGACCCAGGTGTAGGACCTTGCATTTAGCATGGTTAAACTTCATCAGGTTGGCATCAGCCCACCTCACAAGCGTGTCAAGGTCCCTCTGGATAGCATTCCTTCCCTCCAACTTATCAACCGACCCACACAGCTTGGTGTCATCGGCAAACTTGCTGAGGGCGCACTCAATCCCACTGTCCATGTCACCCACAAAGATGTTGAACAAGACCGGTCCCAACACCGATCCCTGGGGGACACCACTCGTTACTGGTCTCCAGCTGGACATTGAGCCACTGAGCACTACTCTTTGCGTGCGGCCATCCAGCCAGTTCTTTATCCATCGAGTGGTCCAGCTATCAAATTGACGTCTCTCCAACTTATAGAATCATAGAATCATAGAATAGTAAGGGTTGGAAAGGACCTCAAGATCATCGAGTTCCAACCCCCCTGCCATGGGCAGGGACACCTCCCACTAAACCATGCCATCCAAGGCTATGTCCAACCCCACCTTGAACGCCACCAGGGATGAAGCATTCACAACCTCCCTGGGCAACCCATTCCAGGGCCCCACCACCCTCACAGTAAAGAATTTCTTCCTCACATCCAATCTAAACCTCCCCTGTTTAAGTTTAAACCCATTACCCCTTGTCCTCTCACCACAGTCCCTAATGAAGAGTCCCTCCCCAGCATCCCTATAGGCCCCCTTCAGGTATTGGAAGGCTGCTATGAGGTCTCCACGCAGCCTTCTCTTCTGCAGGCTGAACAGCCCCAATTTTCTCAGCCTATCTTCATACGAGAGGTGCTCCAGTCCCCTGATCATCCTCGTGGCCCTCCTCTGGACTTGTTCTAACAGTTCCATGTCCTTTTTATGTTGAGGACACCAGAACTGCGCACAATACTCCAAGTGAGGTCTCACGAGAGCAGAGTAAAGGGGCAGGAGCACCTCTGTCGACCTGCTGTTCACACTCCTTTTGATGCAGCCCAGGATACGGTTAGCCTTCTGGGCTGCAAGCTCACACTGCCGGCTCATGTTCATTTTTTCATCAACCCACACCCCTAAGTCCTTCTCCGCAGGGCTGCTCTGAATCTCCTCCCCGCCCAACCTGTAGCTGTGCCTGGCATTGCTCCGACCCAGGTGGAGGACTTTGCATTTAGCATGGTTAAACTTCATCAGGTTGGCATCAGCCCACCTCACAAGCGTGTCAAGGTCCCTCTGGATGGCATTCCTTCCCTCCAACTTATCAACCGACCCACACAGCTTGGTGTCATCGGCAAACTTGCTGAGGGCGCACTCAATCCCACTGTCCATGTCACCCACAAAGATGTTGAACAAGACCGGTCCCAACACCGATCCCTGGGGGACACCACTCGTTACTGGTCTCCAGCTGGACACTGAGCCACTGAGCACTACTCTTTGCGTGCGGCCATCCAGCCAGTTCTTTATCCACCGAGTGGTCCACCTATCAAATTGATGTCTCTCCATCTTAGAGAGAAGGATGTCATGGGAGACAGTGTCAAAGGCTTTACACAAGTCCAGGTAGATGGCATCAACTGCTCTGCCCCTGTCCATCAGTTCCGTAGCCCCTTCATAGAATGTCACCAGATTGGTCAGGCAGGATTTGCCCTTAGTGAAGCCATGCTGGGTGTCACCAAGCACCTTGTTGGTTTTCATGTGCCTTAGCATGCCTTCCAGGATAATCCGCTCCAAGATTTTGCCAGGCACAGAGGTGAGACTGACTGGTCTGTAATTCCCTGGCTCATCCATTTTCCCCTTCTTAAAAATGGGGGTTATATTTCCCTTTTTCCAGTTGCTGGGAACTTCACCTGGCTGCCATGATTTTTCAAATATGACGGACAGTGGCTTAGCAACTTCATTTGCCAGCTCCTTCAGGACCCGTATGGATGGATTTCATCCAATCCCATGGACTTGTATACATTCAGGTTCCTAAGGTGGTCCCGAACAAGATCCTCCCCCACAGTGGGCCCAGGGTCCCCACCCTCACCGTCCCCGCGTCTGCCTTCCAAGACTTGGGTGGTGTGGTCAGAGCATTTGCCCGTAAAGACTGAGGCAAAGAAGTCATTAAGAACCTCAGCCTTCTCCAAATCCAGGGTAGCCAGTTCTCCCTATAGCTTCCAGAGAGGGCTCACATTGTCCCTAGTCTGTCTTTTATTCGCTATGTACCTATAGAATCCCTTCCTGTTATCCTTAACATCCCTAGCCAAGTTTAATTCTAAGTGGGCCTTAGCTTTCCTAACCTGGTCCCTAGCTTCCCGGACAACATCCCTGTATTCTTCCCAGGCTGCCTGACCTTGCTTCCACCTTTTATAAGCCTCTTTTTTCCTTCGAATTTTGCTCAGCAGCTCCTTATCCATCCAAGGAGGTCTCCTGGCCCTCCTGCTGAACTTCCTTCTAGTTGGGATGCATCGCTCCTGAGCTTGCAGCAGGTGAGCCTTGAATATCAACCAACAGTCTTGGGCCCCCCTGCCCTCTAGGGCTGTATCCCATGGAACCTTACTGAGCAGGTTCCTGAAGAGGCCAAAGTCTGCTCTCTTGAAGTCCAGGGCAGTGAGCTTGCTGCACGCTCTTCTCACTGTCCTGAGGATCTCAAACTCAATCATTTCATGATCGCTGCAATCAAGGCTGCCCTGGAGCGTCACATTCCCAACCAGCCCTTCCCTGTTGGTGAGGACGAGGTCAAGCATGGCACCTCTCCTTGTCGGCTCCTCTATTACTTGCAGAAGGAAGTTGTCTTCCACACAATCGAGGAACCTCCTGGATTGCTTGTGCCCGGGCCGTACCATCCCTCCAACAGATATCAGGGTGGTTGAAGTCTCCCATGAGAACAAGGGCCTGCAAGCGTGAGGCTGCTCCTATCTGCCTATGGAGCGCTTCGTCCAGCAAATCCCCTTGGTCAGGCAGTCTGTAACAGATCCCCACAATAATATCACCCATCGCTGTTCTCCCTTTAACCCTGACCCACAAACTCTCTGTCGACTGCTCACGTGTCCCCAGACAGAGTTCCATACTCTCTAGCCTATCCCTAACATAAATAGCAACTCCCCCTCCCCGTCTGCCGGGCCTGTCTTTCCTAAAGAGCCGGTAACCTTCCATTCCAACACACCAGTCATAGGAGCCATCCCACCATGTTTCTGTGATGCCTATGATATCATACCCCCGTAGATGTGCACACATCTCTAATTCCTCTTGTTTGAACTTAGAGAGAAGGATGTCATGGGAGACAGTGTCAAACGCCTTTCACAAGTCCAGGTAGATGACATCAACTGCTCTGCCCCTGTCCATCAGTTCCGTAGCCCCTTCATAGAAGGTCACCAGATTGGTCAGGCAGGATTTGCCCTTAGTGAAGCCATGTTGGCTGTCATCAAGCACCTTGTTGGTTTTCATGTGCCTTAGCATGCCTTCCAGGAGAATCCGCTCCAAGATTTTGCCAGGCACAGAGGTGAGACTGACTGGTCTGTAAAATAATAGTTTGTATCCACTTTCTTTTCAATAGATGGAAAAAACCAGAATGTATATTTTAACCATCTTATACGGAAACGTACTAGAATAACTTGATGCTGGAAAATCAGTCTGTTTAAGGCCAGGTTGGAGGGAGTCTTGGGTGGCAAGGTTTTGTGTGTGGTGTCCCTGCCCATGGCAGGGGGGTTGGAACTAGACGATCTTAAGGTCCTTTCCAACCCTAACTATTCTATGATTCTATGACTCTATGAGCCAGTAGTTAGTTAAGGATTTCAGGTAGATTGAATTGAGAACATAAATGTAGTCAACTGCTATGGCTGATTAAATAATGTTAAGGATTTTGACCATAAGCTCTCTGGATTCCTGTTGATACTTCTACAACTGATGAAAACTTAACAGTTTAATGCATTGATTTATAGAAATGCAAAAGATTTGTGAAGCCACTTTTCAGACCTTGAAAGTGGCAGGTCAGAGTGAATGGAATGGTATCTTGACACATGGGGAGTAGGGGGCAGAAAGGAAAAATGAAGGGCTTACTCCTATTCCAGCTAAAAAAAAAAAAAAAAGTGGATTTTTCAGAACCATTGGGCTGATCACAGGAAATTAGTTCTCTTTGCTTCTTGCTTGAAGAGAAGTTAGTTATTGATGGTCACTGTCCTAAGATTATTGTTAAACTTGGTTGGAGGTATCATATATTACAAGGACTAACATGAGCTCGCTGTGGAAGCAGCTCTTGTTGGCTGGTATCACTTCAACAGGGAAAGCTAAAGCATATGTGTGGTCACAACCAATCTTTGTCAATATCCCGTGAAAGTCTTGAATCGATGATCAAAGCAGGAAACTAATGCTGCACTGTAGTATAACCTTTGGTTGAACTTTTCAAATTTTGATTTCAAGAGGTGATATGTTGCATAAAATTTAATTTCCTCGTTGTCCCCATCCATTTCTTTAAACAAGGCAAATTAAAAAGCCTTTGGAAGTTTGCTAGTGTCTCACTACTACTCTGACATTGTTATTTACTAACTCAGCACTGTTGCCTTTCAATGATTAACCATGGGTTTTCTTAAGTTAAATATTCTGCAGTGAAGAATATTAAATGTATTTCAATTCTGTGAGAGTGCCACTTAGTACTTTAGAAGTACTAGACAGGCATGACCGTTAGCTCATATAGTTACTTCTTGATTTACATTATCAGTGCAAACAGCCCTGGTTAATTTTGTTAATACTGTATAAAAAGCAAACATGGATAGCCTGGCACTGTTTAACAGCAAAATAGTTTGTGACTTTGATTGAGTTCCAAAATGCAGAAGTTAGGTCTCTCTGTTCTTGTATGTTGCTGTTTTAATTTGATGAATGAGTAGATTTACGCATACTTGTTCAGAGCAGTTATTATTGCTGGTTTGATAGCTAACCTATTATGATAAATTTATGTGTCATTATATTAATTGTTACCCAGGTGGCTCTTTGCATATGTTTTCCAAGTGTAGCGATTCGCAGATTTATTTATTTATCTAAATACTTTATATACAGTTTTTCAGTATTGTTTGAAATTTTCTTACCTTCTTAGTGTCATCTGGAATTTTGTTACTGCACCTTCTATGCCAGGTCATTAATGAGATTATTGATTGGCATTAGAAACATGGTAGACCCCATTACCAAGTCTTCACAGTTTGACAGTGAGCTATTGATAACTGCTCTTGGAATATGGATTTCCAGCTTGGGTACTCCTACGTTATTGTAACCTAATCTAATCTCCATTTCTCTACTTTGGTTATAAGAGTGTCATGGGAGACTGAGACAGTCTCACAGGTCTTTCTCAAAAGTGAAGCAGCACCTTACTTATTTTCCCCTCACCATCCACTATTGCAGTTAACTTTGAAAAGAAAAGTAGATTGGCTTAATGTGATTGATTTTTTACTTTTTTTAACCAAGTTACAGTTACTTATATAGAGTGATTTACTATTCTTCATGCCTTTTCCTCTACTGCATTGTGTGTGTTCTTTTTTCATGTGGCTATGGGTTGGAGGGGTTTTTATGGTGCATTTGATTAGTTTTGTTCAGAAAAAGATGCTAGAAAACCATAAACTTAAAGAAAGCATTAGTAAAATCCAATTATGCTGTTCTAGATTGTTCTATCATAAAATGGGTACTAATTTCTTGTGATATGACATGTATCAGGGACAGCTATTGTGAAGCTTTTATCATGGTATTGAATAGCTAAACTGATATCTCATACAGGTGTGTTTGGCAAATTATGAACCTTTCTCTTGTCTTGAGGTTCTCATAATATAACCTAACAGTTTAATTTTTAGGTACAGTAATGCCGTTTCGTCAAGTTAGCTATATTATAAAACTCATTAGCATCACATTATTTTGGACAATTTTTCCTTCAAATCAAACTTCCTGTTTATAGTTTCTTTGAATTGTAAAGGTATTAAACAATGTCTGCTATAATGTGTAGATTGTCTTGGGCTTCTGGGTGTGTACTGGTATTATAAAGTGGGTATCAGGCATAGATAAACACTGGTGTGAGATTGGAGGAGAATGGGTTTGGCTAAGATTCTTCAGGAGTGTCATGGGAAGGGCCTGCTTACCGTGTTTTAAACTTGTGGGAACTTAGTTATCTTTATAACGTGCTGTAAAATTTAGCTAAAATTGACCAAGAAACTTTAGATGTTTTTGGAGGAAATGGAGTTTGCTGTAAATAGGCCAATGAGAACATGTGAGCTGCAGGATTGAGTAAGACTGATTGAAAGACATTTTAAACAACATGTTTAAACTTTGGTACTAGAGGCAAGAAACTCTATAGTTCCAATCTGCTGGAACATTCAGAAACTGGAGGATGACAAATTTCATGACTTTCTTTAAAATATATATTAAAGAAAAGGCTGAACCTCTGCTAAATGGCGACTCATGCTTATTGAAACAGGCTGCCTAACGTACACGTGCTCAAGACACCCTGTAACTTCATAAGCTTTTCTGTCTTTGCTTTGAGTTGTTTTATACCTCTCCATCTAATAGATGGGAGTTTCAGAATTTAGAAAGAATGAAGTTGCTGCCAAACTGACAATATTACGTTGAAGAGATTGCATGTCATATTGCTAGCAAGGTCAAAGATGTCCAAGAACAATGACTAGCAAAATTCAGAAGCTGGTACATAGTAATTCAGATTTTTAATATAAACTCTGTGTGTGGTGTAACAAAACTTTTAACATATTTACAATGCAGATCTTTGGTTTTCATGCAAGATTCATTTTTCTGTAAAATTGTGCCAAGACCCATAACAGGAAACTAATTCTCTGAGAAAAAATAATAATTCTAAATTCAGTCAGATCTGTGTATGGTAATCTGTGGGAATTGCAGTTGTTAAAAGTATCAACATCAGGGTGTATGGATAAGAAAGTTCCATCCAATATCTGTGGTTACTTCTTTTATACCCAACCATAATTCTATTGAAAAGGAAACAAATACTTTTAATATTTGTTTCAAACTTTTTGTATAACTGTTGAAATAATAAATGTCAAGTAAGTTACTGACAAATTTGCTGAAGTCCAAAGGAGAATGACCAGAGGTCTAGAAAATGAGGCCAGTGATACAAAGTTGAAGATTTTGGGTTGTTTACTTTGGAGAAAGGAAAAACCAGGACAGAAACATAGAGTGCTTTGGCAGTGGCAGTTGTAATGCTTTTACCTTGCTGGGGATTTTGGCTGGTAGCAGCAGTGCACTTCATTTTATGGAATCATTGAACAGCCTCTGCTGAAGGGACCTGGAAAAATCATCCGGTCTGACTTTTTTTTCAGGGAGTCCTAGATGATTTTATCTAGCACCTTGTCCAACCCCATCTTGAAAACCTCCAGTGCTGGGCTCACTACCACATCCCCGGGGAGGTTATTCCGGTGAACAGTAATTCTCAATGTAAATAATTTCTTTCTTACATCGAGATGAATTCTCCTGTGTACTTCCTGTTCCCGTGTGCTGCTGTGCCGCCCTTGGTGCTGGCCTATGTGCTGTCAGTGCTTAGTGCAGGAGGAGAATAGTGACTAGAAAGTGCTGTTGGGGATGGAGTTAAAGCTGCTCCTATACATTCATATGTCTAAAAAGGGGAACTGCTGCTTGTGTGCAGTCTGAATATGACAAGGAATGGGCCCAGCTACAACAAGAGCAGACTAGATGTTAGGAAGACCTAGTGATGTGAATGGATGAATACTAGCAATTTGTAGGATTCCCATCACTGAAAATTTTAAAGGAACAAGGCAGAGAAACATCCCTGATTATAACTGTCTGTGATTGTAAAAGTGGACAAGGTGACCTTCCAAGGTTTCTTCTAGACTTTTTTCTGATTCAATATAGTAATTTTCACCCCGATTAAGTTAAAAAATGGAGGAAAGGAAAATAATGTAGTTGTATATGCAACTTTTCCCTTCTTTCTCTGTCAAATTAACCATAATGTATAAATAGGATCAATAAATACCATTGCATACTTTTACATATATCCTCAGTAAAAAGTAAAATGTTTTTGTGTATATATCATCCATGTGTTGACTAACAAGATTTAAAATGCCTTAAAGTTGCAAATTCTGCTTCCTGATCAATAGTGAATCAAATACTAATTGTGATTATCATATATTTATTTAATCTACTAAATAAACATCTGGATTTTTATATTTTTCTTTGCTTAATTGTAAGTTATTGAATATTTTAATATTTTCCTTAAAGTAGGAAATATTTTAACTATAATCTCATGGGATTTTAACAGCTGTGTAAGATATTGAAAAAAAAAATCTTCGTTAATTGAATTTAGAATCTTCATGGAAACCTACTTAAGTATTTTTCTTTAGTATTTATATATAAAGCCTACTTAAGTATCGTGTACAGATTTTTTTTTTTTTCTTACAAGTTGGGGGAATTTTAGGCAGTGTCTTGAGGCAATTTCTTAGTTTTGTGAGAAATAGCCCACATACAGCAGATGGAAGGACTCATGGGTACTTAGAAAATGTACTTTCCAGCAGTCATCAAAATTATTACATTGAAGTGGGATGAAAAAATGAAATTTGAATTAATTTATCAGTATATATTTTTCAAATTATATTTAAATCCCCTAAGAGAGGAAATAAAGTGTGGCAATATGAATAAAACCCTAGACTACTAATATGCATTTTTATTATTCTGTTGACAGGTTATATATAGGCTTAATATTGCTTAATGTGATTGTCAAATAATTTAGTTCGAGAATCTGGTATCTTATAAATGTTTTAATATGGTTAGGGATGTGTTACTCTTTCTTTGCAGATCATATAACTGCTTCAAAATGTGTTTGTCATTTTCTAAACAAAAGACAAGAGTAAAATAACATTTCATTACGTTAAAGAAACAAAGTATCTTGTATAGATTTTTCTTTACGTGTGGTGGCAAACATGAAACTAAATTACCAGTGTTAAGTTGACCTTCTTTTGATATCCCTTTTTTGTAAAAATAATCTTGTTAGTGAAGTTTCCTTAGGAATCCTTGTTTACATGAGGTAGAGGCAATTTTTGTTAGAGAAAAGTTGTATTTTAATTATATGCAGATTTTTCTAAGCATTTTAGTAAGAATCATGATCTGGCAGTTTATTAAAAAAAATCCGAAACACTATACTGTGTGTTAGATTCATATTGATACTCATTGTGAGCTCCATTAGTTGTAATGGAATCAAAAGCATGGCAGGAGAAGTGAAGTATTGCTTATCATGAGGCTGTTAGTCTCTACCCTATAGAACTTGCGAATTCCAGCAGAGGTATTTCTGAAACTAATTTTCAACAGAGTTGTGCTAAAGTGAGAGCTTCAACAAATCATACAGATGTTTTCACTTTTTCTGTGAAATCATATAAACAAATAGGGACAATTCTGTAAATGTGCTGAGTGGGTAAAATTTCAGAAGGGATTCAGTAGAATTAGAAAAAATAGATTAGTTGGTAGGGAAGACCCCCAGATGGAACAAAACTGAGTCAAGACTGATTGAACAGTCTGGAGTCTGTTAGCTTGCAAAAACAGATCACTGAGGAAGAATGTGATAATACAGGTGTATAGTACCCACAAGGGCATACAGAACAGTGAATAAGGAATTAATATTTACAGGTTTTTACAATATGAGTACTAGAACCATCCACTGGAACTGTTAGGAAGCAGTTTTAGAATAGCCAAAGGAAAAACCTTTGTAGACAAAACTACACCGTGGAACCCATTATTAATTTTTTTAAAAATCAGAAGCACGGATTAGTTCAAAACCATTAAACTTTAAGAAGCTGAGAGAGTATCTGTGGAAAGACTGTATTTGCCCTGTGTTAGTCTTCCAATCCTTGTCACTGTTCCATGTGAAGTACTAAATGGGCTTTCATTCTGGCCCCTCGAGGCTGGTCCTGCATCTTCGTGTAGTATTTGTGTGAAGCCAACTAAGTGACTCCAAACCCAAACCCAATCTTTGTAACATTCTGAGGTGTCCAAAAAGTTCCATTGGTAATGGAGTTACGCATGTGAGTCAGCATCCCCTGTCTTAGTGTCAGTCTATGCATGTAAAGTGAGCAAGTCAAGAAAAAAGAACACCCACAAGTAAGGTTGAGGTCTGGTAAGGACTTCAGTTACCAAATACATGAAGAATATTCATAAATTTGATGAAAAAAGAAATATTTTTATCAGGTTTATTCACTCATTTTAGAAAAAAAAAAAAAACTGTTGGCCTTTAGCTAATGTCATTTTCACCCATATAAAGCCAGACACTGCTACTGGTGCTAGATACTACTCAGCTAGAACGGCCCTGTGTATCTGTTTGCACTCCTTTTCCCCATATGTGCTAGCACATGGTCAAGATAAGAAAAGCAGATCATAAAGATGCTCCTTTTGTAAAAAATGTGTTGTTATGGTGACATTGGAAAACTTTCTGAGAACTCATTTCTGCAGTAATAAAATAACATTTTATGAAAAGTTTCTAATAGCCAAACTAACAGAAGTTACTGATATTTCTTAAGTTTCCAGGCAGCATATTGTTTCTCTGTAATCTAATGAAAAAAATGTGTTCTAGAAAGCCAAATGTTTTCTGATCTTGAAAGAAACTAATGAATAGCTGTACAGATATATATAAAAAAATAAAAAACATCAGTAACATATGTAATGAGCTTATGTTTTAAGTATTCAGAATCATGGTATGGTTTCATATTTGTGGTGCATGCTGTTATTGAATTAATGGTCCAGTGTCTCTGCTTTTTCGTTGTTTCTGTCTGTGATGATGAAAACTACAGAAACTTCAGTGTTGAGTACTTTCTTTTCTACAAATGTTTATCCTTGCTGTGTTCTTGTTCTTTCTCTTATCCAAATAAATAGTTTCAAATCTCTTTTTATCAAGTACTTGTCAAGCATTTGGTACAGAAGCATGTTTTTACCCTGCCTAGTTAATTAAGGTGACTGTAAACAAAAAGATGTACAATTCAAAGCCAAGCAGTGTTTCACACAAGGATGGAGGTGGTAATAGCTTAATTCCTGTTTGATCTTTCCTGTCTTTGCCCTGGCTACTTCAGATTGACCTTGTCCACAATCTGATGACCTCCCTATTGCACTCAGCCATTTGGAAAGCTGCTCATGCCATAACTGGCCCTCAGGGGCTATCTGGGAGACCACTGATCCATTGACCCATGTCAAGACTGGGTTTCAGATATGATCTACTGAGCTTCTGACATAGCTACATACTACACCCACCGTAGACAAAGTCAGAGGGGCATTCTGATTTTTTTTCTACTTCTTAAGTGCCATGCAGTTTGCACTTGCTCTATGGAAGCCCAATTTTACACCAGTCATTTGCTATGAAATACACTTCCTGAAGCAATTGCACTATTGATTCTGATCTAGTGGCTCAGTTTTTCTAAATCCATCAAATTGCCAGGTTTATCGGGTGTATTTAAGTCTCAACATCAAGTTCCACAAAAATAGTTGCATGCCTGTTTACAAAATGAGGAAACACTCCACTTATCCAGAAGAAAATCCATATTGTTTTGAGCTTAATTTTACTTTCTAGCATGTTGTGCTCAATTCTGCACTAGAATGTTCTGTTTTCTGTTTTAAAAACAATTCTTTGTTTAGCCATTAGTGTTACTTGCTTTTTCTCATGTGACTTGGAAGTTACAGCTCCTTTGCTGTGTGTGCTTGCAGTATTAACTCAGCTGTGTTTAGCATAGCAGGTTATGCCTGCAGAAATGCTGGGGTGGGCTAGGCAAGGAGGTGTTAAATGTCACGTTCCCATCCTGTTCAGCACAGGTCTATGTAGGACATGTGTTTAAAGCAGTGATGGTCCTGACAAGGAATTTAGTGCATACACAGACCTTGTAAACATGTGGAATTCCTTCCTTTTTTCCTCTTGCGTGTGTGTATGTTTGAAGAGAGAGAAATTATCCACGGTTCTTCCCTGTAATTATAGACTGGACACATAATGAAGTTAATGACCTTTTCATGAAAGAAAAATATCGATTTGATTCCGCTTTGACTGCGTGTGTTTGTTAGTTTTTTTGTTTTGTTATTTTTTTCTTCTGAACATACGGTATAACTTCAGGTATTTTAGAATTTACAAAAAATTTTTTCCAGGCATTGAATGGTCGTAGATAACAGCCTAAACATTAACTTCTTAGACCCTTTATGTTAGAGAGGATAAGAACATTACAGGGTTTTACATCTTTGTAATTAATATATATGGCACTACTTTCACAACTATAGACTGCAATTAGATCAGCACTTTAAGATGTGGATTGTATTAAATTGTGAAAGTAGTTTCCCCCAACTTCTAAACATCCTTGGTCTGTTCTTTTCCACCAATATTATTTGTACCATGTGATATTCATTACTTTAGCTCTGTAAGTTTTTCTGTGCATAATATGCAATCAAAACCAATATTCTGACTTTTTTTGGTTTATAGCCTGTTGTGTCTTAGTTCTTTGCTGTGTTAAAAGCAGGGTGAGGATTTATCATATCTAAAGGTTTAAATTTTAGAAAGTATGAAAGAGGGGATTTCCCCCTTCTGGGAGGTGAGGATATCTGTCGTAGGATTTTGTATATTCTCTTTGCCTGATGCTATTCTAATAATTATTTTTTTAACATGACAAAATGCATCTTCTGACAGAATTTATAACATGGCATTGTTTTTCATTTATCTACAGGAATTGATTCCTGAATTCTATTACCTCCCAGAGATATTTGTCAACAGCAACAATTACAATCTGGGAGTGATGGATGATGGAACAGTTGTGTCTGATGTTGAACTTCCACCATGGGCCAAAACCCCAGAAGAATTTGTTCGCATAAACAGACTGGTAAGATGGCTATCTTCTATTGTCTGTCAAGTAACATTTGTCTTGCAAGATTCTGCTGGAAGAGTTTGGATCTTTGCTTGTAATATGTAACTATTTATAGTTTATTTAGGACTATGGCTGAAATCATCTGAGGAAATGTTAGATTTATAAGTTTTGGAAGAAAAAAGGCATATATTATTGCTCAAAAAAGTTTGCTTGTGGTCAAAATACTCAGGAGATCTTATCTCATTTGTATGTCAGCTGTTGGGGTTCTAAAAAGCTAATAAAATTATCACTTTACAGAAGACTTGGAAAAGCTTGTTTAATCATATAAATATTTGTCACTGATTACTTAAATATAATTTTAGGGTTATTTTTAATTTCATTATTCGTTTAACTCCCAAAGATCAGTGAATGCTTCAGGAGCGAAGGTTTCATTTTAAATCTTTTGCCACCTTTTCAATTTATTCCATTGTTTTGATATTTTTCAGACAGTTTTTTAGAAGAAAATAAAACTGAATTCTCCTTTGCCTCCTTCATTCTCCAAACCTATATTGCTCTTTTCTTCACTGTTATGGAAAATCCTGTTACTAGCACTGCGTGTCTTCACTGTGCCCTCTGGGCAGTTTAGCGAATTACAGAATAGATGTTACAGTATCATTGTTGGTGCTTCAGCATATTCTCAAAGCTATTACATTAGGCTTTTCTCAAAACAAAAGGATTCTGCATCAGTGGCACTCAAAAATAAATAAGTTAGAGAAGTTTCTTTAATGGATTTTGAAAAATAAGACCGCACTTTTCATGTGGTAGTCAGTTAACAGGGAAATACTGAATTAAGGCATGGAAACTCTCAAAAAATTTTCAGATATCAGGCTTAGACTTGATAATGTCCTGATATTCCTAAATTAGAAAATGGGAACTGAAAAAGTTCTGTCTTTGGCAGAACATCAGACCTCACATTCATAAAGTTGCAGAACAGTCACATCAGAAGAAAACTGTGATTTATGTTGTCAGAATGCTTTACACTGCACTTTTACTGGTGACATGATGCCATCGTTTTCAGAAATGTTATTTGGCCTAGGTTTCTTCAGGCACTTGTAGGGTGCACCATCACAATCCCAAATTAAGTTAGGTGAATTTAGTGGTTTGCTTCATATAGAAGTATGTGCAAGTTTTATTTAAACAAGGTATGAAATGCACTAACATTTAGCAGGACTACTTGGCAAACCATGTTCAAACACAACTTTGATCTTACAGTTGTGCTGATAGGTAGTAGGTTAGGGAGGAAGTCCGACACCTTTTTGAGCTTGGCATGTGTTGGTGATTCAGGATAACCCAAGAAATTAAAAGCTGAGTTCTTAAGCAGACTTATCAAAGGCAGTGCGTGGCCTTGATCTCTCACAACTGTGGTATTTTAGCTTTTGCTTAATATATAGTTCTCATTCTGTTAATTACGGATCTAGCTTTCCCCACTGTGAAGTTATTCTCCATCTCCTGCTTCCTCCTCTTCTGAGATTTTAGCTCTTAATTTTCTTTTCCTCATTTCTAGCAGTGGTGCCAGTTTTTTCTCACCCTCACCTCTCTTTATGCTTGGACCTACCCTTCCCTCATTCTGCCATCATTTCCCAAAGCCTTTGCTACTAGTGTCTGCCTTTCTTTCACCTTTCTTTGATATCTCTCACTTGTGCTATATTCTCAGAATCAACTTCTACAGGAACGTGCAATTTTCAAGTATCAGATAATTGGGCAGAACAGCAATTTTTTATGCCTTAAGTTGATTACAAAAGTAAGAAATAATTTACCAAGTGACAGTATATTAAAGTGTCAGATGTCATCCCTTTTGGTGACACTGTGTCCCTGATACTGTTACTATAATTCAGATACCAAGTTTTGGTCAGTCTGGTAGTATTTTTTTTAAACCTCTGTGCCAGTGATTTCTGTTAACTGCTCTGTGTGCCATAATTAACCTTATCATGGTGGTGCTGGTCCTGTTAATGCCGATATGGATGATGCCTTCTGTAATCTGCCATTTTTGCAGTGGAATAAAACTGAGAAAATTACACGAAAATATTAAATTGCTTTTTCTTATTAATACTTAGTGGATTGGATACCATCAGCATCAAGTCAGCATTGGTTTATTTTTGAGTAGGTGTGTTCAGGAAGAATGTTTAAAGCTCAGTTCTTCGCTGTCAAAAAAGACTTGCTACAGTGTGGCATGGGCTGATTCATCCAGTTAATACTTCCTTACTGCTTCCTGGTTCAGACAAAATAGTGATTATAGTATTTTAAGTGCTCATTTTGTAAGCTATCACAAACAGGTATTTTTTTCCCTTTGCATTTTGGTTTACAGATCTTATATAATGATTTGAGCTCATGAAAGGCATACTGCTTTGATCTGTGACCTTTTTGTGGTGCTAATCGGGTTCCTGATATCATTATGCCTTGCTCATTAATCATATTTCCTGCAGCCCGTCAACCAGCCAGACAGCCCAAGCTGCCTTTTGCAGCCTTATGTTGTTAGGTTTCTGCTTTTCCAGATTATTACAGTGAGATACTTTGGCTTCTCATAACCAGACCCACATCAAGCTGTGTGCTACAATTAAAGTCAGATGGTCCTCAGGTTGAGCAGGGATATACTGTTGCAGCTGTCTGTCTTTCTGGAACAGACCAGCACAGAGAACAGATGATATGTAGGACAGTGCATAATAACAGCTTGTACTGTACTGGGTCAATAGCAGGGGTTCAGAACATTAATTGACAGACTGATAGCTGATTTTAAAGTGATTCCCAACCTATTTTTAATTCTTTAAAGTATGTAGTTTAATTGGGATAAATCGCTGCATGTCCTCCGTGTTTGCTCTGAGAGAGAAAGCATAATGTGTATAATTAAAAAGGGTTTTGATTGATGGAATGTCATGATGAGCTAAATGATAGCATCAGGATGTCATTCTAAGGAATACATAGAAGTGTGAAATGCATGTATTGCTTCTGCATGTAGTTGGTACTTTGTATTAGTTTGTGATAGTGCAATATTTTATAATGGCACAAATCAATGGGGGGGTTAGGATATTTTTCTCTGAGACAGCCTGCAGTTTGATGGAAAAGTCTATGGGATCTTACCATTCTGAAGCCGTATTATACATCTCTAAAGCTCCGTACTATATTTATTGCCACAGAATAACTGCTAAGGTATCTGAAAATATTTTCCAGTTTGCACAGATGCATTTGACAATAATTGTATTATTGTATAATTCCATCAATGTTTATGCTTGTGTGTGTGTAATAAGAATTATTGTATTAGCTTAATAAAAGAGAAAAATCCACAAACTTTTAAATGAGATAATATTATAATTCCCCACCAACAAAACAGAAAGATCCCAAATGCAACATACTATTGCATCCTTACTTTATTATTTCAAGTTATGATATCTTTAGGGCATGAGTATGTATGTGAGCAAAGGGGAAAATGCTAACTTGTTCTGATGTCTAATAAGAAGAAAAATGCCCAACAATTTTTGGTTATCCCATGCTTCCAAGAGACCTTGGGAAAAAGAAATGGGAAGTAAGCTGCAGAGGGAAGAGTATAATGAGATAGATGTGCAGATGTTTAGATGCAGAAATATTACACAAAAGCTATAGCAGTAGTTGTCAGACACTGAAATAGGAATATTCTTTTAAACTTAGATTCTTCTGGGGTCTTTTGTTGGCTTCACAGTCTTCCTTATGTTAACTGCCCTCCTTTAGAATAGTTTTCTGGTTTAGAAATTTAAATTCACTTGTGGAGCTAGTCATAATTACCCATTAAAGATGATAGAAATTTTAAATGCCCTTCTGATCATGCATGATAAAGTAGACATTCACAAAGACCAAGTGCAACCCAAGGAAAAATCCCGCACTTCCCACTGATAGTTAGGAAGAACTAAAAATCCCAACAAGACAGTTCTGTTTGTTCTAAATATTAAAGGGGTCTATTTTGTCCTGTAATTGAAGGTTGGATGTCTTGGTAGGTAAGAATTAATATAAAACTATTAATCAACTAATAATAACTAAATTTCACGCAGCTCTGATGAGCCTCAGCTTTTTGAGAATTAGATTTCTTCAATGATAATAAAGTTGTTGAGGTCTGTCAAGACAGCTTTCCACAATGTATCTCAATTTAAGTATTTTATTGGTTTGTTGCAGTTAGTCCTTTCATGATTAGTGGTTTATCCATTTGATTCACTGCTGGGGAAAATGCAAGACAAATTACAAAAGTGATGAAATTGCTGTTCTGGATTGAAAGTTTTGAAATCCGATTTCCAAATAGTGGAAAAATGATTGGAAGCTAGTATGCTTTCTGAAACAAATGCTTAAATACGTAAGGGTACTATACACAGAATTTGTCCTGGCATGTTGAGTAAAATGGAGAGGAAGGGAAGGTGAGCCATTCATTTTAATAAAAGGTTTAGTGCAGCAAAATGAATCAGTATTAAGAACTACCAGTTGGTAGGAAAGATTTACATTGAGAATGAGAGGATCATTATTAGTGAGCATGGTGCATTACTTTTTAGCTCAGGCTACTCCACCAGAAAACAGAGAAAAAGCAGAATTCCATGCCAACTACACATGAGCAGTACTTAGAAAGGCAGTTTTTGTGTCTTCACCCTCTTCAGTCCATGGAAAATGAACAGATGAAAAAAACAAAAGTTGGTTTTAAGAACATTATGCTACTTTCAATCTATTAAAACTTTATTAGACAAATAAAGATATTGAAGCAGCAGTTAAGGCAGTGCCTGTAACCTGGAACGTACTGGATTTTTTGCATTATCTTGGAAAAATATCTCTATGGTATTTTTCCTGATTCTACATCTGTGTATTTACAAAGTGTGGAACCACTTTCTACAGCAAGTGCTATAGAAAATCATGTGGAGCCGAGCTGTGTGAATTAAGGCTCACAAATGCAGACTACTAGTAGTAGGTTGCCAGATCATTAGTCATATTGCTCTTAATAGCTTACTTGTTAAATATGTTAAAAACATTAGAGAGCAGGAAAAAAGCTAAAATGAAAACTGAGCTAACTAGCAACATCAGAGTTGTTATCTGTGCAGCACCTACTTTGAAACTCCAGTTAGCGCAGGATTGGATGTAGTCTTAAAAAGCTGGAATGCAGATTGGTCTGTGTACACTGCATGAAGAAGATGCTTCTGGCAATTTGAGTTGATCCAAAATGTTTACAGTATTTGAATATAGAATAGAGAAGAATCAAAATCATAGCACTGTGAACTCTTTGCTCAACTTGGGCTCTTCTAGATGGTTCTGTTGGCATGTTAGATATCTGTTATCTGGAAGAGAGGTGATGGATCATGGTGAAAAAGGGGGGAGTCTTCATACCCATTCTTTCAAACTTTTTACTTCATTAAACATACATGCAGTTGAAATGTTACTTCCATTTGTATTTCTGATGTTTGGTGATTTCTTGTGCTTTTTCTTTGGAAATTATAATCTATATATAAGATTTATACCAATATCATCTGAAAGGAGGATATCTAGTAGCTCCACAAGCATTTTAATTTGTAGACAAAAATCACTGACATAAATTTATAATAGAAAAAGTATGTTCGATAGTAATCTGTAACTGCTTTTCTTGGCAAATAGTTATATTTCTATGCCACGTGTGTGTAATGTATTTAAAATAGGTATATGTTTAAACATTACTACTGACTAAGTGCATCTTAAAACACTATGCTGCGTTCATTTTATGTTGCTTTCAAGCTGTGATTATGGAAGATGGTTTGGGCAGGAGGTAAGGTTCCTTGTATCACGCTAAATAAACATTTCCATTCATAGGAGTCTCAGAAACTTAACAGTCTAATCCAGAAAATTGTCATTGCTGTTATTCTTCAGCAAAGTCATGTGTGAAAGGTCCAGTTTGCTGGTATATATGAAATACAATATTCATGTATTTGAAAGTTTGATATTGTTTAACACAGGATTTTTTCCTTATCTATGAAAACAAGGCAGTCCTGGGAAGCACAGCAACTGTACCATATAAGTACTTAACACGCAGAGAAGCACAGAAAGTCTCTTAAACACTTGAAGAAATGTAGCATGGTGTGTACATTTAAGCAGCAGGGTTCCCTCTTTCCTCAAAAAGTGCTTCCATGACTGCAGTGTGCAATTCTAGGGATTATCTGATTTTCCCTCTCAGTTTATCCATTTAGAATACCAACATTGGCTTAAAGCTGTTTGGTTTGCACCTGAGCTAAATGGTGGATTGATATAATTGTGTTACTGTACCACTTACACTCATTTCCTACCAACTCGGTCTCATGTATAAGAATTCCATCATCTGGATTTTGACACTACGGGATTTTTTGCACTGTTAGAATTACTTACTAAAAGTTAGAATCTTTGTTGTCTTTCACACAGAAATACTTGTGTTTAGGCTAGACTCAAGAAATACTGGTTAATTGTAAGCAGTCTTTTGATTTAATTATGTCATGTATAGATCTGATTATAATACCATAGAAAGGGAGAGGAATCAGACTTTCATTGCATAATTTTAAGCATCTTATTCAGATCTCATATGAAGATAAGTCTAGAATAATATTTGTAATGTTAGCATAACCACACTTAGGTGAAATCAGTGTGAATGAAAACCTAACTTTTGGGTATTCTAAAGGGAAAATAAAAGGATCATACTATTTAAGACATTTTCGAAAAGTAGAGAAGAAATGTTTCTAAAGGGATGTGATATATGACCTGTTAGAAAAGATCCTGAAAATCTCAGAATAAACAAAAGTAGACTAATTTTTCTGTGTGTACAATTGAATCTGTGCATATAGGAATAATTTATTTTTATTGAAGTGCTATCTAAGATATATGGTCAGAAATTCACATTTATTTAAATCCTGTTCTGTTGGAATATTGGTTTTAGTAATTTTCAGGTATGAATTTTTACTGATTTAATTTGTAAAGGAGACTGCTATACAAAGAGAGTCAAATATAGTCAAGAATATGAGGGAAATAATGACAAGTGAACTTCAGCCATGCTTTTGAATAGAAGTTGTCTTAAGAACTCTGAAAGTATTTAGTTTTGGCTTCATAGCACATCAAAATATACTAATATTAGAAAATGAGGTTTGGATAAAATATGTAATGGAATGCATTGTCCTACATATCTGTAGGACAAAGTTACTATATAGTAAAATGTAAACGTGATGATGTAAAGAAGCTTTTTTTTGCCTTTTCAATGAAAACAGGAGCCCAGGTAATGTGTCACCATTTGCTAGCCAAAAGCATTGAACTTATTTAAATCCAATCCAGATATGTAAATATTAAAGGAAAGGAGAGTTTGTAAAATCCATTTTTTCCATAACAATACCCTCAATTACATCTAGTTTGCAATTCTTACCATCGCTTTAAACTCTGCATGCAAGTTACTTTATTGAAATTACAACTAATCTCTGGGCTTCAAGACTGTAAGGAGAATAAAAAAAAGTCCACACATGCTTGCATTTAAATAATTTCTGAAAGTCTGATAGATGCCAGTCTTCCTGAGCAAAGAAAGCGTAATGAAATCGTGGAATGTTATTTCCTGCCCAGTCTGTCTGTATTTGCTATTGTGGAAAAAAATATTCAAGAAGCTGTGATAAAAATTTGCCAATCTTCCTAATTAAAAATAATTAATGGTATCAACTAATTCTAGCATTATTCTCTCATATTTAAAAAATCCCCACAACCTATCCCATTCTAAAAATAAATTGCCTGCTAATCATTATGACACTACACATTTATCTGTAATGCATCTATCTTTGTGAAGTCTAAAGAAGGTGAGCAGGAGAAAACTAAAAACTACAAATATTTTACAGCAGAGCAAAAGGAAACAAAAAAGAAGTAGTAAAAAAAGCCAGGATGGATGTACAAGAGCCAAAAGGAAACAAAGCCTAAAATAAACTATAGACATTCAAGAGACTGATGAGAGATGTAGACTTTCTAATAGGGTAAGAGAATTTATTATAACCAAGATAAATCTTAAACCATGATGGAGAACGATATGGGAAAGATTGTGAAAGGCCAAATGATAGCACAATTTAAGCATATTAAAAAAAAAAAAAAAAAAGAAAAGACAACTAAGGTAGGTAAATTTGATTTTATCCCAAAAAGTTGATTGGAAGCTATCTAGGCAGTTAAATTTGCTTTCAGCTCTTTTGTTGTTTCGCGTTGTAGAGCTGGTGTTTGAAAGCAAGTCCACGGCAGACATTAAAGTTATTACTGTGTGAAATGAAGTGGGAAACAATTTTGTTGGAGCCATTGCCCCATTTAACAGGTGTTCACTAAATCTGTCTTCTGTTTGTCTGTTCTCCGAATGCTCTGCCTGGGCACTCCCTGTAAACAGTGTTCTGAGGCATACTGTTCAAAATGCATACAGAATTTTGATTAATGTGGAAAAATTGGATCACAAGGTCAGTATAGGTAAGGGAGAAAAGAAGTTTGAAAGCAATGGCAGTTTCTTACTCAATTTATTGAGAGTTATAGGCTGTGATTGGAAGTTGCTTTGCAAAGAAATACTACAACTTGTTCTTCCTGTAATGTGAATTCATGATGATCAGGAATTCCATACAAGAGAATGTGTGGTGAGAGATCTGGTGGGATATGGTGGTGTTGGATTTGTTTTAGTGTTATCTAAAGTTTATTTCTAGATCATACATGAAAATATGTTGCTAAATTTGAATTTGATGGGTTGTTTCTTCTGAATAAGTCTTTGTAATAGAGTCAGAATGTAAAGAAATCTCCATCCTAAGTGTTGGAAAAGAAAGTGGGATTTTGATAACATTTCTCCACATGGAGCTGTGGAGAAATAAACTGAGAATTTGTGAACTTCAGCTGAAGTAGAGGAAGGGCTGAGAAAACATTGCCATCTGTGCCCTACACAGAAGTATACAAAAAAATGTCAGCTGAGGCTTCGCTTTCAGTGCCATTCCCTGGCAATACTCCACTTTTTTAAAGCCTGGGATGAGGAACAGTAATGTTGCTAAAACCATCTGTGGTGCAGAGAAAGCTTATGACAGTGATATGGAGGTAGGAGAAACTCTTGTTGGAGGAAGGAGTTTCTTATTCCTAGAAGAGAGGGGAGTAAGAAAGAATGTAATAAAGGCATGCAATGTAATGAATAGCACAGAGAAGACGCATCAGAAAATTGTATTCCCTGTTTCGTAAATAAGGATGTAAAGCTTGTTCATTAAATGAAAAATTAAAATTTGCTACAAGGTAATGTTTTTCAAAGAGTGTGTAATTATACTCAGGAATTTTAGGTGTAACACCAGGAAAAAGGGATCATGGACATTTACATAAGTAAAAAGATCTGTAGTTTGTTAGGCAGTACAAAATTTGTAATCTGAAATACAAAATCTTGCATTCAGTGGTTAAGACCAGCCTAGAGGAACATATGACAGTTTCATGAGACAAACAATACATCACCTCTTCTTGCTCTAATAAATAGAAGTTTCTTGACCATATCAAATTAATGATGATTTAGTCTTGTACAATTGTCTGGCTTTATAGACAGAAGAATCTGAAGGCGTAGTTCCAAAGCATAGGGTGCTTGCAAGGACGTAGCTAAGGTAAGTCCCCCATCTCTTCTTCCTATCCTTCACCACATTTCCACATGTGTATCTTTGCTCAGCAACAAGTATTTGTGTGACTGTACTTTAAACTAGATCACTGAAATTATATGAAAAAGCCTTATTTCTAACCTAGGTTATTTTAGTGACCTGATTTACAATATTGCTCTACTGGTGGTGGCATCGGCACGAATAGCGGCATAGTTAGCTGCAATGCCAAGCAAGTACAAACATTTTGGAGTGGAAACTTCTTAAGCTATTTTCTCTGTCAAAATTGGTATCTCATTAAACTGCAGTCAGCAGTGTGTACTTGTAGAGCTAGACAAGCTCTAGTTAGCTGTGTTTCTGATATTAGTTTAACTACAGCAGCACAGTGCTCTGCAGGGAGTATCATACTGCTGCTTGAGGAAGTGTAGTGTCAGGCTCGTGATGATTATGCGCTTTTGCAAAAGCAGTGGGTGGAAACTGATGCAAAAGATTGCCGCACCCTAGCCCATCTGCTCAGCATCAACCTCCTGCTAGATGTTCCCTCACATCTGCCAGTTGTTACCCTTTAATTGGAAGTTCAGGTGTAGCCCTTTTGGTTTAAGGAGAGGACAACCTATAGCCCATCAGTCAAGTGGGAGAATGTATTTAGCAAAACAAATGTGAGCTTTTGACGATCAAGGTCATGCTCACCCCAGTAATAAATGTGCTGGGCAGCTAGTTCCTTTGGTCAGATGGTTGGTACATCCTTAAATAATCAAGGACTGTGAATTCCTTTTCCAGTTTCTCTTTTTAAAGCAATTCAAGCAAACCCAAATCTCTTGGGTTGCAATTTTATTCTCAATCTTTATTAGTTAAAAGGGTGCACATGCTAGCTGCAGGGTACCCCTTTAAGTACTTACTTGCTGATCTATTGAACTGCATTAGTAAAATTTGTGAGGTATATACCCAACTGCAGAATGATAGCCAATAAAAGACCAGGTTTCATTTCCTTATTTCATTCTCTAATAGCTACAAATACCACATACTTTGCTATTTAAACCAATATAATAGCTCTTGTTTTGAAGCATGAAAGCTCTGTCTGAAGTAGAGGACCATTAGTAAAAAACAGCAGAGCTGGAATTTCTCATGCTTATGCTCACCTGACCATTTCCAGGTTAGTTTAGCTGGTTAAAAAGAGTTTTAGCTGTCTAGCTTAGTTCAGTTTGACAGAAATATGTTAGGGAGTCCTCATTTGCTAGTGTCTGTAGCAGCTCTGAGGCATAGTAACTTTTGGCAGGGGGGAGCTTTAATGAACACCAGAAAGCAGGTATATTTTCCATGAATGTAGCTGCTTTGTAGGAGGATATTGGACAGTATCTCTATAGAAAGATGCTGTTTAGGTAACTCAAAGAAGGCTCTAGAACCAAGCTAGCTTGGCTTCTTTCTTTTTGGAAGTAAGTTTCATTTCTCCATCTTAAATACTAAAGTTTCAAAACAAATCTCCGACATATTGATTACATGAAATCTGTCTGTCCCACTGCATTTTTTTTTCTTTCAATTTTGAAATTTTACTTCCTCTTTAGATTTTATTTAGGTAGACTACTATTGTTAATAAAAAGCAACAGCTTGCAAAGCAAGATTAAAAATATTAATACTGACAGAAATGTAACTGACATTCAGATAGGTCACAAACAGAAAAATGCTGCATAAAGTGACATCACATATACTCTTGTGATTTTGTTCGTGTTTGTCCTTGTCCAAATGGATAGGATTTCTTTAAGCTACAGTTTAAGAAGAAATTTTGGATCTGTTCCAAATTAGTTGCTAGTGAGAGTTGAACCAGGCTCATAAAAACATGAAAGGTTCAGCAGCATGCAAGTAGTTTAGAGGAAGTTGATTAAAAAATATTAGGAATCTCAAGTGGGTTTAGTTTTGCAATGTATAGAATAAAAGTAATGTTGGGTGATTCGTTTATAATAACAAATGCAATATTCTCTGTTGTTTAAAAGAAATAAAAAACCCAAACAAACAAAAAGGCAACAAGAAAACAAAACAAACCTTGTGTAATTGTTTTAGGGATGTTCCAAACTCTATGCCTAGAATAAAACAGTGCAAAGAATCCTGTTTCTAAAAACATCTGAAAAAAATATTACAAGTGTATAGCAGAAGAGTCTTTTAAGGGCAGTGAAGCCTCCTAATTGTTACTGACATTATCTCTTGCCATCTGCTTTCTGAGGCAGAATAAGAACTTTGTAATGGGGATTAGGAATGGAGGATGGTGAGAGTGTGCTTCAAGAGTTGCTGGAGTGTTCTCTGCTTGCATAATCAATCACAGATAACTTTTTTTTAACACCAGGTTTTTAATATATTTTGCCTGAACTAACATAAATAAACTAAAAATTAAATTTTGCTGTGTATTCTGGTAGGGCTATTTTATTTACAGTCAGTTAATGTATTAAACCTTTCTTTAAAAATACTAACAGTACATGAAGCAGCCATACTGCAGTGGACATGGATGGCTGCACTGTCAATATCCTCCCTTCAGATTAATGCGAGCACATCATGCAGGCACACCCTTGGGCTGTGTATTCATCAGAACTAAGCTACGAATAAAATCCATTCCAAAGCTGCATACAGACATATCTCACATACAAAGCTTTTTTTAAGTCTAGTTTTACTGCTAATGTGGACAGATCTGAGCCATTCATAGACTTTTAACAGACTGTGTTTCTCTCTGGCTTTACACATGTTTATTGAACCCTGTTCCAGTTGCAGTTTGCTATATGCATTAGTGGTTTGGAGTAAGTTTAGAAGAGACCAATATTCGGATTAATTCTTTAGGTTTGCATGTTTCTCTCCCAAATACAGTTAGATGTTCCTATTTTATTGGTGTAACCATGGGTGACCACTTAATGGAAAACTGTGCTTTGCACTGCAATTCCTACCATGAGGCATCTCATCTAACCTTATTATGACTCCTTTTTAGGCCCTTATACCCAAGGTGTAAGCAGTGTGCTGACTTCTGTTGTTTTAGCTACCACTTTGATATTGTGGATGTGTAAAACACTGCCATGAGCTGGACTGTACACTAGAAATTAGTAAATCCCATGTACTTGGGGGTCAATTTTATTTCTGGCTAGATCAGTACAGTATGTTAGCTCAATTTTATATCCGATACTATAAATCCTGCTGACTTTGATTTGATTTATACACCTTTCTGCTGCAGCATATATAAACATCATCCTCAGTTTGGTTGAAGTAGTGATGGGCAGGCATGCTAGAGGATCAGATAAAACCACCTGGCAAGCTGGGTCTTGCAGTGGTCTGCCAGATGGCTATCTCTGTTCTATGTCAGTTTTCTCACTTCTTTAGCAAGAGTAAGTCCCAATGCAGGAAGAAGGTAAGGAATTTATTCCATGGGTATTCCCTGAAGTGAGCCACAGGGTTTTGTAAAGATGGATGTATTTTTCTTAATCACACATCTTTGAAAGATTTCCCCCTTTTATCATGAAGTTTAGGATATTGTTAGGAGTGAGAAAGAAAGTAGGGTGGGGTGTGGGTGGTAAACAACCAAAGTAGTCTTCAGAATTTATATTTGTCAGGGGCCACTTAGGAACTGTAAAGACATACTACATACTGTGGCTTTCAGGTCCAAAGATTGCTTTTTACAAAGAGGCGAGAGAAGGTGGTGGCATATGAATAGTGAAAGAGGAGTTTAGTGACAGAAAATTGTAATAGAGGCAGAGAAACAAAGAATTTCACAAGAAACTAATGTGAAACTACATCGAGGAATCAAGACTGACCAGATCAGTTCTTCTGGAGCTTTTATATGTCAGTATCTGTAAGTACAAAAATGACAGTGATATGGGAGGGACTGATAAATGAAGACAGCTTTAAAGTCTCCAGCGGTTACATGTGGATCCTGATTCAGGAGCCTGAAATGAAATCTTAGTGAGATCTGGTGTCAGCTAGAATATTAACACAATTCCTTTGGTCTCCACAGAGGACTCATTCCTGCAGTATCTTCTTCTAAAAAATGCACAATTTTTTGTAACAAGTAAGTATGGGAAATGTAAATGCTGATATTAATTTTAACAAGTAAATTTTGAACATAAAACATGTCATGATAGCATAAAAAGCTGGGATTCTCAGTAAAAACCTTTATGTAATCTTGCCAACAGAATGTTTCAGTGTGTTCTATGTTTTACATGATGTGAAAACACTAAAAGTGATAAACATACAGTTGTTTAAACAGTAGTTTAAAAACTAAAGCCACCTTGCCAAAATGTAGAACTTGATTTGGGGATACAATGTAGTGTGATTATACTAGTACTACCTTCTGAGTGCATTTGCTACTAAGATTAATATAGCCTTTTTTTTTTTTTTTTGTCAGATTGTCCTTTGAAATTCTATTTGGGATTTGAAATGTTAGGATCTGTGAAATTAATATTCTTGTTTTCAGAAGATGGTTGTGTTTCTGTAATACCTTAGTGTAAAATCATCATGGTCTTCATTCATAGGAAAGGTGGCTGAAAGACAAGGCAGTTTTAATACTGTGTTTAAGAACAGAACTGCCCCTTTCACTTATCTGATCACTTCATGCATGTTAGCTTTCTATCTTTCAAGCAGTGGGGTGTAAGCAAATTTCAGGAATTTTTAATGTTCTTGGAGTAGGCTGTACATTTGTGACTCAAGGATTAGTAGATAGAGGGTAAAACCTCTTAATTTGGGGTCATGAATGCTTAGCGGTCATGTGCTGACCTTACAGTCATTACATGTTTGAATTCACATCATTCAGTTGTTTGCTTTGGTAGCTGAAGGGCCTTTTTCTACAAAGCCAGCAATAGAAAAACATTAGGAAAGTGTATTTTGGTTGTGAATTCCTTCACAACTGTGATTCTACATTACCTACTGCTTTGTGGTTTTCCATGATTTTAGAAATCAACTGCAGATTGCATAGATGCATGTTCTTATGCTATGTTGTACAACTAAAGTGGTCCTTTCTTCCCTCTTTGTAGGGTTTGTGGAATAAGTTTATGGACTTAAACTACTCAAAAAAGAAAACTCAAACTATACCTGTATGCCGTGGATACATTTTTGTTCAGCTTATGCCTTAACATGTAGCCTCTAACTAAATAATTACATGCTGTTATTTTTCTGCTAGCTGTATTCAGTCTACAAGATGAACAGGGCTCACATAAGTTCCTCAGTGTTTGCTTTTTTTTGTTCCATACTGCTACATTTATATAGCTTCAAACCCTATTTATTGCACACTGTTTGAGCCCTATTCTGAAGACAGAATCCTACTTGGTCTTCTCTTTAATATTCACTCTGTAGTATCTGAATCATCCACAAGCATTAATAAGATTACCTTTACATGACCTCCAAGTGATGAGGAAATTGTATTATTTCTGTTTTATAAATGCAGAGGAGGTTAAAAATGATCTGTCATCCCTGCTAATTATGGGTGTGTATACTGAAAATAGTAGGAGGTGACATGTTTCTGAGTACTAAACATTCTATAAATTCTGAAACAAAAGATAAAATGTTGTGTTTCATTTGGATCAGTTCTCACTTGCTTTGCCATTCAGCCCTACAAATAGTTGTGTTTGCATAACTGGGTATCACGAATGAGTAGCTAAAAGTAGTGTGACAGGGCAGAAACCATTTTGTATTCAACTAAATACTCCCAAAAATACAGATTGACTAATAAGTATTCGTAAAAAGGTTCGTATAGTTACCTAAAAATTAGATGGCAGTCCTGTTGCAGGGGTGAAATCCAGCTGTCTGGGAAGAATTGAGTTTAATGCAAAAGTATTTTCTTTCTTAAATGTCTTGATAAATAACACAACCTCTCTCCGTGGAAGAGGAGACATGAACCTCATTTCTGTTGTTTTATGGGGTCCCAGTGTGCAAAAGACTGAGGGGCTCCGATACAAATCTTACCAGTCTTTCCATGACACAAATAAACATACTCTGGATCTTTAATATTTTTTGTTTGTTTACATGAAGATACCAATTTATTTATCTATGTCCAGTATGGCTATTTGGCATTCCATGAAATTAGAGGGAAAGGGAAGATTGCTCTGAAGGCCATTGTGCTAACAAAGTTATTTACAAAAAACTGACAAAGATATATATCTGACAAACGGGCAAAGGTATAGTTCCATATATATCCAAAATCTGACAAAGGTATATTTCTGATAATTTTAAAGTCATATTTCATCTTGCATATGACATTTCCTGTGTCTTGCTCTTAAACTAAGTGCTCAACTTACTAACCTATAGTGGGTTAGACATACAAGAAAACATAGGTAAATATGGCTTGGTAGATTTTTTTTATTATTCTTATTTTTGTCCTTACAGAGTATTTGAGGTTGGTTTGTTTTGATGGAATAAGGTGGGAAACAATTGGTTACATGTTTTCAGAAATCTCGAGAGAGACCAGCAATTAATTTTAGGTGAGAGTGGGTGGATGTTTTTAGTAGTCTACATAAAGGATTTTGATTTTTCCAAAAAAAATCTGGAATTTATCGGTCAAATAAGTAGTGCGTAACAGGGCAAAAGAGGGTACTCTGAGACTTAGGCTGTCAGTTATGTGTTTTCTTGGACGAAATTTATTTTACTACTAAGAAGTATTCTGTAGGCTTCTGTTAACAGCTACAAACACTAGCAGAACAGAGGAATTGAAAAAAGGTAATGAATCTGCCAGACTTTACCTACAAAGGTGAATGTTCCTCCAAAAATCACAATACCCTGGAATTCCTGATAGTTTCAGACTTTGTTTTGTCAGGAAGACTTTTTGCCAGCAGCAGTTGAGAGGTCAAAACTGTTCTAAAATTTCCAAGGTCTGTTTCTGCCGCATAAGAAAATATCTACAGCAGTGACTTTCCAGCACTTTTTTTTCCTGGGACCCCATACAATTTTCTATTGAAGGTACATTTTCCATTATAGCAAATTTAAGCCAATGAACAGTAAGCCAGAAATTTCCTCAATTACCCCTTGTGGTCTCTTAGAAGTAGCCCATAGACCAATGGCATCTGCAAACCAGAGGTTGAAACCCACTAATTTAAGGAAGTGGCAGTAGTTAATTGTTCATGTGTTATTGTTAAAATGAGCATCAATTCAGTCTTGTGATAAACTGTCTTTTTGCTGTGACTAGTGATTATGGTTTTATAGTGGTATAATTGCTAGTCTAGTAGAGGTAACTAAGGCTAACACAGAGATAAGTATCCATCATGGAATTATTTCCTGCCTTTAATCCTGGTGAGATAGCAAATGTATGAACAAATCCCAGTGTCCTGGGTTCAGCAGTAGCAGTCATTTTTCTCCTTAATAGCTGGTGCAGTGCTGTGTTTTTGACTTTCAGCGTGGGAACAGAGTTGATAACACTGATGTTGTTAGTTGCTTCTCAGTAGTGTTCACTCTGACCAAGGACTTTCTGAGTCTCATGCTCTGCCACGGAGGAGGGGAAGATGGGTGGAAGCAGGGACAGGACACCTGACCCAGACTAAACAAAGACGTATTCCATACCACAGCATGTCATACCCAGTATATAAACTGGGGGCTGTTCCCCGGAAGGGTGAGATCAGTGCTCGGGTCAGGCTGTGTATCGGTCGGCGGGTGGTGAGCGGTTGTATTCTCTTCCCTTGCTATTTCCCTTATTATTATTCTTGGTGGCAGCAGTAGTGGTTTGTGTTATACCTTAGTTACTGGACTGCTCTTATCTCAACCCATGGGAGTTACATTCTTTTGATTCTCCTCCCCATCTCTCCGAGAGCAGGGTGAGGAAAGGGGGGGAGTGAGCAAGCGGGTGCTGGTTCTGGGTTACCAGCTGGGCTTGAACCACAACACCCAACAAACCTCCAAAATTATTATGCACTGAAGGAGGGTATTTTAGCTTTACAAATATAAGACAGATTGCATTTCAGATAAGCCCTAGTAAACATAACTTTCAGGTGATAGTTTTCACAGGATTACCCTATTAAAACTTGTGCAGCATTTTGGACATGTAAAGAGCTATAGGAGCTTTTATTAACTGTCATAATTCTAAAGGTTTTACTTGTTGATACTGAATGTGGACCTGCATGACATAGTTGCTTTGGTTGGTTGAAAAATAGTGCTGATTGTAAATTGTGAATGGGTCTGTGGTCTGCAAAAATAGCTATAATAAATTGTGTGTTGTGCACGTTCATTTTCCAAACAATTTTCAAGTTGTTCCAGGCCAGAAGTGAGGCCTTTTCTGTTACTGAATAAAAATGAGTTTCTCAAATTGGAGAGGAATATGTGCTTACATCTACAATCGATAGATTACTCCTTTAGCAAATGTTGAGATTGATTATGAAAAAAAAAAAAAGAGCAAGTAGATAAAAATTACTAGCAGCACATCTCTAACTTCAGGTTTTGTACTCGCATACGTGACGTGATGGCAATGTGTGCAGGCACAAGCTAACCACTGATTTGTTTGGGGCACATAAATCTGGATGTTGCAAGCCATCAGAATGGATAAGAACGTTGTGCCATCCTCCTGGTTAGGCAGTCACCATCTCAGGCACTGAGCCACTAGACAGCTGTGTAAGAAGTAAACTCAGTTTGATTAGTACAGCGTGAGAAATAAACCATCTCACAGGTGAATATTTACAGCACTTGTGTTGATGCTGCTACAGAAAGAATAAGTGGTTGTTACTTCCCTAGGAATGAGATTCGGGTCCTAGGAAAGCTGCTGAGCACCTAGCCTCTTGGCAGCAGGTATGGCCATTTTTAGAGCTCCTCCAGACACTGCAGAGGATAATCAAAAGAGCAGTGGCATGTAATTTACTCAAAAGCATTTCATTATTTAGATGGCTGTGGAATGACCAAATCCAACTGGTATGCAGGTGGTGATCTGGTTGTTTTGAAGCAGATGCAGTTTTATAATGCAGGTTTCAGTTCATATACTGGAATGACTTAAAACAGCTATATTTTTTTTTTTTCCCTAGCAAGCTATAAATGAGTCCTTGGTTTGCAGTTGTATTCAATTATTTTAAACCTATTTACAATGTATTCTATTGTAAAGTTATGACCTTTGATCTCCAGAATGGGTGCATGTCTTTTGTGGGAAGCAGGAAGTCTTGGGGCAAGTGACACTTGCAGTGCAGTTTATTTTACTTAGACTTTGATTCACCCCCTCCCCCTGTTTCTAGAACTGAAGACAAATTTCTGTTTCTATTGGATTATAAACAGGTTCTGGATAGCTTCAGCTGCTGCATAGTGCAGTGATATTTTAATTTGCTGGGTAGACATGTTTACTGTGTACTGTGTAGTTTATGAGTGTTACCATAAATGAGGTAATCTTGCATCTTGGTTTCCATGTGTGAAACATTACATGAGCTAATGCAGCTGCACCGCTGCTTGCTGAATATTAGTAGACTTTATTTGAACATAAAGTTTATACTGAATTGCTTTAAATATTTGTGCTAAAACTGGTAGTGCTGCTTTTTTAATGTGCTTTATATGTCACTGACGGATGCCAAATTTCACAAAGCAATGTAAGAATGTCTGGTGGATTTCTGCTGTGTACCCCATTGTTCTCAATAATGGAGATTCCACAGTGAAATAAAATTCATGACAAAATTTTTAATTTATGTTCAGTTAGTGTTTCAGGGACTGGTTCATATTAAGTATACACAGGAACAGTAGCTTCCTAGTGTGCTGTAGCAGTCTTAAAAGTATGCACATTCTCTCTAAAATCTGAATGTGGAATTTGAAGTGACACATGTGGATTGTGAGAATATAGACAGAAAAAGTTGATTTCTGCTCAGCTTTTGAAGGAACATGTAAAGATTTTTTTGTAGTTTAGTTTTGCCTACCAAAATCCATGAATCATTGTGGTTTTTAAAAGTATGATTTTAGCATCTATGGCCATATTATTTTTACTTAATTAAATATATTGCACATTTTCAGTTTTGAAGCTAATTAGGAAGGTGAAAGCTGTAATACACAGTAACTTATAAAATATGTCAGCGTATTTTGCTAACTCTAATAGTAACACTTGCATGTAATTTCTTGGGTTTAACTTAATTTATGTTCTTTTTTATAAGTCAGAATAACGGAAATTGGTATAAAGTACATTTAAAAAGACAAAAATTATTTTTGTATGATTAAATACATAAAAATAAGTACTAAAGAAACAGGTATATTTATATATTTTTATAAGCAACTTTAAAGAAAAAACTTCTGAGTATGTGTTCTAAAGAGCTCCATCATTATCTCATACTTTTCTCAAAATAGAATTGGAAATTATTCTCCTGCCAAAGCCTAGTTTCCTACTTATACGTGTCCTTTGTTTCTTACCCTTCATCCCTTAGCAACATCTTCAGCTTCTCCCAAAAATTTCTTATGATACTGCAGCTGAAGAAGCACCACTGGTTTTGGCAGCTGGCAGCATTGGCCAGTGGGCATCCGCTGCCTCACTAGATACAACCAAATGTTGTATCTACCAAATGGATGCTAAGGATACATACTGCCTGGCTTTCTCTTGGTGGGGGGCAATGAACATAGCACCAACGTCTTATTTCCTTAGAGAACAGAGTTAAAAATAAAATCTGAATTCAGTATTTTAAGCCCTTGTGTTCCTACATGAGTTAAATCCCACACGCAAGTTTTAAACCCACGAATCAGTCTTAGGAGTTTTACAACTGTGTTTGCGTCAGTATTTGAATCCTTCCTCGTTGTGTCCTTTTAGTTTGTTTAATTTTGCTAGTTGTATGATGGATATTATGGATAATTTTGTTTGTGTGCAAATTGTACTTTAACGTCTTAGAGCAATTTTGTTCCTGAAGTGTAACAGTCATTATGATGTGTCTAATGAGAGGGATATGGAGTTATTTTACACAGTTGGTCAAAAATGACCATATGGCATGGTTTTGATTTTGTTTTGCCAAAATTCAAACTTAGGAATTTTCTAAAGGGGAAGTCTTTGGGATTTAGGTCTTAAAAAAGGAGAGGCTTGCTATACTTATGGAATTAATGAAATCCTTTATAACAGAAACAAGTTTTTGAATTCTCACAATTGGTAATATTTGCATTTAATACCCCTGTGTGTGCCGAGATTAATGTAAAGCTTAATGTAAACTTAGTTGCTTGTTTTCATATTTTTATTGATTACGTGCTTTTTACTAGGTGTACTAAACAGTTTGTTTCCCTTGAGAGGTCCAGCAGCTGTAAGTCCTTTGAAAATGTTCGTTAGTATGCATCTCACTCAATATAACGTGAACCCCCCACTGTTTTATGTAGAAGGATCTTTAGGTTATATAGTAGGCTACAAGCCCTTTTTACCTGTAGTTTCCAGTAAACTTTTTTTTTTTTTTGAGGTCTCTCCATGTTTATTCTCCAATAAACGAGGCTTTCTCACTTTAAATTTTGCCACAGTTTGTGTTTTTCCTTAAGCTGCTGCTCTCAAAATTGTTAGTTTGCAGGAATCTCAGCTTTTATAATAGTTTCTAAAGCAATTTTATAATTTTGTGGATGAAAGGTTGAAAACATTATCTCTGAAGCCTCAAATCTTCCTAGGCAAACAAAAATTATACTGTATTTTGAAGTCCAAAATTTTCATGAAGTTTTTTCAACTCTTAACTCTTTTACGACTGGAAGGAATGAACTGTGGCTTGTGAGGGCTGGCAGTGTAGCCCCTCTTCTTCCTCCTTCTGGAGGAATGAAGGTTTACGTGTCTTCCTTCTTGTTCCCAGTTCCCGGGATTGTAGGTACTGGTCAGACAGGATTTCTGCGTGCCAGAGGATAACGTGTTCTGCTGTACATAGTTAGGCATCCTTCATCACTTCTGCTACTGGTAATTGTCAGTTCCCATTTTTTGCTTAATTTGAAGACTTTTTGCTGTGTGCTTTTGTACCGCCCACACAAGTTTTGTGCAGAACTAAATACTAAGCATTGTTTTCTATTATCATCTAGTAGCAGTGAAATGACTGGGAAACAAATACTGAAACAAAGGGCAGCTGATGAAATACCTATCTATAACCAAGTCAAAAGCTGTTAAGGAAACTCTTTTCTGCAAGCATCTTTATTTTTCCTTTTGTGCATTGGGTGTGATATTGAATTTCTTACATGTATCCTCTGCACGGGACCAATAAGATAATTGCTGTACTTAAAAACAAGCAAAGAACCAAAAAAGAAACCCAAGCCACAAATTGATTTTAAGAACCTTTTACATTTTAGTATTTCTGTCTTCCAGTGTCCAGGAAAATTTTTAGCAACATCTCACCTTTCAGTTTTGGGCAGAAACAGATATAGTTATGTCAAATATGAAACCATACATTTTTAACTGTCATCATGTCTTGATAATCATGATTTTCCCACATATAAACTTATATTTTTTCAGGTAAAAAGTGTTTATCATTTTCTCTCTGT
The DNA here is from genome assembly GCA_039720435.1 of Amazona ochrocephala. Lineage (NCBI taxonomy): Eukaryota > Metazoa > Chordata > Aves > Psittaciformes > Psittacidae > Amazona > Amazona ochrocephala. The sequence continues at coordinate 66,103,269 of CM077879.1, forward strand.
GTATATGTAGACACAAAGCTGAACATTTTCTTTTAAAGTTTCTAGTATTGCCAATAACCATACAGTAGAAATTTAATTTCAGCAAAAAACAGTAGGGCTTTTCATACACAATTTGAAGGATAAATCAGTAATTATGCATTTAATTGGCTAATAAATCATAGCACATTTCCCTTCTTTTCTGTAGTGCTATGCTAAATCTTTATAATGTGGCCTGGTGTATTTTTGTAAAAAAGAAAACAAAATGGATTGTTTAGTGTATGTACAGTGCACAAGTGACATAAATATGTAAAGCCTTCTATAGTGTTTACTATGTTATATGAGAAGTTCCTGTGATTACATGCCTAGGGATTTTATGAATGTACATTTTAAAGGAGGTATTTCTCATGTGTACATTTAGTATGTAAATAACAAGAGGGGAACTTGATCAAGCTAAAATGAATTTGCAAAAAACACGGAAGAGAACTCTCTGAAATGTGTTTGTGATTCTGTTACTGTATCAATTCTCAGATTTTTATTACTAGTTCTGTTTATTTTTAGAGTGGCTATTTAGTTGTGAATTTATTATATTTTTTTAATTGGTGAACAGGGGATTGATTTAAATGCTTTAAAACTTGAGGAAGACTTTAGGTAGCAGAATCTCTGCCTGTCATTTCTATTAACATTGCAGGTTACATTACCTCAGTATTTGCAGTTTTCATTTCCTTATGAGTTAGGGTGTGGGATCATTTGACACATTTGTTCTCGTTAAGAGACTGAAATTTTCCAGAAATATTTCATGAATAAAATAACATCAACATTGCCACAGTGAAATGATGAATACAGACCAGGTTAGTTACAAAAGAATGAAACACAGACATAGACAAGCCTTTTTCTATGTCACTTCTTGCCCATGGAATGGCAACGGTCATTTTATTGTTTGCCTGCATATGAGGAAATTGGAGAGGGTGGTTGTTCCAATAAAAATTGTGATTAGTGTAACTGATTTACAAGAATTTAAGGCATGAATTACATTAAATTATATACCTAGAAAATTCTGTCATCTAGGTGGCAAAGCCATTACGTGAAGTCACTGAAAATTTTCCTTGATTATGCTTTCAGGGACAGTTAAGCAGTGTTTCAAGATTCCTCCATATAGGTACATGCATTCAAACCAAATTTAACTGGACTTCTAGCTTTTATGAGAAGGGGAATATTGAATATAGCTTACAGTGATTCCAGTCCAGTATCCTGGTTGCTTTCATTTGTAATGTGAAACAGTTGTGGATATTGCATGTTATAATAGCTGATTGTATGCACTAGGACAAGTGGTGAATCCTGACTTTGTCAAAAAGGTTTCCGAGCAAGATAGAATTTTTCCATGCGTGCATTTCCATATCACCTGATCCCTGGAATAGGCTCTCAGTATTGCTATAATAGAAGTCTGTTTTGAAAGAGACAGGAAAATGTTTTTTTTAATCTAAAACTTTACAAGGAATTTTTATAAAGCAAATTACAACTTTTTTTATGTGGAGTGACAACAGCAAGATTTGTATTAATACCAAACAGTGTTTCCAAACATATTTTAGTATATGTGCATGCAGGCTAAAAGAAGTAATAGAAAACACTCTGTTATTACATTTCAGTAGAAAAAATTCACCTGCATAAGCTGGCTGCATAAATGCCCATTACTTTGATGTTCACTTGACTTTACTGACATCCAGGGGAAAAAAAGTATCTGGAGAACTGGAGGCACTGTAAACTGAGGGGATAACAAATGGTCGCTAGTATGACATTAATAAATATTTGGAGCATTCTGCATTAAGATAGATGAGCTTAACAAGTACTACTCATCCTCTGTGCCGCTGCCTGATTTAAATACAGTAATAACTCCATAGGACCAGTTAAAAAGTTAATTTTACTTTGAATAGTTTTGTAGTAAGCAAGCATACCCTATCTGTCTGATCCTTGTGTGGCAAGAAATCTCTTTTCAGTTTGTCAGAGAAAAAAAAAAGAACACTTTTCAAGTATGACTATTTGTTGTCATCCCAGATATTTCTTGTAGCAATAATGAAGTAGAAAATAAGACTAAGATAAAATTCTTTCCAACAGCACTAGCTGTTTTTACTTTGATTCTCACAGTTTTCTTAATCATTTATTTCAAACCCATGGTAGTTGGCAGACATGTAAGTAAATCTGGAATTTAAACTCAAACATTTGATTAAACAAAATAGTTACTTCTTGAATCTTCTTCAATGAAGGTGTAAGGAAAAACACATTCAGTTAGGCATGTTACAGAAATGAATGTGGCCTCAGTAATTTATGAGCGTGGGGCAAAAGAAGAGTTTTCTATTAAAAAATACAGTCCACCCCAGGCGTAAGTGACCAAGTCATATCATCATCCTAGTGAACAGTTTGATGGATAACTGTTTTCCATTTGCCCACTATACCAGTCCTGAAATTGTCCCATCACTACCAATTTATTTTCTATGGACATAATATTGTATTGTGTTGTTACAATAGGATGAAAGAGAAGTGTGAAGAGATTGGGAGTTTATCATTGAGATACAAATTTTAAGCGAAGATCAAGTCTGTTCGTTGATAAGCAAGATTGCAGTAACATTTATACATAGTATGCTCTTACATTTTGATTGTATTTCTGGTTCCATTTCTTCACTTGTGAGCTAGAAGTTCTTGGCAAAGCTGAATATACAACATAAATATAAACCACACTGCAAGGATGGGTCCCTCAGAGAGAGAAAAAAAGAGAGAGAGAAGAAAATGATTTAATGCAATAATGATTTTAGCTATACACAGGCATCCCTTTTTTGTCTGGAGTTGTTAAATTACCTGATGTCCGCATGTGTAATTTAAACAAAATTTTGTTCTCTAGTCTTTCTTCTTTCTGAACTATCTTCTCAAGGAGAAGGATGATGAATGGAAACATAAACATAGCATGAGAATGTGAACTAGTTCCCAAACATTTCAGTGGTTTTTATAAACAACTGGTCATTGTTACCTTTTGCTGGATTACAGTTTCCTTTAGAACAACAGTGCTCTTCAGCTGCATTATGAAGTTGATTCTAAATGTTTTCACATAGTTGCTTAAAGGCTTTAATGTTTAAATAATGGTTATATAATTATACATTGTTTAAACAATTAGCTTTTAAGTCTAGCTATAAGCTCACATTTTATATACATACTACCAAAAATGATAACGAAACTCCATTTTAAAATATGAACTGACCTTGGAGTGAGCAACTATAGCTTAGGGACATTTGTTTCAATTTTAAAATTCAATTTTTAACATGCTCATTTTCATTTTGAGTATGAACAGTGATTCCTGCTGTTCTCTTTGGTCACCCTGTGAGCACAGACATGGTCAGCAGCTAGTTTTTCTCCTTCTGAACTCTATTTTCAGCATTCTGTGTGCATTGTATGCCCATTTCTCTACGATGGGAAGTGCCAACTTGCATCTCACTCGTCTGTGCAGGCACAAAGGGTTGGCTGAAGCTTGAACCAGAGTGCCTTGGAGGGGTGAGATTAACATCATAGCGTGTTAGTTGTCCCCTAAGACATCGTGGCAGCTGCCGATTTTCTATTTTGAAACATTCAAAATAACAATTGACACAATAAATTAAGATACTGCTTAGTATTTTAACTTTGTAAAGTCGCATAATATTTTAGGTCCACTGTTTTTGCTTGAGTAATGATTTGATTGCCTTTTAAAAATAACATAAAATGGCATTTTTGATCTTCTTGAACTGCATTCATATGGTGATTTAATTATGAATTTTTTAATTGTATAAGTTTAATACAGTAACAGAAAGGCTAAGGATAAAAAAAAATCCCTCTTTAAAAGTTGAATACATTTTATCTGTTTCATACGAGCATTTCAGAAATCATATTTTGTAGCTGCACTACGTTTTAATTTTAGATACTGTGCATCTTTAATGACTCTAATTTATACAAATTTTGTTTTATTGTCAAAACATTTAATTATGTCATGTCTTGAAGGTGTAAAGCTGTCAAATAAATCAGAGGCTCAGTATAAACATTTGGTGAGTTGCTTTTGCTACTATACTGTAGTTGTTACTGGGCAGTTAGTGGAACTTTTTTAAAGCATTTACTCAGCAGGTACAGGACAACGCTGGTACAATGAATTGCTGATTGCTTGTAAAACAGCAGGTAGTAATGCCCTCACTCTTTGTAATTCTGCTTTGTAAAATAAAGTGGCAAGATAGCCTGGCAGAGAAGGCCACTGTGCATGGGATATGTTTCCTGCCTAAGGGCTGCTGGAAATTGCCAATCCTGTTTCTAAAATAAGTACGTAAATAAATAAATATTAAAAAATCAAATTGTTGCTATTTTCCATAGAGCAGAAAATGAAGTTTTCAGCCACAGAGGGAACAATTTGACAACACAGGCATGAAAAACAGAAAATGCAAAGACTGAATGTTTTTATGAAGGACTTAGTAGTTGTATTAAAAAAAACCCAACAAATAAAACCAAAACAAACAAACAAAAGCCCAAACAAACCTCCCCCCAAAAAACCAAACAACAAAACCACAAACCCCCCCAAATCCAACAACTTGCAGGTGTCTTTAAAATGTTTAAACTTCCTATGAAAAAAAGTCGTCTTTTTTTAACCAATATTTTGTTCCGGTGTTAATACAAGCTACGGGCTCCCCAAAGTGAGGTTTGGATGAAGTAAATTAGTTCTACTTTGAAGCTTTTCTTTTCTCCCCCTTTCAGGATGAATGGGGAGGCCCTTGAATGGAAGCTGCTTTTCATTAGTGCCACCACATACCTATTTGAAAGGAAGAGCTCTTTTAGCACATACAAACACTGGAGTAAAGGAAAGCTTCCTTTTTCTACCAGAAGACCATCAGCTAAACAGCTCCTAGCTTCTCTTTCCAGTCAGGTGGTTTCCAATCAGAGTTAATTACTCCAGTCATTTATTCTAATCACCCTCTCCGTATGGCCAGCAGTATTCTGTCACAGGGTGGCACCGCTTGAAGCCCTTTAGGTTTGAAAGCCACTGCAGGGTACTTGAGGCTCATTAACGGGGCCTCTCCACGCCGGGCTCTGGATCTGCTCCCCGGTTACCTCCCCGTGCCCCGCCGCCGCTCCCTCCCCTCCTCCGGCCCTAGTTAACTCTTTCCCGCCTGCTTGCCTTTTGCTTGCGCAGGGAAGCAAGAGGCTCGTTGCCGCTCCGCCGCGCTGGAAACCGGGCATGCTCCTATTCGCAAACGCCTAGAAGTCGCGCCGTTTGTGAAATGCAAAAGCACAAACCAGCTTGTCCTAAAGAAAGTGTAGGATTGAAAATACGGGCTTTTAAGAAACAGTGTTAATTTCCTTTATGCTCTGTGATAGGTGAACTTCAGGCTTAGGCTATACAGATCGGACTAGGTATCTAAACCACTTGTGTGGTTGTGGTGGGGAGGAACTGTGGGGACCTTCAATATTCCCGGGTACGAACAGTCATTTAGAGTTCTGAACTTGGAGACAAAGCCATGATAGCATCGTCCTTCTGCTGATCTTCTTCTGGATAAGGGAGCTCCATGCCACAGGTATGGGGCTTTATTTAAAAAAAATAATCTATTAGTGTAACCCTTGTCAGGCCAAGAGCTTTGGTTAGAATGTTGAATAAAACCTTGTGATTTGGTTGTTGCTACTTTAAAACTTTGTGTAACATTGTGTTGGGTTTGGGGGTTTATATTTTTTTTTCTTTATACTTGTTTTTCAATAATGGGAAGTAATGCCATAGATAGATGCTTGCTTGTTTGCCCTGTAAGCAGCAAGAGCTGTCTCTGGGAGTTCAGCCTCTGAATTAAATGGCTGTTTGGAAGATGGAAGTTAAATACTGGTTTATTGCAGTATATTTTTATTTGATTTCTAAATGTTAGGGAGGTTTAGGCCACCTTCTATGAAGAAAAAAATTATGGTTGATATAAGGGAAAATACTAGGCTTTTCTAGCATCTTATATAGCTTATAACTTGAAAAAAAAATTCATTAAAATGCTAATACCTGATCGTATGCTTTTTCAGTAGATAATCTCTGTATTCCTCTCTGTAGGAGTATTCATCTCCTACATCGTTCCCACTAACAGGTTCCACCTAACCACTCTGGTTCATGGCAGAGTAATATAAAGGTTATGGAAAGTTTGCTCTCAACTTACTACAGGAAGTCTGTTGCACTTGGAGGTGTTTATACCTTGATTTCCTGAGCATGCTCAATATACTCACTGTATCACTTGTCTTTCTGTGTACAGCTGTCATAGTGGAAATTTGAAACAGGTTTATGTGAAACAAGGGAATCAAGTCTAGAAGAAATTAAACTGTCTGCAAGAAAGCATTATGAACTAAACTAGTTGAAACTCAACATGCAATGCATAATGAAATGAGAATAAAAAAAGAGATTTTGCATTTTCTAAGGGTGGACATTTTAAGAAGTAAGAAGAAAGAAAAGAAATATAATCCATTTTCAGTTTGATTTCTTTCAAGCATTGAACCTGACTCCTAAGAGCTATTTGTTCTGTTACAAATTCCAGTGCTGGCCAGGCTGCTCCCAGGGAGCAGGAGACAGACCAGGGGATACACTGGGACAGGGCATGACAGTCAAGATGAGGGCAGTGTCCTCCTTAATCAGAGACTATAGAAGTTCTTGTCCAAGGGTGTTTGATAGAAGATGAACCTCCTGAGCACCAGTTTGTCTGGATTCAGACTTCCTGATAGCTTGCCTAGCATGTATGCCAGAACAAGACATTATGAGAACCTGCTGTGTTTGGGCAAATTTGCGAAAAGCATTTCATTTTCCAAATTGTATCTTCCACAGATTTGATTTTTTTTCTTAAATTCTGGATGCAGAAGCTGATAATGTCTTTGATAAACAAATTCTCCCTTTCTCTGTCATGGTTAAAGTCAAATAGTGAATCTCCTTTGTCAGTCTGGTTAAATGCCAACTTTAAGGAGTCTGATGTCCTTGCCAAACATACCTTGTATTGTCATCGTAAGCAACCATTCAGAATGCCTTTATAAAAAAGCAAGGCTTCATTGTTCATAATAATCGAAAAGAAGGAAATCCTTCACTTATCTATATGTGTTAGGCCGAATGGGTTACACATTTGTGCCACGTGATGATATAGTGCTGTTTCCTATATTTGTAACTGTTCGATTTCTTCAGATGTGGTACCATAACTGCCTTTGTAAATCTTCTGTTCTGTTCTCCAAAAGCTCTTGAATGCTTCTTATTCTGTGAATAAGTAGACAAGTCAAAAAGATTGAAGTTGTCTGCCTGACTCGCATCTAAACAGTGTTTTAAATTTTAAATTCCTCGACCTTTTGTCATACCGTTTCCTAATCTTAAACAAATTTTTCTAGATTTTTTTTTTCCCCAGAACTGGCTTCAAAGACAAATTAGATCAGTCTCTACGACTCTTCTAAGATGTTCGCTTGTGCTATTTGCAGAGATTTGAAGACCATGTGTTTGCAACCATTTCTGTCTCCTCTTATATGCATACTAATACTTGTTGATCATCACAGTTCTTGTGAATTGCATATGCAACTGACACATCAAAGCACAGCATAAATGCTGCAAGCTGTTGAAACAGAGTGCAAAAATAAAGCAGCAGTTGACTTCTAGGGCTTACAGAGTAAATCAGAAGGAAGAAATGTATGAACAGTTTAGATGTAAAATGTGTTAAAAAAACCACTGGTTTCTCCCAGTTTGAAGTGTATTGTGCTGTCATTAACCAGATGGTATGCATAGGCTTAAACTTTAATTTAAGGATTAAATAGAATGGTTGTACTGTGCCTAATACTTAACAGGAAAGCCCTTTCAAGTGTAGTTTTGTCTGTGTTCACATAAACATGATAATGAAACTTCATGTTTCAGATATTTTCTAAAACTTCGTGACCTTTACTGTATTCACTAAAAGTTTCACCATATATTGCATTACTATTATGCTAGCTCTGTACTCATTTAGGGTAAGTAAGCTAAACCCCCATGACTGGTGAAGTGTACTCTAATCATTACACTTTCCCAAATTTCAGTGTTTGACCTGTTTCTAGCTTCAGTGAATAAGCTTGTTCAGCCTCAAAGGCAAGCAAATTTTACATGGCTTAAAGTTTTGTAGTGCATATTTTGCACTTCTCTCTTAGTGGGAAAGAATCTGAAACATAAAAAGGTGAATCACTGTTTACTGTGAGAAATGCCCTTTCTGAAGGGTGTAGTACTCTGACCTTTCAGTTTGTCTTTGGCTAATACTTGACAGTTGGAAGCAACTGTGATCATGTTGACAAGGCTCAAGGAGATACCACTTCACTTGGCTTGAAGTATTCAAGTTAGCTGAAGTGTTAGAAGCAGTATACCTGCATTAACCTTCTGAGAGGAAAGATACCTTAGCTTGGCAGCACAGGATGCTATCATGGTTGCGCAGCTTCACTGCTCGGTCAGCTGAATTAGAACACAACACTGCATTGTGAAATACAGTCGTATCTTGTGGATTTTGGTGTTTGGTGTTTTGTTGTTTGTTTTTTTTTTTTCTTTAACACAGAACTTCATTTAGGCTAATTTGAGTGGGCCAGCTGTCAGCTGTGTGGTTAACAGCCTGTGTTTCCATGGCTAATAGGTTCCAGATCCAGGCTGTCAGTCTGCATGCAAACAAGTGTTGGAGGAACTGAGAGAGGAATTGCTGAATTTCAAGGAGGAGGGAGCTTCCTGCCTCCTTTTGGTGCTGTGTGTGAGGATTTTCAAAGGGATTTTCATTCACAGTCTTGGCCTTGGGATGTTGTTGCCTCTTCTGGAGGAGAGAATCCTCTAACAATGTAGTAGACATTTTAAATGTGGACAAAAAGTGCAGGGACGGAATGGAGGGATGTAGAAATGGAGAAATCAGCAGCACCTCCTCGTGTTAAGAATACTTGCTTTTAGCCACGTTTGTAGTAATAAATGGTTATGGTCTACCTGGTCATTGTTAGATTTTTTTTGTGTATCCCTAGGGACAGACAAATGCAAGCCACCTACATCAGTATTACCACACTTATGAATAATGATAGCCATTTGTGTGATTCTACAACTGTAATTAATTATGGCTTTTATATATTATTTTTCATGTAGGGAAATTTAATAGAGACCTCCTGATCTTTTTTTGTTGCTATCTCACTCTTGTATATCTTTTCTAACTCTGACTGAGATGAAATCAAAGAACTAGGAAGGGGCCTTTCTTGGTATGCTTTTTGAAAAGCATCTGTTGGTTTATGGAGTCAGTTGGCTGAGAAGTGATACCCACTCTTATTTTTCAGTAGGGCAGTTAGCATTATCGCAACCATGACCAGTGGAATATGTAAATAAACGAGGTAAGCCAACGTGTTCATTAACTCTTGAGCACCAGTTTGCGCACTCAAAGAAAAGGATATACCAATTACTTGCCTTGTGGGAAATCAGCCCTTACTCAGTGTGTGACATTGTAACTACACTGGTTTGGGACCTGTGTTGGCTTTATTTAACCTGGTTTCAGTTTCTCTACATTATAGTGTCATCTTCTGAAGTTTGTGGTTTTAAGTCTAGCTCTCCAAATGTTCTCACAGCCATATGATTATGTCTTCTCCTGATGGGTAACTTTGGCAGTCCTGCAAGCCAGGATGCTTTACTTCACCTTTCTAAGTTGTTCTGCTATGAAGGCTGTGGAATTTCTCACAAGAGTAAAGATAAACATCTGTGTAAACGTTTTCACTATTGGCATCCAGGGTAGATGTGTAAACACTGAAACTTAACAACAAAAATGTAACATTTTTGTGTTTATCTATATACTGTTCATGGTAAATTGTAGCAATTTTGCCTTAAAATAGTGCTTTTTTAGTTTGCAGATCATCATGGATATACCAAGAAATATTTTTTTAAGGGTTTTCCTGGGTTCATCTGGGTTCAGCAGTAGCAGTCATTCTTCTCCTTCTTTGTAGCTGGTGCAGTGCTGTGTTTTTGACTTTTGGCCAAGGAACGGAGCTGATAACACCAGTGGTTTTAGTTGCTGCTCAGTAATGTTTGCTCTGACAAAGGACTTTCTGAGTCTCATGTCCTGCCAGGGAAGGGAGGAAGCCGGGAGGAAGCAGAGACAGGACACCTGACCCAAACTAGCCGAAGAGGTATTACACACCACAGCATGTCATGCCCACTATATAAACTGGGGCAGTTCCCCGGAAGGGCTAGATCAGTGCTTGGGTCGGGCTGGGTATCGGTCAGTAGGTGGTGAGCGCTTGTATTCTCTTCCCTTGTTATTCCCCTTATCATTATTATTATTGGTGGCAGCAGCAGTGGTTTGTGTTATACCTTAGTTACTGAACTGTTCTTATCTCAACCCGTGGGAGTTACATTTTTTCGATTCTCCTCCCCATCCCTTTGGGAGTGGGGGGGGAGGGGGGTGAGCGAACGGCTGTGTGGTTCTGGGTTACCAGCTGGCCTTAAATCGTGACAAGGGTGATCACTGCCCTTCATGAAAAGAGTGACTAAGAATGCTCCAAGGCGAGTTTTCATATTAATCTGTATCTTTTATTCCTGGCACCTAATGATAGGCATTTCAGTTGAGATTAAAGCCAAATTTCACAGGAAATGTAGCTTTCATTTTATAAAATACATAACAGCTGACTTGTCCATTTAAACTTCAAAATAACAGTTGTAGACTGAATATAGAAATCACCAAACGATGGAAAAGTGCTCAAGATTTTTAGCTAAACATGCCACTAATTTGTTCTTATTTTGGCAATAATTACATAAATTCAGGTAGGAGTTTGAGTCATTAAATTGCGAAAAATTTTTCTTTGTTTACATGCTGCTTATGCAGAATGTATCTTTTCACAAAATTTAGTTAAGTTACACTATTACTATTTGCTTTTTTGTTATTACTTAGTACCTTATTGTTAAATACAGAGAAGTAGGAGGAGCAGAAGGAGGGACGTTTATCTTCCAGAAGTCTCCTAGGTCTGAGCTTCTCAGACTGTTGATGCCCTTTGTTCTATAAGATCAGTTGTCTTCAGTAAAGCATCTGAGTTCAATCTTTTTATTAAGATTATATTTTCCAGAGTTCTTTTTCCATTTTATCCTGGTGTTGGTAACTAAGTAGAGAAATAAAGTAAGATGCTAGCTTTGGTTATAAAAGTAATGAGGAATGCATTGGCAGTGCACTTCTGGAACTCACACGTTTAAAAAAAAAAAAAGAAAAATTAGATGGTTCTTACAATGTAAGCTGTAAAGTGATTCCTCACTTTCTGACGTATTTCGTGTTTAAAACACATTAAAAATACATTAAATAAAACTACACGAATTTACTTGGAACAGTTACTTAGCAAGGTAGAAACCCACAACCACACAAGCATTTTTTGATGTCTGTTTCATCCTTTTGAAATTTGTATTACCTCATGCAGAACTTGAAGTTTTCTCCTTATCCTCCTTCTCCTGATAGCTTCAAGGCAGGCTTGAGTTCAGTAACTTTCTAGTAGCTTTTCATCCTTCTTTTTCCTGCGATGTCTACCCATGTGATCAAACAGTGTTACTGGCGAAAGTGTGTTTGGTAATTTACTTTTTAATACTAGTGGTTACTGAGCAAGCTCAAAAGATAAAAGCCAGCACTTCAAGAGTTAATATGTTATTAGGAGGACAGGAAATCTGGCAACTATTGCAGAAACTAGACCTAATGGTGCACACAAACAATTTGTCAGTCTTGGTAAATGTGAATAGCTTTCCACAAAGTGGCTGTTTTTGCTTTGTTTGAGCAGCCTAAACTTTTCCTTTTCGGACTTTAAATCTTGGAAGTGAAATGTGATCCACATATTGAATCAAAATAATTTAATTCAAACCATATTTTGATTGGAACAAGGTTGACGTGGAAAGAAACTCTAGAATAAAAAAAAGAAGTTGAAAGGACTTTCTATCATATATTTAGCAGGAAAATTTGAAACAGTTCTAATTAGGCTGAAAAAAACAGCCTTCTTCATTGTAACTTACAAAGGTCATATATCAACGTTAAGGCAGCATTACCAACTTGAGTCTGAGAGCCTGCACATGCAAACATAGTTCCAGTTGTTTGGGTTTGCTGGTTTGGGTTTTTTTTTCTAGAAGTACATGCATACTCGTAGTTGCAAGCAAGGATTTGTACTTTGAAGTAGTTACTTGGTCCTGCAATTATGTGGGTGCTTTGTCATGTGCCGAAGAGTATTTTCCACTTCAAAATTGTGTTTGTGCTAAAAATGTGTGAAATCTTAATTCATGCTTTTCTGTTGGTACATAAATATTTTTCAAATGGAACAAAAAAAAAAAAAAAAGAAAAAGAAGGAGACTCAATTATTTTTAGTGTTTCAAAGGAAATTCCCGACTTCAAAGAGGAATTAAAATATTTAGGCCATTAAAAATAATAGGCAATTATTTGTACTTGAGATTTGTAATTCCTTACTTGCCGATGTAGTGTATTCCTGGGGTTTCTGGGTTTTATTTTATTTTATTTTTTTAATTGAGTGAACAGGAAAGATTACTCATGTATGAGGAGCAATTTTGGTTTCTCATTCAGGTTTCTGCTTCATTTTAACTACATAAACCACATTTGGTATAGGTTGGACTTCTTTTATGTCTTTCAGAGTTACATCCATGCTTTATGCTGTGCTTCCAAGATTACTTTGCTTTAATCAGCATAGGAATAAGGCAAACAAGTCTGTGGTCCGTTTCTGAATAGCTTGGTTATGAATAAATACCTATGCTGGTGAAAAGAAATGCAGTTAATCTTCTCATCTAATTTCAGCATTGGAGTATCCTAATCTCAAGCCCAGTATATATTCATTTTTAATAGACATCCTTTCATATGAGATATGTCATTACATAATCTAAACCAGAAAGAAAAGTAGAGGGCAAAAGCCAATACTAGTCAATCTAAAGATGCAAACCTTGATTCCAAGGGTATAATATTGTATGTGAAAATATATTATAATAAATGGTTAGAGTGTTTATACTGGAAAAAGGAAAAATCTTCCTGAACCTGCTGATTTTATGTTTTTGTCATTCCAACCATGTTTTACTATATAATTTGTGGTAGTATTACACTGATGGTAGTCTTTGGCTGTGAGCACTAAATTAATCTCCATTCATTACTTTCAGAAAACAGAGCAGAAAAAGTTGTACATAAAATAATGAATTTCAAAGTCGTTTGTGAAGTCGTTTTGATTGCACATATTTAGTGACATAAAATTGTGCATTTGGAAAGTATTTATGAATAAACTAAAATTTCCATGTATAAGATCAAAGCTTCAGTTTGTTGATGTGTCTGAAGCATTTCTACCTTGGGAATGGAGAAATGAAAGTTACTAATAGGTGTTTGTGTTTGACATCTGTATACTGTACTTTTTAGCATATCTCAAGTGTTTTAGTCTCTGCCTAATAGATCTCATTAAAGAAACAGATATCAGCCCCAAGACAGTTTGTCAAAGTTAATATGAGTCCCTGTGGACAGAATTGACAATTTATGTGTGGCTTCATGTGACAGTCTTTTCATGGTCTTGTTTGATCCTTTAACAATTGGACATTAGTCACTGATTTGTATTACAGTAACTCAATGGGATTGAATATGACTGTACTGCACTGGACATTTAAGAGGATTTTCTTGTTTTGCACATTTTCCTCAGAGCACACAGTAAATGATGTACTTGGGCTGCTGTGGGAGTGCTCTCAATTGATTGGTTTGCTTTAAGAGCAGCATGGGAAGGTTGTTAGTATCCCACCACTGCATGCCGTATTTAACTTGAGCCTTAATGAGCACTGTCTGTCCTACATGCTCAAGTAATCCTAAATGCTTAGCATTCCATACCCTTGGCTTAGTTTTGCCAGAGGTAAATAGTAACAGTAACATTTTTAATCTTTTTTTAAAGCCCTCCTTTTAAAGACTGGATAGTTAACACAGATTGGAACTTTACAAGTTCTCAGACGTTTGGCTTGATTTTGATTGGGTTTTTTTGTTTGTTTTGATTTGGTTTTTTTACGGAGAACCCATACTTAAATAGTATATATCAATGCAGCTATAAAGTGTATCGCATGTCCTGGTACATTGTGGTATTCGCCTGGGAAGTCTACTTGATTTTTTAATTTTTTTACAGACTGTTAACTATTGTTCCTCCATTGATTCTGCCATAGCATAAGCAAGTCCCTCCAACCAAGAGCTTAACTGTGAACTTGAAATGCCAGAAAAGCTTATTAGTCTTTGAATTTGTGTGCTATGTTTGGAGTGTCCTTCAGGGGCCTGGGTATTGATGCTGACTGTAGTAATTTTTTGTTTAGTGCTTTTATTTGTGATTTGGCAAATAAGAAGTAAGATTTAAAATGACCTAATATGGGGAAAAATATCTACTTTTGAATCTGTATAAATTGCTAGTGTAAAATAATTTCAAACTTGAAAACGAGAAGTAAATTTGGGATGGCTCCCAACCATTTCATGAAAAAGCAAAGGGTGTGTTTTACTTTTGCTTTTTCAAGGAGAAGTCATGCTTAGATATGCTGCTAATCTGAGGAGAATTGCAGAGTGATATTCCTTTAGTTATTCATGTCCTAAACCTTTGTGAGCGTGATATGACCCATTACAAATCTAGTTTTTGAAGAAAAGGGAAATATGAACCACCTCTGCACACACTATATACGTACGTATAATCACAAGTTCTTAATGCTGTTTTTCCTGTCATTAAATAGTTATAATGATAACAGTAAGCATATTCCAGGGTTAATTTTTTTATAGCAGCATAGCAAGAATATTAATTCCTATGATTGTCATTTGCTGAGCTCTGTAGAATTTTATGGCTGCACACTGTAGTATTATAGACACTCATGAGACTCCTGACTGGTTTTATCTTATTAAACAATTTTGAAATCATTAATTTTTAATTGGCCTGCTTGTGGTTTTTTATAGTTTTAATTGTGTGCCTGTGTCTAAATGTTGGGGTTTTTTAATTCAAAAAGGAAAAAAAAAAAGAGAAAAGTAAGAAAGAAAAAATCCTGTCTAAGCATGTGTTGTAAGGTATTTCCATATGACAAACCAAAGGGATGCTATACTGTGTGGTAATTCATTTTAAAGAATGCTTTCAGCAATTCGGTATCCTAATAAAAATAATAATAAAAAAAGAATGATATGATGTCAAAGATATGTACAGGTCTTTTCTTGATTGAAAGTTCTAATTAAGTGGATCGAGGAAAAGTAACTGAAATTAGCTGTCAGAAAGTCACATTTAAATGAGTGATGATCTGGTGTGGCAGTAAACATTTAAATGATATAAATTGCCATTTAAGTGTATGGTTTAATGTTTGTCATGCATTAATATGACATGAGACTGCAGTGACAATCAAGCAGCTTGCTCTAATTTGAACATATTTAGGGCTTTTGTGTGGAGTGCACCACACAAATTAAGACAATTGCTGTTTTTATGTGTCAATTTAAATGTTGTTTTCAGGCATCGGTTAATGAAACAAACCCATCATTTTAGTGTGCAAATTGCAGAGTGATTTCCTTGGTTTTCAGATTAATTTTAACTTCCTCTGCTCAAAATTAGGAATTTCCTTTACAAGGAAAATGCCATTTGTTTCCTTAGATGAAGAGAATATCAGACTTTGTTATGTTGTTTTGTTTGCTCATTCAAATAAGAATGTATTGAACCCTCTGAAGCAGAGGAAGCAAATCCTGGTAGTGACTCAGTCGAGATGAATTAACTCTTTAGATGACAATGATTTTTAGGTTGTCTTTTAATGCATTTTTGCTGTATCTAATAACATTATGAGAGATTCATTATTGTTTGAATGCTTTTGTCTTCAGAATTGGATTGTAACTGGACAGTATCTTCAGAAAAGTGGCTTAATCATTCAGCATAGTACTGTTTCTGTGTAAGTTTGTATAAGACATATATACAAGACATGCCTACAAGTAATAGCAATCTGATACTCCAGCATGTTAAGTAATTTGTAACCTAACATCCCTAGTTAGTTCAGTTTCCCCAAGTCTATCGATCTTCTCTCTGTCAGAATCAGATTATCATGCTGTTACTGTTCACTGTGTGGATCAAACTGAAAGCAGTATTACATCTTGAAGTTCATAAAAACATTGCCAGCTGTCCATAAATGCATAATTGCTTTCCACTTACTGTTTTTTTTCTTATTCCCACTATTGAAGTTCTGAAAGCAAAGTCGTCTGATCAGTGGGAAGTAGAGTAGAGCATGAGACTGGCATTCTATCACAGGGCCGGCCTTATTTTTGGTAAAGTGTCTAACATGCTGTTAACAGTTCTGTATATAGACCTGTTAAGATTTTTGTATGGTATTAAAAAATGCTGCTACTTAGTAATGACTAAATGATGACTAACTGGTGAACTCAAGTTTATGTATTTTGTGTCTGTTTTTTTGTTTCACAGGCATTAGAAAGTGAGTTTGTTTCCTGCCAGCTTCACCAGTGGATTGATCTGATTTTTGGCTACAAACAGCAAGGGCCAGAGGCTGTTAGGTCCCTGAATGTGTTCTACTATTTGACTTATGAAGGAGCTGTTAACTTGAGTTCAATAACGGATTCTGTATTAAGAGAGGTAAGTTTGTATTTTAAATATGGGAAGCAAAAATCTTTGTTAACCACTTCAGTATTGAAAGTGTAAAGACTCCACGTTCAAGGCTGAATGTTTGCATCTTTGCATTCTCTTGTGGTTTGGCTACAGGCCTGTCAAGTGCAAGGTGCCTGAACTGGTTGTCCAGCATGCAAAATTAAGAGAACAGGCATGCAAGTTGTTCTTAAACTTCATGCATTTGGATTCAGCACAAAGTGGATGCCAATATAAAAATAAATGTTCAACGGTTGCTTCCGTTGCTGAGGACAGTCATTTTTTTTTTATTTGGCTTGCACTTTTGAATTTACTTTATAGTTTTAACAATTCTCTTTTAATGCAATCCTGCATATGTAGTACACATCTACCACCGTAGTGGTATAGCTTCCATTATTTTTATTTGGCTTCCTATCAAATTAATGATTTGTCCTGTATTCTTCGTATGCAAAAGTAAATATTCAAACATTGGAAAAGATCGATAATCTCACTCAGACTCTGTACTATTCAGAAAATCTATTTGTTAAAGTATCCCTTAGGATATTGCGGGCTTAAAGACGCCTCCCTCCTCCATCTAAACAGATGTTTAAAAATAAAGGGCAGGTTGGGGTGAGCGATTAAAATAGGCCTTGAATCGGTTTTATGTCTTCCGTTCAGACAGTCCATTGGTGTCAAGTGTAGCTGTAAGTATATTAATTATAGAATAATTGTAACTGGAACTTTATTATAAAATATGCTGAGTTCCTGAGAATAAAGTAATATGAATGCTATCAACAGTTTTATTTAAACAGGTGAGTAGATGTATACTAATGGGGAATATATGTGTGAACTGAATGAAAACAAGATTGAGGACGTCATTTCTGCTTACAAATATTAGGTTTGAAGTTCACTGTAGATTGAGGCTAATCTTAATTGAAAGTTTTTTTTAATTGTTGCTTAGTGAAAAATGATCTGAGAAGTAGACAAGTATTATTTCATGTAACAGTATATTCTCTGTAGGTACTGGCCATCTGCCACCTTGGCATCCTCTGGATAAAAAGTCACATTGTAGCAACACAGTGGTTTGTAGCGGGCTTGTGGGTACCGTGGAAGGGTTTAGGCAGCATACAGGACATGTATGGACATACAAGGACTGGCTTAAGTACCCAAAGTGATGGCTGGATGAGGTCATTATATGGATTGCAATCAGTCTGCAGACTGCATCTTGGTCCACTTTGATCTAAAATACAGATGTTGCACATAAATGCATAATACATTTAATGGAGGTAAGAAAAGAGATACTGGAGCGCTTGGCTTTTAGAAAAAAATGTCATCATCTGGGTTTGAAACAGTTCTTGAGCCAATGGCACTGGATTTTCACCCTGTCATATTTTCATTTAATTGATAATGTTTGTCCTCTGTACACCGACAAGGAAATACTCTAACTTTGTAAGAGTATTTATTAGACTCTTGAAGTGTTAGGTTTAAGTATCAGGTGAAAAAATTGTGACTGGGCATTATCTGTAATGTGTTCTTAATTTTTATGTTAAATGAGCCATCATTTATGAAACTAATAATTGAAGTAATATTAATCAAAATAGTGGTCTGCCACACACAATTTTTAGGTAGTTTTAAATTTTTCTAGAACAATTGTATTATCTGTTTAACTGTGATAGGTTTTACTAGTGTCATAGCTTAAAAAAAAGTAATTTAAGACCAGGGAAGTTACAAATCTGACTGGAAGTGTGGATCATGTCAGTTTGAGAAGCATTCACTTCGTACCTCTATAAATATATAAATATATTTTGTTACTAAATCTTTTGAATTTTGTCATGGTTTTATTGTACTTCAGTACAAAGTTTCATACTTTGGGTTATTCTGTGCTGCCTCAACTGAGTGGCATATAAAAATGAAAACAGGAGAGGGAGAATAACAGTATTGTTGAGTTCATAATAATGGAGTAGCTTAGCAGCAGCAACATTTCAAAACACTACTGGTGGTGTCAAAAATACATGCTGATGAATGCAGGCAGCAGAATGAATGGTTATCTGGCAGCATTTTCATTCTGAGTTACTTGAAGATTAGTCCAGTGGAATGTTTTTATTTAGTATTTTTCTGCAGGTCAGCAAAAGAGTAAAAAGATTCCTGTTTAGTTAGGTATCCCTTGCTATTTGCATTTATTTTTTAAAGAATTTTTTATTATGTAAATGTGTATATGTAATTTGAAATCGTACACAGGATCAACTCTGGTGTGATATTGATAGTGCAGGGATTTAATGACTGTCATCACCAGTGGTGCGTTATTCTGTTTTTACTTATGAGTAGAGATGAAAGTAATAAAAAATCTGTTTGTGTGTACATCTGTGTGCATAATCATTCTAGATCTATGTGCTAAATGAATTTATCATGCACCTTTGACAGCCTCACCTTCCTCCTGCTTACTAATCCATTTCCCTGAGGACCCGTGCTAACGTTCTGTACTGCTGAGCAGCTTCAATAAGCATTTATTTTTCTCCTTCAGTCAGCTTGCTAGAAAATATCTCTTCTTTTCTCCACCAAATTCCTGGTTAGAGGCCAAATGAATTTCTGATCTGGACAATTAACAGTATGTTTAGGCAGGCATGACACCTCAGCTTTAGTATTCATTTATGGGGCAACTGTTAAACCAGAGATTTTACTCTGAATTTTTTGGTTTCAAAGGGGATGCTTTTGATTTTCTCCTCTTGATAAGTTTCAGGGTTTGGATCTTTAAATCTTAACAGTTGTAACAGACAAAATATTTTTATTTGCAAGCATGAAACAGGGAGAAGTTACCGTTTGCTCTAAGAGTTGTGAGTTACAGAGGCTTTTAGGTATCCTGTGGAAATAATAGCATGTGCTTAAACCATGGTAGTTTCTCTACATAGATAGTCTATACTAAGCCTGGACCACATCAGTAATGAGAAGCCTATGATACACATGTTTCTGAAGTATCTTCACAGATACAAGTATGGGTATTGGTGACCTAACTCATCAGGAGAGGCCACACACAGGATAATAGTGGAAGGAACTGAGGAGGGGAGGAGTGTAGGTTAATGCAGAATTTCCTTAGGTCTCTTAAATGGCTCCAACTGGCACCTTTATTTTTATAGGCAGTCAGGTTATATATATTACAAGAAGGAAGCACTCGTCTAGGAAGGAAAACTACTTGATTAAAGCCATATTCCACCTTTTTTTTTTTTTAACTGAAAATGTAGAACTTTTACATCCTCTCGTACTGCTGTGAACAATTTTTTCCTGCCATTCTTTCTGCCTATGGGAATAAAGGAAGTAAAGTATTTTGAAAGGATCTGACTGCTATAATAGAAAATTTTAAACTAAAATGCAAACCATGGGCCACATGCTACCTTTTGGCAGATAAACCCTGGGGAGTGCAAAGCTTGCATAATTCAAAGGCAAATCTCAGGGGAAGGGAAGTAGATCAAGAGAGAAGGGTTTGAGTCACAGTCAGTGGGGGAAGGGAACTGTAACCGGGAGAAGCCAGGCAAGAGATCCAGTATATCTGCTGGCATATCTGTGTACTACTCATCCCTGCAGATGCCATTCCTTTCTCCTCTTCTTTTTTCTCGAGCCATTTTAGCAGCCTTATCACTGACTCTGATTCTTTCTTGTGTATCTTGCTGAAGGAGGTTACAAGTGCAGGGAGAAGTTGCTGTTCAGCTGACAAGCAGTAAATATCACATCTCTTCCTGGTGAAAAATACCGAATTTGCCAGCAGAGGGATGCTGTATGACAACCTTCTGTTGACTTGTTCTTGGACACCATGTTTTGATCTGTGGAACTCCAAAGCACAAGATCTGCTGTGGAATGGCTTTTTTGTTGGCTGTATGGAATAGGCAGGAAGTCACTGTAGCACAGATAAATGTCATCTAAGCCTTCTGGAGAGAATTCACAGCACCTTTTTATCAGAAAATCTGCTCTCTTTTTACAATAGCTGTCCAAGGATGGCAAAAAAAATAGTAGTAGAATTAGACCCAAGTCATTCAGACAAGCAACTGATTAAGAGGTGAAGCACAATCCATAGAAAATATTTTGTATCTTTTGGACTGAATGGTGGGTATTCCATTAGTGTCTTGGTCAGAAGACTGGAAGTTCCTCATCTCTGGCATAGTGTAACAAAGGTTGATCGTGAATCTGGGTTGCACACAGAATTCCTAATTACAAGTCCATGTCTCCAGTGATATCCCTATGTAGCTAGCATAAGCGCTGGTTAAGCATAAAGAAAAGAGATGATGTTAATAGTAGGAAGGCAAAATATTACTTGAACACGTCATCGATTTGCTACAGGAACCTCTGAGCCTCAGGAGGCGCACTAAATTTTGTAGAGCACTTATCAAAAAGCACCTAACTGTATTATTTAAATAATTTTTAAAATATCATGTTACGATCTTGGTAGGCAGCAATTAAGGAAGAGTGATGATTTTTAATTTCGCAACAATAGCTCAAAAAAGGTGAGAATAAGTCCCATACAGTTAATACCCCACATGCTTTCATTAAGTGATTTGCTTTTAGCTGTAGATGATTCAGTTGTTTCATACATTTTCCTTTGAAGAGAAGATCCTTTTCGTTACAGGAAGGTAATCTGTTTAACATTAGGAAGCGCAGCTTTCTGCATCCTATCAGCACCTTTATTTCTACGCTTGATATCTTATTTCCATATGAACTCAAACTTTAGAAATTGTGAAGAATCAGCTTGGACATAGCATTTGGTATGTTATTTAAATGTGCCACTTCTAATTACATAAAAAGATGAAATAATTCCTTTATTTTCAGTTTTAAGGCATATGGGATTATTTATGGATAATAGCTTTTAAATGTTGCCTGAGATTAATATCTTTGGTAAGTTTTACATGTCTTAGACCTATCTCTTATGAGTCTAATTTTATTTTTAAATATTTACAGTCTGAGAGACTTCTGTGCTTTCCAAAAGAAGTTACAAGGTTGTTCAGTTTACATGACCCCAATTTCATGACAGCAGTAGCAGATCTGATATCTTATCCCAGAGAAAGCATTTTTGGCCTGTCTTTTAGCCGTGTTCATGGTGGGAGTTAATAGCATATTTCAGCTCTAGCTCAGCTGGAGAACTCTGACAACAGTGAATCTTTCACAAAGTATAAACACAACTTGTATTTATAGCACAGTTAACATTTACTAAATAGTTGGGAAAATGATCAGTCTGTTTTTAGCAGATTGGGCAACAGTCTTTGTTGTGGCTGCAGCAAGCTTTTAAAAAGTAGGATGAAGTGATTAGAAAATAGTGTCAGAGAGCAGTAAATTTAGATGTGCTGAATTCAGTAAGTAATGAATTCATCAGGCAAAATTCACAGTTCTGCAGAAACAATCTTTGAATCATCTCTGGCCAGAAGTGTGTTGCACAGATGGCATGCTTGACATTATACAGCACAGGAACAGTGTGAAAAGCCAAGTAAATGTTAAGAATCGGTCTAGTTTTAATTGCAGATTTGTAATAAAATACAACTGTATGCATTAGAAGCCTGTATTCAAAGGAAGCATACTGATTTCATAGCTGAGGAGAGGTGGACTTGTCAACTGCAGCCGGTCCTGTGCCCTGGTCTTTCCCTCTGTAGGTGTGTAAATCCTGTGCAGAGCAGGTTTGTGTTGCGAAGACAGGGCCTCTGATGCTGTTGTGGGTGGGCAGGTACCACTGATGCATGAAACCAGCTTGTCTGGGCATTGGGACTTGCGCATGAAAAGATGAACTATTTTTTTTTTATAAATGGAGCATTAAAATAACAGAAGACAATTCTTGCCACCAGTTCATATCATTTACCTGTTAATTCAGACAGCTCACACTGTGACATGTCTGTGATGATGGGAGTAAACAGGCAAAATGAGCATAAGAAGTGTTTGCTGTGATATCTGGGAGGTGTGACACTCCTTTGATTCCAGTCAGCCCAGAATCTGACATGATGAATAGAGGGTTTATTGCCCTTTGTCTTAAATTTATTTTAACTGTATTTACTACAGCACATAGAAACAGACATAAAAGTATTCATCTACGTTTAGATCTGGAAAAATATTTGTCCTGGATGTTCTCTTTTGTCCTTCATTACAGAATAGATTCTAATTTCATCTGGTGCTTCTGCCTCTGTATCTAGCAGGAAAAAGAGTGATATTTTAGAGTTAATAAAAGTAGGACTGAGATGCCTGATATATAAGGATTTTAAAAAAAATAAGAATAAAGCAACTGCTTTGGCTGGAAGAAGTAAAGCTTTCTGGAAGGAGGTAACTCATGTAAATTAGTTCTTCAGCTCCGAGTGCTTTTTTCCTTAGCCCCTGATTGAAATTCAAAGGATAGACATTTTCAGCACAGTCAGTTACCTCACCTCTTCTTGCTTGACCTGTCTTGTGGTTCTATCACAGCCAGAGAGGCCTTGAGACCCGCTGGGCTCTTTACATTTTCATTTGTGCCTGGCTGGTCAGTCTTAGATAGCTGACATGTTTGTTGGCCAGCATTAAATAACAAAGAGTAATCAAAAGGTCAACAAGGGATGGAAGAAAGTGATGTTCATAATCCTTCAAAAAGAACTTTTTTTAGTAAAAGGTATTTCAATTTTGTAACTTCTTTTTTCTCTTCCATATGTTTAAAGGGTGAGATATACTAGTGTGTTATAGCTACAGTTAACATGCAAGAATTCATTTAGCCTTGAATCAAACATGGAAGTGAACAGGCTACAAAAATTTTCATTCCTCTTTTTGTCATCAGCATGATTTGATTATTTGCAGACTCTTTATGCAGTCCAAGCTATATCTGTGTTGACTTTCACAGTAACTAGGAAACTGAGAGTTTTTGATAGGAGTGTTTCCATTCTGTTCTTATTGCAGCCTAGGGTGTCCAGCTCATCAGTGTTCCCACTGTGTTTGCAGGTGGTGTGTAATTTACTTACCAAACTGTATTGTATTAGTTATTAGTTATATTTGAACAAGAGTTGCTACTTGAGTGAGAAAGCATGTGGTCAAGCTGAAGGTGCTTTTCCTCAGTATCCAAAACTAAAGTCTCACTTAAACATTACATTTTATTAAATGATAACAAAAATTTCATACATTGCAGTAGAAAACTCTGAGATAATATTGTACTCATACTTTGAAAACAGCAAGTTTGATCTTGCAAGTAGGACTTATGACTTAAATAACTATATTTCATAGCTTAGCCAAATGAGTTGTTTCTTTTTCACAATTGTTACAGATTCTGAAATATGAGCACACAAAACAGTTTGAAGACCATTAAATGTTGGATTTTTAAATCAGTTTATTAACCTCCTTCAGATCAAAATGGTTTATTTTAATGAAGCCTTTTTATTTAATAGAGATGGCATCAAAGTTGAAGAAATTCCATGGAATGCTAACAGATTGGAATAGGTTCCTTTTTTCTAGAGGAAAAAGTTTTATATGAAAAAATCTGGAGTTGGCTAAGTAGGGAGTACACTATGTGAAGATAGGAAGCTTTGAAGATTAGGTTTAGCTGTTTAGAGAAGTGAATGAATAATGTCAGAAATTGGTGAAGTTTCAGTTATTGCACCGAACAGTGCCGCTACCTTCTATGTGATAATTACTGATTTTAAATGAAAGCAATGAGCGGCTCTCTTAAAACATTCAACTGCCACAAAGGAGAGAGACATGAAGCAGTTTTGGTTGTGGTGCTCAAATAAAACATTTGTTATACTTTTGTAAACATTTTTATATAGTTGTTATATTTTTAAAAATAGCTGCTTAGGATTTTGCTTGTACTGAATCCCGTTTTATTTGCAGGTCTTTAAATTCATCTCAGCGTTCTTTTTTGGGTTCTTTTCCCTTTTTACTTTGTCAGTCTCTTTGAAGTACTACCAGGCCTGTTTTTCTAGTTCTAGTTTTTTTATCTGCTTCTTTCCAGTAGCCAAAGATTTAGGTGTTTTGAATGAGCACATCAGTGCTCCAGATAGAGATACTGTTTGAAATTATCCATGAACCCAGTGCCTCTGAACATTATTGAGTGACATTTGTTTCTGTTGGTTGTGTCTGCTCTGACTAACTGGTTTCTTTCAGATTGGCAGCTGGGATTATGCTGCAGTAGACGGACAGCTGCGTGAACTGGAGATTGCAGCCAGGCCATGCTATGCCTCTGTCCAATATGCCTGGAATGTGTATATTCAGATTGGAGTAACTTGCGTAGCCCTGAGGGGGATCTCTTTGTATCCTCACAAGCTGTGATTACTTCCTGTTTTACTTTAATGACTGCCATGTAATTGTCATACTTATTTGTCTGGACAAAAAGGCTTAATTTCAATTTATTCTCACAGAAAATTTCTTAATGTAGTTTAAGAGCTGGATTAGTGTCTTTGTTTTTAAAGGTGTGGTGGAAGGTGTCCTGTGCTGTGCTCCCTTCTACACTTTTCAGTGATTCATACATTGAATCGCAAATAGCTTTGAGAAAAAAAAATCTGTGTAGGGTAACTTCTCCCCCCCCAGGTATATTTAGTGGTTTGGACTTAATAAGTAACAAGTGATTAGACTAGTAAGCAACTTCCAAACAGACAACTGTGGTATTTTGAACAGACAGAAGGAACTGAAGTTGAGGGGGAAAGGAGGTGGGATATTATGCAACGTATGTGTTTATTGCAAGAAAGCTATAAGGAAGGAAGAAAAAACCCTTTTTTCATTTATATGTGATGGCTTTCATTTATACATTTTTATGTTGTTTTGTATAATGAGGCATGCTCAGTTTTGTTACATATATCCCTAATGCACCACAGCAAGCAAAAGTTACGCACTTTTTATTTCATATCAACGTGCTAGTGTACTCTGATGATGCCCCCCTCCCCCCTCCCTGCAGGTTGTTGACAGTATTTCTGCCCCGCTTCAGCTCTGAACATATAAACCTGTGTTGCTGGAGTTGAAGTAGTAACTGCATTAGTGGGCTGCAATGGGCATCTTTTACTCTCTGCTTGGTTAACAGAGGGTATATCACAAGCATTTTTAGTCATGTTTAATGATACCTGGAGAACAGTATGTAACTCTTGATCTTGTATGTTTTTGTTAGCTTTTCTTCTCTCCTTGTTCCCTTCCTTGTGATTTATTAGATTTCAAAGCTAGTGTAGGTAATTTTGTTTAAACCAGTACAGTAAGTGAATAGGGCAATGATTACAAAAAAATGAAATGATTCAGTATAAAAGGGTTGATTTGTGAAGGTGAAATAAGGGAAGGATTTTTCTAGTTTGGCATGAAGTGATTAGGTTGCTCATCTTATTTCAGTGTCTGGGACCGTGTGAATTTATGATACTAACATTTGAACACTGTATTTTTTTCCCTGGGTCTAGCGTAGTGCAATATCCCGAGGGCAGTTATACAGCATATACATTGCCTGTGTCAGAAAAGCATTTTACCCATTTTTCACAATCTTGATCTAACAGGGATTGTTATGAAACCAGGGGAGATGGTACTACAAAGAGCTTCTCTGCTTCTTTTCTATAATCTTTAGCCTGTTTCCAGCAATTTTATCTAATTGTTATGAATCGTGCCTGTTCTCCAGCTAGTGTTATCTGTGTTTCTGTGGTCCGTGAGGAATTTAACTAAGAATCTTACCATAGTACTGTGACTATCTGGTCAGAAGAGGTTTTCTGATCACTTGTTATCAGAGCTTGATTTTAATCACTGTCCCATGGGGAAAGGAGCTAGTCAGTTGGCTGCTAAGCCGTTCAACTTCTGTTGAATGGCTTTCTGAGGGGAAACCTGTCAAATAGTCTGTGTTCTCTGGTGCTGTAAAGCAACATCTGGGTGGAAGGAAAGGGAAAGCAGGTAATCATAATTGC
This sequence comes from Amazona ochrocephala, assembly GCA_039720435.1. Taxonomy (NCBI): domain Eukaryota; kingdom Metazoa; phylum Chordata; class Aves; order Psittaciformes; family Psittacidae; genus Amazona; species Amazona ochrocephala. Next base: position 66,129,671 of record CM077879.1, read on the forward strand.
ATATTGCTCAAGCCAATAGAAATCACTGAGGAACATGTGTGTAAACCTTTTTGAATATTGCAAAGTGAGTCAGGAACGGCAGAGAGCCAAAGTAATTATTTTTGCAAGGGCTCTTATTTTCTGGACATAAATACTGGGTAGAAACATGGAAGATGAGCCCAAAACATTTTCTGTCCCTAACATGTATGCTGGAAGAATAATTACAATGCATGATGTTATTTCACCTGGCTTTTTAATGTTTTGCACTTAAAACTCACAAATTTGAGAAATAACTGGAAATACTTAAGTGTAGATCTGTAGAGGCACATTGAATGAAAGTATCTTTGTAACGAATGGTGAGGTTGTAGGTTGTGCATTCAGACAGAGGCGTGTATGATATATATATATATACCATATACATGGTATGCCCTGCCGTTAGACTTCTCAGACATTTGTGTCTGAGCAGGCATGATGAAAGCAACTCTGAGCTAGTCTCTTTAAGGGTCTTTAAATCTAAAGTTAAATGGTGTATGTCTTGCCTTTTAACTATATGGGCCTTCGTTTCAGGATCTGAGTTCAAAACTAAAGACCGTTTCATTCTTTCTCTGTGACACTCACTGCAGTTTCCCCTCCACCCACCCTCCCTCATATTTAATTTTATAGTTCTTTCAGACACAAACATGAAAAAAAAGCAATTTTGACTTAGTTTCTGAGTGTTGCTGCAAAGAAAAGTAACAAACATCTGTTTTTACCTTAAGTGCATCCATATGTTCAACCTCCCCATCACCCTCCTTCCCAAAAAATTTACAGCCGTATTTGGTGAGTACTGCATACTGTTGAATTAGCTTTCTTCACAGTTAGATTAGAGGGTAAGTTCAGAGACTGAAAATATCCATACTTAGCAGTGGCCAGAAACTACATTATGTCTAAGCCAAGTTTTCATTTTTTTACTCTTCCTCTTTTAATTTACTTCCCTATTCCCTTTTTCCCCTTCCTACCCTACAAGAAAAGAGGAGATTATCCAGGTTATTGTGGTAATCGGATAAATGCTAACTTGTGAAATTTTCTGATGGCTTTCATACTTATAAATTAATTAAGATTCAAAATACCATGTTTATCATATGAGTATGATTTGAGATGTATATGGTGTGGATTATTGGAAAGGGTTAGTACCCTTGTTTCGTTTTATTACTTCTTCTTGTAGCATCTGGAACAATTCTGACCTTACCAAAGTTTTGTTTTAGTAGAGGATTAACAGGAAGAAGGCTATTTTACTGAAATATTTGAGAAGAAGTGAAACAAAATGTTGAATGATGTTATCTTTTACTTTGTGGTAGGCAGAATGCTTTCACAGATTAGAGTTTCTGGAACTAAAGATACCTTTCAAACAAAGATTATTCCTTTCCAGTTATACAGTGCCTTTAATAGATGTGAAACTACTTGTGCGGATTTCCTAAATATTTCTACCTACAATAATCTAAATGGTCGTATGTTCCAGAGGGATTCAGTAATGTGAGAATACATGCCCTTCCTCTGCCACTAGAAGAAGCTGGCTATGTCTTAGTAGCACCAACTAATGCTAGTAATACATTTTTCAAGGTGAAAGTTAGAACCTGTACTATAATTTATTAGAAGTTTGATGGCTTTTTGACTGATAGTCATTTTACTTTATATTCTCAGGTAAGTGGTAGGTCCTTTTCTTCAAAGGAGATATTAATTATCTCTCTGAGGAAAAGATTCCCTTCTTCTAGCTGATTTTCTTTGACAGGTTGAACAAAAGTCTGAGTGACCTCTGGTGGCAACAATGCCCTGTATTTCTCTTTCCATTGTTATGTAAATGGAGAGACTAGGGGTTGATTCTAGCTTCACCATCACATGTTTCTGCTGACAGAGGGAGGTCATCTTGCCTCCTTCTGTATGTGATCCTTCTGACTGAGACATCATCAGAACATCAATTTGACATTTGGATTGACTTTGAATACAATCTGGGAAAAGGAAGAAATCATTTGGGGTTGCTTGTACACTCTCTTGGACATAATTAAGAAATGTTGAAGCTTAATAAAGAAATCTTTACATTTTTTCTTGGTAATTGAAAGGAATGTGAAAGGTTTTTATGCTGAAGTCTAGCCACTATGTCTAGAAGTAGTTGTCCAAGTAGTTTTTTTTACTCCACAGTTGTTCAAATTTCTTTTGGATATCTGAAGACATCAGTAAAGAGGACACACAGGTAACAAGACCTGTGCTTTTGCTCTATATAGTTTTGATGTTTTATGAAACCTTGTTACTTGTGGTAGGACATGATCTGGATATAGTTTTTTACTGGTTCTGTTGGCTAAAAGGAAAACATTGTGTCAGGGGAATATTGGAATCCTGGAAATGCAGGCTCTCATTTTTTTGGAAGGGCTAGGTGGAACCTAGTGAGTCCAAAAGACTTGTTTGTGACGAAACTGTTAAATCCCAAACTCAAGCTAGGTCCTAAACATGGGTGTAGAAACTGTTAAAGACTGAAAACAGAGAATTTGTGGTCCTGTAAGGCAGGCTTTGGCAAAGTCATGGTCCCGTTGGTCAGTAGTTTCACCAGCTCTGACAGAACACTACTTGGAAACAGGCAGCGACTTTCTACTTGGGGGCTGAGTAGAATATTTTATACTTGTTTTTAACATCCCAGAGGGATGCTCTTCTGCACTGAAGGTGGGTGGGAGACAATAGCTGTTCTCCTGCTGCTGTTGTGTGGTCTCAGAAAGTGACTATGGTAAGCATCATGTATGTGATTAAGCAGTGGAATCATAACTGTGTCTCTTCCAGTTTTTATGTTGCTGGAAGGTAGAGAGTTCCTCTGAGATCTGGTCTATGGTAATCAGCATTGTACTGCTGATCTTTCATTGATTAAAGCATTATAACATCTCATTTTTCTTCTACATCAGTTTGAGGTCTTGTTATACAGAATGTATTTAAAGTGTTTGAAATGCTGTGTGTCAACATGAGGTATCTTGTGTTTAATTTTCCCTTTCTTAGTACCGGCACTATGTAAGAAAATATAGTTTCTAGTGGTAACATTGGGAATTAAAGGACATATCAGTTTTCATGGGTAGAACAAAATTCTGACTCCATTTAAATGCTAGACATGGGCAATTTGGCAATGGAAGTTACTATATTCATCATAAGTCAATGTATTAGGAAATTAACCAATCTGAAGCTTATTATTTCCTCATTTTATCTATTCTGTTTTCAGCTCTAAAAGAAATGCCTGGAAGTTGTGCTTCAATGATATTTTGTATAAAATATCAGATATATATTTCATAGGAAATGAATAGTAGATCCTGTAGACTCTAGGTTTGCCCTAAAATTTTTAACAAGCACAGAATAGTGGACATCCAGGACTGTCTGCATACTGCTCCTTCTGTGTTCTTCTAGTTCTACCCTGAATGCAATGCAGAATTCCCATTTGCTAGTAAAAATGTTCTGCTCAATCTGCAAGTAAATGTAAGCAAATCTTTTTAATCTGTATGTTTTGAAACTAACAGCTTTTTATGGAGAGGGCAGAGCTGCTAGCCAGTATGCTGTTGCTTTGTTAATGCCCAATGTCTTAAGGGACCTCAGATTCTATGCCCTTGTGATTCCCTTGATATCTCGAGTCGTAAAAACCCAGATTTGAATTTTAATGTAGCATGTCTCATCACTAGGAAGGGGACTCTGACGGTCTTACTGAGCTTTAGTGTTTCACAAATCTGATGTTGTGGTTCCTCAGAAAGTACTCGTTAAATCACTTGTGTTTGTATGTCAGATTTCATCCAGCTTTTTGATAAACTTACTTATTTACCAGTTCTTTGAAGATTAAGGTGCTTGCCAGACCATACAAGAGTGTTAGAATCTGTCTGCAGAGTAATTGCAATTCCTCTTCTGGTTTGTTCAGATGTTTCAAAAGCTCTGCCAAATGTTTAAGGTCAAGTGTTTTAGATGGCATGTTTTCTCTCACAGAACAATTATGACACCAAGTTGTGTGGTTCGGTTGATATGTTGGAGGGAAGGAATGCCAGCCAGAGGGACCTAGACACGCTTGTGAGGTGGGCTGATGCCAACCTGATGAAGTTTAACCATGCCGAGTGCAAGGTCCTACACCTGGGTTGGAGCAATCCCAGGCACAGCTATAGGTTGGGCAGGGAAGAGATTGAGAGCAGCCCTGTGGAGAAGGACTTGGGGGTGTTGGTCGATGAGAAAATGAACATGAGCCAGCTTCAGTGTGCGCTTGCAGCCCAGAAAGCCAACTGTACCCTGGGCTGCATCAAAAGGAGTGTGACCAGCACGTCAAGGGAGGTGCTCCTGCCCCTCTACTCTGCTCTTGTGAGACCTCACTTGGAGTGTTGTGTGCAGTTCTGGTGTCCTCAACATAAAAAGGACATGGAACTGTTGGAACAAGTGCAGAGGAGGGCCACGAGGATGATCAGGGGACTGGAGCACCTCCCATATGAAGATAGGCTGAGAAAATTGGGGCTGTTCAGCCTGGAGAAGAGAAGGCAGCGTGGAGACCTCATAGCAGCCTTCCAGTATCTGAAGGGGGCCTATAGGGATGCTGGGGAGGGACTCTTCATGAGGGACTGTAGTGAGAGGACAAGGGGTAACGGGTTCAAACTTAACCAAGGGAAGTTTAGATTGGATGTGAGGAAGAAATTCTTTACTGTAAGGGTGGTGAGGCACTGGAATGGGTTGCCCAGGGAAGTTGTGAATGCTTCATCCCTGGCGGTGTTCAGGGTGGGGTTGGACATAGCCTTGGTTGGCATGGTTTAGTGGGAGGTGTCCCTCCCCATGGCAGGGGGTTGGAAGTAGATGATCTTGAGGTCCTTTCCAACCGTAACTATTCTATGATTCTATGATTGTAAGGCCTCAGGTGCATTCTACTTTTGGTTTTGTTATTTCTGTAAGAGGAAAAAATTGTGTCCTACTAATAGTCTTTATTATTATCTAAAAATAGTTGTTTGTACGAATAAGTTCAGCATAAGTGTTATTCCATTGTCTCAAAAATGTTAATGAGTGGCTAAAATAGAACAGGTAATAGAAGTATGAGGAGCCTGAAGGTATGTTGACCCATGAAAAAGAAGAATCTCTGATAGCAAAACACGTTCTGGTAGCTAAAAAGTGGCTAGTGGTTTTGTGTTTTAGCGTTCAAGCTTGCCATTTAAACACTTTTATGAAGGACCTGATTTTCAGGACTTTTTTTGAACATATGTCTCGCTAATGTCTCACCTTAGGTACTCAGCATCACTAGATGCTGTGAGAATGTAGGGCTCAACGCACCATGTGACAGAGAAACTAAAGTATCAGCCCATATGCAATCTGTTAGCCCACAGCAAATGCAAAGTAGTTTTATTTACTTTAGCTCACAATGAAAGAGATATAAGATGAATGATTTAAGATTTTTTTCTTAATTATTATTATTAGCCTGTTTCTATGGATAGTGTGGGGCTGGCTGACAAGAAATAACTTGTTGAATTTTGGCTACTTAGTTTTATCTTTAAGCCAGTGGGCAATAGCTGGCAACATGGAAAATGAGTTGGACATGCCTAGGCAAGAGACAGAAGTTCACACATTTCAGAATCATTATTTTTAAGAAGTCACTAAGCATGAGATGGTATTTTCATATATGCCTTACGAAGTGATAAAGCGTGTTGCTGAAGATACAGAGAAACTTTTTAAAGAAGTTTGTTGCAATGTATCATTATCTATATATATATATCATGTTCTCCTTTAGCTGCATATGTAATATTAGTTTTACTATCGGTACTTCAATACATCCTAAAGTTGTTTGCTTGTTTTGAATAAACAAGAAAATAAGAAAACAGCTTGGTATTGCTTTCATTGCAGTTAATGCTGTGAAGCTAAGCAGTGGAGTGTAAATAGAAAACAGAACACTTAATACCTATGGAAACTTTTAAAAAGTTAACTTTTATTTCTGAGTTACAATACAAACAGGGTAGGCCAGTGTTAGAAAGGAAAAATGGAGCCAATAAAGAGGGTTTCTGATTATAATAGCTTGTTTCTGTTTAATATCATTGAGCAGGATGAGGTTTTGCAGAGTTTCTCATGGAAATAGCATCCACAGTACTGAAATGATTACCTCATTCTTAGTACCAGTGCCAAGCACTTAGCCCCACAGTGAACACACGGGGTTGATTTTCAACATGAAACAAACCAGAAGTGTGGAATGACATTTTCAGGTGACAGTTACGGTTCTATTCCCTGTAATTAGCACCTCTTAACATGCAAACCTGCCTGTGCCTTTTCCAGGCTGTTGAAGCTCAAATACGAAGTTTTGGACAGACCCCTTCCCAACTGCTCATAGAACCACATCCTCCAAGAAGTTCTGCCATGCAGGTGGTAAGTACCATGTTAACTCTTTGTGACCTGCTATTTTGTCACTTCCTTTGCTATCTTAAAGTTACAGAACCTGTCGCTTTGCTTTGCTTTTTTTTGTGGTCATGGAATTATGTTATTTAAAACAGCAGATGAGTTAAGATTTTGTGTGACTGAGAGTGTATGCAGTGCTTAACTATTTATTTATTGCTGAAAGGATTGTATTTATTTCTAGTACAGACCTTTTTTGTCAGTGTAATCTAAGAACACTTCATCAGTTGATTTTGTTAATACCATACCTGTACAGGTGAGAGCCAGTCATCATGGAGACAATTTAGCTAATCTTTGGCAGATTCCCCAAAAAGCATGGATTTAGGAGGTGGAACTTCCTTGTCTTTTCCCTCAGGCATAGGTTTTCCCCTAAAACCAGGATTACTAGGAATTCATGAGCTGAAACTTACATAGCAAAGAATGTGACTAAATGTGTTTTGCAGTAAAGCTAGGGTAATAAAATCCAGGCAGTGAGCATTAACATACTTTCCCTTTTACCTCTACTTGTGTCTTATATAATTTTATTATACAAACTATTATTTTATTACTGATTACGTTCCGTGTCATGTTGTGTGCTGATGTTGGGTCTAAAATATCATTCGTGTTGTCACAGATCCAGAACAAAGCATGTTAAGTGATACTCAAACAAGTGGAGCAAATGGTCTGCTAATTCACAAGTTTTTCAAAAGGTTACATTCCCTTATTGTTAAGATCAACATTTTATACTGAAATATAAGAAAAGATGTTTTATTCTTGTCTGTTCTATAAGACATATTTCCTACTCATTAAAGTAGGATCATTAAATTAAAAATATATCTGAAGTGCAAAAGGTTTTAGAAAAATTACACAAAACCCTTAAATATTTCCAAAGTAGCTTATGGGTCTTGTGAGGTAGATGTCTAAGAAATGTAAACTTTCTGGTCAAATTGAGCTACTAGGCTTTCTCAAATGTGACATGTGTTGTACCTGAGACTTGCTCAGCTGATTGTCCCCCATCCCCACCTCCCTTTCTGCAGCCTGTACGTACTGCATGTGACAGCTGTGATTGTGCCCTGGGATCCCATGCACTGGATGGACAGAGCCGATTGTGCTGATTTGTGATCTGTTGGCCCATTGCACCTCCCACATAGTGTCTCAGGGCTACAGACCACTACAGTGACTTGTGTGGGCTGTCCACAGGGCTCTCCCTTTCAGAAGAGTCTTGTTAACAGGGATGTTGGGGAGCCCAAGTACCCTCATCGTACATGCCATATGTGTATCCATCTGTCATGGTGCCATGCACTAGGGACTTGCTCTAATTTGAGGCATTTGTTTCAGGAAGAGGAGGAACTTGAGAAGTTGATTGTTGATATGTTTGTAAGACCCATTGTTATATAAATAAATTTGATGCCAGGAAGCAGTTTGTGTGGTTTTATAATAATATTTTTCATGATGAATTAGTAAAGATTTAGTATGTAATGGAAGAAGGTAAATTCTAACTGTTTCTACCTCCTTTGTTTTTGGGGGGCTGAGGTACACAGAGGAAAAAAACCCTTAGTTCTCCCCTTGCTTTGACCAGTTTTGTGGTTATTAATACATGTTTTTATAATAGTACTATATTAAGTGGTTTTAAAAGTACTATTCCAGGAGCTGAAATGCAGTAAGGATTTTTTTCCTGCCACAATTTTGAATTATTTCTGGTTATATTATTTACTGAATTTTCTGGTTTTGCGTGTGTGTGTGTGTATGCACAAATACAGCCAAATTCAAAACTACCACTTGCTGTGTTAAGTGCACGAGCCATAATATACACCAGGTGTAGCAATTAGCAGTCACACGAAAGCTGCCTATTTGTCTGGTTTTGCTGCTGTTGCTGTATCCCCTTGTGTTTTCAACCATCAGATAGCTGGATTTAATTGAGGCCACATCAGATGAGGCATTACTGACACCTTTAATTGAATGAGCATCCAGGGAGGATTAACTCATAATATTGATTGGCTTTTAGCCACTTGCTCAGAAGGGTGTCTGGGTAGCTTATTAGTTGCTTTTATTTACACCTTTATGCAAAGACTGTAAATAGGAATTCATAGAGCAATATGTTTTCCTAAGTACTCTTAATAACTTTTTAAAAAGGAGTGATAAAAATGCAAATGTATTTAATTTTTTTATTAGTTCTGTATAAATATATGTTAAATGTATGCACTTATGTACACATATATGTAATGAAATATTGCAGGTGAAAACCAGCTAAGAACACTTCATTAGTGTTCTAATTCAGTTATTAGAAAATTACAAATACTAGAGCAATATGGCCACTGGTGACTAGGTTGTATTTCTGCATCTCAGTGAAGTTCTCAATTTTAGGTATGCCACACTATCACAAACACATTAAGTTTTGCTTTTCCTTTTTATGTTTGATACCCAGAGAGGAGGTCCTTAATATTTTGTTTCAACATTTGAAGTATTATTAGTATAGCTTAGTTTAAAAAGTTATTAAACTTTTCAACTTACTAAATTAGAAAACAAAAACTTTAAAATATTATGTTGAACATGAGAGTCTGGATTCATTCCCTCCCTTTAGTATTTCTAGAAACAACGCAGGATAGTGTCTGTAGTCACGTCCACTTTATCTTCTTTACAACTGTATTTAATTATGTTTGTCCTTTGAAACACATTTGCAGTAAAGTCTTCTACTTTGCATTCATAAATCTTATTTTTGTACACCAGAAATATATACAGAACATATATCTAGTGTATGTGTGTATCTGTTTATTTTAATGTGCTTTCATGTTCTCATCTGGCTTGTAAAGAATTGCAGTCTGCCAATTTAATGCAACTTGAGACAATCTCTGGGAGCAGGGGTTTCTTTTGCTCACTTTTTTTTGTGTGTGTTCCCTCCTAGTTTGGCATTGCTTTCCTTGACATACTATCTCTACAGATATGAAGAATTCTTTTGGCAGAGATAGGTCACTGGAAACTTTTGGTTTAATCTGCTGTGATCTGTAGCAGAGTTTACATATAGACACTATGTGCTCAACAAAGCTCTCAGATTAATAGTGTGCATGAAAGTTTTTCTCCCTAAAATGGTTGTTCCCACAAGCCCATCCACTCATTGCATTTGCTTTTCTCTGCAGCTGGTGTTGGATCCTGTGTATTTTAATCCAATCTTCCTTCTCTTGTCCTGTCTTCTCTTTCCCATGTTTTCTTTTCCCATGTATTTGGGTTCTTGTCATGTGCACTCAACAGTATCTCCTCCTGCAGAGTCCATTGATGTTCACAGAGCAAGCTCAACAGGATGTTATCATGGTTCTAAAGTTCCCATCCAACTCCCCTGTTGCTCATGTAGCAGCCAACACCCAGCCTGGTCTGGCCACTCCTGCTGTGATCACAGTTACTGCAAATAGGCTATTTGCTGTAAACAAGTGGCATAATCTTCCTGGTAAGTAAATTAAAGTAAGTAGCCTATGAAACCACTGCAATCAAGTAGTACTTCTGTTGTCAGTTTCCAGTTTTGCTGCAGAACTCTTAAATTCAACATGTCAAGACCAAGTCCAGTTCATTGACACAGCATACTCTTCACATGTGGACTTAGTTTCTTCTTAAAAAGTTAATCTGAACTATTGTGTTGTAAAATATGTAGCACACAAAAGGTTTGTAACAATAATATCTTGCTTTCCAGGCCATCAGGCACTATGCAAGAAGAGAAAAATTGTATATCACTCTGTGATCACGATAAAGTCACACTCTTCCTCTTTAATTTGTTCTTCACTCAGATGGAAGGCTGAACCATATCACATCAAAGACAAGTTTTAAAGCATGTAGAACTTGTCTGAAATCTTTTCTGCTATCTTTTCTAGTTGATTATGAACACTATATTCTGTTGGTAAAGCCACATTCTAATGAGGCTTAGAAGATTAAAGATATAGGGAAATCTATATCTTCTGTAACTTAAACATCTCAAAGTTATTAGGTTCTTATGTATTTGTCAGTATGAAAGGAAAACAACATATCCATTTGCATAGCAACCAATCAAATCGGCTGTCCTTTAAAAATGTGTTGGACTTGAGAACATTGTCATTTTGAGTTGAAAAAACCTTCAGATTTTCATTTTTTTTTCCTGACATACTGAGAGCAGTAAGCTTTAAGTATTTTTTTTTTTCATTTAGAGGCATTTTACACTTGTCTTTAAAAAGCAAGCTCAAGAAAACCTGTAGTGCAAAACAAACAAAAGGCAACCAAACAGAAATAAAACCCCATAAAAACCCACGTCATGCCACCTTTTTTGAGAGCACGCTGATCAGCTGCAGGCTGTTAATGGAGTACTGTGCTCAGGATACCTGGGTATGGACTCTTCAGAGTAGTCTTCAGTATTTTTGCCTTCAAGTTTTATACCAAAGTGACTTCTGCAATGGTTAGAGGGCAGATGTCATTACTACTCCATATCTCCTCCTGTGAACTTAGCATTATCATTACTAATGAGGCATCATGATAAAAAAGTTAAGTTGCCAAGTTGTCACTGATATGTAATTAAATATCTCATTCCTGCTTTTGTGTATGAGTTTGGTGGCTTTGCTAACATATCATGGCACTGGTACCCAACAGGGTACCTCCATTTTGTCTTGGTTTTTTTCTGGTAGTGTTTCATTGCAGCATAACTTTGACTTCCCAGTTATTTATGGAACCCTTCTATTGATACTGATTTTTATATTAAGCTACAGATGGTAAGATAGAAAAATCACAGGTTAAGTGATCGTCCATTATTCTTGTTCCACTTCCAAGAATGTCTTGTGGTCTGTTGGTGTAGGAGAGTATGTTTGCTTACATGTTTGTTTTCAGTGAGGCTGTGGGGGGAAAAAAGGGCCTTTTATTTAAACTGAAGGAAAAATTCAGAGCATTTCACTGGTATGCCAGGTGCCCCGATGAAATGAAAGTCGGCAGAATTGTATATTAACTTCTATGCAAAATTGCAAATAAATGCGTTTTGGTGATGGATGAATCTTGAAATACTGGATGACTATGAGACTTCCGCGTCTGCATCATAAACTGACTTTAAAAAAAAATGTCCTTTGTGCTTCACTTGTTCAAAGCAGAGCTTTAAAAAGTAAAGAGGGATATAGTATTTGCTACAGTCAGCAGATGGTTGTCACATTTTGCTGTCAGTGCTCTTTACCACTTAATTTTGTTTTGTTGCGACAGGAGAGGTTCCCAGTAAAGCATCTGCTAGAGCTTATGGCTGAGGACCAAAGCTGCTGCTGATGGCATACATTCAGAATAGCACTAATCGAGAATAAATGTTTAATAAGCAGCCCACAAAAGCACCTGTAATTTCAGTGTATTTTTTTTTTAATTCATTTGATACGGAAGAATCTCTAATAGGTAAAAAAAGGACATAGCTCTGATTTATAAAATGTATGTGACTTCACGTATTAAACAAATGGCAAAGTTTTAAAATCTTCTTTCCTAAATTTCAGCTCATCAAGGTGCTGTACAAGACCAGCCTTACCAGCTGCCAGTGGAAATCGATCCTCTCATAGGTCTGTCACTTCCTTCTCTCTTTGCGATTCATTAAGCTCTGTATGGTGGCCCTGAAGTGTAGATTACGGTTGTTTTTCACTTGCTGGTTGCTGGGAATGGAATTTTCCTGATAAACCATTTGCATGCAAATTGGAATGCAATGAGCTGTGGCTATGCTGGTATTTCATCAACTCCCCCTCGTTGGTTTGCCTAATTTGAACAGGCCTAGGACGCGTGTCAGTGAAAATTAATATGGATGCTGTAATAATGTGTGATTGAGAATGTGCATGAAGTACTGTCAGGATAATATTGGATCTTTTCATCACCCAGACTTGTTGATGAGCAGGAGCGAGGCACGTTATGATGAATTGGTGCACTGGTAATGTGATGGAGCTCCTTTGCTGAGGAAATTTTCATAATAACGGTGGGGTTCTTAACTGTGCCGTGTTGTGAAAAATAAAACCATGGTGCCAGGGTTTCATCATTAAAGGAGATCAATCCTTTCTTCATAGACCTGCTGTTCAGGCTGAGGGGATTAATGTGTAATTGCAAAGCGGTTTCAAAGTTGAAATATATTGCCCACTCTGTTTTAGTATTGAGATATTAGTATTCATTTTTCAAGGGTATTGCATCTTTTGATCAGCATCACTAGTTAAATTTGTGTATGTTTTTCTTTTATTAAAAAAGGGCGGAGGAATGTCTTTTATTTAACGACCCAGTGTAATAGATTCAATTCATGACTTTTTATTATAGAGGTTTATTAGTTTATATAGAGCTGATTTTTCCATTAGTGTAGTTAGTTTGGTCAGTTCTTTCATTACAGATCCAACTTTGGGGAGTGCATACTTCAATGACAATTCAGGAGCCTGCAGCACAGCAAATGGCAAACTCAAAACAACCCAACCCCAAAATACATTCTAGCTGTAGGACAGTTCACAGAAGCAAAGAAGACAGGATTCCTCCTGCCCCAAGTTCTACTAGACTTCAAACTTAGCTCTGTTTTTAAAACTGTCCGTTTCAGGGTGGTTATTTAAGTGAAAAAGAGGTGAAGTGGCCAGTTATAGAAGCATGAAAAAAATCAGAGCAAAACCGAACTTGTCTGAATAGGTTAGATTGACAGGTCTGTCAGCTAGTGAGAATTAATTTCAAAACCAATATGCATATCACAGTAGGAACTGCATTGTATTGGTCTGTAGATAGAGACTAATGCTGTGTAGCCATTTTGCTGGGTAAGCTCTGTGATAATTTAATCAGGAACAGTATGGGCATATTAAACCATTTTATAGAGCTGATAAAATGTTTTTCCAAAGTTTCTAAAATCAATTCCCATCTGAATAATGCAATATTTCTGATTTATAGTGAGGAGGACATGTGCTGTAACTCTACTTCATTCCTGAAATAGATTTTATCCGAAAAATGTTTGGAGAAGGAAATGTATATTCTGCTTTAAAACTTGCTATCAGGTAGATCTTAGAAATAGAAACACCTCGGAAGAAACAAGCAAAAAACAAACCACAATCAAAATTGCATTGGGCCTATCTGATGATTTTTCTACGTATTGTGAAGAATTTTAAAACTATAATTCCATTTTTAGGCTTGCCTTTAATTAGAAAATACTTTGACTTTTGTTTGGTATAAACACCTTTAATGTTCACAGTTCTGAAAACTTGTTTAATTGATTGTACAATAGATCTTGAATCAGCCTTGTGATTACACTGGACATAGTTAAAAAGGTTTAAGGCTTTCTTTGTCACTATTAAGTAACATCATTTGGTATAAGCAAGTAATTATGTAGATAATATTAAAGGTTTTTAATTGTGGCTAGAGGCATTTACCTAAAAATGGCACCTAAGAGGACCACAAAATTGCACTTTTATGGTTATAGCAGGAATCTTGTTGCTGTCCTAGTCATACAGAGAGATTCCTGCTGTCCTCATTTTCCAGTTGCACAGGAAGATGTAAGCCAGCAGTGTCTAATATGGCATTGATTCTAGACCTGTTTTTGAGGTGAAGTTTTTTGAAGGTCTTATCCACACTGAAGGTATCAATCTGCATGTTTTTGTGGTGTTATTTGCCATTATTTCATCATACGGAACACTTCACTGTGCATTTATAGTGCATTGTTGTTATTCTTTCAGTGGTCTGGGCAGAAGCCAAGGCCCTATTACGTATTTACCTGCAGAGGAAGTGTCAATACCTTGCTAAATTATTTTCTACCCATATGGACATGAGAGTATCGACATTTTAAATGTAGCAAAAGCATAAATAAATAAAGGATTTCATATATAGTATATGGAATAAGCCCAAGAGTTAGGGGATAGCTAGCCTGTGAGAGTAGAGAAAAGGTAAAGAACAAAGAGTAAAGAGCTCAAGACCAGGACACATAGGTTCAGGGGACCACCGAGAATGGAAGTAATGGTGTTTGAGCAGTTGGAAGACAAACCCAGGCCTAGGAGAATTTACTTGCCTGTTGTGGGAGTCAGGTTCCCTCAGCACATTAAAAGTTCTTCCTGCAGTGTGGGATTTTCATAATATGTATCTATAGGGAACCATATATCTGTATGCATACACATCAATTAATAAGGACAAAGTATAATATGAAAAATGTGTTCAGTAATTGATTCTGTCCATTCTGTGGGTTCACAAAGCAAGATTATCTGGGAGAATAAAACAGCAGGTGGTCAAAGTAGGGTGAATATTTTCTCTTAATCCTAAAGGAGATTGTGGACATAAGATGGTTAAATTTTGTGCGGTGCTTAGAAAGGTAGTAAATGGTAGTGATGTTTACTGCAGGTATTCTTTTTTAAATTACAATGCTTGCAGAGAAATACATCTTGTGTACGTTTTGGAAATCATAATTCCAATGTTGCCTGCATTCGAGACGCTATACAGTATATATGTTTATGTACTGTCTTCTGATTATATTCCTTTCATCTGTTTCTTAATTTCCTATACTAGAAGGGGGGAAAGAAGCTTATTACATTTTTATTTATCATTCCTTTTTTCAATCTTTCATTTATATTTGACTTAAACAAGGGAATTCTCCTATTTTAGAATATATACCAGAAAGAATTAGCATTGTTCCAAGAAGTGTAATGAGTATTTTATAGTAAAAGTAGCAAGAGAATATGCCTGCCACAAAAACCAAGTAACAGCAATGAGAAATAATTTTTATGTGAATGTTAATTTCTAAAATGTGCTTTTGTTCTGTGAATGTGGATGCTAAAATTTCTTGATTTGTGTGTATTTCTATTCAGCCAGCAATACAGGTATGCACAGGAGGCAAATCACTGACCTTTTAGATCAAAGCATTCAGGTGCATTCCCAGTGTTTTGTCATCACCTCTGATAATCGTTACATCTTGGTCTGTGGCTTCTGGGACAAGAGTTTCCGAGTTTATTCTACTGACTCAGGTAATGTATTTTTTAAATATGGGAATAGCCTTAAAGATTTTTCTGTTCATTGTCAACCTACTGTTTCAAATAAAGAAAGAATGGAGAGTGGAGGGAGAAAGCGGAGTATGCATTTATCGCGCTATTAATAATATTTGTCAAATCTTTTCTTAGCTACTGGTGCTGTGTATTGTATACTGTCATTTTTGTGGAATGATGGCAAATGTAAGACACGGAGCTCTTGTTTAGCGAACACGTCACACTCCAAATCTGTATGACAGGCATGCCTCTTCTTGCACTGTAGTTTCCACAAGTAAATGAGTTTTTTGGGAAGCTTTGCATGCCCAGGGAATTATTTTTTCTAGAGTATTTACTTGAATTTAACTGGTCGGTTTTCAACGCCTGAGAATTTTTTTTGAGGAAATACAGACAAGCACCACAGAATAAGAACAGAATAAGAACAGAAGTGAAGTCTTGAAATCTGGTGAAAGACTACTTATGAAAGCCTTTGAAAGCTATACTATAATAGAAAAATTGATTTGGAGCCACTAAATTCTTTCATATAACATAAACTGATCGATATAATGGGCAACAGTTAAATTAGTCTGTCAGCTGGCATGTATCCAAACCATTGAAGTCATGCATGTGTCATGCTAAATAGAAGAGAATTTTTCAGTGTAAGTGCTATAGGAATTTAAAAGCCATGGAGCCCCAGAAAAAATAGGTATGATTTTTTTTCCTTTCATTATCTTATAATGGGAATAGCAACCTCACTGCAAGTTACTTCTTTGGGATTAATGATCCAGTGTGGTTAATGTGTGTGTGTGCCATCAAGCTTTCCGGTAGGTTATTAATCCCTAGGGAATATCCTACGTGTTTGTCAAAATTTCTTAAATATATTAGTTAATAGTTTTTTCACACTTGGCAAACCAAAATGCTTAACAAAACAGGATGGTTTTAATGAAAATCTGTTAAAATGAGGTCTCATGGCATATTTTAGCATATCTGTCATTTTTTGCAATTTTAAAGCCTTAAGTATGAGTGAGAAGTTCCAATTACTTCATATTGAATGCCTACAATTCATTATACAGACATCTTGTTAGACCCTTCTTAGTTTCATTTTGTCATTGATGAAAATAAATTTACATAAAACTGTGAATTTAAAGTAGATCTTCAGAGAAGTTAGCGGTAATAAATTTTCAGGGTCTGTTCTTGATTCATATGAACAGAGAGCTAATTCTTTTATGTCGAAGGATATATTTTACTTTACACCTATAGAAGGAACTCGTATGATTTTGGTAACTTTGTCCTGTATCAACTGAAATACAAATATCTCAGTATGTCCTCTGTGTGTAAGTCAAAAACCCCAGGCATCTCATTACTAGCATAGCTAATTATGATATAAACCAACATACAGTTGTCAAAATAGTTGCAGAAGATTTGTGTCTTTTGTGTGTCTCCTGTTTGTCAATATAGAAACTCTAGCTCTAGCATAAATCAAGTGAATTCAGATGTACTTTGCTTTGAATTAAAATGAGAATATAGTACTTAAATACTTTGAAATAAACAGAACAGCAAGGGAAAAAGATGATGTGATCAGTAATGCCTATTGGCAAGTGATCATAAGCATTGAATTCAACTGCATTTTAGCATTCATAGGAAAAGGGAACTTTTTTCCTATTACATTTTGGGTTTGTTTGGGTTTTTTTTAACAGGAAATACTTTTAACATAAATCATGGGTTCTCAGCACAGCTGGTATAGCAGAAGCACAATAAAACCTTCCTCCATCAGTGGGAATGATTTCTAGACAGCATTTTAGATTGAGTAGTGCAGAGACTTGAGTCTTATTTTTCTTTTAATTATTCGTAGCACAGCTGTCTAATAAAACAATAACTAGAAAATGTGTTCTGTCAAAAAGGGCTATCTGAGTCTGATATTTCTGTGTAGACAGGACAACTCATATTAAAGAATACAGCAAAGCTGAGGAACTCTTACGAGATTAATGATTTTTTAAAATTATTTTTACTAATAGGAAAGAAGAAAAGCTTATTTTTTGTTTTTATGGAAGTGATTGAACCTTAGCTGCACAGTAACTAAGTAAAACTAACATGGTAGTGCAACTACCCAAACAACTGTCAAACAAACACCCTTGAAAAATGTTTGTCTCCTAGAACAGAGCCTATAAACATAGAATATAATTGAAAGAGAGGCCTCTATAACTCTGCAATGTTTATAACATAAATTTGTGTTCTAAAAGTATAAATCACCTCAGGTAGTTGAATACCTATGGCTGTACAACTCAAAAATATATCACATAATTAAATTCTTCTAAAATCTAAACCATGTAATTGACTACTTGAATTTTCATGGGAAAACGTGTGCTCGGTAAGGTGTTTTTGTAGGTTGCTAAAATGAGGTGTGTGAGTGTTTCACTGCTTCTAGCTGTGAAGTTCAGTAACTTTTTCTGAATCTGTTGACTGGGTCAGCATCTGAGACAGTTAGGTGACTGCAGCACAAATTAAATCTGTGGTGTGCAGAGGTGACCACTATAAAATGCTATTACAGACTCAACAAGATGAGTGAAAGACTGGAACCCTGAGTTACTCTCCGTTCCGATACAAGGTAGAGCTGCGCAATAAGTGTATCTTCCAGGATTTTGCCTTTTCCACTCAGAAAAGGCTCACGTGATAGTACTTCATTTCACAATTTCTCTTGGAGGATTAAACTTGCCTAGTGAGTTTTGTCAGTGTTGTGTTTTAAATCTGTTGTACAGGTTTCTTTCAAATCGCATCATGTGATTCTACTGTTTTTTCATATATTAAAGTAATTCGTTCTCCCTTTTTTGTAGATGCTTACATCATTCTCCTGTTTGATTTTTGTTTTGTTGGTTTGTTTTTTTTTCTTTCTTTTCTAGGTTTCACTGCTTTAACGCAGTTACCTTTTTGATCTTCTGTTACAAATCAGGCTGTTAATATTATTTTTGTTCCTTCTTCAGAACCACTCCCTTAAGTCTTTTGCTACAATTAGTGTTCTTTAGTGGCTGGATATGAACACAATGCCTTTGTATTGAGGGCTATAAAATGTGTCGTACTAGCGGTATTAAATGAGTGGCTAATTGTTTTTAGTTCATGCACCAAAATATTTTATTAAGATGTGCTCAATTTGAGTCCCAACTCAAATTTGTGTAACTACTTGTCATGTTTACTAGTTATTAAAAAAAAAAAAAAAAAAAAAGAACACACAACTTTCCAGAAGATTTTATTTCAGGTGCAGAAGTTTGCATTTCTTCTTTTTCAGCCTGTGTTTTTAATCCCTCCAAAGCCATCACTCTTTTCCCCTTCTGTTCTTCCTCATTCTTTATTCAGCCTGAAGCAAAAATGGGTGCATGGTCATTTGGGCTGAGGAATCTAAGGTCACGCATTAGTGACATCACATATCACACTTATGTGTGTCATTGGAGGCAGAATTTGGTCTGGCCACTGTTAACCTGAATGGGCCAAGTAGGCGCACACACATGATGTACGTGTATGTATCTTTTGTCTTGTCTCTACAAAATCTGCAGTTAGTAAGCTTCAGCAAATCCAGTGAGATGGATTTTAGTGCTTACATTCTCATTTCATAAGGTCATGTATGCTGCTGGCAGGACACATGATGTGTTTTACTGTGTAGGAGCCAGGCTCTGGCTGGGTGGTCTGGCAGAGATCTACTGTGGGTGACCTTACATGTGTTTCCTCTCCCACATGCAAATCCACTATGCGTGAGTGGATCCAAATTTGCATTTTCCTGAAAATATTGTCCTATTTAGTTAAAAGGTAATAGTCATGCTCATGTTTATACAGACTCTTGAATGGCTCATTTTTAACTGCCTAGGCTTTCCTTTCTTTTTCACATTTATGTCTCTTACCAGAGGTACATGAGTTTGTCCTATATGCAGTAGGTAAGAGAGTTTTTTACAGGTCTGCCTTCTGAGGTTTTCTGAACACTACGGAAATTCTTAATAGGGAAAGATACTAGTAGAAATTATTGGCAAGTGTCTAAATAGTGATGGAAAAACCTGGGTACAAGAGTAGTTTTTCATCTAAATCTCCTTTTCTCTGTTTAAGGAGATGCTCAAAAGCTTCATATGCTGTATTTTCTAAGAATCTCTCACAGTGCCAGTTTCTTCCAAGTCCTAGGTGTTCTGTAACTTCTGACTCCATTTCCCAAATCATCATCAAATTTGCTTTTTTACTGTTAATTACTTTCATCAGTAAATGTGGCTTAAACTTGCCTTTAAAGAGAATCCCATCCTGTTGCCTGTCCTTAAAGTGAAGGTAAACATATACAATTAAAAAAACCTTCTGCCATGATTGGCCTTTGAATAAAGTATAATATTTTGTATGGACTGTATGGACTACTGCACTTCTAAATAAGTTTCCACCAAATCAAGGAAAAAAAATAGTACTCTTAAGTATAGTTCTTTCTGGAATCTTTTTTTTTTCTTTTTTTTTTAATAAAGACAGTATTTCTGAATATAGTATATGTAATTTGCCTTAGAATGAAAGCATAGTGTTAAAGCAATAAATTTCATGTGTTTCAGGTAAACTGATACAAGTAATATTTGGACACTGGGATGTTGTAACCTGTCTTACTCGTTCTGAGTCCTATATTGGAGGAAATTGTTACATTCTGTCAGGATCGCGTGATGCAACATTGCTGCTCTGGTACTGGAATGGCAAAACCAATATCATTGGTGATAACCCAAGAGGTAAGCAAAACCAGAAAAAACTGTTTTATAAGGATGCTGTCTAAAAGTAGCTTCGAAGAGTGAACATTTTGCATGACAAAATTCTAGGTAACATTAACGTCAAAGTACAGTGCTCATTTTTTAGTTGTAGTTGTGATTAGTTCTGGTTTAAAGAATTGAACATTACAAATATATTTCTTTTTCTTGTCACTATTCAATTGGGAATGAGTGGCTCTGGGAGTGAGAGAAGGGAACTCCATTTTTATATGTCCTGCTCAACCTGACTAAATCTTTTTCTCTCAACATGACAATTTCATTAATTGTTATTTAAAACGAAAAAGACTGTACATTGCTCCAGTGCAGAGTGTATATTCTGCAACTCTAATCTTAAGCATATAGGTTCTCACCACTGTACTGTTGCGCAGACAGTGAATTTTAACTTAGACTGAGGTCATTGTAATTAGATGTGTAATGGCTAGAGCAGGACACTTATGTGAAAGAAGGACAGACACATGGGATGGATTAAAGAAGCAAGCTCAAAACTTTTTTAGTGCCTACGTGCCTAATCCTTGCTCTGACATATTAGGCATTTTAATTGGTTCCAGTGCAAGCAACAGGGTTCATGCCATACAACCAAACTAATAAGTCAGAATAACCCTGCTTTAGCCTAATTCAGTTTTAACCCCTCCCCACCCAAACTCACCTTGCACTTGCCAAAGAATTTAATCTCTTCCGTCTTGCACTGTTTCCCAGGAAATCCCAAATGCTTTTACTCAGGAAGATACTTTTTTTTAACTCAAAATTTTCTATAGGAAACAATGAAATGCTATGATTGTTCAACCCTGCTGTGCCTGCATTGTATACCAGGAAAGGTAGAAAGTGATCTTGTTGTTGTGCCAGTTTCACATCACACAAAATATAAATTTATGATTCCCAAAGCAAAGAAAAAGGCAGCCATGCAACTTGAGAAAAAGCTCAAGTGAGCCACTTCATAGGAATGAGGAGCTTTCAAGGCAGCTCACGAGAGCTTACATATGTGAATAGAGAGGTGCGTCATAGCCAGAGATCCCTTTCAGCCACAAAGAAAATGCCCTGAAGAGAACGGGTAAGAAGCAATACATTCTATCTGTCCTAAGAAGAGTGTTTGTTTTCTCCCATATACACTCTTTGACCTTGTTTAAATATTAGTAAAAACGTACCTGCTACCTGCAGAGGAAAAAACAGAGATCTGGAAAACAAGAAGGATTGTTTATCTGCCATATATTGCAGTTACAACTGGCGTACAATTTCATATAATGTAAACAATATCTGACATCTTCCAAATTAATCAGTTTGGTAATGTTTGTGTTCCATACTCAATCTGTTACTCAATTGGAGTTATTTGAATTTGAAAAAGAAAGAGGTGGTTTGGCTGAAATTGCGTCCTGTGAACCAGTTCGAAGGTGCAAAACTTATTAATATGAGAATGAATATTTGAGTTTAACTTGCAAATTATTACATGTTGACTGTGACAACTGTTTAAAAACTGAAGAAGAAACAGAAATGCAGTTCACACAGTTGGAAAATCTTCAGGTGGAAGATGTGAGCAAACTATTCCCATCTTCCTTCCAATAGCCCAGTTCAAGAGGGTGGGAGCTTTTTATGATAGATTTTTGAGGATGTAGCTAGCAGAATTTTATGAGCATTTGTAAATAAATACGGCTTTGGTTGAGGGCAAAATCTCTGTGAATGCTGTATACATATTTTGCAGTCAGTTTAAAGAAAATGCAAACTCTGCACACTTTTTTGCAGAATTGTGAACTTGGAAACTCCTGAAAGTCCGTGAAAGGGACTTAGGAGCTTGGTAGTCAAGTGAACTTGTAAATCCTAAAGGGCAAAACTGCCCTTTTGAGGAGCAAACCCTCTTGTTTGCAGCAATGAACATCTGTAGATATCTCCTTACAGTGTTTTCAAAGCCTGCAAGTGTAGTCCATCTTTGTGAGTTCTTAGGCCTGTCCTGGGAAGTTCCTGTTAAGTATTTGCCAGTCTTGCCTGCTTTTTGAACAAGACCTTGAGGCTATAGGCTCCTTTATGACCTTAACAGATCACATACTGAGATTTTTATACCTATAATCTAACTAGAATAGGTAGATTTTGTTATAGGTAGATTTTGTTGACTGTCTTCTCTAATGTAAATTTCTAACTTATTAAAATTTTGCCATTTTAAAATTATGCTAGGCTATTTTAACTGCTGTTTAAAATTGAACAATAGCTACATGGTAAGTCTTTTTGTTTGCAGTTGTATGAAACTTGCACTTTTAGGGATATATATTGTCTCCTATGTTTACTAGTTGCCATTATGTAAGCATGCCTGGAAGCCCTTGATATGAATTGGAATCTCATGGCACTATACATAGACCTAGACATGTGTATAGTAAAAGACAGCTTCTGCTTCAAAGAGATGGTAATCTGGGGGGGTTAATTTTTCCCAGAAAGAGCTGTCTATAGGCATCTCTGT
The DNA here is from genome assembly GCA_039720435.1 of Amazona ochrocephala. NCBI lineage: Eukaryota > Metazoa > Chordata > Aves > Psittaciformes > Psittacidae > Amazona > Amazona ochrocephala. The sequence continues at coordinate 66,152,158 of CM077879.1, forward strand.
TCAGTCAAATTTTTTTTGAAAGGCGAATAGAAAGAGCTGTTTCTGCTTAGTTTTGATTTTGTCGGAAATGGAAAGCGCCAGCAGACTTGTTGGTTTTGAGCCCTGTGCAGCTATAACTTCCATCCATCTGCGGGATGCTAGGTATTTAACTTGTCTGACGTCTTGTTGTATTAGAAACTTACGATTTTCTACCTCAAAATGTAGTTTATTCTTGCTTTTGATCAGCCCTGTTTGTTTGAATTTTAGATACTCTCAAACTTGATACTTCTTTCCATTTTTTTTTTCTCTATTTAAGTATCTCTAACTTCTATCTTAAATTGACTTCACAGCAACATGCACCCAGTGGCACTGTACCATATCATGATGCTACAGTAGTTTCGACAAAAATAATCTAAACCAGGAGCATTTCTTTCCTTCTTTCCTAGTACCTGTTGCCTCTGATGTGCATCACAGACTAGTATGATCAAGCTACCCTAAATACTATCCCATTGGGCACCCATTACTCCCCCAGTTACATTTTATTTAGGTTGCTTTTTCTGGTTTTGTTACTTTAGGAAGCAGTCGATCTCTTGATCTCTGGCAGCATGTATTTATGTTTTAGAACGGTACTTAAGGCGACAAGCCAGGTAGCTGATGACATAAATAAGTGTTTTCTTTGATATTCTTTATTGATAAAATTGTCCTTGAGGACAATTTTCTGACCAACTGGATTGTATGGAAAAGTTCTTTATGTTTTTGGTTTAACAGAAGAAATATATTACTGAAATATTCACTATTTAAATTGTTTATTTTTTAACTTTTAAGATGATTTCTTAAAGAAATTACACCTATGCAGTCTCACTGTCTAGTTTCTCCCTGATAACTCTTGAATGCATTGATCAATGTAAACCAAATTTGATTAATTTAAATCTCAAAGTTACAAAATTCCTACATGAGACACATGTGCTGGAAGCTATTTTTATTCTTCACAAAACAGCTTGATTACATTTAGGTTAAGTCCTTTTTTCCTTCTCAAATTAAAACCTGAAATTCAAAAAAATATTTCACCATGCTCTTTGATCAAATGTAGGTTGTTGTTTTTTCTAAATTAATTGGTCTTGAAAATGTAGAAGCATGGCAGTACTTCACTTTGGTGCACAGGCCTTTTCTGGTGCAGAAATGTTTCTGTGGACAGTCTCTGACCAAGCCTAGGAATAATTCAGAACAGAGCAGAGGATCTGAAGTAGTTGTATCCTTTAGAATAGCTCTAAGCCCTAAGTTCTCATTAATTAGCATAATTTACTGTGGAGATGTAAAGTCACTTTGCATAATGTAAGGGGCATTTATTTTTCTCTCCTTGTCATGTGGCTTGCTTTGGTGAGGTGGGGAATGTAGAGAGGAGAGGATGTAACCCTCCACTTGGTACCTCTTGAAGCCCATGTGTGATCTGTATCACAAATTTGGCTTTTGCATTTTTAAGAAGCTTGGATCTAATAGCAAGGTACCACCTGGGGACATGACATTATGCTTCAGGACTTGTGTTTCTGAATAAGGTGGTAGAATGTGTGGAGGTTACTGGGAGAGCGTAGTATGCTTGTGGAAAGATGCCATGTTCTGCGCTTGCCTGGCCTAATGGGGTGGAGGTGGAGAGGAGTTGAGAAGTGGGGGCTGAGAGGAGGAACTGTGTGTGGTGGCTTGAGAAAAGAGATGAGAGAGTTCATTAGCATACAAATGGTGTGCATCACTTTCAGGTCCCACTCTGGCTTTGAAGCTCAAGTGGCAACTGTTAGTTAGTGTTTGGACATTTCCTAGGCTGAGGGATTGCATTTTACTTTGCAGTCAGGGAACCATAGGAAACAGGGGGCTGGAGCTTTGGTCACCTGATCTATTCCCTTTTCCCAGGGAAAGCTTAACTACACCAAAAGTATTCTTGACTGATGTTTGTCCAACCTTCTGTTAAAAACTTCAGCAAATACATTTTGGGGCCTTAGAAGACCTGTCATTAGCAACCTTTTCCCAGTGTTCAGCCTAATATCCAGGTCTTTTTTTGCAGCAGCTGCGTGTCGTATCTTATATGTTTATTCTTTGTGTAGAGAACAATTTCCAGTTATTTGGATAATCATGACCCGCAATTTTTTGCTTCCAGATTTAATAACCCTGTTCTTTCCGTCTTTTGCCATAACTCATGCTTTTCTAGGCTTCTGATTGTCTTTTTTTTTTTTTTTTTTGTGTTCCTCTCCTGTTAGGTTGTGTCTTCCTCAAAATAGACCCAGTAATGCAGTTGAAGCCTTTCCAGTAATAAGTAGAAAGAAACCTACCTGTTTTACAGACCAGTACTTTTTACTTCCCTCTGGGATATCTGTTTCAAAACAGCATGATAGTGTTAATTCTTTAAGTGTATAAGCCAATATAAATTTCAGTCTTTTTGAAGAATCACCATCTACTCAATAGTTTCTCCTTTTCTGTGTAGTTTGACTGTGGCACCTTCTCTTCAAACTTTCTTAATTGTATATTATTTTAGACTGTTTCTCCAATTTATCAAATTTGAATATCCTTTTGCTTTCTTATTGAGTCCTCCAGCACATTTGTAGCAACTCATGTCTGCAAATGTAATTTATAGTTTTAGTATATCAAATTGGTCATTAAGGAAAATATCAAATAGTACACAGCTCAGGAATTCCCATGGATACATTTGCCATTTTGACAATGGATAGCTTTCTGAGTATAGCTTTCCAACTGGTTTTCATCTGATATATAGTAGCAAGGTCCTACACCTGGGTTGGAGCAATCCCAGGCACAGCTACAGGTTGGGCAGAGAAGAGATTCAGAGCAGCCCTGCAGAGAAAGACTTGGGGGTGTTGGTCGATGAAAAAATGAAGACAAGCTGGCAGTGTGCGCTTGCAGCCCAGAAAGCCAACCGTATCCTGGGCTGCATCAAAGGAGCGTAACCAGCAGGTTGAGGGAGGTGATCCTGCCCCTCTACTCTGCTCTCGTGAGACCTCACTTGGAGTTTTGTGTGCAGTTCTGGTGTCCTCAACATAAAAAGGACATGGAACTGTTGGAACAAGTCCAAAGGAGAACCACGAGGATGATGAGGGGACTGGAGCACCCACCCGTATGAAGATAGGTTGAGCAGGTTGGGGCTGTTCAGCCTGGAGAAGAGAAGGCTGCGTGGAGACCTCATAGCAGCCTTCCAGTATCTGAAGGGGGCCTATAGGGATGCTGGGGAGGGACTCTTCATGAGGGACTGTAGTGAGAGGACAAGGGGTAACGGGTTCAAACTTAACCAAGGGAAGTTTAGATTGGATCTGAGGAAGAAATTCTTTACTGTAAGGGTGGTGAGGCCCTGGAATGGGTTGCCCAGGGAGGCTGTGAATGCTCCATCGCTGGTGGTGTTCAAGGCCAGGTTGGACAGAGCCTTGGGTGGCATGGTTCAGTGTGAGGTGTCCCTGCCCATGGCAGGGGGGTTGGAACTTGATGATCTTGAGGTCCTTTCCAACCCTAACTATTCTATGATTCTATGATTCTATCTTCTGAACATGTACTTCCCTCTTTTCCATAAGAAATTGCCCATGTGAAACAGTGCCAGAGTCCTTATGGATGTCAAAATATATGATGTCTCCCTGGCCACAGTTCCTGTAACTTCCATTGCATGAAAAAAATTGCTTTGACATGATTTGTTCATAGCAAATCCAGATCAGCTGTTACTCATCTCCTTGCTTTTTTCTAAGAAACTCTCTGTGTGTATATATATATAAAAGTATAAATATAAATGTTCTGCCAGTATTTTTTCTGTTTGTTGGGATTAAGCGAACTGCTGTCTAATTTCTCAGTTTCATTTTTGCTGCTTCTTAAATAACACAAGACTTTTTTAGTCTTGCAGAACCTCACGTAGTATCAATAAAACAACAGTTACAACTCGGGGATTATGTAGTTCCAAAGTATCTTCAAATCAGTGTTATCAGGCCATTTGAGTTCCAAACATTTACCTCATTTAGTTCTTCTCTAATTGAGACAACAGTTCTAGCTGCTGCTTTTATTTACATTTGCTGCCTGACTGCAGTTGACATTTTTTACTGAAGACCTTACAGAAATACTTTCAGATGTATGGCATCAACTATTAGTATTGGTTGCTTTTAATAACAGACCAACTTCTCATGAAAACAGATGCATTTCTGTGATTATAGAATGACTGTTACTCCTGACATCATTGTTAGATGCATCTCATTTATGCTTGGTTGTCCTGGTTTTGTCCTTGATCAGACATTGTCTCTTACACTGGTTCAGAAAAAATCTCACTTTTTTTGATCTTTCTGCTTTACTTTCCTGTGTTTACAGTCACTGGAGAACTTTAGTTGTTCCAGGCTTGTATCCTCCTGTTTGTCTTATTCTTCTGAGGTACTGCAGTGGTTTTCGCTAGTATCCTTATTACTTTTAACTTTGTTTTTCTGTAAACTTAACTTGACGTGTATCTGTAGAAATCTATCTTCCCAAAATGCTTCAAAAATTATCTAATTGTCCTTGTTCTTTCCCTTATAAAGCATATTGGGCACTCTTATACCTTCAGCACTTTCATGTAAGTTCCTTTCACCACCATGTTTTTGTTCTGTTTTGCTATATTAGTTATAATCATATGTACTGGTTATAATCATATCACTTTCATATTATTCATTAAAAATACAAAGATATATAGAATATAAAGAGACTTTTCTATTGCTTTCAAAGTATCTACAGATTGTTCATAATTAATTTTTATTTTTCATATTTGAAAAACAAAAAGATAACAATTTAGAAATTTTATTTGTTTAATGAAATCAAGGCTTAACTGATTGAAGTATTCAGTACCAATGAAATGTAGAGTCTGTGTATAACTGTAAATCTGTTGCTAATATCAGTGTGCTCTCTTCTGAGTTACTGGACTGATCTTTCAGACATATGTGAATAAACCAAATTATATTACCTCTTTTATGTCATCCCGTGAAACTGGAAAATGTCACTTTCTGTATGCATCACATTTGAATCATGAGGATTATGCGGGTATTTTCGTTGTATGGTTCTATATCTTTTAAAGGGTACTATATTCAAGTTTTCTGAAGTGTGTTAGAGAAATGGTTTAGTAGTGTAGCTGTGTAGCAGGGCACATGTGGATGTAAGTACATGATTTCATACTTCAAAAAGACAATTACTAGATTTAACTGAGATTTAATTGAGAGGATTCATTGAACACTTTTACTACTGCTAACATGTAGAATATCTTTATCAGATCAATTTTTTTAAATGCATCATCTTTTCAATTTGTAAAATATGGAATCTCCCAAAGGGTTCAAAATTTTATCAGCAGATTCCTGTCTTTTTTATAGCTACAATTTCTAAGTAAGTATTTGAATACCTAAAAGACTTGTTATCAGTTATCGTTATTACTAAATTAAAGCTATGGTCTTGAGACTAGAGAAATCATTAGTTTTTATTGTAGTAGTAATAATAGCAAAAGAGAAAATATCTGTCTTTCATCAACTGCCACACACATTTTTCAGTTTACAAATTTAAACTTTATATAAGTGAGTGCTTGATATTTAATTAAGTGGATAATGCAGGTGACTTAAACATTGAAAGTATGACCTGATGAGCATCTTTGTGTTGGTTCATTAAAGAGTAATGTCATAGCTAATAATTTCTTTGTACTTAAGACATATTAATCCTGTAAACCTTAATATTGTGAAGATTTACATACATGCTTGCCTCTGTGCACAGTGAACAGTCCCATGGATTTCAAGCAGGCGATAAGTCTGCTATCAACTTTGTAGCACAAAGCCCCCCTCTTCACCTTCTTTCCCCGTCCTTATCCTCATCTTGAATTAACCTATATCTTGGTTCCCAAGTTTCTGCATGATCTTTTATTTTCAGTTTCAAAACCAATGACAACAGAGAAGATAAGATTGCCCATTTCTGAAGAATGTTTATAGCATAAATATTTACTTAGAATTTTAATGATTATTAAAAAAATAATAATTTGGAAGTGGTTTGCCAAACAACTTATTTTCTTAAAAAATTAATAGGGAAGTAGTTGTAAAAAACTAGTCTGTCAGTGTCCCCTTTTGCATTTATCATGAAGTAATGAGTGCCAAAATGTCCATAAAATAAGTAAACATGTTAGTAATGGCAATTAATCAGCCATAGTAGTTGACTACATTTATGTTCCTAATTCGATCTACATCAAATCCTTAACTAACTACTGGCTCATGGAATCATAGAATCATAGAATAGTTAGGGTTGGAAAGGACCTTAAGATCGTCTAGTTCCAAACCCCCTGCCATGGGCAGGGACACCACACACTAAACCTTGTCACCCAAGACTCCCTCCAACCTGGCATTAAAAAGACTGATTTTCCAGCATCAAGTTCTTCATATAAGAAGAATATACATTCTGGTTTTTCCATCTATTGAAAAGGAAGTGGATACAAACTAGACAGCTTTTCTATACACCATTTCTTTATTAATATGCGATCTAGAAATGTTAAGAACTCCAGGCTCTCTTTCCTTTAATTTCATAGGCATCATCTGTTTGACTTTAGTGATGCAGAAAGCAGCTTTCCACTCCAGAATTGTAAGGAAGTTCTACTATTATTGTTAATTTCTGTCAAATGGTAGTCTACCATAATAGCTAAAAATTTGCAGAGCCTACAAATACTAAAATATGTTTGGAATTGCTGCAGCTATTAAGGCAATAGATGCCATTCACTGTAGTCTGTTAAGACGTTGCTCTGTGATAACAGCACTGAGAGTTTAAAACAGCTGCAATGTGCTCCTTTAGGCTTTCAGTAGCATGTTTATTTTTTATCCCCACACACATTATATTATTGTGTGAGTCCTTCTTTTAAAAAAGACAGTAAATAATATTATTTTAACACTGTTTAACTGCAGACATAACAAATATTCTTTGTTTCTCAAAAATGGCTGGACGCTGTAGCACAATACTGTGTGTATGAAGTAAGAATCCTTTAGCACCATCTGCTGGCTTTGAGTTGAAAGCTGATCTTGGGACTCACTCTCCAAAGCTCTGCCTGGTAAAATATTCAAATAAACCTATTTTTCACATTTTTTGGGGGGGGGGGGGTGAGGGAGTAAAACCCAACCCAGAAGTATAGTCTTTATCCTTTTAACTAAAATTACAATTAGAAAATGTAATATGAGTTTACAGTTAACGTATAAACTGAAACAGAAATAGGTAATGAGTATTTTTTAAGTGCTGTAAAAAGAAACTGAATACTTTTTTATTTTTTACTAGAGATTTAGCGAGTGCAATATTGATTTTTTCTATTCTTGTTGTAAGTCAAATTCAGTAAAATCTATTTCACAGGGAAGACACACAAGGCTTAGAAGAGTATCTGTAGCATGTTTTGAAAAACAACAACAACTAAATATTCTTCTACCTCACATTTCTTGCATTATTACTGTAGTCTTGAATGTCTCATGAAAGCTTAATGGACAGAAGGCCCTGATGCTGTAGTTAGTCCTACAATTCCTTGTGTCTTTACTGGGGGCACCATTGTAGCCAGTGCGAGTACTGGGACTATCTGCATGAATCTAGAACAGAGCCTTAAATTATACAGCTACAAAAGGTCACTGTCGTTTGTTTTTTAAACTGTAACACATTGATATCTCAAAGAGGTTGAGGCCTCATTCCTCCAAGTACTCCATAAATCACATATGAATGACGGTTCTAGCCTCCAAATATTTAAACTAAAAGAAGATGAGATGTATAACAGGTGGATGAATTCTGGTATATCATATGGTGCTGCATAAGCAATATGATTTTGTATTTATATCATGCCAAGAAAGTCATGCTATAGATACATATGAAGACAATGTCTTTACTGAAATGCAATAGCATTCACTGATGGCTTGGAAAGCATTTAAATAACCATAGTGATCTGGTACTGATGAGCGTGTAAGTTTGTGCGCTATTTGTTTTGTCTAAAAGTATGTCCTACAGTGTTAAGCGCTGCATCTGTATCATCCTTGTTTTCAACTGGCTAATAGAGACTGTGTTTCAGGATTTGTCAGTCAGAGTAAGTAGTTGCAAGTAGCATTTTAAGAGTGAGTTTTAAGGCCCAGTCCAGACTCAATTGAAGGCAGTATGTATTTCAAGACTAGAAACAGAGAAGGAGTTTGGATACTGGTTTTTTTTTTTGGCAGTATCCAGCTTTAGGTGTTGCTAAAACTATAGGCATGAAATTCTTCAGAAGGATAAGGATATTTAGTGCTTCATAATGTAATGCAGACTTTTGATTCCCGGAAAAAACAATGCTATATTTACAACTTGTAACTAATAGTTGATGTGGTAAAAGGAATTATATGTGAATGAACGCAGCCTTAATGTGCACCATATACGTGGTGGTGGGTGATGTACTAATATATCACATTTATTTACCTTGTTTGGTTACTAGAAAAATAACCATTCAATTTGAAATCTATACCATCTAAGACAGAACACAGTACTGCAGAAGATATAATGACTTACAGTCTCGAATAAAATTACCAACTTAAATGTTGTAAAAATTATTTGCTTGATACAATAATCCTCACTCAGGTAGGAAATTTTTTTTTGGAGTGTTTCTGGATCTAAATTCTAGTAACACTAGCATCACAGGATAAGCATCACTTTGCTGAGTGCAAGAATGCTATACGTAATTAGAATTATAACCTGCTTAATTGAAAAAGTATCTGGTTTAAAACAGTTACTTTTAAAAAGACAGCTAATTTATGTATGCTCGGAGTTTGGTGTGTCCCGTTGGTATTCCTAGTTACATTGCTATGTGAAGGTGGTAAGCATCTATCTAGTGCAATACACTACTGGTGCACTGGTTTGAAACTAACTTTACAAAAGCAATCAAATAGCTAAAGCACAGACTTTTATACATGCAGTTATGGACCAGTATTATTTTGCAGTGATAACATTTTTCTTATTTTAAAAATAAATTATCTTAATATAGTACTTCAATATTAAACAAACAAACAAAAAACCCTGCCAAATTGAGCTCAATTGTCATGTAAAACCTTTCATCTCAGATAATTTTTTGCCCAAGGTATGAAATACTATGTAAGTTTCAACTAATGGTCAGCCTCAGCATGACTGTTTTACAGCAACTCTGCAGTAGGTGCTATTTCTGACTGAAATAATAACCTATGGGTCTTTTCCTTTTCTGTTGAGGTTGTGGTGTTTTGTTTTGTTTTTTCTTGGGCTTACTAAGTAATGGAATAGTTATAACTGTAAGCCACATTGAGAGAAATATGAAGAAAATAGATGATTTTTTAGCATAAACAAAAAAAAACCCTTCATGAAGTTGTTTTAGAGCATTCTCAAATGAATAAGACAGTGTTTTAAAACTTCAAAGCTGATATTTAAGTAGCAGTTTATGAAGTAGAGATGGTGCAAATATTAAAATGTTAATGTACACTGACCCTGAATATTCACCTGCAGATACTTTCCAGGGGCTTCAAAAAGGTCTGTATTCGGTGGGAGGAGTCCTGCTGAATGACTTCCAGGACTTCCAGCAGATGATTTCCCAGCAAAGGCGAACTCATTCCAGAGAGCTTTGCATTGCACATGGTGTAGGAATTAAGAGGCTGGGGGTTACTGACTTTTGCAATCTGAATTGTAATACCCAATTCATGAAGGCCTGTTAAGTCTTTTTCTTTACTGTGTTTATTTTGGAAGCACAGTGAATCTGTTGTCTTGACACAATGTCTCATTTTAGTGCTGAATAAATGTTAGTCGCTTGTTGCACATTGTGACTCAGGAAGGAGTACAGTAAGCGTTTCCTCTGTTATATTTGCTGAAATGAATTCTTCAAGATAAATATTTTTTTTCTTCACTGAACAAATGTAACAGAGCTATGTCATCTTCTGTGTTTTATGTTTTTGAATTCTGCTTCAGGATAGAATGCTATGTTGTTCAAAGATATTGTCCCTTTTTCAGAGAATGTATGGCTGAAGTGTCTTTTGCAAAACCAAAACTTGCATCTAGGCATAAGGTTGTACTTTTTGTTTTAAAAGAAGTCTGAACAGATGGGAAGTAGTTTGAAGGACTTAGAGGAAATGCTAATGGAGTGTCATGTGAAGAACGGGACAACAATGAAGTTCTTAGATAATATGAAAAGATTACATTGTTACATAAAAATGCATATTTAAAAAGGAAAGATTATTCAAACTGAAGTTTTAGGAGTATGTCGGTAATATTGTGTGGTATCACTTTAGTAAGATCTTGCATCCATCAAAGAGCTAGACTTTCTGTGTGAGAAATAGGCTTTTAACCAGTTGGCTGTTATTTAAATATTTACTCTGTGTGATCTAAAAATAATGTTAATATACAGAGTTTATATAATATTTGACAGTCATCACTTTGATGTAATTAAAGTCTGAAACTTGCTATATAATCAACATAGAAGCCTAGCAGCAAATTAGTTTTCTTGATTTACTTACATTTTGCTGAAAGCACGTTTGTCCAAATGTCATATGTTCTATAAGTATATTTATACTTCTCAAATTGATTTCAAACATTTTATTGTTTTCCTCAGTTTTTACCATATGAAGCAACTTCAAAATTGTGAAATTTGTAAAATGATTTTTAGAAGACTTTTCTTACATGTATTATTTGTTTTGGTTAATGTATCCTTCTGAAAAAGTACTCAATCACTTATTTTTGCAAGAAGAGAGATAGGTAAAAAGATAGTTAGATTAACTGGTGCTTCATTTAATTTGGATTTTATGTTGGCATAAAATCATAGGATTATTTTGCCATTTATAAGTTGCCTACAGCCTCTGTAATCATAGAATAAAATTAGAATTACTATTTAGCTGTCTGTGACTTGACATAATTGGTTGTCTTCTCAGCATAAAACATAAAAAGGAGCATACTCAAATATTTTATATTTTAATGTATAGCATATTATCTCACCCAGAAAAAATAGGAAGAGTATCTCATATTTCATTGTGAATTTTTCAGTCTCTCTCTAGTTTGTTTTCTTTTTAGGGAGAGTTTTTGTTTAAATAGAGCTCTGATGTTTGGCTCAGCTCTTACAGCTTAGTGCTGAAAATACAGAAAGCGGTCATTTTGGGAATTTACTGATGGATTTAAAATGTCATCATCCTGTTTTGTTTAATATCACTGAAACTAAAAAAAAAAAAAAAAAAAAATAGCAGAGAAAGACCTAGCAATACAAACTAATTTCTTGTTAGCCAGTAAGGCATATCTTCTTCTGGATGTCATTAAACTAGAAGAAAGTTTTGACTTTGCTATAATCCCACTGTTCCTTTTTAAGCATAGTTTCCAAACGTCTAACATTTTTTCACTGAAATTCCACTATAAGCTGACATGATATCATGTGCTTTTCTTTTATCTTCTGAAGCTTGAATTTTATGATTTAAATGTACTTCAGTCACTTAAGAAAGAGTGATATTTTACCCTATTTTCTTTGGGAAAACAGCTTCGCGGAAATTATCTGTTGGATTGTAGGAGAATTCTTTTGAAATAATTTAAATGGTTACTGCAAAGGTATTCTGTCCATTACTAGAAAATAACTTTTTGTATACCTCCTGTGACTTAAATCATTGACTGCATTTGTTGCAGTTTGAATGTGGCATTAAGATTCTTAGAGCATTCAACTTCAAGTAGCAATCCAGCAATGGTAGAGGCTAAGGATATTATTATATACTGAGCTGAGAAAAGCACATCTGTAAAAGTGTTGTGTCTTGGTTGTTAGTGCTAGGATTTGAACTACCTTTAATTTCATTTGACTTGTTCATCTTCCTTAAGGATCTCCATAAAGATGCACTGAGTATTCTTTTGAGGCCTTAGTTAGGGTTTGCATCAGTGGTCGTAAACCTGCTTAGCGGACAAAGACTCTTTTCCCTTTGAAGTCACTTCCCCAGCTTTTCAAAAGGTCTGCAAGCTGGTTCCCCTAAAACAATTTTGAAAAGTTTGAAGTGGTGCCCCTTAAACCAGCAACAAAATAAAATTTTCTCTTTGCATTACTGAAAACCATGACAATCTTCTGAAGCAATAACACTTTAAAAGCTTTTAAAGAAATCTGTTCTGCTCTATGACCAGCTTTTAAGTTGACCCCATTATTTGGAAAATCAGAGTCTTGGAAACCCCTAAATACTTGAAATTCTTATCAAAGGAGTCAGCCTGACTTTTCACAGGACTCCTCTTTTACAGTATTTATGCAAGTCCTAATTTCTTTAAAGATGTTTTTCAGATTTTTTCATTTCTTTTTTGCATCAGTGTTTCTTTCGAATAAATGTAATTTAATGAACAGTTAACATAAGTTATGAAGCACTGATCCTGACACCTGTAGATTTTATACTCTTGCTATGTTTGGTCAGGTCCAAATTCTAAAAAGACTGAGAGCATTAGTTATGTAATTTTACTTTTCTGTGGACTGTGATAATTATATTAAGCTCAGTTTATACTTCCTGTTTTAAGAATCTTACCCTACATTTTACATGTATAGTTACTGACAGTCTAATGTAGGTAAAGCCTACAGTCATGTAGTTGCTGTAAGCAGTAAGTTTACTATAGCGATTTTGTTTATCTGCACCTCCTAATATTCTTTCAGACATTGCTTCTTACATGTCCTCCTAACTCCAACATCTTATATTCATTACCTCCACTACAATGTTGTACGTTTAAAACTTCTCTGATTTCAAAAGTTTCTTTAGCATGTGTAGTATATAATTAGATTAATTCCTTGCTGATCTATGCAAGCCTATGTTAAATGCGAATTCTGAAAACGAAAGAAAGCAAAATAAAGCAGTAAACCAAGAATTCTATAATTTTGCTAACATAGGCAGTTCATTTAAAAGAAAGATTAAAAAAAAAAAAACAAACCAAAGCCAACAGGAACTTTAAATGCACAAAGCTGCCTCCTTTTTTATGGCTTGGGAAAAGCAGGAAGAAAGAATTGGGTGAACAAAATTAAATTGTTACTGGGTAATAAGACTGCAATGGTTGCTGTTTCCCATAAAACTACAAATCTGTGGCTCATCTACACAATGTTGATTTATTAATCTTCTAATGTGCCTGACCCATGTTTAGGCTAGAAAAGCTCAATAGAGCAAACTTTCTCTAAATGGTTTGTGAATGTTCATAGGATCAGCCACCTGAGAAGTATCTAGAGGTCATTAAGTCTACCCTTATGCTTCTAATTTGTTTGGAGTTTTTCCTTTGCTTCTGAACTGTCTGCCATACTTCCTGGGTTTGAGTGTGTTTTGCCAAACATTATAGGAAACAAAAGAAATAGCTTTTAATAATTATTTATTAAGATATGAGGGACAATTCAGCAAGTTGTTCCAAAGCATTTTTAGATTTAAAATGTTGATCACATAGATGTATATGTTTGTGTATATGTATGCACACATATATATTTAGTGTATATGTACGTATCTAAGAAGAAACAGATTTATTTACTTTTCAAGATTTTGTATTGTGGATATAAATTATAACAGTAACTGCAGAATAAATCAGATTTTGAGAGGTCAAAATGCTTGATTTGATACTTTGTCATCTATTATGAACTTTTCTAAAAAGCCATTTGAATGTGGCAGCCACATGGACACTCAAGGATGTGTTGCAAATGATCTGAGTAAAAACGTAAAATATGGAGACTACGCTAAGCTTTTATTTATGCTAGTCCAGCTGTACATTTCTTTTCCACACAAGTGTCTCACTGTACGCGCGCAGGGTCTGAGGAACTACCTGGTTTTATGTATTTTCATAATTTCTAATAAGACCCAGTACCAGTAGTGCTCATTCTGTTAAGGGTCTACAAGAACAACCTAATGACTTTATGCTGGCTTTATCTTTTGAAAAGTTACTACCCCAAATGTAATTTGAATGATGCTACCTTAGTATCAATGGAGTCTGTTGGCCCTGTGATTACTCTGTCTCTTTGCAAAACCACCTTCTGTTTTGAAGCAAATAAGTTTGATTTTACGACTGTTTTACTGCCTGGTTGGTATCTCACATATCATCATTTATTGTGAAGTGAAATTATTCCCTGCTGCTTAAACGCTCATCTACTCCTTTCTGAAACTACATGATAACATTGCCCCAGATACATTCTTTGGAGTTTAAATGCTTCATAAAATGCTGTGTATGAACTAATTATATGGTAAAACAGAAATAACATTGTGACTTCCACGAAATGCTAACACTCTTGAAGAGGGTGATCCAGCTAATGACCTGTGAGTGAAGTTATCAAACTACTTAAATAATGTGCTTTGCTTGCCTTTTCTGTGTCTTCACCTGGAGAATATTTTATTTTTCTTCCTTTAAATGTACCAATTGTATAATTTTATTTTCTGTATGGCATCCATATATGTTTGATTCTAAAGAGAATCTAAAAAAAAAACAAAAAAACAAACCAGTTTTATTTGTTCTTGTTGCAAGGAAATATCTAATAGGAGCAGCGGTAATTAACGTTGGGTTAGGGTGCTCCGATTTTGCAAACTCATCTGAAATTCATCCTGAGTATTGTCCAAGCTCCACATGTTACAAGAAACTGACATCAGGATGAGGTTTCAACTCTATTATGAGGTTAAAATAAAATCAGTCAGTGAATTTTCTACTTCATCCTCAGGCACTGTAGGTGTCTCATTTCAGTTCTTGTCATAGTGACACTTAAGTTTACTTAAGCCTGTTATAGGAAAATGTAGTAATTAATTTGTATCTCTTCATCCACAATAAGTAAAAAAAGAGGGGGAGACAGAGGGAGGGGATAATGCAAATTCGTGTGCTCCAACTTTGATTTGGTTTTACTACACACCTGACTGATATTAATGTGTGTTAGTAAATGTGCAAGCTGAATTCCTATAGTATACTGCTGCTGTACTAAATAGATATGAATACAGTACCACCGTATGCAAACGGTAGCATAGAAGTGATTTGTAAGGAGCATGAACTCAAAGAGCAAGACTACTGAAGCCACTTCAGTGATTGAAAGCAGTAATTTTTAAAATAGACTGTAACCAAAGATTGCTTTTATTGTTTTTTCATTGAAGGTGATTTTGCAACTCCTCGAGCCATTTTGACAGGACATGACTATGAGATCACCTGTGCTACCATTTGTGCTGAACTTGGCCTGGTAATAAGTGGTTCAAAAGGTAAGATAGCCTTTGTCATTTCCTTCTGTTCATGAAGCTATAATCCTAACACAAAAAGGAATGTATTCTCAGGACGCAGAATTTATTAACTTTATAGTGGTTTTATTGCTAAAATTTTTTTTGGTTGCTGTGCAATTTGAAACCTCTTTTTAAACATGTTAAAACTGAGGATTATTCAATCATTTACAAGAGGAGGTGACTACATCAGTTTCCCTGTTATTGCCTACTGATGACTATTTCTTTTTGTTTGTTTATCCAGTGTGTAATTGCATATAGCATACAGCTGGATACAGTTCTTGAATGCCTGGATGGTGAAGAATGTTTGTTATGGATAACTTCTCCAAAAAGAAACAAAAATTAGTTTCAGGAGAAAGAAAATGTGCTGTCTTGTTTGTTTGATGAAGGGTAAATGTAAACAACCAACTAAAATTTATAGTCCTTCTGTTCAGGTTCTTTGAGCTTAACTACAAAGCTTGTAATATGCCCCATCTGTGTTCTCAAAGACCTGCTTTTGGTAGGTAAATTATGAAGAATGGCATTGATTCCATGGATATTGTTATACTTTTCCTATTTGCTGTTCCAATATATTTTTAAACTGGAATTTTCCTAGCATTAGGATCTTTCTGGTTTAGTGTTCCCAAAGTACTTACTTTGAGAGAGTTTTACAAAGCTGGGTGTACTCACCATCTGCACCTCTGTGTGTTTTGGTTTTATCCCTGTGAAGACTTGTGGCTTACATGCAAATCAGGTATTTGTCCAAATACATTAAGAAGCAAATATTTAGTGGATCATGTATGGGTTGGAATCTTATTATGAGAATATATGGTTTTTGAGTACCTATTTATGTAAATTCATTGCACTTACCTCTGTGTCTTTGTATTTTAAGTATCTAATTTTAGGATTCGGTACATTTATTTTTGTGCTCTTAAAATTAACAACTACCAGCTTTAAAAGAAAATCCACAAAAGAAAATCTGTTTGGTCTCTAACTAGTTTTGATAGGTGCTCCGAAATACCTTAATGCAAGGCTTTTATGGGAGAAGATGTTCATCTTACTCTCTGGCACCCTGAAAGTCATAGGCTATCCACTTAATGATAAAAATCATTATAATGTATTATAACAGTGACTACCTGAGTGGAAGTCATTACTTATTATTTGATATATGATGTCTTTAAATAAGCATGTAAATCAATAACTAGAGATTTTATTCCGTCTCATTAGAAGGACCATGTCTCATACATTCTATGAATGGAGATCTGCTGAGGACATTAGAAGGTCCTGAAATATTAGAAGGTCCTAAAAACTGCCTGAGACCAAAACTTATTCAAGCTTCAAGAGAAGGTCAATGTGTCATATATTATGAAAATGGCCTCTTCTGTGTATTCAGTGTGAATGGGAGACTTCAAGCCACTATGGAAACAGATGACAAGATAAGGGTGAGTGTACTCAAATGGTGTGCTAAGGTGCGTCAGTTCCAGTATCAGGAAAAGTTATCAATGTTGGAGTTGTGTGGAGACTCTTTCGGTAGCCAGGCCATAGAAATATATGGTACTAGACAATAATAACAGCATTCTGAAAAAAAAATGTAGTTAAGGGGACCATGTGCTCCTAATATTATGGGTTTTAATTTTAAATAACTCTGTTCATATAGTAAAGAATACCCTGTAAGTATTTCCTTGAACTGAAGAATACAACTATTACTAGTTATTGACCAGGAGAAGCTGGGCTAGTTCTTTACTTTTTGGTATGAAGGCAGGAGGTTTTTGGATGTGCTGTTTTGGTTGTTGGCTTTCATTTCTTTGGCATCTCTGTCTACATTCCTTCATCTTAGCTTGAGATAGCATGTGTTGTACTGATCTTCGGGAAGTTTATTGTCATCTGTTTGTATTTCAACTCTTTAGCCCTTTGGCATTTGCTGAGTAGGCAGCAAGGTTCTGCATCTTTAGCTGCAAGAATCATGGAACAAATCCAAAACTATGCAGGAGGCATTTTAAGCTTGTGGTTTTATGGAAATTATTTTATAATACAAATGCAGGTCTTTTGACAGTTCCTATGAAATAGTACCTATGAAGCCGAGCAGAACCTGCCAGCTATACTGGAGTGAAGCAGAGATGTCAAAAGAATACTTTCCTTGGATTAGAAATATTCCAAATTTTTTCTTGAATGAGAAAGGGAAGGGAAAAAATGAACAAGCATTACCAAATCTGCCAGAAAGTTACAGAATGCAGCAGAGACATGGAGCAAGGTCACACTGCTTGGTCTGCATTCAAGCTACCTGAACTATCTGGAGTTATGGTCTCTGTGCCAGTAGTAATGGTCTGAGAGAAACAGAATCACAGACTGGTTGAGTTCGGAAGGGACCTCTGAAGATCAACTGGTCCTGTTTCCCTGCTCAAGCAGGGTGATCTAGGACCATGTCCAGACCCTTTCTCCAAGGATGGAGTTTCTACAGCCTGTCTGGAAAACCTTTGCCAGTGCTGTCATCCTCACAGTAGTGTTTCCTATAAAAAAACTGTTTAACTATCTTTAGTTGTTGTAAGCATGTAGCTATACTGTGCTTCCAAGATGACTTTCATAATCTGATGGAAGAGCCCAGCAACTCAGCTGCAATATTCTCTTGAGTTGAGAACTCTGAAGAGTTTTTTCCTTTATTTGGGTTGACGTTTCAGGAAGAAAATGCCTCTTCACTCTCATGTTTGCTGTATGGAATTATTGAAGCACTTTCCGATGTGCATTTTTAAATTTGCACATGTTCCTTTCTTGACTCTATTCATAGTAATTCTTAAGACGGAAGAATGCGTCAACAAATTTGAAAGAATTTTGATCTTCATGATTTCCATTTTATACCGTACATGGAACAGTGAATGCTCCATTACAACTGAATTGTCCAGTGTAGTTCACTGTATTCTTAAAACCTTCTAAAACTGTTGTGTACTGTGCTCTGTGAATCGAGCATCCTTGTGTTTTCAAAATGTCAGATAAGTTTGTGGTGGAATATGCAGAAATAACTCTGTCGATCTCTTCCGTAGTGAAAGTGCTGTCTGCATGGGTGAGAGGACATTTGATCTTTGGATGCTCTGGCAGCCACAAGTGTGTATTTCAGGCTTGGGAAGTTAAGTAGGAATGTGTATATTTCTGTCCCAAGCCATTTTTTCAAATTAATATAGATTCTTGCTTCAATTTTTAATCTTTCTTCATTTCTCTGAAATTGCACTTTTGGCTGGTTTTGTACAAATGCTGTTGAGACTTTCACCCTACCCTTCATCCCAGTTCTTTCAATAAGGCAAGCACATATCGCAGTATTTTCTCTTTCTACATTAATAATGTTGATAATCTGTCACTTTCAGTTGTGATTATGTTGTCAGTTAGGCCAGCAAATCTGTAAAATATCTAGAAATCCCTTGCTGGCTAAAACAATTTCTGTAGTGTTTCAGTCAGTACCCACAGTTTTAGGAATGTTGCTAGAGGCAATGGAAGTTCTACTCTCTGTGGGCCAGAATTACGTACATACAGGGGCTTGGTTTTATTTTATTTTGTTTTGTTTTCTTTCTCTCCCAGTGGTCCCAGTTGGGCTTTATGCTTAACCTACAGCGTCTTTCCCAGTGCTTCTGCACTATATCATGTTAGAAGGCAAGTGGCAACTGCATGATTAAAGTAGGGGCATTTAAAATGAATAGTACCTACCCGTGGGCTGTGCTGACAAACACTTTTTGTTGATTTTTGCTTGATGAGGATAGAAAAGGGAAGGAAAAGGTCCTAAGTGTTGAATCTGTAATGTAACAGTCTAATTTCTATTCTCTTGTGTCATAATGTACCAGTATTTCAGAACGTTATTGACAAAACCAGCAGTTTTCAGTAATGATGATTGGAACAACAGTCTGATTTTCTTTCTTATATTCGTGTGCTAGAAAACTGCTAGAAAAATTTCAGATGCTCTGGGGAAATTCAGAGTCTAATCAATGCCTTCCACCTGTTTTTGTTTTAAATACTGTATTGCTCAGTGGAGCTTAGGCATATCACAGTACATCTACCATGTAATGTTTAGATATCTTAATGAATGACTTAACTCTAAATAGTCTGCTTGTTCTGAGAAGTAAAGTTATTTTACCCTAAACAAAGACTGTATGCTGTTTCACCCAGAGGAACCAATTTATTTTCCTTTCCTGAGTCTGTTTTGAAATGTGGAAGTGCCCACAAGCCTCCTGCTGCTGTAAGCCAGGGCTGTCACAGTGTCAACTCTGCCTTTTTACAAAGCACTGCCTTTCAAAAATCTGAGATATTAAAAGGGATTTGTGCAAAGTTTTGAGACTTTCCAAGGAAATACAGGTCAGAAATGCAGCTTTTAAAACATTGCTGAAATTGTGCACTTTGGGGATTATGTGAAAGTCTGAAGCTCATGTTGTGAGAAAGATTAGTTGCAGAGTTGTTTCAGTTCCATACCTAGCAGAATCATAGATAAACTACACTGGGGAAAAGCAGAACAGTACAATTGATTCATGTTGTCTTCTATACCAGTTGGAGTACTTGGGAGTAAAAGCATCCTTTTTGTTTGTTAAAACTTGAAGGGCATGTCATGAAACTGAAATGTTGACAGGGTGACTTTTTCCTTCCGTTCATTCCTTCAGTCATATACATATATGATATATAGGCAAGTGGCTGAGAAACTTATTAATAAACAATAAAAAGAAATAAATCAACATCTTGTCCTTATGACAAGCCAATGACTCAGCAAAATTGTGTAGGTATTAGTAAGGGTTCAAAGCCTATACTTTGTTTAATCAAAAGATCACAAAACCCCCCGCATTTTGCAGGTAGTGGAAGAGTTAAAGATTAATGGATTTAATTTGCCTTTTAATATAGCATTTCTTCAGTAAAAGCCTCAAGTATAAAATTCAAGTGAACCATGACCATAAGGTTAATGGATTTTCATCAGCTGAATTTCATAAGTGTAGCAAATAATTATTTGTCACGGTCTTCATTGCAATTTGAAAATACCCTTAGGAGACTGCCATTGCTATAGAGAAGAAAACCACCCCATATTGATTTTACTTCTGATGAATAATCTTTTTAATAATTGTGTGTGCTATGTTAGATCTCATGATCATCTACTCAGTGCATGCAAGTTCTAGGTAATTTGCACAGTCTTAGTTTGCTTTCCACCACTTTCTTACTGAGTTACTATCCTCTCCTAAGAGGGTGTCTGTATGAGTTTTCAAGTTCCTGGGGTCTGTACTTTGGGTGGTGCTTGCCATATATTAATATTTTTGTAGGCTTGTACGAACAATCACAGAAACAAGTTATGGTTGGAACATTTTTTTGGGGGCAGGGGGGAGAGGGAAGATTCAGCTCAGAATACTCAGCTCTAACTGGGGTTAGTATTTGATTTTCCATACTTAGATGTGGCTGGAAAAAAAACTCCACATATTCTGCTTTATTGTGTCTAAATTTACATGTATGTGTGGTCATCTTAATTCAAACCACAGCTGGAATAGGTTTATAATTATTTTTTCAGAGTTATATTTCATTTACAGTGTATGTGTTTACGTTGCATTCATTTTATTGTGTGAAATAAAATTTTAGAAGTGTAATTTATTCTGATTACTTGGGAATTGTTGCAGTAAACATTCAAAATTTATAATATAGAAAGTCTATCTTAATGTAAGTGTTGCACATCATATAATTCTTAACAGATATATTTGGCATCATAGTAAAAGATACAGCGATAGAGAAAATAAAGATGGACTATATATCTGACTTCAATTATTGCTGCTCACAAAGCAGTATCTTACGTACACTGTATATTTTGGTTTCTAGGCTTGTCAGCAGTCTGTATAAACACTTCAGTGTTGCATGAACGTAACATTCTTGTGTTTTAGTTTTTCTCATTTTTGTGGTGCATGCACTGTAAATGCTGTATGTTTAAAAAAACAATAACTTATTTTCCTTAGGAATTTAAAATCACAGTATGTTACAAGTTTTGCATATTGAAAAGCTGTAGAAGCAGAGATGGCAGGGGGCAAAATACTTGCAGACTTCAGCAGAGTTTCCTAACTTTAAATCTTTGAACTGGAGTTTTGCTTATAGACTATCATCTTGACGCAATTTCCTTGCTTTCCAGTGACAATGTTTTGGTTCAAGTGAATCAATCTATTTCTAGAATGTGTGTTTGGAACAGAAAAGCCATTGCTCTGAATATCCTCTATTCTGACTTTGTTCTATTGAAAAGTTTGTGGCTCCTTGCCTTGGGTCAGGGAGCTGAAATTTATCACAAATTAGTCCTGGTGTGAAGGATGTATATTTCTTTGAAAAACTGCCCAAATTTAGCTGATTCACAAATCTCAGATTAAATGCATTCAATAGATAATGCTTAGCATCTACGTTCTATGGCCCAGGGATGCATAGTTTTCGCCTGCAACCAATCATCACCTAAAATGAGGTGCACAAAAATGCCATGGCAAGAAATGTGATGACGTGATCCTGGATGGGGAAAGTGAAGCAGAGGAAAAAGAAGAGCAGAATCAAGAATAAAACCAAGGACAGAATGAAGGAAATGTTTGCAGGAGCAACGGGAACAGAGCAATAGAGATGGGCATATAGAAACTTGTCAGAGACTGGGAGGCCAGAAAAGGCAGAAAGAAGTGAAGGAAAACTAGGAATTAGAAGTAGGAGCAATGCAGGGAAGGATTAAATAGGATCAGGAGTTTTAATACTAGATAATAGTGCTTCATAGTAGCAAAGTTCCTTATTTTCCTTTTGATAACAGCAAATCATCCAGCAAACAACTAGCAAAGTTGTTTCTCACCCTTCCATGTGCTCAAATGAAGGGGATGATAGGCCGCCTCTGTGCTGAGTATTGCTTGCAAAAATCAAAGTAGAGAGCAGAGAGGGGAAAAAGCAGAATTGAAGCTGGGGAGCCAAAGTCAGAAAGAGAACTGAGAAGACGTATCTGGAGACAGGAGAACATAGGAAAAGGTTTGGGCTTACAGGAATTATTATTATTAGTAGCCCAAATGGTAGTTTTAAGGGTCTTGATCTTGCTGGTAGCTCGTGCTGATGTCATTTGACATGAGAGAGAATTCGTTCAACTTTTTGGTTTTTTATTGTTTGGCTTTTTTTGTTGTGGTGTTTTTTTTGTGGTTTTTTTGTTTTTGTTTTTTTTTTTTTTTTTTTTTTTTCTTTTTTCTTATTCAAAAAAACTCTACAAACCCTTCAGTTTCTCCAGATAGTTGGAGGATAAGGCTATAAAATCAGGGCCTGATATCTTCAGGGTTATTATAGTGGTAATAGCAAAGACCCATATTGAAAAGATGTGTAAGATCTTAGCACTGCTTTGAGAAAAGTCAGTAATGGCGTATTCCAGGGATTGCTGCAGGGAACTAGTTCTGTTGTGTTTTCTGAGCTGGGAAATGCTGAAGGTCCACAGAGTGATGAAGGCAATGGTTGAAATGAATGCAGAACTGTTATTCAGGAAACCCCGTAATATGAGACCTATGGGGTACTCACTGAAACTAGTAGGATCATGTCAAAACAGATGAAACTATTAATTTGTACTGTAATGAACTTCTGCCATTTTTTCCTCCCTTTTATTTTTCTCTCCCCCCTGCCCCCTACCCCCTTCCCCATGGGCACCAGCAGGTTCAAAAGCAGATAAAGAAAATTCCTGGGCAGCATCTCCATAAGTAGAGACTAAAGGAATGAACAGTAATATACTATCTGATATTCCAAATCCAGTGATTGTGGGTGCCGAGAAGCATAAGGGGAAGGGTCTGTAGCGTGACCAACCTCAGAGCATCTCCTGCTGCTGCTGCTGTTGGTGATAAAACACTGTGCTAGACGGATCATAGTCTATCTGACCCCATAGGGTATCAGTTATCACTTATTTTAATACAATTTCAAATTCAGTTCTCTTAAACAACATTTTGGCTTATTTAAACTAGCAAAATCCCTTTTTAAGAAATATTCCGCATGCTTCCATCTTAATAGATGATAGGATCATCAGGTATAGTCATCAGTGGAAAGTTGCTGTTCTTCCAGGTACTCTGTATCATGATTTTTCCTGCAGCACCCAGGAAATACCAAAATAGATTGCAGACTTCTGTTTGAAGAAGTCTTCACTGTGAAAACCAGTGATACACCATCTTTATCCATTATCTGGATCCTAAATAAAGATTTCAAGTGCAGATCGGCCACCGGTCCCCATGGTGCATGCAAAAGCAGATTATAAACAATTGAATCTTTAACAGGTCATTTCAGAATAGATGATTAAAGGAAACACAGTCTCTGTTAAGAGGGGTGGATCATTGTCTTATTAATCCAGAGCAGGAATCAAAAAAATGCTGGTCTAAATTAATTCTAGTAATTTGTGTAACATTTCTGTTCCTTCCATCATTCAGCCTTTTGTCACAGGGAAAAGGAGGACAGCTTCTGCAAGGCTAGTATTAAAGGCAATTAGGGGAGTGTCAGGTACTATATTTTAATGCCAGTGCTGTGGAATCTCATAAATCTAGCTAATTAGAAAGTAAATTTGTTTAGCTGACCTCATATTAGATCTTTGGAATATGGAATATATCACAGGTGAGGTAAAACTTAACTAGTGACATCTAATGTATTAAAGAGATTCATGCATGATAACGTTAATTCTTTTGCTGACTAGAATAACATAACAATAATGTTGCTTCCCAAATGCTTGTATTGTTATCAAATCTCCCTAGACATTCAGCTGTCAATATGAAACTTTCTATGAAAGTAAAAGAGAGAGGAAGTAAGGCAACACATAGTTATCTGACAAATATCCATCTGTGTTCCTCTTAGGCAATTCAGCTGAGTCGAGATGGACAGTATCTGCTTACAGGTGGAGACAATGGAGTTGTCATGGTATGGCAGATGTGGGACCTCAAACAGCTTTTTGCTTACCCAGGGTGTGATGCAGGAATCCGATCCATGGCCCTGTCGTATGACCAAAGGTTAGAGCAATGTCTGGCCTTCACAAGAATTTCAGACAATCTATACTTGCGGTTAAATTGCATTTTTATTTTTCTTCTGATTTTGGTTTTCCAAGGATCACACATCCCGGTGATTATATTGAGAATTCTGTGCTTGCCTAACTTTCTTTCTAACGTGTCATATTTAGGGCAGATAATCTTTTTCAGGATTTCAGCTCTTGGGGTAATGAAGAGAGATTCAAGAAATCTTAGTTTGGTGAACTTTCAAGATAGGTTGAGTTCTTGATCTGTGCCAATGTACAGTGTGGGACCCATGGAGGTGTAAGGTTACATATGTGCTTTTCATGTTTCTTCTGTCACTTACGATACAAATCATATTCCTAATTCCAGAACTTTACATTAAAAATAGAACAGTTAGAATAGTTGCACAAGAAGATTCCCTCCACACATTGATATTTTACTACAGCAAATATTTTCATTTCTAGAAAAAGTTATTTTATTGACATAAAGCATGTCAATATCCTTGAAGATTCCTTCTACTGAAGGGAATAGGTTCCCATTTTTACTGCATTTTTACGTTACACTTCGCAGTGCAGCTATACATAAAAGTGCTTCTGTGTTTTTATCACAAAGGTATTGTTTGTTTATAAATGGATGTTTATTGTTTAATTCGTACACTTTTAGCTTGTTGCCTAGAATTTTGCTTGCTGTGGTGCATTTGCTTAACGGAGATACTGTGTGCTCTTCAAATAGATTTGGCTCCTAAATCCCCTAGGAATGTCTACATTGTGTAGTAAAGCATATAGCAGAGACTCTTAACCTTCCACTTCCTGAAGTCCATGCTGAATGTTTTAATAGTTTTACCTTGACTATATTTCTAAAACTTACATAAATTGAACTAAAAAAAATCAAAGCCTGCAAAATCCATGGACTTCAATGACAGATTCAACTTCTTAAGCATAACTAGAGGTTATAGGCATTTGCAAGAAAGTTTTCAATTAAAAAGCCCCTGTTGTTAAAAATATTTCAAAAGCTGGAGTTACAGCTGCTGAATTTTAGACCTCTGAAATGTATAAAATTTTTCATTTAGAGAATCTTTAAACTGTAATTAATGGCATGTCAACATAATTTTTGCATATCAGTAAACAGAAATTTAATATGGACATTATAAATTTATCCATGTGCTCAAGTAAGGAACCTGTTCACTTTGGGTTTAAAGACACAGAAAGTCAAAAGAGATTTCTCAGAGTATTTTAGTAATTGCTCAGTAATTACAGACAACTACTCATAGTAATTTATTTGGTATGCATGAATGTATATATTTGAATGACAGTGTGTAAAGAGATGTTTTAACCTAATACAAAACCAATCAAAATGGTACTCTTGAAATAGTGTGATACTATCAAAATGCACTGTTTTGATCTTATATGTAATCTTTGCTTTGAAGAAAAATTACAGCTTTTTATTCTGAACACTTTTATTTTAAATTCTGAGGTTTTTTTTCCTGAAATGCCAGATATGTCCTCATACTTTGGATGTTCATAAAACTTTGACAAGAAAAGAGACAATGTAGAAACTCTTGTAATTGTGTGCTATGTCAGAGTCATGGCTTTTTAAGGAGATCTAAATGATCTCGAGTAGTAGGCCAAGGGTAAGGAATTTAGAAAAAAAGAGTGCCTCAATGGGAAGGTGCAGTGACCACTTTCAGGAACTTCCAAAACAATCAAAGCTTTCAAACCCAGACACTAACATTTCCAACTGAAGTCCTGTGTCCACATCCAATTCCTTCCATATACATCGTATGCTTAAATGGGGGAGGTGAAACTGAAACAAACATTCTCCTAGCCTTCCTTCACTTTGCTGCTGCACCAGGGCTTCATCCCGCTCTGGTTCCCCCCCAAAATCCAATGAAGGAAGCCAAGAAACAATCCCAGGAAATCAAAGCCCTGAAGTGGCTTTGCAGGACAGTGATGCTGGTAAACAATCCTGTATGGTTAGCCTGAAGCTATTCTCAACTGTAACTTCAGGCTAACCAAACAAACTGTTGTATGGTGATTTGTATGCTTTGTCATCCATAAATCTGTCAGGGGTGGTGCAAAATGTCAGTATTACTCAAATCCAGCTTGCTGGAGTCCTTGGAAGCCTAAGATGGGAACCCTAAAAGCCTAATTTTTCTGGTATGTGGAACACTTCCAGTTCCAGCTGTCTTCTGTGGAAGTTGATAGTTGGAAGTTGTGTTCTCATGCCTGTATTGATGTAATTCTCCGCTGTGTTGACTTGCATTTATGAACATGAGGTGGTTCACTAACAAATCTTGTGCTTTTCTTAGGTGTATAATGACTGGCATGGCATCTGGGAGCATAGTGGTTTTCTACAATGATTTCAATCGTTGGCACCACGAGTATCAAACCAGATACTGATCTTCATAGAGACCAAGATTAGCACTGATTTGGGCAGCTGTTGTCAGAAGGAAACTGAACACAGCGCACCTCCCTTGGTGTCTTGCCACAACAATGTTCCCTATAAATAGCTATCTTACATCTGAATGTAACTTAAATTTGCTGAGAGAAGCAACCTATTTTTTAAAGTTAATTGCTATTTTTGTAGACCTTGCTTGACTTTTTTTGGGGAAGGGCAAAGAAGCAGAAATAAGGCTGCTGGGTTCTGTAGTTAAAAATCTATATTTTTAGTCATAACAAGAAGTCTATTTTGATCCCTGTATGTAAAAGAAACCTAAACTAAAAATGGTTAAAACTCACATTCTAGCTATATTGTGAAGAAACAGATTTTCCTTCTGAAGCTTTATCTTTTGCCTTGAGGAATATATGATTTTAACATAATGGAAATGAATTACAATGTTTGGGGAATTTTAAACTGTGCTACCTGTACCACACTTTGTCTCATACTTTTCCAAATGAATGTACTACGTCAGCACTGAAGTTTCTGGGAATCAATGGTAATATTTAAGTTATGGTTAATGTAATTTTACACTTTGCAAATCGTTTCCATTACTGTTACTATTCAAGCATGTTTCTAGGCCTAGACAATTAGTCCTTTTTTAGTTTGTTGTATGTTTTGTGCAGTTTAAGAAAGAAAAATCAGGAATAGAGTTTGTGTTACATCAAGTGTGAATCCTTCTAGTTTCAAGCTGGCATATCCTTCGAAGCACACCAAAATGTGGATTGTTCCTCCTAATCAGAAAGGCTGTTCTGAAGACTTTAAACTCAAATTAGAAGCCCATAGAGGCAAGTATTTCTTAATAGGTGCAAGCACCAAAGCATACTTACTTCTGCTGATTAACTGTGAAAGCACTAAAAAGGCAAGTGTTTGCTGGTGCACAGCCTCTATACAGCCGCAGAAGCACTAGACTTGCAGGTGGCTTTGTTTTTTTTCCCAGAACTAGCCCCTGCAATACTGTAGCATATGCCATGTTGCTTTTCTTCATATAGTAACAATATCTTTTGTATTTTGCTATCAACAAATCCAGTTAGATCTTGCCCAATCATATTAAATTACCTCTTTCTTTTCGGAAATTAAAATTAATTTATATTAAGGAACAATAAGTTATTTTGGTGTTGCACAAATCTACTTTTCTACAAGATTGCTGTGCAGAACTCTGTGAAAATATTTGTGAAAAGAACTGTTATTGTTTTGTACGTCTGTATTGCATAAAAATCTTCTCAGTATGTTGTGATCTATATGAGTTGAGATTTACATTCCATATCTGTATTGATGCATACATTTATGTAGCTGCCTACTAGAGCAGTTCCTGGTTTTTTCCAAGCATTTAACTACTATCTATCTATCTCTTTCAGTAAAGATTTGGAATGAGAAAATTCATTTTGAGTGATGAAATTAAATAAAATTACGTTTGTAATTGAGAGCTTCAGTGGAGTACTGGGTTCTTGTGATTCAATGTATATTCACAGTAGAGGAAATAAGTGCTGTGGCTCACACAGTGTACTCTTGATGTTTATGCAGTGGTGACTGAGTAAGTTTTCTGTGCTTTCTACATTTTTACACTGATGTGGTTATGATGGTATTGTAGAGTTAATTTTTTATGTTTTCTGTAGCAGAAGTATGATTTGATTAAGTAAGTGAGGCTATAGTTGTCATGGCTGTGGCGAGTGCCCAGTGTACTAAGCAGTAATATTTGTTATGCAAAAGTTGTACTTCATGCTTCCTTAAGTAAGTTCAACAACATTCATAGCCTTGTCAGATGATTTTGAGATGAAACTGGTATGCTCTTGAAGTGCAGTTTGCATCTATCTCAAGCCAGGGGTGGGTTTTTTAGGCTGGGTGGAAGGAAAAATACACCAAACAACAAAGGTGTATTTTGTCAAACAGAAGCCCTAATAGTCTTCTATTTATTATCTCCTGCTGTCTTAGGAACACTTTATTATTGATCAAACTAATAGCTTCTGATCTTAGAGCCAAAATACTTAATGGAGAGTTGATTTGGTAGATTGCTTGGTTTAGAAAGGGCCCTATTGATCATGAGATGCTTTCCCAAACTGAAAACATGACTGTACCTGTGTGTGCCATCCTGAGTTGCATCCAGCCAGTGTATGCTGATGGGCAGCTGTGATATGGTATCAAGTACTCCCTGGGGAAGGAGCAGCAGCAGTGCAGTGTGGTGTTTTGCCCAGTATGAGTGCTGCAGGCCTTCTGTGGAAAAGGACATCTTCACCTTCTGCTCCATGAACAAGTCTGTGTAGACACCCTCACTCTGGACTGCTTTGCTGGTGGCTTTGGTGAGTAGGCCATACCCCTCCATCCACGGGCCCACATACACACCTGGGGTACTGCCCTGGGAGGTTAAGGCTTGCAGTTACTTGCAGTCTGAGCTTTGGCTGAACTAGTCATGCTGTTTGTGAGGATATGGCAAAAAAGGGTTAAAATTCCAACTGCTGAGGTATTTGTTAGGCAAAGTATGAGGTATTGAGGGCAGCACCTGTGTCAAATGGATTGCCTGAAACCTCTTTAATCTACAGGTGCCTGGCATTAACTTGCAGTTGTGCCTCAGCTAGCTGTGAACTACTGAATATTCCAGAAAAGAGAGAGCGACATCCTCTACTCTCAAAATTCAGAAGGAGCATTTGTGAACAGCCTGTTTGTACATGACAGTCCAGGCTTTCTTCTGGTAAGTTCAAATGGATATGGTATTAGCTGTAGTTTATGGCAGGTGCTCTGGAAAGCAGCACTTGCTGCTGCTGAGAAATGCTGGTCAGCAGCAGTGCTGCATGTTTGATTTGTGGGGAGATACTTAATGCAAATAGCTTGAAATCTTTTCTATTTTGTGAAAATTGCTGATCTAAATGCTGTAAGATGTGGCAAGAGATGATGGTGTGATCAGAATGGTGTTTTTTCTGAAGTTTGTGTTGTGGTATTGCTGCAGACAAAGTTGAATGTGTGAACAAGCGACAGTGGGAAGAAAAGCCTTAGAAGAACTTGAAGAAAATAGTACCTCATATCTCAAATTTTGTCTATCTAGCAAATACCAAGTACCACATTTTGAAAACCTCATCTATTCCCATACAATACAGTGTGACTTCCAAAGCACACATATAAATGTCTTTAATTAGTTGACTATATGATACAGTTCCAAGTATAATGTTGTTGGTATATTGTGAGCTCCAAGCTGTAAAATGCCGTGCATAGCATAATTTTGTTGCGTTTCGAACTCAGTGCATGCAGCAATAGATACATCTAATAACAGATAGATGACTTTGCAGATGGCTGTTGCATTTTTCTTTTTGTCTTGTTTATCTTGCATGCTAGGGATTCTTTTTCAAGAGAGCCCTGGTCGCGGTAAAACCAAAATCTGACTCTTCTTAACAACAGAGCTATAAAACAATAGAGCATCTAACAAAAAGAGATCTTTGCTTACTGAAGTAGTCCAAAGTAAGATTTACTGATCTATGTAAATATTCTTAATGACTAGCTGTAAGTATGAGCCAATACTTGATGAAAGTAACGTCATCATAAAACCCCATCTACCTGAATGTACTTTGACAGTTACTGCAGTTCATTTTGTAAGTGCAAGAATGCGGAAAATTGCCTTTAAGGCTGTATTTTGACGGGAATCTCAGTAAACTTAGTGTTATGCTGATTTACTGCAGGGAAGGATTCAGTTCTAGGATTTCAAATCTAGAACTGCAGGAATTGTCTCCATTGGGATATATAAACAACTGCTCACATTCAAAGGAGCTAAAAGCATTGGGGACTTTTAAAAAGACTTTTTTAAATAATTAATTTTTTAAAATGTAGGCATGGTATCAGTGTGCTGTCACTGTTGAGTGTTTGAAAAACTGGCATTTAATCAATATAAAAATCGTACATGAATTTCAGCTACTTTTATGAAGAAAAAAAGTGACAGTCCTATTTGACAAATGTATAACTTGTTTGCAGGTTCTGTGGTAGTTTCTTTCCCTTTATAGCAAACAGCATAGTCCTGTTTGTTTTACAGTTTCATTTTTCATTTTGCCTCCTTCCAGCAACTGGTCCTTCTACAGAGAGAGAAGGATTAAATGAAAGTGCAGTAGAAAACAAACCAAACATAATAATTATGAGCCCTCAGTAAGTGTTTTAGCTTTAACCAAACACTAAAATGTCTTTATTTTTGTGTTAAACATGATACCCTGAGCAGCATAACCATACCACCTATGCGTCCACAGATTTAACATCTGTGGAACTAAATAAAGGCATGAAGTAGTGATTGATCTAATTTTCCTAAGGTCGTACATAGAGTTAAGAACTTGCCCAGTTATCCCATGTATTCATCTAATTATGCTTGCCATGTGATCATCTTTTCCAACTGTCATCACTATTTTTAAATAGGTGTTTTGGCATAGCCTGTCAACTGCCTCTGCTCTGTGAATCCAAGTACTTGTCTGAGACTGCTTAAATATCAGTCACTAGTGAACTTAGAGACATGAATTCAGGGGATGTATGTCTCTACTCTGTTCTTTAGAACTGGCAGCTGTTAACCAGGCAAATTATCATCCTGTCTTTTATATACGCATGAGATTTTGTTTAACACAACATGTTAGATAGCTCAGCTACATCATAACAGTTTTTTCTTCATAAAATAAATAAGCCTCATAAAACTGAATATCCATCCTCACATTAAAAAAATGGAATTCAACCCAGGTTTCATCACTTTGTTGTTGTTGCTGCTGCTTCTTTACTTACCTGCTAATTCAGCAGCCTATCGCTGTCTTCTCTGTCAGGGGCTCCCTTTCTTTGCTGTAGGTGACTGCTTAGCGCACTCCATCAGAAATTATTCATCCTTTCTTTAGGTTAGTCTAAGACTTGTCACAGAATTTACCAACTGCACCCATGGCTAGCTAATGGACTCCTGCTAGTTTCTGTTCTGAGTAAGGTTAAATTGTTATCTTCATATTTTTGCACTGTAATAAAATACAAATTTACATAATGTTATATAGAGGCCATTCCCATACTCTCCCAATCTCTTGAATTTACTCCAGTGAACCCTTTAATTGCATCTTCAAAAGGTAAAACACTCATGGTCAGTCATGTCTTACCTGTATCTTCCATAGGAGTCAATGAACTTTAAAAGGTTATGGGAATCCCTCATGTTAATTTTATGAAATCATTTTGGTAGGTACCTAGCTATTCCATCTCTCCAGAGAGAATAAGACAACAATTTCTCTGACAAAATAACTGAATTCTCAAAGAAATGAATGGCTTTTTTTAATGAAGAAAGTTTATTGCAGGTCTGTCTTTTACAATTCTAGTAGAAAGTATAGCTAAGAAAGAAAACGATCTATGACCAATCCATAAGATCGAGCAAAGGTAAAGAATAAGCTGAATACATACTATATTGAACTAGGCATTATGGGAAAGAGAACACCTCATCTATGTTGTGACTGCAGATTAAGGATAGCTGTTCCCCAATCCTTGTTTCCAGTGCCTGCACCAGGTGAACAGGGGGATAGCACTGACAAACCTCTGATAGCTATTGACAGCAGCTATTTGTAGTCACTTATCTATCAGCTTACCCTAGAACTAGGAACTGCTCCATTCGTCCTAGCGGAGATAACATGCAGCAGGCTTTCTGTTCACAGGTCCAAAGTAATTTTATCTATTAGGTAGTCTGACCTTGGAGAAGGGTGCGGATGGGACACTTGTGGTTAGGATAGAAAATGGCAAGAACAAAAA
Organism: Amazona ochrocephala; assembly: GCA_039720435.1. NCBI lineage: Eukaryota > Metazoa > Chordata > Aves > Psittaciformes > Psittacidae > Amazona > Amazona ochrocephala. Next base: position 66,184,427 of record CM077879.1, read on the forward strand.
GGCTTTCTTGACTCCAGTCTTTTTTACAAATAAATGTCCAGTGCTCATGTTTACATCCCAGGTCACTTTATTTAAATTCATATTATCTAAACACTACCCTGCAGCCTGCAAGTCAGATAACAAACATGATGCAAAAACAACCATCCTTCCCTCTGTCTCCAGTGCTTGGCTCATGATTTTTTACAGTTAGTCCACTAAAAATTTTTTTTGGTGAAAATTTGCCTCTTCAAGTTTAGGAGAAACTTGGCTAAAAATGGAGGCATCAGAATAAAAAGTGAATACAAGTTTTCTTCCCTTATCTTCCTCTCCAACTTTTCTGAAAAATCCACTCAGAAGAACAGCATAGGACCTGCTTGTAGAGGTGAGGCCAGGTAACTGTTCATTGTCTTAACTGCTCGTACAAAAACATGGTTAGCTACACCATAAGTTAGTCTATTTCGAGCCCAAGGCTGTGTGAAATGCAGTTGATTAAACTAACACAGATAACTTAAAAATCATCTAACATTGCCAGAATCTTTCCCCTTCTGCTGTTCTCAAGACGCTGGCAAAGAGCACTCAAACTACACTACCACTCACCCACTATTAGATCAGTCTTCTATGATAGAGCCTGCCTTGGGCTCGCCAGGAGAGGGTGCACGCAAACTGAAAACAAACTTGGCATGTGAAATGAGAAATTGTGGTGAGAATCTAGGGAGCTTCAGCTGGATTTGGTTTCATCAGTCCTATGCACCAGGCTGATCCCCGGCAATCTCAGGAGATACTGAGGCAGGGAGCGTGGGGGATCTGAGTGGCTCAGAAGCAGCAGGGAAGAGGGTCTCAGACCCAGCCACATGAGGATCATCAGCTGCAGCAGTAATTGCAGAAGTTTTCTCCATTCCAGCTCTACCAGAGTCCTGACAGCGCTTGCTGCAGAAAATCTGACTCTCTTTATCTAGAGCTGTGTTCTAAAAACAAACAAAAACCCAAAGCAACATATGAAAATAGCAGTTAAATAAAAAACCTTTCTTAACTTAAGGGTTAGAACGATCTACAAGACATGAAGTGCATGCATTAGAGCCAGAAAAAAAGGAGAAATAACATTAGAAATCTTATATATAATTAACTGCAGGTTTTTGTGGTGCTGACTTTGGAAAACATAAGGAAACCTTAACTTCCAGACATATGCTTGCCATGATGATCGAGTTTAAAATTTTGTCTCTCAAGTCTGATGTGGAAAAAAAATTGACATGAATGGTTATGATAGGGCAGGAACTCTTCATACTAGCTGTTAGTAACATTTACGTACCTGTGTTTTTGCAGACACAAGGACTCATATGATACTTAGTGAAAATTTAATAATACATTTCCTGTAACAAACCACATGGTAAAGAAGTTTGTGAAGATGACAGATGAAAGCCTAACAATTTTTCCCCCCTTAAAGGGTCTACTTTTCTGCTTATTATTGAGAGTAAGTAAATGGCCTCTCATGATGCTGACACAGTGGCAAAAGGGCATCATTTCTGAATACTATACTTAAGAGTTTACTGGAGAAGACAGTAGCAGGTTAGAATGAAAACTGAGAACTGTAATGGGTGGATTATCTGGAATGCATGGTGTCTGCTGAAGCTGACAACTTCCATACCCTCTGAAGGATACTGCAAGTTATATTAAACCACAGTGTAATGTTTAATTGCTAGTGAAATGTCTAAAGTGACCTAGAGGGAGATGCAGTAGTTCTTGTGTCAGAAACATCAGTCAGTATTGCTTTCTAAGACTTGGAGGGACAGCGTAATTTGTCTTGTTTCACAGTTTGAAGGCTGATACTGATCATTATAAATCCAGCACCTCTTGTCTTAACTATTTATTTTGTGGAAGATCTTTAAGAACCAGTGGTAATACTGATGTAAGTTAATATAAATTAAGGTTTGTAGCTTTTCTAGTTATGAGGAATGATGCAAGGTACACTTAGCGCTGGTCATGTACAGCTTGGGCCTTCTACAGTAATCCACAAATGTGGACACCTGAACTGAGGAGCAGAGCAGAAATACATGTTGCATCTCTGTAACACCCCTGCATATGCATATGTAAGCATTTTGTGGTTTATATTTATGTTCACATTTATGTGGAATTTCGTATTTTGAGCTGGGATGTGCTAATTGTGAAGCAAGGTCAAGTCCTCTGCCTTTTCTTTAGCAATTACCTTTTTTGAATGACTGCTCAGGAGGACTTGCTTTATCAATGTGAACATTTCTCTGCATTTTTAGTGGCATTTGTATAATGCACAATTCATTAAAATATGTGGGCTTAGATACTGAAATAATTTTCTGAAACAAGTTAAATTTATCATCTACTTTTTCAGATGTAGTTTTACTCCATCAAGTCGTCAAGGACAGCTGCAATAAGGTATTTACTTAGCCTCTTTTTTCCAAACTGATCATATAGCTTGGTAGTGAAAACTTGTTTCATTATGGAGTACACAGATTCAAATTCTGGTTTTTCCTGACTCAGCAAAGATAGCTGGATTTCTATCTCTGATTTTCTCAGAGGACTTCTAGAATTTGCAGGTATACAGGTGGTGGATTGTTCTGTAATCAGTCTCGCTCAGACTCTCCTGCTGAAACTACTCTAATTTTGTATAATTATGTGGTTGTGTGCTTGGGGCAGGGGAAGTAGCAAGCAGCCTCATCATATACCTCCTACCCAGAAAGCCTTCCTGACAGGCTTTTTCAGACCAAAGTACTGAGCATAAAAGTCCCCAAAAGGAAAGGGTAAGTATTTTGGATTTAAGGTGGGTTTTGTGGGGGTTTGTTTCTTCATTTTTAAATTGAGTTAGATGCAACCAGGTACAAGGAGAAAATTGGTACACAATTGAATACTCTGTTACTAACAATCAACTCTTGCAAATGGAGCATGCAAGGAAATGACAAGCTAAGTATCTAGGCTTCTGAGATTAGCTATGATGTGAAATAGTTTTTATGATTCTATGATTATTAAAGTATCTGCTATGCTGGCAGGATTGTATTTCCTCTCTCGCTTGCTGGAAAAAGGGTTGTGAATAAACAGGTTTCTGCTATTTCAGTGGCAGGATAAGTTATTTAAAAAGGGAAAGGAAATGCTTTCAGTTCATGCTGATGGTTTATTTTCTCCTGTGATGTCCTCACAGCGCATACCTGCGTAATGAAATTTAGTTTGGTTTTGGGGGGTTTCGGGGGCTGTAGGGGTTTTTGTTTTGTTTGGGGTTTTTGCAAGATTGAAGAAGAGGCTTAATTTTACTGTTGCAAAGTAAGAATGACTTTTTCCGAATTTCGAACTGATTACCTTCTGACTATCTCTGTGATACTGTAAAGGCTGAAATTGTAATTAAAATTTGTATTTCAAATGGAAACTGCTTATTTTAGTGGTTTTGGTTTCTTGGGGGTTTGTTTGTTGTTGGTTTGTTTGGGTTTTTTTTTTCCATAATTGCTTTTGGATATTCTAAGATACATATATGGACAAAATTATTCCCAGGAGAATAGACCAAGACATGTCTGAGGAAGCAAAAAAATGGCTAGTCACATCAGTGTTTCCTTAGAATATTTCAAATATGCAACCCTTAATACAGAAAACTTCTTTATAATTATAGTGTTTGAAAGATTTTTCCTTTACTTTTTTTGTGTGGCTGTAAAACACTTTCCACTTCAGACTGGTTGAGTTATTTCTCCTTTCTCCTTGTTAAAAATGGAGAACATGTATTTTTTGTGCAGCGGAACAAAGCATCGCAGTTAGTACGTACCATTGCCTTGGACCTACTCAGAGGAAAGCAATGCAGGCGTTGGGAAAGGAGGAAAAAGGAAGGAAGCAAGGGACAGAAACTAGACTTACTTTAAGCAGAACACAATTGCAACAAATTTAGATTTACAGAACATTTTGAAATTGACAAAAAAAAAAAAAATCAGTAATGAATCAACAGCAACATGCTTTTAGGGGCAGAAAGAGTCTCCTGTGCAAGAGCACCGAAGTAGGTATGTGCAGTTTTACTTATCTGCCACACGATGGTATTATCTGCATTGACCAGATGACAATATTTGAATGAAGTGATGCGAAAAGGGATGCCATTTAATATGCAGGTGGACTAATATAGCAATGCACTGCAATACATGAGAATTACAATACTGTGCTTGTCTGAATCTGAATGTTTTTAAGCAATGAGTGCTAGTACAAGAACTTCTTAACATGAAGAAAACTAAATTTCAATGCTCTAGATTAACTGGGGCAAGAATAACAAATTGTGGGGTTAACCTCTTTAGATTACAGTGTTTTGAACGAGAAGTTACTTTTCAGCAATAACTGGGAACTGCATCCAGAAATAAATAATTATGCTTTTACATCCTTCCGTTCCTTTAAGAAGGAAATAAGGTAGGAAAAGGGAAAATGCAAAGTTTCAATGAGGTGTACTTTCCTGTCTTAAGGAATGTCAGCAGCTAACAGACTCAGAAAAAACCCCACACCAATAAGAAGCCAGAAGCTATGCTTTCAGAGATCTGAGACAGGCTTAAGTGGCATGCAAGTTGGAGAGGGGCTGAGAGTTAGAATTAAAATTGCTCTTATATACATATAGTGCATTTTATACCAGTTTTCAGCTTCAGGCTTATCCATAGTCTCAACAGTATAAAGAATGAAGCTCTGAAGTCCCTCTCAAACTGTCAAGTCAAACTGTCAAATGAAATGTAGACAACAGCATGAACCTGAAATCCACATTCTGACTTCTCAAGTTTTTATGTTACCACTTTTCCTACATTTAATATTTTGCCTATTTAATTCATATAAATGTATTTGCAAAATCATATATATATATATATATATAATCGGAAACATAATTTTAATTTACCTATTTTCAGATGATTAGAACAATTCTTTATTAACATTAGCAGGCTGGACTTTGAGAGTAATTAACACTAATGGGGAGGGGTGAGGGTGGAATTCACTGTTATGTTCCTACCACAGGTGGTTTTAGTTTTCATGTAGTAACTGAAGTGTGCACAGTGTCCATCCTTGCTTTAGACAAGAATGGACCACAGTAAGAACAGAATGGCAGTTCAACCTCTAACGCAGTTGCATATTCTCTGCAAAAGTGCAGGGTCAGTTACGAGTTCTGAGTACTGATCACAGTAAACTCCATTTCTTCTACCATGATTCACACATCTGCCTTCTGGAATTACTGTTTATGTAAGTTCAGCTAGAGGTCATCAGGGTTCCTTTGTATGCTTTGAAGAAAGTTCCCCATTAGGAAACAGAAAGTAGATAGCAGGGGTTAGACTGGGACAAAATGAATGTGGTAAACATTCAATACTACAAATAAATTTTTTGAAATGGAGTCTCGTTTCCCAGAAAGCATAGTGTTGAACAACAGCAGGCTTAAGACCAAGCAATACTTGGTTGGGCAGAGGCGAAGAGCCTACTTAACTAACTAGGTGGTCAGCATGATAAAAGATTACAGTTTTTATAATGAAAGATTTCAAATCGTTAATTAGCTTTGTTTCAACATGCAGCTACTTAGTGTTTACACATTTCTGTTTGAAAGCTTGGTTTTGTAACTTAGCTAGCGCATTGATAGACTTGGTCGCTCTCAAGCGATGATGAGACAATCCACACTATACATAAATAAAGACTAGAATTAAAGACTGTTCTAGCTTTGCTATTCTTGCACCATACATGCTCATATAGCACTGTTAGAAAAATATGCTAAGTATAATATCAATATATAAAAATGTTCATTTCTCTTACCATGATGACAGAAACCCCAGCAGATGTGTTATTTTGCTTGGGTAGGGTATTATTAAAGTGCTGCTTCAGTTTACCTGTTACTTCAGCTTGCATATTATTCTCCTGGGAAGCATCGTCCTGTATAAGAATAAATGAAATATTCAAGTCGGGGGGGGGGGGGGGGGGGGGGGGGGGAAGTATTTTTGAATGCAACTGAATATTATTCTCAGGTACTTCCTGCTTTTTAATGCAAAGTAAGCATTCAGGCAGGCAGCTGAAAAGCAAATACCCTCTGCTATGTGAGATAGCTATAAGTTCAAAAGTATTAAGACAAATTACAGAGGAAAAAAGCAGAGCAATCACTGTTTCATGTATGAACTTTTGTTTCTTAAAATGCTATGAGATGCTCTATACTTTCAGTCCATCGATTTGTCCCGCATAAGCTGCAAGTTTAATTAAAGCAAATTAAAAATAATATGCTTGAAATAATGTTAAAAAGCATATTTGTTATTTGGCTTTCTTTTAAATCTTAAACAGGCCATCATGTCCTAACTTTGGAACATTATGAGGGATTGTAGTGAGAGGACAAGGGGTAACGGGTTCAAACTTAAACAGGGGAAGTTTAGATTGGATGTGAGGAAGAAATTCTTTACTGTAAGGGTGGTGAGGCCCTGGAATGGGTTGCCCAGGGAAGTTGTGAATGCTCCATCGGTGGCGGTGTTCAACGCGGAGTTGGACATAGCCTTGGATGGCATGGTTTAGTGGGAGGTGTCCCTGCCCATGGCAGGGGGGTTGGAAGTAGATGATCTTAAGGTCCTTTCCAACCCTAACTATTCTATCGCTCTATGATTCTATGATTATACAGTACCACAAGTACTTTTCAGAGGAACTGTACGCATTGGCACATTACAATTGTCTCCTCCTGTTTGAGGGTACTCCACAGATCATATTCAGTCCCTCTTTTAAAGTGTGTGTGGAACTAAACATTGACTACATACATGTAAACCCAGTATTTATTAATAATGAACTGATTTTAAATCAATAAGCAATGCACTTTGGTGTTCCCCGTTGTTGCTGCCCAAACAGATGGAAGACCCAGCAGTCATCAGCTTAGTGCTTATGTTAAATTAGTTATTTTATTTGCTAATTTTAATTATCTTATGAAGCGCTATGAGAAACAGGAGACTGTACTTTAAGTAGCATTGCAGCAAGTAAGATGCCAACGTGCTTAACAGTGCTTCTACATAAACATTTTTGAGATGACTGTTTTCTAGGTTGAATGTGAATAACAAAGATGTTCAAGTCGCACATCTGCCTGTTATGTTAAGCAGGACTATAGCAAACCCCAGCGCCTACTAATTGCTGTCAGCAAATGATACCCTCACTCTCCTCTTCCAGGACACAGAAGTTAACAGTGCTGCTGTTAGAACTGAAGCTAACTTCAGACTCTTGCTGTTCAATCTTATGTGAAAATGAGACCAGTAGTTCAATAAATGGAAATGGGCATAGTAGAAGTGTAATGCTGCTTCTGAAAACTACACCTTAATGGTTAGATTTAGAGATATAATATCAAATTAGAGACAAATGGAATTTACTCACTGACACCCAGGGATGGCTTAGGATCTGTGCTGCTGTGTACCGAGCTTCAGCATTCACATGTAACATCAGGCTAATTAACTCCTTTATTAAAAAAGAAAAAAGAGAAGAGTTTGAGGATAGTGGGGAACAATATTCCAATTGAAAATATTGTTGCACCAGGTTCTTCTCAGTGCAATTTTCTTGCTACCTGGATGAAAACCCGAAAAAACACTGGCTTACACTGATAACAGTACAACTTTAGTGGCACAAAAAAATTTTCCCTTTAGGTTTAAGAGTATGTTGAACAGCATATTTTGTATCAACTTCCTTATTGTATCCATATGTTTCCGAGTCTTTAGAAACCAGATGAAAAGGGAATGTTAAAAAAGCCATAATGCTTCAGTTTGTTCTCTGTGTATTCATGCAGGTGACCAGAATGAAAGCAAACCTGGGATGGATGAAATCCTCTATGGGCATGCACAATAGTAGCAGTATCTAAACAGCACGTATCAGAGGCAAGAAACTGCATCTGAAATTCAAGAAACTGCTGAAATTAGTTGAAAACTATGTTCTGTTATGTGTCACTCCAGAAGAATAAAAGACATTTAACTAGTGTCATGAACTAAGGATCACCTGGTATAGGAAAAAGCAGATAAGACGATAGAGAAAAAAATGCTTAGTTCTACAAATGATATGGTTAATCCCAGAAGATTTGGTATTGTAGCTTTCATCATATTTTAGAGGCGTTAGAGGAGATGTCTTTAGCTTTATAAAATACTTCCATGGGCCTTCTGTTAACAATGTCTACAGCTATGATAAAGCTTAAGAGGTCATTGATGCAAAGCAATTAGTAAAACAAATAATAAAAAAAAAAAAAAAAAATACCCCCCGCCCCCCAAAAAAAAAACAAACACTCAAAAACCCCTAACCAAACAAACATATAAAAACCCCCAAAACCACAAACCAGCCCAAACTGACTCATTTCAATTGTTCATTCATTCAAGTTTACTCTTGCACAACTAGCTAGTTTACTGGTGTAATTCTTGATTCTGCAAGCCTAGTAAGACAATTATGTGCCCTTCCCAAATCGTCAACTTCATCCCCTTTGAGCCAAATTCCCCGTCAAAAAACCTTTTATAGCCTCCAAATTTTCCGTCTTCATATTCTTACCAAGAGTATTTCAAGGAGAGATAGTTCATGACTTCAGTTTTGGGAACTGGCATCTTCAAGCAGATAAAAAAATACTTAACTCAGAGGTTTCCCAATTAGCCAAGTTATTTAGCCTGTGTAAGTCTAAGTGAAAGGTCACCTTTGGTACCAAAACTGAAGGCCCTGGTTGTTCAGAATGCGTGTCTGGAAGAGTGTGAGATGACTGGAGGTTGGGAAATGCTGTCAAATGGATAAACAGCCATTGGGAAATGCAAAAGAAATGCAACTTCTTGTTGGTTGGATAACAATCTCCACATGCTAATTAGAGTCCTCAGATATAGTTCAGAGTATGTTACTGAATTAGCTTGAGAAGTGGGGCTTAAACACCGCACCCCTGTGTATGGCCACACCCCCCTGAAAATGCCTACAGAGCCCTGTTCAACACTATCCAGCACCTTCAAAAGGAAGAAGATGTCTCTGGATCTGATGGCAAAGCAACAGACAGCACAGCTACTCCAACTCCAAGCACAGCAACTACACCAACCCCAGCGACAAGTATAGCAGCTACTCAAACCCTGACAGCAACAGGCAACACAGCTGCTGATGCTACTCAATCCCCAAGCACAGCGGCTGCACCAACCCTGGCAACGAACACTGCAGCTACCCCAACCACAGTGATAGTCACTGCAGCTAAACCAAAGGACCAATTCGTGCTAATATCGGTTGCCTCTGTAAGCAAGGGGAAAAGCAAACAAGAGGCACAAAAAGCAACCTGTATAGTGAAGAAAGATGAAGAACCAATGCACTTACTATAACTTTGTCTTACACACAACCATTTTCAACACAAATAGCAATAACGAAAACTAGTAGCAATAGCAAATTGAGCTGGCTGCACCCCTTGAAAATTTCTAATGACTGGCTCAAGTAAAACAGGAACAAATATGTCAATTACATTCAGTCCACATAGCGATAATTTTAAGAGTGATAGGGAAAAATTCAGAGACACTTATTTTCCAGCTGAAGCACTGAAACTGCTATAATAGTCTGTCATTAAATAAACTGAATAGCGCGTGATGTCCACTGAATGCAGTTAGCATTCTGCTACACGTACTCAGACAATAACATGATGGCCTGCAAAATCTGAGCCTTCATTAAGCACAGTTAAGCTAACTAACTGAAAAGGCACAGCAGCTGGAAGCCTGGGTAAGCATCTGTTTTGAATCTTTCACTCTGCCTTTCCAACTGTGCACAGTCTTTTCTGTGGCTTGTTGGAAACACTATTTCAAGTAAAAAAGATATCAATACCTTTGCTGAATCAGTGATGTTATCCCAGTAGGGAGAAGGAAATTCCAGCTTCCCAACAAGTATCTGATCAAAAAGGTCTTCCTGAAGATTGTTTTCACTGTAGAATAGCAGTAATGAAAAAGACCATAAGAAAGAAGTAAGTCAGTTTGTCATGTGAAATTATAACTTGATTTGGGGATGGAACAGAAATGATATCAGCTACTACAAATGCGTAATTTGCAAGCTTATATAATGGCAATACTTCTGAGGTGTTTGGCATAGTTATGTACTCAGAAGTGATGAGAACAGAAAAACTAATACATTGAGGTGAAAAATACAGATTGACATGAAAGGGCTTCCACTGGAATAGAGACTGCATAGCTAACATAGGAAAGGTGATTAAAAAATAAGTCACTCGCCAGCCTAGTTCTAAAGGATCTGCTGCAGAAAGCACATAATAGGGGGGGGAGAGGGGTAGTAAAATGAGCCTTTTTTGTTAAACTGTCGCAACAGGAGAATTTTCAAAAATTCAAAGGGAAGATATGGAAAAGGCAGGATACACGTAATTTACTGAATATTGGCAGGCTACTGATACTGAAAGGATAAGTACTTTTGTTTCAGAAACATGGTATCATAAATATTCAATGGCAGCATTTTTTGTTGTTTTTTTTTAACTTAACTTGTTTGTTGGCCCTAGCCACTGAGAACATCCACCCAACCTATTTCTGTGATGAACAACTGACCTCTCAAGTTGGTTTTGCAATAAATATTTATTAACCTTGGTTAGGACCTGATTCTAATAGCATGGTGTGGACATTCTCTATGCCCAACCCCTAAACTCTATTCAAAGCAATTGCCATTTGTTTATATAAAATATCTTTCAAAACATGTTTTCAGTTTTAAACATGAACTAACCACATGCAAAAAATAAATACCTACCCCAAATGCCTTTTGTTTTTCCCCACTGGCATTTGCTTTTATGTTATTCTTTGCAAAATATTCAGTCTAGTGATTTTTAGTTAAAAACTAAGTATTTTGCTGTCAAAGTGGACAAACAGACTGAAAAAAATAACTCCTATGTGAAGAGGAGAATTCTCTATTAAAATGTGCCAATTCCTTCTCATTCCCTGGAAAAAAGAATTGCTGAGGCACAAAGCATATCCATGTGATTTTTAGTAGAACTCACACATATTGTGACATTGAATAGCAAGAATCCCCTTTTGCAAATTCCATCGCTCATATGACACTTATCAGAAAGCTTAACAAGGTTAAAAATGCAGCATAAATAAATTCTTTCCCTCAACTCAGTTTACCATTTAACCTTCCCCCTCAACGCCACAAACCAGTAAGCTGCTATGCCCAAACAGAAACACTAGAGGGCAAAGTATATTCGTTAACTGAAATGGAATACACGGGCAAAAGGAACTATTCCTTCACCCTACAATATGGCTACGCACAGCAGTAAACCAGTTGCGCCCTTAGAAAGGTAGCAAATAAAATTGGTCCCAAAACGTTACACAAGTGACAAGGGAAAACAATTTAAAAACAAACAAACAAAAAAAAAATGAACAAAAAGGCAAAGAAAACGTGTCAATCAAATCCACTTTTTTCCCCAGGATGCCTTATTCAGGGTGATAGGTAAGATTGGCTCAGAAAGAACTTGGTTCTTTACTATTTTTTCCCTTGGACATACAGGGACACTCACCTGCGAAAAGGTGGAAATCCACATAACAGTATGTATGTGATCACACCTGCAGCCCAAATATCCACCTTTAAGCCATATCTGAGAAAACAAGACCATGTTACTTGTGCTAGACCTTCAAAAAAAAAAAAAAAAAGACATTCCAATCAAAAACCTGATTATATTTACATGAATATATATTGAGAATCTACGCTAAGTTATTTGATGATGATGTAGAAATGTATTTTGTACCTAAGCATCATTTTACTTAGCATCCCTCACAGTCTTAGAAAATCATATCATTTTTCTTTCTTTTTTCTTCCCCCCCATCCCCCAAGCCTCAAGGCTCTCCAGGGTGTTCTGAATATGCTCAGATTCAATTCAGTATGAAGGTTTCACAATACAGAATCACTAATGATAAAAGACATGGACGTGCTTTCTTAGTCCCCACAGTGGAGTAACTATCTGTAAGGTTATCATGTGTTGCTAAGCAACAAGAAATATACCAATTCTCCAGTCTCTTGAGTGAGCAATGCAGGAAAAAAGAACTGCACTTTTCTTTTAAAGCACAGAAATTAAAACACTAGAGGTCAAAAAGAGGTCTTTTTTCCTATTCCTTTCTATCCAGGATATTCAGTTTGTCAAAATCTAAAACACGCAGAGGAAGTGCCCTTTGACCTCACTGCATCTGTGAAGTATGTCTTGATATGACAGGTGCACTGAACAGTGCTTGAAACAATACAACAAACCTCCCTCCATTAGGAAGACCAAATTCAGAATGTTCACAGGTATGGCAAGAGACAGTTAGCATGGAATTGAGGTCTGATAAGTCTAAAAGGAAAGATGACTTGTGAAATTCTACCATTTTACAAAATTATTTTGTATTTATGCAACCACCTGTTAAATACAGAAAATTGGGGTGGTTTAATTAAACCGAGTTATCAGATAGCATGTGTCACCCAAACAAGGCTACTTTAGATGTGCTCTGAGAACAGGTTTAGACTATGTGACCTCTGGAGTCTCTTCCCGTATAAATTTTTCTGTTTTGAACATGAACAATGTATTTTGTTTGGTTTTCGCCAGCCATCTGCCACGGCTGGTACAATGGGCTTTGAATGGTGAGGTGAGGCAGGGAACACAAACCAATAAAACTCCATAGCTCTGGTCCTAGGGAGATGACAAGGAGGTAAAGATGAATCCTGGGAGCAGAATGAGTGAGGAAACTGGCCTTTTCATGGAACTGAATGATGCCTGTTTGGTCGTAAGTGCTTTGATTACAAAACGATGAAGGACCAGCCTGTCAGAGTGTTCTAGTTCTTACAACACTTAGGAGCTACCTGCCAAAAATAACTGGTTAAAAGACCTATGTCTCAGTCATCCTCACCCTGTCTCTGCAATTATTTCTGGAGCCACATAGGTGGGTGTACCACAGACAGTAAATAATGGTCCTTCAACCACAGTTGCCAGTCCAAAGTCTCCTAGCTTCAAAGACTTGGTTCCATCTGGATATTCACACACCTAGAACCAGCAAAATAAAAACAGAATGAGGAGAAGAACACCTGAATTTTTTAAATCCCTTGTTTGGAAAATAATAATCAGGACAAAGAGGTAACTTCCACAGTGCTGTAGGGAAAGAAGAGAAAAATGGTATGACCATTGATTACCACAGTGATGCTGGAGATAGTGTTCATGGCAGCTGTCTGCCAGCTATGTAGGTCAGACCATGATACAGCCTTAAGCAACTAGAGGGGGAGGAAAAACCCCAATCCTAGAATGCTGAAAAGTTTTAAATATATTAAGAAAAATATAAAACTATACTTCCATTTGATTGCGACGTAGCGTTTAAAATGGGATTGGCAGCTACAACCGGGTTTGTTTAACCTCTGTGACTAATTTAGCATAAATGTAGACTGCATACTGGATATTTCATATGCAAATGTTTTCCCTAAGCTTAGTCTAGGCAAGTTCAGTATGGGAGTGAAAAAGGTGACTGAGAAGTGTTTAGGTTTCTGTGCAGACCCAAGTGTTTCCTTACAGCAAAGATGATAACACCTCTAAGAAACTAATCTCAGTTTTGTTAATCTCAGTTTTGTTCCTAAAGTAAAACATTTACGTTAATATGATTTCAACGGGATCTAGTTTTCTAGAATGTAGGACTCCAGAATTTCCAGAATGACTGAATTAATTTGATTTACTTAAACAACTAAATACTGTAAGGCAGCAACACCTTCCTTCATTCTCCTGTGTAATTCATATAATTAATGGAAACACTTGTTCTCCTTCATATAACATCTTCGTATCTGCTATTACTCTTATTTTTTGTATTTTTAAAAGCATAACTAGTAAAGAGAATGTAATTCAGACAGCTAGATGACCCTGTGAAAACTAACTACTAACTTAGTAGTAGAACTGAATACTTGCAATTATAGGTAGTAATTGATGGGAATTATTTGCATTTACATTCAATGCCAGTATGTTATCTTAGCATTCTGCCACTGTCAGTCACAGTGAATAAGATTTGCATTTGTTGAGTAATCTCTTTAGGCTTTCTAGGCAGAAAAGACATTTGTGCCTACTTATAAGTGATTTAATCACTAATGAGAGCTTAAAATTTCTTTGGACTGGCTGTGTTTGAAGATGCACTGACAGTGTGACTTCCACCTTCATTGTCTTTCTTTTAAGTGCCATGTGGTGATAGGACAAGAGGTAATGGGTTCAAACTTAAACAGGGGAAATTTAGATTGGATATGGGGAAGACATTCTTTACTGTAAGGTTGGTGAGGCACTGGAATGGGTTGCCCAGGGAAGCTGTGAATGCTCCATTGCTGGCAGTGTTCAAGGCTGGGCTGGACAGAGCCTTGGGTGGCATGGTTTAGTGTGAGGTGTCCCCGCCCATGGCAGGGGAGTTGGAACTAGATGATCTTAAGGTCCTTTCCAACCCTAACTATTCTATGATTCTATGTTGCTGTGACTACATTTTTAGACAAAGCACACACTCTCCCCTTTCCTTTTGCTAAACAATCTAATTTATTTGAGGGCTTATTTAAATTGCTGAACACTGTCAGTTGAATTAGTTGGGAAAGAATTGACTATTAATTGGAAAATATTTTCAGGTTCTGATGCTGTCTTTGTAATAGTTCAAAATCTGGTCTGGGATAAGCCATGACTCCTACTGTAGTTGCAACCTCATTAAACAGGATTGACAAACACCACAGAAGGCTTTAAGAAATGCCTACTGTGTGTTGGTGAAAGCTACTAGTGTTCCTGATGACAGTGGCTCAAGCAGGGAAGATTATGGCTCTGTTCATCGTACAACATATAGTAGCTAATACTTGGTATCTAATACATAAATATAACCTCTGTGTATAAGCAAGACAGCATGCTGTTCCGATTCTGTGAACTGTAGTCTAAGCAGTTCCCAAAGCAGACTTCATGGCAATTCTTGTCAACACAATTATTTTACGTCTCTGCTGGAAAAAAAAGTAGTCAGTATCCTAGGACAAAACAAATGCATGGACAGAGTTAATTCCTAGTTAGAATACTGGTAAATCGTTGGAAAGATGTTCCTACTATGAGTGAAAGGAAAAAAAAAATGCTCCAGATGCTAACCATATGATCATTCAAAGAAATGGCACTCAGCCCACCTTTTCTCCCACTTGCAAGCTATAATAAATAATTCATTGATACAGCTTTAAAATTAATTGTTTTATGGGACAACACTCCTGCTTATCCAAATGGCAACCAATTAAAATGTAAATAAAGATAGGTATAAGGACAGGTCTGAGTGCAGCTCACTTGGGTTATGGTGACTGCTATCTCGTGGCACAAGAATTGTTTCATACATGCTTACTCTAAATTAATATTCCTGCTGTTCTCTGCTCAGCTCCTTGACATTTATATACAAGCATTTGCATTGCTGAGAACAAAGCAAGAGAAAAATCTTTGAAAATAAATGGGACATACCAGGAGATTTTCTGGCTTGATGTCTCTGTGCACAATGTTGAGACCATGAAGGTATTTGAGTGCACTGGCTAGATTGTAGACCATTGCACTCCCATCTCGCTCTGTATATTTTGTAGAAGAAGTGATAGCATCAAATAGATCTCCCCCCTAAAGAAACGGAAAGATAATAGATCACTTCATGAAAAATAATAAAGATGATGATTTCATATAAAAACTGCGTAAAATCTTCCTTTACAAAAGGCACCTCAAGTAGCTGTTTAACAGCAAAAGAATTATTTTGCTGAAATATGATCTTGTCACCAAGGTATTAGACTGCAACTTGGGCATTCTACATTATTTTCAACCGTACTCTGGGCTCCTGGTGTCTCAGTTTAGGCAAATCACAGCTCTTCTCTGTCTTGATTTCATTCTGTTGATCTTCCTATCTTTGATCACTCATTTATATTACCTATAGGTACAGGCATACAGTTTCCCTTTTCTCCATCTTATTCATACTTTTCTGTAGCAAAACAACAGCCCTGATTTTGAGTAAGCTTAAAGTAATATAAACTAGCCCAATAATAAAAACTAATGAAACAAATATGCGGTAATTATAATGAACTGCAAATTGGAATTTCTGTAGATATTGAATATTTTATAGATACTTCTATAGATGCATGCCCCATCCCTGGAAGTGTTCAAGGCCAGGCTGGATAGAGCTTTGAGCAATATGGTCTAGTGGAAGGTGTCCCTGCCCATGGCAGAGGAGTTGGAACTAGATGATCCTTAAGGTCCCTTCTAACCCAGAGCATTCTGTGATTCTGTGATATTGCAGAAATATCAAATAAATATAGCTGAAGAGAACAAGCAACATCAGCATGATCTTTTCCAAGATAAATGATTGCTATGATTCTACAATACACCTAAGTGCAGAACCTACAAGTGATATACAAATGTGGCAGTTGTGCAGTCACTGATTATGGATGCCCTATTCCTCTTGGAATACATAACAACATGTGAGTTACTGATGCAGCATTTCCAGCCTTTGCAAGAAATTTTATGTGGGTGTCTCTATGATGGTTACCGTGGATACATCTGTAGGAGTGATCTGTCTGAGCTGTGGGTGGCATTCCTAGCGTTTCAATATATGTGGAAGAGAAGCAGCAATTCAGGAAAGAGGGGCCAAGATGGTGGTGTATTAAAATATATATATAAAATCCCACTGTCTTAAAACCAAAAAATCCTCTACTATATAAAAATAACATCTAGAAAGAGAGAGAAGTGTGTAGACTACAGAAATTAATGAATCCAACAATTACTTTATATAGAGGTTTCTCAGGCTGGCAACCATTCTAGAGAGGTACTCCTGAGTGTAAAAATGTTTTAGGCAAATAAAAACTGGTGACTATGATGATGTATATTATTTGTATCTAACATGCCAATCAAACTGTTGTGTATTCTTGCTGTCTATGTACAGAAAACAGATGAGGGTGCATGACTAAAATTTATTGCAACTTATGTGCTTGGTTCACGAGGTGACAGCAAAATGAAGACTTTGTTTTCTCTGTACATATGTGAAAGCAGCATCTATTTTCTGGTGAACTGGAAAAAGGTGAGTGAATGTTCGACACAAGCAAACCCGGTGATGTTTTTTGAGTTTTAATTTTGCTGGACCATAATCACTTGAGTTTAAACTATTCACTATATCTATTTTCTACTAAGATAAATCTATTAAAGAGATTTTTTTTTCTTTAAATAAAATAATTAAAGATACTAAATAAATGCAGATGTTCTGTCAGTAAATGCCTATCACTATTACCCCCTGCATACTGTAAACATGATATAAAAACCACTATCTACTTCTCACACAGCAAAATACCTCAAATCTGTGTAAGTAATTCTAAGTGCAACTGAAGAGACATAAATTCCATTAATATAACTGATTGACAAGAGTATTTGCATGATTAAAAATGCAAGTTACCACTGAAATCTTAGCTGATTATGTTTCCCAAGATCTTACTGTTCCTAGATACTTCTCAGATTCCATGCCACACAGAGAATTAGCAAGAAAAATTCTCCTTAGTCTTACCTTGACCAGCTCCATCACCAGATAGAGTTCTGTTGGGGTGTCCATTTCCTCTATAAGCATAATGATATTTGGATGCTTCACTTGACGCAGAATAGACACTTCATTTTCAATCAGGTGTTCCTGTTCAGAAAAGAGGACAGACATTTATCTGCATAGACATGAAATTGCCAATTCACTTTTCCTTTGATCAGCTGACTACTGATTGCTTGAACAGTGAGCACCCTTTTTGCTGTTTAATTTATATAGCAGACGGTTATTGTCACATGCTGGATTTTAACTTGTATTTTAGTTCAACGGGACTTCTTCAATGAACAGATTTAATTTACCATATTTTGCACACATACCCCAGAACATGACAGCAATTCAGGAAATGCAGATTATATTCTTATGTGGGTATTACGAGGTGAAATAAAGTTCAGAATCCCCTCTCTCCCAAGCTGGATCATTGTGACCTGACATCCCTCATCAACAATTAACATGTCCTTGAGCCTCTCTAGCCTTTGCCTCTCCTTTAGTGTAGGTTACTCATGACAGACTACCTAGGATTTATTTGCAAGAACTTTATTTTTTTAAGAAAGTTGTGGATTGTATACAGAAAAAAATGTAACTGCTTTGGTTACAGACTTCAGTTCATTTTATATGTATGTATGTTCAGATTTACAATCTGCAAAATATGTAATGGCTCAGTTAAGTCATTGTGGCTCCAACAGATTAATAGCACTCACTGAGTTTAATTTCCCCTTTGCTATACTTCTGAGAAAGCTATGGGTTTCAAGAACAAATCAGTTTCAGAATATGTTGTTTTCTAGAACATCTTAGCTTGGTTAACACTGCAGAGTGAAGAAAAGCATAAAACACAAGTTTGCTTACACTTCGGCAGATGACAAATCGTGGCACTGGACTTGGCACTTATGCATGTTTAATGCACTGATTAGTAGCATGCACTTCATGCATTTGTGAGCAGGGCACTAGAAGTAGATAGGATCAACTGTGAATAGGCAGTGATTGAAGACCTTATGCTACTTCACCTTCTACTTCCAGATCTATTACTTATAGATGCACTGTGGTTTTGACAAAGCTTTACGTGGCTGTGTAACTCAGAAACAACATGCCATGTGTGCATCTCATTTTGTGAGAGTATGGTGCGGCATATAGGGGTTAAACAGTCACACCTTTGAAATTCAGTTTGAAAGAGCATCAACTGTCATTTTGAACAAATATATGTCTGCTCCAAGCAAAGTGCTCTGGAGAAAAAAAAAAAACAACAAACAAACATGAAGCAATTTTGTTAAACACAGTGCTGAATCTCATCAACAGACAGAAGTGAACAGCCACAGCATACTAAGCTTTATGGATGGAAGCCTGTAAATTCAAAACTAGCATTAAGAGACCAAGCAAAGCCCAGAATCTTATTACAGTTTTATCTACCCAAAGAACAGAAAACATATTAAATATATTACAACTAAGGCACAACGGCTTTACCTGCACTTTTTCGGTTTCACGGGACTAAATTGTTGTTTTAAATAAAGCTCAGGAATAATGATGTTTGTTTAAAATAAACTGTTTTTTTAATAGCTCCAAAATGTTTCTGACCTACCATTTTAATACCTGTCCTCAAAATACTAATACTTAGTTAGTTATTTTCAACCACCTCGCTGGTTTTGCTATATTTTGTCAGGTAAAAAAACCAGTAATTCACAAACCTTTTATAACGTCATCCTGAATAGTGCAATATACATTTCAGTCTACATTAATACAATTTATTTACAGAGAATTTATTTTATAGTTAACATTTAAGCCGCTTGTGGAAAATACATTAGTCAACTGATTCAACTTTTAGAACATCGAAGATAAACCACTAAAGAACAGTGAGTAACATACAAACCATGCATATTTGGGCCAGATGGGTGTTTTTAAGACAGGGCTTACGTTGGCACATGAAATGGAGTGAGGGAGGGATAAGCTGTAGCAAAGTTTAATTATTTTCTTTGTTGGAACTCTTCCAGGACAGTTCTGCCGCCTACCAGGCCGGTATCAACATCTTCTTAACAGTCTTGTGCTTACACATACACATATATCTGTATGTAGCTATAGACACAGGTCCTTTCAAAACAGGCAAGTATGCATCCATGGGGTTGATATTTTTTATTTGCTTTTTTTAAAGCAGTGAGAACTATAAATAGAAAATTTGTCTCAACTCTGTTATATAAAATGGACTGTCTAACTCTAGCCCATCCCAATTTATGATACCTAAGCAGCTGACTCAGACAAGTAATAAAACACATTTAAAGTTGCAAGCTGTACAAATCACCCAGAAGTTTTCTTTTGAAGTGAAACACACTGCATCACCCTTCCCACAGCCAGAGGACAACATTTTAATCTCAAAACAGTAATTCTAGCACTTTTTCTTGTGGTTATACAAGATTAACAATATTAAGATTCCCTTCTAAATATCCCTTCAAATAAACCTAGAGAATATGAGACAAAGTGATGGGGAAGCAGGAACACTAATCTCCTAGTACCTAATACACAATTTAAAATCTGAATAGCTCAAACATTTGTTTGAGAACCTCTACTTAAAGCAAGTCATCACAGCAGGTACTGCATTAGTGTACAGTATTATACAGCTCATTACCATACAAAGAATGTCATACAGACTCACTACATCTTCCTACAAGGTCACATTCAGTATTTGGAGCTCTGAATTGCACTATATAAATGACAAAAGGGGTACCTTTAAATTAAAACCCTGACCTAGCTGCAAAGTTACCTCCAGAATCCTTCCATCATTAAAAAAGAAAATAGTATGTGCATCAAAAAGTCCACATTCTCAGTCATCTTTGAATGGCATATTCGCTACTCTTAAAGAAACATTAATCCAGCATTTGATTGCTAATTAATACTGTGCCCTCAGTGTTCTTTTAGCTAACACTAAACAAAAATAAATCCATTTGGTTTATAACAGTACTTTGGTTTTAAGGTATTGCAAAGCAGTGAAAATAGAAGTAGAATCATAGAATCATAATTTATTATCTATTCCAACATTTAGCCTAAATTCTTGGCTGTAGGTTGAGGTCTTTTCTTCCTGACACTCAGATATTTACTTCAATTATGTAACGTGCTGTTCTGCTAGACAAACAGTTTTGGATGTTTTTGTTTTGAGTGCGAATTAAAAATAAAATTTAAGGAACTTCTTTTTTAAGAGATCTTTGCTGTATTGGACGGTGAAACTCCATAAACAGAAAGAAACCGTTGTGCAAATTTCCTTCCAAATCCATGTTCTGTGTATAAAAGGAGCATGAGCAGTCTTAAAAAGACAGAAATAAGAGGCAGAGAGGGATGGGCATTATATAAATACACATACAGCTGCAAATTTCCTCTCTTAATATTTTAAGATCAAAATGTAATGTATTCTGAACCCATACTAGCATTTTCTTTGTTAGTCCCACAAAACAGATGTCAATTTAGTTTTTACTCTATTATCTAGTACACTAACACTCACTACTTTTATTACTTACTTATTACTTACTTCTTGGATACTCTATCATTCTGTTAAACAGATATAGTGAAAACAGTCAGAAACACGAACACCCCCGCCATTTATGACTAATGAGCAGCTGCTAGTGCTGTTTCTGCTATTTTTCTTATAAATGCAAATTGTTGTACTCTACCTTTCCACAGCATTTAGCCTTGTCTATGATCTTCAGTGCAAACTCCTTTCCTGTGGATCTAGCAAGAAAAATGTGAGAACCATTAATTAGAAACTTATCAACAAATTGTGGCATTATCTGTAAGAATATAGATCAGAAGAAAATGCCTTGACTCATGGAGGTTGCTGACAGAGAATTAATAGAAAGGACCTGATTTTTTTGTCTTCTCAGCAGCATCTGCGCCTGCTGTTTCCCTGACTACCATAGCCTAGCTCACTTTTAGTATAAATCCCAGGCTCCAGCTGCAATTCATTCTTCTGTGACCTGGCACAACTCTCTGTCACTTCTTTAATGCAACATGCAAAATTTGACTTGAACCTTCCATTTAGTTTTGTTCAACTGGTAGGCTTTAAAGATGAAATCATATGCATTTATGTGCAAGTGAGCAGAAGAAAGATTGATACCCTAGTATAAAAACTCAATAGGATTCAGCAGAGCTAAAACCCCATAGTTTATTACAGACTAGTCTAAAATCCCACAAAATTTATTAATCGCTTATTTTGATCTTTCCTATTTTATTCTTTCTTTATTTTTAAAGTATTCTGTGGAGTTCTATAACAGTCCTCTAAAGTCCCATGACATTTAAGAGGGTAGTTATATACAAACTAAAAAGGATTAATGTTTTCAGTATATACTGTCACAGAAAGAAGCTCTTGTTTGCCTTTCATCAGTCTAAGCAATAAAAATATTCTCCATTTCTCCAGAAGGGGAGAAAATGAGAGAAAAAACAACACAAATTATTTTTTTTAAAAACAAAACAACAACAACAAAAAGACACTACTTATATTAATGATAATTAAAAATAACAAGAAAATGCCATAAACCCCTGTTGCTACCGTTTTGTGTTGTGTCAGTACCTACAGACTTCAGTGTGGATCACAACACCACTAGCATCTATGGTAAAAAACACTGGAGGCAGTTAGAAAAGCAAATGTCAGGCGTGTTTTTAAACTCCCAGGTTATTTTTCACTATACTTTTGGCATTAGGTACACTACTCACAATTAGTAACTTACAAAGAAAAAAATAACTGAATTAATGTCTCACATTTGACTTATCCAATATTGAAAAAATGCAGCAGAGAATCTTAGCTCTGAAAGTGCAGCTGTATCTGTGAGGTTGTCATAGTTACAACCTGATCTGGTTTGTAGAAGTGTTATCTCTAAATGCTATCAGTGAAATGCTACCTGTGAAATGCCATCCTCGCATGTTATGGACCTGATGTAAAATCTAATATGAATACAGTGTGTAATTCAAAATCACAATTTATGCATTATACTAAATTAAGTTCATTATCTCAAAGCCTGAGAACAACTGGTCAGCAAAACCCACTTAATAAACCTCCAGCACTTACGCTGTGTAGAATGAGGGGTTAGCATTTTCAAAGCTAATTCATCAACCAATTTCAAATCCCTCTTGCAAATGTCCTTTACTATAGAATCTAAGAAAAAAAAACTGGATAACCTCCACAAAATTTGTGAGCTAATACTACTGCCTATCATATACCAGTATTGTCTGGCAGTTTTCTGGTATTCTTATGTCTAGCTGTCAGTGTCCATCTGTTGGCTCATGTCTTTTTATATGCAGACATATAGGCACCCTTTACAAAAGAGATCATCTTATTCTTTTTGTTGAACAGATGATATGATAGGCTGGCTCCACAACTAAGGCTTCCAAGCACACCGCTATTAGAAATGAAGTATAATAAATAAAAATTGAAAACCAAGCATTTATAGTTGGCATTTCCTCTCTCATCATTATTCTTAGCAACTACTGTTGTGTATTTATTTTGTATAAAATTCACATAATAATGCTTCACTAAATATAGAGATTGGATCACATACAAAACTAGATTTTTAAGTTTAATTTTGCTTTTTTCTTAAAAAAAAAAAAAAAAAAAAGAAAGAAAAATATTGGAAAGTTGTTTCTCTAGTCCCCAAGATGAGATGTTGAAACCCAGTTGACTTAGCAACCGTCATCCTATTTTCATCAGAATTTAAGTGATTTTCAAACAGCAACGTCAATATTCCTGAAAATAATAAATCACATTATCTTATGCTTTTAGCCTCCTATCTTTCATAAATATTGCTTACTTTACAGATAAGAAAGAATCTGTGGCTGGTTTCAGGGCACATGGGAGAACACTGTGAAGCGTCATTCATTTGGTGCCTGCACCAAACCTTTGGGGTTTTAAACCATGGAAGACCCTTCAAAAGACAAGGTATGCTGGGGCCTGACAGGATCTGCCTGATCCAAAGGGAAAAATACATCTTTTGCTGGTGTAAGATGGTGGGGCTGATTGAGAGAGAGCTTTAAACTAGAATCAATGAGAAAGGAATAGCAACGAGATTGCAGCAGGTAAGCCGAGGGTTGGCATGGTATTGCCTGAGGGTAGCAATGCTACTGAGAACATTTACACTGCTCACTGTGGTAATGCTTGTCAGGAACCAGAGTTTGTTGGTATAACATGTAAAAAAACCCAACATTAAATTAAAAATCAAGACCTTCATGTCCAGATGTTAACACTACTGAGAAGCATTATCTTAAAATGTGTATATGCAACAGGAACTATTTTGAGCAATAATTGTAGCATTTCAAGATCACAGCCATTTTTTTTCTTTATCAGCACTGTTCTCAACTAGTATCTCTAGGAGCTGCCACTGCAGTCTCTGTTACTTTATCAGCTTTGCATGCTTGAACATCACTTTCTCCAAAAAGTATTAGAAATAGCAATTGTCATATGTTGCTATAAACCAGAAGGGTGCATTAGACATTGTGTTACATACCACCTGCCAATATTATTCTCAGTGACAGAGAAAGATAATCCAGATACAGTGTGAAGAAACAAATCTCTTGGGGAAAAAGCAATAATGGCCAGAGAAACCTATGTGTAAGCAGAAGAGGCCTCCGGATCAGCCTCAGCCCAATGCTTTTAGCCCATTTGGATGACTGAACAGAAGTATTTATCTTTGCTTCTGCTAAGACTG
Organism: Amazona ochrocephala; assembly: GCA_039720435.1. NCBI lineage: Eukaryota > Metazoa > Chordata > Aves > Psittaciformes > Psittacidae > Amazona > Amazona ochrocephala. The sequence goes on from CM077879.1 coordinate 66,208,566, forward strand.
GAATGAGATGTTTCCATTCATAATTATCTTTCTTTTCATTTAAATAAAACCAGCAGATGAGGATCAAATAATAGGAATTATCTCTAACTTTTATGGATTTTACAGATACTTGCTGAATTTGCCCAATATTTGCATACAGGTTGGAGATTCCTCATAATATTTAAGAAACTGACATAACACTCAGATTGATGAAGACAGCAGAAAGTGATTCTAAAAAATGCACTGAGAAAGTGACACTCAATTCATCTGTTATGTTTGCACTAGCAACAAAGTGTGACACAAAGCTCGCAGGGGAAGTGCAGTAACACAGCACAGGTCTGTAAAGGACTCCTGTCTGCTTGATGAAAAATCAGGCACAAGACTATTTCAGTCTCACGGCACTACCTCAAAGAAGCAGCAAGCACAAGGGAGTCAGTAGCACAGCCACCTACTCCATGCCTTTAAGAATACTTTGCCCACAGTACACTGAAAGCTGTGAAAAAATCATTTAAGCAGCAGGCAGTAGCGATACTACAGCAGCAAAATTGCTGAGGCAGAAGGGAGGTCTCTCAAAGACTGTTTAGATGCCACATACAATTTCCTGCCATCCACAACAGTCTGTGGTGTGAGGGGATTTCTTAAAGACCTCTGGGATTTCTTTAAGAGCCTCCATTAGATAACCCCTTTAGTTCTGGGAATAAAAAGCCGTGGTCCTCTGCTGCTCTTGTATCCCTTTGCTGTAATAATATAATACATGGGAAGCTGTGTGGTTTGCTATGCCTACCTCTCCTGAATTATAAGAGGCATAACTTATCAAAGTTATGCCTCATATATATATAATACATTATATATATTGTAAATTATCAAAGGCATAACTTTGCAACTGCTCTTTGATATCATCTCATGACATTTTCTATGAAAATAAGATGGGCTTTATCCAGTAAAACAAACAGAGTACAGACCAGTTTCCCTGCTCACCTTTCTACACACTCCTTTACAACAGCGAAATTGCCATCACCAATTACCTTCCCCACCTTATACTTCTCAAGAATGGTAGATGACCCTGAGCACTTGTTTCCATTCACACCTGCAAAAAAGAAAGGTCACCAATACAAGCTGAAGTGTCAGCAGGATGTAATATATCCCCAATGGGTTCCACAGATACAGAATAGTCACAAATGCAAAACAAAACTTAAAGATATCTTCAGAGCTTATCCCCTTGTTTATATCTCAAATATAAGAAAGAATACGACAAGACTAATTGGAGTTGTTTGACCTTTTAACACATAAATCAAATCTTACTATGCTTTGTGTGGACATATTCTAAATGTAATAAATGTCATTAGAAGTCCTTAGTCTCAATATTTTCTGAGCTCTTTTTGCATACTCAAAGCAAAAATAGAAATAAGGCTCTTCTACAATGCATGAAAAAACCCAAAAGTTTAATCTGCTGAATTCCTTCAGGTTTCCTTGGCTGCTGCTGAAACATCTAAAATGCAAATAAGTTTGAAAGCTGCTTATTTCAGTATTTTTAAATTAAAAAAAAAAAAAAAAGACCCTAAAATTAAATTTCAAAATAATAAAAAATATAACATTACTTTAAAGAGGTAAGGAATGAAAGCTTAAGTTTAGCTAAGGTCAGTTTATGGGCTAGTGGTTCTACCTGAAATACAATGTGCTGTTTTGAGGAGGGCTCCACTCTACGGTCCAGCCACAAAGACATTTCTGGTGCTACTATGCAGGTCATGTTCAAAATCACTCAAATTCCTAATAGTAACTGTTGAAGAGCAGGGTCAATTAATATGCTACCACTCGACATAAAAAGAAAAAAAATATTTCCTAGCTTTACTGCCTTGATACAGAAAACATGATCACAATTTTTCCAAGATAAGGTTGTCAACAAGTTACCAAACATCTCAGAACAAAACATTAATTGGAGTCATCAGAAACCGTGTAAAAGTGCCAACCCAACTGTCACCTACAATAAAATTTTTGCAGTTGTTAGCAACTACTGGTGTCCTACCTTCGGGACTCTGGCAATGGAGTGATTCAGGAACGCCATTCACGTTGGAAGATGATCCACCATGTGGAGGGATCTATGGGAGAATGTAAGAATTTATTATTTCTGATGGCAAAGTAATCACAAGGAGGAGTTGGACAAAAACCCAGCAAAGTTAAAAAAAGAAAACCAAAACACCCTAAAACCACCTATACAGAGTCCATTTATGTTTCTACTCCTTATTTTTATACTTCCTTTCTCGCAGTTCATCATCATTATAATGCATCATTATCACTTTTACCAATTTAAGATTCACCCATAATATTCCTATTTAGATAAACAGTTGAACAGATTTCAGTAAACAGCAAAGAAAATTTCCTAGAGCCACACCAAGTTCCATCTAAACACTAAAGAGCCAGTGTTTGTGGAGGCAACATTCCCTCCTCCTTCTACACAAGATCATTACAATGCACTCTCTGTGCATTTTCACATATGCCAGAGACAGCCATCTTCAGACAACATGCTCTTGCGCTGTAACGCAACACATCCCTTCATGGCTGGCACTGGCTGAGGTTTCCCTCACTGAACTCTATCAATATATGCTCTCTTTAGACTACCAATGAAGCATGCTAGGAAGGTAATGTAGAAATGCTGGGTCAGCTCTACTATGTTTCATTTAAAGGAAAGAATTTTGGAACAGATGGCTAGGTACATCTCCAATAGTCAGATTTGCTTGGAAATCTGCTGGTCTATATTTTACATTTTTGTGGATGCTAAGATTAATGACGTGTACAAGCATTTCAATTTAGATGTCTGATATGCATCCAGACATAGATCCAGTTTTGTAACTGTGATACCATGTAAAATATCTAAATTATTTTGAAGGATGAAAGTTGAATAAAACTATTTTTGCTGCACTAACAACTTAATTGGTACACCATCTGAATCTTCACAATTCTACTTAAAGTCATTCTGTCATACTGCCCAGGGACATACAGTTTTAAAAAGGGGTGGAGGCATAGGAATGAATGCCATAAATAGTAAAATGTACTGGATGTGTTCTATGCACCACTGTTTCATAATCTTTCACATTACAGTTAAGTATAAGGATACTCTGAAATTAAAATATATTTTAGATCATTCCCCCTCCTCTGCATAGCATTTCTTACTGTTCTGTGAAGTTCCATGTCTTGTTTTCTTCATGGGCTATTACAGAAGTTCTCACCACTCACCACATAAAGGATTAAAATGCTTCTCTGCCTTAAGCTCAGTGTCTGTTGAACTGGCTTTGCATGACACCAGGAATGCAAATGCAGCACTTTCCATTTTAGCTGACATTGTCTGTTACACTGCTGAATATTTTAAATCATTAACACTATTGTCAAGGAAAGAACTGAACTGACAGATAGAGATATTGTCTAAAGGCTCATGAAATGCTAATGAATGCTCAAGTTTCTAGTGGCAGCTGAGCTGCCAGATCAGCTATAGGTACAGTAACTAGAAGCTCTACAACTTCATTTTGCAGAGCTCCTAAAACAACGTTTACTGGCATTTGGCACAAAAGTAGCATAAAACAACAACCAATCAGCTACTACTCTGCTCCTTGCTAATAACTTAAAACCAGGCTATGTTAATGCTGCTGTCATTCTGACTTACCTATTTATTCAGCAAGGATGAGAAACAAGGACATTTGGGTTAAATGACATTTGTGCAAAATCATGAGTCAATCATATGTTCTTCAAGCATAAAATGGAGGTAACAGAACAGATCACTACAAAGTATTAGTCACCAGCCAAAACTATTAGTAGTCTATTTTGGGCATTCAGTGAGTGACAATACATGGAACTATCTAGCCCGCATTTCCAACTTCCTTCACCCTTGTGATCAGGCCAGAGCATGACTCAGCACATTCCTTCTTACTACGGCATTTACAAGAAGCATGCAAACAGCAACAGGAAAAAAAGCTAAAATGAATATTAAAACAGAAAAAAAAATAATTCTTTGTTGCTAAGATGACATTGTTCCACAGGCTAGTCTGGCTTCCTGCACTTATGTAAAGAAGGTGCCATGACTACAGCTGAATGAAAATGTAGATGTAAATACCATGGCAGACAGTGAAAGAATAAAATATATTTTTGAGTTTTCTGGCTCTGGAAATGAAATATATTTGCAGATTTATTGTGTAGAAATAATGTGTTTATTTTTGTACAGCACGAAACAGCAATGCTTAATAATGATTTTATATGAGCTTCGGCCAGCAGGTAAAGGGAACAAATTGGGGTTGGCGTTTCTATTTCCTGTAAAAAAGAGGGAGCAGCTACATATGAACTGTACTTTAAAAACTGCATTGTTTGTAAACCAGAACAAAATAAAACATGTGACTATACATTAGAACCAGGCTAAGCTTTTTGAAGTTTGATGATGAATGTAGGGCTTAAGTGATAATGCTAGTCATCAAGGCAGTAAACTTGCAAAAGGTACTGATTGCAACAGCAGTTTTGTCTGTCTCAGACATTGAGTCTTGCACCTTATTCTCTGGATGCCACTTTTTCTTCAAAGTGAAGTCTTTTCAGTCCCCAAGGATTATTTCTGCTTTGTAGCACCTCATAAGCAGAAGCGGTGTGCTCTGGCACAGGAAACTCCTTCCAGGAAACACTCCTTGTGAGCAGCTTATCTTTAAAGAGAAGGGCTTTCCTTATGTAATTTTTAGTTTTTCCAGCCAGAGTGCCTTTGTGCTATTAATTGTTCAGTACATACAGGAAGCCATTTTGCTGTCAAACATCCCAGTCTTGAAGAAGTGTTTTAAAAAAATTGAAATGAGGAATTTATGCTATGGCTTAATACCAGTAAATGCTACAGAATTTTCCCACAACCCAAACTAAATGCCTTTATTCCAGTAAGTGACACAGAGGGATAGCATGCATCCAATTGCATGCTGCTGTGTACACTTATCAAAGTTGTTTATTTTTAATATCACAATATTGGCCTGTAGCTAAACATTTCACTTTGCAGAAGGTAAAGATTTAAATGTAAAAGTTAACAAGTATGGCATGAAGTAAATGACCACTCTGTACGATATTTTTCGAACAAATGTAGTGACTTTCTTATTTTTCTATTAGCATTTCCATGGGGATTAAAACTAGTGCATACATTAAGAAATAATGGTAATAGTGCCTTAGGTAGCGCAGGACAACTGAGAGTGGCAATTGAAAGGTTTAAGCTTTTTTTTTGTTTTTAGAGTGTTCATTTACAAATCCCTACATATTCAGTGCTGTTAGGGGTGCTTTCATAGAATCATAGAATAGTTAGGGTTGGAAAGGACCTTAAGATCACCTACTTACAACCCCCCTCCCATGGGCAGGGACACCTCCCACTAAACCATGCCATCCAAGGCTATGTCCAGCCCCACCCTGAATGCCGCCAGGGATGAAGCATTCACAACTTCCCTGGGCAACCCATTCCAGTGCCTCACCACCCTTACAGTAAAGAATTTCTTCCTCACATCCAATCTAAACTTCCCCTGTTTAAGTTTCAACCCATTACCCCTTGTCCTCTCACTACAGTCCCTAATGAAGAGTCCCTCCCCAGCATCCCCATAGGCCCCCTTCAGATACTGGAAGGCTCCTATGAGGTCTCCACGCTGCCTTCTCTTCTCCAGGCTGAACAGCTCCAACTTTCTCAGCCTATCTTCATACAGGAGGTGCTCCAGTCCCCTGGTCGTCCTCGTGGCCCTCCTCTGGACTTGTTCCAGCAGTTCCATGTCCTTTTTATGTTGAGGACACCAGAACTGCACACAATATTCCAAGTGAGGTCTCATGAGAGCAGAGTAAAGGGGCAGGATCACCTCTCTTTGACTTGCTGGTCACGCTCCTTTGATGCAGCCCAGGATACAGTTGGCTTTCTGGGCTGCAAGCGCACACTGCCGGCTCATGTTCATTTTTTCCTTGACCAACACCCCCAAGTCCTTCTCTGCAGGGCTGCTCTGAATCTCTTCTCTGCCCAACCTGTAGCTGTGCCTGGGATTGCTTTGACCCAGGTGCAGGACCTTGTACTTGGCATGGTTAAACTTCATCAGGTTGGCATCAGCCCACCTCACAAGCGTGTCAAGGTCCCTCTGGATGGCATCCCTTCCCTCCAGCGTATCAACCGAACCACACAGCTTGGTGACATCGGCAAACTTGCTGAGGGCGCACTCAATCCCACTGTCCATGTCACCAACAAAGATGTTGAACAAGACCGGTCCCAACACTGATCCCTGGGGGACACCACTCGTTACTGGTCTCCAGCTGGACATTGAGCCATTGAGCACAACTCTTTGAGTGCGGCCATCCAGCCAGTTCTTTATCCACCGAGTGGTCCACCTATCAAATTGATGTCTCTCCAACTTAGAGACAAGGATGTCATGTGAGACAGTGTCAAAAGCTTTACACAAGTCCAGGGAGATGACATCAACTGCTCTGCCCCTGTCCATCAGTTCCGTAGCCCCTTCATAGAAGGCCGCCAGATTGGTCAGGCAAGATTTCCCCTTAGTGAAGCCATGTTGGCTGTCATCAAGCACCTTGTTGGTTTTCATGTGCCTCAGCATGCCGTCCAGGAGAATCCGCTCCAAGATTTTGCCAGGCACAGAGGTGAGACTGACTGGTCTGTAATTTCCCGGCACATCCATTTTCCCCTTCTTGAAAACAGGGGTTATATGTCCCTTTTTCCAGTCATCGGGAACTTCACCTGACTGCCATGATTTTTCAAATATGATGGACAGTGGCTTAGCAACTTCATTTGCCAGCTCCTTCAGGACCCGTGGATGGATTTCATCAGGTCCCATGGACTTGTATACGTCCAGGTTCCTGAGATGGTCTCAAACCATATCCTCTCCTACAGTGGGCCCAAGGTCTTCATTCTCACTGTCCCTGCGTCTGCCTTCCAAGACGTGGGTGGTGTGGTCAGAGCATTTGCCGGTGAAGACTGAGGCAAAGAAGTCATTAAGAGCCTCGGCCTTCTCCAAGTCCAGGGTAGCCAGTTCTCCCGATAACTTCTGGAGAGGACCCACGTTGTACTTTGACTGTTAGCTCTTCCAGTACATCTGTTACTATGCACACTTTGTACCATAAAAGTAGTCCGCAGACTAGATTAAATATGAACTTTTGGAAAGTGATGTCATAACTTCTTTATGCATATTTGGTTGCATTTTATTGTCCCCTCATGAAATTAAGTACTACGAGGTCTTGTAATTTTTTTAAAAAGAAAATAAAATTGTACAAATAAAGAAGCTTTATATTTGAGGCCTTTCTTAGAATCCCAATTTTGCTAAATAGAATTGAATTTGTGTATTCATTTTCCAATTGATTGACCAAATGACCAAAGTGAAAGGGCATTAAAACCTAATCCAGCAAATAACTACGTGCTTAACTTTAGCTATTGTGTAGCCCCTTTTATTTCTATGAGGATCTTAATGTACTTAGTTAAACATGTGCTTAAGTGATTTGAAGGATTACCGCCTATCTTCTTCAAGGTTTTAATCTCTTCAATTCTGTACACATACGTTTGTGTTAGCAGTTACATGTTAAAAATATTTACATGCAATTACCTAACCCAGTGACACAGGTGCAATAGCAGTACTTAGAGGAATTCTTTAGCCTGCTGCCTTTGTAGTTGGGTAATTTGTGCTGGAGAAAGTTTGAAAATTGAGTTTTTCTGCAGATGTGAGAGTTCATGTTCTCCTCTTAAACTTCAGATGAAAGATTACCACAGCAACGCCAGATCTCAGAACTCAAGGAAAAGTTAACAATGTTACATGCTTTCTCTAAGTTTGGCTAGATGCACTTTGAGGGTATTATGAGATCAAAACAGCAAAGTTCATGTTTGTGTAGGGGTCCCATATTTCTGTCTACACCTTTCCAGAAACAAGGGTGCGGGTGTACATGCATACGTGTGCCTGTGTGCCACACAGTTCAGTCTCTTCAAAGTGTTATGAATATGTTGAGGGACAAGGGCAGAACATTTAGTGCATCTTAGACAGACTAGAGGATATTGAGCAGACATAGGAGGTCTGACTGAAGTCAAAGAAACATTCTCACATACGTATACAGTACAATGTACAAAGGACCTTTTTATGCCTAGCAACCTAATGGCAAAAGTTCTTAATTTCTATCCAGACAGGCAAGAAGGACAGACACAGGAAACCTTTAGATGCATGCTCTAGAAGGCACCATCCCATGTAGCTGCCACCTTAGGTATTTTCTTCAATATGACACAAAGGCTCTGAATATTTTCACAAACGTGCAATTAATCTAAACCTGAGTGCAAAAAGGTTTGACAACGAAGGTAGGATTCCACTTGAGCAGAATGTGGGGTTTTATCTGTGGATCCTTCCTCACTCACATGAGACAAAACATAAACTCCCACCAGATGTGAAGTTATCTGGAATTGCTTTATGATGTGCCTGCGCATTTTTATTTTAAATACAAGCAATATGATTGCATTTTTTTCTGCTATATGATAGCATTTTAGCGCAAAAGATTTATTAAAAATCTTTGCTACTGTACCAGTAGATGTAGCATGATAAAAATGACTGTCAAGCCGCTGCTTTTTCCTTCCCAAATCACTGAATTTGTATTGATCCAGATTTTAAGAGAATCTTTGGCCAGTCTTTCCCTGCTACTTATGCATCATTTTGCAGCTTCATACCCATTTCTTTTCATGCTCTTGGACTCTGTCATGGTTTGAAGATTTTGATGGTTTAAAGGCTTGTTTTGCTTGGGTTTTGTGTTTGTTTTTTGGTTGGAGGGTTTTTTTTGGTGCTTTCAATTTCTTATCAGTAACTTAAAAGTAGAAAACTTGATACTATACCTGTCAGGATGTAGCAATTTGGCACATTATACGCTGGAAAGTTCAGATAGTTTTAAAAAAATAATAATCCTACAGTGTAGTGTATAAAATAGAGTTTTTTATGGGTTGGATATTAGTAAGGGTGAAAGGAAGAATTCTGAATACCTGTTCATTAGTTATAATGTTGAGGTTTAATAAACATGTTGGGTACTAAAGTAGGTGTGTTAAGCTTATGGATATGACAGATCTAATGTGAGTGTTTCTTACAAAACCACTTATGTTGATAAAACATTTGACTTCAGTCAATATAATATAAAATATACAGAAATGTGTTTAGATATTTTTCTGAACCCAGAAAAATGGTTATTCCACAAAAAATAGTTTAGCATGTGAAGAAAATGACAGTTGTTTGGGCATGTACTTTTCAGCTCAGTACCTATTGTAACATTTTACATCTTTAATGTGTATATGTGGGTGCTACTGATATAGATAGCAGTAGCCCGGAGAACATTAAGAAGGACTACAGAGCTCTGGGAGAGGTGGTTAGGGGCTCTGGAGATCAGATTGTCTTTTCATCAATTCTCCAGGATACAGGGCAGGACCTCGAAAAGGCTAGGAGGATTAGGCAGGTTAATAAATGGTTAGAAGGGTGGTGCTATAGTCAGGGGTTTGGGTACCTTGAACATGGGACTCAATTTAGTAGGCCAGGTCTACTGGGGGCTGGTGGAGCTGGTCTGGCAAAGAAGGGGAAGAGTGGATTTGGTAGGAGGCTTGCCAGGCTGGTCAAGGATGCTTTAAACTAAATGTGTTGGGGGAGGGGGGCAGCATTCCATGCCAACACACCCAGTCAGTTGCTAGCACCTATAGTAAACGTTCGGAGCAATGTAGAGATATTCCAGCTGCTCCAGCCAATGAGCCAGCTTCAATTGGATCTCAGCTCAAATGCCTCTATAAAAATGCACGTAGGATGGGGAACAAACAAGAGGAATTAGAGATGTGTGCACGTCTACAGGGGTATGATATCATAGGCGTCACAGAAACATGGTGGGATGGCTCCTATGACTGGTGTGTTGGAATGGAAGGTTACCGGCTCTTTAGGAAAGACAGGCCCAGTAGGCGGGGAGGGGGAGTTGCTATTATGTTAGGGATAGGCTGGAGAGTATGGAACTCTGTCTGGGGACAGGTGAGCAGTCGACAGACAGTTTGTGGGTCAGGGTTAAAGGGAGAACAGCGATGGGTGATATTATTGTGGGGATCTGTTACAGACCGCCTGATCAAGAGGACTCGGTGGATGAAGTGATATATAGACAGATAGGAACAGCCTCATGCTCACAGGCCCTTGTTCTCATGGGAGACTTCAACCACCCTGATGTCTGTTGGAGGGATGGTACAGCCCAGCACAAGCAATCCAGAAGGTTCCTTGATTGTGTGGAAGACAACTTCCTTCTGCAAGTAATAGAGGAACCGACAAGGAGAGGTGCCATGCTTGACCTCGTCCTCACCAACAGGGAAGGGCTGGTTGGGAATGTGACGCTCCAGGGCAGCCTTGATTGCAGCGATCATGAGATGGTCAAATTCAAGATCCTCAGGACAGTGAGAAGAACGTGCAGCAAGCTCAGTGCCCTGGACTTCAAGAGAGCAGACTTTGGCCTCTTCAGGAACCTGCTCAGTAAGGTTCCATGGGATACAGCCCGAGAGGGCAGGGGGGCCCAAGACTGTTGGTTGATATTCAAGGATCACCTCCTGCAAGCTCAGAAGCGATGCATCCCAACTAGAAGGAAGTTCAGCAGGAGGGCCAGGAGACCTCCTTGGATGGATAAGGAGCTGCTGAGGAAACTTCAAAGGAAAACAGAGGCTTATAAAAGGTGGAAGCAAGGTCAGGCGGCCTGGGAAGAATACAGGGATGTTGTCTGGGAAGCTAGGGACCAGGTTAGGAAAGCTAAGGCCCACTTAGAATTAAACTTGGCTAGGGATGTTAAGGATAACAGGAAGGGATTCTATAGGTACATTGCAAATAAAAGACAGACAAGGGACAACGTGGGCCCTCTCCAGAAGCTATCAGGAGAACTGGCTACCCTGGATTTAGAGAAGGCTGAGGTTCTTAATGACTTCTTTGCCTCAGTCTTCACCGGCAAATGATCTGACCACACCACCCACGTCTTGGAAGGCAGACGCAGGGACAGTGAGAATGAAGACCTTGGGCCCACTGTAGGAGAGGATGTGGTTCGAGACCATCTCAGGAACCTCAGAAAGCCCTTCTCTTTAAAGATAAGCTGCTCACAAGGAGTGTTTCCTGGAAGGAGTTTCCTGTGCCAGAGCACACCGCTTCTGCTTATGAGGTGCTACAAAGCAGAAATAATCCTTGGGGACTGAAAAGACTTCACTTTGAAGAAAAAGTGGCATCCAGAGAATAAGGTGCAAGACTCAATGTCTGAGACAGACAAAACTGCTGTTGCAATCAGTACCTTTTGCAAGTTTACTGCCTTGATGACTAGCATTATCACTTAAGCCCTACATTCATCATCAAACTTCAAAAAGCTTAGCCTGGTTCTAATGTATAGTCACATGTTTTATTTTGTTCTGGTTTACAAACAATGCAGTTTTTAAAGTACAGTTCATATGTAGCTGCTCCCTCTTTTTTACAGGAAATAGAAACGCCAACCCCAATTTGTTCCCTTTACCTGCTGGCCGAAGCTCATATAAAATCATTATTAAGCATTGCTGTTTCGTGCTGTACAAAAATAAACACATTATTTCTACACAATAAATCTGCAAATATATTTCATTTCCAGAGCCAGAAAACTCAAAAATATATTTTATTCTTTCACTGTCTGCCATGGTATTTACATCTACATTTTCATTCAGCTGTAGTCATGGCACCTTCTTTACATAAGTGCAGGAAGCCAGACTAGCCTGTGGAACAATGTCATCTTAGCAACAAAGAATTATTTAACAAATTAGAAAAGCAATAATCTCAAAATAGTAAAATTGGTCCTTGCTTTCCCTCTCTTTACCTCATCAGACTGACCAAGATCAATCCTACAGAAATAATAACAGGTTTCTTAAAAGAATGTGGTTTTGCATAAAACCGTGCCTCCCTGCTACTGATTTTATGTTGATACTTCATGAAAACAGTTATTACTACTAGAACATAGACAACAAACAAGGGTTACTGCACAGTAATAAATTCCTTTTGGAATTTATGCTGAGAGTCACTATATAACTTTATCTTTAGTCTCAGAAGCACAGCTGGGATCCTCCTACTGAACAGATGCATCCTAACAGGATAAAACAAAAGGTACTCACTACAGTAACACATCAGGTCTGAAATGATCGATTTGATTTTGTTGTCTTCTTTGGTCATATAGGGATGAATGATTTACACAAAAACTCGTTAGTATCCAGCATCAATTAAATTCCAAAATGAAGAAGTACAACAGCGTACTTCAGTGAAATTGACATTGAAAGGGAAAGAGGACATGTCTACTTTACTGAAAATTACTTGTTACTATTAGAATTATCTCTATCTTAATGGAGCTTTAACCACCTAAAGCAGAAAGAACAGAGTGGGGGAAAAAATAAAACAAAGAAAAACAAAACAAAACCAACCAACCAAACCAAAAAATAAAACAACCAAACTGCCCCACACCCGAATTATCTAGTTTCTAAACTTGCAATTTCATTAAAGATGAAAAAGTATTTGCTAATTATAGTTCAGACTAGATGAGAACCTCAAGTCTAATGACTTGGCTGTCCTCTACTGTAAGTTCTGTACAAAACGTGTCCAGACAAATTTTAAGACACAATTCCAAATTTCATTGTCAGAACTATTACTGCTCTTGAAAATGCTTTAGAGGGGAAAGGCTAATCTAATTTGCTTTGGACAAAGAGAAGCTATGGGATGGTCCAACTTCACATAAATGCAGAGATCAACACTAAATTGCCTCAATTAACCAAACAAATAAAAATACATTAGAATTAAACAAATAAATCAAAATATTTCCTCAAAATTATCACAGAAGCCTGGCAGAAACCAGTGCCATACTGCTTGCAAAACAGACAAAGACTTGGTAACAATTAGCATGTCAAAACCCAAATCTAAATACTATTCAAGTCACGTCCTTTAGCCAGTCTCTTAATTGAGAAAACAGTTTTCCACAGAATTATGCAGACTCTTCACAACTGTTGTGATCACCAATGGGAGCTATTACTTGACCAGAATAATCACTGCAAAACATCCCATGCATTTGCAGAAAGGCTGCAATTGATGATTTGCTAAGAAAATTCTCCTTGAAAGGACAGCTGCACAAATGCAGCAGTAAGATGCTCAGCAGTGCTCCAGACTGTTTCTTTTATTTTACAGAGCCAAAGGCACAGAGCAGCCTTTAAGAACTGTAAATGCTACCAATTTTTAAGTAGGAGAGAAAGACAATTCTCTTGGTGCAACACAGAAAAATCTGCCAGCCACCAGGCTGCTCCCAAGGGAACCCCTCATACGCTTTCAGGCAGGAGACTGCATTAAGGGGTGAAACTGTGCGCCATGGATGAAGAACCATGCTTCAGATGAAATCTCAGACAATGTTACAAGACTGTAAGGTATTGAAAAGCGGATACTAATTTTATATAGGCTGAGGGAATATAAATTACTTGGTGGGTTTCTGCAATCTATGAAACAATGGGAAATTCGGAGGGCAAATTGGCATATTCAAATCACCATCAACCTCCACTTTTCCTAAGCTGCCAACTAAAGACAAAAACCAAAAGTCTTACTTCAGACCTCCTCACCATTTCAACCCAAAAGTCATACTAGCAAGGCTACCCTAGAGAATTACAACTCTTTTTTTATTTCTTCAGCATCATTGTGAGACACCATTAATTCATTTAACATGTGGATAAATAACGGGATTTGGGGGTTTTGATGATTCTTGCACTTACCTTGAGTCCACGAAAGCTGCCTGGGCTTGTTGGTGAAGAACTGGAGGACTTTGTAGATTTTGGGGTGGATAATTGACTGCTTGGGGTTCCATTAACTGGCCAAAGCAATACAAGCAAACAAATGGAAGAAAAGGTGAACAGGAATAAAAAACTGTAACTTGCTTTTAAACACAACATACCTCTCTAACAAGTTATCCCTCAAGTCTGCATACAAAGAGCAAAACAGACTCCTCAGCATCATGGAGAAATTATATCTTGCATGCCACACAACTGCACCCCAAAACTCATGAGGCTGGATATGGGATCAAAGAAGACACATAAATATTGCATTTTCATTCTAGAGATTAAGAAGGCTTATTCTGTTTTTTGCCAGTGCAAGAGCTTTGGGCAAAAAATAGCCATAGTCTTTTAGAATTATGTCATTTATTGTGATGTCGCACAATAAAATCTGGAGAAAGTGTCTCTTTTTTGGATCAACAGTACTGTCTAGGTAGAACGTTTCACAGAATACAAGTTGTTTTGTTTGGATTTTTTAAGTAAACAAACAAACAAGAAGTATGAGCAATTTGGATGGTAAAGAAATTAAGTAGTGGTTCAGAAAAATACTGATTTAGGAAAAAAACTCAAACAAGTTAAAAGCTAGAAGGCTATTTCAGCATTTCACATAAGTTCAAGTGTTTGTGGAAACAGACAATACCCTCCTTGACTTCAAGTGTTCCTCCATTTTAAGTCCAGTTTTCCAGACAGGCCTGACACAACATCTGACCTGAATATAACTTAGGTCAGTCCTTGCATTTTCCTGAATAAACCAGACTGATGAATTTCATTATGCAGACAGAGTAGTTCACTGCTCATCATAAACAAATATGATGTAATGTTATTTCCTCTCTATATGAACCTCATTTTTCCTTGGGAAATGAAAATACTAGGCAGAAATTTAAGAACTAAAAAGGTTTCATAGCTGATTCATGGTGAAGAATTATCTTTTCAGAAAGAAAAATGCAACTCAAACAAATAGAAAGTTAGCTTCAAAGTAACGGTTACACCTGCACATATCCTTTACACATTCAGAGGTCTGTCATGGGTTATGCATTACTTCTTAACTGGCGCTACTGGATTTATTCTACAAGCGTCTATTAACCAACCTAGTACCCAAACATTATTTGAGTGCTGAAGATGCCTTCCAAGCACTGTTTTTAGAACCTGGGCAGTTCATCTGCCAGCAGGCCTGGCTGAATGCACTGCAACTTCCACAAATTCCTGTTTTTCACAAAAATTTCTCTCTCTGTGTGATGTTAAGATATAATTAATCAGCAGTTAGCTACAGAATAAGTCTGTCTTGAAATCTGGTGACCTGTATGTACATTCTCAAATCTGTTACAGGACTAAGAGCTTAGTCTTTTCTACCAAAAGTATTCAGTATGTTTAAGATATTTTTGTCTTGATTTTAAAAAAGGTTGCCTGCAAGAATGACAGGCAAATTATTTAAGTGTTTTTTTTAAGAAGCTAAAATTATATAGGAGTATATATGCCTCCTGCAGTTTTCTTTTCATCATTTGGTTTTAGACCACATTCTTGAAACCTGGCATATCAATGCATCTTCGTTTCATAAAGAATTTGCAAGTATGATGATGAAAAGGGCTAGTGAATGCTAGATTACTGTTTTCTGCTCCCTGCATACACAATTTGTTCTAGCCATTAGGAAAAATACTGAGATGTAAAGTTCATGTGCAAAAATTAGATACTTCAGTGGAAGAATCTGCATCAAAGGACTAACTATTAATACAGAAGGAAAAAAATCTTTCATGCATTCTTTTTATACAGCTCACAAAAAGCCATTATTTCCTGAATATGACCATTGAGGCCTATGCTATAAGACATTCTTATCTGTCTCTAAGTCACTACCATCCTTTTAAGCATCAACAGAACCGCTAAAATCTACCTGTGAAATTGGCTGATTAACATAATCTTCTTTTCTTTGATAACTGCCTAAGGAGGAACACCCCAGTCTACACTGGCAGTGCTCTAGGTCTTTTCTAGTATCTTAGATATGCTTGGTGGACAAGTGTGTTGTTCTGAGCCAGGGCTTTCACTAGATGAAATCCAGAGGTCCTTCCAACTTTTGTCCTTCTATGACTCCACAACACATGGTACATTCTGCTGAGGATCCTATTTAAATGAACTGTCTGTAGATACAGCTTTGCCAATGTCTTCTGAGATCCATTTCACATGAGTTGTATACAGCTACAATAGTAAAAGATGGAATGATCCTTGTGTAGATGTAAAAAAAATTGCATCTATACAGAATCACCCAACTGCTTGTACTGGTTTTGGCTGGGATAGAGGAAATTTTTTTCGTAATAGCTAGTATGGGGCTATGCTTTGGACTTGTGCTGGAAACAGTGTTGATAATTCAGAGATGTTTTAGTTATTGCTAAACAATGCTTACACAGAGTGAAGGCTTTTCCTGCTTCTCACACTGGCCCACCAGCAAGTAGACTGGATGTCCACAAAAAGTTGGGAAGAAGACAAGATGGGACAGCTGATCCCAAGTGACCAAAGGGATGTTCCATACCCTATGACACTGTGCCCAGCAATAAGACAAGTGGGATGGTTGGCAGGGAGGCCATTGCTCAGGGACTTACTGGGCATCAGCCAGCCAGTGGGAAGCAATTGTTTTCATTTGCATCACTTGGGTTTCACTTCTCTTTGTTATTTGCTGTTTTATTCCAATTTATTACCATTATTTTATTTCATTACTTTATTGATTTTCTCATTACTTTCCTGATTATTTCATTACCATTACTTTATTTCAATTATGATACTGTTCTTATCTCAACTCATGAGTGTTCTCACTTCTACCCTTCCAGTTCTCTTCCCTCATCCTGCTGCAGGGGGGAAGAGTGAAGAAACAGCTGTGTAGTGCTTAGTTACCAGCTGGGGTTAAACCACAACACTGCTATTTCAGACAGCTGCACTTTTTTCTTTTCTTCCCCCCCCCCCCCCCCCCCCACAAGCAATCTGCATTCACTTTTGGCACAAAGTTTGCTGCTGCTATTCATCTGCTGATTTTTCATGTATAAATGAACCTTACCTTTCTTATCTATTTTCTAAGTATGGTTTCTTTTGACATGTAGAGCAGCCTGAGTATACAGAAAAAAGTCATCTCTGTCGCTCTTTTAAGCAGTACATATTAGGCTACTATGTGTACTAATACTTTAGCATACTAGAATATTGAAAACTGAAAAAATTAGAAACACATTTTAAATCAATAATTTCTAGTATGGTCCAAAGTCTCAACTTACTTATTAATCAAAATACATGTTTCTTGTTTTAGAGATACTTTTACTAAAGGTTCAAAAAGGTTTCCAGCTGTCTACAACTTAAGGCTGAAATAACACAAGAAAACAAAGGAAGGCGAGAAACTGGAAATAAGAGGAAAACTCTATGACATGTTTTCACACCTTTTTCAGCAACTCTTATCCCTGCCTTTCTGCACTGGTTGAAATTTCCTATTATAATATGCTTAAGAATACACGTACAGTGTAGTGCTCTTCGGAATGCTTCTCTACTTGTAGTGAAATTATGCCTTTATAAATTTAATTTTGACACCATTAGCAGATGTCCATCCATTATGAAGCATCACATATTATTTCACTCAAGCAATTTGCTTCAACAAAAAACCTACACCCATTATCTCTCTGGCTCAGTGAATGCAAAAGTGTGTTTCAAGCTTGAAAATATTGACAAATACAAGTGAAAAGAGTACAGGTAAATGGAGAGGGAGTGGACACGCTAGTGATATACAGCCATAATAGTAATGGCTCACCTGGGGATTTTGCTGAAGAATGAGTACTGGAGTAGTGGCCACCCTTCTTTACTGTACTCATATATTTGACACAAAGGAAAAAGACATTAAGGAAAGAAGTTATTAAACAGCTGTGAACATGCATGAAAGGGAGAAGGGTAAATAAAGGTAAGTAAAGACTACATGAGAAAAAATGGCAAGTAAACAGAACGATAAATACTAGACAGCTTGGATAATTTTTTCAAATTAACCTGACGAAAGGGGTGTCCAAGGAGAAATAAGGGAATGACAGCACTGATTTCTAAATACTCTGCATAAAATTCACTCTTGACAGATACCCCATAAAATCTCACTGGAGTCAACAGGATTGCATGCTATATAAATCAGTTGTGAACCTTGCCCTTCATGCTACATGTTTCTTTGTTGTTACTGCAATCCTTCTTGGAGGTTTTTCAGTTAAATATTCAACTTTTTATGAACAAATGATTAATATTCCACTTTGAAAGAACTCAAAGAGATAAGATTACTTTAAACAGCATAATTAGGCAAAACATATATTAATATGAAAATAAGAATAAGGAACATGTTGCAGTTTTTGAATACACACACAGGAGTTTGTATTATCAGTAACTGTGTATAGTTATGTTCAAAACAGAGCATGTATATTTACATATTCAATGATTTGATTTCAGGGCTACTTCTCCAGGTCTGAGGGAAAAACATCAAGTTTTATTTTCCCTCAAGAAATTTTCCCTTCTATTAATTTGTGTAAAAGACTCAGTGATTTGCCAGCAGTTTGGCTGAACACCATATGTTCCAAAACACAACGTGAACCTTTCTTTGCAGTGATAGGAAGCACAAGAAGAAAAAAAAGAAAACAAACAGGTTTTTTGTTAATGGGCAATAACATTCCAGAACATCTCCTAAAATTACTTGAAACAGCAAAATTCTGTATTTCTGACAGTATTTGGCTTGTATAGGAGAAACTGTCCCAATTCAAAACACTTAAGTGTATACTCTAGTTCAGTGAACATTAACTTAACCACATAATCATCCTTTTAATTAATAGACTTCAAGAAAATCAAATGCCATGCTGAAAACACATCCCAAGTGTGCAATTAGCACAAATTATTCCAGTGTTCATAAACTGAAACCTTTTGTGTCTGTTAATTAAAAAATAGAAACCACATTTCTTCTCAGGATTCAAAAATAAATGGAGATTTTATCATAAACTGGTATTAATTCTATGAGAAAAACTGAAGAAGAAAAAAAAAAAGAAGAAAAAAACCCACATTTTTTTTTCCCTTCAGGAAACAAAGCATGGCACTTGTATTTCAGACAGAGCCAACAGTTTTTTCACTGCATTAAACAATTTCTGACTTTCATGTGCTTTATGCATTCAGTTCTTTCCTAGAAGTAGTACCTGAGGCAGGTGATTTGCTTCGACGTGAAGGTCCTGGACTTTTGGACCCAGTATGTCTCGTCCCAGATGACCGGGAATAAGAGGACTTCATAACACGGCACTCTGCAATGCAAGCAGGTAGAAATTTGACAACATTTCAATGTACAGGCTTCCTCCAAAAACTACTGTTGCTGCTTATTATCCAGAAAAATGAACATCAGTAATTTCTAAACATGCCTGCCCAACTGAATGAAACAAATTTATAAGTGCATGTCAGAACTTTAACTTACATACCATAGAGATTTGAGCTACCCAAACACTGCATGTAATACAACTTCTGCATGTAGTATTTCTTCATGTCTTGAAGCTGGATTATTACTGTAATTCAAGTTTGTACCTACACACTGCTGAAAGAGCAAAGAAGTCGGCTGATGCCAAAGTTCAGGTAATTCAGTAAATCCTACATGCTGATAACAGCAGCTTCCTATAGGGAAACTCCACAGAAAAACCCATTTGCTTTTTTTTTTTTTTTTTTTCTTTTGCAAGAAACTGATATTATGATCAATTTTTAAAGAGGTGAAAAATGTGTATTGCTTCCAAAAGGCTGAGACAACAGATTACTACCATTCACCATCAGCTATTTATCATTAAATAAAGGACAACCGAAATGGGAAAGGAATCAATAGGCATACATTCATTGACATTTTGGAAACATTTTAATTCTTACAGCTAGCATCCACTACAAATTACTCCCAATGGAATCATATAAATTTCCCATCTAAGTTTGTCCCTGTTATTCATCACTATGATGTCAATGCCACCATTATAATGCCACATCATCACCAAAAGTAGTTAGCAGAACTGCATGCCCTGCCAGTCAAGACATCTTCCACTCTGTACCTAACCTGCTTTTCCCCATTAAGATCTCCAGACTTATTAGAGGAAGCAGAGGCCACCTAAGCTTGAAGAGAAGGAAGGAAAACCCCCCCATCACAGAGTTCTCAGATAGGAAATGACACCAATTAGTCTGTGCATGGTGTAATGGGGAAAGCAAATTTATGGCCATAAAGTCTGCAGGGAACATTATGATTTTGACCAAACTGGCATCTGCAGTGTGAGTTAATACAGCCATGCTCTTCCACTCCTGCATAGGAAGGTCTAGTCTAAAATCACGCTAAAAAAAGTACCCTTCTTGTCACCTCCACACTAGCTGTATAAACACAATCAGGCAGTTCTGGAAAAGTAGTATACTAGCAATAACAACAGAATGGGAGGCAGCTGAATCCCCCATCCATCAAAATGTATGGACCAGTGGTTAGATACATATTAACACTTCTTAACGTAACTGAAGAATTTATAATGCAATTACAGCATTTTAAAAATCAGAAAAACAGCAAGTGTTTTTGCCTTCAGTTAACTGAAAGGCAAAAAAAAAACAAACCACCCCAAAACAAACCCTCTTATTCACAAACTGATGCACTCTTCAAATAATCCGATTCTTGTGAGGGCAAGATTTCTTTAACACAGATGAATTTTTCTTTTATAAAAGAAAATCAGAGTGATTATGCAAAGAACCAAAATAAACAGAAAAAACATGTAGGTTCTGTAGCAATAGGACAAGGGTTAATGGTTTTAAACTAGAAGAGGAGTAGATTCAGATGATATATAAGAGTTTTTCAATTATAAGGGTGACATGCTGGAACAGGTTGCCCAGAGAGGTTGTAGATGCCCCATCCTAAGAAAACATTCAAGGCAAGGTTGGACAGGGCTCTGAGTAACCTGATCTAGTTGAAGATGTCCCGCCTACTGGGGGGTGGGGGGGTGAGTTGTGTGTGAACGAGATCACCTTTAAAGGCCCTTTCCAACCCAAACTATTTTATGATTCTATGAACATGAAGGAAAAAAACCCAGCACATATATTGTTTGATATTCCAAGCTAATTCTAAAACTCCCTGGTAGATGAAAGAGTTTTTTTTCCTTGAACTTCATAAAGTTTCTCTTTAACAGAAAAACTGTTTTTATAGACAAGCTAAATTCACGATCTATCAATGGCAGACAGCATGGGCACAAAGTCCCACTTTGTCTCACCTCCTTCCCCACCCAACACCCCCTATAACCTCACAATATAAACAGGTTCAACACTTGGTCTACAGCAGACAAGACTGGAATGTGTGAATTGTCCAGCAGGACCTGAAATGAGTGTGGTTACGTATGTGATTTTTCAAAAATCTTATGAGGACAGCAATATGGGAATCATCTTATAGTTACAGATGTCAAAAGTGAACGTCTATAGCAGATTTTAGATCCATGACTAAACCTTTTAAAATTCAGTGTTGTCTTCCGTGTAATCTAAGGGACAGGGTCTGTTTTCCAAGAAAATAGATCAGAATTGTTAGTGCATTTTAACGGATTTACAGAATTCAGATGATAGTTTGAAAAAATTTTCTAATCCATAGGAAAATATATTCCCCTGCATATTTTCCTAAATCACACAACTCTTGAGGATTGAACAGGGTTAGGAAGAGTTCTCAATGAAGTTAACTATTTCAGTGGGTTTAGGATGTACAGTCTTACCGCTGTGATCCAACACGAAGTCATCCTGAGCATAACGGTATTTCTCAGGCCCACATGCAATGAAGACATCATCATCTCCGAAGAAGTCCTGCAAGCATGTCACCTTGACAGCAAAATATACAAATCAAAATAAACAAATGCAGTACTTTTGAATATTAAATCTTCAGTCAGCAGCAGTCAATAAGTTTGTGTTTTCCTTTTCACAGTGATACCATAATGTTCTTTTATTATGGAAACACTCCAGTTCTGAGGTACTTGGGCTCCCCCAATAGTACAGGAAACCTCAGGGTCAAAAAAATTAATTATAACTGCGCCTCGCCTGCACAACCCCCTTCTTTTACATATAACACCTGCATTTTTGCCTATAACTACACATGCATGCTGATGACTTTGACAAGACCAGCTACAAACACCACTTAAATATCAAAGCTTCTTGTATTCTTACATTAATTACTTAGGGAAAAATCTGTTGAGTTAAAATGGTTGCATTGACAAATTCATTCTTGTATGGTCCAAGGCATTTAATTTTCATGTTTTGATGTCCTGTTAAACAAAAAATTATTCCCCCTTTTATTAAAAGGTATTTCATATTCAAGAAAATTAAAGAAAAGAAATACAGAATCCATGCCCTTTGCAGCTCCATCTGTTCTTAATTCTCCCAGGGATGATGTCACAATGTATTTCAGTAAGGATCAGAAAGGAAAATGTTTCAGTCATACTTCGAAAATACAAACTGAAAGATCTTGGAACAAAACTTACTCCTCAATAGTGAATAAAAAGTCAGCTTGTGAAGGAGCAAGTGTCTGCTTTAAAAACAATTAAAACCAAAAATGCCACAAGAAATCCCACCAAGCTCATTGTAACTCCCTTGCATGTAGCAAGCTATTTTTTAAATGTAAACAGATTAAATTTTTACTGTATAATTGTTTCCCTATTCTTTTTAACGCTGCACACCCAAATGAGATCTGGCAACAAAAGCTACGCAGAAGTTAAGAAACTCTGAACCGTTTGGTAAAGCTGTGTAATTAAAGAAGTAAAACAAAAAAATGCTTTTAGGGAAACTAGCTTTTTTCTTTCCCAGATACCCATCAATGGCATTTGCATATTTTACCCACTGTGATAGTAGTAAACATTGGCAGAACTACAGGAAGGGGTCTCAACTGCCTGCAGTAGTCTGAGAAACACTCAGAATATCAATGACCCTCGGCTCTCTGCAAGAACATCCACCCAGGGCATTCGCCAGCAGCGCAGTTGTCATGGCAGCTAACCCAGAAATAACAGCCTGTGCCCTTACAGCAAGAACCTCACTACAATGCCACACGCAGTACCCAGCATTTGTGTCACTGTGTTACACAGCCAAAGGACTCCAGCCATCGCCAGAATTCTTTTATTATTATCTTACCATTGCAATGACGGTCTGCTCTCATTGATGAGAGACATATTCAGCTGTACTTGAAAGTGCTGCTTCTAGTTAACCAAAGAGCAGTAATAACTGGATTCAAATAGCTGTACAAATCTACGCAAAGCTAACATTTTATTCCTCTACTTAGTAACATTCTCTACTAATAAAAGGACTCATTATCATTTCCATAGATTTTAGGAATCTAGCAATCAAGCCAAACCCACCACCGCAGGGAGAGCTGTGAGAAAGCTTTTAGAATACTTATCGCGGTAGCACTGCTGGACACAGGCAGAAATGTTCTGTGAGGCATAAGCTCACACCCAAAGCCCCCAAAACAAGGTGCAATCTCCACAGGCTCTGTCTACCCATCGCTACTCTACTCATGCACCCAATGCCCTTGCTGTGCTGTTTCAAGCAGATTAGAATTAAATGCTGTGGTTTAGCAGAGCCTAACATTAATCTGTTCTGATTCAAAGCCTCACCTCTTAGCCCCTCCAGTCTAACATCTGAGCTGAGAGTAAGAGAGGTGAGAATGACAGGTGTTACATCAGAATGTAAGATACACTGGGAAATAACTACATGCAGCATTATCCTTGTTTGCAAAGCAATTCCACAAAGGAAGGGAAAGATCTGGGCACAAAAGATGACAGGAGAATGTACCTTATAATCTTTGGTAAATAACTATTGGGGAGGGGAAAAAAAACTTTAAGCTGTTAATTTCAATTGGCACTTTCTCACATGTTCATGTATATACAGTTTCCCCAGGCAAAAATACACAAGAGTAACCACAAGCACCAATGATCAGAAAAACTGCTGGAAGGTGAAGCAATGGCATCTCCATCTTGGAGCTCAGGCTGACACCAGCTTCTCAGTCTGCTTGCACACTGTGTACCTGACCTGTGTGACTTCCACCTGCCAGTCACACACCAAAACACACTTTAGCTTACTGTAAAAGATACTAAACTATGCTTATAAGTGGAAGCTAGATAAATGGAAGTATAAAAGATTTACATAGATGCTCACTATATTCCAGTAGTGAATACTGGAGGTCCTCCTTCTCCCTACAAATAGTCTGTACTGGCTACACACAGAAGAAAAAAAAATGTTGAAAAAGCATATTCAACAAGGACTAAAGATCTGCTAGAACTTACTGATCCCAAATAACCACACATCATGAGGAGACAGAAGTAGTTTAAAAACCAGTTCATAGAAATCTTCTGTTTTCCTAAAAGCATAATCTTAATGGTTATTTTCCTAGGCCTTTATCATAATTAAGTCAAAAGAGCAGCTCCCATGGTGCAAACATATGCTAAAATACACAGACTTCATTTCCTACAGTTACAATTAATGTATATGCTGCAATTAATGATAGCTGTGTGCAAATAGCCATTAAGGGATAAGTGAAATGAATAAACCATTTGCATGGGATTTTGTATGCTTCAGGTTCACTGTGGTCTAACTTGCAAATTACGTAATTTCACCCCAAAGAACATCAATGCAAACAAAATTTGTTTTGTCAAACTAGCATGCGGCAAATGCTGCTTCTTTTTCCACTAGGCCTCTATACACTGTCTTGCCCATTCTTTGTTTTGCTGCACTTGGTGCTAAAAGAACTGTTCAGTCCTTCAAAATATTTCACAAAATGCATTTCAAAGGAAGATGGCATCAGCAAAACCACATATAAGTGTACCATAACACAAATAGTCAAATATGCAATCATTCAACTAGCGATTCTCTTGCTAATCCTGATGTTGTGAGCTTCTGTGCATGAAGATGAAAATCTTAAACACCCTGAAGAGTGTTCAGCACCAAAATGAGATCCCTTCTAAAATTCCAGTCATTAGGTCATTGTTGAGATTCAGATCTGGCCACTTCCATGCTTTCCATCTGTGGCCTTGTAGTAAAGCTCAATCAGAACCTCTCTCTCCTGTCTGTGGCTTTTATTACCACAGATTATGCTCTTTTAAAAGAGCAAGAAAAACATGATTTGTTTGCCCAGAGGAAAAAAAAAATCTCTTTTAAATCTGATTTTTTTTTTTAATGGAGGGCATAGAGAGGGCTGCACAAGAAAGTTTTTTAAGATTTATCATTATAGCCAACACTACAAAAGTTTACACCAAAGAAGTTTCACTCTTCCTTGATTTTTTTTTTCCCCAAATAGAAAAGTGAAATTATTTTGAAAACCTTCTTATGGAACACTTTAGATAACTGTTATCTTGTTGACTCTGGATGCTTCAATTAACATGTTAAAAATGTATTTTGAAATAAATAAGGTTTAACACAACACTCTTTCCTAGCCAAACATTGCCTATGTTTTGCTGGTAACTCCACCGCCTGCCTTTATGTAGAACAAAAAGTGACCTATTCGTGCTCCTCTCACCAGAGACAAATTGGACTGCTACACATTGTCTTCTTGCACTGCTTTTATTCAAAATTTGTCACTGTACACAGCAAAGCAGTGCATATTTAGATAGGACTGGATTGGACATGTGCTCAGTCCTTTAAAAAATACTTCTAATGGCTTAGAATCACAAGCAGGAATACAACGGAATGAGGAAAAGCAAAAATGTTATGTGAAATGTCTCAGAATAAATACAACTGACATCAGTATTACATTTGCTTTGTTAGTAGGGTCACCCACAGTTTATTGTGTGTCTGCTTCAACAGAATCTGTTCACTTACATTCTCACTATAGCTTTCTGAGACAATGTGCAAATGACTCTGGGCATCACTGCTTCCTCATGGGCTCAGAACGGCTGTGCTCACCGTTAGACTAAAGATCAGAAGACAACCTAATTCAAGTGCCAGCACCAGGAGAATTAAATTGTAATTGGCTTCAACTGCAAGAAATCCATACAAGTGTACAAGAGGCTCAATGATCCAGTGATTCAAAACTGCAATTGCTTGTTACCTAAAAAGCACATTCTTTTCTCATAAAACTTCTCCTCTTCTCCCCCCAGCTGAGGAAATCTTGGGACACTGAATGGATGAAGTTTTTTAAAAGACTTCCTAACGGAAGTACATACTACTAAATACGCATGTTACAGAAGCAGCATGACTAACGGGAGCTTGCAAGACCATTAACAGCAAAAGCACTTCAAGATCACCCAGCTGAAAGCACAAAAATGTAGTTTATACGTGGGTGGGTGGGGAGGCACAAACTCACAGGAATGGGTAAAATTGCAAGTCAAAATGTGAAAATGGGGTGTTGCAAGGGAAGGGAGAGAAACATATCTATTTGAAAAATCAACTGCCTGATCCCCTGCTGCCTACTAGTGCAGTGTTTTAGTGTCACATACTCCTATTAATAGGTTTATATTTTAAATAGTTAAATAGTCAAATAACTATAATCACAAAAGTTTGCTTGTTCCAAAGAAATACTTCAGTCAGATCAAGCTACTGGACTAGAACATACCAACTGTGATCCATACAGAAATTGCTTTCCCATTACCATCACACAGGTCTAAAAAATGTAACTTATATCAACCCCTACTCCCACCTCTGAAGCTAACAAGAAGACTCATTCCCAACAGAAGAAACATGAGTAATGATCCATCTTTTGTAGACAGAATTAAACAGATATTTCATAATTGTTCTTTCTGATGAAGTTACAATTTAAAATATTGAATTGTATGAACAAATCCTTATCCACAGGATATTTGTCCTCTGACCTCCAGGGTGCAAAAAAATGTTAAAAAGAATTTGAGACACTGACACTATGAGGTTTCATAAACATCTGCAAAATTACTAAACAATTCAATTCCTATCTTTAGCACTAAAAAGATCTCTGTAACCATTTATCAAAACTCTCCACCCAGGAGCTCACTGGATAAATTGTGTTTATTCCAGCTGCACAAATACACTTCATTCCAAATGTAGAAAGGAGAGCTGCAAAGAAAAATAGTTTGGCTTAATTTAATACGGCTGATTCAATTTAAGTAAGCAGTAACAGGACTGTTCAGCTCAAATCTGAAGAGCCACACCCTGTGACTGGGGAAAGCTTCTGGAGATTATAAATTCTCTACATCAACTGAAAATGGAACTAAAACATCAAAACTGGAAAAGATATGCAAGATTATTTGCATTTGACAAGGGAAGAAATATTCATATCTACTGACTTCAGTAGAACAGGATATGGTGTAAGTATTTTAAAAAGGAAGCACACAACATATGAGGCAAAAGGAAAACTAGGAGAACTGGCATTCACAGAAACAGCTGGATTTCCGCATGTTTTCAGCTCAGCAGTAGTGACAGGCATTTGAGGTTGAAATTCTTACAGAAATGCGGTGGGTTTTTTTTCCAGGAATTGCTGGGAAAAAAAAGTGAATAATCAGTTAAATGTTAGCATGACAAATCTAGATACAGACTCCCTGTTACTGCCTTCAGTATGGGGGGTCTCCACATTTCTGCTGGGAAATGATCTTCCTTTTTTACTGGGACAGATTACAGCTATGCCATCTGACAGTTTTGCCCTTTGCCCCTTAAATCAACCTTCATTTCTGAGTAAGCAAAAGTCAAATATTTGTCTCTTTTGCCAGTCAGGTCATATTTGTTATCATCATTTTTGTTTCCCCTTTTAAAACAAAGTTAGCCCCTCGCTGCCATACAAATGGTATCATTAACATTCTTGCAGTGTTTTTGAAGCTGTCAGGTTCACAATTCAAGGGTTTATCCACGTCCTGAAGTGCAAACACCAGGAAAGCACTCCTCTAAAAACAGGTAAGTTGTTTGTCTTCTGTTTCAGTTGCATCACCAACAAGGGCAGACCTAACTTCCAAAGAGAAGAGTTTCCTCTGGGCAGTTTCAGGAACTCGAAAAGGAAGGTGAAAAGGGCATTCCCACCCTCTCCTACTGAGTACTGTGATTTTAACACAGATTTTCTTACCTTGGAACTTCCCTTGGTCCCTGCACTTTCATAGAAAAACTTGACCCAGCAAAAGGGGGTGTGTAACCAATATTCTTAACTACTTACTTAACCATCAATATCCTACGTGACTGAAACCAAGACTGGCACAAAAGAGGCTTGGTGTTAGTTTAAGGCAGCTATCTGCCTGGCTATACTGTCACATTTCCTGATATGTCCTGAGTAAACAGTGAGAGAATAGCCAGTTGGATAGCTAGAATATACCCAGGAAGTAGAAATACAGAGAAAAGTCAAATCAATGAGCCTCTAACATGCCTTTAAAAAACCACACCAAACAAACAAACGAAACCCAAAAAAAAACCCCACAAAAAACCAAACCCCCAACAAAAACCACTTACAAAAAGAACCCCCACAGCCCAAAAAAAAGCCCTACCCATGTGTAATTGCCAGTATTCCTTTTTTTTTTTTTTAAATTAACAATCTATTCATTTGGTAGAAATGACAAAGTGTTGATGGCAACCACAGTGATTTAGAAGCAAGCAAAAAAGAAACTGTTCAAGAGCCAGGCAAGCATGGAAGCCCACAGCGTACACAAGAATAGCAACAAGAAACATTACTACATCAGATATGTAGTAAACCTGAAAAATTAGGTCAAGTGTTAAGACTCCTGCTGGTATAAAGGAGCAGCACTTGACACTTGCAAAAACTTATGTTCCTCACAAGCTCATGTTCTCTGTGACACCTCTACTACAGAATCTCTCTGGGAATTCCCAAATTAAACAAAATTATACACCAAAAGAAGTGTAAGCAAGCTACTAACCTCTGATATAATGTTTGAAGGAACTCAAATGCTACTAAGTCTGGGCACATCAGCCCAAAACAGCCACAGAGTAGGCTGGAGAGTCCTGAAGCTTGAGGGTATAAAACTATAAGCTTGATAGACTCTAGGCAGCTTTCCTACTAGCTGTAGCTATGAGGACTATGCAGTGCATCATAATTATTTCCCGAACAGCCAACTTCAACGAGGTCATTAGTAGATGAGGAGGAAAGGGGGGGTTGGGGGGGTGAATTCCTTTGTTCACTAAAAATAATTGGAATTAGGTCAAATACCTTTTAATTTCTGAAGCTTAAAAGCACAATTATTTTGTCTACAACTAAAACATGAAATACAGTAACAGAGATCAGATCATGCAGAAAGAATGCAAAAGTATTAACTGGGTTACAAAATCTGAAAAATAATTACCTCATCTTCACAGAATCACAGAATCACAGAATAGTAAGGGCTGGAAAGGACCTCAAGATCATCGAGTTCCAACCCCCCTGCCATGGGCAGGGACACCTCCCACTAAACCATGCCATCCAAGGCTATGTCCAACCCCACCTTGAACGCCGCCAGGGATGAAGCATTCACAACTTCCCTGGGCAACCCATTCCAGGGCCCCACCACCCTCACAGTATAGAACTTCTTCCTCAGATCCAATCTAAACCTCCCCTGTTTAAGTTTAAACCCATTACCCCTTCTCCTCTCACCACAGTCCCTAATGAAGAGTCCCTCCCCAGCATCCCTATAGGCCCCCTTCAGGTATTGGAAGGCTGCTATGAGGTCTCCACGCAGCCTTCTCTTCTCCAGGCTGAACAGCCCCAATTTTCTCAGCCTATCTTCATACGAGAGGTGCTCCAGTCCCCTGATCATCTTCGTGGCCCTCCTCTGGACTTGTTCTAATACTTCCATGTCCTTTTTATGTTGAGGACACCAGAACTGCACACAATACTCCAAGTGAGGTCTCACGAGAGCAGAGTAGAGGGGCAGGATCACCTCCCTCGACCTGCTGGTCACACTCCTTTTGATGCAGCCCAGGATACGGTTGGCCTTCTGGGCTGCAAGCGCACACTGCTGGCTCATGTTCATTTTTTCATCAACCCACACCCCCAAGTCCTTCTCCGCAGGGCTGCTCTCAATCTCCTCCCCGCCCAACCTGTAGCTGTGCCTGGCATTGCTCCGACCCAGGTGGAGGACTTTGCACTTAGCATGGTTGAACTTCATCAGGTTGGCATCAGCCCACCTCACAAGCGTGTCAAGGTCCCTCTGGATGGCATTCCTTCCCTCCAATGTATCAACCGAACCACACAGCTTGGTGTCATCGGCAAACTTGCTGAGGGCGCACTCAATCCCACTGTCCATGTCACCCACAAAGATGTTGAACAAGACCAGTCCCAACACCGATCCCTGGGGGACACCACTCGTTACTGGTCTCCAGCTGGACACTGAGCCACTGAGCACTACTCTTTGCGTGCGGCCATCCAGCCAGTTCTTTATCCACCGAGTGGTCCACCTATCAAATTGATGTCTCTCCAACTTAGAGAGAAGGATGTCATGGGAGACAGTGTCAAAGGCTTTACACAAGTCCAGGTAGATGACATCAACTGCTCTGCCCCTGTCCATCAGTTCCGTAGCCCCTTCATAAAAGGTCACCAGATTGGTTAGGCAGGATTTCCCCTTAGTGAAGCCATGCTGGCTGTCACCAACAACCTTGTTGGTTTTCATGTGCCTTAGCATGGCTTCCAGGATAATCCGCTCCAAGATTTTGCCAGGCACAGAGGTGAGACTGACTGGTCTGTAATTCCCCGGCTCATCCATTTTTCCCTTCTTAAAAATGGGGGTTATATTTCCCTTTTTCCAGTTGCTGGGAACTTCACCTGACTGCCATGATTTTTCAAATATGATGGACAGTGGCTTAGCAACTTCATTTGCCAGCTCCTTCAGGACCCTTGGATGGATTTCATCCGGTCCCATGGACTTGTATACGTTCAGGTTCCTAAGGTGGTCCCGAACAATATCCTCCCCCACAGTGGGCCCAGGGTCCCCACCCTCACCGTCCCCGCGTCTGCCTTCCAAGACTTGGGTGGTGTGGTCAGAGCATTTGCCCGTAAAGACTGAGGCAAAGAAGTCATTAAGAACCTCAGCCTTCTCCAAATCCAGGGTAGCCAATTCTCCCGATAGCTTCTGGAGAGGGCCCACGGTGTCCCTAACCTGTCTCTTATCGGCAATGTACCTATAAAATCCCTTCCTGTTATCCTTAACATCCCTAGCCAAGTTTAATTCTAAATGGGCCTTAGCTTTCCTAACCTGGTCCCTAGCTTCCCGGACAACATCCCTGTATTCTCCCCAGGCCGCCTGACCTTGCTTCCACCTTTTATAAGCCTCTTTTTTCTTTCGAATTTTGCTCAGCAGCTCCTTATCCATCCAAGGAGGTCTCCTGGCCCTCCTGCTGAACTTCCTTCTAGTTGGGATGCATCGCTCCTGAGCTTGCAGCAGGTGATCCTTGAATATCAACCAACAGTCTTGGGCCCCCCTGCCCTCTAGGGCTGTATCCCATGGAACCTTCTGTTATATGACTATGAACCTTCTGTTATATGACTATGCATCTTGATCGGCTTGTTTGTTTGCTTGCAATTTATTCAGAGACTTTAAGACCTTTCTAATAGTCTAAATTAATCTATTTGTGAAAACATGTTGGCGGTCCTTTATAGCTAATTAAAGTACTTCACCTGTTTTTCTGTCTCACTCTACAAAGTCGCTTCTTAACCTGTGCAGTTGGTTAACTTTAGGCTTTGGAGCAGTTTCAATGCAGCCAATGGAATTAATCACATTCATGAAGCTATCCACAACCACAGCTTGTAAAAGGTCTGAGGGCTTCCTCAGCTCTGCTGGACACTGCAATAAAGCTACAGAATAAATCTGGTTTACTAGGTCAGAACTTCCACAAAACATTATCAGATTTACCATTTGAGGTTTGGCATCTGGCAGCCTTTCAACTTCTCCTTCAAGTTTATTAAATTCAGTAAACAGTGAGAGAAAAACTAAGTTTTCCGATTTTAAAAATTTGTAAATGTGGAATTTGCCTGCATTGGATAAAGGCAGCTTGTTAACCTATTCAGGAAAACAGAAAAAAGAAAAAAGGAATGTTGAAACAAAGACCATAATGAGAATAATTCTTCGAGACCAGCTTCCTAAATAACTATTTAATCAACAGCTGTGTCACATTATTACAGTCATCATTAGAAAATGAACTTCCTTTCACTGGTACTCTGAGATGAGGGACAGCAGGGAAAAAGAAGACAAACCCTTTTGTCCCACAGGGATTCTAAAAAGTAAGAAAAAAAACCCCAGAAATATTAAATCTTTGCCTGCTGCTTTGTAAATAGAAAAAGTCTGGCTGTAAGCCCAGGAAACACCTAATACAGTATGACAATGCAGAAAGACTGCATAAACAGACTGGTCAGGTCACCATAACTCATATAGCCATACAGCTATTGGGAACAGATGACAAAATAGAGTACATATCACATTTTGGTTTTATTTCAATTTTAAACAGATTTTTGCATAAATTTTTTAACATCTCGAAGTTTAGTTCTGAAAATGAACACACATGGAAATGGAAGACTGCATTTGGATGCAATTCTAATAGATCATCCTCACTGCAATTGAAATGACAGTAAGAAAAATAAGCTGCACAAATATGCGCAAGTTAAAGTGAGTTCCTACATATATCTATTTCTCAAAGCCTTCCAGTATTGTAGAACTTTCTGTCAAGGTTACAAAGGGCAAAATTGATCTCTTTCTGCAGAAGCATATTTCCAGTACTGCACTGATTACATGCAGTTATTTAGATATCACAGTTGGAAAGGACTAATATTCTGGAATTTTTGAATCTTTTGGAATCACGCTGTACAACTCATCTATCTCTGTAACACAGAACACCCCAGAACATCCCTTGCCACAGTATTATCCATTACTTCAACAAGAGTCAATCATTTCAGTATATTAAACAGTGAAATTCAACATCATGCTTCTCAATTTCAAGTTACACAAAGAAAGAGCAGCCTTACTAAACATGGAATAAGTGGAAATTGGAAACAGATAATTAACAAATGAAGCTTATCTGACTATAATCCAGTTTATCTGAAGAGAAAAAAAGCCCACAATATTTTCAGTTACAAGACAAGGATTACATATTTGGCCATAGGTGCATTAATCACAGCAGCTCAAAAGTCAGCATAACAGATTCTTTCCTTAAGTGGCATAACTGGGAAGCCTAACACAGAACCAAAAATAGCACCTGACTTCTCACAGCTAACCTGCCATCTTACCAGCGAGTAGCTAGTCTAAAAATAAAGGCTATATGTATTATAGAATCATAGAATCATAGAATCGCTAGGGTTGGAAAGGACCTTAAGATCATCTAGTTCCAACGCCCCTGCCATTATGAAAGAACATTAAAAGAGAAAGTGTACATATAAGGACAGATAGCTAGCTCAGCTAATCCAGTGAAATCACATGGATTTAATGACACCCTGTTTCACAACACAAATGCACTGTTCATGGGCAGACACTATTTCCTGGAGAGGATACAGAAACAGCAGTTTCTTAAAGAACTATTTTTTCATAGAAAAATAAGAAATTCAAACTAAGTGATTGTGGCCAGTGCAGAAAGAAGAAAAGTAGAAATCTGGAAAAGTCTTTTGATGAAGAGTACAAATAATTTTTCATGAATCTTTAAGCTTTTTTTAGCTTAAACATTTCTACTGTTTTACTCTGGAACAGGTTGCCCAGAGACATTATAGATGCTCCAATCCTGGAAATGATTCAAGGTAAGTTTAACGCTTGTTTGAGCAACCTGATCTAGCTGAGGATGTCCCTGCTCATTGCAGTGGAGTTGTGGTAGATGACTTTTAAAGGTCCCTTCCAACCCAAACCATTCAATGACTCCATGGTTTTCCTATGGCTTAAATTGTTCTTGTAGTTGCTGCTACAGTCAAGTTGCTGTTTTGTTCAAATTCTATTAAAAGCATATCATAGAATCATAGAATCATAGAATAGTAAGGGTTGGAAAGGACCTCAAGATCATCGAGTTCCAACCCCCCTGCCATGGGCAGGGACACCTCCCACTAAACCATGCCATCCAAGGTTATGTCCAACCCCCCCTTGAACGCCGCCAGGGATGAAGCATTCACAACCTCCCTGGGCAACCCATTCCAGGGCCCCACCACCCTCACAGTAAAGAACTTCTTCCTCAGATCCAATCTAAACCTCCCCTGTTTAAGTTTAAACCCATTACCCCTTGTCCTCTCACCACAGTCCCTAATGAAGAGTCCCTCCCCAGCATCCCTATAGGCCCCCTTCAGGTATTGGAAGGCTGCTATGAGGTCTCCACGCAGCCTTCTCTTCTCCAGGCTGAACAGCCCCAATTTTCTCAGCCTATCTTCATATGAGAGGTGCTCCAGTCCCCTGATCATCCTCGTGGCCCTCCTCTGCACTTGTTCTAACAGTTCCATGTCCTTTTTATGTTGAGGACACCAGAACTGCACACAATACTCCAAGTGAGGTCTCACGAGAGCAGAGTAAAGGGGCAGGAGCACCTCCCTCGACCTGCTGGTCATGCTCCTTTTGATATCAAAATAAGTAACTCTAAGATTCAGAATATCAGTCGAAATGCATGACTCTGCAATTTTATGTTGTTACATTGACAAATATAAATTCTATTGTTTTCTGAGTTCATGTGTTAGGGCTTCAATCTTGTATTCATTCAAAGCTGTTTCTCACAGTGCTGAAATAGGAGGGTAAAAAGGTTTAAGTAGCCTATAAATTCAGTGTCTCAGTTCTGTTCCTTTCATATATACCACTCTGCATAAAAGAAGTCTTGCTAAATTCCATTGAGCTCCTTACAGACTACAAGCAAGCTTTTCACATATATTTTATGGTTTGACATTTAACATTTTTTTTAACCCGTAAGTTACTTCATTTAATCAGCATTCTATCTGCTTCAGTACAATAACTGTACTTCCAACTAACCTCGCAGTTCTATTTTTATAATATTAACTTATAGGTTTTGCAATGATAATTGCTTGCCATCCAAACAGCATGCACAACTTTCAAAGATTTTTAATTCTCGAAGCATCCCCCTCGCTTAATTGCAAACTGGAAATATAGAAACAAAATTAAGCTTATGGATGTTCTCTATTCAGCATTTCAAACAATGACATTTCACATTCAGATGAGATAACAGAAATTCAGTGTCAAAATATTACCCTCATCAAATTAGCTTCCATGCTTATTCTGCTTTGTCTGTCATGGCTATTGAGGCCTGTTGAACTTGCATGCAACATCTGGAACAGTTATGCTGAGCTAGGGGCATCAAGTAAAAACAACAAGGACATAATTGATTAATTTAAAGATTAGATGCTCAGAAATCTGAGAAATTGCAGCAATACAGGAAACAGCGTATTTTGTAACTGGCTTTCAGAGATCCAGTTCAATTCCACTAGCTCCCAACTCTGACCAATATTATTTATGTGTTGCTGCTGCTTCTGAATTGCTTTAGTAAGGAGGTAAACATGTAAACCACATTTGAAGATGTATAACATATCTTTGATTTTATTTTCAGATGAATTACAAAGACAGTGGAAAAGTAACATTTCTAGGCACTGACAAAAGAACAGATGTATCAATGCTGTTACACCAGAAGTCCTGCCAGAAAAAAGGATGCCTCCATCAGCTTCTTTTTAAAAACCAAAACCCAACAAAATCTCACACATTTATTCCTACATGTCTGAAAATGACATTTCTTCCTTCAAACAAACATCTGCAAGTTTCAGAAAAAACTCAAAATGGACACCACCCTCCTTAGAAGCACAGAACAAAACCATCAGTTGACTTTTGCGCTGGCTCCTATAAGGCTTGGATGAAGTGTTTTAAATATCCCATTTTAAAATTGTACTATTACACTTCTATTGCTATGCTACTATTAGCAGCTTGGAACTCAACTTTGTTGAGTTAGGCAGGGGATTTAGATGACTCAGTAGTATTTTTGAATTAAAAGCTGATTCGAACTGTTGGGGGAGGGGTTGGGTGAAGTGCAAGTAAATTGGAAGGTGAAAAAGATGCATATAGGGCCATAATTCAGCAATAGACTGCTAAATATTAAAAAGCCTTTAAAGCAATCTGGATGACTGTTTCTGCTGAGCCAGAACATCAGAGACACTGCTGAACACTGGAAGCATCTGGTAACATTATATTGTTTTGTGGACCTCTGTATCAGTTATATGATAGGTGCTTTTGAAATGTGTAAGAAAGATCACCCTATTTTGAATTAATGAGTTCAGAATTCATTACTGGTATCTGGAAATGAATTTTTAGAAAGCAGGACCAATACATCATAGCTTGATACTGAAGACCCATTTCCAAACCACTGATTTTGTTCTTTTTTCCAAAGAACCTTTAAAAATACATTCTAGGCCAGGCTTCCTTCCCTAAGATACTGAATTATGAAGTATTAAATGGAGCAAACACAATCTTCAAATCATAACATCAACCGCCGTGAAACTCAGCATTGAAGGCCAGTCAGTGCCTCAGGGTCTGCTACTCTTAGAAAATAATGCTGGCACTTAAAAAGAGGTTTTTTGCTGTCTTCCACTTATATTTGGCATGATTTGAATCAGTACTTTCTTCCAAACTCCTGACACTCATTGAAGGGCAAATAAAAAACATATCTATTCATGCAATACGAACTTCTTCTGACTCTGGAATTGCATAAAGCTAAATTACATAATAGAAGGCCAAATGAAAACTTTAGATATGTACAATCTTTAAATTTTGGCTGACTAAATCTTGTTGGTGGTTTGGCTTAATCTATTTTCCATAATTTCACTTGAGGTAACTGCTGCTAAACTGTAAGTTTCCCAAGTTTGCGTTTTTCCCCATAATAAAGTCAGAGTTCACTAAATACGTTATTTTTATCCAAAGGCTATTTTTTTTAAATAATCCTTCTTCCTCTATAGAAAAACTACCTAGAAGCATTATTACTGAAATCCATTTATATATAATGAGAAACGTGAATTGAATACACTTGTTAATTTTAAGTTGGTGTTTTCTGGTTTTTCAAAATCATCAGTTCACCAACCATTTCATCATACTTCATCGTCATGACGTTTAAGACCTCATGTATTAGACCTCATTATTTTCACTGCATTGATGACATTTTTTTCACATGCAGAAAACTAGTAAATGCAGCAGTAGAATCCCTTCACATTCCTAGTCACAATAAAAGCTACAAACCTAACCACTCTGGAAATTACTAATCACCTATTTCTGGTTAAATAAACAAACACAACGAGAAAACGCCATTCTGCTTCAAGCTAAAACTAAGACCAGGATATGCATCTGGAAGCATATACGGAGATATCATCATATATGATTGTATGTAACATATTGTATATGGAAATATAATTTTTTCTCATTAATCTCATCTCAGCAAGAGCAGTTATGAGATGGTTTTCTGCTGCTAGTGCCACTGTGTAGTATAAATAATACTGTTTCACTGTTCTGTGAGTGTTTGGTTTGGTTTTGTTTGGTGTTTTTTTAATTTTATTAATTTTCTTTAGCATTTGCATGTATCTCTGGTACCTATTTTCAACTTTGATGAGAGAGAACTTTTTCAAAAACATTACTTAAACAGAAAACACAAATAAAAATATAAACTATATTACAGTTTACAACAAAACTTGGAACAGATGAGAATTCCCTGCTGTAATACATACACAGCTAGTGACATGGAAATCACCTCCAATGTTAAGGAGGATGCTCCCTGTGCTCCTGATCCTAAACTAGTCTGAGGCAGCTAAGAATAGCAAATACAGCATGTTGTTCTGCACCAAACTGGAAGCTACTGTAGCTGCAACACCCCTCTGGCATCTCTCATGAAGTTCCCATCACAGCTCACAACAAGTGGAAGTAATCAAGGTCCAGCTCAGTCTGGCTGAATCTAAGCTGAGTGCTAATACCTTTGCTTTATCCTCTGTATTCCAGTTTAAAGAGAATGGTATCAAGATGTTCAGCCTGGCTCAAAATGTATCTATTGTTGCAGCTGATGTAAATACCTATGCAAATAGTTTGGGAATCGTTGGATTACAGGACCTTTTCATTACCATTATTAATTAGCAAAAGAGAATAAAACTTCCCAATTCCGCCTTCGTCCTCCTTGGTCAGCAATATCCTGACCAAGACTAAGCAGACATAAAGAGCTGAATAGTGTATTTACATCTTTATTTTTTTCTTTAATAAGATAAAAACAGTATTTGCATCTGCTCCAGGTTTTGAACTTGACTCTGCTAATATGAACTCCATGCTGTGCAGAAAAACCCAGGGTAGCTTTAATCTAGCCATATTCAGTACTAACAGGAGCAATGCTCCAGCATAAAACATTGCAGAAGGCAATCTGGCCTCCTGGGTACCAATACCAGCAGCTGAGGCCTGGGCTGCTGACAGGGCACTGCTATTTGTGTCAAAGCCAAGTTAAGGCCACCTTGCAATTGCACCTATTCACGTCAAGTGATCCTTCTGGAACTGAAACATATTGTAAACTCAACCCTTGCTCCATGCAGAAGGGAGGTTTGTCCACTCCATAGCCTGCATTTGGGTACACAACTGCACAGGAATGCACATTGTATAACAGAATCTGCCTACAATACAACGGCATAAAAGGAGTATGGGCAGTCTCTTAATATCACAAACATACTTTGCAACTAGCCGCAGCACCGGGAAGCACATCAGGACAGACACTGGATCTGCTCAGAATTACTTAGGCTTTGATGCAAACACTGTCATTTTCAAACCCTTCTGATTACACATACAGTGAAATAGCACCAACCCTGTTCCTCCAGTTTTCTGCAGCCAGGTGAGGATTTTCTTTGTTCCATCTCCAAAAAGTATATGTCTGGAGAATCCTAACTCTAAGAAGCATGCAGTGTCTTCTTTTCTTTCTGCTAACTTCCATTACATGTGTTGTTTAATATACAGTCAGTTGTCTGATGCTGAACAAGCAGACTAAAAAAAATTACATTTCCCTTTTGACTAATATTTTGGGGGTACCTTGCGTCAGAAACACCTGAATTTTTGTCATTCTATTCCTCCTTAGACCACAAGAACCTTATATGCTCCAAGAGGAGAGAATGCTTTATAAGGCATGATTTCTGACATTCAAATGCTGAAATACCACCACAGCTTTGAGATAATATAGACTGTAAAAGGGTAAAGCATGCACTTACACAAAAATGTGTCAGGATATCATCACTGAATCTTACATATTGGTTACACTAACAGATTCACTTTACACCTTCTGCTCTTGCAGTTCCTCCCATTGAGAGAATTTCTGCCCTTAATGGAGTCCTGGTTAGAATTTCAACCACTCCTACACTTGTTTACAGCAGTATTAGCCTTAATCCTTTGGTCACTATTGCTAAAGCAGGAGCATAGTTCTGGCGACTACTCCATTAGGAGGTTATTGGTGTCCTTATTTCTACTCTCAAGGTCTAAGGCTTTTGCAGATATTCCCCAGCGCTTAAAGAGCTTCCTAAGCAGCTTCTGGGAGCACATGTTGTTTTTACTAGCTCTGGGTAGAGTTTCACTGTATGTGCCAAGCAGACCTCTGTGAGGCCCTGTCAGTGATCAACTGATTTAGTGTTCAAAATTAGAACCCAAGCCCAGCTACTTTTGGCAGATTCACTGCAAGAGTCTTTATTCTTACCTGCATTCAGCATATCCAGTCATAGTTACTTATTACTGGTACATTAAAACGGACTGGCAGTACAGTGTATTCTGTACCTTTCATTAAAATGGGCTAGCAGATACCTAACTGACTTGCAAAGCCTTCCCCAAACAAGAAGCCCTCTTAGAAGCTGCCTTAGAAAATGCCTAGAGATGCAATTTGTATTGATACAATCTATTTGATATTAACAATGGCCTTTTTTAATTCAGTTGCAAGTGGAAAGTCTGAGGAATAACAGGAAACATGGCTCATTTATTCCCAAAATAAGGGCATAATGCTAAAAAGTTTTCTAGAAAGCATACACTGGATCAATGGACTTTTTTTTTTTTCTTTTTCTGAGGCTCCCCAGAAATATTTCCAGTGGAGATGAAGATCCATGAGAAAGGAAGTTAAAATTATCAGCTATTACTTTGCTATTCCTAATCAGCTTTGAGAAACCATCTGTTTTCTATGAACACCATTTTGAAACTTTTGCTTAGAATACACTATGGAAAAGTTAACTATGACTCCAGGAATCCACGGTTCACACTGCATCTGCTAAGTATTCCATAGATGTTTCCCTGACAGGCTCTTCTTTTGTGGAAAGGGAACTGTAGAAATTTTATATATATATATATATATATATATATATATATATATATATATATATATATAAAATTCAGCTTACTAGTCTAAAAGAAAATAAAATAAAAAAACCCTTGAAGATTGTTAAACAAATATTTATATTCAATACATGGCAGTTACATAATGGTGCCTTTAAAGGAGTGAGAACTATTAATAAATACAGAAACTCAGTCATCCTGGAATCTGTTTACTTGTAAGTATTAAATGCAGCATTCCGCAGAACTGTATCAAAGTCTGAAACTGATTTTTATGATTCCTTCTTTACTCTAAGGGTGGTGAGGCACTGGAGTGGGTTGCCCAGGGAAGTTGTGAATGCTCCATTACTGGCAGTGTTTAAGGCTGGGTTGGACAGAGCCTTGGGTGGCATGGTTTAGTGGGAGGTGTCCCTGCCCATGGCAGGGGGGTTGGAACTAGATGATCTTAAGGTCCTTTCCAACCCTAACTATTCTATGATTCTATGATTAAACAAAACATGACAGCTCAGAGCCTGCAAGTGAGCAACAGCCGAATTCTCTGGAGGTGTGTTGCTTTTTCTCAACTCAGTATCTATCAGTACAGATATTCCTGAAAGTCTATCTGGAGAATGCTCTGAAAGATGCAGTATGAAGTGCCTGCAGTACAAAAACCAAGTTCAATGGAAGTGCTTAGCCCTCCTGGGAAGGTTGGGTGTTTTTTGTTTCTGATTTAGTTGACTTATTTTGTAATATTTAGAATAACTCTAAAAACAGTAGGCTTATAAAAACCCACACTGAAAAAATTTACAGCAGAAACATAACCTCCTACACACAGTTTCTCTTCACATGCTTCATGTGTAACCAAGTACTGCCAACCCAAATTTAAATTTACACACAGACCCCAAAAACGTATTGCCCTGTGCACCAGCAAGTTACTACTGTGAGTACTATATGAAGGGAAGAAAAAACAGCAAGACTCAGCAAGAATAGAAATGCAGAAAAATTTGAGAGTAACAGTTATGAAAATAGCACTATTTAAAACATGAACATGTTTCATCTCCCTTCAAGCTTAGAGATGGGAAGAGCAAAACTTTAAAGCATTTTTATAAAGAGATTAAGTATTTTATGCCTTGGTAGCAAGTACAAAAAGTAGACAAGTAAATCATATTAATTTCATTGCCTCATAGGCTATATGCAGATGTATTTACCCTCAGTCTAGAACTGCGCCACGCTTGGCAATGTACTTCAGAAGTTATTCCAGTCATTTGCCAACTTAGAGATTTCACTAGAAATCTTGACTTTTTCTGTCAAAATCTACAAATTTCACAGACACTTTTGCTTTTAAAATAAGGTCTTTTAAATTAAAGGCTTTTACTTAAGACTACTTCAGTCAAGTAGACCGAAGTAAAATCCTCTCTTATTGTAAACCCCTTATATCCAAGGCAAATGAATGCAGAAATCCTCTATGTGGATTTATTGTCTGCTAGTATTAAGTGGCAGATGCTGCATCAGCTTTTCTAAAAATGTCAGGCGACATTC
The DNA here is from genome assembly GCA_039720435.1 of Amazona ochrocephala. NCBI lineage: Eukaryota > Metazoa > Chordata > Aves > Psittaciformes > Psittacidae > Amazona > Amazona ochrocephala. The sequence continues at coordinate 66,250,074 of CM077879.1, forward strand.
TTTTAAATAAACACCTTAAAAGTGCATTTAATTTACTGCATGAGGGCCTCTCCAGTCTCTGCTTCACAATTCCTGCAAAACACAATTACTCATTCTTTGTTAACATTATGCTTGTGACAAATTCAGCCAAAGTAAAACTTCAGCCCACTGAATTGAGTCTAATTTAAAAAAATAGCTTTCATTTGACAGAATTCCCTTCCTGCGTACTATGATTACATTTACCCAACTTGAGAGTTCTAAAGTTTCAGTATTTCAGCAATTAAAAATCAAGAAAAAGTTTCCATTAAGTTGCAGATCACTTCTTCTTTCAATACAGTGGTTTAAGTAACTTTTATTACATTCACAGCAAAAATTCCTAGTGGTTTTCTAAAAGATTTGCCATTAAAAGATTTTATAATTACTCAGTACCTTATTAGAACAACAATAACAACAACCTAAACCAGCCGAACAAAAAAACCCCAAACCCTATTGATATCACTAGGCTACAATGTCCATTTTATTAAAACACATTCCACATTGGAGGAATGATTGCAAGAGAGGGAGGTGAAAAAGCAAATTGAAAATTCACAGACCCACACTATCACTCTGAGTAAGGTCACAACACTTCATTGTAACATATAGTCAGCATTTATGGTTGCACTGATGCAATTTTAGAATTAATGAAATGTTACACCTGCCTTTTAGGAAAAACTGTATATTATCACCAGGAAACAAAGAAAGAATTTTCCTCAAGTAAAGCATTTACTCCAAATATAGGAGAAGGTAAAAAAAAAAAAAAAAAAAAAAGCTGTGGACACTCTCAATCCTTTTAAGTTGCAAAGATGGTAAAGTAAGTCTGTAAACAGGTAAGTTTATCCATCAACTTGTATGCACAACTTTGTACAGTTAACACCTTGCCCAAAGATGCGCTCATTTACATACCTTCCCTAGCCTTGCTAACATTACTGATGGTATTGACAGGGAAAAGAAAAAAGGCAAACAAAGCATGCCATATATTTAGATTGAAATCACTTGAAGGATTTCCAAGCCTATTTTAATACAGCACAATATAGAAGCAAATTAGCAAAACAAACATAACTCACATCCCATCAGAGAGATGATGGAGGAGGGTCACCATGAATTAAACAAGGCAGACATTAAGTTTCTGCTAAAGTGCTGCAGAACAAGTAATTTGCAACCAGCAATTTTATAAGCACAGTCTTATAAATTAGTAGATTGTCAAGTGCTACATACTTCAAGCATATCTATGCACTAGTGTAAAGATGCAGGTATTTTGGAAAATTAAGTCCTCAGAACTCAGATTTTGACCCGAGAATTTAATATTTAGAATAATTGAAATGTGTTCATCAGTTTGGAGATTTGAAATATGACCTAATACATCAAATTCAAAGAACTGTCAGCTAGACTTAACCGTCAAAGAATCTAGTCTAGCAGAATATTAAAAGTGAAAAATCTGTTTAAACTATAATTTCTATCAAAAATTAAAAATAAAAGATGTTTTTGTTTTGAGGATACAAATTCTGAAAACAATTTTATTTATGTATTTTAGAAACTACACAAACTCAAGCATATATAAAGAATACTGTTAATAAAATCACTTTTCTCACTGAAGCATGGTAATACATTATCAGAATAAGAGTTTCCTTGTTAATATTCCATTTTAGAGAAAACCTGTACTTTCTGTTGTAGCAAATGACAATTAAAAAAGAACTTTTATAGAATAAGACGAAGTTATAACTTGCTCCCTGCCAACTGAGGACAGTTTACAGATAAGGTATTCTCACAAACATCCAGGTGTCATACACAAAATATCTAGCCCTTAGCTAAAAATAATTTTTTTCAAGTATGCTAGCCTTGACTCACATTATGAGTGAAGATGAATTAGCTAAAAACATTTTGAGACTAACTATATGTGGATACATAAGACACTGAGAAAAAACCTAAGGACACAAAGAGCATCTAACTTCAGTCTCATTCCAACACAGTCAGTTTACACAAAAGGTAATGAGACTGAGAGAAAGAAATATGAAATATTTGTTTCTTTACACATATTTATGTCTTCATACCTTACAAGTCTTTTCTAATTCAGTCACATGTCAATTTTGAACTTCACATAATCCTTTTTTTCAACCATGCAAAAGTAGTGTAATTCTTTTCAGTGTACTAACAACGATTAATAGTTGGGTCTGCATGTGAAAATACTGGACCTTCTCTTCTCCCTCCATCCTTCCCCAATACTTACAGCAACAAATAATTTTTTGTTCAGAGCAATGAGAATTTCAGCAACATGTCCTGTTACCAGGATGTGTATCAATTCCTGCTGGCTTTGAAGAGAATGAGGAAACACAGAGATTACAATTCTGGAAAAAAATTGGGAAAAGGAGAAGATTCCATTTAAAAGACATCCACTTGTAACTATCAGGCAAACAAGCCAGGAGACAGGCATATTCTGCCTCTAATGCATGAGTGATTTCAAGGGAATTTCACCAATAATTGGCTACAGATGAAGGGTTTAAAAAAAATGAAACATAAATCACATGAAAAGAATTGGAAGTCATCTCAGACATACACTAAAAACTTGAGAGCAGCGAAACACTGGGCAGTCATATTTAGCAGAAATATCCAAAGCCTTAATCTCACAGTTTTTGCATTATCCAGAAAATATAACTTACTGTGTATTGATCATTTATGTCCAAACACTTGAGAAAAGCCAGAGCTGGTATGCATCTCATTTTGCTTAGCTTATCAGTTAACTTATTTTTTTTTTAATTATAATTTATATTTCACAACTGGAAGAGTAAGTAGGAAATGGTTTTATGTGACAGCAACATTCTCCATAGGACAGTATCATGGACTATCCTGTTTCTTCTCCTCAGGAGGCTTTTGACAAACAAATGATGCCCTTCACCTCCAGCCATCAAGTCAAGACCCTGGTGACAAGGCTAATACACTGAAAGCTACTGTTATTACTTAATTAATAATTGTTATTTAAGCAAGATGGATAAAGTGAAGTTTTCAATTTCAGATAAGCACTTTAGGCACTACCAGGCTTGCATCTACCTCCCAGGAGATGAAGAAAGAAGGTCTAGGATGTGACAAGGATCTTCCCCACAGGGTGAGCATTTAGTAGAAACCTTGGAGGTCTAGCTATTAATAGGTTTGAAGTCCCTCTTTATTCTGGATGCCTGCTGGGTTCAGAGTTGATAAAAATCCCTGCAGAGCTTTTTGACACTAATATACAAGCAGTGGAGTAGTTTTGCATATCTTGACTTAGCAATGCTTACCCAAGGAATGCATTAGCTTAAGGAGGATTAAGGAGGACTAGAGCAAACAAAGAAATGTAGCTGGATGGCCATGTGCTCTGGTTGTTTTTTCTCTACAACCAGAAGTAGCACAATAAAAGTCCAAACAGCTGTGTGTCCATTGTTTATTTCTGCAATGAATATGGGAGTAAAGAACAAATCCCTCTCCTCATCCTTAACAGTTCAGATGTCCAACACAATTTCAAAATGTTTTTCCCTGACCTCATATGGAGATACAACTGAACACTGGGTTCATAAAGTACATCGCTGTCTACTTGCTCTCACTAGAAAACTACATTCATTAAATTAAGACATCAGTGATTCAAGGGTTTAAGCGCTGTGACCTGGTTTTATAGACTATATTTGGCTAATCATATTGAAATAGCTTTAAAACTAGAGGTGCTTTTTTCTTAAACAGCAATCAGAGTGAATTTTCAGACAGACCCTCCCCCCATTCCATGTAAATCTTTATTCTTACTAAGTATTGAGACAGAGACTTCTTGAAAGACTAATAAGACTCAGAATATATATATATATACATGTATGTAAGATAGAGCTACTGTGAGAGTAAATAATGTTTGAAAAAAGAAGTTCAAGGAATAGAAGCTTTCACCTCTCACTGATTATTGCCAAAATACGAGACCAAGTCATTATAGTTACTTTGGAAATGCCAGCCAGGTGTCTGCAATTTGTAAGAAGCACTGTGAAACACTTAACTCCTTCTCGTGGTATAATACTGTTCTGAATTTGTATATTTAGTGACTTATAAATGGAAGGAAAATAAGTTATTTATATATAAGCATCATAACTACATTTTCCTAAAGTCAACTATTTGAGAAGTAGAAGATAGGAAAAAATAACAAGCCTATACAATTCTATAGGTTTATCGTAAGTGTCTTTATTATTGGATTCCTTTCAAAATAAAGGGAGATTAAGGCAAATACTCTTTAGCTAGGATCCAATTCCACGTTTCTCTGTGCTTGAATCTCCCTTGTTCAATTTTATGCATATTGAAATCAACCAAATCCTTGATTTCTCTAAAAGAGAAACTGCCAGTTTTCCACATACAAGAAAACGGCACCTTCAGAAAGCAACTAGAAAGAGGATTCCAGTTGTCTGGTTCTCAGCCATCTTTATTTTTCTTAACTAGCCAGCCTATTGTCCAAAAATTTTTCCAGACTGTCATTCCTTAGCTAAATACTAGTTGACTTGAAAGTTAGAGAAAAGAAGGTCAAAGTCAAGAAGCACCAAACCTACCAGCCCAAAAATCTAACCTGCCATTTGGTTTACAAATTATGGTCTGTTCTCTCCGCTTTCTTCTAAAATATTTTAGTTTCTTCAAAAAGCCTACCGTGATTGCAGAGATACCCTGTGCCATGTATCAACAAATGAAATACCAAATAAATATGAACAAAATAAATATTTAAGAACATGGCATAGATTATGTATTTGCACAACATAAGAAAATGATCTTTGACTTCATAAACAAGAGAAGTGCTACAAAACCACTGACTTTCACTACCTACAGAGAAAACACTGAGTTTCACTCCTTCCTTTCCAAAGCTTATAAACTTCAAGCCACAAACACGGTCATTGTCCCATTTAAGTATTGGCAAGCTCTCTGCTTTCAAAAGCTGGTTTGCGTTGCTACTTTCCCTTCAGAGTCTTCAGACTACTGTGTTCCAAGGTTCATTGCAAATTAATCAGCTAGCAATATTTTAAACATTAAAGCTGAATATTTCCTTTCCTCTCTCTGTCAAACTGTTTCATGTTTCCTGCCATTAATTTATTATAGAAGAGAACGCCATTTTTCTTAATAACTGGTACAAACCTGGACAAAAAGTTCATATTTTAAGATTTCAGTATTTTTGCTTCAGTAGACTTAATAGACGCTGACAATCTGATTACAGCCAACTAAGCAGCAGCTACTATAACTGATCCATCAACCTGACGACCTGAAAGACAAATCTTTAGACTATAAAATCTGCTGATAGACTGTGTTATGAACAAGAATGGAGAAAATTCAACCTTGAAGCCCTTTCATATGCCGTTGGTAAACAGCTTTACACTGTACGGTGTAACAGGCTTCTTAAGGAAAAGTTTGCACATTTAAATGGGATAATGCAAGAACTGTTTACTGAAGTAACATAGGGTAATTTAATTGTGGTGAAAAAAAATTCCAAGATCTCAAAGTAATGAGAAGCCTGTGACACAAATCCTAATCTGGCATATGACAGCTGCAGAACGAATTCAAAAGATTTTTACCAGACTAATTATCTGTTAATGGCAAGGCTCTGCGGGACACAACAAATTCCCAAGGTTTAGTTTCCAAGTCATGTGATTCAATCTTTAGCATGGCAGATGGCAGACAATGACAGCATACCGCTCTTTTATTCCAAGAGCTACACACACCATTTTTGTAACCCAGCACTAAAATTACTGTAATCATACATCAACAAAGATATGATGCTACCACTGCTGACACCTATTTTTGCAGTGATTGTTTCCCACACTGTGCGGCATGTCATTTTTATTAAGTGCTGTCAGCTCTTGGTGTGTACAGACTAAAATTGAAAACCCAGTAGGATTTATCCTATCTACAGATCCACAAAGACTCCAGCAAGTTGGATGTCACTTCGAACAGGACACACATGTTCACTTTTAGCTAAAATATCAGTACTTTTGTTTTCAGCTGCCATGCTCTAATTTAAAAGTGCTGACTTTGCACCAGGATCTGATTTTATGATCACTCACAGAAGTAGTCTGCTCTTTTAACATCCTGCTTCATCAACCTGTTAGTGTGATGGTAGCATGTATTACTAAGTACATTCTAAACCTGCCTCACTGAAAAAGGTTAAATTCACACCCAGTGGACCCCAGCCATTGCATTCTCAGTAACATTACACCACTTCCCTACAGCTTGAATTACGTATCCATGTGGGGAGAAAAGAGATATAAGTTCTCTACTTTATTTGTACTTTATTTTGGACTGTTGATCTCCAGAAAGTAAAAATAATATGCATGGCTTGCTCTCCTCCCCCAGATTCTGAAGACCTTTGTTCCAGAGATCCAAGTTTTCCACTGCTATTTCACATGGCATGACCTTTATATTTTGCATATGCAACAAAGCTGAACAGCTTCTTTGACGTTATTATTCACTTCCAATTTAAGACACTCTTCTGAGATGACTCACTAGATGTTCAAGGTTCTGTTTCTTTTTTAATACTTTTTCTGAGGCAACTTAATCATCACAATTTTGTTACCTTTTCTTTTTTTCCTCAGAATGGTAATAGGACTGATAATATGATCCTCTGAAAATCATGATTAAACTGTAAATACTGTCTAGGGTAAATCCTAAACAACATATTAGCTGCCTGCGGCCTTTGCACCACTAAGTGTAACGAAAATCCTTTAGAAAATGCTCCATGAAAACATCTGTAGCTGGAAAAAGATATCTGTATTTTCATACTTAGGGTATTTTTCAGATCTCTGCATCTACGACAGGGCACAGTTAATTGCAGTTTAACAACAATACTTCCTTCCATAAATAACTACAGAGGGGAATATTTTTATGTTCACGAATGGAGGCCAAAATTATCTTTTCTACTTGAGTACACTATTTCCCCCTTTCTTCTAACAATAAATAATCACAGCTTCCAGTTCTGAGCATACCAATTAAAAGTCTGAACAAAAATATCACATAGTGGTATTCCTGGATGAATTCATTTCCTGCCATGCAGACTTCCTCAAGATTAGGGCCACTTTAATTCTTTTGTTTTCCCTAGGCTTGCAAGATTTGTGCACCGCATGGACAACTCTCTATGGTTGTTCTCTAAAACAATTCTAGCCTCTAGTACAAGCCCAACTTGCACTAAATCACATTTCATATCAAAATTAGAAGGTTTGCTAGTATTGGATAAAGCTAACTGTAAACCTTGCTGTATGAATTCTCTGTGGGTTGCGGGTGTGCAAACATCCACATTTTACTGAACTGGTATTCAGATTTGTTATTTTATCTCCAGCTCAACAGCATTTCCACAGCTGTAGATAGCCCTTACATAACAAAACCACTCAAAAACAAACAGAAGGATTTTCAGAAACTTCAGAGACTGTTAGACTGCATTTATCTGCTCCAACAAAAATCAACTCTTCATTAATCTTGATTTTACAGTGACTATTTACCACTGAGTTCCACTGGATCTGATTAACTTTAAGCCTATTATTTCTTTCCCTGTACACAGGGAAGACATAGAATAATTTTTCTTTTTCTTTGTTGCTAGGTTTTTGTTTTGTTTTGTTTTTTTTCATCCCGCTGGAATGATGATCTTTCTTTTGTCTAAGCAACCCCATTTCCTTCAGTATTTCTTCATACAACACATTTTCTTAGCTATTTTTACTCTTCTCTGTATTTTCTGTAATAAAGCTGTCTTTCTGCTATCATTGCACTGTCTGAGCCAGAGCAGAATGGTCACCTGCCATGCACATCAGAAACAAGATGATTAACCATAACTTCTGTATGTATGTTGTCTTTCCTCTCCTATGGACAACCATTCACACCATTAATTCATCTTCAGTTGTGATCCTTTGCCACTACAATACATTTGTGAAAACTCCTGTATTAGGTTAGAACCTGAGACATACGATAAAGGCTTCATTTGGTTTCAGTAGCTTTCAGCTACACACAATGCCTGTTAACATGGAAGCAGGTTTCTATTACAGTTGTTTCTCAGCCTGCAATGAGATATCGGACAGCGATGTAGCAGTACAATGACACACACACACACACAAAGATACACCTAACTCCTAGTGCCTAGATCCTTAATTAAAAAAGTTTACTGCCGATGCATAAAACACAGTTGAAAACCAAGTAGTCTTTCCACAGGCATTAGGTAGGACATAACTGAACCAAAGGTAAATAGCTATTAAAATTACTCAGTTAATTACAGTAAAATTATTTGAGAAAATCCCCCATCCAATTATGACTTTGCATACAAAACTGGAAAACTGAGAAAAAAACAAAATTAATATGTTCCAAAACTTGCCTCAGTAATAAATAGTCAGATCTCACTGAGATTAAGACCCTAGTAAAAATACTGTATTAATGAAGATACTCGGATCTGAATGAAAAAAGCCTATGTGCCGAAAGAATTGAAACAATAATATGGGGAGTATTGGTTCTACTAATAAATGAGATCTCTCCTTCTCAGTCCTTGCTTTGGTTTCTGCTCTCTGTGATGGATGTGTTAACAGCTCTGGCTGGTCTCCTTAGTATTTCCATTACAAAACAAATACAAAATTCATCAGAGAGCATAAATCTGACAAATACTTCCAAATGTAGTATCTGTTTTCTTCAGTTACTCATTTACTTTAAAGGAGCACCTTACACAAAACTTCATAAATAGAAAACTAGGGAGCTTTTGGTTTCAGAGATAGTCAACAACGTACCCATGGCCCATCAAAAGTGGTATGTTCTCACTATTTGGGGAATGGAGTATAGAAAAGGTGGCTCATCTGCCTTTTCAATCCTATTATGGGTATTAATCCATGAAACTGCAATACAATGCAAGCTTAAAAAGTTACTATCTTCCTGGGGTGAAGTTTTCTTTTTCTTTTGTTGTGAAATAATACATATTTCAGAGTTCTGAATGTCTTTTTGTGAGTTTGTCACAGGAAATCCCCCCCAACACATACCCATGTATTAAGCTCTTTTAAACAACTGGTGCAGGTAATTTGCCATTAAACTGCTACCCTACACTTCACAATGGCTGAAGCTTGAAGTTTGTTTGGCAAGACAGAAACTCTTTATTCTCTTCAGAGATAACAAAGGGTTAACTTCCCAATTGGAGAAGTTTTAGTCTGACTGTTCTTGCTTTGCAGCAGGACAGTGACAGATTCCAGAAAAACTGCAGCCAAGGAATGAAAATACTTTGGTCAAACAAATCTACTAGGCAAACCTCAATGTCGGAAGGACAAAGACCGGAATAGCAGAAGCCCGCACTGCAAAGTTAAAGCCTAGTTACTTTTACAGGAATATTTTTCTTCACATAGAAACCATCACAAAAGTCTTGGGAGGTAAAAAAATTTGGTTGTTCAACAGTTTATAATTGAAAAGTCAGCCCTGCATCAATGTAGTTAAGAAAACTCTCTGTACTAGAGGCTACAAAGCACTAATATGCTAAGTTACAGCATCCTATATTGAAATGGAAGATAAAACAGAAACTTGTAAATGTTACAAGAGATACAATGTTACAATTAAATGGTTAAAATGTTACCATTAAAATGCTACAATGTTACCATTAAAATGTAACAATGTTAAGTTAAACCCACAAAATTGTCTGTTTTCATACACAAAAATCAAGGAAAATAGTCAACACGGATGTTATTCTGTGTTACTATAATCAAGATTTGCTACAGTCAGGACTAATGATGAAATAAAAACTATTCTGAGGACATGCTTTCTGTTACACTGCTCTTTCATGATAATTTCTTAACTACATGTTAAAAAATTCTATTGGAAAACAAAGTCATCCCATGTAAATAAAACAACACATTCCCTAACAAAAGGACTCAAATTTTATACATGCATATTATAAAAACCTGAATTTCAGCATCAATTGTGTAGGTCCTTTCCAACCCTTACTATTCTATGATTCTATGATTCTATGATTAAACAGAAAATACAACCTAAACCTAGGCACTAAGAAAAAAACAAAAAACCAAAAAAAAAAAACACAAAAAAAAAAAGGCAAAAAATATCTCTTTCTTCAGAGATAAAAACTTGAAGGAGCAGGAAAAAGGAAAAAAACAAAAAAAAACAAAAAAAAAAAAAAACCAACCAAACCAAAACCAAAAACCACAAAAGCCTGAAAAACCCAAGAGCCACATTTATAGGAACGTCGCCATCCACAAAATGCCTTTTTTTTTTAATAGTTGCCTTTCAAGCTGTGCCAACAGTACAACGAACATAAAAGATCTGCCTTCCTAGCAGATTTAGAAGAATAAGCAATTACTACATTAGAGAAAATAGGCTTAGAAATTTCCACCAACTGGCAATTGGCAGCAAAGCAACTCTATTTGCCAAACCCCAAAAAGCCTTTGGGCACCAACCTCTACACGTAGCAGGAATGAGCAAATTAAAAAAACAAATCCCTATTACCTCACACTGGTGTCAGCCCTTCACTTTGGGAAACATAACAAACAAACAAACAAAAATCTCTTTTGAAAGAGACTTTCCCCAGAAGTCTCCATATTCATAGATAAGCAGAAGGAGGCTTTTATTATCAGGGTTTTTAAAGCCATAGGTCTTCCATCTGGGACACTATATCCCATGATCCCAATGAATCACAATTACACTATGGTTGTGCAAGCAAAGGCTCCTTCCCAAATTCTATGGAAAAGTCAAAAGGCCCTTCTTCCAAATGGAAGGGAAGTCTCCATATTTATGCATTAACTAATGCTGAAACATGCACATCTGCAGTCCAAATTTCATTATTGCTTTTACCACAGAACAGGGGGAGATACTGCAGCAATTAGAAATGTTGAACTTATTTTGGAGCATTACCAATGATCAGCCATACTCACTGTGGACTAAAGACAGCCATCATCCACCACAGTGACAAGTGTGGTGACATTAATGTGTAAGCAAAATATGTGAGATTTGCTGTTAATTAACTTTATTGGTCCCTGATACACTACTGCATCTCCCACATCAACACAGACCAGTGAGTGTCCTGTACTAACAATGCAATAGAAGAAGTGAATCTGAAATGAAAATCCTAGTTTTTGCAGTTTACTTTCCTGACTCTATCTACTTGCTTAAGAAGGTTAAAATCATTTTATCCATGAAAGAGAAGACTTCATGGGCAGAAAAGACTAATTACTGTATAATAAATATCTTCAAAGCTATTTTATTATGAATGAAATTAAACATGACTGAATCACATTTCAGACATTCCTAGAAAGGATTCTCCTTAAAAAAAAAAAAAAAAAAAAAAAAAAATCACATTAACAAATCTCATTAAAAATCAAACCTATTAGAAGAGTTGAAGAGCACATTATAGTGCCACCAAATACTGAAAAACAAGAGTCTTAGTGATGCATTTGCCTCACCATATTTAATGCCAAAGAACAGAAGCTCTTTCAAGTATTTAATTACAAAAAGTGTATCCACAGCACACAGAACATAACCAGGGAGACAGACTTCCTAACAAGACAATCTGTGAAAGTGCACTTATTCTGCAGTGCATCTGCTTGCAACTTGCAACACAGGGAGGTGCTTTTTTAAGTAGTCTGTAGGATTATAACCATTATACAAAGTCTGACAATTAAAACTCCCACATCTGTTTCAGTACCGTAGAAACTTTTAAAAGTAGTTCATGCAAATATACAAGTATGCAGGTGTGAAAAAATAACTGTCAAATGAGTAAGGATCCTAATGTTTAGTCAACAATACAATAGTCTAGATACCTGACACTGAACGTGATCTACTTCACAGCTTGTGTTCCCCTGTATTACTAAAGTTACAATGCTATCAAAGTTCCATACTGGTGTTAAATAAAAGCATCAAGTATCAAAGTCCTCTTCCATGAATGGCTGAGCCCTTAACCTGATTGATCAACAGCAAACATTCGTGACACTTTAACCTGGTGCAGCAGAACGTTCTGTGGGCCCCTCCTTTGTATTTCCGAGTGAGAATAAAGACCTGCTGCATCATTAATCCTGGCAGCAGGTTTTTGCATTGGTAAAAATAAAAGCAAAAACAAGTTGCAAAGATATGACCACCCCTCCAGAATTATTCATTTCATGTAAAATTCTTGGCCTTAGATCATGCCAGTTACTACCTCCAGAATGACATTTCTGTCCTTTTGCTACTTAAATAGCAACCCGTGGAAATTAAGTGGAAGGATGCAACAGTATTTTTCTTCTAACACTCAGCACTATGCAATCTGAAAATATGACTCTGCTTCTGAAAACACACATGTATTTTAAGAAGTTTGCTGTAAAATAAACTGAATTGTTTAATCAACAGGCACTTTTTTAGCAATGCAACAGAGTTACTATATGAAAAAGATACTTTTAAATTTTTTTGTTTGTTACTTGAAATGTAAACTGGTTAATGTCTTTTGCATTATATAAAATTTTGTTGCTTTTAGCTATTAATATTTTAATACAAATTTTCAAGGTTGCCATTTGTTAACTACCCTTATTCAGGAGCAGGTTAAAGCATATACAGTGAAAATAATTCAAGTTGTGAAAACAAATAAGCTTAGATTAACTCATAATTATTAGATGGTCACACCAATTTATTCTCATACCTGTTTTCCATCCAGTGTACAAAGTCTCTTGACTACACCTGAATCTAACTTAATGGCTTCTGTGATGTCAGTCAGGACCTGTTCAAAGGAGTGAGCAGTCTTCTTATTCAGCAGAATTCTCACAGCCTTCCGTGGTTTTACTCCACTCCTAATAACAGTCACTAATTTGGGTTTAATGAAATCTTTACTCTCCTTCACTTCACTCTTCGTGGATGACAAAGATGTCAAGGATCGAGTGGACCCAGTCCTTACATTCACGCACCAGTTTGGATTGACATTCTTGGTGTAATCAACCTTGCGATACGGTTCATTGGATGCACATACATAACTTTCACCTGAAAAAAGATGACATTTTTATAATTTTAGGAGGTTTGCAGATGTTATTTGCCAATTTAAAAAAAAATAAACACATTTTTTCATGAGTGATTTTCCTGTATTTCAACTGCAGGCCATTATAAATGGAAGACTGTAAATTGTCACAGCTTTCCACCCAAACAATACTCTCAAAGTGGTTTCAACAGGTTTCAAAAGACTTCTGGTTAAGAAATTAAAAAAAAATATAATAATAATAACGTAGAGGGTTATGTGGGGGTTGGAGATATTTCCATTTCTTTTGTATCATAAATTCTGACTGCAGAGTTACTTTGCAAGTGCTTAAATTACTTGAGCTCACAATACATGACATTAAGAGCATTCTCCTACAGCAAATATCCAGACCCTTCCCTACGTATTCCTCAAGTATATACTTCAAGATGTGTACATACATACCTATGCTTAATTATGAACTATTTTGAAGAAGCAAGCTTTAACAGAGTAAATTCGAACATCTCAAGATGATTGCCCTGAAGGACACATTAACTTACCTGGAGCTATTGCCTCTCTACCAAGAACACACTCTTGAAATTTATTCACTTCAACATTTTTAAGACCAAGAAACATCTGTTGAGGCCACAAATGAGATTTTGAGATGACAGGAATATGAAAGGACATTTACACTTCTCCATTTTAATTTCTTTCCTAATTCAAAGCCTGCACTGTTGTTATCTCTTGAAGTCATAAAAGAGAGGCGAGAGGACAAAGAAGCTATCACAAACTAGTAATACACATTTTTACATCAAATTATTTAAAGCAGCACCAGCCATGATGTAGACCTAAGGAATTTGTTACTTTTCTCCATTTGCTGACACAATGCAAGGCTGCAGACTAACTGGCTTTTTTTTTCTCCTTAGAAGAGAACAGTTTTCTCTTCAAACTGTTGTTTGTTGATTACTACAACTCTTTTAATGTCTGACAGCTATACTCAAGATGCAAACCATGAAAAAGTCTGGGTTATTTCTGTAACACATATCCTTGGGATCTCACATATGACATCCAAAGATTTCTTGAAGAGGCAGAGTATTGCCATAAGGATGAAAAAGAATCATTCCAAATGACAGAAAACACCATTCCTCCAGGCAGAATAGCTACCTGTATTTTAAAAACCCTAGCCTGTTCTAAGGTTAAAGCTACACACTCAAGGTCACTGGTGGAACAAACCAAACTCACCTCCTATGTACACAGCAAGAAGAATAAAGAGCACACATAGATCTATTAGACAGTACTGCAAAAGTTACAAAATATATACTTTTTTTTAGATACACACTAGAAAACTTTTAAACAATACTTTCACTTTCTGAACTCTAGTTTTGAGAGCTGATCTAGCTTAGAAGTTGTATAGCTGCTTCTAAAATCAAGATAGTAAACTACTTTTGAACCCCTCAAGAACTACTGTGATCTGAAAGACAAAGTACAGTCTGAGGTACAGAGAAAGAATTTGGTGTAAAGGTTTATGGAGGCCACAGCCATGTGTGTATTCTTCCTCTTCATTCATCCCCCTCATATTCATGGACTAAATGGTGCACAAAAGGGAAACCAATACAGACAAAACAAGACTCTTTTGCTTTCCCTCAAACACAAGCAAAGAAAAATGAGTTGGTTTTAGGCCATAAACTCCTTGAATGTGATTTCCACACAGCTGCATGCACACGAGCACTAATCTGCAGATAGGGAAAAAAAATGCAAAAATGCCACACAGCCTTAGAACTGTGGTGACCTAGAAGCTTACACTGCCTCCAGAACTACATGCTAAGTTGCAACAAGTCTTCAAGCAATCTGATTTAACCTGCTTTAAACAAGACAATTAGATGAGATGACCTCAAAAAGTCCCTTCCAAACTAAATTATCCTATGATTCTAAGATTTGTTTCAGCAGCTCAGCTGCAACAGAAGCAGTCTTCCCCCTCTACATCCCATAATACCAGATTCAAAGGACTATGCTTATTTTCTAAATATTTTTAAGCCATGAAGCTATCTCTACACACAATGCTGCTGAATAAGAAGCATCTTGAAGCTGGTAACATTAATTCATACCAATAGACTAGCTAACATAACCGCTGATCATTTTGTTATTCTTCCCTCTACAACTAGACTACTGCGTGATGCAGAATGCCATGGTTTAAACCCAGCCAGCAACTAAGCACCATGCAGTTGCTTGCTCAGCTCCCTTAGTCAGATGTGGGAGAGAAAAATCAGGGGGGTAAAAGTGAAAAAACTCGTGGGTTGAGATAAAACCAGATCTAACAGGTAACACAAAAGCCGTGCAGGTAAGCAAAGCAAAACAAAAAATTCATTCACAACTTCCTGCAGGCAAACAGGCGTTCAGCCATCTCCAGGAAAGCAGGACTCCATCATATGTAACAGTGGCTTGGAAAGACAAACACCAACACTCCAAACCTCCTCTCCCTCACTTCTTCTCCCAGCCTTATATGCTGAACATGACATCATATGGTTTGGAATATCCCTTGAGTCAGTTGGGGTCAGCTGTCCTGGCTGTGCCTCCTCCCAACTCCTTGTGCACAATCAGCCTACTCACTGGCAGGGCAATATGAGAAGCAGAAAAGGCCTTGATGCTGCGTAAACACTGCGCAGCATTAACTACAACATTTCTGTGTTATCAACTTTGTTTTCCAGCACAACTCTAAAACACAGCCCATATTAGCTACTATGAAGAAATATTAATCCAAAAGCATCTTTATTTCTTTAAAACAGCAGTGTGAAACTCTCTGCCTTCTACTAGTTCCCTTGCTTGATGCATGAATAAAATAATTCTTGGTTATCTGAATAGGTTGCAATAGGGGGAGAGAGTATCATAGAGTGGCTTGGGTTGGAAAGGACCTTAGGATCATCTAGTTCCAAACCCCCTGTGATGGGCAGGGACACCTCACCCTAGATCATGTCACCCAAGGCTCTGTCCAACCTGGCCTTGAACACTGCCAGGGAGCATTTACCACTTCTTTGGGCAGCCTGTTACAGTGCCTCACCACCCCCACAGTAAAGAGCTTCTTCCTTGTATCCAACCTGAACTTTCCTGGTTGGTTGCAAAATTTCCTAGAATTAGCAGATATAGCAATGACTAATTACTGCAGTTACTGGACATCTGTAGCATATTACAGATTGGTTAGTAAGTGTTTTAAACTCCATGCCTGCTTTCTTATACTAGTCATATAGAAAAAACTTAATAACACAGGTTTTACAGGGAAAACAGATTTTACTGCTACACCTGCAAGGTAGGCACATATGGCAGGTTTAGAGCAAGGACTGTGAGAAAACACATGCACCAAGCGACTTGCTTGGTTCATGACTTGAAGGATAAAGATTGATGGTTTTACTCTATTGAAATCACTACTCAAACTTATAACAATTTCACCACAGCCAGGATCACCCACAGATTCTAAGTTCTACTGAGAACCGTGTAAAGTACCAAAAAACCTGCTAGAAACAGAATATGATAAGGAAACAATTGCTGCTTTCTGCAAAAAGAATGATTTTCTAGGAAAGAGTTAAGTATTGATTTGTTTGGTTTAACAGGGGTATAAGAATAATTATTCAACAGAAGCAAATATTTAAGGAAAATAAATGGCAAGGGTAAATTAAAACACACCTATAAAGTTCATTACGGAAAGCTTTCCTACAGAATAGTAAATTCAAAAAAGCATACCTAAGAAAATACAACCCCTTGATGAGCAATCATGAATTTTTTGAACACTATACTATTGTTTAAATTCTTATTTTAGCCATCTTTTGAAGTAAAAATTGGATCTTCATATGTCTGTTTCAAAGAAACAGTAATTTGTAAGAGCATTATCTCTCTTCTATATTTGTAAGTAAACCTGAAAGTGTAATGTTATATATAATATTTGCTCAAAGTTTCAACGTATGACCCGAGTTCAAATCTGTTTGGTATTAATTCATGTATAAATACACACTTCTACCAGAAAACCAATATTCGCGAATTGATTTCAAACACTGTTAACAAAGTAACAGATAATTTTACAGTTTAGATCACATACATAAATGTATCTGTCTGTTTCACGAACTGCCTTGAATGGGATTTTTCATATGTCTAACCTAAGTATATATTATCTCAATCACTAAGAAAATATTTTCTACAACTTCAGCAGTATTTTGATCAGGCTGTAGCTCTTTTTTGTCATTTTTACACCTACCAGCCCTAGAAAGTTGACGCGGCTCCACAAACAGGCATAAACAATGCCTCAAATATTTACATCATTGACTTCTATATGGTCAGTTTTACGCTTTGAAGGCCCACTTTCCATTTATAGTTTTGAAAGACTAAAGCTAATGCATCCCAGCCTCAGCTGGCACATAGTCAAGCAGTTACATTACTGGAAATAAATACCATGTCTCTAGCTTACAACATTAGCATTAGCATGAACATGCTCCCTAGCTTTTAGACCAGTTTGTGAAGTTAGTTACTGATATTACATTGAGACTTGCAGATAAAGAAGTAAACTATAGACTAATGAAGTGGAAAGATCTATTAAGCAACACTTTCTTCTTTTTCTTTAAATGCAGAAAAGAATGCAAGAATTACAGGCGTAGGTTACAGCTGGGACTCTGAACCCAGCCGAACTATTCTACAGCAGAAAGCTTAACCAGGCTGCAGAGCAGTTTTGGCAGAAGTATGAAATCTCTTTTTAAGTTGGCATTATAATTTCAATAGACCATATGTGCCATCCATCCAATGCTTCATGACAGTACCCAGAGCAATCTAGAAGTGTCAATTCTTCCAAGAAATCCTGCTACCACCAAAAATTCCTGAAATGGGGCATATGTTCACTTTAAAAGAGTAACATCTGCTGATATTTTGTGTAACAATATAATCAAGAAATGGAGTAAGCTTACTTCTGATTCTCTATGTCTTATTAGCATTAGAAAAACAACTAGATGACATGAAAAAATGCCTATTATCAAGGAAACAGTACCTGCCTCTAAATAATTTACTTGTACTGCATTAATAACCAGACGCAGCAAGACCTGTGTGTGATATGTGTATACAGTTTAAGCACACTGCAGGACTCCAGTTTCAGACAGCTATGCCTAAACGTAATACTCACTGTTGCCTCACAACAGAAAAACACAGATAATGAACACAGAATGGATAAAAGAGAAAACAGGACTATGCTGGTCAAACGGGCTAATAGCCATAGACCATCAATGGCCTAAATACTGTTTTGCTTACTTAAAAACTCATCTACAAAGGTTTTACTTTGTCACCTATTTCTTCAACACTTATTCACCGGAGACGGACCTAGCTCACTTTTCAAGAAAATGCAGGGATCAAAAGAGTAGGGTGTTCATGAACTCTCCAAAATTTGGCCATGCCATTTCAGGTACTGAAAGAGAAGGATTCATCTTTATCCTTTGTATCACAAGTGTACATCACTTGCAACTATGTGCAGTTTTGAGGAAACACAGCTCCTTGACAACTGGAGGTTTTTCACAAGTTTCGTGAGCTGAAGCCCACTGCTAGACATTTAACAAATAGCCTAGAAGTGCTCAGACATTCCATCCTTAAAAAGAGACTACTAAAGAAAGACTTGTAGATACTTCATTTTCCTTAGCTTTAAGTTAAACCAACTGTTGATAAGACATGCAGTACATAATGTAAGGAAGAAATTATGAATACAACACTCAAAAATCCTGAGTCAGGATATTTGAAACAAAAAGTCTCCAGACAAGATTTTATGGCTTGTTTTTTGCAAGATGTTAACAAGCATTAACTAC
Source organism: Amazona ochrocephala (assembly GCA_039720435.1). NCBI lineage: Eukaryota > Metazoa > Chordata > Aves > Psittaciformes > Psittacidae > Amazona > Amazona ochrocephala. The sequence continues at coordinate 66,268,815 of CM077879.1, forward strand.
TATCTTCTGAGAGTCTCATAAAACATAATGATTTAAATGATACACTGCATAATTGAGAATGATATAGCTGGCACAGGTAAAAAACATCCCTACAGAAAGAAAGCCATTAGTCTCCATTTTTTTTTTTTAAATGTGTGTTCCCTGTGAAGCACATAGGACAAGTTTCTAGGTACATTTCATCAATCCATTTCATGTTCCTCAGCTTCTTCTGGTGGAGCTCATTAGTTTCAAGGGTGACAAAAGCTGCTTATTCAGCATAGCACAGTAGTTATTAGGGCTACTAACCTTCTAACTTTAAAAACCACAGGAAAGTATCCTTGTGTTCTGTAACACAAAGCCAAGCACATTTCCAGAACACTGTATTTACAGTACGTATAAAAAGACTGATAAAAATAAAACAATCCTTTTCACGAAAAAGTAAGTTATTTAGATCTCTGTTTCCTTCCTTTCTTTGACAGAATTTCCTTCCTCATTAGTTTCTTATGATTCCCTCACTTTCATATCACCTCCAGTAATCCTTTATAAGCCACAATCTTCCCTCATCGACAGCATTTAAGCTCCCCGTACACTTTTTAAAACCCGTGATGACAACCAGGATTTTAGCAGATGACTAATTGCTCCTAGCTCTCTTTTGACTTTATTTAGTCAGAGCATTCAGAGATGGTTTCCTCCATGCTTTCACAGAATCACAGAACAGTTGAGGTTGGAAAGAACCTCTGGAGGTCATCTGGTTGCAATCTCCTGCTCAGGCAGGGTTAAAGCTTTCAGAAGACAATTAAGGCCATTTGGTTATCAAACTCATGTAATATGATATGCATCCTCCACACTAAGTAAATTACTCTTTTCAGGTAAATTACATTTCTCCCATCCCTTAAATTAAGAGATACACAGTGATGGAACTATTTTATTTTGCTTGAATGGAAAGTCAACTAACAATTATATCCATATTTCACATCCACTTCAGGACTCCGTAACGACAGTGACTCAAACATATATTTGGAAGCATATGCTTTTAACATTTTTTAATCCTTCTTTTGTCCTTCCTTTTTACCCTTTGTTAAACCTGTTACATTTGCCCCTTTTTAAAGTATTACAGCATTTGGCTTTAGCACAGGAAGATAATTATACCTTTTGAAAGAAGCAATAAAACAAACGGTCTACTTGGCGTTACCATCTGCTTGCCCTGACAAGAGAAAAGATATTCTTGACCTAATATACAGTGTGCATAAACTAGAATCACAGGTACTTAAGCAGGATTAAAAATATAATATGCAGTAACAACAATGATCTAAGGCAGAAAATACCTGGATTATTCAACACCTCATTTCAATAGCACTCTTTTAATCTGTATTAGTGTGGCAGAGCCCGTTTCTTTAAAGCAGGTATTGTCCTATGTTACATGTCTTAGCCACGCATAAGGACTGACTGCCCTGCTCAGAACCTTCCTACCTCCTGCCCAAAGATTTTGCTACAGGTGCCTGTTGATTGTTGTTAGAACGGTGCAGACAAAACTACTGACATTTTATAAAGGACTATGTTAATTAAACATTGTAGTAGAAAGAACAAAGACTCTTAGCAATGCTTCCAACCTAGGGAAAAATTTCCTTTCACATACCAATCCAACATAACTTTTCTTGCTAGGAATAGAGCCTACACTTTGTTTCCTCTCTGAAAATCCAACAATATCTCCCAACTTTGCAGCAGACCTGAACAGCCAGGATTCTCCATGTCTTTCACTACCAAGACAATGAAAGCACAGGATAACAAGACAGAGCATGACTGAGAAATGTAAAACACAAACCTCTGTACCAAAGAACTGTTCTTATTGTTACCATCGTGTCAAATATTTTTAAAGAAAACAAAAGGATTTAGAGAAACAAAAAACCCTGGGTAGAGGATAAAAATGAAACCATTATTCAATTATTACTGTTGAAAGGAAAATATAAAGTTACCCATGGAATCTCCTATTCATAAGAAAAAAGTGGTGTAGTGTCTGATGGCAAAGTTGAAAGAAAGAAAACTAAAAGAAAGTCACAATATTCCTAACCCCTATCCCCTCCTTGGATCTGTCTGCTCAAGTAAAATCACAAACAGACAATGAAATTCTTCATTCCTCTCATTCTAAGAAAGCACTGAAAATTGTCAAACTCATGAGCCATAATGTTCCCTAATCTACATGGGCTGGGAATACCAACAACATTTGCCTAAGGTGAGTCCAGCAGAGCATGCTTTTTTGACTGTCACATCCATTTAAGAAAAGCAACATGCTAAAAAAGGAGATTGTCAAATTTTGAATAATAAACATGATCTGGTCAAATTTTTAACTGACTCCACCCGTAACAGTAATATTTGAAATCCACAGTATGTCTGTGCATTACCTATTATCCTCTTAAAATGATAAACAGCAAAACAGATTGCCAAAAATGGCCAAACCCCCAAAAGCACTCATCAGTGACTCAATTCAGCTGGTTTGGACTACTATGATACAGAATTTGATGCTGCCAGCTTTTCTACCTTAGACAAATATTAACCTAATAAATAGAAAAAAGGCCTTAAAGAGCTTCCTTGCACTGGGGCATGCTAATGCCCAAGAGCTACACACAAAGGAAGGTTTAACACAAATCTTGCTGTCTTGGAAAACAAAAGTGGCTGAGCACTCACCTTCTGCTCACTTCATAGAGCCATCAGTCACTACTGAACCTGAACTGCTGTGAGTTTGGGTACCAGTTCAACAACACTGATGATGTGCAAACAGGCTAGGTATTGCATCAAGTGGCTATGTTCAGTCTGGTGTTCATCCAAGTAGCTGACATGCATAGTAGCACTTGAATTTTATTTTGCTTTCTGAAAATTAAAAAGCAATGTAACAAAACACCATTCACAACTAGTTCTGGTGCTACTGCAGTTCAAGCTTCAGGGTATCACCAATGTTCAAGTATTTATTCTAGAGCAGAAATTCAAGCTTGCTGTGCTGGACATGAATAAAATTAAAACAAACCAGCTCATCTTCTAGCTGGTCTTCCAGAAGAAAACAGCTGGCAGAAAAGCTCAAATAATTTCAAGGAATGATGGATTCACTATTTGTTTGCTTTCTTTCCATCCCTGTATATGCTTTTGTTTCTTTGCACGGTGATTGACTTACTCTGGTAAAGTTTTTTAGCATGCTAATTGGAGAACACACTAATCCAATTATGATGCCACGGGATTTTCTTAAGATTCCGAAGAGTTGTATTGGTCATGAATAGATGACTAAGGAATTGGGACTCTCTTTCCCCCCTTTTATTTTACTGAGAAAGCAAGGAAGTGGCATTTCAGTTGTGACATTAACTTTCCTTTATTCTTCCAGTGAAAAGCAACGACAAAGCTCACTCTTTCAATGAGTATTTGAAGAGACAGGAAGTAAGTTTTTGCTTTCAGTTATTAACTTAAATAGAGTTGTGAGAGTATTCACTGCATTTATACTGTTGTTCAGCAAGTCATTCTGTCTTTGTTTTGTTTTAAGCTGTAAAAGCTCAAGATCATTCTTTCTGCAACATTTCAAAAGTCACCCCAATTTATTAGTTTATCCAATCTTTTCTTCATCTACTTTCCCTACCATCCCCACTCCAGCATTTTTTCTTCTCTTTTTTTAGCTATCTCTGGCTTAATCACAAAACCTTGGGAAAGTTTTTGGTTGATTTCACATCTATTTTATTACCACAGAATCAGCATCAATCATTTCACTTTTCCTGTTTTGACTGCGGAACAGCCTCATGGTAGATCACATGATGGAGGAAGTCTTCAGGCACTATGTTACCATTATAAAGTGGTAACTATACTATAAACTATAAAGTGTGCTTTCATGCATATCTTTTTGAGTGAGACCTCCTTGATGCAGAACGTGCTGTAGCCTCTCCTTTCCTACTGCACGTTTTGGAGTAACTTCCAGTGCCTTTACTGGTGGATTACATAAAGAGAACTTCATGTTCCCTTGCTCATCAAATTCTCCAGGTGTGACCCAGCATTGCTTTGAAAAGGGAAGATTCCAAATCAAACTAGGCATTAGCAGACCTACAAATGGTACTTCATGAATGCAAATCAGCTACACCTGGTGTACAGTCACCGAGTAGAAGATGGCAGTGGTTAATGTATTAGGTACCTGAGGAGAAGCATCAAGCATAAATTGATTACAAACATCACATTGTGCACAGTATAACTAATACATTTGAAAGGCTAATTAATGTAATGCTGAGCTTAAACTTTATTGAAGACATCATGTGAGAATATGGGGGAATTCTGCTCTTTATTCTGGTAATTATCATTCCCTAAAACCGAGCAGTATGTTTCATTCAGGAAGAAAAAGTGCTTCTGGCCCCATTTTGAGATGTAGTCAAGCACTGCTCCACTCAGATTTGTAAGGTCTACATAAACTTGGCAACTAAGTTGCATTATCAAAAGTTATTTAGGAACAATCCTGAAAAACATTTGATTCTATAAAATTATTTTGGAAGTCAGATGAGCTATATAATTCCTTCTATGGATATGGGCTCTGATCACACTTGAAAGAGAACTTTACATCAGTTTGGTTTAATAAGTGTTAATAACTTTTCACAGCACAGGGGCCTTCTCTTTGAAAGTTTAAGCCACTGTGAGGCATCAATAACAGCATAACTGTAAAAACTAAATTACTGCATTTCCCTCTCTTACAAATGGTGATGACTGAAAGGTTGCCAAGAATTTTACTGTGGTTCTTCTAAACTACACCTGCTGCGTAACTACCATTACAGTCAACCCACACACATACAGAGAGCAGCTGTCTGGGTGATAAGAACTGGACGGTCCACACTGGGATAAAGGAAACCTAATGCACCACAACAGGCACTTGCACCACTTCCCCTCAGAGGCTCCATGGCTGCCGAATTTCAAGGCAACCTCTCTCAGCTTGTATCAGGGTAGAAAGGAAAACTCGCTCCAGGGAGAACCTACAACCCACCACCAGGCCCCACACCACCTCTTCCCAGACCTCGACATGCCAGGGCAGAACTACACACAGCCTGCACCCTGCTTGCCCCTGGCTCACCTTCCAAAAGCTCATCCAGGCTGGTGAGCTTCTTGCTGCCATCGATAGTGTAGATGGTGCGGACACCCTGGGGTAGGTTCACATTGTCCGACAGGGACCGGGTGAGCTCTGCAAGGAGGGCGTCGAAGGAGCGGAAGCGGTCGTTGGAGATGGCATACACCAAGCCCTTGAAGTACCTGTCCCCATTGCGGTAGAAGCGAGCTTTCCGGGCTTTCTTCTCAGAGCTGAGCGCCTGCAGGGTCCGCGTCCGGTAAAGGCTGCAGTGGGCACTGTGCGCCGGGCTAGGGATCAGCCCATTGCCCCGCGGCCCCGCGCCGCCGCCGGAGCCGGTGCCGCTGCGGCGCGGCCCGGCGCGCTGCTGCCGCTTGTCCCGCTCCTCAAAGTGCTCCAGCTCGATGCTCCGGTTGCTCGCCATGGGGAGCTGCCCGACCGCCCTCCCAGCTCCGCTGGGACCCGGGCCGGCTACGGGTTACTAAGCCTACCCCTACGCTCGCAAGGACTCCTCCGGTAGCCTAATTCGGCATCTCGCCCGGCCTCTCCCGCCGGGAGAGCTGCGGGTAACCGCAGCGCCCAACCTGCCTCGCAATCACAGCTCCAGCCGAAGTTAACTCTGCCGTTACCCGCTGCTTCGCTCGCAGTCGCGCACAAAAGCATCCCTCACGTCTCCGCTCGCCCCCCCCTAGCTATATGCAATGCCGAGGCGGGAGACGCGGGGCAGAGCACAGCCGTGCCGATGCGGGTTCGCACAATGCGGAGGACGTTTTGCGCGCAGGCTCTCCCGCGTCAGCTTCCTCTCTTGGCTCCGCTGGGGAGAGGCGGCGGGGAACAGAGCGTCTATTCCGCCAGCTCCCGGCCGGCGCGGTGCGGGGGGGGGACACCAGGACCCCACCACCAGTCAGCGCAGGGAGCGGCGCAACCTCCCGGCTGTCTGCGGACAAAGGCGCCGGCAGCGCCAGCCTCAGTGGAACAACGGTGGCGGCAGCGGACCCTCCGCTGGGAGCGGGCTGCGGCCCAGCCGCGGCGGTGGAGCTGGTAGACGGGCGCGGCTGCCTCCGGCCCCCAGAGCCGGGCGGGAGCGAGGAGGAGCGGGGCGGTGCTATCTCGGCGCGAGGCGGACGCGAGGACGCCGCCGTTCCCAGCTGCCGCGGGGCGGGAGCAGCGCTGGTGATACGAGGGGCGCTCGGCGGAGTTCGGGGCTCGGCGGGAGGGAAAGGGGCTCTCTGGAGAAGGGGAATGATTGGGGGTGCGGCTGTGCCGCAGGGGCAACTCTGTCCCTCTTGCGGCGGCTCTGATGGGGCCGGTCCTTTGAACTCGCACTCCCTTCGGCGCAGCAGTAGAGCCTCCTGCTAGCCCTCTCTGGCTTTTCTTTCTTCAAAACGTTTTTCTCCCCCAGATACATCCCCCAGGACAGAAGAATACGCGTCCATGTCACTTCCCTTTTCCACTGGTGAACGTTACCGAGCTTCCTATTCTGAGGAATCAAAACAGAGCTCTGGTTCCCACATCCTTAACCTGCTGAATGTGCCTTAGCCGCCGGTCGTGGCCTTCCGAGGTAGCTTCTCAATGCTCCCGAGGTTGCTCAGCTTATTCGCTTTTGGTAGAAATCACAGAATCACAGAATCACAGAATAGTAAGGGCTGGAAAGGACCTCAAGATCATCGAGTTCCAACCCCCCTGCCATGGGCAGGGACACCTCCCACTAAACCATGCCATCCAAGGCTATGTCCAACCCCACCTTGAACGCCGCCAGGGATGAAGCATTCACAACTTCCCTGGGCAACCCATTCCAGGGCCCCACCACCCTCACAGTATAGAACTTCTTCCTCAGATCCAATCTAAACCTCCCCTGTTTAAGTTTAAACCCATTACCCCTTGTCCTCTCACCACAGTCCCTAATGAAGAGTCCCTCCCCAGCATCCCTATAGGCCCCCTTCAGGTATTGGAAGGCTGCTATGAGGTCTCCACGCACCCTTCTCTTCTCCAGGCTGAACAACCCCAATTTTCTCAGCCTATCTTCATACGAGAGGTGCTCCAGTCCCCTGACCATCTTCGTGGCCCTCCTCTGGACTTGTTCTAACAGTTCCATGTCCTTTTTATGTTGAGGACACCAGAACTGCACACAATACTCCAAGTGAGGTCTCACGAGAGCAGAGTAGAGGGGCAGGATCACCTCCCTCGACCTGCTGGTCACACTCCTTTTGATGCAGCCCAGGATACAAATGGAGGACTTGTACTGAAATGGATGCAATTTCAATTTTTTTCAAGCTTATTTGCAACTACTACAGAATATATTTTCTTGACATAATGAGTACCTAAACAAATGTCAAAGGTATTCACACCTAGGTGCATATTTTCACTTTTTTGTCAGGTCTCTGTTTGAAGAGATTTCAATTGTGTTGTATTATTACAGATAGTCACAGTTTTTGCTCTTTTGTCCTGGGCCCATAAGAACCTTCACCCATCCTTCTCCACACCTCTTGGCGTGGTTGGCAGGAGGTGCCTGCAGGTTGATCGTCTGCATTGCAAGTGTAACAGCTGCAGGTGAAGCTTCTCTATATGAAAAGTAAATTAGTAACTGAGAGGCACATACAGGAGAGATTTATGAAAGTCCTTTTCATGCCTAGGACAGAACTCTGTACAGTAGAGATGTTCCAAAAAGCTTAGGAGATATGTTTTCTATTTGTATATAGTGGGAAAGGAAAGAGATTTGACTAAGATTTATCTATGTTCAGCTTTGTGTTTCAGTGGTTTTTGAAAATAGTTTGCCACATTTGCTGTGGAATTCTTATTTTCACGTTTTATATTTTGAAGTAGTAATAAACTCAAGCATTATCTCACCATTATTACTGGGTTTATCACAAAGTAGGTCAAACATCTAGCTACTATGTTCCTAAAGACAATAAATGGAAAACATGAATGAATTTCGCTCTATTAAACTGCTGACTTCTGTGATGCCTGGAAACCTCCACAAACAAGAGGAAGTGGTAAGCCATGGAGCTAGATAGGTTCCTTTGTGGTAAAATCAACAAAAGGAACAGAGTGAGGAGGGAGTTTTGTTACAGTTGGGGCATAAATATACCTATTAATATTAGACTCATGGATCTTGCCTAGGAAACAGAACGTAGACACCACAGAACAGTAGGGAACAACTTTCTAGACTAGTTTTGATGTGTAGTTTCTAGGCCTTTTTATGGAGGTCAAACTCACCTGTGTAACTGTGCTCCGAAGTGGACTGGGAGGTTGTATTTTTCCCAAATGCTACCAATTGCATAGGCCTGTCTAGTCTTTACAAAATAAGTCACATTACTTAGTTTAAACCTCAGCTGGAGGTTGTTTGGACTAACCTTTTTCAATTTGCTTAGAAGCAGACTACAAAAGCTCCGGGAAATTTAATTTCTCCCTTGAACACACCTTTTACCTGCTTTCTGTCAACTATTGCGTACTCTCAACAGCACCTTTCTTAACTATGTGTACAGGACTCATGCAGACTAGCATGTACTGTACGTATGTGAATTTAATATACTGTCTGTGTCTATGACTAAATTTAGGTTGGAGAATTCAGTGACAGGGTAGGTATTTTACTAATTTCAAGTTGTTTTGCTGGTGGTAGGATAGGTCACGTACAGGACTTGCTCTGACTTCTGAACTCTATCTAGACGTGGGATGGGGGAAAGCAATTTTATACAACCCATACAGTAAGGTAAATCGAAAATGGAATTCTCACATCTTTGACCAGGAAAATTCTTTCTCCTCAAAGGAAATTCCCACTACAGATAGTTTTCGAAGCATGTACAGCAACACTGTTTTATAGAACATTTAAGCATGAAATTAAGTTCTGGTCTGTAAAACTAAACCACCTCTAATATTAAGAGGCCGTTTACAGAGAGGCTGAAATTAGACCTGCATGTGTGACTGCCAAGGAAATTCCTGATGACACCTGAAACATGTTCCTACAACTTGTGCTCTTCCTTTCTGGTTCTCTTCAGGTGTTCCTTGTATTTTTAATGAGCTCTGTAAGCTCCTGTTGGGAATGGTTCACAGTGTTTCTACTTGTATGTATGCTTTGCTTTTTCTCTTGCCACCTTATTTCTCCTAAAGAGTTATCTGTAGTCAGAGATGTTTTAAAAGACTTTAAAAAATGAGGAATAGAACCCCAAACAACTCTGTATGCAGCTGAACTACATTTGATGCTGCATATGAGAAAAATAGTGTGCTTAGTATGCAATTCTGTATGGAACTGAGTTATGCAATTCCATTATCTTCTTCCCACTTTATCTTTACAAATAGGGTTGATAAATTAACAGTTCAGTTAACAGCAAGCAATGTTACATGTATAAATGATACTTTGTTTATTAACCTTAATCTCCTGACACCATAAAAATGTATTTATCATTAATTCTTTGAATATTTGGTGCTACAAATATGCATTTCCTACTTTGAAAGAGCTTCCAGTTTTCATGTTCTCCTAATTAACCAGTTCTGCCTCTGTAATTTATTTTTTTTTCTTCTGCTTTATTGTGGTAGACGTAACAAATTCTTGGTTTAAAACACTTACTACATCTAGAAGGCCTCCTTTGTGGTTTAATGTTTTGGTTTGGTCCATTGGTTTGTTGGGTTTTGTTTTTTGTAACAAGAAACCCATCTGAGAAAATACTAAAAGGAAACCAGGAAAACTTTACCATCAGACCCAGTGTCTTTTCTTCTACTGCTACCTGAACTCCTTACCTTCCTGATTGGAATCAGTGGAATTTAAATTATTTAGTGCATTTAATGGGTTGATAGACAAAATTCCGTTCAAGTTCAGAGTTTACAGTGGGTAGTTTTAGAAGAACTTATATGTATCTGACCTTTGCATTTTGCTCATTGGTTTCACCTTGAAAATTATAATGTGTAATCTTGCTAAAGAAGCAAAAAAGCCTCTATGAACTTGAGGTCTGTTGGCTCAAGACTAAATATTCTTTGAATAATTAAATAACAAAATATTTACTTGTAGCACCGGATATATAATTTTTGAGTATTTAAACAATTTAATGGTTATTTGTAATGATTTGGTTTCAGCTAAGAATTTTAAAATGCTGTTAAAATATTCATACAACAAAAATCTCTCAGCATCCCTATGAGATACTGTACCCTACTTCATAGATGCATAAAATGGGAAACAAAGTTTAAACAACCTGCCCTGGCAGAGAAGTCTGACTGAGACCAACAATTTTTTGCTTCTAGTATTCTTTTCATTCACTCAACAGTTTATCCATCAATCACATGTAGAAAATAATGCTTTTTAAATTGCAGATGTCAATATAGACAACTATACAGAAATAAAACATGTAAAAGAAACACATCAGCACAGGTGGCATAAGAGATACTTTAGCCCACAGTCAGGCATATTCTTGTCACATGAACACCTTTTGATAAGTGGGAATGTGAGTCTAAGGCTCATTGGCTATTAAATTATCTTAGTACGTGTTAATGTATCATAGAGAAATGTCTGAATCTAGTATATGTGATAAGCCATTGTAAATGTGTATTCAAAAGACCTCAGAGTTATTCACCTGTTTTAATAGACTACATGAAAATGCCATTCAGAGGCTACTTGTTAAACAACTTCGTGCACTTCTCAAAGGATTCCATTGTCCTTTAATTTATCTTTAACTGTATTATTTCTGAGCATCCATGTAAGAGTTCTGAAAGCAGTAAAAATGTATGAATAAAAATCATATAAAACCAATGTTGAACCTGAAACACAAAAATGTAGAGCTGGAAGGATCCTCACAGTATGTTCTACTTCAATTTGCTATAACAAGGAAGACTCAAATGTACCAAAACCATTCCAAGCTCGGTCTGGGAGCTCTGCTCTGGCTGCGCCGGTGGTGGCCAGTGTAGGCACCCAGACGGAGCCGACGGGAAGGGAGGCTGTAGTGCAGAGCTCGGGGTATCCTAAGGGAAGGGTGAGCAATGGGCAGGGCTGCACTCTGCGTTCCCTGGTGGAGGTCCTCCTGCAGCAGGTGGCTGAGCTGCAGGAAGCTGTTACCAGGATGAAAGGTGTCAGGGAAGCTGAGGGGGAGCAGCACTGCTTGCTCCGGGACCAGCCTGTTCCGGGGCCTCGAGTGTCTACTGTTGCCCCTGCAGGAAAGGAGGCTGCTAACCCAGGAAGCTGGGAACAGGTAACAGAAAAAAACAACAAAAAAAGGAGGAAGAGGGTAATTAAAAGCAAGGGGCTTCCTCCTACATCTGTTGTCCCCACCCAGAACCGCTTTGCTGTCCTGCAGGGGGCTGATGAGCAACAGCGCTCTGCTATCCTGCAGGGGGCTGATGGGCAACAGCGCTCCCACCAGGCGCAACCAGCTAGTGCACTGGTAAAGAAGGTCACTACTGGTGCTGCCAGGAAAAAGCGGCGGGTCGTAGTAGTCGGGGACTCTAATCTGAAAGGCACAGAGGCACCCATCTGCCGGCCTGACCCAGGCTCAAGGGAGGTGTGTTGCCTACCAGGGGCTCGGATCAGGGATGTGGCCGAGAAGCTGCCTGCTCTAGTCGGTCCCACTGACTATTACCCACTCCTGGTAATACATGTGGGTGCTACTGATGTAGATAGCAGTGGCCCGGAGACTATAAAGAAGGACTACAGAGCTCTGGGAGAGGTGGTTAGGGGCTCTGGAGCTCAGATTGTCTTTTCGTCAATTCTCCAGGATACAGGGCAGGACCTTGAAAAGGCTAGGAGGATTGGGCAGGTTAATAAATGGTTAGAAGGGTGGTGCTATAGTCAGGGGTTTGGGTACCTTGACCATGGGACTCAATATAGTAGGCCAGGTCTACTGGGGGCTGGTGGAGCTGGTCTGACAAAGAAGGGGAAGAGTGGATTTGGTAGGAGGCTTGCCAGGCTGGTCAAGGATGCTTTAAACTAGATGTGTTGGGGGAGGGGGGCATCATTCCATCCCAACACACCCAGTCGGTTGGTAGCACCTATAGTGAACGTTCGGAGCAATGTAGGGAAATTCCAGCTGCTCCAGCCAATGAGCTGGCTTCAATTGGATCTCGGCTCAAATGCCTCTATACAAATGCCCGTAGCATGGGGAACAAACAAGAGGAATTAGAGATGTGTGCACATCTACGGGGGTATGATATCATAGGCATCACAGAAACATGGTGGGATGGCTCCTATGACTGGTGTGTTGGAATGGAAGGTTACCGGCTCTTTAGGAAAGACAGGCCCGGCAGACAGGGAGGGGGAGTTGCTATTTATGTTAGGGATAGGCTAGAGAGTATGGAACTCTGTCTGGGGACAGGTGAGCAGTCGACAGAGAGTTTGTGGGTCAGGGTTAAAGGGAGAACAGCGATGGGCGACATTATTGTGGGGATCTGTTACAGACCGCCTGACCAAGGGGACTTGCTGGACGAAGCGCTCCATAGGCAGATAGGAGCAGCCTCACGCTTGCAGGCCCTTGTTCTCATGGGAGACTTCAACCACCCTGATATCTGTTGGAGGGATGGTACGGCCAACCACAAGCAATCCAGAAGGTTCCTCGATTGTGTGGAAGACAACTTCCTTCTGCAAGTAATAGAGGAGCCGACAAGGAGAGGTGCCATGCTTGACCTCGTCCTCACCAACAGGGAAGGGTTGGTTGGGAATGTAACGCTCCAGGGCAGGCTTGATTGCAGCGATCATGAGATGGTTGAGTTTGAGATCCTCAGGACAGTGAGAAGAGCGTGCAGCAAGCTCAGTGCCCTGGACTTCAAGAGAGCAGATTTTGGCCTCTTCAGGAACCTGCTCAGTAAGGTTCCATGGGATACAGCCCTAGAGGGCAGGGGGGCCCAAGACTGTTGGTTGATATTCAAGGATCACCTGCTGCAAGCTCAGGAGCGATGCATCCCAACTAGAAGGAAGTTCAGCAGGAGGGCCAGGAGACCTCCTTGGATGGATAAGGAGCTGCTGAGGAAACTTTGAAGGAAAAAAGAGGCTTATAAAAGGTGGAAGCAAGGTCAGGCGGCCTGGGAAGAATACAGGGATGTTGTCAGGGAAGCTAGGGACCAGGTTAGGAAAGCTAAGGCCCACTTAGAATTAAACTTGGCTAGGGATGTTAAGGATAACAGGAAGGGATTTTATAGGTACATTGCCAATAAGAGACAGGTTAGGGACACCGTGGGCCCTCTCCAGAAGCTATCGGGAGAACTGGCTACCCTGGATTTGGAGAAGGCTGAGGTTCTTAATGACTTCTTTGCCTCAGTCTTTACGGGCAAATGCTCTGACCACACCACCCAAGACTTGGAAGGCAGACGCGGGGACGGTGAGGGTGGGGACCCTGGGCCCACTGTGGGGGAGGATCTTGTTCGGGACCACCTTAGGAACCTGAATGTATACAAGTCCATGGGACCGGATGAAATCCATCCACGGGTCCTGAAGGAGCTGGCAAATGAAGTTGCTAAGCCACTGTCCATCATATTTGAAAAATCATGGCAGTCAGGTGAAGTTCCCGATGACTGGAAAAAGGGAAATATAACTCCCATTTTTAAAAAGGGAAAAATGGATGACCCAGGGAATTACAGACCAGTCAGTCTCACCTCTGTGCCTGGCAAAATCTTGGAGCGGATTATCCTGGAAGGCATGCGAAGGCACATGAAAACCAACAAGGTGCTTGGGGACAGCCAGCATGGCTTCACTAAGGGGAAATCCTGCCTGACCAATCTGGTGACATTCTATGAAGGGGCTACGGAAGTGATGGACAGGGGCAGAGCGGTTGATGTCATCTACCTGGACTTCTGTAAAGCCTGTCTCCCATGACATCCTTCTCTCTAAGTTGGAGAGACATCAGTTTGATAGGTGGACCACTCAGTGGATAAAGAACTGGCTGGATGGCCGCACGCGAAGAGTAGTGCTCAGTGGCTCAGTGTCCAGCTGGAGACCAGTAATGAGTGGTGTCCCCCAGGGATCGGTGTTGGGACCGGTCTTGTTCAACATCTTTGTGGGTGACATGGACAGTGGGATTGAGTGCGCCCTCAGCAAGTTTGCCGATGACACCAAGCTGTGTGGTTCGGTTGATACATTGGAGGGAAGGAATGCCATCCAGAGGGACCTTGACATGCTTGTGAGGTGGGCTGATGCCAACCTGATGAAGTTTAACCATGCTAAATGCAAAGTCCTCCACCTGGGTCGGAGCAATGCCAGGCACAGCTACAGATTGGGCAGGGAGGAGATTGAGAACAGCCCTGCGGAGAAGGACTTGGGGGTGTGGGTTGATGAAAAAATGAACATGAGCTGGCAGTGTGCGCTTGCAGCCCAGAAGGCCGTATTCTGGGCTGCATCAAAAGGAGTGTGACCAGCAGGTCGAGGGAGGTGATCCTGCCCCTTTACTCTGCTCTCGTGAGACCTCACTTGGAGTATTGTGTGCAGTTCTGGTGTCCTCAACATAAAAAGGACATGGAACTGTTAGAACAAGTGCAGAGGAGGGCCACGAAGATGATCAGGGGACTGGAGCACCTCTCATATGAAGATAGGCTGAGAAAATTGGGGCTGTTCAGCCTGGAGAAGAGAAGGCTGCGTGGAGACCTCATAGCAGCCTTCCAATACCTGAAGGGGGCCTATAGGGACGCTGGGGAGGGACTCTTCATTAGGGACTGTGGTGAGAGGACAAGGGGTAATGGGTTTAAACTTAAACAGGGGAGGTTTAGATTGGATGTGAGGAAGAAATTCTTTACTGTGAGGGTGGTGAGGCCCTGGAATGGGTTGCCCAGGGAAGTTGTGAATGCTTCATCCCTGGTGGCGTTCAAGGTGGGGTTGGACATAGCCTTGGATGGCATGGTTTAGTGGGAGGTGTCCCTGCCCATGGCGGGGGAGTTGGAACTCGATGATCTTGAGGTCCTTTCCAACCCTTACTATTCTATGATTCTATGATTCTAAATTTAAAGCCTCTTCATGGGTGAGATTTCATATCAGCCAGTGGTTTGCCCAAAGGAATGTGTTTTGTTTTTTTTTTTATACCCAGTTATATTTTCTTCCAGATTAGCATCTTCCTGCAGAAATTCTCTAGCAGTTTGTCCCATTTTGCTGATGTCCCATTTTCCCTGATGTGGGAAGAATGGAAGAGAGGAGTGGGATGCCACCTCTATCCAGTGCAGCATGAATGAAGTTGTAAAATATTCTCAAAAGAAAGAACTACTTCACATAAACTTAGTTTTTGTGATATAATGAACATATTGGAGGAGTTAGGATACCCTCCCGATAGGTTCCTTCTGAAGCCAGCTCTTGAAGAGGACAGTCTTTCTGCACTCCAGTAAAAATCAATTCCTAGTTATCAGTGGTTGCTCAATGACATGATGTCATGATCCGCATCCATTCAAATTTGAACAGATTGCCACATTAAATAAATTAAGTATGTTTGTTTATGATATAAATAAATGCCTAACTCAGAGTTTCTTATGCTGGAGAGGTATAGAAAGGTCTTCATATTCCCTTTCTCATTAAAATCTCCTGGTGTGATTCAGCATTACTTTGAAAGGGCAAGGTTCCAAATAAAAGCTTAAAGGACAAACAGCTGAAAGCCTAAAAAGGAGAAGGCGTTAGAAGACCTATGCATTGTCCTTCTTCATTAATGAATCTACACTGCAAGATATTTGTGAATTTTGTTTTTGACAGCTGCTTAAGAGAGCTACGTTAATTTTTATGACTCAATTAGGCTTTGCATATGGCAAACCAAGAAGGTGTGTGAGAGGAATTCTGACTATCCCATGCCACTGGAAGTGGATAAAAGTAGTAATAATTTATTACCCTTGTAGAAAAGTGAAGCATTTGTCTGTTATAAGATTATATGTTCTGTAACCCCTGAGAAGTCTAATTTCTACTGGTAAATCATTTTATTCGTCAAGGTGGGGTTGGACATAGCCTTGGATGGCATGGTTTAGTGGGAGGTGTCCCTGCCCATGGCAGGGGGGTTGGAACTCGATGATCTTGAGGTCCTTTCCAGCCCTAACTATTCTATGATTCTATGATTCTATTGCATTTACCAATCTAACAATTCAGCTTCTGTAATTCAAAAAAGTATTAAAGACATTTTGCATATAGTTTTGCATCAAGACTGCTTGATATGTTTAATATGAATCAACTGCATGTTATATATTCTATGTATATATATTATAGAACCTCAGCATAATTTTAGCTGTAAACCCCCCCAAAATGGATAATTTGAAGAGGAAAAAGTTGTGACTTACAGATAAAAAAATGCCTCTTTTTCTTATCTATTTTTAGCTGATTTAGAACAAAGTCATTTGGGTTCTTAAAGAGTATCTATTACCTTTTTGCTGTTAACCCTATCATCATTTTTGTATAATCATTGATAATTCTGTCTGTTGCTCTTTCAATACAAGACATCAAGATTTTGTAATTTCAGTAGAAATGGCAGTCTGGTTAGTTGCTATTAGTCTGGTTGAACAATACAGGATCCAGGATTAAATGGATCATTTAATCTGTTGTCTCACTTGAAAGTAGAGTTAGTCACACAGTCTTAAAAATAGGAAAAATGTAAGATTTTGAAAAAAGACCCTGAAGAATTATGTTATTTCTGAGGTGAAATAAAGTTTCAAAGATCACTGACAACAGTTATGTGTCACAATGAATTACCACTATACTTAAAAATGAAAAATTAATTGTGCTTTCTGAGGTAGCTATTTCAGCAGAGAGGTCTAGAGTTCACTGATGACAGACACTGGTGAAATATATGGAAACTGGAGATGATATCAAGAATGAAACAATATGTATTTTGAAACAAAGGAACCACTCACAGAATTATTTTTAATTGTAATTTTATAATTCCGTGATTACTGAAACAAACCGAGCTACACAAAATTCTCTCATCTACACTCTTGTTCTTGCATGTTTTTTTCCCGCCTACCTGGGGTTGCTGCCCTTGTTTGTGCTGGTAAAAATATCTGTGCAAATTTGATCTGCGGAATGATCTTGATTGAATATTAACCCTCACCTCCAGAAATGGGATAGGGCAGGGAGGTAGGATAGCATATTTAGCTAGCTTTGAGAACAAAGCCATTGTGCAGTGTTAGCTAGGTGCCAAGAGCATTAACTTGATAGGCATAAGAAGCAGACAATAGAACAACTACAGAGAATGAAATGAGTAATAATTTTCCCAGTTGCTTTCTTCCAGTGTCACAGTTGACTTCACTAGTTCCAGGGATATTTTCATTCAAGGAATGATTTTTTATAAAAAGAGGGAGAGTGTAAAAATGACATCTTTCGATAACATCAACAAGCTGCAAGAAAAGGTAAGGTTAACACCTTCGATCAGAACAGCAACACAGCTGTTAGAAAAAGGACAGGCTTTTAAGCACACAAACTTCTTTCATGTGCAAAAAAAGAACCAATATATTTAGTACTATTTGGAAACAGTTTTGCTCTAAGCAAAATTAATCAAGTAATTAATTATATTAATCAAATTTGAGATCAGAGTGGCATATTAGCAAGAGAAAAGTTTACTAGCCTTGTGATACAGAGAGTAAAATAGGTGATTTTTGCCAGTTGGAGGTAAAGGCATAAAAAGGCTCTGCCTATGTGTAAGGAACCTCACAACTTAAATTGAATCTAGGAATTCTAAAACCTAGTAGAGATAGGAATTTTACGTCTTAGGTCTATTTTCTGAAGGAATCTTGTAACACTCTTGAGGATCAAAAAAAAAAAAGGCAGCATAAAAAATGCAGCAGTGAATGATGCTTTACAGAAATACCTTGTGGCCTGGAGAAGTGAAATGAAGTGGAGATGTAAAAGTGTGAAGTCATATATTTAGGGATTAATTTCTACTCCAAGGTGGAGATGCATCACTTGGAAACACAGAAGGGAAAAAAGGAGGATGAACTATTGATCAGTTTTCTCTAATCATCAAGGACGACAAATGTAGCCTTTCATCATCTTTTTCACCTGAACACTATCAGACGCAATACTTAATGAGGAAAGAAAAAAGGTACAGGAAGCCTCTTTCTGAATGAGCAATAGCTGAATGGACCCTATATTCTTATATAGAATAATTAAATTTTAAATCTTTTCAAAGAGGAAGCAAGCTATTATTGCTGATATGTGCTGTTTGTCTAGGCTGAACATGGTCATGTTTTGGGCGCATATCTTGACTTGGAAGCCTGTGTATGGGCCTTACCCTTGTTGCTACTTGGTTGTGGAAGTCCTAGGTCATGGTTACTGTTCCCAGTAATAGCCTTTGCAAAGTGTCAGAGCTTTTTCTTATTCTGTACTGTACCTATACAGTGATGGACACAAGTAGGGTTGCAGAAGTTACTGATGGGAATTTTATAGCATTAATTAAGGGTCTGCCCCCTAGCTGGCTACTGAGGAGACCAAGTTGTATCCCTTTAGAGTGGTTTCATCCTTTTTGTGAAATATTTGCTCTGTGCATATCACTGAAGACTGGTTTCAGCTTAAAGCCATAGTAAATTCCTTTAAAGAGCTCTTGCATCCAAAGATAAGTGTGGTTTTGGAGTTGAGGGACCAAACCCAACCCTGGCTTTCTAGGCTTAGAGGACTGCTCTAGTAATTATGGTGTGACTATTGTATGTGTGTTGCCAGAGTTACTGGAAATGGTATGGTGGTATTTTGTTCCTAATAACAAGCAAAAGTTTTAGTTAAGTTTAGAAAAATTATTCTATCTGTTCACAGGCACAATACAAAATCAAGTTAAGTCAATGGGATTAGCTCCTGTACAGAAAAGAGAAAGCAGTCATTTGGCTTTCATTTGGTAAGAATCTTGCTTTAATCTTTAAAAGGAAATCAGATACGGTTTTGTGAAATACTCCTTTAATCTTCATGCGCTTTTTCTGTATCAGACATACTTTTATTTCATGTTTTAGTACTCTTTGTACCTTTGACAAGAAATCTATACATTTGACTGTTTGCTGCCAGCAAAACCATTTACATTAGCAGCAGAATTATGTCTCTTTCCTACTACAGCCAGCATAGTTGAAGCTTGTGCCTTGATTGCAGCGATCATGAGATGGTTGAGTTTGAGATCCTCAGGACAGTGAGAAGAGCGTGCAGCAAGCTCAGTGCCCTGGACTTCAAGAGAGCAGACTTTGGCCTCTTCAGGAACCTGCTCAGTAAGGTTCCATGGGATACAGCCCTAGAGGGCAGGGGGGCCCAAGACTGTTGGTTGATATTCAAGGATCACCTGCTGCAAGCTCAGGAGCGATGCATCCCAACTAGAAGGAAGTTCAGCAGGAGGGCCAGGAGACCTCCTTGGATGGATAAGGAGCTGCTGAGCAAAATTCGAAAGAAAAAAGAGGCTTATAAAAGGTGGAAGCAAGGTCAGGCGGCCTGGGGAGAATACAGGGATGGTGTCCGGGAAGCTAGGGACCAGGTTAGGAAAGCTAAGGCCCATTTAGAATTAAACTTGGCTAGGGATGTTAAGGATAACAGGAAGGGATTTTATAGGTACATTGCCGATAAGAGACAGGTTAGGGACACCGTGGGCCCTCTCCAGAAGCTATCGGGAGAATTGGCTACCCTGGATTTGGAGAAGGCTGAGGTTCTTAATGACTTCTTTGCCTCAGTCTTTACCAGCAAATGCTCTGACCACACCACCCAAGTCTTGGAAGGCAGACGCGGGGACGGTGAGGGTGGGGACCCTGGGCCCACTGTGGGGGAGGATCTTGTTCGGGACCACCTTAGGAACCTGAATGTATACAAGTCCATGGGACCGGATGAAATCCATCCAAGGGTCCTGAAGGAGCTGGCAAATGAAGTTGCTAAGCCACTGTCCATCATATTTGAAAAATCATGGCAGTCAGGTGAAGTTCCCGATGACTGGAAAAAGGGAAATATAACCCCCATTTTTAAGAAGGGAAAAATGGATGACCCAGGGAATTACAGACCAGTCAGTCTCACCTCTGTGCCTGGCAAAATCTTGGAGCGGATTATCCTGGAAGCCATGCTAAGGCACATGAAAACCAACAAGGTTGTTGGTGACAGCCAGCATGGCTTCACTAAGGGGAAATCCTGCCTAACCAATCTGGTGACCTTTTATGAAGGGGCTACGGAACTGATGGACAGGGGCAGAGCAGTTGATGTCATCTACCTGGACTTGTGTAAAGCCTTTGACACTGTCTCCCATGACATCCTTCTCTCTAAGTTGGAGAGACATCAATTTGATAGGTGGACCACTCGGTGGATAAAGAACTGGCTGGATGGCCGCACGCAAAGAGTAGTGCTCAGTGGCTCAGTGTCCAGCTGGAGACCAGTAACGAGTGGTGTCCCCCAGGGATCGGTGTTGGGACCGGTCTTGTTCAACATCTTTGTGGGTGACATGGACAGTGGGATTGAGTGCGCCCTCAGCAAGTTTGCCGATGACACCAAGCTGTGTGGTTCGGTTGATACATTGGAGGGAAGGAATGCCATCCAGAGGGACCTTGACACGCTTGTGAGGTGGGCTGATGCCAACCTGATGAAGTTCAACCATGCTAAGTGCAAAGTCCTCCACCTGGGTCGGAGCAATGCCAGGCACAGCTACAGGTTGGGCGGGGAGGAGATTGAGAGCAGCCCTGCGGAGAAGGACTTGGGGGTGTGGGTTGATGAAAAAATGAACATGAGCCGGCAGTGTGCGCTTGCAGCCCAGAAGGCCAACCGTATCCTGGGCTGCATCAAAAGGAGTGTGACCAGCAGGTCGAGGGAGGTGATCCTGCCCCTCTACTCTGCTCTCGTGAGACCTCACTTGGAGTTTTGTGTGCAGTTCTGGTGTCCTCAACATAAAAAGGACATGGAACTGTTAGAACAAGTCCAGAGGAGGGCCACGAAGATGATCAGGGGACTGGAGCACCTCTCGTATGAAGATAGGCTGAGAAAATTGGGGTTGTTCAGCCTGGAGAAGAGAAGGCTGCGTGGAGACCTCATAGCAGCCTTCCAATACCTGAAGGGGGCCTATAGGGATGCTGGGGAGGGACTCTTCATTAGGGACTGTGGTGAGAGGACAAGGGGGAATGGGTTTAAACTTAAACAGGGGAGGTTTAGATTGGATGTGAGGAAGAAGTTCTATACTGTGAGGGTGGTGGGGCCCTGGAATGGGTTGCCCAGGGAAGTTGTGAATGCTTCATCCCTGGTGGCGTTCAAGGTGGGGTTGGACATAGCCTTGGATGGCATGGTTTAGTGGGAGGTGTCCCTGCCCATGGCGGGGGAGTTGGAACTCGATGATCTTGAGGTCCTTTCCAGCCCTTACTATTCTGTGATTCTGTGTGACTTTGCCAAATTGAACTTTTGGCCTTAATAAAATAATAAAGTGCTGCTTTGGGGCTTAATTATTGGCAGTAATGTGAATATCACATTTCTTCTGTACAGATTACTTGGATTGAGACTACTGCTACCTTATGACATTTTATTTTGCTGTTTCCTGTAGGATCAGTCATCCAGACAGGTCTGGGAGGAGGAAAAGAATCTGTTTTATCAGTAAATAACCAAATCATGAGAGGAAAGTGGAGGAAATCTGGTGAGTTTCTCAGGTCCTGGTAGTGTGTATGGGCTAGAAAGTGAACAATTTGACTGGGTTTGCAGCATGTTCCTTCCAGAATGGTAGTGGTCTGTGCTGCTTTGTAGGGAGCTGGAAAGAATATAGAATTAAAGTATTTGCATAAAGGTTATCAAGTGCAGGCAACTGTTATTCTTGAGAAGGCAAAACCTTAAGCTAAATAATTTCGAGGTCAGTTGTGACTATTCAGAATAATGCTCAGTTATACTTCTAGCTGAGGGGTGCAGGAGATCACAAGAAGCTAGCTGCTGCTGAAAGAACAAGTACGGCTGTAGGCACAAAGTAACCTTGGGCTGTTCCAGAATTTTCAATATGTTTGCTGAGGCCTGATTTTGAAACAAAAGTAATCATTCTGATTATTTTTCTTCCTTGTAGAAAAGCCAGATGCTAGAATTTAATTCTAAATCAAGCGTTCTCAGAGAGCTCAAGGAGTCTGAATCCTGTTTTCATTATGAACTTCCTCATATCTCAGAGACGGCAGATTTTAAAGCAATGTAACCCTTTGGTTTTGTAGAAGTAAGGAGGAAACTGTGCCTGAAGTACTCAGTTCTGTCCCTTACTTATTTCTTTCCATTAGGACAGTGTGCTAAGTGCCACATGTACACTGAAAGGACTTAGTCCTAAACTCAGAATTTACAGTCCAAAGTCCTCTTGAAAGGATGTGCATGCAAATGGTAATTCATTCACTGTCCCAGCTCCTTGCAGAACAGGAATCAAAATACAACTGACAAACACAAGAGTTGCAATAAGGTGTCCTGGGGACAAAACATTCACTGCTGCTCTTTTTTCTTTTTTTTTCAATTACGTACACACAGGTGTTCAATGTCTCCTCTTTCCCTTTGTGATTTCGTGCAAGTTAGTGGTGAATTTTAAAGGTGAGAAAAATATATGGAGAAAAAACTTTCTAGGAACTTCTACTCTTCTAGCGGAGAGCTCTTAGGAAATGTGATAGCTCTCACAGGTTTTTATAAAAACCTGAAAGTTTTATCTCTGTCTACATATATTTGTATGTGCACATATACACAAATACTGGTTTAGTGTGTGTGCTACTTTGTAGAACAGAAAACTGTAACACCTGGAAACTGCTAGTTAGCCACAGCAGATATCAGGGAATTAGGTTATTAATCTGCTTAACAAGGGCATATGCTAAAGTAGTTTAAATTGTGCTAGTTTGTAATTCTATTCTTATATAACAGGAATTCAAATTTAGCAAGACATGCAGGGGTAAAAAAAGATTATGAGAATACTAGTTCATTCAAAGCCCAAATACAAATGAAATAACTGTTCTATTTCAGTGTTTCATAGTAATATACTATGGTCCAATGTGAGATGGGTTTATACTAGCTGAGATGGTATATACTTGATTGGTGTGCAAATATAAATATTTCCCCTTTTCAGGATAAGTAGTTAAGAAAGCCCATTTCCATCTGTTTTTCTCTTCTGATGTCTGATCATTACCAGCAAATCAGTCACAAGAGTCTTCTGTTATCATACTATGAAAATACTTCTAGTTTAAAGTATTTTTTTTATCCAATTGGACATTTGTTTTTCCCACTGACATTTTTGTTTTGTGTAGCAATAAAGCAACTGTGCTTTGAATGTGGTAGAACTTTTGCCACTCTGCTGTTCATTTACTGTAGAGCAGGAAATTCTCAGAGACCTAGTAACCTCTGAAACTGTAGGTCAATATTGTCTGTCCTTGAACATCTATTGCCAGAAAATGCTGTGGATTAAAGCAGGAGAATAAAGGACTAATATTTATTTTGTAAAGTGTTTCTTATGGAGAACCTTTGCAGATAAAAGGTCATAATCCTGTTCTTGCTTGATTGATGCTGGATTTTTTTTTTTTTAATTTTTTTTTTTCCCAAAGGAAGAATTTTTTAATTGTGAGAAAAAATGATGGCATCAACTTTGCTCTAGATTGAAGATAGGAAGGTAGGTAATGAAAAAGAAGCAGAGTGGTGATAGTTTCACAATAGCAGAAATATTCTTTATGTCTTGATCCTGTGACTAAAACAATGATAGTTCTTTGTTTTTCAGGTAAAACATGATTTAATTGGGCAGTGAAAATCTGTACAACTAAATGAAAATACTACTGTAGGCCATGACTGAAAGTTTCATCTTGTTACTATGAGCAACACGAGCAAGGTGAATAAAAACTAAGGATGTGTGAGGAGTTTATGCTATACCTGACAGCATATGCTTGTTTGTATTCACAACTGTTGTTCACTGCAATAGCCATATCAAACTAGTACACACATCGTAATGCATGCAGAATCATGCCTTTGTTGTGCTGCATATGAATACACAGGATGCTATTTGATTATTATAATTTGTCACCAGTGTGAATTAAGCCGTTCAGCGGGTCTTGGATAGCTAGCCAGCTGGCTACAGGGGATAAGCCCACCAATTTAGCAGCCTTTACATTACTCCTTGCACCAGAGATGAAGCCCATAATTATTAGTATTTTTTTTTCAGAGATTCGAAAGCCAGTGCATTCACGGAAGAATCAACCCCAAGCAGCCTTCTCCAATCTGGTTGTCAGTTGTTAGCCTGTGAAATTCATTATTACAGCGTGTTAAATACTGCTCAGCCATTTGCTGAATGGTGAGGGTCTGTTTGTATACGAGTGAAATACCATCTTCTAACAGCTATACGTGTAGTCAGGGAAAGGCAGGTTGTATTGATACTCGGTTTGGTCAGGTTACTCTGTC
Source organism: Amazona ochrocephala (assembly GCA_039720435.1). NCBI lineage: Eukaryota > Metazoa > Chordata > Aves > Psittaciformes > Psittacidae > Amazona > Amazona ochrocephala. The sequence continues at coordinate 66,293,102 of CM077879.1, forward strand.
TGATGGAAGCACTGCCATCTTGTGGATAATGTGAGGATGCGGAGAATTTTTGCTCATTTATTTTAGAAATATAACTTTTATATTTGTGTAGGTTAATATTTGCATGAAGAAAATTTTGGTGGTGTTATAAGCAAGGAACAAATATGAAAAGAACATAATTTCCAAATGCGTGTTGGTTCTTCAGCTAATCCTATTACGCAGTTTAGTTTCTTCCTTTTTTTGTTGTTTCTGTTAAGGAATACATTTGCTACCCAAGGCATTTAACAGTAATGAAAATGAAAATTTAAATCTAATTTTCTGGGATACAATTCTTTGTCTATTAGGTAAAAAAAAAAAAAGAAAAAAAATAAAAAAGAAAACAAACAAAAAAAAATCCCAGAAAAAAAACCACCAAACCCCAAACAAGAGAACAAACAAACAAAAAAAAACCCTCTATTGTCTTAAAGATTCTTGTAGAACAGATTGCTTGACTGTTGTATCTTTGTATCTATCACTGAGGAGTACTGCGTGACCTATTGCTGTCATGCTTGTCTTCAGTTCTGTTGTGGATTAGGATGGTTTACAACAAATTATTGGACATTTCTTAAATATAACCTAGGAAGGGTTGTGAGATACACAACTGTAGAAATCTCTAGCTCACATTTGATCTAGCTAGCATTATCTCAGACTGTGTGCTCTTATGTACTGAAAATAAATGGGGTTTTGTTGTTGTGCACGTCTGGTCAAAAAAAAAATGCACAGGGAAAGGCTATTTGGGGATACATGCGTCAACATAACTCGCTGGATTTGATTAATCTAGACCTATTTCTTTGTGCAACTCAGTAAAATAACATTTGGAAGATGTCAGGTGACTTCTTGTTGTCTTATTGCTATTGCACAAGCATGCTGACTCTTCCTGAGAGTAGTAAGCTGGAAGAAGTGCTCTTAAACATGTCATAAGATGGTTTGGGTTGGAAAGGATCTTTAAAGACCATCTAGTCCAAGCCCCCTTGCAATAAGCAGGTACATCATCAACTAGATCAGGCACATGTAAATATATATATAATGATATATACGCAAAGTTTACCTCTGGAGCAGGCAAGACAGGAAGGAGGAAGAAAGGGTATCTTATCTGCCCTTTAGAAAAGGAAATTATTATAGCAATACTGTGTGGGGAAACTCCCAGGGCTAGAACTCATATCTCCTTTTCCCTAGACCCCTTTTGTCTTCACAGATTTGCATATTGTGAACCATTCACAATGGCAGCAGACTAATAGGAAAACAAAACAAGTGAGTTGGTCCTCATTTAAAAATCATACCATATACAGCAGTTTAAGTGAACAACTGAATGGAAATAGTAGTTAAGCATTGCTAAGGACAAAAAAACCTCAAACAACAACCCACAAAAGCCAAACAAACAAATAAAAAAAAACCCACAACAAAACCAAAAACCCGCACCCAAAAAAAATCACCAAACCTTTCTCTGACTGCTGATGCTAGCAAACATTCAGACTCTTTTTCAGGTTATTGGTCCTTGGGTTGTTTTTTCTCTGATGGAAAACAGAGGGCAAATAAGTATTAAAAAACCCCCAAAGGCACAAAGGATATTAATAACTTCTCTTGCAGGAGGCCCCAGAGGCAGTGGCACAAGGTAGCTGTTTCTGCAAAGGAGCCACAGGTATGTTGCAAGAGAAACATCCCTGTTTCCTCTTCTCAAAGGAAACAGAGCTTGTGCTTGTGTTTTAAAAACAAACAAGGGCTCTGACAGGTTCTGTCAGTTTTACCTCTGGTGCTTTAAGCTGCTACTTCACCATCTCTGTTTCTGAAGGAGCTTACTTTTCCCATCAGCTCTTCAGCTCCCTCTGTTCGCTGCCTAAGGTACTAGCTGCGGTATTGTGTTTGCTGGTGAATTAATCAACTACAGCAGATTCTGAACTGTGAAGTCTGAGTAGTTTTACAGATTTGCTTTTTTTGATTGTTGCAGAGCAATAGCTTTTCATAGAAGAGAAGACTGTAGGTGATGGTATTTAATCAACTGCTCCCAGGTTCAAAAAATTGTATTTTAAAAGACATCATGACCCATAATTGATTTTTAGCGGTAAATGGGGAAGTAATGCGCACATACCAAACTTCTTTTTCATCTCATAAAAAAAAAAAAAAAGTTGTAGTTGCAAGGATTTAAGAATCTTTTTGAAATGTTGCAGAGAAAGCAGCAACAAAACAAGAATGTCGATGTTAGAGCATGGTCAGCAAAACCCCTGGCATTAGACAAATCGGAAGACGTATTGTCCTTGCCAAGAGGAAAATCAGATGATTATGAAAACACAGCTACATCAACAAAAATCGTAAGACTTGCAAGGCAACTGGTCAGAGATGTTTTGGTTTAAAAAAAAAAAGTCATAATTTTACAGAGCTGCAGTAAAAACCACTTACTCAGAGCAATGTGATATCAAAAAGGCGCTGGTATCAGCCACTCTGTACTGATTTTCAATGTATTAGTTGAACTCCAAGTAATTTTATTTTTGTATTTTTATAATGCTACTGGTTGTCTAACAAGGTATTCAGCAGTCTTTTTCAGCTCTTTTAGTCAAGCTACCTACTACAATGTCATCTGCCTCTTTGCTGTAAAATACATCCATTCTATCCTGCTTCTCAACTAATATTTTCTAAGCTTTTAAATTCTTTTCTCAGAGGAGAGAAAACAATCAACTTATGGCAGAATGCTGATGGACATCTGTACAAAACTACAGCGCAAGAGATATCTTCCCCTTTAAATACTAATGGAGAAATTTGGAATTGTTTTATGAAATTCATTTTTTAAAACTGGGTTTGTGATCTTTATTGCTGAGCATATTTTGTTTATTGTAAATAAGATACCCTTCTTTACATTTAGTGAAGTCAAGGAGTGCTTTCTTCTAATTGAGAACAGCTGGGTGTTCTGTGCTCTAGGGGATGATAAGCTATGTCCTAGCACCTAGTTTAAAATTGGTAATGATATTCAATTGTCATTCCACAGACACTATGATGCTCAGATGCTAAGAAGCAGATTTTGCTATTTAAAATTCCATGTCCTAGTAGGCTCCTGATTAAGCAGTGGCTTTGCGCAGAGCCTAGCAATATGTTGTATCTGGGGTTCGAAGTCTGCATAGTGATTTGTACGTGCAGGCTAGGAAGCTGAAAGATGCAAAACAAATTAGAATCATAGAATACTACTAGATTGGAGGAGGTGTCTGGAGGTCGTTTTGTCTGACCTCCCATTTAATGCAGGACCAGCTTCAAAGTTAGATCCAACTTTGTCAAGATCATGCCGCAGAGAATTACACAGCCAGAATTAGAATTTCAACATTCCTTTGATGTAAAGCTGGTGAACAAGTCACCAGAATCTGTTTCACATACTCCATCTGTGAAGCAGAGATAATTATTGCATAAATACCTGTAAAGTATTTTGATCTCTCTGGGTAAAATAAAAGCCGTAGACAGGAGTGGTTCTCTTAGTACTTGGGTAAAATGATCTTTTTGTTTTTCAGTCCTGTTCTTGAAGATGTGGAGGGAGTAAAAAAGAAATCTTACATTTCCTGTCAGTATCAATGAGGATTACAAGTACTATTAATATCGTTTTCATTGAGTAGATAGGTCAGATTCACTTTTTCTAGCATTTTGCTAGTCAGAGGTTGAATTGCTGTTTTTGTTATTCAGCCACTTAGGGAGATGGCTGTGTTTGACTGCAAATGTTCTGAAAGCTTCTATTTCTGTTAATTTCATGAAACTATTCACATCAGAGGGAGCAGAAATACGATCTCATGACATTATTTATGCAAGCTGAAACAAAAAGGTCATATTCTGTGCTGATTTTAGACTTCTTTCTGAACACTGATGAATAAATAAGGAGATTTGAATAGTGCATGCAGTGACAATGGTTGAACAGGCAGCTAAATCCAAACAAGAATCCCCATGCCAAAAGCAGAATTGTGTATATTGACTGGGCAGAAGGTTACTGTTTTCTGGGATTCTATAGTACTTCTAACACAAGGGTTACGTCTTCTATATGTAGCAATTAATTCTCAAAACACTATCTGAAAGTCCTTCTTGTTTTACTAAGCCCTCAGAATCTGTTGCAAAAGTGAGGAAATTCACGGAATGCTATTTGACTAAGATCATAATGTCAAAGACAAGAATAGAAGTATTATTATACCCTCTACTTTGTTGTAACTCACATTTCACCCTTCTAGAGTAGATTGGCAGAGCAAGGACAGGGCAACCATATCAACAGGCACAGAATATGGGGGCTATGCGTGAAACACAGGGATCAGGGCAGATGTGAGAGATTTTTAATAGCAGAGTCAGGGCTAAGGTTGCCAGGAGGATTGATGATGGAAGACATGCAATATCTGCTCCTCACCTCTTTAGTTTTCTCAGCAACAATTTTGCCATGATTTGGCCATGACAAATCAGACTTCTGAAAGCCACTTTAAATTTCCTGTCAGGATTTTTCAGTTTCTTCCTCCTGTGTCTGAGCTGTTTGTCTTCTGCCTTGCTATTTTGTTGTTTCTGGTATTTGCAGTATTTCCTAATATATATTTTCTTCTGGTAATCTTAATTTACTTCTCTGCCAACTCAGTAATGGCAAGGCATGCAGAATACATCATGTTTGTCAGGAATAAGTCATGTTTATGCTTCCTATAGTTAGGAAAATATCTAATTGCAGATGTAATGCTTGCATTTCCTGATACACCACCTCAACTCAATAAACATAGGTTTTATCATTATTCTTTATTTGCTTTCCACCAATTGACTTTCAAAAGGTGAAACCATTCAGGCAAATCCCTGATGGATATGGCCATTAGTCTTATTTTCCTAGTTTAGATTTTTGTTTTCTGGTGGCTTAACACAATACTATCATGCATATGTGAATTGAAATTCAAGAGGAGTCAAATAATTTTAAAAATTGCATTTCCAATTGACTTCCCTCCTACCTCTTTTTTTTTTTTTTTTTCCTTAAAAAAAAAAAAAGAAAAAAGTGAAAAGTATGTTAGAAATGACATTTGGGTACAATTTATAACCTAGGATGTTTCCAGATCGCAGCTTGCTTACCTCCTGCACAGAAAAAGATTTAGTGCCATTATTTGGCCAGTAGCCAAAACTGTATTTGCTCACCGAATAATCAGAAGATCAGAAACAATTTTTTGTGTTTGTTGAAATGGTATCATATTTACCCTTCTTTTCTCCTACAGCTTGGTATGTCTCAATGCATTCATGTCTTGAAAAAAAAATATCTCTCTCCTGAGTTCAGAAGTTCTTGGGTATGTATGGTCATGTTTAAAAGTCCTTTCATAGCTACAGTCAATATAATGCATTACGTCTCTCTACCACTTGATGACTTGCCAGTTCTGTTCTCAACTTGCCTCACAGAAAATATAAAGTTTTTATACTCTTTCTACCTGCCTCACAGAAAATATCAAGTTTTTATGTTTTTTGTTTTCTACCTCCCTCACAGTTTGTATAAAGCTGTGCAGTATTTCAACCATTTGATGTGTCTCATTAATTTGAGCAGCCCCTCATTTATCAGAAGTCCCTCATTGTCTCTAATTTTGTTCTTTTCTTTACTTGTTATAACGCATCCAATTTTCTCTGGACTGATTTGACTGCACTAATTCTTTCTGCGTTTTGGCTGCCCTTCTCTTTGCTGCAGTAACACACTTTACATATGTATTCTTTTGCTTACTTTACTCAATTTTCTTTTAGTCTTAGATTCACAATTAGTCCCTGATTGCTTCCTATTCCTTGTATTATTTTACAGAAATTTTTCTATGGAGCTGATGGTATCACAGCTTGCAAAGGAGTGTTCATGAAACTTCCCAATTCATTTTTGTCAAACTGAAATGAGAAATTACAGAATTGTCAATTTTTGACAACTCAGTGGGAGTCAGTAATTCCAAATGGCTAGCACTCTGAGTAGAGGTTACTCTAAGCAGCCTGAATGGAGGTTACTAATGTCAGTTTTGTGTTTAAAACTCCAATGAAATAGAAAGATACTAGTAATTGACTGTTTAGCAGTCTATTAATCATGAATATGTGTTGTTTTTTTTCCTTGAAATTCATTCCAGTGTATCTTTGATTTGTAATAACATTTTTCTGCTTTTTGTATCAGGTATCAAATTAGGTGAGCTTTACACTGTCTGACACTGAATAGGTTTAATACTGTGTGCTTCTGAAATGTAGAGGGTGTTAACAGAGCAGACGGACAGCTACTCTACTGCAAGTGCTCACCCCTGGGGAGGACAAAAGGTCAAGAATCTACTGCAATCCTTTCACATGTTTTGTAATTTAGGAGAGCTGTTTACACTCCACCTGTGGTTTAATAAGAGCTCTTCAGACCAAGGCTCCCTGCCTATGGGAAGAATTATTTTACCTCTGGATGAACTCTCTGTGCTGTGCCAACTATTGGATGTGGGAACAACTTATTCCCATCTGATCCTAAAACATAACAAGTGTTGTGGATCAACTTCTACTGAATTAACAGACCAACGTGTTTATCATTAGACACCTATCATCAAGCCTTTATGAACTGAACTTTGTTGAATCTGTCTTTGGTATTCTATATTCAGTTTCTTCCATATTTTCCTTCCTTCTTTATATTTCTCTCCTTCATCTCTTTCACCTTCATTTTTCTTATCTGTTTGCTACAGGCAGTAGTGCTATGGTCTGGCAAGCAAGGATTATAAATTTCTTTAGCTGCAGGAAAAGTATAGTGACTGACTGTAAGAACTCAGTTTGCTTATGCTGTTGAAGGTAGTTTTCAAATTGAGCAGATCAGATGTTAGTGTTTCATCCGATAGCATTAAGGTAAGACAAGTCAGGAACGTGTGATGATAGGAGAGGTGTGATCATTATTAAATAATACAATTTTAAATTTGTCCTATCAGTGCTGTGGGCAAGGTTATGAAAAACTTGGTGGGGAGTGACTAAACCACTGCAAAACTGCAATGCACCATGAATTTAGGAAAACTCTCTTGGAAATCTGGTGTGCTTGGGGGAGTGCATTAGAGAATGATCACCACTAGTAGACAAGTTTGTTGCAATAACAGAGAATACAAGATCTTCCTGAAGATCTGCTACATAACATTGATGTTTGTCCTGGTTAGGCACTTGAATTACATAGCGAAGCACTCTGCTAGATTTCTTTTGGCATCTATCTTTCTGTTTTGCTTTCTGAGAGGATTGTGCTCAGCGGAAAACGTCTTGGATTTAGAGTTTAAGAAACTCTAACAACAAATAGCAAACTGAAAGGACTGATGCATTTCTTTTTTCTTCCAAATGAATGGTTTGCGTGCTTAAAGAGTGAAATAAATTCTATACAAATTAGCAAAATTGATGAAAAAATTAGTCTCTTTAGATTCTAGCCAAATAAACATGTTTAAGCCTAAGCTTTCTTTTATTTCACGAAACTTCCAATTAAATGGGACACTGTCAGCACCAATTTGCTATTTCAAAGGAGTGTAGTTCAGCATCTCTGTCCTGTAAACAGTCACTTTTTCTTTTTTGTCTGAAAATTTGCAGGCAAAAGGAGATAGTTGGAGGTAGATGTCCCAGGAAAGGGGATTTGATTGAGTATTACCTGCTGGAGGTTCACAAGTCTGCTCTGCATCTATCGACTGTTATCAAAGGTTAAAGAAATGTGACGGACGAGACTATGAGAGACTTTACCTTTGGGGGCCCTTTCTAAACAGATTCAATTTATGTTCCTAGCATTTCTACAGAGATATCTCAAAATTTACTTAATTCTACAAAAGCTTGTGTTGCTGTCTTACACCATTGTGTGTTGGTGGGTGGGAAAATTGGAAGACATGGCTGGATTATAGGGCAGATTTGGCTCATTCAACTGTGGGCATTCGGTTCTGGGAGATGTCTACAAAATCCTACACTTTTAAGTTAGGCAGCAAAAAAGTATGATTACTCTGATTTGTGGACTTCCCTGTGACGAATTGCCTTCCTTGTCATCTATGAATCATAGAAAAAAATTGAATCTTCACCCTATACAAAAAGCTAATAAATTTGAATGTGCATCTACAACTACTCTAGTTTTTACATCATTTATAAGAACAGACTTTATATTGTTGTGTATAAGTAAGATACAATTTTCTATAATACTTTATACAATTAGTCATTAAAATCCCTACAGGAAATGTCTTTGTATTATAATATTCTATAAATAGGCTGGGTTAATAAAACTGTTCTTTGAATCTGTGTGAACAATTTTATCATTTAAAGTGTGTTCATGCAGTTTTTAGACTCAGTCAAACTAGTTCAATTTAATCCGGTTGCTAATTTATGTATTCTGTAAATCATTCTTCCCTGGGTATCTTTGCTCTGCAAGTGGAAGGGAATACATCATCTTAGATACCCTTCTAAAATTGGCTTTAATTGCTGCACTGTTCCATTTGAAAAGTTAGGCTTCTTTAATACCATTATTTTACTGAATCTTCAAGCATGCTTAAACATAGTTGCTGCACACAGCATGCATCACAGTGTTGATGTCCAGCTACTTGAAAACCAAAGAAGGTAGTTTGTAAATAAGATACTGACAGTAAGGAAGGAAGTGGCTTTCTTAGACTGGTGGAAGGAAAACTTTCCATCTTTCTGATATAGTGCAATTTTCATTTCCTTTCTTCATAATACTGTTAAATTTTGAGTTGTTACTGGTCTCATAATGGGTTGTATTGATCATTGGAGAACTAGGTTTGGGAGGAAGCCTGCATAGAAGAAAGTTGGAAACACTTTATTGACAAGCTGTGTGGGTCAGACTGCTGGAAGAAGAGACATGTATGGTTTAGTTACATAAGGAGGTAAAACATACAGAAGAATTCAATAAGTTATGTGGATACCACCTTCATTTATTTATAACAAATGCCAAATATACCATTTTATTAGGATACACAGCAGCTTATCTCTTTAAAAAAAACCAAAAATAACAAACAAATCAAACACAAGCAAAAACCTGCCTGACAACAAAAAACAAACCCACGATATGTTGTGTTTAAGAACACGTACATACAGTTTTACTTCTGGCACAGATCTATTGTGCTAAGTCCTAAGTCTGCCGTAACAGAATGTCAACAGCGAAACTTCAATGGGAAGCACTTTATGCACCAACTTTCTCATTGTACTTTCTTTGTTTAATTATGGTAGTGAAGATTACTGAAAGGAGATGGTGTTTCAAGTGTACAAAATAGAGCACTTGATGCCTAAACATCACTAAAAGCTGTACCACTGAAAATTTTCTATTCTTCTCCATTAGATTTTCTTAACAAAACCTAAATAAGACTTAAAATCAGAAGGTACCTGTACTTTGCAGCTGATCAGACTTGTAGTTCCTAATAGTTATGTTTTTATCATTGCTGAGTTATTTTCATGCAAATTCCCCCACAGATGGATGTTGATCACTGTTTATGTGATGTTTATCACTCCCAAAGCTGGTTTTGATGTTCACCACCATCCTTTAGTTGAGGTCACATTTGAATGAATATAAAAACATTGATGTTTCTGTTTGTAATGCACCTGCTGTGTGCAGGATAGAAACTTTGGTCAGCTGGCCATCTTCATGTAGGAATTAAGAATTAAGCAAAACAAAACAAAAATAAAAACAACATCTTTTTAATGTGACATTGTTCCTAATGTTTCTAAGCATGCCTTAGAAGATGGAAAACAAAGGTTACTGTGACATTTTGAAAAAGGTGATGTAAGTGTGAAATACAGATGTGAGTGAGTGAACAGTTAGAGGTTGTTATTTAGGTAGTGCTGAACCATTATTTGTATTATATAAACTCTCACTTGCAAATGCCTGTGTACCAGAGAAAGTGGCAAATGAGTTACCAGCTTTTAAAAGGACTTCTGAGAAGATATGGAAAATTCCTAACTGGTGACTCTGAAGTCTACAGGACAGTGAAACCATAAATATAAGGTATTCAGGAAGAGCTAGTGTAGCTTCTGCATGGGATATTTATGTCTCACAACTTTGCTGTAGTTCCCTGAAGGAATCACTGTTGTGCACTTGACAAAGCTGATGTAATTGAGGTTGACTTTAGAAGGCTTTCAGAAATCCCTCCAAAATACTTGAGGAAACCAAGTCTTCACATGGATTAGTAACAGTTGAAAAGATAGGAAACAGAAAGCACAAACAAATGTTCAATTTCTTGGCATAGGATTTTTCACCTGGCAAATTCCCCTGAGATCTACATTAAGGCCCATGCTATTCAGTGTAAACAATCTAGGAATGAGAGTAAAGAGGGAGATGACTACATTTGCTGAGGGCATTAAGCTCTGCAAAGCAGCAAAAAAGAAAACTTACTGCGAAGAAAAGTCTCGTGACATTGAGTGATAAAATGGCAGATTAAATTCACAGTAGAGAAAGGTGCAGCAACACAGATGAAAAAAATGATTCTTAACTTTATATATGCTATGAAGAGTCCTGAATTAGCTGTCACCATTCAGGAAAGAGATTTTGTAGTTGTGAGTATTTTTATGACAATGTAAGTGCAGTGCTCTTGTGGTGATTACAAAAAAGCAGAGAGGTGTTAGGAATGATAAAGATGGAGTAGAGAACAAAACAAATACCATACTTTCCTGATCTCTTAAACTGGTAGCAGAAGGAGGAGCATGGAGGATTGAAATTGCAGAATGACTTCCAGAAAAGTGACTACAGACCTAATGATTCAGTCTGTCAAAGTCCACTGATGGGGACTATAATAGGATATATAAAATGATGAGTGACATTGAGAAAACAGATAGGGTCCAAGTGATTGTTGCCTTTTCTGGTCTGTGAAAGAAGGGCCTCAAAACTACCTGTCAGGAGGTTCAAAACAAAATGAACAAACAAAAAAAAGTGTTTGCACATTGTGCATCTGAAGGTTTGCACAGGTTCAAAGTAATGAAAGGAAACCCAAGTTTGTTAAGCGTGGTGATAAGACTTCTAGGTGACGAAGTTAATTCCTCAAGTCAAAGACCACTGGAAGCTGATGTAGTACTGGGGTATATTACTTCATCTTTGCTCTGTTCTGATACGGTCTTCCCTAAGCATTTACTATTATACCAGTGCTGGAGAGACTATTTTTATGTTCTCATATATTGAACATTACAGAGTAATTTTTGTAAGCTGCTAATTTGTGTTTGTACGGTATATAACTAGCTAGAACCTAAGCAAACCCTTCTGTGTAAACTAGCATTTGGTGACATTAAGACATAGCAAAACACACAGATGCTATGTTGTGGGACATGGACAAACAAGAACATGGCACAGTAACATACAGAAGATGTGTCAGAATGGTGAGGCTGTGACTTAAGATTGATTTCTGGAGTATTCTCTGAGGTCTTATTCTCAGTTAAAATATCTTATATGATCAGGGAATTGCTTGAGCTAAAATTAAGTACAAAGATGTTAAAGTAAGAAAGGGAGATTTGTGTCTACAATTAGTAGTAGTAAACCTATGTAATTCTTTTACTAGTACAATTTTCTATTTCATGTAACAGCTTCTTTAAGCATTATGGTTGCCGAATGGGATGAATGTGGAGATCTGCTGGTAATCAGAGCTGGGGAGGTCAGAAAAATAGTGAGAATCATGGTCCTGAGGAAGTGTGGGCCATAGAACAGCAGAGCAGAAAATACACCTGCTCCCTGCTAGCACCAAGATTGTCTTGAGGATGTGCAGGCTTTGTTGGTTTTATGCAATACGAAGCTAGAAATACATTCTTTTTAGAGGGGGAAATATTCTACAGAGAGGATGAATCTGTTTGACCTTTTTGAAGATTGTTTTGAGGTGGAATTGATGTGCTATAGATCATAATACTGACATTATTATATTCTTTTAATGTTCTGAATGTGGGAATTTTCTTCTATAGCAAAATTGGGTGATGTTGCCTCTGGGCTTTCTAATGATTGAAGGTTTTTTCTGGTAGTTTTCCTATTCTGGGCAGTTACTGTGTCAACAACTTACCCTTTTGAAACTGGTTTGTTTGTTTTTTCCTGGGAATTGTAAAGGTAATTTTGAGAGGACTTGGATAGCTGGTTTTAGTTACGTTTAATGAATGTTTGTTTCCCTTTGGAAATGTTCGCTTCTTCCCTTAGGTGTCACTATTTATCGTTGCTAGACTTCCACAGGCTCCATATTTGGCTGAATGGAACAGTTCTGCTCTATACTTCAGGCATCTTGGCAAAGTGTAGTGTGTATAGCCTGCTCTGCCAGTCTGCGCTGCCTCACAAACTTGTCTCCCTCCTACATCAGAGAATAGCTGTGACAGCCTGTGTAAGGCTGTTACCAGGGATCTATATTAGTGCAATGTTAGAAAAGATACCTTGCCAGTAATTTCTCAGTGTGGGTTATGTCTTAAAATTAGATTAATAGTTGTATATATTTTTTTCATAAAAAAGGGTAATATTGCTAGTGAGCATGAAATTTCTGAGAAAACTAATTTTTAAATGTTTTTTCTCTGTCTAGTTTTTTAACTTCAGACATTTAAACTCTGATGAATTTTTCCCTTTGTAGGTCAACTTTTATTTCCTATCAGTATTTTAATAATAATAAAAAAAGCTTATGTATATTAGCAATGAAAAAATTACTGTCAGCACTTACCATTTACCTAAGAATTAATTCTCATCTCAGACATCTACCTGACGGCTTGAGTCTGACTTCTAAGCAAGCCCTGTAATTTCTTCCTGCTTCATGCACTGCTGTATACTCTGGCATACAACTTCAAAACTTGTAAAATTGCCAAAGAGTTATTTTACCTGCCATGATACATCTATTCCTACAGTGAATATCTAACACTGTCACATGAGGAACATTTGGTTGTTTACAGTTGTGTTCTCACTCATTACGATAGAAGTTGACACTCCTTAGCAAAATCCTTGCTGTGTGTGCAACAAAGGTGGCAAGCTGTCTACCACCACATCCTCAGGAGCTTGCTTGCTTGTAGGAGTTGTAAACAGTAGTTAAAAACAATTCCAAGGGCATTTCTGGGAGATGGGGCTCCTGTGAGGAGCTGAATCCTTACCTGTTTGGTGTGGCCCAGCCTGTCTGACAGCCAGCATTACCAGTTCTAGTGAGTGGTGCTAGCTCTCTACAGTTCACAATGTGATAGGGAAATTTCCTCTAGTTTCTTGCACTTTCTGTAGCAGGCAGCTTGCTACTACATTTATGTTTGAAGAAAACCTAATTATTCTAACAGGAAGCACCAAAATGTAGTAGATGCAAAAGCTGAACTGCCACACATAAGAGTTTACAACATTGAATATTTGCAACATTATATAAAAATATAACTGAAAAAAAGCTAATGAAATAATAAAGGAAATGAATTGTAAAGGTCCAGGAAATTGTTCTGGATTTTATTTGTTTTATGATGTGAAGGTATTAAAGAAAATTTCTCTAAGGGTGGAGTCTGTTTTTAATCCAAGAATGACCTAGGTTTGTGACGGGGAGAAAAGTAGACCAGACTGGCTAGCGGATTAACCAGGGAAAACTCTGGTATTTTTAACCATGCAAATAGCTAGTCATCTGTTTTGAAATAAGGAGGATTACTTTCGCTTGATAGCTCTGTGTTGTGTTTTTAACGTGCCTGGAGTATGAACCCTGCAATTTCCAAATAAGGGAAAAGTGGCTGTAGATCACACCATAGCTTTAGCTCCAGGAAGAAAATGTTGTGGTCATTTAGAATGTGTAATCTAGGTTTTGACAATTGTGGGCATGCTAGGTCATTGACTATATAAGCAAGAAATGCAGAGTGGGTTTCTACTTGTCTTATAGGGCAGCTTTCATCTTCAGTAAATGGAAAATAAGGAACAAACCCCACTTTTCTGTCCACAGGCAGAATTTCTTTTTATTTCACCCATAACTAATACAGAGAGCCATCTGCACCTCCTGCAGGGTTAAACTCTCTCAGCTAGTTTCTCCATCAGCTGGCAACAGTACATGTTTACAAGAAAAAGTACAAAAGCAGAATGGCTAGCACCAATGCTTTAAGTTACAAAAGGATTTCTTTTTGCCTTGTTGCTAAACTATGTTTCTTGTTATAACCCTGTTAACAATGCTGGTTTAGAAGAAATGTGGATTTGGCAACTCAATAACTCTAACAGTTGCATATGTCAGAGAGCAAATTTTGCCCCTGCTGAACAATCTGCAAATGAAAGTAGAAAAGTATCTGCAAAGAGGCTGTCCTTCTGCATTTGCACAGCACTGGCCAACCTGTTTTTAGTAGCAATAAAATGTTATTGATACTTCAGTGTTTTTTTATGAGTAGACAGCTTAGTGGGGATAGCAGGAAGAATTTATTACTTCAACTGAAAGGAAGACAAAGCTCTGTGTCGCTTCCACTAGAGTACTGTCATACTGACTTCAGGTTTTTGTGTCGTATTTAAACTCTATCTGATATATTTCAAGAAGGGTGCTAATAATATACTCTTGTTTCTTGCAGAGCAGAAGACACTGAATAAAAACATCTCTAATTGCAAATGGCAGTCAGGTCTATTAAAAGCAGAACAAATCATCTTGTATGGACTGTGAGCGTAACTAATAATTTTTTTTGTTGTTGTCATGATTTTGTTTTGGTTTTTGTTTTTTTTTTTTTTTGTTTGGTTGGTTTACTTTTTGTTTGTTTGTTTATTACACAGTCACTGGCCATGGATGTCTTTACAACTTTTTCTCCATCTCTGCACTAGGGATTAACTTTATCCTGCATCTGTGTTCACATGACTTTGTATCTTTAATCTTGTGCATGTCTTTGGTATTTTACTGAAAATATGTATTTTTCCAAGTACACACTAGCAAAATATACAGGTAGAAGGTGTGTTTTGAAAATATTTCTAACTGTTTTGTTGAGTGCACCTACTTAGAAAAAATGTCTGGCCAATTTTTCTCTTTTGTGTTGTTTGGCTCCTGCTAAGTCTTGGCTTTTAAGGTATTCTGAGAAAAGCATGAGCATGAGAACATTTATGTATTGGCTATGGAAGCACAATGCTATAAAAAAGCAGTCGGAAGAAACCTGATGTCTCTTCTAAACATCTCCAGGAATTAATTAATTATAGATGGCAGTGTCTGCCACTAGTGCTTAGAGAAATGTTTTTTAAGAGGACTGGGAACAATGCACTGTGAAAGGTGAATAACAAGAACTAACTCCCTGCCCTTTACACTCCCTACCTGCTTATGTAGTGTGGTGTTTGGGGGTTTTTATTTCTCCTTCTGTGAAGTCATTCTTATTACTTTAGAGAGTCCTGGTTTGATTATTTTTGAAAGCTTGTGTTTGACATTACTGCAATGACAGGAAGGGCAGGAATCACGTGTCTGGGAGTGGAACAGCAATTATGCCCTCACCATTCCTTGCCTATTTGGAGATTTCTGTTTCAATGAATCTGATATAGCCATGCACATTTTTAGTGATAGAAGTACTAAAAGCATACTGGTGTACCATGAGAGCGACTACTTTCTGGTACCAGATATGCATAGCAAACCAGAGTCTAATTGTATGATAATGAGCTTGTTGACTTGACCCATGGATATGCTTTTAATATCTTAAGAAAACATTTTCTTTCAAGAGCAAAGGCTGTGCTTTCCTACTCAGCATAATCCAATGATATATCTTTGACACAAGCACATTTTTCTTTTGTTTGTAAGTTCAATTACAACCAGTTTTGTATCGGTATACGTAGACTGATACGTGGGTTTTTTTTTCCTGTCATGGATTTAGTTTTTCACAATTACTTGCCTGCTTTAATTAAAATAAGATTGCAAGCTGCCTGTCTGAGTGACCTTGTTACGAAAAAATATTCTCTGGAAATAGAATTCTTCAGTGATTCAACTGTGCTTTGCTTAAATATCCTTTGTCCTTGACCCAGGGCCTGTTTTAGCCTCGTGTGGCATTGTACCCTGCTCCTTGGATCCAAGTATTTTGTATTTCCACGAGGTTGTTTTTGTTGCAGCTACAGGCTGTTTCTGTTGGCTGTGTAGAGAGTCTTGTGAGAGAGGAAGGAGAAGGAGTGCTGTTGAGTTGGCAGAAGTGGTGAACTTTGCTTAGGAGTCAGCTCACTTTGAAGATCAGCTCTGCACTCTGTTACCATCACTTCTATTGCTCCATATGCACAGCAAGGGAGAGTTATACCCCACTATGGTGTGAATGCTGGTCAAGAAAAGTAGAAAGAACTTGAGAGGAACCAAGAGGAACTAGAGGAGTAATTCTCTTTGGGGGTTAGACTTTGAATATCTAATCAAGTAACAGATCGGTATATCTCCAAATGAGTCTGTCCTTTGCCTTGACTGCATAAGACAGATAAGAGCAGACTGTCAGTTCAGCTTCTGACAGTTCTCATTTTGCAATACCTATTGAACAGGGTGAGGTGAATCTGGTTACCCAAGTATGTTTGAACTCTTGCACAACAAAATGAGAATTCCTTTCTGAGAGACCTCAATTTCACCTAATGATAACCATGACTGGTATGAAAGCAAGGAGTTTAGAGAATGCCAGATACAATCCAAATAATTCTCAGCAATAGTAGTATCTATGCATCACGCTAGCTTTTCTCAATTCCTATAGCTTGTTCTCTCAGCTTTCAGATCTACTTTTGAATAGCCTGAATTCCTGCTTGCAATCTGTTTGTTCTGTCTACAGAAAAATGGCACAGAAAAATGATCCTTATTTCAGGTCTCTCAAACCCAGCATAATGTGTATTTTTGTTTGTACAGGCAGAAAGGTCAGATGAAGCAGACTTTTTTTGCTATGTTCAGCATCTGGTTTGATAATACTATTCATTCCCTTTTGATTCCTCAGAGTGTATCTTCTTCCAAACCAGATCTTCTCCTTGAGGTAATGCCATAATCTATCGACACTTTAAGAGCTTTAATATTCTCTCTGTGACTGTTTTTTCCTAACAATCTTCAAGAAAAGGAACATTTATTCCATGATTCTATGGCCTTTGCTTGTCTTAGAAGAATGTTTGAAGAGAATTTGCGGTCTTTTACTGTGTAGCAAGACAATTCCTTCTCTTCTGTCTCTTGTTGTAGTGTCTCAGAAAGAAGCTTCCAATCTCTTTCTTTTTTCTTTGCTGCCAGAGGAGAATAGAGGAAAACAACAGTTGTCTTCCCTGCAAATCACAGAAGAAGTTACAAGCTCTAACAATGGCTTAGTTTTTGAAAACCTCTTTGAATGATAATGCAGAAATAAAAAGGCAAGAAAAAAGCAAAAAAGAACCAGGAAGTAGTTCAACAGTTTCACAAGCAGGGCACAATTATGATACACTTTATTCCTTCTCTTTCAACTCCCTGTGTTAAATGTCATTTATCATCTCAAAATTATGAGCTTCATTTTCAATTCAGTTTTACTTTACAAGTCCCTTCAGATATAGGACCATGCCTAGCAAGCTGTTCTTTGCAGTAGCTTTAGCTCTTGCAAGGTGCTCCGACAGATAATATGAAGGTGTTGCAGCAGTCACATCCCTTAATCCTTTTCCTTTCATCCCACTCACATGCATCTGGAAATTAGAATACAATTTCTGTGTGGCTAATGTAGAAATTAGCAGTGAGGAATAACTTCCTGAACACTGGGGGAAGTCGTAATGACATTAATTACTCTGCCTGTGATCCGTCTTTCAAAGATTCTGTTATCACAGGTCTTCCAGGATGATATTCCAATGACTAGGGTCTGTTCCTCATAAGAGGAAGGAACTGGGCTCTGATGATTTCCAACACCTCATTTTATGTGAGCAAAAGTGACTGTACTACTCGAAACACTGATTGAATAATGACTACGTCTAAACACCAGGATACACCCAGAGATTGGATCAAATTATTATCCTACTTGAAGACATGGCCACAGCATGCAACAGCCTCATGTCTGGCTCTCTTTCCATGGGCAACAAGGTATGAGGAGAAGTGTGGAGAGAGCCATAAACTTTGTGAAGACCTGTCTTGATGTGGTGTCAGGATGGAGCAGCTGCACCAAATGGCTGAGCAGGGCTCCCATATTCTGCAGTTTCAATAAGGAAACATTGAATATAAGAAAATGTAGTGGTAGGACAAGGGGTAACGGGTTCAAACTTAAACAGGGGAAGTTTAGATTAGATATAAGGAAGAAGTTCTTTACTGTGAGGGTGGTGAGGCCCTGGAATGGGTTGCCCAAGGAAGTTGTGAATGCTTCATCCCTGACGGCGTTCAAGGTGGGGTTGGACATAGCCTTGGATGGCGTGGTTTAGTGGGAGGTGTCCCTGCTCATGGCAGGGGGGCTGGAACCAGATGATCTTAGGTCCTTTCCAATCCTAACTATTCCATGGTTCTATGCTATTAAATAAGTTGTTGCTAGAAGCATGTACAAGGAATGTGAAAGTCTGGAGTCCTTTTTAACAGATGCAAAAATTTAGGGAATTTCAGCAGAAATAGTGGTAGTCATTGGTTTAGCTTGTCCATAACTTAGCATTTAAAATTATCTCAGTAATTTGTAGTTGTTTATAGGGTGCCTTCTCAGATCCTCTCACTGCAGCAGGGGTTTAATAATGGAACTCTCATGGAAAATAGGATTTGTTAGAAAATGAGAAGGTGGTTTAGTAAGAGAAGGTCTAAAGACAACAAGTAGCAGTGCAAAGCTTGGAAGTAGCCAGTGAAAAGCAACAAAGCTATATTAAAAAAAAAAAAAAAAACGACAAAAAAGCGAACTTTTTCTTTGTATTTAAATAAATTATAGCATAAGCTAGACCAATTATCAAGCCACGCTATAACACAGCTTCCCTATATTCTTTGGATGTTAAATAATTCCTTTTAGTAAATACCTGGTTTTTGCAAATTGAGGTCATACCAAACATGGAGCAGCATGAGATTCTTTGTTATACACCTGTATCCTTTTTCATTCTCTGTTCCACTGTACTAACAATAAAGAGAAAGCCTTTAGCCACAGTTTTGCTTTTCCTGTTACATACATTAGATATTTCTATAGCGACCAGGTGCAGAATTCAGAGGTGAAGCTACTGTGATTCCAGAGCTTTACTTCCAAAATCTGTCTAGCACTGAATTCTGTCCCAGCATTCACATTTGGCCCTTTTCTAGGCCTGTCTGACTTTTCACTAAGAATAACCAGACATTTCAGAATAAATTACTTCATTTGGAAGCTATAAAGAATCCCTTCTGCCTCATTTCTCCCTCCTTTGTTTTGTGCTGTTCTTCGCCCTGATGCCTGACCAGAGTAAATTCCTGAGTGTCTCATGTTTATTCACCAGGCTGCTGATAGTAATCGCAGCAAAATCTCCATAGCCGTCAGCTAGGGAAAGTGTTATTTTTTTAGAAGGCATTTCTTTTCCAATTTATTGCATGCGATATGTTAGGCTTTGATCTTATGAACATTACAGTTGACTCTAGGAGTAGTCAGGCTGGTAAAGTCAAGCACGTACATAAATGTTGGCAGGATTTGTTCTTTCCTAAGTGTAACAGTGTAATAGTTTAACAAATTGTGTCATACCTGTAAGGAGTATTTATCAGGCCCACACAGAATGGCTGTTAGTAGTTTAGAACAGTAATCCATAAAATGCATCCATGTAGATATGCATCTTTAAGTTTGGAAGTATACTGCAGGTGAAGGTTTTTGTAAGCACCAATCATGTATTGTATTGTAAAATTAGCTAAAATATTGTGCTTGTGCTTTTGGGTGTGGTTAAAGTTTTGGGATTTTAGGCCTGCATCTTGTCACAGTTACATAAACAAAAACTCGGTCCAAGTTAGTTATGGTGAAAAAGAGCTCCGGTCTGCCACCTTGTGTAGCAATGTCTAAAATACAGAATTGGTTATTTAGAAGAATACCGGTAAGAGTCGTTGTCAGATTTTAGAAATAAGTGCTGTACCTCCATATCATTGAGCTATGGATTTCCTTAGAAAAATACCAACACCATGATAGAAAACGTTTGGAGAGAAGGATCTTTGCACAGATTGTGAATCCATAATGATTAGGAAAGACAGGTTAAAATATTTCTATTCAGGGAAGCAATAAATTAAATACAGGTACCTGCAGTGCTAACAGATCACAGTCCTGGTATTAAATGAGGGGAACTAGAAAACTGCCATTGTCTTCAAAAGGGATAGGAATATCCTATCCCTTTTCTCTAAATTAATTGGTAACCCTTATTTGTTATTTTCATAGTAGTGTGAATATACTGCTCTTTGGGCTATTTCTCTTAAGCCTGTGGTGAATAAGAGTTAGTAATGTTTTGTCTGTCAGAAATGGTCCTCATTTTTGCCTATGTAGCATAGGCTTTAATTTGTAATTACTAATCCACAGTGCCATAGTGAGCTTCTGCTAATCTGCTCTTTGAATCTTGCTTCCAAAATGCTGTAGATGATATCAGCTGAGATTTTCTTGTCCCAGCATACATTTTCTGCTTCCATGGTTGTAGTCCAAATGGACTCTGCACCTCTTTATTTATCTGCATTCCCAGCTGCTAGTCCTTAGAGCTACTGTCAGCTTTTAATGACGTTCATATCCAGGCAAATGTAAGATGATGAAAAATCTTGGCTCTACTGAGATCAGTAAGAGAAAAGCAGGCTCAGCACACTGAGACCATTGAGACCTAGGTGCATGGAGGCATTTAATTGTCCATATTTGAACCTCTGTTTCACCATAGGTTTAAATGATGAGTTACCCATCTAATTAAGAGTAATGGCAGACAATGTCAGCTCATTTTACTTGTATATATAATCTAGCAAAGGCAGTGGCACTGCATGACTAAATAAGGTGAGGTGTTTGGCTGTAGACTGATAATATATAATTAAATGAACCAATAAGTTTAAATCACTTAGCTGAACTAACTTTCTTCAGTATCTAAACCCCTTACCAATACTTATAAATACAACTAAACAAATGTGAAATCAAAAACAAAGCATACAAATCTAAAATAAGAAAACTAATTACTGCTGTATTTCCTGGTTCTAAAGGGGAAAAATTTGCCACCAGATTGAGAAAACTATGAAAGCTTTCTCATTCAGTTAATTAATTATTCAAATGTAATTTTGAAAATTAACACAATTAGAGTTGATCTTCCAAGACTTGATTTTTTTATAAGGGTGATATGAAAATACATCATCAATTCTTATACAGATATTTGTACATGTATGCAGTGGTATGTACAAGGAAATTTGTAGGGTGGACTTCATGTAACACTCCAACTTTAAAAGTTTAGCTTTCTACAGTTAGACATTTATTCCAATCTGCTAATCTGGATGGCCTCATTAGTCAATGGAGAGAAGCATCTTTCTTGCCATCTTATGAAAAAGGGGATGAACCACAGTTTGAAATTTCTCTTCTTACTGTCAGTGGAGGGGAGTCTGGTCAGCTTACCTGCTATCTTTGTTAACATTTCAGAAGATGATATTTGAAGAAAAATCACCATTTTCTATGACGTTAAATCACTATTTTTCTAAAAAAATTCATACTATTGGATTGAAACAACGTTATTAAAACACAAAGAAATCCCTACCATCACTCTAACACAAGACTTTGGGAAGTTCCATAGGGCATTTAAACTGGTGTGGCACTAGGGTGTTTTTTTTGGTGTGGGTGGTGGATTGGTGGGGTGGGATTGATCAAAGACTGTGTCCTGGGTTCAGCAGCAGCAGTCATTTTTCTCCTTCTTGGTAGTTGGTGCAGTGCTGTGTTTTTGATTTTGGGCCTGGGAGCAGCGCTGATAACACCAGTGTTTTCAGTTACTGCTTAGAATGTTTTGGTCTGGCCAAGGACTCTCTGAGTCTCATGCTCTGCCAGGGAGGAGGTGAAGCCGGGAGGAAGGAGAGACAGGACACCTGACCCAGACTAACCAAAGAGATAGATTATTCCATACCAGAGCACGTCATGTCCAGGATGTAAAAACGGAGAGCAGAGACCCGGAAGGGTGGGGGGGGTGCACGGTGGGGGTGCACTGCTTGGTCGGGCTGGGTGGTGACCAACTGTATCCTTTCCTTGTATTTGCCTTGTCATTATTATTATTGGTGGGGGTGCACTGTTTGGTCAGGCTGGGGACTGGTGGTGAGCAGTTGTATTCTCTTTCCTTGTATTTGCCTTGTCATTTTTATTATTGATGGTAGCAGTAGTGATTTGTGTTATACCTCAGTTACTAAACTGTTCTTATCTCAACCTGCGGGAGTTGCATTCTTTAGATTCTCCTCCCCATCCCCTCAGGAGCTGGGGGGAAGAAAGAGGGAGTGAGTGAGAGAGTGACTGCGTGAGGGGTTTAAACCATGACAGACTGGAAGATTTGTCTGCCATTTTGCTCATCCTTTGACTATACGAGCTAAAATTCCTGCTCGGATGCAGAATCCTTCATGTGACTTTTGAAGAATGGTAGAAGATGGGAAAGTGGAGGAGAACATTTCATTTGCTCAAAAACATTTGGATGGCTACAAGAGGAACAGCACCTTGCAGAATCAGTCCCTATAACACCAACCAACTTAATGAGCATTATCCCTGAACCAATCTATTCATTGCTGCTGATCAAAATCTTGTGCTTACTGTATGTATACTGCCAGACATTCTACTCCTCCAGAGTCGCCCCGTGCTATCATCCCACACTGAAAGTTTACACTTCCTCGATCTGCTCTAGTTTATATCAAATGGAGATTATTAAGTTATACACAGGGGAACAGGTGGGTGGAGCAGCTGGCATGAGAAGTGAGCAGCCTGACAACAGAAAAAAAATCAGGGTAAATTGCAGCACAAAAAATTTCCTAAGAAATTGCAAATTTCACAATCTGTTCATGAGAACTGATGGTATGGCTCGTGTGCCAGGTAACAAGTCTGGGAGACTCTAGACTTCACTGGAAGCAGACTATTCAAGACCTTCAAAGATCTTCTTAGTTTTGGCTTCAGTCTATTACACTATACCATGCAATCCTACTCGTACTGGAAAGCAATTCTCTATGAATTTCATAAATAGATTGAAAAGGTCACAGTGGTTTTTCAGTCTTAATTGACTGACTGATTTACTGTATTTTTTAATTACAGGTGAAGTTTAAACATAGCTCTATGAACTCTTACAGTCATGCAGAATTGAAGGTGTCTTTGGCTTCATTCAATGACATGAAGAAAGCATCAGTTTGAACTGGTTCTGACAAACACCAGTTAGAGCAAGCTAACCAAATAAATAAGCTCTTCCTAATTTGGTGCAATGTGGAAGGTGACCTGGTGGAATGAAATATTACAGATTCTAAAGTACTCAAAATTTAGATTATAATGAACTTGGATAACCTAGAAGAATACAAAAACAGTCAGGAAACCTGATAAGGACAAAGTGGCAAAGTTTCTACAGTAAGTAAATGTGTAGATGGCTATGGAGGAAGTACATGACAAGATCAGATGTTGAAGGAAAGATAAGCTGCCGGTTGATATCCAATACTCTGGCAGGTTATCTGGTTTCATTTAATAAGGAGCCTTGACTGAAACAGCCTCTTGGTTAGGCCAGTGTTTCAGGGTACAGCAAAATGATTCTATGATTCCGAAACAATGTCTTACCTCTGTAAGCTGCATATTGCTGTAGTTTTTCTCTGGTTATCTTCTGTTTTGACTTGAGAGGATTTTCTCATGAAAGTTTCACTAAAACACATATATTTCTGCAGAAAGTTACACTTCTGATAAATCTGCATTTTTTGTCAAAAAAGTGTTTAATCAAGCAGTTTTCAGCCAAGTCTAATTATAGCGTCCTCTTTAAATGTTTCAATGTTTCAGACTGCACTTCAAAAAGAAACACAATGAAACATTTATTCATACTAAACTCTTCCATATTACTCAAATTACAATAAACAATTACATATGTCATATCTTGATAAGTATTTAGCATGCCACTGTATAGCATTGGGTGGATTGGGTTTCTAATTTCTCCCCTTTAAATTCAAACTTCCTTCTAGTTCTTATCTGAATTGCTGTTGAACACAAGCCAAAGTTCACTCAAACTTCCTTTCTACACAAATTCAATTAAGAAATGTAAACATGTGGAGTATCTCTTGGGAAGGGAGGAGGCAGGAGCCGGGGAGAAAAAAAAAAGGGAAAAAGAATTATCAGTGTGAAAGATGTAGTCCAAAAGGAGAGAGTGCAATTTTTGTGTGGAGAAAAGAATCAGTAGTAGCTTTTGACGTGGACAAAGTAATCTGTTACTAGAGGCAGCGGGTTTCTTGCTTATGACAGAAGCTGTCAGCCAACTCTGTGTGAAAGAAAGGTAACTCATGTTTGCGCAGTCACAGGGAATAGCATGTTGTTAATGGCAAGAGAATCATAGAATCATAGAATAGTTAGGGTTGGAAAGGACCTTAAGATCATCTAGTTCCAACCCCCCTGCCATGTGCTTAGCTTTTGGAAGTGTTTTGGCTGTTGTGGAACACGCATTGAGTATTGGTTTGAAACAGAATATTTTGTTGTTGAAATGCTGTTTCTCATAGGCTTTTGTTGAACAACATGCAAATTCCTGGTATAATCTAAAAGACAATAATAAAATTTACTAGAGCAAAGGTAAACAGAGAAACATAATGACAGTAATAGAAGAGAGAATATAGGGGGAAAGGCTCAGTAGAAAGTATGAAAGCTCATCTGTGCATTATTATAAGCACTTTTAAGCTTGTGTGGAATAATTAGGAAATATGGGATAATTAGGAATTAAACTTATATTTTAAATGTAGCATTGTCCACACATAAGGGAAAACGGACTTTCAAGGCCTCTCAGGGCGAGATGCAGCCGCACCGGGTATGCCAGGAATGTGCACTCCACCGCAATTCCCGTGGCAACGCGAAGACGAAGCGTAGGGCGAGGTGGAGATCTCGCAGTTACGCTTTGTCCTAACTTCAGCACAAAGACGGGAACGAGATGGTACAAGAAACTGATAAGCTGTGTAACTGGCAACACTGGCCGGAACGAGATGGTGCAAGAAGCTGATAAGCTGCGTGGTAGAGTGAGGTGGAGACCTTGCAAAAGCCGATAAGACTTCTTACCCTGGGCCAGCAGCCTGTCATCTTTTGACAGAATGCCGTCCTCAGTGTGGACTTTGCTTCATTATAACGTCATTATAATGCAATTACTCACTCATCTCTAATGAGACCCCCACTCCAAAATGAGATCAACCCTCTCTGAGTAATAATAATAGTACGTATGACTAGAGTCACTCAAGCTCCACCTTAAAGATAAAAAATAATATAAAAAGACCCAAGAAAGAGGGGGATATTGGGGAAGATACCATCGTGGACGAGTTAAGGAAAATAACATCAACCGACTCCTGGGACCGGTCGACGGGCTGGACCTCTCTTCCCCCCCCATAGGGACGCCTGTGGGTAAGACTCGCACTGTATCCAGTGCTTTCTTAGGGAAAACTTAGAATCTCTATAGAGTTGTTCTTATTTGTCACCTGTATCTTTTAGAGCTCAGCTGTGTCAACTTTATCAAGCGCTTGTATTCATGTAACTATTATATGCACGTGCTTTTGCAGACAGTATTTATCACCGGCAATCCATAAGAACCTGTACCTGTTGCACCAATAAATTTAGTTAATAAGTCATACTGTTTTGATATCTAATTGTCACTATCGGTAAATCCAGACCATTAGAGGTTCGATATAAGTGAACGCGGTCGGATTAGCCTCCGGACCATTAGAGGTTCGATATAAGTGGGCGCGGTTGGGTTGAAACCCGGACCATTAGAGGCTCGATATAAGCGAACGCGGTCGGATTGGCTCCCAGACCACTAGAGGTTCAATATAAGCGAACGCGGTCGGACCGATAGCAGCATATCCGAAAGTGAAACAAGGGGTTTGTTTTCCCCCCCCACACTCTTTAACGCAACAGAAAATTGGCGTAGTCGGCAGGATTGCCATGGATAAACTGCTGCAAAAATATGATTGTGCCCCTTCCCCAGCTGGGAAGGAGTGGGCCCAAAAGTTTCGGAAGGATAAAGAGAAAGTGGTAGAACGTAAGAGAAAGTGGTAGAACGTAAGAGAAAGTGGTAGAATGTAAGAGAGAGTGGTAGAACGTATTGAGCACTATTGGGCTTTACAGAAGCTTAAAGAGGGAGAAGTGAGATGGATGCAGATGGATGCAGATGGATTGCATGCTTTCCTGGTGGTATATGTGCCGGATCGAGACCCGAGGTGGGAAGGTCTCTCGTATGCTCTTATCAAACGATATTAAGCAAATGATAACAGACCATAGATTTGGAACCCCATATATAACTTGCTTTATATAGTCTCTCTGTAATATGTATGTATTAGAGGTTTTATATAGAAGTATGTCCGTGTTTCTACCGACCCTTGCAGACCTTTATAGATACTACTCGCCACTTCTTCTGATGTAGGCTGGCCACCTGCATCGGCATGAGTGTGCATTTTGGTCAGTACAAAAGCCCAAGCCTCATGCAATGTGGGGGAGGCAGAGCCTCTGCGGGGACGCCCGCTGAGATTGAGCCTGCCACCTTGCACTGCGATGATGCTGCTCGGAGCTGGCTTCCTGATTGTCTTCACAGGGTCATTGCACCACGTTCTGTACGTGGGACCGTGTAGTGGGAGTAATGATTGTCTGAATTTTGTGTTTTAAATATTGTATTTGTATGGAGTGTGTTTATGGGATCCCATGAATGTGTGTGTATGTGTGTGTCTGTTGAGGGCAGACAGTGTTCTGTGTATTTATTTGCTGTCGGATTCATGTAAAAGTTTTCAACAGGTAGCAGATTAACATTTTGGGCAAGAAAGGGTTAATAGGAATTTATGGCTGCTGCTCAGCAGACTGGCAGCTGTAGCTGCTGCTGGGCAGGCAGGCGTTTGTAGCTGCTGCCGGGCAGTCCAGTCCGGCTTAGTGTGTTTAAGGTAACCTGGGGGTGAATCCAAGACTTAAAATATGAACTGCTAACTGAAAAAGTGAGAGGGGTAGTGCAACCACAAGCTTTACCAACCTCCACCCAAACAGCATCAGGGTGGCAGAGGAAGAGAAAAAATGGTTAATGACACAGCAAACTCGTTGACTGTTAACTGTGCAGTTTGCTTCTGCAGCTGCTTCACATTCCTTTTTATCGGAATGCCTCCGCTTTAAGGAATCACTTTAACTTGTCTTACTTCTCAAGAACTGATAACCTTGGGGAAAGGGTATGTTTGTGTCCTCCTACCTACAGGTCCGTGGTGGCTGCCTGCAAAGTTTGTCAAGCCTCGCCATGAGCTGGACAGACGAGTGGAAAAACCCAGTGCCTCAGCTATAAGAGCTGACTGTGAATACCCCAAGCAGAATGACATAGAGGAAGAGAAAAAGAAATGATTGCAAAACATCACTTGGGGGCAACTGAAAAGTAACAGCTTAAATATGTGTGCTTGCAAAATAACTGTTAGTACAGACTGTGATTTTGTGTATAAAACCATCTGCACTTAACTAGCCAGTGGCTAACAAGAAACTACACCTTGTATTGTATGGATTTGTCACTTGTAAAACTGATATTAGAGCATGCAAATTTGCAACAACTGCTAGAAAATGTTATGGCAAAAGCTAGAAAGATTCTAATACAATGATAGTGTTATAAAAAGCACGCAAAGAGGGTAAGAAATTTCTTTGGCTGGTCCCTCACTGCCACTGGCATTTTGAGCATGCTACTACACCTGGTAGTATACATACCACAAATGTAAATCTGTATGTGCTTTGCCATAATAATGATTTGGATAAAGCAGGTGAAATTCTGCACTGACAATGAGGTTAAATCTGTCACAAACAGCCATACCCTTACCTCCGTCTAAAATTACCAATATTTGGCAATACCCGTGTCGTGGTTTAAACTTCATAAACCCATACAGCCGCTCTCTCACTCACTCCCCACTCTTTCTTCCCTCCGCTCCTGGAGGGATGGGAAGGAGAATCGAAAGAATGCAACTCCCACAGGCTGAGATAAGAACAGTTTAGTAACTAAGGTATAACACAAACCACTGCTGCTACCACCAATGATGGTAATGACAAGAGAAAATACAAGGGAAAAGAATACAATTTCTCACCATCCAATATCAAGCCTGACCATGCAGTGCACCCCCGCCGGTGCCCCCCCCACATTGCACCCTCGCCACCCTTCCGGGTCTCTGCTCTCCGTTTTTGCATCCTGGACAAGTCGTGCTGTGGTATGGAATAATCTCTTTGGTTAGTCTGAGTCAGGTGCCCTGTCTCTCCTTCCTCCCGGCTTCCCCCCTTCCCTGGCAGAGCATGAGACTCAGCAAGTCCTTGGCCAGCCTAAACATCACCCAGCAGTAACTGAAAACACTGGTGTTATCAGTGCTGTTCCCAGGCCCAAAATCAAAAACACAGCGCTGCACCAGCTACCAAGAAGGAGGAAAAAAAAAAAAATATGACTGCTGCTGCTGAACTCATAACAACCCGTTGCCTGCAGCAACATTTACAGGGGTTGACGGGGTGGTAATGGAATTGGAAAAGAGGGGGATATTGGGGAAGATACCATCGTGGACGAGTTAAGGAAAATAACATCAACCGACTCCTGGGACCGGTCGACGGGCTGGACCTCTCTTCCCCCCCCATAGGGACGCCTGTGGGTAAGACTCGCACTGTATCCAGTGCTTTCTTAGGGAAAACTTAGAATCTCTATAGAGTTGTTCTTATTTGTCACCTGTATCTTTTAGAGCTCAGCTGTGTCAACTTTATCAAGCGCTTGTATTCATGTAACTATTATATGCACGTGCTTTTGCAGACAGTATTTATCACCGGCAATCCATAAGAACCTGTACCTGTTGCACCAATAAATTTAGTTAATAAGTCATACTGTTTTGATATCTAATTGTCACTATCGGTAAATCCAGACCATTAGAGGTTCGATATAAGTGAACGCGGTCGGATTAGCCTCCGGACCATTAGAGGTTCGATATAAGTGGGCGCGGTTGGGTTGAAACCCGGACCATTAGAGGCTCGATATAAGCGAACGCGGTCGGATTGGCTCCCAGACCACTAGAGGTTCAATATAAGCGAACGCGGTCGGACCGATAGCAGCATATCCGAAAGTGAAACAAGGGGTTTGTTTTCCCCCCCCACACTCTTTAACGCAACAGCTTGTAGCATGGAAATTGTCAATGCAGGTTTGAGACCACTACACTGCAAATGCTGGATAGAACATGCAAAGGCCAACACATTTCTGACTCATTGTCTAGAGTCTGGTAAATCAGGTGACAGCTGGTGGTGTTCTTAATATCAGCATCAAATCCAAGGAAACCAGCTGAAGCATGTAGCTGAGAAAATTCATTACCCATTTAAAAAGTTTAAAGGGTATGTGAGGAAAGTTAGAAAAAGTCTTTGGCTTTTGAACACTCAGCTCTTTCTCAGGAGCTTCAGGAGTTATATACACTTGTGTAAGAATGTATTCTGAGAATATTTCAGTTAAATGACTTTTAAAAGTGTGGTTTACATCAGCTGTGGATTCCAAGCAAATGGACAAAATCCTTTAGCTGAGCTAGACAAAATAAAAAATTAAATAAAATTAGAAAAACCCAAACCCCAAAAACCCAGACAAACAAAAAAAACCCCAGGAACCAACAAAAACACATCCCACCAAAAAACATGTGTCCCCCCACCTCCCCAGCCCCCCCAAAATACAGTACCACTAGATACTTGAACTATAGATTTGTGACCTTTTTTGTACTGTTAAAACATATTGATTAAAAAGCATATCTGGAAAGTTTCTATAACACCCAGTCAGAGATAAACATTTAAGCTGTGAGATCCCTACATCCTGCTCAGCGGTAGATACTGATCTGAGGTATACCATGGCAAAAACAAATCTGCAGGGCAACCCTTTACTGATCACACTTGAAAGAGGAGGTGTTTTGCTCCAGAGTAGAGAGGGTCTAGGAAGGATTGCCTGGGGGCTCTGTAAAATCTGTCTGTTCTTTGGTGCCCACCTGGAAGACAGTTGCAGTCTCCACAGGTTGGTGTTGGGACAATCACAATTAAAGAATCATTTTGGGATGTGAAAAAAGCATTCTGTGATAGAAGTGGTCAGGAAGCAGTGCTTCACAGAACCTTCATTTAAAACAGAAGTGGTTTCTGAATGCTTACTGAACAGCAAGCTGGAAATTATTACTCAAATGTCAGATGGGTTTATAAGATATTGATAAATTATAGTAATCTATTTTGTGGCATTAAACTGTATTAGTAAAAAGTGTTTTTATAATCTGCTTTAAAATATTACTTAACCAGAAAAAAAAAATCTGAATCTAGATATGCATACTTTAGCACAAGCCTAACCTTAATAGAATTGTACAGAAACAGCTAGACCACATCTTTGATAGAGGTTTACTGAAAGAGCCCTTGAAAAGGAAGCTAATGTAGAGTTCAAATGGATCAAGAACCAAACTGGATTCTGACCTCTATTCTGCTGCTCTTCTATATGATCTTCTAGCGCATCATCCTAGGTTTTCATACTTTTTTACATGTGGGTATCAATTATTGTTGAGACAGACCCTGTGAGGATTTGAATCTTTTAGTGAGTGTGTTTTGGAACTATATGAAAGGCAGATATTTTTGAGAAAAAACAGGATAATCTTTACAAACAATGCAGCTTTTGTTTGTTTTATGGAATGTAGCATTTCAAGGTGCTTTTATCAAAAGGAAAAGCAAAGATTATGTGCACAACCATACTGGCATATACATGATCGTTCCATGCCATTACCAGCTCTTGATGGATCTTTCACACCACATCACATTTATTTTCTACCTGCTCCTGAGCAATCTCCCTGTTTCAGTAGTACTAATTAAATCCTTCAGTATCACCCTTCAGTGAAATTAGTCTCACCTTATTTCATGGTGCAAATAAGGCTTAATTTTTCAGCAGAAACCCCAGAAACTGAACTGAACTTCAGACAGTGCTGCTGATCTGTTTCCCGGGTAGTCCATTTCCATGCAGCATAAATATGAATCTTTTCCTGAATCATGCCCTTTCTTGGTTTTGGTGAACTTGACAGTTCAACTGTTTTAATTCCTTTTTTCCCATGTGCTTCCTTTGATCTTCCTTTTATCATCACTTGTATTTACCAGAAGAGGGTCTTCATTTATTGCAAATTGGCCAAACATTATCAAAGCATAGCTATATTCTCTATGCTTTACACATGAGAAACTGAAACATCAACAGAATAAATGTTTTGTGTGGCGACAAAAGGGAGGTTTTGTTCACCTACAAAAATAGAAATCAGCCTTACATCTAGCCTGACATTATTATGTGCTAAAAGGAAATGACACTGTGTTTTGCATGTTCTGTGTCCCTGGAAAAGGCAGGTGCCCTCTTGTTCTTTAACAACTCTATTTTCAGAGCATGCAACTGTCCTTGATGATCAAAGGGCTTAGATGTGGATTAATGTAGACTTTGGTCTTTTTTTGGCCATGATATTGTGGCTGAATTTACTATCCTGTGCATTTTTTAGGTATATATTTTGCTTTTTTAGGTTTTCAGTGTTGGAAACAGACACAGTATGGATGAAAATTGGCAGAAAAATGTGAAAAGCTTCAGGATTTTGAGTCAGGTGGCAGAACATTCGTGAAGCTTCTGGCACACCACAGATGGTCGGTATAAACTGTTGTGGCAGAGCAGCTCTGCCAGGAACCCCATAGAGTTTATTTCTAAAGTAAACTTTTAAAAATACACAGAATATTAAAGTAGAAAAAAAGATATAATTTGAAAACACTGTTAATATGTTGGTGTATTGTTATGCAGTTCCATGTAGCACCATCCTTTTTATTTTTTTCCCTAGTTATCTGAGATTAGTATCAAAATTTTCCTAATTCCAGCTTCTCTGATCTTTGTACTCTTTCAAATAAATCATATAACTGATCTGGAGGACACAGTATACCATTGAACCAAGAGGTGAGCTCAACAGCAAAGTTATAGATACTTCCGTATTTACAGAAAAACCATGAATAGGACTCAGAAGCAAAAGCATAGTTTTACATAGTGTATATTATAGGCATATGAAGAAAACCAGAGCATTTAATAAATATAACATTTATACTATTTATGTAGAGAAAATTTCTTGTTATTTATGTGCAAAGTTATATATATATTAATATATTTATTGTTATATATATAGATTTATATACAAGAGTAAGAATATCTATATATTATCATGGAATCATGAATCTAAAGTCATAGAATACCAGGTTGGAAAGGACCTCAAGGATCATCTGGTCCAACCTTTCTTGGCAAAAGCATGGTATAGACAAGATGGTCCACCCTATCTAGCTGAATCCACCACTTCTATGGGGAGATTATTCCAATGGCTGATTGTTCTCATTGTGAAAAATTTTCCTCTAGTGTGGATGAAGTTTTTTCAAGCATATTGTTCGTTTTTCAGAATTTCTTGGAATTGTGATCTGTGGTGCTTGGTAAATCTTAGCTAACAACTGATATTTCAAGAAGAAACCTATTCATAAGGTTAGTGTTAGATTCTTAATAACTTTTTGTATTTCACTTATTATCTAGAGAAATCAGCATTTAGAAACGTCAGTCAAAATGTATAGTTTAAAAGTGGTAAAGGGATTCCAAGATGTGACTCATCTCTTAATGATTCCATTGTACACTACTGCAAAAATGGAAATATTGTTCAGCCAGGTTAAATGCCAGCTAAAACTTTTTATCTCCAAACAGGTCTTGATATTGTTTGAAATAAATTAGTTGTCAAAAGAAGAGATTCACCTTTTGTACCAGTAAGATATATCCCCTAACACCATATCCTCCCCCTTAAAGTCCCAAACACTGAGTACATCTGTGGTTTTAACGTGATATTTTGATGTGAATTTTTACTCATGATTTCATTAAGCTAGGTCATAGAGGAGGACAAAGTGATGCTATCTAGGCTAATTTTGTAATCTCTAAGAAGCTATGCATTTGTTGAATTGTCAATGATTTTTTTTTCCCCTCTGCACCTTAGCCTTTCAATCTGGTGAAAGAACACTTTTCTTTTAGGTGAAATCTCCGTGAAGTTAGTAGGAAAATTCCATGAGCTGGAGGCTAGACTTTCTGAGCCAGTGTGTATGGATCTGTACTGGGAATTAAATTATAGGCTGAAAAGAACAGTATGAGATTGAGCTATACCAAATGGAATTAATTCCCATTTTTTAAATTCCTCTCTTTCCTCACCTGTTCCTCCGTATTTGAGAGGAAGCAAGTAAAACCCTTTCTGGTTAAGTCAGAGAGAATAACATATAATATGAGGAGTTAAGGTTAAGGAAAATTTGACTGGTTACTAATAACATGCATTTAGAAGTAATCTTACGTCTTTTACATGGGATATGAATGCTGCGTCATGCATACCTTGCCATTTTTGTCTTGCAGGATGGAATCGAGACAAAAAAGAACACAGACACAGTTGCATAGCTACAGTAACCTATTCTCTTTATATAATTAGGTGTAATCATTCTATGATTTACTATAATATGCCGTTTGTGGTGAATCTATATGTGAAGCCATATTTTTGTGTTTCAGCCTCAAGACTGTTAGACTTGTCTGTTATTTTGTTGTTGTACCTTTCCACTTCCATAGCAACAATTTAGCTATTCTCAGTTCATAGTAATTGTGAGAAAATGAAATTCCATCTGTTTTTGCCAAATGAAGTCTGAATAAAACTTTACTTGTTAAACATCACTGATTTCCACTCCTAGGCTGGTTAAGCGAAGTAGTGCTTCTTGGTGTTGCACAATCTTCCTTGCTTGTGAGAACTGTAAGTGGTCAGTGCTACAGCTAACTAATACTGTGAAACTGGGATCAGTGTAAGCACTGGAATAAGAGAGAATTCTGAAAGGACACTTGAGGCCAGCAATACTGAACCAAGTTTAAACTCACATGCTATGCAGTAATAGTGCTGATCAGGAAATACAGTTAAGCCTAAATTTGAATAATCTTTTACAAATACATCAGAGTAAGAGTTTCATTGTTGCAAAAACGGTGAAATGCAGTGCTAGCATTTTTCCCCATACTTTTACACATCTTCTCTCTGCTTCTCTATCTATGGCATGTTGTTATCAAATACTTTTAGTTTCTACTTCTAAAACTTGAGAGAAGATCTTGGGCATTTCCATTTGCTGTGAATTATTCAATCAAGAAGACATGTTCTAAATCCTCTTGGCCTAGAATAATGACTGAGGCTGTTCTACAAGATAAATTTTTTTCAGAACCTCCTCAGGATATCTGATGCTGTGATCATTTTTTGCTTCTTCATGGACAATTTCCTCAGTTACTTTCCAGCACTTTATTGCCTTGGTACTGTTATAGCATCCCAGAATGATTTAAATTGGAAAAGACCATCAGGAGTGCAACCATTACCTAGTACTGCTAAGTCCACCACTAAACCATTTCCCTAAGTGCCACATCTGCATGGCTTTAAATTCCTCCAGGGATGGTGACTCAACCTCTTCCATGAGCAGCCTGTTCCACTTGATAACACTTTTGGTGAAGAAGTTTTTCTTAATATCCAATCTAAACCTCCTCTCATGCAATGTGAAGCCATTTCCTATTATCTAATCATTGCTACTGAGATGCTATTAGTCTTTTCAATAGCCTTTCCACTATTTGCAGCAGAATTATAAATTCTTTTCCTCTCATGTCTTTAGAAATCTACCACAGAATTCAGTGACAGCTCGGAAAGCACTGTCCATCTCCAAGACCTTGACAAAGCAAGGATTCCACATATGACCTCTAAAATGCAAGGAGGTTTCTCCTTGTTTCACAGGAAACTGAAAATTAGGATAGTTCTGCTGACTGTATTCTATCTCTCTCCTCTGCCAATGGCAGGAGTGGAAAATCAAGGCTTAACCACTTCCTCCATGGCCATTTCAGCAGGCCCATCAGAATTTCTGCAGCTGCTCTCCATTCAAGGCTCATCAAACACCTCTCTCTTCACAGTTTCTCAACCGCCTCCACCTCAGCATTTCAAGTAACTCAAGCTGCTTCCTTTCTTGCTTGCTCTCCTGCTTGCCTGCCAAAACTAGAAAGGCTTTATTAAGGGCTTCCCCATCAATCATCCTGAAGGCCTCTTTGGAGGTCTGATTAGTATTTGCAGCTTGAGCAGGCTGAATATATCTGGTGCAATTTATACAAAGGAGTATGAAGGAAGGGAATAATTTAACTAAAGGGTGAAGTCTTGTTTCTATGCTGCAAGCTATGTTATCATCTCTCCAAGCAAAGAGATATTTTCAGGTTGCAAAGAGTTTCGCATGCAGGAATTTAAGATATGCAATGTCATTTGGGATTGTTAGGGCTTGCCTTTACTGCAGTGCTTGAGAAACCGGATAAATTAGCCTGTGCTAGCGCTTGAGACTGCTGTACTGAAACTGCTACTATGGCGTTTGTAGTTTACAGTGAGCTTAGATGTGCCTACAGATAGTACAATGATATCAATGCAGATATTGCCATCATCTTGGAAAGCCCATGCAGACAATAAAGCATTTTAGAGGAAGGTAAAGTTTTTCTGTGACTAGTGCTCTGGATCCTGTGTATTCTGAATTCTCCAAAATATTAAACATTGAATCCTGCTCACCCAGAAGAATGGAAAACGGGCTGAATTTCACTTTGACAGGCAGTGCTAGAGGCTTGAGAAGTTCTAGGTCTGGGCTGGCTGTGCACAAGGCATAGGGAGACCTACCATGAATTCCCCATCTTGGTACTCTGCAGCCTGTCCAGTTGAATATGCTAGACTCTATTGAACAAGAAGCAAACAAAGAATCTGGCTTGAAAAATAAAAGTGAAAAGAACCAATGATTAATTTGTGATGCCCAAAGCAATCAGCTTCTGCGCTGAAGGATGAGATTTTATTTAGATAGACTATATTCATGCAATCCTGCTTAATCTAATAACCTTACTAAAACTATGCTCTTTCTGGCCTGTTGCTGCTGTAAATTTTGCTTAGAAATCAGGCTGCAGAAAGTTGATATTACCTGATTTAATTAAAAAGCAACTATCAGAGCAAAGTAAAGAGACTAACTGCTGCCTGCCAGCTTCAGTGCTGTTGAGCGAACTCCACAGAGCCAGAGTAGCAGTGGCAGTCGGACTGCACCTCCTCAGAACCACAGGCAGCAGAAAACTGGCTGTTGCCTGGTAACGGGGACTGTTGCTTTTCTTTTTCCAGAGGTTTAGCAAACATCTGAAGCAACCAATTTAGGGAGCAGCATAAGGTTTGAAGAGAACAAATAGCTGTTGAGGAAAAAACAGTCAAAGAGTGAGATCAGAGATTGTTACTTGGATACAGTAAGAGCCAACACAACAGAAGGGCTGGGAGGAGAGGCAAAGGCGAAATAACAGTAGACTTACTTAAGGGTTGGAAGGATTTTCTGTTATTCTTTTGTGCTTATATGCCTAGTGGCAAATGCAGCTCTTCTACACCTGCTGATCCAGAAGCATTTTCAGAAAACTGTTCGCATGAATTTTCTCTTCCTCACCTTCCAGACACTTTATTTTCTCAGACTTTCATGCTACCTTCCACTATATTTTTCACTCTCTATTTACCTTTCAGAAGGAGTTTCTTCTGTCATATCTTGTATAAAGTAGGCGTGGTACTGGTTTCAATAAATGGCAATTCCATTGAGAAAACAGAGACACATGATACATCTAGGTTACTACTGCTGATTCTGTGTGCCTGGTGCCTTGCTACCAGCAGTTTCAGGTAGAAGACGCTAGTTCATCTGTGCATCTGGAAGTTTTTTCTTCATTATCAGAAACATTACAGAAATAGACTGAAAAGTTCCTTTGTGTGAGCACAAGGAAGCCTTCATTTCCCCATTTTTGATCAGAGGAACTAGGGTAATATTTTGCAGACTGCTTCTTGTAGAAGTGCTGATTTGAGCTCTGTTTTACAGGTGGAGGAGATGCAGTTGGACTGCTCAGCTCAAATTTTCTTTGTGGTTCATTTCCATCCATATGGCAAATGTATATTGCTAAATTCTTCCAGTAGATCAGGTAATAGAAACAGTTGATCATGTGAATGAATATAAAGGAGACAGGCTTATCTGTGATGACTTCACTGTGGATAGTTCAAAATGTGCAAGTTCTCAGGTATGAGTTATCCTAGAGAAGATAGCCTGGCTCTTCCTGTGTATTCTGGTTGCTAGTGGTACTTATATTATGTGCAGTAGAATTACCTTAAATATTTTTACTATTGCTGTATTTACATTTTCACTTACATGTGCAGACTTATCTTACAACTCAGCAACAGGTTGTGCAACTTCCTCTGCTTCCATACAGCATTTCTAATGGAGAATTCCTAAAATATATTGCTGGAAGGGAAATAGAGCATAAGGAGCTAGGTACAAATACATCTCCCAGTACAGCAGGCCTTTCAGGGTAGCCTCTTTTTAGTTCTGTCTTTTGGTTGCCTTGCAGCAAGCAATTATTCACACAGATACTCTGGTGGGTTTTCTTTCTGTCAGATGCCACTGACCAGCCTGAGGGAGAGCTCATGATCTACACTCAAGATCTGGTGTCACCATTGCACTGATACGATATGGCTTTTCACTCCTTGCTATCTCTATTTATCTTAGTTTTTTCCTTCAGTTTTCTGAATTGCACACCATTTTTTTATGAATACATATATATATACATAATTCCATTTCTGCAGAATCGTTTTTCTCTCTACATATGATTACATATGAGAAGATTAATCATGCGTGTAAGGCTTGGAAAACCCTAACTCCTTTTCAAAAGTGTCAATATTTAGGTTCACTGCCTAGCTGTCAGATTTATTCATCACTCTCCTAAAGCTATTTCAGCCAACTGAAATTCTTATAAATATCTTTTGAAAATCACTATATTTTTTACGTTTTACTTGAAGCAAAAGAAACATGTCCTCAAAAAAAAAAAAAAAAAAAAGAGAGGCTACAAAATAATGATTGCATATTTTAAATATTGTTAAAGCAGTAACCCACATATTTTCCAATGGGTTTGTGCAAACTTGTATAGTATTACAGCTCACTATTTTAGTGTATTACTATACACTTCAACTACACTGATATTTCATAATTAAAAGCATGTTTCTTCAAAGAATAATGCAAATCAAAGTATCAGATATACTGGTATAGTATCGAAAATATTTTGTTAAGGAAATTTGAGGAGATTGTTCTCAAGAATGAGAGTTGCAGCTTTTGGCTTTCCTTTACTTGACATATTTTAGACCTAATTCAGTAGTCGCTGACATCTGTGTATCAGGCTTTCTTTATATTTCATGGCATTCAATGAACATAGTGTACATGCCTCTCTTTTTTTAACACACTACTGGACCCATAAAATGATGCATTTGCTTTTCTTCTTCCTTTGCGTCTGGAACTATTGATTTTATTTTGTAACTATTATTCAAATGATGTAATACCTTTAATAGGGAGTATTCCAGCTTATTTCTGTGAACCTATTTAAAGGGAAAGTATTTACTCAAGAGTGGAATCTGCTCATTGTAAACAACTTTTAAATGAGTGAATAAAGAATTTGGGCAGTAATTTGAAGTCCTCATAGTTAAATTATGCTATTGGCTGTTATGCAGACAGTTAAAAAAACTCGTGTGGAAACTAACTCTTTGAAAACAGTTTTACTTCTAATTTGTAAAAGAATGTTACTAATCTTGGAAATTTATTACAATATAAACATTTCTAGCAGCTCACTCTTTACCTGCTTTCTCTACAAGAGAAATTTTGGTTATGCAGCAAACACAGGTTTGCTCTCAGACTGTGTCTTAAAATGACCTAAAAATCTATAGATGTTTTATTTTTCATTTCTCAATATGATGAGCTAGCTGGCACGACTGGTGGGCAGTTCATGTGGAGTTGTGACTCTTCCAGAAGATTTCCTGTAAAAATAATAGATGAGTATTGAGGTGTACTCCACTAAGATGATTTCTGTGTCACAAACTGCTCTCAGTATATGGTATTAAAAGCTCATCTGGTATTTTCAACTTGCTAAACTTTGAGATTTTCTTTAATGACATACAACCTAGCATTTTTGTCTCTGATGAATAATCAGCTGTGAGAGTAACCTCTTTACCTAGAGATCTTGTAAAGCACTTAAAAGCCAATGGAGTGCTCTGTTTTATTAGGTTATTAAAATAATTCATCAGAGTAGCAGATGTTCAACAAGTTATAGACTGTCATATTCTGCATTCTAGCTACATATGCAAGCCTGAAGATGTGTGGACTGTATTATGCTGCTGAGCCCCTTGTGAACGTATTTGCAACAATAAAATGAAATAGAGTTTAAAGAACTAAACTAAAAGGAAATCCTTTCAGCAGTCTTCCATAGAATCATAGAATCATAGAATAGTTAGGGTTGGAAAGGACCTTGAGATCATCTAGTTCCAAACCCCCTGCCATGGGCAAGGACACCTCACACTAAACCATACCACCCAAGGCTCTGTCCAACCTGACCTTGAACACTGCCAGCGATGGAGCATTCACAACTTCCCTGGGCAACCCATTCCAGGGCCTCACCACCCTTACAGTAAAGCATTTCCTCCTCACATCCAATCTAAACTTCCCCTGTTTAAGTTTCAACCCATTACCCCTTGTCCTATCACCACAGTCCGTCATGAAGAGACCCTCCCCAGCATCCCTATAAGCCCCCTTCAGGTATTGGAAGGCTGCTAGGAGGTCTCCACGCAGCCTTCTCTTCTGCAGGCTGAGCATACGGGAGGTGCTCCAGTCCCCTTATCATCCTCGTGGCCCTCCTCTGCACTTGTTCCAACAGTTCCATGTCCTTTTGATGTCGAGGACACCAGAACTGCTGCTTCTGGATCTGCAAATGGCATGTGGAAGACCTCTCTATATTGCACTTTGTGTGTTATAGACATGCTAGTTTTGCTAGTTAAGTTGTGCACCTTAGTCTAAAATCTAGGTACAAGAATAAGATGGCTGATCACAGGGCTGCCTAGATTTCTGTTAACAAAGCCCCCTTGTCATGTACTTTTCTACTTCTGGCTATGCTGAGGAATGTCAGATTCTGACTGGACTGGGCATTTTGTTACTTGATTCTTGCCACCATTCATAAAGTGAGAGTTTCTCCGCCTTTTTCACTTGGAAGTCAACCCTCACTTATGCCTACCTTCAACACAGGGAGGCACATGGGCACCCTGTTTACCAGTGGTTTCGTGATTAGGCTACTTGCCTGGGATATGAGAGACTGCAGTTTGAAATATCTGTCTGCTTTGGAGTCAGATCAGAGCAGTTCCACTTTGCATTAAGTATTCATTAGACCCCTGAGTGAAAAAGAGAGAATGACTGATTCAATTTCTCTAGGCAAGTCTGTGGCATTTAACTATGATATAAGAAAGTTATGTATAGGTTCGTATGCCAGTGAAAGCATTTGGGGTAAGATCCTCTTACAGTTTCTATGATTATTTTGTTTGTTCTTTCTCTCGGCTAAGCTTGAAATTTGTGCTTGCTTTACATATACATGGGCTGTTCTTGCTCTTGGTTGTGGAAACCCACATCTAAAATAGAAAAAAATCCAGATTTTTTTTTCCCTTTACTTTTAATCAAATACTGGTATTCTATTTACCATCCAAACATTGTACTTGTTTATATTCATCTGGATGAAAGCTCCATGAAACTGAGTTTCTGGAGTTCTATTAAATTGTGACTCACTTTTTTTTCAGACACCGCCCCCCCCCCCCAGCTGATGTCAATGCCTGTGAACTTATTAAATTAAGTGAATTCTCTTGAAATCTTTAAGAATACGAAAGCATATTAAATTGGCAGCTTTCCTAGTTGGGGAGAGTTCAGTTCAAGGCTGTAGGTCAATATTTAATATCTGTCACGGGAGTAATTTCATCTATATGATCCATTTTCTTTCCCTGGGTAGCCTTGACCTTGACGGATAGAACATATAGGCAGTTGACTAAACTGAAAAGGCTCAACAATACTTCAAACATACCCATGAACTTAGGATAGGAAATTATATTATGGCACAGAAACAGTAAATAGGGGCAACTTCCAAAAGTTCTCAGTGGCTTCAGTGATGTGGGAGTGCAGGCAGTTTAGAACTACATTGACGAACAAATGTCAACTCCATCATCTTTCAGGTTTGGTCTTATAAATTTGTAATGCAGCAAACGTTTATCCTCCTCAAATCCTCTCTTCCATCCGTATGTAAAAATTCCACTGAAATATATGGGACTGAGAAGGGGACAGATGGTTCCTGAGCCAGAAGGCCTCAAAGACTGCAATTACAAAGCTGCCTGAAGCGCTGTAACCTGAGCACGAGACTTGAGAATCTTGATGATACTTCTGACTATCAGAAGGTGGCAGCATTGACAAAGAAAACAAGTAGAAAGGAGGCATTACAATGAATATTACTATACATTCCTGCTTTTTACTTTGAACAAAGTAGTATTGTAGCAGGATGATGGCAATACAATACTTGAATGCAAAAGAAAGCTATTTTGATGAGCAATCACTGAGTTTAACAGTGTGTTGTTAAGTGAGGCAGTATTTTTTTCCTGAGGTGGCCATCTAAATACCGCGTGCCTGTGGCATTTGGACCAAGTTCAGAGTTTATTCCTGGTGAACACTGTTATTAGTCACATGTCTGTGGTAAACAGATGTTTCCCTCCCCCTTTCTTTCTTTTTTTTTTTATATTTTCATAATTAAGGTCAACATCTCCCAAATGCAAGCTGTGTTTAGACCCACTAGTCCAACAGGAGGCTCAATTAAATGGGATTTTTTTCAAATCATTGGCCCTTAGATGCACTGTAGGCAGAAAGGTCTGTGTTTGACATTACTGACACTGGCCTAGATTGTGATATGTTTGACCTTACTGATGCATGACTTGTCAATAGTAAATGTGTGCTGAGTCTGTGAAAGGATCCGCTGGTAGAATTGCTGTGTAGTTTAGCCTAAACGTACTCAACATAGATTTGTATGTGAACAACATGCAAGTGGTGTTTACACTCTTCTTTTGAGGAGCGTGGTATTTATTTAATTGTCAATGCAGCATCTTGAAACAACAAAGCCTTGACATTTATGACTGAGGTAGATGATTGGTGATGTGGACTTGAGGGCATATATATGTAGAACATAACTTTTCTCTTAAAGAAACAAACAGTGATTTAACTTTAATTGTTCTAAAAGACTTCCTAATTGGGAGCCAGCTGTAACAGGTAATAAATTCAGCTCCAAAATTTGCAGACAGGTAACTTGGACACTTTACCAGCGTGTTACTCTTTTTGAGCTCCTCATTTAGTGACATGAAAACGCACAGGTTCAAACGACTCGCTTCGGTCACTGGAATCAAACAAACATGTGGCAGATACATTAAAAAAAATCAGTAATCATAAATTAATGGCAGTTTGCAAGCAGCACAGTTATAGTATCTTCCCCAGTTTGCAGAGCCATATTCACTCAAGTTTATGGGTATACAGAATACTCCCTTTGTCTGCAAAGCTGCAAAATAATTGGCAGTTCTGATGAGCTGGCCTAGTGGTATCTGTCCTGTGCTCTTCCTGCCTTTGTTTTGGGTTTTTTGTTGTGGTTTGGTTTTGGGGTTTGTTTTTTGGTGTTTTTTTTTTGTTTGTTTGTTTTTTTTTTTTTTTTCAATGCCAGCATAAGTTGGGAAAAGAAATAATTGTTTACCTATGAACCATGGCTCTTTATCATTACGTACAAGAGATATCGTATGGAGAAATTTTCTTAATTTCTCATTGCATTACCACTCTATTTTCCTATTCTTATGGTTCAGGCCATGCGTTTTGTTACCTGACTTTTTACAAAGATTCAATAAAGGAAGGATACGAATGAAAACTTTTCTGCTGAAGTTCACCTGAAAATTCACTAGCATTTGGACTTCCAGGGTTTATCACTTGGAAAAGAAAATCTGAAGAGTATAAATTCAAGAAATTACAAAATTAATGCAAACAAATTTTTTATACTTCCATAAATACTTTTGATCTCTCTGCTTTATTTGCTGTCCTTGGATGGTATGTAAATATATGCTACTGTCTCCTCTTCCCTTTCTCTGGATTGTGACTTCGGTAAAATGGCTCCAATGCCTGAGGTGAACAGTCTCATTTGTTATTCACAGTATCTCTTGCAGAAAAGGATTTTTCTATCATTTTTCTGTCTTTTTTTTCTTTTTTTTTCTTTTCCTCCCCTTTTTGCTTTCCTTCTCCCTGTCAAAAGAAAAGTAAGCATAGTTCCTCTTTTCAACTTTTTCCTGCTTTCCTTTCTCTTTCTGCAGTGTTTCAGCCTTGGGTATCACAGGCTACAGTTTCATTCTTGCAACATCACAGGTTCACAATAATGTAATTAAAAGGAGAATTAAACTTCATGTCTGTGTGACAGCTAGTTCTTCAGCTTCTTACCTACTTCCTGATAGCTCTGATGGCTTTATTTTGACTCTTCATATTGCTTGAGTAATATA
Organism: Amazona ochrocephala; assembly: GCA_039720435.1. Classification (NCBI taxonomy): domain Eukaryota; kingdom Metazoa; phylum Chordata; class Aves; order Psittaciformes; family Psittacidae; genus Amazona; species Amazona ochrocephala. Next base: position 66,336,466 of record CM077879.1, read on the forward strand.
CCCAAATTTCCTATTACTAGGATCTCATTAAAATATCTTAATTATATTTTACATATAAAATTGTGTGATAATACACGATAATAGGGTGATAGACAAAAGGAATAGAGAACATAATATGACAGAAGGACTCCGATGTTTTAAATAAAGCCTGTTTGGTAAAAATATATATATATTCTTCGTTCTTTTCTATTTCTGCAGATCTTCAGAGTGCTGTTACAGGAATGCAGTCAGATTTTGTTCACACTTGTAGCATGTTCATAGCTCTTTCCTGTCTTGGGTACTCCTGTTTTTAATAGCCTTCCTAAAAATTTTTTCTTAAAATTTAAGAATATCATGGCAAGGTTTTGTATATATAATCTGTCATTTTCACTGAATCTTTTTCCCTGCTTGAAACCTCCTTCAGCACTACGCTGAGTTGTCAGCCTTTGCAGAGAGCTTAACTTCACGTCTTCTCTTGCTGTTTCCATTTTCTGCTCAAATTTTGGCATTCTCTCTTGAGACTTCAATGTCTCTGCATTTTTTCTTATATATACTTGTGTATATATATACCTCCTCTTTTTATATATATAAACATCAAGACCACCTATATATATATATATTTACCATGGAGAACAAAGGATTGGATTTCTTCCACATGTGTCCTGTTGAGATTTTAATGCTCAGTCATCTTGTCAATGAAAATCTTCTCATTAGTTTGACTCCACAGCATTTGAGGTTAAGAACTTCACAAACCTGCCTCTTGGCAAGATGAGTATTTGTTTTCCTTCATGTGCACTATCCTCTTTTTTGTTATCAAAATGAATTTTTCATATCAGTCTTATACTACACTGGGTTATAATGTCTTTCTCCAGTTTACTCCTTTAACAGCTGAACCGATGAAGATATATAGGGATGGTCTGTATCCTTTAAAGTTTATATAATGATCTATGTTTTGTGTTACTTTTAGCTTATCATCCAGGGACTTTGCCATTACTCATGTGAAGTCGTGGTCATGATAGAGAGGTGAAACTCCTGTATCCTGTTACTGTCTGTTCGAAAAAATTATACATCATGTCTTTCATGTTAATATGGACCCAAGTATGTGATTGTGGCAATCTGGATAGAGCACTTGAATTTTGTGGTTATGTCAGCATGAATGACAAGTTCATTCTGTTATTCCTTTCTGCAGTTTGGATTGTGTACTTCCCTATTCCAAACTTTTCAAAGGTGGTAGTTGAAAACCCTCTTGCAGACTTGACTTACAACAGGTTCATTACAGGTAAGTTTCAATCACTAAGCTCTAAACCATCTGATTTCCCTGTTTCTACTAACCCGAGCTGAGTTTGTATTAAACATCTATATTAAATTAAAAGCAATACTAAAAGCCTGTTGGCCTTGGAGCTCTATTCTGATCAGCACGTAACAGAAAAAATTCAAAATTAAATTCCTGGAGGAATTAAGTCCACAAGTAGTTATATGGTTAAAATTAATTATAGCTTCAAACCTTCAGTCTGAATGCCTCAACTAGCTTTTCATATTGCAACTATGTGTGCATAATTAGATTTTAATGGATTTTCTTCCGATATTGTGTTTATAATCTTATCAGAGCAATATATTTTGTCATTGTAAGTACTTATTATGTACTAAAAGCCATGAACAAAGCTTCTTTGTAATAGGCTACTTGTCTGGCAGTCGATGTGCATTGGATTCTATGCTGTACACAGCAAAAGGATTCAGTTTTTAGGTTATAAAATAAGCATTTTTTAAAAGACGGATTGCAGAACATAGAGAACTTTTTGAAGATTCCTGGAACATCATATTATTTTTGAATGAACTTTCACAATGCATGTCATTTTGAAAATGTTACTATGATGTACAAATAAGAATGGGCATTTCATAGTGAGAGCCTTACAATTTTCAGATTATCAGTATATGTTCACCAATGGAAGATGAAAATGCAAGACTTTGCTGTTAGAAGAGTCAATTGTTGTGCTGCTAAATATGTCTACCTCCAGATAGTGCTAGTAGTACAATACATGTTGTAATAATACTAGAGCAACAGTGATAACATCTATTTATAAAGTAGAATTTGTAGTTGCTCAAGCATAGTAAATAACCTTGGTTGTACCATGGAATAGAAATAAATTGGGGTTTATATGGTACAGGCTGGGTAATTTTTTCTGTAAACCTACCCTGTGATCACAGAAATTATTTTGGGGAATACTTAGGTGGTTTACAGTTCAGTATTAGCTCTGAGCTGCTTTGTGATTTCAGCTCTTTTTCTGTGTTAAAGGGTGAAAAGGAAGGTATAGTTTTACTGGTTAAGTCAGTCACAGGTACAATATTTATTTTTTAAATTGTAGAATCCTTATCTCTTACCACATGTTTTTACTCTGGAGCAATAATCATTAGCTCTCTTCATGTTGGCTTAAGAGCAACTTCCTTATTTTCAATTCAACATGATATATGAAATTCTTGTTTTCTTGTGAATTTTTTTTAACCCACTGCTGCATTTTAGCTGTCCCTTTTAAAGAAGGATGGGACCATTTTCTCCAGCAGTTGTCTTCCAGATGAGCTAGAGACCAAATCAATCTTTAGAGTGCTAGAATCCTAGCCTAGAAATGGTTTCAGTCTTGTAATACAGAAGGAATTGATAAGCCCCTTGCAAAGGTGTAAAAGGTGTTATAGGTAATATGTTTTTGAACATGTTTCATTGTTCCCATGTGTTGACTTACAAGCATTTTTGTACTAATGTGCCCCATTTCCACCTGCCAGATAAACAGGCTCTCTCTGAGTGTTTCTCTGCTCCAGGTGTTGTTTTGGGTTGCTTTCCTGTAATATCGCCTCTACTGCCCCTCCATTTTTACTAATATTTTTTCTTTTCTTTCTTTTCTGGATGACTAGTCTATCAGATATCATCAGAATTGCTAATGGTGAAGTTGTTAACTGGTGCCATCACCCAGATCATTGCTGAACAACTTGACTATGCACCTGCTTGGTGATGGTGGCTCTGTGAGCCAGGTGTCTGTGTATCACCTATTTTCCTATTCCTTTTATTCTTTTCTCCAAAAGCAGGAGAGTTCTGTTAAGTAAAATTTTGGGGTTGAATGGATAGAATATTTGGGTAATAATACAAGCAAACAAGCAGTCCTATGCCACTGAAATGAGTTTAGTGACTCATTTTGCTGAGTAGTTCTATAATTGTGGGTCAGAGTCTCAGCAGTAGCAAGCTGTCCAATTAGGCAACTTTGATTGGAAGTGAAGTACCTGGAAATTCGTTTTCTTCTTGACACATGAGTCCTGATCTTGGGGCCACTGGAGAAAATATAATGCTAAGCAATTTAAAATAGTCACTAACATTTTCTACAGTTTGATATCAGAAGCAGCAATAACTGTTACGTTACCAAGAGCTGAATGGTGAGTTTTTCCTAACCCTCGTCCTCAACACTGGGAATCTGGGTACCACTCAGTTAATATCCCAGACTTCTAGGTCTCCAAAGGTATTAATATAGTTACTCTGTCGGACTTTGCCTGATCCAGATATAAATATTTTCAGGAACAAATATTAGGATTATTTTTTTTTTCTTGGTTTGTTTGGGGGCTTTTGCACCTTTTTACTTCCTCTCTTACATTTCTCCCTTTGACCCACACTAGCCATTTTACTGCTAGTTGCCAGCTGCTTTTGTTTTACAAAGACTTCAGTCACAGAAGTGAGAGCTGCAATGCCCAGACTGCTGTATTTCTTCTCTTTTAGAATGGATGCTGCCTGACATTGAGCAGGTTAGTACAATAACCAGATATTGACATTTTAAAAGCCTTTTGATGTTTTGTTTAGTGCTTATATTAAGCACTAAATTCAAGAGTTATGTTTGTGTTTTCTTTATTTATTTACTGAAAGGTGCATTTCAAGATTTTCTGGCTTTGAAGAGAAAAGCCTGAAAACGCTACTTGAGTCTCAAAGACTGTAAGGATCCCCAGATTGTTCTCTAAAGCTCAGGACATTGGACTGTGACTCATGATTCTGAGTACCTAAGATAGGCAAACTCAATACTGTTGGTCTTGCTTCTCTCAGTTCGTAGCTGCTTTGCACTAGGTAGGACAAACTAGATTGCTCAATGGTATAAATCACCAAGCTTTTCCTAGTAGAGGAAGGTCAGCAGACAGTGAAGAGAGTATCTTCACAGAGTGGTGGAAAGCTAATTGGCACAGTCAGGTTTTGAAGGCAAATTCATGTCATACTGATAACTTGCGAAACTGCATTGCTGCTACCACAAATTGCAGTGACTTCTGGTAAGCACACGTGATTCTTGCTTCTTATTTTCCACTTTCTGCCTTCAAATTGCTCTCAGAAATTACTTTGCTTTTTCTTAGGACACTTAGCAGTAGCAAAGCCAGAGCTCAATCAGTAATTCCCCTTTTGCTTAAATAAAATAAAGGTTTCACTTGGCATAGGAATGGCAAATAAATAAAAATAAAACTGTACCATAAAGATTCTCATTGAATTTATTGCGACAAAATTTTCTGCAAAACCTTCTTCTTAAACATAACTTTCAAGGGGAAAACTACAGATTTTGGCCATTTATTCTGTGGGTGCCATTTTTGTGGGTTCATATCATTCTAGCAGAAAGGGTGGCATGTTATTCAAAGTCTGAGCATCCAAACAAAGTAAAAATAGTGGAATTATGTGAAAAACTGTAAACACAGGCCTAAATATTCAGACCTGCCTGCTAAAAGCTAATTTATGAAATCTTGGTTAGGCATGTAACTGTGAAGTCTAATATTGTGCTGTACATAGCTCATCAGCTCTAGCAAAATTTGTCTAAAATTTCTTGTTAGAAGTTCTAACTCCTACTGTCCTGGGTTCAGCAGCAGCAGTCATTTTTTCTCCTTCATAGTAGCTGGTGTAGCGCTGTGTTTTTGATTTTGGGCCTGGGAACAGTGCTAATAACACCAGTGTTTTCAGTTACTGCTTGGTGATGTTTAGACTGGCCAAGGACTTGCTGAGTCTCATGTTCTGCCAGGGAGGAGGAGAAGCCAGGAGGAAGGAGAGACAGGACACCTGACCCAGACTAACCAAAGAGGTTATTCCATACCACAGCACATCATGTCCAGGAGGTAGAAACAGAGAGCAGAGACCCGGAATGGTGGTGAGGGTGCACGGTGGGGGGCACTCGTGGGGGTGTACTGCGTGGTCGGGCTTGATATTTGATGGTGAGCTATTGTATTCTCCTTTTCCTTGTATTTGCTTTGTCATTATTATTATTGGTGGTAGCAGTAGTGATTTGTGTTATGCCTTAGTTACTAAACTGTTCTTATCTCAACCTGTGGGAGTTGCATTCTTTTGATTCTCCTTCCCATCCCAGCAGGAGCGGAGGGAAGAAAGAGGGGGAAGTGAGTGAGAGAGCAACTGTATGGGTTTATAGAAGCTTAAACCACGACACCTACTAAGGCAAACACCTGGCAATGATACTTTCAAGTTTATTCAACCATATATCTATATATATACTTACATATATCTGTATAAAGGCAACAATTTATATTATTGTAACTACACTCCTGAATTTGAGAACTGCTAGCAATTGCTCTGGAGAGCAATAATTGAGGTTGCTTGTGAGTCTATGTTTTTATTAGCATCAAGCAAATTATTTCAGAAGGGTAAGTGAAAAGAAGTTTACTGAAAAGTGGGAATTTCATTACTTTGCTCTTCCTTCACCTGGCTTTATTCATGTCAATTAATGAGTATCTTATTGAAGAAAATAGTTCAAATTTCTTCAGATCAAATAATTTGAAACACCTTTAAATTTGCTGCAGTTTGGTTTTCATTATTTTATCTGAATGGGTGAGACAACCCCATATTTTATCATACCCATTCGGTAATACTGTTACTGTAGTGACAGGTGGCAACTTGTTAACAGTGCCAGGGCGCAACTCATTTTCTGCTGTGTAGCTCTGTCACGGTTTAAGCCCAGCAGTTAACCCAGAACCACGCAGCTGCTCTCTCACTCCCTCTCCCCCACCTTCTTCCTCCCCCTCTCCCAGAGGGATGGGGAGGAAATTTGAAAGAATGTAACTCCCACGGGTTGAGATAAGAACATTCCAGTAACTAAGGTATAACACAAACCAATGCTGCTACCACCAATAATAATAATGACAAGGGAAATAACAAGGGAAGAGAATACAACCGCTCACCACCCGCCAACTGATACCCAGCCTGACCTGAGCACTGCTCTCGCCCTTCTGGCTAACCGCCCCCAGTTTATATAGTGGGCATGACGTACTGTGGTATGGAATACCTCTTTGGTTAGTTTGGGTCAGGTGTTCTGTCTCTGCTTCCTCCCGGCTTCCCCTCCTTCCTGGCAGAGCATGAGACTCAGAAAGTCCTTGGTCAGAGTAAACATTACTGAGCAGCAACTAAAAACATCGGTCTTATCAGCACTGTTCCCAGGCTGAAAGTCAAAAACACAGCACTGCACCAGGTACTAAGAAGGAGAAAAATGACTGCTACTGCTGATCCCACGACAAGCTCCTTGAAGATATAATATATTTTGTCTTAAGAAGAGAGATGCATTCTCTCTTAGTAACTTACTACATATAAGTGGTCCCTATATTCCTTTCAGAGTAATTCTAAATTGGGATTGTTCCCATGGAGCTAATTAGAGAATAAAGAAAAAAGAGAAAAAGAAAACCACAACCAAAACCGTGTGTATTTTTTCACTCTGAAGTATTTCAGAGAAAGCACAGTTCAAAAAACTCTGTCCTCCCCCCTTCCCCTGCCTTATTTCTTTGAGCAAGTTTAAAAAAAAAAATCACTTAATACTGCTGCTCTGCTGCTTGTGTCAGGTCTCTGCAAAGGTTCCTGCCAAGATTGTCTTATGACAAAAATGTTTTTGTAAAATACTTTAAATTTGCCTTGGATTTGCATCACTTCTTTTGTTCAGAGAGTACCTCATGTACAAGCTGACATATACACACCTTTCTCATTGCAAAGGCAAAAGAAATCGCTGATCTCCTTCTCATGATTTGTTGCTTCTAGAGCTGTCATTCTGTCTTGTACATCCCCCTTTACAGCAAGGAGCTGAATTAAGGCTCAATAGCTCTGTTTTTGTCTTTAAAAATGCAGAACTGCCTGCTATAAGTGTAGTAAATACTTCACAGAGAGTTGGATGCAGAACTGAATCTGGAAAGATGGAAAAAGTGAAAAACATTAGAATATTTATAAGAAGGTTAAAGAAAAGATAGATGAGCCTCAGTCTTACAAAAAAAAAATAATAAAAAAAGACTTAGGGAAGAGACTGTGAAAATGGGGAAACTGGGGAAATGGGGAAATGTTTGGAGAGCAATAAGTATCAAGAAGAAGAACTTAAAAATTACTTAATATCTTAAAGGAAATATTGACTTACAGATATAGTTCGAGACAAGAAAGAAATTCTCTACTGTGAGAGTGGTGAGGCAGTGGAACAGGTTGCCTAGGGAACTGGTAAATGCCCATCCCTGGCAGTGTTCAAGGACAGGCTGGATGGAGCTTTGAACAACCTGGTCTAGTAGAAGGTGTCCCTGCCCATGACAAGAGGGTTAGAGCTGGATGATCATAAGGTCCTTTCCAACCCCAACAAACAGATGTCCTCAATTACTTCTTTCCCTCAATCTTCACCAGCAAATGCTCTAGCCACACCGCTCAAGTCTTGGAAGACAAACACAGGGGCTGGGAGGATGAAGACGTTAAGCTCACTGTAGGAGAGGATCAGGTTCGAGATCATCTTAGGAACTCGAATGTGCACAGCTCCATGGGACCTCATGAAATCCGTTCGCGGGTCCTGAAGGAGCTGGCAAATGAAGTTGCTAAGCCACCGTCCATCATATTTGAAAAATCATGGCCGTCAGGTGAAGTTCCCAACAACTGGAAAAAGGGAAATATAACCCCCATTTTCAAGAAGGGGAAAATGGATGAGCTGGGGAGCTACAGACCAGTCAGCCTCACCTGTGCCTGGCGGGATCATGAAGCAAATTCTCCTGGAAACCATGCTGAGGCACAAGAAAAACCAGGAGGTGGCTGACGACAGCCAACATGGCTTCACTAAGGGCAAATCAAGCCTGACCAGTTTGTTGGCTTCCCATGATGGGGCAACAGAACTGATGGACAGGGGTAGAGCAGTTGACATCATATACCTGGGCTTGTGCAGAGCGTTCAACACTGTCCTGCATGACATCCTTGTCTCTAAACTGAAAAGACATCAAATGAATGAATGAACCACTTGGTAGATAAAGAACTGGCTGGATGGCCACATACAGAAAGTTGTGGTCAATGGCTCAATGTCCAACTGGAGACCAGTAACAAGTAGTGTCCCTCAGAAGTCGATGTTGGGACCAGTTTTGTTCAACATCTTTGTTGGCGATGTGGACAGTGGGATTGAGTGTGCCCTCAGCAAGTTTGCCGATGACACCAAGCTGTGTGGTTCAGTTGATATGCTGGAGGGAAGGGATGTCATCCAGAGGGACCTTGACAGGCTCGAGAGGTGAGCCAATGCCAGCCTCATGAAATCTGACAATGTAAGGTTCAAGGGGGCCTTGGGCAACATGGGCTAGTGTGAGGCACCCCTGCTCATGGCAGAGGGGTTGGAACTAGATGATCTTAAGGTTCTTTCCAGCTCTAACCATTCTATGATTTTATACATATGTAAAAGGAATGAGAACTGAAAACAAGAAGATCAAGGTCAGAAGATCTGTAAATCTGGATATCTAAAATAATTTGTCTGGTTTTGATTTTGCTTTTTTATTAGGAAAATATGAAAATGTTGTTCACACACTGAAAAAAACCCTTGCAGATTCCCCAGTTTGAACAGTTGGTTTACTTTCTCTCACAAATTAGCGCATAGATAACTAAAATACATGTGACAAAAGCTTAGACAGTCTAATAAAAAACTTCTTCTGAGAGAACTCAATGAGATTGGTAAGTCAGGAGAAGAATTACTTGATCACTTGCTTTCACCAAGAGCTTTACTGAAAACCTTTTGGTAGTCAGTTTATTCCTTCTCTATGCTAGTAAAGCCTTAATTTTCATGCTTCATTGTCCTAAAAATAGAACCCTCATTAGTTTCTTGAGATTTATTGAGCTAGAATATAGTCTTGTGCCCACAGTTAGCAAGATTCCCTCTAGCATCTTGAGAACCAAGAGAGAAATATTAGTTTAAAAAGTGATACATTGGTAAGTTATTGAAATGTCTTTTGAAATGCTATTGAAATGTCTTTTTTTGAAATGTCTTTATATTGTGTATTTGTCATTTATGTCTCTGTCCCTGTCATGGAAGCTGCTGTTGAAATCTTTCAGCATCAACACTCTGCCATTTAAAACTTACCCTGCCAGCATGCCATCTGTTTTGATCAGGGAACCACTTTCTACGTGAGTTGACTCCTACACACACTGCACTTTGCAACAGAATAAAAAGTATTTGCTGAAAAGTAAAAAATTTAACCCTCCTTTTAAATGCAATGCTCCTTGACTTAGTTAAAAAAAAAAATTAAATCAGATAAGTACATTTTCTCCCTCTCCCATTGTTTCAGATTTCTAGATAATGGGAAAAAAATCATAGTAAAGTGAGTCAAGCCCTCTATGTAATCACATTCTGTACCCCCAAAGCTGGTTACACATGTTGATATTTTTTTAGTCAGGGCAGAAATACTGGCCTTTGAGTTTATTTCTATTGAAGATTAACTCTGTAAGTAAAATAAAAAAAAGTTTTTTTCTATGCATGGTTTCTCCAAAGAACAATGGAAATACATTTCTCAACATTTTTCTAGCTTTTTGAAAGCAATCAATACCACTTACTAATGGTTATACATTAGTTTTAATAACAGACACCATTAGAGTAGGTGCATCTGGATGAGATATTGGTCTTGATATTTAACCCCACCTTTCCTTGATAGGCTTGTTTGTTAATAGCGTATCAACGTCTTTCACTGTCTTAACAGTGCGCACTGCTCTGAGTGGAAGGAGACGAGAGGGAGATGAGATCTGCATCTACATTTTACACTAAGTCACTGCCATAAAAGATAATAAAAAGTACTTCTACAAATATGTTAGCAATAAGAGAAGGGTGAAGGGGAACTTCCATCCTTTACTGGATACTAGAGGAAACCTAGTGACTGAGGATGAGGAAAAAGCTGAGGTATCTAATGATGCTTTTTCCTCAGTCTTTACTAGTCACACCAGCTATCCCCAGAGTACTCAGTTCCCTGGGTTGGATGGCAGAGATAGGGAGCTGATTGAAGTTCCTATAATTCAGGAAGAAATGGTTAGTGACCTCCTGCTCCACTTAGATGTACACAAGTCCATGGGGCTGGATGGGCTTCATTCAAGAGTGCTGAGAGAGGTGGCAGAGGAGCTTGCTAAGCCACTCATCATCATCTATTAGCAGTCCTGATCTAGTGCCACGTCCTGAGGGTTGGAGGTTGACCAATGTGGTGTCACTCTACAAAAAGGGTAGGAAGGAAGAGCCTGGAAACTACAAGCCTGTCAGCCTGTCCTAAGTGCTGGGGAAGGCTGTGGAGCAGATGATCCTAAGTGAGATCACAAAGCCACTTGAAGGAAAATGGAAGGATCAGGCCCAGTCAGCATGGGTTCATGGAGCGCAAGTCCTGCTTGACCAACCCGATCTCTTTCTACAATAAGGTGACCCACCTGGTTGATGAGGGAGAAGCTATGGACGTTGCCTATTTGGACTTAAGTAAAGCATTTGACACTGTCTCCCACAGCATTCTCCTGGACAAATTAGCTGCACATGGCCTGGATAGGTGGATTCTTATCTGGGCTGGAAACTGACAGGATGACTGAGCCCAAAGATTAGTGGTAAATGGGATCACATCCAGTTGGGAACTGATCACTAGTGATGTCCCTCAGGGCTTCATGTTAGGACAAGTGTTGTTCAATATCTTCATTGATGATCTGGATGAGGGGATTGAGTGCACCCTCTGTAAATTTGCAGATGACACCAAGTTGGCTGGAGAGCCTTGATCATAGAATCATAGAATCATAGAATAGTAAGGGTTGGAAAGGACCTCAAGATCATTGAGTTCCAACCCCCCTCCCATGGGCAGGGACACCTCCCACTAAACCACGCCATCCAAGGCTATGTCCAACCCCACCTTGAACGCCGCCAGGGATGAAGCATTCACAACCTCCCTGGGCAACCCATTCCAGGGCCTCACCACCCTCACAGTAAAGAATTTCTTCCTCAGATCCAATCTAAACCTCCCCTGTTTAAGTTTAAACCCATTACCCCTTGTCCTCTCACCACAGTCCCTAATGAAGAGTCCCTCCCCAGCATCCCTATAGGCCCCCTTCAGGTATTGGAAGGCTGCTAGGAGGTCTCCATGCAGCCTTCTCTTCTCCAGGCTGAACAGCCCCAATTTTCTCAGCCTATCTTCATACGAGAGGTGCTCCAGTCCCCTGATCATCCTCTTGGCCCTCCTCTGCACTTGTTCTAACAGTTCCATGTCCTTTTTATGTTGAGGACACCAGAACTGCACACAGTACTCCAAGTGAGGTCTCACGAGAGCAGAGTAAAGGGGCAGGATCACCTCCCTCAACCTGCTGGTCACGCTCCCTTTGATGCAACCCAGGATACGGTTGGCCTTCTGGGCTGCAAGCGCACACTGCCGGCTCATGGTCATTTTTTCATCAACCCACACCCCCAAGTCCTTCTCCACAGGGCTGCTCTCAATCTCCTCCCCGCCCAACCTGTAGCTGTGCCTGGCATTGCTCCCACCCAGGTGGAGGACTTTGCATTTAGCATGGTTAAACTTCATTAGGTTGGCATCAGCCCACCTCACAAGCATGTCAAGGTCCCTCTGGATGGCATTCCTTCCCTCCAACATATCAACCGAACCGCACAGCTTGGTGTCATCGGCAAACTTGCTGAGGGTGCACTCAATCCCACTGTCCATGTCACCCATAAAGATGTTGAACAAGACCAGTCCCAACACCGATCCCTGGGGGACACCACTCGTTGCTGGTCTCCAGCTGGACATTGAGCCATTGAGCACAACTCTTTGAGTGTGGCCATCCAGCCAGTTCTTTATCCACCGAGTGGTCTACCTACCAAATTGATGTCTCTCCAACTTAGAGAGAAGGATGTCATGTGAGACAGTGTCAAAGGCTTTACACAAGTCCAGGTAGATGACATCAACTGCTCTGCCCCTGTCCATCAGTTCCGTAACCCCTTCATAAAAGGTCACCAGATTGGTTAGGCAGGATTTCCCCTTAGTGAAGCCATGCTGGCTGTCACCAAGCACCTTGTTGGTTTTCATGTGCTTCAACATGCCTTCCAGGAGAATCTGCTCCAAGATTTTGCCAGGCACAGAGGTGAGACTGACTGGTCTGTAGTTCCCCGGCTCATCCATTTTTCCCTTCTTAAAAATGGGGGTTATATTTCCCTTTTTCCAGTCATCGGGAACTTCACCTGACTGCCATGATTTTTCAAATATGATGGACAGTGGCTTAGCAACTTCATTTGCCAGCTCCTTCAGGACCCGCAGATGGATTTCATCAGGTCCCATGGACTTGTATACATTCAGGTTCCTAAGGTGGTCCCGAACAAGATCCTCCCCCACAGTGGGATCAGTGTCCCCACCCTCACCGTCCCCGTGTCTGCCTTCCAAGACTTGGGTGTTGTGGTCAGAGCATTTGCCCGTAAAGACTGAGGCAAAGAAGTCATTAAGAACCTCAGCCTTCTCCAAATCCAGGGTAGCCAGTTCTCCCGATAGCTTCTGGAGAGGGCCCACGGTGTCCCTAACCTGTCTCTTATTGGCAATGTACCTATAAAATCCCTTCCTGTTATCCTTAACATCCCTAGCCAAGTTTAATTCTAAGTGGGCCTTATCTTTCCTAACCTGGTCCCTAGCTTCCCAGACAACATCCCTGTATTCTTCCCAGGCCGCCTGACCTTGCTTCCACCTTTTATAAGCCTCTTTTTTCCTTCAAATTTTGCTCAGCAGCTCCTATCCATCCAAGGAGGTCTCCTGGCCCTCCTGCTGAACTTCCTTCTAGTTGGGATGCATCGCTCCTGAGCTTGCAGCAGGTGATCCTTGAATATCAACCAACAGTCTTGGGCCCCCCTGCCCTCTAGGGCTGTATCCCATGGAACCTTACTGAGCAGGTTCCTGAAGAGGCCAAAGTCTGCTCTCTTGAAGTCCAGGGCAGTGAGCTTGCTGCACGCTCTTCTCACTGTCCTGAGGATCTCAAACTCAACCATCTCATGATCGCTGCAATCAAGGCTGCCCTGGAGTGTCACATTCCCAACCAGCCTTTCCCTGTTGGTGAGGACGAGGTCAAGCATGGCACCTCTCCTTGTCGGCTCCTCTATTACTTGCAGAAGGAAGTTGTCTTCCACGCAATCGAGGAACCTTCTGGATCTGCTGAAAGAGAGGAAGGCTCTGCAGAGGGATCTGGACAGGCTGAATCGATGAGCTGTGGCCAGTGGTATGTAATTCAACAAGGCAAAGCGCCGGCTCCTGCACCTGGGTTATGACAACCACAGTGAATTCTCCAGGCTTGAGGAAGAGTGTCTGGAAAGCTGCCCAAAGGAAAAGGACCTGAGGGTGCTAATTGACGGAACTGAACATGGTCCAGCTTGTGCCCAGGTGATCAAGGAGGGCAGCAGCATCCTGGCCGGTATCAGAAATAGTGTGGCCAGCAGGGTCAGGACAGTGATCATCCCCTGTACTGGTGAGGCAGCACCCTGAATCCTGTGTTCAGTTCTGAGCCCCACACAAGAGAGAAACTGAGGTGCTAAAGCAAGTCCAGAAAAGGGCAACAAGGCTGGTGAACGGTCTAGAGCACAAGTCTGATGGGGAGTGGCTGAGGGAACTGGGCTTGTTTAGTTTGGAGAAGAGAAGGCTCAGGGGGAGACCTTATTGCTCTCTACAACTACCTGAAAGGAGGATGGAGGGAGGAGATGGCTGGTATCTTCTCCCAAGTAACAAGTGATAGGACAAGAGGAAATGGCCTCATGCTGTGCCAGGGGAGATTTAGACTGGATATTAGGAAAAATTTCTTCACAGAGAGGGTGATCAGGCATTGTAACAGGCTGCCCAAGGAAGTGGTGGAATCGCCATCCCTGAAAGTGTTCAAAACCCATGTAGATGAGGCCCTCAGTGATATGGTTTAGAAGTGGTCTTGGCAGTCCTGGGATAATGGTTGGACGTGGTGATCTTAAAGGTCTTTTCCAACCTAGCTGATTCTGTGATCTGCTCTATGCCCAGAATTTCAAAGCCTGAATCTGTGTCTCAAGTCTCTTAGGTTCCTTGTCAAGTTTTGAGCCTGAATTTTAATTCAGGGTGAGTTTATAGCCAACTGTTCTTGTGCTGACACCATCCCCTAGCTTTAACAGATCTTCTTCCTGTCTGTAATTTATTATAAAGTAATAATAAATGGCATATTTCGTCTTTCACCAATTTAAAATAAAACACATACTTTCGGTCTCTCCTCATTGAAGTCACCGCTCTTCCAAGTTAGTCCCAGTAAGATTTGTTGAGATCCAATATTGGCAAGGTGCTTCTTTCTTACAAGATCAGCAGCAATGGCACTCATTACCTCTTTTATAGTAAATCAGTCAAGGAAATCAGTAAAAAATCAGTAAAGGAAATCCAACTTTGATTGTTTCAGAGCCATGTGAAATGCTGTGAAGGGCATCAGAAAAGAAAAAAAAAAGAACCAACTACAACAAGACCACCTAATGTTCCTCTGACCCCTATCTTGTAAATTCCTCTGGGCAATGTCATAAATTCCCCTGAAATTTATTATTTTTTGTAATTTATCTTAATACTGCACTAAAATCCCTAGTAGAATAGCGATGACACAGATGAAACTCTCCATCCACAAAAATATAAACACTTTATAGATAGCCTGCGAAGAGTGGCTCAATATTAGGATAATTGTGAGGCAAGCTGTTAGTGAATTATTGTCAAGGTCAGAGAATGCACATTTACTTTTCTGGTAGTTGTACCATTATCAGGCTTTCATGATATATCCACTTGTACTGAAAATGTAGCTAGCATACCTTGGTGAATTTGATTTATTAGCATTGCAACTGACAGGGTTACCCGTTTGTTAGTGCTTATTTTATATTTGAATAGCTTTCAGCACATAAATTTGAGGAATTGCTTGAATATTTTAGCTGTTCCATATTTCATGGAGAAAGCTAGACAGTAAGAGTGCTACTGTTGGTATTTCTGGTTTTATACTGTCCATTTTTTTTGTAAATTAAAATGATGCTTCATTCATTCTTAGGTGTACTTCATAAGCAAAATTTATTGCAAACAGTAAAACTTACATGTGAAAACTCGTTAACTTTATCCTGAATAAACTGTGACATATCCTTGCAATACAATCTATTTTAAATACAGAGCATCTCATAAATGTCTTAAAAAAATAAAAATAATTATGAGTTTCTCAGATTAAGCTTAAATTAAAAAAAATGGGTGGAGAAGGAATATATGAGTAAGTATATGGTGCAGGATGGAAGAAGCAGCTCTCAAATAGGCAGAAATGATGCGTTAAGTTTTTTATTGACTTCACTGGTGTTACATCAGGCAGAGCAGCACAGCTTAATTACAGCCAATATTAGCTCATCCTCTTCCCAGAAGGATGCACTTTTAAGTAAATGCAATTGTATAAGGAACCAAAGAAAGAAAAAACAAAACTAATTACATGCCCCTAACATCTTGTAAAGTTTCTTTAATACATCTCTGTCCTTTCAAGTCTTCTTTGCTGTGAGGAAGAAATGTCTCATTTAGCTAACTTTATTCGCCTGCATCACTGTGGGCCATCACCTATGTACGTCCAATTCTATAGATATCTCTGATTTTCTAGGGATCTAGGAGGGAAGGCAGTCAGAAGCACAACTTATATAAACTCACAGTGTGATGGGAAGAAGGGTTAGATTTCTTTAGGGCCCCAAGTCATCATGTTGACGCTCAGGACTTCTCAATTTCTAGGCTGTCCTCTTAACCAGTTCTTCTCCTGCAGTGATTGCATTTTAATAATAGTGGAGAAGGAAGACAGGAAGATTCATCTCCTGTCTTCCACTTTAATGAGTGTATCTTTCCTACGCAGAAAGTGAAGGTACTAGTTTAATGTCAGCAGCAGCTGTAAGACTGACAGTCACAACTCTAAGAATGGTTGTCCAGCCATGCAATGGTTTGGCTGTGATCAGGATGAGAAGCCTCTGATTGAAGCTACTCATGGAAATTCTGAGTTGATGTTTTTCAGTTATTCAAAGGAATTTCCAGTTTATAACATCATTTACTGCTGAAGTAATTTTCAGATTATCATCACCATCACTGATATCTGGACTGCTCATTCCTTCCAGCCACTCAATACTAATAATTGGAAAAATGCCCTTTGGGGTGGGAAAGGCAGGGCTGCAGGAAGAGGAGGCCAGGGTTCGACATCAGAAATTTTCTGTTGGATTTTAGCAGTACGATCCAAGCATATGTTACCTGTAGGCCTTATTGTGACCATCCGTATATCTACTGTAGAAATCAAATGATACACATATACAATGCTAAACTGAGTTTAGCATTGTTCAATGCTTTTTCTTACCAATGAGGTTCACCAAAAATATTTGATCTCATTGCTTTTTTCTTTTAATCCACTAAGTCAAATTTACGTGTTGGGTTTTCATACTTTCAGGCCTCTACTATATTAATTTACACTAACTGAAAAGCTGCCTTTCTGCATAGCTTTCGCCTCCTGTAAGAGCTATATTTCACTGGAACAGCAGAATAGTCGACATCAATACAGAAGCTTATGTGTGTAGGAAGTAACCCCAAAAAGGTCAGAAAGCAAAGCAGAGATTCCCAGGTGAAATGCTGGGCATCCCCTGCACATGGTTGCCTCAGTATTTCTTGCCGGGAAGAAAACATGAACTCATTAGTAGTGCTATAATTAGTGGTTGTTGCATTGGTCTATGTACAGAACTTCATGAAAATTAGGACTAACCTATTTTAATTACAAAATATCCACTGTATAATTAACACCACTTAATACAAAATGTCTTCAATATATTTTATATGTAATTGAAATTCTGTAAAATTAAACTGTAATAATATACATAATTTTTCAGGAAGAAAAGTAGGTTAAGATAAGCAAATTTTATGCTTTAAACATTGAGATGAATATTCCCTAGTGTATTAAAATATTGTGTTTTACACTGTTAATCTTTTATTGAATAACAAATATGAGCTTCCCTTTTATGTAATTAATGCAATCCATATTTTTTCAGTAGAGAAATGAAATGTTAAATCATACATAAAAAGTAGCTATGAGTATTTCATTACCAAATTTAATTCAGTCATTTCTACAGACTTATGGAAAATGTTATTCACCTCTTGGGGAAAACTTTTGGCAGTGAAATGTAATTTTGCTTGGCATATATTTTGAATTGCTTGAATCTCTGGTTAGTTATTCCCTTCTGGGAGGGCTGTTAAACACAGGCTGGCTCAGAACAATAGTTAGCTCTTTGCAGTGTTTTGTATCTTTAAAGCTTTATTACCAACATTACATAAAGCATCATAATTATCACTTTTGAAAGGATATTGAGAAGTTAACCTGTATTTTCAAAGATTTTATTTTTGACTTGTTTATAAAATCTGCAACCTAATGTAGTTGTGTGAAATCTGTATGCAAGAATGACGATTTCCAAGGTATTTCAGGGGGGACTGTGACTTCTATTTCTTAGGCTGTCACTACTTTTTCATACAGCTATTTCTGTAGCACAAAATAAGGACATTGTTTGAAGTATGATTATGCTCTGAATGCCCAGTGAAGTTTTTAAGATGATCCCGGATATCCAGTTGCATAGCTATAAATAGACATTGATTTTTATTTTTAAGTCACTTTTTGTGAAGAAAGCCCATTAGAATCCAAGAGAAATGGAAGAAAACATGCATTACTTCCCTGTCGTAACAGTCACTGTAGTTGTTGTGGTCTAACCCAGCTGGCAATTAAGCACCACGCAGCTGTTCACTCACTCCTCCTGACAGGATGAGCGAGAGAGTCAGAAGAGTAAAAGTGAGAACACTCATGGGTTGAAATAAAACAGTTTAATAGTTAAAGCAAAGGCTGTGCACACAAGCAAAGCAAAGAATTCATTCACCACTTCCCATCAGCAGGCAGGTCTTCAGCCATCTCCAGGAAATCAGGGCTCCATCACAAGTAACAGTGTCTTGGGAAGACAAACACCATCACTCCAAACCTCCCCCTCCTTACTTCTTCCCCTAAATTTATACGCTGAGCGTGATGTCATGTAGTATGGAATATCCTTTTGGTCAGTTGGGGTCAGCTGTCCCAGCTGTGTCTCCTCCCAGCTTCTTGTGCACCCCCAGCATACTTGCTGGTGGGGTGGGGTGAGGAGCAGAAAGGGTCTTGACTGTGTGTAAACATCCTGTGTCATCAACATGGTTTTCAGCGCAACTCCAAAACATAGCCCCATACTAGCTACTATGAATAAAATTAACACTACCCCAGCCGAAACCAGCACGGTAGCTAAGAAAAACTGTTCCCAAAGATAATTCAGTTATACTTCCTCAATTCTGTTTTAGCTTTGTAAGTAAAGCCCTAAGGATTACTCAGACACAGCTCTTTTTATTAAAATACTTCTGTTAATATTATAGGAACTGATATCTGGCATCCTTAGTGTGATGGTTTAAAACCAGCTGGTAACTAAGTACCACACAGCTGCTCACTCCCACTCCCCTTTTCTCCTCCCTGAGCAAGATGGGGAGGAAAACAAAAAAGAAACTAAAACTTGTGGGTTGAGGTAAGAACAGTTTAACTAAGACAAAATATACTACTACTGCTAATAATAAAATATGGGAAATGACAAAGGGAGAGAATATAAAACTGAAAGGGAAAAGAAAAAAACAAACAAAAAAAACACAAGTGATGCACAACACAATTGCTCACCACCTGCTGAGTGATACCCAGCCCGATCTGAGCAGTGATCTGTCCCTTCTGAGTAACTTCCCCCTGTTTATATACTGAGCATGATGTGCTGTGTTATGGAGTACCTCTTTGGCCAAGTTTGGGTCAGGTGTTCTGCCTCTGCTTCTTCCCGGCTTCTTGTGCCCCTCCTCACTGGCAGAGCATGAGAGACTGAAAAGTCCTTCATCAGGGTAAGTGCTATTTAGCAACAACTAAAACATTAGTGTGTTATCAGCATTATTCTCAGACTAAAGCCAAAACACAGCACTGCACCAGCTACTAGGAAGAAAATTTACTCTGTCCCAGCTGAGATCAGGACACTTAGGCAGTCTGGAAAACTAGATGATCAGAATTATTACTATAGCGTATAATCATCAGAGTAATATAGAGCTATGTTGCAGTTCTAAATGGTCTAGGACAGCTTCTGGTAGCAAAGTAGTTGCAGCAATAGAATGCAATGTGGACTACAGAAAATGTGCTTGAGGAGACCTGTAAGTATTTAAGATGATAGTCTTTCCTGAGCTTTGCTCTGTTACTCCTACCCAGTACTCAGGCTGGTTTGTGTGAAGGTAGTTCAGAGATATCAATGTTAGCAGTGGCTGTGCCTATGGAACAAGTATTTCAAGGGACTATGATGCATGTGTTCTCCAGAGAGGAGATGTTACAAGATCGGGCTCTAATTATTTTATAATTATGCAAAGCTTTAATTGCAAGACCTTAATGACTGGCTTCATTTAAAACACTTTGGGAACATCGACTTAAATGAAATGCTGCTGTTGAATTATTTTTTCCCCAGCAGTTTTTCTATTTCTTTCTCTCAGGAATCTGCTATGCCTAAGAAACAGAGGAATGATCCATAGAATTAAGGGATTCTAGGCACAGGTTTCCTGATTATCCTTACACAGCTCAAGTAGTAGGCACTCAATTTTCAAGGCATGCACAATATGCTCCGGTATTCATCCTAACAGAGCTCAAATATTCCATGTTCTTTGCTGTTACATAAATACAGCAAGAAAAGTTGAAATGGCCTTTGCAATCAGCTGCTTCCAAACTGGGGAGAGAGAGAGGAGAGAAAATGCTTATAAAATTTTGGTGAAGGTCACCAGTCAAGGATAATTGGTACCAGATCTCAGCAAATCTACATTCAAAGCATACAGAATCTTCTTTTGTACAGATGTTATCAGAAATAAAAGGTCTTGATTCTTTCTTTTTTTTTTCTCCCCTTTTTTTTTTTTTTTTAAGATCTTGATTATTTATTTTCTTTTTGTAAATATGTCCTGCACTTGGGTAAGTATTGCCTCTTCATATCTGAAGTGTGCACTGAGTACTGGAGCTGAAATGAAACCAATGTAAATGGAATGTCATAAACCACTGCAAAACATTAGCAGTGTTGGTTAGGGATAGATTATGAGCCATTGTAAATACTTTGCTTGGCCTTTACCGTTTTGAGATTAAATTACAATTTAAAATGCAGAAGCACTTGGAAAATCTCCTTAGAGGAAAAACCTGATCTTGGTAAACTGAGATCTTTATCAGGAGGTGTGCAAGTTGAGGTAGTGAATAGTAAAATGGTATTAATACAGTACCTAGCACTTCTCTCCTGGAGTCTCTAAAGATACCTAGTTGTGATGGTAACATTTAATTATAATAAACTATATTTAGTTATATTTAAACTGGACAAAACTCAGAGTCTCTGTCTGTTCATCCTGAATCAAAATAAGCACTGAAAGGCTTAATAAAAAAAAAATCCTTAAACTTTTATTCAGGGGATACTGAAAACATCTTATGGCAACATTTTATTTCAGAAAGACTGAAACCCTTTGAAGAATATTTATATACATCTAAACAAAATATTTTCAATGCATGTAGTAATCATGCTACATAGAGTAATCTGAAAAATGAAAAAGCAATCTGAGAAAAGGAGAATAGTATGGTTTTTAATAGGGTAGGGTCTAAAATATTATTCTGGTAAAGAGTATATTTCTTTTTCTCTCTGGGAAGGAGACAAATGACAGCTGCTTCTCCAGGTGGAAACCTTACTTTGGTCACTTGGAATCTTAATGCTTGTCAGTCTAAGTATCTAAGCTGTCTGTGGGCTGTGTGTCCTGCTTCTTTGCTGTTCCATGTAATACTTCAGATACAAGTGACAAATAGAAGATTTAGTTAAAATTTTGGGTTGTCTAGGAGAGAATCAAATATTTTTATGAAAAAAAGGTGAGACTTAGAATCCATTATTGTAAATGTGCTTAAGCACATTAAAATAATATCAATATAATTAAATTTTGGGAAAGTGCTATTGAATAGTATGAATACACTCAAGAAAATGTATTTCAAGAACTCCTGTTGTTTCTGTTACACTAGCATAAAGAATAAAGCAAAGCAATTATCAAATCAAACTGCAAATCAGATTCAATGTCTAATAAATATGGAACAATCAAACATCACAATAATACTTCAAATTCCAACACTGTGACTTCTAGTCATTTATATGAATGTTTATACAGCTGTGTAGACAGAAACTAGATTAATTAACGTAATTTGTATCTGAAATGCCGCCTTTTCTCCTAGTTATTTTTCTTATTTCAAGTCTGATCTTTTCTTTCTGCCCAAAGGTTTTTAATGCTGACCTTAGCAGAACACCCTTTACAAGTTAAAGTCTGATAAGTCTTGTGTATTAGGAGTTAAAAAAAACACTAAAATCAAGGAGAAAAATCTTTCATATCCCCAGGAACCACCTTCATCTCAGTCCTTAGAGTAGCAAAACTCTTTTCAAACACTGAGAATTGCACAGCTTCTGAGCTCAAGGTTGGAAATTATTGTTATATATGTGAGAAATGAATTTACCAGCTTGGACATCTTTGTATCTTTTCTATGTATGGTATAGAACACCCTTTGGAAGCCTTTATGCTCTTTTTCTTACATGTTCACTAAGCTATCCTTGGACATTAGCAGCTTTACAAATGAGACAGGAATTATTCACTTAAGTTTGTACGATGCTGAAAAATGTAAGTCACCTTGTTGCAGAGCTTTTTGACATTAGTATAGACTGCACGATCAGCTTTTCATCTGTGCTAAAAGTAGAGGGAAAGTAGTGGGACAAGATCATCTTTGTGTTTGTGGAAACATGGGAAGGAGATCCAGGACATAAACAAAGGACAGAATTTACTGCATTACTTTCAATGCATTTTATTCTCAAGTTGTTAGAACATAACTGATATCATACTGTTCTCTCTTACAAAAAAACTCTGTAGAAAGTGTTTTTAGGTAGAATCCAGAATGCCTAATTTCTTGGAGATGGGATCTTCTGCCACCAGTAAGAATTAAAATCCCTTATGTACTCCTGGCATAGTTGCAGACAGCTACTTGTACTCAGTCAGACCCTCTAGACTGTCTAGGCTTAGTGAAGGCTTTCCTCTACAAGAAGATGATTCTGTTCTTTCATTTTCTATTTTTATGTTCCATATTCCTCCCTGATGATTTTGATGAAGTATGCTTCCCATTGCTTTGTAGATATATATCCTGGTTTTATAATTCTTCTAAAATTGCATATTTTAAGTGTGCAGGAAACCATTAGATCAACATGTTACAGAACAATGGACTCCAGAAAAAGGATGTCATTGTGCTACATAGTCATAATGAATCTTCACCCAAACCCCTTTTTAGCAACTACTTCCTAGAAACATCTTTTCTTTATTTGAGAGAGAAAATTAAGGGGAATCCTTATTTTCTTTATCAGGAAAATAATGATTAATTATTAACTCAATAAGTGATAGAAGAATTAACGATTTTAAAGATTTATCACACTGTTATAAACTACTTATTTTTTCTTCTGTATCTCGTGAAAAAAACCTCATGAAGTGATCTCTGATGCAAAGTCTGTGCTTTTGCCATCATCATTCTCTTATTGGAAGACTCATCTCTTTAGATGAGGAATTGATTCCTGTGCCTGGCATCAAAACATGACAAAAAAGCTATGTAAACTGGCTTTTTGTTTGACTCAAAAGATTTATTTTCTCTGAGACCAAAATCTGGGGCATGAGAGTATGGATGGAAAATTCCGCATAGGAAATGCTCAGGGTTTCAAAAATGTTTACTTTAGAGTAAGTAAACTTGGGATTTAAGGAGCAAGTAAGATGAAGTGGCCACTGTGTCGTGGTTTAAGCCCCTCACGCAGTTTGTTCACTCACTCCCCCCTCTTTCTTCCCCCAGACCCAGGGGGATGGGGAGGAGAATCAAAAGAATGCAACTCCCACAGGTTGAGATAAGAACAGTTTAGTAACTGAGGTATAACACAAACCACTACTGCTACCACCAATAACAATAATGACCAGGGAAATACAAGGAAAAAGAATACAATTGCTCACCACCCGATACCAAGCCCGACCCAGCAGCGAACCCCCCAGCAGCAAGCCTCACCCTTCCGGGTCTCTGTCCTCCATTTTTACATCCTTGGCATGATGTGCTGTGGTATGGAATACCTCTGGTTCTTGTCTCTGCTTCCTCCCAGCTTCCCCTCCTCCCTGGTAGAGCATGAGACACAGAAAGTCCTTGGTCAGACCAAAACATTACCAAGCAGTAACTGAAAACACTGGTGCTATCAGTGCAGTTCCCAGGCCCAAAATCAAACCACAGTGTTGTACCAGCTTCCAAGAAGGAGAAAAATGACTGCTACTGCTGAACCCAGGACACACTGTATTTAAAAAATCCTGGTTTTCAGTTCAGTTCTGGTTTCTTAGCAAATTATATTTTGAATTCTAGTTTCTCATGTTTTGGCTTCATTTAGAGACAGATCTCTCTGTGTATGTGTCTGTGTGGGAGTGTATGTATATGTGTATGTATGTGTCTGTATGTGTATATTTAAGACTTGAAAAATGCTAAACCCGAATCCAAACCCCATTCATGTTAATATCTTTTGGCTGTATATCCAACATTATTTGGAATGTGATTAAATCTCACTTACTTCACTGTGCCCAAAACATGTGCTTAAAGTCAAGCAGGTGCTTAAGTGTTTTCTGAATAAGGATGCTTTCCTGAATGAGAATTTGAAGTGAATACACTCCATGTGAACAGTAAATATCTTTTTCTATGTAACTGTTCAGCACCATATCAAAGTCTGAGCTTCTATTAATATATTTTTTTTCTCATTAATGTTGAAAGAAATATTGGATCACATGGATTGAATTCATTTTTGAACTGCATATCTTTTCAGGGCTGCAAAGTAGTAGAGAAATATTCTTTAAAATGAACTAGTATCTCATCATTAGTCTACAAATTCATTAACCTACATGAATATTAGAGTTTTGGTTCAGAGAGCTTTTTGTTTACCTTTGGTTATTTTCTGGAGAATCCTTTTGCGTTTATCACCTGTGCAGTCATTTATAACATATTTAATATATAACAAAGTCAGTGAAGGAGTGTTCTTTTTGATTTTTCTTTTTTTCTGTTTCTTTTTTTTTTTAAATATATTCTTTAATGGTAATATGTTTGCAACTTATTGCTGCTTATGCACATTGTTGTTTAGAATTAACTTGTTTGTCTGCAATAACAATGGCTGTAAATTTTTTAAAAATGAAGGTGAATATTTTTACCGTGAAAATGAAAGCTTTTCAGCTGAACCCCAGTAGCCAGTTTCAATTTACTAATATTTTTGTGGTTGTGATCTAAAAAAATTGGCAATATGTTGACACCCTGGTATGACAATGCAATATTTGGTGTTAAAAATTTAGGAGGCATTTAAGAACATACATTGTTTTCAGGAGCTGCACTGTAATAACTTTTAAAAAATTTTTTGGACTTTTTACTGTCAATATTTATTTTCCAGAAAATGCATTTGAGATTGTAAATTACTTGTACCAGTATAATTTTTTTTCAAAATTCAGGTTTTTTAACATCTACAACAAAATTCAAATACTGTACTCTTGCAAACTGTTGAAAAGCATGATTGGAGTCAGTCTCTGCAAAAATAGTAGCCCAGTGGATCTCGGTCTGTGTTTATGCAGGGAATTCAAGTTTGTACCTCATTTAGAAAAGAAACAAAATGATTGAGAAGTGATTGTGGTTTAGATCTATACATTAGATTGAGATTTAGGATCTCAAGTTGTCTTGAATTTATCTTATTTTTATTTTGGCATTTGTCTTGTTAATTTTCAGCATGGTTGCTTACATAATCTAATTCATTTCCTCACTGTTATTTTCTGTAATGACAGTAGAGTCATGATACACAGCAATCTTAGTTAATTGGGATATATCAGCTTCCCAGGGCAGCAGAATATTCTGAAGAGCACAAGTTGCCTTTCATGAGTTAAAAAATAATGATGCTCCTTTTAGGAGTGTTCATACGCTTTCAAACCTGATTCAAAAGCCTATTACAAATTTTGAGCACTATGAGAACTGCTGCAATGCTTTCATTTTTACATTTTTCTTTAAGGTTTGGCATTTCCCCAATTTGCCTGATAGCTGGCATTCTGACATATACGTGTGTTCAAGTGCTTTCAAATCCGATTAATGCACAAAGTGCAAAACGTAACTCGTGTACCTTTCAGCAGTTGCATGAGTTACTTATGGCATCAGGTGAACAGAAAAAGAAGGCAAGTTTAAGGAGATACTGTGGGGTTTTTTGATGTCTATATAGAGAGTCCACTACAACACTCCCTGAAACTTTTGGGAACTACTGTAACAGACATCATAAAAATTGATGCAATGAAAAAATATTATTTTTGGTAATGTAAAAGGATTTAACTTAAATTTGAAGAACTTTAAAATAGATCACCCCACTGATTATGTTGTTTAGTTGCCCACCAAACTAGCTGAGTAGCATTGTCAGTATCTTGACAAAAGTCAGAGGTTGCAACGTAAATGTAGACGTTAACTATTCACTTAGCTAGGAAAACTGACTTCTGTTTAACTGCTTTTGCAAACAGTAGGCTTTTACTCTGTGGCTGCTAATCTTCTCAGGCTGTCTTTACAGTGGGTGGAGTAGACAGGCTCCTTGAGAAGGAAAATGGAAGAATCTGCTCTTAATCTGCCCCTGGAGAAGCCTGCATCCCTTTACTACAGAGGAAACCTAGGAGATTTGCCTCCTTAGGTGATCCTTAGCCCTTGGAACCCCTTGCAAGAACGATGAAAAACTGCATGATAGATCGCATTTTTGCCATCGTGTGCAAGGCTTTGGCAGCCATTTATTCCATTACTACTTCTGATTACTTTCCAGTGCAACTGCTTGTTACTGTTTTCTATTTATATTCTGCTCTTTTCATTGGAGTGCAAGGTTATACGCAGAGCATTCAGCATCTCTGCAAGTCTGCTCTTTGTGGAGATACTAAGGGCAACATTTGATGTTAATCAGAAATATGCAGATAGGGCTTGTTCTAGAGTCTACTGAGTAAGGAGAAAGATTTCAGTGGAGTTCCGTGTATTTTGGATGAGGCTGATGGTTCTGAGATTTCACCCTGAAAAATACTGATCATATATTTCATTCTCTGTGAACATCAGAATTTAAGGTAATTGAGACTTTTAAAAATAGGACCTAGTATTACAATATATATGAAACCTATTAACTCTAATTTTTTTATGGTTATTTGCTATTATAGGAATGTAATTTATTGTGCCTGCAGCAACTGGAGGACATGCTGGAAAATTAGTTGATCCATTTCAAGTGTTTTATCCTTGTGAGCAAAATTTTAATAAGCCCGTTTTCTAATCCCAGCTCTGTTATTGGCACACTGTTTAAACTTGGCAAAGCCACAGAAGGACTCCATTGTAAACACAGTGTTGCATCTCAGCTAAATCTTTACTACATATGTTTCAATTTATCTGCATTATAGAATTTTTAAGAAATAGAACTGTAGAAAGGTGCTCCTAATAATGTAAATTATCTTTTAACTTGAGCTATGGTTGCTAATTCCTACGCAAATTTTTTACAACTTTACCTTAAAAACCAAAACTAACTCCCCAAACCAACACCTCTAACCTAGCATAAAAGAAAGTAAAATCCTCATAACATGCGGACTACTGTCTTGTCACTTACAAGTTTGTCACTATGTCGTTCACTGGGCGTTGTGAATTGTACCATGCAGTGAGCAGGAGCTGTATTATCAGTTTACTGTACCTCAAAGCTTGCTGCTAGCCATTATCAAGAGGATGCTATCTTGATGCTTGATAATGTTGATGTTAATTCAGAAATACAAAGTAGTCCAGTACCCCAAAATCACTTGAATATATCAGATGCATGCTAATGATGGTGTAGAAGATATTATAATTGCCTTAATTATCAGGCAGTAAATGCAAGAATAATGATCACATTGGAGTAAAATTTTCAGAAATGTCCAATATCCTAACTTTAAAGGCAATAAAGAAGCCTAACATCCATTAAAAGCAAATAGAATTAAGCTCCAAACTCATAACTGACTTTTGAAAAATGTGACATAGCTAAAAATATTGAAAAGTTTTACCCACAGATGACCGTGAAAAACGCAAGTCTTATATTGAGAGCAGGATCATGAAGCATGCTATGTTCTGCATCTTTTTTTGATGTAGGGGTTCAATTTTTTTACAAGGCAAATATCAATTTTTTCCTTGGCTAACAGAAAGCAGAATGTATTTCAGATTAACTGTCACATTAAAAAACAAACCAAACCAACTCAAATCAGTGGATATTATTAGCAAATTGTAGAGGAAAGTAGGTGCTATAACACAAAAGGGGTATAATAGGAATGTCATTTTACAGAGACTCAAGAGTATTCAGGAGGGGATTAAATTAGATAAATGTAAGCATGTTTTTGCAGAATTTGAGTGAGAAAGGCAAAAATAATTCTAAGCAAGGAGGGTTATAAGGATTGCATTTATTGTAATATATTTATGCATGTACATATGTATGTATGTATATATGAATGTATGGATAGTCTAACCACAAAAACTTACACTAGAGTTAAGAAAAAAATGTAAGTTATACATCTTGCAGGTGTTTCCAAATAGCAGTTAGTATTAAAGCAATTGATCAGGAAGTTGAAACAGCTTCAGCTTTATTCTGATATGGTACTTTTCAGTTTTAAAAGATTGAGACACTGGTCTTAAGCCCCCCTTTTGATGTTTCGAAGGGGGGGAAAGATCTTTATGCAGGAAATAGCAGGGCTCATTAAAAGAGCTCTAAACTAGATTTGAAGGGGGAAAAGGGTAAAACCGCTAGACGTAAGCCTGGGGGCAGCATGCTGATATTTGAGGGACAGTGTGCTAGCAAGCTCCTTCAGTCTGACCTCTCAGTGGAGGTAGGGGATGGAGATCTATACAGCAGGAATGATGCAAAGGTTATTAGTTTGTTAGAAACCATGGAAGCACCCAGGAATGGTTATGTAGCAACTGGGGCTTCTACCCCCCCAAAAGGGGGAGTGATCAATAGCACAACTGATCACTACTGTGTCAGTTTAGGGTAGCAAGGCTCTCTAGCACATCCCAATAGGTCAACCTATGAATACTCCCCTTGGATTTCCATGCAGACAGTATGCAAAGTTAATTTTTATAAATGCACTACTCAGTTTTTGCAGATTTGGGAGCCTAAAGATGTACTCTGCTGTGCCTTGACAGGTCAGTTGAGAAGCCAGGCACTGTGATTTTCTGAGCATAAAATGACCTCGATGTAAACAAATACCTTTTTATACAACTGACCAGTTTTCCCTCTTCACTTACATCTGGCACCATCACAGTGACTAGGATTTTATTGTCTTTGCTATCAGCACAGGAAGGAACACCCAGACTTCCTAACCTCGGCATGGAAAGGGCCTTTACTGTTAGCTCTGGTAACCTGTTTTGAGTGGTGGCGTGCAAATATATTTTCTTTATAACAGCTACAGAACCATCTGGCCTTACCTGCCTGGGCTTTCTGCAGCCCAAGAAGTTTGCTTTGTCCTATGCCGAGCAAATATTCACCCGTTCACTGCAGCACTTTCAGAGGCTGTGACTTTACCAAGCATGCTTATACTATACTGACCTTAGTCTCACACTTGTCAGAGTTACCTGCTGTACCAGTCCATGGATTTCTCCTTAGCAGTCTATTTGCTCCTGTTCCCAAGCAGCCTGTTGTTTTGTTTTGTGGTTTTGGTTTGGGTGTTTTTTCTTTTTTTTTCTTTTTTTTTTTTTTTTTTTTGTCTGGTTGGTTGGTTTTGTTTGTTTAACTTAGTTGTGGTTTTGGTCGGTTGGTTGGTTTTGGTTTCATTCCTTTGGCTTGTTTTTTGAGCTATTTCTTCTTTCCTACTAATATGAGCATTCATTCCAGTAGCCTTGGGGGACAGCCCTTACCAGTGGTGGCTGTTGGTGGGATGGGCTTGGTCATGAGACAGGGCTGGGCAGCTCCCAAATGCACTGATGCCCTTGCAGGGCACTTCAGTGAGTCATAACACTTCTGGCAGGCATGTGAAGCCTCAATGGACAACATTGGAGGGGCCTGAGGGGTTCAAGGGAGCCAGACTTGCTGTGACCTAGTCCCTTTTGCAAATAAGAATGAAATCAAATGGGTATTGTTCTCGGTTTCCCCTGCCAAGGAAAGCAGGTTGCACCAATGCATCAGCTGAGTGGGAGATGGGTAGACAAAGATGTGACTGCAAAGTTAGAAATACTGTAACATAACAGTAAAGGTACACCATGGTATTTTGTATGAGGGAAGCTTTGTGTATAGAAAACATATATATACTGAGTACTTGCTAGGGTTGTGACAAATTTCAGTAAAATTTATTATGCCTGATATAAGATACTGGAAATGTAGGTTATAAAAGACAGGAAAAGAGGCAGGCCTTTTTAAAGACCCCAGACTTCTGTTATGGTTGGCTAAGGTATGACTACCAGGTGCGATTACTCTGCAAAAGTGGTCTGTAGTGCAAGTGAGGATCCCTTGTGCAACACAGGGTGGCTAATTGGCTGACTTCAATATATATTAATATTAATATCCTTCCTTTATTGCAAGAAAGTTAAGTCTTTGTGGAGAAATATGTCCTGTACCTGATCCTAAGCCAGACCAGGTAAAGCTGTTTCTGCTTCTTGTACTTTTTGATTAAAGTTGAGAGATAGGTAATATAGGCAAGAAGCACATTTTTAGATGTTCAGGAGCTTATTTTCCACTCTAAGGGTGAGAGCAGAAAGGACTAACTCCCAGGAATGTCTCTAAGATGCTTGATGCACCAGCCCTACCCCAGACTCTATTTAGAGACATAATCTGGCCTCCAAATGCGCAGAAAATAGTGTCACGTGTATTAGCCAAATAAATATTTTGGAATGCTTCCTTTTTAATAGCTAAAATAAACCACTGGAAATATAATTCCTTTAGCATGTTGCTATCTTTCATTCCAACCGTAATCATCTACTTTGCCCTCTTAATTAAAAAGGTCAACAAATATAGCAGGTGTGTAAATTGGAATGAATTCATGGATCATTTATTCAGGCAGACAGTTCAGGTAATATGTGAATCCTCATAAAGGTGGGAATGATGGGAAACTAACATACCACCGTAATCAGAGATTTCAGTTTTCCCATGAAAACAGTGATTGTTAAAAAGAGTAGTCACCTGGGATTCTGATGAGCTCTGAGAAACTTGAAGCATGTCATATGACCTGGTCTGAAGTGCTTTCACATTCTTTACCAGTTACAATTTTGCAGCTAGTCATGGCCACTTGTTCTATTATCTGATTGTGCTTTTAAAATTCTCTAAATATTGACCTTACATTTATCTTGTTCATGTCAATCTCTTGGATATTTTCTTTGCTCTTCTTAGATCAAGAAGGAATTGAATCTATGTCCTTTTTGTAACCTTGGTTTATATTTTAAAAAATCAGGAGTGCTTTACTGCTTTGGTCTGGCAAAGATCTCCTCATTATTTATGAAAAACATGAAGGACATGAGTACTCAGCTCTTTCCTGGAACTTGCAGAACAGATATTCTGGCAGTATAGTCTATGAAATAGATAGTTTTAGTTACAGTTCAATTTAAGAATTTTTGGAGTCCTTTTAGCACTGGTCATTACCTTGTTGAACACCTTGCTTAAATAATATTAACTGAGATTGAAATAAGAAATGCACGTTTAGAGTTATATTACTGTGTCTTATTCTTACTTTCTTGAGTGAATATATCTACTTTATTTGGCCTTTCATTAGAATTTTTTTTGTTTGATTTTGATTTTTTTTGCTGTTGTTGTTGTTTGTTTTTTTTTTTTTCCCCAAAAAATATTAGTCATTTTTGGGGGTTTGTTGCCTTTTTTTTTCCTTTTTCCATTTTTTACGTTAAAAATGTAGAATCCCAAATAAATGCCTAAGTCTGACTAATATTGGGATAGTTACATTTTTTTGAAAACCCTAATGGACTTCCCCTGCCCAGTTAAACAACAGCATACAGGATCATCACACGTAGATTGCCCTTTTCTAGTCTACTTTTACCAGTGTCTTTTGCCTTTCTTTAAGATCTCTTCAGTTTTAAAGAATTCTTCAAAAGTTGATATATGGAGTTCTGGAAAATGAAATGAATCACTGATCCATTTTAATAAATACTATATTGTCACACATTTGCTATCTAATTTAGCCAGTAATTCGTCAACTTAGCTTTCAATATACATAATGCTGATAAGATTTAGTGGATCATATATTTGATTCAAAAGATGTATTAGACTTGGTAGGTCCTGACTTCAATTCAACATAAGATGACTTTATCTTTATTTTATAAGGATATATGTGATTTCCTAAAACAATATATCTGTTTTTGAAAAAATACACTACTGAAAAGTGAAAAAAAATAATTTATTTTAAGGTATGAAACATTCATTCTGGGAATTTGAATACAGAAATGAGCCACATTTATATTTGATTTTCATAGCACAGCAATATACCGTGCATGCCTTCACATTTCATATACTGAAGGTAATATTTTGATAATGACAATTTCACTGCATGTATTGCTGAATTCTGAATGGAAAAGCACTTTGCTCTGCAGAATAGAAAAATCAATTTAGCAGAAGGTGATCTCATTAAACTCTATTTATCTGAGATTACAACAATTTAGAAGAAGATTGAGAGTGAAAGTAATTGTTCTTTTATTAATCCAAATAGCTTTTAAAATGAAATCTACTGATTAGGAAGCTCTGCTTGACTTCTAAGTTGAATGTCCCAAGCCATATTCCATGGTCCTGGGAGATTCAACTCTTTATTCCAGGAGGTTGTGATTTCAGTGATGCGTTCAGATAGTTCATAAGCAACTATGGCCATACCTCACTGAAGTTGCAGAAGCAAGATTGAGTAGCAAGTTAACATGATCTGTTAGTATAGTTTAGTATTGATCTGCCATAGAAATGTTAAATTTTTGAGTGTTCTGCATATATATGCTCTCTTGCCAGATTTTTTAGGGATGTAGATTTCTGGGTTTAGTTTGAAAAATTAGTACAGTGCTTTCAAGATACAGTGCAATCCTTGTGCACCAAGGGTCCATTGCTGACCCTTCTGGATGCTAAGCCCCTACCTCATATTCTTTTGCATGTAAAGGTTAATATTTCCTTCCAAATACAAGAAGAAAAGAGAGAAAGGTCAACTATTGCCAGGATGTCCAGACTTTCGCATTACACCACAAATGTCAATGTCCCCAAAAATGTCTTTGGATTTGAATCAGAGTTCTCTCCTTTCCCCTTCCCCCAGTGCTCTCCTCCCCGATTTCAAGTCCATGACACTTTAGTTTGAATCTTTCTTTAGTTACTGCATCGGTAAGACTGACAGGTTAAAACGTACTGGGCATAACATTTAAAATGTTAATAAAATTCAGCTGAAGAAGTGATGAATATGTTTTAGACTTGCAACTACAAATGTTAGCTAAGTCTGTAAATGTTCAGTTGCATCTGAAATTTTTGTCTCAACTAAACTGTATTGAATAACATAGCAGCTGAAGCAGGGTTATGCAGTCTGTATAGGCTTTTATTCATTAAACTTGATAAAACTCTGATAAAAACCCCTTTTACTGCCTTGTAGACGCTCACATAAAATTCAGGCATCTAAGTAATGAATTTCACAGAAAGCAGAAGTCCTTACTTATAAATTAACCTAAATGTTTCCTGATGTTGTAGGGAAGAATGGTAGACAGAGGATCCAAGAATAACCAGAAGAGGCTGGTTTATGGGTGTAAGCCAAAAGTATGCAAGGATCTCTGAATTGTGCAGGCCCATGGTTTCTGTGTCCCAGATCCCACTCCACCTTGAATTGTGACCTGTTCGTGCACTCTGCCTCTTGCAGGCCCAGCTGTGTTCGCCGTATCCCAGCCTGGAGGTACACAACCCTCTAGGAAGCAGAACTTGCGTATTTACTGGAGTCAGGTGTTCTGATTACTTTGATCTTTCTCTTGCATTTTGCTTTTGATGTTGGCAGAGAAAATTTATGACAAACTAAGTTCTTGTATTGCATCATCTGAGTATTCACATGGTGGTTTAATAAGTGAAATTAAAATAAATGGGGAGAAGACTTAAAAGGACTGGTAAAATGGAATATTAATTTAGGGGTGTGTCTTAGGGATTTTTTTTTTTTTGTTTGTTTCAGATCTTACACTGAAAAATAAGCTTGCCTTGCAAATAGATGTGTAACATTTTACATAAGGCACCACTGTCAGGAAAGTTCTTTTTTGGTATATAAGACCATGTCACTGTTGTTTAAGGCTGTAGAGAAGATCAGTGATTATGACTCATATAGCTATTGTGCTATGTATTTGCTGCCAAAGTAGTACTTCAGTAATATTTTAGATCAAGGATGAAATTCCAATAATGTTAGTCAATAGGATAGTGGGTCCAGCCCCCCGGTATAGCAAAAGAGGCTCTGAGGAAAGAAATCTTGGTATATTTTAATTAATTTTTAGCTTTTCAAATTTTAATGACATTTGGCTTTGAAAGATTGAATGGAAAGGTCTTCATAAATGAAATTGTTTCTGAATAATTCTAAATGAAAATTTCACAATGGTTAAAACTTGAACAGATTAACAGGCAAACAAATATTTTCAATCCTTTCTCTCTCTCTGCTTACCAGAACTAGATGGAGGTCTTTGTGCTGCTTCAGTAATCTACTTTCACATAAGTGATCTCAAAAGAGGTAAACTTTCTTATGCCTTAATCATATTTTTTTGCAGTTATGGTTTTTATTTTTTTTTTTTTTTGGCACAAGGCGTGGAGAAAAATGAAGCTTTGAGGTAAATTTGCAGGAGAAAAAAGATGATTGGATTTACTTTGGTATTTGAGAGTATGCCTCAGAACAGCAATGTCTTTAAATGGTGTTGGGCAGGAGGAAGAGCTGAGCAAACAATTTTGGTTTCTCAGAATGAGTCAATACTTATTGTGGCTTCATAGAAACATTCTGATTTCCAGAGAATTAAAATAAAAGGAAATGTGATGTTTCATGTTGTGTGGTAGGACACATTCTGCTGTGTGTGGTAGAATGGTTACTAAAGGCATATAGTTGGCTGAAAAGAGCCAGACTGGGAGAGTCTCCTTTACACATTGTTTGACAATTAGATTCTAAGACACCTACATATGCCTGGCTGTTCTAAACAAGCTGTTTATAGTTAAAAAATTCTACTTCCTTTAACAAAATGCTTGGTAAGACTCCTGCTTGGAGATTTAAAGTAGCTAGATGACAGTCACTGTGGGAGATTTCTCTATTAATAAGATAGGCTCTCCTAACTGCTGATACTGGTCACAGAGTGGGAAAGTATGATAATATTTGTTGAACTGTAAATCTCAAGTTCTAATTTCTTAAGAGTTCAGTTTGTTAGAGGGTAGAAAAACAGAGGCATTGACATAAAAAAATGGAGCAAAACTGCAGTATCTCAATATTTGGGTTCTGAAAGGAAAATTATTTGCAATTCTGAATAATGTTAGTCCCACTGTCATAAGATTCTGTGTGTACATGTTGTTTCCGAAAAACTTTAATTTAGGTCTTTAATCTTGAACTTGTTTCTTTATGGAGGACTACTCTGCATGTACTTATGGCATAGATATAGAATCACAGAATCATAGAACAGTTAGGGTTGGAAAGGACCTTAAGATCATCTAGTTCCAACCCCCCTCCCATGGGCAGGGACACCTCCCAATAAACCATGCCACCCAAGGCTATGTCCAACCTGGCCTTGAACGCCGCCAGCGATGGAGCATTCACAACTTCCCTGGGCAATCCATTCCTGTAAGGGTAGCCTCACCACCCTTACAGTAAAGAACTTCTTCCTCAGATCCAATCTAAACTTCCTCTGTTTAAGTTTGAACTCATTACCCCTTGTCCTCTCACTAAAGTCCCTCGTGAAGAGTCCCTCCCCAGCATCCCTATAGGCCCCCTTCAGATACTGGAAGGCTGCTAGGAGGTCTCCACGCAGCCTTCTCTTCTCCAGGCTGAAGAGCCCCAACTTTCTCCACCTATCTCCATATGGGAGGTGCTCCAGTCCCCTGATCATCCTCGTGGCCCTCCTCTGGACTTGTTCCAACAGTTCCATGTCCTTTTTATGTTGAGGACAGCAGAACTGAACACAGTACTCCAAGTGAGGTCTCACAAGAGCAGAGTAGAGAGGCAGGATCACCTCCCTTGACCTGCTGGTCACGCTCCTTTTGATGCAGCCCAGGATACGGTTGGCTTTCTGGGCTGCAAGCGCACACTGAAGCTGGCTCATGTTCATTTTCTCCTTGACTAACACCCCCAAGTCCTCCTCTGCAGGGCTGCTCTGAATCTCTTCTCTGCCCAACCTGTAGCTGTGTCTGGGATTGCTCCGACCCAGGTGGAGGACCTTGCACTTGGCATGGTTAAACTTCATCAGGTTGGCATCAGCCCACCTCACAAGCGTGTCAAAGTCCCTCTGCATGACATTCCTTCCCTCCAACATGTCAACCGAACCACACAGCTTGGTGTCATCGGCAAACTTGCTGAGAGCACACTCAATCCCACTGCCTGTGTCACCGACAAAGATGTTGAACAAGACCGGCCCCAACACCAATCCCTGGGGGACACCACTCGTTACTGGTCTCCAGCTGGACATTCAGCCATTGAGCACTACTCTTTGCGTGCCGCCATCCAGCCAGTTCTTTATCCACCGAGTGGTCCACCTATCAAATTGATGTCTCTCCAACTTAGAGACAAGGATGTCATGTGAGACAGTGTCAAATGCTTTGCACAAGTTCAGGTAGATGACATCAACTGCTCTATCCCTGTCCATCAGTTCCGTAGCTCCATCATAGAAGGCCACCAGATTGGTCAGGCAGGATTTCCCCTTAGTGAAGCTATGCTGGCTGTCATCAAGCACCTTGTTGGTTTTCATGTGCCTTAGCATGCCTTCCAGGAGAATTTGCTCCAAGATTTTGCCACTCACAGAGGTGAGACTGACTGGTCTGTAGTTTCCATGATCATCCATTTTCCCCTTCTCGAAAATGGGGGTTGTATTTCCCTTTTTCCAGTCATTAGGAACTTCACCTGACTGCCATGATTTTTCAAATATGATGGACAGTGGCTTAGCAACTTCATTTGCCAGCTCCTTCAGGACCCGCAGATGGATTTCATCAGGTCCCATGGACTTGTATACATTCAGGTTCCTAAGATGGTCTCAAACTAGATTCTTTCCTACAGTGGGCCCAGGGTCTGCATTCTCACAGTCCCTGCGTCTGCCTTCCAAGACTTGGGTGTTGTGGTCAGATCATTTGCAGGTGAAGACTGAGGCAAAGAGGTCGCTAAGAACCTCAGCCTTCTCCAAATCCAGGGTAGCCAGTTCTCCTGATAGCTTCTGGAGAGGGCCCACGGTGTCCGTAACCTGTCTTTTATTTGCAATGTACCTGCAGAATCCCTTCCTGTTATCCTCAACATCCCTAGCCAAGTTTAATTCTAAGTGACGCTCAGCTTTCCTAACCTGGTCCCTAGCTACCTTGGACAACGTCTGATGGAATCAACTGTCACATCTGTGGATAATGATTATTTTCATCATCTCAAACAACCCTTAGGAAAGCTTCAGAAGTTCTGCTTTGAAAAGTTAAACTGCAGGTTCTCAGAGCTGCTATTACAGTCTCTCACAGCTTTATTTTTGCTTCAGAGTGCCTTTGCTTTGCCTTTTCTTTCCTTTGTCAGCCATATCTGTTATACTGGATATTTCTCCCATGCTGGACTTTTCCTATTTGTGTGTCTTGTTGCTAACACCATTCTCTCTCTGATGTACCTGTGTTGTGGTACCTGCTCTGCTGTGATATTTTCCCTCAGTACTGCTTGTTATTTCACATTTTCTTTTCCAAAGACACATGTATCTTTAGACCGATACCACCACCCAAACCTCCAGTTCTCCCCCCCTCAACGATATTTACAACCTGGTACTTTTTTTAACAATTATTTATGCTAGGGAGTGTTGGGGACTGATGAATATAGATAATTTGCCTCAGTGCTTGGAAGATAAACAGAAAAGTAAAGTAGATTCAGTCCGCTTTTGAGAAGACAGGAGGGACACAACAATTCCTATATCTCCCAATACAGCTGAAAAAAAAGTGACATAGGATTTTTAAGGCCTAGACTCCCCTAAACATAAATCATCAAAGAGCAGCAAAAGGTAGCATGCTATGGCATGTTCATTCAACTGACAAGCCAGTGCTCAGGTCTGTGGTATTACCTATGTCATCAGTGCTATACACAGAAGGAGAGAGTTTCAGTTATTTCTTTGGAATTTCCAGCTCTTTCTAGACGTAAATGTATTTCTTCACTTATTGCTCGTCATATCCCATAAATGAGGAAAGGCAGAGAGGTTTTTGGCAGTGAGAAAGAAACTTTTCTTTTACCTGTTAATTTTTATTTTTGGACAGAAGCCACTTGATCCAGCTGACCTGCACAGTACTTAATATTCACCAGCAATTTTTATTTTTTTATGGCATGCAGTGTTTTCATGCTGCTGCTCCTTCTCCAGCAGGTTCCGATATTTGCAGCCAATCCTATAGTTTTCTCTTTTGTGTTTTTTTTTTTTTTTTTTTTTGGCTTTTAACATTTGCAGTTATGAGTCAACCTGATACTTTCATTTCCAAAGTGATTGCTAGAGCTATTACCATTTTGGGATTGATCTGCAACTCTGCAGAAGGTAGCATTACCATGATGTCATTGTTGTATTTTTCTGCAATGGCCAGAGAGTATTCTCACCTCTGCTCCCCCATTAAAAACAATCAAACAAAAGGGATGAACAGAAGTCTCTTGGAAGAACAACTAAGATAAACTTCTTTATTAGAAGGCATTTAGATTAGATAATAGGAAAAAATTCTTCACTATGAGGAGAGTGAGACACTGGAACTGGTTGCCCAGAGAAGCTGTGTCTTCCCCATCCCTGGCAGTGTTCAAGACCAGGTTGGATGGAGCTTTGAGCAACCTGGTGTTGCAGAACGTGTCCCAGCCCTTGGCAGGGGGGGTTGAAATGGATGATCTTTAAGGTCCCTTCCAACCCAAACCATTCTATTGACTCTGAAAGTATTAGTTGTTTAAATATTCCAGACTAGGAAAGCATTTTGTAAATGGTAGTAAATTGCTCTTATGTATGTGAATAACAAGGTGCTTGGTGATAGCCAGCATGGCTTCACTGAGGGGAAATCCTGCCTGACCAATCTGGTGGCCTTCTACGATGGAGCTGATGGACAGAACTGATGGACAGGGATAGAGCAGTTGATGTCATCTACCTGAACTTGTGCAAAGCATTTGACACTGTCTCACATGACATCCTTGTCTCTAAGTTGGAGAGACATCAATTTGATAGGTGGACCACTCGGTGGATAAAGAACTGGCTGGATGGCGGCACGCAAAGAGTAGTGCTCAATGGCTGAATGTCCAGCTGGAGACCAGTAACGAGTGGTGTCCCCCAGGGATTGGTGTTGGGGCCGGTCTTGTTCAACATCTTTGTCGGTGACACAGGCAGTGGGATTGAGTGTGCTCTCAGCAAGTTTGCCGATGACACCAAGCTGTGTGGTTCGGTTGACATGTTGGAGGGAAGGAATGTCATGCAGAGGGACTTTGACACGCTTGTGAGGTGGGCTGATGCCAACCTGATGAAGTTTAACCATGCCAAGTGCAAGGTCCTCCACCTGGGTCGGAGCAATCCCAGACACAGCTACAGGTTGGGCAGAGAAGAGATTCAGAGCAGCCCTGCAGAGGAGGACTTGGGGGTGTTAGTCAAGGAGAAAATGAACATGAGCCAGCTTCAGTGTGCGCTTGCAGCCCAGAAAGCCAACCGTATCCTGGGCTGCATCAAAAGGAGCGTGACCAGCAGGTCAAGGGAGGTGATCCTGCCTCTCTACTCTGCTCTTGTGAGACCTCACTTGGAGTACTGTGTTCAGTTCTGCTGTCCTCAACATAAAAAGGACATGGAACTGTTGGAACAAGTCCAGAGGAGGGCCACGAGGATGATCAGGGGACTGGAGCACCTCCCATATGGAGATAGGTGGAGAAAGTTGGGGCTGTTCAGCCTGGAGAATAGAAGGCTGCGTGGAGACCTCCTAGCAGCCTTCCAGTATCTGAAGGGGGCCTATAGGGATGCTGGGGAGGGACTCTTCACGAGGGACTTTAGTGAGAGGACAAGGGGTAATGAGTTCAAACTTAAACAGAGGAAGTTTAGATTGGATCTGAGGAAGAAGTTCTTTACTGTAAGGGTGGTGAGGCTACCCTTACAGGAATGGATTGCCCAGGGAAGTTGTGAATGCTCCATCGCTGGCGGCGTTCAAGGCCAGGTTGGACATAGCCTTGGGTGGCATGGTTTATTGGGAGGTGTCCCTGCCCATGGGAGGGGGGTTGGAACTAGATGATCTTAAGGTCCTTTCCAACCCTAACTATTCTATGATTCTACGATTCTATATTAAGAAAAACATGAAAAAGCCTTTTCTAATTTTCAAGGGGTTGGCCAAATTTCAGGCCCTTTGCCATTGAGCTCTGACCTTTTCTCTGCTATTTGATAACTGGTGGGAGTGCAGTAAGGAGCACAGTTAGAGCAAGGCTAATCTGGGTTAAAATAATAGTTTGGAGGTAAAAACAGTGTGGTGAATTTATAAAGAATTGCAGATTAATTTCTTAGAGACATACCAGAAAAATGAGTCCCTGCTACTGGTCCTGCTCATAGCAAAATCCCTCTTTGACTAACACTGCTGCTTCAACATTGTCATTTTGAAGAATCACATAGGGAGCTCCAGGTTAGTTTTGATGAAGAAGTCATCTTTTCAATGATTAGAATTAAGAAGTTTCTCACAGTGTCTCCTGCTGCTCAGCTAGTCATTGTTTCAATAACAACACGTTAACCTGCAGCGATATTATCAAACTTTCCTGCTTCCTATGGTGCACTCAGAGGTCAGCTGCACAGAGAATGCAGAAGTCTGTTTGACAGAATAAAAAGGAAACTGCAACCTTATAAATCATCATGAAAGTGGTAAAAATTGATGTCTTTACAAAATGGAATCCCATTTCAGGTTTTTTGTTCTGATAGGAGGATAATGGAACAGGTTATATTTCTGGACATCTTTGTGAAAAGACAGTAGTAAAGCCTCTGCAAAATTTACAGTCACATAACGTAGTGGTGATTTTGGCTGCAATTGCCGCAATGTTAATTTTAAAGGAAAAATTTCAGCATGTCTCTTCATGTTTTGAAAAATTATTTTCACCTCTGCTGTAATTCTAAGATGATTTTTGACAAAAAAGCTCTATGCAGCTTTAAATGCAATGTTGATCAAAGCCTTATTTTCAAATATTGTAGTCCATATTCAGGAAGAAACTAGTTGTGTCATGCATCTAAATAACCTTATAAGTTCTCTCTGAGTTCCTTTACTTCTTCCAATTTGCCTCCTATCAGTTATTTATCATGGAAACTGTTGTCACAAAAATGTTGCATTTTATTTTTAAATAATTACAGATTTCTTCTCCATATATTTTTTCTTTCCGTGCAGTAATTATCTACATTATTATTATTTATTGTAATAAACAATAACATATATTTGACAAAATAAAATCAACATCATCTCTAATACATTACTGCAATTTAATATTTCATGCTTTTCTCTATAACGGAGAACCTTTTGAAGATATAAAGATATGAAATTATTTGGAATCATCACACAGAATATTTCAGGCTTAAAGAAACAATAATTAAACTTTTAAAAATGAAGCTGATGCTGAAAACCAATTATAAGTATTTCTAAGTGATTGGTCTATGTGTGTATAGTATTTAGAAAACGAAATGCTATATCCTTGCCTGATTATGAGTGTCCTTGGAATTATTAGATTCAGTCTAAAGAAATATGAAAACACAGGGATGATCATTTTAATATCTGATGCCCGTCTTACTGTTTTGATTCTTCCTGCTCCTCATTCTTCTTATAAAATATTTTTTTTGCAAGAAAAAAGAAAATGCTGGGTCACCTACCCCTCTCCAGCAGATAAGGATCCATTTGGTATACTGTCTGTCTGTATGAGCTGCCATGTCTCTCTAGTGCATTTAACTTTTCTGTTGCAGTGGGATTTAGGAATCCCTCTATGCTTCACAGTTTCAATGAATTCAAAGCTGGAAAAATAATCTAGGCTAGTTTAACATCCAATTTTGATTTGAAGATTTCAGATTATGAAAAACTGAACACCACTTGGTAGGTTTTATCTCGCAAAAGGTACCTTCAGTGTTAAGCAGTGTCTTCATCTTAATTTTACGTTAGGTGTTGATACATCTCTCTGATTAAAAAGCCAAGTACTATTTGAAGTCTTTCCATGTAGGCACATACAGACTGTGATTTGTTGCACAAACCTTCTTTTCTTATTATAGAGATTTTCGCCCTTGTCGTAAGTAGGGAAATGAGAAGTTGATAACTGACACAGAAGGTTTACTGAAACTTTGTTGAGAGTA
This sequence comes from Amazona ochrocephala, assembly GCA_039720435.1. Classification (NCBI taxonomy): domain Eukaryota; kingdom Metazoa; phylum Chordata; class Aves; order Psittaciformes; family Psittacidae; genus Amazona; species Amazona ochrocephala. The sequence continues at coordinate 66,378,284 of CM077879.1, forward strand.
ACACAGTAAGTCTTCTTCATTTGCAAGCAAACAAGCAATTCAATGTTTTATTGATTTCTTTAGAGATTGTCTGTATTTGGTGAGGTGGTTCTCAAAGGATTGGTTGACCTTACAATTCTTTTTGGATTTTTCTTTATCATTTGCAGTGTTGCAGGTTTAAAAAACCTACACAAACCAACCCCCAAACACCCCCACCAATCCCATTTAATGTCCATATATACTGTTTCATCTTATTTACAGATCTGATTTTATCTTACTCCTTCTTTGACTGGATAATCCAGATTCCTTTGTCCCTTCTTTTTGAAGGAGTGTTGAAAGAAATTCTTTTCCTCATAGAGTTTTCAGATGGTGACCAAACTTTTGGTTTTGGACCATTTTGAACATGAGTGGTGATAAGGCAACATCTCTCAACTGTAGTATTGCCTGTTTTCCTGATTTCTTGGAAATTAACACGGCCAATCTCTCATTTTAAGAGTAATGATACCCTTTACATTGAGCAATATTAACAGAATGCAAGGGAAAACACATTCTGCAGGTATATAATCAAACAACTTTTAGTTGCCATCTGTATGAATTTTGTGTACATAGCATATACATGTTCTTCTAAACAGTCAAGACTTTATTTCCTTCTACAACTTCTTCTGGCTTAGTTTAGCTTTCCTCAACATGAGCTAGTAATTTTCTAGCATTCTCATAGTGAAGTATATTGGCCTTCTCTGGTCTTAAGGCAGATTTTTCAGGTGTCAAATTATGCTTTAACTGACTTCACAATATTTTCCATTTTTTAATATGCTTTTAAAAATGCAAATGACAGACTAAACACAGTGTTCTAGCATAGGTGACATCAGTTTTTGAATATGGAAATAATGAAAACATCTACTTCTTGTCAATATTCTTTTACTTTTCAAAGGATCAGATTAGTTCATTTAGCAATAGCTTTGTACTGGAAGTTCAGTTTCTTACCCACCTACAGTTTCAGAATCACTTTTTCCAGTGTCCCATCCTATAAATATGACCTGAATTCCCTGTGCCTAGGTTTATGACTTTGCATCTGTCCTTATTAAAATTTATCTTGTACAAATGAAGCCATCTAGCCAATCGAGACAGATAATTCCATAGAACATTTGCCTTATTACTTGCCACTCCACCAATTTTTGCATGCTCTTCAAATTTTATCAGCAATCACTTAATATTTTCTTCCAGATCATTGAAAATGATACTTAAGACTTAGATATTGGCTAGTACATATTAGAAATACTGCGATTAGACAGGCATTCCTCTTTTATAGCTGAAGAGAAATGTAGAATATATCTATACCAGCTACAGCTAATAAGTAATTAATAATTTTTAAACCAAACTTTAATCATTTAAATGCCATTTAAGTTATTGTATTTAATACTATACACCCTTCACTCCAAGAAATTAGCAAATTCTTTACAGTCATGTAAGTACAGTATATTAACCAATTTTATTCTCTCAAGAAAAACTCTTAATCTTGCAGCCAGAGTGCTCAAAGTACACTCCTCCATTTCCATAAAATCAATTAAATTTTCGGGTAAGATAAGAAATCGACATTTCACAATCCTTTTCTCTAATAGTGGGATATAAGCTCCAAAATGATATTTAAATTTTAAAACAGCAATTCATTCTAAGCTTGCAGATTACCACACTGTGATGTCCTTGCTGGACCACAAAGAATGAAATCTGAAGGTAGCAAATGGTGTCAGTTATTTTGGTCATGGAGATGGTAACACCTCTGTCTCCTTGTTGGCCTGTTCCTGTTGAAGCAGCTGCAAAACAGAATAAGCTAATATGACTCAGAGCTCCTTTAGTCCTTTTTCCCTCCCACTGCACAGTACTGCATGTTTTTTTATCAATATCAGTGCTCACCTGGATTTGTGGTATGCAGGCTTGGGGATTTAAACTGGCTTAAAACTATGAGGGCGATGATGATGCAGGAGGCAGGAACCCGGCCAGCTTGGCTGTGAGGTAGGAGTGTAAGAACATGGTCTGATGCTGAGGAAGGTCAGCATCAGTGTTAAACTTGCAAATATTTTTAGGTCTGTTGTGCTCCTCCAATTTGTAAACTGAAGTCGTATGATTTTCCAAGTCTTAGTCTGGCAAGATCTTTGTGTTTGTCTAGCTCTGTTTTCTGCTGGAATCAATGTGACTTACCTTCCTGCTAATGATGGATTAGGAGAGGAAAGTGTTATTTACTCAGCTGCAAATTTTTCTTATGGAGCTAGTGTTCATGAAATAGTTAAAATGCATAGGCAGCTGTAAGGACTATCACTCTTTATCATACTACACATTAATTTTTCCATGCATGCACCATCTTGATGTTAATTATATTTTTTTATTTGTAATCAACAAAACTAAGTTATGTGAGTAAACATAGAAATTACACAGAGAAGGGTGATGTAGGGGGCATTTAAGAAGTGATGTGCATTCACAGATATTTTTTCCTATAAGTAAATGATTTGAAATTAAATACATGATGTTTCCCATAGAAACATATTCTATAAACAGAGTGGTTCAATCTGATTAAGCAGTTTACAGATGCTGTGGGCCACATAATTATCTATATATATATCATACCTCAAGCTGTAACATGCAGGCAAGTCTTCCCTCAGTGATTTTCACTCCATCATCTCTTTAGATTTCTAAATACATTGACTCTGCAAAAAGAAGTATATGCTTCATTTCTGTGGTTGCACCTTGAGTCACTTCTAGTCAGCTTTCAGTTTCAACATTTTCTGAAATTCCTCTCAGCAAGCCAAATCTTGGAAATGTTTGGAATATCTTCCACTCTTTGTTCTCCTTGATATCTTTTTTTGCCAGTAACACTTCCAACTCAATCTTTCCATTGAAAGTAGTATCTTTTACAGGGTTTGGTGAAACATTCTTCTACTTTTCTGCTCCCTTCTCTGCTTAATTATACTATCACTTTCAGTATGCTATTTTTCTATTTTCTATCTCTCCCTAAAGGTCTTTTCCTCAGCACTCAATCTACTGTCATTTTAATATTAGTGACTTATTTCAGGCCCATCTCCTGCAACTACGAATCTTGGTTCTCATCACCCATTTTGGTACTCCTCCTCTTTCCAGCTTTACTATTCCCAGAGCATGTATCTCTACAGATCATCTACATTGCCCACCATACCCTTTCAATCATTTTACTGTCTCTTTCCTTCTTCTTAAATTACATTGTTTCTATTTGTTATCTTTGACTTTCTTCCTTGGCCTTACTTTTCTCCTATGTATTCTCACCTCTACTACACCATCAGTACCCTTTAAGCCTCTCTAATGAAAACAAATTTGATAAGTACTATATTTATGCCTGTCCTATGCTTGACAAGATCATATCTTTCTTGAGACAAGCTATATAAGAAACTGCTCCCTTTTGCATATCCCTTCTAAAGCTGGTGTCAAATTAAATGTCTCATGAAAATAATTAATTCATAATGTTCAGGGAAAAGGCAGTTGAGGGTAGCTGCATTTTCTTCCTCTTCCCTCTCATTTACTGCTGCTTGCCTCTGATCGTAAATGTTTTGAATTTGGGATTGTACGCAAGTTTGGGAAGTAACTAGCCCAGGATGCAGATAATAATTTTAACAAAAATTCTCTTGACTTACAAAGAACAAAACCCACCACTGTAATAAATTATGTAAAATGTTATTCCTTGCTGCATTTAGCACACACAGCTAAATAACTGTTAGCTGCTGCCATCTCCTAACAGTGCATTGTTACAGTGATTTTCATTAAAAAACTTGAAAACTCACATGATTCTCTTGATATAGAATCCAAATAGGCATGAAGAAGCCAACAAGCTCTTAAACTGTAAATATCACTCAGCACCTTTAAGTTACCAAGCAGAAAACAGCAGTTTCTGACTGTTAAATTTTTTTTCATCTGGGCACCAAAGAAAGGGTAAAGGAAGGAATGTGGCCCCTTCAAAAAGATCAAGTCAACAGGAGAACGAAAAGTCTCTCTTGCTGCATCTTGAACAGAGGATTAATGGAGGAGGAAGTCACAAGATTCAAGGAACCTACAACAAATTAAGGCTAAACCTCTTCAGAAAGGTCTCAGATGATACACATTGTCATAGAAATGGTTAAAAGTTGCATCCTTTGCTTACTTTACCTTCTATCACCCATGGCCATTAGATAATTATTAACATAAATTCAGATAGATAGGGGCAGTTCAGACATAACTTGTGCACATTAGCCTACTGCATTTGTGCCGTGGAAAGATGTGGGCAATTTGCTTGTAGAAGCTTGTAGAAGCATGCGCCACCATGCAGAGCATTACAAAGTGGCTTTTGTTGGGGTTCAGTGAAGGCCACCAACTCCTAAAAGAGAAGATCCAGGAGCTATCTGTGGAACTACAAGAAAATACTATCCTTCCACCCCAGCAAGGGAAGTGGGGCAGACAGGGCTGCCATCACCAGGCGGAGGCAGAGATGGGTTACACACAAGGCATGGCCAGGAAACCATGCTGCGAGGGTGTCCTTCCACAGGGTTGTACTTGGGGTACTCATTTGTGAGATGAGGTGGCCATGGCAGGAGCATATGTGTTATCTGCTGGTCCCTGGACAGGGTCCCAGGAAATCACTGCAGGGCTATCTCAGAATGTACAGTGTTGAGAACTTAAGCTAGGCGGATGAGATGTTGGGCACATTTTATCAAAGATACTATTTTCAGGAGAGTGACAGAGAAGGGAGAATTTCAGCATCATTTGGCTAAAGAGGGAAGTTATTTGTGTCCTTAACTGAAGCTAGAAGTTCTGTGACACCAAAAGCATTGATACACATTACCTATTTCTTTTTGAAACTCTCTTAAAATACCTCTCTCCCTTTGTTTTTAGCCCAGCTGCTATCCTTCTCAAGTCTGGTCTGTTTCAGCCCAGAAACTGATTCTCTCTACAGAAACTGATTCTCTCTACAGCTCCTTCCTACTGGTTCCAATAGGAACTGGCTTAGTTATAAAAGACCTTTAGGATATTTTCACCTACTGATAAGAGTAGTTGAGGCCTTGTGAATTCTTGTAAGTGCACCCCTCTTTTCTGGTATTACAGCCTGCAGCAAACCAGGCTCAGAATTTAGATGAAAAAAGGACTCTCCAAAATACTGTTTAATTACTACAATAATTCACCTCTGCTGAACTACGTATGGATATGTGTATAAAATGATTGTATATTAACATTTTCTTTATTAAAGCTCTAGTAATTTTATCTACATGACCATTACAAAATGTACCAATATAGTGATCCTTGTTAGATCAGGGACCTACACTGTATGTTCTCTACATAAGACAGGGACCTCTGTACTTCATATCTGTGAACTATATACCATGCTGTGGGTGTGACAGAATAATAAGTAGCAGTAACATATTTAAAATATAATTATAAGTATTTGATGAAATCCATCCATGGCATAATGGGGCAGCTGTATTATTAGGCTGTCCTTAGGAAATTGAATTACTCTAATAAATGGAAATGACTGTTATTTAAATGGAAGACTATTTGCATAAAGTAGGCCAGTGCTAAGTGACCAGCTGTTAAATAGGTGTAAAATCTAATCTCAAAGTTCTGGGTCAAGGATGAATGTGTTCTTGCCAAACATTTTCATATCTGGGCACTTAGCCTATATATAAAAATTCTGCAGCCAGAAGAAGCTTCAAGATCTGAGAACTACAGGTCGATTTATTATTTTTCCTTTCTCATATATTTTTTTCAGAACAACTAGTGATTGTCATTCAGAAAAATAATAAATTTCTCTTAAATGGCAATAAAGAACAAAAAGTCAGATGGTGCAGTTTCATAACAGAAATTAAGGGAAATACCACTGTTGGACTTTCTGAGATAACTATGAAGAAAAGAATCTCTGAACAACAGAAGAGGGGAAAAAATCTGAAAGGTCTATTTTCATGAAGTCATACTTTCCTCCAGTTTTGATACCCTATCCGTTGAGTTAGTAACACAGTGATAATTTGCGCTGGTCAAGTCAAAATGGACAATATATGCTCTTCTCTGCCTCAGTTAAAATTCCAGTTCTCTAGTAGATAATGGGCCAAGACAGAACTTGGAAATTTTGCTTTCTCTTCTAAAGAAAGTTTTCTGAAACCTCAAACTATATTTGCCAAAGTGAACAGAATTACTGGGTTGCATCCTTTAGTACTTTATTAATCTGGGAGCCCTTTCTTATGGATTACAAGGGTAATATAGCTACAGAATAGATAGCATGAGCATAACTATATTAACACACTGTGGTAAATTTTCATTTATTCATTTAATTTTCAGTATGAAATCAGTGTTTGTGCATGTTGGAGTAGGCTTGAACTCCTACTAGAGTGTACTCAGAAAAGGTCTGAGACATCAAAACAACTAAAGACCTCCTGCGAGCGTGCTTGCTCACCTAACTGAATATTTCAGTAGACTTAATGTAATTATTAATCAGAGCAGGACTGGCACAGAATGTGTGAGTAGTCTCACTGCCTTTGCTATGTTTGTAAAACTGCCCAGATTCCATTAAATAAACTTTTCCCTGAAATAATCAGTTTCATAACTTCCTGTAACCTTCAGCACTAACCTTTTGTAGATACTTGTGAAATTAGATCTTCTGAGCCTTCCATGATATCATCAGAAATGTGTAATGCATTAGCATTAAATTTGTTTAACCACATAAATACAGGCAAGCAGATTTATTCTTTTTAGCTTTTGGCAATCGCAGTCTTTCAGAGTGCTCCCCTCCCCATGAAGTTTTTCTAAAGGCACTGTTGCTTTCTTCTAAATCTAAGTGGCAAAAAAAAAGTGTCCCAGGCATGTAATTTTAGTAGTATCTTCTTCCCTTATGACTCATTACTGCTGAAATCAACACAACCTTGGGATGTGCTGAGGAACTTCAGTACCTCTTTAATGTTTTCAAATAGTAACATCTGTGCATGTTTATGACTTCATGCTCTGCCTTAGTGTTAGTCTTGGCCAATGTTTCTGGCTGTTAAATGGTTACGCTTTTAGACAGTAAGGTCTCTGCACATTGCAAGAAGCAAGAGAATTACCATTATTGCACATTTCATTGAGCAAAACCTCAGCAATGCTGCAGAAACAGACCTACTTTTATCAGAACCGTACAGGTTTGCTTAGAACTTGCCCCGTATATTCAAAGGTAACTGATATGTTTTTGTTTTTGTTTTGTTTTGTTTTTTTTCCTGCTTTTTCATGATCCATCCTTTCACTCTCTACCTTCATTGAGAGGCAATAATGCTTGTGGATTTAAACAACTCTAATTCTTCTTGCAGACCCACTCATTTCAGCCTGCCATCTACCATGAGAAAAGATACAGAGGGGGAGAAGAGACAGGTGAAGAAAAGGCTGGCTTTAAGATAGATAGTAAAAAAGGGAGAGAGCAGGTCTCAGGACACAGTAGTGACCTGAACTACTCTTCGTTTAGGAGATGGCTGAAAAGGACTCTAACAGTGGAAGCCTGTGTATCTTGTGCATTAATATTAGAATGACCGATCTTTGAACAAATACAATGTGTAAATCGTCAGACATGAATCTGCAGTCTGTCAGGACTGCTGGATTTGCTACTCTAGGCAAAGGACAAAGGGCAATTATACTAAATGGGTTTCTGGAATGCTTTGACAATAATTATCTGTGTCTGACTGTACTCCATCACTATCATGCTCTACATCTTTATATAGTGTATTCAAAGTTTTGTAGCATCTAGATACAGCAAATAAATGAGCTATCTTTTCAAACTCAAAGTGCTAATAAAACTGTGAAGTATGAAAGTGCCAAAATGTGAGAGAGATGTTGCAAACTTGCATGTGAAGAAGAAAGACAATATCAGCTGGAAAAGCATGGAATTAATGCTAATATTAAGTCTTCCTATAAAAGTTACATACCTGGCATTCAGAACAGTAGCATACTGCATGCTGGGGAAGTTACAGATGTCCTGTGAAGCCTTCCCATGTACTTGATGATACATAAAAAAATCTTGAAAGGTTTATGCCAAAGACAGAATTTTTCAGCTCGTTTGCTACATTTGAAATTCAAATTCTTCAAGGAAAATTCTATATTGATTGAGAAACTAATCACATGTTAATAAGCACAAGAACAAAGAGACTGGAAGTTGTGAAGCTAGGAGGGGAAAAGGTTTAGGGTCATTCAGTTTAAAATAGAGTTTGCAAAACAATGTAGATACATTGAACACAAAACTGAGGAAATATCCAAAATAAAAAGAAGACCAAAAATATGCAGTTTGCCTAACTTCTCCTGTAGAGTATTTTCTAATGCATTGAAACTAAATATTTAACAAGTGTTAAATCAACATGTAAATATTCTAAATGCAAAAGAGGAATGATCTTTGATTTCAAAGACATATATTATAAAGTACAATATAAATGAGGGGAACTTTATATTCCTAACCAGGTACAAATCAAGATGTTGGTATGTTACTATGGGATTGGCACTCCATCTACTAGAGATTCATGCTTTGGTGGTATTTTTTACTGTCTGATACTTGCATGTGGTAAGACTATATGGGCGTATTGCCAGGCTAATGAGAGCAAGCTGTTACTGGGTGAAAGTTGCATGCGCTACATTGCATCTGCTGCAGTGAGGTGAGAGGAGTTCACAGGGTGAATTGGAATTGACTGATTTCTGAATCCCTCTATATTCTATACCTTCAAATTACAGTTCACACTTGTATCCCACTTTGCTTTACTGAAATTAAGAGACTTGATTTGTTTTCTTCCCAGTATTTTATTTCTCTGTGAAAAGTATGTTTGCAAGAGAGAAACTTAAATAATGATCGGTTTGCCAGTGTGCTGAACTGACATGGCGGGGCTTGGAGGAATGAGCATCTTCAGTTGTACCTCACCCATAGTGTACTGTGATATGATTATGTGGGTACTAAATGAATCCAAAATACATCTGTCTGTGTGAACACAGTACAAACTATAATTTTTAAAATTAGAACATGTTAATTTGGGGAAGCAAATAGGGACTAGATACAGAGGGAATATTTTTATTGTTTAAGGAAAGTTTCTGAAGGGAGTGAGGGGAAAGAAACAGTACTTATAGTGTGCATATTTGAAGGTTATTGAATGTTTTTGCTATCTTTGGTACTTCTAAAACAATTGCTCTGTGTGTGCATTCTTAATAAGATCTTTTCTAAAGCAATTTTTATGCTTAAAAGTGTTTTTATTTTCTCTGTGCATGTGAATATAAAACAGAGCTTTGTGGAGTGTGTGGTCCACTTGCATAACAGTTTGGAGTCCGAAATTAAATGCAGAGTGACATTAGAGAAGATGCCTTTTTGAAGTATGTGCATATGTTTGTAGTTTTCCTGACAAGATTTTCATGCTGTTGTAGAAAAGAGTGATGACATGGTATCTCTCTTGAGCTGGCTGTGCTTATATGTATAGAAATAGATTTTAAATCTTTGTTATACCAATTGCTTTTTTCATAGAGAGAATAACTGAGTTGTTTTCTGAGATTGGCCCTGAGTAGAGCTTTGGAGAATTAGAATAAGGAGAACCTGCATCTCTCAGGCAAGATCGGGGATAACTGGTGGGATTATTAATTGTTTTTTCTCTCAAAGCCAAATAGGAAGTTGACTCTGCCTTTTTACAGGTTATGTGTTATATTTACCATAAATTTCTTATTGTAAGTGCTTTAAGAAATTAAAGTTCTACAAAATCTAGGAATAAAAGTTCTATTTTATAGCCTGTTTATATTTATTTTTATGGAGTAGCAAGTGATAGGACAAGAGCAAATGACCTCAAGGTGTACCAGGGGAGGTTTAGATTGGGTGTTAGGAACAATTTCTTCACCAAAAAGGTAGTCAGGCATTGGAATAGGCTGCCATGGAAGTGGTGGAATCACCGTCTCAGGAAGTGTTCAAAAACTGTGTAGATGAGGCCCTTAGTGACAAAGTTTAGCGGTGGTCTTGGCAGTCCTGGGGTAACAGCTGGACTCGATGATCTTAAAGGTCTTTTCCAATCTAGTTGATTCTATGACTCTATTATCTCTTCAATATGTAGATTATTCCCAAGATCTCACTGGAAAATGCAGGAGAAGCTATCTTTCAAATTATATACTTTAAAGACTGTAGTTCTAACAGTAAGAAGAGCTTAACCTTCTTTTATGTATTTATAAACTTCTTAGTTTAAACTCCTGATTTTTTTTTTTTTTTACTCATTAATTTTAATGGTCAAACTCATATCCTGTAATCTCTAATCAGGCCTTATAGCTAAACCAAAACAGTAATGGAGTACACTCTAAGCCATTATGGATATTTATTTGCAGTTGTTGCTGATACTTTGTGAGCTGAATCTTCCCCAAAGTTGTTTTATTCTTTTGATAATTTTAAAGATTTCTCAAACAACCTTATTACCATTTGAAACACCTTTCTAATAGAGCCTCAAAACTGTTGAAAATATATTCCTTTTATGATCTGAATTCTAGCACTTTAAGGAACATTATTAGTGGAATATTTTCAATTTCTATTTGAGATTAAAATATTGGTAGGAGAATATAGAGATCTAAGTCTGTAGTTTTAGAGACTTACCATTTTATCTGTTTAGCAGGGCAATTATATTTGCCTTGCATAAGCAGAATGAAATGGCTGCTCACACAAAATGGTTTAGCTGTATTAGTGAGTTTTGGCTGCCCCTTTTCACATATCCTCAAAGGAAGACAAAATTATAGTTTAGAAAACGCCATCCATTTGCTCTTGCTTCCATCAAAAAAGAACAAACCTTAATATGTTTACTAAAATGCTTATTTGATGATTTTGAAGGGTTTCCACTATTTAGTATCTCTTCTCCATCCCCCACTTCATGTGTACACTTAGATAGAAAAGAGAAGTGGAATCATAATGAGGGGAGGAAGTAGGGAGTAACAAAGAATGCAACTATAAAGCAGAAAAAGCAGTGGAGAAGGATGGCTATGTGCAAATGGATTCTGCATTGAGGTCTCCAATCCTGATTTTTTGGGCTTCTTTTTTGATTACTTTGGCTTCACCTGCAGCTTTGTGACAATATTTTGTAGACAGAAACATGTTTGCTAGAAATCCTTGTGTGTGCCTGTTATAATCTCCCACACTTGTGGTTGCATTTGCACCTTTTTACATGTTTTCTAAGTGAAGGTACTAACATGAACATATTGCTTTAAGGGTACACTGCAATTCTATATACCTATTGAGTGCAGAGCCCTGGTGGAAAGTAAAATTTGTAGTGTCCCACCATCATCAGTAGTACATGAGCATGAACCAGAAATTCAAAAGCAATGGAAATTCATATGCAGAATTTCTCTTTTGCCTTCTCTTGGCAAAGAGAAGCTTCAGATTCCAAGAAATCCAGGAATGCTCATTTAATCTCCCCAGATTTTGTGAATTTATGTAAATTGCCAGTGGTGACACTCCCAAGGAAAAATAAACTACATCTTTACTTGTGATTTCATTGTGCATTGCTTTCAGCATAACCTCTTTTCATCCTGAGTATCTCAGGTAACCTTCCTTTCACAGTTGGATTCACAAATAACTGAAGATCAGCCTTCTGATCACTCCTGCAGTATATTGCAAAAAGACATGAGAGATTTAAAACTAAGGCATATAATCTGGATTTTATTTTTGGAAAATGTAACATCTCAATAATAAAGAAGAAATGGGCACTGCTTCTGGGTGATAACTGTTCTTGTGGAGCGTCACAAAACACTAGGGAAAGCAAAAAGTTAAGTACCTTTAACACTGATGAAATCTGATAAACTCTGGTAACTTTCTATACATATTGCATCCTAGATCTTCATGAAAATGAATTTGGCTATAAATAAAACAAAATAAAACAAAATAAAACAAAATAAAACAAAATAAAACAAAATGAAACAAAACAAAACAAAACAAAATAAAACAAAACAAAACAAAACAAAACAAAAACAAAACAAAATAAAACGAAAACATTCTCTACAAGATTGCACACTTAACTGCCAAACTCAATTACATACGTGGGTTGTGATTTCCTCCACTCCCCCATGAATTTCCTGCTGATCTTTTACAATATCTGGATCCCTGTGACTCTGGTTGCAGTGGTAGAAAAAAGCGTTCAGGTTTTAAAAGCACTTTGTGTTACTGTTGACTATGGCAATTCTTGATAGCCTTATTTCCAAGGCTGAGCTGAAACTGACCTGTGCTTATCTCATGGAGTCTCTGTGGTGCTCAGTTTTTTTCACAATAGTTCTAGAAAATGACTATGGGAACAAACTTGTTCCCTGGGATCAGAATGTTGTACGCATCTGGCATTATGAAAATTAACCATAGCTAAGCAGCTAGGTTAAAACATGTTAGATAACATAAATAAGTTTAACATAATATATTTATATACTTAATGGAGCCCAAACCCACAATCTCCATGACTGAATTGAAATTCAGCAAATACATAACTGGTACTCATGAACAGTGAGTGGTTTTCAGTAATTGATTTTTCAAGTAGAATATACTTTTTTATTTCTGAAAATTACCCACCATGATAGCTACACACCACATTGTTTTAATGGTAGGATAAATGAAACATCTGGAACTGACAGAATTACTCCACAGAGCAGCCTGTGAACAGATGAGCAGACAGATTGGCATGACTATGAAGAAGCAAAAGCCAGACCAACCTGCTCCCACCCATTCAAAAGAGAACGAAGCTTCGCAGAAGTCATTCTCCTTGTCTTGCTGTCACCTGTTATTCACATAACAGCTACAGAATATCTGTAGGCAATGCCACTTGACCAGCCTTCTTTACCAACACGAACAAATTGTGTTTTGCAGGGCTACCACTAAAGACTTGTTTACTTTAATTCTTTCACTTCCATACCCACACCCACAGTAGCAACATGAGTGGGAGCTAATTACAGTCATAATGACAGAAGTTAGACTGTGAAGAACTAGAATGAAGCCATCAATTTATTTCCTATTATCACTAAGCAATTTTTAGGTCGCAATTGCTTTAAGCACATCTAATAAGAGCAGCTAATTTAAGTATTAAAGACTCCAGTATTAAAAAATCCCTGATCCAAAATCTAGTGTTTATTCAAATGGTTAAATTGTAACTCTTTAAAAACATATTTTGAAGTGATATTTTACACAGTATCTGACCTTATCTTACAATGTAATCTTGTAAAGATACAGAAAAGACAAAATTTTGTCTTGTTATTTTTCTAAAGCAGACCCTTGTATTTACCCTCTGCTTCCTCTAGACCATATGGAATTCCTGGGTTTCAAATCACACACAGAGGCAAAGAGGAGTAAATTCTGCTCTGGTACGGAAAGTGGATATAATCTCATTAACCTATACTGAGCATTAGAAAAGTTATCTAGAGTTTTTTGGAAAGAAAGGTTTTGGTCTTTTTTTTAAATTCTCATGTTAAGTGTATTCTTTCTATTGTTCTGAAAAACTTCAAAAGAAAGGTTTGTAACATTGATACTTGTAATAGTCAGACTTTTTTTTTCTTTTTTTTTTTAATTTCAGTCTCTTTTGTAAATTCACCTATCTCAGGAACAACACTCCATATTTATCTCCTAATCCCCTCCTACTGAATAAGCTTTCTAGCTTACTTGAAACCTTTATGCTCTGTCTTTCAAACCCAAGGTGAAAGGTGTCTGTTTTCCTGTGAGTTTAACGTATTTGTTTGTATACATGAGCATGTACCAAGAACTTGACTGACTGACATTACTATTGTCAAGTTCCATTGTGCCCCCTGCTCTCCTGAGTACTTCTAGCATGCATCAAACCCCTTCCAAACCTTACTTGGATACCCAGGCACCTAATCACTGTCAATCCAGACAACAGTCAAATGGCTTGCCTACTTGGGTGTAGCTCTGGTCTGTGACCCTGGACCTAACACCTGTTTCTCTCTGCTCTAGCCTTGGTTCTTGATCCTGACTCTTGAATATATATTCTTCTATTCTGCCTCCTGTTTCTGCTTGTTCCTACTGCCAAACATCCAGTCTAATTCTGCTCCAGCCTTCTTTGTTTGACACCCTCTTCTTGCAGGATGGACTTCATAACCCTCATCTGAGTTGTCTTTTTGCCAGCATTGACTGCTCAAATCCTGACATAAGTTCATAGCAGCTTCTCACTGACCTAAGCTGCTGTAGAATAAGGGCCAGCTGAGAGCCTGTACTCCTCCATGGAAACTTGTTAAAAATAATGAGACTGAAAAGAGATCTTCAGTAAAAACTCCTGATGCAAAATTGTAGACTTAATGCTTTTGAGACATAAGGAACTTACTAAGTTCCATCCCTTTCCGTTACAGGAAACTGGGAAATAGGTAAAAAGATCTGACTCTTTTGAAAATAAAACACTTATCTGACTCAACTTACCCTTGATACACGGAAACAATAACAAAAACTTTTGCCATAAATGCTTCTTAGGGCTTTATCAGAGTTAACTGGGCTCTGAATCATGATAGTCACTAAAAATTTTCTTAATCTACTGCACTTAAAAGTCCCCAGGTAGGCTGTTGCTAACAGCAGAATGATCTGTCTGTTCTGATCTTCCCTTTTTCTCTTCACTGTATAATCTTGGTATAAGGAAATGTAAGGCTATGAAAAGCCAATTGATTCTGAAACAATCAGGCATTGAGAATGAGTTAACATCCCTTCTGTCTTCCAATGCCTTCTGTTTAGGTCTTTTACACATTTCAAAATCTAAATTTTCATGCAAGCAGACAAAGGAGAACTGATTGAAGCTACCGTCAATAGGATACTCTTGTCTCAGTGAATGGGAATGTTTAGTCTATATGCACATTGTGGTTTTGCAAATATTGTTCTAAAAAGCAAAGGAAGGCTTTAAAAACCTTTATTTGATTGTTCTTTAGGTTAAATTGCAACATGACAACTTGCCTTAAACTGACTCAGTGGCAGCCTATAGTTGTCCACCCCCAGATCAGATCAGGCAGGGAGTTAGCTCACAATCACAGGTTGCGCTTCAGTTCTCATTCATTGCAATGAGGAAGCAATCTGTTACAGTCTACTCAGCACAGGATTATTTCTCCTTCCTAGCTGGTCCATATCTGCTAGCAAATAAGGCTGGATACCCTGCTCCACCACTCATGCTGTGCATGTTGCTGTATGCAATGAGGAGTAGAAACCTCTGCGGTGTCACTGAGAAAGTTGTGTTGCTATTCAGTGGAAGAGTGTGAGACAATCTTGCAAAAAGTTGCAATTGTCCTTTTAAAAGGACATAGTTGTTTTCACTTTGTGATGGTCTCCTATTTGAGTTCATTAGTCAGAAACATATACTTTGGTTCTTTGAGCTGATATATGTAAGCAAGCCCTAGATGTGCAAATTTCTCTGTGTGAGTGCTGGCAGATTAGACTTCAATGCTGGGTCATAAATTGAAAGAGAGGAAAATGATTTGGCAACAGATTTTAAAACAAAATAACTGATTATTTTATTGGTACCACCTATACATTTGTGCTATAGGTAGAGAAAGTTGAAGCTGAGCACCAGCTCAGCTGTGAGATGATGTTTGTTACATATCTTCATAAAAAAGTCTCATAATTATATCCTCACAATATTTGCCAATTGTTAATTTCAAATAAAGTTGTTTTTTTAAAAAATCTTCTATTTAATACTTTGAAAACTTTAAAGTACATGTGTTTGTAAATATATGATTTAAAAAGAAATTTACCGAAAGGACACAAACTGCAGGTTATCCCTTTGAGGTAAAAGTGATTCTTTTCTTAGGCTTAGTGGATTTTATCATTAAAAGCTAGGAACTGATAAATAGTGGTGAAAATGCTTAGGAATATGCAAGAAAAATATGTTTTCTAATAATTTATTCATAATTAGTGCCAATATTCCTCAAAACATATTTAAGGAACTGTCAAACTAGCTGAATACTTAAGTCTTCAGTGAAAAAAACAGTAAATTATTTGATTAAAAATGTCAGGATTAATTCTAAAATGTTTCTAGCAAATGACATTAGTCCAGCTGTCTTGTAAAATAAGAGCCTCAGAGTTTTTTCCATATCTGCTGAGAAGATAAACTAACTCTGTAAATATTTGTACTGATTTGGTTGTATTCTTTCAAGTCTAAACTATGTATTAAATTATGGATGTTGTAATTCCTCTTGTAACAAACTCTTGATGCACTGTTAAAAAAGCTAAATAATTTATTCAATTAAAAAGATGAGGCAAGAGCTTCAAGGCTGTAGGCGAACATCAGTTCTTGTGCATTAACACTAGTGTTTGTGTGTATAGGCACTAGGCATACGAAAAAATACATATAAACTCATAAGATCTGCTGATCCACTTTGCTCTACAGATAGAGAAAAGTGGATATGGATACTTTTTTGATAGTACAGAATGGATATGATCTGTTTGTTAATGCCAATACTTAGAAACCTGACTTGTCTTAAATATGAATAACTCTCAGTAATGTTCTGCGAGCTTATTAACATAGCTCCTTACAGTATTTACAGTACCTTCTTAATGTTGATACTACTGTCTTGCATGATGGAGGGGCAATTGCTATCATTTCTTGCTTGTAGTCTGCCTCCAGGACCGTGGAGAGATATTTCGCAAGAGCAGAAGTGTGCGAGTGGGGAGAGACAGAGGAAAGAGAAGTGCTGCTTCTGCTGTCTTCTAACCATCTTTGTTGAATAAAGTTCATATGAGTAATAGGATACAGAGGAGCTAGATGGGGGTGAAGCCCTCAGTCTTTTCCTTTGCCAGTCCATCACTGCTTACAAGAGCCTAAGGGGCTTGCAGATTGACCTGGAGCTGGTTTTTCATTTCTCCTCCTCTCAGAAAAAGTGTGAAATCCTTTGAACAGAACTTTGAGGCTTTTTTTCCCTCTTTGCTGCTACGTTATTCCTCGTATAAAGGTGATATAATACAGAATATTTCCCTTTCAATGAGCTAGATAACTAAAGATGTGAGCTAAATCAAGGGCCTAGCTTATCTCTATCAGCCAAAAACAATCCAATCCAAAGGAACTGATGACAAATATGTGAGAAATCAAACATATTTGATGATAAGGAAATAATGCCAGAAACCTTGCATTGACTTGGTTCATCCTTATTCATGAACAGAGATGAGTCATAATCAGGCACTGGTTTGAACTTAGTTCAGCTTTTTCATTCTGTTGCCCACCTCTATTTCTGTCATACGGAATAATGATTTTCTAGCAGAATACAAGAAGACAAGTTGGAATTCAGTTTTTGACTTGTAGGCTTTTTTTTCAGTTTTGTTTAAGGAAACATATGCTCAGCAAAATAAACTTCAGTTTCAGTAGTTGGTTTAAGTAGCCGAAAACAACATTGTAATAGAAAATCATTAACTAGTTTTGATGGGAAGGGCTGGCAAACCACTCGTTGCCCATTCCTGCAAAATCATGGTTGAAGAAACACTGAACATATCTGCAACCCTCTCAGTATTGAGTGAAGTTCTTCTGATCTGATTAACTTTGAAAAAACAGTGCTACGATTGAAACACTTGCAAGGCCGCCCAACTTTAATGGCTGTACTTACTCAAAAAGGTAATGCTGCTTCCTCCAGAATGGCTTATCCTGACCAACAAAGCCTGATTCAGATGCTTCACCTTTCCTTTAATGAGTTGAAATAGCGAGGTCTTCCCAAGTCACTGTTGGTGTATATATATATTCATAGTTAGGCTTTGACAGATCTGGTACTGGAAAGAAAATAGAGTCCCAGAAGCCATTTGTTTATAAATATTTGCCAAACCTGTTTTCTACAGGGAGTACCTATATGAAAAAACCCACTAATGTTAGCATTTCTGAATGTCCTGGAAAAAATCAGCTTTTACAATGAAAGTCAGTTTTCCTCCTTTGGCTCAATAGATGATGCTAATGAGAAATCTGGTTTCTGAATGAAAGACTTGGTGCAGTAGAGGCCAGAAGCTGAAAGGCCAAGTGTCGAATGGTATTGCTTTTTCTATGACAACTGAAAAGCTTTGAAAATTTGATCTTCAGAGCTGAAGGACTGCCAAAAAGCTGGAGACCTTATTGTATTGCTTGGACTGACTACTAAATGGTGGCTGCAGAATCACACTCTCTTGAGTTCACTCAGTGTGAAAACATCTGCTCCCCCTTTTTCTTCTATAAAGGGACACTGGCTAGTTGCTGAGCTTCAGCAGAAGCATAAGTCTATCTCTAATTCCCTTTTATGTCACCATTTTAGGTGATCTGTAGTCAGTCACACCTGGCTAGAATGGAAAAAATCAAGGCTGGGATTCAATTTGAGTCCTCAATATAAATGGATTTTTAAGAAGCAATCAAATTACTCCTGTCTGCTTCAGACACATTTACCTAATTTTTTGTTTATGTGGAAGAGAAATGGCCATTTTTTCTGTCAAAAAGAAAAAAAATATTGTCAGATGAAGAGATGTAAGCCTTTTTAGATTCCAGTGTAACTGGTTTTCAATTATGTGCTCCTAAAATTGTGGGGCTACTGGTGATTAACATTATTACAAGTATAATTTCAAACCATTTAGAACAAGTTTGGGGGTCATGTTTTATGATGGTTCACATTCATCTTACAACAGGAAAATCTGCAACTGACCATTTTTCTTGCTTGATTCATCACAGTTCATGGTCACACATCTATCAGAAAAAATCCCAACTTGTTTAATAAAATGAAATTACACAGTTGATGGGACTTTTTCATGGGAAAGCATGTAAAATTTTCATTTCAAAAAGGATAGTGCTAGCTGGAAATAAGATTTGAAGGAAGGAAAGGAGACAAAAGAACCATAACACTGCAAATAAATAGTGAATTTTCAAATACAGCTTGGATCATAAAATAAAAAAGGTGAGAAGATTTCACTTTCTAAGACAGGAAAACAATTTGACCTTTACAAAAGATATTCACACTACATATTGTTCTGGTCCTTTGACTCTTTGTTGATAAAATCAAAAGTGGTTTAGAGCAAATTAGTTAGCTTGATGTTGAAGCAATTCAAAAGATGAGAACAGTTTGTAGTACTGATAAAACAGACTTTTGCTCTCCCAACCAAGGCCATAGTTGTTTGAACTACAGTTTTCATTCTTTCCTCTGTTTCTTTTGACCCAGTATTATTTCTTCTTCATCTTGTATTTTTGCATTGTATTTAAAGAAAAGCTTTACTGTATAGAAAAGAGCTTGTTTGGGATTACAGCTTTGTATGTATTTCTAAAGGGATTTGTAGGCAATCTTTATGAGTGCTGCTATATTTTTAGTAGTCCTCTTGCCTATTAAATAAAGGGCTGAACAATAGTAATTACTGCATAAACACCAAGGTCCCAGAGTAGTACCATTCACTTCAATGAAGAGCTGCTGTGAAAGCACATTTGAGAAATAACCCATGGTGACAAGAGATGGGAAAGAAGGGAAAGAAACTGCAGTTCAGAGGGCTTTTTCTGAGGGAGCATAATTCATCCATATGTATACACGATTCTTTTCCCTGTTGTTTGCATTTTCACTACAATAAAACAGGTCCATGGAAGTGCCTTGTGGGCAGAAAGTGAGTTCTTTAATGGAAAGGTTTATATGACTGAAGTAAAGAAAGGCCATGAAATAGGGTATCACTGGGAGTCTGGAAATCAGCTGGTTCAACTAGGAGAGGAACAGCTACATGAGAGTTTGAAGGGAGAAGATTAAGTGTGGGATTAGACTTAGAAAGTGGCAGGGGGCATTAAAAGACCTGCAAGGTGTAGCTGGAGAGATGCCAAAGACTGTCACTGAAAACACAGTATCTTTTCTGAACTGGAAATTTTAGGGCTATCTTCCATCAATGTCCCTGTTCCAGTGCAGTGACAGTGAGGGACCCCCAAAGTATTCAGCTACATGCTAGTTTAAATTATATTTCTTTGTAAACCCAATATTGCTTGGTGGAAGTGAGCCATTGTAATGTCATGTTTTCATTATTTGCAAACACTAGTTTTATACTGCAATGGAAAATTATATATTAATTTATCTTTTCAGGTTACTTTTCTGCTCTCTCAAGAATGCTGCAAACTAAGGCCTGTTGATTTTATAAAGCTTTTCCCTTTTTCAGAAATGGGAGATTTCTTGAGAAAGTACCACTCTTTCAAGATTTATTTTGCTTTTGCCAAAAATTGTATTTTTCTTGTCCCTTTAAGTTTTTTTCTATATTTATGGAGCTCACAATCTGTTTGGCTCAGGTTATAAAAGGAATTAATGATGGAAATAAGGAAACAGAAAAAGGCATCTGTTTCCTTTTGTCCCCAAAACTTGAGAACATAGAATATAAGACATTTGACATTATTTTCACTCATTCTAGCATTCACATTTTGTCTTTCTTTCATATATTATTTACTTAGATCTCAAACTAACTTTTGTGTACATGCTAATGCTGTGTAGAGCAGGTCCACTGCTTGGTTCAGTAAATCATGTCATCATTGAAGTCTGGCATTGGGGGAAAAAAAAGGGTTTCCATTTTTTTTTAAATTTTATTTATTTATTATTTTTTTTTTAAGCAAGATAAACAGAATAGCTTTGTAGATCTGCCTCACCCTACCAGGAACACCTCCCCCCAACAAACACAACCCCCAAGCCCTCAGGCTTGTTAAAAGTGCTGTCTGCAAATGCTGTATGGGAAACTCCATTTACAACTAGATTTCAGATTGAAGACTTCATTCTCTTCCCTGGAGAGGTGTGTGTGTGCTAACCAAGCAGCTGAACTCGGTGAATGATACTCTGATATTACCTGTGCTTGGAAAAGATTTCAAGATTTCTAATACACAAAAATAAAGTTGATGACATCATGACATAAACACAATATTCTTCTTAGCACAAGTAGGAAAAGAAACCAAATTTCAGATGTAGTTCTTGAATTAATATTTTCTAAGTGCCTTTGAAATGTGTTACATGTAAACAAGCCTATCCTCTGGGTTGCATAACCAGACTAACACATGCATTCTTGATTTATCAAAGAGATTTCTTTTCAACATAAAATTCAGTTTTCTAAAGCCTAGGAAGAATTTAAGGGCGTACAATTTCAACATATCTTCTGCTATTTTTTCTTTTTTCTTTTTTCTTTCTTTTTACCAAAATGTAAAATGCAATGTTTATGGTTTGAAACATGCTTAGAAAAGCCCCATAATTTTAATTGAGGATAAATGTATTACTCTTTTATGGGTCTACTCAGTTGCCGTATGTACCAGCTTTACCACAGGACATTTTCTCAGAGTTTGTGCTAAGCAGAGAGCACCATAATAGAAACTTCAGTTTACAGAGAGCAATGTTTATCTCAAGTATTTCATGCATGCAGATGTTTTCAACATGAGCCAGCAAAAACACTTTACATAGAATCCGCAACAATGCAGCTACCTTTTTTATATAAAACAAGGTTGTTCTGTTTGTTTGGTAAGTCAGCTTTAGCAGTTCTTAGAAATGCCATTTATTAAATATCAAGCTAATTACATGTACTATCAGGCCTGAAAAGCAAACCTTTGTGGGTACACTTTCAGCAGCCTTATTCTTGTCTATTCACATATTCTTGTCTATTCACATACCTGTCTGGTATATTTCTAGAAATCAGATTGACGCTTTTCCAAAGACAGTAAACTTTTTGCTAAATGTGTATCTTTGTTAATAATATAGAAGGATGTTTCACACTACTTTAATGAAATGAAATGCAGAATATGTTTTTATTTTAAATAACCAGGTTTTTAAAACATGGCTGTGATACACAACAAATGAATTCTAGATAATATTCCATGTCAGGGAGGGGCCAGTTCCTCTTCCGTGGGGTAGCAGGGATTGGTTTTGTTCTTGCTGCTGAACCTGACACCAAAAGAACAGTTACTACTGATTCAATAGCAATTTCAATGCCATGAATTATCACATCTTACACTGGCCACTTGGCACTGGAAGTATGTCACCAGCGGTAACTGCACTATTAGGAAGAGACCTTCTAATGGGAAAAAAGAAATTAGTAGAAAGGAAACAAATGTCACTGATATGAGTGCTTTGACTGCAATGACATGCTTAATCAGTAAACATGGAATTAAAGTTGTGAATGAATAGAAATAAAAAAAATGGACTGAGGATTTCTATACTGTTTAGGCTGTAAAACCAGAATTCTTGCACTTGAAAATTCTAAATAAGCTCTGAAGTAGCCTAATGAAGATGAGCACTGTCATGATGTTAGTTAAATCTAGCATAGTGTTGAGAGTAGAAGTGCAAAAGATCAAAGCTTGAAGATGAAAGAGCTAGGGAATAGAAACAGTAATTTTTGCATTGGTAACTGCTGTACCTACATGTAATACATGTAACCACAGTTAGTTCCCATCCTGGGAAGTTTGCATTCTGTGTATTAGAAAACACAAGTAAAATTAATGTATTCACAAAATAGACCAAAACTGAGGCTAAAAAGTCAGACTTTAGTAATACTTTGGAGTGTCAAAATTCAGCCTGAGCACTGGGTATCCTAGGAAAACCCGCAAGGTTGTCATTATTCTTTTGGTCCACACGGGAGTTAAGGTCTTAGATTGCTCAAAATTCCATTAGACAGATAGCTAATTTTTTGTATACTTATAAAACTTGGCCCAAACAAATCATATATCAAGGAAAAAAAGTTTATCAGAAAATATTTTTAGATGTTTAGAAAACAAAAATAGTTAATAACAAATGAATCTAGTAGCATGACAGTATATCTTTAAGTGTTATGAGCTTCTAACGAGATCTTGAATGCTCTTCTATCCTGTATTACCTGAGAATTTTAAAGACATCTTAACATTATGTTCATTCTGGAGTACTTTAATACTTTCTTGCTACACTGAAGCTGTACTTCTAATTCTTATGTATTTATATAATCTTTTACTATACATACACATACATAAAATATTTACATAAATTTATATAAATTTGCATAAAAATATACTAATTTTACTACAGGCTGAGCCACTGGAAACATACAGAAAATGCTTATTTCTTGTTATACAACTTTATTTGGAATAAATGTAATGTAAGTGCAAAGTAAACAGGGAATGTAATCTCTTATTTTGGTGCTTGAATGAGCTACAGTTTTATTTATGCTATCCTTGCAGTGTAATAGCCATCAGGGTAGATAGAAACTTCAACTTTGTATTCTATAACTGCTTTATATTTCTAGATCTTGGGCAGTATTATTCCTTTTCACTGTTTCAAAGCACTCATAAGTTGACTTTACAGATAAAATTTAAATGCTTTGAATTAATTCTCTAAAATGATGTTATTAAACAAGCCCCCTCCCTTAAGTTATACATATAAACTATGAACACTACAGCGCTCTGCTATCCTGCAGGGGACTGATGAGCAACAGCGCTCCCACCAGGCGCAACCAGCTAGTGCACTGGTAAAGAAGGTCACTACTGGTGCTGCCAGGAAAAAGCGGCGGGTCGTAGTAGTCGGGGGCTCTAATCTGAAAGGCACAGAGGCACCCATCTGCCGGCCTGACCCAGGCTCAAGGGAGGTGTGTTGCCTACCAGGGGCTCGGGTCAGGGATGTGGCCGAGAAGCTGCCTGCTCTAGTGGGTCCCACTGACTATTACCCACTCCTGGTAATACATGTGGGTGCTACTGATATAGATAGCAGTAGCCCGGAGACTATAAAGAAGGACTACAGGGCTCTGGGAGAGGTGGTTAGGGGCTCTGGAGCTCAGATTGTCTTTTCGTCAATTCTCCAGGATACAGGGCAGGACCTTGAAAAGGCTAGGAGGATTGGCCAGGTTAATAAATGGTTAGAAGGGTGGTGCTATAGTCAGGGGTTTGGGTACCTTGACCATGGGACTCAATATAGTAGGCCAGGTCTACTGGGGGCTGGTGGAGCTGGTCTGACAAAGAAGGGGAAGAGTGGATTTGGTAGGAGGCTTGCCAGGCTGGTCAAGGATGCTTTAAACTAGATGTGTTGGGGGAGGGGGGCGGCATTCCATCCCAACACACCCAGTCGGTTAGTAGCACCTATAGTAAACGCTCGGAGCAATGTAGGGATATTACAGCTGCTCCAGCCAATGAGCCGGCTTCAAATGGATCTCGGCTCAAATGCCTCTACACAAATGCCCGTAGTATGGGGAACAAACAAGAGGAATTAGAGATGTGTGCACATCTACGGGGGTATGATATCATAGGCATCACAGAAACATGGTGGGATGGCTCCTATGACTGGTGTGTTGGAATGGAAGGTTACCGGCTCCTTAGGAAAGACAGGCCCGATAGGAGGGGAGGGGGAGTTGCTATTTATGTTAGGGATAGGCTAGAGAGTATGGAACTCTGTCTGGGGACAGGTGAGCAGTCGATAGAGAGTTTGTGGGTCAGGGTTAAAGGGAGAACAGCGATGGGTGACATTATTGTGGGGATCTGTTACAGACCGCCTGACCAAGGGGACTTGCTGGACGAAGCGCTCCATAGGCAGATAGGAGCAGCCTCACGCTTGCAGGCCCTTGTTCTCATGGGAGACTTCAACCACCCTGATATCTGTTGGAGGGATGGTACGGCCCAGCACAAGCAATCCAGAAGGTTCCTCGATTGCGTGGAAGACAACTTCCTTCTGCAAGTAATAGAGGAGCCGACAAGGAGAGGTGCCATGCTTGACCTCGTCCTCACCAACAGGGAAGGGCTGGTTGGGAATGTGACGCTCCAGGGCAGGCTTGATTGCAGCGATCATGAGATGGTTGAGTTTGAGATCCTCAGGACAGTGAGAAGAGCGTGCAGCAAGCTCACTGCTGTGGACTTCAAGAGAGCAGGCTTTGGCCTCTTCAGGAACCTGCTCAGTAAGGTTCCATGGGATACAGCCCTACAGGGCAGGGGGGCCCAAGACTGTTGGTTGATATTCAAGGATCACCTGCTGCAAGCTCAGGAGCGATGCATCCCAACTGGAAGGAAGTTCAGCAGGAGGGCCAGGAGACCTCCTTGGATGGATAAGGAGCTGCTGAGCAAAATTAGAAGGAAAAAAGAGGCTTATAAAAGATGGAAGCAAGGTCAGGCGGCCTGGGAACAATACAGGGATGTTGTCCGGGAAGCCAGGGACCAGGTTAGGAAAGCTAAGGCCCACTTAGAATTAAACTTGGCTAGGGATGTTAAGGATAACAGGAAGGGATTCTGTAGGTACACTGCAAATAAAAGACAGACTAGGGACAATGTGGGCCCTCTCCAGAAGCTATCGGGAGAACTGGCTACCCTGGATTTGGAGAAGGCTGAGGTTCTTAATGACTTCTTTGCCTCAGTCTTTACGGGCAAATGCTCTGACCACAACACCCAAGTCTTGGAAGGCAGACGCAGGGACTGTGAGAATGCAGACCCTGGGCCCACTGTGGGGGAGGATCTTGTTCGGGACCACCTTAGGAACATGAACGTGGACAAGTCCATGGGACCGGATGAAATCCATCTGCGGGTCCTGAAGGAGCTGGCAAATGAAGTTGCTAAGCCACTGTCCATCATATTTGAAAAATCATGGCAGTCAGGTGAAGTTCCCGATGACTGGAAAAAGGGAAATATAACCCCCATTTTTAAGAAGGGAAAAATGGATGAGCCGGGGAATTACAGACCAGTCAGTCTCACCTCTGTGCCTGGCAAAATCTTGGAGCGGATTCTCCTGGAAGGCATGCTAAGGCACATGAAAACCAACAAGGTGCTTGGGGACAGCCAGCATGGCTTCACTAAGGGGAAATCCTGCCTGACCAATCTGGTGACCTTCTATGAAGGGGCTACGGAACTGATGGACAGGGGCAGAGCGGTTGATGTCATCTACCTGGACTTGTGTAAAGCCTTTGACACTGTCTCACATGACATCCTTGTCTCTAAGTTGGAGAGACATCAATTTGATAGGTGGACCACTCGGTGGATAAAGAACTGGCTGGATGGCCGCACGCAAAGAGTAGTGCTCAGTGGCTCAGTGTCCAGCTGGAGACCAGTAATGAGTGGTGTCCCCCAGGGATCGGTGTTGGGACCGGTCTTGTTCAACATCTTTGTGGGTGACATGGACAGTGGGATTGAGTGCACCCTCAGCAAGTTTGCCGATGACACCAAGCTGTGTGGTTCGATTGATATGTTGGAGGGAAGGAATGCCATCCAGAGGGACCTTGACATGCTTGTGAGGTGGGCTGATGCCAACCTGATGAAGTTTAACCATGCTAAGTGCAAAGTCCTCCACCTGGGTGGGAGCAATGCCAGGCACAGCTACAGGTTGGGTGGGGAGGAGATTCAGAGCAGCCCTGTGGAGAAGGACTTGGGGGTGTGGGTTGATGAAAAAATGAACATGAGCCGGCAGTGTGCGCTTGCAGCCCAGAAAGCCAACCGTATCCTGGGCTGCATCAAAGGGAGCGTGACCAGCAGGTTGAGGGAGGTGCTCCTGCCCCTTTACTCTGCTCTCGTGAGACCTCACTTGGAGTACTGTGTGCAGTTCTGGTGTCCTCAACATAAAAAGGACATGGAACTGTTAGAACAAGTGCAGAGGAGGGCCATGAGGATGATCAGGGGACTGGAGCACCTCTCGTATGAAGATAGGCTGAGAAAATTGGGGCTGTTCAGCCTGGAGAAGAGAAGGCTGCGTGGAGACCTCCTAGCAGCCTTCCAATACCTGAAGGGGGCCTATAGGGATGCTGGGGAGGGACTCTTCATTAGGGACTGTGGTGAGAGGACAAGGGGTAATGGGTTTAAACTTAAACAGGGGAGGTTTAGATTGGATCTGAGGAAGAAATTCTTTACTGTGAGGGTGGTGGGGCCCTGGAATGGGTTGCCCAGGGAGGTTGTGGATGCTTCATCCCTGGCGGCGTTCACGGTGGGGTTGGACATAGCCTTGGATGGCATGGTTTAGTGGGAGGTGTCCCTGCCCATGGGAGGGGGGTTGGAACTCGATGATCTTGAGGTCCTTTCCAACCCTTACTATTCTGTGATTCTATGATTCTATGTTCTAGCTAATACTTGCTTGAAGTATTATAGATTACAGTGAGTGTCCTATTTAAAAAGGCATTAGCATTTGTGAATTTTCAACTTCCTCCTCTTCCCTCCACTCTCTAATTTTTGGAGTGGGAAACTTTTCTGAGAAGCTTGTTTTTTTTTTTTTTTTGTTGTTGTTTGTTCGTTTTTTTTTTTTTTTTTTTTTGTCTTTTCTCACCTATTTCCACCACATGGATGTATCTTTTACAAGGTTACTGCAACAACCTTTGACTTTCAAAAGAATCCATGAAGGTGAAAAGTGTTTCTGGCTGACCTAACATGAATATTCTCTATGAGAAAGGGCTAAATAAAGATTCCTGACATCAAAATGGAGCACAATGAGAATTCAGAAGCAAAGTTAATTTGGGACCTGATAAAGTTCAATGAGTGTCAGAGAGCTTGAGAAGTTATAAAGAATATTAATTTGTATATTTAATTTTTAAACTGAATTCTGACTTAGTGGTCCCTGGAATTGCAAAGAGATGTAAACTCATTGTTTTTCCTCACCAATCTTTTTTTGACCTTTCTGATATTTATTAAGTACTGAGTCTTCAAGTTAAATGGTGTTGCGCATAATCATCGGCCATTTCCGACCAATTGCTGAGGTGACTGTCTCGAGAGCAGACACCTGCAGCGCCTGATCACGGGGAGGCTCGAGGTCCAGGACCTTCAACTCGGAGCAGCAACAGGCACCGAGGGAGCCTCAAGTCCTCGACAAGGCCTGCCCAGGAGCTGGCAGCTTGGCGGACACAAGGAGCTGAGTCAGAGGGGGCGGTGCCAGGAGGAGTGGCACCAGCCCTGAGTGGTTAAAAACCTGCCCCGGGGAGAGTGGCGAACTGGGCGGGTTCGAGGCAGTTTGCGTGGGATGGTGAGCACTCGCGGTATGACCAGGGCTCAGTGTGGGAGCTCTGCTCTGGCTGCCCCGGCGGTGGCCAGTGTAGGCACCCAGGCAGAGCCGATGGGAAGGGAGGCTGCAGTGCAGAGCTCGGGGTGTAGAGGGAGCCTGCACTGCTCTCCTGAGGGGAGGGTGCACAATGGGCAGGGCTGCACTCTGTGCTCCCCGGTGGAGGTCCTTCTACAGCAGGGGCTGAGCTGCAGGAAGCTGTTACCAGGCTGAAAGGCGTCAGGGAGGCTGAGGGGAAGCAGCACTGCTTGCTCTAGGACCAGGCTGTGCAGGGGCCTCAAGCGTCTACTGTTGCTCATGCATGAAAGCAGGCCGCTAACCCAGGAAACTGGGAAACAGTAACAGAAAAAAAAAAAACCAACACAAAAAGGAGGAAGAGGACAATTAAAAGCAAGGGGCTTCCTCCTAAATCCGTTGTCCCCACCTGGAACTGCTTTGCTGTCCTGCAGGGGGCTGATGAGGAACCAGGCTCCCACCAGGAACAATCGTCTGGTGCACTGGTAAAGAAGATCAGTACAGGTGCTGCCAGGAAAAAGTGGCGGGACGTAGTAGTAGGGGACTCCACGCTGAAAGGAACAGCGGCACCTATCTGTCAGCCTGACCCAGTCACAAGGGAGGAGTGTTGCCTGCCAGGGGCTTTGATCGGGGATATTGCCGAGAAGCTGCCTGCTCTAGTCGGTCCTGCTGACTGTTACCCACTTCTAGTGATCCATGTGGGGGCTACAGATATAGATAGCAGTAGCCTGGAGAACATTAAGAAGGACTACAGAGCTCTGGGAGAGGTGGTTAGGGGCTCTGGAGCTCAGATTGTCTTTTCATCAATTCTCCAAGATACAGGGCAGAACCTTAAAAAGGCTAGGAGGATTGGCCAGGTTAATAAATGGTTACAAGGGTGGTGCCGTAGTTGGGGGTTTGGGTACCTTGAGCATGGTACTCAATTTAGTAGGCCAGGTCTACTGGGGGCTTGTGGAGCTGGTCTGACAAAGAAGGGGAAGAGTGGATTTGGTAGGAGGCTTGCCAGACTAGTCAAGGATGCTTTAAACTAGATGTGTTGGGGGAGGGGGGCATTATTCCATCCCAACACACCCAGTCACTTGCCAACACCTATAGTAAACACTCGGAGCAATGTAGGGATATTCCAGCTGCTCCAGCCAATGAGCCAGCTTCAAATGGAGCTTGGCTCAGATGCCTCTATACAAATGCCCGTAGCATGGGGAACAAACAAGAGGAATTAGAGATATGTGCACGTCTACAGGGGTATGATATCATAGGCATCACAGAAACATGGTGGGATGGCTCCTATGACTGGGGTGTTGGAATGGAAGGTTACCGGCTCTTTAGGAAAGACAGGCCCAGTAGGCGGGGAGGGGGAGTTGCTATTCATGTTAGGCATAGGTTGGACAGTATGGAACTCTGTCTGGGGACAGGTGAGCAGTCGATAGAGAGTTTGTGGGTCAGGGTTAAAGGGAGAACAGCGATGGGAGACGTTATTGTGGCAATCTGTTACAGAACGCCTGATCAACAGGACTCGGTGGATGAAACGCTCTATAGACAGATAGGAACAGCCTCACGCTCGCAGGCCCTTGTTCTCATGAGGGACTTCAACCACCCTGATATCTGTTGGAGGGATGGTACGGCCAACCACAAGCAATCCAGAAGGTTCCTCGATTGTGTGGAAGACAACTTCCTTCTGCAAGTAATAGAGGAGCCGATAAGGAGAGGTGCCATGCTTGACGTCGTCCTCACCAACAGGGAAGGGCTGGTTGGGAATGTGACGCTCCAGGGCAGCCTTGATTGCAGCGATCATGAGATGGTCGAATTCGAGATCCTCATGACCGTGAGAAGAGCATGCAGCAAGCTCACTGCTGTGGACTTCAAGAGAGCAGACTTTGGCCTCTTTAGGAACCTGCTCAGTAAGGTTCCATGGGATATAGCCCTAGAGAGCAGGCGGGCCTAAGACTGTTGGTTGATATTCAAGGCTCACCTGCTGCAAGCTCAGGAGCGATGCATCCCAACTAGAAGGAAGTTCAGCAGGAGGGCCAGGAGACCTCCTTGGATGGATAAGGAGCTGCTGAGGCAACTTTGAAGGAAAAAAGAGGCTTATAAAAGGTGGAAGCATGGACAGGCGGCCTGGGAACAATACAGGGATGTTGTCCGGGAAGCCAGGGACCCGGTTAGGGAAGCTAAGGCCCACTTAGAATTAAACTTCGCTAGCAATATTAAGGATGACAGGAAGGGATTTTATAGGTACATTGCAAATAAAAGACAGGTCAGGGACAACATGGGCCCTCTCCAGAAGCTATTGGGTGACCTGGCTACCCTGGATTTGGAGAAGGCTGAGGTTCTTAACAACTTCTTTGCCTCAGGGAGGTGATTGTGCCCTTTTACTCCGCTCTTGTGAGACCTCACTTGGAGTATTGTGTGCAGTTCTGGTGTCCTCAACATACAAAGGGCATGGAACTGTTGGAACAAGTCCAGAGGAGGGCCAAGAGGATGGTCAGGGGACTGGACCACCTCCCATATGAAGATAGGCTGAGAAAGTTGGGGCTGTTCAGCCTGGAGAAGAGAAGGCTGCGTGGAGACCTCATAGCAGCCTTCCAATACCTGAAGGGGGCCTATAGGGATGCTGGGCAGGGACTCTTCATTAGGGACTGTAGTGAAAGGACAAGGGGTAACAGGTTTAAACTTAAAGAGGGGAAGTTTAGATTGGGTATGAGAAGAAATTCTTTACTGTAAGGGTGGTGAGGCACTGGAATGGGTTGCCCAGGGAATTTGTGAATGCTCCATTGCTGGCAGCGTTCAAGGCCACATTGAACAGAGCCTTGGGTGACGTGGTTTAGTGGGAGGTGTCCCTGCCCATGGCAGGGGGGTTGGAACTAGATGATCTTAAGGTCCTTTACAACCCTAACTATTCTATGATTTTATGATTCTATATTGTCAAGCTATGGGAATAAGCAATTGAAGAGGAGACTCCCAATATGTTGTGATTTCTGAATGTGTCCGTATTAAGGTGCCCGCAATCAATATATGACTCTTTTATCTTTCATATTTAGGTGTCTTAGTCATTTTTCAAATACAATTTTTCTCCATAAAGAAGGGATTTATGCAAATGCAGACAATAGACAACATTCTGCAGTATTTCTTGAATTGTCAAATTTTTCAGAAGTGACTCAAATAGCTGAACTTGAGTTAGGCGTTCACAGACTTAGAAACTGTAAAATCCACCCCACTAAAAAAAATGTGCTTAACTAAATAAGTAGAAGGTGCAAAAGAAAGACATATATCTTTAAATCCTGTTGTTTTTCATATGTAGAGGCTTAAAATCATTTAGTTGCTTGTATGGAGACGGGCTGAGAAAGTTGGGGCTGTTCAGCCTGGAGAAGGGGAGGCTGCACAGAGACCTCATAGCAGCCTTCCAGTATCTGAAGAGGGCCTTTAAGGATGCTGGGGAGAGACTCTTAGGGACTCTAGTGATGGGACAAGGGGTAATGGGTTCAAACTTAAACAGGGGAAGTTTATATATAAGGAAGAAGTTCTTTACTGTTAGGGTGGTGAGGCACTGGAATGGGTTGCCCAAGGAAGTTGTGCATGCTCCATCTTTGGCAGTGTTCAAGGCCAGGCTGGTCAGAGCCTTGGGCAACATGTTTGAGTGCGAGGTGTCCCTGCCTATGGCAGGGGAGGTGGAACTAAATGATCTTAAGGTCTTTTCCAACCCTAACTATTCTATGATTGTATGATTCTATGTTTCCTAATGGTATGCTGTGCCTGCTCTTTCAAATATGGAACAGAATTTGCTGTATTTTTTTAAAATACAGTCTAGGAGGTCATTCAGTCTTAAGTAACCTAGTAGTTAGGAAACTCATCTCTCTTGGTAGCAGCCTTGAGACTACCATCAGTTCCCTGCAAGAATTGAAATGGTACACTAGAGAGAATGTTAAATCTAACTGGCAGCAATGGCAACCTCCTGACAGAGGTTGCAGAAGGTAGGAATAGAAAATAGATGAGTATGGCATGAGTCTCAGGCATTGTATCAGAGCATTCTTTACCTGGTCAACTTTCCGTAGTTTTTTTCATCTTTCATCATTGGATGAAAAATTCCTTGATGGAATTTTAGCCTTTTGGAAAACACTTCTGAAAGCTTAAAGGCTTGCAAGAAACAATAGTGGAAGTTTTCATTTTATTATTATTTTTTTTTTGTTAAAGGAGCATGTATCTGTGAATAAAGCACAATATAAAAGAAGAGAGAAAACTTGATAGCTTAAATTGAATTGGACATGATTCTGGTTAGTGGCAGTTGAAATTCTAATATCTCTTCCATTGAGAGATATTATCCCTAAAAGTATCTTATAATGATATTTTTAAATGAGACACCCTCAGATAGATAGATAACTGTTCTCGGTGTTCTTTGAAAAACACTCTAAACTGAGCCTTTGTATAAACAAGAAATTTTCTTTCTGTACTGTAATTCAGTTCTCTTTGTAAATTGTCCCAACAGTCAGTTAATTCACAAAGATAGTGGCTTTGGACTGATTTCACGTAATGAATCCAGCCAGGACCTTGCTGTAGGTGTCTGTACCATTTTGGTATTTACTAAAAACTAGTTTTCACCTCATGTTTTGGATGGCTGGTTGTTCTTTTTCTCCCACTACTTCCATGGAAAACCAGCTCTTGTTTCGTTTGGTGCTCAGAAACCTTGCTTCCATCCTAAATTTAAGCAAGGTCAGTTTGTACTTTTTATTTTGTCAAAATTGCCATTTGGTTTTATACCTGTTTTTCCTCCTTGACTTTTTACACCCCCTCCTGCCTGAATCAATTGTGTCCATTGTCAACCTTTGCCTCTTTCAGCTGAAAAGGTGAAACTACATTTTTCCTCTCCTGTGAGAACTCTTCATTGCCCTCATTGTTCTCACAGACATTTATCTGCACTTTAACCAGACAGAATTCACCTTGCTGGAATACTGAGTGACCGTAGTGACACAGAATACAACAATTCACAGAGTAGCATTAAGCTTTTCCTTGTTTGCTGTTTCTAGGATCAAATTTGATTCTACTCAGCTATGGCTTATTGTCATGCTGGAAATTGCCAAGACCTCCAGGTCTTTCTTCTCCACCATTATGTTTAACTAAAGAAACTTGTGTAGAATTTCTTCTCATTAATCAATTTATAAACTTGCACTTTCACTGTTCACTCTCTGTCTATAACTCCAGTCTACAGTGTCATCTAGTTCTTTTCCGATATGATGCTTTGATTTTCCAGGTTTATTGGTGCTGTTCTCAAGCTATGTCACTTCACCGGTACGCCCTTATACTGAACACTAATAGAACTAAATCAGAGTTAGAATTGGATTAATGTAAAAAAAATATATATTTGAATAGTTAAGAAAAAAAGTTGAATAGTTAAGAAATCATTTTTTATTGTGTTTGAAAAAAAAGGTTTGAAATGGTAAATAAATGTATCTATGCATACTAAGCTTATGGTTGTATTTTGAGATTTAGTTGTTCTCCATCTTAAATTTTGTATTTTACAAGTGGCCTCAGAAATTATGTGCAAACTGGTGACTCACATTGTTTCTGGTTTGAAAACAGTAGGAGGAAACAGGATTGTCCAAAGACCTCTTGGATAACATTCATCAGCAAAGACACGGAGTCTAAAATTTAGTTTACAGTATGGAATAGGCTTGTTGAAGATAAGACTGTTTCAGTAATATTTCATTAAATGTTTTATTAAACAGCACTGATCAGTCAAAAACTTCCAAGGTTTGTAACAGGGACAGTAGCAGCATGTCTCTAAGAGACATTTCGATGACACTATTGTATTCTTAAGTTTTTTGTCAATATTAATAGAATGCCCAAAGATGTCATATTTAGTCTCTGCTACAAGCTTAGACCGATGGTGATTAAAAGCAAAGTGTAACATTCAGCCTTAAAAGCATTCTAATATTTGTATTGTCTTAGGAATTTATGTTAAGATCATTTAAGCTGCAATAAAGGTATTAACTGAAGAATCCTGTAGATGTATGAAATGACAGAGGGAAGTAACATCACTTGTTATTTAATAATATGCAAACCTTTCCAAGAAACCCTTCCTGAGGAAGAGTCAAAAGTCCACAAACTACACTTGCATTTAAAAAATAGTATGGGAAAAAATAAAAAAGAAGAAATAAAAATCAGATAGGATGCAACAGAATTAGTGTCCTTGTACAGCTTTAGATAAAGAATAATATTCACAAGAAGTATTCCTGAATGCAGTGAATTTTCAGATTTGACAACAAGGAAGACTCTTGGGGAGTCTAATTAAAACTGGTTAACTCTTGCTTGGAGGGACACATGATCATAAGTCTAAATTAAAATTTCATTTTATATTAATCTGTAGTGTGTCGTTTCTAATCTTGCATCAAAATGCCTGACCTTATCTGTCGTTCAATAGAGTTTCTTGATTGTTAAATTTGTTTGGTGCTAAGGATAAGCGTGGAATGCTACTTCCATGGAAGGAGTGAAAGGAAAGACTAAGTGTCACGAGCAGATACCACTGAGGAACCCAGGGTAAGTTTACGGAATTTAGCAGCTCAAAGTATCCCCTGCTGCACTGTAAGCACTTATGTTAGGAACAGGGACTGAAACTTCTGTGCAGTGCTTATTGAAAAGTGGGGGTATTTTTCAGCAACAACACAGCATTTTCTCTGTAAGGAGCAAATGACTGAGAAATATATCCTGACATTAAGCAAATCCCGAAGCTTTACAGCTGAAATGTTTTCCCCTCTGCCCACAAAATGAGTGTCAATGGTGTTTTTGTCAAGAAGAATTTCTTATGTATAGAATATCTGCTGTGACGAGGAAAGGAGAAAACTAGAAATTCTAACTCCCTCATGAAACCAAGCACGAGGAGGGTTTTTTGGGTAGGCTGTGGAAAAAATGAAGTTGAAATCCCTTTGCTGATTTATTCAGGGCATTTTATTTCATATGAATTTCTGACATCACAAGAGAGGGACTTAGTCACTGTGTGGAACCCCTTGATTTTGTTCTGCAGCGAAACAAAACTGAACTTCAAAATCTTGAAATGTTATGTGAAGTTATCAGCCAGCCTACAATGCACATGTTATCCAAAGACAGTATTCTTGATTTGTATACGCAAGCATAGCCAAGCTACCTTCTTGAAAGATGCTCAGGTTGCCCAAAGAAGCTGTGGCCGCCCCATCCCTGGAAGTGTCCCAGGCCAGGTTGGACAGGATTTTGAGCAACCCGGTCTAAAGGCATCCCTGCCCATGGCAGGGGGGTTGGAACTAGATGATCTTTAAAGTCCCTTCCAACCCAAACCATTTTGTGATTTTATGATAGGCTTGTATTGCTAATGCAGTTACATTGTTTTCACAAGTAAATCTGGGGCACATCCTTTCAATTATTTTCAACGTTGATTCAGCTTTGTATTTTCAATACCCATGTTCCTGGTAGCTACATTACCATGTAAACATATGTGCTTGCTTCATGTCATTGTTATTTGATTAAAGGCAGCTACAATGTCAAATCTACCAAGAAGAAAAGCTAACCTGGATTAAAACGCAGACAAATGGGGAAGAAGTAGAATGTATGTCATATACAAAGACATGTTTCTTACTGAATGTTTCATGTGAAAGAAAATCACCTTGCATAGTATTTCCATGTCTGATTGCACTTCCTTTAATAAGAAAAGACAACATATCAATTTAGCTTGTGAATCTGGATAAAACAGTAAGAGTACTTGGAAAGTGCCTGCAGATTCGCTTACATCTACGCACCAGGGGTATTGTCTCAGAATGGCTTTCGTGTGTTCACTGAAAAATTAACAGAAACAAGAAAGTGAGAGCAGTTCATTAAATTTTAAAATATTCTTAACAAAACCTTTCCCCAAAAGACACGAGGAAGAATGGGTTATAGAGAAGGTGTTAAGTTTGCAGAATGACATTATTTTGATTTATTGATCTATTTTCTTTGGGAGGAGATAGACTATAGCTGTGGTGTCCTAAGAGCTGAGACAGCTTGGTTTGCTTGCAGTTTGCACTTTAGTAGGTGTTTGCACTTGACCTAAACCAGGAGATAGTTACTTAAATTGTAACCTCTTTTAAAGCTAGTGTTGAATTACCCATTCCTACATTATGATTCAAGGCTGGAAAGGAGTTCTGCTGTTCATCATGCAAAGCGCTTCCATGGTTCAAATTCACCAGTTTAGACAGAATACCATAATAATCTAAATTGAACAAAATATGAACCATCCTTTTCCACTCTATCATCTCTGATTCACAAGAGAATGATCAGCTTCTATTCTTCCCATTGATGAATGATGCCAGTTTCAATGTCGCAGTATGAAACTGCGGGTGTTTTTTCTGTGCTACCTTGTAGGCTTTGTAGAAACTCTTTGTAGATTGTCCAAAACAACCTCTTGAGTGCACTTTACATTCATTCCTGAGATTAACCTTTACTGCATCTGTTCTCAAGTAGCAACCATTAAGGTCCTGATGTACTGCGACAACTCTGTGTTGTGCTAATCAAAATCACTTCACTGTTTTCTCGTGTTACTTCATCTGTCTGTGTTCCACTGTTGTCCCTTGAAGTTTTAGTGCAACTGTGAATTATTTGAGATAATTGAGTGTTATCGCATTTAAGTAGTGTCCAATATTGTGGGACACTGGGACCAAGATTAACATACTGAGTTTCTGTGGTGTGGTACTATTAACTATAACAGACGACCTAAATTTTTTCTCTGGTTGCAACCTTGTCACTCACTTCTTCCAGTCTTTCACATGACGCTCTTCATCCAATTGCTTCTGGTTCTGATTGTAAAAGGCTTATTGCAAACGGTTGTTCATTTTTACCTTGGGACAGTCTTTTTGAGTCATCAGAGTCCTGCATTTCAGAAACAGCTAGAAATTTTTAAATTATATTTTGAATATTTTTTATTCTTTTTGTAGCTTAAGATTATTATTATATCCATATATACCCTGTCCTAGTAAGAAAACTTATTCACGAACAAATCTTAGGTCCTGTAGAAAAGAGGAAGCAGACTAGCAGAGCTGGAATGGAATAAATTATTTTGCTACCCCTGATTCTGAAGTAGCTTTCCATGCAGACATTATTCTTCAATAAAAATTACTTTTATTCCAGAGTAATTATTCTGCTCACTAAGCAGTACTGGCTCTGAGACAAAGCTGAGACTTATAACACTTTATAAGTTTATCTCTGAATACCTGCTGTGTAGATGGTGCAGTGGGCTGGAGAGCAGCAGGACTGGGAAGCAATAGAAGAGTTGGCAGGTTGGCGAAGAAGATAACAGGTGCCTTGTGAAGTGGATGCAAGGTCTTTATTGCAGGCCACCCTTGTCTCGAGCAGAATAAAACACTGAATTCAAAGGGGAGAGGTAGCCTCACATGAAAGCATACACAACCTACTAGACCACGTACAGGAGACCTGAAAGGTAGTTTGGGAAGTGAAGGAAAAGAATTGTGAACTTCTGAATGTCTCTAAGTAACAATTGGAAATCTAGAGGGACAGTGGCTGCTCAAAGGGTAGCTACACACTAAGTTAGTAGACCAGCATAAACAGTGTTGTAGAATTAAAATACTATATGAAGACTTCAGAACAGGCAGGTTTTTTTTGGGGGGGTGTGGTGTGGTGTGGTGTGTGGTTTCTGGCGAGTGGCTCATCATAGCGTGAAGTGAGAACCGCTCATTCTGAGTCAAACACATGCTTCACTGCACTGTTTTATATGGAAGATTCTGAGAAGACAAAGCCATTTGGCTCCTTTGTAATAGCATTATCAAATAGCCTGGTGACTGCAAACTATAAAGAAACTTTCTGTGTATTTCTGTCCTCCCAGTTTTCAGGGGTTGATGGTATGATTTCTCCTTATTGTTTAAAAGGAATGCAGTTAAACCTATATGGTCAACTTACTTTAAGAAAGTAAAGTACACTTTACTTGAGAAAAAATGCAAGATGCAGAATCGTTTTCACTCGTCTGCATTAAGCCTCGTGGAGAGCAGTCTGCTGATAAAAGGTTTATTTTCAAAAAATGTTAATTTTTTAAATGAACAATGTTTGTGTTTGAAACTTGACTCGTGAATATCAGAGATACTCAGAGATCTGGTCCTGGCACATACTGATCACATGCATAGTAGGATTTTAGTTGCTATTGTCATCTCATAATCAGTATCACATACTGATAGGCACAGCTGGAGGACCTGAGTCCCTTGGACAATGTCTTGATAGCATTTGTGAAATCTCATGTGAATTACTAAAGTACATTTGAAGTAACTTAGGAAGTTATCATCTATCTGGCTCTAAATTCATACATTTATACCCAGGCATGTGCAAAGCCACTTACTGTAGTGTTGGATCTTTGCCCAGAAATTCTTTTTTGGAGAACGTCTCTTGAGGTTTTATGCAGATAGTATGCTTATTGCAACTCTATGTCCACTCTTTCCTCAGGTTGTCTCTCAGACAGCTGATGTTAACATCCAGACTGCATTAAAATAACTAGTCACATCTCAACTGCACATGAAATGTCATTTCAACTTCATATTAAATCATAGATGGTCACTTTATTAGGCATTAGCTTGGCTTTAGATCACATGAACTAAAATGTAGTTTGCCTTTCAGCATAAGCCTTACATGTCTGACAGGGTTTCTAAATAGATGAAAGGGGTTGTGGTTGCCTTTAGCCACTAGTTCTGGGAGGAGCAACTTTGGTACTCACATCCTTAGGTTAAAACAAGAAGCTAAGACCAAAATCCAGCAAGCTAGTATAAAAGCCAACCAAAATGGACAAGACTACTCAATGGTAACACAGAACTTAATAAAAAAATGACCAAAGAACTAAGCACCTATAAAATAAGGTACTAAATAAGACTACTCCTGAGCATGTGCATGCATTTTAACTCTCACAGAAGACAACAGTTAATTGCACTGGTGACTGATGATCCTAAAATATACAAGGGACCAGCTGTAGTGCTGATAGCCTAATTGGAATTTACTAAGAATATCAAGGTACCTGTGGAGCTGGCTACTGATAGGGGTAGAGTACTTACTAAATCCATAGTACACCCTTGTCTTAAACACCACATGCTAGTCATTCTGTCCTAAAAACAACCCAAAAATAGAAATCTAGAAGAGGTAGTATAGGGGATTGCCAGAGATGTGGAATAGTTTCTGTCATAAAACAGACTAAATAAGCTGGGAGTCATCAGGTGAGAAAATGTTTCATGCTGTATTTACAGATAATGGATATCATATACCATTTTACCATCCATTGATCCAGTATCGTAAAACCTATATATCATAACCAGAAGTATCATAAGCATAAAACAGAGGTAATGGATCAGGAATAAAATCTTGAAAGTAGGGGAAAGGCTAATAAAAAATAATATATATTGTTTTTCTAGCTCAAGAACTAGAGGGCTTGGATGAAATAATCAGGTAGCAAATTTGGAACAAAAATACAAAAAATATTTTTCATATAGTCCATAATTGAATTGTGGATCTGGCAGCTATGGGTGTTGCAAAGTCTGGAAACAGAAAAGGGATCAAAAAGGAATTAGACATTTTGATGTCTGATTGGTTATTCACTGGCTATTAAACATAAAGTATAGACGCTGCCTCTAGCTCTGTTACTGAACTTTTGGTAATCAGAAGTCTATAAAGCATATGAATCAGTCTTGAAAGTGTCATATTTCTTATGCCTGCTTATATTCCTTTGTTGGCCATTTCTGGGATGAGCATATTGGCATGGGTGGTATTTTGGTGTAATGTCAGATATCTGTTCTTTAACATGGTTTGTTTATTGCTGTGTTTTAGCGGCATGGGAATTAAAATGGCAGGGACCTCTGAGGGGGTTGTAGTTACATGCTTCAGTTATATACTGGTTTGTTTTGGTTTTGTGGGTTGTTTTGGTTATTTTGGTTTGGTTTTGTTTTTCCTCTAAGTCTTTTACAGACAATGCATCCTTTCAGAGGCAGCCAGATCAAAAATACATCACAGCAAAAGCCAAACACCCCGATTTTTCAAGTGATAGCAAATGTTTGTGGGTTTTCCATTTTCATAATTTATTAAATGAAAGAACTGTTAGAATTCTAACATAGAAGGACAGAGAGTAGTCATTGAGGACTTGGAAATGTGAAAACGCAATTTCCCCTTTTAGAACCTGTGCGTCTAAGCTTAAAGCAAAGTATTGCTAGGTTCATCCTTAACATTTGCTGTTACTGATTAAGTTGGGTTTATTTCTTTGAACTTTTTATGTTTGCTCAATAAAGCTCTAGGTCCTGTCTAAATTCAGAACCTTTTAAACTATATGTACAGTTCTTGAAATATATGGCTGTTATAAGCTGCGTTAGATTTCACCTATCTAATTCACTAGATCTTTCTTCTGTCTTTTCAAATCATGGTAGACTTCCAAGCCAATAAACAGAAGAGCATTGCAACAAGTACTAAGTCAGAAAGGAGGAATATGAGGTTCTTTTTTCCTATTCATCATTGGTAAAAATGAGAGCAGATGAAACAGATGTACTTTCAAATATATATTTCAGTGTTTTTCTTCATTCATTCAATGAATGTTGAAAACTGACAAAGGCATTAGAAAGCATGAGTAGGTCTTAGTCATACATTTATACAATTTCCATGTAGAATCCATGGATTCTCCATGTCATTAAGTTGCAAAAACTCAGAATGGTGATTCTGGATTCTTCTATGTGATGAATGATATCTGTTTAACTTCCCATTAACATCACTGTAGCTTCAGTAAACTAGGCAAATTTTAGTATTAGGACTTGAGACCTACTAAACTGGGCTGACTGAGGTTAAAAATCATGTCTTCAACTGGAAGTGAAAGCTGTTGTTGTGCCTTTCCTTATAGCTTGTCTTCATAACTCCATGTTGTTTTACTCTCATATTTTGTCTTCTGTGTATACCCTGAGTGAATGATTTGAGCGGTTCCTTTGAGTTTAAGCAGTGTTTCATTACCTTATTAATTTATGTCTGCATGAATTCTAATTAGCTGGTCATCAAAATTCTGCTCAGCCATACATTGATTATGTATAGGCATATCTTCAGATTTTATTTGTAAAGTGATAATTTCTGGATTGAGAACATACTGACACTTATGAGTAATCACTGGGCTCCAGTTCAGCACTCCATCTGTATTCAGCAAAACACTTAAGCATATGCTTAATTTTAACTTTAGCTCAGATAAGCATGCAATTGCCTCCATCCAAATTCAACATAGAATTTTAAGTATGCGCCTAACTTTAAGCATATCCTTAAGTCCTACTAAAGCTAAAATCAAACACATCCTTAAGTGTCTTCATGAATATGGATAACTACTGAATGAGGTTTAATAAAATGAACTCTGTTGGCCATTAAATAACAAGAAATG
The DNA here is from genome assembly GCA_039720435.1 of Amazona ochrocephala. Taxonomy (NCBI): domain Eukaryota; kingdom Metazoa; phylum Chordata; class Aves; order Psittaciformes; family Psittacidae; genus Amazona; species Amazona ochrocephala. The sequence continues at coordinate 66,419,514 of CM077879.1, forward strand.
TCTGGCCATGATTTCATTAATGTCCTACAGGCAGAGAAAATATTACAGAGAAATAAAACAATTTATTTGTGCCTTGAAATTCTAAAAGCTAAGCTGTGTACTCTTGAAGATAGAGTATTTTATAAACGGGGGGGGGGGGGGGGGGTGTGTCTTCCTATCACTTAAAGAAGTCTGTATCAGTTGGAAATCAGGACTTCATTCTCAGTGTTTTATTAAGTTCAAAATCTTCAATAAAATTCTGTTTCACGCTTTAAGCAATCCATTTCATATAATGTATCTAAATCTGTTTAAATTAATTAAAATTACAAATGATAATGAGAGTGCAACTGGTCACAGAAACAAAGAAAATGAGTACAGGTAGTAAGAATGTTACAGTTGTCAGCATATTTTCTATGACTTTGTTGTATTTTCTGTTCTGAAGTGTTTGATTCACATCACCATTTTTTGTTTCAGTCCATTTTCACTTTTGCTGCTTCCAACCTCTACAATCCTTCTTCACTATTTATGTGAAAAGCTCTTTGCATTTTTTTTTCTTCAGATTCTCTCCTAGTGCAGTTCATGAAGTCTTTCAACAGTAGGCTGTTAATCCTTTGCAGATTAATATGATTTCAGGGATAATCCTTTCATTTGTTGAATTTTTATGACATATAATCATTAAAGAAAATGCTTGACAGATTTTCCATTGAAGTAGCACAAAGCAGGTGATATGTCTTTAATGTATGTGGGTAGCACTTTATGTTGCTCATTTATAAAATTAAATCTGTGGATGAAGCATATAAGTCTAGGGTTAGTTATCAGTCTTTTCCCTTTGGTATTACAGTCCAAATCCAGCCAAGGAAAAAAATTATTCAGGGGTTTGCAGACAAACCAGGGTTAGAATATCTGTTTGAATACTCTTTTCACAACTCCACTACTACTTTTCATATGGAGTAAGGGTCAGATTAGGTTCTGTCCTGAAACTGTAAAGCAACAAATTCAATATATGAAGAAAAATAGGGTATAATTTGACACATGAAATTTGCCTTCAGGTAGACCATAGGATGCAAATGATATACAGGAGTTATTCCAGCTCTCTGTACAAGGCTAATTCTTATCTTCATGTAAGTTAAATGCATGACTGAAATACTCTTCCCCAGATGGAACTGAAGTCTGTTATTATCTCACAATAATGGCACACATAAATCTCTTGTCATAGGGTTTTTTGTTTGCTGTTGATTTCCAGCTCACTGCCCATGCCTGTCCTCTTGATCTTTTTTTTCTTCTTTTTCCTCTGACACTTCCTGTATCGACTTGTTTCTCATTTTTCTGTTCTTTTATGCACACCGTTGAAAAGATAGGAAGAGAAGGCATGGGTATTAAAATACAGTGACACTGATTACATTACACATTTTAGTTAAGATCTCAGAAGCAATGCTTCAAAGTTAATATACAAACAGTAGAAATTCTTTCAGCTAGAGATCTGACAAGCATTCAAATTTATTGAAACCTCTGTTTAAACAAATATATAATAAGCATTGCCTATCATCTAGGCTTACTTTTTGCTTTTATATACTGGAAACTCATAGATACTTTAGGCAGGAGGGAAAGGAAGCAGACACCACAACTCTTTAAGAAAATCAGGTCCTGAACTTGGCAAACCTTTAGCTGATTTTGTCACATATTTGCAGCTTTAAAATGATTTGGCCTTTGCAACAGCCAAAATAAATGTCCTTTAATCACTTCCAACCTATTAACAGATGGGCAAACAGCTTTTATAAATGGGGCATACAAAATACTCCAATATCAGCCAAAACTAATTAGTAGCATTATCTGAACTGAAATTTGTAAGTGATGGAATATATATTAATTCAGATAAACTGTTTGATAGAAATTCCTTTTCAAACATCATGCTTAGTATTTGTTCTGCTCTAATATGTTCTAAACACTTATTAAATAAAACCCACTTTTCTTTTTTTCCTTGCTAGCTATTTTCTTCTATTAAACCAACAATTTTTCCTGTAAAAGTAATCATTACAGATAGTGTAACTGTGAGAAATCACGTTAAGCAAGAGGTATTTTAGTGTTTATTTTTTGTGGCATATAAGAGAAAGATCAGTGTAACCTGAATACAACCTCAAAATAAGTTAATCTTTAAGAACGGCCCAAAATATTGATATAAGACATTTATACAGCAGTGGTAGAGAATATTAAATGTATCTGTACACAGCACTATTAATCAGAATATGTAAATTGCATGAAATTAAATCGTGAGTTTATTAAAAAAAAAAAAGTCCCATGTATAATTCAGTAGAAGAGCCATTCAGTGCATTACCATCAGATCTGCAGCATGAATTTGATTTTACAAAGACATCTGTAGTGCAGACAGCTGCTGTACCTAAGTGAAGATTTGATTGTACACTCGATCTTTCAAAAAGCCACTTGTCCATATCTTTCATATAATTTTTATCATAGAATCATAGAATCATAGAGTAGTTAGGGTTGGAAAGGACCTTGAGATCATCTAGTTCCAACACCCTTGCTGTGGGCAGGGACACCTCCCACTAAACCATGCCACCCAAAGCTCTGTCCAACCTGGCCTTGAACACTGCCAGTGATGGAGCATTCACAACTTCCCCGGGCCTAAGAAAGAATGTAATGGTTTCAAAATCACAGTTGTTCTGAAATACTCTTTCATATAAAAATAAACAAACAAATTTGTTAAAGGCCAGGTTGGACAGGACTTTGAGCAACCTGGTCTAGTGGAAGGTGTCCCTGCCTGTGACAAAGGGGTTGGAACTAGATGAGCTTTAAGGTCCCTTCCAACACAAACGATTCTATGATTCATTTTAGGAAGAATTTCTCTCCTTCCGCCCATGCGCCCCGCCTTCCCCAAATAAGCTATGTCTACCTTAACTTACACAGTGATTTAGGGATGTTGCTTGAAAAGTCTAACTGTACCTGGAATCTGACAGAAATGTGGGGGAAAAAAAAAAAGTTAAGAAAAAATTTCAAAATTTTCTTCCTGTAAGGTAGCACATTGGGAGCTGCCTTCCCAAGCAACATAAGCAATTGTCTGTGATAAACTTCTTCTCAAAATCTAAAAAAAAAAAATTACCTACAGAGATACTGTGTATATTCTATATGCCCATGTATCTAATAAATGAGGTGGTTCCCTTCCTGTCCATCTCACATAATGTTCCTTGGTCTTCAAAGATGGTGGATTTGATCAGTCCAGATATGCAACCTTTGGCACATTCTCATGTCTCCATGTAGATAGGCATCGCTTGCAAACTGGCCAGATCTATCTAGAAACACGTTGGTAAGTCCACTCAGGGTATTTCTTTGGAACCTATGAAACTGTAACTTCTTTGAAACCCTATGAGCAAATTAAAATGCTGCTGTTCTCTGATAGAATCTCTGTGAAAAGTAATAAATGCACAGCCTCTTCTGGTATGGAACTGAATTAAGCTGGTAGAGGGTTCACTACTTTGTTCAGCAGGAAAAGTTAGAAGGTGCATCAAGTTATAAGTGAGTGGTGAAATTGTGGTTTCATGCTGTGAGGTTATATGAAATACCTGACAGATTTTTTAGCCAGTAGAGACCAAGATTGATAGAAGAGATTTGTCTTTGTGGCATAAAGTGGAATGATGAATAAGTGCAAACGATATTTTTTAAATATAAGAAGATGGTCTGATGAAAAATCCTTCAGGCTCTTGATTAAAGGGAGAAAGTGCTATAGGAAACCAGAAAATAATCAGTTTGGAATTAATAATCTAAGTTATTTTGTTTAAAAATCCCCAATATATTATAACCTCAAAACCAACCAACCAACCAAAAACAAGACAAAAAAAAAAAAAAAAGAAAGCAAAGACAAGATCTCAGAAATACTCATCAATTTTTCAAGCATTTTATCTGGCTAGCACCTTGCTTAATTAAGATCAAGTATCAAAAAACATTTTCCCCTTAATTCAATGATATTTTAAGCAGATTGGTTTAGTCTTGGCACAATCTGGATGTGGTAAGTAAAATTACAACTGACTTTACAGCAGACAGCTACTTATGACCTGAACTATACAATTACTATTTCTATTCGCAATTGTACATTCAGAGAAAAATAAAGTTCTAAATATTGTGGATGAAACATACTCAGCTACATTTTAAATTTCTGCCAGTTACACTGCTTGAAATGCAAAATCTAGCATTTTGATTATTCATCGTATAGATTTTGATCATTTCCTCAGTGTGGAACATAGTGAAGTAATCATATAGGAGAACTGGAAAGATGGAACTTTGGAGAGTTCCTTTTTACTCATCTGTATTAAGACCAAGCTGTCAGGGGTTTAAAATGACTTTCAGTAATTTTACTGTAGCAACTACATGTACAACAGTTCAAGTTTTGAATATCTTGGCTTTTCTGGTGTTTCTGCTATCTGGTTTTGACAGGAAAATCTAATACAGTATTTCCAGGTGTGTTCTTCTGAAAAGGATTGGTTTCAATACATTTCTATTTCAATGCAGTTCTTGTAAAATCTTTTTTCTTTTTTTTTGGGGGTAGGGTGGAATTTTATGGCAACTCTAATGAGTACACATTAAAAAAATCAATGGAAGTTAGTATTCAGAGAGAAGACACTTAAAGGTTTTAATGTGTTTATCTGCTATAATTCTTATTACCAGTTCAATTGTAGGAGTTGCTAGGCAAGTTATTTTTTCAGTCTTACTCAAATTAATTTCTTTAAAATAGTGTATTTTCACACAAAATATGATTTTCTGTCTTCTCCATTTTGTAAAAAAACTGTACAGTTGAATAGGAATCCAGAATGTTAGCAATGTTGAAAATAATAACTTAATCCTTACAGTTTACAAAGCCATGGGCATTGTGCAGATCTATGCAGCTGCAGCAGAAGAGCTGGCAAGCAGATTTGGATGCTTTCTGTAATTGTCGATGGTAAATGACCAACAGCTCTTTTTTCAGTCTTTTCAAGCTATTCATGTAAATGAAAGGATTCTACATGATTCTGTAATTATTTTAGGTGCATATTACAATTTGTCTTCTAGAATTTTGATATGTCGTTCAAGCATTTGTCCACCAAACTGAAAAATTAATAATTCTGTACTTCGATTCCTAGTGACAAACACTTTAACCTTCAAACTCAGAAGAAAAATGTAACTCACCTGGAAGTCTGAAGCTTCTTGTGATTGTAGAAAGTGTCCTAATGGTAGAAGAGTGCTTAAAGCAATCATTTGCATTCAAAGATACTTAAGAGGGTGGCTTGAACACAGGGCACTCACAAGAGTAAAGATTAAGGTAATGTCTTGAATACTTAATTCATGTACCACTTATATTCCAGTAGTGTAAGAATTCTTTATTATTATTATTTTCTATAAAAATTTCTTCACAGAGAGGATAACCAGGTACTGGAACAGGCTTCCCAGGGAAGTGGTGGGATCACCATCACTGGACATGTTAAAAAAATGTGTAGATGAGACCCTCAGTGATACAGTTTAGTGATGGTCTTGGAAGTTCTGCAGTAATCATTGGACATGATCTTAAAGGTCTTTTCCAACCTAGTTGATTCTGCGATTCCAATTCTATGCTCAGCTAGTCTATCTGTTATGGCTATTCTGCACCTTCAAGGTTGGGAAGAATTCAGTGATAGTGAGTGCTCTGCTGGGACCTATTTGCATCACTTGACTTCAAGAAAGCTCTCTGTTAGTTTCTAGAAGGGAATGGCCTGTGTGATTTTCTATCCTTCTGCCTTCAGAGAGTCTTGATGTACATGCATATTGTACTGTTAATTCTGGGGCTTGCAGTTTTTCAGGTAGAGAAACAGGCTGTAACTAACAGACTGTTTATTGCACTCTTCTTCTCCCACTCTGTTTTAAGCTTCAATTACTGAAAAAAAAAAATCATGGACTCTATCGTATAATTACTGCTTTTCATGTTTGTCATCTAGTATTGCTAAATGAAATGCCAGTTCCTGAGAAATGACATACTAGAATGCTCTAATACACATTGTCTTCTATCAGAGTTTATACTAATTTAAAAGAGCTTTTGCACATTGCAGGTTGAGTGTTAATAGAGGCTGCATAACTTCAGTAAATATTTCAGTTTTTTCTGGTGATGTCTAAGCCTCCTATCTAAGAAGTATGCCATAAGAAAACTTGGATGTAATTCAAATAAGTGGGTCAAGTAGGAACTAAGTCATCCATTAAATAATCTATTTTATTAGTTTTCCAGAATCCCAAAATAGGGTAATAAAAATCAAGCCATATTATTTGGTAATCATCAACCATTACAACATATTCCTTCTGTTTATCTACTGGAGGAGAGGAAGTTTTTGTCACTCATATAACTAATGATGAGGTGGGTCAGCATTTCTTTATATCTACTCCTGGGCTGTAGAAAATAAACATGTATTTTTCCTCCCAAGGAAATATTTGAAATAAAAAAAAATTAATGTTGAACACAGAGTTTCTCCCCTTATTAAGTTTCGCTGCTCCGCTTTTCCTCCTCTGAGATACAAAACCTTTTCTTTCACCCAAGATTCTGATGATGTGCAGATAATATTTCACATAGTTCCTGATCTACTGTTGTAATTTGTGATAAAATGTATTTATCCCAAAATAATTTTATCCCATCACCTTTGGGAAGGATAATCCCTTATCAGCACTATAGAGTAATTGTTTCTATGTATCTGTCTGTATGAGTTTACGGCAATGGGATATGTTCATGCTTTCTTTTTTTAAGATTTTCTCACAGCTCTTAGTTCCACTTCCTCATTTGTTTATTTAGTCACATCCTGCTTGTTTTTTACAGTAGTGAAAGTGAAACATATTTGTAATTACAGTCTACAGGTCAGTCATGGACCATCCCTACCAGCAGTTGTAATGCACTATTGTAAAACGATAGCCTGCATCTCTCTAAACCACGTTGGTATTTTGAATTAGAGGACCAGATGGACAAGACAAAATATAGAATCATACAATCATTAAATAGTTAGGGTTGGAAAGGACATTAAGATCATCTAGTTCCAACCCCCCTGCCATGGGCAGGGACACCTCCCAATAAACCATGCCACCCAAGGCTCTGTCCAATGCAGCCTTGAACACCGCCAGCGATGGAGCATTCACAACTTCCCTGGGCAACCCATTCCAGTGCCTCACCACACTTACAGTAAAGAATTTCTTCCTTATAATCAATACAAACTTCCCCTGTTTAAGTTTGAACCCGTTACCTCTTGTCCTCTCACTACAGTCCCTAATAAAGAGTCCCTCCCCAGCATCCCTATAGGTCCCCCTGAGATACTGGAAGGCTGCTATGAGGTCTCCACATAGGCTTCTCTTCTCCAGGCTGAACAGCCCCAACTTTCTCGGCCTATCTCCATACGGGAGGTGCTCCAGTCCCCTGATCATCCTCGTGGCCCTCCTCTGCACTTGTTCCAACAGTTCCATGTCCTTTATATGTTGAGGACACCAGAACTGCACACAATACTCCAAGTGAGGTCTCACAAGAGCAGAGTAGAGGGGCAGGATCACCTCCCTTGACCTGCTGGTCACACTCCTTTTGATGCAGCCCAGGATACGGTTGGCTTTCTGGGCTGCAAGCGCACACTGAAGCCGGCTCGTGTTCATTTTCTCATCGACCCACACCCCCAAGTCCTTCTCCACAGGGCTGATCTGAATCTCTTCTCTCCCCAGCCTGTAGCTGTGTCTGGGATTGCTCTGACCCAGGTGTAGGACCATGCACTTGCCATGGTTAAACTTCATCAGGTTGGCATCAGCCCACCTCACAAGCATGTCAAGGTCCCTCTGGCTGGCATTTCTTCCCTTCAGTGTATCAACCGAACCACACAGCTTGGTGTCATTGGCAAACTTGCTGAGGGCACGCTCAATCCCACTGTCCATGTCACCCACAAAGATGTTGAACAAGACCAGTCCCAACATCGATCCCTGAGGGACACCACTCATTAATGGTCTCCAGCTGGACATTCGGCCATTGAACACAACTCTTTGCGTGCCGCCATCCAGCCAGTTCTTTATCCACCGAGTGGTCCACCTATCAAATTGATGTCTCTCCAACTTAGAGACAAGGATGTCATGTGAGACAGTGTCAAAGGCTTTGCACAAGTCCAGGTAGATGACATCAACTGCTCTGCCCCTGTCCATCAGTTCCGTAGCCCCTTCATAGAAGGCCACCAGATTGGTCAGGCAGGATTTCCCCTTAGTGAAGCCATGCTGGCTGTCCCCAAGCACCTTGTTGGTTTTCATGTGCCTTAGCATGCCTTCCAGGAGAATCCGCTCCAAGATTTTGCCAGGCACAGAGGTGAGACTGACTGGTCTGTAATTCCCTGGCTCATCCATTTTCCCCTTCGTAAAAATGGGGGTTATATTTCCCTTTTTCCAGTTGTCAGGAACTTCACCTGACTGCCATGATTTTTGAAATATGATGGACAGTGGCTTAGCAACTTCATTTGCCAGCTCCTTCAGGACCCACGGATGGATTTCATCAGGTCCCATGGACTTGTATACGTTCAGGTTCCTAAGACGGTCTCGAACCAGATTCTCTCCTACAGTGGGCCCAGAGTCTGCATTCTCACTGTCCCTGTGTCTGCCTTCCAAGACTTGGGTGGTGTGGTCAGAGCATTTGGCGGTAAAGACTGAGGCAAAGAAGTCATTAAGAACCTCAGCCTTCTCCAAATCCAGGGTAGCCAGTTCACCCGATAGCTTCTGGAGAGGGCCCACATTGTCCCTAGTCTGTCTTTTATTTGCAGTGTACCTATAAAATCCCTTCCTGTCATCCTTAACATCCCTAGCCAAGTTTAATTCTAAGTGGGCCTTAGCTTCCCTAACCTGGTCCCTGGCTTCCCGGACAACATCCCTGTATTGTTCCCAGGCCGCCTGACCTTGCTTCCACCTTTTAAAAGCCTCCTTTTTCTTTCGAATTTTGCTCAGCAGCTCCTTGTCTATCCAAGGAGGTCTCCTGGCCCTCCTGCTAAACTTCCTTCTGGTAGGGATGCATCATTCCTGAGCTTGCAGCAGGTGATCCTTGAATACCAACCAACAGTCTTGGGCCCCCCGGCCCTCTAGGGCTGTATCCCATGGAACCTTACTGAGCAGGTTCCTGAAGAGGCCAAAGTCTGCTCTCTTGAAGCCCAGGGCAAGCTTGCTACATGCTCTTCTCATGGTCATGAGGATGTCGAATTCGACCATCTCATTATCACTGCAATCAAGACTGCCCTGGAGCATCACATTTCTAACCAGCCCTTCCCTGATCCGAGCCCATGTAGGCAACACACCTCCCTTGAGCCTGGGTCAGGCCAACAGATGGGTGCCTCTGTTCCTTTCAGAGTAGAGTCCCCTACTACTACGTCCCGCCGCTTTTTCCTGGCAGCACCAGTAGTGACATTCTTTACCAGTGCATCTGTCGGTTGTTCCTGGTGGGAGCCTGGTTCCACATCAGCCCTCTTCAGGACAGCAAAGCTGTTCTGGGTGGGGACAACTGATTTAGGAGGAAGCCCCTTGCTTTTAATTGTCCTCTTCCTCCTTTTTTTGTAGTTTTTTTTCTGTTACTGTTTCCCAGTTTTCCTGGGTTAGCGGCCTGCTTTCGTGCATGAGCAACAGTAGACGCTTGAGGCCCCTGCACAGCCTGGTCCTGGAGCAAGCAGTGCTGCTCCCCTTCAGCTTCCCTGACGCCTTTCAGCCTGGTAACAGCTTCCTGCAGTTCAGCCACCTGCTGCAGGAGGACCTCCACCAGGGAGTGCACAGAGTGCAGCCCTGCCTATTGCTCACCCTTCCCTCAGGAGAGCAGTGCAAGTGCTCTCTACACCCCGAGCTCTGCACTGCAGCCTCCCTTCTCATCGGCTCTGTCTGGGTGCCGATACTGGTCACTGCCGGGGCAGCCAGAGCAGAGCTCCCAGACCGAGCCCTGCTCGTATGGTGACTGCTCACCATCCCACTCGCCTGCCCACGCAAACTGCCATGAACCCGCCCTTTTCGTCGCGTTCCCCGGGGCAGGATTTTAACCATTCAGGGTGGTACCGCTCCTCCTGGCGCCCCTCCTCTGAGTCAGCTCCTTGCGTCCGCTGAGCAGCAGGCTCCCGGGCAGGCATTGTCGAGGACTTGAGGCTCCCTCGGTGCCTGTTGCTGCTTCAAGGTGAAGCTCCTGGACCCCGTGCCTCCCCCCGATCAGGCGCTGCAGGCGTCCCCTCTCGACACAGTCGCCTCAGCAATGGGCCGGAAATGCTATATATAAGTAATCCCATTTTTAAATATAATTATCTTTTAATTTCTGTGATCTGTATATTCTTAAGAAATACTTCATGTCTGCAACACAATTTTTTAAAAATCTGTGGTGCAAGGAGAATTTCGTGTCTCCATATGCACAGCTGCATTTCTAAGATGTCATTCTGCAACTGAAGAGCTATAGGATTTAGCTTGAAGAAAGATATTCTCCCGGTCACTTGATAAGGAGATTAGTTAATTTGTTAACTGTTAAATGATTGGCACTGTCACAAACTGTGAGGAGGAGAAGATTTGTAGAGAGATAGTAGGTGACAGGGTGCAAAACTGAGTATCATCACAATTTTCATAGCACTTCATCCTTTTAATTCATTTTTGACAGGTTTTTTTTCCTGGTATTGTTGTCCTATTGCATTTTTGTATTATTGTGTGGAAAATGAATAGCACTTAAATATCTCCCATAAAGAAATAAATACTATCAACTCTTAGAGAGACTCTTCAAAGAGGATCCCTCTGCAGATCTTTTTTTTTTTATTTATTTTTTTTTTTGAGCAATCCATGTCTTATCCATTATTTTACTCATGGAACTACTTTTTCATACCTGCTTTCGTTTCCCCCGTTTCCTCATGAGTTTAATGTGTCACTGTACAGTTAAGCAAGAGCGGTAGATAGATATTCATCTATATGGTAGAAAATTGATAGGCACACACAATAGAATTAACAGCAATGGTCAGTAGAAGCATAAATGGCAATATCTTGAAGGCATAATCAAGGAGGCACAGACACAAAGGCTGTTTCTCCTGATACATAAGCACAGCAGTGTTGAAAGAAGAGGAAATAGTTGGCTAATACCAAAACTACCTGTTCCTTAGCTCCGGATGCTCTACTTACTCCCTTCTGCTTTCTTCTGAGTGTTTCTATTTGTGTAGTCCTTATCACCCCAAGGATTATATGAAGATATTAAGGGAATAAAAAACAGTTTTGACTGCAAAATTTAATCTAAAGTTCCTTCTTGTCTGATCCAATGCCCTTCAAAATCCTTTTCCAGAGTAAGATGTGGCCTTCTCATCACAGAGAGTATTTGAGATTAGATGAGTGCGTACACTAGAAAATAGCTTTCCTCATGGAAAAAAGCTTAGAAAAAGAGGATTAGTATGAGTTTTCAACCATGCATCAAAATGTGATACTGCATGTCGGACTTATGTCACTATTTTTTTATTTTTCTTTTTCTTTTGAAATAGGCATTAGCATTGAAAAGAAAAAATATATTACCCACTAAATACTGGAATTAGTCTCTAATTGATTCTTCTGCCTATTGAGCTTGATACGTATTAATTGCTTATATCTTGATTCCCATTTCCGTTCAGTCCTTTAATTCTGCACTCAGAAAGCTTTATAGTTCAGGAAAAAGTAGGAGGATTGTAATACTTAATTTGAACATATTCAGTGGGTAGGCTTTGAGTCCGCTCTGACTGCCTTGCTAATGCAAATCATATAATCTGAAGATTCATGGCATAGTTTCAGTTTTGACTTCTAAATTCCATAATCAGGTCTTACATTCCAAACATCGCATAAGAAAAAAAAAAAAATGTAGATAGAATTTGATTTTCCCCATGTGTTAGGGAAAAAAAAAATAAATCCATGCAACCAATTAATTCCCAAAACATAACCCATAACATAACTCCTAAAAAGGTGCATTCTTATCGCAGGCTGCATATCTCATAACAGACTGTCTGACGATGGGTGACTGAAAAGTTTTTATTACTCTTCATACTGCAATGGAATGCTGGTTGATGGTTGAACCACTGAAGCCTTAATATTAAGTCTTAAATTTATACCTTCAAAGTTTCTTTGTTTGTAGATGTGGTAAGATGTAGTCTTTTTTTGTTGTTTTATCTTTATAGTTTTCAAAGGTTAGGATGCAAAGTCTGCCTTGTAAGGAAAACGTGCTTTTCTGAAATGTTAAATTCACATTAATTTGCTCTACTTTGAAGAAGTAAAATTGTAACTGGTTAAGCCCTTCAAATCACTCTAGAGTCTCATTTTCCTTCTGTCTTTTCTTTTTCTCAGGGCAGTCAGTGGAGGAGTCTGTAATACTCTGCTCTCAGTGTAAAGCAGCAGCAGCAGCTCCTTGGTGAGACTTATGGAGGCAGCCTCTTCAGGCACCTCACAAGTTGAGATGGGAGATGCCACTTGCAGTTTCTCCTCTGGCACTTTAGTAGCACACTTTTGGTTTCTACTGACATACGCAGGTGGTATGAACCAACGCTGGTCTAAACATGAATTTATGTTACCTCCGTGGCTTCCTAACTTTGACAGTCATCACAACTGGCTGATTCTTGCAGACAGTGATCTTCTTTGGAGGTTACAGTTCATTTATACATAAAAGCAATTTGAAATAACTCTTTTAAAATATAGCTTTATTTAGTGAGAGAAACCCCTATTTAATTGATGCTGTTGGTTCATTAATAACCTACATGGGGTTTCTTTTTGCCATAATTTTTCATACATGTTCTTCCATATATGCAGCTCTGTTCAAGCTGCATCTTTGAGAATATGGTCTCTTTTGAGTGGCAGACCAAGCATCATACTTGCACATTACCTGCTTCTCAGTTTTGGCTCCTAGTAACTGCAATTAATTTCACACGGAAAACAATGTATTGTATGTCATTTAGGTCACATTCCTAAGACAGTGGGAATAAGACCAGGTATTTTTAGTCGTTTGCTCCATCCCCATCACTATGGCAACAGGAGATTTGTGACTGTGAGACAGATTTCTGTCTTATATCCTAGATTTGGGAGACTGTTGCTACTTTTCACTGTGTTCACAGACAGACTGGGGAAGGTTCAAGCTTCCCTACTCATTATTTAATTTATTTTGAGTCTCTTAGCTATGAAGTTTTATCAAAGCTTGTTCATCCATTTGAGGCAGTGTGTAGGCTTCTTTCTCATTTTGAGTTCAAAACTCTCCCAAATTATGAATGTGTAAATGATGAATAATTGCTGAAACATGGAGATGTGCCTGCTTCTAAAGGGCACCCATAAAATGATTTTTAACAGGGACGTATTTTGAATAAATGGCACTTATCTGTAAAGTGCCTTCCCTTTTTCACTTTTATAATACAAATGTCATTATTTCTGAAGATAAGTTATTAAGAGTATAACCTTGCTAAATAGCCTGGGAGAGATGTTGCGACTGGTTGAATGTTTTGAATTGCTGAACACTGATTCGAGGTAACTGTCTTCTGTGCCAGTGCAAAGCATCCTATACTATCAGAATACCTATGCAAGAATGGAAAGGTAAGGGAAGAGGGGAATATGTGTCTGAGCAGGATCTATAGTGATCTTTTTTGAGTGAACATTGCATCCTGTATGGCCATGTGACTGATTAAGGTTAAAACAAGAAAAAGGACCCTGGCCTTGTGGGTCTGAGCACAGGGATAAAAAAAGATTCGGATTTTCTCATGGAAACTTTTCCATTTCATACTGTTACTGTTTGTTTTTTTTTTAATGAATCTTAGCATTGCTGAAAAACAGGGCCTGTGAAAATGAATGTCACTTTTCCATTTTCAGTAATGAAATTATAAGTACTGTCTTTGGTAACAGTAGTTCATGCAGGAAAACCTTGAAAAGTTTTTATTTTACATGTTCCCTTGAGAGTTTTAGTTACATCAGTCATACATAGCCACAAATCTGATTTGTATGGGATCATCTTATTTGATGTAAATGTTAGATTCTGAAGATAAGATAGTAAAATTATTAGAATAAACAAGAATATTTGTGGAAAATTCTAATATTCATCATTGTATAACAAAGAGCTTGCTGTCAAAATAAGAAGGAAGGAAGGCTGTCTGTTAAAAATACCTACGAAATGTAAGTTAGAAATATTAGGTAGCATAGAAAAAAATATGGAATATAGGGGAGGCTACTAGACACCGTTTCTAGCCTTTCTGTTTATGCAAGCAAAGCTAATGCAATCATTTGACCAAACAAGCCTGTAGTGTACTGTCAGGGACTAAAGACAGCATTGGTACCTAGAGTGGACGGGAGTGCTGAATGGAGGCTTACACAGAAAAAAACCCAATATGTTTATGATTTCCTTTTAAAATCTGCTGTTTAACTTCTGGGGAACAAGGGACCTTCCTTTAGGTCAAGTTAATTTAACCACAGATGATTCTCTAGATGTAATTATATATATCTTATTCCCCACAGTGTGAGGAAAAATAAATGACTGTGTTACTAGCTAACACATTGCTCATTGAGGAGTTAGTTAGGAACTCACTAGAAATAACTGAATGGTTTTCTCTCAGTGGTGAGGTTTAGCTCCTTTTTTTCAAGAAAAAGACAATTAAAATTAAGGTCATACTGCAGTGATTTTTAGATTTCATACACAAGTAATAATGCTATTTCATTATATTTCAAACCAACGGCAGTGCTGCTACTTCATTCTGTTATTGAAAAATGGAATGTCATGTACTATGCAGTCAGGAGAAAACCTCAGTGCAACACTGCTGTACTTTGAATAAAATAGGAAAAACAGAGGTAGTGAACCAATGAATCTTGGCCATATGCTTTGAACCATCTATTGAAATTATACCAAAATGTTATGAGAAAATTGTCTTTAAATATTCTTCAGGAAGTATTGTAGCCTATGTTTAAATATACTTGTATTTTCTGTGATGATTCAGAGTGCTGCAGGTTCTATTCGGGTTAATATTTACGAGTTCAGAGGAGCCGTGCATGCATGTATGTTAAATACTGGGTCTGCTGGTTATTTGATTCTAGATTTGCTGAGGACTCCAGCAGTAATATCTTGTTATTTAATGCATTCTACCATCACTGGAATTATTACTAGTAATACTGGTTGAGGCTGGGTTAGGTAAATAGTTGTGAACTGATCCTGATATCTGCTGTTAAGACAAACTGTTCACAGTTGCAGCATCCTGATTATTGGAGTATTTTCAAATAAAATGTAAACACAGTAGGGATTTTCTCTGCAATCGGACCTTCTGAGCTGCCTCTACAAAAACCAGATTTTTCCATCTTCATATTTATGATCTTGATAACTAGTCTTGTATTTATACAAAATATACAGTGCTTAGGTTAAGGTTACTAAATACCACATGTTCTACTTGAATTTGAATCATTGCCTATAAGCCATCTCAATTTATATCAGCCTTGCCTCATTGCTGATTGTTCTGAATTTGCAGGGAGACAGTAAACCATCTCTTCATTTAAGTATAGAATTGTCCAGAATTTTCATTATTTAAACTTTCATATGTGTGTAGAAGGTGAGGGGCTTTTTTGCAGAAACTTTTAGGTTGCAGTCTAATCTGGCTTGATTTGAAATGATAAGTGATAGTGGAAAACAATGAGCTCTAAGAAACGTGTCAAAGCAATTTGTCTTCATTAAAGTCATTGCCAATTCCCTTTCAAGCTGTGGACAAGGAGGGGAGATACAAAAGGTCCATGGGATGTGCTTCCTTGCATGAAGCCAGTAAAGGGTAGAACAGTCCCACACTGCCCTTGTCACAACCTGGGGTTCAGAACTTGACTCATGCTGAACCTCCATAATTTTTCAGTCCCACTGGGCTGTTCCATGATAACTGGTCCCTGTTACTAGGGCTTTTGGAAAGCTCTTACGTTTTTGGAGGGTCAGCTCAAAAATGGCACTGTCTGACTGAAGCTTTCCTCAATGTACCCTGCGGTTATTTTCTCCCTCAATTCTTCCTTACTGGGGTTCGTATTTGTGACATGTTATGCATAAATTTTTAAATATAAACAACAGTAATAGCAATTACTGTTGCAGTTATGCCAGAAAAGCCTTATTTATAGAGCAGGGCCCTTCTGTGTTGAGTACCCTGCACATTCTGAAGAAAAAATATGCTTTCTGCTTCACTGATGGGAAATTGCCTCCTAAACCCGTTTATTTTTCATTAAATAAAATCTTACAGTGCAAACAACAGGAAGCTGTGAATCATGTAATAGGAACAAAGGTGTAATAGCTCTCACACATCTGGCAGAACACAATACTCCGGAGTTCCTTTTATTGTACTGTTGGTTTAATAATGTTCTCCATACCTATGTAGTAATGAGCCCTGAGGCATAGGTAGGCTATCAGTATAATCATTTAAGCCAAATATAACATCAAGAAATTTGAATTGCACTGTGGAAGAACTCTACAAGAGTGTTAGTGCTAATGAATAGATGCATTAATAAAATGTCTTAATGGAACAGTTGCAACTTTTTGCATTTCCTACCTAGCTTGCTGTATCAAGGCTAGACGCAGATCTGATCTAATGATCTCTTCAGGTCATGCAGACTGTGTGTCATTTACTATCAACAGTAGCAAAAGGAAAAAAAGAAGTGTAGTATACCACTGTCCCTGACTGCTGATTCTCTTCACAAAGAATTATAGATTAATATGAGTTTAAAAGGTTAAAAAACTCCCACACCGTTCAGTGTATTTGTCAACAAACATGCAAGGATCCCTGCTGGATCCAAAAGTTATGTAATCAGTGTTTGTCCGTAAGCATCCTTTCTAACCTGCCATATATATACAAACGTAATTCTGTGTTTCTCTTTTCATTTTTTCCTTTTAAAGGAAGGTAAATTCAGTACTTAAGGACTTCATTTGCTTGAGCATTTTGCTGTTAGCATATTATCAGTTTGCTCCTTCTAGGGTTGGCAAATCAGAACAGGAAATTCAATTTGGCTTACCTACATAGCCCAGAGTACCCTAGGCCAGCCACCAACCCTGTTTTAACATGGCTAAAATGTTAGGTTTTTGACATTAATAATAATGTAAAACCTCTTTATAGATTTATTAAGCTGTTTTGACGATAATAAAGCTGAGACCTAAAATGATGAAAAATAATAATAAAGACCTGAAATAATAAAGTTGAGACCTAAAGCAAAAAATGTCCTACTTAGTTGACGATGAGAATTTTTTGCAAGTCTGTACTTTTTGCATCACATTTAGAATTATTCTAGAAACCTACTTTGAAACAGCAATACGACTGAGAAGTGAATTTGCTCCTTAAAATTCTCCCTTGCTACAGTGTCTGCAGAATAGTTGACAACAGTTAAACTAGTACTATGCTGACACTGCTGCCTGTCATCCAGGCTGATACTGTTTTATTTATATTCTCCTGTCTTGTCTCTTCTTATACCTAAGCTATAAAATCTTGGACTGCTTTTTTGTTCCATCTGTGTTAGAATCTGGCACTGAGGGTCTTGTTCTGTGCCTAGGGTTCCTGAGCACTATCCTAATACTAATAGATTGTACAAATGATGAGTTGTCAAATTTGCTTTAAAGAAAGTTGGGGAATTTTTAAATTTAAATGATGGAACTTAACTACACCCATACAGGCAGAGTACAAGTCCTTATGTTTGACTAATTTTCTATGTCAGCTGTGTCTCTCTACCCCCAGATACAATACCACAGTGAATCCAGTGGCAGGTTATGAGTGGAAGTATTACATGGTTACAGTACTTATCCATTAGTATATGGCCAGTGTGGAACACAGAGCAGTATTTATGCTGGTCTGACTTCTTCTGGGACCAGCTGGCTGAAGATTAGGGAGAGAAAGGACCTTCTCTGGGCCAGCATTTCTCATTGCAAGTGCTAATCTCAAATCTGTGGTATGTAACCTCTTGACTGAAGCTTAGGATACTTTTTTCCCCCTGCTTTCTGTAATGACGCCATTTAGGAACATTGCAATAGAGTGGCTTGATCAAGTTGCCCATCTTCTGTCTTAGCTCTTTGGCTTATATCCTACCCAGAAACACAATTTCATCACACCACATCGCTTTCCACCTGGAAATTTGTGTTTTCGTTAGTGTCACTACCGGGAATTTATATTTTTATATAAAAAAATAGTGTCTCTGTTTGCTTATACATTTCATGCAATATTATAAAGTGCAATTAATTCTCTTGACAGAGCACACATTTTAAAGCCTTTTCAAATTAGTAAAATAGCTTGTGTGCCGTACTGAAATGGTTAACAGTTACAATGCTGCTATGTCTATTCTGACTTTGCAGACTCTGTATCTAGGAGATTTTCCAAATCACCAATTGGTACATGTAGGCACTTCCCATTTCATTATTATGGACAAACAGGAAAGAATTGTAGCTGTGTGCACTCACTGATTTGTCTTTAGCTTTTCCACATCCGTTTCTGACCTCAGTTTTTCTCTTTGCTGTGGCTAGATCACTATTTACTTGTTGAAATTTCTGACTATTGGTGTGTTAGTATCCAGATGAAATGAAAAATGAAGCGCCTTCCATTAAGAGAACTCATCAAGTTCACTTGTGTCTTAATGTCATTAGCTTTTTAAACTTTTTTCATGCAGAATTTGAATTGAGTTCTTAATGGATTAAACTGCTCTTGAAGGCCCACCAATACCAGTGGAGTAGGTTCATCACCTCGTATCCTTGTATGCCAGCGTATTTGCTAAAGCATCTCAGGATGACATTTGCTCATTTTGCAATTGATATCTGCCATTCTGTTTGTAGTCCTCTCCAGCATATGTCTCTATGGATGCCTAGACAGGTTCTTTCATTTATAAGCATTAGATTATTTCTTTCTCAGTTTACTACTTTGCATTTTATTGAATTTTATCTTTTTGACTCTGAGCCATTTCTCCAATTTATCAAGATAATTTTTAGTTTGCTGCTGTCTTATAAAGTGCTTGTAACTGCTTCCTTCACAGTGTCATCTACAAGCTTTATAAGTTACCTCTCTATTCCATTATCTTCATAGTAATTAATGTAAATATTGAGTAGAACCAGACTCTGGAGAAACCTCTCTAAGACCTCACATTATACTTCATCTCAGTTTTGACAGAAAAGTATTTATCATAGAATTGTAGAATCATAGAATAGTTAGGGTTGGAAAGGACCTTAAGATCATCTACTTCCAACCCCCTGCCATGGGCAGGGGCGCCTCCCACTAAACCATGCCACCCAAGGCTCTGTCTAACCTGGCCTTGAGCACTGCTAGGCATGGAGCATTCACAACGTGCCTGGGCAACCCATTCCAGTGCCTCACCACCCTTACAGTAAAGAACTTCTTCCTTATATCCAATCTAAACTTCCCCTGTTGAAGTTTTAACCCATTACCCCTTGTCCTATCACTACAGTCCCTAACAAAGAGTCTCTCCTCAGCATCCTTGTAGGCCCCCTTCAGATACTGGAAGGCTGCTATGAGGTCTCTGTGCAGCCTTCTCTTCTCCAAGCTGAACAGCCCCAACTTTCTCAGCCTATCTTCATACGGGAGGTGCTCCAGTCCCCTGATCATCCTCGTGGCCCTCCTCTGGACTTGTTCCAACAGTTCCATGTCCTTTTTATGTTGAGGACACCAGAACTGTACACAATACTCCAAGTGAGGTCTCATGAAAGCAGAGTAGAGGGGCAGGATCACCTCCCTATCTAACCTTTAAGTAGAATATTTTGATCCCTAAAGAAAAAACAAAAAGTGTCAGCAGAAAATATGGGCTTAAAGATGAGGTAGCTAGCAAGATATTCACAAATTGTAGCATAGAATAGCAGTATGTGAAAGAGAAATTAAATGTTCACCATTTATTGCTACAAATATGTCTTTTACATGATTTAAGAAGGTTTACTGTCTAAGAATGCCTGAAAAGATATATCATTGCAATATTCTTGGCCAGAAAGATACAGATTAGGCTTTAAAAGTTCAAAGAACTTCTTGCTGTCTGTGCGGAGATGGACCATTGATTTAACTATATATATATTTATATATAAAAGATATATATTTCTGTTATATTTAGTACAATGCATCTATATGGATATGTGGGTGCAACTATTTGGCATATAGAATATATTAAAGTTGAACATTTGCATAACATATGTAAAATAAAAAAGATCTATATCCAGTAAACAGAAATCTTGCCAAACCCCACACTCCAAGATTGTTTGACAGGACAATGAATTTAAAGAGTTTAGACATCTTATTTGATATCTATGAAGGTAGAATCATTCTAATATCCATTTTATTTATTAGTTTATGGATTATGTTAGGGTTCTGTCTTTTTTTTAATTTTATGCATACTTTAAAGGCAAAATAATTTTTCCAGTGCTGCACAGCTATGAAAAATGCAATTAAAGGGCGCTATAGCTATGTGGATTCTATCATTTAGGCATTCTGTGTATCAAGACTTATAACAAGAAGTTTGCTTCCTTTTGGATTATGATATTTTTGCATTCTGTTGTCATAACTCGATATGAAGTAGCATTTGGTAGCATCTGGTTCAAGACCATCTTAAGAACCTGAATGTACACAAGTCCATGGGACCTGATGAAATCCATCTGTGGGTCCTGAAGGAGCTGGAAAGTGAAGTTACTGTGATTTCTTGATCTAATGAGTAATTAGATTTTTTTCCTTTAAATTTCTTTTTGCATTTTATTCAGTAGAAGGATTAGATGCTGTTCTGGCTCTCAAGTGTTATATCTGCTTTGTCAGAGCTAACACAAAATATTGTCTTTAACCCTATAACTTTCCTGCAGAATTACCAGTCCTTCTACCAGCATGTGATTTGGCTATCAATGTTTGTGTTTCTCCTAAAGAAAACAGACTTGGTTGTAAGTTCTGGTGATGAGAAACCTTTTGGTTTTCTGTTATTTGGCTTGCTGGGATTACACTAGTCTCAGTTCTGCTATTCTACCTGAAGTTGAGTTTTAGTGTAGTATTAGTAATGTCCGTTATCCTGCAAGAAGCTATGCTTCTGTAGTGGGGGCATCTATCATCGTGACCATTATTGTTGCAGTTTTCTTCTCTGGTTCATGGATTACTATTTTGATTTCTTGAAGTTGTGCTGAATTACTTGTGGTAATTTCTTTTGAACTCATTGAAACTGCACTCCTTCCATTGTATGCCTTTTACATAATATTGTGATAATCATACAACTTCTTGAAACAAGGCATCTGGAACATATGTGGAGGATAAGATGAAAGATGTCTCTCTGCTGTAGTTCAAGGCAACATCTAATAATTCTTTGTATGGTAGGTAACTGAATAACTGAATGCATCAACATACTGCATTTTCTTAGAGAAAGTAACCAAAACTGTCAGCTAAAAACTGCACTGAGTACGTTTTTGCAACTTTGAGAACTACAAAGACTGACATGCTTCTGCATTTTCATATTAATAATTTTCTAATGGAAGATTTAAAAAACATATTATTAATACCCATATCGAGATTTTCTAGTTTCATTGTATGCATAGTTTAATACAATGATGGATAAAATATCTGTAGCTCTTTTCTTAGAAAACATTCGGGACTAAATTGTTGTCTCAGATAGATATTTCAAAGTGTATTTTCTTCTATGTATACAGACAGGCCCTCCCTTTTCGGGTTTAATCTAGAGGCTAATGACATCAATAGAAAAACTGATTCAAATTAAGCTCATCGCTCTAAATAATTGGTTTTGGCCATAGATTCAGAAACATATGGGCAGCTCTCATGTAAGTATTGGCATAATACTGTCACACTGAGTTAAATATTTGTGCTAAAGTAATTAAATAATGACTTAAGTCACTTATATCCCTTTTTTTAAACAATTCATGGTATCAAATTAAATATGGTAGTATAATTAATATAGTTATAAAAATGCTTTTCCTGGTTTTTTTTTTCAGTACTGTAAAGCTATTTGAATGTAACAGAAAGAGTCTAGATAAAAATCTAAGTATTAAAAATTAAGATTTTTATTAATGTCTTTATCCTGGAAGAAAAAGGAGTATGTGTGTTACACCGCTTTACTTATGGTCCATTCCACTGGATTCTGTGGAAACAAGTTCAGCAAAGTCCCTGGAAAATGCTGATATTTTACAAAGATTTATCAACTTCATCAATATTTGAGGTCATTGAAAAAATTGGCAATCTTTTATAAGAAAGCATTTTGGCAATATTCTGGTTTTTTGATGGTTTCAGGAATGCTTTTTTCAAGAACTGACTTCCAATGAGGAGTCAGAAAATATTAGTGGGAACCACTCTGTTTTGGCTGTATGGATTTAACAGGGTTAATGGTATGTTTTTGTGTTATAGACACATGTAAACATTTGAAGTTGCATGATTAAAACAGAAATGGCATTTTCATTAATTTTGCTGTCTGTCATGGCATAATGTCTTTGTCACTTTAAAATTAAATTACACCTGGGTAATAATTAAAAGTTATTTAGAATTTCACATCTTGATCCTATGCTTCCTGCAGTTAAAAACAAATCTTCTGCTGACAATATTTTTGCTTTCAGAAATGACCAGGAAGCCACTGCTAAGTGAAAACCTGTATTTCTAAAATATAAGCCACTGCATGTATTTTGCCAAGTTTATATGGAACATCTGTACTCGGAAGAAATTGGGATTTTCAAAAGCTCACAGAGCTATGTATAGACTGTGTGACAGATTGTGATTTGGTACCCTTCAAAACTGTGGACCTTTAATCATCTAGGGCTGAATTAGGCTTTTTGTCAAAGCACCAGGAAACAAAAATTCTTATTACACTGGTTCTTCTTTACATTTGAATGTGAAGGAGTTCAAGCAATACTTCATGCAGGGGAAATCTACATGTGTGTTTTCTGTTATAAATACATTGTCAGCGATACCTTAACATATCATCTCATTAAATATACAGGCCTCAGATGTAATTACTGAAATGACAGGGAAAGGGAAAAGTGTAAAAACTAGAGGTAACTATCCAGAATTATCTGAATATGAATCCTGATACGTACATGGACGTTTTGGCACAAAAAAGTACAAAAGTAAAATTTTTAACAAAAGTACAAATAACTAAAATTTCACAAAAACTATGATGCATGAAATTTCAGCCAAAGAGTGGAAAATTTGGCATAGTAGATGCCAAATCTACTAGTAGATAAGTCTTCTGCCACCTTTAAAGGTAGGAATTTCATTAAGATTTAGAGGATCACTGTTTATAACCTTGGCTCTATCAAATGCAAATGTGTTTCTAATTTATCTTCAGACTTCATCTGTGGCCTATACAAATTTGAAGGCATATAGTTATCTCTTCACCCCAGTGTTTGTATATAGGAGGTAGTAAAATGCACGGAATTTTTATACTTTTTTTTTTTTTTTTCTAGCTGGTGTAAATTCTCCATCCCTTTACATGAACATAAAATTGAGGTAGATGTTTTCTTAAATATTCATAGGAAGTAATGGGCCATGGTGCCTTGTGGAAAATCAAAGATGGAATAATGTGTAATAGCTGTTTTCCTGACAAAGAATTTGTTAATTGACTTACAAGATCTATATCATCTATATTTTCCATTTACCCTGCCTCTTAAGTATGTTGTCTCCTAGAAAGAATAACTTTTAACTTGCATCGATTTCAAAATCCTATACACTGTATGAAATATAAATATGTACAACTGGCTTAATAACTAAAAACAGTTTAACCTGTCAGGCTATCAAAATGCCCTCTGTAGAATATGGTGAGCTTTGGATGCCTTTACAGAACATTAAATACAAAATCATGTTTTGAGATGTGCAGACTTCATAGCAGCCTTCCAGTCTCTGAAGGGGGCCTACAAGGATGCCAGAGACAGACTGTTCATCAGGGGCTGTAGCAATAGGACAAAGGTTAAAGGGTTTAAACTTCAAGAGGGGAAGTTCAGGTTAGATATAAGGAAGAAGCTCTTTACTGTGAGGGTAGTGAGGCACAGGTTGCCGAGATATGTTGTGAATGCTCCATCCCTGGAATTGTTCAAGGCCAGGTTGGACAGAGCCTTGGGTGACATGGTTTAGTGTGAGGTGTTCCTGCCCATGTCAGGGGGGCTGGAACTAGGTGATCTTAAGGTCCTTTCCAACCCAAACCATTCTACGATTCTATGTAAACGAGGGCCAGGATTAGGACTTGCTCTCTTCGAAAGCGATGGCAAAGTTCTCCTTAACTGTAATGGTGAATGATTAGGGCATAACACAGGAGTCTCAGAGTTAGCTCCCATATGTCATTTAACTGTTCCCTGCCACCCTGCTGTCCTCAGTTAATTTTTGTTAACATGGGAGATGAGGTTAATTTATATGAACTAACAGCCAAAACTTTGAAATTCTGGTGTCTTTTCTTATTTCATGTCACCACCTGAGTGTTATTCAAACATCTATTTTTTCACATTTAATACTGGATAATACTCTGGAGGCCTCTTTAAAACAGCTAATGTTCCCTTTGGCACTGAAATCCACTTACCTTAACTGACTTCTGTTATACTTCAACCTGATTCTCCGAGTCACAATGGTAATATTCATTTTAATGTCCCAATAGGCTCTTAGTATTCATCAAATATTTGATTTACATTTCTAATAAGGCTTATGGAATGCAGAAACATGAAACTCATACTCTGCCATGATTCAAACTACTGTCTCTTTCATTAACATTGTGAATTATTTCTCCAAAAGAATTAAAATCTGTAATTGAATATAGTAGAATAATTTTGGAAAATTAGTTTAATTATTCCAGTGCTTCTATTTGGAAGATCACATAATTCATAATAACAGAATAAGCAAATATGAATTTACTCTCCCAGAGACCTTTTGTTTATAGTTTATTGTTTATTGTTACCTTTTAAGAAAACATATATACTTGAAATACTGTGACCTGAGATGCTGTGGATGTACCATCCTGCGCAGTGCTCAAGGCCAGGCTGGATGGGACTTTGAGCAACCTGGTCTAGTGGAAGGTGCTCCTGTTCTTTCACTAGCAGCGTGTTGAAACCAGATGATCTTTAAGGCCCCTTCCAACCCAAACCATTCTGTGATTCTACGACTCTGAAATGCGTATGCTTATTAAGCAACACAGTTTCTCTGGAGTGGAAGAACAGGATGAGACATGGGTACAGTAAGAAAAAGACCGGTATCTTAGTAACCTGAAAAAAAAAATAATAAAAAAAAAATCTTCAAATTGTGGGGCTCTAACTGTCCCAGGGATCCCAGTCAGTCCTTTGGCATGATGCAAATGGTACCTTGTAGGCAGTTGCTCCCAGCAATGGTTCTATCTAAATTCTCTGAGTTATTGGACTGATGTGGTGTGGGTAAGCACAGGGCATGCATAGCTATTCCAATGCACTGCTCACATGTCTACTTCTAGTTATACAGAGGGCCTGTGGGTGAATGGCTTCCAGGCTGGTAATAATGCCATACCTAGAAGCTAATTCCTCATAAGCTACTGATTCCTGTTGTGTTAATCCCTCTGTGACACATTTCTCTTGAGATGCATCCAGTGCATCTCATTCACAACCAGCACTGATTCCTGATTTTTTTCTTTCACCATAGTTTGAAGTGTTTGAACTTATAAAATTGTAAATGTCTTGTATGTGTGTTACTTCAGGGTTTGCTTTTTCTGCATGATGGAGTATTGTTTTTAGCACTGCTGGGTTAGCTCTTAAATCAGGACAGTTCCACCATGTCAGCATATGTGCAGAACCTGGACTAATTAGCCTTGCTGAGAGATGTGGCTAATTAGTCCAGACTTCACGTAAATCTCACTGTGCTTTTGGGAGCTTAGCTAGTATTGCTGCATGGTAGTATGTCAGCCTGGTAAGCCATTCAGAGTTCTCTGGGGGATCTCTGAATGGACTGGGTCATGAGCTATGCCCTCAGACAGCTTAATTTTTGAGAGCCCTTATGACACGGAAGCTCTTAGGTTCTCGACAGGTTTGACTCAAAAAACTGACAAAGATGTCCAATATGTTTTCCTTATTCTAATTTTGTTTCCGTATTCAGTCTGCCAACACTTCATCTTCTTCAGTTTGTGTCAGAGGCTCGTTTGCTCATCCAAAGCTTTCTGAGCTTTCTGTTCTCTGTCTCACTGGCTTTGGCAGGTGGATCTTCAGTGGTAGAGTCCCTTTGCCAGTCCTAAGAGGGCCACAGGCTCTGTGCAGTGTGTAGGAGACATAATTCACTAGTGCTTGTAGTTCTCATGTTTTGGCTTGATCATTGCGAAGCATCTGAGTGCTGAGACAGTGAGATATGCACAGAGTCAACTACTGGATTAGGCCCCTGCCTCAGGGGTCCTTTACAATGTCCTTCCCAAACCCCATCAGAAAAAAGTGGGATTGGATTTTTTTTTGTCTCAAGGCAATGTTCTTCCACAGTAGAGATACGAGAGGACAGGAATAGAATCTGTTTGATTCCACTTCATTTCAGTCTGTTTCAAAGCACTGGATGGTATTTGTCACCTAACTTCACATGGTTTCCTATTTGGCTCCTGTAAACTTCATGAAATTGTTGCAGACTGCAGCATAGGAAAGGCAGATAAAAGTCACGTGAGGGGAAGGTGCGGATCGTAGTAGGAGAGGAATAGTAGTAGACTATTTCCCTGTGTTCTTCCCTCCAGACAAAAAATACCGAGTGGTTGAATTGCCTAGTGAATATTACTCTGTTCATTTGGCCTTATTCCATAGATTTAACCAAACTAGACAGTGATTATTAATAAGTGAGATTTTAATAGGTCTTATAAAAATACTGTTCCATGTAAAGACTGCTGATTTAGCCCAAATAGAGCTATTACAACAGCTGTGAATAATAACTTTTTTTCTGAAGAAGTACTAGAGTTCAGACAGCTGGGGCTGTCTGTGTGCACTGGGGGCAGAAAATAGCTTTTATTATTGTCCTATTATTTCAAGAAAGATTATTGAGTAACCTAAGAATTCTTGGAGCTGTTTAGCACTTTCCCTGTTCATGCCAGAGAGAATCACACATTTAGTGCTAATGGGCAGAATGCAGCTTTATGACTTTGCCTGAATATTTTCCCTGAGATGACTTCCTTTACTAGTAAAATCATTGGCAGAACCCCTCCTATTGGTTTTAATGAGAAAGGATTGGACCTGTAGTAAGCATCATGGTCACGTAAGCTTGGGGTTTGTTTTTTTAGCATCGTGCTTTTTAAGTGTTTTTAGTTACTGCCTGCAGTGTATACAGCTGTGAACTCGGATAATAAATAAGGATTATTTCTATGAGAAACCTTTGGCAGCAGTTTTTGCTTTGCTGAGGTAAGCTGTTAGTCATCTGTCACCAAAGGGTAATCAGCTAGATTTTAAATATTGCTGTGTCTTTCTACTTTTGCTGTATTTTTGATTAGTCAATAAATACATGTTCAGTCTATTTCCAAAGCCCAGCAATCAGTACAGATTCTGAAAAGAAACAAACCAACAACAGCTAATTGTGAAGCTTTTGGTTGTTCTAAGAAAAGGTTGGGCTCACTTGGAAATTAGTGCAGTGTGGTAAAGCGTCATTATAAGAACATCACAACAAAAAAATTACGCTGACAGGTGGCAAAATGCATTCTTGAGACTGAATAGAATTGTTCGCAGATAGTAAAAATTTAGTCAGAGAAACTGTACTCCCTGATACTGAGGGTGAATTTGAGCTTGGGTACCCTGCAGGCAAACACAGTTGGATTCAGGAGCCTAAATTTAGGCTTCTAAGTCCGTATTTAACAGCCTGACTGGTTTTCAGAAGGGCTTAATACCAAGTCAAGGAGGCTGCCTTTTGTAATAAAGTAAATACAGAGATAATAGAGGAATCATAATTTTCTATTCTTGGTTTATATGAAATAATTCAGAGCCAAACATACTTGGCTTCCTAACTCTTCCTCCTGAATCCCCAAAGTGCTGAAGAAATCTAAGAAAAAGTAGTAACAAAATGTACTGTGTAAATGGAATTGTTCAGCATGCTGAATAAATAAAAACGGTGATGGCCTGACATGGTTAAAAAACAACAGATATATTCTGGCTTGCAGGTAGAGATCAAGGAAATTACCTATTTGGGTTCTTACCTAGCCAAAAAGAGACTGAGTTCTTAGTTGCATTATAGGCAAACGTAGCACATGCTCTGTAAAGTCATTTGATATACTGCAACAATACACCAAATAAAAAGTAATCATTTAGCCATATCTAAAGAAACTCTCATGATAAATAAGGAACACTGCATATCATCAGGTATTTTTCTGCACCTCTACTATTTTTTGTCCACGATATGGATGTATAGAAGGACATGGGGACCTTTAGTTCAAATCTGGTTTGAATAAATCTCTACTTGGTGTTTTAACTTACAAAGCCTTTAGCTGATAGCAAAAGATTGGGGTGCATAATATTGCTTCACCTCAACAAAGTACTTCTTGTTTCATAAGACTTAATTCCTTGGAACAACTAAGATCATGCCTGTTACCATGTTGCAAAGTCTTTCTCTTTTCCAGAAAAAAAATTTAATTTAAATAAAGGTCAGATTTGATTATACAATAATAACAGATACAAAACTGTGAGCACTTTAAGGCCCATGAATAAAACTGTTCAGAGAAACTGCTTGAATATTTCACTTTGAAGATGTCAGTCAAGTTTGTAATGTAGGTATGGACGCTTGCAGGTGTTCTGCTATTGATTTTCCACTGCTATATCTTCAACAGTGTGCTAACATATATGTCATACAACATACCAAAGGATAGAATTTAAGGTTTCATTTAGAAGACAACTTTTCCTTTATGCCAATTTTTCAGGCTGTGCCAACTTTTAGGAGAAAGCCGTCCTTCAGCTCTCTGGGCTATATTCAGTCATTGGCTATATTTCAACAATACATCAAATGAATTGTGCAGTCTGAGTGTAGAAGATGAGTTTATTAAAAGTGTGCACCACATTGTTCATTTTGCATCTCCCTTGTTTGTTTTTAATCTTTGGAATGTAGTAGTGCCTTAGAGGACACTGTAGGATAATAGTAGGTCAAACTGTGACTTTGAAAACTTACAGTTTTGAAAAAAAAAATCAAAAACTTAAAAGAATCATCCTAAAATTAAGAAGTAGTGTAGAGAATCCAGTAACAAGTAATTCTGACACACAGCAATAGTCTGAGGAAAACTGAAGCAGCTACAGAGCTGAAAAATGTATTGCAGGCAGCCAGCACATAGCTGCTGTGAATGGCAGAAGAACATACAAAAGGATTAGTTTACAGTCAGGTCTAGGAAGCAGGGCACAAAAACAAAACTACAGAAGCTTGGGAATTATGCCTGGTTCTGCTGCAGTCTTACTGAGCAACCTGAATAATTGTTTCATATTTTTGTTTCTTCCAAACACTCAGTTTTAACTATTCCTAACCTGATATTACAACATGGATGTTGATGGGAAATCACTTAAATTCCGTAAATTCCCCTGGCCGGAACAACATCCTGTGTGCTCGTACAATGCCTGGAACAATAGCGCTAGTATCACTGTGGGGGACTGAAGGCATTACTGTAATATAAGTATCAATATTTTAATCATCTGAATTATTTCATCTGTTATCTCACAATTGTTTAGAGTAATTTGAACATTTGTTACCTTTGCACATTTAAAATGGTCCTAAGGAGACTTCAGTGGATTGAGGTTCAGGGATCATGTGGACCTGATTATTCAAATTCCCTGCACCTGCAGGGGTTTCTTTTGATATTGCATGTTTCAATCTGAATGTTCACTAAATACAATGAATTTAAAATATGGAAAAAATGAGTTAAATGAAAACATTAGAACTGCATCTAGGTTTATAATCAGCATGATGTGGGGGATGGAAATGAATGTGGAACCCAGCTGAACACTATGTTGGCATAAGAACTCTTGACTTACAGCTGTTCCTTTGTTCTTTTTTGTTAGTTTTACAGCATTTTTTCTAGAAAACCTTACTTTGCATGAAAGACAAATTCATATGAGAAGATTGTTTGCTTTGTGCATCATAATTTAAACAGAGTGAATTGGAATCTGTTAAAGTTGCACAGCATTCTGGTGGAGTGGGCAGTTTAGCCTAATAGGTAATTTCTTTCTAAAATTAAAAGCTGGTCTTTTCTGAAATGTAAAAATCAGCTTAGACAGAAATATTCTGACAGTCTAGTAAGGCTAACATGTCTGTAATACCAGAATTACTGAGATAAAAAGATGGTTAAGAGTGAAGGACGCTGGTAAGCATTCTTTGTCTACTGCAGGTAATTCTGAGCTTCAAGTGATGTTTTTTCCACAGAGTAACTGAGGAAGAAGGTCACCACCCACTTTTCCTGTGAGACCATAGAATAGTTCAGATTGGAAGGAACCTCAGGAGGTCTCTGGTTCCACCTCCTGCTGAACGAAGGCTTAACTATGAGGTCACACCAGGTTGCTCGGCATTTAATCCAGGGTGATCTTGAAAACCTACTGGAATGGAAACTGCACAACTTTCCTGGGCAGGCTTTTCCCCTCCTTGACTGCCCTCAATATATTTTTCCTTTTATCAAGTCAATATTTTTTATTTTTATTTTTTTTCCCTGGACATGGTATTTCAAGTTCCAGTGCTTTACCTAGCCTAAATAGATTCAAATCTGTGTTTCCAGCCCCTCAGATTAATCGTATAAATGTTGTGATATGGGTTGGTTGGATGGGTTGTTCTGTGTTACTTGTTGAAATTGCTCTGCTGGGCAGAAAGGACTCCATAAATTACTAGACTTGAGAAACAAATCTAGGGGCAGCCAGACTCTAGTCTTTTGACTAAGACAGAAAGGGACCAGGAAGAAGAGGCATTTGGTTTCTGGTCCATACTATAGTAATTGTTATTATGCATTTCATATTAAATAGTCACTGGATAAACTACATGAACAGGAACATAACCTAGGTTTCTTGCCATCCACAGGAGTATTCTGTTTACTGCATTAAACATCATGTCATGGTTCTGGGATTTTGTTTTCTCCACAGTTTCATCTAATGAAGCTTGAATATTTTTTGCTAAAGTCATCCAACTTAAACAGGAAAGGTATCATATCCTGTATAGCCAGGTAGTAAGAGATCGATTCAAACAGATGGACTTTGAGTCTTCTCCCCCTAAAGTGGTTTAGCCAATGCATTAGCATCAGTGCTTGAATAGCTCACTTGTTACAGAAGAGAAAGCACTTTCACTAACCCCTCTTCCAAACATTTTAGTGAAAATGCCATATTCGTAGCTATGAGTCACCTCATGCGTGCAGAACATCCACTGACTGGCTCCATCATGAGGCAGGTTTATTACCTGCCAGGTTTGCGAATTAGGCTCAGGTTTATGTATTTAAGTCTGCCTTAGCTACCTTTAATGGCAGTGGTGTTAGATGAACAGTAGAAGTGTCTTTCCCACCATCTGCCCCTAAGTTCTCAAATTTGCAAGAAAATTAGAAAACACAATAACACAAATACCTAATTTCTCATGTTGTTTTAGTTTTTCTTTCTTCCTTTCCACCCTTTTTTTGATTGTCCATTCATTTGTTGCAGAAATTTTAGTGTGTAGCATGCAGAACTGTTAGGGTGAAAGGGTTAGTCTCACAGTTCAGGTGACTAAGTACCACTGTGGGAGACTGGGTTCTTCTCCTCCTTTACTACAGTAGGATCATCAGCAGATTTTTTCACTCAGAGTTTTCACTGATTTTTTGCAGGTATTTTCTGTTTCTGGACATGCTAAAAGCTCATGTGAAAAGTGCAAGTTAATGGGGCTGAATTTTAAATGTGTGCACTGCTACATAAATTACTTCTTCCCCCATTTGAATACTTTGTTGTAACAAAGCAGGCACCCAAATTAGTGAATATTTAGCAAAGTGGCCTTCATCTCTCAGTGCTTCAATTATATGATTTCTTAGAGGTGTTGGGAGGATAGATTAATTATAGTGAGAGCTAAACACACCACAAAAAAGCTGAGAAAACCACAAAAAAGCCTATGAAGAAATTGGTAATTTTGTATTCAGTGCAGGTTTTTGATGATGTGTGCTAAATAAGGTCTGGAAGCAAACAGAGAAGGATGAAGATAAAAAGAAAAACTGAATAGCTCCCCATTCATTTAGTGTCCATTTTATACACTGAATAAGATCTGTAAGGGAAAAAAATGCAACATTATGCCTCATATTTTATAACTTTTGAGTTCTTGAATCTGTAAGTTTAATATTTGTGTGGCATGAGATTAGAGGAAATACAGAGCAGAAATGGCACAAAAGAGTGTTCTTCCATGAGGACATCTCACAGATTTCATTTAAGCAAGATATAAGAGTTTGTGCAAATTTTTATGTACAAAGAGCTGTTGTTATTGTTGTTGTTAGTGCCGGAAATGAAGCTGCTTGTTATCAGTAAACTTCTCAGCAGCTCCCTAGCCAAAAGGCTGCCACATTTCCTTTTCCAGCTACACGGTGCTACACAGAGCAAGTACGTCTAGGGGTAGTAAATAAACTTGGGAGAGATCTAATATTCCTGAGCTGGAATGATGGGCTTGCCCTTTTGTAAAAAGGAATTGAAGTTTGGGATTCAGATACGTGGGAGCTTAATTTTTAAGCTTTATGATTAGAGGTGCAGATTTTACTGCCCTCACCTATACTCTAACTCTTTAAGTCTCCTGTGTGAATCGCAGTCCTCTCTGGAATCAAAAGGCAAAGGAAGCCTCAGTTTTTAATTTCTGCCTGTCAGTCACTCGAGCAGAATTGATGACCCGTTCACAGGGATTACTAAAGCTGTACAGGCAGGAACCCATTCAACAGGTAAAGGAAAACTCCCTTTTTGTTTGGTACCTTTGTGGCTGTAATTAACATTTCTGTTTTGTTCTAATTATAGTTTTTGTATCTTAGCCATTATGCTAATAGTGTTGTTCAGTAGTATGTGAGATTGCATTCATTATCACTGGTGAATTAAACCTTTATTAAAGAAAAATTCCCCCAGGCCTCATTCTGAAGTTAAGTAATTATTCATTTTGTTTTATCCTGGCAATTAGCTTATATACTGTAGCACTCATGATTGAGTTTCTATACGTCCCCAGATGAGATTAACCCGCTATGGTAAATAAATGCCTAACAGCTCCCAACATGTTGTTTTAAACACATTATTATAGAGAAAAAAAAAAAAAAAAGACATCCTTCAGTAAAATGGCTTTTTGAGTTCCTAGCAGACAATACAGACAGAAGGAGATTGTACTGGACATTTGGGGCTCTGTGGAGCAATGGTAATAACAAATGAGTTTATGAAGCCCTCCAACAGAGCAGTTAATTCTTTCTTCAACTGCAGTGACTTCCTTGGTCAATATGCTTCATAATGGAGATATGCACTATCCTCAGCCACATTCACATTGTAAATCAAGCCTTCTGAGAGCTTCCAGACATAAATAAATTTCCTGGATGAAGCAGCCTAGCTCTCAGTCATGACAGGGGAAAAAATTTTGAGGAAAATTTTACTTGCCCACCCTTACATATTAATAGCTTGTGAATGCCTTACAAGAATATTGAATTCAACAAGACTCCCTGAAGAAAGATGAGTGTTTATGCCTGTTTTACCACCAGAACATGGAGTCATGGAGAAATTAGGGATTTACTAAGCATCACAAAAAAAAAATCGTCAATAGAAACAGATTCTGACTGTGGTTCCCCTGTTGCTTAATCAGATATTTCACTTGCGTTAAAATTTTTCTCTCTTATTGTTTTTTAGCACGTATTCAGTTTAGAAATCTCTTATAAAATGTGAGCTAAATGCATTTGAAGTTTCTTTTTACTGATCCAATTAATCTTATGCTGCTCTAAGGGGAGAGGAAACTGTTGTCCTGCCTTTAATTACAGCTACAGTTTTTAGAAGCATTTTTAAATGGAAACATCTTAATGGCATTTAGTGAATCAATCAAGCATCTTTGATTCCATACAAGACTTCAGTGATGGCTCATATATAATCATTGCACAAGGTGAAACCTAACGTACTACCACAGCCAAAACATTAATCAACTACCTGAGGATTTTGCCTTGAGAAGTAATTTGGGATTTGACCTTGAATTTGGATAGCTGTTATATATGAAATGCAGACATTACCTCCACTGTGTTGTGAACCCAGAAAATTTGCACAGATAGGAAAAATTAGTATACATTGATTTTTGGATAAGCATCATTTAATCTTTTGTATATTCTGGCAATATCTACCATATATCCACAGGATCTAGAAAACACCTTAAATATCTCCATTTTCAATTCCAAATACAAGCTGCATGTCATTAACCTTGCCTCAATATCAAACATGTGAAGCACATCAGACATAAAATAAATAAATGGAAAATATTTTTTGAAAACTCACACATAATTTTCTCACTGAGAAAAGAAAATCGAAACCCCTGATAAAAACAAAAGAAACAAAAAAAAAGGTGATATTCCTGTCTTTTAATGCATGTCATGAAAGCATTTCACTTCAGATTCTCAAAGGTTATCTGCTTCACCTGCACTACTATCAATGGAAGTTTCATGCTTCAATATATTGGAGTTTCTGGGCTTCAGCTCCATGCAGCTGAAGGCAGGATAAAAATCTGAATAGAATTGAAGGTCATTAGTAGATCTTATATATGGAGTTATAGATCACATAACACAACACAATATTGCTTACAGTAGGTGTTATCCCACCTCTTGGGATACTAAAAAGGTTGCTTGATTAATATTCATAAGGTGTTTTAAAATAATAAAGTGGTATAAAAGTGGCAAATATTATAATGTACTCATTACACTCGCAGGCTTGAATTGTGTACTATAAGACTTCTACATAGAAGTCATTCTCCTCTGAATGCGCATCCTTTGAGGATTCAGTGGCAGCACGGTACAATGACCAGGGAGGTTCAGCTTCCAGGCTTTGCTTTTAACCGCTTCCTGGAGCAGCAACTACATCACTCAAAAGAAAGCTCTTATCAATAAAAATGATATTGCACATATGACCTGTTGATCAGTTCAAAATGAGTGCTAACTGCTAATCAGGAGAAAAAGGAGGAATAAACTCAGTTGAAACACCATCCTGTCACATTGCATTAGAAGGCTTTCATGTTTAATCATGTGTCAGTTATTTCACAAAATAACAAAATAACGAGTAAAGCAAACCTTTTTTGTTTGTCAGTAAATGTATTTTTGCTTTCTACAACAGCAAAGGAAATTGGGCTAGGTTTTTTCCCTCCTGCATTATTAGAAATCATGCTTTCATGACAATGAAAATCCTGAAGACTGAATTCTTTTTTTCACTGATACCTATTCAAGTGGGATGCTGCCTGTGCCCTGAGCATTCAGTGTTGGGATGCCAATAGACATCCATTGTAGGACATACATCTATTGTAGGACATATGTCCATTGTAGGACATAGGAGGACATCCATTGCAGTTGTGCAAAAAAGAAGTAGGTTTCCTCCATATATAAATTATCTACAATATGATAGTCCTTTCACATCATGGCCCTTCAAAGTTTTCCAAAAAAGAAAGCGGAAAAGAAAAGGCAAGGAAAAGAACAGAACTTTCCAGTGCTGAAATTATCTTCTGTTGACCCTTATTGTGTGTTACTCTCCCTGCAAGACTGGGAGACCTAACCCTGCATTCTTAATTGAAGAGAGGCATTAAAAAAAACAAAACAACCCAAAACTAAAAGCTAATGACACAAGTAATATTTACCTATCTTTTGACAATGGGATGTCAGACCAGCTGAGGTAGGCAGGAGGTAGGCAGTGAGCTGTTTAGAAGAGCCTGCCAAGGCTTGATTCTGTTTCCAGATACTTTTGCCTCTACCAAGAATTCCATTAGCTGCTGCGTATGCTTCTACTATAGCAGATGAAGTTTTACAAACTTATTTAATTAGCAAAACTGATTATTTTTTCTCTTTTGCATTCGTAAAAAAACATTCCTGTTTATTCTTTTGAAAATTACTTTCCTAATGAAATGCTGAATTTCTGTTCATTTTGTCATAATTGTACTCAGTGTAAACAGGAAACATTTGCATTTTTCATCAGGCTATCACAAAAAACTAGAAGTTTTTTCAGTAGCAGAACTTTGAAGATGTCTTTTTGAATGCTCTGATGGTTTATGATGGAAGTGTGGAGAATATACTAGAATGTTCTGACAAGAGCAAAGAGGTTTTGGTTTGAGCAGTTTGTTGCCTCTGGTAGACACTCGAACAGTCAAACTTATGTAAAGTATTTTAAATTCTTTTATTACAGTTCTTTTATTATCATTAAAAACTGTAAAAAACATATCCAACAAGAGAGAAAAAGACATGTAAAGATGTTCAAAGCTAGCTGATTTAATTGTTTGGTAAGCAGCATATTTTTTTCAGATGGCTATTATGCTAAAGTATTCAAATATATCAGCCTATCGTTAGTATCTAGCAAAGTTAGAATACAGTGCAACTCTAGCCAGTTTGATGCTTTGCATTACTGTCTTCAGTGGTGATCATAACAGCATATACCATCATAGCAACAGTCTTTAATTTTAAATTAGTGGGGAAAAAATCTTGCTAAAAGAGGATATTGTTGACTTGCAGCTAGGCTCCATGTTCTTAGAGTGGCAAACTATGAAACGAGGACTGCAGAGATTGATTAGGAAAATATGCCTTGCTTGGCAGAGACAGATCCACCGTGCTGTTGTCTAAATGAAATCTGATCATCCTGAGGAAAGCTTCCATAGATTCCAGTAAAAAGGTGCTAAAAATATATACTTTATACTTCCATACTTTAGAAAAATGTTAACTGCACATTTTATATGCCATTGCCTCATTCACATCTGAATCACATCGATTCTCTGAAATGTTTAGAAAATAAATGTTAATCCATTACTAACTTTCACAATTTCTTATCTTTATTTGATATGGAACTCCTAAAATTTTAAGTTCTTCATTCACGCTGCACTTCGTCTGCAATATATAGCACTTTTAAAAACTACTAATTTCAAAAGAATATTCCAGAATTTACCTACAACAGGGAAGTCCAAGACTCCAATTGCTTTTTATTTTTAGAATCCTTTCAGGAAGGTGGTACTTCACGTGGTGATCTTGAAAATATTGGTGGCTACATGAAGTCAGAAATCTTAATTCTGCAAGATACCTGCTATGTACAGTTATAGATGATATTAGTCAAATTTTCTCCTGAAATTTCCTTTGTGAATGAAATGAAAGTTGGTATATACTCAGATTCTGCTGTCATAACTCCTGAATTATGCTGGCTTCAGTAGTCACCATTACAATATGCTTTTGAAAACCTGCAAATTTGGTTTCACCTCTGTTTGGCTCCATGTCTAGCTATATATCCATGCAATTACTCCCATTGCAAGCATGAAGAGAGTGTTAGGAAACATTTAGTAAATTATCAACACCACTTTTTATAAAAATTGAAAGCTGCTTCAGATTTCTGCTGACATGTGAGTTGAGCTAATCTTTAATTAAAGAGATCACAACATGCTGTGCCTGTGAGCAGGACATGGTTTTTTATTCCTGGCTGATGCCTATTGTTTTCCAGAGTCTCTTAAAAGGAACTAAACAGAAATGGTACCTTTCTTGAGTTTTACTGAAGCAAATCTGAGTTCCGTTGTAATAATGACCAAATTAAGCTTCTCTGTATTGAGGTTGGGAATGGATGGCCTGAAGAAACAGAGATAAAAGTACTTTCAAATCAGGAAGAGCTTTTGCTTCCTCTTTCCACACTCAAGTGAAGTAAGACCTTAGAAGGTTCAGAACGAGGAACGGAAAACCGGCAGATAACTTTTCCACGAGAAAATTTTTGATAATGTTTAAATCTTTTTTTTTTTTTTTTTTTTTTGGTAATATTATTTCAGGAGGTTGCAGGGTCAAAAAAAGATTTTTTGGCAGGTTAAAATATCAAAGCTTCTTTTTTAAATCACTTTGACATATCAGTGTTTTTATTGCACATAGTACAGTAGTGGCTTGCAGCCAGTCAGACCCATTCTGCTTGCTTTATTTAAACATTGAGGTCAGTGATATTCCAAAGCAGGATTACTCATTTGTCCCTAACAAATTTAGATTTGCCAGTGAAATGACCTATGTTGCCAGCACTATTGTCTTAAACCAAAGATCTCAAGTCTGTGCTACATGAGTTGAGGGGGTTACTAGTATAATGGTGATAATAACACTTTTGGTAGACCTACGCTCTTCCATTTGTTTAAAGAGTACCAGTTATTATGACAATATGATACTGTAACACTAATATTGCTAAAAGCATGTAATGTTATTGTCATTTTAATGACCTCTTTTCCATTTTTGGAACCCTGACTTGAGGTTATGAATGGTCAAGCTGCCCGACTGTGATGCCTAGCTCCAAGCTCAGAGTGACTTTGAATCCTTTAGTGATCCTTGTTTGTTAGTCTTTTCTAGATGGGTAACATTCGTTCTGAGATTAGTCAACTCGCAATAGGAAAAACAAATTTTAGATCACTTTTGTAATTCCCAGTCCTGGGTTTTGTAATTCCCTAACACCTGGGGTAGGTGTTAGAAGTACAAAAACTTGCATTTATGCAGTTTCTGTCTGCATACCATAAATATTATATTCCTTAATATTTTGGGTTTTTTTTCTCACTGTTTACCCACAGAAGATATATTGCTTCCCTTTCAGTGCTGGGTTAACATAAAATGTATATTAGCCAGAAAGAGATAAATTACTTCATGTAATTTTATAGCTACAGCCTTTGTCATACTCAGAGGCTCGTTATTTACCCATCCAATTGTATAACCAATTGTTCCCATAATCCTCAGCATTTAAGAATAAGGTTTCCATGGTAATTTTAGATTTTCTAAATGTCTATCATTTCTCTAAATGGATAGTTTAAATAAATAAGTGATCAGCTATCTTGTAACCAGAATATACTTTACTGGTATAAAAAGAAGAAATATACCTCTGTTATAAAAATAGACTAGTTTGTTCAGCCATAATAAGTTCACAATCTGCAGAATCATGACCCTACTGATAGTGTTAACAAAAGCTTGCTCCTTAATTATCTGCATTGCATTCAGCTGCTGTTTCCCTCCTAAACTCAATTATAATTCTAATAGCAGCTGTGCTGCCATTGTTTGTTGCAATTCATTTTAAAGAAGTTTGATTGGATATCATTGGTCTTTTTGACTAAATGTGCAAGGTTCAAAGTATCCACTGTCACTAACAGCCCTCATCTCATCTCAAGATTATACTAATTATTTACATAATTATATATTATATATTATAGAGCTATTATGTATTATTTCTAAATGATAGTTCTCAATCAAAGATGTTGAACAAAAGAATATATATATAGTTTTATTGTCCTCACACATATTTTAGTGTTGGTGAAGACACGCTTATGATTCTCTCTGTTTCTGTGTTAGCCAACAATTGAAGTTTCCTTTCACTACACTGGAAATTTATTAGAGCATTCAGGAGTCTCTATTGCCTTCAATTATGACTCTTTATTTATTATGTCTTCTTTACATAAACGTCTGCAATGCATGTGATAAGCAGATACTTTTACAGGAACAAAAATGTTCTCCAATGTTCTTCAAGTTTTGCCGTCCTCTAATGTCCTTCAAGTTTTGTTATCCTGTTATACGACAGACCTTAGTTTAATGATTTAATATAATAATTACAACAGCTAGTAGAAATACACTTCATGATTACCAATTATATAATTTTTAAAAGCCAGCTCATCTGTAGTGTAATGTAAGGAGTGACTTGATGGAATATTTTGGGTCATTTATACATAAGTAGACAAAAATAAATGAAGAGATTACTGCAGGTCTTGGATTTTGGATTGAGTTCTATGTGTGGATTTAGTTTATTGACTTTATATCGCTACTACAAATATAACTTTATTTCAGAATATGTCAAAGGAAATAAAGTGGCAAAAAAAAAATATTCGATTATGGGCCACCAATACAGTCAGAGGTCTGGAGCATCTCTCTTATGAAGACAGGCTGAGAGAGTTGGGGTTGCTCAGCATAGAGAAAAGAAGGTTCCTGGGAGACCTTATAGCAGACTTCCAATACCTAAAGGGGCCTACAGAAAATCTGAGAAGGACTTTTTGCAAAGGCATATAGTGATAAGACTAGGGGGAATGGTTTTAAACTGAAAAAGGGTAGATTTAGATTAGACATTAGGAAGAAATCCATTACTATGAGGGTGGTGAGGCCCTGGAACAAGTTGCCCAGAGGGGCTAGAACTGGGAAATCTTTAAGGTCCGTTCCAACCCAAAGCATTCTATGATTCCATGACTCTATGATAATCTTAAGAAAATGCTACATGTTTAGATACAGAATTGGATTTCTTTGATGTTTATAAGAGAAATGAAGTGATTTGAAGCAGCAGTTTTGTTCTGAGGATTGTCAAGGAAGCCTGAAGTTTGGTTTGGGCACATCTAACACAAAGACAAGGCC
Organism: Amazona ochrocephala; assembly: GCA_039720435.1. Taxonomy (NCBI): domain Eukaryota; kingdom Metazoa; phylum Chordata; class Aves; order Psittaciformes; family Psittacidae; genus Amazona; species Amazona ochrocephala. The sequence continues at coordinate 66,459,882 of CM077879.1, forward strand.
ATGAATTCTGCTTTCTTATCGTGGAAATCATGATATCTGAAGGGGGCCTACAAGAATGCTGGAGAGAGAGGGACTCTTCCCCAGGGACTGTAGTGATAGAACAAGGTGTAATGGGTTCAAACTTAAACAGGGAAAATTCAGGTAGTATATAAGGAAGAAGCTCTTTACTGTGGGGGTGGTGAGGCACTAAAACAGGTTGCCCAAAGAAGTGGTAAATGCTCCATCCCTGTCAGTGTTCAAGGCCAGGTAGGACAGAGTGTCAGGCAGCATGGTCTCCAGTGTGAGGTGTCCCTGCCCATGGCAGGGGGGTTGGACACAGATGATCTTAAGGTCCTTTCCAACTCTAACTTTTCTATGATTCTATGATAATAGCTACCTGCATGAACATGGGATGTCAAAAAGCTTGGTGCCTGTTGGAAACTCTGGAGTATCGGTGAATTAAATCATGAGGGCAGTCTTGCACTTTTTTCTGTTTGTTTTTCTAATATCTTAAATGTTACTAAAAAAGTTCCACAGAACATTGAAAGAGCCCTGTTGGAGTTGCAAAGTCAAGTGATTTATAGTTTGCATGTCAGCTGCACTGCAAGTGCAAATTGGCCTCTGCATATATGCATAGCGTAATGGTCTTCAGTTGCACAATCATGTACATATTTGTGAGAAATTACTGCCCTATTCAGTACTCAAGACTCAGAGTTTATGGCAAAAGAGACTGCAGTCAAGAGTTCTCCAATTTTTGCAGAAGCTAGAAGGTACGTATCAAATGATGATGAGAATTGCAGGGAAAGAATAGTTACATAGAATATTTGAAAATTGCCCACAGCAGCTCCACAGAGTTTCTTTTTGCTGACAGTTCATTTATGTAAAAGTGTTTGCAGAGGTGTTCAGTATTTTTGGATGCCTGACTTGGGATCTTGATGACTGATACACAGAAATGCTGAGGGTACAGAGCTACAACTGATGTTTAGATTTCTGCTGCAGCTTAAAGCTTGCGTTTAAAGCATATAAAATATCAGCAGAATGCCAAACACTCTGAAGATGAGATTCAAGATGTCTGAGAGAGGGAACCCACAATTCATGGACACCCTCTTTCTTAATCTGTATTGATCAGATTTAAAAATGTATTTGCATGGCTACTTATGGGCATAATCTCACAGAAGATATTTCAAAAGCACCTGTGTGCTGAAAATGAAGTGTTCAAGCACTTTCAGAAAAACTATTAGGCTCCTTCACGCATTTTTGGGTACCTATTTAAGTGTGAAAAATCTGATCCTCTGTGCCTTAGCTCCTAAGCAATAAAATGGTATGTTCCTAAGCATAATAAACCCTATTCCTCCCCTAGGCTGTTGCACAGGTAAATTTGTTAATGTCTCTCAACATCTGATACTCTCTTGATGAGTCCCATGAAGAAGCACATGAGGAAGTTACTAATTTCATTTTCATCTCAGAACATACGTACTGTAGGCTAATCAAGTCCTGGGATAACACACTGAAAAAGGAGAAAGCAAAATACTAAATAGCTGCTCATAAGGTGAATACCATCAGTATTCATTAATACATCAGTATAAGTGAAGGAGACAAGACTCGTGTGCATTGTGACATTAAAGACCTTATCATAATGCCAATGCAGAAGAGATTCATAGAATCGTAGAATGGTTAAGGCTGGAAAAGACCTTAAGATCATTTAGTTCCAGCCCCCCTGTCATGGCCAGGGATGCCTCACACTAGACCATGTCACCCAAGGCTCTGTCCAGCCTAGCCTTGAACACTGCCAGGGATGGAGCATTCGCCACTTCTTTGGGCAACCTATTCCAGTGCCTCACCACCCTCACAGTAACTAACTTCTTCCTTTTACCTAAACTGAACTTCTCCGGTTGAAGTTTAAACCCATTACCCCTTGTCCTATTGCTACGGTCCCTGATAAAGAGTCCCTCTTTGGCATCCAAATTCTAATTCTTGATGCTAATTCTAAGATGCTGATGCTTGAGCAGTACTTGACTTTGCAACCTTAGTGATGATATCAGAACACAGTTCTTTTATATGTAACATTCTAGAATGTTTTGGTTGGCACTTGTTTGGAAAAATTCAGATATCTAACTTATAGCTCTGCCACTTGTTATTAATAGAGTATTCCTAAACCAGAGGCAATACGAGCTTTATTGCACTTCATACTGTCGTATATCTATATTAAGGGAGTGATGAATTTACTTTTTCTTCTTTCAGAGTTGGCTACCAAATACTTACAATTGAAATCCTCTGGAAAGCAAATATGAATCTGGATAATGAGACAAGTCTGCCATGTTGATGAAAATAGATGTAAAGTTTATTCTAACAGAGCTTCGGAAACATAATCCATTTAGAGGAGTATCGTATATCTGTTCCAACTATCTCATTGTATGGAACATAAAAATATATATTTAGAGTTATGAATCGCATTTCATACAGAATCCAAACTTTAATCATGGTTTAAGATTTAAAGGGTAATTTAATAAGAACAACAGCAAAAACAATCCATATTTTTAGTGTAAAATCTACTCCTCCCCACCTCTGCCTTTCTCTTTTTACTATGTTCTCAGTATCTCCAAGTATCTGGAGCTCTGGTCTGGACTTGGCAAATTCTATTGTTTTCCTTATATTTCTGTTCCAATAGTATCAGATAATTACTTATTTATTTATTCAGTCCTTCATCCTGTGGACAAATTTCTAAATATTTACAGAAGGCAACTGATATGTAGGATTCATGGTCATTTTAGTATTATTTCTGCTTCTTTTTTGTCCCGTGGACTAGGTAGCAGTTGTACCATGCTACTCTGAAGCAAAAGTTTTATTTTTGTCCCATAGATGAACATTTTAAAATAATTTAAGCTTAACTGAGGATTTTGTTTGGTTCCAGAGATTCTTTACATTTTGACTTGAAAAAATGAAAGAAAAGAAAAGAAAAGGAGCAAAATAAAATCCCAGGGTACACTTCTGAGATTCCAGCTTAATCTGTATCAGCTTTTCTTGTACATTATTCTACATAGCTTGTATCTCTTACATTTGTGTTTACTTTTCATTTTAATAGAAATTTCTGATTCCAGATTTTTTTATTCTATTAGCAAATTAAATGCAAAGTGGCGTGTAGTGTGAGGTACCAGATGTGGAATGCTTTCTTACATCTTATATCTGAAACAACTAACACATAGAATAACTACAAGTTTTAGGGAAAGGAGGCAATACGTTGTATTTGGTTGGAATTGTAGTTCAGAAAATACAGATGAATATTCAGAAGTAAATGTGTTTTCTAATAGCAAAGGCATAATATTTTAAGAAAAACTAACCTTAAAGAGAAGAGTAATTATACAAGTGAAAAAAGCAAGAAGCAATGGATAAATTTTTACTAATATATCGTATATTTTTTGAGAGATGCAGCACTAATGGTAAGCAAAGCATGCACTGTTACATTTATTGTATTATCGTGCATTCTAATCAGCTGTTACTATTCTAGCCTATTACTTTCTCTTAATTTAAAAAGAATTATTATTTTGTATTAAAAAAGTGATAAGCATACATATCTGAGTTTTTTAGATGTTCTCACTGAATACAGGATAGCTAACAGAAGTGAAGTCTTCAAAATTAATTACAACACTAGAAAATTTCTGAATAGTAGTGAGAAATAATGTAAGTAAAATATGCTGCTGTGGATTTTATAGTCAGGTGATACAGACCTGATGCCAGTAGTAGAAAACATTTCTGTTTTGTAGAATTACAGAGCAAATGTTCTAGTCCCTGCAAGAACACTCACTCACTGCTTGTGGAATGGGGTTAAAGGTGTTAAGCCAGCAGCAGCATAAGTCTGCCTAGTTGAATTTGCACTTCTTAATAGCTTAAGGTATCTGTGTTCCTTCTGGTTTGTGACCTTGGTTATCCCTGGGATTATCTGTTGCCTCACTTGCTTTTAAGCAGCACAACAATCTTTTAACTGTCAGCTTGCATAAGGTACTCCCTGTATGCTTTTCTCCACCATATATGTCAGAGCAGGAAGAGTTAGGATCTGAGTCTCTAGTCAGGACTGAGTATAGACATAGACATACAGAATTTAGACATAGACATACAGAATTTAGACATAGACATATAGAATTTAGACATAGACATATAGAATATATTCTATAGACATATAGAATTTACTTGTGGCAAGTACAAGAAGCTATGACGTGCCAGAAAACAAGGTATTGGTAATGAAGATGCGAAAGTAAAATGGTTTGTCTGGTCGTTCATAAAAGGGCATGTATGTTCATGTAAAGAAGGAACTTGAAAAATCAAGACACTTCAACTGTTGGATTTTTGGAAAGACATATATATGTTTGTTGAAATGGAGAAAATGATTAATTTTCTAGAACTTTGTGATGTATTCGGGAAAAGAGAAACTCATTATTTATCCACGTACTTTAGGGCTAAGCTGAACAGGGAATTAATTTTTTTGGCGTTTCCTGGTAAACGTGGCTGTTCTAAGTGTTTCTGTGTTCGCTGGTTTCTAGTTCCCATGTCCTGTGGGAACAAAGAGGAATCTATTTTTATCATTTGATTTTCAGCATGAGAAGCTTCTGGTAACTGGAAGAGAAATGACCTTCCAAAAACACTGCAAAACTAAACCTGGTAATTGATTCTTAAACTGGTTTTGTAATTGATGAGATTGTAGACTTACTACCGATAGGTATAGGTCTGTGTTCCATCTTCTGCTATATGTTGCAAGTCTTTTTAATGTATTCAGCATACAATTTAAAGCATTTAATTTGAGAAATGCAAGGTGATCTAATGTTGTAAAATGTTTGAATACTATAAAGGGACATTACCAAGCAAAGTTTTTCTGCCCAAGTGCTGTGAAGAAATGAGGAATTAGACCAGCAGATTGTTTCTCCTGAAGTCTGATAAAAGGTGACTATTGTATTTTCTGGCACACATAAGTGTCTTAAGGCAGCCTGATTGTAATAAGGTCTTGAGTGGTAGTAATAGTACTGAGCAGGAGGCCCATGTTGAACAATATTAATATCATAAACATGCTTTGTCGTTACCACTTCCTATTTCTCTTGTTTATCACCAAGCTTTCAGCATACCTTTGTAGCAGGTTGCAGACTGACTGCTTTGCTAGCTAACTTGGCAATTTAAATTTGAATTCTCTGTTCTGTAATTTCTCTCTTAAGTTGGCTGGTTTTTTATTTTTTCTCTTCAAATAGGTAATATGGTTTGTCATTTCCCAGCTCTGGGACCTTGGCTGTTCTCCATTAATTCTGAAGAATAATAGCCAGTGGCTCCAACACTATTCCAGCAAGTTTCATTAGCTCGCTGAAATGAATTCCATCTGATTTCTGTAAATTTTCTTTTGTTGCAATGAATGTACATTTAGAGATCAGTTATTGCATTATTTAAGATAGCTTGGGCAAATTTGTTCTAGAAAATGTTTTAGAAAGGCTAGAAATGTGTGTATTTGTGTCTGGGTGGCCAGTGAGAGCTGGAGTTACAAAGAAAAGTGAACTGCTGTAGTGATTCTAGGTGACAGAAATGTAACATCTCATAGCACCAGCGCATGAACTGGCCAGTGCCACATTTGAGAATGTTGTACATGAATTAATTTTCTGTATAAATAATAGCTATTAACCATTATTGTTATTTACAATTGTAATAGTGACAAAAAAAATCTATTTTTAAAATTCTTAATACTAAAGTTCTTGTTTGTAAGCCTGACCCTTCCCTAGTACATCTGCATGATTAGTCCTTCATCTTAGTTTCTAAGTCAAGTTTTAATGATCTTTGTTGTCCTTTCTCCTTGTCATGTGTTGTGTACGTTTAATTATGATATCGGAGATCAATGATCCTTACATTTATTTTCCTAGACTGTATCACTGGATGACATGATTCTGATATGCTTTTTTAGCAGTTTTGCCCTTCAGCTGTAAATTGTGATTCTGTACTTCTTTATTAATGATCTTGGAGTGCTTACATAACTACTTAAGAGAAAAATATTAAATGTAAGATGGTTCCATTAATTTAAGAGCAGGGACGTTCTATTTAGACTCCCCTTTCCTTGCTCAAGGAGTACAGCATTTTTCATTTTGATAAATGATTTGCCTTGTTACAACTTTTTAAACTAATGGGTATAGAAAAAAAAACTGTTAAATAAAAATGGTATGACAAAAAAGTATGACATTCACTTCATTTTATACAGAAATGAATGTAACACAAAGTGATTTTATTGAACTGTAACAAACATTGGAAGTTCAGTGTTGAAATTTATTTCTTATGTTATATAGATCCCTCTGCCTTCGGATGTATGTTCAGATATAGCTCAAACAGTTAAAGACCAAAGCTGCTAGCAATAGTGCTGCAAGGCATTTGGCTCATTTCTTTTTTTCTAAAGGATGCAGCAGGTGTTATCCTGAGCATCAGTGTCAACATCCTGGACATGGGCTGCAGTTGGATGGTGATCAGAAGGGAAGAATACCTCCCCTCCCACCCTGGACATGCTTCGAGAAAGGTTATTCTAATTGTTGCTACAAAAAGGTCATATCCAGAAATTTGCATTGCTTTATATGTTCCTGTGGTCAGGAAGAAGGCTATAGTTTCCATGGAAGTGAGCCCTCCATATGTGAGCGCCAAAGCTTCTTGGTCTCATGAGGACTCATGCTTCCTGAGTGCAGTAGGAGTATATGCATGAGGTACACTTACAGGATCAGACTCATTTATAGACTTCTTTTTGATGTCAGAGTTGTTCCATTTTTAAAAGTAACTTATCAGCGGCTGTTGAAGATCAGTGCATAAACTGTGGTGAGAATAGTTTTTTACTTGAAATTTTAGCTCATTCTGTTTTTTTAATAGAGTACTTTTAACAAATATTTCATTTAACCATGTAATTTAATGGTCTAACTTCAGGTGTACTGCAGTTTGTGATTCATAAACAGTAATCATCAAGCTTGAGGTTTTCAAAGGGTCTGAAGAATAATTGCACTTTCATTTCCCATTAAGTTTTGAATACCTTCAAAAATTTTAGTCATGCTTATCAATGGACTCTACTCAGAAAAGATTGAACCATATTATTTAGTGAGTGTCATTATAGAGCACATCTGCATATTGAACCATCTGAAGTATTATAACAGTAATCATTTAAATCTTTCCAAACTGGACACCTTTGTCCTGATTTTTTATCACATCCAGCAGCTCCACATCTTACAAGCCTATGTACATCTCAACCTTTCAACTTGCAGAAGTTCACAGCACCATCCTAATGTGTTTCAGTTAAGTAATGAAAGGAAATCTGTCATTACAGGTTATTACTGTGAATGACAATTGCACTTTTATATATGTATCAGAGGAATGATGTTGGTCATTATACACTTTTCTTCAGCAGCTGCTATAAGAAACATCAAAAATCTTTCAAATTATTTCCTCTTCTTGGTGCAAATGTGAAGAACCTAATTACAGTAGTAATTAGGTGCACCCTCTCATGGATGGAAAAGATGGATCCAAGAAGTTAGAGAAATTAGGTAAAAATTTCAATCCCTCAGAAGGATATTAATGTAATGAAGGGCATGAAGGTGTTGTACCTTCCACATTATCTATTAGAATCAATATACGTGGTTTATACATCTCCACAAGCTAATTTACTACCGCCACCCCTGCTGCTGGAGAGCTGATACATACTTTCCAAACCCTGAGTTAGTTTACCAAGTGGATTTCTGTAAGATAAGATAAAAACCTTACTTTTCAGTAGTTTCCAACACAAAACCTGCTAATTCAGCAGCCTAGCATCACACTTAACCTGTAATGGTTTTTCTGTGTGTGTTAATGTGAAGAAGTGCATGTTCAGTTTTCATCTCTTTGAAGGTTCCAGTTCAGGGACAGAGCTGTTTTTCTGCCACTTTTGCCTTACCACTTTCTGCACAGGAGTTCCAGATTTGCATGCAAAGTAATCTAGATGTGCAGAAAGAATCCACATCGTGTGTGATGGAGAGGAGGTGAATAGGATAGAGGAAAGAAAGATGCCTTTTTTGGGCTGTACTAGCATTCAGGGCACAGTGCTACTACAAAGTCTAAGCTAATACACTTGGTGCATCTCAGGGCATGATTTGACTGGGAAAGGGATGATGACTGTATTTAGGGATTGTGTGAGCAAGATAGAGGTGAAAATAAAAGGAAAAAAAAAAAACCCACATAACTATGAAGCGCGTATCAGGCTGAGTTTTTGGTTCCTTAATGTCAGAATCAGAAGTGTTTTCCGTGTAACAAACTTCAAGTCAGAGAAAACATCACATTAAAGTGTGTGGGAAATGGTCCGTGATTTGCTCTTTCTATACCCTTTCAGCTTACTTTGCAGGTAATAGCAGGAAATCTGTGTGTTAGAAACTCAAGACCAAATCTTGTCGGTTACTTCTACAATTTCATGGTAGTTTCCTGCAGTTCATTTAGACACTATAAAGTTATTTCTAGGGTGTTGGCCCAAAGACGGCACTCTGTGGGTTGCACAAAAGTGTGGAATTTGAGGACACTGAAAGATAAACATCCATCTCTGCAAATCTAGATTACTTTTCAAATGTGGATATTAATCAGGAGACTGGCAGAAAAAAGCAATAAGTGGCGGAGGAGAGTGGGAGTCACCCCTTGTCCAGACAATGTTAGTGTTTGTGTGCTGCTTTCAGATGAAAAGAGCACATGGATTGAAATGAAGATAGTTGTGCTCATCCTTGATGCATTAACAAGGCAGTCTCCTTCTCCCATATCTTTCCACAAGTATCCTCATGACAGCTGTTGTGCTGAAGAAATTATTATTCAAAAAATAACTTTCTATCTCACTCAAACTTCAAGTTGCAGGACCTGATTTAAAACTAATTTTTTCATTTATATTTTTATAAGTAATAATTAATTACTCTAACACGTGTAAGCCTGTGATTAAAGATGAAAAGTAAAAGGATTTTTTTTAACCTGCAGACATAAAGGATACTTTTAAGGCAAACATACAAAAGCTTTTCCCTGGTTTTGACGTACCATTAGCACTGTCTTTAGCTGTGCTTGAACTGATACTATGATAGATTGAATTATACTTTCTTTGGGCCAGATCCCTGCCTCCTGGAAATAGTAATATATTAATTGATTTTAATGTAGCAAGGCTAGTATACGCTTGTAGACAGGTGCCATTTTTGTAAGATTATTGAAGTCTGCCAAGACTTGAAGCATTTCAACGCTGTCCTCATGCTAGCCAATATTCTAGGTTATGACTTTTCAATTAAAATGCTTATTTTGTTCTTTGGTAGCATATTGGTCTGTCAGATTTTGATTGTAATATATACAAAAATAGCAGAGAGGACAAAAAATATCCACAAATGAGATTATGATGTATATGGTAATATCTACTTTCGAGGGCTTTCAAGCTTTTTTGCTCAGTGACTAGAGTATTGCATCTTCTTGAGTTATGGCAGTTATTAAACTGGTTGACAAGAGAGATGCAGTAGTTGCCTTGAAAAGAGATTAGTCTATTGAAGGAGGACTTTCTGTAGCTCAGAGACTCTTCTTCCAATAAGCATTTTAGCTCTGGATAGCCCTGCAAGTGTATTGTGTGTTCCACCATTAATACCCATAAACACTGCAGGATTCATATACCCTTTTTTTACTTATTATGTCTGTTTCTGTGCCTTCTCAGATGCACTAAGCTTTCAGCAGGTAACTGAAGCTTCAAATACCCACTTAGCAACTCATCTGTAGGCAGGGCTTTTAATATTTGGTAAAGATCTAAGGGAAGATAAATAATCCTTCAACTGTGACTGTATTTAATTCAAAGTGGAAGTTCCCATAGGCATATATTTATACCATATATGTAAATCACAGATTCTGGTGCAGCCTACCATTAATTTCTAATCTAAGTATAAATATTCTGCATATAGAATCATAGAATCATAGAATAGTTAGGGTTGGAAAGGACCTCAAGATCATCGAGTTCCAACACCCCTGCCATGGGCAGGGACACCTCCTACTAAACCATGCCATCCAAGGCTATGTCCAACCCCACCTTGAACGCCACCAGGGATGAAGCATTCACAACCTCCCTGGGCAACCCATTCCAGTGCCTCGCCACCCTTACAGTAAAGAATTTCTTCCTCATATCCAATCTAAACTTCCCCTGTTTAAGTTTAAACCCATTACCCCTTGTCCTCTCACCACAGTCCCTAATGAAGAGTCCCTCCCCAGCATCCCTATAGGCCCCCTTCAGGTATTGGAAGGCTGCTAGGAGGTCTCCACGCAGCCTTCTCTTCTCCAGGCTGAACAGCCCCAATTTTCTCAGCCTATCTTCATACGGGAGGTGTTCCAGCCCCTGATCATCCTCATGGCCCTCCTCTGGACCTGTTCTAACAGTTCCATGTCCTTTATATGTTGAGGACACCAGAACTGCACACAATACTCCAAGTGAGGTCTCACGAGAGCAGAGTAAAGGGGCAGGAGCACCTCCCTCGACCTGCTGGTCACACTCGTTTTGATGCAGCCCAGGATACGGTTGGCTTTCTGGGCTGCAAGCGCACACTGCCGCCAGCTCATGTTCATTTTTTCATCAACCCACACCCCCAAGTCCTTCTCCGCAGGGCTGCTCTGAATCTCCTCCCCGCCCAACCTGTAGCTGTGCCTGGCATTGCTCCGACCCAGGCAGAGGACCTTGCACTTGTCATGGTTAAACTTCATCAGGTTGGCATCAGCCCACCTCACAAGCGTGTCAAGGTCCCTCTGGATGACATTCCTTTCCTCCAGCATATCAACTGAACCACACAGCTTGGTGTTATCGGCAAACTTGCTGAGGGCACACTCAATCCCACTGTCCATGTCACCCACAAAGATGTTGAACAAGACCGGTCCCAACACCGATCCCTGAGGGACACCACTCGTCACTGGTCTCCAGCTGGACATTGAGCCATTGAACACAACTCTTTGAGTGCGGCCATCCAGCCAGTTCTTTATCCACCGAGTGGTCCACCTATCAAATTGATGTCTCTCCAATTTAGAGAGAAGGATGTCATGTGAGACAGTGTCAAAGGCTTTACACAAGTCCAGGTAGATGACATCAACTGCTCTGCCCCTGTCCATCAGTTCCGTAGCCCCTTCATAGAAGGTCACCAGATTGGTCAGGCAGGATTTCCCCTTAGTGAAGCCATGCTGGCTGTCATCAAGCACCTTATTGGTTTTCATGTGCCTTAGCATGCTTTCCAGGAGAATCCGCTGCAAGATTTTGCCAGGCACAGAGGTGAGACTGGCTGGTCTGTAATTCCCTGGCTCATCCATTTTCCCCTTCTTAAAAATGGGGGTTATATTTCCCTGTTTCCAGTTGTGGGGAACTTCACCTGACTGCCATGATTGTTCAAATATGATGGACAGTGGCTTAGCAACTTCATTTGCCAGCTCCTTCAGGACCCGCAGATGGATTTCATCCGGTCCCATGGCGTTGTATACATTCAGGTTCCTAAGGTGGTCCCTAACAAGATCTTCCCCCACAGTGGGCCCAGGGTCCCCACCCTCACCGTCCCCGCGTCTGCCTTCCAAGACTTGGGTGGTGTGGTCAGAGCATTTGCTGGTAAAGACTGAGGCAAAGAAGTCATTAAGAACCTCAGCCTTCTCCAAATCCAGGGTAGCCAGTTCTCCCGATAGCTTCTGGAGAGGGCCCACGGTGTCCCTAACCTGTCTCTTATCGGCAATGTACCTATAAAATCCCTTCCTGTTATCCTTAACATCCCTAGCCAATTTTAATTCTAAGTGGGCCTTAGCTTTCCTAACCTGGTCCCTAGCATCCCGGACAACATCCCTGTATTCTTCCCAGGCCGCCTGACCTTGCTTCCACCTTTTATAAGCCTCTTTTTTCCTTCGAATTTTGCTCAGCAGGTCCTTATCCCTCTAAGGAGGTCTCCTGGCCCTCCTGCTAAACTTCCTTCTAGTTGGGATGCATCGCTCCTGAGCTTGCAGCAGGTTATCCTTGAATATCCTTAAATAAGCCAGAATTAATCTTTAAACTTTTTGAAATACAATACTTTTTTCATATCAATGATATACAAGGTGTGTTTTCGTAGCACTTCTGCATTTATATCAACTATTATTGCTCATACATTACCAGTAAGTATTGTGTTAACTTCTCTTTTAAGGATAAGTAATGTTCACTGTGTTTTTTTTAACTGGAAAATGGAAGATAATATCCATTTCCCCTTGGAAAAATGACTATATGAAATCGTATCTTCCTACACAATTTATTTGCTAGCTCATGTATTCAGATTGCCTTCCTGATTAAAGAGTCAGGACATCAAGGTTTAATTCACATTGAATTTTGTCACTGTGGTAACTTTTACAGCCATTTCAACTTCCCATATATACCAGTTTTGATATTTGAAAATAGGACAGTGCTTCAAATTAACTTTTCTGAATTGCCTTTATTTAAATAATGGCATGGGTGGTTAATCAATACTTTTATTTTGCTGTTTGAGCATTTTTAAATAAAACCCAAGCTGTATAACACTGATGCGGAGTCAGCTTTTCTTTATTAGGCTTGTAGTACAATACTTTTGATAGCTGAAGGAAGGGCACAATTTTTTACTTTATCATTTATCAAAGTCTTGTTCCTCCATGTTCCTCTATGGAACCAGGACATGTAGGTTGTTTTTCATTTTTGTTTTGGTTTTGGGTTGTTTTTTTTTTTTTTTTTTTTTTCCTGTAAAGTATGTCATTTTTCGATGTTTTACTCCAACAAAAAGCAATGCCACAAAAATTCAATATTATTGTGCTTGCTTGAAATTATCAATACTGACAGTACAGCAATGGGCTTAATGTGATTAGTTCAACTGGAGAACTAAGGTTGCAAAATGTTTTTGAAAAGAAGGCTTTCCTTGAATAGCTAATTAAAACCCCCACTGTTTACTACCAGAGCCTCTGTAAACCTATGGAAATGTTCAGTGGTGATGTAGATCAGTCCCTTACGTGGGACTGCTGTGGGCATACACCATAAAGTTGGTGTATGCGCACAGCAGTCTGTTTACTCATTGCTGGCTGTCTCACAGGTGTAAAGAATCTCTGCCGGGGATGGTTTCCTGATGATATTCAGAACAGACACAGTTCCATCAACCTATCTTTTTGCTGCTGGACTAAAGTGTGATAAGAAGTCCCTAAAGGTACCATATCCTACTGATTATGAGAACTGTAATATTTTTCAGTCGTATTGTATATGTAAGAAGAAGCTTTGTAAATGTGGACTCAGCAATTCCATGGGGAAAGAAAGAGGAAGAGAGGAAGCCATGTAAAATGGAGGCTGAAGCACTCCTGCTTCAAGGGGTACAGTGATTATTCTACCACTTGAGCAAGAGAGAGTATGGCAGGTGTTTAAACGTCTGTATGTAGAATATATTAGTACTTTCTTTTAGATTCATTGTGATTTCCCCAGTTTAATTTACATGATATAGCTTTGAAAATAAAAAGAGAAGATATTGAATAGTTATCATGGCAAGCTTTTCACATGGTGTCAGTCTGGGATAAAGGAATGCAAAGTTCTAATAATATCTTTCATGCATTAATCTCTGCAAGAGGTGATGAAGACCAGAATTTGAGCAATATGTGGTCTTTGCCATCTTTTACTGTTGTGACTCAAAGACACTTTTGATCATTTTAAAAGAAAATTCAGCACTTAAAAGCACACAAACCAGTAGCATTTCCACAACAATTCAAATCCCCATTTACATCCTGACAGGGTCAATTTTCAATGCATTTTACATAAGAAAAAATATACGGTTCTCACGATTGTTTGTATGTATACTTCTCCACACCCCATGCTGTAAATATACCCCACGGCATCAGATCCATGCTGTGACCAACAATATGTACCCAGTGGGCTAGGCTAGCAGTATCTAGTGTATGTTTATATTTTTTCCTTTGCATTTTTGCAAAGCTGCTTCTTCCTCTGCCTTCGTCTGGCAGTACGGCTTGCTATAATTTGGGGTATTGTAAAGCTGTCTCTAAAAAGCATATTGGAATGCAGTGTTTGATATACAAATGGAACCTCAAACTCTCTACTGCAAGTCCTTTATTTTCTAAGTGTTTGCAGGGTATGCGGCAGGACGGAAAAGTACATGAACATGTTTGTAGCAGTTGTAAATAATGCTGTAGCATCTGAGTGCCTCACTTAACATGGGAATTGTGGCTATTTGACTATATGGCATTTCACATTACAGCACACCTTAGCTTCCTGAGCTGTGTTGGGTATCAAAGGAATCTGAAAAAAAAAATCAGCCTGAAAGTCCTTTTAAAATATTAGAAATGACAGCTTGACTGCTCAGAAAGGAAGAATTTTATTTCCCAAAAAGTGAAAACAGTATTGGAAATTTCTTGAAAAGAAGGCAAAAGGGAGACATCACATCAGTTCTAGTCCTATTTTCATACGATTCTGTGAATGTGACACTTAGGTTGGTAATAATTGAGCAATGAAATATACACAATAATTTGAGAAAACTCAACCCTTGCCTAATTTGTGTTTAAGAGGTTCTTGGATTGGCTGCAGTTTTCTAAAATTTCATCCATCACATTACAAAGTCAGAGTTTGGAATCTGACCTGTATGCATGTTTGTGACTAGGCAATTAAATCTCACAGTTCTATTTCTGCTTCCTGATTCAATTAACTGAGCTAACTGAAACACAAGTAATGGAGAATGAAGACTTCATATTGACTTTCAAATAGGCTCTGCATTACTCGAGCATGTTATTCTGAAACTTTGCTCAAAAGATGCAGGGACATGCCCATGTAGAATTATGGAAAGATGACACAAAATACTTAAATTATTCTGTGAGTGTATTCACAATGTCAAGCCTGAGCCATTTTGAAGTGTTCTAGGATTATCTAGATTCCTAGAAATGCAGATTTAGGAAAATTTCTAAGATGTTCTACATCTACTAGACTAAACTGGTATGTCTTAAATGTAAAGCATAATTCATTGCAACTTGTGAAACTAATATTAGTGTAGTATTTCTTTTCCAGTTTTTGCAAAAAGAAAATGCCCCTCCCCCCAAAAAAACAAACAAACAAACAAAAAAACCCTCCACAACATCATGCATCTGCTAAGGACAAGCTTTCCAAAAAGCTTTAATAAGAAG
Source organism: Amazona ochrocephala (assembly GCA_039720435.1). Taxonomy (NCBI): domain Eukaryota; kingdom Metazoa; phylum Chordata; class Aves; order Psittaciformes; family Psittacidae; genus Amazona; species Amazona ochrocephala. The sequence goes on from CM077879.1 coordinate 66,475,008, forward strand.
AAGTAGAGAATTGTGCATATACGTATATATATGTGTGTGTATATATATACGTACATACATACAAGCATTTATATATAGTGATATATGAACATTATACATATATAATTATTATTTATTCTATCACATCAAATGATTTAAAGAAGTGCAGCTACTGAATTTTTAAATATTTTTATATTTGACTGAGTAGTCAGCATCCTTTTTTCAGCATCTCTGAATGGAAGATACTCAGTGATACTTTTCTGTTTAAAAATCTTCAGTGTGTCTGAAAAACAAGTTTAAAGCCCTTCAAAATAAAAGAGATATTTTTTAACCAAACTGTCATTTTTTTTAAAGTTCTACTGAACTGAAGTGTCATTATTTCATTGTGAGCCAAGACAAATTTTAAGAAATATCAAAGATAAAAGCCAAAACGATTTGTATGTTCTTTTCTTAATTGTTGTTTATTAATGGATTGGCATTTGCTGCTTATCATGAAGCACGATATAATCCTTTCTAAGGAGTGATAATCAAATGGTATCAAAAAGAGTTTTTTTTGTTTGCATTTACATGATTTAAATGTAGTTATGTATCTACCAAGTGGGACAAGAACATGAATCCTGATTGAAATCCAGAGTCAAGTTAGTCTTTGTTAGAGAGTGCATAAAATCAGAGTATCCTAAAGGTCTGCATGCAGGTTTTTATGAAGAACTGGTAAAGTAGGAATACCATGTTATACTTTAGTCCCTTTATTAAAGCACTGCATAGAAAAGGAAAATTTGAGTTTCATCATTTTGGTTACTCACATAGATATACAATCAATATATCAACTGATTTTCTATCATTTTTCTTAGTTCAGTGTAAGTAGCAGAAGAAAATTCTGAGCAAATCCTAAAAGGCATTCAGGTTTGGCTCTAGCAGTTGCAATAAAGCCTTGACTTCAGAGAACCATAATTGCCTCAAAGAAATTATTGCATCTATAACAAAAAATAGAAAGACATACAATTTTAATAACTGAAAAGTTTTGGAATTCCACAGCAAAAAGAGCTGTATTTCAAAATACTGTTGGGAATGATAGAAGTATAACCCTGAAATCAGATGCATTAGAAACCAAAATTGCAATATTACAGTTAAAGAAAATGATAGTCAGAATTATGAAGCTATAAGCAAGACAGGGTTTCAAAACAACCCTTGTTTTTTTAGCCTCACAATTACCACCCACCTACCTTGCCAGACAGATATCTGGAGATAGCTTAGTACCTTCTTGAGAATTTTAAGAAAAGCAAGGTGGGGGTTAGAGGTGCGGGGAGGTTGGGGTAAAAGGTAATTGTACTAAAGGGACTTTTTCTTTTAAAAAATACTTTTTCAATTAACCAAACACAAATATAGCTTCATTTGTACAGTCAAGAAATTCAGTAGTGTCAAATCTGTGATTCATGCTTGCAGTCCTTAGAATGTGATATCCATTGGCAAGATTGAATTCTAAAACCCCAAAATTTTCTTTACTTGCTGTTTATTACCACACACCTGTTTATATTATTCTTTTTTCCTGATCTAGTGTGCTAGCTTTCACAAATGTTTATATTATTTTCTATGTTTTAATTTTTTTTTATATTCAAAATATGTAGTGAATGAATTACATTCTTTGAAATCAATGTGAACTACATGCTTTGTAATCCTGCTAACATATCTTCTGCAGTAGCTTTGGCTATTACAGGCAAAACATTGCTACATTTATTTCATCTGATGCCAGTAGAAATTTTTAATGTAACAGGAATAATATTGCTGAATATCTTCTATGGCCCAGGCATTCCACTTTCTAGCATTTATAACTGCTCTCAGGGTTTCAGTCACAAGAAAAAATGCCGGAACTGTTGCTTAGCAAATTCCTTCTTTTATCAGCAGGAAAGACATTTCAGAAGGTATAATTCAAATTACAAAATTTGAACCAATGATTTTAGTGATCTGATTGTTTGAATCCATGATGACATCTCAATATTGGCTGGTGAGTGTATCAAATTATCCACAGAGACATAAGAAACTGCATACCTGCAGTTATTTTCATTGCTACATCCCATAAAACCAGGCTCTGGGATTAATGGACTCATAAATCAATAAAACATCAGCCACCTTTAAGAAAGTGTTAAGCATCAATGAGAAGACAGTTTCTAGCCAAAGTACTATGAAAATGCTAACCCATTTATTCCAGGGATTTCCCCCTCCCCTGCTCACTGAGTCATTATTCCTGGCCTTATTCCTGAATCTGATTTGCTCTCTTGAATAGTCTCCAGCAGGTGTCATATTTAGTACAAATGCTTCCAGTCCTGAGTAACCTACTGGAGTTAATAATGTAGTGGCAAAGTTTTAATATTTGCTAATCTGTTTTCGGTTGGTTAACCTGACAATAATGTCTGCTTGCCCTATTGGCAGTTCCAAAGACTACAGTGAACAGGTGGGGTATTTTCTTTCCAGGAAATGTCAGTTTGATGTCTGGAAGCAGATGTAGCTTTCCCTGGCTCAGTGTGGGTCTATCTTCTAACTTAATAGGAGCTCTAAATAGCTGACAGGTGATAATACATCTAGTCAGCTCAAAGCATATTCTGACTACACTGCCAGCTACTAAATAGGAAACTTTCACTTCTGCAGTGGTGATCTTAAAGTGATTACCTTTTCGAGCAAGAAATCATGCTTAAAAAACTTTCTGAGTAGCAAATCAAGTCAGCCACCTTCATAGATATATGTAATAGATATAGCTGTGTGTATGGAGACAATATTTTGTAAAATGGATGATATATTGGTTAACTGATGTTAAAAATATCTTTCAGGGAAGAAGAAATTGTTTACAGTTCCATTGTAGGCATCTTTTAAATTAAGAAGGATACAGAAATCTATATCTAATCTGACCTCTCATGCCAGCTCCAGAACAAGGATCTAAGCCTAAACCAGTAAGAAATTCTTTTCTTCCAGAAACCCATTTTCACTTACTGAGCATTTTGGGTGGATCAAGTAGGGCTGTGTTAGTGCGGTTCTCATGGGATGAAAGCTTTTTCTTCAGGCTCTAGTACTCTTTTGGTGACTTCTGCAGTCATACTAGTTATTCCAAACTTGCACTACTTAGCTCTTCTAAGAAGAGGGGGAAGAGAGGAAGATCAGGGAAGGGAAGTTCTGGTATGAGTTTTTTCCTCTTGCTTTCAGTCATTCTGTCTTCCGTCAGTCTTTCCTGATCTGAGGGAGAGCCATCTGTTCCTCTCACCTTCCAATTTTTCCCAGCAGTCCATCATTTACAAATCAGTATTTTCTTCCAGGTACAATAATTTGTTCTCTGAGATCTGCGCTGCTGAGAACGCTCAGCTAGCACTCAACTGCCCTAGCTAGTTCTTTGCGCATGTTACTGCAAAATGTACACAGTTTGATATCATGTTAAAATGACATCTAACCCCGGGTTACGGTAAATGCCTGGTTAAGATGACAGCCCACTTAGGAAGTAGAAAAATCAATTTTAGTTTTACCAATACAGCACATGGAAGCAAAGCAGATTTAAATCTGAGGCAGCTGTTCTAGTACCACTAATAGGTAGGAGTAATGGTCTAGTGATCAGATTTATGAAACAGAAAATTCTTCATATTCCAACTGCATACAAGGCAGATGGGCTTTTTGGGTTAGCTAAAGAAAATCCTGTGGGAACATCGGGTTTACAAGGTGTGACAGCTTAGCTGTATCGTGGATGTGCTGACATTCTTCAAGGATGGTAATCAGGCATCCACAATGACGTTAGATGATTCCCTGTCTCTGAGGCCTAAGCAGTTCTAATACGAAAAGAGGAAGATGCAATATTTGTGCCTATGGAGACTGTGCACAGGCCTGGTGTATATGGTGCACCAAAGCTTCAGTTTCCTGGGGCTGCCTTCAAGTCCATCCTCAAAAGGAGCTGAGTAATGGCCAAGATGATCTCTGAGAAATGATAATTGCACAGTTTAGGAGTCCACAGATCCTACATTTCCTTTAGAAATGCAGTGGCTTTCATTCTTTTCTTCACTTAGAAAATAAGATGGGACCTGTATTCTCTTTGCCTCCCTTGGTGCAACTTGGCAATCTGAATTATGAGAATCTGGCCCTGTATGTACAAACATTTGCAGTTGTACAAAATGTAAACTTGATTTTCATGAACTTTTTCTGGTATGTAATCATCAAACCAATACAGAATATTCTGAATATGGTAGAATTGCTTAATATATTGTAAGATATTAAATCAAATGGAAAAAACTGTCTACTCATTTCATGATACGTTGTTATATACCGATTCTGGGTGAGAAAGACCTTGGAGATCCAGTAAATGCTGAGAACCACAAGCCACAATAAGCAAATATTCAGGCCTCAGTCCTGAAAATATTCAATTAGATTCTTTTTGTCATAAAGAAATCCAAATTAATTTGACTGTATGGCAGGTAAGTCATTTGCTAAGCCCCAGTTTTTAGAAAAACAGTGATTTTGAGCTGTATATTTTGAGTAACTCACCAAATGGACAATTTTTATCAGTTGTGTACTGCAGGAATGTGTGTTATGTGTGTAGATAATAGACAGACAGACTGACTGACCAATGGACTGACCAATTTTATTTGCCAAGCTTGATATTCAAAGAAAAAAAAATACAGTCAAGTTAAAAACTCCTGGAAAATAATATTTAAAATAGAAAGGAAGACACAACTGTAACAATAGCATTGTGTATGGCGGCATTGTCAGGCTGACTGGCTATCTGCTTGAGTCAAATTGAATAACAATGCTCTCTTTCTTCATTAAGACCATTAAAATCTATAAGACTATGGGACCTGGATAGACATAAAGGTTTTAAAACCCAGTGAGGAGAGACTAATGCTCATTGCTGCATACTTATTTGAAAAGCTCAATTAAGTAAAATTTTGTGCTAATTCGCACTCTCTGAAAAATCTAAGCAGAAAAGCCTCATTTTGCTGTTGCACTGCTTCAGAAAAAAATCTGCATTTTTTCTCTCAGTATCACCATATAAGTGTTACGAACTCTTTTTGGAGGGCAAAATTATTTTTACTGTGGTAGCTGGAGTTAAATGTTATTCGTGCATAACATCAAAATACAAGATTCACCAAGACTCTTTGTGCCTCTATGCTGTTTCAATGCACTGTCTGGGAATACTGCATTTTTTAATTGTTTTTTGGAAGTACTAATATTAGCCTGAAATTAGATAAGAATTATTTAAGAACCTAATTGCATGCTCTCTACTTGGCATTTCAAATTTGCATCTTTGGAATTCGTCTTTTCAGAGTGCTTTATTTAGTTTCTATTAATACCCTGTAATTTAATAATTGCAGTGGGAGGCTAAGGAGAATATGGAACAAGGAAAGATTTGCATATTTCTTTGATACAGTCGTTTATGATAGGCTCTGACCTTTTTTTTTTTTTTAGACCAATCTTAAAAAGCAGTTTTGCTAAGGCTGGCATGAACACCACAGAGCACGGAGAGGCCAGATAGGGAGACTATTCATCTTTTATTCCATTCATTTGTCATATGAGTAAGGGAAGGCTGAATCAATCAATCAAAGCTCTGCAAAACAGCATTAAGCAATGTAATTCTTGATTCAATCTTGCTTTCAATGTAGATATCAGCCTGAAGAAAAGTTCTTTTAAACTACATCTTACCATAAAAGCAGAAGAAAAGAATATTGCTTTTTCTGTTGCCCTGAGACTACGCTGAAAAGCACATCTGAAAAAAATTGTGTCTGTGACTTCATGCTTGAGTTTTTGCCTGTTAAAACATATTACTACAGGCCTCGGTTTTCTGCACTTATAACCTGAGTAAGAAACGGCATGCAAAAAAAAAAATCTCTTCTGGAAAGATTGGCTAATGGCTGTGTAAACAGCAAATGCTTGCCACATATGGGCATTAGGAGTTTTTATTGCTAAGATTTAGGGACTACTGTGAACTGGGTAGAGCGCTGAAATGTGGTAGCAAGGCAAATCTGGGTGAGGCTTGGGAGGAGTTTGGCATTGTTCTTACCGGAGTCTTTTGGACATTTTACTCAAGGCCTATGTAGAAAACAGTACTACCGTAGCCAAAAGACTAGTCTGTATTATGATGTTTGAGTCTTCTGCAAGGGCCTGGGATGATGTGGACATAGGGAACACACAGTCAACAAAACAGGGCGTAACCAGGGTCACCTCAAGCATTTGCATGTAAGCAAGGAATCCTGCAAGGCACCATTGTGGGGAACCCTCTCCCCAACAATTTCTGGGGTATCCACATGCCAGGGCATCTCTCTGAAGTGCCTGTACACTAACACATGTAGTATGGGAAAAGATCTGAGTAATTGTCTAATTTGCATTTCCAGTGACTGTCCCCTTTCCTCAAATAACATTACCTTCTCTTTTTACCTACTAATAGGGAAGGACCCTAAATTTCTCTATGGATTTTGTATAGAAAATATTTTAACTATCCTATTTATAGGGCTCAGTACAGACCATAAATGGAATGGTATTTGAGGTCAGCTCAAATAAACAGAGTGCATCAAGAGGAGAGAGTTACTGTGATTTAACAAAGAAACCCACTCTAATATATTTTTAGTTAGCTGCATTATATCCATGCACGGCTTATAACCATCATAGTAAATCTGAAAACAACTTTCTATCAACTAGTAATAATACCTCTAAAAAAATCCATGAGGCTTTGTACTGTGCTGCTCTTTCTTTGCTTGCTCTGGAAAGATCAAAATGGAAAAAAATACAAAGGGATTTAATTGAGTAGTATGCATTATCTCTTAAATTCTTGATTTTAATTTCAGCATTTCTATTTTTCACCTGACTCCCCAGCCACTTTCTCTGAAAGAAAATGTTGACTTTTCAGGAAATTACAAGCTTTGTTGAATGGTTGGAATTTGATTAAAGGATTACTTGCATAAGAAAGATTTTATAGCAGGAGCTTCCCAGATGTGTGGGTATGTTTGCATGTTTCAGGAGCATTGTATGAGGACATGAGCTAATATTCTGTTATGAAATCCTAATTTTCTCAGTTTCTCAGAGTTCAAGGAATTCTCACTTCAAATGCAGCAGTAGAAAGAATATTGTTCTTTAGCAAACAGTCTTGGACAGATTGCAGAAATCTGTTAAATATTAACTCCATTAAGGCTGAATGTTCAACAAAAACTAATTACAATGTTATGTAAAAATAATTTAATGAATTTATTTTAAAATGGATGCAATAAAATGCATAGAAACTCGTAAGCAGTATTTTGAATAATACGGTGAAGTTTATAATAATTTAATTGTATATTTGAGTGTAATATAGGCACAAACTTGAGAAGAAAAAATCATATCTATACTTATGTATGTATATATAGGTGTGGATGTGTGGATTTCACATACTCACACACACACGTATATATACATAAACATAACCAATGAACCAGTAAAGAAGCAGAATTTAAACTGGTCTTGGACAGCCAGCCTACAGATGTTGATCCAGATTACTTGTATTCTGAATCCTTGCATCATCCATGTGCATGAACCTGTTTGCACCTCCATTTCCTGGTATGTGGGTTTTATCAGCGTGAAATTATGACTGGATGTGTCTTGATCCAGACTGATGCCTGATATGGACATTTGGGAAGCTGGTTACTGGAGCATGGTGTAGCATAGTAAATTATCAAGGAAGTACAGATGCAGTGACTGTACCCTCACTATGATTGAAGATGGTAAAGCATTTAGAATATTAGGAAAGAATTATTACTCCTGTTCTCCATTTGCTGCACAGTTTTTTAAGAGAAATAAACCTTTTCAATTTATTTTTTTCTTGCTCAATATTTCTCTCTGTCCTTTCTCATGTGCCATCAGATGTGGATATTTTGCAGAAAGAATAAAGACAGATATATGAGTAGTAAGGGAGAGAGAACTCAGTATAACTACTTTTTCCTTTCATATATGTCTTTTCTTATAGTATATTTCCCCTCAACAACATTCACAGGGTGAAAACAACATACGGGCTACTGAAAATATGTAGCAATGTACTGCATGCTTCTTATCCTCATTAATTCAAGGCAGCATTTGAATGTAAAATATCCCTCAGTATCACTGGGGAAAAAAAAAAAAAAAGAAATACAAGATGAGCAATGCAGTATTTATTTCAATGATCTTACTGTGAAGTTCAGGGCACAGCAAGGGACAATGGCATAAATATTCAGAGGTAGTCAGTTTTTTTACCCTGCATGTTAGGGGGTTCAAGAGAAAGCTCTGTGGGTTGGCTAATCTGCTTTTCCGAACCAGATAGTTATGTAGAAATTATTTCTACCCCTTGGTTGGAGAGTATAGCCACTGTAGGGAACTACCTGCTTTCCATATCCAGTGTGGGACTAAGTATTAAACTGAGTATTAAAGGAGGGTTTTGGGAACCTGAATGCTCCTCTGTGAAAGCAGCAAGTGAATGGACACCGCACACACCACACAGGCACTTCTGCCCACGTGATCTAGGCCGTCAGCAAGTGTGTTTATGCTTTGACAAGAAGCAGGCATGTTCTTCACTGGATGACAGTGCCAAAACCATTAGTGAGTTCATGCCTATCCCTGACTTTTTGTTGCAGGCTGTAGCTAGTGACCTTGTGTGCTGCGATACTGAAAGTCTCCAAGCCCTCACTGGTTTGACAGGCTGCTGCTTACAGATAGCAGCCTTGATCCTGTGGGTTTGGATGTCAGGGAAAAGTTCCATTTAAGCTTGGTGGCTTACAAAACACATCTCTTCTACCTCATGCTGTATCAAGTGGTTTTTCAAATGAAGATTTGGGTACCTGACTGTCCGGTCTCAGACATTTTCTTCAAAGATTGGCTCAGGACTTTCTTCCTGTGCTTCCAGTTCTTTTTTCTAGGAAGACCAGTTGCTATGGGCAAAATCGATCACCATTTTGAGGTTCCTGGCACACATATGTAGAGACAAATCACTTTCTGTCATGTTTCTATTATTGCAATTAAATGAAAAAAAGGAGAACATAATCCAAAATACAGAAGCCCTAAATCTCCACATGTAAGTGCCCTTGCAATTGAACCCTTTACCCATGTAGAGAGAAAAGATCCAGGCTTAGATTCACAGTATGTAGCCTGGCTCTTATTCTGTGTACAAGAAAGCTTACAGTAAGACCAAAATCAAATTATCTCGGTGTTCAGAAGATAGTTACCAATAAATTCATCTCTGCACCATTTCATTTTCAGATTTTTGCATAGTTTTTCTTAGCTAATGAAGGATGTTGACCCAGCAGATCATGTTGCACAGATAGGAGCTCAACTTTACTGGCTTTAAAATGGTTGTCTTCAAAACACTTCTCAGCAGAATGACATGAATGGAATAACAAATCAGACTTCTAGCTCTAAATCCATACTAGAAAACTTTATGTTAGTGTTAGGGTATCAGGGTTGCATTGTCAAGAATAGAAAAGATGCTAAGAGCAAGAGAAAGGCTTTATTTTGTGAATATTTAAATCCTAATGAACAAAAAGTGGCAGAAGGAAGGAAGTGATTCTTTTTCATCTTTTCAGATTGCATGTTAATGTCAGTATATCCAAGTACATTTACACTGTGTTTTTACTAAAAGTACCAATTTCTTTGTACTAAAGCATTATTTCAGTAGTCTTGTTTCGGGCTATGATTTTTATGTCAGGGAATCCGAATTAGGAACCTTGTGAAGGCTGATATGTTTCTAGTAATGTACACTAGGCTTACTTTTTTAATTCCTTCATGATTGTTCCAAGGACTTTTATTTGATTTTATTTGGCAGAAGATTAGACCTCAATATTACAGATGTTTTCATTGGGACTGGTAAATAAGGCTGTTAGGGCAAAATACCACCTGGACAATATTGTTTGCTTTGAGTGAAATGTATTCCTAGGATACAGTGCCAGGGCCAGTAATTTAACCTTTCTATCACAAGTACCCAAAATCATAGAATTATAGAACAGTTAGGGTTGGAAAGGACCTTAAGATCATCTAGTTCCAACCCCCCTGTCATGGGCAGGGGTGCCTCACACTAAACCATGTCACCCAAGACTCTGTCCAACCCGGCCTTGAACACCGCCAGGGATGGAGCATTCACAACATATCTGGGCAACCTATTTCAGTGCCTCACCACCCTTACAGTAAAGAACTTCTTCCTTATATTCAATCTAAACTTTCCCTGTTTAAATATTAACCCGTTACCCATTGTCCTGTCACTGCAGTTCCTAATGAAGAACTTCCTCCCCAGCATACTTGTAGAATCATAAAATAGTTATGGCTGGAAAGGACCTTAAGATCATGTAGTTCCAACCCCCCTGCATGGGCAGGGACACCTCCCACTAAACCATGCCACCCAAGGCGCTTTCAAACCTGGCTTTGAACACTGCCAGGGATGGAGCATTATAGGCCCCCTTCAGATACTGTAAGGCTGCTATGAGGCCTCCACGCAGCCTTCCCTTCTCCATGCTGAACAGCCCCAACTTTCTCAGTCTGTCTTCATATGGGTGGTGCTCCAGTCCCCTGATCATCCTCATGGCCCTCCTCTGCACTTGTTCTAACAGTTCCATGTCCTTTTTATGTTGAGGACACCAGAACTGCACACAATACTCCAAGTGAGGTCTCACAAGAGCAGAGTAGAGGGGCAGGATCACCTCCCTCGACCTGCTGGTCACGCTCCTTTTGATGCAGCCCAGGATACGGTTGGCTTTCTGGGCTGCGAGCACACATTGCCAGCTCATGCAAAGTTTCTCATCGACCAACACCCCCAAGTCCTTCTCTGCAGGGCTGCTCTGAATCACTTCTCTTCCCAACCTGCAGCTGTGCTGGGATTGCTCCAACCCAAGTGTAGGACCTTGCACTTGGCATGGTTAAACTTCATCAGGTTGGCATCAGCCCACCTCACAAGCATGTCAAGGTCCCTCTGGATGGCATTCTTTCCCTCCAGCGTTTCAATCGAACCACACAGCTTGGTGTCATCGGCAAACTTGCTGAGGGCACACTCAATCCCACTGTCCATGTCACCAACAAAGATGTTGAACAGGACCGGTCCCAACATCGATCCCTGAGGGACACCACTCATTACTGATCTCCAGCTGGACATTCAGCCATTGGGCACTACTCCTTGTGTGCAGCCATCCAGGCAGTTCTTTATCCACCGAGTGGTCCATCTATCAAATTGATATCTCTTCAATTTAGAAACAAGGATGTCATGTGGGACAGTGTCGAACGCTTTGCACAAGTCCAGGTAGATGAGATCAACAGCTCTACCCCTGTCCATCAGTTCCCTAGCCCCATCATAGAAGGCCACCAAAATGGGCAGGCAGGATTTCCCCTTAGTAAAGCCATGCTGGCTGTCACCAAGCACCTTGTTGGTTTTCATGTGCCTCAGCATGCCTGCCAGGAGAATCTGCTCCAAGATTTTGCCAGGCACAGAGGTGAGACTGACTGGTCTGTAATTCCCTGGCTCATCCATTTTCCCTTTCTTGAAAATGGGGGTTATATTTCCCTTTTTGCAGTTGTTGGGAACTTCACCTGACTGCCATGATTCTTCAAATATGATGGACAGTGGCTTAGCAGCTTCATTTGCCAGCTCCTTCAGGACCCGCGGATGGATTTCATCCGGTCCCATGGACTTGTCCACGTTCATGTTCCTAAGATGGTCTCGAACCAGATCCTCTCCTACAGTGGGCCCAGGGTCTTCATTCTCACAGTTCCTGCATCTGCCTTCCAAGACCTGGGAGGTGTGGTCAGTGTGTTTGCTATTGAAGACTGAGGCAAAGAAGTCATTAAGAAACTCAGCCTTCTCCAAGTCCAGAGTACCCAGTTCTCCCGATAGCTTCTGGAGAGGGCCCACGTTGTCCCTAGTCTGTCTTTTATTTGCAATGTACCTACAGAATCCCTTCCTGTTATCCTTAACATCCCTAGCCAAGTTTAATTCTAAGTGGGCCTTAGCTTTCCTAACCTGGTCCCTAGCTTCCCTGACAACATCCCTGTATTCTTCCCAGGCCGCCTGACCTTGCTTCCACCTTTTATAAGCCTCTTTTTTCCTTCAGAGTTTCCTCAGCAGCTCCTTGTCCATCCAAGGAGGTCTCCTGGCCCTCCTGCAGCACTTCCTTCTAGTTGGGATGCAATACTCCTGCAGTTGCAGCAGGTGATCCTTGAATACCAACCAACAGTCTTGGGCCCGCCTGCCCTGTAGGGCTGTATCCCATGGAACCTTACTGAGCAGGTTCCTGAAGAGGCCAAAGTCTGTTCTCTTGAAGTCCAGGGCAGTGAGCTTGCTGCACGCTCTTCTCACTGTCCTGAGGGTCTTGAACTCTACCGTCTCATGATCGCTGCAATCAAGGCTGCCCAGGAGCGTCACATTTCCAGCCAGCCCCTCCCTGTTGGTGAGGACGAGGTCAAGCATGGCACCTCTCCTTGTCGGCTCCTCTATTACTTGCAGAAGGAAGTTGTCTTCAACAGAGTCAAGGAACCTCCTGGATTCCTTGTGCCAGGCCGTACCATCCCTCCAACAGATAACAGCGTGGTTGAAGTCCCCCATGAGATCAAGGGCCTGTGAGCGTGAGGCTGTTCCTATCTGTCTATAGAGCGCTTCATCCACCGAGCCCTCTTGATCAGGTGGTCTGTAACAGATCCCCACAATAATGTCTCCCATCACTGTTCTCCCTTTAATCCTGACCCACAAACTCTCTATTGACTGCTCCCCTGTCCCCAGACAGAGTTCCATACTCTCCAGCCTATCTGTAACACAAACAGCAACTCTCCCTCCCCACCTACAGTGCCTGCCTTTCCTAAAGAGCCAGTAACCTTCCATTCCAACACCCCAGTCATAGGAGCCATCCCACCATGTTTCTGTGATGCCTATTATATCATACCCCCATAGACATGCACACATCTCTATTATAGCATTTATTATAGGTGCTGGCAAATGACTGGGTGTGTTGGGATGGAATGATGCCCCCCTCCCCCAACACATCTAGTTTAAAGCATCCTTGACCAGTCTGGCAAGCCTCCTAACAAAACCAGTCTTCCCCTTAATTGTCAGACCAGCTTCACCAGCCTCCAGTAGACCTGGCCTCCTAAATTGAGTCTCATGTTCAAGGTACCCAAACCCCTGACTATAGCACCACCGTTCTATTCATTTATGAACCCAGCCAATCCACCTAGCCTATTTAAGGTCCTCCCCTTTATCCTGGAGTATTGATAAAAAGACAATCTGAGCTCCAGAGCCCCTAAGCACCTCTCCCAGAGCTCTGTAGTCCTTCTTTATGTTCTCCAGTCTACTGCTGTCTATATCAGTAGCCCCCACATGGATCACTAGAAGTGGGTAATAGTCAGTGGGACTTACTAGAGCAGGCAGCCTCCCTGCAACATCCCTGATCTCTGCCCCTGGTAGGCAACACACCTCCCTTGAGACTGGGTCAGGCCAACAGATGGGTGCCTCTGTTCCTCTCAAAGTGGAGTCTGCTGCTACTATGACTGGCTGCTTTTTCCTGGCAGCACCAGCAGTGATCTTCTTTACCAGTGCATCAGCTGGTTGTTCATGGTGCGAGCGTCTCCTCATTCGCCCCCTGCAGAACTGCAAAGCGGTTCTGGGTGCGGACAACAGATGTAGGAGGCAGCCCCTTGCTTTTAATTGTCTTCTTCCTACATTTTTTTTTTTTTTTTTTTGTTACTGTTTCCCAGCTTCCTGGGTTAACAGCCTCCTTCCTTCCTGCATGAGTGATAGTGGACGCTTGAGGCCCCCTGCACAGCCTGGTCCCGGAGCAAGCAGTGCTGCTTCCCCTCAGCTTCCCTGACACCTTTCAGCCTGGTAACAGCTTCCTGCAGTTCAGCCACCTGCTGCAGGAGGACCTCCACCAGGGAGCACAGAGTGCAGCCCTGCCCATTGCGCACCCTCCTCTCAGGAGAGCAGTGCAGGCGTTCTCTACACCAGAGCTCTGCACTGCAGCCTCCCTTCTCATCGGTTCCGTCTGGGTGCCGACACTGTCCACTGCCGGGGTAGCCAGAGCAGAGCTCCCAGACCGGGCCCTGGTCATGAGCCCAGCACTCACCACCACGCTCGCCGGCCTGTGCAAACTGCCATGAACCCGCCCTGTTCGCCACGCTCCCTGGGGCAGGTTTTTACCAGGGCTGGTGCCACCCCTCCTGACACCACCCCCAGTGAGTCAGCTGCTCATGTCTGCTGAGCTGCTGGCTCCTGGACAAGTCCTGTCGAGGACTTGAGGCTCTCTCAGTGGCTGTTGCTGCTCTGAACTGAGGCTCCTGGAAGCTGAGCTTCCCCCCGATCAGCGGTTGAAGACACCCCCTCTCAAGCTACTCGCCTCAGCAATGTGTCTGTCATGCCACTCTGAAACACATGAAACCATTTCAAAGACATGTTCTTAACTGTGGCTATCCTCAGTAGAGTTAACTGCTTGTTACAGCTCCTGTGTTTCACACCACAAAGCTTGAAAGCTCAGGAAGTCCTATGGTTGTACCTTCAGAAGCCAAAATGCTTTCCAACCTCTGCTGTCCCTCCTGCAGCAGGGTCTGCTCTGAATACTGTTCTCCCTGCTCCAGGTGAGGCATCAAGCCCCAGGGTCCTTGTGTTTTTCTGTGCAGCCCTCACTCCTTAATCCACCATTAACTGGAACCATTTGAACAAAACTCAGGACCCCCTGTTCTCTGCCATTGAAATCTTAGGTCTTCAGCAATCCTATATTTTGGTACTTTGCATCCAACAATAATTTTCTTCTTGAAAAAATGAATTCAGGATCACATACTCAGGATTACTCAGCCTTTCCAAATAAAGTTAATCATCTCCCATGTGTTAATTGGATGATTTAGAGGTTAGTCCACAATTAATTTTACCCTGGAAACAATAGATAAATATCCTTGTGGGAAAAAATATGAGTTTTACTTTAGTATGGTTGTGAGTAATGGCTGGTACAGGAAGAATGTGAATTTGTATTCATTATATTACATGTGTGTTATATTACAGGGAACATATTCCAACAGCAGTGTTGTTGTACAGCATAATGCAGTAGAAAATGTGAGCAATAGCACTATCAGGACCCATAGGAAACCCAAATAATGCCTTCCCTTCTTCTACCAATGTTCGTTAGTCCCACACCAATAAGACCACCCTTTATTGACACATACAGTTATCTCACTTGGCATCTGAGAAGCTTCAATACTAACCAGTCTGTGTTTTTTTCTTCTTAATACACAGAGGATTACCCTTGTGAACAACTACATAAATAGAAAATGTGATGGCTTTGCTTTACTCCACTAAGCCTTTTTTTTCCTGGCAGCAATTTTAAGTGTTGGTGTTGCATCCCTATTAAGTGTGAATTCCCTCATGTAAATCCCATTAAGGTTAATAGAATTTTAGTTTCACTGCTTAATAAATTTCAAAGTGGATTAACTTTTGAGAAATATATAACCAGCCGTAACACATAGAACACAACCCCCAGCGTACATATTGGAAATGCTAATGGAGATGCAACGAAACAGCTTCATATTACATGTAAATATAATATTCTCAAGCTTGTAACTTTATTAATATCTTAGTATAATTTGTCTTTTCCTGTTTGTTGCTTTCTTTTGTCATTTCTACTAATTTTGAAATTACATTCTTCCAGCTTTTGTGCTTCTGGGTTTAAAATAATATGATTTGAGACTCCAAGTTCTGTTACACTAGATTTGCCAACTTTAAAAGGCATGGTTAAGGTAGAGGAACTTTTTTCATTGGAGGCAGGCAACACTTCTGAACTTTTGGTCATTGGTACTTCTCTGAAGTCAAGGTGAGGCTGTGCCTCCATAGGCTGGCAGCTTTTCCCCTGACCCCTTGTGGGGCAATGCTGTTCTTTATAGGTGAAGATCAGTCCTCTCTACTCAACCCCGAATTTAGCTAACAAAGGAAAAAAGCTCTAAGCTTTCTAATGTTCACTGATCTCTGCATTTCTGCTGAATTTGATTTTTCCCATTGTTCACATCACTCTGCACATCTCACTTTTTGTTTGCGCTTCTGGTGTGGTGAGTTGGGAACTCTGCCTTATGTGTAACTGTAAATTGCAGCCAAGGTTGTGAAACAGCAGACTATCTGATTATTAGTTATATTCAGGAGACTGAACAAAAATGTCAGTACGGGTTTCCGTATTTATTGTCTCAGAGAATTCCACATCCAGTAAGAATGTAATTTTTTTTTCTTTATATGACAGCCCTGTAACTCTGCTTGCTGTCTGAAAGTCAAGCTGTCATCTTTGCTTTTAATGAAATTTTTGCAACAGAAACTTACAATATTGCTGTCAACTTGAGACAGCATAGGTCCGAGGCTGTTTTTACAGCTCCATTGCTTCTGCAAAGAGCTGAAGTGAAAAGAAGAAGTCAAAAAAGAAAAAAAAAAACAAATTCTCTTTGCTGTAAAAATAGATGGTTATGATCCTAAGCATTGACAGGATCACCAGTGGTTCAAAGTTAAAATGGCATGTCTTCATAATCCTTTCTGATGACTATAACTGTACTTTTAATGTCTAATGGCAGTAAAGAGATGCAATGGCATCCATCTAAACAAGCAAGGTGGCATGCTTCTGTAATGTACATATCTTAAAATTGAAAAGCAACTTCAACATAATTCATTCATGCTAACAAGAATTAACTAGGAAGCTTAAGAGAGGTATCACTCACGATTTCAGCCTGTAGCTTCCTTCTTGTGGGTGGATCCAAACTGACCCTGTTTGCTTTACCTTCTGGTGTTCCAGGTCATGCTTTATTTTATCTTCAATTACAGCAGTTTTCAGTGGCAAGATATGCAAAATCTGAATACCTTTTTTGTGATACTATCTAAAAATTTTTACCTTAAGGGGTAGTTTGTGGTTCTTCATCTTTCTTTTGTCCTTTAAAACTAGAATTTACAGCTAGATTTGCTTCTGTGTGACAAAGTTGTACAATTCTACCTTTATTTAGTTTGGGTTAACTTTGTCCAGGGGGAGTTAGGCTGTTGTACCGCTGATGATGGCCAATGTAACATGTATATTTGCTGCTGCACTTTTAAGAACAAGCAATACACATTTCACTAAACCAGGTTGTTCAATGCCACATCCAAACTGACCTTGAACACTTCCCTGTTGCAGAAATGGACATGTAAAAACCAATTCACTTAAATACCTGGCTTAGACTTTTATGTTGTTTTTGCTGACAGAAAGAATATTCAATATCAGTATCTCATCACAATGTGTCATTAAGAAGTTTTAAAGTGGCTGCCTCTGCTGTGCAGTAGACTTGTATAGCTTCATGTGTGAGCACTGCAAGTTAATTTTTAGGTGGCATGGATATATCTTGGAGAGCTGCCTTAGGGTGGCTTTTCATTTATCTGTTCAATAAGTATCTCGAGGAGTAATTGTGAAGAACACTTTGGGTGGCCAGCTTTTGTTGGTTTAACGGTATGGTGGTTCTTGAGGTGTTTTTAATGAAATGCTTTTTGGTGGTGTTTCCTGCACTTCCACTACCCAATCCCACTTCTGACATATCTCAGTGCTGATGAGACTTTGAGAAGCCACAAGTCCTCTATCCAACAAGGAGTTTTGGTGAGACAGACTCCATGTAACAAACCTGAAGAGACCAAGTACCATGGAGAGGAAGAAATCAATTTCACCTGACCCTTCTTATTCTTATTGGGACTGTTCTCTAAACTATCAAAGGTGCTTTTTTGTTGTTTGTTTGTTTGCTTTCTTTACTTGAGCAGAGTAGGTAATAACAAAGTTTAAATATGAGTATTATTTAAATCTTTTTATGGTAATAGATTATTTTACACTGTTCAGCTGTATGGATTTGGGTGTATTTTCCACAGATCCTGCCAAGAGAGTTTCCATTCTGGGGCTTCCTGCTTATTTCTTCCAGCTGCTTCTCTTTCTTATCCCTTCTGTTGTTATTCTCCTCCTGTCTCCTTGCTTTCACTACTGATGGAATAGAGGCTTGGTTACACTTTGAAATCATAATATAAATGTTCTTGGCAATTGTTTCTTTCTATACTCTTTATAATTATTCTCCAGCAATTCCAATTGTATTTTCCAGTTGGAGAACATCACTGAGGACTGCATTGCTCAGTCAGAATGTTCAAGGTGCAAATAATGTTTTAAGAGGATTCATAAGGAATATGTTTGACATTGAGACGCAACAGGAGTAACACAGTGGCCAAAATGGTGTTGGCTGTGTTGACCAGGAAGAAAAACTCTTTAAGCAGCTTTTCATTTCCTGCCTAGTCCACAACCTACTCCACAGCTGGTCTGCAACACAGAGCATCCTGCCAATCTTAGCCTGCACATTCACCATCAACAGTAATGGGATTCAAGGGACTTGGCCCAAGCTTCTCCAATGGTATGGTGCTGGTTAAACGCATGAAGTGGGGGTGTGCGCGCTTGTGTCTGTGTGCACTGTTTGAATCCTATGTCATATTAATGACAGATAATTTTAAAAGAAAAAAGAAAATGTTGGTTTATGTCTGTGGAAGTCATTTGACTACCTGTTACTTCAATGGCAGTAATCCTAGCCTTGTCAGAAATGAATCAGTCCTCCTTTCTGCAAAAACAATAACTGGCATGGAGGCAGAGAAGTGCTGTTTTCTCACATGTGAAACTATTTGCAAAATGAAATCCTTTGTTTGTTTATTTGTTTGTCTCTCTGTGTGTTTGTTTTCTCTACTTTTAGAACATATTAGAAAGCATCCTGCTCTTGTTATTTCTTTTGAATAGTCTATTTTCTGTAGAAAGTAATATCCACATGGCAAACTCCTATTCATCAAAACTGTGCCAAATATGTGCCATTTTAAAGCTAAATATATGTTATTTTATTTTACTTTAAAGCAAGCCAAAATACATACCAAGAACTTAGCTCTGGATGGTGTTGGTCCTATTTTCAAATGAGTATTTACTGTGTGAGACACTTCTCTGCAACAAGCTGAGTTGGTAAGGGCCTTCTTTATGAATGCAGTACAAAAAGCAGTATTTCTTCCTCCTCTTACTGTGAACTTACCTTTTGATTGTAAAAATACCTGTTTTTTCTATTCTTGCTGAAGCATGAAAAGCACGAACTTGTGTGCCTGATGCAGTCATACCTGGCTCCCTGGCACTCCCCTTTCACTTGGGTTTTAGGAGTGTTTCTCCAGGGGACATAAAGATTACAAAAAAAAGTGTTCATTTTGGGGGGAGTAAAGTATTAGTACTTAGGAGCTTCTATATCAACTCTTACATCCTTCTATAGTTATGACTGGCTGATGTACAGGAGCATATTTTTATTCTCATTTTTCTTCCCTCTTGATGAGTGCTAATACGTCTTTCCTTTTGTCAAGTGCTGGTGATATTTTTCTTCCTTAGCTTGGTCAGGATGAACAAAAAAATTCTTAACCAGGCTTTCCCAGTCTTCTACTATACATCAAAACAAGGCCTTACTTCAGGCCAGAATAAATAAAACAGGGGGATTCTTGGAATTACAGAACTGCGTAGTAAATATCATCCTTTTCCATTATTTTGTTTTATAAAATGTTAAAAATTGCTCTTTCTCTTTTAGTAACGATTCAGTTTTACATATCTGGCTCAACTTTTCTAAAAAATAAAAAATGTTACCAAGCAACTGTGCTACAAATGCTGAAACTAAAAAGCTGTCTTATGGCATGGCCAAATTTAAGATGTTATGAGGTTTATAAGTTGGGGATGTTTTTAAAAGTTCTATAAAGAATTGAGAGTAATCCAAACGGTGGTAATTTGTCTTTGATCACATGGAAAACAATTCTACATAGCCTGAAAATTAAGTGACTTAGAGGAATCCAGTAATTGAAACTAAGAATAACAGCAATTTCACATCTTGAACACTTGAGATGAGCTTTGCTTGCAAAAGCAACATGGTTCTTTAAACAGTCAGGCCAAGTCACCAAGATGAGTTTGATCTCCTCAAAACAGTCTGAATAATCTCTACTGGGAAAAGGCATTTATCAGTCTTCTCCCAAGAATGTAGAATTCGGGGGGGGGGCGGGGGGAGGGGGGTGTTGTGCTGAAATGTTACTGGCCTTTGTTGTCGAACTTCTAATTATTAAACTTCTGATATAATTCTAATTAATACATGTTTATTTTTAATTGCAGCATTTTCTCATCAAAAGTCAAGGCAAGCTGATTTTCAAGTGTCAGCTGCATTAGCAACTTCTTCAGTGAGAGAGTGGAAAAGAAAATCACCTCTCTAATCAGGATTTCACTGCATGAAAAGTAGTTGGTTAAGTCTTTGGAAATCGATTCCAGTGCAGAGACACTCTTTTGTAGGGAAAGAATATTACATCTGAGAGTAAGCAGGATACAGGATTCCTTCACACTGAAGACCTCCTTAAAAGGGACATAAAAATAAATGCGAAAATACAGCAGGTTACATAATTTTAGACAACTAAAAAAACCCAAACATATGTATCAATTTGCACCTGGTAGAGTGAATCGGTGTGCAAGGTGCATAATAGAGTCAAAGACCAAGACTATGACATAGTCAAGTGATGAGAAAAACGTAAAAACTATACCAGCCTCCCTAGGGCAACATATAAGTCAGTGGGTTTCTTTTTTTAAGTCTTTTATCTTTAGTGTGTATAAGGGACAAATCTTCATGCTGACAGTTTTCCTGTAAATGGAGAGGCAACATCCCTCTGTAAAAAAACAGCAAATATTTCAGAATTTGGGGCCAAAAAGAGAAAGTGGCACCTCTACTTTTTCTGAATGGGTGCAATAGTAGCTCTGTCCCCAAAACTGGCATAAATCTGTTGTGCATCATGAAGGCAAGCATTGAGGACTACAACCACAGCTTTTTTTCTTTTGTCCTGTAAGCACAGCTGACGACTGATGCAAGAAAATCATTGAGGGGTATTATTTTCAGTTTTCTTCCCCATTGCCAAACAGGCACACCAGCAGCTGGCTCAGCATCCAGCCCACCTGAAGGCGAGAGTCAATGGGGACCCTCTGAAATAGATGTGCTGCTTAGGGAGGAGTGTCAATCCACTGCCAACTGATGCCCTTTAGGAGTTTCCAACTGTCCATCCCCAGCTGTTCATGCCCCTTCTGCCAAAAGAAGGTGCTTAAGCATCTGCCATAAGGAAATCAGTCAATTATCATTTCTGAGATTAAAAATTACCTACTAGGTTATTAGTTAACCACCCTCCTGCTGGTTAGTTTGAAAGTATAGGCATGTTGCATATGAACAACTGATGCTGCAGCTTTGAAGGTGACTTGTTTGCAGCGGGTAATTTGGAGAAGGGTTGAAGCATTTGGTGCTGCTGCTGCAGCATGCATTCTGCCTGCTTTCAGTAGAAATAGCAGGGTAATTGAAAGGCTGCTTCTCTGCTTTACTTCATCCTTTTAAACACAAATGTAAAAAATAATGTTCTGAATAGATGATGCTCTGCGGCATGTACCCAGGCTCCATCCAGCTTCTAGAATGAGAGTACACGTGTTCCCCTTTGCTTGTTTCAGTCTTTTAAATTATTTTAATTATTATTTTCTATAATTTCTCTTTTGCTATTATTTTTATTATAAAAATTTTCTACTTTTATATTTCTATTCTTTTCTAAAAATTCTTCTGCGGTGCTCTTGAATTTGTAAATAATTATTTCCAACAGCAAACACTCTCAGTAAAGTAACTGACATTAACCTGAGTGGTTAACTCTCCCCATCCTCTCCAGGCAGCAAGTGCACATCCATCATCAGTTATCACTGCTAGACCTTTGGGTAAGGTTAACCACTGGTTCCTCCACTCCTCCTCTTGCCATAGTGCCTAAGTGCACAATTGCATCAAGGACTGAACCCTGTTTTGTGTTTGCCCAAGCCAGCTGCAGCCCACAACAGGCTGGTCACCTGACTCTGCCTTGTCAAGCTGTATTTGTTTCAGCTGTGTATCCACTAGCATCCACTATTAGGAGTGACATCCGGGTTACCCTTGGCAGGTGGCTGCCCTCTCTCCCCACTCTTTTCAGCCCCAGGGGATAGTGTGGCTGTTTGTCTGGCTGTGCTCTAGGGAGCAGCAGCCCCCACAGCTCCATGTTGCTTGGCCTGGGTGCTGTGGCACTGCAGGGGTCAGAACTCCACCCCAAATCCAGACTTTGCTGTTTGCTTTACAGTAAGTATGGTGACATGCACGAATGCAGCCGGGGCACTTTTGAATAAAACTTAGAGTTGTTTTCATGTTTATTGATACCAGCTTTATGTGCTTCTTTGGAGGATTGAAGTTGCGTTTAGTGGAATGACAGTATGTCACTCCAGATCTGCAAAAGACAGTGTAAGGTCAGAGAAGAGAAACCTTCACTTTCCAATAGTCGGTTTCTATGTATAAATTGGCACTTGATGCTCATCAAAGAACAAGAAATATTGGATATGCTCTAAATGTCCATTGTATTTCTGAGCCAACTACCTGATGGAAGTCATCACTTATATGTAAATGAACTGTCAATGGCTTGCCTCTGTTGGCAGTCGCTGGACTGTGAAGGGTATGTCTTAATAAGAACTAAAGCTCTTCACAGACTTTGATTTAGTGGAAATAAAATAGAAAAGTCCTCTGAGAGTAGAAAGGACACTTGTTTCAGATAAAATGTCTAGACAGTAGCAATATATTTGGGGCTTTTATTATAGCAAAACTGCAAATTAGAATAGAGTGCTGAGAAAGTTCCTATGACCCAGCTGAGTTCAAAAACAGTTTCAGACTGATCCTTGAGACACTTACACTCAAATTAAGTTCATGAGCATTCAAAAAGTGAAAGAAAAGATGTGCAAGGTCAATGTTCAGGTTTGCTAGAACTCTAGAACTGCCCAGACTTTACATTCTGTCTGGCAAGGAGGGATTTGTGATTCAGCTGTGATTTAAATCTGAAGAAAACACAAATCACTGATTATGTTTCACTGCATTAGATGTCTCCTTTACAGTCCATTCTGTATGATAGTTTTTTTTCTTTGATTATTGAAAATGAAACACAAGAGAGAGATTAATTCTATGAAATGTTACCTTTCAGGGAAGAAACAATCAAAATGAAACTGAGGCATGTTTTCTCTAAGACATGTTTGTCTCTCGATTTAAGGGAGGCAAATCATATGGCATTTCTGATAAAGATGTGGTCATTTCAGAACATCCAGTTTACCTGAAAACTCTTATTGTTACTTTTTTTTTTAATTATTATTATTATCATCATTGCTAGCAGTTTTTTTACCATCCAGAATTTTTGGAAGCTTTACTGAATTTCAAAATAAAAATTATTAGGGTGAACCTATGCTTTTTATCACAGCCTGTGTAACCTGAGCTCAATATTTTTTCCCAAGAGAATTTACATGCCAAATGTAAATACTGTAGAGCTTGAGTACGTAAATTAGAACCTAGGTTGCTTGTATGGCTAATGGAGAATCCAGAAGGCAGTGAGTGATGCATCAATTTCCATCACCAGAGTGCTCTGAATCATCTTCCATATGATTTATCACAGCTTTCCAGGAATCATCCTGTACTCCTTGTGATCATCTCCTTGTCCATCAGTACAGAGATCAAATGGAGACACATGGTGGTGCACCTTACCAGCATTTCTTCCCAGTTGACATCTTTGGTATTGGAAGTTCTGGATTTGGAAGAAACACGTTAGTCACTAGTTTTATGAGAATTAATGGGTTCAAAGTCTTATTTACACATATGTGAAACAACAGCCCTGGGAGGTGTGAACTGCCTGGGAGTCTACATGACACATTACAGCAGATAATTAAAAAGAAAGATTTTGTTAGCTGTCATTTTTTTTCACAGTGCAGGTTTATGATGCTTGGTGGACTACAACTCATCTGTGACGTAGTTCTTAAAGCTGTATGATGTTCTCAGTCTTTGAGTGCTAGTTTTGAAATGGAAGGTCAAAGTGGTATTCAGACAGGAGGCTGAATAGTTATTGCTGACCTGAATGAGACAATCCATTTGCCGTTGCCATCCAAGTATAAAACTAGAAATAGTTTAAGGGGATCAGGCTGAGTCTGCAAGCAGCCTGAAATCTTATCACTGAAAGGTATGGAAGGCCCCTTCCAATTCAATAGACTACTAACCCTGAAAGCTGAACTGTAACAATTTGGTGTCCTTTTGAGCACATGGAAATCTAGATTCAGCTCAGTGCTTGTATACCTAGGTACTCTATTAAATGATCGTGGTCTACGTTTTCAGTTGCACTGTTAATTTAAGCCCTAAGGTTAAATGGTACACATTGTCAGCATGATGACTGCATTAGCTGTAGCTGTTCCAAAAATAAAATTTATTTGATAGTAACTGAATTCCCACACAGTCCAACAGATGAGTCATCAGGTAATGTCCACAGAGATCAATTTTATTTATCGTTTCAGAAGACTAATAGTCACTGTTTTCTAAATCTAAGGGTATGCATAACAACAGACTGAATTAAATCTAAGGAATGTAAATGGATAATCAGAATGTCTTTTGGGGCTTCCTACTGATTCAATATTTGATACTCTGATCATAGCCACAGTGTACCATGTTCTCTTTTATCTTGTCATATGGCTGGTAAATACCATTACAAATACAAAATTAACAGGCTCAATCCCATGCAAATATAATTTGGTGCAAATCATAGTAGATTGTTTACAGACTCCTCAAGAAGACTTTGTACCGCATCTATCCTGGCATGCAGTCCTTCAAATATTTGACAAGTCACTGTTGTCGGAGAGTGAAATCATGAAAATAACGCAAGCAATATTAGAAAATCATAAAAGCCCCACATGCAATATTAGAAAAATAAGCCTAAAAAGCACAAAGAAATCAGATTTAGAACATTATCTTTAAATAAGCAAAGGGCAATATTCCTACCTATGTCTTCCTTGTTTTGAAGTATGTGATTCAAATATTATCTGTCACCACGGAAATAAAGGGCTGTTTTCCCCAAGTACCTGACATTATACCTATAAGCAGTACAGTGTTGTAGTAGTTTCACTGCTGGAAGTATTATCTGGAACATCTATTTTGCATTCAAGTAAGTGCTATATTTAGAACCTATTTTTATTCTGCCTAGAGTATACAGTACACTAGACCTTAATGTACCCTCTAACTACAGACATGGGCACAGAAGATGTAGGCTAAAAATAGTTATTACTCTAGAAGCAATATTTTATTTGAAAGCCATCACCTGAATTCCCAAGCAGTGCTGAAAGATTAGGACTTGCTTGTCTTCACTGCTGGAGAGGAACCCCCTCAACAGATCCTTTTTTACAGTTGGCAAATTTGAAATTTGTACAAAACAAATAACAGAGTTAGAAAAATTTCAGCATGCCATTAACTCCTGCAGGAGGACAAAGTACTATTTGTGAATTCCTGTCAGTGATAGTTACTTTTCAGTGTTTTATTTTCTCCATTGGGAATAAAGTAATGATCGGTAGGAGTAGCAGTGAGGAAGAAAAATAAAATTGTTTATTATTGGACCAATGGAGCCCAGCGAGATGAAGGCCAAATTGTTTTTTGCTTGTCTGAGTTTGATTTTTAGTCAGTCTGGTTGTGTTTTTTGTTTAGCAGAGAACTTCAGTGAGGAGTATGTTGTTTTATGACTGAGGCCAATAGAAAGTCATTGGCATAACAAAACTGCAGATTTTACAATTTCAACGCAGCTGCTGTGTGACTTTTAAGCAACTGTGAAATCACATTGTTTAAACAGTGTTTATAAGGGCTGATGCCTGGATTCATCTTTTTTCTTCTTCTTCTTTTTTTTTTTTTTTTTTCTGGAAAAGTCAACAGAAATCCTTCAGATCAACAACTGGTATGGCATCCTAACCATTTTAGCAAGTGCTCGCAACCTCCATTTAGAAATAATCAACTGGTCCCTCTGTGTTACACCCATGTATGAACACAAGCATGATGTTACCGGTATCATGAATGAATTTGCTAATACCAATTCACCAGTGAAAATCCATTCATTTAATGACGAGCACACCTGTTTGGATGACATACCGATTTACGTGCAATGCCCTGAGCAAACTGGCATTTCAATTGTTTTTACAACTTTTAATGACTTCTTATGCTGCAACAGTTAGTAGTACTTGGACATACTTGTTATACTGTGTTATCAAGAGTATATATATCCCATTTATAAGAAGTATTGCTTGCTTCTCATGGGCCAAATTCTTTGCAGAGAGAGATGAATTCTGGACCTCAATTGCAGTCAGGACATATGCCTTCCTACCCTGAGCCTGTGATCCAATAAACATCCACAGTTTTAATGTTAAGTTTTATTTATGCAAGTGGTATCTGTGTTGTTTGTTTTCTTTTTTTTTTTTTTTTTTTTTTCCCCTTCTGTTTAGCAGATTAGGACTTAAAGCTAGATTTTAGGTCTACAACCCAAAACATTATATGTCAAAGTTGAATCCCCTCTTCTTTACAACAGGGTACCCACTTCTGGCAGCTTCCAATGACTTAAGTCCTGAGGGATCAGCCTGCTGCCCTGCCTCTGCAGATGTGTCAGGCCCCATTTCTACAGCTGTGGATGCGGCTGGGGAAAGATGGGTATTTGCAAGAAGAAGGGGTTAGTGATGTGGGGAGGAGAAATGTGAAACCAGCAGGTTCAGTGTGCTTGCCAGAAGAATGATGACAAGGAATAGTTTGTCTACAGTAAAGGTCATTATTAAGTTACAGGGTAGGAGCTAATTCTTGTGGTGATTGACCCTTAAGATTGGAAAAATCAATAGGTCAGGAGTCCTGTAGAAAAATGGAAATCTAGTTCAGAGGTTTCTGTGTATTTTGTTTGGCTTTTGAGCTTTGCTGAGAGCCTCAAAGAAGGAGCCCAGCAGCTGCTGCCCTGAAAGAAAAATGAAATGTAGAGGCTCTGGAGAGACAGGAAAAATGTGACAGAGCATTTGAATTGGAGACAGCAAGTTTGTGATGCATTTGAAAAAGGGCATAGACTTCACAGAAACCAAGAAAAAAGACCACATATACCTTTATCAGTATTTTCTGGCATCAAAGTACTGAGGATGTCATAGGGATGGTGTACATAAATCTTATTATCAAAATAATGGCTGAAACTGGAAACTGAGAGCTCAAATGGAAGGGATTGCATAGCAACTTTCTGATTATCTTTTATGACTTAAAAATTAGTATCAAGGAATAAAGTTATCCTTTTATCTTCAGTAGATTAACTCGATTTATTGTGTCTGATTCCAAGGGTTAAAATTTACAAAATTTTTACTTACAAGTGGTTTGTATGTGTCAATGGAGTTATTCTAGTTCTTACAGATGTAGAGAAAAATACAAGTGTATCCCCACCAGATTTTGGTTTTTTTTTTTTATGCCACAAACCATGTGGGGCATGAGAAAAAAGCACAATCCTATGTTCTTAAGCAGGTAAGTAGCCACGCTGAAATAACTGTGCATCACAGGAGCAGCTCTCCAGGTTACATACCCTAAAGTTTACACAGCCCAAAGATTTCTACAGACTCATCAGCCTCTTGTACAGGGGTTGTGCATGGTAACCTAATGCCTAATCCACACAAAGGATATATACTCCCAAGGTGTTATTCTTTGTAATACAGGGTATTTCCAGAGCATGTGTGTGGAAATTGATAAAGGAAGACATGTTTTAGATCTGAGTCATGTATGCACAGACATTCCTGTGGTTGCAGGAAAGCTTTTGGAGCTTTAGAGTCATAGTTGGCTTTTATTAATAATACCGTCTCTCTCTGGCATTACATCACTGGTGGTTAGTTATTTCTATACTTGAATTTGAATGATGCCTCCTGCACACTGAAGAGGGAAGACAGAAATTTTTACCATTTTGCCTGCATACAGTGCTCCTGCACAACTAAATGGAGACATCTTTTAGCCTGCAGTGCATAAAAGGAGCGGGTTAATGTCTGAAATGTACTGGCTAGATAAAACCTCGACTCAAGTCTGATATCTTTTTTAATATGCATACAAAAATAATAACTCAGGGATTAAGTTTCTATTTTGTTTTTCCACTGCACAAAGACAACAGAAGTACATCTGTTGCTAGTCTTTCTCACTCATTTCTTTGACATCTCAAATTAAGATTAATTGCTTATGCTTGTCCCTTGAACAATAACAGTGTTCAAATATATACATTGGAATCTCCTTCTGACAAATTTTAATTGTGGTGTGAGTCAAGCTAACATTTACCTAGAAAGTTCACACATGCAAAGACTCTGATGTCATACTGTATATGCATCATAATTAAAACAGGAAGCTGAATTTCACAGTTGAAAGGAAGAAGAAAAGGTGTAGCATTTGCAGTAAGCCTGGAGATTCAAGCACTATTAAAAAACTTCCCACCAATGCATGTAACAAGAACTTATTAGGTTCACTTGCAGTGAAGGGTAGAAACAGTTGTATCCAACTGGCATGCTATGGATGATCCCCTGGGTCTATGCGTAACAGTAAGTGAGGAGAGAGGAGGTGGATGGGAATGAAGAGCTCACAAAATTCACAAACTGGAAAGAACAGAGAGCCCTGCTGCTTTCTGAAAAGAGAGTCTGTTTGAAGTGGGTGCTTCCACAGAGGTTTCAGAAGAATTTGGGAACCAGATTATATATGTGCAGCTCTAAAACCAGGACTGGCTAATGTTTAGCATGTTTTTAGTATGGGATTGTATTCTTCCATAGCTGTAGAATAAACAAAGGAATGAATGGATGTAAGACTGAATGTTTACTTACTCCCAAAGACAGAATTAATCTCTGTTAATACATACTTGTGCATGCTACAAAAATATAAGACCAAAATTATTCAAGAAATCCTACATCTCCATTCTTGAAGCTGCCACCTTGCTACAACATAAGACATCACACATCAAAACATCTAGGTAGATCCAGAGCTGGGATCAAGAGAAAAGTACAGAAGGGGGTACCTATAGTATGCCTGAAACTTGAGAAGAGGAAGCAGAGTAACCTGTTGGCTTTGTCGTCTTGATGGAAGACCTATGTTTTTCTGACTGCAATCTCAAATTTAAATTGTACTGGATCTTTGCAAAGGTAGCAAAGTTTATTCTGGATTTGAATTGATGCCATGAAATAGAATAGATTTTCGTAATACCTTGATATTATGTAATGACATACAGTACAACACACGCAGAAAAGAAAATACCAAGTTCACTGTGCTCTGAAAATGACATTCAAGAGACCCAGGGAGACATCAGCATGGT
Organism: Amazona ochrocephala; assembly: GCA_039720435.1. NCBI lineage: Eukaryota > Metazoa > Chordata > Aves > Psittaciformes > Psittacidae > Amazona > Amazona ochrocephala. Next base: position 66,504,154 of record CM077879.1, read on the forward strand.
GGATCAGGATGGGACTGCATAGGAGGGATGTATTTCTGAGTGGCTAAGGAGCACTTTTAAACCTACCTACTAAACCAAGAATATATTCATACTTCTTTCCTTCCTGTTCATCAAAATCAAAGAGAAATCGGTAAGTAGGAAGTTCAAAGATAGCAAATCTATAGAAAGAAAGAACCTTAACTTTCCAGTAGAAATGAGGATCGGGTAGCATTAATGTGTTTGCTTTAAGTTTGCAGAACATGACAAGCATGTTGCTTTCCACAAAACAAAGAGAATGTGATACTTTATTAATAGGAATTGGGCTGTTTTGTTTCTTCCTGGCTTCTCCATTTGCTTTTTTCTTTTTCAAAAACTTGGTGCACGAGTTAAAAGAACAGGAGAACAACACTGATGTAAGAATAAAATATACATTTCAGAAAACAATGAAAGCAAATATATTTAAAAAAGCAGGGGAATACTTGATAGCCTACATATTTATAATTGAAAGCTGTTCAGAAAGGAATTACTTTTATATTCACTCTAAATTGTTCTAATCCCAAGACAAAAGTGTTTGTAGATTCCAGGAACTAATAAATCCATCAATCAGCAACCAAGGGTTAAAAAACACCTGAAATTGCTGATAAGAAATAAAAGATTATAGCAAGAACCCTCTGTTGGAAATAAATGTTTGTCAAGTGTAGAAACATAAAATTGGTATTGCAGAAAGCAGAGTCCAGAATATATTTCTCTCTTCTCTTTTTTCTTTCTTTTAACTAAAGCAGGTCACAGTGTCCTCTTTAACCATGGATTTCTGAGCTCTGATTGTTTTGTGGAATTGTTTTAACAATCCTTTGCTGAAGTTCTGGTGGATCCATTAAAAAAAATTATCCCCACAGCTTGGCCAAATCTTAATCCATGAACTAAACCCGATCTGATTTTGCAGCAGAAGTATCTGAATGTGAATACAGTGCAGTTCTTTCATTGATATCACATTAGCTTTTGGAGCTACTCCAGACTCACTGGAGGTTTACATGCAAACCTGACTCACTATGGGTCTTCCATTCATATCTGATCTGCTTCCAGATCTGATGTCAATGGAAGCACTGTATACTTCATGCTGCTGCTATCCAGCTTGGCCTCCCTCCAGAAACTTAATGTTTTTCTTCAGTTGCATCAGTGCTTCTGAGCTGAAAGAGAATGACATCCATATGTTTGAAGATTAAAGCCGAGTCAACATTTCGAGTGAAAAAATAGATGCATTTGTAGATCTACAATAATATGGTGAAAAGGTAAATTCCTTTAAAAAGGAGTTTTGGCTTCAAAGCTCCCGTGGCTGTTGTGTATGTTATATTTTCTTGAAAGAGGTAAGCGGAAAGATGCATGTAGATTTTCATGCTTTTCTTTGGCAGCTAAATTTTGCACCTTATACTTTACTGTATTTTTTCTTTAATCAAAGAAGAGAATTTGGCAATAAATATGTCAATCAACTATTCAAACCAAGTGAAAGAGTAATTGACTAGAAAGCTGATTAAGAGAACTAGGAACCTATTGCTGCACATGAATGGGACTCAAAGGTGATTTCTGAGGAGAAATTTGTATTATTGCAGTTGTATAATGCAACAAATGAAAACAGATCCCAAACAATATGAGTCACTCGCACATTCAGTGAGACTAGACTAGCATTTTAAAGTTATTTACTGAAGAATTCTTCAAACTCTTCCACAAATTTTAGCATTAAACATGCCACTCCAAGGGGTTTTATTTTACCTAAACTTCCTCTTGAGAGGCAGTGCTGCCCTGGCAGTGCCCGGGCACCTCTGCCACAGGGTATTATATAAGCTAATGTTCCTTCCAGCTGTGGAAGACTGTGCTAGGAAATCGGTACCCCCCTCCACCATGTAAAATCATCATGGACGAAAAGAAAGTAGTTATAAATGCATTGTAGGGAAGGTAATTTAACTTGTAATCTGGTCATACCTTATTGCAGGCTAAGCAAGACCTTACTGAAGGCACAGTGATGTTAAAATCATGCGTACAAAACAACTTTAGGAATCAGTATTCAGTTCATTTTGTCTTAAGTCTCTTGTATACTGGTATTATTCTTCCAAAAGCGTGATGTCCTCCAGACATATTTTGTAATAAGTTATGAAGGAGCTGAAAGGCTAAAAAGGACTGTGTAGGGTCACTCCAAGAGCTGTTTATTTGTTAAAAGCAATTTCTGAAGCTGTTTCCATATGTTAGCAGGTAAAGTGAACTGAATTCTTAGATCTCTATGAGATTAAGATGACTTCAGCTCTTGTTTGCTATGGAAACATTAACAGACCAGTCTAAGCACCATCTAGTTAGATAAACACGACCCTGATTTTAGCTTGTCTGTGTCACTTGACCAAAAATCTGATTACAGTTGATTGAACCATTTATTAGTTCCCTTGAGTCTTTATTCACTAAACCACCACCAAACACCATATCCAAAGCATTTGTAATATTTCAAACTGCTTTGCAATGCATAATATGGAGTAAAACGTGTGGCAGCCCATGAGGGTGAGCGTTTTGAAAATGTCTGAAGCGGTTCAGGATAAGTGACTATGTGCTTCTTCAGCCCAGCACCTGGCAAAAAGGCCGAGGCACTGAAGAAAATGCAGAGCATGCTGGCATTTGCCTCTTCTTCTCTACAGTGGGAAGGAGAAGAGCTCTGGTTGCTGAGCTGGAAAAACACAACAAAATGGCAGCTGCCACCACTGCTCCAATGTGCCTCTGCCTTCTGGTCTGTCTTCAGGCATGTTCAAGTGCACTCGCAGATATTTTTCATAGCTTTCTCGAGCATTTTCTTACACTGCTGTGTAGAAAAGCCACATGAGCGATTTTTTTTTTTTTTTATTAAATCTAAACATAAAAAGAAAATTTCACAAATCTGTTGGTCTGGCTGTTTCCCAGTCATATGTCATCTGAATTACATTAGCACAATATTCCAGACATTAAATTAAAGACAGTAGGAGCAAGTATAGTTGACATCTGTGCAAAATTTAAAACTAAGGAACTTCCAGTGGTTTTTTTAATCCCAGCCAAATTATGGCTTTTACCACACTCTTCCTTCTACAATGCCAGGGTTTTTTTTCCTCTCTCTCTCTCTCTCAAATACATTCATAAGATCACAATGATGCAGCTGCAGGGCATCCTGTGCTGCTCCTGTGTGGGCTGGCTGTGCCAGCAGCTGCACTGGGGAGAGGTGCAGCTGCTCTGAGGGGTCACTGCTTTGGCTTCCTTGTTTTTTGGAATCACCAGCAATGTGCAGGGCCTGGAAGAGGTAATCTCTGGTGTGCCAGGCATAGATTGCATACCTTTTTTTGCTCAACACAGGGAAGAAATCAGTAAGAGTTAAATTTCTTTGCTAGGAGGAGTGTGTAGCATTGAGGGACATGGCATCCTGGGAGACTGTGAAACCTGTGTCCTTGGGGGCTTTCAAGACTTGCTTTGGCACAGCCATGGCTTACTGGGTCTAGTGCTACAGGCAGGGCCTTTGACTAGGTCTCCTCCAAGGTTCCCCTCCAGTAAACATTTTTAATAGTCATTGCTCTGTCACTGGTTAAATGGGTAATGGCCATTGCTAGTGGCAGAGCAATGATTGCTTAATTGTAACTGTGACAATCTATCCATAGTGAGATGGAAGAGTTTTGCTTTTTCCCCTCATCTTAAGCTGAAAGGTGTTAATGGCTTCTAGTAGACATGTTGCCCAAGCAGTCAAATGTGGTGAAAGTGAATGAGCAACCTTTCATTCAGGGCAACTAAATGCCCTGATGAGTACTGGTAGTAGAGAAAGCCACAGCTCAAGACAAAGCCTGCTGTGGTCAGACCAATTAGAAGCTAAATCACATGCACTCACTTATACAGGGGAGAAAGAGAGAAACAACACAGCTACTTGGCTGAGGCTGGCATACTGCTGCCCGAAATCAGTGGGGCAGGCAGAGGCTGCCCACCCTGGTGCTGCAGGTTCTACCTGGCTCCTGCCCTTCAGTGCCTACCACCATTCCCAGGGATCCTGTCCACTGCATGCCTGCACCATGAGCTGGCCCACACAGGAGCAAATCAGGATGCCTTGTGATTCCCTGCATCCCGTTGTTTTCCTCTGTGTTTGTTCAGCTGTGAGTATATTTGGAAATGTATTGGGTGGTGGATGGGTTGCTTTGACACTGCATAAGGAAGAGTGTGGTAAAGGCACTGTATTTTCCACATTATCTGATTGATACCATTCTTCTTTCTTCTTAATAGAAACAATCCACTACGACTTTGAGATTGCCTTAATGACATAGGCCAAGAAAAAAAAAAAAAAAAGAAAAAAAGAACAGGAAAAATGTTCCATTTTGGTTTGATATATCTAAACAGAAATAGTATTTTCAGTGGAGTTAATCAGGCAAAGGTAAATATAATGTTGTATGTTTCTTCAGAAGAATTATCATTCCTCTACCTTTTATATTATCATCAAGAACTATTTTAGTGTGGAAAATCTGGGATTTTGCATATTCTTTACCCAAGGGGAAAGGAGTAAAATAACTCAAGAAAACAGTGATGTTTTCTACCACAATGAAATTAATACTTTGCATAGAAAAAGTATCTGAATGCTTGTAGAAATGAACTTTTCATTTTCCGTTTTAAATAACAGTTCAAAATAGTTCACTTTTTGTTATATTTGAAGAATGTGAGGTACAGCAATGGAAGCTGGGACGATATTTTCCTTTTTTTTTAAAGGAAGTCATGTTCTGCTATGTAGGCCTAAAAGAGATGCCTTACAAAGACTGCGTATTGCAGTGAGAGCAATGGAGGACCATGTATTAATTTTATTTTTACAAAGCATCAATGGCTATTTTATGTAATCCTCTGGGTTGTCCCTCTGGTTTCAATGTCATTGAGGTTAAGCAATGGATAATGGATGGAAGGTAGGATCTGCAGAGCTCTCTTTTCTATGAGTTCATTATACTTCAGATGTGAAAATTAAATTGGGAACTCTGCTTCTCAGGTTGCAAGGTAGAGTGTTTCCATATGGACCCTGGCACCAGGATGTGATAGTCACTTGTGGAGGCCAAGCAGACAATGAGGAGCACCCTGACGCATACAGGATGGTGAAGTACCATCCTCTATTCTTACCTACCCAGACTATACATTTGTAAGTGAAACCAGGATGAGACACTGGTGCTCCAGCAACTACCACACTGACAGAGCAGTGTATATTGTACCTTGTTTGTTAGGCAAAATGTACCTATCTATCCCCTTGCTCTTAGCTTAGGAAGAAAGTAATGAGACCTCTGTCCTGGGCTTCAAGCAAAAAGTGGAGATTAAAGCATGTATAACACACATTTATTATTTGTTTGTTAGGTTCTGGCAATCTGCTTATAGCACTGCAAGACAGAAATGTGAATTATGACCTGGAACATTTTCATTTTATGGTCCAGACCTCAACTTGAGTATCTGCACAGGCCCAAGTGAGTTTTAATGAAGTGTGTGGGGAATCTCCTGTGAGTAAATCTGTGCATATTGTTCTCTGAGAGAGCAGAGAAGATGGAATGATATATGATGTTTTACTTCTATTTGCTCATTCTTTTTCATTTAGTTGTCATTCAATTATGAGTTTTAAACAGCTAGAAACAATGAGATTCAAATACAAAGTCCAACTGTTTTTAACATCATTCAGATATCTGATATCTTCTTGGCAATCTAGGAACCAGAAATCAATGAATAAATTGCCATCATTCAGTGAATAAAATAGTCATCTGAGTAAGTGCAGCACAGATGTGCCCTTTCACTAAACTAACATGAACTGTATGCAGGATACCTTAAACATGATGCAATGTCATGTTTCATAATACATGCTTTTATTGTGCAGCAACATATGTCTTCAGTTGTGACCGCCTGAAGGTACTGCTATAAACTTGATGGCTGTTATTGTCTGTATATTGTCTGTTGCAGTTGGCTAGTTATTCTAGAAACCATTTTTTCTCTGCTAGTAGAAAAGATCAGTTTAATATAAATTAGCTCAATAAAAATATTTATTAAAACAACAGTCAACAATCTGCTCCTCCTAGCATGCACCTTCTATGGTATTAGGTAAAAGCACATATTACCATGTTGCTAAAAGGAAAACTACTGAAATAAAAAAATTATTAGAGAATAACAGTAAACAATCTGCTCAATCAGGCATCCTAACTACTTAGGTGTGTAACTATAGAAATGACACAATGTTTATGCAAGTGTCTTCAGAATAACAATAAAGTGCAATGTGTTTTCTACCAAGGAAGATTTACTTAAACATGCTATAAGCTGTGCAGGGCTACTCACATGACAATAGAGGAGTAAACAGGGAGAAGCATTCCCTAATGCACAGTCAAAAGGGCATGAAGGCAAGGCTATGGAATATGAAGTTTCATTAGCATCTGAAAGGTTATTGCTCAGTTTCATTTTTCTTTCACTGTGTTTCAAGTATTTGTGCAGAAGTGGTGGGCAGCGTAAACAGAGCTTAAAGCTGTGGCACTCAAGTCTCTCCACTGTACCAGGTGAATAAGAAGTTGTAAAGCTGGGAGGATGCCTGTTTGCATTTAGTGCTTGAGGGTGTCTTGCTTTGTTACTGTCTCTGTTTCACTTTTTATATGTTGCTTGCTCATGGTCCAAGACAGCAAGCTAACCTCTGTGTCTTACTTCTAGATATCTCTCCTAGTCACTCAACTTCTAGAGCAAATTCATCTTCTTTGCATTAAAGTCGTACTCTTTATCTACGTATTTCATCACTAATCTTCCCACTGTGACAGGAAAATTTGCCCTGCAGCAGTGCCTTACAGTGTCAGAGTGAGAGGCTTCTGGCTGGATGAGCAAAGGAGTATTTAAAAGGTAATTTTAAATGTACAAGTTCTGACTGCATAGTCATCACTGGCCTCAAAAGAGAAGGAAAAGGTCTCTTTATCTCGACCTACGGTTTTCCATCCGCAGCTTCTAAAATAATAGAGAGTAGAAAATACTGCTGATTTGAAGGTTGGCCTTCTGCACCTATTCTGCACAAGAGTTCATGATGACAGAGCATCAGTCCTTCCAACCCCAGGCAGGTCCTCACTGTTTGTGACCAGCCTGTTTTCTACAGCATTTGAGTAGATCTTAAAATGGCCAACTGCCATATCATAGTCAAAATAATTAGTCATGGTATTTGGGTCACATCAGTAGCCTGCTCCCAGTCCAGTTATTTCCCTGCAGTACTATGGCCTGCTTAACACTCCTATCTGAAGTAGGGTCTGTGGTGTTTTTACAGCTGAAAAACCACTCTTTTAGGATGCTGGTCAGCAGGATGCAGGAGAAACAGCATATCACTCTAACACTTTGGCTGCATCCCACTCATAACTGACTCTACTCACTGGTCGACATTACCTTACACCATTATCAGGCATGGGCCAAGGTGACACCCTAGCAGTGCTAGTAAAATTGAATTGGGTTACCTCAAAGCTGCACAAAGATTTTGGCCACTTTTGCCGTAGGTGGAAGTGGAAAATGGGATCTAGGGTCAGTAATCTGGGTTGAAAGCTCCAAAGTCTTGGGTTCATCTTCTATAGTGGTATGATAAGACAAATGGGCAGCAGCACTTGCTGCTGTGGGAACAGTGTTTCTCTTCTTACATCGCCAGTTAGCCCCTTCGAGGTACTTCTCAGGTCCGACTCATAGTGTTCTGCAGATCACAACTCTTTTGAGGTTTTCCAAACAGGATTTTGGTTTTCCTTTTTCAGTGTATTATTTGTATTATTTTATAGTATCAGATATGTAGGAATATTTTTGGCTCTGGCTTGAGGAATTTCCTGGCTGTGGTAGAGACTCTAACCCCTAAGGAGCCTGGAAAGTAACTCTGGTTCAAAGGAAGAGGATGGGAAGCTTAGTAGTGATTTTTAAAAACTAAGGCATTTGGTTTTATCTTGGATAGTTACCTGTCGATTGTTTTCTTTTGTCCTTAAATAAACCTGATTTACTCCCACTTTTTGTAGCATTCCTCATTTTGCCCTAATGTTTCCAAAGTTGATCCTGGAAACACAAGCATTGTGTTTGCTTTAAGTTATACAAGGAATTTAACACTCAGAAATAATCCAGATTTGAACACAAGTACTAAGAATGACTAGAAATATTTGTAAATCCACACAGAACAGCATTATTAAGGCACTTGATGTGAACAGTCAACTGCCCTGCACCCTCTGCTCACTGAGCTCAAAGGCAAAGAAAACTCCAAACAGCCATCAATCAAAGAAGAGCTACAAAGCAGCACCTGTAGGTACAAATCCATGCTGTGAAGGACAAGCTCAGCAGCTAAGGGAGGGCACTGTTTCAATAACTAGTAATGAATCAAGGCATTCCTGGACAGGGACATGGCTGGATGTGCACCAAAAATTAACAAGATCCAGCAAATCAGCTGCTGGTTTAACATTCAGAGATACTGCCCCTACCAGCAAAGGTATCCTTCCAAAACACAGGGTATGTATCACACTTTAATACCCTTGTTTCAGGTTGATGCATGTCACATCTTGATTGTATGGTTGCACCCTGTTGCTGGTCTGCTTACTGTGGGGCCATGATTTTCTCCAAAGCAGGCTTGACTGCGGTGCTGGTCTCCAGGGGAGAAAGGCTTTCGAAGCTGACTATGTTTGCATTCAGGAGCTGGAGATGAGCAGTACAGAGGTCTGCATGAACATGCTAACCAAACTGAGGCCCTCAGTGAGCCTTGTGAAGGTGCTAACCTGCAGTGTTGGTATAGCCAGACAGTGCTGGCTTATGCAGTGCTGAGGTGGTCCAGGAGCCCCCCCAAAAAAACCCAGCATTTGGCCAAGCTGGAGTCCTCCCACGTGAACTAAGGGAAAATTAAATGACTTTGTGAGCACTTAAGGAGGCTGTGGAAAAACGTTGGAGGGCTGTCAGACTTGCATGACTTCCATAAATCCTCTCAGCAGAGTGAACGCTCGGTCTGAGGGGAAATCTCGCCTATAGCTGTGTGCAAACCATCTAACTTAGTCTGAAAGGACCAAATTAACCTTGGATAAGAGGTTTTTGTGCATGGATGGTTAGTGGATTAAAGGAGGCGTCCAAGTGAAAGCCCAAGCTAAGCAAGGGGAAAGAGCAGCCCTGGCTGAAGAAATTCCCTCCCAGGGATTTTCTCATCTACGAGAAAAACCTTGAGGTGCTGGAGCATATCCAAAGGACAATAAAGCTGGTGAAGGGTCTAGAGAACAAGTCTTATAAGGAGTGGCTGAGGGAGCTGGGGCTGTTTCGCCTGGAGAAAAGGAGGGTCATGGGAGAACTTGCTGTTTTCTACAACTACCTGAAAAAAGGTTGCGGCAAGGTGGATTTCAGTCTCTTCTCCCAAGTAAAAACCAATAGGACAAGAGGAAATGGCCTCGTGCTTCACTAGGGGAGGTTTAGGTTTGATAATATGAAAAACTCCTCCATTGAAAGGGTTATCAAGCATTAGAACAGGCTGCCCAGGGAAGCGGTTGAGTCACCTTCCCTGTAGGTAGTTAAATGTAGGCACTGCACTTAGGGAATGGTTTAATGGTGGACTCGTCAGTGCCAGGTTAAGGTTGGACTCAATGATTGTAAAGGTCCTTTCCAACTTAAACAGGGCTGCTAGCAAAGCTCAACACAAAACTTGAGCCCACAGTTTATAGTGTATTTACTGAGTCAGTAACTGCTTTTGGGGATTTCTTTAGGCCCAGCGCCTCTCACTTGACAGGCAAACAAGGGACCTCCTGCTGCTCCCCAGCACGTGGACACCTCTGCTGCAGCTCACCAGGCTGCAGGCCCAAATGCCCACCTGCATTTGGAGAGCAGAGATCAATTCAAGGAAAAAGGGTGGGACAGCATCTGGGGAGCACATTTGGTATGAAAAGTGGATCTTGCATACAGTCACCCTATCATGCCTTGTTTTAAAAGTCATTGTACTTTGGAAAGCAAATATTGCATGTAACTTTTGCTAGGGAGAAAAATTACATCTTTAATTTAATCTCTTTTTAACAGGGTTCAGCCATTATCCTTTACATGGGAGCTGGCTGCTCATTTGACATCAGAAAGCTGTGCATCATCAAGCTGTGTATAATTGCTTTATCTTTTTCAGACTGAAAAACTTGCCATCAGGCCCCAGCTCTAGCATGGTGACAGCACTGGGAGCTCATGAGTGCAGCAACCCTCCACTCACGGACATCATCATCTGCTTTCATTGAGCAGCAGAACTAGCGTGAGACCCACTTTGCTGTCTCTGGTCTGGGTGATATGTTCCAGCCATACCACACTCACTGTGGGGAGAATAAAAATGGCTTCTGGTAGCTGGTGGCATTTGCAGGATGTATAGCAGTTGCTGCATATCAGCTCCATGGTCAGTGACTGCCTGACAGATTGAGATAAGACCGTTTCTTGTCAAGATGATTCCAGGCTACTGAAATGTAAAATCAAAGGCTGTCCAGAAACCCTGCTCGGTGCTGTTAGTGTCTTGGAAAATGCCATGCACAGAAAAAGGACAACAGCCAGCATGCATATTCAGGTCAGGAATTGCAGGGAGGACAACTAAATTACTAGGTCTTTAAGACTCAAAATAACCTTGGAGCTACCTTAAGCCATTTCTTTCAGGGTTCCTTTTGTGTACCTATGGAAAAGAGGGAGTAGATGACTTGCTGTTGTACTGCCCGCTTTCCTGCTGTGCAAGAATGGTCTTCTTACAGTCAAAGTCGTACAATAACAGTGTTGGATGTCTTTTAAGTTGAAATTTAGGTCCAGCCTGCTGTGTAATGAGCAAAGATCAGGGAATCACAAAGATGCTTATGACCATTTTTTGATTCTCTGTATTTGACTGGAGACTAAATGGATTAGCCTAGGATCTCCAGTCTACCCTCATTATCACACTAAAAATATTTTACTGTAACTCTGCAGATGGCAAGCTTGACATAATATCCACCTTGTTATATTTAAGTTTTAAGTTTTCCTTATAAACAAACCTGTTATTTGCTATACTATAGAATTGAAGCAATGCGAGGCTTTTAAGGCAATTACATTGATCTTATATATCAAGCAGCAACACAAATATAAAACCATATATATTTATGTTCTTTAACTAGTGGCTGGAGTTAATAATAATTGAAATTTGGAGTTAATTATAGCTGAAACTTGATCTATTCTTTTAAGACAACCCCCCTGAGGTTTCTGTGACCAGGATTTTATAGACAGAGACAACAAATTTCACCAAACACCACCACTGGAAACATGCATATTTCTATCAATTCAGTTATAGAAGAAAAATAATCATCTTGCAGGAACATATCCAGATAAACCCAAAAGGTATGATAAGGTTAGTAATGGAAAATCTTCTCTCTCCTAACTCCTATATATTGCAGATAGTGGGAATCACTAGGAAAAACTTAAAATTTTCAGAGTGAGACAGTGTCGTGGTTTAAGCTTCTCAGCCACGCACAGTTTTGCTCACTCACTCACTCCCCACTCTTTCTTCCCTCCGCTCGTGGAGGGATAGGAAGGAGAATCGAAAGAATGCAACTCCCACAGGTTGAGATAAGAACAGTTTAGTAACTAAGGTATAACACAAACCACTGCTGCTACCACCAATAATAATAATGACAAAGCAAATACAAGGAAAGTATATAACAGCTCACCATCAATCTCAAACAAGCAGTGCACCCCCACCATTGCAACCCCACCGTGCACCCTCACCACCCTTCCGGGTCTCTGCTCTCCGTCTCTCCATCCCAGACAGGACGTGCTGTGATATGGAATAACCTCTTTGGTTAGTCTGGGTCAGGTGTCCTGTTTCTGCTTCCTCTCAGCTTCCCCTCCTCCCTGGCAGAGCATGAGACTCACAAAGTCCTTGGCCAGCCGAAACATCACCAAGCAGTAACTGAAAACACTGGTGTTACCAGCGCTGTTCCCAGGCCCAAAATCAAAAACACAGCACTGCACCAGCTACCAAGAAGGAGAAAAATGACTGCTGCTGCTGAACCCAGGACAGCCAGCAAATACAAAATAAATGGTTACATTTCTTAAACCCTGTCTAGTTACAACTAGCATCAAGCAAATGGGTGAACTAATTCCTGAGAGCTGGAATTTCAGTAGCCTTGGTTTGAGCTGCAGGGGAAACAGTTTTTTCATCCTGCAGAATTTAAGATTTGTGTTCTCCTTCCCAATCCTTTCACGAGAATCCAAAATTTACAAAGACTTTTTGTGACACGTGAAGGTCATCCCTTTCAGGTAGGTCCATGGAGGATCTTCCCAGTCTTAACGGAGGTTGGGTTGGAGTGGCCATGCTCTGATTTTCTGCTTCTCAGGTGGGAGAACTTCTGTAGTTGGATTCTTCCACTCTCCCTTTGGCAAAAATGACACACTGGACAACAGAGATTATACAGGTTAAAGTTCAGTGGAAAATACTCTTGTGAAGCATTTTTTATTAAAAAGCATATTCTTTTTCTTCAATAAAAAGAAAACATGAGCACCACCCTGTAATAGCTCTGTTTTGCATGCAAGCAAACACAATTCCCCCCAACAATAGCTCCTCTATATTGCATGCAAGTGCACACACATTTCCCTCTGTTATTGTTTGTAGAGTACTTTGAATAGAAAATTGTATTTGGTGCTAAGCATTAGTGCAGCTTGCTGGGAGCTTGTTTACCTGGTACCCTAAATGCCCCACCAGTCTCCAGACACTTGGTGCTGCTATGAAGCAGCATCTTTCTTTGTTCCCTCCATGCCTTTGCAGTTTCTTGGTGTGTGAAATAATGATTGTACACTATGCTTTAATTTTTGTTTTTAAGCAGACATGGTCTCAGCCATCCTATGTGACAAGAACGATTAGTTTGACCTGCTATATGAATCCATCACTGCCTCTTCAGCTGCCACCCTTTTGGCATTTTGTATCTTAGAGGAAGTGCAAAAGCCAAGCATCAAAACTGAAATAATTGCATTAGTATGTGTGAATAAATGACATGAATGTGCTTCTGAAGCTCAGATACTCTGCTTTTTCGTTATTTCCACTGTTACAAAGAGATCTGTCACAAATGTTTGTCACTAGAAAGAGTGCACAGGGAGGAAAATAAGTAGGTAGGTAGACAGACAGACAGATAGTTGCCTAGAGGAAAGGACAGAAGAGGTAAATATGGAAAGCTTTTGTTTGAAATGCACTGAACATCATTTCCTGGAGACTTCCACAATGGAGTCAAAGGGCCTTGTGTCTAGGTAATTGTAGTCTGCTAAGGTTTCATGATGGAGAAGCAAACAAAAACATCATTCATAAAACATGTCCACAGTACACGAGCTACAACCAACTAGGTCAGTGTAGTAAGAGCCAACTGACAAGACCTGGGAAGTCAGAGCACCTGTGCTCTAACCCTGATTACTATTTATTATTTATTCAGTTTTTTCCTCTTAAGCTGGACATGCAGACCAACACAAATTTGCTTTGCCTTTTAGAGTATATTCGAACACAAAAAATTGGTGTCTTTCAGTGGATTTACCTCGTGTGAGAGCATTTACAATAATTATATTGGGATGCATGTCAGGGCAGGACCTGATACATTTAATTCAGAGCCATCTAATGCATGAGCTCATGTGAAAAGCTGTGTAGCTCAGGGTCCTACAAAACAAGAAGTCTACAGCAACTGTGTTGATCTTGCTTGCCTACAGCTATCCCTGAGGGTAAGCCCCCTGACAACAGCCTTGCTAACTATAATACTGCCAGGAGTCAGACTTTAACACCCAACAGAATAATCTACACCAGCAGTAGGACTTTTGGTTGCCTGTAGTAGGATTTCTGACTGTACAAAGACACAATTCTTTTCATGCTCCCAGCCAACACTGCTTTTTTGCAGGAAATCATGATTTTTTTCTGTTTGTCCTCCAAGCCTTCTCTGAAGAAGCTGCACTTAGCTTGGAAATAAACATGTTCTGGAGTATAAAAGCCTGAGCCTTGCACTAACCACAGCAACATGGCTTCTGTTTTGGAGCTGTCTGACCTCTGTTCGAAGAGAAGTACAGGCAGCTGGAGCTCACATCTGTCTGGAAAATCGCATGTATACATACCCATATGCATGCTTTCAAATCTTTAAAGCATAGACAAAGCCTATAAGAAATAAAAGGGAATGGGTCTCATGCTACATTCAGCTAGAGAAGTTTGATGCTGATCTTTACCTAGCTATTAAACTAAGGATTTATGTCTGTCATCTTGCTCAGGAATGGGAGTTTGAGGCTGAAAAGTTGATATAAATGGTGCATTCAGAGAAGATATTTTTGTGTGTGTGTTGGTTAAACTGTATGTTTAAAGGATGGAAGAAATGCTGTATCCCATAATACTGCATGGCTATTTCACAAGATAAGACAGGCTTGAGTTGGGTTCCCAGGTCCTAGATAAAGTAACTTCCAATCTATTCAGCTTTTTTCCTGAAATAGTTTACTTAAACATCAGTGCCAGACTAGCAGCTGTATGGTAGAGGGATAGTTGACACATGGAGTCTGAGAAAACTTCCTGAAGGTCCGTAACTTAACAAACCATGCAAGTTGTATCTTCACGACTGCAATTTCCAACAACACTCAACACTGCTGATATGTTTCTATCTCTCTCTTTTTGCAACTGAGCTGTGAAGCAGAAGCCATAGTCTGTGAAGGAGATCCTGCAAGTATTTCAGCCATGAATTACTGCTATTTTAGTGCTGGGCTTCGTTTTTTGTGCAGCTGCAACTCTGTGTTGTTGTCCCTGATAAAGCAAATAATGAGTAACGTCTTTTCAATTGTGCCTGTTTCTAAAAGAATTCTATTTTATTTCTCAGCATAATGCAGGTCCTACATCTAGTTTACTTTTGATTTATATCCTGTTCAAAGATACAAGCCTTCATGTAGCCTACTAGCTAATAATGAATTAAGCTCATTTTAAGTCATTAATCTATTGTTCTACATGATCTTTCCAGAACACATTTAAGATGTCTGATGCAATGTTTATTCTCAGTCCTTTCAATGCAAGTCTTCTCTATGACTGCCTGCCTGCCTTTATTTCCATTTACATCCTGCAAAGGATTGTCTATACAAGCCTAATGGTTTACAGTAACCCTTTAACAATTAGATATTTGTGGTGAACCCATTTAAGATAATTTTTACAAAAGTCTATTATTCCACCCAAGCCTCTTCTGAACAGAAAGCCAAGTGCACTAAATGTATCAGCATTATGATAGCCCAAACCCATTTGCTGTGGTATTGAGGAATGACACACAAATGACCCCGGGTCTCAGTACATGGAAATTACTTGTAATTATTCTATATTTTCCAGCCCTCAACCTGTTCATCTCGTAACTCTTTGGTAGAGAGTCCTTTGAGCTGGCTCTAGCATTATCAAGGGAAATTCTGAGATCTCTGTTGTAGCTCTCCAATTTGCAGCTGAGTAGCTGACCCATTTTTGTTTAGGGCAACGTGTCTGGCTATAAAATCATCATTCTTTATAAGCCTCTTGCGGGGGGAGAAATGGATGTATTTTTTTACTATATGTGACATTTTTAAACTGATAGACAGACATTATTTGTTCAGCATTTTTTTCATCTCCATTTCATGAAAAATGAAAGTCTTTGGCCTAGAATTCCGATTTGATTTATATTCACAATTTCTCTCAACATGTTTCAGCCTAGCTGGTATCAAAACATGAACATTAGCTTTAGTCATTACCAAAGGTTTCTATGTGATTTTGTAGTGTGACAGGATGTTGGTTTTCCTCAAAATTTTTTAATTCCTCATAAACTGAATATCAAATTCACTAACTTTCATCCAAAAATCAATTGCTTTGAAAACCTGTAGGAAAAGAGACCTTGAAAGAATATCCTACCGTAATTTCTGTTGCTCTATCCAATCTTGGAGCTGTCTCTTGTTAGTTGGAATCATTACTATATCTTAAAAGCAGCAGCTTTGTGCAGTAAAATGGAGGAAAATTGCACCATACTGCTCTATCTATCTGCTAGGTAGGAGTCATCTGAATTTTTGCTGCATGTTCTACTGAATTTTTTGTGTGTTTATTAACACTAGCAACTGAATTGAGCTGTGAACGTATGAATATTTCTCTATTCCAAGTCATCAGAAAATAATGCTTTTTCTCTTCTGAGGCCAGGATCTTAAAGAGTGGGCAGAATGTAAATCAGAAATGAAAAGGATTTGATTCCCACTTGCCAAGGGGATGTTCCCATCTGTTCTTACTGAAGTGTATGGGGATTTTTGCGATTGACACTCTTCAAAAAAGGGTCAGACCTTAATTCGAGGGAGGAGAGAGCATTTAGCTCTTTTGTATTGTTATCTAGAATAAAAATGCTTCAGCTAAATAGGCTTGTGACCATCTGAAGAAGCTGCTTAGTAAAAAATATTCTCAGTTTTGTAAAGGTGTAAACCCCTAGAAATTAGGTGGTCTTGCCCACCACACAGGCAAATCTACATAAGTTAACAAGGTGTATCAGTGCCTCTTTTACCCCATGGAAGCCAAATCTAACTCATCAACGTCTCTTCCATTGCTAAAAATATTCAAAAATTTTACGGGTCATCAAGGTTATGCCTGTTCCTACCACCAGCCTGGGGAATCTCTTGACAAAGAGCCAACCAAACATAACTTCATCTTTTGCCACCAATCTACGTAAGCAACTTGATTCAGATACTGCATTCTGGACCATATCTTTTCTGGTAGTTTCTCTAATCCAGTCAGTCTGAAGAGTCACATACTTATGCTGAAATGTTTCTTTTGTTACCTTCAGGGCAGAACTGGCACTGATTCCAGCTCAGGGTGGGGTGGGCTGCACAGTAGACCAATTTTAGATTTTTACAGCTCGTGAGTACAAAATTGTTATCCATTGCCCTCCAGCTTGCTCCCAGAGCAAAGTAATTACAGTATTTATTTTCAATGTGCAGTTTATTACTTTTCCCTTCATGTCAATCTAGTCGCTCTTATTCTCTTTTCTTTTTGCCTATGCAGTGGGAAGCATATTTAGTGTTAAGGCTGCATTTAGCATCAGATTCTGGTTCTTCAGGGAAATGAGTATTAGGCTCAATGTATAAAAGAAAACCATAAAGTAGTCCTAACAAATTAGTTTATGAACAATGGAAATTATGACATATTGCAAGAAGAAATTAAGAAAAAAAGAAAAGGAAACCCTTTAAAACAATTATAAAGCATAAACCATATCAATACCATCCAACTCAGTGTAAGATAAGAGCTCACAAAGGAACTTTTCTAGTCTTTAGGTAAACGTGCATGCACAGGGTTCTCTATTCTGCCTAGTCCCAACAACCAGTTTCAGAAGTATCTGTAGCTGTCTTACTGAAATTAAGAATCTGGTGTGGGAAATCGTCAGCTGGTGTTAGAGAAGCCATGGTCTTCACTGACTAACCAGAACTCCAGAGAACATCTCTTGTGATTATCACACACACCTTTGTTTTCAGAGCCTCTGCTGGTCAGGACACACTGAAATGTTCACTTGTGTACAAATATAGCACACATGTACATTTTTCAGCTGGCCTTTCTTAAGACTATGTCCCATCAAATTGCTCAGCATTTTGTAAGAACTCGAAGTTCTAGTTCTTGGTAAAAACATCAGGTGTGTCATGCAATGTAACTTGCAGTTCAGCTGCTGGCAGGGAATGTAAAGCTGCCTGAAATCTAGCTGTATCAATATAGGAAGATTTGTGGAGTCACTGCTTTCATATCACACTAATTACTGCCTTGACTTTTTAAAGAGCAGATAGTTTTCTCTTGCTTTGTTCACCACTTTCTGAGGTAAGCTATTGAAATTCAGTGGAGTTATGCCAATTGAACCAGCTAAGGATGCTGCCTTCTATTTACTCTTACACCTCCTGAGGCATGTGTGATTCAAATTCCATTGGGATTGCTCTTTTATCTTTGCAGTGAAAAATGTCCCTATTTTTTCCTTCCACTTCTCACAGAGCATCATAAGAACTGTCTGCAAAAATGTCTTTTCAAAAGTAGATTGCAGCTATCCCCTTGAAAAAATTTATTTCAGCTACATTTCCAATGCCTTTAATTGTATTTTCTAGCAATGTCCATAGGAGCTCGTTCACAAAGAAGTAAGCTGGTATTGCAAACTTTCTTGTACAATCTGGAACTTCTTGCATATTCCTGCAAAAATAAGCCAACTAACTAACAAGTTTTGAAGCAATAGCTATGGGGCAAAAGCTATAGTATGTTAAATCACACAATAAGAACAGCGAATTGTCACAGTGAACAGTCCCAGACACATACAGCCTGTAGATTGCTCAGAAAAAAGCTGTTCATCAGAAAAAAAAGCATAACTACACAAATGTATTTTGTAATCTATTAAAGATGCGTAGAATTCTATCTGTAAAGGACTCTTGCTGTAATACAGAGGCAGCTGAGTAGAGACATTGAGCGGAATAGATCTGTGTTAAACACCTTATCTTCAAGTGGTTGCTGAGCACCACATGGTACCCAGAATAAAAATAGCCTAAATAGAATGGAAAACTTTAAATCTCTGTCAGTCAGAGCCAAAGCTCTATGGAAATAAGGAAGACAATGAAAGGAAATTTGGAAGGCATTTCACTCTGTGTGTGTAAGCAAACAGTGCTAAGTAGAAATGAAGACGTTCATAGGTAGCCTTGTTTTTGACAGCAGCTGGTTCTGAAAAGCTTGTTGCAGTTAATAATTTTCTGTTAACTAGAGCGGAGGCTGACTATGAAGTGGTAGTACAGAAATGTGAGGAGCCCTGAATTCCATGTAAAACTGAAATATGTTTGAGATTGGCTCAGAGTAAGCACAGGCTTGCAATTTTGAGGGCTAGCTAAGGGGAGACTGGGTCCTAATGGGAGCGGTGAAGAATATTCAGAGAAACTACTGGAAAATCCAGAATGAAATGGAAAAAAAGCTCTCATAAGATGCTGGTTAATGCATGTTAGTGAGGAAGGAAGTTACTTGGCACAGTCTACAGAATTAACTCCACAGTTCTTTAACACCAAAGGTCTGGTTTGGTATGTTAAAATGTCACCATAACCTCAACTCTGTAAGGTTAAAAAGGATGCAGAGCTCTACCTTGGATCAAAACAAGAACACAGCAGCTTGCGTACATTGGACAATCACCACTTAAAAGTATTGTGTCCAGAAAAGGATGCACCTATCCAAAAAGGCAATAGTTTGCACCATGTATTTAATTGATTGCAGACATTCCCAGAGTGTGGCCAGTGTGGGCAAAGGATGACAAGTACGCATTTGGTTCAGATGAACTCCACATAGCAGCGACAAATAATGCTCTGCAAAATATGAAGACTGTTGACCTGAAAGTATATATAACAGCTATTATTTCAAAGCTGCGCACCAACACATAAGCCACTCTTCACAGAAATTCTATTAAAAGATTTTAAAGAAAAGACTCAAAACTAGAAGATAAACTGATGAGGAGTGTTATTTACACATCACCTAAAGAAATATTTGTGGTACAGCCACAGTTGAATAGTACCAAAGGTAGGAATGCTACTTCTTGAGTTAGAAGGATGCCAGTGTTTTTGTCTTATCCAGGGGTATCATGCTGAAGTGATAGAAGCAAAAATAAATAAGGATATCTTTAGAATATCTCAAAATGGAGTGCTTTTTCTCCTGCTGGACTACTACAGAGCTGACAGTGCACTCCCACTTCTATAGTAGTGCTGCATGCATTACCCTGCTCCACTTTGAGACTCTCACACCAGAAGGATGCATGTGGTACAATACAGCACTAGCAAAACAAATTACTTGCTGCTTCTTGATGTCACTATTCATGTGTCTGAGGAGACATAAAAGTTCAGGTTCAGGTGTCAGTAACGTCACAGACTAACCAGACATCACTGTTAAGGTAGTTTAGCAGACAGGTTGGAAGTTCCACATGTTACACGAGCACTGCCCACTTGTCATTCACTGACTAGACTGGGGAAAAACTACGTGACTTCTGGGTGGTGCAGAGACGTGTGCTTGGGGCTGCCTGTGCAGTACCTAGAGCATGGGGGAAACAGGGAATGAAACAGTCTTTGCCAAGGTCCTTGCTGCAGAGTGGTGACTGAAAAGCATGGGGAGCTTGAACTCATACAATTAACTGTTTATATTTTTCTACAATGCCCCAGTCAGCATTTTCCTGTGGCCACAGTTGGGATTTTAGAAGCCAGATCTCTTATGCAATAAAGCGCCACAGTGACTGAGGTTCCTCTGGCAGACTTGGACAGTAAAACTGACTGGAAGAATTCCCACCTTTTTGTCTCCAGTATGAAACACTTCAGTAAAAATAAATTGGAAATTTTGTGTCTTCATCAACAACTGGAAAGTAGAAGGCCAACTTTCTTTTTTCAGTTATATGTTTTGGTTTTCCACTCTTTTGAGAAAGACAGTTCTTTTTGGCTACAAAAGAAATTGCAAGAGAAATCGTTAACAGAGTTTTCCACCTAGCTCAAATGCCATTCTTCAAGCAACTCTACCCTTTTCAGATTTCTTCTAATGGCATTGTTAGACTTGGCAATTTGTAAAATTTGGTAGCTATTGTCATTTGTGATAGGAATTACCCTGAGGCATCATATTTGTCCAACGATCAATTTCCTCTTTTAATTAGGATTGAGGTACAAGTTGCATCCTGGTGTTGAATCAGACTCCAGCCAGCTCTGAACTTTTTGCAGTTGATTACAATGATTGCAATTCCTTGGCTGGTTCCTCCAGTATAACTTGCCTGATTTAAAGAGAGTGGCAGCGGTTGAACAGAGTAGACAGGTGAGTGGATGTTTGGTAAGAATTGCATTTAATGTAACAGAACTGATCAATGTCATTTTCCTTTTAAAGAAATGGTCTCTAGAAGGTGCTGTTGAGCAGAGCCCGGCTGATATAATACTCGATGGCATAAAGGACTTTAAGAAACGGCTGGAAAGAGCATGCATGTGCACGGGGTAGCTCTTAGTTATATCCAAGCACAGCCTCTCTATTCATAGTCACAGAAATAAAAAAGCCACCTCCAGGGCTTAATATCACATTGTTACCAAATGTGCAAGATAGGACATGTTGAGCTTGTTGGACTGTGTGTTACCTAGGAGCTTACAGAATCTGTCTTCTGTCAGCCAGTCTTGATGCTGCTTGGTTTCCAGATCAATGTGAAGATGTTTTGATGAGTAAAAGACAAGTGATTTGTGATGTACTTGTCTGAGAAAGCCTCTCTCAGCGAAAAACTCCTCGCAACTGCATCATAAAGGAGATAAAGTCACATCATTATAAGAGGGAAGAGGTAGCTGTCAGGTTGCTCACATTTGGGATCCCAGATTTTTTTAAGTCTCTTCTTCTCTAGATTGGTAATAGCCTCATATCTTTAGCTTTTCCTCTGAAGCTAATTTTACTACCAAGAGGAGAAAGGTGTGTGGTATGGTCTATACTGACACTGTGGAAAGCGAGGGGAGTTGTGAGCACCAAATACAGGGGCCACTGTACCAAAACACTGATTTTTGTCTTCAAAAGTGTGAATAAAACCAATTATTGTATATTTCTAGCCATTTTTTCTGCATAAAACAGGTCATATGTGACTCTAAAAGGCACAGATTTGGACATTATAATTTAGTAACATGACTGAATGTTATGATCAGGTATTTAATTACAAATGGCTAGCTGCATACCTCATTGACTAGGAGAACATTGTCTATGTGCTTTCTGGAGGATGCCACATATTGCGAAGTATATATTATCTTGTAAATATTAATGGTATTTTAAGATCAGTAGTTGCCTTCTTTTCAGAATGGCTCAGACATGATTGTTACGTTTCTGCCTTACTGGATTTACTCTTCTGGGACCATTTAGTCAATGCTGTCTTGCTAGATTAGGAACCTCTTGAACAAATATAGTTCACTCTTTTCATTTTGATATACCCTCAAATAAGTCATTAATTGCCCAATGAGCCCCACAGACAATTAATAGTTTCTGTGCATAATTCATCAAACTGACTAGATATGAAACTTTTAACTGGATCACAGTATAAAGTTTAAAGGATAAACACAGGAGTGTGGTGTTCTGCTTTCCACATCCAGCTTTTCCGCTGACTTGAAGTAACTGTGAGAGTTATGACCCTGAAGACCAGTTGTGGCAGAGGGCTGGAAAGCACAGCCCCTCAGAATGGACAGGAATCCGAGGACCTGGCTACAGCATGCTAATAAGATGGATGTAAGAGTGAACTGTGAACAGTTTTGTGGACATATGTGGTTTATTTTGTATTTTATGGAGGTTTCTTATATCCCTTGGGTTTCAAGAGGTCAGAAAATTACAACCTTGCACTCAAAGAACTAAAGGAAAGCTCTTTTGGTTACATGAGGTTAGGAAGTAGTATAAGAGCTGAGAAACAGCATCTGTTCACGTGTAATGGCCCTGCAGTCCAGGATTTGTGCCAACAGTGAAAGAGCCAGCTGACAGCAGGCATGCCATGCTGCCCCAAGGGCACGCCCAAACCACCAGTTATGGTGTTGTAGGCCATGCATGAACATTTCAGGGAGTGGGACTAGAAAGGGGCATGCCTCCAGTACAAGCTTACTGCCTGAACAAGTCCCTACCAAGCTCTGTTCCTCTCTTTCTTCCTTTTCAACCCCATGAATCTTAAGATATTCAGCACAGGGCATCCTGTGTTTGGTAAGAGGGCAGTGCTCCCACCCAAATGAACTCATAGGGTGCTCTCACAGGGAGACAGTGCTGGGGCTTTGGCTTTCTCAGGACAGTTAAGGAGCTGTATTCAGAGCTCCTCCTTCCTCCCTGAACTTTCCAAACATCAGCAGTCAGTGCATTAGAGACAGGCAGAGGAGCCATGCCATTCTGACTATTTTGCTGCCAGGCCCACCTTGGGAGCACTTTGCCACCATATCACATTTGTCAGGGATGTGGAAAAGGGAAGCTGTAACCTTGGGTCTCTGCTTGGACCAGAGGGAGGTACTGTGGCCAAAGCAGCAAGCTCAGAGGAGCTACCTGAGGTGCCTTGAGCACATTCGAGCAAAAAACCCAGTTTGGGGATTCACAGCATTAGATATCTTCTGAGCAAGAGTGCTTAGGACCCTGCTTTTCAGTCACTCTTGCAATACCTATGTCCCTTCCTGGATTCAGATCTTAGTCTTGGTTACTCAGTTTTGCCATCTGTTGGCATGGAAATTCCTTTGCATACAGGCTTTATACAAAAAGGTCTATGGAGTTTAATTTATACTCTTTCAACAAAGTAGTTCCAAATGTTACCCTTCCTTTTATGAGCCAAAATGTCAATTAACATTTGTCTAATTTTTCTTTTTTACTTGCTTTCTTGTAATGGTTGGGCTTGATCTTAAAGGCCTTTTCTAGTTGATTCTGTGATTCTATGACTCTAATTTTATCAACAGCTACTTGGTTGTCACAAACAAAAGGTTTGATTGTTTTTTCCCTCCATCCGGTTCCACTGAACATATACTGCTATGCTTCCACCAAAATATATAGATGCAATTCATACTAAGACCAGAGAACACAGTAAAGAATAAAGCACAATATTAAGAAAACGCCATTCATTCAGAGATGAATAAGTAATTGCTTTCAAGTTCTGAATGTCACAAAATTCCGGAATCATGGAACATCTCCACTGTCTATGATTCAACAACCTTTTTCTTATTTTTTTCTTTTAGATTTTTAACTGGAATATCATAGAGTGATTCAAGTGATTCTACAGACATTTATATATAGAAATCGCTTTACACACACGAAATCATGTTTAGTTCAAACAGAACTAATGAATTCATAATGTTACCCTAGTGCATATTTAGAAGGAGTATGTTTTCACTTTTATATGGAACATGTGTTGTCCTTTGTTAAAAGAAGAATATATGCACGCCTACATATATGAAAAGAGATAAAGGAAAATATGCAAGCTGAAAGCAAAATCCCTGCTTGCCCTTCAGTTTACTAAAATAATGTTTGTATAATACATGTTAAACAAAAAAGCCAAACCATGTTGTCTTACAGTTGGCTATTTTCCTAATGAGACATAGTTTGTCCTCCTCTGCTTTTAATTCTGAATTTGACAACCTGAAAATCTCATCTTCAAAATTAGAATACCTAGTCTTTGAAAGAAATATTTTCTTTGTGTATTAAAGGATAAATGTGCCTCCAATACAGAAGGTGTGATAACTAGGATTACTGCTAACTTCTTTTCTTGGCTGCCATCCCACCAAATGAGTCACATTTAGTCTAGATTTTGCCCTTATTACATGCCTGGGGTCAGTATCCTGGAGATTCGGTGGTTACTAATGGTTACTCGGCCAGAGAAATGAAGAAGGAGGTAAGACAGAAAAAAAGCATGCATATAAGGTGTATTTTCTAAGCCCTGCTGTGAGAGTGAAAGCTGAAGACATTTCCCCCACCAAAATATCCAATTTTTGTGGGCTGAAAAATGCAGTTTTTTATGGTCTCAAAAAAGCAGAGTGATGGTAACCCCCTTTTTTGAGTAGTCTTAAAAACCCCTGTGACAGAAATGCAGAAAAAAAAAAGCAAAGATCTTATTTAGATTTACCACCTGTGAAATAGTAGGCTGGGAACAGTATACCACAGGTGCTCCCCACCTCAGTCTCACAACATCCAGCTGTATAACTCATGCTGTAAACAAGAGCATTAAAGGATGTAGCCATTATTAAGACAGATTGTAGATACAGCAACATTCAACAATTAGGCTAATCATTTAAGATTAATTTTTCTGTAGTTCATGTAATTGTCTCTTTCCCAAAAGTCTGCTCATGTAATCTGTCTGGAGCTCAGATCATATTGTCTTTTTGTGTCACTCGTGTTTGATCTAATGCCCATAATTTTATTCGTGGTTAAAGGCCTAAGTGAAATGGCCACTTAACCAAATGCCTACATTTCAGCAGCTTCACCAAATGGCCGGTTTGACAGAATGACTGTGATAAGAATTAGAGCTAGTGCAGCTCACTTATTAATCACTGCTCAGTGACCTTTAGCAGCAGCCAAATTGTATCTGAGTGCAGTTAAGGTGTCCCAGAGTTTGTGTGTCGCAGGAGGAGGTGATGGACTGGAAAGCAAGGAGGGAAGAGTGTTATTCTTTTTGGGGGTTTGGACACTGTCCCCACTGAAATCAATTACAAAAATACCATGACACCAAAGGCGTGTGGACCAGATCACTGAATCTTGAATGTTGCCATGCAATTAAACGCTGGGTCTTGCTATTTGAAAATAATATATATTTCTCTAACTAGGGCACTGAAATGAATAATCCCTGTTACTGAAAGAAAGTTATGTGGGAGTAAAGTAGTCCTTGGGACTGGAATTCAGTTGCCAGCTTAGCTCTCTGCTGCACGGTTTTGCAGCTAATCAGGGCACGCAGAAAGGGTTTCCAGCTGCTCTGTGCTTTCCCTGGGGAGGGATTTTATTGAGTGCTTGTGTGTATATGTGTGGCAGCAGCTCTTTCAACAATATATGCAATAGCTACATTGAAATAACTAGGGAAGCTTATTGGTAGGTCTGGTTTCTTGATGGGTTTTTGTTTCGTTTATTTGAGGGTTTTGTTTGTGTATTTGTTTTTTTCATTGTATCCCAGAGGAAACAGCTGGGGAAAAGATCCTGGAGAAGGCCTGCAGGCCTCTCATGACAGTTTATTTGAGTTTGTTATGTTTGAGTTAATTTGTCCCATGTTTAAAAAACTAGGACTCCTAAAGAATGTAGATGTGCATGAGAAATATTAAAAATAAACAAATTTTCCAATACTACCACCCAAATTGACCTAATGTTTCTGGGTAAAATAAATCAATGTGGGTATTTCCAGTGTGATGAAACAACACTTTAGAATCTATTCCTAAAAGAAGCTCATTCAGCATTGGCTATGACCGACTTTGTTACTTGAAGTTGATGAAAATACATTTGCAAGCAAGGATTATTCATACATCAATGGTCTTCAGTGCTGGAACTTGTACCAGCAGCCCACAGAATGAGACAAAATTTCCACAGAGTTGTGTTAAATGTTGGGTTTGTGTTTGGTACGGGAAAGGTGAAAACTGATTTATGTCTAACAAAGTTAACATAGAGGTGCATTTTTTAAATAAGTAAAAGTTCCTTAAAGCAATTGTGTAAAATCTTCATCTTTAATATGGTTTTCATTTGCTAAATAGCTTCTTCCCCCATTGCTATGTTTGAGTTCAAGGCTTCAAAATTTTGCAAGAAGCCCTTATTTTTCAAATGATTAACAGACAAAAGGAGCAGACAGGCAAAATGACATCCTCTGTTCCTTTAGTATTTTAAAATAATTAGTCAATTTGATTTCAATGTAAGATAGATTTTCTCAATTTTATTGTAAGAACATGATATATTTATGGAAAAATACCTAAGTACAGCTTTTTCTCAAAATCAAACCACCTATTTCTTGGGGTTTTTGCTCTTGCTTCTTAGAGTATTTTTTTATCCTATATCACGGAGAAAAATTTATCAACTTTTTATGTTCAAAGCTACATTTCACTATATTAACGCTTTGTTTTCCATCACTTTCAGGGACAGATCCTCAGCTGGTATAAGATGATCCCCTAAGAGGTTAGTAAGTTTGTCCTAAGTAGAGTGCTGAAGGTACAGTACTGCTTTTTTTGATGCCATGTAACTGAGGGTTTTTAAGATATAAATATAATTCACAGATTGTCTTTCAATTTGTTGATAATTCTGCCACTGTTACTGTCTTATTTACTCCTTCATATATGCCAATTTTCTAAGTTACAGGTTTAACTTTTTTTCTATCTTCTTCCCCTCCACACTCCCCAGCTTAATGTAACTTTTTAAGTGCCACAGGCTGGCTTTATATAATCAGGGACACGCTTTAATATTTGCTTCTCAAATAGTTGCTGTAAATCTTGTGGCCAAAACATCCATTTTTCTTAGCAGCAGAGGCTTTGCTTCATTTTTGTATACAGTTTTTTTGCACACAGATTGAGTCATTTGCAAACATTGGTACCACCTAACTAAAGGCATTCCTGAGAGACAAAAGCTGATTTTTTTAGTAAGTCTTTATCATGGTTTCACTTACAGGGAAGAGTAGGATTCCATCACTGCAGATCTAGTGTCATTGTAAAATCAATGCATACTGTTTCAGTGAAGAGCCAGAAATACAGTGCATGCAGTGATTTTGCTTATGTGTTTATATTGAGACTAACTGTGATTTTCTGTGTTGATACGAGATACAGTGTCCAGTCTGCGGAAAAGACTGGGCTACTAAGACAGGAACCCAAAATAAAGCCAGCAAATGGTGCCAAAACTGAATGCACTCTGAGGCTGTAGTGCAAGATAGAGGTATTCAAGAGGATGTATTTCCCTCCCAGATGGGCTAGGTAAACAATCTGTAGCCTGTCAGATGGATACACAGGAGTGAAGAGCAATCTTTTCAATTTATTCTTAGTACAAATAGATTAAGTGCAGCTTGCTTTTATTTCTGTCATCTGCATCTATGTAATCTGTGTCTTTGCATTTGGTTTTTTTGGATTTTGGAAGTGTAAGTAATCTGCTTTCTGCTTTCACTTAACTTCAGTGAAGAATTATTTCAAGGTCACTAGCTGGCACGAAAACATTCTGTGGCTGCAGTGGTACTTACAGCCAGAGGTCTGAACTACCCTTACAGGTGCCTAGCAGTTGCCTCCTTTGCTCCTTAATACCCAGAGAGGATATATGCCCATGTAAGATGCAATAGTCTGCATTGAGAGTTAATAATGCAGTCATCTAAGATGAAAAAGAAAGTCTGTGACCAGAAAAACTCTGACATTTGACAATTAATGGAGAGCACGCCTGAACCTGCAGAGTCCCAGCAGAGCTGGTCACTACTATTCAGGGTACATCAATAATTCATCAATATTTAACATTGATCAGAGAGCAAATCACCAGCTGAAGAAGGAAAGTCTGCATATCTGCTGTTATCAGATCAGACTAGAAATAGGTAAATGTAGAGCAACAGTAAAATTGTTTTTTTCTCATCTTTGTTTTATATTATTTATTTTATAAATATAAGCCTTAGGAACAAAATCAGCCTATAAAATCCTTTGTCATTATTTCCTTCCAATTTCCCTTCCAGCCCATCTAATGCATTTGCAGGCAGGTGTGCTCTTCGAAACAGTCCTCCCACATAAGAAACTATGAGAACTATGAAATATTACTGCAGTCCAGGTATCTCTGAAATGCTGATCTGCCTGGCTAACATGGAGCTGAAATGCAGTTATTCCCTTTGACATGAAGTCAGTTGTGAATTTACCAGATGAACTTCCTTGACAAATGGCTACCACCCACTCAATCCATCACTTCAGGGAAGCTAGGCTGCCTCATACTTTTTCTTCCCTGTGCTTTTATCTTTTGTTCTGCCTCTGAGAAAGATCAAGGGGTAAAATCCAACCCAATATTCAAAAGTATGTGATGTCGAGCACCAAACAAGTTACAAAGAGATCTTTAAGAAATGTGTATTATACAGTAATCATGTACTTCAGAATTTCCTCCTTTTTAATATAAAAAAAAATCAGCTACAATCCTTCATTAGTATTTTAATTGGCATAACTGTTGAGTTTCCAACTATCCACATGGTAATTTACATTTATACTGTAGCTGGTGGGAGTCGGTTTATTTTTCTTTGTGCTAATCCAAGGCTCTCACTTCCTGCAACAGGAAAGCTACAAACAACAGTTGTACTGCATGGGTGAAAGGCACAAAAGGAAAGGTAAAATGCATATGCAGAATAATTTTCCTAAAAACTAGGAGAAAAATATATGTTAACCTATTATGCATCATATCAGGTAGATTAAAGTAGCTAATAAGCATTTTGCATCGAACAACTCTCAGCCTTGTTTTACCTAAGCAGTCAATGATGGAAAGGCACATTTTTTAAGAAATAATATGTAAAAATATTTTTTTCTGTTCAGAACCTAGTCTGAGAAGAGGGAGGGAAATGATCTGCACACATACATCATCTTAGAAAATCAGGTAGGAGAGGAACCTATAGGTTTCCTAATGTATGCATGTGCTGCTTTCACATAAGCTCTGGGGTTATCTATGAAAGCTGCCATCCCAGCGTCTTCTCCTGTGGAGCATTGGCACAACACATCACTGTGTATGAAGAGGGGCTGGAACGCAGCTTCTGAGGGAAGACCCAGTCCGGGAGAAGACATCTCCCTATCGGTACGTAGGGAGAGAGGGGTACCCTTGGTAAGGCTCAGTGGATGTCAGGGGAGAGCTTGGAGACAGAGAAAGCCCAGACCCACAGCTGGTGTGAGCCTGGAAAGGGGCTGCCAGAGGAAAAGGCAGGCTGCCAAAATTGCTCTCCTTGTCTGAAGCAGGGCATTGTCTGAAGCCCAGGGCTCACAGGTCGCATAGAGCTGCTCTCCCATGTCCCCGTCCCCTGTACTTCCCAGACAGGATGCCCTGGTACCTTGTGGCTGGAGTTTCACCACCAGCAGTCCCTGATGATGGGACAGTGCCTCTCAACATGTCTTCCCCTTCTTTCCTTGAGAATCATGGGGATTGCTTTAGAAAGTGTGTGATCTTTTTCATTCTGTGGTTTTGCTGTTGTCGGCAGAATTACTGTTGTTTTTTAATTTGTATCTTAAGGGAATAAGGCTTATTTATAGGAGTGTGGGTTTGCCTGCATATCTGTCTCTTACTTTTTTTCTTTTTTGAGCCCAGTTGCAGATTTTAGCCAAATGTGACAGAGGGCTAAAGCTCTCCCAGATAATTAAGTTACAAATGTCATGAAAATAGACAAATGGGTAGAGGAGAGAGATGCTGTAAATGCCCATACTGTGGGAAAAGCTGCAGAGTGGTGTCTCACACCACTAGGCACTAGAACAGCCACATGGGAAAAGGGCCCCTCCAAATGCCTGAAACACAGACTTCGCTTCAGCTGGGTTTGTGTTCCATACATGCCAGAGCTGACCACTTATAAGACAAAGCTCCACAGAAAGCAAGATTAATTCGTTCTGTGCACAAATAGCTATTAGTTTTCTGACTGGAACGCCCTCAAAATGTTGTTTGGATTCAACTATTTACATTTTTAAGAAAGATAGTTTCTACTGGTAAGTGGGTATGCTGAGGTGCATATGATTTAAACAGAAAAAAATGCCAGTTCCCTTTTTCTCTTCACAACCATTTTGCCTTCATAGACTTGTTTAAATGAGTACAGCTAAGGCCACATTGTGTTGTACCAGCAAAGCTGTACCTGTTGTGATAATTGAATCAACAATGTTATCAGGGCTGCATATGTTTACAGTGTGCAGAATTCTAGAACAGAGTGTAGAGCCCAGCTGAGAAAGAAGAATCAGTGTCCTATCCATAACGGAGATGCAGCACTGCCCCCAGCCAAAATGGCTGAAGCCAGCAAGAGCAAGAGGTCCTTATATTTCAAGTTAACCGCATTGTTAAATATGCCCCTGTCATGGCATCCTGGAATAACACTGAGGGATACATGGGGAGCAATAAGTCCTACTGTGGCCAAACATCCCAGCTGTTTGTGGCCGCACCCAGGGCATGGTTGGGAACCAGTGCCAGATGGTCCTGGTCAATTTCAGGAATATGGTGAATTCCGGCTTTGGACAAATTACCTGAAAATTTGGAAGGTGCCAGGAAGGTAATTCAAAAACCCATTCCTGGGGTTCTGAAGCTGATCACCCTTACTCCTAGCTTTCCACTATGCTGAAAACTCATGATAGGTTTTGTGGGACTTTAGCCACAGTCCAAAAGAGTGGAGGTTAGAAAATAGACACCTCTTGGCTTTGTAGCCCATAATTTGGGGAGTGGTTTAGATCTCTGGCTCAGCCCAAAGTTCAAGAGAGGCAGTAGAGTAAAACTTATTTCCAGCTCTATTTGAAGATACATTTTAAAATAAAAGCCTTTTCTGAGTAGCCTGTGCAGAATTTATTACTAAGCAGATGCTCAGTTGTCTTTATAATATCAACCACTTCTTTAATAATCTGTGCTGTTTCTAATATTTATGCTACTATCAAAAGAGAGAGAAAGAGAATAATCTTCTCCTTTAGGTTTTTATTTTAACTCAGCACTGGTTGTGCACTCCTCTGGGTGATTTCAGGTTACCTGCCCTCTGTAGCACGATGTGGAGACCGACTGTGGGTAAAGTGCCATAGTATTTTAGCACATGTTCAGTACCAACAAGCCTTCATAAGCAAGTGCAGAAAACAGAAGCCTAATCATTACTCCATGTTCCTGGTGCATAAAGAGAGATACTGTCCTCCC
Source organism: Amazona ochrocephala (assembly GCA_039720435.1). Taxonomy (NCBI): domain Eukaryota; kingdom Metazoa; phylum Chordata; class Aves; order Psittaciformes; family Psittacidae; genus Amazona; species Amazona ochrocephala. Next base: position 66,535,382 of record CM077879.1, read on the forward strand.
ACACAGTCTGTGATCAATGCCAAGTCTTTTGCAGACTTAGGGCTTTAGTTCAGCTTCTCTGATTTACACTTGTGCATTCTTCCTGGCTCTCACCTTTCTGGGGATGTAATGAACTGACTGACCAGAAGCTATTCTGTTACAATGCACAAAAAAGGGATGCCAGGAACATTAAGATGAGCTATAACTGCTGAGGAAAGTCCTCTCGTTTGAAGAGGCTAAGAAAAAAGCCTCTTCAAACCTTTGTGGGCTTTATGAGATACCACAGTGGCTTACGCTTAGGATTTCTCCAGGCTGTACAAAGTCACACAGAGCTGCTCACGTAGGACCTCTTTACCTCTGTTCCCCTGGCTTGTCCTCTATTGCCAGTGTTTTAAGAGCCACTGCATCTTTTTCCTCTCTGTGTGGGTGCTCTATAATCTGAAGAGGGAATGGGTCTCTTTTGAATGAGCTCTGAAATACGGCTATAGTGATATCATTTCATTAAAAACATGCCAATATAAGATGTTCAGGAAATTCAAGAGCATTTATTTACTGTCCCTGTTAAAAATAGATCACTTGAAATATTATGTTGGGTTGTAATCAAGAGTAGACATGTCTCAGCCATGGGCAGATAGTAGAGAGATTTCTGAGGAAAATAATCCACCCACTGCAGACACAGCTATTCAGAAAATGCTTTTTACTTTACCAAAAAAAAAAAAAGAAAGAAACCCAAAACACTTGAGAGGTGGGCATCTTCACATGAAAATCATGGATCTTATGTCAAAGTTACCTAATGACATACAGCATGGCTAGGAACTATTAATTTCAAGGGTCAAATACCCTAGCAATATGAATAAAGGAATATTGTAAGGGAAGTTTAAGTAAAACAGTGGGCATGGGTTAATACATCTAAAACTGACAGAATGCCATGCTCGCTTTCTTCTTTGACAAGTCTTACAGTTCTGGTTGCATTATAAACTAGAGCATCATCGATTCCACCAAAAGCTTAAAGTAAGTTGAGAACTTGAGTTTCAGTGAGGGCTTGCTATAGGAGTCATAGACTCTATTTCAGACTCATTTGTTTCAACAACTACAGAATCTTTACTGTTTAAACAAATGAAGATAGTCTTGGGAAAACAAACAAACAAACAAACAAACAAACAGTTATTAATAAAACTTTACCCATTTATCCCATTTTGTCAATGGAAAAAAAGTGAAGATAGGCTTTTTATACTGGAAGTTATAATCAGGAAAGGATGTGATGAATTAAAACAACCTTACCGCAGGTTAACTTCTGGTGTGTTAGAGGGTTAAAGAACCTAATCTACTTGCTTATGAATATACAACAGTAATAAAGATTATCAGCAAGGGCAAAGAGGAGGGATTGTTAATCTGGAAAAGATACTATTCACAACTCGGCTGCCTTCTGTGGGGTTGTGTCTGTGTGCAGACATGTACGTGTTTGCTTAAAGTTAGAAACTGCTCCAAGGTTTTATGAGAGTAACGTAGTTTCCTAGTAAGTAAACAGGGTCAGCCACACAGAATTTTTATTTCATTGTTTTCCTACTTTCTCCTTCCCTATTTTCCTATAGGGGAGAATACTTTTGTTTTTTTGTGGCTCCTACCAATGTTTCTCCCTACACATTATGAGTCCTTACCGATACCAGGGTAAATTTTTCCACTGATGTCACTGAAGTCAGGATTAGGCCTTTATCTAGAAGTATATTAGTTATATGGAAAGATAAAACCAGGAGAGTAACATAAAATGTCACAATACTCATGTTCTTTAAAATAAAGTTATAATAACAATAAATACAAGAATTTTTATTTTAATTCCTAAATTGAAAAAAAACAAGTCTGCTAAACACTTTTTAAGCAATATGCATCATTAATTTGTACATGATGAGAGAGAGAGATTATGAGTTCACATACAAGTTAGGAGGTTTTGAGGTTACAAGGTATGGCTGATGATAAAACAACAATCCAATTTACTATTAATTGGGTTTAATGAGTACTCAGAAAGTCTGTTCTACTGCAGGGCCTCATCCTTTTGTATGCAAACTAGGTGTACATTGTGACAGGAACAGGGACATTATGACTCTACTTATTGCTTAACATCTTAGCAATGAAGACACTAATGACTGTACATTGTATAGGATTGTAAAGAATTGTTTTGATGACATAAATATTAAAATTTACATTTCTTGTAAATACTGTTGAAAACATCCTTTTGAAACTGTCTGCATTGTTATATTAAATTAATTCCAGTTTATGAGATTCTTGACACATTTTCTTTAAAATATATCAATATTATGTATTTTGCCTTCTAAACCTATTATGAATAGAGTACTTCTGACTATTATGAATTCATTAGCATGATACAATTTGTATTCAGAGCGTACAAATTATCTCTGGCCTCAGCAGAGCTGAATGAAAACAACGTCATGTAATTCTCAAGGCTATACTGGAGAGCAGTATTTTTCTGTAACTAAGATTCACAATCAAGTGAGAGACAGGGCTCCTCTCCACAAGGAGGTATAGTCAAACAAAGGTAATTATCCAGTCATATTTCCTCTCTCAAGATGTTGCATTTCTTTTCATTAAAGTTTAAACCCAAACCTTACTGTGGTCCAGTCTGCGGACGCTCACTGCAACAAGGCTGTCTCCAGGTGTGGAGAAAACATGCTGCAGAAAATGGTGTGGAAAGGGACGCTGAATTTAAATAGTGAATATAAAGGTGCAAATTTACAAACCATTGCCTTCTGTAATTAGCACTATCTGGAGACTCATTCTACTCTGTACTTAAGGGTTGTTACTCCAAAAATCCCAAAGACACTGATGTGCCCTGTGCTTCATTTTGGAATGTTTCTGTGCTGCAGGGACAGTGCAAGGGTGAGTGGACCTTGGGGACAGCCAAGAGTCTCCTCGGCCTGAGGAAGTGCCACCAGAGGGTGATGTGAAACCAGATTAGCTCACCCTGCACACCCCATTTTTGTCCTTATCCTGAAGGGTACCTGGAGGGACCTGAAGGGCCCTGAGGCTGGTGCCTGGGATGCAGGTGGATGGCAGTGCTTGCCTCCTCCACCAGCTAGCTAACACATGTCATATCCTTGAGTATTTTAAGACAACCTTAAACTACGCCAGAGCCTATTCTGGCCTGTGGCCAGGGAAGAGCTGTAGTAATCAGAGTAGGAAAATGCCTCACAGTGGCATTTCCCTCAGCTGCCCTCAGCTGCATCGCACAAGACCATGGCGCAGATGGAGAGAGGGGGTGGGAAGATGGTGGCCGATGCAAAACAAATATATATGCTGGGCAGCTCTGGGGCTGCAGCTTCAGGTTAAAAAAAGGAGTCAGAAATATTTCACTCAGGGCTGTTCAGCTGGGATTTACCATGAAGATTTAATTGTCCCTCTCACCCACTGGTTTACTTCCATGAGTGGAAAATTGGTTTTAACCTCATGTGGTTACTTTTGCATAGATGATAAGGTGTGAAGCATGAGCACTTTCATAAGCCTGATCTGAGAGGGCTTTGTGCCAGCCATGCTCAGGGTGGGCAACCCCACAGGGGGCAAGAAAGAGGAAAATCGAGCCCCTGTGGCTCTCTTTTTTAAAATGGAAACTCAATAGGTTCTATAAATTGATCAGGTGCTCTTTCCTGACAGCCTAAGTCAACAGAGTAATAAAAGGTTTTTTAGATCCTGCCCTCTGGATCCTGAGATGCAGTTACCTTGTGTTTGCATTCATATCTAGAAATATCATTATCATAAAGTCGGCTCAACTGAACTTGGCTTGGTTAGGGGTGGTTTTTGGCTTAAGGGAGAGATTGATAATGTTGGGGCAACACAAGTTGGATGATGAGTACCTCACACAGTGTATGCCATCAATGGTCATGCTGGTTATGATAGACTTCAAAGTCAGACCTCCAGGTCAGAAATTGTCCAAGTTTGGCTCATTATGTAATATAAATAGAGGAGCTACTAAGGTAAAGTTAGTTTGCACTGCCCAGGCTACTACAACTCATTTTTTAAAGGGAAGTGATCCCCAGGGATGACTTAGAAGCACTAGAGAAAGCAGTATTCTTTAGCATTACTGCTTCTTTCACTTTTCACTGTCTGTCAAGACATCAGTGCTTAGTAAGACATACTATAAATGAGGAGAGGGAAGACAGGGAAATACTCAAAACAGATGAGGAGTGGAAAGAGGAAGAAAATATTAAGATAACATTTACTCTGAGTTTTCTGCATCAAGGAAGGGGATCTAACAGAGAGTGCAAATGTGTGCTGCAGTCTGAACCTAAGCAATGATTATGGTCTGATACATGAAATGGCTGCTCACAGAAGATGAACTTGTTAAGTACCCAACATGCTTCCAGAAATAGACTCTGTGAAATACATCTTTTGCTTATTTTCTTTTTTCTCCAGCTTGAAAGGACAGAGCTGACTTAAATATAAAAGACTAGTTACATAGTTAAATACACTTTTTATCAGAGGAGTGAAATGAAACAGGAGGATCTTGGGCTGAATTCTTTATCTTCTGAAGTCTAAGAAATAAGTTTATTCATTATAATGCTCTTTCTGCTCCAAGGAGCATGATTCCATATTTTTCTCTCCTGTTCTTGATCTTGTTCTTTGACCAGCATGAAGGTGATGTTGAATCTATGCCAATCTTTGAGCACCATGAAGGTGAAGGTTTCAAGATCACAGAATTGGTCTAAGCCATATTTAAGAGCAGAGAGGTCAGTTCAGAGCCTACTTAAACGTCCAAGTTGTGTGACCAAGAAACCAGCAAAACAGCTGTGGGTGACAGGCCTGCCAAATCAGGTTTCTGGAAAAGAAGGCAAACAAAGAGGACGCTGATCTTCTCACCCAAAGAGTTGCTGCAAATAGTGTTGAGTGGATGTGAAAGATGAAAGCCCTAGCAGGAGACATGCTTTTTGTGCTTTTTTTGGCTAAACTTCTAACAGAAAGCCATGAAGGTGTCATTCAGCCCTTGTCAGATGTAATATGTAAGCCACATGCAAGGCAGCTCCGTACAGCTAAAAGGAGTACTGCTGTATAGCAGAGTTAGATTTGTAGTCTGCTATCAGGACAGCCAAACATGCATTGCTGAGGTGTGAATTATGAACGTCAGTTTCCAAATGGCCAAGGGGCAATAAACATTAATATACACTAGACACAGGCCCATGCCAAATAACCCGGGGTCTCAAAGTGTTCAGATTGCAAACATTTGATCAGGATCCAAGCTTTGCAGCTGGCCTTATCTCTGCAGTGGCCAAGCCGAAAACCCAGGGTTTGTGGCCACCTGGCACGTTCGACAATCCAAGGATGCAGTGTCCAATTACCTGCTCCTTTGCCTCCTCCAGCTAACAGTGCCTTTTATCAACCATTCCTTGTGCTTCCTGTCTTGCCCTGGTATTCTTTCTCCAGCCTCAAGTTTTTTCTCTCTCTTATTCACACTGGAGTTTCTTCAAATATGGGACATGCTTTAAAACTCTGCGTAGAGCTATGCAATATTGTGGAGAATTATCAATGGGAAGCATGGCATCTTGAGCACGATCTTTGCACCTTCCATGCAAGGCTGACAGAGTGCACTAGGCTGCTGTGCTTGTGAAAAAGAGGTGGGCAAAAAGCACATAAACACATTCAATCCAACTCGGAAGACCTTCTGATGTTTTAAAAGACATAGTAAGGCTGGTCAGCAGTAGGTGCCCGTGGGATCTGAGCCAGAAACTCCAACCGTTCCTGGGGTCAAAGACTGGATTCTGTAACTGTCTGTGTTTATTCTTTCCAATTCAGATCCTACTGACTGGGCTTCAGGTGGAGATTGGCAGCCTTAATGTGTGTGGTTTTATTTGCCGGGATGTAATGCACAGAGAATCACTTGGACTTGCCAAAATACACAATTGATCCCCTTGTTTCACCTCCAGTAGCAATAGACATGAAAAGAGTTTTGTGATCACCTTGCTCTTGGTAGACTCTCCTTTTCTCCCTGGACCCTGACCTTGCCCTAGACATTAAAGCGAGACCAGCATTGTGATACTATAATTTCTGGGTGTTTTCATGTCTTCTGTAAAAGAAATTGTCAGACATAAATATAAAAGATCTAAATATAAAAAATAATGCCAACTTTCACTGAACTCTAAGAGGTTAATTGGCATATTAATTATCAGTAATTAATATATGCATATACAGACAGAAGTGGAGATTTTATTGGTATGAAATTTGTCCATTAGCTATACTTCAGACTCATCAAATCCAGTGTTTCTGAAGCATTAAGACTACTGATCTACGTTACAGATTTGTGATGTGTATTTAATACTCTCATCTTAAAACAGAACAAGGGGATGTTGAGCTTGCATCTGCAGTTGTCTCGATTTCCTCTTCTCACTTACTAGCTGAAAAGCACACAAAATTTCATGATAATTTCACCCCTGGTTATAACCATCTCTGGTTTTGTCTGAACAGATTTCCTGAGCCTATATGTCTGGCTATAATAATTATACTGTTGACTCATGGTCATGTAAGGAAAAACTTTGTATATTCCACACTGATAAAATATCTCCAGTGATCTTATCTGAACTTCTAGAAAATAAAAGTTTAATAATATTGTTTTAGACAGTCACGCAAAATTTTCAATTTCCAACTTTTTTTGAGAAATAACTCTGTTCAATGATATTTAAACCTAGAACTGGTGGCAAGTCTTCATGGCTTTATATCTGAGCAGTGTATATATTTTCCCTCTGTTTTTCACTGTTGCCATCAATGTGGGAACATGCTAGACCAAGTTTTCTATACAGCCCTTTCTATACAGCCCTCCTAGAACAGGAGTATTCTTTTTTAACAAATCTGGACCTAGAACATATCTGGGTGTCTACACTTCCAGGGATAATCTTGAAAGTAGACCAATTGTTTCTCTGTCCAAGCCCTACAAGCATCAAGGGTCAGCATCATCAAAACAGTTCCTTAAAGTGTGGGTGTAGGTATAAAAACTGCTCCATTAATACCACCCAGCTTTACGTCTCCACTTATGTGGGAGTGCAGAATATGTCTGACAATGTCTCCAGCTCTTCAGGGATAAGCACTAACACTCTCGTGTTTTCTGTTTGGTTATGGGGTTGGAGTGAGTGGGAAGGGTTCTGCTTCTTTTTCAGCTCACATCTCACGTACCTGCCAATATGTTGACATCATGTTCTCCATCCAGGCTGCTGCAGGAGCCCCAGTTTCTCTGTCTGTCTCATTGCTTGACTTTTTTTCTTCTTTTTTCTTTTAATAAATTATTTTTTGCTGAGCAAGATTCAGAGGTGATGAGCTTCACAAGGGCTGTCCTGGCACACATGATCCTTGATAGTCTTACTGAGACTATGGGACAACCCATTATTAGTATGAGGGACAGCACATAGGCAAATTATAGTGCAAATCTACTGTATTGCAGCTCCAGCCAGAAACAGACAGCTCCAGGTTTTGCAGTATCACCTACTGAGACCCCAGGAAAGGTTGGAAGGTCAAACTGTGAGCTGTTTCACTTTCATCTATTTGTGAAGGCCATGAAATTCTTTATAGACATTTTAACAAATAATGCTTCAGAAATATATTTTCTCCTAAAATCCTGCTCCTTTTTATTTCTCAAGTATAAAAGCCAAAAACAACTCAGCACATGTTTTAAGTTGAATAAAAGAAGCTTATAAGAATACATGTTTCACCCTTCCGGAAGGGTCATTATAAAAGAAGTAATGTTAAAAATAATTTTAACGTGATCTACAAAAAATGAACTCTTCATTTTTCTGCATCTTTTAAGACAACCTGAAATATCCCTGAATGACGTCTTGACTTATCCTCCTTCTTTTCCCTTTTGCCCCACACCCAGCCTCTCCATCTCAGTAAAGGGATGGTTTTGGCACCTCTGGCTATAACTGAACGATGGGATCCTCAAAGCTTACCAGCTCCTTCTTAGGATGAAGTCAAGATGCATGTTTTCCCTCCTATTTCTTCCCTTTTCCCTCTGGTACTATGTCACCAAAGAAAGAAAATCAGGTGCCCAATTGTAATGGTCAAAGAGATGTTGCAGGATGCACCCCTCTGTTGCTCTAGTCTCCATTAATTATATTATTGGAGACCTGAAGTGACTACCAGTGAATTTCAAGGACCTTTGAAATTATATTGTTAGTGCTCTGTCCTTAAAAAGCAAATATTACTAGGTATTTCAAGACTGTACCTGCAGAAGGATTAGGTATTGAACCTGGAGTTTCCAAGATGGAGGCAGGGTAAATTTAACCCCTTTACCCATTTGTTCAAATACATCTCAGAAATTACAAGCACAAATTGCATTTGCAAATCAGAAGAAAGTATCCCTTGAAAATTAGACGGCATGCTTCCTAAGGGTCACAATAGTACCTGTGGCTATTTCGGTTTATGACCACTTCCCTGTCACCTTCAGGCCTAGATCTAAAAGAGAAGCAAAGGCTGGCAGGGGTTTCCTAATCACCATTTGCACTGCATGGTATCATACATGCAGTCTCAGTAATGCAACTACAGATGGAAGGTGCACACAGGCATACATGCACATCCAAATAACTGCTGCATCTGGTCCCAAATTTACCCAAGTGCAGTCTCACCAACAGACATTCCAACAGACCACAAGGTATATGAGGCAAGGACTGCTTTCTTAAAATTTATGGACTTATCCAAATAAGCATATACACACACATATGTATGAAGAGAGCAGGAGAGAGACACCACAGTATATAAGTATACACACATATTGCCTAATAAAAAAATATGACCCTAATGGTTCCACTAGGTCTTGGCAATTACCAAACTAGCTAAAGATAATATTAATGACATATAAACATTCTTTTTTTTCAAGTAAGGTTGTTTATTCTTACAAATGCTCAGAAGAAAAAATAATAATGAACTCTACAATTGATTCGGAACAGTGCCAACGGCAACATCTTTGCATTTCCTGGGTGTTTAGAGATCAGGGATCCTGTCAAGCCTGGCTATTGTGAGGGTAATCCCAAAAGGGGTGTCCTGGGTTCAGCAGCAGCAGTCATTTTTCTCCTTCTTGGTAGCTGGTGCAGCGCTGTGTTTTTGATTTTGGGCCTGGGAACAGCACTGATAACACCAGTGTTTTCAGTTACTGCTTGGTGATGTTTAGGCTGGCCAAGGACTTTGTGAGTCTCATGCTCTGCCAGGGAGGAGGGGAAGCCAGGAGGAAGGAGAGACAGGACACCTGACCCAGACTAACCAAAGAGGTTATTCCATACCACAGCACATCATGTCCAGGATGTAAAAACGGACAGGAGAGACCCAGAAGGGTGTGAGGGGGTGCATGGTGGGGGGTGCATGGCTTGGTTGGGTTGGGATTGATGGTGAGCTATTGTATTCTTTCCTTGTATTTGCCTTGTCATTATTATCACTGGTGGGGGTGCACTGCTTGGTTGGGCTGGAATTGGTGGTGAGCTACGGTATTCTTTCCCTGTATTTTCTCTTGTCATTATTATTATTGGTGGTAGCAGTAGTGGTTTGTGTTATACCTTAGTTACTAAACTGTTCTTATCTCAACCTGTGGGAGTTGCATTCTTTCAATTCTCCTTCCCATCCCTCCAGGAGCAGAGGGAAGAAAGAGGGGGAAGTGAGCGAGCGAGAAAACTGCATGGCTGAGAGGCTTAAATCACGACAAGGGGAAAGTGCAAAACTTCACTTTTCCCAGTGGAAATTTTGCAAAGGATGCTGCCACAACTGTGGCTGAATCTGACCATCACTGAAAAGGACAGTGAAGGAACAAGCAGTGCCTGGCTTCAGCAAATGTGGAAACTTGCCATGTATTCTGTGCATCACTTTTCTAGTCCTGATCATGGCATACGATAGAAGCCAGAAAACAGTCTCTTATCACCATTCCACAGGCAGCCTCTCTTTTAGTATGTGCCCTGGGCATGATCCTGCCAGTTTCATGGGCACAAATATGGAAGAAATTATTTGCTCTTCTCTATAACCTATTTACAGGGATTTCTTCTGAATTTCCAGAATTTCCCCTAGAGTAGGACAGCCCCATGCTGTTCTCAGTTAGTGTTATGAATAACATTTTCCAATAGAAACGATGGTTGTACTCAGCACGAAATATTTCTGACGCAAAACCTTTGCCAAATGCAGCCCAGGATTTAATTTGGAATTTTGACCTTTGGGGCAGCCTGCTCCTAAGCTGGGGAGTCCAAGGTCATCAGCTCAACATCAGCTAGCTCTTCCCTGCTTGGCACTGTAGTAGAAAAGCCCAGGAAGCCTTGGCTGTAAAGTAGGCCACAAACCTTGGAGTTACAGGCAGCTGTTCAATAGAACCAACTTTCTCTAGCACCAAGTAAAATGAAGAAAATGGCAATTTTGTTGAGCAGATGCAGGTTTTGGGAAAATATTTAATCTGGAAAGTATCATATGTCTTCCTTAAGGAAAAAAAAGCGTTCTCAGAATTTCTGGTTCATAGGAAATTGTGAAACCGTTTAGGTTTTGATTAAATTTGGTTAAAGTGAAATTTGGAAAAGGTTGTTTTTCACACACCTGAAAAGCTACTTTACTGCCAGTTTTCTTTCAGCTGCAAGCTAGGTCTAATTAGGCAAAGAGGTTGCCAAATAAAACAAATGGCTGTGCTACTAATCTTTTTCATATCAGTGAAACTTAGAGAAAGTTCACAGCATCATTGGTGTTATTGTAACTAGGATTTGAAAGCAGGATAGGAAATAAATGTCATTGCCTTATCAAAGAGATTTAAGTCTTATACTAGCTGTATATTTGCCCTCTGGATGGCAGAAGAACAGTGGAAAGAAGGATGAAAAAAAAAATAGAATCACTTGAAAAAATATAATGGAAAAATAAGGCAAATAACCTAAACTGTTTTATAGTTATATCTAAGAATTTAAATTTCCATTTACCCTACCCAGTCTTGTAATACCAGGATAAACTTCGCAGGCATGTTAAGGAACACATCACAATAACCTCACTATCTCTTATCTCCAGAGCTCTCAGAAAAAGAGAATGATCCAGTGTCATGTAATAACCTCTTTAATGCGGCAAATAAGCCACTAGAACACTGGCCCTAAGGTGGGGGGACATACAGAGTACAATCCTGCCACCTGAGACACTCAGATTTGGCCACTGGAGAGCAGGATATGAAGGGTTTCTGAGCTGTTGCACCTGGTCCAGGACTTCCAGTCTGTGCAGATCACCAGAATCTCTATCTTCTTCCTACACAAGGAAAACAGGCTTACCTGGGCATGAAAAGGGAAAAAAGTTACCCACCTGTCAGTGGACTGGCAGGCTTTACGTACAGATACCCTTTTGCACACACATACAGCAGTAAGCTGCAGTCCATTTGGCTGCACAAAATGGTCAATAATGCCATTGCAAGACAAATGAAAGCAAGGAGTTTGTCTTGAATCAAGCTTTTTATTCTAAATAAAATGAATCTGATCAGCAGGTGCTTTTAAAGAGGTTCCTTTATTATGGAAATGCAACCCAGTGTGGGAGACACATGCTTCATGCAAAGGTAAGTAAAAAAGGAATGGTTTAGGTGAGAATATGGGACCCCATGTCTTTCTTTGCATACTGTATTATAATGAAAGAGTGGTTTTCTTTTTTATACTCTGTGGAATATGAACCAGCAGGTCAGTTGCACAAGATGTTTGCTGCTCCCATTTTTCCATTGCTCTTACCTTTGGCTTGGATAGATTCCTCTGAAAACCAGCTTTACAGAGCACCAAGTCAGGCAAGCTTGCCAGAGACACTGCGTAGCCCAGCTAGTCAACAGGCTGCAGCAGTTGGCCCATGTGGTAAACCGCTTCCCCTTAAAACTGGTGTCTTGAATTGCTAAATAAATTCATCAGTTTCTAAAGATAGATGAGACAAAACGAGAGCTCTGGGCAGGCCAATTACTTTGTTATATAAGAAATGTGGCCTTCTGGGCAATGTCAGTATTTGCCTGCAAAATACTTGGCCCAAGATCAACAGTAAACTGGAGCTGTGATCGCTTCACTTTGCCTGACATCCACATGGTTTTCTCTAGTATGTGGCAGTCTAATATGGTCAAGAGCTACATTTTGCTTGCATCTTAGATTTTATTATGGTTTTCCATTTACATTAGTGTCCCTGTGAGAACGAGGCTGAGATAGTTTTAAAGAGGACTGAGCAAAGTGGAAGGAGAAAGGTACCAAAAAATATAGCCTCAGATTACTATTTTAAATAAAATTCTTGTGTGAACATTGAACTTTCGTGGTGAAGAAGGCAGAAGGCTGTGAAAACACATCCTGCCTACCTTACTGAGACCTGGAACTGGTAGGATGAGCATTAGCTGTGGTTGCAGACAAGCTATGGGGAGCAGTCAGGCCCAACAGTCTTTTGAGATGCAAGGACAAAGATCAGAACTCCAACCAAGGAGGGAGGTTTTTATAAAGAGATCAGCATGAACCATGCTGCTGAGAGCCCTCCACTGCCCCACACTCGCAATCTGGCACATGCTCATCAGAAAAATAGCTGATATAACACTTAGCCCAAAGACTTAATCAGTTCAAAAGATTTTGGTTTTCTCTGTCTACTTTTTGCATTGCATTATTATGGAAGACAAATTCCAGTGGAAAAAAAAGAACAGAAGTATTAATGAAATGGTTAAAGAAATTATTCTATGTTTTCCTTTTGCAAATGGTCAGTCCCATGTTTTGCTTGTATATTTTGTAGCTCTGGTATCTGATTTACATGTTTTTGACATATAACCAGAGAAAAACACTTTTTAAACCAAATTAAAAAATTACTTTGTTTGTCACCCAAAATGGCCTGGGGGACTTATGACATAATCATACTGAGACATGTAACTACAGAGAAATCTAACTGCCTCAAGTGCAGAAGGAACAAAGTTCTTCAAAATCATAAAGTCAAGTCCATCTTCAAACAAAATCATGGTGCAGTGACCTTTATCTGACTCCAGCTTCTGTTCTATATATATTGGGAACCAAATCGTGGGCTAACAAAGAATGAACTTGTTACCTTGCAAATGGTCAACAGAAGGCCTTTTCCTTACTTCTGTCTTGCTGAAACTTTCTACTGTGTAAGCAGGACAGCCTTTGTGAATCAGCCTTATGTTTGACTTATGCACAGAGGTGAATGCTATCCCGAAAAAAGAGAGAATAAATGAAGTGATTCAGGCTGAGACTTGCTAGACTTAAATAACGGTTTTACATTTTCAGAAGTCAGAGTGCAACTGATTAAATCTGCAGCTGCCTAGGTGAAAGCAAGTGATTGGTGGATCTCAGAAGATTTGGGACCAGATTCACCCATACGGTTTGACTCATTCTGACAATAGAAAACAGCTGTAAGACTGTTTCCCTGGCCAGAAAAAGTTGGGTTTATGGTTGCTTTGAGTCTCCAAGCATCTGATGAATATAGACCTTTGTCTCAAGAAGCATCCGAACACTCAGAAGCTTATCTGCATTTCACAGCTAAATAAATTGTGAGAGGAAATTTGAAGTGATAGTCCTTAGTGAGCTTTTTCAGTCATATTTGGTACTGAGTAATTGATAAGAATTTGAATACAAATTCTCTCTGTGCCAAGAGGAGGCTATATATTTTATGAACTCCATTTATTAAAAGGAAGACCCTGCTCTGAGAAACTCACAGTCTAGGTATAAAACAGCAGAAGGACAATTAACAATCAATCTAGATAGACAGAACAAGACGAACAGCGTGGGAAGAAAGTTTAAAAAGGAAGAGTGGCTGAGCACTTTCACTAGGCTTATTTACATGTCTTAGTAGATCTGCAGGGGGGGCATTTGTTTTTTTATCTCTCCTTCAACAGACTCAATGGGAAGACTGAGAGACTGGAGCTTTGAGGTTTCATGGGATGAGTATTTTGAGAGGAGACTTTAAAGAATACGGGGTGGGGTACAGTGGATTGGGTCAGGAAGGGAATTTGAGGCAGGGGGATCTCTATTGAAGAATGCACCAGAGAAAGAGCTGGTGAAGCAGATGTGTGTAACTGGAGCCAAGTAGATGAGGCAAGGGTGAAAGGGTGAGAGCAGAGCTCTTCCAGCAGACTTCCCATACTTCTACTCCCACTCCTGTTTCAAGCCTGAAATGGAATTAGAAAGCAGGGCAGTGTCGATGGAGAGAGGACTGCAGTGGCAAAAACTAACTCAGCATCTTCATCTTTCAAAAATGACATATTTACTGTTCTGAATTGAAAGTTTAGATTAGATATTTTTTATGTTTCCACTATCTTGCACTGAGAGATAATAGCATTTTCTAATTCTTTTTATAGATTCATATGCAAGAAGTCTGCTGCGTTTTCATGTTTGCTTGAGACAACTTGCACACTTGTGTTCTCTGAATGCACAGACTCTGGAGATTAAGACCAAAAGAGATGCTTTATTGTTTGCTGTCTTGCTCAGTCTCTCTCCCCACCGCCCCCAAAATTCTTTCTCTTTTTCCTCTCTCCCCAGTCTCTAAATGAAGTATTTCCAAATGTGCATTTTCTCAATCTTGTCTGAGCGTTCTTTAGATTAAAGGTCAAAAATACAATTCTTGTCATTGTGTAGATACCAAAGAGAATGGTAAAAATGGAACAGTATCTGTTCTGTGGACTACATTAAAAATAACCAAAAGCAACAGCTTTAGGACTGATTTAAAAAGTCATGCAAATGTGTAAAATCTAACAGCCTTAGGACACAGTTTAGCACTTTGAGACATATTTCATATTTTTATAAAGATCCTTTAAAAGTTGGCAGGAGATAAATCACCTATTCAAATTATTTAAAAATTATGCAAGCTAGGCATACTACAACCTTTGATCAAAAGTACTTACTGAATTGCACATTCTCCAAATAACCCCTTTCAAGGTCACACTCAGATCTAGACCATAATGGCTTTCAGTGCATTGGTGGTCTGAGGGCTTTCTGCCCTTCCACTGGCAGTAGTGGGAGTTAGACAAGTACAATGAGATAGGAAACTCATATTGCTTCAGGGTAGTAAGATTTTGCACCCATTTTAAGTAACTTTACATCAATTCAATGGCAATGCATTGACAAAAAAGGCAAGATCAGCATTTGAAGGGTTTTGAATTCATATATGCCGGTTTACCCATTCCTTATGACTATAGGATCATCTTAAAATTTCACCAAGTTAACTAAAGCACTCACTATTAAGTGGAATACAGAAGGTAAAAAGAAAAGTGATCACACAATAACAAGAAAAGCCCATGTGATAAATATAAACTGCAGGGTATTCTTCAGCTGTTCCTATTGACACTATAAGGAGTGTTATGCTCTTTGTAAATATGGGATACATACCTATTGACCATGGGAGCAAAAAAAAAAATTAGTCATTTAGTTGAAGTGATTCAGTAGACAATGACATCTTAGCAGTAAAGGGAAAAACTTTTGTGCCCTTCTTGAAATAAGCATTACATATATGTACATAACAATATATTCTCCATCTGCTGAGAGTGCAAAATCAACAGTCTTTGATAGGAATACTTCTGAAAGGGTTATTCAATGCTTAAAAGAGTACTTGCCACTTGCATAATTTTAATAGAATTATCAGATAGTTTGATGGGATTACTTCATCTCATGATAATCCATCTTCTCTATAATACTGGAAGTTTTTGGTGACAAATGTGGCTACTGGCTTAAACATTTTTTTAGACCACATTTTTAAAAGTCATAGTGTCATTGAGCATTGTTATTATTAGGTACGGACACTTGCCAAAATCCAGAACTGTGCAGTCCCAGCTCAAGGGAAATTTGGGACTGCACAGCCTTCCATTTTAAAGCTCTCTCTCATTAATTATAATTAATTATTATTATTATTTCTTTTTTATTGTTAAATGTGAATTCAAGCAAGAAGAAGTATAGAGAATTAAAGTGCCCTGAAATGTTTATGAAATAGAGATGACATTGGAAGTGCAGATTAAAGGATAGGCAAGGAGAACTGGGAAAATAAGGTGGAGGTTATCAGGAACAACTTTTACCTGGCAGTGCAGTAAAACATTTGACCAAGCTGAATGTCCTGGAAGACTCCCGCTTTCCCAGGAGTTTTAAGGTGAGGGCTTAAGAAGGCAGTTGGCAGGGAACAGTGGGAACCAGCGTAGATAGTTTTCTAGGGTCTGTCTGAGGTTTAATTTCTGAGACTTTGTACAACCATATGGTGGTGAAATGCTTTCTTTGCTTGGAAAAAAGTACGGAAAAAACGTGGAAAAAGACCACCATGGTACAAAATTAGAACCAGTACAACTTCTGCTATAACAAATCTTCTGCTACTGATTTAGAGTATGTATCTGAAGCAGAAAGGGGAAGGCAAGAACTTGTCTCTGCCTCCCTCTTTTTCATCTGCCATTTTGGCTTATAGGAGGTTTTGTGAGCAAGAAGAAGAGTAGCCTCCAGTGTTAAGTGATGCACAGCTGAGCCAGGATGGGCAAGGACAAAAGTGACCCTCACACTGTGCAGTCATCACTGAGACTCTGGCAAATCCTTTGGAGGGATGGAGTGTAACAATTGGTACAGAAGAAGGAGCCTTAGAAGACCATGAAGATATAAGATGTGATGAAATGGACCCCAGTGGTGTCTGTGACAAGATAACAGAGGTTTCTTGTACCCAGAAGTAATGTTTCCATGGCTACCTCCCTATGGGAATACTGTATACTCTTCTTGCAGGTCTGAAACAACTGCCAAGCTGGAGGGTGTAAAGTAGTAAAGTTGCCTTTGAGGACTTCATGATTGCTAACTTATTTAGCAGTTCTCCTCTGTACGTCCTTTGAGGTTTAGATGCAATCTTCCCTCCCAGGTCAGATCGTTAAGACCATTCAGGAACCTCATTTCATTTCGAATAAAAAAATGAATATAACCCGAGATATCACAGATAATCTAAAGCAGAGGCGGTACCTGCCACCAAAGAGATCATTTAAAACCATTGCAACCTAGAAACATATGAATCTTTCTGAAGTATCTTCTCTGATTTAATAGAAATAGTTTCAATCACACATTTGAAATTCCAGATGTAAAACTCTGGCATTGGTGAAAATCATATTTGTTATGAAAAGTTACATTAATTTGTAACTGATTTCTACATGAACTTGTATATGCACACACAGAAATAAGATTGTTTCTAGACCTGAGCATAATATATGTAGTCTAAGAAAGGGTAGGACAGAGAAGTGTTGTGAAAATATATGAGTAATATAGAATTCCCAGGGAGCAGAAACAATCTCATTTTTTGCAGTACTGTTCTTGTGTAACCACAAGAAAGTAGAAAATGTCCTTCATCATAGAGACAGAATGTCTTACATTTCTTAGGTATTCCTTAGTATGATCTTTTATGCAGGGACAGTCAAAACATGCAAAGAGAAAAGAAAAAAATACAAACCAGGTGCTGAAGACTGTGACAGGTGAGGTTCTACTGAAAGTATAGTGAAAAATGAAAAAAGCAAGGACACTGAAGGGTTCCAGCTTTTATTGTCTCACTTGGACTAATGCACATTTCAGTTGTATGTGGTGCATAGAATATAAATGAGATGTATTTGCAACAGAGAGCAAAATGTAAGAAAAGCAAGAAGACTCTTCTAACATAGAAAATGTGGAACAAGCTTATCTGCACAGCATCCTCACTGCAGTGTTTCTAAAGGAAGGAATCTTTACAATTAGAAATCTGATTTGGTGAGCTGAAACACAAATTACTCAGAAGACTGGCTGGAAATCTGAACAGTTTTAAGTCTATGTAGCACTTAGGCATTTTTATAGAGGACTTTTCTCTGTATGCTCTTGAGTGTAACAATCTGAATCCCTAGGAGAAAACACGATGGCAGACTCAGGGGGCCAAAGCAGACTCAGCAGAAAGTGCTTTCCTGGTGCCATCAAAATAAGAGAAATCTCTCTTCAGTCCTTCTCTCATTGTGGCCCTACTTGTAAACCTCTGGACAAGGTGCTGTGAGGCTCTGGGAAGAGCAGTAAGGAAAAACCTTGAAATCAACCAAAACAGGAATGAAAAGAGAAAAAAAGGAGGAATAAACTGGCGAGTGATCCCATGTAAACATAATGCAGTACAGAGTAGGTGAAAATGATTCAGTGAATAGGAATGGGACACAGATGGTCTGGCAAGTTCATGCAAATATCAGAGAAAATATAAACTATGGTCATAATTCATTTCTCTTTGTAGCTCTCATTCAGTTTCTGAATATGTATGGACCTCCAGGAGGCAATTTTATGGGCTATGTGTAGGGAAAATCAGCCTGCAAAGAGAGTTAAGCAGCTACAGAAATTCATGCTAACACTCTTCCTAAGAGCATCAGCTGTTTGGCACCATGACCCTGGAGACAGAAGGAGAGCTTCTGAGTGACATATCTGCAAGATGAAGAGCACTTTGTTTCTGAAAAGCTGCTGTTTAAAATTGGGAAGAAGTTTCATAATTTAAATGCAATAACTTTGATTTTCTGTTTATCCATATGTGTCTGAGCCAAAGGCCTGTGAATGAAGGTCAACATGTTCTCCCCTCTGCTTACCACTTCATAGAATTTGCAAACCTGTTTTCAATTAATTTGGAAAAGAACGCCAACCATATGTGGTTTTAGTAGGTTTGAGTTCTTGATGAGTTTGGTTCACAACATAATATTTGTGTTACCGTGTTAGGGCACAACCTTTTCCGGGGCTTGACTCTTTATTCTGTAGCCCATGGTGTGAAAGAAGAGTCCACAAGGCTAACTCACAAATGCTAAGAGATTCTATTTTTTGCCATCAGAAAATTTTGAAACTTCAGTTTACATCTGAATGGCTTTTTTTTTTAGACATATTCTATCTTCATTATTTGTATGTTATTTTAAATGTAACAGAAAACATCAGTGAACACAGTAGCTCTCCTTCAACAAGCGAATCAGGCTTTGAAGAAAATCACTGCTGTTTATCTTTGTTCCTGTAACTTTTAAAATGCTGTCATACTTGAATTTGTAATTGAACTTAATTTGATATTTAAAAGATCAAGATATTTAACTATAATTAAATATTTATTCAAGATATCTAGATGTTGCTTATTTTACTAGCTATTAGGTTGTAGATAACTGCAGCTGAACAGTTCTTTTCTAGTTTACAGTATTCAGTACATGAGTAATTATTCCAATATACATGCATCAGAGAGTAAATGAATATAGGAACAGTCTTTCCTGTGGCTAAATTTTTGTGTGGTAAGTATATCCTCATGTTAAGGACTTGATAGAATACATAAGGCAGAGAACATGGTATGTATTACCACTCTCGGGTGGTCTAGTAGATCATTTCTACAGCTCAAAGGCCCTTGCCATTTAGTGAAGATACAATACAGTATTCTTCCATGACTATTTACATTCCCTTTTTTGCAGCAACTTCAAATGCATGCATTAGGCATGTCTTCCCTCTTGTCTTTTTTTGATCTCCGTGAAGACAGATTTTCCTAGGGTGTCAAAATATAGTACAGTCCACTCATTCAATAGACACAGATCTTATTTACAGAAGTCTTATTTATTGTAGTGAGAAAGAGAGCATATTGCTGAAGAATAGTCATGGAAGTAAAACTGAAAACAAAGCATGAATAGCAAGCTTTAAAAAATAAATCATTGGCTCTTTTATCTCACCACTGTCTTTGTATAGCTGGGGAAATGATTAAAAAGATATTTTAGAAGAGAAAATCTGAGAAGTCCTGCAAAATTCACTGTTATTATTTTAGGGCTTTCTGAGCAGGCAAGTTCTGCAGTCCTTTTGAAACTCAATTATAATTTAGCAGGAAGAGGCAAAAGAGAAAGATTTTAAATCCTCACTGGAAATGGAAGTTATGGAGGGACTGTATGTAGGGTGAAGGTAATGAGGCCTTTTTGTCATGGACCTATCCAGGGAAGATGCTGCATACAATTCCTAAATGAGTACTTAGTTCAACCATCTTTTAGAAAAAGTCATCCTCAATTTCTCATTTGTAAAACTAGTCTTGATTTTCATGAGGGAAAAAAACCCTCTAGTTCTTCAAAACCAAATTAAAAAAACAAAGAAACTCTGGCACTCTTTGCCATGGTACTTAGATGCTTCCACTTAAAGACACTTTCCTTTAACAATCTCAGAGCACGGTGGCCATAGATCAAGCTTCATGATGACTATGCAAAATACTTTAGATTATTTCTGGAACAAGCAGAATGCCTTGCAGTCAGAAAATGCTGATTTGTCAAAATGAGAACGTGCTTTCAAAAGATTTGTCTAGATAAGGTTGAGTGTGTTGGGTTAATAAGGCTGACATGCATGTTTTGACTTTTGCAGCTGTCAGATCACATTATATGCCCATACAGGGATGATGGAAATCGAACTAGGGGTTGTGCAATTGTTTGGACCTTAGTGAAAGCAATCACTCAATATTTTGAAAGTTCATTTTGAGGTTTGCATAATGAAAATCCTCAGAAATTTAGTTTTGGGGGAACTTAGAGCTATCCACATTTTGTTACATTTCAAGATGAAAAGAAAGTGCTTTTTAAAAAAAATTTTCAAGTACTGAAATTTAAAAGGATTTGAGATTTTAGTAAAGTTAGTTATGGTATCCAGTTTTCACAACTTTAACCCTGGTTCTGTAAATGTTATTGCATATGTTAAACTTTAAATATATAAGCACCCAATATGCAATGAACAAAGTTATGATCTTAATTATATATGTGTTTGCAGAGCTGGGGTTTTACAGAAATTTAAAAAACCTGTCCATCTGAAATGAAATCAATACTTTCTGGCTTGACTTTGCAATTGTATGTAAGCCATACGTCCACCATGTCAACTGTTACCCACAAGCTTAGAGACACAGAAACCTGAACACACTAACACTCAGGATAAAACAGATAAAGCAGATATACATACACTATTCCTCACTGAAACTAGCTATTTTAGATATGTTTAACAGATTTAAAATATTCAGAGAAATATTTCATATGTAATTACTATAAACTGGCCAGTATGGATAATAGTAATACCAACCAGTGCTGAACTGTGGATTATTGTATTCGGAATCACGTTCAAAATGAAACCAAGTGCAATATTTATAAACAGTCTATACAATTTTCAAACTATCATTGGAATTATCAATACTATACTTTTTTTTTATACATATCTAAATGCAGTAGGATATGGTCTTTCACTCCAAATAGAGCCCCTGCGTATCCAAAATTGAACAGAAATTTGTTTTACAGCTGGGTCAAGGTTTTGGGAAAGAATGGGCAGTAACTAAAAGCCGCTCATAATAGCAAGGACAGTTCCATATAAAGCAGGAAACAACTCCAACCATATTAGAGAAAAAGTGATGTTAGTGGAGGATAAGGGGGGTGAAAAAGGCAAGTAAAGTCAAAAAGAAAAAGGAAGCCATCATTAAAATTTACAAAGACTTTAAGGCAGCCTGATAGACAATACAAAGTGGAAAAAGGCTAAGCATCTACACAGTCAGCAAATATGGTGAAAGGAATTAGCTATTTGCATAGATACAAAATAGGCTTAGACATCAAAGACATAGGGTAATTTTGAACTTCAGAAAGTGGAATGCAGCTAATGGACCTCTACAAGGGTAATCATTATGGATGAGTCTGTTCAATTTCTATACCAGTGACCTAGAAGAGGTAATGCAACTCACAGTGTAGGAGCTAGACTGAAAGACCAATTATCAAGTGAAATTTGACTTAAACTATGTGGGTTAGAGTAGCGCTGAGACTATTAGTGACAGAAATTAAACACACACATCAAACAGATGTGCAATAGAAAATCCTAATAAAGAATCTCAATGAAGTAATTTAAAGTAGAAATTTTATTAGATTCTAAAGTTAAATGACAAAATTACCATAAATATGTTAGAATAATATTTGCCAGAAGACAAATATTATTGAGTACTCCAACAAATCTTTGAATGCATCTTACAAATATATTTATGTAAATAGATCCACACTAGAAAAGCACTCCAACTGTAAAGGTAACTATCAGTCAGCCCAAAACTTAAATGAGAGTTAGGCAGTTTTCATTTCCTTGTTAATAAGATAGAGATTGGATGTGGTACTGTATACATGCAAGGCAGATGTAAGCACCTCAAAAATGGAAACATCAGGTTTTTTATTATACAGTTGCATGGATTATCATTATAATACATGAACTAACCAATTAGATAACCTCACAGTTATGTGGATTTTTGGTATTTCTCATCAACGTCTTGTTCTACAGTTTGTGAAAGTTATAAATGAGAAGCTTTTTACAAATTTTCAAAAACTGAAGGTGAAATTATACTATCCATGCTTTCACCTTTTAGATAATTTGTAAAGCCAGCATATTTTTATGCTGATAATAAAACATCTTAATACAGTGACTCTTATTAATCTGAATTTTTATGCAAAATGTAACAAATATAATTCACATTATATAATTACTGCATAAGATAATAAAAATTTTGTTATCCTGTAAGCTTCTAAATCGTGATGAAATTTTCTGTGCTGCAAACTGCTCTTGGCTAAAATCTTTTCAAATGCATAAGATGAAAATTGTTTCACTCTTTGACCTGTGAGCCAAGTTCCCCAAAGTCTGATGCAAATTAGAATGGCTGAGTTATAAATATCTCTGAAACTAGGTTTATAATGGAAACCCAACCAGATCCTTCACTACAGCAGTACTCATGGGGGCTGTTAGGGCAGTTTATAGAGCTATAAGCAACAAACTATAAGTTAATGAGGAGGAGCAATTGACTGTTATAAAGCACCCCTAAGCAAGAAGAAAGCATCAAAAAATTCAGGAGCATTTCCTATTGGGCTTTCCATTAGCTATGTCTCTGTATACAGATTCTTTGCTCCTCATTCTGTTTCAGGAAAACATTGCCTTAGCTTCTTGTGTTTTTCTGTGCTGAATTCAGCAAGTATACTTTCACAGGGCTGAGGAAGGGATGTGTGTGAAATCTGAGGTTAGAATACAGTTATAGAATCATAGAATCATAGAATAGTAAGGGTTGGAAAGGACCTCAAGATCATTGAGTTCCAACCCCCCTCCCATGGGCAGGGACACCTCCCACTAAACCATGCCATCCAAGGCTATGTCCAACCCCACCTTGAACGCCGCCAGGGATGAAGCATCCACAACCTCCCTGGGCAACCCATTCCAGGGCCCCACCACCCTCACAGTAAAGAATTTCTTCCTCAGATCCAATCTAAACCTCCCCTGTTTAAGTTTAAACCCATTACTCCTTGTCCTCTCACCACAGTCCCTAATGAAGAGTCCCTCCCCAGCATCCCTATAGGCCCCCTTCAGGTATTGGAAGGCTGCTAGGAGGTCTCCATGCAGCCTTCTCTTCTCCAGGCTGAACAGCCCCAATTTTCGTAGCCTATCTTCATACGAGAGGTGCTCCAGTCCCCTGATCATCCTCGTGGCCCTCCTCTGCACTTGTTCTAACAGTTCCATGTCCTTTTTATGCTGTCAAAAAACTATTTACTACTCTTGTCTAATCTCAACCTTCTGTCTTTTCTCATTATTGCATGGCTGGGAACGCATCATAGGATGACAGTAAAATAAAGTTGGAAATGGCTCCATTTGACTTTTAAGCCTTTTTATATGAATTTATTCCTGCAAGGTTTATTGTTAAAATTTGAACATGGCATAGAGTACTGGTGTCTAGGCCACACAATCCGTGCTTGCAAAAAAAAAAAAATGAGCAAAGACATGGCTCAGTTAATGTTAGGGAATGGGGGCAATACGGACAAGGGAGATAATTGACATTATTCCAGTTATACAAATGTATTACTAAGTAAATTTCATGCATGCTATGACTGTCATTATAAAGCCAGCATTCAATACAGAAGACATGACAGAAATATTCTTCTCAGTTGACAGGTGATTTGTGACAGCTCAGAGTGATCAGGGTTTTCTTTTCCAGTCAGAAGTCATTGCACTCCATTTTGGAAAAGATATTTGAAAGATCGAGATTGTGTGAAACTCACTGGTGAATAATGGTGCAGAAGGTAGATGTGTATAGCTTTGAACACACCTTGATTGTTTTACACTGGGACATACATGCTGCAGGAAGTGTTAAATACTTCCCATGGCTTGGCTTGAGACATATACATCAAGAAGAAAGCAAATGACAAAATAAGCCCCTCAATAATTTTTTTTTCCTCTTTTTATTGGCTATGTGAATTCTCTTTTCTGAACTGCATACATAGACTTCCTAGCAAGAATAATGAAAGATAATTTGAACAAGATGCATGCTTCATAAAAAGATGCATATAGTTTTCATGTGTCTGGCTTAAATCAGTGAGTTGTTTAAGAATGTGAAATAATTAATTCCCTCACAAATACTATTATTTGAAATGCAGTAGCATAATGAACCCTCTATAAAATTAGATCTCCTTTGGGACTGCACTTTCTACCTGTTGCCTTCAGTTACAGGATTGCTGCCATGTTGGTTTTCTATTTCTGCATGGCCCCCTGTGACATTGAACTGTGATAGGCAATGGGTAAAGCTAATGTTAGGTTGGCTATGGCGTTTCACAGTTTTGCTCTAGACTGCAACAAAAATGCAAGCCTTCAGAGTGCAGGAACTGAAATCCCCTTTTCACAAATGGTGTTGTGTTGAAATCTGTTATCTCCAGTTTAGACCAAGACATGGTTTGTTACAGTCTCCTTTCCTGTACACAGGGAATGAAAAGTGAAAATACAGAAAATAAGCAATCTACATTTCCCTATATTGTTTGATCACGTCTTACTCTGGTCTTCAGCTAAGGATATGACAGCAGCTTATACCCTTAAAAATACAGACAATGTGATAGCTTCAGTGGTGCTGTCAAGTTAGGTGCCTGCTGTATGTCGGCTTGGGACAGCAGTTATGGGAAACCTACTAACCTGGGCTTTCATCAGTGTGCCTGCACCTATTATACATTACACTGAAGGACTTGCTGATGCAGACTGAGATTGCTCTGCACCTGTGAATGCAAATGCGGACCTTTGCCCTTTCCAGGAGCAGGCACTGCCTGCTAGCAAGGGACATGAGCAGCCACAATCTGCTGAGGAATTAACACACCAGTTTGAAGGAGTGTGAAGGGGACATGCTTGCCACCCTCTGAGGAAGAGAGACTCCCAGTATCTATAGGAAGCCTAAAAGATCAAGACACAGGACCCTTAGATGCTATTGCAAATTCTTTTGATTTTTAATCCTACAATTATTTGTATAATGGTGAGGAGAGAGAAAAAAATAATCCTTCAGCATGTCTGCTGGTCTCTTCAGGCACAGCATGTTCATAGATTTACTCTATATACTTCATATGCTGCATAATTGCAGTGGAGAAAAAGAGAAAATTTCACATTTACACTAAATTAAATTCAAAACCTCTAATATGTCAGGTCACAGAAGGCATGTTCACGTTTAAATAGGACTGCTGCTTTGGAAACCAAGTAGCTCTGAAGTACATATACATGTTGGCTGTAGACTCCATGGAGCTCCATTAGGTAATGTTTTAAATATAAAGCCACTTAATGAGGAATGTTCACAAATGAAAAATGCACGTTGCCCATAAAATGCTTGTCAAACAGTGGTGTGCACCTAATTTTAGCACATGGAAAAAAAAAAAAGATCACATTAACCCATATTGCTGTGAAACTCCTGGTCTGCCCTTGAGAGTCCTTTCTAGGATTTTTGTATAACAGGCAGACTTTTAATTTCATAATTTCCCAGTTTTTTAATAGGGAGCTATAAAGTATGGGAGCAACAAATGCAGAATACCTTAGGTTTGAGGTGCTTTAATAACAGCATAAAATTTCTTTATTGGGAGCTATATGACTGTTAATGGTTAATAATTCCCTTAAAGAAATTTGAATGTTGGATTGACAATAATGTGCTGATTATAGAGCCAAAATTTCTACAGTGACAGACCAGGCAGAAGGTACTCTCAGTAAGGGACCACTGTTATTAAATACACTGTCACAGAAAATTAGGCCAAAAGGAGATCACACTTAAAGAGACTGCACAGCAAGACACACCCTTTTAAATTAGACTGTCCCCCTGCACTCCACAGAGCTCGTTCTGTGCTGAAGTTTAATTTAATTCAATGCAACTCTTGTTGTAGTCAACCTTTTGGCTTCCACCATCTTTTCTCCCATGTTTTACATCTTATGGAGACTATTTTTAAAGTTAATTAGCTTATCCAAAATAAAGCAGAGAAAGATGCATATTGCAAACTAACATTTAAAAACATTATCATATGAAATAAACTACACAATGGTAGCTGTTATTTTTTTTCTGTAGCAACTGCTTTTCTAAGGAAAAGAAATGTATTTGCAAGGAAATTATTTTGAAGTCTTTATTTAAGCAAGTCCCTTAAAAATATTTTTCTTTTCTTTCTTAAAATGAACTAGAAATTATAGAAATTAAATATTAGATAATGAGAAAGGAGGCAAGTAGTGGCTGATGGAAACATGAGTGCTAAGCAGAATTATTTTACAAAGACAAAATCTTGACCAACAAATGAGTTGGTCAGTCTGCTGTCAGGATTTGACTTGGTCCCAATCCTGTAAGCTGCCACACAAAAAATCTTCCAGACAAGAACGTATGATTATTTAGGAATTATCTTAAGTAAAGCTATGGATAGAATGATACACATCCACTTAATAGGACCTGGCAAAATGTTTGGAAATATACAGTACAGTTGATTATTATCAAGTCATCATTTGAGTAGTATTTACACACCTTAAGTAGTGCTGGTGACCTCTGTGCTAGGCACTTCCCAACCACCCTGAAACAGCTGGCTCTTGTCCTCAGAGATTTACAATCCCAACAAAATAGGGCTACACCAGAAGAAAAAAACTTGGATGAACGCCTAACTGCAGCTAAAAGGAAAATGATACATCAAGACCTCCGCAAAGGGCCAATTTGCTGGTTACACCTTCTTGGGAAGTTTGTGTTATGTGTCTGCCTTTCCCATGGGTATAACGCAAAAGAAACCTTAATAAAATGCAGACTTCCTGCCATTTACATGCCAAACATGAAAGCAATAACGTTAGGCCAGGTGCCCTGTGTGTAAGCAGAAGAGAAACCTGCTGGGAGAATCTGCAGGGCCAAGAGGCACCACACAGAAAATCGTTGAAGGATAACAGAATGAATGCTTATTTCTAGTTTCAGAATCTCTGCCCCATCAGGTTGCCTCTTATAGCTAATGTAACTTGCCTGTGAATAGGGGGAGCACCTGCTAACATTCTTCTTAAGAAAGCTAAAAATGAATGATGTAGTTGAAACTGCTCTGAAATAAAAACAAAAACTTGAAAACCAGTCAGCAACAAGTTGTTCATGGTTTGTCATGAAATGTGTCAAGATATGTTCTAAGCAGACCTATCTTGCATCTGATACTGAAGAATGTTTTCATTTACTGCTCATGTAACAAAATACATTATTAATCTTTCAGACAATACAAAAGGGAATAAAAACTTCAGGGTATCGGATTAGGAATCAAAGAGTTCTTGTCAAATTATATACATGGTCTGAAACACAATAAGAAACATTTCAGTAGAGATGAGTGATAAGTATTCCACTTAAATAGGCATAATCAGCTGCACACAATTACAGAAGGAATACTGATGTAGTAGGCAGTAACTCTGCAAAAAGAGCCTGGAGGATTGCACACTCAACATGAGTAAAATAAACAATAGTTACAGTTGGAATAAAACAAGTTTCATGCTGAAGTGCATAAATAGGAGCACTATATATACCAAATATGAAGTAATCCTTCAACTTTACTCCTCACTGATGAAATCCATGCCCGCTTTAAGTCATCTCTTCGTAGGAAAGATATTGAACCAACGCAGAGAACAAGGAAGAAATCATCAGGGATCTAGAAACATGGTCTATATGAAAATACAGACTTTGCTTTTCTCAGAGAGGGCTGAGAGACACCCAATGGCTATCTTCAATCAGGAAAAACATCAGGAAAAAGCTTTCATACTCTTGAGATTGCACCATCTATTTTACAACCAAGTAGATGTTACAGGCCTGAATCTAGGGCTCTGCTATAGGCTGTTAGGGAAGATGCTGATCCTTTGCAGTACAACTTGTTTCTGCTGCCAAGGGCTGCGTCCTGGGAGCTGGTCTTGCACCTGCCTGCTAGCTAACCCAACTCCTGTGCACCCTGCTGGGAAGAGGCAAAGCAAAAAATGATGCTGCATGCAGGCAGGAAAATGCCTTGAAAGCCTCTGCTTCTTGCAAGGTTAGGTAAAACTATCCTCCGTTTCATCTGTGACCTTGGTAGCTGTAGACAGCATTCTTTATTGCTCCTTAATGTTTAGCATTCTTTTTCTTTCATGTCACTGAACTGGCTTTGCATCGACCTTTGTTGAGTATGACTGGGCAAAATCCCTATCAGTTGTGTTGATCCGCTCTGTGCAACTTCTGTGCCTGAGACTTGCCATACTGTAATGTTTCTACCCATCTGAATACACCAGATACTGCTCGGCTGCTTTAAACCAACATTTTTTTAACATAAGACTATTTCTGGAAGGCTGAAAAATGTCCAGGGAATAAGGTTCACTTGATTCACAGGCAGGCTGTTTGTACATGTTTATTAATCAGCTTATAAAACACAAAATCAACAATAAAACATTTCTGTATCTTGTGAACTTCACCTGGCATTTACAGAAAAAAACCCAGATATGATAGGAAATATCTGTCCAACTGGCAAGCTTTTATGTATTCTTAAGCAGAAAATATACAAGTTTCTTCAAATGCTTAAGATTTTCCATTGATTTTCTAGCAAATTCTCCTCTGTGCTATTCTAATTTCAAATGGCTCACACCAGGAAAAGTATAGATTAGCTGAAATTTTTTCCAGTCTTTGGAAAATATACTCTTTCAGATCAACATTTTGATTAGAAAGAAATAGAATCTGAAGAGATGACATTTTAGTGCTTTCCATAAATCAAACCCAAGGAAAATAATTTAAGCTTGTCTTTTTTTTAAACAAAAAATGAAGAAAACTGTCACAGTCGGCAATCAACTTTGGGACTCTGAGGACCTGACTTTTAATAAGTTTTTTTTCGATATTTTTTTCATATTCATATATTTTGGAAGAGTAATTAACGTCTGGCCTATATTTGAGTGAAAGAAATAGGCAGTCAAAAAAAAAAAAGAAGTAGAATTGTGATTTTAAGCACACACAAATACCAATTCAGCATAGCACACCTGGAATAATTGCTCTGTATATGATAAAGATATTCAGCTCCTTTAAATGTGTACATTAGCAAGCTTGATGTCTGCATCTAAGGTGATCTCTTTCTAGATGCTTTCTAATTAATAGAAGGAATCACATCGGGAGAGAAATTAAACCATCCTATGTCAGCCACCTACCTTCAAAATGAATACTTTTTTTCATTATGCTTGCTAGCTGTGGAAATTAATGGTGCCTGTTTCTTCCATTTGGGATAAAAAGGAGTCTAAAAAACTATAAGCATCTTGATGTCTACACTGAAGAATTCTGAAGTGTTGAAGATGAAACCCAGCCAGTAAAAGTGACCCACAGAGTGCTGATGTGCACTAGATCAGAGCCTTATTATACTCCAGGTAAAAGACTTGACAAATTTCTTCCCACCAGCTTAGTCAGTTACACAATTAAATAACGGTGACTGCATCTGAATTATGTCAGCTGAATTTTATTTACACTCACAGTTGCAAAGTTTTCCAGCTGCCTACTGGAAAAAAATTACTGAGCACTAGACCCACTCTGAGCTGTAAGTTGTAAAATGAGCACTTAGCGTTAGATAGGACCCCATGAGTGTCCCTGTGCAGGGCAAAGTAACAGACACTGTTGAGGACAAGCAGTTGCAGAACTTTAAAGCCCAACAGGTAAATACTCTGCTTATTCCATGTCTGCTGGCACACAGATAATTGCCAGTAGCTGTAATGAGTTGAGGAGTTACAGTAGATAATTCAATGTGCTGTACAAATATATGTGTTCTTCTATTATTCATACTACGACATTTGTTGGTTGTCTCAGGAGTAACAAGTGAGGCATCTATGGTTCATGAATTACTTGAATTATGCATGGTTATGGGTAGGCATTCACCATGTACAAACTGGTTTTGAATCATGCATTTCCTGGGGGCAATATTTCTCATGGTAACTAGCAAACTTTTTAGGTCCTTTGGAGCCTGCTGTGTATTAGTAATTACTACTATGGCAGTGATCCTAGCATGTGTGCTTTCTGGTAAACGTGGGAGATAATGAATGTATACATGTTGATAGATGGGAATCAGCATTTGTATTTATTCACAATCAGAAAGCTATCTACCTCACTTGGAATATAAATTATTACATCAAACTGCTAAACAGCTATCTGCCATCCAATTGTCACTATAAATAGCAGTTCACAAGAGAGAGGTGGCAGTAGATCATATTTTTTACATTTGGAACTGTGCAATCGTTTCGTAGCTAGCAATCCTGCTCTGGGAAGATAACCTATATTCTCAGCTTTAGGCTGTTGTTTCTAGGTAGCTCTTTAGTATCTTTTAGTAGTTCATTTTTGTAAACAATACTGCCCATCTATTAGGGAAATGTAGATGAAAACTCATTAATACACTATTTGCTTCATGAATACAGCACAATGGCTTTAACAAAGGACAAGACTTCTAAAAAAGCTAATGAAGTTTCTATTGCTTGTTAAAAACCCATTATTTTCCCAGAATCCACTTTTGCAAAAGGAAATCCAAATGTTGCACAGTCTGTTACTGTGCATGGAACATTTCACATCACTGAGCTATCTAATTTCAAGTTTTCTTTCATGTTTTTTATAAAAAGATCATAAAATCCTGGCAAAGACACACTGTTGAAGCCTTGGTGCAGTAAATGGAGATCCTGTTTCTCCCTGGCTTGGGCAGAGTAGCACACCAGGAGCGTCAAGTCTGAGCATGGAGCAGGCTGGTCCTGGAGTTCCCAGGCTGCCAGCAGGCACTGCCTGAGACAGCTAGCCCACTGGAAGGGATCACCCACTGCGTCTCTGCTGAGGCTTTGGAATCCCTGTGTTAAAACGAAATATTCATGCTTGGTAGAAAAGAATAGCACCAGCAAACTTCATTACCCTGGAGAAGCGTAGGTTAAATCACGACAGTAGGTCTGTATCAAATGTTTGCACTGCTGGAGAGGAAAGATTCTGTGATTTTCTGTGCTGGATAGTGCAAGTGCCGTAACACTGTGAACTAACTGACCACTCACACCTGTAATGCCCAGAAGCTTCATCTCAATCTGAGTTGAAGACATTCCATGAACTAAGTAAAAGGCATTCTATGCCCCCCACCTAAGATTTGCTGCATGTAAGCGTGCTCCTGGATAGGCAAAATACATTAGGACTGTCTCCTTTTCTTCCTGCAAAGACAAGAGTTGCTTATTACATCATATTTTCTAGTGCTTTGTCCAAGTGCAGCCTAAAATTTTGAAACACTTTGGAAAATGAGCTGAATAAACCTTGTAGTCCTGGTATGTATTACCCCACAAAATAATACCTAGTGGATTCAAGCACTGATTTATCCTTTGTTTACCCAACTCACAATGGATGCAGTGAGAGGATAGGAGTCCTGTTAGGAAGAGGGCACTGTCAGGATTTCTTTACCATACTGATTCTTCGTGCTGATTCAGAACTGATTTAAAAATCCATTGTTAATTTTTCCCTGGGAAGATATTTAAAGAACATACTGATAAAGGAACATACCACTACTTGGCAATAGGTACAGGAACTTGCTTTATTTGATAGTCATTGTGATAGGAGGAAAATTAATATCTGTTGTAAGACATTAATCTGTGTAAAAGCAAATAACTATTGAAGCCACCTCAGAAAAAGAAGTCATAGAAGCTCAGCTTGTAGACTATCTTCCTGTTTCAATTGCAGGCTTTAAATTTTATGACCATGCACTCTGAAGGCATTTTGAACACTCAGCATTTGTGTTTCAGCTGACTATCACTCCCACACTTTCTACCTTCAATCTGGAAAGACTTTGTATGGGAAAATAGGGAAGATGTCTTCTAAAAGGAAAATTTAAATGCTTCTCTGTTATAGTTAGCAGCAAATCAAATTAATTCCTTTATTATTCATTGTGATAATGATATTTATCAAGCTGCTCCCTCGATACTCATGTAGATGTAATATGTAATTCTATGGAAGTTCCTTTATAATTTACCATTAATTAATGTCCACTTATTGCAATGTGTTACAGGAAAAATACATTTGTGGACTTTACGTAGGAACATATTCTTCTACTGTGAAAGGGGCTGAGCAGATAAAGCACACGCTGGAATAGAATTCAGGTGTAATGAGTAAATGCAGTTGTGTATAGAGTGCACTTAACAATCTCATGATGTAAAAATGCAAGGCACTCAGAGCTGTTATATTTTCAATGGCTTAATCAAGAAAATGTTGAGAGACACTGGTACTGCAGTTAGGATTAATGGAATCCCTTGGTGTCCTTATTAAATTTAATAAACCTGAGTAACAGAAATAATAATAACGCTTCACATGTATATTGCATTGCTTTTTTTATCATGGATCTCCAAGCCTGGTGTGAGCATATGGGAACGGAGCATCACCGTCCATATCAGTAGAGTGACTCTTCCTGCTGCAGATGCCACCTTCTCCTAAGTCACCTAGGAGACCCCTGGGAGAGAGTCCTGCAGGAGCACACCTGGCCCAGGCAGATGCATGTGGGTCCCTGCTGACTGCAGTTCTACTGCCTGTACGGTGGAATGTACTTTTTTCTTTGGATTCCTTGAGACATTTTATTGAGTAACTTTCCTAAGGTCCTAGTGCTAGGATTTAAGACTCTCTTCTGCCATTCCTTTTTTTTTTTCTTCTATTAATGACATAGTATTCATCTACAACTTCTAAGTTTGCACTCCTCTGGGTTTTTAGTAGTACTTTAATGCTGATATTTATTCCATATTTTTAAATGTATTACAGACAGATCTCTGTTGCTCAAGCTCTGCTTTGCCTCACCAGGACAGTTTGCTGAAGAAACCATGCAGCTTACGGCCCTGGAATACTCATTTCAGAAAAAGCTTACTGTCCTTAGTTTTTCTGGGTTTTCAGTGACACACAGACCTCACTGACCTGTGGCCTGTCTCGTCAGATCAGCCAATTAGCAACTGTTCAGTCTTTGATAGTTTCTTCAGCTGCTCTGCAGCAATAGTAATTGCTACTCCTGCATAAAACCTGAATCATTCACGACTCTAGGATTTGGCTATATCTGGTGAAAACTGATCACTTATTTTTCAAATGTATTTAAGTTTCTCAAGTATTATTGTGCTACTTTTAAATTCCTTCCCCATTTACTAAGGTTCCAGCTCACTTCTGCTGTATTCATTTTTGCCTAAAATATGGACGGTGCTGAATCATTCCTTTTTCTGCTCACTCAGGCTAGGAGAATGACTGGGCACTGTTTTTCAACAGAAGCCTTTGCATGGCTGAGGAACTGCTGGAAGTTAAATAATCTACAATTTTCTCTCTGTGCACTGTGTATGGTCCTTTGCTTGTTGCTGAAAAAGTTATAGAAAATGAGCAGTAAGGAGAGGTCTTAATAATTTTCCTTTTTCAACCTGAAACGGTAGATACTTGCTTTACATTGTCTGGGGAGGACTACAGTTATGTTCAAAACCTTGTTTAGAAGGAAGACAGATCAAGCGTGTTTACTATCAAAGGCGATAGCGCTTCTGAGCTGCTGCAGACAAAATATTACAAAACCCACCTTGACGTGCAACACTCTTCTCAGCATCCTTTCAATGTTGTCACATTTCCCCTTAGTTCCTTACTAATACAAAGTTGTTTTGCTACTTTTCTCCTTCTAGCTTTCCTTTTTTGCTTATCTAATTCTTTATTCTTGTTTGACACCTTTAGTCTTTCAGACTACAACTCAAATGCACATGCTCCTGCCCTTTCTACCTCACAGAAATTTTTTAGTATCAAATAGCTTTGCCTCCAAGCTCTACTATTCACAATCCAGTAAACAGAGACACATCTAACAAAGAAGACAGGAAAGAGTGGGAAGCTGGCATGTCCATCTCCAAGTTTTCCTCCAAGATCAAATATCTTTCCTTACTTAATTATGCTCTGTGAAGTTTTTTGAAATCATTGGCTTAAAGTCTATGGACCAGTTAATCATATTGCGCTGGTAATCAGGCCATAAAAGAGAAACCCTTGAATCACAGCTATATTGTTCCAAGCACCACAGCCTGTGGATGTCTTCCTTAGAATTTTGTTCCATGCCCACCAGTGGTAATAGGTTCTTACTGCATCCAAAACTCCTGCAGTTTTTTTCAGCCTGCCCTGGCCAGCAGCCCATTAGCCATTCCAAAATCAAACATATATTTCTCTCTGCATTCACTTCTTCCTTCTTTTCTATCCCACTATGAAAGCAATTAGCTACTGAGTCCTCAATAAACCAATCTAGTCCAGCCCACATGACTGGTTTGCTCCTAATCAATTTATTCAGCTTACATAGAGGGATTTATCATATTTACAATATCACAGCTATTTGCGTAGGAGTTATAAAATGCAAGGAGTAATTTTAGGGAAAGAAAATCCAGTTGTAGGATTTTGCTGGCTTCGTTGAGCTTCGATATGTGGGGGTTCATTTCACCATTTGGGAGGGCAAATTTTGTGTTGCAGTCAGCAGAGATCAGATCCATCAAGGGAGGAATAGAAATGCATAATGAAACAAGCAGCAAATAATTCGAAAAAGTGGAATCGGACTTTTGAAAACTGTCTTTTTGCAGAAGAATTTCCTTTTGTTTTACCACTCTTCACTAAGCCTTGGAGATGCACTTCACCCTGCACTGTTATCACTTTAAAGTTGTTTTATTATCACAAGGGAAAAAATCTCAAAAGACTCGATGACTCAGGTCAGAGAGTGTTGGAGTGTTTCTTGTTGAGAGTGAACATGTGAGCAATCCAGCCTCTGACTTAGCCTCACTCAAGTAGTGAGCTGAGGGCTTCATAGGCTACTGAAAGGGTTAACAAAGGATGCCTACCTGCCGACATGAAGAGGAGGTTGCCTTGGGGAGGCACTGAGCAGGCTTACCACAAAGGCACTGAGCACCGCAATCAGGTTACCACAAAGGCACTGAGCACCCGCATTCAGGTTGCCACAAAGGCACTGAGCAGGATGTCCATGCGGGATCAGGTTACCACGGAGCAGGCCTTGATTGCAAGGCAAGAGCCTGTTGCTATGGATGTTTCATAAGTTAACCAATCAGATGTTATCGACTGTTCCAGTACTTTGTAACTTTTCTATAAAAGGTGGTGCTTGCGTTTAATAAATTGTCAACGTTTGATCACATTGGTCGTTGCTGCATAAAAGGTGGAAGCAAGGTCAGGCGGCCTGGGAAGAATACAGGGATGTTGTCCGGGAAGCTAGGGACCAGGTTAGGAAAGCTAAGGCCCACTTAGAATTAAAATTGGCTAGGGATGTTAAGGATAACAGGAAGGGATTTTATAGGTACATTGCCAATAAAAGACAGGTTAGGGACACCGTGGGCCCTCTCCAGAAGCTATCGGGAGAACTGGCTACCCTGGATTTGGAGAAGGCTGAGGTTCTTAATGACTTCTTTGCCTCAGTCTTTACGGGCAAATGCTCTGCCCACACCACCCAAGTCTTGAAAGGCAGACGCGGGGACGGTGAGGGTGGGGACCCTGGGCCCACTGTGGGGGAGGATCTTGTTTGGGACCACCTTAGGAACCTGAACGTATACAAGTCCATGGGACCGGATGAAATCCATCCGCGGGTCCTGAAGGAGCTGGCAAATGAAGTTGCTAAGCCACTGTCCATCATATTTGAAAAATCATGGCAGTCAGGTGAAGTTCCCGATGACTGGAAAAAGGGAAATATAACCCCCATTTTTAAGAAGGGGAAAATGGATGACCCAGGGGATTACAGACCAGTCAGTCTCACCTCTGTGCCTGGCAAAATCTTGGAGCGGATTATCCTGGAAGGCATGCTGAGGCACATGAAAACCAACAAGGTGCTTGGTGACAGCCAGCATGGCTTCACTAAGGGGAAATCCTGCCTGACCAATCTGGTGACCTTCTATGATGGGGCTATGGAACTGATGGACAGGGGTAGAGCAGTTGATGTCATCTACCTGGACTTGTGCAAAGCCTTTGACACTGTCTCACATGACATCCTTCTCTCTAAGTTGGAGAGACATCAATTTGATAGGTGGACCACTCGGTGGATAAAGAACTGGCTGGATGGCCACACGCAAAGAGTAGTGCTCAATGGCTCAATGTGCAGCTGGAGACCAGTAACGAGTGGTGTCCCCCAGGGATCGGTGTTGGGACCGGTCTTGTTCAACATCTTTGTGGGTGACATGGACAGTGGGATTGAGTGTGCCCTCAGCAAGTTTGCCGATGACACCAAGCTGTGTGGTTTGGTTGATACATTGGAGGGAAGGAATGCCAGCCAGAGGGACCTTGACACGCTTGTGAGGTGGGCTGATGACAACCTAATGAAGTTTAACCATGCTAAATGCAAAGTCCTCCACCTGGGTCAGAGCAATGCCAGGCACAGCTACAGATTGGGCGGGGAGGAGATTGAGAGCAGCCCTGCGGAGAAGGACTTGGGGGTGTGGGTTGATGAGAAAATGAACATGAGCTGTCGGCAGTGTGCGCTTGCAGCCCAGAAGGCCAACCGTATCCTGGGCTGGGGTATCAAAAGGAGTGTGACCAGCAGGTCGAGGGAGGTGCTCCTGCCCCTTTACTCTGCTCTCGTGAGACCTCACTTGGAGTATTGTGTGCAGTTCTGGTGTCCTCAACATAAAAAGGACATGGAACTGTTAGAACAAGTGCAGAGGAGGGCCATGAGGATGATCAGGGGACTGGAGCACCTCTCGTATGAAGACAGGCTGAGATAGTTGGGGCTGTTCAGCCTGGAGAAGAGAAGGCTGCGTGGAGACCTCCTAGCAGCCTTCCAATACCTGAAGGGGGCCTATAGGGATGCTGGGAGGGACTCTTCATTAGGGACTGTGGTGAGAGGACAAGGGGTAATGGGTTTAAACTTAAACAGGGGAGGTTTAGATTGGACCTGAGGAAGAAATTCTTTACTGTGAGGGTGGTGGGGCCCTGGAATGGGTTGCCCAGGGAGGTTGTGAATGCTTCATCCCTGGCGGCGTTCAAGGTGGGGTTGGACATAGCCTTGGATGGCATGGTTTAGTGGGAGGTGTCCCTGCCCATGGGAGGGGTGTTGGAACTCGATGATCTTGAGGTCCTTTCCAACCCTAACTAGTCTATGATTCTATGATTCTATGTTCTCCCGCCGCAAGAGAGGTGTCTGTGCAGCCTGGATATTTGTGCAAGGTGACTTTCAAACACCTCTGCTGGTATAGCCTGAAGTCCCCACAGGGTGTGCATGCAATTGGGTCTCCATGTTTCCTGGGCCTCATGTTCCTTGCTGCATGTGCTTGGT
This sequence comes from Amazona ochrocephala, assembly GCA_039720435.1. Lineage (NCBI taxonomy): Eukaryota > Metazoa > Chordata > Aves > Psittaciformes > Psittacidae > Amazona > Amazona ochrocephala. Next base: position 66,572,814 of record CM077879.1, read on the forward strand.
GAATACTTCTGGACGCAGGCAACCACCCAGCTCTACTTCAGATTTGACTGGAAATCAAACTAATAACTTCCTTGGCCTGTGTTGAAAAAGGATGATAATAATACTTTCCCAACTGGTTCTTTCTTTGCTATTATTAGGATTTATTGACATAACAGTAGTATTAAGAGGCCCAGCTAAGGCTCCTTGATTGAGCTTCTCCCCCAGTTCTCTCAGACCCTCGCCCTTGTCCCTGTTACAGCGGCTGTATAAATTATATGACTCAGAGTTGAGCACATCATACAAGTTGTTATCCCAATACATGACTGTCGCATTCTCATCCTACCATAAAAATAAGGTCTGTATACAGACTGTGCAGAAACAACACAGGGGTCGTGGAAGCAAATAACACAGAGAAGACATTTTGCTCTATCTTTAGCGTATGAGTTTTAGAATATGAAAGGGTTTATTTGAGATTGGCACATGAGAAAAATACGATCTCCTAAGACTTGTGTATTAAGAAGCTTGATTTCTGCTGTAGCTGCCACATGCAACCTGCAGCACATCCTGTTTCATTGCTGAGGAAAAAAATTCTCCACTTAAGAGATTCAAGACCAAAATGCTTTTGTCACAGGCATTTCCCCTCCAATTCAAGCCTTCTTTCTCAAGAGCTACACACATATTTAAGTTTCCAGAAAGACTGTCTGCACTAATCCCAGTGTTAATTCACATCCGCCTGGAAGGTTTTAGTTCTCTCACCAATTGCAGTATTTTTTTGCTCTTTGTCTGAATATTGGGTTCTCCAGAAAGGTTGAATGGGTCTGTTCCAGCAAACAGCACAGATGAATGCTGTTATCCAGTGTTTGCAAGGGTTGAAATTAAATACAAATATAGTCATTATAAATGAAATCCAATCTTGCAAAAGCAAAAATGACCAAATTTACATCTTTCAAGGTAAACACTGTCAAAATGCATGGCTTGTCATTACAGAGTTCTTCATTATAGCATTATGTGTTTATATCAGAGTAGTTGTATTGGCAAATGCTTATTGCTATTTCCCCTTTTAGGAATAAAGCTCATTAGTCTGGGTTAGTGCCTTTCTTCAAGGACTGAGAATGAAATCCTATTGGTGCAGCTATACTTGATCATGCCTTTACATGTGGGGATGCTGACCAATGCTGCAATGCCCAGCTTCTTATGGTGGCTGGACTCCTTCCAGGTGGATGCTGCTCTTACTCTGTTGCTGTGGGCATGGGCAGAATTTGTTTCACCCATCTCAGTTTGTATTTTTCTAACTATTTGAGATTGCAGTAACATAGCATGTCTATGATATCACTCATTATACATGTTTTTCTGTAATTGAGTACTGTAGCATCTCAGCAGGTTTCTGAGCTCTATTTAGATGAAGTCAGATTCAAGGGGAGATATAAGCAGTGTGAAGAGATACCCATAAATGGCATCTCTTTGTCTGTGACTATATATACCTTCCTGTATCAATTTAGAAGAAATCTTCTATATGGCAAAGTTTTCTTCTGACTTTTTTCCGCACTCTTCCTCATGCAGGTTGAGGGCATTCCTTTGTTTAATACAGAGAGCTTTGAAAAGACAGAAAAAATTCCAAGAATAAGAGAGGGGAGCATGAAACTGAGGAAGAGAGACTTGCAAACTGCTGGAAACAAAGAAAACAGAAGAAAGAGAGAAACAAGCTCTCAGTAGCATTAAAGTGAGGGAGAAAGAAAGTAGGACTGGGGAGGAAACCAATTTTGATAAGCCAAGTTTTCCTGGCTGAGGAGGTGCTGTTCTTCACCTTAAACTAAGCCCTGTTTGTATTTAATGACCTTATTATTCTTGTTCAACAGTAACAGTGCTCTAGCCCAGCCCTGAGCCTTGTGTTGACTGCAGTTTGCTGCTTGCTTTCCAGTTTGTTTGCTGCAACCCTAGGCTTTACATAATGTTGATATGCCAGTGAGCCCTTTGACCTTCTTGGCCTCATCACAGATGCTCAGACAATGCCTGTTCTGTGCAAAAGAGAGACGAGAGATGTAGGGAGCTGAGAGGTGCATTTGCTGGGGACTCTCCGTAAAGCTTTCAGTAAATTGAGCCCTGCAGGGTGCAGGTACTTACCACAGTGAGGCCGAGTCACCAATAGAGGCTTCTGAAATCTACAGTTTTAACCTGAAGAGTGAAGTATACAGAAAAGAAGTCATAAATCTTAATGAATGGCTGCTTTGAGTATGGATTATACATTGCTAGCAATATGCTGCTGTTTATAGCACATCATTAGCCTGTAAGATGCAATTGAACTTTTGTGTTTGTTTCAAAAGTGACACAGTACAACATTTTAGTCTTTCTGCTGCAGTAACCACTGGTTGTTACAAATCCCTTCATGAATGCACTATGGAAAACTGGGGCAGAGTTCTCATCTAGCTAGCCAAGAGCATGCCTGCTGGGGCTTTGTACTAGAAAACAGTGAATAATGTTTTTAAAGCCAAAGTACAGTAGAAACCCATTTTACACACATGAGCATGTTGCACAAGACTAATATTCATTGAAGTTCCCTGCTGATATGTGAAATTTATATCTGTTTGCAATGCAGAATTTATTTTTCAGGAGTTTTTATAAGTGGTTTCATTCTTGTATCATTTCACCCATGTGTGTCCTCAAAATAGCTTACCTCAGTAAGTCTATTATTTTATTGAGTATTCATGTAAACAGGCCTCACTGAACTTCCCTCTATGGTCTGGTGCACAGAAAATTTATTCTCTAAGGAGAGGTAGCACACAATTAATTTTGGTTTGCTTTACTCCATGGTATTATTGCAGGAAGAAAATCATCCTGTTTGACATCCTGTGACACCCTACTATTAGATGCACTATCTTTTGCAGCACACCAGGGACCTCTCTAAAGGGGTTAGGAACTTCATATTGTTAGCAAAGCAAAAGCAGTGAGGCCTGATGTGTCTAAGGGGGTTTCCCAGGAGTTGGGACCCAATCCATCAGCCAAGACCAGACACTTCTACAAAGACACAATGAATAAGTTTGTGCCCCTGCCTATCGCTTCATTAAGGAGACAGGAGATATTAATGACAGCAATTATGAATTCTCAGTTAATTTAATGTATGACAATATAAGAGGCTATAAGTAATTATCAGGGAAGTTTGTTCATTTTATTTCTTACGTACAAACGTAAGGTACAGTTAAGAAAAGTGATCATACAACAAGCAGCAAAATGCTTCATCATTAAATAGTAGGGAAGTGAAAAGCCTTGGAAAAATTAGTTGACATAGTTACTTCTTTGGTATTTAAGAAAAATAATAAAACAGCAATATTTTAACACTATTTCCTATAAGCGTGTAGGTAGCTGGATGATGGAAAAACCAAGGAATTTGGCTCCTTTACATTCTTGGACCAGTCTAAAATTGAGTTGAGTAAGGATTCCTTCCTAGCAATTTTCACAGAGGATGCTGTTGCTCTCACTTTTTGCCACTCCATTTACTTTTTCTACTGCTGTCCACCTAAGAAGTGAAAGAACAGGCAAAAAATTTTATTTTCTTTCTTGTGAAAAAGGAACAAATAAATAGAAGCTAAGGCGTTTTATTGAAGAAAAGTAAAGGCAGCAGAGCAAAAGGAATTGAAAAGCAGAAGGAAGAAAGAAGAGTAAGGAAAATGGATTAATATTTAACAAAGAAAGGGGAAGCTAAAACAAGAAGTCTGAAAACAAGTAACCCCATAACAGCTGTCCTGGGTTCAGCAGTAGCAGTCATTTTTCTCCTTCTTAGTAGCTGGTGCAGTGCTGTGGTTTTGACTTTCAGCCTGGGAACAATGCTGATAACACCGATGTTTTCAGTCTCTGATCAGTAATGTTTACTCTGACAAAGGACTTTCTGAATCTCATGCTCTGTCAGGGAGGAGGGGAAGCCGGAAGGAAGTAGAGACAGGACACCTGACCCAAACTAATCAAAGATGTGTTCCATACCACAGCACGTCATGCCCACTATATAAACTGAGTGCAGTTACCCGGAGGGTTAGATCACTGTTTGGGTCGGGCTGCGTATTGGTTGGTAGGTGGTGAGTGGTTGTAGTCTCTTCCCTTGTTATTTTCCTTATCATTATTATTGTTGGTGGTAGCTAGCAGTAGTGGTTTTTGTTATACCTTCATTACTGGATTGCTCTTCTCTCAACCTGTGGGAGTTAGTTACATTCTTTTGATTCTCCTCACCATCCCTCTGGGAGCAGGGGGGAGGAAAGAGGGGAAGTTAGATAGCGGCTGTGTGGCTGACTGAGCTTAAACCACCACCGTTCTTTTTGGTGCCCAACGTGGGGCACGAAGGGTTGAGATAACGACAGATTTGACTGGAGTGTGTCTAATCGTATTTGTGACAAGCATTCATTGTTTTGGATTAATAGTCACTCATCACAATGATGATTTATTGGCTCTCAAAGTTGTTGCTCTTGATCTCACATTTTCAGCATGTGGTACTTACAGCTGGTATTTGCTGTGTTAGAGTTTATCGGCTGGGGGCCTTTGCCTGAAGTTCTTGTTTCATTGTACTTTATGGTAATGACTTGTAATACAATAGAATCACTGATCATGAAACTGATCTGGCTTGCGTTCCCAGTGTGGTCACCACCTCTATAGTTTGGGAGGTATATAATAGAGCATAGAATCATAGAACAGTCAGGGTTGGAAAGGACCTTAAGATCATCTAGTTCCAGCCCCCACTGCCATGGGCAGGGACACCTCCCACTAAACCATGCCGGATGTTTAATGTCTCTCTCTCTTTCCTTCTTCCCATTACATGTAAACGTTCTTTTTGAGATGTCCATCATCCTGTGATGTTACATTTCTGCACTGGACAAGTAGAACCAATTTTTGGAACACCAAGGAGCATTAATCAAAACAGGTACATTTACACAGACCAAATGATTTTGCTCTGAGTTCATTCCAGTACAAAACAATCGAGGCTTGATAAAAGGTACAGAATCACAGGCAGTATGATTTGACTTGGACTGTTCTGTATAAAAATGTCTTTGCTATATTGCTTCCTATCATTCAAGAACATTTTATTTGTTGTAGTGACATTTGAAAATAAACCTTTACATTATTTCTTTCAAGTACATCTTCATAAAAGTTCACATACGTACGCACACACATATGCACATACAAGAAATACGTAACAAACCTTGGAAACTGATTCTTTTACTTCTTTACAGAATCTCCTGCATTCTGGGAACTGAAGATGATTACTGTGTTAGTTCTAAGACCATTTTTTCCCTTATGCTCCAACTTGTACGGGTTGAAGGAAGTTTTAAAGTAACAAAACCAACTTAGGTTCACACTATGCTAATGAATAAGTAGATTAGCAGAGGAGAAACTATCTGAGTAGGTGCAATTGATCTACTGTAGTAATGACTGCACCCAGCTAAGTAATGGTACAGATATCAGCAAGGCAACTGCAAGATCCTAACCAGGTTAGGTTTCCCAGTGAACATTTAAGTGTTCGTATCTATAGCAGGTTGAATATCCTACTACTAAGTCCTTTAGTACACGCACAACTCGGGTAACAGTGCGACAACTCCCATGCATAAGTCTTTGGTGAGCTCTGGAGATGGTGACATAGCATTTTCTCGAACAGAATCCCAGCAGAAGAAAAAGGGGAAAGCTAGAGAGGAGGAGCTGGGCAGTGGGCAGATAGAATCCTCCAAAGTACAAGGGAGAACATGACAAAAAAACAAAATGCTTGTAGAAAGAAATATGCTGAAGGCTGCAAGTTCTTAGAACAGAGAGTTGGGGTTATTTTGTTATACAAAATTAAACCTGAAAGTTCAGTGAAACTCAGTAGCTATTCAGGTGACAATAAAGATGCCTGTGCTCCATGCAGTGGAGAAAGCAAAAGCAGTAGAGGAAGGAATAAAATGATCAGAAAAGGTGGCCAGACAGATAAGTCAAGTAGAAGCACAGCAAACAGACTTGAGATGACATGTTTAGGAGACAGCAAGAAGTGCTTAGCAATTACACATCTTTTTTCCCCTCCTCGGATGGTCAACCTTTGGAGGAGACATTTTCTTACACTCCCAGCCCCACCACCAGACTGCTTACAGCCGCATTTGAGAGTTCAGAAGGTTTTGAATGGGAAAAGGTTACTGGCCTGCTCTGCTCTCAACCCATGGGAGTTACATTCTTTTGATTCTCCTCCCCATCCCTCTGGGAGAGGCAGGGAGGAAGGGGGAGAGTGAGATAGCGGCTGCGTGGTTCTGAGTTATGGCTGGGCTTAAACCACATCAGCCTAGCTATTAATACTTAAATAACTAACCTAATTCTTTTATTATCTCAGTGTGTGAATATTTCTTAGAAATACTTGCCCATTTACATTACAAATACATGTCATCTTGCTTTTACAGGAAACAATGAATGAAAACCCTGATGACTGATCTAATTTTCATATTTTAAGTAGATGTTCGTGGCCACTAAATCAACAAATTAAATGATTAAGAGGATGAGTATACAAAAGCAACTACAGTTGGGCTACAGGCAAGGCAGGAAGGAGACAAACGTCACTCCATTAGCTTTTAAATCACAGTGCAGAATTTAGCTCTTCCTTCTTTTTTCCTTATAAACCACCCCTCAATACCCACAGTGACAAGAAAAATGAAGAACAAAATGCTTAAAAACTGTGCTGCCCACCCAGAATGGACAGTTGGGATCTGTAATATACAGTAGAAATTATGTTCTGTGTAAATGTGTAAGTTCGAGAAACACTATTTAAGGCAAAGGACTTCAAAACAAATACAACTTGAAGACCAGCATAAGTTTTCCAGCCACTGCCGCAGCATTCCTGTCAGGTTCTAGAACATCACTCCATTGGCTGCAGATAGGGCAAGAAGCAGTTTCAGCTTTGAGATGGAGCTGGTATTTTAGCATGATTGATTGACCAAGACAGTAGGCTGGACTTGCTAATCCAGGACATCCCTCTGAGCCCTAATTCATTTAGGTATTTTAAGCATTCATCTTTGTTTTAAGTCATGTGGAGGTCACCAATGTATTAATCCAGTACAGCAAAGAATTCTATGCTTTATTTTTTCAGAGAAAAACAACTGATTATAAAAAGTTGTATTATCATTAGTAATTAGGTCTGGAGCTGCAAAATGCATTTCAACAACAGAATCAAAAATATATACCTAGTCAGTGAATAATAGCCAGTAAGCAATTTAGCGTTAGTTGAACTGACATCCCACAACCACATCTTCTCAATAATCATGTGGAAAATATTAATCTACCATCTAGACAACACTTTGCTTTGAACTTTCTTCTTGCATTATTTGAAAGTCAGGGCCATGTTCTCTACTTTTGAACTTTTCAGATACAATGATAACAGCAAGAAGACAGGATGCAGGAGAAGTTAAATTTGAAATGCTTCCTAGCATTCAAATTACTAGACAAACCTTGTTTTTATAACACTTGTCACCAGAATCAGTGTTTTTTAAACTCCTTTTGCTGGTATGTACTATTTAACAACTGTATCCACTACTGCAAAGGCAGCTGCAGAAATGTTTTTCTTCTGCCCCAGAGGCTGCATGGAAAGATTTCACCTCCTTTTATCCCATCAGAAACTAGTGCAGAAATAACCAAGCTGGCTGTTGCCAGACCTCTTGTGCCCAGAAAACCTTCCAGCCATGGCTCCATGGATCTTATCCCTGGTTAACTTTTACCATTGAACTGCATCCTAATGCTACTCCTTTCCTGGTAGTACCTCAAAATTCAGTACAGCTGGCTTGGCTACACCTTCACAACACACCAACCTGCAGGACAGACATCATCCTGGACATCAAAACTAAATGATGGGTGGTTTACCTTTAAGCTGATATTTTCCATGGTGATAAAAATATGGCCAGCATTCGGGGATGAGCAGTGAATGTGAGTTGGCTGGTCCACTGGGGAGTTTTTTCTTTTTTTTTTTAAAGAAAGAGGGCAGTTTTATATGGGGGGATGATACACGTGCGTTATTCTGTAGTAACCTTTTAAATTTTCTGTAAACAGTTTGTAAGCCAGGTTTAGTTTAGTTTGGTTTGGTTTTTATAAAAAGATATTTTAAGTTATTTTTTCTGGTGCCACTTTTTACATTTTCTTAACAAGCTCTGGATTAGTTAAAATCACTTTTTAAGCCAAACCACTGAGTTAGCAAAATTCTCATTACTTTTTCAATACAGATAACATGGATATATCAATATCATATTTCACAATTAAGGATGTGGATGTTTGCTTCTGACATTACAATAACTTCTTTACAATTTTGAAGATTGCAAGAAATAAGGAGGAATTGGAAAAACAAACAAACAAACAAAGAAAACAACACAATTCTTGTTAGAAAGGAAGGGAGGTAGAGAATTGAGACATTGCCCCCCTGACAGGCAAGGATGACTTGGAAAATCTGAGGTTTAGCTGAAAAGCCTGGATCCCAAACAATGTTGTAACACGGTATTTGACCTGAAACATCTCAAACTTCTGAATGTGCCATGAAGACAGATGTGTTCATTCAGGGGCACCCAATATAGTTCTCACTATTCAAAATCCATGCTCTCCAGATACAGTAAGATACATTAGTAGAAAATCAGTGGTAGATGCCAGTGACTTTTGCAATTTCCAAAAGTCCCCACATCTTCGCCGCTGAAGAGAAGGATGTATCTGGGATCATTCCATCACTCCTACTAAAGGAAAATTTGAGTCAGGATTGCAGAGAAAACTAGTTGCTGATTAACCCACTTGACCTGTCACTTAAGAGACTTGTGATATAAAGTATCACTTGAGCTTTTTAAACAAATAACTATAATCTCCACATAATTGATTTTTGACCTTGCACTGCAATTATTCAATGTTTATATATCTCAGCATAGAAGAGCAACTGCATATATACTGTTAAGAAAGATGCCTTAAAAAAATATGTGCACAGGAGAAAGACTGCATTTATTATGTCAGCTTACATTTGTACAGCAGCCAGCTGAATACTGTTTCCTTTTCCCACAAATGTAATTATCAAAAGCAACTAAATTCACAAGGAATACTTTGAGAAACACATGGAAGTTTGTGCTATACAAAGAGTAAAAACCCCTTTTTTGAAAGCACTTCTATTCCTCTGGTTTTAGAACTGTTATTTATTACAAGACCCAGGAGTGTGCTTGGGATTTTACAGAGCAAAGAGCAATAGCAGGTCCCTGCCCTGAGCAGCATACAACCAAGGAGAATGAAGAAAGAAATGATGACAAGAGGCCAAATTTTGTTCTTTGCCCAAAATAACAGCAGTTTAAGAATGAGGTAGCTCAAATTCTATCCTGGGTATTCAATCCATTATTCCGGAGTTGAGAAAAACTGCCTGTTAACCATTCATCATTATCAAGGCTGTCTTACTGATCTGAATATGTCTCTCTTATGATGATTATGGGATAAATTAATCACAGCTACTAGCACTGCCATTGCTATTGTTATAGCATAACAATCTATATTGCAGTGCTGCAGAGGGGCTCAAATAGGACAGATTCTTTTTACCCTTGAACCCAAACTATTGTAAAATGTAGAGAAATAAGACTTTCTTAATTAGGCTGTAAAGGGAGTTTGGCTTCTGCAGAATAAACAGTAGAAGGAAAAGGAGAAATTGGACAGTGACAGCCTTGGGTTTCTGCTTCTGCAAGTGCAGAAGAGCAGCTAGTGTTACTAAACAAAAACATTATTTACCTATTCAATAAATTGTAAAACAGTAATCCAGAGTTTTAGCCATTCTGACTTTATTCTTACATGTTAGGTCCCACTTCAGGAATATCCTTCTTTTGAACATTTATGCAATGGAAGAACTTGAAAAACAAGCAGGAAGCTTCATTGCAAAGGGGTGAAAAGAAGACCTAAATCCAGCTACATTAATCATGGCCCTGATTTGAACAAAACCTTATAAACTAACTGAGAAAGGATTCAGTGATAGCATTGAAATCAGCTGGCTGTCATAGGTCCATAATATCTTTGCAGTGGGATAAAATTTGGAGAATAGGAATTACAGGAGTAGCTAAGAATTGGTCTTGATGCTCAAGCACTGCCTATATCCCATTTTTAGATTTACTACCATGATAACAACTATCTTTGTATGTGTACTGGTGAGGAGAAGAGCTCTATGCAAGGCCCTTTGTTTAGCCTTCCCTTTTCAGCTCCTCTTAAGATATTAGCTGCACAGAAGGTGCCCACATCTTTTATTGCTTCTGCAAGTGGTGGCAGAATATAGCAAGAGTCCTTGCAATTTACACCCTATATTTAATGAAGAGTCCAGGGTCAGTTTTATTGACACTGGCCAATAATACACTATTTAACTGCAGCTTCTCTGCCTCTATACTAGATGCAATTCCCTGACTTTTTGTACGTGACATTCACATTCTAAGTATCTTGGTTTGGGGTTTGAAAGATCCTGGCACCATATCAAGCACAAATTATCACTGTGATGACAGCAAAGAACACAGGAACATTCAAGTGTAAGTAGAAACGTGAGCTTGTGAGAAATATTAGTGTCACCTGCATTGGTTGCAGCCTGCCTGAAAGAAGCTTTCCATGAGTGGTCCAGAAAAATGACAGTGGTCAAACATTTGACATTTACAGTTCCTGCTATGTCCATATCCAAGAAGATAATGATGTGAGGTTCATGTTTATGGTAAGAGAACTGCTGCAACGAAATTAAAATACCAGCATGAAGCAAATGCAGAGAACATGGACACATCTCATTGGAAATTAGATGTAATGAGAGAAACTCCAGCAAAACCAAGGACAAATTTAGTACAGATTATCAGAGCACAGGTCCCAAAAGAAGGGGGATCAGAGAACAAAGCTGTTGTAGTGTCTCATAAATTCTGTAACTTTCTGAAGAGTCAGCTACTCTCTCCAAGTATCTAAAAAATGCATCTCACTAACAATGATGTATAGAGCAAAAATAAAAGGTGTCTGCAAAATGGCTTTTTTTAGCACGGAGAAATATATAAGGTGTTAAATATTTCAAGGTAAGTCAGGAAGATCAATGAATGGGTTTATAACAAACATCCATCTAGGAAATTATTCATCAGTGATACATGAAGATGTAATTGCAACTAAGTAGGACAGTTAGCTCAAAAACAGGGCATGCAATGGACAAAATTAAGTCACAGAATACCAGTTGTGGATGTAGAAGAGAAATGGAGGTTGCCAGGAGATGGCAAATGGATGTGATCACAGCATTTACTCAGACAAGACAAATGAGCTAAGTATAGGGCAGAGAAAAATGGCAGTAGCTCCCTTACTCCATCAGTCACCTTGTATCAGCAGCCGCTATTACTAAGATGATGCTATCTATGCTATCCATAATCAAAGTTTAATATTTTCAGTTGATTTGCAATACTTGATAGAGCTCCTGTGTAAAAGAGAAATATGCACTCATTAGCCGTGCTGAGAATATGTTGTGGCAGAGCTTTGCAAAGAGAATTGCTGCCAGGCTTCTAGTATAGCTGCTACTGCTGGAGCAGAGCAGTGAACTAATGAATTAATTCCTGGTTTGAAATATTCTCCATGGGATCACTCATGAAACACAGACCTTGTTTGCACAAGGAATAAAAATAGGTAACAGTCATCTGCTGCCCTGAATCTCTACATACTTCACAAAACTACAATGTACATGTTGTTTTTTTGTTGTTTTTTTTTTTGCTGGCATAAGCCCATTAATGATTCCTGAGAAATTTACAGAGAAAAGCACAGGAAGTAATAGCAACTTGAAGGAATGTCAAATGGGCTTTAGTGTCTCAGAAAATGACAGTTTTTTCCCAACTATATCATCTGATCAAATCTGATGTATTCTGTCCCTGGACAAAGCTTGGCTGTCTTGAGGAGTATGCAGAAGAACAAGAGTTCTGATTTGGACACTATTATTTACATACATGTACGTATGCATGTGCATATGCAAATAGAATAACCTTATATCCCATCCTCGTAAATGCAATCAGTCTGGTTCCATTCATGCTGGCTAGGGAACTAATGCAGATCTAGATAAAGCCATTAAAAGACAAATCCCATGGTCTCATCAACCAAGTTGCAATCCACAAAACACCTTTGTGTCCTTCAAAGAGATAAAAAATAAAGCAACCTGTAGTTAATGAATACCTGAGAAAAATAACCATGAAAGAGAGTTTGGTGAAGTAATTCTATGAATCTAAGTTCTCCTGAACTAGTGCTGCTGCTTAGGGTGTAGCGGTAGTGGATGAGTACAAGTGAAAAGGTCAAGAAATATGACTGGAAGCAGATCTGCAAGCAAATATGCCTGGCTGCCCACCTGAACATGATGTGAGATGCCTGACTGACTGATTCAATATGGCTGAGAGTAGTAAAAGAGCATACTGAATCAATATGACTGCAAGGATAAAAGATTATGCGTGTGAATTATTATTTTACTGGCTATACAAGTAGAATATTAGGTGAAAAAACAGGAGTAAATGAAGCAGAACAGGAACATCTGAGAGGCAGAAAACTCAAAGAGTAGTTGCAGATGGTTGGTTTCTGACAATCAATGGAAAAACTGTATTAATAATTTTCTTACATGTAAGATGGAAGCATAACACGGACTGCATGAATTTACTGACCCCTGCACCTGATGTATCCCCAAAATCCAACAAGTTATATTGTGACATGAAGAGTAATTGTGAAGAGTTCTCACTATTGACTTATTTTTTTAGAGGATGGAGACTATCCTGACTTCTCTAAAGTGACTGTATAAGCAGGCATGCAGGACATATGCAAAGGACCATCTCTTCCAGGAATCTTTGTTAGTATAACAGGAACACTTTTTGAAGGGGAGTGGAGATAAGACACTTTCTGCTAGGGAATTACTAGATTTACAATCTTATTGATTCATTAACATATATTTAGTTTTAAACTATCTAGCTAATGTAAGTGACCTTATTCTCCTTTGCTCTTTCTCGAACAGCCTGTTGTGCATGTGGGTGGAGGACATTAAACATTGTTAAAAAACACCAGTTCGTTCATTTTCATCAACCATTTTGTACTCTATTGTCACGAGGAGAATTATAACGCAAGGCATAGCAATGGCAAATAAAATCTTCCAACAGAGCTGTCTACCTGAGGGAAGTGCAAAGTATGGTTCACAAGATGACTTCTCCACCCAACAGGTTTAACAAGACCAGAATAGTACCAAAATTGGTGCCAAAAGTACCACAGTTATCACTATGCAGTTACTCCGAATAAAAGTAAATTCATGCTCTGTATATATGTTTAATCGTGTAATTACATTCAGTTTGATCTACTTTCCCCCATAAGTTTTACAACACTACAACTTCAATAAAATAAATGCACAAATGTGTGTGCATCTGTCCGTCTTTCCACCTCAACATAAAACCAGTGTTAGCAAGCAAATAACTAAGATATTCCTGCTCTTTGCGTTTTGTAACACTCTTAAAGAGACTGTATCCTCTGCAATTTCTGTAGCTGCAAGTTGATGGGAATTAGGTACTTTTCTTCCGAATCTAAACCTGGTGTACATTTATTTTAATCTAGCTTTATCTCGCAACAGCAACTTTCAATATTTTGTAAAATATAAAGTGTTTTGCGGTATTAAAACATGCAATACTCCATTCTCAGGTCTGAAAGACTAAAAATGAACTTTTCTCATGTGATTTCATTTAGATGCACTAGGATGTTCAGAAACTACAGAAATCCAGATATTCATGTGCATTTGGGAAATCATCTACTTCTCTTTCATTGCAAACTCACAAGGTGGATGTAGTAGGCTACATACATAATTTGCTTGGTACTTCACACGGTTGCTTTGCTAAGGACCTGAACGGAAAGAAGAAAATCCTGCCTGACATACTGTAATGGCATGCTCTTAAAATGAAAAATAGCAACAACTGTGGAGGTTGCACACAAGAAACCTTCTATTGCTGTCACAAACTGACAATTTTGGGTGAGAACATTACCCTTATCTCTGAGGCATAAACAGTGTGCTTCTACTGTGATTATGAAAATTGAAAATGTAAGCAATCATAACTTTAAAATTATAATATTCTGTGTGATATTAGACAAGAAGCAGCTACTCTTCAAATATCTTTGTGGTTCTGTTACAAATGTTAGCAATAGCAAAAATAACAATGACCCAGGAATAAACTTTAAAATCACTTTATACCAATTATTTTCCTTGGACTAACTTTCACACAACATACCAGAGTAAAATGGCCATACAAAAGACCTAATTCACTTACCTTCAGACTGTGGGAAAACTGGAAATCTGTATTTATAGTGGTTTCACCATGTCACTGGTGTTCCTCTGGAGGAAGATGTTCTGCTGTGGTCACTTCCTTCTTTTTCAGAGTGGCATCCAATAGAAAGGGATGCCTTGCCTCCTTACCAGGCCAAAGACTGAAATCTGTGCCCTCTGCTACAAGCTTGTATGCTCCTGCAGGCTGCAGATAGTTTTCACAAAACAGTAGTCAGATTGCACAAATTTTCCCTTATATTGGGGTCTAGAAAAAGGTTTAGGTTTTGGTTGTCATGTGACAGCATAATATGTACATGTTTCTCTGTCCTCCTTCCTTTTCAGGTCAAGAATGTTTTAGTGTATTGCAAAAATTTTCCCTTTTCTCAAAATTGTAGGACAAGAGTTTCCTCCCTTCCATGCCAGGCAGGGTGGTGTCACACCCTTCTGAGGTAAGTGTATGGTGACATGTTTGTTGCTGACCATGTCTCTGAGAAACTTTGGGCATGGTCCTGGGCTGCTGCATAATGAAATCCATGAGAAGAAGCAGTATGAAAGCAGTTAGACTGCACGGCTCCAAGTTAAATTTGCACCATTTCTAACCCAAAGGTGAAGGTTCAATAGCCAGAAGCACCAGCTATAACTTAAACAACCCACATGGAGAGCCCTCCCTGTCATTACAAGCAGAGTTTTCAAGTCCCAGTAAGGACCATGATATTACCATACTTCATACCACCTATGATTATAGGGGGAGCAACCTTTCACCGCCCCACTAGACTCTGGAGATGTTTATGAGTGTTTACATCGCATCCTTTTTGCATCCTGGGGTGTGGATCTCACATTTTCCAGAGCCTAGACACTAAGTGTCTACTGATTGCTTGCTTGCAAACAAGCTTTTGTTTGTCCCATAGCAGCTCCTGTCCCTTCTGATAGACCCATCTCCACTCTGCTGCAACCCCAAAAATGAAGTCAGTGATCTAATATTGCCTAATAGCTAACTATTGCTTGCTTAAAAAAGGCTGCAGATGTCCCTAAGAGCTACTCATATAAAGAAACTAGAAGGCCATTTAGACAAAGGAAAACATATCAATTGAGTTATCTCTGTTACTAATACTAAGTCTCTTAATAATTCATCCTATAGTAGGGTGCATGTGGAAGTATCCTTCCTCTTGTCTGTTACTACTCCCATTCCTTCAGTGACCACTTTGCATTTACAGAAATTGCAGACTAATCCTGTGCTGGGAGATCAGGGGATGGATTATATCTCCATCAGAAAGCACAGGGATCTCACAGGGATAGATTGGGGGAGGGGTAAAAATACTATAATTCATAATTATGTCATTGAGCCCAGTCTGAAAACTTGCATCGACTCCATTATTGATGAGGACTGCTTTAGGAATAGAAATTATTCTGCTGTCACATTCGTGGGTCAGTGAAGGAGACAGAAATACAGGAGCAATAAAATGTAAGAGGCCTTATGACTTCATGATTAGGTTTTGTATAATGATTGTGGCAAGTTGCTATTTAATGGCCAGATTTTCCTTCAACTTCAGTCAATGGGTCTTTCCTGCTGATTTTAGTGTTTTAGATTCTCAACTTGCTCTTCTCTTATTTGATGATTTTAGATTTTATATAGAGTCTTGTCAATTGGTGTTTCAGCAAGTCCGTGGTGATCATCAAAAAGGCCAATAGGCTTTCACCACCTTGTCAGCTATTTTATCAGTGTCCTGGGTTCACAGTAGCATTCATTTTTTCTCCTTCGTAGTAGCTGGTGCAGTGCTGTGGTTTTGACTTTCAGCCTGGGAACAACGCTGATAACACCGATGTTTTCAGTCGCTGATCAGTAATGTTTACTCTGACCAAAAACCTTCTGAGTCTCATGCTCTGTCAGGGAGGAGGGGAAGTCAAGAGGAAGCAGCGACAGAGACACCTGACCCAAACTAACCAAAGATGTGTTCCATACCACAGCATGTCATGCCCACTATATAAACTGGGTGCAGTTACCTGGAAGGGTTAGATCACTGCTGGGTCGGGTTAGGTATTGATCGGCGGGTGGTGAGCGGTTGTAGTCTCTTCCCTTGTTATTTCTCCTTATCATTATTATTATTGGTGATAGCAGCAGTGGTTTTTGTTATACCTTAGTTACTGGCCTGTTTTTATCTCAACCCGTGGGAGTTACTTTCTTTTGATTCTCCTCCCCATCCCTCTGGGAGCAGGGGAGGAGGAAGGGGGGAGTGAGATAGCGGCTGTGTGGTTCTGAGTTACAGCTGGGCTTAAATCACGACAATCCTCTTCCTTTATTTTAGAATATTGAAATTCATGAATAATAATTTTTTCTTTCCTTCTGTTGACAGGGGAAGTCTTATAACAGATTTGAAATAATACCATGACTGTGAAGCTCTATTAAAGCTCTGTTTGCAAAGAATGCAATTATGTCACCTTATCTGGGAGTTCTCCCCCTCTTTCTCTTCCTTTCCTTGATGACCTTACAGGAAAAATAACTTGTGAGGCAGTAGGAGTCAAAAGAAGCCCTCAGAGATGCAAACGAGGATGGGGACTAGCAATTAGACACTGCATTATGTGAGCGTAACTAATCACAGAGGTAGCTTTCCTTCACTAGCAGAAACACATGACCAGAATTTTAAAGACTCTGGGTCCAGCATCTGAAATCCTGCCAAGACCAATTCTGATCATCAGTACTAGCCTTATGGATAGGTGGTGGCCTGTTCAGTAGTTGTCATTTAAGAGGAAGCAGACCTTTATCCCATCCCTACATACGTGATGTCTCTTCTTTGGACAGTAGCGACATCTGCAAAGAGCCCATGAAATCAGCTTTTGGATATCCTTGTATATGAGGTCAGCAGAAGAAAATCCAGAAAACATATCAGAATTTCAGGGTAAGTTTTGTAAAAGTAGCTCAGTGCGAATGATGTTGAAATCCCATTCGGTTTCCTTTCTGCTGTGACTTAACATTGCTTTGTCAAAAATGAGACTTTTTTAAGGCCTCTAAATATTTGTGAAAGTTCTGGGAGAGAAATGACTCTTTGTGGTGGTTTTCTGGAGAAAAATAGTGAGGTATAATGCTTCAATTGTTTGTTAATAGGCATTTCTGGACTGTGAAGTTAGAAGACCATAGTGAGGACCATGTCCAGGCTGAAATCACCCTAAGTCTAATGGCGAGGAGGTTTAGAAGAAGTGCAAATCTGGAGAACTCAGTCTGATGTATTTTTCCACTAACTTAATGAATGATGTCAAATAACTCACCAAAATGTTTTGTTGTTTTCCATACTGGGATAAGACAATTTTTAACCGGGCTAATTAATGTATATGAATAATGCAGTGCTAAAAAAAAAAAAAAAAAGCCTGCTTTATCTAAAGCCAATGCTTCAGCAAAACATAGTGGACATTGCAGTATTAGTATATATGCAATTGCACGCTAGAAAGACTAGGCTTTTAGCTTAAAGCAGCTGTAGCAAAGGAGTGTACTCCCCCAGTGACTGTAGACCTTCTGGGGCCTTTGCTGGAAGTTGCCATTGGGCAGACCCTTCACAGACTTCCCTAGGTAAAACAATCTGGGTTTTCTTTACTCTTTTCTACTCTTTTTAAACAGTGGGAGTCACATCTGAGGGGCCTGGCAAGTAGGTGAGTGAGGGGTTTTTGGGTTTTTCAAATTCTTTGAAGTTTAAAAGCATAATTTTAGCTGAAATGTGTAATCTGAGTAGTAATAAATACTTTTTAGTGCCGTTTTTGAAGTAGGTTATTGGAACTTTTCTCCAAGCCTTCTGGGTCTTGTAGAGTAGTCAGAGAAGAGAGCTGGTACCTGTAGCTGTACTTCACTTAGGGAATAATTAGTAACATTCATCTTCAAAAGACTGAACTTGCCACTTTCAACCCTTACAAGAGCCAGGGGCTGGACAGGGAGTCTAGAGAAATTGCCTCCCAGGGAAAATACTGCTTGTGAGCTCAAAACCTCATCCTAAACTGCTTGGGAGGGTAGGCAGAGCCTTACATAACAGGTACTGTGGGGACAGGCGAGGTGAGTCCCTCTGTGCTGCGCTGTTGCTGTGAGGAAGCCTAATGCGAGTTGAGGCTGTTCTGCCAAGGTTAAGGGAATTCATGGGTCTCTGTTAGGATGCTGCTCAAATGTCTTTCAACAGAACAAAACCACCTGACATTTCATCTACTGCCAGTGTAGTGTTTCATATCCTAGGTACCTTTTGGGTAAATACATATATCCTCTATGGGCTAATCTCAACTGCAAAATTTTACATTAAATAGGAAAGTCATAAAAATTATTTCCGAACATAGCAATACCCTGAAACTGGGATGCATTTTGGGAAGGAGACACTGTTTACCTCAGCTCTGTGAAATGTATCAGACAGTGTAGTCAGAGGCAGTGATGAGCCACTCATGGATGGGATCCTGCTCTGATGTTTCTCTGCTCTGGTCAGTGACATTTCCTCTCCGTTCTTTGGCTCTAAGGCTGGAAGCAGCTTCCCAATCTGTGTTGAGCAAATCTAACTGTAAAACTAGAAGTAAATCATACATAGCATCTGTCCCTGGGGATGTGTGCTACATAAACATAACAATACTTCCAACTGAGAAAGCCATTCCCAGTATGCCTCTTTAATGGAAGGAAACTAGCACTTACTACAAATGCTTTAGGAGCATGCACCCCATTCTGCTTACTCTTAGCAAAGCTTTTTTCTCCTGTTTTAAATTCAGAGCTTCAGTTCCCTTTATCTAAGAGGTTAAATACTTCAAATCACATCAGTGTCCTAAGATTGTGAAAGGCCAGCTCAATGATGATGACTGCAAGTCGAAACATTGAGAATGCAAATCATCACCCAAGTGACAACTGTTAAGCTTTATTAAAAAGTATGTTGCTTCTGTTTAGCAGACACACGCATAGAAATGATGCTACTGTGAAATTTGGGGGAAGTAATAAAGTTCAAAGCACAGGGAAAGCATTTGTTCTCTTGTCTGTTGACTTTCTGTTTTGAAAACAAGCAACAGTATCACCTCAAAAAATCTGCAGCTGAGATCTGTCACCAGGCAATGTCCTTAAAAATAAATACAGGATATTGATGAATAAAGAAAAATATTAAAAGAACCTTTTCTATAACACCCAATTCACCTTATTATACCAGTTTAATACTTTCTGTGAGTAACAAGTGGCACAAAACAGTGTGTAAAGGGAAAATCCTATGGCTGCTGCCTGCTTGCTAATGTCATATAAATTCCAAAGTTGATAGAGCTTGTCCAAATAGTTCTGTATATCACATTGATTTCATCTTTTCCTTCCATCAGGATACAATCCTAAACTATATAGAAATCACTTGCTTTAAATTTGCAGAAGAGATTTCTTTACAAAGAAAGCATGCAAGGAGCAGTACTTCACACTTGTCTTTAAAAGGATGCACATTCTGCTTTTAAGCCTTCTGCCGCAAATATGGAAACCTGACAATGAAAATGTACCAGCCAAAATATGCTCACTTCCTCCTCCTGCCTCTGCAATTTACTGCTGCTGAAGGTCAGAGAATTCAGTACTATCTCTCGGTTTAAAAAAAACCAAACAACTGATTTTATGACACCGCTCAGATCCCACTCTGGCATTGTGCAGTTGACAGGGTGAATTATAGTTCAGTTGTCACATGACATTTCACCTTTGACTCCAATAAAGCAGGATCAGATCTCATCTTCTTCTAAATAATGAGGATAATATTATGTCCTCACCAGGGTGTCCATCCTGCACTTGATGCATCACTGAGCCAACCTGCTGTGGTAAATCCACATTCCTTCTGCATCAGTATGTTTTTTTGTAAAAGTGCAAAAGCTGATGAAGATGTTAGTGCCAGCCAGTAAGACTGGATCATCTAACTGAAACCAGTAATGTTACCCTCACCATACAATTGTTGACACTTCTGTGGCCTGTGAGTACATTATTTGCTAATGTAAATAATGTATCGTAACTATAGGCAGCCTGCAAAAAAGAAACTCAACCAAATATAAAGGTAGTAACAGTAACTGAGTTTACAGAAAGAATGTTTAGAAGTGCACAGATCTAAGTACCCACCTTGAAGCCAGGGAATGAGACACAGCACCACTGAACCAATCAGAAAGTTATGTTAATGCCCAGGGCTTTCAACTGAATTTTTTCCGGACATCACAAAGGAATACTTTTGCACTTTGGCATGGAAATTAGTCATACACAACTGCTGCTTATACTGCAATGCTATATGGCAATTTGCATTCACTCCTGGTGAGAAATCTGCATTCTTAATAGGATGATGCTTTGGTGAATTATTTTCTATTGCACAAATCAACTTGACATGTTTGAACATTTTTTGCTCTGGCTATCATCATTGCTGCTTATGAATGGTCTTTCAGACAAAAATGGCTCAGAGGTCTGATGCAGTCCATTACTTTTTGAGACACTTCCTTTGGAATTGGTCCATATGGACTGTCACTATCCAACAAATATCTTTACTTGCTTGGCCCTTCGTACTTGGAAGACATATTTTCCTTGGCATTTTTGAGCACCAGGTTCTGTGAGATAAAGCACAGTGTAGCTTTTTTGGAGAAACATTTGGAATTCATCGTGCAAAGACTGAGCATAGACTTGTAGAAGATAGTGTTTGTAAAATGATTACCTGCCTTCTTGATTTAATAAAGTTTTATAGAACTCCAGATTTGAGTTAATGCAGCTTTGAAACAACCAGTTGTATTTGTAATGTAAAGTAACAACTAATCACAATCTCTTTCATTTGCTGCACCTCTAAGTACTTTACAAAAGAGGTAAATATCATTATTCCTGATATATGAATGGCACAACTGAAAGATAGAGAAATAAGATCAATCACCTTCAAAATTTTTCAAGAAGCTTTCATAGACTTTCCGAAATAGAGATCACAAAAGCCAGCTAAGCAACCACATCAAACACTGCTCAATGAGAGGATGAGGATTAACTAAAACATGGAATCATCTAAAATTTCTGAAGTGGTTAATGAGGTATCATATGTGGCCTGGGTTTGCTGTACTGTGTTACCTGCAGAGGAAGTCAACAGAAAGAGAGAAACCTCTGCTATTGTCAAAACTGTTTACCGACTCTTGTCCAGAGCAGGACACTGAGACAGGCAAGCTATCTTGCCATGAAAAATGCATCTGAAGCCAACTATGCCTGATGAATTCTGTAAGAGTGAAGAACAGCTCTCACCAAAAGCGGCTGAAGTGACCCTTTTGGAATTGTAAGTAGTTTGTTCAGGAAATAACCAATATATAATTGGAAGTTCCTCTAAGGAGCAATAATCTTCCTCTTTGTGAACTGAAGCTCAACCCAACAGCTCAAGCACTTATGAGTTGTTGCACAATTCCAGACATTCAGGTAACGTGATTTTCACGGTATTGAACATAGCCATAATTAGGAGGAAGTGTGATAGGAGTAAGGAAATGTCTTTGCTATCCCTAGTCCATGACTTAGCATGAAAAAAATGTGATAACTGCATTACCTGAAACAAAAAAATAGATATGGGAATGATATCACCACTGTTTCCTACTGAAAAATAAATAAATATGATGGGCTTGTCTTACATTTGTTATATAGAAATCATAATGTTAAATATTGTTTTTGAATTTCAGTTGGCTAATACAGATGTCTTTAGCATTGCTGTGCAACAGTTTCAATTTATGAGTATGAGCAACTATTTTTACCACATCCTCCAGGTATACAGTGTGTGACAAGCTGTTTAAACTGCCCAAAACAGTTTTGCCAATGGACCTTCACCCTGATTGGGAATTTCCTTATTATTCCAATTTTAAGCTTTTCCTGATGAGAAAGACAAGTTGTGCCAAATTTGCAAAGCAGTCTCTGCATCAGTGAGAGCACTGTAAGAATAAAAGCTCCATCATTTTCCAGTTGCAAAAAATAATACAGTTTCAAAAAAAATCAGGGCTACGTTTCATTCCCAGAATCATTTGCAGCACGGTCACAACACAGCACCACTGTCTGGTGCAAAAAACCTGCCAGGTTGAGTCGACATTTGAACCTAAATTCTTTCAACGTGGTCATGAATAGCAGTGCAGCCCTAGACTGGAAAAGAAGGCCCTGAAAAACACACATATGAAAGAGTAATTGTTGTTTTTACTGTGAAGAACATAGTCTTGGAAAAGACATCTTGCGTCATCGTATCCAGTCCCCTGCTGTCTTAGGCAACCACAACATATAATCCTTTTCATAAATTTATCAAGTTCCATCTTAAACCCAGTTAGGTTTCTTGCCCCTAATGGGAAGGCTGTTCCCAAGCCTCACTGTGCTGAGGGTTAGAAATATTCTTCTAATTTCCAGCTTACATTTATTCATGGCCAATTCAGACCCATTTGTTCTTGTGCCAACATTGTTCTGTAGCTTAAATAGCTTCTCTCCCCCTCTTGTGTTTACCACCCCCAATGAACTTATAGAGAGCAGGCTGTCCCTTTGGCCTCTCACTGTCATGCCATCCTGTTTGTGTATGAGCTATGATCCCCCCAGAAATGGATGGGCTATTGTTTTAAGAAGGTTAGCTGCAAACAAAGCAGTGCTCTGCCTTGCTGTCCAGGATGGGCCAAATATATCACTGGGTGTCAGGCGATCACTGGAGCCCTCTGGAACTCAAACTCTCAGCTAAGAGCATCCCAGGAAAACAGAAGTGTAAAGTTGCAATAGACTAGTCATAATAGACTTGATACAATAGGGCCTGTTTAGCACATTTCCCCAATTATCCCTTACTACTTCTGAGTCTGAAAGAGCAACAACTGTTAATTATGAAATAGACGTACTGGTCCACAGTGTCTAGGCAGGGAAAAATCATCAGCAGCAACTGGGCTAAACAAATATTTTCAGCAATGTCAGTGCGCATGTGAGAGGAGGAAAACACATCCATGCTTTTAAGCATAATAGGAGTAACTGGCTCAAGAGCCTGTGGTGTCTCTGAGCCAAACATTTCTCTCACGAAGGCTGCTCTGTTCTTTCCTAACTTAGCCTGGTTGTACCTTTAACCTCAAAGAGACAGGTTCTGAGATTTTTTTGACAGTCCCCAATTTCAATATTAGAAGGATAACTGTATCCTTTAACATATGCCAGAGCAATTTACAAAGGTTCTATCCCCCTTGTGTTTCTATAGTTTGAGCATTTTTTCCCATGCTTCCATGACTAGGCTAGGAAACCTTGGCCTATCATAATGTAAATAACATTTTCTCAATAAGAAAGATTCAGATGGTGATGTGCCTTATAAAGGGTGCAGATATGGTTTTATGTATCTATATATCACATCATATCATATCATATCATATCATATCATATCATATCATATCATATCATACAATATCATATCATATATCAATCATACATCAATTCTATTATGCAGTGGTTTTGGTTGGAGAGTTAGGAACAATAGACCCTTCTAGGAGGGCCTTATAGCTTATGATGATCTCATTATTTATTTTTTGCTAGTATGACCACAATTGCTGTTATATTTATAAGTGTCTAGCTTTCAGCTTCACTCAGACATCAGTCTTTTAGTCAGACCACTTTGTTCAGAGGACTTTTTGCTTTCCAGTATACTCATGAAGGTCAGAGAGAAAAAAAAAATAAAAAATAAAGAAAAGCTTTAGACTTACAAAATTTCTAAAGACTCATAGCCAAACCCAAGGAAGAAAAAAAGGCTCAAATACAGTCTCACAAAAGTGCCATGAATTTATTAAAATTGAGTTACAGCTGCAGGGCAGTTTCAGATCTAGCACTTAAGTATTTTGTCCTCTTACAAAAAGCTTGTTCTTTCCATTTCCTGGAAATCCCTAATTTCTAAGTCACACATAACAATGCTAAAGCCAAAATGGAGAAGTAGGCTCCTTGGAATAACATCTATCCCTAACGTCTTTCTGTATGTAGCGCTGCCGCACACATTTGAAGAACGGATGGGGCACACTGTTCTGCAGCACTCATTTCAGAAATGTCACTGAAAGCCAACTCCAATACCAGACACCCTCACCAATTTCTAGGGCATTCAGCACTGGTCCAGTCCCTGCAGAAGGAGCTGGAAGAACAGAGGTAAAGTTTTCTCAAGTTGTAGCCATCACCTGCTCACGTTTTGGAGGCAAATAGGTCTGTACAGCTCCTCTTTCCCAAGACAACATTTGGCCTATGCCAAACACATCATGTCTGCCACAGAGGCTAACACTGAAACGAAAGAGTCTGATTTTGGTGTGAGTGCACCGGGAGAGGGGAGATGGACCTAACTCCACTCCTAGCCAGCTCCTGATATTTCACAGTTTCAGTTGAAACAGATTTGCTATCATCCTTGACACATAATCAGACTCAACTTCAGCTCATGTATATCTCAGCAAGACAGATTTGGCAGTGGGAGCTGGTGTTGGGTTTTTGAATAAAATTAAGCAGTCTGGGTGCAATGGATGAGACTATTCCCTTGAATCATTTCACTGTGTTTCTGACTTCCTTTCACAGTGAGTTGGAAGGAGGCCAGTGGTTCATCAGGGTGCCTTGGGCCAGGAAGAACATTAAGAGAGACAGTGGGGATTTATCCACTCTGTTAGAAATTAATCCCTCAGTGATCAATGCTGATTTGCTTCTTCTCTGGACAGTCTTTCCTGGCTTCATGGATTAGATGCTGGTAGTGTGGGGAATAACAATAAAACCATTCGCTAGCTGCATCTGGTGCAGGGAAGGCTTTCCAGAGATTATTAGTTTAAGCATTCTAGAGAGACATAATAAAACAGGAATCATTATTACAGTGTGTGTGTTTTAGGAGATCCATTACTGCAGTGTCTTGGCATTATTACATAATTTAAAATAATAAAAACAATTATCCTTCAGGATAAAGGAGACTTTGAAGACACTGAGTTATATGTCACTGCCTATGTATTTGTTAGACCAGAAACACCCTGTCTTGGCCAT
This sequence comes from Amazona ochrocephala, assembly GCA_039720435.1. Classification (NCBI taxonomy): domain Eukaryota; kingdom Metazoa; phylum Chordata; class Aves; order Psittaciformes; family Psittacidae; genus Amazona; species Amazona ochrocephala. The sequence goes on from CM077879.1 coordinate 66,597,995, forward strand.
TAGAAGCTGAATCAAATGCAAACTCCAGAGGTAAATCTTAGGCACCAGCAGGAAAGCTGCAGAGTTTGGTTCAGCGTTATCCACAGCAGAAGTTACTTCCACATGTCGGAGCTCACCACCACTGTCATCATGCTGCTGCATAGCTCATATTCAGCCTGTTCTTCCTCAGCTTTTCATTTCTCTGTAGTGCAGGGAAGTACAGAAGAGCAGGGGTGGTTTCTGTCCACAGTGTATGTCATTTTACTGCATAGCCATCCCATCAACACTGTATGTGCAGATGCATTGGGACACAAAGATCAAATGAAGATTCCCAAAGTTGTTACTGTTCCCCAAAAACTCAAGCTGGAAAATTTCTGACACAAACGACCCTTGTAGCAGGTCTGAGAGGGCAATAATGAAGTCCAAAAGGAAACCAATGGGATTTGTGAGGTAACCTGCTATTGTAATTATACATTATACAGTAATTATAATTACTGTAGCACATGGTAATTGCTTGATTGATATGCATATAAGCAATTTGAATCTGAGCATGAGTGTTTTTTCCCTCACACTTTCTTTGTTATTACTATCATTGTCATTATTATTATTGTCATTATCACTGACTTGCTGTATGAATTGCATAACACTTGAAACTGAAGGGACTCAGAATTTTTTAATACAGGAATGCTCTTTCTGAGCCTTCAGCACTGATTTAGTTGTCCAACTTCAACCCTACAACTTTGTAAGCGTCGGCTTTCACTTACTTGTCTTGAAAGAAACTTGGGAAATCCAGTCAATCCAGATCAGTAATAAGCCTACCAGACACTGCATAAAAGTGCTACTTACATGCAAATTATTAGTGATTATGTATTATTTTGTCTATATTAAAATATATCAACAGTGAACATATTGTCATAGCTACTGGAGGACGTGAGAGGGCTGCACAAGTGAGTCGTCTTTATAAAACACCATGTGTTTGGCATAAAAGTTAACTGAGGCAAACATTCTGTTTCAGTAGATGTCATACAACCACCAGTGTGTGAAGATGACCCTCTCCCACACTAACAGAGCCTTGAAGGACTGGCACTATGGAATGCATCCCAGTTTCAAAGTGCTGGACCACTTTTATCTCCCTTGCACACTGCAAACTCCTCTTGAAGTCAGTGGGTGGTTGGTCCTAGAAGAAAGGCTGTGTCAAGAGCTGTGTTTTTCTCAAATAAAAGTTACATAGAGAACTTACTCTCTCTGTCCCTTCCTCTGCTTTCCCCAAGTATCAACATCAGCAACTATTTGTATTGGCCACACCATTATTTTAAACAGAAGGGGCTGACTTGCACACAGCCCACACAAAATCAAAATCACCAAGTACAATAAAGCTGATGTCACCTCTTGCTGCTACTCATATAATGGATTTTGTTCTCAGTCTGTTCACCAGTGCAAATGTTGCTAGGCAAAATCATTCCAAAGCAAAGAAATTATTGAATCAAAAGAGTCTGAAGGATTACCAAAATTCAAAATCAGATTAAAAATACAAACAGGTCACATGAATTAAATTCCTCTTAAAAATATCTATTGGTTTGATTCTCACAATCCCTTTTTCTGTTCAACCTCCCTCCAAGAGTTAAATATTAAAAAATTACAGGCTTCTTTTCTTTTCCCCCAAAACAATCACTTTGTCACCAAGACATATGAGAAATTTATGCCTGTCTCTGCTTGGCATCACTGCCACCTCATGGATTAATGAATTCTGCGTCCTCTAATTCCCCGACACTATGCACCTCTGTTTTGTATGAGTAGCCAAATGTATCAAGATTCATTTTAATGAATATGAGTCATTCCCCTTATTCAGAAGGCAGGGCTGGTATGTTGTAAGTAAGCACACCATTAGCTGTGCTAAAAATAAACAGGCATTACCTGCAGGAAAAACTACATAGTAAAAGTGCACACTGCTAAGTACAAAAAAAGGAAAAAAGAGAGAAGACATGGCCTGGAATGGTGTACGTGCTGTAGGCAAAGTAAACAGGATAGATTGCTCAGGGTATCTACTCTATGTTTCCTCCAACATACCTAAAGGTTACCATGAAATTTAAATTTAAATCATTCAATGTCAGCATACATTTTCTCAATGTTCTATGTTTAAGTTAATTTAACTGTTAGTGCTGAAAGAAACGTAAATGGATGGTTCTTTTTTAACACCAGGTTTCTTCCGTGTCTTGTTGGTGTAGAACAACTATTTCCTGTGTGGTTTGCCAGAGATTTCAAAGTTTAGAGATTCAAATATTTCAAGGTCTGCCTGACATTGCTTAAACAGAAAGCATGCATGGCTTAGCTATGTGTTATTTCTGTTCCATTATTTCCATGACTCTTAGTGTGGTGCAATGGGAAAGGCTCTGGTTGAGTCTCAGAAACCAAGCTCATAAATCAGTAAGTCAATCAACAAGTCTGGGGAACAATATGTTCTTCTATTTTAATTTCTTTGTGGGAAATGTGTAAATAGATACTGGCAATAAAGCTGGAATATAATGGGTACTTATAAATTAAGGCATCCAATGATTTATCTTCTCTATGTGCAACATAAAAAGAGGTTATGCTTTCTGATCTGCTAAAAGACTATTTTTAAAATAATAAAACATCTTTAGTTTTAAAGGATGAGAATTACTGCCTCCTCACCAGTTTCCAAAAATGTGGGAAGCTAACACACTGAGAAAATTTAAAGACTCTCAGCAGAATATTTCTATGTGACTGTTATCAGAGACTTACCAGCAGCATGTCATGCAACACACAACAGCACAGCAGCCTGACCTGGACAGGTATGGCACTAGATACTGCGGGCTCAGCCTGTTCTTACAGTTACCTCAGTGTAGGACCTCTGTGTGTCTTTGCCCAGGTGTTCCCCACTGTAAAACTGGGTGACAAACACCAGGCTTACTGGTTGTCAGCAGTCTCTGGACAGTAATTAGTTGATGTTTATACAGAACTGATAAAGGTAGTCATAAACTGTAAAATGTAAAACATTCAGCAAAAGAAAGGAAAAAGGTTTAAAATCACTTTGTCCCTGTGCCTTTGCTAATGAGGTTTTACTAGTATTTGCACGACTGAAGTGCTGTCTGTACAACTGATTTCAAACAGCTAATTTAAGCCCCACTTACTGAAGTCCTTTTAAACAAAACAAACAAAATGTATTGTATGTTGAAAATTCATTATGGAAAGAAACAGAAGTCATTTATAAAGTTACATCATCTATTCCAGGAAAATAATGCAGAACTTATGATTTAGGAAGCCAAGCGCCAACCCTACATCAAAGAGTCAACCAAATATTTACTACAAACAGCTGACAAATGGCAATTCATAACCCAAAAATGTGCACAAAGCTGCTCGCCAATCTATTTTAAATAATTTTATTATTTTTTTGCTGTTGTTAAAAAAGGCCATATTTCTGGATAACTTACAAAAGGGAGGGAAATATTACCATTTGAGAAACCAACTGCTTGCAAACAGCAGTCTGTCCTGCCCTAAGGACCTGACTTTTAAGGTGTATTTGGACAGGCAGACCATAAGTGGACTTTTCAAAAGCTTCTAAATGTCTAAATGAGGTACCTATGAATTTTTAAAATCTCATTTCTGCCTGTCCAAATCTTGGCATGCTTAAATGCCTTTAAAAGCTGACCCCATGTTTTTGCAAAGTGAAAGGCATTATCTGAAGGCTCATCTCCATCGCAAGAGGCAGCTACTATTACCATACCACAGTCACGTTCCTCAGATGAGGCCAATGAGATTAAGTCAATATGACAAAGCAGCCCAGCAACAGTGAGTTGTACTATTTCAGGCTGCTGCTACTTGTACCACCAGAATACCATTACCTTGAGTATTATCTCCCATCTTCAACCTGTTCTCTCAAACTGCAAGCTAGCATAAGCTTAAATATGGACTAAATTGTGCAGGAACAAGGATCTGGAGAAAAATGACAAGATAGTATCTCAGACCGGAGTCCGGAAGCTTCAAGTGACAAGTATTAATCAGATACATCTTTGGGCATGACTTAGTACTTGGATTTCAATCTAAAACATGGAGTCCATCCTTCTACTTCCATAAAGGTACATGGTATCTCTAGCAATATAATTCCTGATGAAGCTAACTGAAGAGTATGCCCTGTGTTCAGTCCCAGATCTGGAGACTTAATATTGAATTTTTGAACCAAAGAGTTGTGTTTTCCTTTTCAAAATTATGGAAGTGAGGTGTGTCAATGGTCACTTGAAACCTGGTTAGAAGCACATAATTCAATCCCACTCTAAACTGCAGCATGTAAATTTTTACCTGAAAACAAAGTTCTGAAACAACAAATATAACAGCAGTTTATGAGCTGCCCAGTTGTACCTGTAAAATAAACAACTGCAAAATGAATTTGCAGTGGAGTTTGGCTGGGATCACTGGTTGTGAATGAATTGTTCCCTGGAAAATAGTTTCCCTTGGGAATGTAGTGATTAATTGAAACTCAATAGGAAGGGGCATGAAGGAAAACATTTAACAAAATATAAACAAAAAAAACCCTATAAACAGCACACTGCAGAAAAATCTGTCCGGCTCTGAGTTCTACTGCTGTTAACACATAAAATGAAACCATTAATATAAAACAAGCATCTTTCATGAGTTTCGCTATTTCTCTTAATTTGTGAGTTTTCCAGGTATTTTTCTTGAATGCACCTAGTATATAAAATGCTATTAGATTTGGTATAAATTTTATATACACATTCATATATTTGTACATGAAGAGTGTTTATTTATAGAGATGAGCTTTATAAAAATACACAGCACCCACAATATTGTGGGTGCTAATATTATCTAAATAGGTGTTTTTCCTGGCCGAAATGGTCCATTCTGTCTTTATTACAATGACTTAAAAACTTAGAACAAAAATCCCAGCAAAAAAAAGATTGGTGTACCTGAGTTTAAAAAAGAACTTTCCACCTATATTTTCAGTATTCTGGCAAACAATCCTTTCACTGAATTCATTTGCTGGAATATTCCTGTAATGCAAACACAGAATCAGACGCAAAACCTGATTATGTTAGAATGTAGTATTGTAGATTAGGTTAAAAACATAGCTGAATTATTAGCATTGCAGCGTTTGGTCAGCTACTCTGTCATGTTTTTCAGAGTAACAAAGGCTGGCCTTAGACCTGCAAAAACAGGCAGCTGCACATGGTGTCGCCTTGCACTGAAATTACTTTCTAGCTGCTTTGACAACAAAGTGGCTCCCCCTAGGCAAGTCTTGCCCTTGAAAGAGTTGCAAGACTTGCTCTGCACCATAAATACGATCAACGGATGGTGGGACAGATTTACTGCTTCTCAATCCTGTTCTAATCTCTGCCTACAATATCACCAATACCCTCTGCTGTAAAACTTTAGCACAGCACTGTGAGGCTGAAAACGTTTGCCTTTACCCTCCAACCACCAAGCTCTTAGGTACCCTCAGGGAGGTAAAATGGAGAACATGTAGAGCAGGTGTGAAGGGGTCACAACATGAACTAATCAGGAATGATGCTCTGAGCATTCCCAGCTGCCACTGTGGCTTTGTCAAGGCCTTTGGACAGCACAGAAACACTGTAGATGTCTCAGGTTTATGAAAAGGAGAGCCATGAAGCATACAAATCAAAGTACAGTTGTGCAATTGTGTGCCACCAGTGGAGGACTTGGAAGATAAAAAAACCCCACAGAATTCTGGTTGCCTTTCTTTTCCTGTGCATTGCCTGGATTAACTGTACTACTTTTGCTTCTGTCTCCAAAACTCCTTTTTGCCAGTGGGCTCATCACTTCTCAGGTGCAGTAGGAACTGTTGTACTGTCTGGAATCAATTAGCATAAAAGCACTATTTTTATTAGTGTAGTCTCCTTGTTGCAGTTTCTGCTGTGATTGAAAAGTTTCAAAGATCAACCTGAGGAGGGTGTATCAGGTGCTGCAGAAATGTATTGAGAAGCCCTTTGAAAACTGCTATTTAAGCTGGGAAGACAGTGGAAGAAATTCAGCATGAAAAAGCTTGAAATAGAATATGAGCAGGACACTGAAGACTGAGTTATCCAACAAAACTCCAGCTGCTTAAGCAGAAATCAAGCCTCAAAGATTTCCATATCACGAATGACATTTGAAGCCATCGTGTTGGATTAGACTGCAACTTTTACAGACGAACCCTTTTCTACTTTTTTTAATTTATTTATTTCTTGGGCTATATTAGGGGTCTTTCAATTGTAAATTAAGCAAATCTAAATGGCTAATTACTAACAAAAGCAAACAAGTTTTGGTGGCATTTTCATAGATTTGTTTCCTCATATTCACGTACCTATATGCTTTGCTAAAGAGGACAGCTGACCAGATGATCAGAAACCAAACCATGACCTCTGGTGCTGAAAGACATCCCTTTTAGATAGTCACTTTGATGTATGCTCTACTGCAAGCAAACTAAAAAATGTTCAAAATTTGTGTGAAGTGATTCTTCACATAAGAAGTCCATCTATATCTCTTATGTGTAGTAGAAAAAGTCCAGCCAAATATCTTTACTGAAGTCAGACAAGAGTCCTTAAAAGAAAACAAAGGCATCTTTTCTGAGCACAGGTTATGAAATAGTTATAGATTTAAAATGAAACCATTCATCTGGACTATTCATTAACTGTCGGACTCAGTGATCTTAAAGGTCTTTTCCAACCTAAATGATTCTATGATCTCTGAGCAGTAAATCAAAACAGATAGGTAGATATTTTCCTAGACAAATGTGCAAGAAGACTAACGAAGTCTGGCAGAACGAGTGGTAACCATGGCTCTGTGTTTGGCAGCCCTGTGTTTGAGTTTATCCAGTCAGTAACTGGTGCAGGAAGAGTTCTGAAAAGGGATAGCCAGAAACACAGACATGTAAAACCTTGAGAGACCTAAGCTAATAAACTAAACCAGAAGCTTAAGAAACCACACAACTTCCTTCAGCAAGCTATGTCATATCTATCCTGAAGTAAAATGCAAATGTAAATATACTACTTTTTCTATCTTACATTTGTAAAGCCCTTTACTATATGGGCCAATTGTAATAGATAGTATAAGGAAGAAAGTTTTCCAGAGGAAATTATGAAGGGCAGTCTTTAACTGTCAGCTGTTGTGCCTGTTTTTCAATTCTTAGACCTTGCTGGAAGTGAAGCATTTTTAACCTATTTCAGACTATGTCCCCAGAACATTGATCATATCTCAAAAAGTGCCATGCTGCTACATTGGTGACCTTAGAGTATTTTCTCCCCAAATATAGTCTGACTTTGACTGATACATATATAAGAAAAATAGAACAGCCGGGATTAATTTAGCATTGGAGAACAAGTTTTCTCATATGTTTGTGTTTATTTCATATAAAACAGTGTGCATGTTTAACCATCTATTACCATGTATTACTAGCAATGAATTGACCAACCTGACGATGAATGATTTCGTCACTAGATCCTGTCTTAGTAGTAATAAGAATAATGATAACAAAAATCATGTTAACACGATTGTCAGATAAATTGTTAATTCGCCCAGGGAAGTTGTGAATGCTTCATCCCTGGCGGCGTTCAAGGTGGGGTTGGACATAGCCTTAGATGGCATGGTTTAGTGGGAGGTGTCCCTGCCCATGGCGGGGGGGTTGGAACTCGATGATCTTGAGGTCCTTTCCAGCCCTAACTATTCTGTGATTCTGTGATTCTGTGAATTAATGTCTTTGTAAACCTTGCTCTTCTGATCGTCCATTAGTTGACAAGTAACGGCCTTGAAGTTGTGACTATGCATTTGTTCTTGATTGTTAACATCTGATCTCACTAGTCATAATGATTTTATTGACAGTATCTGAATCACAAAATCAATTTGCTTCTCATAGGTAAAGAGTTCATTTAATTAAAGTCAGCATTCAACAAAGGGGAAACATTAACACATTATGTTGCAGCTATCTTTTTCATAATTACATTAAACGGCATGCCTTCATCTGTACACTTCCCTGTGATTAAGAAAAAGAAAACCAAAGCAACCAACCAGCATTGCATTAAAAGGGTTATATTTGTGATTGCTTCACTTCATCATTTGAATAGTCGTATATATTAACAGAAAATAGCATTTGCATGTAGAATCAGCGTAGATAGAAGTCACTAAGAGAAGGCATATCTGTGAGTGACGAGGGCCCAGCAAATCATTGCTGTCTAATTGCTTCATTTACAGAGATGTCAATGTTCACAACAAAACATCAATTGCTGTACTGGAAAATTCTCTGTGACTATAGCTGGAGTTAAATGAAGATGAGCTGAAGTATATTTTGGAAGCAGTTATCAAATGTAAACATGACAAGAAGTTGTTTTTAAATTGACTTAAGGACCTAAAAGTAAAAATAGACCACATAAACTAAGGAAAACAGAGGACATAGCCTGAATAAACCACACTCTGTGAGACCTTCATTTAAAACAAAATACCACTGAAGATTATCAAACTAGACTCATTAAAGGGCAGTTACTGTTCCCCATACAGCAGCCAGAGATGCCTGAGTCTGGAATCAGCCTCTGGCGTCTTACTCCACTACAGATTTCCCCTAACAGTGATTCCTAGGCACACTGTGCTCCCCACCTGCCATCTCACCAGTCTCTCACCCCAGAAGTTGCTTCATCTGAAGCCTGGCATGTCATGAAGATGACTACTGGAAGGCACTGATTATCCCTCTGTGAAAACCCATACAGACAAAAGAAGATACATTACATTCACATTTTTTGCTCTCAAAGCAAAATGTAGATTCTGGTTAATAATAAAACTTGTCTGACTCATAACTAACACATCTCTAAATCAATTGCAATGGCATGGCAATTCCATTGGCATCCACAAAATGCAGTAATTACCAGAGATTTCAATATAAGAAAGTGGTATTTCAAAACATGCAGTGCATTTCCACTTTCCATTTCCCATTTCCATGGGATCTAGATACTCTGGCCAATATTCTTGATAAGTGATGAGAAATGTGACTAGGAAAAATGACAGACTACAAATCTGATTTCCTGTAGTATCATTGACCAGACCATCCTGGGCTGCTCATGATTGTGTGCCAGAAAGCACTGCCTAAATTTGTTCTGGGTCTGGCTGTCTTCCTGTTGATCTGTGGAGATAATTTGCGGACCTTTTTATTCAGACTCAGGTAGGAGGTACAGATGCCACCATGCTTTAAAATCCTCAGTCTTCAAAACAGAAAGTCTGTTCCTGCCTTTAGATGTGCAAATGTAGATTCTTCATTCCTGCAAATGCAGCTCATGGTAGTTTTCATCTGGCAGGCAGTACTCTTGCTACATCACTTTTAATAAAAATGCAAGTGTTAAATAGTCCATGTGCAAAAGGCTGTGCCAAGGCCAACACTCATCTCCAATCTCCTGCTTCATCATACCCACCTTTCCCTCCAGTTGCTGGAGCAAGTCCTGTCATCAGCAAGCTACCCAAACCTCCTTCTCAGGGCCTGCTTGTGTTTGTCCTCCAGGTTTCCAGGACAGTGTGGTGGTCTTCATGCAAGTGCCCTCCCTATGTACTGTGAGGTCAGCAGCCATAGCCTGGGGTCCACGGGCAGTATTGCCAAGCACCCAGTACCTGCCTCTGTGAGGAAAAACAAGTCCCAGAAGTAGTTCAGGTAAGGTAAGAGCATGTAGGCACCGATGGAAGTAATGCCTACATTATTTTCGTACCTCTTGGGATCTTGGAACCCCAAGCGAGACCCCTGGACTTCCTTACCTGCTGGTAGACCAAACTGCAACAGGAAAGCAAAACCAAACTCTGTTAAGCGTGTGATGTTTTTAAATGTTGTTTTTCCATTTCTAGGAATATCATCCGGAAAAAAAAACAATGGTGCCTATTATTTGAACTTAACACTGTAAGGTTGGTAGGTTTGATCCGCTGCACTGAGATGTGATACACTCCTTAAATACTATTTGTCATATAGCGTATGTCTAAGCAGTTTGATATGTATACCAGCCCAGACTGCCTAGATCCTGATCCTTCCCTTGCCAAACTTCTCCCTATTTCATGCTGCTGTTTTTTCTCCCCCAATATACAAGGAACTCAGGAAGAGAGAAGTGTATGTATCCAAATCTGACCCCCCAAAATGAGGGTGCATCAGGATACAAAACTTGATCTGTGATCTCGGAAGTACTTCCAGGTGCTGCATACTAAGCATACCCAAAGAGTGCTCTGGCAGAAAGCCTAGTTCTCATGGTATGGAAAAACTGTAATAAGCTGTTGACGATGCATATATGGAGATTGCATATACAAAATTTTCTAAAACTTATTTAACTCAGCTCCTTCAGAGCATTGGACACCCCATATGTTTTTTCTTAATTGTTCCTTCAAAACAAATAATTGTTAAATCCATACATATTTTGCATGCATCCTTGTAGGGGAGGAGTAGAACAAGCCCATACACAGCATTTTCAGGTTGAAAGCATCTAGCAAGCATCAAGTAATTATGGTGTTTAGAATAAAAAGAAGAGGGACTCATCTGCATAGCTATAGACAAGCTAGTTACCCTTATCTCCCTTTCAGTCAAATGGCATCTAGGCAATATAGACAGGAGAGTCTAGGGCACTGTTCTCATGCTAAAGCAGCCACTCGAAGTAGGTCAGATTTGTGTAACCTAAAATCACCTTTTCTCTCTACTGATTGTAAGATGAGCCTATTCTGACTGTCTTAAGCACAGGACAATTTAGATATCCAAACCTGACCAGGAATAACTTTGTGTCCTTTATCAATTATATTCAGCTAAATTATATTCTGCTGGGAAAGAAATTGTTTCAAGAATTTTAGGTGCCTGAAGAAGGAAAAGAAAAATCAGATGTGCAATAGAATATAGCAGTAAGTGTCCATGAGCTATATGCTTCTCAGGTTAAATTCAGAAAATGGGTTGTTCTTACTGTGATTATTAGTTTCTAAAAGACCTCTTAGCACAAATCTGCAGCGATTTTGTTTCTTGTTACAAATTATAACTGTAGTTTCTTCAGAACGAAATATTGATAACACTAGTTATTTTAACTGCTCATAAAAGGTGACCTCTTTGACAGCAATCAAAACTAATTATCACTGTATACTTTCAAATGATATTATCTTCATTATTGTATTTTGTGCAGTTCAAATATCCTGCATATCTGCTTCTTCTACAAGGAATAATGTTCGTTTGTTAGGAAAAAGAATCCTACTTACAAAGAAGAGTCATGAAAAAGCAGCTGACATGTAAGTTAGTCATACTTCCTTGTGGCTTGTCTCCTAAATACATACATGGCAAATCTGCTCATAAAATCCACAGGCACACTGTTGATAGTGAGAGGCACAAAGCCTACTATTAAACTTTTGGTCAATCTTCTCAAAGTTTCCAGGTAACAAACATAATAGGATAAATAGTAATGGTTCAGTAATAAAGAAGAAGAAATAACCAAGAAGAGAAAGCCAGTGTCACATAACAATTTGGTAGCAGATGAGCCGATGAAACCTGTTTGAGCTAAGGCTGTAGCTAATGCCACAACCAGCAGCAATATTAACCATATGGGAGTCTGAGATTTGGAAGGATGGTTGCAAGTACAAACCCACCCCCTCATCTCCTGCCTCCTGAGGGAAAAGGGCATCAGAGCATCTTAATTTCAAATCTCGCCCCGTTTTAAAGAATACAGATCTTTTTTCTTTAGTCTTTGTGTATAAGAGTACAGAATTCACACAGTGAGCCTTCTACTCCACAGGAGCATGGAAGAAAGAATGACTCATAACTCTGGATTCTGATGCTGCCTTGGCAATGGTAGAGGCTCCCATAGCAAAGCTCAGAGGTGCTCCATAATCCTTGAATACAAGTTACGGGAACTGCCAGATATCTTAAATTGCACAAAAAAAGGAGTCACATGAAGTAGCAATGAGCAAGAGAGATGAACTCTCTATACTAGAAACATGAGAGTCATAAGTCTCCTAGTTTTAGGCTTTCATTAAATCCCCCCATGATGAGACAATTAGCTAGGCTTAGCTCACTGTTTTGTTATTGTTTACATATAGTCAGAGATAGACAGATAGATAAACAGTGTAGCAAACGTTTTCTATCACACAATACATTTGTCCTTACATGACAGTTTACTTCCATGCCTTTTTCTAATAGGATTATGAATGAGGAAAAAAAAAAGTGAGATCTTGAAGGAGAAAGAAGTTTGGCAGCAAGAAAAACAAGAGATGAGTAATACTTCTGTTTCTGTTTTTCAGAAGGTTTTATTTGAAAGCTCTGTTGTTCCCAAAGTGTTGACTCACCATGACACTTTTCAGCATCTACATTACCCTGAAGCAGAGCAAACTTCTACATGGGAAAGTAAAAAATGGTTGCAGTGGGGGGAAGTGAGAAGTTTGTGTTGAGTAGTGTAGATTGAAGAGCTTTATAACTAATCTGCTGGTTGGGCGGGGGACAAGAGGATGGGGAAAAGAGAAAGAAAATTTGCTTTCAACTCTCAACCTGGTAAATTAAAGTTAAAATGAAAAAGTCAAACTGAGTTTATAACTTCCTGCACATTATTGCTAGTACCAAGGAGTTCAAGAGACAAATTATTTGCCCAGCTGTCCTTGCGCAGCCCTACTGCCTTCAGAGTACACTGTCAGTGACTCTTGAGCACCTCAATTGCCATCTGTGGGTAGGCATGGCTGTGACAAGCTGTACTTCAGGGTGACATACAGGGAGTTACCCAACTGATAGTGAACTGGGAAGAATGGGATATGGCTCGGCCTCTTGCTCTGTATTGCTCATCAGGGTTAGCAAGTTTAAAGATTAGTAAAACTGTTTTGTCACTAAGGTTAGCAGATGTAACTATGAATGCACACAGGCTGCAAAACTGAGAAAGAGTTTGTCATTTTACATAGCAACTTTTCAAAGCAGAGCTGCACTTTTTGGAGTTCCTTCTTACACACATGAATAGGCTTCTGCCTTCTCCCATTTTTGTTCTTCATAATAAATCTGGATCTTCTCTGTGTACTGCATAATAAAATGGCAGCTTCCACTGACCCAAAGTGATTAGAAGAGTTCAGGAAATGAACAGCTTTTCTGAAAATTTACTTTCAATCATTTTAGTATGCAATGCATTTTTCTCTCACTATTACTTGTTCTTAATAATAGTGTGTTGTTTGCTGAAATTAATATTATTTGTATTTAAATCACTGATGTTAGTTAAATTTTGAGATATATCTGTGTGTTTCAAGTAAAACAGAAATTAATAATTCTGTGATTAGGAAGCATTCTCAACAAGACAAATTCAGAGGCCAGTCTTGTGGCTAAAAGAGCATACAAGTAATTTAGCAGAATCATAGAATCATAGAATAGTTAGGGTTGGAAAGGACCATGTAGTTCCAACCCCCCTGCCATGGGCAAGGACACCTCACACTAAACCATGTCACCCAAGGCTCTATCCAACCTGGCCTTGAACACTGCCAGGGATAGAGCATTCACAACTTCCCTGGGCAACCCATTCCAGTGCCTCACAATCCTCACAGTAAAGAACTTCCTCCTCATGTCCGATCTCAATTTCCCCTGTTTAAGTTTGAACCCATTGCCCCTTGTCCTATCACTACAGTCCCTCATGAAGAGTCTCTCCTCAGCATCCTTATAGGCCCCCTTCAGATACTGGAATGCTGCTAGGAGGTCTCCACAAAGGCTTCTGTTCTCCAGGCTGAACAGCCCCAACTATCTCAGCCTGTCTTCATAGTGAAGGTGCTCCAGTCCCCTGATCATCCTCATGGCCCTCCTCTGGACTTGTTCCAATGGTTTCATGTCATTTTTATGTTGAGGACACCAGAACTGCACACAATACTCCAAGTGAGGTATCACGAGAGCAGAGTAGAGGGGCAGGATCACCTCCTTTGACCTGCTGGTCACACTCCTTTTGATGCAGTCCAGGATACAGTTGGATTTCTGGGCTGCGAGCACATACTGCCGGCTCATGTTAAGTTTCTCATTGACCAACACCGCCAAGTCCTTCTCCGCAGGGCTGCTCTGAATCTATTCTCTGCCCAACCTGTAGCTGTGCCTGGAATTGCTCCGACCCATGTGTAGGACCTTGCACTTGTCATGGATAAACTTCATCAGGTTGGCATCAGCCCACCTCACAAGTAAGGTGGAAATATTTGAAAATACTTTGAAATACCTGAATATTTTGGGTCAAAAACTATTTTATTTAACATAGAATACCACACTGAAAATGTGTATAAATAATATAAAGATCAGAAATGTGATTATTTATGTATCTATTTTACTTGTCCTATCAAGATTAAAGAACCATATGACTTCAGAGGTCATTTACACAGCACAAATAACAAATAATCAGAACAACCATGTTATGACTAACAACTGCTCATTGACTACTTGGCAAAAAATTAGTGTATCTGCAGAAAATGAAAATAACTCTGATAACAATTTGTCAACCAAAAATGAATTGAAATTACAAATTGTGATGAGAAATGAGTACCTATATGAGATCAAACGTCAAGACAGCATATGTAAAAAGCAAAGAATGGAAGAATAAGAGACAGATTCAGACTTTCAGGGTGGTGTATGTGGTAGGTAAACTGTATCATGAGAGCTATATTTGACAACAGTTCAGATGATCTAGACTGAACTAATAATCCCTAATGTGAATTTGTTATCCATATCTGAAAAACAATATCTGAACTAGGCAGCAACATAGCCACATTTTATCATTCATTCTGACAGCAGAACTATAATTAATTCACTAAATGCAGGTTTAAAGGTGATGAAATACATATATATAGATCTATAGATATATGAAAGGCACTTAGAGAAGAAAATATGTTCATGTGGTACAACTAGCCACGAGTGCTAAAAGTCTCTCAGGAGACTTACAAATCTCCTCCTTACTGGAAGTCTAAAATAAGAGGAAAGAGAGGGGGAGTGATACCTCTTTTTTCATTCCCTTTCCCAGAGTCCTGGCAATGCCCAAAGAAACTCAGAGATGTGGGGGTGTCTGGTCCAGAAGGTGAGACATCCATACAAGGCTCAGCTTCAACTCTGAATGGCATTGCCTGGCACTGTACAAAATACCTGCATCAATTCCCAGGATAGCAGTGCATAGAAAAGTCCTTAACATCAAAATTGTTCAAGTTATTGCTAAGGAAGTGACCAACTGCCTGGTGGGGCTGATCCTTGAGTGTATTGATTATAATGTCTCTGAACCTACTCGTTACGATATTGCTAATCTGCATGAGATCATGTGCTTTTCAGGATAGCTTTCACTGTACTGCAGGCTGGTTTGGATTTAGAGGTGAAACTAGTGCTAAGGAAATACATGTTTTCTTTCAGTTTCATTTCCCATGGCTACATTGGTCCTCCAATAAATATGTTGGCGAATAGCATGCAGGCATTGCCCTGTTCTAGTAGGCTGATACCCCACCAACCCCTATTCTAGAGACTAGTAGTCAACAAGCTAGTCTAGCCAGACAGTGGAAGACAAAGTTAATAATAAAATTATTTCTATTCACATCAACCTCTCCCAAAAAATATTAGATGACAAGCCTCAGTTTTGACAGAAAGAATGAATGTCACTCATGAACAATAAAAAATACTGTGTATTACAGTACCCTCTAGTGACTCCTGCCACAGCTTGATTTCAGCTGGCATTAAGCACATCCAAGGATAGATACCACTATGGCAAAAGGAAAGCCCCCAGAATTCTCCAGGGTGGCCTTCAAACATCAGGAAATCAGTCTCCAGCTTTCTTTCTTAGGTAGAGTTAGCACTGAGCGTTGAGCTTTCATTCATTTCTTGTTTGCTCCGGGGTTTGACTTTTTTTAATTTCAAATACCCAGCTTTTAAAATCTATGTGAGCTAGCAGCTAGACACTCACTATCCTTTGATCTCACGGTATGAGCTTCCTACACAGCAGGAAGCAGATATTTTTTTCATGTCAAAATCCAGTCATATCTTGGAAGGAAACAAAAATAAGCTTTTTCTTCTCTGCCCCAGTTTTTATCACAAAACCTTTGGCCCCTGTTGCTTTCATAAGATCTTTCCTCCCTGTCTGACACACGAACTGTGGGAAATCTTTCCCAAGTGCAATAAAGCCCTTTCTATCAACCCATTCCAAAAACCTCTTTAGATTCAGTGTCCCTCAATTCAAATGATGCTTTCACCTCCCATGGGGTTTAACTCAGGGGCTGGCAAGAATTATTAATATCATCTGAATGGCCTGGCCTTGAAAGGTCATCTTCAAAGGTATTGTAACTCCGTTCTTGACCGATGATCTACACAGCAGACTGGAAACAAAAGGAAACTTCAGCTAGCTCTTTACCTGATTTCCTTACTTTTAACCACACTTTTTTGTTGTTCCAGTTTCTTGAAAATAGTCAAAGAAATTTTCTGACTTAGATCACAGTTAACACAAAGAAATTTGTATTAGCAAAGTGAAAAGGTATAAAATCTGTAGGGTTCCATATGTGCTATATATATTCAATAGTTGCAAACTTTACCTGTTACAAGATCTAGCTGCTTCACTCTTCAAAGTTACAGACCTAATGCTCTGAAACAGTTGCCTTTTAGTTAATGAACCATAAAGCCAGTTACAGTTTAGGCAAGGATGTTTTGATGGGAGAGGGTAACAAGGAGTTTTTGGAGATAGTTCAGTCTTTCTTCTGAACCTTTGCAGCTCATGGCAGAATAGTTGTTTGTGAGGTCACAGCGGGAAAAATGTGCCAAACAGGCTGTAGGAGAAGAATAAATGCCTCTCAAATGGATTTATGGATGGGTAGCTGAGGAGTCAGTATTATATGATGTGGTATTGAGTTATTTTAATCCTTTACTCTGTCCATTTATGCCTTTGGTCCCATTCCCAGAATGGCTGAGTCACCTTTATGAAATTATGGTGGAGAAAGACAGCAACTGGGAATGTTTCAGGATGCCAGTGTTTGAACCCTGAGCTAGGTCTGCCAATAGCAAGCCCCCACCATTCCTGGAACTGTGTCTGATATCTTTTATTTAACACTGCAAAGTACCCTGCAAACTGGTCCACACATCACTCTCCAGAGCACAAATCCAGCATCTCCAAATTCTCCAAAGCCGCAGATATCGGCTGCAGAAACAGTTCTCAATTTAGGCTTAGGGATGAGAAAACAGCAGCATGACAGGCAGCTATCATGACTCAACCTTGATACTAGACAAATTGAGTAGTCAAGTAATTCACTGTAATTCAGCCTAGCAATTCAAATACTGCACAATCCTGATTCTCTGGCAAGCTATTTCAAGTAGAGTATGATATATTTTTTCAGCAGTTTCAAACTGCCAAAAATGTGGTATTATTTCTCAAACAGGAAACAAATTAATGAAGGGTATGAGAGGTAAATGAAAACATGTCACAGAATGAAAACGTAGTTCAAAAGCTCTTAATAAATTAAAAGTTACGAAAAGCAATTTACGGAGTGTTTTATGTATGTCACTACGATGAGGTTTTATTAGTGTGATATCATAATTTGGCTGTCTCTGATCCCTTTCTCTTGGCAGCTGTAGCTCCAAAGACATTATGTGTTAATCATGCCAGCTCAGAAAGCTGAATGCCAGAGGTCTGCTTTATTTGGGCTGTAATCAATGGGACTTTTAGGTTTACCTAAGAACTTCCACATCAATGCTCCCAAGCACCAGATCTTGGGGGCTTTCTTGTTTGACTTTAGTAATTGATTTTGTGCAGAGAAACTCAGTAAAGTTGCCAGGATTTGCTGCCCAAATTGCATGGGTTTTAGTTCTTTTCCAAATTTTCTGTGGAATTATCTATGTTTACAAATGTACCCAGATTTTACTTTGAACTTTCTCCCCTCCTCCTGCCTTTAAAGATAAATGAATTCCTAAACATATTTGTACTTGCAAATTCATAGATTTATACACTTCATGCCACTTTAATCCCTGTTAAACTTATCTGAAGTCATGTCAGGCCAACTATCCACAGTAAAATGGATTAGACAAACCAGTTGATCAGATACAGAAATGATTCTGGGTGCTTTTTCTGTCTAGCCTTCATGCATTTAGAGCACTATTTTCATACAAATAATTTTGTTCTCTTTAATTCCTTTGTGATAAAGCTAATTCACAAATAACATTGGTTCTTAGAGAATCATTAGTGTAAAGCAGAGCAGACAATGCTTTTAATCAGGGCTTTTCATACCTCCATCCATCTGGTAATAAAATTACTTCTGTATTAATTGATTAGTTATTTTAATTTACACAGCAATAATTGCTGATATACAGTGGTCATAAACCACCTTTGTTAAGTAATTTCTCAAATACAACTGATATTTATTTCCTGGAGAGGTAGAAAATGTTTTATTTAAAAGCTTTGTGATGCATATGCTGTAGCTCCTGACAATCCTTCTCACTAGAGCATAGTAAACCTCCAAGAGATTTTTTAGGAATGTAACAAGTATTTCAACTTTATTTCTATTTCTAGTACAGATTTTTCTATTGCAAAGTAATACATAGTTTCTTTGTCAGAAAATTTTGTATAAAACCTTATTGTACAAAGAGAGTCTCAGATTGTAAAAGAATGGTTATCTACTGAAAACTAAGAGAAATTCTGTGTTCTCGATTTTATTTACGCTTCTGTTAGGCTTTGACACAAAGAAACAAAATACTTCATCTTAGGAAAAGTGAATAGTGATTTTAAACAGTTGTTGGGAAACAGTTTCTCATGCATTTTTTAAATATAACAAGCCCACATTTGGAATAATGGATTAACATTATTAGATCACGCACAAAATCTCTGTTCAAGCTATGTCAACATGAAATCTTGCTTTCCACATTTCATTTTGAGAACAGCCTCCTGACTTCACAGTGATGCTAAGTTCTTCATATTGAAGATCAGAAATAGAAAAGGGGTTCAGATTGATAACTATATATTACCTCACTTAAATGCCCCCCCTATACATCTTGGTGGACATAACACAGTGCTGGTACAAATATTAATCAAATCTCCTTCCTCAGCCTTTCCTCTGCAGAAGGAAAGACGATGATCACTTCTTCACATTCACTGCCTTTGCAGCAAGGCAGGTGACTGATCCAGTGCCCTCCATGCCCATCCCTAACCACTTACCCCTGTCTCTAGGACGCCTGGTCCCTCCAGCAGGAATGGTGTCCTCACACTCACCTCACACTGTAATATCATGTCATGCTTGAAAAATCAGTGGACAATACTCAGTCATTCTCCCGATCTGGTGAAAGGTTTTTCATATGCTACTGAGATGCATAAGATTTTAAGATCCTCTCTTATATGCATGAGTAAGGGTAGAAAATAAATTAGTGAGTTTTCTTCTCGAATTGCTAGCACACCTCTCATTGCCATGCCTTCAGGCCGTGTTTTGGACCAGGAAGAGAAGATCTGAGTGAAAGTGAAAAGTGAAAACAAAACTAAAATCTCCCAACAGAAGTTTAGAACAAAGTGTCTGATACTCAAAAAGACCAATTTTGAGCTTAGACTTACAGCCTTTGTTAAACAAGTTTATGTAAAGCATAGGGCAACAGCATAGTGGTTAACGTTTGATACAAAGAATTATATTTTCTATCGTACAATGTCATTTTCTCCTCCTTATCAGTTGATGAAGCATCAATAATTTAGAAATTTCTGAAGCCAGATATGAGCTTCCAGTTGGATTTATTTAGTTTATTTGTTTCTCAGAAAGAGGCCAAAAGACAAAAAAGTACAATTTTCCCAAATTAAAACAACTCCATTGAGGCATTTTTTTTTACAAGTTACAGCGCTTTGACACAGAAAAGTCATTAAGTGAATGTCATCCATTCTGCTCATTGAATGAGGCAAATATCCTCTGGGAAAGAAAAGGGAAAATAACATGCAATCATGTGGTCACAGGCTGCATATTTTTGTGTCATTTTGCAACTCTGGAATATTTGATTTTTGAAGACTTACCAATTCCTTTAGTTTTTACATGCCATGTTTACAACTCTGCTTTCTCCATCTTCTTCCATTCCCACACCTTTTGTCTCTCAGCTGTTGCTTTACATCTGCCACAGAATGAAATGTCCAGGGCAGGAAATGTATCTATCTGAAAGTTTGGATGACCACCATCTTATAAACCGTATCACCATAGGTAAAATATGACAACCTGAGTTACCATTTTAAGCCATAAAAGGGCATTATTTTAGGAAAGAGGAGACGCAGGAAGGTACACTCTCAAGAAAATGTTATTATGGTGTTCAAAGTCTTAGCATTCATGCAAACAAAAACCATTTCCAAAAAGCAGATCTTATGGCTTAGTACCTGCTAGTTATTCTACAGATTTTTGTATTCGTCAGGAGAAATTTAACAATGTAATTCCTTCCATTCCACTTGATATTTATTGCTGTGCAACTTTTCCTGAAGTCAGCAAGGTAGATGGAAAGAAATTATCAAAAATAAGGAGGAGTGAGGTTAAAATTTCCTGGAGTAT
Source organism: Amazona ochrocephala (assembly GCA_039720435.1). Lineage (NCBI taxonomy): Eukaryota > Metazoa > Chordata > Aves > Psittaciformes > Psittacidae > Amazona > Amazona ochrocephala. The sequence goes on from CM077879.1 coordinate 66,618,443, forward strand.
AAAAGCCGTAATTCTATGCAGCATCTCTAATCCACTGCATTTCAAAGACTATATAAGGCATATACCAAGTATAGAATATGCCATCAATATATCTAGTTACTGACAAGGTGAGCTTAGTGCTGAGCCTTCATGAAAGTTTTAACCCAAACAATGATAATCAACAGAGATAGTGACAAATGGAAAGGAAGTGGAGAAGAATAGTGACATTTGGTGCTGAACCATATGTGCGTGGTTTGAAAGACATGACTGAATTGTTTTTGGTGCACTATTATTCTGACATTTAGAATGAGGCAAGTTTCCATTTCCATTAATGTACTGCCAACTCAAAGGGGAACTGTCGCAAATTTGAGACTAAAGAAAGCTGTTCCTCAAACTTCTCTTAGGCATAATCAATGTCCTCACTAAGCAACAGCGTAATGTCACAATGTAGATCTAAATGATTAATTTGCTTTCTATTTGCTGTATATAAGAACATGTTTTATACTTTATGATGATATAAGCTGCTTTGACAAAAGACCATGAATTTATATATGAATGCAGAGTAACAAATGCAAAGGAACTGTTGGTCAGGGTTTTCTGATTGATAACCTGGCAAATATAACCACTAAGAAAGTGATCTGTCCTTAGCTGCAGGAGGTTCATGTGAAAGAACCTGAAAACCTGAAATCTTTTCAAATTGACCTAAAACTAAAAAATGTTTGGAGAAAAATTACTATTACCTTCAGTTTCTTTTATTGCTTTTTAAAGCCACTGCCTATTTTTACCAAAACATTAAAAATAAACAGTGGGAGGGAGAATAGAGAAGGGAGATCTTGAAGGTAGCACAGGGTGATTGAGGATCTGGTGAAGAGGTTCTGGACTTGCAGATTTGTCCCTCTTTGAAACAGCTCCCAGATGCTGCTTTTTGCAGCTGGAAGCACCTGTTTAGCTGCTTTATAAACAATTTGAATTCAAAGGACTCTCCTGACCTTGTGTGACAACATATGAGCACAATGTTATCAACATCACTTAGAAAGCAAAACAGAAGGGATGATTTTTGTTAAAATCATCCATGCAAGTTTTCTTTCTAATGAATGTTTCCTCCTGGTGACCACTTATCTCTGAAGTTTTGGTGGTTGCGGCTCAATCTTATTTCTTCGGGAGGCAGTGGATGTTCTCCAATAACAGAAAATATCATGTCATCCATTAACTCTCTGCCACACTGATTGCATTTAAAGCTATTCTTATTTGTCTGTCTGGGGTTTGGGGGAAGATTGATGAACCCCAGTTTTTACATAGCAGACATACAGGTCAGTGTTTGGCATTTCACCTAGGAATAACAGAAAAGCAAATGCACCAAGCTCTGTACCCTGTTGTCTCACTGAAGAGTGTTGAATCACAACCCTGGACTGATCCTGCTTCCCAGATCCTCTCGACACACATTCCTGGAAATCTCCTCAGACCCCTCAGAAATTAGTTTCCTTGCATGATTCACAAATTCCCTTATGACCATACAATGTCTTGGTGCCATTACATGCAATTTTTTTCTTTTTAGTTGGACCAACTTCCTTAGTTTTTATCAACTTGAATTTTGCAGCCCTTGTTGTGGTGTGCTGGTGTAAGAAAGATAAGGAAATACATGAAAATGAATACATTGTGCCTATACCTTGACTTTAACCAAATGAATTTATTGATAGAAAAGGTGCCAGAACTGGCAGTCATGGCATCTGAAACCTTTCATTTACCCACAGTTCAAGTGATATAAAGATGAAGTACAAGCTCCCCTAAACACCTCTCCATTTGGTCTCAATATTGTACTTTTGGTGAGGAAACAGATCATATCATGAATGAGAGCTAAGGATATTGAGAAGAAATGGCAAGGGACAGAGGCACAGTTTGAGTACAAATCAGTACAAAACAGAATTTACCTTAGAATTTTTGAGTACAAAACAGAATTTACCTTACGAAGGACTCAAGAACAACCCTTAGAAGTGATGGAGATTTGTGAACTGAACCTTGAATTCATCTGTCTTTAAACATTGGATAAAATACAAATAATAAATAAAAAATCTCATGCAAGATGAGCAAAACCCCAAAAGCTAGAAAGCAGGGGGAAAAATAACAAGACAGAGAACCTACTGGTCTGTCTTCGATGTCCACTGACAAAAATACTACCTCAGGGAATGATACCTTCTGTAAAAATAGGCTGAAACTCCCATACCATTTGGCATAAGAAATCGAGTAACTATCCACTGGAATAGTTTCTCATAGTTCTCATTCTGCTCTGCATTTCACTTGCTGCCATTTGGCCCACAGAAACCACTCACTGAGCATTTGCCTTTGGAGTGCACCACCTTCTCCTATGTAGCATGAGTGATTTCTTGGGTGTCTCTCAATTCACCACTAGCAGCTTCTGAATCGCCAAGTTGTGAGTTACTTCTTTTATTTTTTTGTAGAAGTATTGTAACATCTTACGTTCCAAACAGCAATCTTGGATGGAAAAGACTGCTGGCTTGGGTTACCCAAACAAGACCAGACCAAGAGTGAATACAGTGGTGATGGACAAATACTCAGAGTATGGCTAACCTGCATAAAATCCATTTTAAACACAGATGAGATATGTTGCAGACACTATAGCAGTTTTTCTTTAAGTAATTTGTGGGGTTTTTTTCCATATATTTGATTCACAATGTAAAAAATAGTGGAGAATTATGAAGGATCACAGTTTATTGCATCTTATAGTACAATCTTTGACTCTCTGGAAAGTTTTCTCAGTCACCTAAGACCAGCCATTGCTTTGTATGAAGGTCACTGTTTTATATTCAGTGTTTCTAGTATTACCCTCCCAGTCCAACAGCTTTCTTGCATCTGGCTAGCAGTTATCTTTGTATTATTTCATAAATCAGTCATAAATCCTTTGCGTTATGTTTGTGATCCCTTTCTAGGAAGAATATATTTGTTGCTGAATTCAGCACTATAAAGGTCAGAAATTCCACAAGAAAAAATTACATGCATGTATTACTGCCATTCTTAGGGACATAGCTGCTAAATATTTCTTTACTGCGTTCTAGTAGAGGTTGTTTTTTTGTTTTTAAAGGAGTCTTTTCTGCCTGTGCCTACTGTCAAGTTATCATCTGAGATAGTTTGCAGACCATGCTAACTTCAATATAGTTTGGATGAATTCGTGGCACTGAATATTCATACAGCGCATGATACAGACACTGAACTCAATTTAGTAAATGAATACTTGTAATTTCACCAAAGCCCCTCTGAGAGATTATTATGCAGATTTATGAAGGAATATTGCTGAAGCAACTCTTGGCTGTGTTTTCAGTCACTGAGGACTTAAAGTATGTAAACCTAAAATACTTTCAGACTTATTTACTGTCACTGCTTTCATCTTCTGAACTTTTCTGACATTATTTCTCTCACTGGTTTGTATCCAGCATCCTCTTCCATATCCTTGTCCTTGAGCAAAAAGCCAGTGTCACAACACCTACAAGTGTTGCCAAGTTACTCCCAACAATATCCTTGCTGCCATAATGCCAGCGATCTGTTCTAATGTAGCTGCTGCAAAATTACATTACGGGCAGAGGGATGTATGGACATGGACAAGTAGTATCACTCACCTGCAAGTACAGAGACCTACACACAACCAGACTGTGAGGAGACTCACACCTCTCTGTATGACGATTACCTCACTATTTTAGGACCTCATAAAAGAAGGAATAATCAGGCCAAGAAACGATGGAGACACTTGACCAAACAGTATATTACAGTTCTTTAAAATTCAGCAAGTGTGCTCTAAGTTGTTCTTTGCAGTACTGATTTTACAGGCAGCACCTTTTTTAGTGTCCCAGACCCACATATTTTTGCAGCAGCTTATCATACCCACTGTATCACCTTCAACTTCATCCCTCTGGTGTCATAAAGAAAACTCTTTGCTACTTGCTAAATTTCTCTTAAAATAATATTCTATCCTCTGACGTTGCTACCAAAAATATTAATTTAAAAAATAGATCAGTATCCCTCACTCTAGTCAATGTTACCTCTCTTGCTCTACTCATTAAAGGAATTAGTCACCACTGGACTATCTCAGCTTGGTAATGGGCACAGAGCCAGATCCTGAACCCTTTTTCATATTACATCATTTGTCCCTAAGCAACAGGATTCTTACCTCACACGAGATTAAATACAACATGGGTAAAGTCTTTGGCCACAGGCTTCAGAAGGCTACAGCAATAGTTAAATTTTAGCATACTGTAAATACCACTGTTCTTCTCAGTTACATTTCTTGGTATACAATATAGTAACATATGCTACATGGAAGTGAATCGTAAAGGCCAACTTCTGCTCTTGGATTCAGATCTCCTTGACTTCAGTGAGACGGCAGAGCAAGGAAGCCTGGTGACACCTGCAAGCAGCAAGTAACCATGGCAAAGTCTCCATGGGGGCGCCAAGGGAAAGATCAGCAGACAGTTCCTGAAGGTTTCTTGTGCTTCATGTAAATTGTCACACTGTGGCTTCTTTTAGCCATGTTTTGTGTGGTGAACATGCACATGTACATCTTGAACTCCTTCTACAAATTAGTATGCAATAGAATAAGGCAAGTGAAGCCTACAAGCCAAAAAGCTAGAAAATCAGCATGTCAGAGAGACAGCAATAGAAGAAAAGAGCTGGAGATAGATGGTGATGGGAAAGAGCAAGAGAGATGGTGCAAAGCACCTTTTTTTAAAAACAGTGCCTTATTTAGTTATTTCAAGAGGTTTTCCTGATTCATTCTTCTCTACTCTTTTCTTCAAATTTCTTATTTTTTCCTAGATTCCTTTTCTAATTCCCTGATACTCTGTCTTTTTCTCTTCATCACTCTGCTTGATTGACTGTCAAGTTAGCTATGGGAAGAGGGAACTATCTTTGAAAATGTCAAAGAGTAACTGCGAAAAGACGCATATTTGCACACTTTACAAGAAACATGCGGAGCTCTACACAGATAGAATCCGAGATACTGAGGTACATAAAAGTAATTAAAGAAATTCTCCTACTTTCTACTCTGCAGTCACTAAACTATCACTAGTACAAGAAAAGCAGGAGATGATTGAAACTGAAGAATGGGTCCAACCACTCAGTGGAAATAATGAAAGCTAGTTTGTAATTTTGGGAGAATGAGTTACATGTGTGTAATTGACTCAACTAGACCAATAAATTGCACATGGCTTGAGGAAGTTTTTCTCGTTGTCAGGAAATTCCCCTTTACTTGTTGCATACCTTCAACAGATCAATAAACATCACAAGGGTTGGAACATTGGAGAGGAGCTCTTCTCAGATGCTGCTGGGCATTTTTCATCTTTTAAACAGAATCAGCCAAAACCCTGTGAACTGCAAATAAGTGGCACTATGTTTAACATGTCAGTGCCAGGATGCTGTTCCGCAAAATATCACCCAAATCTTCTCTTGGTAGCCCTTTCCAACACAGATCTCACATAAAAACACATGGCTTACAACATCTGAAGGTAGAAATTACTCTGCTTAACTCACAACCAGCTTGGCTTGAGGATTGTTATTTGTGGGTGCTAATAAGGAGTTTGAGGAGGTTCTCTCAGTCCATTGCCACAACTTCACCTGCCAGCTTCAGGGGCCAGGCACCATTTTGCAGCATTTAGAAAGCTGTACATGTTAAGCATAGATTAGGAAAGTAGAGGTTATTTAAAAGCATGTAAAAAATTTTGGTAGAGTGCTGATACATTTTCTCTACATTTATAATGCAGAACTTTCATAAAAGGTGATGAAACTTTTTAAATATAGTAGTCTCAAGTAACAATTATAAGGTTATATGTTATCCTTTTCTTTACAGTAAGGCTCATGCTTTAAGGGTGCCAGCCTTGTAACAACTGACACAACCTTCTTTTCTGTTACTCTTCCATTGGGCCACGGATATTTTTGTATTACACTTGTACACTGGCTGAAATTCTGGGGAGATATTAACTTACACAGGACATTATTCTTGGCTTACATCATCAAGTTATGTTGGAGTTGGGACAGTCCACATAGCCGCAAGCCAGTGCCCAGCTCCATCCAATATTTTTCATCAAGTCAAATGACTTCACTGTGTGTGGTCTCTGACCTGGGCCAGCATGGAACTAGCTGAGACACTTAACAGCTGCTGTGTGTAGCTAGCTGGCTACACCAGCCATGCTTCCCAGCCAACCTGCTCAGAATGCAAGGCATACACAAAGTTTTACTGACTTCTAGGAAGACTGGTATACTCCAGTTCTGGAGATGCTTCTTGCTTCAAAAAGAAAGAAAGAAAAAAAAAAAAAAAAAAAAGGAAAATTGTTAGTAACATTCTGAGAGTGAAAGCTGCATTTTTTGCTGGAATATGCATACAATAGGAGGCAGCAAAGGAGGACATTCCAGGTACAGTACATTAACAGTAAGTGCAAAATACCACAGAATGCCCCCAGTAATTTATCTATCCCAATATAGTAAACCTCTTCATGAAAAAGAAAACATGAGAGCATCCAAAGCCTACTTTCTTTCTGCCTTTCATTTCTATACAGTGGTGATTTTATGATCTCCTTAATTTCAGAGTTCATTTACCCACCAAAACAGAATAAATCATAGTGTATACCCAAAGCATGTATTATTTCAGTTAGCTGTAGTGCAGACAAACTATAGAACATCAGCTGTACTTTTAATTTGAAGATTGTGCTTTTGTAAGGAAGACAAGAACTTGAATATAACAGAGCAGGTTTGTGTCTAAGAAGTAGCTTCTTCAAAAAAAATAAAAATGCTTTGAGAGCTAAAAACGAAGTCTGAGGCATCATATATAGGGAAAATCTGTTACTATGGATTTCTTGGCAGTGCTTGTAAAATAACTGTGATTTTCCTTTTGTTCAAATGACCCAAAATAATTGTATGCGAGTATAATTCTAGATACAAAAGGTGCAGACGGTGCCTCTGCTGGGTCGTGTAATACCCACTGAGACCTTCTTTAAGTTCTAGCTGAGGTTTTTGGAAACATTATGCTTCTGTTTGTACAAATTGTTTCTCACACAAATAGCATGCTTCCTAATGGAAACTCACAAGGACCTAGAGCATGCAAGCCTAACGCTTGTCTCCATGAAAACTTCAGAGAGTAGAAAAAAATCAGTTAAGAATTTATGAAAAGTGGAAAAAGTGATATGAGTACAGCTGCAGGAAATTCATTTTATAATCTGAATAGCTGCTCAAGATTTTTTAATAATAACCACCTAGTTTTAAATGGGGACATTTTCATATTGCTCATTCTATATTCCTGAATAACCATCTGATACTTTGTTTGTTAGAAGTACTTGCAATATCATTTAAATGAAGCAAACCATTCATTTTCCTTCTTTTCCACCTCAACAAGATTTGCCTTTTTTGACTCTGAAAAGCTGATATGCTTCTGCTAATCAATCCTCTCAAAACACTGTGTGAAGATGTTCAGTAAATCCCAAATACACCTTACCACCCTACTCATGCCATCCATCATCATTTTCTCTCCAATATTAATCTTCTCCAGCCTCTGTTTGCACATGGTACCAGAAGGAGCTCCGAGAAGGTGACCTGCATGACTCCTATCTTAAGTTATCTGCTGTGGTCCCAGAAGTGATTCATGATCATATCAAATCTATCTCCCTGGTGCTGTTTTGTCCTTAAGGCTTCGGCAATTGCAGAGACTGACTAGAGACTCCAATCAACCATCTGGTGTCTGCCAACTGTAGTGTCTAGTCAGGTTACGCTGAATGCAAAGAGAAATGTGTGTTATATTTGTACCCTTAATACGCTCATCTCTTCCTGTGGACCAAATTGAATATTAAGTGGTTGCAACTCTAAAGGGCAGGGTTGGCAGCAGAAGAAAACCTTGTATATAAAAAGAATATTGAAAGTCAGCTGTAAAGCTTGACTGAATGGAAGTGCTAGTATAACATACACAGCAGCTCTGTCCTGGCAAAGGATGGTTTTAACAAGTGACAAGTCTTTTCCCATCAGTTCTTTCTACATTTGTTTTCATTATAATTTACCTATTTATATGTGATCAGAATGTTGTTAAAGGAGCTCTATTTTTTTGAAAACTCTGCTGTCCTCCAAAAAAAAAAAAAAAAAAAAAAAGGAAAATACTATAAATCTGAAAAACTCAATATTTGTCTTTTGCCAAATATTTTTTAGAGCAGGCTACATCAGTCTGTGCCTTGCATAGTCTGTTTTACTCCATGTATGTTGAGATGAGCCTTTGACCCTGGACCTCTCCCTTTTCTTTTCTCCTCTCCCTAGGATACCACAGAACTGGAAATACAAATGCTTTTGCCAGATCCGGTCTTACCACATTACTGCCATGTGAAAAGTCCTGTTAGTTATAAGCCCTTAATAATAAGCTTCTTACACAGCTGGTTTCCTTCTACCATGACAAGTTTTATCTCAGACTTGCACAGTCACAGCAGCCAAGTGCCTGAAGTGGCCATTTGCGGAATTATTTTTCAAAGGTGGCAACATTATCTGCGTCAGTATGATGTGCTTCTAGGCAAAGAGCACTAAGGGCATGCCCTCCATGGCATTTTGGTGCCTTGGTACCCCATCCTTGAGCACCAGAAGCAGTCATTTTGTCCTTGAACATCAATTTCCATGACACAACTCACTCCTGAGTTATGTGCCTCAGCTGTTTACGGGCTGATTTGATGGGTAATATCACCCATGGGCTTGAAACTGGCCAGGAAAGTGCTGTGGGATTCTCCTAATTTTCACTGTTTGCAATCTGAACTGTAAACTGGCATTACATTCACTATTTTGTTTCTACAAACTAAAAGAGCAGACACAGGGGAGCTGCCCTGCAAGAGGTGGCGTGTTAGTCATAGATCACTTTGATTTAAGCTGGAGGGAAAGCCAGGCTGGCCACAGGAGTGCTGGTCATTCTGTATTGGGATGATGACAGCATCTGTGGGGGTGCATCTTCACCCATGCTTCCAACCATCCCTTCCTGGGGGGACTACGGAATGGCAGAGAAGCTGCTGCCTCAGGAGGGAATTCTGTGCATGCCCATCTGCTTTCCAGCCTCCCAGCTCTGGGGCTGGGTCCTGTCCTTCAACCCAACCTGACCTTCATGATCAGAATTCGACTGTTAAGAGGGCAGGATCTGATAAGCAGCCAAGGTTTAAGTACCTGCTCAAACTGAGCAAGGCTTTGAGCCTGCAGTTCCCAAGCCCTGAGGGAATATCTCATTTACTTGCCTTCTTTCCATTCTCTCTCCCTCTCTGCCCCCAGCTGAGATCTGAAATTTCCTCCAACACCTGACAAGCCTTCCCAATCAGAGTGCTTGTTGAAAGTGTAGGCATCTGGCCTGAGATTTGGTCTGAAAAATGTGCTTTCCCACAAAAGCTCGATTTTCATACAATTACCTGGCCAGTCCTACTCTGGTTTAAGACAACAATTGAAGCTCAGGTTCCTGCTTGTATCTGTTCTTCAAAATTTATTAATAAGTTTTACCTTTTACATCTGGGTAAATAAGGAATATCAATGCCTGTCAGAGGAAATTTAATCCAGTGGAGGCATGAATAAAACAACATTAAACGATTTCTCATAAAAATATGGAGGGAAACACGGAGAAGTTTTCTGTCGCATTTGATACCTTATAAATTCTCCTTTGGGACATACAGATATGGACAGAGGCTGAAGTTTTGGATTGATTCTTCTTTTGCTTGCTCAATTTGCCTGTCTCTTTTGAGGAAAAATGCCTGCAGTGAAGTCTAGCTAGAAAGCAAAAGTGAACTATGATTTTTAACCAAGCACAGAAAATCATAAGAAATCAAGCTCTTAGCTTCTGAGAGCAAGCACCTTAACAAAAGCATGTTGAGATCAGCTTATCAGACCTCTTCATTTTCTAGATTTTAACAAGGGCTGTCCATGTGTCATTCACTCTGACAGCGCAGCTTTGTCCAAAAGTAAAACCCCAAAACAACTACGACGGCAACAACAATAAATCCTAGGGAGGCAGTTCAGACTATATTTACTATATACCATCTGCACCAAGCCCTAAGAGACATTATGTTCCACATTCCCTGTCTGTACTACTGAGAGCTTTTCTGATGTGTAAACCATCATTTATCTTGTCTTTGATTCCCTTCATGTGACCTTTTTCAGAGTATGGCAGTATAACATCCTCGCTATGGCAGGCTCTGAGACCATTTGAGGACAGGCCTCATAAAGCCTGCTTTTAACATTAATCGATCACTTTATTATGGAAGTAAATCAAAGCAGTTAAACTCAGGTCTTCTGGGAGTTGAAGGTCAAACACAGAAAAACAAACTTTATCCTGGGAAGAACATAGAAAAATTCTTTCAGCTCCATCCCTTTGTTCTTTGCCTTAGAGGCATGACAAAAGCACGTACTACACTCACCATTTGGGGAAATACAAAAGCAGACATACCCTAATATACACAAAGTGTTTGTCTGTGTCTTATTGCTTCTTCATTTCTTTATTCCAAGCAGTTTTATAAAGTCTTTTTTTCACATCATGGAAAGCAGAGACTGGAGAAAGGGGATGATGAGAACACCGATCCACTTGCCTTCCCGGCAGCTCAGCTTGAGAGGCAGAGGAAAAGAGGAATGAGTGGTGCAGAGGAGGGCTCTAGCAGATGTGGTCCTTATGCATTGTTTCCCCACACTCTACTTTCACTGACATATTTTAGAGAGGTTCAGAAGGACCTCCACACCTGTGTCTCCATACAGAGTGTGCAGGAGCATGGGTACAGCTGTGGGTGCAGGTGAAGGTATAAATATTTTCAGAGAGGACATTCAGTTTAAAGTTTTACAAATTAGAAGATAAGCAACTGGATAAACTGAGAGCCAACACTGCTTTTTCCCATCTTCTAGCTAGCCCAGAAAAATATCTCCCTCTGCTACAGGTGAGCCTCTCTATGGTGTGCAGGATGCAAGTGGCCTCAGCACTTTTTTCTTTTCTTTTCTTTTCTTTTCTTTTCTTTTCTTTTCTTTTCTTTTCTTTTCTTTTCTTTTCTTTTCTTTTCTTTTCTTTTCTTTTCTTTTCTTTTCTTTTCTTTTCTTTTCTTTTCTTCTTTTCTTTTTTCTTTTTCTTTTTCTTTTCTTCTTTTCTCTTCTTTTCTTTTCTTTCTCTTCTCTTTTTTCTCTTTTCTCTTTTCTCTTTTCTCTTTTCTCTTCTCTTTTCTTTTCTTTTCTTTTCTTTTCTTTTCTTTTCTTTTCTTTTCTTTTCTTTTCTTTTCTTTTCTTTTCTTTTCTTTTCTTTTCTTTTTTGCTTCCCCTTTCCCCTTTCCCTTTTCCCCTTTCCCCTTTCCTTTTCTTTTCCCCTTTCCTTTTCCTTCCCCTTCCCTTTTCTTTTCCCCTTTCCTTTTCCTTCCCCTTCCCTTTCTCCTTTCCTTTCCCCTTTCCTTTCCCCTTTCCTTTCCTCTCCTCTTTCCTTTCCTTTCGTTTCAAAACCTGGCAAGGGGATGCAAAAGCAAGTGAGGATGCCCCGTGAGTGTGACAGTGAGCTGCCTGCCAGCCAAGGACGCAGAGCAGAAACTTTAACATCACCTTGGACCACTCTCTAATTTCTGTGCCTTACCGAAATGGGGAATATAAAATACTATTTTTTCCCCGGTTGTCCTGTATCATTTGTATTGTTTGCATTAAAGAAAAGAGTCCTCAGAGCCGGCTGCTTTTAACCTTGAATTCTTCAAGCCGTGTGATGAGAGGTTGAAGTGTTTCCTTGAACTGTTTTGCTTTGTGATTTACCTTGGTTTTTTCAGGGCTTTACAAACACACAGGCACACCCAAATGACACAGGAGGGTGCTGGTCGGTAATGAGCTTTCTAGTCAGGGGAACCTGGCAGTTTAATTTGTTTCGTTGTAAAACACAGCCATTTTTCAAACGCAGAAATTTGCTGACATAGTAACACAAGTGTAAGCACCGATCAACTGTTACTTATTGTATTTAGTGTGCTGAAAAGCATGCCTATCACTTTAAAGAAAACATGTGAAGACATCGTCCATGTCCTGGAGTGCCAAGAATTTAAATGTAGACATTTGGTGACACAAGAGGTTAAAGCATTGCTGGGAGCAGGCAGGGTTAGGAGAGGCAAAGGTTACAAAAGAAGATGGTGACACTGATCAGCCATGGAATTTTTTGCACTGACATCTCCATTAGGAAAGAAATAAATAAGCGTATTTTAATGGGATTAGAGCAACAGTTGACTCATAGACAAGGTAACCACCCAGGAAAAATGTCCATGTGAAAGAAGTGATTCCCAGAGCCAGGAAGGAAGAAGCAAGGGTTTGTGGGCAAAATGATAAATACACTCTAATAAGCAAAGCTGTGAATGGAGTGGGAAACAGGTAAATTTATGATAGAAAACAGAGACAGAAAAGCAGGCAAATAGGCGTTATATAGAATATATGTATCTATTGTAGCTATTAGTGGAAAGCTGAGGAAGAAAAAAGCACTATCAGCTTGAAATGTAATCCATTTCACAGAGTTAGTTTTCCTATTTTTAAGTGATTTCATCTCTTTTTTTTTTATGCAGTAAATCATCTGAAAATAACAGGGAAAGCTGACTGCACTATTAATTAGAAGAAAATTGAAATATAAAGTGCTATCAAGTACACAGCACTAAACCCCTACAATAAGTGTACGTATTTCCACATCTCTGTCAATTACAGTAGCATTGAAAGTATTGCCACTAGATAAGAAAAATCAGAAAAAAATATGTTTTCAGTATCACAGTGACCCTTTTAGGTCTGAAGTGCTGTGAAAGGGAGTGGGCTCAAAGACGGTATAATGTTGCCAGTCAGTGTGAGAAACTCCATTCTTCTGAAGAAATCTCTGAAATTTAGCCAGGTTGATTGAACAGCACAGTGTGGGTCACCAAGTTAAAGAACAAGACCATGTGAGCAGTCACAGAGTGGTAACTATTACTCTAACCACAGGTGCAAAGGAAAACTGAGATTGTCCTATATATTATGAGTTCTTAGTTATGGTCATTTGTGATGGGAGGCATCCATAGCATCAGAGACAGGCTCCTATCCTAAACTGAGCATGGGAAATGCAGTGTCCATTTGAGGCAAAGCAAGGGTCCAGCTCCAAACATCACAGCTGGCCCCTCGTTTGAAACAAACACAATACGACGGGAAGGGAGGCTGTAGTGCAGAGCTCGGGGTATCCTAAAGGGAGGGTGAGCAATGGGCAGGGCTGCACTCTGCGTTCCCTGGTGGAGGTCCTCCTGCAGCAGGTGGCTGAACTGCAGGAAGCTGTTACCAGGCTGAAAGGTGTCAGGGAAGCTGAGGGGGAGCAGCACTGCTTGCTCCGGGACCAGCCTGTTCCGGGGCCTCGAGTGTCTACTGTTGCCCCTGCAGGAAAGGAGACTGCTAACCCAGGAAGCTGGGAAAAGGTAACAGAAAAAAAAAAAAACAACAAGAAAAGGAGGAAGAGGGTAATTAAAAGCAAGGGGCTTCCTCCTACATCTGTTGTCCCCACCCAGAACCGCTTTGCTATCCTGCAGGGGGCTGATGAGCAACAGCGCTCCCACCAGGCGCAACCAGCTGGTGCACTGGTAAAGAAGGTCACTACTGGTGCTGCCAGGAAAAAGCGGCGGACCATAGTAGTTGGGGACTCTAATCTGAAAGGCACAGAGGCACCCATCTGTCGGCCTGACCCAGGCTCAAGGGGGGTGTGTTGCCTACCAGGGGCTCTGATCAGGGATGTGGCTGAGAAGCTGCCTGCTCTAGTGGGTCCCACTGACTAGGAAAGCTAAGGCCCAGTTAGAATTAAACTTGGCTAGGGATGTTAAGGATAACAGGAAGGGATTTTATAGGTACATTGCCGATAAAAGACAGCTTAGGGACACCGTGGGTCCTCTCCAGAAGCTATCGGGAGAACTGGCTACCCTGGATTTGGAGAAGGCTGAGGTTCTTAATAACTTCTTTGCCTCAGTCTTTACCGGCAAATGCTCTGCCCACACCACCCAAGTCTTGAAAGGCAGACGCGGGGACGGTGAGGGTGGGGACCCTGAGCCCACTGTGGGGGAGGATCTTGTTCGGGACCACCTTAGGAACCTGAATGTATACAAGTCCATGGGACCAGATGAAATCCATCCGCGGGTCCTGAAGGAGCTGGCAAATGAAGTTGCTAAGCCACTGTCCATCATATTTCAAAAATCATGGCAGTCAGGTGAAGTTCCCGATGACTGGAAAAAGGGAAATATAGCCCCCATTTTTAAGAAGGGGAAAATGGATGATCAAGGAAACTATAGACCAGTCAGTCTCACCTCTGTGCCTGGCAAAATCTTGGAGCGGATTCTCCTGGAAAGCATGCTAAGGCACATGAAAACCAACAAGATGCTTGGGGACAGCCAGCAAGGCTTCACTAAGGGGAAATCCTGCCTGACCAATCTGGTGGCCTTCTATGAAGGGGCTACGGAACTGATGGACAGGGGCAGAGCGGTTGATGTCATCTACCTGGACTTGTGTAAAGCCTTTGACACTGTCTCCCATGACATCCTTCTCTCTAAGTTGGAGAGATATCAATTTGATAGGTGGACCACTCGGTGGATAAAGAACTGGCTGGATGGCCGCACGCAAAGAGTAGTGCTCAGTGGCTCAATGTCCAGCTGGAGACCAGTAACGAGTGGTGTCCCTCAGGGATCGGTGTTGGGACCGGTCTTGTTCAACATCTTTGTGGGTGACATGGACAGTGGGATTGAGTGCGCTCTCAGCAAGTTTGCAGATGACACCAAGCTGTGTGGTTCGGTTGATAAGTTGGAGGGAAGGAATGCCATCCAGAGGGACCTTGACACACTTGTGAGGTGGGCTGATGCCAACCTGATGAAGTTTAACCGTGCTAAATGCAAAGTCCTCCACCTGGGTCGGAGCAATGCCAGGCACAGCTACAGGTTGGGCGGGGAGGAGATTGAGAGCAGCCCTGCGGAGAAGGACCTGGGAGTGCTGGTCGATGAGAAAATGAACATGAGCTGGCGGCAGTGTGCGCTTGCAGCCCAGAAAGCCAACCGTATCCTGGGCTGCATCAAAAGGAGTGTGACCAGCAGGTCGAGGGAGGTGCTCCTGCCCCTCTACTCTGCTCTCGTGAGACCTCACTTGGAGTATTGTGTGCAGTTCTGGTGTCCTCAACATAAAAAGGACATGGAACTGTTAGAACAAGTGCAGAGGAGGGCCACGAGGATGATGAGGGGACTGGAGCACCTCTCGTATGAAGATAGGCTGAGAAAATTGGGGCTGTTCAGCCTGGAGAAGAGAAGGCTGCGTGGAGACCTCCTAGCAGCCTTCCAATACCTGAAGGGGGCCTATAGGGATGCTGGGGAGGGACTCTTCATTAGGGACTGTGGTGAGAGGACAATGGGTAATGGGTTTAAACTTAAACAGGAGAAGTTTAGATAGGATCTGAGGAAGAAATTCTTTACTGTGAGGGTGGTGAGGCCCTGGAATGGGTTGCCCAGGGAGGTTGTGGATGCTTTATCCCTGACGGCGTTCAATGTGGTGTTGGACATAGCCTTGGATGGCATGGTTTCGTGTGAGGTGTCCCTGCCCCTGGCAGGGGGATTGGAACTCGATGATCTTGAGGTCCTTTCCAACCCTTACTATTCTATGATTCTATGACACTGGCTCAAAATCCCCACACATACACTTCTAGCTGGAACATCGGTCTGAATCTGAATATTGTGGTTAGGGTCCATGTTGCTTAAGAAGGATTTCTGGTTTGATTTGGACAGGCATCCAAATCCCGAATGATCTGAACTTCTGGGATACCCCCAATTAAGTTGGAAATATTTATAGCAGGACTTCCTGAAAAATCTTGGTGTTTTCTAATTCTTAGTAGGTCAAGAAAACAGAGGACTGAATAGTTGAATATTCCCATCCCACTGACAACCACATATTCAAGGGCCCAAGTAAAAGACGAAAAATATGGCAAATTTTGCTGAGCAGTCTCAAACAACAGCAACCTCAGCAAAAGGTTCTGCTGGGTTTTGCTTTGAGTATTTGAGTGAAAACTTGACTTATTATTTCATCCCAACAGACTCGTACACGATGTTAACAGTCAGCCAGTGTTGGACCACTTCTTTCTGTATTCGCATGTGCATGTAAATAATTCCAATAATCTCCCCAGACACAAATTCCAGCTAAGGGTTTGTTTCTAACTATAGTGTTTGTCTCTGTGCACACTCCCTCCCCAACATGCCATTTCAGCAATATAAGGTTGTTTCTTCTTTTTTTATCTTCTCGCAAACTGACAATGAAGATAGATTCCCAGGTTAAAAAAAAAAAAACAAAATGCTCAAATTTTTCCAGCAGGATTCCCAGTTCTTTTTACCTGAAAGGTATAAATATGCATCTAGTTGGCTGAGCTAAAACCTACTCCGCATTCAGTGTGTGCTTTGTTCCTGATCTTACTGTTTTACAATGAAAGACAGAATTATTTTGTCTAACCACTCACAATCCCCAGATTTCAGCATCCCACAGACTGTTAGAGGCCAAAGCCTGAACTTACTGATAAATCTTTTAAAACATTGTTACCCCTGTATTTGCATTTGAGTGTTCAACTGGACTGGTGGCTACTACTTCCAGGAGTATTGACAATCTTCATATAGCAGATGTGTAACGAAACATGCTCTTTTTGTGCTGCTCTTTCACATTTGTTAAAATGTTTGATTTGGTGGATGAAGCTTAATGGGCAGATCTCATTCACTTTGGGGTTAACCTTTTATAAAAGCAGGCAGATTTATTAAAATGCTAGTGCTCTAGGTAGGAAAACTAAGTTTAAATGTTGGCTTTGAGATTGGCAGTCCAAAATGACACTTGCAAGTGGACACACTTGTATACCAATGTGCTGTACCTCCACTAGAATAAAAGAAGAGCTATTTTTCTGATATATATAAAATTATATAAACATAGAATAGTTAGGGTTGGAAAGGACCTTAAGATCATCTAGTTCCAAACCCACTGCCATGGGCAGGGACACCTCCCACTAAACCATACCACCCAAAGCTCTGTCCAAACTGGCCTTGAACACCACCAGCACCGGAGCATTCACAGCTTCCCGGGCAACACATTCCAGTGCCTCACCACCCTTACAGTAAAGAATTTCTTCCTCAGATCCTATCTAAACTTCGCCTGTTAAAGTTTTAACCCATTACTCCTTGTCCTCTCACTACAGTCCTTAATGAAGAATCCCTCCCCAGCATCCCTATAGGCCCCCTTCAGGTATTGGAAGGCTGCTAGGAGGTCTCCACGCAGCCTTCTCTTCTCCAGTTTCTCATTGACTAACACCCCCAAGTCCTTCTCTGCAGGGCTGCTCTGAATCTCTTCCCTGCCCAACCTGTACTTGTGCCTGGCATTGCTCCGACGCAGGTGGAGGACCTTGCACTTGGCATGGTTAAACTTCATCAGGTTGGCATCAGCCCACCTCACAAGCGTGTCAAGGTCCCTCTGGATGGCATTCCTTCCCTCCAATGTATCAACCGAACCACATGGCTTGGTGTCATCTGCAAACTTGCTGAGGGCGCACTCAATCCCACTGTCCATGTCACCCACAAAGATGTTGAACAAGACCGGTCCCAACATCGATCCCTGAGGGACACCACTCATTACTGGTCTCCAGCTGGACATTGAGCCATTGAACACAACTCTTTGCGTGCGGCCATCCAGCCAGTTCTTAATCCACAGTGTGGCCCACCTATTAAATTGATGTCTCTCCAACTTAAAGACAAGGATGTCATGTGGGACAGTGTTGAACGCTTTGCACAAGTCCAGGTAGATAACATCAACTGCTCTACCCCTGTCCATCAGTTCCATAGCCCCATCGTAGAAGGCCACCAAATTGGTCAGGCAGGATTTCCCCTTAGTGCAGCCATGCTGGCTGTCACCAAGCACCTTGTTGTTTTTCATGTGCCATAGCATGCCTTCCAGGATAATCTGCTCCAAGATTTTGCCAGGCACAGAGGTGAGACTGACTGGTCTGTAGCTCCCTGGCTCATCCATTTTCCCCTTCTTGAAAACAGGGGTTATATTTCCCTTTTTTCAGTAGTCAGGAACTTCACCTGACTGCCATGATTTTTCAAATATGATGGGCAGCGGCTTAGCAACTTCAGTTGCCAGCTCCTTCAGGACCCGCAGATGGATTTCATCATGTCCCATGGACTTGTCTACGTTCAGGTTCTTAACATGGTCTCGAACCATATCCTCTCCTACAGTGGGCCCAGGGTCTTCATTCTCACAGTTCCTGTGTCTGCCTTCCAAGACTTGGGTGGTGTGGTCAGAGTGTTCGCTAGTGAAGACTGAGGTAAAGAAGTCATTAAGAACCTCATCCTTCTCCAAATCCAGCCAGTTGTCCTAATAGCTTCCAGAGAGGGCCCACGTTGTCCCTAGTCTGTCTTTTTTTTGCAATATACCTATATTATCACTTCCTGTTATCCTTAACATCCCTAGCCAAGTTTAATTCTAAGTGGGCCTTAGCTTTCCTAACCTGGTCCCTAGCTTCTCAGACAACATCCCTGTATTCTTCCCAGGCCGCCTGCCCTTGCTTCCACCTTTTATAAGCCTCTTTCTTCCTTCAAAGTTTCCTCAGCAACTCCTTATCCATTCAAGGAGGTCTCCTGGCCCTCCTGCTGAACTTCCTTCTAGTTGGGATGCATCATTCCTGAGCCTGCAGCAGTTGATCCTTGAATACCAACCAACAGTCTTGGGCCCCCCTGCCCTCTAGGACTACATCCCATAGAATCTTACTGAGCAGGTTCCTGAAGAGGCCAAAGCCTGCTCCCTTGAAGTCCAGGGCAGTGAGTTTGCTGCACGCTCTTCTCACTGTCCTGAGGATCTAGAATTCGACCATCTCATGATCACTGCAATCAAGGCTGCCCTGGAGCGTCACATTTCCAACCAGCCCTTCCCTGTTGGTGAGGACGAGGTCAAGCATGGCACCTCTCCTTGTCGGCTCCTCTATTACTTGCAGAAGGAAGTTGTCTTCCACACAATCAAGGAACCTTCTGGATTGCTTGTGCCGGGCCGTACCATCCCTCCAACAGATATCAGGGTGGTTGAACTCCCCCATGAGAACAAGGGCCTGTGAGCATGAGACTGTTCCTATCTGCCTATAGAGTGCTGCATCCACTGAGTCCTCTTGATCAGGTGGTCTGTAACAGATCCCCACAGTAATGTCTCCCATCACTGTTTTCCCTTTAACCCTGACCCACAAACTCTCTATTGACTGCTCAATAGAGATATAAACTGCATTCATTATCAGTTTTTATATAACCTGTTCCTCTACTTAAAAAATAGAACCTTTTGGAAAATGTAAAACACCATTGTTTAATGAAAAATATACAATAAGTCGGATGGCAAATGTTGTATGTGAAATTTCAACAGAAACCATAAATTATATTAAATGCCCCAAAAAAGTGTTCGATCAAAAGCTCATTTTAAGATACATTGTTAATGAACTGTGTGAAATGATGCTTAATCAAAACCTGGCACCTTGCAGGGGAGAGAGATTCCATGGGACCTCAAAAGCACTATTGTTCTGAACAGAAGATTACAATTAAACAGAATAATTAATAGTGTGCACTCCTGTGGCATTTTTCAGGAATTCCAATTTCTAAATGAGCTCCATTGTTTTTCAAGAAAGCAGAAATTATGCTGAGTGATAGCATTAATGTCTTGAACTTGATCAAACATTAAGACATCATTGCTCTGGATTTTTGATCATTCCCCATTTATAGGCATTGTGTGAAGAAAAGAAGAAACTTTTCCTTTAAAAACTCATTTTGCAAAAGCAGTGCAATGTTCTCATCCTTTGTAATTACAGCCTGCAATTTTGTAATTCGGAGGTTACATAAAACAAGTTAAAACACCTAGGAAGAGCTCTTCACTATAGAAGTATTAGCGTAGATGTTCAGTGTGGGTATATCGATATGCACAACAGATTTTCTTGTTCGGTTCTCTTTCAATTGGCACTCTATAATGAGCATGTCATATTCATCATATATAAATTTCTAAATTTTCCTAGGCAAAGATAGAAAACATTACTCTTTCTAGCAGAGCAGAAGAGGGGGGTAAAGTACTACAAGGACAGCGTACTGAAATACTCAAGTCATCCTAATTACTGTCAGCATTTACAGTTCTAAATAGTTTCAAATTCAGTTCTGTGTATATTTTTTCCCTCTTAAATCTTCCTTCCTTGGAGCAACTTGGAAACATTCATTTTCTAGCAATGCAATTTTTCAAAACAGTCATAAGCTGCTATTATTATTAATCATGATATTCATGAAAATGAATTTACTGAAAAGCAGAAGATGTAACCACCTCCCCTTCTCTTCATTACTGCCTCCCACTCCACTTTTGCTCGCTCAGCCTGCAATGCTTAGAATTAGAAAAAAACACAAACATACCAATCACCAGCTATGCCAGAGAAGTATTAATGCCTTGGGAGTTATGTTTCCTAACAGGAAAAAGTCAAGTTTTTACACTGGATTTGTGCTCCCCTGGGACCACTGACAGCTGACCACCTTCTAAGGAGAAGCTTGGCTGCAAATTTATGGTACATCAGGAGTGTTATTTCTCACACATGCGTTCACACCCAGAGGGCATCTTTCCCTTTCCCTTGGGGTCCCAGCACATCTGCAGTCACTGACAAGAGACTGACCAATGCATCACAAACTCATGCTTCTTTATCCCTGGCAACATACGTGCATGCTTAATCACTTTTAAGAAGTTGTTCCACTGTAAGTGGAGCAGCTCCCTTTGATGGGGCGGGAAGTGAGAAAGCTCTGGAATGTGCCTTCTTCTGAGGACTTCCAAGTCTGCCAGTGTTATGAAAACTTGTGCAAAAAAAAAGGGATTTACATTAAAGCCAGTTTGATGTGAAATGTTCTTACTATGAAAAGCCCCTTTTAATGCATTTTTTGCTGGACTAGAGACAGCTATACTGAAATGAGCAAAACAGGCTGAGCACGGAGGCTACGAAGGGTATTGTATGGCTACACAAGACAGCTTTCTGCATGCCTGAGTATATATGTCTCAGTGTAGAGAAATAATTCAGATTACTAAGGTTAGAAAAGCACATTGGGATGTAGATTTTGCTGACAGAGCCATTATATGTCAATGGTATATAACATGTAGCACATTAATAGCAGTGGTCTTACTTTTGCTATTTCCAGTGATGAGAACAGTGCTTTGGGCCCCCTTTCTGAAGAGCCTGGCTGACACAGACAGAAGAGCTGCTTCTCCCATCCGGTGCAGACACAGCCTGGGTCCCTGCCTGAAAAATCAGTCCCCGCAGGGAAAGTGGCTGGCTGGCTCCTCAGAAGCCGCAATATGCGTGTCAGCAGCTCTGTGCTGCCAAAAAGTTGTTCCTACTGGTCTTCAGGGTCTTTATCCCACAGTCAAGTGCAGGCAAATGATGTAAAACTATGTGGAAATTCAGGAAATACAGATTAGCCAAGGAATCACTGCATTCATCAATTTTTAGATGTTTTCTGAAAGAATTTATTTTTTTCTTTACTTTTGCTCTTTATAAATGAACGTATGTACACAGAGAACTGTGAAGAGCTTAGATACGCAGCCAACATAACATGAAAAAAAAAACCCACCCTGATATGGCAAGGGAGAACACCAGAACTCTCATACCTCAAAGCTGGCCTTCAGCCAAAAGACCACCTTTCTGCATTTCCCATTTCTATCCTTATTCCTTAAACATCTAATATAATTGCTTTTTATATTTTCTAGCCAATGTTCTTCCCAACTAACCATTTAAATGGATTTTCAAAAGTTTGTTCTTTCCAATAATGAACCCCACTTTTTCTGATTTTTAATTTCAGATATGATGCACTTTCCTCTTCCATTCTTTAACCTTTACTTATGATTTCTTTTTCATACCTTGCAGCATCTTATAAAATATAAAATAAAAAAAATGTAATGAAACATTTAGAGGTTTCTTTTCCTTGTGGGTTTTAGGAGATGCAACATTGTGCTGAAGTTCCAGCCTGCATTTTATTACCTCCAAGAAAGTGCAAAGAATAACAATAAACACTTGCCTGCACTTGTAAGCTGACAAATAGAATGTTCTCAAAGGTCCTCTCACCTTAATTTTGAGTCACAACTGGATGCCTCCAAGGGAGGGATGTGGACATTATGATATGTTGTCATTCTTCTTTGCATACAGAAGTTCCTAAATCATTAATTTAAATATACAGTTCTTGTACAGTCTTGAATGATGATTGAAGTGAATCGAAAGCTCTTGCAGCCTCACTGGAGCAATTTGCTGCTGCCATCACAGCCCAAACTAGCTGTGCTCAGTTTTGCTTTTTGGTTGTTTGATTTTTTTTTTTTTTTGATTTTTTTTTTTTTTTTTAGGGAAAAACAGTCAGTGTGTTTTACTGCCTGTGGTTGTCTGGGCCTCTGCAGTGATTTCACAGCATACTTTCCCACCTGTCTTGTTCCTGTCTTGTTCCACTCCCTTTTTCCTGCCCATCAAGATCATCATTACCACATTCTTTCTCATAGTCATATGTATTTCTTCTAGGTTACGTGAGCTACTAATGCCAACCAGGAAACTAAATGAGATACCATCAGAAAACTCCGATTCTAAGCAGTTCTCTCCCTCTTCCTCAATTGCTTAGAATACCTGCGGAGGATTAGCTGCTGCTTACAAGTATGCCTTTGCAGACCAAGAAAAACCTGACAGCGAGCACAAGTGTATATGATGCTGGAAGTACCACCAAGACAGCACTCTGCACAGAAGAGATGGGTCTGAAAATGAAGGACTCTGGGAATTAATTCTGGGAATATAGTTCTTCGGTGGGAAAAGGAGAGTTTGAAGAGTTGATGATCTGGAATCAAAAGTGAAATGGGGAAATGGTACTGACTAGCTTTTGTCAAAGTATAGAAAGATATTTAGATGTGTAGAGTAGCTGAATAGATAAAAATAAGTGGTGACATAGTATTAATAGACTTTTAAATGAGGGCATGCTATCAAAAGACTTTATACAGACCATGGCAGAGGGTTTGGAACAAGGTGCTCTTTAAGGTCCCTTTCAATCCAAACCATTCCATGACTATATGATTGTATGTTCTTCTAATCCAAAAGGTAATCCTACTGCTTTCAAAAGCAAAAGAGTATAACATTTGAATGCACCTACAAAATACTTTGGGTGATAATTGACGTTTCTAAGGTTTGTATTTTCACTGATAAATATGAAATGTCAGTCACAGGGAACAAGTCCATTGAAAGTTCATCAGTCAGTCATGTGTATGCATCTGGTTTGAAATAAATTAAGGTTGAAATGCAATGGATTTCATAGAATCATAGAATCATATAATGGTTTGGGTCGCAAAGGACCTTAAAATCATCTAGTTCCAACCCCCCTACCATGAGCAGGGACACCTCACACAAGACCATGCTGCCCAAGGCTCTGTCTAACCTGGCCTTGGATACTGCCAAGGGTGGAGCATTTACCACTTCTTCGGGCAACGTGTTCCAGTGCCTCACCACCCTTACAGTAAAGAATTTCTTCCTTATATCTAACCTGAACTTCCCCTGTTTAAGTCTAAACCCATTTCCCCTTGTCCTATCACTGCATATTTAAATATGACGCTGTTTAAACACATAGGATGGAACACAATTCTACTGAAAATCCAAGTCTAAACAGAAGATAATGCTTCAATGAGTGTTTATACAGATTAAAAAAAAAAATCTATGCCAAAAGCTAGCAGACAATTCACCTGTAAACAAAGAGTAGCAGCAGTGGGATGTATGTGAAACCAAAAACCACAGATGAATGTCTAAAAAAGCCTGAAAATTGCAAATGTGCATATCTCAGAGTCAATGCAGCGGACTCAGGGTTGTCACAGTGCAGAAGGAATGATGCAGCGGGCACACAACGCTGCAAGAATAGAAATAATAGAAGGTTCAGCTATAATAGGACAGCATATTCACAGAGGTTGTCAGCGCAGAGAGATGACACCAGGATAAATATTAGTTGACATTTAGTGCACATATTTTAATATCCATAAAGATATTTGAACAGGTAAAACTATTTAAGCTTATCACAGTCACGGTCTGAAAACTGCACTCATTTTGCAGGTTAGTCATGAATGTGCACGATGTGTGTATGCATTAAAGCAGATAGATAAAATATTTACAATTCTAAATTGCAGATACAATGTGCCACTACTGCTTGCTTTCAAACCATGTCTGAATCTTAAATTGATCAGGTAGATATAAAGCGTGGGGACCATCTGACTTCCAGTGCTACCAACATTAAGCCAGAAGATGTAATGGAAGGATACAGAGATTCATTTCCTAAAGCCCAGCAGTTTTCTGGGAAATACAAGATTAAAGTGAATCTTCCACTATAAGCACCATGAAATATCTTTCTTGCACTAAGACAGATCAGCTAGACAAAGAGTCTTTGAGACTGAAAAACATACAAAACTCTATGTCAAAAATAGAAAAAGGGCATGTATGAGTGAGCTGTAACTGCATGTCAGTGCATTGAGAATATGACTGAATGATCGTATTTGATTGTATATGCATTTTTATAGGTACTTCAAGATATAATAAATATTTCAGGTGAAAGATGTAAATACAGCTCTAGTTTATTGTTCTGTATATTACATGGTCTTAAATCTCATTGCTTGTCTCCATTGAGTCTATAAATTTCCTTTGACTACAGTGCTCTTTCCAGAGGACACCGTGTCTCAGATAAGTTCAGCTGTGGCAAAAATACCCCTTTCCAGTCCAACGCAATGGCTCTCTGTAGCACACTTTCCCTCATCAGATGAAAACACCTTCAGAACTTCATTTTTCCCCCAGAGCATACATATATACATTCATCATCTTCCTTTATGATAATTTAAACAGGCTAAGATCTTTAAATCTCTTTATTTATATAGTAAGTATATATATATATTTATATATACATTATATACAATATTATATTACCATAGAATCATAGAATAGTTAGGGTTGGAAAGGACCTTAAGATCATCCAGTTCCAAACCCACTGCCATGGGCAGGGACACCTCACACTAAACCATGCCACCCAAGACTCTGTCCAACCTGGCCTTGAACACCGCCAGAGATGGAGCATTCACAGCTTCCCTGGGCAACCCATTCCAGTGCCTCATCACCCTCACAGTAAAGAATTTCTTCCTCAAATCCAATCTCAACTTCGCCTGTTTAAGTTTGAGCCCATTACCCCTTGTCCTACCACTACAGTCACAGAATCACACAGAATCACAGAATAGTAAGGGCTGGAAAGGACCTCAAGATCATCAAGTTCCAACCCCCCCGCCATGGGCAGGGACACCTCCCACTAATGAAGAGTCCCTCCCCAACATCTCTATAGGCCCCCTTCATATAGCAGTTGTCACCATCACTAAATGAAACTCCTACAGGAGGATCCTACCCTTATGTGAGTGAAACCAGAAATAAATGCAAGCTAATTATATAATAAAAGCATGGGTAAATAGTGAACTTATTTGCATAAGGGCCAGTGACTAAATTGGTCCAGGAGTGCAGTCAGTTATTGATACAAAGAAATCTCTAATTCTCAGGAAAACATGTGAAAAACAGATATGCCCAGGACATTCAGTTGCTCTTCTATCAGAGAAGTTATGCCTGAGTTTAAGCTAATTGTCAAGGCAATGTCCAGCCTCCAGGGAATAATATTATGACTATGGAAATCCAGCAATGGAGATACAGCAATGGCAAGAAACTCAGAGAGGGATATGCCAGCTGCCGGAACCTGAAATTTCCAGCCATGGCTGAGCATAATAACGTAGAGAAGTCACTTGAGGCAGGTGATGAAGGCGATATAACTAAGGGTTTCATCCATGCCACATCACCAGTTATGTCTGTTTCTAGATATTTTCTTCGGGTGTTAATCAAAATAACCAGTTATGTCTGTTTCTAGATATTTTCTTTGGGTGTTAATCAAAATAAATTCTGTGAACATTGTATTTCCAAACAGAAATGCTTCCTCAAATCGGTACTAGTTCCCAATGAATAGGTGAAGGATAAAAAATTGATCTATGTACAGGAAAGACTGTTTAGTCCATGATCACTGAATGATCATGTAATCATTCACAGTGTATTTAAAATATGAGGGTAGTTCCAAAATGTGCTCTTCTTACTTGTACACACATGCATGAATAGCATTGCCAATCTGTTTCTATTACTTGAAAATACCAACACTAAAATGCCTACTGAGAATTAGCTTTGGACTGGGAATAGAACACTTTACAAACTTAAATTACAAGCTTATTTTAACCCATGTACTGAAGATTACCTTTCATG
Source organism: Amazona ochrocephala (assembly GCA_039720435.1). Lineage (NCBI taxonomy): Eukaryota > Metazoa > Chordata > Aves > Psittaciformes > Psittacidae > Amazona > Amazona ochrocephala. Next base: position 66,644,748 of record CM077879.1, read on the forward strand.
AATCTTTATCTTCAGATTAGATAAGATTTTCCTCACTGAAGTTTTCTACTTCAGTCCATAGAGAAATGAAAATATAGAGGAAATCTCTGTTACTATTTCGTGCTGCTTGTACTCTGAAAGAACCTAAAGGCTTGAATATATGAATATTTGCTCTGAAGTTGGCATTAAATGTTCCTGTTGAAAGGTAAAATGTAGTGCACTGAAATATTAGCAGAGCACTCTCTGAAACCCACCTTAACAGTAAATTCAAGGGGGTTTGTGCTCTGCAGCAGCCCTTTCAATCCTGAAGCAGTGATAATATGCACCTACCATGGAATTGGGGGAATAGAGGTTGTGAGTACATAGGGGGTGCATTATTTTGGGGAATCACTAGATGGTGTTATGGCTGACATCAATATACCACTGTCAATTCTGCTTAACCAAATGCAGAGTGAAAATCTTCATTTCCTGCTGTGGGACCTCTTCTTTCAGAAGCAGTGTATATTATTAATAAAACCTTCCTATCAAAGCTTTTCTGACTAGAAATTATTTCTTAGCTATAGTTATCGCCTCAGGATAGATCTACATTTAAAAATCTAAGTCTAGACTCACAGACCTTTCCTCTGGAGCTCCAGCAGATGGGGAGGTGCTGTTGCCTCCCTCTCCAGGCTTCACATCCTCGGAGATCCCAGATTCCCCCAAGACTCTACTCTGAAGGCTCTCCCCATTCCCAATCATTTGTGAGTACAGACAGACACAGCTTCGGAAAACAGCAGTGGATATAAATGATGTTACAACACATGGGCACATCCTTGACTGTGTATCACCAGCCCCTGGCAAAGGAGCTGTGCGTATGATCTGCATGGTCTACTCCAGACAAGGCAACACTCAGAGGCTGGCAGTTTAAACCTTGAGCAATGATAGAGGAGGAGGTGATAGCTTTGGTCAGGGAAGTGATGGGGAGCTGCAGCAACAAGAAAACACCAGCAAAAGCTCTGGAGATGGCATCCAACTGCTGTCACAGCAGTACGGGGGCCTGAGCCCCTCACTGGGGCTCTTGCAGGAGCTGCTTGGTCCTGCATGACCATGAAGCCAGAGCTATGGTGCAAATCCCTTGACCTACACAAGCTTAACTTTATGCATAGTTCCTGCTACTTCAACAACGCGTTTCACATGTCCACCTGCACCCTCCACTTTGCTCTAGGGATTGATCCTTTTGTTGTTCAACTGCATCAAAGACTTTGTTATTTAAAGTTGCTTGTGCCTTTGTTGTTTCTGCTGGTCATTCTGGACTGGTACAGAGAATTAACGGAGAGGAATGCAGTGTATTGATTTGCAAAAACATATTTATTATGTCTTTCAATATACTTTAATGAAAGATTATTACATCAGAATACCACGGTTTGCCTTTCATTCCTTTCATAAGACTGAGAACTTGTGGCACTCTTTGCAGTAAAGGCAGAGGTCAGTATCCTTGCTACTCCTGCAGCAGGAGTAATAATTTGTTGGTTTTACTGCTTGACCAGCAGGCAGGGTATGAAATATGCTATGAGAAAACAAAGTTTCTGGCAAAATATTTATAAATATGTTGAAAACATGCTTGAATGGCTTTTCCCAATTCTTTTCCATTGTTTAAAACCCCAACTCCTTCATTGATACCACAAAAATGCGTGTACTTACCTTGAATATATCATTTTGATCTTTTGTACAAAGACCTTCATGAGTTGTCATGGTCTAACCCCAGCCAGCAGCCAGGGAGACAGGAGTTTAAAATGAATAAATACATCTCTTACTCAAAATAATCTCATCTCAGTAGACCATTTTCCTGAAGCCTGTCTGGGTGTGACTGTTTTGCAGGTGAATTCTTGCTGACCTTGGATATAGGAAATATGTGTAAATGACATTCAGGCCCTTCTGTTGCTGTCATTATGTGTTCTTTGTTGTACTGCAGGAGTCACACTAGCATTAGACTGAGAGTACAGTGTTTCAGGTGAAAGAGAAAACTGAACCTCATGGATATTACAGTATAACAGCTTTGGCTCAGACTCCTGAGGCATTGAGCCAAGTGATAACAAAATGTATGTTAAATTAAATACAAAAAATCCTCTTACATTAGTATTTAGGATTTGACTTACACTCCTAAAGAAGAAACGTTCTAAGTTAAGTCTGCTTTTGTCTGAGGTTGGAATTAAAGCAATAGTGGCAATTTAAACTTTAAAAAATCTGACAATTGCCTTGTTTGGTTTTGGGGGGTTTTGTTTGCTTGTTTGTTTGTTTCAATTTCTGCTTTGGATAGTTTCTTAAAAAAACAAAATTTTGTTTTTAATCAAAAATATTTTATTTTTTTCAGACAGGAAAAATAAAGGGTCCAACTTATGATTACTGTAATCCGATTCAGTGGCCTTTAAGCAGACCCTGATCATCCAGGAATATAAGTGAATCAAAATTTTGCCAAATGCATGAAAAGAAGACATGCTGAAAGATGGTTTCCAGAAAACCTTTTCACCTTGCACTGGTTTCCAGCACTGCATACACCTATTGTAGGTCCACATTTTTTACAGTAAGAAATACAGCATTCCAACTGATAGTCTTGCTTAACCATACAAATAATTAGACAACTTTAAAAAATGACCTTACATATTAAAAAGACAGAGAGCACAAATTATTAAGCATATACAAGTTCCCCTGAAAATAATGGAAAAACTTATATGAGCAAACCACAGAATACCTAAACTTGCTGCAAAACAGAACTGTTTATTTGACCAGCCATTCCTTCTAAACCATAGCTACAAGCATGTAGCACAAGTGGTCTAGATAGCAAGTTTTGGCTTGGAATATAAATAAGGAGCTGCTAAGAAGTGCCTCTATTCCTTCCAAAGACAGAGAGAAGAAAATACCAAAAGCTACATAGCCATTGATTTTCCTTGTGGTAGGGAAGTAGCAGGATGTGATCAAATTATAATTCTAAACCTCTTATTTTAATATTCTTAGCTTCTTTTTAGAATAATTACATCTTGTGAACTGTTATATGTCACAGAAACAAGTGAGACAAGATGTTAGCTTGTAAACTCTAAAGAATCATTGAAATAATGTCCCAATTCAATAAAAAATAATAAAAATGAAAGCAGAATGCATGTACTGACAACAAATAATGTAAACATGCTTGAAAGGTATAAGCCAGAATTCAAAAAGGAGGCTGAAAAACCTGCAGCCAGCTGATAGCCTGAATGGTCCTGCACATAGTAAAATGTTCAGCTATCAACCTTTCTTATGGAAATTTACGCTTCTGAAACTTATGGGAAATTGTCTTAGCTTAAATTGAAACTTACATCCACTGGGAGACAAAGCATTCATGGGGCTTTCTTTGTTTATTTCTTATTAATTGAATTCTAAGTAGAATTTTGAAAGTCTGGCATTTACAAAAAATAATCATATAGGGACTAACACAAAGACAGGTGAATTTCAAAACAAAATGTATTTCTTAGTGACTAACATAATTTGTTGCATTGTATACAACTTCAAATTACTGAAATATGAAAAGACTTGTCTCTCAGCATTTTTACTGTTTAATTTGTTGTTGCTGACTGTCACACTGTCACAAACTCTTGAAAGTGACATAAAAAAAAATAACACTTCCAAACCAAGACTCTGTTTCTTCAACTGATCTTTGATCTCTTTAATTTTTTTTTAATTGGGACCATGGAGCAGACAATAAAATGTAAGTCAATAAACAGGTCAGCTTCCAGCCATCCTTGTGGACATTCCTGGTCTCGTCTGAAAAAACCTACACCTCCAGTTGTACAACAAATCTTCTGTCAAAAGAAAATAATTAATGACAACAAGTTATAAAAAAAGATTGAAAAGTGGTGAGAGTTTGAAAAACAGTCTCCTTGCGAAAGAAAACTTCAGACTGGCCATTGTGAAATGAAAAGGCAGCAAGTCTATTTCATGTACTATGCAAAATGAAAGGCAGAGCCAAGCACCTGTATTTGAAGGCATCCTGGTGCTACCTTGGGCTTACTGCCCATAATCATATTCTTGTGCATGGGAGAGCCCATGGGCAATCCACGGGTTTTTTATAATTTTTATAAATATCAGCCATTTAACCTGCAAGTGCATCACTGTCACCCTGGTACAAGCATCCCAGAAAATGCTGTCCAAGTACACACTGAAGGTAAAGTTGCATTGACATTTTGTGATAACTGACAAAGGCCTCTAACTCCGGAGAGCTGATGTTGTGCTTAAGTGAGCTCATGTTCCTAGAGCAGAGTGATTCAAGGTCCTGTAACATGTCCTAGGGAATGTTTTAGATGCTTTTCTGTGTTTGCTGTCCTTGTGCCGCAGTGGCTGCTGTCTTTGTTCATGCTGATTAGCGTGTGGGACAAGTCCATCCGCTGCACGCTGAGTCACCACATTAATCAGAGGTTTTCTGCCTCTTGTCTCCTCCCAGCAGCGAGGCTGGAAACACACTTGGTATTCTTGAAACTGGGATCCAACATGTGAACAGGATGTCATGCTTTTCATGCCCTTAATACCCGGATGCATGAGTCTTCTCATAGCATCTGTTGCATACAAAGAGCCCTTTTCACCCACTTGCTTAAAGTGAGGCAGCGCTGATGTCTCACTGATGTAATTTCTCTAGAACCAGATGAGATGCAATGTTTGGCTGAAGGAAGCATCTCGTTTGCCAGCTGATTGATGGGTAGCGCTGACCTATACAGTCCCAGATTGGCCTTTTCCAAGCTCATGTCCTCTTCTATTCTTCTATGAGTCCAAGGAGATGAAATAGTTTAGGCAGACTGTTAAGAAAAGCTTCTGGTCATGGGCAGTTTTTCCTAGGATTCCAGGGTTCTTTATACTTTTTCATTTATCCAAAATAAGGAAGGGACAGACATTTCCAAAACTGAACCAAAGGCATCACTGTATTTAGAGTAGAGTACACTCAAACTCTTACTTTGAACAGGAAGAGTAGGAGGCAAGCTTATTCCAAAAAGTACAGGTTTTGGTAGCTGCAGCCTCTGGAGAGCTTCTGGGCATTTGGGTTTGAGGTCTCCCTCAGCCATTGTACATGAGCTGCAGTGGGAAGTTCGGGGTAGAAATATGAGTCTTTGCACAGGAAAAGTGACATCAGTGTGAAGCCTTTTATTCCTCCTCTGGCCTGCTCAGGTGCTTCCCCAACCAATGCATTCTTAATTAAATGACAGGACTTGAGCAGCTTTGACTACAAGCTTTGGACTGGCCCAGGGGATATTTGGTTGAGTCATGTCTCTAGGTCTTCTCACCATCATCAGGAGTCACAGCAGTGTGAACAATCCTGCCAAGAGGAGGTAAATGAGCTGCATGACTTTGAATTGCTGCTGATAAATTTTTAATTCTCCAAGAGGCTTCTGGGAGTTGAAAGTTGAAAAGGAGATATAACTTTCAGACATAGGCATCACTGAAGAAGGACTGGTTTCTGATAGGGACAGTGGAAGAGACAAGACTAGAAAGAAAGTGCTGACCTGGGAGTAAGCTGAGCACATCTTGCTTTCCTGGAAGGCTCTGAATTTGCTGACATTTTATGCAAAGATGTTGACAAAATGGGCTTTATAGACTTTAGCCAGAAATGATGCTAAACCAATCAGAACAAAATTTCTTTCAAAAGACTTCTGCATAATTGCTTGTTTCATCCTTAACACTTGCCCAGTAGTCCCCCAGTAAAACCACAGTCAGAAGCCCATTTCTGTGAAAGCTGTCCACCAAGGCGGGCTGGCCCTACTAGCTCAGAGTCAACAGCCTTGAGTCCTGCATTCATTTGCAACAGGAGAGAATAAGGTTTAGCCAAACAAGGATGATTGATTGCAGCAACTCTGGTTATCCTGCCCTAACCAATGTTAAAAGTAACAGCCTGCATGAAAATGCCAGCCCTTGCGGGCACAGGCCAAAGTGTCAAGACACTTGTGAACAAGCCTGGTGAATAAGCCTGGTGAATAAGCCTGGTGAATAAGCCTGGTGAACACTATACTGAAGGAATTCAAATTAAAGATGCTGGAAAATCTCCATTAGCATCATAACTGAGCAAGGGTGGGTGGGGAGTCCTGACTGATCACTTCCTACTTCCACATCCCGAGGCTCAGCTTGTCTGAAGCCCTCATTAAGACAATGGGTCTGATGAACTGCATGATGGATCTGATAAATTAGTAAAGTTAGTATCTTCCAATGAAGATTTCAGGGCGAATTGGTACATTAGCAAATTAATTTGGTACATTATTTGTGCCAGATCCTGTAAATTTCCATCAGTGCATCAGAAATTCATTTCAAGCCCTGCTGCAGATTTCAGGGCTTTCTAATACGTGGGAAGTTACTTTTATGTTGGTGCATCATTTATATATGATGCAGAAGAACAGAGTACAACCTGTGTAACATGGAAAGAGACAATGGATTGAGGACAGAGAATCCAGATATGTTCACTGGAGTCCTCTAAAAAAAAGCTTTAAAAATCTAGAACAAGCAGCCACACCCAGCATTAGCTTTCATCTTTTTAACAGTAAACCACTGTCATGTCCTCATCATACTCAAAGGAGAAAAGAGGAAGCAGAGAAACACATTTGCTTAGATATCCCAGATCAGAGAAAGATGGTAGGTTTCTACACATCAGCACATTCATTTCTTTACCTTTCAAGAGACCCTGAAAATAAAAATGTCTGTGTATTTGTTTATACAGGTGCTGCCTAAATCACAGCATCAAGATTTCAGGGGTAGCTAAACAGTAAGTATAAGGCTTTGTGAATTTAAGCTAGAAAATATAGCCACCAAAGGAATATTCAAAATGCATTTGAAGGAATGGTACAAACTAGTTGTACAGCCTAAGGCCAGTGAAACATAAATAGCATTTCTCTTAAAGTGTTCATGGTTAATAGCTGAATCCATATTCCAGTCATAACAATTAATTTGACCAGGCCAAGCCACGCATTGTATCTGACCTGTGGCTCAAGAAATGAGCAGCAATAAAACTTAGAGCAATGGCTACTGGGTGAGGGTATTCATGGTCCAGGTCTGTTCTATCACTCACCTTTCAGAATGGAAATCACTCCCATGTAGAGGGTGTTTCTTGTCTATCAGGACAAATTTAAAATCCTGAACATCTGCAGAGCAACTGAAGGCTTGTTTGCAGCAGGAGTAAGCAAAAGGCTGTGGCTTTAGCTCAGCTTCAGAATAACAGCTGATCTTCAGTACAGCCGCAGTAGATATCATGGGCTGCCAGGGAGCTGCAACACCACAGTTTAATCTCTTCTACCATAGCCTTGCCTGGTTGTCAGCCATGTTCGATAAAGCATGCTAGAGCACCCAGGCATACCCCTCCTTCAGTTGTGCTCTTACAGGTAAGTGTGCAGCTACATCCCATTATGTGGCAGCAGGTGTTTTATATACCTGTTGGCTGTGCACAACTTCTCTGAGCCTCCCAGACGTGCGTGGTAGGACTGGTCAGGTGGAGAGCTCCCCCCACTGCACCATGTAGTAGCCAGCAGAGTAGGAGAAATAAGTCAGCTTTGCAGTGACCTGATAGGACACTTCTGGCACAGGCAGGGTTTGGTGTGAAGGCCTAACTGATTTGCTTTGCACTAGCTCAGGTAGTGTCTTATGTCTTTCTAAATCCCCTGTGTGTTTTTAGATCTGATGAAAATAAAACTGGCAATTCAGCAAAGGCAAAATTCATCCTTGTGCAGGGGAATTGTATGAGGCTGTGTGCCTTTACATGTCAGCATATAGCTTCAGTAAGGCTCAGAGGTACACTGGCCTTTTCCAGCACTCTGCCCAGGGAGGAATTCCTCCCTAAATGAACAGCAGCTCTCCAGTAAGTAAAACCTTCCAGAAATAGCTTGCATGACTGATGTATCACACAGTACATCATGTACTATATTTCCCCCTAGGTAAGCTGCCTGAACAAAGGCTCACTTTTGTCCTGAAGTTCTTTTGCCTCCTTGTGACTTGCATCAGTCATTCTTCAGCAATGCCCTCCACTCTGGAGAGACACCGTGAAGCCTTGCTAAATTGTACAATATTGTCAAAGAGATTTATGGTATAATATTTTGTTTTCGAACAGCTGCTCCTCCCCATTCTGCTTTAGTAAAGAATTTACGCTGACCAAGGTCATGTGAATTTCAGCAGTGCGGATACCTGACAGTCTACCTTAGCATGCACTAGAGACGTATTGCCTTCCAAAATACATGACAACAATGTATTAAACCCATACTCAGCCTACAGCTTTTTAATTCCAGGTTTGACTAGGTTTGCATGCTATACAGACTAAACTTTAATAGTTGCTCCTGAAAAAAAGAAAAACTTGATAAGTTAGAATAAAAGCATGAATCCATATCAATCACTCACACAGTTTTATACACAGATAAGTGTGTGGGAAAACTGGAAGAACTCAATCAAAACTGATGTGAAGAAGAATAACCAGCTTTATTGACAATGAGGGATAATCGCTATTGAGGTACAAGCCAGGAAGACTTACAAAAGGGATCCTCAGAACTAGTGACATAATTTGAATGAGATATGTCTCAGAAAAACTTAAATGCCATTGCTGTTCAGGTTGTCAACAGTAATTCTGCCATTTAGGTAAATGCTTCATTATTTTATTACAAGCCTTTAATTACAGTTCTTCCATTCTAAATGTGTTTCGTTCTTTGAAGCTCAAAGACAAAGTGACCCATTATTTATTAAAGGTACAATGGCAGCATGATAACATGCTAGCCCCAAAATGTCTTACTATTAAGATAAATTCACGGAGCTAATACTGGACAGCCAGGCACAGTACATCAGTAATATGTCAGGTCTGTTGTTTGGCTTGCTGTTTGTGTTTGTCACATCTTCAAAGTCATCTGATGTTCAGCCTTACTCCATACACCAAGGGCATGGCAGTGTTATTTCTAAATATTGTGGAAAACTGACCAAAAACCAATGAGCATTTTTTCCAGTAATGTACCAACATGGACCCATGATAGGGTCCCTAGCCCTCCAGGGGATAGATTTTACAGAGGGATTGTAATCAGTATGCTTTTCAAAAGAAGGTTTCATACTTTGATAAGTACAGCTTAAAGAGAGGCCACATCAGGTAGCTTTCCGACCCAGGCTTCCTGAAGGACATTAATTCAGGAGCCTATTTTATAATTGACAGATGAACTGTGAACTTTGGGGGTTTTGCACCATTTGTGAGATTGTGCTTCCAAACCCCCAGACAATGCAGTGGAAAAAACCTGGAAAATGCAGTTATACCTCAGTCCTATCACATGAATTGTCTGTTCTTGACCCCAAGCTCACATTCAACTTAACTAAGAAAATGAAACAGATATATAACAAGGGAAATGGACCTGAGGGAAGGGAGTAATAATGGCCACATGCTGCAGTACAGAGAAGAACTGGAGCAAAGTATTAACATGTGAAAATCACAGTCCAAGGCAGGAACAAATCAAATGGTCTACAAAGACTGCAGTGTATCCTAGGTACTTTGTGTGAGGTAGAGAAAAAGAGGCCATCCAGAGATTTGCAAAAGGGACAGGTATCAGCCCTGAAAAAAAAGGCTCCTATTGAACAAGTAACAAATATCAACCTCTGATCTTTCTTACTTCACAGTCCTTTCTTGACCTGCTGTAATTTTGCAATGTGGCTGGCCTGTTGCTTGAAACAAACTGACTTATCAAACGATGCACTTTTACTGCTCTGTTTACACTACTGCAACAGCCTTATCTACAGTACAATAGTTCACTGCAAAACCTGAATATATAAAAAAAGACAGGCAAAGCTACTAAAGATCAAAGCGTATTATCATCTTAGGGGTCCATAACAGCATTTGCATAGTAAACTAAGTCCTTAATAGACTTGGTGTGCATTTTCCATACAAAGTAATAAGTATTCAGTCCTTGTATATGCAAGATTGTGTGCAAGACTGCTTTGGCTGCAAGAAGCCTGAGTGTGAAACACAGGATTCTGGCTGAAAAAAGGAAAGATGTCAGGAGGAAAAGAATCGTAGTTGGATCATAAAGCTACAGTTGCATATACTACACAGAGAGGAAGTGGTAAAGTGGTAAGAAGAACTGCATAGAAACTACAGAAAGAGTCAACACGAGCTGATTAAAAGACTACACTTAATCCACTCCAAAAATTTCATTCCCAGCCCTTAACTTGCCTTTTTCCTTTGACAATGTTCTTGGTCCATCATAAAGGCTTGAAACTTCTTTTAACTCAATTCTTTACAAAGAAAGAGGTCAACACCACTGTCAAGAGCCAAGGAGTAGCTGCGGGTAGGTCTGTGCAATCTTTAAATACATGGCTCCTCTACAGCACTTCTTCCTTACCTGTAATACCCCTCCTGCTAAGTTTACGGGGTTGAAACTGTAAGTCAAGTAGAAAAAAGTTAAACTACAAGATGGTTTTGTGATGTGAAGAAATCTTCCTTGGAGACTGTATTTCAGTAACTACCCAAACGCTCTATAAGACTATTTGAGCATAATTCCTGAGTGCAGCTCTGTCCTATATATCTCAGGCTGCTTTGTTGAATGCTTAGTACCAAGCAGCCATTTCAAATGTGTATGAACAGGAATAGGAACAGAATTAAGTAGCTAATGGGAATCATTTGTTATTGCCTAATTTCATCAAATATATCTGTATTTAAGAAAGCAAATTATAAATATAACTGACAGTCACGGAATTGTACAAGGTTGAACGCAGTTCTGGAATCAAAGATTAAATAGCCTTTGCCTGCCATGATTCATCATCATGAACCTGCGGGTATAATGGCAGCCAAGGAGATCTGGACGAAGGAGAGAATTCATAACATATGACAACTCAGTGAATTTCCAGTTATTTTAAATATCTTTTTTTTCTTTAAATATAGACCATCTTTCTGAGTATCTACTCATTGTTCCATAAGGGTCAATTATTAGCCTTTTGCAATTATTCTTTTAGCCTCTGGGGCTCAATAATGACTTTTTTCTTCCACTTTTTGAGCATGGTTCTCAAGCTCTCAAGTACAGAGAAGCCCTCTGTAGTGAACAACCGCACAACTTAATGTTGTATCCAGAACTGACATAGCTGCTTGAAGAAAGCAGGCTAACAAATGCAGGTTTTGCACATAATGATAATAATGACATGGTATTACTTGTAATTTGAGCAGTAAGTATTTTATAGAAAATCAAAATCACTATTGATATAAACATTACACTAGAACATACTTGTTCTTGAGACAAGTGTCTCTTCAGATCACTGTCTCCTGAAAGCAGTTGTACTCTTGCTTGCTTGAAAAACTGTTCCTATCTGAAATGTAGCTACTCTCTGTGTTATGAGTAGCAGTGCTGCTTGTTCATTTGCATAAAAGTCTTCTCTAAAAATGGCAAGAAACAAGCAAGGAAAAAAAAAAGAGTAACAGAAATAACGCTGGAGATAGAAAAGAAATTAGATTCAAACAACTTCAAAAATCCTTCAAAGATAAAACCCAGTGCAGGTCAAACAAATGATATAATATATTACATATTAGTAAGTCATTTTCATTAACACAAATAAAACCCAACCTAGTGCACCTGGGTTGAAATAATTAAAAAACAGTAAAAAAGGGTTACACACAAGGCATATTGTCATGAGATGGATTAGGACAAGCATTAAAAGACCAAAACAGTTCTGAATGTGTGAAAGTACTACTGCAGTCTCTAGTCTAAGCTTGCTACTTTGTAGTTTAATAGTATTGCTTGTTAAATCATAACATGTCACATTCATAAAAATGATCATAAATCAAGACGAAACTGTCAAGCCAAGAGGGCAACTATTTATGGCTGCTGTGGAAGAAATTTTAGTAGCCCCTTGAAACTAGAGCACCCAAATTTAGCATGACCACCACAGCAAAACACAGTTGAGGCTTCTTTCCATGTCCTTCTACAACTGAAGAGTTGATGAGCCATGCGTTCTAAATGCTACTAAGGCTATTATCTAGGCGGGGAGAGAGAGGAAGGAGGAGGGGGATGATCAGAGCAAAGATGAACTGAAATCAGTGGCAAAAAATGATGTAGGAAAGGAGAAAGAGAGAAACGAGGTAGAGAATTTTGCCTTGTAGCTCTCTGTCACCATCTACCACATCTACCACATCTACTCAGCTTTCATGAGCTCCGCGCTGGCATCTTCTCAGACGTTCATCCTGACTTTTGGAGGGGGTGTTTTCCCCCTCCCATGGCAGCCTTAAAATATTGGTCTATATAGAACAAATAGGCTATTATATAGAGTGTTAAAAAAAATCCAGCACTGTTCTGGTAAACTTGATCATTGCATACTTTTTTATGGTTTGAAAACATTACGCTGTAAGCTCGCATTTTCCTGGCAACCCAGGCAGTGTCTCCTCCATTTATGCACTGAGTGACTTCAGAGAAAACTGCTGTGTAAAAGCCTAACAAAAGGAGTAAAACTCATTTTGATGCTCTCTTGATGTGCAGTGGGCTCTGACATAAGTTCTCACAACCATTCCAGCATAAGAAAGAAATCAGCCCCATGTCTGTTTTTTTATTACTTATTGAATCTCAACAACCAAAAATGTAACCAGAAATTGAAGCAATGATCAATTCTGTTATATTTCTCTGACACGAATGGAAAAACAAAGGATACAGATTCATTCAGAAAGAAGAAAAAGAAAATACAGAAATGTTCTCAGTCATTCAGATACAATCACCTTCTGTAATATTCTAAAAAATTGATACTTAGATGCCATTGTACAGACTGGAAAAATATTCATTGGCTGCTCACGGAGAAATCCATGCTGACATTGCTGTTTAATTACTCACATTTAATTAAAGGATCAAAGTCCTGAGGAAGTGAAAATAAGTTCTCCTGCTCTTTAAAATTATGGATTTTACTAAACCATACTGAAATATTCTACTTCAATCCCTTTACAAGTCAGCAAACAAGACAGAGGCAAAAGCTTACTCTCACAGACATTTTTTCTCTAATGTGATTTAGTTTTCATTTACCTTAATTTGTTCTGTTTGCTAAGAATCACTAGAGCTATTAAAGCTCAGGCTTGAATTTTAAGATCAAATTACTTTCTGATGAATTTATCAGTATATAAATCTCACACACTAGTGACATCTTCCTTGACCAGGATCTCCATATCTCCTGTTCATCTCTGGAGTGCCGTATAATGTCTGTAAATACACACATTTCCCAATAGTCTGAAGAGTTCATATAACCTTCCTGGTGGCAAGGCTACCCCGAGCCTTGGTCTCAACTTTCAAGTTATGAAAAGAAGTGGATAAATAAATTATTTCTATATATTTTTTTTAATTCAAACAGTCCAGAGGGAGTTTCTTTTTATCTTTGCATGCCTTGGCAGTGACAGATCATGGGCAAGCAGTCTTTAGTGTACCCCATCATCATGAAGCGGATCTTTCCCAGCTTACTGAAGAAAGCTTTGCCCAGCATTTGTCTCCTTAGCAGCCAATTCATTAGGACTTCTTCGCTTACCTGTATATCAACAAACAAATGCATGCACTTGTTTTGAGGGGAGGGGAAGGGAGGGGAAGGGAAGGGAGAGGAAGGGAAGGAAGGGGAGGGGAAGGGAAGGGAAGGGAGGGGAGGGGAGGGGGGGGGAGGGGAGGGGAGGGGAGGGGAGGGGAGGGGGGGGAGGGGAGGGGAGGAGAGGAGAGGAGAGGAGAGGAGAGGAGAGGAGAGGAGAGGAGAGGAGAGGAGAGGAGAGGAGAGGAGAGGAGAGGAGAGGAGAGGAGAGGAGAGGAGAGGAGAGGAGAGGAGAGGAGAGGAGAGGAGAGGAGAGGAGAGGAGAAAAGAGAAAAGAGAAAAGAGAAAAGAGAAAAGAGAAAAGAGAAAAGAGAAAAGAGAAAAGAGAAAAGAGAAAAGAGAAAAGAGAAAAGAGAAAAGAGAAAAGAGAAAAGAGAAAAGAGAAAAGAGAAAAGAGAAAAGAGAAAAGGAAAGAAAAGGAAAGAAAAGAAAATGAAAGAGAAAAGAAAAGAAAAGAAAAGAAAAGAAAAGAAAAGAAAAGAAAAGAAAAGAAAAGAAAAGAAAAGAGAAAAAAGAAAAGAAAGAAGTCCCAAAGAGACACAAAAACCTGCAGGAATCTCTTCTTTAGGGTAATTAATTAATATAAAATCTGCTTCCCAGATTTATTAATGATAATATTATAAACTTTTTTCAAAAGCGATGTAATGGAATTTGTAGCATTTTCAAATAATATGATCTTAAACAAGGGCTGCTACTACACATGCATCAACATCAACATCAAAGACAAGGAGATGACAGAAATGTGAAGTTAAATTCCTGAATTCCCAGAAAGAAAATCTAGAGAGCATTATAAAACATTACAGACAAGAAAGCACAAATCCGATCTCAAAATGAACATGCATAAAACTGGCATACCAAACAACTTGTATGTCAAATCAAAAGATTTTATTATTGTTCCATGCCACTGGAGGAAACAGATGACTTTGCAATACCTATGGGAAGAGAAAAGTATTAATGACAGCATGGGAAAGATGAAGGAGATTAACTAGCTATTCTGGCAATGTGTCGTTCCTGCCTTGACCTACAGTGCAATGCAGTACAACTTATTTTTTGCATAAAATACTTAACATGTGTCATAAAATGGTTTATAGGGAGAGTCAGTCAAGGTAGAGGAAGACTACAGAGAGCTGCAATCCCCAGAAAGTCATAAGTAATTGAGATTAAAGTTTGCACAACTTCCTTGTTCTCCCTCCTCTATCCACACCTCTCGTAAAATCTGCAGATTTTTCTTCTTGTTTTCTACCCTTCTATGCTTGCTTTCATATTTTTATGTTGCAAGTTAACGTGAGATATCATGTATTTATTACATAATGTACTTATCACACACAGCTTATTCTTCTGGTTGCTCCTGAGTTGAGCTTACCGAAGAAAGAAAATCACACCTCCTGCACCTGGCAACCTCCTACGTTTTGTGTGACCCCAATAAATTCAATGTTTAAAGATTCTTAAAATAAAGGGAAATTTATCCACTATGCTGCTAGTGCAAGTCTTACAATGAATTTTCCTTGGTGTCTTTTCTCAAATCAAGGTCCAGCAAATAGATACACTTGGTTACTCCCAAGAAGTGTTACCTAGGTGTTTCCTCTAAACCATCCAGCACTGAACCGTTTGAATAAGTCTACATTTCAAATTCATAAAGTTGCACCAGAGTCTGAAATGTTTATTCCTTCTTATGTGATGTCAGCAATTTCTTGTAGTATTTTGTTTCATGTTTTCTTGTGGATACAAAATGAATGGCAAATCATACTGGGCATCTTTTCAGTTAGAAGAACAGTTCACTTTTACCAGAGACTGTAATATATTATGCAAAAACAAAACAAAACTTTCAAAAAACAACCACCACCATCCCCAGGAATACCTAGGTGTTCTACCTCTGATGATTCCTCTTTGGGGGAGAAGGAGAGAAACTGGTGGGGAAAGTGGGAAGAAGAAGAGCTGAGCAGTCTTTTGCTGAGAGGGTGCAGATAAATAACACAGCACAGGTCAAACTGCCTCACCTTCCCAAGTCCCTGTAGTGAAACTGTGGAGGACAGGACCCAAGGGAGGCAAACACAACCAAGAGGAGTAGAAGTCTGAAGCTAGGCTGACAGTGGAGTCATGTGGAACAAACTACAGGGAGTTTTCACTTTTGTAATAACTAAGTGCAATTTTACGGTTGGGCCTAGAGGCAGCGGTTGTGTGTGAAACTAATAAAGGAGATAACAAAGTCATTGTTCTGCGTTGGCACATGCAGTGAGTGCATCCATAGTGCCAAGTCCATCCTGTTATTAGTGTCCCTGACTCCAGTGTCACTGGAGCTCTGCTTGCAGATGCCAAGACTTCGTTGTGCCCACTTATGCTTATCAAAAGTGCCAAGCTGCAACAGGTAAAATGGAAAAATAGGGAGGAAGCAATGACAGTAATTGCAGTGAGCTACCATAAAATAAATAGCTGAGCCAGGATCAAAAGCCACAAGTCAAGCAGGGTGTTGAGATGAATAAAATGGTAATGGGCTTGGGCAGGGTATGCACCTCTGGTGTCAGGCTGCAGAAATGCAAAGGTGCACACTACTCTTATACCAATATGGGATAGCAGCAGTGAGAAGACCTGTGGGAAGTATGCCCAGGTACAGGAACCTTCTTGCTTAGTGACAGAACTCTGGGAGGAGGTGAGTACATTGAGGAGTATCAGGGAAAACGAGAGAGAGACAGACTACTAGAATCGCACCCTACCTTCCCTGCGACAGGTCCAACAGGCAGACAGGATGCATGACATGGAGGATTCCCTCTCTCCACCTGTCTGAATACAGTGACTTAAGGGAAAGGGGGCAATGACAAGTTCCTGCCTGGCACAGGAGGAACATCTCCTTTATGACTACCCCATCATCCCAAGTGTCCTCACATAATAGGTATGAGGCTGTGCAAGAGGAAAGAATAGCAAGGATGTTCATCTAGCATGGACATGTCACTGAAGTTAAGTCGGCCTGTACCCTGCATCAGAACCATTTTCTTAAAGAAGAAAAGATGGGTTATTGTCGCAGGATACTCCCTTGTAAAGGTAATATAAGGTGGTGTGAAGGGAACAAAAGGCAGAAGTCTGCTTTCTGCGGCTCAGGTTAAAGAAGTGAGTACTCTGGTGTGACCCTCAGATTATTACCCTGTTTTTTCAGGCAAGACTACAAAGATGTTGTGAGATTATGCAGGGAGAAAATTAGAAGGGACAAAGTCCAACTAAAACTTAATCTGGCTACTGCTGTAAAAGACAGTAAAAAATGTTTCTATGAATAAACTTGCAGCAAAAGAAGGGCTAAAGAGTGCCTCTATCCTTTGTTGGGTGCAGGGGGAAACACAGTGACAAAGGATGAGGAAAAGGCCGAAGTACTTAATGCCTTCTTTGCCTCAGTCTTCAGTAGTAATACTGTGCTCAGTTTTGGGCCTCACAAAACAGACCTTGAGGTGCTGAAGCATGTCCAAAGAAGGGCAATAAAGCTGGTGAAGGGTCTAGAGAGCAAACCTTATGAGTGTCTTTGGAAACTGGGGTTGTTCAGCCTCAAGAAAAGGAGGCCTGTGGGGGGACCTTATCGCTCTTTACAATTACCTGAAAGGAGGTTGTAGTGAGGTGGATGTCAGTTTCTTCTCACAAGTAACAAGCAGAAGAGCAAGAGGAAATTGCCTCAAGTTGTGCCAGGGGAGGTTTAGATAGGATATTAGGAAAAATTTCCTCATCAGAAGGATCCTCAAGCATTAGAACAGGCTGCACAGGGAAGTGGTTGAGCCTCTGGAGGTATTTAAAAGACATGTAGATGTGGCAGTTAGGGACGTGTTTTAGTGGTGGACTTGGCAGTGCTGGGTTAATGGTTGGACTCAATGATCTTAAAGATCTTCTCCAACCCAAACAATTCTATGATTCTATGATTCTATCAATAGTAACACATACTGTTCTTTTAGGTTGGCATAGAAGATGCTTACACATCTTGACTTCAACCACCCTGACATCTGTTGGAGGGATGGTACGGCCCGGCACAAGCAATCCAGAAGGTTCCTCAATTGTGTGGAAGACAACTTCCTTCTGCAAGTAATAGAGGAGCCGACAAGGAGAGGTGCCATGCTTGACCTCGTCCTCAACAACAGGGAAGGGCTGGTTGGGAATGTGACGCTCCAGGGCAGCCTTGATTGCAGCGATCATGAGATGGTTGAGTTTGAGATCCTCAGGACAGTGAGAAGAGCGTGCAGCAAGCTCACTGCCCTGGACTTCAAGAGAGCAGACTTTGGCCTCTTCAGGAACCTGCTCAGTAAGGTTCCATGGGATACAGCCCTACAGGGCAGGGGGGCCCAAGACTGTTGGTTGATATTCAAGGATCAACTGCTGCAAGCTCAGGAGCGATGCATCCCAACTAGAAGGAAGTTCAGCAGGAGGGCCAGGAGACCTCCTTGAATGGATAAGGAGCTGCTGAGCAAAATTCGAAGGAAAAAAGAGGCTTATAAAAGGTGGAAGCAAGGTCAGGCGGCCTGGGAGGAATACAGGGATGTTGTCCGGGAAGCTAGGGACCAGGTTAGGAAAGCTAAGGCCCACTTAGAACTAAACTTGGCTAGGGATGTTAAGGATAACAGGAAGGGATTTTATAGGTACATTGCCGATAAAAGACAGCTTAGGGACACCGTGGGTCCTCTCCAGAAGCTATTGGGAGAACTGGCTACCCTGGATTTGGAGAAGGCTGAGGTTCTTAATGACTTCTTTGCCTCAGTCTTTACGGGCAAATGCTCTGACCACACCACCCAAGTCTTGGAAGGCAGACGCGGGGACGGTGAGGGTGGGGACCCTGGGCCCACTGTGGGGGAGGATCTTGTTCGGGACCACCTTAGGAACCTGAATGTATACAAGTCCATGGGACCGGATGAAATCCATCCACGGGTCCTGAAGGAGCTGGCAAATGAAGTTGCTAAGCCACTGTCCATCATATTTCAAAAATCATGGCAGTCAGGTGAAGTTCCCGATGACTGGAAAAAGGGAAATATAACCCCCATTTTTAAGAAGGGGAAAATGGATGAGCCAGGGAATTACAGACCAGTCAGTCTCACCTCTGTGCCTGGCAAAATCCTGGAGCGGATTCTCCTGGAAGGCATGCTAAGGCACATGAAAAACAACAAGGTGGTTGGTGACAGCCAGCATGGCTTCACTAAGGGGAAATCCTGCCTGACCAATCTGGTGGCCTTCTGTGAAGGGACTACGGAACTGATGGACAGGGGCAGAGCAGTTGATGTCATCTACCTGGACTTGTGTAAAGCCTTTGACACTGTCTCCCATGACATCCTTGTCTCTAAGTTGGAGAGACATCAATTTGATAGGTGGACCACTCGGTGGATAAAGAACTGGCTGGATGGCCACACGCAAAGAGTAGTGCTCAGTGGCTCAGTGTCCAGCTGGAGACCAGTAACGAGTGGTGTCCCTCAGGGATCGGTGTTGGGACCGGTCTTGTTCAACATCTTTGTGGGTGACATGGACAGTGGGATTGAGTGCGCCCTCAGCAAGTTTGCCGATGACACCAAGCTGTGTGGTTCGGTTGATACATTGGAGGGAAGGAATGCCATCCAGAGGGACCTTGACACGCTTGTGAGGTGGGCTGATGCCAACCTGATGAAGTTTAACCATGCTAAATGCAAAGTCCTCCACCTGGGTGGGAGCAATGCCAGGCACAGCTACAGATTGGGTGGGGAGGAGATTCAGAGCAGCCCTGCGGAGAAGGACTTGGGGGTGTGGGTTGAATGAAAAAATGAACATGAGCCGGCAGTGTGCGCTTGCAGCCCAGAAGGCCAATCGTATTCTGGGCTGCATCAAAAGGAGCGTGACCAGCAGGTCGAGGGAGGTGCTCCTGCCCCTTTACTCTGCTCTCGTGAGACCTCACTTGGAGTATCGCGTGCAGTTCTGGTGTCCTCAACATAAAAAGGACATGGAAGTGTTAGAACAAGTGCAGAGGAGGGCCACGAAGATGATCAGGGGACTGGAGCACCTCTCGTATGAAGATAGGCTACGAAAATTGGGGCTGTTCAGCCTGGAGAAGAGAAGGCTGCGTGGAGACCTCCTAGCAGCCTTCCAATACCTGAAGGGGGCCTATAGGGATGCTGGGGAGGGACTCTTCATTAGGGACTGTGGTGAGAGGACAAGGGGTAATGGGCTTAAACTTAAAGAGGGGAGGTTTAGATTGGATATGAGGAAGAAATTCTTTACTGTGAGGGTGGTGGGGCCCTGGAATGGGTTGCCCAGGGAAGTTGTGAATGCTTCATCCCTGGCGGCGTTCAAGGTGGGGTTGGACATAGCCTTGGATGGCCTGGTTTAGGGGGAGGTGTCCCTGCCCATGGCGGGGGGGTTGGAACTCGATGATCTTTAGGTCCTTTCCAACCCTTACTATTCTATGATTCTATGATTCTATGACTTTTAGAGGAGTTGGAAGTGTTCTTAATGCCACTCTCTGAAGTTAGAGCATACTAGCACTGGGGGATGCTTTGTCTCTCAGTACAGGTTAGATGACTAGTAAGGAATTACATGCCCCATAGCTCATCCCTAGCACTGCTTCCGTGAACTCTGGAATTAAAAAGCAGAATTTACAGCTACCTCATATGAATACTTGAACTAAACCTCTAATTTTCTGTCCATGAGATCCCAAAGAAGGTCAGGCTGCCTGTTACTCAATGCTAACAATTTTTTGGTTGTACAGTGAATCTTGCCTACAGTGGCTGTCAGTATGCAGTCTAGTCCCGTCTTTCCCTGTCTGTGAACTTTCACCAGTTCACAGCCTTTCAGTCAGGCAGCTTTTCCCCTCACTGACTGCTTCCTTCAGCAGATAGGTGAGATTCAGGCAGACTGTGGGATGTGTAGCCAGTCCACAGAAAGGGTGGTGGAAGAGACTCCTGTAATACCTTTACGTAAATGTCAATTAGTACTTTAAAAAGCCTTGATGATATGTTAAACTACAGAACTGTGCTACAGTAAGCAGACCAAAATAAGATGATGTCTCATTCTGTATTTAGTTCTACATTATTCTGAGACAGTTAACGAACTTGTTCTTGTGATTCTACCATCTATTCAAGCATTTCTTGAAGCAAACTTGCCTATTACTAAGCAAAGTTTTGATTCATTATAACAAAGAATTCAATTAAGCTTAGAATTGAAGGGAGATCCATTTACTTTGGTGAAGATTCTGCTTGTGAATGATTAAGTTCTTATTTTTCGTTTAAGGTTCGGTACATCAATTAAGACAATAGAAGTAACCTTTAATATCTACCCTTTCAAAGCTGTCACCATACTTCTATACTAAGTGAATTTCATGCATAGCAATATTATAGTAGAATAACCACAGCACTCAAGTCTTGGGAGGCAGATGCAGGAACTGTGAGAATGAAGACCCTGGGCCCACTGAAGGAGAGGATCTGGTTTGAGACCATCTTAGGAACCTGAACGTGCACAAGTCCATGGGACCTGGTGAAATCCATCCAAGGGTCCTGAAGGTGCTGGCAAATGAAGTTGCTAAGCCACTGTCCATCATATTTGAAAAATCATGGCAGTCAGGTGAAGTTCCCCACAACTGGAAAAAGGGAAATCATAGAATCATAGAAGAGTTAGGGTTGGAAAGGACCTTAAGATCATCTAGTTTCAGACCCCCTGCCATGGGCAGGGACACCTCCCACTAAACCATGCCATCCAAGGCTATGTCCAACCCCACCTTGAACGCCGTCAGGGATGAAGCATTCACAACTTCCCTGGGGAACCCATTCCAGTGCCTCACCACCCTTAAAGTGAAGAATTTCTTCCTCATTTCCAATCTAAACTTCCCCTGCTTAAGCTTGAACCCTCCATTTTCAAGAAGAGGAAAATGGATGATCAAGGAAACTACAGACCAGTCAGTCTCACCTCTGTGCCTGGCAAAATCCTGGAGCAGATTCTCCCGGAAGTCATGCTAAGGCACATGAAAAACAACAAGGTGCTTGGGGACAGCCAGCAAGGCTTCACTAAGGGGAAATCCTGCCAGACCAATCTGGTGACCTTCTATGATGGGGCTATGGAACTGATGGACAGGGGTAGAGCAGTTGATGTCATCTACCTGGACTTGTGCAAATCGTTCGACACTGTCTCACATGACATCCTTGTCTCTAAGTTGGAGAGACATCAATTTGATAGGTGGACCACTCAGTGGATAAAGAACTGGCTGGATGGCCGTACGCAAAGATTTGTGCTCAATGGCTCAATGTCCAGCTGGAGACCAGTAATGAGTGGTGTCCCCCAGGGATCAGTGTTGGGGCTGGTGTTGGGGCTGGTCTTGTTCAGCATCTTTGTGGGTGACATGGACAGTGGGATCGAGTGCGCTCTCAGCAAGTTTGCCGATGACACCAAGCTGTGTGGTTCGGTTGATATGCTGGAGGGAAGGAATGCCATTCAGAGGGACCTTGACATGCTTGTGAGGTGGGCAGATGCCAACCTGATGAAGTTTATCCATGACAAGTGCAAGGTCCTACACATGGGTCGGAGCAATCCCAGGCACAGCTACAGGTTGGGCAGAGAAGAGATTCAGAGCAGCCCTGCAGAGAAGGACTTGGGGGTGTTGGTTGATGAAAAAATGAACATGAGCTGGCATTGCGCGCTTGCAGCCCAGAAAGCCAACCGTACCCTGGGCTGCATCAAAAGGAGCATGACCAGCAGGTCTAAGGAGGTGATCCTGCCCTTCTACTCTGCTCTCGTGAGTCCTTACTTGGAGTATTGTGTTCAGTTCTGGTGTCCTCAACATAAAAAGACATGGAACTCTCAGAACAAGTCCAGAGGAGGGCCATGAGGATGATCAGGGGACTGGAGCACCTTCACTATGAAGACAGGCTGAGATAGTTGGGGTTGTTCAGCCTGGAGAACAGAAGCCTATATGGAGACCTCCTAGCAGCATTCCAGTATCTGAAGGGGGCCTATAAGGATGCTGAGGAGAGTCTCTTCATGAGGGACTGTAGTGATAGGACAAGGGGCAATGGGTTCAAACTTAAACAGGGGAAATTGAGATCGGACATGAGGAGGAAGTTCTTTACTGTGAGGATTGTGAGGCACTGGAATGGGTTGCCCAGGGAAGTTGTGAATGCTCTATCCCTGGCAGTGTTCGAGGCCAGGTTGGATAGAGCCTTGGGTGACATGGTTTAGTGTGAGGGGCCCCTGCTCGTGGCAGGGCGGTTGGAATTAGATGATCTTGGGGTCTTTTCCAACCCCAACTATTCTATGTTTCTATGACTCGATGATTCTAATTCTTATGAAAAATACTTATTCCATTTACATAAATGCCAGTGGGATTCATAATGATTAAGTTTTTGCAATGAAGAATAAAGATCTATTTATGATTTACCATCAAGGATGGAATTCTGTCATCTGGAGTTGACACAAATATGATTTAAAGAGAACAATAGAAGAATATCATGTGTATTTGATGTCAGGAGCTGTGATAAGCACATGAGGAAGTTGTTGCATAATTAGAAATTAAATCATTGCTATTTTATCAATTTTCTTGCATTGTCTTACACATTTTGTCCCATTATTTCAACAAGAAAATTATTTAAAAACAAAGAACAACAAAAAAATGAAACAGTAAAATGTGCACATATATTTGTCCATAATTTGCTTCTATGTTAGTCTTTATTTAATTTTTTCCAGGGGAGCATCATTCAATTATTTGTGTTGATTGCAGAGAACCTCGGAAAAGAGCATGAGCAGAAAATCATTTCTCTACCCTATATTAGGCATATCTGTTGGATTCCTGGCTCATACATGTTATATCTGAATGCAGCTAGGAGCTTGTTTCCCATGATTTCATCTTCCACATGAAGTGTTCCCACCACTTCACCTGTTAGTTGTAGAGCTTGGCCCCATACCTTATTTCATGAAACAAACATGCCTGAAAAAGTCCTATTTATGCTTTCTAATCCAGGTAATCATCTTTTGTGATCATTTTTTGAAACTTAAAAAAATAATCAGTATTTCTAATAGCATGCCATTTGAAAACTGGCTCTTACATTGTGTGTCTAAGTGGGCACACAAAGGCTGAGATACTTAAAATCAAAACTTAGGCTGTGATGAATACTTTAGTATTCATCACAGTATTTTAAGGCTTCAAGCTTTTGTGTCTAGAGTTATCCTGGCACTTTCAACAGATTTATGTTTCATTGTGTTTGTGTAAATTGCAAATACAAATACTTAGAGAAGGACAGAACACCCTGAATAGCTTCGATGTGCAACTCATTACTCTGTGTCGTCGTTTAAGCCCCTCATGCAGTTCGCTCACTCACTCCCCCCTCTTTCTTCCTCCAGTTCCGGGGGGATGGGGAGGAGAATCAAAAGAATGCAATTCCCACAGGTTGAGATAAGAACAGTACAGTAACTAAGGTATAACACAAACCACTGCTGCTGCCACCAATGATAATAATGACAAGGCAAACACAAGGAAAGAGAATATAACTGCTCACCACCCGACACCAAGCCCAACCCAGAAGCAAAGCCCCCTCTTCCAGGTCCCTGCCCTCATTTATTTTACCTCCTGGGCATGATGTGCTGTGGCATGGAGCACATCTTTGGTCAGTTTGGGTCAGGTGTCCTGTCTCTGCTCCCTCCCAGCTTCCCCTCCTCCCTGGCAGGGCATGAGACTCAGAAAGTCCTTAGTAAGACCAAAACATTTTAAGCAGTAACTGAAAACACTGGTGCTATCATCACTGTTCCCAGGCCAAAATTCAAAAACACAGTGCTGCACCAGCTACTAAGAAGGAGAAAAATGGCTGCTACTGCTGAACCCAGGACACCCTGCTCAGGGAAACTTTGAAGTAGCTACAGAAGGAAAACATAGAAAACTCATAAAATTAGTGAAGAGAAGTATAGATAATTCCCTAAAGAATCTAAATGGGTTTAATTTCAGCTTTCTTCTTCCCCTCAGGATGTAAATCACACTTTCTTGCCATTCATCTGGGAGTAGGTCCATCATGTCTGTTTGAAGCAGAGAAAGAATAAGCCTTCAATGAAAGTCATTTAATTTTCTGAGCCATATAAGCAAGAAGGGAAGTGTTAATTCTGACAGCCCCTATTGGTCAGTCTCCTAGGGGAGAAGCTGTGCAGAGGAGCGCAGAGAAGGAGAAATTGCTGTGGCGCGCTTCCACTCTGACAGTTCCTATGAGGTGCCTGGTATAGGTAGGGGGGAAGTAGATGGGATGGCAGAGAAACACTTTGCATACTTGCAACGTGCTTGATCACAATAACATGCTTCAGTGTTAAGAAGTCTTCCCCTGCAAAGAGAAGGGCTTTTGCACCTGAACTAATATAGCTTGGATGCAGCAGCTCTGGGACCATATTGCTCTCCAAGAAGCCGCAGATGCTAGGCTTTGCAAAAAAAGAAGGGATGCTCTGCCCACACATGGTTCTCCAGCTCTGTCCTTCACATTCCACCACCCTGCCTAGCTCTGCTGTGTCCAGCACAGTATACTCAGTATACTCAGTAAGGATTTCAAAGATCATGTGCTTGTCTTTAACCTGATAAGAGACTTACAAGTTTTCACATTAGATTTGAAATGTACTTTTTGGTAAGAACAGCTGAGACCTACCATGCTGAAGGGGAGCTGTTCCAGTACAGTGGATACTTCCCACTGCTAAAAGGTTCACCACCACCATTATGGACAGACAGGTCGGTGCAGCCTGGCAGCCTTGCACCTGCAGTGCCTCCAGAAGTCTGCGTGGCTCTAGGAGAGAGCCACGTGTACTTGATAAAGTCCTCATCTGTGGAAGGAAAGGAAGCTCACCATATGTCCATAAACTCCTAAATTTCTCTACCTCTTATTTGCAGGGAAAATGAGCTGCCACAACATGCACATCTTTTGAGCTAGTTTGGTTTAGAATTTTTAGAAATTGAGTTTCATTAGAAAAGGAATCAAAACAGCCCATAGCATAAGCAGGAATTAACCTAAAGACAACATGCTCCTTGTGCATCTGCCCACAACTAGCCAACAATGAGAGAAGTTTGCCTGAAATCGCAGTCTTGCCAAGTACCAGCCAGGTACACCCCTCTGGAACAAGATCTCTCCAAATGCTAGTCATCCTTTCGGGATGTAGGTGGCCTGTAACCCACAGCAGTGAGCTATTCCAAAGTAGGATGCCAGGTCCTTGCTCAATAAGCCCCAGTGGCTGGAGGCAAAGGGAAGGAAAAGACTTGTACCTTTGAAATCTTTTCATCTTAATTTGACTTTGCAGGAAAACAAACACAGAAGCCCAACCAGGAACCAGAGATCCTCCTCTACTTCAGTGCTGCGCATTGTGCTAATCCTATCTGCTTACCTTCCTTGTATTGACTGGGGCAGGATAGCCTTCTGGGTGGGACAGGATGTATCCAAGAATTACAAACTTTGGCTAGTTGTTCAGTTAGATGGGTCATCACTCATCTAACAGCATTGATTGGGGGAACTGAGTCACAGATGAACTTCCACACTGGCTTGCAGAGCGCTGATTATTATACTGTAAACAGTTACTGAGCACCAAGTGTGTGATGAATACCAGAGTATTAAATTCAGTCCTCTCCTTACAGCTCAGAGTCCTTTCAAGGATTGTTTTATGAAAAAAATAAAAATAAAAAAAAAAAACCCAACCAAACCGAAAAAACTACTAAAGATAAGAACACTGCATAATTTTGAGATTTCAAGACTTCTGAGTTGTTTTATTGGAAAATAAAACCTTCCTTCAGCCACTAATGACAATGAAGTATTTATACTTAATAGAGTTTAAGTGGTAGTGGAAAAAACCTATGTCTTAAATTGAGACTTCAGCTCCTAATTGTCCTTCTCAAACTGTATGAGACCATTTACATGCTGAGGAAAGTTGCTGCAGTACCTAGGCATCTGTATAACCCTCCATCTCTATTTTGTTTGTGTGAATTATAATGGAGATTTACAGGAATCTATGGTCTGCAGAATATCTTTGTTTAAAGTATAGTTGCCACCTATCAGTAGGAATTCTCCTCTGAAGTGGCCTGAACAGCCAGTACAGATACACATTCTGCATGGCACTTTCTTTCCACCTGACAAATTATTGTCCTGCTTGGGTGCATGAAACAAGACAGAGCAAGGCAGACCAAGAGGTCATTTGTAAGGCAGCAGAAATTACCTAGTCAATGGTTCTCTATCATATAGCTAATTTAAAACACCAGTGTTAAAACCTTTTATGGCTTATCCTTTTGATGATGAGACGTATGTAAACCAAGTTTTATTCTGACAATAGTACAATGTTTTGTAAGACTACTGGGAAAATAAACAGAAGGAAAAGATGGGGGGAAAAGTTTGATACAGGTGACTTATTGCAATAGTCATTTTTATTTCTGACTTCATGAAGCCACTGAGGGGTTGTTTAACCAATAGTAATACCCCGTGTCATCCCAGTAGTCCATACTTTTTGATTCAGGAATAATAATATATGGCTCCCCAAAAGGTGTCTGAAAAGAAAGCTTGTTGAGTGGGACAGCCTTGAGTTCTGCTGCACTTTCTTAATATAGGAAACAAATATTTTCTTATGTGGCATGCATATTTGTATATATATGTGTATGTCTGTGTGTATATATATGTGTATACATATGTACAAGTAGTAAAATAACATGATTTCTCCTTTACCCTCTGAATTCTGATACAGTAATCTTTGTGGTGAGCAACATGGAAGTGAACGGTTCTAGTGCAGAGCTTTGAATAATGTTTTTAACAAGCTTTCTTGCTTGAAATATCTCATTTTACTAAGAAATTGCTTCAGGAATGAAAGGTCACATTGTTTTTTCTTTCTTACTTGCAAGTCACATACTACTTTACTGTAGTAACAAGGTTAAGGCACTAGAATCAAATATAAGAGCAGAATGTTCTCTATTTTAGGAAAAATAGATTCTTTCAGATTTGCTATACTGTCAGGGCTTGCACACCAACATTTTTGCCATGACATCTGAACCTAGAATATAAATTCATGTATTTGTCAGTACTGCGCTGAAAAGATATTCGGCTTGAAAACTAAAATGCACTGAGGATTGCTGAAGGTAGATTGATTTAGAATCCCAAGACAGCCTGCATATGATGCATAACTCCTACAAAACAAGGTTGTAGGTTTTTCAAGCCTGTACTAAATCACATGTAAAAGCAAGAGGATGAACACACTAAGAAGGTTTGATTTTCACTTTTTAGATACCCTTGAGCACATGGTAGCAAAGTGTTCCAGTACCCTAAGAAAAACACGGTGGTCAAGCTGTGATTTACAAAGACAGCACCTTAAACATTTCACTTGCCTACTTAGGGTGAAAAATCATGAATTTGTGCCCAAAAGAACAGTTCAGGAATATTCAAACAAATTTACAACAAAGTTATACTTATTTTTGCCTCAAGTTTTGTGACTTCTTTACAATTTTGCCAGGGGTTGCTAATATTCTGCCATCCTACTAATTAAGGATGTTACATATTTCCTCTAATTGAACATTATCTCCATTACAAAAATGCTCTAGAGAGCTAAACCGCAGATCTGGGGAGAATGTAAATGCCGAAGCACATCTGTTTATTGCTATTTTAAATGCCCAGCAAGCTGCTTTATTGAATGGGTCACCTACAGGTCTTTTGTCACATACATTAGCTCTCTGTAGACACTTCAGACACAGAGGGTGGAGAAAATGACATGACGTGACTATGTTAGGCACCTGAAGGTTGATTTGTAGAAGTACACATTTCCCAGAAAGAAATGTGGCAGAAGTAATGAAAAGACTGAAATAAAAAAAAGAAAAAATAAAAATTTTAGGTACAGCAAGCTTGCCCTATGCCAGTCCCACCTCTCTAATGCAAAAAATGTGATGACGGTCTAATCTGGATTAAAATTACCACACCTTTTCATTTCAGGTAAATTTTTAAATAGACTGGTATTGTAGAAGGATAAATCTGGCTAAACAAAGTGCTTGGGTACATAAGTAATCCCACTACTGAGAAAGAGGGCTGCTTGTGTGTTCCAAGATAAGCATACTCTTAAATGCCACATTAAGCTGAAGCCAAAGAAAATAGGTATAGAACAGAAACAAGAAAGACATGTTGGTCAAAATGCAGAGTAGGAAAGGAAACAAATACAAGAGGGTGAAAGCAAGAAATTTTAATCAATCAGCATGGGAAAGGGTAGGGGAAAGAACTTGAAAGAATTTTTGCAGAAAGAAAAACTGACAGTATTTTTGTTAATTCTCAGTGTTTATTGTTGTGGGTGAATGTTCAGGTGGAGAAAGTTGCAAGCAAACAGTGCAGCAGGTAGCCCTTGAAGATTAATTTTGCACTAAGTATTATCAGATTTCCTTTGAGTTATTTCATCATATGGGTTATATTCATCCCATCAGTGATCAGCAATACCATAGAATCTAGAGTCCAAATAAAACAACTTATCTAAAATCAACTAAGAAACTCAGATGCCGACAGGGAAAATAGAACAGAAAATAAAGACAAAGCATATAAGTAAAGTGGCAAATTATAAATTTGACAGTAAATACACTTATGAACTACAAACTGCCATGTTCACTTCATAAAAAGAAAGTGGTATGGGTTTTCCATGTAACATTTCACAGAAAACACTTGCTTCAGCGTATACTAATGTAGTTTGTCCTAGTATTACTGTTGAAATTGCGTGCTCTTCTGGGCCTGACACAAAGGTAAACCGCACTGTCCTGCTGCCTGTTTCTACAATCGGGGAGCTGAATCATGCAAAGGCAGGGTGTGTGCACAGTATTAGAGCTGTGTTCAGAAATTCCTACCTCCTTTTCCAGCTGAATTTCCCTCTGCCCCTGCTGTTAATCAACCTATCAATTGTTCCTTACAAGTAAACTCCTTGTAAGGCTGCTTTCTAAACCAGTTATACTAAATGATGTCTTTAGCATTCATAAACTAAATAGAGGACAGAAAGCAAAGCAAGAGAAGAAATACTGCATGAAGAAGAAGATTCAGATTAAAATGCACCATATAGTTATGGTATACCATTCAACCAGCTGGGCTAAATGTCAAAGTGACTGACACTTAACTCATGTAAAACTCCCACAGATTGGAGTAAGAGTGATGCATAAATAGTGACTTCAGGATCAAGTCTGTTCCCAGGAACTACTGAATACTCTTCTACTGCAGTCCTGGAATACACTTGTAAACATCCAAAAATCTGCCCCAAATCCTAACAGTGTTTTGCCCAGCACCCAAGACTGCAAAATTCTCATTTCATCCGATTGCTGAAAAAAACCTTTGGTTTGATTTTCTATAAAAATACAAGTATATTTTAATGGTTTTAAGGATAATTTAACTGATAGAGAACAATAAATGCAAATCCCTTGTGGTTTTGTTTATTGCAGAAAGAAAATATGCCAATGATATGGTCCCCAAGAGGCTGAAATACTGCTGGCCAGAGATTGATTGCACTTTTTGTACCATTTAATGCCCCTAAATCTGCTTCATTTCACGCTAACAATGTAAATAACAGAGGAAGTGTATAAAGGTTTTAATTCCTGACTACTCTCACCACAATTCATTCAGAATAAAACCTTCTGGACTTACAAAAAACCTCTGTTATTAAAGCAAACTAACTTCAGTAATTCGATACATTAAGCAAATTAAAAATTGTTAAATATTAGGGTACTACAGTTATGCAGTGCACATGAAGGCCACAGATAGTTTGTCTCAAGTAACTCTCCTTAACTTAGTACACCTTAAGCACTTGAAACCTTTCCATGTTTTTTCGAGGAGGACCTCCATGCAATGCTTATAATTTCTGCATAAGTAGAAGACATTTTTGCACAATTTTTGACATTGCCAGGGTTGCTTTTCTAATTTTAGAAACAGAAATGTCAATAAAGTTAATAAACATTGCTATCCTACTTAAAGCTAAAGCAGCTTCTTATATGTCAGGGATAAGTACGAAGAGATTCCACATCTTTCAGAAGTTTATTCCCTCACTGGCAATACAAACCATCCTATTGTGCCATGGAAAGCCAGGAAGTATGTAGAAAAGGGGAACTTTTGCTTTCCACCATTATCCCTGCTCAATTTAACAAGTACCTCTGCCACTTTATTTAGATGGGGCCTGTATCTACCCCAGAATAAACTGAACTACTACATATGATTCAGAACAGAAGGCAATACTTTTAGTAAAATCCTTTCTCCTTAGCTTCTGTGAATGATACAGAGAGGCAAGTTTCTCTTGTAAACTGCAGTTACACAGTTTTAGTATCTTGCCAGCGCAACAGCATGTTCATCACTGTTAGCTTCAGTGGAGCGCACTGCTTCAACGAAGCAAAGCGTGGGGCTGTGTTTAACAAGTAGCTGTAATTCTCTGGTCCATTGATTCAACAAATGAAGGCATGATCACCGATAGAAAAATAATCTAGTTTTGTCAGATATATCTATAGTCTGTCTTCTGCAAAACCTGCCCCATTATCACATAAACCAGAGCTTTTTTCTTTTCATGGATACATCTTTTTCTGTAACTTTAGAATAACACTTCCCTGCATATGCAGTGTCAGCCAACTGTACATTTTTTAGAATCTCAAAGTATACGCAAATGTTTCAATTTTTGTATGAACCTGGGTTCTTACTTTCTTCATAAGGGGTGCAACCTACAAAGCATTTTCTGCTGGTTTTCATAATTAGTCCTTATCATAGGTACTTTTTGTAAACACTTTGACCATGGCTCTCACTTCGCACCTAGGCATTTCAACAGCAGTAACCTGCCAGTTCACTCTATCTTCAGCAGAATAAAAACGTAATCAGTTTTCATGACCTCGCACAGAACTTAACACAGAACTGCCCAAAAGGAAATAATCAGCTTTTGGGTTTCACCCCAACTTACACTGCTTCAAAGTAATTTCACCTCTGACACCCCTTTCAGGTTTCAGCCATATTCACAAACCCCAACTTGCTTCTGTCTCAGTCTCCCCAGTCCCATAAAAGGGCTGGCTGGCACAATGGCAGCCAGGGAGTGCTGATGGTATTTCAAAACCTTCACCTTTCTCATCTCTTGTGTCTGCCACCTTTTCACGAAGATCTACTAGCATGCCAGCATTGTCAGCAGACATCTCGTGTGCTTCCAGGTCTTTGTCTGTTGTCGCTGTCTCTCAGTGTGCCCATCCTAGTTCTGCTACCTTTGGGGTACTGTGAAGTTTTTTCCCTCTGTGCTGCCTTTTTCCACATGACAGTCATGATTTCTAGAGAAGAGTGTGGACACTAAAAGCTTGGCAGGCTGTACTATTTGCCTGTCCATAGAGCAGTTTCAGGAGGGACCACAGCTGGCTGTGCGACTGCTCCCAGCAGCAGAGCCAGACCTGGCCATGGACTCTGCTATGGCTATGGCACCCTGCTATATAGGAACCTTTGCTTATTGTGAGGGTGTTTTAATGACAAACTCAGAATCAAAGAAAGATATTTAATTCAGACATTTTTAAATGTACACTGAAATTAAGGAAAAAATATTTCTTTCTGTATTAACATCTGTTTGCAGCAAAAAGAAAGGACTTGAACTTCATGTAAAGAAGAAAATATTTTGTTTTAATTTGAATAAGCATTTTCATACGTGTACCTTTCTTTAAGAAAGTAATCAGGATTGTAATCAACATATGCAGCCCTCAATTCATAGGATCATAGAATCATAGAATAGTTAGGGTTGGAAAAGACCTCAAGATCATCAAGTTCCAACCCCCCTGCCATGGGCAGGGACACCTCACACTAAACCATGCCACCCAAGGCTCTGTCCAACCATGCCTTGAACACCGCCAGCAATGGAGCATTCACAACGTCCCTGGGCAACCCATTCCAGTGCCTCACCACCCTTACAGTAAAGAATTTCTTCCTCATATCCAATCTATGAGGTCTCCATGCTGCCTTCTCTTCTCCAGGCTGAACAGCCCCAATTTTCTCAGCCTATCTTCATACGGGAGGTGCTCCAGTTCCCTCATTATCCTCATGGCCCTCCTCTGGACTTGTTCCAACAGTTCCATGTCCTTTTTATGTTGAGGACACCAGAACTGCACGCAATACCCCAAGTGAGGTCTCACGAGAGCAGAGTAGAGGGGCAGGAGCACCTCCCTCGACCTGCTGGTCACGATCCTCTTGATGCAGCCCAGGGTACGGTTGGCCTTCTGGGCTGCAAGCGCACACTGCCGGCTCATGTCCATTTTTTCATCAACCAACACCCCCAAGTCCTTCTCTGCAGGGCTGCTCTGAATCTCCTCCCCACCCAACCTGTAGCTATGCCTGGGATTGCTCCGACCCAGGTGGAGGACCTTGCACTTGGCATGGATAAACTTCATCAGGTTGGCATCAGCCCACCTCACAAGCGTGTCAAGGTCCCTCTGGATGGCATTCCTTCCCTCCAACTTATCAACCGAACCACACAGCTTGGTGTCATCGGCAAACTTGCTGAGGGTGCACTCAATCCCACTGTTCATGTCACCCACAAAGACGTTGGGCAAGACCGGTCCCAACACCGATCCCTGAGGGACACCAGTTGTTACTGCTCTCCAGCTGGACATTGAACCATTGAGCACTACTCTTTGCGTGCAGCCATCCAGCCAGTTCTTTATCCACCGAGTGGTCCACCTATCAAATTGATGTCTCTCCAACTTAGAGACAAGGATGTCATGTGAGACAGTGTCGAACGATTTGCACAAGTCCAGGTAGATGACATCAACTGCTCTACCCTTGTCCATCAGTTCTGTAGCCCCTTCATAGAAGGCCACCAGATTGGTCAGGCTGGATTTCCCCTTAGTGAAGCCATGTTGGCTGTCCCCAAGCACCTTGTTGGTTTTCATGTGCCTCAGCTTGCCTACCAGGAGAATCTGCTCCAAGATTTTGCCAGGCACAGAGGTGAGACAGACTGGTCTGTAGTTTCCTTGATCATCCATTTTCCCCTTCTTGAAAATGAGGGTTATATTTCCCTTTTTCCAGTCGTCAGGAACTTCACCTGACTGCCATGATTTTTCAAATATGATGGACAGTGGCTTAGCAACTTCATTTGCCAGCTCCTTCAGGACCCGTGGATGGATTTCATCAGGTCCCATGGACTTGAATACATTCAGGTTCCTAAGATGGTCTCAAACCACATTCTCTCCTATAGTGGGCCTAGGGTCATTCTCACTGTCCCTGCATCTGCATTCCAAGACAATCTTGAGAGATCTGCTGAACCTTTGTGAAGAAATATGTGACCTCCAGTCTCCACCAGAGCAGCTGTTTAGTACAGTGCAACACTTTCTCTGCTAGCCCCTACAGCTGTGACATTATTCGCTACATGAATCATAAGGAAGAAAGAAATGGTCTTGTGGTTGAGATACGGAAACTGAGCACCTCAGTCCTAGTCTTGGCCCCACCACAGATTTCCTGCACAGTCTAGGGTGAGTGATGTAACCTCTTTGTGCCTCCATTTTATCCTCTCTAAAGTCTGCCTAGGTTTTTATAGACACTTATCACTGCAGCTGGGGAGGATCTGCTCAGTTAGGGCAAGGCAAACAAATGCTCAGCTGCTTCAAGTTTGAAGTCCCCCTTTTATTTCAGCAGAGACACTTGGAGGCATAGTGTAAAATGTTCTGCAAACCTCCCAGCAAGTGGAAGATGAAGGCTCAATCAGAAGCCCAGGTTCTGTTATGCAGAGGATATGCACTTCCACCCAGCCTGATGACAGAAACTGTAGTGTCAGGAAGATAAGGACAGTCAATATTTCACAACTGATTATTCTCTCAGATAGAGATGAAAAGCTGAAGCCTTGAAAAGGTCCCTGGGGCACAAACTGACCAATTTAATCAATGTATAAGTTAATTAAAGTATTTAATGTATTTAAAATGTTTACTTTTTCAGTGGAAAACAAACAAACAAACAAACAAACAAACAAGCAATGTGCTCTTGAACAGCCCAAAACCTGAGAATAGGTGCAGGAGAACAGTGTAATCCACAGTCTGAAATTTTAACTCACACATCACAAGTCACCAAACCCCTAGAAATTTTCCTATCTCCTTTCCTACCCTTCCAAATTTAAATAAAACATATAGAAGAAAACAAACTAAAGTATTAAAATGAAACTTTGTTTTTAGAAAAAAGTCTGGTTTGACGTGTGAAGTACAAGAGTAACACAGGAGTAACCTGTTCTAATATTTTCTGATCTTGTCAGGCTGATTTTCAAATTGAAGGGATTCTGAAAGCCAACCGTATCCTGGGCTGCATCAAAAGGAGCGTGACCAGCAGGTCGAGGGAGGTGCTCCTGCCCCTTTACTCTGCTCTCGTGAGACCTCACTTGGAGTATCGCGTGCAGTTCTGGTGTCCTCAACATAAAAAGGACATGGAACTTTTAGAACAAGTGCAGAGGAGGGCCACGAGGAGGATCTGGGGACTGGAGCACCTCCCGTATGAAGATAGGATGAGAAAATTGGGACTGTTCAGCCTGGAGAAGAGAAGGCTGCGTGGAGACCTCCTAGCAGCCTTCCAATACCTGAAGGGGGCCTATAGGGATGCTGGGGAGGGACTCTTCATTAGGGACTGTGGTGATAGGACAAGGGGTAATGGGTTTAAACTTAAACAGGGGAAGTTTAGATTGGATATGAGGAAGAAATTCTTTCCTGTAAGGGTGGTGAGGCCCTGGAATGGGTTGCCCAGGGAAGTTGTGAATGCTTCATCCCTGGTGGCGTTCAAGGTGGGGTTGGACATAGCCTTGGATGGCATGGTTTAGTGTGAGGTGTCCCTGCCCATGGGAGGGGGGTTGGAACTCGATGATCTTGAGGTCCTTTCCAACCCTAACTATTCTATGATTCTATGATATTGCATGTAATCATTAATTCGATATTCAGAGTTTTGGATCCTTAGGTGAATTAAACTCTGAGTGATGGTTAGTGATGAGTATCATTACATGCCTGATAGTCTGATATCCTGAAATGACCTGGGAAAACAGCATCACAAAAATACATTGTAGATTTTATGAGGTCAGTTTCAATTATATCCAGTCTGTTACTTCTAGCACACTTCCCTTTGAGCACTGTATCTATTATTTGAAAATGTTATTTCATGTTTGCTGTGATATTCTCCAGATTTTTAATAAAAATCTTTTGAAAATGCCTATTTATCAGTAGCAGGCGTAAGCCTGACTTTTGCCTTGGGAAACAGTGATCTTCCTGGAAGAATTACTTTGGGTTGCTAGAAAGATTAAAAACATAATTTAGCCTTACACAAACATGAAGTATGACTTTTAAAGCCTGCCCTTCTAGATATATGGTTTATTCTTTGGTTAAAATTAAAACAAAGAATGAAAATACTTAGCTAAAAGGTATACTTCTCATCTTCTACTTGCTCTTTATAGCAAAAATCCACTTATCTTGGCTTTCTATATAAGGTATTTTACATCATCTAGAATTATGGTCGGGTGTGTATAAAGGTTGTGTCAGCATTTCCATTATAAAACCATATTTTAGGGGGTTTATAACTTACTCATAAAAACTCATTCCACACTGAAACTTGGCATGCAAAATCCCAACCTGGAACACATTTTTATCACCACCATTTCATAAGAAAGCCCCACATTTGGCTGTTTTTCGGTTTTCTGAATGATGCATAAAATGAGAAGTTTTTCAGCTGGGGCTGAAGGGCCGTGGCTGCTTGGTGAAGATTCTGCTGACTGGCACTGAAGGACTGGGAATGGCACAACTTCAGTTCAAGCCACACTGCCTTATCACTAGTAAATACTCACTTTAGGAGGGGGTCAACCTTATGTGCGAACTGCCCCTGTGCCAGGCTGGCAATGCTCCCAGGTGTTTAACTTACACAAAGCAGCGAGCAACCACCACTCCCTCAGACCCAAAGTTGCATGTGAGCATAGGAAGGAGATGCCACCTTGTCTGGCAGAAAGACCAACCATCGCAGGTAGCAACTAAATCACAGGCACCATTCTGCACAGAAGTAAAAGATGGCATATCCAGCGTCCATGCAGCTCTTAGGCACCCATGTTGTTGCTTTTTAGAGACACTTCTGAGACACCTCATGACAACAGTAACCTTTCTTAATTTATGCCTCAAGTAGTGCACAGGATCATGTTGAAGGTGTGACTGCCTGCAAGTTACACTCCCATATACAGAATAATGACTGCACTGTATTCAAATTCAGTACTGTCACAGGAGGCAAGAAATACCCCAAAATCCAATATTTGAATATGACATAAAATGATGGAGATAGATAAAAGGTCAGTGAAATGAGGAACAGAAAAAGAGTGAAATGCTTGCAATCAGGGGATATGCTTAACAACACCAGATGAGACATTCGGCAGTTGTACCTGCTCTCAGAGTCTACCGTCAGTAAGAGGGCTCAGAAGAGAGCTCAGGAAGCAGATGAAAGGTGCCTACAGGTAAAACCAATACCCTTCTGAAATGAAAAATCATATCCAAAAAAGGAAAAGCACATAAATCCTGACAAGTTAAACGTTACACCTCAGGAAGGCATGCCAATTTATTGAGGAGCATCTTATGAAAGAAACTCGTTAAAGGAATAAAAATTAGTAATAAAACCTTTTTCAAATGTTTCAGGAGCAGGAAGTCTGTCAGAAAGTCAATGGGATGAATCCCAGATCTGAGAGAAGTTCTTGGTGACAGTAAAACTCTCAGAAATGTTACATGAATTATTTGCAACTTGTCTTTGCAGTGGCAGTCACACAGACTCCCAAACCAAAGCTGAACTCTGGGAGAAATTAACTGGAGGACCTAACTGAAACTTGGTCCGTAGAAGAAGCTTTTTAAAAAAGTCCTGAAAACTGGAAAGTGCTCTATTAAGGAAAATCGTACTCATTAAAAAAAGCTAAAGGCACCAGCTGCAAATTGCAAAAACCAAATTGCAAACCACAGTGTGGAAATTATCACTTTAACCATATGTCAGCGCCCCTACAAGACTGGAGTTTATACAGACCTTTGCTTTGAGCCGGTATACAGGATCTTATGATTTACATACTTATAATATTTTTTTTTCCTTAAAATGATATATCTAATGCTTTGCTCCTTTTATGGAAGCTCATCTTCTGGTGACCTAGATAGTCCAGCTACAAAAGATGAGGTTTACTAACATGAGAAATAGGCTTTTATTGCTTAAGTCTCCTTGCTGGAGTTTCCACCTAGCATCTACCAGACTGATTATTTTCAGGAAGTGGCAAAAGAAGCCATTTGTTTGAGCCAATATCCAGGAAATGTCTTACAGATTTCTGCTCCCTTTGCCCCACTGAGCTCCAAGGCCTGGAGAACTCAGCCACAATGCCAAGAGTCATGTTGCTGGAAGAAGAAAGTTTATGAATGTTACATCAGAAATCCATCACTGACCAAAGAGGCCACTGAGGAGTCTGGATCCAAGACCATCTGTGTTAAAAGGGGTAATTCCATTAAGTAAAATACTTAATCCTTTTGAAACAAATTAAGAAGTGCTCCGCCATGGCCTCCTGCAGCTACTGGTCTGCAGGGAGCACCATTGACTTCCCAGATTTCTCCATGGTCCCTCAGTCCCATCAACAAAGAGCCCTCCTGCCCTGCTACCATGTCTTTTTTATAGTAGATTTTCGCCTCAGAAAGGTTGCTAGTCACAACAGTTCAAACAGTTCAAAGTCCTGATGCTAGATCACTGGTTATAAAAACTTATTTTTCTTTTTGAAAAAAACAAAGCAAAACAAAGCAAAACAAAACAAAAAAAAACCCAAGCTAGTTATGTTTGACCTTGTCATTTTGCTTTCTTCAGTGCTAGACACTTAACTGTTTTCCATTTCTATAAGCAACCATTTGAAAGGTGATAGCATTCTCTCCCACAGTAATAAAGAACAGTGTCACCTACATAGACAGCATCCTGTCCATTAATTGCAGTTATTGTCACTTAGTAGGAGTTTTGAGACGTTACACAGCTCTGCCACATCTGGTAGAAAGCAAATCTTGCCTATTTTGTAAAAGCATCCTAGATTGCTTCTGTTTCAAAGCTATTTATTAAGAGCTTTGAATGTTGTTGTGGTTTCTTAGATATACATCTGCTAAAGCTTACTTCTATAGAGGGAACAAGTGGGAATCTCCTGTATGGAGGCTGCATTCCTGCTCAAGACTGGGCCTCACATTACTAATGCTTTAGGTTAGGAAACTTTACTTATTTTTCCCTCTTCCCTTTCCCTACTTTTCCTTTGTGAAAGCTCTCATATAACTCAATTGTATTTAGAACAACCCATATGACTTCATGAAAAAAAAAAATATGTATTTTATTCCCCTACATAAAAACTGTGAACAGTGTGCAAGAAAATGTGATGACAGCTTTTCCTTCCTGGGGGAGTCTTAGCCATGACCATACAAGAGTGCGATGATGATCCTTTGTATATGACATACCCACATTTTCCTTCTTGTGGGGATGGGTGCAGAAATGGGGATCAACAGCTCTTAGATCCACTCTGCCAGGAATATTCACTGGTAGTAATCCCAGTTCCTTATTCAGTGTCTCCTGAGAGACAGCACACTTCTTAATTAAGGTTTTGCATGTTCCAGCAAGATTGGTTTTGACATTCATGATGAAGTGCTCCTCTACAGAATGACTTTCCCAGATCTGTCCAATTGCTATGTCAAGTTTTCATGGCAATATCTGTTTTGCATTCAGCTATGAGAAAATATATATTCCACTCTGGTAGTGAGCAGAGAAAGTGTTAAAGTCTCTGCTACCGTCAATTCAGTTCTGAGGCAGAATGCATCACTTATTTTCAGCCTTCAGCCCAAATCAATAAGATCCAAGTGCAAAATATGTGTGTGTGTTCGAGAAGACACACCTTTTTTCTTAGTTAAAGAAAGAGAAGTCTAAAATGCTGCAAGCCTCTGAAAGTTTTAGTGATGCATTTGATGTTCTCTCTTGCAATAATGTGTATCATACAGCTGGTTTAGTGCTAGCTATGTCTTTCTTGTCTTTCACAAGTATAAGGACAACATTAGACAGTGTTTTAGCAAATATCAACACTACACAGATATCA
Source organism: Amazona ochrocephala (assembly GCA_039720435.1). Taxonomy (NCBI): domain Eukaryota; kingdom Metazoa; phylum Chordata; class Aves; order Psittaciformes; family Psittacidae; genus Amazona; species Amazona ochrocephala. The sequence continues at coordinate 66,684,255 of CM077879.1, forward strand.
CTGGTGTAACCACTAACCAGTGCTTTTCCCATTATTGATGCTGCGCTCTTAGTGGCAAAAGTATATACAGTGAATTGGTCCTCAGGGGTATGAAATATTCCTCTTAATACAGGCGAGATAGGGTTGCCTTACTTGTGAGAGGGTACTGCCCTAAGAAAGCTTTGCCGCTTCTCTCCCCTGCACCAGACAACTCAGTGGTGATTAACAGCACTGGGTTGGTTTAGATTGTTTTTTTTTTTCTGGTGTTCCTCTGCCTTCTACACACAAAATCACTCCTGTCCATAGCTGTACAGAGACCCTGTTACCATTACTGCTTAGCTGGTAGGCATTATAGCCTGAGAGCAGGCTATAGTTGGGTTGAGGCTTCTGGGCTTCCTCTTAAAGCCACACTAAGCTGCATGATATTATTACTGTCCTAGCACTTGAGCTTCTCACAGGCCTTGAGGAAACTCCCTACCTCTTTACCTACAGCCCATTGAAGGTATATGGCAACACTTCCACAGGCAGCATAAGGGACATATGAGAGGTCAAGTCCTTCCCTAAAGTGATCCTGGAAGCTGTGTGCACCTAGATGATGAATCTTAAGAAATGACAGGGGAATTTGTGTTTGCCTTGAAAACTGAGACCAGAGTCTAGGCTATGTGTTAGACATAGGGCTGGGGTTGGACAGGTGAAGACTAGAGAGCTGTCACTAGCCTGTGGATGAGCTACAGCAGATAAAACAAGATTTATGGATGGCAAAACAATGTGCTAATAAATCCCCACAGTTACTTCATGCAGCTTGTGATGCTTTTCACCTGACAATGAATAAGGTGAGAAGAGGATGACTACACTTTCACAGAGCAGTCAAGGACAGCCTGTAAGCAAATAGAAGAAGACTTCCCACCTTCAGACAGTGCAGACACCAGGGCTCCTGGCCTACAGCAAGAGCTCCTGAACACTACCACCCTGCACCCTAGAAGGCAAATGTCTTCAAAGGGTCATAAATTTAGGAAATACCTTACAGATAATCTCTATTCAAGTGAGTTTCTCTTGGTTTATACTACTTGAATTGTCTTCACTGTAGCATAGGGAATGAAAACATTCCAGTTTGTCATGACATGCAATTCTGAAATGTATAAAGGGAGTCTCCTTTGGTTGGAAGAAAGAAAGAATTAGTGAACATTGTAAATTCTGTTTCTGCTAATACTGGATTTGTTTTCAATGACAGAACCCTATATTACAGTGCCATTTTGAGCATAACGACAGAAGAAAGTCTGCATTTGCTTTTTTTCCTCTCAGTTGCTGTTTTCTGTATTTTGGCAGGAAATGGTCTGCATAGCTTCCAGATCATAAAGCAGAAGTAGCACTTCAATAAAAGAAGAAAAGTTGGACTGCTTTATTGTGTTAAGTACTTTAAAGTCACGGATTAAATATGGAGGAAAAAGAAAATGGAATAAGGATTACCTTGAATAACTATCCACTTTATTTTTTTCCACAAAATCTTTTCAACTTTTCTCCTGCTTTATATGTTTCCCTAAGGCCAAGTCTAGAATAGCATAATTTAGGTTAATACTACTGTATGATACAAGGTGGACAATACTTGCATTAGTAAAACGAATTTTTGCAGAAACAGTTTCTTACTACCCACCCTTGAACAACATAAACACTAGCAGTTGCAGTGCAGCTGTTCTATAACAAGTCCTGCCACTGTGGAGCTTTCGTAGACACAGGCTCATCAGTCAGCCCCTCCTGGCATAGTCTATTCTAGATTTGCTGGAAAATATTGGTACTGTAGACACAATAACGTTGTTATTTGCCACAGTTTCTTTCCTATCAATCACAACCTTACAAAACTGAGTGAAAAAACACCAAAGAACTTCATTATAATTACAGAAAGGAAAGAAGAGTTTTAATCCTGCTTTAATATGTGGTAGAAATACAGCAAATTAAAGCCCAAGAGCAAGAATGTTGATGTGTTGTTAAATTGCACCTTCCAATGAATGTGGAAAGAGCGCAGGAAGAGAGCACTTCCCCCAAGTACTGTTAATCTTAGTTATTCTAGGGACCTCACCTGTAGAAATCCAAGTCAGATAGGAATATCCATGTGGGATAGTAGCACATGCAGCAGGTAATTGATGAATTTGTATCACAGCTTCCACTGCATTGCAGATGATTAAACAGAATGGTCTGCATGTTGAAGGAACAGAGTACTGTTTTCTTGTGATAAACACTTTCTCCATTGTGTCATTCAAGACATTTCCTGTATATTTCCTTTATGCTAGAAAAACAAGAAAGTTATTTTAATTATTGCTTTTGCTGTCTGGAGAGTGTTAGCAATGTAATGAATGATCAGAACAAGAGATATAAAAGTCACATTTGATTTGAGTTGAACATTTACAGAAATTTGTTCAATGAGATCAATAACTGAGTATTTCATGATGTTATTGGGGGGTTTTCTGAAAGCCATTCTTTACGGTAAATTATGCGATGACATTAATTAAAAGTTAAAGCTGAAGTAAAAAATTAATCAAAAATTATTTATGTGCTAGAATGTTCATCCAAAGCTGAATTAGATAACAATAGCAGATGTTTGCTTTGCAAATGGAAACCAGCACAGCTCAATTGTCTGCAAAACTGAATGCCAATCAAATCATACACAGAATGCTCTGCCGAGTTAAAGGAATATATATATGAAATAAATATTACATTCACATCAATTTAACTCATTTTAACTACTATCTTGCTGCATTATTTCATTACATGTATGTGTACGTGTACAGTACATGCTGCATTGCATTAAATCAAAAGGAAAAGATGTTACGAGAAAGTTAAGGAACTATGGTGGAAGATATCATGGGTTGTTAGAAAAACAACAAGGAAGCACAATAATGTTAGTGCACACCCTTGTATGGCTCCATGTGTTCTTGAGATGTTCACTTTCTTGACTGCACCTAGCATAGAAGCATGACTATGAGCTTGAAGGTGCTGGAAATATGGCAAGGGAGAAGCAGCCAGAGAAAGCATAGAAAGCAGGTTCTTCCTCCATCTCCAGGATATGGAACTCTCTCCAACAGTGGAACTCATCATTGGCTGCAAGCTAAAATTGAGGTTTTATTGAGAGAGACATAAGTTGCCCTGGTTTTAACTTTTTAATTTGTCTTTCAGTAAATAAATTTCTTTGTTCTCAGGGAAGGCTTTCCTTTACTCTGAACCACTGCTATCAAAAATTCCCAGCAAAAGAGATTTACTAATGCCATCCCTGCACTGAGTTGTGATGTTTCCTCTATTTGAGATACCATGGATGGAAAACTCATGGAGCTGGTCAGAAGAGATCAGATAAGAAATAGGTGTAGGAAGCCAGGTCTCTTCTCTGGTGCCCTTAGAATGGACAAAAGGATTTAAAAATTATTGACCTCTTATTTTATGACGGGTAATCTGGGAAAAGTCCTAGGACTTTCACTATATAACTAACATACTAGTTCTGCATTAGTTTATATTGCACATTAAAGTATCTGCAGCTGTTCCACACTGAATTGGAACATATACCAACTTTCTCTTACTGGGACTTATATCAAACTGTCAGATGCAAATTATTAGAGTAACTACTAAAGAGGCAGTCTTCCAGGTCAGCATTTCTATGTAAATGTATCAAGTAATAGACATATTCCACAAGGATGTGTTCTAACTTTGACAGCCTTGGTGTGTTGTGTGCAGTCCTCATGGTGATGGGCTTCTAACAAGGTGACGCTTCTGGTCCTGCGCTAGAAGCAAGTCCACAAGCCTGATCTGCAGCCAAGGATGGTGAGGGAGTGTGCAAATGTCAGGTTTTAACCAAATCCAGCCAATGTCAACATGTCCGACAGAGGATAATTGCCTTTAACGTATTACACTGGAAGCTAAAATCTGATCACTTTAGGATATGGAAACAAGACAATGTTCATCCTTCACACAACTTCTACTGCCCATCTAACTTCAACTTTATCCCCTCAAATTTGCAGAAGTACATGTAAAGGTCAAAATAAACATCCAGGAAATATAAAGCCCCGTTTGCTTTTCAACTGAACTATCTCCAAAATACTAAAACATGAACATATGCTACAGTATTACTCACTACATAAAAATACATATGCTAGTAGATATACAGTAGTTAAAACACAAAATTATACAATCTACATATACTTACATAAACCTGCAATAACATAATCCATCAACACACCCAGTCAATCAAATCCTACATATAAAAATATTTTCTTATTCGCTACCAGACACTAGACAAAAAGTTACAGAACTTCCAAATGTAGGCATTCTCTTGAAAATTTCATTACATTCATAAGTGGTAGGATTTTTTTTGACAAAAGTATACAGTATTGCTACTTCCCATGATTTCAATGGTTTCTCATTAGCTGACAGTTTCTAAAGTCTCAGCTCCTGAAACTCCAGCTTTTTGAAAACAGGAGTTTTTGTCCTCACACTAGGGAGAAATAGTTGATGTCAGTCTAAATACCTAAAAATTCAATTACTAGAAATAGAAAGAGCTCAACTCAATATTTTGAAAATATTGCTCCTTACTCTAACAGCAAAGGTTATAATTAATCCACCCAAATCTGATTACCCTTTTTTTTTTCAGACACATTTTCTTCCAAATTACTGTGTTTTAAAATAAAATCTAAAACAACATCAGGATATTTTGGCTTCTTTTTTTTTAGTTATTTATTGTAAGTATTTATTAGAAAAGAAAGTTCTAATCTACCCTTTTCTAGCTGAAAGTTCCTTTACTTTTAAAAAGCAAAGAAGACTTGAAGACTCACATTTGACAGACCCTGTTGATTTTAAACCCCCAAAATAATGAAAAAAAATTAGCTGCCTTGGCCGCAGATAAAATGTTTTCTTTCTGTCTACAAGTCTTGAAACTTCTTCACTGATGGCTGAAGTCACAGCTTTCATTTCAAGCAAAGCACTTGCAGGAGACTACCAACTTTTCTGCATTGTTATAAGAAGATATAACAATCAACTACAACAGAGGTTTATGCTGTCCAAGTCTCATAGCAGTACTCAGCCTAAAAATGGTTCCTTGAAAGCCCTGTAATATGCTTTATGCCTTAACTAACTTGACTGTACTTCTTATACAGGACACAGTGACTAACTACTATGGATTCCTACAATCAAAGTTTCTCACCTGGCAAACCCTTGGCACCGGCAAGCCAGGGGACTTCTTTGAGAACTGTTGTGTTTAGTTGTAATATTTTCCTCCATTTCACCAACTAGAACTTTTCCATTACTTCATATTTTCACTAAAACTCTTGGTAAATAGACCGAAAGCATCATCTGCATATAAAAATCAGGTCTTAAGCTCCGTACAAAAATGATAGACTTAAAAATTGCTGCTGGGCAATGAAGCATAACTGATATTCAGTACAGAGAAATGAATTTCAGCCATGAATATTTTTTGGCAACTGATTGCATGGTAAGCCTGCCACTCATCCCCAAGACAGAGAAGTTGGTTGAAAACTTTGGAAATGATGGCATGCAGAAGTTCTTTTTGTGTTATTGATGATCTACCCAAGGTTTTCCTAGTCTCATTGACTTACCAATACCTAAAAGGAGCAGTAATTTTAATTCCTGAAAAAATAAGCAGGGACATGCAATCATCAGCGGAAGCTTTAGAGGAGCCTCAAAGTTTCGAAAGTATACAAGGATCCAAATGGTTTTTAATTCTCCAGATTAAATTTAAATTTAATAAAATCATCTAGAAAAATTACTTCTTTCTAGCAGCATTTAGCTAAACTATGTTATAATAAAAACACCCAAGCCTGTGCGCCTAACTTTTAAGTCCTATGTTCATGGTCAATGGGTAAGCAGTCTAAGCACTCTCAGATCTCCTCTTTACTGGTACTGAGGGATGTTTGGCACTTTTCTGAAACATGACACTTATATTTTTGTTACTCAGTTTCTATTACTGTGAAATCTAAGACAGGCAGACAGTTTGTAAATGCCACCGGTTTCTATCTTTCAAGCTCCTCATTCATTTATTATTTGGTTGCCATTGACTAACTTGGGCAATTTTTAGACATGACAAATTTTCAGAAGATTTAAAGAAAAATCCTCAGAAGTCTTCTATAATTCTGTTCCTAGCTGTTTCAGAATAATGTATTAATAAAGGTAAGACGAAGGAGAAGGGAATTTACACAAAGCATCTTTCCTGCAAACAAGGGTTCTAATATCCATAGTGATTTTTTAAATTATTTTTTTTAGCAAGCTTAGGCAGGATTATTACTTAGTTAATTCTCCATTCCTTTTTTACACTGGCATATGATTTAACAAGCCAACACTCGCCTTTTTCTGACCCTTTAAAGCCTACAGCTTACTCTTCATCTGATGAGAAATAGCTAGGGTATTTGTTGCTGCACAGATCTATATCATCTTGGACACCACAAACAGTGTAAATATTTTCCATTTATATGCCGGATCATTTTTCCAATGTACTGAAGTGTTTGAATTTCCAAGGTCAGAAAATTATTAATCTTATTGCATGTTTGATACATTGAACTAAGCAAAACATCTCTTGATATTATAAAGAGAAGATAAAAGAATGTATTCTTATCTTTGCAATGCTTTAGCTGCATGACTTCGGGGTTCTTAGGCTATCATAATATAATGTTTATTAGAAGCCAAAACAAAGATTTCTCTCTTAAAGAAATATCAGAATGTAATACAGAAGACAGTCTAACTATATCCCATTCAAAAAGAAAGAAATGTGTTTACAAAAGGCTAGGATTATTAAGCAAAAAAAAGATGTTAAAAAACAGCCAAATGAAAAGCTCTTTTCTGGACAGGACAATCATGGTGTCTAACAGTAAAGATTTTCAGTGGAATGTATAACAAATCTGAGGGACTTTTATTGAAAAATGGCCATGGGCAGCCATATTTTGGTTTGGCTAAGCCTCAGTCATCATGTTTTGATTTAGAGGGAGAAAACCCAAACCACCTGTGGTTTTCATTTTTAATTCATGGCCCATAGGAATACAGACTTTACACTTTCCAATTTTTCCTACCCATGTGCAGCCTGTTAATCAGAAAAATAATATTTTAAATCTATTCCTATCCATGTGTAGAATTTTAAAGATACTAAAGTGAAAATATACAGAAGCCATCATCAGTATTGCTCATGAGCACACAGGAGGGATCTTACAAAATCCAAACTCGCAATCTGGGTCTCCGAGTTTGCCCTGTCTAGATAGAGCACACCTGCTGCCTTGGCAGCACTCTCCAACTTAAGGTTATATATTGTTTTTTCTTCCTAATGAATAATGATGGACATAGTGAAATAACAGCAGATCTAACGTGACCAGGAGGCAGACTTCTCCAGACTTCTCTTAGGTAATTTTCTAAAAACGCATCAAGTGGTTTTGAAGGATAACAAACCCCCTTAGTTAGCGGGGATCCAGGTAGCAAGCAGGAAATGGGACAGTGCCCTGGAAAAGCAAAGGGACAGTACAAAAAAGAAAAGTATGCAGACAATCTCCAGAGGTAGCAGGGGTGAGATTTCAAGTGAAATGAGATCATGAACAGTCTGAAACCTAGCAGCTCAGGTGAGAAACACTCACCAAAGTTGACTCATGTAAATTGTGTCTAACGTGGTTATGCCTACAAAGATGCACCAAAACAGAAATATCGGTCAACTGCTCCCCTTTTTATTTTAAAGGAAAAAGTGCAATTTATGCTCTGATCTATAATAGCAGACTTTCAAAGCCTCCATCCTTTGTTATACAATGAAATGCTGACATGCATTTCTTTTGTCTTAACCCACATCTAACTGGATCTCCAGCTGGCAGATATTACTGGCAGCTCTCTCTGAGAAAATACACCAAGTGAAATCCAGATAACTTTGAAGACAGCGGGAGCTTTGCCATGGACTGTAGCAGGGCCATATTTCACACACTTCCATTTGATAAGGGTAGCAAACTAATAGAAATAATTTGGTTTTAAAATCTCTGTCAAAATATAGGTACTTTCTTTCTTAGCTAAACTAGGCTTCACCTGCTTTTCTATAGCACTCCCACTGCAGCAATTGGGTTTATATATTTAAATGTATGTATAGATGCACAAGCACATATAAATATAAAATATGTGTAAATACAATTTGCATTAAACATCTTTCAAATACTAAATACATTTAATAGAAATACAGTTATGCAGACCATTACCTTTCATTTTACAGTTAAACTGTTTCTATAATAAATGGTCATTTTTCTTACAGAAATCAAGAACACAATAGTTAAAAAGAATACATAAATATAAATATAGCCATTACATAAACATGAATGTCTTTCACTCTCATATAGCTATTACCATATACATACAATAGTACAATACCAAAAAAGCCTGAAATAAAGCGACTTCTGTGGAAGATTTAATGAAACAGAGAGAGACCACAATGGCAATCAATGGCTTTATGAACAATTCTGTGGTCAGAGGCTTGTCATGGAAACTAGTCATGACAAAATTATAGCTTCAGGCCCTGGAATAAGCAGCATAAATTCCAGAGAGACTCATCACATTGGTAAAATGACTAATATTTGTGTTTGTAGGTACAGACCCTTTGTTACAATGGATTGCAACAGCGTTCTGTAAAGTCTCTGCGATCTGTCAGTCAGTGACATTTGTCTAAAATGTCCCCAGAAGCAAATAAGAGAACCATTCCCATATTTAATATTGAGATATTTTGCTGCTCTCCCTAGATTACTTCTTCATATACATTAAGCAAATATATATCCATACGATTTTTGTTGTGATTTTGCTCTAACGATGTAGCAGGATGGGGTTCCTTGCATGCACCTACATTTTTCAGTTTTTAAGTTGCCTTACCTATTCGTCAGCTTCAAAATAGTGAATAACATGATCCAGTGGCATAGTGACACAGCAACTGTTTCTCCAAAAGTGCATGAGAAATTTTGCAAGATGGGTAAATATTATCCAAGTCTCATAAGGGAGGAATTCAAAGCACAAAATGCTTGACAAGTGAAGTACTTGTCAAGAATAGCCAGCAATGCCATGACAGAACTGAAGCTTCCCTGTTTTTCAGGGAGGAAATGGCTTGGCATAAAAGCCTCAGGTTTTATTGAACCTGAAGCATTGTGGATATCCCACTAACTCCCTGCAAATACCATTCAGCTGCTGAGCCCCTTACACATTAAAGCAAATGTTCTGGTTAAAGAGAATGTGTTTAAATGCCCTGGCACTTTCCATAGTAAACCAGGTCTACAAAAAGCTGAGTTCCAACCTCCTGCATGTATGTCTTCCATTTCTTATTTGCAACTAGAGAAAAGGAGACAGAGACAAAGTCAAAGTCCAACCAATTTTGGCTGATGAATAGCACAGCTCCTGCATTTCTGTGTGCCTTTCTAGATGGATGCTGCCCAAAAGGCCTGGGGTGTGGATGGAATATAGTGCACATTTGAGGGAGAAGAGTTTTAAAGCTGTTTTGATCCAAAGCAAGAAAATAATATTTAAAAGCTATTTGTACAGACAAGAAGAAAGTAACACATATATACAGATAAACATATAAAACTGAAAAAAATTTACAAGTATGCCTATACAATATAACTGAAATGCTCCATCATTTGTATCATGCTGACTTGCTTACATTCATGTGGTTTTAGTCTCACAGATGTTCTGGAGGATAGGACATGTAATATGGCTCCATAGTTTTCTAACCACAGAATATCCAAAATATATAACCAGGAAATCACTTGCAGTCTGTGTGGGGTTTGGCAGATGGTATTTCTAAAAATGCAAATATCCAATATGGAGGTAGTGGAGAAGACGGATTTCACAAGGGAACAGTGTAACTCTTTATATGGAGTGTAAACTTTACACAGTATTCCAATATAGAACTGGTGAGTACTGTTAAAAAAGTTTCCAATGAATATTCATTTCAGTTTATAAACATATTCTCTTCAACTGTTTCAATGCCCTCTTTGTGTTTGCTTACTGTGCATGTTCTAGCTATTGCATTTACTGGCAAGAATGTTTGTAGGAACAGCAAATTTTAAGCAAGTATTAGAGAATATTTATGGGAAACAAATTTTTACTTTGGAAATAGAGGTACAGGCTCCAGAAATTGATTTCAAACAGGTATCCTTATCCATTCAAGAGAGGAATGTATGTGACCTGCAACATCAAAACTAGTTTAAATTCAATTTGGGTTATTGAATGCTTGCAACCACAAAACCAAGAAGTGCATGATTTTCAATTTTGGTCAGATGATACAGAAAGTAGTGCTTTCTCCCGCTACAGAGCTTGTATGTAATGGAGGGAAATCAGGCAGCCAGTTTGCCGATGGCACCAAGCTGTGTGGTTCGGTTGATAAGTTGGAGGGAAGGAATGCCATCCAGAGGGACCTTGACACGCTTGTGAGGTGGGCTGATGCCAACCTAATGAAGTTTAACCATGACAAGTGCAAAGTCCTCCACCTGGGTGGGAGCAATGCCAGGCACAGCTACAGGTTGGGCGGGGAGGAGATTCAGAGCAGCCCTGCGGAGAAGGACTTGGGGGTGTGGGTTGATGAAAAAATGAACATGAGCCGGCAGTGTGTGCTTGCAGCCCAGAAGGCCAACCGTATCCTGGGCTGCATCAAAAGGAGCGTGACCAGCAGGTCAAGGGAGGTGATCCTGCCCCTTTACTCTGCTCTCGTGAGACCTCACTTGGAGTATTGTGTGCAGTTCTGGTGTCCTCAACATAAAAAGGACATGGAACTTTTAGAACAAGTGAAGAGGAGGGCCACGAGGATGATCAGGGGACTGGAGCACCTCTCGTATGAAGATAGGCTGAGAAAATTGGGGCTGTTCATCCTGGAGAAGAGAAGGCTGTGTGGAGACCTCCTAGCAGCCTTCCAATACCTGAAGGGGGCCTATAGAGATGCTGGGGAGTGACTCTTCATTAGGGACTGTGGTGAGAAGACAAGGGGTAATGGGTTTAAACCTAAAGAGGGGAGGTTTAGATTGGATCTGAGGAAGAAATTCTTTCCTGTGAGGGTGGTGAGGCCCTGGAATGGGTTGCCCAGGGAGGTTGTGGATGCTTCATCCCTGGCGGCGTTCAAGGTGGGGTTGGACATAGCCTTGGATGGCATGGTTTAGTGTGAGGTGTCCCTGCCCATGGCAGGGGGTTTGGAACTCAATGATCTTGAGGTCCTTTCCAACCCTTACTATTCTATGATTCTATGATTCTATGGTGGGGGATACTGGCTGTGCTGTGTTTTGATTTTGGTTTAGATACCAGTCAGCCAAATACAGTTATGAAAGAGGTACAAAGAAGAGATGTCTCAGTCAAGGAACAGTCTCCACTTAAGCTATGACCAAGTTTTTTCAACTACAAGAGCTGAACCAAGAGTCCTTCTCTTCTCTCTGGAACAGTTTCAGGATAGAGCAGGAAGAAAGCCCAAATCCAACTGCTGAGGCAATGCACTTCTCCCGTGACTGAGCAAAAGCCACTGGAAGGCAACTTGAAGCTCTCTGTCCACCACTAGCAGCATAAAGTATCTGTTTCTAGGTTTTTGCAGTTGGTTGGAAAAATCCCAAGAGGAGCAGAGCAATTCTCAGTTCCTTATAGCTGAAGAACTATCACTTGCCTAACAAGCCATGTAGCTTCTAGTTCTGGGGGCCTTCAAAGTGAAATGGTAAATATGGAATATGAGTACATGAAATATATGAAATATGAAAATGATTTAGGCCAAGATTGGATCACATGGGACCTGAATGACATGAAATCCTTAGTAATGATGGTTTAGGTTTAGATAACAGAAAGCACAGAAAAAGCCAGGCAACTTTCACATGATGGAAGATTTCATTTTAAGTTGCACAGCTGCAGTCACCATCTTAATATACCATAAAATATATATAAATCCAAGTTCCTAACTTATGCGAGCAATTACTACTCCATCAAGCTGATTTAGAGTAGAACTGAAACATACAATTCGCCTGGCATTTCTACCATAAACAGACTGGATTGTCTGTTAGTATAGATTAGTAGTTTTATAACCCATAAAGATATTTACTAGAAAAAAATTAGAACACAGAGCAGACATAAATGCATGTCTTCACATAAAATTGTAAAATTTAACAGAAATAGACATCTTTCTGCAAGTATTTTTACACCCGTGCCATGGCTTAACTTAATGTGCATGTATACACATCTCAACTACCCTACTCTGTAAAAGGTTTCAATGACCTGTCAGAGAGAATGTCAAAACTGAATAGGTTCTGCTGCATTTCAAGGTTGTGGGTTAAGTTTAATGTCTATTTCTTCTTTTCCTTTTCAGCTATAACTTTTGCATGGTTTTTCAATTAATATTTTGTCAAAGAAAAATCATAGAACAGAGAAAAAGTTATCTATCTCTGAATCGCTGACTTTAGTAAAGGGTCAGTTTCTTTCCAAGCCATATAAAGCTCAGACAGCTTTCTGGCAACTTTAATTCAGCTGCGAACAGCCAAGATCATGTGAGATGATCCAAAAGATTCCTAAAATATTAGATATGCCTGTATATGTATTTCAGACTAAATATTTTCATGAATGTAATCACATAAAAGAAAAAAATCCCTGACATATGAATACTCAGCTTTAGATACTTTAGACTCTGCTTATGAACCAATAAGCTGTATAAACTGGATTGTCTCTTTCTCTGTGGTTTACATGGGCTTTCTCTGCAAAAGTAAGTTCCAGCTGCAGTGAGGTTGCATCCCATGTTGCACCAATAATGTTTCACCGCTTCGAAAGGACCAAATTGTTCATTATCATAAAAATAAAATAAGAAAGATGGATCAGGTAAGAGGGCCTGATCCATGGCCACCCAGGTTTCTTAAATTGAAGTCATTAGGCTAATTCGTTTGCAAACTGTTAATCATCAGTTTGTATAGAAATGGTTGCTTCTTCGGAAAGTATGAAAAACAGTACTAATTTTTGTGTCTGTAATTAACCACTGCCTTTCTAAAATCATGTCACTAAAACTTTCGTGATTTTTTGTCTTTATTTCACATTCTAATAATTAGCATGTAGTTGAACAAAAGACTTTTCCTGTATCTGTGTATATTAGTAGTATAATTTTGGTGCAAAACATCACTCTTCATTCACTTCATTTATTATTGTGAATCAGTGGATATTTTTATCTACACAAATAAAGTAGTTAATTCTTGAACCTACATTCCAAGTTACCATATTTCCAAGTGCTAGTGTCCACTGATTGGTCACTCAGTTTTGCAATGGCAACAAGGGAAGAAATTTCTAACTCAGTGTACCCTGCGGTCCAGGTTCCAGGATTTCACACTTACACCCTATTTCTGGTCCCAGTTAAGTCACTGAGGCTTGTGAGCTTCCATGGCAATGGACCACTGTTGTAGCTGTGTAACAGCTCCTAACTCCTAAGCACTCTTCCCCCTCTACAGCAGTCAGAATATAGGCTGTTTGACTGAGAAATGAAGCTGTAATACAGAATCACAGATCTGGAACACACTCAGATAATGTAGGAGTATTATTATTCTTGGTTTTGAAATGCATTAGCTAAAGAAAAAACAGGTACAAAACCAAAAAATAATCTGGGGTCATAGGGTTCTTCTCTGTGAAACAGAACAAACTATAATTAGCTTTCAGTCAGAGATAAGAATATCTGTGACACTGATCATAGGTCAAAATTTTCAGCTGTGCCCCACATCACAGTATTGGAATTGGAACTAAGCTTTTAGTGCTTTTTTTTCAAGAAATTTTAAAGGTGGAAGGGCTGATCAATGTGAGAAGTTGTATAATCAGTGCAGGTCTGACTCATGGGTTGCTAATGCAGTAAACAAGGGTGGTAAAGAGTTACTTATACTCCATCGAACTTGATTCTCATATGACTTACTGCATTTTTACTCCAAAATAACACAGCTGGACTTCTGTGAAGTTTCTCTTTTTGTACTGCGACTGATAATATAATCCAAATATGGATTTAAATGGGTTTTTTTTCTGGATTTACATAATTACAATAGAAATCAATATCTTACACTAGGGGTTTTCTTCTCAGCGTATTAAAGGCAGAATATGTTTTCTTCTATGATTTTGAAAGGAAGTGCTTATGCTTTCCCATTCACAATGTGCGAAAAGCCACAATAGCTTTCATTTTAAAGTGGATGAAGATAAGCCAAACATGAAACAGCACCGAAGCCCTGTTTCCCCCGCAGTCAATGGCAAAGCACCTTGTAGGAGCATGATCATACTACAAACGCGTCTCTGATGTTTTACCCCCAAAACCATCAGCAGAGATATAAGTACAAGCAACTGAAATAGCAGAAATATGTGAAGTGCTTAAAAATGCAAGCACTACTTATAACTAGAATGCACATTTGTTGGGTTTTTTTCAGCTATAAGAGCATACCACATTCTTATTTTCTTCCTGTGGGAGGTCAGTGTTTATACTGCAGATGTGCCTGCCAGGAAGAACATTTTTGCTCTTGCTCTTCTTCCAGTTGCTAATCTGCACGTTCATTTGCCTCTGCTTGAAGAATGTTTTTTCTGAGTTTTTACAGCATTACTGGCATTAGACCCAAACATTTTCACAGATTCATACCAATTCACCATCATCCCTTTGTACAAAGGCACAGGGTAGGAATATTATCTTCCCTCAGATTTGCCTCTTGTAGTACGAGAACGTGACTGCCTTCAGTGCTGCCCCAACAGCTGGACTGGCTTTTGAAAGCAGTGACTTGAGGTTACAGTAACCTGGACAGTGGAGTTGTGCCCTTCTCTGATCAGGACAGCTGGTGTTCTGACCACTGCCTTGTTCCTTGCTTATGGTAAAGACCCTGGGCCCCTTCATGATCCCCAGTTTGGCTGCATGGACACTAAATAAGATTGCTCTCCTGCAGCATCATGCTGGTGTGCCTAAAAAATGCTCCTAAAGCCCTTAGTTATCCCTGGAAATAAGCTGGAGAAGAAACATAGCATGCAGTGCCTCATCATTTTATTTTGCATTCAAGCTCACCACAGTCTTGTCTTTACCCTCTGTCTGGAAAACAGCAGATATTTCCAGGCTACCATCTAGCGGTATTCAATATGCGTTATTCCATGTATTTCATTTTACCCCAACGTTAACTAGGCTGCAGAAAGAAATGAAAGATCAAGATGGTAAGACGGTTTCTCTTACAAATTTGCATGAGCTTGAAGGACAAAAAGAGCAAGACCAGTGTGGACTTTTCCCACAAGTGCCCTCAGGTTTCAGTTTGGTTTAGTGGAGCTAACTAGTATTGGATGAAAAACCACCCCTCTACCATATTGTTCAGGTCTTTTCCCTTCGTGCCTTCCCCATTAGGAAAAAAAAATAAAGAAATGTGTTAACTTCTGGGCCTGGCTGTGCCCTGGTTTATCTGAGCAGCTTTCCGCAGTCCATCCATTATAAGTAGCAACTGCTTCTGATTCCTTGGCCACACTGGAGACAGCTTGCTGTCTCTCCCAGTCTCCAGCTGTGCAACCAGAAGCTTGATAGCACACACAGGCTTTTCTGAAGGATCCTGCAGCCTTGAGCTGCTCTCAGAACATCTAGGACCAAAACACATGGCTTTTACCCTTGGAGAGATGAGGCCATGAATGAGAATGAAAACCTGAGCAGTGCAAAGCCCAACTGCCGCTCTCTCTATCCCTGCGGTTTGTGGGGAGAACTTAAATGACTGTTTCCTGGTTTTCTAATGTTTGTTTGGGGTTTTATTCTTCCACATCCCAGGAGGTACGAGTTGGAGGAGGTATTGTGAGAAGCTGTAGCCAAAACTCCATCTTGATAACATTTTTATGGGGGTGAAACTACAAAGAGCAACTCAACAGCTGCCAGCAGCAGCGTGTTAGCATGAAAGAATTGCCAGGATCAGGTGAGAAACGTTCATGCTGAAAATTATGATTGATCACTTTTTTTTCCTGTGACTCTGCCCTGGTCCAAATCTAGGTTC
Source organism: Amazona ochrocephala (assembly GCA_039720435.1). Taxonomy (NCBI): domain Eukaryota; kingdom Metazoa; phylum Chordata; class Aves; order Psittaciformes; family Psittacidae; genus Amazona; species Amazona ochrocephala. The sequence continues at coordinate 66,700,199 of CM077879.1, forward strand.
AGTAAGAATTGACTTTAACTGGGGCTGAGTTCAGTCTTCAGAGGTAGCTGCACTTATTTCCACTAAAACCATTTTGCATACCAAGCCCAGGGCAAAGCTGGAGGCTTGTGGATGGCATGTTGCCCAGGTCTTTGGTCTGTATAAAAATAACAGTAGTGGACATTGGTCATTTTTGAATTCCATCCAAAAGGCAAGTCAACTCATTTATGCATGTGCCAAAAAGCTGAGGTAGCTAACTGATCACTTTGTGCTTAGGAAATACAGCATGCTGCTAATAAAGGTCACTTTACCTTTGCGTCAAGAGGAGCTGAGGGATTTTTCATGTCAGGTAAAGGGCTAAATCACTGTTTACCTTCAAATAAACCGGCTCGCTGAACAACATTTACACTAACAAGGAGCAGGATTGGCACTGCTAAAGTTAAGGACACTCAAATGATATGCAATCACATACACCCTTTGGTTGACATGCTGAATTTTCCTGATCACAGGTACTGAATATAACTTGTGTAAGAGTACATTTACGTAACTTACTTAATTTAACATCTGATTTTCGTATTCAAATATCTGCCAAAGATTTTGCCTCTGAGTAAGGCTTTTAGAAAAAGAAAAATAATATAGAATCTGGAAAATATATTAAGACCTTTTTCTTAATTCTTTAAGTTCCCTGCTGCTTACAGGAATTAAGTATGGAAACAACATCTGTGTAATATTGTGAAGGATTTCAAAAGGGCTCCTCAAAAAGGGCTGACACAATCTTACTCCTTTTAGAAAAGGATATGAAATGAATTGCTTACTTTGGCTATTACATGCACTCCCTTCCCCCCAGCAGCAAAGCCAAGAACTAGTGGCATGTCTGAGAAATATTTTACGGGGAGTCCTTCAAATATTTTTGACTGTTTGCAATAACCTAAGAGAGGTCCCCTCCCATAAACATAACAAAGGAATTTGCTACACTAAAGGCCCACTTAAGTGGATGAATAATAGATCAATAGAATCTTATGATTAATTATTTATGTCATCTCTTTGCGTATGACCCTGACAGCTAAAAAGGGTAAATGAGTAAAATATATATAACAACTTCAAAAAGATCATAGATGTTTGCTAAACCTTAGTTAGTTATACAAAACTAATATTATTATCCAATCTAGTTAGATATTAGACATAAACTGGCTATTATTAGCAAGCCTAAAGAAATGTCATTTGACTGCAGGCAACACCTCCATCGATGAAAATATAAAGGGATGCTACCCTCTCCCCCTTACTGCATAGACAGTGAAGAGTTATTAGCCAGAACTGACCTTATACTCGGAGTCTTGTAACACCACCCTCGCAAAGGTAAACGCCCCCACTTTGGCATATAACAACAGGTATAGAATCATAGAATCATAGAATCATAGAATAGTAAGGGTTGGAAAGGACCTCAAGATCATCGAGTTCCAACCCCCCCGCCATGGGCAGGGACACCTCCCCCTAAACCAGGCCATCCAAGGCTATGTCCAACCCCACCTTGAACGCCGCCAGGGATGAAGCATTCACAACTTCCCTGGGCAACCCATTCCAGGGCCCCACCACCCTCACAGTAAAGAATTTCTTCCTCAGATCCAATCTAAACCTCCCCTCTTTAAGTTTAAACCCATTACCTCTTGTCCTCTCACCACAGTCCCTAATGAAGAGTCGCTCCCCAGCATCCCTATAGGCCCCCTTCAGGTATTGGAAGGCTGCTATGAGGTCTCCACGCAGCCTTCTCTTCTCCAGGATGAACAGCCCCAATTTTCTCAGCCTATCTTCATACGAGAGGTGCTCCAGTCCCCTCATCATCCTCGTGGCCCTCCTCTTCACTTGTTCTAAAAGTTCCATGTCCTTTTTATGTTGAGGACACCAGAACTGCACACAATACTCCAAGTGAGGTCTCACGAGAGCAGAGTAAAGGGGCAGGAGCACCTCCCTCGACCTGCTGGTCACACTCCTTTTGATGCAGCCCAGGATACGGTTGGCTTTCTGGGCTGCAAGCACACACTGCCGGCTCATGTTCATTTTTTCATCAACCCACACCCCCAAGTCCTTCTCCGCAGGGCTGCTCTGAATCTCCTCCCCGCCCAACCTGTAGCTGTGCCTGGCATTGCTCCCACCCAGGTGGAGGACTTTGCATTTAGCATGGTTAAACTTCATCAGGTTGGCATCAGCCCACCTCACAAGCGTGTCAAGGTCCCTCTGGATGGCATTCCTTCCCTCCAATGTATCAACCGAACCATACAGCTTGGTGTCATCGGCAAACTTGCTGAGGGAGCACTCAATCCCACTGTCCATGTCACCCACAAAGATGTTGAGCAGGACCGGTCCCAACACCGATCCCTGGGGGACACCACTCGTTACTGGTCTCCAGCTGGACACTGAGCCACTGAGCACTACTCTTTGCGTGTGGCCATCCAGCCAGTTCTTTATCCACCGAGTGGTCCACCTATCAAATTGATGTCTCTCCAACTTAGAGACAAGGATGTCATGGGAGACAGTATCAAACGCTTTGCACAAGTCCAGGTAGATGACATCAACCGCTCTGCCCCTGTCCATCAGTTCCGCAGCCCCATCTTAGAAGGTCACCAGATTGGTCAGGCAGGATTTCCCCTTAGTGAAGCCATGCTGGCTGTCACCAACCACCTTGTTGGTTTTCATGTGCCTTAGCATGCTTTCCAGGAGAATCCACTCCAAGATTTTGCCAGGCACAGAGGTGAGACTGACTGGTCTGTAATTCCCTGGCTCATCCATTTTCCCCTTCTTGAAAATGGGGGTTATATTTCCCTTTTTCCAGTCATCGGGAACTTCACCTGACTGCCATGATTTTTCAAATATGATGGACAGTGGCTTAGCAACTTCATTTGCCAGCTCCTTCAGGACCGGCGGATGGATTTCATCTGGTCCCATGGACTTGTATACATTCAGGTTCCTAAGGTGGTCCCGAACAAGATCCTCCCCCACAGTGGGATCAGTGTCCCCACCCTCACCGTCCCCGTGTCTGCCTTCCAAGACTTGGGTGGTGTGGTCAGAGCATTTGCCCGTAAAGACTGAGGCAAAGAAGTCATTAAGAACCTCATGTTTCCAAAGTCATTAATTAACATCTTAACGTCAGTATGGAGCTTGATTTGAGTTTAGCTTGGCTTTAAAGATCGCCTCAATGATACTTTCAGAACCTGCCTGAGACTAATTGCATTTATTCTGTATTGGTTCTGAGGTTATTAATATGTGAATGCACAAAAATAACATCTTCTACTTTCCGAATATATTTCAACTGATTTTAAGTGAGGAGTTTGCCTAAAAAAGAGGGTGTGTTTTTCAACTGAAAGACCACTGATTTGGGATGAAGCTTGTATATTACATAAAGCCTCTTTCTTCTACGGGGAAAGTAACCATGAAGTTCCCATTGTCTTTTAATTAGAATAACAGAACAAAGTGCTGTCTTAAAAAAAAGGCAGTTGCAAATGCTATGCATTTGAGATAGGATCACTAAACAAGATCATGTATGTCTCTCTCTCCTTCCCCCCTTCAGGCATTACCATCTACATGACTTGTTATTCTCACAGCTCCTGTGTATCACAAATGAATCTTGCTGCACCAGGCTGCCCTGCAATGTCCTAGCAAGAGTCAATACAGATATTTTAGGTCTGAGCCTTGCAAAAGGACTCCAGCATCTCATGGACCCAGACATAAAGGCAGCTTCTGTGACCTGAGATACATGATATCACTTTGTCAGATAGCTACTTACGAACACATATTCTACTTATCAGAAAATTGCCATAGTGGCAATTCCACCTGGACACTGTTGCATTTAGAGTTGAATCAAGCTGTCCGATATAGATCTTACACAAAAATCTGGTTTTCTGCAAAAGGGGAAAAATAACCAGAGCTGAGTTGTAAAAATGCACGTTTGAAAACTTCAAGCATTTTGACCAGCTGCCCTTGAAATACCGTAAGTGTGAACCATGTTGAAAAGCAGATAAAATTCAAACTTACATCCCAGCTGAGAACAGATCTAGTCTCCACTGTGGATTTTTTGTCCTAAATGAGGACAGGGGAGGAAAGACCTGAAGCAGAATAAAGAAGGACGTCTTTTCCAAGGAGCATGTAATCAGCTGTGATGTGGCCCAACATGGAAAAACCATAGTGGTGAAGCTCCCCATGCCTGATGAGACATGGTTGCTGTACCCTAATTCTCCATACATCTCCTTCTGTACCAGGCACTGGAGCCTGGCTCATCCTTAAGTTGCAGGTTTGGCAGGAACAGTGGAGTTCACTAAAAAGATTACTTGTAACAGGAATATTTCCATGCATCCAGCCAGACTCCAACAATGGTCTTTCAAAACAATGCTGTCTAGTAAAATCAACCTGCTGAAAGGCATTTTGCACAGTAAAGCAAATGAAAACAGACTGGACAGTTGGCTGGTTACTGTGTATTCATACGAATACGTAGTCACTGGACAAATCCAAAACATACATGTGGTATAGAAAATAAAACAGACACATGTAAAAATTAACTGTATTAAAATAATTGTCCTGCATAAGTATGGTGCTATGTTTTTACTGTGTAACAGGAACTGAGAAGGAAGGAAAAGGTGCCTGTTTTCTCATAATTGTGTTTTAAAACTCTGTGCTTACTGTCGTGCATTTCTTATTCATAGAAAGAGTCCCCACCAAAGCTATTAAGACTAAGTCCTCCAGGATCAAGACCTTAATTTGTGCAGTAACAGAGTACTTTATCCTCCAGTATATTTGATCTTCCATATCTAAAAATTTCCCAATAGTATCACAAATGTTTTATGAAAAATAAATATTTAGACAAGATAATGTATATTAATGTAGAACCTATTTAACATTAATTCTTTCTTTTCATTACAACTCGCCTAATATCATGGGCTGATTAGATCAGCCTGCATACACATCAACAAGACTTGCAATCATTTAATTTATCCTCAGGGTGCTAACTTCAAAAATTGTAACATTTGGGAATTATTAAATTTAAATAAAATGCTTCCAATTTTTAAGTCAACATTCAGCCCTTCATTTCAAAAGATAAAAGTAGTCTGAATCCTAAAAATAATATGAGAAGAGTGCCAGCAGTATGATCAGAGGATCATACTTTTTCCTCACTTTCACTGAGGACTTCAGAAGCAGCAGCCAAATCAGGCAGGAAAGCAGGGAAGGATGGTGGTTGTGCATTTTATCCACTGAGGCTTTTAAGGGGATTGTGGTACACTGCTGTAAGCTGCATTCATAGTACAGATGCATGCCCAAACACATGATTGCAATCAGGTGGTGGGAGTAACTTTTCAATCAGCAGCATGTGAAAGACAGGCCAATGCAATGTTTAGGCCCTGAATTACTGTGAGCATTTGATCCAGTTTTGCAATGCTCTCCTTATGAGAGAGCAGATGTGCTCCCAGCAGGTCAAGAGGACCACCATGCCCCAGCCAAGTCCCGGTGGCGAGAGCTGTTGCATTGTGCAAGAGATGCTCAACAACTTGCCGGGAGACTGTGGTGCCTCCCTGACTCACGGCTGCTGGCAGCTTCTGCAAGTGGACAGTCCCACAGATGGCTGCACACTGAAGGTGGCTGACCCATGCCCGCTGAAGCTTATGCCAGTTTGGATGAGGCTGTAAACTAGCGTCACTCCCCCGAAATGATGGTGCCTTTGGTTGTGAAAAAGAGGAAGGGAAGGATCGTGTAATGTGGAAAACCCTCAGCCAGGACCCTGAGGTGAAACATCTTGGAGTCAGAAGCCAGGATAAAAACAACTGAAGAAGCCTTTTAGCCCAGAAAAGGATTTAAAGGGTTTACTGGGTCCAGAGAAAAGACAATCGGAAACAAGGAAAAAAATACACTGTCTTGGTTTCTTCAGCTCACTGTTATTCAAATTACAATGAATTGGGAAAGGATTATTCTTAGTGTATGAAAGGAAAAAATATACTATTCATGCTTATTTTATGTTGTCTAATACACTAGTCTGAAAAAAGGATAGTCATCTAGATATCTGTACATTCATAGAGAGCAGAGAAAATGAAACTGAGGCAGTGGATACACCAGTTTTAACGACCCACTGAAGGCTGATGCTGGAAAAGAAGACCTTTCTAATTACTTTGTCAGTGGCCATTTTCTGACAAGCAGCATTCGGGTAAAGGCTGTCTGCACCATGGTCGTGTTATTCAGGAACCGCAGAGCTGCCCAAATCCTGATTATGCAGCATTGCATTGCATGTGTTGATGGGTGCAAAATAAATACCTTTTCTGTTTCTCTTATAATCTCTATTTCCTGGATATCAATAAAATGCCCATGATCTGCACTTCTTAAAAGAATCACCTTTGAAATGAGTGCTTGCATGCAGGCATTCTCTTTATTCATGTTTGTATTTAACTTCCAATTTTTTATGCTCTAAGTCTGCTTATCTGTATGAGACACTTTAATAATCTGATGTAAATAATGCTGATATCTCAGGATGAATGGAAATTCATGATGCCTATTCTGTTATTCAAAAGTAGGTGCTGACACTGTGCATTTCTGCTAGTATAAACATTTATTTGTTGGGAGAAAAGCACAATATAGGCCTCCATTTCTGTTTAAATAAGAGTTGAAGATAAAAGAAGATTAATAAAGGGAGACAGACTTGCCAGTAATTTATCAGAAAGTGTCATAAACAGAGCTTTGAAAAAAGAGCAGAAGCTGCTCTGTGGCTCTCAGCACCAGATCTCCCAATGACAATTCTGTTTGCTCCTCTGGAATCTTTCTTTCTTTCTTTCTTTCTTTCTTTCTTTCTTTCTTTCTTTCTTTCTTTCTTTCTTTCTTTCTTTCTTTCTTTCTTTCTTTCTTTCTTTCTTTCTTTCTTTCTTTCTTTCTTTCTTTCTTTCTTTCTTTCTTTCTTTCTTTCTTTCTTTCTTTCTTTCTTTCTTTCTTTCTTTCTTTCTTTCTTTCTTTCTTTCTTTCTTTCTTTCTTTCTTTCTTTCTTTCTTTCTTTCTTTCTTTCTTTCTTTCTTTCTTTCTTTCTTTCTTTCTTTCTTTCTTTCTTTCTTTCTTTCTTTCTTTCTTTCTTTCTTTCTTTCTTTCTTTCTTTCTTTCTTTCTTTCTTTCTTTCTTTCTTTCTTTCTTTCTTTTTATCCTCCAGAATACACATGGCCTCATAATTTCTGCAGCATTTCTACATCAGCCCAAATGTTTTATTGGTGTAAAAAGCTGTTTGTGTGTATTCGGATGTCTCTTTCTTGCCCTCTTTGGGCTGCTCCTCTTTAATGCATGGGCAGACACCTGTTTTGGAAGATAGATACGTATATTTGTATATTAAAGGCCACATTTGTTTGCAGCAATTTGCTGCTATGTTGCATGGACATGTGCTAATTTCTTCATTTTCAACTTTATTTAATGCATTTATATAAGAACGAATATCTGGACCATGAACTCTCCTTTATCAAAGTATATATTTGTAGGCTCTGATATCTCTGAGTACACAGATACCTGATTAGGTAACGTGTTTGCATTTGGGCTATTTGTGTAGCCGTTGAGCAGCAAGAGTCACTGAAGCACCGCAACAGAGTGCCAAATTTGCTGAAGTCTAAGAACCATTTACGGCTTCAGATAGCGATGCTTTGCTTTCCGCTTGTGTGCAGAGCAGATAAATAAGTTATTGTAGTGTTCTCTATCACCAGTCAAATAGAAATTATTCTGCCATTACATGGCTTTAGCAGTAGGGTATATGCATCAGGACTGCCTTACTAACCTAAATGAGAATGATGAATGGGAGTAGCTCTTGATCCTCCTTTGCTTTTCGTCTAGTCTGTGTACTTAGACCTATGAAAAATTGATATAAAATGGTTTATATCCACTCTGCATGTAATACGCAAAGTCACAAAATGTGCAACTCTAGGAGCATGTCTGTCTTCACCTGTGTGTCTGGCTCATCACAAATGCTGTCTTTGAAGAACTTGAATATTTTTTTTATTTTTTTCCTTAAAAGCTTCCCTTAATTCTAAAACAACATAAAATTTCAAAATAGCTTTTGCTTTCTTCACCAAGGGAAATATTTCCCTTCACATTTTTTATTTAATGGAAAGATTCAACAATGTAGGAAGCAAACTTCAGCAAGGATGTTTTCTCTCATGCCACACTCCTCATGGGCTTTCCTCATTCCTAGTCACCCCACCTCAAAGGAATAATTAGCTACTAAAAAATGTGTTTCATTTTGGCTGGGAGAAGACAGAGCATGTTTTTAATTAAAGAAGTGCTATTAAAATAAACTTCTCTAGGAAAATGCTCACAGGGTAATATATAACATAATTACAAAAATACTTTACTTTTTTTTTCTTCAAAAATGGTTGACTGAAGAGTTGTCAGCCAACTCAGTATCAGCCCTATCTTCCCTTGCAAGCAGTCTCTTTCTGTTCTCATTCTCCTCTTTGGTATACTCACTTCTTTGGCTCTTTCTTTTCCTCAGAAAGCAGTTTCCTGTTCTCATTCTCCTCTTTGGTATACTCACTTCTTTGGCTCTTTCTTTTCCTCAGAAAGCAGTTTCCTGGGTTTTGCTACTTCATCTTCTATCTTAATTGTCTCTAAATATGCATCCAGAAAAAGTATGGATATTTTTCTTGCAATCAATATGTGCCTGCCACCATGGAGTCTTACCTCTAACACTTTGCTGGTCACATCATTTTTATGCCTCAAGCTTCCCTCTGATTCTCTGCTCTCTGATTCTACTGCATCTGTTACCGCTGTATCCACAGGTACTGAAATGTCAAGGTTTCAGTGAAATGCGAATCCTGTCTCACATGTTTACCCCTACCAGGTTTTCAGCCCGGAATCTCTATGCTAATCTGAGCTGCTTTAAGACTGGTGGCATGCTGATAGCTTGCTTAATGGCTTCAGCTCATTTATTTCCTGAGGTCTGAACTCCCCATCAATAATTAGAGGTTGAAGTTTATAGAAATGTTACAATTTGTGCAAATCTTGTACCAGCAGAGCCCTGGGGAACCTTCAAACCACCCAGCAAACTGTGTGTTTGCTCCTGTAAAATGCAATTGAACTGTAACTCTTTTCTCTTGTGCTGTCTCGTTAACTTCAAAATATTGCTTCAGCCTCTTTATCTGTGTCGGTCAGGTCTCTTTATAAAATGCTATCAAAAGGCATCAGGTTTTCCAATATTTTCTTACATACTGTCACCATAACTGAGCAAGTTACATTATTCAAACCACATGGCAAATGCTGCTCAGGTGGAAATGTCAGGTGAAGCGGCAGGTCGTGTCACACCGAAACAAAATGTGACTAGTAAGGCTCCCTCCCTCAAAGGAAAAAATGGTACAAATCCTCATTTTTGCAGGCAGTATACCTGGCAGACTTTTGTTTCTAAAGTAGCCATACACTGATTCTGTCACTAATATCAGGGTTGGTTTGTTTGCTAATAATAACCATCATTGAATAATAACATCACTTCAGAGAAAGCAGCACGAATTCAAGTATTAGCTTCAAGCTATTTGGACTTCTGCTAACTTGAAATTAGTGAGTTGCTCACTATTAATGCATTTTGAAGACTGTCTGTAAATGCTTTTTGCTTTTTTGCTCCCTATACGGAGCTGCATTTCAATTATCATCTTTCATTATCTTCTGTTATACCACACAAGTATACTGCTATTTTTATCTTTTCCTTCTTCAGCTGCAAGCTGAATAAGTGCACCGATAAACCTGTTTATAGTAAGTTCTAGCACTTTCAGAAGTCAGCTTCAAATATGCTGTGGTACACAGGAATAAACAAGGCTTTCAGGTAAAGTCATGGAGGAGATAGGTGCTCTAACACAGCACGTATGTTAGGTACCTGCCATCTACCACAATCCCAAATGCTTAGGTTAGACACCCAAGCTGTGGTGCCTACAAATGCGATTTATGGTCGCCAAATCAGGATGGACTCGTTGCTCACTTAGCCATGAAGAAATACTGATGAGACAGATCATATTTAAATACCCCTGCTGCCTCTGGGTATTTTAAAAATACTTCTGAAGGCAGGGGCTAAGCTCTGGGCAAGCAGGTGGAACGCAATGCTACAGAAGAATTTGCAGCAAGTGCTTGAAGACAGTGCTGAGCTGGAGTAAAGGGGTGCACCACACAATAGCGGATGGGGGCTACAGCCCTGAGCCTCTCCAACGTAGTCATGCTGACTGGAGAAAACAGCCAGGAACACAGGACTGAGGAGGACTCACTGTGAAGGAGGCATACGCAGCGAAGACTTCCTCTAAACCAAAGAAAGATGCTGATCAAGAACTGGTACCATGGCTAGGTCAGAGCAACAGCAGACAAAAGTGGCACTGACAATAAGAGATACCAGCTCTCACGTATGTTCTGACCTTCAACCTGGAGACCCACTTGCACAAAGAGATGTTGCTGTCTCGGCACAGTGCACCACTGAAGGCAATGGAGCTTCACACGAATGCTAAGATTGGAGATTTGTGCACCTGATTGGCAGGTCAGGGTCAAATGGGGGTAAATGTACGTGAACATGTGAGACAAAGTAAAGTTTATGTAAATTTTGGTGTTGGTTTGAACACAAACTATGAAAGAAGCCATAAAATGAATGTCATTGGATGCTTAAAGAAATGTTAATAACAATGACTAAGTAGGTTATAAGGAAGCTTGTAGAATTGGCAAATGTTCACATTTTGTTTTTATTTTATAGCTAAGCAGAAGCAAGATGTATTATTTCCTGGTTAAAAGTGACTGCAAAAATGACATTAGAGTGCCTAATATTTATATTTCATTTACTTCCAGAAAATATCCTTTTCTGTTTATAAATAAAAAGACTGAACTTGTCAGCTCAGCACGCGCAGGCTGGCCTCTGAGAATCAGACATCCTCATATGTGATCTGGCCAGTCATAAAAGTCATGTTGTATACTCCTAACACCTGCTACCCTACAATTAGCATGCCAGTTTTGGATAAAGGTGTGCATTTAATGAGAGACTTGTATATGCAAATTCTGTTTCATGCAAACAAAGGAGACCATCAACTACACAAATAAACACGTGTATGGAAATCCTCCTCATGGAGCAAAATGACAATCTTGCCTGTTGTTTGCAGCCAATATCTCCGGAAGTCAATGTGATGACTTCCCTCTTTTATTACAAGCACAAGGCTCAGGCTGCCCCTAGCATATAAGGCTGCATCTAGAGAAAATGTACAGGGAGGAGTTTCCAGGAGCTAGTTTATTTTCTCTGTTGCCTGATATTATACCAGATGATTCACATGGGGAGGAGGAAAATTCACAAAAACCTGAAAAGTGAGGCTAATCTCCCCTGTTCCCTTTGCAGCCCCTCAAGAGGTAGGTCACCTCCTCCCTGGATTAAGTGGGCATCAGCATCTTCCCAGGCTGAAGAAATCATGGATGATCCCTGCAGGCTTGGCAGTAACTCTGCTCCTCATCCCCACAGGATGTGTGAGTTGGATAGTCAGGAGCCCAGCAGTCCAGGAGCTTCTCACTGGTCATAGCCAGAGACATGCTTCATGGCTCCCTCCTGCTTCAGTGATCCCCATCCACAAATGAAGAGGGGGCTGAGGTAACAGCACTTGGTCGGTTTGCAGTGGTCCATGAGACAGATGGAGGCTTTAGCATTTAAGCTGGGTTTGCCTTTGAAAACATATCCATCGCACTTCAAGAAAATGCATTCTCAAAGTTGCTTGAAAGAGTCAAGAGTCATTAAAATATGTAAATGGTAAAATTGTACATGGATAATAGTCTGATTACCATTTCACTGACAGATGTTCTAACACAGAACCAGATTTTCAATGGAGATCCGGGTTAAATTTTCAAGTATTCAGCCCCACATCTGGAGTTGAATTTTCAGATGCGCTCACCTCTTGCTGAGGCACTAAGTGGGCAATTCTCTGTAAAGCCCTCGACATGTAGTTCCCATTGTGGCTTTAGTCAGATCCTTTTTTACTGGCTGCAAAAGACAAGTTGCAAGCAGCTGAACTTGTCTGAAAAGCTGGCCCTTGCTGTTGGTACTGAACACTTGTGGGATTCCAGCTTCTCATGTGCACCTGAGCCCCACAGGCACAGGACGCCACACACACCTCGTACTGAGGGGTTCATTAAGGTCCTTAATACAGCAGAGCGGGTTTCCTTGTTGTACTAAGGGCACCCAGCAGTACCCCGTACTATGCATCAGTCTCTCTAAGATATCAGGGAAAGTCAAAGAAATGGGTAAAACGGTGAAAGCTACAGTGAAACCAAAGGCAGGCTTCCAAGAACTGGTCCAATGCACATTAGGTGCTGGGACCTGATCCTACTTGCAGCAGTTCAGTACCGTAACTACTATCAAAGTCACAGGAAATCAAGTATGACCCGGAACTGGCTTTCTAAGTGCATGTACACATTGTCCAAAACACGACAGAATCTTACAAGCAACCTCCATTTGTTTCCTTACCAAGTTTCAAGTTAAAAAAGGAGCTTGTAATGACAGCTAACTTCAGGAAGAGCACCACCATTTGACTTGCACACCATGCAGCATTTGCACTTAAGTCACTTTCATTCTGCTGAAGCAACTACAGAGAGAAAATGGTATTACTTAGCCCAGCTTCTGTTGAGCACCTTTGCAGAGGATTGCATCAGTAAATCTCACAGCATGAAGCTACGACAGCTTAAACACATCTAAGAATAAACATCATCTCGGTGCTTCTGCATTGGGGAGATGCTGCAAGGAAGGGCACAGATAAGTCAGGGCAAAGCTCCCCCTGGCTACAGCCCCCTGGGAGGGTCCAGCACAGCCACCTGCAGCATTAGCTCACACAGTGGAATTGCCACCTATAGAAAAAAGAATTTATATGCATATATATTAAAAATAGGCATCTTTTATCTAGTATGTAAATTGCTTTAAGAGGGAAAAACATGTTGAAGTATGGTGACTCATTTTCGCATTCATATCTAAGAGTATACAGCTAATACCAAAAGTACAGAAGCCGTTCTTGCACATTTGGTTTATTATATGTTCAGATTCTAGAGTGTACGAAACACTTTCATAATCACTTGCTGTCTCATTTGGGTTTCCTTATTACTGGGAGGCACAACTTGCCTGTTCCACTTGCTCAGTGCCTTGAATTCCACCAATGACCTTGGCAGTTCTCTCATCATAATGTTAAATAGGTATTCTGGGGCCAGGCAATTCCCCTGCCCTTCAGTTGCTGAGGGTTTCTTTAATTTTTTCATTGCAATTTAAGCATCTCCCAGCAACTCATTTCCCAAACCTGCAACCTTTTCTCTTAACTAACATTTATTTCAAAGTTATATGTCAGTGGGAAATAAACGTGTATGGCAGGCACCCCCTCAAAGCTCCCTGCATTTTGTCACCACCAGCCACTGCTGGTTGCCTCATTTTAAAAGTGAGGCATGCGTGCTTTATACAAGAAAATCAACAAGCTTTATCACTGCAGGATTATGACTGCCCTTGCTCACCATTTGTGCCAGGTTTGTTAATCTCAAATTTCATGAATTTTTAGCACCCAGGATTGTCTATCATGAAGTTCCATGTTGGAAGAATTTAATTTTGGAAGTCTGCACCCTTTATTATTTTGTGAGAGCAGAAGAAAATGTATTGCATAAATGCTGCCTAGAACTAGTTGAAGACACTTGGCAGTGAGAAGAGATAGCTAGTAACTGATAGCTAACATCTGCATAATGTTGATTGATACAGTAAAATGTGACATTATTACAGGACTTTATGACAAGCTGCTGGAGGAAGCAGTCTAAAACTTGGCTATCCTAGCTTAAGTTGATTCTTACAGTTGGAGTCAATGACAGGGAAGTAGGAGCTAATTAGGATATGGAATGGGGGAGAGATTTGGGAATTATTCCAAAATCTTATAAAGGTGGATAATTAGTGACACAGATCTAATTGCCAGAATTATATACAAATATCAAAGTGAATCTTTCCTCTCTCCCTAACTAAATACAAGCATTTCTTTTTTTGATAATAATTACTACCTGTCTTTTGTCACTCTTATTTTTACATGTAAACAACTATTTACAAGCTAAGTCAAAGCACGAAAACATATTTACCAATTCAAAGTATGAAGAGGTGAGTTTCACGCTCTGCATCCAGCTACTGAGTCAGGTCTGTCTATGGCATTCGCAGACCTCTTCTTTTGGCTGAAAGTTTTGCTATGTCAGTACATTTCCCAGCAGTGTGAAAGGCTGTGATGGAAGCAGGCAAATAAAAAAATGAACCTTTCGAGTAGCTAGAGATACTTCCAAAAGAGGTTGTGCATTGATTTCAGATTTTAGCCTCAGTAATCACTGATGTCTTGATGACTGTGGACTGATTGTTTATCTTAACTAGCAGCACTTTTTTCTATAATCTTTCCTATCCAGACTCGCAGAATTTATTCAACTTCATTTAGCCACCCATTAAGAAGCCCACACAAAGATTGTTATTGCATTTTTTAATTGTTTCTGAAGATTAAACATGCAAAATATCTATTATAAATGTTGTTTCTTAAGTAGAAATCTCCATACCTCAGCTACAGCAACTCCACTCAGAGCATGACGAGCACTGGTCACGTGTGAACCTACTCAGCAAAGCACAGCATGGTTAACAAGTCCCTATAAAATGTTCTGTTTGTTGCTGAGGCTGCTGTCAAATCTCATGATGCTTTTCCAATTTGTCCAAGCAGTTTGAGAAAAATCTGATAGTTCTGTGTCAGGCAGTACCATGCTCGTTCAGAGAAAACTCATTCGGATTGACAGTAATCCGAGGAGGCACTGTTTGATCAAAAAGATACTTTCTTCAAAATGTGCATCTAGGTGGAGAGAGTTTATCAGATGTCACAGCATAATCAATTGCTTCTCATTGAGGTGGTACGTGAGACAACCAGCAGCTCTGGGAGAGTGCAGATGATGGCTGCACTTCTGCAGCTGGAGCATGTCTGTCTGGAAACGCTCATCACTGGTGTGCAGGAGGTAAACCCATGGGAAATCATGTCTTTTCCTACCCCTGAGAAAGCCTCAAAGTCACCACATGTACAATCTTCAGTTAGCAGCATCTGCTTGCATTTTCCTCAGATGCTGATAGTATACTTCACAGAGGTCTGGAAATGAGATTAATCTGCTGGGAATGTCAGAATGAGGGGAAAACCTGGGGTCCAGCTGTGACATGTTTCAGGCAGTTTTTGCAATATCGGAAGTGTGAATTTCCACACATGCCACTGTCAGGACATGGGGCTACAACCACATTAGAAATAAGCCCCAGGATGAAGGCAGCATCCTTGGTTCAGAAAGGAGGGGAGACAGCCTGGCACCCACACTGGGTGTCATGCCAAAAGTTCTCTGATACTGTCAGTGCCATTTTACTCATTTCTTCTAAGTGAGGCCTACCATCAAGAGACAAATAGGAGTCCCACACTGGGAGAGTGGTGCTGAGATGGTGAGCACTAATATGGGTGGTACAAGAGACCACTTTCATGGTCCCCACTCTGCCACCGATGTATTGCGCTGCGTGTCTGTCTTCCTCTCCTGCTTATGTTCACTAGCCATAAAATATGGATAGGGCCTATTTAGCTCTTAGTCATGTTGTCAGCATTATTTTATGAGTGTGCTACAGTGCTTTGAAAACTAAAGTATCCTCTGAATTACTGTTTTAATGCTGTGCAACAGATCAACGACATTGATAACTGGGTTGCCTTGTCATTAAGTCATACATTTGACCAGCATACCACTCAGCACATAACTTGGAGAGCTGTGAGCTCTCTCACTCACGCCATCACCAGAGCAAGAGGCTTACCGATAGTTGCTGAATCATCTACTGGAGCTGCCTAACCAATGTATTTGCTGTGGATACTGTTTCCAGTGAAAATAACTGCTCATGAGGCCACACCTCACACTTTAGTGAGATAAGTGGTTAACCATTGTCTTAACTAAAGATTGACATAAAGCTGATAAAGCCAAGAAGCTAACTGAGCAGTAACTTCAGTAACTCCCTACATGCCAATCAACCAGGGAGTTTTACAAGTCAACCAGAAAATAAGGCTACCTGAAATGCAGTGCAAGCCTCACCAGATGTTCCTGAGGGTTGAGTAAGTAAGTGTCCCACTGGTAGTGTGCATACTGTGCCAGCTTTAAAGCCTTATGCTTGCCTGTTTCAACTAAGAAAAACACAGATCAATTACAGCCTGGATGGAGTGTGACGGTGGACAAGACACAGTTATTCCTACCCAGCGGAGTTGCGCAAGTCCTTGAGTCTTCTCGCTGTGCCTGAAATGAAAATGTGACATTTTTGCTTTTTCTCTCTTCCAGGTGCTCTGACAAGCAGTTTGCTGCCTGTAATGCTGGTGGGATATAACGCAGGCCTGAAGAGCCTGCAAGAGCCTTGTCAAAACTCATTCCCTTTTAGCCGCAGCCTGCCTGGGGTGGTCCCCTGCTGCCTGCACTCCCTGCCCTGCCTTGCCCTGTCAGCCCACCCATGCCCCTACTCACCCGCTGCCTCGCCAGCTGCCCAGCAGCAGGTCAGCTAAACCTTTGAGAATGGGTGGTTTAGAGGTTTGTGGTCTTGCAGCTGACCCAGACGTAATTGTCAGGTTTCTCTGCTGTCTTTTGCTGTCTTCTCAGAAAACCATGGCCTGAGTGGTCAAAACAGCTTCTCTGCCACAAGAGTTGTCTTTTCAGGTCAGGACTGAGGCTCATTGCCAGGATAACAGGGGAAAGCTTTGAAAAAACAGTTGAATCCCAAAATTTTAGTCTCCCTCCTGCAAAATCTTTAGTCTTCGCTGTGTAATCTGCTGAAGTTTGGAGGATAATGAATTGCAAGTTTCATTTTCTCAGACTGCTCATCCAGAATTCCACAGGGACCCAAATCTACAATGTACAACTTCTGCTGCTTCAAATATGGCACTTCCCCCCCCCCCCCCCGAGACTTAAGATTCTGAGAAAGCACCTTGTATGTATTACAATAGTCTTGGATCTGTAGGAAGTCATCATTTGCAAAGAGGAGATATTTGATAGCTCCATCCTATTGAGTGATCAACTTCTTGTATTTGGACTACATAATTACATTTGTAGCATGCCTCTGCAAAACATACTCTGCAAAGGGATTCCTGACTCCTTGTACTTGCTATTCTTATGTTGCTTTCATCTTTCCTGCAGATGAAGTCTGACTGAATCTTTCACACCCCAGGAGATAGGGCAGGATTTTTTTTGAAGCAAATTGCGAACTAAGGAGTTCCTTACCAGAGCAATTATGGTTTATTGTTTCAGTCAGTAAATGTTTAAAAAAGCAGCCGTCACCTCAGAACATATCATAAAATATGATGTGCACACGAACTGTAAATAAATAGAAAGAATTGCTTGTGCTACAAGATCTAGTCCAGGGTTGGTTTCAGTTCCTGGTATAGCTGCAAACTTTCTGTCCACCAATGAGCAAACCAGTTCATCTTCCCTGTGTCTCATTTCCCCTTCAGGACAATAAGCAGAGTAATTTCCCTGTCCAGAGGATGAGAGGAGAACTTTAGCAGGACCAAAGTAAATAGCTTGCAGTGATTTCACATATTTCCTACCCCATTGGCTTAACATGATTTTTGAAGAGGGAAAGGAATTCCATTCAGCCTCTGGTTTGACTGTTATCCATTTACACCAAAGAGCCCAGAAAGGTCTCAAGTTTAGGTGTGTCTTGATTAATAGCATTTATTTTCACAGTCAGATACCTCACTTGCCTTTTAGCACCATCACTGGACAGAAGAGCAACAAGAACCTCAAAAGCCACGATTTACCTGAGGCCCACAGACCACAGATGCTCCGATAGCTCTTGAAACAACAGCAACCAGATTTGTGCTTCAGTGTTGTGGTTTTTTTTTAAATTCCTCTGTCAGATAATACTGTAAACATGCAGCACCAACAGTTAGAAGCAGCGTGTGTTTGCCACCCATTGTTATTACATGCAACCATCCTGCCATAATTAAAGTGTAGGGGCTCCTCCCCCATTTGCCCACCCACTTCTAGGAAGAATCTGAAAACCTCTGTGTGTCTACAGGGAGACACAACAAAGCCTCATGCTTGTATTTTTCTGCAGACTTTTTCCTGCTGAGCTGGTGATCTTGTCATCTGTATAGAAAAAAAAGATTCATTTTCAAGGAGGATGAAAATTGGATCTCTACAATTATGAGGGACTCACCTCTCTGTGCTTCGCCGGTTCCTTCACTATGACAGTGGCTACCTAGCAACCATGCCTTTTGACTCAAGCCAGCTTTATTTATATATAGTTGTATTTCTACTGGCATAGGCAAAAAGGTAGCCATAAAAATACTAATTCACTTCAACATGGTATTCTAAAGCACTTTCTTTCAGAGAATTTAAAGCAATATTTCAGCAGCAGCTTGAAGAAACACCACTGGCTTGTTTGTTGGCATGCAAGTGTACCTGTTTAAGCTCACTCTTTAGACACACTTCTTCACAGGTTAAAGTACACAGAAAGTATTTATTGTAAAAAGTAAATAAAAAATAAATCAAAATCCCAACCACTCCCTCCCCAAACCTTTGAAAAACAAGACCTTACGGTTTTACCGGAGCAAGTCCTCTTCCTCATAATGCACAGTAGCAATTAACCCTCACCAGTGGATGGTTTCTAGGCTTACCTTAACATAAGAATTACTTAAGCTTTAAATTTATGGACTTCATGCCAGTTGCTTTTTGCCCAGAAGACAGGGTGGAGTTGAGTGCGCTTGAGATTTGTAGACAGAGGCAATCTAAGGCAATAAATAAGATCCTTTGCCTCCCTCCTGTCTGAAAGCAGAAATAGGTTAACCTTATAAAGCTATGTAATTGTTCTGGTTGTTTGTATTTTAGATCACTGCCCTCCCTTTCAGCCCTCCCTCTTCCTTCCCCATCACCTATGAAAAATAAAATCAAGCAGAAGCTGTAAATCACTGTATGCCGCTTACCTAACTCATCCCTTTTGCAGCTGACAAGAAGTAAAACCTGGTAAATATAGTTCCTGCCCATTTTCACATGGCAACAGCTTTGTCAATTCATAGGATGAGATACCCTTTCAAAAATGTTTAAAGACAGCTCTGTATTCCTTTCTGTTACCCTTCTGCTCCGAGCTGAAGCCTTGTCACAGTGTTCCTCTCTCTGGCTTTGCTCCAGACTTCAGACTGATATATTAGGATTTCATCCATTTCAGTTTTTCTTGTTTAGTATTATCCCACTGACTTTGAGGTTTTCAGAATATTGATTGATTAACCTTTGCAAAACTTCCATGAAGTAGCAAACTGCTCCTAGTTCAATTTAATGTGTGAGAAACAAGGCACTGTATTTAGTATCATAGTGTATTGGGTAAATTCCCTGTTTCTGCTGGAATTGGGTACTGAATAAAATGGCTTTGTACAAGCAGACAGTATTTGGCCAACTGTTAGAAAGATTGAGACAGAGACAGGCATTTGGCAAATCACAGGAAGGAGGGGAAAATTGTTTCCGTAAAAGTAGACATGGCAATAAACAGACATTTAAATAAACTAGAGCAATTATATTGAGTATTGCATAGTGAAATTAACAGCCAGTATTTCTGAGTATCCCAGATGTCAGAGGTGTGAGTTCAATTTCAGGCTCCTACAGGAGCCTAATAGTCCTGTAACAGGTTCACAGTTAACAAATAAATACGAAAAGAAGGGACAAAGTGAAATGCAGCCCTGTGTTAAGTGCTTGGACTCTTGAAATGCTCCAAGTAGGATCCAAAACAGGTTTCATTTTGGGTAGTGACAGAAAAGAAACTGAGACATGAGTGGAGGGCCACTGCATCTCAAGGTCTCTGTTATCTCAGGTGAGTATTTCAGGAGTCAAACAAGTATTTACCTGAAATCTACAGACCAATGGATGTGTGGGCTCTGGCACTTACAGATAGTTTTTTTCTACATTTCACATTGTTTCAAGGACTACATATAATTTAAAATAATGAATTAGATCTCAGTATTTCATCACTAATGCTTTAGTCATGTAGTATTGATTCCTGTTTACCTTTGTGCTATCCAGCTGGATTGCGCTGGAAATAATTGTTTTACAAGAAGGGGTGTGCCAGTGAGTCACCCAAAATCTCCTGTGGTCCTGCCTGCCTGAGACAGGGTGAAGCATGAACTGAACTGTTGAGAGGAACTGAACCCAGAGGTCTCAGTAGCTGGGTGACTGTTTAAAGAGGACAGAGAGAGAGCATCAGCAGCAATTTAAAGCACAGCAGCTACAGCTGCTTTCTTCGTGAGATGCCCATCTCTTTGACATTTCAGGCACACATTCTCCCTGAGAAAGTGCCCAATTACAGGTGATCATTGGAAAAAAATATATTCTTTTTTTTTTTTTTTTTGGACAAAATGATCCGCAATCCATTTAAATTCCGCTGTAGGCACCAAGTTCTTGATAAAAACATATTTTGACAACTGATCTTATTGAGCCAAACGTGCCACTGCTTCAAGCCTGCAAAAGCCCATGAAGTTGCATCAGCAACTATGGCTCCATTTCTTTATAAGGTTCTGTGAAGGAGAGCAATGCCTTGCCTTTGCCGCCCTTACCGCTTTCATTAGATCTGATATTAGCTGTTAGATGTTGGATGGAAACAGGCAAAGACTCCCTGAGGGAAAAAGCAGGTTCAAGTTTAATGTGGGTTGTATTCCAGATCTGTAAAATGGGGATAATACCACTTGCCTAACTCACAGGAGAGCTTAAGTTTCCAAAGTGTTCTGCCGATGTCAGAAAAATTATAATGATCTCTAATTAGAAAATGATCTTTCAACATAGGCTTTGATTCTAGGCAGATTTCATCCTTTACCCTTTCTATTACAGCTGTTGAATTGCAATTTCATTTGTCTTCATTGTCTGCAGTTTTGAAGTAATTGGAAAAGTTCACAGTGAAGGCTTTGAGGTGTCTTCCTGTTATCAAGGGTTTCTATTAAATACATTAAATTGATTTAAGCCTATTACTTTATCAAAAGAGCATAATCCTTTTCTTTAGCTTTCAAGGGAAAGCAGCAACTATCTCAGTTAATTACTGTTTTTTTGCTGGTACCCCAGAGCAAGGAAATGTTCCTCGGTCAAAAGTAATTGGTAATGACTGGGAACGAATGTGCACGTATTGGTCCTAATAACCAATAAGGTTAATTGGAAAAACTAGGAAAAACGTAGGCTGTAAAATAATTGAATTTTCTTCACAAAACATGAATTTCCATCTTAGAGTAAATATATATGTGTTTTACTTGATGCTTATATAAAAAACAGGTAATGAAACATCCCTAAATGTCATAAACATGTAACCTACAAGTCACCACAGAAATGAATCAGACAAAACCAGTTTTGACAAGATATTGGCCATTTTTCAGTACACAAGTGCAACGCAATGTGCACAAGCAGACGTGTACAGGGACTGGAGGTTCAGCTGCCTACAGATCCTGCTTGCCCTCACCATAGGCAGCTCTAGGGCCCTTTATCTGAAGACCTTCTGTGACACTGCATAGGCAGTTCACCTGTGTCCCGCCAGCCACATGATGCTGTTGCAAGATGACAGTGAGCATACAGAAAGAGTGGAGATGGTGAGTTTGTACTGGCTGAGCTGCCCCAGAGGCATGTTAGTTAGTGTTAGGCAATATTTAACTATGGAGGAGGAAGAAGCTACTGTTTCCTTCCTGATGTGCAGGGTCCTAATACACCCCAACCCAGGTGGACAGAGCAAATGCACCCCAGGGTGGAAGAGTTGAGCAGGACCGAAGGAATGGGAATGGGTGACAATGCAAGTTCGGTGCAGGGAGGGGTTGGAGGTGGGAGGGGGACAATAATATTTCACCTCCCACAGGTTTGAATCCAAGCCAGAGGGTGTGATGAAAGCAGAAAGCTTTTTGAAGTATATTTCAATAAATTTGCTCAAATTCTTAAGAGATTTCTAATAAAATAGTCCTGTCAACTTCAGTGAATCTTTTATTTGTACTGACTGCGGAATTATCCTTCTGCTGGGGTATTTCTAAAGTACGTATAATTTTGTTATGCTAGCAAGTCAGTTATTCTGATATATGTATTATTGGTTATTATGGACTGTCATCAACCTTTCAGTCAGCTGGCCATGATTCATGAAGGAAAATCACTCTTAATTAAACATTCATCTAATTATTCTTGCCAGAAACAAATGAAATATTCAACCAATATGTTCCATAACAGCTTCAGAAGAGTACCACTAGGATTTGTGAAGCCAGATGATTGAATGCACAGAGAAGCTTTTCAGCACGTTACATGAGAAAAGGATCCATCCCTACCTTTTAACTGTCTTCCAAACATTTCAAGCAGTATTTAATGTCAGACTAGATTTTGGAGTAAGGCACATTAAATGACTACAGTAATTGCTCTTTGGGAGAACAGATTTGAGTGACAACACTTTCTCTAACCTCCAGGGTCTTACTTTCCTATGAACAGCTTAACATTTAAACAAACTGATTTCTCAATATTTTACAAAAAAAAAAGAAAAAAAAGAAAAAAAAATTCCCTGCTGAGGCTCATGTAACTCTTTTTCTGTACGTAATTAAAAAGAAACGATCTAGCATAACATTTTTCTTTGGTGTGTCACTGAATTGCTAGTCTGTTTCATGCATGCATATGCATCTAAGTACTAGGATGTTGACCCCTACAGAATTACTTCAAAATGCCTAAAGCTTATCATTCCCCCAGTGTCGGAGACTGCACATCTAATTACTGAGTGCCTGGAATAGTTTTGTGAGTCCTGCAAATTTTTTTCTTGCCCTAACTTATCTCAGCTTACAAAGTCTTGAATACACAGCAGTTAAAGATTTTCTTCCCAATTCGTGGACATAGATGATGCAAATTGCTCATATACATTTGATTGAAATCAGTTGAACTCCTCTAGTATTAAAAACTACTCTAACTGAAAGGAAGAAAAGAAATGAGACTTAGAAATATTTGCCTCATCAAAAGGGCAAATGTATTAGGGGAGTGTGTGTTTCCACTTCAAATTCACCCCAAAAGTCTGGCATTCAATTTATTTTTTGTTTACTGCATAACCCAACTATCATTGCCACGGCTTGCCAACAGATATATAGTGACTTCATAAAAACTACAGTAATGCTATAAAATTCCCAATACTTGTTCACAATTGTAATAAAATTATTTCTGTTGATAAACCGTCTCCTTCTCAATCTGAGGAAATTGTATCATGAATTATAGGAAAATAAGTAGCAAGTAGCGGGGTTTATGCTATTCAAATATGTGGCAAAAGCCTGGAGATTCAGCAGGTTGCTTCTGATAGCAGCACATCTGCAGGTTATCAGGTTCTGGTATGCTACTTCTCTGCAATTATTTATTAAAAGACCTAAAAGTAATGTTTCAAAAGGATTTTTAGGAGCAGTTGGAGTTTGGATTTGTTTCTCAATCCTGCTGTAGCTTTTATGTGCAGGAAATTGAGAACGACACTGGTTAAAGCCGGTAGCTGCTGATCTCCCTTTGAAATCAAGTCTTACAGATGTTTCTTACTAAATCGGTGGGAAGTAGACATCTAAGAAACTTCAAAAATCTAGCCTCTATGCTCTCCAGAATAGCCTCCAATTGGAAGCAAGTACTGCAATGCCTGATATGACTTCAGAGTTCAATGTAAATTGGTTACATCTTGGAGATTTCTTGAGATCACTTTTCATAGATACCTTAGAGTTCCTAGGATTTCTTTCAGTAAACATAAAATATTCCTGTTCTCCACTGGGTCATATTTTGGACCCATAGAACTGTCTGTTTAATCAGATTTTGACTCCAGATACAACTTGTCCCATATTTCCCAGAAACAGGTAATTTAGAAAGGCAAGTGATTGTTACTGAGAACAATTATTGAAGGTAAGATGTTGAATACTGCTGTTGTTTTATACATGGGAAATACCTGTTCTCCATGGTTCACAACAATTTTGTTAAGATCTGGGGCTCAAGCACTCCCTTCTCAGTCAACAGGTGCATCACCTGAAGCTGGCAGTCACAGCACAACCAGGGCTTCATTAATACACTTTCATGCTATAGAAATATTTTGTGACTTTTGAATGCCACCATCATCTTTCTCATTCTGAAAAACCAGTCAATTAATCTTTATTTTTTCAGTTATCATAACCAGAGTTTTCCTCTGACCTTAATCCACAAATCATATCTGCCTTACCACATTGGCCAGGTTAGTCATCAAACAGTCAGATCTGTAGTCATCTTTCTTTCTTGGTTGTCTTATTATCCTTTTATTAGCTGCAAATTCCTGCAAAACCACACAGACTTCCTTTCCAAATCTGACTACCACTGCTCCCATTAGATGGAGGAATATTTTAGCAAGCTGAGACCACAGAAGAATGGCAATTAAGAAATTGCCGCTACAGCTGCATCCTTCAGCAATTGCCAGCAGGCACCAGTGAAGCTCTGTGGCATCTCACACAGCACCCAAAAGTGTGAAAATCAGAGAAAACATCAAGGCAGTAAACTGGCAGCAGACACGTACTGGGAGGCTGGAGATGCAGGGTCTCTGCGAAGGCTGCCACACACAATTGCTTGTGTAGCCAATGCACCTGATTTTCTTCTCCTGCTGCCTCCTGCAGCTACCAGCAGCATGCAGCATGCTTTCTCACAGGAGATTTCTGCTTTCACTTGTGCTGTAACATGCTCGTGTTGAACTTGTGACTCACTCTTCGCGCAACACACAGAACTCTCTCCTCCCTTTGCACCGCTGGCAGTGATGCCTGCTGTCCACATCAGCCCTCCTCTCACCACCCTCTAGCTCAGCAATGGCCCTTGCCCTGGCTTCAGACCCTAGGGGAAGAGGACTACCTCCACGGGTCCTGAGTCTCGTGAGATGGACAAATTTACAGCCATGCCCTGTGCTTAGTGTTTCCAACTAGCTAGTTCTAAACAGGTCCCTGCTTAGCTGTTAGGGGATTTTTAACAAGCCCTTTCAATGTGCCTGTGTGTTATTCAAAGGGTCCAAGTACTTAACTTTTAATTTTTCCTTCTATTCTGGGGACCAGTTGGCTGAATTTTCACTTTACAGCATCTAAACATATGGGCATCAACATTCTTTATCACATGTAGCTGAGAGTCCACTGAGCAATAAGGAGATTTATTTGTGCTAACTGTTCACTTCACATTGTATTTAATACTGCAGAAAAAGTATTTAAATTTGTTTGCATACAGAAAGTAAATTATTTTTATGTTGTGCTGCCAGAGTAAAATTCTGCTGCATGCAGCTTTCCTCTTCTTTTCTAAGAAGCTATCTAAAAATAAATGCTGTACACCTGCTTTGTCTCTGTTTACCATCCAGTAACTAAAACTAAACATGTATGTAGCACTGTGCTTAAAGCCTCAGTAAAGCCTAGAGAGGGAACTTCACATGCACTACTTTTGCCAACTGTCTTACTTACTTCTCACATTAGAGAGCATAAACTGTCCTAGCCCAAGCTTCCCCCAAAAACACCTTTGATATAATATGCTTTAATTTTCTGTCAGCCTTGAAGTGGTTGGGCAGTTGGACAAGATGATCATTGTAGGACTCTACCGAGACCTATACGTATACTCTATTCCATTCCATTCCATAAGAAACCAAAATTCCACTTCCTTGCCCTTTCCTTTCTGGAGGTTGCACACCATCAGGCATAGCAGCGCAAGGTCAATCACAACCCAAACTGAGGCGAGAAGCACATTCCAGGGCTGGGAAGTTCCCACACCTCACACCACAGCTCCTGCTGGAAACAGGGAAACAAGCCAAAACACTACTGGCATACGACTTGTCAAATTGTGGTTTCTGATAGAGATTGGGCCTCAACAAGTCTTGTGCTGTTGGATACACCTCAAATTCAGGGACTTCTGTCATCTGGACTTCCGTTTCTTACTAGCTATTTCTGTCTTCTGAAAGAAATGCTCTTGTTTTCACATTCTGGAAAGCATTGCGACTGTTGTTATGCTGCTACCGCAATATACCATTGACTAACAGCTATTATGGAAATTCATATCAGGTCGATTCAACCATTTTTATTCTTCTCTTGTCCATTAAATCAGACTGGCACCCAGGGCTACAGTTGCTCTCCCATTGATTTCTGATCTGTGCTTTGTAAAGGAATGCCCCCAAAATCTCATGGTAGCCTCATCTGTTCCAAAGTTATATATATGATCTGCTCATTCATCAAGCATATATAACTGGCTACAGTGACATATCTAAATCTAAAACATATTAAATGTGTCTGGGACCTATAGCCAGGACCAATGAAGATCAATGAATCTCGCACTCTTCGCCATGACTGAAGGATTTTAAGAAATAATGTGGAGAGAGAGGTACTTCCTGACTTGAAGTTGTTTATTGCTTATTGCTTGGGGTACTCTGTTTAGAGATGTTTACATATTTGAAGGCCTAGTGACTGAAAATGGAGTAAGCTGGCTTTCCATTTTCTGGCCCTGAGCAGAGGGCCATATGCATATTATACAGAAATTGTAAGGAGGTATTTTCCTCCTCCAGCAGTCCTTACAAGTAAGGAGCATCTCCTGTTGGATTTCACAGGGACAGATTCTCATGGTGTGCATACCCAGCTTCTGGGCTTCTGCAGATAGGAGACCATCTCTAAAGCACTCCAAAGAGTACTGAGGTCAGCTGGCCAAATCAGAGCCTAAAATAAACTGGGGACCAACCAGTCTGCGCTGACCCAGCTGTGACCTGGTTGTGTCCCACTGATTTTGAAAGTGTAGAGATTAAAAAGGAAGACAAAAAAAAAAGAAAAGTAAATCTGAGAAAGGTATTCCTACTAGGTTTCCTACACTATCCTCTATTGGATAACCAAATAAAGCACATTACTGACAGAGAAAAGCTGCACTGTCCTATGGATAAAAAGTTTTTTTCACTTATATTTGTTACATTGAAATGACAGGTGTCAATCCCTGCCCTCAAGGGCATAAAATCAGGTCAGAAAAAAATTCCCTGAGGGTGAAAGGTTTGCAAAGTCGTGTCAAAAAAGGCACTGTAGTGTAATTTTACTTTCTGCTGGAATATCTGAGTATCAGTGAGACAAGCGGTTGGACTAGTCATTGGTGTGCGGTATTACAATTCCTACAGAAATACTGCAAAATTACTGGGAGACATGATAGGTGCACACTGTCTTCATCTGTGAAAAGAAAAATGCTGTGGGTAGGCTACCATATAAAACATACAATTGCTACCAAATGAGGACAAAAAGGTTTATCTTTGATGATTATTACCATTTTTGAACACGTTTTGGGCCAAAGGAATTCTTTTTGCCGGCATGTTTTGTTTCCTGGGTCAGGAGCTCTGGAGGCGCCAATAGTATATGAACTAAGGATATACTCCTTTGTGCCAAAATGTGCCAGTCAAACAATTTCAGGAGATCCCACCAAACTGAATGGTTGCAATAATTTGTCAAAAATAAAAAGGGATTGGATAGATCCTGATGTGCAGTTTGTCACTAGAACACTGGGGGAGAATATAGCAGAATGCCCCTAAGCAATATAGACACAGTCACCAGTCACTTCATGCAGCTATGAGCTTGCAAAACAGTTAGAGAGCTGTACCCACAAGGAAAATAAATCAGTAACATAGTAAATGCTTCAGAATAGTTTTGGCCTAGAGTCTGTAGTATGCCAACATGCAACAATTTAATTAGCTTTCATTCTGCACTAAATACCTCAAGGCCCTATCCTGCAGTTGGGCAAAATGCCCATGAAATCCAAGAGGAAAGCATATAGCCCTTTAGTGTAAGGAGGGAAATACAATTTGGTTTTTATAATAAATCTACAAATATCTCAGCCAAGCTAGGAATAATGCACGGAGTTTTTTTACTTCTTCCTACAAATTTGTCTTTCAGTGGAATCACACACTTCCTAATTTGCAATTGCCAGTTCTAATGGAAATATGTTATTAGATCTGACTGTTAATTTTTTTATTCTTCCTGAAGAAGCAGAGGAAGTCTGCTGTGGACCAAACACAGCAACTTTAAATTCATAGAATCATAGAATAGTTAGGGTTGGAAAGGACCTTAAGATCATCTAGTTCCAACTCCCCTGCCATGGGCAAGGACACCTCACACTAAACCATGTCATCCAAGGCTCTGTTCAACCCCGTCCTGAACACCGCCAGAGATGGAGCATTCGCAACTTTCCTAGGCAACCCATTCCTGCAAGGCTGGCCTCACCACCCTTACAGGAAAGAATTTCTTCCTCATATCCAATCTAAACTTCCCCTGTTTAAGTTTAAACCCATTACCCCTTGTCCTATCACCACAGTCCCTCATGAAGAGTCCCTCCCCAGCATCCCTATAGGCCCCCTTCAGGTATTGGAAGGTTGCTAGGAGGTCTCCACGCAGCCTTCTCTTCTCCAGGCTGAACAGCCCCAACTTTCTCATCCTATCTTCATATGGGAGGTGCTCCAGTCCCCAAATCATCCTCGTGGCCCTCCTCTGCACTTGTTCCAACAGTTCCATGTTCTTTTTATGTTGAGGACACCAGAACTGCACACAGTATTCCAAGTGAGGTCTCACAAGAGCAGAGTAGAGGGGCAGGAGCACCTCCCTCCCTGCTGGTCACGCTCCTTTTGATGCAGCCCAGGATACGGTTGCCCTTCTGGGCTGCAAGCACACACTGCCGGCTCATGTTCATTTTCTCATTGACCAACACCCCCAAGTCCTTCTCCTTGGGCTGCTCTGAATCTCTTCTCTGCCCAACCTGTAGCTGTGCCTGGGATTGCTCCAACCCAGGCGTAGGACCTTGCACTTGGCATGGTTAAACTTCATCAGGTTGGCATCAGCCCACTTCGCAAGCGTGTCAAGGTCCCGCTGGATGGCATTCCTTCCTCTCTTCCTTTAATATGCCTTATGTTGTTGTATGGAGAGGGTGCTATGAAGCTTTTTTGAACCACCACCACCACCATGGATGTATCAGCGTAGCACCAGTGGCTTTGGAAACAGGGTAAGCTTATAGCAGGTGAGGGCGTAGCCTGCAGTTTGTGCTTGTGCGTGGGCATGTGTGCATGCTGAGGAGAAAAACGCATACCCAAGCAGAGTTTTCTAGTTTTTTCCATTTATTCTTAGCAATTTGTAAGTTCAGCTACTGTTTAAAGTGTAAGCTCTTTCAAAGCTCTCTTGAAAAGTCCTGCCCTTTTTGAGAGACATTTAAGTTTTGTGAAAATAACCTTTAAAATGTCCATGTCCCATAAAAGACATTTGACCACTTCTTATTTAACATATAATCAGTCATCCAATAAAACTTAATCCAACTAAGAGACCAACTAAGAAATTGTTCTGGGGGCAGCTCTTATAAATCAAGAACATATTTAGATGAGTAGCAGTGGTGGTTTAGTGGTAATGGTTTTGACCCAGTTCCAATTTATTAGAGCTTTTCTTCAATTCAATATAAATCCAATTCTTAGAGTGAAAAACTGAATTAGAAAATAAAATATAACATAACATCTTTTTTATGAGATAGTAAATGAGAGTGGCATTTCATCTTCTATTGTTTGACACTTAAAAGTACAATTAAATTGAAAAACTGAAAAGAAAATCTGTAGGACAGGGTAACTCCTATATTTAACATGAAAAAATAACTGTAGATTTCTTTAACTGATTAATCTCCCTTCCTTTTTCATGGAAGACTTCCATACGAAAACAAAATTGAATGTTTCTTACAGCATGAATTGTCTTTACCTAACTAAATAGAGTTCTAAGGAAAATGTATTTATCCTTAGGCAGAACATAAGTACACATGGTTATGAAGGTCAGCCTGGTTTCTAATCTGAGTGAAATATAAGTACCATATTTAGCAGATGCATGTACAAGTATGCCCATACAAGAAGAGAGAGTGAGAAAAGCAATTATAATTGCTATTCCCCAAATATATCATGAATTCTCAGATTTTCATATTATGCTTTTACATTCCAAGAACAAACCTTCACAGGTCTTAGGGGGCCAGGGGATGGGGGAAGATAAGAGAAGTTTCAGCTTCTGGTAGGACTTTTTGTTTGGTTAAATGTTAAAAAAAAAAAAAAAAAAAAAAAAAAGCAAAAACATCTTCAGTGAACTTCAATCCTTTTTGTGGTCTTTCCAAAAAATTAAATTCATCCAAAAAGCAAATTTTATTCTAGGCAAAGTTAGATGGCAAAATTCTGCTCCCAGAGCAACACTTTAGATGCCCATGAATTGCGTGAATCTGTCACTGGAAGTTGAATTTGATGCCAAATGTCTATATTTTCAGCATCTATTGACAGGCCTACAAATAACATATCTAACTAGTCTGCTACAGAGAAAATAGTCTGATCTTTGTACCATAAGGAGCTTTTGTATTTAAACAGCATTTAGGAGGACAACTTGGCATAAGGATATTAAAGTGGTTTATATCTACATACAAAGTAAACACCATTGATTTCCTCTTTGATCGCTACTCAAACAAAATCAAAGCAAATCTGTAGTCATCAGATTTTTTTTTTTAGGCTGAATACCCATTTTTTAGACAAGTTAAGTCCTCTACCATGTATGTCATCATCATGGCAATGCATGTGGCACATGCCTTCCTTGCTTCTTTTGTTTCGTGCTTTTAGGAGATACAATAAAGACAATTAGAAAAATAATTACTACTCATTGGAGTTGTACCCCTCTTTAAACAAGTAGACTTTTGCACATCTTGAAAGGGTGAAAAAGTTAAATTCTTTGCAGTAGAATGGCACAGCTGTCAAGGTCTGATCTCTCTTCCCTTTTTTAATTCTATTATAGCACAGGAAGAGTACAAAAATCCAATAGAAAAGAATTAAAGTAAAATCATTACATTTCTGATAGCAAATCTTGACCAATCGTGTGGTGTCACTGAAGAGCATGAAGTGCAGTAAAGTTTAAAAGCTGTAAGTGCCCCATTATTCATTTTTACTGAAAATCTAAGAGGGCTTCTTGTAAACTCAAAATTTGTCATATTCCCCTTAAAGTAGGACTTTCAAGATTTCTAACAATTGCTTCACTACTGACCTTCAGAATCTTGAGTTATTTCTGTGTTTATGGGGTTCACAGCATATACAGACACTTAAAGTGCTGTGTTAAGAAGCAAAAATACAAAGTGAAAACTTTGGCTACCAACATAAAAAAAACAGTGTTCAAAATACAAACATATGGAGACTGAGAAAAGAATTGTTCCATTTATTCATTTCATTGATTTTGTATCTTCACTTCTAGCCTTTGCAAGGATTATACTTTCAAACCAAAACCTCTCAATCTAATAATGGAAAGGAATTTCTTCAAAATATGGAATATCTACAGTATTTTACAGTTTATTGTTCTCTGAAGTGAAAAATGCAACCAACAAATAAAACAGTTACCAAAGTGGACTTCATAGTTACTGAATGCTGATTGCTTAAGAAGACATTGACCCGCACTAACATTTTCCATATTCCCCAACAGGCTGATTGATCTAGTTTGAATTTCAAATTTGCTCACACAAAAAGAAATATTGCACAGGCAGAGAGATCAGTAAAAGAATTCCTGTTCCAGACCCAAGTTATGGAGTAGGTGACACCTCTGAACAGCTTCTCTCCACCTGATAGCTTTCCTTACTTTACTCCTTGCGCAAGTGAGTACATATGCATGCTCCATTTCAATATTTTTTCAGTATCTTTTTGTAATTCTTTAATCTTGTATAACCATCCACCACCTCATCTCAGTTCATCTCAGTAGTTGGGATATTCAGATAGAATCTGCCTCAACACCTCTGTTCTGTAATAGAAAACATCAGTAACAGAAAGTACTACTGCCTCATGCTGGACTCATGCCTCCATACCAGAAGACCATTTCTTTCTGATCACAAAGTATGCCTTCATGATTACCCTTCCCTGTAGCCAGCAACTGCTTGACATGTCCCATTAGCTGCCAGCACCAAGCCAAGCATTACTCCACACTCCAGCACAAGTTTAGCATCTGACCACAAGCAGATGAAGCCATCTGGCCTGGTTCCTTATTGCTTGTAATGATGACGATGGACCTCAAGCATTAGCTCCTGGCTATGCCAAATTCTGACTTTTTTTCTTTTTTTCTTTTTTTATTTGTTCCTCTCCATTCTGTAATAGGCAATTAAGAGCTGAAATTGCAGCAAGTACATGACAAAATGCCTGAAGAGAGCTATGCTTCTTAGGAAGGAAACTTACAGCCTCAGTACCAAGCAGCAGCAGCAGCCTGCACCAATCCTGTATTCCACAATCTGTAATTTCAGCTACATATCTATTTATTCCAATGCTGCAGTATTCCATTTCTGAATGAGTTCCCACATCATGGTGACACATGCCTAGCATTATTGCATTTTAGACAGCCATCTGTACTGATATATTCAGCCAATAATTTGCCACCAGGAAATTGGTTCCTGGGAATATATTTCTTATGCGGAGTGCATGCATGCCTGTCTCCAATTTCTAAAATCCATATATCCTTGATGTATCTAGTAGAAAGCGGAAATCCTATTTCATCCTGAACTGCCTGTAAAACATAATGCTTGGTATTAATTAACGGGGAAAAAAATTTATGCCATAGTTCATCAGCAAAACCTTAGCATTAGTGTGACAATCCCTGAAAGAATAAGTAGCAGCATGGAGATGCCAGCTATCTAAATATGGCAAATGGCAGAGAAGAATGAAATAGGTCTAAAGGGACACAGATCCTTTAACTGATGAAAGATACGGGCTAAAAATATACTTCAGTGCAGATAAATATAGAATAATGATTACAAGAAAAATAATCCAAATGTGGGTTGTAGCATTTAGTTGAGCAATCTTACAGTACCCCGGAAAAGAAAACAGACAGGTAGTTATTAACGAATAACCCTTCAGTATATTATCAAACCAGCTTATGATACACATATGTAGTAAGAAATGGCCACCTAACTTCAGATCATTAAGTCCATTTCCTGCGATACTAGAACATAGCTCACCAGATGGGAGACACATGAAATATTAAAAAGATACTAAACATGTAGCTGAACTTCAGGCAGAAAGCCAAGGGTAGTAGGAGCATGGGCAGGCAGCTCACAAGTGGGGCTGAGGAGGTAAGAGTTCCTGAAAAGCGTGGTTCAAATGATATGCAATGCAATTTTTATATCTGTTAAAGCATGCTTTTTTTTTTCTTCCTTTTTTTTTTTTTTTCTAGGGAGGGGTGGAAGGGGGAGAAAGAATTAAAAATGGAAACCTTGAAAGGACAGTTCCACATACTAAATGAGAAAGAGAAATTCTATTACTTAAAGCTAGGAGAGATGGACTTTTTTTTTAATTATCAGAGATTTTCTTGTCCTCGCACAGACACCAGTCTGCTAATCAGGGGCTTTCACAGCAGTTAATCCCACTTTAAGTGAGATTATCTTTAATAGTTAAATAAATAATATCTATGGCTTTGCAGGCTTTGGGTGACAGGAGTCTGGGGAGGAGAAAACTGGTAATAATGGGAAGAAAATGAAGCCTCCACCAGATCTGGAAGGTAAGCAGCAAAACTGGGAGAACATTTCAAAGGTCTTCCACAGCCCTGGAGGAAATTTCAGAGAACTGATCAGTCTGTTGCAATAAATGTGAGTTCAGTTTGTCCTTGGAGGAAAGAAGTCATTAATAAGTAGCTTCACTTTACTAAGTGTTTGCAGAAAGAATACATGTTCACAGCGAAAAAGCAGTTTCCAAAGTTTTTATGAAACCATACCTAAATACTGTTTTGACTTACGCAGAATCATCTTTGGTGTGGATTTTTTTTTTTTTTCAAATTTACACGGTACCACAAAAATGCTACATTTTGTAATTGATGTCAGACATTTTTCTGTATTTCAACAAATTATTTACTGACAATTTAAATATCTTTATGAAAAAACCACTTTGTTTCCGTTCTGTATAGAATAATTTTTCACTTCTGTATGTTTTGAACTTCTACAGACCATCACGAAAATTTTATCATGTAGTCAGAAGGAGAAGTATTGCTGCATTGTTGCCTTTTATGGCCTACCAATATTTTTGGTATAAATAATAATAAATAATAATAATAATAAAAATAATAAAAAATAATAATAAATAAATACACTTTTTCAAATTCATGAGAAGGATTTTTAAACCAGTTCAGAATTAAAAAAGATAACCCATTTCCTTCATTAATTGCAGCTTACATATAACAATAGGCTTTGAGGAGATAACTTATGGTAGTAAAAGGGAAGGCAAGATTTTGCAATAGGAATCACATCTGAGATATATTTTTAGGACAACCTTGTTAAATAGAAACAAATATAAGCTATTGCAAAAAGAAGGTAGGTCAAGAGAACTGGCCAAGGCATATACTTACTCATCCATCATCAACTGAAGATAATGGTTTAAGCTGAGACCAGCACAAGCATTGGTGCAGCCTTAACACTGCCTCCAGGGAGGGAGCCATTGCAGATTAAACCCCTCAATCCCACTCGTCACTGAATGGCCCCACCTATCAGTTGGCACAGGGGACAGGCACTTGCAGTAAGGGGTGTGGGTGAGGGAAAAGACAGTCCTCCTTCTTCCACGAGCTTCATTACTTTTTGCCTGGTTTGCAGAGCTATGGCATAGTACACACTCTTAGGACAAAGGGTAAGATTTTAAATTTTTTACTGTCTGCTTCAAACAAAACCGATAAAATAAAGAGTGCTCCAAGCTTCTTAGCTCCCCAGGGCTGCAGATCCTGGAAGACTCATCCTAGAAGGAAAAATTCTCATTTTTACTGAAGTTCCCCTCGCAAGGTCTCTGGATAAAGAACCACGGAGCTGATGTCAACTGCACTTAGATTGGCCTTTTGGCATTACTAGAAAGAAATAAAAAAGGAAGAAGAAAAACCAAGCCAAAAACAGATGCCCATAAGCTGACTTCTAGGTTGAAATTTGTTGCATATGTTCAAAAAATACAAGCGACATTTGCTCCCATGTATTGTAGGCAGCAGTAACAGAAATTTGACACGTCAAATAGAGTACATGCCACTTAATCTATCCAGCTTGAGATCTGGAACACAGTGTGTTACTAGGCTAAAAGACCTAGGAAAAAGAAAAAGAAAAAAAAAAGAAAAACATTAAATATATGTGAAATGTTATGGAAAAAAAAAAAAGTGTAAATTCTGTTTTTCAGCCCCCAGCTTCGCGGTTCTTCCTTTCTGATGCAAATAGCTTCCAACAGAAAGATTTGGGAGTGCAAATTTATATGAAATGTTGGCAATTCAAAAAATAAAATGTTGAGAGGAATGACATAGTTTGTTTCCTTCAAAATGTCTAAAGTTCTTTTTTTTCTTATGAGGCACCAGTAGAGATTCCATAACAGGTCAGAATTAAACATCCCTGAAATGTTAAATATTAGCTTTTTCCTCAGTCATTCAACAGGACAATGTGTGGCAAAAGCCACAAAAACCCTCTGTATTTTAAAAAAAGATGAAACAGTAATTCAAAGAGTTAACA
Organism: Amazona ochrocephala; assembly: GCA_039720435.1. Classification (NCBI taxonomy): domain Eukaryota; kingdom Metazoa; phylum Chordata; class Aves; order Psittaciformes; family Psittacidae; genus Amazona; species Amazona ochrocephala. Next base: position 66,735,647 of record CM077879.1, read on the forward strand.
ACCACTGCAAATACATTTACTGTACTTCATTATAAAGTTAAAGTAAATGAAGCATTTAAAAAGAAATAACAGATGCCATCATCCTGGATGGATAATTAACAGCAGACTCTTTAACACTTACATTTAAATGGGACAGAAACATTTCAAAAAGATTTTTTTTCTGTTGCAAAACATTCAGATGTAAAGAAAAAAAGACCATTCTCCTCCAACAACCTCCATAGGGAAATTAACTTCTGAACAAAACTGAAAGAATACTTCAGCAGCCCAGGTTTCCACAGTTCTTGACAGGAGTGTGGGCAGCATGTTGAGTTCCTGGATGTAGAAGAACAATGGAGGTGATACCTAACCCGTTATCATTTCTCTTGGCAAAGAGTTTACCCTGCTCAGCCTTGCAATCCCCTGGACCTCTGTTTGCCTGCCTTTGGTGGGCTTTTCAAGTCAGATCTAGCTTGTCTGCCCCAAAACGTGCGCTGTTACAGAGCCAAGAATGTGGTGGCCTCTTCTGCACCATCAGCTCACATATCGCTGCATGGGGACACCATACTTTAGCAGGTGCTTGGTAATGAAAATAACAGTACTTTTTCTACATGCATTCTTCTCCCACTGTCACTTGAGCAGCTCTGGTTTTTTTCCACCTCCCTGATTTTGTGGAGATTCACAAAGCCAAGGTTTGCTCAAACCTATTCATCAGAAAACTACACCTAGTTTGCCGTCACTTGGCACCTTTTTTGGCTGCAACAGTAGAAAAACTGGCTTTCACTGACAGAGAGAGGTTGGAACCCTCCTCTGCCTTCTAGAGGTGATCTCTCAAGGTAAGGATTAACACAGTTTAGACAGCCTGCAGGAGCAAAGCTACTTCTGCCATTCTCTGTGCCATTTCAAGGCGTCAGCTAACACCTTTCACTAGAATTTTAAGGAATACAAGGAATACAAAGGCCTTTGAAAAGATGGTGAATCCATCAGCTGCCAGGTGGTAAAACTCACTCCAAATTGCCCCCTCTGAATGTTTACTTTCATGTAAAATATGTGGCTGTCCAGAGGCTTGGCATACACCTCCTAAACGTGGACGGTCATCCAGGCAGGATATCTTGCTCTCATCCTGGGCCCCTTCAGCTCATGGCACAGTTCAACCATCAGCTGCCCCCATATATCATTTCAGGCTTTGAGTGCGTGTTGCTTATAAAACACAGCCTTTCAGCTAAACACAGGTTTCTCACTTTCCTTTTCTGTTTGCCAGGCTGTATGTGTACAGATTATCTTCCGAATTGAGACACACAGATGCTCTTCTTATTAATGCGAGAAAATAATAGTGCCAAGGGGCATTATAGATCTGTTCATTCAGCAGGGGAAAAAAATTGCACAATATGATGAAGTCAGACAAATACCAGGAAATTAAGGACAACCCTCCCCCTCAACTATTTGCTTGTCAAACTGATTTTAAGTTTCAATATGCAGTCTGCGTATTTCCTCTTCATATTAGCAGGTGCCAATTAATAAGTGAGCCTTTTGACAATTCTAGCACTAGAAACTTAGCATACAGCAACAGCAAAGCATGTAGCGTGTTCCTAGCTTGGTAAAAAAAAACCCAAACTGAGACTTCAAACAATAGAACAAAACAGGCTCTATCTCATAATCAGGAACAACTGCGTTTGCCTGTGCCTACATAGAAAGCAAACCTCCAGCTCAAAGTGTGCAGAGGGTAACTGATGAATATGAACATCCAAGAACGATTATGACAGGAAGTTTACATAATGGTAACAGTATGTGTCATACTTTGCGATTCTCCCACATGTGATATCTGATGTCTGACAGTGACTCATGGGCCACGACTCTCATGTGGCTGCTCAGTTAGGTATGACTAAAAGACAAACCCAGATTCATGTAAATGGCATGCACACGTGCCCCAATGCTGACAGATAAGTGGGCGTTTATTGGTGCTGGTGTCAGACACCTGTATGCATCATCAATATTTAGATGAAGGCACATGGGCACTAAATTGCATCTTTTGTACAACCGTGATTTTGAGATGTCTGGGAAGAGAAGTGATACTCGGAGTCACAGTCCCCCACCTCCTGATAAGTCGATAAGTTAGCATTTCTGTCTCGTTTTCATTTTCCCTAAATTCTATGTGTATGAAATTGCTATAGGCAACTGCCCAATGCCTTTGCATCTGCTAGAGCTGTTAAGCAGCTGACAAGGTCTTTTTCACAAGATCTGGCTTTTCTTTAATTAATTATTTATAATTTATTTTTTTTTTTTTACAATTTCTGATGATATAGAATCTGTTCCAGCAATATGGCGAGTGCAAATGCTCCTATTGGAGGCTTGCTGATATCCGAGAAGATGTCTTAGTCCTGCTTATAGAATTATTTTTTCAGCATAAAGTTGTAAGCAAGTATGTATATATGTATGTATAGAGAAGGGATATTAAGATACATAAATTTCCAATAGCTGAGATTTGTCTATGCCTCCCATAAGAGATATTTGTTTTAAAATACTCTACAGGACAGTCAAGCTCTTCATCATGTTGATGTTGTATATCAATATCTTCAATGACACATAGAGAAGGTAATGGGCTATATTCAGTCCTTAGTGCATAGTAAAACTACCACTGAAACTGGAAACTGTTCATTATATACAATTATGATTATATACTTCTGTTAACTTGAAAAAACAGGTAAAACCCCAAACTTCATTTTTTCTTTAGCTAGTTGGGTTGGTTTAATACCATTCACCCCACAAATTGTTAGTTTATAGATAATGTTTCACATATATTTTCTTATTCAGGTTTGAGTTCCCTGAAATGCAGCCTGATTTCACAGGTTCCTTCCTTGTAAACTTATTTGTGAAGGGAGGATCTACCAAGTTCGATGGCTGTCTGCTGTGGCAAAGTGAGGCAAAGGACTGTAAAACAAATAAAAAAGGGAGGAGTAAGATCAAAGTACTTCATTAAGAGCAGTACGTTACAGCCTCGTCCAACCTCCACCTGCAGAGATTGTACATACAAGTCCGTCCCCAGCTAGCTGATAGCCTGTTTCTGCAGTGCCAGGGAGGGGAGAGGGGTTGGGGGCAGGAGTGACACCAGTGCTAAAATTACCCCATGTGAGCTGTTTCCTGAGCCATCCTCACAGCAGCTCAGTAAAGGGGGCCAGCACCCTTGCTTCATTTCTGAAGTTGTGAGGTTGCTCTTGATGTTCTCTAGCAGACAACTTGCACTTCCAGCTGAATGCTCCTGGAAAGATACAGCACATATTTAACATATATCTTAACAAAGGCTCATATTTGTATTGGGCTGTGTAGGCACACGTGCTTACACCTCTCCTGACATCTGCATGTCAAGGAAAAGACCTTGGAGGAGAGACTTCTGTATCTACATCATTTACCACCCAAGTGTGACTGAGCAAGGGTGGCTGAGCTCCGCCTTTGCCCTCACACTTTGTCCGTTTCTTCCTAATGCCAGTCTGTTCCCCAGCAGAGATGCTGGCAACATTGCGAACTTTCCATGACAAGGGCTTCCTCACCTGGGTATGCCTTTCCTTCTTTGTGCTGACAGAGCTAGGAGGACTTTGGACCCATCCTTCCGACCTCACAACTGTTTTTCAGCTCTGAAAAGGAGCCAGAAACTCTTCTGTGCTGACAATGGCAACTCCTCCAGGGCCAGTTTCACACCCACTCTGCACGAGTGCTACTCCAGGCTGGTAGGGGCTCTTCCAGGCAGTCCCATGCCCGGTAGAGCCTTTAGGAAGGGTGACACATCCCTAGTATTCGAACCAGCTTTCCAGGACTGTAGCAAGACTGGTCTAAGGAGTTCCAGGTAGCAGAGGCAAGCTGGGATTCGCTCCTCTGTTGAAAAGAAGTAAGCAGAAGTGAATGCAGTTGGTTTTCCATTTTTCTGTGTGAGCTAACTTCTGTCCTGCCTCCTATCGGGACACCTCGGCTGCTCTGCTGCCTGATGAAATTCTCAGGCATTGCTACAAGGTATGTCATTTGGTTAAGATGAAAAAAAGTTCAGCAGTAAGTAACCCTTGCCTTGACCTGGTTTCAGCAAGCACTGTGCGGCAGCATCAGCAGCGGCCAAGTACCTCAGCAAACTTCACCTACTGCTCTGGGGATACAGAGCTGCCTGAGCAGGAATACTTGCAGCTTAAAAAGTGTTTTCAAAGCCAAACAACCCTGTTGTACAACTTACACAGAACATGTCTGGTGCACTAAGTAGTGATCTTGCTGCCATACAACAGCCTGCATGGGTGCCACCACCGTGGTCTCCTCCCAAAGCTGCCAAGGAGACATGAGGCACTAGGGCGCTGTGGAGGGTTGGATGCTAATCATCATAAATTGCAGTGCTCTGGGCCTTTCTTAGTATTTTGGATTTGACCAGAGGACCAGGATAAAAGTTGTGTATAAATACTTACAAAATATCAAGATATTTAAGATAGCGCAATCTTGGCAATCAGATCAAGGGCTCAGATGATGTAAGCTCCTCGCAGTAGAGGTGATTGTTTAGGAAAGACCTTGTTTCAGTCTAGGGAAATGTGCCTGCTGGAGCATTTGGCCTCACAGCACCACATGTCATGAAGCTACAGCTGAAATCAAGTCAAACACCTGAGCATGTCCTCAGGTGACCACAGTCCTGGCTACAAGCCAGCTCATGGACTCATGCTCATCACCTCCCACATTGCACGTGGGCACAAGCATACCTCTAATCCACCCTGAGAAACATAATTCACATGGGCTTTCCAAGAAGGCAATTTCACAGCCACCACCATTGCAGCTGCCTACTGCCACTGCCATGTCCCAAAGGGATATTTCCAGAGCCCCATCCCAGAGATGCTGAGGTGGGCTCACCCCAGACCTTGTATTAAGTATGAATAGATTGCAAATGAGTTTAGAGGCCTAGGAACAGGAGGTGGATTGCCTTAGGGCCTGGTTTCTGCTTCAGTGTAAGAGGCATCTAGGCTTCTTGGTATGTTTAAGTATTAGGGTGCTGCTTTTCTGCAGATGTAGGCTCAACATGTATTTAGACATCTAGCCTAGGGCCTGTGGTGACTATGGCAGCAAGAGAAGTCATGAAGATAAACTCCTGCCAAACATATGGATGACTAAGCAGCCTTAGACACTTGAATTGATAAGACTAATCATCCTTGATGCTTCCTAGATGTGTTGATTGCACCTGCCCATGGCTCCTCATCAGAGCCCCAGCAGGTATGTCCTTTAGAGATGTAGTCAGGAGCTGTATTTTCACTTTACATGCTACCTAAAACATTGCTAACCAAATCACCAGTGGTACCTTGCAGCCTCTATTGTTATATAAATAACTACTAATAAAAATAGTTCAAATATTTATCAAGCTATAAAAGTCTCCTTGCCACACCTGTGAGAATATCATCTGATTCCATTGGAGTGAGACCTCACTTCTTAGCAATCACACCCTCAGCATGTTTCTCTGCCACTGCAGCTGTGCACATGACCAGCCTGCTCAACGAAGACCATTATACCTCTGCAGCAGGGGCACAAGGAAATCCAGTTGATCCTTTTTGTTTTCTTTCCTTTTTTTTTTCTTTTTAATTTAATTACTTACTACTTACCTACTAATAGCCTTACAAAAGGCTCTATTGGTTCTTCTCCAGCTGGACATATCAGTTTGTAATGCAGTTTATGAGAATTAGGTGTTCCATTAAAAATGGGAAAAAAACAGAAAGCAGCACACTTGTGGTCTCTGCAGAAAAGAATTTACAAAGAGTTTGAAGTCCACTTTTAGGGAACAGGTGCATATTGAGGATGTTTGTAAACATCTCCCTCATTCTCTTTCCTTTTTTCCTCACCTGTCCCCAGTCAATCTGACTCCTCCCAGGAGGCAGGGACCACTCTGGGGGCATCTCCACATCCTGGTGGTAGCTGCAGCACAAGGTGGCACTGGAGTATTTTTACACCGTTAAGGTTTCTGCTGGTTTCCTTCCTATTAAACTAGGATTTTTCCCATAGGGAATACAAATTAGTGTACCATATAAATAATTACCTTTATGTAAATGCATGTGATAAGATAAATGGAATCTGAAATGATTAACTAACCTTCCATTTAACAACATTTCTGACATTTGATTCAAGGAATGAAGTCCAACCAGCTTTCCCATGCCTTTTACTGTGGAATAGCAAGGATGTGTAGTGGTCATTAAAGTGAGTCAGCCATGCTTTGATCTTCCTCACATAGGCTGAAAATATGAAAAATTAGGGGGAAAAAATTAAGGAAGCAAACCATTCAGCCAATTTTCTGATGTCCAACCAGAGTCAGCTACCACTAGGGGAGGAGCACCTTCTTCTCCATGGCTTGTCTTTATTAACTGAATTTGATCTGCGGTTGAAGTTAGACTCAGGCTGACCTGGGAAGCTAGTGATCTAGCAACGTTTTCCCAGGGTTGGTCCCAAGCCTATTGAAGTCGCCTGTCAGTAACTCCACGCAAACACGGCTGTTTTGGTTCAAGGTCTGGAGCTAGATCATTCAGTGTTCGTCCATGGCTTTCTGCACCACACCTTCCTGCTCAGTGTAGACATGTCCTAGGTCTATCATCATTTTCATCTGCCAAGCATTCAGACAAAATAAATAACTAAGCTTTTCTGGCATGCATTCTTTAAATCATTTGTATCAAAGAGCATTATTTCAACAAAATCTTTATGTTTAAATAATGAAAAATAAACATGAGAATACTCAACAGTAACAATGCTGATTTAAAACGCAGAAAAACGTGACTGTGTTTTCTGGCACAGACAGATAATTAAGAAGTTTTTTTAGAGTTTTCTCTGTAACAGGTAGAGATTTAGTGGTATTTTGTGTTGATCACCTCCAGGCTGCAGACACTGTGCCACTGTGTAGTGCAAAACAAATGACCAGAAGGCTTTATGTTTTTGTGGTTTTATTTGAAGTGATTTCATATTACAAGCTCATGCCAAAAGGTTCATTTGTTTCTGAGTTTCTGGCTCTGAGGGTTGTTACCCTGTGAATGTACGACTGTTTGTCCACACAGTTATTGGAATGCCTATGAATAGTCTGCAGGTGCCATGCAAGCTTCTTTCTTTTTTGGTCCCAGAAAATACTTTTGACAGCTACTAATCAGTCCATTTTAACTGCCTACAATGCTGTATCTGCTGTGAATATTACTGTGATTCATGACAAAAAAGTCTCTTATCAGGCTAGGAATATCTTTTGCATAAGAGCATACCTGCTGTAGGAGTGTTACACAACACCTCTTGAGATCAGTGGAGGAGTCTTACCAGTCACTTCCCTACACTGTGAATGAAGTCCTTAATTGCTCATGTAAGATCTTATATTGTAGTTTCGGGCTTTTTTTTTTTCTTTTGTTGTGTTACTCAGATCTTCTTTATCCAGCCAGAGTTTCAGCCATTTTTTAATTCTGGACATCAGGTTTCCCTACTGAGACTTGCCTTGATGCCTGTTGCAAATGCTTCATCTGTTACAAGGTTCCCAAAGGGCAGCCTGAGACACCTCTGGGTAAGACTCACAGGGTGACATTAGCTGCAGCCATCCTCAATTCAGGTGTTGTTTGAGGTTGTTGCAGCTGCAAAATCTCCTCCACACATGCAAAGTGTTTGAGGACCCCAAGAGTCTGGACAGCTGAATGTGTCACAACCCGACTGCAACCCTTAGTAGCCCTCTTTTCTCTGAAAGGTAGTAAGAAACTGAGGCTCATCGTTCTGATTTCAAGAGTGGCAAGACAGGGCAGACGAAAAGTTTGTGGGAGCTGAGAAGGGAGAAGGCCTGTGAATTACAGGTTAATTATTTCAGGTCCTGCTGCTTGATGCCCTGCTTGTTGTGCCAGCTTTCCCTAAACAAACTTTGGGAATCCTTGTTCTAATAGTATCTTTCCATCTTCTCAATATTTATGTTTTTTCACTCCATATGGCCACTTCATCTGCATTAAGCCTCCTCATTTATAACAAAAAAATCCTTCTGTCGTTTCTGTGTTTAGCCAGGTCCGTTGCTCAGATGGTGCAACCACTGAATGGTTAAGCTGTGTAAAATGTTGTTTCTCTAGCTATAGGCAAGGGCAGAAATAAATATCTCTGGTACCATATCTATTTAACTGAAAATCTAACTAGACCTACAAATCTGTGCGCTTTGTTGCATATGTTACAAACAGATCCTCTACAAATTGATTTGTAATAGCCATTCCTACCACCACCTCCTCCTCCCCAGAAGACTGATTGTTCTTGATTTTATCCCGATTGTGTCCAAGGAAAATTGTCTGGATTAACTGAGGCTGAGAGAGAAACCAAATTTTGTTTTAATACTGTTAACACTTGGGCTTTGCTGGACCAAAGATCCTGTGTTTCCATCACTAGCTGACAAGGAATGTAAGAAAAATAGATAAGAGAAAAGGAGTAGAGTGAATCTATGATGGTATTTTCCCATGCAATCTCCTCTGCTCCAGATATCTCTGCCCATTCCAAGCCATATATAATGTTCTTTCACATGGTAAGTCTTTTCTTCCATGAATTTGTCAAATCACTTCCTGTGATTTGCACATTGAAACCTTTAGCATCAGCAGCATTCTAGAACAAGCATATTTCAGCTGCATTTTGCATGAAAAAGTATTTCCTCTTGTTTTTCCTCTTGTTTCTTTTGAACTTGCTGGATTACAACCTTATCTGGCCTGCCCTAATTCTTATATGCGAAACAATGATGAGCTGTTCCTGATTCACTTTCTCTGTTGCTACTATTAATTTCACAGATCTCTACCACCTTACTCTACTGAGTTATTTATTACAGGACCTATCCCATGCTTTGTCTTTATCACCGTTTTTCTCTGTTTCTCTTCCAGTTCTGCTTTATCTTTTTCAAGAGAAGGATCAGAACTGCATATGGTAGCAAAATCATCAATTAATCTCCTCCTTTCCTCTTCTGTCCTTTCCTCTCCTCTTGTCCCATGAGTTAGCTGTGACCAGACTTGTCATTTTGTTGTGGCACTCAAAGACTTTTGCTAGGTAGGAGGAAAGGATTTTTTTCTTTGAGGTGATTGTGACAGATTGTCTCTACTGTATAATCTTCCTCTCGGTCTTTTAAAATAGCATCTTACATTTTTGTTCCATTCAGACTTCTTTTGCTTAAAGTCATGCTTACTCTAGAACCCTATGTCTACAGTGACCTGTGGGACCTTTATTAGAAAAGGAAGCCGATTTAACTGGGGACTGGGAAGCTACAGTAGTAGTTTGGCTGCTTCATGCTCAGAATTATTCTTTCATTTTTTGGTGATGCATTATTTCTGAATTCCTCCTTGCATGTTTTCTCTTAACAACTCCATTTTCAACATTAACTCACACTTTTTTACCTCAAAGCTGTAAATATGTCTCCAGTAGGCCCCATGGCAAAGCACTGCTGTAAGGCACGATGCTTTTTTCACTTTTTCACTAGGTGTGTCTTGAAAGTTTGCCTCTCCTTTCTACCCTTGCCTCCGCTCCTGTCAGGAAATCAGATTTTTCAATCAGAGTATCTGGGCAGCCAGTTCAGAGGCAGGATATTTCTTCAGTAGCGCTATAAATAAGCCTGTCTCTTTCTGCTCCTCCAGTTCAGCAGCTCAGGCCTCCCGATACCATAAAAGTCTCTACCACTGGAGCCTTTGCTCTGTGACTGCACATTTGGGGCAATAGGGCATGTAACACACTTTTGAGTCCTCATATGCCAAGATGCAGAAAATCAATTTTAATATCCCTACAATAAAGAACTAGCGAAGCAAAAGGCTATCAATATTGCCAGACACCCTCATGCACTGGAGGTATGAAGAGAAATGCTACAAAAATAAAAAGAGGTTCAGCGCTTTTTTCAGCCAGTTACTGTTGTGATGGTAATGTGCTGTATAACAGAGCACAGGAGAATGGGAATGGAAAAGGGAGTGTCTTCTTCATAATTTTCTTAAGAAATGTTTGTCTCAGTAAAACAAATAAATGAAAGATTATGCTTTCTTTGCCTGCCTAGTAGTAAATCTTACTCTGGTTGTCTCAGCACCAGACCAGAAATAAAATGAGGAAATCAAAAAGCAGCATCTAGAAACCTACACTACAATACCTGAAGAGAAAACGTTGAGAAAAATTTTCCAAGACAGAATTAATGAAATAGTAAAGTAATGGTACTGTAGAGAGCTCCCTGTAGTTTTAATTAAAATCCTTAGCTTGTATCACTCAGTAACAATTGGCTTTATCATATCTCGCTGCATCTGAGGCACAAAGCCATCCATATCTTGATTTTTTAAGCCCTCATACTAGCTTCAAAATTCATGATTGAACTCCACAGATGAGGAAATAGAAAAGTGAAAAGAGACAAGAGAACAAGTCAAAACAATCCATTCAAACCAAACTGTTTTTTAAAAGCTGAGCATTAAATGTCTTCAGAATGTTTCATTTCAGGGTTTTGACAGAGGCAAATTTTAAAATCTTGGAATACATGGTAGAAAAGAAGTCAACAGCTTTTGTCAGCAAGTAACACATAAATGGGAATTATTTCAATCACATGAGAATCTTAACCTTTGCAACTGTGCCTTTCTAGGGATATTTCAAGTTGTGCATGAACTGACACTCTTTTGTATACTCATACAAGGCACGTTCTTGTTCTTCCAGTTTTCTTCACTGTGTCTGCTGCCACTAACCTCTTCCTTTCCGGCTGCATCCTGAAACAATTTCTCAGTGCACTCCAAGCGTTGCACATAGCTATCCATTGCTTTTATTTAGCAAAACAGAAGAATTGTGTTGTGCCCAACTTCTCTGTTAATGTACAAATACTGATACACAAAATATCAGCACCGCATTTGGCACAATGAAAGTCTTTTCAGGCTGGCTATATATCATAAATAAATGGATGCTCAACAGGTGAATTTAGCTGGTGTTTTATTTTCCTCTAAAAATCCTCTTAACAACAGCATGACTTAAGCAACTTCAGAAAGAAATAACGCTGAGTGCATAGAGCCAAATAGAATAAAGCTGTGAGAAACATGTTCATACAGCATATTTATATGTGTACTGGATTGCGAACTAGGTGATTCCCTAGAAACACCTACAGTAAAAAAGTTTGTTGTGAATAGCTCTATTATGAACCAGCTGTTTGCAGATTTATGCAGGTATCACTGTGCAACCCATTAAAAAGAAAAAAGAAAGAATAATATAGCTTGAAAAGAGCAGAAAAGAGCAAATTTGAGGGATTACATCAGAAAAAAAAATAAACACTCAAGCACATAAAAATATTGTAAGTATGCCAGACAGGGACCTACAGGCACTTAAAATACAGCATCCTCTAGGGTAACAAACATGTAGACATGGTATCAGAAAAAGAAGTTATGCATTTTGAGTGCTGCATATTGTCAAAATATATAAAGTTGAAAATAGATATTCAATATACGGTGAAAAAAAAATCTGAATTATTAAATCCATGCTGTTTTTTCTGGGCAATGTTTGCTCATGACAGCTATTTCAGTGACACTGTTTTCTAAAAACACTGAAATAGTCACAGCTTTTACTATATTTTTTTATGCTGAAAGAAACACAGCTTAGTGTTTTGCTGTGGCATGTGAAATAATTTTAATATGTGTACCACTGAAAGACATGGTCAGTGTTCTACTACTACAAATGGTTATATTTTGATAGAAATTCACTGGTGATAGGATGATTGGTGGGCTGTGAATGCATGTGTAAATAACAAATTCATAGCGCACAGAGCTGTCAATTTCTGGAAATAAATAAATCGCATTCTGGGTTATTTTACTAAATGAAAGTGTGTACATCACTGATCTATAAAGTAGTATTTCTATGTGAGATATAGAAGATTTTCACAATAATGTGGGTTTTTTTTAATCTATATAATGTAACAGAAATGTACACATTTATGTGAAACACATGGAATACACCCTCTGAGAAATTCAGGGTGGTTTTACAAAGATATTTTTCCCAACAGTAAGAAAATTACATATTCTGAAGATGATGTTTTTTTTTTAAAAAAAAAAAAAATAACTAAGAGAAAAAAGAAATATTCTGGGAAAATCAGGTAGTTCTGGGAGTGAGATAGAATAGCCATCCAAACTTAAACAGGGGAAGTTTAGATTGGATATGAGGAAGAAATTCTTTACTGTAAGGTTGGTGACACACTGGAATGGGTTGCCCAGGGAAGTTGTGAATGTTCCATCGCTGGCGGTGTTCAAGGCCGGGTTGGACATAGCCTTGGGTGGCATGGTTTAGTGTGAGGTGTCCCTGCCCATAGCAGGAGGGTTGGAACTAGACGATCTTAAGGTCCTTTCCAACCCTAACTATTCTATGATTCTATGATTCTACTCTGCTTCCAGGGCAAGAAACACACAGAGCCTTGTCAAGTGTACCACCAGTGCCCCTCATGGCCAGGCATTGGGGGGTGCCAGGGCTCCCAGCCCTGCAGGAGGACGGGGATGCCCATGGGGCCCCCCCATCACCTGCCAACAGCAGCATAGCCATCCCTTGGTGGTACCCTGGGGCCACAAGGCCAACACAGCATGCATCCATCTGCTGGAGCTCAGCCTAGGGTCCAGCAATGGTTTGACCTCTCTGCTTTCCAGAACACCTCTGTTTTGACAAATATGCATTATTTCCTATGGAAAGCCATTTTCTTGTAAAATTCCCAGCTGGCTGTAATCAGAAGTTATGACTATTTCATTCCAGAGGTTGTTTTCTACAACAAAGCAGTACAGGTTGCAAAGCTTGTGACAAATACAGCTTTAAGGTCAATGGCATGCCAGGCAATTGCTTCTTACCTGTGCATGCCAAGCTGAGCAGGGTCAGGTGTTCGTTCTTCTGTCACGTTTTAAAAGCAAGTATGTGAGCTATTACTGCAAAACACACCCCATCACAGAATAATATAGTAACAATAAAAAAGCATCGTTGCCTTTCACACAGTGTACTCTACCCTTATTAGATTTTGGTCATTGATGGAGCCAAACTAGTTTCTGATATAAATCCACAGACCTCTGTAGTTGTTTGGTTGGGTTTGGTTTTTTTTTCACATTAGGAAACAATTAATTTCATGGTGTTTATGGTCTGTTAAAAATAACTATACCTATTTTTCTTTTTTCTACAGTCTCAATTTTATGCAGAGGATATTACATGAAAATATAGTGTTACAAATCTAGATGAACCTGCAGACACATTTATTCATGATGCATTTTAAGAGCTTGAAGCGCAAATGCAATTCAGCTCGCTAGCTTTCCATTCAATAGTCCTGAGGCATACTGCAACAGCTTATTATACTGATGTACTATACAGATTGCTTTTTGCCAGTTCTCAAAAATCAAGTGAGCCTATATAACTAACACTTAAATCATAACTTTTTTGATCACTTCTCTTTATCTTTCTACTCAGAACACACTTCCTCTACTTGCTACATACGTATCATCACTGTGAGTAGTTATTACCCAGTTTGTGCATTAATTCAGGTGACAGTCCTAAGCTGTACCTAGCATGTTTTCAGGTGTTCAGTTCAGGTAGAAATTCATCCTGTAGACATGCTGACCAACACTAATTTCTCAGGGCATGTATGTATGACTATGGGTGTAGGTAGGATTAAGGTTAGCTATTTTTTGACTCAGTGACATCTGGTAGAGCATTTCTTGCAATTCCAAATATGCCTGCACAGCTAGTTAAAATGTTACAAGAACTGGTATAAGTGTGAGATTTTTGTTAACCTCCAAGTCAGCATCGGTCAGATGCTTCCAGAAGCCTAACTGAAGTCAGAATAAGCTACTTGCATTTCACAAAAAATAAAGTCCTGTGTCCTTTCTTTTCTGGTTTCTTCTCTCTGGTAGATCAAATATAACACACCACCAGTGTACTAATTCTAGTGTTCATAATGTTGGCCTAAGGGAGCAAGAGAAAGATTGGAAGAAGACAGAATGAAGAAATTTAGAGTGCAGAAGACACTTGAGTTCAGCATCTGCAGGTGAATGAGAAAGGGAATAGATGGAAACTGGCTTCAATGCCAGGTCCCCTTCCTCCCCACTGGATTTCTTTTCAGTTTAAGAAGCAAGAAAGAGGTCATGGTGCTTTATTCAAAGCTTTTCAAGTTACCGACCAGCTGTTTATCCATCAGGAACCTCAATGCTCTGACAGAGATCAGTGAAAACAGCCAACATCCTCCTATTTCCATCGCAACCTGCATTTGAGAGCATTCCTGATCAGAGGTAAAAAACCCTTTCTAAGCATTCTGAGTCACAAGCCTCTATTCAAACAGCTCCCTTCAAAGGTGCAGCATTTTTTTATATAGCAAGAGACTTTTTTCATTCGGAAGAAACTACTTTGACTCCAGAGAGTGGTACCAAACACTCATCCCACATTGCTTCCTGAGCGGGAACGTTTCAGCCCCACAACCACCACTGTGCCTGGAGGATCTGGGGTGCTGCAGGACTACTGACAAAGGACAGTAGACATTAGTCCAGTGCAGGACACTCCTCTCCCTCCTTTCCATCCAGCTCGGATACCTGTGCATTCATTTGTTTGGCTTATAATATTAGAAAAATGAAATATGTCTCTGTAGAAGCTGTTTTTTAGAGAAAGCCTCCCTTCCTCCCTGGGTCTCTCTCCAGTTCACTGCCTCATCCCCTTTCCAGCCACTCCTCCTCCCTGCCCAGACACATCCCTTCCCATCCCCTCCCACACCCCAAGCCAAGGGCTTGAAGCAGGTGAGGGCTGCCTGAGTGCCAGCTAGAAGAGCACCTCAGCACCCACTACGGGTCCTGGGCTAGCCCCGGTGTCCTGACAGTCTCCACAAGAGCCCTGGGGCTCCTTGCAGGAGTGAAGAGTTATAAATATTCTCAAATGTGGTGACTCTCATACACTGACAACAGTTTTCTTTATCCTGAGGAAAATATTAATTATTATTCAGGTAATCCTTCCTTAATACTTTTATTCCTCTGTTTCCCACCTTACAACAGCAAATGGAATTAAACTCTCAGACAACTGTTGATGTGGGAGAGGAAGAGCAAACACTGACTTGTACGTACATACTTCTCAAGGATCTGCCTCTTATTTTACCAAAAATAGTCTTTTATTACTCAGCCTTGGAAAGCTTTGGCAATATAATGAAAGTTTTGAGCACCACTCCTTCTTCCATAGGGGAGCTATGAGGAGAGAAGAAGACCTCTTCACAGCCCGATACCCCACAGTTAAGGTTTTGTTCATCCTCTCTGACTCAAGCATGCAGGGGAAAAGCCTAAAAACTTATTATCAGCACACAGGCTCCCCTAGACATTTCCAATGTGGTACATGAGGTGCAGGTGACCTAGCTCACATGACTGCAAAGAAGCACACAAGTACTAAGAACCCCAAGAAGACATCATCCTGCAGATACAGGACAGTAAAAAGCCACTCACAAAGGACCCAGGCCAACCACTGAAAAGGCATAGGTTGCCCCCAGACATCCTTGTGGTGTGGTGTAGGAGAGCCTTTCCCAACCACCATGCTAGGTGGCTTCTCTTCCGTCTCTCACAGGCCCTTGCTCCAGAGGGCTGTCCATAGGCGTTTGGCTTCACTTCTGAAGTTGAAACATTTCCTGAAACATTGACAAAACTTGTTAGCACTGAATACATCAAACTGTCTGGAGCGCTGTGTGGGCTCCTCCTGACAGATTGCCAATGTGTCTTAACCAGCGCCATTTCACTCCTGGCCTTTTTTGCCATGTCCAAATCCAAGCCATACTGACAAACAAAAGTTAACTCTGAAACTCACTCTAACTTTTGTCCTAATGCGGCTTCGAGCCAAAGGCAAAGAGTTAGTGCCTTAATCCACTTCACCATCTATCCCTCTGGGAGTTCATAACTCAGCCATGAATGTTTGTTTTGAGCTGAAACCTGCAGTGCAGGTTCTCCGCCAAAGAGCCGTGGCAAGGCGGCAGGCAGCCGCTCTCCCCACAGAGAACACAATGGGGAACCAGTGAGGGACCTCGAGGAGAGGAAGGAAGGGCAGAGCCCCTCTGCAGGGTGGGAAGCATGGAAAGGTGCAGTATGGAAAGCGAGGGATGGAAAAATTACAAGACATATGTAAGATAATGCCTTCAAATTTGGCTTGCATCTTCTTACTCTGTTATGTCTTGGCTGTCTTGGCTTTTCATTCTGTGAGCTATGCACAGAGACTGGGGCTTTCCCTTGATCCTGACTAGTCAGTGCTGCTGTCAGTGTAATGCTCTGAATCATCATAATCACAATTATAATAAGGTCAGTGTGACAGGGTCTTATTTCTAAAATCGACCATTTTTGTACTTGTGAGCAAACATTTTGACATCTTTGCAAGTTTTATGCAGCTTTTTAAAATGCAGAATAAGATTCAAGCAAACAATGCACTTTATCTGGGGTCCTACCACTGTGCTGCCTGCATGTCTTAGGCATTAGGGTGAGTGGGGTTTTATAATGCACTCGTGAAGAGTGAAAATGCTACCTCCATTTTACAGAGGAGGAACTGAGGTACAGAGAAGCTAAATGACTTCCCTGAGGTGAGGTAAGATTTCTCAAACTAAGCAAAGAATGGAAATGTTTCACAGAATGTAGATCACTGAAGTACGGTGGTGGATTTCCAAGCATGGGGGCACTGAGATGTGAACTATGACCTTTACTGGCTAAAAAACCAACATTCGATATCCTCTTCTCAGAACACAAAGTACTTTATATATGCTGTGTTTACAGACAGTTTTCTTTGATTTTGATTTCTAGAGCCGCCTCTTTAATTTCTTTAATGCAAAGCTTGGTGGATTTATATCAATAATGGACCTAATGGAAGATTTTTCCATTTCTAAAATCCTTTTTCTGTTCTGACATGCACCTTCAAAATACATCTTATTGAACAGCTCTCTTGTTTTGCTTAGGTAGCTACTCCTTTATAAACCTTCCCCAACAGTTAGTTTATCTGAATTTTGAAACTCCAGAAGGAAAACAAACTTTATAACCTACTGCCATCGATATAAGGGTATACATACAACTATACCTGATCAAAGTTACATCACCAAAGATCATTGTGTGGACGTAAGCATGTTAAATACTATTTTATTTAACATGCTTATATTTAACGTGCTTAACATTTATTTAACAGAGGCAAAGTCACTCAAGCCATAAATTTCCTGACCAAGTTTCAGTACAAAAGTACACGGAAAAACATATTGTTTATCAAGTACTGATGAGTCAGTGTGAAGATAGACATGATAAAGCAAGTGTGTGAACGTTAATAGCTGAAAAGTTGAGGTGTTCTTGCAGCTCTTGGTGTGGAATGCTGCACAAAGATCTGCCCACTTAATTCTGGCTGAGAGTGCATTAAATGATCAATCAACAGCTCACCCACACAGACATTTACCTTCAAAGGAAAAAGGGACAGAGCTTGCATGGGAAGAATATACATTATTCAGATAGGCAGTTGCAGAAACTGGAAAGCTGAAGGATGAACAGTTCTGATGAGAAAAATACATGCCAGTTTCCTGTGGTACCTCAGTGTCTTCCGTAGCAATCTATATCAAACAATATGAGTGCAGCACAGGCTACATAATTTTCTGCTTTGCACAGGAAAATGGCCACAAAAGAGGTGTTGAATGAACACAACAGCCATAATCAAACACTTGCACGGGTCTTTCAACAGAATATAATCACTGGGTTAGCAGTCATCTTTATTGTCAGTCCACATCACCCTCCTATCAATCAGGACTCAACACCACTTCCTAAGTGGCTGCACTGATGAGGCATGTCTCTGGGTCATCCAACTGCACCTCTGACTCCCCTACATCAGCAAGCCCACTTTAGCCAAAAAAGTTTTACAAGAATGGCTTTTGACAGATGCCATTTAGCAGCTCAAAAATGCAACAAGTGGTCACTCCCACTTCTTGAGTTGCTGAGTCATTAACAGAAAACATAGAAAAATGATTCATCACATATGCATGAGATGGGTGAGTTGCAGTGGTTATGCTGTGCCTGGTAACTAGCCGTCATGACGCAAAGAAAAATCTTTGCACAATTTCCAAACAGTATTTCGCTACATGCTAATCACATAAAAAGTTAGAAAGCTTACTGAGATACCACCATTGATGTCTACAAGAAACCCACAAGTCTAAGATTCATGGGTCCTTATACCTACATACTTTGCACTGTAAGCACATGCACCACCAGTACACCATCAGTAAATGTAGATGCACAAAGAAGAGATGTAGAAGGGTCGCCTTAATAAGATTAACTTAAACCTCTTGAAAGGTATGTTCACATCTCAAGCACAACTGTGATATATATATCTGTGAATATACAACTGATTTCTCTTCTAGACCTTATTGTGTCTCATACATGGCATTACAAAAAGTGGCTCAGCTTTGCTCTCTAATGTATACCACTTCACAACCATCAGCCCAAGCAAGAAATGGAGCCAGCAGAAGAAGCCAGTGGAATAAGACATTGCTGAGGACCTCCTCTGAGACAGAAAAATGAACAATCATCAAACCTAGTATTAATGTAGGACATCAAAACATGCCTCAGCAGAGGTCACACATCTTACCTGTCTTCCCATTTCCAGAGCCAAATTAGCACAAGCATTCTTTGAAGTATTAGTGCTTACTCAAGAGCAGTTAAATCATCACTGGGTACTGGAAAAGACCTAACGACTAAGTGAAAGCATTTTGCACCTCATTTCAACCATACATTCTGCTTTGAACAGGAGTCACAGAGCATGCTCCAGTCTGCTAGTACACCGCTTCAGAAAAGGGCCTGTGGCCCACCAAAGACAAGCTTGTTCTGGGAAAGCCTTCAGACCATGCGATCACACACTGGCAGTTACCACCTGCTTGTCAGCACAAGCAACCTGTCACCTTCACCCTCTGCCACCTCTGTTTACCTGATGGTTAGTCTGCTTTTCATTAAATGGCAGGGGAACAACACAAGTTGACCTCCTTCCACTCAGTTCCTGGATATCTCTGTCTAGTCCTTCTCCACACCCACTTGTCACAAAAGAAGCAGGAAAAAAACCAAACACACAAAATCAATTGAGAGAGACAAGGAGACAGCTACTGGTGAAACGTCATAGCTCTGTGACTCCCAGGAACCAGCATTTGTTCTTCCCAGCAGCCAT
The DNA here is from genome assembly GCA_039720435.1 of Amazona ochrocephala. Taxonomy (NCBI): domain Eukaryota; kingdom Metazoa; phylum Chordata; class Aves; order Psittaciformes; family Psittacidae; genus Amazona; species Amazona ochrocephala. Next base: position 66,754,748 of record CM077879.1, read on the forward strand.
CTCTGGATGCAGCAGCACCAGCTGACATAGAGCAGGACTGCGCTTTGGATTTTTCAGTGTCCGTCCCTTTCCTTTGTGTGATTATTAAATGTGTTCACTTCGTCGATATTTGTCTCTTCAGTCTAGAAATAGCACAGAAATAATATTTCAGTCGAATGAGAAAAAGCTGATTTCTGATGTTTTCCACAATAGATGGGTTGATGTGAATATGAAAGATGATGTACTTGATTTTCTTTGTTTTTACCAGCCTCTAGAGAGTTTAATCTTTCCAGAAAAGAAATGTCTGTCTGATTTTCGTTTCCTGTGTGACTGGCAGTTCATCATCTTGTAAGACAGAGTTATTCTAAAATCAAAAAAGTAGAATTCATAAGGCAACTTGAGGAGTTCTACTCATCCTATCTGTAGTCAAGTTCCTCCATGAGATTACGTTGAGCTATGTTTAACTGGTCAGCTACCATCAAAAAGGTGACACCTGGATTCAGTGCCCAAGCTTTGAAAGAAAGGGGTTTTCTGTCTGCTTATCAATATTTACTGAATTGAAACTGTCAGATTCAGTTTTATAAAACTGGCCTAGAGCAACACATTTTCTTCATGTTTATTTACAAATGTAAGCTTATTTTGTGTACTTCCTAATATTTATTTTCACTCATTTTATTTCCCAAAAGAAAGAAGAAAATAGCTGATCAAATATGACACAACAGCAGCAAGATCGCTCAGGCCATTTTTTCTTATTTTTACAAAGGTTTTTTAAGTCCTTGAGCAGGAAAGTTATGCACTGAATATTACTAACAAAGATGGTCCTGATTCACTGATTTGTAGGGATAAGTCTGACCAGCACAGGAAAAGCTAAAAGATGCTGCAGAAAAGGGGTTTCTTGCTTGATGATTACCAGCAGCCAGACCTATAGAGCCACAGCACCTCCTTATACATGAGACCTTGTCCTTTACCTGAGAGAGCACCAGTTGCAACTATTCAGCTTTGAGGTTTTCCATCAGCTGAAAAAGCAGAAGACAAATTTAGTTCCTGGTACCTCTAGCTCAAATTCTGAGTAAATACAGCCTTTGCCTGCTTTTATTGGACACACAAAGCCCTGAGTGACACAAAAATATGTAAGGCCATAAAACAAATAGATGTTGAGCAAGAGATTCCGCTTTTCTTCCCTAGTCATATGAGGATAAGGTGACATTCAATTACATTAAAAATTGGCAGCTTTGACTAAAGGAAGTCCTCTTTCACGTAATTAACAGATGGAAGTCCTGGCCCCAGGATGTCATTGAAAAGAAGTGCTACTCCTTGACTCTTGATGAATCCACAGGGATCTGCACACACTGCAAACCCAGCCTTGTAAATGAAGTTGTCTCCCTGAGACTTTCCAGGATCAAAATCTGCAAGATCCAGGGATGACTCTTTGAAGGGATTTTATAGGAAAAGAACCAGAAAAAAAGCCTTCTTTGACATGTCACTAAATGTTTGTTACACATGATGTCTGTACAGCAATTACAAAGTTATAATTCACCAGCAACGGCTAGTGATGTGCAGTTTTTCACAACTAGTAGAATCCTAACAACTCTGCTAGAGCTAGGGGATTAATTGCTAATGATTTAAGAATTTAAGAGGGTTAATACTTTTAGACAACATCTAACAGCTACAAAATCTTAAGAAGTTCTACATTTTCATCATGGTCTGCATTTTTCTGTTGACTTTGGTGTTTATTTTGATGACCAAAAATCAGATCTAAAACCCAATACAAGCAGCACATTTGCAAAATTAACAATAAAATAAACATCTCCTGATGTCAAGATATTTTTTTGAGAAACACTGAGTATAACTCATGACTAGGGATACTAGTCCTGGTTCCTTAGTGTCGTGGTTTAAGCTTCTATAAACCCATACAGCCGCTCTCTCACTCACTTCCCCCTCTTTCTTCCCTCCGCTCCTGGAGGGATGGGAAGGAGAATCAAAAAAATGCAACTCCCACAGGTTGAGATAAGAACAGTTTAGTAACTAAGGTATAACACAAATCACTACTGCTACCACCAATAATAATAATGACAAGAGAAAATACAAGGGAAAAGAATACAATTTCTCACCATCCAATATCAAGCCCGAGCAAGCAGTGCACTCCCACCGTGCACCCCCACCACCCTTCCAGGTCTCTGCTCTCCGTTTCTACATCCTGGACATGACGTGCTGTGGTATGGAATAATCTCTTTGGTTAGTCTGGGTCAGGTGTTCTGTCTCTTCTTCCTCCTGGCTTCCCCTCCTCCCTAGCAGAGCATGAGACTCACAAAGTCCTTGGCCAGCCTAAACATCACCAAGCAGTAACTGAAAACACTGGTGTTATCAGCACTGTTCCCAGGCCCAAAATCAAAAACACAGCGCTGCACCAGCTACCAAAAGGAGAAAAATGACTGCTGCTGCTGAACCCAGGACACTTAGTTACCAGCAACTTTTTTTGCATGTTTTTAACAAACATATTCAGCCCTATCTAATTGTGTGATAAAAGTAACATCTTCTACAGGCTGGAAGCCACCCATGAAGCCGTCCAATTCGGCTCCCCAAGTCTTGGAGTGGTATAAATTGAATATAGTCTACAGTTACAGTAGTCTTTCATCTGAAGTTTTATTTATAACAGAAGGAGGTGTCTCAAAGTCTGCTTGCGTCTAGATAACCAATAGCTGAAAGCAACAACAGGTGGAGCCAGTATCAGCCCAAATTGCAGCACAAGTGCCCCGGAGTTGTTGACAGGGAGTACTTTTCAGAGTATATGAAACACTAGACTAGAACTTAATTTTGTAGTTCAAATAACGTGAAAGTACTGTGTAGCACAGGTTGACTAAGAAGGAGATCAGGTTATGTTGGACATCAGTGGTAGGTACTGCACATACAAAAATTGAGGCATACAAAGTTTTAGCAGGTGACACCAAAGCTATGTCTCACCCAGTGTCCTGTCTCCAACAGCTGCTCTAGCAGATGTGCAGGGGAAAGTAAGACAAGTATTGGAGCAGCAATCTTAAAGACCCTTTTTTCCTCAGAGTATTCATGAGAAGTAGATACACAACCAGAGACGTCATTTTCAATGTTGTACTGCAAGTAATTTGAAATTAGCACTGCTGTATTATTAGAGGTTGAAGAGGATACATGAGTATTAAAAAAAATTAAATCAGCTTCACCAAACCATTTATCTTATTTTCTTTGCTCCCAGAGAATAACATTGTGACAGTCTGATCTCTCCCACAAGAGACAGGCATTTGTGCCTCACTCCTTGCACAAACAGCACTCCATGCTCTTCTGGGCAGGACAGAAAACTGCACCCACCAGCAGAGAGGCACAAGGCACTGCTACCTACAAAACCAGCACAGGCACAGCCACGCAAAGCCAACCAAACAAAGGCAGTCTCAGCAGTGTTGGTAAATTGAACATTGTTGCCCTAATGATCAGTGTATTCCAAACACGAACTTCTGCAAGAGCCTTCAATTTTTATAAAAATCTTATGTTTATAAGAAGGGACGGATGATTTAGGCAGAGCAGCTTAATATTATTTCAACTGATATTTGCCCTTCATAGTGATTCAGCAGAGTGCCTGAAGCGCTAAAATACCAAACCAAAATGCATGTGGTGGGCCAAATACACCTGGTTGAGATAAACACCTGAAAGTTAGGATTTCATGTGAATTAAAGCACTTTATCTTTTCAGGTTCACCTCTCACTATTCATAGCACAGCTAGGCGGGTTCTGGTCTTGCAGTCTTAAGCATATAAATAGTCACATTCACTGCCACTACTCAGGAGAACAAGGACTCTAATAGCATCTTTCACTGTCTCTTTTACCGTTAGGAACTGCTAGTGCAGAGGCTGCTGAGCAGACAGTTATAACCCACAGCCCAATTCTGATCCCAGCTTATGCCGGCAAATCATGGGTAAATCCATGGCAGTCACTGCTGTTAAAGAGGAGTAAAACAGCTGTGAGCTAAGTGGCATCAGGATCAGATCATCTGTTTACAGCCTCATACGCTTCCAAAGCGTTCTCTGATGGGGCTGAAATTTTCCATGATAGAGCACTGGCCAAGGGCTACTCTTCTCTTTTTATTTTTTTATTTTAAGTATAAGCAAACCTTCCATTTTCTAGAGGAGAGAAAATGTTGGAAAGAGGGCAGAGCAACCCTGTGAGGAACAGTTCTGTAACCCACAGCCTTTTTGTTCAAGCCTCTGTATGTTTGTAGTACAAAATGTGATTTATTACCACAAGATAGTGGATTCTTAAAGGGACAGAAAAAAGTGCTATTGGACAAAAAACATATTTTTGTCCTGTTTCTTATTCAAACACAGCTCCTGCATGTATTTTTCCTGTAATTGTATGCATTGTGCAACAGTGGAAATCAGAAAGTAACCACTATAGAGCTGTTTACAGAATGGGAGATAATAAACCAGACTATAAAACAAATGCACCTTTTTCTCTGTAGTTTCAAGAATGTAAAAGCATCCCCCTACTTTGCAGAGTCTGTGGAGGGACCTAACCCACATGTCCCACATCCAGGAGAAAGAGCAAACTCAAAGCTACTCATCAGGACAGAATCAAAGAGAGGGCCAACTAATTTGCAAGTGAACAGCTTATGTAAACACACCAAAAAGCACAGACCCATGTAAAAAAGTTGTATTACTGTTAAAAATAATGTAAAAAACCCAACTATGAATGTTTCTTCTTCTGTTTGCTGCAGACTTCTGGATAAACTACCCCTTTACTAACTCACAGCAGAAGATGGAGAGCCTGCTTTAGTTTCTCCAGGTTTTTGTTTCCAGCTCAGTGGTTTCTGCCTGAGCGCAGCCCAGATTCCCCGCGAGGTCAGCAGCCATTCAAAATCGCTCCCGCTCCCGAGGACCAGCCAAGCCTCATTATATTTCTGTGCAAACATCCTCCTGAAATCGCGGCTCCACTGAAAAACAGTTTTGCACAGCAGAAAACAGGGTAAATCACAGTGAGCTGCAAGTGACCGCTTTAGGTTCCCAGTGAATCTATAAAAAGCATGTAACAGCATAGAGGCACAAGATCTTTAAACATGACAAAAGCAGGCAGTGCCAGTCAGACCTGAGTGTTGGTCTAAGGAGGTGTTCAGGATCCATACAATGGTCAATTTGATAAGATGGTCACACATTTAATAGTTTTCAAATGCAGATAGTGAGGGCCCAGCCATGGCTCAACAGCAGCATGAGCTGTTCATCAAAAAGGCTGGCCTACAATGGGAATCTCACATAGATAGGAAAGAAACACCTTAATCCACAATGGGAAGAGAGAGAGCTGCCTGATGGGGAGGTTTTGTTTCATAGATATGATGGTATCACATTGCTCTTCCCCTGTGCTTCACCTGCTTCTGTCTCTCTGCTGACATTTGTGGTCCCAGAAGGTCACATCACCTTTCTGCCCTGGGAAGAGAACTGATGGATTTTGTCAGATTTCAATTTTTTAGCATATGTATATCCAAAGATAGAAATCATGTTACATTCACAGCAAACATAAGTGGTGTATGGCTGATACCATGACAAAAATATTATCGTCTGGGAGGTACCAGTAAGGCAGCCTCAAACCTAGCAAGTTACCTAACCAATCACAGACTTCCTGTGAAATCTTGGGCAAATCACTCACCTGCCCCACAGGACCACAGTGCTGAACTGTCTCAAATATCTGTATCCCCAAATCCCTGCCTCATTGTCCTTTAAATGCTATTTCTGCAGAATCACATGACTGATCTTTCAGTCATGCTGTTATCTCACTCCTAAATCTTGCACAAGCTTTTCACGAGCTCCCCTGACAGCCCAATTACATACTTTTCAGATTTAAAAAGTTCTCAGAGAAAAGACATCAAGGGAAATTAGGGTTTCCTTCCCATCCAGGAATGACATAAACACCAGGCTACAGAAACAACCTCATTGACATTGGACATCTTTTTCTGTGCAAGATCTGACCTCCACGTGGGGAGCAGGAGCTGGGACTCATGTCTGCACAGCTGCTGGGGGCAGGCAGAGGGAGGTTGCTTGGCCAGCATGGCTGGCGACAGAGGTGTGCTGCAAGACAAGCAAGGGTGGCTTCTGCCTGCAGTGGGGCAGCCAGTGTGAGTGTGGGAAGCAGTGGCTGCTGAATCTGGGAGCACTGCGGAGACGGGGTGCTGCTTCTGTGGTGTGGGTTGCTGCTGGAGTCCCAAAATCACGCTCAAGCCTTGCCGCAGCAGCGATGCTAGGCGGTCCTAACTTGCATGACTAATGCGAAGAGAGAGCTTTGGTTCATGATTCTGGATTTCATCAGGAGTCTTTCCTCAAGTCCAAATTTAAGTCTCTGCCTTCTGTTGGCAAGCTGGGGAGAGCTGCCTCCTCCAGCACAGGCACTGTGCACATAGAGTGGATTAAGGCAGGGAGGCACAAAAATAGTGAGGCAATGGGTGACCACAAAGCACCACAGTTAGACATGGTTTGTTTAGTGCCAGAAGTATGCAAGTCACTTTGCCAGACAAGAATCTTCCTCCCAGAGAGGCTCCCAAAGAGCCTATCATCAGTTTTTTCAAGTGTTTGCAGTTTGTTGGCTGAAGCTTTCCACTGGAATTGGTCTTGCCTAGGGGCTGTACACTTGCAGGGTTGGAAAACATAGTGTTGATGTACTCTTGCCAAATTCAGCTTGTTCCTTGGATTGTTTCCTTTCTCTAATCACTGTTTATCTTTACATGGGCCAGATTGGCCCATTTCTTTCCCTCTTTCACTAGTCTCTACAACAGATATATGATCTCTGAAATTCCTCCTTGGCTGACCACAGTTCATTCATCAGGGAATAAATTTATCCCTTTCTTGTGCAATTAGTAAGCACTCAGTGAATTTTCAGAGGCATTTCTAAGACTTCAGCCACCTTGGATATTTGGGTGTCACATAAGGACTACCCTACATGTGCCCAGTCTTTTTCTCCTTAGCAAAGCATCTCCCACTAACAGCCCACAGAAGCACTGTCCTTCCAGCTATTGGAATGGAGTCGGCTCCTCCCCACTGCTCCCGCACTTTGGCAGGCAAGGGAAAAAAAAAAAAGCTACCCAAAACCTGCCCTCAGCTGTGTTTCTAAGCAGGGATTTTCACTGAGCCAACTGCGATTGTGATTTCTACTCTCTTTCTCATGATACTTGTTTTCATTCTGTCTATCCACCTCTGTCTCTTCTACCCTCCCAGGCCCATTTGCTTAATATTCTGTTATTGTTGCTTATATTTCAGTATATATTCTAGTCTGAATAGGTAAAATAGATGGATAAAAGATTACCATCCCTTTTTACAGATAGACAAGTGAGAAAGCTGAAAAATTAGGTTATTCCTTAAGAGTCGGCAGCACAGTCAGAAGCAGAGCCTCAGTCCTCCGAGTTCCGTCCCCTAATTGTAATCCCAACATTTTCCACATGAACCCATTCCAATTCTTACTGATTCTGAAGGGCTTGGATGAATGTGCTTTAGAGGTACTTCTAGCTGCCTGGGACAGCACAAGCAATACTTTTACACTGAACAGAGGGAAAGTAACTGGCCACTAAAACACTGGGAGGCAGATTCAGCCCCTACATAAGTGAAAGCAATGCTGTTTTGCCAAGTCTGAATTTGCCTCTGTATCCATAGTATTGCATATTTTAAGTTCTTCTGGCCAGAATGAAAAGGGGTTTGGTAATCCAAAGAAACCATAAAGCCCAACTTTGAACCAGCTATAACACAGCCGGCTGCCATCTATGACAGCTGGAGATCATTGGGCTGAGGACACAGTGCCAGCACACAGATCCATCACCCATTGCCCCCCATGGGGAGGAAAGGACCATTGCCAGACTATTCCCATCTCACAGCCAGAACCATGAGGCTGAAGCAGCTCCGCTGCCGTTTCATGCTGCGCTGCTTCTGGCCTGCCTCCGTCAAGAGCCTGCTCTCCACCACCCGGAGCGGAAGCCAGTGTTGAGCGCAGCAGTGATGCACGGGGCCCTGTGTGCTTCACCATGGGCTTTTTCACACATTAGCCTCTGCAGAACTCCCACTTAGAAATAAAAATCACAAGTCTGGGGCAAAAAGCATGTGCCAAGGCCCCTTAATTGGATGAGTCTCTATTCAATTTCCCAGTGGCCCTGTAGTATATTATATACGATTTCTAACTTCTTTCTTCTCAAGCACATATTTAACATTTGGGTGTGCAGACCCTTATGGAAGAAAAATACTGTGACTTTATAAAAGTCTTGTGAATATTGCCTGTGTAAGAGAGCACATGAGGTTGTGATGTCTAGGCAGCTAGCATAAATGCATAGACTCATGTCATTAACAGAGAGGCTGGAGCACCTCCCGTACGAAGATAGGCTGAGAAAGTTGGGGCTGTTCAGCCTGGAGAAGAGAAGGCTGCGTGGAGACCTCATAGCTGCCTTCCAATACCTGAAGGGGGCCTATAGGGATGCTGGGGAGGGACTCTTCATGAGGGACTGTAGTGAGAGGACAAGGGGTAATGGGTTTAAACTTAAACAGGGGAAGTTTAGATTGGATCTGAGGAAGAAATTCTTTCCTGTAAGGGTGGTGAGGCACTGGAATGGGTTGCCCAGGGAAGTTGAGAACACTCCATCCCTGGCGGTGTTCAAGGCCAGGCTGGGCAGAGCCTTGGGTGACATGGTTTAGTGTCAGGTGTCCCTGCCCATGGCAGGGGGGTTGGAACTAGATGATCTTAAGGTCCTTTCCAACCCTACCTATTCTATGATTCAAAACAATGCCATCAGCTTGCAGGCAGTGAAGACAACAAAGTTTTCTTGGGACAACTGAACATGCTGTCTTGAAATTCTTATCATATGTTAACGTTACCCTGACCTGTATGTCTCTCTGTATAAATAAAACAACTAAATCTACTCTTTTTGTAATCTTCCTGCACATTTTAAAATAAATAAATAAATAAATGTACGTCGAGTTTATTTTAAAAGCCTTCATATTGCCCCCTCTCCTTTTCCACAACAAGGCACAAATGCAGCACAGACAAATGTGGCAGCACTTACAAAATACAAAGCTCCAGCAAACACAAGAATAATCCAGAATAACTTTGACTTTCCAGAGCAAATGGGAATAATAAAAAAGAAGGATGCTGGGCCCTGGATACTGAGGCAACAAACCCTCTCTGCTGACCTTGAGCAAGAAGCCCTTCCTGTCCTCTGCCCTACATTAGCATCAGTTAAATTAAAAGATACAGTAGTCAGTAACATGCCCCTGTCCATAGCTCCTACACAAATGACTACACCCTTTTGTGGTCATGATTTCAGTGGCCAGTGTGATATCTCAATTTAGGCTCTAGAGACCTTGTGACAATTGTACACGGTGACTGCTGCATGTAGGAGGAAGGTTCCTATGCCCCATTTCCTCCCTAAGACACCTGCACTACAGAGAACTCTATACAAGGCCACAGTTCTATAAAAAAAAAAAAATAAGTAGACATTTTCAAGAACTGGCCTAATCACGTTCAGTTCCTTCACTGCTTGCTTGAATAATCATGATGAACTCTGTCAGTGTTAATGGGGGTGTTATAAGTATCTGTGTAGGACCGCCTCTGTAATTCAGCATTAATTAGCTGAATCATTATTTTAGAGTGTTACTGAATTATCTTATAATTACCACCTAACTTGGTGCTTGTAAATGAGGCAACAGAAGGAAATGGCAATTCTTTTAAATGTAGTTAAAATTTAGAAGGCACAATAAACACTCCATTCTGTCCTTTCTAGAGGCTTTTTTATCTTCTGTGAGATGCAAGGCTAGTACAACTGCTTTCATCTATGCCTTGTAGATTTATTACAATTATTATAACAAACGGAAATGAATATTATTCAGGTTTATTACCCCACAGTATATCTTTATGAGCACACAGGAAACCATGTTGCTTCTTTATCCACTGCGTATGAAGAGAAAGAAAAAATCCTGCCCAGGAAAAGAGAGTATTGTGATTAAAAAAAAGATCATTTGATTCCCCTAATACAACTGCTTCGTTAACAGCTTATCTGCTCTGATTCCCAACACAATCAGACCTAATTGCTGCTCACTAAGAAGCCTCATTGCAGCTTGACTGGGAACATATTTAGGAAATACCACGTACATTTTGTTGTCACTGATTCTGCCCTGAAAGTACTAATTCTGTGGTACAAAGTCTATTGCACCATATCTCCCTGCCTGAAATGTGCAGAAGCAGGAGGGAAGAAAGAGAATATGTTTGTCACTGGGCAAATCAGAAAAGCTTTGTAACACCTGGCTGTTTTGGGGTTAGATGCTTGGGACCAAGGGGGCTGGACTAGATAACCTTTTGAAGGTCTCTTACAACCCAAACTATTCTACGATTCTAGTCTATGACTCTGTGATCAATTTTGAACGCTGTGGACAAGACCCTTTGTCCAGACATTCATATGTTCCCAAAAGACTATTCGGTAAATTTTTTTGCAGGATTGTCTGAGGGCACAGACAAATGCTTTTCAAAACATAAAGAAGTGTGCTAAGCAAATCCCTCCTTAGTCTCAGGCTTTTACTGGAAAGTGCTTTTCGTAACTTCTCTACTCAGACTAAAAGAGATTGTCCAGGTCAACAGATCTGAGGTCTGCAAGACCAAAGGGGAGTCAATGTTGTGCAACCAGTTGTACTAGCAACCAGACATTTTTTGCGTGCTTTAGTTTTTCAGGGTGTATTCAGAGATTTGCAACAGACAGTTACAGTCTGCATTCTCTTACTTTTCCACACACTCCTTATGCGGGAGTCACAACATACCTATAGCCTCCATTTTGCTAGTACTTTGCCGGCAGAGCTAAGGGCATGTTAGTGCTTGACTTCTTTAGCAGCTAAGTGATTCTAAACATGAAACAAATACACACATATTTGTATACGTGAGCAAGAGAGGCACTTGAAAAATCTGTTGTGAACAGATTTTCAGCCTGACTATTCTTAAATACATTGCTTCCTCAACACTAAATATTGCATGCAATTTGAAATAATGTAATTGTTTATTGCGGATGACGGCTGGAAGGATGCTACCTATACAGTGAAGGTATGAAACACTAAATCACAGTTTACTTTTATATCTACAAAAAAATATGATTTCCATACACTAGCATGTTTATTGCTTTGAGCCTGAGCCTGTTATTTATTAGGGTTCACTCTGTAGTTTTTAGAAATGGCAGAATATTACTACTGCGATTGCTTTTCTCACTAGAATCATGAGGTATTCACTCTTCATACAGAGCAGTTTAAATCATGGGAAGAATGCACAGCACGGTTAAACAATTTGGTGTCAAACATAGTCCACAAATAACCATAACTTACATATAGTAAGGTTTTGCAGGTGACAGGAGAATGTTTTTCTTTCCTTCAGTTTCTCAATCCTCTTAGCCAAGGTCAATCGATTGAAAATGTGTGTCACAGCTGGTCTTCAAAAGCAACTTTCTGAACAGACAGTAGCAGTCCATTATTAGGAAATAGAACCATCCTGAAAGCAAGAAAATAGAACTCTTGGAAGTTTATATGCTGAAAATATAAATGATAGAAAAATTTTGATTGGAAGGGACTCGGGGAGCTGATCTAACCCAGCCTCCTTCTCCAGGCAGGACTAACTTTAAAGTTTTGTCAGCACCTCAGGATCCCATGTAAATAAATTCTGCTTATTTCCCAAACTTTCCAAAGCTCCAAATGGCAAAATGCAGCTCTTTGTTCAGCTTATATCTATAACACCCCCAGTTTGGGTGCATTTAGGTATGTGACTCCTACCTGCACTGCTAGCATCAGCACAGGCAGTAGTTTTGCATATTAGCAAAGCTGCCAACCACCTGAAAGATCCCACTTCCAGTTGTGCATAGCATTTCCAAACACTAGAAAACATTTCCATACTGAGTGAATTTCTTTCTTTGCTTTTGATTTAAAATACAAATTTCAGTGGAATTAGCTCAAGAGTTTCTAAGGCGCTGACTCAGGAACAAGCCTTCTGCTGAAAAAATTAGTGCCCTCCTGTAACTTTGGAGGAAGAACAAGAAGCTGTGCCAAAGAACAGCTTCTCTGTGCAGTTTCTGTGGAGGTCCACCCACATTCAGTCAAAGGATGAGCCTTACAAAAAATGTGATTGAATCCACTCAGTGTGGACCTTCTAGCCTTTAAGGTATGCTGTCTGTGAGAATGCCAGGCCCATGGAGCGTGTCTGAACCTCTCTCCAGTTTTTCGGAGAGCAAACTTCAGCTGTGTGCTAGGACAGGACTCAGGCACGAGTAAGGCACGTGCTGGCCTACACACCAGTCCCTGCTGCCAAGGGGATGAAAGTCTGGTCACAACTAGCAGCCAGAAGGTTGCTGTCACTTGCACTATGTTTGCTGCAGGACAGGAACACCAAGTGGAGTATGACACTATGTGCCAGGGATGGAAAAGAGGTGGGCAGTGGCTGGGGCACAGGAAGGGTTGAGTATGGGGCAGAAGCCCAGGGCCTGTTGCTGAAGGAACCAGAATAAGCAAGGCACAGATGGGGAGGCTGGAAAGGGGAAATAGGAGGTATAGAGAAAGGAGCAAGGAGCCCATGCCAGCAACTGCGACCTTAGTATCAAGCTTGGACCAGCCAAGTAGGGAGAGAGCAAGAGGTCAACACTGACAGAGAGAGAGCACAAAGAACAAGTCAGAAAAGACAAGGTGATCATAATTTCCAGTCCTGATGCTTTACAAGCATCCATGATTTCATTTACACAACATGCTGTTAAATGAGGTGATACTATTTAAGACACTTTAAAATGGCAATCTAAAATCTGGGGAGATGTAGGTCCAAAGGATCTACTATTCTTGGTGTCTGTTCTGAGCCATGTATTTGTTTTTTCTCAGAGCATTTAGCACTACATAATGTTTCAGGCATTCAGAGCTCATTGATTATATAGCTGCTCATATATCTGAAAACCAGAAGCCATGGTCAAGTGTCTGTAAAATAAGGAACAAAAAAATAGGAATAACCTGTGAAAAAAATGGTTTCAGCAACTTCACAATGTCTTAATGGGACTCCTCGGCAGAGCCGGAATAAGAACCAGCTCCGCAGTGCAATGCTCAACTGAGATTCCCTGTGTTCCAGACTTTCTAATGTATCATCACTTTCAGTTGGATATCTGAGAAAATATCTGTCATGGGCTGGTTTAAAGAAGGAATTTGTCAGGACAGAAGAGTAGTTAAAAAAGTTATGAGAAGAATAAAATGGCAGGAAATATTATTAAAATCTTGATGAATATGCTTACTTTCCCCCACTGCTTCATCATCTCACCATTTGGGCTGACTAGTGCCTCTAACTTATTCCAGAACAGGCATGACCTAAAGAGCTCCTAGTGACATCTCCCCTGCTCTCATAAGTACACACATTCAGCTGTCCAGAATAAATCTCATGGGGGTACTTTTCCTCTCTAGCCCACAATTAAATGACTTCTCCTTTACTGCCCCTTCCTGTTTATGCATCTCTCCTCCTCAGTGATTGGGCTCTGTGGCTGAATTGTCATGTAATTCTGCATGGCATGGCATCCTTGCTTCCCTCCCTCTTTAAAGTTACTTGCTTAACTTTTCTTCTGTGTATCTTAATTAGCACATTGCCAGCTTCAGGCATTAGGACTTTTTTTTCCTAGTTAAAGCCTCCTTAAAATATGGCCACGTAACTTTGTACATTATAGAGTATGAAAACACTTAATGATGAAAGCTCTTTTTAAGGTTTATTCTGTTGAACTTGATGAGATTTTCAATATCCTACCGCGTTAAATCCCCACGCACATAGACAAATACAAGGAGAGGTTTAAGAATGAAATAGTTCAGGCTACACAGTTGGCATCTCAATTTGTTAGATGAGGGAAATGGCCTCGCACCTGCCCTGGTATTAGCACTGGGAAGTTAACTCCAGTTTCAAGGCAGTAGCTTGAATGCAAATAAAATATATTTACTCAGTTAGGTTTGAACATGTGTTGCTTCAGTTGCCTGATAGCCTACATGATACAACAACATTTATAATTGTATTGATTCTTGCTGTTGGTCTAAATCATAATACAGTAACTTCTGGAGTAATTTTTGTTGCAAATGCAAAAAGGGGGAAAAATGCATAAGTACAATATGTTTGAGTTCTCTTAGGCTCACCCTGAGCTTAGTTAAAATAATCTCATTTACTTTTGGGTTTCTTATTAAGAATCTTGTTTCAGAAAACATTTTACATTAATTTCACACTCTTTCAGGCATGAAACTATTTGCCTGTGAGCTCCTGCCTTGACCACGAAATCCTTAATTTCTGATTTCTGATGATCATTTTGTTGGGATTACTAACAGCAGCCGTCACCCATCCCAACAGCACGCTTTTGCAGAGCATGGGTGCTGTCAGCTCTTTGTAGCCACCAGTATTTACCATACCCATGTAGCAAAACTCAAAGGATGGTTCCTCTAAAAAATTCTGGCTGACAGATCCGCATACGTCATTTCTTGGCATCTATCTGTCAAATTATTTGGCAGTTCTCTCCATATGAATTGTAGCAGTTTAGCTGCAACAATTTCCAGATCAAAGCTGTCAATCACTAGGCAATTCCCACAAGGACATGCAAAAGGACCTATGGGGAAACTATCTAAAGCTGCAATAATCTGAAAGACCTGATAAAGAAAAAAGGCAAGATTCCCCAAATTATATGGACTGAAGTTCAATTACTGTTTTCCTTTGTACAATTTAAGACAGTGAGATATCATAGCCACTAGATCTGGAGGCAAAAAAAAAGTGAACTGCAATTCATCTATTTCTTTGGCATTCCCTCCCTTTCCAATTAAACATGCTTTTCTTTCCATCTCCATTATTCTGAGGAGGCAGTAAACCTCAGTCTAAATGAGCATTTACATGAAAATCAGAGCTCTCCAAGGCATCCACTGAAACTCCTTTAATACAATATTTGCTTTAATTTGTTTTTCTTTCTTGCCTGTGGGAGAGTTTCAGCCACATTTGGTATGATTTATAATTGTATGCCCCCTCCTCCTGCAGAGGTCATTCCCTTTCCTAAAACTGCATCATTTGACTGGAAAGACTTCCTTTCACAAGTAAAGAGCTCAGCAATCAATATTGTCCACAGATGACAGTGAGCAAAGTCCAATTTTTAATAGGGTCTTTCATATGTCAAAAAGCTTGCTTAAATCTCCAAGAAATATAATCTGTTTACATCACCTGCAGCCTTTTGGTTGTCTCCTTCAGAAAGACTGCTTCCCTGGGCTCACTGAGTAATCTCTTCTACATTATGAAGAATCCAGCTTCATCATACATATTTCAAGCAATCTTTCCTTCCTGAATACAAGTGAATCAGGGAATCATATTCTGTGATTCTCATTTCTTTCTCTCTCTACCTCAAAATATAAAGTCACATACAAAGGGTTAGTATGCAAGCATCTTCTTAAAGATATTTAATCCTGCTTTCATGATATTGATCTTGCTTTGTTTTATTAAAATAATCCACCACATGCTATTGAAACTGCCTCTCAAATAAACAAATACTTCTTTTTAAAGAGAGTACATTGAGGAAATGTATTGCTTAAAGTATTGAAAAACAGTATTCAGCATTTTATTTATATAGATACACTAAGCCTTTGCCAAACATGGAATGATGTGCAACAAAGCTGAAGTCAGTTACAGAAAAGAAAAACACTAATAGTAATCAAAATAACTATTTTCTCTACTGCCAATCTGTGATATGACATGCTAAAGCACTACCATGCCTGATGGCATACTGAAACCAAAGTAAAAGAATGATCTAAACCACATAGATTTGGTCTGATTTTCTATACCCATATTTATCTCCATGTTTGGGTGTGTGTCTGCATAGTGTTACATAAGTATATCGCAAATGCATGCATATATACAGTAAAGTAAGCATCTAGCCATGTCTGCATGTGTATCTTCTGCTTATCTATATGTGTGGTTTTGTGTGCTTACTGATCAGACATATAACAAACAGAAAAATTAGGGTATATGTGTGGTTTTGTGTGCTTACTGATCAGACATATAACAAACAGAAAAATTAGGGTCCATACCTTTCAGTGAAGTGGGGTCTTGGGGTTTGAATTTTGTGAGATTCCTCTTTCTTGCAACCTGAAGCTCTTAACAAGTCATTATTTATTTCCTAAACCAGCTGAATTCCCCTATTCACCTATGTCAGCTTTGAGACTTAGAGTTGTGGGAAAACCCAGGTGTTTTCTGTGTAGTTTTTGGCTTCTTTTTGGGAACTTTGGGCTTTATTTCAGAACCAGTGTGCATTACTCAGCCTCAGGTCAGCTATTCCATCTGTGTTACTTGTTGGCTTAAAAACATTCCCTTCCCTACAATGCAAATGATGGCAGTCTTCCTTTTTTATTTTTTTTCCCCTCTTCTTGCTCTTGACAGAATATGTTTATGAGGAAGATAAGAAACTTTGCATGTGTGCATTGCATGGTCAAGAGCAGTGCAGAGACAGCTAACCTGTCTCCAGAAACCAGGTGAGGGACAAAAAGCATGGTACCTCCTGAGTTAACATACCCCGCAAAATAAATTGACATGCATTTCTGTAACGTATGTACTCTAACTCGTTTTACTTGCTTTTGTAGTGGCTATACTCCAGCTGCACACAAAGAATACATATATTTGCACATGGCCGTTTCAGTTGACAATATTGTTAAAGACAAGGCAGAAAACCACAAAGAAAGCCTGCCATCACTGAAACAGGATGAGTTGGAGGCTCTTGAACTTAATAAGCTCACGTGAAGGGAGATTTCCAAAGAAGATGCAAATGCATCACCAGTCAAAAAATTTTCCTAACCAAAAATCCCCTGCGCAGCTCAGTAAATCCTGCTTGTCTGCAGCAAAACACACAGAGCCATTGGCAACCTGAAGGGGTGAGCGAAACTGCTGCACACCATGCCAGAGATGCTATTTTACCCCATGGTACTTGAGGAATGGTTAAAACCATTGTAGCCCCCCTCCTGGAGCTATGGCTTTTGGCTGGACAGCTGTAGCTGAGAGGACTCATCAGTTACTGTACTGATCAGTAAACCACTTGTTGCTTTCTGGAGGTAGAGAGTGAAATAAATCATTTCCAAATCAAAGCCAAGTATCAACAATACCATTATCTTTATGCCTCCCGGAAATTAATACAGCAGAAAGTGCCAGCTGACTTAACACTGATATTGATGGGGAAACCCAGAGAAGATGTGTCTCCCAATTCTCTGGGCCACCCATTTGTCTGGTGGGTGTATTGCTCAAAGTATTGAAAAAAAACAGTATTTAGGCACCTATAGGGATGCTGGGGAGGGACTCTTCATTAGGGACTGTAGTGACAGGACAAGGGGTAATGGGTTCAAACTTAAACAGGGGAAGTTTAGATTGGATATGAGGAAGAAATTCTGTACTGCAAGGGTGGTGAGGCACTGGAATGGGTTGCCCAGGGAAGTTGTGAATGCTCCATCCCTGGCGGTGTTCAAGGCCGGGTTGGACAGAGCCTTGGGTGGCATACTTTAGTGGGAGGTGTGCCTGCCCATGCAGGGGGGTTGGAACTAATCTTAAGGTCCTTTCCAACCCTACCTATTCTATGATTCTATGATTTATACAGATATACTAAGCTTTTGCCAAACATCCTCACAATGCACCCCAAAACCTATTTCACCAGAGTGATGGGATTTACCTTAAAACTTCCAGTCTACCTGAAACCCTACCAGTTCAGTATCACACTCCCAAAATGTCCATTTGTTATTTCATCAGCCTAACAAAGCGAAGCTTCTTGTTTCCAGACATGTCCACTGGCCTGATAGCAGAAGTCTCCCTAATTGGATCAATGCACAAACTTTGTTGCCTTACAGTAACTTCCTCCATACCTTTGATTGCCTTTATCAATGTTTTTGTCAGAGCAAGCTTTTCCTGTGATGAGCAACATTTAAATGGTGTTCATTTCAGTTAGTAGGCATTAGCTGTGGACAAATCTGGCTTTTCTTACAGAAATCCCATTGTCCTAGTAAAGAAGATATCCATTCACCTGAACCAAGGCTATGTCAGAATATTATTAACTTTAAAACCAACAAGTAAAAATAGCAGGAATGCAGAGCAATAACTGGCATCATATTTAATATTACATTCTAGCAAGGCCTGAAGTGACATAATTATGTGGCCACTGCTGCATAGAACCACTGAACAGACTTGAAGGCATATGCTGTCGTTTACAGATGTGATTTGGACCAGATTTGTAACGTGTAAGTCTGCAGCCTCCCTCTCCTTTCTGCTATTAGAGGCGCCGGGAGCCGGGCAAGCAGAGGTAAAGGAGGATGAGGCAGAGCCATTTCTCTGGTTTTGACAGACTGTCTTGTCTGTCACCTCCAACTAAGGTTTCTTTGAACTGCTCTCCCTACTGGTCCATAACAAGTGTGGAGTGTCATGTCTTCTTCCTTACCAAGGTCATTGGGGGACAGTGTTGGAGAACCTCAAATGTTGGCCATGAAGGCGTCTTATAAGAAACACCTTTGTCACTTCACGTGAACCCTATAATGTTACCTTTTCACCTGAGGATCAATATATCTTCACCAATCCTTTCCCATCTTCATGGAAACAAACTTTCAGTTTGAGAGCTGTGAATGATTTCCCCTGTGTTACAATCCCTAAGGTGATATTCAAAAACTCCTGCCAGTCTCTTCCCTCCAAACTATATCCCTGAAGCTGTGGACCCAGACTGAGCAAACAGGAAATTATCAAAGGGATGCTTGAAAGGAAGGACATTTCTGCTGCCTCCTTTCTGCAGTTCCACTTCTATTCTAGTTTGACCATTACTGTTTACAAATCTCTCTCTCCCCGGGGCAGAGGTCCTGGCTCATATCCTGCAGAAATCTCACCCACCCTGTACTTAGAGCTCTATTTCACCATTGACTACCTGCTGGAGATGAAGGTGCTTCACAGGAAGAGGGACCAGCTCGAGATTCTGGAGACTGCCCTGCTCTCCCAGGCAGGATGCCGAGCCCCTCATACCAATGCTGACATGGGGGCACTGATAAAGGGGACCTCTTTCAGTTCAGTTCAGTTCCCTGTAAAAACAGCATCTCTGCCCTCCTGAAGGAGTGCTCCAAGCCCCCCATTTAATTGGTCAGATTTCCTAAAGACTTGTACCTCGCCAAGTACCCACCTTAGTAGATACCACTACTAGAACCCTCACAAAGACCCCAAAGGAAAGATAAAAGGTTAGGCTTTTGCTGGTGTGCTTCAACTCTTTGATACAGCTGGGATGGATGGATGAGTTTCCCTCTGTGCTGCATCAATGAGGAGATACCACTGTCCTCCACGCCCTCATTCATTGTCTTCTTCATTTTGCCTTTGCAGCCTAAATTGTAGTCATCTTACAACGTCATCGCTGCTATGAAAACCATCTTGCCAACTTTCATGCACTCTCTAAAGGTCATAGATACCCACTAATTTATACCACATCTGCTTTTTGTTCTTAATTGCCCAAATACTTTCCGCATTTTACATACATGTTTTCTGGGTTATGTGACACCAAATTATTCTTCACTGTCTGTCGAAAGGAAATGCCTTCTTCTCACTGCCTTGAGCATGTGAAGTTCTCACATCAATCTGGACTACTTGCAAGCCCTCTATCTCACTCTTCCATTACAGATTATCAAACGAGATGGAGTGATTTTGAACTCTGTATATTTTTTGTACATAAGGCAGGATGTTGCACAATCTCTTTTATGAAGCATTCTAGTAATCTCTGGATTCAGAAATTTTTTTGTCTGTGTTAATTTTTGTCTTTGATTTGTCTTCATTTTATCTTAATCAGAACTGGCACATGGAAGTATTTCAGTCTGTTTTGACCCATTGTACCTAGAATCCTAGAAATCATCTTTTTGGCACATTTGATTAAAATGGATCAATTAAAGGTGACACTTTGCCATCCCTTGACATAAACTCCTCACTTTTGGTCCCATTCCCTATTTTAGTTCCCTAGAGTCACGGCACCATTAGAAGATTTTTTTTTCTGTAATCAAACTGTGATAATTCTTTTTATAATGGTGCAATTATCTACTCTCTTCTGGTTTCACCTTAGCACGCTCAGTGAGTCATAGACCTTTACATCTACTGCATCTACGCCCACTGATGATCAACAAGGAGCGACAGTCCCTGGGACTCATTTGCTTTCCACAATGGGTTTACAAGGAAGGAAGTACTTGCTTAGAACTAGACACCCTTCAGTATAAGATCTGAAATAAAAAATAGACAGGGAGTGTACTGTCTAGCTTATTTATTTGTTTGCTTCTGATTCCCAGCAAAAGAAGGTCCAACTCTTTCTCTCCTGACAGTGTAAAATGTGCTGCAATCACTATTGTTACTACTATATAAAAGTAGTATAAATACCACAAATCCAGCTCCAGTTCCTTAAGCAATCCTGTGCTTCCTTTCACTATTCTTATGCATTCCTCTTATGGAAAAGAGTAACACCCAGGGCTTGAAAAGTGAAGCTCGTCTGCAGGACTAGCATCACTGTGACTGGTGTCTTTTCCCTAGAACAGAACCAAAGGAACCAGATTAAAAAGATCAGCACCTTGTCTTACATTTACGAGTAATGTAAGTAGAGTCTTCTGTGCAGTCCTTGAGCAAAAAGAATTTCTGATAGGCTTGTTTTTTCAGTTTAAGTCATGTGTGGGGGACATAACTGAACCACATTGGGAGAAATTCTTGTTTGCTAAACCATCTATCATTCCTGTCATGGACCAACTTTAGCTGTTAAACAAACAAGATTTCTTTTGAGTCCTGGCTGGTCTTCCCTTAGAAATCTTGAGAGGGGTACATAATTTCTACTCTGTGACTGTCTAGCCAGAGCTCAGAATGAAAAAAGAAAATTAATAAAGAGAGAAAACCACTTGAAATTGCTTTCATTTGGCCATGTTCTTGCCTCTTTTGTGTTTGCTTTCCATGTATATATGAAGGAACGAATTTTGTTGTCAGAATTACTCATGAAAAGCAGAGTTCAAAGTGGTGAGCGCATGAACAGCATGCACAGAAGCCAAAATGTAAATGTGCATGTCCAAGAATTCATGCCAGAAATTCTTGCACATTCATGGAATGTGACTCTTCTGACCAGGCTCAAGCAAGCAAGGTAACGCCAATCTTTAGTGGCTGCTGCTAATCCATACACTAAAAAGCTCTGACAATATGGGTTTTCTAAACTCATTTCAATAATGAACACACTCAAACAGACCACAGCACTTTTTCCTTCCCGGGACAACAACCAAATGTGTTTTAACTATATGTAATCCATGCTCATGCAGCAGTGATCTTGGGAAGGCAATGGCTGAAAAGGATATCTGGTTCTCTGATGAAAGGCAGCGCACTGTGATTTGGGAAGTACCGAGCTTTGTCACAGCCTTCTTAGAGGACCTGAGATGAATCCTGCAATCTCTTTGTTTCTCCACTCCCTGACTATAAAATGGTGATAATGCTGTTTCTTCTTTCCAGAGCTTGGAAGAAATATGTCTGCGTGGTACTTGGATGCTGCAGGCGCCAGGATTGTACAAGCACTGATACAGACAGAATCATTTTTGGAAACCAAGCTGAGCGACTGTCACTTACACTCATACCAAAAGAGAATAAACCATAGCCAGGCAACAGGGTTGGTGAGGATATCTACTGTCACCTGTGAATCACTGTTTATTTTCATGTATTTGGGCCATCAGAGGCAAACCCATCCAATATGTCAACATTTCTGTCACTCCTGGCTTGTGAGCCAAGAATCAGTGAGTAAAACGGGAAAACTTTGGAATGCATGACCTTTCAGTACCAGATATTTAGTCTAGGCCAGACAAATTCTAGTGTGACCTTCATCTTCAAAGTAAGGACACTTTCTCAGAACACTGACTTATGATTCCTTGTGGCAAATATATTTCCTTCTTAACCAAATCTATGCAAATCAACATGCGTCCAAGAAGGACCAACTCTCTGTGTCATGCAAGATCAACTGCCCAGCTTGGGCCCAGATGGCACATTGAATGAGATCCTCCAGCAGGACCACAGCCTACATATTCAATATAAGAAAAAAAGTCAACAGACTAAATCTATTTATGAAAGCAGTGCAACTTCCACAAAAATCAATAGATTTTTTTTCGTTTTCTGTCTTGGCACATGTTAAATTAACACTTTTCTTGAGCAGCCTCTTAACTCAGCTTCATAGCGTTGCTTTCTTCAGTCTCTTCTTCACAGAATGTTTCAGAAAGAGCCCATCCAAAATCTCTCTTTTCCAGGAAATAAAGATTTTTTAAAATTTAGAAAACAGAGGTCTTTCAAGTCTTAAAATGAATGTGATCCTGCAAGTTAATATCAAACCATCTGTCACTGCACAATATCTGAGAGCAGGTAATTTCAGGATTATAGAAGAAACTGGAAACTTACATAAGAATTCTCCTTTTGTTGTAGGACCTTTAAAGTTGCACCTTCATTCAATCAGGAAGGTAATTTCCTCTACATAGCAAGTTTTAAATTCTACTTATGACCTTGATGTTATGACAATTTGGATACTAACTAGTTCTGCACTAAGTATTGCGACTAGAACTGTGAATAATCATCAAAATTAACTAGCCTATAAAGTGATTAAATAATTTCCTCCAATCTGCATTTGATATCTTTATTAAGTGCTGGAGGGTGCTATTTGCTCCCTTATTTTTACTGCTGTTAAACATTATGTCTGGGTTTTTGGCATAGGTGCAGTACTATTATGGTTACTACAAAATTTTATTCAGATTACGGTATGGGTTACTATTTGATACTGCAAAAATGCCAGTAGGCAGTAGATAAATACTAAGATACAATTAGCAGCCACTGCCTTTTATTCCTTGGAATTCATTAATAGTGAGATAAGCCTACATTCTGTGGCGATGGCAATTTTTTTGTATGTTCCATTTCTTACAAACTACATTTTCTTACAAGTAATAGTGCAGGTAGTAAACAAGAGAGAAGCTGACTATAAACAACATAAATAGATATGGCAATATTAAAGCTACAAAAAATATGAAGTACTGCCTATGTGTTATTCCTTGTGCTTTATTTGCCATACCATGGTCAATGAAACCCATTACTCACAACAAGTAATTCTTTGGGAGATGTTTTCATTTTGAACCAGGTGAAACTGTTGGTGCTAATCATCAATAAAGACCTGTGATTTTAAATGTACTGGAAATCTGTGATTTCAAATGCGTGTCTTGGCCCTTTACACAAGCAAGAGGTTGCTAATGCCAACGTACATTAGAAATGCAACTGTACTATACTTAGATGTGGTTCAACCACAGTTACAGCATGGGCCATTAAGGGGCATTAAAAAAAAAAAAAAGAAAGAAAGAAAAGAAAAGGAAAAAAGAGAAGAAAGAATCCAGGTTAAAAGGGAATATGTTCTGCTGCTCAGCTAAAAGATTATCTATAATTAGAACATAAAATTGTTCGAAATTAGACGAAATGGATAAATCACAGAGAACATAAACATACCATATAGAAAACATGCTTACTTACCTTTTCCCAGGTCTTGCAAAGGATTCTAAAGGCTTTCAGCATAGCCCAGGAAGCTAGCTCTAACACATTTAACTGATGAGACTGTGGTCTCCTCTCTCGGAATACTCACACCTGTTGGACAGGGAAAGTAAACTCTCATTTGCCATCCCCAACATTTTTCCGGTGTCTTCCCAAAATGCAGCTCCTCCGGATCAGCTTTAAATCTTAAATAATCAAAACCATGTGAGCCAAATGGCACAAAAATTAAATCTACAGTGAATAATGCCAGGTGAAGGAATAATACATGTGGCCATGTGACTGCCTGCTTTCCTGGGCTGGAGCTGGAGAGAAGTGGGAAATGCCCAGCTGCCTTAGTTGGAAGCGACTCAAAACTTCATCCGCTTTGGTTCAGTTCTCAAAATAGGGCACATGACCTCTAAGTAAGACGGTACAGTAGGCTGCTTTTACACTACATCACTGCTCCTGCAGCCCTAATACCATTTCCTGGCTTTATGAAGAAAGGGAGGAGGTAAAATTTGACACTTGCAGAGTTTCAATGTTACCTCATTTTGTAATTCATGATCCATCGCAAATTTACCACTCTCTTTAGGAGCAAAAATGACATCTGCTACAGAGTGGCTTACGCTTGTCTGTCTGCTGCTTTCAGTGTCATGTGTCTGACATGAGTTAACCTCTTAGAAAATCTAACATGAAGGGAGAGAATTGCCCATCAGAGGTGTCTGCGCTGCTCCTCCTGACCTACTTGGAAAACTACGACTGGACTCTGTGGTTTCCCCCATCGCGACACAGCTGCAGAAGGCAGTAATGGGACAGCTTTTAATGGAATTGGAAACGTGCCTTTAACAGCGTTATTTCCAAACCTTGCAAAGCTCATTTGTTATTTTATCAAGCCCACCATAGGTCCCCTCTTTTTTTTTTTTTTTTTTTTTTTTTCTAGGAGGAATTGGTGTAATGGGAGAAAATAGCTTTTTCTCTTCACAGACTAAGATCCAAATTGTGTTTTACTATCTGACAATTATGTAGTTTGATTTTCTTAAATAAAACAGATAATCTCCCTTCCTCGTTCAAGATGAGATCTTAGCTGTTAGTGACAGCTGTTAAAATGATGCTAAAAATAGATATGGTGTCAACCACTAAAAAGCTAAGTGCTCCTGTGAACCACAAGCAGAAAATAAATGAGGTTTCTCCTGAGTTTGTGGAAAATCTGTGAGCATCTTGTATGTACTGGGAAAGGTGCTTTATGCTTCCAGCAGCCATCTCTGGATGTAACAAGAGAAGGGAGGGGGAAATCAAACATTTGGTATTAGACAGAAGGTAGATAGACAGACATATTCCTTCAATTTTATTTTCTCTCCTATTTTCTTTCTTAAAAATAAAACATAAAAAAGAGATGCAATAGAAAGACTGCAGCTACCTCCAGGTATTTCAGAAGCCTTTTTAATTTACACCTTTGCCCTGGAAAAAAAATAGGAGAGTAACAGGAAAAGTAAGACAAAAGAAGTGCAACACATCAGCCAAATATGCTGTCACTATGAATTAACAGAAAATAGTTGTGCTCGGTACGGCAGTTAGTGATAGACCAGCCAATGTGCTTGGGATCTTACTGCAGGACTGTGATTTGCCGGGTAACTCGCAGAGTTGCATGGAACTTCCCTCTGCCCTGGAACTGCAGCCTCCAACCCATCTGCAGTAGCTCTGCTCAATTAATAAATTAGCTGCATTTCAAATCAGATGCATGACATCAAATGAGTGAAAAAGAGAGAGAACAGAATTGTTCACGTTCGATGCTATATCTTGGTAGGTTCCTCCTTTTTAGCTACATTAGGACTAAAAATAGAGCACTAGTGTAGGCACAGTGAAATATGATTTGCTTTCAATAATACAGTAAACTAATTGTGAAATTAAGCTATTGAATATGCCGTTATCTCCAAGTCTGACCTTACCAGCACTTTATGCTTCTCCGTTTAACATTTATCACGTTGTCCACAAACTTCGACAGATGCAAACAACAGCCAACAAAATATCTGCCTTTTCCAAGGCCTGGATCCCACAGGGGCTTCATCACAGGTAAAATTTCCTGTGATCAGTCCTTTTACACGTTTAAAGACTTCATTGAGGATATTAAAATAGGGCCAACTTTTTCGTCCCTACAATGGCTCATTTTGTTCCTTAAGTGTTTAAATATAGAGACATTTAATGCCTTGAACTTAAAAATAATCAGTTTTAAAAAGGTCTTAGTGAAATATTAATTTTAATATTGAATTTCAAGCCGGTATCAATGTCAGCACCGATTTTGGGTTTGTTTTTTGGTTTTTGTTTTTTTTTTTTTTTTTTTTTTTTGTTTTTTAATCTGAAATCTGAATGTCTGAAATCAGGACGGGGTTGCTCCATTGCAGCCACAGGGACGCACCCCATCCCATCCGTTAACCCGGGGCACACCGCGGGACAGAGGGGGGCCCGGATCCCCGTCCCTGGCAGCGGCGGGAGGGGGCGAGGCAGGGCGCAGGCCCAGTGGGGGGGTGCAGCCTCCTTCCGAACCCCCGTCCCGGGGCCCAGCTGAGCGGTCGGAGTGAAGGAGTACGGGAGGTGCGGGAGGGGGGGCTCCGCCGCTGCCGCTGCCGCCGCCGGGGCCGGGAGAGACGCTCCGCCTGGGGAAGGGCGCGGGGAGACACTCCTCCCCCGCCGCCCGCCCTGCCTCCCTGCCGCCCGCCCTCCTTCCCTTCCTCCGGCGGCTACGCGAACCAGGAACCGCCGCGGCGGCGGCAGCGGCGGCGGGTTTCGTGCGTGAGAAACCCCGCGGCGCCGCGCCGCCGGGAGCCGCCGTGGCAGGCGGCGCGGGAGGGGACGACGGGGGCGGCACTGCCGCCGGCCGCTGCGAGGGGCCGGGCGGCACCGGGAGGGCGGGAGGGGAGTGGAGGGAGGAAAAAGTTTACACCCTCGCCACTCTCCTCCCTCCTCTTCCTTGGTGGCGCAGATGGGAGTTTTACCTGGAATGACATAAGTTTTTTTATTCGGGGTTGGATTTTGCTTTTCGGAGGGTATTTGTCTCCCTCAATCCCCCTTCTCTCTCCCTCTCCTAAATCTCCCCCCCTCCCGCCGGTGCTGGATCCACCCCCCGCTCCCCTCCGCCGGCGGGCGAGGGTGTGACCCGCGGGAACACCCACCCACCTAGGCGTCCATGGTGGGAGCTGTCCGCCCGGCTGCACCGAGCCGAGTCGCGGGTACCCCGCTGCCGCCCGCCGCCGACCTCGCGAGCAGCGCCCTGTCCGCTGCCCGGCCCCGCTCCCGGCGTTTCTCCGCGTACTTTCCCCCCCCCACCACCCCTTTTTCTCCTTTTTCTTTTTTTCGTCTCTTTTTTTCCCCCTTTCGGTGTCGGTGCGGACTCCCGGATGGTTTGCAGGCAGTAGCCGGGGGCTGTGCCTCCTCCCGCCGCGCCACCATGTCGTAGGGGAGGTGAGTGCAGCGCGGACACTTGCGCGGGGCTCGGAGCGGCGCGGGGGAGCGAGGGGCAGGCGGCGAGGGCCGGGCGGGTGTCCGCTACACCACCCGGCGTATCCAGGTCACGGCCGGTCCCGTCCCCATCAGTGAAAACTTCGCGGGAAGGACACGTCCATTGCTCGGCAGCTCCCACTCCAGCGCCGCAGGGAAGCGCGGTGGCGACGGCTGCTCCGCGGGTCGCGCTGAGATCCGCCGCCTCCTCCTCGGCCAGTGCCCGCCGGGGCCGTGAGTGCGGGTCGATATTTGGCCGCACCTGCAAACGAGAGGGGCACGTGACACGCCAAATCCTGGCGATGTTTGCGCTGTCGCTGTGGCTGTTGAACATGAACTGCGCTCCCCTGGGCTAACGCGGACCTGCGCGCTTCTGTGCGTGCGTGCGCGCAGTGGGTGATTTGGGACGAAGGTGCGCGGTTCCCAGCGCGGTGCCGCCGCTCCCCGACGGGCTCAGCCCCACCGCCCAGCTCCCAACAGCACCCCTATTACCCCGCGGAGCTGTCCCCGCCAGGCTGGGGCCGGGAGCGGGGCTCGGGGGGGGGGCTGGGGCCCTTTGGGAGCGTGCGTCAGTGGCTGCCGGCCACTCGCCGGGGGTGTTATTTAGGGAGCGAGTTGGGAGCGCATCGCCTCAAAGTTTGCTTGGCGTCTTTTTTGTTTTGGTGCTTCCCTGGTAAAAGGGTATTCCTGCAGCCGGGACGCGGGCGCCGGGGGGGACACCGGGCGGGAGAGGGGGGTGGTTGCACCCCGGAGCCAGGGGCAGTCCTGGTGACCCCTCTTGCTGCTCCTGGACGGGGGGAGGCTGGGGCGGGGACGCCCGGCGGGATGCGCGGCTCCCGCGGAGCAGGGCCAGCGCGGCGGCGAGCGGAGGACGAGTCCTTGAACCCTCCCGCGCTCCCCTCCTTCATTTCATTTCATTTCTCGGATAAACCACCGCTGCATATTCATGTGCCGCTGCAAGGCGGAAATCCCGGTCCGGTGGAGAGGCGATGCCTGGCCCAGCTGCCGGCGCGGCGCGGGCACCGGGAGGGGAGGAGGGGGGCGGCCGCGCCGCACACACCTCACTGGCCCGTGGGGGACCCCGGCTCGCCGCCCCACCACCCTTCCCTGGCGGCACGTCCGGGCGGCAAGGTGGGGGTCCCGGTGGGGCGGGCTACGAGGGCTGCGCGGGGCAGCGCGGCCGCGGCTGCCGCTGCAGCTTTAAGGAGATGCGTTTTCCAGTCTGTGTCGCAGCAACTTTGTATCAGTCATGTCGCCCGGCGGGTGACTGACGGCTCGCCCCAACCAATGTGGCGGCGGGCCGGACCCAGCCGCGCGTCCCTCCGCGTCCCGCCCGCCAATGAGGGCGGGCTGGGGGCGGGACGTAAACTTCGACTTTAGGTGGGCATGTGACATGTTTTTAAAGGACTTGGCACCTTTTCCCGTCCCCTCCCGGGTGCCGCTCCGTGTCACCGGGCGGCACGGCGCGGCGCGCCTCGCCTCGGGCGGGACGGAGGGGAGGGGGCTGAGCGCCGACCGCCCCTCCGCTCCGCGCCGCCCTCCGCTCCGGTCCGCGCCCCTCCGGCTGGGGCTCCGGGACTCGCCCCGCCGCAACAGTTACCGCGGGACCGGGGCCGACGCGGGGGGCGGGGGGCACCCCGACCTGCACTCGGAGGTGGGGCTGGTGGGGCGTGGCGGGGCTGCGGGGGGGCACTTTGGGGGTCCGCACCCGGGTGCACTCCTCCGTGCTCTCCGTGGGGAGTGAGTGGGGGGGGTGTTACGGTGGTTACCTGAACCCTCTCCATTGTGGAGCGTGGGAAGTGGAGCTTGCGCGGGAGAAAAAGTGCTTTTCTGCATCGCTTGAGGGGCCGAGAGCGGGTTTGGGCTTTCCTGTCCGTCCGTCCGTCCGTCGTTCCCCCCCCCCCCCCCCCCATTATCTTTCTCGGGTCGATCCCCGGCGGACGCGTGCGAGGGACGGAGGGAGGTCTCGGGCAATGCTGGCTTTTCCCATGCGCGATAATCCGGATTGTACCTGCGGGACAGTGGACGGGGAGTTTGGGATGGCGGGTTAGGGTTGCAGAGCGGTGCCTAGTGCCCGGGAGCTGCGCTGATGGATGCTCCGCGCAGCGTAGGGCAGATAGGGAGATAGACGCGAGCGCTGCCTGCGCGGTCGTTGACACCCGTGTCCGTGCGTGTGAGGACGAAGGCAGCAGCCCCACGCCGCGGGGGACGCGAGGGATACTATCCGCGCTCCCCGCCGTGCTTCGGTGCCCGGGGGAGAGGGGGCAAACCGCAGCCTATCTCTGACGATGGAACTCCGGTCTCCTGGTCGGTTTTATGTCGGCGGAGGGGCTCGCAGGCACTGACACATTTCGCTTTACAAACACCGGGAAATAAGAAATGGGTGGTCGCTCGAGCCATCGGGTTAGTTTTTTTTTATGAACTGGATTTACTTCTGGTTTTCCCATATCTAGGTGACCTTTTGGTTGCAGGGATACCAGGTACCATTTGACTTCTATTCTTTTATTTGACTGTTGCTGTGAAACTGGTTTCATGCCTGATTGATCAGAGACTTATACTGCAGAGGTCTGTGTTTGTTGATATGTTTGGGGCGAAATGCATAACTCACACTGTCCAAGTACTTCTTGTTGGGGGGAGCGGGTGTGTGGTGTGTGTCCTGGGGAAACTGCTGTGCTCATAATATAAGCTTCCTTCTGCAAAATATCAGATGGTCTCGGTTCTGGTATGTAACACAGGCTGGCTTCTGTTGTGGTCTGTGTTAGCCCACGGTCAAATTCAGTTAGTGAAAGTTAGTAAAAAGGCATGTCTGTGCAGTAGGTGAAGTGTGGATTCCGTAGATAAACATGCTAGTCAAGTTGCAGTAAGTTCTGCTGAGAAGAACAAACCCAAACCCTTATGCTGTCAGCAAGCCGTGAGATGATTATTCGGTTCTGGTATCCACTGAGGCACTCGGAGGTGACAGAAACCAGCACTCCCCAAGAATGTATTTGCTGTTGCGTTTTCAGTAATGTATAGCTGTCATTTTAAACAGAACTTGTATCAGGTCACAGAGAATCTTTCTGCTGTTCTTTGATCTTTTCGGCTGTATTTCCCAGGCGGTGCTTCTCTCTCTGCAAGCGCAGGACCAGGCCATTTTAATTTTTTATTTCTTTTTCCTTTGTGTGACCTGGAATTTTATTTGCTGAAGTTTCAAAGTGTGCTCGCTTATTGATTATGTATGGAGTTTGAAATTTACAGCTGTGGGAGAGGTCGCTGCGAGGCTTGCGCACCTGTGCAATGTTAGGCCTATAACTGAGATTTCCAGGTAGGCAGTGGTTCTGCTGGTGGTTCTGAGGAGTAAAATTCACTTACAGCCTAATTTTAAGCCTTGACAAAGTTTGCTGGTTTTCAGAAATGCTGGTCACTCACAGCTGCAATTGATTTATCTAGGAATTAGGCTTGCTCCGCACTTAAATCAGGGGTAGCAGATTTTCTGGGAGTGACTTTATATGAAAGTAGGGACTTCTGTCTTGAAATTTAGACTATAGGAAAATGATTTGATACTCATGGTGGAGGGATACACATGATTCTGTCTTCTAATAAAATTTACTTGAGGGGAATGTAGGCATAGAGCCATAGGTCTGAGTAACGGCAAAGAGTATTTGAGTCGTTAATTTAAGTTTTTTGGGGGTTATTTTTATGATTATAATAACATTTTTAAGTAGCATTAAGTAATGGGATTAAACATGAAATCAAATGTTGGAAAATCAATACATTCTGAAAGGAAAAACTATTTGCATAATATTGTTACTGTAACTATTGGTACTTGAGTTTCTGCAGTTCTAATGATACTGTAAGCCTATTAGTTAAAAAAAAAAAAGGAAATAAAATTGTTGTTGCTTACACATGACGTTCAGAACACTGGTGGCTAGGTCATGCATTTTGTTCCCTTCCTCGAGAGAGTGGCCTGCAGGATGGAAGGGTTTTTTTAGGGTCTATTTTAGAACAAGGTTTACTTCTGTCTATATATTCCTCTTCCTGGCTGCATGGAGGTTTGCAGAACTGCAGATCCATTTGACAGCTATGCATCCCTGTCTAATCTGATGCCCTTCCACTGTGGCAGAAATGTTCCCCATTTAGCTTGCTTCTCCTCCCGCCCAGCCAATCCTCCAGGTTTCCTCAGGTGGTTGTACAAGCAGTTTGCATAACTATGAAGGGGCAGACCAGCTCCTGGCCTCTCAGAACTACTGCTTCCTTCTAAAGCATCCTCTGTTACACTGGATGATTAAGAGAAATGCCCTTAGCACAACAGCCTCCCTTGCTTTGCTCTCCGTGTAGTATGGTAGTGCAAGGTCCTTGGAGGAGCAGAGATGTAATGTCCAATTTCTACAGGGTTTATGTCCTGCCTACCACCAATGTGTCTTTCAGGACCTCTCTGGTTCCCCCTTCGTCCTTGCTACCCTCTTCACTTTCTTCCAGATCCCTGGGAGAGGGCCAGCAACGGTGGGCAGTGGTTGTGCTGATGCTGCGGAGCTGTTCCTTTTGGGGCAAGGCTGGGAGCAATAATTTGTGTCTTTTCTGACTGCTGAGCAGTTTTCTCTCAGAATCTATAGGGCTGTCATATCCGTGTGACCTTTTCCCTTGGTTTGATTGAAATTGCACAAATGATTGAGAGATGATGGATGGGGCAGGGAAACGGGACTGGCAGGCAGAGAGGAGGATAGACAGAGTGAGCGGATACGCCTCGTTTCCTTAGGAAATTAGGAAATTTCCTTAGGAAGTCACACTGTCCTGTCATTTATTAATTTTACTTTTTTTGTATATGTCTTTACTAGTTATGGAAACAAAAGGATACCACAGCTACCCAGAAGGCTTAGATATGGAGAGACGGTGGGGTCAAGTTTCTCAGTCTGTGGAGTATTCTTCTATAGGTGCTGGAGAGCAGACTGATGACAATAACTATATGGAGATTGTAAATGTAAGCTGTGCTGCTGGAGCTTTTGCAAGCAGCAGCGCTCAAGGAAACAACAAAGAAAAACCTGAACTACTCTCCTGCCTGCAGCAAGACAGCAGTCAGCCTGGTCTTCTGCCCTCTGACATCAAAACTGAAACGGAGTCCAAGGAGCTGTCAGCAACAGTGGCTGAATCCATGGGTTTATATATGGATTCGATACGAGATGCCGATTACCCCTACGATCAGCAGAACCAGGGAAGCCCAGGGAAGATGTACCAGAATGTGGAGCAGCTGGTGAAGCTCTACAAGGAGAATGGCCACTGCTCTTCTCCCCTCCACAGCGCCAGCAGACCCTTGAGGTCTTTGATGTCGGACTCCGGGAGCACTGTAAACGGTGGTGCCATGCACGCTATTGTCAAAAGCCCTATCATGTGTCAAGAGAAAAGCCCTTCGGGCTGCAGCCCTCAGAACATGGCTTCCTCGGTGTGTAGTCCTGCAGGAGTTAACTCTGTGTCCTCAACTACTGCCAGCTTTGGGAACTTTGCCGTGCACAGCCCCATTGGCCAGGGAACCCCTTTGTCACGCTCGCCGAATGTTGAAAACCGGGGGTCTATGTTGCACAGTCCCGCACACGTTAGCAATGTGGGGTCTCCACTTTCTAGCCCTATAAGTAGCATGAAATCACCAATTTCTAGTCCTCCCAGTCATTGCAGCGTGAAATCTCCTGTCTCAAGTCCCAGTAATATCACTATGCGATCTTCTGTGTCCAGCCCTGGGAACCTGAACTCTAGAAGCTCGATGGCCAGCCCTTCCAATGCCAATAATAGGTCCACTCGTTCTAGTCCAGCGGTTAGCACTGTGGGATCATCCATTTGTAGCCCCATAAACAACTCCCTAGGGTTCCCAGCTTCCAGCACACCAGCGGGACCTAGCAGAAGCCAAGATACCGTTCCCGGTCCAGAAACAAAAGACAAGGGTGCTCAAGAACTC
Organism: Amazona ochrocephala; assembly: GCA_039720435.1. Lineage (NCBI taxonomy): Eukaryota > Metazoa > Chordata > Aves > Psittaciformes > Psittacidae > Amazona > Amazona ochrocephala. The sequence goes on from CM077879.1 coordinate 66,787,682, forward strand.
GCATTTCCTAAGATGGAGGAAATGGAGAACGCCATCTCCAGCAACAGTCAGATGAACCTTGTTCAGTTCATAAAGCCTGAGCCAGACGGTTCCTTTGGCAGTGCGTGCATTGGTGACAGCAGCAAAATAAACTCCGATTCCTCCTTTTCAGTACCAGTGAAGCAAGAGTCAGCCAAGCATCCTTGCTCTGGTGCGTCTTTTAAAGGGAATCAAACAGTAAATCCTTTCCCATTTACAGATGGCTCGTATTTTTCTTTTATGGATGACAAAGACTATTACTCTCTTTCTGGGATTTTAGGACCACCTGTTTCTTCATTTGACGGAAGTTGTGAAGGTAGCGGTTTTCCAAATCCAGGCCTACGTGTGGGAATTAAGCAGGAGCCTGATGATGGCAGCTATTACCAAGAAAACAGTATACCATCCTCTGCCATTGTGGGTGTAAATTCAGGTGGACAATCATTTCACTACAGGATCGGTGCCCAAGGCACGATATCTTTGTCGCGACCTGTTGCTCGAGAGCAGGCATTTCAGCACTTGAGCTCGTTCCCTCCTGTCAGCACGCTAGTAGAGACCTGGAAGTCGCATTCGGAGTTGGCATCCAGAAGAAGTGATGGGTATCCAGTTCTAGAGTACATTCCAGAAAACGTGTCCAGGTGAGCGGGCAAATTACTTCTATCCCCCCCCTCCCCCTTCTTTATTTTCTTCTTCCCCTGCATTAAGCGTACAAGGCGTGGTTTAAAATGGGGACCAGGGCAGTATTTCTCAAGGTGATGCATAATTCTTCATTTGCATTTCAGTTCTTTTTGTTAGATTTGCTGGTTTCTTGCTGTGTTTTTACTCTGCCTTTAATAAATGCGAAGTGCTGCCTTTAATATTTAAAAAGAACATATTATATTCTATTGTTATTAGATTTGAATGTGTAGCTCTGGTATGTTTATGAGCTCTTACTACTATAAATGTTGTTTTTCCTATAATGAGAGCTTAGTAAAATTGCTCTCGTGTGTCCTATAATGGTTATTCTTTCTTAGCTGGTGTTTGAGTGTGCTGTACCTCAGATGAAATGTTGAGAAGAGGATAAGAAAATGATAGTGTCAGGAATCTGTTTTTGTTAAGATACACGGTTATAAGTTTGCACTGGACTTTAACTGGTTAAGTGTAAAAACTAAACCTTACAGTCCTGTGGCAACATATTATTTCTGTATTTTAACTGTAGGAACATTTGGTTTGTATATATAGAAAAATGCCTCCAGAAGGAGGAGGGCTGTTAAAACTTGATGCATTTGAAAGGAGTAAATGGATAAACTGATCTCCTCATTTTTGGTGGAACAGAAATATGGAAGTGTCATTCGAATTTGTATGTGCCGGCTGATTCGTGGAGTGTGTACTTCTTCAGCAAACAGGTGTTCATGTATCTCATAAAGGACACTTACTTTCGTGAACTATCTGGTTTCATAATCAATGTTACAAGTTATTAAGCACATCTGACAGTATGACTGAGTTAGAATAGTTGCACAGACTCTTCCTGTGTCAAACAGGCTTGCCAAGGCTTTGTGCTAAAACTCAGTGAAATAACCAGTAACAGAATTTGCCTTTACCTTTCTCAAGTCTGATTTTTTCTCATCATGAGATATGCAACTGCCCTCAGGGAATGAAACGTCTGCCTTATTCTTGGAGTGGGGTGAAGAGGATGCGTAGTGTTTTCCATATTTATATGGTGCTAAATATTTCTGAAGAAATAGTGTTGCAGTGAAAAACTTAATACTTAAAATAATGGTGATTTTGAGGGGGGAAAAGAGCCTATCTATCCATGAGGGGAAAAAAAGGCTTTAAATATTTTCACTTTATTCTCAGATCTGTTCACTACCTCTGCAGTCTCATTGCTTTGCAAGCCATGCTTCACTTCTGCTTTGACTATTTCAGATATGGTCTCTAAAGAATGTACTTTTTAATACATCATTCTCAACTTAAAAGGGCTATATCCCACCTTCATACTGAACTTTGCATATAGCTGGATATTTGTTGCCATCCAGGCTTGGCTTAAATGTGTTTTCTTGAATCAAGGAAGATGAAGTTCTGTTTTCTAGTTATGTTGCCTGATGAAATTTTCATAAACTGCATTATTTATACGGTGAGAAAAGTTCACCAGAAGACTGACGGGATGCCTGAAAATAAAGACCCAGTATTTTACTGCCTTTGTGATTGAGCACTGTTACATGGGCAAGTAGCTCCTGCCAGCCGTGAAAACTCTTGCGTAAGTGCTGGTTGTGCTGAGTCAAGTTTGTCATCGTTGCAGGGACATGCACAATAAATAGAGAAATGCAGGTAGGAGCATGGTTGTCATCAGTAGTTACATTTTGAATGACAGTTTCTCGTGAGGCTTTTGAAGGAGTCTCTTCATCTGACATTAGTCCACGGTAGCTCCTCTCATTTGTTTACCTCTAGAGCAGTAAATGGGTATGTCATCAGGCTTGATGATGACACAGGCTTGATACACTTTCCTGTCTTTGTTCTCTCAGCTGGTATCTCAGTAAGATATGCTGGTGAGCATAGCTGTTACTTTGCAGGATTGAAATCTGCAATTTTTAGCACTCAGAGCTATTGCTGCACATGGGAGTTCTGTTCAGGTGATGGAGATCTGCAAGGTTGCGACACTTCAGGCATCCTGATCTGTAGTTCAGATTAGGACATGTGTCATCATTTCAAATCTCTAAACTCAGCCCCATTATTTAACAAAATGTTGCACTTAATCTGCTTGGCAGTGGCTTTATGCTAACAGGTGCAGCTGGGAGCCTGTGCAAAGCCCTTTACAAGTTCCAAGGTAAATTCATGTAGAGGTCATTTTAGCAGTGCAGATTCGAATGAGTAGGTGCCTGCTCAGGTATTTGTCTGCTGACAAGGCAAACCTTGAACTTGTCTTTGCTTTTCATTTCTGCGCTGCGTTCCAGCTAAAACAAGAGGAAATCAGGCACAAGTTTGTTCATGCTCCAAAGTGTTGTAATAAAGTGCTCATAGTTTAAAACCATGTCAGGCCCGATATCCCAAGGTGGGTTTCAGCTGTCCCATGTCAACATGGTATAGGGATTGTAGTCTTTCTTCCTTCATGTCATCATTTCAGCCACATTGCATCTCTGCACTCTGCATCCAAACTAGATCCGTGTTATTTCCAGTCAGTTTTTTTTTTCCTGATGCATCAGCCGTATGAGGCATCATACATTTTGCAGACCTCTACAGCTGTGATTAACCCTTCAAAGTCTGCAGTATTTTTAAGTTTCTGATATTGTAAGCCTTCATCTTTTTTTCAGGTATACTTATGCTGCAGTATGAATTGCCATAAGCAAAGACTAAGGTGAAGGGAAAAAATAGGCTACATGGTTCTCTTAAGTCAATAAATGACTAGCACTGAGTATATCTTGTTTTGAAAGCATTGCTTTCTGAACCTTGATAGCGTGCCATTTTTGGACCGCTTCTGTCTTGCCACTGACATGGTGAAAAGGAGTGGGTGACCAGGAGTGAAGAAGACTTTTCACACTAAGAGTGAATCTTTAGATTAAACGTTAATTTCCCCCTTCCCCCCCCCCTCGTTAGACTATCACTTTTCTCAAGTCAGTTATACTTGCTGATAGTATCTACTAAACATAGTTTAGGCATTTAAAATCTCTTGCTACCTTATTGACTGTGCCAAATTCCTGCTGTCAGCCAGAACATTTCTCTTTCTCTCCTTCAGTTACTTCTATTAGATGTCCACAGTTGCGTTTCTTTTTAAGTTATTTGCTGGTAACTTTCTTTATAACATTGCTTGTGTTTGGGTTGCAAAAGCCTCTTAAGCAAACTCAAGTTCTCTTATTGCTTTATAAAGGTTTTTCTCCTGCTAATATGCATACAGAACATGTCTTTGTTTTTGAAAGGTTTTTACATGTTTAATTTTTAGAGAAGGTGAATCATACCTGTTTGTATGTATAGATCCCCCCTCCATGAATGACATTTCCTAAGAAAGAATGGTTTCTAAACTAAACAACAGCAAAGTGGGCTTGAAAAAGAAGATACATGTGATTGTGTGATGTCATTGATGGAAACCTACACTGAGAATCCAGATAGATTTAGGGGGATTCCTCATCTGAATCGGGGTACCAGTCTAGACCTTATGGTCATGCCAATTATGCAGTTTTCAAAATGGCCTCAGAAAATGTAATGGTTGCTTGAAGCAACAGTGAAAAATGAGGAGAATGACCTTTCTGCTGCATTAGCTCTTAACCAAAGCTGCTTCTGAAAGTGCGCCTTTTCCCTCTAATTTCTGTATTAACTCATGTATGTGCGCATACATACTTGCTTTTCTCAGAAGTTCTGGTAGAGACAGAGGACTGAAACTCCTACTGTGGTTTCTTCCTGGCAGTTCTAGTGTGTAATCCAGTGTGATGTAATCCAGTATATTACTATTTTAATGAAAGTTGCATGCATTTATCAATAATTACATTTCGGTTGTCATTCAGACAAGGAGATTTCTCTTCAGTGTTTCATAATATTCTAGAGTCTGATTTATATCTGTTAAAGTGTGTTGAAAGAGTGTCGTTGACTTCTTTGGGTTTGTGGTCAAATCTTTGATCAAACATTGACAATATTTTATGGACTCCTGTCTGTTCCTGAGCCATTCACGTGCATCAGTGTTTTTTCATAGACCCTACTTGTAGCAACCCCCCAGGACCTCACCCAACCCAATACAGAACAAAAAAACAACCCAACAGGATGATCTTCATTTACGTGTAACCTTTCCTGACTTGAACGGGTGATTCTGCTTAAATCTGATTTCAGGCTATTGCAAGTATTTTTGTAAATAAACTTTTATGTTAAATATTATCTAAAATAGACACTTATCAGAATTATACCTGCCAGAGAGACGGAGGTCTGGTAAATATTATTTTTAGAATTTATGAATGGCCTTGACCTCTGTTTGTTTGCTGTTGACTTTACGGTAGAAGACCATGCCGTTAAAATATTCTCCATGCTTGGCAGGACTCTTTTTCCCTTTTGCTTCCGACAGATTCCCTCTGCAAACTTTCAACAGTCATTCTTTAGTATTGTAGACTGTAGCCTTAAATCTGTACTTTTTCTGTCTTTTTTTTCCTCAATTTTTCAACTTTAAAAACTTGCTTTTTTGTAGGTTCATGTATATTTTTGTGTAATTTTTAACAGTTCTGGATGTAATCTTGATACAGTAGGAACCTCTACATAGGTATGTCTTTATTTCTTGCTATAGAATTTAAAAGTCTCTATTAGTATGTCAGGGCAGGAGGCCTGAAGGTTCTCCTTAGCATACCAGCATGCATTTAACAGCCCCATACTTTCTACAGCTTTCTTTGATACTTTCTTGAGGGTGCTCTTTGTTTTATTTTACTATTTTATTAAGGAGTTCAGAATCTTTATAAAGTATTGTTTGAAAATGTGACTGCTAATGATGCCTTTTTTCCCCTTAAATTTGTACACATCAATTGACTTCTGTGCTGTGGCAGGGAGAAGTCCATGTTGCTGGAAAATTGTGTTCCATAAAGGGACAGATCTTCTAAATCTGGGGAAATAAGAGCTCTGTTGTCAGTGCATATGCCAATATCTAGGGGTTGTTTGTTTCTTTGTGTGGGGGGGTAAGTAGTGTTGTGTATTGCTAAAACATTTCTGTTGCTAGCTGATACTGTTGAACTTTTCAGTACGTGGCTGTTGGAAATCAGTTTGCCATAGTATATTCTGATCATAGTTAATAATTGCTTCCTAGCTATCAGTTCTGGTGATATAAAATCCCACTATGATATCTTCTTCTGATGGTTTTCTGAAAAAGGGGAAGGTGGAATCACCTGTGTGCGTAGATCTTAGCAAGCAGAAGAAATTTTGATTATCTGTGTTCTGGCAGTATGGATCAGCCCATTTTCATGAGGACTGGCAGACACGAATGTCTGAAATATGTACCGTATAAAAATGTTTCCATTCTGTTTTATGGGATACGTGTTGCGGTTAAGCAGGTAAACATATGGATTGCTGCAGTGGTATCAACACTCATGCAGTACTGGTATTGTCTGCAGAGGAAGTAAATTGTTATGTTGTGATTCCATAACTTGGCCTTACTAAAACAACACTCAGCATTCATGGAACTTAAACCTGCTGGGAAGTGCTTTCCCTGCTGAATCAGACTTCTAGATACGTATTGTGCTTTGCTGAACCCAGGATTGGGTAGTGGTCACTGCTGGGTGTTGTTTGTAGCTGAACAGTGTATTGTTTGTAGTGGTGAAATACACTCTTGAGCCATGCCTTTTCTGATCTGACTCTGGTTTTGCTCTTTGAGTGTGTCGTATGGGAGACCCAACTTGAGTTCCCTATGCAGTTCACTCTGAAGATCTAAAAACCGAATGGAAAGGGCAACTTGTTGAGCAGTGTGGGGTGGCATGGATGCAAGAACAAACTGAAGGGACAGAAAAGGAAAGGAGCCTAAGAAATAATCTTAAATACACATTTATGCTAGGAGGTAATGTATTGCCAAGCTATAATCTTGGCACTTGTATTTTCAGGGTATGTTTTTCAAAGGCAGTTTTTGTTTTTTAACTGTATGTACTAAGTCTTCAAATGGGCTTGTAGGATCTGGAATAAAAAAAAATGGACTGATTTTAACCAAAACTTTTTGGGAAAACACTGGAGTTCTGTGATTTCAGATTTAAACTCTTAGAGGTCTGAAAATACTGCATTTTAGAATGAATATAGAACCATAACTTGTTTTCTGGCAAATGTGTCTTACAGTATGGCTGTATAAGAGTGATAAAAATGGTCTGACAAGGAAGCTACGAAGAGTGTGCGAAAAACAGGTATTAAATAAGTTTAAGTTGAATACTTTAATGAGTTCTCACATGCAGCTGATTGCTACACAGTGCTTGGTGCTCAACATATGAATTACTTTACTTTAGCCGCAGTCTCCTCTGAGTGAGAGATCTGTGAAATAAAAAACTAGGACTATTTCCATTGTGTGCAATTGCCCAAGTCCTTGCAGCATTATTGGGCACGTTTGAATGCACCCTAAATAGACCATGGCATAATTTGACTGCTTGCTGCCCTACTAATGCAAACTGCAGTGGAAGGTCACCATCTCTTGGATCCTCATGAAAGCCCTCTTCTGCCGGAGCCACATTGGTTTTGATGCTGGAGGAGACTTCTTGGAGGAAGGCATGCTTTTTTGACTTATGCTACAGAAGAAGGGTTCATAGGTCAGGAAGGCCTTCCTTATCCATGCCAGGAGTTCCCAGTGTAGCCTGACAGGAGTGGCAGTAGTGGCTCTTGGCCCAGCGCTGGGCTCCCTTCTCATGGTTGGAAGCAGGGTGAATGTGCATCCTTAGTAATACATGTCTCTTTCTGTTCAGGAACCCCAGAGTTTTACGAAACTTTGAGAGCTGATTTTATTCTGGGATGTTTTCAAATAAACTGTCTCTTTAAATAGGAAGCCTTGACCTTGTTTGGGTGTTTTGATTTTTGTTTTTGGCTTATTAACATGGCTTACCAGAGCTTAACAGTGTGTTTTCTGAAAGGATGTGTGATCTGTGTGGTGGGCTTTCTCTGCTTTACTGAAATCAGTGCTGAAGGATTTAAACCACAAAGCCTACCTCCACTCTTCCCAATCCCCAGGAACATGTTCCCCTTCCACCCAAACAAAACAAAACAAAACAAAACAAAACAAAACAAAACAAAACAAAACAAAACAAAAGCTGCAGAAAACCAAACCCATGCTGTTGATGATTCTGGATTCTTATGAAAATAATTAACAGTGCTTGTATCTGTTCAGTATGTGAATAAATATATGTGCAAGGCAGTTTCTTTGCAGAATTGTATTATAAGAAATTCCCATGTTAGTGGTAGGTCACAAGAAAAGAACTTGGATTTTATTTCTTTTCTTTAAACTGTGAATTAAGCTCCTGCAGTTAGGTTCGGATGTGTTGTTTGCTGGTTGCTAAATCAAATTTCTATAAATCTGAAATCTGTAAGCTGCGTATTTGCATCATGGTCCCCTAATTGGTAGCTTAAATTTCATGTTTGTAGGTGGGGTGACTTAGGGTGAATATATGAAGGTTTTTCTTCAGAAAGGAAAATAGTAAACTTTGGTTGGAGCATCTCAGCAGAAACAGAATCCAGTGTTTGTGGATGATACGTAAAATGGCTTATAAGAATTTATACTCTCTCCTAAGTGTGCATGGCTATGCTGCTGATTGTGGTTAGTGATAATAATAGATCAAAGAGTTACAACCCTGAGGTTAAAAAGCAAATTTCAGACTAATTGCTGAATGTTTCTGACAATTTTTATATTGCTTTACTAATTTCGATTCTTTCTTCTAAACAGTACTTTCTGCTTGCATCTGGAGGTAAAATAACTTTTTGAATGGGCTTTCAGGCTAAAATTTGGACAGGACACAGGAATGTTTTCTGTTTAGCTTTTCTTTCCCTGTCTGCTTCCGAGAGGTACTGTCCCAGGTTTCTAAAAGTGGTGACTTTATAAACCAATTCCCTACGAATTAGGTTTCTGGAGAGAAAAAATGGATTAAAAAGCCTTATTATTAATGTTTTCTGAATCTTTTGGATTTGGGAGAATATCTTTCTTCCATTTTTGTATGTGTGTGTATGACCATTTCAGATTCGTATTCTGTCTGAAGTCTACAAAGTAAACGTGTTTTAGAGGTTTATTTTGGCCATTACAATCTATCAGTGGTGTTATGGTCAGAACTTGGAATTAAGTAGGTATGATTGTCCTGACTAGGATTTTGACTGTCCCAGCTGCTGAACTGTAGGGTCTTGCTAGCATTTTGGCAGTAGTTTTCTGAATACTGTGTTGTGCTGACATGATAGCCCAGTCCTGCAAAACCGGTTGCTACAGTGCTTCATTTTTTCTGTTTGCCAGCTCTTCTTCCATACCTGCCCCAAAGGGTTGGGATGGAGGGGCTCAGGAGTTCCCAGGGGAGGTTGGAGCAGTTCTCTAGGCAAAGCAGTGCTCTGCTCTGCAGATCTTTAAGTCAGGCTGTGCTTGATGGCAGATTCAGGCCATGTAGGAAAAGGGACAGTCGCTGAGTTTTGCTGGTATGAGAATGGGCTGAAGTGCCTGTGCCATCAGAGGCGCATTGCCCAGCCATGGCAGGCACCTGCCTGCACCCGTGCATCCCCGTGAGGTTGCGCAAGGCAGCTGCATCCGGGTACCCGTGTGAATGCGTCACCTGGCATGTCCTTACCAAGACTTGTGCTCTGCGAGCCCTTTGGAAACTGGTTTCACAACCGGCAAGCCCTGGTTTACTCTGGCAGTGTCTCACCTTGAAAAATCAATCGTGTTTGTATCTCTGGCTCTTCGTTAGTACTGCTGCAGCTAAGGGAGTGTGGACGGGGCACTTTGGCAGGTGATTAGGCATATTTTGTCTTCAAACACAGCCTCTTGTCTGACTGAAGCAAGACTGCAGGTGGAACCTGGTCTCCCAGACAAGTTTCATGTCACTGCTGTCAGAGTAGGAGCAGGACAGGGATTGCTTCTGGAAGTGTGCCTTAAGTATGGGGCCTCAAGACGGCAACCTTTATTTTCCCTCAGGAGCCTTGAGTTCAGATATGAGCTGCTCCAAAAGGTCGGAGATCTCACTTTTAGCATTGCTGAAGGCTTGTCTCTAGAAACCTGTCATGCACTTCAGCGCTTTTGAAGACTGAAGTGCCAGGGACCTTGCAAATGAAGGTGGGTGGGAAATTTGCACAGTTTCCAGGCAGACTATCTGAGCTGTCAGCTTCATTATTTTAAACTAAATTAAATTTGTGCTAGAGAGAGCAGTATGTTAGAGCAGTTAGCGAGCTCTTCCTCTAATAGGAGCTTCAGATCTACTTTCCTAGATCTGACGTCGTTAACTTCCAAACTCATTTGGGTAAATCTAACCACAACAAAACAACAAAAACCTCACGTTGATCCCGGGATATGTGAAAATTTGCTGAAAAAGTTAGGGTCTCATTGGAAGACAGTATGGCGTTATGTTTGCCATATATTAGGTCCTTTTATTATTATTATTGTTTAGTAGAAAATAAATGCGCGAGGTTATTTCTGGCCCCTCGCTCAAGGGATGCATGCTTCTGGATCATTGTAGGTATCGCTTTGTGTAACTGGCAAGAGGACTTGTCCCACAGTTGGACAATGTCCTCTGTTGTGTGCATGTCTGTACACTTGGGCAGTAAACCTGCCCTCTGAAGCTATGCATGCTGGAGCTTCTGCAGCTGCCTGGACACCATGAGCCCTGCAGGGAGCAGACAGGATGTCCTGGTGGGATGCTGTGGCAGAGGTCATCTTCCCCCATTTCTTAGGGATTGCCCCCCAGCTGGTAGCCTGTTCGCTTGGCTTTAGGATGCACCGTGGTTTTGTTTTGTTATTTTTAATTTGTTTGGTTTTGAGTGCTAAGGCTTTCTGAAGTTAATAATTAAAACCAAATATTGCCCAATAAATATTCTTTAAGGATTAGAAAAAAGTTACTGAACATGACTGGCTAGTCAAAATTGTGCATTGAGTCTTTGTCACAGACTACGCGGCTGTAAAGTGCATTAAATAAAGCCACACTGCTGCAGGATTAGCTTCTACCAACCTTGCATGGCTTTACCATACTCTTCCTTTGCATACACAATGGCAAAACAGAATAATTGATTTGATTAGTATTTTTTAAATTCTTGTTTTAATCTGAATCCATGTAAACTAGCTGGAAGATGAATAAAGCGTGTGGGGGTTGGACGTGTCAGCTTCTACTCACTGTATGGAAGTAAATGTTGGAGATGGTCCAGAGCTTTATGGCTGCTGCCAACTAATGACATAAGATAATGTTGCAATGAAACAATGCACTTGATTTGCACTTGTTTCCCAACTAACCTTTCTGATTCTTGAGACTGCTTGGAATTTGTGTTTTTGAAGATTTGACAGTAAAATGGAGATTAGGCATTGAAAACTTTGACTGATTAAATATGTGGTAATGACAACTTCAAACTTTACATGCAGATAATGAGATAAAATGTTACTTCATATTAAACCCATCTGATGGAAGAAGCAAGAAGGATGAGTGTTTTGGGTGGATACATTAAAAAGGAAAAAAGAATCTGAGGAGCTAACATATGTACAAATGGAAGTGAAAAGAGGGTTTCTGGTTTTGTTTTTGTTTTTTTCCTTTCTTTTCTGGGACCAAAACTGCAGACATTGTGGGTCTGCAAATTGTCCTGCATTTTTTTCCCAATATAAACAAGAGTTAGCTGTGTGCAGAAGGCTGCTAACAAGCTTGGTAGGTTTTTGTTAGCGTTTTTATTTGGATCAGAAGTGTGGTTTTGAAGCAAATCTTCAGTTGCCACCATCTTCTGTGCTGCTGTTCACATTAGGGGGCAGCTGAGGAGTAAAAAAACAGATACTGTTTAGCTAGCAGTGAAAGAAAAGGACGCTCCAGGAGCTGCCTAGAGCACTCTAGCCTATAATGGCTTCTGCCCATGGGACTCTGCTGGAGCTGCCATGAAGCATAACCCTTGCAACACCCATAAAGTGGGTAGTGAATCCTCAGGACCAACCAATCCTCTTGATAGATCTCCTTCTATTGCAGCACAGTGCCTGTAATAGAGATACTGTCTGTATGCTAATTGCGTTTTCACCTGTTAAGTATCTGTAATTGAAAAAAGATGCAGGGTTACAGGCACAGGAGATTATTCCACAGAAAACCTGGAGGCACTGTTTTCAGCAGATGTATTTGTTCATAAGTCATGTCCAGAATGAGCAGAACACCTCCTTGCTCTTCCTTCACAGCACTTGGGAAATCTTAAAAACAACTGAATTAAATCCTGGAAGTAGGAAATGAAACTGAAGTGACAAATAGGCTGTATTCTGGGTTTTAATTAGTGCATTTCACTTCTTTTGAACTAGTTGAAAGAGTTCAGTATGGTTTTCAGATATTCTAATATTTATTATACTATTCTGTAAATGAAAACAAAATTGTTTTGATTGTAGGCAGCTGCGTTAAGTATTTACAAGCAGCTGCAACTTAGGCAAACTAATTTGACAAGTTAGAATTGTAATTTCAAGAAAAAAACCTACTTTGTGGATCAATAAGTTTTTTGTGAAGTAAACCTATTGATTTTCAGCTAATTATATATTGCAGTTGTCTGATTTTAATTAGTTTTAATTTAGATTTTAATTTTTATTAAACTAATTTTAATATGAGGCTGAGTTGCATAGGTGGCTTATGAATGACTTACAGCCATTAAGTCTATTTATAATACAGATACAGGAAAAAGAGAGTTGTTGACCTATCTTAATTTCTGATGGATCAGCGCTTGTAGTAACAGGGTCCACATGAGTTTTGAAGCTCATTGACTAACTTCTGAAGAAGCTTCATGTTTTTATTATTTTCATACCATCCATACTGTGATGAACAAGGTACTCCATGTCCTTCACCATTGTTCCATGTCCTTCCACCTGTATTAGCCCTTTCCATGATCTCAAGATGCTTCAGGTTCTGCTTGCTTCGGCACAAACACCTGATAGCGTGTTTATTAAAAGGACATCTTAACAAAGGTTATAGGAAGGTCCATGAAGTAGAGTCTGGTGCAGCACAGAAGCCAGGTCCTTCATTGGCTAAGCTCATGCTCAAAACTGATGTGCTTCAAGGCTTGAGGAGATGGCAGCCCCTTCCATGCTTTTGGGTGATAGCAGTAGGTGGGGGTCAGTAGGCTTTCCTGCAGACTTCTTTACTCCAGTGCTGGCAGTGTGGACATGTATAGTTCTTTCTAAATTCTGCTCCAGGTACTTGAGGCTTTGAGCTCATGCTGTGTCCGGCTCTGTAGGAGGAGTTAATGCTGATTGGGATATTTATTGGCTTTTTTCCATCATGTGGTGTACCCCAAACTCAGAGGTGATATTGATGTTGGCATGACTTAAATCAGTAAGTCAATAGGAATGAATGTAATTTTCACGCAGAGTGGGAAAATTATTCAGGACTGAATAGGAATGAACTTGAGATCAGTTCAGGAGAGTAAGAAATATGATTTAATGAAAAAGAAGAGAAGGATTATAGGAGCAAGGAAAATGACACATACTGACACAAGGGGATGTAAGCTTAACACAGTGCACCAGATCCTAGGAAAACTGGCGGTTTTGTCTGACATGACTGAAAATTGAGAATATTCAACATCTCATCAGTTAAGTTTGCAAGAAATAGCTTTGACAGATTTTTATAGATACATTTAATAAAATCAGTTTGAAGGACAGGAATAGAAACAAATGTTTCCAGTTTACCAGTTTTGGTACAATCTAGTCTTTGTCCGATGTTTTACATGGGCAGATTAAGGTACCATATACCACTGTACTAGGCATTAGAGCTGATGATGGCATATGTTTAATTACCCACCATTAGAGGACTGAAATGTGAAAATCATCTGACGTTTGTAGAAGACATTGCATTAATGCTATGGCTTTTTTTTTGTTTAAGTATACACAAAGCCAAGCAAAACAGCAGAACATCTCTGTTGCTTTGTCTGCGCTGCCTGCAACGTCTGAAATACAGGTCCTGCAAATGTAAGGTAACTGCATATCCAACTCTTAATTATATTTCTATATTACGTCAGGTCTGTGGATTAGGAAAGTGAGATGTCAAGGGTAAATTTAGGTTGGGGCTTCTCCGCCAAGTCCTCAATGCTCCCCACCAGTAGCTTAGTGTGAATTAGTCTGTTTCTTTAAAGGCTTGAAGTAAATATTGAGTACAGTTTCCTAGCAACATTTGTAAGGTTAACTAAAAACCAGATTTGCCAGGTATTGCTTCCAGAGCACGCTTGTCTTCCTAGTTCAAAATTCATACTTTTGATACATTATCTGCGGTATGAAATGCTCAACAGAATCTAATAGTATTGTAAATAAATAATTAGAGAGTCATATGCCCAAGGACAAGTCAGCCAAAGTATTATTCTTACTTTGGGAAACAGTATTTCTGTTGCTGTGTATTTGTACTGTGCCCGAACTAATGCGGACAGACTTGACTTCTGCAAGTATTAGCTATATAAATATTTGTGTGTGTATATGTTTGCATATATATGTGTGTGTGTGTATAAAATACAACAAAAATAAAGCCAGTAGGTATCTTCTACTGTGTAAAAAAAGGTTCTTCCTTAGCATTGCTGTTGTCAGAGTAAACAAAGAAATAGTTTGCATGTTCAAACTGGTCTTTAGAGTTAGCAGAGGTCTGAGATACAGGTGGTAAAATCCGTCATAGAAATCTCATTGGGGTTTTTTTTCAACTTTGGTTTGTGGTGACAGGAGAGAAGATCAATGTGAATGCTTTCTACAGTGACGTAAAAGCAGACAATTAATGTTCTTCTAACCTGTTCAGTATATTGCATGCAAGGGTCTCTGCATTTGCTTTGGATGTTTGAGGTGTGTGTGCCTATGGCATAGCTATTCTGGGTAGGGTAGTTCCCCCTTGAGAAACTTAGAAGGCTGGAATTTAGGTTAGCCCAGCACAGATAGACAGATAGTGGAGGGGAGCAAGGAATGGAAAAATTTGGTTGGCTGCTTCCAGTCCTAAGTTTTTGAGTCTATAAATAGAGTCTATCAGAATATTTCTAGTTAGTTCTGGGGAAAGTCAGCTGCTGTGCTGGGGATTGGCTGTGCTCCCAGAATGAGGAGGGGAAGGAAAAAAAAGTATGATAGGAGGAGGCCTATTGAAAATCTACCGACACCAGTGAAATCAAGAAATTGGAAGATCCTGTATTTGGGCTTCAGTTTATTTATTGCAGCCTGTGTCAGTGCTGGATATTCTGCAGAGCATCTCTCTCTGTAGGCTAGTACAGGCTTCCAAGTTTACCAGGCACAGGAGGTACGTCCACACGCAGCACCCAGCAGGGTTCATAGTTCAGAAGCCAGGACGAAAGCCTGATACGAACAATGAGTGTGGAAGTAGAAGGAAGCGACGTATTGTCTTCATTTCATGCTCCAGTGGCTAGCCTGGACAGCCTGCCCTCTGTTTGGGTTAGATGCATTATATAAGGGGAAACAGAGAAATGAGAACAAAAGCTGAATTTTGAGCTAATAAAATTGTCATGTAAGCTATGACTTTTTTTAAGTAAAAAGAGAAAGGTCTTGCTGATGATTTTATGTGCAAACTAGTTGAATTATATTATGATACTAGAAATAGACATTTTAGAGAGTCAGGATGAGCTTTGCAAACAGTTCAGACAATTTCTAGGAAATATACATTATATACTTGAAAAATATTCTCAGTTGAGATTTAAACACAGTGCACAACTAGAGTATAAATAGCTAGTGAGTTAAAAAACTGCAGGATTTTTAGAAGGTTCTTATAGTAACGGTAAAAGATAACCTTTCAGCAAAACTCCCTTCCCCCCATGTAACCACAGAACGATGATCCTTCATACTGTAAGTAGGGAAAGTAGCTTTGGTCAAATGAATAGCTTTATGCAGGTGAGCTCAACCAGGCTATTCAGATGAGCATTTGTTCACATGTCAGAGTTCATAGGAGCTGAAATTATCTGAGAAGTAAATGAGCTTTTTCAGTGCTGAACTAATCCCAGACAAATCTGTGCTCACATTGAAAATGAAAGTGTTCATGGCGCCTCCTTCCCTGCTCGGGCTTTGCTGCAACTCATTTTTTGTTTGTAATTTTTCACTTACTGAGAAAAGTAGTTATATTGAATATTTATGGCAGGAGGAGAAGGGATAGAGCAGTGACAGTGCTTCTGGAGGTGCATGCTGCCTCTTGATGTAGGTGTCATGTACCAGTAACATGCTTACTTGCTTCTACATTTTCATAGACATTAGATAAAAAAGTCACAACAACATTAAACTTTTGTTCAGGGTGGGTTTATTGTTTCCTCCCCCCCCCCCCCCCCTTTAATAAATTTAATAACTTCTATTCATCTTTGTAATAAACCATGAAACTTACAAGGCATTATTAAGCATTGTATCAGTAGGTACTTCAGTTACTCTCTATTAGCTGAACTAAAATCTCGCCCTAACTGATATTCTGAGCTGTCTTAAGCTTTTTTAATTATTCAAATATTAATAAGAGTAGAACCATTTTAGACATTCTTGAGGGATTTTAAATGGGCGAGTATAGGTAAAATTTCCTTTAGATGCTCAACAAAAGGCAAGCATTTAGTTTTTGAGGAAATTATGCCAATAGATACCTTCTTATTGACAGTTCTTAGAGAAAATGGGATAAAATGGTAAAGACCTAATATTTTCTCTCATTAAGATGTGGGAAAACAGCTGCTTAGAAAACCCCCAAACTTCTTGTTACTGTTTAAATTAACAAGGAGGAAAATCTGTCAGGGGGTTGAAGTGTGCCCTCATGAGAATTGATGACCGTTCCCACTCACTTTCCATAGGGTTAGTATTTCACACAGCATCTCACCAGAGGATGGCTGTGGGTATTAAAACACTAATTCCTTGTGACCATGTGCATTGTCTTGAAGGAATGCTGAGGAATAGCTCATCTGTGGAGGGAGGAGGAGAAAATCAACCTCTGTATGGCCAGCGTAGGTTTAACTTGAAATAATGCACTAAATTTGAAAAAAAAAGGCAACCCAAACCCCTTACCAGTATCAGCTATCTGTGTTGGAAAGGCTTCAGGAATATTTCAGTTTAAAATTCCATTTGTTAAAAACTGAGAAATTGGAAACAGAAGATAACAACTTCTTAATATTTTACTTCTTTTTCAGATAAATTTCTGCCATGTATTTGGAAACGTTACTGAAATATTGCTCTTGTTTGAGGAAGCAGCTCAAAATGTTAACTATTCATTGTACTGCTTGTTAATTTAGGTTATGCAGACAAATGTGATGAACTGATCTTGAGTGATATCAGGGTAGAGTTCTAAAATGCTGCTTGTAAGTAGTTCTCATGACAGCAGATGTTTTACTTCTTTCCAGAATTGTACATTTAGCATGTATGTCACATACCCCCAGAAAATCAAAACCAGTCCTCCCCCACAAAAAGCTCAAACCAGCTCTGGATTAAACGGTTGTTTATAAGCCCTATTTTCTGAAATTGCATCTGCTCCAAGTTTTAGACGCAGACAGAAATATATCTTTAGACAGAAGATTTGATCTCACATCAGTTAAAATCCTGATAGCTTCTCCTGACGTGTTAGAATCATAGAATAGTAAGGGTTGGGAAGGACCTTAAGATCATCTAGTTCCAACCCCCCTGCCATGGGCAGGGACACCTCCCATGTTGCTTGATGCACAGTCTGGCAGTGTGGCTCCTGCATGGAGCTTTTTATGTGCGCTAGTGGCCCCCATTAAAATCAGTGGGACTGGCCATATACAAAGGCTTTGCTTAAGGTGCTGCAGGTTGAAAGTTTCCAATGTTCCTAACTTACATCAGCTGTTTCATGCTATGCTTTTTTCCTGAGTTGTTCTGGCACTTTGGTTCTTGTCATGCACAGCATACATCTTTTCATGCTCCCAGTCCTTGACTGTGATGGCTTGAATCCTTCATTGTTTCATGATTAATTGTAGAGATACAAACATTATCAAATCAAAGTCCCCGAAAGGCCTCTTTTAAAGGATCTGCCTAGCTTTTTTGATTTAGCTGCCCCACAAATTACTTATCTGGTGGCTGTGTGGTTTTTAACATCCTGCTAAATTTGGAACAAGTCCATGAAATACTTTCTGCAATATCTGGGGAATAGAAAAGCTTGATAAGTTATTTCGTCCATGGCTTGGGTCAAGCCTTTCAGGAGACAGCAGTGCTGTGCTGAATCCATTAAGTACGAATTGGTGGGTGTGCAGGATCATGGTTTGTATTGTCAGTTTTTGTATTAGGGAGTTCAGTGCAGATTTTCAAGCACTAGAAGTCCGATTTTTGTCTTTCAGATATGTACAAACTCATAAACTACAATTATAGCTATACAGGAGAAAATTGTGATGGAGTTGAGAAATAGCATGGCAAGGAAAGCAGTTTGCATTAGCTCTTTT
This sequence comes from Amazona ochrocephala, assembly GCA_039720435.1. NCBI lineage: Eukaryota > Metazoa > Chordata > Aves > Psittaciformes > Psittacidae > Amazona > Amazona ochrocephala. The sequence goes on from CM077879.1 coordinate 66,805,670, forward strand.
GTTGCTATATGTGATGTTTCTTTAAAACAGGTTTTGTCCCTTGGGATATAATAAAAGGCTAGGTAGTTACTTGGTTTATAAACCCGTGTGGTATATTATTTAGATATTCAGAGGGAAAAGGTCAAAGAATGTCTCCTCTGTTATCAGTTCCTCAATGTGTAACAATATTAAAAACTAGAAAATGTAATGCTGTGTAATTTAGAAGCACAATATATAATGTGAGTTGAGAGACAATTACTCTGTTTTATTTCTCTGCATTTTCCATTTTGCTGAATGCATTTCAGCAACAATTGGGTTTTGGCTGTAATACTATTCGCAGCAGTTTCATGAAGTTGCACAGCAAAATTACTGTGGTGTACCAGAAAAAATCAACTCCTCACTTCATTCGTGAAAGTTGTATTATGAAAAGCTCTTACTACTGGCTTATGTAGGTAACAGTGGGTTTTGTCTGTATTTATACAGTTTTGTGAAATATCCATGTAAAGTTTTGAAGCAGTTTTAAGATGGACGTAATTTATGTATCTAGTTTGTAATTTTTCAGAGTTTATTCATTTAAAACTGTCTAAATAATGCACAGATACACAGAACATGTCTGTTTCTTACAAAATCCTGTTGCCTGGGGTGCAGATATAGAAGAAACTGGTCTCATATGTCTTAAGTCTTCAGCAGCTAGGCCTGGCATGAAATTGAGTGTATTCTGTTTTAGCAACAGAAGCATGTTTACTGCCAGTATCTTTCTAGACATTAATGTTCCTGTGTACCTAAGTTGACAAGTATTTTTCTGGTTTTGGTGACCAGCCTTGGAGTGATAAATGGCTCGCACCAACAGGTTAGAAAAGTTTGGCTGATTAGGTTAAAATAGGAAGTTTATGTTGCTGTCAGGTGATGGTTTGTCCCAGGAGCTTGGGATAGCGCCCAAAGAATTAACATACTGCTTACATGTTTGGGACAAAACAGATTGCAGGAGGGGGGCTAACGGATGGTGTTGACTGGTTGATGGTATTAGTAGAAAGGATTAAGGTTGACAGTGAAGTCACATGGGTCCGTTGGAGAAAATAGGCAGATGTCTCATGTGTCTTTAGGCATATCATAATGGATGGCTTTTTCCTGCCTCCATTTTTATCTGGCTACTGCTTAATATTGTTGCAGGAAAATTGAGAAGTAAATTGTTTTTCCTTACTAGAAAGTTCATGCCAGGCATTCCCAGTGATGTGCTGAAGGCATTTGTGCAGCAGTCACAACCAGCCCTCCTCATCCTTGGGGTCCATGAGATGAGCCCTCCTGATGGGCTTGGGTTTGTGGAGCAGATTTTGCCATTGGGCAGTACTGACTTGGGGGTGTGGGTTGATGAAAAAATGAACATGAGCCGGCAGTGTGCGCTTGCAGCCCAGAAGGCCAACCGTATCCTGGGCTGCATCAAAAGGAGTGTGACCAGCAGGTCAAGGGAGGTGCTCCTGCCCCTTTACTCTGCTCTCGTGAGACCTCACTTGGAGTATTGTGTGCAGTTCTGGTGTCCTCAACATAAAAAGGACATGGAACTGTTAGAACAAGTGCAGAGGAGGGCCACGAGGATGATCAGGGGACTGGAGCACCTCTCGTATGAAGATAGGCTGAGAAAATTGGGGCTGTTCAGCCTGGAGAAGAGAAGGCTGCGTGGAGACCTCATAGCAGCCTTCCAATACCTGAAGGGGGCCTGTAAGGATGCTGGGGAGGGACTCTTCATTAGGGACTGTGGTGAGAGGACAGGGGGTAATGGGTTTAAACTTAAAGAGGGGAGGTTTAGATTGGATCTGAGGAAGAAATTCTTTACTGTGAGGGTGGTGGGGCCCTGGAATGGGTTGCCCAGGGAGGTTGTGGATGCTTCATCCCTGGCGGCGTTCAAGGTGGGGTTGGACATAGCCTTGGATGGCATGGTTTAGTGGGAGGTGTCCCTGCCCATGGCAGGGGGGTTGGAACTCGATGATCTTGAGGTCCTTTCCAACCCTAACTATTCTATGATTCTATGATTCTATGACTTCTGGAAGGATGTGGGAAGGGGTCCACTGCATCCTTTGGAGTCACTTAGAAACTTCTAGAAAGGCTGGAGGTGTTCTTGGTGTTCCCTTCTGGCGGAAGCATAAGTTTTTAAGGCAAAGGGCAAAGGAGGGAGGACACAGTTTTGGCAAGAGAACATTTTGTGTGATACTGTCATGATACAAGATACCATTTACATCTGGACAGAAGCCCTGTGCTTCTTTTTTATGATGGTCTCGATTGTGTTTTGACTGAAGTGGGCAAACCAGGTATGGAAGGTTGCCAATGACTGTAGGTAACTCAGGATAAAGGGTGCTGAAATGGAGTCCGTATATTCTGTGATCTGCATCCCAGAAATTTTCATTTAATTCGTGTCTGTGTGTGTAGATTTCACTCATTCTCCCTGTCCACTGGCAGCTGAGAGTTGCCCTCAAGAGAAGCCCCTGTCTGCCCCCACATGAAGAAGGGAATATAAGGGGACTCTTGGCCAAACATGACCTGTGTGAATGGTGTCACTTTATCGTCATCTTCAGTTACGTATGTGTATGTTTCCCCATGTGTTCCTTCAGGTTTCACTGTTGGATCAACATCCTCATGGCCTTTTAATTAGACCAACGAGAAACAGGTCTGTCCAGATTTTCTGGTCTCATCAGGAAGGCTTTAAAAGACTTTCTCTGCAGTAAAAGCAAGTGTATGTGTGCTTATTTGCCGTAGCAGCAGTGAGGGCAGAGCATGTTGATCCATCTGTACGGTCTCTTCTGGTCATTTTCTGGATTTTCTGTTCGTGCATTTTCAAGGTGTCCTATCTACTGCCAACCTTTAGAAAGGAGGGTGAGAAGCAACGAAGTAGGTTTGGCGTGATCTAGCTGTCAGCAATTTCCACATGTGCTGGGTCTGATACACTCTACAGAAGTGTGTTCTCCACTGGTAAAGCAAAATGCATACACAGAAGTTTCCTGCTAGTCTTAGGTCTGAAGTTTCTCTGGCTTTGTAGTCAACAGGAAATTTTGGATACAAATGTGATTATTTACAGAGAGATTCTGTGTTGAGGCGTGTGTATATATTTAAAAGGTAGTCCTGTCAGTCTTCCTGGAAGGGGTGGGATGGGAGTGTAGTCCCTCTGTGCCCCATTCTGCACAAGATCTCCTGGGCAGTGCACTGTCTCTCTGCCACTTTGCTTCCCTGAGGCTGAGAAATGAAGTTTTAAGGCAGCTACGCTGCAACTTCTGTTTTCTACCTAAAACAAATCTTGTGATACCATAAAATCAAAATTTTTCTGATCTTGGGAATTAGTTTTAATTTAGAAGGGGTTAAGGTTGGGTTTACTGCTCCCTTTATTTATATAAAACTAATGTAGTAATGCTTGTAAATCATTTTCCCCATTATGTAAACAATTCGCTTTCCTGGTGATACTGACAGTGTCACAAAACCAAGCCTGAGTTGTAGAAGAAGGTTTCTCCCGCATGATAAATTACAATTTTTCTTGCTGCTCGGAGTTTATTTTCACTGTTACCAAGGAGTATTAGAGAACAGTGTTGTCTTTTTCTTTTAGGAGGTGCTGAGTTTGAGCCAAATCAATACTTTTTGAGAGTGTTAGAGTTTGACTATTCATTATATAGAAATAGATGCTTGTTCTAATTTTTCTTCAGGTTACTGTGTGGAACCTATCTCAAGTTGTTGACCGCAAAACAGTGAACAGGCTTTCTCTCTCTTGCCTCAAAAAACTATTCTAGCTAATTTCCCTTGTGTTTGTTGTGAATCCCCAGTGAGGCATAAATGTGTATGACCACATTGAAGGACAAATTAAGAACTGCCGATAATACCAATCTAAGCCTGCCCTGTTCTTACAGCTCCTTGTTTCTACAGTAAACCTTGAGAAAGATTTTATTTACTTGCTAGGAAATTCAGGAAGTGTAATTAAATGGCAATTAAAACATAGAACTTATTTCACAGCGCTATCGCCTTGTTTGAACTCAGTGAATTTCTTTCAGAAAATACTGTGCTTGTGTGAGCTGCTACTGCAAATGAGACAGGAATAAAAATTACTCCAGCTGGCCAAGGAAGGGATGCAGTTGGTTGAAAACTTGTGCAGTTTTGTAGGACCGCTGGAGCAGATGAATGCGGACACTCAAAATACCATCATTGGAGAGCTGGTGTGTAGGGTCCCAGGTTGAAGCAAGTGTGAACAGAATTAAAAATAGCAAGTATGACAGACCATTAGTTTGTGAACATAATTTATGTTTTCAAAGATAAAAACAAAAGCTGAAGTTTAAATGAGTTTCGTCCTTGAATTGGTAATAGCATTCAAATGGAAATCTTAGCAATGTGAGGTTGCTCTATACAGCATAAGAGGAGCTCCAATGAATAATTAAACAAGTGATAGCTAATAAAATATACAGCACATTGCTTCAAACTTAGAAATTGTAACTCAGCCTAACGGATGAATGTTTTTCATTACTTTTTAATTGTTGCCAGTGTTGACCTTCAAGGTCTTTTTCTGGCAGATAATTTGTTATGGTAAGGATGAGATCATTAAGTATTTTAGCACAAGCGGCATGATGCAAATACTTTCCTAATATTATAGAATGCTGATGTGGTAAGGGTTTGTTTTCTTAGGAATTTGTTCTCCATATTTAGTGATTTTTCGGATCCTATCTTAAAAGAGCAGTTGTACTGTAATCATGCAGGACAGTGGTTGTAGGTAGTACAGTAGCAGGTGTCAGCAGCTTCTGCTGTGAGATTTTTTTTGACAGGTTTTGAACTGTAATAAAAAGGTATTACTGTAAAGTCTCTGTGGCACGTTTCTGTGGCTTCTAATACTATTTGTATATACCAAGAACAAATAATGACTTCTCTCCTTTGCTCTATTAATGGAAGCATCTGTATAGGAGCCTGCAGGTTTTCCCCGTGCAGAAGCAAGCCTCTGTGGCATCTGAGGCTCCAGCGCCTGTATGAAAGGTGTTAAGTGTTACTAAATTTTGCTATAATATATACTGTATATAATATATACTGTAACTCTGGTTTTACTATCTTAGTGTTTGCATAGGTAGGCACTAAAAATGCATATTGGGTAAACAGCAAATGCTGTCATGATTTATGTTTACAAATATTAGTTTAAATTCTCTATAAGTAAATGTTTTAGTATTCAACTATTTTTTTTGGTCAGAGAATAGAGATGCCTGCTCAGAGACAAATGGCAGTGGGGAGGAGCAAGCCAGCGTATAATCCGTTTCCTTTAGGTTTGCTTGACAGTTGTTGTTTTTCTGTCTTGAAGAGGCTTGGAAACTGAATCAGTTGTTTGCTAAAATGTTTGTTGATAGAAACATTTTTTGCTCGCATGGTCACTGAGGGAAGATGAACAGAGCTATTGTCTTGTGCTCATCTCTGCTACGGGCAGTCACTTGCAGGAAGTCTATAAATAATTCTTAAGGTAAAATTTACCTTGCTACTGCTTGTAATGTAAAGAGAAAAGCTGATGCACAGGGCTGGGTCAGAAGCTTCAGCTCGCCTGTCTGCCAGCAGCTTGCAGAAACGATGCTCCTGTGTGGCCTGCCTGTTCCTGAGGAAGGGGTGGAAGAAGGGGAGGAAGGGCCGCCAGCAGAACATGTACTCTGATGGATAGATAAGGGTAACGAGTGCTGGTGGCCAGAGAGCAGGAACAGGCCGGAGGCCTGGAAAGTGATGTCCGGGCCAAACAGAGAGGAACTGCTCAAGGGGAGCGGGGTTGGCTTGAGCTGCCAGGATAGAAAGAGGGGCAGATCCCAGAAATTCAGCCTGCTCTCCCTCAGCCCCATCCCAGTGCCCTCCATGTGTCAGGCTCAACTTTCCTCTCCACCAGAAATGGGGGAAGAGAGGTACCTGGTATGTGCTCAGGTGGAAGCCAAGCATCTTGCAGTTGCAGCACCACATTTTTCCAGCCTCAGGCATAATGTACTCAGGTTTTCATGCAGAAAATGCATCACCGCGTTTTGAGGTGGTTAGTCTTGGGCTTTCTCCTAAGCCTGCATTAGGGTTGGGGTCATTGTAAGTCGGGGAGGAGCCCCAGCAACAAGCACAGTGGACTGGCCCAGCACATCCCAGTTTCTGGGGTATTCTTCTGGTGTGCCCCATTATTGAGCTGCATAAATAACTGTTTTTTAGAAATTACATGAATTTTTTAAATCTGCCACATCCTGTAGACTTGAAAAAAAAAAATAAAAAAGTCATTGTTGTGAATTGTATTCATTTGTCCTCTGCTAATGTGCAGACCCAATAATTTTCACATAAAAATATTTTTCCTCTACTCTTTCATGACTGAAAATCCAGCATGTCATTTTCTGTCTTCTTGTGATGAGATAGCAGAATCAAATCTGTCACTCATGCTTCTGAGTAAGCCCCGCACTCTGTGGGGAGCTCCCTGTTCCCAAATCAATATGGCTGGAGTGTTTTTCACCAAATACTAATTCAGGAGAACATTCTAATTAACGTAAGCGGAAACAGAAGCCTTTTGATGATAAACATTGAATATGTTTTAGCATTATTCTTCCAAAGAAAATGAGCTAACTGAAGCATCTGTCGTGGCTAAGGGAGTGACAGAGCTGTGGTGGTATGGTATTCACTGGGGATACCTGAGACAGTCATTGGTGAGACCATGGCATGCACAGATACGTACAACTTGCATTGTGTGCCAGGAACATGGAGAAGTGAAGCACCCAAAGCGGCCAGTGATTTCCCCAGCAATGAGGACCTATTTGCCCACCTGAGGTTTGGGGTAGCAGCTGCCTGTCCTGCTCTTTTTTTTTCCATGTTTTAGGAGCGAAGGGTGTGTTGGCACACATAGAGGATATGAAGCACATGAAATGAAGGTGGAGTTGCCACTGCTCAGATGTGTATAGCAGCAAAGTGAGTTGATTTGAACGTAGAAATTGTGGTGTTCACTTACTTTCAGCTTACATTCAGTGATTTCCAGCTTACATGTACCTCAGAAAGCTTAAGTAGATGTTTCTCTAACTTCTTTATGATCAGAGGGAAGACTAGAATCTGTAGGATCATCAAACTTACTGATGGCATTAGAAGAGGAGGTAGTGCTGATTAGAATGAGCCCCATTAATTACAGAGCTGTTTGTTGAAGGAGGGATTAGCACTTGCAACTGTATCAGTATGTTGTATCTGTTGAGAAAGGAAGGCAGTTTAGTTGTGGAAATACACTGTGTATAGTGGAGGCCATACAGTCTTCTTGCTGCTCTAAAGATGTCCCATCTCCCCAGGGGCTGGAGGCAGGACGAGCTGGGTAAGGGAGCTGCCTCTGGGGTCCAGACCCTCTCTCTAGGTCTATTGGAGAGGAAACTAACCCAAAGGGTTGTGTTGGAGTGTGCTCGCAGGTCCTGATTGACCTTCTCTAGTGTGATCAGCACTGTAGAATCGGCGAAAAAACAGAGATGCAAAGTGGTGATGAAATAGCGTTAATAGCTGGCTTTGGCTTGGGGTTGCTAAAGTTCAGCAGACCATCTGTCATCATACGTCTTTGACTTAGCAAGGGACAGCAACAGAGGACAAGAGTAAGCACTGGGTAGTTACAAGCTCTCTCTGAAGACTTACATTGCTGTTTGTGTGTGTACGTTACTGGTCATACCATCCAAAGTTTTCGTTGTTGTTGTTTGTCTTCAGCCGGCTTGCATTCATGGTCTAAATGTGATGTGTATCGTAAAATTTAAACAAGGATGTCTCAGTCCATCAAAAAATGTTCTTCTTGGAACATTCACCTCAAAAGAAACCAAATACTGACTTTAAAGAAACTTGTGATATTGAACCCAAATTAATGAAATATTTGATTAACATATTCTAGAGATCCACTTTCTCAAGTCAACTAGGGAAAGTTCTGCATGGTGCAGCATGCATAATGACAATGAACCAAAGCAGCTATCAGAAATGAAGTCTCAGAGCATGAGCAAAATTGGGTATCATCTAACCATGTTATATACCCTGCAAAACAGTACATTAGAAGTAATGTTAATTATTATCAAAGCTATCATTGGATTAAAAATAGTATTAACTCCTTAAGCAGAAGCACTGTTAATCAACTTGTACTAGAACAGGGAATTCAAAAACACCGGCAGATATTTTATTACGTGCAGGAAATACACTACTGCAGAAATCCAGAAGCATAAAGACAATGATTAGTTATAGTTTCTTATGTGGTAAAGAATTTAGATGCCTCTCTTTGTTCCTTAACTTGAAGCACACTTCATTGAGATGAAATTCCATGTTGTTGCTGAATTTATTCAGAGGTGAAACTAAAAAGCAATTTAAAAAAATCGAACTCAAAATGCCATAAATGACACAGGAGATCTGAGACACCTTGAGAAAACAGTTAGCAGTTGTGAAAGTGCCCTGTTGACATGTGAAATATTCCCTTCACCTGTAAAATTGTTAGGTTCTCCCGTTGACATTCCCTTCTCTTACCGCATTTATTTCTCAAACACTGCAAAGAATGTTGCCAAATCAGAGCTATGATTTAGCACACTAAAATTAATTTGCATTACGGTTTTCACATAAAGGGAAAAAAATTGCCAGTTGTGGATTTACTGGGCCTGTGAAATAGTATCTGGTTTACTAAATACCGTTTTCTCTGTCTGTGGCATTGCAGAAGAGTTAGTGCTTGTATTTGCCTTATGACCTTGGTGCCTCCTTCTCCCCCATGCTCTTTTAATTATGGACCAACCTAATTTGTAGCTGCAGTCTAACGAGAGAGAAGAAACGTGTTAGAGGATGTAACAGTGATCCCCTTTTGCTAATTTTTGCAAACAGATGATTATTTGTGCTTGTAAAGTGAAATTAACTACCGTAGTGTTTACTTATGTACATGCATATCTATACATATCTATCCAGTGTGTCTCTCTATGCGTGTGTATATATATGTCCTGTAGCATTTAGAATTTTTTTTCAATAGCTAGAATTACATGTATTTGTTCCCTGTTTGTGTAATCCAATAGCTCTTCTAATAAATCACAGACAAAATGCTACATGACAAGAGAGGGAGCCGCTGCCTCTTTGGAGTGCCTAGTGTATGTGCTTGAATTCCTTCAGCATCGGAGTGGCCTGTACAGCAAAGTCTTCACAACGTGCCTGGTTCTCAGCTGAAGTGATTTCTGGCATTCCTCTAATTTTGAGCCTTGGGTGTTTGCATAAGATGAATGCTTTTTGCCTTTGCCTGTGTTGGTATCCATAAACTGGGTGTAGGGAGAGCAAATGCCCGAAGTATCAGGAACTGAAAGGGGATGTCTTAAGGCTGGCTTAAGGCCAAAATGAAATACATCTCTCTTGGCAGCAGGGGTGCTTGAGACAGCCCTGTGATACTGAATAACTTATTTTTTTTATCGGTTAGGCTCATCCCTACCTCAGCTGACCTCCTTTGTCGGGCAGCGAGCCGGTCCATGCTCAGCTGGTGGGTCCTCGCGTGTCCCTTCTCATGCGAGGGCAGGAGGCGTGCGGAGTGAATGATGCTCTTAGTGTGTTTGATGCTATGTCTGCCGTTTGGTTAGGACATCGCGTGCATACCACAGGAGGAACCAGCCAGTACTTGGCCCAGGGGAGCTGCATGCCAGTGAAGGACAGAGCAAAACCTGCTGTTGCTCCCCAGTTTTATTGGTGTGCCAGTTGGAAATGGTGCCCACTGGAGTTGCAGTGCCTGCCCCGGTTGGCATCCTGAAGGAGACGTCCCCCCGTGCCACCGTGCTGCTCTTGCCTGTGTCCCCCATCGGGCACTGCTGAGCCCTGTGCTCAGCTGGCTCGGGTGTTTTGGTGTCAGTGACAGGCAGCAGCTGTCAGAGTGTCTCACCCCTCCTTAGGACGAGTGTCCGCTCGACTCGGTTGGGAATGCATTTATAACATGTTTTGCTTTCCGTGCCAGAGACAATCAGTCAGGAATATGGTTCGGGTCAGTATTTTCTTAGGGGCCTTTCCAGAGAAATGCAACATATGGCTGCTGGCCCAGGGGAGCTGCACAGCCCCTGTGAGCCATGCAGCTGCGAGGCCCAGGAAGATGCTTCTCTTTGATGCTTCTCATCAAAATTTCAATGCAGCAGAAAGGAGAAGCAAGGATTAGTGTCAGAAAGTGGCTGCAAACATTTTTCTATGGTTTTTCCCCCCGCAGCAGTAGAGCTGAGTGCCTGGCCTGTGTGCTTGGCACCGTTCCTCTCCAAGCTGTGGAAATCTTGCTGGAAGTTAATGCTTCCACTGCTGCTTCCTTTTTTTTTCCTTTCCTGGGTTTTTTTTCCTTGTTCTGCATATGGATGTTGGCAGGGAGCAAGCTTCAGGTGAGAGCAGAAAAGTGTTGCAGAAAGATTGCTCATCAAGCCATCTTTGCTACAGAGAGAAGGGTTGCAGTGGGCTGGGGTGCCTGGGAATGCAGCAGGGTCCTGATCTGCAGCAAATCCAGCTATTCTTGCAGTTGCTCGCTTCTATACTCACCATATGCTGGTAGGGGAATGATCATCCAGTCCTTAATTACTGCATGAGTTTCACCTTTCAGTTGTAAAGGGACAGATGATTTAATTTATGGTTTTAATGGCAAAAAGATGTGTGTCAGTCAGGCTATTAATCACTTATTGCTTTACAATGTTGATGACTTATTGATTTAAAATGAGTTTTTAAATAGTTCAGAATAGCAGCTGAAGCTACTGTGCAACATAGTCATGCATGTGGTAGAACAAAGGAGGTAGAGAACTTAGTATATTTAACTAAAAATGTGGACATTTTTATGTACAGCAGTTCTTTGCCTAGGATGAAATCAATGGCATGTCATAAAATATCTACTAAACTGAAACAATTAGTAATACAGTTAGAAGCTTCAATGTTTTTAAAAACCTTCTCAGTTGTATAATAATGTATGAAGAATACAGCTATAATAAAAAATACATTTAATTGTATAATAGTATAATTGTGTGATATAATAATGTGCAAGCCACATCTTTATTCACATTTTTCTAGGGCCTGCTTTTTTAAAATTAACTGTAGTATTTCTGCCTCTATCGAATTCTGCAAACAAAGATTGCCAGATTGGAGCAACTTGGGTTGGTTCTTTGTTTTTATTTGCTTTTCTTCCACAAAATTTTGCAAACACAAATCAGTACAAATAAAATCTCTCATATTCCAGACACAGTATAGGTGGAGCTTTTTTTCAAGTAAAAGCCTGCTTTCTTGGGGGACACTCAGTACTGGAAAATTGTCAGAACTGAACCATTCTGGTGTTCCATAGTTTGAAATAATGTTTCACTTTTATGTAATTGACAAAAGACTCAGGCAAAAGAGAGGTGTTTAACCTGGTACAGGCTAAGGAAAATTGCATGCTGGCTGGCAAGATTAAGTGTGTGGTTTGTAGACCATTTGTTTGTATAAACACGAATCTGTTGTTGCAGCTGATGGCATTATAAAGAATATTAAACCTTGGAAAGACCAACAGGAGGAAAAAAATCCTTGATTTTGTGCATTTCCAGGGATTAACATACAGTTTCTTTCTTGAGCCTACTCAGGTCTGTTCTCTACCAGCCTGATGGGATGTGTGCTGAAGCTAACTGGAAGCAGGCTGTTAACTTCTAATATGTTTTGGATCAGAGCTCCAGTGAATTCCTTTCTCCCTTGTAGAAGACACTTGAGCACTGTGTCAGAATAATTAAAAAAAAAAAAAAAAGTCTTTACAAGGTTTATTTTATTCCTTTTTAAGCAGGGAGAGAAATTTGTAATAGGACATGGTTATCAAAATATGTAAAAATGGTGCCTAGAAATGCGTTCTTATCTCATGTAATTGCTTTATAATTGTTGGGGAGGGGAATCAGATTAGGGAGGATAAATATTTCCAAGGCTGAAGTTAATATATTTTTGCAAATAGTGACTATAAGCCTGCATTCCTTGAAGTCAGTGGGAGTTTTGGAGTTTTGCAGAATTGAAGCTAGTTTTTGCAAATTCTCAGCTTTATGTAAGCGAGTTTGAGGTTGATTTTTTTTTTTTTTAAGGAGTAATCAAAACTTTTAATCAAAGCTTTCATTTATGTTTAGAATATTTTTTGAAGTAGGAAGTGTTAATCTTGAAGGTATAATTATTTTTTTCTTAACTTCTCTTTCTCTCCTACTCTCCATTACCTCATTTAAAAATAAAACGCAGAAACGCTTCCATGAAGCTTAGAAATCAGTAAGTCAGAGACTGTTTTTCGTGCATGCATTGAAGACAGATCCTTATTTTTCTTTTTTTTAGTTTTTTTTTTTTCTACTCAAGTGTGTTGTTATGAGACTCACCGGGACTTGCTGCACTTTGTGCCTGAAGTTAAAATATTTGTGCGGGACATCAGGAAAGCATCAAATGGTTTTAGTGAAAATGCTTTTCTCCCCCCCCCCCCTCCCCCCCCATCATTACCTTTCAACTAAAATTTTGTGTACATAAAGTTACTATTTTGATGTCAATAGCTTCAGTTGGGACAATAAATCATTCTTTAAAGCCAGTAACTTTCCTAAAGTCTTCCAAAGATAAAAAGTGTGTAAACACATTAAAACTTGTTCTGTAGGTTGTGGCGTAGATGAAGACTAAAAAGGTAACAATTGACCTTCTGTGGAAGTTGTGCTTCAGAACCATCATGGAGCTTCTGAAAAACATGCTCAAAGTATTTTGTTTGTGTGGTACTTCCAGCAAAAATGGTTTCCCCAAATTTGGTACAAGAACAAGTATATTTGCTCCTCTGAAAGCTGGTTTAATCTTGTTTTCATGCTAACTAAATTTGCACTTTCCTCGACACTGTATCTGGAGCTTGTCTCTTCCCTTGCTGCTGAATAGCTGCAGAGGTTATAATATACGTGTATAGATACTGTGCCTACAAAAGCATTACTAGCTGTAAAAACAAAATAGTAATGCCTAAGTCCTATAAAGTCATCTTTAAGAGTCCATGAGAGCTCTTGAGCAAAAGGAAATCTTCCGAGTTTTGCGCACACAGAAACGAAGACATGGAGGAGTGGTTTTCCTAAAACCATCCTGGGGTGGCTTGCAGGTTGCGGCAGAAACTAAATTATCAGCCTGTGAATGCTAATGCCTGACCCCAGCCACACTACTCCTCGTGACCAGTGGGTACCAGCCAGCTGAGACTCCCACCTGCCCCAGAAATGGGAATGGTGCTTTTGTAGCCTGCTCTGGTCCATGCCCGTCCCAGGAGGGTGCATAGCAGCCAGGCCTCCAGGGAGAAAATAGGTTTGGTCATCTGTGAGAAATCCTGTTTGGGGGAAAGTGATGCTCACACATCTTTATCCCTCTTAGGGTTTGTTTGTTCTGGAGTATTTCTGCATTTTTTTGTCCACTTGTGCGGTCTGGGAAGGAATTGGCCGCAGGATGTGCAGAATTTATGCTCTGTATCAAAGCAATTTTACTATTAGCATCTTGGATTTTTGGTGTGAAAAGAGAGTATGTTACCCCATCCGTTAGACTTGCCAAAATCAAATACTTGGTGAAGCAAGATGAAAGCCAAACACAGATTTTTGTATCTTTACAAACTTTACTGGTATCTTACAAAATCGGGATCTAACACAAGACATCTCATAAGATGCAGAGGTCATTTTAACAAGGCTGTTGTTGACTTGCAGTAGTTACTATGGGCAGTTTTACTTCCTTAGTGAAGGCGCAGAGTGTGTGGGGGAATCGGGGGAGACTGTCAAGAACTTGAAAATCAGTGTTTCCAGCCATTCCAGACTGGAAGCAAAAGCTGTCTGCTGGAAAGCTAGGAAACCCTCAGTTCTCTTCTTTGTAAGCCGAAAACTCATTTTTAGACTAGAGAGAGACTGCAAGATACCAAAATTTAAAGATTGAATACTATTAAATGCAGAGTTAAAAAAAGCATTTAATTTTTGGAAATTGGGCGTAGAAGTGAAAGAATCAGATAAAGATGCTGCAGTTTGGATAAAAGAAAATAACTCATCCTGAAAGTAGGATTTTCTTGGAAAATGTCATGATGTTTCTGGGGATATTTAGAATGTCTCCAGACTGAAAATGGACAGGGTAGGAGTGAAGTAGTCGGAAATTCACAGAAAGTTTCAAGGCTACATGATGAAACAAAGGCATATCACATGAATGTTTACGTAGGTGGGATCAGTGCTCCTTTTATTTTTGTTTTAATATTGGAAGGAGCACTCAGGCTGCACTCTATTTATAACCGTTGGTCCTTAACTTTCATCCATATTCTCTGTATTTGCACATTCTCTCTCATAATGCAGCATAACTGTTCTCTTTGTCCTTTAACGACTTGTTTCCTCTTCAGTCATGCTTTCACTCACTTCCTTTTAGCTCTTTCTATTAACTCTAGCCTATTCTGATTCCCTCTTGCTGCTGCTCTTTACCGTCTTTCCTTTTCTCCCTGGCCCTTAATTCCTCCTATCTTTCTGTCCCTCCTTCCTTCCTGCCTCCTACCACTGGGTCAAATGGTTTTGGGGAACCAGGATGCGAATTTTGCATGCCACACATGGAGTAGCGGAATAGAGCAGTGCATGGAGAAGTTTATCCTCGGAAGTCAGTACTAATTTCAGATTTCCTCGTTGCTGGCGAACAGCTACCATTGTAGACTAGGAAGCCTTAGGAATAAGCCCGCAGAAGATGGGGTTCCCTGTGGCACAGTCCTGTCAAAGCCCTTCTGTAGAAGTGGGTGCTGACCTCTATAACTCTAGAGGACATGAAGCTGAAGAGTATGTGCACTCATGTCATGGGGAAATAGAAATATGAACCAAACTACTAACCCAGTACCTTATATTTCTGCTGGAGTAACTTGATTTAATAAGTTAAAATGTCAGTGCTGTGACTCTGACACTTTCATTTCCTTTCTCTGCTTTCTTTATGGTGGCACTCCAGGGTTTTTAAAAACATCTAACAAAAGAAGGAAAGATCACGAAAAACCACGATTTTAATTGCATGCAGTTTTTAATATTCCTGGGATCTGTTTTGAAGGGTACATTTGACAGGGAGAAACCCAGCAGCCCCACACTGAATCCTTTGTCCTTCCTGCGGGGTGAAACAGTAGATAGCTTACTGTAAGTGTGGCTGGCTGCCAACCCGTGGCGCAGATTCTTTTCTTGATACTGTAAACTGGCAAGAAATCAAGAATTGCTGTTCTTCCTTTTATTTACTTTCTCTTCTGTATTAAAGAGCTCAGTAAATAAGAGAAAGTTAAATGTTCAGTGAAGATTTTGTACGGTTTAATTGTTGAATAGCAAAGAATTATCGGTTGAGGGGGGAGGTTGCCCCCTTTTTTTCCATTTATTTTTAGTTGAAACTGGAAATATCAGTTCCTTCATCTGGAATAGATTATTGCGGGGAAAAGTCTGTGCAGAGTTTGAAACGAGGGCAGAGCAAAATGCATCCATCATGCATAGTTTGAAATAATCTGCAAGACCTCTTCGGATTTGGTCCTTAAATGTACTTCCTCCCGATTTTCTTCCAAACTTGTGTTAATAATGCGTACTCTGTGTCTAGAAAAGACTTTTTTGTAAAGTGTACCCCCTGCCTCTGCTTTTAAGTATTTTCTTATTTGTACAACTAAGCTTCCTGAAATAGCTGCTGAGTTTTTTGTTTTGCTGTTATATATAAAAGTGGTAGAGGGGTGTGGAGTTCCTTCTGCTGCTTCTCACATCCAAGGCATGCCTTGCAAGATACTTTCCTTTTGCACTAGGAAGGGAATCAGCGTTGCTGCTTTTCTGATGGTTGTATCACTAATTTATCAGCAGAATTATCCCCAGGGAAAATCGTTACCTTGATACTGATATTGTACACATTGTAGTGATTTATATGGAGCAAAATACATTTCTACATGAAAGATACAGGAGGTCAAATTAAATTTAAAAATTACTGCTGCTGTTAAATGCAGACTTAATGTGAAAAATTACCCCACAACAGATTGTTTTAAATCCCAGGGCATATTGTGGTTCATTCAGAGGTCTGTCTATCTTACTTAAAACATATTAAACATTCAGTAATATCAATGTATATCTCTTGCTGACTTGATTAACCTACCATATAGGTCATGTATGTACAGCTCTATTAAAGGCACTGTTGAAAGAAAGCATGGATTCGTGTTTTGTTTCTTGGCTAATTGGAACTTAAGGTTTCTGGAAATGATAAGGAATATTTTTGTTTCTGAAGCAGTGGACTGCGACTGAAGAAATCTGGACTTAATCTGCCAGATTTCTTGAAATAACTCGGTGAAGTCATCGGTTGGTTTTTTGGGGGGGTTGTGGTTTTTTTTTTTCTTTCCCCTGAGTTCTTAATCTGTAAAATGGAGATAATCCTGGTCCCTTACCAGACAGCAGTATGGTGCAGATAAATCCATGGATGTTTGTGGGACAGTGCAGTAGTACCTGATGGGTTCAGCATAATTATTCACATTAATGATTCATGCTAAGGAATGATTGAAAAGCTGCATTAGCTGGAAAGTTGGGAGTATGTTCTCATATACAGAAGCAGAGAACATGGAGGCTTAGTTTCTAATCTGCAATGCCCAAATGAGGGAGTCAGAAAATATTTATGCAGGAAATTTAGTAGTTTACAAGTTTCCTTCCTTTGGTTCCTTCCTTCCTTTAGTTGGAAAGAAATTTTTTTTTCAGACTCTGCCAGGAGAGTCTGGATTTCTGAAGTAAATTATTTTCAAAGGAATAGGCACATTTTTGTGGACATTTGTGTAGGTGACTTGGAACTAAAATTAATGAGTAAATAAATTATTTCAAGACGATTAAATTTGAGCGATGATCCGGAATACTGGGGGCAACTTTTCTAAGCAACTACTAAAAAAAACCCTCTCCCGTCAAAGCATGGATCAGAAAATATCCCCAGTCTCGATTATAGCACTCACAGTTTTTTCCCCTCATTCTCCTTTTTCTTTCTTCTTGAAACTGTATCTTGAGCACATTCAAGATGTGTAGGGAAGATTTCTTCAAAAGTGACAGGTAGAACTATCACAAACTTGTTATGATTTTAAGGGTGTTGGATAAAATGCATAATTATCTTGAATGCGGTTTCGGTTTTGTTGCTGTTTCAGTGTAGCTCGCCACAAAAAACTCAGATGGATTCTTCAAGGATCCGTGATGTTAAAGGGAGAAATAAGTAGGTAACAACTGTTTTCACTGGTGCTTTACAGTCTGTATCTTTGGTAAATGTGGTTGTTTATTTTAAGTGTAAGTGACATTAGTTTCATTCCTATTTTATCACCCGTGTTAGGGGAAAATAAAGAAATACCTGTGTAGAGTTTGAGTTATAATGTAGCTGAGTGGCTTGAGATGAGTCTACTGATGCATTTCTCCTTTGATACTGTGAGCAGAATATCTTGAATAGGTGGAAGATTTCAGTGTATATTTATAAAATGCAGGAATAAGTGCTTGATATTAATATTAGTGACTTTGTTTACTGAAAATCAGTGTATTGCAGTAGCATTTCAGAATGACTCTTACCAAGTTCAGGTAGTTTTCTTGTGGATCTCAAAAGCTAGGTTTTTGTGCTTATATTTCTACATATTTGGAAGAAACAGAAAATGGTTTTATCAGTTGCTTCCTGATGACATCCTCAGTTCTTGCAGTAACAATTTTCTTTGGCTGTTGCAGTGTGTGCCAGGAGATTGCAGATCTGGTGTCTGTACATAGACCTGATACCTCAGAAACCATCTTTGATCCAATATGCTGGTAAGGCAATTATCATGAGTCAGATGAACCCTCCACCCCAGGTTCCTTGGTATGGGTCAGGCCAGAGCAAGACCTTTTCTGGTCAGGGAGCCAGTCTGTGAATTAGTGTCGGTGAGAATTACGGGTAAAATCCCCAGCCATGGCTCATGTCCAGAATCAGTAGCAACACCGGTAATTTAAATGTCTGCCCCTCCTGGACAAAAATGAGCTGCTTGCATCTCACTCTTTCTCTCATCCTCACAAGGGTCATTTCTGATTTGTCCAAGTAAAACCAAGAAAATAAGTTGGAGGAGGAAGAAAACGATGTCTTCCTCCTTCCCTTCAGGAAATTCTTGTTTGTCTCACCAATACATCTTCCACTTCTGTTCCCCAGCAACTTAAACCAGAGGAGGGATGTCCCACTGATCGTGTCTTCAGTAGGTCACGGCATAAGCCACTCTCCATTTTATCCCCCTGGCTAGGCTGTATACTATTTGCTGCATTCAGTCTCTCTCTTCCTTTGCCAGATCATGTCTGATTTTCTCCTCTTGATCAGGACCTAGACCAGCCACTGTCCCTGCCAGCTCCTTACTTCCTCTCCAGAGCTGGGGGCTGCTGGACAGAGTGATGCTTACAGTCCTGGGACCATCCTCACCTCCCCTGGCCTCCTTCTCCCCACTGCAGCACCCACAGTGGTGTCAGCCACAAAGGGATTTTCTTTATTGCATTAAGCTTGTGAGGGAAGATTTAGTAGGTGTGTCACAGTGCCATTAGCCTCCTGTGACCCAGTGTCTCAACAAATCCGTTCATGGCTGTGAAGAATTTGTTTTGGTTTGAGCAAATTCATCTGGAAGTATTAGGGCCACCTTGGTGGAAACTGTTTCCTCTACCCAGGATGCCATCTTCTTAATTCTGGGTGTCTGGACCTACTGGTGGTATTTGAGTCATTACACCAGTGTTGGGTAACATACCATCTAGCAATGGGAGACTTAGAAATACGATTAACTGAATTTCCTAAAGTCAGATAATACTGAAATATTTTCTAAGAAACTTTTACAGAGAAACAGGAATTTTATGTTTGTGGTAGCTTACACAGGGATTTTATGTTCGTAGTAATAATGTTCGTAAAAGATGCAAAGTAACATTTCAACTTTTGGAGGACAACCACAGAATCTATTAAAAAAAAACAACCCAAAATGAAAGTGTTGTCAGATATGTAGGGAAAAGAAATCTGTCAAAGTTTACTCATGTTTGTCTAGAATGCAAACCAGTTAATGAGTTCTTTCCCTGGACCAACAAACAGCGTCTTGTTGCAACAGCTTGAAATCTTTACATAACTTAAAGGCTCTTTTCTTTGATATGAAGTTCACTTTGTGACACCTTGGTGACAGGGATGTTAGTTAATTATTATCTTTATTACAGGTGTGGCCTTGTTTAAATATCTGAAAAAGTATCTTGTCTGTGGCACGCTGATACTGCTTGAGCACGTGTATCTGTTGTACGTGAGCTGCCTTCAGGTTGGGCATGCTCATAATGAAGAACAGAAAATGTTCTGCCATCCTTCAAATCCTGAACAGAGCTCTCTGTAAATGTCACTGGAAAACACTGAAGAGTCCAAGCCTAGCTTGAAAAAAAAATATACAAAATAGGATTTTTATGTGGGATGCAGGTAGGATTTAGCTGCACAAGTACAAAAATGAGATCTAAGCCAGCAGGACAGCTTCCTGCTAAATTCCAGGTGACATAATGACTAGAACTGACTTGATCTGGGTTTTTTTGTGTGTAAATCCCTGTTTCTTTTATGACACAGTCTTTTTGGTTTTTTGGGAATTGCTCACTATGCCCAGGGTATTGGATTCCACACAAATACGCAGGAGAGGTTTCTAGTTTCTTTGGAAAAGTCATCAAAAAAAGGGATATCAATGTCTCTCTCAGATGGTTATACCATGGAAAGACCTGCTGCCCTGTATTTGGGGTCTGAGATCCAGTTACTGCCTTTTCTTTAAGGTGTTCAAACATTTTTCTCACAGGTGAGCATCCAGGGGCTACAGCCAATCCCAGAGCAAGAGCTCGCTGTCTCCACCTGACTGAAAATAATTCCTTTTGACCCCGTAAATCTTCATTTATCTTGGGCAAAGGCAGACTCTTGTTCTGGCCACACGATGAGAAAGGTGACTCACATGTTCCAGTTCCCATTCCAAAGATCTTTCATAGTCCTGACATGTATTAGCTATTGGATAAAATGTGGACACAAAGTGGAAGGATGTACTGCTAAGATGAACTTCCATTGCCATATGTGAGAAGCATTTAAGACCTGTTCCCGTCCTTTTTTTCTGCTAACCAATGTAAAAAACTTTCCACTTACCATGATAATTTTGCAGGATCTTACTCTTAAGTTTTTGCTCTCCTTGTACATTACTTGGGAAGAATAAGCACATAACTTTTGGTTATGGATGATCATTGATGGAATTTAATGTTGCTTAACTATGATAATCAAAGGGTCAAATAATTTTATGAGTTTTGATGTATTGTTTCATCTTTAATACCATGACTGTGGTCCCTGTGGTTGAAGAACAGCGATTGTTAGGTTTCTTTTACCATCTGGCACTATGACAGAAATACCGTATCTTGTGTTGCTCTAGCATGATGAAAAAATAGATAAATAAATAGGATTTATGGGTTTTCTTCGCAAGGCTTTTCCACAGGGCAATTGATTTCATTTTAGCCTGTACCAGACAGACCAAGATAAAGGAAAAAAAATTGTATTTCTCTCTCTTGCTTTCCCAGATCCAGTGTAAACGAAGCAAGACTGATATGTACTTACAGGTCCTTAAAATACCTAACACGTTCAGTTTGGTTTTCTGAAGAGATGATTCTGGTCCTCTATTGTTAGTTACTTCTGCGGAAGAAAATAGGCTGTTTTGCAATAATTTTGAATGCCCTTGAGGCTCCTTATGCAGAACTTTATAATACTTCGTGACAAGCACCTTGCACAAGGCTTTTTGGTGTGGGAACATTTCTTTTTAATTGGGTTGCAGGCAAAGCAAAGGTTCAACTCTGTCACATTAATCTGTTGGAAGTTTCTGCAGCGATTTTTCCCATAAACTGTGTATTCTTTATCAAGGTCAAAAGTGTCACTGTTCTTCAGAAATGAACACGCAACATATTGTTTAAGGAAGTAGTAGTCTGCTTTGGAAGAGGCTTATACAAAAGATGAAATCAGTAGAATCAGGAATTCAAGGTAAATCCAAAGGCTTTTTATACAAGTGAAGAAGTTCCATTTAATACTCAGCTGAGGTTCCACATTGCGTGACTGGACAAAAGAGAAATTAAGTAGCAAAAGTCAGGATCAGATACATTTTGAGTGTTGTTTTTTTTGTTCTAAAATGTATTGTTCTGGGAGAATATTCTTTGGGTAAGTACAGGTCTGGCTGTAAACTGCAAGATGGGCTTGTCATCTTACTTAAAAGGGCCTTTCATATTAAAGGCAATATAGTGTGGTTAAAATAGTGTTTGACATGAAAAGAAATTAAGTGTAATGCTGAATTTAACTACTTTATATGAGTCGAACTGCTATGATGAGAAAATGTCAATAAAGTTTCTAATACAAAAATACATTTTGCAAGTCTTAACATGTATCACTTGGAATTATACTAGTTGTCTTCTTGCAAGGAGGCATGGATGACTTTAATAATTTAAAAAATATGAACAGAATTGTAAGTTTCCCCTCATAAGAAAGGTACCAGTTGTATTTTTTCTTAGTGTGTAGATGGCTAAAAACTGATAATCAGTGTATTAGTCACTACAGAACAGTGTATGTGTATATTTATGAGGTCAGAAGTAGCTGTTTGCTGCATTAAATACATTAAAGTTTAAAAACGGCTTAAAAATGGGAGTAGAAAGCTTCCTAATTTCTATAGCTTTATGCTTAAAGGCCTAATTCTATACTTGTACACAGAGAGCATTAGTGGGGTAGGATGTAGCTGGAAAGATGCTGGTTCTGCCTTGGTCACACTTTGGGGCATGACACATTCTGGAGGGCATCTGCTGGATTCGGGGAGGTTATGGATTCAGAAGAGTGGTCAGACTCTCAGGGCAAGCATTCGTTTCGTTGGGCACAGGTGTATGAATGTTTTGGTGTGGGCCAGGAGTGCGCTTCTGAAGCAAGTCCGCTCATTGTCCCTGCTTCCTGCAGACGTGCGCACATTGCTGCGTGGTCTCAGAATGTCTCCTGGCGGGTTTCTTTTTGGGTGCTGCTAAACCAGAAGATGTTTTCAGCTTGGTGACACCCGTTCAGGCAGTGGGACCAGAACAGCTCTAGTTGAAAGTGAAAACATCTGATCAAAATGTGAACACTGGGTCCTCAGGATCCTAGGTTTTGCCCCCTACATCACTCCTATGGAGTTGCGCTGCTGGCTTTTGTCATAGCCTGTCCTGTCTCAGCCGATGACCGATAGCAGATGCCTAGGGAAGACGGTAAAAGGCAAGCACATAGTAGTGCTTTCCCAGTATATTTTCCCAGCTTTCAGCAATCTGCATCTCACAAACTTCCTGAAACAGAGATGGTATCTTGGGTTTAATAGCCGTTGATAGATTTTTCTTCCATTAGTTTGTCTGTTTTTAAAACCATGTACATTTTTATCATCCACAATATCCTGTGCAGTGAGTTCTATGGTAGAACAATGTATGTGTTAAGAAGTGCCTTCTTTTGTTTGTTTTGAATTTGCTACCTGATAATTTCATTTGATGCTCTTCTCTTGTAAGAGACAAATGATGCCTTATCCACTGCCTTTATGCTGCTCCATTTATCACAGATCTCTTTGATACCACCTTGATCGTTTGTCTTCCAGCCTGGAAAAACCACATCTATTTAGCTCCTTGAACAGAACCTGTTTCATACCTTTGATCATCCTTGTTCTTCTCTCTGCCTTTCCTAGTTCTGTTATGTCTTTTTTGAGACTGGAGAACTGTGTGCAAAACTAGATAACAGATTCAGTGTGCAGTGCCTGTCATTTAAATGCCGGCTTAATGGTGCATTTGTGGTGGTCTACATTCCAGATAGTTTTTTGACAATATTGGATTGTTTTGATGGCTGCTGAAACTAAACCAGGGTTTTCTTAAGTGCGTCCATAATGAGCTCAAATCTTTCTCTGTAGCTGTGACAGCTCACTCAGAGCCTGTGTTGTATACATAGGGTTGGGGTTGTTTTCCTCCCCACCCATCCTCATGACCACTCCCTATAATTCTTCATACCTGTCAACACTGAGTTTTGTCTTCCATTTTACTGTCTAGCCCTTTGCTATGTGACATCATTTGCAATTCTCTTAGTAAGCCTTTGTATTGCTACGAGTGACTTGGTATCTCTAGAGTACTCCTTGTGCATACTGTTCTTCCCTGTTTTCCACCTATTTATTCAGTTCTGTCCTGCAAAACTTTTGTGGAACACAGATACTGACATATTTTCATGGAGAAACTGAATGTTTAATACCACCTTTTATTTGCCATTTTTTAACAAGCTTTTATTTGTTAGCAGATCAGTCTAGTTAATTGATTCAGTCATGTTTGTCCTCACGTTGATTCTTTAGCAGTGCTAGTAGATTTATGAGGCAGTTGTGCAAATGCTGTGTTGACTCTTCACCAGCATCCTTTATCTAGCTCTGTGTTCAAAGACTTCTGTATTTTGGAACAATTCCTGCCAATTTGCTCAATATGTACATAAAATTGGTTTATAGTTTTGTGGATTGCTGTGAGAGCCCTGTTAGGAGAAAGGACACTGTGTTTGCTTTCTCACGTTTTTCTGGTATGGAGATGGGTTTAAGTAAGATTAACATGGGCAGTAATTCCTCAGCTGTGGGTATTTAAGTACCTGCAGAAGTTAGGGGAACGCCATCTCATGCTTGTGATCTGTTACCATTTGTTGTTGATATTTCTTCTCTGATCTTTATCACTGATGCTTAAATTTCAGACGGATTCTCAACCCACCAAGAAAAGGTATATTTTAGTCAGGGATTATCTATGTAACCTTTTCCATAGATAGCTCAGAAGCAAAAAAAGAGATTGTTTAGTTTTGTTATTGTGTGGGGGGTTTTGGTTTGGTTTAGTCCTGTTTCTTCTTCAGCCTTTTCTGCTCTGTACAAATTCATGGGCAGATCCATCTCAGGATTTCTTTTCAGACAGAGATAGATGAGATTATCCAGAGACAGAATGGATAGGCTTCACTCCTTTGGGACAGCCCGTCAGGTTTCTGTTCCCTTTAACCCCAGGCAGCAAGAGGACTAGAGCAAAGCTTAAAGAGAAGTCTGTGAGAGAGCCTCCTTAGAGAACGCAGCGATGAGTCAGAGGAACTTGAAAACCTTCTGAGTTGTGTGGGCTTTTTTTGTTGTTCATTGTTGTTTGTTTGGAGTGGATATTTTTGGGTGGCTGTGTTTGGTTGTTTGGTTTTGGTGTGGGTTTTTTATTTTTGTTTTGGTTTTAATTCTCTTTAATATTTCCTTTAAAGACAGCTAGGAAACTAAACATGGCAGTTATCTTAGTGCAACGTTAGGATTTCATAATTAAAGTCACAATGGCAGGAAATGCAGAAGTTTAGGTTTCAGTAGCAATATTAGCTACATATGGACTGTTTTCACTTCCTGCTTTTCATAATCAATTCATATTTATGTACTTTGTGACCTACGTTAATAGCTGAGCAACTGGCAAAATGTGATGATTTCTATCCTAACAGTGTTTCTGGGAAGTGTGTGTGGGGAAAATCAAGTTTTACGTAAAGAATTCAGGCATGAGTAAAGTTTTAAGTGATTTCCTCTATTATTTTGTGTATGAATCTTACAGAGCTTGGAAGTCAATGCAGGCTTTCTTAGTCATATCCTAAGGTTAGTGTATTTGTTTCTGTTTTCCATACGATTAGTATCTTTGCTGAGATTTGGTAAAAGAGCTCCCTGTAAGCAATGGAGAGCGAAGGGGAGAATAAAGGTGTTCAGATCATGAATGACTCTCCAGTGAGGAGACCTAGAGGTTGGGGAAAAGGGGGATAAGGTGGACTCCCTGTCAGACAAGGGTGTGGGCATAGAACGCAGAGTGGCATGGGCTGGAAGAGACCTTAAGGACCACCTAGTTCTAACGCCCCCTTGCCATGGGCAGGGTAACCTTTCACTAGACACATTGCTCAAAGTCCAGTCCAGCCTTGTCTTGAATGCTGCCAGGGATGGGGCAGCCACAGCTTCTCTGGGCAACCTGTGCCAGTGTCTCAGCGTTCTCGCAGTAAAGAATTTTTTCGTAATATCTAATCTGAATCCATCCTCTTTCAGTTTAAAGCCATTCACCCTTGTCCTATGCCTTTGTAAAAAGTTCCTCTCCAGGGGGTAAGAGATTTCTTCCATGTCCTGCGAGAGGGTGAAGCTATCTGTAGGAAGACAGCAAGTGACTTTCAGATACCTATGTGCAGCTTTGTTTGCCCAGGGGACCAGATCAAATGAGTTGCTGCATTGTGCACAAGGTCATTTCAAACTGTGCTAAGTTGGAGATCATATACTACAGGAAAGCAGTATATGAAACCCTTTAATATGCCTTGTATGTTAAAACAATAGGCATGAACAAGAAGGCAGGGAAAATAAATGGGTTTGGTTTTGTTTTCAGTTGGCTGGGGTAGAGGAGGCTCATAGGGAGTCTGCATGATGGAAATTCGAGTTGTACTGCTCTCCATTAGCATGGGTAACAGGGCACAAGAACCTGGAAATAGGGAGATTTGTGACAAGCTTTGGGCTGAAGAGTGTGGCAGAGAATCATCTGAAGAGTGGCTTTGAGGCTGAAATCTATGCAAGGACTAGGGGTAACTTCAGCAAAACCTCTAGAATTTTTCAGGACTGGACGCAAGAGGCAACAATATGAGAAACTGAAGTTACAGGTTACACACCAGGGGTCTCATGGGTGCTTGCAAGGAGGGTGTTTGCACCATGGGCACAGATGTCCTCACCAGCCTTGACAAGAGAAGTGCTGGTCCTTCAGGAGGTGCTTGCAGATCTGCACAGCTATTTGAAATCTCAGAGATTAATTGAACATTTTAATTTTTGTCCAGTTAATAGGCCTCTGTAAGTTCTGCACTGTATCAGTGTTGATGGTTAATTGCTTGTACATTTCATTAGGAAAGCAAAATGAGACTGCACCTGGAAGGTCCTTGGCATGATCTGGTTGGTGTTGCCTGTCATGCTGTGCAGAAGTCAGTTTTGCGCAGGGAAAAAAATCAGACATTGAATGAAAGCAAAGCATGCAGGATTCCTGGGTTTTGAATTATGCTGACCATGATTCTATCTTAATATATTGTTAATACTATATGTGGTTCTGTTGTGGTTGGGGTAGTCAGATTGCTGTGGGATAATTTTTTTGAAGTTGTCCCATATTTGTTACTCAACAGTGAGTAAATGGTCCGTAGAGCCATTCTTCTTCTGTCTTCTGTCATTCTCAAGTAATCTCATGTGTGATTTCCATATAATATGAATAGTATGTATTTCCAATTGTGATGTGATGCCTTACATAGTAGCTAAGGTAATGAACTGAAGGACTCAAGTTGATCCCATCTTTCAGCTCACCAACCTGTCTGAAATTTTTAGCTAATCACTGCTCATACACGAATAGTCACTTGCCTAGAATATTTCTTGGTACTTCAAGTATTTTAATATCAGACATGGGGTGAATTTAATAATGAATTTAATGGGACTTTCTACTATTTTAAATAATTTGCTTGTACCTTTTTAAGATAAATGAATTCTCTAATTTTCACTGTGCTGATACCTCCCTTGTTCACTTTATAACTTCAGAGAATTTTTGAGCAGTGAAGATCAGCATAGGTTTGGTGAGAAAAAAAAAGTCAATTTATGAGCAAAGTTTACATCTGATTATGAAGAGCCTCTCAGCGCACTGAAACTGTTGTATAGCATGCTTCATAAAAATAATATTTTAGTAAAGGAGGATCTCATTTGACATTGCTTTTCGCCATTGCTGAGAAACAGCGATGTTTCTCTTTGGGCCTGAGCCACAGTGCACAGATTTGTGGCATGAATGCTTATAAACT
The DNA here is from genome assembly GCA_039720435.1 of Amazona ochrocephala. Classification (NCBI taxonomy): domain Eukaryota; kingdom Metazoa; phylum Chordata; class Aves; order Psittaciformes; family Psittacidae; genus Amazona; species Amazona ochrocephala. Next base: position 66,832,397 of record CM077879.1, read on the forward strand.
CGGAGTTTTCAGGTACCTGTGTTTGGGTTGTTTTTTTTTCTTGTTTATTTTTCCGGAGTTGACTGAGCTGAATTGATCTAACTCTGCATATATCAGATAGGTGTTTTGGTAGATATATTAAAGGTCTGCATTCATCCCAAGGGTAGATTTTCAGAATAAACTGTAGCATCAAGGTTAGCAGTGCAGCTGCTGTAGTCTCTATCTGTAATCCATAGGAGCAGAGGGGCACTGCCAGAGGGTAATTTGCAGGTGCCTTTGTTTTTGTTTTCAGTGCGCAGATAATGAGGAAGAGAGCAAATCCCTTCCCTTTATTTTATTCTGAAGTACTGTCATCTTTTCAGCAGTGGGGTTTGGCATCCTACCTCCAGAGAGGTTTGCTCAGTCACAGCCTAGTCTGTGTAGGATGCTGTTCTTATACTGTTGTTTTTTCTCGTTAGAGCTTTGATAGTGCGACTGTCAGGTTGGCATCTCGCTCTGTTTTGTATCTGCAACCAGCAGAGCTTGATTTCTGCATCTCTGTCATGTACTAATGAACTGAGTCTTGAATTCTGCTGTTGCTCCTTGAAAACTAAGTGCCAAATTTGTTTCCACACAAAGCTCCTTCACTCAACATGTGAAGTAGATTCAGATGTGCTAGCATATACACTTTGTAAAGTTTGTCTTTCACTGCTTTCTGATGGAAAGATTTGATTGCAAGCCACTTTCTGGCTATGCAAACTTCCTCTGTACAGAGGTATATAGCAATAGGGTGGCTCTTTATCATCAGTAAATATTCTCAGTAGCATATGGCACTTGCAAACTTTAAACACCAATAAAATACCAACGTCCAAAAGATGCCAATAGAAAGAGGGTTGTTAAATTCCAAATAATTTTGCACTTGTTCAGATATACTAATTTTCAGGAGCAGTGTTTTTATTCATTGTATGTTATGGATTGCTTTGTTTGCAATGGCTAGTAACCTGGCTTCTGCAATTTTGCTGCTCTTGCTAAAAATGAGCGCTGAAAACATGTTGAAGGAGTCTGCAGATAGCCTTGCTATTATCAAGAGATAAGTCTGGTAGCATTCTGTGATGCTTTTAGAACTGGCTGTGGAGGGGGTGATGTGGTTTAAGGTCAACATTTTGGATGAGGGTTTTTAGACGAGTTGGGCTATGGAGCATAGGAAGAAGCATTTTGAGAGTTGCGCAGTTAAAGATCCATTTCAGGGGTTACATGATCAATGCTACTTTGGTAATTTTGCTTCCACTAACAAATAAACAAACATATCTTGAGTGCTCTAGATGGTACTTTCTTTTGTTTGTTTGTTTTTGTTTTTTTTTTATGTGTATCCTTATATATTCATAGATATTTTATAGTAATTTTGATAATTTCTGCAACAAACCACAAAAACACACATGTCAAATGATACAAGATAGTAATGCATTTAAGAGTAATGAACAAAGAGTCTGTGTTCGTCAAGTAAAGGGAGGAATATGTGATGTGATACTGCTGCGTTAAGTAAAAGATATCTTAAAACTTTCAAGTGGTATTTGCATTATTTTGATTTCATAGGAAGTTTTAAAGGAAGAGTCCATAGTATTTACCAAAATGTTAATTTTAATAATGAAATGCATTTGTGTAGCTTTTAACATCCATTCGACATCCCACTGAACATGATATATTAAAAAGTATAATACACATGCATAAATGCAGTGTGCAACCAAAATAGTTGCTATTCCGGGTAAACTAAGAAAATATTTTCATTGTCCCATTGCCAACCATCACTGATTCACCAAAAAAGATGAAGACGTATTAGCTGAGTCATTGTACTTTATTGCTAATTTAACATTTTCTATTAAACCAAAAAAGCGTAACAGTGAACGTAAGAAATTTCAGGGCTTTACCGAGAAAAGGAGTGTTATGTAATTGTTAATAAGATTATAAATAAAATGTTAGTTTATAGTGCTCTTTATATAATGGGATCTCAGATATCCTTTAATATAAGAAAAAAATAACTAAACGCCAGTCTTGAACTTCGGCTGAATAAAAGTGCAGCTTTGCTTCTTATCACTTCAGTAAAAGGTTTTTAACAGAATCTGACCTTTTTTTTTTTCCCCTCACATAGCAGACGGAGCTCAGGGATATACTTGGAGACTGGTTCATCTTTCATGGCAAAAGCTAAAGTTGGAGTAAATATTTTGAAAATAAAAGGGCTAACCACCATTCTTAGGCTACGTATGAGTTATTTCAGGGTACCTCGGTTTATTTGTAGTTCAGGTTTTGCTGTGTAGTTAAGTCTTGTCTCTTCTAAATCATTTTCGCTCTTACTTACTAGCTGTGATGAAAGCCATAAAAGTTCAATATACTTCCACATGAGAACTTTCTGGCAAAAGAATAGTGGTATTTGGCTGAAGTCTGAGACCCAGCTGTTAAGTCATACTGAAACTCATTGGACAAAAAACAAAAAACTGGAGGTCAGTCATCAGAATACAGAAAACCCATATGTTAGCTTGTTAGTTACTCATCTGTTAAACTTCTGAAGTAGGCATGCATTTTTGGAAGCCTTGGCTTCTTAGGATTCTGCTGTTAAAATTCAGTCAGGAATAGAAAGATGTAGAAAACAGCATTTTGGTTTATGGTTGTATTAGATACTTAACTAGCAAAGAAAATAATGGAGATAAAATAACCAACCAGCAGTAATTTTCACATCATTGTCCCAATATGTATGTTAGGCACACAGGTACTGCTGTATTTCTGTTTAATATTTCTAATTTGCTTTTCAAAAGCTAATTTAAATACTCATGGAGTATTTTCATTTTTCATGCTGCTTCCTTTGTCTAGTCCCATGGGATATGGTGTAGAGCTGCTAGTAAAGTTTGTTTGTTTTTGTAGGCTTTGGGGGGGAGGTGGGGGTTAGTTGCATTTCCTTAGGCATTGTTAACTATGTGTTTAAATGTTGAAACTGGGCCAAGAAATTCCACCTCACTACATTTGTGGTTTAGTGGCAGAGCATAATACCGCTGCCTTTAATAGCAGATATGGGAGAATGCATACAAAAAGATTCTAGTAAGTCTGCTTGTAAAGCAGAGACCTCAGGGAGAAAGACCTGGTTTTGAATATGAAAATCACATTCTTACATTTATTTTCAGTGCTTAAGGGAAATAATAGAACAAATGGTTGATTAATAAAGTAATTCTATGAAAGATTGTTTGAAATATCTTAATTTGGAATTAGAACATAATAGATTAATGATAATGAGGAGGACTTGATTCAGAAGGTCAAGTTGTTGACTTTCAGATCAGACAAAAAAGTAGCAGCATTACAAATACTGAAATATGAGTATTCAGAGCGGTATTCTTGAAGCCCTGATACTAATACTATATATTGAAAAAAGGGGTGTTTTTTTCTTTATTTCTTTATGCTTAATTTCTGAACATTATATTCCGTTACATTCTATGTCTCTAGCATGGCAGTCATAGGGAAAGCAAAATGCCAAGCCACCAAAAGAAGGAGTTTGGTGTGTAAGCAACTGCTACACTGTGTTCAGTAGTAGCCCCTGATTTTGAAGAGAAGGGCTGGGTCTGGCAGCCATCAATGGGAAGGTGATGTACCAGAGGAGGACTTCCCGCAGGTCTTGCGATCTGACTCACCCTGAGAGTCAGAATTCTTCCTTGGTGTTTTCTGGGTCAACAAAGATAATACATATATAATAAAATATAGAAAGCAGTCCAAAAACAGAAAGTTGAATAATCCCCAAGTATATATTGGTGGTACAAATCAACTAGTCATGGATGAAGCAGCTTCTTGGCATCAAGGAGAGTGAATTAGTAGCTACTCCATTCCTAATTCTACAAACCAAAACCAGAGGTCCCCTACCTACGAAAAGGAAGGATCCTTTCGTCCCAGCCTGTTCCTGTGCCAAAAGCCCAGGATGCAGCAGAAAAACAATGTTCATGGAATGAGCAGATTAGTTACATTCACAGATTTATTTTACTGTGCCTGTCTGATGTATTCATCTCAGGTAGGACAGTCCCCTCTTCTGTATGGGTATTAGAAAGTATTAATTAGATACTTTTTACGTACTGATTAGAAAATAAATCTTCATGGGCCCATGCTAATGTTATTTCTGTTAAAATGCCATGAAACAAATAATTCTTAACATGTCTTTATCAGAATTAATAAAAAAGGAGGAACTTAACACCATCAGAAGCTGGTGAACATTTTTAGGATTATGTTGTCTGTATTCACCTAACTCAAGCAGGTGAATGTCTTCATCTTTGTATTGGTTCAGCAGCAGTCTTCATCACCATTGTATCCAAGGGTTAATTTGTAGGATCTGGCTTTTCAAGGTAGCCAGACACATGCGGATGACAGCAGTACCCTGGTCAATTTTTTTTTGAGTATATAAGCGTAGTAGATGGGCTCATTAGTGGTTAAGCATCTAGCTCACTTAGACTTTTTTATTCCCTGTATATGGATTTAGAGTTATTGGGAAAAAAAAGTGAAAATCCAGCCCTAGAGACCCCATAGAAGCACATTAAACTTTCTAACCAATATTTGTTACATGCTCTCCTTTCCATAATGAGCAGCATCAGTCTTTGTACCTCGCAACCTCTGTGGCCTTGTTTTGTGAGATGGGCTAGACTAATCTCTTTCCATATGAAATTTATGTTTTAATATCAACGTGAATTTAGTTGGGAAGGCACTAGTTGCTGCTGAATTGGAGGCATGGTTTACCCCAGTCTGGGCTTAATTCAGCGTATAATTAAACACATTTATAACTTTAAGCATCTGAATAGTTCTAATTAAATTAATGGGTCTCAGTGCAGTTGCGTGATTCTGCCTGCCTGAAACGGACTATAGGATTAGGACCTTAATTTAAAGATTGTGCTCACAGAATGTCAGAGTTCATCCCTCTTCTTATTAGAAACATTGGTCTATGGAAACATCTCAAAATCCATAAATATTACTGCTGTAGAAAAAGATAAATGCCAGTATGTTGTAGCTTTTCTGAAGACTTTTACCTATTTATTTATACAACGGGTTAGGAAAACAGCTCTGATGAGTAATAACGAATGTGTTTTTGTGGTTTCGAGTCTGCCACATCAGTGTTCTCCAAATGAATTTGGTTTACAGTAGGCACTGCATATTGTAAACTTTTTCTGAGGCAATATTTAAATGCACTTCCCTGGCAGCATAGAAATATAAACAAACATGCGGTGTTAACTTTTAATATTATTAATCTGAGTGAAATTCATAAGTAGCTTAAGCAAGCTATAGAGTTGTTTTTGTTGGATTTCAAAGGAGATATGCTGTACAGATAGCAGTGTTTTATCAATCACACAGAGAAAACAAAAGTAGAAACAGTGCTTGTGGAGAGCCTTGTAGAGTTTTGTAGTAATGTGCTAATCCGTTCAGATTTTATTGTTAACATCTGTACTGCGGGATTGGAAGACTTACTACATTATGGGGTCTTGAGACAAGAATTATTTACATTTGCGTAAATTATTATTATGAATACATTTTAGAACGTAGGGAATTGGGCAGTTACGCTTTTAATAAAAGATAATAGTATGAGAATAAGATATTAGTGTTTATTATTAAGATAATAATCCAGTTAAACATCACCCTGTTGTTTAACTAGAACATCTGCATTTATTAGATTATAATCATATTTGTAAAGAGCAAGAAAGAGTACATTATATATTAATTAGCTGATTTTAATATGATTTCCTTCATTTCAGACAGCTGCATAAATCTGCTGTTGACATCAAAATGACATCAATAAAGGCTGTATCTTTGCTGCTGATGCAGTTTTCCCGGTGTTTCAGAGAGTTGGTGGCAAGCTGTTTTAGCGGAATTTCCCTATGCAATGGTGGCAGTGTGCAGGATCTCACTGCGCAGAAGCAATGCTTGCTCTGTTTGTTTTTTGTTTGATAAGCCAGTATAAAGACGTGGCCCTTTTTTGTTGTTGTTTTGGGGTTGTTATTTTTGTGTTTGTGCTAGCTGTGTGTATAACTAGCATGCAACTGTAACTCTTCTGTCATACTTAATAGAGTGTATTTATATGTTGTCATTATGTTTCTTATTAGCAGTGTTACCTGACCAAGTAAGTTAGGCTTAAAAGTGATTAACTTCATAAACATTTCAAGTGCATGTATGTTTCAAGGGCAAGCGAATGCAATCCTCAGGGCTCTTCAGAAATTACATGTTGTAATTTCTGAATTAGTGAATTTCTGAAGTACTGAAAGTCACACACACTGGGTAGAATGCAGAATGTCAACACCATTGTTTTGCAGACATGGCATTGGATTCACAGCATTTGCAGTGCATTAAAAAAAGTGCTTAACTGAGTAATTAATTGTAAAAGCTGTCAGAACTGTTCTTTCCACTGAGACCAAATATTGTGCTGTATTTCTCTACCACTCTTGATTGTTTTTAAGACCTTCCTTGCTGACATTTTTAAGTAAAGCAAAAATATCCAGCTACTGGAGAAAATGCTAATTTATGTTACTTATGCTTTATCTGGAAAAGGGTATCTCGTTCAAAAGGTTACATTTACCAAAATCTTTAAGACGTTGAGGTTTGTTTATGTTGCTGGACAGGGTGAGGGGGGACCCCAGGAGGATGCTCTGCCGCTGCCACCAGCCGTATGTCTGGGAACATGCCACATCAGACAGCTTTACGACAAGGGGACCTGCATCCCCCCCATCAGTCTCCCTGCCAGTAAAGCTGTAGCTGCCCAGAAATAATTGCCTATAAAGTAACAGCAAGTAATAAAAAACCTAGATGGATTTCATACACAGTTCTAAGAGGTACAGTGGTTTTTCTTCCTTTTCTTTTTCCCTCTGTTACCAAAAGTCTAGCAATTAATACATATTTATAACATAAGCTCATTAAATTGAAAATGACCATGGCAAGATTAAAACGCTTGTACTGTGATGCATTCTCAGCCTTGTAATTTCAGCTGACTCCTCCATTTGACGGATGCATTCTAACAGGAGCTGTCCAGCCAAGAAATGTTGTAGGTTTTGCAGTAGGGCTGGTTTATTTTGTTTTATTTTTTAATAGAGAAATGAGTGTATTTGTGTGTGTGTGTATTTTTAGATAAGGATGACCACACATGTACCTTTTCTCAGAAGTCTTCATGGTGGCATTGTGAGAGGGCTGTCTGCATCACACTGGAACACAGAAATAAGATTTCCTAACATGGGTGTTTGGTCTGGGTGAGAATATCTGCAGAGTAGTCATGTTTGCTGTCTGCACATTTCCTGTGGTCTTCCATTGTTAAATTAAGATCTCTGTCGTGTCATTTGGAAGTACCAATTGCTTTCATATGGCAATATGGAAAAGAATCATAGTTAAATAAAATGCTTTTTTGGTGCTTACTTTTAGAAATACATGACTGTGTAATTCCTAGGGAAGTTTGAGATGTGTTCTCAGATATTTTAGTTTTATGCCTTTTCCGCACTGTTGAACATCTCAGTAACTTAACTGCTCACACCTTCCTTTACAACGCAATAAAGCTGTAGATCCTTCCTCCTTCTACACACCCTTGTGTTTCAGCTACTGAATAATTGACTGTTGTGCAAATATTTTTGCTTCCCATACTCTGCAGAACTTTTCGGGCAGAAGCTGGGACAGAAGAGCCCCAATTTCTAGAGAAACAGGGAGTATGTCCTTTTATCCCTACTTTCTGGCAGATCTGAGAACTGGGCTCACGATAAGGTTAGGGATGAGCTCAGTAATCCGAACTTTTCCTTCCTTGCTTTCTTAAAAATACATTTGTTTATTTTACCTCTCAACTTCTGTTGCATCTGTGCTAACTGACTGTATAGCCATGGTAGTTATCTTCTTGGAGACTGAGCAGCTTGAAAGTAGGGCATACCTAGCTTCTGGGCAGGACCCTTTGTATATGTGAAGGAGCAGCGTCATTAAATCCCAGTACGAGTTCAGTATTGAGGGTTACTGACCAGTGTCAACTTAGAAAAATTAGTTTCTATCCTGGATTTTTCAGCCGTAGTAGTTCATCAGCCTGCTGGTCTTGCCTGCAGGTGTCTTTTAGATCAATAACCACAAGACCCAATATTTTTGTCATATGGTAGAAAAGTATTTTGTAAGTATTTGATTACTTTCTTCAGATATTACATGCTTTTTCCATGGACGAGGAGATAGAAATAAAATAGCAAGTACTTAGTTGCCTGAAAGCTGACAGAAGGTTTAATAAACTACCAAGAATTCAACAGCAAAATAACTGGAGACATTACACTGTGGTGCACCTGTTTTATTTGAGCATAAAGTTGGTGTTTTGAAGAGTTTATGTCTATAATTTAAATTGAGATATGTAAAACTGTTTTATATTTAAAACAGTACATTCCCCCATATTGGGCACATTACACCAGAACTTTGACTAAGCCATAGTTCACAGCTATCCCCCTAAAACTGTGTCAGAAGAAGTCATAAAAATGTATCCTACAGAAGTTTCATTTGGCAAACAAGAATAGCTCAGCTACATTAGATTTTGTTTCTAAGTTGTTACTAAAATGTATGTGTATGCTTGTGTGTTTGCAGCATATGCTGTAGTTCAACTGTATTTTTAATAGCCATGTAACTGTTTTCTCTGTGCTTTGCCAGATGAATTCTTTTCACTTTAAAAACTGTTATACTTGCATTCATCCCAAGAAAGGAATTACTTTGGGAAGGTTGGGAAAAGTGAGCTTAAGCATTCTGTGAAAAAAAAAGTCATCAATTTGAGTTCTTAATGAAAACTGAAAACTGTTATGCTCGCATTCATCCCAAGAAAGGAATTGCTTTGGGATGGCTGGGAAAAGTGAGCTTAAGCATTCTGTGGAAAAAAAAGTAATCAGTTCGAGTTCTTAATGGTTGTGATTGAAAGTTGCAAGTTAAAAAAGAACAAAGTCTCTATCCCTCCTGGAATGCGAGGACACAGGATCAAGCGCAGTTATATGTGTGGCAGAGCTTTGTTACAGCTAAGGGAAGCTTTCTGGATGCTGTGTGTATTAGTCGCTCACCACACGAAACTTGATTTCCAGTCTTCAGAACAGACCAGGTTTAGGAGTAGCATTTTGCTTAGCATGGACTAAAATCAACGAATATTCCGTCTTTTTCTGCGGCCAAGAGTTGTGAGGAGGGATCACTCACCACAAGGATTTGTTTTGTGTACTGCCATACAGTGATGTAGGAAAACCCTTCAAGAATCCAAGGAAAATTGAATAGTTTTGGTAGTCATGAATAATTAAATCTGTAGCATTCTGAACCATCTTTCCGTTTAACTTTCTGGGGACATATTTTAAGGGTCCTCTTTGAAGACCCTCTGGACACAGAAAAAGTGATGTTCATTTCCACAGGATTCATGCACCTTGCCCTTGAAGGCTTCTTTGAAAGCTGACATCCTTCACATCACCCCAGGGCGCCACTGTGCAAGTACCCGACAGAGTAGGAATGGTGTTAATTAGGCTTAAGCAGAAAAGCCTTGTGATAAATACATGTGTGGAAGGACTTCTTGTAACATTTGATGGCTTTAGATCAGGTCTGCTGTCAATTTTGATTTGATGCTTTCAGTGTACTTTGAAGGGGGTGTGTGGGGGGAAAAGATGTGAGCCCAGCCAAAAATAGACTGCATAGAAGAGACACTATATTTCAGGAGTGATTGCTTTCTAAATAAAGAATTTCCGTATCTCTTGAGAGGAATTAGGAAAAGGACCATAAAGTTTCTGTTGGCCAGCAGAAGAGAACCATCTGCTGGAGTTATGAACAGTTGGCTGCATTTAACAGCCAGTGGTTGATGGTCTCTGCTTTAACCAGGAGGAATTAGTTACTCAATGCAGGTGATTCAAAGTGAAGAAATAACATGCCAGAGTTTAGGAAGGGAAAAAAGAAAAGTGGAAAAAAGGCTGTTTAAAAACAGTTATGGTTCCACAAGGACAGTATTTTTCTTTTTCAGTATTTTCATAATAAATTTCTCAAATCATTAAAAGGCACTCGCAGATGCTATATCATGATGTTGGTGAATCATTAGCTTCATCTGCAGAGAGAAATACAACATTTCGGCACTTCCTTTTCTTTTTCCTTTCTTTCTTTCTTTGTGGTTTTCCATTTCTTTTCTGCAAACAGGATGAACTAAAGCATTCTCTGTTTTCCATTAGGTCTCATTTGCTACAGCTTTCTGCCTTTAAATTACTTCTGAACCACAGAATCTGGCAGGGCTCATTGGAAGGCATTTGAGGACAACTACTTGATTTGGAGTACAGCCATGTATGGTACTTGAAGGCATAGAACAAAGCAGTATAAATTGAGATTATTTTACTAAATGTTTATGGCTCTTCCAGGACAGCCAGTAGAATTACAGAAAAAAAAAATCTTAATTAGGGCATAGTATGTAAATACTCATATTTTATTGCGTCAGGGAATGCTTTTACCTTCTCTGTCTTAAAACAAAAGCCTGTTTAATGGATTTTCTTTAGCAGTGCCCCTGATCTAACATTTCTCATCTAATTGTTGAAGATCAAGTTACACGTAAAGAATTGCTAACATCAGGGGTGTTGAATAAATGATTTAAGGAGGATTGTCTAGGTTAGTAGATGAATCACGCTTCCACAACTTTGCAGCCCACTTTAAACTCCATACTGGAGAAAAGTAAATGCAAATTTTAGTAATAACTAATAGGAACCAGATTAAACATTTTGGACCTGTTCTATCTTTATATGCTCTCATGCAGCCTCACTAGGTCCTGTGAACTCCTTTTATGCGCTGTAGGTAATGTGTACACAAAACCAAAGCAGATGCCTCCAGTCCACTTGAATGCATCTGGAAAGGAAGTAATTTAGTAAAAGTAATGAACACTTAAGTGGTCTAGCAATACAATAATTAGCATCAGGATAGAGAATATTTTGTGAAGTATGATAAAGGATTGCTGTCCTTGGAGAAAGTAAAGCAGTGGGGAGAAGTGACGTGCTCAAAGTTGCAGGAAGAGCTGGGAGTTGAGGAGGCATGCCTTATATTCCCAGCTTCTGCCTGTTCCTCTAGACCATGCCATCCTTACCCAGCACTGAGCCAGTCAGTCACTCCTAGAGGCACCATATTAGATGTAGTTTTGGATGTGTGGCTGAGAGAAGGAGAAAGAACTCATTAAGTAGCACAGCATAATGAAAAATACCATTCCTGCTACCTTGTTTAGCTGTTATGCTATAGAGGAATTCAAGCCATGTAAACTGTTTCGCAAGGTGTTAGGTCATATTTTTTTTCAACTTGCCCATTATGGTTTATGTTGTTCCTGCAACAAGCTCTTTATGTATTCAAGAACTTTAAATATATGGAAGCATGTTTTCAAAATTTGGACAGTTACTTGAATACATATGAGAATGACCAAGGTCTTTCGTACAGTTTTCCAGGGGCAGAAGTGTGCCCATGCAAATTATGTAGATCAGGATATTCCTAGGCAGATTCTAATTTGCTTGCATGTTACTGGTTAAAGATCATGAATACAAATGGAGATTGGTGTGAACTTTTGGGGAATTTTGATAAGTAAACGGTGCTGGGTTTTCTAAATATGTTATTTCTCATAATAAAAGTAACAAATACAAAGTTAAGGAAATTCTAGATGGATAAAACACCTTTGGTTTTAGTATTAAGAGGGATCTGTTGCTGGAAACAGCATCCTTATATTTAAAGGTCTTAACTAACAGTGCAGTTATTTAGTGTTTCAAAAGTGATGATACTCTATAATTTTGTGGCTTCCATGCCATTGGTAATAATGTAGTAACGAAAATGATACGCTGTGCTCGAAAGGTTAGTGTTACTGGCTTGATTAAAATACAGTGGTTGCATCTTAGAGATAGATGCTGGTTGTTTCTTTTCTGTGCTGTGTCAAGTTTACAGTCTTCCGGCTGAGGAAATGCTGGCTTGTGAAGTGTGCCATCACTACCTGAATGCCCCAACCTTCTATCTCAACGTGCCTTCAGACTGGTGTTTTTATGTATTTGCCCCAGATCGTATCAAATGGCTTTTCAGGGATCAGAATGCTTTCTCTCATTATGACTTTAGTGCAGACAAAGCAGTACACAGGACATGAAGCACCCAACAGGCTCCCAGGATTATGTCCCAGACTGTAAGAGTGCATATTTGGAAGAGCATTGTCTGTGAAATCCTCAAGACATTTTCCATATATCCCTGTAGCAAAGTTTTCATTTGAGAAGGCCATTAACGAATGTTTTTCTTTTGTTTTCTGTGCATTGCTACTTCCTGCCAAAGGCATATGCTGCTCAGATGGAAAATGCTAATGAAAAAAGTATAAAGACATATTGCTGATTTTAATTCACAGCCATGCTTTTCTACTTCAATATTGGCATGCCACATAGTCCTGTTTCTCTTATACATCTTGTTAATTAATAGACTATTCCATGGAGAAGACGGCTTTAGCTATCTGGTAGCAAATTAGGGAAAAATTACTGTTATGTCAGTATTATTTGAGATACAGTGAGGGGTCACAGGGAAGGGAATCTGTTTTTACTTTACTAAAATCTGGAATGCTGTTTTTCTTACTCTCCAAGAACAGGTTGAAATCTTGCATGTCTTACTTCATTGGGCCAAATGTGGAATTTATTTAGATTTCAGTCAGATACAGTAGTAACACATTCACATTCTGCAGTACAAAATTTCCCAGACTACTTTAAGTGATGCCAGTTAAGCTTACAGCAACATGAGTCACCTAGAATAAAAAGAGAGAAAAGTGACCAAAAAAGCACATAGCCATCTTTGCATGCTGAAGATTTAGGAGGTATGTCTGAATAGAAGAAATAAGTACTATATTTTTTAAGATTTTATATTCTAAAGCACCAGTTAAATATATGCTGATGAAAAGCTTCTTGTTTATAGAAGGTAAGTGCCAAATCCAGCTATATTCCACCTATTAGGAGACCTATTAGAGACAACCATTAAAGTGCATTAGACTTAGTTTTATGAAATGAAAAGCAAAACAACTGAAATGGAAGGTTTTCCAGAGTTATTCCTTTTGTGTGTGCAGTCCAACAAGCTATAGAATCATAGAATAGTAAGGGTTGGAAAGGACCTTAAGATCATCTAGTTCCAACTCCCCTGCCATGGGCAGGGACACCTCCCACTAAACCATGCCACCCAAGGCTCTGTTCAACCCGGCCTTGAACACCGCCAGGGATGGAGTATTCACAACTTCCCTGGGCAACTTATTCCAGTGCCTCACCACCCTTATAGTAAAGAATTTCTTCCTCATATCCAATCTAAACTTCCCCTGTTTAAGTTTGAACCCATTACCCCTTGTCCTGTCACTACAGTCCCTCATGAAGAGTCCCTCCCCAGCATCCCTGTAGGCCCCCTTCAGATACTGGAAGGCTGCTAGGAGGTCTCCACGCAGCCTTCTCTTCTCCAGGCTGAACAGCCCCAACTTTCTCATCCTATCTTCATATGGCAGGTGAGCCAGTCCCATGATCATCCTCGTGGCCCTCCTTTGGACTTGCTCCAACAGTTCCATGTCCTTTTTATGTTGAGGACACCAGAACTGCACACAATACTCCAAATGAGGTCTCACGAGAGCGGAGTAAAGGGGCAGGAGCACCTCCTTCCACCTTCTGGTCATGCTCCTTTTTTATGCAGCCCAGGATATGGTTGGGTATCTGGGCTGCAAGCGCACACTGCCGGCTCATATTCATTATTTCAACAACCAACACCCCCAAGTCCTTCTCCGCAGGGCTGCTCTGAATCTCTTCTCTGCCCAGCCTATATCTGTGCCTGGATTGCTCTGACCCAGGCGTAGGACCTTGCACTTGGCATGGTTAAACTTCATCAGGTTGGCATCAGCCCACTTCACAAGCGTGTCAAGGTCCCTCTGGATGACATTCCTTCCCTCCAATGTATCAACCGAACCACACAGCTTGGTGTCATCGGCAAACTTGCTGAGGGCACACTTAATCCCACTGTCCATGTCACCAACAAAGATGTTGAACAAGACCAGTCCCAACACCGACCCCTGGGGGACACCACTCGTTACTGGTCTCCAGCTGGACATTGAGCCATTAAGCACTACTCTTTGCGTGCGGTCATTCAGCCAGTTTTTTATCCACTGAGTGGTCCACCTATCAAATTGATGTCTCTCCAACTTAGAGAGAAGGATGTCATGTCAGACAGTGTCAAACACTTTGCACAAGTCCAGGTAGATGACATCAACTGCTCTGCCCCTGTCCATCAGTTCCATAGCCCCATCATAGAAGGCCGCCAGATTGGTCAGGCAGGATTTCCCCTTAGTGAAGCCATGCTGGCTGTCCCCAAGCACCTTGTTGTTTTTCATGTGCCTCAGCATGCCTTCCAGGAGAATCCGCTCCAAGATTTTGCCAGGCACAGAGGTGAGACTGCCTGGTCTGTAGCTCCCCAGGTCATCCATTTTCCCTTTCTTGAAAATGGGGGTTATATTTCCCTTTTTCCAGTCATCGGGAACTTCACCTGACTGCCATGATTTTTCAAATATGATGGACAGTGGCTTAGCAACTTCATTTGCCAACTCCTTCAGGACCCGCGGATGGATTTCATCCTGTCCCATGGACTTGTATATGTTCATGTTGTTAAGATGGTCTCGAACCAGATCCTCTCCTACAGTGGGCCCAGGGTCTTCATTCTCACAGTTCCTGCGTCTGCCTTCCAAGACTTGGGTGGTATGGTCAGAGCATTTGCCGGTGAAGACTGAGGCAAAGAAGTCATTAAGAACCTCAGCCTTCTCCAAATCCAGGGTAGCCAGTTCTCCTGATAGCTTCTGGAGAGAGGGCCCACGTTGTCCCTAGCCTGTCTTATTTTCAATGTACCTACAGAATCCCTTCCTGTTATCTTTCACATTCCTAGCCAAGTTTAATTCTAAGTGGGCCTTAGCTTTCCTAACCTGGTCCCTAGCTTCCCAGACAGCATCCCTGTACTCTTCCCAGGCCACCTGACCTTGCTTCCACCTTTTATAAGCCTCTTTTTTCCTTCGAATTTTGCTCAGCAGCTCCTTATCCATCCAAGGAGGTCTCCTGGCCCTCCTGCTAAACTTCCTTCTAGTAGGGATGCATCATTCCTGAGCTTGCAGCAGGTGAGCCTTGAATATCAACCAACAGTCTTGCCCCCCCCTGCCCTCTAGGACTATATCCCATGGAACCTTACTGAGCAGGTTCCTGAAGAGGCCAAAGTCTGCCCTCTTGAAGTCCACAGCAGTGAGCTTGCTGCACGCTCTTCTCACTGTCCTGAGGATCTCAAACTTGACCATCTCATGATCGCTGCAATCAAGGCTGCCCTGGGGCATCACATTCCCAACCAGCCCTTCCCTGTTGGTGAGGACGAGTCAAGCATGGCACTTCTCCTTGTTGGCTCCTCTATTACTTGCAGGAGGAAGTTATCTTCCACACAATCAAGGAACCTCCTGTATTGCTTGAGTTGGGCTGTACTGTCCCTCCAACAGATATCAGGGTGGTTGAAATCCCCCATGAGAACAAGGGCCTGTGAGCGTGAGGCTGCTCCTGTCTGTCTATAGAGCGCTTCATCCACTGAGTCCTCTTGGTCAGGCGGTCTGTAACAGATCGCCACAATCATGTTTCCCATCACTGTTCTCCCTTTAACCCTGACCCACAAACTCTCTGTAGATCTCTCGCCTGTCCCTAGACAGAGTTCCATACTCTCTAGCCTATCCCTAACATAAATAGCATCTCCCCCTCCCCGCCTACCGGACCTATCTTTCCTGAAGAGCCGGTAACCTTCCATTCCAACACACCAGTCATAGGAGCCATCCCACCATGTTTCTGTGATGCCTATGATATCATACCCCCATAGATGTGCACACATCTCTAATTCCTCTTGTTTGTTCCCCATGCTACGGACGTTTGTATAGGGGCATCTGAGCCGAGCTCCAGTTGAAGCCGGGAGTATCTACATTGCTCTGAACATTTACTATAGGTGCTGGCAAGTGACTGGGTGTGTTGGGATGGAATGATGCCCCCTTCCCCAACACATCTAGTTTAAAGCATCCTTGAGCAGTCTGGCAAGCCTCCTACCAAATCCACTCTTCCCTTTCTTTGTCAGACCAGCTCCACCAGTCCCCAGTAGACCTGGCCTACTAAATTGATTCCTATGTTCAATGTACCCAAATCCTTGACTATATAGCACCACCCTTCTAACCATTTGTTAACCTGGCCAATCCTCCTAGCCTTTTTAAGGTCCTGCCCTGTATCCTGGAGAATTGACGAAGACAATCTGAGCTCCAGAGCCCCTAACCACCTCTCCCAGAGCTCTGTAGTCCTTTATGTTCTCCGGGCTACTGCTGTCTATATCAGTAGCCCCCACATGGATCACTCTAAGTGGGTAGTAGTCAGTGATACCAACTAGAGCAGGCAGCTTCTCGACAACTTCCCTGATCCGAGCCCCTGGTAGGCAACACACCTCCCTTGAGTCTGGGTCAGGCCGACAGATGGGTGCCTCTGTGCCTTTTAGGGTTGAGTCCCCTACTGTAAAAAGAATTCATAATATGCGTAAAAGTTGCCCAGGAAAGTTCACCTCTTAGCAGAAGTATTCTGGAAAAGGTTGCAAACTTTACGTTCTGTGCAAGCTTAGCATAAAGAAGAAGGGTTTGACAAAGTGCGAAGGTGATTTCTACAAATCCTTTATATTTTCTGTAAAAACAAAGATCTGTTTAAGTAGCAAGGAGAAACTTGGCAATATCTGTATGCTCATGGTTTCACCTTAGCTGTAGAAAATGAGAGGGAGACTGGAGCAATATAGTCATAATACTGTCCTATCTTTGTAGCGTGACACAATGTCAGTGTAGGACTCAGGGGTAAGAGATTATAGTTGAAATGGCTGGTGCAGTATATACAACCTTGTAAGATGTAGGCACACATTTATGGATACTAGCAAAATGTGGACGTAGGTAGAATGTAACTGTAAAGCTACAGAGAGATTTGTTATGGGTGTCTGGCAGGCAGAAAGGGAACAATCCATTATGAATGGTATAAAACAAAATAGAAATGAAGTGTTAAAGTGCAAAAGGCCCAACTGATTTTGTTGTCTGTGATGATTTTAGTGAGGGCAGGATAAAAACCACTGTTATGTAGATATAAAAGGTCCGTGAAATTCAGTGGTGACTGTAAACAGATGCATACATACGCACTTAAAAGGTGAGAACTGAGAAGAGGAAATGTGCTGGAGAAAGGGAATTCCAGACAGATGGGATAGCACACGCTGAAGGGCAACCCCAGCTGCGTGGTTACGAGGACGGGACGGGGAGGAATGCATGAGTGGGCAGTAATGAGATGATGGACACAAGATTGGAGAGGCAGGGTGGAGAGGGGCCAAGGGGAGGTTTTGAAACAAAACGGGATGCTAAATATAAATAGGATTCAGACATTAGCTGTGTCACAGCGATATAATTACGGCCGTTAAATTTTTTCAGTCTGGAAGGACACAACCTCAGTCCTTAAGGTTTTAGGTTACAGGGACAGAGGGACAAAGTTAAAAGAAAGAAATAGTATGAATGGAGGCAGGAAGTGATAAAACCATGAGTGGTGGTGTAGATGGAACAGGTTGCTAACAAATTAAATAAATCCAGCTCTATTTATTCAGTTGATTTTAAATTTAGGGTAATTTGGAAAAGTTCCAAAATATATTTTCAAGCTTGTTTGTTCGTAGGTGGTTTTTTAGATCTTCATATTCTCTAATGTGTTTCCAACATATCTGGTAACTTAAATGTGTTATCTCAAAGTCCGTTAATTCCTTTTAAAAAGCTGTCATTCAGATTCTGTGATGTGAATGCATTTTAAATCCCTAGATGGGCTTATTAGGACAAATTGCATTTCAAATCTTGGACAATCATTGTCTTGCATTCATTGGCTGGAGGAAGAAAAGATGGTGTTGAAATAGCAGATTACTGCTGGTTGAAAAATGTACCAATCTAATTTTCAGGTGGTAAAAATGTACTTACAATTGAATTTAAACCTAGTTTAGACTCTTAACCAGGTTAGTGACTTTCCCATCCACACAGAAAATTGTGTAATGAAATCACTTATCTCTAATATTTTGTAATTACAGCCTGCATTCTCTTTCAAATCACTCTTTTTTCAGGGACCACATTCACAGGTGTCTGACACTCCTCTGCTTGCTCTCTGCAGCTGGCATCATCATTTTAAAAACTTTCCCTTTTAACTCTTAGTTCTGCAAACAATTTTCTAAGTCTTCAGAGGCTGTAAGGCTGCTTTGAAGCAGAGTGAAGTGCCCTCTCATGTGGTGGGTGGGCTGGTTCTTTGGGATGACCTGCTTCAGCTGGGAGGCAGGAGGTTGCAAGGGGGTGAGTGGATCAGTTATAGCACCTGTGGGATGCAGGCTGTGGTTGAGGGGAGGAGGTTGCAGGATTGGGAGTTGTACAGGTCAGGTTAGTAACTGCTTTCTGTGGAAAGACTTGGAAATGGGTCTCTCTGGGCTATGGCAGTTGTCTACAAGGCACTTACTGGATAAAGTAGCTAATGTACCACAGTGCAGGGCTAGCCTTGTTCAAACAACTGCTTGCTTAAAACCAGTGTCCTGGATTTTGGGAACTTGGGAATTAACACTTTTCTTTGAACTGAGGCTGCAGGCATACTTGCATCTTCTGTGGGTGGTCTGTGTGTGCTACCTGTGAGCTTCCAACCTCCAGTGTTCTGTCTCAACCATCTCTTCCCTCCCTCTGGCAAGGAAAATCAGGAGAGTGGTGGGGTTTTTCATCAGCTGGCAGCATGTTTGATAACCACAGTGCCATGTTTCTGTATGGGAGAGCAGTTCCTGAGCTGGAGGAGCAGCCTGGGAGTGATGTCTTCCCTGAGGTGGCAGGGCTGCCACAGTGGTTCCCTTCCCTGTAAGGCAACAGATCGCATGGGGGCAGAATCAAAATGAAACTTCAGCGCTCTATTGCCAGTGGTTTGGAGCAGTTAAAAATGAGTGTATTGATATATTGATCGACTCGGCAAATGCTGCCGGGAAGCTAAACAAAAGGTGATAAGAAATTACACCTGGGACTGCAGCACTGGATCATGGTATGAGGCTTGCTCTTGGTCTTGCTATGCTGTCATGCTGAGCTGTGTTGTAATTTGCTACTCTGTCTTATCTGAGTGTGGTATTTTCATTGGAAGCTTAAGATAGAGAATTTGTGGGATTTTTTTAATAAACTCCTGGATAGAAAAACAAAATGCAGTGTGACATAGTATAGCACTAGGTTCACTGGGGGCCTCAGGCTTCCCTATGTTACAAATAATAGTTGAAAGCCGGTGTATTCTGGTAGCCTGACAAAAAACTTCATTATTCTGTACCAGCCTTTCCACTGACAGAATTTCTTAACTTGTACTTGTTTTGATTTAGAGGTTTTCCATTAACCTCCTGAAAACTGAGGAGATAAGAACACTCAATTACTTGCGCTGGTCCTGCTCTGCATGTGACAAAGATACTTTCATCTGTCCATTTAAAACTTTCCCAAATCACTTCAGGTGTTTTTGACTCTGATTAAATAACCAGCACAACTACAGAAATTACATCTTGTCTTTGATGGGGGTGGTTATTATTTTTTTGCCTTGCTATTTACCCCTTTCTGGTTTAATTGCACTGCTGCTTTACCTCCCAACTACGTGAGGCCACTGTCAAAATGGAGGGAAATGAGGTAAGGAGCTGCGTCCTGTGAGAGGACTACAGGAAGGTCATTGTTACTGGCCTTACAGAAGAAATGGATTGGGTTTTGGTGGGGTGTTTTGTTGGTTTTGGGGTTTTTTTTAATTGCTATGCTGGTGTCTCTACTGTGCGTCTATGAAAATACTCTTTCCCCCACACTTGGGTATCCACAGCTCAATGTGGTCAGTTCTCCGTGTTACTTCCCAGTAATGGGGTACCCTTGCCTGCTGCTGTGCTGGACAGCCCTACAACCCATTGCTGTTTTGTTGCCTGTTTTTCTTCTGAGTAACTTGGTTAATCCTAGATTACTTACAGCCTTTGTAAGCTGATGTGCCGTTGTCACTGTCAAATCTCATTTTATTTCTTCCGCCTTAAAATATGAATTTAAGCAGCAGAAGTGTGGTATGGCTTATAGTCCATAGGTGTATCCTTGTACTAGCTCAGTTTTTCGCTATTGCAGATACCAGAAGCAGCAATTATGCAGGGACATGGGAGTATCAGGCTGGCACCTAGGAAACAAGTGCCCAGGGTGTTGGGGCACATGCCCTGGCTGCCAACCCCATCCGCTGCATCCTCACCACTGCCAGCAATCCTGCAGTTGTTCCAGCTCTTACTTCACTGTGTAGACATGCTGCAAGCACTGGTCTGGTACTTCTTTAAAACCATGATAAACCTCTACCAGTCCTTCTCCTTTTGTAGATGTGACCTTTCTCCTTTCTTATCTCTGCGGTTCTGCCTCTGTTTTCAGTCCTTTGCGCCTGTGTACAGTCACCAACTAGCAGCCGCCTTCCTTCCCCACACCTGTGGTGGTACTCTTTTTTGCGTTTTGATTCAGTACACCCATTGGTGCCAAAATGGTGATCTCTAACTCATCAGCTGGGCCTCACTTTTCCTTTCTGAACTTCTTTGCTTGGGCTGTTTTGAGCGCTGATGGTGTTTAGCTCACTTACTAGGTGTGCCCTGCTGCCAAGAGCCTGTGCCATGGCTGAGTCTAATGCAGGGCTCGGGTTCTAGAGCAAGAAGAATCTGAGCCTGGCTTCATTTAGGGTAGGTCATTGCAAACTGAGCTGCCTGGGGAGTGCAGGCACCCTCAGGGCAGTACCTCTAGCAACTGCAAATTCTTTTTCAAGTCATAGTTCTTACTGAAGCCACTATTGTGTTGCTGGTTTGCAAAACAGCCTTTACTTCTCTTTCCTTCTTGCAGGAAGCATCACTTCTTCCAGTGGTGCCGGTTTGGAGATGCCATTTGATTGCATCCTGTGTTTTTTGATTCATGAGCTCTTCACGTGCATCCATATGCAGAGAAGACATGAATCAAAAAACACATGGAAATGCATCTCAGTATATTGCTCAGTCTGCTTGTATGGTCTCTGTTTAGCGTATCTGCTACAGTATCACTTCTGTCACTGAGGCAGCTGTAACTTATATCTGTTAATTATTTTTCTGTACCCTTACATGTTGAAAAGAGATTTTAAAACCAGAAAAAGCTGCTAAAGTGGAGATGACTGGAGAGAATGGAGAGAACATCTACTCTGTGTCCAGCACTTAAAATGGAAGCAAATAGAAGTAAGGTCTTTAGGATGTTATCTGCCTGTCTTTGTATTTCTAGCTCAGTGCTGGGACACTTGATGACATACTTTGGAAAGCAAGAATATATAAGTGTCTGTAAATCAGTGTGGCTTGACATATGAGACTACTCACATCTTTTGCTTTGTAAATCTGATTTATATTATGTTGCAAAGGATCTGAAGAGTCCTCCCTAGGCCAAAAATGAACAAACTGTTGTCATCTGTATTTTTTTGGCTCATTGCTGCACTTAATAATACGGTTTGGAATATTACGTGTTAATGGTTTCACATGTACAGAATGCCAGTAAACTTGCTTTACTGCTAGTATAAAGGACCTCAGTGGTGGGAAGTTAATTAATGGGCTTTTTTCATTGTCTGAAGAATGGTACTATTTCTAATGGATGTAAATTCATGATCAGTTTGTTTCCTTACAACTTGCAGTCCATCCAATAAATTGTGGCTGGGTCATAACAGCAGAGTGGGTGAGTCAGCCCATCAGAGTGCTCTCTGCAAGTCCATCTTGAGAAGGCTGATGGGCTGGCACGCTTACTACCAAGTCTTGCTGTAGACACACTTAGGCTGGAATTGTCAAGTAACATTTGCCTCTTGACATAGTTTATTATAATGGGCTTAAATGTGCGTGGCACCTATTTGGAGTTTAAAATCACTGCGAATACTTCTAAAGGCAAGATGGCTAGAACTGTTGTTAGTGCACATGATATGCCTAACGTCTGGGTGAGTGTTTAGTCCTGTCCTGCTCCTGGAGGTTGGTTCTTAAAGCAGTGAAACTTCTCTCTCCCGCTTCAGTAGTTCTAGAATTGGTCATGGAAAAATCATGTGTAAACACACAGGAGTACTTTAGGGACTATTGGCATATATAACTTGCAGTATCTTACTGCTTCAGCCTCTGTTTCCAGAGGTACATCCCTCATTGGGCCGCTTAGCTTGTGCGGCACAGTGATAGTGAGCCATGTCTGCTGGTAGTGCTGTTGGGCTTTTCTTTGAGGGATGGAGCACGTGGAAATAATACAGGTCATAGGACCTTATCGCTGCTGCCCAAGTGTGAGGAAAGAACAGGCAGGTATTGCTAGACAGGGTTGAAAAAGTAATTAAGGTGCCTGAGTATGTAATTCTGCATATGATAGGATTTCCAGAAACACCCACTGTTTCAGATGCACAAACAAGTTACAGTTCATCAGCTATTTATGGTAATTGTATGTGCATTATTAGCCCCTGGCAAAAGCAGGGTCACTTGAGTTAAAGAGCGTGCATGTGCAATTACCGTGTTTGTCAGTTGATTCACAGTAACTTGTTATCACACAGCATTTTATTGGGGTTTTTTTGGTCTCTCCCAACTTTCAGCAGAGGCGGTGGTATTTTAAAATTATAGGCTCTCCATCTTGAGACGCTTGGCCCAAAGCAAGAGCAGCCTCTAGGGCCAGGAGCTGCAGCTCTGTGTGTCAGGCTGGGTACCGCCTCTGTCCCAGCAAAATCTTTTCTAGCAGAAGAGTCCATAATGCTGCGAAGTGAAGACTTCAGCTAAACCAGATTTGATTACCGTGTCTATTTA
The DNA here is from genome assembly GCA_039720435.1 of Amazona ochrocephala. Classification (NCBI taxonomy): domain Eukaryota; kingdom Metazoa; phylum Chordata; class Aves; order Psittaciformes; family Psittacidae; genus Amazona; species Amazona ochrocephala. The sequence continues at coordinate 66,855,209 of CM077879.1, forward strand.
TGGACTGTTGGAAATGGCAGTCAGACATCAAAATGCTTGCTTGTGATATTGAGCTGCTGTGCTTCTGTGGATGGGGTCTGTGCCTGTTGGAGGGGGGAAGAGCAGGATGTGGCCTGCGTTGTGCTGAGAAACCATCTGGGATGAGGCCAGCTTTCTTGTGTGTGTGTGCTTTTGGATTAAATCCTCCTTTATCATTTTCTTTTGGAAAATAGAGAAGCCTTTCATGTTTGCGTCTGAAGAAATCTCTCTGAATGGTTCAGGATGTCTAATTCCAAGCTTCTGGGTTGCTTTCTGTTTCATAAATGGTGTTTTAAACACAACTTCAAAAACAGTGAGAAAAGCAGCTAAAGTCAGTTAAACTTTATTTGCAGTACTAAGGCTTCTTTTTTTTTTTTTTTTTCAGTTAGATTTGGGTCATTGCTTTAAGTGGATGTTACAGTGCCAAAGACAGGGCCTGGGGGCTTTGTGGTGGTTATTGTTCAGCAGGTCTGGTGTGAGGCTGCTGCTGAGCCTAGTTCATTGTGGGGACCTGGAGCTGCTGCAGAGGGGATGGGGGGATGAGGATCAGTGGATATGAGTGGCCGTCCCCGTGCAAAGCTGTGCGTATACATCTTGGTTTGGAGGCACTGAACCTAGCATTTTCTGTGTTGCTTGACTGCCCCACAAGAATTGTCCCATAGCTGAGAGCTCTTGGGGTCCCCTGAGGAGGCACCCTGCACTGCCTCAGTGTCCTGTTGCTCAGAAGGAAACTTGCAAGGGCCATAGGCGAGCAGCACTGTCCTTTTTGCTTCTTTCTTCAGCTTACCTGTACCACAGTCCCCTTCCATGGGGTGGCTGAAACCTCTGAAAGACCTTGTCTTTCTGTTTCAGGTAATTAGTTCTGTTCCTGATTCATTCCAGAAAAGTTATGTGAAAGCTTGAGTAATGTGAAAAGTTCTTGTCTAAGTCTCTCTACCATCCTAAGCGGGACTTCAGTGGAAGTGCAGGCAGGAAATGGCATGAGGGATAAAGATATGTTACAACAGTTGGCTAATAATGTGTGTTATTGTGCATACAGGTGGTAGAAACACGTTGCATAGTGATATTTATGTAGTGCTCAGGTTGAGAGCTGGGCACTGCATTATGCTTTTGGGTCATGTAGGAGGGAGATCAGTAAGGACAATGAGTTTGAGCATGATTTCTTCACTGCAGGAGCCGAACTTGGCTCCGCCTCACAGCTGGAAGGCAGTGAGGCAGCTGGGAAGGGTTAGCACCCATTGCCGGCTGGAGCTGGAGAACTGCATATATTTGGTATCACCGCAGGAGTTAAAAGTCCTTAACTTGAAATTTCAAGTTGAAAATTCAGCATTGGATTTTTTTTATTTATTTTTTTACTTGACAGGCCATCAGCAGTCTTCATCAAAGCCAAAACAAAGGGGAGGATTAAAAATAAAAGAAGACATTATGTAATTGCATTTCTTACTCTGGTGGAAGTTGTTTTGTTGTGACATCTGTGAGAGCATTGGTATTTTAAACCAGTTTGGTTTGGTTGGATAGAAAGCTATAAAATAGGATTTGTTAAAGGAATAGATTGGTTTATTAGAAATCCTGTAATGATACCATGGTAAAGCAGTTTGTATTCATATCTGTGTTTGTAACCTATATCAGGAACACGACTAACTGCATAAGAGATCTAAGCAAGGTTCTTGAAGTGCAGCAATAAATAATAACATTCAAAAATAGAATAAATGAAAGTACTCAATACCCATGTGGCCTGACAACTTGCCACTGAAACAGTGAACTTGCCCTGCAGCACCTCAGCTGGGAGGGAGTGCTGGCAAGAAGCCCTCTGTCCCTCTGCATGCTTAGGTGTGCTCGAGTACTTGGGGCAATGATTTTTGCAAGGGTTTGCCTTCTGTAGAGGTGAGTGTTACCAGCAAAAGGTTATGGGGAGGAGTGGTTGTGAACTTGCTCTTTCCTTCCTTGTACTGAAGTAACACCTGGAAGGTTTATGCTCCTGAAGGGTGTGGATTTTTGGTTTGGTGTTCAGTTTTTGTTGGGTGGGGTTTGTTTGGTTTTTGTTTCCTGTCTGAAAGGAGAGTTACTTATTAATCCCAAAGTAAAAATGGGGAAGAAAATCTCATCTTTACAAGGGAAAGTTTACAGTTTATTTTGAATCTGTGCTGGGTCGTTTATAAATTGATCACTGTTGATGTTTGTGTCTTTAGAAAATTTCTATTCTTTGGACTTATTGCTCCTATATTTATTCTCTTCCGCTTGTGTTCTTGTTACATATTTAAGTTAGCTTGATGTGTTTTTGGGGCCTTGTCTTTGCATATCCAAGTCTATTTGGCAGTTTCACTTTGCAAATTAATGGAAGGGCACAGATAAAGGGATCTTGGAAGATCCAGCAGCAGAGAAGAAAAATCTGGAAAAGCAGAGTTTGTGAGATCCTTTAAAAGGTAGTAAGAAATGGTCTTCATCAGGTCAGTATTACTTTCTTGACTTAACTCTTCTTCAAAAATAGTTGTCTAGGCAAAATGTGAAGCCAAAAAGTCAAAACTCGGCGCTTCCAGTTTTTCATAACAGCCATTGGGAACTAGTCTCTGACCCAAGTGAACATGGAAAATTGTGTGACAATATGTGGTATAGGCAGTACAAATATTATGAAAAGACCTTTAAAGCATTGATGGTTTTATTGTGTATATACTGTCTTCATCTACGCTATAGAAACTCCTCTATCCAAATGGACCAACTCGAGAAATGCTGCCTGGAAATGTGACCAGCAGGATTATGGTGATAAAAAGAGGGACGTGGAGACACCTGCCTTGGGACAGTATTGGCTTGTAGGGTTTGTTTTTTGGTTGATTTTGGATTTTTTTTTTTTAGTGAGTATTCCAAGGTAGAAGCTGTTACCTTGTCAGAAGGAGGGGTTCTGTTTCTGAAACTGCTTGATTTTAATTGTGTTTTCTTGTCTTCTTTCTCAGTCTACATAAAAGATGTCTGTTCAGTTTTAGTAAAACAGAAATTTGGTAGCAGAATGTGTCCTTCTGGCTATGTCCTGATTTGTAGGGGCTAGTCTGAGGCCAGCCTCTTGCTAAAGGATGTTTGTAGAGGGCACGAAGCCCAAATTCAGTGAATTCGGGCCATACTTGAGTTGTAATATTTTTATTTTTTTAATTGATAGAGATTCTAATAGGATTTGTATGTCCAGAGTAGCTAGAGCTGTGTATTTAAAATTTTGTTCTTATGCATTTTGTTTTCATGATGGTTTTGTGAAATATTCTTGCATGGATGTCCTTGTAGATCCATCCACTGTTGCTACGCATTTAACTTTGCAAGGAGAATGGCATCTTTTTGGTAACTGTGTATAACAGTACCTCATCATTTGTTTTTCTCCCCGTTCTAAAGCTGCAATAAAATGGATATTTTTGCTGCCGTTAGAACATATGCCTAAACGTTACTTGAACTTTTTTCAGCTCTGGTAACTTTGATCAAGATTATAGGCATCCAGCAGGCTGATTGCAGAACTCTTCCTCTCTGGTTGCTTTGAGACCGAGAAACAGAAAGGGGTTTTGTCATGTAAGGTTTGTATGAGTTGGTAATTTCTTATTTGATGGAGCAACTTGTATAGTTCAAAATCAGAGTAGATCCAAATTCGCTTCTTCTTGCCTGGTATGTGGCATTTCCCACATGTGTCCTTAGTGTTTTAGTTATGCTCAAAATATGTAAGAAATGTGTTTTATTGAAATAGTAATGTCAATAGGTTTGTACAGCACCTGTGTATTTGGCGGAAGTCTGTGAAATTGTAATTATTTTTGGCATTCTAATTTAGTTTCACTTCCACCTTGAAATAAAACTGTGAAAAGGTTGAGTAGGCTTCACTGTATACTGTTCACTGTGTAGGGAATAGAGATTTGTGTGGTGCAGTCGACATACTGGAGGGAAAGGAAGCCATCCACACAGATCTTGATGGGCTTGAGAGGTTGGGCCCGTGTCATTCACAGGGCCAAATGCAAGGTCCTGCACATGGGTTGGGGCAATCCCAAGAACAAATACAGGCTAAGTGGAGAATGGATTGAGAACCGCCTGAGGAGAAGGATTTGGTGGTGTTGCCTGAGAAGCAGCTCACCATAATCAGGCAGCGAAGCACTTGCAGCCCAGAAAGTATGCATCAAAAGAAGCTTGACCAGCAGGTCGAGGGAGGTATTTGTACCCCTCTGCTCTGCTTTTGTGAGACCGTACCTGCAGTACTGTGGTCAGGTCTGGAGCCCCCAAGAAGGAGGTGGATGTGTTGGAGTGAGTCCAGAGGATGGCCATGAAGATGCTTCAAGGGCTGGAGCAGGCTGAGAGAGTTGAAGGCAGACTGAGAGAGTTGGGCTTGTTCAGCTTGGCGAAGAGAAGGCTCCATGGAGACCTTAAAGTAGCTTTCCAGTACCTAAAGGGGGTCTACAAGAAATCTGTAAAGGGACTTTTTACAAGGCCGTGTAGTGTTAGGAGAAGGGGTAATAGCTTTTAACTGGAAGTAGATTTAGATTAGACATTAGGAAGTTGTTCTTCACTGTGAGGGTGGTAAAGCACTGGCACAGGTTACCAAGAGAAGCCGTAGCTGCCCCATCCCTGGCAGTGTTCAGCACCAGGCTGGATTGGGCTTTGAGCAACCTGGTCTAGTGGAAGGTGTCATGGCAGGGGGGGCTGGAACTAAATGATCTTGAAGGCCCCTTCCAACCCAAATGATTCAGTGATGCTATGCTGCGTTTTAGCTGTGGTAGTAGTTTTCAAGATGACTTAAGTGTACTTAGAACTCCTTTTCCAAGATACCTTTTGGTGTTCAAAAAATATTACAGACAGTGTTGCTTTAACTGTTACTGGTATACCTAAAATGCCAGTTCTATATGTATTGAGAACAATTCTGTTATTTCCAGAGATCTTTAACTTCAAAAATACGCATAACAAGGAAGCATAATAAAATAAAAGTCTGAGGAGGTTGTATTTTAGCGGGGGTTCTATTATACTGCTTAGACGCTCTGACAATGTATAATTTGCTACTATTTATGTTGGTATTTAGTCACACTTTTGGAACTCAAAAAATGCAGGAGAAAGACAGACATACACTTATCCAGCAGGTAACAAGCACAGAGTTAGAAAACCAGAATATTCAAGCAGTTGCAGGGGGTCTCATTTACTTTGTTTTAACCCCCATGCAGTAATTTGGCATATGGGTTTCTTGAGCTTCTTTTGAATTTTGCAGTGCAGTTTCTGCCTTATTTCTGACTGTTGTGTTTTTCAGTTTGGCTTGGCCTCTTTCCTGTCAGGCTTAGTTTTGAGTGTTTAATCTTCTTGCTCAAAAGTCACCCTTTTGCCACTTGAAAATCACAAGTTAGTTGGAATCCAGAAGTCCATTTGGGGCTTTGTTTATTCTCCAAAACCTCTCTTCCAAGCTGTTAGGTTTGGGATTTTTTTTTTTTTAATTGAGGAGGAGGGCAGGAAAGGTTTACAGCCAAGTGAAGAAATTGTGTCTCTACTTCCAAACAAAGCAGGGAAGGGAGGGAGGTCTTGGATATCATTTCAAAAGCAAGATTTCAGGATGGTTCCCATCGCTGTATCAAACACTAAACTATAAGCAGTCTTTGTATTTCAGGAAATATATTTAGCTTCTCACTTAAATAGAGGTGGAAATGGTGCAAGACAAGATGCACAAAGGTGGTAGCTACTGAGGTTTTCTTATTCTGATGAATTGATTGGGTAGTTAATATTTAATTTGGTCAATATTTTCTTTTGAGGTATGTTCAGAGGATATTGTGAAAATGAGAATGGCAATTACATGCGGTTGCAGAAGCAAAATGAAATTGTCTTTTATTTTCAGCTGGGTTTTTTTTGTTTGTTTTTTTTGTAAATTGAATTTTCTGGACAAATGCTTAGCTACTATGCAGTGCCTCACAATACTAGGGATATATACAGAAAACACCAAAGCAAAGAGGAAGCTGCTGAATCCATGCCTTGGTGGGTTATAATCTGTGCCAGTGCATGAGAAGCAACATCTTTTAAGCTTGTTGAAGGAAAGCAAAATGTGCATCAGTTTTACTCTGAAAATTTTTCTACCTCCCAGATACTGTATTTTCACTATGCTAGTAAAAGAAGACATTCCTGTAATCAAATTTTTGCTCCTTCCATGGACGCTTAGGGGGTGGTGAAGCTGCTCTGGGCTAAGTCTGATAGGCTGAGGGAGCTCCATGAGTCTCCCTCCCTTGGTGTCAGTAACCAGCTCTGTAGGGACCCTGGTGAAGCAGAGCTCCTTGGAGGTGGTGTCTATTACAGCTGCATTTTCAGGCTTGTCCATCACCTCTCAGTCTCCTTTAGTGTTTGCTGATGTGCTTTTTTTTATCTTCCTAGTTTCTTAATCAAGATGTTGTGCGGAACTGAGTCAAGTTCCGTGCAGAAGTAGCATTATCTCATCAATGCTTGTCTTTGCAGCTAAAAACAAGTAAAAAACTAAAGTTCTGTCAAAAAAAAAAATAAAAAATAATTAGTTTGACAGGACTTAGTTTCCATGAGCTTGTTTGATATTAATTGCTTTAATTACTTGATGCTTATTAATTAAAGTCTTTTATTAATGAAGTCCTAAGTCAAATTTCTTGTTATTTTGGATGGGCTCAGTATCCAGATGACAGGCTATCATAAAGTTAATCTCCCCAATTATGCTTTTTAAGTATTGCAGCAACCCTAGTTTTCTTCCAGGCTTTTGGAACTTCCCTGGCACTCCAGGACTTTCTCTGAAAAGCAGTGTTAATAACTCAGATAAATCTCTTGGTGGTGTTTTCTTTTTGTTGTAAGTTACTTGGACCTTGTGATCTCAAGGAGTTAAATGCTAATAGCCATTGTCTTAACTCTTCAGGTACAGAACAAAAAAAATCCATTGTATGTCTCTGCTGCCCTTTTTTTTTTTTTTTTTTTTGCCTCCACAGCCCCTCCACTATTAGTGGCAGTTCCACAATTTTGGTATGACTATTGCTATCTCTCTTTGATTGTTCCAGTAAAGTTAAACAACCCTTATTGTTTTTGTCAGGGTAATGATGAGTTGTACTTTGCCTTTCTTAACACTCCTAACTAATTAAACTCTCTATTGGCTTCCATTTTTTCACACACATACCAGGGTGAGAAGCACAGTTGAGTGCTGCTTTTCCTGCTACACTTAACTAAGTTGTTTTTCTTGATAATTTTGCAATGCAATGTGTAGTAGTCTTCAAAGTTCCAAGTTAACATTTGCATCTCTAATTATGTCTTCAGTAGTTCTGTCTCAGAACTGTTCTGGGTTTTACAGAGCTGCCCCTTGTAAAGCACTGTGTATGGTTTACAGGATTGGACTTGATCTTTCTTGCTGATACATGGCCACCAATTATACTGTGAGAATTGGTATCTTACCAGGGTGGGGCCTGCAATAAATTTTCTGCATATTGAGTGTTATATTTATTGACTTAGAAAATTGGTGCCGAAGTATACAGGGATATCAAGTAGTGCTATTGCTTGTAGCACTTGAATTCCAATTAAGAAGTCACTGGGTAAAAAAGTAAAGCAGCAGCTTGGCTTTTTCTCCATAGCATACAATAACTTGGATCTGGCAGAGATGGTCATGCTGGATTGTTATTGTGTATTTTGGGAAGGATGGGAGTGGAGGGTGTTCGTGATCTTTATCGAATACAGCTAATGTTTGTCTCGATTGCCTAGATAGGGCTAAGCAATGAAATCCTATAAAGGCCCCATGCTGTCCCTGTGCATCATCTCCTAAGCAGTCTGCAGCCGTTCATCCTTGCCATTCCAGTTGTGCCATGCTTTACAATGTATAAGAACTTTCCAGCAGTTTTCATCTGCCCTTTTCCATGTTAAGAATCAGACATTTGGGTTGAGAGCAGGGAGAAAATGCTGAAGGAAAGATGGGGATTCAGATCCAGGATAATGGGAGCTGACTTGATCTTCTGGCCAGGAAGTACTTTTAGTTGCTTTGTCTTGCCTTTTCTCGAAGCTGTATTTGGATGTATTTTCCATTGAAGAAATATTTCTGGTGGTTTTTTCTTTTTCATAAGCTTACAGGTAGTTTTCTTTATTTATAATGAGCAGCAAATCCATGGAAAATAATTTTAAAGACTGTTGTTTGTTTGTTAAAAAATGTCATGAGTTTTATCTGCAAGCAAAGTCAAATTTTGAAATAGGCCAAGAAAATGTATCATTTTATTTAATTTTTTTATGAAGTCTACGTAAAGGAGGAGTTACTTCCACAGAGATATAGAAATGCTTTTCTTGTATGTGTACTATTCTTAGCAGAGTGAGACTGTGGTCCAGGTTTTGACAAACCCTTATGAGCTGCTGCAATTCTGCCACTAAAACTCCAAAAGAAATATAAAAGCATGCCACAAAGAAAAAGCTGACATTTGTACAGCCTCCTGCTTCATTATCCATTATTTGCAAGGTCTTCTTTCTGCAGTCTGAAATAGGTTTTCACATATAAAATACCTGCTTAGTTTAAAAGGCAGTAGTTGGAGCTTTACTGCTGGAGGTGAAGGGCTTTTCAACTATCAGTTGTTTTGGGGTTAGGGTTGAGCTGCTGAGGAAAGCTAAGTGAATGGTGCTGTAAGACTTCGGAAATGTCTATTGCAACTTTGGTTTATTCTAATCTTCAATACGTGAAAAGGGTAGAGAATATATTAATTTTGTTAATGGTGTGGACATGTTTCCTCTGCCTAACAGGCATTGGATATATGTAACCACCCTGCTAAGCCCAGGCGTCTACAGAAAATACCTAGTGGGCAGCTATTGCCCTTGCAGTTTCAGGGTAGTGTTTTGGCATATGCCTGGATCTGCTAAACATGCATCTCTGAAGTATATTTGCTGGCACAGCGACACTTAAACTTGTGCTGCTTAAAGATTTTTATAGCTCTGAAGAGAGCATTGCTGCTGTCCTGTGCCTTCTCAGCCTCCTAAGGCTTTTGTAGAAATACATAACGTGTGGCACTGCTCACCTCCTACTTTGTTTTTCTGTGTGTGACCAACTGATAGCAGAGAATAGGCAAAATATGTCAATTGTATTTCTTATAAATATGTAAATGAGCAGCAAGTTCTCCTTAGCTATTGAGGTATATGGAAGTGGCCTATATTTCTCTCCATTCCCAAATTTTAACAGCTGAAGAAAGCAAATGAAAAGATGCAGTCTGTCATTTTATTTTTTTTTTACTCTTTTATAAATAAAAATCTGAACACTGGAATACTTGTGGTATGGAATAACATCTTCAAATTAATTTTCCAAATTAAAACCATCTTTCAAAGGCTTATATATTTATAGTATTAAAAAAAAGGAAAAAAAGCAGCACACATTCAGACTTGAGTTTTCTGTTGCTGCCTCAATCACCTGAGGTGATCTGTCAGCATCGTGACTTGGAGCTCAATGGGGGTACAGCTTGCAGATTTTTGAGGAAAGATGTAATTTATTGCAAAGAGCAAGGATTCTTGCTTTTTCAAACAAGAGCTTTTGCATTTTAAATTAATGGGGCTGTTCATTCCTGCACCGCAAAGAGCCAAAGGCGAGGCTCTTTCCCTGCTCAGCTCATGATGCCGCAGTGAGGTGCTTTTCTGTGGCGTTGGCTGCCTGCCCCAGTGGTGTTGCCGCGGGGCTGGGATGTGCTCTCCTCTGCCGCATGGAAGGAGCATGTTGCAGGGGGTGGGTGTGCATGAGCACCTCATCTTTCCTAATTTCATTAAACGCTTCCCAGATTTCTACCTCTGCCATGGGGAATTGAGGTTATTCAAAACCCATGGGCAGTAGAAGATTTTGGTGTTAAGGAGTCTGTGGTGGGCCTGCTGGTGAAGGAGTTGTTACAAAGCTCAACATGTAGATTGCACCCTCTGTGCTCAGAATACTTTGCTCTTTGGTTCTAGGCTACTTTTACCATTTAATGTTATGGATTTTTATTGGGCTCACTCCATAAACCCGATGTGGTTGTAGTTGTTTCTTTTGCTAGCTTCCTCTTGCTTCAGCTAGTTGGAAGGTATTTTATCTTGCTGCAATCTGATTCTGAGGTCAGAAAGTCAAGTTTCCTTCCTGCAGTTGGTGGTGCTTCATCAGGAATACAAATTCTTTATATGGGCCTTGTCCAGGTCACATCTGGGCAGCCCTCTGGTCTTCAAATTATGCTGACCGAGACCCACTGCATCTCTGTTGACTTCAGTATAGATTCATTTAAGCAGGTGTCTGGAACCAGATTGCCAAGTTTCTCGATGTGAAAAATGGTATTTCATTTGTTTCAGAGTGACATTGGTCTGCAAGAATAAAATATAAGATGTTTCCGGGGTTATTTATTTATTTATCTGAATCTACTGGTGAATGATGTTATTTGTGGTGCCCATGAAAAGCTGAGCTATTGGGTTCAAGATGCCTTTCCCTAAATGAGTCTTCTGAAACCGTACTACAGTTGATGTATGCGTACTTATTTAATGCATATAGATGTGCTTTATTTTGAGGAAGTGTTAGTTTCAAATTAAAGATTAGCAGTGAAATATTCCTTCTGCAGTGGCAAATATCCACTGACTGCAAGTTTGGCTTGCTGATGCCCCAACACCAACTGATCTTACCCATGCAGTGGGGGATTTTAACCCACTGTAGTTTGCAGGAGCTGCTGGCAGGCTACAGAAGAAGGGGTTTCTGGTTGTTTGTGGGACATTAGTTTTTGTGAGAAGCTTGTGGATTCTTACTTAGAGATCTGTCACTAATGGGTTAATATTTGTATATTGATCCCATTTACTGAACAGATGTTTACAAACCTAGGAGCTGCATATGGGTGTGGTAGGTATGACTGCAAGCTGGTGATTGCTTTGAGCATGACTGTATGAAATGTCAGTGGTTCAGCATCAAAATCTGTAGTATGCGCATGAACCATTGTTCATTGAAATTACTTCCTTGGTATGACAGTGCCTTACTTCTCTGAAACATCATTGTGACATCTGGAGGAACCGGGAGAAAATTAGGAGAGATAGTACAGCACAAGGTTTTAAATATTTACATAGAGATATTTAGTATAGATCAAATTTCAGCTATTAGAGAGAGGAGACATAGTGAGACTTTGCTAAGATGCTTTCAAGTCCAGCAAGAAGGCCATCATTGAGGGAGTCTAACTTGAAGTTTATAGTACCTTTCTGTTGTAAATTATGCTTGAGATAGCCAGGCATAATTTCCTACCTATAGTGTCCATTTAAACGAATGATTATGAAAACTGTTTCTACTGCTGGTGATACAAAACTATGTTATTTTGAGTGGAGGATTCACTGCAACACTGCCAATAATGTACATTCTACCATACTCAGGGGCTTAGTCTACTATTCCATTTCTTTTTACCATTGTGAAATAAGCACATTTCTAGCAAGTTTCTTAATGCTGTCTTTGAAAAACTGTGTAATAATGAAAGTTGAGCAAAAAACTTTTTCTCTGAATAAATGTTCTGTAACTTACATAAGATCAGTTTTATGAATATTAAATTAATATTAAATATCATCCTGAAATATGTCTCTTTGAGCATGAGGACTGTGGAAATAGCATTCATTTAGCTTTATTCATCTCGTGGATAGAAATGAAGAAAATAATAAATTAGGAGTCATTTTTCCTCTCATGCAAGAAAATTAGTCGATGCATATAGCTTAAGCCAGGAAAAGCTGTTGTCTCTGTGGTGTTAGCAGTTACAAGTAAAATAACTGAGATGGTATTCTGACATTTAAACAAGGCTATGAGACCAGGAGGTGTCAACCTTTTGAAGGAAGAGATCAAAGGCCAAGCCACTGGCAGAAGGTATTTGGGAGCCCAACAGTAGGTTTTCCCATCCCAGCTGCTGAATTTCAGCCTGCTTATCCCACCACAGTGCAGCACTGAACTCAACACCACATGCCTAACCAAAGCACAACTTCTTTAGCTGAGGTATCTTCCAAATAAAACCATATGTGTCTTTTTACAGTATAATAAAAAATAGAGGATCTACAGCTTCCCTTCTCAGCTTCAATTGTTTACAACCCCTACCTGTTAAAAGCTTTTCTCCTGATTTCCAGATGCTTGTTTAAAAGCTTTTAAAAGTCCTTTTAGTTTACACAGTCACTCTCTATTTTCTGTTATCTTCAGTCCTCAAATATTTTTTCTGCACCTCTTCCGCAAATGTATTTGCTTATGGACATTTATATTGTGTGTTGCATGTTAGTTTGCTTTTGCTCATTCCATAATTGAGTACTCCAGACAAATTCATCTGAAGATTGCTATGGTCTGATTTACTCCAGCAGTTCATGGTGGGCTTCTGTGGGGTTGCTGTGTCCTGTTCCAGCCGCCCTAAGACAAAGACAGCAGCAAAAAAGGAGAGAGTGTCCCATGAGTGGCACTCCTTTCTATATGGGTATCAAAAAGCAAAATTTAGAAAGTGTTTGTTGAATGGGCTTACTGATCCAGAGCTCTACTACAGTAATGCTGTGTCCTCTGCCAGTCTTTAAATGCAATATTAATCAAATATCCGGAAAAATATTAGTGATTTGAAAGTAAGTACAGTAAGTGCCAAGCTTAGACTTGAGTCCTGAAGAGGCATGCAGTGATGCTCCTTCACCTGCAGCAGCTTTTGGAGATAGCAGCCTATTATTAATCAGTTTTCTATTTGTACTTTTTCCTTTTTGTACACTGATAATCCAAGTTAAAATGCCTTGAGACTAAAAAAACACATTCTGCAGGAATCTTGAGTCCATGTTTTTGCATGAACTTCTCTCAATTAAACTCTGCCTGCATTGGTAACGGATTGTGCATGTGTGTGTTGAGGTTTGTCTTCCAACAGCCCGGAAGCTTTTCACTCCATTTCTTTGTATTTTATTGTTTTTTTCCCAAAACTTCTATAAAAACTAATATTCTTTGGGGCAGATCTGTTTTTCAGTTAAACTCCTGAATATGGGCTTGTTACAGCCTACTCAGGCATGCTAATCTAAATATGCATGTCCCTAATAGATGTAAATTAGGAGGATGCTTAAAGAACCAATGGGCTGGAAATGATTAATTGCCCTCCTATGAAGCAACCTGTCATTGTGGATCTAAGTAATCTGCTGCTTTCTGTTGAGCCTGTCTGTCCTCTTTGCATAATGGTTAACAAAGTTACCTAGCAATGGGTCTGTTCCTTTGGTGTTTCCCTGGGCTTTCCGTCCTTGTTGTCAGTTTTGTTTGTAAACCACATCATTTGGGGAAAATTGGCCAACATGTTTATTTTTCTTGATGAATTTTCTATATGTTTTTGTTGTCATTTGTCACTCTATTCTTAATATTTTGATGTGGCCTCTTACTTGTTACCAAACTAGGATGGTCTTTTACCCAAAGTCTGGGTTGTTTTTTTGCGAAGTAGAGCTGTGGATTGGAGTCGCTCTCTGACTAATTCAGATGTGGTTTCCCATCTCTCACAGCTTGACCATTGGCAGAATGAACACCATGCTTGCTGGAGAAAGTCTTGCCAATTCTGAATAAACTTACTGGGTTGGACATGACCCTGCATTAAATAATTATGATTCCCAGTAGGATTTGGATGACAGAGAGGACCAAGCAGCTTGGCATTGTCTGGGCATGCATAGCTTCAGAAATTTGAGTGCTAAGGGCATATAATCACCAACGGGCTTACTGGCATCTGTAAAGCCTGTTATCTGTCCCCTTAGTATTTTATTTTAGACAGGCAACAACCAAGACAGCAGCTGAGCTGAGCATTGTCTCATGTGACTGTGCCTAGACAGTGGTGGTGGTTCTCTATAGACAAGTGAACTGCTGTTGCAGTAGCTTAGTTGCTTATTTTTTGTGTTGGAAAGCAACCTGTGCATTTAGAAACACAGACAACTTGTTGCAGGCTGTAGGAGTATCTTCTAATGTATCGTCAAATCTAAGACTTCTGTTTCTGTGGCATAATTCTTTAAATTTATTTGATAGCTGCTTAGTCAATGGTATCCATCTCTAACATTACCTGATCACAGACTCCTCTCGGTGCTTCCTGTGTTGCAAAAGTTAGCCGTCAGATCTATCCATGTACAAGATCAAGTAAGCAACTGAGCCATCCGCATATGTAAAACAGAAAATGAGGTTTCATGTATGTGTTTCATAACCTGTTTAGGGAGGGTAAAACCCATAGCTTTAATATTTGAAGGATGTGAATTATCTCACTCTGTTTCAGTAATGCTTTTTGTATCAAAATTTGTCCTTAAAATAAGGCTTTTTGTTCCATTTTCCCTTTTAGCCAAACTTCTGTTATTCTTCACTAGGAGTGTGATGAGGCACAGGTTGCCCATAGAAGCTGGGCTACCCCATTCCTGGCAATGTTCAAGGCCAGGTTGAGCAGGGCTTTGAGCAACCTGGTCTAGTGGAAGATGTACCCCGTAGCAGGGGGTTGGAACTAGATGAGCTTTCAGGGCCCTTCTGACCCAAAACATTCTGTGGTTCTATGACTGGCATATTAACAGTTGAGGAAAGGGTGGAGAGAATGTTAATATTGTTGGAAGCATTGCTTTGTGTGCTGCAACAGCAGTTTGTTGTACCAGAGCTGTTACCTGCAGTATGGCGTCCTTCTGGTTAGTCAACTTAATCCTAAACTGGAGATGGAAGCAGAAAACACGTACCATACTCATTTTGGTGCAAAACTGTTGACTGTGGATTTTAGGCAAGAAAAAACAACAGACCTTACTACTTCACTTAGTGAAATACGAGTGGTTGCATTTGTATTGCTCCTTTCAATGCCTAAACTTCAAGAAGTTATTTAACACCCTCTGTTGCAGTTTTCTCTTTAATGTTAAAGAGGAAACGTTTTAATCACTTCCATACATGTGCTAACTTGAAAGGGTAAAATTATTGCATCATCATTTTATAGCACTTGGCAGAGATGCTACTCTTGCTAATTTTATCTCTGATCATACCAACTTAAAGCACTTTTCATGCAATCTTGATTTTTCAGTACATTTTTTATACTTAACGCACAATTTATATGCTCTCCATAAAGATCCAGAAGTCTGAATGACCTTGTCCCTGTTTGGGT
Organism: Amazona ochrocephala; assembly: GCA_039720435.1. Lineage (NCBI taxonomy): Eukaryota > Metazoa > Chordata > Aves > Psittaciformes > Psittacidae > Amazona > Amazona ochrocephala. The sequence continues at coordinate 66,870,250 of CM077879.1, forward strand.
GCCCTTCATTTTATCTAGTACAGATTGTCAAACGTAATGTGGTGGCTCTTATGATAGAGTAGTCCCAAAAGTGATGGTTCTGTGAGAAAAATACATCAGGGTGACAGTGGTGTATGACAGAGAGAAGGAGCTGATTATAATATTTCATACTAAAAAATGCCAAATGGCCCCATTACAAATCCGGTTTAAAAAAAATAAAAAAATAAAAAATATAAAAAGAGTTGGGGGAAGGAGAACGTGCCTCTCCAGGAATTGTTTTGTATTCATGAATTCAGTTTTGATTTGCTGGTTCTTTTCTTTCCGGAATATTGCAGAAACTTTCTCAATGAAACATAAATATTTGCTTTGAATAGTTTGGAAAATAGCTACTGGTTTGTAGAAAGCGGAGCAAAGCATTTTCCTGCTTGTCTGACAGTAATAGAAGCCCCATGATACAGAGGGGTGGGGGGTGTGTGTGTATATATATATACATATATATATATATATGTGAAATCAGTCTCTGTTCTATGGGGATTTTGTTTGCCTTGAAATATACCATGAGCAGTTGTCCTTTCCCTTTCATAGGGAGAAACTTCCTTAATGTCACTTATTTAAAACCAGCCATAAAGATCGAGCAGCCTGTATCCTGTGCTGTTTTGCTGTTTGGACTGAGTCTTGCACAGCTGGCTGGTTCTGTCCTTGCAACAGAAGATGAAAATCCAGGGTTGAAGTTCACCAAGTTTGCTATGCTGCGAAAGTTGCTTTCTCCAAAATGTATTCCTGCTTTCATTGATTCTGAGTGAGGTAATGCAGCTTTTTATATACACTGAATCTATGAGTTTTCTTGGGTTTGCTAGAGAAATTAATGTATTTGAGGAAGTTTTGCAGCATATTAGTGCTTCAGCCATATCTTTCTTCCTGCTCAGATGTTGTATTCCTGCTTCATTGTTGCTAATGGTTTTATCTAATCTCAAATATATTTTTCAAGAGGTTTAGATTGAATGTTAGGAAATATTTCTTCACCAAAAGTGTTATCAAACATTGGAGCAGGGTGCCCAGGGAAGTGGTTGGGTCACCATCCCTGTAGGTATTTATAAGATGCGTAGATGTGGCGCTTAGGGATGTGGCTTAGTGGTGGACTTGGAATTGCTGGGTTAATGGTTGGACTTGATGATCTTAAAGCTCTTTTCCAGGCTAAATGATTGTGTGATTCTCTCACATGAAGAAGAAAATGCTGTGCCGAAGAGGAAGTGAACATACTTTGATTTGAAGCAAAAAGGTGTTTCCACTGATCAGATTTCCATCATGAAAGGGAAACTAGAACCTGGTCATTTTGCCATTCAAATACTGCTCCTCATGGACTTCTATTGCTAAACTTCAGTTGTTAATAGTGTTTAAGAGTGCTTGTGTACAAATCTCAGGCATGGGTTAATTTAATCAGTCAGGTGGTAGTATCTCAAACTGCAGCTTTTCCTGAGCTGTCTATTGCTCCAGATCTCTTAAAAGACTTGTGAGCACAGCTAACGGTCATCAACTAGAAGACTATCTCTGTTCAGAATTCGCTGCCTGAAAACTTTGTTCCTGCGATGTTTTTTCATTATGATTTCAGACCCTGGTATATTATGTATTTGCTTCTATGGGAGGAAAAAATATGTGTCAAACTTGATCTTTAAGGTCACTTCCAATCCAAACCGTTCTGTGATAACTGGAGAAGTAATACCTGTGTGATTCACGCATCTTCCTTCACTAGAGCACAGAATTAATAAGATAACTGTTTCTTGCTCAGGTCAGTAGTAGTTGCAAGTGAAACTGTTGCATGTGTTATGAATTCAGGTAACCTGTAAAAAAGGTCTTTTTATACTGAATTTCTTTGGAAGCGAAAGTTCCGTAGGGTGAAATTTATCTGTGAAGAAGTAGTAAAATACAGTTGTGGTAATTCCTAGGACTAATCTTCCATTTGTATCCTGATAAAAGTTTCAGGGATGTTTGCTGGCTTCATGTTGCACCAAAATCAGTGGACCCACCCCTTCTTGGATTCAGCCCCTGGTTGGAGGCAGATGTTCCGGATTCATCTAATGGCTCATATCATTATCAAATATGGGAAACCTTTACCATTAAATACTAAACTTTGAGAAATGGAATATGTTGATCCGCGTAACTGCAAGCCTACAAACCGGAGATCTGTAGTACGCAGAGCACTAAAATAACATTTGTCAGAGAAGTACGTGGATGTGAAGTAATTGAGATAAAACGTTTGCCAAAAGTAATTGTACCAGAGTAAGATTAAATTTCAGTGGAGCCTCAGTGTCAAACTGAAAATACACGACTTTAAACTAGAGAGGAATAATAATAAAAAAAGAGATGTGTTGGATTAAGACTGTCTCACAGGGAGACACAAATGAGTTGTGCCAGAGAATGCTTATTAGTAGGTAACAGCTGGTCTTTGTCTTCTGCCATTTTCTTCTGCCCAAGCTTATGGCAACAACTAAGAGTCAAGAACAACTGAATGCATAATCTTGCATTTCCTGCGTTGGAGCTTTGCCACACTTCTATAATTAGGTATTCAGTGTCTATGCATGACTCTGGTTCTTTTTGTGTGGTGATGATAATCCTCAACATTGTGCTAAGGGAGCACATTTTAGCAGAGCAGTACTGTTTTTTGCAAAAATGTGAAGACAGAGTTGGGACACCATTAGACCACATAAAAGTAACATTTTGAAAATAAGATCCATGTGGTAGGAGTTGTACTGTGTTTAATAACAGCATTCAGTGCTCCAGAAAGAGCCCATACTACTTGCAAACTCGGGAGAAGACCAGCTCTTTTAGGACTTGAGACTAGTAAAGCAGCTAATACCTATCTGAGGGGAAGGAAGGCTAAGAGAATGTATGGGAGGGATGTTTTGGGACTCATGAGGGAGCAGTGACCATTGTAAAAAGGTTTAGTGTTTTGGGTTTATTTAAGGTGAAGAAGAATAATAGAAGGGTGGGTGCATATAGCTTGGGTTGTGTGAATTTAACTTGGAGATTAAAAGCCTTCTAGTCATTGGAGAGGCAATGTTCCAAAACAGCTCTTTGAATGGGAGTCATAAGATCAAAATATTTGATTAGTTTTGAAGTTGGTCTTGTGAATTCATGAAAGGGATTACCTTGCAAGGTGGAGGATTGAGCAAACCGTAGGGTGTCATCCAGTTTCATAACCAGTTCTGCTGAGCATTGAAAGAACTTCAGTGCTATAACAGAAAGATAACCTGACTGCTGGTTTCTTTCCTTCTGGTACAAATAGGGAAAAGATGAAGTTCAGACTTGTCGTTCGTCTGTGAGAGAAATATATTTTTAACTTACTAAGAAAATACGTCAGAAAAAAGGCTACTCTTGCACAGTTTGGACAGTTCAGTTATGATCAAAAATGTTAGGGTGTCTTTGTATTCTAATTTGTCTAAATACAGCTTGCAAACCATGTAATGACATGTTCAGACAGTCATATTGGACACCCCTACAGACCTCTCATATGAATTTAAATAGAGTTTCAAAATAGGTTAGTGATGATTTTAGTACTATTTTTTTCCTACCATCCTACCTAGGATTAGTATTTTTAATCCCAGACTGAACAAAGTCATTTTTGTATCATTTCATAATTGCTTTTAATTTTACAAAGGCTATGTGTGAGTAGGCACTTTTTATGCATTGAAGCAGTGTAGCTGAATCTAGTGCTTTGGTTTTGATTTCAGAAGATTTCTTTTCCTGGATTACTGCAATGACCCAGCAGAGATTGGAGGAAAAAATGATAGATTCTTTTCGTTCATTTTACTTCTGTGTTTTCTGTGGCAGTAGATTCTGTGGGTTTGGCTTGGTACAGGAACATGCAGAATTGTATTTCTGGGGAGATTATCAACTTATTTTTTTTCCAGTAGGAACTTGAATTATAAAGAGGAAACTTTTAAAGACATTTGAGGAGCAAGGTTGAATGTGTATATATGAGTCTTATTTTTCTGCAATGCAGTTAGAGAGCTGTGCAGAGAATGTGGAAAACCTTTGGCAGTATTTTCAGAGCAGAGCACTCGTGCTGAATAAAAACTAAGCAGTCAAGGGGAAAAAAAAAAAGGGAGAACAAGAGAATGAAGAAAAAAAATTGCCTTCCAAATAGAGTCTGGAAAGCTAATGAGCATATGACATCATTTAACTAGTTATAGAAAGATTACAGCTTCTCTGATCCAAGAAGCAGACCCTCAAGGTTTCGGATGTTCCCTAGATGAAGGAGGTCTAGCGTTGCAGTGCTGACATTTCTCCTTGCTGGTAAGAGGGCACAAAACCCCTCGGTGCCGCAGTAAGGGTTGCTGCTGGTTCTGCTTAAGAGCAGCACCTGTTCTCGGGGTTGGCAGCAGAGAGCTGGGGCCCATCTCTGCTGGGACAGGCAACCGCAGCCTGAACCAGCCAGCCAGAAATAGTCTTCTGCTCTTGGAGTGGCTCCATCTGCGTTCAGCAAGCAGGAGTTGCTGGAGATGACCTTGTGGGCCGCTGGCATGTACTCATGGGGACCTGCAAGGACCCTCAGGGCAGTGCAAGGTGTGCAGGGCCAAGAGAGGCACCTCTGTCATGGGTGCAGCATCTGCGCCAGGGAGCCTGCACCTCCTTTGGACTGCAGCTCCTACCGCTGGCCAGGGTGAGCTCATGGTCCAGAGTGGGTCGTCCCGTCTGAAACCCAAACAGGCCTTACTGATGTCCACTGTACCGTCACAGTGAGGGAGGTAGGTCCCCAAGACCATAAGTGAACGGTAATTTCACTTCTGCTCTCACACCGTTTCGGATAAAGGTCAGAGCACTGCTTTGCACAGTTGTCAGCTCTTGGTACTGTGCATCCTCCATCCTGGTGGCATGCTGCTGCCTGTATCACCTTCCTGCTTCCTGAGAGCAGCTTTCTTGCAAATGCCTCCACGTTCCAGCCTAAGAGCTAGTAAAAACCATGGAAACATCATTTTAATTTTTCAGTTTTAATAATTGTATTTCAAGCTAAGAATGTATTTTTAGGAGGTGAAAAAAAGAAGTTATGTAAGTCTTTGATTTATTGCATTGGCTTAAAGAGCTAGCAAACCTGGGATATTCCTCTCGCTGCTTTGCTGGAGCATTTCCCTTTATGGCAGCAGGGAGGCCAGTGTATGCCTCTGTTCTCGAGAGCAGTTCAAACTTTTTATAAATCTGCTGAATGTGTTTCTCTCCATCATGTCTAGATTGTATGGCATGGAACAGGCGCTGCGTCAAAGTGAACCTCTGAGTGGAGACGTAACTTGACGTTGAGAGAACATCTTGAAAGGCAGGGAAAGCATCTCAGTCCTTTCTCTGTGGGTGGAGGTACCTTGAAGGTAGTAGGAAGATTTGTTCCAAATTAGAGAATTTTGAAATTAGTTACACAGGAACAGTGCACTTATCTGTAATGTGCGTATGGAGATAATTAGGATTAACTTTGCAGAGGAATCCTGAAAGTAGGAAAATGTGGCGGAGCAAAGACAGAAGTGAATTATGATTCTGTAAAAATAGAATTACAGGTTAGGAAGTGTGTGTGTGAGTGTTTGTGTGAGTGGCTTGCTGAGAATAATTTGCATAAATAAAAACAACTTGAGGAAAGCAGTATAGAAGTTAACATGCGTTTTATCGGTAGCACCTATAGTAAACATTCGGAGCAATGTAGGGATATTCCAGCTGCTCCAGCCAATGACCCGACTTCAATTGGATCTCGGCTCAAATGCCTCTACACAAATGCCCGTAGTATGGGGAACAAACAAGAGGAATTAGAGATGTGTGCACATCTATGGGGGTATGATATCATAGGCATCACAGAAACATGGTGGGATGGTACCTATGACTGGTGTGTTGGAATGGAAGGTTACCGGCTCTTCAGGAAAGACAGGCCTGGCAGACGGGGAGGGGGAGTTGCTGTTTATGTTAGGGATAGGCTAGAGAGTCTGGGGACAGGTGAGCAGTCGACAGAGAGTTTGTGGGTCAGGGTTAAAGGGAGAACAGTGATGGGTGACATTATTGTGGGGATCTGTTACAAACCGCCTGACCAAGGGGACTTGCTGGACGAAGCGTTCCATAGGCAGATAGGAGCAGCCTCACGCTTGCAGGCCCTTGTTCTCATGGGAGACTTCAACCACCCTGATATCTGTTGGAGGGATGGTACGGCCCGGCACAAGCAATCCAGAAGGTTCCTCGACTGTGTGGAAGACAACTTCCTTCTGCAAGTAATAGAGGAGCCGACAGGGAGAGGTGCCATGCTTGACCTCGTCCTCACCAACAGGGAAGGGCTGGTTGGGAATGTAACGCTCCAGGGCAGCCTTGATTGCAGCGATCATGAGATGGTTGAGTTTGAGATCCTCAGGACAGTGAGAAGAGCGTGCAGCAAGCTCACTGCCCTGGACTTCAAGAGAGCAGACTTTGGCCTCTTCAGGAACCTGCTCAGTAAGGTTCCATGGGATACAGCCCTAGAGGGCAGGGGGGCCCAAGACTGTTGGTTGATATTCAAGGCTCACCTGCTGCAAGCTCAGGAGCGATGCATCCCAACTAGAAGGAAGTTCTGCAGGAGGGCCAGGAGACCTCCTTGGATGGATAAGGAGCTGCTGAGCAAAATTCGAAGGAAAAAAGAGGCTTATAAAAGGTGGAAGCAAGGTCAGGCGGCCTGGGAAGAATACAGGGATGTTGTCCGGGAAGCTAGGGACCAGGTTAGGAAAGCTAAGGCCCAGTTAGAATTAAACTTGGCTAGGGATGTTAAGGATAACAGGAAGGGATTCTGTAGGTACATTGCAAATAAAAGACAAGATAGGGACAACTTGGGCCCCCTCCAGAAGCTATCGGGAGAACTGGCTACCCTGGATTTGGAGAAGGCTGAGGTTCTTAATGACTTCTTTGCCTCAGTCTTTACGGGCAAATGCTCTGACCATACCACCCAAGTCTTGGAAGGCAGACGCGGGGACTGTGAGAATGCAGACCCTGGGCCCACTGTGGGGGAGGATCTTGTTCAGGACCACCTTAGGAACCTGAATGTATACAAGTCCATGGGACCGGATGAAATCCATCCGCGGGTCCTGAAGGAGCTGGCAAATAAAGTTGCTAAGCCACTGTCCATCATATTTGAAAAATCATGGCAGTCAGGTGAAGTTCCCGGTGACTGGGTAAAGGGAAATATAACCCCCATTTTCAAGAAAGGGAAAATGGATGAGCCAGGGAATTACAGACCAGTCAGTCTCACCGCTGTGCCTGGCAAAATCTTGGAGTGGATTCTCCTGGAAGGCATGCTAAGGCACATGAAAACCAACAAGGTGCTTGGGGACAGCCAGCATAGCTTCACTAAGGGGAAATCCTGCCTGACCAATCTGGTGACCTTCTATGAAGGGGCTACGGAACTGATGGACAGGGGTAGAGCAGTTGATGTCATCTACCTGGACTTGTGTAAAGCCTTTGACACTGTCTCACATGACGTCCTTCTCTCTAAGTTGGAGAGACATCAATTTGATAGGTGGACCACTCGGTGGATAAAGAACTGGCTGGATGGCCGCACACAAAGGGTAGTGCTCAGTGGCTCAGTGTCCAGCTGGAGACCAGTAACGAGTGGTGTCCCCCAGGGATCGGTGTTGGGACCGGTCCTGCTCAACATCTTTGTGGGTGACATGGACAGTGGGATTGAGTGCGCCCTCAGCAAGTTTGCCGATGACACCAAGCTGTGTGGTTCAGTTGATACATTGGAGGGAAGGAATGCCATCCAGAGGGACCTTGACACGCTTGTGAGGTGGGCTGATGCCAACCTGATGAAGTTTATCCATGCCAAGTGCAAGGTCCTCCACCTGGGTCGGAGCAATGCCAGGCACAGCTACAGATTGGGCGGGGAGGAGATTGAGAGCAGCCCTGCGGAGAAGGACTTGGGGGTGTGGGTTGATGAAAAAATGAACATGAGCCGGCAGTGTGCGCTTGCAGCCCGGAAGGCCAACTGTATCCTGTGCTGCATCAAAAGGAGTGTGACCAGCAGGTCGAGGGAGGTGCTCCTGCCCCTTTACTCTGCTCTCGTGAGACCTCACTTGGAGTATTGTGTGCAGTCCTGGTGTCCTCAACATAAAAAGGACATGGAACTGTTAGAACAAGTGCAGAGGAGGGCCACGTGGATGATCAGGGGACTGGAGCACCTCTCGTATGAAGATAGGCTGAGAAAATTGGGGCTGTTCATCCTGGAGAAGAGAAGGCTGCGTGGAGACCTCCTAGCAGCCTTCCAATACCTGAAGGGGGCCTATAGGGATGCTGAGGAGGTACTCTTCATTAGGGACTGTGGTGAGAGGAGAAGGGGTAATGGGTTTAAACTTAAACAGGGGAAGTTTAGATTGGATCTGAGGAAGAAATTCTTTACTGTGAGGGTGGTGAGGCCCTGGAATGGGTTGTCCAGGGAGGTTGTGGATGCTTCATCCGTGGCGGCGTTCAAGGTGGGGTTGGACATAGCCTTGGATGGCATGGTTTAGTGGGAGGTGTCCCTGCCCATGGCAGGGGGGTTGGAACTCGATGATCTTGAGGTCCTTTCCAACCCTTACTATTCTATGATTCTATGATTATCTGCTTCATCTGAGATTTGCTTTTATTCTTGTCCAGCAACTACAAACCAAAAGGAGAACTTTCAGTGTTCAGAGAAGGGACATGGGGTGGGGGGGAAACTACAAAAGAAAAATAAGTACTGGATATAATTCAGAAAAGACGCAATCAAACTGAACAGATTGCTCAGGAAAAGATCTATTCTGTTGCTGAAATCCAAGAAAATGGGGGAAAAACAGGAAATAGTGAAATCTGTTATCGACCATCTGCTAAGCCCAGGAACTTGAGAACCATTCCCATGACAAAAATACTAGATTGTGAACTTCATTTTATATTTCATAATACTTACAGACACAGAAGTCCAGTGGAGAGTATTGTATTACTAAATGTTTAAAAGGTACTTAACATTCTACATATAAATCTGAGCATTAACAGGTTCAAATATTTTTTCTGAGGTTGTTATAGATGGGTTTAACAGATCATGCTTTGAAAGGACAAGGCAGCCTTTTCAAACTTCCAAGAGGAGAGGGGAAATGAGCAAGGAAGCTGAATTTTTTTGGAAGGAGACAGTGGTCTTTCTCCTCCAACTCCCATCGCCCTCCTGCTTTTTTGTTACTCATGAGCACTGCCACATCTGTGGAGATGAAGCGAGGCCCTCGTAATCGTTACCATCTGATGGTGGGTCATGTGGCTGCGCAGCAGGAACTGTTCATGTGCTCTGATGTTCAGGAGCCATGCGCTTCCCCTTCTCAGTGCCGCCTTTGTGGTAGTGGCTTGTTTGTTCTGGCCTGCTCTCTTCTTGCCTCTCCCTTTACATACATGTAATAGCTGGAGAAAGTGCAATCTGAAAGAACTCAAGCAGCCTGGGGTGCCGTAAGTAAGCCATAAATTCTTCTGGAGTCTGTGTATTTACAATTACTCCACATGTGTCAAGGTGTGGATACTGTTTTCTGTAAGCAGAGTATGAAAATGGAGGTTAATTGCTGAAAATTGTGATCAGTGTGGCTATTCAAAGGCTGTGCTGTTCATTGAATTGTCAGTATTAATGAACTCAGTTCACAGTTTGCAAATTACCTGAAATGCGAACTGTTGGCTAGCTTTGTTTTTGGACTGTCTTCGCAGTTCAAAGGTAAAAAGAGATCAATCTTTGGCAAAAGCATGCATTTGTATGAAAAGTATCTATTATATAGCATGTGGAATAGTTATGATAAATTCAGTTCTTTCTGGTGAGTTTCTACTTCCCAAATTCAGATTAGTCTTTCTCTCAAAACTTTCCATCCTTGTTCAGGTTTCTGAAATGAAGAAGCCACAGTCTCCTTCCTAATAATTTTTTCATTTATGGAATATACTTGGAATTTACTCCTCCCTACTTGCTGTACAGAAAATGGTTTGTTAATCCTGCTCACAGAGTTGTAGTAGATAGCGTTGCATACAGTCATAAAGCTATACAGCCACAAGTACTTCTGGGACCTCTTCAGAAAGTTGATGGAAATGAATTCCATTTCATGGAACAGTTTTGGCAGCCATGTGGCTCATTGAACCTTAAAAATGGACCTTGCTGCTCTTGCTACCAAATTTGCTGTAGAAAGATGTTATAAGTAGTAAGGTACAAGGGGGTGTTTGTGATGTCTTGGAGTCTTCACCTCTCTCCCTAATCCCAGACTATGGTATCAATAACCTTTTTGCCATTCTTCCCAGTAGTCAATCTCCTCCTTTCTTCTGCTGTTGTGTACTGCCTCAGATGTCGTGTTCTCACCTTGTCCTTCTGCTTTTAATGCTGTTTTTGCATCCACTTGCTGCTTCTCGGCAGTGTCAAGTAAGTATCGTTGCCTTTCCTGGTCCCTATGTGTTAAGATTGGGACCTTCCCTTCCTTTCCAGTCTGCGTAGCTGTAATCCATTTGCTGAGCTGAGGTGGGATTAAGTGTCCTTCATCTCAGTTCAGGTGCAGCAGTTCACAACAGCAAGAATGAGCATCTGTATAGAGGGAGGAAGGGAGAAGAATGAACTTCGTTCAGCCTTCATCTACAGCTTGCTCAGCATAGATAAAATGTGGAGGGAATACTGCCAAGTACTGTGAACGGCTATCGAGTGCATGCAAACACTGCTTTTAGGGGGTGGGTTTGAGTGGATTTTCCTCTGGCTGGAGGAAAACATCAGTTCAAAGTCTGTACACTAAAACGTGGAAATACTGGTTTTCAAAGGGTCAGTCGTAGGAAATCTGAAAAACTGTCAAAACAGCATTTTCCCCTCGCTTTGGTTTTCAGAAACAGCTGTAACGTTTTTCCTGAAACACAGATCCTTTCAGCCTGAAACACACCCATGATGGAAAATATTAATGCTTAGTTTTAAACAAATAAAACTTTCTCTTCACTTGCTGATAAAAAGAGAAATGTTTGGCAGCTTTACTTGTAGGTACTGTTCCACAGGTCATCCTCAACTTTGCCACAAAATTAAAAATGCAGAACGAGTTGCAGGAGTGGTTCATATAATATCCTTAAAATTTCCTGGTGTTTTGCAGTTCTGTCTGTAGAATACATAGTCATCCTGAGCATGTAGCAGATGTTAGTTTTCATGAGGACTTGTGGGTTTGGTTTTTGGTTTTTTCTTTTCTTTTGCATTCTTTCAGCTGATCCTAGTGTATCATATGCTATGCACAGGAGGGCAGGCAACTTCATAGGTGTGACCGTGGGGATTGCCGATTCACTAAGGGTAACTCTGTAATGTGATAACTTTACGGAGAGTTATGTCCCAGCATTATACAGTTCAGGCGCAGCTCCTGCGTCTTGGCAAGTTGTGATCGGAGTCTATGTCATAATGGCATTTAGCTTCTGGCTCCCAGCAATGACAGCCTGTGCCTTTGATGGAGGAATAAACCCTGCAGACGGTTTATTTGGTGACGTTTCTAAATATGTGTGTATGTATATACATACATATGTATATATACATATAATTTTAGATGCAGTTCACGTGCAAGCTTTGTCAAGCTGTGAGCGCTTGCCTTGCTGCTGTCCTCTAATGCAGGCTGCCATGTCCTTGAGAAGTGTGGAAGAGAGAGGGTAAAACATCTACTGGCCTTTATTTATTCTCTGCCACTTCAACCCACTGCCCAGATGTACAGTTATAACAGTTCCTCTCTGCATACTGTAAATTATAATCACTGCTTAACTATTCCCTTGCTCTGAGTTACACTGAAATGTGTTTTAAAGAAACTATTTCAGATTTCGGTTTGTGGGTTTTTTTTGTGTTGTGTTGTTTTGTTTTGTTTTTGTTTGTTTGTTTGTTTGTTTGTTTGTTTGTTTTCATTCTGCAACTCTAAACCAGGAAAGACTGCATTATGAAAGAGGGAATATAACTGAAGATTCATTTAAAAAAAATACTAATATTTTCTTCTGCTCCCTTGATCTTGAAGGCTTTTGGGGAAAAAGTGTGTGTGGTTCACTAGTACTTAATATGTTTAAGCTTAATTTTAGAATCATAGAGTCACAGAATGGTTAGAGTTGGAAAGGGCCTCAAGGTCATCTAGTTCCAACTCCATGCATGGGCAGGGAAGTTTCACACTAGACCATGTCTCCCAAAGCCCTGTCCAACCTGGCCTTGAACACCGCCAGGGCTGGAGCATTTACCGCTTATTTAGTCAACCTGTTCTAGTGCCTCACCACCTGCACAGTAAAGGACTTCTCCCTTATTTCTAACCTGAGCTTCCCTTGTTTTAGTTTAAACCCATTACCTGTTGTCCTATCTCTACAGTCTTTGGTGGAGTCTTCTTAATTGCAGAGAAGTGCTTTTTTGCGAGGATAAAATTTCCGTCTGGAGTACATGTGCCTCCTAGCTGTTTGCTTCAGTGTTGCTTAGGTTCGTGCTCTGGCTTTGTGGCTAAAACTTTTTGTGGGTTGGTTTAAGGGAAGGACTTCTTTGTTACGCAGCTCAGGAGCTGGTCTGTCACACCGCATCCATCATGAGCCCATGTTAAATTTAGTAGATATTTTATTGTGGATCTCGGTGAGACTTAGATCTTAAGACTATGAAACCAAGCTGCTTTGCTCACAGCTTGCTGAATTCAGTGAAATTGATTCTTCACATTTGGGTTATGTTTTTTCTTCTTGTGTCAGAAGAGAGGTTTTGTAATTTTTTTTTCTTTTTCATCATACTCTAAACTTCATAGTTTGAGATTCTCCTGATGGAATGAAAAGTGTGCTCTCTGGATTTGGGTGGCTATACTGCTCTATAAATACAGTTGTGTAACCCTCTAAATTTAAGTGCTTGTGTGTTTTGTTTTTCAACCTGCTTTCGTTTGTGTTCCTTTCAGTTGATGGGAGTTGAGCTGGTCTGATATTCTGGCTGGATGCAGTATAACTTTGCTGAAGAGGTGTTCCTCCTGAGATCTTTCGGGTTTGGGTATTTGACTAATGATGAGAACTTGAGCTTCAGTCTGGGTTTAGATTTTCCTACACATCCAGCTATTGGGTTACATATCTGAGATTATCCACTTCTTGTTGTGCCATCGCAGAGGTGAGCAGTTTAACAGGACCACTCTACTGGGAGCAGTAGATGATCGCACATCTAAGTGCAGCTGCAGAGGCAGAGCCCTGGGTTTGCTTGTGCTAACTGTCCCTGTACAAGTGAAATCTTCAGTTTCATTGTAATCAGTAACTTTTCAATTCTAATGCCTAAAAACCACTGAGTGACCTAAGTAGAGATAGGGCAAATTCGTATCACCATAAACCAGTAAAAGAAATGTCCCCAGAGATTTGAATAAAAGAGCTTGAGACTTCTCTATCAACTTCTTTAGCTGCTGAATGGAAAAAAGAATCCTTGCAAAAAATTTCTTAATATGGCTGTAGAATGGATGATTTGGAATTCTGTTTCTGTTCTTGACTAAACCAATAGCTTATCCCATCTCAAAGGGACAGTGGCAGAAATCATGTCCATTTGGTACGAAAGAATACCTTTCTCTCAGAGTTCACAAGTGCTTTGCAAGGGGAAACTGTTCACTGACCTGCAGTTTAGTTGATTTTCTGTCTCTCCAGAAACATGTTGGTAGGAGGTGGCGAATGAGTTGACTTTCTGCAGCATCTGGGCTGTATTTGTCGTTGAACACAATCTTTATTTTATACAAGAAGTACATGGAGACAGAATAATGAGTGATGAAAGATTAAGTATGTTTTTGTCATCTAAGAAATGTCTAGCATGGGACACTTTCCTATATATTTAAATGTTTGGGTTGTTAATCATATATTTCCCGTCTGATGAGGTGGAAGCACCTCACTGTCAGGATATCTGGTAGCTGTCACCTGCCTTGGGAAGACGTATTCTTCTGGGCACGGTTGGGTTTGTGTCAGTAGAAGTTCCCTATCACATGTAGTTGTTATCTCTGAAGCAGACTCCATATTTCATAGCCACTTAATTTGATGATTATTTATACCTGCCCCTTTACTCTGCTCTCGTGAGACCTCACTTGGAGTATTGTGTGCAGTTCTGGTGTCCTCAACATAAAAAGGACATGGAACTGTTAGAACAAGTGCAGAGGAGGGCCACGAGGATGATCAGGGGACTGGAGCACCTCTCGTATGAAGATAGGCTGAGAAAATTGGGGCTGTTCATCCTGGAGAAGAGAAGGCTGCGTGGAGACCTCCTAGCAGCCTTCCAATACCTGAAGGGGGCCTATAGGGATGCTGGGGAGGTACTCTTCATTAGGGACTGTGGTGAGAGGAGAAGGGGTAATGGGTTTAAACTTAAACAGGGGAAGTTTAGATTGGATCTGAGGAAGAAATTCTTTACTGTGAGGGTGGTGGGGCCCTGGAATGGGTTGCCCAGGGAGGTTGTGAATGCTTCATCCCTGGCGGCGTTCAACCAACACTGTAGAATATTACCTATTGCTAGAAATATTGCATAGTTGCTTTCTGTGTGGCTACCTGAAAAGTAACACCCATGAAAGTGTCCAGATTAGTTCTAGATACACTCTTTCTGGAATTGAGGAAAAGTTTAGAAAGAAGAAAAAATGGTGGCAGGGTGGGAATTGTCTGTCTTTCCACCCAGACTTCTCTAATCATATCTTCTAATATTTGATTTCTTACAACTTTTGTACATCTTGCCTGGAGATTGTCCTATTCGTTATCCTTTTTTTATAGAGTATAAATATTGGCATAATTTACTGAAGCCAGTCTGAATTTGGTCAGTATAGTATTTGCTAGTACAGAATATTTTTGTGGGCTTCAGCTCCGTGGAATTTTCTTTACTTAAGTATCAAGTTGTTAATACAAACTCAAGAGGAGCTGCTTCTGAATTATGGATGATTACACAGTCAGTGTAGTTTGAATAAAGGTCTAGGATAAAATGCTTTGAGTTATTCACAGGAGTAAGCCTTAGCAGATAAACACAAATGCCAAAGACAGTGTTTTTACTTTAGTGCAGGCATTGCATATGTGATTTTTGACTGCATATGTGATTTAGGAAGAGGAAAAACTAGTTCCAAGTTCTGTTTTTGATGAAGAAATCTATATGAAATCTGGGGAATTGTATAGAAAAATATATGAACATTTAGTGCAGTATATTCAAACTTCCCGATGACAGACTTAACAAAAAAATACCCTGAATTTAACCAGTGATTACAACATTTCTTATTTTACCATAGTCAAGATTATCAAGATTGGTATTGCTGATTGAAGACCATAAAACTTGAAGGCAAATTTCTTCCTCAAATACGCTTACCTTTGGAATACCCTAATGTGCCAATTCTGCTCTTAAAGGAAAACTAGTTTACATACTTGACATCTGAGCCCTTTAAATCCTACCCAGAGATGTGTTTAGCATGCAGAAGAGTGGAAGAAAACGTCTGAATCTTCAAAGAAAGGCTTGAGGGAATAAGGAAGGGAATACAAACTAAGGCAGTCTTAAGGGAAAAACTCTTAAAGTGAAAGCTTAGAAGTGAAAAGTGTATGTAATCTCCTGTGGTCTTCTTAACATACTGAAGTTTAGCGCCTCAATTATGGTATAATAGTGCAGAAAGGGATACTTCAGTATAATTAACAAATGTTGACCAAAGATTGGGGAGGGAAAATGTTGAAAGATTTTTGTAATAGGGAGATGGAAGAAGCAAAGAATTGCTTGCAGTCTGTAAACTCTTCTCAAATAATTTGAAATTTAGCTATAAAAACCATTCTCTTTACTGGATGTCTGCTCCTTTCTTACATGTTTCCATTCATGCATAAATTTAAAGTGGAAGTTGTACAGCATTACAGTTGATGCTTGTAACTTTTGCATGGGACGTTTGGTCTCATTCTCAGTTGAGCAGACACATTCAACTTCTAGCACTTGCAGAAGTATTCTGCATATAAAGATAGCATTCTTGTCGATTTATACACAGAGGTCTTCATAGAGCAAACAAGTGATACATTTCTCTCCTGGGGAACTAGCAGTCCCATTTGTGCATGTATTGACGGGCTTGTTTGGAATGTCACCAAATATATTTAATCCAAACTGAAATGGAGTTTTGCCATAGACTGTCATGAACTTTTACAGATTTAGTATTTAACATCCTTTCAGATCTGTGAATCTCACTATCTGGGGGGAGAGGAGAAAAAAAAGAAGATCATTCAAATTTCATGAAGTCTGCATTGTATAAATGATAAATGATTATAAGCATATGGTACCTTTCCATGAACAGACTTGCATATGCATAAAACTTTCTTTAGAAGTAGCCTTGGAAGCATGTAGAGCTTCCAATGTACCATTCAGACCACAAAATTAGACTTTTTTCCTTTCCCCCTCCCCTCCATGTTACTGTTAAATGACAAGAGATAGGAGTAACTGTACTCCTTAATTCCTTTTTTCCCTATGTTTTCTATCCCTTCTGCCAAGAGATTTCAGGGAATCATTGTTAAACATTGATAGTCATTCTGGCTCTCTGATGCATAAAATGTGAAGACATTGCCTTCAGCTGAAAGGCAAAACCATAGAAGGTTATTGGAAAATACAGGGAGACAATAACTGTATAAATAAATGGTAGGGTAGTATGTTAAGGAGTTGATCACACGACTCAAAACTGATTTAGTCTTATTGGGAAAACTAGGAGAAAGAGATTTTTGTTTAAATGGGGACCTGTATGACCTATTCTGTATTTCATATGCATTCCTTGTAGTGAATTAGGGAGGGTGTGTGGGGGGGAGGATTATTCTTCTTTATACATGCCAGTTGTCCTCTACTCTGTTAGCTCCTCTCTGCAGACTGACAGTGAACTATAAAAAAAAACTGGAGTAGCTCAGAATTGCATTTCTATATCTAACCTGAGATGGTTTTGAAGTGGATCGCGTTGGCCCTAACAGGATTGGAGCTAGCAGCATACAGCCAATGGAAATGTCAGTCTTTGGCTCTGTTGCTGGGCTAAGGCTCAATATTGCACTTCGTTATTCTTGCATATAATTTTATTCATAGGTGACACTGTTTATGAGAACATAGAGAAGAGTCGTGCGAGAAAGACAGGGAAAGAAATATTGTTGGACTAACGGCCTTATATACAGTTATATGCTGGTGAAGAGGTAGATCACTAGAGTCTTCCTCAGAGATCTGGACAGGTGGGTAGGTAAATATTAAGATCAAGTGTGAGCAGCAAGTTAACATCAGCGTATTAGCAATTTATAACAAGGTTCTTCATGTATTAAATCTCAAGTAGTGTGTCCTCATGTAGATTATGATTAATCACATACTTTGTTGCATGAAAATGTTGTTCTGATGAACTCACAGCAGGGGAGGATGCTGCAAGATAAAGTGAAGCCTTGAGACAGGTAAACATGCCAGATGGTATTTCGAATGGGCTCCATCCTGTTGTCTTCCAGGAGCAAATGTGTGAGATGCAGTAGTATTTTAAGCAACAAGCTCATTTGGACTAACATAACTACATGTATTTGAAACAATCAGGTAGTAATGTAGACGATGAAGTTCAGTATCAATTTGGCAGGTAGTGCTTTAGTGTCACTCATCAATCTGATAATTATGAAATATTGTTGCAGTTCGTCCAAAATATCTCTGCCTGGAGGAGCATCAGGTGAGGTGGCTTCTTGGCTGCTTTTAATAAGGAAATTGGAGAAAACTGGGAACAAAGTTTTAAGTAGCAGTGATTGGTTTACATATGTGAATTTCTTGAAACATTTGAGGATTGCTGTAATACAGAAGTGGCGTATATAATCTTTCTATACTATCAGTAATAACCAGAGCACCTCAGAACACTCTAAAGAGTTTAGCAACTCGGTAGCTGATAAAATTATGCCAGGACAGGTTCGCCACACTCCCCTCTTCCCTCCACCCCATCTGCTTAGCATAATCAGAAGGTAATGATTTTGCCACTTCATCACTTCAGTAATTTAATTTTTGCTCCACTTGAGAGAGGAGGATTTGCAGATTCGGAGTGCAGAGTTATTCCCCGTAGTGTTTTGGATGTAAAGGGAAGCTGTGGCAGAGGTTATCTATTACAGGAGGAGCCACCTGGAAGCAGCGCCCAGTCCCTGCTTCCCTGCCAGTCTTCAGACTGCACTCACCCAGGTTCTGTGTGATTAGAGAGTAGGAGCATATGCATGCTTATGGTGAAAGGGCACACAGATAGGCGATGGAGACTATCTGCAGGACCATCTTAAATACATTTCTATCAATGAAACATTATTTTCTATAATACAATCTTAAACCCTTCCTTCATTAAAATTTTAAACTCCTCAGCTCCAGAGTAAAATGCTTGTGTTCCTTTTCTCCTTAAAAAATAATGCATATGTGTCTATTGAAATTGCATTGTTATCTTTAAAAAAACCTTAACAGGCTGCTTTCTAATGAGCATTTTTTTTTTCTGATAGCGGTGCACTTTTTCTAGAGCAGTGGAACAGCTCATAAATAGTTAATGGAGCGATAGGCATACTTGTGTACTTGAGTAACAGTCTTGGTGGATAACTTCTCAGTCATGCAAGCAGGCGCGCTGCAGCCTTATCACGAACAGCAGCAATATGTCAAATTTTGAAGAGCGATGAGAGACACAGACAAACTTTCCCATCTAATTCTAGTTAAGTCAAAAGCTGAAGTATATTTGCTTAAGACAACAGTATCCAAAATAATCTAGATTCTTTTTCTGTAAGCTTTTTTATTTTTTTTTCTTTTTAGGACATGATACCCATTAAAATAAACTTGGACTGAAGTTAAAATATTGAAGCCCTTGCTTTGTATAAAAGATTGTGTTCTGTTTCCACATGATCTGGATTTCAGCTATTCAGTATATAGCTTATCCTTGTCATCTCTTTCACTGCATTGGAATTTAAATATGTATATCATGTTTTGTTAATAATACGAAAGTGAATTGAACAACTGTATTTTTAATGAAAGCTCTTTGGGTTTAATGAGTAAAGAAATAATGTAAAATATAATAACCCAAGCCTTAATATTTTCTTGATCACAAGTCAAGCCTTCTATGTAATTTATTAAAGCAGAATAGTGTCCTTAAATTCGAGGTCAAGATTTTGCAGGCTTAGCAGAGATTTTTATGCATAAGGGAAAGATGAAACTTTAAAAATATTATTTCAGCAGTTTCATAATTTAGGATTGTGACCTCATGCTCTAAGAATAATTATGGCACATCACAATCAGCAGTTTATCAATATTCAGTCAGAGACTTCTTAGAGTCTCTTCATATCATAGCTTGTTGGGTGTTTTTCTTTTCGTACAACAAAAGTAACTTTAAAAAAACTAGTAAACACCTTAAGGAGCACAGCCAGTAGCATATTGGGTGGGGGGCTTTAACCAGTATCTACACTGCTTATGAAAGCCACTTTCATTCTGTTCTTTTCCTGTATTTTTGTTTGCTTGTTACACCTTCTGCTGCCAGCTGGGACCAGTGTTTCCAAGGAGCTATCACAGTGACCACAGGCAGCCCTTAGGGGCCTGTGTCTGTGGCTGGCTGGCAAAAACTTATCAGCTATGCTTTGACTGTGGCCACCATGAAATTGTTGTGGCTGCACAAGTGGTTCCTGCAGAAATCTGAGGGGTTGCCATTGGTTTAAACTGGCATGAGAACTTACATGAGTTTCTGTGGCTGCTTAGAACTAGTCTGGGGCTGTAAAGCTGGTGGTGTTACATCAGTCCATAGCCAGGATGGTCAAACAGTGAGAGCCAGATACAAGGAAATCCCAAATCAGTGGCATGAGCGCTTTACCAGTTTATTCAAATATCCATCTGGCATCCTGACGAAGCATTAAATGAAATTCTCTAGCCTGCTCACCCAGGAGCAGCTGGCAGCAAAATAGCACAAGATCTTGTATCTGTCCTGTAAATACCGCAGAGAAGGGCAGCAGGCACTCGTGGTGCT
The DNA here is from genome assembly GCA_039720435.1 of Amazona ochrocephala. Lineage (NCBI taxonomy): Eukaryota > Metazoa > Chordata > Aves > Psittaciformes > Psittacidae > Amazona > Amazona ochrocephala. The sequence continues at coordinate 66,890,127 of CM077879.1, forward strand.
TCTGCTGGAGAAACTGGTCAGCAAGCACCACCTGGCCTGGCAAAGGCACCATCATTGACAGCCATCAGGGACAAGAAGGTGATCCTCACAGGTTCCAGGATGCAGAGATCAGACAACTCGACAGAAAGAATAGAGCTCATGCTTTGGAAACCGGTGTAATCATTCACTTCTTGCAGGAAAAAAGAAACTTCTGTGTTTGCTGAAACAATGGTTAGTAGGCCCAGAGGTTTGGTTGGGGTGAGGAACAGTTAATGCAACTTTGCAGCAAAAGACATCTCAGAAAAATCTGAGAATAAAGGCCTGTACATTGTCTTTGTCAAGTGAACCACAGCTTGTAATACCATTAATCTCCAAGGTTTCTTCAGGCTTCAGCAGAATTCAGCTGTTAGGGCAAGCACTTGAGTTGGCAATTCTGGAGAGTGTTTTCCATCAAGGCAGAACATTGCAGCTTTTCTTTGTTGGAAGGACATGAAGCAAGGCTTTGTCCCCACCTTGATCTGCTTTGGTATTTTGTAGACAGAGCTGCTCCTTGACATTTTTGGAGTCTGCAATAGAGAAAACTGCATGCCATGATATAGGATTGGGGGAATTTTCAACTTTCAGTGATTTTTGCATCAAATCCAAGGTGACGCAGCTGATAACCTGCAGCCTTCTCTCTGCCAGCAACTGCAATTGGTTCCCAAATGCTTGAGAGCCAGGAGGGACTGACACTCCAGGTTATTTTGCCAAACAGCTTGGCCTGAGCGCGTCTGTGAGGGAAACTGAGGTCCTTCTTCAGATTCGCTCCACTAGAAAATGTGCACATTAGCTGCGCAGGCTTGACACTTGTAGGCAATTTCTGCTACTTCTGCAGCAAGTTGCCTGAGCACTGCACTTGACAAGAGTCACGAAAAAGGATAACAAAAGGCAGAGCAGTATTTGTGAGATTAAAGCAGTATTTCTGGAATGAAAGAAGCTCTGAACTTCAAACAAGTGCTTGGTATGCATTTACTTTTATTAACGTTCCTGTTTATGACTGTGAAATTTGGATAACAGCCTTGTTTCTTCCAAGCATTAACCGGTTCGTTTTGGATGGTCTTTTAGTCCTTGCTGGTATAAAAGGCCTGGGAAAGGTTTCAGGTGTCAAATTCTTACAAGTGTTTTCAAATACCCATCTTAGAAATGCTGTTTTAGTAGATAAAGGAGAACAGAGGTCTTTAAAGAGTAGGATAGACAGTGTGCTGCCCGAAGCTGCTTTCTGTGGACTCACGGAAATCGGAATGGCTCTGAGGCAAGTCTAGGAAATACTACAAGGATGTGTTCAAGGGAAGTCTCCATCTGTAGTCTAAATCCACACAAAAGACAACGACACTATCCACTGTGGTCAGGCTTTTGCAGATTCAGTAACTAGACTTCTATAGGTATATGCGAAACTAGAACATGTTGCTGGGGGAACGCAAGCAAAACAAAAATATGTGAATCAGATGGATATCTAGCTGTTAATGTACTGCAAAAATGGGGTTAATTTCTTGCCAATTTGAGTTAAAAAACAACAACAACAACAACAACAAAAAAAAAAACAAAAAACAAAAAAAAAAAAAAAAAAAACAAAAAACAAAAAAAAAAAAAAAAAAAAAACAAACAAAAAACAAACCTCTTCCTACACAGAATAATAGGATTTAATTCGCCATTGTAATGGCAGCTCTTCTGCCAGAAGCGCTCAGAAGAACTTTGGATACACATAGGTATCAGTGATAAAACCATGTCTAATGAGCAGTGTGATGTTACCTGCCATGTTGTGTGTGCGTTTTTAGAGGAAGTTGATACTTTTGCTTCAGGAATTCTGAATTGTAGGAAAAAAGTATGAAAGAAAGCAGTATCCGGTGCATTTAGGCCTAAGTCTTCTGCTCACTTTGTCCAAGGAGCGGGGTTTCCCCCGTGTGTTCATGGTGAAGAGCTGTGGGCTGTGGTAATGGCACCACAGCTAACTGTGAGCTTAGTTCAGATGAGCTGGGACAGAGGCTGCTAAAATGATCTATAATGTCTGATTTTTCTGATGATAAATTAGTTTTGAGTGAACCAAATCAAACATTCACTCCTGTCACAAATTGGGACTCCTGGCGCACTTCCCTGGAAAGGCCAGGATGGTCTGAGGGAGTATGTGTGAGCATCCAAAGCTTTAAAGCAACGGTAACTGTTGAAGTGCTTTTTGCTATCGAGTCCTTGATTATGGTAGTAAGACCCTACATCACGCGTAAGGAAAATAAGTTTTATGTAACTGTGAGTTCTTGCCTAATAAGTTTTGAATGTCAGCCAACTTCAGTGAGATTTGACAGGAGATAGCTATTACCTCTTTCAGTTTTGCTGTTATCTCTTACCATTTCCATTAAAATGACTAAATGAAAAAGAGGCACCCAATTAGTGCCCCCACTAGAGGAAAGGTGATAGTTTGCAGTTGTGCAAGTGGAAAGGAGAAAGCCTTGGGATGCAAAGTTTCATTATTCCTGCTCCTGAATAACAACTTAATTTAAAAGAATAGTGAAACTATTTTCATGTATTTTGTGCTCAGCCCTTGCTCTATTTGGTATAAGTTAATTGGGAATAGAGAAAGCAGATACGGAAGTAAGAAGAAGTTGTAGGTCTCTTAACGTTTTGTGACTCCAGTGGGCTTCTCTGGCAGGAGATGCACGGAGTGAAGTGGTCTGAAGCCTGAATGCTTCAAGGGGGGATTGCAGGGACTTCTTAGACCCTCCAGCCATGTAATAAAGTTAAGTTACACTGTGGTTGCTACAATGTTCAAAGCCATGGGTCCTTAAAACTTCCTCTTTGTTGAGTCATCTTCTTTCTTCCTCAAGTGCTTACTCTGTGTATTGCACATCTGTTTGTAGCAGAAATGATTTTGGTGGCTACAGGGGGCATTAAAAAAAAAAAAAAAAAAAAAGCTGATTGTTTTAGAATAAGCAGAAATTCAAGGCCAGGCTGGGTGGGGATTTGAGCAACTTGGTCTAGTGGAAGGTGTCCATTGCCCATGGCAGTGGGTTTTGGAACCAAGTGATCTTTAAGGTCCCTTCCAAACCAAACCATTCTGTGTTTGTGTGAAATTGCTTAATAGAGCAGAGAATGTGTGTCATCAGGTTCTTTCTGCTTGGTTTTAATTGCACTCTGTGTGGAACTTATGTCAGTGAGTGGTATTTTGGCTTAACAATGAATGTAAATATCGTGGTCCTTGCTATAGAAAATTGAAAATCTGTGCCACAGACAGGCTGCATAAATGAGATCTGGGGAGTGATCTCTTAGCAAGTAATAATGTTTGCTCATGCTGCTGTACACCTTGATTACTATGTAAATTGTGTAAATTTATGCATAAGCACGTAATTATGCACACTCAACTGTCAGTTTGCCTCTAGAATAATGTGCTTTTGTGCATAAACAGTTAAACATCCTTTTCCTGAAATGGGAGGAATGATGGCATTTTTTATTATTGTACCAGTTCTTATTCCCACTGAAGTTAAATACAAGCTGCCTTCCAAAATCAAGGCCTGCTATATATTGCAAGAGTTCTGACAGTATGCAGCAAAGGATTTAGGAGAGGATCTGGGGCTGTGTTAGTTGCAGAACGTAACTTACTTGGTCTGTGTTTTGCTTAATACTCTCATTTTCTTTTAGTCTTTGCTATATGGGTTTCAGCTATTCAGCTAGAAAGAGTGGTAGGTACAGTACTGTGTATCATTAGTATGTGAGCAGTAGAGTGAATTTCAGCTGAATAAAAATGAATTCTTTGACTTGCAATTGTGAACGTTTCTACTTTGCCTTGACAATCCTGTCAAGACAAATTTGAACTTTGTCAGCAATTGTGATTGCTTGTGGGAGAACTACCAAAAGCCTTTGCTGTAGGTATCAGTCAGTGATTGCAGCCCTCATCTGCTATTTGACCAAAATTTTCCATGGCACTCAGCAGGCTATTACTTGTCACTCTGACATATAATGGAGGGGTATTTTAATTGATTTAAAAGTTAAAATCTATAGTTATTTAATACAGTATAACTGTATTGCATGTCAGCAGTTACACTTGCTGTGAAAATAGGGGAAGGGGAATTAAAAGGACTTGGGGGTTGGAATATTTTAAAAAAACACATGCGGTTGATTTTACCTCCGCAGGCTATCAATAGAATTTTTATTTCATTAATGGGAGCTGAGACTTCCTATTACTGTTGATTTTAAAAGGCGTTCTTGTATGTTAGCTGTATCTTCCAAGGTTCAGTAGTACTTCTGCTTTAAAGTCTTCACTGTTGTGCTGAGTTCTGAACTACTGCGTTTTGGCTCTGATGCTGGTTTGCTTTAGGACCTAAACCATTCCTCTGTCACAATGTCCTGGTGTCTAAAATAGGTATAGTTTTATGCAAATCCAGGGGGTATGTAAAATTAAAAATTGCAAGTCACTCAAGACTGTACATACAGCATGAGTGCAGTTGGTGCATTTGCTCACATGCAGGTTTTGTATATGCTGGAATATGAGATCATGTGCTCTGGCTCTTCCTAATTGCTCTTGGGGATGCAAGTATGCGCTGTCTTTCTAACTGGGGATGGTAATGGTTAGTCCAAGCCATCTTTTACTATGTGTTCATTTTAAACAAACTCTTTTGCAAGAGAGAGGGAAGCTCCACAAAGATGAGTGGATCGCATCTTCCCCCTACCCTGCCTTCCATTTGTTTAAATTACTGTCGTGGTTTAAGTTTCTATAAACCCATACAGCCGCTCTCTCACTCACTCCCCACTCTTTTCTTCCCTCCGCTCTTGGAGGGATGGGAAGGAGAATCGAAAGAATGCAACTCCCACAGGTTGAGATAAGAACAGTTTAGTAACTAAGGTGTAACACAAACCACTACTGCTACCACCAATAATAATAATGACAAGAGAAAATACAAGGGAAAAGAATACAATTTCTCACCATCCAATATCAAGCCCGACCACACAGTGCACCCCCCACCGTGCACCCTCACCACCCTTCCGGGTCTCTGCTCTCCATTTTCTACCTCCTGGACATGACGTGCTGTGGTATGGAATAACCTCTTTGGTTGGTCTGGGTCAGGGGTCCTGCCTCTCTTTCCTCCCTAGCAGAGCATGAGACTCACAAAGTCCTTGGCCAGCCTAAACATTACCAAGCAGTAACTGAAAACACTGGTGTTATCAGCGCTGTTCCTAGGCCCAAAATCAAAAACACGGTGCTACACCAGCTACCAAGAAGGAGAAAAATGACTGCTACTGCTGAACCCAGGACAATTACTTAGCTTTTTAAGTTAAGAAGAACGCTGGAAAGAATATCTACATTCCTTCTACAATAGTAGGATGAAAACTAGGGCTGTTGAATACTCATGAATGTATCTCTTTTTTTTGGCCCATACTGCCCTCCATGTGAACTACAGGCAAAGGAAAACAGGAACTTCAAGTGTACAAATAAAGGTGGTAATCGACAATATCACCACCAGCAGGAGTGACTGTACTTTACCTTGTAAATATGAAAGTCAGAATCTCTGCAAATTGTCACTATGTGTGGCAGAGATGGGACAAGTGGGAAGTGATGTCCTTGTCTGAACTGGAGCTGCTGCTTGCTGTGTTAATCCTGTTAATCACATTTTTTACAAGCGGATAGGAAGCCTGAGAAGGCTGTTTCACCTGTGACAATTCACAGGTTGGATTTGGATTAGAATACTTCCACAACTTTGATATTTCTTTCGGTGTATTTTCTGAGAAGGTGCCACAGAACCCTTTACCAGTCATTTTAGACCAAGGACTTACTAGCTAAAGCTGTGCAGGGTAGATGTTTGCCTCCTGAAGGTAAGGCAGGAGGAGGGTTGCATAGCTTCTTGTTTGCACTGAAGAGAAGATTGGAGTGTTTTTCATATTTTATCCTGGCTGATGAATACTCTGTGGAAACACGAGAGAAATGAGAAGCTGGCCTGTAGGGAACAGTTCAGCAGAGGAACTTCACAGTGTGCTGGTGAAGGCACATAACTTATGGGTTATATTTGAAAACCAGGTGGTGGAATTGCACACCTAGAACTTAAATCTAGTATGTGATGAGTTTGGGGAAACCCAAAGCAACTCTTCTCTTGCAGCCTTAGAGCAGCACCTTGTATTAGAGATATCGTTTGAAGAAATGATGGTTAGAGAACTTGCTAAGGTTTTGGCGGAAATCCAGTTACAGACTGTTGGTAAGCATCCTGACAGGCTGAGAGATTGGAAAGTGAGTTGCAGGCTAGATGATGTTTGCAGATAGGCACAGGCAGAGTCCACTGAACATGTAATTGGCCAAGCAAAGAAGCCACAGTTGGAGAAATGAGGGGTTGTTGCACAAGGCCCAGCTTCACCACTCAGAAATAGGCCACATTGAGGTCTGACTGTTATCTTCCCCTATCCTGTTTTTCTGTTTTTCCTTCTGCTTTTTCTCTTTCTCCCAGAAGCTGACAGGTGTGAATCCCACATCCGTTTGTCTTGTGTTGCCTACTCAATGCGGGCATATTCACCTCACCATAACCCTTGCATGTTCCTCAAACATAGAATCATAGGTTGGTTTGAGTTGGAAGGGACCTTAATGATGATACGCTTCCAACCACCCTGCCACAGGAAGGGACACCTTCCACTAGAACAGGTTGCCCAAAGTCTCAGCAGCCTGGCCTTGAACGCTTCCAGGGATGGGGCATTGCAACTGGTTTTTTATTACACAGTCGAAAGGTAGCAAAAGCCCATGAAGGTAATAAGGAGAACATTAAAGGAGGTAGAAGTGGAAATCACTGTGGTTTTTCCACCTTTTAGTTTTAGGAAGATGTTTTATCAGGGCCATGGTAGAAGGTGGAAAAGACAAATTTGCAAACTACCCCACTGCCTGTGTAGTTCCCCAACCTAGAGTTGCAGGAGGCTTCTCGCTGCTTCTATCAGGTAATAGTTTCATGCATTAAAACACCATGAACAGCTTGAATTTCTTAAAATGGAAAAAAGTTAAAATGAAGCCTTCATTATTTCAAACCGTGTTTTTTAGAAGTCACAGAAGATATTTCAAAATAATGTGACTATTTGCCTTTTAAAATACCTGTTCATCAGAGATGGTGGTAAAGTTGGGAGGTCGGCTTTTAGTGCATCATCTGAAACAAGTGCCAAGCTGGAAACTTCCAGCAAAATGTATAAAGCGCTGTGCCTAACCTTATTAAGGGTTATTACCTTTTGATTAGTAAGATCATCTTCAGTGGATTATTTCTTTTTCCAGCCTTCCTTTTACAAATGCATGCAGAACTCGCTGCATGTAAGATATTTAAGTCTGTTCATGTCAGGAATTTCTCTGATATACTTATCGGCTTGAGTCTTATTACTCAGTTCTGCGTTGGTAACTCATACCAAATAGTATTGTGAGCTGTCTGTTGCCTTTCATTTTTCCCTATGCCTTGCTTATGAAGTTTAGATTAGTGTGCAGCCTTTTCTACTTCTATTTTCTGTTCCTATGTGGGATTATAATATAGCATACACTGGTACTGCTAATAGGTTTTCAGCATCCGTACTAATGTTGTCTTGTTGGTTGAGGGGGGCACAAGGGACTTGAAAAGTCAACCCCCATCCTCCCCTTCCATTCCCCCATTGGATTCTTTTAGCTCAAGTAATAATTATACATGTTGCTTTTCAAAGCCTGTGGGATTGCTCTTATGAGTAAAGGTCTGCCATAGTGGGGCTTTTATGTGACAAGTTGGAAAATAGCCTTTGTTCCCATGGTAACCTTTTTTTGTGCTTTGGTGCATTTTTTCCCTATGGTTTTATGGTTGCTCTGGAGGTTTTTCTATTGTGGTATTTTAATCCCCAGTAGACTGGGGATGGCAGTTCAGTTTACTTTTTGCTATTATGGCACATAATATGTAAATTATTTATTTGATTATGGAACTCTTGTGAACTTTTTATATTGTGTGGTTAGGGCATTAGTGGTGTGGTGGCTTTCTCTGTAAGCACTCAGAAGATACAGCAAACAGTTTATAATAGGAAAGTACGTATGACTGGACCAAGTTGCTTCTGTTATAAACTAATATTTTTGATACAGGCATTATTTCAGGACTTATGGGGACAAGCCCTTGCCAGACGTCCAAGGTAGGTTTTTGTCTCTGCAACAGAATGACATTTCTTAAGGTTGAAGATGGTTAGTACTTGGTCTTCAACGTCATTTCAGGTTGCTGTAATAAGGGTTTCATAAAATAAAGCTTTCAAGCAAAGGCAAGTATTTTTAGGAGCTGCTTCTTTAGACTCTGAGGGAAGAACTTGAGGAAGTAGCTTTATTTTGGAAAGAGGAGGCTTTTTAAGGAGACGTTCATGTTACTGATAGCATCTCTCTGCTTTGGGCTTCTGTGTGTATTTTTCTTCTTTCTTCCTTGTTCAGTTTTTCTTTGTCTTAGAAATCTTCAGTAGCAGAGCAAAATAGTCACACAGTCTTGTCTTGCCTGCAAGTGGTAATGATTTCCTGCTGGTGTCCCCACCAGCAGGTGAACCTCCCTTGAATCCCTGCGTATTATGCTGTTTTAAAATACTGCTTAAGAAGGCGGCCGAGCATCACTGAGTAAACACCACCTTGCTCTTGTACAAGGGTGATCAGGATAGATGACTAGTTTACATATTTTCCAGTGGTGGAAGATGATGCTATGAAAAACCATGTTTCCGAAGCTATCTCTCTTCACTTTTAGTCATGGCAGGCAATCAGGGGCAGGAAAAGAGTTAAATGAACTCCCTGCCCCCCCCCCCCCCCCCCCAATAGACGTTCAATAATTAACTACATCATTTTCCAGATAAACTGTTCCTGCCTTATCTTGCCATACAGTACATAGCAATTTATAATCAGCAGCACAGATACCAACATTGCATGCATTTAAACTGCACTCATTCTATAAGTGGACCAAATATGAAAAGTTAGAGCGAATGCACTGTAAGGCTAGTGTTGTTCTCCAGCTTCCAAAGTTGAAGGCTTGCCTCTGATAGGGAACTCCCTGTTTAGGTTGGCCATTCCATTTCAATAGATAAATATGTACTAAAAAACATGCAGAATAAGTCAATTTTATTTCCCTGCGGCATTTGGATCTTGGTACCTTGTAACAGTAGTTAGAGGAGAAGAGTGCATTGTAGAGGAGTATTAGGAGGATGTTACACGTCTCTGATCAGTAAATCAGTGGATAAAAAGTAGATTTATTTCCCTAGAAGGTAGAGTGCTCCTCAGTTTCAGTCCACCAGAACACAGTTTTGTTTACTCTTAAGTTTATATTTTTCTGTAGTTAGTAGATTATTTGAAGGTAAAATTTGTATAGCCAGCTAGAGTCCCTACCAAAAGATTTCAGTAGAGAAGGTCAAGGAAAAGTCAAGGCTTACAGTTGGATTGAGGGAAATGCTGGGTCCTGTCAGTATCCGCTAAGGTAAATGGGAACTGAAGGAGCTTAGTACCCTTGCTTCATTTTGTAAAATCAACATATGCCTTAAGGTTAAATTAAATACAGGAACCTGTTCACTGGTGGCTGCAGCACAGGAGAACCCATCAGCTTCTATTTGCAGAATAAACACTGGAATTTAAATGCTTTTTTGAGTGAATATTTTTAGATTTGGAGGGGTTTGGAAGAAAGGAGAGAGCCTTTTCTGTTATCAGTGTGCATCAGAGTTTGCTTGTTGCCATAATTAAGATCCAGGTATGAAAGTGTGATATATGACTGTTAGGCATTGCTAAATTGAGTAACTTAAGGTGAAAGCTGGAGCTGCTGAGGAAAGAAGTGATCTGATTTCTCAGTTTGTTTTCTCTTAACCATACATTCGTTAGCCTCTGATTCCTACATGTTTCATCATACTATGTATTTCTTAAAAGAAAAACAGAAATTGAAAATACTGGATTATTTTTTTTAATCTGTACATTTGTATTAGGGTTGTAGTGTTTAAAGTTCAAACAATTGAAAGTTTTCTGTCTGGGAATAGAATATCTCTGTGCTTAAAAAAAAGCAAATAATTGAGACTGACTATATTAAATATACTGTCACAGCTACTGGATTTTCTGAGGGTTAGGTTTATTTTTAAGAAGCTAACTTCTTAAAAATAAACCTTCAAAGTTGTAGGTGGCAAAGTAAGTTTGTTTTGGTGAGATACTGGTCCATTGCTTTGAATTACAAGAAGTAAGACTGGATTGGATACATTCTTCATCATAAACTGAAACAAACCAAATTAAGGTTAATAAATGGTAATCCAAGCAAGAGCTTCAGGATCCTGAAGTTTGGTGCTTCCAAAAGCAACTGATTTATAGCACAAGGAGATGCTATTTTCTACATCATTTTTCTTCCTTAATTTAATTTGCTGAATATTTCACACTGAAAATATGTTTTTAGTGGATTTTTTTGTTATCTCTGTTATTCTAGTAGAGAAAAGATGTTAAAGAAAAAATAATAGTTCTTTCCTTGACCACGTATATTACTTAGACTGATACAGTACTCCAAATGTCAGAGTAAGGGTGCACTGCTTCAGATGTTATGCTTGATGTCTGTCATCCATATATGCACTAAAGAACACATCTTTCCTAAAATATTTAGACCTTGATCAAGATTTCTGAGCCTTAAAGTTTCTGTTTGTTTTTTCTAAGGTTTAGTCTTAGGAAAGATAATCTTAGCTGTTTTTTAAGGTTGCAGGTTTAAGGATCGGTAGTTACCATAAATTCCTATTGTTTTATTCAATACCATTTCTATAATGGCTGCCTTCATCTCTACAGGAGCAGAGTAATGCCCTGAGAAACTCGGCCAGCAGAATTTGCAGCTAGGTTATTTTGTAATTTGTATGCCTCTCTGCCAAGCATCAGAGGGTAAATGTTGCTCTGCCTGCATGCAGAAGTGTTGCTGAGGCTCAGGGGTGGTTTGGCTTCAGTGGTCCTTCCTCAGCTCAGTGTTTGTGAGGTCCCATGTGACTGCCTTCTTCTCTGCAAACCTGATAGCTTCATCTGTGCACCTTTTCACTTCTCTATGCTTTCTTGGTCTGCTGACAAGAAGATTGGTTTATATAGTCTGACATTTAAGAAATACCATTTTCCAGTCTGCTAACTTGCTTTATGCAAGAAGTTACAGGAAAGAGCCAGGGTGCCTTCCTGCAGTGAAACTTCTTAAAATATTCAGGCTACACAAGGTGAAAATGATACGAGTCAAACCTTACCATTGACAATTAAAATCTGGGGGATGATACATGCTTATGGTGGAGGTTATCATCAAGACATCATGGTGTACCAATTAAATAATCTATTACACAACTGTTGACCTTAATAGCATTTTCTAAATAACTAGTGGAGTTATCTTGGGCAGTGAAATTATTCTTTCGATGTGAACACATGGAAAAATAATGGGGGTAGTCTGAAGAGGAGATGGTTATGCTGTCTGCTGTAATGGCTGCGTGAATGATGACTTAAAGAGAGGAGAGCTGCTAGAGAAGTGAGCAGTCAATGGAAACAGTTAGATTAGCTGTGGAAACCAGGAAGAATTCAGGGGAGTGTTTGGAAGGGGAAGAAAAGGTGGTTTGCTAGGGTAGCATAAACTTGGTAATCAGTCTCTTGATTTTAGTGCCTGGTTGCAAGGAGGTGTATTGCCCATTCAGTGTGGGAGTTTCTTGTCTCTCTTAGGCAGCTTTGAGTGGCTTGTGCATTGAGGTTGGTGAGGATCAAGCATGTGGGTGTACTGCTGCAGTTGCATGACCGGCTCGGCGGCTCTTGGTCAATTCTTGGCCGCCTCCTGATCGTCTGAGCTTCCTTGGGTGCGAAAGACAGGCTGAGCTCTGGTCTCCATGCTCAGTCAGACCATCTATGTCCTGGTTGTGAAATACCACTGAAATAGACAAGTCTTGTTTTGGGCCCCAGAAAGATTGGTTTCAGTATCTGTATGTGCAAAGTTAACTATGATGTTCTCCTGTGCCAGTCTGCAGTAGAAGAGGATTCTCGCTGAAGGTTACACCCCTTCAAAAATGAGGTGAGAGGGTAGAAGGAAGATGTCGGCAGTCTTTGTTTCCTGAATATCCTGATTATGCTTTCTCTTGAAGTGCTGAATGGTTGCTGGTTGGTTTGTTTGTTTTCTTTTTGTGAAAACATAATGCTCACCTCAGCTTCTTTTTACCTTTGTTTTGTCATAGCTTGCTTTATTGAGGTGTACCCAGGTTCCTTCTATTTGTTTTACTACCAGAGAATTCCTGTATGAAAAAAATCAGTGATGTGAAATCAAAAAGGACTCGTCTAGATCTCATAATAATAATAAGTGCTGGGAACAAATGAATTTGGGATTCATACTGTGGCTTATGCTTCTTTGGAGTGCTTCATTTTATCATCAGAGAAGCATTGTTTGTTTTAACTGTGCTCCTGTATGACATCTGGTTTGAAAAGTATAATAACCTATATAATCAGCTTTTAAAATGCTGGATTATCTGTGGGTTTATTGACTCTTCTTTACAAAATATGTTATTTCTAATTAATTCTCCATATAACTATCACGAAAGCTAACTCTCAGAAATGCAAATGAGTTTGATGGCAGTGGCTAGTCAAGGTCAGCGTTTAACTGCCAGCATTTGCACTGTTGAGGATATTAAATCAGACTTATTCCTAATCACATACCCTACAATGTGACAAATGTTAGTGGAGCCATCTAAGCAATGATTTTACAAATCATTTAGAAGATACATTTGGCCTTGTTAAACTGCTCCATGCTGCCTTTGGCTGTAAAAGCATTGTGATAAAATATGTATGCTCTGTTAGATCTCTGTATTTGAATCCTGCAGAGTGTGTGTGTGCATGGGGGGGTGTGTTTGCTTTTTTTCCACCCTTTGTGTTGGAAATAATGAGAGGGGCGTGAAAATAATAACACCTAACCAGCCTACGGAAACCACTGGCTTCTGAAAGCAGTGATGAGTAGCTAGCTCTGTGGCACTATTTCATATTTCCTGTGTTTGCAATTAGAAGTTTATATTTGAGAGTAGGTTACTGCCTGCAAGAAATTTTCTGGGTCAACAACAGTCCATTGTGTCAAAGTTTAAAAAAGCCCTGTTAAATATCAGAGCAATAGTTGTTAGGCTCTAATATGGATTTCAACAAATGTTTAAACAGTGTTTTCACTTGCTCTAAAGTTTAAGACTCAATCTGCTGTGGCCCACAGAAGCCATTAGATTTAGCATGTCATCTAAATAGGTATTCAAAGGCAGCTGATTGCTGTCCAGAGACACAGTTGTGAAGTTGCTAATCTTTTTTCTTCTTCTTTTTTTTTTATGGTATCCATTCATATTTTGACCAGCTCTTGTATTTTTCGAAAGAGAGAGCAATTTATTACTTAAATAATCTGGATTATTGTAACTAAACTGCTCATCTGGAGCAAAAAATCAAACTGATCTTAGCAAAAAAAAAAAAAAAAGGAAAAAAGAAAGAAATACAACCTAAAACGAAATTAATATATGTATCTGTTATAATCAACTGAATTTAACACTTTGGATTTACCTAGTAAATGTTATCCTGTCTCTAACTTTTCCCACATACCAGTTTACATTAGGATTACTTGTTAGAAATTTATGGGATATTTCTGTGGAAAATTAATGAAAAGGGAAATATTTACCTTGGAGCATGCATGAAAAGCACTTTCAAAGTGGGCTTTTTTTAGTGTAGCATTTCTCCCTATATACATAGTATAGGTTATAGAGCTATTCTGCTTAATTAAATAGTTGGTTTAATAAAAGTGATGAATAAATAAAGTGTGTTTCTGTGTCATAAACACCGGATATCTGGCCTTGAGATGAGGGCAGAGGAGTACTTTTGTCACCAGTCAGATCTTAATGCTCATCTTGTTCACCATGGTCAAGGCACTAGGAAAGGAATGACAGCCTGAATATAGGAGAGATTCAGGAGAAAGAAGTGTGACCATCCATGTGTGCCTTGCTGAGAAAGAAAAGCTTCCCAAAAATAAAGAAAAAAAGGGAGAGCGTGACTTAATCTGAAGTTTAGCAATATGATTTCCGCATCTTTTTTTGGACTCAGCCTTTTATTATTATTTGCAAGTATGTGCAATTACCGCTTTACCTTTGTATGAGGTAATATAACAGCATTTGAATTGGTTAATGCTTTGGTGTAGCGTGGATGAAAGAGAACATAAGAGATGTTAAAAACAAGCCAAAAATTATTCGTTTGAAGACATACCTAGTGCTGGCACAAGTCGAGGAGGCTTAAGTACCAACAGCTAATATTAATGTTTCTTTGCAATAGAGTATTTGAGAATTGCTCCATGTTGGATACTTCTGTTAAGAATGAAAATACCTCATTTGTATTTTAAGCTATTCCGCTTTTAAACTGATTAAAAGGATGTGTGTGGGGTTAATTGAATTTTATTCCAGAATGCTGAGTTTCCACCTGTGATGCTGTGGTTGAGTAGTTGAATACATGCTCTGTATTCAAGCTGTACCTTCATCTTTCAGCTATAGTCAAGCCCTTCATTTAGAGAAGCCCTGTATAAAATATGCTACAGATTATGTCTTAGGTAGGCATTTAATAATAGTTGTGGATCAGCTGGTGTCTCAATGTGTCTTTACTGGCTTTTTTTACCCAATAATTCTGTGTAAGTGAAATTTTGTAGGGTAGCTTGTATCTAAAAAAAGGGTCTCCCACCTTCTGCAAATCCTACATGACAATTTTCAACCAAAAATAATACGTACTTATATATATAATGTAGAGAGAGAGTTTGAGCATCCATATATATATCTGTGTGTGTGTGTATATATATATATCTATAAAGAAATAAAAAACCACACAAACACACATACCCTGGAAACCTCCATTTCTCCACAGGAAGAGCTTTCTAACAGAATTACCTTTTTACCTTTTATAGATATTAAAAAAAAAATAAAAATACACCGACCTTTTTCAGGGTAGAAAGAGTAGGAAATTTTTTGCTAGTCTTATGAAGAAATGGGAGCATGCAGCATCAAAATTACAAATGCCCTGAGACGTTTTGGTGCATGTTATAATTGAATTGTTTCCCTTCCCAGACAAAATACTGCTGTTTGCAGTGAAAAGGGAAAAAAAAAAATCAAGGAGTTAGTTTTTTGGGGTTTTTTTTTTCAGATTATTGACATTTTCTCTAGAAAGCAGACACCTTTTGAAGAATTCTGTTTAATGAGTGGCTTCACATTTTTTGTGGAGTACGAACTGTGCTTGAGGGAGAAGGTCCCGTTCATTGCCTGAACAAATCTGAATGCAGAACTGAATACCAGCAGAGTCTCAGCAAATCCTGAAGAAGGTACCATCCCTTAGGGGTAGATTAATGCAGCGTGCATAGGTATGACAGTGACTTGAGCACACAGAACTTACTTTAACATAAATTTGGTGAGGCTTTCCTTTGTCTTTCTAACAGATGAGCTAATGCCATCACCTAGCAATTATCAAGTAGTGTGATGTTATGTAATGAAAGTATAAATAGCATAACGACTAAAACTAGTAAATCTAACAGACTAGGGAGTAGACGAGCAGGAATACTATTTGGAACATTTTGATTAGCATCTGAATGCTGTCATTTAAGAAGACATTTAGATTTGATGTTACAGGAAAGCTGCAGGCCAGGAGAGTTGCAGTCCTTTGTCTGGAGTGACATTCGTGCTGTGCCCCTGCATAAATCACTTGGCCTCTGTATATCTCCTTAAAGGAAGATAGAAAACTTGAAAAAGGCAAAGCGTGTGTAATTGAAATTCCTGAGGCAGGCTGGTTTTATCTTATGTTTAAATTAAGGCTACCTGTGAACTTTGTTTCCCAATAACTGACCAACAAGTAGCCTGTGACCCACAGTATGAACTATCAGATTATTTCACCGCTGGTGTTAAGTTTCTTAAGGTTGTTCTTGTAGATGTTTGGCAGCATTTAGAGAGATAACATGAAGAAATGTAAGAGGTCACATTTACCTGGAGAAGGGAGGCTATGTGGAAGGAAAGACTCTCCCAAGCCCTCCAGAGGCGTGGGAGGAATCCAAAGCTTTCACCTCCTTCAGTATCTGGCACGTTTCTCTAAACGTGCTGATTACATTAGGGCAGCATTTCCATTTCCTGGGGGAAGAAGAGAGGGAGGAGACTCGCTGCATCATGAAATACGACTTATGAAGAGCGCTGTCTTTTAGTGTTGCAGTGGAAAATGCTGCCTGAAGATACCATTGGAGAGTCATGGTTTAAGAAGACCCAACGACAGAAATGCACTGCCTTTTAAGGAAGTGGTAGATGGTTGAAGCTGGGTTTGCAAGATGCATCAGTCCGCAGTCATTACATTATAGAATGGTTTGAGTTGGAAAGGACCCTAAAGATCATTTAGTACAAGCCCCCTGCCATGGGCAGGGACACCTTCCACTAGAACAGGTTGCTCCAAGCCCCATCCAACCTGGTCTTGAAGATTTCCAGGCATGGGGCAGCCACAGATTCTCTGAGCAACCCGTGCCAGTGTCTCACCACTCTCAGTAAAGAATTTTTTCCTCATGTCTAGTCTAAGTCTCCCCTCTGTCAGCTTGAAACCATTCCCGTTTTTCCTATCCCTACATGCCATTGTAAAAAGTCCCTCCCCAGATTTCTTGTAGGCCTCCTTTAGGTGTTGGAAAACTTTATGAGGTCTCCCCTGAGTCTCTTTTCTCCAGGCTGAACAAACTCAACTCTCTCAGCCTATCTTCGAAGGAGACGTGAATGATGGTCTCAAAACACATTCATTAATGCTTTTTTTCAGTTGAGGAGTTGAAAGCCTGACTTCTTAATTATCATCATTAAAGACCTTTGGTTAGAATAAAATAATGTACAGTTAATGTCTGGCAGTACACTTACCTATCAATAACAAGTTGGATTCAATACTTTGGGATGGTTTCTAAATCTCTGATGATGTTTTTTTGGCACCTACAGTCATATGGAAGGGTCTTCTGCACTTGCAGAATGTAAAAAGGCTTCAAAACTACTTTGGAAGCTAGCTTTTAAGTTACAGAAGTATTTTACCACTGCAATGGTAAGCAGGAATGCAGGCAGGAAAGTGCTGCACTACTTCATAAAGTGGTCTTTGTGGTTTTATTACAGGTATTCCTTAGCTGTAAAGGCTTTAAACAGACAAGCAAACAGAAAGAAAATTTATAGCTATCAGATCGCTGCCAAAGTGGTTTGTTTATTTGTTGTTTATTTTCAGTTTTAATCATCTGCTACCAATAAATTCCACTGTCCTTGTGGTAACTTCTTGCATTAACATTGATATATTATGGGTGTCTTAAACAGAGAATAAAAATATTGCGCTTACTGATTAAAGCAATTCATGTGTTCAGCGAGGCGCTGCCAGAAAGAGTTGTGGTTGCCTAATTGTAAGGTGCCTTAAGCAATATACCTGTTACAAATTCTTAATTGAACTTTGCAGTATGGCCAGTGCGATTTGAAATATTCATAGCTGTTTTGTTTGGTCTGTTTTGTTTTTGCTACAGCTCTTCTTTGAGAAGTGTATCAACTGGATCTTCAAGACCTTCCAAAGTGTGTTTGGTATGCGGAGATGAAGCATCTGGATGTCATTATGGGGTGGTTACATGTGGCAGCTGTAAAGTTTTTTTCAAGAGAGCAGTAGAAGGTAAGAAAACATGAAACTAAAAACATCAACAAAAAAGAAAAGGCAAAATATGTGCAGGTTTGGTGGGTTTTAATGGAAATACATACATGCATACAGGGACCTGTATTTTCCTTTGTGTTTTCTGCTTTTGATGAAGTTGTGTGTTGTTAATCAGGAGGAAAAAAAAAAAGGGAAAAAAAAAAACTTGAATGAACTCCAATTACATGTGGTATAATTTATGTGGAATATTCCAGAGTGTTTTGCAGCGTACACCTTCTAAAGGATCCATTGATTTGCTTCATGCCACTGCTGAGTCCCGTGGCTTCTTTCCCATCCAAGTGGATTTTTTCTTGATTTTTAATGGGCACAGATACGATTGATGTAGACATACTCCTGCTTCTCCTGTACTGGAGGATGACTATGGTTGTCTCATGCGTTGGCAGCCTTATTCGACAGTACAACCCGCTCAGGTCAGTTATTTCCCTCTAGATACCTCCAAGGCTTTCTACTCAGTAATGCATCTGCTTTGTCTTTCAGCAAAAGGGAAGTGGTAGATTGGAGGGAAAGCAGAAATTGAACATGGTGCTTTTCTTAGATACATTATTCATTAAGGACTAGGGCTGTATTTTCATGAGGACTATATTTTGATAGATTTATCATCACAGGAGCGTTTTGCTGGCATCTCCCTGGTTTATGTTAATTGCGGTATAGCTAGTCTTTCCTGGAGTCTCAATAGAAAGAAGTTACTGAAAAAGTGAAAAGAACACTGAGTGCTACAGGACCTCTGATATGTGTTGCCTGTCTGTGACTTGGGTTTCTAGGGTAAAAGAAAGTGTTTGATGCATACGGACTTTGTAAGCAACTTCTTCAAGTGATGAAAATAAAGTTTTTAGTACCTGATAAAGCACAAGTGCTCATGGCATGCAAAGAACGTAAGTACTGTATAGGTTTTTTTAAATCTTTGCTGATGAGTAGATTTTCTTGCAACCGCTGATGAAGAAGGTGGTACCTTCTTACTAGTTTATTTTCATGAAGAAAAACCTAGAAGGAAGAAGTCAGGCTCTCAATATGGTGTCCAGCTTGAGCACTGAGGATTGAGGCAGTGTGTGATGTGATTAATTTTTTCTGTGATCACTAAATCTGCTGCTGATGGCAATAAGGATTTAGCTTTTTGTTAAATAGACCTGCAGGGCTTGTGTGTCATTGAAGTCAAGACCTCATGTAGTACCTCTCTATCAATCTGTTTATCTATCTATCTATCAGTCATCAAAAGTGTCAATCTGATTGAAATGAACTTTGCAAAGTTGTAAAGACATGGAAAAGGTTTCCCCTTTGTGAAAGCATTTTCTTTTACTGTTGAGCGACAGCTGACCTCAATGCCTTCATTCCCGAACTTCTTTGAGTTTTTAGTTGCTTAATGTAGCACATAAAGTGGAGCTGGAAAACCTTACTTATTTTCACTGAATGATTTACTCCATGTGCTTCCATGCCATATATGGATCTACATTTATCATGCTGCTCCCTTTTGATGTCCTTTTTGGCATAACCTGGTGGATATCCCTATCCAACTTTATAGGAATTTATGAAAAATTGCCAAGGATTCCCTTTAGGAGTTGACAAAGTAGCAAGACTATGTTTCCAAGCCTTAGAAATCAAAATTATTAGGAAAGGATTTCTCTCTAATCAGGCATAGAAATGTTGTTATTAAAGGTTATCAGTAATTACTGAAAGTTTACAAGGCAGTTTAAAAAAGAGCAACGCTGTCATCCTTAAAAATTGAAGATAGGAATTTTAAGTTAACTTAAAATCTATTTTTTTTTTTTTTTTTTTTTTTTTTTTTTTAGAATTATTATATTAACATGTATGTTCCTACCAGTGGGATGTGAGCACTGTCTAGACTTCTGCTTGGTATGCACATGACTGTGAACTCTTGATGCTCCCAGTAGCATTGTTGTTATGCAAACACCGAAAATTTGGCTTGTACTTTCCTGTTTTTGTATATACACACATACATATTTATGCATAAAAGTAAATTGTAGATTATTAGCCACAAAGGAAATAACAAAACCATGATATACATTTTGGCTCCAAACAGCCTGAAACTCTCCCTGTGACTGAAAACTTGCGTAGGTACTTTTGTAACAAAAATCATATGTAGAGTTGTCATAATATTTTTAGCCAGGTGCAAGACCAATAAAACAGCCCATCCTGAAGTTCCCTAGTTTAAATAAAATATTTGTGGTAATGTAATCTGTATCATATGTTCATGAGGATTTTGTCTTCAAAACTATGGTAGTTCAGTGCATAGTATAAGTAAAAACTAAATTGAAGTGGAAGAACTTCTATCTTTAATGTAGATCCTAGGCATACCTGTCTCAGCTCTGAGCTTAAGCTGTGTTCCTTAAGTGCTTGCATTATTGTGTTTATTGCAAAGAAAACAGTAAACCCCCCTCTGTGAACGTAGAAACAACTTTCTGGAGAATTTATAAATAGAGTAGCTAATCTGAGTAAAAATGAGTTGTTTCGTCTCTAAGAGATTGTAGTAAAAGAATTGAAGATAATACTCAAGTTTCATTCACAGTTTCCCTGAAATCATGCGTATAGACTTTTGAAAGATTTAATTATGTTTTTTCCAGTTACATTTTACACATGTATTTCTTACTAGTTCCACTAAACTGTTCAATAGAAAAGTGTCAGGAGAAATTACATTCTTTCAGAAATGGCCTCATGTGCCAATTGTCATAAAACATGGTAGGTACTGCTGGTGCCATTTGCACAGAACCACAAAATGGCTGAGTTTGGGAGGAACTTCCGGAGATAACCTGTTCCAACCCCACTACTCAAGCAGGGCCACTTAGTATTGGTTGCCCAGGACCATGTCCAGATGGCTTTTGAATATCTCAAAGGATGGAGACTCCACAACTTCTCTGGGCAACCTCTGGCAGTGGGTGGTCATCCTTACAGTAAAAGAAGTGCTTCCTGGTGTTCAGACAGGCACCCTTGTGTTTCAGTTTGTGCCCCGTTTGCACAGAGTAACTCTTCCTTGGAGGGGAAGAGGCTTTTGGTCATGAATTTCTACTGATTAAATGAAAGATTTGATTAGTTTAATTTTGAAAGGTTCATACTCTGTCGTACCTGGTCTGTCAGAAGATATGGTGAGATGGAAATCATGGGCAAGAGCAACTGGTGTTCAGATGGAAGACCAAGAGAAGATGCTCCAGTTGAGCATGTCCTTGCTTATTTCAGGGAGATTGAACTTGATGACTAAAGATGCTTTCCAACCCAGATTACTCTGTGATTCTATGAAGTGGGGAGACAAATTGTGTCAAAAGCATGGGAACATAGAGAAAGGGAATTTGGAGCAAGGGAGCACTGCACACCACCAAGCTTTTTGGGTCTCTGCTAGAATTGCTAATGTTGTCAGCCTGCCTTGAACAGCTTTAGAGTGCCAATTCCTTTGCGTTTCTGTGAATACTATAAAACAGAGAGATTATAACAGCAGAGAACAACTGTGTTGAAATTTAAAAACAAGAAACTACACAACAACAAAGAGACTAAAGCTTGCATTTCCAATTATAAATCTGGTAATTATATTCCCAGTGAATCTTATTTTGGAGACTTGCAGAAAATGTCTAATGAATTTATGAGAAGGAGAGCTGTAGACCAGAAAAATACTGAAATGGGTTTATTGGTGAAATTTCAAAGGTAATTTCAGCTGGAATTCATTACAGGGATGTAAATTACCAAAGTGAAAAATTTGGTATCAAGTAAGCATGAATTTTTTGCTGACTGACTTGATGAACAGGAGTCTGATATGAAGAAATGTAATTGTGTCATTAATATAAATTTGATCTGCCTCGCAAACACTATAATCCGGTAACCACGGAAGTGTTGATAAATGGTGCTACTTCAAAAGTTAAAAACATTTGTATTTATAATACTTTTTTTACCTAGGATAACTATATTGTCTGAATTTTTAAGTTACAGATATGGCCAATCATGAAGTTGTTCAGTCTGTGATCATTAATAGAGTCGTATGCTGAAAAAATACTGTACTATGAGGGAACCTGAAGCACCTGGCCGGTCTTGTCTTCTCTTTTTCCACTGAACCATCTTTCTCTAAGTAGAGT
Source organism: Amazona ochrocephala (assembly GCA_039720435.1). Classification (NCBI taxonomy): domain Eukaryota; kingdom Metazoa; phylum Chordata; class Aves; order Psittaciformes; family Psittacidae; genus Amazona; species Amazona ochrocephala. The sequence continues at coordinate 66,911,835 of CM077879.1, forward strand.
AGCAGGCTTAAAGTCAGAAATCACAGCTGTTCCTGTGTATGCTTTGCATTTTTAGTCTTCCTTTGTTCAAGTTCCAGACAAGTATGAGGTAATCTGTCCTAAATCAAAATTTATATCGCTTCTTAAGTTGCTAACCTTTCATTCTTCCTTTGGCTTGAAGGTAAGAAAAAAGGAAGGCATTTTTTCATTTCCAAATAGTGCTAAAGACTGCAATGAAAATCACCATCTTCTTTCAGTCATTTTGCGTATTTGCTGGGAGATTTTTGGCTACTTAAAATGGAAGAATTAACTAATTATATTGTTATATAGTTATATATTATATAGTCATAGGGAAGCTTGTCTCTTTCTTAAATACAAATATGTGATGGTCAGTAAATTTCATATTTTACTGTTGATATCTGTTCCAGGTTTACCTGGAATTGAGTTCTACTATTTTATATCAGAAACGTAGATGTCTCGCCTCTGAAGTAGAAGCACAGTCGCAGCAACAGCAGTTTCTAAGGTTGCATTCCTTTTTCACCTGAACTTTTGTTATTTGCCTATTTAAAGTCAGGGTAATTTTGGCCAAAGGAAATCTTTCATAGCCTAATCTGATGCTGTCTTACTGAAGTGGCCTCCTGGATATTGCAAATGTGCTGTGCACCTCAACAAGCAGCCTAGTAACAAAGAAATCCTGCTTCTGCTATGTGTTTTAACAGCAGGTTATCCAAGGTTTTGCTTCAGTAGTGGAAGGGATGAAGTTTCTTGTGTAGCAATCTGTAGAGACTCAGCGCAGCTGTGGGAACTGGGCTTGCCTCAAAGATAAGGTCACAGAAGGGAAGTGCTGTTCTTCATCTCCCTTTGTGCCAGACTGCTCTGAAAACACAGAAACAAGCCAACCCGGGCTGCAAGATCAGGGGTCCAACCCACCAGTCACCTGGGGTGACTCCCAGTCTGCCTTGCCAGGCACTGAGGATGATGGTTTTGCTGTAACAAAAGGGATGCAGTAGCCTTCCAGAGACTGATCACTACATGAAGGATTGCAAGCTATTGGCAGCCTGAAAATTCCGTGGTAGATAAATTCAGTTCTTTGGCAAGCAGAGGCACTGTGCAACTCTTTAGTAATGGGCCAGATGCATAATATCCCAGGGGAGAAGTGATAATATTATGCGTAACATGTTTCAGAAGCAGGTAGTCTTTCTATGTTTTTCCCATGCACTGTAAGTGAAAGAACTTCCCAAGGCTCTGCACCCCCCAGCAGAAAACAGAGAAACTAAAGCCTCTGTGTGTGCCTTGTAAACATTTTCATTTGAATTTGGGAGGAGAAATAATTAAGGTATGAGAACTTAAATGCTGGTATACACAGCTTTAGAGTAATTAGCTTAACCGGCATACCTTACATTTTTTTAAAATACTACCAGTGAACAGGGAAGTTTACCTTGTTGATCACTTAAAGAAGCAGGTTTTTGATGGTTTTTTATGCTTTAGAAGCTGAATTTGATACATTATAGAAAGGCATTTTCCACACCATTTTGTAGTGCGTGCACCCATGAATTTTGTAGGTCTGTATTACTAGAGTTAATTATACATACAGTTCTTCACTCTCCACTCTTCTGTTCATTCACTGTAATGGAATCAGTGTTTTTCCATCACAGGCTGCAATTTTCCTGTTACCCACTTTCATAAGGTCAGTGGCCTCTCTAAATTCGACATCACTCAGTATAGATGTCCATATGTTTTCATAGAAATTTCTATGTAGGATTTGAAGTTGACTCTGTTCCTGACCTGTTGCAAGAATCTGTTTTACAACCTATCAAACAGAAATATTAGGTGAAGAGCAAGCAGATGGGTGATCTGCTGAGGGCAACTGAGCTGGTCAAATGCATGTAGCAGCTGCTACTCTTACTTGATATGCGATGGTTAATAGGTGTAAAATAAAATTTAAATAATTAAGTCGTCGTAGGTTTGTAGCTGCCACCAGCCTTCCATGCTTTCAGAGACAGAAAAAAGACTTCCTGGTTTTTGCTCTGGCAGGCAGTATTGCTCAGGGAAATGAAGTCTTTATTCCTGCTCCTAGTTGGCTTTAGTTACTAGGAGCTTGAAGTTCAGGAGGCCGGTAGGAGAAAGGAACCAGAAATTTTTGCACCCCATAAAGGAGGAAGAAACCAAGCAGCAACAAGTGTGACACAAAAAAAAAGAAAAGATCAGTAAAGGATGGAGCATCTATTACAACTGAATATTTTAAAGCTCGGGAGAGGTAGAATGGGAGGAGAAGCTTTCCTTGTGGCTCTTGGAATATGTGGTGTGCATGAGAAAATATGACAAGAATAAATGCTTGATGCCTGTTAAATGTGGATTGCAACACTAATAGAGCAAGTATATTATGGTAGAGTTTCAGAAAGGAAGGGGTAGGTTTGGGAACCATCTAGGTGATATAGTATCATGGTTTTAAAGCAAGTAAAGAATGGTTGAGCTCAGCAGATGCAGTGCATGTTGGTAAATGGCTGGGAATATGGTTTGAAAAAATATTTTATATGAAGAATTCTAAAAATCTGCATTCGTTCCTTTCCAAAAGCATTAATAATTTCTTCCCTTCCACAAGACTTCCCAACATTTGCAATCTTTTGATTGAAACTGTTATTTACTGTGTAAGCCCGTGTTGCTGTTGAGCAGGAGAGAGGAGGACAAAGAGGAGGATTTAAATACAGACTGCTGTCTAGCCTTGAAAATGCTTGCATAATGCTAGGAGGTCTGAGTGCAACTATTCTTCTCATGTTCTCATTTTTCTGTGTCCTGTTCTTTGTTTTATGAGTACTGATTTCTAGACTGGTTCATCTATAAAATGATACATTCAGTAGGTGACAGCCAGCCTGTACAAGCACAATATGCATTAAACAGAACGCATATGCAGTGGTAAGATTGGCTTATCTTAGGTAACAGCCTTCAATCGCCACAAATTTAAGCATCACACAGGCTTCCACCTGCTTTTCTACGTTCTTAGAGGGGAAATTTTGGCATTCTTATGATGTGGTAGGAACTGAGTTGCAGTAATTGTTATTTTACTTCTGGTTAGGTGTCTTAACAAGTCACAGGGATAATATGCTGGTAGATCAGAGTCTTCGTAGAGGTGGGATAGCCCTGTGAATGCATGCTGATTTAAGGTAGCTGCAAATATTTTGGCTAATGAAAGTTCTAATGCCACAGTCATTAGTTTAGTGTTTTCTTATCTACTTCAACTGACTTTTCTTTAAAAAGGAGTGCGTTTTTTCCATATGCTGCACAGGGGAAGGTCAGAAATTCATCTTTTAGGTAATAGTTCCAAAGTGGCTGAGCCACTTGTGTAAAGTAGTTATACGAAATCCCTGTTTTCAGGTGCACCAAGTAGTTCAAGCAAAGAGGAAAGTGTTCACACCATCATGGTACAAATTATGCTGAAAATGTTTACGTGGAATATTGTATACTTCTGGTCACCAGCATGTTAAAGACATTTTGATTTGGAGTCAAGTAAGCACATTAGGAGGGCTTCTGAAATTATCTGGGGAATAAAAAATATATCTTATGTCAGGTAACTAAATGCTTTTAGCCTTTTTTAGCTTACCCAAAATGAGTCTGAGTTGGGACATGACTGCTGTCTATAAATATTTCACAATTGAGGAATAGGCAACTGAGAGGGAGGAGAATTTATTTTGAACTGAGGACTGTACTGAAATAAGAGCAAATGGGTAAAAATTACATTAGTTAGTTTGATATATTGAGAAGGCTGTAAACCACCAAAAAGAGGGATTTAGTGGGGCACTTTGTTGAAAGGAATCAGGAGGATTTAAGTACCTGCTTTGAAATGGAGCATAAGAGAACTAGCTGGTGTATAATATGATTAGGTTATCTGTGATAAGTAGAAGGGAAGACAGAGAGGTCTGTTTTGGTTAATACTGTGTTCTGGTAAGGCTGGAGAGTGCATCTGGCTCCAAAAATGAAGGAAGCAGGAGTAGTAAAAGGGAGGCTGAACTAACTAATACATTTTTAGGATATTCCACTTCTAATGATGGTGGATGGCCAAATCATCCCAGGGATATGGTACTCCAATTTTTAAAAATTGATGTGAAGTGCTCATATCATGCATAAGGCACAGTTGCTTTATCTTCATACTAGCAGGTGAATGTCTGTCTCCTGCAATGACTTTTCTCATTTTGAGTTCAGAAAAAAGCTCAGGAGAGTGAAGTCCTTTTGAAATAACTCCATCCCATCCAGATATGCCTCTGCAGGTTCCCCCAGACCCCATCAGGTGACTTCATGCTTGGTCACATTTGCTGGTAATCCCCTTAAGTGAGAGCCTGGTTACTGAGAAATCTCTGGTCATTGAAGTATAATTGGTCTGGCTTCTTGGATGCTGTGCTGCTGGGGTTTTTTTGTAATGCTTAGTATAATACGACTGTAAATGGATAACTAAAGCATGAACGAGCATTCAAATGGGAGTTTGCAATTGGACATAAATATATGTACGAGATCTTCTAAATCAAACAGCATAAAACATCCTTTGTGAGATGCTTTAGATCCTTACAGCTATGGTACTGCTTCTTAAGAGATTCCACTTCATAAAATGCTGTTATCTACCTGCTTTGGCAGCCTATCGAAACAATGTTATAATTTTCACTTCTAGTAGCAAATGGCACTTCCCTTCTACAACCCTCAAGGTTCAGAAAATTTTTAGAGCCTGAAAAGGCTCAGGTTAAGTAGTTAAGAGCTGAAAGATGATAATCCTGCAAGGTGCCTTCAGTGAAACAATGTTAGAGATAAGGAATTTTGCAGTGTCGTGGCTGAAAGATATTCTAAATAGATGAAACCTCAAAATAAATACATAAATACATAAAGCTAGAAACGAAACATCTTTTTGTACCTCCTAATCCCATTTCAAATAAGAGAGTGGGAAAACAGTCTCCAGACGAAAAAAAAAAAAGAAATAGATAAAATGTACATACAGATCTGTCTGTTATAGACAGAGGGAACAAGGCATCTGCTAGCATCTTGGATATAAATAGAGTGGGAAAAGGTAATGGCAGATCTCCCATTGCCTTAAAAGAAGCCAGGATTTCAGCCTTTTTTTGCAGCACAGTTTTAGGTTGTTGAAGGTTGGTTGGGAGAGCTTTTGTTAAGTTTAGTCTACACTTAGACTGAGGCAGTTTCATCAGGTTTTTTAGAAACAGTAATGGCCTGTGGTCAGCTTTGGAGCCCACAGCTCTATTGTTTAAAAAGAGGAAATTCCATAAGGCGGAATTACTACCTGTTTTCAATCTATAGAGTTGTTGGTGCCATCTCTAACAGTTGAGTTGCCAAATCCAGACCCCTAAATAGGGAATTTGGGTCAGTCCATTCCCACCTCTTTCACGAGATGGTTATGTGGGGCATTTGTATGCACCTTGTCCACACTAAGAGCAAGCAGAAACAAGTAGAGGTCAGGTGAAAGGCTGTCAGGAGCTGCTGACACCATACTGGGGAGCTCCATACTTACTGCAGAACTGACACAGTAACTTGGGCAACTGTGGAGTGGCCAGTACGTGAGCTTTCTCTGTAGGGTGTATGTCACCTGCAGTTGTGTGATGTAGGCGTAGCTGAAGCCTAAAGTCCGTGTTGAGACTCTGTATGCAGCAGATGAGAGCATGTTCTTGGAGTTCACGTGTGCATGTGGTTCTGTGCAGTAAGGTTTACTGGCGTCCTGTTCACGTGCAGCATGGGAGACCCTTTCTTCTCCCGTTTCAGAGTGGCAGGGCCACCTGAGGCTATTGTGTCCTCTCCCACCTATTTCTGCTCCTGTGTATGGGTTCTTATATTAGGTGTAGTTATGGGCTCCAGGGGGTTTGAGCTTCTTGGGGTATTTTTAGCTTGCTATTTTAAAAATTTGTTGGGGAGGGTAAAAAAAATCAAGTGTGCAAAATCACAACTAAATATGAAAATAATTAATGCCAGTGGCCTGTGTGGTCTTTGTTCCTTTATACTGCATGTAATGATTTCTAATTGAGCCTTAATTACACAATCACATACAACTTCTTCCATTACACCTCTGCCTTGTTCATTGAACAGATTGGATAACGTTCAATTAATGAACAGCTATTCAATATCTTGTATTCTTCTCATTGCTCAGTGTATGGTCCTGTGCCTTCAACTGTTGATTGCTATTCATCCCTTGCTCAGAATATATAATTACTCATTTCTGACAGAGCTTTTCTGTGGTGCTCATCACTATAATATCTAAGTGCTTCACAAACATTGTTTAAATTATCCTTGAAACAAGAGATGAGTGGCTATTACCCTTGTTTTACAGTTGAGGAGCTAAGACACAGATGAATCTCAGACATACCCGTGATTTAGGGCTCATGATTTATGATATGTAGGACCTCAGGGGGCAAAAATAGTTGGCCTTTTCTAATGCTTAGTATGTTCAAAGTGCAGTTCCCATTGATTTTACTTGCAGCTATGATCGCTTAAACCACTGCAAATCAGACTCTCAATCTCAAGTTGAATATTCAGGAACCAAGGAGGATAATTAGTGATTTTTCTTGCTTATTATTATAAAGTAAGTCCATTGAAAAGGAGGTGCAGTTCTGTTCTCCATGATGCAATTCAGCTGCCTCAGGGACTGCCTTTCTCTCCCTCTCTTTCTTTTTTAAATCTATGTAATCCTTTATGTACTTGTTTTGGTTTGTTTGGTTTTTGTTTTTTTTTTTTTTTTTCAGTTCCTTGTGAATGTGGACTTCAAGGGCAGGAGTCCAGATTCATCCTATATTGCAATCCACACTGTCGCCAGGATAAGCTAGAGGTCTGGCAAGGTGGGACTGAGGGTGTAGAAGTAAGAAACAATGTAGTTAGAGGCTTCGGTTAACCTGTTGTAAAGATCAGAATTCAGGGTTTGAGGCATTGGGAAGTCTGGGACTTCATAACCTGTTCAGGGACAGCAACAAGAGCACGATTCCTAGGTGGTGGTCATGCACAAGAAACATTGATGATGGTGGCACTTCCTAAATAGCAACAAGGCGCCTCAAGGTCGTAGAACCTGTGCCTAAACCATTTGACTGAAGTATATTTAGGAAGGCAGTAATCCAGCTTCTGTAGTACAAACTGATACTTGTGTTAGAGGGAGTTTTTGTTATGGATCTTCGAGTTCATCCTTTCTTACCTTTGTTAACACAGTATATCCCAACATGTTTAATATCTCAGTCAACCTTTACACTGTATAATTCTTCTGCATGGGTTACTGAAATGCATCATTATGATGTGGTTAATTTCCCATCTTTTCTGAATATGCTGCAGATATTTTGCAGTATATTTTTTTCTTTTTAGAAGCTACACTTTTCTTCCTGTTGTTTTTTTTTTTCAAGCTTCCTTGTGTAAAACTTCATCTAATACTGGTTATAGCATTTCTTTGGTGTGAAAGATATGCCTTAATCACTTCATGACTTTAGGTCTATCAAAGGCTATGCTAATGTGCTTAAGTTTATGAAAAGTGCACCATTTTGTGTGGATTAACTTTGTCCAAGTGAGAGTAGTCACAGAATTGGTAAGATTGGGAGAGACCTCTGGAGGTTATCTAGTCCAACTCTCCTGCTCAGGGCAGCTTGCTCAGCTTTGTATCCAGGTGGGTCCATCTACGTATTTTCTTCAGTGGTACACCAGTACTGTGACTAGTAATAAGAGCAAAAATCTGCAATGGAATTACTGGTTAAGGCAGTAGGTTTTTATGTTTCTTTAAGCTACTCAATGCCTCTTACCTGAAAAAGAATATCTGAAGAAATTCAAAAGGACTAAATAAATGCCTCAGAAAATAAATGTGAAAGGTTATATTTTAGGAATTTATTCTAGAGATTTAGAACGTGGGCTGACTTTCAAGTCACAGGGTGAGAAAAATACCAAAATGGAAATACCCTCTGCAATAGAAAGACAGATGCATTATTTTAAAACACAATGTGATGTCCCTAAAACAGAAAACCAGTATTACATTGGTTTAGATTAAAATTGGGTTTCTTTAAAGCTTTTGGTACCATTCTTGCAAGATGCCAAGAAAAGGTTTTGCCAGTTGTGTGCTACTGGCTATTCTGCTTAACAGAGTATTTTGAATACTGTGTAATCTAATGTTTCACCCCTTTTCCAGAAAAGGTGTAATTACTATCAGTGATCATGCAGTTGTATCAGATTTGTATATCTTGCCTCACTTCCCTTTAGTTCTTTTTGATTCTTGCTGAAAACTGTATACAGAGTAGTGGATTTTTTTCCACTCATTTCCTGTTCATGGCATATTTGCATTCATTTGGGCTACTACCAGGCATGAGAACTAGAGCGTAGTTCTCTCATTTGTACCCACCTATTTATTTTACTTCATCTGGAAATTGGTTTATGTTTCACTCTACTACAGAGAGGGACTGGACTTGAGGTTTCGTACTTCTGTTGCAAAGCCCCCTCCCTCATTTCTTTACGTGTAACGAGTAACTAATGTGACTCGTGTAGTGGAAGCAGACATATGGCAAACAGTTCTCGCAACATTAGAACAGAGATGCTTATTACAGAGCAGACTGATGGATGATATTAAAAGAGGTAACGTTTCTTTCTTAGGGAGAGACTGTATGATACTGTGTGTGGGAACAGAACAACTGAGCTGTAACTTTCTAACAGGAGCAATTTAAGCTGCAGTTTGAAGGTTTCTGCAAAGCCTTTTCTTCATTAGGCTAGGAAAACGCTTTTAATTTAAAGCTAAGGCTTGTGGGGAAGAAGAGCAGTAGCCCTGTACTTTCAAAACTTGGGCATTTATGCAAGTTTTCTATAAACATTTTAGGAATCTAACTTCATTATTCCATTTCTGAAAGAGCATTTTTTTTTTTCTAGGGTATTTGGCTGTAGATGAGTATTATTATATGTATTTTCAGAGGCTTGTGCTCTAATTTTTTTCTAAGAATAATTATATATTTGGAGCTAAGCATTCAATTATTTATTCATCCATTTTCACCACGTGGACTTAGCAAATGGACTTGTGTTAGCCTATACACCATATCATGCATGCAAATTCCACCCTTAACAATACTGGTTGAAATTATGTAAGTGATAGGTGCTAATTTTCTCTGATACAACAGAATGATAATGATGGACTATTGGGAAAAAATAATAAGTGCTTCTTAGCTTGTGTGCACTGGCATACTAAACTATTCATAAAATTTAAAAAAGGAATGAAAAAACACTAACCTATTTAAAAATGCTGTCTTTTACTTGCAGTCTTTTTAGTAATAACAGAAAGACAGTATTCCTACAGCGATGGAACCATATTCGTGAAGGAAGCTATCAGGTTGCACATTCATTTGTTTGGGGGAAGGGTGGTTGTTAATGACTTCACATGCAAGATATTTGCAGTCAGGCAGCTCAGTTCTGATACTCAAGCAGTTTATAGAGTCCTGAGAACTACAAGTGATATTTCATACCCTCATACTTCTGCAGTGTCATTATGCAGGTACTCTGTGCTGAATGCAGGGCAGCAGGCAGTCTGTCAAGTGCAGTAGATACGTGTATATTTTAATACAGCATTGCATGCAGCTTTATGAAATTAAGATGTTGGAAAACAGTGCAACCACTTGGATACAGTGGTCACACCCCTTGTTTCACTTCTGTTTTGTGAAGGAATCCACTGCCATGGAAGAAATTTAGAAGAAATACCTAACAGTTATTCCATCTTAATTATTCATTTAAAAGAAGGAAGAGGAAATATGACAAGGATGAGATCTTTCACTGACTGTTGAATAATAGAAGATCACTCATGGAAAGCTTATGAAAAAGTGAAGGACATAAAAGCACAAGCAAAACATATGTGCTTGAAGTGTTCTGTTATAAGACAGAGCAGGGTTGAACAGCAGAGGTTTCTTGAATGGAGTTTGGGTACATTTGCTTACTTGAGCATCCCTTTTTCCATAGAGTTAGTAAATGTTCCAGAAATAGAGATCTGAAGGACAGTATCATCTTTCTAACTTTCATTTCAGTCCTCTGTTGCCATTCTCACACTATTTTCTGTTACAGTTCCACTAAGAACAGGAGAAAGTCCTTGTTACTGTCCCCATTCTCTGTGTCCTTGAAGCCTTCAATAGCAAGCTCACAATGCAAGAGCAATAAGTCACCAAGAAAAAAAAGAGGGAAATGCTACATGTGCTTCTGTAAGTAAAGATGCCCACTTAGATTCAGCAGGCAAAGACAGATCTTAAGTATTGCCATATAGTGCAGGTGGGGATAATCCAGAATCTGGTATGCATGTACATTATGTGGATTATGCAATCCATACTCAACAGTCAGTATGCATGTGAATTTCTTAGATGTCTCACATGAAGTGAAGATTGTCAGCTGGAGAATTGAGAGAAATCCTTAGAATTAAACTATTTCCATCCATATGTGGGACAAACTAAGATTTCAGCTGAAACAGAGGTTAAGAAAGAGGGGGAAGAAGGGCCTATGTCATCCAGGAAAGGTCACAGAGCAGGCCAAGATAAAAATGTTTTTCCCATTCGGACAGGGAGGTAAAAGTTACCAAGACTAATAGTGCCAAGACTAATAAAGGAAGATTGAAGTGGGAGGAGGATACTTGTTCCAAACAAAATGTCGGTGGTCAGGTCTGTCCTCTCTTTGTCACAGGATGAGCTGGCACATGCTTAAGTTTTGTGAGAAAAAAGTTCTTTACCATCAGGGTGGTGAGACTGTTCCAGGTTGCCCAAAGAAGTGGCAAGTGCTCCATCCCTGGCAGTGTTCAAGGCCCATGGCAGGGGGTTGGAACTAGATGATCTTAAGGTCCTTTCCAACCCTAACTATTCTATGATTGTCTGTTTCTCCTGCGCTTCTACCATGTGCTTTGTATGCTTCCTTGTCTCTCTAGGTCTGATAGGAGAATGGTTTACAAACAGCAAACCCATTTGAGAACATGAGGAATACGTGCAATAATCCAAGCACTGCCAAAATTCAGGCTAAAGCACATAGGGGACCCTGTGGCTGAGTCTGTAAAAGGGTAAGATAGCAAATCTGTCCACAGAGGAGCGCAGTCAAAAAGGATTCTGTGGACAGGGGTCTAAACAAGGTCACCTGCAGCAGTGCAACAGCTGTACTCTAGCACGTTTTTAGTAGACTGCTTATGAACTTGGTGATAGTTGAAGTCAGTCTGTTGCTTCCCTTTCTTTAAGATGTGGACTTCTCAGTTTGTATGTGCAGTGCATGTATTATGTTAATTTGCAATTTGGCAAAATTCATTGTATGTTTTCATTTTCATTAATCATCCTGTCAGGGTGGTTTTTTCCCTTTTACATTTTTTTCCCCCATGGTATATAAGCATACTGTACCTTTTGTTTCCTGGGAACCCTTGACCCTCGGCAAACCATGGCTTCCCAATGCTTGATTAGCTGGATTAATTTCATTTTGCACAACTATAACTGATGGGAGTTTAAGAATGCCAGAAGCCCACTGTGGGTTTCTTCTTGTGCCTGACCATATTTGGGAGCAGCGCATTAATCAGCACTCTTTGTCACACTTTTATGCTTAATGATGAGGGTTAACTGACCACTTCCTAGTAATAATGAAAAACAGAAGTCAGCACTCACTGACTGAGCAAAGAGAGGTTCTCTTCTGACTTGCGCTTTTACTCCTTCATCCTCAGGCAGCAACAAATGTGTCCACTGCACCACTTAAACATGAACACTTATCTCTAAAGTTCATCTTAATTATAGATCAGTCCATGTCACATGTTTACCCAATCGAAACAATCAAAACCACTGAGCCAGTTACCTAATTAAAGTCAATGCAACCGTATGTGCGGGAAAACATGGTTCGATTTAGCAGTCTCTTTCAGGAGTGTAGTTCCAGCCATAATGTAATGTATGAATGCAGCACTGGACCTCCCCAGCCCAAACCTTTTTATGATAGTTTAGCAAACCGTGTCCCTTCCGTGTTGCAGTTGCACTGGCACCCAGCTCCAGCTGCCATCTAGCAGCCACTGCCTCACATGGAGACCAGTACCCCAACCAGGGGGGTATCAGCCTTCTTGGAAAGCAGGTTCTCTCAAAAAATGCTAAAAGCTTTGAAAAAGGGAATTGTGGGTGTGACAGGACAGGCTCAATGCATTTGCGGACTTCTAATATTTTTTGTCTTACTTTGGCTTCAGTTTCCAATCTGTAGAGATGGTTGTGCCATCTTCTAGGGGGATTGTGCCATCTTCTAGGGGAATTGAGTCTTAGGTTTCCTGTATTCAGCCCTAACAGTATACAGAGAAATATTCTGTTGACTTTCTACCCTCAAGTAATTTTCTTCCCATCTGTTTCTGTTTATCCAGTTATCACACATCTGCATCCCCTGCCCCTTCTGCTTCTGGCCAGCACTCACCTCTGAACCTTTTGTTTCTTCCCTTAGTGGTTGGCTTCTGAGCTGTCAGACTGTCCTGACCATTTCTCTTTTTTCCCAGCTTCTCCAGTATCCTATCACTGACATCCGCCTTCCTTCCCCCAATGCTTTTTTGGGGGCACTTTTCTCCTTCTAAGTCTACTATCTCACCAGAACTCCTGTCCTCTCTCTTCATTAAGCTCCTGGTGGTTCCCTTTGCTCCCACAACCTATGCCTTGTTCCTCTTACCTCTAAGCTCTTCCTTTGCTGTGTCTAGAGAGTGGGATGGGGATTTTTTTGCATGGAGTCACTGTGCCAAAGGACCTCCTGGCACATGGAGGAGATGGCTGGAGCACAAGCTCAGCTCAGACCCTCTGCCCTGGCCCACACTCTTTGCAGAAGGGAAATTTGGAGGTTGGCAGCCAACCTCTACCAAAACCTTTGCAAATCATATCACGTACAAACTGCAACTTTTCAGTGTTTTATACCGTGATCCGTTATAATTTTAAGTGATAATGTATGAGATGGCAAAAGGCACATCTGTGGTATCAGAGCAGTGATGCTTCAAAGGGTCTGTCTCAAAGTGTGAAGGCTCTTGAGCTTCTCAAATACGTCTGTGAAAAATGTAACATGGGGGAAAACCAACATGTTTCTCCCTACCGTTATTCACAAACTTACTTTGCACTAAGCTTAGTATTTCTAGCTGATACATTCTTACACTTGCAAAATAAAATTCAGCCTGAGGCAGACATCCAGCATGGAAAATTTCAGCCCTAACTGCTAATGTGTGGTAAAGTTATAAGCAATAGAAAATGAGGTCTTAAAATGAGAAGTGTCAGGCAACTTTAACTATATGTAGTCCTACAAGATCCACTGGTAATAGTCTGGTTTTTGACAGATTTCATCCAAGTTGCAGATTCATTTTTACATATACTGTATGAAAAAAGGGACAGAAAGGATGCTTGGACTTATAGATACCACCTTGTAAGTAGTGAAAGCAGTGATCAACCATGCAGTCATTTTACCTTCTGCCAAACTTTAAAACTGTACTGCAGAAAGTCCCATTAAAAAAATCGGAATATAAAATAAAGGCACTGATGCAGTCAAGTGGAGACCTGTTGACTTTGTGCCAGTTCTTCTCTCGGGCTCATAAATCTAAATGGAGGTTGCAGGTGAACTTTGAAGTCTAAAAATACTGCAGAAATTGTAATATAAAGTTTGCATTACTCGGATAAACAAAAGCCTGGGCTAGCGTGCTGTTCAGATGTGCATGTCCAACAGAATTTTAGTCATAAACCCTGACTTTCCTGTAAATGCTGCAGAATTCTGCCTTGTTCCAGGTCTCCCCCTTGTGTAGGGTTGTGTTGACTACCTCCCCAGCCCCCCATTTATGAGCTAAAACTCTGTCCAGGTTATTTCTATGAACTATGAACTTTGCTTTTTTGGAGCATCAAGAAGTGTTTTTAAGCACAAGCTGGGTGAAGTGGTTTGAGGAGGCAGGTTGGGGCACAAGATTACCTTCAAGATAACATTTCTGGGAGGCCTCACCTACTGGGAGAGGGGCTGGGGAATCCTACATGCCCCAACATGACTGTTGGCCTGGAATGTTGATTGGTGATTATATAGCAAGCTGCACTCCAGCAGGCTTGTTTGCAGGCTGCCTGCAGCTGGGCTTTGTTTTTCATGTTGCTGTTGTTTTTATGGTTGGGTTTTTTGGGGTTTTTTTTAGGCGTTTTTCTTTGTTAGTTGTTGCTTTAAAGATTGCATGCCAAACCTGTTTGGAATGGTAATCACCCATTACCTCGACCAGACTCTGACAGTGTCTACGCAGCTTTTAACCTGTCTTTTAGTAGAGCCCTGCTAATAGCTCAACAGTTATATAAAATGCTGCCTTCCTGAAAATCTCTTCCCAGCAATGTCAGTGCATGAGGAGCTAGGAGAATCCAGTTACTTTCCTGCTGGGATGTAATTTGTCATTTTTCAGAGCAATTCCTCCTCACTTACACAGTCCGGGGTAGAAAGTGTTTGTTTAGTCAGGTTTCTACCTGGGCAGGATAGCTTGATTCTGTATGTTTGTGACAAAGGCTGCAAAGACTTGTGTATGTGGATAACGTGCTTTATTTTTAATAGTCCTGTTGTCTCATGGAAAATAATTTTTAGATGTGAATAACTCTTCCCAGTAGCAGCAATAACCTGAAATTTCAAGCAAAACAATCTCCATCTTTTATGGTAGCTCAGTTAGTCATAATTCATTCCTGGGAGGATTTCACTGGTAGCCTAATTTTTTTCCCCTTAATCTTATTCTCTTCATCAGGTCAAAATATTTGTGTACTCTTTATTCTTAAAACTAGGCACGTGCTTAAGTGCCCAAGGCAAAAGGGCTTAAGGCACGTGACTGGAGACTTGAACTAGGCTGTTATCGTTTCCTGTCTCTAATTATCAGAGAAGTTACAGGCAGGTAAAGGGCTACTCTGAATTTTCTTGGTAAATCACTCCCTCTGGCTTCTAATCATTTCCGTTCCAGTTCTCTGGGCTTCCTCCAGTTTGTTTATATCTTCCAGTAATGAAGTGCCTGAACTGCATACAATATTCCAGGTGTGGCTGCAAAAGAAATGCATAGAGAACACTGCCATGCCAACCTGCTCTGCTGTGTAGTGTTCCTACAGAAAGAGCCAGAGGTGTTATTGGCACTTAGTTCTCCTCTGCTTCTTACATCCAGGTTATCTTCTTATTCCTAGGTTTTTCTTTTGAGGTTGAAGCTTTCCAAATTCTGCTTTGTTATTTTGCTTTGTTGTTAACTCTTTATTTTGGATTATACCCTTGGTACATGTAGGAGCATTTTTCCAACTGCAGTTTTGTTGCCTGTTTCCTGTCTTTGCTTCTAATTTCTCTATACCCTTTTGTATTATTTTTCTATCCTCACGCTGACAACTCCTCCTCCTTTCTTCCTGCTTCCAATGAAAAGATCAAAATAAGCAGTAGCCCCTCTGATACTCCACCGGGTATCTTCCCAATGTGATAAACTGCATTTGTCAGTGGCTTATCCTTAGTGGGAATTTGCTGTAGAAAGTCTTAATGGCAGAATTAGTATAGAGTCTTTTCATCAAGTAAATTTTGCCAAATGATAACAATTACCTGGATTCTAGATCTCTTGCTTACTGTAAAACCATTGTTTTCAGGTGAGGAATAGAAGGAGAGAGAAGTTAGCCACTGAGAAATGTAGCAGATAAAATGAACTCAGTGTTGTGCATCAGTGAATAATAAAATACATTTCCTGCAGGAGTGCATCTCCAACAGTATTTCTATATCTGTGTACTTCACCCTTTAAAATAAGTATTCCTGATCTGCTGGGTGGCTTAGCATCTTCAGGGACCATTACTTTGGAAATAGGAGGGGTAAGGATGCTCCTAGAGGCAGGAGGAGTGTGCTGTGCCCCAGACGGAACTGCTGACTAGCAGTATTTTTTTTTTTTTTTCAGCAAGGAAATAGTGGATTTTTTTGCACTTACAGCCTGATTTCCCATTTTACTTGGATAACATAGAGGTAAAATACTGTCACTTGTATCCTGCAGTCTTCTATATGTGTTGTACCAGGTATAAATGGCTTTGTACTCTTGGACTAGTTTCAGCTTTGCCTTACCAAAAACACTACTGCAGAAGTAAGTGTGGACCTTCAAGAAGTCCAAGAAAGTCCATGGGGATGATGGTGTGCCTCTTGTGGAGGTCAGAAAAGCATTATGGAGGTGTCATCTTGTCATACTTTCTCCCCATTGTGACCTACTCCCCACTTTCCAGCTTTTCTTTGTTCTTCTGAGATTCCTGCCATCTGTGCTTCTACAGTATTTTGAGATTTATTCTCTTAGCATTTTTTGCCAAGCTGTAGAGCTGATGAGTAAGCTTAGAGGGGCTGTAATGGCAGAGCAAGTCAGGCTCCAGTTATCTCTTCATAGCATCTATCACCTTTCAAAAATTAGTTCATTTCCGCACTTCATCTTGTGTTACAACTACTTTAACTTTGGTTTTCTGGTTAACTAAAAGTCAGTCTCTCTCTTTGGAAAGCCCCCAAACCCAACAATGAATCTTTCCGCATAACTTCTTAATTATTTCTGCATGTGAGTTTTGGCTGTGCTCCAACTTTGAAATCATTATGCTGCTTCGGAGTGTAAATAAGTGGGACTGGATTAATAAATGGTATGAAACATGGTGCCACGCTTCATTATAATCCACTTATCAAAGTGGCAAACCCTTTTAGTACATAAAGTGCATCTGCTTTTAATTTTCATTTTGATCTTTTCTTTGTGTTTTCAGACACTAGTGTACCTGTTCAGGGAAGCTTTTAATGCTGGTGCCTGCCAGTTTCAAAGTTACTTCTGAAGATGGCAAAACAGAGCTAGGAAATTTGGGCTGTGTTAGGAAGAGCGTAGGACTGGATTATCCTCTCATAATTATAAATTGGGGTATACTACATCACATTAAAATCTGTCATAAGTAGAAGGCAGATCAGGTTTTTGATGTTAGTAACCTTTTTAAAATTTTCATTTTCGTAATTCAAATTTTATCACTTTTGACTTACAAAATGTGTTTCAAACAAGTGAAATTTTGCCTTTAGTCACTATCATTTTTCAAAGATAAACTGATTGCTTTTGATGCCAGGAGTGAAGCCCACCATTTATGGAATATAAAAATAGGTTGCCAACTATGTGAAACGGAGGTTAAACTTGTTACGATGGCTTAATACTAAATGACCACCACCCTCAATCCGCCATTTGACCACTGTCCTCTCTTTCAGGCTTTAGACCTGCTCTCTGTTGCTGAAGGGATTGGGCTTTGGCAATGGCTAACTTCTGTCACTTTAATGGGAAAATTGCTGTATTTCCTGAAGGTTAACCCAAAGGATTTTTATGCTGTTCATATGCTTCTTGAGCAGTGACATTTCAGTTCACGTGCGTTCATATTAAGTAGCTACTTGCAGGAAACGAAAATTAATTCAGTCTGCTTAGTACTACCAGAATTTTAATTATGAAAATTGAATTAGAACTGTTCAAAAATCTGTGTTCAGACGTGCCCCTTGTGAAGTTAAATGTGAATGGACCAAGGAGTTTTGGTTTTTCTTGAATGTATTGGGTGCAAGAGGTGAGGATACATACCATGAAGGAGCAGCTGCCCTAAACCAGGGGTCTTTAGTTTTCACTGAGCAAAACAAACTTTGAAATAGAAGTTATATCAATTAGGCAGAATGATCTTTGAAAGTAGAATGGAGTAATTTGATTTGTAGCTTGGTGATGTCTTTCAAGGTGGGGTTGGACATAGCCTTGGATGGCATGGTTTAGTGGGAGGTGTCCCTGCCCATGGCAGGGGGGTTGGAACTCGATGAACTTGAGGTCCTTTCCAACCCTTACTATTCTATGATTCTATGATTCTATGTTGTATTTATGTCCCAAGATGACTTTTTTCTGGTTGTCTTATGTCTATTTTTGTCAGTTTTGCTTTCAATGACCACCATCGTTTGA
This sequence comes from Amazona ochrocephala, assembly GCA_039720435.1. NCBI lineage: Eukaryota > Metazoa > Chordata > Aves > Psittaciformes > Psittacidae > Amazona > Amazona ochrocephala. The sequence goes on from CM077879.1 coordinate 66,929,701, forward strand.
GCTGAAATTTGGCGTATTTGTTTTAACCTAAATATCCATTCCCCGATAATGAGGGCAAGTCCTGATCCTTTTAAGATCTCACTCTGGCATATGAGTTATGAAAAATTTGCTATGCCTTAAAAGGTGACTTTTTTCTTTTTCTTTTTTAAACTTTTTTAAACCCAAATGGTAACTTTGTAAGTTGAAATCACTAGGTGCAGATTGAGTCATCCATGGCTTCAGTTGTTCAAGACGTAGCGTGATTCCATTGTGAAGGATCAGTGCTTGATTTATTTCTCTGCCAAAGCACATCGCAACTCCTAGTGGAAAGGTGCACTTATGAAGGCATGAGTCTGGTGCCCAGCACGATGGCTGTCACTGAAAGGCAAGATTTGCTTTTGCCTTGAGGTCATGCTGGTGCTCGTGCCGGTGCCATGGCCGGAGATGTTGAATTCAGCACACCTGGAAAAAGGGGCCATGGGGCAGTCACTTGTGAGATGATGTCCAGTAAAATATGGGATAATTAGATGAAGCTTTGATTCATCAGTGGTTTTGCTGCAATGTGATACTTTACTCAGCCTCTTGTGGTTGGATGAGTAAGCAAAGGGTGAAGTAGCTGTTTTCAGGGGTGCAAAGGGGTTGCCCTGTCCTGTTCAGGTGTTTGTGAGGAAGGACTGTGGACAGAGGTACCTGACAAGCGTGACCTGAATTGAGAGTGTGGAGAGGGCTGGGATCCATGGCTCTGCTGCCTGGGAATTCTGCACCGACTGCAGGGGCATTGCTGGTAAAGATCCATTCATCCCTTCATTGTAATCATCAAATCTGCTATCCCCTCATCCTCTTTCTTCTGACTGTGTTCTCTCAGAATTACCTGGAATAACAGAGAGCTGAGGTTCCTGGTAAAAACAAATAAGTTGAGAGGGGGGAAAAAAAAGAAAATAGATAGGTAGGCGTATGCATCTTTCAAAGGGTAAAATAGACTTCTCTTTAAAAAGCCAGCAAACAAATGCAGAAGACTTTCTGAGTTCATTGTGGTGGGTGTCTGATGTTACTTTGGTCAACATTTCTGTGCTGGGGATATCGAGAGATTCTGCTAAAAGGCTTTGCAATGGTATTCCTTGCAGCCTTTCAAATAAATTTATTACTGGCCAGGGTTCCAGAGGAAAAGATTTGTCAATGTATCTGCTGACAATATTTTAAATTGTCACTATTATTTATAATAATATTCATCATTATGAATTTAGCATATTTCCAGTCTGAGCTGTAGTAAACTGTACATGAAAAATGCAAGAGAAAAATATGCTTTGAAGATAATGTGTCATTCACACAGAATAAAATTTATGATCTGCTGAGCATGTTAAATGCAAGAACACAACAGACTTGAACTTCAAAATGTTTGCAAAAACCAAAGGGTAGCTACTTAAAAAAAGTTAACAGAACATTTTCACTAAGATCAAGAGTTGGGAAAAGTTTTACTTTGTGAAACAAACTGCCTATTTTTCTAGTAATATCTTATATAAATAGGGTGCATCTCATCGAAGGAGTTTGCCCAGAATTGCAAATTATAAAATGGAGTTGCAAAACATGGAATTAATGCTCTATAGCTTCATTTTTTCTGTCTGTCCTATGAGAACAGAACTTGTCTCTTAGTTTTCCCGCTCCATATTATTAAACAAAGACAGTTTGATGCATGCCTGGATGTTATCCGTAGGATGGTGTGACACGCTAAGCTGTTTGAAATAGTGAATAGTGCTAACAGGTTTCAGCCCCAAATACACTTACTAATACAAACATTTTTACAGAGGTGAACATTTTCAGTAGAATATTTACTGAAGGAGCGTGGTTTAGGGAGCCATACAGTCAGCTAGAAATCCTTACATTACCAGTTAGTGCTCCATACTCCAGAATACATCAATACACACTCTTAAACATTCCCTTCAGTGAACTTGATATAAATCTTATATTACGCAGTGTACTTCCTAAAATCCAGTTGTAACAGTTGTGGAACAGGATATACTACATCATGTAAGTAAATGTAGCAGAGCAGTTGACCACATTTATCAGCAAAAATGGAAGTTGTTTCGGTTGCAGTTCAAGATTTTTGCATGATGCTTGTTTAAAAAGTCTTTCCAGTCCTACTAGGCCATTTCTTGTACATTGAAATTTTCCACTAAAGTGCATTGAAATTTGTAGTATGTCAAGAATGCCTTATCAGATTTTTAGCATGGGAAAGCAGAAGTAAGGCACCAAGCATACAATGTGATCTCTTATAAATCTGGCCTATATACTGCTCTGCAAATAACAGCATCTAGAGACTTCAGAATTAGTCTTCAGTTAAAATTTAAACCAAAATGAAAATTTGGAATCTAGCTGTGAAAGAAAATGCTGTAGAACATTAAATGTGTGATTTTGTCAAAACAACATCCTCTGAAGCCTAATTCTCTATTTTACTGTCTCCATTATAATCTAAAATCAAAAGCAGTTGAACTGGAAACCAGTTTCAAAACAGGAACAAAATGATTTATCTCAATAGGAGGATTCTTTTAGTGTCTGTAGATATTTCTACTTGGTTTTCCTCTAAACAGATTTCCAGTTATGTGTGGTTTCACCGAACCGGAAATGCTTTGCGAAGATCAGACGCTTTTCATATTCCTTTTCTGTGCTATCTGGTATCATTCAGCATTTCTTTGACCACATGTAAAGGCAGTTAATGCATAGTCATGTGGCCATCTTTAGACTTCCAATATGCTGAACCAAAATCTTTCTGAGCTTGTCTGGATTTCAGAAGGCCCCAGCTGTCCTCTGTGGCTCACTGTTGATGTGGCTCTTTGGTACGAACTCTGCCTCCTGTGGAGATGACAGGAGATGACAGGGAGTCCTGGGAATGGTTTCAGAACCAGTTTGGGGCATATCTTGTGTTGGAGGCTCTGTCCCTCTGGATTATGGCGTAGCTGGAGCACCAGGCACAGGCTTGGAGAAGCTTTCAAATTCTGCAGCAAGTTTTAAGCACAGCAGAAGAAAATGTGCGCATGTACCTCAAATACGGGATACGTATGTTTTGTTACTCACTTGTCTCACTGTTAATAGGTTTCAACCCTGCTGGATGGTTTCTCCTGTAGAAAATAGTAACCTCTTTTGGGCTACATCCCGTGTTCCCTTGCCAAATTTCCTCTCTCTCCTTGATCCCTCTCATCGGTGCCCTTTCAGTCTGCTTAAAATAGTGAGTGAGAACCATTTTTATAACTCCTCGTCTCCTTTGCCAGGATCACCAGACTGTACCAATTGTTTTTCTTAACCTGATCTCAGGCCACGTGTGAAAGCAAAATTCCTGGGAACAGTGAAGGAGCAGGAGTCGGTCTCTGTGTTGAAATTGACAGAGCATTGGAGTCAGTGTTCTTAAATGTGGATAGGGAGTGCGTGACAGTATGGCAATTTAAAAACATTCGCATATTAAGCATGAGAGAACACAGCCCTCCCTGCTTCTCTTCCAGAAATAAAGGGAATCGGCTTTGTATCTGTAGTCACAGTTGGAGGAAGTGCTGCTAGTTCATCTCTGCCTTCAAACTTTGCTTTCTGGAGGAAACAAATGCAGTAGTTAATGTGCAGAGCATTAAGTCGTTGTTCATGACTTAATCACTGCCTAAGGTCAACCTGCAGCTCTTTCTCTGGGATGCTGAGTAAGAATCAGTAGCATATTTCAGATTAGACAGAGGAAGAAGATCGGGTGATCACAGGCCAACACGCTGGCTTTGAGAATGTTCTTGTCAACACTGTTTAATTATAACATGTTATAATTAAATAACAGTTCAACACAAAGTTTAAAATACATAGAAAATATAGAAAAACACTGTGTTGTGGAAGTTTGTTGATTATTCTCACTATTTGAGCACCAACTGATGTGCCTGTGCTTTCAGAAGAACCCTTGCTGAGTTTTGTAGACCCTACAGATACTGATGCTGTTGAAATTATGATTTTATCCATGTCTCAGGTAGTTTTAATACACTTTGCTTGAGTATATGAAATGAGCTGCAGCCACACCTTGACTACAGTGTAAATGTGCCCTGTGAAATCACCAGTTATATGCTGAATGAAGGAAATAATACACTGATAAATCAGAAGACTGAAGAAAGAGTTGCGGGACAGGGGAGGAGTAAAAGACTGAAGATGAAAGCGAGTAAAGGAGAAGGTTAGCAAATAGAATTTACTGAAGGAAAGAAAAGGGGGGAGAGTAGAAAGTAAGAAGATACGCAAAAATACTGTAAAAATGTTAGATTAATCCACTAATATAAAAAGGCAGAGAAACTGAAGGATGGCCAGGGATCTAGAAGCAGCAGAAGGTAATTGGGAATGAGAAGCAAGCTGGAAATAGCCCAGATGAGGTGAATATTTTGCCAAAATCAAGACAAATTTTAATTAAGTCTGTAATTTATCATGAAGAAAGGAAAACTTGAAATTCTTGCTTCAGAGAAGGATTTGGACTATGCCTGTGTTATAGCCACACTCTTTAATAATGTTAATAGATACTGTCTTGAGCAATTAGCAAATAGTCTTTGTCTGCATCCAAAAAGCACGTTGTCTGGGAATGATACAGTCAGAAGAGTAAAGCTGTGGAGTAATGAGGGAGATAAACCCTGAAGTCAGACTGAATTTTGGGAAACCCTGAGGTGCAATATCTAAAATACAAACACCGAGCATTTGTTATATAAAATGAAGGGGCAGTATTTGTATCCAAGTTCTGTCCCTTGTCTGTGGCATTTATAAGCTTATTCTGCATCACACACAAATCTCAGCATGCGGAATTGAGTTTATTAGTTTACCGTGGTCAGACTGGACTGGTTTAAACAGAGCTGAAGAAGTTAATTATCAAATGTCTCGGGTGGGTCTAGCAATAAGTAACTAGCTATGGAGAGAGGGACTGGCGGTGGCTGCAGCCTTTGGAGCTGCGGTGGGGGGACAGGTCCGGCCGTTGCATGCGGATGGCCGGCTGGGAGGGACTGCCCTAATCTGTTTCCCAGGTTGTTCGAACCAGTTCAAGAGCAGTAAAACAAGGTTATGTAATTGACATGTGATGTAGCCTAAAATAGTGACTGCAAACATAGGCTGCTGTTGCTGGGCAGTTGTCAACTGCTAAAAAAAAAAAAAAAAAGAAAAGCCTTCAACTGTCTAACAAATGGACCTTTTAAATAAAAATGCAGTTTTGATTTCCATTGAATGGGGGGTATTTTCCTTTTTATTAAATTGAGAGAAATAGAGGCTCTGTGAAAGCTGAAACTTGGAAAGAGATTCATCATCGTACTTACTGTGCCAGTTTACTTGCAAGTACCTACCCACTGCAGATGGTGAAATAGAAACCTCAGGTATATGCAGTTTGTTTCTTGATAGTGTTGATACAACTCCTGTCAAACAGAAAATCCTTTTCTGTATGTGGAGAATCATTGTGACAATCTTAGCATTAATTTTAGTTGCATGCTGGCCGTTAAAAGGTAGAAATAGTTTATTTTTTGTCAATTAAAATTGCTTATCTGGATTGCAGAGACAACATCAGTTTCACAAAATCTGTGAATATTTCGGAGCTGGATGAAAGGAACGCATCACATAGCTCAGTGATGACAAAGGAGATGTTAGGATGTACCGATTATCTGATTTCTTGCTGTAGGAAGCAAGGCCCTTCATTAGGGCTGTATCAGAAAGCAGAAAAACCTGGTGTTCTCATTTCTGACCAGATGCTCTGGAGGTGAGAGGCTTCCCATAGAAAATCCTGATGATTTTCTGCAGCCTTTCTTTGCCTTTCCTTCAGCAGGGAAGGTCTGTAAGATGGGTCAGAAGGGTTACAGGGGCTGGGCTTATTCAATCTGACAGTCTGTTGTGTAAAGGGAAGGGACAGAGTTGAGCAGTAAGTAACATTTATGGAATTGAGGGAAATTTAGTGTAGAATTACAGCCATTCTATCCAGGTTTTCACCCTCCCCCCATTCAGTAGTGTTATCAGGAGTAACTTCAGTGAATTTGTTGGTTATAGAATAACCATCAAATACAGACTAATAATTATGCTGGTAAATACTGATAGGAGCAGTGGAAGGATCTTTAGATGAGGTCTGGGAACTAAGGTAATAGTGTTAACACCTGTACATGCCTACTCAAGCAGTAGGTACTCCAAGCTGTAAGACTTTTGCATTTACCATTGTTATCATGGAGATAATCTTCCCACATGGGAAATACAGTGAAATCTAAGCCCTTATTCCAGTCCAGAATCTGCAAAAGGCCAGGCTGGACAGGGATTTGAGCAACCTGGTCTAGTGGAAGGTGTCCCTTGGAACTAGGAGATCTTTAAGGTTCCTTCCAACCTAAACCGTTCTATGAGTCTATGAAAAGGATCCAAGCTCCGACATGCAGATCTGCAAATCAGGGCTGGAGGTGGCTTTCAGCTCCTCTCTCTGCACACCCTGGAAGAAGGCTTGGCTGTTCTGGCAACCTGCAGGGAGAAGACAAGTTTGTTTGCAATTTCATGAGTCAAAGTAATAATTCTAATTGTGGAGGAATAAGAAAAGTTTGGGCATTTTACATGCATTCTGATGTGCTTCAGTGTGATGCTATTTTAAACATTGAGGGTTTTTCAGAATACTTGTGCTTTCTTTGGTCCTTAGCTGTGCTGCCACTCCTGTTTTCTCACTTTCCTGTCCGTTTGTGAGGCCTCATGAATCGTGTCTATGTCTCAGGACCCAAAGCCTGCTCTGCTTTTCAGCGTCATACCTGGAGTGGCTTTTGGACTTTTCCCTTACCTTTCCCAGGGGGCGTTGTAGTGGGCGTGTAGTTCTAGCAGAGAGAAAAAAGAGAGCTGGCTTCCCAGGTAGAAGCAGGAGAGAACATGGAAGGCAGCAGTGCTGCCGGAGAGGGTCTGGGCATTGGTGGCACACAAGCGAGCATGAGTCAACAGCCTAATGCTGTTGCCAAAAGCCAGATCTGGTCCAGGATTGCATTAGCAGGGTTGTTGTGTGCAAGATGCAGGAAGTAACCGTTTTATTGTCCTTAGTGATGGTGAAACTCGGCAAGAAAAATGCGCACCCAGTTTTGAGCACTCTGTTTTATGAAAGAAGCTGGAGGAGAAAAAGAGGACTGACGACAGATTTAGGAAACATGACCTATGAGGAAAGATTGAGAGAACTGGATTTGTTCAGTCTAGCAAAGAGACGAGGAACATAAATCTTTTGATAGGCATGAGATTTCTGTAAGAAGGTGGCAATCTATTACTCTGTGTGCCTTAGATTGCTAACATCTCTTTCAGTTGCAGAATATTCCTATTTGGGTTAAATGCAAAGGGGAAAATCACAGCTTCGAGGCTATGTAATCACTAGCCTGATCACATGGCTTATGAGGAAGTTGGAGAATACCTTTCCTCAGAAGGTTTTGAGACAAATTTAGAGAAAGGGACAAAAAAAACCCAACCCAAACCTGCCTGAATTGTTAGGCTTGGTCTTATCATGCTTTCATGAGTGGGTTTGAATTAAACAGTCTTTGGATGCTCTTCCAGCACTACACTACTTCTTTTCCTTAAAATATTTAACATCTGATTGTAGTAGTTGCTATTTTAACAAGAGAGCAGAGATGTAGAAGACTCATCAATGATTTGCAGTTCCTGACTTAGACTTCAAAAAGCTGGGGAAAAAAGATAATTTTATAGGAGGAAGATAAAACATGAAATATTTCAGAAATTTCTGTAATTTTATAATTTTGCCTTAGACAGTAACAGAAATATTACTGATGAGAAATATCTACACCCCATTCCTACTGCAGCCTTACATGGCTGGAAGTATCACGGCCCCTCGAAGAGTGCAGTGGCACTCTGCACACAGACAAAAAGCTCATCTTGGCAAGTCAGATTTTGGAACCAGTGTCTCAGTCATTGTGCTGGAGTCTTAAACTGGGGAAAAGCACAACTTCTGCTGCAGCCTCACTTTGGCAGCGATTCATAGACCAAATAAGAACAGCTTTTTTTACCTCCTTCCTTCACTGCTGAATTTGGCTTGTTCAAGAAAATGTAGGAAGAGGGAAGACTGAACTTTATGAATACTTCGTTTTTGTTTTCTTTTGTAAGCCTGTGAAAGCAGGGAATTAAAGAGTCTTTGCAGGTGAGAGAGTTGGAAATACTAAAGTGGTTTTGTGCACACGTTTGGATGTGTCGTTCTGCAGTATGTAGTGACACAATAACCTGGAAAGTGCAAACCCAAATATATCTCTAGCTTTACTATGAATAGGGACACCTCTCTATTTCTTCTTAGTGTGTAACTGTGTAGTACCTGTTACTTATTTTGAACAGGAAATTTTCCTGGCATCTTTTGTAAGTCTGTATTTTAGATGGAACAGGAATTAGCTCATAAAAGTGCATTTAATGGTAGCATATGTAAAAATTACTTTCATCTTAATGCTTTTAGCGCATGGGTGATGAGAATTCAATATCTACTCTGTCACTTTACAGCCCACTTGTGAATGATTAAACTGGATAAACCCCCCCCAACTGGATTAAGCTAAACACAAATTACACAAGTAGATCAATACATATCTTGAAAGAGTCAGAGATCTCGCACCACAAAAACATTAGCCTCTTTGCAGGATGGTCTTGCACCTCTTGAGATCCTGAAGAGCCTTGGAGGTCTTGAGAGTTGCATCAGTTTCAGATGTGTAGGGGTTTTATTTGATTCTGAAGTTGATGTTCATGACTGGGGCTCACAATGCACAGATGGAACATACTGATTCATTACAACCCTCTTTGCTTTAATAACTTACTTTATCAAATTGGTTTTATTTTAAATGCACCATATTTGATTGCATGAAAATCTGAAGCCATTTTTTTCATCATAAATGATAAGCATTTTAACTGAAAAACTGCTCATTATTATTTCATAGCTGTATTCTACGTAGAGGGTTTTCCTGAATGCTGATCTCTTCCACTTTTTAAGGGTTTTCAAGTTACTTCCATTAATGTAAGTCTTAAGATGACTGTGGTTATTTAATTTCTCTTAGAAATTAAAAAAAAAAATAGAAGAAGACATTTGCTTTTTGGAAAGACTTTCACCTTGCTTACTAGAAAAGCTCCTTAGAGATTTTGTACCATACACTAGTATTCAGAGTAGTATGAGTCAAAAATTGGTGAACCTTTACTAAGTTATGTTTACTGAAATCATTTGGTCTAGTAGATAAACTAGGAAGTAATAATTGCAGGCTACCTAAACCGTTTGAAGGGTGAGTTAGGGAAGTAGTCTGCCATTCTGGGAATATTTCTTTTGAAGTCACAGTATGACGGGGATTGAAACAAAAACATTTGCACAATTCCTAAGAATGTGACCCAAGTAATTATCCTGGAGTGCATTAATGTTAACCTCTTTTTATTAAACCCATTAGCTTTTGAAACCAGTAGTGAAAAATGTTGACTTAACAGGTGTACAGTTTCGAAGAGCAAACTGCCTTCAGGGTAATTCTGCAGTGGGGTTCATTTTGCAGCATTAGAGCTGACTTGTCATATTAATAGCCTGCACCCGCCTGTGGCAGCCTAAAAATGGTATTGCAGTACTCTGTGAAGTACAAAGGACATTGTATGAGCACTGAGCAGTCGTACTAGCATGCCTAGCAGAAAATAATCATTTTTCCCCTCTCCCCACAAAAAGATACTAAACTAGTATTTTAAGGATATATAAGCCATCTTTATATACTGTATATATACCATATATCAGTATTTTGAACACTTGTTTTCTACTTCGGTTTTACTTTCATGCTGTCTGCGTGAAATTTCTTTAGATGTACTCAATTCAGTACCGAGCAAAATTATAAATAGGAATCAAGTTGACTTTTCTCTTGAGTATGTGGTTTTTGTATAGATCACATCATAAACTAAACGTGTGTTAGCAGATCATTTGGTGATTAGCTGACAATTTAATCTTTTTCTTGTTTAGCAGGCGTACTTAAAGACCAGATGATAGATACTGGTGCCGTCACTGTATTGTACAGTTTGATTTTATGCCTGACATAACTTCATGAGCTCATATTTGTGAATTATTTTGCATGGGTTTTGTTGTTTTGCATCTGTGTCACAGTGCTAGGTACGGTCTCTTAATAAAAACCCTTATTCTCCCATCTGCTTGTTTAAACATCTAAAGCATTACCTGAGTGAGGATGCCTTTGTGATAATACTACAGTAACACTTCTCTCACTCAAGTAAGATAGATTATCTTTGTATGAGACGCTCAGTGAAGACATGCAAGAAACAGCCCAAACTTCAGTTCACTGTCTAAATAGGTAACATTGGGTAAGGGTGAAGGGAAGTCAGATGTAGAGATAGAAAATTGCTCATCTGAAGTTTGAAGGCAAATTCCTGAAAGACCCCAAAACAAAAGCCAGGTCTTCTGTGCGCAGTGGATAGTCTTTTTTTTTTTTTTCCTGAGAAAACGTGTTTGTTGTGGAAAATGTTTTGGCAGGCATATGTTATACCTCTTGTCCTGCAGCAGCTCCGTCCCCTTATGGAGGCTGCATGTTTGCTCTCACTCCCTGCACACATTGGCCTCCTGCGTATTTCAGTGCAGCTCTACTTATGAGCCATGCCTGAGCTTCCCGTCCCCACCCACAGCTGGTGCTTTCTTTGATCATAGGCATCAACTTTAACATTACTGGTACAGCTCTTGTGTTTTGACACATCTTGCCTGCTCCCTTCGTGACGTGCATAGGAGTCTCTGCTTAGGTGCTGGCTGATGTTACTGCGTTTGCAATAAGAATTGCTGTTTTTCCTCTACCTTGCATTTCAGACATCTTTGTTACAAACTGGTGTTTAGTAAATAGTTTCTTACCTTGTATCTAAAACGCCTGTCCCTGAGGCTCAGTGGTTCTTACAGCGCCCACTACGTAAGTCGCAGTACACTGTTGTATTTTACACAGAACTGGTTTTTGAACTTCTCATGCTAGCAAATCCTGCAGCTTGCTTTAGTGTTTGCTGTATTTCTGTGTCCTCTCCTTTCACCCTTCCTCTAGAAACCCTCTGCATTGCTTTTGATTGCATCTACTGCAGACCATTTGTTCTGGCTGCCCCAGATCCCTGTGTGCCACCTCTGGATTGAGGCAGCTAAAATAATCTTCTTTCACGCTGCACCAACCCTTCATGGCTTCTTTTATTCTTACACCTCAAATTCAAGCACCTTACTTTGAAAAGTCCATGTGGCGGTCCCTTTATCTGATATGCTGCATCTGTTTGTTCTACCTATGTTCCTCCCACAGAGCAAAACGTCTTCTGAGTCTCCAAGTTGTTAAATGCCAGCCTGTTTCTCTGATTGCCATGTATTTCCCTTCTACTAAATGTTGTGCGTTAAATACCTGCTGTCTCCTCAGAAGTGCTTTTGTGGGGCTTTACAGGACTGAAATAATATGGTTGTGATTTATGCCTGTTTTGATAAACCCTTCAGAAACCTTCTGCTGTATGGAAAGTAACCAGTAAAATCAGAAATCAGGCACCTAGTGAACTGGTTGAAGGGAATGGAGCGTATTGGGAAAGTTAACCTCTACTTTGTCTTTCTGCTTTAGATTATTAACTTCTTTAGCATGAGAATGGCCGCAGAACTAAGACGTGTCAGCCTGCTTTGTCGTACGGCATGCGTAAGAAGATTTGAGAAAGCTCAAACAAATAGTTTAGTTTTTTGCAAAAAGAAAAATCCCAGTCTTGCCTAGAAAAAAGTAACGAGTTCTCATAAGTGACGCACCAAAACTCTTTCCCAAATTACACAGAAGAGATGCTGATAGTGAGGCCCATGACAAGTCACCAAGATTACTGGGAAGGCTACAGAATGGGATTGGGAATGTCTGCATTGAGAAGAAGCTCAAAATTACTGAAAAACAACAGAGAAGAACAACTGGGCATTATGTAAGTACATCCTCTAATAATGTGTTTTGGTTTTGGTTCATTCAGGACAGCACAATTACCTGTGTGCGGGAAGGAATGACTGCATAATTGATAAGATTCGAAGGAAGAACTGCCCAGCCTGTCGATTACAGAAGTGTCTGCAAGCTGGAATGAATTTAGGAGGTAAGCAGAATATTAATAGTTTGGTCTCCTAATTTGATTAGGCAAAAACATAGGAAATGTGCAGCCTTTTTATAGTTCTGGCAGCTGCATAATCTCAAAAGTTTAAGATGGAATTATCCTGAAGAAGTGCTTAATAGCTATTAAGCTCTGTTGTCATTCTAAACCAGGTTTTGGAGACACGTATTTCATAGCCCAGAAAAAAGAAAAGTGAGTGTTTTATGATGACAGTAATTTTAGTGGCATTTCATATAGATGAAAGTATTATAGTTTCAAGTATCGCGTATTTCTGTTATGGTTACAAGTATCGCTTTTTTATGATGAGCATTCTCTTAAATACTGGGAAACATTTTATACCATCATGAAAGCAAATCAACGTGTAGTGAACCTCTCCACTTTTTTGTTGCTTGTTCAACATTTATATTGGATTATTTCTGCAACTGTATGGATATGTAGTTTAGATAATGTTACTTCACTGCGCATATGCTACTAACAAAAAGGCAAAACCTTTCCTTAATTATTATCAACAGTATTTTGAACAGAACATGATAACAAAACTTATGGTAGGTTTTTTTTCTGTTCTTTTAATTTTTCAGTTGCAATGTCTGCACAATTCTGGCTGTGCTTCAGTGGGCGTCTTGTTTCAAGTTATCACCTGAGCAAACTGTATTGCAAATCACTTTTTTCCCCACTACTTTTAGGTTTATTGTGTTGTCTGTGAATGGGGCTTTGGATACTGCTGCAGGTCCTTTCCCTGATGCACAGAGTGACCCTTCCCTTATAGAGTGTTTTTCACTGTTCCAGAAAATTATAGCATGGTCACATTAATTCCTCCAAATCATTTCCCAATTTTCTTTTTATCCTCCTGGACCTATTCTCTCCTACCAGCTTAGTTTAGTTCTACAGACAGATTTAGCTGCTTGTCTTTCATAGGTTATATGCAAAATCCTGGTTCCTGCCTTCTGCCTGATACCTTTTTCTAACTCCCAGATGTCTTTTTCTGTCTTGTCTCCTGGCAGAAATACTCAAGCAAAGAACTTCTTACTTTTTGGGGGATGTTAGCCCTGTTAAGACCTCTTTCAGCTCCTTTCCCTTCAAGTTGCCTTCTAGGCCCCTTGTTTCTGCTTCCCAAAAGAAAATGGGCCAGACTGTGGCATGCTGGGTGCTGACAGCTTTCCTTTGATTTTGATCTGTGCTATTGATACTAGCAAGGAAAGCAGAACAGCACCTTTGTTTGATGAAGTGGAAGCTCCATGGTACTGGCTCATTCTTTCCAAAAAAAAAAAGATGCTGAAAATGTATGTGGAGCAGGAAGCCCAGATCCCTGGGGTATTGGAAATCTTGCTGCAGCCCTCCAGCAGCTGGTGCAGAGCATCCTCCATTGCCGTGCCCTTCTAGACAGGTATGTGCGCTTAGCCACTCCAGCAGAATACAGGGCTGCCGTCTGACTTGATAACCTTTTGAAAAGAAACGTGACACTTTCAGTGTCATGAGTTCATCACTGTGATTTCCTAGTGTGTTTCAAAGGATGTGTTCACACAGTGTCGTCTGCGAAAAACAAGGGAGGGGTGAACTTTGCTTGAGAGGGGTTGGTTTTTTTATTTAGACACGTTGGCTGGAATGCTTTAAATGAGGACTGCATTGAAAATCTTCCCCTGTGTTGGAGCTTGGTAGTCTGCTGGAAATTGTAATTAGCGATCTGCATTTAATGACCTAGAAGGCCAAGTCTGCCTCCACAGTGTACAGCTGGTGTGCGGTTGAGTTTTGCTGTTTATCTGTTTTGGTGATTTTCTTCATGTAGAGAAACTAAAGTGAAATTCTCGTTTCTGATTTGATCCATTTATGACACATAAATGAACTAAAATGGCATAAAAAGGTTTTTCCATCACAGCAGTGAGTGAGACAGTATGGGTATGGCTCTGGATGCTAATGCAATGCAGTACCTTTTGCATGGTCCAGAAGACACCAGCGAGATTGGATGCAGAGAGGAGGGCTGCCAGAAAGAGGCAAAGTGCCTGCTGCCCCGAAACAGTTACTGTGTAAGGGGCTCTGAGGCTTGCCAAATTATGCTAACGCACCTTTCAACCTTTGAGCCTGTCCAGGTCTGGCAAAAAATGTTGGTAGAAAGGCCATTTGCTGCTTAGGCGTTTCTTCTTCCCCTGTGGTGAGAATCATGGAATCATAGAATGGTTTGGGGTGGAAAGGACCTCTGCCATGAGCAGAGATACCTTCTACTAGACCAGATTGCTCGAAGCCCCACTCAGCCTGGCCTTAGTTTTGCATTGGGCATCTCCAGAGGAGCAACACAGCATCTCAGACTTAATTTTGGGAATTTCTGTGTGCTGTTGCAGGGGAGTTCTGATAGGGTGGAAATAATCACAAAAAAGGAGGTGGAAATGGGGAAAAGAGAGATTAATGAGCATTTGAAACCAGTAATTTTCTCTTCAAACAGATTTCCAAGGTTTAGTATAACATTTTTTCATAATTAGCTCAAATAGACTGAATATGTTCATGTTATTATGAAGATGCATTAGAGCTTATAGCTTCATTTGGTCAGCTATGTTTTGCCAAGAATATACACTAATAAAGATAGACTTTTAACTGTTTATAAGTTGAACTTATAGGCAAAATGCACGAGTGTTGTCCTAGGCAGTGCCATCAGTGTGGAGCTGGAGGAAAATGAATTTGTAAGCAGTGTAGTTCAAGTCCTGTTTGCAGCACAGTCCTTTCTGCAGCTGAGTCACACTGCACAGTGCTGTGCTCTTTGTGCAGCAGATCTAAGTTGAGCTCTCACCCTTCAAATGAATGCAGAGGTAAGCACAAACCCCAAACTGTATCAGAGATGCCAATGTATTTGGCTCCTGAGAAGCAGAGTAAGATGGTATGCAAAAGGGTCACAAGCATATCTTGGACCTGAAATGTGTGCAGGTTCCTGAAGCCATGGGCACTTCTTCTCCACTTGTTCATAATTGTAATGTTTTATCCTCTTATTAAAAAAAAATATAAAATCCCCAGTTGATGTAGAAGAAATGTTGCCTTGGGGAGCAAGGTCCTGTCTCTCATGGGCTTGAAAAGACCATGACTTTTCTTTCGCGGCTTTCCCTGTCTTCAGATAGGAGTGAAAGACCCCAGGCTGGCAGCCTGCTCCTCCTGCTTACTGCCATGGGGGGTTATAAAGCAAATTGCAATTTGAAAGTTTGTTACTGTCCTTCTGTTCTTACTGAAGAGATTAATGTGTGTAATGGAAAACTGGAAATCAGAAAGAGAGTTCCCATGTTTCCTGCAGCACATTTTTGCACAATCTCTGATTAATGCACTGAACTCTTTTCTTCGGGTTTTTGTTGTTGGTTGTTTTTTCTTGGGTTTTTTTTCCCCTTTTGGTTAGATTCTTTGTCAGTATTTTCAAAATGTTCTTTCTTTTGTTTGCTGTGTGAAAGTGTCACCGGTTTGTTTTGGTGGCGGATCTCCTGCTTCCCGGCATGCTGACAGCTGTTTTCCTAAAACCCCCAAAACATAATAATATTTTGATGTGTGGCAGCATGCCGTGCTTGAAGCACCTTTTATAAGTACGTGTAGTTCAGCGATACAAAATACACCTTTTAATGAATGCTTAACCAAGTTAATTTGGCAGTTTTATTGTTTACCTCCTCCTTTTGTTTGTTGAAAAAAATGGAGCATTTTCCAAGCTCTTAGATCCTTTAATAATCTTTAGAAAATTATTCGTCAAGGCAGCAAATGATTTACCTAATTATGTTTTTTTTTTCTCAATTTTCGTTTTGATTTTCTAAGAAGCATCTGCAACCTGTAATTTCTGCAAAGCTGAAGTTATCCAAATATCGTGTTAATTCATCCTCCTCATTTCTGTGAAGTCTGTGTGTGCACTGCAGACAGACATCCCTTTGGCAAGTAGGACTCCAAAACTTTTTCGGGTATCGTAGTTTGTTTGTTGGCTTGTTGTTGTTGGCTTTTTTTTTTTTTAACTCCGGTGACATATGCTAGACTTAATTATTGGAAAAGATTCAGAGTGAGCAACTGCACTATGAAGGTATGCTGGCCCATTTTTGGTTTATGCTCTTTTCAAGATTCTGTAATTAATTTTCAGTTAATTATGGACCAGAATGACTTTATGAATTGTGAGGTTTCTTCCAACATACGCTGTGATCAGATTTGTCGAGTCTCTCACTTCTGCACGAGACATTTTCATTTGACTCCCACCTCATGCTGCTGTTCCTTAATAGTGTCTGTCCCTACTTGCAGCACTGGGGGAAGGGAAGTGAGATGCCACAGTCCCACCCTGGTGCTCAGCATGGTTTCTTGTGCCATCCGGCAATGCAGCTGATGTCTTGCAGCAGTGCCTGGGATGCTGCACTGCAGCCAGGGCAGGCCAGACCTCCTGGTTTCATTCCTGCTGTATGCCAGGCGCTGTGCTGAAGCCTGGAGAAAGGAAGTGTTTTATGTGGTGTACCCTGATGGGACCTCTGTCCACCCAACCCCTTTTCTTGACAGGTTAGTCCTTGCCCCTTAGATGTGACCTAGTGAGCAGGCACAGAGTCATAAGAACCACGCAATGGTTAGGGTTGGAAGGGACCTTAGGCTTATCTAGTTCCAACCCCCTGCCGTGGGCAGGGACATCTTCCACTAGACCAGATTGCTCCAAGCTCTGTCAAGCCTGGCCTTGAACACTGGCAGGGGTAAGAGATCCCTTCCTCTTCCACTGTGTGATCAGAGAGGATCCCACTCGTGCCATGTGATGTGCCATACTAGCTTACGGGACAAAAATGTGCTGAGAGGTCAGTACCATGTGGGACTGCAATCCTTTCCTGCCTTAGCTCCCATGTAAAACACTGCTGAGAATACCTGTACTGGTCTCCCACAACAGTGAGAAGCAGCTTGTTGAAGTATCCTTTGGATATCGAGGGGAAATAGAAGAGATTTCACCTTGCAAATTGCATAGTTCATCACTCTTGTCTGCAGAGACTGCCTGTGAAATTTGAGTCTTGGGTCTGCATACATTTACATACATAAGACACTTCATGCACAAGATGCTGCCTGAGATTTGTAGTCTTCACTTGCAGATATCCTTATTTTTTATACATTAAAATATTTCAATAATCTGAAAAATAGATTAAATGAGAGAATCAGTAATAAGGTACAAAACTTCACCTTTTTGCCCAGCTTTCCATTTTCTGTTTAATAACTCATACTAGTAGGGATTTAAAACTGTGGTCTTATTTTCAGTTACTGCAGCTTATGTGGTTTATGTTATCATTTCCAAATCTTTTTGAGAAAAAGAAAGCAATAGGGAGAAAAAAAAAGCACGGGAAAAAAAACCCGTGAGTATTAGAAATCTGAGAACTAGGAACAGCTTAAATAACGGAAAAATGTATCTTTTTGGCTTTCTTTTAGAATTTCTCCTAAGCAAGGTTTCATAAAGGAAATAAAACCCTGTGTGTAAGAAATTAAAGCAGTTTGGGGTACATGTATAGTTTACTTTTATTTTTCATTTAACTTTTAACTGTGAAGTGTTTTGAAATGCCCGTTAACTTTAACTGCATTTTTATTTGCATTTATTATGTAGCATTTTCTTCCTGGGGAGCCTAGTCAATTTTTTTAACTAGGAGCATTCAGCTGGGTTTGTGTCAGTTCTTTCAAGAGACTTCTACTAATATACAGCAAGATATGAAAGTTAATTGTGGGTTTGGTGAAGCAAAACCTCACATTGTCAGTTTTTCTCACACTTTAGCTGGACAGCTTAGTTGTGATGCCTACCCATGTCTAGGTTAGCATAAGTATTGTTTCAGAGAACATTCATGTTTTTATAGGTGTGACAATTTCAGAAAACATTTGTGTTAGAAATCCATCAAGTTCTGAGATTGTGTTAAAATCTGTGCTATCTCTTAGCAGGGAAGTGAAGCAGTGATTTACCTACTTTTATTTGCATGTACAGTGTATTGAACCCAAGTGAGTAATATAACCTTAAGGCATAGCCTGCAGCCATGCTGTCTTGTGCTGTGGTTTTGTTAGCTCTCCTAAATTGTCTTATGGGTGTACTCATAAAAGGAATCAGCAGGGAAATCCGTGTTGCTGCATGGAGCCCTCATTGGTGACTCTTCAGAAGAGGACATCCTTGCAACCATCAGAACAGTCACTTGCCACAGACATTACGAAACTATATGGGAATGATGATTTAAAAATGCAGAATTTTGAGGAGGGCTGGTTAACGTCAGGGTAATCTCTTAGGCATCGATTAAAAAAGAGTATTTGAAGTGTGCCCTTGCACTTGGCATTTTGCTGATGATTTTGTTTCGTGTATGAAGGCAGCTCAAGAAGACGCACTGCGGTAGTCCAAAAGCACACAGCTTTCATCCAGCAATCCTTGATCAAACTCCTGATCAGGTTCATGTTCTCAGCCCTCCTTTGTTTTTTCAAGTTTTGCTGGTTTCAGCTCTGCCTTCTGATGAGTGCCCAGCTGCCAGCAGCATTTGTCTTTCCTCCAGGAACAGCCTTTCAGGCTTTTGGCACAGGTCTGCTGAGCTCCAAATTTCCCAGTTTTATCTGCTGGACTCTCCATCATACCATTCGTGGCATAACACCCTTGGTTGCCAGCCTCGCAAAGGAGCTGCAGCTCTTCTGGGCTCCTGCTGGCAGTATGAGTTCCAGCCTGCCTCGTGTCATGCGGTGGCACTGTGCATGCAGGCTCTGTGGGGTTTAGAGTCTGATTTCAGCACTACGCAGCACTCGCTGTGCAGGCTCTTTCCTGAGTGGTTCATATGCTGTACGTGCTGTCTTGCTTTGGTTCAAAACACAGAATGAAGAGGGTTGCTCACAGCTTTCTGAGAGGAAGACTTGGGTCTTCCCAGAAGTGCAAAAAAAATCTTCCACTGTTGTGCTGTTGTTAAGCAATAGGACTGAAGCACAGCAGTGGCTCTTGCTTGAATACCTACTGCCAGGCATTCACTGGTTGGCTTGCAGGGATCCCCTGTGAACTTTTGAGTTTTCCTGTCTGTTGGCAAGGCTCCAGCTTTCACCTCCAGGATGCTCCCACGATAGATGATGTTTCTTGCTCCTTGACTCCCCAAGACCAAACCTGATTCCCCTCCTTAACCAATTCTCTGTCTTGTAGGGCATTTAAATTTAGCAGCCTGTTTTCCTGAGGATCCTGACATGAATTGCAGTTTATCTTTGTTGCTCATACAGATGCATGAAGCAAACAAGCCTGTAATACCTCTGTTCATTGCTTTTGTCTTGTCATTCTGGAGCAGTCCAGAGTGCTTCAGTGTTTCCAAAACTGTTACATGCAACTCTTGGTGGTGGTGTTTTTAACTCGGTCACCAAATTATTGTGCTTCCTTCCACGGCGCTCTAAGTCCATATCCTTTTTGCTCTTCCCCACAGTAAAAGTGTAGTCCCAGTTAAGAAAGCATGCCTGTGTTTCCTGTTCCTCTTTCCAGAGCTGCTGGTTATCACAGGAGCCCTTCCAGAACCTCTCCTTGTGGTTGTTGGTGGTGTGTTTCCATTACTCACTTCCCCTCACTGCGAGAAGCTGTAGGAGCAGGAGGAACTTGGCCTTCGAGCTACCACCAAACCATTGCTTCAGAGAGTTCTCACCTGAGAAAGAGGGCGTGAAGGTTTAACTTGCCATGCCTGACACAACTTTGGCCAAAGTATGGTGGTCTTACTATGCTGATTAGTGTTTTTTGTTAAATCGCTCATTAGTTGCCTGCAAGTGTGCCATGGACCAATTTGAGGAGCCTGGAGTATAGCAGTGAGAGTGATCGGGAGTATTTAAAACTTGACTGGTGGGGACAGATTGAATTACTTGGCATTGTTTAGTCCATAAAAAAGACTGGAGGGAAAGGTGAAGAGAGGGGCAACAAATGTTGTTTTAGCAACAAGCGTTGGTAAAGAGGAAAGGAGATGATTTGCTTTCCATGTCTGTGAAAGCAGAACAGAAGTAATGAGCAGCAAGGAACAGGCAAGTGAGGAAATGGGAAAGTATCTGTTACTGTAAGGCCAGGGGAGCACTGGAATAGATGTTCTGGGGAAGAAGCGGAGTCTGTCATTGGGTATCTTAAAGATAAGCAAACATTTGTCCATTTGTCAGAAATGACAAGGTTGTAGTTGGCTCTGAGCAAGAGGATTGATCGTGCAACTGTCCCAGGCCTCTTCCAGACTACGGTTAATACTGTGTAAGTGGAGTTAAGCTAGATAATTTGTGTGCAAATCAAAAAAAGGTGAAAATACTATTCCACATACAAAAAAGCTTTTTAGATTTTGACATCACTGATCTTCATTGAATGAGCTACTCTTTATCTGTCCTCTGTGTGACAGTATGTTTTGAAGAAGCAATGGTGCAAAGACTATGCAAGTCATGTGCTCTTCTTTCTGACATTGTGTTGCTTTTTTGATTGTCTGCTACTTTGACACTTCACAGGTTTTAAATTGACTCTAGAGCTGTGGTTTACTCCAGTAATGTCACAAGGAAAATTTATTCAATCACAGATTGTGCCTTAGCACGTGAGTCTGTTGTTCTTTCCCGTTGTATTCTCATATGTGCTTTGCTTCAGAATTACCTTAGTAACTTGTATTTTGGTTTGAATCTTGTTTCCCCATCAGTTCCCAAGTGCATGCCTTTCCATTTTTAGTATCTGGTTTTTTTTGCTAAAATAGGTGTGAGAAGTTACAAGGATACCTGGGTCAAAAACCAGACTTTGAGAGCTTGATGTTAGTAGAGAGACCCAGCAGGTTATGAAGGAAAAACCTGAGCACATTTAAGCCTCAGCAGTACACAACAGGCAAGAAGGTGATGTTTAACGGAGAGGAAGGCAAGGTGAAGGCACCATTGGAACATCCCTGAGAGCCACCCAGTACCACACATCTTCCTGCAAGTTGGTGCTGGTGATTTGTGTGCTTTTGTAGTTCTCTGCCAACAGTTTTCCTACGTCCCCTGGTTCTGTAACATTTTAGTGATGGAAATCATCTTCCATGCAGAAGGTGCAAGAGGAGGAAGGAAAATTGTGAAATGTCAAGACCACACGACCAGTCCACCCTGAATGGACAGAAAGGGATTTGTCAGTAGGGAGTACAGAAGATACTGATGTGGGACAACAGTCCTGCCATCAAAACCTTGCAGTTGTCATACTGGAAAGAAAGAGCTGAGGAAACCTGTGTGTGGCTTCTGGGTCTGTCTGCACAGAGACTAAGCACATTCAGGCACGTCATTTAGACATCCTCTTAGAGAGGCATGTGTCAATTTAGCCGTTACTGACATTTCATACGCAACTACTTCAACCTCGGGAGGATTTAGAAATGTGCCACTCTGTCAGTTGCAAAGAGATACTCTGATGATTCAGATCATACATATGGGTAATACTGCAGAGTTGCATTTTCCTTGGAAAGGTGACTAATATCATCACATACAGGGTGTTTCACTCATGGTCAGGGTGATTTATTAAAGCAGGAGATTATCATGATTATAGTATTTTTTTATTTTTTTTTAATGACTGATCATGAACTGGATGGTGAAAAATATGGCTCAGATGACTACAGAAGATGAACAGCCAGCTTGTATTGCACAGATAATAACATTGCTGTTCCTGGAAGTGGGGTAGCTGATTTCTAGGTGATGAGAGTCAGAGCAACAGCATTGAATGTATTACAAATAAGGTCATTTGAGAGAAACCTGAGTTCATAGGGTTGATAAACCTGGGAGTATGGAAATTGTACAAGTGAGGTGACAATGTACTTCAAATTTCTGTTGCTTGGGGAAGAAGAGAGGGTATGTGATGCCTTACAACATAACCAGAAAGACCGCAGAGGGAAGTGCAGCACTTAACCAAGCTGAGTTCTATTAATGGTAGTGCAAGAACAAAAATGAAGTATTTAAAGCATGGCATACTCTAGCATGGAGTGGAAGCATGAGCACTCAAGGTACAGGATGAGAGGTGCTGCAGCAGAGTTTGCTTGTTGATGCTTTTGAAACCCTCTGAAAAGCTTGTTGAGTACATGTGTCCCCAGTGTAAATATGAGGAGAAAATTTCACACGCAGTAAATATCTACAAGACAGGGCAGTCAAAATGGCTTAATGTTGTGATCAGGATGAAGGCCACAAAAATCATGGAACAACCTTAGCACTGGGTATCAACCCAAATAAAAGCAAGACAGAAGACTTGGACGAGGATCGCCTGCAGAAGGTTGGATGGGAATGGGTGTTTTGCGAGGAAGGTTGTCACTTGACACAAGGCAGAAACCAGTGATCATAGCCAAGAGCATTCAGTCTGGTACAGTGGAAGATTTTTAAATCTGTTCTCCAAAGTTTCCCTAACTTTTGCTTTTAACCAAGTTACTACCAATGCAAGCAGTTCAAGCTGCTGATGCTTCATTGCTGCAGGTGTCTTAGAGTTGTAGGTGGCACATACTGGAGTTGTAGGTGACCTAATCTTTGCATTCATTGTTGGTATTTTACTGCTAGTCTTTGAATCTATTTGATGAATAGTTAGATCTACTGATGCATTTAATAGACAATGCTTGGCTAGAAAATCATTGAATTTGCCATAAATTTGAAGAATGAATAAATAATCAGTAAAATATGAGTTTTGGGAGCATCTCAAAAGGACTGATTAAGATTGGCTTTCATCAACATTATAATTTTCTTTTGTAAGCTTTTTATAAGGCTTTGTTCATTGGGTGATTTAAATATTTAGTAAATACATTTCTTTTGAAATTAATGAAGAAGTACATGAGGGAATTTTATATACCAGAAATGTTAGTTGTGAGACTACTATGTCAGTTTGGGATTTTATATGAAATATATGTGGGGAAAATTTTCATACTTTAGCCATTTCTCATTAAAAAGCTTTATCAAAAACAGCTTGATTTGATTTTAACAGGAAACCACTAATTGGCATTTGGTAAAAGTTGTTCCCACACAGGGAGGAGTACCCCTATGAAACTGTTATTTTTCAATTAATTATCACTTTGAGAATTGCTGAGAAACAAGCAAATGTGTTAGACATTTTCCCTGACAACCTAAATATTCCTGTAAAATGCACTTTGGAACTCAGCTTTCTCTTGTCACTTTCGTCCTTCTTCATGAATGTGTAGCCTGAAGCTTGACATGGCTAAAAACGGGATTAATTTCCTCTGTCTCTTACCCAAACCCTCCCCAGTGCCTTCCGTTCTTGACTGCTGTGGACATCACTGTCCCACTCATTAGACATGTAGGTAACTGGAGCTTCATCATTGGATCAGACCTCAAGATGCACTAGATTTGAGCTAGGCTTTTACCTTAAGTTTTTCTGAGGCAACTGTGATGGCTTCTGTGCCGGCTTTGCAAGGCTGCTTCTTTTTTCCACCCTACAGAGGCCATCCCTTTGAGCATATCTCTGTGGCCATGGATCTACAGTCATGAATTCTGTGTGCAAAAGCCAGTCCATTGCACAGAAACCATGCCTGTTCCATGAGATGTGGGCAAGTGCTGTCATTAGGTGCCACCTCCCTGTAGGTGTTTGTATTTCACCACTCAGTATCTCTAGCCATAAGTATAGTCAGAAGGAAATGAGGAATTCTTGTTAAAATAGGGCAAGATTTCTCACTAAGTGGGTGCATAATTACTTGAAATATCATTCTCCAAAAGTAGCTGTGATGAGTGGTTTGCTGCCACACTGTAAGGGCATCACAAGTAGGGTCTTCTTGAGGGTCAGTTTTGGGTCTACAATTTTACTAGTTACTTGCATACAAAGTAGAGAGTAAATATGTAAATCTACAGATTTGCAAATTCTCCCCTGTGACCAGAATCGCAGTTCAAAAGCATCTTCAGTTCTACTGTCTGAATTCAAGAGGATGGCATTTTCAATAAGGTGCAGATGGGTATGTTGAGAAGTGCAAGTTGAGGTGGGCAAGAATGAGATACCTGAGAGCAGATGTTTAGAGATTGCAGTAGAGAAAGAGGCATGGTTGCATGATGGTTTTATGGTGAAGTCAGCAACATGAAATTGTTGCAAAAATAGGCAAGTCTCTTTTGATACTAAGGCATTATTCTGTTCTGGTACAGCTGGCAAGTGTGAGCCTGATGATTGTGATAGGACAAGAGGTAACAGCCTCAGTCTGCACCTGGGGGGGTTAGACTGGATATTGGGAAAAATTTCTTCACCGAAAGGGTGGTTAAGCAATGGAACAGGCTGCCCAGGGAAGTGATGGAATCACTGTCCCTGGAAGTGTTCAGAAACCATGTAGATAAGGGCCTCAGTGATATGGTTTAGTGGTGATCTTGGCAGTCCTGGGGCAATGATTAGACGTGATGATCTTAAAAGTCTTTTCCAACTTGGTTGATTCTATGACTGTGTCTGGGTTTCAGTGCTGCTAGTCAGAGTGGTTCCTTTAACATCTAAACTGAATCTTCCCTCCTGAAATTTCATATCATGTGCCTGAATAAAGGTGTATACAGACCAGACGCCGCCCAAGGAAGAACAAGGATAAGAAGAAGCCTAGAAGAAAACATAAGTCTATAAGCAAAAGTTGATAAAACTCAATTTATCTTGGTGTCAAAGAGAGAAACGTATTAAGAAGGCCATGATACCAGTCTTTCAATACAAAAAAGGGGTGTAAGAGAGGGGACAGGAATGATAAGTCGTTCTTTATGGCCGCTGGGGAAATGATGAAGAGAAATCAACTTTACTGCAGAAAAAATGATGCGACATTGGAGATACTGGGAGAAAACTGAGTGGTTAGATGTTGGAGACAGATGGGGGATATTGCGGAATGCCCTTTATTGGAGATTAATAACATACTGGGTTGGGCAAAGTGTAGGTGATCCTGCTCAAAGCAAGAGGATAAACTGCTTCACATATATTGCTTCTGTGCTTTACAGTGCTGTACTGGAGCAGCATTGCACTGCATTGTATATTAGAATCTGTTCCAAACAAAGCAAAATGCAAACATCCCTGAAATTCTATATGTAAGTAAGTAAAGTAACAAGCAGGAAATATTTATCTAGTTACAGTACAGTTTTATTAGTAGTTTAAATCCAACTAGAATAAAGAACCAAAATATGTTTAAAAGAACACAATGAAAATATGCACAGTTATGTAGATTAAAACGTGCATTAGAAGCTCTTTCATCTGTGCTGTACCTCCCTTTTTGGTGTACTGGATGTGAACCAAGAACAAGAATTACATTTATGGATGTGCCTGGATCTTTGCAGGGTCTGATTGAAGGCAAATAAAATGTGACATGCGCGTAGATCAGACTTCATACACGTTTATTCCTTGTCTTTAAGCTGTCCAATCCTGTCAGATTAAAGTGTTACTTATTAATTAGTAAGCAGTTGTGAATGATGTTGGCAATGCCAAACTATGTTATTATTTCAGTTATGCCTACCATTTCATTCTGCTGGGTTCAATCATTGGCTTTGATTTTATTCTCCAGTTAAGGCTTGCTTCTGCTGGTGGAGGATAAGAAATCAGGAAATCTTCATTGGTTTATTAATTAAACTGTACTGATTCCTCAGGCTCCCAGCAAGTGATACTGTTTTCTGTCACTATCTCCTGTGGGTCACAGCAGGTTTAAAAATTTATTTTTAAACTATGTGAAGGCAGGACCCTTATTGTCTTCCTCACTAGCTGAAGTCTTCTTCTTGTATATTTAGACAAACTGCTTGGTCTCTTCAGCATAATCCCAAATGTCACTGCAAAAATCACCTACTGCTTTGCAAGAGCAAAGTCCTTTGGTGGTGTGTCTTAGATGATAAAGTAATCTTGTGCTCTCGTTTTAAGTCCTGGTACAACTTGTCCCTTGCTTCAGTAGTCACTTTTCATTTGCTTCCTCCCCTTGGTCTGTCCAGTCAAACCAGTGACTCATCCGCTTTTCTGTGTCTTCTGGATTTATATCTGGCCCTTCCTCTTACGCACAGGGACAACACTTGGGTCGCATTTAGGGGTTCTTCATCTACCTCAATTCTACCTGAAAAGCAGTGGTTTGCTTCCCAAAGTGCGTAATTGGTTTATGGAAGCTTTAGGGTCCTGTCTTGGTTGTTCCCTTGTTTGTTTCCTGAAGAATGAAGGGTGCATGCCTGAATGTTGTTTGTAGAGCGAATGGGATGATGCTGGAAGATCTCGTTTGCATAACTGCTTTTCACTTTAGTCCATGCATTTGCGTGCATATGTGTGTGCATGTATGTATATCAGAAATGTCTGTATTATTATCTAGAAATTTCTCAGCAAAATCTCATACTCATTGTGCTAGACACTTAAGTGAAAAAATGTCTGTACCAAGATAGCTCAAAATTTTCATATATGTCAAGATACAACAGATTTGGGGGAAGGGAAACACTATTTGTGGTAGCAGTAAAATAGCTAATGAGAACAGATGTCAGCTCACTGAAGAAAGTGAGGCGAAGGCACCAGTCAAACATGATGAAAAGCTTCAGGGGAGGAAAAAGTGGCATTTTGATGGAGCATTTATCTATACAAAAGTGGAAGCAAGTGACAAAATGTGTATACTTGTTGAGGGCTCGGAGGGGAGTCTATCCAAAGGCTGGGACGGCTGCCTCAAGGGGAGAATTGGTGGCTTGATGCTTTGGTGATTCTGGTGCAGCAAGGTGCCGTAGGTTGCTTTTGGAGAGAGGCAGGCAGCAAAAGAGGGGTGTGTGGGAAAGCCAAATTACTCCTTATTTGAAGTGCATATCATAATTTTCCCAACCCCCTCCCTTTTGTCTTTTTTTTGTATTTACTCAAATTGCTGCTTTCTCTTCTTCTTTACCTCTGTTTAAACCTCCATTGCTTTTATTGTTCTGTGCTGTGTCCATTTTGGTTTCCCCTTCCTTCTGCTGATGTTTCTGCTTTACACAAAGGTAGCATACGTTCTTGTAATGTACTTGTGGTATCACTTACTGATTCGACTATGTCCTGCAACACGGGTAGAATAAAGATCTATCAGGTCAGGATTAGTTTGGTCCTGGCTGTGGCAGAGCATTACATGTGTGATGAATAAAGCTCTTAGTTGTCTGTGTCATGTCTTTAGCTGTAGAAATGATAACTGGATTTGATAGGCAGCAGGGTAATAAACTTTGAATATTCTAAGAAATAAACCCAACCCTGATTCCAGAGGATTTTCACCTCAAGTGATGTAATTCACTCTACATAGAACTACAGATAATTCTCTAAACTTCAGATTTCACTTTAGAGCACTGTATGCCAGCATGAATTTGCAGAGCATTTTAGATTGTTCATTTGCTAAATTTGAACACTGATACAGCTCTGCAAACAAGATATTACTCTGTTATAAAATTGCTGAGTTAAATCATAATATTTATGGGTTCCCTTATCTACTGTTGATAACATTTTGTTCTTTGGCATTTTGGGATCCAATTTTTTTAACAGTAATGTTGATGAAAACTATTCATTTTGATCCTATGAAAAACAGTTATCAGATATGTGGCCCCGTGGAGTCCGTAACTTAATTTGTGTATATTCCCTGGGAACAGAAGGATTATAGATTAGCTCCCTCTAGGCCCAGTTTGTGCAGCATGTTGTAAGTTTACTATGGTATGTTAAAAAAGAGAGTATAGTAGCTTACCTGTCTTGTAACTGCCATGAAACTTGAAATGTAACCTTTAAAAATCAGGAGTGACATAGATTTGTAGGTGGTGTTCACATTAATTTGCATTCAGAAAACAATTTACAATAGGGTCACGTCGCGTTAATGTCCTGTTATTTGACCTAGAGTAGCATTCACTGTTGCCGATGACCGGAAGCCTATTCAGTGTTTTACAGGTGGCACAGAAACTTCCGATCCTGAAAGCACAGACCTCCCTGTTTCGGTCTTGTGGCAGGAGTCCTTACAGATGAAGGGTCGATACTAAGCATCCAGCTTTCAAATCTGAATTCACTCCAGTTTCCTGGCAATACCTGTCTACAGATGATTGCCTCTTCTTTTTTTGGTAGATCATAAGGCTGTAGTAAATGGAAAAAGATGCTGTTTTGCCCTACGGTCTTAATAGTGCCCAAGACTGTTGAACTGGTTTTAATATGGTATCTCAGCCTTCCATAGTGCCTCTGCAGCCATGCTGTTGCCCTTTTCTAGGCAGGTGGGTCTGGCACTGGGGGTGGTAACAAGCAAGCTGGTATTTGCGCATGGCTCTTGTTGAGGTCTTCCAAGCACATGGAACAACGTGTGGTTTTGCAGAATTTGCAGGCTTTTCTTTGAACATGTTGGACGTGGGCCTGCTCGTATTAAATCCAGGTGAAACTGCCTATTGCTTCCAGAGGATCAGGGGCTGCTATTTATGGTCAGACTTGCAGCTTATTTATTCCTCTGTTATACTGTAATTCATTGTTAGAGCTACAGAGGAGGTCTGGTGGGCATGCTTTTTTAAAGTCCAACTTCATGTGACTTTTCAAATGCTTATCCTTATTTTTCATTATTTCTATTGCAGTGTACAAGTCCTTCTAAAATACTTAGCAAAAGCAATGTCAGATATTTGAAGTCTTAACCTCAAGTATATCTGCAGTTTGTCTTTCACTATTGTTTTTCTTCAACTTCTACTCCGTCTCAGGTGATTTAAAAATCCGAGGATTATAATATAATATCCTGAGTGCAGTAACACTGAACTGGAGGGCAAGAAGTTCTGCAATTAGAGATACGCCACTGGCTATGCAGCCGTTGGATGAAAGGCTTGACCTAACCCCAAATAGGCTTCAAATTTTAACTTTGCCACATGAAATACCCTTATGTGTGCCCCATCCCTGGTCTCTGTGATGAGTTTGTGATTTCCTAAATGTTTTTACATGGCAGTCCTTATGAGCATGGCTTTTACCCACTGATTCAGAGATGGCTTTGTTGGTTTTATAGTTGGTATTGGAGTTTGAGAACAAATGTGAAAAACAGCTTCAAAAGACCGCCTCAGAGAAAGTACTGCTCCGAGTTTGTATTTAATCTGTAGTTGTTGGTTTCTGTGGGAGTTACCAAACCAGTTGAGCTACAGCAGTGGCATGAAGCCAAATGAAAAATACAGTTTTCTTCACTGTAAACATGACTGTCAGGCAGTAATGTTTTTCTCAGCTTCATTTTAAAGGCATTATAATGGAATAAAATTAAACTAAAACACGTTTTTATGCCAGTATTATACATGGAAGAATGTTACTTCTCTTTTCTTTTAATGAAAAACTCTTAGAGAATAGAACTTCCAAAATTATGTCTTAATAAATATATAATCAGTTATCTGTGTTGCTGGATACTTGATGGAGTTGGTGAACCAATACATTTCTTATTCTGATGTATTTATGGTGAGAATGCTTTTTTTATTTTGCCTCTGCAAACATGGAAGATATGTAAAGTTATTTATTTTTAGTCCTGTTTTGATAACAGAAAAAAATAGTGCCTGATAAAACTTAGTGAATAATAACAGCAAACACTAATCTCTATCCACTCCTTCAGGCTTATTTTTAAACTCTCGTTTCAGTGGCCAATAACTCTGTTAACTCATCATCGGGTATTCTGCTGAACTTGGCTATCCTTGCTTTGCTTTTGGGATTTATTCTGTTGGCAAATGTGTAAGTTCAGTTTTGCCTTTATAAGATAAGAGCAAACTATATTTAATGCTTACAGTGATTTCATGAGGATGTCATCATGTAGGTGCAACTGCACCAAATGGGGAACAACAGCATTTTCATTCACTTTTCAGGATTAAATTTATCAGAGTTGTCTGCTTTGCCTGTAACTCCCCCCATTTTATTTTGCAGAGTGAGGAAAAAGGTCGTGTAACAAAATGTCTGATCAGCTGCTAGTTTGTAAAATGGCTTTTTGGGTACTAGGAACAGAAGTTGCATCCTGAAGAATGGACATCAGCATCCGTGTAACTTGATGCACTGAGGATGAAAAATCCTTCAGTTGTGTTTCATTGTTTGAATGAGCTTTTTTTAAGAGTTTCATAATAGGAAAGTAAGACATAGGATTGGAAAGGACTTTTATAAGGGTCTTCTCATCTTCCCTGTCTCTTAAGACAGAATCAGCTGCAGTGAAACCTTTCCTGACAGATACATCTCTTGCTTCTTTCTTGTAACAGCAATTCCTGTATTTTCCTATATAATCTGTGCTAATGCTTCAGGTAATTAGGAAGTTTTTTTAAGTACATGTGAAACGTTGAACAGCAGAATTTTAAACTGAATTTTATTAGGACTGGCACATCTTTATTTGCATATCTAATCTTTTTATTAAAAAACTCAACCTACCTCACTTGGTCTGGATATTTGCAGGAATAGAGAAATTAAGAATTTGTTGAAAGCAGACATGCATGCTGTAGGTGAATTAATGAAATGGTGTCCAGATCTCTAAAGGAAAAATGATGAAAGTTACACAAAGATCTCTGAACTTCTCTGTAGATCTCCTGTGTGACGCTGATGCTGAAATCAGCCAGGAAGGTCCTTATTTCATCGTGTGATGGAAACAACACCAAACCATGTTCTGATTTTGCACTTACTGCAGTAGTAATGGGTTCTGTTTAGATTTTGAATATGATAGTCAAGGAGACTCCATACGCAAGATCTTCAGGATCTTGTTTATGAGTGGTAACATCACTGTTTTCTATAGCAATGTCCCATGTTTACCCTAACAAATAAGCGATTCGTTTGGATCTTGGGATGAGCCAGCTCCTCTGAGTTCAAGGTACTGTCCCAGCACGGAAATGTTGAAAACAGCAGGCTATTGTTGCACTTGGGCGTGCATTGTCCTGGACTTTGGGCGTCTGTATCCTGCCTTGCCTGAGTTGGGAGCTCAGTCACAGCCTCTGGCTCTGGGCAGGCAGCCCCAGTTTCAAGGAAACAGTAGAACACTAATGGCTGCTGTCGCCAGCAGTGGTCACAAGGCAACAGC
The DNA here is from genome assembly GCA_039720435.1 of Amazona ochrocephala. Lineage (NCBI taxonomy): Eukaryota > Metazoa > Chordata > Aves > Psittaciformes > Psittacidae > Amazona > Amazona ochrocephala. The sequence continues at coordinate 66,960,600 of CM077879.1, forward strand.
AGCTCCACTGTTGGGGAAGGTTTTCTTACACCATGGGATTTAAGGAGTCTGTAGAGGAGTAGTGAGGTAGTTCTGTGGATCTTTGTGAGGAGTTTTCTGCAGTGTAATAAGGAAGAAGCACATAGAGCAAGCTTTGAAAACTTCCCAGGTGGCAGTGGCACTTCCACAGCAGTGGAAATGAACATTTCGATAATGGAGAAGAGGGGCGAGATGGAGGTTGGCCAGGAAGGATCCTGAAATTGCAGAAAAGGTGCTATATTTAGGGAAAGATAGGGAGGGGAATTGATGGCAAGGGAAAAAAAAAATCTCAAGGAAGTAGACTTGGGACATGGCATGGACTAAGGAGGGTGTTTTCATTAGTGTTTGAAGTAGGAGTGAGATAGACTTGTAGTTACTGTTGCCAGTAAAAGGGATGTTGCAATAATCAAAGGACAGGAAGATAAAAGTCCAGGCAATGGTTTTAGCTGTGTATAGCTAGGTAAAAATGACTATGAGAGAAGTTACTCTGAAAAAGCTGCAGACATTTAGCTCTAGTTCATTATCTACTGATTTATTGATTATTTTATTTAGTTTTTCCTGTCATGAAAGGGGGGTGATGGGCTTTTGGCTCGGATCTTTTTGTGTGGTTTGTTTTTGTTTGGGTTTTTTTAACTTAATTGTCTTGCTTTTTATTTCTCATTCTTCGCTCATGCTACAAGATCATTTTGTTGGGGTGGGAGCAGGGGTTTCTGCCTGCTTGCATACCTGTGTTTCACATTAAAAAGTTGGGAAAGCAACCCACAGAGAATGGCTGGCATCTCTGCAAAGAGAGGAAGCACGCTACCATTACTGTCTTCTAGTAAAGAAAAGTAGGAAGGGTAGCATTAAAAAAAGGGAAGAAAAGGGAAGGGAAATCATTAGAGAAATGTTGATAGCCATGAGGAAGGTGTTACACAAGGCTCAGTGTTTTTTCTTTAACTGGGTAAATATTTCTGTTACTTCAGAACTATTCAAGAGAAAGGGATAAAGCTCTTACAGAAGTATCAAAGCGGCAAAAGCAAAGGGATTCGACTGCCTTAAGCTGTTCAAAATGAATTAACTGCATTTCAAGTTGAGATGCTGCCATGGTGGGCAGTAGGACTCAAAAGCTTAGGAGGACTCCAGGTCTCCTAGTTTTTAGGCATTGCCAGGGAAATTTCTTTTGAGGACCGCGTACAACGGAGAATATGAATTTACACTTGTAGGTGAAAAGTGATCCTGACCATGGTGACTAGGTTGTTCTATGTGTGTGTGTATGAAGACAGATATTGACATTTTGTCACTTACAGAAACATCCAGTAAAGCAATGAAAATGAGCTTACATGTGTCTTTTGGTCCTTTTTTGAGCGTAACAATGCTGCAGGCAGGGTGGTACTTCTTAAGGTCCTGTACCCGTTTCCCTGGGAACTTTGAGATGATCCTGCTGCTTCCATTTTCTATAAGCCAGGGTTGTGCCAGCTTTCTGTACTGACTTGGCTCTTGTGCTGTTCATCTCCGCAGCTCGGAAGTCCAAAAAGTTGGGGAAATTGAAAGGGATGCATGAGGAGCAGCCACAGCAGCGGCAGCAGCCACCACCCCAGAGCCCCGAGGAAGGCACGACGTACATCGCGCCCGTGACTGAGCCCTCTGTAAACACAGCACTTGTCCCTCACATGTCTGCTATCTCACCAGCACTTACTCCCTCTCCTGTTAAGATCCTTGAAAGCATTGAACCAGAGATCGTGTACGCAGGATATGACAGTTCGAAGCCAGACACAGCAGAGTACCTGCTTTCCACCTTAAACCGCCTGGCTGGCAAGCAGATGATTCAGGTGGTGAAGTGGGCAAAGATACTTCCAGGTAACACCACAAGGCATTTGGTAAAACTTCTCTTCACTGTTTCTTTTAGCTTCATGAACTATTTGCTTGAGAAATTGCGTCTTTAATCTGTGGACTGTGTGTGTTTATAGGGGTGTGTGAGATGAGCACGTAAGAGAAGATTGTTCAGGGTTTTTGTTATTTATGTCACTTTTGCTTCATATATCTGTGATCAGTATTTTACCAACTTTCATTCTGAATAATAGCCAAGAAAACATGTTTTGTCACTGGAATGAAAAATTATGGCTGTGTTTCTTTCAGAAGTATACTTTGTGTGGGAGTGTTGCTCTTGTTCATCAATACTAGAAAAATAATCAGTAATGTACTCAGTGCTGGTTGGGCCAACCCTTGTAGAGTGCAGTGTAGTTCATGGGTGTTTTCTGGTTTGATTCCTAGGATTTAGAAATTTGCCTCTCGAGGACCAAATTACTTTAATTCAGTATTCATGGATGTGTCTGTCATCATTTGCCTTGAGTTGGAGATCGTACAAACATACAAACAGCCAGTTCCTCTATTTTGCTCCAGACCTGATCTTCGATGAGTAAGTATTTCTTAATGATCCTTTTCAGTGCAAGCTGGAAGGATTACTCTGTCTTTATTTGGTTTTCAGGCATAGCTGCTGTCTAAGAAAATTTCAGCTAATTCAGGCTTAAAATAGCTTAATTTTTCGACTCAGTTTTCAATTGACAAAGCTTTGATATTGCCATCCTCCTCTCCTTATATATGTGGATGTGACTTCAAATTAGGACCATTCTGATTGCTTAAAATATGACTGATACGTGACCAGGATTTGTAGGGGGAAAAAAACCAACATTTTTTGATATCTACTGGAGCTTGGAAAAATATCTAACTTCTAGGAAATGTGAATGTTTAAATTACCAGTTTTATTCAGAGCAGTCTTATAATGGTGCTTTTGTTAACAATATGCAGCTGTTCAATGTGTTGTCTTGACAATCTTAATTACCCTTCTTTGTAATCATGAAAGAAGCCAAAATGTTTTTTCAGTAATGAAATATAACTTCTTTTATGATGCATTCAGAAAAAAAGACCCAACCAAGGAATCATTCCTTCTGAGTATGTGTTCCTCCGTATTTTAAGTTTGTGTTTTAGTGCTTTGCTTTTGATGAGTATGATTTAATTTCTGTTCCATTCCCCTAGTGTTTATTCCAAGACAGTAAAGTCAAAACTTAAGGCACTGCACAGGCAGTCAAACTGGAGTCATGTCCTATGCTTATCCCAGAAGCTTTTTGTTTGTTTGTTTTCTAGAGGTAAAAATGAGACATGATCATGGGTATATGGGTGCTCTTGAAATAAACCACAAAAATAATAAAAAAAGAACGAACAAAAAATAACTTACTGCTCAGTCTCCTGAGGCAGTCTGAAATGTTTTTCTTGGCGAAGATGTTTTGTCACCGTTCATCTTAATAATCTTTGTTAGATTTAGGAATTCCTAAATAATTAACGTACATGAGATAGGTCCTAAAGCAGCGAGCAATATCAAAGGAGGATCGTTTGGTTTGATGCTTTTTTGTTTTGTTTTAAAGGAGATTCGCTGCATGTGGTTGAAAACGTAGTGTCAGCCATTTTCCTTGTTGAAAGCACCTCCACTGTGACTCGGACACTAGAGAATCATAACAGCAAAAGTGTCTGTAGCTAAAGCTAAGTGAAAATGTGAACTTCAAAGAGTTCTGTTCTCCTGGGGGAATGTAGACTAAAAGTTCAAACACAGAAGCAGCTTTCCTTCATCTGAAGATAGGCAGTTAGGGGTCAAAATTTATTGGACAGGGAAATCAGTCCCACTTGCAAATAAAAGTGTATGTGCATTGCTAGCGTTTGTGATACTGCAGCTAGAACTTCCAGAAGTTGAGATCAATTGTGAGGTTTTTGCTGCAAGCCTTGAAGGTAGGTGCCTGCAGAATTATACTGAGGTTGAGGTTGGGATTAAGTCAGGAAAAGGAGTGTGAAATAAAAACATCCAAAACCAGATATGTATGTAAGATAGTGGCCTGCTCTTGTACTTAGTTACACATTGAGAATGTACTCATTGCAGAGCTACCAAAGGCAGCAGAAGCCTGTTCCAAGTTTCTCACATTGCCAGTCAGGGTTGTAGTTGTGAGACTTCGTTTGGAGTCCAGGTTTTAGGCTCCCCAGCACAGGAAGGTTGTTGGGAAACTTACAGAGACCCATGGAGATTGGCCAAGGTAGTCAGGGTCTGGCTGGGACAGAGCGGGAGCTGGGCTCAAGCAGCCAGGAGAAGACAGTGCTGGGTGCGGTGGGGATTTAATTGTAGCTTTCAGCTTCCTGATGAGTTGTTGTGGAAAAAATAGAGTCAGACTCTTCATGGTGGTGTCAGTGGAAGGATGAGAGGCTGCAGTCATGTGTATGGGACAAAAATCTACCTCCTGGGCAGCAGCAGAAATTTTATAATGAGATGGAGAAATAGCAAAGCAGGTGTCCAGAAAGACCCTAGAATCTCTGTGTTGAAGATGTCCAAGCCTTGACTGGGTAAAACGCCCTGAGCAGCCTGCAGAACTGTTTGGGTTGGAAAGGACCTTAAAGCTCATCTGGTTCCAACCCTCTGCCACGGGCAGGGACACCTTCCACTAGAGCGGGTTGCTCAAAGCTCCATCCGGCCTGGCCTTGAACACTGCCAGGGATGGGGCAGACACAGCTTCTCTGGGCAATCTGTGCCAGTGTCTCACCACCCTGACAGTGAAGAATTTCTTCCTTATACCCAACCTGAATCTCCCCAGATATCTACTTACGTGTACTGTTGGTCTTTTTGGATCATTGTATATTCCACGGCTTTAAGGGGGCTTAAGTAAATGCAAAGATAAGATCTGAGAGATTAGAAAATGGCCACTCAGCCTGCTACTGAAATGCCTAAAAACAGCTTGGAAAGAATAGCCGGAATGGGCCAGTGTATCTCATAGAATCATAGAATCATAGAATAGTAAGGGTTGGAAAGGACCTCAAGATCATCGAGTTCCAACCCCCCCGCCATGGGCAGGGACACCTCCCACTAAACCATGCCATCCAAGGCTATGTCCAACCCCACCTTGAACGCCACCAGGGATGAAGCATTCACAACTTCCTTGCGCAACCCATTCCAGGGCCCCACCACCCTCACAGTAAAGAATTTCTTCCTCAGATCCAATCTAAACCTCCCCTGTTTAAGTTTAAACCCATTACCACTTGTCCTCTCACCACAGTCCCTAATGAAGAGTCCCTCCCCAGCATCCCTATAGGCCCCCTTCAGGTATTGGAAGGCTGCTATGAGGTCTCCACGCAGCCTTCTCTTCTCCAGGCTGAACAGCCCCAATTTTCTCAGCCTGTCTTCATACGAGAGGTGCTCCAGTCCCCTCATCATCTTCGTGGCCCTCCTCTGCACTTGTTCTAACAGTTCCATGTCCTTTTTATGTTGAGGACACCAGAACTGCACGCAATACTCCAAGTGAGGTCTCACGAGAGCAGAGGGGCAGGAGCACCTCCCTCGACCTGCTGGTCATACTCCTTTTGATGCAGCCCAGGATACGGTTGGCCTTCTGGGCTGCAAGCTCACACTGCCGGCTCATGTTCATTTTTTCATCAACCCACACCCCCAAGTCCTTCTCCGCAGGGCTGCTCTGAATCTCCTCCCCGCCCAACCTGTAGCTGTGCCTGGCATTGCTCCCACCCAGGTGGAGGACTTTGCATTTAGCATGGTTAAATTTCATCAGGTTGGCATCAGCCCACCTCACAAGCGTGTCAAGGTCCCTCTGGGTGGCATTCCTTCCCTCCAATGTATCAACCGAACCACACAGCTTGGTGTCATCGGCAAACTTGCTGAGGGCGCACTCAATCCCACTGTCCATGTCACCCACAAAGATGTTGAACAAGACCGGTCCCAACACCGATCCCTGGGGGACACCACTCGTTACTGGTCTCCAGCTGGACACTGAGCCACTGAGCACTACTCTTTGCGTGTGGCCATCCAGCCAGTTCTTTATGCACCGAGTGGTCCACCTATCAAATTGATGTCTCTCCAACTTAGAGAGAAGGATGTCATGGGAGACAGTGTCAAAGGCTTTACACAAGTCCAGGTAGATGACATCAACTGCTCTGCCCCTGTCCATCAGTTCCGTAGCCCCATCTTAGAAGGTCACCAGATTGGTCAGGCAGGATTTCCCCTTAGTGAAGCCATGCTGGCTGTCACCAACCACCTTGTTGTTTTTCATGTGCCTTAGCATGCCTTCCAGGATAATCCGCTCCAAGATTTTGCCAGGCACAGAGGTGAGACTGACTGGTCTGTAATTCCCTGGGTCATCCATTTTCCCCTTCTTAAAAATGGGGGTTATATTTCCCTTTTTCCAGTCATCGGGAACTTCACCTGACTGCCATGATTTTTCAAATATGATGGGCAGCGGCTTAGCAACTTCATTTGCCAGCTCCTTCAGGACCCGCGGATGGATTTCATCCGGTCCCATGGACTTGTATACATTCAGGTTCCTAAGGTGGTCCTGAACAAGATCCTCCCCCACAGTGGGCCCAGTGTCCCCACCCTCACCGTCCCCGCGTCTGCCTTCCAAGACTTGGGTGTTGTGGTCAGAGCATTTGCCGGTAAAGACTGAGGCAAAGAAGTCATTAAGAACCTCAGCCTTCTCCAAATCCAGGGTAGCCAGTTCTCCCGATAGCTTCTGGAGAGGGCCCACGGTGTCCCTAACCTGTCTTTTATTGGCAATGTACCTATAAAATCCCTTCCTGTTATCCTTAACATCCCTAGCCAATTTTAATTCTAAGTGGGCCTTAGCTTCCCTAACCTGGTCCCTAGCTTCCCGGACAACATCCCTGTATTCTTCCCAGGCCGCCTGACCTTGCTTCCACCTTTTATAAGCCTCTTTTTTCCTTCGAATTTTGCTCAGCAGCTCCTTATCCATCCAAGGAGGTCTCCTGGCCCTCTGCTGAACTTCCTTCTAGTTGGGATGCATCGCTCCTGAGCTTGCAGCAGGTGAGCCTTGAATATCAACCAACAGTCTTGGGCCCCCCTGCCCTGTAGGGCTGTATCCCATGGAACCTTACTGAGCACGTTCCTGAAGAGGCCAAAGTCTGCTCTCTTGAAGTCCAGGGCAGTGAGCTGTGTAAGTTACAGTACGTGGGTTTTTTTAATCTATTTCTTTTGTAGCGTAGTAGTTGTAATCCAAACTAATATTCTGAGTATACAGCTTTAGTTTTAATCCACAGTAAATCCTTAAGAGACTGTCATATATGTGACGCCACATAATTCCTATTGCAGGTAAACACTCTTAAGGACAACTGTTGCATATGTAATTACCCTCAGAAAATGTTGCAATGATATTCTTAAGGCTGCAAGCTCAAATCCGAGAAATTGCAAAATCCCAAAATTAAGATTGTCTGTGAAATCGTAGCTTGAGCCCTCTGGGTACGTGCTTTGAAGGCTGTATCTGTAACCTAACTTGAAAGTTATGTTATCCTGTAATATTTTTCCCATGTGACTCCTTTGGTGAGGTTGATTGAGTTGTAGCGATGATACAGGATTATGCAATAAGACAGTTGGATCTTTGCTTCATTTTTTGCTGGTGAGGAAGCTTTCCCTTGAATGGATCTGAGGATTTGGGAGAACAGAGAGCTATTAATGGGGAAGATTTCCTTAAGACACGGCAAAAGGCTATCCCTGATTCAAGACCTAAGCTCAGAGACATTTCAGGTTGCTACAGCAAAGTAACAGAAATCCCACAGTAAAAAATGGCTGTAGCTGTTGTTTATTTAACTCAAGGGAGGGAGAAAATTTCTCTTCAGACTTAACCAAACACTTCAGCTGAAATTTTCTAATCTAATTGAACCTGAGGCAGGCGCACACGTGGACAATTTAAGTCCAGAGCATTAAATTGGTAAAATTATACAGAACTGAAAGCAGGAAACTTGAGTGGTGCTGCTTGGAATAGGTGCAAAAACAAAGTAAGGGATGTAGCAAAACACAATGTTTTTTAACGCTAGCTTATTTTCAGGGATTCTGTCTGAAGCTGTGCAAAATTAACTGTTTGCTGCAGGGAACAGCCTAAAACGTGATTTTTAAGACACGGTCCTGGAAGGTAGGGAAGTTAATTTCAAGTTTCTCTGGTCTCTCCCTTACTAGATGAATTACTCATTGAACCAGTAGCTAAAATGACTCTCTGGCTCTGTCCTTTTGAAGGGAAAGTACCCAACATTTTAGGGCAGCATGACAGTTTTGATCGTAGAAAAAAATCTGATGATCTGAGTCTTTCAATACTAGGAGCTTATGTGTTTGTAGTGCAGAAGTCAGGTGCCCAAATCCCAGAGGAAGGCAAGGGAAGCTCCTCCTTGCTCATGTTTCTGTGACAGGCTCAGGCAGTTCCTGTCCTGCTGGCTAGTGGTGGCAACTTCCCGGGTATCTGCTTCCACCCATACATTAAGTCAGGGCATCAGCTGGCAACCTTACAGAGGCTCAGGGAGGGATAAAAAGCATTTACGAGTGCAGCACTGCCAAAAGAAACCCAGCAGGAGCCAAGACATAGTGTGACGGGGATCCTTGCTCCCCTGACATGGGAAACCAGCAGGAGCGGTGGGACATGGGCTGCTTCTGGGGTCACAGCTTGTGCTCACAGCACAAATCCCCCTCCCAGCTGGAAGCCAGAAACTGCATCCGTCATGGCAAACTGCCTTGCTTATCCGTCCCTTCCACTAAGGAAGAGGAATGGTGGTTTTTCATCTCCCCATAGGGCAGAAACCCAGCTGATGGCATTGCTGACCACTATTAAAAATCAGGCATCCTCTTAGGCATGCATTGGCTTCTGCTGGCATAAAGAAAACAGAGTGCCAGCCCAACACTGGAGGTCCCCTGCAGGTCTTGATTTTCCCTTTGATTGTAGGTTTTACATGGTCATTTCATAGACTTCTAAATCCTTGCGGACTTCTGAAGAAGAGACTCAAATTCCAAAATTGCCTACTATTTTTAGGAATTTACTCAAATTATCTTATTTAACATTCCAGCCTTATCTAGCTGTAAAATAGCAATGATGCGTGATGCTGAAAGAGTTCAGTGGTGCTCAGACACCATGTTGAGACACTTTAGTACATTGAAGTGCAGCATCAATATTTCAACAGTATTTTGCAAATGCACCGAGTGACTAATGTGCTGTGCTTTCTTGTTCCTTTGATTTCTCTTGGTTTGTCATCTGCAGCATAAAGAATAAATCACAGGTGCGTAAGTGTTCAGGTTCTGAGTTTCCTGGCTGTTGTCCTTTCTTCTGTCATAGGATTTTTACAGAGATTGTTATGCTAGTCAAGGACTTGAGGGCTTGCCTGATAAAACCAGCAGAAGGCATTGGGCAAGCTACCCAAATTTATTAAAGTGAGCTTGAAAAACTGAGTCTAAAAACTGGGACGGTTTTCGCAAGAGTTTGGATCAGTTGTGTCTTTTTTTCATCTCTAAAATCATTGTATGACATCATATGCAGCTCAGGCCTTACAGTAAAAAGGTTTCAATAGAGGCTGCAGTTTATTGAATATTATGTACAAAATATGAAGTGCAGACTATACCAGTTGGTGCTTTTGACTGATAAGGCAAAGCTTCAGGCTATGGATTTTGAATTATGAAGGGGCTGTCCTCTCATTATTGCCATTTCTAATTTGTAGTGCAGCACGGATGGCATTTTCATTATAAAATTCAGTCGTCTACTCCAGGTATTTTTAAATAACCCAATAATACTATGTACGTAATGTAGTTTAACAAACTAACAAAGGTTGCTCCAAATTAATATTAATCTTTCCTTTAAAGTGCAAGATGTAACTTTCAGTAAAATAAAAATTTACTATTGCAAGGATCTTCCATGCTATGCCTTTGGTAACTGCCCCAAGTATGAAGTTTCTTAATTTAGAAGGTGGCAGTGGTTGATGTTGGCAATAGAGGAAAACCAGAGAATACACATTTCAGATGACAAAGTTGATGTAGAGCAAATGAGATAGAGGTGGAAAAACAGCTTCAGTACATGGGAATTTCTGTGAAGTTTCTTTGCCAGTGGTATCATGGGATGAGAATAGGCAAAGGATTTTGTGACACTGAGGAAAGTCGTAAAATTAAACTGAGAATTAAGAGGTGGCTCAGCTGAGTAGCTAAGATTTTATTTAAAATCCGCATTTATTAATTACATGTATTTTATTAGCAAATAGCATGTTCATTGTCTTTTCATTATACTCCTAATATACTCTCATAATAGATTGTGGAAGGTGGAACCATTAGGATTTGGTGTTGTGTAAGGCAGTGCAAGGATTCAGCTGCCTCCCTGTGCCCTTTCGGTGCAGAAGCCTGTAAGTCTTCCTGGTGTTCTGATTTCTATGGTAACAACAGGAAGATAAATGTAATAAAATAAGCTGAATATTTAAGAGTAGCAGGTTTTGGAGTTTTTTTAACCTTATGTACCCCAGGGTTGGGGGTGATGATTGCTTAGAACCTCTGTGAGTGGTGATAAAGCCAATAAGTAACTTCTATTATTGTTTAAAAGATTACTTTTTCCTCCCTTTATATTTTGCAGGATGATGGCTGTTAACCCTTTTGGTTTCTTTTGCAACCTGTTAATTCTGCAGTGTCTAAATTTAGGTGCATTTTGTAATCTCTTTCATCTGTCAGTCTCCAAATCCCTAATTTTAATTAATATTGCAGCAGTGATTGTTGGTGAGAGTTGTCAGCGTTCATTCTTTGCTGATAAATTGTATCTGTGATCGCTTATCTTGTTAAAAGGTCAGCAAGCACTCCTTGGTATTCCTCCCTGCATGGTTTTTGCTTGTATATATTACTTTGAAGGGGAGCACTGCATCATACAATCTAAACTGTCAATGCAGTGAGAAGTGGGTATCATTATCAATAAATCATTTATATACTTTGTTACTATTATTTACTTTTTGATGAAGTGCAGTCAAGTTTCCATTCAGATAAGTATATGGAAGGGTTTTGTAATGTACCCAGCCCAAAAGAGTACAGACACAGAAGGGAATTTTGATGAACTACTGTCATATCTGTACATAATAGCTGTAATATCCTTCAGTTAGGTTTTTCCAAATCTTACTTGCTTTTTTTGTTTGTAAACAGGTCAGTGGTTGGGCAAAGCAATAGATTCAACTTCTTCACCCAGATTTCTAAGGGCTCTGCCTGTTGATGCCTTTATCTCTAAACAGGTGTTGAATGTCTCAGTTGCTTTTGTTAAAATTGTGAAACTGAAAGGAAAACAGGAGATAAAGTAGTTTTAAGGAGATCAATAAGAATGTGAACACTGTGAAAGGGAAGTTCTATGTGGCCTAGTTTCTTATCCTTTAAACTGGTCAGCTAAAAAGAAGGCGTAAGATCAGGACAAGGGTAAAAATGATACTTCTTCATTTGCTTGTTGCAGCAGTCAGTGATTTAGTGATTCAGTGATTCTGAATGGGAGATTGCATTCAGACAGTTCTGCTTAATAAACCCTCTGTATCTTTCTTCTGTGAGTTTGCCTGATACCTTTTTGAATACATGTATAATCTTGACATATAAAATGTTCCATGGCAGTTGCCTCTGCAATTTAATTATGTGTATTTGTTTGTTGGAGATGTTTCTGAAGCAGGTAGCTGATAATTTAATGGAGTGCCACTTCATTTTGTGTTTGTAGTAATAGTGGATATATTCCTTTTCATCCTCTGTATGCCATTTATCACTTAGAGATCTCTGTCAAATCCTGTCATTTCTTCTAGGAGCTGAAGAACTGGCTAGTCAGTTTATTCTCCCCTTGTATATCCGTTGTTTGCTACCTCTGGCCATCCTCATCTCCTCCATCCATGATTTTGCTAGGCCATTGTGTTAGTTTGGGAAGGAAATCAAGCTGACATGCTGTTTTCAAAGCGCAGGGGATTTATGCAGTAGCTCGCAAGTCTTCTCTCACCCTTTGCTTTTGTTGACCATTAATAAACACTGAGCAAGCATTTTCAAAAGACAGAAGCCCCCAAAACCTCTTCCAGTTACACTTAGGTCTCTTTATTGGGTGATGTTTGTTCACTTAGAGCCCCAGTTATTTTGTATGTATAGTGAAAGATGATCACATTGTCTGCATGGATTGCAGTTACTGGTTTTTACCTTCCATTCTGTCAGCCAGCCACACAATTTTCCAAGCTTTTTTCAGCATTTTTTCACAGATAACTCTTGATTTCATCATCTGGAGTTATCAGAAAGCTCTGTCACTTCCATGGATCTGATTTTTTTTCAGATGATGTATGAGTACAGTTTTCAGCCCAGGCCCTAAAGCAGAGCTCTGCAAGACTTCCCTAGTAACCTCCATTACTTGAGAGAGATGCCCATTTATTATTACCCTCGGTCTCCTATTTTTAAGCTGCTAATAATCCATGAAGAGCCCTCCTCCTTATCCCTAAGCTCTCTTTAAGAGCTTTCAGGAGATCTTTTTAATAGTTTTAACATCCAACTTTGCTGTGATTGCATGCCTGCCTATCTCCTGATGCAAAGTGCAGTGTGCAGGAGGTCCTGGACCAGTAATTACGCATGCTGGCACACCGACAGATGGGATTAGAGCATGTACCCAAGTTGCATGCCCTAGTTTCCTTTGTGTGGAAACCAGGGCAGAGAGAGAATGAGGAGAGGGTTGGTGTTTGCTTAGGTCTCACCCCATATGGCTGTGGGACGCGGCTAGACCTGGCATGTAAAAAGCATTTCTGTCATACAGATGTTGCCTCTATCGCCCAGAGCGCAAGTGCTATTGTCAGAGTTCTTTTACAGATTCATAAGACATAAAATCATACAATGGTTTGGGTTGGAAGTGACCTTAAGGATCATCTAGTTTCAGCACCCACATGACCTCTCTTAGCCAAAGAAACTTTCTTCCCTTAACAGAGTATTTATCTATTAATGCTCCTCTTTCAATCATTCTGCTAGATGCAGGAGGGAGACTTACTAAACTCTGGTCCCTTGAGTGCTCCCTCCCCAATGCCAGACCCATTTTAAGAAATCAGTCACGTTTGTCACCTTCCATGCCTTTTATAAAGGCAATTTAAGCAATAAGCTGCACATCACAGTTAGTAGTTCAGCAATTCCATGTTTAAGTTACTTTATAGCTCATGGATGGATGCCATCTGGTCTTAGTGATTTATTACTATTCATTTTACTGTTTTTTTTTTTCTTTCCTTCTGAACCCTCTTCTACTCACACTTTCATCTGAAACTAGTTCTCACACTCACTTGCTGAAGAGAGAGACTCTGGTACAGAGCCTTCCTGGACTCCTTTGCAGAGAACAGTGATGCAGAGATTTTATTTAACTTTTCTTCTATGGCCTGATCTTTCTCAAACACTTCTTTTTTGTAGAATCATAGAGTCATAGAATAGTTAGGGTTGGAAAGGACCTTAAGATCATCTAGTTCCAACCCCCCTGCCATGGGCAGGGACACCTCCCACTAAACTTGGCCCAGTGGATGTTCTGACAAGTTTCCAGCTTGTGATGTGTTTGACTTGGTTTTTATGATGTTAGCATGAAGGTTTGCCCAATGATTTTTACACTGAACTTGGCATAATTATGCTCTCTTAGTATTGTCTCAGCATGACTTTGGGACATCCACAAGCCTTTGGGGAGGGTGTCTTTTCACTTCTCTCAAGGTCTTTGGCAGGAAGGGCTAGGGTAGAGAAGGGGTTTGTTCCTTTCAAGTGTCTGTCTGAATAGTGGTGCTGCTTCAATCTTTCTGCACATCAGTGAGCTGTTTGGTGGCATCTCCAAATGCCTTAGTGCTTCCTTTTGCTGCTTCCCCTATGAAGTTAAATATGAATAAGAGAAAAATTAGGAAGTAGTTTCTCTAAAGTGATACGAGAGGAAGGCATGCCTCAGCTGGCTTCCAGAAAATGCCAGGTTTCGCATGACAGCATGAGCAAAGTCTTGATTTCTGAGGCATCGTTGGCACTAGAGAAGAATTGCTGCTGCACGTAGAATATAGCAGTAATTTTGCTGATGAACCACTGCAAGTGACAATGAGGCCTGTCATAATGGATGTATGAAACGATACCTAATGGGCACCTTTTCTGGCTCGTGATACCTTTCTCTGATGAACTTCAGAAGAGTAGTTATTGTCATGTGTACGTTATCATCAGTTATTATTGAATATGGTGTTGAAAAAGCATTTTGGTAAAGGCAGAATTATATATTTTCTCATTTAAACTGTGGCTTGTCTCCTTTGAAATGCAAATGCAAACCAAAAGAGGGTGTTTGGTATCAGCATTCTGCTAACTGCATAATTAACTGTTAATTCCAGCAGATACTTGGGATTTTTTGCTATCAATGTGCTTGGGATTTTAGGGTTACGTAACTGGTTGATTATGAAGTTGCATTTTAGCACAAGTTCTCTGTTACCGATTGGGAGCTGAAACTCTCCTTTGGCAGTCATTATCCACGAGCTGTTGCCAGTTCCTTTGTTGATAGGCATATAACTGGAGGACGCTTAGCTGAAACTTTAAAGCAGCTCAGAATTTCTTAGTGCCAGTTGCCTAGGATTAAATTCTCCAGAATCACCAAGAGGACTTTCTTGTGAGAAAACTGGTTTTGAGAATTGACTACAATTGCCATGTTTGTATGCCTGGGTGGCTAAAAGCCCACAGAATATCAGCTGTGTCTTTGGATATGTTTTAATGCGAAATGACCTTCCTTTTCCGATTGTCAGTGATCAGCACTAGTGGTCCTCAGTCTAATCCCTGTTTTGTGCTAGGTTTAGCACCTTCTTCTGCCAAGGTCATAGCTGTAGTGCCAGTATTCCCAGTTGTGCACCATCTGCAGCATCCCAGTCACCTGGAAAGAAGCTTGTGGGGTTAAATATTTTACTCTGGTAATGGTGGGTTTACCTGCTCTTGTGGCAGGGCTGGTGGGGGGAGATGGTTAATGAAGTACTTCTCCTTTAGCAGCTTACAGAGCAGGAAATCCGTTGCATACTGCACTTCCTTGCAGAGAGCAGCTTTCTCCTGTTGCATGTCAGACTCCTTGCAGGAACAGCAGCAGGGCACATCTCCAGGACCCTTGAGCCGATTTTGCTGATGCAGGAGGATCTCACTGTAATACCTCCTTATTTTCAATGTAGGAAGCAGTACCAAGGTCTTGCTGCTGTGGCAGATTAACAGGGCACATGGTTTGTTTTTCTTCCCAGCTTCTAGGTAGAAGAAATGCTGACTGTCAGTAATGGCTCAAGTCAGGTAGGACAGGGCAGAGGGATTTGGGGCAGCAGGAGGAGCTGGGGGTACCTTTGGTGGCAGGTCTCGCAGCTTTGTTTTAAGACATGACTGCTGCCACCTGCTTCTCTAGGTATGAAGGAGCCTGTATGTGGGCAATAGCTGCATCAGGCAGTTCTGCAGTGTCAGCCAAAATGGCCTGGGAACGTAGGAGTATGCTGAAAACCCAGACTGTGCTGAGGCCTGAAGCAGCAGCACTTTGAGTTTGGTTTGGGTTGGGTTTTTTTCTCTGGGCCTGGTACGAGGACAGTGTTTTCCAGCAGCATGATAGAGCAGGCAGTCAGGGGCTGTGATATTGTAACCTGGCTGAGATCCACAATAGCTTGTATAGGGAGCAGGATGGTCATCTGAGGCAGTGCTACCTCTAGGCTAACAGTTTCCTGGGTAAACCACCTAATTCCCAGCCTGTGTTTACCCGTGGCGATTTACCCACCTGCAGGGTTGCGGTTGCTCTCCCTGAGCAGTAAGAGATGGAGAATTCATGTGTTACCTTACCAGTAGGAGGAAGAAGAGGCTGGTGGTGCTGAAGGTGGTGTATTTATTTCTGCTGGCTTACTGACAACTTAAAGGAAAAATGGGTGTGACCCAAATTTCTCTCAACAGAAACTGATGACAACAGTGCCATTAATTTCAACAAGATTGACTGCCCACATTTGCCATTGATGCAAGGTAACAGGTATTTTTTTTTTCCTTCCTGGAAGAAGGTGGCTCTAAAGCTTTGAGAGTTGAAGGCTATGTGTTGAAGGGAGTATGTTTGTGTCTCTTTCTGCTGTGTCTTGCAAAGTAAGCAGAGATTAGAAAGTGCTGAATAAGAAATAAGTGCTGAATGAATGGTCATAATTGAATTTTTCCTGAATTCTGCATGTATTTTGGCTCGGATTTGATCAGTGCAATAACTTAATGATGCCTCTCTAGTACTGCTGACTCTGGTTGAGTTTATAATGGCTGCAAGATGGGAAACAGGTGTCTGGGTACAGTCCATTGAGCAGAGTGATGAGCAGTGTTTCCCAGTGCCACCGCACACTAAGCAGTGCAGTGACTGACCCTTTAATGGAGGAATAGGTTCATTTTTGTGCTAGGCAGTGTTGTCCTGTTCCCACCATTCTTCATGGTGGAGCTGTTGAAGTAGAATGCTCCCTCAAGAAAGAGTAAATTGTTGTTTCAATAATATGTTTGCTTCTTTCCCCTTCCCCAGGAGCCTCAAAACATTTTCCAGACAAGTGAACCCCTGGTAGGCAGGTAACATAATTCAGGCCAAAGGCTTTTCTGATGAGGTGGTTTGAGCAGCTGAACAAGGAACTCTGTGATTCCATGTCCCTGGTCTTTTCCCTCCTGTTCGTCCACAGCTTGCCTGCCTTGCCCTAAAAGTGGTTGGTGATTTTTCAGTCTTCTCTGTGCCAAGTTCAGACTGATCCCTTCTGCCATTATGGAAAGCATACCTTGCTATTGGAGGCTTCCAAACAGGTTCTGACCTTCAGGCCTTTGGCAGGTTTTCTTGTTGGTTTGTGTTGGCTGGTTTGTTTGTTTTGGGTTTGTTGCAGTGTAACGTGCTTTCTGAAGTTCCCTGAAATCACATTAAACGATGGGCAGGCTTCAAATGGGTACAGATTTTAGTTTAGCAAAGGGGAAGGCTTTTGATTGTAAAATTGGAGGCAGTTCTTGTGAGGAGAAAAATGTAAAATGAGGAAACGCAGAATATCTTTGACAGCAGACTTTTGCTATGGGTGTTGCTTGGTGTTTTCCGAAGTCTCTTCTGACCTGCAGAGGCCAAGGGACTAAGTCAGCTGCACATTTGTTCCTCTGAGGTGCTGTGAAAGGGGATGCCTTTGCCCAGTTTTTCTTGGGATTAGCAAGCCATGTGTACTGATGAAACTTCAAAACACCCTCCACAGCTTGCCATTTGTTCACTTCCCTGTCTAATTTAGGAAGACGCCTTGTGCTGTGTCTTCGAATGGCATCCATGAGAAAGTAAATAGAACATGGTGTCAGGTTTAGTTTGGGGCTGAGTTTCCCCTGGAGTGAATATTTCTTCATTCATGAGTTCCTCGTTTTGGTTGCAGTCAGTTGAGTTGCAGTTTCCATTCTCAACAAGGAGATTTGCGATACTAGGCTTTATGGTGACTTCATAAATTATGAGCTACTTATTCATAACAAATTGTTTCTGTGCAGCGTGCCTGTAGTTTCACCATTTCAGATGTGGCTGTTTGGTTTCTGTGGAAGTGACATAAGGGCGTTAATGAGATATGTGACTGGTTTGGTATTTGGGATGCCTTGTCTAAAACAGCTTCTTTAAACCAACCCAGTGTGACTACTCAAATCCTACATCTGTTGTAGTTGGGTGGCTTATCCCTTGGTGATTTGGGACACTAGTCCCATTTCAGCTGGGTGTTCAAGCCATTTGTCTTGTTGCTTGCCTGTGTAAAAGGATGGCTACTTCCACAGAGCTGGGGAAGAGGAGGAGCTGGGTTGGTTTGCCACTTTCTCATCCACATATTCAGCCCTTCATGAGTAGGTATTGAGGATGAAGCAGGCTAAGATGTTGAGCTCATACCACAGAGCTGATCCATGGAAAGAAGATAGGCGATCTGGAGTCAGTTTGGGAATAAGGGTGGCAAAGATGAGAGAGGCGAGGACATAGAGATTGCATGAAGTTAGGGGGAGATCCCAGATCAAGTGGGAAGCAAGAAGAGACAAACTCGGAAAGTACCAGGGAGTCTCTCAACTAGGAGCGCATTTGCTGTGGTTCATTGAGAGAAAATCCAACAGCAGGAAAAAGCCCTCTTCCCACAGAGGCAGTTGAGGCGGCTTGGAGGGCTTTGCCAGCAGAGGTATCCACCTTGCCTTCCCCAGAGGAGAAAGGAGTACCAGTGAGGAAGCGGTGAGCAACTTGGTGACCAGTTAACACAAGGTACCCATGGCCCAAAAGGCTGTGCAGGAGCACGTGGAAATGGGGCAGAGCAGAAGCTGGGGGGAATGGGTGGGCTGGTGTGGCTGCTCTGCCTCTCCGCAGGGCTGCAGGAAAGGTCAGGCAGAATGTGAGCTGGGTATTAAATTAAGCCTGTAAGGAGACACTCGGGGAACTTAAGATAGATTAACGTAAGGTGTAAAGTTTAAAGCATATTATTGTGACGGAGGATTAAGCTAAACTGAGCTAATGACACCACTTTTGAATGTGTATCCACGAAGTAGATTCAGAGCTTTAGCTCCGTGTTTTTTATTGCTTAAATGTACTTACCTTCTTAAATGTCCCCATAAAGATACAGGCCCTTATATTCCAGATCTTCACATTTTCCATGTTGAGAAGTTTATATGCTGTGTCAAGGCAGAACTGGTTTTGGTTGGTTGGGTTTTGCCCTTTTTTGTATCTCATTTACTCTTTCAACACACACACAGGGCAGGGGTGAAGGCAGTACAGAATTTCGTTCTGATTTTTCCCCATGGTGGTAAAGGCATTTGCAATGACTTAATGGTATTTATTCTTAGATGAGGCATTTGGTAAGGAAGAAATAACTGTCTTTTTCCTCACGTTATGTTGACATGCCCTAACTTCTATGGTCTCTGCATCTTCTAATATGTGAGCTTTTATTTTGTTGTTACTGTCATGGTGTTGGGCTATCTGCAATATCAGCATCTGAATTTTCCAAAAGCTCTGTACCCTTTTATTTTATACCGTGTCAATTAAAAATCAAATGCAAAGTTGAATACTGTAAATTCCCACAATATGTTTATTTTGCATTAAGCAGAGCTGTGAATTATCTAATATAGGAATACTTTGTAAATAAGTAATATATCAGCTGAATTGGTTTTTCGGGAGGGAAACAGATTTGAAATTACAGGTTTGCTCTATGTTAACTAAACTACTTAGTGACTAGTTCCATGTATAATTTTATGTCACTACAAGCAATGCCATTGTTTTCCCTGAGGGTAGACTAGAGATCAGTACATTTAAGGAGATTAAAGGCTGTTTAAGACAGACAAAAAAAAAAAAAAAACAAACTAAAATTCTTCTATTTGGACAATTGTATAAAAGCAAAACAAATAAAAAATTCCATAAGAGAGAAACAGTACAATGAAGAAGCGCAGTGCAATGTTAAAGGTTTTGAGTCAGGGTGCTTTTAGGTTCGCTCTTGCAGAGGGCATTTTGCCACATTGTTTAGTGAAAATGTAAGAAACCTTAGGCAAAACCTCGGAAAGTTTTGTTTCTCTGCTGTGTGGCTTGTGGTATCACATGAAAGACCTGATGCTTCTCACGTCTGTGGTCATCAAGCACAGGCAGGGATGGTGGCAACTACTTATATTCTGAGGTTGGAGAAACTAACCTTGGCCTGCAAAAGCAATAATGGATATAAATGACTGTTCTTGGTTTGAATCCTGACAGTATTTAGAAGTCTGAGAGACGCCTTAAAATGATGGTTTTGTTGTGTTTGTTTGTTTGTTTGTTTGTTTTAATACAAATACCACTTATTAATCATTTGTTTTTAAACTTCAGTACATATCCCTCTGAGCCTGCTGGGAGAGACCAGTTAGGAACCACCATTATTAGTATCCCAGACCTGATTTTGGTACTTTTGGGAAGAGTGAGGGAAGCAAGAGCAGTGGGAAGGGGGATCACTCTCTGGGGTCCTTTTCTCCAGCTATCTCTAGGTCAGCTCAGAGGTACCTGCAGCTGTTCTGTCTCTGGGCAGTAACAACCCATCAGGCAGGAGGACCTCAGGCTGGTTTAGGCTGATGTCCCCAAAGGAGGGTAGGCAGAGTCATGTGGTGGTCAAATGTGGAGGGGTCCCCACCCCTGGCACACTCAGTTGTTTGTGCTAAGGGCACGTCCAGACACCAGCAGACATCCAGGTGCTCCTGTGCCAAGTTGGCTGCAAGCCTTGGATGGTGGGACCCTGAGCACAGCAGCTTCAAAAGCATCTTCGGTGTTCAAGGCCAGGTTGGACAGAGCTTTGAGCAGCCTGGTTGAGTGAAAGGTGCCCCTGCCCATAGCAGGGGGTTTGAACTAGGTGGTCTTTAAGATGTCTTCCAACCCATTCTGTGATTCTGTGATTTCTATGAAATGCCTGCTTATGTGCATCCGATGTCTTTTAATTCTGCAAATCCTTTTGTTTCACCCAGTTGCAGTTACTGAGGGTCACTCTTTCATAGCGATCAGTATCAAGTGTGCAGGTGACATCTGTAAGTCCTCTGCAGAGCGTGACTGGACTTGTGTGCTCATGCCTGGGTGCATCCAGCAGCAGAGGCTGCTCTTCGCAAGCAGAGGGCCAAGTGGTATTTCAGTCACCATCCAAAGCATTCAAAGACTATTTTCTTCTACTCATTTTCTTCCCTGCAGTCCATGGTGCATAATAAAAATAAATACACGTCACATGGCATTACTACTACTATTAAATTAAAAAAGAAAAAAGAGAGAAGCTGGAAGTTCTTAGTCTCAAGAAGAGGGTGGAGCAGGGAAAAGTGCAGAGCCATATAACAATGGGGTGTCTGCTTTATTAGTATTAAGGAGGGAAATAAAATCTGCTCTGGCAGTAGTGAAATAAAACACCAGGAAGATTATGTCAGTCTTTGTTTGCACACAGTATGATTCTTCTCTTTCACCAGCCAATTTGTATATTTGAAAAGGCAGTTGCTTGGTTAAAATAATTAGCTGAACTTCATCCAATTCCCCACTTATGTGAAAAAATGTTTGAAGAAATATAGACAATTGTTGTTGGGCAATTATAATGAAGAAAAGAAGTAGTCACTGAACAATTATAGCGCCATGTCTAAATACCCACATGCATACTGTAGTTTCAAAGTGAGACAGGCAGCTCTCGGTGACTCTTTGCTGTAGCTGCTGTATTTTGGGATAGTGGCTTTTCTAATAGCAAAATCCTAACCTAATTCTGCCTGAAACTTGTGCAGTGTGGGTTAGCCTAAGGCTGCTTCAGAGAAGAGAGGGTCTGAAGCTAAATGTAAACAAGTATATAAAGCAAAAGAAAGAGTGAACTGGATACAAGTCATATATCCTCATTATTTTATGCTTTACGCATCAAAAATACATATTAATGAATGAGATTGTCATCTTATATATGCCTTTGTATATTCCAGATTATTTTTTATTATTTTTTTGGGAAAAAAAAAACAACGTACAGAATTTTTGAATAAGAGACCATTGCAACAATTTGATGAGGAATTCCCCATAGGATGTCCAGTGTAGTATATTAACATGAACTTCAGTGACAGGGAAATAATTTCTCCTTCTTGTTCCTACACCTTTATCCCTGGAGCTATACCTGTAGCTTTTCCAGGAAAAATAGTAACCAGAGATTTTGAAATGGAAATTGCTTGGGAAGGATGCACAAGTGCTGGCTGAGGAAGTGGTCATCCCAATTGTTTCTTAACTTCAGACTCCTCAGTAGACATAAAGGCAGCAACACAAAGTCATGCATTCTGTTTTATGTTTCTTAAACCACTTCCTCATTTTGCAGACCTACCAGTTGTGTTTCTGTGTTATTCAGGGTAAGAGAGTCAGGATGTCTGCTGGCACGGTGGAGCTCTCTGATCCCAGGGCCCTGCTGGCTTGTGAACCCAGCCATGCATGGAGGCGGTGGAGCTCCTTGCCATGAGTTTTCCTGTTGCCCAGGGCTGCAGGCAGCCTTGGGGGCTGCTGGGCTGGCGTCAGGGCTGACTGCCCGGAGTGGTGAGGGCTGCAGGTGTGAGGCTCTCAGTTCTCCTTGGCCATCCTTTCACCCAGCCCATCTCCGCACCAGGCACTTGCAAAAGGCATTTCTACCTGTACGTCAACTGATGGGGGATATATATAGTTTAAAACATGCATGCAGTGGGGGTAGATTCCCCTGTTGCACCAGTTCTAACCCTTTCAGCAGGCTCATTTCCATCAGCCAGGGCAGAGCTCAACGCTGACAGTTCAAACACATTTTAAACCATTTTTGTCACTTCATTAACATCATCAGTTTTGTTTCTGGTCCTTGTAGGAGGGTGGATGTTAATGCTGCCTACAGTCTGCCGGGTGGCTAAGTGAACACAGCTATCCACTGTGGGTGGTATAGGAACTGAGCGAGGTGATGCCCAGGGCCCCCAAAGTTCACAAGCAGTGTGTTTTTTTGCCAGGCTGCGAGCACAGGGACCAGGCTGCCCTTTGGGGCTGGCAGAGCTCCAGCTCCGTCTCTGTAGTCCCCAGCTCCCTTACCAAGCCTGAACTTTGCAGCCGTGGTTGTGTCTTACTGACCTCTGCACAGTGCTTGTTTTCCAGGTCTCATGGTTCCACACGTGTGGGCTGCCCTGTGCACATTGTGTTTTCCTGTATTTATCCTCCGGATTTTGCTTCTTTGCAGGGAACGGATGCGCCAGTCTGCGATGTTTGAGCTGTGCCAGGGGATGCACCAGATCAGTCTGCAGTTTGTTCGCTTGCAGCTTAGCTTTGAGGAGTACACTATAATGAAAGTTTTGCTGCTGTTGAGCACAGGTAAGTTAGATTTGTGGTGACTTGGGAATACTTGAAAATATTCCAATTCACAAAGTGGTGCAGTGATTTTAACTAATGTGACAAAAAAGCCACACTGTTTCCAGCAGGGCCACAGGAATAAACCTGGTTTTATGACTTGGGTTTATCTGCAGGTCTCACTCTAATCAGCATTAGCACGGGAAGTGGTTTCCAGTTTGAGTGTCGTGCATTGGAAGGACAGGAGTGGCCAGGCAAGGTGCTACGCTCCCCCTTTTCTCTGTACAACAACTGCTTGAATCAGGCAGGCATGCTAAGAAAGCGCAGTAGATACAGGATTTGGGGAAGAATCCCCACTCAACACTCAAAGCCACTGGTTTGGGTGACTTAATGTCACCTTCCAGATCAAAAGATGTACACTCTCTGTACTGTAGAATGGGTGATTCTTCCAATGCCAAGTGAATTGAGAATGGTAATCCCTGTTACAGGGCTCTGAAAGTTTAATAGATAACAGTGCACGCTTTATGTTTCTCTCGAGTGTCATACTTTGAGTTTTAAGATGCCAAATTACATCTTGGTGTTTGTTTGAGCACTGTGTAGTAATTAGCAGATCTCTTGATCTTAGTGAAAATATTGAAAAGCTCCCATCCCAGTACAACCGTATAAATACACATGCAGTTTGTATATTACTTTTCCATCAGTCTTAATGAAAAATCCAATTACCTGTAATCAAACTTGCTTCTGTATAATCATGCTCCTGTTTGTGGGATCCACTCAGTGACGTCATGATGAAATAACACATCAGCTCCGTTGGCGGGTGTTCACAATGTTGCTGCAGTGAACTCACCAGGCAAGAATTCCCCCAGCAGAAGGAGGCTGGCATGGGAAGAGGAGGAATGGAAGATCAAAGGGGCTGCTCTGCTTATTCCAGCTTTCACTTGCAAGCTGCCGGCAGCAAGACGCTTGCCAAAGGCTGCCAGGGCCAGGGGCTATGCAGGCTCATGCTACACGGAGCGTCTCCCCAGTTGGTGGTGAGCAGAGCCCAGCGCACCCTTTGAGATCTCGCTGTCCTTGCCCATCATCCCGTCTCCTGCCTCAGCAAACTGGGAGGAGGAAGGAACGAATGGCAAGCAATAGGCATTGGTTGTGCAGCATAGGAAGGTGCTTCCTGCTGCAACTGCTAAAGGACACCAGAATGGGCTGATGCAGCAGCAGATTTAGATATCCAGGAGCCTCCTGAGCCCCAGCCATGGTGTGGATGTGTTTGCTGCAGGCAGAATTAGGTGCCTAGGAAGGGATTTGCAGCATCCAGCAAATCCAAGTGGCAAACCCTTGAGGCAAAGCAGTGGGATGGGTACTTTTTCCCTTTCTGTGGTGCCTTTCATTCAGACGTCACCCGTCCCACCCAGCGGGTAGCTCTGTGGTTAAAGAACTTGCCTTTGAAAGAGGATGTGAAGCTGCAGTTCCCGTCTGGCTGGAGGGGATTTGGATTCGCTCACAGAAACCCCCTGGGGTTGTAAGTTTCTTGGGCTCAGCTATCTCCTCTGCCTCCTTCCCACTGAAGCTGTTTCAGCTCCCTGGGATGGGGAGATATGCTGTCCATTGGGGAGCACTTTGTGTCCTGGCCTGTGGGGTCTGACCCCCAAGTCCCATACCATCAAGGGCTGCAGGAGATGATCTGCTGGTGAAACTGGGACTGTGGGGAGCTTATATGCTCTGGGGTAGCCCTTTGGGGCAAACAGATTTTTTGAAGGTTGTCACTTGAGGTCTTTCCAGAAGGAACTAGCAGTGCTAAACGTGGATGTGCTTGGGGAAGGTCCAGCTCCCTGAATGTTCTTGAGAGAGTATCTGGAGTGGGATCTGGCTCTGCTACTTTTTAATCAGCCCTAAAGGAGGAGAATCTTTAGAAAAAGATCCTAAAGGCATTCTAAAAACACAGCAAAATTTCCTTTAACAAGGTATTTGGTATTCTACACTGAGAGTGTTGACTAATGACTTGGGTTATTGCAAGAACTTGTTAGGTGAGATCAGCCTGGCCAACTAACTTCAGCTAGCTGGGTCCCTTTGAAACACACACTGTAGTCACTAGAAAACCTACTAAAATTTGTTTGTTTGGGAAGAACCAGGGTATTTTTGTTAGAGAGGAACAGGAAATGGAGATGAAGACCGCGATAAAACTCAGACAGCATCGTGTGAAGGGCAGCAAACCTGGTTTTGAATGCTTACACCTTGATACAACCTTGTGACAGAAAACACCAGGTTTGTTTTCATTTAAGGCTTTTTTTATTGAATCGTGTGATGAGCAGAGTACAAGTTATTCTGCAACTTTCATGATGACCACATCAAGGAAGTTTCACTCCATTTACATGTGGAAGAAACCACACATTACAACTCAATTGTTTTCTTGCTTTCCACAGACCATAGATTTTGGGAGCTTGCCAAAAGCATTGCTGCATTTAATAAGTAAAATCAGAAACACTGGGCAAACGTCCAGAATTTCATGTTTTGCTTGAGTTCTCTTTATTTGTGGTCTTTCTTTCTTAATAATCTGGCCAGAGTGATGGCATAATAATTTTCAGACAGAGCATAAAATACATAGTAGTAGACAATGAAAGAGTGTCTCTAACATTCTTAAAGCAATATGTAGGAATACAGGCCTGTGAATATTAAAGGTATGGTAAAGCCCATGCATTTTGTGTAAGGGCCACAGTAGGCTCTGATGCTTTAATTCATCTTGATTGCTGTCTCTGTTTATTCAGTTTGAACTGAATTTGTACATCTGTTTCAGTTTCTTCTGTCAGCTGAATGACTCAGAGATTTGGCATCCAGAATTTAAAAGTTAAATATTACATGTATGTAATATAAAATACTTATATGATAGGCAGGTTGGTGTGTTACCTCCTGGGCTTTTTCTAAAGATTCCTCCTCGTGCCCCCTTCCAGCGTTTGATGGTCACAAGACCTTGCAGTTTATGTGGTGGTAGAGCTCCTCCTTGTTTTCCATTGCCAGACTGCTCTGGTGGATACTGGTGATGGAAGATACGACTGGTGTTTTTTCTTAAAGCTTCTTCTCTGCAGCCATTTGGGCAGTGGTTGCTTGCTTATGATGTGATTGCAGTGGGATAGAAGGCAGTTCACGGGATTTCAAGGGGAAGGAATGGATGAACAAGACAATTTCTGTCAAGATGTTAAGTCAGGGTAAGCTAAATTGGAAGATCACCTTTTTTCCTTTTTTAGTAAAAAACCTTCCCATTTAGCTTACTCTGACATAGATTTCTGGCTTGTGTAGAAAATAAGCTCCTCCTATACAGTTTAGCATTTTATTTTCCTAGCATTAAAAGATACAGAGTAGAAAAATATTTGATAGTTAAGCAGTGCTAGAACACCAGAATGCTTTGTTCATTGTTATTAATAACCTCTTTGGGGTTTTCCTAGAGATATGATCCTGTAAGCCATTCCTGTTTGGGGCAGAACCTGCAGTCTGTAGATAAACAGTGTATTTGCTTTTGTAATTAGCCTTGCTGGTATCAGTCACAGTAAAACGTATCAGAAGACTCTACTTACTGTTAGCCCATTTGGGAAATGATCCCTCTGGCAGATGGGAACTTTAATAGGACACTAGAAATGCTTGCAACTCTGTGGCGTGGTCAAGCACTGGCTTGGGATGTTTGGAAAATAGTCTTCTGTTTGATGCAGAATAATGGCTCTGTCCTCGGTGTTATGCAGATGCTTACTAACATTCAAAGAAATGTTACTTGATGGCATAAAAGTGTTTCACTTGGTCTGGCATTTCAGCACATAACAGCTGTAAATCTGTACATTCCCTTCCTCTGCCAAATGTGGGGAATCGTTCAAGAATGTTAAATCACGTCTTCAACTTCTAAGAAAATATCCTTGATCCATCTGGTTTTTGGTTTTGTTTTTTTTTTTTTTTTTGTGGTTGGGTTGTATTAAAAACAGTTTCAGCATGAGCTTAGCATGTGTCCAAGATGCCGTCTTGGCTTCTGCCACAGCTTCTGCAATCACAGATCTGGAGAAGATGCATGAACTGCTTGAAAATCTCTATGATGTTGTTGATTCCTAACCAATGTCTGTAAAATTATGGACTTTGCTTACAGGTTTAATTCTTTCATCCATTAACTAGTGTAACTTTTTAAGTATGCACATCAAAAGAATAAGCAATACAGTTAATATTAATGTAAGACCGTCTTTTCAATGACAGTTCCCAAGGATGGTCTCAAAAGCCAAGCTGCATTTGAAGAAATGAGGGCAAATTACATTAAAGAACTAAAGAAGATGGTAACTAAATGTCCAAGTAACTCTGGGCAAAGCTGGCAGAGATTCTACCAACTGACTAAACTTCTTGACTCCATGCATGATGTAAGTATAACTCCTCAGGGAGTGCAGAAAAGTTAAGCAAAAATCTCTCCATTAAGGTAAACCAGTAGTCGTTAATTGTGTTAAGAGGGAGGAAAAAAACCATTTAAATTCTTTTTAAAGGAGCATCTGAGAGAAGTTGTTAGATGAATTTAAGGACAACTGCCAAGTAAAATAAGAAAATGTAAGTCATTTAGGGCTGGGTCCTGCTGTCTTCTCCTATGTTAAATGGTAGTCTGTTCCTCCAATGATTCATTTAAGGTCAGTATAGTTATTACTGGGGTCAGAGGCTCTTCAGTGAGAGAAGGGATGTTGGCTGTTGTTCAAAGTTAGACATGGTGCAAATGCACCATGCAGAGTACCCAGCGAGTTGCTCCTCAATGGAAGATGCTGGATTAGTGTCACTTATCTAACATGCCTGATGTGCTGTTAAATGTTGAGTTAATTCGGTGATCTTTTATGGCTGGGGTTTAATAATAATGACTTTAAAGTTGTGTTAAGACCTTGGAGCCATCTTGGGTATTTGAAGCCTTACTTGAGCTTTTCAAGCACGGAGTCACTGTGTTGTTAGGTTACTTTTTACTGCCCTATCTCATTTGTCGTGGTTTAAGTCTATAAACTCACACAGCCGCTCTCTCACTCACTCCCCACTCTTTCTTCCCTCCGGGAAGGAGAATCAGAAGAATACAACTCCCACAGGTTGAGATAAGAACAGTTTAGTAACTAAGGTATAACACAAATCACTGCTGCTACCACCAATAATAATAATGACAAGAGAAAATACAAGGGAAAAGAATACAATTTCTCACCATCCAATATCAAGCCCGACCACGCAGTGCACCCCCCACCGTGCCCCCCACCGTGCACCCTCACCACCCTTCTGGGTCTCTGCTCTCCATTTCTACATCCTGGACATGACGTGCTCTGGTATGGAATAACCTCTGTGGTTCGTCTGGGTCAGGGGTCCTGTCTCTCCTTCCTCTCGGCTTCCCCTCCTCCCTGGCAGAGCATGAGACTCACAAAGTCCTTGGCCAGCCTAAACATCACCAAGCAGTAACTGAAAACACTGGTGTTATCAGCACTGTTCCCAGGCCCAAAATCAAAAGCACAGCGCTACACCAGCTACTATGAAGGAGACAAAATGACTGCTGCTGCTGAACCCAGGACATCATTCCAGTGCAAGGGTTTTTTTTTTTTATGTGCGTCAGGTGTGAGATGTGATGAATGTCATGGGGAAACAGAAATTTAGTCCCAGAATACCCAGGCTGTTGGTGCCTCAGCCCAGGGTGGCTCTGAAGGTTTGGGGTAGGTGTGTGATGCACGGGACCTGCTCGTGGCTTCAAAAGGTGTATCTCTAATGTTGAGCTGTGAGCAACCCAGTTCTAGCCAGTGATTAAGTGCAGAGGTTTACCTCTCCAGGTGCTTTGAGCAGCAGTGGGGGTGTATCTCCATGCTGTTCATAATGGAGCCTGGAGCCCCTATAGAGGAAGCCAGTGACCCAGGAGCAATCTTCTCACTGCCTGCGCCAGTAGTGGGGCCTAGTGCACATCCTCTCTGAAGCTGCACCACCATGCAGTGAGTGATGGGAGCCTCAAGGGGCAAGTCATCTTAGTCATGTTGGGGTGCAAGAGAGGAGGGATCCCATGAGCAGAGGCTCATCACCTTCCTAGTAAAGTGCAGCAAAGGAGAAAAGTGTCCTACTCCACCCTGGGTGGGCAGGGGAGTAACTTTGCTGCATGGAGAACCTACAGCACTTGCTTTCAGAGCCTGCATATAAATGTACTTCTTTGTACTCAACTTAAATTTCATTTGTGTGAAGACAGTACAGTACAGTACAGTGCACTTCAGGTCAAAGCTGTGTAAGAGCCTGAGGTCTGTTTACAGAATGTACATATGGAATTATTTTTCAAATATTGTTCTGTTGTTCATTAAAACATTGCAAATCTTAGTGGGAGGCAGGGCGAGTATTATTAGTACTGCAGTAATGGCTCATTCTTCAGAGCTCGGGTTTCACTTGCTCCGTGCCAGCAAAGGAAGTTGTAGTGTTTTAGTGGAAAGAAAGGGGATGGGTGATAAAATCATTTGCAAGATATTCACATCTGAACCCCAGAGCAGCATAACAAACCCCTGCATTTCTAGAGTTGTCTAGTCCTCCTCAGAATACACAGTGTCTATGGTTTATTACTTAAATGGGTGTGTATGTGTGGTTAAGGTGACTGGATGACAGGCTCACTCTTACTGAGAATGCTACCGTGTCTTGCAGACGTTTTCCAAAGCACAGCTTTAACCACTGGGAGCTGGGCTGACTGGAGGAAGCAGGCTGCTCTTGCGTTTTATTTAATTTTTAATTAAGCTATTTTTGTATTTTATTTTAAGAGAGCGCTTTCTTACAAAGGACGTTTTAAAGAAAGCCTCATTGTCAGCATTCTCTGTTAAAAAGGCTGCTTGTCCGACAACAGTGCTTCCTTTCAGGGATGATGTTGGAGACTTGCTCAACAAAGGCACTTGTTTATTTTTCCTCTTTACAACTGATTTTTTTGCTTTTTGTTGTTTTGTTGTTTTTTTTTCCAATCCATCAGAATAAATTGAGAGTGGTGATGGTATTCATGAGGAGCGAGAATTTCTGTTTTCCCCCCACCTCTTTTCCCTGTTAGCACGGGATTTCACTGTTCGATCAATGTAAATGCAAATGTTCTGCTCGACCCCATAGTTTAGGAGGAGCACTTTTTCAGCTGCCACCTATTCATTTTTAACTTACTCTGTTACAGTTTCAGAAGATCGGAATATAGTTGGTGCTGAGTGGTCTAACCGGAGCTGAGGCCTCGTGTTTACATGCCACAGTGTTGGCATTTGCAGTGCAAGCCCGAAGGGGCCTGTGCAGAATTCATGCTTATTAAGCTCTCCTCCTGCCTCCGGCTTTTCCATCAGAGCAAAGCAGTATCCTGTCATTCACGGAGTTTGCTTTACCTGAGTGTAGCGATAAACAGTAAAAAAACTACTGCTCCTTTGCACCTTCACACTTGCTGTCATCAGCCTCATTTTTAAGTAGTCTTTTCTGAAGACTCTGTGAGATAAAGTGCATGGGAATATCAAATTACAGTATTTGATACAGTACCAAATCACTTGGCTGATAAGAGGAAGAAGACCCCAAACACAATGGTTTTGCGCTGCTCAGTGTACTAAATCATTCATCCACACAGTGAACATATGGGCAGGTAGAAAAGTGCCGAGGTGAGGAAAACAGATTTTCAAGAAGGCCAGGTAGGCACTTCAGCATTTGAAGGAATCAGCAACTTTAATGATCCATAAAGCCTCGAAGTAGCAAAAGCGCAACCGAGAAGTATGAGATGGAACCCGTTCTGAGCAGACAAGATAACCACAGTTTCCTTGGCTGGAGGAGCATGCCTGCAGGCTGACGGGTAGTTTGCGTCACTGCTGCCATGCACCAAAATGCTCTTTATTTGCATGATGCTGTGTGGAAGCTGTTGTTGCTGATACAGCAGGCGCTGGCTGACAGCATCAGTCTGGTTACACAGCACACCCTTCCTCTCATGCGGCAGGAGACGAGAGGAGGAAAAGCTTGTTGCCATTTACTTGCTGTTGTGCCTTGCTTCTGTGGATGGACCCCAGCGTGGGTATCTTGCGGTAGCGCTGAGGGCAGCAACATAATACATTTAGATTAGATAAAGGAAAATAAAATCATCACTGTGAGAGTGATGAGGCCCTGGCACAGGTTGTCCAGAGAAGTTGTGGCTGCCCCATCCCTGGCAGTGTTCAAGACTAGGCTGGACAGGGCTTTGAGCAACCTGGTCTAGCGGAAGGTGTCGCTGCCCATGGCAGGGGGCTGGAACTAGATGAGCTTTGAGGCCCCTTCCAACCCAAATAATTCTGTGGTTCTATTTCCTTCTTGTAGGGACTGTATTTCTACTATTGTGGTTGGGAGATTTGTTACATGTTGAGAACTATAGTGTAGCAAGGACAACCGGCCTCTTTACTCAGGACATAAAGGTTTTGGGCCTTGGGCCCACAAATGGCCATGGGCATTTCAGGGAGAGATGCATATGCAGCACTTGGATGTAGGTGAACTGTGTTATGTGAGCAGACAAATGGCATGCAGGAACATTAGAAACAGATGCACTACACATGGTACCGAAAACTTCATTTGGATCCTCCTCAACATCTCCTGTTGGCTTTGGCAGGAAGGGTTGTATCTTGCATTGCAAGCCTTGTTTCATATAGAGAGCGTAGTATATGGCTAGGCAGTTTGCAGAACAAAAGCTGAGTTTGGTTTCAATCTGGCTGATACTAAACAGACTTTGAGTGAAGAGGGCTTTTGTTTCAATGCCATGACATTAAACCCTAATATGAACCTTCCCCTTGTCTTGGCAAGGCAGAGCACTGCACTGTCATTTGCTTGTTGATATTTTCTGCCAAACACAAATAAATTCTTTAAGGCTCATGCTGCTGAATAATTAATTTTTTATGGTTCCTGAAGGGAATACTTTATAGCTGAGGTAGATCTTTCCATAGGCTGAGAGCGCCAGGATTATACTTACTGAAAAAGCTGACAGTGGTAAGCAGGGCACAGATCCTCGAGGGGCAGGTTTGCAGGGCATGCTGTGGTGGATGCATATGTGCCTCTGCAGGTGCTTAATCCCACAGATACAAAGCTGCAGATGAGCCCCTCAGCTGTTGCCATCACCTTTGGGCGCACTTATTCCTGCTACTGATCTGCCAAAGCTGTGTCCCATGGCCGAAGAGCTGTTTGGAGCCTTGTTTAGTGACTTAATTCTCAGAGGAGGCATTTTCCCTGTATACTCAGAGGCTAGATCCAGTCCCGGCTTCTGGTGCGGCCCCTGCAAAAGCAGCAGCAGTGTATATGCATGGGTGTGTGTTGCAGCAGCTAATACATGTCTGTCAAGTGAGAAATTGATTCCCAGTTCCCTAATGTAGACAGGGGCTTCTC
This sequence comes from Amazona ochrocephala, assembly GCA_039720435.1. Lineage (NCBI taxonomy): Eukaryota > Metazoa > Chordata > Aves > Psittaciformes > Psittacidae > Amazona > Amazona ochrocephala. Next base: position 66,992,507 of record CM077879.1, read on the forward strand.
TGAGGGTCATCTTTGCTCAGTATGTGATGGTTGAGTCTCTTCTCCTTTCCTTTAATAGGTTTTTGCTGAAGGAGGCCAGAACCCCCCTGCTACTGTTGACAGAAGAGCAAGGGAGGCTTGGCCCAAAGTTCACCCTGGCCAAGGGCTGAGGGTGCTTCATGGTGTGTGATGCCGTGGGTTTGCGTGCATCCTCCAAGCATACAAAATGAGATCATCTCAGGTTTCTCCATGTCATGGCTGGGTGTCAGGTGCTGTAGTTTCGGTGTGCACATGTCAATGAAGAGAAGTGAGTGTGGTTCCTAAATCAGTAAATGCACCTGTCCAGGCAGAACTAGGTTCCACATTTGTTCTGGTCAAATACTGTTTTGCCTAATCCGGATGCATTTTTCCACCTTCTACTCCTTGATAGCAAGAGGTAAATTCACTGCATAGGTGTAACCAGAGGCTTCATCCCTTGCTCTTACTTTGTTTTCCCTGTGTTTGTGGGAGGTTTTGCTCTTTGATTTCTTAAGCAGCTATGAATTAGCCACAGTGGCACCAAAGGACATCTGTACCCCTGAGAATCAGCCTGTGAGCCATCTCAGGGGGGGATAATTTACTTCCTGAGCCCTGAGAGTAATTAATTTTTATCATGGGATTTTCACAGGACTGAGAGCAAAAGGGAATATAGTGGCAATGGACTAATCAAGACCTGGCTGGCAGTGGTTTTCCTTAGCCTTACCAGTTGTGAAGCGGGAGCTTTGTATCCACTGTGTGAATGTGGAAAAGCAGGAGGCTGCAGTAGTTCTGCACTCACCCAGGGCTCTTTGCTGCCTGGGGGAAAGGAGGCTGGCTGGCTTTGGCTGTTGATGTTTACCTTAGCAGGGCAGCAGACTGACTCCTGCGCAGTTTGAAATGGGCAAGTTTTGAAAGCAAGAGTCAGAATACTGCTGCTCAGCAGCTTGTCCTTTCAGGGAGCCTGGCTCGGTGCAGGAAGTCACTAAGGCTGTGCAGTTGCATCATGTAGAGCTGCAAGGTTGGCTTCACCCAACACACATCTGTGCTGTACTGCATAGGAAACAGGCAGAGACCCATTCCTGAAAGGGACAGAGAAAGTTTCCAGTGTCACTTTCGTATGAGAACACAAGAGGTTTCTGACAGTAATAGCTGTAGCTAGTAATAGGAAGAAATTACTCAGCATTGTATTGCTACCTTACTGCTGTCTCCGTTGCTGTATCAGTAGGCTTAATCGTGGAGGTGCTCCTGATGATTGAGAAATGGCTGTGGGCTTTCATATCACACTTAGAGGCTGGGAGAGAGTCTGAAGTCAGAAAACTATCTAAGCGCACAGAACTGTGCACCCTGCAGGTCAGACAGTTCTTATTGGAAATGCAAGGGCACGGTGAGATTGCCAAGCTCAAAAGACAGTATTTTTGCTGTAAAATTCTGCAAGTGCTTGAAGGTCACTGTAACTGCATTAACTTCAGGGACTTCATTAAAGGATTCATTTTTTTAATTATGGAGAACTGCATGGGTGAAAAAAGCCCATTTTATGGAAACCCCACCCTAATAACAGAAAATGATGTTTGATTAATGCTCCTATTTCTCAGAAGTGCTTAATACACCATGCAAATGCAAAGATTAAGTAAAAATCTCAGCATTACTAAGCCTGCTGTAGCCTTGGAAATGTTTAAATGCAGCACACTGTAGGGTAGTGATGAGAGAAAGCTTCATAATTAATGGCTGAAGTGGCAAAGGGTTATAGCTAGCAGCTGATCCACTTGCCAGCAGAAGAGCTGTCATGTCTTACAGCAGTCTGGGTAACGTGGATGTGATAATTCTGATCCATGTGTTTGCAGTCCTGCAACCCAGATCATACTGGCATGATTGTCCTGCATGCAGAGGGAGGCTTGCAATGCTGTCAGAGGTACCGAACCATGGTTTATTGCCAGTTCCAAAGAGAATTGAACAGCTACCTACTAAAGCGGTGAGAATGATGTCCTGGTTGCATCCCGAGGAAATGGGAATTATTTCAGTTGTGGCCTTAACTGCACTGTCTGTGCTCTGCCAAGCTGTAGCTCTTCAGAAGAGAGCTTCAGCAGCTGAAATAGAGATTGTAAAAGTAAATATGTTTTTAGTCACTGTTGCACTGCTTGTGAAAACAGCGGTGCTCTCCTTTATGCTACCTAATTAGAGCTGCCTCTCACGCTGCCATGCTGGAGAAGGTGTCAGCAGGTCCAATATGAGCTACCAGAAGCAGAGAGTAAAAGCAGTCAGGTAGAATGTGGTCAGGAGTGGTACCTTTGAAAATGCATGAGGACTCACTTGCAGAGAAGAGCACTGCTTGCGGCTCAGTTCGCAGTCTTGTAGCCTTCTCTAGCTGACCTTATCATGTTGTTTACATTTTAGCACCTCTGAGTTTGTCTTTGATTCCTGTTTGGTTTCAGTTAGTGCCAGAAGTACCTACACAGCCCCAAAAGGCACACAGCTGATAAGGTTGCAGTTAAAAAGATCCCCGACTGCAGTCCCTTGTTCGTGTGACACAGGGGATGTGCTTCTTGCTAATCCTGTTTTCTTAATGTGGCTGACTATTGCCAAATAAGTTCTAGTTGATAACTTTGCTTAAGGAAGAGAGGCACAGAAGTTTTAGCAGACTAAATAGGTATACAATGTATATTATCCTTAAGGCTCTAAACCCAAGTGTTACATGGGAGGGGGGGGACTCCTGGTATTTTCTTTTAAATGGTTGTGTAAACTTAACCTTTCTCCTCAGTGGTGAGACTCAGAGTGTGCTATGTTATGATAGTATCTGTGACCACATCCCACATTTTCCCTACTGGACTGCTAACTCCTTTATTGTATAGAGTGGATTATGTTCCCTTCAGCAGTGTTGGTATTTTTCATTTCCCCTTTTGTCCACATACTCACCAGGCACACGTATGCGCTTGATGCTAATAAAAGCTTGCTAAGGTGGCAGAATGAATAGTTCCCACGTGGGCTTTTCTGCGATACCTATCTAGCTGCACTCAGTGGCTTCAACGTGAGTGTGACGAGGCAGGAATGAGCTTGACTAGAAGAGAAGGTGAGCAGGCAGCACAGTGAGGATGGTTGGTGGGGTGACAGATACGATCTCAAGCCCCTCACTCACATTCGGTGATGCGAAATGACTCATGTTCAAGTTCAGGAAAAGTAGCGCATTCACCAGGTCACTGTCAAGGTTGTGCTGGGGAGCAAGGCTCAGTTTGCTTAGGTGCTGGTATTTGATGACACAACCAGGAAGGAGGTTAGTGGTGATTTTACCAAGAGACAGTTTCCTTCTCTTTGGTTGCTTTTGTGTTACGTTTGGAATATTTTTGGCATACAGTATATGCAGAAACAGCTTCCTCCTAATGGGTAAAGTGAACCTTTGAACATAAGCATTTTTTCCCCTCTTGCAAACCAAATTATGGCTATGCTATTTAGCATGCATCTGTTTTAACTAGTATTGCTTCATGACATGCCAGATCGTGAATGAACTAAGCAACAGCAAACAGGCTCTTATAGTGCTCAATAGCAGAGAGTAGCGTGTGAGAGATCTCAGCACTTCTCTGTGTTGTTCATAAATTGCTTGTATGTTTGCAAGAACAGCTGTGAAAGTCCTGAAAAACAAGTAGTAAGATATGGTGCTACAGGGTGGTAGTCTGTTGCTGCCTCTATTTCCCTTTCCGCCTTCCAGATGTCCACTATTTATTTAACTAACTGCTTTACTTCAGAGTGCAACTCTACACATTAAGAACTGAAACAACAACCTTGTGTTTGATAAACTACAAAAGCAGAAGTGGTTTAAAAGTCCTTTGCAAGGGCATAAGGCACCAAATGTTTGAATGTTTAAATAGCACAGGCTCTAGTTTTAGTTCAGTTGTACAGCGCAGTAATTTGGTGAACTGCAATGGAAATTCGTATACTAATGGAAACCCAGATGCACTTCATTCATGGGTGCTTCAGAAGCTGACTTGCCTCTTCTGTTGTGTCTTTCTTACAAAACTGCAAAGGGTCCAGCATACTGTAAGGCTTTAGAGCATTTATTTAGATCAGAGCAACAAAAACTATTTTTGAATAACATTCTTTTGCTACTAAAGGTCATGAACAAGTACTCCTTGATTGTATCAAGGTACTGTATGTAAAACTAACCCAGCAAAAGCCTACATGCATGTAGGTCAAGCCATCAGATTCCTTTGCCATGTTCTTATCATTTTTTACAGAATCATAGAATGCCTTGGGTCAGAAGGGATCTTAAAGTCCATCCAGTTCTAACCTCCTTGCCATGGGCAGGGACACCTTCCACTAGACCAGGTTGTTCAAAGCCCGTTCAGTCTAGCCTTGAACACTGCCAGCGATGGGACATCTATTTTTTATGATCCACTTACTTATTACCCCCAAGCAGTGATGGTGTGGAAGAGGTCTTCTTGTCTTCACAGTTCTCTCACTCTAATGGCATGTTGTTCTATAGCAAAGATAAGATGCAGTTTGCAATTTTGTATAGAGAAAATAGCACGAGACAAAAACAAATAAAATGCTTAAAAGCAAAAATCAGTGTTTATTCTTGTAGTGTGATTAAGTTTCCCGTAACATGTAGACTACAGTGAAGTTCTGTAATGACAAATGAGAACACCACAACTTGAGAAAAGGTAGAACAAGACAGACTAAATTGATTGGTGCTTAGAAGACACATGGTATTTTTTTCCGCATAGCAGAAAGCTGCTGGTACCTGGATGCCATTTTGTCCTTCAGCTTGCATCCCTGTTACAGCTGAAGACCACATCTGTTAGATAACAAAATGGCTGTCAGTTGCCATTTGGGAGAACTGAGATATGGCTTCACCCATGACCTCTGCCACCCAGAGGAAGCCAAAGGAGGGCCATGATGCAGTGGATGGTGCTTGTGGTGTTGCAGAACAAAGCTTCCTGCTCAAGACATGGAGAAGCTAAATAGAAATTTTTGTCTTTAAAATTCTCAGGATCATGCTTAATCCACTGAGAGAAAGCAAAACTGCTGTTAGGCACCACTACAGAAATGGAGAATTTAGGGTTTGGGTTTTTTGTTTTGTTTTTTTTTTTTTTTTTTTTTGTTTTTTTTTTTTTTGAAAAAGAGATACTTCCTTTAACTGCTCTGTATTTTAATGAATAGTAAGCAGAAAAAAGCTTGGGGGTGTATTTAAAAAAAATGCTTTTATATAGAAATAGAAATGCCTTACCAGATCAACAGTTTCATAAGGCCTTTGATGCTCTAAAACCTGAAATGCTACGGCGTGACACAGAAGCCTGTTGTTGAGCTAAAACCATCAGCTGCTCTGGCAGTTGTAGGTTGCAACCCCTGGAGAGTGCACTGAAGTTCACCAGATAATCTCATTGAATGAATGTGTGTATCCAGCTGAGAATTAGAGATAAAATAGTTCATGGCTGCTCTCTTCCCTCTGAGCAGAAGACTATTTTCATAGACATTGAGTACCAATAGTCTCCATGGTAGCCAGTTGCCTGTTAGTGAAATAAGAAGTGCAGTTATGCTGAAAAATGAAATCTGTGGTATCTTGGGTTTTCCTGATTAGTTGACTTTTAATGACTTAAGTAGCACTTTGGGATTTGAGTTCTTTTGTTTGCTTTTTAACCCCTGCAAATGGACTGCCAAGTCAGAGTAAGATGCTATTTCTCGATAATAGTCCATTATCAATAAGCATGCAAAGTTGTCTGTGTTTTTCCTAAGAAGAGTTTCTGTCTGTGTTTTTCAGCTTGTTAGTGACTTATTGGAATTCTGCTTCTACACCTTCCGAGAGTCTCAGGCACTGAAAGTAGAGTTTCCAGCGATGCTGGTGGAAATCATCAGTGACCAGCTACCAAAGGTGGAATCTGGGAATGCCAAGCCCCTGTACTTTCACAGGAAGTGATAGAAAATGTCTTAAATGGAAGAACTTTGCCTTAAGTTTCCCTGTGTTATTCCACACCCATGAAGGACCCAAGAAACCATATTTTAAACATGCTATTTACACTTGTTCAGCAGTCTCTGAATAGTCTAAAATCATACAAAGGGTTTGGGGAATGGAAAGCAAGATTTGGCAAGACCTAGATGTTTGGATTTGGCAAGACCTAGATGCTTGGAAATTACCCCATAACCCTAAAACACTTAGAAAATGTTCCTGTTCCTCTGGATGAAAAGCCATATCTAGTCAATAACTCTTTGATTTTGATATTTTAACAGATGGAGTTTTAAATATGCCATGTAGTTTCTGGTATTGTTTGCTTGTTTTAAAAGGGTTCGAGAACTAATGAGAACTTTTTAAAGCTTACCCTTGGTTTGCACATAAAACGTAAAGTCAATATGGGGCATTAATATTCCTTTCTTGTTAAAAAAAAAAAAAAAAAGGAAAAAAAAGAAAAAAAGACAAAAACAAAACCTATATATATACACATATATACACACACACAAACCCTAACGTGTAAAGTAAAAACAGAACATTTGGTGTGGAATACTCTGTTATCCCCACCTGCGGCATTTGTTATCCCATGTTATCCCATCATAGATGCTATACACTGTGTTAAGTGTCCATTTACTATTTAATTACAAAGGATGAGATGTGAAAACAAATGCCCTGGTATCAATTTATAGTATCTATTGTGCTGGCTTTACAAATAATTTTTTGCAGTCTTTTGCTGTACTGTACATTGCTGTATGTATAAATTGTGAAGGACCTGAAATAAGGTGTAAGGAACTTTTGTAAATGAGACAAAAAAACTCTTTAATGGTTAATAGGATGAATGGGAAAGTATTTTTGAAAGAACTCTATTTTGCTGGAGACTATTTAAGTACTATCTTTGTCTAAACAAACAAGGTAATTTTTTTGTAAAGAAGTGAAATGTTCTGCATGCATAATGAACCGTTTACAGTGTATTTAAGAAAGGGAAAGCTGTGCCTTTTTTAGCATCATATCTAATTTACCATCCTACAGTATCTGTTGTAAATAACCACACTTAACCTTTTCAGTTGTATTTAAGCCTATTTCCCCTCTATATTTTTCTCCCTTTCGTCTCGCTTGCAAGCGTACGTGACTTGAGCACATCTTCGAACTCCTGCTTCATACTTCTGTAGGAAACTACACTCTGTTGTGTTTGCCATTTTACCAAGGTTTCATTTAACAAGACAAATTACGGTCTCTCCAAAGCTTTTGCCAGCTTAATGATATAGTGAGTTCTTGCCCTCGGTTCCCGTTCTCTCTCAGGGGAACAGGGGTGAATAAGATGTTGAATGATTTCTCTTTTTTTATTAAGGCTTCCCAGATTGTTTGGTTTTCCTTTGAATACTGGACACATAAAGCATCTTAAAAGGTCAGATTATTATTTCAGATGGGGGAGAGCAGTTTCTGATTATGATGGAGGGAACATGCAGATCATTACAGTAAGTATACGGAACAGATTTGTCCTGGTGAGAGGGGTGGTAGGTGCTGCTAAGGGCAGGCAAGCTGAGTAGAATTTTTAGTGATAAACTAAAACCGCGTGTAATTTTGTAAGCGTTTTTGTAATAATCCGAATACATCTGAGAAGACAAATGTTCACACTACAAGTTCAACTCAGTCGGTCTGATTTTGTCTCAAAAATATTTTCTCTAGAGTAAGACTGCAAAGAAAAAAAAACAACTTTTGGAGGTGATTTTCATTGTTTCACAATTTATAAGCAAATACAAAATTCTGGAGTAGAATAGAGGACAGGTGAACTTTTCTGAGGCTCAACTGTTGCTATCATATGCTCCTGTTTAACTAGAATAGTTTTTCAGAGTCCTATAGTGTTCTCTCTGGGTACCACTGGTATGTTGGAGCACTAGTTTGTCCTCTGGCTGGTCAGAATGTAGCATTTCTTTCCAGAGGTGGTTGAATGCAGAATTCTACACCCTTTCCAAGTCCAAATTCTGAGGTGCGCTTTGGTGCACTGAAGCCAGTCAGTGCTACTTGTCTTTTTAAATGACACCTGCCTTATGCAATGGGGAATCTGTAAAGACTGTATTCAGAGAGATTTTTTTATATATAAATATATGCATACGTATATTATTTGCATTTTGGAAGTCTAATTCATAGGCAGATCTTTCAATACTGACCTGCACAGCAATATGAAAGCCAAACTTCCAACGTGAGATACACAGCATGCAGACTAGTTGTTTACAGTAAAAACACAGTCCTACATCCATCTTCTCATTTACCTTTTTTTTTTTAAAGTCTAAAATAGGAAATTTCAAAGCCAGGTTCTGGGTGAATACAGTCTGCAGCAGCTTTTTATATTAACAAAGTTACTGCCTCCTTTTCTGTCTCAGAGTAACTTTGCTTGATTAAACTAGCAAAGCCATATTCTACACTTCATTGTTAAATGCCTGTCCCAGTCCAAATTGTTGTCTGTTTGCTCCTATTTTTGTACCTTATTACTTTTAATCTTGGTTTGGTACAATTCATAATTCACAGAAACTTCATATAATTAAACACACTAAATTAGTTTTAAAAAGCAATTTATATCTTTATGCAAAAACGTTATGTCTGTCTTTGCAAACAACTGTAAGCAGATTATAATAAATCCTTTACTTTAATCACCTGTTGTTTATGAAACCATTCATTGATTATTATTTTTTGCAAGAGATCACTGACGTAATAGATACAATTGGATATAGATGTTGTAAGAGGCAGTATTCTCTTAGCAAGGACACTTAAGCAGAATAGCCATCACTTTTTTTATCTAAACCTGTGTACAGCAAAGAAATAAAGAAAGAAACCAACAGCCCTAGTTTTTAGCTACCGGGGGAAGTTCCCTTCTTTTGCATTTGTTTAGAGTGAAATAGGCATTTGTCTCCTGCAAAATACAAGACACAACCTAAAAGACCTTTTAGGAGTGGGCTTCTGTTCATCAAGCTGAATTACTTTGGTGTTAAGAAGGAACAGGAATATGCAGAAAGCGCATTGTATGCACAGTTAAAAATGTAAAATAGTGTTAATGTTCTGCAGTGGGTATTTCAGGAATACTACACAGCGTGCGACTCAACGGTTGCGCAGAGTAAACTAGAAGAGACTAAAGTTTGCAATAGCAGAATCTTATTAAAAAAGATACTTTACAATCAATAATGCAAAAAGCTAATTCACAGGGTGGTGTTTTTCACTGACTTGTTTAAACATTTATGAAATTAAACAATTCTACAGTTAATGCACTTTTAATTGTTTATTAAAGATTTGACTCTTTCTTTTTTTAGAGCAATGTTTTCAGCTGGAGGTCAATGACTTGATAAGATGATAGACAGCAGTTCTGAGGCCAGGAAGCTCAGAGGAATGTTTAAGAATTCTTGGAGTTTAAATAGATTCCTGGATGAAAAAAAAAAGCAGCCAGCAGTATGGTGTAAACAGTAAAATCTATGCATAATGATGCATTTATAATTAGGGGTTTGCTTCTGTATGTTTAAAGCTTTTTAAATAAATAGAAAATATTGTTTGGTCTTTATGTTAATGTCTGCAAGTACCTATTTTTTTCTTTTTTTTATACAAATTGTACAAATATACATGAATTAAACTGGTTTGATTGCAAGGATTTCTTGCATTTTAATCTCAGATAGGTGCTGGTGCAGTGATGTCCTTAAAGATGAGCTTCTGCTCCTCTAGAAACAAGTCTGAGTAACATAAACCAACAGTATAATAGAACATCTTTCTTCACACATCTAGAAATTTGGTTTCATTAAGCTCTATTAATGTGAAGGATGCAGCAAATACGATGGCTTAAGCCAGAGAGCCGCTACTCACACTAACCCTAAGGAATGCCCAACAATGAGGAATTTGGTTCACTTAGCCTGGGCAACTGCAACTGACAAATGAGGTGCTGACACAGTTGTTACACCCACAAGCTCCATCCTGCTCAAAGAAATGAACCCAGCACCCTTCTGCAGCCAGACCCATCTGGCTTCCAGTTTCGATTAACCTGGAGTTGCTGCACCCATTGACCGAAGGTGGAATTTTTCTCACAGAAATAGGGATTTGCTATTTTACAGTGAATTAGTGAAGAATTACTTTCCTAATAAATACCTAGTGAGTGGTGAGACACTGGCACAGGTTGCCGAGAAGTTGTAGCTGCCCCATCCCTGAAAGTGTTCAAGACAGGCTGGAGAGGGCTTTGAGCAACCTGGTCTAATGGAAGATGTCCCCGCCTCTGGTAGAGGGGTTGGAACTATGTGATCCTTAAGGTCCCTTCCAACCCAAAACCAGTCTATGATGATGATGATATACACCAGGTTTCCCTGGTGACTAAATGAACCTGCCTTTTTAGGGTCAAGTCTTCCAATCATAATTGCAAGACACGATGGGAGATAAAACCCTGCTTTGTTCTGTGCACTCTCCCTCTCAAAAATTCCCCATTGAGTTCTGCATGCAGCTCACTCTGTGGTGTAAGAAAGACCACCATTTAATTGCATTTTGTTTTTTTAATAACAAGTTCCACAAACTTTTTATTGCCAAAAATCCTCACACCTGCCTTCTGTTTGCTGAATTGTCGGAAAGAATAGCAGAGAATCAGCAGTGTTAAGAAAAACATCCCATATGTTTACAAGCAGATGTATCTGTCATATGCTGTTCTAGAAATAAGAAAATGCTATCACGACTTAAAAACATAATAAAACTTGTAATCTGACCTCAAGCTGGGACACTGCTTCCTTTCAGGTATCTACAGTGACTGGGAGTTTATGATGAATACAGTACTACTGAGATAGAAAAGAGGGGCGAACACCCTTTCATTTCAAAGGTTTTGCTAGGGACAACAGGCCATGCCATAAGGTTTTAAAACACTTTAATTATAGGTAGTGAGAGGACAAAGTGTATTTGGAGCTTACCTGTGGTTCCTGCAGGCACGGATGAGGGCACGCTCTTGAACTCTGGAGTAGAAGAGATGTCCCCAAGGTACATCCAGCCTCAAAGGTGAAACTCCAGTGATGACTTTCAGTTAAACCATGTTTTAAACCACTGGTGCATTTGTGGCATACACAAGCCCTCTGTCAGCAACTCTTTAAATTGCAAACCAGGTAAGAATTGTGAAATGGGTTAAGAGAACGAGAATATCTGTTCCAAGTTTCTCCCCATGTCTTTTCTGTGCTACAATTACAGAGGCCCAGCTAGAAAAAGTGTAAGCAGTGGAGCAGGAACACTTACTTTCATTACAGGGTAGATAAATCTGGCCATCAGAAGGAAACCTGCCATGAAGATCAGCTGGGAAAATGATTGGCAACATTCAGCAGCTTAAAACCCCCAGGGTTTTCATCCAGCAGAGTGAAAATGCTGCCTAGCCAAGGTGCAGAGCTGCTCACTGTCCAGTGACTAACACAGACTGCAAATTCCCACTGATCCCAGCTAGTCAGGAGCCTCATCTTTGCCATTAATTATGCAGCAAACACATATTTGACTAATCCCCAGGTGGTGGGATTCAATCTGTGGCCCCATAGTGAAGGCAACACAAACGTCATTTTGCATAACAAGCACAAAACATTTGGGTTTGGTTTTTTTTTCTAATTCCCCCTCTAATTTTCAGCCTGTGTCATGCATTCCCTACCAGGAGTCTCAGCTTTTGAAAAGTGACAAGTACATCTTCCTATGCACAGTAACCAGCACATAGCAAGGGAGGGGGAGCCCAACCTGAGGATCAAGCTGGACCTATAATCATAGCTGTGACATGAGAGCAGTTCCCCATGAGAGGTCAGAGTCAGGCCATGCTTGCAGAGAACGACCATTCCTGCTTCCAGGACAAAACAGCAATGCCCTTTAACCAGCTTTCTCACAACTGATTCCCTGTCCTCCCTCCTGCCTCGAGTTAACAGTGTGTTACACTGCTCTTCCCAACTCTACTAAGCCATGAGGCAGACAGACAAGAGGCATGCCCTAAGGCCCAGGGTCAGGAAAACAAAAACAATCTTGAAGGATGGGAAAGGGGCCTGACTTTTTAATCTGAGTTTTAACTTTCAGATTCCTTTAATGTCTACTTCCAACCAGGCAGTATGAGGGCATCGCTTACAGCACTGTTCAGCAGCACAGATGAAGAATGAGAGGTGCCACAGCTACTTGGCTGTACAAGTCTGTACTCAGTCTCACTATGACCAAGCTGATGTGGAAACCCCTATGAAGGGCAGCAACTACCACAGCTAAATTCCTGAGAGGCAGTGTGGTCAGCCCAGAAGCCAGACCTGATCTAGCTCAGCTCACACCACTGCCTTCAGACAACATCTACAACATGAGGAAGTTTGGATTAGTATTACCTCTGCTCAGTAAAGAAGTTTTCCTCTTGTGTTCTGCTTGGCTCCAGAAGTAATGGGAGTCTCCAAACATCTCACTTAAAGACAAAAAAGGTCACAGGACCGGAGGGAAGAGACACCAAGCCTTTTATTCCTCCTCTATCTGCATTTTTAAACAACCTCAGTTGAAAACAACCCCAGTGCTAGAGCTGAGAAATACATTGAGAGTTTTGGAAGACAGCAGCCAGGACAAGATCAAACATGCATTGCAGGTTTAAAACAACAGTGAAATAAATGGAAGCAACTTAAAAAGCTTGTAAGCTTCAAGTTACCAAGCTTTGCTGTGTGACAAGCCAGCATACCCGGCTGCCGCACCCTTACTGGGCTCATACCAAAGATTTACATTCTCCCTCTTTCAACGTTTTCCACACAAAACTGAGCCTGGCCACACATCCCTGCCACACCATCCTGCCTCCAGAGTGACTCTTCAAGGCCACAGATGAGCTGATTGAGCTGTGGGCCAAGGCGACACAACACGCAGCCAGCACAGTACCTTGCCATATGAGCAAATCTGAGTAAAGAAACCTGCAGTCTGCTGCTGTATGTACTGGTGCAACTATTTCCTTACTACTGAGTCAAGGAGTAAATTAAAGAACATGATCTTCAGAGAAGTCCAAAAGTCATCTTTGGTGCTTGGGTCACTCAGTCACTATGCCAAGACAAGAACTGCCTAAAAGCCGTATGGCAGAGTCACTGCCCAAATACCGGCAGAATATACCAAATGGAACTCCTCAGAGCTCTGAGGTTTAGTGCTGGAGAGCTGCACTGGCTTGGCCTACCATTCCTCCATGTGGAAGTGATTTGTGCATACTGCAATGGTCTGTGCAGTCCGGGCAAAGGAACAAAATAATGGTATGGAGTTGAATCTACAGGGGAAAAAAGCCATCTCAGCCTTAAGGCAGCATTAACCATTAACTGGGTTACTAATCACATTAGTTAGAAAAACTTGCAAGCTAAGTATATTTGCAGTAAATGACTCCAAATCCACAGAGTCCAATTGAAGAAATAAGCGAGCCTGTATAAGCATGTCATATTTTCCTGCATCCTCTCCACTGCCTCCCAGAGGGTCTTAACTTGAGGAAAAGAAAAATAGAAAGATTAATGATAAACTACATGTAACTTGTTTCTTTCATTTTAATCGCAAGGCACAGATTTATACACCACAAGATTTCTGGAAGCTTTTTCTAAGACCACAGATAACTCTTACTACTCAAATAGTTCTACAAATTACAAGGCAGTTACTTGAGGATTCTGACACATCTTTAGTATCTTACAATTGACAGCTACAGGGGAGGAAGAAAGGGGAGCTCAAGATGGAGCTAGACAGACAGACAGACAGACAACAGATAAAACACAAGATGCCTCCAGGATGCACAAGGCCCACAGCCAGAGATTCACTTTTGGTTTTGGCTTGAGCTCACAGAGTTGCCTATTTAAAGTAAGAAAAGTTCCCCATCCATTTTGGAACCTGCTTGAGGCTGACTACGTAAAGCTGCCAATAATTATTTCACATCAAAACAGAACTAGAGCAAAATATCCTCCAACATAGGAACGACTTAGGTCAAAGAGCAAATAACATTTTATTTCATTTACAGTGATATTTTTGAGTAGCAAAGGAACCATGACATATAGGAGCCTGTAATAAAAGTTCATGTGCCTTATCTTTATAAAATAAATGAAATCATACACACAACATAAACAAATGTGTTCTTTGAAGACATTTGAAAAATGTCATGTCTGGATACCTATTATTTTACTTACTGGTGTCTGTTCCATACCATCTATTCTGCTTTGAAATATAATTTGTCAGCATGATAGCTTTTTTTTTCATCCAACAGAATTTTCCAACCCCAAATAATATTATGTTAAAAATGCTGATTTTTTATTAATATCTCCAGAAGGCTCAAGGGAGACCTTACAACAGCCTTCCAACACCTAAAGGAGGCCTCCAAGAAAGCCAAAGAGGGACTTTTTACAAGGGCATGTAGTGTCAGGACAAGGGGGAATGGCTTTAAACTGACAGAGGGGAGATTTAGATTAGACATTAGGAAGAAATTCTTCTCTATGAATGTGGTGAGACACAGGCACAGGTTGCCCAGAGAAGCTGTGGCTGCCCCATCCCTGGCAGTGTTCAAGGCCAGGTTGGACGGGGCTTGGAGCAGCCTGTCTAGTGGAAGGTGACCCTGCCTGTGTCAGCAGGGTTGGAACTAGATGAGATTTAAAGTCCCTTCCAACCCAAACCAGTCTGTGATTGTATGATGACACTAACTCTATAAAAATCTTCCTATACTGGCAGTTGAGTCATGATCAACCAAATATTTGACTTACAATGCTAGGCATCTTGCAAGCAAGTGTACCACTACTGCTCTTTACAATGGAAAAAAGCACCCTATTAGAAAATGAACCTATCCCTCCATCCCCCATTCTTGTCCCCCCACCCATTCCAACCCTTAAGGGTCTTTTCCTTGTAATTTATATTTGGCAACACAATGTCTTTATACAGATCAGGACCTTCAATCCATAGTCAGGCTCTTCATTGATTAAAAGCAGTCACAAAAGTAGGTAGAAGTGACTATAACAAAAACCCATGGATACCATGTACACCTTCTTCTTGTTCAATGCACAAAGCTATAAAAACTGAACATAGTTTTGTGGAATAAGTCCTCTCCTGCCATTTAGCGTGCCTTCTAGCCATCCTGGTTCCCTGGAAAATTGCACTGCAAGAGAAAAGAAAAAAATGACTGCATCTTTGTGTGCTTGAATTGGTACTGCTAGGTTTAGCCCCACAACATCAGGTCAAGCATCCATAAAAACATCTCACTGTCTGCAGTGACCAGTTTAAGAATCTGGATAGGAAAGAAGAGGATCATTAACTGAAATACATGCATAATATAGGAGCTTGAACCATCTTCTGCAAAGCATACACACTGAAATCGCTTTTAGAGGTGTAGGAGACTTCGTTAAGGAAACAGTTAATGTAACTTACGACAGATTTATAAAATAGAAAATCTAGGTGACTTTGGGGAAAAGTTAGAATTCATCTCAAATAGAGGGAAACAATTTCAGTAGCTGGGAGCAAAGCATGACCAGAAACCTGTCTTGAGCAGAGGTGATGAATTTGTAAGCTCAGAGCCACAGAAAAACAGCATAAGGCCTTACACTGCAGGAGAAGTAAGCATGTAAAGATTGCAGGAAGCACACAAGATTATACAGGAAACAGAAATGAGCCAGATCTTTCTGAAATATCATCTCTTCAGAGAGTAGAGCTGCTACTGGATGAGACCAATGGACAAAACGTGATCTTCTGGTTAAAACCTCTCTCTGAAATGAAAATATATAGTGCTATCCACAAACTATGATGGAAAGTCTCGAACAATACACCTTTTTTTCTTATTGCCGTCCTAAGTGTTCACCACTCTGACCTCAAAGTTTATGCAAGAGTATCTATGAATCTAAAACAAGAAAACATCCGTTTCTGCTCTAAATGCCCCACAAGTTACTCTGTGAGCAACAGAACTAATAAAACCTGGCTTCCTATGTATTTTTGACCACATTTGTCAGGAAGTTAAAAAGAAGCATAAGCCTCATTCCTTTGGAAAACAGACTAGAAAAGTCCTCCAATTCCGCTTTCAAATTTCATGCAAGAATATGACAAAGGTACCTACTTACCTACATAACTGTAAAATCCCACACTTTAGTGACCCACGATATTCTGTACCATATTAATTTATCCTCGCAGAGCTTCTGAGATAGACATTATTTAGGGAAGAGATCAGACAAATGCTGAAACATGCTGCCAGCCATGTCAGTGCTTTATTTAAAACACATTAACACATTGGGGAATGTGATATTTGTAGCCTTCTGCAAATCAGGGAAATAACAGTTAAGAGAGAGCAACATGTTAAGTCTCACTTTCCAAAGCATTGTAAGGCTCTAAATTTGAACACTTAAAACATGCTTTCCCCTAGATTTTTTCTTCCTGCCCTGTTACTGTCAGGCAGCAAAGCAAGAAGCCATGCTCAGAAACCACGCTTTAAGCACCAGCTATACCTCTAAGGAATCCAGAAAACAAAACTGCTTTCAAATGATACTGAGAGTTTAGGTTCAGAACAAAAGTCTGAGCCTATATTTATAATGAATATGTTCAACAGAAAGATTCCAAAGGAAAAATACAGATAGATAGAAAATTACCTTTCGGATCTCTGCGCACACAGTAACTTACATTGCTATTAGTAATTAGCAGGCCCTCCTCTCCCTTTGTCATTTTTATTCCACAATTACAGAGTGCACATGCATTTGAAGCTGCATCGCTGTCACCATCACAAACCTCCCTCCAGCAGCTCCACCACAGCGGCTGTAATTCTACTCTTTCCAGCAAACACGCCAGCAGCTCTAGTGGGCAGCCAAACCTCTCCCTGAAGTCTCCCATGCCTACGGAGCACATCTGTATTACATGACACTAACTCCAAAAAAATGACAGATTAGGAAGAAAAACAACTAGAAAACCTGGAAGTGGGAAATGTCTACTTGTCCTCTGGAACTCACCCTAAATTTACTTTAGAGAGAGGGCAGATATTGCTGGCATTTGACTGCCTGTAAAACCAAGGCCTGTTCAAAATGGGGGTAGCCCTCGTCAGAGGGGATCACAGTGAAATGTAAAGTTGCCAAAGATTTACCCAGGGGAGGAAATGCTCCAACCAGGCTGAATCACTTGACTCCACACAACAGCTAATTTCAAAAGAAGTATTTTCTAAACAAGTTTGATAACATAATACTGAACTCCACATACTGCTGCATGTTCAGACACAACACACAAAGGACCTGGACTTAAGTGACAAACACCATTTTCACCCCAGAAGAACAGACGTGGCTTGTATCGCTGAGTTCTGTGCTTAGGAAACCAAATATCATACACATATGTTACGCAGTTCAGGGCCTTGTTACCTGTTAGCAGAAGTTCCTTGTAGACTCTTTGAGACTGAAGGAAGAATGAGCACTCTGATTACAACCAAGATCTCTAATTCTAGAGATCAGTCTGTCTTTTAAAGAACACACTGAAAAGTAATTCTTAATATTCAGCAGCTGTGCCTAGCCTTATGTTGGGTAAGACTTTTTCCCCCATTCAAAGCACCCTACACAAGAAGGGTTAAAACACTTATGTACACCACTGACAACTTCTGCAGTCGAATTATATTAAAGGGGAAGCTGTCCAGCTGCAAAGCTGCTTTAACTTCCAATGATCCTGTTTTTCTCACTAACTCATTTCCACAGTATAGCGTACAATAGCACACATGTATTTGAAATCTGAAACACATTACCACACAAACCCATTTTTCTATCATGCACAGCTTTTCTTAAGCCCAGGACACAGGCTATTACTAAAAAAATACCCTGCCCTAGAGAAGACTTTCCATAGTGTCCCCTTTCTGTCATTTCTTCTCAGTCAAGAGCGATTACAGCTCTTCACACTTTCTCAGGCCTGCCTCATTTAAAAACACCTTGCTGCAGAAACTACACATTTGGCCGTAAGACTACAGCTCATTATTGGACCAATCATCCCATAGGTCTGAGTCTTCTGTTGGCTAGGGTCAAAAAGGGAAAATAAATATTTTCAGCAAGGTTTAACGAGTATATAGTGAGACTGCACAAGATCAACCAAAGAACCACCCCTAAGTCATCACCTCTTAATACAATTGAAACAGCAGCAAAGTTGAATGCCCAGGGTAGGAACCCAGCTTCCTCCATGCCCTCTGCAAGGCCATTTCAGCATTCTTACCATAGGGGAGGCAAAGTGCAGAGAAGGAGCAAGTCTGACCATCGTGCTATGGAATAATCACCGCAACTCAAATGGGTTGATTTCAACTTGCACTGAGATCTCTAAGTAAAAGCTGTGCTGAGTTTATCTAATCAAGAAACACAGTAAGGCCAACTTGGCATTTGCAGTAGTTCTTCTTACTTTTGTGTATTCTCCATAGGAAATAGCTTCAATATTGCCAATATTATGATTATCTAACTGCAAATATATAGAATTTGCAAGCAGCAATTTGCAGCGACCCAATGCTATAAGCAGACCTTGCTCTGCTTTGGCAGCTCAAAAGTTTCACAGGTCTTGACTACAAATGAGAGCAAGACTCATTTCCATAGCATTAGTTCATTGCCTAGGTGCTACTAATTTCAGCAGAACTGAATCAGACACCGATTTCCACACCTTTGTGGAAACCAGCTGTTTTGGGAGGACACTGGAACAGGGCAGGAAATCTGATGTACTGTATAGTGCCTGGCACAAGAGGGCCTTCCTTTCTGATGGAAACTTTGCCAAAAAGAACTAATGACCCCAAAAGCCTACGTAAAAGAGGATTGCATTTCAAGGGCAACGGAAATCTCACTGCTAAAACCACTACAACAGCGGAATACGCTTCCACAGAACTCAATCATGCTGGCCAATTTTTCACCAGGAAATTAAATTACAGAAACAAAATGTGCTTGCAAGCCCACTGTGTTTAGAAATCCCTATGGGTTTTTGAAACAAGTCCTAAGGGTAAAGCTGACCACAGAAATACACAAACATTTAGCATACTTAGGGTCAGAATGGAATCTGAAATTTAAAAACTTGCTGTTTCCCTTAAGGATGTGAGAAGCAGCATCTTGTGGACAGGACACAGGGCTAGGAGTCAGGGGGTTGTCTTCCTGATTCTGCTAAAGATTTACTGTGTGACTACAAATGAAACAGTTTGCCTTTAAGGGCCCAGGCTTGTGAAGAATAGCAAACACACTGAGACGACATGACAAATTAGTGAAGGTAGAATTCAGCTTTCAGATTAAGACCTCCTGATATAGAAAGTGTCCAGGCTCCTATTACAGCTGGTGCAGATCTAGTCAGTACAACAAATAAAGAGAGCACCCAAAGAATAATTCGGCTCACTATAAAATAGAGGCAAGTGCTCAATCAGCTGAGCTGCTGCTGAGCTCCCTGCGCTATAACTTAGTGACTTGTGTGTAAACATGGAGACTTGGGGTCTTTCTCCTGAGTTGATTCCCATCCCGCCTGACAGACAGACATCTCCAACAGTCTCCCACACACAGCAGCTACAAGGTAAAACACATCAGTTTATTAAACCTCTTCCATTTTAACATTTCCCTCGCAGAGACCACTGCTTCCTGTTGGCAGGAGCCAAGTCAGACTGGTTAAGGTCAAACTACCTCCAGTGACTTCTTAAAACTTCTAGCAAACTCCGTAGGGATTTGGTAGTGCTCATCTGGTACTTTTTACTGGTAAAATGGGTGTAACTTTCAGCAGCAGTTGGAGGTAGCTACCTCCAAACGGCTCAGGGGTACCTGAAAAGAACATCTGTCCACAGCCTGTACACTCAGTTTCTCCAGATGTAAAAATTTGGATAATAAATGCACATGAATGTTTCCAAGTGCTTTGAAATCCACAGATGAAAGGTGCATGAAGAAGTACTTTCATCCTCATTTTTACTTCAACAAAAGAGTTACTTGCACATATAATGCAATATAATATTTTGGGAGTACCAATTCCCTTTGATGTAAATCCTTCATTTGTTGATACTATAAAGACAGCCAGTCCAGAAGCCACAGCATGACAAGGAGGGAAGAGAGTGCCTTGCAGTCAAAACAAGGGACATTACCTAAGGCAGGCACTTTGTTACACTAGAAAAAACAGCTGTTGTCAGCCCCTCTCTTTTTGTTGCAAAAAGCATGGCTTTTTGTGTACCCTCCATGTTTGATAGGGATGATGCTGCCATACCTTTCCTGAGGAAAATTATTGTAACAAAACACTTTCTCAGTTTTCCTCATATTTTCTCAACCTTAAAACCTGATTTTAAAAATTGTAAAAAGCCTTGACAAGAGGTATCTTGACAAGTTTTCAGGAAGCCTTCCTGCTAGCAATACTGCCAAGGAATTTTGTTGTGTAAACACTATTTACACTACGTAAAACACTTCTTGTGAAATTCCCATTTACTGAATTCTAAGAAGTCTTTTTAAGATCCAGAGATTTAATAACACTTGGCTCCAAGGCTGGCAAGGTTTCAATGCCAGGCAGCCTGATTATTCTTTCCATGATTATTGGGAATATCTGCTTCAACAGCAATAGCAAAAATATACAGCCAGCATATGTCTCTCAATCCCAGATCACAGTCTGCTTCTTCCCATATGTGCCCTTATCCAGCTGCAAACTCTTCAAGCTTTGCCTCTAACCACTTAACTATATTGTTATGTGCTGTCAATAATACAGCCTGTAGCAACTAGGAAATGAACATACTGGCAAAGCCTAAGGTAAACTGAATTGAAGATTTAGAAATAAAAAAAACAGTGGGTATTGTTCAGATTACATCAGTCACTTTCTTACACAATTCAACGAAATAGAAAACTTTGCCTTTTATTTTTTACTTACCAGATGGCACCTTAGCGTTTATATTCTATGATGCTTTATTGGTAAGTCTGTGGGATCTGGACTAGCACCACAAATACGCAATATCAAAAACATCTGAATATGCAAATGTTCAGATTCTCAACAGGTCCCTTTCAGGTGGCATGAAGCTTAATTTAAAATATTAGTAAATCTAAACTTACCAGCTTGAGACACAAACAGATTTTTCTTTTCCCCCATTACAAACAGGAAATGGAAACAGACGTAAAGGTTAAACTCTTACCATCTTGCACCAATATTACATTTCACAGCTATGACAGGTGCAAGACTGTACCTTCACTAAATGCCATTATCCTGTCTCAGGTTAGAGCAGTCAGAAAGATTCCTCCAGGATAATAACAGGTAAGAGAGAACTGCTGCAAGCAAAATCTATGGACCAAGAGAGATGAAACAGAACAAAAACAGGGAAGGGAAAGGAAAAATGGAAAGGAAACAAAGCAGAAAGACAGAGGGAAGAGAAAGTTAAAACCAAACAAACAGTGAGCGGTGAGACAGGAGTAGAGAAGCGAGGCACAGTGGAGAAAGGAGAGACAGATAAAACCTTCACTAATGGAAGAAGCACTTTCTAGTAGACATTAATTTAACAGTTACTTTAATGGTTGATACTAGCTGTATGTCAACTTGATTGATGCATTGTCACTTTGATTGTTAAGGTTATTGGTGGAGCTGCGGAATTGATGTATTATTACTTTAATTCTTCATTTGGGGACTTTATTAGGGCAAATGGGAATTTAAATTGAGTATCTAAAGAACCCGAATTGATTCACTGGAATCTGATCCCAGCACAGACACACAGGTGACTAGCACAAAAAGAAAAGGCCTGTGTGAAGGTATTTCAGAGGTTTCAAATATGGAGACTGGTCTGCACTTTCAATGAGAATACCCTTCTGTATTGACAGAGCCATTCATGAGCCATGCACCTATTGGGAACCCTTACAGAATGACCATTAAGTTATTACATATGTCTAGCTACCACCTTATTACTTGCAGGCTCCCCTCCTTCCTTCTGCCAATGCACAGCCTGCCTTAGGCTGAAAGGCCTGCAGGGGAAGGACAATGCTTATAAAATAACCAGGATATAGTGGAATAAATCAAAACAAATGTTTTAATGAAATGTGATCTTTCCCACTGGAAATCTGCAATTAGGTTTTCAAAATGCAATCCATGTAACCTTTTCCCAAGCTTCCAACCGTATTTGTATGATGATATGGAAAAAGAGTCTTACAGTTGAAACATTTCTCCACAGCTGACAAAGAGTCAAATTCCGTACATGTTCTTGGACAATCTAGCTCCCTAGCTGAAAAACTTGACTGAGGCTGTAATGCACCAAAACCACGGTAGCTTTGCCATAACTTCAAGGGAGTTCTTTGCACAAGGAAAGAATCTTAACACTGCCCTCTCACAAATGTACAACACAGAAGCAACTGCTTCTCGAAAGACTTTCTTGTCCCGTGCCAATTTGACAGTGCAACCCTTGCCCTTCTGTGTCAGAGATGTCCCTCTTCTATGCATCAGATCTCTTTCCGCATGCACTAGATTTTTTTCCTGTACACAGTTTTCTGTCTGCTGATCCCCATCACTCATGTTTTAAAAAAAAATTAAAATAACTGGTGCTAGAGACTTTAAAAAGAGCAATCATTTGGCTAATTCATCTTTAAAAGGTTTCCCACCTAACTTGATTCAGACGTGATTTGCCTGAAAGGCAGCTCTAACAGGAAACAGCAAGTATGATTTTGTAAAGTGGGTGCTAGTAGGGAAGAACCTAGTGCAGACCCCAGACCACCTTACATTGCAAAAAAAACTGGAACTGAAGTCTGGACCAGGCTCACTATTTATTTACTTGTTTGGGAGGAGGCAGAGGCCAGGAATGTCCTATGTTCTGTCTGCTTTAAAATAAGCATCACAAAGAAGGGGAAGGAGATGTCTGTGCGATTTTGTTGTTGTTGTTACGCATGCTAAAAATAAAATAAAATAAAAATTCTGCTGAGCTTACCATTTGTTTCAGCTCATTAAATGAATCGGGAACCTTCTACTGGGGTTGGGGAGGACAGGACAAAAAGGTTTTCATTGTGAGAAAAACTTCCCACACACATTTTTGATCCAGTGCTAACAGAGTTAACAGGGTGCATTTTGGGAAATAAAAGACATATTTAGTTAGCTTTTTCATGCTTGCAGGTTGATGTTTTCCAGCTGGTTTAAGCTCTTTACTTTTCTCTTTTTCTGTAACATGCTCACTTTTACTTTTCTCTTTTTCCTGTTGGATCTAAACTGAGAATTTTGAATACTCCTCCTTTATTGGACATCCAACCAAAGATTCTCACATGTGGTATTTGAATAACTGGGCAGTACATTCCCTAAGTGTGTTCAGTCATGCAGAATTAAATACCACTTTCCCTCTGGAAAGCTCATATCAGATTTCTGACCCGGCAGTAGCAAGCTAAAAAGCTGACAGGGGATGAGAAGAAAACAGATTTAACCAGATTCTTTAGAAGCCAGTGTGCTTCTTTCTATACCCCTGCCTCTAGACAGACTGAAAGACTGAAACATTTAGTCTCAGTACTCAAAAGTTTCTTACGGATATAGTTCTCAGATGAGGTTGCATGCCTCAGTCTGCAAAAAACTTGGATGAAGACTTGGCCAAAATTAAGAGTCTTCTGGGTTTTAATATGAATGCAATTTTTTAGGAAGGTCTTGTAACAAACAGTCTTACTGTGCTGCTGGTATGAATTAATTTCTGCTTAGAATCATTATTAAATCACATCCAAGTAACAAGAATTGCTGAATTTGTCCAGGCCCTGTTGAGCTATTCCATACCATCTCTTTCATATAAGAGGCATTTCCTTGAGATGGGAATGAACTCTAAAGTTGTCTTCTGCATCTTCAGAGTTTGTATTACAGGAGTTATCACTGTAAGATTTAAAACCTAAAGCTGTCCCTATCAGCTTGAAGTCCCTGTGCAGCTGCTGAAGAGTAGGGCCACAGAAGCTTACTGGGAAGCAACACAGGCTTAAACACAGGAATCACCTCCTGGGTGTTCATATGTAACACTACATTTGGGCCCATAGAAATCTTTAAACACAGGCCTTCATTCTGCACCTGAGTATTCCTTTTTCTACAAGTGCACGTACAAAGGCAACACTTGATCCAAAAAGTAAATACTTCCTTATCTTCAGGGATCACTTTTCTTCAGTGATCACCTGATTTACCTGAAGCTTTGCTTACTTTCTTAAACAGATTTTTTTCTTCAAATAAAGCCCATATGTTATTTTACAGTGATAGCTCACATTTAAAAAAATACAGTTTCATAGGCCAAGATGTTTTTCCCTATTGCTGAATAACCTTTTTTTGGTACTAAAACATATTTAAATACTGCTGGAAAATTAGACCAATTGAAAGTGTCTACTCACCAGAAATCAAAGGCATTGCCTCACAGGGCTACGTATATGCTAAGTAGCTTCTGTGTACCAGAAATCTTCCACGTCACCAACTGTGTGCCATCAGCAACATTGGCAGAATAGCAGTTAGGCTTGTATTTTTATCCAAAAACATTTTAGCAGTTTTGACAATTTGTTTTTCATTGCTGTATATTTACTCCAGCAGTACTTACCATCTTCAAATATTGCTCCTATCTGAAATGATAATTCAGAGCTATGTTCTGCTTCGCATGGATAAACTGCTCTTGCTTTTCGGTGGGCAACACTGAAAAATGGAATTATGAATTATAGTCATTTTTTACTATTATGAAGACACTCTCTCAACCATTCTCCCTCCATTCGCATTTAGAGAGGACTAAAACTTTAAACACAATTTCATATGCATCATTACAGGCTT
Organism: Amazona ochrocephala; assembly: GCA_039720435.1. NCBI lineage: Eukaryota > Metazoa > Chordata > Aves > Psittaciformes > Psittacidae > Amazona > Amazona ochrocephala. The sequence goes on from CM077879.1 coordinate 67,017,090, forward strand.
ATAATTCATACACACAAATGCCAAAGCTGAAGCTTCACAGCTTACTGTTGGCATTTCTGAATATCATACTTCCAACTTTATGCACACTTATTTTTATGATAATTAAACTCAAGCTTCAATTACAGTTAAAACTTTGCCAAGTGCTAATCAGCAATGAAATCAATAGCAGACCAAGCATACTTCACTTAATTTATAACTAATCATCATTATATCTTCTGAAATGTTTTTTTCATGAATCTTGCATTTCCTATCACCGTACGGAATTCACTGTTTGTCTTCATTTTTGTTTGAAACCAGGGCACAATACAACCTGAAGACACTGTCTTGTCCTAAATTTAGTAAGATTTCTAACACTGCATGCAGTCTTCTAGAGGTGGTCTCAGGATGCTCTGTTATAAGCTATCAATATGTATTTGTCCAAAGTACCCATTTCTCCAAGTACCATAAGCAGAGATCTTGGAATATGTAAGTATTTTTGATGCATCTTTCTTAATCATGCCTTTGTGAACTGACAGTTTGTTGCTGCCCAACGATGCTTTGTTTAGACATAGCACCCACACCACTAAATCATCTTTTGTTGATCCCAGTCAACAACAAATACACATAAAGCATTGGGAAAGATACTTCCTGCCCCAAAGAGCTTGCAGTCAAACAGACAACGCAGTTCCGGTGCAAAATGTGACCAGTAGAGAGAAACAGAATTTTGTTACCAAGTGTTGTAAAGAATTTATGCATATATCCAACTACTTTAATTAGAAAATCAAGTATTATAAAACTTGAAGGAAAAAGCTAGGATGGTGAAGACCTTCAAAGGGAAAAATGACAATACTTCAAAAACTGAAAACATGGAATTAAGCAGAAAGAGGATGGAAGGAAAGCAGGCCTAAAGAGTGAAAGAAAAGAATGAGACCACAGAAACTGGTAAAGACATGGGAAAGCCTGTCAGAGGCAAGAAGGCTAGGTTAGGAAACTTAAATTTGACATGAGTGACATTGGTTTAGTGTGAAGTGTCCCTGCCTATGGCAGGGGGGTTGGAACTAGATGATCTTAAGGTCCTTTCCAACCCTAACTATTCTACGATTCTATGATTCTATGAGTGGCTACAGAAAAGACAGAGAGACTGTGTTTTAGAAGACACTATAAGAGAATCACTGCAGCAGAGAGACGCTATGAATTGACCATCCAAATCAAAGTCTGCTTGTATTAACCAACAAGCCACTGGCTCAATCTGGGTGCCTTCTACATGGAGGGTGTTCAAAGGAAAAATAAGACAAAGTAGACAGTTATTTTATTCTATTAAAATTGTTAAGGTTGCATTTTTTTATATTTGAGATAATCATTCACATATTACAGAATCACAGAATAGTAAGGGCTGGAAAGGACCTCAAGATCATCGAGTTCCAACCCCCCTGCCATGGGCAGGGACACCTCCCACTAAACCATGCCATCCAAGGCTATGTCCAACCCCACCTTGAACGCCGCCAGGGATGAAGCATTCACAACTTCCCTGGGCAACCCATTCCAGGGCCCCACCACCCTCACAGTAAAGAATTTCTTCCTCAGATCCAACCTAAACCTCCCCTGTTTAAGTTTAAAGCCATTACCCCTTGTCCTCTCACCACAGTCCCTAATGAAGAGTCCCTCCCCAGCATCCCTATAGGCCCCCTTCAGGTATTGGAAGGCTGCTAGGAGGTCTCCATGCAGCCTTCTCTTCTCCAGGCTGAACAGCCCCAACTTTCTCAGCCTATCTTCATACGAGAGGTGCTCCAGTCCCCTGATCATCCTCGTGGCCCTCCTCTGGACTTGTTCTAACACTTCCATGTCCTTTTTATGTTGAGGACACCAGAACTGCACACAATACTCCAAGTGAGGTCTCACGAGAGCAGAGTAGAGGGGCAGGATCACCTCCCTCGACCTGCTGGTCACACTCCTTTTGATGCAGCCCAGAATACGGTTGGCCTTCTGGGCTGCAAGCGCACACTGCCGGCTCATGTTCATTTTTTCATCAACCCACACCCCCAAGTCCTTCTCTGCAGGGCTGCTCTCAATCTCCTCCCCGCCCAACCTGTAGCTGTGCCTGGCATTGCTCCGACCCAGGTGGAGGACTTTGCATTTAGCATGGTTGAACTTCATCAGGTTGGCATCAGCCCACCTCACAAGCGTGTCAAGGTCCCTCTGGATGGCATTCCTTCCCTCCAATGTATCAACCGAACCACACAGAAGACATGAATTAGTTTCAAAGATACAGCAAAAAAAAAGGCAAATAAATAACCAGGAAAAGTTGAAGTGCACATCATACCTTTCCACTGCTTTGTCACTCCCAGTGGCAGGGTTAGGGAAGAAGAAAGCAGATGGTGGAGTATTTGTGGCAGCTGGGTTAGCGGACAGAGTATTCATCCATGATACCATCGATGGGCGGCTTTGACTGGGACTAAGAGGAAATACAGTCAAGGTAGAATTAACAATGTGGATAAAATTTCTTTTCATACCAAAATGTTTGAACCTTTATAACTAAATAACCAGTTATATCCTGAAATTCAAACCCAATAATGTTGAGCTGATTTTGCAGACATGGCCATCATAGGATTCTGCCTTTCCTCCTCTGCAGTATTTCTCCTAGTTGCCCTACATCCTAAACTAAGCTGAATTACCTGAGATATATGACATAACCAATAAAAAAATAAAATTCCACATCCTTTATCTAACAGAGACAGATACAATGAAACTGTATATAGCAGGCTATTATCTGAGCTGCCACTTTGCCTTCACAAGTTTTGATGAATCTATTTAAAAGTCTTCTCAGCGCAGTGCTGTACAAAAGCATGTGTGACTGGAAAGATTTCAAAGGAGGGTGCAGCTATTATGACATTGGGATGACAATGCTGACTCTGGACTGAGATCTCAGTCACATACCTGTTTAGCTACTGCCTCAGTGACTGTCCTCATGAACACACTGTTCAAATAGGTATTAATGGCTGAACACATAGTTGTCACACGAGGAGAAGAAACAGCAGCCAAAGTTAAAACTTGTATTAGTCATTGAAGAACATACAAAGTCCTTCACAACATAAAACATGTTCCTAATTTTACACCTTAAAGAACTAAAGCACTCCAGCACTAGAAGGCTTACTTTCACTGCAAAGACAAAATAACAAATAATCCAGACATTTAATGTCACTGGCTCTTTGGAACAAAGAGCTAGACTTCAAGCACTTCAAGCACTTTCCAAGCAGAAACAGAATTAAAATCATTTGCACACAACTTTCACACAGGAATCATCAGTCAGAAGTGCAGACTTCACAATACAGCATTTATCAGTTTGTCTTATTCCAAGATTAAACTCTAAGCGTAAATCTACAAAGTACCACCAAAATCTAGGAATCTAGTCAAAAAGGTATCTGTGGGAGTGTAAACGCACATCTAATCAAGGTGGATTGACCAAAAGCAAAGAGGTGATCAACAATCACCCCAGTTATAACTGTAAATGAAGAAAAAAAAAAAAAAAAGCAGGGAACCAAGCTTACACAGTTGATTTTAATCTTCTTGTGGACTAGGATATTTAATTTCTAGAAGAAAGGATCATTATTGTAGATTTGTATAACATAGTTTACAACCAAATTTAACTTCTACAAACTGATTTTCCTAGCCAATCTATCTCATAGTGTCTGCTTAACTATGTAAAATTGCTAGAATGACTTATTTTGAGTATTAATTCTTACATTTAGTACATTATAAACTGGTGAATGGCACATTCCTTATTTAACAAGACAATAGTTTTTCCTTTGGATCTGCGTCAGGCAGCATTTGGATGAAAACTGGAATTCACAGTGTATGAAAAAAGCATTTTACAGATAATTCCACTAATAAAAATTAAACTTAAATGTGCGGTAATTATAACCAGAAGGGTTTATCAAAACATGATCTGCTTTTAAAACTATCAGATTTACCAAGCAAAGGAAGGAATCATAAGGGGTGAACTGAACGAAGAGCCGGATTGTGCTGACCAAAAACATATTTGATACTTAACTTTGGGAATAAGACATCTAGTTTGCTTCACCACTTCTGAATCTCCCACTACACAATTATTTACATGATCTAATAATGACATACTCTTGAAGACCAGCATCAACACAATTTGGGGGTTTACTTTTACTTGAATTTGTCCTCTTCCTCCCATTGTTATCTAATCATTGAAGATTCTTCCTCAGGTAAAACAAAAACCTTCCGCTAAAAGTGAGTTCACTCAGAGAAGAAAAACAAAAAGTGAACACCAGCATTTGTATTATTTCCTCTACATACTAAGGATAAAAAATTTCTCAGTGGTACTGGGAGTTCACGAAGCTTGCTAGAAAGTAAATTATTTCTCCCTCATTCTGCACATAACATACATAAGCAGAATTAATTTCAAGGTGAACCCAAGACAAAAGGTTTTCAGAAGCAAAATAAAAAAGTATCCCACTTGCAGATAGTAAACTACTATAATTAAAGGAATCCTGATATTTAAAGAAAAAACACATTTTCTTTGTGCTCTTATTTGTTCAAATCAATTCCAACATTAAGATTGGTGCCAGGCTCACTGCTGAAAGCTGTAAAACTAAAGAAAAAAAAAAGAAAATAATATTCCAAGTATATTGCCAGGATAATATTAAAATGTCTCTAATTCAAACTAATAACGATTCAAGGCTATTCTACCAAGTGGTCTTCGCTAGTGTACACTTCAGATGTGTGCTGCTTGGTTTTCAACAAGAGAATAATAAAAATCTTCCACTTATTAAATATTTCATTGAAACATGCATCATATTAATCTATGCAACTTACTCGATTAGCTCTAGAACAAAAATACCACCTGCATGTAAAACACAGGATTAATGATTTCAAACTAATACACCGAACAGGTAAGATACAAAAGATACCCTTCAAGCCACGAAAGCAACGGCCATTAGTAAGAATACTTGGAATAAATACCAGATGTATTCTTGATGAGACTGGGAAAAGGGAAAAAAGGGAAAAGGGAAAAGGGAAAAGGGAAAAGGGAAAAGGGAAAAGGGAAAAGGGAAAAGGGAAAAGGGAAAAGGGAAAAGGGAAAAGGGAAAAGGGAAAAGGGAAAAGGGAAAAGGGAAAAGGGAAAAGGGAAAAGGGAAAAGGGAAAAGGGAAAAGGGAAAAGGGAAAAGGGAAAAGGGAAAAGGGAAAAGGGAAAAGGGAAAAGGGAAAAGGGAAAAGGGAAAAGGGAAAAGGGAAAAGGGAAGGAAGGTGTGCAAATAAAGGAGCAGAATATGAAATAAAATGCTCAGCTCCATGTCATGGCATGTTTATCTCTCAAGTTACAGACACTCCACAAGAAGGGTAATCTATCAGGGAGTAAAACTACACTGTCCTTCACCAGGCAGCATTATATAAAAGCTTGTAAAAACTGTCAGGTTGTCTATGAATACCGAGCCACTCCAACAGTTGTAGTGGAAAAACACTCAAGAAGTGCAGGTACGCAGAGCTTGAGTTCTCTCCCCCCCCTTTTTGATGAATTCCCTTAAATACATCCCAGCTGTAGTGAAAGCATTGCAGCACGACTCCTGAATGCTCCTGTCACCTTCAGCTCCTGGTTACTGAGCGAGAGATCAGGCTTTAGGGTCCAGCAGGGAGAAAAAAAAACAAAACAAAACATTTTTCAATAATAACTGTTTCACAATGTTAAGAAGAAAAATTAACAGCTTAAAGTATTAATCACATTCTAGAATTTCAGGTTTGGTTTGTTTTTAATTTACTATACTTAGCTATCTCAGGAACCACTTAATTTTATTATGAAAACAGAAGGTTTTGCTCCATAGGAAAAATCATTTCCAGTGTTGGGTTGTGTAAGCAACTGCTCGATTTTCTTTTTCTTTTTTCCTTGAAAAGATTCTTGTGCTAGCAAAGTTCCTTTGCTATAAAGCTTTGCATGCCTTGTTTACGGAGATGGTATTAGAAAGTACTGCATATCTTATACAGCATTTCAACTTTAAGAAGGTATGTTGAAGAAATCCTTTCTCCTAAGGGCTGAAAGGAAGGCCATGCATTTCCTGTGGGGAGTAGTAGAAGAATGCCTGACATGACCATCTTTGAGAAAAAAATGGAACTGTCTGGCATAGTAACACTGGGAAAAGGGAGGAGGGGGAAATGGCCTTACTGAAAATAAGCTTGAGATTTTGTACTGATATTCAGAAACAAACTCCTGAAAACAAGATTTTATTGGATGTTTATCTGGCTGGTTCCTAAGGTAACACAGCTAAAGAGCAGCCTCTTATCTTGAGAGCAAGAAAGAGACTCTGTGAAAAGAATCTACACTGCAACTCCTGAGATAAAAAGGACTATTTCATAGATGAGGTTGGCAGCCCTATGGCTGTCGTATCACTGTGCCTGGCTGACAAACCTCAATGAAAGTGTTCTTAAAAGGTTTCGTTGTAAGACGACACAATATTTCAAAAGGTGTCAGCTAGTTCTGCTTCAATATGCAACCCAATACTCTCCCCCCCACCAGACACTGATAGTCTTTCATGGCCGGGTGACGCTGGGGAGCAGAAAAACACAGGGACAGAATTCTAGAAATTGTCACAGTTGCAGCAAAGCTGAAGACAAAACAGAAGGGCAGAATTTCCTCATCCCTGCTCTCTCTGAAAAGAAACTCCATCCCCAAAATTTAAAGCATGTAACGTGCACGTAACATTCCTGAAGCCTCCTTTATACAGAACACATCGGTCAGCACTGAAGCAGGGGGTTTGTTAAACTTGGATTGTGAAGTCTCAGTGAAGCAGCTAACACATTAGTGAAATGATCTTTTACTCCAGTCTGGTAAATCTGAAGCTAACATCTACAGCAGCTGTCCTAGGTTAAAGTATTTTCAGATGATAATTCAGACAAAACAAAAATGAAGTATGTGTGACTGTATGCTTTACAGCATACTGCTATTCCTTTTAGAAAGAAAATGAGGGGGCTGTGTTCCCTGGAATCACGTAAAGAAAAGAAAAGAGAAGAAAAAAGACAAGAAACTTTATCTCATCGCAGTGGTTGCAGCCCCATCTCTTTCTGCTCTGAGCACACAGACCGCTTACCCTGTGCTCACACTGCAGTATTGCTGTCAAGCCCAGCTGCCTGGCCCACTGGAAGACAAGGAGATGGCAAGGTCTATTTTGTATGAACCACATGACTAAGTTATATTATGCCTGTTTCAAAGGAGCTGCAAAATGAGGGCTATTGCTCTGCTTGCATAACAAAAGGGTACAAAAAGAAGTGCCTGCTCCACTAAACCCACTCTCAAACTGCTGAGTCACTGAAGAGGTGGCAGCTGAAACAAAAACAAGCTGCAAAATAAGCACAGTGACCAAACAGCTGTTAAAGCATCTTCTTTTAATAAAATAAGATGATGACATTAGACATTATAAAAAGTTTCCAAGAGACTGAAACTGGAGTCACTCATTTATGTAAAACTGCAAATTCACACCACTGCCAGAAAGTACAAAAATAAACTCGTCCAATTTTAAGGAGACTATAGATGCAGTCTACTGATGTAGATACAACAAGCCTGATGGGAATTCATTCAGCAGTCAAACAAAATTAGTAACTAACTTCATGGCTCCTGTTACGTGCAGAACACCACTATTTCTGCCCTCCCTTGCCATGTGATGGCTCTTTCAACATTAGTTTGCTCACTGGGAATTTGAACAGCTTGAGATTTCACAAAGAACAAGTAGCTTCTTCCCAGCCTGGTCACACAAAGACCCTGAAGGCACCGGGAAGCTGTGCAGCACAGCTCTCATCACTATTTTGAAAGCCGCTGTGGATATGAAAAACCCCAAAATGATGCCCATAGCATAGCACGTGTACACGATTGAGCTGGGTAAGAGAAGATTTTAGTGTCAGAAGAAACAATAAAGAAGAACTGCAAAATAATGAAAGATTAGATTATTTCCTCTGCCACTGGTCCCTTACATATTCTTGAAAAGCCACTTACATTGGTGCTTCTATTTCTCCTCTGGGTTTTAAGTACCTTCAGTATGTGGACTGTCAGTACTGTATCTTACATGCTCCTACAGCAGCAGGCAAGGTAAGTTTCAGTTTGAAGACTAAGAATCTTACTATTCTGAGCCCATAAATGTAACTTCCCTAACAAACCAAGCACCCCCACTCATACACATGTTCAGTGAAGAGGTTTGAGGGACAGGATGCTTTCCATCCCCTTCTTCAGCTGCAAAATCCCAAAGGCTTAGAGATGGAAAGAGGCATAGTAAACAGATAGATAATATCACATTGAAAAAGGCTACCTGACATCCTGCACCATGACTCCAGCCAGAACAACCATCGGAAGTCACCATGATCCACCTCCACGAAACCCAGTTCTGGGTTCTGAATGGTTCTGGTCCACTGGGAAGCCAGTGATGATCTTGATGAACACCACCATCCTGATTAGTGAAGGTCAAGATAAGTGAAACTACTCCTTACTCTGAAATTCTGGAATTATCGCAGGTAGCCTGAGAGTTTGTGACAATTCAGTATGCCCAAAACCAATATTAAGCACAACCTCCTTCCCCTCCAAGATAATAGGAAGTAGCTGCTTATGACCCCTTCTGCTAGGATTAGAGGAAATAGGCTCTACAGCTTGTCAAAGCAGCACCTCAGGAAAAACAAAGAACAGTTAGTGATATGAGCCTGCAGATAGATACAAAACCAGACATGGGAGCAAGAGAGTCCTGTAACTAACCTGGATGTAAAAAGGTAACACTTAAGTCAAAAGAGTCATAGGAGATGCAGAAATTAGTAGGAAGAGATGGAAACAGGACAAGCCCAAGGCTTACACAGATGGAGAGAGAATCAAAATGCACTGGGAACTGAGTGGGCACAGGCCAGACAACCAAAACAGAATTAAGTAATATTTTCTCTGAAAAAAATCTGTTGCAGGACCCGGAACTTCAGATGGATTCAAATACAAGGTCTTAAGGTTTAAGACACTGTATGCTTCTATCTCTCAAAGAAGAGACATTAGATACCATAATCACCCTTTTTTGTCGCAGAGTGGGTTAGTTATAAATATTAAAAAGCCAAAAATTATGCTCAAAAGTAGTAATTCCTAATGCATAATAAAACAGATTTGGGGAAAAAAAGTATTTTAATATTACCTAAACAATATAAAACAGGCTGAAGTTTGAAAACAATTTTCATATAAATAACCAAAGCCACAAGGTAAATTCTATAATCAAACCATAACAGCTGCAAAAATCTTCCCCTTGCCCTTTCTGATGGAATGATATCACTTCATGCCTGATATCGCATCTTTTGCACTACCACCTACTTTGCTACAAGAGGACATCAATGAAAAAAATCTGTTGTCTTTACAGACTGGCTTACACTTTACTTGTATATGTTTAGATATATTTATTAGACACAGATGTATATACCTAGATTAGCTGTTGCTGTACCTATATATTGTTTGCATGTGTAAAGCCATAATATAATAGGGTGAAAGTCAAACCATGTATCACTGGCTTTCAACTGCATGTAAAAGGGAAGATCAACTATTGTTCCACAGTTCAGTTGCCCTTTGAAAGCCATCCACGAACCCTTTTAATCTCCAAAACCAAGACCATAACTATTATTAAAACAGCTTGGGGACTAGCTTAGGAAAGCTAGTCAGCTTCTTCGTATCTGAAATCCTGAAATCCTCTTTGGAAACTGAGCTTTGTACAACACAGGAATAAAAATCTGACTGATTAAGGTGTATAGCAATCAGGAAGGTTGAAAGTAATGTCAGGGTTGCATTCTCCAGCAAAAAGCTGTCTAACCTCTTGCAGAAGAGATGTGGCAGATTTATTTACCTTTTGGGTAAATGCAATAGGAAAACCAGAAATTGTGTAGGACAGAGAAATTAAGCCAGTTCAAAAATTTCACTACATTACATGCCTCACATTAACATTCTGTGTGGGCTCTTCCATGCCATGATGTGATGCTGCAACATATTTCACAAACAATGGCATAACTCTGCGTGGCTCAGCTATGAGCTGGTTACAGGGAACTAATTAAGCTGGTTTACAGCATTCACCAAAGAAGTGTTAGAAACAAATACGACCACTCCACAAACCACAAACTGGGCAAGTGAGAAAGAGGATCAAGTAGCAACATCAATACCTTAAGCAAAAATTGCCAGGCAATTTGCACGCCACTATAAAGCTCAAACTGCATTAACTGCATTCTTACTCAAAGGCTGAAGCTTCATTTTAAAAAAGCCACAGCTCTATTCACACCAGGAGAGTACAGTGTCTTACACACTATAAACTCACACTATAGCTTACTGAGCATCCACTTTCCTTTACAGGCAAATCCTAATTCCCAAACTTTTATTCTTGTCAAGCCCTGTCCTCTCCAACTGCCTTATTTTTATTTTTTTTTCTTCCTCCATAAAATTTAGGAATAAATTCAAATTTCTGTCTTACTACTACTGCTATTGGCTACTGGCCACAATATGCTTGTATTTTTATCCTCCCTTCACTCTAAGAACAATTTTCCATGTCAACTTATTTTATTTCCTGAATTTCCAGCATGGTGTTTTTCTTTACTCACCCTTCTCCTTTCCACTCTGTGCCTTCCCCTCATCTATTGTCAGCACATTCCTGGTTTTTCTGGCGGCACCTTTATATAAATACTTTTCCTTATGAACACTGCCAACTGACTACCTGTTGCCACAGAATCTGCAGGGAGCAGCAACCTGCAGCAGCTTCCAGAACAGAAGAAACAGCATCAATATTACCAGGAAAAACAGAGAGAAGAAGAAAACACAAATTCATTTGCCATAAGAGATTAGCAATAACCCTTCCTCAGATCAACTACAGTTTGAAACAACTCTGAAAGAAGGAGCAAAGAATGGATTGTGGGATCTAAACCTCCCAGGTAATTGGCAATTATTGGGTAGACAACAATCTGGGGGAAACTGATGGATAAAAGTTGGTTGGAAGTTCACGTGGTTAGGGTTTTTTATTTTAATCCATATCAGAATTGTATGGACAACTCACAAAGTAGATCTATTCACAACATGGCAAATATCACTGTATTAGTACATTCTACTTTAGAAACTTTTATAATGGCAAATTCCGGAAATAGGAAATATTGCCTATTGCCCAGTGTCTTACATAGCAGAAGGATACAGATCAAAAAAACTACTAAAGAATGCCTACAGAGACAGTTGCATTTCATCTGGAAGACACTGTCTGCTTTCAGAACACCAGCTATGATGACAATCCGAATTAGAAGGAATGTGCAAGGAGTGAAATAACTAGCATTTTGAGAATGTACCACTGGTGAAACTATACCAACATCAGTTCCATAACAGTCTGAAGCATACTCTCCTTACAGACACGGTAATCACCTGCAGCCCTGTCAGAGCAAAGTGGACTTTGCTAGTGGTTCCAGTGGAACTGGAGGAAGATAGATGGCCGTATATTGTTAATTCTGTAGCTTGAGGGCAAGCGTGTACAGACACTTGAAGCAGAACAGAAAAAGAATCTAAATGCATTGGTTAACATTAAGATGAGATTTCCATTACTGCTCTGCTTTGAAGTGGAAAAAATGCCTATACCAATGGAGAGCACTACAAGGGAGGAATTAAAGCTCACTACTGTAATTATCTGTTTGTCTAAGATTTATTTGTGCTAAGTATCCTTGGATAGAAGGTATTTTCAAACAGTATATGCTTATGACACTGCTCCATCAAGTAGGAAAGGTAATTTGCCCATCCTGGGCTATCTGGAGTTTGAATCCTGTGTCTACACAAACTACTTTGTAACTTTTTGATTGACAGGGGGGGAAAAAAGCTCTCTATGTTCTACTGTAGAGTGCACGTAAAAATAAAATGTGTTTATTTTTAGTATTTGGCTCTAGATAGAAGTGTGAAGTAAAAATACCTTCAGGAAAGAGGTTGAAAGAAGTTAGATGCAAACTTGCATCTCCATTGAAAGCCACCCCTTGTTATGGGCAGTAAGGGCTAGCCAATGCCCAACTCTCTACTCACCCCCCTACAGCATACATGACAACACAGGGCATATGTCTGATTCACCCAGAACTTTCAAAGAAAATCTGGCATCAGGCAGACACACATAGACACAAAAACCAACAGCTTAGCAGGGCTTCAAAATGGCATATATGTGAAACATCACCTTCCAGTTATGCCATATGTGTAGTACGTCTTTAAATCCTGACAACAATTGAACAGTCAGAGCTCTGTAAGACTTTTCAGATCAGTGATACAGGCCTTCCTTGTTCTCTTAGCTTCTTTCATGACTCTGGCCATGAAGTCTCCTCCTAGTACCAGCTAGGAGGTGAGGATGCTCCTCCCACCACGCTGGAAACTGTAGCTCCTTTTGTTTTCATAGGTGGGACAAGAAAAAGGCATGCATCACAAAAAAAAACTCTGCAGGAAAAGACACAGTGACAACAGCTATCATTCAGGAAAAAGCAAGGTTTTCCTTTCTTGAAAACAAATAGCACAAAAAGTATTCTTGCTATCTACCACATATCCTTGCTTGAAGCAAACTTCTGATATACACCAGTCATGAATATCTGATATATCTTGACCCAGAATGCAACATCCATCCCTCAGGAAAGAATGCAAGCAACTCTTCTATCACAAAGAAGTTACTATCAACTTGTTGACTATGTAACTCCACAGTGATCAATCTCTTACAAGTAACACCCATGTGTTAGAAACATCAGCAGAATCTTGCAAAACTGGATCCTTTTGGATCTCCATCTCTCCTAGACTCAGTATGGTTTTTACTGAAGCTCAGTGAAGACCTGCAATACCATTTTAGAGAAGATACTGAGACTGAGAATTAGTTTTGTTCCAATTTGGCACAAAATGCAAAACATTTTGAAATCCTGCACAAACAAATATCTCTGCTATTAATATAGTGGGGCTGGTTTGGGTTTTGGTTTGTTTTGGTTTCGTTTTTTGTTTTGTTTTTTTTTTGTTAAGGTAAGGCTCTCTGAGTCATCAGAACTAGAAGGGAAGAGAGACAATTTGGGGTGAGAAAATAGAGAAAAGAAAGAATGTACCGTTCACAGACTACGCTGTCACTGACCAGACTTATTTAGAGGTAGCTCTTAAGCAAACTTCGCAGGCAGGTGAAAGAAACTGCTTTTGACAAATCTAGATGCACCTATCAGGCACCTTTTTTTTTCCCCTTCCAAGCAGAACTGTTTAAGCACTGTTTCCAGCTAAGCAACAAACCTCAAGCCACCAGTTTCCAAAACAGCAGTACAGTATAATTTTTGATGCAAATTAACAAATACAAAAAAAAAAGGCAAAAAAGCAACAGTGTTCCTTGAAACATTTTACATTCCTGAACCCAGCTAAATCACTTTCTTTTTTTATTCTCTGAAGTGCCATTTTCAATGTCCTGCCAACCCCATGTTGCTTAATTAGCTATGTTTGCCTTTTTTACCAGTTTTAATACCATCTACAGCATGTTTTCCACACATGCACCTCTGTTCATCAAATGCAACTTATTGTTAATCTTACCCACTACTAGAGGACAGTACAAGAGAATAAGGAAGAATACCTTTAGTCCTTTACTGAAAAAAACTACATTTAAAATACCCAGAAATCTGGACTTTTTTCAATGCATATGAGAAAATATTGTTCTAGCTAATAAGTACTCTAATCAGCAGTTAATTATTTGTGTGTGCATATAAAAATATAAACCTATCATATGGCTATCTATATACTCATGTGTTGCATACACGTACATACACATTTTACATGCTTACTTCATCAACAGAACAGACTACTAAGAATGCCATTATGGAAAATATTTGTAACCAATCTTTTCTCCAGACGTGTTCCTTCCATCTTCTTGGCACTGAAGGCTGGAAAACTGTGTCTTGATATGTTAAAGCTTGTATGAATAGCAAACCAGAGAAGGCAAGGCAAGTTCAACTTCTGATTTAAAAAACAAGTGATGTTCAACATTTTATGTATCAAACCTTAATGTGTATTACAGAGATAGGACTAACACTGTAATGTCAATCTTTAATAAATGGAAGTCACACGCAAAAGCTGAACATCTGCTGGACTGAATAGGGCCTACTGAAAGTGACAGACTGCACTTCCATTGGAAAACAGACATTTAATTTGTTAAGAAGAAATTAATAACAATAATGTTCTTAGACAACAGCATCTGAGCACACGCTCATTACGGAGTATTTATCCATGCCCAAAATTTGGCTCTAAGTCTTAATAGCCCTGCATCTAACTGTAGTTTAACACAGCCTTGAAACAAAACTAGGGTGATACATCATCTAGAGAATAGATTACATATTCACTGCCTAACTAAAAACCATGAGATTTTGTAACAAGGTTTCAGTAAAATGCACTAGGTTTCTGTAGAAAAATAACTTTTTTTTTCTTAGCCATTCAAGTAGCCTGTAAGCTCCACTTCCACATATAAACACATACCTTTTTGTAGCAGAAGAAAACAAACACAATTATATGTACTTTATAAAAATCACTCACCACCAAGCTGAAAAGGGAAACGTTTCATGGGCACAATCACACTAGTGGAAAAATCGTTACTTAATATTCAGGTTACTTACAGATTTGTTGTCCAGCCAGCAAGGTCTCCGCTGTCCATAATAAGGTGATTTCCATCCAGGAGCCCGGGTGGACTACTGGAGAAGGCAGGTGTTGGAGACTGGGAAGAAAGAGAATCCATGCTCCCAGTTGGGGTGTCTTCTCTGGGAGAGCTGTGACTGTCAGCTGGAAAAGACAGAGAAGACAGCACAAGTCAGAAGGATACTAAATGAATCTTCTCATGAGCCAAAGAAGCTGATTTGGTAACAATTTCCTGCACTAACTATGAGAAGAAACCTTACTGTCCCACTTTCACAGGATATTGGATATGAGGAAGAAATTCTTTCCTGTAAGGGTGGTGAGGCCCTGGAATGGGTTGCCCAGGGAGGTTGTGAATGCTTCATCCCTGGTGGCGTTCAAGGTGGGGTTGGACATAGCCTTGGATGGCATGGTTTAGTGGGAGGTGCCCCTGCCCGTGGGAGGTGCCCCTGCCCATGGCAGGGGGGTTGGAACTCGATGATCTTGAGGTCCTTTCCAACCCTAACTATTCTATGATTCTATGATTCTATGATATTCTGAGGAACAAGTAGTTTCTCTGAGCATTTCCCCACAAAGTACCACTGCACAATTTCCCCCATCATTATCACCAGGCTATCTTCTCAACACAACATATTCCTGGTCCCCTTTTCAATATGTGCTTTATGTGGATGAAATGCTAGATTTTGGGGGGCTATTTTCAATTAAATGAGTCACTTCAGGGAACAGAATAGTTTAGGCCATACACATTTGTGTGTCTCTCTAAAAAGACAGTCTATAAAAATAATTTAATACTCATTTCAGGAAATGATTGCCCTCAAGTACCATTAGCACTATCCTATCAAACATAAAACAATGACATTTAGAAAGGTCAGGATAAGCAGCAGATCTCCAACAAATATGCAATACCAAAGAATGTTATTTTTATTACTTCCTTTTAATGGTGTTACTTTTGAGAGAATTCTGGTCTACTCTTTGTTTTCATAGGCTACTTTTAGAATATCACTAAGGAAGCAATAGATTTTGATATGATTACTTAAGAAAACATTGAAGGGACGCCATTCCTATCCCATGGACAGCAAGAAAAAGTTACCAAGGTGTCACAGCACCCGCTGCAAACCATGCTGACAAGCCTAGCCAAACATCACATTCTTCACGGAAAAGCTAACCTCCATCCACACAGCTTTTCCTTTTTAATTTTTTATTTAAGCATCACCTGCACATCATATAAATTCTAAAGGAGTGTATGAAATGAGGACAACTGCAAACATTAAAGTGTACAGCACAGCTAAGACCACTGTCGCACTTAGGTAAATAAGGGTCATTGCAAGCCACCCTTTACAAGGCCCCCTGCATCTTTTCTTTTCCTCCTTCCTCTGTCCATCCTACTCCCACTACTCTCATGAGCATGGCCCACAGCCCTGCTGAATAACCACATCACAAAAGTCCTTCCAAGGTGGATTAGATCCTATCAACCCTGCCATCTTGGTAAAAGAGTTCTCCTCCTTCAGAGCCAAAAATTTTGGGTTAAAAATGAACAACCAAGTCCTAACACAGTGTTGCAATAATATGACCAAAAGCTGTTAAAATATTGTGCTTGCTTGACAAGCTGTATCTCTTATACACTGTACTACACAAGACAAAGTCCTGTACAATATTACTAATCCTAAATGAATTAGCATCTGTGAACAACTGAGCTTAATTCTACTCCACCAAACTAAGCAGTACTGTTGTGATGATTTCTTTCATTTATGACCTTTTTCTTAATTGATTAAAAATGCAACAGCAATGAAATATGGACAACAAAAAGCCACCTTCACTAGATGAAATCCTTCTCACAACTTGATTACTGACTCAATCAGTTCAATTCCTTCTGCTTCAAAAGCAGAAAGCTAACAAAGCACTCAACCGCTTCCCCAGCCATCTTGCCCTCACCTGCTCCCATAGAACTCTCCGAGAACAACTTCCCTCGAGAGTAAAATGACATACAACTGAAAAAAAAAGAAATTATAAAAAGTGATAATCTGGATATTTCTCCCTAAAGCAGCCGCTAATTTAAGGATCTAAATTAGCCTGTAGTAAGTAACAAAGCATCATAAACTCTGAGGAGGAGAATGTTAACTTGGGAAAGTAAGTCGCTTGCACTGCAACCCAATCCTGCTCACCTTGCACCTCCCCGCTGCACCCAGGCCACGATGCTGCTGCTCAAATTTACATGACATGACATGAGAACTGTAGGAGTGCCAGGTAAGAACTAATTAGTTACATCTCATTTGCAGACATATGTGTCACAGCGATAAACATCTTAGAGATTAGACAGTAATACTGCAATTTTACTTTATAAAGAAACTGAATTCCATAAAACTAAATAGAATAGTACAATAAATAGACTTAAGTCCTTTTAATTCATCACAGTTTCTTTTCAAAGTAGTAGTGTTAGTGCAACCCAGATTATCAAACTACATACACCCTATCAGAAGGTCACTCAAATATTCACTTAACATTACAAAAACAGCAGAAAAAAAGAATATTACTCTGTTCTTTAGTATTATGACTATGACCAACTCACTGTATAGAAAGCAGAGGATTTTCCGTTGAATCATTTCTCAGAGCACATAGAAAAAGGAAAAAAAAAAATACTAAAGACTTCAGTCAGGCACAGTAGAGTATATGTAAGAGACTGCAGTATACAGGCAGTTGCATTTGACATTATCAGAAATGAAGCTGTGTGTTTAATCTTTCCTCAGATTTTACCAACTCTATCCCTTCCTTCCTGAGCTGGCATTTTCTCGTGGCCAATACTGCATTGCACTCTCAAGAATAAGACTGGGTTTTGAACACTAAAATCAAATCAGGTATTTAAACAGGAAAACACCTGCTAAATTCTATGGGATTAAGTGAACACCCTCTAAAAACACATTCAAAAGATACTTTCAATTTCTGATGTTTTCAATTACCTGCTTTTGTAAAGTAGAACAATACCTTTATTCAGGAATAGGCAACTCTGTATAAGTGCAAAACCAGACAACTAATCGCCATCTAGCACATTTTCATGATTAAAGCCAATATATGCTCAAAACCTAAGTCTTTGAAATACAGCGTTATTGCTGTAATTTCAACAGTATAAAGATTTAAACCTGTATGTTGGTGACAAAAATTTCTGCTAACTTTAGAAACTATAATTCCTGTACATAGCAGAGCTCATAGAACTGTATCTAGTTATCTCTCTATAATGCTTAATAACCTGCTTTTCATTAATGCCTGTCTCATGGGTCAAACTATATCGTCCAAAGAGTCTTTGTCTGAAGACATCACCAAATGATAAAGATATCAAGTGGCTACTAATTAACACACTCCCTGATTAATGGATGTACCTTTGCATTGTTAGGCTTTATTTTCAGGCATGACCTATGTAGCATGCATTGCTAATGATTCTAGTGTATTGAATATCTGGGGTTTGTGCAGTATGAAGGTATGTAAACAATCTCCTTTGTAAGTTTACCACTAAATCTCTTACTACAAGAGATTTTGCACGTTTGGAATCATGCACCTGCTTTATAAACCTGTTACAATTTCCCAGAGCTCTTTCTGAAGAGTCTGACCTGAATTCATGACTTTCTGTTGTGGCCCACAAGTGCCATACCGAGCACTGATCCCACCACTTTCCCCTACTCATCAATCCCCGGTTTGCACATCCAAGGCTGGCACTTTTTTGCCATGGCTTTAAAATTGAGAGTTTATGAGGAGCTGATTGCCCACTGTGACTTTCTTACTTAAGAATCACTGATTCTAAGGATATGGTCCTCCATTATGTAGCTACAGGCTACATTTTTCCTCTAAAATCTGTAGATTTATTTCTCAGTACAACCAAGCTTGTTTTGTTTAGGTGCATCTTAGCACATGACCACAACTCCTACATGACTGCCGCTGTCATTATTTGCAATTCCTCTTAACTTTCTCCTATATGCAAATATATCATCATATTTGCTTTTCTAAATACTGCTGCTATATTAGCATTCCTTCAGTTTCTTCAAACTTCTTTAGCATGCTACAAGATGCTTTAAAAATTAATACTGCCAAGCCATACAACCCCATGAGCAGAGAAATCTTTCAGGACACGTTAGATGGTTTCACATCATTCAAAATATTTAACTTTCATCAGGCCTACCTATGAAGATTTCTCCTTGTTCCTGCTGATTATAAACCCACCATCAATTTTCACAGCTAAATTCTTTCTAACAATTCTTCAAAACTTGTAACATATATTGACAACTAGCTATTTGCTCTCCACACCACCACCCCCCACACACACACCTCCCCACCCCCCTTTTCCTGTATCTTTGCTTTGTGGAGGCAGTGAAGATCTTAAACTACTGGAGATTAAAAGGTCTTTAAAGATTTAACACTGTTTGTTTGCTAAAGAGTGTTAAGGACATTGCTGGAATTGAATCAGCTTCATGGTTTTCATTTTACCTCAGACTTCAGGGGCTCCCTAATATTGATAGCCTAATATTTTTACTGTTTCTCTCACTCCTCTTTACCTCCAGCATTGTTCTCCAGTGAGCAGTGCTGTCAGGTTTCCCAGTTCTATGAAAAGACTGACTGCTACATTGGACTGACAGGTCCTTTCAAAGAGGAGCTTCAGAAACTTCCTATTCTTCTTCTCTACCACTTGAATTCTAATGAGCTCTTACACTATAAAATAGGGAAGACATGATTTCTTTTAAAGCTCATTTACAGCATTTTTTGAGCACACAGTTTGGTGTTCATGGTGCCTTCATTTTCTCTCCTTAAAACTGTCAATCCCCCTTCCTTTTCTCTCCCATTACAGTCTTATCTTTGGGTGCCAAAGAGTGCCAGAACAGATGAAGGACATGAGGGGTCTTGATATAAAAGCAGTAAGTCTGTATGATGTCTCATGAATGTTTGTCAACACTCCAACCATCAACTTTTCACCTTCTTTTCCTTATGTTGTGGGAAGCCTCTGAGTGCCTTCAGCATTCAGCTTGGCCATCTTTCTAGAGTTGCAACCAAGCTGCTTCCATGATTTATCTCCTCATCCTACGCAAACAGGTGTAAGATCCAATTTTACTCCAAACAGGGTTAAAACTTGTTTCACATTCTCACCACCTTTTGCATACTATTTAAATTTTTTGACTGCTCAGATCCTTTTAAACTGTCAACTAAATTATCTTCTTGTTTCACTGTTCTAATCACAACACTCATCCAAGTCTTAGAGCTTTCACTGTGCCTCTGTGACAAATACCCTCTGCTTTGCCTTTATGACTGTTCACAGCTCAGAACATCCCTATCTAGAAAATACGACAGCTTAGGTTGATGCTAACCATTTACTGGTTGTGTCTAGCTGGTACTACTCACCATTCAGTTTCTAACCCAGATATTCTCCCTTCTTCCCTAAATCCCTGCCTCATATCCCCCCTTCTCATAATGAAAATCCCCACAGGGTAAAAAAGAACCTATATAGGCTAAGACTTACTTCATCTAGCTTCTCTGTAGCAAATATGTAACCCTCCATTCCTTTTCTCTTTTGTCTGGATGAGACTCAAACAGTAAAGGCTCTCAGACCTTCCATACCAGAAATCTGAACTCGACTTCCACTTTACTGAGCATGACATGCCTCCCAGTTGCCTTCTTTTCTCCGTTCCCATCTGGCTAGTCTAAGAATATTTTTTGTTGGCATTCAAAGTTGAAAAAACTGAAATACTTTGGCAGAGTCAATAATCAGATCCTAACTTTACTCCAAGAATTCTAAATAAGAAAAAAGCATTTGTAATAAAAGCTATGAAAACCAGAGAGCTAACACTAACAGTTGCTTGAGTAACTAAGTTTTCTTCCAACTTCAGTATACGTAAACTAAAGAATTACATATTTCACTACTAAATGAAAAATTAATCTTCAACATTACAACCAATGACTATAGTTTAAGGGTAGCCAGAGGATGCAAACAGTTTAAAGTGAGTATTTCTGGAGTAAATGAGGAATATGTAACAGTTTCTACTGAGATACACAGAACGGGCTTAAGAGAACTGCCATACGTGTTTTAAATGCCCGCCAGATAAACAAATCATGGCAAAATAAGAGAACAAAAGACACGTCTCATTCCACTTTGACACAATCACACAGGTCTAGTTGTAGACAAGGGGTGATGGGGAGAACTGCTGAGCAGGGTAGATTAAGAGATGATGCAAAATCCCTGTTATTAGCACCTTCAAGTCTGACATTTTCTGCATCACAAGATCGGGAAGCAGCAGCTGGCACTGCTGTGCAGCCAGCCATCCTTCCCTTTCAGCATCCCGCTCTGAGATAACATTCATTCACCATAAATAGCTAACTTCCCATAATAATACAGAAGTTCAACCAAGTAGAAAGGAGCTTTGCTCTTACGTTAATCTGTGGGTACGTACTATGTTTTAGTTTTAATAGGAATCTCATGGATCAGGGAGAGAAAAGAAATATGAGTATCAAATAACCTCTGCAAGTGAGAACTTAGTTCCATGCGCTAGAGCTTCAGCATCCACAGAAAACAGGCATGAAAAACATAAACAAAGATAAGTTGTCTCACAGAGTTAATAAAGCCTGAAGTGATCCCATGATATGAAGTACCAATCACTCTAGGAATGGCTGAATGCTGTCCGAAAAGCTAGAGGTAATGCTAGTGGAGAGAGGTTTATGTGATAGCCAGAGTGACCAGAGGACTCTGCAGTCAAGAACCACCTTTTCTAGACGCAAGGCTGCATCTTTTGTTCATTATTTGCAGTACAGATCATCCTGTGGTAATCACGCCAAGCACCAGGTGAAATCAGACCTACTTCTACTTCATCACATTGTTATAGTTTTCTGAATTAATGAAGTCCAGTCGTCTGTTTCTAAGCAAATTAAGAAACTGTGTACTTTTGTTTATCACACCACTGAAACTCGTCAACAGAATTGCTTATTACTCACCTTTAGAATATGGAAATCCTTCTATTTAAACATGTAAGATTCCAAACTAAGGTGAAATCACATAAAAACAAGCTAATAATGATCTATTATCTAGTTAAAAATAATCATAGAGAATGCTAAAGCTGAACAAGAGAGTTATATCACTGTTCCCAAATACTGGGTATTTGGAGGTCAGATTCCTGTAAACACTCAGAAAAACAGCTTTGCATTTCATTATCAAAAAGTATCCATTATCATTGTGTAGCAAATCCTGTACACTGCAGCACTGCCTTAGTATGCAGATAGTTCTTACTTAAATTGAGATGTCATAGACTTATATACCCTAACAGTGATAGAGCTTTCATGAAGCAAATGGACAGCAGACAACCCACATACCCATCAGTTTCATGCTGTCTTTCAAAACAAGCAGAGTAAGAATTAGATCTCTATGCCAGCTATTTTTTCTTTTTCCTCTCAGACAAAATAATTAACACAACTATTACCACTGACTACAGTTCTTTCCTAGATAAAGACCAACTTTGATATATTTTTCAAATGTGTGCATGTACAAGCATGTGCACCTTAGGCACAAAGTAGCTTTCCTGTACAAAGATTGTTTTTCCCGACTCCATAATGATTCAGATACGTCAGGAAGGGGAGGAAGCTGCACCAGACAGAATTTGCCTCAAGACTGGCTGATGCAACTTGAGAATTGTAGCCAGAAAAGTGGGTGTCTGAGCTTGGGCTAGGAAAGGGAAAGAAATGTGCTCATCTGCAAGTTACTTAGGGGCAAGTGGGGCTTTGGGACTATACCCCTGCCCTCCTCCTTTTTGATACTTTTTTATTTCCAAACACAAGTTTCAATTTTAAACAAATCTCTTTCTAGACATACACTTAACCTGCAATACCAAGCAATTATTTCAATAATTATGTCCCTTATTGCAGGTCCTCTCTCAAAATTCAGGAAAAATATTGCTTGGATTACTTCTTTATGTGAATAAAATCCCAAAGACACATGGAATTGTAGGCTAGCCTTTTGCTGAGCAAGCTAAATCTAAAACAAGCAAAAAATTCCAATTTATTCCTCGAACTGTAGAAAACCAGTTTGAGATAGAGTCATGGATACAAGGTTAGGATGTTAATTTATATCACATAATTATATTTTGAAACACAACAGAAATCAGATACAGGCATGCAGAGGGGTTCCTGTTTTGATTTGTGTATACCATGATAACAAGAGCAGTATCTAAACTCAAAGATTACTCAATTTTTCACCAGAGCTTGCTTGGCAGGAAACCACACACAACCAGGCTGGCTAGACGCCATACATTAAATTTATGTCTGAAAAATGCAGTGTTGAACAGAAGCTACTTCCTGAAAACTCTGATATATAATAAACCAAAGCTTTCATAATTTTTGGTAGCACTAAGTGTTTTGGGTTTCCGTAAGTCCAGGCAACATTTGCGTATAGTCCAGATCCATACTGAAACCCAGCAACAGAACCCCTCTATTCTTATCAATGAAAATGAGAACTGTGGAGAACTAAATCAAATCAAAAAGGGCTATAATGCTGTAATCAGGCCTAAAACTTCTCTAATTCAGCAGCATTTCTTAAAAGGCATCCAAACCTCCAAAGTCCATGAAAATACTCTTCCACGTTTCCTTTTCTGCTGTGTTGGTAATTCAGCCACTGCCCAGCTGGAAAATGTCCCTGTAACGGTCCTTTACCTCCAAAAGGTAAGGTGTTAAAAAACTCTTTTCCTGAGCTGTCAAACAGATATAGCATCATGCTGTTGTCTTCTATTCTCTTGCTATGTAACTTACTTCACTTGCAGTTACTTCCCATGGCTTATTAACAGAAGTTTCTTGCAAATAATTCCACAACCCATGGTAGTACTTGGAAAATGACAAAGACTAACTGCTCTCACATTGAGTATATGACAGATCTCTCACAAGAAAGCCACTCTGAAACATTTTTAGTATGCTGCTGACACTTGGCTGTGCCTCCTTCCTCATTCTGTTAGCTTCTTTTCTTTTGTCGTAATAGTCATTTCAACGGAGGCATGGATGAAGCAGGATGCCTATGGCTTATCAAAAAGATGACTGAAAACAAGCTACACAGCCCCCAAGAAAGTTTAGCTGAACAGCCAGGTAACATGTTTATTGAGGAATCTCTCAGTTGATGATTAGGAAGACAGATTTTGCTACCTCCATGTAGTTATGTCAATATTTTCTCCCATGCCTAGATTGTTCTACCACTACCCATGCCTCTGATACTCCCACTCCAGGGTTAGATGTCTGCAAGTGCAACTTTTTATCCATTTTTATTTTTTTTAGTTTATCTTACACATCTGGTGTGCAGCTCAGAGCTGGATTCAGCTCTACTGTGGAAGGGAGGCTGTGGAGATGGATCTAGGAGGCTGCGTAGCACAGGGGCAGATTCAAGCAGTGTTGATGGCCAGGTAGACAGAAGAAGTGAACACGCTCATCATCAGTGAATTTGTACCCATTACAAACTAACTGAAATCCACTTGCTCAGTGCAACAACCAAACTTGCCAGGCATCAAGCATCTTGCTTGCAGATGTCAACTAATAGGGCCTCTAAGGCTAATTCACTTGGCCAGGCAAATAGTCTTAGATGAGACTGCAATTCTAGCCCAGAAATCCCACCACTATTACCTCTCCATGATATCCCCTAAGTACTTCTTCAATCTCCTGTTGGTTCAGCATGTTAGAAGTACAGCTGAGAAGGAAGGAGAGGAATGTAATTCACCTTGCACTAAACACAACTTTCACAAGAAGAAAACAGGCAAAAAAAGAGAAAAAGAGAAATAGAACAAAGATCTCCAGAAGCTAATGGAAGAACAAGAACATGAGGTTTCTTTTCTGACTGAATAAAAACACCAAGAGAGCAGGAGCAAAACAGGAAAAGAAATAATATTTTCTAACTTGTAAATCAGCCTTTCAGAAAGTTCACCACCTCCCCCTCCAAGGCCTTCTCTCCTATCCTTGCCATCAGTGAAGGGAAGCAGGAGCATCCCATGTGAGGAAACACCTCATTCAGCAAATGCACACTCTCATCTATAAAAAACTGACTGAAGAGCTGAACAGCTTCAAGGATTCATTCTACTTATACTCTCATGTGCTGGGTGAGAGTATTTACTTTCAACCAACAGAGGTTGGCCAGAGCACAGCTGGCATATAGCAAAGATGCGTCAGTGACTTCCACGCCTGGGATTAATGACTTTTAGCATGCCAAACTGGCCTTCTTACAGTAATACATGCCCTTGCATGTCTGTGTGAAGAATGTAGAGAATTAAAAAGATGAAGGATTATGACAGGAGATCAGAGATTTTTAATAATGTTTGGCCTCAAGGAAAGACTGACCCTATCTCCTGAACTGCCCATTCCTTTTTTAAATTCAGATTTTAGTTTTAGGGCTAATCAAGTTCGCTTTCCCTACAGCTCTGACTCCTGCTATGTGCACATGTGGATGTGTTTATGCTGAACATTTCTGCAGCCTCTGGATTTCATGTACTGAAAGCAGACAAGCACTGCTGGTGATAAGACAATTCTCACACCAACCATGAAGATTTGAAACACATCATTTGACAAGAAATTAACAGATGTTTACTATATTATGACAGTTAAATCTTATTTCAGGTAACTGTGCAGTAAGTAGGCTGTAACAAGTAGATTACTCACAGGTGTAACAGTGACCAGAATGTATAGCGTGTATGCAAAGCATGGCCCCAAATTATTACATAACTCCAAGAATGTAACTACCCTCTATGGACTCAAAGCTTTCCATGCAGAAGTCAATGACCTGATAGGAAACTGGGACTCTACACATACCTACTATTACCTAAGAGAAAGCTTCACCCTTGCCAGCAGTAACTCAGAAAGACTTACTTTGCATAGCACTCATCCTACTTAGGGCCATCAGGTAGAAAAAGCTGTGAGAGATCACAAAGAATTGCAGGAACTATTCTTGCAGCAAGACGAAATACAAACTATCTTAAATTCTACACGGCAAACAGCAATCATCCTGATCTTCCCCTCACAACTAATATTGGTGCACCTATTTCATAACAGCATAGCTGTGTGTTCTGCTCCACTGTTAACAACAGCTTTGTAAGCAAGTGTTGCAAGGCCTTATAGCTTTTTGATACGCCTACATAGCTGCTTTTCTTTCCATTTCCCCTACTATGTGCCAGGTTATAGAAACACTTCCAAGCAGCAGACTCAGAAATAGAGAGTTCAAGGCCAGGTTTCACACCTGCAACCTTGCAGCTCTGGGCTGTTCCAGCTCTGAAGACCAGTCTCCTTATTATAAATCCAAGGCTTCCTCTAACATCCAGGCTTTATGTTCAGTAATTCTGAATGAAGTTTATGGGTTTTATTACTTATTTGTTTGGGTCAGGAAGGGATGGGAAGAGGAGGGAGAGGGAATACAGCAGCAGCAGAAAGCTGCTGAGGTTCCAGAGTTCCAGAGGTAGGGTGGTGAGGAATAGGAGACAAACACCTTAAAAACAAAACAAGCCCCCACATGACACTAGTATGCTGTGTCAATGTACGTGCCAATGGGAAATATTGACACCTAGGGAGTATTCAGATAGAAAAAGGCATCAGCAAGCACTGTGCCTTAAGAAGTATGTTTTGGTTTGTTTAGAAAGCAAGTTGTTCTGTAGTTGGACAAATCACCATGAGAGACCTATTTTTTGATTCCAGGTGTGATTTATGCAACTCATGGTGACTTTCTGTTCATCTTGGAGGGACTGTATTATACTGTCTACCTCACACAGGACTTTTCTTGCCTCAGTTGCTCTAGTAGCCTTGCAAAACAGTTTAATAATCTCTGAAGTGTCTGGCACAGAAAAAGATTAAACAAAACAAAAAACTGGCAGTTTTGCTTCAAGACAAGGAAAGTATATAAAAAATGAAATAAAACTGGGAGGGAATAAAACTAACTCTGCATTGCCCCTTAGAAGAAATACAAACGGAGTTCTCTTCTGATATATACTGACTGTCCAAATGGAAAATAAAGACCCAATGACATTTTTAGAAAAACGGGATAAACAATTCCCTGTCCTAGCCAACAGTCTGTCTCTCCCTGCGCAAAGAGACAGAGGGAGAATGCAAAGTCGTTTGTACATAGCTAAGACTGCAAGCCACAGGAGTTTCTGTATTGCTCCTTAATTCACTCTAAAATTCATTTGAGGTGAGAAGAGCTATTTCCAGAAAAAATTAAGAAAAAAAATTAAGAAAAAAAAAGAAAAGAAAAATCAAACAATTCCCATGTCTTCATTTCAGAAGGCAGGAAAACTCTGGAAATAATCCTAATGTAAATCTCAGACAAAACTGCATTTTGCTGAAAGAAGAACTTCGGGTTTAGGGCACCTATGAAAGTAGCTCAGAGTTCCCCATTTAGTTCTACTTGAGCCACCGAGATGTCAAAAAAACTTCAGAGTGAAAATTTAGTAACTGGTTTACCACAGAGGAAAGAAGTTGAAAGAAAAGCAGACCGTATCATCTGTGACTGAAGTTTGTCTTTCAGGAAATGAAGATCCTTATAGTAGTAAATAGAATACTTGAATTGTTTGCAAATAAGTTCAATCATCTAATTGCCATGTAGAAGGAAAATCTATGCACCACCAGAATTCAGTACAGCTAATTACTAGAAGGCAAAATAAAGATTCTTATCAAACATAGTGTGTGTTCTTCAGCTATTATATCTGTCAATATTTATGTCTCTTACAGCCCCTTCCTGGGTGGTTGCTGCACACATTTTGTGTGCAGTCAAGAAGCTTCCTGACTGCAAACGCGCTCTTAAAAAGAAAAGCTGGCCCAAACCCTGTATTTCCAATTCAAACAGTGATTCCAAAGCCTGTTAACTCCCTGGAGCAGCTGATAGTTAAAGACTTGTTTCCGCTTTTCTAACAATTTCCTGGTTTGCATAACAATCCTAAAAGAAACACGCTCAAGAAGTTTCCAGCACAGAGATATTTTTGTCTTCAATATGTCTAGTTTCAATGCATAGAATATTTATATATGATTACAATAACTTTAGAAATATATTTGTCTACAAATATATTTACATATAAATATGTGTCAGCTACTTGGTTTAAAATAAGATTATGATAATTTTGCCATATCCAGGAAATAAAAAACACTGGCTTATGCCTGGTGCTTAACTCATGCCATTGTGAATAAAGAGGGGGGAGGGAAGGGGTTTAATGTTTAATTTCCTGTTAAAAACACACACAGGATAAAATCTTCCAAAGAGCAGTTATAAAACATGCATTTGTTAGCCAAGAAACTAGGTAAATATGGAACGAAGCCCAGGCTCACTTTTATTCCTTCCCTCCCCCCCCCCCCCCCCCCCCAAAAAAAAAGAACAAAGAAACTGGAGGCCACGGTGCATATTTGGAGGCACTAAGCTCTATTTAGTGACTAGTTAATTAATCTGTCTGCCTGACTTACGCACCCTGTATCCACTGGGGTAGTTCCTCAGATAATACAATGATGCAGTTAAGCTCATTGGTACTGTATTGTCATGCATACTGCACACGTGCCAAGCAACTGCTGTTCCAACTACTAACTACCTTTCTGACACAACTACCTGGCTAAACACAATTAAAATAAGCATGGCCATGTAGTCAGTACCTTCTAACAGCCAGTTTTCTAGCAACAACAGATTGAGAATACCTCTACATTCAGTAGCAACTGGAGACACTACAAAGTATACTTTTTTCTTTTTACAAGTTACAGGGGGAAGTACTATTGCCAGATCCCACTGAAACTCAATGCTATCCATCCTGGAACTGTGACTTTACCTGCAGCCATTCAGCCTTCATCACAGTTCTACCATGCATAATGACATATAAGGTTATTCTGCAACTCATCACTAGAACTCCCAGACAAGTACCATATTTCTATTTGATATGTAACAGTTACAGCCTTTAACAATCCCAGTGCTTCTCTTTGTTAAGATGCCCAAATTAGACAAAAATATGGACTGTGTTTAGAAGAAATAGAACATTTGTAACAGTTTTCAATAGTGACACTGTATTTTTGGATTTTACAATAAAAATAATCCATAAAATACTTTCTGTCTACTATGTTAGGGACAAAGTCAGGTCCTCAGTGCACACCTTGCAGCATAGAATTGGAGAAGTTGTGGTATTTCTTGTGACCTGCTGCGATACACATTCCAAATTAGATGTAAACAGCTCTGTGAGTGGCTTCAACTTTGTTTTGTTTTTCAAATGAGGATAAATTTATTATTGCAGTATAGCTCAAGATCTTCTGTAGCTTTTGGAAGCAAATTATTCAAATTAACACAGCTTAAGCTTTTTAAGTAGATGAACCTTAAACACCTTCTAGTCAAGGCATTTAGTTTTATATTTGATGCAAGAAAAGAAAGTCACAGACATCATGTATCTCCCTGGTGAATTCAATCTGACAGCGGGCATGCTGAATTTTTTGCAGATTCTTTGTAAAATTGGCTTTGAGACAATAAACATTCCTGAGTTTATTTCTAAAACTTGCACTTAACAGCTATGGTAGGTATTTGTGCTCTTTTCTTTAGAAAGCAACCCCTATTGACCACTGACGTAATGACAGTTCATCAGTGAATCTCCTACTACTGCATGAGTTCAAAATCTTGCCGTTCATTTTCATTTGCTGGACTTTGTGCCCTGATCCAATATTTCTTCATGTGAAAAGGCAATTGACTAACAACCTTATGAGGGAGGAAAAGGAATAGGGAGGAGAAAATCTGAAACACAAAATGAGCCCTGACTTGCCTTCTCAGTACTCTACATACCCCCGGGCAGTGAAATTTCAGGAAAACAATTATGTTTCTGGCCAACAGTCAAAATATATACGATGTTATACACCCTTTGCTTCACTGTATGTTGCTACTGCATGCAAAAGCAAGATTTTTTTTGCTTTGGTTCTCAACAGTAAGGCAAGTTTACAAGTATTTACTGCTAGTTACATCAAGGTATTAAAGATTCAAGTGAAGTAGTAGTATTCCCTAGTGCAGCGGTGACCTGAGCTTTTAATCCAGATGAATTTGACTGTAGAGTGCATTAGCTCTTCTCATAAATGACTTGCTTTAATTTTAGCTCTCTCTCCATTTATCTTATGGCTGTGTGATCTTCAGTAGAGGTCAAAGAGATTTCCCCAAAGAAACATGAGCTGCTTCTTCTTTAGAGGGGAAAAGCGTATTTAAGACAGTTCGTCCTACTTTTAAATGTAAGTCACAGGGGAATTCTCTTTATGCTTTCCTTACTCTGTTGTTCTCCCTGTTTCTTTACATGTTCTGGAGCAATTAAACAAGCAGGCATGTGCAGGCACACACATACACAAATGAAACACGAAATGAAAACACCTGTGGAAGATAGGATACACAGCCCATCTAGTGCAAAGACTGAAATTATTAGTAACATCTTACCATCATCCAGCTCAAGACAGAGATTGTAAACAGCCAGAGGCCTCTTAATACGCTGTCCTTGTCTTCTTGATTGCCTTGGTGGGGCATTTGGAGGAGATACTGACATAGAGATTGGCTCAGGAAAAGTGGCATCAGGCAGGGTTTTGAAAATCTGCAATCAAGAACACAAAGGGTGTTAATTATTTATCGTGAAGAGCAACCTGCGTAATGCAACTGTAAACCATTATCGAACAACATTTGTTTTGGATTTCATTCAAAGCAGGCAGGAGCCAAAACTCCACTCCTTCAAGTTTGGGAGTATGCTGTGGGTTTTTAATGAGTGCTTTTAAAATAAATAAATAAATAAATAAATGAATAAAATATGAAAATAAGCAAAAGCACTGTCTACACATTAACCAAGCTGCAAATCAGTTAATCCGAAGACAAAATATTTGCAGCCACACTTGCCAGCTAGGATGGAGGGGAAGGGGAAAAAGGGGGATACTAACTTTATAAACCAGTAACTGAATAGATTTACAGCTTCAGCTAGGACCTATCATTTTGCCAGAATACCCATTTTAATTTTCAAATCATTTGATATCATTACAATACCAGCCATCTTAATTTAAAACAAAACAAAACCATACTCTTGAAGACAGCAGGAGGAAAATTTTGAGGTGAGGGGTTTTTAGGGAGAGACACCATGGTAACATGCCATGTGAGAACTTTTTAACTACAACATATTGAGTCACATTTATATTAAATGACGATATCCACAAAGATACATATAAAAAGGATTGCATTTCTTATCACCATTTTATCTTTTGAGTCATGACCATTAGCATACCACCACTTCACACAAAATATCATGTCATTTCTCTCTGGATTAACCAGCAAAGCAGATTTGCTCAACCTGATAGCATTTCTACTTTGAGTGTCATATACAGGGTACAGTCTAATGATGCTGGTTTACTTCTAGAAAATTATCAGTATGCTAATATAGAATTTAACAAAAGCCTGTTCCAAGTGATCATGACAGATCCACAAGAACAAATTAGCTTAGTACGTACTTCAACAAAGACAAACCAGCAGATAAATACAAACGGCAGCTGAACAAGAAAAGCCCTGCCTGTACAGCACCTTACAGCAATGCAACACAGTAACAAGATATAATGAAACAGTATAAGGTATTCTTGTACTCTGCAACATCACACTGACATGTCTCTGTATAAGAAATATTATAAAGAGGAGACTCGTAATGAATCATAGAATCATAGAATAGTTAGGGTTGCAAAGGACCTTAAAATCATCTAGTTCCAACCCCCCTGCCAGGGGCAGGAACACCTCACACTAAACCATGTCACCCAAGGCTATGTCCAACCCAGCCTTGAACACCGCCAGCGATGGAGCATTCACAACTTCCCTGGGCAACCCATTCCAGGGCCTCACCACCATTACAGTAAAGAATTTCTTCCTCATATCCAATCTAAACTTTCCCTGTTTAAGTTTAAACCCATTACCCCTTGTCCTCTCACTACAGTCCCTCATGAAGAGTCCCTCCCCAGCATCCCCGTAGGCCCCCTTCAGATACTGGAAGGCTGCTATGAGGTCTCCACGCAGCCTTCTCTTCTCCAGGCTGAACAGCTCCAACTTTCTCATCCTATCTTCATACGGGAGGTGCTCCAGTCCCCTGATCATCCTCGTGGCCCTCCTCTGCACTTGCTCCAACAGTTCCATGTCCTTTTTATGTTGAGGACACCAGAACTGCACACAATACTCCAAGTGAGGTCTCACAAGAGCAGAGTAGAGGGGCAGGATCACCTCCCTCCACCTGCTGGTCACACTCCTTTTGATGCAGCCCAGGATACGGTTGGCTTTCTGGGCTGCAAGCGCACACTGCTGGCTCATGTTCATTTTCTCATTGACCAACACCCCCAAGTCCTTCTCCACAGGGCTGCTCTGAATCTCTTCCCTGCCCAACCTGTAGCTGTACCTGGGATTGCTCCAACCCAGGTGGAGGACCTTGCACTTGGCATGGTTAAACTTCATTAGGTTGGCATCAGCCCACCTCACAAGCGTGTCAAGGTCCCTCTGGATGGCATTCTTTCCCTCCAGCGTATCAACTGAACCACACAGCTTGGTGTCATCGACAAACTTGCTGAGGGCGCACTGAATCCCACTGTCCATGTCACCAACAAAGATGTTGAACAAGACCGGTCCCAACACTGATCCCTGAGGGATACTACTCATTACTGGTCTCCAGCTGGACATTGAATCTTGAAGGAAAAACTTTTTATGAAGTAGAAATTCATGCAGAAAGTATAAAGAAAGGCCACAGATCACACATTTCTGAATTATTACAGCACATGGCAGGTGTAGCATGAAACTGTAAGCCAGCCAGGCTACTCTAGTAGGTGAGAAAAATGCCATAAGCATCCTGTGGTAAGGCACTCAACTCAAGACATCACATTAGAAGTATAAGAAACTCCACATGCCATCATATTCTGGCCTGTAAACCCTGAATACTGACACATGTAGGAATACGATGACCCAAGAACCCATACATACATTGTTTTACAGCTGCTTAATCATAGTTCTTGTACTGGCACATAGAAGATTGTGCTGTTACAAAATGATCAGAAACACCATTTTCCATGAAAACTGTGGAAGAATGATCATATTTCCCAAAACTGGGCAGCAGCAGGCAGGAAGCCTATATATGGTGTGCAAAGGAAAGTCCCAGTGGAAATATTATCTTCCTTCCCAATAAGTGAATGTTGCTGTGGGGGAGGTTGAATGATGTCATTTGAACTTCCCAATACCAGTGTTAAGAAAACTGGCTCCCACTTCTTCACATGCATATGAAGGATTATGAGAGAACCAAAATAGTGCAAAAAACTCTCTAAGAACAAAATATTCATAAAGAAGAAAGGAAACAGTCCAACCTGGTTCTCCCCAGATATAGACAGAGCAGCACTCTCAGACAGTGACAAAGCTCTAATTGTGCTCAGAGTGCTAAAGCCATCTCTTAAAACATGATGCAACACATAATAGTGAAATCTCATGTGCACCTCCATGGCACTTGGCTAACAGTACCACACTGCCCCCTTATGTGTAAATACAAGGCTAGATTGAGCAGTTCTAGGGATAAATATTTGCTCGTGAAAAATTCAAAAGTACCAAAACTTAAAATGCCATATTTTCCATGGATTAAGTGTTGCATTTGGGCTCCCTGGTAAATAACTCTCTGCCAAGAGGTTTCAGCATGTTGTTTACTATGTCACATTCCACAGCTGTGTTTATTTGTACAGCCTTATCCACGCATCTTCACTGAAATTAATGATGGTGAGAAGAACAAGTATTCCCCAGGAGAACTTTATAAACCATAAGCTTTCTTGTAGGCATTCAGGTGGCTTGCACAGGTTGCAGTAATGTTCTTAAGTGTTTTTTTCTTACTAGTATTTCAATATACTCTTCTAAAATATAAGAAATTACGACAGCCACAACACAATCAAGAAAACCACAAAGGCAATCCTTACTTGATACCCAGCGCCAGACAGGCAACAGAATAATGAATTAGAGACAGGTATGAATCCAAGCCGATTTCTACTTGCAAGTATCTATGATGCAACAAAGATGACTGATGGTCTGTTCTGGTTTACGGGGGGGGGGGGGGGGGGGGGGAGAGTGGGGGGAGGGACCTTATACAATAAACAGGAGAAATAACAAGCAAGCAGTGGAGTCACACTTCAAACAGTGGCAGTCCTGCACATGCTAGCTAACTTCATATTGATACCAGTGGCAGGCAGTCAATGAGCTGCTCAAATAGTTCTCTCCTGCCAGGCCCATCCCCTATTTTACCTCACTCTGCTCTTGACTTCTTGTTATAACAGATTGGTAGAGAAGTTTCCTTTCTGGGATAAGGACAGTAAGTAGTATATGGCTTTCCACGAAGCATGGATCACATCCCAAGAGCTCCGGAGTAGCAAAAGTCCATACGTTCTCCACTGGGACCAAGGCAAGGGTCCACACAAACTCCACCTTCTCACTCCTACAGTGCAATGCTACAGGCTGCAGGACTTATTTCCTTGTGCTCACGTTCAATATCTGTCTCCACAAAGAAAAGGATTCCTGAAAGACGTATTTAGATATGTACTAGAGAACATCACCTCTTGACTATCTTCAGAGCAAATTTACCCATGCAGAGCAAACTGAGATCAACTGTCACACTCAGCAATGAAATCACCAAGTATTACAGGTTGCCCTGCAGGATTCTGAGACACACAAAAAGAAACCAGAATGCCCCAAAAAACATACATACAACCAGATCATTAGGGTTTATTTTTTTTTTTACATAAGAAACAGGAAACATCCTGCCCTCATGTGTTGCATTAAAAAGTATATTTGGAGTCATTTTTGCTCTTTCAAGCAGTTCATATTTATGTTCATCCTTACTTAGGTATTTTTGTCTTTTCAGAATGAAAATAAAAGCCAGTAGAGCCCATCGATGACTGGACCTGCTTTTCAGTTTTCTTTCTGGTGCAAACCAAAGCTACAGCTCATACCATAGTTTTGCAAAGGTGAGCATCTGAAAAGCAAGCAGAAGGTCAACCTCTGCCCTAAGAAGTGCACATCATTCAGCTTCTCTTTTCTGCTTTACTTTCACTTAAATAGAAAAGTACTTTTCATCATGCCTTAATGGATATTTGTCTGCTGCACTGACAGAAGCACTGTAACATTTGCCTTAGAACAGGGGGATGGAGGTATGCTTTATTTCAGTTGTGGGGAGAAAAATGTTTTGGGTTTGGTTTTATCCAAATTAGCTTCTAGCCTTATCATTTAAATGCCATTCAAGTACAAACATTTCACAGCTAATAAAAGATGCTGCTGCAAGAAGCACACTGCGTATGCACAGAAGACTGAATTCAAAATCATACACACACAATGTGAGCACCTGAAATGGTACTAACATTGTGTTTTGACCTACTTGCACAACAGCATGGGACCACACCTGACAAGTTGCAGAGTATCTTCTTGCACTGCCAAGCTGTTGCTATCAGATGCATGGCAAAGCAACCACATATACACAATCAGAGGGAAACCCTCCCATGGAAGAGGAGGATTAGAACATGCTATTTAAGAGAAGATCTCTTGCTACTCCAAAAAAAGCCGCCCTTCAAGTAAAAGTCAGATCTACCACCATCACACATCTGGACTGCAGAAGTTACCACAGCTTAGACTAATGCCAATATAAAGATGAGAAGGAAGTTTGGTCATTGAATTATCTCATTCAAGAAGCAATAAAAATGTGCTAAACCGACCTGAAAAATCAAACAACTTCACAGTCACATCCACTGTTACACAGTTTTTGAGACTGCAGCTAAACTGCATTAGATTATAAAATACCAGTTCTCTACAAGATAGTTCTCAAAAGCACTGACATCATGCTATTAACCTACGTGGGTACACATTCAGAAGCTAAGTGAAACATCATACACATATAGCACTCCATTTTATCAAGCAACAAATCCAACTGTTACTCAGTCGAATCCAAGCTAGTACCGGTTAAATGATTGTTTAGGTCTGATGTTCCATGAAAGCCAAATTTAAAAGTGCACACTGACTTAAGAGGTGGATCAGTCTCCAAGCCTGCACTGTAAAAGTTACAACAGAAAAGATGAGATTCTTGTCACAAGCCACTTAAAACCCTGGTATGTTTGACCTATTTCTCTCTATGCAACAGTACAAAATGGATTCCTTACAAGGTTAAACAAACCACAAACCATCTTGGATGTACACTGCTAATAACAGCTCTGTCTAGAGCAGTGAGCCCCATCCCTCCATAAAACCATTCCAATTCCTAAACCTGCGTCCCACAAAGTCTATGGAAGCATTTCGTAAGAGTAATGAGCCAAATTCAACGTATTATCATACTGTATTCTACCAGCAGATCCACATGGCAGCTGCCCAAGGAACTTCGCCAGATTCCCCTTAATCTGCAACAACAGTGCTGGACTCAAGATCCCGAGTTCTTACTACAGCCGATTTTAGAAATTCAAAAAACCCATGGCTGGGAGGATTTAATTTGGCCTATTCTACAAGTTTATGACTAGGTGCATAGTTGTACATAGAAATGTAGACTAGATTGTGCTGCTACAAAAGAATACTGATCTTTCTGGTCTCAAGCAGAACTAATTAATGAATTTCAGTATGTTTGCCAGGAATCACTTCAGGAAAAGACCCAGACATCAGGTCATCTCTGTCAGCTTTGTATCACTGGGGTAATTAAAATTTCCACTAAAAATCAGTGGGAGGCAAACAGCAAGGACAGGGTGGGATGAAAAAGAGAAGAAAAAAAAAAAAAGGTTTAGTAATAGAGCTAATTAGGATAAACTTATAAAAAGTCATTAATGGCTTAAAGCTGTACCATGATTTTGTTGCAAGACAAAACCTCCATTCACTCTCATAACACCTACCACACAGAACATTGTCGTGGTTTAAGTCTCTATAACTCACGCAGTCGCTCTCTCACTTCCCCCTCTTTCTTCCCCCCCACTCCAAGGGGGGGGTGGGGGGAATGAGGATAAGAATCGAAAGAATGTAACTTCCACAGGTTGAGATAAGAACAGCCCAGTATCTAAGGTATAACACAAATCACTACTGCTACCACCAATAATAATAAAGACAAAAGAAATACAAGGGAAGAGGATACAATTGCTCACCACCCAACGACCAAGCTGTGAGCTAAAAACTCTTCTGGGTTCCTGCCCCCAGTTTTTTTTTTTACATCCTGGGCATGACGTGCTGTGGTTTTGAATGCCTCCTTGGTCAGTCTGGGTCAGGTGTCCTGTTTCTGCTTCCTCTCTGCTTCCCCTCCTCCCTGGCAGAGCACGAGACTCAGAAAGTCTTTGGTCAGACCAAAACATTCTAAGCTGTAACTATAAACATCGGTGTTATCAGTGCTGTTCATAGGCCAAAATTTGAAAACACAGCAGTGCGCCAGCTACTAAGAAGGAGAAAAAAATGACTGCTGCTGAACCCATGACAAACATGCATGTACTTCTTTTGAGTACATGTGCAAGAATCAGAGTACCAGAAGTCGCTGTCTAATGCAAAGGATGCTAGATCGTGCAAGGTCATTCCAAGTTCTTTGAAATTCAGGTAGTGTTATAGCCTCCACTCCTACAATATTTTTTAAGAGGACAGTGTTTCTCCAGACAAGAACATGAGTACAAGCTTTTATTTGGGTAATTTCTCTTCAATACATACTTGATTTGCAGTTGGTAAATAAAAGAAACACACACAGTCACTTCAACTCATGTTTACTGAACAGCATAAAACATTGTCCACCCAGGCCACATATACTGCTCTATCCTTACGTATTTTACAGCCATGGTACTCTTTGCATTTTCATGACAATTGGCTATAATATGCTAGCCAAAGAATATTTTATAAATTAGCAGCTAATGGGATAGTGCACGAGAAACTTATCATCGCCATGGTCTTTTTATGACTTAGCTTCCTTTCAATGTAACGCAAACCTAGTTCAGGTTAGATCCAGCAACCTGCACAAAACAGAAGAACATGTATTTCCATTAGAGACAAAAATGCCCAAAACAAAAGAGGCCAACTATGTCAGCTGTCCACAGTGTGTTCTTATCTTGATAGGCATTCTAAGCTTTTTTTTCCTCTTAAGATAATGAAGGCATTTGGTTGCGCCATTCTTTTTGCCATTTGCTGCAAACATAAAACAACAAAGTCTTTTCTGTCAAGTTATAATTTTACTCCAGATACAAGCATTTCAGGAAATGCAAGGTGAAAATAAACATCTTGAAACACATTGTGGTAGCTCAGCCACTAATTGTACCCACTAGCCACTAATTGTACACTAACTGCAATTAATTTTTTAACAGTAAAATCCACACTCAATAAGATTAAGAGTTCTAGATATTTTTTTTTCCTTTTTGAAGGGACTGCAGAAGCTAACTGGAGCTATTAGAAGTTTAATCACAACAGAAATTACAAAAGATTAACTTTTGGAGAGCTAGGACAGAAGTTTCAGTTCAAAACTGATTTCTGCACCAACTCTAACAATTTTTTAAAAAATTTCTAATGTACTAAAATCTCTAGGAAATGACCCTGTGTTACTGTAGTTTCTTACTTTTTTGCATTTTACTTTACTATGGAAAAAGTTACATAAACCTGATTTATTTCTGGTTTTAGTCAACATGATTTCTTCTTCTGTTTCTCAAACATGATTCAATAAATACAAAACATGTAGAATCACAGAATGGTTTGGGTTGGAAGGGAGCTTAAAGCTCATCCAGTTCCAACCCCCCTGCCATGGGCAGGGACACCTTCCACCAGACCAGGTTGCTCCAAAGCCCTATCCTACCTGGCCTTGAACACTGCCAGGGATGGGGCAGCCACAGCTTCTCTGGGCAACCTGTGCCAGTGCCTCATCACCCTCACAGGGAAGATTTTTCTGTCTCTATTTTTTCTTTTAACATGCACTAGAAATTCTTGACATCTGAACAGAATCTGTATTCAGTGACCAAAATGCAATAAAACTCAGTATGTCTAAAAATCATATTAAATATTTTTGAAAAGGTTTACAAAATCTTCAATAAAAATTATTGAAGATTTTGGTAATTAACAAGTTAATTAGAATCCTTAAGCAACTTACCTCCCCAAGATTACCATTGTGTCCATTCCAATACAGGTGGGCTTTCCTCCACATAGTTATCTTGACTTCTGTATTTCAGCATCTATACACTGTAAAATCTGATTTGCTGTGCACCGGCTTCCATGAGATTGCACAGGATGCAGATTTTCTGAGGCTTTGGATTTTGAGGCTTGAATTCCACCACAATCCACAAAACACCTTTATACTATATTCGCAGTCATTATACTGGTGGTAGAGGGGATCAGATCAAGAGTTGAAAGATACCTGAAGCTAAGTCTCTAGAGGGCCACCAACCAGACAGCATCAATAATGCTCTTGGTGGTGCCTGGCACACACTATTTAGTTACAGTACAACAGAGAATGCAGCCTGAAAAGTAAACGGGTACAAGTCAAAACCAGAAACAGGAAACATCCTTGGTTGTGAGCCAAACCACAAAGCTCTATAAATAAACAAAAAATAAATAAGTAAACCAATCAATCCATCCAAGGCAGCCTTTTTTTTATTGCAGAGATACCATTTGCTGGGACCATCTGCCAAGCAGCCTGACTACCCATAGCCAAATGAAACACTGCTTTTAGGGATTTGTGGATACTGTGGATCTCAACTTCATACTAAAACTGGAATATCTACTACTTGCTCTTCTTAATACAAAAGGAACTAGAGCTCTGGATAAACTGCAAATTATGAAGAGTGATAAAAAGAACCAAGGGAATTTTCAGACAAACCTGATGTACCTGTACACCCTAAAAGCCACTCATTTGTCCTCACTACCTCAAACCATGTAGTTCATGTTTGAGATTTAATGAAGAAACTAAACATAGTCTGTAAAACATGACATTACAGTCTCGAGGACAGCTTGAAAGGATGAAAGAAATCATACCAAGGTCAAAAACATGCGTCCTTTGATCGCTTGTGAATTATCAGTTTGTTGACTCAGCCTTTCTAAAAGTAGCACTCCTGATACTAAGACTGCAGCTTCTACCGGATCACATCTCGCTCCACCTTTTAACAATTCATGAGAAGAACGCTCCTGATAGTAGCCCATTCAGTGCTATCAATGAATACATTTTATTCATTGAAGGAAACGAGAGAGTTAACCATATACCAGGCTTGCAATACCTACACATTTGTCCACTGCACCAGCAGAAACAGCAGATTCATCTTCTCTTCTGTGCTCACCTACTGCAACTGACACCAAGGACAGTATTTTAAAGAGGTTGTCCTTCCCTGTTACAGCTACATATAATAGCTTTGTGTATCTTGTTTAGTTACTGGAAATACTTGAAATAATTAAAAATAAAATAAAAAAAGCCTTCAAACTAAGATAAATAATCTAATTACCCAGCTTTCTAAAACATGACATACTCCTAGTTACTAAATGTAAAATAATGGAGAAGGAGAACGTTTGCATATATTTTTTCTTAAAAAGAGCACGCGAAGTCCTAAGAAGATAAAAGGCGGCACTTACAAACCTAAGCCAGGAGCCAGCAAAAGCAACAACCATGGCCAAACACACTACAGGTAAACATAACCTCCCCTTCATTTCCAATAAATAGATCTATATAAACATTTATACACACACACACACAAATACAAATAAATATATATGTGACACCTAGTTTTCTACAAAAATTATCAACAGAAATACAGTTATGTATAAGACCGCTGTGAGACAGTTGTGAGACAGGGTTAATTTTACCCTACTGATGATGTGTTGTTGCAATAGTAATCCTGCTCAGTATGAGAGGAACTGCAGGTTCAGATCGCTGGTGTGTGCGCTTCGCTGAGGAGCCGCTGGCATGAGGCTACCATCTGTGGTCCTGTGACTGAAGGCCTCTAAGTCAGTATCCCGCCTAGATTTAGCAATATTTTTGCTGGGACCAGATGAAATCCATCCAAGGGTCCTGAAGGAGCTGGCAAATGAAGTTGCTAAGCCACTGTCCATCATATTTGAAAAATCATGGCAGTCAGGTGAAGTTCCCGATGACTGGAAAAAGGGAAATATAACCCCCATTTTTAAGAAGGGGAAAACGGATGACCCAGGGAATTACAGACCAGTCAGTCTCACCTCTGTGCCTGGCAAAATCTTGGAGCGGATTCTCCTGGAAGGCATGCCAAGGCACATGAAAACCAACAAGGTGCTTGGGGACAGCCAGCATGGCTTCACTAAGGGGAAATCCTGCCTGACCAATCTGGTGGCCTTCTATGAAGGGGCTACGGAACTGATGGACAAGGGTAGAGCAGTTGATGTCATTTACCTGGAGTTGCGCAAAGCATTTGACACTGTCCCACACAACATCCTTGCCTCTAAATTGGAGAGACATCAATTTGACGGATGGACCCCTTCATGGATAAGGAACTGGCTGGATGGTCACATGAAAAGAGATGCGCTCAATGGCTCAATGTCCAGCTGGAGACCAGTAATGAGTGGTGTCCCTCAGGGATTGGTGCTGGGACCGGTCTTGTTCAACATCTTTGTTGGTGACATGGACAGTGGGATAGAGTGCGCCCTCAGCAAGTTTGTCAATGACACCAAGCTGTGTGGTTCAGTTGATACGCTGGAGGGAAAGAATGCCATCCAGAGGGACCTTGACACGCTTGTGAGGTGGGCTGATGCCAACCTCATGAAGTTCAACCACGACAAGTGCAAGGTCCTACACCTGAGTCAGAGCAATCCCAGGCACAGCTACAGGTTGGGCAGAAAAGAGATTCAGAGCTGCCCAAGGAGAAGGACCTGGGGGTGTTGGTCGATGAGAAAATGAACATGAGCCAGCAGTGCGCGCTTGCAGCCCAGAAAGCCAACCGTATCCTGGGCTGCATCAAAAGGAGCATGTGACCAGCAGGTCGAGGGAGGTGCTCCTGCCCCTCTACTCTGCTCTTGTGAGACCTCACTTGGAGTATTGTGTACAGTTCTGGTGTCCCCAACATAAAAAGGACATGGAACTGTTGGAACA
This sequence comes from Amazona ochrocephala, assembly GCA_039720435.1. Classification (NCBI taxonomy): domain Eukaryota; kingdom Metazoa; phylum Chordata; class Aves; order Psittaciformes; family Psittacidae; genus Amazona; species Amazona ochrocephala. The sequence continues at coordinate 67,058,734 of CM077879.1, forward strand.
AGTGCATAGGAGGGCCACGAGGACGATCAGGGGACTGGAGCACCTCCCATATGAAGATAGGCTGAGAAAATTGGGGCTGTTCAGCCTGGAGAAGAGAGGCTGCGTGGAGACCTCCTAGCAGCCTTCCAATACCTGAAGGGGGCCTATAGGGATGCTGGGGAGGGACTCTTCATGAGGGACTGTAGCGAGAGGACAAGGGGTAACGGGTTCAAATTCAACAGGGGAAGTTTAGATTGGATATGAGGAAGAAATTCTTTACTGTAATGGTGGTGAGGCACTGGAATGGGTTGCCCAGGGAAGTTGTGAATGCTCCATCGCTGGTGGTGTTCAAGGCTGGGTTGGACAAAGCCTTGGGTGACATGGTTTAGTGTGAGGTGTCCCTGCCCATGGCAGGGGGGTTGGAACTAAATGATCTTAAGGTCCTTTCCTACCCTAACTATTCTATGATTCTATTGAGAATATACCCCTACATTTGACGCCCTATCACACTGTCATAGTACAAAGCATCAGAATGAAATGTTAAGATCTTTACAAATTACACTGTTACAACTGTATATATCCACAAAGCCTCATCAGTATTTTCTTCTCTACAGATTTCCCTGTTGCCATTACAAGGATTTATATCATTATCGCTTTGCATAATATTTTCTGCTCTCTGTAATATATTTTTTATCTTCCATTATGACTACAGGGTCTTTAGAGGCACTCTGTGCAATGAAATGTAAATGGCATGCACACAAAAATGTTGGAAATAAAGTATTATCAGCTGACCGACACATTTCGTTTATCCAAAAAACTGTTAAAGAGTTTTAAATACACCAACCCGCCTGGTGAGGCAAAAGCTGACTAGAATTCTGAAGACTACGTACTAAAACTGAAGCATATATTGCACTATTATGCATTAGCAATGATCAGTCAGAATGTTATTCATGTCAGTCTGGCCAATCTAAACAAAAGTTTATAAATTCAATACTTACCATTGAAAGCTGCAATAAAACATAACTCTTATGTCATATTGTTTCTGCATAAGAATTAACTTTTTAAACTCTTCAGCAGTGCAACAACCTTTCTCCTCTCCATGCCCCCTGCAGTATTTCACAGACTATTTTCTTTGACTAACAAAATTTTATTTAAGAACGTCCATTTTAACACTCCCCATAAGCACTTCCCTCTTGCCACCTCCCCCACACCTGCAAGCACAGCACCCTGACCATCGAGACTGAAGCAAATATTAGCCAAGTGAATTCCGCTCCCTTATGATCATTTCTGTTTACTTACTTAGGAACACTGCCTGCAGGCAGTGGAAGATGAGATCGCTATCACTTGGAAATTTCATATAAAGTTGTGGGAAGTTGCCCAAAATTAACTGGAAGTAATGTAGGCAAGTCAAGCAGGCAGAAGGCTGTCTCATATTATTTGTACATGCCATGTAATTGCAGTCACAGCATCTCAGTTAACTGCTTCTATCCCCAAGAACATTACTTTTGATTTTCTTTTTTTAATCTAATACGGCTACTCACAGTATATATTTTGTTTCTTTTGGAGCAGTCTAACAGCATACCAATCCAGGTATTGATTCAGACTCAGCTCCTTTTAATGCCATCAACCGCAGCCACAAACGTGAGTGGAGATTTGATATATGGGCTTCTTACTATGCGTAAACTACATTAAGATTTCAAAAACTGTAGCCTTTTAAATAAACAAACAAAATATTTGCAGTCAATTTACTGTACTGTGTGTGCGCCTCACATGGATGGGCTTCCTGCTGTCCACAGGGCAGAGAAATGGTTTAAACAGTTTGCACACACTACAGTGAAATGCAAGAATTGCTATGACTTCTACCAAAACCATGATGAATGTCTTCGTTGTGCCTGATGCCCTTTCTGCTTTAGACTCAGCCAGTCATTAAGGCATGTAATTTGAATTAAGATCAGGAATAGTTTCAATGACACTACTAATTAGTTACATGCTTGAAGTTAAGCACATGCTGAATACCTTCCTGAACTGAAGTTTATGTGCTTCTTCACAAACTCTGCCCTATCGGAGATACCTTCATGCAATTTTTTCCCCCCTCCAAGTCAAACACTTGTTAACTTGAGAAACATTCAGCTTGGAGAGGTTTTAAATTGCTACACACCACAGCAAACCACCACAATTACAATGCATTGCGTCTTGGTCCTCCGCTGCAGCCAACGGCAAAGCAACACAAAAGCTGAAACAAGCCCTCTTTAGTATTTCTTATATGTCCCTTTACCAAGACTTCAGTAGATCTGCTGCGCTATCAGAAAGAGACTTAATACAGATGATGGCACAGCCACTGTACCCTAAAGCATTTACCTGCAACAGAACTGATTTAAACATGCACTGATTTCTAAGCGGAGATATGTACCACACCTGATCATGCTACTTCCTATTTTGACAAACAATTGATTTCACCTGATTCCATTTCTTCTGTCTCACAAATACTGCATGTAGTATGCAGTGCAATACATTTTAAGAATAAAAATTTTCCGTGTATTACTACATAATGTTGGCCTAAGAGTGCAGTAGCATTAAATTCTTCTCTTCCTTCTACTTACGTAAAGGAACCCAAAAAATCATGTAAGTACCTAAACTAAGAAAAACTAAAACAGATTTGATAAAAAAAAGTTTTCTCGTAAAACTGTTTTGCACAAAACAAACCTAAAACAAAAGCATATTTTGTCTAAAGTATGCAAAACTGTTGACCTTTATAAAAAGATTAATACAGAAAACAAGTGAAAACAGTACCTGCCATATATAGGAACTACTGAGTTTTTCAGAATGAACGTCTTGGAGATAATTTTGCCCACAGGTTGCCTGAATTCTAGAAAAGTTTCTTTTATCATGCCTATTCCCTTTAAGAAGACTCTCTGGCTTCCCAGTCTCCATAAGGGACTTTGGTCTCGCCCCTCCTTTTTCATCTAATTTTCTTTCACTGTAATTTTAATCTTCTGTTTTTGCAATTTTGCTATTTGTACTCACTAGTCTTTCCTCCCCCGTATGCTGGTTTAAATATTCCAGTCCCACTGAGATTTTCATTCCAACCTCCTCCCTCATCTTCTTTCATTTCTTAGACTTCTTTTTTTATCCTGGTGGCTTTTTTTTTTTCCCCCTCTTAAAATAATGTTCAGGGAATTGAGAAACCAAAATGGCTCACAATACCACTGAGGCATCTCTAAATGGCAAATAAATAAGCCCTTTGAATAGTGACATTCATTCCAACGAGATCCCAAAACATTGTAACACATAGCAAGATGAACAAGTGCATGCTTTTCATGCTGCTGTGGAGTGGACTGCCCTTCTTCCACATCACAAGCCAGAAAGAAAAACCAGAAGAGATGCCCAATATATCCAGTTTGTGAAACTCTCAGGAAGAAAAAATCATTTATATCCTTGAAACTGATCTGGGGGAGGAGGAGAAGAGAAATCAACTTTTTTTTGGGGAGGTGCAAGTTGACTACCACTTTTCATCAGAGGATTACCTAATGGCCAAGTAAATATTGCTCCAGGCATTGTACAAGCACAGCTGTAGTCAGCCTCTGAGTTCATTACCTCAAGGAAAGGAACACCAAGAAAAGATGAAGTTTCAAAGCAAAATTAACACAATGAGGAGACACAGATATGAGTTTCTTGATGCTTTTTTAGGGAAGAATATAGGACACTGAAATCAAGGGAGAAAAGACAGACATGGCAAGGCAGAAAGGGACAAGATAGCCAAGACCTTAAAGACCTGCAAAGCAAAGGGAAACAAGAGAGGTGGTGCACGCAGCCCCATTAGCACAAAACACAGCAATTCCAGGCAAAACTAGAGAGACCATTTAACATCAAACCTCAACATGCTCCTACTTTGCCCAGCATATCTGGCTGGCCTTTCTCTACAGCCATATAACAGAAGCACGCAAGACAATTCACAGGTTTCATTTTCCTCTGGACTGGCCTCCATTCCACAGCATGTATTTCTGAGGGTCCTGGGTAAAATACTGCCTCAGCTTTGGTCTAGCTTTTGTTTTTCTTCTTTCAAAGTAGAGATCTGCTTCTAGATGTTGCTCATCTTCTGACTGCACACAGAAATACTCTGCCTGGAAGAAACTTTTCCAAAACTGAGAAAACCAACAGCTAAACAATTATTTCCCTAATGCTCTTCTATTCCCCCTTCTAGTCTTAATCACTGTGCAATTCTAACGTGATTCTAAGCAACACATCAAGCTATACAGTCTACTTCCAGCATTCAAGTCTCAGCATTGCTCTCATTTTGCAAAACATCCCTCCCTCAGCTTGGTTCATGTTTTGGAAGTAAGTATACAGTCTGTGAACAAGTTGAAAGTGGTACTGACTGGTTTCTAGCTAGCAGGAAATAAACATACGTATCAACAAAGCTTAAAAAATAAAAGCCCCAAACAAACAGCTTATGCACTAAGTATGATATTCTTATCTCAGGGCAAGTCCCCATATCCAGGCTTCCACATACAAATTTCATAGACATTCTCTAATTAGGACTCAGCAGAGTGGTGACAGTGAAATAACTGCACCGGGATTTCTAAGCTAGTAACCCAGGTAATTACATTTCCTCCTAAAAATGAATTGTGGATCTCCTTCAGTAAAGCTATCCACACAATACAGAATAAATGTTGATGCAGTTTCAAAATATTTGAGGATTTGTAACAGTTTTTACCATTTTGCCAAGCTAGTTACTGTATTTAAACTAGAAACATTGATGGCTATTGCTTCTACAGTTTGGACATTTGTTAGTCATTTCATTTGCTAGAGGGGAAAAGAAGTGCCTTTCTGCAGCCTGCTGGAGCCATAAATCACATATGCATGAAGTGTGAAGTTTTGCTTCCAGTTTGTGACAGTGTACCTCCCCCATCTTGATTCCATCATTTTTCTACAGTTCCAAACTTTGCCTCTATTAGCAGAAGCTGCTAAAAATTAGCAGAGGCAGAGTATTGGCTAAACGAAATATTTGAAAGTATTTCAATCCGCAGGTGGTGACTTCTCCTAGAACTTCAACAAGGCTATTCATAAAAATACCTAACGCAAGAATATTAGAAAGTCCAAAATGCACAGAAATTCAAAACAATATAAAATGGAACATTACACTGACAATAAGCCCTCTTGCCATTAAAGTAGGTCCTCGGTCTACCCTAAATGAAGAAGGATCACTTGTAAAAGCAATATAAGTCAATGATAAGATTTTGTAATGCCTTAACACATAACTCTCCATTGTCTTCGCTATAAATCATAGAATCATAGAATAGTTAGGGTTGGAAAGGACCTTAAGATCGTCTAGTTTCAACCCCCCTGCCATGGGCAGGGACACCTGCCACTAAACCATGTCACCCAAGGCTATGTCCAACCCGGCCTTGAACACTGCCAGCGATGGAGCATTCACAACTTCCCTGGGCAACCCATTCCAGTGCCTCACCACCCTTACAGTAAAGAATTTCTTCCTCAGATCCAATCTAAACTTCCCCTGTTTAAGTTTACACAGAGGTCACACTTGAGTCCCCCTTGCATCTTGGAAGAAGCTCTAGCATGGGAGAGGTTGCTGCAGGCACACCACTGACGGCAAGTTCACTGTTAGAAACGACGGTGAAATGACACAAATCCCATAAAAAAAAAAAAAAAAAAATCTAGCTCTAAAGAAGGCATAAAACCAAGGAATTATGGAAAACGATGCAGTATGACTTCGATGCACTTTTCACTTCCTGCTTCTTCTCCACATTTTCAGAGGAGCAAGAAAGACCACCACAACTAATATTTCAAACATGAATTTGATGTCCAGTTTTTAAAGACATGTGACTGAGCTGGCATAAGAATAAATGATGTAATCTGTGCTGATGTAGTGATTTGAGTAAGCATACATCAACCTCAACATCCATATGTTATTAAACACCCCAGCTCTGCTCTCTCACTCTCTCCCGCCACTTTCTTACATTTGTGTGGTCTTGCAATAGCTTCAAAACCATGAGCTCAGTGCAAGATTTACCTTCATTTATAAGGTCCAAAATGAATAGCATGGCTTACAGCTCTTGGAATACGTATTGTTTGGAATTGATCCACATCTGCAGCAAACTGTTTTTCCAACAGAACAATACCCTATCTGCCCAATGTGTGGAGGGCAGCATTACACCTTAAGTCAACTAAGCCAACAAACCCCACCATGTGGATACAGCTATGCCAACAGAAGCTTTACCCAGACTCTATCATTCAGGGAGGTAATTACATTGTCAGAAAAACTTGAGACAGATATTTGGAGTAGATAAGGCTTGATTTAGATTGCCAATTTCAACACTGTTAACCTTTAAAAGAAATAACTATTTCAACGCTCAGAGTGCTTAAGAAAGAAGCCAGGAAAAAGCGCATCCTGGAATTTTACCAACATGCTTTTTCTGACAATAAGAGTGAGGAAGATGTTGCCCATCCTCCCAATGCAAGCAAGGTACCTCAAAGATCCAGTTCCAGAAGTCAGCTTAGACGCAAGGAACTCCCAAAGGAGTACCTAAACAAAGAGACCAGTAAAGGACTTTTTTCTTGCTATTACTATTTTTTATTTAGTCTCAGATTACATGCAGTGACATTCTGAACAGTACCTCGTACATGTAAGGCACTTTAGTAACTGGCAGCTGGCACAGCAGCAACAACAACTTCTATTTTCAGTATTACCTAAATTGCAAAGGCTTAAAATAACTCATATTCAGCTGAAAACAAAGGAAATATTAATACCTGGCTCTCTCATACTGCTTTTTACCCATAAAATTCAGAGTAAATACTTCCTTTTAGTCTGTCAAACTTGGAGAAAAATAAAGACATAAAACAATTAATTCCACCCCCGGTCAAAGTATTTAACAGAAGACCTAAAACCTGAGTCTGGGCTTTCTCTTTTCCAGTCTTGTATCACTTTTGCTCAGAAAAAAACATATGCAAATATCATAACAAGAATCAGTTTGTATGCTATACGCACAGAAGCACCACTATTGACAAGAAATAAGCATTCTGAAATGTGAGTTTACCCACGTACGCAGATACTTAGAGTGTAAATAACAAAAGCATAGATTGTATAAAGGGTATTCTTTAGAATTACTGTATTGGTAACTTCATACTTAACTCCACATTACTAATTAAGCCTAGCAGATCATTTTAGACAACGCTCAGAAACAGATTTATCAAAGCTTACCTTCTCGTGATTTTCTATCAGGATTTCAACAACGATATTCTGAAACTTCAGGTCCATGATGGCTGCTACAGTTTCTTCCTGTGGCCTCATTAAGGTTGGTCCAAATACTACTCCTAGATTTGCCACAGTCATTAGATTCCTCTTGGCATGCTTTGAAACACTTTTCGAAAAGAATTGAAGGAAAAAACAGGAAATAGGTTATGAAAAATTTCCATTACTGTTGGAAACTGCAGTCTACAAATGAAAACATTACATTTCCTTAATCTATGTTTTAGAAGTTTGTTTTCTGCAAAGTTCCTTCAAATAAAGTTTACCGAATACTGGAAAACAGAAAAGTCATTCTTCCACTGGTAATTTAAAAACAAAAGCAGTCTCTTGCTGAACTTAAATATATAAAATGCACTTAGCCTTGGACCAGGGCAAGTGTGAAACCAACTTAAATTTGCTAACAGATCTCCACTATTCACTTCGCCAGAATTTGCAAAAGGAAAGTATAATGTTCCCTTTCTCACTTCAATCAAACCCTCAACTGCTGGCAGGACTGCTAAAGTAAATACTTATATGGCTTCATTAACAGATTAAATTTCTGCCTTTCCCGCCAAAACATACACAGCATGAGTCAAACGTCTTGTCTGCTTTTGCACGTTTAGTTCTTGGTATTGTGTATGACAGCATTGAGACGGGCTCCAGCCCCAGCCACACTCAACTAAGGCCCTTTGTAGTTAAACAAAGGTAAGGACAAGAATTCTGACAAGGTATGAGACCAGTTCATAATACTTACTTTGCTAAATGTTTCACCAAAATTTCCAGCATCTCTTTGTTCTTTTCTGGGAGTTTATGGACCAAGAAGTGAACAGCATTAACTCGAGATTCAGGACTCCCACTTTCTATGGGACATAGAAATAAATAACTCAAAAAATAGAAATACAATAAAATGCACAGAAACACAAAGCTTCTTCTACTCCTGCATGGAAACATACTGCGCACACCTTGCTTCACCATTTATGTATCTCCAAACATAGCAATATTGAACATATGTGCTTTGTTTTCACAAGTTATCTTCGAGAATTATTGACTTATTTGCTTATTTTGTGAACTCATCTTTCAATCCACCTGCAAAAGGAGGCTTTTGTTCATCTATTTTTAAAAATACCTGCAGTTATTGTTTTGCTGCGTTGGACTCATCTGCTTACAAATATAGTGCAAGGTGAGGAGCGATGTTACTGGGTGCCACAGACTGAAACTGTACTACTTTACATTTTAGCATCATTAACTGATTATCCTTATCATTAGAATGCAGTTTTGTTGGTACTGCGCAGCTAATGATACTGCATTTGTGCTACCTTGCATTGGAAACTGTGTAAGACAACGCACACAGAAGGTTCATATGCTCAGAAGGGAAAATCTAACGACCTCTGAAGACATAGAGCAACAATCACGTAAAAACCCTACTGATAGACACTACTATGATAAAAGACCCTGAGTAACAACAGCATCCTTCTCTAGCACAGTACAGAAATTAAGTAAAAATAAGCAAGGAGCTATTTTTTTTTGTTGCGTGTTGAAGAACTTTGGCCCCTAAAGGTTTCACTAGCACAGATGAAAACAGGCATTTGTAACACATTAAAATAATCCCTCTTCCTATTTCTCAAAGTTGTATTAAATCACAAAATGGTTATCTCAGTAGTGGTTACAATAAGAGGAGTGGAAGTATTTTTCTTATATATACTACTACTTAGTACAAGGTACCTAAAGAGAAAAATTTACAGCCTACTCTGAATGCAACAAGTTTCAACACTGGGACCACTCATCAGATCCCATTTTACTCTGAGGCAACTTTGATTGTTAAATGTATTTCATATAAAATACCACCATATTTCTTCAATGCATATTGCTACTTTCTTTTTTTTTCTCCTTTCCTCTTTGCATATTGCTACAGGTTCTAGGGTTGGTTTTTAATTCCTTTGCAGTGAACACCCCTGCCCAGATTGCAAGAAAATAGGCTACCAAAATGCAAAATGTTTAGCTTCTATTCAGCTAATCAAAATTCAGACAGCCAGAAAAACATAAGCCTTCCTTAAAGGAAGACTATTTTGCATACACGTGAAATCACAAACTCTAATTAAAGAATGGCTAAGCATCTTAATCACAAGATATAGTCAAGACTTACATAGTTTCAATCTACACTAACATGGATCGAGAAAATAGAAAGGAGAACCTTTTAATTTTGGCTTTTTTTTTTTTTTCTCTCCTCCAAATAGGTTCAGAGAAAAGGATATTCCTTACAATTCCCAGTGTTGTTGGTTTTTTATAGCCAGCATAGGAAACAACGCTGACTGCCTATTTTTAAGTATACCGTAACTCAGATCTGCAATGTTGATTAAGTTTCCCTCCTCACTACATAGAATCAACCTCTCTATAAAATTGTTTACTGCTTATGAACCCTGTACTATTTAAGACATGTAACTTAAACTGAATTCCTTTATTAAAAGAGACTGTAAAATAGGGAAAAAAAAATAAAATGAGAAACTGCTGGCAAAACTTCATAGGTCAAGAAATTATTTTAACACTTTCCAATACAAACGGGCATACTCACTGTCTAGGTAAGTATGTTGAATTTTGTTTAAGCACTTGGTCTTTAAGATGCGCTTTGGCAATGAATTTCATGAGCTAATTTTCATTTTGAATTAAGGACCACAAGTGAACACATTCTGCAGTCCTGGAAAGCTCTAACAGCAATCTGAAGAAGATACAGCAATTGTCTCAAAGTTTATTTTAATTTTGCTTACCACAGTTTGCCAGAAGTGCTACAGGCTGGAATGAAAATCAGCTAAATATCTGTTTGATACTTTACCAAAAATTTTCTTGCACAGTTTCCCTCTATCCTCTTCCAAAAAAATTCCATGAACATTAGATACCATACAACTGAACTACAAATGCTGTGGTGCCTTCTCCAAGTCTGTATTTGAACTGCCATAGCCTGCTCTTCCCTTTCTTCTACTAATGTATGAGGAACATTCAAGCCAGCCTGGATACAGAACCAGCAAGGCACTGAAAATAAGGGTCAGGCAGCTGTGCTTTAAGGATCCAAGTGAGCCTGAATTAGTGTATTTTCCTTCACTAAGCTTCATACTCTGTATAAATGAAAGCAAAAAAAAAATCACAATCTAAGTAGATGCTTATCATTACATAATTAAGGTAATAATAAGAATGAATGTTGACAATGTCTATTCAAAAGTTTCCCATAAAAGTCAAAATTGCACTATGTTAAGTCTGTTACAACCTTGTCTGTCAATAGATACGTCATATATGATACATGCCAGAACTAGGTTAAAACCTACATATTTTTAACACATTTATTATTCCTTACTCCTATGTTTTTATTAGGTTGAAGAATTTTTCTGAAATTGCATTTGCAGTGCACTCCTAAGGCCACAACAGTACTGTAAAGAAAGCTTTCTGTAACAACAGTAATGTACTTACTGGCAGGAACGATGAATTCTCCATGCAACTCGTATGTCATCAGTGGCTCTGGAAGACTTCTGTAAAACAAGGATGACATAATAAATTTAGCTGTATTCTGTCTATCTGTGCTTACTCTAAGCAGCAAACCTTTTTAACATTCAGCAGTATAATCCTCACACTGGAGGCAATCATTCTTACAGTGGCCTTTGAATGCAGCGATTTCCAGTGCAAATATAAAACTTGGTATTACCAGAAAAACAAGACTAACTAACATCCATTCATCTTCTGTGAGCTGAAGTGGTGCCTCCAGTCTATCATAAGGCACCTTTCCAAACTACAACACTGAGGCTGTTTCTCAGATGAAGACTGTACACGTACACTGTGTAATTAATTCTTCATTAGTGTTTTTAAAATACAGAGAATCACAAGTCATTGCCTTATTGGAAAGAAATAAAGGTCCTAAAATAGTTAAGTTTGCTGAACAGCAGCCATCCACAAATCAAAATTCTAAGGCTTTTCATGTGGAAAAATTTAAATTCAAAATCTTAGTCATCAATGAAATATGTGCTGAATAATGGAAATCAGAGTTAAAGCATCAGAGTTAAAACTTCCATTTATAAAACTGACTTCACTGATGTTTCTGAAATATTGGAGTAAACACTCAGGAAATACTACAGGCAGGAGATACTTCACCATCTGCATTTTTTTTTCTTTCCTACTTTTTCATTTTATTTATTCCATAATATAAGAGGCTCCATAAGAGAGACTCAGGTCCTTTGCAACCCAAACCATTCTATCTTGATAACAGTTCTTTGGCATTCTCTAATAGTGGTTGCAGTAACACCATATTCAATAAAACCAGCAGATTAAAAAATAACTGTATTGGTGTTACACTATGAGAGAGAGACAGAAGTTCTGCTATCTATATTCTTAGGCAATTTAGTAAAGTATCTTGATCAGAAATCAGCCAAGTCATTTGAGCAGAGAACACACTTAAAATTCTTACTTTTGACATTCAAGTATTACTACTATTGTACCTAGAATATCAGAACAAAGGCTGGAAGGAAGAGAGAAAAAAATCATGACCTTTGCCCTTTTGATTCTACAACATTAGAACACAAAAATGCAAAAAACTCTTTCAACTGTCTTAGCTGACTTTCACTAATACTCTCAGCAAGCTTACTAACAATTCAGGTTTTTTGAACCATCAGTGAAATTCTTACATATCTAACATAAAAATGTTTTGGGCCTTGTCTCACAGAACACAAGTATTAGTGTTGCTAAATTATTTTGCTTCCCCCAAGACAAATAACAAACATGTTATTTGCTCAAAATGAATTTCTATTCCAAAATATTGGAAAAAAAGTAAGTAATGTAGCTTAACACACTGTATAGGAGAATTAAATTATTATTCATAATCTAAAATATAAATAAATAAATGGGACAGGCTTACCGCAGATATTGCTTCATGGCACTAGTAATTGTCTTCACTTCCCAATCTACAGAGTTTTCCAGGTCAACTTCATTGCAGGTTTTTGCATCTAGAAAATAATCAGAATGAGAAAAAACACATGAAAAAATGGAATTCTAAATAAGTATGCCTTACATAAACAGCAGCAAAGTGAATTTGATCATTATGTATTTGCTCACATGAATGCAGAAGTAGTATGTCCTTCTTACTGCTAGTAAATAAGAAGACTTAACATCCAAACCTCTTTATAAATTCTATATCTGTGTTTTGCTTTAAAAAATATTTACTGCTGATTTATTTTAGTGAAGAATTAAAAATCACTTTCATGTAAAAAGATCTCTACAGCAACTGGTACCTTCACACCTTTAATTAAACAAAGATGTACACCAACACAGAAGGATGTACAAAAACAGTTCAGAAAAGAGACCCATTAAGAGACCTTTTACGGGGTTAGCTGAAAGAGTCTTACAAGACAGATCAAACTGAATAGTCATATAGCTGAATCAGGTGAAAGATTGTTTGACAGAATACAGAAAACCATACAGCACACTGGAATGTTTTGCAATTAAAAGAAAAAAAAACCTTTTAGCCCCAAAACAGGAAGTAACAGCTAGCTGACATAAGATCACATGTAGCTGAACTAGCCCAATGTATTGGGTAACTTCAAGCGTTTGAGCTTCTGTTATTACTGCTACATGTTTCCACCAGTCGCTACAGTAAACTACAGCAGTAGCTGACACAGACCACGTGTTGACCAGTTCATACAATTCAAAATTCATTTGTTACCTTGCTTGTCAGACAAATGACAGACACATTTGAAAAATCAAATTAGGAGCCTTGATTAAAGGTCCAGTCCTTTTACTGGGACTAAATAATTCTGTTCTAAAGGCTCTGCCAAGCAATTATTTCTGTAACTGAATATTCTCCCTCATTATATCAATTATTTAAATCTCATTTTAAAATACAAGTCAGATAACATTTTCTTCCAAATTGTTCCTAGCCAACCACCATGCAAAATACTCATGATTGTCTCAGGAAAGAGTTTATTTTTCCCCTCTGTTTAGCGTGCTGGCTGTTTTGGTGTTCAAATTCTCTTTTTTTTTTTTTTTTTGTGAGAAACAAACCTTTCTACTGAATTAATTAAATAAAAGCTGCCATCACATCAGAAACTAGTGAAATCTATGAGGATCTGGTTACTAAACCACTATGTAATATTCATTTAAAAAAGAAATAAATAAATAAATAAAAAACACCACAGCTTCATAATCATCAACCTCCTTTACAGTCAAAGTATGCACTCAGTTTTATGAAATTTGTTGATGAATTTGAAGAGGAAAACAAGAAGCATCTTAATTCGAAAGCAAATCTCAAAAAGAAAAAAATAGAAGGTATTGCTGAAATATTCCATTATCTCTTGGGGAAAACAAAACAAAACAAAACTTCGGTTCTGCCACCAACCCCAAACAATCGCTAGGTTGACTGTAGCAACCATTTGAACTTATAGTCTGCTCCTCCTTTTTGGTTTACAGTTGTCCTACATTACTCTGTGCCTCACCACCCTATATATCTGACTGCTCCTGCTCCATTTTCCCCTCTGCTTCAAACATCCCAGGCCATTATATGAACTGGAACTTCAACTGGGATGTCAAACATGACAACCAGTTTTCATGCTACTTGTTCACATAGCAGCCACTGTATGCTGAATGGCAACTTTAAGCATATAAAAATAACTGTGCACATTTATGGAACAGCTTTTGACAGATAAGCTCTAAATTTTATGCAAATCTTTCTGACAATAAGGGAGCTAGAGTTTATAAAAACAGTCCAGTTCACTAAACTAGGTTAGGAGGAGACTCTCTGCTTTCACACGCAATATGCCCACTGTAGGAGTGTATGCATACTGTCATTTACTGCATATAAAATAATAAAAAATTCAGTATAGTTGTTTTGAAAGCTGCTCATTTTGAAAAGGCGGAAGTACCTGAAAGTTTTCTTCTCTAAAATACTGTATCTGGCGTTTTTCATGCCAGGCAGTATCAGAAATGAAAATCGAACTCCAAGTCCTTAGCAGTCACTTCGCCACAACCAACGGTCTGTATGAAAGCTCACCTATGTAGTAGTTTGTATGAAATTTATGCAGGCAGCTATTAAAGCTTGTATGAAATAAGCCAAATTAGACCTATAACGTAGATCACAGATAAAACAGGAATTGGTCCCTGATGCATTTTAAGAACTGAGCCTCCTGATGACTGACAATGCATTCTGTATTGCTTATAACAGATACATACAACATCAAAAGTACTAACTGCATCCCTGTTCACAATGAGATATCAGATTAATTTCACATTTTCCCTTGAAAAGTAATGAGTATTTTCCTTTTCAAATGCCTTACTTGAATTTAGATGAGATTACTACTACAAAATAGAACATCGCAATACAATAGCAGTTACAAGTAACTCCAAGGAATAAGTTAATTGCAAAATAAAGGTGTTTTGGTTTGCTTTGTTGTTTGGTTGGTTTTTTTTTAAAGAATTTTATACTTAATTGCTGAGTCTTATTTTATAGAAGACTTAGTTTGACTACATTTTTGCCTTAGAAATTAAACCTATGCATTCATAGTATTAGAAAAGCATATAGTGGTCTTCTCATACTCTTGACTCTCAATGTACTTTCCCGCATTTTATAGAAAATGTTCTGAAGAGACAAAACTACATGCTATTATGTCTCTGGTTACCATTTGGAGGATTTTTTTTTTTGCACTTTGGGCCTTTCAAACTGTGAACCTCATGGTCCATGACAGGTAGCCTAAAATTCTTTGAAACCTTATCAAACATTTTAAAATACAGAAAGCTAATATGAGGGTTTGATGATTCTGAAAAGATCTTTCATAAAAGGCTATCTAAGAGTATACGCAGAGACAAAGGATTAAAGATTAATCAGTCATTTTAAATTCTCTGTACCTCTGTATCTCAAAAAGAAGCCCTCTTTATTCTACTCTGAGAACAGACAGATAAAGAGCACAGATAGGATCACTTTCAACAAACCATCAAAAAAAGAGCACCTGCTTGCACCCTAACTTTTTTCTCTTCAATATTTTGCCTCATCTTGATACCACTGTATTCTTCCTACTTCAAATAATATACGAATCTTGGGACTGACAGAAAATGTTTCTAATTTTTTAAAAAATAACTAAAAGCAGATGCTGGAATCCCCAGTAAACTCTTCCAGCTGCTACCAAACCACTGGCAACCTGAGCCTATTTAATCTGGATACCACCAATGGCAATGAGGAAAATTTGCCTGCCAGGCCTGCACACCGAGGCTAAGCCAGCAAGTACAAAACTGAAAAACGCCTTATGGTATCAAATGTATTTAATCGAGGCGCTCTGAGTGATAACTCATCATTCTTCCTATGGTCAATAGTTTAAATTGGTTATTGTTTATAGAAGCTAACTCCAACAGAGATAAACAACCATAAGAACCTGTTATAGATCAGTCATTTTTATTAATCCCAGCTTGTATTTCCAGAAAAAATCATTTGCAACAATACTTTAAAGATATAGGCAGGTTTATGTGCACTAATGGAGAACTTCAGGGTGCTGTTAATATTGATTAAAGTAAGATATCATAAATTAATATTTAGCAAGGTCATTGTGACAGATTGATATGACATGCAGGTCCTCAAGCCTGATGTCTTACAATTTCTGAAGAGACAGCCTGTTTGAAAAAATAAAGGAAGGAAAAGGAAAAGTTTTACAGGTGGCACTGAACTGACAGCAGCATATAATATAAAAGCGCTTTGTCATTCACATAATGTCTGGGGTAATGAAATGAATTCACTTTCTGGCTTCCTCCAGTTTGCAGTGCCAAAGAACACTGTGTTATCAGCACAGATGGAGCATGCATGGTTCTGGAGAAGAGCCTGGTGCAAACTGCAAACAAGCTTCTTTGCATACCAATGAATCCCTGAGAATCAGACCTTTGCTGTCAAGTGACAGGTTTGGAAGCTCTATAAAAATGAACTAATCCCAGTGGTCTTGTCTGACTGCATGTTCTGTCAGTGCTCAGGACAAGGAATTGGGAAACATGGCACATCTTGCAGTCATGGCTACAACTTTGGTGAGAGATATCAGGCAGACGAGGGATTTCATCCAGGTGCAAATACTTCTATTTTCTTCCCTTTCCTCTCTCCTCTAGGGACAGCAGAGTGGCAAGACAACTACAGTCACTGGGATTAAAGATGCATCAACATTTCCAGAAAGAAAAGGGAGAAAAAAGTTTCTGAGAATAATTTTATGAATCAAAAAATCTAAATGCTAACTAGGTATAAGAGAGTCTAAGATGTTACCCACATATAAGAACTATACTACTGAGTTTATAAAAACAAATCCTTTCTCCATCTGTCTCCCGCCTTGGCACATAGTTATTATTAATACGTGTATCATATTCCTCCTCTTAAAACAAAGAGCCCTTTGCCAGCAGGCTTAAACTAAATGTCTTCTTTTCCTCAGTGATTAACTAAAGACGCACAGGGGCACACATAACTGCACGTCTTAGACAAGGGAGAAGAAAGGTGGCAACTTCAAACAATGAAGCAATAATCTTCAGACTTTCCTGAATTTGGTATTTTGGATTTTCTGATCAGACCTGTCAATTTAGGCTGCTCAATCCCACTTACATCAACCCTGCACAAAGCCCATGGTTTGCTCCTACATGTCCCATAGCAGTTCTCTTAGTTTATTCCTACCAACTAATCTTGGTCTTGCTAACCCAGGGGAACTTACAATGATAAGGGGTTTATTTTCATGGACTAAAGCAAACTAGACTTGGCCCACATAAACAACAACTATAGGCAGATGCTTTTAAAACAAAGCATTGACAGTAAAACAACATAAGATATTGAAAAAAATAATATTTGTAAAATAGAGGCATACCCATCAACAAACTCAGAAGTCTCTGGACCTTTGAACTCACCCCCACAACTCTGTACAATCCTTGGTCATTTATACCTATAATGCAAAAAGAGAAAAGAAAAAAAAAGACAGAAGATCAACCACAGCCAAATTTAGCACTAAAACATTTCCCCTGGCAACAAATGCCTCAAAGACAGACAGTTGTGAGAACAGCATTATAAATAAAGTATTGCAAGAATCCTTTTGTTGTTCTGTGTTTTTAAGATGAGTTCATGTTATGTTTTGATAAAGGTTTTGTGTACCTCAATTCCACTTCAGAAACTGGGAGTAGAAGCAAACAAGGACAAATCATTACTTAGAAAAACAAACAAACATACATACATATACACACACAAACAAAAAAGAAAACAGATCTCTTAAATGACAGATTTTCAGATTTTTTAAATGACATTTTGGATACATCAGAATCTGCATTCTAATAACACAAGAACTAAACGAATGACCACTAAATTAAGATTTCTTTACTAAACTTAATTTTGCCTTCTTCCAAATATGTGGCTGACAAAAAGAGTTTGGATAAAATAAAGAAAAACTTGAGCCTATTCCCAGTCCTTAAAACCAAAGCTTTTTCAAGTCCTTAAATACTTTTCATTTAAGATACAAGACCTTATTCCAACCCACTGTGGTCCACATACTAGTTATGTCCAGAGGCACCACCACAGGTTACTCAAATCAGTATTTCTTAGTGTGCTCGGGATGCACAGAGATGCCATAACCAGCATAATATCTTCAGTCCCCTACTCTTATTGCATGTGGCTTCTGGATCACTTTCCTGTCATTCCTGTGCCCTTTCATCCCCCACACATACTCATTTCTCTAGCACTCTTCTGCCACTGCTTTTGCTTCCTTTACCACACCCAGTTTTATCCCTAGGGAAGTATAGCTATGAATACAAATTAAAGGAAGATGGGAGGGAGAGAAGTAGTAGGGAAGGAAAAGGGCAAAATAAGGTATGTCTTTGTCTTTGCTGCATTGTTTCAGAGCCCATTGAGTGGAAAGTGAACTATTACAATCCTGAAGCCGACACAGACGTTTGATGGGCCACATAATAAGCAGCCATCTATTAACACCGCCATGCTCTACCTCTATATTCATATTGGCCTGATAGAGAAGAAATTCCACAAAATACCTCTGCTTCAACTCCAAGGAAATCTTTTCAAATAACAGATTATGTTGCATTCTTATTCAAAATATCCTTCAACAAAGGAAGACTTGTGGAGAGTTCCCAGTTTCAATACCAAACTGTTCCAACCACAGCAGGAAAATTAAAACCAGTCATATGAGAAAAAGTTTCTTCTAAAATAAATATTAGATGAAGTATGTAAAAATCATTAGCCTTTTAATGAATTACTGTCAGACACAACCACAATACACAGCAATAATTCTCAACACGGTGGAGGGAACTTTGCATTTTCTACCTCCTACTGCCGAGCCTAGCTAGATCTTTTCCTTATTCTTTCATCCCCTTCATTTCTCCAAACAATCTGCAGATTCCTCCCTGTTAGCCCTGTTCCGTCCTCATTCCCAGTGGGAAGCTGATGGGCTATGGCAGCAGCTCTTACTTCTCTTGGTTGCTCAACCTGGGCAAAACTTGCCCTTTTCCTTCCCTGGGCTGCAGGCACCAGTGTAATGATGCTGAGTCTCAAGCTAGATGCCATGTTTAGAGCTGGCTCAAATTAACATAAAAAGCCAGATCTCCATTATTTCATCTGTGGTCATCAAAACCACAACTCTAGAGTATGCTTGCAGTTTAGCTCTGCGCAAAGGAAAGAACCACAAAAAAGCAGCCACGTGGCCACAACACCATTCTTCTCAAAATATGAGGTTATCAACTCAAACAAGTAAGTTTTCCAATGATCCCCAGACAACAGTGTCATAGCATGCTACAGACCACTTAAAGACTGCCAACACTACAAAATAAAGCAAACCCAAACACCACCATAGTCCTTGATTCACTCCAAACAAGGATGCACTATGAATCTGTCCAGAGAGCAGCAATTATTTTTTACTTCCAATTTCTCAGAAATGTCCAGGAAAATTCTCATACAAAAGTAACACCAAGCTTTGAAATGCTCTGCCAAAATGCATCACACTTTTTTTTTTTTTTATACAATATCCCCTACTACTTTTAGTACCAGAGAAGAAGCCTTCTGCATCATATGCAAGAAGCTAAAAAGCTGAAGAAATACTGTCACAGTCAAATACAGCTCAGCTTTTGCTTATCTCAGAAGTTGTTTAGTAACTTTCTGTGCTTCTGACATTAAAACTAGGGGAACCAAACTGTGCTGACCCCAAACATACATTTATGGGCTTAAAAATAACTAAAGTCAAACCACAGAAACTACTGCTCAATATTAAAACAGACCTGATATGCAAAGGTCTCTGAAATGATGGCAGTATTGAAACCAAAACAATCCTCCAGCAATAATCATGAGTCTGTGATAGCAACTATCAGATAATTGATCAGTTTCAAATTCATCAACCTGAAAAAAGCACAGCTAATTGCTAGCAGACATCAAGAAGTACAAAGAGGAATTAATATTTCAACACAGTTCTAAATTACACCTTTAAATGTACCTTTAAACGATGTTTTATTTAAAATATACAAACCCGGTTTAAGACAGTACCATTTCTGTTTTAATCTGCACATTTCAGATCTTTAGCACATCCAAGACTGATAATGCTTGGCATTTACAGAACACAATTGACAAGATGACTCATTGCAGGGAAGAGCTTACCACCAACTAAAACACTGAGGGGTTCAGATGCTGTGTCTGCCGACTAAACCAGTCACTACTGGCAACACTGAGAAGTAAAGCCCCACGGCATAATTTCCTTCAGATTTACATTATCTCAAGACGTTTGCCTGTCTGATACTGGAATTTGGCATAGGTACACGATTTGTGAAATATGCTTACAAAAATAAGGTAATGTAAACAAAACAGGAGTTTACGCTATTGTAAGCAAGCTACGTAGGGAAGTTTACTTTGTGGCTGGCACTGTACATGTGGCTGACAGACTAGTAAAACAGCTGCAAATACAACTTTTTATAATCAAAGTATAGTACAGAAACAGCTGTAAAAGTGACACCCTAAATTCAAGGTACTGCCACTTTTTTTGGTATGAGAAAAGGTTTTCTACTTCCTCCTCACCATCTTTTTGCCTGAGCAGAATGGACAAACAGCTCAATGCTGCCATCTCTCTCTGCAGCTCAAATTAGCAGCTCTGGTAGTTCTAAAATCAAGACAAACACCTACCACATCCTCACAGAAGGTACAACCACTCCTTGCACACAAAAACATACACAGTCTTTACTACCAGAACAGCTCTTTTATGTTTCTATACACTTTTATCCCGTTGCATAAATTAAATATTAAAGAATAAGAATTAAAATAAAATAAACTGAAGAATCCCCAAATGTTCTCTGAAGAGACAAAACACAGGTGCACACACAACCAGCATCGTGTTCAGCACGTGAGAGACAGGCTGTCTATCTTGATGCCTCAGCATCTCCTATCGGGTAAAGCATGGCCAATGTCTGACAAGACAATGCTGAATCAGAAGCTTACATGCATCTTAATCAAGATACTGCCTTCAATTCTTCTATTCATTCAGAGCAAATAATTTCCTTCTTGGCTTTATAAAAGGGAACTTAACTGAGAAAAAATGATCCAGCCATTGACAAGTTTATGTTCAGTATCTCTGCTACACTCTTCTCTCTCCAAATACCAGACTTTTCCTGCTATGACATGACAAGACTATTCTCAGTTTCCACCCACACTAGACTGTCCTCTCTTTCCACCCACGCCAACCTCACACCCATTATGATTAAAAGAGATAAAAACATGGCACACAAGCACAGTCTCTGAAGAGGCATCTGTCCTGTTTTCTTCTGCCGAACATAACTTGCCTTTGATGTGTTATCATTAAAGTAAAATAATCAAGTAAAAACTGATTTAAGAACAAGCATAGGTATAAAATCTGCAACCTGAAAGACGGATTTATTTTCTTCATTGTACAACTATTCGGCCAAACCTTCATGAGGCAAACAACCGAACACCCTCCTAGCCCTCCATTTGTATAGCTCAGCAGATGCCCTGCAGAGCACAGAAACTGATCCTTTAGGAATGCTTCAGCTAGCATCTTGGATGAAGTCAGGATTTTAGTTAGGCTTGTTTATTTAACATCAACTGTGGGTTTGTTTTTTTTTAACGTTTTTAAGTTCAGCATTAGGTGAACAGAAAATCATCAACAACTGCTTGAAATACAATGGAAGAATCAATTTCATTGAAACAGAGCTATGTGGATTGCTGAGCTCCTGGAAGGTAGCAGTACCTCACCTGAAGCCATTCTTGAAGCTCTGGGGAAAAAATATTTATTGAATACTGACTTTATTTTTCTAAGTACTCCCCAAACCAAAATTAATAGAAAAAAAGTCAATTTCATTTTTAATAATTACCACAAGGCACTATTGACTGCAGGTCTTACAAATGCTGTGTGCAAGGAATAGTGAAGCTGCAA
Organism: Amazona ochrocephala; assembly: GCA_039720435.1. NCBI lineage: Eukaryota > Metazoa > Chordata > Aves > Psittaciformes > Psittacidae > Amazona > Amazona ochrocephala. Next base: position 67,080,361 of record CM077879.1, read on the forward strand.
GGTCTCCAAAGTCAGAAAATACTGCAGCTAACTACGGTAATTTTAATTCTCTTTCAAATTACTCTTCAGGGCAGATCCCACTACAGGGACACATGCTTCTAGTCCATGAAAGCTTACCATCTGTTCCAAACAACAGCATTAGGTGAGCTTACACATATATTTTGCAGTATCTTACATGCACCTGAATCACAGAATCATAGAATGTTTTGCTTTGGAAGGGACCTTAAAGATCATCTAGTTCCAACCCCCCTGCCATGGGCAGTGATACCTTCCACAAGACCAGGTTGCTCAAAGCCCCATTCAACATGGCCTTGAACACTGCCAGGGATGGGGCAGCCACAAATCAAGACCTAAAGGACAGGGTGGACTTGAACAACCACTCAGTTTAACCTGCCCAACCACAGTGAGAAGAAATCACGTATCTAACCCATTTTTCCTAATAGCCATTTCATGAAGAAAATGTTCATTATTTTTCCATAATTATGTTCTTGTTTCACTTTTTCTGCAGACTGTCAAGGAAAGAAAAGAGACACCACTTAAAGAGAACTATACGAACACACCTATAGATAATGAGCCAAAATAGAGTAAACTCCACACTGCTTTCAGTAAGCATGACGCATAAGGTATTGTAAGGTAGCTGGTCACTGTGATATAGAACAAAACCAGCCTTTCACTACGTGACCACATGCTACCCTTTTCATAAAGTCTGATTCATCCACTGCAAAGAGAAGATCCAGTCTATTTCAAAGCAGGATTTTGCAGTGAAGGCAACTTATCTGTAGGATGCCAGCTTTATCTGCAGTATTTCCCAGCTGAAATACTCAGATTGTAAATGCCAGTAACTGAAATTTTGAAGTGATGAGACAGGCGAACTCTATTTGCAAAATATTCAAAAGAACAGAATGAACAAAAATAACACCAGCTAGAATATGGTCTAATCTGGAATAACATCTTTAATGCATCACACAGGACTAATACAAAAAAGGTCAAGGGAAAAACGATTTCAGATAGTTCTTGCTGCTTAAATGCTAAATTCTCAGTATCACAAAGGCTGTTCAGTCTTACTAATAATATTGTACAGTAAGTGCATATGTGGAAGATACAGCTTTTAAGTAAGATCCTGCATTGACAGGAAGCATGAACAACCCATTCTTCTTTTGATCTATCTTAGTTAAGCTGGACTGGGATACAGAAAAAAAAAGATACAAACATTCTACCCTGTGCAATGCTCAAATCTCTAGAAAAAAAGATACAAATCCTGAAAAATCATAAATCTCCCTCCCCTTTAGGAGCAGGGAAGGAAAGTCAACAATTTAGGAGAAAACCAAAATCCACACAGAGCAATTTCAACATCTCTTCTAGCAAACTGAGAAATACACCATCACCAAGTACCTATTTTCATATCCACCTCTTTTTTTAGAAAAACAACAAAAAAAATCACAGCCAAGCAAGCAGGTTTTCCACACAATACCATATACAACACAGCGAGCCATAGCGCGGCTGGTCACCTCCCATTTCAGTACGTCTATTGTCTTCTCCTCACATGGCAGCAATATCAAAAGCTGGTCATAGCCAGTGCCCAAGTTACGCAACGTCTGTGATACAGAGCCTCTCCACAACCATAATCCCAATTACCTCTTGAATACTGTCTGCATACTGACCTTTTTGTTCTGTCTCCAATTTTGGAGACAAAAATGAATATATGAAACAGTAAGTCTGATATCATCCTTGTCCCTGGTGTGAAACAAATACCACCAGAAGTACTTCAGTACTTCTTGGCATTCACTTCCCTGCTAAGCTCTTGTTCTTCTAAGCGACTAAACAGAAAACCTCCATTCAAAGCCCACAAATGGATTAATAAATCAGTCTGTTTCAAAAGCAAAACAAATGTACAGAAAATGCCTACAGGACGCAGGGATTTTTCTCAGCTGTTTTGCATAAACACTGGCTTCCTTTGTCAAGACAGTGCTATTACCCCTTCAAGCAGCCCTTGAAAACACATTTCTTTAGGGAGAGCCATATGCAAACGGACGGAACCAGACAGAAGGAAACTCCTGTGATGGTCACTTTAATATCTACCAAATTACATCTTTCCCAGATATCTATAGGCGACTAGATCACACAGGCCTTCTTCAAAGAGCAGGCCAGCTGCTTTACCCTCTCCACAAACAGGTTGGATTTATCATTACCTCGTGTTTCAACAGCACTGATGCACTTTTTGATGATGGTGAACCCTATCTTATCCAACTGCGCACCTACAAGGGAAAAAAAAAAAAAAAAGCTTGAAAAGTTGTAAAGCACCAGTAGAATTACTGTCCTTTGCTCAAAAATAAGGCTGGACTTAACTGCATAGCTAGTGCTTCTCCAGCAAAACTGTAAATATTCTGGAATGGGAATACTTGATCATTTTTTCTAGAGAAAATTCATTTCCCTTTTCTCTTTCACAACTCTGCCTAGCCCAAGAAAACCCTCAATCTGGTGGTAATGGCTTCACTGAATCTGTTCACAGCAGCACCCTTTGAAGAATGGGATCTCTGATTAGGTACATGTGTTGGCAGATACAAAATGGAACTTAATAGTACTTGCTGCAACATCGACAACATCTGAGAGAGTTAACCAAATGGAACAAGGAAGTACTTATGAAGAAAAAACACAATGATCAACGGCAGGGCTTTTACTGAGTCCTACCCCAAGCCAAAAAAATTCCCACACTAAAGACATAGGACACATCTATATCACTTCACAGCAGCTAATGATCTGACTACACAAAAGCAGATGTGTTAACAGGACAACATCTGAGTTCCAGCATTCATTTGTTGTTTCTATCTTACTCTTCTTCACATCAAAACTCCATTTAAAAGCTTATATTGCAAAACTGCCCTTCCCCAAAACATCTGTCTTTCTTGCTCCTGGGGACCTGGTCTTGCACCACAAAAATACATATCGGTGGAAAAACTTTTATTAATAACACCGGGATCCAGCTTAAAGCAGCAATCAATAATAATAATAATTAAAAAAGCATAAACTCCCTGATAATGCAAGGACAACTGTTTTCACTTATACACAGAAGAAAGATAGCATCATTTAAAGAAAGCCATCTTCCCTATTCCTATATTATGGTTTACATTTTAAATACATGCATTCAGGTTTTTTGCTGACCATTATGTTGTCAGCTGTGATTGCTTTTAAAAACATACTTATGTGTTCTAACAGATGTTTGCACACAATCTGGATTACAAAATGTGATACATTTACATAGAAATTAACTCTTTTTTGAGTCAATTTCCAGGATAAATTAGCCAAATCAACCAGACTGTTTCTGTAGCTTATGTCCACTCCTGCAATTCTTACATATGTACTAAACTGAGTTACTGGAAAACTCATTAATTACAAAATCCACAAAGCGTATTCAAAATTTGAGATTAAAAATAAAATATTTCATTGTGTTAGCTCCACAGAAAAAAAATTTACTTTTGCCTTTCTCAGTTGTAAAATGTTAACAAATAAAACAGCTTTAATAGTAATTCAAATACTTACTTCCCTCTCGTTTTGCATTTGCTCTATTCATATTGATGAACAGCTAACATAAAAAGAGTAAAAAGACAAATTATTTTAAAGAATCTTAAGAAACCAGAAACCATACACCCCAACCTTAATGCCCAGTAGGCACAAATACAGTTGTTTACAGTTAGAAAGTATCACCTCTACCAACAACAGCTCTAACAGCAGGACCAGAGGTCTGTGCCCCCTCAGAAAGTAGATAATTGCACTTTCTAAGGGTGTAAATACAAAAAACAAAGAAAAATCTCAACAAATATAGTCCCTTGGGGAGCAGAACAATCTCAGTTGTTAGCATAGCCACAGAAATCAACTGTGATTTACACGCTCCATGTTCCTATGTTTCTCTGCAGGTTAGTTTACCACAGTTCAAGTTCACTCAGTTGTGAACCGCTTTGACAAATCCTGGGAATTATATCCCAGCCCAGCATTCCCAGAAGCTGTAAGAAGTTTTAAGTTGGCTGAGTGCACCTCAGACAACATCTGATCATAATAAACAGATTTGCAGATGAAACAAGAATTTTACAACAATAATGTCAATAAAGCCTACTGCTAAAATCCCCAGTAGCCAACTACCAGGGACAAACATACGATGTGACCCATTATTTTTGGCCAGCAAGACCAGTATTTATGATTGTAAGATAAATCTGCAGCATGTTTCAATTCTGCAGTTCAGACTCATTTCCTGATGTGAACTAGAAATTAAGCAAATTCAAGTACAACTCCATTCCCACTGACAAGGATATTTTAGATCTACCTTAAAAAAAAGAAATATAGTAATAATAATACCATATAATGTAACTCATGCAAGTCTTGCCACTGGAAAGTAGCACGTCAGCATAAGGCTAAGTATACATGGTTATATTAGACATTCTCCAGAATACCAATAATATCACAGTGATGGGAAATAATTTATAAAATCAATGCTGTCATTACAATAAAAAATCTCTCCTATTAGCATTAGCAGTTACCTACACCAACCTTTACCAAGTTCCTCACCTCTCCTGAATTTTACTTTTATTCTTTCTTCATTGAATCTACCATTTTGCAAACTACATAATCTCAGATTACTAAAGTATAAATGGGATCAGGAAGCAGGGTGTAAGGGAATTTCTCCATTACACTACAGATAGATATAAACTAAAGACTCTTACAGCTTCTTTTCCATCCAAGGCTTCCATCCACAGCTTCCTGTCTTCCTCAGAAAACGCCTGCATGGTCACAGGAACTCCAGGTCTGCAAATGTACCAACCACACAGAGTAACTGCATTCACCAGTGACTACAAAGTCTACTTCCAACAAGCAAAAACCCATTATCCTAAAAGTCAGGGTTGTTTTATTTGCTTTGTTGCTGAACACTACTCACCTTTAAAATACAACTTCTAGAACCGATACACACATACAGTAGGAGATAACAGAGGACAGAGAGGAAAAAGGAAAATGAATGTAATCTGCAAAACTATTTATCTGAAATAGTTCATTGTTGATAGCTTGTTGACCCCAAAACTTGCTGTAAGTTCCTGCATTTTCTGAATTCTAAACAAACTTGCTCTTGGTGTTGCTGTTACAGGAAAAAACGGCTTTTGTCAACTTACCCTATGTGCAGTCTTCAGCTTTAGAGCAGTGACAATTATTATAGTTTTTCAGTAAATATCTTTAAAAAAATAATCAATTTTTAATACAGTAACTCATTACAAAACTCTACTATCATAACTTCCTAAAAAGCAGGGATGGACAACTGTGGGATGCAGGGATTAGTGAACAGAGATTAACACAAATCTACTTTTGTGTTTATGTAACAGGAAACTAAGAAGAGTAATTGTGTGGTTCAGCATACTGTACAAAGCAAGGAGAGTTAAAAGCAGAACAGGTTATTTGGGTAATCATTTTTCTGCCAATTAAAAAAATCATTGTATTCAGCCTGCCAATACTTTTGGCAAATTCATAAATCTCATTATATAGAGATGGACAGAAACAGAGAACTAATTTGCAACATTCTCTCTCTCTCTTTCTCCACCTCTCTTTTGTATTAAATCTATTTTCAAATACCAAAATAGCTGTAGGGCTAAATGTTGTACCTAAAAGCAACAACACAGAGGAAACCAACACAAATCCCATTTTTACTTAAAACTGCAACAGTCTACACACCATATTTTTACAACTAGAGAAATTTATAGTTGGTTTTCACCTTGCCATAAATTTTATCAAACCACACAATTTAATTGCAGTGTAAAACTCAATAGGTACAAATACCTCCTGCTCAAAATCTCTTTTTGGACACCATGTGAGGACAAGGCATGTACACGCCCTCTAGCAAGCCAGTATAAACTCAGGAGACCCAACTATAACTTCGGAAAATGGCACCAGCCAAGCCAAGTCATTCTCTTTTTATCAGTTAGAGAGAGGAAAATATTAAGCCATGAAAATGGAATCTCTTGCTACTCTCAGTGACAGACACTGAGTTCTTAGAGTGGGTGACGGAAGCTTTGCCTTAATTTCTACAATTAATAGCCTTTATGATTAGAAGAAGCTAATACTGGTATTAGAAGTAAGAGTAAGCAAAGCAGCTTCTCATGCTATGCAAGCTTTTTCCAATGCAAACTGGTCTGCTAGTAGCGAAGAGCTGCAATCATCATAAACATGCAAACTTAATCACTTGGTAGGAAAAGAATACCCTAAGTAATTTGCTAAATTAACTAAAAAAAAAAAAAAAACAAAAAACCAAAACAAAACAAAACAAAAAAAAAAAATAATGAAGGGCAAACTCCCCTTTTCTTCACTAAATTTGTAACTGTCAAGGTATCAGAGTATCACCTAGAGGCTGCATGAAACATTATTTTTCTTCAACTTAAAGTCAGAAGAGATAAAAAAGCCTTCTCTCCTCCTTGTCCTGTATTGGTAAAATCAAAACCCAAGTATTATTTCAGAAGGATAGTGCTCTTCATCAATAGAATGTCTTTTTGCTACCCCAAAAGACTTCTGATGTCTCCTTAAGATTTAGATTTATCTCCATTTATCCCAGTCACCATCAACTAAGCATGATGAAGTACAAAAACCATAAAAAACCATCTATCTCCAGAGATTTAAGCCATGATCCTAGCAGTCTCAGAGCTTCCAGTCATAAGTATCAGAATTTAAAGAAAAAAAAAGAATCTTGGCTTTCTTTTAAAAAGAAATATCCATAAATATTCAGCCAGCTCCAAACTATTTTCAAGTCACACACAATGCTGAATACTGTCTACTGAAAAGGTCTTCCTAAAATTTTACAATCTTGCCTCCTTTCACAGTGGAGAACAAAGAAAGCCCCTCGGCCAGCCGTCAATCTGTATGTTATTTGTTAACTTGGACGAGCCAAGGGATAAGTATGCCCTGAGCTGATACCAAGGAAACAAGCTAATGGCCTGCAGCACAGAGCTAATCTCCATGGGAACATCTCAGTACTACACACATATATTATTAAAAGAAAAATGTCTGATATCAAGGTCACAGTGGACCAGTTTGGTCTATTATAGCTGGACAGAAAGATGGATTAGATTTTTCCCACCTTTACCAGAGAAGAGATTGAAAACAAATGTTTTGCAGGATCAAGGAAATACTGCTCTCCATCCATCTCTTTTCAAACTCCAGATACCTTACTGAACAGAGATGATACACAGAGGGGGTTAGACTGATGTTTCTCATGGTACTTTTTTAGCAAATTTATCAGACTTTGGTCAAAATCTGTTATTGACACTGACCAACCACTGACCCAAGAGGAGCTGATGTCAAAAGTATAAATATTCACTCCCTTTCTTACTGTTAGGACACAGTATTAGACTAGCTAAGCCACATCCTCCTCAAAACAAAAATGCAATTTCGAACCACGCTGTAGACTTGTGACAAATGCTACCCGAGTTGTAAATGAGTATCTTGTCATTTGCCAAGAGAGCTGGAAGTTTTCAGGTGCAACCAGAGTTTCACATTCCTTTGCCCATTGCTTATTAAAGAAACAGGCATGCCTCAAGGCACGCCAGTCTGACTGGTCATGCAAGCCAAGCATAGCCTCTGACCTAAGACTGTGCATGTGCATATATGATTCTTATCACAGACGTATTTGCACACCACCAGCAATCATAGGACAGAAGGGCCTGACAGCATGGGCCACACTGCACTGAAAGTGAAGTGCACTGTGAATTTGATAGGAAAAAACCCTAAAACCTACAAAACTTGAAGATCCACTGTATGATAAATTAGAACGTAATTTAATGGTATAAGCAAGGAGCAAATGTGCTGGTTAAAAACAGCTCAGAAGGGTTGGATGCAACAACTCAGCCAATAGTCCACTAATTTATATCTAACATCTAATGCTAGATATGATCCTGCTCTGCACAGATACAATCTGCATCAAAAGATCATAACATTGCTACATCTGCATTTATTTGCAGTATCCTATTAAGTTGGATTCTCTCATCTTCATTAATGAAGACTACAGAACAGACAAAACTGTGAGAAATTGTAAGGTCCTTTCAGTGAAATAAATGAGCCATTCTTCTCTTTTTAAATAAGGCAACCAAAAAACAAAAAAGCAAAATCCAAATGCTCTTATTTGCAAGTCTGAGAATCCAGCATAAGCCTCCAGCAACATGTCATTTCGGAAAGCAGGCTGGTGATACAACATGGTCATGAATGCACGAATTATTAGTGTGATCATAGTCTTCCACTACAGTTATGCATACTCCCATTTAAGACATGTTCCTTCACTAGGATAGCTAATTTTCTCCTATGCCTTTCTTTTATGTGAGTTCATAAAACGTAGACATTTCAGTTTACATCCTCCCTACTTCTGCTACACACAACTGAGGTCGGGAGAACTGGCTACCCTGGATTTGGAGAAGGCTGAGGTTCTTAATGACTTCTTTGCCTCAGTCTTTACGGGCAAATGCTCTGTCCACACCGCCCAAGTCTTGGAAGGCAGATGCGGGGACGGTGAGGGTGGGGACCCTGGGCCCACTGTGGGGGAGGATCTTGTTCAGGACCACCTTAGGAACCTGAATGTATACAAGTCCATGGGACCGGATGAAATCCATCTGCGGGTCCTGAAGGAGCTGGCAAATGAAGTTGCTAAGCCACTGTCCATCATATTTGAAAAATCATGGCAGTCAGGTGAAGTTCCCGATGACTGGAAAAAGGGAAATATAACCCCCATTTTTAAGAAGGGAAAAATGGATGACCCAGGGAATTACAGACCAGTCAGTCTCACCTCTGTGCCTGGCAAAATCTTGGAGCAGATTCTCCTGGAAGGCATGCTAAGGCACATGAAAACCAACAAGGTGCTTGGTGACAGCCAGCATGGCTTCACTAAGGGGAAATCCTGCCTGACCAATCTGGTGACCTTCTATGAAGGGGCTACAGAACTGATGGACAGGGGCAGAGCAGTTGATGTCATCTACCTGGACTTGTGTAAAGCCTTTGACACTGTCTCCCATGACATCCTTGTCTCTAAGTTGGAGAGACATCAATTTGATAGGTGGACCACTCGGTGCATAAAGAACTGGCTGGATGGCCGCACGCAAAGAGTTGTGCTCAGTGGCTCAATGTCCAGCTGGAGACCAGTAACAAGTGGTGTCACCCAGGGATCGGTGTTGGGACCGGTCTTGTTCAACATCTTTGTGGGTGACATGGACAGTGGGATTGAGTGCGCCCTCAGCAAGTTTGATGATGACACCAAGCTGTGTGGTTCGGTTGATACATTGGAGGGAAAGAATGCCATCCAGAGGGACCTTGACACGCTTGTGAGGTGGGCTGATGCCAACCTGATGAAGTTTAACCATGCTAAATGCAAAGTCCTCCACCTGGGTCAGAGCAATCCCAGGCACAGCTACAGGTTGGGTGGGGAGGAGATTGAGAGCAGCCCTGCAGAGAAGGACTTGGGGGTGTGGGTTGATGAAAAAATGAACATGAGCTGGCAGTGTGCACTTGCAGCCCAGAAGGCCAACCGTATTCTGGGCTGCATCAAAAGGAGTGTGACCAGCAGGTCGAGGGAGGTGATCCTGCCCCACTACTCTGCTCTCGTGAGACCTCACTTGGAGTATTGTGTGCAGTTCTGGTGTCCTCAACATAAAAAGGACATGGAAGTGTTAGAACAAGTCCAGAGGAGGGCCACAAAAATGATCAGGGGACTGGAGCACCTCTCGTATGAAGATAGGCTGAGAAAGTTGGAGCTGTTCAGCCTGGAGAAGAGAAGGCTGCGTGGAGACCTCATAGCAGCCTTCCAATACCTGAAGGGGGCCTATAGGGATGCTGGGGAGGGACTCTTCATTAGGGACTGTGGTGAGAGGACAAGGGGTAATGGGTTTAAACTTAAACAGGGGAGGTTTAGATTGGATATGAGGAAGAAATTCTTTACTGTGAGGGTGGTGGGGCCCTGGAATGGGTTGCCCAGGGAAGTTGTGAATGCTTCATCCCTGGCGGCGTTCAAGGTGGGGTTGGACATAGCCTTGGATGGCATAGTTTAGTGGGAGGTGTCCCTGCCCATGGCGGGGGGGCTGGAACTCGATGATCTTGAGGTCCTTTCCAGCCCTTACTATTCTGTGATTCTGTGATTCTGTGAGGTAAAATCCAGTAAAATCCACGGCAGTGCTTTCCTCCTCCTCTAGTGACTACTTCCCGTTGGCAGAATGGTCCATTGGCAATGGTCATTGGCAGAATTACCATTGAAAAAATAAGAACAAAGCACAACAGTAATACTACAGTAATGTTAACTACTACTTAGAAAGAGTCCTTTCCAGTGTGTTTCATAAGCTTACCTGTCTGAAGCTTCTAAGTCAAAACAGAATCGCCTGTCTATAGTATCTGCATTTCTTTTGGTACAATAGGTAAGGATAAAGAGTTCCTCATCACCCTGTGAAAAGAAAGGGGTTTTTATATGTCTGACCTGGTAATTAAAACTTTCATTAAACCAGCTATACATTTTATGGCAAAGAGCGTTCCCTTACTATCTTAAATCTGTCTTACAGAACCAGCCCTTTCTTCAAGATCAACCAATGCTAGAATCATATTTTCTCCGTAAGTATTCAGAAAACAAATAAACTCATCTGTGAACACTGCATGAGTTGCACCAGATTTAATCAGGATTCACTGTAGATTTTAATTATTTCTTGTCTTAGTCAGCATCTCCAGATACAGGAGGTTGTCACTGAAGGAGTAATTGCATTGCGGGTTTCAAAAATTTCTTTTAATACAGCAAAAATGGCTTCACAAGTGTTTCAGAATGCCGAATGCTGAGACACATACTACATTAACTAAAATGGCTTATTATAATTAGAGTAAATGCGGATAAAAAACTCACAGAAGTACTGAAATGATTAAGGAAGCCAAATGCCACTAGTTTTCAGTATAGCAGATTTTCCAGAGCTTTTGAAAGATTATTCCAAAAATCAATATATTTGTAAATATACACAGCCCTCAAAAAAATGAAACCCATCTCCCCTCTGCTCAAACTAATAGGATATAATACCCTGATAAAATTCCAACAACATGATTCTCTAACCAAATTTGAAGATAGGGCAAGGTGTACATTTACAGGAATATTGACTCAAGCATTATTTTCCGTCTTTGGAGATCGTTTTTCCTTGCAACAAAATGCATTTCATCCATATTAATGCATCTATTTCACACGTCATCTCTGAAGGTGCCGAGTACCCTCAATTCCCAATTATTTCAACAGGAATTAAAGCCATTTAAAGATCAACAGTCTTGGGTCTTGAATATTTCAGATGCTATGAAAGATATCTGAAATTACATTCACTTGTCAGTACGAATCATATTCCTATTAAAATTTTCCATTCTAGTCCCTCTTCTAGTACTTAAATCTCTGGGAGAAAAATCGGACTGAAGCATGTAAGAAAGAAATTTCTAAGTCTCTTATAATTTCCTGATTTATAGTTTAACGAGTTTAATGCCTCACGGATAAACCAGATCTCAAATGGTGAAAACTGCATTTTATCTGTACCATGTTCTCTGGTCTTCTAAAAGGAAGCAATTGAAAAGTCTGAAGAATTCTTATCTATTCATCCATCCATTACTTCAGATTAATGTCCTTAAATGGCAGACTGAATAGCATGAAGGAGAAAAAAAAGGGGTAGAGAGGGAAAGTACTTGACACATCTTATCTGACACATCCACTGATCTTGATAAAGGGCAAATATAAGAGTAGAATATAAAAATACACTTACAACTTTTCCTCCTGATCTGTGTTCAAATGGGATCATGGTGAACTTCTTTGTCTCTTTCCTATACGTGCAATAGTGCTTCACCCAACTGGAACCAAAGGGAGCAGGCCCTACATAACGCAGAAGCATTAAACAATAGGTACTTTTTCAGTTCCTATGTTTTCTTCTCCTGCTGTCCAAAACGATATTTAAAAGTCCCTTTTAATTCCTAATGCAGTATTTAAAACAAAGGTATGAATTAAGAACATAATAGAAAGCAATACAAATGTTAACCAGTGCTTACTATCCTACAAAGTGATACATGTATTTCACATTTACGCTTAATGACAAATGGAAAGAATTATTAACATATGTTAGTCTCACTGCTATAGACAAAATAATTCTTCCCTACAAAATAAACATCCATTGGAAATTTTATTTAGGCAGATCATGGAAACCTAGTTTTACACTTGGTAACTTGAACTGTAGATTAACACAAGCTCTACATAACTTACTGATGAAAGTCTGATCCCATTTTCTGACACCAAAAGTCAGTCCAAACTATTCATCAGTGCACACCCTACACCCACTTACTCATGAGCCAAGTCCCCTTGATATAGATTTGCACTGTAATGTTAACTGTTAGAATTTGTATTCTGATCCTCCGTATCTCCTCACTTATATTAATTTACTTTTTCTAAAGAAGAAAAGTCTGCTAAGGAATCTTTAGCTCTGAAGGACTCTGGAGAGTATCAGAGAAGCCCTTCTACAAATGGCTCAAGCCAACAGAGGATTTCACTGCTCCTAACATGGACAGGTGGCCAGCCTCACTGCCCTGCTCCTTCCAGCTCAGCTTCAGGTATACCCATCTCTCCCAAACCCTTTCAGCTGATTCCAAAGCTCATTATGACCAAGACCAGTGAACTGATCTCACAGAATAAGGATTTTTTTCTCATTTTTTTACTGCTAGTTCTCTTAAAACTTATTTCTGAATGATGTAATACTAATATTACCATCAAGAATGTGGTAGAGACTTTAATTTGTGAACATTTTACGGAAGTCTTTACTTAAACAATAATCAATTAAATATCATAAAAGTAAAATCTCTCATCAGAATACGCAAACTTTCTATAAGGGTACAACCAAAATACACACATTTATGCAAAATGTTTAATTAACAAAAAGAAAAAAAAAAAAAAACACAAAAATAAATTACTCTGCGGCCACTCCTTGAGGGCTAAGAGCTCTGCCCCTTATTGGATTTCTTACTAGAACAAGGAAGACTGATACGAAGCTTTGACAAGATATGACTTGCATGACATGCACCTCCACAGCAAGATTTTCAACTCTAGCTTCCTAGTATATAGCCTGCTTTATTTGACCCCATGATCACAATTAGGTAATGAAAGCATGCCACCGAATCAAGGAAATGACAGTCAATTTCATCATACTAGACTAGCCCAACTTTCAGAGGTTAATTTGACAACCCATGTTGTTGACTACAACAAATGCTTGACAGTCCTAATGGAGGTCATTAGTAAGGGATTAAAAATAAAATTAAATACATCCTTTGGTCAAATAAAACTTCTCTTAATTCAGTCACCTTTGCTAAGAACTGACACATAGCATCATTCTCGTTTTATGAGCCACAATAACACTGCCATTTAAGGCTTTGAACATCTACTTAGCTGACTGTTTGATAAACTGTAGATTCTTCATATACTCATGTTACCTGTAGAAATAAGACTTGCCCATATGCACAATATGGGCACTACAGGAACACAAAAATACATCTTACTTTTTTCCTGCACATAGAGATAGCCTTCCATTGTGAAGTGATTTGCTCGCTTATGTTCCTGTGGATTTCTTTTGATCTTATTCATCAGCTCTTCTACCTCTGACCTTGTTCCTTCAAAACGATTTCGTGTCTAAAAGAAGACAGCAAAAACCCATTAGTAGAGAGAGTGGAAGAAAGACTTACCCTTCCTGACAGATAGGAGTTATAGTAACTTACTGGGTTTGTGTAGAAAGGTTTTGGTAGCAGGGGGGCTACAGAGGTGGTTTGTGTAAAAAGGGTCACCTATTCCCAGAAGAGCCAATGCCAGTCAATTCCAAGACTGACCTCGTCACTAGCCAAGGCTGAGCCCACCAGCAACAGTGGTTGCTCTCTGTTATCCTATGAGATAACAGAGTTAAAGCAGGGGGAATAAAACTGTGCAATTGCAGCCAGACAGAGCAGTGAGAACATGACAGGGAAACAGCTCTGCAGACACCATGGTCAGTGAAGGAAGGGAAAGAGGTGCTCCAGGTGCTGCAGCAGAGGTTTCCCTGCAGCCCATGGTGAAGACCATGGTGAGGCAGGCTGTGCCCCTCAGGCCATGGAGGACCCCACACCCAAGCAGGATGCTGGAAGGAGGCTGCAACCCCTTGGGAAGCCCAAGCTGGAACAGGCTCCTGGCAGGACCTGTACACCCCTGTGGAGAGAGGAGCCAACACTGGATCAGGTTTGCTGGTTGGACTTGTGACCCACACTGGATCAGGTTTGCTGGTTGGACTTGTGACCCATACTGGAGCAGTTTGCTCCTGAAGGACTTCAGCCCATGGAAGAGACCCACACTGGAGCAGTTCATGCACAACCCATGTGAAAAAGAACCCACACTGGAGAAGTTCATGGAGGACTGCCTCCTTTGAGTGGGACCCCATGCTGGAGCAGGGAAAGAATGTGAGGAGTCCTCCCCTGGGCAGGAAGGAACAGAGAGGACGTGCGATAAACTGACAGCAGCAACCATTCCCCGTCCCCCCGTGCTGCTGGAGGGGAGGAGGTAGAGAGTTTGGGACTAAAGCCTAGGAAGAAGGGAATGGTGGGAGGAACACGTTTTTAAGATTTAGTTTTATTTCTCATTATCATATTCTGATTTGATTGGTAATAAATTAATTATCCCCCATGCCCAAGTCAGTCTGCTGCCAGAGTAGATTTCTAGACCAACACGCTAGCCTGTTCAGAAAGAAGTGAAACACTGAGCGCAAAATTACTTTGGATTTGAACATTAAAGTTTCCTTAGAAAATATTACTACAAATGTCAGCTTTCTTCATGAGGCTCATACTAGCTGTCAGGAAGGAGAGGATTTTCTGTGGTTATTGAGAAAAAAGTGACAGGAAGCTCACCAACAATGACTACACATTGAGACTATGTACATGCCAAAAGTTTTGAACACATACAAGCAGAAGCATAAAAACAAGCAAACAAAAATAAAGTCCAGTTGATTATTATTCCTGAATGTCACTCATCCCAAAGTTTGCAAACAGCCACAGGAGAAATATTTATTAGAATATTAGTAAAAACAAACAGAAAGTAACCACACCATCCACAAATTACACAGCAGGACTACACAAAATCACAGAGCAGCTCACATCTGACACAAGAAACTCTTGTTTGGTCTGAAAAGCACTAGCAATTGGCCAGTAAGCAAATATAAAACCCAAAACAATCATAGTAATACCTAGTTTTCTCCTCCATACCTGCTTGCCCAAATTCCATGAACTCAAAACATACGTATAAATTCTGAGCTAGTATTTTCCCCAGTTGATACATGTATTTTGAGGAAAGCACATCGTTCCAAGATGCATGTTGGTTTGTCCTGTTGATTTTTGAGAGCACCTTCATTTTTCTAAAAATGGAGGAGCTTCTTAAAACGCTGCCTCACCCGTTTTATTTTTAACCCAGGACAAGCATACAGTTGCATGTACTGACAAATACACCATGAATATAAACAAGTGTCCATTCTTGTACACAGGCAGTTAACACTATGCTCCTGACTAGCCATCTGTACATTCAAATTCCAGATTTATGCTTGAGTTTATTCATGGGCACAAACACAGTCCATGCAAGCTGGTCAGAGCAGCCACCCATACCCATATGTTTTATAAAGGAAAGCTGAAGATTTCTTTAGCTGATGACTAAGAACAACTGCCATCTTACCTCCAGGCAAAACCACTGTTCTGAACCCTCCCCATATCCATCATCTCAATTTCAGGTCACATCTGCTTGCAAATTCTGGAGTTAGGCCCTGCACATAAACCCATTATGAAGGCTCCAAGCAATTTTCTAAGCTCTTTTTCATAATTTCCTAGAAGAGCTGCATTTTAAAAAATTATACTCTGCACTCAGGACAAAGGCAAAAAACTGATAGTGACAGAGTGCTCACATGTAAACCTTCACGTATGAGCACTGATCACTCTGAAGTTAGATGCTCTAAATGATTCTGCAGGACCTTTGACTTAGCTGTGCAGTGACCACAAATCTGAGCACGTGAAGTGCACTTTGGGAATGGCAGGATAGAGCACCACAGGTTCCAGAAACTTCAAACAAAATTTCTATCTGCCTTTGCGCTGTGATGAAAGCTGAGCGTAACCAGGGGTTAACCACAGCTGTTGCACCAGCGTGCATATACCTCCCCTTCTCAGGGAAGGCCAGGTTTGCTTGCAGGGCACAAAAGCATGGCCAAGTCTGCAAGCATCCTTGTGCAAGGCTGGGCACAGAGAGAAGTCCTGGGAGTGAGGGGGACTCTAGTTGAAGATACAGGGTTTTACAAGAGAAAAAGACTGTTGGAAGAATCAGTTTACTAGAACTTGGGCTAGAAGGCTGTTTTTTTTCTTTTTTTCTTCTTTCATTTTTGGGTGTGTATATGCGTGTGCGTGTGTGGAGAAGGTAGGGTCTGGGGCAGGGTGTGGAGAGAAAAACCACAGCGTAATTCTCAGAGTAAAGACAACCTGAATGAAATGGATGGCAATTACTACAACTGTACTGGCAACTCTCCATATCCAACAAGGCTCTCTCTACTGAATCTTGTACCCTTCAACTTCTAACGTGTCAATCCAGAGTTCTGCCAGCAGTTCAGCTGTACCACAGCTAAGCTCTGGTTTTCCCTTTGGGATGTTTTGTTCGTCTTCAACACAAAGGTGAATGTGTCATCACGTCCTCTCACGATCTTTCCAGATGCTTCCTTCAGCTCTTCTTTTACCTCAGAAAATTGTTAAACTTCGCCTCCTTTCTCTCTACAGCGCTTTGAAATCCTTTTAGCTATTCATAAAACTTGAGCTTAATGCTCCATCTCTTTTGGGTTTGATGTGGCACACTATAATGCCATTCAGGCAATTGAAAATGCAGCTGTCGAGATTAGCTTGCCTTGTTATTGCTCATCATTTCTTCAGACCACTGCACTGGATCTTTTCCATCTCTAATCTGAAATCCAGCTATTCAAAACTGTACCACAGCTTCCCTTTCATGTTTCATTTCTTCTCATCTTTGATAAGCTCTCGTCCCTCTATTCACTGCAGCTCCATGCTGCTTCTCTATGTTAAGCTAAGCACAAGGAAGACCCAAGGTGCTCCTGAAATTTCTTCCAGAAGCACAAACTTCTGCTATAAAAGTCTGCTTATGAAGTTACCGCTATTCAGTTCCCCTACCCAAACCAAACAACACTCAAGAGGAAGCTTGAGACTAAAACATATGAGAAGAAAATTAAAGGAATGGTATCATGACACATGAATCATGTCACTATGTAATACAAGCACCACAATCCTCTCTTCCGCCTTTCTACCTTCCCACATCCCGTTACTGCCTCCTAGTTAAGCCATTTCTAAAAATAGGATACAACCTCTGAGGAGCAATTTGTTTGTCTTAATTCAATGCGCCCTTAGAGGTCAACAGAACAGACACACCATCATGAATTTCTCATTCACGCTAACATACATGGTTTGTTCCCTACCAACAGGCCGCTGGCACATCCAAGTTCCTCTGAGAGAGTTTTATTCTTCAGCAAATCTCAAGAAAGCAAACGGACCATGACTAGTGACTGCCAGCCCTACTGCTTCAGCCTGTCACCTTGCTTCCTGCTCTGCCAGTCTTCAGCATATCACACTTGGCAATTTGGCGGGAGCGTCTGCTAACCAGTGGTGGGCCCTGGTTAGCCTGCCCTTGGATGAACACACTGCTTTGTCAAGTACAATGTGAGTATGAAGACCACGTCTCCTTTTACAGCCCTGCACCCCAAACCAAAAGAAACAGGGATATTCTTGCCCAAAGGGCTGATTATAGACAAACAGAAACACCTAAAATACTGAGAACCTTGACCTTTGATCACCCATCTGAATACTCCAGTGTTGTATGCTGTATTTTAACAGACTTCATTCGCTGTTAAATTCTTTTATGATAATCCTTGTGTTATGTTTCTATAAAAAACTAGAAAAAGTAGCAGGTGACTTTTATTTGGTGTTTGGTTTTTAGCGGAGTATTACAAACGACAAAAAATGCACTGGAATTAGCGATGATTTGTTCAGTGATGCGGTTGATTAGCCAGGAGATGGCACTACATACCCAAAGTTCACAGACAACGCACTAACACCGGGGAATCTATTGGCAATTACTGTATATACAGTAACTGAAGAGTACCATTTTGCTTAAAAAACTAGGAAGGCATAGATATCAATCTCAACTTACATTTTGTATATTTATTTGCAGGGCCATTTTGTAATGACTGAAGTCTTTAGCAAGTTCATATCCTTGATGATAGAAAGTGAACAAACCCTGGAAAAATGAAAGCACCTGAAATACAAACAAAAGACTTGTTAGAATGAAAAACTCCATTTACCAGAATACGACTGGCACACATAGCCTTTTTTTGGCAAGATGAGAGATGACAGAATGATTCTTATAGAGCAAATCTCCAATAATACCTACAATTTATGAGTAACAACTTTGACTCAAATTATCAACTATGCATACAGACATGTTTGGATAGTCCTGTCTCTGGAATTTCACAACTGATCTTGATAAATCTGACTATAAGCAATGTGTATTTGCCTATCTCCCAAACTTTCCTGTGTAATGTTTTCTTACATCTGCTCCGAGACCAATGATGCCTGGAATAAATATTTGTGCATAAGGAGGTAATGATCATTCTGCCATTTAGTCACTTTTCCCTGGTCAATCCCCTACCTAGCTAAAGACCACGTTGAGATACCTCTCGTAAGAGTCACCTGGTTTGTTCAAAGACAGAAGCTTTTCCTCAATAACTTTACCCATCACTACTTTTTGTATTCCGATGTGACCCTCTGCCAGAATCAGTAAATGATCCACATTACAGTTTCTGACTTCAATGTTTCAATTTAAAAGGATGAAAGAGTTATACTATATTTGAAACAGGGTGAGGTACACCACTGTCTACCTCTCCTGTTCTGTTAGGTTGTTGGAAAGAAGTGAGTAACACCGGAAAGAACAACTCTTTAATAAACAGAATAAACCAAAGAACATATTTAATAAAGTCTGAAGTAATATGAAAAAATTAAAAAACAAACAAACAAAAAAAAACACTACAATTTAAAGTATGAAAGAGAAGGGGGCTACAGAACTGATGGCCAAGGGTAGAGCAGTTGATGTCATCTACCTGGACTTGTGCAAAGCATTCGACACTGTCCCACATGACATCCTTCTCTCTAAGTTGGAGAGACATCAGTATCATAGGGGGGCCACACGGTGGATAAAGAACTGGCTGGATGGCCGCACGCAAAGAGTTGTGCTCAATGGCTCAATGTCCAGCTGGAGACCAGTAATGAGTGGTGTCCCCCAGGGATCAGTGTCGGGACTGGTCTTGTTCAACATCTTTGTGGGTGACATGGACAGTGGGATTGAGTGCGCCCTCAGCAAGTTTGATGATGACACCAAGCTGTGTGGTTCAGTTGATACATTGGAGGGAAGGAATGCCATCCAGAGGGACCTTGACACACTTGTGAGGTGGGCTGATGCCAACCTGATGAAGTTTAACCATGACAAGTGCAAGGTCCTACACCTGGGTCAGAGCAATCCCAGGCACAGCTACAGGTTGGGCAGAGAACAGATTCAGAGCAGCCCTGCAGAGAAGGACTTGGGGGTGGTGGTCGATGAGAAAATGAACATGAGCCGGCAGTGTGAGCTTGCAGCCCAGAAAGCCAACCATATCCTGGGCTGCATCAAAAGGAGTGTGACCAGCAGGTCGAGGGATGTGATTCTGCCCCACTACTCTGCTCTTGTGAGACCCCACTTGGAGTATTGTGTGCAGTTCTGGTGTCCTCAACATAAAAAGGACATGCAACTGTTGGAACAAGTGCAGAGGAGGGCCACGAGGATGATCAGGGGACTGGAGAACCTCCCGCATGAAGATAGGCTGAGAAAATTGGGGCTGTTCAGCCTGGAGAAGAGAGGCTGCATGGAGACCTCATAGCAGCCTTCCAATACCTGAAGGGGGCCTATAAGGATGCTGGGGTGGGACACTTTATTAGGGACTGCAGTGATAAGACAAGGGGTAATGGGTTAAAACTTAAACAGGGGAAGTTTAGATTGGATATGAGGAAGAAATTCTTTACTGTAAGGGTGGTGAGGCACTGGAATGGGTTGCCTGGGGAAGTTGTGAATGCTCCAGTTCTGGTGGTGCTCAAGGCCGGGTTGGACATTTCCTTGGGTGTCATGGTTTAGTGTGAGGTGTCCCTGCCCGTGGCAGGGGGGTTAGAACTAGATGATCTTAAGGTCCTTTCCAACCCTAACTATTCTATGATTCTATGATAAGAATTTGGTACTAATTTCAGTTTATTACCCTCGTGTAAATTTCAAATACAAATTGAGCAACAAAGCTCAGCCCTATCCAGAGGGAGCTCTCAGGAAAGGGAGAGAGACATGTTGCAAACACATACTCTGGCTGACTCTGAGGAAACTTCAAATGGTTTGAAACACAAGAAGGGAAGCCAAAGCTTTGTATTTATTAAAAAAAAAGCAATTTATTCTCACTTTCATGCAGGAATAAACTCAGTTAAGATATTTTATATTAATACATTATTAATATACACAGGTCATTAACTACATAATGACCAACTACTTTGATTATAGAGTCATTTGGGATTATTTTCATTATTACATTAAAATAATCATATCAAAGTAAGAGGACAGACTTGGTCCAAAAACACAGACTTCAAAACACAAGTGAATGGAGATCACTCCTATAATCTATCCTCCCTTGAATTCACTATTACTATTCTCTTGCTGTTTCACAAAATTGCATTTACACTTCAGATCTAATGCATGCTTAAAAAACTTTAGAATAAGCTCTTCTCAGAGATTTAATTAAGCCAGCTCAGTACATAGAATAATAAAATAGTGTTGGAAAGTACCTTAAGATTATCTAGTTCCAATCCCCTGCCATGGGCAGGAACACCTCACACTAAACCATGTCCCCAAAGGCTCTGTCCAATCTGGCCTTGAACACTGTCATGCATGAAGCATTGACAATTTCCTTGGGCAACCCATTTCAGTGCCTCGCCACCCTCATAGTAAAGAATTTCTTCCTCATATCCAATCTAAACTTCCCCTGGTTAAGTTTGAACCCATTACCCCTTGTCCTACCACTACAGTCCCTAA
Source organism: Amazona ochrocephala (assembly GCA_039720435.1). Classification (NCBI taxonomy): domain Eukaryota; kingdom Metazoa; phylum Chordata; class Aves; order Psittaciformes; family Psittacidae; genus Amazona; species Amazona ochrocephala. The sequence goes on from CM077879.1 coordinate 67,101,554, forward strand.
TGAAGAGTCCCTCCCCCAGCATGTAAGATTTCCACTAAAATCCAGTGGAACCCCTTGATTTCTACACAGATTCAACTGCGATTGAAATCAACCTTATCAGACTACCTGACAAGGAGCATTTTAGCCAGCAGCACACTCTGATGTATACCTACAGTTCTCCATTAACAGGCCTCTAAGTGCAGCCTTCATATTGAAGGCAAAATTCCTTATGTTAGTCAGGAATAACACTTCAGTGGTTAAAAAAAAAAAAACAGATGCAAAATGTCTGACCCTAACATCGTCTTCATGAATCTGTTATTCTATCTCATACCACAAATCATGCTTTTTGCAGTACAGTGCAATATTTCACACATTTTCTGGAAAACAACATCAGTGTATTCAAATGAATTGTAACTACTGAGGTAAGCTTTGAGAAGCCTGGTTAAGCATATCTGTACTAGAAATTTGCACAGATGTAACAAGAGTGCTTTACGTTCTGTTAAGTCGCACGATTGCATGTGTTTTCCCAGAAAACGGAGCTCCTTGGCTTTTGTCCAATTGCTTTCCTTCTCCATCCCTTATGAATGACAGGATAGGCTGAATTCACTGATACTTACAGGTTCCACACACTCAAACTTCTTCCGCTCCTGTATCTCTTGCAACTTGCATACATACTCAAGGGACAGCTCATAGAAGTGTTTTCTATTCTGCTCCACTTGGTTATCTGCCTGCACACAGAATACACCTAATGAAGTTTCAAAGACATTTTGCAGACAGCTTCAAAATGACACACATACAGCATACAAGTGGCAAATGATAAGATTATTCTCTTCAGGCTAGGATTTGTTCCGTTACACCATTCATGTACTTTCAAATGGCAGCAGCCATTTCTTTTTACTAGGTAGCATACACTGTTCTGAATCATGAGGCTAATTTTTTAGAAACATTTCAATAACACCTCTTCAAGCTTCTTTTCTATGAAATCCAAGTCAAATATATCAGAGCAGTTACTTGTACACTGCTTTAACATCACTGAAATGGTGCCTGTCCAAACAGAGAGAGGGAGCTAGCAGCATCTTCCATTAGAAAAGAGGGAAATCATCTTTTCAGTCAAACTAAAGAAGTTACTGTTGAAAACCACATTGCTGGTACTTCAGGCTTCACTCTAGAACCCAAATAACTGCCATAAATAGCTGAATGCTACTGTACCCATCCCACACCTGTGCTTCTCTGACAAGAGAAGCAATAAAAAAAAAAAAAAAAAAAAAAAAAGGCTCATTTGTGGGTAAGATACTTCGCAAGTTTCCCCAGAGCATCAGATACTTAAAAATGAAGCCCTGTTAGCTGCAGCTGATTTTTAGCTCAGCTTTGCTGAAATGCTAACACCATATTGATGGTGAGCACTTATACTTCTGCTACCATTCATCTGCACATAAATATTTACCTTTCTAGCATATAGGTATTATTTTGTGAATTTGTTATTTAAGGTCCATGTGCCTCTTTAATTATAAAACTTCAAGAACTCGGTAACAGAAAACTTTATTAAAATACATTAAAGAAATGCTAAACTGGGATACTCTTAAGTGATTAACATTAAGTCTTTGCCCAAGACTTAGCAAATCTACACTAAATTACAAAGTGTGATGGAGAAAGGAGTAGGTGAAAGGACCAGACTTACTATCACAGACTCTCTTAAATACTAACACTATATCCTCCAGGCAGAACAGTGACTGCTAAGCTTTAAGAGGATAAGTCAAATTAGCTTTAAGGCAGTTTTGCCTTAGGACATTCTTGATTGCTCTGTGCTAGAAGTCTGTCAGCAATTAAAGGGGCATGACAACAAATGCCATCAAACAAATAAAGCACTGATATGCACAACAGTAAGAAAAAGGTGTTTCAAAGAGCCAAGCCATTTTGATGCATCCTATAAACCACAAAATACAGGAACTGTTTGAGAAGTTAAGAAAGCTTCTGATGATATACACATCTACTGAAGGATACCACAACACCATAGAAAAAGACTATGAAGGGGGTTTACTAGGACATCTGCCTAATTGACAGCAAGTCCTATATACACCAAAGCTCCACCTAAGTAAGCCTGTTTCTAGCAGTCTTTTTTTTTGTTGTTTATTGTTTTGGTTGCCCCCCTCCAAGAATACAATACCCAACACAACCATCTTATTAGTTCCTCTTAATTTCCCTGTGTGCTGCCAAAGAAATACAGGAATAAGACACACACTGTGCCCCAGTGAAATTTCAGGAATATTCCTCCAGTAAGAGCCAAAAGCTATGTTAATGTAAGACACGCCGCAATATGGTATGTTTTTCACCAAATTTTTGTCAAATTTATACCTGCATCCTTTATTTACCCCAGTCAGGAACTGACAGAACTAGCCACAAACAACACTAAATTAGGAAGCTCCTACACAGTTATATACACTTATTTTCTGCGTTTTTGCAAGAAAGCTTTTCCTATTTAGCACTATGACAACATGCTGCAAGTCCTTTTGTTTTTTTGCAATTGCTTACACAATTACACTCCAAAATCAGATGCACAAAGTAAAGAGCCTGACTGAAGAATTTCAGAATTTTTGTTTATGAAACTTCGAAGGAGATTTAAAACAAACCCACTTGCTCATTCTAGTCTTCACAAATGCTTTAAAACTTCAGAGTATATATGACACAGTTTCAAAACGCCTCTTGCAGGCATTCTGTATTTTTCCATTGAGATTAGGTCTCGTTTCAGACTTGGAAATATGGTTCTTGATAGTATCAAGTAAAAGATCATAATTAATACTTTTTTATTTTTTCTGCATCAGGTTCATTGGCAGCTGACCAATTTGACTAAAATACAGGTCCTGACACATGAGCAATACCTGTTAACTCCACTAAGACAGCTCTGCTGCCCAAAAGAAACTTCTTTATATCTATGAGGGAGTACGCTCCAAATACAGTACAGAGAAGTAGCATTCTAATGAAACTCACGAACAATCAGAGTTCTTCAGCTACCAGCTAACTTGTCAGCTACATTAAGCATTTTCAATGAGAAATGGCATAGATTATTTACAGTGGGTTAGAGGGCAGAGAGAAGAGTTCTCTGACAAAACATTAAGTGTTTAATGATACAAGGTATTAATAGATTGAGCATTAATAATTCTGACATAATTACATTTCTCTGGGAAAAAATCCCACTCAGAGAAAGTTTCTGCAAGATTTCTCTGCTGTATTCTCACATACTATTTTGCTGCTACTCCTGAAATAAAAGCTATTACAGATAAGGATGATAATAAACCCACGGGGACAGAAAGAATGCCAGGCAAAACAGATCTGCTTTTAAGTTATAAATTGTCAACAATCTTTTTCTTAGCATTCCTTGAAAAACACAGATCTTCAAAACGTAGGAAAAAGCACAGAACCAGTTCCTTCCAGAGTTCAAGTGTTGCTGAACTTTGCATAAAGCATTAACACAGGACACTTAGTTAATACATACAGTGCAATGCAAATCACATAATACGGTAAAACCTCATGAGAAATAGTTTTTCATAATATACTTGCACTTTACTATTAACTGCATAAAAAAATTAACATGATCTTCAGTGCTTCTTACACATAGCAAGTAATGTCCTCGATTCAGGAAATAGTAAGGGTACACCACTAAGTTTAGCAAATATCAACATATGACAGAAATTTTTCTTTTACCACTACATATGCTGGTTTCATATTTGCATAAAATGTATTTACTTATTCAAAAACTTTCAGCTTGCATTAAAAAAAGCAACAATACCTCTTGTAATTGTAGCTCTTTCTTCTTAGCTGATAAATTCAAATGCTTTTCTAACAAACTGTAGTTCTTCTCTGTTTCTTTATCAAACTTCTTCTTTTCCTCCTGGACATAGAAACAAAGTAACATTCATTTATATGCAAAAAACGTAAGAAAAGCCTCTTTCTTTCTTCTTCTAAAATTCTACTTTATCAGAAACAAAGAGAAACAAACTGACACAGCTCCTAAACTAAAAGTATGTTTCCAACACACTTCTCAAATTCATTTAAAGGCTAACTTGAAATGAAAATCCCATTGCATCATTACAGCAAAGCTTATCACACAAATGCTTACAACTTCTAAGTTATAAAACCCCAGAAAACCACCTTTTCTTGATTTATTGCATTTTTTTTAATGTTGTCAGGAATCATCCACGTCTTGTTTTTCAATACAGGACTTGAAGGGAAGTATCAGTTTTTCCAGGGAAAAAGTTCCAACAGTTCCACAATTCAAAACCCAAAGCAAATACAGCTCCATATTCCATAGGATTTCTTGAGTTTTAAAGCCATACAGAGACCTCTGTGCCGAATTTTGGCTTCTACCAGACTGTTAACTGCACCCATGAAAAAAGGAAAAACAACCAATACGCTTTTTAAAGTACAGAAAAATCTCCATAAAACATAAAATCATGCTAGCAAAAGAGAAACTCTCACAGACACATGAGTATCATTTACATGCGCAAACTCATTTTTCTAACCATTAAAAGCAACGTACTGGAAGAGGGACAGCCACTAAATGTTTCTAGGAGATCTGAGTTCTTGGATCTAATTTAGGAGGAAAGATTGTAAAAAACCCTTTCATTTCCTCAGTTCTAGTTTCCTGACTGTGTGGTGAGACAGAAATCAGTACTGATGAAATCAACCAACCAGTTTTGAAGCTATTTTTAATATAACAAATTGCAGTTGAAAACTACCTATAATGAGTAAAATCAAGTATTTAATTACATTTTCAAGAAGTGACAGATTTACTTCTCAGAAAGACACCAGTTCAATTAAAATACTTTCCATCAGCTGTCAATTTGATGTTTCATTTAACCATATTCTACCTACCATACTGGTTAGACTCTACAGATACACTTTCTCTTATTTTCTGTTAAACTTTCATTTTTAATACTATAAGCGATACACATTTGTGTACTCTGAACAACTGGATGTTGCAGATGGCATTCTACTGAAGATAATCTAACCTGTTCAGGATTGCTTCTCAGCAAGAGCTTTTACCAAAAATGCTGGAATTCTCTCCATTCTAAGTCTAAGAACTTCCTTTAAAAAAGCAGCCACATCATCCTTACCAACCCAGAAACATTAAGATATGCATATGGTTTTAGTGTGATTACAGTTACCATATCAACATATGGGAAATTAGGAAGAATGGGGGGTAGTGATCTGTGGTTATATTAGCAAAATTTCTGTTGACACATCAACTCTTGGGTGCTGCCAGGAAAAGTAAAAACAATAGCTCTGTAGACTTCTACACAGCAAAGACAAAAACTTCACACATATAGTTTGGGATTAGAGCACACCACCTTTCACTAAGGGATAATTCAATAAGGGTCTCAGCTTCCAGCACTACTGAGCAAACTCTTTTTCTTTTCTTTTTCTTCTTAAGCCTAACACAGACCATTTCATCAACAGGGAATGCAAAATACAGAAAATCTGAGGCAGCAGATTCAACTTTTACTTTGTAAAGGCAGAGTGTAAATTTTTCCTAATGCAAATACTATAAATTGTTCCTGAAATATTTCACTACTACATGCCATAACCCGGTTTTCAGAGTTAAGCAGTGTTACATTTCCAGTGTTGCTACTTCAATTATATAGAATAGTAAGGGTTGGAAAGGACCTCAAGATCATCGAGTTCCAAACCCCCTGCCATGGGCAGGGACACCTCCCACTAAACCATGCCATCCAAGGCTATGTCCAACCCCACCTTGAACGCTGCCAGGGATGAAGCATCCACAACCTCCCTGGGCAACCCATTCCAGGGCCTCACCACCCTCACAGTAAAGAATTTCTTCCTCATATCCAATCTAAACCTCCCCTGTTTAAGTTTAAACCCATTACCCCTTGTCCTCTCACCACAGTCCCTAATGAAGAGTCGCTCCCAGCATCCCTATAGGCCCCCTTCAGGTATTGGAAGGCTGCTAGGAGGTCTCCACACAGCCTTCTCTTCTCCAGGCTGAACAGCCCCAATTTTCTCAGCCTATCTTCATACGAGAGGTGCTCCAGTCCCCTGATCATCCTCGTGGCCCTCCTCTGCACTTGTTCTAACAGTTCCATGTCCTTTTTATGCTGAGGACACCAGAACTGCACACAATACTCCAAGTGAGGTCTCACGAGAGCAGAGTAAAGGGGCAGGATCACCTCCCTCGACCTGCTGGTCACACTCCTTTTGATGCAGCACAGGATACGGTTGGTCTTCTGGGCTGCAAGCGCACACTGCCGGCTCATGTTCATTTTTTCATCAACCCACACCCCAAGTCCTTCTCCGCAGGGCTGCTCTGAATCTCCTCCCCGCCCAATCTGTAGCTGTGCCTGGCATTGCTCTGACCCAGGTGGAGGACTTTGCACTTAGCATGGTTGAACTTCATGAGGTTGGCATCAGCCCACCTCACAAGTGTGTCAAGGCCCCTCTGGATGGCATTCCTTCCCTCCAATGTATCAACCGAACCACACAGCTTGGTGTCATCGGCAAACTTGCTGAGGGCACACTCAATCCCACTGTCCATGTCACCCACAAAGATGTTGAACAAGACCGGTCCCAACACCGATCCCTGGGTGACACCACTCGTTACTGGCCTCCAGCTGGACATTGAGCCATTGAGCACTACTCTTTGCATGCGGCCATCCAGCCAGTTCTTTATCCACCGAGTGGTCCACCTATCAAATTGATGTCTCTCCAACTTAGAGACAAGGATGTCATGTGAGACAGTGTCAAAGGCTTTACACAAGTCCAGGCAGATGACATCAACTGCTCTGCCCCTGTCCATCAGTTCTGTAGCCCCTTCATAGAAGGACACCTTCAAACCAAGCAAATTAATAAGCAGTACTAGTTACAGATGCTATCCTCAGTTATTAGCCACATAGATTAAGCAGCCTATTCAATAAGCATGCAGATAAAAATATTCTAAGAGTTAGATATTTATTTAAAGGATTTTTATTTCAATGTTACATGATTATGCAAGACTGTTCTATTTTAAGGTCACTGAGAATTCTGTCCAAAAAACAGAAAAATGGCTAAATCAAAAATAGGAGCTTCAACTTCACAAGAACGGTATGCAGGGACATAAGGGAAGAAACATCCAAATAAAATTCGAGATGTAGACTGTGTGAATGTAAATTGTCATGTTAAAAACATCAGGGAGAGAATCTTGACTAGGGAATGAGTGAATATAACAAGGCAATTTAAAGTATTAGGAGTTCTCGCTCCAAGTCCAGCAATGTTCTTTAACACCAAAAGTACTGTTGAAACAATCCATTTGTTATAGCTGCTTTTATGACGATAGGTTACATTTAGAATGAATTCTCTTTTCCTTTGGAAGAATCCCTATACTGCAGACCAAGTTCTTATTGTATGTTTGTTGGGACGTCTGATATACTCAGAAGTCCATAAAACTACACAAAGCTCATCAGACTATTGAACAGTAAAGATTTACAATTGACAGAGCATTTTCCATTCCTGAACACTGAAATCACATTCAGAACATGTTAATCATTCCTGCTCAAGTCAGAATGTATAGTGTTCTCTTAACTGAAACACCATTTTGACTATCAAGTATCACTGCTGATGAAGTCATAGAGTTGTAAAATAAAACATCTGCAGAGTGGTAGTTTAACAATGCATGAATTGAGCTTTGCAACAGAGAACTGTATTAAATATTATTTTCTCTCTCCTCCCTGCCCCCCCCCCCTTTTTTTTTTTTTTAAGTGAGCATTTAAATTTCTCCCTGGAAGAAGGAAGGTAGAAAGAGGACAAATTTGTCCCTGTTACTTTTATCCAAAGCTAGCCTGTATTTAATACATTAAGTTTACTTTGCCCCCTCCCTTTCTTTTTTTTAAATATACACAACATAGAGACAATCTTAAAAAAAAAAAAAAAAAAAAAAAAAAAAAAAAAAAATCAAACAACTGGATATTTTCAACAACAACAACAAAAAAATCAACTTTAAATGGATCTTGTCTTCAGCTTCTCCATCCCTGTTTTTTTCCCCACTCATACAGAAGCAACTCGAAAAATTAAAATAAGGCAATTTTCACCTTGCAGGTTGCAAAAATATAATCAAAATAATATGAATGAGTAAGCTCCTTCGGGTAATTAATACTTTTTCTGCCTTTGATTGTGCAACTGCAAGCAGATACAAAGCAGAACAGTTACCCATGAAGAAGGGGGGCGGGGTGTTAGCAGGATGCTCCCATTCCAGACACAAGAGATAAGGTGGATTGGAAAATAGGACACATTATTCTCTTCTTGAAACATACTTTCCATTTGCTTCTGAAGCAAGCTATCAAAGTGTGTGTGTGTGGGGGGGGAAGTGTGAATACATGAAATGTAAACATCAGTATCTCTCCACCAATTACATGTCATTACCGCAATGTAATCCAAGTAGAGAAGTTAAACAAACAACATAAAGGCAAGGCAGAACAAACCTTCACAGCTCCCAGCTGTTCTTTCCTAAATCTTTCCAAAGGTTTGATCAGAGTTTCAGTAACACTGAGTGCCTAAAGAAAAAACAAAAAAAAAAAAACATGGGTTAGGTTTCTATAGCCAGACTGATGAGTCACTTTGGCATCAGCAATAAAAAGAAGGCAGCAAGCAAGTTCTGTTGTAAAATAAAGGAGAAGCATGCAAGTCAGGAGCCCTAAGTCCTGACTCAAAACCAATCACATCTCTGAGCTCATTCAAGCTTTACAATTTTCTATCCCTTATTTAAATCCACTCTCAAGAAAATTAACTCCAAAACAAATGCAGAAATTTCAGCCAAACTGCAACTGCTTTACTTGTGCAGTCTCACAGATCAGGTTGACATTCATAGTGACCGAACACCAAAATGAGACACAGGACAAACGATTTTCATCTGGGGACACAGCAATTTCTGCAATAACAAACACTACAAACAACTGCAGAATAGATATAGAGCAGCAAATAATCTTTCAACACACACTTAAAGCCATTAGGCATTGATATCTAGGTATTTTGAAATATTTACTTTCGAGTATTTTAAGAACACCTTAAGTAAATCTAAGTTATAAAATCAAGAGGTGTAAAGTCAAGAAACACGAAGTTTAGTTGATTGGGTGGGCATCCATCCACCAGTGCACTTATGATAAACAGCCTCATAGCCACACTAAAGAGAAAGAAAAATGACATAATATGCTCTTGTAAGTAAAACTGTAGTTTATTAGATCTGGCCAACAAACACAGTCTCTAGATCACATGAAATTTCACTGGAGATGGAGTGGGTTTGGTGCAAACAAGACTTAAAAGCTAAAAAATGTTTGAAATTTCAGCAGAAGTTGGAACTTCTTGAACGCAATAGCAGCACAGAAAAGATGGCAAGTGTTGGAGGTGTGGAGGAGCAGGTGGGATCCTTTTGGTCTCAATCCTAAGGCAGACCCATACAGTAAATCATGCCCAGGCCTGGACTTAACACAGCCACAGGCCTGAGCTGCCAGAAGTCCAGGCAGAGTTCCCTGATACAACATCCTAGATATAACAGGCAGCTTTCTCTCTTGATTCCACCACACACACCCCCCCTCCCACTCACCCCCTTCAGATGTGAAAAGTTCCATATAAAACAATACAGGCTTAAACCACCCTTTTGGAATACTGAAAAGCTCTTATCATAAAACACAAGTGGGATGTATTAGAGATCTGGCACAACACAAATCTGAACAGCACTGTGGGCTCCCACCCATCCCTGGAGCCATGCAGGGATTACAGGGAGAGTCATCCTGCCAGAGTCATCCTGCCAATTCGCTGTAACCAGAGCAACCCAGACTTTAAAACACCCACGGCAGTACGCTAACTGAAAACCCAAATATTGGGCAAGTCTGCGCCAAACTGCATGTTGCAGTCATCCATGTAACAGATACGAGCACTTGTTCCAGCGGCACAAACTTTTTCTTTCTACATCCTGATTTTATCAACAAACACTTCAGGAACCCTTCAGCACACCCTTGGTGGGAGCAAAAAAAAAAAAAACAAACCAGGAAACCTGACAGTTTTGTCTTTCTAAAGCATACAGCAGCACCAAGCTAACCACACCACTGGAGAGCATTGCATCGAGCTGGAGGATGGGAGAAGGACAACAGAGTTAACTTCTGCCACATCTCCAGCCAGCTAAGAGAGCTCCTCAGGAGTTCATCCCACGGATGTAGGAATGCTTTTGGTGGCTGGAGAGCCATTCATTCCTAGAGCTGCATCCACTCCCACCAGCAGAGAGCCAGGGCAGCCAAACACACCAAACGGGAGCCGAGCTGTTCTAGGAAGGAGTTAGCCCACCTGGCAATCGGGGCACATATATCCTAACTATCTGAGCAGCTCCCAGGAGTCTCCAGGGCAGTTTTTAGGACAATCAGGTTTTTCAAATTTTGTCAGGCTCACAAAACTTTCCTGCAAATTCTCAGGAGCCAAAACGAAAAAATAATTTGGATTTATAATTGAATCAAACACCAGCAAGTTTCCTGGACATAGCAGAAGTGCATGAGGACTGACCTGAAAGATTCCCATAAGCCAGACTGAAAAGCTGCTTGTGGAAATCACAGAACAGTCCTTCTGTGCTGGAAAACTTGAAGAAGTTTAAATCATTTTCTCTATAATGACAAAGTGAGGAAGAAAGCTGTGAGGCCTCCGAAAAGCACAACTCAGAAAGGAAGACAGTAGCTGCCAGGAGGTAAGAGCACCAGGGTTAGTGGAACCATTTCAAAGCATTTAAAGGTAGAAACTGGACACTTAAATGGTCAGAAGGCAAAAAATAACATCTAACAAGTTGCTTATAAGTTGTTTGAACATTTGCAGAAAAAGGTGAAACACAAGGACAACAGGCAGTGAATGTATGCTGACCGCGAAGTCTGAGCCAAAGAAAAGCACAGCACCTTGATGTAACCAGGAGAAAAAAAAAAAAAAAAAAAAAAAAAAAAAAAAAAAAAAAGGGAAAAAAAAAAAAGAAAAAGAAGAAAAGAAAAAAAAGGGCAAAAAAGGCTGTGGTTACTAAACCAGCAGGGCTGGCTGCAAATCACTTGGTCTGCTAGACTCCTGTGCAGCATTAACCACAGGAACCACTAGAGGAATTTGTTTGAGGCAGAAAATAATCTTTAAATCAAAATGTGATGTTCCCTCAGCAACTGCCAACAAACAGATTCCACTGTTGCCAGTAACTTCTATCATTAAACAAAAACCAAGCCTCCCTTTCTTAAAAAAAAAAAAAAAAAAAAATTCTTTTTTTGCACAACTTAAACTTTTGTTAACAGATGCTTCTCCAGCAGAATTCTGCCTGCAACACAGGTATTTATGACTTGTGACCTTTCTGCGTCTGGGTTAAACAACAGGGCTCCTGAGTGTTTCTTGGTGAAGTGGGATTTTGTAGATCTTTGGTCATTCTCATGGAGCTTCATACCAGGCCCAGATATAAAAATGAGAGGAATATTTCCTCCTTACTCAAATGAGCATGTATGTGAGTTGATGTGCATAAATGGAAACTGTCAATCAAGACGTGACAGGTAAATTTAACAATGGATTACAGAGCTGCTGTTCTGACTGGCAGAAACAAAAACAAAGTTCATAGTTAAAATATGCACAATACTGGATTAAATAGAGAGGCATTTACAGTGCCCCCCAGTACTTAGATTCCAGCGCTTGTCATGAAAAGATACAAAAAGACACATACTTCTTTACAGAACAAAAGTATTACTGGCACTGCTGTTCATTGTTAACTTCCTTTATTTAGAACTTGGGAACTCAAAAGGACACTTTTTATCTTTCCCACTAATGTTCAGATCACTAGGAAAAAAAGTAAAATTCTTTCAGTATAAGGAAATAAGATAAGAATCACTTGAATATATTTGTCATTATCACTTCTCCCTTCCTTAAGAGCTAGGACCATGTTAAAAATGTAAACTTTCCAAGAAAACTTCCATTAGACATTTAAGTTAAACATTCATTAATATAAAATTAGATATTCTTTTCTCTTTCAAGTTCTGTCTTGACTCTTAAATTTCATCCCTCCATTCCTCTAATCCTGGCAGATTATGATGATAGGAATGTAATATTTAAAGGGCACAAAAAAAATTCTTTTTTTTCTACCTCTCATCTATCCAAACCTACCTGAAAGGAATAAATACTCTATTTTAAAATCTGGCTGGCAAACTATGGCAAGCGTAAGTCGTAAATGAATCAACACGAAGAGGCCACGTCTCAGGTAACAATATCTTAACCAGCTTTACAAATGTCAAAGTCTCAGGAATGCTTTAAGAAATGTTTAACCTGATGTGCACACGTGCCTCAGGCAGACAGTCTGAAACTGCGTATGCCACACCCATACAACCATGGAAAGGTCAAAGAACTAATTTGAACATAAACCTGGCAATAGCAGCAATAAAATCATTATTGCCATCATCACCTCAGAAAAACCACTGTATCCAACATTTCCTACATCTTAAAGTAGGTTTTCAGCTTTTTGCATGCCTCCTAATTTCAGATGCCTTTATAAAACCATACCTGCTCAGGCAGAGAAATTGTGCAGAATGGTGATAAATCCTGACTTTTCCGGCTTCATATTCTTATTTCAAAAGAAATAAGTAACAGACCCTAGATTAAAGGGCCCAAACCAACATTTCCTAGAGGGGCCCATAAAGGCACAGGCTAAACCCGTTAGCAAGCACATTCACAGCTGTTTCCTACTTCATCAGTCAAGTCAACAAGATCCAACAAGCAGCTTACCAGTCAGTGTCAGTCCACAAACTGACTCCATTTAGTCTGTCACTTCTTCCTTTCTCAGAGAAGTTGGGAGTGTAGCTGCTTAGGGAGAGACTTCTTCCCCAGACATCTCCTTAGCACTGTAACCTGACAGACAGCACCAGCCACTAGCATGTTCCTCATGTTTTTTCACCCTCCTGCAGCAGGCAGGAGCAGTCTCTAAGTTCCCGCTCCTCTTGCAGGTACAACCAGGCTTGTCTTGCAGAGGAGGAAAGCTGCTTGTGTGGGCTGTAAAGGGAGTACCCAACCCACAGAAGCTGTCTGGAAGTTCAGTCCAAGCCCTGTGGCTAAAAAGGCTAGATCGACCTAAGTTAATCAAAATTTGTTTTGCTTATTAGACAAATGCAACAGCGGCCTCCCAGCTTTCAGCCTAAAAATGTCCTTATACCTCAGCCTTTACTGGAAGAACTGGAAATTACACATTGCTCATCAACAACTCTTGGGGTGAGGTAAATATGTATGCTGACTCTGCTCCATTCTGAATCTAACCATTCACCCAAATAAGACAGGTTTACTAAGAAAAGAAAAAAAGAAGCCACAAACACACACCTTGCTACAGCCTGCACAGTGACACTGGAGCGCCAAGTTCCCCACTCTCACCCCAGAAACTGGAATGCAGATGAGATGCCAAACACAAATGATGAGTTTAAGTTTCCCAGTGTGCCAACTGTAAAGATACATTTGGAGATGGGACAAGATTGTTTCTCCCCTCAACAAAGCATAGAGGGAGGCTGCCAGTCAGGAGGGCAGAGCTCATGAAACTGAACAAGTGTCAACGAAACTTGAGCTGGGGAGGAAGTTTTGCCCTACTGAGCGCCAACTGAGAATGTGGAAAGGAAGACATATCTAGCAGTGATTCAATAGTGAAGTAGTTAACACTGCTGCTAAATAAATTTACTTTCTAATAAGGAAATTTACCACCTACAGCTGCACTTCTGCTTCCAGGGGATACAGGTCTTGTGTTTTGCCTGAGAAATTGCAACATTCAGCCTAATAAAGCTGATTCTGATACCTCTAATGTTGGGGGAGAGGGGAATATATAAAACCTGCTTTTTCCTCCTAAAAGCTTTCCTGCTTCATATAGCGATTTGTTAGTGATATTTCTCAAATCATTTAGATCTATGCCTCAAACCCTGTATTATGTAACTGCAGATACAGTTCCACTACTTGAGGATATCAGATGTTACTTGTGAAACCTCAATCTCTTCCTTTTCCCATGAGGACAACAGTTACAGGGGTGCGCTTCCAGTTAGTTGCACAGCAAACTCTCTCCTGCCAGTATGCCCTGCAGATAGAGTGGTGTATCACTAACCACTTCTCAACACTGGTTTGATTTAACTAGAGCACTGACTGCAGTCAGTGCAACTCACACCCAAAACACCTTTGTTTTCAAATCCAAGTTATCTTCTTGTAAGTGTCTGGATTTTCTCACTGCTCTGGAGCTCTTCCTATAGCTATACAATCTTACATAATGAAACGCCCTCAGCCACACATTGGGACTACAGACATGGGTGTTACGGACTAATGGATTTTTAGGGGGAGTCTCACTGCACATTAATACTTGGGTACTCATGTGTGCAGAAGCTATTAAAAAAAGTGATGTCCATTCCTCTGGATTCATCTCCTGGGTAGGAAGTTATGCTGTAACAAGGATCAGGTGGATAGATCAATCTGTCTTGGAGACAATCTATTTAGTACATTTCCAAGATGCCAGGAGGCACACATTAACAAAAAAAATTGCCTTCCTCTTAAGTGTTCCAGAAAATTGCCCCCAGGGTTTAGTAAGATAATGACAACTTCCTCAAATTGTTCTGGGGGAAATCCTAGACCACTGGTCCACTGCCCCACAGCCCACACTACAGGCACACCCCTGTGCTCCATCCACACTTTCCAGCCCTTCTAAAAGCAGCAACGTTGACTTCGCGAGAATATAATAGTAGGAGTCCTGAGTCCCCTGCTTCTAGTCAAAGGTCATTTCCCGTTCAGTGGAAGCTTATTACTGGTATAAATGACAGACAGCTAAAAATGCCTCCTATGACCTAGCTGCTATGCTGTTTGCATTGATTCACTTGCCATCAATCTGTTGGCATAAAAAATTAAATTAGTTTCTTAAGTAAACAATCCAAATTCTTTCATTTTTTAGAAAAAAGTTAATTAAAATTTCTTACTAAAAAGCTATTTAATAGTCCTGGCTTTTGAATAAGTTTATTCTTACAAACTACATTACACTATAAAGAGAAAAATACTACAAAGCCATAAACATAACAAACAGGGAAAGAAATACAGATAGAGCTCACAAGCAGTAACAAATCAGCTTTTCCCCATCTGCCGTAGGGAGAAGCTATGGATAACTCCTCCAAAGATGGACCTGCCCTTAGCAAATGGACAATGCAAGAGCAGAACAGTGCAACACAATAGAACATCAGTCTGGTTGTCAACAAAAGCAAGAAAGCACTTCAAGTCCATGCTTTGAAATCGGTGGTCATATAAAGATACTGACAAAGCGAAAAGGCTGTTCAGGAAAGGAAATAGCATAATGCCCATTTTCTTCATGCATGGCAAAGCTCATTGCTGAGCAAAAAGATGCCACTGAAAGGAAAGGAATTCAACAGTGAACAAGGGGCTCAGTGTTCAATCAAGAATGAACTACTCAATTATTGCCAGCACTGACCGCCACAAGAAACAGTGATGTTATTAACACACCAGCAAAATCCAAACTGGTGACAGTTTTACAATGCAAATTCCAAACATTTCCCATTGATGAAATAACAGAATGAAAATGCTCCAGTGAGTTATGTTGATGCATGTGAGAACACAACATTGTCTGGAAGAGGAAACTAGTGGTAACAGAACTTCTCATCCATGTTCACTCAGAGATGGAAGGAATGAACCCAGAACTGGCTTTGTAGGTTTTCTATTGTATGGAAAACAGTCATCTTCACTTAAGAAATTAATGTGCACAAGTTCATATGTAACTCACAAAATAAATTCAAAAGTCTGCATATAACATTTAAAAAAAAATTAAACATTCAGTGTCAGGAACCACCACAACATAGAGATGCGCCTTAAGTAGTCATAGTTTCTCATTCATGGTCCATACTGCAATCATTATATGATTGCCATCTGCCCTTGTGCCACACAGAGTGAAGGCTGGAAAATGAGATACAGCAGCAATTGTTCTGCTTGTTTCTAAAACTGGAAAATGTTTTATTAAATTGGACAGTCTGCACAAGGAAAAAGGGGATTTAGGTCATGCGATTAAGATAGTCAAATGCTATTTCTGTGTCTCTATTTCTTTATCTGAGAGTTTGAATATGCTGTTGGCAGCCTAATATTTCAGAAGTGCTCAATAACCACGTCTTTTCCAGTGTCTTGGCAGATGTATTTGCAGTCTGCGCTGTCAGTGGACTTAAAAGGATCTGAATACAGACAGTACTATCTAATGCCTTGAACTCTTATTGAATAGACCTTGAACACATCTTACATCCAAAATTATTGATTTTTTTAACCCTAAGTCAGTGAGTAAACTGATTGCTCCCTCACACAAATTTCTTCAGATTACTGTGAAGATAGATTAAGATTTATGAACCCTTAAAAACCCATGTGCAGAGGGACAAAGAAAAGTTTACAAAAATCACTACCACCATCTCCACAGCACAGGTAACTAGTGTAAGATCACTGAACAAAATGTAACAGTAAGCTATTAATAAATATTATGTGTTAAGGGAGCGTTTAACCTGTGAAATAAACACTCATGCACTTAAATACCTCATTGTAAAAGGTACATATAAGTAAGTATAAATAAGTCTATGTACATATTTGCACAGATTACTGAAATTCTATCTTTAGCCTTGTGAGTGTATGCCTTTGAACCTTAACGACTTCTCTGAACTTGGGAAACCACAACTGGGAAACCTCTCCCCCTCTTTTTTCTTTTAAGAGGAAGAACAGGAAGAAAGAATAAAATGGTAACTTCATTAACATATTTCTTTGAAAATCCATAGAGAAAGAGTTTCTCATGTTCTTGATATACACTGAAATAATTCTGTTTTTCAGAAAGATCCTGTTTTGAATTTAATTCTGACAACCTGCTAAACTGACAAAGAATGCAAAAGGATTCTTGAGAGGTGAGGACTGCAAAAATACTTAAGGTGTAAGAACAGTAGTCTTGATTTTTTTGAAAAATAAAAAAAAGGGGGGGGGGAGTTCAAAAAAGAACTACGTAGCATCTTCTGAAGGTATCCAAAAGAGTAAAAGTGTGCCAAAACTGTAGCAGGAAACAGAAGAGACCATATCAAAGTAAGCTAGCAAGTTTATACGGCCTTGGGAAATGACAGGAAATATAGAAAGGTGAATATAATTGTATCCAAAGTCCTAGACAAAGAGAAATGTGATGCAGTAGAAAGGAAATACACAAGTGCTTAGGGTCAAAGTTAAGAAGATTAAGGCAAAAACATATTTTATTTGGCAAGAGGCAAAATGCTAAAGAAAAGGGGTTCTTCATATGTATGTCAGAAAACAGGAAGGAAGCCATAAAAACCATTATTTAACTAGAGAGTTAGAACAAACCAACAATTGACTGTAAGACTACAGTAGGGTTTTAATAATCTTCACAAATGAGAAAAAAAAAAAAAAGGCAGTTAATTACAGTAAGCCATCTAACAAAATGAGAAAAAAACCTGCATGTTAAGGAGACTAAGGATTGCTTAAGAATAAGTAGATGTATTCCGACATTACACTACTGAAGAATTATTTGCATTCAAGTCAGAGGAAGTTTTGGTTCACAGTAGTTTAGGAACTCCCCAAAGCAAACTAAAGGGAGAGGCAGCAAGGTCTCAGAGCATGGTAGAAGAGCAAACACAGCAGCAACTTAAAAGTGAGAAAGGGAGGAGAAAGCAGGAACTAAGAATGCTACAAGACCAGACATAGCAGCTCTGATACTCAAAAGTGCCAAACGCATTATGGAGGGTTAAAAGCTACTTTAAATTTGTTAAGAACAGTATCTAGTTTCCTTTTTGGTATCAGCACAGCAGCTGATCTTAAAGTCTTCGATGCTGACCCACGACATTCGCAAAAGCAGCAACCTAGTCTTCACAAGTAAACCACAGGAAGAATGAGAAAACATTCTGGTTGCAAAACTACCCCGTTCAGCTAAGAGGACATTTCAAGCATCATATAGGAAACCACAGCCATTTCTTGCATGATCCGATTTTTAGCAGCAATTACGGAGCGGCTTACCAATAACTCCATCACACTAACATACATGGTAAGTGATATAAATCCAAGAGAAAATGTCAGTGCTTTCATAAGAAGGGTTAAAAGTAGTTTTGACACAAAAGAGATATGGTCTAAAATCAGTGTTATTGAGTAAGGAAAAAAAAAGATGTAAAGCACCACGTTGAAAGGGTAACAGTGTAAGTACTGCTATGAAGAAAAAGCAATCAGCTTTACACCATGGCTACTGAAGAGAAGTTCCCAGGTTAACTTGCAGTAAATGAGACTTAGGATTAATATCAGGTTAAAAAAATAATAAACATTGGAGCAAAACTGGATAAATCCCTGTTCTTGGAACTTTTTTAAAGAATAGGTTAGACCAGCACTTGTCAGCAATCATTTCAGTATACTTGACTCTGTCATGTGTCTTACCTCTGGCAGGGCTGCAGGCAAATGATTGCTGGACACGGCTCGTAACTGCAAGAGATACTCAAAGCTACAGTGCCATGAGGGCTGACTGGACTTCCAGTGTGGTTAAGGTAGAAATGTGTGTTATGTGAGAAACGGGTGAACTCTAGAAGCAGCTCCAGGAGGGGAAGCATGAACAGCCAGAACATCAGGGTGACAGCACCAGTAGTGCCAAGCACTGCTGAGATTACTGAAGGAACAGTACAAGCACTATCGAATTTGATTATGATTTAGCAAGAATGGAATCAACAGGGAAAACTAATTAGGGATAGGCTGGTCATTTGGTAGAAGACTGGTATGGAAGAAGGGAAGTATGAAGATAGTAAAAAGGAAGGTGAAGAAGGAGAAAACGGATAACAACCATAGGCAACCAGTACCTACCAGGTAGTCTTATGCTGCTCATTACCATAGCTTTAAATGAGCGCAGCCAGAGAAGACGGTGGTTCTGAGTCTATCACAAGAATCAAACCTGCTTCTGCTGCCAGGAGAACTGGGCCTGGGAAGGAGGTTTAGGCTCTCCCCGATCAGCAGGATAATGGCTAAGTAGTGGGACCAGCATCTTAGCATTGCCACGTTGATGCCTGTTTGTCCCCAACCTTTTCCTACTAGCCTTGTGAAATTCCCTTTCACCCCTGCACTTCCACAACACTTTTGTAATGTCAAAGCAGCAGAATGCAAGTCCTACAACTTCATTCATCCTTAAGACTTTAAAATAATTTCCAGTATATTTTCAAGGACAAAGTGACCTATTTCCTATCTGCCCTGGAGAATGTCACCAAGCTATGGTGCAATGGAAAAACGTAATCTCTCTTTGTCTTGGCCACTCCATAACAATTTCAGTTAAATGTTTGGATTAATGCTGTATTCCCTTTTCACAAGCAGTAAGTCCTTTGGCAGCTGGGACTTAATTTCAGCAGCCTTTGAAGGAGATGGAAGAAACAGTAAAATCACGATGTGCAAGACTCCAACACCTAAGTGAAATTACTAAAATATCCACTACATTGGTTGTAATTTGTCTGGTGAATAGTAAACAAACAAATTAATGGCAAACACCAACAGAAAGTTTTACAGACTCTGGATTCACCACAAACATTACTTTCGAATTTGTTTCATTTACAATATCGTTCTAGAAAAAAACAAACCAAACCTTTTCTCAAATACCTAGAAGTATTTAACATTATGTGACTGACACTTATCTGCAAATCTGCACTGAAACTGAAGTGAGCATTCAGAAACCTTCTGGTCATCTTCAAAATGATAAGGGGAAACATTCTCAGTAAAGAGTACTCTTAACAAAGAAGACTGAATGCTTTGGGAAAAAAAAAAAACCTGCTATGTACTTTGCATCTTAATGAAAACTCCTTGCTTCCTTGATCCGATTCCAAACATCTGTGAGTGCAGCATGCCCTAATAATATCCGTGGGAGTATCCCTAGAGCTCATAGTGCTGTTAAAACACCCATTGAGAACTCAATGGGTGTTTTATGGCCACTATTACATTAACTCTCTCTATAAATTATACATAACATTTGCTAGACTACATATGTAATGAAAAGGCCACGCATCTGGCAACTCGGAGAATATACTCTGTTTCTATTAGGAATTACATATGTGACCCACATGTTTTATACTCCCTCGATTTAATCAGTCACTGTCTAACAAATACTGCATTTCACCCTTTTCTCATCGAGAAATTGATATTAATTAGGTTTTAGTATGATAATGTCTTCCATGTAAGATGATCATTCTAAAAAATAAATACTATTTTGTAGCACTGAGCCAGAAAATGGAATGGTTTATTAGACAGACAGCACTGGATTCTGCACTGTCCGCTGGGTTGGCAAACTATCACTGCTGAAGATGTATCGAGTTACTGAAACACGCCACATAATTCTGAAGGCCTGAAGCTGACATCTGTCAAAAAACTGGTATAAAAATAGTATGGAATAATATGGAAAACTGACAGGCTATAAAGTATCTTTCATTGCAAGACTTCCCAAAGACTTTCACTAACTAGATGTACACAACTTCATTAAAATAATATACAGCTATGGATGGTAGGAAAAAGCAGAGTAAAGACTACACTTCGGAATCACAAAATACAAAAGCAGCATTCAAACATATTGGAGCAAATCCCTACAACTTGGCAAAACACCTCAAGATACAGAAAAATTGTCTCTGTGTAAAGTGATTATTCTTCGGCTATGTGCCAGAAACCACATAGATCCTAACTCTGACTCAAACGTGGTTCCAGATCAGAACAACAGACCAGGACATAACACAGCACACTTAAGGAACCATGACTCCACGACTACTACTGGACTTGGGACTGCCAGAGAAAGAAGTGTTGGAAAAAAGCATTCTTCACAAGTTCTTCTCTTACTTATCTACATACTCCTGCACTGCAGGCACAGCTTCTGGCAGAGACAAGTGCAGAACACAGATTAGTCTCAACTTCCTCTCAGGGATGCCAGGTGGTCACAGACTTCCAGGAAGATAAAAATCACATGGCAAATATTGAAGAATGTAACTGCTATCTGGGCATATCTAAAAGCATTTCCTAGAGGGAGGGTCTGACCACACTCAGAAGGAAATTGGATAGACACCATCTGCTCCATGACTCGTACCTCTAAAAGCTAGGCATGCAACTGGAGAGAAAGACCATGGTACCATGCAGAAAGAAACACCCCATATTCTGGACAACTTAGGAAATCAAGATAACAAGGTGTAGTGCAGAGCTTTCAGTAAACAGTTTATGTGCAGCAATCACAGGCACGTTAATGAAGAACACACCCTTCTACACAACACAGCATCTAAATGTTTGCAGATACAACCCTTCACCAGAAAGCTCTCCTACACAAAAAAACAATAAAAAAGGTTTGCAAGTCTGCTACTGCATCCAGCCAACAGACTGCATCCCAAATCCACCTAAGTGTTGAAGCTGCAGCCACACAGATCCCAGATCCAAATTTGGCCAAATTCCCAACCTTGAGTGCCCTGTTGCAGTATTAAATCTTTCATCTTGCTTTTTACTACAAATGGTAAACAACCTTATGATGGTTTTCCCATTCACCCCAGCCATAATTTATCAGGGCACTGCCATTTTAAACCAACTCATAGTTACCTCTCCTTACCACAACAGCTTTCTTCTTTAATGAGAACTAGCTGTTGTCTGTAACTCTGGACTACAGAATCAGAGGCTGCACAAAGAGAGCTTTCACTGTTAAGTTACTTATATCAACATCTTGGGGGTTAACAAAGCAGTAAGCAACTGTAAAACTTTCATCTTAATTCTTTGCTATGTGTACAGCTTTTTAAAATTCTTCTTGCGACTCACCAAAATTTCTCTTTGTTCTTCCAGATTTTTTAAAAAGTTTGAAAACTCATGTAGTGATGCATCTGTAACACAAAACCAGAAGAAAAAAGAAGTTTAATCACATGCAGGATGGCATGGCAACATACGGCCACTTTTAGTCACTTCTTACCTACCTATGTATCTTTCATCATCTGTCTCTGCATCACCAATGAATTCAAATTTAAAGTCTCTCAGAGAATGGGCAAATTTTCTCTGGGCTGCTGAAAGGTCTGCAAGAAAAAAAAAAAGCACAGACTGAAGGTTAGGAAATCATTTGAAGAAGGCTGGAAAATCCCCCTGCCCCCAGAATAATCAACATTTACAAGAAACTCTTAACATCAGTCTGCCTAAGGACATCACAAGACAAGCAGTACTGTCTAATGTTCTTCTGATCTCATCTGGGAATCTGTTCTACACATTTCTTTATTCAAGGCTACATAGTAGAAAGCAAGTGTCATCACATGCAGTATCAGACCTATGCTTAAGCTTCTCTATACCACAATTTAGGGCACAGGCCACACAAATAGATTTGTAACTACAAAAGTTTTAAGGCACAGCACCACTCAGAATAAGCTGAGCCAGTTGCCTTACTTTGCTAACCTCAGTTCACTAGGATATTTATGAACAAAAATACACACCTGGGGGTTTTCTACGTATTATATGTATACAGCTCTGCTAGCAAAACATTTACATATAAGCCAAATTTAACAGAATTGTTGCACTGGAACTAGAAATTCCATGGAATTAAACTACGCTGAAAGTTAAATTAAATGCACAGCATTTTTTGTATAATAACTGTTTTGTAATATTCCCAAAACATTTTCTTTAACCCAATTTCTACTTACTACTGTCTGACAATTGGGGGTCAGAGGGCAGCACTTTTACCTGCCTCAGGAAGTGATCAGACTCTATGATTATACACAATATCATCATTATAAACCCTTATTAAGATGTCTAAATCTGAAAATCAGCTGTGTGCACACACTTTCCTGTTGCGCTGATAAGTGCAGGTTGGGAATGTCACGAGTTCCAGAAGGACAGAATTGCTCAATGGGAAAAAAAGATGCATGTCCTGGTAGACTCCCACCCAGTAGTAAAGGTTTTACTTTACTCACTTTTTTGTTGTCAGCCAAGGTTGAGGACAATTTGAAATATTTAGTTAAACTATAATCTTTTTCTTACCACATGCAGTTCTAAAGGGCTAAGAACAACTCTTAACAGGACAGCTGAGCATTTTGTTCTTTAATATTAACTGGAGCTAAAAGACTATAAACTTGGGCTTTTTTTGTTGTTCTTGTTTTGTTTGGTGGGTTTTTTTGTTTTGTTTTCTCAAAGAACAACCTTGCATCCCACACATCATATGTTTTATCATGTGTCATAATCAAATACAACTTCAACATACAATGCTGCACTGGAAGTTGAGTTTGACCACTCACAAGGGTAAGTCACAAATGTTCTACAAAGTGCAATACACACCCTAAAATGAAAAAAATTGCTTCCTTTTCCTTGCCATTCCATATTCCTTTTCTTTTCACCCATTTCTCATTAGTCCTTTCCTCTCCTGCTGTGTAAAATGGTGGTGATGCCATGCTGCCAGGTACCTGCCTCCCTTTTGCGACTGCTTCTAAAGTCTGTACATGTACTCCTCAAGACATGAAGCAGCAGGATGCTGCACAAGGATGAAGGAAGAAGGATAAGAAGGTTGAAGAGAAAAAAAAAAAAAAAAAAAAAGAGTAACAATTCCCATGGAAACATGGGTATTTTAACTCACATCTTGTGGGCTAAATGGCTGTTCATAAAGGAGACAGCAAAAGAAACAAGTTTTGCCAGCTGTGAAAGGCTTAAATGTGGAAAATAACAAATTTCTTAAACATCTAATGTTATGTTTACTTGTGAGCCAGGTCACAATGCAAGGCTGAAAAGAAAATTTGTGGGAAAATGAGACCAACAACAGTCTCCCAAAACTTATTTAATTTTCCTGAATCTGATAATCCCCTACCAAAGCCCTATCACATGAGAGCTAGCCCCATGCTAGAGGAAGGAATTATTACATTCTCTGTCACATGTAGAGGTGAAGTATTCAAATACTGCTAAGCAAGGTACCTGTTAACAGAAGGCATCCAGTACCACATGCACACACACACCCCCTTTCCATGCATTTCTCTCCGATGAATCTGCTAAGGGACTGGAAATTACAGACCAAAGGGCTAATTAAGGTAGGCTTGGAAGCAATGACCTTTTAACACACCAAAGGTAGATTTGAAAAGTTCCTATATTAAAACCATGAAGATAATTAATCTTTTCAACATCTTCTACAAATCATCTCTGAAACGTCAAGGAACTGCTCAAGAAAATTTTGGAAAGGATCAGGGGGTGGGAGGAGGTTGGGGTTTAGGACATGAATGATCTGATGGATCAAGAAAAAACAAATACCAGGACACTGAACCAATGCCTAGAAGACAAAACAACACGACATGAAGAACTTTTCCGACAGATTTTAAGAACTTGGCACTTTCAACAAAGGTGAGCAGTCAATGGAGCAATAAAAGCTAATCACATGTTGCAAGATATAACTGGAAAGAAAGAAACCTGACTGAGGGAAGAATAATTTGGTTCAACAGACTGCTGTTGTGATCAGAGTCCTAACTGTTGCCAATATAAAGAGATTTTTAATCCTGTTTACTCAGCAGATGTTAACTACAAGATTCATCCTCCAATATTTATGTATCACCCACCAGTCTTGTTTTATTTAACTAAATTTACATTTAAGGTCACACACTGTTTCCATTCCCTATGCCAAAATAGCACTGGTCTAACACAAAACCAGCACCTTGCTCAGCAGAATCACTGGTGCCCAGCTATTCACAGGAATGGAATAATCTCTGGTCTGCCTCTTGCTAAACTAAAAGAGGCAAAACTAAGTATCAAGTATACAATGGAGGAAAACTTTCTCCAGAGGTCAGAGCAGGAATACTGAACTCATTTTGCTATTGCACCAGAGGAATTATGATGACGACGTCTGGGCTCAAAAAGATAATACAGCCCTGTGCTGGATTTTCTTGCCATCTGACAAACCACAGCCAAACCCGGGACGGTCTGCAGTCAAACCTCCTGCTGTAGGGAAACAGCACAAAACTGCCCCAGCCTTTGCCCTGATAAATTCCATGTATCCTACACTACATACACAGACTTTCAGATAATTTTAAGCATTTATAAAACTCTACAAAAACAAACTAGATGCTGATGTCATCACAAGTACTATCCCCTGTTACCACTATGTTACAATTTAAATGCTGAACATTGTTGCTTAAACTAGAAATTTCATAAGTCTTAACTTGGCTTACTTCCATTCTGTGTCAGAAGAGCTTTATTACAGAAAATTAGTCAGCTGGCACTGACAGGTACATCCCAGTATTGCTCCACGTCAGCATTAGAGCTTGCAACACCAGCATGTGCTATATAACAGACTGTAAACATACATGGATTCCAGCTACATACGTTAGAGTAAGACAATACATGAGTACAGTATGCATCAAACAGCACAACCAGTTACACTGATTATCCAAATAATGCAGCAGCCTACTGAAAAACACAGTGAGAATTTAGGAGGCCTGAAAGTAATTATTTTATTCTCTTTAATCTCCGCATTCTAGGCAGTAACACCAAACAGAAAGGCAAAAGGAACAGTAAAAGGGGTTGTTGCTTGTTGAAAGCTGCTGCTTTAACTTAAAGGGAGGAACAGGGCATTCAAGATCAAAGAGCGTGGAAGTATCAGCCAAACACTAACATTCCTTCCTGAATAACCCTGGCAAACCCATAAGGCAGAGTTATTTCAAAGAGTCACTTTCTTAAGACAATAAAAGAAACCAAGCATCTGCTAAATATTTTGACAAAAAAAAAAAAAAAAAAAAAAAAAAAACTGAAGAGAAATACAGGCACATTTCCAAAGAGAGAAGGGAGGGTCCTAAGGACAACAGGGCTTTTAGTTTTCTTCTTTGTTACTGTTCATATCAGTAAACTGTACTTTTTTCATGTTTGAATGTAACTACTTAAAAACCACACCAGAAGAAACGGGAGCAGCTGCCAGCTCCCCCACTCTGCTCTGAAACACTTGGGTAACAAGCGCTCTCGTCAGTTCATCCTGCGCCAGGGGCACAGCTGGTGCCCCACACAAATACCTCTATATTTTTCCATTTGGATTTGGAGGAAAATATTTTTATTCCTTATCTGAGTTTGAGCAGAGCCAACACAACACCATTAGTTGCTAGGCGGTGGCCAGCCCTCATAGCACCAGACACCAATTGTTCTCTCCAAGATTAGTACAAACTTCACATTAGCTACCTAAACTAACACTCACCCACGAAGCCTAGATCGCTTTTGCATGACAGAATTACTTGCTTGTAACAGCTTCTTGCGTGAGTGTTAATATTTTTCTACGGCAATGTATAGATTCCTATACCAAGTCTCACACTTACTTTATCACGATGACTCTCTAAGAACCGGAATTACATTCAGGGACCAGTGTTAGGACCGGTCTTGTTCAACATCTTTGTCAGTGACATGGACAGTGGGAGTGAGTGCGCCCTCAGCAAGTTTGCCGATGACACCAAGCTGTGTGGTTCGGTTGATACATTGGAGGGAAGAAATGCCATCCAGAGGGACCCTGACACACTTGTG
The DNA here is from genome assembly GCA_039720435.1 of Amazona ochrocephala. NCBI lineage: Eukaryota > Metazoa > Chordata > Aves > Psittaciformes > Psittacidae > Amazona > Amazona ochrocephala. Next base: position 67,128,038 of record CM077879.1, read on the forward strand.
AGGTGGGCTGATGCCAACTTCATGAAGTTTAACCATGCCAAGTGCAAGGTCCTACACCTGAGTCAGAGCAATCCCAGGCGCAGCTACAGGTTAGGCAGAGAAGAGATTCAGAGCAGCCCAAGGAGAAGGACTTGGGGATGCTGGTCGATGAAAAAATGAACATGAGCTGGCGGCAGTGTGCACTCGCAGCCCAGAAAGCCAGCCGTATCCTGGGCTGCATCAAAAGGAGTGTGACCAGCAGGTGGAGGGAGGCGATCCTGCCCCTCTACTCTGCTCTCGTGAGACCTCACTTGGAGTATTGTGTGCAGTTCTGGTATCCTCAGCATAAAAAGGACATGGAACTGTTGGAACAAGTGCAGAGGAGGGCCACGAGGATGATCAGGGGACTGGAGCACCTCCCGTATGAAGATAGGATGAAAAAGCTGGGGCTGTTCAGCCTGGAGAAGAGAAGGCTGCGTGGAGACCTCCTAGCAGCCTTCCAGTATCTGAAGGGGGCCTATAGGGATGCTGGGGAGGGACTCTTCATTAGGGACTGCAGTGATCGGACAAGGGGGAATGGGTTCAAACTTAGAGGAAGTTTAAATTGGATATACAGAGGAAGCTCTTTACTGTAAGAGTGGTGAGGCACTTGAATGTGCCGCCCAAGGAAGTTGTCAGTGCTTCATCTCTGGCAGTGTTCAAGACTGGGCTGGACAGAGCCTTGGGTGACATGGTTTAGTGAGAGGTGTCCCTGACCATGGCAGGGGGGTTGGAACTAGATGAACTTCTCCAACCCTAACTATTCTATGATTCTACATGGCTATTCCCTGCCCCTAACTACAAATCTTATCAACACGAACAGATATAGGATCACAGAATGGTTTGTGTTCAAAAGGACCTTAAGATTGTTTAGTTCCAACCCCCTTCCAACTAGACCAGGTTGCTCAAGGCCCTGTCAAACGTGGCCTTGAACACTGTCAGGGATGAAGTATTCACAATTCTATGGGCAATCTATTCCAATGCCTCACCCTCACAGTAAAGAATTTTCTTATATCTAGCCTGAACTTCCCCTGTTTAAGTTTGAACCTATCACCCCTTCTCCTATCACTATGGTCCCTGATTAAGAGGCCCTCTCCAGTATCTTTGTAGGCCCTCTTCATATACTGGAAGGCTGCTATGAGGTTTCCACGCAGCCTCCTGTTCCTGAGGTTTAACAGCCGCAGTCTTCTCAACCTGTCTTCATATGGGAACACTCCATCCATAGGACACATCCCACCATGTTTCTTCAATGCTGATAAAATCATATCCCTGTAGATGTGCACACATCTCTAATTTATCTCGCTTACTCCCCATACTACGCGCATTTGTATAGAGGAAAATATGCTCAAGGAATGACAGATTTCTAGAAGCTTCATTCAACATTGATTAAAATTGCTCTGGTCTCAACATTCTCCTCAAAAAGCTAAAAGGTTAAAACAATACTTAGATTTTACTACTAAGCTTGTCTTCAAAGATGTTACTACATTAAGGACTAATAAGTAGACTTCTTGATGTATTTAACTCACAGCAGGCCAAGATCAGGCAAGCCACACAGAGTCATGAAACAGGCAAGGACAAGCTGTGCGAGAGCCAACCTCTCCCCTCTTCTTCCCAGCCATCAATCTCACTTTCACGAACTAAGGAAGCAGCTTCAGAGCAAGAGAGTACTCAAAATAGTTCGTCCAAGAGATGCAGTACAGACTCGTATGACACTTCATACGAAATACCTATCACCTCAACACTTATAAAAGCAACTCCCTGTTTCTCCTGTGTCCCCTTCAGCAAGGCAAAAAATGAATCTAATATAATCCACAACACTGAGAACAGGATTTAATTATTACCTTAGTAAGGTGGATAAACAGGATTTATCAACTTATCAACTTAGCAGATGCAAGCCATGTGGCAGATTCTTAAGATCAGGGACATGTTCCAACTCCCTGAAACCAAATAAACTCCTTACTACTCATTTTTATCTGCTAATTATATTGAAAAAAAAAATCATCAGAACAGACAAAAATGACAAACAAAGCTAAAATAGTTATTCATTCCGTTCCAAAGCCAGAATGGAAATAGAGTTCAAAGACTACAAGGTTTCTGGACTCCTGTTTTGACAGCACTAAGTTACCCATAGCAACTCATGAGTTTCTGAAAGCTTAGCAAATTCAGGTATAAGGATTAAAAATAAACTCATTACTGACCTGTCAAGTTGCTCAATATCCCCCTTCACCCCAGCATAACAAAATCTAAGCATATTTGGACCACCCTATGCCTTTAAAACATGTAAGAAAACCCATCACCTCTTGCCATTTCAGTTTAATTCAACTAGCAACATAGCATCCTGCTCCTGCGGGCCCAAAGGCACCTTTCCAGCTGCAGCTCTAGAGCATCCCGCAGTTCACAGCTTCACATTCTCCACACTCATACACTCAGGTCTGAGACAAATCCACATTAATTGCACCAAAGTTACGATGTGTTTTAGTATTTCCTAAAAAACTTTAGAAATTTGGTGTCAGCAATATTACTCTAGATAGTTCACACAAACATGCAAACACCAATGAGTGTTTAAATTTTCAACATGCAACAAAAAATAGGAAGAGCTAGCAAATAGCAGCATCATTTTAGGAAATGTCTTCCAAATTTTAACATAGGGTTTTGTTTCCAAAACAAAAAAGCTCTGCATTCCTTCCATTTCAGCATCACACAGAAAAAAGGAAATTGCAAGAATAAAATGAAAACCAAACAACCCTAAGGTAATTTATATGTAAATACAAGAAATGAATAACCACCTTAAGAACCTTAATCTCTACTGGAACTTTTTTTTTTAACCCATCACAGATAAGAATTGAGTATGGTCTTCTGTTACACTGGAAGTCCAAATTTTGTCCTGACTCTCCCAACTAATGACAACAGGAATTGAACATCTAGAAGCCAAAAAAGAAAAGCATGTTTTTCCTGCCCAATCTAAGAAGAGAGAAAACTGAATATTGGGGCAGTGCATTCTTCAGAACAGTGCCTCTGTTAGGAACTGACTGGGTGCATGCTGGGGTCATTAACTGTGGCATAATTACATGACAAGCAAGAACAGGCTATTTTGCCCAAACAAGCAACATGCAAATGGCACAACAAAGATATTCTAACCTCCTCCCCACATCTTAAAAGAGAGAACTACCTTATTTTTGCAAGATTTCTATTTCACATAGAAAGTATTTCATAGAAATACTTCATAGGTTACTTCTGTCATATTTTAGATTTTCCTTCTTTCAAATGCCTAATCCCATAGTCTAAATGCCACTATTTGCCACATTAATCAAAACAGGCAAGTTAAGAAAGCTCCCAAATTTTAACAGAGTAGACTTACTTTCATAGATATGCAAAATGTTTTAAATGCCATAACCTCCAGTCATTGTTTTCTCTTACAGAAAGCATCCATAAATAACATCAAACACACATTATATCTACCTTCTCCAGTGAAAACAGACTTCAATCATGTCTCCTCTTTCTACCCTTGCAGGTAACAAGGGTACAAGCTCCACATTCCCCCACATCAAGAAACAACTAATTAACATGCTCATTAACCATATGTGAAATGTCACAAAGTAGCATCTTCTGTGAGCGCGGGCAAAGTGCCAAAACATGCTGGTATCACCCCTCAGCGGCACCACACCTCTTCGGACTCAAGTTACTTGCCTTTTTAGCTGGAATTTTGAAATCAGCAATGCAACCCTACACGCTGCCAAGGGCATTTCCGTCTTTGCATGACAGGCAAAAAATAGCACATTTAGGTTCTCAGTGGATATTAAGGCTCTCCTAGAGCATCTTTTACCAAGAAGCACACCGCTCTGCCAGCTCAGATGATGACTGAAACTTTCAGTTCTGCTTTTCAGAAACACAGTTACAATTCATGACAGAAATACACAAGCTGTATCCCTGGCCCTACAACCGGGCCAACAAACTCACTGCTTCAGCAGGAGGAACATTCCTGCAACCACCTGACCTAAGAACTGTATCCTACAGAGTCTGCTGAAAGGTCAGGCAACCATGATGGAAGTTATTGTGGAGTACACAAAGATAATTTTCTTCAAAGGAATCATAGCCACATTCCAAATCCTTACAATCTCCATGTCTCCAGCAACAAAATGGACCAGAAGTCTACTATAAAAAGTAGTAGTACATCAGAAAGCAAGGACTAAGAAAACCAGATTTGCAATACAGAAAACTACAACAGCATCCCACTAAATTCACATGGATCCCAAAGATAAAAACTAGGAGTTCTGGATTTGCTGCAAAGGTTTCCCTCCGTCATATTTCTCATCAAACAGCAACAAGAGAGATAACAATGTTCTACATATAATCTGTTCCCAAAAGAAAACCACAACAATCCAGAAGCAACTGTCTGAATACACAGTTGGTAAAAAACAGTTGATATCATCAAATACCATCAAACCTTTCACCAGTATAACTTTCTGCAACACCTTCAGCTGTGTAAGTAGCACAGACAGGGGGCCTGTTTTCCACAAGTGACTGAATTAGAAAACATGAAATGAAAATATTCCTTTTTAGAGATCAGGATTTTACTATTATTAATGTAGAGGTGCATGGATTCAGAAGGTGAAATTACACTTCTAGTAGTGAACTTTCTAGCAGAAACTTAAAACTGAGTTAAGTCTTTCATAAGACAACTCTGATTATTATGTGGAACATAAAATTCCAGATGTTGTATTTGTCAACTGACATTCTTGTCTAACACCACAGATTTGAAAGCCCTCCTGCATTTATTCATGGTTCCACTACTCATATTTATTCTGTAGGATGACTATGCTCCTGTTTCACAAACATCTATATCCTAAATGAAGCTATTGATGTTTCAAGGAAAACTTGCAAACAAGCAAGGGTGTTCAGTAGCTAGCAAATCAGAAGACCACATTGCTTAAGGATGAAAAACTGTGCCAGATAACTGAAAACATTCTCAATTCTGTAGAACAAATAAAGCAGTTACAGGGAAAAAAAGTGTTTATTGTACAGATACTTATCCAATATCAGCATTCTGAATGTTGTAATTCTAGAGTATTGCTTTCTTTCCCACACTTATTTTCCAGACAGTAACTGTAATGTTCACATAAAACAGAATATATTGTGTTGAAATATTATTTTGATTGCAACAGAAAAGACCAATTCACTATTGAGCAGAAACTCCATTTTGCTATAATATTCTCCAACTCATGACTTTTATGGTTGGGTAGCAATCCCACTTGATCAAATCTACACTGAATATGAACAATGAAGCACTAACACATCTCATCTTAAATGAGATTCTCTGAATTCAGAGCAATTTTCAAAGAGGGTATGTCTAGCTAACTTGTTCAAAATTCACTCAGGTAAAGTTGTTATATCAACACAGCAGGAGAACCTGACCCATCACAGGGACACAGAGATTTTCTGCTTCCAAGAAACAGGACTATCTTTGTTACTTGAAGCCTATTGTCTCAGGTAGCACACGTACAACTGCAATTTCATGGGGTTGAAAAGGCCGGAGGGGTAGCACAGCTCAGCCTGGATAGGAATGTCACAGAGGCATCCCTGCCCATGGCACGGGGGGTAGAACTAGATGATCTTAAGGTCCTTTCCAACCCTAACTATTCTATGATTCTATGATTCTATGCCAGCTTCCAGGTTATTCACATGCTGCCAATTCTGCAGGAACATCATCTCACAGAGTTCACATCCAATAAATAGTTTCAGCAAGACTTTTCTTATTTCCACAGCAGCAAGCAAGGTGGAACAAAAGAGAAAAAAAAAGCAAACCTCCTTTCCCCAGTTTGTAGCTAAACTGAACAGGATTTCACACACAATAAAGGCCCTTTTTTCCCAGAAGGAGCTCTTCCTGCTTAGTTCCAGCCATCTGCAAGTGTTGGTGCTTTTCACAAGAAGCCAGAAGACAACTCCATAATGGGAAGTGGGTAGCCACAACACAAGCAGAGCTGGTAGCCACCTAACAAACAACTAAAGCAAGTATTTTTATCATCTTTAAAAGCACATGCTGCTCAACTGATGGTTTGAAATATTTTATGAAGCTGTATATCAAGTCTGCAGAAATGTCAACATTCAACATGAAAAGCTTTGCAAAAAAAAAAAAAAAAGGAAAAAAAAAGCATCGTTCACAATGTTTTCTCCCTTCAAAATGGCAAATCTCTCAAAACATTGTCGCATGTGTGGAATTACTGTCTGAACATTCGCATACATAGACAAAAACCCACAAGGAGATCAAACTTTCAAGATACTGTGATTTCTCCACAATAAAACACATCCAAACATGCACCTAGCACATATAATTAGAATGTTACGTGAAACAGCTGCCAAATACTTTGTCATGATTAAGACCATAAAAGGTTCATAACATAGTTACATTTTTACCAGTTCCTCTGCCATGAGTCATGAAAATCAAGTAAAGTTCTTCCAGTAGGCTGAGAAAGACCTTGGATAGTACAGCTTTGTTTTCCCACGTGCAACAGGATTCAAGTGGAAGAGGCCAGAGGGAAACACAATGAGGAGATGGACAAATGAGCAGCTGAGATTTACAATTCAACAACTAATGGCTAGGTGCCCAACTTTTGGGCTATTTATTTATTAAAAGGTGAGAGTAATAGTGCATTTTTGGACAATATTTGCCAATCTAGTGCATTTATATACCAAAGAAAAACCTTAAAGACAAATTCAAAATGCAGAAGGTAGGAATTCTGGCAAGATTTCCAGTAGACTCCTTTTATGGAGGTATACTTTTTTGTACACCATAGATGAGCCAGCATAAATCTTGAGCATCAAGAAGGACAGAATGACCACTACAGCCCCCTGACGAGGAGAGAGTTCAAGAACAACTTTGCTGTAGCTAGACAAAAGTGAAATGAACCCAAGTTTTGACAAAGAAAGCAGCTGGTAGCAACTGTGGTGCAGAGAACAGCCTGTACATCCATCATATGATTTCCAGAGAAAGCACAGGATAGCAGAGCAGTGGGTAACTAAACTAGATGCTCAAACTAAAAAAAAAAAAAAAAAAAAAAAAAAAAGGGGGGGGGGGTTACTATAGTTTTTCAAAACTGTTAGTGGGGATTTTATGGGTAAAGCAACACAACAATTGTGCGTCAACAGGAATTTTTCTGATAGCTCTATCTGGCTAAATCGTATTAAAACTGAAGCTTCTAATTAGGTGAGGCCAAAACTATATGCATATACCACAGAATATTTCAGTGTCTGTGTACTGAATACAGGATTACTTTAAATAAATAAAACCAGCAGAAAGCACTGAAATACACAAAATGTCAAAGTAAAGGAGGAAACTTGAAAGTAAACTCTTTCACTACTCTCACTGTTGCTTTTTTAAAGTTGTTGCTACAGGAAGCTCTGATGCTACAGCATCATTTCACCTGCCAGCTTCTCTAATCATTGCAATTTGTCAGGCAGAAGAATAAAGTTACTGCTCATGCCATCAATAACTGCCAACAGAGCTTGCCAGGAAACATTTAACTATTCAACTATGTAGTACGTTGTATTCTAAAAGAGAAACTACTCATCTCTGGTCTGGAGAGTTGTGCAATATTTGAACTTAATGTGCAAAGAAATCCTGTAATCCTTCTGACAGCTTCGGATTAGAAATTTGAGGCCAATGAATCAATTGAAGGATATTACTATGTATGGAGACACACAAACTTACTAACTCTGATTAGGAAAACACCTTTGACTTCAAAGTTATTGGCACACAAGCATGTGAAAGCCTCACTACTCTGGGATTTCAGTACATTTCTTCAAACCGAGTTTTCGGTTTGGATAGCAGTGGCAACTGGTTCCTAAATCAAAGATCATGAAATGATCAGAAACCGAACCAAAACAATTCAGCAAAAGCAATTTAGGATAGTCAAGAGCAACCACCATATCCTCATGAGAACCACAAGGCATGAAAGAAATAGCTTGTAATCCCACATTGCTATACCAACATGACTTAGAAGCAGGAAACAAAGCTGTTTTAATCTGAAATGTGAAAGTTGCATTAGAATTCTGTTTTCAAACAAAAGGAAGACTTGCAGTATACAAGACAGTAATAATCTTTTCTGGATTACTTACATCCTTTATGCTTTCACACAAGAATTAGCTCAAATTTACTATCCCCATTTTAGAGAGAAGTCAAGCTGGTTTTGTTTCCAAATGAGTGGAATGTGTAACATTTAAGAGTAAAAGCAACAGCCTACGTAACATTTTTGATTTTTCCATAACTTGTTTCAGCTACATTACTATGCATTCTGCATTTCTGATGCAAGGTGCTCACATGAGAGAGCAGTTTCTTGCATAAGTCAAGCAATACTACAGAAGTATTCACAACCTCCCTTATAAACTACTATGTATTTCCTGCACTGACAGTGACTATCCTCACCACTTTGATGATATGAGGGACACTTTATATAATAGAGTAGAAGTTCAGAAGTTCAATACTTGGTTTAGTAGTGTTTGAGCTTCACTGATAGAATCTGGGGGAAAAAAAGAGCAAGCCAGCATTTCCAAAGAGAAAGTTGCTTTATAAAACAACGTTTGTATTTCATGGAATCATAGGACGGTTTTTGCTGAAAGGGACCTTAAAGCTCATCTAGTTCCAATCCACCTGCTCTGGGCAAGTACACCTACCATTACACTCCAAGCCCCATCCAACCTGGCCTTGAACACTGCCAGGGATGGGGCAGCCACAGCTTCTCTGGGCAACATGTATTTGGTAAGTTTCTATTACCACTTCCGGCGCTGACACATTACTAAGCTCTGGATAATCTGTTTTTAAACAGGAAGTATTGATTTTTGCTTTGCCTCTCTTCCCTGGAACCACCAACAACAGTTTATGTTCAAGTACCATCTCTGCTTATCATCAGCCATAGAATGCAAAATTCTCTTGCTAGCCCAGACACAGACAGCATACTCAGAGCCTTAACTGCATGTGTCAGAGCAAGTGAAAAGTCGACAAAAAGGGAGCAGAAAATTAAAGCTGACCCATAGCTGGCCACAAATGTTGTCAAATTAAAAATTTAAACATGGGTTCCCATCTGTAAAATGAGAAAAAAATGAAATAAATCCATTCTATCAGCCAAATAGCCCGAATGACGGCCTGCTTGGGCAGTGACAATCTATGCTATATACTCATTCAAAAAGACCTTTAAGAACATCAAGTTGAACCATTAACCTAACACTGCCAAATCCATCACTAAACCATGCCCCTGAGCATCACATCTACATGTTTTTTAAATACCTTCCACGAGAGTGACTCCACTACTTTCCGAATGTTCCAATGGTCCACAACCCTTTTGGTGAAGAAATTTTTCCTATTACCCAACCTAAACCTCCCTTGGCACAACTTGAGGCCATTTCCTCTTGTCCTATTGCTCATTACTTGGGAATTGAGACCAATGCCCACCTCATTACAACCTCCTTTCAGGTAGCTGAGAGCCTTCTCTTCTCCAGACTAAATAGCTCCGGTTCCCCCAGTCGTTCCTCATAAGACTTGAGTTCTGTGTTCTTCACCAGCTTTGTTGTCCTTCTTTGAACATGCTCCAGCACCTCAATGTCTCTCTTGTAAAGAGGGGCTCAAAGGTGAACACTAATCTGAGGTACAGCCTCACCCATGCCAAGTACAGGGGGATGATCATTTCCCTAGTCCTGCTGGCCACACTAGTTCTCATATAAGCAAGAATGCTGTTGGCCTTCTTGGCCACCTGGGACCACTGTTATATGTATAATGCCCACAGAAGAATTCTGGATTTCAATGTCGTTTCCTGAAATCACTACAGTACAAATAAGGAGTGTCAAATTATTCACCAATCTAAAGGAAATGCTTCAGCTTCCACCAGTGAACACATGGTATCTGTTGAACACAGGAAGGGAGTTACGCACACATTTACACCTACATACACAGAATCGTTCTACAGAGGGGGGAAAAAAAAGAAACCACCACCAAAACAAAACACTGTGTCCTGTGCTCCAGCTGTACTGGCTTTATAGCTCAAGCTTTAGCACTCACTGGTACAAACTGTCCTGGCTGATCAAAAAAACTTCACATGTGCATGCCTTTTAAATCAGATTATTTATTCATACACCAAGCTTGGAAGCAAGCAGAAAATAACAAGGATGATGAAAGAAAAGAAAGTCATTAACTAACAGTCCTTAACACCAAATAAAACAAACACTTAAAAACAGCACCAAATGAGAAATATTGTGACAATTGTGAGCTATAATTGCCTGACTAGGCCTAAATTTTATCAGGCTGGAAGGGAAAACAAAGTAGTTGTCCTCTGTCTCACCTTCTGCCTCCAAAAATGCAAAAAAAGGGAAAATGTTACCAGCTAAACATCATTATTTAGCTTACCCAACTGCCATGCGGTTCACCGCAGTTTATGCATTCAGGGTACAAATCAACAAGAAAACTACTTGTTTGGCAGATATTTCAGTGAAAAGGGCTCTTTTGTAAACTGCCTTAAAAATAATAGAATCATAGAATAGTTAGGGTTGGAAAGGACCTTAAGATCATCTAGTTCCAACCCCCCTGCCATGGACAGGGACACCTCCCACTAAACCATGTCCCCCAAGACTCCGTCCCAGACTTAAATAGTTTTCTGTGGATCCCACTAAACAGATGGTGCTTAAACACTCTCAAATCTCTGGTATGAGGCAAATGAACAATCTGGGGTGACCAAGCCTCTACCTTTTGAAATGGAAATGTAGGTGACAAGACTGCTATACAGAAACCACTGATATCTGCAAAATAAAAATTCATAGGCTGTTAAGGAGAAAAATGTACTTAAGTGCTACTAAAAAAGTTTGTGTTTATCACAGGCTTTCAGAAAAATAAACACTTAAGTTTTGAAAGCAAAGACACTGTGAGGCACAGATTCTCAATGTCTCTAGAGAAAAAAGTATCAGCATGATAAATTGACCATATCCTAGGAATCTACAACCCACAAATCTCATACTATAACAGCAGTGGGATCATGGTGTTCCGTGTACAAAAGAGCCCAGCAGAAAATACTAGCCTAGTAAAGCCACACTTACGGCAAACTTCAGGACTTGAAACACAACAGCCATGCTGCAACACTCCAGTTACTGCATGCTTCAATAACGACTTGCAGCCTCTCTATTTTAGGAAGATTTTCTTTTTCTCCTCTATTTTTAGTACATTCTTTCAAGGAGGAAGAAAATCAGATTAAAATAAACTAGTATGGTAAAAGAAACCCCATTTTGCTTTTCTAAAGCTCTCCAATTAGCACAAGAGACAAGAAAGGTCATAGAGGCAGCGCAGGAGATACGCGCCTGAAAGAAGCAAGAAAGACTAGTTAACGTTGCTAGAGTTACTTACAAACATCAAAAAGAACCTGATCTTGTTGATGGAGGAGGGAAGGAGGGGAATATTTGTTTTGGTCCTCTCCCTTCTCTTTGGCTTTTCCTTTAAATGGCAAGGGAGCAGGGGGGGAGCACAAAAGCCACAAATCCCACACCTGTGTCTTTCCTAATGCAATACCCCTTGATTTCTCATAAGTTTTATATTACACGGATTCCAGCTCTAAAACCAAAACCTTTAACAAATACTTATTAAAGTTCCTTATCAAAACACACAAATTAACTATGAGATGAGTCATTTGAGTGAAGAGCACCATAAAATTAACTTGGGTATTAAAAACAAGCCCAGATTTCAACAGAAGCAGGAGTGGCAGTTATTGAACAATATAAGATATGTATTTCCCTAAATTAGACCTTTCAGTCTAGCTCCTTCAGTAGCCTGCTCCTTCCCACACTTGAGGAAAGAAAACCTACAACTCAGGCTAACATTAAAGAGGCACAAACTTTCCATATATTCAAAGTCAAAAACTGAAAGCAAGAGAGCAAAGACAGATTGACTCCCAGTGCAGTTATTGCTCCACTAAATCAAGTTATAGGACACTATGGGGTTTAACTGCAGTGCAGTTATTTTCCCCCTTTTTTAAGCACCTAAGAGAGTATTAGAAAAGGTGCAATACCAGAAAGTCAGTTTTCCAATTGGAAACACATTTCTTGTCCTAGAGAACTGAAATAATGGTATTCTCCTCCTTTCCTATCTCAGAAAGATAAAACCCAAGAGAAAGCATTGCTAGAACTCCTTGAACAAATTCTGTAGCTGGAGAACCAGCAACCTAACACCAGGCATAAAACTGCTCCCCAGGAATTGGTCTCCTGTCTCATCACAACCATGCCCAATCTCAGCAGATAACAGCTATCAAAGCAACAATCTGGGATGTAGAATACCAACTCAGGATTTAATCCCACCCCACCTTTCCAAGTGTCACTGTCACCTAAATGTCTTCATTTTAAATATACACACACATTGTATGCACAGCTACATCGACAGTTACTCCTGGTCAGACATCATGTTATGCTTTCTACCTTAAAACACAAAACCAAAATGAAACACCGAAAAATGAAAAATCCACCAGGAGACTGCAAACATTTCACAGCTGGCATCCTTAACTCAAGACAACCACCTACTAGCACACCTGAAAAGTCCGGTTTTTCACCCTGAAAAACCACCATGTCCTTGATCCAGCCACAACTCATGGCAGCCTCTGCACTTCAACTGAAAGAAACCCATTCTCAAAATTCTGCTAGTATTACCCATAGGCAGTTTCAGACACCTAACTGGAAGAATCTGTGAAGAACATTTTTTTAGCTTCAGAAATAGCTTACTTTTTACTCCAGTGTGCCTGGAGCACCACCTTTATGAGAAAACTTCCAAGCTCTTGGAACAACAGCTATACATTCTTCTTCCAGAGCAGTAACACGTATGCTCATGAACATCAAGTTCAGCTCTGCAACAACAGCATGCCCAAGAGCTACTCAATGAGTATGTATCTAAAAACCAATCATAATTAGCAGAATATTGTGAAGCAGGTATCCCACAGTAGGCTTCTGAAAAACTGGCAGCTGTTTTCTAATGAAAGAGTCTATCCCAAGACAAATCAAGTACACTTTCACTTCCTCAACCATATTTCAGATAACTCACAGCTTTTTGCTATCAAAGGTGATACAGCCCAAATGAAAGGAGTCAGGAATCTCAGTTTTGCATTTTGTTTGTGCTGCAATGCTGCTTTGTAGTTGTGGGGTTATGCTATCAATAAAATGTGCATTAAAAAACATAAAAGTCAATAAAAAGTCTGCACAACAAAGGAGCTAGCCTCCTTCAATCTACCACAGAAGGAAATAAGGCAGCAAATACTGGAAATCCTGAAGTGTTCAGTGAATGTGTTAGCCAGTGATGGGTAGAAAAGATGTTTGTTGATTTCTGTAGGAAGCAGGAGCGTCTGACCTAGTCCTAATGCTGTAAATCAGAACAGCTACTGACAAATTGCGGTATGTGAACTGCTGGCAGACTGTGAAGACAGGAATGATCTGCAGCTGGTACTCCAAACCACAACGAACAACCTAATGTACTGTACTGGCAACTATTCTACTATATGGTCACACCATTTAATGCTACATTTTATGTTAGGATGAATGAGAGAGACACTCAAAAGTCAAGCATGCTCAGCTCCCCTGAAGAAATAAAATTTGAAATAAAAATTAAAGACAAGGTGGGAGTTCACGACTTCTTGCTTTTTCTTCTCCTCACAAAGGAAAGCTCTTGACGAATGCTGGAGAAGGTCACAACGTATGTGAAAGATCCTATGGCAAATTAATACATTTGCTTTAAAATTCCTTGTGAATCTCATTTTCTAGTCCCAGTTAGCACCAAAACATGATTACTCTACTAAAAGTTCCCTAATTCATTTCTTCTTCCATTTGGTAATCTTTCGTCCATGACCAGGCTTTGTACTAAAATCATTACTGAAGCAGGGCAAGAGAACCCCATTTTAACACATCCGCTGTGATATTCCAGATTAAACTGGATTCTTAAACAGCATTAGGCTCTACCTTCTTTAGTCAAACTCAGACTACCATTTTCTACTCTGCCCATACAAACTGGTGCTTTTCTGTAATTTACAAGAACAAGATGCAATCCAAACACACAATCTACCAGCACAACTCAATGAACAGCGCTTGCTCAAGGTCCAGGTTGTTCCCACCAGTTCCACTGCTCTGAGTATGCCCAGAACAAAGCAGTATCAATAGTCACAGACCACAGCACCTTGGCTTCTTCACAGACTGTCGATGTACAACACCTCTGCTTTTCTCAGATGCTTTGCTGGGGAAAGGTTGTAGCCAGGCAGAAGAGAACTTCTTTGGCTCAGTGTGAAAGTAGTCACACAAGTAGCATCTTCTACGTTGTGGGGAGGCAGATGAGAGGTGGATGATGCCACTCAGCAGGGCTTGGCAGCACAGGCCAGGCCACTAATATAGCTACAGTACTTGCTCTTACTACCACCATGATGATTTAGGGTTACCTGCATTTAAAGAAAAAAAAATATACAATACTGGGGCAGTATTATTTCTCACTGTCTTGCACAGATGAAGGCCTCGATGGCATGAAAATCTCTGGCAGGATCAGTCAGAAGCTACTCCACAAAGAACATTAAGCTTTTAATGATGATTAGCTTCAGCAACTAAGGCTGCTTTACTTCAGAATTGCGCTTTCAGTCAGGATTCACCCTGTTGATAAAGCTTTAGAGCAGTAAGCCTGTTATGATTCTCCAACTGCAGTCCCCTGGAACTTTAGTGACCTGCAAAACTTTAGATGTGGTTCACTGTGACTCCATAAAATTATAAGCTTCCCTACATTTCTATCCAAAAGACCAAAGTCCAGGAGAAATTTTGAGGGTTGACACCAGCCAAAAAACAGGGGAGGGAGTAGCTGCACGTGGTACAAACTCCATGGAACAGAGTATGTGCAGCAGAGTATGAGGCGCGACTTCATTTTATCTTATGACAGAAGTGCTTTACAATGCCATTTCAAGAGCAGGAGTGTCCAACTAAGAAATGCAACAACCCTTGTTCTACACAGACTCACTGACTCCTATTTACCTTTGTTCTCATTTGTGTCGATTGACAGCAAGATGAGGAAATAGACAACTGCTGGAGACCAAGTATCAAGGATCTTTGCTGATCAATAATAAAACTCTCCATACCAGTATTACAACTCCAGCTCTCCAGAAACAATTGATCATTTCATTAAGCACTCTAGAGCATGGAGATGAGTTGTACTTTACATCACTATCACAGTATTACACTTTAGTCATAAACACACAGCCCAATAAAGTGCTTGTGGGCTAAAAAACTGAAACGGTTTTCATTTTCTTTTCATTACACTGGAAAGTGTCACCTAACCATGATCCAAACATGAGGAAAGCTACTCACATAATACATTTGGAGAGATACTGCACATAAGCATTGCACTGAACAGCATCTTGAACTACATCTGCACCACAGAACATGAAAGAACATGTAGCTCCTCCCCTTCCTCCACCAATTCATTCAGGTGAAAGCAGGCTAGCAGCTCTGAAGAGCAGCACACAGAAGTCCAGCCAGCTCCCTTATTTCCACATTATGAAGTAACATCAAACAGATCTCCCTTTGCAAAGCCAGTTTCCACTTCAGAACCAAACACTGATGACCTGTACTTTCATTAGCAGCTGTCTTGATGATCCTGGAGCATTTGACACATTCAAAAGCCGGAACAAAGTTCAAACCAGGATGATAATCCCTGCGCATGTGACTGCTGAGTATTTGAGCTGGGGAAAGGCCTTTACACAGAAAGAGAACCTCTCTGCCCCAGTTCACAGAGAACTTCCAAGAGTAGAACACAGAATTCACTTCTCGAAGTGTACAACTGGAAGAAATACATGCACAAAAGCTGTTACTCTGTCCACAAATCAGTATTTCATAAGGCACCTCTAAAAGTCTTCACATCAATTACTCCCATGCCCACTAGTAATGTTACAAGATGACATGTTCAAAGAGATTCAAAATTAACACACATTTTTCTTTCTTTAAACACTGAGAACTAAGACACTGGGGCATAGAACTGAGAGAGAACCGAGACCCTGTGACATGAAGCATGTAAAAGTAGCTTATTTCCAAGAAAGACTGCTGGAAACTGAGTTGGTAATTTATGCAAAATACCATGTTCAGCAGACACACCTGAAATCCCTTGTCAATGTGCAGCACTAGCTTTGTTTCTGCTACTTCCCTTATAGAATCATAGAATAGTTAGCGTTGGAAAGGACCTTAAGATAATCTAGTTGTGCAAATACAATTCTACAACTAAACATGGGATCAAGAAGCAAACTGCCACCCATAGGAACAGGCCTGCCAAGCACTTGTGCCGCACACGGAGGAAGTGACCCACTGCCTGCATTCTTTTAACAAGCACAAGAGCAGACTGATGCCAAGGTACTGCAGGGAAAACTGGACTCAAACACGAAACAAACGTTTAACCTACAGCAGGTTAGACAAGTTATGAACCCACAGCAAGATATACACAGAGGATGACTCTGATGACATCATTCATAGCAGCACAGCAGGTGGTAGATGCTGCAATGTCAGTGCCCTCTGCACACACCACATGGCTGAGAGCCCCATGGCTGGCCAGAGTTTTGCTAGAGCACTGCCATACCTTCTTCCCAAATCAAATCCCATGTCACAAAGGCCTCTCAGCAAACTCCTAGCTGCAAACTACCTACCTAGCTTCCATATACGCCATGGTTTGATAATCCCAAACCCAAAACAACTGGGAATTGAATTAGGAAAGCTGGCTTTGCACAAAGCAAAAGAACAGGACTAAAGAGATTTTGGTTTATGCTCCAGCCCATGCACAGCCTTGTCAAAGTCATTGACCCACACTGTGCCCCAGCTATTACATGCGAAAGTACCTCAACCTCTAGGTTATCATGTTAAAATCGAGTACCAAACAACATATTCAGTTATCAAAGGAAGCATGACCAGCAGGTCGAAGGAGGTACTCCTGCCCCTTTACTCTGCTCTCGTGAGACCTCACTTGGAGTATTGTGTGCAGTTCTGGTGTCCTCAACATAAAAAGGACATGGAACTGTTAGAACAAGTCCAGAGGAGGCCCACGAGGACGATCAGGGGACTGGAGCACCTCCCGTATGAAGACAGGATGAGAAAGTTGGGGCTGTTCAGCCTGGAGAAGAGAAGGCTGCGTGGAGACCTCCTAGCAGCCTTCCAATATCTGAAGGGGGCCTATAAGGATGCTGGGTAAGGACTCTTCATTAACGACCCTAGTGACAGGACAAGGGCTAACAGGCTCAAGCTTAAACAGGGGAAGTTGAGATTAGATATAAAGAAGCTCTTTACTGTACAGCTGGTGAGGCACTGGAATGGGCTGCCCAAGGAAGCTGTCGATGCTCAATCCCTAGCAGTGTTCAAGGCTGGGCTGGACAGAGCCTTGGGTGACACGGTTTAGTGTGAGGTGTCCCTGCTCATGGCAGGGGGGTTGGAACTAGGTGATCTTAAGGTCCTTTCCAACCCTAACTATTCTATGATTCTATGATTCATTTTACAAAGTGTTACTCTCACCAATTATGCTACAAGTACATTGGTAATGAAATAGCATACAGCTATTACACTAGAGTACACCCATGAATCCTGAATACCTGTTTCTTAAAATAGTGGGTAGAACTTACACAGTTTATATGTTAAACAGAGCATTAGTTACTCTTCTGGGGGAAAAACGATACATAAAACCACAAATAAAACCTTTGAAAAAGACATCTATATTATAAAAATTAACATTTTCAGGATTGAGGGATATATCTTTCCAAGCAAATCAGTCCACAGGTACTGGCATAACCCCAATGAGTCCTGGAGGCAGAACTCTAACAAATATTTAAGCAGAACTTCTATTATAAGAAATATATAGCCACTATAAATCTTAACTTTGATGACTCAACATGGCAAGATTAAAGACACGGTGGCTTCAACTACATGTAAAAAAAAATTAGTATCCTCATCACTGCTCTTCTTTCCATTCATTTTAAGCGCTAAGCAAACCAAACTTACAACATAACCTCATAGTAGGGCAAGTGTCTTCATGTGTAATTTTCATTTCCTGGCTGTGTTTCACAATGACTTTTAACGAATTTTGTTAAAGAGTTTTTTAATACTACAACAGAATAAAAACAGATGATGCTGCAACTCTACATTCACTTCTGCATAATGTTAGACAAATGCACTAAGCTATAATTTACAGCAATGGTCTACCATGTAGCAACCACTAACAATTTTAGGGTTTATTATCCAGATCACCAGATTCATATCTGACCTAGATCACATGCAACTAAGATCCTCCAGCTGCCAAAATCTTCATCATGCTATGAAGGCATGTCTATTAACTCACATTCACATTGAGCACATATGTGAGATTAGTAAACCCAATATTTATTACAAACTTTAAAAAGATGACAATTAAGGGGCTCATGCTAGTAACTCAGGATTCTTGAAAGCTGGAAACAGGTTCATTTGCTCATAGCTGCACTTGAAGTTCGTCCAGCATTTCCTAAGTATTAGCCTTTAATTAGAGAAAGAAGTTGTCTGTTTCCATTCCTGCATACCATGCTGTGGTACAAGTTCACTGTATTCCCTTTGACAGTTAAATTACATATGGAACTTCTGCAAGTGTTGATATCCTCTTCTGCAATACTGAGATGATTCAACTAATTGAGGGGAGGGAAATTTCACTAGGCACCAGGCAATATGCTTCCCAGTCCAGCCTGCTTGCCCTCTTCATGGTGCACAGGTTAGCTAGATATGAACTGGCAAACCAGAAGGGATTACAGCACTTTTCAGCATATCCAGCCATCTTTGAGGAAGGGGGGGGAGGGGAAGGGGAGGGGGGGGGGAATTATTGATGACTGCATAAACAATATTCTAACATTTGTAGCACTAATTCTCTCATGGATTATTTCTTCATTTCTGTATCTAGCATTTATACACTACTAAGAAACTCCCTTTCCCTAACATCACCACAGAAATCAGAGGGAAACAAAAAGACAGCAAAAGGAAGAAGCAAAAGAGTTATAAATTCACTAGGGGGAAAAATAAATAAATCACAGCAACAATCCCTGTGATGCAACTTAAGTAATATGCTGTGTTACAGCCAAACAGACTGAATATGAGTAAGATGCAAACATTTTTCCAGTTTATCTTCTGTTTATTTGAAACAGCAATGGGGTTGATGACTCAATAAACCAGAACCAACAGGTCATCAGTGAAGCTTGACTAACCTCCTATCGGCTGGTCCAAAGGAACCTCTGGGTGCTCATAGCACAGCACTGCCCCAAAGCCATCTAGCAGCCAGCTCTGAATAATAAAGAATAATGAGTGAGAGTGCCAGGTTATCAGCTGGAAGTTGCTTTAGACAGCTGCAAACCTAGCTTTTCTTTGGCATTCTTTGTGCTTTCAAAAGGATTTCAGTCCCAGACATTCAAGTTCTCTTCGTGTCCAAGGCTCGAAAGAGGGGGAAAACTGGAAATGCCAAACAGAAAAAAAGGAAGCTACACATAAGTCACAAGCTCACCAGTTTTGTGTGTGTTTTCTATATTTAAAGTTACATTTGACTGCAGGAATGTTATAACCCATTCTGTGACTCTAAGTAAAATATTAACAGGCAAAGTTGTTTTGCTCAACTTCTGCGACTCCTGTTACCTGCAGGATTGAGTAATTCAGAAAAATGCCACAGACTGTTCCGATTCCTTCTCTCCTTGAATTTTAAACTTTTTGAGCTAGAAAAGATGACAAGACACACAGCCAATCAAATTAAAAAGTGGAGGAAGGACTCACAGAGACAATTAAGCAAATGGCCACATTTGGCTGAATGCAACCACAACTGTGTCTGACTATATCCATGTAGCCTTTTTGCCACAGCAATGCACAAAGCTTTTTCACTGGTAGTGGGAAATTAAAATTAACAAAGTCTTAAAATGCAAAAGCAACAGAACACATGCATGCAATGCTCTTTTAAAGTAAAGGAGAAAAGACTCTTAACTCCAGCCTGTACCAGGTACTTACCTTCCCAGTGTATCTTAGGGATTTGTTTACAATATGAATAATTTCCATCTGAATTGCTTTAAAGCAATTTATTATCTATTATCATTTATTACCAAGCTAAATAGGTTTTCATTTCTTAATCTAAATGAGAAAATTTTGATGTGAACACAGGAAGGCAGTAGGGAACTGAAAATCATTCTTTCTGAAACTTAAAACCCAGCATTTGCACACTGTATACTTCTGCAGAAACGATGCCAGTAGAAGTCTCAGGTTGCTCGAGAATTCTTTTATCCAATGCAACAGTTAAGTGACCCTGCTCATGTTCTTTGCAGTTTCAACAGGAACATTTCTGAACACTTATGCTTTAGTTGCTTTCTTTTTCTAAACTGATTCCCTTGCCAATAAAGAAAGCAATGGCAGTACCTAATACACTTAGTCTTGTGACTCTCAGATACTCAAAATCAACCTTTTTGTAGTATTTGACAATGTCTGTACACCTACCAATCTCTAATTGATAAGAACAGTCTTGTACTCTACTAAATACCTATAAATAACCATTTAGCACAGAAGAACTATAATCTCACATTTCAGCAAAGAATGCGCAAAGTACCTACCAATTTTTTCTAGATGTTCTTTATGTAAGGCTCCCTTCCCAAAAACAACACAGGCAACTCAACACAAACACATTCTCTGCTGATTTGGCCACATGACTGTCCAGCCTGTATTTCAGGTATTAGCTATGTCAGACCTAATTATCAGGGGCAGCTTGACAAGGTCTTTCACATTAGCCAAAAAAGGTGCACTTGGCAAAGCCCTGGTGGAGGCCGCAGTTTGTAACAAATCTCACTCAGCTCAAATGAGGCTTGTTTTGCTGACAGTTTTTCTCCATCAATTACTCTACATAAAAAATTGCTGGCTAGCAAGCCTCTAACAGTACCATCAGGAGGTTAGTGACCCACGATGTCTAAAAATTACTGCCCATCATGTTTACAATCAAATGTATGAGGTTTTCTTTCTATGTGATAACTGTACCAACTGTGAAGGTTTCAGTTTGATAGAGCGCTTCAGTATCCTGCCCTCAACTTTAGATCCTGCAAATAATAACCCTATCTAGGAAAGGACAGTGTATCAAAGAAGGTATATGAACTGAATTACAAGTTTCTCTGGTTAGTACATTTTTCTTCCCTTTGTTTCCCATCAGTGACGAGGGGTGCATAAATACCAGGATGAAACACACACACATTTAAAAACACCAGCAAGAACTCACAGAATCACTATATGAACATTATTCATATTACCATAGTTTTCAGGCAGAAATACCCACACAAAATGATTAAAAGTTCGAGCAATATTTCAAGCATAAGTGTCTAACATAAGAGTACAAGGAAATAAATCAAGGGCTCATACAGGCACATCTGACTAAGCAAGAGTCCACTATAGCGGGTAGGATACATGCTGCAGCCTCATACATGCAAGACAGGGAAGCACAATAGCCACTGTCTCCAGCGACCTTACAATAAAAGTTCTGCTACAATTTATGCTTCAACTCCTTTGCTTCAGAGCACAGAAAAGAGAGATTATACAAACAATTGTTTAAATAGAAACAAAAGCTACATCTTCCAGGAGAAGAGGCAGACCAGGCAGGGAAACCAAATATTCTTCAAGGACGCAGGACAGCAAACACTAAGCAGCACAGCTCTTCAGTCATTAGTCACATACAGGTTGGGAGACACCCCCGCACCCAGGGTCTAACAGCAAAACAATCTGTGCTAATGACAGGTGACATACTAACAGCATGGTAACATAAAAATTCAAGTGTATACAGCGTGAAAGCATTTAAACATATATTTAAGCATTACACACACAAGATACAATGTCGCTAAGCCAGACAGAAGTCCTGAAAGCCAAGGGGAGGGATGGGGATGGAAAAAGGTTGAGGAGAAGGAGAAGGGAGTTCCAGTGGCTGCCACTTTGAACCAAAACCTTCAGCACAGGACAAAGTCTTTCATGGACAGGCTCTGGCCCTTAACAAAGTTGTATTAACTGAGGACCAGAGAGTTTGCACTGACAGCATGAGTAACATTTAACCCCAGGCACAGCACTGCAAAACATCATTAGCTCTTCCTCTACACACTCCAGCAGATTTCTTCTGTCTTCTACTATCACAGCTTTGCAGCTGGTATGTGCAATGCTCGGAATATAAATGCACATCTAGATGAACACAGGCTCTCAGTACATCTCAAGTATTTCTTTTTTCACAGCTGGAAGTGCAACTTGTATGAATATATGTTATTGACCACAAGAATGCTCAGAACAGTACTGCATACCTGGAGGGTGATGCGAGAGAAGACATGCACTAGGATGTCAAAAAGAGAAGTTTGAAGGGAAAGAAAACCTTTGAAGAAAAACAGAAAGAAGGTCAGACTCACTCCTTTGCAAAGACCTCTCTGCTCCTGTGGCTATAACCCACAATACAACATTATAGCTTTTCTCAAGCATAGCGCACTATTTCAAAACAAGTGATTTAATTTCATATTTATTTAAAATATAGAGTTAGTATCACACACTGATCTCTTCTATTTCTACATCACAGCAATCTATATCAAAACTAGGGAAAACATACTAAAGACCAGCCTGGGAAAAAAAGTAAGGTTAAATGTTGAGCAATGTTCACAGTTGCATAGTTTACATAGAACGAAGGGCAGAAAATTACAGTCTAACTACAATCTGGTAAATTAACAGAGTTTTCCTCACAGAAATTCAGATTTCTCCATAAAAGACACATAAAACCATTATCTACTGCTGTATTTAAAACTTTAAACAAAGTGTCATCAAGACCAATGAGACAATCGTTCACATACACTTAAGAATATAGATACAAAACCAAAGGAAAAGCACTCATGTTTTCATTCTCATATAAGGTTAGCAAGAGGGGGGTGGAATCCTCCCCAGCTATCTGTCTCAATTCAGAGATCAAATCTCAAAGTGGCATCTGCAAACTGGAACCTCTACATAAACAGTCCTCTTGCGTTCTTGGTCTGATGTCAACTCACAGCACAACCATCCTCATCTCCTTATTAGTAACAGAGATTAAAAAAAGTGCTTTATAAGGCAAGTGAGCCTACTGATACCAAATCACCCTCCAAATCACAAATTTTGAGAGTATTGGTAACTTACAATTAAGCACCAGTCAGCAAGCACATGAAAAAGAAAAACTTTATTTTTTATCAGAATCACTTCTGATTCTCATTTTGTCATTTCTCTTCCATTGCTGTAAACAAAAGCCACACTAGTTTTACATACAATCTATAATCTTCACTCCTGGTTTCCAAAGATTCATGTTACTCTAACTTAAGATGTTTTTTCCGCAATTAATCAATGTAAGACACTGGAACTAAGCAAGTTAGATTTAAATTTCAGTTCAGTGAGGGTCACCTGCTTTGTGCTAGGGCAAGATTTGAGTCAGGATTCATTTGCAGGTTTCTCAGATAATTTTATTTGTTATTAGTTACCATTCTCAAGATGCAGAAAGAGAAGGATCCAAAATTCAGCCAATTACTTTTAGGCCTGGGTAGCAGCCAGCAAGAATATGCATGGCTTGGTTCAGCGAGGGTTTGCCAAATGATGAGAGATGTTAGCATCAGCAGGGAAAATTTCCTTTCTTGGCCTGAAACTGCTGAAGGCTGCAGTCACCAAATTAGGACTAAGGATGGGTCCAGAAGGAGAAATTTAGGGCTAAATTTAGGACTGGTGTCAGTAGCAACCATCTGTTAGGACAGACACTAAGTTGATTGGATCACTGAGATAGGAAAAGAAGAAAAGTAAGCTAAAACTACCAGTAAACTGGGAAGGATGCAGCTGGCTATGCCTGCACCTGAGGCATACTGAACAAACTAGGAGCAGGAAGGCAAGACTAAGCGGAGGACCACTGTCAGCACCAGCATCAGGGCTGGCATGTGCACAGGGTGGGAGAGCCACCTGCATCAATAGCCAGAAAGAACCACGAGGCATAAATCCAGATTTGCATAAGCCAAAACCACTGTAGTATGACTATGTACTATGAGCATCTGTGGATTACTGTCTGGCTAGATGTAGTACTGGAATTGAGTGCTGGATTTTGGGCACATTTCCAGCCAGCAGAAGCCCCTGTGCACCAAGGTAATCACAGGCCCACATCCTTCATATTTCAGACAGTACAAAGAATCAAACAGATGCAGTCACTGCCTTGCCAGAATATTTAGCATGACTTCATGCTGAAACTGAGCATTTAAAATCCAACACAGTACCTTCAAATCTCCAAGCACCTACACCAAAACAGTTTTGATCACTGCTTAAGGAACTGAACTGGTAGTATGAAACTGCCATCAATTCACAATACAATCCCAACATCTGCAAACTGTCTTATCAAACAGACTATTCTAATGCAGGGGTAATAAGGTTAAATGTCAGGGCCTCCTAATACCTAACTCCATCTCCAATAAAGACTTGATGTGCAATCTCATGTAATCACCTGGTCTTTCACTTCACCCATCTGTAAATACAACTAGCAGCCCAACCTACTTTGTAGCAGGATGTTGAAAGGCTGGCATTTAAAAGGCTTTAAGCACTTCGGATCTTTTTTTCCCCACCCCCCAAGTGCTATATAGGTTAAGAGGTTTGTTTGCTTATTTAAGACTAATCTCATGTTCATGCATGTTAAAGTGTACATACTTTACACAAAAACAATGCTACAAATAGAACCCCAGAAAACATTACCAAAAATTTTCAACGAGTTGTGGCTTGGCTGATAATAAGTAAGCAACCTTGCCTTAAATTTTCCTGTTGGTATTTTCTGTACAAAGCTTCTTAATAAATTCATATCACTAACAGCATGCAGAAGGATAAGTCATTGCCAGACAGACATGCTTCTTTTTTTTTTTTTTTTTTTTACAGCAACAACTCTCAATTCTCCCCGTCACATTCATTACCCACTTACAACACTCTGGACCTCAACATAATCAAAACCATTCCAAAACACATTAACCATCTCACAGACAAACATTATCACAACTTCAGAAAACAAACCAAAATTACACTGTTTACTGATACCAAGGCATTCTCAAATCCCTTTACTGAACATACAACTAAAATGCTCCCATGGGCTTTGATCCAGAAAGCATCAAAAGGCAATTTGTGAAGTGACTGCCAGAAACCAAACCCAACAACAGGTTTAAGCAAACAAAAATCGGAGGGGAAAAGGAAACCAAATGCTTAAATTCACTCAATAATGCCCAATAAATGAAAGTTACCACAGCAACATTGCAATGTTTTACAAAATAGTAGGGATTTTGTTTGTTGGTGTTTTTGTTTGTTTTTGTTTTGTTTTGTTTTCCCTGGAGAAGAGGAGAGAATTCTTCACCTGAAACAGCTGAAGAAAACTGCACTAAAGAGCATTATAATGGGTCCTTCTCTGGAAGCAAAGCAACAGCAAGGAAAGCAATTAACTTCAAGAAAAGAAAAACAGAACTGCAAGAAACCCCAGCCCTTCTCAGAAGAGAGCTGACATGCTGTCTTTTGCTGACACTACTAACATCGGTGTATTCCATCTGCTATTTTAGTGAGCTATGAAAGCCCAGTTTTCCCCTCCAATTGTTATCCTGTGAGTAAAAATTCAACTGACATTGGCAGCACTGGAGGCTTTATTAGGGAGGGATGCAACTAGGAGACACAGCAGTTAACTCTAGGGAAAGAAAAAGAAGAAAAAAAAAAGCCTAGGAATAACATTCTTATTGGTTTTGTCATTAACTTGCCAGCAGAGAACCCTCTCTTCTGTAATACCAGCAGCCTGTAGCAATGCCACCATCAGATAGCATTCATTCTGTTCTTAATCTTCCAGTAAATCACTCCTACTCAATAAATTACTACTCAGTAGGAAGAGCAATTGCAGATGCATGGAAGCAAAGGAAAAAACGCTTTTAAAAAATCTAAGCCATATCTTTTTCCAAAGCCTAGCAAGGTATTAGAGGTACATACTTCACAGAGGACTTGATTTAGCCTTTGTTCAGGTAGCTTTATCCCAAGCATTCTTAGGTGCCCTGAGCATGTCCCCATGCTAGCATGTACTAAAGCCTACACTATTGGGCCTTTCCTGCTTTTCCTTAATATTCAACCTAGAATGTTCACATCAGCTTGCTCTATAAATTTTCACCAGAACAGCCAGCTAAAGACATCACTTGGGTGAAGGAGGCAGCCACCTCTGTCAGGCTAGGCAAGAACAATCCAAAAAGTCACAGTACTAGGACTTTTTAGAAGGGAGATGGAGAGAAAAGAGACAGAAGCGCAAACCCCTGAGCTAAGGTCAACTATTTTCCAAGAAAAATTCCATCCTTGCATCCCTAAGTGCCTCTGCTTGTCACTCTGGGAATGCCACTCCAACCCACCCACCCAGGCACTCAGAACGAAACTCGGCAGCTGCTCATATCTCTCGCAGCTACTACACTAATAATAGTGCTCAGGAAGCAATGTTTCAATAAAGCCATTCAATAATGTCCTCGTGAAATGTGAGATAACATCCCAAGCACTATTAAAATCCAGGAATCTTCCATATTTAGAAGATAAACTGAAGGAGAGGGTGTGTATGGAGGGGGGAGTGGGGGAGGGGAATAACAAAAACAAACAAACATCTATTAAAAACAGCATCCTTACTGGGAAGGTAATTCTCTTTACTTAAAGATAAATGCTTTTCACAGGATTTACTTTCAAATCTGAGACATCAAAAGCATACAATCCCTTCTGTCTGCTTACAAGCCTTCAAAACCCTAAATTTTGAAGCAAGCAATTCATAGCTATTACAACAGGACCATAAACATATAGAGAAAGCTTTATTTATAAAAGGATTGAAATTGAAACAAATGCTGATAGAATTGTTTGAATTTTGTTTGATGCTTTTTAGGGCAGAGGTTTGAGTTTCAGGGGAGGCTTTGCTTGTTTGTTTTTATTACATGCTGCTCACAAACACTGTCAAGTTCCATTTAAAGAAACTTTCCTCTGTACCAGTGAGAAAGGGGAAGGGAGGAGCTAACATTAATTGCTACCATGGTCCAGTTGCTTGCTCCATCCAAACAAGACTGCTACTTTTCTTGACTGACATGTCAATTCCTGATTTTAATTTAAAATGCACTGATAGTAATAATGTCAAACTAGTTCTCAATAAGGTATCGAAGTCATCGTCCCTGTGAACACTTAGAACTACAAACAAAAGGTACAATGAGGAGAGAAAAAAAATACCTTCTCAATGAAGCAAGCTTTACAATAACTTTACAAATCTGAAGTGAATTTCAGTATGTCCCGGAGGACCACAACAAGGCTGACATACTTAAGTTTTTCTTCACATATGGATACTTCCTATAAAAAAAGTGAGTGATTATATGCTCCAAAACCTTAGAAAAGCCAAACTGCTGACTTAAATTTCCACTTGAATAATCTGCCTGGCAAAAGCAGAACAGCTGCTTTCTGAGTTCAGTGCCATGCCTGCCGTATACTGAGATATCCAAATCATGACTGCAGGAAAATATGGCACATTCTCCTATCAGATTCTATATTAAGCTAATTCACTGGAAGAGGATTAAGGAAAAGTTTGTAACTACTGCTCAGTTCCAGTAATGACTACAGAAAAAGAGCAGTGAGTGCAGTCTTGCATAATGCAGGAGGGACCAATACACAACCCTTCTCTGTAACATTTCAGTATTTGTGAAATGATTAATAGATAAGTGTACGAAGTTTGATGCAATAGCTTAAATAATTACAGAAAGAAAGACAAAAAGGTGAAGGGCTTGCCTAAAGCTGTTCACAAAGTCACTTCTCTAGACTCAGCTTTCTATTGCCCATACCATAAAATTATCCATTTATATGAAAAGCTAAAACTTCTTTTGGCTTGGGATGAATGGATGAAGACGGGTCAACATTCCATTAATTTAATTCACTTGTTTGCTCCTTAGTGTCTGGTCAGAGCCATGCAAATAAAAAGCTCTATTACTACATTTTCCTGTTTTATTTTTCATGTTCTATTACAAAAGACTCAAGTGAGTTACAAGAGAAGTAAGAAGTGATCTATTGAAGCAAGACATGGAGGGGGAATGCAAACTGTATTGTGCTTGCCTCCAGATAAATCTTTAGTTGCATAAAAGACAAAATTTCACCCCTCTAGTTTCACTAACCTTGCAGAATCATGTCCACTATAGAAAGATCTTCAGGGCTGACAACAACCTGCGGCAGCAATTAAAAAAAAATGTCCTATATAAAACTCAAATTAGGCTGCACCAAAATACAAGGTAATTTTGTAACTAAACTAGAGGAATTCATACCTGAGACACATTTACAGACACAAAAGTAGTTCATGGAGGCTGGAAAGGAAAAACGGAAGTAAAATTTCCAGATAAGTGAACACAAAGAATCATTTCTGTTGAGTTTCAAAGCTACATTTTCAAAATACCATCTGCATCTCAGTAGCTTGAAGGATCTCTGTTTCTTAAACTTATTTTGTCCATCACAATTACTAAGCCAGGAGGGCATTTTCAGTGTTCAATTCTCTCAGAGGAGGTTATACTACTTAAGCCCCTACCTAAAGGTAATAGCCACCAGTCCTCAGGTGCTTGGGCTCTGCAACAGATGGATGAGTCCTTCCAAGACAGAGAACACACTTCAGCTGTGCAGAAACCATAGTATCCTGTCTTACCTAGATTCACATCTCCTTTGGTTTTGCTCAAGGCTCTCAGCAAAGCTCATCTGAACAAAGGACCAAGTTCCTTCACATGAGATTCAAGGCTGTAACACAGACATTTCCTTTAGTTCATTAACTACTCAAAAACTTGAGCTGAATATCTGGAGTTTAGCCCCATCCCTCCGTAAAACACAGCAAAAGAGGGCAGTAAAGTGAAGCAGATGCCAACAATAAACTCTCATGCTTCACTAGCTAGTGTCCTACCCCTCAAAGAGGGCAGCCCTTCCCCTCAGGTGCAACCTATAGAACTCCATGCAAAGAACAATAGTGGTGTTGGTAGACACACGTGTTTAGTTAAACAAAAAACAACAAACTGGCCATTGGAGAGGTGAGTGTTTGCAGATTGTTTTTAGCATTAGATCCAGGAGGGTTTATTTCTTCCAGGAAAGGTGATGAATCCGCTGGGACAGAGGAACAGTTAGGCAAAAGGCACAAAAGAAATTTGAAACTGTGTGTTCTGAAATGCCTGAAATCATAAAGGAAAAAGAGTCACAACAGATGAACAGTAATATTGCAACCAAGCAAGTTTTTTAGAGCAGACTGGAAGAAAGTCAGCTTTGTTCCAGAAAAGCTTTCAGGCTGAAGAGTTGGACAGAAGCTTTAGAGAAACAGTTATTCGCCTTGTAACTGAGCTTGTCAATTGGACCAGGCCTTTTCAACAGAGAGCGCATACAACCTGATCTTAACAGGAAAAAAAGTGACAATGTAAACTACATTGTTTTGTTCTCAGAGTTCTGATGTACTTCAGAGGCTAAAACACAGCGTTCACAGTCCACTAATCCGCATTAACTACAAAATCAGCCCCATGACAGATTTCTAAGAACAGCGACCTGCTTCCAAAACGAGATTTTGAGAGGTTTTTCTTGTTTCTTTAGTGACCTGGCAGCATGCTCCCTACACCTGCGTGTGAGACAGCTGGCTTATTTTGAAGAAGCATTTTCTAAGCAATCATATTTTTGTTTAAATCAGCTACAAGTCTTCTTTACCAATTTCTTTTCCATCGTAAATACATTCAAATGTTGTTTATATTTTTCAAAGCATGCGACTCTTTCTAATGACTGGGAAAATCACAGATTAAGACAAACAAGCAAAACCAAGGTGTTCTCTTTCTGCTTGGGAAAAAGCACCAAATTTTGAGATTTGACACAGTACCACCTTATCCTTCTTAAAGCTGAAACACTGCAAGTGGAATACAAACTTCAGACTCTTCACCATGAATCCATTCATCACTTCTAAGTCTACACACATCAGCCTAATGGAGGAAACAGACAAATTTCAAAGCTCAAAAAACCACTCACCAGCAACAAGGTGGCTGAGAACCTACTGGACACCACACAGGTTACAACGGCCTCCAAGGCCCAGGTCTGACACACACAGTCCGGCTCAGTTTCCACCCTGGGTACTCAATTTTCCTCGCCAAATTAAACAAAGCATTTTTTTTTTTATTCCTCTTCAAGGACAAGCAGTCCCAACCAGCCAGGTGTATACAAAAGCTGTAGAGAACTAAGAGAATCTGTAACAACCAGATCTATTAAGAGGCAAAGCCTTCTCTGTGACCTAATGAGCTGATAACCTCTACCTGCCCAGTCCTGCAAACTAAAGAGGCAACAACAGGACATTATTCAAAGGGCAGTAGTGAAACCACAATCCATGTAATAATCCTGCGGCTTTACATCTCTTTTTTTTTTTCCCCTCCCACTGCTCCTTTCCCACAGAGGACAACCCCAGCATGAATGATTTACAGAAACTTCTGATTTGGCCTTGGCTTGTGATGGCCACATTGCTTGTGAGGGCTGGGATATTTTCTCTCTATTTTTATCCTGAAAGATGAACACACAGAAGGGGAGAGAACAACAAGGGGAGGAAACAAAAACAGAACAGGAGTAAAAGGCATTCACAAATAACAGGGTGGCTGTGAGAAGCTCCCTCCCTAGGTGCAGGTAGGTATGGGAAAGTGGCACCCTGACATTGAGGTTGTCTGCCAAAAATATCTGTTTAGAAAAAGAATTTGAGGTCAGCATAAATCCAGCCACAGACTTCTCTTTCCAGTACCTTCTTTCCCAGTGAGATACCTAAGGATGCACTTTGGATATCAGGCATACACCTATCACAGATGAATAATACGGGGCATTTTAAATTGCAGCCGCTGCAACCACCCTCTCTTCTATCAGTGTTACACCAGAAGGCACAAGCTCCACAGGAGCTGCTGGGATAGCGCTCATGCACCACCTCAACCCATTGCAAAATGTGACGGCTTACTTTAAACCTGGCAAAGAAGATGGCTTTGACTTAGCAACAAGACAGATTTTGGGTGCTGATTAAAGCAGACAGCTACAGTGGGTGGCAGCAACCACCAGCAGAGATGTTAAATACCCTGAACAGCAGTTTCTTAAACTATTCTGCTAATATGTGCCCAAGCTCATTTGATCATATATTATTATACACTCAGTAGATATTCCAGAAGGCATTCAACTGCCCAAAATAACTTAATCTGCCAACTCAATAGCATGAAGACTTTTAAAAGATAATAAAAACACTGAGCATCTTGTAACATCTCAAGAACAACTGTCACAGAACAGTAAATATGGTCTGGAAACTCAGAAAAGTGGCATTTGACACATAAGAAAACCCCCTCAGAGATACAAGCGAGTCATAAAAATTATCTCAAAAGCTACAACCCACACTATCAAAACATGAAACATTTTAGACTCAATTGAGAACTCGTATCAGTGTTATAAGCTCTGCTTGTTAAAATGTGCAGTATTTTTGCAATACAGAGCTGGCAAGCATAGTATAAGGTTAGGAACAGTGCACACCTGCAGTCTCAGCAGTAGGTCTATTTTTCTTTATTTAATTTCAAGCAGCTGTTTGCATTTCACAGACTGTAGGGCAATTCCATTCTTTTTTCCAGCTCCTTAAGATGGATTCAGACTCTGTAAAATTCAGATTCATAAAATTCTACAAGTGTTGTCATTAAAAAGAGAAAAATATCAGGAAAAACCTTTCCAACATGTTTCACCAGACAACTTCTCTAAAAATTACAAACCACTCCACTTATTTCTTTTGGTTTTCTCCTGAAGACTGACAATGAGACTAATCACTGATGTCCTCTTTAATGACCACTTAAACCGTTTATCTAAAACTGAAATATGATGTATTCCCCCAAGTGATTAAAAGACAATCACTTCATTCAACAGCCTGTCACATCTCTTAGCACTCAGAAAACCCATGCAAATTCATTTTTTCTGAAATCGCATCTTTTAGTTCACTAGCACAATGTCCTACTTTTAATACAGAAAAAAAACAACAGTGGAACATCTACAGGACAAAGAAGGTAACGGAGCTAGTTAGTAATCCAAGCTGAAAAGACATGATTCAAGATGACAAACTGGCAACCTCCACAGAATGAGCTTGACACTTTTTATAGCCACTGACACAGTAATGAATGCTCCACTTTGGGTGGAGCCAAACACAATGTTCTGCCCAGTATTTCTTAAAAGAAAGCACTTTGCTGAGCCTTATACAGAAGCAACTTTATCTACAAACAGTAAAAAAAAAAAAAAAAAAAAAAAAGGAAAAAGTACTGTCTTAGTTAATTTCACCCCAGCTGTGGCAATTACCTCGAAGAGAAGGGAAAAGCAACATTACATTATTTTAAGTAGTTCTTCCTTCAGGAAAACCTGTATCAGATGGGGCCCAAAGTACCCATCTGCCTTACTTTTCTAATGGTTCCATTACTGAGCCGAATTCCAACAGAAAGGGGGTATTTTTTAAAGGTATATGCTGCTTAGTAGCCTCTGGGATACAGGATCTAGCACTGCCCTAGCAGTAATGTTTATTTAAGCAGAGTCTATTTCAAATTTCAATCTCAGAGTGTTCAATTAGAGCACTTTTTTTTTTTGCTTACTGCTATCACACCTGAAGCAGGCCTTGTAACAGAAATGAAGCTCACTTCTGAGGTACTAACTGAAAGCTAAAACGGCTTTCTAAAACTAAACTTCTGCCCTCGGTTTCTTTCTAAATCTAGTAAAAATCCATTTCTTTCCTAGAAGTTATTAATGAGTTCTATATTAACTGCTTTACCTTGCTCCTCTGACATGTACTGGAGTGTCAGCAGAACAACATTTTGTTGCAGCAGATTCCTAAGACTTTAAGAGCTGGCACACATTACATGTTCAGCTAAGTGGTTTCATAAGTGCAGATTATACTAAGGAAAGCTTTAAAAATGGACAATTACTGTTTAAGAAAAAAAAAGTCACTGTGGCTCAAGTGACTTCAGTGGGTTTTATGCTGTGTTATCATGTGGATCACAACAGCCTTTACATTTACATAACATCCATACCATGTCAGGCCAAAAACCTATCTAGACCAGCATCTGAGAGGTCAACCACCAACCACCACATGCTAAGAGAACTGGCCAAGATAAAGTGTTTGGCCAACTCAGACATCTGAGTCTTATGTTTGGATAAGGTTCTTCAGTCAACTTCATTAAAAGAAAGACTCAGCCTTATTCTGCTAGGTCAGAGACTGGATTTGGGAATGGCTTTATTCCTGTTGCTGACAAGATTTCCTGTCTGCTTAACTTCTTGATGGCAAACTTCTAAATGACCAGTGACTAGTAACACCTCCCCCTTCACAAATGCAGATATACTCCCTGGAGTTGACTCACAAATGCAGATATACTCCCTGGAGTTGACCAGCGTTCTTCAGTAACAATTATCCGTAACTCTTTATATTCCAACAAATTTTTTCTACAGATAACAGAAATATGGTTCTTGTTTTGCATTCTGCCTGGAAGAGTGCAAGGAATAACCCTTCCGTAAAAAAAAACATAAAACAAAAATAGCAATTACAAATAGTCACCAGAAGCATGAGCACGCTGTGCTGCCTGCAGAGACCAGCACTGGGTCTGTTTTTCTCCTCTGCTGCACCAATGCAGTGGCCAAGACCTCACAGAACTGAGCTAAAAACTCAAAACCCAGGAGCATAGGAGGTGTTATCCTGTTCTCAGCTGAAATAGAGACAGCAAGGCAATGAGGAACAGGCCTTCCCCCATTAAAACTACACAATGGGGCTGCTGGGTAGCAAGTTTCCAAGGGTGCAATTAGAGGAAGGTGGCTACTTTGCATTTTAGCACAAGTGGTAAGACTATTTGAATACTGTGGAGCCCACGTGGCAATAGATGGCGTTGACTTAATAAAAGGCTATATGATGCATTTTAGACAAAAGGCCCATATGGGGCATCCTCTCCTACCAAACTTTGGTTAGGCTTTCCTTAGACGCGCACTGCATACAGATCACCCCTTGAAAGCTTCTTAAGGGACTCAATTCTTTTCTTTCAATGGTTTCTCCATCTTCTATCTTCATCAACCCATTACAAAGTCACTACAACTGACCCAAATATAATTCTGCTCTGATTTGAGTCTAAATCCAAAAATGGGGAGGGGAGCTCTGCTTTCACACACATGGAATTGCCATGAGCATGCACTCAAGTATCCTTTGCAAACCTGCCATGTGATGCCCAGGATCAAAACCAGCACTGACTCTTTCTACTCTACCCTGAGGTCTCATAGGAAGTGGCAGTTCCTGCTATACCTTTATACACAAGCCTTGCCTCCAAATAAATATCCTCAAAAGCCTCAAACAAATCTCACATTCATATCAAGAGACCAAGCATTGGTCCAACACAGGTAGAAGAATTTGAAATCAAATAGGCGGTGTTTATTCACTCTATTCTTTAGCTTTCAAAAATTTGCATCTCAGAGATTTTTTAAGAGCTCAGAACAAAACCCCTCAAGTTCTTTTCACGTTTCAGAATAAGGATTCACTGACCAGGCACCTTTAAATTCAGTTTCTCATAACAGAAGAACAACTAACTCTATCCAGAAGTTATTTATAAACTATCTTGATCTTCGCTTGTTTAACTGAACTGGAATCCCCTGAGAAATATTGTATTTCTATTTTAAAAGGCGTATGTGTATACTGCTTGTATTTACTCATCACTAACAGTGGAAAAAAATTGTCTTTCTGTACTCCTTTTAAACATATTTAACCATCATAAGAAACGAGATACCTATTGTTTACTCATTCTTCCAGTATTTAGCTTGAACTAGACAACTCAGTGATTCAAACCGTCTTCACAGGAAACAGACAGCTTTGAGCCAGTCTTGTTTATCTTTCTATCAGATTCTTGAAACAACTGAAACGTAAAAGCGTAAGGATACATTTGAAGTCTGCTTCACACTGGAAACTCAACAACTTAAAAACGCAGAAGATGCTTCTTTTTTCCTGGTAAAAGTTAAAAAAAAAAAAAAAAAAAAAAAAGGCAGTATAAATCCTGCACTAACAAAGAATTCTTCTGAGTTTTAGGTAGAAAACACACTCCCATACAACTGAGGAGAGAAATGGAAAAGAGACAAGAGGATCCACATCATGTTGCTGGTTTGTCTTGCAAGGCACTGACGACTCATACAACCTAAGCAGCAGTGTCTGCTTCCCAACTCCCAAGATGTAACCTCCTGCAGGCAGCAGCAAAGTCATTTACAAGGCTGTCTGTCAAGCTAGAAGTGGGATCTACTCAATCACATCAGTTATTCACACCTAAAGAATTCTCAGGACATTTGTTGTAAGCTGCTGCTTTACAAGTGAAATAAAGAAAGTGCTAAGGGAGGGAAATACAGACATTTTCTACTGCAGTCACTTCATTTACCACACATTTAAGAACAACAGGGCACCTACTACATTTTGTATTTTATAGGCCATTCAGAAAAGCTTAAGATGCTCATGAATCAATTCAAACAGATATAAGTTTTGTAATTTACCTGTTTCCAGTAACAGAGAAATACTTAAGCTATTATTAAGATACATTTTTTGTTCAAAAGGCTAAACCAATTTTCAAAAAAAAAAAAAAAAGGCAATCAACTGTTGCCTAAGAGGCAGTCACCTAAGCTCTCAAAATGCCCTTCTTTATTATCACATTCACTGGATTTTGGCAAGCCTGTCTTTGTGCAGAAGATGCAGCTTTGACAGAGGTGAGTAGCCAGCTCTGCATGTAGACCACTTCTTTAGCTTGGTTTTTGGAACAAATATGAATCCCATTTGTTTTCCTGACAGCAAATGAATCAGGTTCCTCAAAGAATTTAGATACTGGTGTTTCCAGAAGAAAACACAAGAAAGATCAACATCCTAACCACTGAGGGTTTAATGGGGTTTAAACGCCTCATGTTTCCTCTGGTTCAGTTTGTCTTTTAATGTCTGTTGAACAGTGGCAGTGCTTCACAAGTGGCACAGGAAGACCAGACAGCTTCAAATCTGTTATCCAGGGCACTCCAAAGGTGAAAGACAACTGCAGAAGCCTGGAATGTGCAAGGAAGGATCTAACCCTGTTTCCACCTCTCAAACAAATATGCTGAAGCACAAATGTTTGTTAGAACAAGGTACAGCACCTAAACTCCAGAAGAAAATTTCTTACTGTCCTCTCAGAAAGGAAGAAATTACTTAGACCTGAAAACTGGGCAGGATCTCAGATAGCTTCTCTAAGTATTTTGTCATGGGCTAGCCCCAAGTATTTCATCAAGAACTCTTAGGCCAGGTGGCTGTGCTTGGCATGCTGACTTCCCTTGGCTCCTACCACACATAGCTAAGCACGCTGAGCACTGCACACCAAGCCAAATCACGCTGTGGATAGGAGGTTTAAAAGAGTGAGGGTTTCCCTCACCATCATCAGCTCCACACTTTCAACTTAACTTCTGCCCATGTAACTGCACATGATAAACCAAGGGTTTGGGCCAGTGGCCAAAATCCTGTCTAGATGCTTGAGGAACAGAAGTGATGAAGCAGAATGATTTTCCTCTACCATTCTTATCCAAGTTTAGGGACACTTTTTCATCTGCACTCCAAGTTAAGATGATTTATACTGACACTTCCCATCACAATTTCAAATAAATCTCAAGGAACACAATTTGCAGTAACTGACTATTACCTGTCCAAAGAATAAGAGTTACAAACAAGTCAAATGTGATATGGCATCTCCTACCTTTTTTTTTAACCCAGACACATCAGAAACAAATCCAGGAAAGAATGCTTCTTTATCTGCACAAAATGAGTTCTCACAGTTTTTAATACTCTCACCATATCCAGGCAGCTACACCACTCAAACCATTGGCCTAATCCCTCTCGTAGTTTACTTTCAGGGAAACATCTTGAAAGCATGGTTCCTTGCCTTCAGAAGTTTTCCACGATACCAAAGATGCAATATGCTATTGAAAACACAGTGACAGAGAGCTGCACTAGTGTTTTATTTGAGTGACTGATAAAGTTAATAGTAAGTTAATAGTTAATAACTTACTAGTTATTTAGGGGACCACACTACTAGATCTTCAGTTAAATGTAAGAAATTATATTATCAAAGTGCTACATTAACAACATGTGTTAACACAGTCGTTCAAGAAAAATACTGATTCTCACATAAATCACAGCATACCTAACCACATATACACCACAGCATACACTCAACAGTTAATACAAAAATTAAAAAACACCATCACATTTTAAGAGGCCAAAGACAGAACTGGTAAACAGCAGTGCCACCACAGAACTGCAAGTCTGGTAATTCCTGAACATACTTGAAATTTTGACAAAGGAATATTTTCAGCAGCCTCTTCACAGACCACAAATGCCCATACACGTACATCGCCATGTTCAGATATACAATTCACAGAAACTCGGCTTGCAAAGCGCCAGTCTAACGTGAAACCGAGTCTTCTCTGAGAATTTAACTCTGCAGCTTACTTTGGACTCGGCGCCGCCGAACACATAAGCCAGACCCACCCAAGAGACCGGGCAGATGCAACAGGCGCTTACAACGAGTTACCCGGGGCTGCAGCCTGCGCTACCGCCGCTATCCCTTGTTCCCCCTCCACGGGGAAGGGCTGGAGAGGACCCACGTTCACAGAGCGGCTGATGGGGAATCCAAGGGAAAGGCTGCAGACACCCGCTGAAACACGGCAACAAAAGCGAGCTCCGCCGTCTCCTGGCGAAGCCCCTCGGCGCCGGGCCCCGACCCGACCCGCCCCGCAGCAACCAGGCGTCTTCCCCCCGCGCCCTCCACTCACTTTTGGTGGCGGCGATCAAGTTTTTCCCATCCTTGAGCAACTCCTTGATAAATTTATTGGTCTTCTCCAGCTCGGCCTCATGGGCTCTAACCCGCTCCCTAAACCAGGGGCTGTCCAGGTAGCAGTCGCTGAACTCCAGCGGTTGCAGCCCCATGGCTGCGCCGCGCCGGGGCTCGCCTCCCTGCGAACCTCCCCCAGCAGCGACCTCCTCAGCAGCCAAGACACAAGAGACGTCCCCGCGGCGGTGAAGAGCCTGCCGCGGTCACAAAGAGAGCAGCGGAGACGACTCCCCCCGCGCACGGCTGGGCACAGGCGAAGACGAAGCCAGCTGCACCGCCCTCTCGCCTGTAAAGGGCGGAGCAGCAGAGCAGAGGAACACCCAGCTCCCGGCAGCTCCACCGGCACCCGTCCGCCCCGTGGTGGCTGTATAAGGCTGTGTGGCGGGGGCCTAATAACTAGGAGAGCAGCTCTGATAGAGCAGCTATGCTCAGCCGCTGCGGATGTCCCCGTGTGGGAGGTGCGGGCAGGTGGTTCCCCCGCGAGTCGCCGGGCCCTCTTGGCGAGGTTCTGCTCGTTCGGGGTTGAGCGGCTTAGCCGGGCCTGGGCAGGCGCAGTGCCATATGGTTGGGTGGAAAAGCCGAAGCGGCTTGTAGCAGCAGGTCGCGGGTTGCCCGTCCCTATTTGTCAGGGTGGGGAAGCCGCCGGGTTTGAGATGCCGCGGGTGGATGAGTCACCCCACGGAAACAGTGGAGGAAGGGGCAGAGCCCGCCTGCAGTGGAGGGGGAGTACTGAGCAGCTTCATTCAGAGTCAGTCGTGGCGGTATGCTGGTAGAGAAGGTGGCATTGCTCACTTCTGCTCTAGTGCCTGGCTGTGAAGTACTAAGTAGGTACAACGTGCCTCTATGTCTTCATTTAAAAAGCTAACCCAGACGGTTCTCATGAACAAGTACTGCTGCAAGAGCAAAACCTTCAGTATCATAGAACAGTTTGGGCAAGAGCACCTTCCACTCGACCAGGCTGTTCAAAGAGAAGACTGTTTTCCTGAATTGTTCTGGTTAAGAACAGTGGGAAACTCGGGAGGAGGGGCAAGGAAGGCATGTAATTATACTTGTGTGTATATATATATATGTAATTAAACTATAATTTTGTGGGTTTAATAGTAGTGCAATTCTTAGTGATTTGGTGGATAGTGATAGACTTTTGTAGATTATTTGGGCTATATATTTCAGTCATTAATATATGTCTAGATGTTTCGTTCAGGATTAACTTTATTTCATTTTCTGTATTTTGGCAAGTTTAATGTTAGTTCCTGATCCTTTTGAATCAAAAAGCTTTGTATTAATTTAAATGTGTTATTGTAATGCCCATAGTTAAGACTAGCATGCACTGGACAGAGCAACAAAATACAGCTGTCTTTTCGAAAGCTACTTTTATCTTTCAAAAATCAGCTCCTAAAATTTCTAGAAGTTGCTTGACACAAAGGTAACTAGCGTTACTATCAACTGCCCTCTGCATGACCCCAGGTGCTGACCTGAAGAAGCCATGTTTGAAAATAGGTAGGCATTTTAGGAATCTCACATAAAGTTACTCCTGTTTGTAGAATCAGTGTATCGGGTAGGATTCAGTTTTGCCAACACCTAGGGTTTTTTTAATAACTATCCACTTGAGAGTCTGCTTCAGAAACCAGACCAAGTGCTACCCCCCTGACTGTGGTCACTGAGCTCAAGTAAGAGCAGGATCTCATGATCAAAGGCAAAGGTAGTGCTTTCATCGTTCATGTGGATGAGGAAAATAAGGAAGCACAATTGTGTAAAAAAAAGGCCAGGCAGAGTGGAGCTGACCTGACATGGATTGCTGTAAGTAATTACTGTTCTTGAAAGTAGCCTTAAATGTGAGTGTGGTCTCTGACCAGCTGCTGCTTACAGGTGCAGATGACTTGTCTAAAATCACGGCAGGCCAGGAGGTGCTGTGGAGTGCAGACCCAGATTATGCAGCCTTACTGATAGATCATGTTATCTGCTGTGATACTTATTTTCTGATATTACTTAACTGAGAAGTTACTAGGCTACTCAAAACTCCAATCAAAAAGAATTTTTTAAAACCCACCTTAAATAACAAACAATCGTTGTCTCTGGAGCAGCACTGGAAGAGTTAAGTATGCCTTTCATAAATAGTTTGCTTTGTCCTGTAGTTGTCTTCAGAATTCAGATTAGAATAATATTTTTCATGCCTGTTTATAGTTACTGCAATTTCCCTATCATAGTTACACTGAAGTACTGTAAAGTAATTGAATTGCATGCATTGTGTGGAGTGGCTTACATTCGAATTTCAATAAAATAAAACCTGAATATTTAGTTTTGCCCTGAGTTTTTTAGATGGGGAAAAAAACGCCAGGTCTAGAATTTAGATTTGTCCTACCATGACAGGCCCATTAAGGAAATTGGCCCACCTACTTCAGTCATGTGAAATAAAAATGTCTTCCATTCTAGCTGCAGCTAAAAGGAGCTGTGATAGTCTAACAAATACACATGTACACATAACACTTTTTCCAGAATAAAAAGAGTTAACTTGTATTTAAATAATAAAGCAAGGAAGCAAATTACTATTAGGTTGTTATTCTATACTGTTTATCCAGTACTGGTATTCAGATAACTTAGTGGTTTTCTACCACCAAAATTATTAAATATATCTTTTCATAAACCTGACCTACCAGACCCTGAAATGGATTGTGATTTTTAAAAAAAAAAAAAAAAAAAGGATGAAAAACGGGGGAGAAATAACTACCCATAAATTTAAATGGACAAAAATTATGAGCAATAAAAGGAGTTGTACTTTCTTCACAAATTAAGGCTAGAGGTGTTTTTTATATCAGCAGTTCATAAAATTATCTTTTCTGCCATTCCTTACTCGAGGTCATCAGATTGTACAGCCTCCTTGTAGCTTCTTTTGTAGACTATGACAAAGATTGACTGTGTGAAGCTCTGGCAACATTCTGTGCATGTATCGTCCTTTCATCTTTGCTTTTCCCTCACCATTCATTGCAAGCATGGTTTCAGAAAATGTGAAATGACTCTTTATGTCATTTTATACAATAGGCACACACCAGCATAGCATCATAGCAACCTTCCAGTATCTGAAGGGGGCTTATAAGGATGCAGGGGAGGGGATATTTTTTAGGGACTGCAGTGATAGGACAAGGGGTAACGGCTTAAACCTTAAACAGGGGAAGTTTAAATTGGATATAAGGAAGAAGTTCTTTACTGTAAGGGTGGTGAGGCACTGGAATGGGCTGCCCAGGGAAGTTGTGGATGCTCCATCCTTGGCCGTGTTCAAGGCCAGGTTGGAAAGAGCCTTAGGTGGCATGGTTTACTGGGAGGTGTCCCTGCCCATGGCAGGGGTGTTGGAACTTGATGATCTTAAGGTCCTTTCCAACCCTAACTATTCTATGATTCTATGTGTTTTGCTTCCTTGTGTTCTTCTCTGGTCACCTTGACATCCTGATTTTCAGAAAATACTGTTCATGGCTGATTGCATGTTATAGGAAGATGAGTCAGAAATAAGTAAATTTAGTTTTATTGACATTTTATTACAGAACATTGATACTGGCTCCCACCATTTGTAGCAAGCAGCTGTGCTGAGTTGATGGCAACATCTTTAGCAACAGCATCTATTCCAAGGTATTGTAGTTTCTTCTCTTGTCTAACCACTTTCACCTGCATGAGGATAAGAGTCCTGTAATAGGTTTGTAGAAGGTTTATTGAGTTTCCTTCTAACTCACATCTTGGTTGTGGCTTGGCTTGTTTGATGTTAGGGCCTTATGTCCATGTGAGGTACTGCTAAGCCGCATGATCTCTCTACTCTCCCCCATCAAGGGTGCAAATAGAAACAGACTAATCTTTGACCACCTATGACGCAGACCAACATTATTTATTTATTCTACTGTAAATCAATTTGATTATTATTGGGGATAATCACGTTGATTATCAGGTAAAATAGTAATTCCTTTCTGGTGCTCCTTTACAGCGCAAGCTTCACCCAACAAATTGCTGTAGTATGCAGTTGTGTGCTTTTTCAGTGTTACAAACATTAGATTCTGTGACTGGGGCTTTTTTTTTTTTTTTTTTTTTTTAATTCATGTGAAGCATTCCATTAAAAAGTTGTATGAGATTAACAAATATTATTGAAAATTCCAAGGATTTTGAGCTCACTTTTTAGCAATCTTCTCCCACAAATGGATCAAGTTAGCACACAGTACTACTTCATTTATGGGTGAAAATAGGCACTATAAAGCATTTATGCTATCCATCTGGCATTTGCTCTGAAGAAGGAAAAAATACGGTTGAACAAGTTTGCAGAATCATGGTACTGGAAATACTGGCTCATTACAGTGTCTGATACACCCCAGCTCACTGCCCACAGGTGATAACTGCCTCTATGTTTTGTTTTTTTCCTCCCTCTCCATATCCCACATGTGCTAATATTTTCTTTTTCCCCACACTGTCGCCCCTTAGCTGGGCAGCACAATTAAGCTAAATCCAGGGAATGTCGTTCCCTGCCTGTAACCACATCGGGGTCTGCGGGGCAGTGGCCGCGCGGCGGGTACTCCCTTCCGGGGTCGTCTGCCAACTGCGACAACCATCCTGCGCATGCGCGATGACCTCTGCCCGGCTCTAAGATGGCGGCTTCCCGGGGTGCGTGCGTGGAGTGTATGGTAGTTTCGGTCCGTGACGAGGAGGTGATGGGCTTGAGGGCGCTCGGCGCCCCGGTCTCGCCCTATGGGAAGACCCCCGCCTTACCCTGCTGCTTTCCCTGAGCCGTGGCAGGGCCCTGGCGCTCGTTCTGCAAGTGGGGCATTGTCTGGAGGTAGTGCAGCCTGGCAGACTTTCCTCCGGCCCCCTCGTTCTTCCTGTCCCGGGGCCCCTAAATCCATACGGCAGGCGAATTTGCGCAACACTCCCTGGTTTTTGCATGCCCTTGAGTATGTTACTGGTGCTTGCTTGAGATGTGGCGGATGTTTGTTTTAAGGAAAATAAAATGCCTAATTGTGATGGTGCTGTGTTTCTTGCAGTCTTTCTCCATGTGACAGCCGAAGGCGCGCTCTGTCTTCAGCTTTAGGATACGTCTGAAAACCCGAAAGGCGGTATTAGGCACTCCTATGTAAGTAAGCGTTAAAAGTTGTAAAAATATGCGTGTTGATTCTCATAATTCCTTCGTGTTTTCTTAAGGGGAGAAGTAGTCATGTTGCCTTGTGTGAAATAAACTGTGGGCTCGTTAGCTCTTTCTCTGGGAGGCTTTGCTTTTTGAAGATGCTGTTGTTGAAGTGGAGTTTTGACCTGCAGATTTTGTGGTCGATCGTAAAACTGTGTGCATGAACTTCTGGTGTTTGTCCAGTATTTGGTCACAGATGTGCTAAAATACATATTATAAAGATTAACTTTAAGAAGTGAAGAAGTGTAATCTTCCCCAGGTTACCCTGGTCTAACATTAACATGATGTGTGCTTGAGTTTTGAGTGGTGGACACTCATTTTGAATTATCAGTGGCATAAAGATCACCATGATTTTGAATGCTTAGTACCTGGGGGGACGGGGGATGATGTCTTTACTAATGTCAGTGAAAATTAAAATGTGTGCAACCCTTTTGGCCTACAGGATGCACAGCTCTTTTTTATTCATTTTTCTCTTCTTTAGGAAGAGCGAGTATTTGCAACTTTCATGATGCCCAACTGTAACTCTAAAATTCACAGAGGTGGTCAGGAAGCTGGCAGGCGGGAGCTGGTTTCCAGGTCTTTGCAGAGTGCTC
Source organism: Amazona ochrocephala (assembly GCA_039720435.1). NCBI lineage: Eukaryota > Metazoa > Chordata > Aves > Psittaciformes > Psittacidae > Amazona > Amazona ochrocephala. The sequence goes on from CM077879.1 coordinate 67,171,720, forward strand.
AGCATTGCTTGGAGGACCAGGATTTTGGAACTGCGTATGCTCACTATCTCCTGGTACTAAATCTAGCTCCTGAGTTAAAAACTAGCGTCAAGGTAAGTGTGCTTTGAATTGCTTGAAACAGTTTTATTTACTGTATTCCTCTTGAGGCTTTCTGACACCTTTTGTGTTTGTGATTTGTTGTACGTAACTGATTCTCCTGGTTAGTCTTCAAAATAGAAGCAGAAAGTATTAAAAATATAGTCAATAACTTGTTTAATAAGCTTTGTATGCATGTGGGAAGAGAACTGATACAGTTTTAGTCTGTGTGTTGACTAAGTTTAATAAAAATAAGGCCCTATTAGTATTGGCTTGTGGTATAGTCTGCAGGCTCTTAGTGTACATGTGCTGCTGGGTGGTGATATTTGAAAACTTATTTCTACTTCTTCAAGTAAGCTAGCTAATTTGGGATGATAGCAAGCAATTGTATGCTGTTGCTTAGGGAAATGAAAGTGTTCAGGTGCATGTCAGTATACATCCAGATGTTTTCAGGGCTCAATTCTCTGTTTCTGGTAACTGCCAGCAACTCAGTGATATGTGTTTTATTTTCTAGGAAACATTTCAGTTTACTCTCTTCAAATGGGCAGAAGAGCTAGATTCTCTGGCACGGATTCAAGATCTGTTTAACTGTTATGAGCAAGCACTTGAACTGTACCCAGATGATGAAGTGATATGTAATAGTATGGGAGAACATCTTTTCAGGTTCGTACTAATGTATATGCAGTTTTTGTAAGGTTCACACTTAATATTGCATGTTAACAAGGCTCAATTTAGCAGAGGAGATAAAAAGTGTTTAAAAGTAAATGCGAGCATATGCTGTGTAGTGTGTACTGTTGGACTTCAAAACTGTTTGTCAGCTTGAAAGAGTAGCCAGTGTTAAAATACATGTTGATAGAGCATAAGTGGAAAAAAGAAAAAAGAAATCTCTCCTTTCTTTCCTGTTAGATCCCTGAGCACTGCTGTCTCTTAATACTGTTGAGGTCTCATATAACAGACCTTTGAAGTGAAGAAGCTGGTATCCTGTGTAGGCTGTTCTTAAATGTCTGAGGCTTATGCTTTTATTTATTAATGTAAAGCATTCTTTTCCTGCTTTCTTTGAACAGTCCAAAGCATGGTGATTTGTTGTTGCTCAGGGTTCTAAAATCATCTGAGGTTGGAATTTTAAGATTGAAATCATAGGTCATGGATCCAAGTAGTTTTAATTAGGTTTGCTTTTTGTGATTACTTTGTTTTAAAGAACAATTCTCCCAGCATTGTACTAAAACATACATATTTTTGCATTTTATAGATTTTTGTTTTGTTTTTTCAGTGCTACCTGGTTTGAGACTATCCTACAGGTATTATAAAAACTTGCTTCATGTTCACAATTCAGTTTTAAAAATTGCTACTTAATGCAAGCACTGGCAAGTCAGAATTTGGTTGCTTTGAAGTATGTCCAGTTAAATAGAGTAAAACAGTTTTGGGGTTTGTAGCATTCTATCGACTTGAAAATCTGTGAGACTGGATTGCAACTTGCCGATGTCCTATTGTTGCAATAAGTTTTTGTAGAACCTGTTCTAGTTTGTCAAAGGATGTAGATGAAGGCTGGTGCCCATGATGGTATTTTTCAGCTACCTTTGCATTTTAAAGTGATTTGATGTAGAGCTGTAAATAATTTTTTTTTTCAGAAAGCAGTATCAATGTTTCTAACTAAAGCAAAGTATTTCCATTGTCTTTTAGCTGATGTAAGACTTCTTTACAGACCCACAGATATTTACAGATATGTGACAGCTGAATGCATGCTTTCTATTTGTCATTTTGACTATTAGAATGGGTTTTCGAGATGAAGCAGCTGGATATTTTCATAAAGCAGTGAAGCTTAACCCAGACTTTGCTGATGCAAAGGAGAATTTTTACCGCGTTGCAAACTGGCTTGTGGAACGCTGGCACTTCATCATGCTCAACGATACCAAGAGGAACCTTACTTATCTAAAAGCAATTGAGAATGCTGTCCGCTCAGGGTGCAAATCTGTCCTTGATATTGGAACAGGAACAGGTATTTTGAGGTGTGTCAGAAGTGTATATTTAACATGAACTTAATAGAAGCATATTTGTTGTCTCTCAAACTTTGGTTGCTAGTGGGAAAAAATTTCTTTAATGCCTTTTATTGAGGCAAAACTTAAAGAAAAGAAAGCTTTCAGATGTCAGTCTGGAGGCTCGTGTCTAGCAGTATTTTTTGAACCCCTGCTTTAAAATTGTTGTAGAAGCTTTTTCGCCAGTAGCTGCTGCATAAATTTAGTTACTGGTGTTGGTTTTGCAGTAGTAATGCCATGTGTCCCATCTTTAAGTATTGAGTCTAGTGTAAAGAGTGAATTTAGCATAGCTGAGGGAGTATCATGCTACCTCAATTTATGTATTTTTCATGATAACATATCAAGAGGATATTCATTTGTGCAGTATCAGTATTCATAAAAGAATACTAGTTCACTTAATGATGATTTTTAGACTTGAACTGTTTTCTTAGAATGTGAAGCAGATGCAGAAATGGAACTTAATAAAATTCAGTATATTGTCATACTTTCCCCTCCAGTTTGAATCATTTTAAGTAAAAGCCTGGATTCTTGTGTTTTTCAGTATGTTTGCAAAAAAGGCAGGGGCATCCCTTGTCTATGCCTGTGAGTTGTCAAAGACAATGTATGAACTAGCCTGTGATGTGGTGGCAGCAAATAACATGGAAAGAAAGATCAATCTTCTGCATTTGAAGTCACTCGATATAGAAATTCCAAAGCACATACCTGAAAGGTACGTTGTAACTCGCTCTTGTGATTTTTTTTTTTTTTTTCTCTTAATTTCAAGAAGATAGAAGATATCCTGTCTCTCAGGGATCGGTGTTGGGACCGGTCCTGTTCAACATCTTTGTTGGTGACATGGACAGTGGGATTGAGTGCGCCCTCAGCAAGTTTGCCGATGACACCAAGCTGTGTGGTTCGGTTGATACACTGGAGGGAAAGAATGCCATCCAGAGGGACCTTGACACGCTTGTGAGGTGGGCTGATGCCAACCTGATGAAGTTTAACCATGACAAGTGCAAGGTCCTACACCTGGGTCGGAGCAATCCCAGGCACAGCTACAGGTTGGGCAGAGAAGAGATTCAGAGCAGCCCTGCAGAGAAGGACCTGGGGGTGTTGGTCAATGAGAAAATGAACATGAGCCGGCAGTGTGAGCTTGCAGCCCAGAAAGCCAACCGTATCCTGGGCTGCATCAAAAGGAGCATAACCAGCAGGTTGAGGGAGGTGATCCTGCCCCACTACTCTGCTCTTGTGAGACCTCACTTGGAGTATTGTGTGCAGTTCTGGTGTCCCCAACATAAAAAGGACATGGAACTGTTGGAACAAGTCCAAAGGAGGGCCATGAGGACAATCGGGGGACTGGAGCACCTGCCGTATGGAGATAGGATGAGAAAGTTGGGGCCATTCAGCCTGGAGAAGAGAAGGCTGCGTGAAGACCTCATAGCCTTCCAATACCTGAAGGGGGCTTATAGGGATGCTGGGGAGGGACTCTTCATTAGGGACTCTAGTGCTTGGACAAGGGGTAATGGGTTCAAACTTAAACAGGGGAAGTTTAGATTGGATATGAGGAGGAAGTTCTTTACTGTAAGGGTGGTGAGGCCCTGGAATGGGTTGCCCAGGGAAGTTGTGAATGCTTCATCCCTGGTGGCGTTCAAGGCGGGTTTGGACATAGCCTTGGATGGCATGGTTTAGTGGGAGGTGTCCCTGCCCATGGCAGGGGGATTGGAACTAGATGATATTAAGGTCCTTTCCAACCCTAACTATTCTATGATTCTGTGACCTAAACAAGAAATGACTTTGCCTTTTGCCCATAATGTGAGAAGCTTCTCTGTATGTTTCATGTTTTTAAGAGCAGTGTAGAAATGATAACATGTTCTTTAGATGTTTAGAAATTCTTTAGAATTTCTGTGGTAGATCAACAGTGTCCTAAAGTAAGGAGTTTAATTCCATGATGTTGGGAGCTTTGGGGCAAATGCATTTGCAATTATATTGCAGCAATAGGAAAAGAAAAATCAGATGAATACATTGTGAAAATAATTTTAACACTCTTTTATACTTAACAACTTTGGCTTACTTCGGCAGCCCATGAATTGGATGGAGGTATGTAACGGCCTGCAAAGGAAGACTGTTTCTGGGGCATACCACATCCTGCAACTCCACGTCATCTTCTGTGTGTATCAGTGAGATCTGAAGTTGCTGGTTGTTTGCCTCTTCTGATCAGGCATTGGGGGAAAACCTCCCCTTTCCAGTATCCTGTGAGAGTGCTACTTTGGAGGCAAAGAGATGCCACATGGTGTGTGTAGTTTGCATTTGGAAGGCTGGTCATGGCTGGGCTGACTCAAACTGTGAATGTCAGCACCCTACTGCATTGCAGTTTGTCCTGTGAGAGTAGGTTTGTGTTTCTATGTGCACATCTGTGCGCCTGTCTGCATAGCAGATATTCATGTGCTTTTAGAAAATTAAGTAGCTGATTTTCCAATGTTGAGTAGTGTCTTCTGAAGCACAGTAAAGCATACTGGGGCAAATAAGCAGCTTGGAATTGCTCTTGGCAAATTAGAATTTGATCAGTATTAACAGCTGTCAGCATGCATGATCCAGGCTTTCTATGCTACCCTGCTCACTGTCCCATTCAGCAGGAGTTCTTCAGGAGGATCTGTACATTTTTAGCAGGTAGAGATCAGAAAGGTTTTTTGTTTGGTTTGGTACATGTGAAGACAGGTTTGTTATTTCAGCTTACCACCACGAGATATGCAGATTAAATGTGGGAAATAATCAGTTTTATTTCTAATTACTAACAGAATGTCTGGTGATGGTACAGGCTCATAATCTGATATGATGAAGCTCCATTGGTTTAGCATGCTAGTCAAGCCTTATCTTAATTATGTTGGCTGAGGTACAGTAACTGATCATATGTATCCTCTTAGTGTATATGATGAGTTATTGGATTTTACCTGTCAGGAGTAAATTGTTCAGGAAATGTCTTACCATGCTACATGTGGTTTAGTTTAAACCCGAAGGATATAGGACAGTAGGGTCTGGTAGTCTGTGTAATAATTTGTGATTTCATTACAGTTTTGTATTTGGGTTTTTTTTTTTATTCTTTTTTAACATGCGCACGTGGATGTATATTCTTGCACAAGATGCAAACAAAGTGCATGTTCTATAGTATCGCTGGCTGTGTGCCCAAACTGCAACATCTTCCTGTTTTGGCTAGATTCTTCTCACACTATTTATTTAGAAATGTTGAACAAGAAGCTTTATGATTAAACTCTTGGTCAATATTTATTCTCTTGTATCTGCATCTTGAATCACTTCTAGCAAACCAAAACATGTCATTTGTTGGAAAAATTAAGTTCCTATCTGTATTGAAGCTTCAGAATACTGGTAGAAGTTTTGTTCTGAGTTCACATTGTTGTGGTGGGTCTTTTTTTCTTTAAAAGAATAGTTGTTGACAGGAATGTGTGTTACACTGTATTTTATGATGCTCTTTTTCTTGTCTAGAGTTTCCTTGGTTGTCACAGAAACAGTTGATGCTGGTTTATTTGGAGAAGGAATTGTGGAGAGCTTGATACATGCTTGGGAACATTTGCTTTTACAACCAAAGGTGGGTGATGTGGGTACATACATATAAATAGGATTCCTGTTTTGTTTGGAACATATTAGTGCATTTGTGCATGTGCCGATGTTCACAGAAATACATGAATGAGGAACAACTGTCTTATGAATATTTTATGCCTATTGATATTTTTAAAATGAGCAGTCTGGGTTTGTTCAGTTAATTTGATTTTGGTGAAAGGCAGTGAGGCAACTGCATATGTTTTACTTCTGTGAGCTTGTGTTCTTGGGCAGACAGGTAATTGCAGTGCATGTTTCCCTGGTAAAACCTTCCGTCACACAGAGGTGTGTCACTCCTAATCACTGTTGATTCCTTCCCCATCAGCCCCCATCTTCCCCATCCTCCTGCTAGTAAATAACACCAAAGGGGTTTGTGTGTATTTTAAAGGCACTGTTTTCCTGAAATCATGATTACACCCTGTTCATTTTGAGATATTGACTAGTAACTGAAAGTTGTCAGTCTAAGCAGAAAATGATACATTACATCAGAATTATTCTTATCATAACACTAGGGAATAGTCACTTATAATATGCTAAATATGCCATATGTTTATGCTCTTTATTTTTGCTAACTTTGAACTTTTTTGGAAGACTGAACAATTTCACTGGGTCTTAGATTTTACTTTGTGTTTGGCATTTTAGCTAGCAGATGTTAAGCAAAGTAATATGAGAATGGTTCTTGTATGAGTTAACCTCTCTTAGGCCTTATGAAATAGAAGGACTTACGTTTTATTTTGATGTTGCCTCGATTCCAATTAACTTTTAAAAGTCTTATCTGGCTGAAACCTTTTGTATTCTGTTGAGCTGCAGCTGATGACCTCTAGTGTTAAGTGTAGAAATGATGCATTAAGGAAAGGTCCCCAAATGTTTAAATATGTTCTAGCAGGATACTAATTAAAAAACACTTCTAGAATTACACAGAGGAAGTAGAGACTGAAAAGCAAAGCTGATGCATAGATATATTGAAACACCATATTTAATAAACTCCTTTAATGGTCAGCTGGAATGACAAAACCCAGAAACTTTTCTAGTCACCAATAACTTTCTGATGTAATCAGAAATCTTGAATGTGATCTTGAATGGCTCATTAATGATTTTTAATTAATTAATTAACCTAAGCTTTGCAGTAATGGTAGAAATTGATCTGTCTCATTGCATGTTGTTGCTTATGTTTTCACAGCCTAAAAATCAAGATTTCAGTACTGGAAACTATGGCAGAGTAATTCCTGCAAGTGCTACAATATTTGGGATGGCAATAGAATGCAAAGAGATACGTAGACATCACAGGTATGTTTAAACTCCAGCACAGTTTGAACCCCTATTTGTTACTTGGGAAGAGAGACCAGTGGTTTCTGTTGAGGATTTTTCATGTACTGTTCTCTTCGTTTTTTGAATGGCTGATTATCTCTTTCACTAAAAGGATTCCTGTTCTTACACTCCTTCCCTCATCCTACCACCCCTGTGGTTCAGACTTTCTGGATACTTCATCAGAAATACTTGATTTTCAGTTATGCTGGCACACATGCTGTTAATATATATGAAAGACATTTAATTCCTTAAAAGTAAAATTACTTCTCAATTTCTGTATTGGAGATTCTTGGATTATCACTTGGCCTTTATCTTCATTTTACTTTCTTTATAATCTGTGCTGTATCTTGCTGGATGTAACCCTTTCAGAAGATGAGGACAGGATTTTGTAAAGCTGAAGTGTTAAGCCCACCTAGCATTATCTTTCTGAATATGTGCCTTGCCTAATTCTCGCAGCTAGCATACAGTAGGGTTTCTTTTCCTGGGACTGTTCTGACTGTGTATCAGTTATTTTGATACTAGTTTTTATTCTCATCTTCTAGCACAGTATCACTGCTTGGAGGCAGTCTCTGCCTGAGAGGCTTGGACTTGATGTATTTTGGTGAGGATTTATCGGAGATCAAAGAAAGCAGTAACTTTTGCAAGAGCTTCAGTGTACTGAATGGAAAATAGCCAGGCTGCATCAGTGATTTTTCTAATGCAGTAGACCTGGACAATAACCAGAAAGAGACTGAAGTTTCCATAGTCGATGAGCATAGAAGAACCTCCTTTTAGAAGTTAATTATTCATCAGTTGGTAGATAGGATTTTGCCTTAAAACATGGCATGACTTTTCAGGATGAAAATTAATGTAAAGTTTGAATTGTTGAATTAACAGTCTGTTCTAATAGTGTAGCTTAAGATCAGGTGGCTGGTAGGACTGAAATGATTGCCACAAGTTAATTATATACTACAGGAAGAAAAATGTCACTTGTTTTTTCTGCCTTTATAGTTTTGAGATCCCTTTTTGCAGTAATGCTTGCCTTAAGTTTATTTTAACAAGTGCTATTAAGCTTTATGGAAAACACATGTCTATTCTCAGATTTATACTGTACGGATCTCTGAATTATTCAAATGTGCATGTCTCCACGCTTCCTTAACTGTGTTCATGATCTGCAGCAAAACTTTGGAATTTGGGTGTTGTTTTTTTTTTTCTGAGCAGGATGCCTAGTGAAACACTGATTCACCTTACTGAGGGAGGGAATCCCCTTTCATTCCAGTTGTTGATAATCTTGCCTATCATCTATCTGTGGCTGATCTGATCATCTGTTCCTTTGTTTTAATAACTTAAAGTTATACTGCATTTCCTGTGCTCTGTCTCTCTTTTTTTTTTATCTTAGGATATAGAGAAATTCTAGATAAACCATACCAGTTTTCTTGTAATTCTGTGTGCCAGCTTTACAGCGAGTTTTGCGCTGGTTTGCCCCTTACTGTGGCTTCATTACCTAATGCTTTAGAGATAACTGTAATGTTTCTTTACTACAGCTGGTGCTGCTTGTACTCATTGCTTGTGTCTCCTGCAATGACTGTAGGGCCCAACTCTGCTGTGGTGTTGTGTAATTTTTTTATTTAATTTTGTTTTAGGGTTAGCTGTCGTTTTCTTGAAATCATCCTGAATTTTCCTAAATCTCCTGAAATCATTGCTCCCTCTTTGAGGCAGTTGTTTCACATCCATGTGAAATGTGTTTACTTTCAGAAGAATAAATGAACTGACAAACTTGTGAGAAGATTTGAGTTCTAGTAAGGATAAGTTTAGACTTCCACTAAAGTTTTAAGATACCAGCGTATACTGCATATTGGTTTTCACGTTGGAAGTAGGTATCTTTCGAGAGTCATATGCAACAGTAGACCAGTGTTCTAGGAGATCATAGGTGTGTGCTACATTAGTGCATCTACATTTGGTCATTTTGAATAAAGATGCCAGAATATGGGTTAATTTGCTAATTCAAGTCACTGTGAGAATTACAGGTTTCAGGATTTTTTAATGTTTAATTTTCAGTTGATTAGGTCCCGGAGGGAGGGGCAATGAAATGGCTCTAGTTTTATGCTATATATTGAAGCCAGGAGGGTTCATAAAAATATAATAATCTGCTGACCTTTTCCACAATACAGTTCTTGTATAGCAGCTGTTCTGTTTGGTTATATTCCTTTTAAAGTAATATATGTATTGAATTTCAAATGAAGGAGAAAAGTCTCATCATTATTGTTAAAATATCCAAGTTACTTCACTGAGCACTTGAGAAGATTCTCATTATTGTATTTTTTAGTATTTGCCGTGAAGTACTTGCTACTTCGTGTTTTCTATATGTCATATGTACTTTAATTGCTAGGGAATGGGCTCCAAAGATGGAACCTGATCTATTTTTGCATTTTAGCTATGCATAGTTGGCAGAATATATTTGCGTAAGAACCCAGGATATGATAAGGGGCAACTTATTTGATCCTGCAGTTGGGAGCTTCAAGGAGATGACTGTACCTGAGAACATTATCAGAGAGCCTGCCTGAACATACTTAGTTGTAGGGAGAGCTTTTTGCAGGGAGGGAAGGTTCCTGTGAAAGGAATTCAGATTTTAAAGTAGCTCTAGAAATCAAAATATAACTAGTTGTCATTTCAACTGCTGAGTGTTAGATTTCACTGTAAGAATGCGGATGTGCTTGATAGCTGTCACCGAAATGGGACGCACGGAGTCCTTCACGGGCAGATACACTTTTTCAGGGTAATCTGAAGTGTGGCTTATGCAAGACTCGTGTAACTTCCTGACCCATGCTTTGAAAATAAGACTATACCTTAAGTCCTCAAACCTAAGAGACTGTCAGTGTATGTAATCGGTTTAAAGCAGTTACGTCATTCTTTGAAGTTTTCCATATAAGGCTGTTTCTAGAAACCTAACTGATCTTCTGTCTTAGAAGAGAGGATATTCCAAGTTGTCAAAGCCTTTTACCTAGAAATCTCTGCTGAGACATTTTTTGCAGCTCTGTAACTATGAAAAATGCCTTATTCTGCATAGATTGTGTTTGAAAAATATATAAAAGTACTGCAAAATGAAAGTCGGACTCCAAAAATCCATTTTCCTATTGTATATCTGTCTTTGTTCTGACTATTCATCTGAGAGAAGCACCCTTGTTACCTTTCTAATGCAGCAGCAGAAGAAAAGCCTTATTTGTTCTTATTATCACAGGGTATATTCTCTCTCATTCTCTGTGAAGACTCAGTGAGTTGTACTTAAGGGAACAAAAGTCTGTTGCCTTTGACAAAGGACACACAGCGCTTTTTCTCAGTTCCTAGTGACAGCATTCAGTTCTGATTCTTGAAAGTGTTGTGCATTTTCTGTGCTTTAGAGCTGCTCTGAACATAATAAAAACCCCAGAGAATTGTTTTATTATCTTTTATTGTCTCTTCTATTCTTACACTCTGTGTTTAGAAAAACTTATGAAGCCTGGAAAGATTTTTATTATTTTTGGTCAAATTATTTGAAGTTTCATTTCGTCCCTTTTTCCCTTTAACTTCCAGAGTGGGGATGCAAGAAATTGCTGGTGTGCACTTGTCAAATTCAGTGCAGTTCTTTAGTCCAACATGCGCTTCTGCTGGTTCAGAGGAGACTGTCGAGCCTTACACCACTGAGAAGCTCAGTCGTATTCCTGGAGGCTACATACCTCTGACAGAGCCCTGTCGGGTAATGACAGTGGATTTCAACAATCTGCAGGTAATGGTTCTTTTTCTGCGTCCTTTATAAATAATCTGTTTATGAATAATGACAGCCCCATATCTTGTGTAGTTTCTGAGTTCAGTTTCAGAACAGTTTGCAAGTGCAAAGTTGGCAGATTTGCAGTGAAATCCTCTTGCTGATTTTGGTATTTATCTGGTTGTGTGGTGATGCAAGTCACCAGATGATGGTTTCTGAGGTTTTGAAGGTGGAGTTTTTTGTTTGTTCATCATACTTTAGTTCCCTAAAGTAGCTCACCATAGGATCAAACAACTGCCAGCCTTGCTACAGAGAGGGGAAGGAAGGATGCAATAGGCCCATCTTTAATGATTTATGCAGTTGTGAAGCTGACTTAATTTATTCCTCTACAGTATTCAAGAAACTCTTGAAGACAGAAAAGTAAGGATGTCTTTTACATCTGGCATCAAAATGTTTGCAAGTGTAGATGGATAAATGTACAAGAGATGGGAGACGAAGAAATTACCCTGTTCAACCAGCTTGCTTCTACCCTTCAGCTCCTTTGATATCTTACAGTATTTCTGTAACATGGCATTTTAAAATACAGTAGCATTATTTTGTGTATTTTGCACAAAATGTGTTTGTGTAGGTGTACTGAATAGGCTTGAACTGTAAGGCAGGTACCACAGCCACTTTCAGCTGAGCATGCTAAAAATACGATACATTGATCTGTGGTGTGTTTCTTTCTCATTGACCTGTGGTGAGGAGTTAGCATTGAGTCAGAGCTTAAAATAGATTCTGTTATATAAATGAAATTATTCTTGGCTTCTGCTTGGCCAGGAATTGCAGTCTTTCTGAATCAATAGCTTTTCCTAGTTGGCTTGTCTGACATCCTGAGATTAAAAATGAAATAAGACAAGGCTCTTCAGTACGCTACTGGGAGCAATCTCTCTGTGACCTAATGTTGCTTCTGCTTCTAGCATCAATAAGAAACTATTACTGTTATATGAAATGCCTACTCTTAAGCATCTGCAGGCTGGCAGACAACTAAAGGTAATTTTAAGGAGTAAAGAATGGTGTTACTTTTCAAACCATGTTTCAGAAATGCTCTTTTGAAGTTTCAGTTAGACTAATGGAGTGTTCCTGTCATGAAACTGCAAGATATCAGTAAAGGGAAGAGATGCAGTTGATTTATTTGGAATCATTGGCTACTGTTTGTTGTGACTTTGTGAGCAAATATAGCAGTTTGAAACTCAAATGAGTTACTTTCAACCTGGGGGTGTTTGTTTGATCTTTTTAGTTTTGTCATGGCCACACCTGGATTTTCAGTTGGTGCACATAAAAAATAGAAAGTTTGTCTGTGCTGTTATTAGGGTAATAATGATTAAAAAATCCCAACAACCTGCTATAGTTACAAACAGTAGTAGAATTACCCACTAAAGATTGAAATTGGGATCAGAAATCACTTGGCACCAGGAAGGTAATTTCAAAGACCCTTTTTCTAAACTTGTATTTCAAAGAATTAGAGGGGTGTGGGATTTGTTCTGCTTGTGCTAACTATCCAAACCTAAACTGACAGAACTGAAGACTTAAAATACAGTACAATGGTATCTCTCACACCAAGTTGTCAGAGGCTTCAAAGATACTAATGTAGATCAGCGAAACAATAAGTTGAAATTCAAAAGGCAACCTAAATTATGCTGAGTACTTTGTTACTGCTGTTATTATTAGCAGCAGCAGCTCAGTTCCTCCCAGGCAGGGGAATGAGATGTGGCTGTAATTACAGACACTCGCACCTAGCCAGGTACTACCTGTCTGCATGTTTGCTGGCAGCAGATCAGTGCCACTGGGAGTGGAAGTGAACGTTTACCTCAGCAGCTGGTAATTAAAGCTCAGTCACACTTTCAGGCCCTGTGCTCTTGCCAACAATTACAGATACTGGCTCTTTCTAATTTTCATGAGAAGTTACTGTGTGGAGTATTTGAGAAACTGTGGTTCAAGACATAAGAAATAATGGTAACTGCTTTTTTTCCTGTAGTTTTTCCTTCTGTTTGTAGTCCCATTGATTTTATTTTATTTTTTTTTTAATGCAAATTGTCTTTTTTCTCATTCAGAAGGCATATGTGGCATAGCATCATTTGAGGGTTTTTACTGCCTGTTCCTGCATCATAGCTTTATTTTTTTTTGCTGTCTCTTTAACTACACCTGATAAATTGGCATTGTGATGTGGTAGAGCTGTTTGAGTCTGTAATTGTCTTAAATAATAGAAAAACTTTTATGTGGTGGACAAATGTGAGGAATCAAAATGGGATAAGCAGCATGGTAGAGAGGGGGAAAAGCTGAAATAACTGTGTTCAGCTGGGTTTTTAAGTCTTGTGTACCACCTAATAGGATAGGGATATAGCACTACAGTTACTAGGACCGGTGGATGAGAACCTTGGGCCTACTGCTTTTGAGGAATAATCAAGAAGAGTATTTTTGAATATCGAATACACTTCTAAACAGCTATAACTTCACGGAAACTGAGAAACAGATGCATGTTTGTGCTCATGCTCTCTTGCTTCAAGAGGCTTACTACCAGTAAAGCTTCAACTTATTATTCCTCCTCTCCAGATGAAGATGTACAGGAAAAAATGACAGAAGGAAAGCACTTTTATTGAAGAACAGTGAGATCTTGCTATGAACTTTGTTAGCATTCAGTAATTTTAACATGCGCATTGTTCAACCATTTCTCAATTGTGAGAAGAGTGGTAGCCCAACTCTTGGAGAACACAGAATGAAAATGAAGGGCTGGGGGGATAAAAACTGCATCATGTGAGAGGTATTCATGCTCTTAGAGTGGAACTTCTCTTTTGTCCTGTGTGTTTTAGGATTGAAACTTAGAGAGGACATAAGCAGATCAAAAAGCTGATGGATGTTTAGGAAAGGCTGTTACTAAGCAGAAGGTTGTGACTCAGAGAATCTTTGGTCCCTTGTGCTTGACCTCCTATTAATTAGTTTGTGCCAAAACCATCTGAGACATTAGAGCTGTGCCTTTTGTGTGGTTCATGTTGGTAGCAGAAGGCAATTACTGATGAGCATAAATTTTACCTGGAAGAAGACATAATTCCTGTTACGTATTCAGAACTTTTTTAGGAGTACTGGAGAATTTGATAACCTGGTCCCATTGGGGTAGATTATGGTTCTTCCCAGTAATGAAATCGTACGTGCCTGAGCTTCTATACAAAGCCTATTGCCCTGATAGTAAATGCCCTCAGACTTAGTGTTTTTATAATGATTTTGCTGTTTGAGTGAATTCAGAGCTTGTTCTTACATAATTTCTAGAACTGACTGAACACAGGTTTTAAGTGAAGCATGTGACTAAGCGTTGGCACATTGAATCCAGCCCAAAAGACTGGCTCTAGTTTTATTACTTCTCATTAGGCAGGCTTTGCCAGGCTAAAGCCTTTCTTGCAGTTTTCAGTGTTTTCAAATACGTATGTTCTTGGATGTAGGCATGTTTGCTTTAACAGCTGATGGATATGGGTTAGTCATGTGGGTGATTGCACTTGCATTTGGGAATAGAGTTCCTATGCTACTGACTAATGATGATAATTGGTATTGTAGTGGCTTGTTAACAAGATTTTTCTCAGATGCCCTCATGGATTGATGCAGAAACTTGCATGACCCAGTGTAAGAAAAAACTTTCTTCTGTTTACAGAAAGAAACTCTGACACTTTTTCTCTCTTTCCGCTTTGGTCAGGAGCTGAAAAGCCTTGCAGCTAGAAAGCCCTGGAAGCTCAGCCTGCCAGTCATTGAAGGAGGAATACTAGATGCTGTTGTGGTGTGGTTTGTGCTACAGCTTGATGATGAGCATGCTCTATCTACAAGTCCCAGTGAGGAAACTTGCTGGGAGCAGGCAGTCTATCCTGTTCAGGGCCTCCCTGGTATGTCCGCTGGATTTTCTTGTTGTGGTACATTAACTTGGTTTGCTTTTGGTTTTGAGATAGTGAGGTTATCTCAGAGGTTAGGTAGTGGCAGCAAATAGGTTTTGGAGAAGTTTAAGAGCAAGTAGCTGTGAGGTGGTTCCTGATCATGCTTGTGGGCTGTAGCGCACAGTCCCTGCACCAGGGCTTGTGGGGCTCTGCTGTGAAGTAATTAAGGGGCCTGCTTAAGATCTGGGAGAGAGGTTTTCATTAAGTTGTTTTTATTTCCGTACAAAATGAAATGCATTGTGGAGTAACTCCAAAAAAGCAGGGCTACTGACTGTCTCTACTTTACAAGATGTGATTTGTGAAAGGGAGGTGAGGTAGGAATTGCTCACTGCTCCTGCCCTTCCAATCCAAACCATTCTGTGATACAGGAAGTATTAAAATATAAGTATTTAGTATTTTGCATTTAAAAGCAAAAGGAATTTATTTACCAGTTCTTGTTCCACTCTGCTGTTGACAGTGCACTTAAAGTAATGCCTGTTTGTCATGTGAAAAGGCTTATTTTGAGAATAAATGGATTTTTGCATAGTGTGGGACAGTTTAAGGCAAATTTTAACACGCAATCGCAGATTTTGGTTTGTGGGCTACAGACTAGAAAAGTTCTTTCATACACGCTGGTAACATCTAATGAATGAATGAGAGAATACTCTTGTTTGTTTTGTTAATTTAAGCACTGTGTGGCTGCATCCCTGCTATTTGCTGTTAAGTAACTGACATGACTTCTTTGTGCTGTTTTGCCAAGATTATTCTGTGAAGACTGGAGATACAGTGCTGATGGAAGTGTGCTGCCAAGACTGCTACTTGAAGATCCAGAAGATTTCTTCTTTGCCTTCCAAGTGTGGGATGGACATCAGTGAAAGGGACGACACACTGGGTTTGGGCAATGAGGCTGAGCTATGTGATGCCCTGGCTGGTCTTCAGACAACCAGCAAACAGGATGGCAATGCTCAAGTGTGTGTGCTGGAATCCACAGAAATAGCCCTGCTGAACAATGTACTGTACCACAAGTGCTTTAAAGCTGCCATGGACAAAGTGCTGTCGGCATTAAATCCAAGTAAGGACTCGCAGTCCATGGACGTTGATGGACATGACAGTGGGATGAACCTCCAAGAGAATCAAAACAAGAGCTTTCTAGATGCGGCTCCTGATCCTTTGTATGTTTTAGATGTATCTGAAGGCTTCTCCATCCTGCCGATTATAGCTGGCAAACTTGGACCAGTTAGGGCCTACAGCTCTGTTGAGAAAGAACAGCATCAGGCAGCACTTAATGTAATTTCAGAAGCTAACCATTTTCCTAAGGAAACATTAGAGTTTTGGCTCAGCCACTTGGAAGATGAAAGTGTGGTGCTACAGAGACCCAAATCAGACAAATTGTGGAGTATTATTATCTTGGATGTTATAGAGACATCAGGTTTAATCCAGCAGGAGGTGATGGAAAAGGCTGCAATATCCAGGTACAGGATAAATGGATGGAAGTATTCCTAGGAATCTGTAACTATCTGAAAACTTTTGAAAATAGTAATTTTAGCTGTGAAATTACTGCTGTGTTGGTTCTATAGAGCAGGAAAAGCTTTTTTGGGATTGAAGGGATTGAACTTCCCCGAGTGCCTCTGGTGTGACTATTGCATACATATATCTTTTACAAAAAGTGTCAAGATTTCACTTTCATATTGTGTATGCAAGAATATGAATGGAAAAGCTTATTCCCAAGAGAAGTTCCAGCAGCTTAGTAATAACTGAGGTAGCTTTTAATATAAAGTTAGAAAAGCCCAGATCGATGTACATGTCAAA
The DNA here is from genome assembly GCA_039720435.1 of Amazona ochrocephala. Lineage (NCBI taxonomy): Eukaryota > Metazoa > Chordata > Aves > Psittaciformes > Psittacidae > Amazona > Amazona ochrocephala. Next base: position 67,188,189 of record CM077879.1, read on the forward strand.
GTGGTGTTGGAATAACGTGCCAGAATATAAACACATGGTGCTAGAACAGCCAGGGAAGCAGCAGCAGAGTTGCTAGCTGTGGTAGGGAAGGGTGGGAAGGAATGCAGAGCAAGAGGAATGAAGTAATGGAAATTGGTAGCAAAAGAAGTAAATGTGAAACAGGTTTATCCTCTTTTGTGGTGTCAGGGAATCTTCTCTGCTCGTCTTCATGCTTAGTAATGGCAGAGTATTCCAAATGATTAATGTTCATTATCTTTTCAAAGTTTTGGATGAATCTTCGGATGATTTGAAAGTTTTTGCTGTAAGAACATGTGGTAAACTACTGACCTTTGTCATACACAAATCCGTTGGCATGAAAATACGTTCAATAGCCCATTACTGAGCTACCTGATCCCTATGAAGAGGTATGGTGTAGGAAAAGAAAACCTAAAACAACCTCTTTTGAACTGGAGCTCTTTGATACTATGCTGAAAGAAAGCTTCTGTCATGTTGCTGCTCTCAGCAGTGTGACATTCTGCAGTAAGAGACCAAGCAAGGCTCAGCTGTTTTCTCAGGAAAAAGTGCTGTCTCCCATGTTGCTGTCCATTTTAGTTCAACACTTAAAGAAGGGTGACTTAAATTCCCAGCAGGTTTTTTTTCCCCATGGTTATGCTATGCTGCCTCCTTAACCAGTGCATTCCAACCTGATGTACTTCCCGACCTCCAGTTTTATTAGGCATTCCTGCCAGTTCTTCAGTATTAGCTGCTGCTGCTATGAATAAATCTCACTATCTTTATAGCAGAATATCACAGAACCATCGAATGGTTTGAGTTGGAAGAGACCTTAAAGCTCACCCAGTTCCAACCTTCTGCCATGGGCAGGGTCACCTTCCACTAGACCAGATTGCTCCAAGCCCCATCCAACCTGGCGCCTTGGGAACACTGCCAGGGTTGGGGCAGCCACAGCTTCTTTGGGCAACCCGTGCCAGTGTCTCACCACTCTCACAGGAAATTCTTCCTAAAATCTCATCTCAGTCTCCCACTTGTCAATTTAAAGCCATTCTCCTGTGTCCTGTCACTACAGGGTCTTGTAGAAAGTCCCTCTCCAGCTTTCTTGTAGGCCCCCTACAGGTACTGGGCTATCACTGTTTGCAGTATGGGCGCTGAGAACAAGTTACTTAGTTCCATAGCTTAACGTTACATGACAAGTTTTCCTTTGGTATGATACAGCTGTCTGGTCAAATGGGTTCAAACTGAAATGCCTATGAGCGCTTGACTTTAGAGGAAGGAGGAGTGTGCTGTCTTAAGAGTAGTAAATATTTTTTCTTTTGATTGACATGCTTTAGAGGTGAAATCTCTCATTTTACAGGTGTTTACTTCACAGTGGAGGGAAGATTTTCCCACAGTATGTGTTGGTATATGGGATGCTCGTAGAATCAGAGTCTCTGTTACTGGAGAGCGCTGTTCAAGGAACAGAACCAACTCTTGGGTTTAACATAGCCCCATTCATCAACCAGTTCAAGGTATGAAGTTGGGGGGTGTCTTCCAGACACAGTTCCAAAGCCTGCAGGTGTCCAGCCCTTTAGTTTGGGTATCAACTGCAAGAGAACTGAAGAGCTGAAACTTTTTTTTACTGTTGAAGTTATCAGGAGAGGTCTGTGTGACCAGACAAGGACCTTGAGATAAACTAAAATGGGTAACATTTGTTTTAGAACTGGTGTGGAAGAAGCTTTGAGTAATGAAAGATGTGGAAGAGTGACTATGCTGTTATGATCTCTTTCATCGCCTGGTATCCCTCCCAGCAGTCGTGTTTCAAAAGGGATTAAAAGGGTGTGTTTTGCATTTGGTCTGTCTCCTACAGGGATTACAGTAATTCCTAGGAACTTTTGCATTCTGATTAATTCTGCACTTCTTAATGGCTGATGCCTGACGTTATGGTCTGTACTTTTAGGTACCTGTTCGTGTATATTTGGATCTCTCCACGTTACCATGTGTACCCTTGAGCAAGCCAGCAGAGCTGTTAAGGCTCGATCTCATGAACCCCCTGTTGAACAGCTCCAGCAGAGAGGTGAAGGTGAGTTGTTCATATATGAAGTTAAAAGTGTGTGTAATTGCTGTCCTCCAGAGCTGCTCATTCATTGCTCACATTGGCTGAAAATGTCAATACAGAATTTACTTGGCTGCAAGTATCTCTGAGATGGTTTGAACTACTTTATTTTCTTACTTCTTTGAAAAAGGGGTAACTGATTAAATAAATACTTTAAATATTTTCAGGTAGAAATTTGTAAGTCTGGCCAAGTCACTGCAATTCCCTTCTGGTATCACATATATCTTGATGAAGACCATAGCTTAAATACATCTGATGAGTCCTCACACTGGAAACAAGCTGCAGTTGTTCTTGATGAGCCCCTCCAAGTTCAGGTTGGAGATGAACTTGTGCTTGATGTTCAACACCATAAAAGCAATATATGTATTACAATTAGAAGGTGAAGAATGTAAATCAACTTGTGGTTAATTACCTATGCAGAAACTGAGGGTTCCTAACATCACTGATGTTAATTTATATTAAATTTTATTCTGATCAAAAAGGTTCTTGTGTTGCTTTCATAGTAGGTACTTCGCTACCATTGGTGGACTTCAGGTTGCACCATAAGGGTATCTTACCATGCTTGCTATTACAGTGACTACAGCTTGCTCCCACATCATCTGTAGTCAGAAAAAAAGCAGTAGATGCCTGTACCAGAAATAAACAGCTGTGGTTGTTCAGGATGGAGTCCTTGCTTCTCAAACTGTAGTTACATTTCTTGGTTGCCAAAGCATCCTACTTAAGTGTACTGAGATGTTATCAGCCTTGTAGTAGGGACTGTAATGCCATTCCACTTGCAATATTACAAGTTACTGTTGTGCATAGAGAGTAGTAAAAAGTTGTAATGGATTGCTGTTGAATAACTCCAGTTGTATAGCAGAAGGTAAAGCTCACACATTTCTTTGATTCTCTGAATGAGTCTTTGCTGGTAATAAAAGGGGCCTGGATATGAAAGTTGTACAAAATATTACATTAGTCACCACAGTACTGCATCTCTAGTATAGCACTGCATTTTGGTATAATGCGGGTAACAAGTTCCTACTATTAAATTTATATTCAAATGGGTAACTAACAAAAGCTGCTCCCTCAGCATTGTTTGTTTCTGCCACTGTGGAGACATGAGGAAGACTCTTAGCAAGCTATTTTTGTAACCACAGTTTGCTTATACTGTGCTGCCTATTTAATGTACAGGAGTCTGTGTAATGTGCTATCCACAAAGCATTTTTCTAAAATCCTATTGCATGCAAGACTCATATGTACTTTTCACCAGGTCAAATGTTTCAGTTGAACTTCAGGGATGCTTGGAACTGTGTTGTACCAGCCTATACCTGACACATTGCTGTAATAAAGCCCCTACTATAAGGGTGGAGGAGAGGTCTCCAATTTTGTCGGGCTTAGGGTTTGGTTTTTTCCCCAAGCAGAGGTAATGACTTCCAAATCAAGTTTTCTGAAGACAAACTGGATACCATTCTTTATCCAAAGGGCACAGTGCATAACAAAATGTAAGTGACTTTGGCTAGGAAAAGCTTTTCTTACTACATAGAAAACAGCTTTTCCAAGAAAAAGCAAAACACCTCCACAAAAACAACAAAACAAGAAAAAAAAACCCAAGAAACACAAAACCAAAACCATGATCCATGAAATGTAAGTTACTGTCTGACACAACTAAACTTAGTAGGTGCAGGGTGTTTTTAATGATGTGCAATTCTACTTAGAAGTGTTCAGGTTTCTTATGCTGGAAGACATGACAAAAGCAAACCCATGAAATAGCAGTTAGGTTTTTGAGGAACCACTAAGACAGCAAAATGAGTTAAAGAAAAATTAAGGACATATTCTACCCTTAGTGAGCGAGATTAAATAAAGGGCTGAAAGTGACCTTTACTGATTTTTCAAGCCATGTGTTTAATAACTAAGGCAAGTGTAACCTTTAAGACTTAATGGAGGAACAAATATGGTTAATGTAAAGATGAAGGACTATTTGCAAATGCACTTTATATATAAATTTGATGGGTTATGCTGTGGAATATGCTTGTAGTAGTTTTCAGAAGATAGGGTGTCACTGAAAGATTTCTGTTTATTTTGGAAATTCAGTAGCAATCCTTAATGGAAAGATGTGTTCCTTTAAGCTACTGCAATATAAAAAAAACCACCTTTTCTCCCAGAAAGAAAAAAGCAGGAATAGTGTGCACATGGAATAACTGCTCAATACTAAAATAACTGTCGCTTTCCAGAAATGCTGTGACAGAAATAACCAAGATGCTTAACTAGTTCTTTTCCTACCAAAGTCCTCTCTCTGCACCTTACCCAAGTTTTACACCAAACACAGCTAACTTCAGGTATTAAACCAATTGCTTCAGTGTGAGGTTACCGAAAAGCTACTTGGCTTCCCGCAGTTCTGATCCTTCAGACACTTCTACTAATGCCCTGTATACATGCAGGAAATGAGTTTTTTTCTAATAGTGACTTAAGTGGAAGTCTCAGGCATTGTGAGTCTTTGCAAGCTGTTTCGGTTTAGAACATGCCTATTACATAGATAAAAAGATACCTGGAATCAAGCACAGATCAGTAGATTCTAATTCTTCAGAAGCTCAGTGAATTCCCTTTTCAGTGCAATCCTTAAAGTACTGAAAGCACACTCTTGTACTATTTACACTGCAGATCCTCATCTTCCATGAAGAGGGCAGCTGTATTAATGTGTCATTCCCACTCTTTAAATTACTGCAACAGTAATTCAAATTGCAAGAAGGTGAAGAGTTTAAATAAAATCTTTACTTGCTTATTTACAACAAAGGCAATGACTTGGCAAATTGAAAATTATGATTTGCACTTTCCCACTAAGTTCAGATACAGCAAATACAGTCACTTATAAAATATGCAGCCTAGTGAGTAAGGCGCGATATTTACATCACACTAGTACTGCAAAAAGAAAAACCCAAACAAACCAAAAAAGCACTTAGATGAATTGACTGGGACAGCCAGAAGTTAAACATTTACCCTGTAAATGCTAACAATGCTGGAAAAGAAACTTCAGGTGTCATTTAAAAGGTCAGTGCTGTAGGGTTTTTTGTCAGATTGCAAACATGCAACAGGAGAAAAAATCTGATAATGGGATAAAAACAACAGTCCTCTGATTCTGTCAGTTTTGCAAAATAACGTTTTGATACAAGCGTACTTCTTAGTCAGACATCTAATGCAGGTAACTCCAGTACTAGACTACCTACTTAGTTTTACCTTAGCAAAGGTCTTCTCTGGGGGTTGGTAGGAAAAATCACCTCTTACATTTGGATCCAGGCTATACTAGAAGCATAATACAGTAATCACACATACACACAAATTTATGAATACAAATTACTACAGACATATTGTCAAGATATCCTGCTTTAACAGCTTAAAAAAAGAACAAACCTAAGTGTTAAATAATTTACTGCAGCCCAATATTAAGAAACCGGTTTTGGTTTGTAATTCCTTTTTGACATCCTTTATTCCCTCCCCTCATATTTTAAGGTAGTAACTGTTATTCTTGTTTTAGAAGGATATGAAAAGAGTCAAGTTTAAGGTGTTAATCCAGAACCTATCATCCCAGCAGTCTCTGCTGAATGTAAAAGACAAATTATGAGCTACAAGGACAACAGATAGCGCCAACTGTATTCACTGGGCATGGAAATTCATAGCAAGGCCTGAAGGGAATGCTTGCTTTGTATAGATTCTTTGCAGATGCTCTGTAATAATTAATCTTCATGAAGGGGTTTTATTTGGCTATGAAGGAATGGAAGGTGATGGCATCTGTACAGAAGTTTCCATTTCACCCACACTCCACTCAGCATTGGAGCATGGAAGTTACCATTGTTAAGAGGACAACCAAAGCTAATACAAACACTTTTTGCTACTGCCCTCCTTAAGTTACATTCTTGAAATTAAGTTTTCCCATCACTAGCAGCACTTACACTTCATCTTCAGAAGAGCATTTTTTCAAATATTTCATATTAAGAAAAGTCAGCATAATTTTGACATGTTGTGTAAGCATTTAGCAGTTTAAGGAGTTGATTCTTAAATGTATGCAGAAACCGTTCCAGTGTGCGTGGTTTATATTCATCAGGTAATCACAGATACATCCATTATAGATTCTGAATTCAGCTGTCAGTTGCAGCCATATCCTCTTCCTGTCCACACAGCAGCTTTTCCAAGCTTTTCAAACTTCCATCACTAGGAGTACATGTTAACGGAACATGTGTGGCAAGTATCTAACCAAGTCCTTCACACAGTCAAAGAAAAGGTGAGTCTAACTTTTATCCAAAGCTTTCTCTGATAAATTGTGCTCTAATTCAGGTGACTCCTCAGCATCTTGAACAGCATTAGTATTATAAATACCATCAACTGCAGGGGCTATTGTTGGTGTTGTGAGAGGTGTCACAGTGTGTCCAAACCCCTGGTAGTGGCCCATGGGGGAAGATGGCATAGAAGAAGCATCTGAAATTGGGTCTTGAGTAGATGAAGACAGTAAACTCGTATGCTCATTTTGTTCATGATCCTCAGCAAAAAACATTTTCCTTGGCTGGCCCAAAACTGTCCTTCCTAGAATTATGCCAAATGAAAACACTTTTTAATACTTCCAGCACTATACCAAGGTCTTTGAACACATCAACTCTAAAACAGGCATGTTAAATTAGAAGATGAGTCTGTCTTGCAAGAGTTTTACACGGACATTGTTAGCTTTAATAAATAAAAGGATGTCTTTCCAATGAAAAAACAACAAACAAACAAAAAAGACACTGGAAATACACCTGCTGTTAACAGATCAGTCAGATCAGCCTGTTACTTACCAACATTTCGAACCTGTTCTGATATATCTGCCCTTATATCAGAAATATCCCACATTGCAAGGAAAGAGTCAAAGCACGACCCTTCTTCTGCTTCTTGAACGTAAGGTTTGTAGGAAAAACTGTAGTGATGTGCAATAGCTGCCAGGAACATCTCAACACAAATGATAAAATCCTGCAACAAGAGATACTGACTTAATCATTCGTAACTGCAGAAAAATAGTTCTGGGTTTCTTCTGTAACTGAAAGACTGCAATTGCCTTGGGATACTGGCATCAGCTATTTTTCCACCAGAGGCAAGATATTCTTGGCAGGCTTCGGAGAGCCACATGTACTATATACATACTGGAATCAGTCCTTGCCTGAGGGACTGACTTGATGGAAGCAGATATTCAACAAGCATCAGCTCTGCAATGAATTCTTGCAAGAAGAAATGCAAGGAAGTATTTAACTGGGGTATATTCCTTCTGCCCAACACATGGAAATAAAGTGTTGAGCATAAAACTCACTTGGGGTGACTGGCTGAAACACAGCCCAAGTTACAATAAATTCAGTACCAATCTAGCCTCTGTTAATTAAAGTGGGCCTGACAATATTTGCTTGAGATCAGCTATATCACCCTATATACAGCCATTTGTAAGAAGTCATTGTCTGCTCCTACCTGTAGGCCGGTGGCTACAGCTTCCACACTTTGCCATTCCCAGGTGTGTTTCTCAGAAATAACGCCAACTTTCACCAACAATGCAATAAGCACAGCTTGCCTATGAAGATTATTTTAATATATTATTATTATTGTTGTTGTTGTAACAGTAGTGCCAAAAAGCCTGCAAATAAAGCTGGTAAATGAGGCCTGTTTGTATGTACACATAGGAAGAACCTTACAAAACCCACACTGTTTATGTATTTAGATTTTAAGAGGAAGAAAACAGACTTAAAAGAGATGTCATTCATCCGTGGTCCTAACGATCAACTGAGAACATAACCAAACAAGAGTTTGTTGTTTCAGTTAGTTATTAGAAGAAGTTGCTTCTCTTTCACGTTATAACTGCAGCCCAAAGTGTAATGTTCAGATAGTCAAATGCCCTTATTCATTAGCAGTCAATTGTGAGCTATGCTTAAATAGTAATTCACGGTTACCTTATAGTCACTTACTTTGAAAACCAGCTGGCTTTTTTTTTTTACTTTAAAAAGAAAAAAATATTTTTTTCTTTTGAAAACCAACGACAAACTGCGAGTGAAGATTCTAAAATAAATTATGCTCTTGAGCATCACCTTACAAAACGCCAAGTCTGAAAAATAATCTCAAGTGAAGAAGACTGCTGTGTCCAATGTATGTGTCCCTTTCCCCCCCTCACGACACTTCACTAGTAGTATGAGTAGATTTCTTTGAGGGCTCTAAACTCAGTAACAAGACAGCTGTTTTAGCTCTTTTATGATCTACCCTGAGAGCAAGAAGTAATGAACAAATAATTCACTTACCAGAAAGAAACAAAAACTACCATCTTCACACAGAGAAACTTGCCAACAGGTTGGATAGGGTTCAGTTCTTCACGCAGTACTTTATAAAACAGCACCAGACAATACATAGCAAACTAACAAGAAAATGAAAAAAAGCTTTCAAAATCCTTGTTTATTTTGTGAGGCAGTTGTTTTACAGCATCTCTTCAGTTAAAGAATATATCACAGCACAACGCAAACTTAAACTATTTTAAACAAGAGGCTCTGAATTTATGCAATCTTTGACTTGCTGTTTTAAAGCAGACCTCCTTTTTTGCTTGGAATTGTATTTCTGAAATTCATGGTATTGGCAGACAAAGGTCATCTGTCTACACACTCAAGCAAAGCATACGAAGGTCCCATAAAATCTTTTCAATGCCAAACTAGGAAAAATGGAACAAAAAGCACATGTTCTTTCAGCCTTCTGTTAGGAACACCTCAAATGTTGCCTCTTTATGAGAGATGAGGCAATGAATGCAATATCACTGCGAATCTGAACGTGTTTCCTATTAATGACAACTGCAAGCAACCAAACTGATGTAGAGCCTAAACCTAAGGAATCTATCTCCCCTTTTCACACATATTCTCCTAGCCTCTTACTATCAAGTTTCTTCAAGCAGTCACGTCAAGCAGTACATAATAAAAGTATGTGCTGCTGCTGGGACTGTTGTCACAGCAGAAAGAAGTTAGAAGACCTGCGACAACCACCCATCAAACACAGGGGTGGCAGTAGGAGGATGCCCTTTCCAGATGGGATGTTACGCTGTTCTGAGTCTTGCTGCTGCGGTCAAGAGAAGGAAGAAGGTTAGAGACTAGAAGGCTAAGTAGCAAGGAGCCAGAGTGCTCCTTCTTCTTGCAATAACTCGTGTAACGTGCCCCAGGTCAAGCAGAAAATTATTCCTCTGCATTCCCAGCAAGCCACTAAATGCAATCCCTGACCTCCAGAAATGAAATTTTCAAGTCCAGGGGCTGACATCTTACTCTTACCCTGACATCATGTGGCAGCTGAACCAACCAGACAAGGTGTTAGGCAGGCCAGAATCTCCACACTGAATACACAGTTCCTTTTTTTTTTCCTGTCAACATTGTTACCACCAGCTTTTAACACAGTATTTTTAAGACAGCCAGTGCTGTGTGCTGGGAGGAAGCTACATGAGTGGGTGAAGTCACCTCTTTTGGAGGGACAAGTCTGCAACTCTAACATGCCTAGGCCACACCACTCATCAAACAGTTTAGGGTAGAGAGATGGGACACTATTGCTTTATAGAACTTCATACTTAAAATTAATCTAAATCCTTTCTTATCTGTTTTCCTAATATTTTGCATATATAATATTTAACCGATAGTAACTTTGATTTACAGTGAGAAATAGCCTACCCACAAGAACTGCCAGACATTAACAAAATTCCTGTCAACAGTTCACACAGAAGACTCACGTAATACTAACACAATAGGTTAAAAGAGCAGAAAGATGCACTCTTGATACTCACTAGCTGTGACATATTGTTAAGTATAACCAAGTAAGTCCAGGCATTGTTGAAGCTGAAATTTCCTTCATCGTACACTCCCACTAGTTCACAAATTCTGAAAGAATTTTTAGAGTTAAAAACTACACAGTAGAAGATTGGTTTCTTTAAGTGCTGTATCTTCATTACACCCATCAACTGTTAGAATCCAAAATCTCTTTTGGAACTCAAATACAGGCATTTGGAGATATGCACAAAAATCACTTTCCAACAGCATACGGCACAGGAAATGCATACTGTGTTTTCCATAGACAAAATAGTGTTTGAATGCAAGACTAACATATCCCATTGCTCAATTAATTCAACAATTAAACATCGGGGGGTTTTAAGTTTTTTGCTTTTAACGGTTAGAACACCTACAGCCAATATTTATATGAATATTCTTTGGGAGTAGCAATTTTTTCCACAGTGCCACAGAATTACCAGTAATGACCATCAATACAGAGTTCATGAAATTAACCTTTCAGCACCAACATGCATTAGCTGCCAGCTATCCCTTTATAACAACAGGTTATACAACATGTATGATGGCATAGTCAGGTTTGTCACACACAAAGTTCAATAAAATTCAAAAAGGTCCATGAACCTGTCTTTAAAAATACCAACTGTTGAAGTCAGGGAGAAAAGGGAGAAGTAAAAAAAGACTCTAAAAATTAAGAGATCATTAAAATGTTTTTCCCACATCAACAGCACTTAACATTCTCACCCACTGCTATCAGCAGCAGGCATTAAGTATTTATTTCAATTTTGCAAATAGTCATTTGCTATAGGGAAGTCATAAAGAAATCACAGATTGATTCAAATTGCTGGGACGCATTGAGCATGTAACACAATGAGTCTGTTTTCAAACTGCCTCAGTTCAATAAAAAGGGCATGAAAATTCTTTCCAGCATGACTCAAAATTGTATCCTGAAGATCAATATTAATTATTTATGAGTGTACTTACAAAGCAATAATGGTAGTAAATGGTCTGACAACAGTGTACTGCAAAACACCCAGTTTGCATCTAAATAATAAAACTCTGCAAGAGAAAGACAAAATTCATTATACAAGAATTTAAAGACAATTTATTTATGGAAGTTTCCTGTTCTCAGCAGTTAAACCGAATTTTTATTTCACGGTAATTTCAACTTCTGCTTTCAGGACTTCAGGTACTACACTTATAGTGTGTGTATGCACATTACAGAAAAACCTAGACTTTTATAGATACCTAACAGGAAACATTCGATGATTCACCTTTCAGGCAAGGAAAACTTCTTTCTGGGCTAAACAAAAAGAATGCAATTTTCACTGTGCTTGAAGGCATTTAAGAATGACTTACTTTCATGGTTTTTCTTTAATATTTTAAAGAGCTTTATCAAAATCTCTTGAAGAGATGCTTATCAGATTAAGCATGCAGCAACAAACAGGTCAGGGGCATATGGCCTTCCGTCCTTCACCGGTGGAAGTAAAAGCAATAGGCTATCTGGTCTACATAAAGGCTTTGACAAACATTATACTGATGGCAAAGGAAGCAAATTCAAGGGGACCTTTTTCCAATGCTTTTCAAAAACTAGAAGTTTCCTTCAGCACCACCTGAGTTAATGCATGTTAGAAATAAGTGCAATTAATACGGTGTTTTACAGCTAAATGTTTACAGCTGCTTTCAATAGGCAATCATAGTTGATAAACTCTGCCAAGCAACAAAAGTTATACTACTAAATATGAAAACAAAACATTTGTATCTGATTACACAGGTTAAAATTGTAAGATGTCATCATATACTCACTCTCCCATAGCCCACGACGGACAACAACATAGAGGTGGCAGATGTCTCTGCTGATCTTTCGCTTCTATTATTAATACGAGGTTTGGATACCGGTTGGTTAGATAATTTGAAAGAAAAACCATAAAGTTATAGATGACATAAGCTTCATAGCATTCTCGACATGTATCCACATATATTGCAATGTTGGGGTATTTCAAAGCTATCCACTGTAAGAAGAGAGGTACATAAAAGATTACACGCAAGAAAGACCAAAGTGATTCCAATGACAACACTGGCTGGCTAGTTCAGCAAGCAATACTTCATCAGGCAGCAGGCACTAATTCAACAGGGCTTGAAGCATTTGGCTGATGAGAGTGTGATGCTACAGCTAAAAAATAACATTCTGTAGAAATATTAGTACATTTTCAGATTGTATCTCTGCTGCTTCAAATGCTTACAGCACTGCGCGGGAGATGCTCTGTATCTTTGACCACACAATTCAGTCTTTCATTTAAAAAGTAACTAAGGAGATGGCTTTTACACATAACCTACTTCTGTCAGGAGACAAGATAGAACTGTTTCCTCAGATTCACATATTCATTGTCAATATGGGTTTGAAAACTACATTTTTAGTCTGACAGTACAAAGCTGATTTATTTTGGTTTCTAACATGTAAATGTTTGTTCTGGCATATTTGCAAAATATAGAAGAGTGTAACAGATTAGCCGTAAAGTGGTATTCGTTCCTCTAAACCAGAATTTCAGACAGAAGAGTGATTTTGGGTCATTTGTTTAGTCTTTTTTCTTGGGTTGTTTTTTCTTTCTTCAGAACTGTGATTATGCATCAGCTGTCAGAGCTTCCAATTTTGAGTATCACACTGAAACTGTTCAGTGCAACCTGTCCTACTGGTTTTCATTTTTGTTTGGTTGGGGGGGGTGTGGTGTGTGCATGTTAAAGAGGCAGGTCTTTTGAGTTTATGTTGCTTCCCTAGGCTTTAACAGAGCAAATGTGCCTTCTCTGACCTTCTTAATAGAACTACAAGGAAGATGCTTCACATCCTCATCACAGTTAAGAAATACTAGAGATGACAGTGCAACACCTTTGTGGAAGTTGCAATACTGCAATTAGTAAACTGAGAATACAGCGTCTGAATCCGGGAACTTTCTGTTCAGCTCAGATTAAGCGCTCTAGGAGGACACCATATATGCAGCAAAGGCCATAAGATCTAGGAGCCTGGAGAAAGATTTCAGTATGTCAGAAATGTCCCTGAATACCTGGCTAGAGCTCATTTACTTAGCAGGTAATTTTCTTCCAAAGGAAAATTCTGTACTTCAGACTGAAATATCAACCTGAGGTACTTGATATTCCCCACAGGAAACAGGTAAAGTTTTGTTCCCCACTCTGCTTCACTCTGAAGATCTCTCTAAATCTCTGTCTTTCAAATATAAAAAATAGAGAGCATACATATGATGACACTTCAGAAACACTCAGGAGATGGGGGGGGGAGGTGTGCAGGGAAGGGGGAACAAAACCAAACAAAAACACAAAAACAAACAAAGAAAAAAAAAAATCAAAGGAAAAGTTCCTGGAAAGCTGTCTTTTATGAAAGAAACAAATATTTGCAATGTCAGGAGATGATGACATGTAAACACACATCCTGCACAGTCCACAGGTTTAGTGTGTTGCTTAGCCCAGGCTGAAATCATCTCCACAGGTGACATATTTACATGAACCATATCTGCTATGGCCAATTCTATGGCATAAAATACCAAGAATGAATTTCTTTGTGGGACCTTATCCTTTGCCCCCGAAGCAGAAGAAGAATTTTAGCACTGTCTTGAGTTCAGCAGTAGCAGTCATTTTTCTCCTTCTTAGTAGCTGATGCAGTGCTGAGTTTTTGACTTTTGGCCTGGGAACAGCACTGATAACACCAGTGTTTTCAGTTGCTGCTCAGTAATGTTTACTCTGACCAAGGACCTTCTGAGCCTCGTGCTCTGCCAGGGAGGAGGAGAAGCCAGGAGGAAGCAGAGACAGGACACCTGACCCAAACTGACCAAAGAGGTATTCCATACCCCAGCACATCATGCCCAGTATATAAACTGAGGGCAGCTACCTGGAACGGTTAGGTTACTGCTTGGGTCAGGCTGGGTATTGGTTGGCGGGTAGTGAGCGGTTGTATTCTCTTCCCTTGTCATTTCCCTTATCATTATTATTGGTGGTAGCAGTAGTGGTTTGTGTTATACCTTAGTTACTGGACTGTTCTTATCTCAACCCATGGGAGTTACATTCTTTCAGTTCTCCTCCCCATCCCTCCAGGAGTGGGGTGGGGGGAGGAAGAAGGGGTAGTGAGAAAGTGGCTGCGTGGTTCTGAGTTACTGGCTGGGCTTAAACCACAACAAGCACTAAGCATAATTTGGGAAAGAAAAGGCACTGAATTTTGAGACAGTACTTCTCTGGATCACCCTGTTTTCCAGTTCAGCTGTGACTGAAGATGGAAGGACCAAAAGCAGGCTCTTGTCATGCCCCTTTCCACAGCTGGCATAAATGACACTCAAGGACCAGGTTTAAAAAGCGTTAGCAAAAGCGATCCCACAAGCTCCACAGGAAGAATGTAGTATCACTAGAACTAGACTTCTGACATACTCCATAAATAAAAATGTCCAAGCATTTCTAGGACTACAACTCTCCATGCAGCATAGTTTCTGCCAACTGTGATATTGTTTTCCCCTCACTCCCCCAGCAAACAGAATTTTATTAAGCTGTTAACAGTAAGAGAACACTTACACTGTCTAAACTGTAAATCGGCACCATCCACAGAATCCTGTTACAACAAAAGAACATTTAATATTACTAGGAGTATTTTTAGTCTGAATTAAATTCAACATTTGTAGCAAAGGTAAAATGGGAGACGTTACCTTATTATTGGTTTCTGTAATTCAGGTTGAGTATAATGGACTAAGTGTTGTAGTATTCCCCAGAGAGATATTGGTATAGTCATTAGTAGAAATATCCCAGCAATAAACCACGCCTTGGTATGAATTCCAACCTTGCAAAGAAAAAGAACAATGCAATATCAAAGTTTCAATACTAACACTTAAAAGTTTTACTAGTATAACAAGAAAAATAAGTTCTCTTTTTTTTATGTCAATAAAGTTTTAAGATGTCCATTAAGTACATACCCCCAATATAAAGTTTAGTTTTTCTAACAAAAACCAAGTCTCCCTTGCAATCTGTGGTTGTGGCTTAGAGTAAAACTTAAACAAGGAAAAGATGAGAAATCTTGCAGAACCAAACAAAACCATCACCAATAAAGACAAAACATTCTACGAAAGCACAGTGATGCTCAGTATTTATTTTTGCTGAAAGTCACAACTGATTCCTTGCTTCAGGTCTGGAACTTGTCTCAACTCAGTGCTTCATTACAAAGTTCCTGAAAGCTTGTGGATTTGAAAGTATTTTTAGCTTTAAAATCAAGTTCCAAGTAGCAATCAGTTTCAACTAGTTACATTTAACAATCTGAAATAGACATGTGTGCATACATATGCATGTGTCTGCTAAAACACAGGGCTACAACTGGAAACCAACACTCTGAAAAAATAACTATATCAATAATCCTAAGTACCAAAACCTGAGAAACGTAGTATGTTCTTCTCAAACACTTTTGTTTTCGGTTGAGAATTTCTTCTCTGATTCCCTACTGCACATCAACATCCCAAGTCTTCTGTTGATTTCTGGTTCCAAGATCACTTCTGAGTAGTTCCGCTACCAGTACCAGATTTAATGATTTTGAAATCGCAGATACCACTTCAATACACACATCCATTATGTTGAACATACAAAAGCATCAGAACAGGGTTTCAAAATCAGAAATTTAACACACACTCAAGATAGATTTTACTGTCAAGTAATTAAAATCATACCATGAAAGAGCTCACCTCCTGCGGAACAAGCCTGTATTTAACTGGACAATATATATTTTTTAAGGTTAAAATTTTACTTTCTGTTAGAAAAGTAATCCTATCATATGCGTGCGATTCATACAGTACTATTATGACATACTACGGTACCACCAGCACGGAAATGAGGCTTCTGTATCTACTACCTCAGTTCTCCCTGATCAGACAGAGCTACCCAAGATACTAGGTTGTGAATGCCCGCGTTACTACTACCAAGTGTTAAAACCTAAGTTCTGGGCAGGGCAAAGCTCCAGCTGGGCTCCTGTAGCGACCCACTCCAGTTTCTTCAACATCATACCAACTGTTTAAACACTATTATTGAACCGGAAGGAGAAAGAATTCCCGTCCTGTTCCATCTTGCTTCATTTGTACTTTACCAGCACTGCAAGCGCACACGCTGGCGCCCCGCACTTCTCTAAGCCACCCTCTTCCTCGCTGGGTCGGTACCCAGGTCTGAAGCGCGCTGCCAGCCGCCTCAGCGGAGCCCCAGGGCTGCCCGCCGGCCGCAACCCTCACCTCCAGCTTCTGCAGCTCCCACACGCAGAGCGGCACCACCACCAGCAGCCCCACGATGTACAGCAGCACCACCAGCGGCCGGATCCACCGCCGCCAGTTCCCGCAGGTGCACGGCATGGCCGCGGCGACGCTGCCCCGTCGAACCAGGCGGCTCCTCGCACCCAAACGGTGCTCGCGGCGCCTCAGCGGGCCGGCGCCGGCAGCCCCCGCGGGGCGCGCATCACGAGCGGGGCCACCCACACACCCCACGGGCTGTCATCAGCTGCCGGTTCGGCTCCGCACCCCACAGCCCAGCCCAGCCAGGCCCTGCCCTACCCTGGCCCTACCCGCCTCAGTGCGGCCCCGCCCCGCGGCGCTTCCACCCGGCAGCACTTCCTGCTGCCCCGCCCCAGCCTCAGTGGCTCGCCGATTGCCAGCTCGCCCTGCCTATTGCGGGCACCCCGCCCACCGCTGGCCGCGCCTGGGGCAGCGGCCGGTAGCGGCGTGCCCGTGCCCTCCCCGGAAGGATGGACGAATGGTCTCTTCCGGCCGGTGTGCGTGTGTGTCGTCCCGGTCTCCCCCCCTCTTCCCCGCCAGCAATGGTCTCTTCCGCGGGGAGGCGGGGTTGGTGGCTGGCGCAGGGCGGGAGAGCAGGTGGGCTGGTGGGCTCGGGGACGGCCGTTATTTCGGCTGAGGTAATGGGCCCGCACGAGCTCGGGGTTTAGTCGCCCTCCATGGCTGTTGTTTCTTCCCGAACTGTGCCTGGCTGACGGCGGATGGACAGACACCCCCCCCCCCCCCCCCCCCCCGCCATTCCTTCCTCTTTCGCGGCAAAAGTCATTAAGTGGCGAGCCCCTCGGGGAGGAAGCAAGTGATCTTTCCAGACTGACCGAAGCACGCTTGCTGCTTGCGCCGGCAGTGGGTAGAGTGGGAAATGCCAGGCCTGTGGACTTTAAGGAGAGCTGGAGATAGTGACATTTATGTTAGGAAGTGTGTGAACAGACGCAGGCAGAGGTTTCAGGAATTGAAGTTAACAGAGACAGCTACTATAACTATACACGCCAACAAAGCCTCTGTAAAACAGCTTAATCAATGCTCACCTTTGGACAAAGTGAGTACTCACATTGGGCAAAGTGAGCAATCTGTAAGGATTATAAGAATAGCTGACAGGTAGTGGTATGAACCTGACATGAGTACCGTGTTCATCTCCAGGGCTCCCAACACTTAGAGGGATGTGGAGCTGCTTGAGCAAGTCTAAAGGAGGCCACAAAGATGATGAGAGGGCTGGAGCAACTCCCCTATGGAGGCAGGCTGAAAGAGTTGGGCTTGTTCAGCCTAAAGAAGAGAAGTCTCCAAGGAGACTTTAAAGCAGCTTCCAGTGCCTGAGGGGGGCCCACAAGAAATCTGGAGAGGGACTTTTTACAAGAGTGTGTAGGCATAGAACAAGGGGAAATGGCTTTAAACTGGAAGAGCGGAGATTTAGATTAGATATTAGGAACAAGTTCTTCTCTGTGAATATAGTGAGACACTGGCACGGGTTGCCCAGAGAAGCTGTGGCTGCTCCTTCCCTCGCAGTGTTCTAGGCCAGGTTGGACGGGACTTTGAGCAGCCTGATCTAGTGGAAGGTGTCCCTGCCCATGGCAGAGGGTTGGAACTGGATGATCTTTAAGGTGCCGTCCAGGCCAAACGATTTTATGGCCCTATGAAGACTCCAGCAGAAAAATGAATGATGCAAAATATATACTGCTTTTGAAGTGGCTCTCTTTTTCTCTCTGTAGCTAAATTCCTGACTATTTTCCTCCTTTTTTCCCTTTGCATTGCAATTGTTTTCCCAGGGTTTCCACTGTGAAGTTACCAGTGTTGCAGATTACTATTCCAATAATGGAGCTACATGGCTTTTTGAATAGTGGCTATCTCTGTATCGTGGAAATGACTGGAAACGTATTTGCATTGGATCTATGCATTGTGGAAGTTTCCTATTTGTTGAATTGTAAAACACCAAAACGTGTCAGACTGCTTATCTTGGTGTTGACATAACTAGCAGAAGGTGGACAGACTCCTGTTTGTAATATCTGTTTGGCCCTTCACATGCTGCGTTCATGTGACATCTAATAGTTCACAGGGTGTCCTGGGCTCAGCAGTAGCAGTCATTTTTCTCCTTCTTAGTAGCTGGTGCAGTGCTGGGTTTTTGACTTTCGGCCTGGGAACAGCTCTGATAACACCGATGTTTTTAGCTGCTGCTTAGAATGTTTAGTCTGATCAAGGACTTTCTGAGCCTCTTGCTCAGCCAGGGAGGAGGAGAAGCCGGGAGGAAGCAGAGACAGGACACCTGACCCGAACTAACCAAAGAGGTATTCCATACCCCAGCATGTCATGCCCAGTATATAAACTGTGGGCAGTCACCCAGAAGGGTTAGATCACTGCTCGGGTCAGGCTGGGTATCGGTCGGCAGGTGGTGAGCGGTTGTATTCTCTTCCCTTGTTATTTCCCTTACCATTATTATTATTGGTGGTACCAGTAGTGGTTTATGTTATACCTTAGTTACTGGACTGTTCTTATCTCAACCCGTGGGAGTTACATTCTTTCTGTTCTCCTCCCTATCCTACTGGGAGCGGGAGGAAGAAGGGGGAGGGAGGGGAGTGAGCTGCATGGCTGACTGAACTTAAACCATGACACAGGGCTATGTGCATGGATGAGGCAGCAGCTCCTCTTGGAAGGAAGTGTTCAGTTGTTTGGCTGCTATGAACTGCCAAAGCAACTCTTCCCCAACTGCTTCAAGGAATTGTCAGTAATGCTGAACTCAGCAAATGTCAGTAAAGCTGAACTCAGCACACAAGCCAACAGTTGAGCTGTGCTGGCTAAACCTGAAATGGAGATTTTTATCATGGGCTGTTAAATTTTCTTTCTCTGTGTTTTAGGAGGAAAAGTTGTTACTAATCTCCTCAGTAACTGGTAGCTCTCTCTAAAAGTGATGGCAAGTTATGAAGTCCTTTTCCACCTGGATATCACCTGTTTAATTTGGTCTAGTACTTCCCTTTTCCACCATTAACTAGAGCTAAGAGTGGTCTGAATTACTATCTCAGCAGCAACCCTGACCACCTTAAGTAGTAAGTCTGATACCCTGATTGCCTTTTCTACCATTTTCTTGGTGAGTTAACTATAAATTGAATTTTGAAGTTTAAGGATAAGAAACACTGTAAGTGAGCTGAGAGTTCATCTTTGTGTTACAGATAAATAAAAATTCAGCAGCAGAGGTGATATGCTCAAGGTTACGGCAGACTTGTGAACAGAATCTTGTTCATTCATGCTGGCACCGAAGAACAGGTCTTACACCGTATTGAGCTGAAATACTACATCAGTCTTCACCAGCAAATGCTCTGACCACACCACCCAAGTCTTGGAATGCAGACGCAGGGACAGTAAGAATGAAGACCCTGGGCCCACTGTAGGAGAGGATCTTGTTCAAGACCACCTTAGGAACCTGAATGTATACAAGTCCATGGGACCTGATGAAATCCATCTGCGGGTCCTGAAGGAGCTGGCAAATGAAGTTGCTAAGCCACTGTCCATCATATTTGAAAAATCATGGCAGTCAGGTGAAGTTCCCAGTGACTGGAAAAAGGGAAATATAACCCCCATTTTTAAGAAGGGGAAAATGGATGACCCAGGGAATTACAGACCAGTCAGTCTCACCTCTGTGCCTGGCAAAATCTTGGAGCGGATTCTCCTGGAAGGCATGCTAAGGCACATGAAAACGAACAAGGTGCTTGGTGACAGCCAGCATGGCTTCACTAAGGGGAAATCCTGCCTGACCAATCTGGTGACCTTCTATGAAGGGGCCACGGAACTGATGGACAGGGTCAGAGCAGTTGATGTCATTTACCTGGGCTTGTGTAAAGCCTTTGACACTGTCTCACATGACATCCTTCTCTCTAAGTTGGAGAGACATCAATTTGATAGGTGGACCACTCGGTGGATAAAGAACTGGCTGGATGGCCGCACGCAAAGAGTAGTGCTCAGTGGCTCAGTGTCCAGCTGGAGACCAGTAACGAGTGGTGTCCCCCAGGGATCAGTGTTGGGACCGGTCTTGTTCAACATCTTTGTGGGTGACATGGACAGTGGGATTGAGTGCGCCCTCAGCAAGTTTGCCGATGACACCAAGCTGTGTGGTTCGGTTGATAAGTTGGAGGGAAGGAATGCCATCCAGAGGGACCTAGACACACTTGTGAGGTGGGCTGATGCCAACCTGATGAAGTTTATCCATGCCAAGTGCAAGGTCCTACACCTGGGTTGGAGCAATCCCAGGCACAGCTACAGATTGGGCGGGGAGGAGATTCAGAGCAGCCCTGAGGAGAAGGACTTGGGGGTGTGAGTTGATGAAAAAATGAACATGAGCCGGCAGTGTGTGCTGGCAGCCCAGAAGGCCAACCGTATCCTGGGCTGCATCAAAAGGAGCGTGACCAGCAGGTCGAGGGAGGTGATCCTGCCCCTTTACTCTGCTCTTGTGAGACCTCACTTGGAGTATTGTGTGCAGTTCTGGTGTCCTCAACATAAAAAGGACATGGAACTGTTAGAACAAGTGCAGAGGAGGGCCACGAGCATGATCAGGGGACTGGAGCACCTCCCATATGGAGATAGGCTGAGAAAATTGGGGCTGTTCAGCCTGGAGAAGAGAAGGCTGCGTGGAGACCTCCTAGCAGCCTTCCAATACCTGAAGGGGGCCTATAGGGATCCTGGGGAGGGACTCTTCATTAGGGACTGTGGTGAGAGGACGAGGGGTAATCGGTTTAAGCTTAAACGGGAAGTTTAGATTGGATGCGAGGAAGAAATTCTTTACTGTGAGGGTGGTGAGGCCCTGGAATGGGTTGCCCAGGGAAGTTGTGAATGCTTCATCCCTGGTGACGTTCAAGGTGGGGTTGGACATAGCCTTGGATGGCATGGTTTAGTGGGAGGTGTCCCTGCCCATGGCAGTGGGTTTGGAACTCGATGATCTTAAGGTCCTTTCCAACCCTAACTATTCTATGATTCTATGATTCTATTATTTCTGTATTGTATTATCAAATCAGTATCAAGGGGCTTATCTGTTGTCCTTTGTTCTTTTTATGTAACCCATTCTTGGTAAGATGGTACAAGTAGATCCATTAGAAGCTAACGAGCTTAGTCATATTGAATAATAAAAGGATGTATGTAAACATAAATACTTTTCTTAAACATGTAGCAACACAAAACCAAATGTTTCCAACAATTCCAAAAACCCAGACAACACAAATGCATGAGTACTAGAAATAATTATGATGTTAATTTATCAATAATTAATATATCAAAAATGTTAACATTTACTTCATGAGTAAACATAATTTTTTTTAAAGTTGTGGATTTTTTTTTTTTTTAAATTCCCCCTGTACTTTGGTTCATTGAAGAACAACCACTGGTTTGGTTTTTCGGTGTTGAGGGTTTTTTTTTCACTTCCCTAAGAATACCAAAATGAGAGCTGATTCTTAATGATGTTTTTTACAGAAGTTCTTCAATCGTTTGTGGTACTCTTAGGGTTTCTTCAGCATTTGCTGCCCCCAAAAAATCCTTGTGGAGAACTTAAAAGCTTCACAGACTTCAAGTCATTATTTTGAGGTTTTCCACTCTTTTTCTACCTCCTGCTGTTTTGTGTGCTTGCCTCGTGTTCCAAAGTAGGCATCTTTGCCAGAACAAGTCTGCTCTTTATAGTTAGGTTTCTTACAAAGCAAAGCTTGGTGCAGTTGTGTCATACCATTACTGGCGTCACCTCCCCCTCCAGTGAACTTGAATCTTTCTTCCAGTTTCAGCCCAATCTGAGTCAAGAGTCAAAGTCCCGAACTCCAATAGAATGTTTCTTTAAGTTTTGTGAAGGCTACTAAAAGGGAAACAGCCAAACTAATGCTTTTATTTACCCTCCTGAAGGAAGGGAACCTCACTTTACTCATACTGCTAATCACAAGCATACTCACTGGCCAGTCACTGTAGCTTGTTTTTAATTAGTATTTTATCAAGATAAGGTTGGACTAGAAAACCTAATAAGTCTTTCCAACCCTGATATTTTGATTTTCTGTGATGCTGCAGGGGATTGGTACAGTAGTCTGACTCCATGCAAGAAAGGTAATAAAGTTACTAAATTGCCTACCCTTCTTCAGTGGCAGTTGTTACGTAAAGCCATATTGTAAATATGTGTGTAAATATAAATCCCCCAAAAAAGTTAAAGGAATGCTAGAAGTAGATTGTTCTACAAAAAAAAAATCAAAAGTTGATTTTTTTTTTATCATGAAACCAAGGCTTTAAGGTATTCTAACAGTCTAGAAGGAAATGAGGTTTTGCACCATTTCACATCAAAATTGAGCAAGTAATGCTCAAACAACTTTGGAAAATGCCAGAACTATACAAAAATATGTAAATAAAAGTATCTTTCACAAGAGAGACAAAACAATCATTCTGTTCTACTTACACTGGTAAGGGCTTAACTGGAAAATTGTTCATGATTTAAGAAAAAAAAGGAAATATGCGTCTGCTGAGAAGCAACCAGCATGATCAGAAGTTAAAAATGCAGACACTTTCAGGAAGGACTAAAATAACTGTATTTAGAGAAGACTTAAAGGAAACACGATAAATGTGTAAATATTTGCTACAAAAAAATAATGGTATTCTGTTATTTTTAATGGAGATAGCACAAGTATGCTGAGACTGTGGCAAGAGGAATTGTGTATACTTAAGCACTGGAGTAGGTTAGTTTCAGTGATCTCCACTATTGAAGGTTCTCATTGGAAATCTTTCACTTCCCAGAAATTATCCTGGGTTTTTATCAGAAAATTAACTGTTTTGATCTGTTTCTAGTCTTTTGTTAGGGAAATTATTGTTAGCAAATCCCCTTTTTCACTACTCTTGTCTTTTAAGAGAACAGAGGGCATGTTCTGTCTTTATTGTGCCAAGCTTCCATTGTCAAGAACCAATTCTGCTTCTAAAATAATTTCATAGACCAAAATAATTTTGTAACAGAAATTACTATGAGGTAATAAAAATATGGACCTCAAAATGTAGCATTCTTGTAATCTGATATTTATAAATATTCTTGTTCCTTAGTCGTTTTTCATTAATATAGGAAGCAAATGTGTGAAATCTGATCCTCACACATAGACTCATGTTCATGAATTTATAATTTTTTCAAAGTAGTGTGCAGTGGAAAAATTGCAGTTGACACATAAGAGAAAGGATCACTTTCCTAGGTGTCGTACGGGTTTCAAGTGGACTAGCACCACTGTGTGGGACTAATTCTCTCTGTAACGCACAATCTTCCTTGTTTTCAGAAGGAGGCTACATGTGAAATATTGCTGAAAATCAAGCAGACCACAACTTCACTAACCATTAAGGCTTCTGATATTAAGAGTAACAAAGCTACTCCCCAGAACTTGAAAATAACAGCTATACTAGGATCATTCTCCTCTACCGGAAAGACTGATGCGAATTATTGTTGATGTCAATCATTATGTACATGCAGCTCTCATGAATTTCAAATTTATTTAAAAGAGAGTTATGTCAAAACATAATAAATTGGGATTATTCATTAGTATATGTAACCCTATAAATAATTTACTAAATTAAAATGGCAAAAAAAAATAGACTATTTTACAATTGAGGTTGGAAAACTATGTGGTATTTATTATTAATGAATTATATTTTTCTTTATATGCCATTAGTTTCAAAGGTTTCCTCATTTTTCCTACTTACTTTCTGCAAGTGCAGACCCTTAGTGATAACTGAGCTGTCCATCTTTCCTGATCAGAATTTCACTGTGGGGTGGACAGTAAGGATTGAACTCAAATTCTCAGGGAGTAAAAATTACAGATCTCCCTCTTGTGTTATGGCCATATTACTGCTAGCTCCTTGAGGAGCACATTCAGTAGCATACAGTTGATTAGTTCACATTCCACTCTGGTGCTTACTCACACTGGCATACTTTCTGGTTCATTTTTATAGCATTTTATTAAAACTTAATGAGAGTTCAAAACTCAATTTAATTTCTTTTTTTCTATTTTCTATTATCAATTTTCCATGAGAGGGCTGTCATCAGTTCTAAGAAATTGATCTTTGTTATGGAAATGATGCCATCACATTCTGATTGCTTCCTTGTTTCTTTTGTGAATGATCATTGGAGGGAATGGCTGTTGTTCAGATCCAGAGGCGTCTGTAACCCGCAACTTGAGTGGTGACTTAAGATGCCGCTTCTTTCAATTCAGGGTTACTCAGATTTTCCAGACTTGTTAGCTACCTACTATCTCACTAAGCGGTTAAGCATTTTAAAACATGAGCTTCTGTTGCAGTGAATGGAGTTGATAGACATCTGTTTTTGCTTGGCAAAGTACTGACTAAGTTTTGTTCATTTATTTTATGTATAATGCCTCAAAATATATTAAGCAGTGTAACAGTAGGGGCTGTGTAAAAGGAAGTAGTGAGCATGAAATAATAAAGTGTAAATAACCCTCATACACAGCTCCTCAGAAGGGCACATCTATCATTCCTGTGAAGGAATGGAAAGAATGCATACCAAATGTTTGGAAATTCAGCAAGATTATTTGAAGTGTTCTTGCCTCTTGGTTCTCAAAGGAAGGATCTCCCTGTAGAATTCTGTAATACAAAACTTTTCCAAAGCTTTATCAGATATGAGCTGAGGCAAAGAACAAATATTCAATTTAAACTGAGCCAGTATACCTCTTTGCAAAATGTCCATGCTCCAGATGAAGGAGAAATTAAAATTCACAGATTTTGGGATGTTTTCTGTAACAAAGTGAACTGTTTGGTATGATTTGTTAAGGAAGCAGTTATTTAATGTGAGAGTGGCTTGTAGATTTTCCATCCAGAGAGATTGTGAAGTTTCCATCTTTGAGATACTCCAACACCTAACTGGATATTGTCCCAGGCAAGTGGGTTTAGGTAACCCTGCTTGAGAAGCAGGGTTGGACAAGATGACCCTGTAGGTCCCTTCCAACCTCAACCATTCTGTTTATGGAATTCATAGGAATAAAATCTATGCTAGAATAATATGGTGGAAAAGATGCTGCTCAACAACTTCTCTACAACAAAATTCTTCAACTCTGACAAAGGTCTTATAAACAAATCACTCCCATACTCTCATACCTATGAAGAAAGGAAACTGTCATGTGGACCACGACTAGAGGTCCCTTCCAACCACATCTTTTTCATAAAGTGTAAAAATATATTAATCCATAAAAAATAGCATTACCTGTAAATCATTTTTTCTCCTTTTTTTGTTTGCGGCTTTCTGTTGAGAAGTTAGCAGATTTTTGTTGAGAACTCCCTTTTGTTACTGTTGTACTGTTTGTTACTGTTTTACGACAAGGATTCCCAAATCCTGGTACATTAATTATTCCGGAAAATGATCTGGTCTGGCAGAGAAGCAGGCAGTGCTGTTCTTTAGGTTGTACCTGCTGTTACAGGCCCTGTCAGTGTTCATTCTGAAAATGTTTGTGAACTGTGATCAAAAAACTCTTACCGTGCAGCCACAGCTTTAAAACACAGTATACATACTCCTTTGGGATTGTTAATAGAGTTTCAGCTGCTGGAACCTCTCTCTTTCACTCGCCTTCTAGGGAGAGTATGTGGGGTCTGCATATGTTCCTCAGCATTATAGGGAAGGATGGACTCTCCTGTAGGTGAGGCACAGGGACTAATTTGTGGCAAGTTTTCATCTCAGCCAAATTAAGGCATTAACATTAGCAGTAACATCTTGAACTTGAGTCAGGCAGCAGAAGACTCTGAAGCTGAACTGAAAACGGGGATCCTTTTAATAGAGTGTTGATTTTTGAGCCTTTGGAAAACCCATGTATTAATAGCAGAAAATGTGTTTATCTCTGGTAAGATTATTTTAAACATTTTGATTATGAACACAATCCCAAAAATATATCAGGCAATAAAATTACCATAGAATAACTGAAACTGATTCAAGAAGGGGAAAGGAAATATGTGAGCCCATATATGACGGAAGAACAATACAAAAAGTTCAAGTCCATGTTCGCTACCTTCCCTCCTTCATGGTATTAGCTTCTGCTGCAAAAGTATGCTTCTTTCTGATTAATACTGCCACAGCAAGAAGCAGGCAAGGAAGAGAAGGGGAGGGAAAAGAACAGAGAATGGAGTAGAATATTTCAATTGGAAGGGACTACAATGATTATTTAGTCGAACTGCCTCACCACTTCAGGCCTGACCAAAAGTTAAATCATGTTATTAAGGGCATTGTTCAAATGCTTCTTAAACACTGACAGGTTTGGTGCATCGACCGTATACCTCTCTAGGAAGCCTGTTCCAGTATTTGATCATCCTCTTGGTAAAGAAATGATTCCTAATGTCCAGTCTAAACCTACCCTGGAGCAGCTTTGAACCATTTCCACATATCCTATCACTGGATACCAGGGAGATCAGCACCTCCCTTTCCATTTCCCCTCCTCAGAAAGCTGTAGAGAGCAATGAGATCACCCCTCAGCCTACTTTTCTCCAAACTAGACAAATGCAAAGTTCTCAGCTACTCTCACAGGACATGCCTTCCAGCTGTTTTACCAGCAGTCCAGCCTATACATCTTGTCAGGGGTATAGTACTCTGTTTACAGGTCTGTTCCTTTAAGAGACAAGCATGCTACCTGGTATCTCCTACTGAGAGGGTATACATTATAAATATGATATTAGCAGAGACTGAGAAATATGTTGAAAGGTTTTGCATCCCATATTTCACAGCCTTTCACCTAAAACGTAATTTAAAAATCTCTAAATGGGGCAGTTGCAAAATATTGTTTTAACTGTTTTTAACTGTTGTTTTAACTGTTAAAAAGCATTTTGTCTCCACTTTCTCTTGATTACTGCCTGCTTCAACAGACAGCTGTCTGATTGTGCTGCATACCTGACTGGCAAAAACACTCACAACAAATTAAAATGCTGTATTAGATGCATTTATTATGACTAACTTTATAGTTTTATTGACCAGCTAAGTATTTAGTAACATGTATAGCCTTTTACTCTTATTTCCCAGGTAAACCTGCACAGGTGAAATTGAAGTAAAACCAGAAATGTTGACATTTCCTATTGGAAAGTGAATACAGAAGGACAAATTGCGCTACTGCTCATTGTATGTTCTGCATAAAAAGAGTTAAAATGGTACATATTTAGAAGCAGGTTTTGCTTGAAAGATATATAGAACCAATTTAAAATATTCCCTGTTCCTGAATTATCACAGTTTTGTTAACTGTCACTTCCTTCCAAAATCCCAACTTCATTCTTAGTTTAAAGAAAAAAAGCGCATGCACTGAAGAATACCAGAAGAGTATTTATGTAGCTATGGTAGGTATTGTGTAAACCAAATATCATAGAATAGCATGAGGCACCACTAGGATGTGCTGTCTGCCTAAAATTGAAGCCCTGCTATTTAAGAGACGGGTTTCAAAATCCTGAAGTGTGATGTAACTATAAACCCTTAGTATTCTCATTTGAAGATTTCAGAGAAGAAATACAAAATGCATGTTTTTGTAAGGAAAGGAATTTGAATGATAGGAAAATTTTCCTGTCACACAAATATCCTTAGCAGGCAGACAGTTTGCTAAAGGAGTGTAACAGGTATGACCATATTCAATTTATTGACTAACATTAGAACCTTTATTGCTGGAAATTGTTGCCAGGTGTGGTCTCTGTGGGAAGACCTAAATACATATCATATGTGCATTATGTGCAACACAAAACAAATTAAATATGTTCTATCGCAAAATATGTGTGCTCTTGGTCTTCTGTTGCTTGTTGCAAATATAAACAAGTATAAAACAGTGCTCAGCTATGATCTGTGGATTTAGACTGGAGTATGGAATTACTGGTTGTAGAACAATGTATGTTTATCAAGACAGTGTTCTGAAAATTAAGATGGAAACATTTGAAGCATGGCTGGTACAGTTCTCAGTTTGTCATTTCAGTAACACTGAAGTGTTTTGTCAGTTTTGATACTTCAGTCTAGAATTTTTTTAATGTGTTAGGGTTTTCCAGCACTTGCCACTTTATAGAGACTAACATACTCTTAAATTGTGTATGAAGAAAGTAGATTGATAAGTCATGCAGAGAGCTTACTGAAGGATCTGTTTTAACTGTGCAAGCCAAGAATCTATGAATGGGCTGGTAGCTGGCATTCCTTTTAAGCCAGCAGTAATTCCTGCAGGAATCCAGAATTACAGAATTCCGTCAGCAAGAAGGGGAGAAAGCAAGCTACTTTTGGGTTTTTTGTTTTGTCAGTTTTTTTGTTGTGGGGTTTTTTTTGGTGTGGTTTTTTTTTTTCCTGCTGGATTTTCCATCTTAAAAAACATAGCAGGAGTGTAAAATGTTAAAGATTCTTAAAATACGTCAATGTTTATGTAGTATAGACAATGCTGTTACTGGTAGTGATTACGTGATCTAATAAGCCTTTTCTTTGAGCAATTAGCTAACTGATGTATCAAGATTCCATAATATTAAATATATTTTCAACCATTCCAACACCGCTCAAAACCTGAGGTTTCCTAAAGCTTTGATAATGTTTTCTCAGTTATTTGCCTGTCAGTGTTGTTAATTGTTTAGCAGAATTGAAAGGCAGCACTGCAAAGTTTTGTGTATCCTTGGTGAAAACAAACAAACAAACAAACAAAACATAAACCACTTTAAAATAAAAAATCCTTGGTCAATTAAAACATGCCAGCGTAATGACTCTTCCTTCTGAAGAGTAAGATGTTCTCTTTTTTCTTTGTTCTGAGGGACATGAACTGAGTTCTAGCCTGCGAGTCAAGAATTACTCCATTCTAATTCTGACACTGACTCAGCTGTGGCCTATGGCAATTTATTACAGTTTTTTATATATGTAAAACAGAAATATTTGTCCAGGGGCAATATAAAGATTAATTACTTAATATTTATAAATTGTTCTGAAAGTCATCATTATGCAGATATTATGATTATTTCTGAGCAGTTGATTCTAATCTGGGATGAGGCCCAGCAAAGGACATAAACATCTGATGTTCAAGTCAGGTGGAATGTAGATGCCCCGGGTCAATGTTGCAGTCCTAAACATGTTTACATGTCAGCCATGTAACCCTGGAGGTTCCTAAGTTTGGAAGCTTAGGCATTTTTTATTATGAGTTGCTTTAAGTACTCCAGCAGTGCTCATTCATGCTCTCAGACATAGCACCCTAGTAATTAACTCAGGCTGAGGCTCAGTACATTTTCAGAAACGAAGCATTCTTCTGCATATCTACCTGGAGAGTTTAGTCTGGTAGGTGAGCTCTGAAAACACGTAGTAGGCCAGGACCCTGCAGCAACAGCTGGCCCGACAGTGGAAAAATCTGTTTCCCTTCAGACTGTAGCTCATTGCTTAGAACAGACAGAAATGTGGACGAGATCCAGGTTCAATTCCCTTGCCTGTCTGAAAGGACTCAACCCCTCCTTGGACCATGCTTTAGTCAGCAGGCAGCAGACTGTTCAGAATGTAGGAAGGATTCTCCCATCTTCAATTTCACTTTCCAAAGAAGATATTCATTATTCACCATCAGTATTTAAGTCTTGCAGTT
Source organism: Amazona ochrocephala (assembly GCA_039720435.1). NCBI lineage: Eukaryota > Metazoa > Chordata > Aves > Psittaciformes > Psittacidae > Amazona > Amazona ochrocephala. The sequence goes on from CM077879.1 coordinate 67,217,896, forward strand.
CTGGCATATTGGTGAGAAAGAGCAACTGTTGTCAAATGTTACAGAAAATAGAAACATATTCAGTTCTGGAGAAGTAACAGCATAGTTGCAGGAGCTGGGTTTAGAACATAGGCTAGAGTGCTCTTCAGTGAGTGCCTGCTTACATTAGTCTGCTCCCCACACAACAAGATGACTTTTTTGGGTGAACCAAGTGCAAAATCTTTTCATCATGCACAGTATATTCTGTAACTTCTGGATTCAGTTATGCAGGCCAGGAAGATGAAAATGAGGTGGTGTGATACCTAGGAGTGCAGTGCTTTGTCTTTTTCTTAGTTTGTCCTAAGTTCAGCAATAGGGATCTGTCAGATAGAACAAACAGAATCTCTCTCCCCTTCTCTCTTGCTTGCTTTTTCTATTTTCCCCCATGCTTGTTGTCAGTTCTTAAACCCACCAGGTTAGAAACACAACCTGAGCCTGATCTTCTTCTTCATAAGTCAAAGGGAAGAATCCTTGTGAGGTTAATGAAATGAGAGTTGGGGTCTGAGAATTAATGGAAGAAGAAAATTCTTTGAGAAGTTTCCTGTGTAGTACTCATTATACCTAAAACTCATTAATTTCTGCTGTGATTTGTTAAAGCTGCTATTGGTACCTGTCTCAATACTTTGAAAGAAACTACTTAAAAGGAATTTAATAGTGATTTAAATGCAAATGCTCTGAGATGTGGTCTATTAAGTGGCTGAAAAGACTGTTAAAAAGGAGAAAAAGAAAAGTAAATAGGTTTTTCTTTCCAGACTACATGCATGATTTTGCTTTTATACTTCCATGGACATATTTAGGTAAAATATTTGTAACAGCTTGTGCATTTAACTAGGCAGTCATCATGGAACAAAACTGTAAAGACAAAGTTTTCACTTTTTGAGGGGTGTTGGTATAAAGAAACATGAAGAGCTGTGAAGATGAAAATAGTCTTTGATCCCTGCCAACATGTAAATCTTCACAATAAATACATCTCGACGTATCTACAAATACATAGCTATTAGCTACTGGTGGGAGAAAAAGAGTTTTTCAATAACCATGAAAACTGGTAAAACCCAAACCCTTCCTTCTAAAGCAGCACTATTGTTTAAGTATGATAATACAGATAGGCTTTTTGGGTGCCTGTAACAATTGCTTGTTTTTGTGATATAGCTTAGAAAAAGCCATGGAACAGACTGAAACCTCCTGAACTGCGCCTCTGGGGAAAAAAAAAAATAAATAAAAAAAAAAAAATTGCTATTCCGTATTTTAAAGTGGCTTTTTAGGCCTCCCGAGTCTTTCTGGCACATCATTCTCAGACCCTTATGGACTGGGATGCTGCCAAACAGCTTTTTTCCCACAATATTTAATAAACTTTAAGTGCTGGACTGAAGAGTAGTGCAATTCCCAAAGAGAGATTTCACTACAGGATTCCAAAATACCTAAAATATAGAACCTAGCCTCTGAATGAACCCAGCAACATTTTTCCTTGGATTTCTTACAAATACAAGAAATTCAGTTCTTTGTCTTACACGGGGTTAGCACTTTGCTTTTTACACGGGGTTAGCACTTTGCTTTTTACACGGGGTTAGCACTTTGCTTTTCACTGTTTAAGAAGTTGTTTTCTTTTACCAGCAGTATAATTCCTATTATTGTTTTAGAAATTAGATGTCCTTATTCTCATGCAAATTTACTTTGATTTTGCTAGGCATTAAACCATACTTACATTTACTTACACCTATGCTACCTGGACTTTGGCATCAGCTTATTTCATGTGTCTTCTGTGTGTGCTTGAAGTAGTTCAAAGCTAAAGTAACAGGAAATTTCTTCTGATGTATTTTGAAGGAAGTCCCTAGGAAATGGCAAAGAGAGAACTAGAGCAAAAAGGTTCAAAGTAGTCATCTCCAACACCTAGTCAGTGTGTTACAGCTGGTATTGCAGTCGTGGGGCAGGAATACTGAAATTGATTGCCTCAATTAATTTGTAGAGTGATTATGCATCAATTAATGTAGAACATTTATACATCGGGGGATCATTATCACAAAAGGATTGGTCCTGTCCTCTGAGCCAGCACTCCCAAGTGTGTGTGAGCACTCCAGTGGATTTTGCTGGGAGTTGCTTTCACACAGTTCAGAACAAAATTTTGAGTCAAGTGTTTAATTCAGTTCTAAGAGACACTCAGACAATATCTGAAAGAAGAAATTGCTCGCTTCTTAGGTATCTGGTCCTTACCCTGCTTACTCAGGCAAAGCTTTCACTTACTTCCAAGAATTCAGTTCAGTGTAAAACAGCAATATAGTCCATTTCAGTGTGAGTTTTGCTAAAACAAAGAGTGCATGATAATTGTCTTCAAAATTGCATTCTTCCCTTGCAAAACCCTATTTTTATTTACTTCTATGATTCTGCAATAATGTATTTTGTAGAGAAGACTTTATGCTTTGCCATCCCCAAGCTGTCAGATTTCTGTTGGAAAGCTTAAAGAAAAATTTATTCACCTACAGTTAGAAAAAGTATATGACCTTAAAAAATGCACACTTTTATGGGTTTGCAGTATACAGAAATTAGACGTCTGTAACAAGTCTAAGTACACTTCATAAATTGAATTAAGCAAGGAGAAATATCTTTGTTATTTGTGAGAAAGATGCAAAGTCCCAAATAAGCACAATTTATGTGAATCCGTGTGCGGTTGTGGAGTGTATAGGGGCATTTGTGAACACTGTACATATACGTTCAAGTACATACATACTGTAATGCATTTGAAGCAGCATAGCATGATAAATAGGACTGGACCACTGATACTACTCTCTGAAGAATGCAGTTGTTCACTGAACAAAATACAAAGTAGACAGATTTTAGCCTTGCTGCTTGTGAACAAATCCTCCCAAACATAACTGCCCATAGAAAACATGAAGGAACAGATGCCTATTGCTCTGTGATCTGTGAATAAGAACCCGAAATACAGCAATTTAAAAAGGAGTGACAGTGAAAACAATCCCCAGAATAAACAGCGAAAGATTAAAGCTAGAAAGTGGAATTTTTTAAGAAAATTTTAAAAAAGAAATCTGTGAGAGATTCAGTGGAAATGGTGTCTTGGGGATTCTGGTCCCTAAAACCAAGGACATTGCTAGTGACTTATACTGATGATTTTCCAGGTAATTTTACTTTGACCTGCTTTGGAGTTCCACAAGGCAAAGAAAGTTGCATCCCAGAGATATCATGCTCATTTTAAGTACCTGCTCCTAAGTATCTCAGCAAGAACATTTCAGATGAAAGCCTGATAGGACTTGTAGACTTGTTTTTGTAAGGGAATGAGTGATTGTTGACATTTTCTTGTAAGAAAACACATCTTTGGCACAAGGAAGTTGACCAACATGAAAGATGTTCATCCAAACAATTAATATGCAAGTTTCAAGCAATGAAAACCTAAGTCTTAAGGTAACTGAACATAAGAATAGTAGAATCATAATATCATTTATGTTGGAAAAGACCTTTAAGGTCTTTGAATCCAACTGTAAACCTAAGACTGCCAAGTCCACCACTAAACCATGTGCTGAAGTGCCACATCTACATGAAAGAAAATACAAGAAAACACTTTCCATGACAAAACTGTCTTGATAGTGGTTCTAAAGATCTGGTTTAAACCAAGGAAGAGCTTACAGGTCAAATCAACAAAACCATAGCAGTTCACCAGTCAAAATAGTGTTTACCTAAGTATTCCAAAGAAATTCATATCAGCTTTTAGCTGTAGCTGAAGCTATGCATAGCAAACATATGCTTGGGGCAGGGAAGAGAGAGAGATTTCTGCATGAAACTACAGATGAGTAAGCTAAAGCATGTGTTCAGGAAACCAGAGGAATCTATAATGAAGAGTAGAATTAATGGCTGCACTGATTAACATTACATATTTAGAAGAATGAACATGATTTTGGTAAATAGAACCTACAGCTCACAAAATCATGTTCTCTGAGAGTGTCACTGAACATGTTCACAAGGATTGTCACATTGATATAATCTGTCTGGATTTGCAGATGGGTTTTTACAAGGCCCATCTTCAGAGGCTTGAGCAAAATACAAAGTTTATGTACCATCAACTAAGTTTTGATGGCACAATACAGTGTTTGGATTACTACAAGGGATAAACAACAAAACAGATCATGATTATGCTACTGCACCTAAGTTGTGTTTCTCTTTCATCCATTCTGTCTTGAAAACAGCATAGTAGAACTCAGGAAAATACAGAAAAAGGCAAAAGATAATCAATGGTATAGAGCAGCTTTCATACATCATACGAGTAAACCCACCAGTCAGTCTGGAAAAGATATCTGAGTCCATAAACTTATGAGTGGCAAGGTAAACAACAGTTGTTTACTGTCTCTTAATACAAGAACTAGGGGATATTGAATGTAATTATCAAATGTCAAGTTCATCGTATAGCTTCACACAATGTAAGTTAAATCTGGATTCATTGCCTCCAGGTGCTATGAATAATGAAGGATTATGTGGGGTCAAAAAGATAACTTAATGGAGAAATACCCATCATTTTATCTCAAATGTACCGATTCTTGCTGCAAATTGATGAAGGCTTAGACAGTCAGCCGGTGAAGTGTTACTGTTGGTCGATGAAAAAATGAACATGAGCCGGCAGTGTGCGCTCGCAGCCCAGAAAGCCAACCATATCCTGGGCTGCATCAAAAGGATCGTGACCACCAGGTCGAGGGAGGTGATCCTGCCCCTCTACTCTGCTCTCGTGAGACCTCACTTGGAGTATTGTGTGCAGTTCTGGTGTCCTCAACATAAAAAGGACATGCAACTGTTGGAACAAGTGCAGAGGAGGGCCACGAGGATGATCAGGGGACTGGAGCACCTCTCATATGGAGATAGGATGAGAAAGTTGGAGCTGTTCAGCCTGGAGAAGAGAAGGCTGCGTGGAGACCTCATAGCAGCCTTCCAATACCTGAAAGGGGCCTATAGGGATGCTGGGGAGGGACTCTTCATTAGGGACTGTGGTGAGAGGACAGGGGGTAATGGGTTTAAACTTAAACAGGGGAGGTTTAGATTGGATCTGAGGAAGAAATTCTTTACTGTGAGGGTGGTGAGGCCCTGGAATGGGTTGCCGAGGGAGGTTGTGAATGCTTCATCCCTGGCGGCGTTCAAGGTGGGGTTGGACATAGCCTTGGATGGCATGGTTTAGTGGGAGGTGTCCCTGCCCATGGCAGGGGGGTTGGAACTCGATGATCTTGAGGTCCTTTCCAACCCTTACTATTCTATGATTCTATGATTCTATGTCAAGGACAAAATCAAGCACCGTGTCAGAGAAATTTGAATTCAACACACAGCTTCCAATTTCTCTAACTTGTATATTAGACAATCTAGAGAAAGTTTCTGTCATCCTTTGAATTTGCAGAGTTCTCAGGGTTCTGCAGTGTTTGGATAATGACAAATAGCTGGCATTCACAATTGCTTGCAGATCACTACACATCATCAAACTTTCAGTATTAAACATTATATTGTTTCATTTTTAATGCTTTATAAAATTGTTATGCAGCCTGTGTTCTCCTGGGCTTGCAGAACATAGTTTCATTAAAAGAAATATTAGAGTATTTATTCAACATATAGTTCAAGCAGCATTTGGAATAGATATTCAGCTCCCTAGTGCGATCAAAATTGTTCTTGAATTGCATTGCTTGTTTATTTGGGTTGGTCAATTCTTTCCATTTTCCATCTTGGCGCCGACTGTAACAAAGTGTTGCTAACAAGTCTGGAGCTGTTAACCAGTTCTGGGCGCAGCATGGCAATTTTGGTTACAAAGTAGTGGTGAAGTAACCTTATTTGAACTATGACGTGAACAATATAGGAAATTCATTATCTGTATTCAATTCAGAGACTCAACAGGGAAAAAGTTAACCAATTATCCAATAAATTAAGCATTGTGTGGCATTCTTATTTTCAATTCAAGGGAAGGATGATTGAAATTTACTTGCAGATTAAATAAAAAGTTATTGACTATTACCAAGTGGAGCTAGATAAGGAAGTATGTCAAGTTGGCTTAGTTACAGGGAGTTCCTTTTCTTGTGACATCTAATTCTTTTTTTTTTTTTTTTTTTTTTTTTTATGTAATACGTTTTTCTGTATTATTTTACTTGATTATTTTATTTGCATACAGAACAATGTTCATGAAATCACGTACCCATGGCAAAACTGCCATGTGGGAGTGACTGTACATGACACTTCCTATGCAGTGTTTCATTAGTGCAAACTGTGTTTTCCCACAGCCTAGAAAATGCATCCTTAGAGCAGTTAAATACATAACCAGCTACAGAAGATGTAATTTTCTGAAAGGAGGCAGACCCCAGAGCTCTGTACATCAGGAAAATTGCAAGGGTTTTCAGTTTGACTTGTCAGCATAAACCCCTACAGAGATACTTTTGTAAATATCAACTTCTTCAGGAATAGAGCATATTACATCCTCTGCAGTAATAAATATTGATCCTGTGTTTCCTCTGACATAGGATTTCTATATTGGTGAGAGATATGTGCTCACGCTGTAATATGTCTACATTGATTGCTCAGTGTAGAGTAGACTTGTTTCAGCAAAGCTGATCTGCATAATTGCAGTAGGCATGTAAGGGATACATAACGTTCAGATATTCCAGCCAACTGTACATTTCCAGTACCTGCCCAAACAGTGAAGAGGCCACATGCAGTAAGTGCATTGACATAGATCATTCTATTGATATGTGTGCAAGAACTTGAATAAGTAAGAGTAATATCTTGGAGTGAGGCCAGGATGAGAACAATACTCTGGATTTTCAGAGTATCAGTATCTCACAGTGAGGATTTTTCCTTGCAAGCAGACAATCTTCCTATTCTCCTGTCCTGGCCACCTGTCTCTCTTGGTGGACTGGTGTGAAAGTAGAACCCTGTTACTTCTGACTTCTTTTACTAAGCTGATCTTATGGGAGGAAAAATGTGCCATAGCTTGTTTTTCCACCTGAGCATAAGAGATGATAATTTTGCAATTATTCTTGCTAGCCCCACAGAATCTTTCTCTTCTTCTGTTCTGCTTAGCTGTAATGGGCTTAGTCACCTTGCCATTGTTACCAGGCTGATGGGGATCCACCATAGGTTCTGACTGCAGTCGCATGCGTACTGCAGTCACTGGCAACTTTATCATTTATTTCAGTAGGTTCAGCATTTTATCACAGGTTACTACTTGAAACTCAAAATTACTTTAGTGGCTGGTTTTAACTTTGATTGAGATTATACCTCAGCTGGCAAATAAAATAACATCCTTCTTTATTTTTTTATTATTTCAATCAGCGTAGGTGCCTTCAATTCTTGTGTGAGCAGATTATAATCTCAGGCAAATAAATCTAGACTGGCTAAATGTTGATGCCATTTTCATATTTTCCATGCAGATTATAAAAAATAAACCAAAATTGATAAAATGTATGACAGCCCTTCACTGGAAACATAAATTACAAAACACAGAACTGAGATACAGTTCATATACAAAACCACTTCTAGTCTGAAAATTTGGAAATCTTAGAAGGAAATTTGATCTTTCTCTTGCTGCAATTGTAGCCAATATTTTTCTTCGTAGGTTAACCTCTTGCCTTTATCCCAGTGTTATTTCAAACATAAGCTTGAACAAATTTGTATGTGCAGGCCAAATTTCTGTATTTGTCATCAAGTGAATTTACCTAATTCTAAAATTTACTACTGTATTAGTTTATTTTCTAGAATATTGAATATTGAAGCAAATGTTGATGGTTGTGAATGTATTATTTCTTTCCTATTTCTCAGCAAGCACTTTCATGTTAAAGCATTTCAGTATTTCATTACCCAATGGACTATTCACATCTTTGGTTATCATAGTATAGAGTCAGTGATATGAAAGTCCTCATAGTTAAAAACACAGTATTTTCTTTCTGCTTTCTCTCTAAATGGCTCACACTTTTTAAGTAAATGGAAAAGAAGATCAGAGTTTTGTTTTATATATAAATGCACTTTGTATGGAAGAACAACCAATGTTTTAAGTTCTGTGCAAGCAACATCTCATATATACAAATGATCATAAAAAGGAGATAATTCGACATTTTATACTTTGATTTTCGAGAAGTCCTTGGCATTGGAGTTGTTGCAAAACATTTGTGATACAGAAAGCCAAGAGGATCCTGGATATTACAAGAAATATTATCCAAAGCCTTTTTGCAGTGCAGGGAGGCAATTTTAGTTAATGCTCAGAAAGGCATCTCCCTTTCTTTATAATTACCTCTGAGGCTGAGATGTCTCTTGGTGCTACTACTTCAGAGAAATATTGCAGAGAAATCGAGGAATCTTGCATGGAAGATTTATGTCTTGCTAAACTCCAGAATTTATACCGACTTTATATATTATAGTGTAAAGATTTATGGCCCTTACAGTATTTTATTCCAACTCATGGAACTGTGGATATTCTCATTATTCATGAAAACATCTACTCTTTTAATTATTACTCTAAGTCTGGTTGAATTAGCAAAAGTGATATAGGTTCTGGTTTGATTTTGTTTTGGAGGGGTTTTTCTCTGTAAAAAAATCAATATATTTTCCACTAGTCGTAGTACTGAACTGTAGTAGTCGTTTATCCCGAGAGGACTGTGTGAATTTTCTGTTTAAAACTTGACCCTGAAATGTTTTCTGGTGTTAAGATTTAATTGTGCTTCTGTATTGCAATATGCTGTGTATCTGGAGATTGCTTTATTAATAGTGTGTGGATATTTGAAAGAAAGCAAATCTGGATGTATACTTTATTCAGAGACAATACCAAAGAGGCTGCTGTACAACAATTTTGCAGAGGAAAAGGCAAAACCTTTAGACACAGAATTTTCAATAAGCATGAAGTGTGGCTACAGGATAGCACAGTGGTGTCTTGCAATGATGGGTTTCTAATCTTCCACTATTTTTAAAATATATAGCAGAATGCACGTTCTCTTGGATAGCTTAGAAATGCTTCTCATTAATCATTTGGGATGCTTGGTTCAGTAACTTGTGGATTTAGTCTTTTTACTCCCAAGTACTAAGACAGCATGAGACTAAAGAAAAGCCCTTATTTTGAGATGCACCAAGTACTTCCAAATCATTGATTTCGGAGCAGTTTGCAGCTGCTCAGTTACTCTGAGAAATGTGGGCAGAATGCTGCTGAAGAATGAAATAAATTCTTCTTTCTTATCAGTTGTAACACTTATGTTGAGCTTCATTGTAATAGTCATCTACTGTAACTAATGATACTGGAAAACAGTGATTCAGCAGTTCATTTCAGAAGCCGTGGTGTCTGTACAGGGAAAAAGCTGATTCTAGATGAGATGCTAGAGGTCTTTTCATCTTCCTTTAGAGAAACTGGAGATGATCTACAATTTTTTATTTAGTTCTTCATTTCCCACAGCTTGGATAAGCTGTGTTTCTTTTAGAACTACATATTAAACGGGCCTGGTTTGGGTTGGTGGATTTGTTTTGGTTTTTCTTTTCCTGTGGAACTTGGGAATTGTTTCTGTTCTGTAAACTCTTTATGTGTCTTCTTTTACCCTGGTTTTGGAGATGATTGCATTCATTTAGTCTTTGAAAGGGTGAGGAATGCAGATTAGTAATACTTCACTAAGCCAAGCTTTGTACAACTGACTGTCTGGAAGAAGTTTTACAAGATGATGTTCGCATGCAGTCCAAGTGTGTTTCTTCTAATGAAAATGCATGCTTTGTCTCAAGGACATTCATACAAATGCAGCAGCGTTTGAATTTGTAGCATGTTTTCTCACAAGCTGGAACTCATAAGGCTTCATGGAATCAAATGATATGGTAACAAGATTGTGGTAAATATGTAAATTATGAAAGAGAAACAGCAAAGAAGCAAGTAGTTCCACAAGCAATGGAACTTGCAAATCCTGGTTTCCAAGAATTTGTGTGGTGTGGTTTGATTCTCAGATGTCTTACAAGTTGCAAGCTCAGATCAAAGCTTTTTCTGCATCTGTAATATTCATGCATCTATCATGTGAATTTGTGGAGTACATATAAACTCCATTTCAGCAATTTGCTACATAGAGCACAAGTAGGATCTTATTCTTTATCTATCCTGCAGTTTTTGTGAAACTCTATAACTTTATAACGATGATAACTCTGTTCTGTATAATTTATTGAAATTGGGTGGGGAGTTTACAGTTGTTTTTGAAATATGAAGGGACAAACAGGTAAACACACGAAACTGACTGTATTAAAAGCAAAAATAAATATACTCAGACACGAGGGTTGTGTAAGCCCTGTTTCACAGAACCAAGCTAACAATTCTATCAGGTGAGATTTATGAGGAACGACTGCATAGGTACTTCTTCCTATAGCACAGGAGCTGGCTAGGAGAGGTCTGAAGCGCAGAGTTTCATATGTAAAAAAATAAATACAAATGTAAGTGAAAAGTATGTATCTTTGAAGCACATAAGTATAAAATATACCAAAAAGAAAATGTTTTGTAAGGTAGTTTGAAATCAAATGCATAATGAAAACAAGGTGAATAACTGGATTTTAAAGTAAATGAAAACTCTGCCAAGTGTTTGAAGTAGAGATGTGAGACTGGGCTGAAAAGGAAAGAGTCAATGAAATTTTACACTGACTGTCCTGGAAAGAGTTGGTAATTGTGAAGTCCACAAAAAAGATGATTGTGATAGTTAAATGGATTTTGATTATGATGAACAGATGTTACAGAAAGTCTTAAGAAATTAATCTGAATCTTGTGGAATAGAGATCCTGTCAGATGCAGACAAAAGCTAGGCTTGCTTCAGCTGAGAGGAATGCAAAGAGCAGACATACAGGCATGTATAAGAGGAGGATGGAAGGGTATTTGTTTTGGGAAGTTGTTCTCATATAAAAGAGAAAGCAGTTTCTGTGCAGCAGCAGGGGAAAATCCCACTGAACCTACACTAGTTTTGATGCACAAATTGAAATGCCAGAGAACTTGGCGGGAAAAGATACTGTTAAAATTAAAAATGGTTGAATTTCAGAATTGTGGAAGACTTTTGTTGGTTCATTTGGAAAGGCAGCTTTTTCAGAATTGAGGGTAGATACAATACCAGAGGGAATATTTACCATTATCAGTGGGAATAATAGGACAGAATTTTAGAATAACCTTAGTAAATTTTACAGAAAGTTTTCCCCTCACCATAACTGTCATATCATTTCAGCCTTTGTCCTTATGATTGGTTTCTAAGTTGGAGCGGCAGCCACCAGTGACAAGACAAAAGAGCATGGGCAAAATAGAGCCTGAGACCTTCCAAGACTTCACCTTCACTTGTCACTGTTGTTTAGGCTCTGTCTCTTTCCACTGGCTGGAGGAGATGGAACAAGGATCACCAATGAGTTTTTGCAGGCTTTGATTCCTAAGTAAGCTTCCAAAAATCATTCTAAAGCGTTCTAAAAAACACCTTTCACATCTACTAGATACATTATCCTTTTTTTTCTTTAGTTAAAAAGTTTTATATTTTATAATGCTGTCTCTTAGGTCAGTCAGCCCTTTGGGGAGGAGGAAGATGTTTTTTCCATCTGGCTGAACTGGCTGTAAGTATGCTTTGTGTGTGGACGTGCATATATCTTTGACACATAACAGAACCAGCTACTGGATTGAAAGCAATAGATGTTTGAAGTGTTAATGCTGGAAAGAAAACTGTTAGCTTCTCATGGCTTGTGGTTGGCAACACTGCTGATAAAGCCTAAAATTGTCCTGTTTCAGGATCTGAAACTTTTTCAGGTACAGGCTTCTTCTTGTAGAAGTTGAAAGTCCTAAATTTTCTGTCTAAGATTATCTCCACTGCTCACTGTCTTATGTAGACAGGCAGAAAAGATATCTCTGAACAATCAGGTTATTGATTTGGTGGCATAGTGTGAATTTTTTTGTTCATCTGTCAGATAAATAGAATAGGGGAATGCACATGAACCTTTTTTCCTGCCTTGAAATAAAGAAGTGGCACTTTACAACTTAAATTCATTCCTCATATCTGTTTTCTCTTTACCTTTATCATCTGCCCAATTGATTCTGTCTAAGGAGCAGTGAAGGTGTCAGGATGTAAACAGAGTCAGTAATTCGACCTTCTCAAAGGAAATCATTGTTAGTCATTTACTATGATTTTTGATACAGTTTGAGGATGAAATGTTTTGAACAAAATTCACCCAAGTCTTATTCAATACCATGTTCTTAGGCACTACTACAGAGCACTGTCAGAAGACTGTGTTCAGGTTGATAACACATGAACATAAATTTGTATGTATTTATACACGCATATATGTCACAGAGACAAAAGCACACAAAAATACATTAACCAATTTAAAGAACTCTTTTTTTAATATGCTTTAGAAGATCTGTGTGAATGTAAACATTCGGGAAACTTGTGCAGCAGAAGTCACTGTAGGCAGTAGCATTTTGACCTCATAAATAAAAATATGCAGGATTGTATCTTTCACTTGAAATGTATTGGATGTTTGAAAAATTGTGGAATTTTAATTACTCCTTCTTAGCCTGGCACAACAGATGCTACAAATTTCCAAGCAGATTTGTGCATGAGGCTTGTTATATACGACACCACACTATTTAATTCAACTATTCAATGAAAGGCTACCTATTAAAAATTTCTATAGCCAAACAAGGAATCTCTTGCCATGTAGCCATAATGGATGGACATAATATGTAAATCACCAGTTTACGTGTATGCAAGCAATATTTTCTATATATTATTCATAGCATTTGTATGGTTAACAATGCTAATAAACTATCAAACCCCATTAAAATCTTTGAACGTTGTGAGAGTAAGGCAAAGACCTTTGTAAGCATAAGCCACGAAATGTCCACATCCAACTGTTACAGACTTCCACAGTTCTGCACTCACTATGACTGCAACCTCATGTTCACAATGTGTAAGTAGTGTTGTGCAGAGTTGTTATGATACTAAGCATATTGTCAGAACTCTTTGGACAGCTTTAATGTTTCACTGTGTCCCACTGACACTCATTTCAACTGAGATTTAATGCAGCTATAGCCTAAATAGATTAATAGGTTCATATAGTTTAAGAATTAACATGGTAGGTTAATTAAAAAACACGTTTTAAGTTGCCCCTCTATAGGCATCTTTCATTCTTTTTGCTGATATAGAGCATGTTTATTTTGAATACAGCATTAGAATAAATAACACTGTATAGTACTGTATTATTAATACCTCTTTTTTTTGGTATTAATCTGTGCTTAAGTGCCAAATGTGATGCTACTTTAAATGGTCTCTTCCTATTTTTGAGTACTGAAGTGCTACAAATGCGAACTGCCCAGCTAATGGCCTGACCCACTGTAACATAAGTAAATAAAATACTGGTTTGGACCAAAACATTTTCCAACATAAACCTGAAAAACAACAACAACATGCAAAACATACTGGTGCATGGCATATACCCAGCACACAAATAAAAATTAAAAGACAAATGGGCAGAGAGAAATATAGGCAGACAGATTCCATTATGATATCCTCCAAAAAATTCCAGACTGATAAATTCTAGGTGGCAATCAGGTGAATAGATTGTATTGTTACCAGTCACAGGCACTGGACTGATCCTGCTTTGTTCAGAAGAGCAAACCACTGTGTAGTTAAAGTCAGGTTTTTTGTGTCATAGTAACATCAATATCCTTTTCAGAGAGAGCGTTACCATCCAGTGGATCTCAGTTCACAGAACATCACAGTTATAGTCAGTCAATCTACTCAGTCACCTCTAGAATTAGGTACAAGGGTGCATATGTCTGAACTGATTATGGAACAGTCACTGGGCTTCCTCTTGAAATAGCTTTGTTGTGACTTTTTTTTTTTCCTGTTTGATTCTGAAGTGGTCTCAGAGTCCTTAATTCTCAGTTTATGCTGTCTTTATGGCTGCTTCGATCTGTATTGTGATTGTTTAGTTCTTGATTTTTCCACTGAATACTTGTTCCATTCATGGGCACTGAAGTCACTAGACTCTTAGACTGGGAGCAGCAACAGCAAAGACATGACTGGAAATGAAAAAAAGAAATGAAAGGTTAACACAAACCTATCAACTGTGCAGACTGGCAACCATATTTTTAATTCTGAAGTGAACAGACCATTCTAGCTGAAGGGAGTGATTGCTGCACTCAAACAAAATTTTTATCCTAGGATGCAAACAATTCTTGTTATTAAACATCACAAATGCAGCAAATTAGGCCTGGTCTGTGGAGAGATTGCCTGAATTAATGATCTTGATACTAGAAGGGAAAGCGTAAGCTATGATGAGAAGCTGGGAAGAATTAAATAATAACTGAAAATTCTTTAATTAGAATTTTTGGATAGTATTTTTGTTTGGAAGGACAAATGGGAAGAATGAACTGATGATATGAGAAGCAGCCTGGTAGTATTCACTTACTTTCACCTGAGGACAAGTTCAGGTATATTATCCTATCCACAGTTCCCAGATGAAGTAGGGGACTGTAAAAAGCAAAGCTGACTTCTTATTTATCATGTGAAAAAGCTCTCTTAGAACAGTTTGCAAATCAGAGCAGGCTACAGTCAAGCAGTTACTCCTATTTTATAATTTATTACATTTTTTTCAGTAGCTTGAGTTGCCTATTAGCAGACTAAAAGTTTAGTGGTACAGCTCTGTTTTGTTTTGGGTTTCTTTGCAGATAAAGCTATTTCGATCTTCGTTTTCCATATCATTAATTTATTTACCACTATACACTCTCATTTTCTTTATTTCCGTATTGTCATTATTAGGTTAATGGGGACTTGCAGAGGGACTTGCAGGGGCACATTGTCACAAGGAAATTCTTTTAGCCTTAAAATATATTTTCATGTGTAGGAGCTGGAAAAAAAGCCATAATGCCTATTAAATTGCCAAAATCAATTCAGGTGCCTGTTTTGGTATTCAAGCCTGAAAATGCGAGTTGTTTCAGATTAACTGCAAGCAGCATGGTGTTCTATGTATGTTCTGTCTTCATCTAGAGTGGGAAAAGTTATCAGCCAAATTCTATTTCATGAACATGTCACATGGCAGATAAATAGTACTTACAAGAGCACGTCTATCTCAGTTTATATGTTTACATATGAGGACTGTGTCAAACTTATTTACTGGCTTAGCATTTCAGATAAAGTGGATAGTTCCATTTTCAGTTTGGCATGTGTGTTATGTGAGCTGCCAGTTGGTAAACTAGGCGATTTATAATCCTTCATTCCTTTGCTTGCATCTTCTTCCAATGGCTAAAACAAATAATAACTGATTTAATACAGTTCATTAACTGGACATACAATCTTATCAAGTATATCTTACCTGGAAACAGTTTTTAAACTTCTTGCTGACAAAATACAGAGCTATTGGGTTTATGCAAGAGTTCATGGTTGCCAGGTTGATGCTGATATAATCCAATGGCAGCAAGAAACTAAGCAACAAAAGAGAAAGCAAAACATTTAAACTGTTCACATATTGTAGAAGCACCAGTGCTTTTTGTGGTTATAATCTCTTCTGTCAGAGAAACGAATTCTCTCTTACCTAACTCCCTCAATCTAATCTTAGAATGCAATCATAGAATCATAGAATCATAGAATAGTTAGGGCTGGAAAGGACCTTGAGATCATTGAGTTCCAGCCCCCCTGCCATGAGCAGGGACACCTCCCACTAAACCATGCCACCCAAAGCTCTGTCCAACCCAGCCTTGAACACCGCCAGCGATGGAGCATTCACAACTTCCCTGGGCAACCCATTCCAGGGCCTCACCACCCTTACAGGGAAGAATTTCTTCCTCATATCCAATCTAAGCTTCTCCTGTTTAAGTTTAAACCCATTCCCCCTTGTCCTCTCACCACAGTCCCTAATGAAGAATCCCTCCCCAGCATCCTTACAGGCCCCCTTCAGGTATTGGAAGGCTGCTAGGAGGTCTCCACGCAGCCTTCTCTTCTCCAGGCTGAACAGCTCCAACTTTCTCATCCTATCTCCATACGGGAGGTGCTCCAGTCCCCTGATCATCCTCGTGGCCCTCCTCTGCACTTGTGCCAACATCTCCATATCCTTTTCGTGGTGAGGACATCAGAACTGCACCCAATACTCCAAGTGAGGTCTTACGAGAGCAGAGTAAAGGGGCAGGAGCACCTCCCTCGACCTGGTGGTCACGATCCTTTTGATGCAGCCCAGGATACGGTTGGCTTTCTGGGCTGCAAGCGCACACTGCTGGCTCATGTTCATTTTCTCATTGACCACCACCCCCAAGTCCTTCTCTGCAGGGCTGCTCTGAATCTCTTCCCTGCCCCACCTGCACCTGTGCCTGGGATTGCTCCGACCCAGGTGGAGGACCTTGCACTTGGCATGGTTAAACTTCATCAGGTTGGCATCAGCCCACCTCACAAGCATGTCAAGGTCCCTCTGGATGGCATCCCTTCCCGCCAGTGTATCAACCGAACCACACAGCTTGGTGTCATCGGCAAACTTGCTGAGGGTGCCCTCAATCCCACTGTCCATGTCACCCACAAAGATGTTGAACAAGACCGGTCCCAACACCGATCCCTGGGGGACACCACTCGTTACTGGTCTCCAGCTGGACATTGAGCCATTGAGCACTACTCTTTGTGTGCAGCCATCCAGCCAGTTCTTTATCCATTGAGTGGTCCACCTATCAAATTGATGTCTCTCCAACTTAGAGACAAGGATATCGTGTGGGACGACAAGGATATTGTGGGGCACAAGGATGTCGTGTATGATCTTGTACCATGCCAGGTCTATAATAACCTGTCTCACAGAAATTCACAAAAGCCAGAGGACAGTGCTTACAATGGTAACAGACAACATTTATTAAAATTATGCTACCCTATTAAAACTGAAACCCCTGAAACTGGATGCAGCTGAAAAAGAATAAAGTGTTTGCTCTTCTAACACCGGTTGCATCACAATGACATTTCTCACATAAACTCCAAGTGTGCAGCATTGTATTTTTTTCAGTATAAGCAATTGATTGGCATAGAAAATGAAGTACCTGAGCAGTTCACATCTGCTGGGGTCTTTTTCATTGTATACCATTTTCTTCAAAATTCGGCTCAAGTGGAGAGGGAACCAGCAAAGGGCAAAAATCACTACTAAACAGAAAACGGTTTTTGCAACTTCTCGACGCTAGAAAAAGAAGATATTTATGACTGAGTATCTAATTCATATTGGTAGGTGAATGTAGTGTAGTAATGTTGGCAGCAAAGTAAGTAATCTAAATAAAAGATGCAAAGATTCCCAAAGTGCAGTTTCCAGACTACCTGACGTCCCTTAACTGTTTTTTTTTCTGGGGTTTGCATGTTCTCAATTCTGGTCATCCTCAATGGAACTTGCTCACCACTGAGACTGGAGCAGCTGGAGCACACAGGACATTGTCAATATCAGCTAAGAAGAAACCACTGCTGAGCTTTCCTGAGCTTGATTATTTTCCCAGCCTTTCCTATTCCTCTACACTGGATTAGTTTTCTGGCAACCCCTCAGATAAAGTTCTTTCTTCAGAAACATGAATAATTGGCCAGAAAACTTTTTCATGTATGAGGGAAACTGGGATCACACCTGCTTGATAAACCACTTCCACCTAATTCTTGTTGTGGGGCAATCTGTAAACTCAAAGCATCTATATCAATTGGCAATAAAAGTTCCATTCAAACACATACCTAGTCAGGATGTCAAATTCTCCCCAGTGTATTATTTAATATTTAGCATGCATCATGTTACATAAAGGGATACTGCATAATATATTAATTTTCCTATGTGATCCTTGCTGTGTGATCTGGATGTTCTTAAGTACATAGTTCCTCTACAAACAAAATTTCAAATATGTCTGTATTACAACTTAATCTCATAATACTTAGTCAGGAAATCATTTCAATTTAATGGGTATTTTATATGACTGTAGAGATTTACAGATGTTTTGGTGGATTTCTGACAATGCATACCAGTGGTGTTTGGTAGGCATGGATTCCATAAGGAGAAGCATATGAAGGAGTTAGACTACCACTTCTGAAACTGCCACTGTAATGTAACAATAATAAGCATCACAAGGCTTTGTCATGAAAAAACTTAGAGTCAAACGTGTGATTACAGTAAGCTGTGTTAGGACTTGAATATGACTGCTTGTTTCTTTTTTCTTGTAATAGCCATTTTTACCAAAATATGAAAAGGATTGTGACTAGACACTAGTGTGGACAAGGTTGTAGGTAAGGAAGGAAGGAAGAAGGGAAAAAGGTGATAGTTAAAAAGACAAACATTGATAAAATGCGGCATACAGTCTGAGTAGCTTGATGGACATTGCACGTCAGTACGGGAAAGCTGCAGAGTGGATTCCCCCACCCACCCTGTACATACTATTCTAGTTCTAATGGGTGGAGTAGCTTGTGTGTGGCCCTCGGACAGACTGTGGTGGAGGCCCTGGGGCCCTATGAGGGGAGGACTTTCCCATCTTCCCTGATCTGGAATGAACCAGCGGTGGAGGAAACTCACTCCGCTACTGAGGGAACTGCTTCAGGAGTTCACATGTGGAATGTGAAATAAAGAGTGGCATTTGAAGGGCAGACATTAACACAGGGAAAAAGCTGCAGATTGTTTTTAAAATTTCAGTTCAGAATTAAACATCAGACAGTGTTGCAAAAACAGCAAAGAGAGATCTGATGGTTCTGTGAATGGCTTCACACTATGATCATTTCTTTGTACTATTCTCCTGTTGCTCTGTACAAGCAGCTACAGCAGCGGTACTACAACAGTGCAATAACCCTGAAAAAAATATCCACTCTGTTTTAAACCAGGTTATTCAACAATTGCTCTGTATATAAAACTAAAGTGGCGTATCGAAGTGTGACAGAAGTAGGGGGAACCCATGGAATCATATCTTTTTGAATAAAAAGAGACATCTTTTTTTGGCAAATCTTTGTAGCTAAATTTCAAAGCATTTAGCCAGTAGTGATTTGAGGTTAAAGTGCAGGAGAGCACAACTGTCACACATTCTTAAGAAAAGAAACTGGCCAGTTTCCCAAACATGTGGTCTGCGGTACTTCCGTATGCTATGATTTAGTCTTGTGTTCTGGGATTTAAATAAATACCTTAACATCAGAAATAACCTACATCCTCACTTTCTGTAATTTACGGTATTCAAATTTACTTTGAACCATTTCTAAGCTAACCCAAAGAGAGAACAGTGGTTTAAAACATTGGCATCCCTGATATTTACCTGCTTAAGGTGTTCACTGAGAGCAATTCTCAAGTTGCTGTTTCTTCTGTTTAACATTTCACAAGTCATTAGTGTATAAAAGATGGCAGTACACGCCAGCGGCATGCAGAAATAGAAACCAAACAGCCACCAGTCCTTTGCGTCTTTGTAGAACTGTAGATAAGAAAAGAAAAGCTGTTTTCTTATGATTCAATGGAAAGTACCACAGAAAGATCTTGGAAAGAGTGACAGGGGGTACCTGGTCTATTGGTAAACAACACAAATTATGTAATATTTCTTACTGTCAATCTCTTTTGAGCTAACAACTGGGAATTGGGGCAGTGTAAACATTTATTTTACCTCACAGATGGCCTGCCTTGCAACATTTGTTGCAATCTGAAATGGGTTGGATTTAATTTTGTTTGTGTTTTCTGAACATTTACACTCCAGTTTCATGAATCCAGTTTCATGAAAAAGACATGCCAAAACGTAAAGTGTCAGTTTGAGATAACAAATCTCACTAAAAGCCTGTCTCAGGAAATGCCATTTAGCTCTATGGTTCTATCCTGATTCCAAAAAAGGAAAATTCAAAATGTCTTGTAGGTTTAATCACCTTTTGTTATCAGTGAAAAGATTGGTAGTTGGTTTGCTTATGTACTGAACAGACGGGAGCCACTTCATAAGTGTTGTCTGATACATGCAAAGCTTAGGAGGAGCGGCTTCAAGTAGTACAGTTACTTTCAACCCTTTGCCTGCCATGCATGTCGTTTGCCTTTTGTGACAGGACACCAGGGGACTTGGTAAAGTAGCAGTATTTTGCTGTGTTATTTGAAGTGTTAGCTGTGATTTAAAATGTGGTTCAAGTCAGTACGTTTATGTATTATAGGAAATACTACATTTAATGAAACATTTAATTCTAACATTTATTCTTTCCTTTAAATGATTATAATTTAAGACTTGGGAAAATATTGTATCTTAGGTTTTAACTTTTATGCTTGGCCAAAAGTGTGCACTGAAATATGACATTTTAAATACTTCCTGTCTCAATGTTATTAGTCACTGAGATGGATGTGTGCAAAAGGGAACCTTCTTTCTCATAATCTTTCCCCTAGCTTGTTTATTCCTAGCAGATGTGCTCTTGTACATCACTGTTCCCACATCAAATGTCAAAATGCTAGTAGCTGAGGATTATATGAATCCTGTTTGTGAAAGCCAAGCTTTTGACATCTTGTTTACATTTAAAGCTGACTGGTACTTTGAAAGATTAAAAAAAGTGGGTACAATTAACAGGCTAATATTTAATAATGTTAATTTTTAAATCTTCTGTAGTTACACTAGAAAGTTGACTTAATAAGAAATAGGGAAGGCTTTTGATTTTTCTCCCTCTGCCCCAGCAAAGTTAGCTGCTTACAAAGCCTGCTAATTCAGAGTATGCTGCTGGTATCTAGTCCAAAACCCCACCTCACAGGACATTCTGAATTGTCTTGATTAGCTTGTTTCCTCCTCCTCATTGGCCTCGTCCCTGTGTGAGGAGGGGCTACAATTTGCTGCATAGTTGCACTCTCCTTGGAGGCAGAATTTTCTGCAGTGGGAGCAGTGATTCTGCCAGGAGAAAACCAGAAAACAATATGCCTCATATTTGAAGAGTTTGTACTGAGGAGAAGTCTAATTACAACTCCTTCTGCAGAGAAAAGGATTACAAATACATGGAGACAATTATCTTTTCCATGGCAGATTCCTCCAAGTCAGCCTAGAATCATGCTGGTTGGGCAGCGCAACAAAATGCATACTGTGTATAAAACCTACATGAAAATGTCTGTAAATGATTAATTGTGGAATCTGAGTTTCACAAAACTTACATCAAAGCATGAAATTGGGTTGATTTAAGAGAAGGAGACATTCTTTTGTTTGTCTTGAAAGCCCACATGGAACTGATTTTCTACAGGAAATGTGCATTTTAAACAAGTTTCCTAGTGCGCTCAGCCTCTTGGGAATCATGGTCTAGCATGAATCTTTAAAGTCTTTCAAGGATAGCTCTAAACATGACTCCTATTAAACAAAAAGAAGCTAATCATAGATCCTTCCCAAAATTTAGCAATTATTTATTGTGGTGTGTGTGGTAGTAAATATTATAGTTAAGGTTAAACTGGTATTTCCATTTTAATGTTCTGATTGCACTTGCTTGCAATGCCTTGAAACATGACACTCTGTTTTGACCGACCCATCCAACATTTACTCTCAGCTTGGACATAAATGCTGGTTTGTTTCCTTGAAAAACAAACTAGTATGGGGAGATTTGGAACTTTTGAATTATACTGAGAAAGTAAGATACTAATTCTTGCTAATAGAACAAAACAAGCTATGCTACTTACCACATTAAGAACAGAACAATAATTAAAGTTAGTATGCCTATGGATGATCTGAACTGTAGAGTTTTGGAAAAGAGAGAAGAGAAAATCATTTTTTCTTAGAGAGAGAAGAAGTGAAGATTGTCCAGGCACATTTGTAGAGAAAAACAGCATTACAAAAAGGAAATTTGATGCAATATGCATTTCATAAATCATATTCTTGGAACTAAAGTATCTACAGTCATACAGTCTGAAGAGTTTAGAAACAAAGATGCAGGGAGTTTTGGGCAACTCCGCTCTATCTCCACCTGCATTAATTATTTCCACTAGGGAATTCCTTTTGTTTTCTCTTGCAATTTTCTCTTGCTGTTTTTGCCATCCCTGCAGTCTGTGTAACCCTACCAAAGTTGAAGATGTTCCTCTGAAACACCATCCATACTTTTTATTTTCTAAATTTCCTGCTTCCATTTTGCCCGATCCTTCCCTATCCTAGCCCAGGCCACGTTCTGATCCAGTAAAAGAAGAAGTGCTAGGCATTAAAAAAAAAATGGGATTTTCCCTCAAGACTAAAGAACTTGCGTTCTCTGCCTTCTCTGAGACAAAGCAGAATATTACTTTATTAGTGGGTGAAAGGTGGCTGGCTCTTCTTTGGGTTCACAAAGGAAAAACTAAGATACCATTTTCCTCTTTTCTCAGTGTAAGATCAGGAGGAAAATCACTCTCTCCCTATGCAGTAAAGATATATTAATTCTGTAGTGACTACTCACCTGACTTCCTTTGAACAAGCTAATGTGGGTAATGGCAACTGGTAAGCTGCAGTAGCAATATGAAGGCTATAAAATGTGCCAAAGAAGCCTGGTGTTTCTCAGGTACTTCTCTTGCTCTTGAGTTGCTCTATCTAGATGACAGCTAACAGTGCCCAAGCTACCTAGTTTGGAGATGTGAGTCTGACAGATTTGTAGTTGCAATTTTTGTAAATAAAGGGATTATTCTCTGTTTGATTTTGTAAGTGCACATAGAATAGGAAGAGTTATGCTGAGGATGACCCCACCCTTCTCTTTGTCTGCCAAAAGAGCTGGCTACTGCATGCAAAAGGATGACTAATCATGGTAAAACATGGGGTTTGACATTTACAAGCTCCGAGGTGTTTTCCCTGGAAACAATACTTTCCAAGGCTCTGGCTACCAAGGTACATTGCTTGACTGTATTTTAAGCAGGCCTGAATTGCAAAATTCTGTATTAAGAATCCTCAGTAGTGAGGAAATGAAAATATTGTGAAGTCCCATTTAATATCTCTAGCTGAAAATCAGGTCACTGTAATTGAATCATCCTCTTTGCACCAATATACATTAGAATACATTTTGTACTTTAATGGATGAACAAAGTATATTATAATCCAATATCTAACCTATACATTCTTTATTCCAAAACAACAAGAATGAATGTTACTTACCAACATAAAACTATTTGTAGGGTTGAGCATGCAGGTAACATAACCTTCATCCTTGTATCTGAAAGGTACCACAGCAAAACCAATTGCTTCTGGTATAGCCAGTATGAAGGACAGAAGCCAAATGGAGAAAATTTCAATAGCAGTGATCATAGGGATTCCAATTCCCTGAACACGGCTCCAGGATGCAACTGCTCTATACCTGAAAGACACAGGCATAAGTTTCCAACCTTCAGTTTCTTCTTTAAATTCAAATATCTTCGTTTAATTTTATATATATTAAGTAAAATCCTAAAGCTGACATCTTAGACTTGTATTGCTTGTTTTTTCTGGCTGTTGAAGGGGCTCTGCCAGCTATTAAGCCACCTAAGACACAGCAGAGCACATCAAGGGGTGGATGGCAGAGAGACAGTTGCAACTGTTCTGCACAGGATTCCATGGAATTCTTCTATGCGGACTACGCTAATGATTTCTAATTAAAGTAGGCAAGGTTTGTGAAGCCAGATTTTATCTTTTACTATATCAACTGACGTAATAAAAGAAAACAAGCTTCCAGGCACGTAAGCCATTCTAATATATACAAACCAGCTATCTCTGTCAGCTACCTCAGCTGTAACAGCAGTGCTACCTAGAATGAAGTTGTCAGCTTCCATGCAATGAATACTGTGAAAATGCTCTTCATGAAATGAAAATGCATTTGTTCTATTTACACTTTAATGTTAAAAATACTGGTTTTATGTAGCACATTCTGTATTTCTATTAGACTATTACTGAGTGCTAGTTAGGACTGTTTGACAGTGTCACCTTTCTGATAAGAAACTGAAGTGAACAGCTAAGAATTCTGTACATGGCAAACTCAACATATTTTTCCACTACTTTATCCCTTAGATAGCAAGTTTCTCTGTAAAAAAGTGGAATTATTTAAACCTGCTTTCCTATATGTATGCATCTCATAACTGTAATCTTGATAAAAGGTGGGAACACTTAAAGAGGTTTTAAATACAGCCCATACATTTCTGTCTTTTTTTCTTCCTCTGTTTATCTTCTCTGTCCCTTCAGTGCTGGAGTATTCTTGTTACCAGGCTGCAGCCTTTCCCCCTTTCAGGGAACAAGAGCTACTTCTCTGACAGTTTTCATGGAACTTGTAGAAATTTATTAGCTTTGAGACCTCAACCTCTTTGCCAACTCTTGTCAAAAGGTTCAAAAATTGTCTGGAGAGGACTGATTGGTATACAACACAGAGTACAAACCCATCCATAAATAGCATTTTCAGTAGCAGGCTTAACTGCTGTCTAGAAATAACTGCAGTAATCAACTTGCTTAGCATTTCCAACAATTTAGCAAAGACACTGCTATCTAAAAATGATGGAAAGGACTAATATTTTTGACCTTGTAATAATCTCACACGCATGCTGGAGAACTTTCTGTCATTGGTGATGAATCAGTTTCTAAAATGCTTATTTTACTTCCCCCAAATGATAGCAGCTTCCCATTTGGAATTACAGTGCTACATGGATATATCATGACATCCATTCATCAAATAATCTTCTGGAGTTGAGGAGAAAAAAAAATCAAGAAAGGTTGCTTGTCTGCTTTAAAGCATGTCAGAATAAGAAGTCACTGAGGCAGATTATAGATTGTAAGGAACCGTGTCACAGGTGTGCTATGGACATGTTTTCAGTACATCACTGTACTGTATGTATGTATGAAGATTTTGAGCATTCTAAAGCAAACTACAGTTTGGACCTCTGGATTAAAAATAAAATAATCTTCTGAAAGAATCCTTATCTTCAAAGAATATCAAAAAGGAGGGAGGCAATGGTTCACTCGTGGGGAAGAGGTCTACAGGACTGGAATTCTGATAGCATTGAAACAAATAAACTATACTGAGATAATTGAGAAAGTAATGTTCAGCATCATATCTTCTCACACATATTTATAGATATTAAAATTCAAATTTAATTTTAAATAATTTATAATACTCACATACTTCATTTTACCAAATATCAAATTTTGTCTTTAATGGCTAGATGGAATATTCATTGAAACATAACCTTTCATGCAAATATATGTGAACTTTGCAAGTTTAACAATCAACTTTAAGTTTACTTTCTACTGAGTGGCAATTTTACAATCGGTCCCATCAGCTGCACACAGCACAGGGTACAATCTCATCCTTGACTGAATGATGTTCTTAGCAAATAGGAGCCTGTAGACTAGATATTTTTCAAGTAAAAAATGTAGATCGTGTTGTGTCACCTGTGTAACTAAGTAACTGACAACAAATGGCTTGTAAATTGTGAATCCATTTCTCTCCTGTCTTGCATATTTGTACCTGTTCTGGGTTACAGCTGGTTTGCACAGGAAAAAATCAGTATGCACAGCAGTAAGGATTTGGGTCCTGTATGTATTTTATTAGCCTTTTTTTCAGCTCACAATTCAAGTAACTATCAGATAAGAAATTATTGGCTGAAGAATTTTATTAATGTTTTTTCAGCTGAAGCGTAAGAAGCTCAGTAATTGGAGCAAAATTTGCTGAATGCATGTTAACCTACAATTACTTAGTCTCTTTACTCACCGCTCTAAGAGTGATTTGAAAAAGAGTGGTAATATAATTTTTCAAGTGGGTGTTCTGTGAGTTATGTAAAATATAGAATCTTTGTCTAGCCGCAAACCTCCCATAATTAAGAATGAGAAAATACTGCAGGGTTTATTTCCCTCATACTTAGAAGATACAAGATGTTTGCCAGGGAACTGACATAAAGTACAAGCATCACACATTATATTTAATTTCCCAATCTGAAATCTCTGTCTGTGTGTTTTGTCTTACTTTTTTCTCTGTTTCCCTGTTGTCTCCAACCTTGGTTGAAATATTCAGTTCTTTTCCAGGTTGTTTCCTTTTCTCTGTTTAATAGTGTGACCAGGTTGGATGGGTCGTTTTGAACAACCTCATCAGTGGAAGGTGTCGCTGCCCATGGCAGGGGGTTGGAAGTAGATGATCTTTAAGGTCCCTTTGAACCCAAACCATTCTATGATTCTATGATTCTCTTCTCTATCCCCTTTTCACTTTCTGCTGTTGATGCATGTGCTGTCAACTTTATTATATTGTGCCCTTCAGTTACTCTCTCTTGTTTTCTTCTTCTCCCTCTTCCATTCTTAGCTATGTATTCCAACTTGCTTTTCAAAGACTCTGCAGTCCCTCATTCTACTTATATTTAGAGATGCAAAATATGTAAGAACAGGGGATCATTTCATCATGAAGTACCCATACATACAATTAAATATTTTGTACTCCTATCTATTTTTAACTTGCTTAAAGCATTTCTTTCAGAAGGAGATCCTCTCTGGATCTGAGAGCAGGACACCCTCACAATTCCCTGGTGGTTTCTTCTTATAGTTAATCATTCTCATTGTTAAAAATGTGTACCTTACTTTCATTTCAAATTTGTCTGGCTGAAACCTCCTTCTATGTGTTCTTATTCTATCTTTCTTTGCTAAGCTAAAGACCCCATGGATATCTGTTACACCATCTGTATTTCAGTGCTTGGATATTATAGCTTTATATTATATTAGCTTTTTAAGTATCATTTGATAAGCAACAGATTGAGATATGCAAGGCCACTGAATCATTTCTGATGCTTTTCTATACCCTCTCCATGATTTCATTATTTTTTGGTAAAGAGTACTTCTAGAACTCTAGTTAGACTTACAGCATTAGTGCAGAGTGGTTGTGGTTTTTACTGTGGCTCAAATTAGGTTTTGGAACAGTTAGGGTGAATTTTACCATGGTGGTATCTAATCAGAATTAAAAAAGAAAATTTATTTTGGACCTTATGAAGTGAAACCAAACAATGTATGGAAATTGAATTATGGGCTACAGCTTGTCTGGGGACTGTCAGTTCTCCACCCCTGCTGTCTGTAAGAGTAGGTGCTTTTGTTTCCCTATTCCTTTTGACTGCATCAGAAAATTAGTTGTTTAAATGGCTCAGTAGTATAACATATGTCTGTTCTGCAAGTATCATTGGCACTTTATAAGAGGGAAAAGTAATATAGAAAAGATAAGAGATGTAATCAAGGACATAAGAAGCAGTTGTCAATATTAGGGTCACAACAGCTCTTAAATGACGCTACTGCTGCTGATACCAATCTATTCCTCTTTGTTGTGAGACATAACAGGTCTTCTTCAGTTTAGATATAGCCAGCAGTGTGTTGATTCCAAAGCTCTTAATTCAGTAAAGCTGTTAGAGCATTGTTTTAGTGGTAAAACCTTGACTATCTAGTACGCTTACTGGAAGTTGTGCCAGATGAAAGTACCTCCCCTGGGATTAATATTCTATGTAATTTGATATGCAGAGGAAGCAAAAAGAGGGTGTAAACATATTAAATTAGATCCATCTCTTCAATCTTCTTAAAACCATTTCTTCATAAAAATCATTATGCTTGAGATGTAAGTGTAAAAGCTCAGGAAGGGAAATATCCTTCCTCTTAGTCACAGTCAGACACTGTTTAGAAAGAGTCAGACTATCATCACCATCATGACCTATAGTTTAAAAATGCCTGGGAGGCATCTGAAACAAATGTGAGGTTTTCTGAAGGGTGAATGGCTGGTTTGGTGTTTTGTTTCAGCCTCTTAAGACCCTCTCCACTTGTGAGTGAGCATTTTTCCCCTTGAGCATGCATGGTTAAACCTTAATACTCTGTCAGCTCAAGTGCTTTGTGCCTGCAGCAGTAGTAATGAGTGAAGTTTCACAACAGGACATAGTTTGCAAAGAGGACAGTCCTTGTAGGAAAAAAATTAGTCCTGTTCTTAATTAAAGCTGTAGTCTGAAAGATGGACAGAGAGTCAACAGTTATGGAGCTCTGAATTAATTATACCAATTTACTCTTATCTTATACCTTATATAATTTAATTCCATTACAGACACCCAGAATTACTATGAAAGAGATTATAAATTATTATAATTTATAAAATTTATGAAGAAATCTATATAGATATGTAAAATTATTATGAGATTCTCAATGAGTTTTCAAGAGTGTTTTGAAGAAAAAATTTACTCATCTGTAGATCAGAAACAGTCCAGCTGCAACAGCACACAATTCCGTATTTACTAATTTTCCATACTAAAAAGCAAACATTAGCTGATGTGGAATTTTGCATTAATATGACCATGCCACTCCCAGTGCACAACCTAACTTGCTGAAGGTGCTCTTAGATCATGATTTCATTGGGATTTAACCTACATTCACTTCATGTTAGTCAGTATTAGAATCTGGCTGTATATGTCTGTTTTCTAACACTAATATTTACTAGAGTAGTACCAGATTATAAAGTGTATGTCTTCGACAAAGGGTGTTAAACTGGGGGAGGAAATTAAATAGTCTGAGTCTGATCCCATACAAGACTTAATTCAAACGGCAAAAACCTTTGACTGATTACTGTGAGGATTAACAAATCAGTGCTTTTAAAAAAATACATATGCATATATAAAGAGGTAGCTTCAGCTGAGTTACTTCCAATTTTTGAAAGGGCATATAACAGTAGGAATAAATCTAGTGAGACTGCGCTGGTCAGAACTTACCTAACAAACTCACTGTTTCATATGTGCTTGATCTATGATTTATTCCTTAGAGCAGTCCCTGGGATTGTATTTATGACAGGCAGATATTGTTTGAGAAATAGGATTCTTTTTATAGTTCTCAGACTCCAAACTGTAAGTAGAACGCTTGTCTGTGTCCCATTTTATGTTTCTGGCTTCGGCTGATGAGTACTAATGCAATAAGGAACCGTAACTTATGTGTGGATGATACTAAGTTACTCATCTGTTGCAAATGTACATCAACTTGTTATGTAAAATGAAGCCAAGATTAATTTTAAAGTTTCTTTTACTGTTTCATCACTGTACTAATATATGTAATGCATTTTATTTATCAATATTTTTCTGTATCAGAATTACTGATATTTTGGACTAGAACATGATCAAGCAAATTCATGACCAATAATAATAGCTCTTACAGAAGTGAAATCTTCATCTGTTATTGTTTTATAAGTATGAAGAAAGAAAGCATAAAAGAATAATGTTCAAAAGTATCTTAGTTATTGCTCTCTCAAAGAGTTCATGAATCTTCCTGAGCACTTTTAAAAGAGGAATTAATTTTGAAGCTACCAAAGCAAGTTTCCAACATGCTTTTCAATAAAACTCAATTAGTGATAAAAGTTATCATAATAATCACTGTATTTATGGTCCATAGGCAGTGAGTTGAAAAAGGTATTTTTAAAACTAAAGATTATGATCCTGTTCAAATACAGAACAAACATGAGGTCATATGAAAGAAAGAAGTCTGAATACTGTGTCAAATCCCAATAAATTTTTGTCTAGTAAAGGAAATTGAAACAATGCTTTACTAGAGCTTTTAAATACTTTTAAAAAAATGTAAAGATAATTAGTCCAATAGCTTCATTTATACTTTGAGCTTCAGATGTGGTACTTTTTTATAGCCAGAATATCAGGAAACAGAATGTAAGTTACATCTGTACTGTCTGTCTGCTAAGAAAACCATGTCGAGCTCTCCCAGTTTTAGGAAAACTGCAAGAGCTAGAAGAGTGTCCATCAAAAGGGTGAATCATACTGTACCTGTCCACACTAAGGGCACAGAGGTTAAGCACTGTGATTCCCACCGATGCCTTCTGTATAAAGGGCAGGAATTTGCAAAGAAACTGTCCAAATTCAGAATCTCCAAAAGGCCATTTCTGAGCAAGGAGCTAAAGAAAAGATATAAAATAATCAGAATATTTGTAACTTATAAAGTATGTAAAAACTGTGATTATTTCTTTTCTTAGCCACAGCCATTGTAACCTTGAATTCTCCATACCTCAAGAATATCCTTAGTACTGTGAATCTGAGAAGAAACTGCTACTATAGAAGCACAAGAGGGCGAAAGTTTAAGCTTAGGTGTTGACTTTGTACTGTTCTAGCTGTAACTTGCATTATTAAAAAATTTTTATTATTGTGCTTCAGTCACCAGTACAGAATAATAAAAGACTAACTCAAGCCTGTCATAAATGGTTGCAATTACCATAGCCCAGAACCAAGCAGTACAAGTATAATTCACAGTTTATAATGAAATACCTCAGAGCTAAATTCTCATGCTGCAAGCAAATAGATTCTTGTCATTGTAAATGCACCACCATGTAACTCACGACAGTATTCACTGCCAGATTCTTGAGTATGGGGAGAAAATATTGTACATACATAATTTGGTCCATATTATGTTTTAAAGGACTAGCATCACACGTACATCTGGCCTGTACAAGGCAATAGAAAAGCATCCATTTAGGAACGACACGAGTGACTGGGTTTAGGTTAGTATACCCAGGGAGGCATTTATATAACGAATATGAATGCATTGATTCATGTGAATAGTTGTGAATGATTAGCACAGAAACAGTAGTCTTTACATCTGTAACTGTTAAAGCTTTGAGCAAGTATATATTCAAAATACAGGATACCAAATTATTCAGGATAGTAAAATCTACAGCTGACTGCAGTCGCAGAAGATCTCCTTTTACAGATTGCTTTCAGTGAAAGTAAATAAGTGAAAAATTAAGACCATAGAAAATACTGAGCTCTAACTTATCTGAATCCACTCAAGAAAAGGATCTTACAGTCACCATTAGTTCTTTTGCAAAAGAAGAAGGGTCACTCTTGTACTATTCCTTTTTTAATATTCGCTGTCTCTGCTACTGAGCCTCTGTAAGGTGTAGGATACTGAATAAGAGATAAATTCTTTGTGTAATATATGCCAGCAGTTCTTATGCTCTTATCAACTTCTGTTAAAGCGATTGTGTAATTTAAAGCATTAGATTTGAAATGAAAATATCAAGTTCTTCAGACAGATATGTAACTGTCAACATCCTAATGGATGTTTTGCCACATTTTTAAGAGGAGTAAAAATACTTGTGGATATTTAATATGGATTATTTAGAAAAATGTCTGGAAATCTGAATAATTCATAGAATCACAGAATGTTTTGGGTTGGAAGGGGCCTGAAAGCTCATCTAGTTCCAACCCCCTGCCACAGGCAGGGACACCTTCCACTCGACCAGGTTGCTCAAAGCCCTCTCCAGCCTGGCTTTGAACACTGCCAGGTATGGAGCAGCCACAGCTGCTCTGGGCAACCTGTGCCAGTGTCTCACCACCCTCACAGGGCAGAACTTTCTCCTAATATCTAATCTATATCCACCCTCTTTCAGTTTAAAGCCATTACCCCTTGTCCTATCTCTACATTATTTACAAAATAGTTAACTAATTATTGCTACTGTGCAGTCATTAAGATTTATATTAACCCTTACTGAACAAAAGCTAGAACACAGAATATTTTGATGGTAGTTTAGATTTGAGAATGTTTTTATTTGCTTCAGAGAAAGACAGCAAATTACACACTATGGAGTAACAATTATAAGCCAAACCTAAGCTTCTGAAAGCTTCTAAAACCTTACTTTGGTGAATTTTTGTAGATAGTTGGATGCAGACCTGGGACTGTTTTATGAAACTAAAATAGATTTAAACTTCACAACAGTTTTATTTTCAAGTGCATGAAATCAAGGTAAACTGGTGGCACAGCAAGCATTTCCAATGGATACAGTATGTGTGATGTGCCACAGCCTGGCTGTCCCTGGAAAAGAGTGCAAAATGGAAAAGAGAGAACAAGGAATCATACTTTTATCTGCACAAATGTGCAAGGACTGAAGTCACTGCATTCTGCGTGCAAGAATTACTTGTGTTCTTTCAAGGATAAACACAACCTTTGTATTGCATATTTTTAACATTTTTACAGTTAAAACTGAACAAGGATTATATTGTTTGGAATATGATTAAATCAATAGAATTTTGAATTGCTCTTCTCAGAGTTTAGCTTCTTGCAGGTCAGTTCTGCCAGGCCATTTTCATACCTGGGCAGGCTTCTTTGCCTATAGTCAGTTCACATTTTGAAAGTTATCTTTGCAGCTACAAGGACCAGAGAATTTTGTTAACAGAATCTTGGGCTGTGGAACACACTCATCTAGTAAGAGTGAGTGGTTACTGCAGCAGAATTAGAAAAACAAATTTTGGTTGTAGCTCAGAACTACAGTATTCAAAGTAAACATGTCCTATTTAAATTACTGTTAAATTGAAACACAGTAATACACACTACCTTTAACAATATAGATGCTAACTATGGGGATTTAAAATTCACATCTGTATTTATCTCAGCTAAAGTAGGAGTTATCTTTCTGTTTTTTCACACATAATATTTTCAGAACGCTTCGCTATACAGTACAGGATGTTTATTACTGAATGGAAGATTCATAGGAATTCATCTTCTCTTCATCTTCTAGGATGAATTCATAGGAATTCATCTTCTCAGTCAGTCCTGATCTGGCTTTTTTACCTCCCCTCTTTTTCATTGTCATTCATCACAATGCTAAATTACATGTGCTTTTTCCCCCCCCAATAATACCTCAAAAATCCTGGAAGCAGCTATATGTACCACATGTTGCCTATATCTCTCTGGGACCATACTCATATTGTCATTTGGTTACTCGCATTTCAAGACACATTTTAGCAATTCATAGCTTGCAGTCAAGGGGGTTTTAATGCTGTTAAGTGTTAAAGAGAAAAGGCATTATGTTAAGCATTATATGTTTTTACTGGATTATTTTTTCTCTTCAGCTGAATATTAAAATGAGATTTCTCAACATGAGCTATGGGATCAATACAAGTTTGTTTCCTATTTCTTGAGAGTGTTAGAATGTCACATAAATGTGGTTTTCATTTGCTCTTGTTCTGTTACTGTATGTTGCTGTGTGTTTTCTGGCATACTGAGAACTCTTGGCTTCTTCAAGGAGAGCTGAGTATCTTATTTACCATCAATACCACAGCAGAAAAAAGTGTGATCACCTTTGCAATGGTATTCCAGTTTAGGACAATCATATTTGGTGAAACCAGATCTCCCCTGTGCCAGAATGAGTGTATTACTAGGACTGGTGATACAACTATTGTCTGTACTTTCAGTAACAAAGGTAATGAGATTATACCTGCCAGCTGTTGGTTAGTTTCTCTGATTTTTATCTGTATTTATAGGCTGAATGAAATACACTGGAAGTTTCCAGCAGAATTAGTTTCTAGGTAGATACTTGCATGCATATTTTTGCCTTTTGCCTAGAACTCTCGCATGAGACTTTAGTTTATATCAGGGCTGTAGAAAAACCTTTGAAAAAAGAAAAGGCAATCTGAATCCATGGTAATTCTGCAATCAGTTGTAGTCACGTGGAATTTCAGCTCCAGACTCCTGCCGTGTGTAAAATCAGAATAGTTCTCAGGCACCACTGAGTGAAGGCTACATTATAAACAGCATTGCCAGGGAAAAGAGGCCTTAGCAAAATTTGGTCAATTCCTTGTGCCAGCCAGTGTCCCAAAAGTGATTAATCATCATAGATCACACTTGAAAAGGCAACAGAAAGACAGCCACCTGCTCACTTATGTGCAATGGCTGTGACTGTAGCGTACACCCAGCCGCAGAAATGAGCAGCACTTTGTAGTGACAGTGAAACTCTATTACTACAAAGCAAATATTAGCTGCAAAAACAAAAGTGTTGTACTTGAAAAAGGTTCACTAACTCATTACTCCTCACATGGAAGCTATATCATGGTTCCAGCATGTACACCCCTGCCCCAAACCCCAGGAAGTTCTCCTTCTTTAAAATTGAAAGTATTTTATTCCTTCTGTTTCTTACACTTTTCCACTAATTGAAGTAACATCAGTACCAAATCATTAGAGATTCTTTTCAAGTTGATTTTAGTAAAAATCACTGGGATCATAATTAAGTTATTTGATTTCTAAGATTAACTTTACAATTGTTTCCATGGGTATACTCCATTATCATTCCACATCAGTTATGCATTCATTACTTCCCCTTGGATCAGGTGCCAGTTTTTTCTTCAGTAGATATTTTTAGTTGGCAATTTTTTTAGTACAGAAACTTCAGAAGGAAATAACACATTTATTTGTATTTAAAAAATGGGCCCAGTAATTTAATTCAATTAGTCCTGGGTTACTTAGATACAACATAAGAACTGGGACTACTGGCTCTGCTCTTCCAGTGCTTTTGCATGTTTTAATATTCAAACAAGATGAGTATAATATTTTAGCAGATTACATTTTCTCTCAAGGCACAAGGATAGCAAGTATCAGGCTGATTACCCCAACTTGATCTCAGTTGTGCTTTTGCAAACCCATTCACAAAATCTTTGTGGTTTCAAAATAAGATGTGGCAAAAGAAATGCAATTTTTTTCCTTGTGCAGTTTGCAATTTGGGAGTATTTCATACAGCTCAGCTGTGGTGCAACTCCTGAGTGAGGAAAGACTGTAGTCAACAGTGTATTTTTACAATGAAATCAGAAAACAAGATTTCAAGGTTCTGCTGTTGGTCTTAAAAAACCTCAGAGAAGTGACCAGACAGCCGCAGCTTCCTTGAGCATCCCCCCTTCTCTGCTGCTTTATATGGGCTCTTTGCCCTGACGCTGCAGCTTGAAGAAAACAAGACAGCAGCACTGAGAACATTCCTTTGCAATGATTTTTAAATGTCATTCCGTTGATTTTATTCTACTGCTGTTGCTATTTTCTAACCCCCATTAGTATGCTAGCCGATGTACAAAACATTAAGTCCCCCTGTGCATCCCAAGCAATTTATATATAGTCTAAAAGAGAGAATGTTACAATCCAACCATGAGTATCCACCAACCAGTACATGCTTATGTGCATCCACAGTGTTTATCTGATATTGTGTGTTTATAGGCAGATGATGACACTGGAGCTCAGCACAAAATAGATGGACTGGATTAGATGCTGGTTATGAACTGGCTCTGACCTGCTCTACAAAAACCACTTTAGTTCAACAACTACATGTCAGGAGGTCCAATCTCTCTGCCACATGGAACTGAGGATGAAAGCAAAAGTCGTACCTTCACTTTCCTGCTCTGATCGTATCCTAGTGCTCCCTTCTCTTCCTATATCTACACCCCAGAAACTGAATTGTGTTTTGTACAGATAGTGCTTGCCCTCATGCCACCCCCATGTAGGATACTGTCCTATGTTTCATTGCATTTTAAATGTTCAGTGGTACTGATGGAACAATTCTGTCACAAGTCTGGCAGTCAGAGTTTCTGCTTTGTCTTCAGAGGGGCAAATAGAAATATCTTCTTTATTCCATGACTTCTATTACACTTGTGTAATAATGGAGAAAGGGACCAAACCAGCAGATTTCTCTTTGCACAGATAATGTCTAGTTGTATAACTGACCAGCAGCTCCTAACTGTGGAGAAGAAGTTACAACACCAGTATATTTCAGGCTGATTTTCTTTCCTTGCAACATAGCCCAGAATGAAAGACAAAAGAAATTCCTCTGATTTTGTCAGATCAACACATTTTGTTAGGGTTGGGGGAGTAGGGGTTGGCTTATTTTTAAGGCTAGTTTCCTCTAGAAGACATTGAGTTGTCTTGGTAAAGCTCTGTCTTAAATTACGTTCCACAGTTACATATGCCCTTTTCTGCTACAAGGCGTGGGCCAAATATGGTGTTTTGGTTGGAATCCAGGTGAAATCTGAATGAATACAGAAGTGTCCAAGGTCTATACCACTGAACTGACTGCATTAAGTGACAAAAGATGATGGTTCTAACTGAGGTGTTCCTCCTGTCTCTGATCTGTAAGACTGCTTAGTTAGGAAGACAAGCGGATTGAGTGTCATGCTTGTTTTTCAACTCAGTGACTCAGCTGGGACCCTTCTGTACCCATGGAACTTCATAGGACAAGAATGTTCTGAAGCCTTTCTCTTCTTCCTGCAACCCAAATATCCAAGAGAGAATTGCATTACAGGACAATCCTCATCCACTTCTTGCTTGGAACTGTTGCACATCCCACATATGTAACTCAGCTGTGCTCCATGACCTGTCTGGAAAGGGGGAAAGAGGTAAAGTTGAAGGGGAGAGAACACAGCCTCTCTCAGGGTATTCCTTCCCTTCCCGCTGCTGAAAGTGAAAAGACTCAGCTTTGGAAAGGATGGTGAGAAGAGGAAAATGAAGACCAAGGCTAACCTTTATAATGCAGGCCACAAGACCAATATTAAGTATATCATCATGATATGATAGTTAGAGCTGCTAACTTTGGTATCACTTGTCTGTTTTCTTATACTTAGATTCACAATATTTCCACAGTGGAGAAGGCACACTGCTTCTCTTGAACTGTTCTTTGCAGGAAATACATTCCTAATTTTGCTACAACCAAGAGCTGTCTTTTTTTCCACTTTGGGTGGATTAAAGACTGACTTTGTTTTTTTTTCTGTAAGGAATAAAGGTTATGTGGGGATGCATGAGAACCATCAAAGGCATTTTTTACTCTGAATTGCACTACCACAGCATTTTCTGCTATTTTGCTCATCTTGCTCAGCTGAGTAAAGTGGAGGTAGCAGAGGGTTTCGTGCCATTTCATGGAATGCCTGCAGTCTTTTTCCCCTGCTTAGGCGGCTATGAAAGGGAGCGTATAGATCTCACACAAGAGAAAATAGATTATATTTCAAAAGATCCTGAAAAGTAAGAGAACAAGTGCCCTGTTTTTGAAGGAGAACATTCTGTCCAACTAACTGGCAAAAAAATAAATCCTAAGTTTTACGTTTTTGTTAAAACATTTATATTCATTACAAAAATTTACTTAGTAGTAAAGCATTCCTAACAACTGTAGACATCCCCCCTTTGATATCTTTGCTGTTTACAAAGTAGGATTAGTTTCTTTTTTTTGTTGTTCCATGGTATTGGCTAATTTGCCATCCTTTTAGGTAAGACTGTTTCTCAAGCTGTGCTACTGTTCTTCAGGAAGATGAGCTGCAAGGTGTGCTTGTGTGCACGGTGATTTGTTGAAAGGAATATTTTCAATCCCAGGGCAAAATATTGCTTTTGTTATTCTTCCAGCTGTGTTGTCTTTTGTGTGTTGCTAAAGAGAGTGACAGGATTGGTAACAAATTACTACAGAACTGTAACCCCTTTACATTTCCAATCAAAACAATCCCTTGTTATCTATAGAGTTTAGCTGACTGAAAAATAGAGAGAGTGAATATACTAAAATATTCTGTTAAACATAGAGTCTTTAATACTGTACAGTATTACAGATCCACAGAACCAGCAAGGCAGGCATGAGATGTTAAATTGAAGATGAGGGAGGAGCTGCCTGCTCATTGAAAAAACCACAGACTCCACCCGCCCAAAGTACTGCCATTTGTTAAAAACAGAATGGATCTTGAACTAGGACCAAGAGTATAAAACCTCTTCCTTAACTGCTACCTTGGTATGTACGTTAAACACTTTCTGCTAGGAAGCTGTATTCTGTAAAGGAGAGACCGCATTCCTAATGGACTTCTCTGTTCCATTTTGTCTAACTTCTGTCTTCAAGACTCAGCAATCAATTCTTATGCTACCTCTTGATTTATTTCATGTCTGATCACTATGTGGAGACATACACCCAAGTAAGGTCATATTCTGAGCAAGTTACGTGGATTTCTGCATCACACTGGGCTATCACTGCATTGCTTCTTGGAACCACTGGAAAAAAATAAGTGAAAGCCAGAATGCAGCTGTTAAGCTGGTAGACTCAGAATTTCCTGGTATTGGTACTTTGTTGAGAGCTATGCGCTGCACATACGACAAATCTTGTTTGTAAGGCAGGGTTTCTTTTCCAAGTACACCTAGCTTTATGTGGGCTTGGCTTCATACTCCTCTGGCACAAAACTGTAACTACTATGGATGTCAATTGCTCTATTAGCCTGCAGGATCAGTCCCAATGTGTTTAATTATCATCCCTGCTTATGTATAAGATTAATTCTGTGAAGGTAATGAGATATGCCACAGAATTTGTGATTTAAAAAAAAGGATCAGCCTAACGCTTATACATGAGTTCTGATGCTGAAAAACATCTATGACTGGAAATGCCTCCGCTAAGTCTTCCTTTAATGAAGATAATATGGCTGAAAATGTTTGCTTACTACCAACTACCTTTTATATTTAGACTCATAATACTCTAGGTGGGCTACTCAGATTTAGATGCTGTTGCAGCTAAGCATGAGTATCAATTTACTAACAAAAAGGCTTAGTTTACTAAATAAAACATAATCTTCTTTAGCTGTTCAAGCTGTTTGAGATTAACCACTTTTTTTTTCTGGCTATATATCTTTCACTACACACCAGTAAAATAATTAAGAAAATGCAGACTATTTACATTTAAAGAAATAGGTTGAAAAGCAGACTAATTTGCTTCACTACTTCTTTACAAACTAACTGTTTAAGGACTTCAGCATATTAAGATGCAAGGCAATATAATTTGCCAATCCTATGTAAGTCAGTTTTCAATAGATATCATTCAAACTTTTTTCTCTAAATTGCATAAAACCTGAATCTCAAGACTTCCCAATAACATAATTAAAACCGAATTTTGCCATTCCAATGATGGGAGCCTTGTCTTAGCGTGTTTCTGGCTCCATGAGTTCAGAAAAGAGCTATGGACAGCTTTTTCTGTAGAGAGCGTCTGTTCTTGTTACTGCTTTGCTAAACTTTAGAAAGTGACAACAGCAGCCCTAGGGCTTTCCAGAGCTTTAGTGCTGCTAAGGTGATAGAGGTGCTATGGATATTCTGCTGCTGTCAGCCTTAGATATTCTGTTGCCATATAGCCTTATAAAACTGCCCAGTTTCTTTATATAAAGCAGTCCTCTGAAGATGTTTTGTGCATTGCATCCAAACTTTGCTTATTAGCCACAAATACATGTGGCAGTGATGGGTAATGCAGGTGATGCAGGAGATTTCAGCTGCGTGTTACACCACCTGATACTAGAAAAGGAGGTATGAAACCTGTCTTTCTTCAGTGCCTTAACCCTTCCTCTATAGCAGCATAAACCATGGAAGTTTTATTTCTCATTCTTCTTTTCACTGCAAAGAAATCATTCTTACTGATTTGAAGGCTTAAAAGTTTGACATCTTGAATGTTTGAGATGGATGTGTTTTGAGCAAAGAGGAAACTATTTTGGTCCAGTGGAATAAACATGTAATTGAAAATGAAATTGTCTTACTTCTGTTTATCAAGGGTGGATTTATAACTGGCACCCTCTCTATAAAACCCAATTTGTAATAATTTTTTGTATTGATTTGATACTACATGTGGATATAGTAGCGATAATTGTTATGAGTCTTTCTTACATCTCGAATACCTTCAAAGGAGGCTAGTGAATATTACAATATTACTCACATCTCAATCCATTTAACAAATTACTAAGGGGAATCCACTATACAGTTACAGTAATTGGAAGAATTAAGGGGTGAATTTTTGAGCCTACTGTACCGTGAAGAGAGAATAAAAATGCTAAACACCTTCAACTGTATTTTCAGCAGACTTAAATTACATAATTTCTTTTTTCTTTTTTTCTTCCCAGCATCACATCTTTCTTAATTGTGTAAATACATAACAGAGTGACGAGCTCAATTATCCTGGGACCTTACATTTTCAATTGCTATAATCTTATAGCTGCTTCTTTCTAAGGATTTGTAAAATGCATTTGAATATCAGTAACATTACCTACTTGTCTTTTACATCTTCCTTATACTTCAGGAAAGTGATTACACCTATTTCGCATATAGGATTATAATTACATAGTATTACACTTTTTGATCTAAAACAATGTGGCCACCTTAATACAGGACCATTGGTTATTTTAATACGCAGATGAATTCTTTTTACTCTAATTCTGATTTCAGAGCTGACTGAAATGGAGGTCTGATCTATAAGCCATTCAGTGTTTCACTCCATTTGTTTATATAGAATACTAATACATGGTTCCATATGAGACTGACTGTAAAGCTAGAATAATCTCTAAAGTTCAGAACAAAGTGTATTAAATAATTTAAAATTTAAGCTTTTAAACAAAAATAAAATCACTTCAATTTCTTTATCACTTCCACTTTCAAAGTGTGATATTCCCAGTGGCCACCCTTCATGTCACTCAACA
Source organism: Amazona ochrocephala (assembly GCA_039720435.1). Classification (NCBI taxonomy): domain Eukaryota; kingdom Metazoa; phylum Chordata; class Aves; order Psittaciformes; family Psittacidae; genus Amazona; species Amazona ochrocephala. Next base: position 67,257,985 of record CM077879.1, read on the forward strand.
AGAGAAGCTAAATGGTGCCACAGATTTTTGGATCCCTAGTGATACAAACTGGAATGCCATTTAATGAACTTTAAAATCAACTCCTAAAGTGAGCAGACACATTATTGAATAGTTTATATGAAAAATGGATATCAACAATAATAGGATTTCTTATCAAAGTACTAGAGTACCCTTATGAATGCTTCCCAGTATCAGAACACGAGCAGCTAACCTTGTACAACAGGACAGTTGTATATGATAACTTTGAAGTAATTTATATTGGAGGTTATATCACTCAAAAAATTACTAAAGATACAATTATGGTTGTAAATATAATTTTAATTCTATCTTCTTATGTGTGGGAATTGACATTAATGGAAAAAATGTGCTGCAAAGTAATAAAAGGAATGGAAAAAATATTGCTACTTTTAACTAAACTTCTAAAGAATTTTCTGAAGACCATCAAAAGACAATTCCAAAAGGCAAAATTAATTTCAGATTTCTATTCCTCTTTCTGAAGAAGCAGCCGAGCTTTTCAAAGTCTAGGAAAAACTGTGTAATAAAAATACCTGTTCGTTCCCAAACTCAGCTCTGAAAAAAGCACATGCCATTTTTCCTTAAAGTTTCTTATCAGAAATACTACAAGAATTTGGAACACTGCCTTAGCAATTATCCATAAAGACATCAGGGTAATTTACCAGGGAGGAAACTGTAATGCATGGTGGAAGATGCAGTCCAACTACAAGTCCAGTTTGACAAGAGTAATGAAGACATGCAGAACCCTGATCTCATGCCACATTAGGCATCCGTACAGCTATGGAACACAGGTGAAAATCACATCAGAGGTTAATATTTCTCAATTTGTTAATCCAAAATACTCCACAGATACCTGCTATCTTATCAACAAAATGATTATCCAGGTGGAATATTGAAAAGTAGAAACTAGACTTTCTATTAAATCACATGCATTATTATTAACAGTCTTTGTCCTAGTTTCAAATTCATATTATATTATAACCAGATAAAGTTAAAATACTTATCTGTAATTTATACTAGAAGATCAGAAGTAGATACTGCATTTTAGAACAGATAACATGCACCTGTACAAATTTAATGTACGCACATGTACATATTTTTAATCCATTAATGAATTCAAATTTTTATAATCTTGTCCTACTAATACCTGTGTTATAATGCAGATCAATAGTTATGATCCTAATAGTCATACGGATACAAAATAAGTATTTTTCAGATCATAATTTCTTTACTTTTTAAATCCATTTTGAAGCCATGGAACAGCAGTTATGGTGAAGTTACGCATTAAAATATTTTGTTTAAAACACATGTAAATAAAAGTTAAGTCTCTAGAATCTTTGAGGGCCAAAATCGTGAGGAGTGGTTCTTTTTCATTATATTACTTAGAGTTTTTATTTACTAACAGAAACACCTTAAGATTTAGGGAGAAGACAGAGAAATATTATAATATCCCATCAGCTATGCACCTCTATACAATCCCCAGTCACAGACAGAAGCACACAAATTTCTGTCTAAGTTAAGTTAACATCAGTGAGATATATTAGAAAAGGACTCAGTTCTGTTCATTCAAGCCTGTCCTGGAATCATGCAAGTGAATATATATTGCATCAGAAATGCTTTATGGGTTTGTTTAATTAAAATGGAAAATAACAAAACTGGGACAGGATAACTTTACACCAGATTAAAGAATTGCTGAGGATCCTTTTTATACTGTGACAAAGTCAGATGAAATTTAATATTTCAAAAATATTCTGTGATCTAATTGATTTTACTGACTCTGGAGTAATTTTGAGAATCTACTAGTAATAAATATCAAATGAAAACCTTCATGCTTAACTGACATAATCTCTGTCTGCAAAGTTGTAATATGAAGCCTGCAGATCACAGACAGTATTTGCTGTAAAAACATAAAGTAAGGATAGGATATTCCAAAAATAGCAACTAGTCCAATACTGTACGTCCATCAAGGGGGAGAACAGTTTATAAAAAGTCTTCCCCCATAAATTCCTTTGCTAGCTATAGTAGCTATAATAAAGGGAGAGCTCCTGTGAAATGCCCAAGGCCAAACTTTGGTGAAGAGCTAAGAGCTTCATTATCTTTAAAAGGAAGGTGAGACTTGAGAGCAAGGTTTTTGTTGCAAAACAGAAAGAAGTTGTATTTTTCCTGAAGTGGACTATTCATTGACAAAAGAGCACTACTTAGACAAAGAAGTAACCACAGAGGACAGTGTTCTTGTAAGAAAACCGCAGAATGTACTGATGTTGTATCCTACCTTGTACACAATGATAGGAATATCAATGACAATATAGATAAGGTCTCCTAGAGCCAGACTGGCTATCAGTGCATTCGGGCCATTCCTCATACACTTGTTCTGGTAAATGATCCTCAGCAGAGTTGCATTCCCAACCATTCCAACGATGAAAATAGCACAAGATACCACCGTGTTTATGTATTTAAAAGTTTCAGCAATCTTTGTCTGCTGGGAGCATTTGACAGTTTGGTTGGACACCAGGGGCTGTCTGGTGGTAAGGAGTACGCTGGATTCGATGCCTGAGAAAGTGGAAAGGTGGTGTCCCAAGTCACTCCGATTGGCAGCATATCTGTCAGAGCTGTCACCGAGGACAAATCCTGGAACCAGCAGCAGCAAAGAAACTCTTAAACACAAGGTTTCCATCCTTAAGTCCCAAAAAAGCAATTCAGTGAGACAGTGGGGATTCAGCGTTTCAGTGAGGCACTTCTTCACCTGCAGAGAGAATCAATATGCAAAAACAAAAAAGAAGAAAGAAATACAGAATCAATACAACAGGCAGACTAGCACACCCTGATTCTCACTTAAGAAGCGTATTTGGGTGTGCAGCCTGCAGCATGTATGTTTATAACCACTGAGCTACTCTGAAATGTAGACTACCCACATTAACAGTCTGACTAAAGGCACACACAAAAAATTTCCAGAACTGACAGCTTATACAAATTAGAACCCACAAAACCCTGTTAGCTTGAGACAGAATTTGTATATGAATGGGAGAAAAATGGTGAATAAAAGTTGTGGCTTAAAATACAGTTGTTGTGGTTTAAGCTGAACCCAGGACAGCAGTCTTGCAACAAAAGTGTGCCAACAAAGAGAGGCCTTGGAGACTGCTGAATGATATTTTACCTGAAATTAAAGTTACTGTTTTTCCTTTGATAAAGGAACAGTACTGTGTTAATGAGTAAAGGTAGTAAATTTGTTGATTCTCTGAGTATTTTGATATTTTGCAACAGTGAGGTTCTGTATTGCTCTGACTTTACCTGGATTTCAAATGAAGACCGAAAATACGTATATTTCAAATTAAATTCTGGACCAGATCCAAAGTCCCTAAATATTAGGAGGAAAACTTTTATAATTTCAGGGTAGACCTCTGGCCAGGAAAAGCCCTTTAAACTGTATGTGTTGCTTGGTTCCTGGATGTCATTGCAGCTCATATTCAGTACTAGCCACCACAAAGCTAATGATAACCATTTAAGCTCTTTTACAGATCAAAAACATTTGGTTTAGTATTCTAAGCAACAACTCATGACTTTTCCAGGTAAGAAAGGAAGCATCACAGAGTTCTGTCCAGTAAGTCTATGTGTGACCACCACAACTGGCTCCCTGCCACAGGGATACAGATACTACATCTCCAGTGGAACCAAAGAGGCCACTCAAGTCCATTTCCTTCAAGCCTCAATTTAATTTAAGATAAAAGATTATTTTACATGGCTTGTATATGCAAAACAAGACTAAGTGCTGCCATGTTGTCAGGAGAAGAGTAGAAAGTAAAGTATTTATAACTGATTTCTAGGGATTCACAAAAAGGATTTGGCAGGATCCTTTTAAATAAATGAATCCTTGTTTCATTCCCTTCGGGGCTATTAAGTTAGAGTTTATAGCAAGAAATTTACCAGAGAAAGAATGTGGGAGACAATTTATTGATAGGATTTCTGCAGGCAGCCACAGTATAAATATTTACTACTATTACCCTCTCCTGGTGTATGTGGTCTGTAGAAGTGTGTGTGTACCTACATAGAGCAACAAATAAGTGTTCCTGTCTGGCATGTAGAGTGCTCTCCCTCACAGAGCAGGGACCCATGCTTACAGTCTGTCATACTGGTGTATTTGAGACGAGGATCTGACAAACTGCGAGTTCCTATGCACTCAGTTTTAAAGTTTAGTGCACTAGATAGCAAACCCCTCTTTATGAAATGCTGGTTACGATGGTATCTCAGGACAGTTAGCAACAGTTTGCATGATCTAAGTGCTTTCACTTCAGGTTCCTAAATGATACCAGAAACAACAGGCACATGTGACTGTAACTCTTTTCAGGCAAACATTAGTACTTTTATTATTGACTATGGCTATGGTTTCTCAATTCACAAATGGAAAAACTGAATCGCTAATACTTAAATGACTTTTCCAAGTTCATACTTGTCCAAGTAAATGTGATGTAGCTAAGTAAAGAACCACAGCCCTGTATTTTAGTGGTTGTATTAGTATCCTCCTTATTTAATGACATTTTCTTGTAAAAATTTGATACATATATCATATGAACATGGTGGTAGCATAGCAATCATGCAACCAGCATGCAAAGCTGGGAACAAAATTACCAGTTACCACCTCTTCCCTCTCTGGGAAGAAACTTCTCCATAGGAAGAAAACTAGAAAATTTCTAATATAATACTTTCTAAGGATATTTTCTTACAGATTCCTTACAGTCCTTCATTGCTCTGTGCATATTTTAGAAGTACTTGCATTGTTACAGAACATAAAATGCAAGCTGCTCGTCGTAAGAAACAGACTAGCATCTGTAATACCTTTTTGTAATAAGACAGTCTGGTATTCTTCACATGTGATCTGAATGCCTGGGGGGGTGAGGTTGGTGCCTTCGCGTGGAGGCCACATGCATGAGCTCTGCCTGTGCCCCAGCAGCCCTGCAGAAGCAGAGGGCAAAACTTCCCTGGTCAAAACCCGCCCTGGGTATCCAGCCGGAAAAATTCCCATGTCGAGGTTCACGAGAAGAGACCGTACTATCGGGAGTTAAACTGCTCCAGGTATTAAAGACGAGCTAAAAGGTTAACAGTAATTAATCTTCCCCAAAGCATCTGACGAGAGTAGAAGCGAATAAACTTAACCAGATCACGAAAGCACCGAGGGGAATATCGCCGGCAAGACGTTTCTCCGGCTGTAAGCGCGCTTTTGCTCTCGGGGTCACCGCCTCCTGTTTCTGCCTCTGCCACAAAAGAAACCATTCCCCTCTTGTGCCGCTATCACAGATCAATCCCAACGTGCATGGGCAGACGAGTGCTACCTCCCTGCAGCCTGTGCAGAGCATCTGACAAGATCTAGGGAACTATTTAACTTTGTTTAATAATAGCTATCCCAAGCTGCCTTGTGCCTGTCTCTTGGTCCCACACTCGGGCACACAGAGGTGCAGCATCGTCATCTAATGGTTACGTGAAGCGTTGTGGAGAAGCGCTGGGAGCACCCCGCTGCTCCAGGCCGGGCTCTCCCCGAGAAGGGCCGCGGCCCCGCCGGCAGGAGCCCCGCACTCACCCCTGCCGCGCTGCCGCTGCCGCCGCCTAGCTCCCGCTCCCTCTCCCGCTCATGCCGTGGCTGCCGCCGCTGCTGCTGCTGAGAATTTCCTCCGAATGGCTGTTCCTGGGATAGTCTTACCAGATCCTCCTGCCTGCGTCTGACTGGGTGGGATTGAGAATCTCCACCTCCGCTGAATCAGTAGAAGAAAGTGCCTGCCTGAAGAAGTCAGCGCGTCCCCTCTATTCTGCCCCCTCCCCCAATTAAAACAAACCTCCAGCCCAAACTGAGCCCCTGCCAATGTTAAACACAAAGGCTGCCTCCCGGGCACAGGGGAACACTGTGCTCTTTAACTGTTTCCTTCCTGGAATTGAGCTGAACTCCTTCGCTGGACTCATCTAAGCGAAAGCCCTGGGAATCCGCTGCCGCAGCTGCCTGGTAATAGCGTGGAGGGTTCTCAGGAAGGTTGTGTGTCTGATTAACTAGACGGCAGAGGAGTCAGGAGCAGAGATGGGAAAAACATCTTATGATGAAATACACAGCTTTTGCTTTGCATTTACCCCGCGATTGTTCAGGACCATATGTTCCCAAGACAGTCAGTAAAACTCGGTGTGTAAGAGTTCAAAAACCTCTGGATCCAAAAACAGGGACTGTTCTAGGGTGAAAATTTCCGTGGTCCACCCAGGGCACGCCTTGCTAATGCCTCTTAGCTTTAAAGACCATAAATGCACTTACAAAGATAACAAAAGTGTAACATTTGCTGGCATTCCTTTATTTCCTAATACGGTTGTTCTGTCAAAGCAGTGGTACAAAAAAAATATTGGCAGAAGTGGGAAGTTCCCTCATAACTAGTAATCTTCTCTCAGGTTGGTCAGGGCTTTGAGCAGCCTGGTCTAGTGGAAGATGTCCCTGCCCATGGCAGGGGGTTGAAATTGGATGAGCTTTAAGGTCACTTCCAACTCAAACCATTCCATTCTATGGAATGATTCTATGATGAAAAAATACCAGTGTACCAGAGGGAGCAGCTTGTAGTGCAGACAGTTTCAAAACCCCTTCATGCTAGCAATTTCAAAACTTTTGAGTCCCTTGTTGAATCATTTCAGGATTCTCACTTCATGGCAAGTTTCTGCCTGGTTGTACCACAGAAATTCTTTTCTAAACATACAGTGGCTTTTTTTGAATACAAAAAGCATTCCAAAATATGATAGAAAAATACATTGTCCTAAAAGAATAAAAATAGGCTGAAAGGAACAATAGAAAGCATGATGTTAGTGGCCTGCAGAAATAAAATATCTGACACTAAATTGTGTAAGAAATTGGTCTTAAATTTATGAGCGTTGCATAATTGAAAGAACATTTCTGTAGATGTGATTTGGAATCATCTGATAAATCTAGAACAGGAAAATCCAGCATCTGGATCAACTGGAATAGCAATATTTTATTTCTTCTAACAAGTCTTCTCAGTTAACACAAGATCTTTGAAGGAATAGAAGTGTTCAGGCTGAGAATCACAAGAAACCTACTGTTTGCAAATCATGTAGAAAAATGTAGTTCAAAATATCAAGCTGCCCTGAAGTTGAATAAATGCTGATAATTGTCTGTGGATTAGTAAGAGTTATTTTAAGTTTGGTCATAGATGAGTAGTATTAAAGATTTGCTTTGTCAAGAATCATCTGTATGATAACTTGTTGGAAAAACTATTGAAAAGCTAGAAAGGGAGTACTTGGAGCTTATGTGCACTTTATGGCGTGCTATATCAAATGCGGTCCTTAAACCTCTTGTATGTTCTCTAGAGATTCTTAGTACCCTATTCCTTCCCTAGGATCATTTGACCTTTGTGTCTGAACACGTTGAGTTGTTAAAAAAATAAAAGAATTTATACCTCTGATCTTATTCAAACACACATTTGTCTTTCCAATTCCTAATTCCATTAATTCAGAAGGTTTACGTCATATATTCAGACACTGCCATGCATGACTATATTTACTACCAAATAAAATAGCCAATTTTGTTGTTAAAAAATGCTGTTAAAGATCTAATTACTGAAGTGCTCAATTCTGTGCTCTTTATTATTATTATTGTTGCTTATTTAGTACTTGGACCTTTATTTGGTCATTAACCATTTAAGTGTCTAAAACAGAGTTCAATTCTTGTCTTAAGTTCCAAAGTTACATTAAATTTTTCCTGCTAGGTATTTTTTCTTTTACTGTGTTCAAGAAAGTAACACAGAAAAGGAAGTTATCATATATGAATTGTCCAAAACCTGCAGTTGCAAATGCATTTGACCTCAGCTACAGGGAAAAGTGATAAAATAGTTCTTTACACACTAAGATATTTCCAACTATTAGAGACACTTTCTCCATCACTGTAGGACTGTCGCCGTATGTGTGTGCATTCTTTCATGGAAGAATTTTTGACTGAGGGCTCTCAGTTCCAGATTCAGAGTGGTGAAAGTGTTTCCTCTGACCTCTTTTGGTTTATGCCTTTAACAAGCTACTCAGCTTGTCTTGCATAATGTCAGAGATGCAGAGTAAGGGTAAGGTACTAGTCTTGTTACAAAATAACCCATTATACTTCAGTTTCAAGGATACCTGGATTTTGTGCCTGGAGTCATGTTCAACATGACTCTCAACATTTAGTAAAGCTATGAATTTTCCTGAAGCCATCAAAGCATTAGAAAGGAATAATTTATTGCAAGTGTTACTAGCCTAAAGCTGTAGTGCTTTTTGTACAACTACTTAGAGGCAATAACAAGGATCTTTAGTTATGTTTGGAGGAATTAATTTTAACTTGATTGAAATGAATATTTAGTGAATGTATTACCTGTTAAGCCACTTACCAGATGTGGTATGAAATAGGAACATATGTTCATCAGCTCCTGGCATCCAAAATTCCATTCCCGAGATTCAAAGGACTAAAATCAAACTCAGATATTGTCTATAATTGGCATTTTCATAAGCAGTCAGTTGATGTGTTTATAATCTGTAGCATTTTCATAAAATCAGAAGTTATTAATGAGAAAATATGCAAATATCTAATTATTTTGCTTTCTTGCACTTGATTTTTGATAAAATTTTTGTTCTCTCAAGAACCAATACAAAATACTATTTTAGGAGCCACTTGGATAATCTGTAAAAATGAACCTAGGTATTTTGGTTGAAATACTGGAAAACTGTTCTGTTTTGAATTCAGCACATACAGCTAGTGAACAATTTTGCTTTGAATAAAAAGGAGCTCAGCAAATCCAAAACTTTTCTTAGAAACATGGTAGCTTGAAAAATATTTGGTGGGCAGGGTTCTCAACTTTTACTAACCCTGGATCAGTCAGAAGATACACCTCACTCAAAAAAAACCAAAACAGAATAATACAAACTGTTGATAGTATTTCTATCTTGTGTAGGTTTGCTGTTCTTTGAAAAGAGATGCTTTTATGCAGTGGCCTTAGAATAATGCAGTTAAAAAGAGTCCCTACTAGTAGATGTGCATCCATCGAAACTCCGGGCCCATTATTTCCAGTGTCATGGAGCTATTTATTTACTTCTATGACATAATATTTGTTTCCCAGTAGCTGCTTTATTTAAATTTTATCTCTAGTAATGGCGTATCTATAACTCTCTTTATGGGCTTAGCACAAATAAATCCTCTTTCTGGAAAGGGTATCTCACTCCTTCCTCCCTCTTTCCTTTCTTCTTTCTCGCTTCTACCTCCATCTCTTTACCCCATTCTCAGTCCATCTCTTTTGTTTCCTTCATGTTGCTGGAAGTTTTTGGCAATTTACAATATAAGTTAATAATTAAAAGAGAATTGTAAGGGGAATACTTTTATATTAGTTTTTTCTCATAATTGGAAAGGAAATTGTAATAGAATCACTGAAATATTCCTACCCTTGGACTACAGGAAGCTGAAACCTGAAGCTGTGATGAAATCAAAAGGGAAAAAGGATTGAAATTTAAAGGACAAAATAGACCATAGTGCCCAACAATTAATATAGGAACAACTGAAGGAGATATTGCACCCCAAATAGGAATATTAGTCAGGAACTGTGGATTGGGTGTGTGTGAATTTTGCAGAATCACGATTGAAAAGTTTTAGTAAGAAGTGAGGTTGCTGGACCTTTAGAGTGTAAATTGGAGAAGTAGTAACATGTATTGTTAATTCCTTTCAATTACTGAGTATTTTAGCTTCTTCTGGGGAGCATTTTTCTACTGTGCTAAGTACAATAGCTGAACATTTCAGGAAAGATTTCTTGTGAGAGTTAATGCTGTTGGTTTCCATTTCCATTGATGGAAATCCTAATTTTCAAGCTCTTGCTTGATAGAACCTGATGTGAATTTAGCGCTGACAGAGCTGGCCAATGTCAGTGTGAAGCTACTCAAGAGAAGGTTGCTCATGGAATGGAGATAGCAGAGGAGGACCTTACTTGGTGAGCAAGCTGCCCATGAGCCAGCCATGTGCCCTCACAACAAAGGAGGCCAACGGGATCTCTGGCTGCATTGGGCAGAGTATTGCCAGCAGGTCGAGGGGGGTGGACCTGCACCTCTACTCAGCAGTAATGAGACACATCTGGAGTGCTGTGTCAAGGCAAACACGGTCTTCCTGGAGTGATTTGAGCAAAGTGCTAGAGAGATGACTGAGGGACTTGAGCATCTGTCATTTGAGGAAAAGCTGTTCAGCCTTGAGAAGAGAGGGTACAGGCAGGATCTTATCAATATGTACAAATACCTAGCACAGGGCAGTAAGATAGAGAGAACCAGACTCTTCTCCATGGTGCTCACTGGCAGATCAGAAGGCAATGGGCACAAACCTATACAAATTAAAATGTAATTTAAAGAACACCAACAGGCAGAGAATATACTAGATTAGAACATCTTTCATAACTTACATTAGTTCACAAAACTAAGTTTCAGTCTGCATTTGCAGAACACACATTCTGTGATAGAGGAATGATGTTCTTCTGCCAGATGCTTCTTTTATTATCTTAAGCACTAAGAAAATTATCTCGATAAGATAGTGCGATATTAAAATGCCATTTTCTCTTAATCTAAATAAGGTTAAAATTATTTCTATTGGCTATTCTGCAGCGAAGCTGTTTTTCATGGAAAACCCTGACTCATCTCACTTGTTTCTGATGTTTCTCAGTTACCTAATTTTTTTATTATCCTAACTAAAGCCAAGTTGAAATAAACTGCTTGTATATTTACTTTGGTACAGTAAAGTCCAGGTCTTTTATTATTCAATATCTAATGAGTAGCATATACTATTTCACCTAATATCGTACTGTGATACATGTAGGTCTATTTACAGACTTAATCATTAACTGATAGATAAGAACTGCATGTTCTCACAGATGTAAGCGACTCGGCAATTCAGTTTAAGGTAAAGACTTTTTGATTGATCAAGGTTTCTGTAAAAGGTTGAACCATTCCTTTCTGCGATCTAGAAAACCATTCCCTATTGGAAACCAAAGCACACATTTAGGTAGCTAGGCTCCCATTAAGATAGTATAAGTAGAAATCTTTATGTTTGCAATATTTGAGAAGGAAGGAGCAGACAGCTCTTTAGATTTTGGTGGTGTTTATGTATTGGAATATTCTGTTTGTTTGTTTGAACAGTACAGCTGGCTCCACCCCATGTTTAGAGGGGGTGGGTTAAGACGTGATTGGATTCATAAGCATGGGTTGGTACAATGAGCTGTCATGTGCTGTCAGAGCCTTTGTATGAGGCAAATAACCACCTTAATTGTGATACTTATAACTGATTAAAGGAGATAGTGATTGTTTTTGTTAAGCAAGTTACTTTTATTACATTGCTATGACATGGACTTCCATTGTCATAACTTTCACCCTCTTTTCTACAAATGAGGAAAACCACGCATGAATGCTAATGTCAAGAGACAAATGGAAGTCCTTACACTAAGGCCCCAAGTTCATTCCTTGCAGTACCTAAATAAATGTTTTGTGGTTGCCTGGTTTTTTGTTTTACTTAATTCAGTAAAGAAATATCAGTAGTCTAATATGTCATACTAAACATTTTATTAAACCAAATCCAGCATATTTTGCACGGCTGATAAAAAGCCACCAGAATCCAAGAACTTCTTAACTGTCGTACACAGATCCACAATGAATAATAACATATTGATGTTAAGGACCTATTTTGAAATCTTGCATTTTGATCAGAGACATTATCCAGAATTATATTTTGTGTGTTTTCCACAAAAATGCCATAGATGGATTCAACAGAATCCAATCTCACAAAAATCTCTTTTACAAGTAAAGCGCCATGGGACCCTTTTTATCATTGGGAATTGTTCTGTGCTTCTTGGTGTTAGACACTATGTGGAAGAAGTGCTTTTGCTAGTACTTGACTGTGTTGATACAATTCAACGATACTAAGTTTGAGAACTGTCAAGAAGTCTGAACTTGTCTTAGGCATTCAGAGGGTTGGGAGCTAACTGACCTTGGTTCCTTTCCTTACTCTTCCAGCCCAGCTTGTTCACAGAAAGCCGTATCTCTTCTGCTATACTCTTTCTAATGAGAACTACTCATATCTCCTGCATATGCCTGGTAGGCATCAAATGCTGACAACAGTGTTCATCCGCCATCTTCCTTCTACTGTTCCTTGTCATACCCAGTGTTGATGATCTGCTGTAGTTTCTCATGCAGTTGGTAGTGTGACCATCTTTTCATACACCAAACAATGGTGAAAATGGATGAAGTTTGCTAATTTACATTTAATCCCAGTCACGGTGCTGAGGTTTGGTGTGGTGAGGAAAGGCAGACAAGCAAACTGGGGGAATGCAAGTCTTTGCCTGGCAAGGTCCCTGCCTTACTGTGTACGGTATCCCCCTTGGCTGCTGGCTCGCGGCTCTGAGGGAGCAGCTGGCTTTTGCTGCTCCCTGACAGGGAGGGCATGCCAGAAAGAAAACAGGAGTGATTTTATATGTCTTAGTCCAAGTATCTCAGACAAAAGATCCGACTCAGTTCTGCTATCTTCGGACAGAAATACTTCTTTCTCTGCTAATAGCAATCTTACTTTGCCTTTTTAAATAACTTGAAACTGGGCAGATTTCTATGCGTCAAGCTACTATGAATTAACTGTTATCCCCTCAAATAAAGTGAAATTATGGATATTATGGAAAGATAAATTAATAATGCTGTTAAAATATACAGGCATATTAATACCATATGTATGTTATTTAATTCTATTTTTATTGTCACAGTTAGTACTTTCAGATTTTTCAAAATGTCAGTGAAAAGGAACAAGAGGTATTTTTACCAGTTTTCCTTTCCTGACTGATATTCCACCATAATTCTAAGTACTTTGTTTGTATTATACTGGATTTTTGTTGCATTAAAATTCAGCGTAATAAGAACAAAAATAACATCCAGAAGAAAGTCTTAAACAAGTCCTCCATATCAAGCTGTAACACAAGACTATTCTGTTTGTATAGATTCAAAAATTGAAATCTGAGACCTATGCAATTCCTGGGAAGAGTAGGGTGAATAGTTATATTAACTTTCTGTGATAATTCTTATGAATATAGCCAAAAGCAAACTATTGTTGTAATTAAATAAATATTTTAGGTAACAGGAACCACTATCTCTTAGGTTTTTAAATTTTAATTGCTATTTATCCTAGTCACAAATTTCATCAACTCTTAACTGATTGAATGTGCTATTCAATTCAACTGTTCAGGATGTAGGTTAAAAAAATAACACCAATAAATGCACTCAAATGTAACTTTATGTACTCTTTGAACTGGTGAGTTTATAATTTGCATCATACTTTCCCAGGGAAGAACACATGGAAAAAGACTTTGCAGTTCCTTGTGGATGTAAAATTTGGATTTTCTAATCCAGAAGTAAATGGTATAGTGCTAAATCTTAACTAAGTCAGATTTAAGATGGTGGGAATGTAATTTTCTGTTTTGCATAATGAAAGCTCTGTAGTTACTTGGAATAGCATATTATGAATATAATAAAAACCATGCACATTGTTGTTAAACAGATGACGAAAACAGTCATGTCAATATTGTGTTCAAATGTTGCTTCGCTTCGGACCCACTGAAATCAAAGATATGTTGTGGGACTTTTGCGACACTGTTGGATCAGATTCTCAGTTGGTATAAGTGGGTGTAAATCTCTTAATGGAAATGGAAATATATTTAATTGTATTGTCAGGGAGTGATCGCAAATGATGTAATTCTTTCTAACTCATATTAATATACTTTGTGGAAAATCATGCCATGAGGTACATGAATCTCAAAATTTATCTGAAGCTGGACAGTTGCTGCAGTTTTCTGCAAAACCTTTTTCTGCTTGTTAAGAATTTTGATTCTTTTTCATAATTCTTTTTAGTACTTTCTGACATTTTAGTGACTAATAATTCACTAGTGGCTATAATAATTCACATCAGTAAATTTCCAATAAGTGTTGAAAAATATTTGAAAGTCAAATGATTTTGATTCTGAGTTTGTTATCTGAAACATTCTTACTGGATATGAGGTTCCTGGGAGTGAAAATGTTTAAAGAAATCTGCACCATAACAAGCTTGAAACTGAAATAAACCCCCTATGCATTAATCCTCAGAATGGGCCTTACTCAAAGCTTGAGTGAGGCTAATTTTTTTTAATTATTAAAAATAATGTATACATATGAAACTATATTGTTTATGTGAACTTCATAATCAAAGCTGAAGTTATTTTAAACATGTAAACCAATTACTTATACAGCCATATGAAGATCAAACAAGTGGGCAAATACGGATTCTTGTAAATTAAATAGTTTCGCTGTTTGGTATACACTCAATAGCAAAATATCTGAACCAAAGCATCAGCAACTGCCTGTGATTGATTTATCACCTACAAGTAGCTATCTCCTATTTTTTTCCTGTTGGTGCTATTTAAATCTCATCTGTACTATTACTTTTGAAATAATGGCCAAGAACAATAGAAACTTGACAAGAATTATGAACAATATGGAGAGGAAATGGTTTTCGGATTTAGATTTAGAATGCTGTAGCAGTCTAGCAGAATGCAAGATGGACTGAAAAACTGCTTCCAGCTTAGCTTAGAACCGGTACTTTATACCTTAGACTGAACTTCATTTAGGTCAGGATCTGCATACTGACTTTTTCTCTTTAATGTATGCTAAAAAGCGGAAAAATGAAGAAAGCCATACCAAAAACCTTCATACTATTTTCTGAAATTCTGTAATGCTTTCTTCAAATTTTGCAATATACTGAAATACTTGAGGGAGTTGCTTGTGAAAACAGTGTACTGAGGTATTTTCATCTCTGCAACCTTTTTTAGTTCAAGTTAAAAACCAAACCTATCAAAACCGTCCTCCCTCTGAAGAATGTTTGTTAGCTCCACAACATGCACCTTTATTCCTAGATAAATGTCCTCAGATTAAAGAAATTTACCCACCTTTGCAGTTCTTTGGATACACATGCCTGTACATATATATATCTGATACAGAACACTAGAAGATCTCGTTTATTGTCAAAATTCATAAGATGCAAAAAAGTCTTTCAAGTTATGCATAAGTAGGAAAAAAGTCTGTATGATTTTTGCTGCTAGCATTTGGCGAGACTAAAGGGAAATGGAACAAACAGATGTCCTATAAGCTGTCAAGACCTAATAAGTCTGGTATTAATAGACGTGTCTGGGCAAAGTACTCTCTAGAGAGATAGTAACAATAATTGTTGCCTCCAGATAGTCACATGCCCAGCCTTTGCAGTTTTCTGAAGGGTTCAAATCCTCAGTTGTTGTGTTTTTTACAATTTTTAATTAATCATTACTTATTATAATGCTGCCCGTAGATGTAAGTACCCACCCCTAATGAGGTGTCTCAACATGAAACAGAGTTTAAGGGTTTTTTTAACGGTGAATAGGAACTGATAGTTTAATTTCTTCTGCCCTGGAGTGCTTGTATGACTTGGTATATTACAAAATGCTAGTTTGAACAGATATGTTTGGCATCTTATATCAAAATGATGAGAACCAGATTCAGGCTATATCCTTGTATAAGGTTGTTTTATTATAGCACACCTTCTCCTCCATTGTCACTTGGTGGTTCTGTCAACTAAATTTATACTTGACTGAGCATCTCAAGTGCTCAGGAAGGTGGATAAATAATACTTTCAGAGAGAGTCTCCTTTTCACTTAGGACTGTGGATATGAAATTATATTAACTAATAATTTATCTTTTTTTTTTTTTTTATTTCTTCTGTTAGAGCACAGCAATTGTTGGCATCTTATTTAACCACCATCAAACTGTTGATGTGAAAACCCTTAGCCTTACTGTGGGACTTGTTTCTCACAGAAATCACAACACTCCTTTACGGAAAGCACGCTTGGAAGACTTATAAACACAGTTAAACAGAGGGAGTGACATGGAGCATTACTGTGTTCTAACATCTACGCTGGCTGAGGTTAACACCATTTGGCTTGCTAAAAGAGTCATCACATCAGTCAGTCACCACCTTAGGAAGGATTTTCTTCAAAGGAAGCAACTCTCTTGAGCTTTCTTATTATTTATAATATTTCCTTTACTTCACTTGGTTGTATGCCTTATCATGACCTACAGTATTCTATAGGATAGACGCTGTCTTGTAAGATTTGCACTTAAGTATCTATCACTTTACCCTGTTTGCTGAGGTATTGCTCCCAAAGGTACCGTTGTGGTATATTATTGCTTGCTTTGGTTAAATCTATGCTTCTTAGATGTTATGCACTTCTGAAAAAATGCCATGTTACTGTGTTTGTTGCAGACAGTCCTTGTGACTCATTTACAGCATCTTGTTTAGGTCACCTGTTTCTAAAGCACTATACTTATTGCTAAGGTTTTAAGCCTTCATTGTTCTTGTTAGCATTTCAGGAAACTAAATTTTTAAGATTAACTTTGAACAATGAAAAGCTGAGATAGATCCAAAATGTTCTGTTTTGAATGCAATGCATATGCTATGCATACATTTATCTGACGGGTTGGGGACCCTTTGACATTTTCTTTCCTAATTCATACATGATAAACCATACTCAGAGAAATACTCATGGGCTGTGTTTATCCTGGAAAGCATTCAGAAGACTGATTTGTCAGTTTAACCAGGTCTTTCACTAAGATTTACATTTTCAGATATATCTGAAATCCATTTCTCTTCTCTGTGCACTCTCAAACATCCAGAGGAATTAAAATTACCAATATTTAAAAAAAAAACACTGCTTGTATAGCATCACTGTGGATGCACATGAAATTCTCAGTGACAATGCTGTGACTTTTTTAAAGGAAAGGTGTTAGGGTTTTTACTTTCAAAAGGTTAGTATCAAATATTTTCAACCACTTAATAAATACAAGCTGGTAGTAAGCTTTTATAATAAAACTCAGAACATCTGGCATTAGAAAAAAACCCAAAACCTTTGCAGAGAAACTACATTTCTGCCAGTTTGTGGTGTCATTTTGGGTTTCCAGTGGGAGGAACTCGTATACAGAATCTGCTTTCTGATTGCTTTGAAGTAAAATAGCTTTTTTCTCCTAGGTCAGTGTAAGCCACAAACAGGCATCTTCTGAATTCATTTGCCTGAACTTTAGATGGTGCTACCCATGCGTTTCTGGTCACAAATCAGAAGCTGACTATATCCTTCCCCTAAAGCTCTGCTAGAAAAAGAAATGCATGTATTTCTAACTCATCTCATGCCAGGTCCACCTGCTAATAATACCCACTGGTGCTTATGCATTAAACTAGAGCAGCTGAGTTGGTCTGAAAAAAAATAAAGGGATCCTTGTGCAGGCCTTATTTGTAGAGAAAAGTTAGCAGGTGTTATCTGATAAACAGGTAAGGACAAAGTAGCCTTCAAAGATATAATTTATTGCAAAAGAGGCAGCAGCATGACTCTAAGAGTGCTATAAAACTCAGAATAATTTTCATTTGTTTTCATGTCTAGACTACAGAGTACTTCTGAGCTGTTAAGTGGCTGATACTCTTAATGAGTGTGTGCCGGCAGCTCCCATAGCTTAAGCTGAATTGAAAGAAAAGAAAAAAATTAAAATCTGATGTTTTAGTTTAAGGTTTCCAGCTCCCTATTTTGCACAGTTTGGTTTTTCCTTGTATTTTTCTTTCTTGTTCCCTTGTCTGAGTATTGTTCTGATCGGCCTGAAGTCCAAACAGTTTGTGTTTTGCCAAAGAATATGTAAATGTGCTGATGGTTCTCAACTTGGCCATTTACATGGTAATCAATTGATTGAAAAAGCTTCTTCACCTATGGAAGACCATACTCAAAAGGAGGGAGAAAGGTTTAAGTTTTCTTTGTGCTATTTTTTATTTCTTCTTAGTCTGTTTTATTATTATTCTTTTTTAATGCTTTTCTTATTTTTTCTTAATTCTTTCAATCTGCTTTCTGAATAGACACTGAATTAGATTCACTGATTCATGCTGCTTTTCAGCTGTTTGTAAAGCACCACATTTATTTCATTTATGATTGCAGAGTATGTGACTTTGGTGAGTAGCAATTTTTGTTCAAAGGGTATTTCTTGAAAGGAACACACTACTTGCCCAGCCAAAATCCATTACTGGAAAGCTATCCAACAAAGAGGAAAAAAATTACCCTAACCCCAAATCACACAGATTGTTTATAAAAACAGCTTCAGAAATTGCAGGTTAATGTCTGCCTAGACTAAAATGTCTAAATGGTCTGAATAACTACTGGGGAGCAAAGAGATAATCTTTCACTCTTTGCATGTGTATTTTACAAAGTAAAACTTCTTTTAAATCAGATTGGAAAGATTTTTCTCTTTCCACTAATCTGTGCCAGAATCCAATTATAGAACACATCCCAGTAATGGCAATAAATAATAGTTATAAGAGGAGAATGAGGAATGGGAAGGCATGCTACAATTTGCTGTTGCCAAATAAGACCCTTTAATAAAAAGCCTACTTATTCTCTTTAAAGTGACATTTCAAAGGTTTTCTTCCCCATTTACAACTTAAGAATTGGTATACTTCCAGCATCTTGGTGTATTTGAAAATTATCTAAATGAAGCATATTTTTTAAAAGCTTATTTATCCACTGAATGAAATATCTGAAGCATATAAGGAACGAAATCCTGACCACTTTGAAGTTACTTGGAAAATTCTTTTTGTCTCTCCGTGAAGCTAGAATTTCACCCCAAGTTACTCAAATCTTCTACTATTCTAAATTGCATTTTAGAGACCAATCTTTTTGTAGAGGAAGTCAGATTGCCATTTTACATGATTATCCTGGTGTAAACTTTAAAATGAATTCCAACTGGCATCTTGCTTGAACCCATTAAAGAGCAGATTATTTTCTTCTACGTCTCTACCTAGCGATGGAGGCCTGAGAGCTGATACCAAGTTTCAAAATTTTCACAGTGAAAAACAGAAGGCAACAGAAGTGTCCATGCTCCTGTGACTATACAGTAAAGACTGTATACAGAAAGACCTTTCCTGTGAAGAGTTAAGAATATCAGCTGCATCAACAGAAAAATGCAAGTCCAACACTCATGTTTTCTAGAGTCCCAGTGGCTATTTCACAGACATTACATTAGAAACATTAGGGTTTCTCACCGGTGATTACAACCCTATTGCAGAATAGGGATGGATCACATTAAAGGTATTTCTTTGCGCATTTTGAGTGCTGATTAGTTTCCCTCCATTTATTTGCCACCAATTCATTTTCAGTCAAGGAATTATCTGTATAATCACCCACAGCATTCAACGTTTGTGGGGGTTGACACTAACTCTACAGACAAAACAAGCTCCATGTTGGAAGGGATGCTTAGTGAAAAGAGAGCCATCCAAATGATGCCTTTAGGGGCCTGCTGTCAGTAGGCCTTAAAAATATCATCAGTTTTCATGGAGCTTTTGGTGGGTTTTACATTATGTGGTTCTAAACCTCTTTCCCTTACCGGTGTCCGACATAGAATATACTGTGGATGCAGAACTGGTAGATTGTCTTGGACAGATGTAAGAGTACCCAGCCATGTTACAAACATTACAAACAAGGTATTTTTTTTCTTACCATGGAAATAAATTGTGGCACTTTTGAAAGTGCACAGGATAAAATATTGGGCTGAATACAGATGTTAACACAAAAGATAGTAGAGGCCCCCACAGGGAGGGTGAAAAACATAAGATATACCTTGCCAAGAGAAATTATTTGTATTTCCAGAACTACAAGAAGGATAATATGTTCTTTATTATCAATCCAGTCCAAATTCCTTTCAACAGAGAGACAGCGTAGAGCAAGTAAGTATGACTAGGGTAAGTAAAACTGGTAGATAATAAATGCTAGCTTGCAATCTATAGAACAAGTTTATATTTGAACGTTTGTATTGCATGGGAAATATGTAATCCCTGTGGAGGTGAAATATATAATCCCTGCAGAGGTATTTTTTTATCCCTGTACCTTGGCTAATGTACAAGGTATACTTCTTGAGGAGAAGATACCATGCCTGCAGCCAATGTATGTTTTCCTTTGCTTCCTGTCATTCTGTTTTTAGGAAGAAAGCAGGTGACAAAATTAAATTGCAAATGTATATTTTACAACATAAAGTAAAACACTCTGAAAGGTGATTTAAGATGTGTACATCATAGGAGGCAATTGACCTTTTTCTGGTTGATGATTTCACATTTTATCTTAACATGAAGACTGACTCTTTCAGTGTCTGCTGTTACAGAAGTATGTCAGTACTGGGCAGGAGCTGTAAGTAGTCTGATATTCCGTATAGCCTACAACTAAAAACCTGGCAAATTGCTTTGCCATCATACAGTATAAGGTCAATCTGCTCAAGTAAAGTTTTTCTGGTTTATATATATGCCCTCTAGTAAATTTTTTACTTTTGTTCTTGTCCATCACAGAAAGATAACTAGCACAGCTCATAAACTATAAGAAATAAATTTCCTATTTAAAAAAAACAAAAAATGATGTGCTGCTGTATTGGCTCTAACATTTCTTGGAGCCAGAAATTTAACTGTGGAATGATTAAATTTGGCCTACAAATGTAAACCCCAAATGTCTGGCAATTCTGAAACTATTCTATCTTAGGTAGTGCTGGTTCGTACGCCAGTTCTGCCGTTACTGGTAGGAGTTATAACATCATTATCCTTTACTAACACTAGCTAGTGTCTGACTTACAACCAAGCATGCAGAGGTAGATAGATGCGTATGGAGGGATAGCAGGAGAATGGAAAAAATTTGCAGGAGTGCTTGCATGTGAGTGGCATCACATGTGTTAGCATTCTCTTTGAGAGATTATGTTCAGACCTTTGTTAAAAGTAACATGGCAGTTCAGCATCTCAGAAGTAGCCTTAGAAAGAGCTGTTGTCCTGAATTTTATGTCATAATTGTTTTGTTGCTTCAATTCTTCCTTAGGATCCTGTGACTTTTAGTGGCTTTTCTGGTTAACCCATAGTAGGGAACTGAACCATGTAGCTGCCTGTTTCTTGCTGCTTACTCTTTCATGTTCCTGTTACACCGTGAATAAAAGTCTTAATGGGGTGATAGCCTTGTATGTGCCATCTATCTGCAATCAATGTGCACAGACTGTACCTGAACCTTGTTGCTGTAAGTTTTCTGAATAGCTGATTACAGTTATTTCAGACTAGGGCAGAAACTTTGATATTTTGATCTGTTAGTTCAGAGTTTACCTAAACTGCAGTAGTAAGTGTACAACTGCTGATCCTCAAACTCATTCGAAGTGATTCAGTGGCTATCTGCCTTTCTAGCAATAAGTTAAGTTGTAAGGTGAATTGATCTGTTCTGGATTGTGATGTTAGGCTTGGAAATGCAACAGATTAAAGCAAAAGGACATGAGGAAGCCCATGAGCAGTAATATATATTCTCATTCCCACCTGATGTGCCTCTAGAGTGGCTCATTCTGTTGTCGTGGAACTTCTACTGAGCTGTATCAGAATTGCTTCACTTATATTCCATCTAACTGTTTATGTAGTGGGGAAGTTATCACACAAATCCTGAATAAATCAGCCCCATTGCTCATGGACAGCAAAGCTTTTCTTTCTCTCCTAGGAAGAGCGGAATTTGCCTAATGTTATTTAGATCTTGGCAACACTACTGATAATGAGCAATGTGTGCTGTCAGCAAAGCCTCCACTTTGTGCTAAACAGAATGAACTGTTCTGCTCAGTGAGCTTAGAGTTGAGTTTGACATGTAGGATGTTTTTATCTCACTTCAAAGTTTTATTGTATTTGATTTGGAAAGCATGCTATGTGCATCATATTGAAAAAAGAGCAATGCATATTTTTGATAAATAATTTCTTTATTATTGTTGATATCGATGAGATCAACACAAACTACTTGGTCTAAGTGCTCCAAGCCGTGATAGCTGATACTATATTTCATCTGGAAAGAGGATTGCTTTTTCTACAGTGTTTTGAAAGATTACTGTATTAGTGATTATATGTATGATGATAACAATGTACATACCACATGTGTGTGAAGTTTCCCTAGCTGGATTTATTAAAAAAAAAGAATTTTCCTATATACTGTAAAACCAGTATCATGTAAAGTCAGTTTGGACCCATGATTAGATAGTTTTCAGTAGCCTAGATTCATATCTCGGGTGAGGTCAGTGTGTAGTGGCATTGCCCTACATACAGGGAAAAGATAGTACTGTGTGACTTGTAAGTAACAGTGACCTCAGGTCCAAAAACTCTGCCTTGCAGATCACACTTATAGCAGGATACACCCATCTCTCACCTTGGTGCATTCCATTGATTTGAATTAAATTGATTGTCTGATTTTGCAGATGTTTTCACAGTTCTTTCAACACTGACATTAACAGACTTACTGTAGATTTTCACAGGGATAGCAGAGGAAAGATTCTGGTTTGGTCTTTTTTCTCACAAAAATTGTTGAGTTTGCCTTTGAAAACCCTATTCTGGATAGCTTTCTGTTAACCAGCCAGATTCTAATTCAGCAAAAGTGGCAGTTGTGCATATTTTGGGTATGTCAGCACTGAACTATGCTGAGTGGATTGAGTTGAAATGTAGCATTTGTAGTATGACAGTATGGGTAGACTGATCTTTACTGTTATTTAAATTTGAGACTTGAAACTAAACACAAGGTGAAAACCTAAAAAGAAAGTAGTGAAAAGGAAATCTTTAGAAGAGTCAGTGTTGATAGATAAGCATTAAGAAGCTTTTCAGCTTTGAAATTATAAAGGTGATCAAAGGGAAAATGATGTCTATAGAAAACAGAAAAGGATTGTGTGCTTAGATTTTTACATTAATTGTTACATGTCAAACTTTAGGATTTTCTTGGGTATTGAATGGAAGTTTGATGCTTCTCCTAAATGTATGCCTACTTCTGAGATGAATAAAAACTGGTCCGGAAGCCTCAGGAGACCAGCCGTTCTTGCAACTTTTCTGGCACTTCTGTGTTCTGTCTCGGATGGATGTTCCATTCAGACAGACTTTCCCACAGTGCTTTGGTGCCACCAGACTTGGCTTTGTCTAAAGAAGCTTCTTGAACATACAAAAACATGAATTACCAAGACTCAGACATGAGCAGATGTGAGTGAAATTGGCTTAGTTTACATGGAGTTGTTTCATTCTCAGCGATACATTTAGCATATATTTTCTTGAAGGGAACACTTATGAATCCGAAGCATAGACCTTGTTCTACCTGTAAATTAATAGGGTTTAGTAATTCCCTAGTTTATCTAGTGTGTGTAATTTATGTTATTGTATTTCCACAATTTTTGGTTTTCTTAGAAGGTGGCAGATTCTCCTTGTACAGCTTCCTAATCTTGCCTTCCTCTGGAGAAATGCTGCTGCTTTTTGAATGTGCGCAGTCAAACACATCTTTTCCCTCTCCTGCCTTCTTTTTTCTTTTTTTTTTTTTTTTTTGCCTAAAGCAATTACTTGCCATGATCTTTGTTTATTTGTATTGCCGAAAGAGAATTAAAAAAAATAAGTTTTTCCTGTCCAATTAGAAATGTAGGATCCAGAATCCCCAGACAATTGGGATCAGGCTCTGCTAGAGCAGACAACTGTATTGTTTAGTGTATCACAAGAATTTATCAGCGGTCCTCCATGAAACCAGTTAAGTTTCTTGCCCATCCTAATTAAACAGTGTTACAAAATACACTCTTCCAATTTTTGGCCTAAACTTATTTAGGGTTTCGTTTAAGAAAATTTCTCTTATGCTAGCATTTTATTTAACCTAGGTCATTTTTCTTCCTCAGTGTTGTTTAGAAAGAGAGGAGAAATAATTTCTCTTTCAGGCTTCATTTTGCTTGTCTAGCAAACTAAGTTGGCTTATATGTCTTTCTTACAGTAGGTTAAATGTGAACCTACCATTCTGCATTACCTGTTTCTGCCTGAGTGATTCTTCCCTGATTATGAGTAATGGAAACTGTGGACAGAAATTTCTGTTGTAAACCAGGACAACCAGAAATTACCTCCCTCCCCACCCCCCCACTCCAAAAATACCCCCAGTATTTAAACAACAGTAGACCACAAAGCACCAGTTTGAAACAAATCAGGATAATCTGGGTTGGAAGGGACCTGTAATGATAAGTGCAGAAAATGAAGTGATCAAATGCAGCAGCAGATAGGAGTGTATCCCAGGGGTACGGGGAAGTTCTAATGCTGTTGCGCAAAGCACTAGTGATATCCTCAGTGTTCTATTTCAGAATACATGTTTTTGCTGTCCTTTTTTAAAATCTTATTTGCTTGTCTCTGTATTTAAAGGTTATCTGTTCTCTTCCTGAGATGATCTCTATGGTGGTATACCTAATGTGCTGATTTGTGTGATCAGGGGAAGTGTTTTCACAACATCTAAACGTAAGCATGAATAGAGGTGTCAGTATTCATCCCACCTAATTGATGCACCCAAGCTAGAAGGGTCATCTATCTAGAATCTTTCATAGTCACTGGGGAAAGAATTCTCTTTTCATCTACTGTAAAGGCAAATCACCCTCCTAACGTGGGCACCTAAATGTGATGATTTGAATACCCTCCTTTCTGCCTTCAGCCATCTTTATTAACATGTTCCTACTTTGTATAAGAATTTATTTGTTCAGTGTCCAACTTGGTGTGAAAAGGCATTTTGCTAGGTGTGTCTGCTAACTCGTAAGTCCTGATCCTAGCTCCGAAAGACTCAGAGCCTTTAAAGAGCGTGGAAGAGGGATACAAAATAACGCGTACATGATGTTATCTACTTAAGGCTACTGTCAGTTTTAAAAGGGCCTCAGTTTTGCAATGATTAGAGAGCTAACCCTTAAAGTCCTTGAGATTGTGTAGCTGAAATTAGACATGTGCAGCTATTAATAAAATTATGTGCAGAGATGAATGTTTGCCAGTTCTTAACTTAAGAGAATAGTTTTTGTATAGCTACCATGGTAGGACTGAGTCCTGATCAGAGACTGAGAGAGTTCTAGAGAGACAGAGACATCTGAATATAGGGAAATTGGAAATTATAACTGATCCAATTGGTAGTACTCTTTTTTTTTCTCTCTCATGCATTAGAGGTTTTATTTGCAATAATTTGCATCTCTGCGCAAAAACTATAATCTTGCAATTTTAACTTTGACACTCCTCATAAAGTATTTTAATCATGTATGATTTTCACACTGCCTGTCATCTTAATGTTCTTAATTTATTGAGGAGTCCCTTTTTCTTTAATATTTGTACTCTCAAAGGGGGACGTCTTAAAAATGGTCAATTCCCAAACAAAATAAGTACTCATATATCCACTTCTGTGCACATAAATTCACAGGACTACACAGTCACAGGATGCCTGAGTTTGGAAGGCAACTCTGGAGATCATCTGGTCCCTTCTCAAGCAGGGCCACCTGGAGATGGTTGCTTAGACAGTCTAAGGCTGTCTGGACATGCATAGTCCTGTCAGGTGTATTTTCTGGCAATAAATATAATTCATATTTCAAACTGTATTTGCTGTGAATAGTGCTTGCAACTTTAAACAGAAGTTTGTTGTTGCAAAACCTTTGTATTTTGAATCTGTAATGATCTATGAAAGAACCATATAACCACACTTGGGAATATTAACAATATCTCATTCTCATTTACTTACTAGATTTCAATTTATTTGTACTAGAACAAAAGTGTTTAAAGTATTCAACTCTCAAACACAAACTGAAAAGAAAAAAAACCAGCTGGAAATACTTATATAATAACCAGTTCCATCTCTCCACCAGCACTAGGAATAGTTTCTGTAAGATGTCCCCAGCTCAAGTTTAAACAACTGCAATAACAGATCCTGTCACTCACTTCAGGAATAAGCCTGTGTTTGGCTATCCCATGTTAAAATTCCAGTTCCTGGACATCCTTTTGCCCTCTTAGCACTGCTAACAAATGCTTCACGTATTCTCTGAAAAGGGGACACACCAAAGAACTCAAAGTATTAGTATGCTGTGCATAGCAGTAATAATAAAGTTAAGAAGGATATTCAGTAGTCTTTGGCCTTCCAGTGTATTTATAAGGCGACTTATACGCTATGTGAAAATGTTGGTAAAATTCATTGCTTTCTCAGTTTCCTTCCTTATTGACTAAATCCAGTGTAAAGAAAATTCATAGCTGTATAAGACACAGGAAATGTAAATGTGTAAGTAATACATAGTAAAGTGTGTCTCTGTGGCTAAAGGCTGGAAACTGAAGTATGTTTGAAACAGAACAGTGTATGTCTATATGTTAGATTCTCTGTATGTTAGATTTGGTTGCAATCTCATTGGCACAGATTCTGTAAAGTAGCACTATTTCTGGATTTCCAGTTATGTCAAATAGATTTTAACTTGAAGCTGAAATTAATTAGGTAAAAATTCCAGAGATGGTCAGTTAAAATTGAACTTGAAATTAAATATTTGGATCTTGATTAAATGACGTAATATCAGATGGAATGAACTTTTGAGAATTACATTAGTGGTGAAAATTATCCATGTTCAGCACCCTTAAATCTCAGGCTATACTATCATCATTCTCAGACTGTCTTGGAGAGCATAACATGAGGGAAAATCATCATGAAAACTTCAGGTCTGTGCCTTAGGGGTCAGAGCAATTGACTATGCTGACTAATGGCATGAAATCAAAACTGAGTATGTTTGATTTACTTAAAATATACCAAGGTTTCTATCATAGTTCTACCAAAGTAATGCTTTCTTTAATTAATTTCTTTTATTCTGTATTAGTACAGCAGGTAGTAGAATGGGGCTTTTCCTGTAATAAAAGCTCATAGGTATTACAGTAATGCAGTTGCATACATCAGTTGCTGTTGAGATGTTTAGGTCCATGTTCTCTAAATTGCAAACACGGGTGTATATGAAACATATATTTCTCCTCTTGATTTCATTATAAAATCAAAACCAGCTTGGCATTTGCAAAGCTAGATGCAAGGTGTTACAAGCACCTCATGGGTGCACTTCTGAAATTCCCAACTGCTTAATTCTCTTCTCCAGCCAATGTTAACTTTGCTTTGTAGCTTTCATTGGTTTGAGACATACTACATTCCTCATTGTCATTTGTACTGCAAAAACCCCACTTTCTAAAATTGCCTATGTATGTTGGTAACATTATCAGTTCTAAAACTGCGACTGCAAGGCAAACACTGTGTACAGCGTGCATTCAGAGTCTATAAATAATAAACTATGTGTGCATTACAAATTGTGAGGTTTTAACTCTTCCCATAGAGTGTTGAGTGGTTTGTATTTTTTTTCATTTTTTTTTCTGCTTGTTTTCTTGTATCCAGGACTGTTCCAGCTTTTGTTTTTCATCCAATTCCACTCTGATCAGGCTAGACCAAAACCCACTGGGAAATATATGCATTTCCGATTACTTCACAATACCTTGGTTGCAAAGAAATAGGGCACTTGGGATCAAAAGATGTCAAGGCTGAGTCAGCTTTGGATAGATATCCAGGCAGTTTAGTCCTGGAAATTAAGCAAGAACAGGCTTCTTATGCATTTTTATTACCTCTCAGTGTCAGTCAGGTCAAAAGTGCTATGAGAGTAACCTCTCTCACGATCTTTGTCTCACATTCTTTTTTACTCATGTTTCTTTCACTTCATCTTGCATGTTCCTTAAAGGGGAAGGTTGAGAGACAACAATATATTATTTTGAAATGTGTATAATATATGCTTTTGGCTTTCATTCGCTAGGAGAGCTTGTATAAAGTCATATTCCTGTTAATGAAATTCTTTTCTGCTGTCATAGCATGGACTTGAGTCAAAACTGTGTAGTTGATCTTTTGTAGCATTCTTCAGAAGCCATATCTTGAGAACCTTCTTTTGCAGATGGTTCTGTGGACCATTAAAGATGACAGTGGGCTCTTGATCACCTTGATAGAAGGTGGACCTTTGTAGGTGTATGAATTCCACTGGGGTGTAGGCATATCACCTGCTTGTCTTTCTGAGAACTGAGCTCAATATTTCCCTGCTACAGCGCCATTTTTTTTCAGTCGGTCTTACTGTGCAGTAGTATGTTGTTATGAACTGTAGAGAGAAACTAGTGTCAGCTCAGGCTCTGCAGTATACAAATTACTAAGAGTGAAAAGCTGATTTAAAGTTTGTAATGTTAGTACATAGGAGAGGCAAAGTAGGTGATAAGAGACAAGAAGCCTAAAAGAGCAATGAAACAATATTGGCTAACATGTTAGTGGCAGCAGGGTGTGAGAGCTTCATAATGTAGGAGCGCTGATAATTTTATGGGCAAAATAGGAAAATAGAGCCTTGCAGATGTTTGTGAGGTAACTTCATAGAGGTTTGTGGCAAGCTCTACCCAGGTGTGAAAGGCAGCATGAGGGAAAGTCCAATGCTGATTTTTTGAAATGGACGTGGATAATGATCAAGGGATAATGAGTATGGAATAAGTCAGAGACAAAACTTCAAACTAGGAAATTAATTGTTCTGCAGAGGCTGAAACAACTTTTTAAAACCTGAAATCAGCACACTTCTTTGATATGTTTGGGGTTTTAATTAGGGTTTTTCCAGTGAATAAAAAATTTCTGACCAGGTCTAGCTCAATTGTACTTTTTGAACACAGAAGAATTTTCCCTTACTACACTGATACTGGCTAAGTTGCCACTCCTTCAGCCTTTTTACGTTTATGCCATCTGAATGAAGGATGGTATCATTCATGAAAACTGCTTTCAGTTTAGAAAGCATGCACTGAACTCTCGACTTCACGAAAGAGTGATGCCAGACTTATCTACTGCTTTAAGCATACCCTGGAGGTTGAAAGCTTTCAGTGCCCAGTCAAAGCTGTTTTAAACTTCCTGTTACTTATGGTAACTTTAGCTCTGTGCTTTTGATGAAGAAATATGAATTCTATTTCCTAACTTTCAGATGACGTTTATCATCTTGTATTGCAGTAGTTTTGAACTGATGCTGATGTTAGGCAATAATATAAGAAATTATTGAGAAATGTCTGAATCTATAAACCACAGATCCTGTCACCGGCTGAAGTTCTGCAACTGAAGTTGTTGTTCTCCAGCCCTATGTATTTTTCTCTCCCCTCCATCTTATGCTTTAAAAGAAACTTCATATTGAGTATCCATTTAGAAACAGTAACTAATTTTTTCTTCAGGAAAAATAGAACAGGAAGAATGAGTTATTAGTTCCTTGCAGGTACATGTTAGCCTTAAACCAGCAGTTTCAAGAAGGTGTCTTTAAGGCAACTGTATTCATGATCAAGAAAAAAGTAACTGCATTTTACTGAAATGATTGCTTCCAATTTCCAAACATTATTACTTTTTTATTATTATTATTATAACTTTGCCAGCACAAACATCTTCATGCCTAGAGAGATTTTCCTTAAAATGGAATTCTGTCATATCCTTCTCTGATGGACACCTAGCAAAGGCTTCTGAGAATCAGCAAATCATGAGACATAGCTGGTCTATTCTTGATGTTCTAATGCAGAGCAGTTTCCAGAATCAGGCCCACTTTTTGTAGTTCAGGAAGCTCGTAAACAAGGCATTACAGTGAAAAGGCTGCTTCTCTATTTTACTGAATAACTAGATTTAGATGCATTTTTCTCTTTCATGCAACTGCTTGTGAATTTAATGCAGAAAAATAACACTGATGCAAATTAAATCAGTTTTTCAGGATTCCCCAACTGTTATTCATGCTCATACTGCGTTATAATACCCACAATCCTCTCTTAAGAGTTGGATTCAGACTTTCCTTGAAATAAGAACACTTAAGTCATTAACATTGGCAACTCTGGATAAGAAACAAGCAGGGACATTGTGCCTGCTATTACCCGATGCAAAAACATAGGATGTAATTGTATTCTAAATGCAATGCCATTTTGAAAGAGATACCGTGCAGGCAGGGTGATAAGCATGTGTGGTTGCACAAAAGACCAGTTACTGGAAGGGTCAATTTCGCCCCTGCCCATGGCAGGGGGGTTGGAACTAAATGATCTTTAAGGTGCCTTCCAACCCAAACCGTTCTGATTCCTTTGTTGATGCTCACAAACGATTATTGATGCAATAGTGTGCTGTGATTAACCATCAGTGAGTCATATTGCAATTGCTCCTCATGGAGAAAGGTTATTTGGCTGGTTTGTAAACATACACGTCATGGGAGTCATTTGGCTAGTGTGTTCCTGCCCTTGTGTGTAGGTGGTACAGGATATGGAGAAAAAGGGAAAAGGAGAACCCATTTTTCTCCTTCATTCTCCACAACCATATTCAAACAAATAAAGACAAATATCAAGGTTCCTGACTATGCTTGAGAAAGAGGGTACTTATGACGCCTCGGGGGAAAATGGTAAAGATTGGTGGTGTTCTGGGCTGCTAGGAAGACCTCTTCTATTAATTCTATGCTGTCTTTATGACCAAAGACATTGAAAAAGAAACCAGGCCTCAGTCTGCATGGACACATTTGGGAGTTTGCAATAAAAGGGTAGGAAAGAGAGCTGTGCTATGGCATCTCATTCAGAAATCCAGTGCATAATCTGAGTGTGTGTGAAAACGAACCGTGGCAGTGATCCAGGATATGGGTTTTAAAGTATGCTGCTTTTAGTTTTATGAACTCGTAAGAGTGGTGCCTGCTGCTATGGTTTGTTGTAAGATCATTTCCTCTCACTGTTGCCATGGTACTCGAGTAGCAAAACCACATGTGCAGGCTATCACTAGGAGAAACCCCAAAATTTCTCATACTGGGGAAGGAAGAGAAGGAGAAATCCAAATGGGAGGACTGCTTTTGGTCTGTCAGATTTGTTCTTTTCCTTTCTTACATCAAAGTAGCAGTACGGAAGCCATGAGGCATGAGAAACCTGATGGATTTTCCTGGAAACACTGCAAAGGGGGAGATACATTTGGTACATCTCATGCCCCTGTTGTATGCACTGCGTCCAGTTTAGCTTCCAGTTCATGCCTGTTACCAAGTTCAGTTCAATTCAGAGTGAATGTGATTATGAACCTGAGTTACTGTTAATGACTGGGAAATGGAGAATAAAGCAGATGCACCTTAAATACATTGAAATCCCCCATCTTAAACACTTTCTTTTTCTCTTCCTTCAGCCTTCTCTAATTTCCTAGAAGCTGGTCAGTACGTGTGCCTTTCCAAAGGTTCTAAATTAAGGAGCACTTTAATGAATCATAGAATCATAGAATAGTTAGGATTGGAAAGGATCGTAAGTTCATCTAGTTCCAATCCCCCTGCCATGGGCAGGGGCACCTCACACTAAACCATGTCACCCAAGGCTCTGTCCAAGCTGGCCTTGAACACTGCCAGGGATGGAACATTCACAGCTTCCCTGGGCAACCCATTCCAGGGCCCCACCACCCTTACAGTAAAGAATTTCTTCCTCAGATCCAATCTAAACTTCCCCTGTTTAAATTTGAACCCGTTACCCCTTGTCCTCTCACCACAGTCCCTAATGAAGAGTCCCTCCCCAGCATCCCTATAGGCCCCCTTCAGGTATTGGAAGGCTGCTATGAGGTCTCCACGCAGCCTTCTCTTCTCCAGGCTGAACAGCCCCAACTTTCTCAGCCTATCTTCATACGAGAGGTGCTCCAGTCCCCTGATCATCCTCGTGGCCCTCCTCTGGACTTGTTCCAACAGTTCCATGTCCTTTTTATGTTGAGGACACCAGAATTGCACACAATACTCCTAGTGAGGTCTCACAAGAGCAGAGTAAAGGGGCAGGATCACCTCCCTCGACCTGCTGGTCACACTCCTTTTGATGCAGCCCAGGATACAGTTGTCTTTCAGGGCTGCAAGCGCACACTGCCGGCTTATGTTCATTTTCTCATCGACCATCCCCCCCAAGTCCTTCTCTGCAGGGCTGCTCTGAATCTCTTCTCTGCCCAACCTGTAGCTGTGCCTGGGATTATTCTGACCCAGGTGGAGGACCTTGCACTTGGCATGGTTAAACTTCATCAGGTTGGCATCAGGCCACCTCACAAGTGTGTCAAGGTCCCTCTGCATGGCATTCCTTCCTTCCAGCGTATCAACCGAACCACACAGCTTAGTGTCATCGGCAAACTTGCTGAGGGCGCACTCAATCCCACTGTCCATGTCACTCACAAAGATGTTGAACAAGACCGGTCCCAACACTGATCCCTGGGGGACGCCACTCGTTACTGGTCTCCAGCTGGACATTGAGCCTTTGAGCACTACTCTTTGCATGCAGACATCAAGCCAGTTCTTTATCCACTAAGTGGTCCACCCATCAAATTTATGTCTCTCCAATTCAGACAGAAGGATGTCATGGGAGACAGTGTCAAATGCTTTACACAAGTCCAGGTAGATGACATCAACTGCTCTGCCCCTGTCCATCAGTTCCGTGGCCCCTTCATAGAAGGTCACCAGATTGGTCAGGCAGGATTTCCCCTTAGTGAAGCCATGCTGGCTGTCACCAAGCACCTTGTTGGTTTTCATGTGCCTCAGCATGCCTTCCAGGAGAATCTGCTCCATGATTTTGCCAGGCACAGAGGTGAGACTGACTGGTCTGTAGTTCCCCGGCTCATCTGTTTTCCCCTTCTTGAAAACAGAAGTTGTATTTCCCTTTTTCCAGTCACTGGGAACTTCACCTGACTGCCATGATTTTTCAAACATGATGGACAGTGGCTTAGCAACTTCATTTGCCAGCTCCTTCAGGACCCGCGGTGGATTTCATCAGGTCCCATTGACTTGTATACATTCAGGTTCCTAAGGTGGTCCCGAACAAGATCCTCCCCCACAGTGGGCCCAGGGTCCCCACCCTCACCATCCCCGCGTCTGCCTTCCAAGACTTGGGTGGTGTGGTCAGAGCATTTGCCAGTGAAGACTGAGGTAAAGAAGTCATTAAGAACCTCAGCCTTCTCCAAATCCAGGGTAGCCAGTTCTCCCAATAGCTTCTGCAGGGGCCTACTTTTTTCCCTAATCTGTCTTTTATTTGCTACGTACCTATAGAATCCCTTCCTGTTCTCTTTCACATCCCTAGCCAAGTTTAATTCTAAGTGGGCCTTAGCTTTCCTAACCTGGTCCCTGGCTTCCTGGACAACATCCCTGTATTCTTCCCAGGCCACCTGTCCTTGCTTACACCTTTTATAAACCTCTTTTTTCCCTCAAAGTTTCCTCAGCAGCTCCTTATCCATCCAAGGAGGTCTCCTGGTCCCCCTGCTGCACTTCCTTCTAGTTGGGATGCATCGCTCCTGAGCTTGTAGTAGGTGATCCTTGAATATCCTTGAATACCAACCAACAGTCTTGGGCCCCCCTGCCCTCTAGGGCTATATCCCATGGAACCTTACTGAGCAGGTTCCTGAAGAGGCCAAAGTCTGCTCTCTTGAAGTCCAGGGCAGTGAGCTTGCTGCACGCTCTTCTCACTGTCCTGAGGATCTCAAACTCAACCATCTCATGATTGCTGCAATCAAGGCTGCCCTGGAGCGTCACATTCCCAACCAGCCCTTCCCTGTTGGTGAGGACGAGGTCAAGCATGGCACCTCTCCTTGTCGGCTCCTCTATTACTTGCAGAAGGAAGTTGTCTTCCACACAGTTAAGGAACCTCCTGGATTGCTTGTGCTGGGCCGTACCATCCCTCCAACAGATATCAGGGTGGTTGAAGTCCCCCATGAAAGCAAGGGCCTGTGAGCGCGAGGCTGTTCCTATCTGTCTATAGAGTGCTTCATCCACAGATTCCTCTTGATTAGGCAGTCTGTAACAGATCCCCACTGTAATGTCTCCCATCACTGTTCTCCCTTTAACCCTGACTCACAAACTCTCTACTGACTGCTCACCTGTCTCCAGACAGAGTTCCATACTCTGTAGTCTATCACTGACATAAATAGCAACTCTCCCTCCTCATCTGCCAGGCCTCTCTTTTCTAAAGAGCCTGTAACCTTCTGTCCTGGGTTCAGCAGTAGCAGTCTTTTTTCTCCTTCTTGGTAGCTGGTGCAGCGCTGTGTTTTTGATTTTGGGCCTGCGAACAGTGCTGATAACACCAGTGTTTTCAGTTACTGCTTGGTAATGTTTAGGCTGGCCAAGGACTTTCTGAGCCTCATGCTCTGCCAGGGAGGAGGGGAAGCCGGGAAGAAGGAGAGACAGGACACCTGACCCAAACTGACCAAAGAGGTTATTCCATGCCTCAGCACATCGTGCCCAGGATGTAAAACTGAGGGCAGAGACCTGGAAAGGGGGGGATGCACTGCTTGGTCGGGCTGGGGATTGGTGGTGAGCGATTGTATTGTTTCCTTATATTTGCCTTGTCATTATTATTATTGGTGGTAGCAGCAGTGGTTTGTGTTATACCTTAGTTACTAAACTGTTCTTATCTCAACCTGTGGGAGTTGCATTCTTTTGATTCTCCTCCCCAACCCCTGAGACTGGGGGAAGAAAGACGGCGGAGTGAGTGAAAGAGCGACTGTGTGAGTTATAGAGTCTTAAACCACGACACCTTTCATTCCAACACCCCAGTCACAGGAGCCATCCCACCATGTTTCTGTGATGTCTATTATATCATACCCCCATAGACGTGCACACATCTCTAATTCCTCTTGTAAATAGAATAGTCATCTACAGTTCATCTTGTAATGTTGGCAGGTCCTGCAAGAATTGTGTGCTGCTGCTCAAAATGTGGAGAAGGGTGGTTGCTCATTTTTAGATTGGGGAAACTGAAGGAATTTTTCTTCTTATTCTACTTACAGTAGAAGCCCAAAAAGAATAAAAAACAAGATATGCGCAGAACTGATTTTCTCATGTTTTCAGCCCAATCACTTCAATAACATTAGAAAATGTAGGACAACGCGGATGAAATGTCTTACCACAAAATACAGTTCTATCATCAAGAATGAGAAGTGCCACATATTTTACAGAAATGCAAAAATTATGGAGTCATCCAGCAGAAAGGAAGAAAGTGACTTCAGCCACCCTCTTCTCTCACCCTGTTTCTTCTTGCTCTCTCTGGGTCTTCCTATACATATGCCCTGCTGAAATCTGTGAGCCCTTCAGCTTCATGATAGGAATGTATTGCATGGTCAGTGCTGGATAGAGTTTCGTGTTCTGTGTGAGCCTAGAAGTGCACACTGGGCGTTTATTCATTACAGGCTCTGTGACTCTGTGGGTTTTCTAAGCTGTGTTTTCCACTTCTCTTCTGTCCTTCAGATTTCTGACTTGCTTTGCTTTAAATCCAGATTCCCATAGTTTTTTTGTTTGTTTGTTTGTTTGGTTGGTTTTTTTTTAGATTCATCATGGTTTTATGTCAGGAAAGATTTTAAAATGTCTTTGGAGACATACATAAGCTACAGCTTATCCCTTATACATTGCCAGTTTTGGTTATTTTAATTTAGAATATGGCTTTTAATTTGGTTTTTAGAATTACTTTTCTGTATCTTGTGATAAAAACAGGGTGCCAGATTTTGTTCTCCTGCATCTATAACTCCAGAAATCAATCAGGTGTTACAAATGTAGAATCTGGCATAGGCTGTGTAAAGCCCCAGGGAAATCCTATACCTGCATGGGAACATCTTACTTTTCTTGTGTTTTCCCGCCCATTGCTCCTCCTCTTTCCTGTTCAGCTTCTGTGATTCTCCCCCAAAAAAACAAAGACAATACTCTTTTAATACAAGTATACAGAAGTATAGATGCAGTGCTAGATTTTGAGCCTCTTGAAAGAACAAATGGGTGTAAGTTCCAATTACTTCCAGTTCACATATTGGCATTAGCTGAGTTGCCTGTGTTTATGAACAATAAAGGAAAAATCACTCTAACAGATTATGATTTAGCCACTGTAATTTTCAGGTGATTAAAAGACTAAAACTAAGATGAGGCAGATTTTGATATAAACTGGAAAATTAAACTTTTTTTTATCTTTTTAGTCATCAAGAGTTGTGAGTTGTGAACTTTCCTAGAGAAAGTCAGTGTTACAGCTAAAATTAATGCTTTGCTCTCTGCCTTTACTTGGATTACTTAGACACTGCTGTACTTCATGTTATTAAACTGTTTTGACTTATGATCAAAGTTCATGCTACCACAAATCACCAGATGGCTGGCTGAAAGGATATGTACAGTGGTTGTGGGATCTGCAGGCTGCAGCCCACATACATTTCCTACTGACTTTCGAAATTCCTCTCTATCAGTGTTCTAGAAATACAGATGAAATAGCAAAGTCACATTTCTGTTCCAATGCACATATAAAAGGTACAAGCATTTTATAACTATCTGATGCTGGACGCATAAAAATGAAGTAAGATTTGAAATGCATAGTTATCTTCAGATCTGCTGGTTTCTCTCTGTATTTTGCTCTCATGATCCAGTTTTTAGTTTGCAGTATTAAGGAAGGAGTGCATTTCGTATACCCTCTAGAAGATAAATGAAAACACATGAATAGCAACTTCAAATCCTGTAACTCAAGTGGCCAGTGTCAGATGCATGTATCTGAAATTTATGTTTTTCCTGTCCCTGCTAAAATAAAGTAGTTTTGGTTCTGATTTGGGGGGTTTGTGATCTGGCTTCTTTACAGCAGTGCTAAATTCTTATTCCCATGCTGATTTTTCTTTTTTCTGCATTTTCAATCAACTGTTTCTTTCCTTTCTCTGTTATATCCACTCTGATCAAATTGCCATATGTACAAAATTCAGCTGGAAGATTTCTGCCTTGCCCTGGGTCCTGGGAACATACCACCCTCATTTTGATCTCTCTAAATTAGCTTCCTGTACAATTTCCTGTCAAACATGAGTTTCATGAGATTTGTCCTTGAATGTGTGTGTGATCATCCCTTCTCACTGCGATGAAATTTTGGCTGCCTAACAAGCTGGAACATTTTCACTAAGGCTGCTTTTATAGGAGTAAATACATAATGAGATTTGTTTTATTTTTAAGTACTAACTCTTGGAAATTGATTTGCAGAGATAACTTGGGTTAACTTTCATTTGAAAATCAAGGGTTTCTGATAGTCATGTGTTTGTGTGAATGAATCTATCCCCCTTGGCATATTGAAAATTACTTTTCATATTTTTAATTATGATCTCAACTTCATGACTCTTCTTACATGTAGATAACATAAAATGAAGTTGCATGAAGAAAGCAGTGTCTGCTAGTTAACCCCGTTGCAGGAATGGTTTTTACTGCAACTTGATATATGATTAAGGAGAAGGCATTAATAAGCATTCTCAAATGCAAATGTTATTTCTTGAGGAATGAGTCCTGAGGATGTTCTGTGTCTCACTGAGAGGGTTTCTGCTGCAGGATATGTGTATCTCATCTGAAAAATCAGAAAAATATGGTTTCCAGTGTGTCTATAATCAGTAGCTACCTTTTTTTCTCAGGTTTGCTGTTTGCTACTTTCCTTTGGATATTATGAGATTTAATTCTGTCTGGTGCAGGACTAAAGGTGTAGATACAAGCTTCTAAATATCTAGTCCCTCACTTACCAATTTGTCTCTAAATTCAATTGTCTAAGGACTATGCCCTCAAACTGAAGATTTGCAGAGCATAAGGGTAACTGCAGATCTACTTCTTTCATGGGACACTTTTTCTGCTTACTGCCAGACATAAGCTATGAAGCAAAAAAGTTCAAAGAACCATCTCTAGGTAAACAAAGTAATAAGAATACCTATTTTTTAATATTTGTTGCATTTCTCAATCAGTGCTTTTCGTAAACTAAGTAAGTTTTGCTTTCATGCAGTATTTATGAGTTAACTGTCAAAACCTCAAAAATTTTTAACGCTGAAATTTTCATGAAGTCACCTAATGTTAAGAAATGGTGACTGGTGTGCAGTTTTAAGGATAAATTTGCTCTGACTTCCTTTGTTAAATTGCAAGAATATTCTGCACCCACAGCTTGGAAACCTCAGAACAAACATGAGCTAAAGGAGAAGCTTTTAATAGCAGAGCACTTCCTTTTGTAATCTAATTATTGATGTTGCATAATTACATATACTACAAGGAAGTATACCCAGTTTGTCACTCTTTTCTTGGTCTGCTGGATTTCAGCTTTAGCGTAGGGGTACCGCGTGATTGCTTATGATCTTATCCTTCAATCAGCTTTAGCTTGCAGAGGTGAAAACGCCCTTTGTTTTCATAGTTTCTTGCTTATGGCCATTTCTTTTGATTATCATTCTTCCCTTGACATCTCTTTTTGACCTAAGTTATGACAAAAATATTTTTGTGGACACTTTCATAGGTGTTAGAAATAAAAGCATAGAAGAATTATGATGTGCCCTCTGGCACTTTTGATATTCACTTTCTGCTGGCTTTTCAGGCCAGGAGCAGCTTTTTTCACTGTGTAGAACAGCTAGTATACTACAGTCTTGATCTTGCAAGCTTTGGTTTAGAGACAGCAAGAGTCATGAGGCTAGGGTCATATGAGGATAGGGTCAGAGGTGAGATAAGAATTGTCTTTCAAGTTCCTGTTCAGATACTTAGTGTCTGATAATGTGTGCTGACTTCTGAATTTGGATGTAGCTTGGCACAGGCAGGACATGCCTGGCTATGCAGAAATGTGGATCTGTTGGGATGGGGGAGAAGGGACTGTTTCCTGGGATTGACTCCAATATCAGAGGTTAGGTTTCTGGCAACATAACACAACCTTAATTGTAAAATAAAAGCTCCTTGTAGTCTCTTGTGGGGAAATAGCAGGGAAATTACTGCAAAATCTGTGGAGATGCTAACTATACCTACCCTGACATATCTTTTTGATCTTACCACCTATTCCCTAACGATTTGACATGAATACTCAGTCTAAGCACAAACCAATGTGCAGCCCTAGAGTTCAGGCATGCAATCAGCAACTGCTACTAACTGGGAAATAGTAAGATTTGTTCTTATGCCACTACTCCTCCATTCTTCCCACTGCCAAAATCTGATCAAGCCTTGCAGCCTGTACTAGCCTGAGCTCTAGGCCTAATACTTTAAAACCCCTTAGCTCTAAAAGCAAGAAATAGAGGAGCTGTTGCTTACTCTCCTAAATACAGTTTAGCAGCTTCCAGCAAGCTCTGTTATACCAAAAGAGTGACAGGGAAATCAAGGGTGGATGGACTTTCTGATTTTGTCAAATCTAAATGAGAATCTAGTCTATCTGAAAATTCGGGATTATGGGTTAGATTTTGCCTAAAAATGATTGGAGAACCTTCTTTCCCTTAGCAGTACAATCTGCCAGGTATCTGTGTAGGCTGAATGGGACCATTTTTAGTTCTAGGTCATACAATCATGGCTTGTGGAGGGAAAGAGCATAGCATAAGTAGATTGTAAAGTCTGGTATACAAGCCGGTTGTCGATAACTATGTACAAGGTATATGAGGGGTCTTGGACAGGTTTTTCTTGTGATTTCCTGGCCACAGTGTGTGTGTGTGCATACTACACTTCGTGTAAGGAGTAAGTAGGGCTAAATATGGCATTTAGGTTTTTTTTGTGGAGGCTTATCTTCAGAGAGTTCTTCAATGCATCTGTGTCTGGATAGGGTTGCTACTGAAGAAGTGGACTTGAAGAAATTAAGTAGTTTCTGACTATTTTGTTGACCAGGTTCTCCAGACTGCTTGGGGAACTTGGCTGGGAGTTTTGGTGCATGGGCTGGGAGGAGGAGGGAAGTATTCTGATTTTTTCAAAATCTGTGGCAGACAAAGTCAACAGCTGATAACAGGATGGGTAAACTTAGAAAGCTTTTGGCTAAGAGCTTCAGGTGTGATGTAAATGGAGAAGTTTGGTTTATGGCTAGTTAGGAAAGGGATATGTGTAAGGTACAAAAATTAGGAGTTCTGCCTGGTTGTGAACTTCAACCCACAAGAACTGAGGAGTAGGATCGCTTCTCTGATGCCTCCTGTGTAAATATCAGCAGGCCTTGCTAATGTCTAATGGTAGTGGTATGAGCTAGAGGGCAGCTAAACAGCTATTTAGCTGTTTCCTTCTATGCTGATTGGCTGTGAATAAGGGTGTCAATAAAATCAGAGGGCTTAAAAGCAGTTTGTCTTCACTGCAGATGCTGTTTTTAGTTTAGATGTAGTTTAACAATTAACACCTTGATAGAGAATGGAAGAAAGGAAGGGATGTGTAACAAGTTCAGTAAGTCATAGACTGTCCCAAAGAGTAGACATAGTAACTGGCTGCTGAAGACAGTTTATAGCGTCTAACAGTCTAGTTTACTTATGTGTAAGGAAACGAGATTTTCAGACTGAAAAACGGATCTCTACCTTGTGCCCTTGCCATGGCTGCTGAATTAAAGGTTGAATGTATGGGTTATGGCTGTGCAGAGGCTGTTTCTTCCTCTCTTAGAAAAAATTGTCACTGCTCTTATATTCTCTCCTATCCGTGTTTTTTTCAGGAACAAAGCGCCTTGCAATGTGAGATTTTCCTCATAACATGTTCACTTCTCAGCCCCTTTCCCCTTTCTGTGCCTCAGCACCAAGCGAAAAGTCACCTCTTTTGTAACAGAAAAAGAAATATGAGCAGCCTCAGAGGGAGAGAGGTTCAGTAGGTATCGAGAACAGAAAAACAGATGGATGGAAAGGATGAGGAAGAAAGTGAAGACAAAATAATTTCCAACAGTGGTTAAATTTCTGAAGGTGGATGGAAGAAATTGTGCCCAGTTGGATGTGGAAAATACATTTATCAATGTGCGTTTTTAGAGAGCAGTTATGGCTTTACCCTCTGATCTTTTCACTTTGAACTATCCTTTTGCCCCACTCTATATTTAGTAGATGCAATGTGGCAAGTGCTAGAAGAGGAGCCGTTACAAATCATGTAAGCCCACAGCATACTTCAGCTCTGGGTATGGGTATGGGCTATGGGTATGTAATGAAGTACCCAGAAGAGTATCACACAGATGCCTTCCCACTTATTCCTACCTCTTCTCAGAGGAGAGAATTTTCTCCCCAGGAGGTTATCATTCGTTAGTGATTTACAAATAATGATATCTGTTTATTCTAAAAGACAAATTAGAGTTGCAATATGACACTCCTGCATTCGGAATAGCATATCACTGTATTATCTGGTAATTTTAGGTAAATATTGAATGTTTAATGACTGCTATTCCAGAGTGTCTGGACAAAGCAAGTACACTTTTATGGACTTTTTTTTTTTCTAATTTGTCTGCTTATAGCCCAGGATTTGGTTCTCATTTACCTCCACCTCATTGATTGCATTCAGGTGTAATAAATGACATGCAGAAAACAGGAATTCAAAAGATCAGTTTTCAGTTTGGACCCTTGTTTGTGTTTACCAAAGTTTTCTGTTGATTGATCTCAATTTAGCTGTCTAAATTCTGCTTAAACTGCCCTTCAGACACCTGCATCTTCTCTTTGAATCAATCCTTTAACCAATTTTTACCTTATCTGGTCAAAAAAGGTCATAATGCTTTTCTTTTTACAGGATAATTAATGTTTGACTAATCTGCATGTCTGTCTAGTAAGACAGGTCATATGAGCACTTTGACAGCTAAGAATAAGTACAGTAATGTCATTTTATGTAAGAACAGACAATACTTGAAAGGTGAAGAGTCTGGCCAAAAAATGTACAGGGTATTAGTATGATACTGAAAATAGTTCTTGCTCACCTTTTTGTTATTTCCAGATTGTAAAGAGAAATCTTGGGGTTTTTTTACCATGGCAAGTGGAAGATAATATTTTTATTTTTTTTTTTATTTTTTTTTTTTCCCCTGGACACTAATACATCATTTAGCATAGGAAATTAGTTCAAATACATTAAAGCTGTTTATCAGCTGAAACATTCCAGGAAACAAATCAGCCAGGGAACTCTTTCCTTACTAACTTGAAGAACAGTGCTGCTTCCCAAGTATATCCTGCTCAGGAACAATACCAGGTAGCTCAAATGAATTTCTTTCATTTGAAAGAAAAAGCAAATGCTTCAAAGCAAACCTGGTCAGCCCCATGTGTTTACAATCAATCATTTAGAATCTATTTTAGAAAAAAGAAAGGGCAGATAGTTGTAGTAGGGTTGTTGACTTGGAAAAGTGGGTGTTAACATTAATGACACATTAACGTAATACAACGGCTTTTATTTCCTATATGAACATAAGTACATGATATGTTAGTTCTTCGTTCTGTCTTCTTTTTGTTTTTCTTTCAGAAAGAAACTTAAATATACACAATTTTCTTTTAAATCCAAGGTTGTAATTATTATCAAATAATAAAACAAAGGGATTTTATTCTAATGTAGTAAATGGGTAGACAATGAGCAGGGAAAGCAAAATTCTTCTCTGAGAACTGGAACATAAGATTCATATGAGCTCATGATGGATAGACCTCTATTCTCAGGAGATGCTCTGTGTTTTAGTGGGAACCCATAACCACTTTCCTAAGGGTTGGCTAAGTGCCCAGTAGGAAAACCAGCTTTTTAACTAATACATGCTGTATTCATTTGCAAGTCATCAAAACATTTAATTTTCAATTTAGAGTAACAGAACATCTGCTGCAAATAGTCCTGCAGGTAGACTTCATAGTTCTTCATTGCCTTGCGCATCTCTAAACCAAATAATCTTTGAATATTATTTTTCAACACCATCATTGTAATTCAAGCTTCTTGGAAAAAAAAAAAGGGGGAAGAATGTTTTGTGAGAAAATACAGTTGCCAAAAAACCCCAGAGAAATCCTGGAAGTTCCTGCTGAAAAACCGCCAACTAAGCAAAATGATGTTTCTGTAAGACAGTTGGATTTGAAGAAAACCAACAAAACAAAACCCAATAAACAAAGCCAAACCAAACCAAAAAGGATAAAATAAGATATTGTCCATCTTTCTGAAGTCTACCTTGCCACTTTGTTCCTTTTAAATAGTCAGCACTAGCTTGCAAAACATGAGCTTTAATTGTTGCTCAAGACAAGTACAGCCAATGTATCTAATGAGCTGTTTCAGTGACCCTTCAGTAATGCAGTCTGATTTAATCTCAAAGATCAAAAAGTTTCATTGCTTCCAGGAGACTGAAACCCCTTTGCACACATGGAGGCAGCCCTCCATGCAGCTTTCAGGAAGCTCATTTGACTTTAGCCTCAGGTCTGCCACTTCGGAATCCCAATTCCTTGACATCCTTGCAGCATGTTGCTCTGGCCAAACTCCAGCTCCCTTCTTGGCTAACTTTCACAACAGCAGCTGCTTAGAACATACTGTCTACCTGCCAGCTGTTCTCTTAGGTTCTCTTTCTGCCCATGTTGTCTTTTTCCTGAGTTTTTCTTTCAACCCTTTCCTTAACCTCCATTTAATTAAGCCTAGTTTTATAACTGCTAAAGCACAGTTAAGATCAGTCCTGTTATACTTTACTGTACATTTGTAGTTAAGCCTGGAAAAGGACTGTTGTGCTTAGTAGACTATTATCACTTGTTTAATCTTTGTTTTTTAAATAGTAAAGCCATCTGTGCCTCTTGATTTATGAATCTGGTTTTGATACAAGTAAGATTCCCACACACACAGTCCAGAATGTACTTCCTTCTGCAGTACAATGCAAGGCAAGGTTGATAAAAACCTTGACCTGAGCATTAGTGTTCTTATGTGACATGTACTTATATTTATGTGATGCCAATATTCAGTTTGAATACCTACCTGTTAAACTACATAAAATAAATTTATGGACATAAAACTTTGAAACTTCCCAATGAAATAATTTATGTCAAACCAATAGCCAGTTCATCTTTGGACTCGCGTAAGTACAGAGGAGAAGAGGGAAGAGATGGCAGAAGCATTTTGCATTGGACAGAGATGCCCTCCCTGCAGAGTGGAACAAGCTGTCCTGTAGTGCGGTTGTCCAAGTACCAGTCAGCTTTTTTGGTTCCACATTGCTCCGAACTCAGTTTGGGATGTCATCTGGATCCAAATCTAATCCTGTCCTTTAAGTTCCCCTAAGTTTTGAAATAAGGGGGATGTTTTGTAAGTACTACTCTTGGCAATTTAACAATAGTACAGCAATATCATACAGTCAATTTTGTATCTGCTGGGCTATGCAG
Source organism: Amazona ochrocephala (assembly GCA_039720435.1). NCBI lineage: Eukaryota > Metazoa > Chordata > Aves > Psittaciformes > Psittacidae > Amazona > Amazona ochrocephala. The sequence continues at coordinate 67,301,910 of CM077879.1, forward strand.
AAGGGCACAGGCAGACCTGTGAATTTTCAAATGCATCCTTTAAAACATTTATTTCAAATTTCACTTCAACATTATTGCCCATATTCTAAACCTCAGTTACCCCTTTTTAAAACTCTCTTTATGTTATTAGGACCGTCGTTAGACTCTGGACATCAGATCTGGACATGGCATTCTGTTAGCATGATACCTCTGCCAAATACTGGGATATAATAATTTCCTTTTGATGCTTTAGATTCCTTTGCATAGGTATCCATGGATTACATTTGTCCTTTATGGTCACACCAGTACACCAGGCACTTAATAGCTAGCTATATCCTCCAAAATTTCTAGCCCTATCCAGTGTCTTGGTTTTCTAAGACAACATTTTGGTTTGTGTATTTACGTTTACTTTTTTATTTAGACCTTAACATATGACTTTAAAAAAGCCACATTGCTCACATATATCCAAGAAATCCAAATTGTGAGAAAATCCAATTCAGCAAACTGTCCTCTTTACCAATCCTTCACTCTTCCTATAATCAGCAAACTAAATAATCATTTTATGTATCCCTGATCAGCAAAAGGGTCTATAAATTAATCAATCACAGCATCCAGCAACGGCTTTAAGGTTTTGTGTATGCTGTGAAACACAGAAAAGTGCATATGCTAGTTATGGCCACATCCTTACCCTAGCACGTGTGCCACTTCCTCCTGCCCACTATTTTATACAAAGCTGGTGTGGAGACTGGGGCTTGATTAACCCTCAGTGTGAGTTCTAAGTCATGTGGTGAAAGGATAGGACAGCACAATGGATTTGGAAGCGCACTAGCTGCATGTTTGCATGTAGCCTAGTTGATTCCCTGGTAATGTATCTGTTCAGTTAGGATTTTGGTTTACAGTTTGTTTCTGACAGCGATCTCAGTAATTTTGAGTCATTTAAATGTGTGCCATATTGGTTTTGTTGTTCTGTTTTCTAAATAAAAATGGCTACATTCACACCAAGCTGAGCTTGCGGTATTACTCCCCAAAGGGCCTGAAGCTGCTTTTTCTCCAAGTACACAATTATCCAACTCTCTTGGGTCTGATTCACTCTAATTATTAGGACACACTCAATAGCAAAGACTTTGTAGATAAAAGAATGTATAGGACTTAGAGTTCAAGCAGGAGCATTTCCTGATCACAGGTAATGGCATTAAAAAAATTAGGCATATGATGCTACAGGTATCCTCCTAACCACTTCTGAAGATCACAACCATGCTTTTTGCCCATTATTTTGTCAGAAGTAGAAAGTTAGATGGAAAATTAAGAAACAGCCTCACATACTCACCTGCAGATCCCTGTTTCAGAGTAGTCTGCAGAGCCCTTGCTCCATGTACTAGCACTTAGCCCAGACCCCAGCACCATTCTCGTTTCAGCTTGTTTCTTCTAGTCTCTTTTAAAAAAATACTGCTGCATTTAAAGAAATGACTTCACTGAACTACTGAGGAGCTCAGTGTTTTTCCATGACTCTTTCAAAGCAAAATTCTCCCTTGTTATTTTGTTTAATAAGCAGACTTCTGTCTCCTGGTCTTCCCTTCCTGCCTGTCTTTTTGCACAACTCGATGTGTGATACTTACCACTACTGAAATACCCTGACCTACACTCCACAAAAGCAGCAGTGAACTTTACAGAAAAAACATGAGCCTATTTGTAAGGCAGAAACAACAAAAACTTCACACCTTGTGTTTCTGATGTCTGTTTGTTCTTTATCTGCTGTGCAAATTTACTTGGGTTTGATTACAAACTACTGGGGTATTTTTTTCTGCTTTTTTTTTAAAAACAAAATTTATACAAAATATAATACAAGAAGAATTCAATCTTCCATTGCAGTTATGGAGCTTTTCAATGGGAGCAAGAGTAGAATAGGGTACTCAAAATTGACTTTCTGCAACCCAGCTCAGGTGTTGCAAATATATGCTTTCGGAGCTTAAATATATTATGAGCAAAATGCAGTTCAGAAAGGATAATGGCATGTACTCCAACTACTGAATCAATACATTAGCATATTATAAGTCTATTAGTGTCATGTAAGTTTTAGCTGCCTCATATGAAGACAGCCGTGGTTTTGCCTTCAGATAGAAAATATTCAGCTAAGTATCCATATTTAGAGAATAATTTAAGCAACTCCATTTTCAGATTATTTCCATTTATACTAAATATTTACAAAAGCTTAGTGAAAAGGAGGTACTGATAACTATGGCTGTGCAGTTATCAGGCATGTCTATCAGGTATATACTGAAACAATATTCTTCTTGGACAACAGTCAAAACCAGTGTATTGACAAGTAATAGTTGATGTGAAGCTAAATCAAAAGTGCCTTTTATTTTTTCTATCATTTTATACCCCTTTAAGTTTTATGCATATTTAGTGTTCATTTCTCATCTAACTTGATACTTATATATTCTTTAGAAAGATGGGAGTGGAAAAGTAGACTTTGTATTTCTGATGGTTTTGGAAAGAGAACAGTAGGAGCAAAACTTTACCTCAAAATATATTCTCCCCTCCAGTAGTTTTGCTTTTATTTGCCTTTTTCTTCTGTCCCCAGCCATACTCTTTTCTGAATATACATCCACCAAAATATTTCTAAAACAACTTAAACCTTTATAAGAAAGTTCTTGAACATGGAGTTTTCAAAATTGGTTTTCCAGGATGTTAATTAAAACTTTCATTTGTCACTCACCATACACATGACTTTACTCTGTTTGTGACGTAAGCGCCTCTTGCCACTTTTTCCCCAACAGGCAGCTTATTATTTGCAAGCTTGTGGTCAGATGCTGTGCAAGCACAAAGAGACAGTTCAGCAGGAAAAGTAACCAAGGATTATTTTACTAAGATTCCTATTCATGTCATCCAATGTGACATGTACATTCAAGTTACTTGGGTGCACATTTTTAAAATCTGTTCCCAGCATACGGCAGGGAAAAAAAATACAAATTCTCTGACTTTTGTTTCATGCATGAGTTTGTTTTGCTTTTTTTGTTTATGGTTTCTGGGAGTCATATAACTTCATTTTTCTTATTTTTTTCTTTAGTCATATTTGCCTCTGATCTACTCACACCCCTATACTCTTGCAAATGCACATCACAGAAAGCTGGATTTTAAAGACCTAAAGTGTGACAAAAGTACATATGTGTGTGCATACATGTTTAAAGTAGATGCTGATTTTGCTAGCCATATCTCAAGCAGCTGCAACTACCTTGGTCTTTCCATGTGGCTTTCTGGTTATTTTTCTTTTATTAGCAATGTATTTATGTGAAAGTAGGTGTAACCTAAATAAAGTTATTAATTACTAAGGAAACTAGTGCATTTATTTCAAAGGTCTGTTAAATATGAACTCTAGCTATTATTTCATTCTGTGATATATTTGAAGTTCTTCCATCTAATTTTTTAAGTATTTGTATTTAAGACAAAATGACTATTCAGGTTGTCAGGGAGACTGGACAGGACTGTTGTGATAAAAATGTTGCAATACTTAAAAATACTTATATGCCCTGACAGAATATTTCTGGAGTGAAATATCAGTGGTGTAAGAGCTTCAGTGAAAGGCAAACTTAAATCCAAGGACTTCATATTGATTCATGTAGTCACTTGAATTGAAGCTAAATTATTTGCCTTAACTATGGCCATGTCTCTATTCTTCATCTTACCTGAATTAGTAATATTAATCTCCTTTCCAGTATCTTCCTAGGGAATGTGACATTGAATTCTTTATGCAAGGCCATTCTAGGTTCAAATGCCTTGGCTTTTTTCCATAACGTCACAGCCATACATGCTGCATTGAGATAAAAATGTACGTAATTGTCTAAACAGAACCAAAACCTCAACCAGAGAGAAGGACCATTCTGGATTCTCTACAATGAATCTAAGACATTATGTGTACTGTAGCTGTACACAGCCTCAAATACCTACAGGCTTAAATATCCTCTGCTATGATTTGCAGCCCCAGCTGACTCACTGTATTAGTCCCAACCAGGATGTTTTTGCTTCTGGGTGGTGGTCTGTTCTTGGATGCAGTATGTGTGAATCTCAGTCTCTTCTGCTTTGTTCAGTGACTGGCCCCATGGTTACAATCCTGGTCAAAGCATTTTTGCTGAATTAGGCTATTCCTTTAGTCCAGTTGCATCCTTTTTGTTGCCTGGGCTAATTTCAGTCTCAGGCTGCTTTTTGCTTTGTTTTAAATTCCACCTTTTTGCCCTGATTGGCCAAAACCATAGGGCAAGGAACTATGCCTTCACTAAGTTTGAGTGTAGCAAAGCTTCTCCTGAGGGCAATTCCTCTACTGTCAGCTAGTAACAAGAAATCTGGTGTGTGATTTCCTCCTGTCCATCTCACTTGCCCAGCTTTCATAGAATCATAGAATCATAGAATAGTTAGGGTTGGAAAGGACCTCAAGATCATCGAGTTCCAACCCCCCTGCCATGGGCAGGGACACCTCCCACTAAACCATGCCATCCAAGGCTATGTCCAACCCCACCTTGAATGCCACCAGGGATGAAGCATCCACAATTTCCCTGGGCAACCCATTCCAGGGCCTCACCACCCTCACAGTAAAGAATTTCTTCCTCATATCCAATCTAAACCTCCCCTGTTTAAGTTTAAACCCATTACCCCTTTTCCTCTCACCATAGTCCCTAATGAAGAGTCCCTCCCCAGCATCCCTATAGGCCCCCTTCAGGTATTGGAAGGCTGCTATGAGGTCTCCACACAGCCTTCTCTTCTCCACTCTGAACAGCCCCAATTTTCTCAGCCTATCTTCATACGGCCAGTTGCCCCCTGTTCACAGAAATCATGGAGAGAAATGTCCTTATAGTACTGTTGCACATAGAGAGCTGGGGTTCTGAATATTCCGTTTTTGTTTCAACTCTCTTTTCCCATGCTATTAAATATTTTTAGTAGGCGTCTTGGAGAAAAGTGGTATGATAACAGAAGGAAAAGTGCTAAAAGTTCATGTCTAAATCCCATCTTCTGCACACACAGATTAAATAGCATGTCCCCCATGTTCTTCTCGAGCTGTTAAAATGCAGCCGGCAAAAGCAGAGCCCAGGCAATCTGAAATGCTGTTGTAGAAGAAAGTGCTTTTTGCAACTTGTTCTATATTTTCTTCCTCTCTTTACAGCAGCTGCTTTCAGACTATTACTGTGGATGCTACTTAAGTTTTTGGAATCTGCACAGTGGTTCTGGAAGCCCAATAGCTTCAGTGGTGGTAAGTGCTAGTTCCATCTGTGATGGGTGAGAGTTGGGGTTCTTAGTTTAGTGAAACACATCTAGCAACAGTGATCCACACATGACCCTCAGGTTTATCTAACACAGCAGGAATTTGTGCTGAATGCTTGCATGTATATGAACAAATAATTCAGTAAGAGACCACATGCATTTCAGATGCTGAGTAGTTTTGTGACCACCAGTGGTCTTGTGTTTATGAGGAGGGAAAGGGAGAATGCTATTTTTAAAGTCTGAAATGGAAATGCCTATATTCATTTAAGTTGTTGAATTACTGGTATTGTTGTTCAAGAGTCTTTCCTTAATAACTGCAAAGCTTTATTGTCATAAGTAAACACAAATCGTCTAATCTCTCTTGTCCATGATTCTGAATGAGGTAATTTAACTACATTTATTAACTGGGATTTTGCTTGGTTTATTTGTTCAGTACCTTGAAGAACCTGGCAAAAGCTGCAAGTGTGAAAGTATATGGCATATTTTTGGAAAAGTCAGGAACCCGGTATAGTGATCCTTTTGTTGTGGTCAAATGATATGAGTAGCTCTTTTGACAAAAAGGTTTATGTATTAGGTCTCAAGGAACTTTCAAACTGGATAACAACTGGCTTTCAAAGGTTTCACATTTGTTTTTCTGCGCCAAGTGTGTATGGGAGAAGCCTACAAGGTCAAGAGAAAATAAGCAAAAGTCAAAGGCAGACTTGTAGAACAAATAGTAACATCTGGAAAATGACTTCCTTCTACATTTGTAGAGCTCTTGTTTACTGCAGTGAATGTGAAATGTTTTTCTTGGCAAGATTATTGGATTAAAATCCATCAGTCTGGGAACAAAGTTCATGCAGGTTTATAATATTATTAATACACAGTTACAAATTTCAAATGTAGCTGCATTTAAAATCTGTATATAGAAAAAAAAAAAACAAACAACCCAAAACATTAAACAAATGCTAAATGATTAGAAAATTAGTAGGTTTTATTATCTTTTTTGGTAGGTTTTGAAGGGCATTTTGAATATTTCTACTGGTTTATGCTAGTATATGAAGTACTGTGATAATGCTTTCTGTCAATTGACTACCATGTAAATCGGTCTTTATGCTAATTAAAGGCCCATGTTCTCTGTCAGAGAAACAATGGAGCAAGGCAACTGAACACTGCTAGTGATCTAGGCTGAGGACATTACACAAATGAAGTTTTGTGTATCCAATGGGACCATAAAAGGGGAAAAATATGCTGAAGAAAGGTAAGTAAAAGAGGCAGAGCTGATCAAGTTTGGTGAATTTCTGTGATGGCTCCCAGCTGATCCCACACTACCATCCTTCCTGACAGAATATTCAGGGAGAAAAGGTCATGCAAACAGAACTTAATTTCTGTGGAACTCTCTTCCCAGGTAAATATTTTTCTTCATGGAAGGAAAAAAACCTAAACAAAAAAACCCAAAAAAAACCAGAGGAAAGATTGTATAATTTTTGATAACAAGGATATAGCAAAGAAATAACTTGCCCCTTCTCCCTCTCCCTATCTTCCTTCTTTCTAGGACCCAAATTCTGCAGAGGTTTAAAAAAAATCAGGGACAGCTGGGCCTCTCAAACAGAAGTTGCAAAGGTTTATTCAGTTGTAGGAGTACTTCAGTGAGTGCATGTAATCATTTAAAGTTTTATTCTCTGGAAATTAATGTCCCTGTGGTATTTTGCATTGTTTGGACTTTGTTCAATGCTAAATAGTTTAACTGGAACTGCTGAAGTGATCTCCTCTCAGATCAGGACTCTTGATCGAATGGAAACTGAAAAAAGTCCATGGGGCTGACTGATTCATGTACTAAAATCAGACTTGTAGTTTAGTCTCAAATGCATTGTGGAAACTTCTTTGTAGCTTTCAAAAGTTTTAGCTGTGATATTAACTGAAGTCTCTAAGGCAAGGCAAATGAAGATTTCTTCATGCTTGCAGGAAACAGAAAAGAGGGTTGAAAGAGAGGAGTTCATGTAAAGCTCTTTCTGGAGAGTTGTGTCTAGGTACATTTCTAGAACAGCTCCAAACCCCATGATTATAATCTGGCAATGTATGTGTATCTAGTATCAAATTGTTTGCATTACATGAAAAATCAGGCTGGTTTCTAGAGAGCAAAATTTTTCTGTGTTGTCAAAATTCATGTTCGTTACAGATATTTGCTAGTTAGTTCTCATGACAGTATACCATCTTGGTTGCATTGACTTGAACACAATCTTTCCTGATTAAAACTTCTGCTGTGCAACTTGGCCCCTTACATTTATATTGATAATAAAGTCTGTTTATTGTCTTCAATAAAAGCAGGACAATCCAGTCTGCTTGAAAATCAGGGTGAATTGTTCAGATGTCCTTGTAGTGAGGGACCCCTGTACTTTGCTGTTGTCTTTGATCAAAGTGCTCGTTGCCACTACTTGACTTCCCCACAGATTTCACAAGCCACACATCAGCAAGTGTAAGAAAGAGCCAATTTCTTGCTGTTTTTAAGTTGAGCTATGGGGAGGTCTTGGGAGCAGAGCACCGTAATGGACCATGAAAGTCTGAGAGCAATTATTCTGAGCTCATCAAACACAATAAATAGCAGGAAGCAAGGTTTATTTTTGGAAGAGATGTCTACTAAGAAACCTGCAGTTTTTATTTACTACTTCCAAAGATTACTAGAAAATGAACTAAATAAAAGCCCTGTAATTTTGAAAATAAAGACGGTTTAAAACTTAACTGGAAAGGAGAAAAATCTCTTGTATTTAAAAGATGCAATCTCATTGTTTCATGTCTGCTTTCTAGATAACATTATATCATAGAATCATAGAATCATAGAATAGTTAGGGTTGGAAAGGACCTCAAGATCATCGAGTTCCAACCCCCCTGCCATGGGCAGGGACACCTCCCACTAAACCATGCCATCCAAGGCTATGTCCAACCCCACCTTGAACGCCGCCAGGGGTGAAGCATTCACAACTTCCCTGGGCAACCCATTCCAGTGCCTCACCACCCTTACAGTAAAGAATTTCTTCCTCATATCCAATCTAAACTTCCCCTGTTTAATCTTTTCATGTTTTTAAAGGTGATAATACTATGATAACGATTAAGACAACAAGAAGTGAATGTTTCAAGGTGAGTCAAGCTTAATTTATTTTGAAACTTAAAAAAGTTTTAAAGTGTAGACTAAGGCAATTTATTTATAGTCTGGATTCAGGCCTGCGCAGTGCTGTATCAGCCCCTAGGCAGCTTAGGGGGAAATTTCACCTTAAGCATGAAAGAGCTTTATTTCTCTGCATAGTAGAAAGCTGCCCAAAGCTGCCCGACTTCAGAGAATATAGAGTATTAAATTTCTAGATACTCTTATTCTTTCTCATTGCAACATCTTTTTCTATTTTGGGATGCTGGAGGGGACAATTGCTCCCTGATGTTGCACTACAAAAGGTGTCCCATCCATTTGTATAACTGCTTGGCTGATTTTAGGTGGATTGTTCCACTCTCCGTTGCCACTGTCACACTCTGGCTTTGTATCTGGCATCAGCTGTAATCAGACGTAAGCTACTTACTTAGGTTGCCAGCAAAATTGAAGCTCAGACTTCTATTACAAAATACTTTATAAAATTTGTGTCCTACGTTTTATCACAATGATGTATTTTGTATGTAATATATTTTTCTTTGGTGAGCTACACTGGGAGGATTGTTCTGATTCTTCGCTTCTATTTAGTACTGATAAGGCCACCACTGGAGTTCTCTAGTACAAGAGAGAGATGGAACTGCTGAGAGGGTCCAGAGAAGAACCATTAAGATGATAGAGGGAATCTCATGAGGAAAGGTGAGACTGTTCAGCTCAGAAAAGAGAAGGCTTGGGTGGATCTTTTCAATGTGTATAAATGAGTGTGCAAAGAAGATGGAGCCAGGCTCTTTTCAGTGATGCTTAGTGCCATGACAAAGAGGCAGTGGGCACCAAGTGAAACACTGGAGATGCTGCCTGAACAGCAGAAAACACTTTTATATTGTGAGGGCAACTGAACACTGGCATTGTTCAGCAAGGCTGTGGAGTCTGTTACCCTGGAGGCACTCAAAAGCCATCACTGAGCAGCTGGCCCTAGGTGACCCTGCTTGAGCACCAGGATTAGGCAGATGCTCTCCAAAGGTCTCTTCCAACCTCAACCATTCAATGATTCTGCAAAGGGTGAGATGAGCCACATGCATTAAATAGCATGTTTCCAAGCTTCTTGGAGCTCAGTGCTTCTTAGAAATCTAGATGGAGCCACACTCCATGGTCCCTAGAATAGAAAAGAGAGTCCCCTCTGCAAATCAAAGGAGCTGTTTTTCTCATCTCTTCTATTACCATCTGTTCACAATAGACAACTCATGTTAATAAAGACTCAGCTCTGAAAATATTTGACAAAAATCTCCACCAACCAGTCAATCATAGCCTGACATAAATATTGAAGAGCACTTAAATGTCTTGGCCCAACTATCAGACATATCTGGATGCACTGGACCATTGTTCAAAGGTTCATTGTGCATTACTATGATTTTGACATCTGAATACTGTCTGCCCAGATTATTAAAGAAAGTAAAAATAAAGCCGTCTATTTATGACACTTGCAGGTCACTTCCTGCTTATGTAGTTCTTGAAGATAAATGATGTGAAGTATGAAGCAGTGCCTCTTGTATTTTAAATTAATTCAAGAAGGCATACTGGTATTTATGACACCGTAATTGCATACAAAGGAAGGGAGTGATCATGCTTTTAGGTGAAGAAAAGCTGCCAAAGAAAAAGATTCTGTGTGAGCAATTGAAATGGCCTTATAAATAAAATAATATTTTATCGACAACAAATTAGAGTTTCAGAAAAAAACACGTTTGTTTTCTAAATCAAAGCTTGTTTGTTTTGTTTTGTTTTATGTTTTCCCAGATACAGCATATGAATGGAAAGTTCCTGACCCTTTTCAGTCTGTCTGGTGAGGTTTCTGTTATTCTTCAACTCTGTGGATTTCTTAGATAAATTCATCATGGTGAATCTGACCCATCACTGGTGATCTGACATATCGGGGAAGTGAAAGTAATTTTTTAGTTGCTCTTTGGTGGCACATCATATTCTGCATCTGTGTTAGATGGAAACATGATGCTCTGGTGCCAGTAAATGCTGTGTGTTTATACTTGAGATGTTTCCTGTAAGCTTCTGGAAGCTGTTGAACTAGATCTTCAGAAAACATGAGCAATTACAGTTACATTGGATTTGGCCAATGAGAAGACTTTTTTACCTGCATTTATGGCTATAAAGGGTTAACAATTGCGTTTTAGTTTGATTTAAACAGAGCTTCGCCAAAATATTTACTTCAAGGACTGTCTGTGTGAGCTGCAAGGGAAACCAGCCTATGTTAATGTCTTCCTTTTTGGAAAGAGACTTACTTCTTTACAGTGCAGCTAAGGCTGTATCTGTGAAAAAGTAATTTCACAAATAATCCAAAAGAGATATCCATGATGTGTCACTTCTTTTCCAGAGAAACAGTATGTAGATGTTTTAATGTTGTCTAAGATTAAGAAAGGTCAATGTCTTTTTTTGGAAACTGTTGAATAAGAAATTGCACTGGACCCTGAATAGCCCTGACATCCTTCAGCTGTAATGATTGCAACTTTCGTAGCTCTTGGAAATAGAATTGAGGAGAGTTTCTCTACTTTCCCCCTCACTTGCACAGGCATGCAGAGGTAGGACAGAGGTTTGCCAATTGGTTCCTTTGTTGCTGGCAGACAAAAAGATAAATTAGTGTTGCAACTTTCCTTTCCCTTTCTTTTTTAAAAAGTTTGCTTGAAATACTGAGACTAAGATCAAGAGCTTTGCAGATGTATCAAGAATTAATGACCTTTGCGTAAGTCACACATCCCGTGCCAAACAATCTATCTCAGCTGAGGTGACAAGTACAGAGACAAATTCTGACAGGGAGTATGTCATGGGAGTAGCAACTGTACAGGAACAAGTATTGTGAATGATGTCTTAGGCAGAAAACAAAAGAAGATTAGGGATTCAGAGAAAGATGTGACCAACGTGTCCATAGAAATGGAAGTTGACTGATCTGACAAGTCTTGGATTTCAAAGTTTGTAGATCCAAAAGGGTCTGATTTCCCCCCCCCCCGCCAGCCTTTTTGGCTTTCCCTTGTGTTAGTAGAGACAGAGGTATTCTCTTACACAGTGATTCCCTTAAGCTTTTCCTACTTATTTGTCTTTTAATCATAATGAAGAATCCAGGCCTTTTGATATGATCCCCTACCGCAGACAAGGATTAGCTAGAATAAGGGATATTACCCAGTCCATGCTAGGCAAGGTTGAGGTACAGCCAAAGGAAAATATGCATGGAGCTTTTTGGCATGGCTTTTTGTCTCTGTGCTGTAGACCTTTCAAGGAAAGAATAAGAAGTGCTTTCTTTTGGGGAAGTCATTTTGAGCTACTATTCAGTCAATGTCAAATTCAGTTTGTCCTCATTAAGAACAAGGGTACTTGCAGCCTGTAAACATGCTTAAAGTATATGTGGGCCATGCCTGATGGAGTCATCATGAGGGTGAGAGGTATTAAGCTCTGATTTAGGGTGTAAAACTGTTTCAAGTTGTGTTTTAACTTTCTTTCTGTGCCAGAAAAAATTCAAATGTCTTATATATTTGTCCATGCAGAAGAGCTGGGCCAATTTGCAATCCTGTGCCTGGATCCTTATTATGTAAAAATCTGCATCACGCCTTAAATCAAAACTATGTGGGTAATGCCTGTCTGTGCCCTTGAATAAGAACAGCCATTGCTGCAGTATAATAGGGTCTTTGCTAATGCAATTAAAATATCTAGGAAATAAAACAATATGGGAGTTATATAATTGTAAAGCACCCCCTTCAAATACAAAACGCTGGGTCATCATCAGGGATAGTACCAAGAAAAAGATAGAAGACATTGCTGATGTTGCTTTGCTACTATATAAAAATTTGGCTTTGCTTGCATCTTAAATACTGTATGTGGTAATTGTCTCCCCATATCTAAAAGGACAGACTGCAGTTAAAGGAGGTGCAGAGAAGGGAAACTAAAACAGTTAAGAGGATGAGGCTGTAGCATAGCAAGGAGAGACTGAAATGTCTGGAACTTTCAATAATTTGTTTTTACAAAGCTATGAAGAAGACAGATTAGGCAAGTGGATTCTGTGAAACCCGAGAAAAGCTCTTGAAGAGGGAACGGAATACTTGGCTAGATGAACTGGACCCCTGTAGGGTGTTTCTTATGCGTTTGTGGGTTTTAAGGATGTCACATAGTGTCTGGTGTAACTAAAGGCTTAAGATTTAGGTGAATTATTTTTCCAGCAGAATTCAAAGATTTTTTTTATTTTCTTTGTTTGTGGGTTGGCTAATCCAACTGTAGAACACACTGTAAAACATTAGTCTGTAAGAAAGTGTTTTCGTCTTTCCTTTGGCTGTAAATAAGGCATTTTGGCCCCATGAAACAGAAAGTTGTTAGTGTGGTGGGGGTTTTTTGCTTGTTTGGTTGTTTTTTTCAATAAGACTTCAACCAGCGCTTGGAATTAAGTACAGTTGCACATGAAGCTGGGTGAGGAGGCACAATTATATTTTACTTTTGGAAAACAGTCTGGAACTTTTTGTGATTACAATTAACATTGTAAATCATGGAATCATAGAATAGTTAGGGTTGGAAAGGACCTTAAGATCATCTAGTTCCAACCCCCCTGCCATGGGCAGGAACATCTCCCACTAAACCATGTCACCCAAGGCTATGTCCAGCCCAGCCTTGAGCACCACCAGTGGTGGAGCATACACAACTTCCCTGGGCAACCCATTCCAGTGCCTCACCACCCTTACAGTAAAGAATTTCTTCCTCATATCCAATCTAAACTTCCCCTGTTTAAGTTTTAACCCATTACCCCTTGTCCTCTCACTACAGTCCCTCATGAAGAGTCCCTCCCCAGCACCCGTATAGGCCCCTTTCAGATATTGGAAGGCTGCTATGAGGTCTCCATGCAGCCTTCTCTTCTCCAGGCTGAACAGCGCCAACTTTCTCATCCTAATTCTGGGAAAATGTATTATCACAACTTAATGCAATTGTGTGGTATTCAGTAATGCCTTAATCTTGTTAATTTTTCTGTTCTCAACTAGTACACTCTACTTTTTGACATCTTGATGTAATGAGCTCCTAAATCTGAATAAAATTGGCAGAGTTGATACTTATTCAGGATTAACTTAATTCAGTTCATTCTAAATTTGAGCCTTTGATCCTCTGTTTTGAGGAAGGTTGTAATTATTTAATTTTTGGTGAAAGAAAAGATTACTTCTCTCTCTTCATTTTCCCCTTCATTTCTGTAGTATGCTACTGTCATGTCTCAGAGCATGAAGTTTATTTCTTTGTAAGCCAACTGACAAGAGACTATCTATACAATTAGTTTAAACTGCCTTTTGGATATGTATCTTTTGGCTTTGATGGGCAATCACACCTTTAGTATGCTTTCTGCTCTCTCTGAGATGATGTAGAAGAAAGGTAAATTATTGCAAACAATTTTATACAGTCCACCAAGATTTTTCAGCAAAATAATTATTCTGCTAAAATTTGTGAGTACCAGCTTGAAACCAATACGGCAAACAAATAATAGCACAAAGAACTTGGGAATATTTCTGCACCAGGGTGTCCATGATTATATTTTTGTATAATTTCTTTCAGCACGCATCACAAGACTGGGCACAGTCTAAATTATATACCCTGAAGTAGCCAGTTTCATTCTGCCATTTCCTGCTTCTCTGTCTCTTATTCTCCCCTGGAAGCAGGACAGGGTTTTCCACGCCAGCCTGGGAGAGGAATAGGGAGAAGTTAGGCTTTACTCCTTCTTTCAGACTCAAACATCAGCCCTTCACCTTTTGACCAATAAAAGGCCAGAATATTTTTTTCTGAGGAAAATAGATCCTAAGCAAGGAGTGAACAGTGATCCTGCGCTGAGTTGTAGGATCTGAGGGTATGGGAGAAGATGACAAGGTGTGGGTCTGTGTCCCAGTGACACTTCACACAACCTCTACAGTCAAGGCCTGGAGGGGTCACCGACGCCTTCACAGCCCTTCCCAGTGAGATCACATTCTATCAAGCAGAAAACTTGTAAAGAGAAGGAAAATCCCCATAAGTATCTGCAGATACCTTTTTTACTTAATTATTTTTGCAGATACCGCAGCAGTTGGCATTATCACGATAGTCATATATTGTGTCAGTAGCACAGAAGATTCTGGCAGTGTCACCTGTTTCTGTCAGTTATTATCACTAAGGCAGTTATGTCTTGATAGCCAAACTTAGTGCACTCTTTGGGAGTTTGGGGGGAAGCAGGAAAGGCAGAGCTGGTGTTTGACAGCCTGCACCTGGGAGAATGCATGCACCCTTTTATGCCTTATCACACGGCTATACCAGCCAAATACTTTCTTTGTGCGTCAGGAAAAGGTGCAGTGACAGGAGCTAGCTGCCAGTATTTGATAAAAAGGTGGTCAGGGAGAGAATTGGATGGTTAGCTGAAACTCAGATGCTAAAAGATGTATACCTGTGACTGACATTTGAAGTTGCTATGATGAAAGAATCAGTGACCTTTTCAATGGTGATAATAGATCACAGAGTCAGGTCTTAGTCAAAGTTTTACAAACTCTAGGTTGCAATGTTTCTTACCTTTGAAAAGATATTTGAAGATTAATGTTCAGAAAGGAGAAAATTATTGGAACATGTTTGCAAAAACCCTGGTGTGTTTTTGGGTTTGTTTTGTTTTTTTCCTTTAGCTCTCTAAAAGAACTTTTCGAGAGCCACAGTAGCAACCTGTTTTTCTCAACTTTCACTGATGTCTGACTTAGCAAATGACCCTGCAGGCCTTTACTCTCTTTTCATGCTCACTGATGGCCAACACCTCTTGCCCTTGGAGGTGCTGGCCTCAAGCACTTGTGTGGCTTGGACGTGGCTTGAGACTGCCTCGGTTATGAGCTTCACAAACAAAAGTTAGGTTTGCTATAGCTTCAATGCCAGAAATAAACACACATACACTTAAAATACAATGAAAGTCAGGTAAAGTTTTTCTAGGGTTTTTAGTTCAATCACTACAGCCCTACTCAACCAGGGAGCCTAGATAACAAGAGCAGAAGGAAGAGTCCTGCCTGCCTTTCATGTAGACATACCTGACTTCTTCATCCTTTTCAAGGCAACAGAATGTCAAGTTAGGTTGTGTTGCCTAAGGCTGCTATGCAGTGAGGGGATTTAAATGTAACCTCCACGTACAGAAAAAGGAAGTCCCTTAATTCATTCAATATTTTATTAGAAATCTCTTAATGCTGGTCTTATTCCTAAAGGTAAACATCTCAGAGGCTTTTCAAAGCCTGTGTTTCATTATTTAATAATCTGTTTTCAGTAACACAATTCCCTAGGTTTGAGCTTGTAACTAAGTCCACAGGCTGGAAATATCAGCAGTCCAGAATCTGTTAAATAATTAAGCCATTGGTGCCTGTAAGTGTTAGGACTTGAATCACTCATATTTTATTTGCACAAACTGCTGGGGGAAAAAAGTGCCATGAAAAAAAATTACTTACTAGCTCTTCTTAAGGACAGTATGACTTTTGTCTGCAATGGCATGGCTTGAACTTTTGCTTTGAAAATCCTAATTTATGGGAATAATTAGCAGTGAGCCTGCACATATCTGGCTTTTTGTGTAGCACAGTTTCACGTGTCTGTAATAGAGTTCTCCCATCTTCTGGACTCACTGGAAATTCCTACCTCCATTCAGAGGTTATACACATTTTCATAGGTCTTCTGTATGGCAACTTTTCTAAAGAATTCCTGGAAATAGCCATTGAAAAATACAGGATAGTGCTTGTCTGTGGACCACCACAGCCTTACGATGGGTGTGTGTGCTCATTCTTGTGCTTACACACATGTGTGTACATATACGCGAACATAAGCACACATTTGCACGTATCCTGTCTCTCAAACGTGGGCAATGTCTCTGGAGGTAACTGAAGGCCAAATAGTCAGACTACTCATTTTGACATCACAGACACTGAGCTGGAAGTGGGATCATTTTGAACACATAAGATATGACATGGACTGCTCTCTAATCTCAAGCAGATGGAGGCAGGGCAGTGTACTGAGGGAGTATCTCATCTATGAATGATATATGTCATGATTTTTCTTCATCACAGATGATGAGATTGTTTTTATAATAGTACCATTCACCCTGGAGGAGGACAAAATAGTACAATCATGAATATAGTGTGAGAGAATAGAAGTTCAAGGAGGGAGAGCAGAGGGCTTTTGTGAGTACTAATAACATGCACTCCCTAATTAACCCAGACAGAAACCAGTTGAGCGAGTGCCATAATTCAGTATGGAACCAGAGTACTTCCTTCTGTAGACAATTTGAATAATTCAGTTGCTACGTAGAGTGAGATAGCTAGATAGAAATGGGGCAAAGGGGAGGTGTTTTTGAAGGGAAAGAAAATGAGATTTTGTTGAAATATTGTAGGACAGAAGGAGGGAGGTGCTCCTGCCCCTTTACTCAGCTCTCATGAGACCTCACTTGGAGTATTGTGTGCAGTTCTGGTGTCCTCAACATCAAAAGGACATGGAACTGTTAGAACAAGTGCAGAGGAGGGCCACGAGGATGATCAGGGGACTGGAGCACCTCCCGTATGAAGATAGGCTGAGAAAATTGGGGCTGTTCAGCCTGGAGAAGAGAAGGCTGCGTGGAGACCTCCTAGCAGCCTTCCAGTATCTGAAGGGGGCCTATAGGGATGCTGGGGAGGGACTCTTCATTAGGGACTGTGGTGAGAGGACAAGGGGTAATGGGTTTAAACTTAAACAGGGGAGGTTTAGATTGGATCTGAGGAAGAAATTCTTTACTGTGAGGGTGGTGAGGCCCTGGAATGGGTTGCCCAGGGAGGTTGTGGATGCTTCATCCCTGGCGGCGTTCAAGGTGGGGTTGGACATAGCCTTGGATGGCATGGTTTAGTGGGAGGTGTCCCTGCCCATGGCAGAGGGGTTGGAACTCGATGATCTTGAGGTCCTTTCCAACCCTTACTATTCTATGATTCTATGATTCTATGATATTTTCTTTGTTCTGCTAAATGGAATTCTGTATTTGTCAGTGCAAAAAACAGATGAGTACAAGGCAGGAAATACATACTGGCTGTCATGAATGCAGTTTTCTGTTCTGTTGCACATGACAGTATGACAACGCTACCTTTCTGTTTCCGTTATCAAACATGCTTGTTAAGCTGAAGTCTGGAAAGAAGTGATTAGAATTAATGGTTTTTCTTTTTTTTTTTTTTTTTCATTACATCTATTTGTTTACTTTGGCTTTTTAAAATAATTTGAGATTCTTCTGATCTGTAGCAGGAAATCTGTCTGCATTCCTTTCAGTTTATTTGCTGTGTTTACAAGCTTAGGCTATATCAACATCGTTACTAAGGAGAAACTAGCTTTCGGAGGTGCGGGAAGCTTTAGCAACTGTGTGTACACATATAGAATTTAAACATACAAACATTACAGTGAAAAGAATTTTTTAGTTTTTTGCTTTCAAACCACTCATAAATTGCAAAGTACCAGAATTAGGCCCACCTCTCTCTTCTGTCTGTTCATTATAAAATAGTTGGTAATTTTGGCTATCAGCATGAAAATATTTTTCTGGTAATTTCGAGGTGAACATATCGCCTTACTCTAAAATATTACAAAAACCTGAAGCTTGTTTTTCAGATCACCAAATATTTTAAGATAACTTTTGTCTTGGCTAGGATTGACTGGAATTATTTGCTGCCTTGATTTAAACATCATATTCACATCTTGTTATTAGCTGAGAAAAAAATGTGGAGATATTCCTGATTAGTCAATATCCTGTGAACTAAGCAGGCTGTGACTGTTTTCTGTGGTTGAGTCATGGTGAACACCAGATTTAAAATCAAAGAGCTGTTTATGAATATTGCAAGACAATCCAAGAGTTTCTGTTATTATAAAGACATCCCATTTCTTTCATAACTATAGTTTAATAATGACGGATTTTTTCAAAATGTTAGCCAATAATTGAAAATATGAGTACTGAACCTAAAGAACTTCCTTTCGTAGTATGTTTTTGATTCCCTCCTAAAATCAACCCCCTACCTTGTGGTTTACTTTATCAAAGTTTGGAATGATGATTTTAGCAAGTAAAAATGATTTATTTCTAGAATATTACGTTTTCATCCCTTTATATTTCTGCTGGTTTTCCAGGATATAGTACATCTTATCTTATTGTTATCCTTACCTTTTCTGTGCTGGAATGGGAGAAAAGCAGAGCTTCTAAAACATAGCTTTAATTTCAAACTAATGTTTTCATACATAAACCAATAGAGAAAGTATCTTCTGCCATCACTTCTACCTTGTGGCCTAAGACTATTTCATTCCAGTTCATGGTGTTTCTCATAGAACAAAAGAACAGATTTTTATTTTATTTTTTTTTTTTTAGCTTTGCTGCCAGGATTTGAAAAAATCACTAATGCAATTGCGCTCTCTTCCAGTCCAGTGTCACTATTGTTTTGAGTCACTATAATTGCTGAAGTGGGCAGTCTAAATGTGGATACCATTCATTTGTCCACTAATCCTTTCAGTGCTAAAACTTGCTGATTTGCCTTAGTGAAAGTAATTCAAAGCTGTAGCAGCAATAGAGGATAAAACCAACTGCATGACATAACAAGAAACTTTTCATTCTGAAAGACCCAATTGATTAATTAATATGAATGTACCTGTATGGTATTTACTTCAAATCAAAAGGATTCTGGATCTAATACAGTGCTGTATGGTATTAGATAAGGGTGCAGGAATTTTTTTTTCTTAAGTCTTTTTATTCTGAAGCAGTAGCAGTGTACCCTTCAGTTCTTCATATGACCTCTCTGGATTTGAAGTGTATATTTTAAAACACCAACAAGAAATATGCCAGGAAGGAAGCTTATGACGCACTGAATTTATTTGAAACTGGTACTTAAACATTTTGCTCTTTAAATAACACAATCATTTTATGTTTTGTTTTTTGTAATTGCCAGAGTTGTGTTCCAAGCCACCTCACTAAATTAAGTCCAAACTGTCCCTCATATGCAGTGTGTTACAAGCACAGCAGATGACTTATTGTAATTATTTTATCTCTCTTTGAGAGGAGCAGAAGCAGTGGCATGATGGATGAAAGATTATTTAAAATAGTAATAAGATATTTAATCAGTTGCAGGTAAGCAACCTCAAATCACCTCAGATTTACAACAGGGAAAGCACAGATACAGGCAGTTGTCATAGAACTGCTAGACTGAGGTGCCTTGTCAAATTTTCTGCCCTGTTCTCACTCAGTCTGTGGCAAATGTGCTGCAACCTGCCTCACTTTTTGTCTTCACCTCGGTGATAAAAGCCAATTCATAGCATCAATATAAGAGACTTCAGCCAGTTTTCCATGAAATTATTTTTCCCATCCAATTCCATCAGTGTTATTTGGGGTATGCATGTCCATGTAGAGCAGATGGAAGAAATAAATACCTCATCCTGAACATGTATTCTTACAATAAACACGTGGAAATATGAATGATGTCATGCACATTATTTTTTATAATTAAGATTTCTCTTTTGAGTAAACAGGCAATCAAACATCGTATTCGAGCAAAAATTGAACCAAGATGCTAATAGATAATTTTTCTTCTGTTGCAACAACCCTCATTTCTCATTTAAAAATCCAGCTTATTAAGCTGTTGTAAATGTCATGAAAGTGTTTGTAGATGTCACAAATAACTGTTGGATTCCTGCACTGATCTTGATAACTTCGGTGTTGCTGGCTTACTGTAAACCACAAAAAGTCATACTGTTGTGTGTCTGTCCACAAAATTAATCTTAACACCACACTTGCTTCAAAGGCTACTTCTAACATAAAGAAGTTTAAAGAATCTATCAGTTGCACCTAGAATGTCACTGTATCTCTAAAGGAATAGGAATTAAAACCAAATGCAGTTTTTCATGCTTGTAAAAGTCAAAATTAATGAATTTCATTACTTAGGTCCTTGTTGTTTTAAACCAGATATAAATAAATTAATTTATAATTATCTAATGACTCATTATTTATGTAATTAATACAATTATTTCATCACATAACCATATTTTATTTTATAGACTTTAATTGCCAATTAATTATTCATTATTAATACATACATTATTCAGTTTTCAATCATTAACTTCTAACATCTCTGAATTCCTAACAAAAGCTATGCATTTTCAATACACTATACTTTATTGGCAATCGATCTGGTAATCTTTTCAACAATGGTATTTTATCGCACTCAAGGATTTTTACTGTTTGTTCATAACAAAATTTTCCTACGGTACAAATTTTAAACTTCTGTACAACAGCTTCAGTGCTTTAGCTCTTGCCACCATTAGTGCTACCATTATTATCTTTCCTCTGAAATCAATGATGTTCCAATTAATAATTGTAGGGAAGTTTGAGCCCTGTAACAGCTTGCTCAGAATAAATAAGTCTTGGGAAAAGACATTATAAAATAAAAAAATTGGTTTTATATGTATCTCTTAAAACTTTTGCTTTTCCAGTTTTATTAAAGATCAGAGTTCATTTTAAACTTATGATTCCAAAGGCAGATTTCTGAAAGAAATCTTGGAGATCTATTAAATTACATAAGAATCTTTATGTAAAATGTGACTTCTCTGGTTTTATGCTATGAATGACCAAATTCCATTTAAAGGTTTCAAGGAAGGACAGAATGATTGATTTTATTGTCTGTTTTCTAGTTCTCTAATTCTCTTCCACCTTGGCCAGGTTAATAGATTCCAGTTGTTAAGGTTTCACTCATTTTTCGCTTGTTGTCCAGAATAACCAGCAAATGGCTAGGATACATCTGAATGCATAGTGTTTGAAGATTGGAGGGAAAAATCATGGGTTTATGAAAGGAGAGAAATAAATGGGTGATATAAACACAGAATAGAGAGTAAGCAGAAGGCTTAGCACATGGCTGTTTTTCTAAGCCATGCAGGATGTACCTGCTGATGTTGCAGACACTGAGGCTGCCATTGGAAACTATTGGACAGGAACGAGACACCAGTAGTGTACATTTTGTATGTGGTCCTGCTAATCCCCAGCTCTCCAAGGTGAGAGACTCTGCTGGCTGGATTCTCTTCTCATGTGGGTTTATGCAGAGCTTCTCAACTGGAGCAGCTCAGGTGGAAGGTACAGCGCCTCTGAAAATTTTCAAGCAAGTTAGCATGCCTATTCTGGCAATTTAAAACTCAATTAGTGTGAACATTTGATCCAAATATTTAAATTTGAACTAGCACCCTCTTCTCCAAACATAATAGAGCTGTGAGGAGAGCAGCTGCTTTGAGCCAACACTGTGCTTCGGGTACTGTAAGAAATTTGACAGTGCAGAGGGCAAGGGAGCTGTGAAGATGTATTATGTCTTAAACAGGGTATGCTGTCCTAAACTGACAGCAAGTAAACACTGAATCTTGTCTTCCATTTGCAATGTTTGGAGCCTATCCTGGTTAGGTCTAAGCAATTTAATTGGATTATTGTGCTAGAAATGTGGCATTGGATATTTTTTTATTGTTAGGCATTTTAGCTGTGTTAACCTATACTATGACAAACAGCAAACACTGTCAGCATCTCTATGGCACATCTTCTGTGTGGTTGACATTTCTGCATGTTCTGGAAAGGAATCCAAATTACAAATGACAGCTGATGGCATTCCCATTTGCATTGGTTTAAATTAATTAAGGAAGCGATAGAAATATGTTTTCTTAGGGCTTTTTGTTGAGAGAAAATTATTGGTTTTGCCGGATGCTTGACTTCTGTACGAGGCACAGGGTCTCAGCAAATCCACGTTATCTCAGAGAGAGTTTAAAGAATTCACCAGTTCCTAGAGGATCCATTCCTGGATCAGGCCAATGGTAGCCATAGCAGAATGCAAATTACTTCCATTTTACAAAAAGATTCAAAGACAACTGTTCTCTGCAGCTTGTCCAACAAAGGGGGGGAAAAAGCCCAAGCCAACTGCTGTGAAAAAAAAATATAAATATGCCAGTAGCTGTGATGAATTATAATTCATTTTGGACAGGAAATGACAAATATATGACTTCAAGGAAAATAAAACTTTAGGCAATGCAATGAGGGGAAAATATCCCATTAATGTTATGAACTATTCCCAAGTGTAAGAAATGAGGCTCCAAATCTACAGTTGTTCAAAAACAAGCTAGAAATGCATAAGGGAATGATGCAGCAGATCTTGTAAAAGGTGAGGGTCTCCAGTAAAACACAATTTCTATATTTTAAGTGCTTATCTGCAGAAAATTCAGGAAAAAAAGTATTGAAAGGTATTTTATTTCACATACAGGCAAGTGCAAATAGCCTTGATAATAAGACAGTCACTTTGCTGTCACAGTTATGTTCTTGCCTACAGAAGATTGCTCAACAGATTTCTGCTATCCCATGGTTGAAGAACATCTTCAGTTTGAGAGCTATTCATTTGTGCTTCTGGGCCAGCCTCGAAGCTCGGGAGATTTACATAGCCTTCTGCCTTTTCCTGTGTCTCATCTGCTCTCTCCTCTTCCTCTACTTTCATAATGTAATTTGTCTTCTTGTTTTCCTTCTGACAAGACATTTCTTACCCTCTAACCCCATGTGAAATGGTCACTACTATTTTCTTCACTCTTATTTCTGCTATAGGAGACACCTTTCTCTATGACATGAAACTTAAGCTTCCTGTCATCAAGTACAAATCTTAAATTACTCATCTATTTCTACGCATCCATCCACTGAGCCATCCCTTCCTCAGTGCCACAGTATATTTGGGTTTCTTTTTCTCCCTGTTTAGACTATGCCAATTTTCACACGACTCAGGCTGGTTGTGCGTCATTGTTCTAGTGCTTCTATTTGTAGCTGCAGTGCTGTGCACTGAAACATAACGTGCTTGTCGTTAGTCTGCTAGCCTCTGATCGTAGGATGGAAAATAGTATTCAAAGATGCATGCCTAAATGCCAGAGGTAATACTGTTTTAGTTTGGCCATTTACCATTTCCCTATTCCTAATATCAAGATTTTATTTTACTTTTTTTACATTGTGAAAGATGAGTCACATTACCACCACTGCATTCCAATAAGATTCAAATCACTCTTAACCATCTACTGGTAGTGAGACCCACATCTATTGATGTGTACTATTTAAACCAATAACACACTCTGAAGAACTTAATGCTGTGGTATGCCATCATTTCAGATGTATGTAGATTGCAATTTGAAGTTGTTGAGTTGTTTTTTGCTGTATGCTTACAGAATGGTTTCCTGAAATTCAGAGGAGACATGCAGTAACAAACATCAAGTGTAGTATTTACTATTGTAGGGTCTTGGTTTTGTCTCTGCAACCAGTGACTAAGGTTAAATGTGTGGAAACTGGGAGTTACAGGAGCTATTAGCAATGAATGGGAGAAGGGTTGCACTGCTGTGCCCAGATACATAGCAACAAACAGCACACAGAATATTAGAGTGAAAGCAGAGGATTAGCCTTTGCTCTGTTGGCTATCAAACCCAAACTGTAGTGGACTGATGAGAGGAATGTGCTCCAGAGTTGAGGCCATACTTAATGATACAGCTCCTGCATGATGCTTAGAAATTTATAATGAGATAAGACAGGGAGTATGTATAGTCTCCATTTAATGTTTGCTCCTGTAACTGTTAAATGGATGTCTATGCCCAGGACTTGAGGTTGAGTTGCTGGGGCTGCATGATCCTTCCTGACACCAGTGTACACTGGGAGTAATTTTCATCAGTTATCAATTTTATTTCAAAATAAGGGACATTTTAAGTAAAATTGATATGTGGAGGAACAGTATGAGAGTGTGCAGAATGGATTATAACACTCGAAGGGAAAGTACTGTCAGTGCCCGGCTGACCCCAGGGACCCCATATGGGTAGCCCCTGAGTGACTCCCAATGTAACCATTACTGTTGCCCATCTTCTGCTGGTCCTATTCTTTCCTTAGCTAAGATGCTCCTGGCACGTGTGGTACACTATGCTGGACAGCTGGCTCCCTGCTTTTCTAAGGGTGGCAGGAGGATTGTACTACTTACTCAACCATCTCTGGTGTCTAGGCCAGGACTAATTTGAGGTGATTACTGATGTCTGCTGAGTCAGATACTCAGACTAGTGAAAAACAAAAATGGTATCTGAGTGACATCTGAAATTCCAACTATATAAGAATCAGAGGTAGCGACTGCCTGTCAGATCCTGTGAGAAGAAGAGACTTTTTATTTAGATGTTCAATGGTAGATTAAATATTGAGGGCCTAATTCTTCATTGCCTTGCACTGGTGTTATTTCAGGATCAGTATTCTGACTGCATCTTTAAATATTAAATTTCTTCTGACAGGATGGAAGCTGATACGCAACCTCTGACATTGGGCTCCCATGCTGTTTCTTATGTCACAGACGATGACAATTGCCAGAAACAGTGACTAGCAGCAGCAAGAGACTCTGCAATATTCACTTTAATTGCATTCTATAGTTTCAGGTATAATTTACTGTTTCAAAGTGTTAAAAAATGAGTGTCCTGACATGAGTGCTCAGTATCCTGTAGCAAGCCACTGGGAACGGGAAAGTTTTTCTTTCAAGATTCAACAAAAACAGTCCCTTACTGTGTGAGAGAAACAAGCGGCACCAAACCTGCCAGTGATTCAGCATGTTTTTCTAAATTCAAACTGGGCTGCAGCCTGAAGTTTGCAGTCGGGATTCAAACCCTGCAGGGAAACACCAGAGTCTCAAGCCTTTCTCCCAGTATCCATCATGGTGCCAGGTAGGGAACCAAATGAGTAGCAAAACACTCTCTGTACTAAACTAGCATAATAAATGGCTTCAGGGCACACAGAGAGAGGCCAATACACAGCATTAATTAGCCTAGAAGTAATTAGCAAAATATTGCTAAAAAATCGTAAGTGGCACGATTGAGAGCTGGGTGAGTTTTTGAACTCAGCAGTATGAAAACCCATTTGTAGTAACTGTGAATTTGATGCACATTGGGAGGTTTCAGTGCCAAGCAGACCAATTTTGACTGGAAGAGAGAAACATAGTATAAAATACAATTTGCGGTAGAAATTAAAGGCTCTGAATGAAATATATATTTTTCCAGCGAATTCTGACCTGTGCAAGACAAAGAAGAAACAGACATTACGAGAATTAGTCACATTAGCTGCAGTGAACGTTTATTGAAATTAGCTGTGTTTTTCTAGGTGGAAACTATCTTGAAATGAATAACTAATTTTTCAAATATGTTTGTTATTCAAAAGTTTTGGACAAATGAGACTAGATTTCAGCATATGGATTGCGCATGAATAGACTATTCTTTGTTTTACTTCACACAGTCAATATTTAATCCTTGAGCTACATGATCCATCACATAGGTCTTAAGTTTTAAAATAATTTTCCATTTTTCACTATACTTCTGCTCTTGACCCATAGGAAATGAAAAACATGTTTATCATGCTTTGGTAAACACTGGAGTCCAACATGGCTTTAAGAGCCAAGGTATTATTGACATTCTTATCTTTTTTCCCTGATTCATAGAATTTGTGAAGTATTAAGATGATTTGGAATTCCTATGGGGACTTAGGCTCCTAAATCACTTCAACTCATGCAAAATATATGATGTCCAAAAAGATATCGTTTGGTGTATGCTGTCATCACGGGTCAAGCTAGAAAGCTATAGTATGCCATATTCTCTCACAAGAATGAGAGTTCTACCTTGCTGTACTGATGATATTCTTGTCTGGTGCTTCTGAATATCCTTTAACAATACTGGGGTTTGTGTTCCAGTGTATACTTATATTATTTAACACATTGCTCCTGTGTAGTTCTGGTTTTGTGACTATTTTCTTCCGCAGTATAACTGCTTGGAATGAAGATCTGGTTCAAATTTCTAGTTCAAGCAAAGTTTTCCCTCTGCAAGTCTAATTCTGTTAGCATTGTGTGTCCCTTTATTTATCATGCAGTTTTTTCTTCATCGCCTTTGTAAGGTTGTTTAAAGCATAGGTGCCTAATTTTTTGCAGCTGGTAATTTCCTGGAAATATTAATTTGACTTCAATATCTTTATTACTGTGGCATGTATGGGCTCCCTACCTAGGTCACAACCAGCCCAGACTCTGGTCAGACACAGATTCTGTATAAGTCTGGGAATAGTTTAGCATCTCAATAAATGTGTTAGTGTAAATGGAATGTGCAGGAGAATAACGAGGGAGACAAGTAGTTAACGTTTAGATAAGGGGCATGAAAGAGTGTGTCAGGAAATAAGCGATAAATAGAAAAAAAGGCAGATCTGTACCATTTTCTCTCCTGCGAAAGTTTTCCTTTGAGAGTCATCAGACTAAACAGCAGCAGTCATTCCTCAGCCCTACCTATATTTATGATTGTTAAATGTTTCCTTACTGCTTGCTCCTTCCATATAGGACACCCTCTGCTGCAAAATACAGTGATGGGATAACACAAAATTCCTGCAGTGCAATTTTAAAAGATGAGTAAAAGAGGACTAACTAGACATTGCATGTGCCAAAAATTAAACCAGGCTGCATACACCAGATGAACTTTGGGAGAAATAAACGTTTATGTGTTAAAAATGCCTAGGCAGAGTGTAAAAGAATTTATTTCATTAAATTATATGAATGGAAATTTAGTTCTAGTGACTATGTAGACATAAGTAGTTAGCTGTGTCAATATTAAACAAGCCAAAAGGTTTTTAAGAGATAGTGCACAAAAGTTTCAGGGTGGGCACAGAAACAAATAGTACTTAGTGGAGATGCCTAATGTAAGTCCTGGAAGCAAGAGATCTTCCAGGTAAACGCAGATTTCTGCTCAGCCAACCCTGCTGACAGTGTCTGGTCTTGGAGAGTGGGTCTTGAGAATGTTAGGCTCGGAAGGGTTTCAGTTAGTTCCGTTGGCTGACCTGCTTGGGGTCTGGTATATCAAATTGAGCTGGCACCTCCAGAATACCACTACAGATGTTGAAAAAAAAAAAAAAGGCAATTACATTATAGATCAATATGTCTTTTAATATAGAATAATAATCTATTTATGTTAAAGTTAATGAAACCATCTTCTGACCCTAAGAGCAGCCACTTTTCTCAACTTTTCTTACTTCTTGTGGGAAGTAGCAGAATTCCTCAAGGAGCAGCTGTTTCCATTCCATGCAAAATCTGGAAAGCTATGATGTGCTCAAGTGCTTAGACTTCGCTATGTGTTATAAATGCTCAAACTATGAGATCTAAAACAATATTTAGACTGGAATAGACTGAAAGACAGGATATTTAGATTCAAGCTCTTCGGGGTCTTTTCTGTTGAAAAATAGAGAGGAACAGCTATTTATACAGTTTGTGTGTAAGGTTACATTTGGATTTGAATTGCCTTCATTATGTGTACATAGTGAGTTTTCAGTTTAGGCTTAATCCTAAAACCGAGCTCAAATATTTTTCTACACAAATGATATTTATTTACATGAGACTTACCAACTTTTCTGTGACAATGGTAAAGAGAATTTGTTTGCTAATTGGCAATTTTAAAGTAACATGATTTAAAATATATGAGTCAGTAATTGTATCCAGTTTTAAGCTTTAGGGGCCAGTTTTGGATGAATAAAACCTTACAATATGTTTATGTAAACATGCAAGGTATCTACCTAATTCTACCACTGCTGAAAAACATACAAAAAAGAAATAAACATTTATGAAGTTGATTGTTTTTATTTGGTTTGTTTTTTTGTCTAAAGACTGCAAAGCTGTTCACAAAAAATGCTGAAAAAACTAGACCTCCAAGCATCTCTCCTTCAGCTGCTGCATAGAGGTGGTTTGCTGTTTGGGAAGCATTAGTAATTATCAAATTAGTGGAAAAAGTTAACAGATTACGTATTAATCTGTGTTAATTAATACCTTTTTCTTCCACAAACTATTCATGTCTCGAGCAAAAGGGCTACCGGGCTGCATTTTCAGAGTGGTTACTATCTTCATGAGGAGCTTAGAGATATCATACTCCATGGCATGATGTTGCCCCCTATGTGCTGTGTATGTCCTAAATACGTTGGCAGTAGGTGTGTTCACAAGGGTGGTCTAGTGAATAACACTTAAAGGCGGGAGTGAGAAGAGCTTGCTTCCACTCCAAACCTGATACTGCTTCTTTGTGGACTAAATTTCTTCTCCATGTCTCTCACTTAGCACTGTCTTTCTCTTGTAGTGGGCTTATAGAGAATGCAGTTGATAGATTAAAACCTGTTTGAACTCTCACAGAGTAGTATCCATGACTAGAGCTTCTAATCTTTTCAGCTGCTTTCAGCATTGCATCCACTGTAGCTGGTCTTGGCCTAGAACATTAGCACTTAAGCAGAATATAACAATGAGGTGCGTCTGGTTATGACATCCTTAATATGAGTAAATAAAATGTGTAACAGTCCTGTAGTCCATCAGCATAGCTTACTGACACTGCACAGGCACACATAACTCTTCTTTGCTCTCTATGCGGGCTTCACATATGGTCTTGGTGACCAAAGTTCAAAGTCTTAGTCTCCCTTTTCAAGGTGCTCAGCAGTTTGATCCCAATGGTATTCAAGACCAAAACCATCTGTCTCGATGGTCTCAGGTCAAGACAGGAGTTGATGATTCTGCTCGCTCTGTGTAAGCTGGCTTTTTATTTTTGAAATAAGGTTTTTTTCTGCTCATTCTAGATGCTTCAAGTGTCAAAAAATGGAACAAAAATATAACCCTGAAACCTGTGGTCCTAAAACTACATAAGAATTGGAGTGCTATGAAAGTAACTGTCGTGGTTTAAGCCCAGACGTAAATCTGCCATGATGTCGTTAGCTCACCCCACCCTCCACTTCCTCCCCCAGCTCCCAGAGGGATGCGGAGGAGAAAGAATGTAACTCCACACGTTGAGATAAGAACAGTCCAGTAACTAAGGTATAACTCAAACCACTGCTGCTACCATCAATAATAATAACGATAAGGGAAATAACAAGGGAAGAGAAAACAATCGCTCACCACCCGCTGATCAGCATCCAGCCTGACCCATCAGTGATCTAACCCTTCCAGGTAACTGCCCCCAGTTTATATACTGGGCATGATGTGCTGTGGTATGGAATACCTCTTTGGTCAGTTTGAGTCAGGTGTCCTGTCACTGCTTCCTCCCGGCTCCCCCTCCTTCCTGGCTGAGCGTGAGACTCAGAAAGTCCTTGGTCAGAGAAACATTACTGAGCAGCAGCTAAAAACGTCAGTGTTATCAGCGCTGTTCCCAGGCCGGAAGTCGAAAGCACGGTGCTGCACCAGCTACTAAGGAGAAAAATGACTGCTACTGCTGAACCCAGGACAGCAACCTTTTAGAGAAAACATGGTATTTGCAGTAGTGAATGCAGCAACGGGCTTGAGATTGTTGTCTTTGCACAAGTGTAAAAAATTCAGTTCAGATGTGGTTGTAATAAAGTCCATATGCAAAAATCAAGAAATTCAAATGATGGTTCTCTGAAATTACATTCATGTTCAGTGCAAAAATGAAAACCTGGAGAACAGTACTTGTACTACTGCCCTATCTGTCCATGACTGTCCATGTTGCCTGACATTTCTTGTAAAATAAATTTGTTTCAATTTGTTTAGAAATTTGATGAACCTGAAAACTCTTTGTGATAAAATTTTACATGTTGAGTAATAACCTGAGGCAATTTTGTTAGATGTATTTTACTTTTTCATTTCAATTAGAATGGGTTTGTGTCTTTCCAGAGACTGTTTTCATCTTGAAGGGGAAAATGTTTTGTTATTGTTAAATGATAAAACAGCCAATAGGTTCTCCTTTAAAAGTACGCAGTGCTCTTCAAATCATTGAATGTTTTTAAATTTCTTCAACACAATTATTCACCAAGATGAACAAGATTTCCCTCGGTGGTCCATCTGCATTGTTCTCCCTGCCATTGGCTGAATGTCAATGCTTATGCATGGGTGTGAGTGAGGAATCTATGGCTGGGGTTCAGGGAAGATTTGGAGCTGGGACCCTGGAATTGAATTGTTTTAAGTGTCTATGGAATTACATCCTAAGAGTTCAGATGGGGCCTAGCCAGCAGTGATTCTGGGCATCCCAACCCTCTTGGAAATTAAACTAGATTTGACTGCTTAGGCTGGTAATTATCAAACACAGAATTTGATATAGAGCAATCAGTTTAAACTATAAAAATAGTAATGTTTAACAAAACAGGGTTAAAATACAGAATGAAATTTAGTCAGCCTACTGGATAACCTTTTTCATCAGAGATTCAAAAGGGCTCTGCAACCCTCTGACAAATGAATCTCAAAGTGCCTTTGTAACAGATTATTACCTATGTTTTGTGAAATGCTGCCTAAAGTTTTAACAGTATGTCAGTTCCTCAGCTGATATGTTTATAACTTCTTTGGCTTCACTTGAGTTGAACTGATTTTATACCAAAAGAGCATCTGTTATATTTCATAAATATTTAAAGAGTAAAAGTTTTGACTAACTGTGATGGTGATCATCGCATTATTGTCTAGAGATCCATTACTACCTGAAGTTAGAAAGAATAAGGACAGGTGAAAAAAATACAACCTTGGATATCTTGAGCTCCTTATTCAGGAAAATCTTAGCTTTGACAAAAGCACCATTTATTCAAAAGATAATGACTAAGCAGCATTGTCCTAGACTGTGTAGACTATTGAAACAAAAGCTGGTATAAAGGTATAATGGCATAGTAACCTCATGGGAACTTTGCAAATCCACTGAGTAAATGTGGGATTAATATTCTGGTATATTATGAATGGCAATATAGGATTTGACACACTTCCTTAAAATATTACATCAAATTCATTTCAAACAGTGATTGAAATAAATTTGAAGAGTCTATATACAGTCCAGCTTCAAGTAGTAAAGGATTACCAAAGAAAGGGTAATGCTGCCAAAGAATTATCTCCTGTAAACTTCTTCATGTGGGACTAGGCTGGAGGTGGGTATCTTAAGCTAAAACTAAGTGTCATGGGTTCAGCTGTAGCAGAAATTTTTCTCCTTCTTGGTAGCTGGTGCAGCACTGTGCTTTTGACTTTCGGCCTGGGAACAGCGCTGATAACACCAATGTTTTCGGTTACTGCTTAGTAATGTTTGGTCTGACCAAAGACTTTCTGAGCCTCATACTCTGCCAGGGAGGAGGTGAAGCTGGGAGGAAGCAGAGACAGGACACCTGACTCAAACTGACCAAAGAGGTATTCCATACCTCTGAATGTCATGCCCAGGATGTAAAAACTAAGGGCAGGGACTGGGAAGAGGGGGGTTCGCTGCTGGGTCAGGCTTGGTATTGGGTGGCGAACAGTTGTATTCTCTTCCCTTGTATTTCCCTTATCATTATTATTATTGGTGGTAGCAGCAGTGGTTTGTGTTATACCTTAGTTACTGGACTGTTCTTATCTCAATGTGTGGGAGTTACATTCTTTCGATTCTCCTCCTCATCCCCCCGGGAGCAGCGGGAAAGCAGGAAGGGGGAGTGAGTGAGCAAACTGAGTGAGTTACGACTTAAACCAAGACACTAAGCCAATGTTAAATGCTAGGGTTAGGATTAAGGATGCAAGAGATGTAGGGTTAGGGTTAAGGATTAAGGATGTAAGAGAGAAAAAAAGCCTAGCATTCCAGTTGGAACGGGACTGCAATAAAGCTGCTAGAGGAAAGAACAAGCTGCAGAGAGACTTGTCCCTGCAGAAATATACCATTCGTGGCAAGGATGGGGATCTTGGGCTAAGGCTCAGCCCACACCTTGGGCTAAGGCTCAGCCCACACCTTGACCTAATGTCAAGGATTATGCTTAGAACTGGGGATGGGAAAGAAACTATGTTTATGGTATCATTTGGATTGAGGATACCAAAAACATTGTCCACTGAGGACTTTTCATGTGGGACTAGGCTGAGGCTTAACCTAAGGTTTAGTCCATGTCAGTGCCTAGGATTAGGGAGATGAACAGAGGAGAGACAAAGCTTAGGGTTGCAGGCAGACTAAGAATGTAAATAGACTACCAAAGGAGAGGGAAGGGTGCCAAAAAAGTTGGCCCCTGAGAACTTCTTCATGCAAAGCTATATTGTGGAACTTGGGCTAAGGCTTGCACATGTATGGGCTTAGGGCTGGGGTTAGGAGAGAGACCAAGTGTAGAGCTGTAGGTGAAATGGGGATGTAAAGGTACTGCCAAAGAGATGTGCAAGTAGACTTCTCCCTTCAGAAATTCTTTATGTGGAGGAGAGCTATGAGACTTCCCATACTGCTCAGTCATTGCCTAGGTTTGGGGTTGGTAGCCTAGAACTGCTGTACTGGGGCTCCAAAGGGGCTGTCACAAGAAAGAGCAAGCTGGAGATGAGTTTCTCTTTCAAGTGTTTCATATGGGACATCATGTGGTTTTACCAGTTGACATCTAGAGTTCTGTTCCAACCTATATTATTCTATGATTCTGTGTTGGCTCTAGGAAACAATGTGAAATAAAATACAAAACATCTCTGTGGCTGCAGCTCAAGTTTAAAAAGTAAAAAATTAAGGATTATTCTCCCATGGTCTCCTCAACATGAAACAGTCTGATGCAGCACTGCATTGGCTACTATCCAGGCTAGCTGGGAGGTAAATTGTATTCCTTCTCCTGGAATCGAGCCTTCACCCTCAATGCCCCCAACCCCTCTTCTTCTGAGAGCTGAAGTCAGCCAAGTGGAACCACAAGCCCTGTGAGACACTGACATTCACAAACCAGTCCTCCCACTCTTCTGCCTCAATATTTCCCTAGTTTGCTGAATTTCCTTCTTGGCCCAGACAATTCCAGGCTAGACAAGTCTTTGCTGTGGCAAACCATCTAACCCCTTTGGGCATGAAGAAGACAAAATGCGTTTCCTGGCTCCAGCTTACCAACATATGAGTCCTGATTGCACCAAAAATTCAGCTGTTGATTCTAGCCGTATGACACTTCCAGCACATATGGGAGAAAGTGCTTGGTATCTGGGAATGCCATGTTTCGAATGGCTGAGACATTCCTTCTTGGGAAGGCCCTCTGGGAGTTAGCTGACAGGTAATTTTGTGGGCCTATTCCAGTAGCCAGCTGGGCATGTCAGGCCTACTAGACATTGATTTGTCAGCCAAACTTATGATTTGTCACTATCTTTCTGCAAGGTTCCTATGTTAGCCCTTAGAAAACATCTCTAAGTTTGCAGCTCTCTGTGTAAATCAAGAAGTTCACAGAGATAAGGGTCAAATCATAGAATAAAATATTTCCTTAAGTGCAGAGTGTTGAATTTTTAATTGTTGCCTGTTTCAAGGGCCAGTTTGAGCAAGACAGAATGAAGTTGAGCTGTTTACCTTCCTAACAGTGCTTGCTATAGCATAATGAATGATGGGGCTGTAAGCCAAGGAAGGCGACTAGAAGAATGTTTTGTTTAGACTACTCCAATAGCCAATTCAGCATCGTGGCAGAAATACAGTAGGTTAGGAGTGACCTGAGCTGGTAGAATTGCTGTGAGAGTGATGACTTACAAATGACTGAAGGGGTTAAATTTATGCTTCAGATTTCCCCAGACATCTCTATAGTATTTAAAGTTTATAGAAGTGGGTGCTACTTTATAAAGGGGAGTGAGGGCAAAAGATTATTCTTGTCTCTATTTTAATCTACATCCAACTGTTTGTTCTGCATGGGTATTTACTTCATTGTATTTCTAGTTTTACCACTAGCTAAGTGCTTTTTGAAAAGTCACTTCATCCTCCATACTCCTGTTTTTCTTTCTGTAAAACAGCAATAGTGCTTCCTTCGTTCTTTCTGGAGCCTGCAGCTCTCTGAAGTCTCTAGAGAGCTTTCATTATATTTTGTTTTATTGGCAGCAGAGCAGCAGCTTTAGAACTGCACAGAGAACAAAGCAAATTTAGCTTATGAAAACACTTGTACCCAGTTCAGGGAGAAACAAGCTCCAAGAAGCATTTTGCTGCAGGCCTAAGGAGGCTTGTGATTGGAAAGCTGAGAGGAGAAAAGAAAAAGCACTGCCTTGCTGCACAGAGCGGTGCGCCCTTCTCCCAGAACCTGGCTACTTTATCATCTCAGCAGGTCACTTTCATACTCATTTTAAGCTCTTTATTACTTCTTTGAAATGATTAGCATACTGTTAACAAAACCTCAGTTTTGTTACTATTTCTGATATCCTCATATCTGGCTGTTTCTTTTCCTACTTCCTAGCTCCCACTCACTCTGAAAGCAAGAATCTGGAAAAAATAGTTTAGAATTATGTAAGTTAATGTATGTTTGGTATAATTCTGTATATTAAAAATATGTATTTGGTCATAGCTTGTAACAGCCCATATCTTACTTCAGATAATCTTCGTCAGAAAGAATATTAGAGTGAAGTTCTACATGACATACTGAGGCTTTTTGTGGATGAGGATTTACCAAGAGAAAGAATGTAGAAAAATTATATTTTCTCATATTTTACTACTGATTGCTAACAAATATAGGCTCCTCCTAACTTTATGCATACCTGTATGCATTCATCACTGTTTTCACTAATTCTAAATATTAACTGATGCTGGTAGGTTTAGCTTACATCAATATAAAAAGAATGTTAATACACACAGAACAGTTTTGAAGGCCAAAGTCCTTCAACTATAATCCTTAAAAATCTATTATTTCTTTACTAATGCATCACTGAGTATATCAGCCAAACATACTGAGAGTTTTCTGGGGAAAAAATATCAGGGCTTTCAATGAGACTGAGATTCAGAAAAGCTTTGACATTTCAGTACAAACTGGACTAAGAAGCATCTTTTGGAATTAATAATACAAAGCAGTACCACTGTGATGATCAATTTGAATTTGTGAATCAAATCCATTTTCTCTGGGCCCTTCAAAAAGAACAAGCACTGTGTTTCACCAGGTTTCCTAAGCAGATATCTGTATTTAAAATAAAAACTCATCTAAGATGTGTTGTTTGAAGGGCTTTTAAATACATGATTAGTATGCTAATATAGAATTCTCAGAATAGGTTCAGACCCTGTTGTGCTGCTGCTCTTCAAACCCATTGGAGGAGTGGGAGTCATTGCAAAGAAGAGCTTATGGTTTAAACAGGTAAGTAAGAATAAAATAAGACAAAAAAAAAAAATGTCTACATAGGGACAGTAATAGTGTTGATCTCCAGCAGACAAAGCTGGGAATATAACTCAAGCCAATAAATACTCTGATGTAAACCCATGTGTTTCTGAATAATAAGAATCTGAAATTAAGAAAGAAAAACACAGTTCTGTGAGACGACTCTTGAATTAATCTGAGAGGTGTTATATGGCTACTTACATTTAGACTTTTTCTCTGTTTAAAGACTTTATAATATTACATCAGGCCATTTTTTTGCAACAGTGCTGTGGCGTAACATCATAGAATCATAGAATCATAGAACAGTTAGGGTTGGAAAGGACCTTAAGATCATCTAGTTCCAACCCCCCTGCCACTGGCAGAGACACCTCACACTAAACCATGCCATCCAAGGCTATGTCCAACCTCACCTTGAACGCCGCCAGGGATGAAGCATTCACAACTTCCCTGGGCAACCCATTCCAGTGCCTCACCACCCTCACAGTAAAGAATTTCTTCCTCAGATCCAATCTAAACTTCCCCTGTTGAAGTTTCAACCCGTTACCCCTTGTCCTATCATTACAGTCCCTAATGAAGAGTCCCTCCCCAGCATCCCTATAGGCCCCCTTCAGATACTGGAAGGCTGCTATGAGGTCTCCACGCAGCCTTCTCTTCTCCAGGCTGAACAGCCCCAATTTTCTCAGCCTATCTTCATACGGGAGGTGCTCCAGTCCCCTGATCATCCTCATGGCCCTCCTCTGCACTTGTTCTAACAGTTCCATGTCCTTTTGATGTTGAGGACACCAGAACTGCACACAATACTCCAAGTGAGGTCTCACGAGAGCAGAGTAGAGGGGCAGGATCACCTCCCTCGACCTGCTGGTCACACTCCTTTTGATGCAGCCCAGAATACGGTTGGCTTTCTGGGCTGCAAGCTCACACTGCCGGCTCATGTTCATTTTCTCATCGACCAACACCCCCAAGTCCTTCTCCTTGGGCTGCTCTGAATCTCTTCTCTGCCCAACCTGTAGCTGTGCCTGGGATTGCTCCGACCCAGGTGTAGGACCTTGCACTTGGCATGGTTAAACTTCATCAGGTTGGCATCAGCCCACCTCACAAGCGTGTCTAGGTCCCTCTGGATAGGATTCCTTCCCTCCAACTTATCAACCGAACCATACAGCTTGGTGTCATCGGCAAACTTGCTGAGGGCACACTCAATCCCACTGTCCATGTCACCCACAAGGATGTTGAACAAGACCGGTCCCAACACCGATCCCTGGGGGACACCACTCGTTACTGGTCTCCAGCTGGACATTGAGCCACTGAGCACAACTCTTTGTGTGCGGCCATCCAGCCAGTTCTTTATCCACCAAGTGGTTCACCTATCAAATTGATGTCTCTCCAACTTAGAGAGAAGGATGTCGTGCGAGACAGTGTCAAAGGCTTTACATAAGTCCAGGTAGATGACATCAACTGCTCTGCCCCTGTCTATCAGTTCTGTAGCCCCTTCATAGAAGGCCACCAGATTGGTCAGGCAGGATTTCCCCTTAGTGAAGCCATGCTGGGTGTCACCAACCACCTTGTTCATTTTCATATGCCTCAGCATGCCTTCCAGGAGAATCCGCTCCAAGATTTTGCCAGGCACAGAGGTGAGACTGACTGCTCTGTAGTTCCCCGGCTCATCCATTTTCCCCTTCTTAAAAATGGGGGTTATATTTCCCTTTTTCCAGTCACTGGGAACTTCACCTGACTGCCATGATTTTTCAAATATGATGGACAGTGGCTTAGCAACTTCATTTGCCAGCTCCTTCAGGATCCGCGGTGGATTTCATCAGGTCCCATGGACTTGTGTACGTTTATGTTCCTAAGATGGTCTCGAACCAGATCCTCTCCTACAGTGGGCCTAAGGTCTTCATTCTCACTGTCCCTGCGTCTGCCTTCCAAGACTTGGGTGGTGTGGTCAGAGCATTTGCCAGTGAAGACTGAGGTAAAGAAGTCATTAAGAACCTCAGCCTTCTCCAAATCCAGGGTAGCCAGTTCTCCCGATAACTTCTGGAGAGGGACCCTTGGTCATCATGTTTAAAGCAATTCTGTTCTTCCTTTAGTGTTTGTTTAAGTACTTAGCTTTCTGTTTAACTTTACAAGCAATAGGCTAACTTGAGTCTAATCCTAGTCAATCTTATTCTAAAAACCATTGATCAGATAGTATTTTTGAACTTCACATAAGAGCAAGAAAACAGTCTTAAGTGTTTCTTTCTCTTTTAATTTCTTTAATGTGTCATATTCAAATACATGATGTGATGTTTTGCTTGATACTAAGGGGCAAAAAGTTCAGTTGGTGGAGGTTAATACTTTCTCAAATCCTGAAATCACAGTATGTTTTTCTGCCCTAGAATTATTGTCCTTGTCTTTTAATCTTTTGGAGTCTGTTAAAAACAATTGAATTACCCCATTTCTTTGAGGAAAAATTAAGGAGCATTCCCATATAGATTAGATTAATATCTTTGCTGCTACTTTGAGGGGCCTTTGAGAAATTTAAATTCAAACTACATGTGTAGTACTTTGTATGCAATCTAAAGAAAACACTATAGCCCTATTTTCTTAGCTAGTAAATTCATATCACTTAGGAATACTTCATCCTAGAATAGCCTTCTCCCTACGGGCTGCAGCTGAACTGAAATTGGCAGGGGCTGCTTCATCTTGGAATGGTAACTTCATCCCACTGAAGAATTTAAAACAAATGAGACAAGCTGTGCCTTTCTAACTGAGAGTTGAAATCTGGACCAAAGTGTGCAGAAAGAGTTTTCATACTCTGAAGGTCTCTAAATTTGTACATGTCGATAGGTAATGCTCATTTATCTTCTACCAGCTAGCATTCTGATGTGAACTCATAGAAGATGAGGCATAAGGCAATCTGGAGTCATGGCAAGAGCCAAAGTATTTTAACTCCAAAAGAAAGAGCAAATGTTGTGCAACATCTTTACACAATATCGATGATTCTGAGTTTGCAGCATATTAAACTCAGATCCTGCTGTTGGTTCATACTCTATTAAATAAAAGTAGAAGTGGGACAAGTCTGACACAGACTTTATTTCATAACCCAGAAAATGGAACAGGTTAAGACATTGTTCAGGAAATAGTTACAAATGAAAGCAGGCATAGCTTATAGAGAAGACAAACACATCTGTGTTTCTTATACTGAATTATTTCTTAGGTAAAGAGAGTCTTTATTACGGTCAAGATAGCAACCCCGGAAGGTTTTGTTATTTAAATGTCAATTGCTGAGGATAACCATGATTTGCTTTTAACTTGCATATCTAACTTTTGGTAAATGGTCTCTTTGTTCTCCTAAATCCATGCGGTTTGTCCATTTTGTACATCTTATTCCCTTGTTTTTCATTATCTGTGCTTTTCCCATTCAACAATTCTTAACATCATGTCAGGTTAACATAAATAATTTGTTGAGTTTTTAATTTAATCCTCCTTCTAGTGCAGCTGCAGCTGGTTTTAAGCTGTGCTTACATACTTTTGGTTTACCTGAGTATTAATATATGGCCAACCCTATCACAGCTGTGACGACCACTATCATGCAGAAGAGTAACACCCATATCCCTCCTCATTAAAATCTTCAATTTGGCTTAATTTCATATGATGTTTAAAGATAAGACATCTTTTACATTTGTTTGTCTTCCAGTTTTGAACTTCAGTTTTCTGAAGAGGACTTTTATTTTAAATTAAAGTGGATGTTCCTGGGCATTAATTTGATTGGAAGAGCTGTGATGTTTGTGGGAGGAATTCTATAAATCATGACGGAAATAAATTATTGGTAGCTCTGATTACAAGCAAAACGTATTTCTGAAGGACTCTCTGAAGGAAAGAACCAAGTGTTGGTTAGCTGCGTCTCCACTCCTTCTGCTTTTGCTTTTACTGAAATTGTCTAAACACTTACTGGCAGGAACATTCATGAGACAAATAAACTGTAAGTTCAGTGAGTTATTGTGGAAAATGAATTTGGAATTCATCAGCAAGTAGTATTTTTATGAGGAACCTGACTGTAAGAGTTAGTAGCTTAATAAGTGGATTGTAATACTACCATGTGGTTTGCATCAGTCTAACCAATGCAGCACAAATTTGAAAGCCTCTTTAGTTGGTGATGGATTATAAATCAAGGGTTGGTAGCCACCATTGTGAAAGTAATTGTTATAGAATTAAGAAAATCAATAATGGTTCATGCTACTCACAGGACAAAAAGCTGCATTTGCTGAATTGATTATTGTGTGATGTTTGATATTTCCTAGTATGAAAGTGTTCTTTAAAAGTGCTTAATTCAACAAAACCATCTATGTCTAATTGCTGTGTTTACTTCATTAACATTATCAAAGCTGGAAAAATGCCTAAGCTAGTGCTAGTTTGTATATTCATGGGGGTATTTTGCATTGATCCCCAATATCAATTGGATAAAATTGAAATGAAAGCAAAATTCTCCCTGCTACCACAGAGGATGACCAGTTTCATTTTAGGCTTGCTGCCTTTCATATGAGCCATGAACATGGACACTCTGCACCTTTTATTCCCTTCTCTTATTTGCATCCTACTTGCTGGTCCAGACCCCAGAACTAAACTCTTTGGCTGCTTTTCTACCACTCACTCACATGGTTCTTTGACTATAATGGCTCTTTCTCTGGTTTTATGCTTTTAGATTTTGACTAGAAATAGGGCCATATTGATTTCAAATAACCTTGCTCTTACAGTATAATGTGCATCTTAACATAGAGTAAAGTAGAAATCAGTGCAGGAACAAAGGTGGTTGGTGGGATAAATCAAGAGGTATTCTAGGATGGGGTATAACTGCTGAAATTTGTGAGTCTTCATGAATCTGCAAACTCATGAAGCACATTAAATCACACCAAACATTGCCAAATAAGAGAACATAATAAATGCTTTTTTTGTTTGTCCTGATGTAACAATGATGTCTAAATGATTTGATATTGCTCTGATGAAAATGAGAAAAGAAACAGGAGAAGGTGGTGTAACATGACTCCTTCCAGATGGTGGAGTCATGGTGTAGCAAATTATATTTCCACATAACATTATATGATTTTTTTCCTTTGAAATTTCCATTTAAAATCCAGCTGCCTGGCCAGCTTGCATAAACGTTGAAGTCTTTCTAACTTATTCATTCTGAGTGATATATCTGCTCATAAGTTTCTGAGATAAATTTTTGCCTGACACTTTCTACACCTGGCCTCAGGTATAACGTCCAGCCTTCAGAAAAAAATAAGCAAATTATGCTCAGCTGTTTTGAAAGCAAAGGTTGAGGCAAAGCTATAGTCTTCATGTACTCTGAATGACACTTTAGTGCTTTCATAACTCACACAGCTGTTGCTGTAAATCTTGAAGCACGATTGCTTCATCATTCCCTAACTGGAGTGAAAAACAAACTGAAATTCAGAAATGTGGGTTCATTATTTTAAAAGTTGACATTTGCAAATGCACAACAGAATGTCTTTTTTTTTTTTTTTTTTTTCCTTATGGTTAACAGAATAATTCAACATCTTACAAATCAACAAATAACTTAATAATTGAGACCATCTGACACATACAGATGAATTCAAGTAGAGGTTTATCAAGATTTCAATTCAACATTCTTACACTATGTGCTTCAATTTAGGGTATGTTAATTGAAAAGTTGTTATTCAAAGGACAGTTTATTTTACAAATCACATGTAATCGTGATTTGTTATCACTTAATTTTCTTTATTTTTTAAAAAGCCAAATATCTTTCTTAAATGTGGGAACTTGAATCACAAGATGTGATAAAGGAGATTAATTTGGTGACATTCAAGAACAGTGTACATATTCTTATTAAGAAATAAAATGGCTTTATTCAGTTTATTGTAATTAACTTTCACAATTAATTAGGATAAATGCATACATGCAGGATAACTTGATGTGATTCTACTAATCCATTTTAGAAGTTTATTGAAATTATTTCTACAGAGCATATATATATATAAATATCTTCATTTGAAAGGAATTAGATAACTGTTTGGAGCAATTACCATTATTGTGTTGACTTATGCTGCCTTAAATCTAAAACCAAACAAAGTTGTTAATCAAATAGCTATTTAAAGGGAAATGAATTTGTTCCATTAGTTTAGAATCTGTGCTTTATGACATAATTCAATTAAGAAACACCTCACTGGGCATAGGAAACAGCATGATGCTATGTAGCTGGAATTCACAGTCATACATCACATAATAACATCATCACATAATAACACAAAGGAACTTAGCTTCAAGCCAAAACTTTCAGCCTGGTAAGAGTATATAACTGAAGCAAAGACCAGTAATAGCATCTCTCCAGATCCCTTTTAAACTTGATTGTATTTTTGATTATTTATGTTCCATAAAAATGTCTTACAATAATTTTCATATCTCTGTGGCACTCTGTAAGTATGCCCATGATACTTGTCAGGCTTCTGCTGTGAGAAATGATAATCTAAGAGAGATAAGGTGTTGTATAAGAAGTGCATTTTTCCTTCTAAGCTGTTTACCACTATTGCTAGGAAAAACACTATCATTTTTGAGACAGCTGCAGGGAAAACTGTCACCAGGATAACACTGATCACTCTCCTGTGTTTGGGAATACTCTGGGCAAAAAAAGAGATGTTAGATATTTGTCTAATGAGAAAGCAAGCTGTGGTGAGACTGGCCAAAGTGATATTCACAAATCTCAAGAAAATTTGAGAAGCACATTGAAAAAAGAAACAAGTCCAGAGCTTACCCAGGTGCTGGGTGCTGGGTCTGGGTCTGCAGGGGAGCTGAAAGGTGTGGGCCCTGGAGCCTTTGCCAGACCCGCAGAAGACAGCCTTGGCTGAGTTCATGCGATATGCATGGTGCATTGCTACAGTGTAACTTTGTGACTTTTAATGACTCCAAAACCCCCTCATGGCTCCAGGAAGGAAGGAACATGCTGCAGTTCGCCTTCATGCAGCTCGAGAAGGTGATAGGAAGAATAGATCCCCCTTACATGAAAACATTTGTCAGTTGTATCAAATTTGGTGAGACAAGTATCAATGTCACCTTCAAAAAACGTAACTCAGCTGACATTCAATGCATATACGTACAATGTGCTGCAACACAGCCTAATTTCATGTGATATATGCAAATACCCTCTATTTTGCCTTATTTTCTATTTCCATGGTGCTCTCTGAGACCTGTATCTTAACTGATTGAAAACAATGTGCAGTTTCTTCTGAATTCCTGCTTTAAATAAGCAGTGAAGGCAAATTCTGTGCTTGGCGGTGTACAACTTCTGAATGTTGCCTGTTTAAGTAGGTAACTGGAGAATTCTCTGACATGTTGTTCAGGTTAGTTAAAAAGCAAACAAACAAACCAACCAAAATCAAAACCCAACAAAATAAGAAGCTCAAATTCTATCAGACAACAGTTTTTGTGATGTTTTAGGATTTGGTTTATATTCCCGCAGTCAGTCAGCCAGCCTC
The DNA here is from genome assembly GCA_039720435.1 of Amazona ochrocephala. Classification (NCBI taxonomy): domain Eukaryota; kingdom Metazoa; phylum Chordata; class Aves; order Psittaciformes; family Psittacidae; genus Amazona; species Amazona ochrocephala. The sequence continues at coordinate 67,344,790 of CM077879.1, forward strand.
AGTTCAAAGCATTATAATTAAGTATCAACGGTTTATCTATCTGTCCTTGCAAGCACACTGCACCCCTGGTGTCTACTATTTCTTTGGTAGTATCCCAGTAAGGGTCATGGTGATTTTATGTTAAATATGATTCTGTTAAAAGGTTCATGGTATGTGAAAGCTGAACTAACAAGTGCTAATGGCCATAGCCTTCACTGGTGCAACAGAGCTAGAACAAGATTGATCCTTTACCCAACCCTATTGCTTAGAATTTCCTAGAAAAAGTCAATGAAAATATCACTTGCTTAAGAAAAAAATGGGATGCATACAATAGTCCAGCTCAAAACCAAGCCCTTCCTGAGCAGAGAAGTTAAAGTGCAGTGTTTGCTTCATTTTACAATGCTAAATTTATTTGGCATATTCTTTGCCAATTTTTTTCTTTTTATTTTGTTGGGGGGAATTTGTCATTGTAGTGTTTATTTCTTATGTTACCAGCACTTGTTTCTTTACTTTGGGGTTTTAACTCAAAATCAATACTAATATATATATGTTTATCACTTGTAGCCCCATTAAAAGAAACTGCAGTATGCACATGTGTGGTACCTGCCTGATACATGTCTCAGTTTGAGTGAGAAAGAGGTGAACAGCTACTTCTGGGTTCATGGGTTAAAACTCTTGCAAGGAAAAGCACAGTTAAATTTTTAGTTTTACAGGGCACAAACTGTTTCTCATACTTCCCTTCATCTGACTGTTGCAGACCGAGTATATTTGTCAAATACTGCTCTTGGCCTCATGTCTGAGAAGTCTTCTGCTTCTGACGTATTTTCCTAAGGGAGTTGCAACTGCTAGTGGTTTTGCTTTGGCAGCCTATGATCAGACTATTTTAATTGCCTCCTAACAGCTTGCAAATGTGACTGGCTAGGAAGACCTCTGCTTTGATGGCCTCCTTCTGGAAGACAGCCTAAATACTTTTGAGGTGTACTGAAAGTGACTCCCCAGTTCTGCAAAACCTGGTATTTTGCTCATTGTTAAGGGCTATACAAAGATGAATTACTATAGAAATTCCCATTTGGAGATGCTATAGAGAAGTAAAAATTAAATCTACTCTTCTTTAATACTGCTGTATTAGTTTGAATCTGGGCAGCAAAGTAGTGCATAGTAAGCCAAGGTGTGAATTTATACAGCACAAGCAACTCTGTCAGAATTTGCTGTCTGGATATTTGTATCCAGTAATTTTGCAGTTTAGATTACTACAACCATTCAGACACTGGAAATTCTTACTCAGTGGAGAAAAACTACAGTATATTTAGAATGACTGTGACAATTCTCATCTTTGCTTAGTAAACCTCAATCTGAAAGTCATTACCAACATTGCCATTTACCAGCTATGGTTGCAGCCAGTTTATTAGTTTACAGGATTTTAAGGATTAGGTGTTTATTTAATAGGATATCATGAGACGGTTCTATAGTAGGGGAGGGTGTTTTGTCATCTAGAAAAGATTTCAAAAGCCACAGGCTGCATCGGGGGTGGAAAGGTCTTTATTACAGTGCTGCTGTCTAGCCAGACTTGAAAACGAGACATATTTGCTCACAGGACTGGAGTTTATCATGCAGAAAGAGTAACTAAATTTGAATTGTGTCAGCCAACTACCTTCAGATGAAGAGAGGTCAATGAATGCTGCTCAGAGGTGAAAGAAAAAAATGATTAGTTATTACAGCCACTGTCCAAGAGAAATGCTTCACACCCTCAAATCTGTTCAAAGGGAGGAAAAAAATCTAAACAAAGCACCTTCAGTACTTCTCTTACTGTTTGAAATTTCTTGAGTTCATGATTCCTTAGGGGAATAGACGTAATGGAGAGGGTCCAGAGAAGGGCCACAAAAATTATCAGAAGAATGGAACACCTCTCCTACAAGGACAGGCTGAGAGAGCTGGGCTTGCTCAGCCTGGAGAAGAGAAGGCTCTGGGGAGACCTTACAGCAGCTTTCCACTACCTAAAGGGGGCTTATAAGAAAGATGGGGACATACTTTTTAGCAGGACCTGTTGTGATAGGACAAGGGGTAACAGTTTTAAATTGAAAGAGGATAGATTTAGACTAGCAGTGGGGGTTGGACTAGGAGACCTTTAAAGGTCCCTTCCAACCCAAACTATTCTATGACTGTAAGGGCCCTCAGTAATAGAGTGCAAACAATGTGGCTCACTTGCAGCAATGTGCTGATTTTATGTTAATTTAGAAAATATTTAGCAATAGGAGATCAGAAAAGATTTGCACTGAAAGCCTGACTTGCAGTTATCTGGAAGTGCCTGCTTGAGCCATTTGTATAATGCCACACAACACAAAAGAAGGTGGTTCTTTGCTGAGAAAACAAAAGATAAGATTCAACAACTTGTTGAAAGTTGTTATAGGCGAAATTGGCAGAGATGGCTGTCATCATGATTGCCTAACACATTCTGTTATGAGACCTTTTATATGATAGTGTGTAACTTGAAAAAGCTGGATCTGAATTCTCCAATATTAGCATCAGCCCAAGGCTGAGTTTTTGGAGAAAGTGTCAGTGGGCAAAGAACAAATTTAAGGCAAAACATACTGTTTAGCCAATGGTTAAAAAAATATAATCTTATAACCATCTCTTTGAGAAGCTAGAGAGTCTGGGATCAGGAATCTGCTTAAATCTGGCTGTATCACAAGCTTCTGAAAGTTTTCTTTTATACAGTCTGTATGGAAGTGTGGCAGCAACAGTTCCTGAAGACTCCATCTGTACTGGCCGTAAGTTAGAGCCCAGGGAATCTAGGCTGAACAGGAGTTTTCTTTCTGTTTAGCCTCCAAGTCTACCTGTGGCTCCTGTGGTTTATCTGTTCTTCCTTCCCAACATCTTTGTGGCTCTTTTTCATTTGTACTGGACCAAGAGTCACTGATGCTAAGAAATCCAGATGAGGAATTCATATTAATGAAGCTGGATAATCATGGCACTTGGGATATTGAGGTTTACTTACAGTGAGATGTCCGGAGCTTTTTGGAGGGAAAACCATCAGTATTTGGAAATGATCCAAATGTGAGATTTGGACAAAAGAAAAAGAAAAAGAAAAAAACAGCTTCAAAGATTAAGTGGCTTTGTGACAAGAGTGAAGATGGACTGGATTAATGTTTTGTTGAGTTTGAAGGATGGTGTCACCACGGAGCAAATATATGGGAGAAAACAATTGGGATTGGATAATAAGAGCATGAAAGAAGGAATAGATTTTTAAGTCTTTGATATACATAAGATGAAGGTAAAGGCACTCTTTTCAGCCTTTTGGCCTCTACGTGCTACAGAGCAGGCACTATATTGTGCCCCACAGTAGAGATTCCTGTGTTTTATTCAAATGCTTGACTAGATAAAACAAGCAGCATAAACCAAGTGGACCTGTGGGACCCCTTGTCAAAAAATGTGTACCTTTAACTTCTCCAGCACAGATTCTAAGGGAGACTGAACAGGTATTTGCAAGAGATACCTATTGGGGTAACTGGGAAAGCAAACCACAGGAAGCTCAGACAATGTCCTAAACTGGTTCTGCATGGGGGCTGAGAGATTGTACTGGGTGAGATGGACTCGATCTGAAATAGTATGGCATTCATATATACTAAGATGTCACAGATAGCATTTTTTTGGAGCCTGTAATCCTTTTCATCTTGCACAGTGTTGAGGTTCGGGGGCTTTAGGAAGGAGGAGAGAAGACCATTTTAGTTTCCCAAGCTGCAGACAGAGCTCAGCTGAGATATTTAACAGAGATTTAAAGGCCTTCCAGGGCTATTTGTTGACTCATAGGTCACCTTCCTATCTGGCATCTCTCTGTTGTGCACTTACATTTGCTGAGTGTAACTTGCTAATTCCACTAGATAAACTTCCATATACTGTAGAAAGTGCCCTATATAGTGCTGTCTCAATTCAAGCCCCCCAATCAACTGCTTAATTTTGTGAGTTTTTCTTTCTGAAAATGAAAGTGGTTTTCCAGCCATTTCATAGGCTGAGAGCAGAAAATCTGTGTGTTCTTTAGAAATGATTAGTTGCAAATAAATTATGTAAAAATGGCACAATTTAAAGATTTGTAAACAGATTGTCATAAATTGATGTTAGATGGGAATGCTAATAGTTTAGGAAAGAATTTCTACTTACTCCATATTTTTTGTAATACCATGTCACTTTTAAATAAATTTTATCCTTATATTTTCTCATGTTTCACTTCTTGGAGTTGTGGAGTGAGGAAGATCGACTGCAGAACAACAGAAGATTGTCCCTCCAGCTCCCTCTTTCCTTGTAAAGAAAAGGGTAGGCAGGCAAAAAACTGGCCTGGTGCTGCATATTGTGCATGATGGTACAGGGAAGAAGTTATTGTAATAGTTAACATAGCAAAATGAGGATGAAGTTCAGTCACAAGCAGATTGTTAATGGTCCCATTTCAATAAAGCTTTTGCTTTGAAGGATGAAAAAGAATAGAAGGTGTCCCGAGCAGGGAATCTAAGTACTCTGGGTGAAATCATTGACACAAAAACTACTTTTCTTATTTTTACCATCACTCTGGCTAATAATCAATTAGAGTAATCAGAGATTCAGCTGAAACTTTTCTCTCATGACTACAACAGGTGTTTTGTACAATAGTCATCTCCAAATTCAGGCCTCCAAAAATTTTGCCTGAGGATAAAGCATAGTTTAACCAGACTAATAGTAACTCTAAATTTAGATGTATGTAGTACACTTAAGAAAGGAACATCTGAAAGTAAATATGGTAAGAAATTCTATTTAGATCTTGGAAGTCATTCAGCCTAAAGAGAAAAAAAAAAAAAAACACAAAAAAACCCCAAAACAAACCAAATTTCCATGTTTATTAATTAATAATTGCTTTATGTAATTTGTAAAATTATAAGTGTTTCAGTCTTAACTTACATCTCAACTATTCATATCTGTGCTTTAGAATGCTATTTGATTTTGGAATTGATGTGAAGGGAGAAATTATAAGGGACATATTTAATTAAGCTTCTATTCATTTATCTGTGATAAAAAATAAAACAGAAGATAGCAAAAGAAAATGTTTTACTCCGGATTCTTTTTATTATATCATGGCAGTAAACTAGGGATGAACTAGAATTCACTGTGAATGGTGTGACAAAACATTCATGAGTCGTTTCATTGTTTTTTCCACTTAAACTAATTTAGATTAGGTCCAAGATATTAATTCCTCAGAGGTAACAGTGCATGTCGTTTTAGTTCAAAATAGGCAAACTTGTGCAACCCCCAGCCAAGCAGTGTAAGCACAATAAGTATTTTACCATTTTCATTTATTTAAAAGCTATTTAGGTATATAAAAATCTTTTGAAGATTATCTTTTCACCAAACTGTAAACTCCCCAAGCAAAGGTTTTCCCAGACGGTAACTTCTTAATCTTTCCCAGCCCTCTTTTTTTCCTTTACAGAGAAACATTCCATTTACTACCAAATTCTTCTTTAAGCTACTGCATTCCACTGTCTCAGCTGGAGGTACTTCTGTGAGGTGATCTCTGACACCTGGGTTCAGGATGCATCACAGGAAAATCACTTTCTTTTTGTCCTAGAGGGGTAGAAGTGGTAAGGTGCGTGTTCTTTCTTCAGCCATCTGATTTTTCTCCATGGTGTGTAATTTGTGTTTAGAAACATTGATGATAATTTAGTAAATCAAATGAGATTCTCTGAGAGCATGTTCTTCTCTCCTCAAACTTTCTTTTGCTGTTCTTGTTGTGTGTGTGTGTTATATTCCTGGAAATTTGGGGTTAAGTCTTCAATTTCTTGGTGTTTTCAGCTTGTGTTTCCTTTGGTAGCCAATGTATTAGGAAGAAAATCACAGAAGTTTTACTGAGTATAAAATGGACCATTCAATTATCACTATTTTGTTGTCATCTGGGGGTGGAGGGGGGGTGAGGAGGGGAAAATCTCCGCAATTTATGTATTTTTGGATTGTTTTATTGCTGGCTTATTTTAAAGTGCCCTTGAAAGTAAATACAGGGATTTTTTCTGGATGGCAGAAAGTAAAGGGAGACTGTTCTACGCTCTGAATGATGGCAACCTTCTGCTTGAATGTGAGAGTTCAGAACACAGGATTAGAATGAATTTCATTTTCAGTGGCATTGCCTGTTGGTGTATATCCTTTCAGACTTCCAATTTTCCATTGAAAAGGAGATAAAAGAGGCTGTATGACTTAAGAGAATAATGGAATGGTATTAGAAAACTAAATTTAGAGTGAGTTTTCTCTAAAGCCTTGTGAAACAAAGCTTTCTTGTGTGTTACAAGTAGAGAAATACAATTTTGTTGGATGATAATGGAAAGGTTTATGCAAGCAGTGCTTCTGCATCTGATTTTCCATCAGATGCATGTAGGATCAATAGTACAGGTTCATTGTGGGCAAAATATCATAAGCACTGTGGTGCTTGTTTTCATATATACTGGGTATGGGTTTTACGCATGCAAATGGACATTCCCATATGTTTTTCATATGTTAGCTCTTGCCTTCATCATCTTACAAATATGTTTTGAAATGTTGCTTCATTTCATGCAATTAGGAAGAACAAAGCATTAAGGAAAATAATTTTATGCTTTGTACAGTATAAACAAAACCCCCAGAACTTTCCAGGCAAGGGAGGAGAGTATGTCAAATTAATCTATAAAAGTCAGACAAAAGGACTTTGCTTGGAAAAGAAATGCAGAGTGGTTTTAATTAATGTTTTGCTTCAGGTCATGCCATGTTTTTTCAATTAGGACTTTAGTGTAAGAAACTGTCTCTTTCTAAATGTCCTTACTCCTTTAAAAGGAAAGACTTGATCACTTTCCAGAGATGGGGGAATGTGATATTTTCAGTTGTCTTTAGTATAGGGTAGTATGATTTGCGATTCCCTCCCAATTCTGAATATAATTGAAATGCATCAGGATCCAGCAAATTTAAGTACCATTTTTAAACTCTTAATTTTTCTTTCCGTTCAGTTCTCTGTTTTCTTGAGAATATTTTTCCATTGCAAAATTCTGGCACAAATTATTTCCCTTGATGCTTCAATCACTTCTTTTCTTTAAGTTTCAATATATTTATTTCATAGCTTGTATGCAGCGTTTTTCTGGAATAACTTTCTGTGAGTTGCCTTTTGTGTATGTCTTAAAGTACCTGTATTTTAGTTTTAGTTCACAAACATGTTTCTTCTTTCTTCTTGTGACTCTTTTTTTTTTAACAATAATGTGTTCCCTATGTACGTGTGCGTGCTCTGCAATGGGTCTCTTTTGTTTCTAATCTCCTAGTTCTGGTTGGAATGAAGCACTAAAGTGAACATAAAGATTGGCTGAGGAATTTTCCAAGAATTCCAGAACAGTTTCCGCTTTGGTCCAAGCTATAGCCCACTTCCAGATGATACATGCAGAATGAGCATCGTAGTTCCAAGCTTGCCTGCTAAAACCAAAGCTAAACAAGCAAGAATAAACTAGTGTATCCCCACATCTAAAGAACACCTACAAAAGTACAGGAAAATATTCCTGAATAAGATTTCTACGTGTCCACCAGAGTTTTGCAAATGCTGTTAATAAAGATGTCTTGTGCTGCCAGTCTGTGAACGTCACCATCCTTGTTTCAAGCAGTAAGGCCTATGTTTGGGGGAAAATATCATCAAACCTGGATAATGCTGCATTAGCTCAGTCATGGGGTCATATGAGCATCAACCTAGGTCTTTACTTCTATATTAAATAGTCATGCCTTCCTTAGCATTGACTTTAGCACCAATGGAATAACATCGATATTACTAAAATGGTATTACAGAGTGCAGGTTAGCAGCAGTGTGGGATATTTTTTAATACCATTTTTTAAATACTAAGTTTGCAAATTGAACCCTCAAAAGTTCAGAAATTCCAAATTCAGAAGTGCCTTTGCTTTGTCAGTTTGCCACTTTCATAAGGAGAGTAGGATTTGATGCATAGACTGACATCTGGCAGAGAAAATCTGTGTTCAGTCCTGTAACCAGTCGGTATCATAGCCTATTTGTATAAGGACATACAGGTTATTGTAAATCTACAATTTCCCATCTTTTGGTTTAACCTCTTGGTTAAAATTACTTTTAGAAGTTGTCTTTGAGCTGCTAGGAATTTTAGAAGAGGGGAAAAATCCAGTTTCCTTGGCTCTCGTGAGCGCAGCGTGCTGCAGCTGCTGCCCCAGCAGTGGTGCGAGTCCAGCTCTTTCCCATAGTTAGGGCCATCTTTTTTTAGATGTTACCAGCATCTTTCTGTGGAATGCATGTGGCAGGAGAGATCATTGGTTTAGGCACATCACTCAAAAAATGATGCCTCCTACTTATCCTTTGCAAAGAATTTGAAATGCTTAATGAAAATGTCAGTGCTTCTCAGGCAAAGGTCAGAGGAAACACTTAAGACTGAAAGATTTAGCCTAAATCTAGGGTTTGTTATGTCATCCCAAAGTAAGTGAAAAAAGAAAATATTCTTGGTAGTTGTAAACAACAGAATGTCCCTTTGACTGTATCACTTTCAGCTTTGGTGCAGGGCATAACGTTGGCTAAATACTTCAACTTGTTAACAATAGTGGTGAAGAAGTTCTAGTGGAAAAGTTATTATATACAAGAATACAAATAATGTTTGCTCTTGCAGCCTATTAGATTCATTTGTCAGAGCTGGACATAATCTAATAGGCATGTCATGACACTTCATACTGGTTTATTTACAGGTCAACATACTTATGGTAAAGTAGGGATGTTTTTTGTTTTTCTTTTTTTGAAAATGCTGCCTAGATGCGCCTTTGTTATTCACAATATTGAACAGGAATTGGTACTGCCTGCTCAGTATTGTGAGCTCCCCGATAAAGCCTTCTGTCTTGTGCATTTCCTTCAGCTATTTTTATCTTATGTAAACTGTAACGGACAGAATTATTACCTTGTTGCTCTCTGAGTACTCAGCTCTATGCAGACTGTACAGATCTAGGTTGGATCCTGTTTCAGTTTTGCCAGCCAGATACAGAATATTGTAATTAATTGCAAATGAGACTTGGAATTAAACCAATATTTTTGAAAGTATTTTATACTTTCTAGCAGTTAGGAAATGCAATATATTATCAGTGTCGTGCCTTAATTCCTAGGCAGAGGCAAGTATATTGAATTAATTTCAGGAATGAGATGACTGCTAATAATGCATAATGCTATGCTTTCAAATCTCTACATATTTGCATCCAGTCTGCATGCTCCCTCGGATCCATTTCATTTCTGTGTCAGCTGGTTTCTCTGTGCTACACGAGATAGCATTAGGTGTACAAAGGTTTGGTGTATTCTGCATGCTTTACTCAACAGGCTGGATGTATCTGAGTTAGTGTGTCTGTGTGTTAGAAAACCTGTTAGGATGCCTTTAACTTTTCTATTAAGAAGCACCTGGAAGGTGACAATTGCATTTGGGTCTCTTGTGTTAATGTGGCTGGGAAATGGAGAGGGTAGAAGGCAGAAGGGTGTGGTTACCCACAGAACCACACATGTGGAGTGGAACTGCAGGGCCCTGTCAGGAGGTGTGAAAAGAACTGCCATGGGGGTGCATTGCTGGTGTGCGACAGTCTCCACAAGATCCAGTCTGAAGGGCAGTAAGCTACAGGCTGCCGAGTTTAACTTACTGGAAAAAGGTCAGATCGGTCCCATAGCTGAGAACTAGTATTCTCAAGAGAGCTGTGGGGAGAGATGGCAAGCACAGCTTGACCCAAATAAATTGCAGTCCGAGCACTGGGAGAGCTTTGGCCTGCAGGGAAGCTAATCCCTGGAGATGCTGGCATTGCATAAAACCACTTTGAACCAAACTCAGCACAGAGAATCTGCACAGCTCTAATTGAAACAGCCTTTTGTTGTAATGAAAAGAAAGCTGCAGAAGGGATGGTAAATTATGAATCCTTTTCTTTTATTTGGAGCCCACCATTGGCTTGCTAGCATTATACAAAGAACATTCTGCACTCAAAGTCCATTGGGAATTTAGTCAAATATTGCAGTAAATGATGTAACTCATTGCCAGGAGCTTCTCCAGACCTCTACTGTTTTATTTGTTTGTTAGTAAGGCTTCACAGGCAACTTCTTTCCTTTTTATTTTCTTTTTTTTCTTTTCCTTTTTTTTTTTAATTTACAGAGTCTACATTTGCTTTTCTCAACTTTTTCTTACTTACGTTTTGCTTAAAGCAATTCTAATCAAATGACTGCTTTAATTAATATGTTTAAATCAAAGATTTGTACCTTTTATGACGTGTAATAATTTTTGACATTCATTAAAGCACAGCTTTTCAGCTTTAATAATTCCTTCCAGGCTCATTAGAAATAAACAATTGCTGGACTCTTGTATTTGGCACAGTACTGTATCATTTATCATGAGCAGTAATCCTTACTGTTCTTTCTAGTCTTCTGCTTTTACCATTCTAAATACTTTTTGATCTCAAGTTTTAAGACACACTATCTCAAGAGTATGCAACTGAACTCTGACCTTATGAAGGTATTTAGTCAGATTTGTTTGTAAAGATATTTAGGGTCATTTGTGGTTTCTGAAAACAATTAGTGAACTATATATTTATTTTCTCTTTCTAGTTACATATTAAAATTCGTATGCGTTTGCTTTTTTCCCTGTGTGGAAGAAGTATGCTTAGTTTTATGGGAGACAAGGTTAGATGCATTAGAAACACTCCGGAAAATCTGTTTCAAATTTCTCTTTCATTGCTGCAGTTTTCTACTATAACACTTAGAGGTGTTTTTTGCTGAATCAAAACCATGGGTAAAGTTAACTGGTATTTAGGGACATATTTAACTGGTTTTTCTCTTTACCGGCTGCTTCAGCACATCCAGCTTAACCAAAAGGACTGTGGCACTCTGTAGCCTTTTTGTCTTCTCAGAAGATCTTTTGCTGTGGAGAAAAAATTAGAAGATCAGTCTTCAAGTCCTATCTGTTCTTGAATGCTGTGTGAATATAAAAAGTAGTTAGGCCTCCCTTCACTCCTGATCATGTTTTGTTTGCATACAAGCTGGTTCCAGGAGCTAAACTTGCATAACTAAACTGCTGCAAGAACCCTGTCTGTCTTACCCAGTCTCCCAAACTCAGAGATTTTCCAGAGCTTTGCTGATGCTTTTCAGCTTCTCTGTATCTTTTGAAGACACTGAAGAAGAGAGAGTGGGGCTGCGGCAAGCAAATGTGGAGATAAGAAGCCAAAGGTTATTTTGTGAAGATGGAGTATTTAGCAATGCAGCTGAAATCTGTGAGGTGTTGGCAACTGTGTAGATCCTCTTGAGTGCAACAGAATATAATCTCTATATGGTATCTTTTTCTCCAAGCCTCATAAATTCCACAACTCCCATGACAGCTACAAAAATATTTGCAGGCTAGGATTTCGGGAGTATCTTTATCCTAAATTTCTATTTGAATTTGGTTTTAATGTCTAAGATGCTCCTACCAGAAAAGATGTACTTGGTGTGTGGGTTTTTTAGTTATCTGGTGAAACTTTAAAAAAAATCCACCTGGAACTCAAGCAGAGGTCTCAAATGTAAGAATTTGAGCTGACCAACAAAAGATCTGTATTTATAAGTCTGTGATCGGGCGAAAGGTGAGTTGTGCCTGAAAATGTTGGATCCCGCATGCAGGAAAGCCTTGTCTTCACTGCAGTATCATGCAGTTTCTACAGTATTTTATTAGATTGGATCAGATCCCCCGGTGGGATTTTTGCACTAGCTAGTAGATGTGGTTTGTGACTGATGGGAAGACTTGGTTTGGTAAAGTGAATATGAATTTGTTTTACTACAGATGTCTCCAATAGTGTGAGAATGTAGCACCTGTATGTTGGTATACAAAGGTCTATGTCTGAATTCATATGCTATTGCTTTTGTCTGAAAAGGACTGGTTTGTGCTTACACCACTTTGTCACAGCTGTTGTTGCAATAAGGGACTTTTCATGTTGGGCCATAATAGCAAGAGTAGACCATGCAAGACAGAAGTATCCTCGTTCTGCTAAGCATGGAAGCATCTTGACTATTATAGTGTGTCAGGTTTGGGGCTTTGCACCCCAAGTAGAAGTCAAACCATTGGAGGGGTTCTGAATGAGGGCGACAGAAATGGTCACAAGCCTAGAAGCCACGAGCTTAAAAAAAAGTCAAACGAGTTGAAATTGTGTAGTCTAGAAAATACTGGGATCACCGGTGGAGACATTATCTATTAAAAAGCTACTGCAATGGCAGAGGCTGACTTTTCTCTGCATTTGAGTGGAGTAGGAGGATAGTAAGTACAATGGGCTGAAATTGCAGCAAAGACTTGGATTAGACTTTAGGAAACCTAATAGGGTGGTGAATCACTGGAGTAGACAGCTCTGTAGACTGTCATGGGAGGCCTTCAAGAACAGACTAAGCAACTGTTGGTCAGGGTTGGCACAAGTATAACCAGTGTTACCTCATGGCAAAGAAGCAGTCCAATTGACATTTTAGAGGCCCTTTTTAATCCTCCTATTTCTCTGAGGACCTGATTTTATTAAATGGCAGGTTGTTTCCAACACGACACAGATTGAATACTGGCCCTTATTGCTTGCACACTTGGTACATTTTTAGAACATAGAGCTTTCCAGGAAAATCAAGCTGCTCATTGACCAGCAGTTGGCACGGCGTCCTTCCTAGCTCCAAAGTGAGACGCTGCTGACCAAAGGGAACAGGAGGTTTTCTAATTCCCTGCTTGTATGCAGCCATAACACTGCAGGCTTCAAATGGGAAGGAAGCTTGAACAGTCTCTGTCCAGACATTAAATATTGATGCCTAATAAAAATTGACAGGAAACATATTTTAGGGAGTCCAAACTCTTCTGATGAAAGTAGTGGTTACCAAACCATCAGCTTGATGATGGCCCTGTTACTATATGCCTACTTTAGCTTATTTGAATTTAAGTCTCTTCGAGAACGCTGCTTCTCTTTCAACATTTTTAGTATTACTGCTTTTCTTCTTCCCAAATAAGGAAGCTTTAACCACAGTGTGTGCCTGCCAAACTTCAGCTTTTTGGAGCTGCAAATATGAAGCAGGATGCTATCTGTTTTTATGAGGTCTTTCTGTTATTTCTATAATCCTCAGCCAGCCAAGAACCCCTCATTTATCCTCCTGTTTTAATCCTGCTGTGTAAACAAAAGACAGACACAGTCTTGGTTCCAACTCGGCTAAAACTTGAAGCTTCTTGGTAGATAAATTATACTGATAGATGGACCTATTTTCTAGAAACATGCATCTTTCTTTGAAGAAATTGTGTAACTGTCCTCTGCTGTTTGAGGAACACCTGAAGAAATGTTGCTTTTTCAAATATATTTTAATTTGTTTTAAAAGATAACCCAGGGGCCCCCCTTGCAGTTAGAGTTTCATCATGCCAGATGTTGTGCAGTGCTTATGCTGGAAAATCTGTTTACTTTAAAAGCAGCTGGAGAGTTGTCTGAGAAACATGGAGGATGATAGTGAAAACAATGGTTATGCGCATAAACACTTATTTGAAAAGGAGTTTGAATTGATAAATCATATTTGTAAAAGATGTAACACTTAAAAAAAAACAAAACAAAACAAAACAAAACAAAAACACCCCAAAAAAACCAAACCACAAAAAGGTCTTGATGTTACTAAACCTCTGATTTGTTTTTGTGGCCTACTCTAGGGTAAGAGGCAGCTCAGCATCAATTCGCTCTTAGGGAATCAGAACATAGGCTTGTAAGTCTCTTATTTTCAAGTGAAAAACCTCTGTGTATTATTCTAAAAGCTGGTGCTTTCCCAATTTATCAACTTGCTTAAATGTAGGACTTTTAAAAATATGTTTAATGATTTTCTGGTGCAAATTATAAAGCCTTTAGTTTCCTCAACATTATCTTAAATAAAAAAGTCTTGGTTCTTATACACTGATATGTTGCAGATACTAGGGTAAAAATCTGACTGAGTCAGAGGTAAAATTTCCCTTAACTTCAGGGGGGATCTTGCTCTAGTGGTATTTAAAATTACAGAAGTTATACTGAGATCTCTGATGTTATTTAAGTAAGGCCTTCCATTTTGCAATGAACCCATCTGTGAATTTCCAGGAGAATTTCTAACAAAACCCAGAGTGAGGCAGGTGGTTATTTGTCTTTTGTAAATTGGACTTGATTGCAAATTGTATTGACAACCTGAGAAAATTATTCTTATGTCTTGGTTACACATTGATAGTGCACTGCTGTGGTTTACCCTGTTTGTTGAATGAGTTTAAAGTGACATATCCATTATCAGGCATTTAATACAGTAGAATTGTAAAGCTGGTTTTGTTTAATTTACACGTAACATTCATGCTGATTTAATTGCAAACCACTTTGTTATCATAAATTTGTAAATGAATAGTCCCATAAAACTAAAGAACAAGGTTGCAACAAAAATGTAAAGCAGTATAGAATCATAGAATAGTTTGGGTTGGAAAAGACCTTAAGACCATCTAGTTCCAACTCCCCTGCCATGGGCAGGGACACGTCCCACTAAACCATGCCACCCAAGGCTATGTCCAACCTGGCCTTGAGCACCACCAGCAATAGAGCATTCACAACTTCCCTGGGCAACCCATTCCAGGGCCTCACCACCCTCACAGTAAAGAATTTCTTCCTCAGATCCAATCTAAATTTCCCCTGTTTAAGTTTGAACCCATTACCCCTTGTCCTATCACTACAGTCACTAATGAAGTGTCCCTCCCCAGCATCCCTATAGGCCCCCTTCAGATACTGGAAGGCTGCTATGAGGTCTCCACGCAGCCTTCTCTTCTCCAGGCTGAACAGCCCCAATTTTCTCAGCCTGTCTTCATACGGGAGGTGCTCCAGCCCCCTGATCACCCTCGTGGCCCTCCTCTGCACTTGTTCTAACAGTTCCATGTCCTTTTTATGTTGAGGACACCAGAACTGCACACAATACTCCAAGTGAGGTCTCACAAGAGCAGAGTAGAGGGGCAGGATCACCTCCCTTGACCTGCTGGTCACACTCCTTTTGATGCAGACCAGGATACGGTTGGCTTTCTGGGCTGCAAGCGCACACTGCTGGCTCATGTTCATTTTTTCATCAACCAACACCCTCAAGTCCTTCTCTGCAGGGCTGCTCTGAATCTCTTCTCTGCCCAACCTGTAGCTGTGCCTGAGATTGCTCCAATCCAGGTGGAGGACCTTGCACTTAGCATGGTTAAACTTCATTAGGTTGGCATCAGCCCACCTTACAAGCGTGTCAAGGTCCCTCTGGATGGCATTCCTTCCCTCTAGTGCATTAACCGAACCAAAGTAGCATCCTGGATAAAGGTCATGAAAGTAACTGAAAATAGGATTATAAATGAGGTCTATTCTTATATCAAGAAAAAAAACTTTAACAGTATCTTAATTCTTTCAAATCAAGCCAGACAAAACACCATGTAAATAGTGAAAATGAGCATTTAATCTTTTCCATCTATTTTGTATAATTTTAAATAATCAACATGTGAGAAACTTGGAAACATTTTATGACATAACATTTGTCAGTTATCAGTAAACCCATTTAATACATTGTCTTTTCATGAGGTTCCAGAAGCTGCACAATTTCAATAGCTCCAGAAATCTTTCAAACTTATTTTCTTTGGATTTTTTTCTGCTCTTCTGTAAGACTTTTAAATGAGTAACAGTTCAGACTAAAATACATTTATTTGTTAGCCCTTCTTCTTAAAGGCAAAGCAACTAATCTTTGCCTGAAGTAATGCTTCATGTTAGTTTGTTACAACGCTATGTTGGTTAATGACAGTAAAGGATTTCAAAACTCATGGATGTTAAAATGTCTGACAAATACAGTTTCAAAACATTGTCAAGCAAGAATGGTAGACTGAGATCCCTAAAAAGAACAAAAACTAGCGTGGAGATACTCTTCTACCAAGATGCTTGCATTCAGAAATTTACAGATAATACACAGATCCTTAACACTTGAACGAAAAAAACCCAAACCAAACCAAAATTAAGAAAGCCCAAAGAAGCACTAGGAAGGGCAAAGAAGTTGGTTAGATAAAGCCACCTGTTAAATCATTAGTAAGAACTTAGCTTTTAAGAGATGAACTAATTGGATATGTACCTCAAGCAAAATGGAGCCTGACTGTGAAAATGTGAAGCTTGACAAAAGTCAGGACAAAATGAATCTAAAATATCAATAAACCTATTAAGAGCCTTGTGAGAAACCAATCAATAGGGCAGGCAGTAGGGCACAGCTGCTGAACAGTCCACTTTAATACCATCAATAGCCCTTGGGGGAAACTCAGCCTGTTGGTTTGGGAGCATGAAAGAAAAAGATTCACTGTAAGAGGAAAGGAAAAAAAGAAACAAAGTAAATTGTAAATACATTGTTTTCAGGGGAAAGCATGCTACTTCAAATGAATAAGTTAATTTTTGATATAAGAGAAGTATCTGGTGTTGATTTAAGAGAGACGTTTATCATCTGCACCAAAATTGAGAAGGGAATGATGGTAATCTTAAGGTAGACAGTTAAGAAGTCAAATGTCTGAGTCGGGGTCCTCTACACTTTCAGTGGCAAAAATCCAAAAGCTGCAGTTGAAGAAGAAACAGATGAAAACACTCAGCTCTGCAGAGCTTCTTACCCAGTTCTTAAAGTTTGTCACACAGCGACTTTATTGGTTTCTTTGCTGCAGCACTCTTGGCAAATTCCACGGGGTCAGAATGTAAAGCTGTGAATTTATTTCAAAACCTCTTCAGAAATAAATGTGGAGCAAAGGCACTGGTGGAGCCTGGGGGGAACTTGACAAGTAGTATCAACCTTGGCAAGAAATGGACTTTATAAACAGTGTATTCCAAGTATGCCTCTCTCTATCCAGACAGTCTCTACTACTGTCAGAGGCTTTGCTCCAAAAGTGTCTTCCTTGTAGCTCCACAGAAGCACAACACAAACTTTCCCCCCTGCCAGTGTGCAGCTTGGAGAATGCTTAGGATAATTCTGTATTTGTAATGGTTAAACTCAGTACTGTCTCTCCTCCCTGCAAGTGAGCTTTAAAAGCCACAGAAGAACTTGAATATATGTGGATGACACCTCAAAAAGATCATTGTGCCTTTCTGTATCCATACAAATGTCACAGAACAGTCATATGAAGTCAATGGCAAACCTGTAAATTGCTGTTTCACACGGACTGTTCTCCAGAGTGTAATTTTACTCAAGTAGTAGTGGTTTGAAGAGGTACTTCACTTGATGGCTGCTGTAGGCTTGATCTTTCTGGGCTATCCCTTTCTCTGTTGTGAGTTCTAGTAATGCTGGAGCCACAGCATTACTGTTGCAATGCAAAGCTCTCTGTGCAAACTGTAGATTTAGGAGTAGCTGCTGTACGTCCTTGCAGCTTTCATTAATACTGTGTTGAAGGCCTTACAACATCTGTTTTCAGTCTCTGCTGTCTTCTTAGGCAAAATCATGTGCTGCTGATTGGGGTGGTGTAACTTAGCTGTCATAAAATTTTAAATTTGCTTTTATCAGTGATCTTTTCCCCCTCTTGCAGAAGGAATGCTTGGGACAGAGCTACTTGCATTGCCTCTGCAATGTGCTAATTACTCTAAGTATACTCTGCTCTTGTCTTGGCATTATTCTAATATGAAACTAGCCTGAGCTTCGTGAATTATGTGTTTAGTGCTGCATAAAAGTGTAACAACATCATCATCAAAGTGCTGTCTTCCAGGTCAGTGGCTGATTCCTAGACATAGGCCCTTTTCTCTTGTTTTTAAACTCCAACATAATGATTCTTGTTACTTGACCATAGTGGGTAACCCTACATGTGGTTTCATTTTCAACCCAAGTTCAATATCTTGTTTTTCTGTAGCGCTTCATTGTCTGCCTCTTAAACTTAGACTGCTTCACAGCAATTGTTATTTCAGTGGAAGAAGTGTTTCGTTTGTCCCATAATACTGATGAAATGCTGCATCTCTGATTAGCACCTGGATGTGAGCCTTTATGCTAGCTTTGCATGTGTCTGTCTTGAAAGTTAATGGAGGGTAAAGAATATTTGAAACTATCTTAATTCTACATCTGTGTGTTTTCTACCAGTCATGATTTGGTTTAAAGTCTTTGATTTCCCTGAGCAGCACTAGATACCACTGTTTAATTATTCTGGATTTTGTCTTTAGTATTACATGTTTTAATTAATTTACCACTGGCAATCAGCATAATCTGGCTCTATATTCTGGTTTTGTTTTTAACCACAGAAAGAATGATCTTATTGGACAATTAGGTTTTTATTGTCCCTTTGCTTAGTGTTGCTTGTTTTCTCCCTCGGGAGAAACCCGCAAATACTTTGCCTTCTCTTTTATTTCCCAATGACTAGAAGCTACTTATTGCAAATATAGGTTTTTCAGGTTTTTTTTTTTTGTTTGTGTTTTTTTTTTTTGTTTGGTTTTGTTTTATTTAATCTACTAATGTATTTTTAATCTAATATAAAAATGCATTTTTACATTAAATCCTGAATTGTGACAGAGAGCAAAGTTTTCCAACATTTTTGCAATGGAATCTGGGCGGGAAAGGTTTCAGGTCACCTCATGCTTTTTCAAATTTACTAAAGAATTATTTTACTTTAATGACTGTAAAATAGAATTTATTTCAAAATGAAAATAATGTAAGCTCTATGAATATCAGAAGGCGCTCTGAAAATTAATCCAAGTCTAGGATTTTATTTAAATATATTAACTTTTGAAAACTCACTGGGTAAATAGGATTCAAAATTTTATGGTAGCTCTTGCTTCTTACCAACAGAAGAAAGAACTGCAGCTATTTTTTAGATTTCATTGCAGTTTCTATTGTTGATATATATTATTTTGTCATTCAAGGTAATGACTTTGGTAATGTCAACAGCTGACAGTCTAGAAGCATGAATGTTTCTGAGTGCAAATCACCATGGGCTTTCAGATCATATCCCAGTTACGCTTTTGTATTGTTGCTTTCAGCCTTAAAGAAAACATATTTCATTGGATGTCTTGGGGTACTTTTTGTTTCAAATGACTTTGTGTTTCTGTGACTGTTAGTGCAGAAATTACTTCTCTAGGACAGCTCTGATGAAGAGAAAACTAATGTCTCTGTCCTGTTTTATCTTTACGCTTGGTTTCCAGGGTTCTCTGTTCTGCTAAAGTTTGTTTCCCACAACTTGGAAGCCATAAGTCCCACAGGACTTTATAGCAACATCAGTAAAAGCATGAACTCAATTTCTCATTACCAAAGTACTACAGCAAGATCTGTATGTCTTGGCTCCCTCAAACCAATTCATTCTTTAATTCACAGTAATTTTTAACCTCTCTCTCACTTACCATTTTTCCATAGGTTACCTAGATTTATGCATGGCTCTAATGTTAACGGTATGTGCAAGACCAACTAGAGGTTAAAGCATTTTTGTGCTGACAGGACACCCAATGTGTCAAACAGCAGCTTTGGTTGTTCTGATATACGGTCTGCTGGCAAAAGCTACTAAACATAGTTGGGCTTATCTTAGTCCTGGAGAAAGGGGAGTGTGGCATTCCTGTGACAGGAAGCCAGCACCGGGCACTTCAGACATACCATTCATCACTCTCCTTTACAGGGACTGAGCTGGCATTCCTGTGTTTATCAACTAAAATCAATTTTGAGAAAGTGTCTGCCATGCAAAACCCTTCCAGTTGCTTGGCCTGATAGTTGCTGAATTTATCGCATGCTAATCAGTTATACTATGACACTCAGCAGGGAAAGAAGCAAAACAGGGCTAGAATAATGCAGACAACTCATAGAATTAGTTTGTGTGAAGCTGGACAGCTCTAGCGCTGCATGTCACTGTGACCTGTTTTCATCTGGGGAAGCCAAAATTAACCTTGAAAGAGAAGCTCCTGCAGCATGTTGAAAACAACAACAAACCTGGGGAGAGCCAGGAGCCTTGAAAGAGAATTGCCTCCATTTCCTATTTAAATCAAAAAGAGATTTAAAGGCAATTAAGATCATCACAGAATGAGAGCCCTGTGGGTGATGCTGGATCTGAATGCTGAGCCAAAAGTGTAACTAATACATGCATGCACGATTTCTTTTTAAATTTTCATTTTTATTATCTAGCATTAAGAGTCTTGGACACGCAAGAAGTTGGTTTTACATCTTCCTTTCAACTCGTTCAGTGGTGAGTTTGCACTTTCTAAAGCCACAGACAGTGTAACACAGTGTAAATGGCAGTAGCCATTGTTGCCCGGGGCATGCACTGGGGCCCTGCAAGGGCCAGCAAACACACAGCCTGATTGGCTCAAATGCAAATGGCATTTAGAGTGCATTGTGTAACTTGGTGTAGCACTGTATTACACAGTTCTGTAGGGCAGTGGAGTTAATGCAGGGCTCTGACAGTGGTTTCACGCATAGGTTTGAACAGAACGTGTGCAAGTCAGACCTGACCT
Organism: Amazona ochrocephala; assembly: GCA_039720435.1. Taxonomy (NCBI): domain Eukaryota; kingdom Metazoa; phylum Chordata; class Aves; order Psittaciformes; family Psittacidae; genus Amazona; species Amazona ochrocephala. The sequence goes on from CM077879.1 coordinate 67,365,181, forward strand.
CCTTCAATTTTAGACTCAAGGACAAGGAAAAATTATCCCACGAGATAAATATTTTCTTTTTTTTGAGTGCTTTCTGCTTTTTCCGGGTTCATAAATAACTCTTGGGTAACCTAGCTGAAAAGCAGAAATTTGTATGTTTGAACACCCGTTCACTGAAAGCAAAATATCTCTCAGCAAATATTGTCTGCAAGAAATTAATTGACCAGCTGTACTGTTGTGGTACTTCTGTATATCTCTGCTGGAACCCAGGCACTTAAATTTTTATTACTATTTTTATTATTTTTTAACCTGGTAAACTAAATTTCTTCCAGATGTAGTTTGTACTTTAGGGAGAAAAATATGGGAAAAGCTCTTTTTATTATAGCTACCTCATTCTCCTGAGAGAATCCACGCTTCACAGAAAGAGGACATAGAAGAAAAGAGACAAACAGAGGGTTAATCAATATCTAAATTTTACTCTGTTCAGCTTCTCAGCAGAGTGCAACTGCTGTGAGGAGGTGAATATCCTCTCCTAGGAAAGGGTTTTGGCTGTCTCTCATGAAGGGCCTGGCTTCTCACTAGCTGCAGGAGAGGTCCTGGTGCCAGCTACAGAGGTCACTGCTCATTTGCCCTCTGACTTGAAATGGCAAAAACGAAACTAGCCAGAGAAGAAGGAGAAAAATGCAATAGAAGGAAGGCTGTGTCAGGCCAAAGGCAAAACCCTGAGTTGTTAAGGGTGTGCTGGAAAAGAAATGGCTAGAAAAGAAATCTGACATATGGGGCAATGGTCTAAATGTCCTGAGGCAGGATTGATTGTCCTGGCAACAAGGATGTTGATAAGGCACCCTCATAAGGAGAAGATCAAAAGAGGCAGAGAGTGGGGAAAGGAAGGGAACACAAAGACAATGGAAATCTCTCTTTCTTGAAGATTATCTGTCTGCTGTATCACAATGTGAACAGCTTTGCCAAAGAGGGGATGAAATATTGTTTCGGGGTCTCTCAATACAATATGGCATCCTCAGGCTGCTCTAGCCCTGGCAAGAGAAGCTAAGTTAAAATTAAGCTGCAAGAAGTTTGTTGTTCTTTGAAGAAAAGAGGCACCTACATGTATTTTTAATATTAAATGAATCTCAAAGATCATGGTGTACTCTGTGCTCTTGGAAAGCCACTAATATAGCTTCTGGTACCTAGCTTAGCATAACCCAGTTTTTCTGTAGTCTCAGAGGGAGCAAAGTGATTAGAAAGAAATTGGAAAGGAGAGGTAATATAAGTGGAGTGAGATGGACAGATGAATATTTGGGTGCTTGGGGAACTTGACCAAATACCACTGTCAAGTCCTGTTGTATAAGATCTGCCTTTGCCAGTTTTACACTGAATATGAAGAATAAAAGCCTAGCTCCCTGTTGTTGTCTCCCCATTTCCAGCCCCTCAGGTCCCCTGGATGGGCAAGTTCTACAAGCATCAGCTGTATGAACAAACTAAGAAGTATGGGCTGGATATCCACTTTCAAATGAGCTGGACTGCATGATAGCAGTGTTCGTTCCTTCTGTTGTCTCCATAAAGAATCAAGATGACCAGCTTGGGTGTGAGCCTCTTATGCTATAGATATCGAAAGAAAAGCTTAGATGTCCCAAGTCCCATCCATTACATGTTTATCTGTGCTCAAATGATCTGGCATGCAGCCAAACCACTACATATGAGCAATATCCACAGGCACCTGATAAAGGCATGTGTATAACCAGGAGTGGCTAGAAAAAAAATAAAAAGGATGGATATGAAGGGTAACTTGCACACTTTTTAGTTGGCTTTTGGTAAGGTAAAGTGTCTTCTCATGCCATAAAAATTAAAAATGGGCAACTTGTAGCTAACCCTTAGGGACCACTTTTCACTGAAATTAAATCTCTTGAGAGACTTCAGGTTTGAATGGGGTGCTCTTGAGGGCTTTATTCTGCTTTGTTTGCTCAACAACTTCTCACTCCTCCATTTCCTGAGTGAGGGAAGACTTGTAGGCAGAGGTAATAACTTCTTTTATTAAAAAGCTATGTGGTAGAACTGAGCAATCAAAGAAAAAAACAAGGGTTTGGGTATTCTGTTCTGAAATAAAAGCTGTGAAATTAAGGAGGAACAGTTATTGTCAGACTGATTTCATTAATGGAAATACTGACAGGTGACTGCAAGTGATTGTTTTTCCTCTCTCTTTATAGTCCTCTCAGTTCTACCAATGTGGCTGTGCTGTGAACCAGGGAGGGAACAGAACATATTTTAAAGTAAGATTCAAGGGGGAGCGGGAAAGGGGAAAATATTATATATTGTTATCAAGCCAGGTCAGCTCTCCAAACTGGCTCATGAAATGGCCACCCAAATAGTTGTGCAGTGGTGTTTGGTGGTTTTGGGAGACAGCTGGCCTGGCCAGACAATGTCTCATGAAACTCAGTCTCAACTCAAATGCATTTCTTTAGAGGCAAGAATGATTTAAAAATACTTGGCTCTGTCTGGTTCCCAGGTATTCTTCCTGCCCCTAGGCTGTCCTGGCATTATACCAACACTAGATGTTTGTATAGCCATATGTTGAGCAGATGCAAACTGATTGAAAAATGTTCTTTCTGTAGAAATGAGATTAACTGAGTTCTAGGCAAATGAGAGAAATAAGAATTTATCCTGTGCTAGAGCTCACATGTGCACATCTGTACTAGAGATGGCTAAAAATTGATAAACTGAACTCTACCTACCACATCTGTCACCTGAACTGAAGGGTCACAAGTGCACTATGAATGTACTCAGAGGGACAGAGAAGGAAGAACCACAGAACAGGCAATAGAAATGAGGATTTTCTATTGTACAGAGATTTCCCAAAATAAGTTAGTCAATCCTTGCTATGAAAGCATCATAAAGATGATCTTGGGAGAGCGCTGAAGGCAAGAAGTCAAACACAAAGCGTATGAGACAAGACATCAGCAGGAGCATAGTTTCTTTCCTCTCTGGTGCAGATGAAAGCTAATAGCATTATTGACTACTGAAGTATTATGTAGCAAGGATGGCTCAAGAACTTGCTTTCTGTACCAATTTATGACTGCAGCAGACCTCAGAAAATGATTGCATAAAATTAAGCTTCAGGGTGAAAAATGAATGAGGCTAGAGTACATTGAAATGCAATGCGAATGTGCCTTTAAAAGTTGAAGCGTTTCTTTAACCAGTAATTGTATTAAAAGGGTGAGAGGGAATTTTCATCTCTGCTCCTGTGCACTGGCTTATGTTAATGATTGTAAAATATTTGGAATATAATAAAATCTATGTATAAGGGGCTGAAGAGAGGGGAAGAAAGCTGAAAATCTATGGATTGAAATTTATACAGTTCTCCCAGACTACAGCTTCAGGCTTCTCTGAATATCAGCTGTGATGTGTTATTTACTTAGTGCATTTTATTGCTAACCAACTGTTTTGTTGTGAAAACAATGACCTTCACAGACTGCTATCATCCCAGCAAACAGACAAGTATCAGCCATGTGAACGGGCGGGAATGTGTCTTGTATGGCAAGCTGCCTGGTGACCATAGAGCCTTGATGCTCTTTGTCTGCTGGGTGAAGGAGGGGAAGGTGCACTCTCTAACTAGGAAGCAAGTGGTTTGACTAGCTTGCTACCTTTACTGTAAAAAGATGTCACTTGCTGTTCAGCATCCCTAACGCTCACTATGTGACCTCAAGAAGCCAACAGACTTCTTGTCCTGGTTCAGTGTTTTATTCTATCTTGTAAAGAAATCTATTGATTCCTCCTGATTGCAAAACAGATGGTTGTTTTCTTTAATTCCAGTTTCTCAAGCTGCAGTAGACTCTGAAAATGAGTAAGCATGGTAGATTTTTCTACAGGGGCTCCAAAACTACATCTTTATGAATGCATAACTGAAAGGCAGAATCTGAAACATAGTTTGCCTTCCAGACTGCTTAGAGTTGTTTTTCTTGGACAGGCCCAACTTCCTATACCTGCACAGGTCCAGACTGAATTTGATAATCATATTTTTGATCCAGACAGCATAAGACATGAGTTCCAGTTGCTGTACCTTAAATAGACTTCTACTGAGCTTAAACACTTTAAAGTACTGAAGTACTGAGGTGAGAGGTAACAAGACTGCTTACTGGTGGAAAGGAAGAAGCCAAACTAAGTGTTTTCATGAAATGTACTTTAAAGAACCCAAACTATAAATTGAGTACAAGTGTCCACTGGAAAAGAATTATTTCCACTGAAAAATCTCTTTAAAAAAAAAACAACCAAAAAACCAACAAACCCACCCCAAAATGTTGCTGTGAATTCACTGAAGCTTACTTTGAACTTAGCAGACTAGAGAATGCAAATCCTGAAGTCTTAATGAAACCTTTGAAGTATTCTCCTGTCTCAAACATATGAGCTAAATCTTTCTGCTTCGTAAGGATGCTCCCTTTCTTCAAGTTAGGCACTGGGCTTGAAGTATCCTTACTGGGTTGTGCCTCTAGTAAACCATGTTACAGCTGCTGTCTCTTATTTATGAGTGCATGTAACTCAGTAACTTCTTTTTCTTCCAGCAAAATACTTCTGAGAGCCAGAAGAACTGTTTTTAAATCCTTCTCTTTAAAGGCTTTAAAGTACAACGTGATTTTCTTGAGTGAGGTGATAAGGTAGCATCATCTTTTATCCGACCTGGCTAGACATGAACATCAAAGCTCTGTCATGGTAGAGTGTGATACTCAGATTATACTAAGATAATGCTTTCAATAAATTATTCAGTGCAATTACTTCATCCAATTGATACCATCTTTCTCTGACAACAAATGCACTTCACTGCATGACATCTGCTGGCTCTCGCATACCTCAGCACATGCTGTTATTGCGGTTACATGGTAACCAAAATCACCATCTTTTTCGTTAGCTGGAGAAAAGAGAGGTAATTCTATTAGATTTGCACTGATGTTTCTATCTTTGAACACATTTAGTTTTTTTCTTTCTACTTTCAGAAGAAACACTTTCATGTGTTCTAGAAGGTAGGGCCAAGGAAGGCTCTTTCACTGGTGTCTTCAACTACCTAATGGAAAGTTATAGGGAAGGCAGGGCGAGGCTCTTGCTGATATTCACAGTGAAAGACCAAGAGGAATTAACATGTCATATCAAGAAAAATTCTGATTGAGTGCTGTTTCTTTACAAGTATAGCAGTCCTTACTATTATTTGAGTTCCACTGCCACTCTGCCTCCAGAGCAGCTTGTCTTCATGCCCTGTAACTGTATAGAGTTTGTAGCCTAGAACTTATAAATCCATGTTTGAACATCCCAGTTTTATTGTTGAATATCAGGAAGAAAAATCTAAGTCTGCATCTTAAGCGAAGCTGTGTGAATAACACTTGGGGTGGGGAGGGAAGCATGTCTAAAGAAAACCATACAGCTAAGTCCTGAATGTCCTGTGCATGACTGATTAATTTTAAAGTTGTTTTCATTACCCTGAAAACTGGTATTGGTCCGCTCTGGCATGAGGAGGCAGAACAGCTCAAATTCAAAAGATAAGTAAGTTGTTACACGGTTGGTGTGGGGACTGTGGATTTGATTCTGAACATAAACAAGGTTTTTTCTTGTTGTTAAATGCTGTAATGGGGACCATGTGTATGAGATTAAGGAGGCAACTTCCAATCTGACAGACTGATTCGTAGGTGTGTGATGTTGCCCAATGTCAACCCAAGTTGCACATGTGTATTGCAGGGGGAGGGTGGTTGGGTTTTGGTTTTTTTTCCCTTTCTTTCTCAGGGCTTGAGGAATTAGCTTGTGTTGTTGTGTGCTGTACAAAATTGTGTGTTTGGGGAACAAGAGGGTTCTTTTTTGCCGTTCCATCTATGTGCCAATACCAGGAAAGATCTTGGTATACTCTTCACCTTATGCCAGCAGTAGACTTCCGTGAGGTTCTTTGGCATCACAAAAATTAGTGCAGTTGGTTTTGGCTCTGTGCTTAGAAGAAATATTCCTAAAGGTGCATACCTAGGCTTTCCTTTGTGTTTGCTTTAATAGGCTATGCATAGCACAAAGCAGAGTTATTAACCAATGCAAGTAGATCTGAAAGTTGCTTAAAACTTGATTCTCATAAGCACCTCATTTATAATTCTAAAACTTCTAAACAAGAAATGAAACAAGCAAGTCAGCTGGTAATTCGGATTTAAGCACTGCTGTCTCTAAGGGGAGATCAGCAGTGAGAGCACCCCTTCAGGTAGGGGCAATATATGAGGAGCGTGGTTATTCCTCCTCCTATTTTAACGACAGTAAAGAGAGTATGATTGACTCCTAGCTGAAGTATAATCTTCAAGTATTTATTTTCACTGGCTCTCAACTCATTTTGGCTGCCATTTGACTGCCAATTATGGAAGGTCAATAGATTTATAGTCAGTTGCTTAAAACGAAAGTTTTTAAAGTCTTAACAATACTAATGGGGATTCACTCCTCAGCTCTGAGAGAAGAAAATGTCAACAGTGACAAAAAGCATTATCGTAGAACTGCAGTTTTCCCAGACAGAATTTCTAATAAGATTATGGCCCAAACTCATTAGGTAACCAATGAGAATTACTAGTAGTGCTCTACTGCACAAATGCACTGTTACCATTTTTAGCATTCTACTTGCTACAATAAGGCAGGTTAAGGGACAGAGTTCCAAAAGTTTGAGTTTATGCAACTGTGTATGTAGTATTATCCTGAATTTGCATGCGTACCTAACGTACAAGTAGGGTATCAGTTTACAATGGTCACTGAGATCTCTAACTGTACCACAGGCAACCCGAAAAAATCAAAAGCACAATTTGGGCTCCCCATACTACAGATTTTAGTGGTTGCTTTTTTAGCACAGGTTTTGAACTTTAAGGCTTCTCATAGCCATCTTTAATTGGCTACATTCGTATAGTAGTGTGGGGAGAGCCATTTTCAGAAAAACATGGTTATTACAGTTTTCTTTTAATCATGGATAGGTCAGCAGCATTTATGATATCCCTCAAGACAATATTAGCATTCCTAGTAAAAGGATTACAGGTTATTTACCCCAGAAGTAAAACACAGAGGTCTGAAGGACCAGTGAGATCCTCGCACTCCAAAGACTCATTTCCGATTCTTAGTTAAAAAGTGTTGTCAGAGGCCCAATTAGATGGAAGCGATACATTAACACTCATAGCTATGAGTTATATGATCACTTCTTTCTTCCAGCAGTGTTTGCTGCACTCAGTGATTGTTCATATTGTGATAAGGCTTAGAGACAATGTGTATTAGACACATAGAAGTATGTCTCTCCCCTTAGGGTTAGCAAGGAATGAGAAATAGCAGATGTCCAAGACAAATATGTGTGTCAGAATACAGAACAATGTCAGAATAAGAAAAATACTGTGCTACACAGCATCTTAGTGTCTCGGGCTGATACACCACAGCTTGTCCCTCACCATGTAATGGTTCCAGTTAGTTGTATCCCTAATGGAAGCTATGAGATAGGATTTAAAGGAAAATGTAAGCATGCTTTAGTGCTGGCTCCAGTAAAAGTGCCGTGAGAGAAGATGTGAGCATGCTTCTTAAACAAATGTAGAATTTTTTGAACACTGGTGATAAGCCTCTGTCAGGTGTGGCAGCATAACTTGGACCTGGGTCTTAAAGAATATTTACCTTGTGTTGTCTTAGTCTAGAATGCCTGTAGGAAGGATATTCACATGGAAAAAGTCAAAGTGGCTTTTAAAAATGTTTTACTAACAACACTTTATACCCACTTTAAAAAGATGCCCCCTGTATACAGTTTATATTCACAGCTTCGTCCAGTACAGATATACAGAAAGAGAGAAAACAGGCCAATAGGGTCATAATCAATTCCTGTTCCTCTTGTGAAAGAGAAAAATTGTGAATATCTACACAGCAAGACAAAAAGCAAGCAGAAAAGAGAAATAAATCCTAGTCTCCAACATTTCCTTTTCAGTGAAACCAAGATATGTGAACGGAGTTATAGAAGTGCTGAGGTAGCATGTGTTATGCATCATGTCCTGTAGGATATGCTGCAAATTGAAATATGGAATAGGCTTTCTTGGGATTTTTTGTTTTGTTTGAACAGTTGATGTGTAGTGCTTATTCCTCTTACAAGTCTTCAGATAAATATCTCAGTGCAAGTATGGTATTTGGTGGTTGTCTCTATATGGGAAGCCTTGATTTATGCTGCCTTTCTTTTTGCCGTTATGTTGAAATCAGAGTAGTACTATGAGGAAAATAGCAAACTGAAAATTGCAGGAGCAGAGCATTTATAGTTAATATAGTGGTATTTTCCTGTGGGCTTTCTGGCTAAGGTAGGTGTCCTCGTAGATTCAGTATGATTGGACAGCCTGCATGGAATGTGGATTTATCTCTGTGTGGCAAAATCAAGATTTCAGTTTAATTTCTTCAGTCTCATCCTTTTTTAAAGTCGAGAGGGAGGATGACATCTTATTATCTTACTAATTCTACTCATTTTGCTGGTTAGGTTTCTTTTCAAGAGCAGTCTTTCACTTGTCAAAGTAGATCTGAATGTTTGATAGCAGACACAATGGGGGGTAATATCAGCTACAAACTGGACTGAATTTAGAGCTACCAGAGAGAACAGAACTGAGGATTCTTCTTCCTCATCAGGGTAAGGCCACCATTACAGACATTTCAGTACAATGGCTCCTAACATCAATGCCAAAAAAAGCACTAGATTATGGGTGTCCCTGTCTTCTATACAGTGACTCATCATCAGACGCAGTTTCTAGAAATTTGGCTGGAACCCTGTTGGACAGTACTAAAGGCAGCACTGGCTTTGCATCTCCAGATTTTGGGGACAGATTTTCCCACTGCTTGTCTGTTCTCCAAGTGATGATCTGGGCCTTCATAAGAATAATGTGATTGTGTTGATGTATATTTTAGATGTATTTTGCACACGAGTGGTACAGTCCTTTTGCGAACTGAAGTGCCATTCTGCCTGATCTCTGCCAGGACACATATGCAGGGCACTCACATTCTGGGAGCTCTCAGGTCAGAGGCCAGTGTCTAGTGAGCGCAGAACAGCCGTGAGCAGGGGAGTGGAGTCTGGTGTCAAGCATTCACCTAAGTTCTGTGTCCCAGCATTATCTATTGCAACTATGGTCCTAGTATAGCAACAATACTTAGAAAGACTTTATCCACTCTGTCTGCTAAGTTGCCTGCTGCACGTACCAAGCTTATTTTTTTGGGTATCACTGGGATCATGCTATGTGGCTCAGAACAGAAGTTGTCTGCTCCTGGCAAGCTCTCATAGTGAAAAACTCTTAGTGAAAATAATCTATGTTCTCAATGTTTATGCCTGTGCGATGATTGCCACCCTGCTGGGGATGTCCAGAGTACAAAAAGGTTGAGTTTGGTGCTAAGTATACAGCACAAACCATTCAGGTAAATTGCTTGTGTATGTTATGAATTTATTAGCTTATCCAATAGTATTAGCTGACTATAATGCAGTTAGGTTTTCATGTCTAATAACTGTCAATTGATTAAGTAGTTTTCATTAGCATAAATGCTCAGCTTTTTGCATTTTTACATTTGCATTGAGAAACTCAAATCACCTTGAGACGGCTTATAGCTCCGTCTCTTACACAAATGCCTTACTCCCTTTTCCCACCTCTCCAATATAATGTTAAATGGGAATATTTTAATGCAATTGCTGTATGTATTTGTTTGCTCTGATTCTCTCCATCATAGCTCTAATTTTTGAAATGCCAAATTCTAAGCATTTTCTCTGTGATAAAGCTGAGGAAGTAAGCCTCGAGGAACTGAGAAATTCAAGCTGCCCTACTGATTTCTTTAAGTGGAATATATCTATATAAATAATGTTAGGGATAGAGTGAGGGAGCAGCACAATTTTTATTGTCCATTTTTATTGTACATATTATATTTCACTATATAACTACCATAAGGATTTCTATTGGCATAAAAAATATATTTGCTTCAAACCTCTCAGTCTGAGCTACAAATTATTTACAAATATTATTCCTGGCAATATACCTATGTAATCATAAGCAATGCTGCATCAGGAGCAAGATACCAAAATGTGACCAGATTATGCAACAGGTAGGAAAGTGAGGATTACAGTATAGGTGTTCCAGTATTTAAAGGGTGGCTACAAATAAGATGGAGACTTCTTCTTACAAGTAGTCAAGTGGAAAAGACAAAGGGTAATGTGTAGAGGTTAGTCCAGGAGAGATTCCAATTGGATGCAAGAGGAAAATTTGTCAGAATGAGAACAATCAACCAGACAAATCTCCCAGGGAAAGTGGTAGATTACCCTACATTTGACATTTTTAATATTCAGCCAGACAGGGTGCTGGCACATCTTGTTCACACCATACTTTTGCCAAGAAAGGTTGGACCAGATGAACCCTGTGGTCCCTTCCAACCTGGTATTCCATGATAAGTGATGATTTTAGAATGTACTTCAGTTATATTTGCCAATGTTAAGCAATTAAACCAAACTGAAGCATCCTTGTAGCAAATAGTCATGGGAAAATATTGCAGTAACACAAAATACTCTTTAAAATACTCACAATGTTATTTAATCTGTCCAAGGTACAGCCCATCCCCTGAGTATCTATCTGAGTAAGTTTCATGGAGTTTTGCATCCTGCCTGCAAACTAGTCTGAGAGAGACATAAGTTTTTGACACACGTTTGAATAATTGATTGCATACAGGCTATACGTGAGAGTATGGTGCTGATACACTCCTTTGTATTAAATATTAGTGTTGAAACTGGAATGCAGAACAATTATTCTGCTATATTATACCCATTCAATGAGGGATGAGCACTTTCAGAAACATTGCAAACTGGGATAAAGCATGAATGGATGGAAAGAAATGTGGTGTTAGAAACATTGTTGTAGGAGGGGGTAATGTGAACTAGGGAATGTCATATAGATCCATCAAAGCCAGAGCCAGTGAAACCCCTCAATAACTTCATAGAAATATGTTTGCCTCCAACAACCACCACTTGGAGCTAATAGTTCACAGTAAATGTTCCATGTGCAGTCCTATAACCTCCTGCTGACATAAATGAAAATGCTCTCTTTGAGCAAAAATGCCAAAGCATACCCTCACTTACTGAATATTTATAGAAAGATGCTATTAAAAAAAAGAAATAAATGAAGAAATAAAAATACGTCTGGAGGAATTTTTAGCAATGTGGCTTAAAATTTGGCAACAATTTGTAAAACATACCATATGGGACCATAGAGGGTTACTCAAAGAGGTAAAAATATTAATGTAGTGGCTGGGCTCTCAGCCCAGAAAAGAAGCAATTTTTTTTCTGTGCATTGCTAGCAAGGAAGGTGAAAAGGTATTAAACTGAGGAAGAGAAAGCATCACTAGCATGCAAAACGTGGCTGCCAGATTGGGGGTGACAGTTAAGGCCAGTTTGAGATGCACTCTCTCTGTGGCTGGGGGATTGCCTTCACAGGTATTCCCTAAAATTACCAGTGGGCCTGTTTGTGTGAGAATCCACCCACTGCTGTTCCACTGAAATCCTGGCAAGAACATGAATCTCCATTTTAACTGTGTTTTCCTAGTAGCAGAAGTTAGAGTACATTCACATCTTGGTTTATACTGGAGATGATGACTGTTGCAATCTGCATAATGTTACTACTATTATTTATTCTTACATTAAAACCAGAAAAGTGAATGCTCACAAATGCAGCTGCATACAGCTCTGCTGCAGGCCATAATTAGGCCTGAAAGAGCAAACAGAAGTGACCCCTTCTAAATGTGAAGAGGAGGTATAAAATGGAAGAAGTGTTACTGACCATATATTTTGGTTTGTTCTTTGCTCCAAAGGGACACATGTCGGGTTCTCTTTCTGTGCATATGTCTCTAAGCAAGAATAGGTATATTTCTTTTTTCATTAATGAGGATATAATTTGCATATTAAAAATTTCAACCTTAGTGTATCTGGCAGTTTACTAGCTGAACTTTTATGAAGGGATTTTGTGAATTAATGTTTGCCTAATTCATGAATTCTGTATTTTGAACAAACATTCTTCATATCTCATGACAAAAGTTCCATACCAGAGGTACCTAAACCCTCTCATTGTCTTCCTCCTGCCCTCAAACACACTAAAGTGCAATCAGGCATAAAATAGCACTGTCAAAATGAACAAACACATGTTCTAAGTTAGCCAATTGTTTGTTTGTGGGTGCTTTGTATTGTGTTTTTTGTTTTTAATGTATCTGCTCACTTGAGTTGATTTACAAAACCTTTGTGGTTCAGAATAGGACTTAAAACCTCTGTGTCCATTTGAAGGGTTCTCTGAAGGTATATATCATCCAGAGCGCTTTAGAGAGGAGACATCTGAATTTAGTCATAAAAATCAACGGCATGATATGGCTCAGGGCTTTCAGACATTAATTTTCAACAGGTTGTCTTTTTTCTTTCTATTCTGTCTTAAGTGATGGACCTTTTCTATCACAAAGCATGTGTAAATTAAAATGCACATGTGAAAACATGCTTGTACTCTACAATGTGTGCACTAGTGGTTTTGGAAACAAGACATTCTTTCACTCAAGTAAAATTTTCAAGTTGTGCCCTTGGCATGAGCAGTTCACTTCCTGCACTCCAATTCTCAGAGAGCATAAAGCTGGGTTTGGATATTTTTTACTTATATTTTTTTTTAAGTCATAAGGAAATTGATACCATGTGATGTAAAGAGTTCAGCATGTTAAACATACTTATTTCTTTAAAGCTGAGGAGGATTGAAGTTAACATTTGTTTCAGATTTCCAGCAATACCATCATTGCTGCGTAAAAGCTGAAATGGTTCCATCCATCCCGTTACGATGTTACTTTATTTCTTGACAAGAAAACATTAAATACCAGGCAAACTGGGGGTAGGGAGAATCGAAACTGTGTGAATTGTTTAACCTTCTACCACAGTTCAACAGTTGTGGTGGTTTGTTTCGGGTTTTTTAAAAGCCTTTGGCAAGCTGCCTATATTTCGTAAGGCTACTTATGCTTTGTAGGCCCCCAAAGATCACAGTGTTTCTGGCTTGAGACTGAAATCACTTTGAGCCAAAGCTGAAGGAAACTTTTGAACCATGTTGAGTAAACAGTTCAAGAAGCAGCTATCAGTCTTGATGCTCTTTCATGTTCTATGTCACATCTCAGACAAAGATGAACAGTAACCATAAATACATTGTTTGAGTTCAAACACTTCCAGAAATCATGGTGCCATTCAGTAGTAGGTGGAATAGGTTGTTTGTTATTTCTGTTGAAACTGTGTTGGAAAAAAGAGCAAAATGATGAATTCACTGACTGCACAGTAATACTCCTTAAAACTCGACTACATAAATCATCACCAGAAACACTGAAGCAAAAGCTTCTCCCTATAACAAGATTTCTATCACCACAGATAGAACACAAGTTCCTACTTAGGAGCATAAAAGTTGTCATGGCTCCAAGAAAACTACTTCATTCTGAAAAATGATCCAGTGATTTGGGACTACTGATGAATTCAATGTGGAGAAGAGTGAAGAATGCAACTGGTGGTCTTCTAACCATTTTGCGTGTATGTGTTTTGGAGGGGATTTTTGTGTGTGGGTTGTGGTTTCTGTTTTGTGTGTGGTGGTAGGTTTTTTTGGTTGTTTAGGGTTTGTTTGTTTTGTTGGTTGGTTAATTGGGATTTATCTCTCTAACAGAGCCATTACCCTGTCTGAGCAGCTAGGTCATGGTCAGCACCAGTTTCTTAGTGCAATTTCCAGAAAAGCTGTGCCAAGGCTTTTGTGCACAAATAACATCCTAAATTGCAAACCCCAATATCACTTCATAAGGGAACTATCGGACAAAAGGCTTCAGTGCCCAAAGCTTTGTGTATTTTTTTCGTAACTGCGTTATTTTCAATATAATGTGAAAATACTGCTCTTCTACCTGCAGTAATGTCTCCAGACCATCACACCTGCAACAGAACTTGTATGTTAGCTGATTCATTTATAAACTGAAAAAAAGTTCACGCAATATTTAGTACTTAAGGGCAATCAGTGTCAATGAAGACTGCTCAATCTCTGGTCATCAGATCAGTGTTTTGACATTTATGCAATGAATTTATATAGTATACTTCAAGATACCAAGAAATAGATGGCTGATGAGTTTCACAAGCTGCAGGGATACTTCAGACTCATGTATGTAGTAGCATAAGTAACTGCAAGTTTATAAATGGCCACTATTTTTCCTAAAAAACCGGGAAGAAATCTGACTTCTTAAAAGAACAGGAGTTTCCAGCTCCTTACTTTTTAATGATACCAGAAAATAATATAGCATACTTAGATATCTGGCTTTAAGTTATAGCCACATTTAGTGCATCCCTAGCCTAGGTTTACTTTTATGTGGCAGTTTATAAATGGATTGGTCCTCTGTGCTCTGGAAATCACTGGAAATCTCTAACAATCTCTCTTCATTTAGAAAAACAGCGTCTTTCACATAGGAACATTGTGTCATATTAAAATGAAGAAGCATGGGGTTCTGTTAACTTTCTGAACTTGAAAAAAGTTCCAGTTTTGTTCATGTATCAGGGTAATATTTGAGATGGCTTAACTTCAACCCAATCTTTTATGAAGCTAGAACATTACGGACCCATTCCTTTACATCTTGCACAAGAAATACAAAGTTGTAGCACTGGGCAAATAAAAATGAACAAGGAGGAGAGGGAGGAGAATATTCCTTTTGGAAATAGAAGTGCCTACTTCAGTGTTTTGATTACTACTCTGAATCCTTTTGAATTTTATTGTAAACTTAAGATTTCTCATCAGGTTTATTGTTTCTGGGACTAAAACTGTCAGATTTGTTCCTGCAGCACCAGTCTAACATATTTTGTTATGTTGTCATGCACTTCAAAAAATAATTTGACCAGTTCAGGTTCAAACAGTGAGTACATTGAGGAAAATGGCATGCATGTTAAAAGGGATGTTCAGTCCGAACGCAGAAAAGATCAATTAAATGAACATAAAGAAGCTTACAAAACTTTTATTCATGACATGGAAAGTATGCTAATGATATATTACTGAAGTGAGTATCTAACGATGTAATATCTAATATTTTGGTAACAGAAGTATTGGGTCTTCAGACTCACTCAGCAAAACACCCCTGCATCCTGCTGCTGTAATGCATATCTTGTCATGTGCTGTATTTACAATCCATGTCATGGGACAAATGTTTGCTCTTAGCAAAAGTTTCACAGATGAGTTTCACCATCCATTTCCTGGTCAACACAAATTTCTATTTCGCTTTTAGGCTAGGCTTTTGAGTAGGCTTTTTTGTTTAAAATAAATCTGGAAAAATTAATGCAAAAAGGAAAAGGTAATTTATTTTTACATTTAAAAAACTCTAACAAATAAGGAGTTAATCTATACTGTACAATAAGTATAATGTAGTCTTCGGTTTCATAGCAAATAGCTGAACTTGACAAAGTGCATTGGTTTGATAACAAGTTGTTATGCTGCCATGTCAACATCAAAGTTCTTTGCTGAATCTTAACTTTTCTGTGGACTGCATTCTAACTTATTTTTCCTGGATAAGCTCTGCATCTGTTGGGATTGTAGGGAATAATTCTGACGCTTAATAGCACTACAGAAAAACAAGTATATAAAAACTGTTCATAGATTAAATGTGCTGTTGAGGATGCACTGGATCAGTCACTTTTACATAGTGTTTGCAGTTAGGTAAAACATTCTGTCAGTAAAGAAATATTGGAGTGTCTCAACTTCATACAAAAGTAGTGACAAAACTGAAATTTAGTGTGTGCAACCTTTTCTGTCTTAAGTGGTATGGATTAAAACTACTGATATATGTGCTCGGAAGACAGTTTGCAACAAAGTATCAGTAAGTTTTGATCAGTAGTCATTTAACATATGTTCATAGTTAAAGTTCATAGCAGGTAAGGTAATTAATTTGTGGATGTTAATGTAACTGATGCACTCTGGAAGGCCTCTTAAACTCACTTATTCCCATATCAACTGCTGACACTTTTTGAGATTTTCTGCCTTTGGGCTAAAGCTTCTCGTATTTCATTTGAGCTCTGTTTGATTTTTGGATGGAGGAAATGGAGCAAAGGGAATGTAAATGGGTTAAAGCATTTCTGTTCCTCCCACACACTCCCTCTTTTTAATGCATGTGTAGGAGGAATGAAGAAAAAGCTATGGTTTCTTTTACTTGCTACAGCTTTCATTTCCTTGCCCAATGTGAAAGTAGAGACTGCAAGAGATAAAAATCCTGTGCATTATTTGTTGGGATTTTATGTTAAAGATTAAGAGTTTGGGGTCTCTCTCTGCTACACGCCCCCCCCCAAATTATGAAATATTGCTTTTGTAGTAAACACATGCCTAAGTCAATTCTTCCTGAGACATTAGCCTAATACGTGTCTAACACTAGCCACATATAGAATCATAGAATAGTAAGGGTTGGAAAGGACCTCAAGATCATCGAGTTCCAACCCCCCTGCCATGGGCAGGGACACCTCCCACTAAACCATGCCATCCAAGGCTATGTCCAACCCCACCTTGAACGCCGCCAGGGATGAAGCATCCACAACCTCCCTGGGCAACCCATTCCAAGGCCCCACCACCCTCACAGTAAAGAATTTCTTCCTCAGATCCAATCTAAACCTCCCCTGTTTAAGTTTAAACCCATTACCCCTTGTCCTCTCACCACAGTCCCTAATGAAGAGTCCCTCCCCAGCATCCCTATAGGCCCCCTTCAGGTATTGGAAGGCTGCTAGGAGGTCTCCACATGCTTGAACACTTTGCTGAAAAGTTACCAAATGGCAGATTTCATGAATTTTGATATAAACCTCGTTATGTTTGGTCAGGCAGGCAGCCAATTTTATTTTCCTGAGACTCTTCATTCACCTAAAGATATAGCAAAAATAAAAGGAGCATTTACTGAAAAAACAAGCTACAAGTAGACCTTATGAGATCAGTCAAGGCAGGCTGTGATGTACCTGCATCATTCCTGACACTTCTCTCCTCTGTTCTCAAAAACATTTGATGTTCAAAGCTCTGCAGATTTTTAGGTAATCTGTTCCAGAGCTTCACTAATCATACCATTAAAAAAGAGGTGCTTTTTTTTGTATGCCTCTGTAAGTCCACTAGTTCTTTTATGGGCACAGTGAGCAAATCAATCTTTCTTCATCACAGCAGCCTGTCTGTTGTTTACGGTTCTTATCTTGTCCTTGCTAAGATGCATACTCAATATTGAAAGGTTTTTCAGGTGATATTTGCAGAAGTTTCCAGGGTTTCACAGTCTCCTTTTAACTTTCATCTTCAGTCCTTCAGGAAGGATGATAGTCCCCTTTCAAACAAGTAAATTCAGTAAGAGAATAGGGCAATCTGAGAGGACACCTGCCATCCGAACAGTTAGGTGTGCCATCCAGCTGGCAGCCAGGTATGCCAGCAAATGAATTCCGGGTCCTAACCCTAGGATCAAATGCTAGCTGACCACTGAAGTGGCCTAAGGGAGCAAAAATAAGCTCTGGATAACCAGCGTTAGTTAAATAGAATTGAATTGTAAAATCTGTGAAACTTAAGCAATTGCAGCTACTTATTTTACAAAATGAGTAAACTATATAACAGAAAAATTAGTCTGAACATCTTTTTTCTTTGTAGTGAAGGGGACTCAAAACATGCAAACTAATGCTGGGCCCTGAAATTCTCAGCAAAGCCCCATTAGGAGGTAAAGTCGTGCATGAAAGCATGCTGTAGCTAAAATGGCTACCTCCAGTCAAATTTTTATGCATTTTTAGTTTATAGTCTTAATTTTTTCAGGATAGTAAACTTTCTTTTACTGATACCAATAAGATAAAGCAAGATACTGAAGCACATGCCTAATTCCAACTTTGCGGCTAGTTCAGCTGAAGTCAGTAGAACTAGGTATGACCTAGCAGGTTTCTCCTTAGGAAGAAAAAACAATCAAAAAACCAATAGCTCAATAACTTTTTTAAAATACAACTCCATATCTCCTTTATGGAGAAAGATGGTTTGAGGGGGAAGATGCTGTTATCTTCAAGTCTCATTCTAAAGGGCCTTCAACGCAAAAAAAAGTCTTTCTTCCAGAAGACTGTTACCAGTGCAATGTGGGCAGTCTTCCCAAACTCATCTTCTTCATGGTCTTTCTTATTCCTGCTTGCTTCTGACTCTGCCACACATGCAGTCAGTAAACCCAGCCTCTAGTTTTCAGTCACAAGGGAAAAACAATACAAATTGCATCACCCAACTCTTGCCTAAAGCTTGCCAGCCTGATCTGTGAGCACTCCCTTTTGTTGCCACCATTATCTTTAATTACTGCGTGTAGTTAGACAGCAAATCAATTATTTTGAAATATGCAGATCTGGAAAATATACATCTGAGAGTTTTAAAAACAGTGGCTAGTAAGCCAGCTGCTAGCAGTGGTTTTGCAGCTATGAGATGGTGTCAACAGGCTGGAAGAGGTTGTGTCGTTCCCAAGTTCATTCTGCCATTTGGGAGCCATGAGAGGAGTGTGACCAGCAGGTCGAGGGAGGTGATCCTGCCCCTCTACTCTGTTCTCGTGAGACCTCACTTGGAGTATTGTGTGCAGTTCTGGTGTCCTCAACATAAAAAGGACATGGAAGTGTTAGAACAAGTGCAGAGGAGGGCCACGAAAATGATCAGGGGACTGGAGCACCTCTCGTATGAAGATAGGCTGAGAAAGTTGGGGCTGTTCAGCCTGCAGAAGAGAAGGCTGCGTGGAGACCTCCTAGCAGCCTTCCAATACCTGAAGGGGGCCTATAGGGATCCTGGGGAGGGACTCTTCATTAGGGACTGTGGTGAGAGGACAAGGGGTAATGGCTTTAAACTTAAACAGAGGAGGTTTAGATTGGATCTGAGGAAGAAATTCTTTACTGTGAGGGTGGTGGGGCCCTGGAATGGGTTGCCCAGGGAAGTTGTGAATGCTTCATCCCTGGCGGTGTTCAAGGTGAGGTTGGACATAGCCTTGGATGGCATGGTTTAGTGGGAGGTGTCCCTGCCCATGGCGGGGGGGTTGGAACTCGATGATCTTGAGGTCCTTTCCAGCCCTTACTATTCTGTGATTCTGTGAAAGCATGCAAACAAGTTAATAAACTATCACACAAAAAAAATTATAGTGAGGATCAACAGCCATCAGCTCAGAGGAAGTCAAATACATCAAATGTAACTTTGTATCTTTCTCTAGTGAGACTGCAGGTTGAGAGAAGCTAAGAAAGCTTGCAATGCTTGTCAACACTCAGTTGACAAGGGTAGGCCAGTAACAAAGATGCTTGGGCTGAAGAAGGAGGGACCTTTATATGTATCCCATCCTATCTTCAACCATTCTGTCTCATGTTTCTATTACTAGAACTGCGAATATGATGCAGACTAGCTGTAAAGCCCTCTACCCGAGAAAGCTTGAATTTGTCATTGCTACAGCTTAAACAAGTGTTAGAAACCAGCCTATGTTTGTGCCAATTCCTTCAAGGCTACCAAGAATTCCTTCTGGACATGCTGGATTCCAGGAGGAAGGAGAAGTTTCAGCTCAGTGTGGTGTGAATGCACAGAGAGCTCAGGATGAGGGCTGTCTCCAACTATGGACCCCACCCCAGCTCAGAGCGCTCTGAGAACAGTCAGAAATACCTCACCGCACTCGGCTGTGTATACTCGGAGACAGTTCTGGGTCTCTTACCTTCTTCCCTAGGCAATACATAATTCATGCTTGTATCTTACAAAAGTATCCCAGTGCCATATTAATGGGGGCTAAAGACCACATATAATTGGTGGCACCTAGCCCTTTGTCGACCTTTTGCTTTTGCAACATCTGATCCTTGATGAGACATTATAGTTAAGAATAAACAATGTGCTATATGGACTTATACTTCACTGTAAATGAGATGCACTAAACAGCCAAGAGTCTTTCTAGTAGGCCCTCTAGGAACTAATTCTTGTTCCTCAGCTATTTAATACTTAAAAGCAACTTAAAAAAGCACTAAAACAATAGGAGCTTATGAGTAAGGAAATGGGTGGAAATGGATCAGGAAGTTATTGGGGCTGACCTATTCTAAGCAAACAAAAGATATTTCATACAACAAGCGAGACATTTAGGAGCTAAGATTGTTGATTGAACTTAAGAGTGTGATTTTTCTCCTTTCGGTTACTGCATAAAGCAGTAACTTAATGCATCATAAACCCCATGACTTCTTTAATCAGCTTTGCTTAAGCTCCCAGAGAACTTGGGACAAATGTGTATCCTAAGCAGCAGAAATTCTTGTAAGAATTAGGTGATAAACATTACCTTGTTTGGTGTTAGTTCAGCCACTATGAGAACACTGTGTTACAGCCTGGACGCCAAACTTCAAGAAGGATTTCCATAAACTGGAAATGGCTCACGGAGGAAACACCAGGGTGACTTGACAGACTCTTGCAGCTTGGAAAAAAAGGTTGGGAGGTGAGTGGTCATGTTTGCTCCTATTTTTGCGTGGAACAGGACTAGGCAATCAAGGGCTCTTATATTTATGTGATTGATTTAAACTGTAGATTTTTTTTGTTTGTTTTTTTCTCTCTGGTTGTATTGGATTTGATCCAACAGGGTGGTTTAGTTGTGCGTTTTTTTAAGGGATCCAGTCAGAGGTTATCCTCCAAAGACAGTTCTTCATTTCTGTAAGTTATTTCTAATTGTGAAACCATCCCGAAGCTTACATTTTAACACCAATCCTTGAATCGTTGCTTGGTCTTGGCTGGTTTGTCCTGCCTTCATGCTGCATTCAGACAATTGAAAAATGTCCACAGAAAGTTGTCTTAGACTTCCCTTGGTTGCATGTATTCTTCATTTGACATTGGCACTTTATTTTCCATTATCCCCCCAGGTTTTCCCTCAAAGTGGTTAGGGATTTTTGCTTCAGTTCATTGTTGTTTGCATTCTTAGAAACTTTTTAAATTTCCGTCTTTGCTTCTATTTTTAAATAACTTGTGTTGTCCTTGTGCCACCCTATTCCTTTAGCACATGTAGCTCTCTGTTCCTGGAACTTACTAGAAATTATGTTCTGTCATCCAGATTCCATTAGGATAAACTAATTATTTTTGTCTTTCGTTATGTTCACCTTGGTAGTATGGAGAATATGGGATGATTCCAAGCACTCCATTGCTACATATAACAACAATATTCCTAAAACAAAGCACCAAAAGTATATTGGAGTAATCCATGCTGTGAAATCCAGTGTTCTCATTGACAATATGACTGGCAAATAGTTTGATGCTAGAGCAAAAAAAATCTTGAGTGTAGTAAATTTATACAAGACACTTGACTTTCATGGAGCTATGTTGATTCTTGCCCTCCGAGAATTTATTGGGGAGTGATTAAGCATCAGTTAAAAAAAAATTTTGCTTTCAAAATGGGCATTTTTTAAGTAAACAGTAAATTGCTGTAGCTGCTAAGAAGTTGCTCCTAATTATGGGAGTAATATTGAAAGAAGTGATATTTTGAATTAGACTCCCTTTTTGTTCTCTTTAAGTTCTTGTGATCATTGGGGGGAATTAATATTCTCATTTCCAGGAATCCTTACTCCAGGCCTCTCTCCTGTATTTCAGCTGATCTTAGACCATGAGGAGTCAGAAGCAACAGCCCAATTCAAATCTTTCAATGCTTAGGTATAATTATATTATCTGTAGCCCTAAGTAACTAGGCAGCTGGAAGAATGAATCCACATCAGGATGCTAGCGGAAACTGTGAAGTAAAAAATTAGTTCTTGCAGTAAATAACATTAAACCTGCCTCACTTCAATTGCTTGTTAGTCCAGCTGGAGAAGGAATCCTTCTGTGAGTTTGATTCCATCTGCTACGTGCTCATCCATTAAGCCACCGTTGACCATTGCCTCTTCATACACAAGCTCTTTCTTGGTAATGTCCATGTTCACTGGCACTCTGTTCCTGTGCATACGTTTTAGAACTTGCAAACTTACGTCTATCTGTGAAAGTGTGGGATCTTTTTACATGAGGGTGTAAATCCTAGGATAAACTGTGATGTGGAGTAAGTATTATTACCTGCAAAGGAAAACATATCTGGCTGAAGTTAAACTATTTCTGTAATTTAAAGACAAATAAGTCTTATACCCTCCTTTTCCTGTCTATACAGCTTCATAATGCGTGTGAGACAAAGTTTCAGTTCAGTCAGAAGTCTCTACTGCAATTTGTAGAAACTATGTTGACTTTCTCTAAATAAAAATAAAAATACTTGTTTAACCTCAAAAATATCAAGTACATCAACTCATGACTTGTCTGTTTTTACTGGAGATTCCTCTGGATAACTGGAAAAAGTTGTTCTGAGTTAAAAAAAGAATAACATGGAAAGAAAGCCAAGCTAGTGCCAGAGGACAGTATAAGACTGTTGAGGACAGATGTTTAGAGTGTTCTTTGGGGCAGTTTGGGGAAAAATATGCTACTGTGACCCACTCAGAAATTCTGTTGACAGTGACGGTTATCTGTGTTTTTCCTGGAGAAACAGAAAAGCATCATATTGCTTAACAGTAATAGTGGTATTTAAAAATCTGTCTGCTTCATCATGATGGCGAACCTGTGGGCAATCAGAAATAAAGTAAAAATATAAAATAATTCCCTGAAAGTTGGGTCTCATTAAACCAGATGGCAGAAAATCAAGGTGTCCTTAATTGTTCCCTACCTGGGCAGATGAAGTCCCATGAGAACATTCCTAATAATCCCCTTCAAGGTTGCTTAATTTGGCCCTGCTCTAGCACGGGTTGGACTGGCAGTAAGAGGTGTAGGTGAGGAATATGGCTTGAATAGACAGCACTTTGTGGCTATCCCACAAAGAGCCGTGTTTTAACTATGTATTAAAATGGGAATTTTCAGCCTCTAGACATCATAGATTTAGGAAAGTGCAAAGCACTTTCTGGGACAACAAGTGTAATGTTCCTATATGCAGTTCAACATCATATCCTATGCATTTTTTTACTAAGTGTCAGGTGTTTCTAGATTTCACTGAATCTTCAATGAATGATGTGAAAGTCATAAATCATCAGATAAATGATGGCAAAGTAACTTAAGCATATAGAACTAGGAAGAAAGTAAAGCATTTTTGTGAAAATAGGGATTAAACAGTTCTCGTAGCTGGCATTACGCACAAGGCAGAGGGAACGGTCTGTAGGTGGAGGTTTCAGGCTTTTTAGCAGCTCAAAGGACAATTGGCTTGAGTTCCTCAAGAGGCACCCTGTAGACTGCCAAAAGTATATTTGTCTAAAGCTACAGCAGCTGCAGAGCGCTGCTGGGTTGTCCTGGGATTTACAGAGGCTGGGAAATGACAGCTAGAGCCAGCAAAGATGGGGGCCTTCAGAAAGGCTTTTCTGCTCCCAGCTAATGTGCTGGGGAGCCATAGCTGATGGGAGTCAGCGAATCTGCTAGAGCTGAGTAGTTCAATCTGTGAGCTGAGTGCAGAGCTGATAAAGTGGTTGTCTATGATGTCTATGTAGATTACACAAGTGCTTAATACATAAACAGGGAAACTGCCTCCCTGTACTGGACACTGCATGTGGAAGCAGCACGTGGTGCTGGGCAGGGCTGTCCTGAGGTCCTTCTTTAATGTTCAGTAACTGTTTGGTGTGTGGCCTGCAAATTACTGTCTTTTCCACAGGGGAAGAAGGTGCCTAGAAAGCAGTACCTGGCCCAAAATCAGTGTAAAGATTCATAATGTCAGTATTTATAAATAAATAATAATGCCTTGTTGACAAGGAAATGCTGACTCTGATACCTGGAGAGCCATCTGTGAATTACTGTTAACACCAGAAAGCATAGATTGAAAGACAGACCACAGCTTAATTATCAAGAGAATATGTCTAGAGATATAGTCAAGAGTGCCAAGACTCCGTTCTGCTGGCTTGGGGAGAGAAAGAGGAATCCAAAGTATCAGTAAAGAGCTGCATGTTTTCTGACTGAGCTTCTCACTAGATGGACATGCATCTACTACAATTGCACCTTCTAGATCAAATCCAAATCCTATCAAAACCCATAACAGAAACAGAGGTGCAGCCCCCATTCCAAAGTGATGAGTATTAAATTCACCCAGGGAAGGAAACTTTGCAGGCAAAAGATTTCTTCTTATTGATGCACATTTGACAGCTTGCACAACAGTGCAAGAAGGTAGCAGAACCCAAACAAACACCAAATAACCCTGACAAAATAGATGCAGCTAATCTGCAGTAACAAAATGTATTACTTAATTATCTTGTCAGCTGCAAGTTTTCCTTCTTAGCCTGAAAAATAATGAATCTTCTTTAGGATGGTGCTGCATAAGCTAAATACTTTGGTTGCAAAACCCATCAGTACTGTCTTTAGGGCTGCCTACATTGATTTAACCTGAAGCTCTTTTACTTTTTCTTAGAGAAATGGCTCTTGGAACATGTCATCTTCAAACTGAAGCAAAGCACTTTCCAGACTATTGTTGACTCGTGCAGTGCGAGCTACCCAGTTAAATATCTTCTGCTGTATAGAAGGAAATAAAGGTTTTGCATTAGACTAAAAAACTCAAGGAGACTTGTTAACTTATTGATTTTACAATATAGTTGTAGTTATCTCATTTGCTCTTTAATTTGGCACTTCAGATATCAACCACTACTGAGAACAGAAATAACTGTAAGAAGCTGATATTTATAGCAATACTCTGCTCTGTCCAAGAAACAGCCTCCTTTATCATGAAACACTGACATCTGAAAAAGCAGTTCACTATCTCAAATAGCAGCTTCCTCCCTCTGAATACACAGTGCTGAATGCTATAGATGAACTATACTGAGATGAGTTAGGAGGGAATGTCATATGTGAAGGAATACCCTTTTTTGTCCATGTAGTTGCAGTGACATGGGGATGCTCTTTGGAAACCCTAGTAAGAGTTTCCTGCTGACACTAAGAGTGCAAAGTAGCTTTCCCACTGGGTGACATTTGAATACACCAGAAGCATTAGCAACTGTGGGAATGCTGTTGTTTTCCCTTGACTTGCTTAAACTCTATGAAAAACACCTTGAAAGTGATTAATTTGTGTAATCTGAGAATATAGTTTAAAAAGGGTTAGAATGCTTGTACCTGTGTATTCGTACTCACTTTCACCTGTGTTTAGCACAGTGTCTGTTCTGTACACCAAAGTGTATAAATAGACTCCTGTTATCGCAAAGTGTGGCAAGCACTCCAGTCATATCAGTAGTGGTGTGGGTTACTCCTTAGCATGTTAGCTCAATTGGTTTTACTACTAAACAGACATTGTACTTCACCATTTCATGTGCTGTGTTGCACAGCTCATAAATGTTTTATAGCCTTAACTCAGAGCTGGTGATAAAGCTGTTCCCAAACTTAGAAATACCAAGAGCCAAGAATCACAGTTTATCAAATCTCTAAAATAAAAAAGGCATTTGTCAAACTTGCCTATCCATTGGCAAGGGGATGCCATGAACACTGGTGTCTGATTGTTGATAAGGGAATGTGGACATTGTGAAGTGTTGACTGATACGACACCCAAGGGAATGGAAAAGAGAAATCTGTGGAAGATGCAAAAATGTGTCAGCTGATATCCCAGCAGGACTTTCATTTCTGGTTCTGTGAAGATACTCTCCTGACAGATTGCAGGGAAGAATAACTCTCAAATTTCTAGCAAAATCAGTTTCAGGAGTTTTATTCTAGTAGTTTTGTGGAGTTGCTGTATGGTAATAGTCTGTGAGCAAGGGTTTTTTTAAGTGCATGCCAGGTCTGGTTCCCCTGGTTGTTATTTTTGTGGTTATTAATGCTTTTCACCTTTGAAAAAGTAACCCTGTGTTACCCTGGTTAGAACATCCAAGAGCTGATGTGACAGAATTGACAGATACTTTGACTTGCTCTTTATTCCATTTATTTACCTGTATATGAGGACAATTGCATTCCAAAGGGAGACTTTTTCCTTCCTTTTATTTTTGTTTGTTTTGAGTACCTTTGAATGCATCTCAAGGCTTCTCTTTTCTTTTTTGTACTTCCTCTCTAAGAATTATGCTCTTGTTCTCATAGGATATGTCAACTACTCATTCTGTTGCTAGTAAATCAGCCAGGATCATTTCCAGCAACAGAGGGCATGTGTCATGATGCACTAGTGCTGGTATCCCACAATTATAAATAGATTCTTGCATGGACCTCACAAGGGTAAGTAGACATTCAAGATTACTGCAGTCTTACAGGAGAGGAATAACAACTCTAAAATCTAGTGCCAGAACCCAGTGTTTGGTTATTCAGAGAGCTGTTCTTTCTCTCAAAGGACTTGGCTTGTGTAAATCTTTAGACATTTAAAAAATTATTGTTTTTTTCTTTAATTTTACTTTATTTGTTTTCCTCTGGCACATGGGCAAACTACTGCTACCCAGCATGTGCTTTACTGTTGTTATTAGATTTTAGGAGGAAAAGGAAAGGTTTCACTGTTATGATTAATTCTGATTTTCATGTTGCTGTGTTCTTTTCGTTGCTTCTGTCCCCACATATGCATCACTCTGGCGTGTGTATAAGAAGCCTCCCCATGTTCTGTATATAAGAAATCTGCTAGTTGAGTCAAGTAAGAATCTTTTCAGTCAGGAGGATGCAACAGGTATTTGAAAATACTTTCTCTTGTCCTCCTTAAGTGCAAGAGGTTTTGGCAGTATTGTAAGAACATGTGTAGAAGAGTGTTATTTGCTATGATGTAGATGCTAAGCCTGACCAGGCTTTGGCCTTGTGGATAGGCCTTGCAATATATTTTGCAATGGATTCTCCAACCCCCCCCCTACATTATACACAGTTTCCTGCATCTCTTCTTTCTTCCTCCATCACCTGATAGGCTAGAGCAAGCCAGCTGGGCGTCTGTGAAAATTTCAGAGGTTTTTTGGCTTGGCGATTTGTCAGACAAATTCTGGTGAATCTCGACACTGTATTTTAAACTGTTTGCTTGACATGCAGCTCTTCATGCTGCAACCCTGCTGGAGGTTTCTACCTCTAAGGTTGAGTAAAGGAAGTGCTCGAGCCTCAGCTGCTATAACATGAAGTCCAGTGTTGCAGCTTTAAACACCGATGGAAAAGGTGTGTATCCACTTCTTGTAAATTATCTGGGAGTAATAGGTTTGGAAAGATGCAAACCAAGGGTAGTATGGATGTTTATATAGGGCGTAAACCATCACAGCTCTATTTGCCTCTTTCTAAAGCCTGTGACAGGATAAGCCTCCTAAACTTTGTTCTGATGAAAACCCAAAAAGGAGCAGAAGCCTTGCTGGCTGTATGGATGACAAATAAACACAGGGTTCACATGCTCATAAGAGAAAAGTTTGGGTTTGGCTGACAAAACTTCCTGTGTCACACTTCCCAAGGACTTGATCTCGTGCACCAATGGATGTGTCACACTGAACAAATCCTCACAAGGTCTCTGGCATGTACATGTTGTTTCCTATCTTTCAAACAAAGTTCAAGCAGGACTACATTTTAGTGAAACATTATTTCTTGTTAGAAAATTTGTGTTGACTTTTGCATTGGTGCAATAAAACATCTGGGCTCCAAAATAGAGCATATTTAATTTGATCTTCTGTAGCCTGTGTAAGTTTTGGAGGGCTAGAGCACAGCAATATGCCTTGTATGCTTGCTCAGCACTCACGCTTGTAAGGCTCTGGTTTCAACTGATTATTATGTGCCAGGTCTTAACCATTTGGCCTTGGCATTTCCATGGCACGTTTCCCCTGCAAGTGTCAGTATTAGGCTGAATGATGCTTTCCAGAAACAGCAAGAACGATTCAGTTTTCTAAGATAGGAAAGGGAAAAATATTAGTGTCCAGAAAATTCTTCATAGCCTTTTCAGTGAGCAGTTCTTAATTACTATTTATTATTCAGTATTTTTATTGGTTTATAATATTATTATCTTTAATCTGACACAGGAGTTATGGTGTCAAGGGTTTCCCTTATTTTTTTTCCTGATATAGAAGAAAAAGAAACCAAATAAACCAAATGCACATATGTATGCTCACTGGAGACTTGTTGGTTTGTCATCTTAAATTGACATCTATGGCCAAAACAGCAGATGCTTTGAAATCTAACGTCTTTGCGTCTGTCCCCATCTCCCCTGAAGTACTCGGGACCACTCGCTTATCTAAAATACCTTTTAATGGCATCCTCGGAGCAGTTATAGAAACTCTTAACAAGGCTTCCCTAGGGGGCGACCTCTTTCCCCTCTCCCGGCGAAGTGGTGAGCGCTGTAACCGGCGCCTTCCTCTCTGCGTGTCAAACACTCCCGTCCCCACTAGATGTCACCGTTGCTCTTCGCCACCTCCAACGAGGGGTTCTGCAGGCGGGGTCAGCCTAAGCGCCCGTCCCCCCGGCCACTCGCATCCCCATGCAGGCAGACAAGCAGCCGCTTGGTTGCAAGGCACAAGTAAGCGTTCGCATATTGAATTTTCAGGGAGCGGGGTATTTCACAGCACACACGAGGAGCCAAGGTCACACACACGCTAGTGCATCTGGCAGAAATACCCCAGTGCGCTTACAGGGTGTCATCAAGTGGCACGAGTCCCAGAAGTGCTATTGCAATTAGATTTAACTGGAACTGTAATGGCTTGGAGGGAGTGATCCTGCCTATGAATAAAACTGTTACAATCCATGACTTCCACTGAGTTCACTATGCCTGACAACCACAAATGGAAATCATGAACTTGATTGAGTCTGTTCTTACCAGAATGACGTATGGAGGTTTCCATGCCAGAAAATTAGTCACTATTATTAAATTAACTTAATCTTGCATTTCTTGTTAGCTTAGTCCTAATCTTTGACAGAACTTTGTGCTGGCACTGGCTCTAGAGCAACATGTTAGGTTGCAGGTCCCAAACTGGAGACACTTGGATTCAACTTTTTAAAGGTTTGTCTCTTCCCTATAAATTCTCGATAACTACATAGATGAGTTCATAGAGTATTGCATTCAAAAATCTGGGTCAAAAAAGAATTAAGGATGCGAACTAAAGCACGTGTTAAATTTAGTATTGCCTATGTATCCTGTGATTTCTCCTTCCTACAGAAGTAGAAATGCAGTGTTTATACATACAAACACCAAACTGCTTATTTTTGCCATGTCATCATGTTCTTTCATCTTCAGCTGAAATGGTCATTACATCATCAGAACTCAATGCTTTGTTTTATCTTCATTGAAAAAAACATGATTCGTATTGTGTGATGCTCTTGTGAGACCTCACTTGGAGTATTGTGTGCAGTTCTGGTGTCCTCAACATAAAAAGGACATGGAACTGTTGGAACAAGTCCAAAGGAGGGCCACGAGGATGATCAGGGGGCTGGAGCACCTCCCGTATGAAGATAGGCTGAGAAAGTTGGGGCTGTTCAGCCTGGAGAAGAGAAGGCTGCGTGGAGACCTCCTAGCAGCCTTCCAGTATCTGAAGGGGGCCTATAGGGATGCTGGGGAGGGACTCTTCACGAGGGACTGTAGTGAGAGGACAAGGGGTAATGGGCTCAAACTTAAACAGGGGAAGTTTAAATTGGATCTGAGGAAGAAGTTCTTTACTGTGAGGGTGGTGAGGCCCTGGAATGGGTTGCCTGGGGAAGTTGTGAATGCTCCATTGCTGGCGCTGTTCAAGGCCAGGTTGGACAGAGCCTTGGGTGGCATGGTTTAGTGGGAGGTGTCCCTGCCCATGGCAGGGGGGTTGGAACTCAATGATCTTGAGGTCCTTTCCAACCCTAACTATTCTGTGATTCTCTGGTTCTATGATGACTGAATTAATAATTTCTTTGTGGACACTGTTGTAATACTTTTTCTATATAAATAACAAGCAGCGTTACTGGGCAACCTGGACAGTGTTGTGAGACCGTTCAAAATTGCCAAACTGCTGTTAATGTTGGTGGTCACAGTGAGATGCCTTGAAAATGTTTTCCAAAGCGTGCTGCTTTTTATACCATATTAGGTATTCAAAAAGCCATTGATACGTGAAACTTTGGCTGAAAATGCAAGCACTCCGCCAACTTGGCCAGATGTTCCACATGAGACATGTAAGAAGTGAGAGAATTAGTGAACATCATGTTAGTTAAGGTTTTGTTTGGAATACTGCCTTTTGTTATGTACAGAGGCAGACATAAGCCCTAATTCTTCAGGCAGTGTTAAACTGCCTTGACCCTAAGAATATGCTTCTTTTTTTCTCCCTACAGCAATCTTAATTTGCCACCCATCTTCTGTGCTGCTTTAAATCCAAACAGCAACAGCAAAACAACAGAAAAGAAATGAGACAGAATTGTAAGGACAATAGCAGTCCTGGCTATGTATCTGTGATCATGGTAGAGCAATGTAAGGACTGAGCACATTAAGAAGGAACAGGTATTTGTAATTTTGATACACCTTGTCTTACAAATTTCTTCACTCGCAAGCATAATATTCCTTTGAATATTTTGTGTAATTCCCTAGGTTTTTAGAAAAGCAAACTAAACCCACCAAACTATATTTTGTGGAATCATAACACCTCCCCACAGGGGTCATCAGCAAGATGATAATCTTTGGATACATCTGACAACCATCTGCTGCTTGCGATGTGTCACTGACAACAGTTGCAGACAGTTATCTTTTATACTGACTGTCAGTAGAAAGGGAGGAATGGTGTGCATCCTGTGGATTCCAAAGCCTCTTACTGGGAGCTGAGAAATTTTCCCATATGATCTAAGTCACTGGGAAGGAATTCTTGGCCAGTTGGCTTGCTCCTAAACGACTGAACCTTTCTGTCCTTGTCTCACGACTACTAATTTACCTGTTTCAGTTTTCCATGTCACTCTTCTCCCTCCAACTGTATTTTGTTCAAATATTCTTCTTCCTTGAATACTTCATCTAGTTTCTCTTTATTGGTCAAAGCTACCTTAGTGCTTTCTCCAATTTCCTGGCTCAATCTAGGTTCAGTTCTCCCTGGTTTGCTGTCTTCTAAGCCCAGTACTCTCCAGATGAGCTGATATCACTTCAAAATCTACAAGTTTCCTGTTACTACCTGATTACTCCAGATGTCAGGCTCTTACTCCAGACAGAATCATCGTAGAATGCTTTTTTTCTGCTTGCAATTTTCGTTTCTTCCACTTCCAGTACCAGCTTCCCTCACCCCTACAGGGTCCATTCTAAGTCTTGGAGCCCTTGACCATAGGGTATTTTTGTGAATTTAACATTTCAAGTTATTGCAAGCCAAGTTATTGTCCTGCCTGTATTTGTTAGGTAGGTTTTATCTTCAGATTTGATAAACTTTACCTCTTTTCCTCAGTGTTACTCTTTCCTGAAAGCAGTTCTAGGAAGATACCTATGTAGCTGTTGAATGAGGGAGGAGTGCAGCCAATGACTGTCATACATTCTCTCTCAAATTTTATAATTAAATCAGCTTGCTCGTATTGTAAGGAGACAAAGCAGACAACATGTAGCTCATTTACTTCAGTGCTAAGTGTCACAGAATCATGGGCTTTAAGTTCGGAGGGAATGATCAGATTGTATTGTTTGAACTCTTACATGCTGTGAGCCCTTACATGTCACTCCCTTAATATATATATTAGATCTGATAAATTGAATTTTGCCCCTGAGATGATTGTAGTTACTTAATCAAGGATTGGAAAGCCTAAGGAAAAACACATACAGACACACACTTGGATGAGAGAAGTTATGTAAATTACTGCCTTTGTCAATATGATTGTGACTTTCTGAGGGCTGACACGATGGCAGTGTGTCATGCAATTGTTAACTGAATAAACAAGTACCTATATATGTGTCATATCTTTTGCTCCAGTATTTTCTTTTGCACTGTTTTCTTCCAGTCCCTCAAGTTGGAAGATATGAAAATCCTACTACTATGCTGAGTAGTTGCAGTTTTCTTATGCCAGCAGAAATGAGAAGCTTAATTCTCCTTAAGCTAAATTTTTACTCTCTCCTAAATAGACTAGAGTGATGCTCAATTTGCATTTCAATTCAAATACTTTTGAATGCTCAATTATAAACCTCCAGAAAGCAAATAATGCCATTGGTGACATTACCTGAAAATGGCTGAAAGTTAAGGGTTGTGATCTGGTTAAACTTGAATTACTCATTGTTTGTCAACTATATGAACAATGAGAATATGGGTGTTTTACTTGGAAAAGCCTTATACTATTTAGATGTTGGTGAGTGAGGTAAGTTAATCTAGGGAGCTCTGATTTATATGGTTTTATGCATCGTGCCCAGACAGTCTAACTTATTTCCAGAATTTACTTTCTCTTAAAGGTGTATCACATTTAAGTTAGAAACAATTTCACTGGTGCTAAGTGCATTAGCACACAGGAGCTGGGGTGTTCGAGTATTTTGTCTTTGAAATATGCTGGTGTTCATGAACTCTTTCAGTAACTTCCATTGTAAAAATTCATCTTTCAAAACAACTTTTGAAATAGGAAAATAACACACAAAGTTTGCTACCTTTATAAAAAATAACAGAAATGACTTCAAAGTTCTAAACAGGCCCACCACTTTGGATGTATAGTGATGGTTGTGTTTATTATTTCTCGTCTTTTGAATGAGCACCCAGAAATGCCATTTGTGATCAGCTCCACAATGAGTAGTGTATTTACATACAATAATAGCCTCTGGTATGCAGGAGGTCAGATGAGAAGGTGCTCTAGTCCCGTCTGGCCTTCGCCTATGAATACTAGAAGACTTTTGCTGCCCAATGTTTACAATGAAAATAGACCTGGCAGATGATGAGGAAACATGCAGGTACTCTGAACTCTCACCTTATAGCTGGATAACTGAGACTGACAGGCAGCTTGCCCTGGGTCACAGAGAAAGATGAGTTAGTACCAAGAATTAGATTGCGTACCAAAAAATTGGTTTGGTAAAAAGCCTGGCCTTTCTTTTGCAGTCTCTAGTAGTTAACAGACTGACTGACTGGTGCAGAGGCTGGATACTGAAAAAGTAATAGTTGAACACATTTGAAGCAGCCCTTGTTGTCTCCATCTGAAAATGATGTACCAAAGTTCAGCCTTTGGAATGACTTTGAAAGTGCTGGGGCAGAACTTTGCAATTCCTTCTCTGTATGCTTCACGAGGGCAGGAAATAACCTCAAGTAAAAGAAGTATTTTCACTGTAAAGAATATGGATTCATAAATGTATTTAGCAAGCCAAATAAGCTAACTGTAACAGTGATATTTCAGGTGTAATTTCACACAAGGGACATGTGGCTCACCTAGGTGCCTGCCCTTTGTACTGCCTGTGTCCAAATTGTATATCTTCACAAGTCCCCTACTTACTGGATGCTGGACTTGCCCAGTTTCTATGTCTGCTTACATTCATTTGCATTAGAAGTACCTAGACATCTAAAGCTCTGTTTTGGGCTATATGAACTGCCTCAAATGACACAGTATTGGAAATGTATATCTTTAAGGATTCTGTTAAAAATTTGGTATTTCTCTGCCTATCCCAGTTCCTGTGCTCTGCCTTCTGCTGTTCTTAGAGCAGGCTCTGCAAAATACATGGGAGAGGAAACCAAAGCCTGCTTTCTGTTCAGCTGCTCAGTGGTTGCGATATTGGCTCAGGAAAACTGGAGATGGGTCTTACAGATTTAGACCTGTGTCTCAGAAGAATGTTGCTAAGCTATAGCTCTCTGGGTTGTGGCCATGCTGACTTCCTTTTGTTTGCCACAAAATGCAGTGGTTTTCCTGCTTATTATGCTGGGCTTTTTTTGACTCTTATTCCAAAGCATCCACATTTCCTCACATAGCAGTTATAAGGAGCACAGCAGCACTTTGCAGGGATGACCAAGTATCCCAGTGCTTACAGTTGCAATGGCTTGCTCACTATCACTAAACTCATATCCATAGCTTAACCTGCCCAAATTCAAGACTGTCTAACCAACAACTGAAAACTAGTGCCCTCACTTTTCCTGATTTTTCTGAAGTTTCTTTCCTGAGCATTGCAGAGAAACCTGTGAGTGCTCTTAAGGGCTTTCAAAGCATCAGAGAGAGCACAGGAGGGAGTGTTGATTTCCCTCTGGCTTGTGCAGAGAATTTCCCGTGCCTCAGGTTCCAAAATGCTAACTGGAAACAACACATCCTCACATGAGGGAAGGCAGAAAAGAGGAATATTTGTTATTCTTCTACACATACGCAAATGTAGAAAAATCAGCTGGAGAGATGAGTGCTCTTATAATAGGTGTAGTAACCCAAAATGTTTTTAAGGTATTTCATGTTCTGCTCCTGTTACAGAGGAAGAAAGCTGCTGCTTTTTCTACTTTCAAGTCCTAATCTTAAGTGATACAAGCCTAATTCACACTTAACAGCAAAGATGTTTTTTTTTTTTCCCAGTGTTTTCTCATTTGCTTTTTCTGGGCCTAATTGCATTTGTTACTGCTGACTTGCATGCAGGCTCTGCAGCTGTTTTTTCTCCTGTCTACGTGTGATCTTTTTAGCATTTATTCATCAAATCCCTGGGAAACCTGAAAAAGGGACAAAAATTGAAACACAAGAGGTGGTTTAAGGCTAAAATTTGGTGTCCAAATTCTGCAACTCTGCATCTCCACAGAAGCAACGAGGGTAAAAACTTCTTTCACAGTTTCTCTTAAAACATGTGTTCTCTCACGTACCACAGAAAAATCTCTGTACCATAGTAGTAATAACGCCACAGCCAGGAACTCAAATGAAAAAATACCCAATTTGCAGTCATGAGTAATCTTGTTTGGACATACTTTTTCCCCTGCCCCACCCCACGTTCCCCTCCCATTTGCTTTCAGACAAAATGCAGGACACTTTTGCAAAGCTGAAGCAAAATCTAAGTTTTCTGTTTGAGAAAGATGTGAAGAGTCGCTTTGCGAAAAAATGGCTTTATTTTCTCAGCCCATGCACTCCACAGATCCTGGTCTTAATGGATAACACATTTTGGGATTTCTTATTTTTAAAGAAAATATTAATACTGAAAAAAAACCCAAAACAACCCAGCAACCCACCATGATAAAATTCCCTTTCATTTTTCATACAAAGCATTGCACTAAGCTGCTTGTCATTTGAATCAAGGTGTGTTTTGCCATTTGCTTCAGTGGAAGCATCTACATTGAGGTTGCTTTATGCTGTTATCATGGAGGTTTGCATATATAACTGTTGCTTGCTGCATTAAGGATGTATATAGAACAAGAATAATTTGAAGAATATGAAGATATAGCTGCAACATGTACAGGTTTGCATACATATTGTATATTTGATAAGTTAACTACTGCTTAAGACACAAGTGGGTCAACCATTGTGAAGCTGCCAACAGTCTGAAGCAATGATTCAAGGTTTCCATTCTGCTGTTCTTCACTCCTGTGGAATGCCTTTGGGAAAATCTTGTGCATAATTCAACTGACTTGTGTAGTTTCAGCTGGATCTTGTTTGTCTGTGCCTCATTTACCCATGTGTCTGGATGTCAAAGAAATGTGGATGGAAGATTAGCATTCAATTAACCTTAACACATTTTTTTTTTCCTTAAGTACTTCTTCATCCAAATAATGCTTAACTTACTTTGACTCTACATATTTTTGCATTCAAAAACTGGGATGCAGTTCAGCACCAGGCAGTTTGAGGGGTGTTGATGGTTTTCAAGACTGTGTGATGCTGAGGTTTTCAGGATTGTCTGGTTATTCTTAAACAGTTTAAGAAAAAAAAGAAGTATAGAAACATTATTGAGCATGTATTCCATTTCCAGGAGAAGGGGGAAAAAAGATGAAATCTATTATTTAAGAAAGAAATACAGCCAGTGTGATAAAAGTGCCTTTCCACGTCTTCTGGCCAGGTGCTGCGTGCATATAAATGTTTCACGTTAAGCTTAAAGATCAAGGAGAAGTCTGTGGGGAACCTTGTTTCCTGGAGATCTGCTTGCTAGAGTAGCTCTCAAGTACTGACTTCCCATTTTTTATTTGGTTATTAAGGATGAAAGACTACATCATTTTCTGGAATAGCAGCTCCTTGCATGTTATTATCTTTGTCCACAGCTATGAAACATGCATTTCCACAGGTACATGTGGATACTTAGCCTGACTCAGACCCTCTTTCTGCTGCTTTATGTAAGTTTAATTCAAAAGATCACCTTTCTATCGTATTGTAGAGTTAACAAAAGATATATAGTTTCATTAGCTGAGAATTGGGGGTTTTGTAGGTACAGGTGAGTATAATGGGTCTTCAGCCTATGTAAAGCAGGGCATGCTCCATTACCACTGAAAAGGAGACTTTAAAAGTCTAATTTTCTGACAGGATTCACTCTGGGCAATGTATATGCAGCTTTACATAATCAAATCGCTAATATGAAGTTTTGCACATTATCAAATGTTTAGAGAACCAGTAAAAAAATGTGATTGAAAACCATTTATACTCAGTTTGCATAAGAAAATTACACACAGGATTGGAAGTTCCAGCACTTATTTTTTTATCACAGCTGCTCTGCATAAATATCCCTTCCACAAAGTCAAGGCAGGCTTTTTAAAAAAGACTAGCATGATTAATGTGGATGTTTAAAATATCTATATAATAAGCTTAGCAAATAATATTTTTTGCTTGGAAAAAATCCTGGTTTCATGATTGTGTTTTGTTATTTAGCTAGTTTATATATTTCTGGTGAATGTTATCAACATGAACATTTCTGAAGCATTAACCTTTTCTTTCTAAAAAATGTAATAATTCAAGCTATAAAATTCTTGCAAAATATTATTACCGATGTAATAATTCTGTTAGTGTAAGTGACAGAAGCAGTGCTCAATCAAATGTAACATACCACTGCGAGATGGTAAGTGTTAACAGCCTTCACACAGAGGTATCAAGGAAAGCACAAGAGCTGCAGCAATTTAGGATGAAACAAAGCCCTGCAAAAAAAAAACCAAATAAATCCTGGTAATTTATTAATGTTGAGAGTAAGTACAGGTGAGGGTGGTTTTCCTTTCTCACGAGTGAAGGATCCAACCTATAGATCTTTTTCTTCCTCTGACCTGCTGCTTCTCTCACTCTTTAATGTATTTGAAGGTACTTCTGATTCATCAGGATTCCTGAAAACAGGTGTCACGGAGTTGCTTGGGAAGAAGCTAATAATGGCAATCTACTGTCTGGAGAGTTTCTGCTCGTGTGTTTTCACTAACATGACACTCATATCAAATATAAATTTAACAAGGACTGATCTATATTCTGTACCTTTCAGATGCTGTTACTGAATCTATTACCTACTGACTCTAGGGAAGAGTAATTGTGTTGCTCAAAACCAGACACATGGTTGGTATTGTGTAGAAAAGGGAAACTTATTTTTACCTATATCCACGAGTTGTTTGTGGGACCAAGAAGCCTGTATGTGTGTATATATTTACACGCACACGCCAAAAGTCTATGTCTGAGTACATCTATATATAGAATGGATACTTCTGACTCTTCTAACATGTATGATGTATAAATGCTACCATCTTTCTCTGAGAGATACAAACTGAGTTCTAACATACATACCCTTTTAAACACCAAGAACATGTTAAAGAAAGAAAGGAACATTTATTTGCAAGTAAACATAAATGGCAAAGCAGAAGTCCAAATAGTTTCTATTTTCACATTAAATTCACTTTAGCTTTGATTCTCTTTCTTATTTACTGTCTCCAAACCTTCCTGCGATTGTGTTTTTTTAAGAGCTTCATAGAAAGGGTAATCCAACTTTCTAAAAATGGAAGGTAACCTTTTGTTCTGTATAAATATGATGAAGAGGAATTTCCACGCAGTTTTATGAAGGCAACAGGAAGAGAGCAAGCACCACTCTAATTGTCTTCACAACAAAACCAAGACTAAACCACAAGGCTCTGATAATTTGTTACCTCGTAGTGGTGTATATCATTTGAAATGCTTTTGTGACAATTTCTTTAAAAAGCTGTTTACATCAGATAAAGACTTCTTTTTAAAACTTGATCTTGCTTTACCTTTAACATAAGGCAATGTGTGTGGGGAAAATAGCATCAACAACTTTTAAAGCAAAATAAATAGTTGTTTAAGTTCCTGGGCTGGAAAACGTAAGACTTAGCCAGCTAAAATCAACTAACTAACCAACTTTACCAAACCTGTTGTGTTTCTCCAACCACTATTATTTATGCCACTTTCATAGAAAAGCAAATGGGCTCCACTAAGTAGTTGTCTTATGGTGAGAACAATAGGAAGGACTTCCAAGTAGTGGAAGATAAAGAAATTATTTCAATAAATTTAGTTTAGACAATAAATGTAGATAAAAACACAGTGTGCAGGAGAGTAATATCCTTGGCAGAGGAAGGAGACAGATAATTTGCAAGGTCCATTGCTCTGTCAGCTTTTCATTGCAATAGGTACTTAAGTTAAAACACTGGTTTTTAGAATAATTCAGTTAACGAGTTTCTGAAAGCAGTCTAAGAGTACAAGTTGGCTTTGTGTGTGGTGTCAGACAAGTTAGCAGTAATGAACATTTTCCTAGCCCTCCTGTAGAGCATGGGGGTGCAGTTTCTGTGATTCTTTGCAAATTTTAATCTAAAATATCTCTCTTGTGGGGGCCTAAGACACTGTGTTCTGTTGCTGTTGAGACGGCCAAAAATCACACACACACACGTATTTTCGGTGACTTAGTAGGAAGAAAAAATAGATAAGTCGCTTTATTACTACAAACCACTACTTGTATAGATTTTCTAGCACACAAGTGTCTTTTTAGCCACTGGTTAATATTAGTTAGCAACAGCACGTTATTGGATGACCCTTTACCACATTACATAAGTCCATTGTTTTGCCAAGTTCTTTCTTTGTTGCTAGTTACTCCCCTTATCTGACTTGCTCCTCCAGATGTCTTTTACTTTCCCATTCAGATGCCTTCTACTTTCCCACTTGGATGCCTTCTGCTTTCCCACTTGGATGCCTTCAGTGCCTCATTTCTCATGGATGCACTTTAACATCTTTGAGACTGAGTTCTAACTTCATGTCTTCAGTCAGGGAATCCACGGGCCTGCCGTAGCCCCCCCACCACAGTGTTCTACTTTGGTCTCTGTCTCTGACATATTATTTTGATGCAGTCAGCATTTTGTTTACTTTGATGCTCTGTTAAGTGTTTCATGGCCTGGCATCAACTGAGTATCTGGTGGTAATGCTAGTCTAGCTTCCATAAGATGCCTGTCTTTGGTTACAAGGTGCTTGAACTAGTAACTAATGTGAAGGAAAGCCTGTGTTCTTATGTTAAGTCTTCATCTTTTTTGCTTCCCTCCACATGTATTCTCTTTCTCACTTCCTGGGTTTCTTCTGTTCCGTTCTTTGAGAAGGTTTTCTACTCACTGTGGACATTTAACATTTTTCTTTTTTTTATTATTTTTTCTTTAGGCTCCTGTTAATCTTAACAGATGCACCAAAGGAAAAGTAAACAGTTTTACTTCTACTAATTCTTTTTTTATCAATAAACTCCTCGCCTGTTTTTCTTGGTTTTAATCCTTTGGTTTTGATTCCATCTTCTTTTCTCTCTGTCCCATATTCTATCACTGAATCTTTATTTTTGTCTCTACATCTCCTCTTTCTTAATTTACCTTTACTTGTTCTCATAGCAGGGTTTGGGTTTGGGTTTTGGTGGGGTTTTTTTGTTTTGGGGTATTTTGTGGTGGTTTGTTGTTTTTTTCTTTTCCTCCACCAAAATATGGAATAGTTCTGTTTCTCTTCCTTTGATTCATTCAAGCCTGAAAAAAAAAAAAAAAAAGAATTTATTTTTTAGGCTCAGTCATCCTTCTCAGCTCTCAGGATTATAGAGGAATGAGGTGGAGCCTTGTACTTCTGAGGAAGGATATATAGTCGCTGGCATTTGCCCACTCTGAGGAATGGGGGGAAAAAAAGAAAAACTCCAAAATTAAGAATCCTAGAGGAGATGCCTTGAGAGCTGAAAACCACCCCTCCCGATGTGAAAATCCTGTCATTTTCACTGTTTCTAACAGATCACAATTGCTTTAGGGTAAGCCTTGCTTATTGGTAACGTGAGTGGTTTGGACTGTTTTAACAATGAATTTCAAAATGTGTGCTGAAAGGGAAAGTGAAGTTTTAAGAACAGTGCTTAGAAAGTGTACTCTGACATACACGGAGCTTGACTTTAGCCTGATATGTCTCCATGCTTCCCCTGGAAATCGAAGCGCTTGGTCATTAACACAGTGAGTCACAGTAATGTGTTATGATCTGATCTGGCATTTATAAGGAAATATAGTGTCTAGCCTTGGATACCTCTCCTACAGGTCATTTGTCCTAGTGATAAAGAGAGTGCTGGCTCCCAGGGGAAAGCAAAGCTGCCCATTATGTCAGCTCACACCCTGGAAAAGCCACAGATTTCAGTGCATCTATTTGTGATGTGCTCTCTAAATGGGGTCAGTGTTATAACTGGGAGGACGGAGCAGTTTCAACTGCGAGTGCTCAGGGAAAGGGCATGACTCTATCAAGGATGAATACAAAATGTAGACAAGCTGGCTTGTTTTATACTCATTTAAAAAAAAAAATACATATGTAATGATTCAGGGTTTGGATCATTGATTGTCAGGCAGATGAAAAGCAAAATTTCTGTGATGTCTTCATCATTATTCTGACAAGAATTGCTTTTAAGTTAAAGACTGATAAAGAATGCCAACTTTTGACATTACTAGAACAGCTCTATCAGCTTTAATTTTCTCTTGGTTTCTTGTTGTTAAAGAAAGCCATTAGAGACAAATTATGTTCTCAAACTGGTTAACCTAGTGAGGTGCATTTTTTCCCCATAAATTGCCCAACCTGGTTTATAAAGCATTATATGATCTCATTGAGAAGCAAACTACAGAAAGCAGAAATTTCAAATATTGAACATCATCAGTCATTAGGCCAGAGTGTTCTCAAACCACTGGAAGACCATGGGTAAGTTGTCCGCAGCTGAAC
This sequence comes from Amazona ochrocephala, assembly GCA_039720435.1. Classification (NCBI taxonomy): domain Eukaryota; kingdom Metazoa; phylum Chordata; class Aves; order Psittaciformes; family Psittacidae; genus Amazona; species Amazona ochrocephala. Next base: position 67,406,049 of record CM077879.1, read on the forward strand.
CATTGTGTCACATTTAACTCTGCAATGTATGAACCCATTTGTTCTGTCTGACTGTACTTTTGCGTGCACAGTTCTTTTATCATGCAAGAGACCGCTAGAGTGTGCTCAATTATAAGTCTGTCAGGAAGCACACACCGGTGCATAGGGAGTATTCAAGGTTGCTGAAGGTTTATTTTTTCCACTAAATTAGGAAGCTAGTGCTCTTGTCATTACAGATCAAAGTTAATTGACCTCATACCATTAGCATCAGTATAGTCACAGCACAGAGTGTATACAGAAAGCTGGAGAATTTAAAACTGGGAAGTTTCATTTTGACCAATCTCTGTGTGTATGCTGCTGTTTTACTCTTCAGGAGAGGAGTGGCTGTGCAGATTATGAGGACTTCATGCAAAAGTTTGTTTCCTCGGATCACTCTTGGGCTCCAATACATTCAATTTCAAATCAGACTTTTCCCCTCTTCTTTGTTCTCTATTCTTCTTTCTACCAGTTTACTAGTTTGAGCGTTCAGCCATGGTGTTTTCTAATAAACATAACTGACAGCTAATAATAATTTGCTCCTCTTTAGACTGGCATAGTCAATGTTTTCAAAACCTTTATAAACATTAACTGGGACTAAGCGTTGCCCAGCCAAGCAGGCCAGTATTATTTGTATATTTTGATAGGTAAACTAAACTACAAAACAAAATTGGATTGCTTCCTTGTGACTGTAAGACTGTGCAAAAGCCAAGACAATAATACGCATCTTCTGACATCTATTTCTCTGCTCAACCATGCAGTGTTGCTTTTCTTTTCCTTCCAGATATGTATATAATTATCATTATAATTAAAGGGTTATGATTAACATTCTTTTGGGGATAGATAAAATTACTTCTTTGTATTTATGCTAGAAGCTTTCAAGTGTAATATATTATCCTGTGTGTGCTAAACTAAGACTGACACAAACCGAGTACACTTAAAAAAAAAAGCTCTGTGCAGCTCAGCTAGATGTTAGCACAGATACACAAGGCAATATGTGAGGTGAAAGAGGGAAAGAATTGGAGATACAGGTGAGAAGATGCTGATAAAATCAGCAGAAAATATAAAAAATGACAGAAAAAAAAAGGGGGGGGCAGAAGATGGGAAGGAAGAGGAGCCATGCTGGATTTATTAATACTTAGGACTAAATTGTATACTATAGAAACTATGTTCAGAATATAATAATCAGATATTATTTAGTAAAATAAGCATATCGAGCCTAGAACCACACAAGTTTGGAATAGAAAAAAAATCACGTTTCTCGTCACAGTGTGTAAAGACTCCGCTGTCAGTCTTGTCTATTTTTAATGCATGATTGTAAGGGACTAGAAATATTCTGTATATTTCACTATCATGACATGGTAGTGTCATATATCAGTATGTATATCTTATCATATGTCTGTGTCTTATCAGTGAATAGAAATTACTTGGAGAGAAATACTTAATTTATCAGTGAATAGTAGCATCTTTGTAGGACAGAGACCCAAAATAACAACATCATGCAGAGTTATTGTGAATTAAATCATGGTGGTTTTTTTTTTTCCTTTTGTTTGTTTCCTTGTAGTTTATGTGTTTGCAGTATCCTCTTTCAAGACTTTGGTACCACAAAATAACTGTTAGTGTTTAGTCACTTTCTGCACCAGTGATTGCATCTGCTGGGCATTCAATTGATTTCTCGCATCTCAGCATAAGAAGGCCCAGGCTGTGCCCTATTACCTGTGAGTGTGTGGTGGCAACAGCAGTAAGGGATGTCAAGGCAAATGCTTTTAGGACAAGATCAGTGATGACAGAAACACCACAAAAAGCCTTAAGGTTTCGTGGAACTGCAGACATTTGCTGATCTGAGCAGTTCAAAATGTGGATTTTATATGGCAAGAGGCTTTGTCCTGTAGGATCTTGCCTTCTTAGGTTTAAAAAAACAGTTGTGTTATTGTTCCTTGAAGTAACATTTATTTCCTTTCATATTTGTATTTAATCCTCAACTATTTATGCATGAAATTAATTTGTATTATTTTCCTAATCCTATTTGAAGATACTCCTAGGAAGTATCTCTCTCCTGGGAAGCGCAGAGGGTTAGGGATAGATGTGGAAGCAAGCAGATTGATGCTATGCTGCCTGAGATTTTACCTCTTAATGTTTTGTGCCACCAGGTAGTATATTTATATTAACTGCAGTTAACTGCTGTCAGGGCATTTGAAACTTCTGAACAGGCTGAAAATAATAATAGATTCTACCTAGGCCCCTGCTGCACTCTTTCGTACTCTCCAATCTTAGTTTCATAAATGGAATAGTAATAGAGGCCAGTGCACTGCAGTGGCAAAATAGGTGCATAGAGAAGCATAGTCCTGAGTATGAAGGCCCTTTGCAACACTGTGGGTGTGTTACTTCTTGAGTTTCCCCTAATGGTAGATGTTTGTAAACATTACTTGCTTTTATATGGTATTTCTGTAATATCAGCCTTCATCTTTCCTTAGTTCCTTAGAAGTTTGCAAGAATTTAACTCAGCCTTTGGCAAAGGTAGATTCAGGCCTTTTGACCCGGATCCTGACAAATCAGGGTGTAATGCTCTTATTAAAGTAGGACTGTGTGGCCTCTGTGATGCATATAGGAATTAAGTCTCTTACAGAGAGGATTCCAGTTAATTTGCAGGAATGACCTTCCTAGGTTGATGGCAGACATGACTGCTAAAATAAGCTCTGAATTAGGAAGCTGGGGTAGGATGCTGCTAAAACTTAAGCCTGCTACAGACAGTAAAAGGGAAAGAGGCAGAGTTACAAGAGGATGAAATTAAGAAAAAAATTATGTTTAACACTGGCAAATAAAAGATACATTAAGTACATTAGCTGTGTCACTGCAACTGGATGTTCCTCCTGCTACTGGAAGTCTGAAAGTAGGATGAAGGAATTAGAACTCCTAGGCCTGGATACAGACCAAATCTTGTAGAAGTGATAAGAATATGCTAGACATGACATATTCTGGATTAACGAATTGAAAGATATAAACTGATGAGGAAAGTGAGAACTAATATATAGGCAGTGAGATAACATTGTCTGTTAGTGAAATAAAAACCAGGACCACTGGAAAGAGGGATGTTGAGAAATATCCAAGGCTCAGAACTGGATAATGATATCCATTTTATGAGTGGAGGGTGGGGAGTGGGAGGGCAGGAAGTAGTAGTGGAATTTATATGATCATGGGTGACTAATTTTCCCAGACTAAGACACAAATACAGTTCATTGAAAAATGAACTCTGAATACTGTGAATTTTTTCCCAAATATATTTTCCAATAAAGTCAGGTCTCAGATATTTTTGGAAGTGAATTAAGTAGATTTGTTTGTTTGCTGTTTACCAAAGAGTCAGTGAACCAGCAAAAAAAAATTATGTGTGATGCTCAGTTTCACTAAACAGCAAGATCTAAAGGGGCTGGACATAAAAACTAAGCTTGGAGCAGATTCAATTTTGTCCATTTCTCTTTCTGAGAAAAGTAAAAGATAAATCTGTGCTTCTGGGGCCTTAGAAAGGCAAACTGGAAAACTGAGGATACTTAGGGAGTACTGGGAAGCTTACATATTTGAATGTGGAGGAGGAGGCGGCATATAATAACTTTGAGTCAAAAAAGTTTTAACAGCAAGCAAGATACTAGCAGGAAGGAGCACAGATCTCCCCGGAATGATAGTCATCTTAAACTGTGTGTTAAAAGCAAGAAGAGAATCCATAAGGAATGCAGAAGAGGATTGATTAGGAGGAAGAATTATGCCCTGGAGTTTAAAAGATACAGAACTGAAGCAAGAATGGCCGAAAGCTGTTTTAAACCAGATTTTACTATTCATTTCAGTTCCCTGCAGAACTCTTCGGCTTTCCAAACAAAAAATTGAACAAAGAGGAAAAATTCTCATCCTAAGGAGCATGCACAAGTAGAGCGATGTGTGGTGGCTTTAAACAACGGATCAGGAAAACCCACCTCATAACCTTAGAGCACATTCGTTGTTACTGAGAAATACTGGAGGAGGGGCTATAGTCCCACTACTTCCTCATGCTTCCTCCCTTTGCAAAAATCTGTGCCACAGTCTGTTTTGTAAGAACCTTTTCAGAGTGGCCTGTTTTATTTGCTAGTAGAACATCAACAAACAAAGAACATCAACATAAGCCTTCTGGCTTGCCACTCAGAGAGCTAGGCTAAATGGGGCTCATATGTGGCACTTCACTTAGTGCCATGGCAGAGAGGAAAAGCCTTTTGGAAAAAGGCAAGACAAGAGATTCATGTCTCTAGGACTCCTTCCTCTTCTACTGCCCCATTTGGAAGGTTCACAGTGAATTCGGAAGGGGAGGTTACAGGACAAAATAAAAAACCGAAATGATCTCAGAGTTGATGAAAATTATTTTACTTCTGCAGAATTCATTTCAATCTCAGTGTTGCTAAGAAAATTAGTTGTCACTTGACGTTTTGATTTTAATCTCTCTGACTTTTAGATCTCCATCTATAAAATAGGAATAATTTTTCTGCTGGTGGAGGCTGTGTATGTGAAAATACAGACATTCTTGCTGTAAAGCACGATGAAAACACTGACACAGAAATCATTTTTATTCACAGTGCAGAAATGTGGAGTATGTGAGAATAAGGTTTGGAATGATCCATTCATCTACAGGGCTTAATATGTAAATGTTTGAATTAGGTAATGATTTTGTAGGGAGGAAAAAAAAGAAGTTCTAATAACATTTAAGATTGTACTACTCTGGTGTTTCCTGATGAAACTAAGGTTGTACAAATAGATCAGTGTTGCCTTTGATTTTGAAGCATTGTTTTTCAGTTTGTGAGTGACTGACTTCGCAATCTTTATATGCATGAGATTTATTTCAGCGTATTGAGACTTATTTTAGTGTATCATATAAATATTTGCACATAGAGAGAAAGGCTCGTATTGCCTATGTATATACTAGAAAAAAATACTAGTTAGGATAGGAACAGCCTTGTGTTATAGCCTCTTACCCAAACAGGTATGGCTCAATCAGTGAGCTCTCTATGAGTGAAATAATCACAATAAGCAATTAAAGAAACCATTTATAGGCTGAGATTTACATAATCCTGCAGGATCATCCAGCAAGAGTTCCTCACAGAGATGAGATTTCTGTGTGTGGAAATGCGTGCCCACCACTATGCTTGCGAGGGGGTGCAGGGGGGAGGCTGACTAGTAGACTTGGTTGTTGACTGTGAATAGCAATTCACTGCTAAAATTCCTAATTGCTGTTTCAAGGAGAGAAGTTTAAGACTGCCATAATCTGTTTTACATGCATGCATACTGCTCAGTGCACTGCGTCAGCATTCAGCAGTACTGTTCCTTCCACCAAGGACTGGGGAGCAAGTGTCACACAAACTAAAGTCAGTCTTTACTCAAAGTTTCACTGGACTCAATGTAAAATTGTCCAGGTGAAGCCGAGGGTGCCAGACGGTACAGTTCTGGACCTTCTGAGTGAGTCAATGGATATGGGCAGGGATAATTGTTAGTGGTATTACTTTAAGTCACTAACAAAAACCCTGAGAATGAAAGTAGTAATTTAAAATTTCAATATTTTGTGCTACAATGTTCAACTGTGAGGTTAATGTAAATTGTAGTAGAAGGGAAAACAGTGAAGTTAATAGGCTGCAGACTTTGATAAACAATGAGCAAAGAGAGAAGTTTCCACTATTTTTATTATGTATTATTTCTAAACCATTTTACAACAATAGCTTCATGTTTGCTTTATACGCTCTGCTGGCTGTATACCTCAAGTTTACGGTGTGATTGTAAATTCTTTTAAGGACGACACAGCACTCCAGCAGCTCACTGGCTTCTATGATATAAGTGCAGTTCCTTCTGCACTGGTTCTTTTGTCTGTAATGTAGTTTTGCTGCTCATCTAAGAGGAATAGTGGATTAAAGTGAACTAAAGCTATGAAACGTGCTTCATAAACAGTAGTATTTCAGCAACACTGCTCATAATATTAAAGCACAGAGTTAGGGTTTTGGTTTTGGTTTGGTTTTTGGGGTTTTTTTTGCACAAATGATGAGCTTTTGAAATGTTATGCAAATATCACAGATATTCCAGTACATCTGCAGTTCAGCCCTTAGCTTCCATTCCTCTGAGATTCATATGAAATTTGACTGGTGTTTTCCCCTTCATTTTCTACCTTTACATATGGTAAATCAAACAGCACATTCAAAACACATTGGTTCTTTGAATCCTCTGGAAGACTCCCTACTGTGCTCTCTGAATTTTTAAGTTTTTCAGCATCTCATATGACAAGTGTGTTTTCTTCCAATGGACATGAGCGATGCACAGCCTGTCAGGTCTTTCCCAACTGTGTCGATCAGAACGAACTTCAGCATTGTTACATCAACTTATTTTTGATAGCGGAAAGCATTCCGGTCTATCTCAGTGGATCGCAGAGCAGTAATTCTTGCACTGGAAAAATAAAAACAAAAGGCAACCCCTTGGTTAATCTTTCGTCATGTTCAACTCGGCTTGCAGGCTGGAGCCACCAAGGCAATATGGTTTTGTCTCAGTCTTGCTCTGTGTGCTCCCTCTAGTGATCCAACCACGTAAAACATTTTCTTCTGAGAGGGAGAGCCGGAATTTCCCAGGGGGCTCACAAAACGTTTAATGAAGTGTGTAGCACAACCATTTCATTACAACATATTGTGTACTTTTGCCTTTAATAACTGCATTCCTCATCCAAGAAGTCTCTGTAGCTTTCAAAAATGAATTACAGTGGTATTATTTTTCTCGGAATATATTTTTCCATGACAAGAACAGCACTTTCCTAAACTATTGTATTTATTAGCAACCTGTTACCCTCTGACACTACTGTCATTTTCATCAGCCTTGATAAAGTGAGTATCATTTAAAATCTCTTTAGAAATTATTAAACCAGTTTTATTGGTTTGGGGTTTGGTTGGGTGGGTGGGTGGGTGGGTGTTTTCAACTGTGCAGAAAGCAAGAAAATAGTCTGTAAAAAGATTAGAATTCTTAGTCCGATTTGCCTGCATTTGAAAAATCAGACTAGCCTGAGGGTAAAATGATCTTCTGTGGTGGGACAGAGGAATCATACTGTCCTGATGAAGAACAGGCTGACTTAGCATGGAGATAGAAAACACCTTCTAAAACATGAAGCTTGGTACTCTTATTTCTAGGTGGGTACTGCTTCAGTTTCAGGAAGAGCTGTTGCTCTTTCTGGCAGTTTAGAGGTACCGAATCTGTAGGAACAGACGCCCATGCGCAGTTTCTTGCTTCTTCCCTCTTTTATCGCTTTTGTACATGCCTATTGCCTACTGCATTTCCTCTGTCCACTGAGGATGTGAAGATATGAATCAAGATTGTGTATAGATAGGGTGGGAGATCTTGTGCTTGCTTACTACATAATATGTGAATTTTACCCTGTTAGAGGGAAATAATGATGGCATAAGGGAATTTATTCCTTCAAAATACAAAAAACCAAACCCAAATCATAATGAGTACATTGACTCCCTGTACCTCTTACAGGAGCTCTGCTTATATAATCATTCTGAATTTATAAAACAAGTTTTTAACAACAACATAGTTGCTGGGGGTCAGAGCTGCAAATTGGTTACCACTGGCACCTCTTAAGTAGGCTGAGGAATGAAGAGGCAAAGAGATTGAACTGTCTTTTGATCCAGAAGTCATCCTCCTGACATACGCTCTTACACCTTTGTAGAAATTCTGTGTAACCTGGCTGCTGTGGACAGGGTTAGGATGCAAACTCTTTCCAAGGGTCTTTTCAGCATGGATGTTCAATCCTCTGTAATAAGTGTCATCATGAAATGCTTCATCCATTGTGTGATTCAAAGGAGTTAGAAGAGTTGTGATCAAAATAATTTTATTTCTAGCATCAAACTATTAGAACAATTTTTATTTTTTTTTTAAACTGTGGCTTTATTACCAGAATTCTGTCCTTGGAGCATCACAGAATTGGGTTTCATGTTCCGTTCTTGACAGATATTTGAAAGGGGTGCTTCTGTTGTAAGCACAGCAACAGCTGGATCTACAGCTCAGCTTCCCTTGTTTATAGTGTGAATGTCATCCTATTCATTACAGCCAAATTCTGCTCTTTTTGGACAAACTTCAGCTTCCCATGAACTTCAACAAATGCTGAGACCGCATACAGCAGCCCCCAGTCCTGTGCCAGTGTCAACATTTGAATAAGTGGTTGCTTATTCACAGAGTACAGCATACAAACAGCATCCAATTCTTCTGGTTGAGTATTTCTCAAATCTACGGGTAGAGGATTTAATTTGCCAGCAGTCAGGGCATTTAAATGAACTGTGCCTCAGACAGCAGATTGGATAGCTGCTCACATGGAGTTTTGCTTGTATACAGTACCTCTGATAGGGCCAAGAGGTATTAAATCTAATGCATATGTGTGATTAATTTGTGTATACACAGTGAGAATCACTGGCATAGAAAAAAAAAGGTGATATCCAGTTATCTCATTAGCAACCAGCAATTCTAGATTGAAACCAATTTATAGAAAAAAAACAATCTTCAATTAGCCTGACAGCAAATTTTGTCCATTGCTATTGTAGATATTTCCATACTTTCTGCTAGCATCTGTTATTTAATTCATTCCTATAGTTGAAGGACAAAAAAACCAAAACCAAAACAAACTTAGAAATTTCCTTATCATGAGCAGTTAAGGAATTATGTCAGGCACATAGGAAAAGAAAGCAAAGAGTAGTGCTCAGTGGCTCAGTGTCCAGCTGGAGACCGGTAACGAGTGGTGTCCCCCAGGGATCGGTGTTGGGACCGGTCTTGTTCAACATCTTTGTGGGTGACATGGACAGTGGGATTGAGTGTGCCCTCAGCAAGTTTGCCGATGACACCAAGCTGTGTGGTTCGGTTGATACATTGGAGGGAAGGAATGCCATGCAGAGGGACCTTGACACGCTTGTGAGGTGGGCTGATGCCAACCTGATGAAGTTCAACCATGCCAAGCGCAAGGTCCTCCACCTGGGTCGGAGCAATGCCAGGCACAGCTACAGGTTGGGCGGGGAGGAGATTGAGAGCAGCCCAAGGAGAAGGACTTGGGGGTGTGGGTTGATGAAAAAATGAACATGAGCCGGCAGTGTGCGCTTGCAGCCCAGAAAGCCAACCGTATCCTGGGCTGCATCAAAAGGAGTGTGACCAGCAGGTCGAGGGAGGTGATCCTGCCCCTCTACTCTGCTCTTGTGAGACCTCACTTGGAGTATTGTGTGCAGTTCTGGTGTCCTCAACATAAAAAGGACATGGAACTGTTAGAACAAGTGCAGAGGAGGGCCACGAAAATGATCAGGGGACTGGAGCACCTCTCGTATGAAGATAGGCTGAGAAAGTTGGGGCTGTTCAGCCTGGAGAAGAGAAGGCTGCGTGGAGACCTCCTAGCAGCCTTCCAATACCTGAAGGGGGCCTATAGGGATGCTGGGGAGGGACTCTTCATTAGGGACTGTGGTGAGAGGACAAGGGGTAATGGGTTTAAACTTAAACAGGGGAGGTTTAGATTGGATCTGAGGAAGAAATTCTTTACTGTGAGGGTGGTGGGGCCCTGGAATGGGTTGCCCAGGGAAGTTGTGAATGCTTCATCCCTGGCGGCGTTCAAGGTGGGGTTGGACATAGCCTTGGATGGCATGGTTTAGTGGGAGGTGTCCCTGCCCATGGCGGGGGGGTTGGAACTCGATGATCTTGAGGTCCTTTCCAGCCCTTACTATTCTGTGATTCTGTGAAAGAAAGAAAAAAAGAAAGAAACTGTGTACGCTGTCTTGCTTGCGCAAGGCAGCAAAATGGGATAGGAAACCACTGAAGAATTCCAGGTCTACCAAAAACATGACCTTGCTGAGTGGGTTGATCACATCAGCTAGAGACTAACAGGTGGAAACTGCAGCAGGCAGTGGCTTCTCCTCATGCAGTGATGGAGGTAACAGGGCTGAAAGAGATTTCTGTAAACTTTGAATCAAGGTGACAGTGTAGGCAAGATCTGTACTTATTAAGTTTTCTGTTTGCTTGAGTCCGTCATAAAAAAACTGAACGAAAACCCCAACTCATTTGTGGTTATCAAAGAGAACCAGCCCAGCAAACAAAGAACTGCACTGCAGAAATCCATCAAAAGGCTGTAGGAGTCACCAGGGGGGTGATGGAGGGGAAACCTGATCCAGAAGGAAGGTTTACTAGCAGAACCAGAATGGATCCAAGCACTTCTTCCCTTTGACACAACTATTTAGGATGCCATTTTCTGGGGTTTTTTTAAAACCTCCCTTTTTTTCAAAATGGAATTATGTCTGGTTTTCTCTTTCCCGATATTAAATTGGCAATCGCTACTTTTTCCACGTGGCATAGTTTGGTGGGAGGTGTCCCTGCCCATGGCAGGGGGGTTGGAACTAGATGATCTTAAGGTCCTTTCCAACCCTAACTATTCTATGATTCTATGATTGATTCTATGATCTAGGCAGTAGTTTGATATTTTTTACTCTGTTTTCAGCATCCTGAATGCTTTGCCAAAACTGACTGCCACGCCTCTGCAAATTATGAGGTAACTAAAACTGACACTTCTTCCCTTGTTTGTGAGCTGAGTCCAGAGAAATTTCTGCAATCAATGGTTCTATGCATTTTAAGCAAGAAAAAGCCAAATTTCAGTTTTAATGTAAATGTAACCCTGCCTGCATGCCAAACCCTGAAACCAGCAAAGAATAACATAGCAGAGGGGTTGATTTTAAGACTTACGTCCATCAAATGGTGCTCCAAAGCAAGGGAGCAGCTCTAACCCAATTTTAGCACATCTGCCTTTCAGAACTCAGTTGGATGTAATGTCTACATCAAGGAACTGACAGAATGAAGCTAACTGGTGTGAAAAAACCCCACTCCTTCTGAAGAAGCTTCTAAATACCAGTTGTCTAAGTCTATTGATAAGCAGGGATGCATTATTAATGAAGCCTGCAGCCTGCCTAGTGCTGCTCAGATGGTTCAAGCATTTAGTAGGAAATATTTCTGTGAAGTGCTGCATGGAATAATGACAGTGTCTGTCTTAAATCGAACAAATGACTGTAGCAAGCTCTGGGGAGGCTCAGAGCAAGCAGATGCTTTCCAAGAGAAAGGCAGTGAGGTACCACCTGCTGTAGGCAGGCAGGCAGGAACAGTCCACTAAATATTGACTTGTTAATAATTCATGACAACAGGAACCCCTAGCTCTTCAAGCATTGCACTGCCCCTTCATGATGTGGCTTTTCATCACCCTAATGAGCTACTTAAAGAATCAGACACTAAAACGTCTTGCAGATATTCCCCAATCTGTCATAATTCTGAATAAAAAGTTGTCTGCACTTGACAAAATCAAGAGAATTTTAAAAGTGGAAGGATCAGTGGTTTGGCTAAATATTGCTGTTTGTTACATGTTGTTGTGCAGCAACTCAGTCTGCAGTTTGTGCAGCTCCTGAGGCAGAATGCCTGTCTTTTATGACATTTCTCTGGCTAAAAATAATTGACATTCCAGTTTATTACTGGCATATTGATAGTTTTATTTTCAACAAGAAAAAGAGCTCTGTAAAAATCCACAAAAGATTACTCACAACTGGAATTCTCAGTTAATGCTTTCTGAAAAGGATCTTGGTTTTGTGATTAGTGTATGTTTGGGACCCTCCACAGTTCCTGCCTTCATCATGGATGTTAAATCACCATTTGCAAATGAATACTTTTCAATTGAAAAAATTGGAATTGAATAACCCAGTGATTATGAATAACTTTTGAAAAGTTAGCAAAGCTTCTCTGCAGACTTTTTTGACTTCCTAGCTTACTATCAACAGCAGCAGTTTGCCCTGCTTAAACACTGCATCTTTATGATGAAACGCAGGAGCTCCTGTATGGATGGTATATACCCTGATGATCGTTGCTGCTGCTTCTCTTTCAAAGTGAAACAGTAACAGAACCTTCTTATTCATTCCCCATTTTTTTTCTAATTTAAGATGGTTTTCTTCCCTAAATACATATATTTTCATTTAGTTTGGAAAGACAAAGTAATATACTGACATGTTTCTTGTTTGCATGGTTTTCCCAGCAGTCAGTTATCACTCAGCTACCAGACTTCTTTACAAGCTTCACAGGGAATTTTGCTGCATTTAATCAAGGTGATGAGCCTCGACTTTGTGAACAGTCTTAATAACCACAAATGGAATTTAGTACACTGTTCCTAAAGCAAGTGATTATCTGCACTGAGAAACTTAAAATTACAGCAAGTTCAGTAGTATTGCTATGAAGAGAGTGCTTCCTTCATCCCACAGTGAGTGACTTTCCAGCACTTTAAAAGAGCCATGAGTATGTACGGCTTTCTCTATTGCACTATTGAGCTTCTGCTACAGCCTTCTAGGTTATTAGTCATCTGTATATATTGACAGTGTTTCGATTTATCAGAAAAGACAAAAAATGACCTAGGCTCCTCTACTGAGCTGACTGAAGTTGCCCCCCCACCTCCACAAAACTTATGCTTTTTTCTGTCTTTCGTGGTATTGGAACATCTGAGCCATCTATAGTGTTCATTCAGTAGTGGCAGGTCCTTATTAGACCAGCTGAAAGTGCTGTGTATGAAATCACTCTGTAAAGAAACCCCAGGAATTTAAAACTGCAACTGCAGTCTTTTCCTGAGTGCTGTTTGTTTTTAATTGAGAAAGGTCAGCAAGATAAAAATAAATCCCACTTATTCCAATCTTAGAAAGAAATTAGAAGCTACACAGAATTGCTGCACTTTGTATGCAAGGCAGAAGCAATATGAGCTTTTGTTGTATTTATTTTGCTTACACAACACCTTGTTTTATGATAGATCACTTTTCTGGTCAGCTGTTACTGTTAGAGAGTGTAATTGGTCCCCAATTTTATTTTCAAATGGATTCTACTGTCAAAGTGTATGACTACAAATTGGCAACTGCATGTTTGTCTTGCCTGCAATGGTATTACTAAACACTGATCACTTTTCTGCTTTCTAAATTAAATGGTGAAATAAAAATCAATCTTGTTTTCTCAAAATACTGCTACATGTTGTTAGATCCTGAGATGTCAACAGAATATATGACACTGTTGAGGAGTTATATGCATGCAGTTTGCATGTTTCAGTATGTTTCACTAGTAGAAGCAATAAATTGCCAAATTCTTCACCAACACTGCCAAGTAGACAGGATTTAAGGAGGAGAACATAATAGTGTTATTCAAGAGTGCCTTTGATCATGGGAAGCTAAAGCTTTTGAAATATCTTGCAACTGGCTAGCTTAGAATGAAATTTTTAAAGGCTGCAAGGATCTTAAAGCCTTCAAAGGTGTGCTTTCTGTCAAAAATCACTGCGATTGCTCTGCTATGTGAGGCTTTGCTAACAGAAGAAATACACACCTTTTACATCAACATTAGCATCTCTGAATGCCAGAAGTAGTCAGTAAGTTAGTTTTAAATGTCCATTCAGGTCTGCAGCCATTTGCCTAGTGGACCTGCCAGGACCCCATCAGTGCAGCTACCAGGCAAGTATGTTGAGGTAGATGCTGCAAAGATCTGGGTGAAAGCACAGCTGGCAGAAAGGACTCCCTCCGCCACTGCATAGCTGTTTGGAATCAGAAATTGCATGGACAAGAGTATCAGGGACATAATTAATAGGCATTTATTATTAATTAAGACATAGGCATTTCTTCAAATGTTTCACTGTAATTTTAACTAAGTAGAAAAAAAAGGCCCTCATTTTCCAATACTTTGGTATGATCAGAAATAACACTCCAAAAGTCTCTATCAAAACACAGAGGAATCCCAACAAACTCCTCATGGAAAGAGAACAGAATTGTCTGCCATTTTGTTAACTCAGATTTTTTCTATGGTTAAAATTGTAACTAGTTTTCCTCTATAAAAGCTTTTTTTTTTTTTTTTTCATGTGCAGTTACTCATGTGAGTGCCGCTTCAACAAAGGAGAAAAAACTGGGAGGAATTCTGCATTGTGGTAGTGCATGAGGTTGCATCTCCTCCCACAACACTTGCTGCTCTATTGCAGACTACATCTGTTGCTCTATTTTAAAAGTCTGTTCTGCCTTTCTTCACATTCTCACTGGTTTTCTTATGTTTTTTTTTTCTACTCTGAAGAGAGAATAGTTCAACCGAATGCAGTAGCTTAGGAGTGCATATATTCAGTACCACCTCTCAAGCTGATCTCATTTTTATTTAACTGTACATCTAGACTCCCCCACTGCAAACCCCAAAATATCCTCAAAACGTAGGCCATTAGACATGCAAATGCTTTGTTGATTTAGCCAGTAGGTTGACTAATAGTTTTGGGGTTTTTTAACAGGAAAGGGAGCCAGCTGTTCTATTAGGACAGCTAGAAGAACAGTCCACCCTGTTGATGCTGCCCATGTCCCAGTCCTACAGCTGACTTGCTCTATGGCCTTAGATATGTCACTTTCTCTCTCAGGCTTCCAGGTTGTAGGGTCTCATTCAAATAATTTTCCTGGAATTGACTATATAGGCTTAAATGCATGCTAAAATAAGATTCTGATTTGCTGACTGTGAAGAAATAAATCACTGTGTTACATGGGGCAGCTGTAGGAATTTATTAGGAAAATTTTCTGAAAAGATGCTCTAGAGGAGCTAAATATACTCCCCAGTCATGATACTGGAGTATCATGATTAGGACTTTCTATACCTTATAAAAAATTGCAATATCATAAATCTGAATCTACACCAGCCACTCATGCTTAGTATCTATCAGAATGTTTTTCTTTTTCTATATAATATATTTTAGTTTGCATGTGCAAATAATTTTAACAAAATCAATTTTGTAGCCAGGAAAAAGTAATCTCATCTATTAATACAACAGTAACAGAATGGTGTGGAATCATTACCTTGAATGATCCTTTGGAATGTGAGATAGTGGTGTCACGCAGCACAAGAGTGGCCCTGTCCCCAGGAACATTCTTTTAACAAATGCCTTTTCCACAATAAATTCACTTAAGGCAAGATGTATTTTTTTTATATTTCCCAGTATCCTTTTTTTTTCCTTCTTCTTCTTTTTTTTTGGTGGGAAGTCCCAGCTTTGGCAGGGTGAAACAGCTGAAAAACTTACGAGGTATAATGCTTTGATTTTAGCTTAGTGAATACCCCGAACTTCTGATCTGTTCCCATCCCCCCCCCCCCCCCCCTCCTTTTTTTTTTGTTATTTTTTTTCTTGATATTAAAAAGGCAAACACTAAAAATTTGTCCCAATTATTTGGACTAGTCAGATCTAGGCTGTAAGGAGAGTGAGAATAAAATGTCAGATCGCGTTCTGTCACCACAAGATACAAGTAATTGCCTATAACTTTAATAGACACTACCTGTGTTGTGGGCCAGGAAAATAACACCCAGAATTCCTAACCAATGGAGGTAAAACCATGCAGATGGACAGATGTAGTTTCATTTAGAATAGTTATGTTCAAATTCACTTTAAAAAAAAATAATATTTGTTTAAATAGTAATTACTTCTCTCCTTATTCAAATAAGCAAAATGAAGCAAGGACTTACATGGACCAAAACTCTTGGTACTTACTCTATGAGAACTATCACAGGATTGAGGGACTTGCCTTATGCAGCTTTGCAAGAGTGTAAAATGAGCAAAACATGCAATAAACTACCAAACCCACAAGAGATGGACCTTCAGAGTCTTTGCATCTTTATATGCAGGCTAACAAGCATCTAGGGATGTGAACTATACAGAAGAAAGCTATTTCCACTCAAGTACCTATCTGTCAAGGGTGCAAGAGTAGAGAGCACAATGCAGTGTAAGCATCATACAGAATACATTAGCTTTATCCGTAGATAAATAAATTTTGTCATCAGTGGTGTTACAGCTGTGATGGTCTAAAGACAGATGAGGCAAGAATGGTATATTCTATTAGGTCTCCAGTACAGAGGACCTTTCAGATACACAAACCTCTTCCTCATGTTTTGTTTGTTTCTCTAATGCCCTGTAACAAGGTGGTTCCATTACCCACTCCATGCAGGGCTGGAGCCCTGACTGCTGGTGGCTGGTAGGGCAGAGCCTCTTTTATTGAGGCGACCTTGTATATAAGGAGAGGAAATGAAGAATGACCAGGGTCAGGGTCTTCCATGCAAAAGGAAACCGAAGGTCTGTAGCTGGAAAGATGATATAAGCTGGGACATACACTTTATTAAAAATCCTTTTTTTCAATTTAAAAAGTCTTAGGAGATGTCTCTTTACAGTGACTATATAGTTCAGCAGAGTTGGTTAGACATTCTATCACATCATAACAACATTATGTTTTGAGTTGGAAAATGTTATTTCCTGTTCAGAACATTGTTATCTTTCTCAATTATTAGAAAACCACTGCTTTACTGTAACCTTCCCCCTCTGGCTTTTAAAAAGGGTTATCAGTTTCCTCTGCATTATCAGTTGCTACCTTATAATGCAAGGAAAACTTGCTGGCTCATAAAAACACCTGAAGTACTTTTTTCATGATACAGGAGGGAAAATATTCTTATTCTGAAGCCATATCAGTTTTGATATATTAGACTTGAGATCACATAACGTTCATTCTCTCTCCTCTTTTCTACTTTTATTTTGACTGTAATTTTATTGCAACTTTCAGAAGTGACTGGATGTGTCTTTCATTGAACTGTTCTTTCTGAATGGTCTATTGTTAATATTATTCTTCCTTTCATTAACAACTTTAGGTATTCAGTACTACTGTTCTTTAATAATATGTCAAGGAAAAAAGTTTTAGCAGCAAAGGCAACTGGTCAGTGAGAATACAGCCATGGTATTTAACCTGGTTCCATATTCCATTATAAATTATTTTTACCAGAAAAAAACCTCTTACTCCTTTTTTTCTTATCATCCTTTTAAAGAACTAGTGCATTTTAAAGTATATCTTAAAAAAGTTTGTAATTTTTGGCATCTTCAGGTACCAGAGCAGAGAAATGAACCATAAATGAGAAACATCAAAAGTAACTTAGAAATTTTTTCTAATATCAAAGCGATGAATCACAGGCCAAATTAACAAGTAAAGGAATCCACCTATAATGAAATCTTTTTTTCTAACATAACACTTCATTATAAAGGGAGTTTTTCTATAATAGTAGCAAGTGTAATTACATTTTTATATATAATTAGGACATTATTATCATTTCACCATATCAAAGTTCATTATAAGACATGTCCAATGCATTTTTCATAGAGCAAAAATAAAAAGAGAACAGGGGTCCTTCAATTAGACTAGTATAAGGACATCCACAGAGACTGAGGGAAGCTGATCAAACAGCTTAGCCCAAAAGGGACCAGGTAGAAACTCAATGCTTCTCTGGCACAGGGAAGTTGTGTTTTTACATATCCTACTTGGTATTAATTATACTTTTCACCCTTCTCATATTCCACTACATTGTTTGGGATACAAAAATGCTTTTCAAATTATAATCCACCAGAACTAAATATGGAAGATAGGAAATCTCTGTAGTCTATGAATTTGAGTCATGAGAGCTTCTCTACCTTCTTGAGTATGTTGTTCTTCCACCCAGAAAGTTACATCTCTGTCCCCAGAAAAGCATGCAGAGGGAATCCACATAAGGTATTCCATTTTCCAGATTAATTTGAAAGTGTTTGGGATCTCTTTTTTTCTAATTTGCAAAACAGTTCAACCTTTTCCTCTTTCAAAAATTCCTTTATTTCTGAGTAGAGTAAGGATTAAGGAACTATTGATAATTGTCACAAGAACAATCAAATATCATGTTGATTATTAGCTTGTATATTCCTTAAACATTGTTAAAACTATGCATAGCTTGATTATGCTCCATGTACTTTCCTAATCCTGAATTTGTTATCTGATGCATCTATACATGTAAATCCTACATGACTTTGTAATTGTCAGAAGAGGTGTGTCCTCTTCCCTTTATAAAATACATTTGTAAGTTCTCTGGTAGAGCCATAGAATGGAAAGTGTTTAATTCTGAATTAGTGTTTAACTGAGTGTATTTATCCCATTTATCTCTCAGTCTACAAGGCAGAGATAGGTAGGTTAAATCACAAACACAGTAGGAAAATTAGTATTTCTAGCGCCATATAAGAAAACTACAGTCATTTGTGAAGCTGACAATAAATTGTAATGAGATCTTGAAAATGTGATTTGGACACCCCAGCTATGTATGTGTTCTGGGATGTGAAAGGGGAACTACGGCATGGTGCTGGACTGCAGTATCTAGTGTTTGGCAATGCAGATGTATGCCTTCTCCAAGAATGCACTATAATGCATATATAATGCTCACTAACGTGAGAACAACTGGATGAAACAGATTATGAAATACAGAAGTACTTTAAATGGCTATAGGTAAAATGGCCCACTCATCAGAGAGGTGCCTAAGTTGGTTGCTTGGCTACTCTCCAGGCTGAGAGCTCCTCAACCTGGTGATTAGTTTTGGGCAGTGGGAACCTCCTGGGCAGTTCAGAATAACACAAAAGGTGCTTTGTACAGAAGGTATGCCCACTAAAGAAAGCAGCTGCTTTCGCATACTCTCGCAGGCTGCTTCTACACTAGGAAAAATCCAAGTTTATGTTGAAGTATACTAAATAAGGATGCCATTTCTAGAAATCAAATAAAAAAAAACTCTCAACCAAAAATCACCCGTTTGTTTTAATACTATATTCCTGGTTGACAAAAACAGATTTTTGTTTGAATAGGTTGTGGCTACACAAATGACCTCTGCTGCCAGAGCAACACTTGCTCTAGTCAAAGTTTGCACCTCACTACACTGCTCCCTGACACTCCTGTGCTGGCAGAAGGCAGTAATACACACCAGCTCAGGGATCAGGCAAGAAGGAAAAAGAGTGGGAGCCCCACTTGCCCTGGAACTAAAAGTGACTCTGTTCTACAGATCCATATTCAATACATTTCTAACAACAAGTTGTTGTGCCAGGTTGATTTCTGCATGTGAGACAGAGAATCCCTGGCTTTGTAAGAACTGTGGTGACTCCAGGTTTTACTGGTGCTATTTGGTGATTGCTAGAAGGTAGCTGATAGATTGTCTATTGAAATGGGTGATTGCAGAGAGCTGACTGTAGCAATTGGCATTTTTTTTTGCTCATCTCAAATGATACCTCTGGCTGTGAAGCAATATATTTCAGTCCAGCATTTTGCAGATCCCTTCCTGTTCTGTTCTGATCTGCAGGCCATTGTAACACTTCCCTGTGCTCTGTATTGTAAGGCCTTGCCACATTTTACCTTGAAATATTGAAAGAATATATTACTTTCTGCTGTCACACAGAACGCCATTGACAATTATTTACTTTGTTATTCCTGGAATGACTTTCAGAATGATGTAAATGTTATTTGTGACCACCAGTGTGTCAGGGTGTAAACTGTCACCCAGGTGGTACATTTCAGGCTCAGAGTGTTTCTTCACACTGCACAGGCAGAGGTTGGAGGTGGAATGCCATCACGCACTGTCAACAGCCCTGACCCCCCGCAGCCCTCCTGCTTCCCTACAGTGAGCTGATCAGCAAATGTATCAGTCCTGCAGGGCTGAGAACATGCTCATTCCTTTTTTAGTGTAACATGGGTGAAACATGCCTAAATTAAATTAGATGAATGTTCTTGTTTCACTTGTTCACTTTTTCACTTTCTCCTTTCTTTTCCCTCCTAGCAACTTCCATTAATTATTTGCATTTAGCTCGGAATTATCTCCTTTTTGCTTGTTTTCCTCTTCTCATTTCCTCTGGAACCAGGATTTTTGTCCTGCTAGGACAAAAGTTATAGTTCAGTTGCTATAAAATGGGGTAGTATTTGTTCAGGGATCTGACAGATCTTATATAGGACACACAAGAACTGCTAAAAGAGCTAAATCAGAAAAATACAACTGGAACTAAAAGTTCTACTGTAAATAGCACAGGCATAAGAATTTCATTATAAATAATTGCATTTATCTGAATGGTTTCTGCATTGCTCAAGTGAAAGAGGGAGAGTAACAGCACCCAGGGGGTTTATGTTGTATCCTCCACTTTCACAGAGGTGGACTTTGCTCAAGTGAAATCCTTATGAAATCACTGGGCCCTGCTGGAACAGTTGGGCTTCTCCCCAGCTTTACTGGGATCTGTGAGACAAGACACAGAATGCAGGGAGGAGAAAAGCATGAGATAGCAAGGGTGCGACCAGAAGATCTGCAGACCACCCATTTGCAGATGTAGACAATTGCTCAATGGAACCACACGTCTCCACTAACAGAGCAGCTGTCTTTGGTTCTTTCTGTAAACATTACAGCACCATGACTCCAATGACTTTTAAAACAGGTCTAGAAAAAAACAAATGTGGGGACCTCAGCTTCAAGTTATGCTGCATCATTTAATTTGACATAGAGGCTGCTCAAGGCCACCATTAAGCTTTTAAAATCTTGCTGGTATTTACAAAATACAAACAGACTCCTGTCCTTATTTACCAAATCAGCAAAGATGAAATTGTGATAATAATTTCTGCTATGTAGTCCCATGTCAGTGAGGTTTGGATGACTTAGGAAGTGAAAACCCAGTCAAGTAAAATACTGTATTTACTGAGGGATGATTTTTAACTGCTTAAAAAAAGTAAAGCATGTCACTTCATCTTGGTACTACAAATCAGATAAATCACCATTTTTAATGAATCATTGCATACAGACAGTCAGAAGTTACAGAGATACCCAATTTTATTAATTGTAAGAATCTTAATTATTCTCCTGCACTCACAGCCAGGAAAAAAATGGTGATGTGGAAAACTCTCAAGCTTCCTAAATTCTGGCTGTGCTTTGTCTCCACTGTACTCTTCACCTTGCAAGGTGGCTTCAGTCTTTGAAGAAATAACATACTAATGTTTAAAGAGAAAAGGACATAAAACTGATTTGGTATGGAGTAAAAAGTGTGAAAACAGCCATGACAGGATGGAGGTGAGACTTCTGTAACATTATATTTCCAAGACAGTAATGCAACAGCTGCTGCTTAGAACATGTGTATGAAGTCTTTGCAATAAGGATGAGAAGAGGCTCTGCATGCAGTCTGGGCAGCTGAAGCTAAATAATAATGTTACCATAATGCTGATCCTGACTGCAGGGCCCATTCATTGTCCCTGTGTTCATCAAAGCTCTAGCCAAGCCTTGCAGGGTTTCAGTTTGGAGTGGTCAATTCCTGATAAGCTCAGAGAATGCGCAAAGCAGGCTCTTGTCCTTTTGAAAGACTGTAGATGTCCCTATAACCATTCATCTCTTCGGAGACTGACTTTCAAAGTATTATGCAGCAGATGTTTGCCCTTTGGCCTTTTCTACTGAAGATATTTTGCACTCACACAGATACAAGGCGGCAGCACTGTGAATTTCTGGTGCAGAAGTGCTGAGCTAGAGGAAATCAAATCTGAAAGACCTGGGTAAGATGCTGAGAGTCCAGTTCCTTGCACTGAAACTTTTAACACTTGGCCTTCTACCTGAAATCATTTGAGTTTAATTTTCTGTGATGCTGAGCATTGGTATAACTTTTTTTAGCTGTAGTCATGGGGGCCTAGCACCTTTTAAAGGAAGGAGGAAGACAGCAGGAGGAAATATAAACCTTCCAAAATCCAAGGGACCTAAAATGAAGACCACTAACAAATGTTCAGTCAAAATGCCTGCCTTGGTCTTGTCTCTCTGTAGAGTAAGGTTGTTAACAACTACATCTCTCAAAAATGGATTTTGGGGATTTCAGTATTTGTTAAAGCCCTGAAGAAATACTGTCTGTTCTCTTTAATGAAGCTCTTGTGAAGAAAATGAGTTTAGCATTAACATGATCCCGTCTGCCTGTCCTTCCCCTAGACAGCTATTCCCTTCACAGTAAATGGCCCATATTGCACTTCAAATATGGCAGGTAGAACAATACTTGAAATTTTGTCCATGGGAGCTTTGCTTTGCCTGTGACATGGGAAAGGCCCTGGTTCCAGCGGTGTGACATGGTTCGCTTCCATGCCTTGACCACCTTATGGCCCTTAGTATGCACACAGTCAAAACGAAGGCAACCTTTTGGAGCAATAACCAGAGAAACCTCTCCCAAGAGGGTGGCCTTTTAGGAATAATAAGAGTAGTATTTTGGGTTTCCTTTTCCTCCCCTCCCCTCCCCTCCCCTCCCTTCCCCTCCCCTCCCCTCCCCTCCCCTTTCTTTTTCTCTTTCTATTCTACTGCTGGGATGGGATTTGCTAGTCATTTAAAACAGTAAATAGATAATAAATAAGTTTTTCTCACAAATATTAACACAGTTCTCTGCAAACTTAGGCAGGGATCAGTGATTTTATTTAACTTGGATAAGATTCTGGATTTTATTTTTTTTTTAAGGCCAAGACTGTTAATAGAATCGTAGAATCATAGAATAGTTAGAGTTGGAAAGGACCTTAAGATCATTGAGTTCCAACCCCCCACCATGGGCAGGGACTCCTCACAATAAACTATGCCACCCAAGGTTCTGTCTAACCTGGCCTTGAACACCGCCAGGGATGAAGCATTCACAGCTTCCCTGGGCAACCCATTCCAGGGCCTCACCACCATCACAGTAAAGAATTTCTTCCTCGGATCCAATCTAAACTTCCTCTGTTTAAGTTTGAACCCGTTACCACTTGTCCTCTCACCACAGTCCCTAATGAAGAGTCCCTCCCCAGCATCCCTATAGGCCCCCTTCAGGTATTGGAAGGCTGCTATGAGGTCTCCACGCAGCCTTCTCTTCTCCAGGCTGAACAGCCCCAACTTTCCCAGCCTATCTTCATGCGGGACCACCCTCATGGCCCTCCTCTGGACTTGTTCCAACAGTTCCATGTCCTTTTGATGTTGAGGACACCAGAACTGCACACAGTACTCCAAGTGAGGTCTCATGAGAGCAGAGGAGAGGGGCAAGAGCACCTCCCTCGACCTGCTGGTCACACTCCTTTTGATGCAGCCCAGGATACGGTTGGCCTTCTGGGCTGCAAGCACACACTGCCGGCTCATGTTCATTTTCTCATCGACCAACACCCTCAAGTCCTTCTCCGCAGGGCTGCTCTGAATCTCTTCTCTGCCCAACCTGTAGCTGTGCCTGGATTGCTCCAACCTAGGTGGAGGACCTTGCACTTGGCATGGTTAAACTTCATCAGGTTGGCATCAGCCCATCTCACAAGCATGTCAAGGTCCCCCTGGATGGCATTCCTTCCCTCCAATGTATCAACCAAACCACACAGCTTGGTGTCATCGGCAAACTTGCTGAGGGCACACTCAATCCCACTGTCCATGCCACCAACAAAGATGTTGAACAAGACCGGTCCCAACACCGATCCCTGAGGGATACCACTCATTGCTGGTCTCCAGCTGGACATTGTTGTTCCTAGTCTGCTTTTAAGCACAATGTACCTACAGAATCCCTTCCTGTTCTTTCACATCCCTAGCCAAGTTTCATTCTAACTGGGCCTTAGCTTTCCTAATCTGGTCCCTAGCTTAAGTACCTTAATAGAAGCATTTTATTTCAACAAAAGATATGATTCTGCTGATGTCACAGAATTCACAAAACTTGATTGGGAGGTACAGGCCTGTAGTCCTTCCTATAGCAACAATGCATGACATGCTGTTCTCTGTGGAGAAATATACCCCTGCTCGGGGAGGGTAGGATGGATATGGGAAAGGAGCAGCATAGTGCACCCATCATTGTTTTGTCCACTAGTTAGACCTAATTTCTTACACCAGTTTCAGTCAACTCTACTGTATTCTTTCTTTTACTAATCTTGATCTTCAGACAGCGGTAAGAGACTTTTATGTTTTGGAGGATAGGGGGTACCTTTATAAATCATTCAGGACAGAGATATAAAGTTCCCCCTGAACTCCCACACTGTTAGCATTCTCCTTCCTAGGAGACATTTTCAACATGAACTGACTGTTTTGATGGTGACGTGATGTGCTTCTAGTGACTCTTTTCCTTGGGACCCTCTCTTCTTTCTGTTACTGTCCAGTAGAGCCAATCTGCCAGTACCTAGTCAATGAGGCATTTCTCAGGCAAATCCCAACCATGCTGCAGAAGCATTGGTAACCACAGTTCTGTGTGAATCCTCACTCTGGTTTTGACCAGCTGAATTACTGCAGGGCATGCATTGCCTCAGTTATTATAATGGGACAAACAAGCTATAAAATAAACACCAAAGAAATGAAATCAGTCAAAGCAAAATATGCACCTTGGAACAAAGCTACTAAAAGATTCCTGAGAGGTACTTCAAGGACTGTAATGTCTGTCAGATATGTAGTACGAGAACCAGATGAAATGATTCAACTGATGCATTAAATGCTTTCAGTACAAGCAAGTGGAAAAACTCAGCAAAGAGACACAGCCCTTGAGTCGGGTAAGGAGCATGACAGCTGGTAAAAAAAATGACAAAATACATTTACATAGAGCAATTCATTTAAATAAGGTAGTACAGAGATGAGCTCAATAACAGATGCCTACAATTGAGGAAATAATATCTGAGTTGGCTGGCAAATGCACAGGCTGTCTTGCAAGCAGGTATTTTTGTATTAAGGAAGCAATTACTTACCCTAATCTCCACACTACAGAGTAGGAATGCATGGCTGAGAGAGACAATATCGATTAAGTTTGCTGTAAAAGAATATTAATGCTGCCAGCCAAATATGCTAAGAGGACTCATTTGGATATATATCTGGGTGAATCAGCATGCTCAGGTATAATAATTTGAAGTTAGCAGAAACTAAGGTAGATCATGTCTGCAACATCCTTTTGCTTCTCAGAGCAAGCTAGGACAGCATGACTAAAATAAGGGAAAAAACAGAGAAGCAATGACTGACAACAGTGTTTATACAGGGGTCACTCGCTGTCTGCTGTGAGTATAACTTGATCCTGGGAAGGCTAAAGCAATGTGACAGCTGCCTGTACCCGAAGTTTATCATCTTCCTAGTAAGGAAGGAGAGACTAAGAGACTATTAATATCTGTAAATTTTCTGGATTATATTGTTTCCAAGCATTTAAGTTGTCACTTGAACAAAGATGCAATGCAGACGTAACCGTTTCCATTTGGTGCATCCAGTGTGTAACTCTGGAAGAAAGTGGCCATCTGTTTATTGCACAAATGCTAGATTCACAAACAAAAAGCCAGAGACTATGTGTCTGGGGCACTTCTTTTCCATAAAGGACACCAGGTAGCTTCCATATGAAACCTGTTGTTACCAATGGAATGCAAATTATGAAAGTATGAATTGGCTTTTCAAATGCAAAATTTGGCCAGTTCAATTTTGCAATTTGAAAATTGTGTATCAATTTGAAAATGAGTAGGACTAACCAGATTTTTTCTCAAAAAGAGTAGGAGTGGCTTCCAAACACTTTCAATGCATCCAGCTAAAATACTGGTGTTCCTTTTATACCATTAATATGCCTTAATTTAGATTAATCCAACAAGGAAAAGATTATGGTATATATACAATCTTGAGAACAGCAGAATTATAAAATTGTAATAGAATATGTCTGAAATTTTTGAACTACAAGAGAAAAAAATGTGTAAAGCCTCTAAATCTATCAACCAGACTAGTTATGAGGCACTTTAAAGAATGGCTGAAAACACGCCATGTAAAGAACAAGAAACAACTATATGTTTGTTGTTCTGTCAGTCTGGCCAGACATCAGGAGCAAAGGACCCTGTGTACATGGCAAGTTTAAAGAATAAGATCCTCTATACCATTAACTCCTTGTGATACTTGGGTCATTGAAAACCTGAGCTCTAAAGAATGAAAGCAGATCTCAGATAGAAGTGTAAGTGCTCTAAGGAGGCAGTTACCACATGCTGGCCAGACATCACCCAGGTTAGAGGTGACCTAAGAAGGGAACTTTTCCATTAGCAAAGCAAAAGCTGCCAAATCCGTATTTCTTTCTGGTGTCCAATGCATAAGACATATATGAAAGCAGAAAAATAAGAAACTGGGTACAAATTGCATGAGATGTTGTGTCAGAAAAGGAGATCTGCACAGACTATTTCATGATCTCTTTGCAGTCTTGCCTTCAGTAACAAATGTTTGGTACTCAACTGTAAAAATTTTTATACTTTTTATTGTAACTACAGATTTCTAATTACCTTCAACCATGGAGCCAAGCTGACATTTCCTAATTACATTTTTTCCCAGTGACCTGAACAAGTGTGGCAGTGCTGTTTAGATTAGGTTTATTCTGTTTCACCAGGATATTTTAGAACAATGTGATTATGCATGGTTGCACCTACCTACTACTATCATGACAAGTACAGAAGTTAAATTATGAAGCAAACGTACGCTTTGAAGAAATTTTTATTTAATCTGTATTCCCGTTTCATCTGCTCATCCATCCAGCACAATCTGCATCATTATTAACCACACCATATTTCTAAAAAAGGAGTATAAAAAGTAAGACATCTGTGTTATAGCATTAATATATTCAAAGGTTTTTACTTTCATCTTCCAGGCATTAACACTATGTAAGTGCAATGGAGGCGCAACTTACAGCGTCGATGAGATACCACACGAAAAACGTAGTAAGTGGCAAAAAGGAAGGAAAAGAAGATGCAAGTAGACTGAGTATTATGTAAAAAGAGGACTTTTTTTTTCATAAATAGAACACTTTCGCCTATTGCTCCTATATACGTTTATTTCTAATTGCTACCACAATTTTTAAGGCACTGAGGCAAGCCTCCAGCAGTGTGCTGAAGGTGTGTTTGTGCTGTTATGCCCTCTGGCTTTGCTGCCAGCCTATTCCCTTAGATCAGAGCCAGAAGGCAGACTGTTTTCGAATACCGATCACCTCACCCAGACCTAATCCTTTGAGTTCTCTTTGGCATCTATTCCTTCTGCCAGTTTCCTCTTCTGTTCCTCTCTTTTCTTCTGAAGTTGACAACAAAGACATCCTCAGGGCCCTCCTTGATGTAAGACCACTCTTGATGTTGTTACAGTGTGGGTTTTTTTTGTACCCTAAAGTTGTGCTACTTTTATATTCAGCTAGCACAATATTTGCACACCAGAAGATAAAGAAAATGAGAATACGTTACACAAAATGATAGTTTCTTTTTTATTTGTACACGCTGGTCCTTTCAGTGGAAACCTTTTTTCTTTTTCTGTCATTCATCTACATACCTGATCAAGAACCTAAAGGTATCTTTTTACAGTCTCCACTGCTTATATACCCTAAATTGGCCTGACCTGCCACTTTTAATTTTAAAAAGATGGCTGTATGGAATGTGGATGAATACAGAATTTCTATGAAGCACAAAACTTTTGAACGGTTCCTGTCCTCTGTGATAGTGAGTTTTAAAAGGGAAATCTCCAAAGAGCTAATTAGTAGACAAGTAGAGCTCAGGCTGAACAAAGCTGAAAAGATAGCAGATAACTAAAAGGACCTGGCCATAGCTGACAAAAATCAAAGCGCTGACAGAGAGCTGGCAGTAACCTTGGGCTGCTAACTGACAGGGACAATAAAAAAAGCCTCTGAGTGCGGCAGAGAGTGACAGCCACAACCACAGTCTCTCTAAAGAGCATGAAACCTCCACCAAAACGAAGATATAATCTTCTGCCTGGCAGCACCATACACTTTTCCTTCACATTCCAAATCGGGGAAATCTGAGCTCGTCTAAATAGTTCTGCTGCATGAATGTGAATTGAGGAAGGAAACAAGATGTGCAAAGTTTAGTGTCAATCCTATGATCTGAGGGGATATGTCTGCAAAAATGTGAGTTTGACTGGGGGACAGTGAAGGTTTCCTTTGCTTACCCTGGCACTTTTGCTGGAGCAGCCATAGAACTGCCTTACTCCATAAACCTTCATGGGATAAACATATAGCACGAACTGTGAAAGACATTTAGTCACAACATGGTCCCTGAAACATAATATAAAATGGAAAACAAAATTAGCTCCTCTGCAGTTAGTGGGGCAGGGGAGACACCTGTGGCTGTATCATGTTCATAGAGGAAAATGTGCTTGATCTGACTCTAAGCGTCACTTAAATTTTGCATAATAAATTGTTGCAATTCCTTATATTTGTATGCCCTCAGTGACTGTAACCATTTACACACTGATCAACAACATGTGAAGCTCTGTTCAGCAAGTAATCATTCACAAACTAAGATACTGAGGAAATGCACACAGGCAGCAGGAAACATACTGGACCATCAACCACGCCAGATTCTTTTATCCTATGAGCTTACTACATATCAGCAGTCCTCATGACACCTAGCAAACTGTAACACAATTAGTTGGAAAATTTCTCTTGTTTTGTGGAAGGGATAGGGATGATTTTAAGGTTAAAGAAGAACTGAATTTTTCTCTATACTCTCCAGGAAATCTTGACAGCACTTAATTGTTGACTTACCCAGTCCTAAACCAGTCACTATGCTGCATTGTCTTGGATATATGTGCTCAACTTGATTATTCAGCTAAATGGTCAATTCTGAAACGTATGTATTTGAAACATTAAATAAGGTTCAGAAGTAATATCTGCCCCTGACATTCAAGAAAAATTCATACACCTCAGTATCATTGTTTCACTTTACTTAAAAGCTTAAAAAGGACTAAATTTTTTTTTCAAAATTAACGCTGCTGTTTAATAGTTTCCTCCTATTTGCAAGCCAGACCAAATTCAAACTCTTATACAAATTGGCCTGCAGCTTCTAAATCTCATAAAAGAGATAACCTTTTGCTTCATTTATACCTGTCATTTAGCAGCCTCCAGACTGCGAAATTCTTTTATTTAAAAACTGTAATTCTAAACCAGATCACACAAAGGCTGCTTAAGAGAGCGTCTGTGTGGTGGGACAATGAGACGCATCTCGGCATCCCTGTTTATACTTGCAGTCAGAGCCATGCTGTACATGAGAATCTTGATTAAGAAACTGTCATGGAATCCTTTGAATGTTAATATTTTTTTTTTTAATTTCATTCAACCTATTTGCCACCTATTTTCATTCTCTTTTTCATATGATCACAACAGTCTTTGGTTATGCTTCATTTCTCCTTTTTCTAAACCATGTATTGAATCCCTAAGATTACTTTTTCTCTCTTTCATGCTATGTGTCTTATGGTCTCTTTTTAATCCTTTCAGTTCTTCATGGCTCCCACTTTCTTCTGCACAGGTGTTTCTCACTCTTTGTCTATGTATGTTTCTCCTCCACACCCTGCAAAGGATATACTTCTTTCTCCCTTCCCTCAGAAAGTAACTTCTCTCTTCCAAGTATGTGTTCTTCATTCATTTTATGTCACACCTGTGTAAACTCATTTGAACCAGAACAATATAAAGGGACAGCAAGAATATGGCTGCTTCAGGCCTTTTCTTGCTTAGACTTCTTCAGTGAAATCTGCCTTGATCATTTTTCCTCTCCTTTCTTTCTCAAACTGCAGAATTCATCTCTGTTTCACTGCATTGTATTAGCAAGTGCCCCTCACTTAAAAAAGGGTTCACAGAATCATCCTCTCTTCTTACACTGATGCAGCTGAAGAGAAAAGCTTTTAAAAGCTTTTGTTAATCTTAGTGGTTTAATTGCTTACTAGCTAAAGGACTGGTATAGATTGACGTACTAACACAGATATATATATATATATATACTAAAACCATCATAAATTGGCTTTGGAAGGTAACGTATGGTGTTACACTCAATGCATTCCAAATTAATACAGTTTATAAGGTGACATTCATTTCTGGGAGCAACTGAAACAAAATTGGACCAGTTTAACTGAGATTGACATTAATATATCACTGAGCGGTTAGTTATATCACATGAATTAGGTATTACAAATTCAAGAATCATTTGTTATGCTTTTAGTACAAATTTTCCTGACATAAGTGAGGTAGAGATAAATAGCCAGTCACAAAGATGTCATTTGGTCTCTTGGGGCTATATTGATGATTCCTGCTGAGAAACTCTAGCAGCAGTTTACCATGCACTAAAATGTGGAACGGGTATCCATGGTTTTTGTAGGGGTCTTTTATGACTGGTTCCTCGCTTTTTAATACTGATTTTTATGATGATGGTGTCTGTCTAATTTGGCAGAATAAACTCCATTGAGAAACTTTGGAGTCTCCTCCATTTAACTGACATTAAAAGAAATGTCATAAAGAAGAGAACAGTTCTACTTCGTTACTTCTTCCAGGGAAAAAAAACAGCTGTAGGTAATGAGGCTTTATTTTGAGTGTTACTCAGGCATATCTCTACTTTCCTGTTCTCAGAACTACCTTGCACAGCCCTTCTGGATGTCAGTATATTCACAGTTCCACTAATTAACTTCAAATTGATGATACTAAAAAAAAAAATAAAAGTTTATTATTTTCAAAGATTGCTTCTGTATTGTTATATTTATGTTGAATTGTTCAAAATCTGTTCTCCCTGAGGTTTTGGGGAATTCAGTAGCAAATTTAGAAACGCTGCCTTCTTGTTCCAGCTCAAGACAAAAATTCAGAAATGCCTCACTTTTCTCTTGGGCAAATATCCTACCTTCAAATTCACCTGAACATTGACATTAACTTGTGCTCACTCTGTGTATTCTTCCTCAAGTACAGTTTTGTGACTCTGGATCTTGTGGACAGCACTTGTGTTCAGCAAACATTTCTGATACTGTCAGTAGACAGGATTTGTAGCAGCACAGCCATCAGCAGTTGCTCTTGCAGTGTACAGGCTTCCTTTCCTTAAACATAAGTGTCCGCTACTCAAAGGATGCTTGATGAACATAGTACCCGTTGCAAAATGTCCAAGTGGAGATGCCTATTACAGATCAGCTCCTTTTATTTATTGTACCCTTACTAGCTCGATATGAGTCTTTCTGCTTAGCTTTTACCCGGGTCTGCACAGTGGAAGTGTGTCCTCTCTGAGCTTCTCTGTGCATACACAACCCGTTGGCATTGATGAATAACTAGATGCTGCTGTGAGCCTGCAAGTATTCAGGCCTCATGGGCTTCATCTTACTCTTCTGAAACTAGTTCTACATTCCAGTGATGTAAATGAAGGCGTCCCTCACACAGTAGTGAGAGAAGCAAGAGCAGCTACGTGCTTAAAGTGCCTTTTCTATTAATATGCACATTCCTTGAATGCTGCCTTAAATGACCAACAGCAGAATGCAAAAATGAAAGCTGAAGCTTCTTCTGCCAACGCAATCCCCAATCATCGGCTACAGCAGGACTGAATATTTACTGAAGAAATGTAGTCACAAAATTAAATTAATATGAACATTGCCAATACAGCCTCACAGAGAAAATGCAGAAGATCTAAAACTCTCTTTTCTCCTAATCATACCACACTGCACATTCTTCTGTAGTTTTCTTTCTTTTTAAGTATAACAAAGCTGCCAGATGCTGCATGCATACTTTGGTCCAGTACACAGATAGTTTTTGGAGCCAGGGGCATCTTTAAGCAAAAGCTACAAAGGATTATTTTGTGCATATCTGGTTTATGAGAACTGTGTCTGAAAAATGAATAGAAAATTCTCTCTTATTACTATAATTCTAAAGTAGTTTGTGTTGCATTAGTTAAATGGGATCTCTTTAATGTTTTAATTAAAAGAATTTGCTTTCTTCATAAAATTTATTTTAAAGATCCTTTTATTTAAATGAAAATCAATAAAACCCATATCACAGCTACTGCTGCTAAGTGCATTTTAGAGAGACAACAAAGAGTTTAATGATTTTTTGCTTTTCATCACGAGGAAATTTCTTCCGGTAAAATACACCTGCCTGAGAAGACATATTTTTGCAGGAAATGTGTACAAACTAGGACTTTGGCTATTCTTGATGGACAAATAATATCAGGAGCTAAGGGTGTTTTCTTCATGCATATATTTGGCAAAGAAAACCACAGATTTTCCTTTCAGAGATTCATCTTCACCCCGGAATGCATTTAAGCTGAGCTAAATCTGATGTCCCTTCATGTAGTACAGGATGCGTCTGTTTGTGTGCGGAGGCTTTGCTCACAGGGAGGCTTGCAGTTGCTTCAGACTGTTTCCAAATACATGAGTTTTATGGTTTGAGTTACTGAATAAAGGTCACTCCTCTATTCGTATTCTACTTTGACACTTCAGATGAGATGAAATTCTTGAATTATAAAGCTATTTAGGCAGCTATGAATTGCGCTGAGCAGTGAGAGCTCAGAGTTCAGCTCCCTGCTGACTAAAATAGCCCCAGATTGTTCCCCCAGAACCTTTCATGGCTGATCTTTTTCAAGAGACTTTGATGCACCCATAAACTGCATTTTTGGAGGAGTGTTTTAATTGACAGTGGCTCTATTAATCTAACATGCTTTTAGTCTCATAAGCATATATTATAAATCAAAAGGGAGATGCATTATTGTACATAAAGTGGTTAAAGAGAATGTTAACAGTATTTCAAAGTATACACCATAAGTATGAAATAAAAATGGGATTACACAGTAATCTCTTCTCATTAAAAATGTAATTCATTCACATGAAGAAGTGTTAATTGCATTACATTGTAAACTACGGTTAATTATCAACATTAACCATCCCTGTCTGTTCACTGACTGCAGTAAAATGATTCCTGAAATGGGTCTGGCCTTGTGACACATACCTGTGCGTGAAGATTTTAAATGACTCTTCTGACCTCAGGTCATAACAGCCTCATGGAGCACTGCGCTGAAGGACCGTCAGAGCTCTCACTGTACTGGGCTTGTATCTCTTTGCTTTCCCCAGGGATTCATCAGATTAAAACTGATGTGAGGGTGACAAATACCCTAGGCAAAATGATCTTCAAAACATATAATTTAGCCATTTTGTGTATTTTCATTAACAAGTTTCTAGCATACATGAGGGGGAAGGCCCTTCTCACTCCAAATAGCCATCAGACAGATGTTTGCCAGAATTTCCATGAATACATCAGTTGTTAACGTAACTATTCAGTAGCATGGCTGCTGATTAGCTAAACTGAAGTTCCAGTTTACTTCCCTTGCTTTCCCCAAATTACCCCACATGTATGAAGAAAACACTGGAGAATTCTCACACAATAGCTCATGGAAGTGCTTGCTTTACTCCCATGCAAGCAAGAGCATATGCTCTGAACAGAGTCTACTTCTACACCTATTCGATATTATAGCTTTTGGATGCAGCCAGTAGTGTTGACTCTGTTACTGTATTACACTAAAACATTAAGTGTTGATTCTGCACAGAAATTTTCAGTGTGCTTATTCTCATGGCTATGAACACCAGCAAAATCTTTTACATACCTTGTGAGAAAAAGCAAAAGTTAAAGTATCAAAGCTGTACAGTAGCACACATGGCTTTAAAGTTACTTATTGCCTTTCTTTCCAACTGTAAAGTGCATGCTAAGGAAAACTACAGGCATTTGACTCTAGTTACCTCTTGCTAACTGCTTGATGATAATGGGAAAAAAGAAAACTTGCTGCAGCTTTTTAATCATTTCCTGGCTCCATAAAGACAAGAAAAAAAGTGTATTTAGATTGAACAGAAAGCAATAGGGAATTCAGAAGTTGCAGTTCACTTTTTTCTATGTTTTTATTAACATTTATTATGGAGGCAATGTTTATATATTCTGATCCTTTGTGATCTTCAAAGTTAGGCTTGTAAGTATAGGCCTACAAACAAAAAAATGACACGTCTGTTTGTTCATTTGCAAAGTGGCTGTTCTATTTCAGTTAGGCTAACTCAAAGAGTAACTTGAATTAGATCTGTAAGGCACCCCAGCTAGGCAGGAACACTTCTCGATTTTTAGGAGTATATAAATTATGATAGCCTTCGGCTAATCATTTCACAAGATTAATAGCCATTGCATGTTCAGTTGCTAATTGTCAGCCTTCTCAGAGGATAGAAAGACCAACATGATGAAAGAATCGGCTGTTGTAAGTAGCTTTTCTCAACTACCTTCAGAAACAGTCAGAAAAGAAGAACAATAAGAACAGTCAGAAAAACAGAAGAGCTAAACCCAGGCACCAAAAGTGCTTCCAGCAAAAGCAGAGAAAAACTCTACTCCAAGCAGCCCTGCCTAATAATCAGAACATTTTCTGTGATTGAAAAATTACACAGCATAAAATCTACACCACCAAAAGATAGAATCATAGAATAGTAAGGGTTGGAAAGGACCTCAAGATCATCTAGTTCCAACCGTCCCGCCATGGGCAGGGACACCTCCCACTAAACCATGCCATCCAAGGCTATGTCCAACCCCACCTTGAACGCCGCCAGGGATGAAGCATCCACAACCTCCCTGGGCAACCCATTCCAGGGCCCCACCACCCTCACAGTAAAGAATTTCTTCCTCAGATCCAATCTAAACCTCCTCTGTTTAAGTTTAAACCCATTACCCCTTGTCCTCTCATCACAGTCCCTAATGAAGAGTCCCTCCCCAGCATCCCTATAGGCCCCCTTCAGGTATTGGAAGGCTGCTATGAGGTCTCCACGCCGCCTTCTCTTCTCCAGGCTGAACAGCCCCAATTTTCTCAGCCTATCTTCATACGAGAGGTGCTCCAGTCCCCTGATCATCCTCGTGGCCCTCCTCTGCACTTGTTCTAACAGTTCCATGTCCTTTTTATGTTGAGGACACCAGAACTGCACACAATACTCCAAGTGAGGTCTCACGAGAGCAGAGTAAAGGGGCAGGAGCACCTCCCTCGACCTGCTGGTCACACTCCTTTTGATGCAGCCCAGGATACGGTTGGCCTTCTGGGCTGCAAGCACACACTGCCGGCTCATGTTCATTTTTTCATCAACCCACACCCCCAAGTCCTTCTCCACAGGGCTGATCTGAATCTCCTCCCCGCCCAACCTGTAGCTGTCATAAACCCACAGGCATCAAAGCTCGCAGGAAGGGAGGCAAACAGGAGTGCTCACACCTCTAGCATGTGGTGTTACCCTCCCTGCAGCCTCCCAGGGAGGACCACAGAGGGGTGGCCCCACCACGCGAGAGCACGGCCTCACTCATGATGATAGATTGGTTCTCATCATAGGCGTGTTACAGTGCTCACCTACCTGCTAATAGTGACACAGTAATTCAGCCCCAAAGTCTTGACAAAATACTGACTTAAGTGTTCTGCCCTCCACTAAGATAATAACTGTGATATCCCAAATACAAACTGGTGTTTATTTTCCAGTAAGTTTGTTTATGTTTACCATACGCAGTGTACCAGCAGTTTAATAGTCAAAATTAAAACCTGGATTATAATTTGAATATTTAGGACAAAACCATGGCACTTACAAAGTCTTAAAGTTTGAATGGGAGGACAACTCTGCCAATGCACTAATAAGAGAAATTTACAGACATGTAGATATCATTGTATGCCGGAACGAGCAGGGCAACACAGTAATTCCCTAAAATAATGTTTTTACAGTCAGGTTATATTTATAGACTTATCATTTGTTCCAAAAAATAACCGCTGTTTCTTGTTTTAATTAGTCACAATCTACAGGATCCAAGGACGGGTACTAACTGCACTACCCAAGAGAAGGCTCTTTTTACCAACAAATAATCCAACACAAGTTGTGTCACTGCCATTAAACACTACTTCTCCAGCTCCATCTTTCCAATAGATCTACAGACCCTTAGTGATAGTTGCAAACATGCTATGTAAAGCAGAGTCACACTGGCACCTGCCACTCTTAAAGCAATTGCATTGAAAATCACTTTTCTATCAGTCCCTAAGTATTCCAGAAATTGCCTTTCCCCCAAAAGATCAACCCCAACACAGACACCCCAAAACATATTAAACTTGAGAGACTTTTAAAGACATGGAAAAGAAGAAGTGTAATATAAAAGAGAAATTGTTCTTTTCCTCCTCATATAATGGTGGAGGCATTATTAATTCAATTGCCAAATTTATATCTTTTCAATTAGCAATTTTGTGTGATATGTTGTTAAAGCCTTCTATCAAAATGAGGGAATTCAGATTCTGTCCTAGTTCTATCATAACCCTTTGGTACGACATAGAGTAAATTGTTTTCTTCTACTTCAGTTCTCCACTGATAAACTGGGATAACAGTGCATTTCACAACAGATGGATGAGGGTGAAAATTTACTGATAAGCCTAATACAGGCTAAAAGCATGGGCTTCATAAACTATCTATCTCCCATTTGCTAGTGTTGATCATACTGGGAAATGGGAAGTAGCAGGTGGTTTTTTAGCAGTATGGAGGCGGGAATGTCTTTTCTATTTTTCTTTTTGAGAGAGTTTTAGAAAAATGTAAACTGAGGACAGGAGAAATTCTAAGCTGCAAATAAGACTTATGAAAACAATAGCTATTTAACAGTGAAGGGTAAATATAATTGTTTAAAGGAAAACTGAGGCTAGCTGCTTTCCTGCTATTAATCTGTGCTTTTTAATATCAACTACACATTGGTCTGAGCAGTTTATGCTAGCCTACCTGAATTTAGATTAGGTTAGCTGTAACAGGTTTCAGTACCAGATTGTTGCAATTAAACCTGCAATGGGTAAGCAATTTCCAAAGACAGCAGATGGTACCCTTTCCCTGATACTGCAACAAACAACCCCTGCTAGTGGAAAAAAGTGATGTATGCTCCTTGCAATCCTTTTCTGAGAAATCATTTACTCAATAGTGAGAATAAATGCTACATCCTACACTGAGGTACAGGTACACTGAGTATCAGGCAGTTGTATCTCAAAAACCACAAATAGAAACACTGATGGAAAGTTTTGAAGACATAACCACTGCCTTTTAAAGAATCACTTAGATGTTGATACAAAAAAATTGCACAAGTAATCAAGTATTACTCCGATCTAAATAATACTGTTGATGCAACTAAAGATAATGCGGGACACAGCAAAAGTGACTCTTGGGGCTGCTTTATTAGCAATACATGAACAAAGCAGGGAAAACAACAGACTGTTGGAAGAACATCAGTTCAGTAAAATCACAGAATCACAGAATAGTAAGGGCTGGAAAGGACCTTCAGATCATCGAGTTCCAACCCCCCCGCCATGGGCAGGGACACCTCCCACTAAACCATGCCATCTAAGGCTATGTCCAACCCCACCTTGAACGCCGCCAGGGATGAAGCATTCACAACTTCCCTGGGCAACCCATTCCAGGGCCCCACCACCCTCACAGTAAAGAATTTCTTCCTCAGATCCAATCTAAACCTCCCCTGTTTAAGTTTAAACCCATTACCCCTTGTCCTCTCACCACAGTCCCTCGTGAAGAGTCCCTCCCCAGCATCCCCATAGGCCCCCTTCAGGTATTGGAAGGCTGCTAGGAGGTCTCCACGCAGCCTTCTCTTCTCCAGGCTGAACAGCCCCAACTTTCTCAGCCTATCTTCATACGAGAGGTGCTCCAGTCCCCTGATCATTTTCGTGGCCCTCCTCTGGACTTGTTCTAACACTTCCATGTCCTTTTTATGTTGAGGACACCAGAACTGCACACAATACTCCAAGTGAGGTCTCACGAGAGCAGAGTAGAGGGGCAGGATCACCTCCCTCGACCTGCTGGTCACACTCCTTTTGATGCAGCCCAGGATACGGTTGGTCTTCTGGGCTGCAAGCGCACACTGCCGGCTCATGTTCATTTTTTCATCAACCCACACCCCCAAGTCCTTCTCTGCAGGGCTGCTTTCAATCTCCTCCCCACCCAACCTGTAGCTGTGCCTGGCATTGCTCCGACCCAGGTGGAGGACTTTGCACTTAGCATGGTTGAACTTCATTAGGTTGGCATCAGCCCACCTCACAAGCGTGTCAAGGTCCCTCTGGATGGCATTCCTTCCCTCCAATGTATCAACCGAACCACACAGCTTGGTGTCATCGGCAAACTTGCTGAGGGCGCACTCAATCCCACTGTCCATGTCACCCACAAAGATGTTGAACAAGACCGGTCCCAACACCGATCCCTGGGGGACACCACTCGTTACCGGTCTCCAGCTGGACACTGAGCCACTGAGCACAACTCTTTGCATGCGGCCATCCAGCCAGTTCTTTATCCACCCAGTGGTCCACCTATCAAATTGATGTCTCTCCAACTTAGAGAGAAGGATGTCATGGGAGACAGTGTCAAAGGCTTTACACAAGTGCACATGAATCTAACGGAGATGTCAGAGTTTCAGAGTTATTTTCAGAAAGGAAGGCTATTAAAACTGTTTTCACCAATAAAATCAGAGAACACACTCTCTTATACCAGACTGATGACTTGCACATGTGTCAAGAACGCACTGGGGAACTGGCTAGAACAGAGTAAGGGGAGTTGCATGTTTCTTGTTTTGGATTCTGCAAAGATATTTGTATGTTATTTACAAACAATGATGTTCAACATAGTTACTTTAAATGGCCAAGCCTAGATTTCTTCAGCACAACAGTAGCAGGTACACTGATATAGAAGAAGGAAGAAAACAGACAAAAATAAGTAGATCAGATTAACTGTTCCATTCATGTGGACTTATGTGTTCTGTCTACCCTAGTGACCTCATTCATCTAGTGAAAGGTGTTACTTAGGCTCAGTAAATATTTTGAGACTCAGGCATAATTGATTCAACTAAAAATGGTATCTACTTCTTTAAACTGTTCTTATATATTTTCAAATAAAATGAAAGTTATTATACAAGTCCTACAGATGAGGAAATGAAGGCACTGAATGCTGTGTAATTAGAATAAGCTTGTCCTGAAAGGTGTGACAGAATCCACCAGAGTCAGGAATGGAACCAAACTTGATACGATTACCCCTGGGTCACATTGATTCCCCTTTGGCAAGGATTGCATATGACATCATAGTCAAATGCCACTATTGGTTCTGGTTTTTTAATTTATGGGATTAGCTGTTTAACAGAAATACTGGTTTATGTTTTGGATAAATAGAACAAAATTGAGCAAAAGTGCTTGCTGACTCAAGTGGGTCAAGATCAAGCTATATACTAATAATTAACAGATGGTTTGTGTGTCAAAGCAAACTATCTGGAATCTCAGATCACATAAATTTGCTATGGGGAAAGATAAATCCATGGCCTCCTGCCTGGTTATCACTTTTTACTACAAAAGAAGTTATTCTTTTTATTACCAGGTCTAAAGGCTTTGTCTTCTCTTCCTCAATGCCTTTACCTTTTACCCTCCTTCTCAGCCCTTGGTCCATCTTAAACCTCCTGTCTGTACCTTCATAAGCTTCTCCCTGCACCACATTTTGAGGCTCCACAGGACTCTCCCTTTCTCCGTACCCAAAATACTCAAAGACATAGCATAGTGGTACAAAAGAGGCATTGTTTGGAAAAGGGATGGGAAGCATATTGCTTAATACAGCTGCCAACCCTGCCAACCCATTCTCCCATGCCACAACATCAACCCACAGCTCCAACCATGCATGGTGGCTGGGGAGGCAATGACACAACACGTGCAGTGGTTGCTGCATCTCCATTCCTTATTCTTAAATAAATATTCATATATGACAGAATTAAAGAATACTTACACAGAACAGGTTTCACTCTGTTGTTGCCTTCCTATATACCCCAGTAAGACAAGAAAATATAAGTACTAAAGGATATCCACAAGTGTTGTTTTGCTAAAAATACAAATGTTCCATGTACTTTTCCCATCCCTTCTCTATAATTGTTCCATTCATGTCCAGTGATGCACATGTCTCTGATCTGATTAAATAGATTTTGGAATTGTAAAGCAGAAAGAGATGTGTAGGATTAAAGGTCCCACTAAAGTCAGCAGCTGTTACATACATGGTGCTAAGCCTGCATGCTGAACAGAACAGCCAATCTGAAAACAACATGGGCAGCCCAATGCATTTAGAGCACTTAGATACTTGCAAGGTTTGAATGTACTTAGTGGCTGTTTTATTAACAGTACTTTCTACTGGAAGACTTACACATACACCTTTCCAGAAAATACAGTTACACATTTAGCTAATATACTGTATGCATCTTGTATTAGCTTCCTTCACAATGATAGGATCTCATACTGAAACAAAAACATTTCATATTGCTTTTTTAATTTACCACTACTATTACTAAAATGATTAACTACTACTCACTTATTCCCACCAATTATCCAATAGAAAGCAGGATATTAACAGATATAAAAAAACACTGAAACAAGATATATTATTTAAGCAATGAAGCTTGGGGCTGGAGCTAGAATTCTGGTCAAGTTGGGAACTCGGGTTTTAGTCTACAGCATTACAGAAAAGGCTAACTGCAACTTTAGACCCAGCATAAAAACTTGGCATAGTGTGGTTTGCATGACTTCCCAGAGAAAGATGTAACAATTCATTCTCATTTATGGAAATGTATTTCACAGAATTAATACAGAATCCAAAGAATTTACATGAACTAGGATGTTGTTTCTCCTCTTTTCTCTTTATCCATTTTCTTTGTAAATTCAGACAAGGAGATTACATTCAGAATTTTAAAACGAACAATTTTCCCAATCTCTCATCAAAATTTACCAATTAAGCATCACTTGTTAAGACACTTGGTACTGATAAAGAGGAAAGAAAGCAACTCTTCCTCATCTTCTTTTTTCATTCTGGAGGGTTAACTTCTAGTGATTGTATTTGATTATTTCCCTTACACACTTTTATTTAGTCATTTTATTTAATGATCCCATCCGGAGCTGAAGATCACAGAAGTCTCATTAAGTTTGTAGGATAAAACAGCCTTGCTTGGAACACTTGGAACTAAGAAAATGCAAGCCTATGTCTTACAAGCTCTGGTACAACTTGCAGCATTTCATCCCTCTGTTCTGTTGTGCACCTTGCTGGGGCAGCAGATCAGGCTCTGTGACTGTTTCTCAGCTGCCTGGTTTCCCAGACTAGCATATTGTCTTAAAAGGATGATGTGAA
This sequence comes from Amazona ochrocephala, assembly GCA_039720435.1. Lineage (NCBI taxonomy): Eukaryota > Metazoa > Chordata > Aves > Psittaciformes > Psittacidae > Amazona > Amazona ochrocephala. Next base: position 67,446,837 of record CM077879.1, read on the forward strand.
AGTGCTTATACTAAGATGTTGCCTATGAACTGATGCCCCCCCCCCCCCCCCCACTATGTTCTATTTTGCTACCCATTTGCTGAAATATTAAACCAACAGAAAAAAGCTCAAAGAACGAGAAGGAGCAGTCCATCACAGTCTAATTTGCTGTGGGTTTTCTGTTAGAGCCCCTCCCTTGGTGGTATCTGCATAACCTAAAGGTTCTCAGGGAGGGGCTGATTATGACAGTCATGTCTCTTTTGGCAAAGAAAATTATTTTGCCAATGAGAAATGGAAGATTGTAGAAGATGGTGTGATAATGAATAGACCTTTTTCTTTCAAAGAGATTTTTGATTTTGAACATCTACCAAAAGACAATATTAACAACACTTTATAATGCCTTCTGATTTATATGGAAGTGACACCAGAAGAACTTATGAGGAAGGACAGATTAGACACCAACTGAATGACACCAAAATAGAATAATAAGATTAATTTCAGACTACTGAATGAGAATGATGACTGGAGAAAGTCTAATTAAGAATTAGGGGAGGTCTGTGAAGAATGATGATATGTTATTATAAATGATGGAAACAGCACAGCAACGTACGTCTGGGATACTATTGTGTCTTCTCGCATGTGAACTAGGAGAAGATGGAGGAATTTTACTGAAAAAGAACTAAGAGTTCCTCATATTGATTTTTTAGTTGAGTTACTAGTAGCAGGAAAAATATTCTCTGACAGAAGAAAATGGGAACATGTAGGATCTACAAAGGCTTTTTTCAGAGTATTCAGAGACAGAGACCAGTACAGCAGAAATAAGAGGCTATATATTAAGAAATAAGAGGCTGTGTAATATTGTGTATTTACTGCTATAATACGCTCTTCATAGCAAAATTCTTAAATTCTTTCTTGTAGATTGGAAAATATTGCCTGAAAGTTTCACAATTGCATGCACACACTTCTCATGTTCTGTTCATAAAAAAGGTAAGGGAACTTTAAAGGGAATAGTAGCGCACACACTTGTATATAAGCTTATGTTTGTGTTGCCTGTCTTTTGCCCTCACTGTTTCCCTAGTTTACAGCCTCTTGAGATAGGAATTATTTCTTTTCTTACCTAAAGCATTTATATACTGTCCTGGGTTCAGCAGTAGCAGTCACTTTTCTCCTTTTCGGTAGCTGGTGCAGCGCTGTGTTTTTGATTTTGGGCCTGGGAACAGCGCTGATAACACCAGTGTTTTCAGTTACTGCTTGGTGATGTTTAGGCTGGCCAAGGACTTTGTGAGTCTCATGCTCTGCTAGGGAGGAGGGGAAGTTGGGAGGAAGGAGAGACAGGACACCTGACCCAGACTAACCAAAGAGATTATTCCATACCACAGCACGTCATGTCTAGGATGTAAAAACGGAGAGCAGAGACCAGGAAGGGTGGGGGTGCACAGTGGGGGGGGTGCACGGCTTGGTCAGGTTGGGATTGACGGTGAACAATTGTATCCTTTCCTTGTATTTGCCTTGTCATTATTATTACTGGAGGGGGTGCACGGTGGGGGGTGCACTGTTTGGTCGGGCTGGGGACTGGTGGTGAGCAGTTGTATTCTCTTTCCTTGTATTTTCTCTTGTCATTATTATTATTGGCGGTAGCAGCAGTGGTTTGTGTTATACCTTAGTTACTGAACTGTTCTTATCTCAACCTATGGGAGTTGCATTCTTTTGATTCTCCTCCCCATTCTCCCTGGACTGGGGAAAGAAAGAGTGGGGAGTGAGTGAGAGAGAAACTGCGTGGCTGAGAGGCTTAAACCACGACATATACCAATCCATTTTTACAGTCATTTTTGTCCTGCAGATTACCTTCAGGCAGTTGGTTAAAAAATTTTACTGTTTTTCTGTGGACATTCAGCGAGATCATATGCTTACTACTTCTTCACTGGCTGGCAATAATTTGTAGCCAGGTTTCTGGTGTAAATACTGGTATTTCTCAGTCTGCTACCTCTATGAAGGCTCCTACCAAAATACCCGTGGAACTAAATTCCTCAGCTGAAGAGGGTGGAATGAATGGTTGGAACAGTCAGATTTTATTTTTCACAAGCATAAATGTCTTTTCAAGGTTGCTTACACATATTCCTTTAACTAACTGGATAATGCCTTCCAGCGTAATTGGAAGAAGATTAACATGCCATCTGAACATGCTCTGTAGAATGACTAGATTCATGATGGAATGTAGCATTTCAAGGAGCCTACACCTACTGGAACATTGAGATTCCATTTCGTTACATCTGAAGTCGTACTTGAGTGTAGCCCAACATACTGTCTTCACCTGGCTCAGACCAGTCAAAATATTGCCAAGTAATTGTTGATCGTAAGTAACCAGTTGAAGAACACTTATATTTAACAAGTCTGTGCGATTATCACATGAAAAATGTGCTGAAGGCAAAGAGTTCAGGGAATTACCTAACATAGAAATTCCTCTAATATTTTCATTATTTCCCAAAGTAGCTAGGCTACTCAAATGCAGAGATGCAATTATTCATTTGCAGCCCATAAATTCACATAAAATGATCCTTTTTTCACTTTCCATTTGGACAACAGCATAATGCAGAAGAAACAAGAATGTTTGCTTGATGGACTACATGTTCTTGTTCACACATATCCAGAAATAATGGAAAGAGTCCCTGAAACTTTTGGAAAATAATTTTCATCCAATAGAGACCTAAGCTATGAAAATTTCAATTGGCAACTATAAGTTTTCAGAAAGTTATGAGCTGCTGAAATGGGGATAGCATGGAAAACGTCACACAACCTGAACAGTAGTAATCATTTTCTCTCCTACTATAATATGTAACTGTATAATTTATTCATGTTCTAACATACATTAGGTAAAAGCAATGAACTCTTCATGCTGGAAGAGTTAAATCCTATAGAAATCAGTATAGTTTCTCATGTGTAAGATTAAGGTGGGGGCTTTGCCTCAATTAACTGTTCTCCAGTTTCATTAAATGAGCAAGAATCCATTTTGGTTGGAAATAAAAAGTGCTTGTCAAAATGCCATTTCTTACTGAATTTCAGTTTCCCACCCTGGGAAAACAATCACTAATAGCTTCCCCCTGCCCCCATTGCCTAGCCCCCTTCACATTTTCCCTGCTTTTTGGAGTAATTATAGCACTTCCTAAGCATAAAAATGCTTGCTGACAAAGCATATTATTTTAAATTAATTCTTGAGACAGGAAAACCCCTCAGAAATTGAAACTTAGTGTTTTCAAGCTATTGTGCTATAGTGCCTCCTCCTGCTTCTTTATGACCATCTCCCGTTTTCATACTGCAGCGAGTTCCTTTTGTTGTTCATTTCACAGGATTCTATAGCTTGAGTTTTTGTTGGTTTACTTTTTACACAGAAATTAGATTTTTCACCCATATAAAAATCTGTATATACAGAACCAGAAATGGGCAGGTATGTATCTAATTACACAGTGTGTCTTAGCTTTGAAACCTTAATGGGTGAAGACAAAGTCTATTTTCACAAAAAAAAAAAAAAAAAGTTGTCCCCGATGTATATAAATCGATTTGAGTTAATAGGCAGCATTCACTGCAAAGTTGGTTTTTATGCTACCTGTTTTTTCTTGAAACCATCAGAAACTTCCATTTTAGAGTAAAGATTGCAGTCTGTTCTAAGCAGGCCAGGACTTCCGAAGCATTATTTAAATGCCTCAGTTGAATACCAGCATTCTTTTATCCCATTTCACACACTGAAGTACCAAAAGGGTAAATAACTTGCAATATCATTTTTGACTGACTTGACTTTGAAAAAGGCAGAACCTATATAAACAATTGAGCAGTTGTTAGGCACTTAACTGGATCTCTAAATGATCCCATATGCTAGTCTGCTAATGCTGGTAATGATTATAAATACCTCAGTTCATCATATTAATGAGTTTTAGCCAATAGAAAAGGACAAAATCTATAACTTTTCCACAAACTTAGTTAAATGTCAAGGTTTTTAAAGGCATAGTTAGCAAGTATATTAGATGAGATATGTCAGTTTCCCAATTTACGACTCTGACTTGTCTCTTGTGATTCCTTATAGCCTCTAGCCATTCTCCTCTTACCTGAGGCATTCTCTGGCAAAAACCTGATGCTTCCAGTCATTCTGCATTCTTGTGTTCCTTCAAAAATAATTGGACAGGCACCTCTCCATAAACAATCATCATTAGTCACATAAGGTACACAGATAAGAATAACATACAAATAAGTTTCAATAGAATGTCTCGAGTCAAATAATAATAATTTGGTTAGCTTGCTAAAAATTGATTGACAGGGAGTTAATGCACTTAACACTTTTCCAGCAGGCTGCTAAAATTAGTTCCTTGATGCTCAAAAAGTCCTGCTCCCAGAAAAGTGACACCGACATTGACCAGTGAGTTTGTTGCTGTTCAGTAACCTGCTCCATTTCCAGACTATATGATTAAAGTCATTATGGGAACTGTCAGTAGGAGGGAAAAAAATGAAAACTGTCATAAGAAGCAACTGTTGGAAATCTTAGGAATTTCTTTCTATAATGCTAAACTATTTTAAAATATTGTCTATAATTTCAATATTGCAATATTCAGCCATACAGTAAGGGTCAATATAATAAAAGAAATCCTTAGAAGTTATACCATAAATGGTATTTACATCCTTCTTTATTACATATATAGTAGAAAAGAAATTAATCATAAATTTCCTTTGACATCAAAGAAGTGTGAATTAGCTTGCAAAAAAGAATTCCTATTTTAAAATGTTACCATCATACTTAAATCCTCTAAATTAAATAAGTAAAATGAGAGAGTGGAAGGAGAAAAAGCAAGAATTCACAGTTGCAAGAATTTTCTTGAAAGAAAAAGCCTGTCAACTGTGTAATCATTTCTAACATCAATCCTACAGCGCACTGTAGTTAGTTGCACTAAATCAGAAAGATAAAAATGTCCTAATTTCAACTTAAAACTTTGCTAAATTTATTTTAATATTTGATGTAATTACATAGTAATAATTTCACTGAATAGTTTATATTCATAAATACCCACTAAGCTCTGTTTTAACTGCCCCCCTAATGCACTGTAAATTTTTAGTTAATACAGAGATCACAAAACTTATGTAATGTACTGCTTAGATAGACGTAAATTATAGTATTTGTCTTGTATTTGAATATTTTAGCAGGCTTTACTGATTTTTTTAACAAATTCACAAATACTTAAATCTTAAGCTGTTGAAAGATTAGGGGCTTTTTTACATACCGACATAAAGATTTGACCCTTTCCGCATGTTTAAAATATTTTTATAGATCAAGAGGATGCTTAAAAACAGAGTGTCTTTAATAGAATAACATCAACGCTATATTTTTTTATATTTATTTTTCTTTTCTCACCTGCTATGCCTAGGTTTGACATTAAGAATATTGTGTTTGATATTTTCAGCATTAAAAACCACTCTATGCTTTGGTTCCATTTTACTCCCAGTCAGAAAGATCAGAAAAAGCTCAAGTCACACAGTGAGAAACTTTATCCACTGAATGAGACATTATCCATTCCACCAGACTACAAATCAAAGAGTATCTCTTAGGCTGCTTAAAAATTCATTTTAAAATCTGATCCTGATTGTACTTTTATGGTAATTTCATACCATCAATCATCCTTTTACCTTTAGTCTCTAGGTCCACTGCTTTCCCCATAGATCTCATTCACTCTACCTCATTATAATTCTTTAGGTGAGAAAACAGGGTAAGAAACCTTAACAGAAAATGAGAGAAAGATGTAAATTTCTCAAGAAAAGTCAGGTTCACTAAGAAGCATAGCTAATGATATGTTCTGATCTACGGGGTTTTTTTTTAAATTAAAAGATGGAGGGGAATAGAATAGAGTGAAAAAACACATTTGCCATGCAAATAATGTGCTTGTAATTTGTATTCTCACACAAGAATATCATTTATAAAACTAAACTGTCAAAATATCTTCTAAGATGGAGTTCCTTAGAAAAAGAATAAAAGAAAGATTTTTGGAGCTCCATAGAACTTTTCCTAATTAGTCTCTGAACTTCCTATGATTCTGCACTTTCCATTACAGCTGAAGCTGCCCCATCTTTGCTAATACTATAGATTATGAAAATTGTAATAATTACTCAATGGAACTAACTGTAGAGTGCTAGAAACATGCTGATCAAAACCCCTTTCTTAGACTTACACCTAGACTTACACTACTTCATTATATAAAATGAATATATAACCTTCTTAATTTCTTCAGCAGTGTTAATGCCTTCACCAAAAACCAGCTGATCACAGGAAGGGAAAGCTACTGTATGTTGTTCTGTCAACCACTTCTCAGTGGCAGTTAAAATTCTTGAAAATGGCTGAAACCTAGTCTAGGTGTGGAGGTTTCTACATAAGTCATACTTTTCCAGAAATCAATATTATATTTCCACTCTTTTCATTTGAATCCTGTCCATAATGAAAAGCCTTTCTTACAGCATGGAGAGATAACGACAAATAATGAACCCACTATTCGAGACATCTAGACTGAAAGAAAAACTGTTGTTAATCACAAGGGAAAAGAATGATTCTCCCCCCACACACACACTATGGGCTCATCCATGTTACAATTCCTAATGTCTTTAACAAAATGTAGCCATAAACCGCTGAATACCGGTAATAGCAATAATCCCTCCAAAATGGTTTGTAACCAGCAGTTAGTGACCAGTTTCTTAGTTAATGGCCTGAGGGGAAAGGCTTTAAAAAAGCTGTATTCACTGTTTCCTCTCAGGCATTTAGCTGGCTGCATTAAACTGTATTTTCATTGAGCTTCCTAACATTTCTACTCTGATAAAATTTCTAGTCAGTGAAGGGAATGAGGCGATGGTGGAGTTTGTCAAGACTGTACTTTTTAACAGAAACGTTGAAAAAAAAAAAGTTATTGAGTGCCTTACTCCTCTGAATGATGTTAGGATTTGGTACTGATAGTAATAATAAATTTTCAAGTCTTTAAATATCATGTAAAATTTAAAGTAACTAGCAACTTTATCTGAAGAAAGGTGAAAGAGTCTTCAGCTTTATGGTATGATGCAATGCCCTTGAAACAATCAGGGAATACAAGAAAAAACATTATGTGCTTTCATGCAAAATCAAAATGCTAATCTGAAATGCTCATTTATTTTCATAAACCAAGTCAAAATAGTAGCTTATTTGGAAGAGTATCACATGCTAATGTGATACATGGTAATATTAAAAGGTTAATAAAACATGAGTATAGGAGAGCATATAAAACAATTAATATACAGGTTTCATTTGTATTTTAGTGAGTTAAGACATTGTTTCATAAAGTGCTTCCAACTACGTCATCGACGTACAGGCTTATGCAAGTAGGATATTTTTTTTAAATATACACACGAAAATATTTTACACCACAGTGCTCTATGAAAAGGTAAAGCATGAGTATTCCTTCACTATTTCAGTTGCGTAACAAGCTACAGTCAGTCAAACACATAAACTACACTGCTGATTCCTCTGTCCATCTCCACAGCTCATTGGGTTTATATGGTATCTCTTCACTTTTTGCTCACATGGGTAAAAAGACTCATTAATCAGAAATTTTTTCCCAAGTATAGCAATAAAGTCAAAGGAATGATTGACATTACACAGAACTCTGTAACATACACACAGGAATATAGGCTCTCATTAGTCACAGCGTATTAAAAAAAAAAGCCCCAAAACAAAATACTCTACATCTTTGCTTGTGCTATATAGGATGAAGGAATGGTAGAGAAAAGAACCACACACAATGTGCGGTGATGTGGGGGTGACTGGAGGGAATCTGAGGTTTCTGGAGTCTGGGCACAAACAGAAGGAACCGGTTCTGGGGAACTGTCAACCTGTATTAGAGCTTTGGTAAAAGGCTGAAGATGGCACAGTCCTGAATAAAGTTACTTTTGTAAAGGACCAGTGTGAGAGTTTACTGGGACAGAATTATCCCTTTCATGCTCAGCCTGCATGAGACACTCAAGAAGTCTGTACCACCACCCAGCTGCACTATATGCAGTAAGACTTAGTGAAACTGGTATTTTCATGAACCTTGCTTTTCTTGAAGTGCTCTTAGAGCACTTTTTGATATCAGGTCCCAGTTCACGGCACTCTACCACCCACCATAGGAAGAATCATATTCCCAGCAATTTTTGATTTACCATAACTCCCATATGTGGTAACTATCATTTTACAGAACTCTCAGTGTTTTAAAGCTGATTTTCAAACTGAGGTGGGATGTTCATTCTGTGTAATCTAATTATAAAGCCAACTGAATTATGGTGAGTAGAATGAACTATATTGCATGAAAGAATTTAGAAACAGATAAACATGGTGTTTGTTGGAAACATGACATTCATGTAGTTAAGTCAGTCACAGGATACCTGAAGTGAATAAATAGTGTTAATAAGCAGCATTAAAAAAGACTGAAATGGAACATTAGGTAGCAACACTGGAATTTGGTATAATTAGGTGGAAATGTGGAGGGGGCAAACAAAAATAGTGAGAAGTGGAGAGAAGGGCTTATGCTTTGAGAGCAGAGACGAAGGTTTTCATGGGAAGCAAAAGCTGAATGCCCTTAGGAAAGGTCCCAATCAAGAAAAACATTTATTTTAAAGAGGAACTTTCTGTCACATTTACAATGCACAGTTCCAACAAGCTGAAACATTTTTCTTTAAGTAAAAAAGAATAACTGCACTGTCTTTGCCTTTGTGTATTATATGTAAGAGGAGATTGAAAACCTTCAGGGTTTTTTGTGATCTTTCCAGCCTTCTTAATCCTCAAAATATCAGATGTTAATTCTGTTTATGTTGGAGGACAACTTGGTGGATGTATCTCCTGTGCTTTAACTGAACTGATAAGAGAGAAGGGACTGAACACTTAATAATCCATTCTTCCTTCAAAAAATTAGTAAGAGTATGAAACATTACTAGAATTACTTCATATTAAACTATCTAAAGAAGGTGCTAAACACAAAGGGTCTTGTCATTCAGGTGACCCCATAGGTTAAGTGCTCTGTCTGGACAGAAAGGAATTGGAGGAAATCTGGGCTCCACTGGACATTGTCTCATCTCTAACCCTTACAAAGGGCTGAACTGTCACACCCACTTGCCTAAGCCAAGGCAATCTTTTGAAATATCAAACTGAAGGTTAGTTCCTTCGAGCTGAGGAACTTTGCAGATCAAAAACTGAGCAGAAAAAGGAAAACAGAATGGACTAAAAGCAAGAGGAAGAGATGAGAGAAAAAAGGTATTTTCTTGGCAACAAGAGCGGGCTCAGCAGTGTCTGATTTGTATATTTTGAAAGCAGAATTACTTGTGTGCAATTTGGATCATCTTTGTTCAAAATAAAACAATTTGTGTTCATTTTGAACAGAAAGATACCCAGAAGCTGGGGCATTTCTCTTTTGGCTGTAGAAATCTTAAATCACTGTAAAATACTGATTCTGTTATGACTTTGGATGCAGCAGTATTTGTTTCATGCTAACCTGACAATTTCTGTCAGATTCACCACAAAAGACATATGATGTAGGAAAAGTTCCTACTTCTGATAAGCCCCCACAGAAAGAGCTGGACTGATGATAGTGACTTGATTTTTAGGCAATTTTCTTCCACTGAAGATAGAGCAACTGCTTACGACTGAGGTGGGAATTTGAAGAGAGAGCAGCTGGTGGATTTTGTGTTTAACAGTGTTGTGGCAATTTACAGAGATATACAAACTGCCAGGTACAAAAATAAACATTTTGAAGTTACTTTTTAAGAGTATTTTGCCATGATGACTGTATTACCTACCAGTTGTTTTGCAGGAAGTTATTTGCTCAGGAAGAGAAGAACTCTCAACTTGTTTCACTTCCCAATGTTTTATTTAAATCTCAGTGAGATGATGGAGCACGGGAAAAGACCTCCTATTTCATGGCTGAACCTCCCTTCAAATCTCCAGGCTCAAACAGAATTGCATAGTATTATGTGAAATACATACTGTATACAGCCTTGTACACTGAGCTGCATCAACAGCAGCATGTCCAGCAGGTTGAAGGAGGTGATCCTGTCCCTTTACTCATGAGACCTCACTTGGAGTACTGTGTGCAGTTCTGGTGTCCTCAGCATAAGAAGGACATGGAGCTGTTGGAACAAGTCCAGAGGAAGCCCACGAGGATTATCAGGGGGCTGAAGCACCTCCCATACGAAGGCAGGCTGAGAAAGTTGGGGCTGTTCAGCCTGGAGAAGAGAAGGCTGCATGGAGACGTAATAGCAGCCTTCCAATATCTGAAGGGGCCTACAGGGGTGCTAGAGAGGGACTATAGTGATAGGACAAGGGGTAATGGGTTTAAACTTAAACAGAGGAAGTTCAAGTTAGATTTGAGGAAGAAATTCTTTACTGTGAGGGTGGTGAGGCACTGTAACAGGCTGCCCAAAGAAATGATAAATGCTCCATCCCTGGTAGTGCTCAAGGCCAGGTTGGACAGAGCCCTGTGTGATATGGTCTAGTGTGAGGCGTCCCTGCCTATGGCAGGGGGGGTGGAATTAGACGATCTTGAGGTCCTTTCCAACCCAAACCATTCTATGATTCTATGATTCTATGATTATGTGCACTGACTTTTCTGTCTATGCTTTGGCTGCATACTGCCCAAGTGGTCAGCAACGAAGTGATCTCTACTATGATTTCGGCAATATTAGCAATGATGTGGGAAATTTAGCTCTTCCATTAAAAAGACAAAATAAACAAACAAACAAATAAAACAAAACAACCAAACAAAAAAATAAACCAAACAACAAGACAGAAAAACACACAACTTGGTTCTGTTTAAAACCTTTTTCTACTTTACTCCTCATGCTAATACATTTGTGACAAATATTATTTTCCCAGATGACACTTGTACAGTAGGTCTATAGGAAATGTCAGCCAGGGAAAAAAAACCTCCTGCATTAATGTGCATTCTGAAAGCTTTCTCATTATTTCTCATGCCAGCTAGAAGAATAATAAATAACAAAATAGAATGAAAATAATAAAAATGATGCAACTAAACATATACAAATTTGGGGTGCTCCAGAAATAGCGGAGAAATATTGCACACAATATTTATGTATATATGATTCCCTCAAGAAAGATGGGGTACTGATTTTATGCACACCTTGTGTTTTTATCACTCAAATTATGGAAAATTAAAAAAAAGAAATTAAGGTAATACTGTGCTATGGAAGAACATACAGTGATGGGTACGATGGAATCTGTCAGGGGATATCTTTATGGATTCTTTCAAAATATATGTATGGGAACTGCAGTAGAACCAAAAAGGAAAGTTCAAAAAATATCTACAAATTTATGAGATTTTTTAAAAAAGAATGAGGGTAATTTCTTAATCTTTTTAGAAAATTAGATTACATCTAATATTTTCCAGAAATTCTTGTTTCCCAAATTTTTCTTCTAAAAGAGAGAAGGAGCAATCATTCCTTGACCACTTTCTTCATATGAGGAATGATTATATAGGTCTCCAGCTATTCTTCTCTTAGTCAACCCTTTCTAGTTTAGGTAAGCCTTTCTCCTACAGAAACTATGCCCTACCTTCAATTGTCTATATGAACAGATCCAAAGATGGACTTTTAGGGGGAATGTTACAGAGAACAGGACTATATACACAGTACTAGTCCCTGAAAAATGAGGAATACCCAGTATGTCTGTCCAGTCTGTCCTGCTTTTAGGCACATAAAACTGTGAATTTTAATGAATGTGCTGGTCCAGAAACTAAAGCACAGTATGACACAACACAGAGATTCTGCGCAATTTTCTTTAGCGACAAAAATTACTGTAATCTATTAAAGGGATTTTTCTACAGAAAGTATTTTAATGAGGAAAGTTCATAATGTTCCTCATACAAAAACCAAAAAATGGTCTAGGGCAAGAAGAAACATTCTTTTAACTATCTTAAAAACAATTTAATTTAACCTTAGAGCAGAGAACAGAATCAAAAATAGTCAGTTCAAGAGACTGCAGTCATCCACTCAGGGAACTAAAAGATGTGTGACCTGAATGGCCGGTTCCAGGTAAGAGTCCTACTTGAATGAAAGTAATTGCACAGCAGCTATTGACAGAATGTTATTAAGAAACTTCAAATAAATTAGAAGACGTTTTCATGTGGCCTGGTGGCATTTATCTAAATAGTGGAGACTGCCATATCCTGAAGTGGAACTCAGCTTCATGTGAATGGCTATAGCTACTAGGGAAAATTTCCTTTCTTCCATGCTAATAATCATACCAGTAACTGTTACCCTTAAAAGGAAAAGGTTGAGTCCTCACCACCTATACACAGATATATCATGAAATTAATGTCAGAAGCAAGATAAATACTGAATTTTGATGGATTCAGTGAAGTTATTATCTCTTCTTTCTGTTGGAGCATTTCTTTAGAAAAAGTCTATCATAAATATGACACAATAAATCTAAGAGTAGAGAAATATTTAGTAAAAATTATAATTATTTATACATACCTATCAACGCATACACATTATTACAGCCTCTTGCTATTTGCCTTTTTGTTTCATTAGCGAGCTGTAAACAACATTTTCAAGGGTGATTTTTTTTGAAAGCGTGAAGTTGGAGACCTTTCCTTAAGTATAGTTATAAATTTCATATAGTCATAAAATTCCAAGAGAGGAGTCTTGGAGAAAAATCTTTCTTATACCTAAGAATTTTGTAGAAAATAATGTTTAAGTTAATAAAATTAATAAAATTTAAAGTCAGGAGCATTTTATATTTAACTCTGAGTATATTTAACAGGTAAACATAGAGAGTGCATGTCGTAGTGTAGAAGAAATTTAACATACTTTTTCATTAAGTTTTAGTTATAATTTTTAAATTGTATGTGCAGGGTAAATTCAAAATTTAACCCAAATTTGAAAAATATAACTAGCCTGTTTCTGTTATATATCTTTACATCACCACCCCCTCTTTATTTTTGGCTTTTTATCTGCTTCTCCTGTTGACAAAAACTCAACTACTTTCAATGTAATGTTTTTCTAGTGTCTCAAATGTGACCTTGATCACCCCTTCTTCAGAACACTCTTGTCACAGACATCCATACTTTTCCAGAATACTACTAACAGCCTGAGAATTTATTCAGTCTTCAGTTCTAACTGTATCTTTTCCTGCTCCCTCTGATCAATCTGTCTTGAGTGCTGCATTACTCCAGCATCTTAGTTTTCCTCCTGCCCATGCTTCTGAACAAGTCTATTTAGATAGTCTGTTTCATCAATTTTAACATCAAACTCTATCATTACCTGTTTTGTCTTAAAAAAATAAGCTTCCTGAAATCCCACAAAATCCTAACATCAGAGCAGCTGTCTACTTAGCAAAATAAAGACATAATTTCATTACCCTGTGCCAGTATCCCTGGTTAGCTAAACCCAGTTGGCACTAGAAACAATAGCCCACAAAAAAGGGTGCAGCATGAGCTTTGCAAGGCAGGAGTCCACATCCTCCTTTTCCCAGGATACTTGGAAACATTATACGTTGTGGAAAGCCAGCACAGCCCTTGATCTGACCACATAAAATTGAGGAACTACTCTTTCATGAGGGCCTTATTCAGTATTCTAGTCTGAAAGGCTCTTTCTTCCTGATCGTATTTAACACATGCACTGTGTCTGCCACTGCAGATCCCACCGACTATCCTGAAACAAAGGAGTTGTGAATGTGGCCAAATAGTTTTTTAATTATTTTTATCCCAAAATACCACATTGTGGTATCATTATTTTTTACTAAAATATTTTGTGTAATGTTTATGTAATATCACTTATCCTCATGAGAGCATAACACCTGCCAAATCAGGCAGAAACAGATATCTTCTGTTTGTGATATAAAAAAGCATATGACACCTCACTGCGGAATTATGACATAATTTTCCCCAATTGGATATTTCCATCTTGCACTTTCACTTACTCCTGGGTTACACTCTGAAAGAGTTATATGAAATCTGTTTCCCTATTTGAAGCCAGATAGAATTCTATGCTTGAATATCAAGCTTGCTTTTTTTTTTTTGTTTTTAATTTACTATTTTTGCTTCCTAAATAAAGATGTTTATTCCCTTTTAAAATGCTATTAAAATATGGAACACAGTATAGTGATGAGCTGCTAGACTTATTATGTGCATATAAAACCACATATATATTTATATATGCTAATCCATTTACAACACCCCTCATGTAGGAAATGTATTGTTAATTATGATCTGAATAAGCACAAAACAACTAAAAAGTAATGCACTAGGAACAATTCTGAAAGTAAAAATACCGTATATCCTAAAAACATTTTTTAACAAGCATAAACTCTGAAGCACCTGTTTTCCTATTTATCTAGATACTAAATATGAAAATCTCATTAATTTAATGTCTTTGAATGTCAGATTAACATCTAATATTAGTCATTGACAAGATAACTGACATTCCTTCTAGACAAAAGAAATGCAAAGATTTCCTATCTGCTCTTTATAACCAACTTTAATACAACGCTACTTAGGGGTAACTTCTTATAGTGGAACTTTTACAAGAAAGTATGTAGGGAATGAATAGGAGATGGTGATACACGATGTTGAAGGAGAAACAGCCAAGCTAAAACAAGACTATATACAGGATTTGTAAAGTAGTGGTAAGGGGATAAATCCCACGTGATACACTCAAAAAATGGTCTTGGCAGTTAGGAGTCAAAGATGAGATGAAGTTTTAATCACAGAGAAGGATCCAAATGTCAGAAGAAAATCACTCTGAAAGTCTGATTTCAATGGCATGAAACTCAAAAGTACAGAACATTAAAGGACTGTGGAGAAATGTTTCTGCAAGATTGAGTGAAACTCCTGAATGGGTTCAATTTTCAAATTTTTTTTTAATGTAAATGCATAAAACCTGGAAAAAGCAGTTGCAGTACCTGGGAATGAGACCTTTTAGTGACAACTTTGAAGGCATGAAGTCCAGGGTACGTGGTGCAGGAGCAGAAGCTCACTCAACCTGGAACAGGGTTCTGACTGGAAACTTACTCAAGATCTTGGACTAAAAGTATTTATCAGTGTAATCAATACTAAAAGTATTTATCATTTGTGCTTTTCTACATCACCTTCAGTTTAGCTAATCCCATCTCTGGCAGGAAGAAACAGGCTACCTCTGCATTTGCTAGCTTGTCAGATTTCCTCTGGTGCTCTGTCAGCTAATAGCATGCTAAGACATTCTTAAAGAGAAATCCTCTCTTCACCAGTCCACCTGCTCTGTTGGAATTCCCTTCTTCCAGCATCAGTCACATCTTTGTCTCAGCTCTTGCAATGCTGTATAGGAAAGGTCAGCTTCATCAACACCACTTTGTGGCCTCCTCTTTACCTAGTAGTGGATGACTTGTCATCTCCATTGGATGCAATAGTGTTAGTTTCTCTTCTTTCTGAAGTGGCTTAGGAAGAACACTCTTCTTCATTTCAGAGTCTGCTTCTTTCCTCCATTTTTATTTAGAAAAGGATGAAGTGTAAACATCAGCAGTTTCTTCTAACACAGCACAATTTCTCTGGTACTCAAATATATAATCCAAAGTCACCACTATTAACGCTTTTTGCAGCTGAGATGTTACTCTAAAAGGATATTTTATGGTCCCCTTCCTTAAGAGAAATGCAGGATAAAATTGTTACTCTTTTTAAATGGTCCCTGACTTGAAGATATTTTTAACATGTGGAATAGAGAGAGCAATAGAAGATGGTACTCCCTTCATCGGGATATTCCCACCTTGCCACTTAACCCTATCCTACTGAAGGTATCTGAGAATGAAAACTCTGTTTACATGTTACAGCTGCCTTGGATATCTCACCTTTTCTTCAAAACTTCCAGGCATTGTAGTTGGCAACACTGGTATCGGTTCACTGGATATCCAGTTGTACTTACCTGCATTTTCACTCTTCTTTCTCAGCCAATACTTGCCCTGATGATGTTTTTCCTCTATTTTCTCTCCAGAAGTGTATTCAACATGCTTTTAATAACTTACTTTCTCCCACTAACATTAGCTATGCCTTCTTTTCTTTGACATTCCTTCTGGACAAAAGAAACGCAAAGATTTCCTATCTGCTCTTTATGACCAACTTTAATACAATGCTACTTAGGGGTAACTTTATAATGGAACTTTTACAAGAAAGTATGTAGGGAATGAATAGGAGATGGTGATACACGATGTTGAAGGAGAAACAGCCAAGCTAAAACTACTACTTTTAAATCTTTCATTGTCCTCCACACTTCCTGATCTTTCTTCACTAACCATTTGTATTTCTTTGAATTACCTGTTCCCTGTTTGAAGTCTATTCTTCTTCTCTTCCTCTTTCAGTCTTCACCTTAGTGTCAATCTTTATTTCAAAACTAATCTTTTTCTGAAAAGTTGTTCTTAGTTTCCACATACATCCTTTTCCAAAGGATTTCTAATCAGTTTGCTACTCTACAAAGTCATAGTCCTTTCTTGTTTCTGGAGATTATTCTTCATTGCTCAGTTCCTTCTTGTTGCCTGTCTGCATTACACCCAGCTTGCCCAGCTAGATATTTGCAGCAGCTTTAGCTGTTTAGGGCAAAACTAACCATGTATGTCGATAAGATATCCAACTAGCAATAAGAATCCTAAACCAGTCTTTGCACAAAGACATAAAACATCTCAGTATTTGCTAAAGAAATTTAACAGGCATAAAGCAGCCAAAAGCCAGGAATATAGTTCTGCAGTTACACAGCCTAGTTCTGTGTTATGTTACAAAAAGCAATCTGAACATTTTCTCCCTACTAATAACTAGTAGGATCTTACCTGTACAATTAAAGAGCAGTGTAACCACTTTAAATTTTACCGTTTAGCACTTAATTTACTAGCCATGTGTGTATATATATTTTGGGTTTCAAGGTTAAATTAGGCAACCTGGTTTTATAGTTTGTGCTTTTACAATACAATAAAATTCTAGTCAAAATAACCACAGAATGTATACACAAGGTGAAGACACTGTATCGTAGAAGAAAGATCCCTCTACCTCAATGAATAATTTAGCTGTGAAGCATGGAGGTGATAAAAATCTGAGAACAATAAATAAATGTAATCCATACCACAAAGCTTGGGACTGCTGAGTGGAGGTTACTCAGTTGAGCTCAAAGATAGTTGAAACAGTTTGGTTCTAGCTGCCCTGCTGAAAATGCCAAGACTGTTATCTACTATGTTAATATAATCAAAGCTATGATCATGATCACTTCAACCGCAGGTGCAAAGAAAATACTACAGCAGAAAAGCAGCTGTCAATTGTTTCTAAAGCAACTGAAGAAAACAGGTTGCTAATCCAAACTGATGACAAGAATGCAGAAAATTAAGAGACCTTTACTCCAAAAAGATCTTCAGTGGCTGGTGGCAGAGAATGTAGGAAATATACTGTGGTTTGTAATAATTGCTGTCTGCCCTGGGAAATGGCATCAAGGCCAGAGCAGTCAAGGCTCCATGCAAGCACATACTCTAATTATTGAAAAACCTGTGTAGAGTCTCAATGTTAATCAGTCTCTCAGAGACTTCAGCTTTATGTGGTTAGTGCAGATTTATGGCATTTTTCTTTTCTTGTTATTAAAACTGATATTTCACAAGGAAGAAACTATCTCCAGACAACTGTTAAAATGCAAAGTTTCAGTCATAAAAGAGAACTGCAGGATTATTCTGAGACTATTCCACAGAGAACCCAAACAAGAAGGGTAAGAAACAAAACATCAAAGACACAAGGAAAAATGCAAAAAGATGAGATTTTAAAATATTAACTAAAGATGCAACAGTTGGCCTATAGATTCAAGAGGTTATAGTGTAATTAATTAAGTGCTTGTTACAATTAGGGAAATAAAACAGTGCATATGCTAATGCAACATGAATAATGCATAACTATAAGAAAAATTAAGACAAATTGAGAGGTTTGCATGGCCACATTACCTGAGTTATTTGCATTATTATATCAATGGTGTCCTTAGAAAACAAACGAACCCAGAACTTTAAAATTCTATTACACGGTCATGGTCTGCTTCCTTTTATTAGTATTGCAGTAATAGCATACCATACAATTACTGATTATTCCATATTTTAAGCTATATTTTGGTCCATAATGCTGAAGCAGTTTTGAAATACTATACACAATGTTCTTTGCCAAATAATATTCTTAATCAGTAACATTTCAGATTTTCTACCAGCTGTGCCTGCAAATTTCTGGCAAAGTAGAAAAAGTTGTGTCTCAGTATCCTTTCTCTTACTCTTACATATTACATCAATCTCTACTTTCCAGAAGTACCTGCCATCTCATAAATAGTAGAACCCTGAGAAAGTTCACAGAAATGAAACCATAAAAATTGCAAACTTCTGTGTCACTGACAGGATTTGAGAAGTACTTGGGAGGGGAAGAGATAGATGTGTTAGTCACACATCATTTAGTTGTTGTCATGATTTTGAAAATATGAAATCTGAGATCTGATTTGTCTACAGGTTTTAATTTACTAGTGAGGGTTCACTGCTCTTCAGTGGCCTAAATTAGCGTTGAAATAATCCTTCTGGAATGACATGCATAAATACTGCATAAGAACTGACCGCAGATTGTACTTATAATTTAGAAGTGGCATGTTTACTCTGTATAGAAAAACACTGTGCAAGATACCCAATTATCTATATGGCAATGGGAAGTTCAAAAGATGTAACTGGAATAGGCAGTTGGAATGCCTGAATCAGAGCACAAGACTGGAATCAAAAAAGGATATGCAAACTGACATCTGACATTGGCTTTTTATTTCACTTATGATGCTAATGCTTGAAAATAAGGACTAAAATACCACAGATACATGTGCAGAAAAGATGCACAATGATTTAAAGTACAAAAACTTGTATGGAAAAGCAAGCATGTGTGTTCAAGAATTCTCTTGTAATGGTACAAAGCTCTTAGATACAAAGACATCTAGGATACTATTTTAGACTAACTTACAGTCCACTTCCTTAACTGTGATGTATGATAAATCATGTCACGTGAACTTAAAAGTAAATCACAGCTGAAGCTTTTTACTACCTGATTTACCCTGAAGATGCAAACAATCACGTACAACAACCAAGAAACATTAATGCAGTCAAGTGCTTTATCTTCTGTAGAGATTATGACTAAGTCCAAACCACAACCAGAATACCTATTTCCCGGTTTGGATTTGAATTTCAACAAACTCCAGCTAATCCTGGGAGGAAAAACATGCAATGAAGTCAGTATTTTATTCTCAGAATGGCATATAAAAATGCATCCCCATATGAAGTAACTTGACCACTTCCAAAACAACTAATATTGTGATAATGGTTATAATAGCAAATAAAAATAACAGGGGAATCAGAATGCTGTGCATGCTAGTGTGTTTGTAAATCAGATAAAAGCAATTAGACAGAGGATTACTAATTACAGATTATAACTCAGATGTCTAGCAAAGAATGGAACCGCTCTGTAATAATCTAATTGATGTTTTGTATATAGGAGTTTAGATCTGCATATTCTTACTTATATAAATTTTTATTTCTCAGTATTAGATACCACTTGCCTTAGTAGAGATGCATGTCTCTAATTCCAGATGCATGTCCAGAAAAAGTTCAGGGTTTCTCATCGTTCTATAAGAACATCATGCTGAACTGCAACTGTATGCTGATTATATATAGTCTATAAACACAGACATGAAGGTCTAGGTTTTCACACTTGTTTCTCCATCTGCATCATTATAACTGCGCACTTGAATATTTAGATGTTCCCTCTTAGAACTTGAAAAACTGAATTTTACTGGTTGAAATAAGAAGTGAAGTATCACATTTATAAAGTACAATATTCTACAGTAACTACTGCAAACTGCAGTATTGCTATTGTTACAGTGTCTTAAATAATTGCTTATATATATCCTGTAGTGATATTTTAAAAAGGTGGAGAAATGCTTGATTTGTACAAGTAAATAAAATTTGCATTCCCCCAAAATTAAAAATAGTCAATTTAACTTGCAAATTATACATACACCTATCATCAATATTTATCCACTGCTTCAACTATGTAAATATAAAAATGTATAACACTTCACTCTATGATACATTATTATCAATTAGTGAAAATACAGCTGACGGCATCAAAAATATAAACAGAAAGTGAATTTTAATAAAGGCTTAGTTCACTACTTTTCTAACCTGCCAGTTATTGGCCTTATAAAAATTAGAGATTATTCTACCTTTTAAAATAAATACAAGATATTTTTGGATAAGAAACTATCTAACTCAACATAATCTTTCAAGACTGAACGACAGGTTTGATTAGCGCTTTTTTTCACTTATAAATGAAGCAGATATTCTGCAAAGACTTAAAAAGTTTAAATCAAAATTGCTGCATTAAGCAATCAGTGACCATATAAGGACATATGTATGATTTTTATTTTATTTCATTAAATTTTATTTTATTTTATAAGCCATCCACAATTATATGTCAGTATCCTACTTTTGCCACTGCCTGCACTAGACATCGTAAGCTGTGCCTTGATAAGTTTTCATGTACATAAATAAGTTATTTTGCTATAAGTTCAAAGAAGAATCGAGAATTAGCCTTAAATTAGAAGAGGAAACATCGGTACTTGAAGGAAAATATTAGGTGCAAAGAAGGAGAATCGCTAGCTCTTTCTTTCGAAACATCTGCTTGAAAAGAAGCCAGATAGCTGTGTGTGTCACACATTTTTGTCCAGTACTGTATATTGATAAAAGTAAAACCAAACAAGTGTAGGATCTCTGCAATGCCAGTATTTCATCCACTTCAGTCATCACATTGCTATGGTACTTTAAGAACCTATGCCATTTAATTTGCAACTGAAAAAAGAAATATTAAATTCCTGAAGGTTCTTGGGGAACTTGTCTTTGTAATAAAATCTGACTGTAATCTATCTGACTGGATAGCAGGGACCCAGCACTCCCAGGAGTGTGCAAGACAGGGAAACTGAATGCTGAAACTGCATACAGGGTCTGAAAGGCAGTGCCTAAATTCTGCTGAGGTTGGAAAGGGTAACTATGAGATCTTAGCAAGAACTGAGATGCAAAAGTTTACAGGGTAGACAAGAAGGCAGCTGTCAAAATTACAAAATTAGATAATTATAAAATTAAAATGTAGGTGATTATAAATCTACATTATGCAAAATTCTTAACCCTGTACTTTTTAAGCAGAAAAGGTTCTGGTTCTGCAAAATAGATAAGAGGAATTCTGTTATTTCCAAACCTGTTATCCAGCACACTGTCCCAGGCCAGTTCTACCATTTTTTTTCTTCCTCTTTGGTCAGCTTCAGTTTAGCAGTTGCTGCTGGTTCCAAATATGCATCTGAACCTTTCCCCATCAGACAAAGCAGCTCCAGCTAGGCCTTTCCATTCTATCCCTGGCAATGAGAAATGCCATTTTTGGTGATGTTGTCCCCAGTAGAAACTGGTAAAGCCACCTTCCATAAGTAGAGGCAAAGGTACATCCTGGGTAAGTACTCTGTGCAGGGTTCTGGAGACTCCAAATTCCTCTCAATAAATCCAAGATTAAAGGCACATGGGCACTGGCATTACAGTGTATAATCCAGCAGGAGATTATGTCTTTCATTATGGATGTTAGCTTCTAATCTTTCTTGCAGTAAATTCATATTGTTATCTTCAATATTGCTGTAATCCGTCTCCCAGGTGAGCCAGGTTACTAAACTTCAGCTTGTTTCAAGACAGGGATACTATTTACTTAGCTGAAACGGAAAAAATTATTACTCACTCTGTAACATATATCTGGCAACATTTAAGACTAAAGACTGAAGCTAAAGACTGATGCTGGTATGACATAAATGTTATACAGATTTTGAATTGCGGGGTTGGACATAGCCTTGGGTGGCATGGTTTAGTGGGAGGTGTCCCTGCCCATGGCAGGGGGGTTGGAACTAGATGATCTTAAGGTCCTTTCCAACCCTAACTATTCTATGATTCTATGATTCTATGAACTCACAGTCAAGTCCCAAGAAAAGGAGCCCTTAGCATCATCCTCACTTCTTTCTGGAATTTAAAGGTTAAAAATGCAGAAAGCATGATAATTACGGAAAAAAATATGGTCAGGATAGATGATTCAGATGCCTGCATTCTCTGCATCTGAGGAAACTGGTGTAAAATTGCTACATATGTATGTAGTACAGTTACAGTAAAGATAATCCACAGAAGAATCAATGCCAAGAACATCCCTTTTCAATAAACACTGTGCTCTCCCTAAGGCTAATTCATAAGAAACTGTTTGATACAAACTTCTGTTTCACATTTAGAAAAGAATGTGACTCCACAGTTTTGCCCATGTGGCCACCACAAGACAAAGGCATTTACGTCAGAGCCTCCTGCAACTGCACGTAGATCCAAGTCCAGCTATTACCATAGCAAAATGTCTTTTCCAGGATTTATGGTCCTAAACTGTCATTGCCAGCTGCTGTCTTCAATTTCACTTTCCAAAAGATGTTACTTTGACTAGATAAGCGATTAGAAAAAGGCTGGACTGAAGCAGTATTACTTTGAGTAACATTTGGATGTCCCTGCAGTACTTGTCACCTCCATCTCTAAACACTGTTTTGAGGCAGATCCATGAAGAATGAGTGCAGCTGTTCTTTCAGGGACACAGGTATAATGGCTTATGCTGGGGAATTTCTGCTTCTCTATTCTGGACATCTTGCAACAAGTTAAAAAATCTTCCTTCTCTTTGCAAGGTACAGAAGAAAAGCAGGCAATTGTTAGTGATTCCAGCAGTATATCATTCCAACAGAAGCTTTGTGCCTCGGCAGTACTTCACTGAATTCTATGGCTTCATCAGTTATTATGTTATATTACCTGGTAATTTAGATACAGTTATTGTAGGTTCTTCAGCCTGTGTTAGATATTCGCTATACTCCCCAGAGTTGTGTATCCTGTTTTATACTTCTCTTGTTTTTACCAGTTGTCACCTATTGTGCCTCAGTGTTTTACTCTCGGGTGCTTCAGTTATATATGAATGTGATGTGGTTCACAGCTGCTAGTTTCCATTTGCCATCTAAATATCTTTGTACATGAATGGAGTAACTTACATTTAACTTCACAGACAGTTGTGCAAATCTACTGTATTTCAGTTTTTGGGTTTGGGGGTTGGTTTTATTCGATAAATGATTTTTAACTGCTTTTTCCCTCTTTCCATATCAAAAATAAAACAGGAAAAAAATTAACAACAAAAAAAAAAAAAAAAAAAAAAAAAAAAAAAAAAAAAAGGCAAGAAGTCACAGAGCCTATCCCTAAACCTGAAAGGAAAGAAGGGAAAGAGGCTAGCTCAGAATATTAGAGGGCTCATTTGACCTAAGAGATTTGGTCATACTGGCTCCTTTTGTGAAGTTCATGTACTTAAGCTTGGCAATTTCTTTAAAAATGTCTATTTCAAGAAAGAGTAGCTGGTCTTCTATCTTGTTTTATGTCTTAGTAATAGCAGTAATTATTTGCAAAGCTTTGTTAGTACTCCACAAGACTGATTTTCAAAAGTACTTTCATCCTGCAATGAAGCAGAAGCTGTTTTCCCAGTACTCCTAAAAATAAGACCCTTTGAAAACAGAGAGACAAGATCTCTATTGCCTACACAGTATTGCCTACACAAACAGCCAGGTAAAGAAGCAGCAGATGTATAGACTGGCAATTACATTTATATGAATATTCTTTGACTTATTTTCCGCAAATATTTGCAATGTCCAATACAGATAAATGTATTTGATATATTTGACACTTGTCTAATTTTTAACATAAATAGGAAAATCACATATACCTCACATCATACTTCTCTATGCTCCTTACACAGTATCACAGGATAGTGAAATAGAATTTAGTGTCAAATTCTTATAACTTTGAGGTTGGGCTGTAAGTGTTAAAATCATATGAAACAAGAATCAGTGCACTATGTTATCAAAACCATTTTTCATTTTACCAGGTGATTATTTTTCCTCACCTATTTGTCAGAATGTCTTTGCCTCAGTCTACATTATTCAGAAAATATAGTTGGTAGAAAATATGCATTGAAGAAAAATAGCCTGACCACAAGTGTTTTAAGGATGCTCCCACTTCTTAAAGTTACTTCACAGAGCAGATAATTATCTGTTTAAACTCATGGAAATGGTTTGAACTAATGGTACTAATACTCCTATAGTATTTTGTTAAGTACTCATCTTTCTGCTTGCATCTGAAATTCATACTCAAGTACGCTTTTAATATAATGCCAGTCCTCAGAAAAACATATAAAACAATAACCATGTATTCTTGTAGGAAAAAAAAAATAATCTCAGTACTAGAAGAGAAAACAGCTGCATTGGGACAAAAATAATTCAAAGCAGAAGCCTTCAATATATAGCAATATAACATTGTATTTGTTTTGATTTTTGCTCTTCTGAATCCCATGAGCACCAAATGTATCTTTTAGACTATTCTGAAATAATTTTGAAAGTAAATAATTTGGTAGGACTTTTAAAATCAATTGTTAATCTATTATTTGACTGGCAGTCTCACTAATCAGGAAAGCAGCATGACCAATTGTAAGTAAATACAAATAAAAATGCACCAAGAAATAAATGTCTGGAAAAAACAGCAATGCACTAGGGGATTTTCTGACTTCAAATTTGTGCAAATACAGATTGAGCTTAAGATGTGTGGTTATTGGTTAAACAATTTTTAATGAAATACAAAGACCTATGTGCTCTTAAATGGATAATTTATGTGCATTGTTATTGTCTCTCAAGGTTTAATTAAATGTTTGCCTTGTGGCTAATCAGCTACAATTAATAAATGAAACCTATACTCATGTCACTGATAGGGAATGTTAAAATGGCCTCCATTAGAATTTCAATATCGCTTTTGTGGCTGGCTGATTGATAACAACAATCCAATGCACCAGAAACTTTCACAAAATAATTTGATAACAGCACTAAGACAAATTATATTCATATAAAGCAATGTTTTTAACATGGTTCATAATTTTAAATTCGGTTTGAAGGTAAGTAATGTGGAAGTGTAGGCCTGCAAAGTGCTTTTCATCCCCAAAGTTTCTAAAGTTCAATTTTAATATCTACTACACCTAAAACCAGCAACACTTCTTAGCCTTATAGAAGTTCACATAGCGGAGCAAAAACATCCATTAATCGCTAGACCTACTGAACCCAAAGGATTCGATCTCTGGCACAATACATGAAATTTTGTCCTAGGACTATGAAACAATGCCACATTATTTTCCTAGACATGGCCTTTTCATGCATTTTCGCTTCTGCTATTTTAAGTTATAGTCCTCAGTAGGTGAGCATTTGAAATGTAGGTGAGCCTCTACTCACTCTCCCCCCTGAATACATTATATAAATCACAGACCAACAGAGAACAGGCCAAAGGCAATCCTGGCTGTCACTGACAGTGTTCCAGAAGTCAACTAGAAAGAGAATTTCAGATCACCTGACCTCAAAAGACATCTGTTCCATGTAGTTAACATACTGTTATTTATCATTTACACTGCAGTAGTGCACAGAGCTCTCAGGGCTAGGCTCCATCGTGAAATGTTACCTGTAAATAACATGTATTTACTTATCTGTATCAGTGTTTAAGATGGGAGGCAATCAACGGGTGTAACCAGAGCTAGAAACAATAACAGAAGAAGAATTTCATAGTAATTAAGAATAAACAATCTTCAGGAACCAAGTGTAAAACTTCAGAATTTCAACTTACTGAGGAAAAAAAATAAACCTTCAGTGTAACTTAATATGAGCACCTTTTGCTGGCAGTTTTTGCTGATTATCTCTTTTTTTTTTTTTTTTCATTAATTTTAGCACAATCTATTAGACAACAAAGAGAACCGTACCGGATAATTCTATTTTTATCACTCAAGTTGTTAATTTTGACTGCATCTCCTTCAATTTAGTTAGATTCTCGTTCAGCCACAAGTCACACCATATACAGAATCATGAACTTAAGAGTACTGTCTTCTACTAGCATAAAAAGGCATAATTAATTACAGTACAGTAAGGATATTGGCTGGATACTTTGTCCCAGGAAATGAAAACTTATTTAAGAATAACCTATTTCTTTTGGTGTTGTAAAGACATCTTTATCTGTAAGTCACTGTTCTTTTATACAGGCTTCCATTTATTACAGAATTAAGACTATACAAATAAATGTGTCAGAGCTACTCAGCTCCATTCTCCATGAAATGGAGCTTGTCCCAACACATACCAGAATAAACAGACAATGACACACTGTATATACAAAACACAGTGAAGTTTTCTACATATGAGTATAGTGGCTATTTCTATCAGTTACTAATATCAGTTCTACAGATAAAGCTTTTTTTAAAAAAAAAAATGCTCTGTAAGATAAACAGTCTTAACCTCATTCTGATTACTATTTTCCGTTCAATCACGAAGGAGACCTTCAAACTCACTTGCCTGAGGCACTGAGAAGCTCCAGGTCTTTGACGCTCATGAAAGAAAGATAACGATCACTCTTCAGGGGAGAAAGATCTTATTATACATACCCCGTGGGTTTTTTTTATCCTTTTTCAAACTGCACCTTTGTGGGCCTTTAATTTCTTAATGGGTTGTTTATCCTTTCCCCCATAATTCATTATGATAAGCTAGACATCACATAGATATTGTTATAGTGATGACAAAATTGTACTGATGAGCCGAGCCAGTGATGTAGTTTGATTAACTTTTTATATAAATCTTTTTAGACAACTTTCCAAAGAAGACGAACTAAGTAAGTTGATAATGTTACAAATGTTTCAGAAGATTAAATTCTAATGCATACCTATAAGTCTGTGAGTACTAATACTTGAAATAAGTAAACATTACCACAGAAATAGGAGGAGATATTAAAGGGATAAAATTCAGTTTACTGTAAAATGAGGGAGCAGAAGTAAATGTATAGAGTGCATGCTGGGACAGTTTTCTCTGTAATGCATCTAGAATGTAGGCGTACAATGGCATGATAGAAAAGACTTGACAGCATGAGTTTTGGAAAGCAGTATTACTTGTGACTCCATTATTCACTAATAAGTTTATTAGGTGATCTCCGAGAAATGCTAATAAAATCTTTGTACAATGCCACCTTTGTTTGTACCATACATGTCTCTCAAGTCAAAGAAATACTGATTTAGACACTTCTGAGATGTGTTGTTACCATGAATCCAGTTTTCATTTGTAATAGCCATAAAATTGAAGTGCAGTACCTCTGGACCTTCAAGGCTTATGAATGAATGTTTATACCCTCTTTTTAACAATGCAAAACTCAAATTTCCAGGCATGCAGAACAGTAATGCCCAAGGATGAGAAATATTTTGTCCACTGCAGCCCTTAAACCTATTTGTTTAGAGTTAAACTGAAAAGAGTTGATACTTATTTTAGCAAGTTTTTAGTTACATGAGTAGTTCCATTTTGAGTGAATGGAAAAACTTATATAAGTAAATGTTCACCAGTACATTAGTGTTAACACAGTCCTATTTTGCTTACTTTCCCATTACAGTGTTTGAATTGCCATAAACAAAGAGAAATAGAAATTGTGATAAAACAAAAGTTTATGATATCTAATCCTTTTCTCTAATGCTGCTCTGGAACATTTCTATCTATGAGCTGCAAGCTACAGCAAGATGAAACATGACAAGAACCATGAAATAAAGATTTTGGAGACTTGCGTTCTGTCAAATATTTGGCTCATTCCTGAGCCTATTATGCCAGCAATGGAACTTGACAGTGACCTAGTATACCAATGCGCAATATGTATATAATTTCACATTGTACATTTAAGAACAGACAGTATATTAACAATTCCCTTTTCAAACAACCATAAAAGCTGCACTAACACATACCTAAAAGGGTACCAGCTACTCAAAATTATCAATATCTTGTATTTTTTGCCTCTTTAGATGACAGTTTTTGACTATTCCAATATCCAAACACCAAATTTGCTCAAACAAATTAAATTTTCATATAGTTTTTGTAAAGTTCATCTGCCATAAAATGGTATCCATCTTTGGATG
This sequence comes from Amazona ochrocephala, assembly GCA_039720435.1. Lineage (NCBI taxonomy): Eukaryota > Metazoa > Chordata > Aves > Psittaciformes > Psittacidae > Amazona > Amazona ochrocephala. The sequence goes on from CM077879.1 coordinate 67,474,916, forward strand.
TTATCATTGCTTACAGAATTGGAAGAGGACCTATCCCAGTGATAGGAACAAAAACTGTCAGCAATGGAATTGTTGTGGGTTTTTATTCCATGGACAGACACCCTTTCCCTTCAGGACTTGCAGGCCAAACATTTCTAAACTAATTATATTGGTGCTGCAACACAGCACTGTAGTAAGAGCTGGTTTCAACCTTAACCACAAAAAGCCTACTCCCTCTTTGTATTAATATACAGGTGTAGACTGCCTTTGATTCTTTTTCAGAGAGTGTCCTCTCCCAGTTACATTTTGTTTGGCATGCAGGATCCTTTGAATACATATTAATAAAAAAAATTCTTACTTTGCTTCCAAGTCAAATGACTTACATATGCTTAACATGGAAGATGTAGCCATAGTGTAAAATGGCTGCTTGTGAAGTACTTCAGAAATCATTCCAGAACATTACCAGTAATTTTAAGTCTGCTGGTTTATCATTTCAGTCTTTACAAGTTTTCTTTGTAAGTTTATGTACAGGATAGAGACAATTGTGTTACTGAAGTGCTTCATCAAAAAATCCCTGTGATAATTAGTCAAATGCTTTACTGAAATCTCATTAAATTGCATCAATAAATGAAGCCTGCAGCCTCATTAAGAAAACAAAGTCTGTTTGCCAGGCTCTATTTTTCTGACTATGTACACATATATATGCGTGTGCACAGGTGTGTGTGTATAGCAGAACCACATGTTAATCAGAATTATCTGTCATCTTTTAAATTTTTTAACTGACTTTTACATTGGCTGTTCCATATTTTGCTTGTGAACAGTGTGACACTGATAAATTACTATTAACCCTTTTACTCTTTTAAAGTATTGGAAAACTACCAGCTGCACCCTCTTTATGTAAATGTCTTATAGTGTTCCAGGAAATTCTGAATATGAACATTGTTAGTGTATACAACTTCTTGACATGTTCATTCAGAAACTCTCTAATGCCAGTTTTGGTTTAGTAACTGAAGTTGAACTGTCCTCCTACATTATCATTTGAATAGAAAACAACTCAATGATGCCATATAACGTAACTACTTCAGCCGCCATTTTCCCAAATGTGCAGAAGTAGCGTGTGTGCGTGTGTGTGTGTGTGTTTTAACATTCAAAGTTTGTCACTAATTATGGTTAAAGCTGACATCATCATCCTTTAATAGGGCCTTCTCACTATTCAGATCATTTTCTATCATCTATACCCAAAATTCCATTTTCCACATTTTAACTTTGTTGACCATATGTATATTCCCCTTACAACCTTTTACTACTCACAGTAGTTTTCTACAGTTCCTACCTTACAGTGTACATGTATGATACCACATTTCCTTTTTCTGTTTCATACACGTTTTCCTTGTAAACTACTCTGGCTTTTCAGCAAATGCATTCTCTAGTTATGAGATTATGCCTTTGTGGGTATCTGGGCTAACATCCTTAAACAAGTTTCCAATTATCATTCTCCCATTTCAGATCAAATTTTTTCTCCCGACAGCTTTACCTTATAATGGTATTCACCTTTATAAAATTAGCCCTTGCAAATCATTAAGTATATATATTGGTTTGGACTTAATTCTGTTTGCACATAACAAATGTGATCAAATCATTATGAGTTATACCTAAGGTATGGCTAATTTTTAGTTCTGTGATCAATTCCTTTTCATCTGACAAGATGAGGCCTAATATAGAATTCCCCTGTGCTGGATGCAACAATTTTTGAGTTAGGAAATTGACATTTAAAGTATTTTGAAATGCCAGGTACATTTTAACATAGGCAGCATGAGACCTCCAGCATATGTCACTCAGATTGAAATTCACCACAGTACAGCAGTGTTTTCCCTATATATTGTAGGTGGGTAAGACATAGGTCATGCTGTTCTCTAGTGTGATTTGATATCAGCTAAGTACCCTGTCAGTTTCTGACTCATCTGTTAGAACATTGACCCATAAACATTCAAGATCATTTGCTTCCGATTGCCATCAACTCAGAGAGAGGTAGTGCCATTTTTGAAGTGCTTTCTGTCCACTTGATCCTTCCAAAATAGATTATAACAATTGATTTTGACATTGCGGTTTTCCAAACAGTTTTAGCAATAAAAACTAGGTCAAACCTGTGCTAAAAAAAATTACATCTTCTGCAGGTTTCCAACACCAAAAAAGAGGCTACTGAAAACCTCTGCTCTTTGTATTCCTCAGCATCCTATTATGGTTTCTCTTATAATTTTCATCTGTATTTACAAAAAGCTCATTGGTTCCTTCTCACTATTTGCATTTCTTATAAACTCCCAGATCCCTTAGCCGATCTGCCCCTTGGAGGAACAATTTCTTTGCTACAATAAATTAAACAGCTGGATCTCACCAACAGAAAGCAACAGAAGTTTTCCATTAACCAAAAGCTGTCATGTTACGTCACTTACTTAACAATCAGGTCTAGTCTTTTCTACTTCCTCTTTTCTGTTGCACAAAAGTCCTGAAGGATGTCGGGAAAATCAGACATCCTGAAAGGAAAAAGCCTGCTTACAGCAAGTGTTCATCTATAAGATAAGAGACTGCCCACAAACCTTCCTTTAAGTATTGATATGGTATTGTCACTGGTTCTTTGCTCGTCAACTTCAGAAACTTACTTAACTTTGAGACATGCTCCCATTTCAGATAAGCTCATTTGGATATCATTTGAGCTCCAAGGAACCACACAACCAGTCTTAGCTGGAGGACCCGTTAATGCGGAGCACCTCCCGTGGCGCTGATTTCTCACAACTTCCACGTTTTCCATGGTGAAAGTCGGACTTTGCAGCCCAGCTGGCCCGCAGGCCTCAGCCGGAAGGGAGTCACCGGACTTGCTCCTCATGCCTCGGCGAGCAGCCGCCCCACGGACACCAAGCGCAGACGCGCATCACACCGGGACAGACCGAGATCGCGGCGAGCCCTGGGGGCGGCGGTTTCGGAGAAGGCAGCGGGGCGGAAGGGTGGCCGTCAGCACCGCCCACCCCCGTTGCCATGGCGAGGCAGCAAGCGTCCTGGGTACGGGCGGCAGCACCGGGGCCGAGCCGGCGCGGGAGAAAGGAGCCGCGGCCGTTTTGGGGCCACTGGGGGCTCGCTGTGCCCCCTGCCTCTCCCAGGGCGCACCCGCCGTCTCGTCTTAGGCGGCGGCGGCGGCGGCGGGAGAGTAACGGAGCCATTGAGCGAAGGGTTTGGAGGGCTCGGCAGTGAAGAGCTCATCCTGCAGCCGCAGCACCATGAGTAGAGGTCTGTTCCCCTGAAAAGTTCGGTTAATTCTTTCTTATTTATTTGAAGTGGCTGAGACCGTACCAGAGCCAAGGATTGAGGGTATGTAGGCTAAGAGGATGGTTAACAGGTGAGGGGAACAAAAAGTGTACCTGTTGGTGGTTGGTGAAGAGCAGGAAGCGGCAAGGGGAGGCTATCTTCTGTCCTCACAGCCAGGGCTGGATAGCCACAAAGCCAGAGGAGGTTCAGAACATGGATCGACTGCCACAAAACCAAGCGCTGGTCTGGGCTGTGGCCTCATCCTGGCTACTTGGAACAAATTCCATCTATCGTGAAAGCTATAGATTAAAAATATATATATATTATTTGTTTTAATCAATCATATCAGTACTTTCAGTGTAATAAAGAAGCTTGGCTGTAAGTCAGTCCTGTCATACTCTGACATCCTTCTGTTTTATGAGGTGATGGGTAGCAGCAAATAGGTTTGCAAAGGGAGCTGGATGTAGCCATACAAACTTCCTAGACTGATGCCCCTCAGAAATGCTCAGCTTCCAGTTGCATTTATGCAGAAAATGCATGGGAAGAATTAGGTGGCAGCAAATATGTTTCCTAAAATGTGCGACGAAAGACCATTGTGATCAGTTGGCATTTTACCTTTAGCCTCAATTCATGCTGGAGTGATTCCAGCCTCTGGGGAGGTTCACTTCATCATGTGATGAAATATAGCTCTTCTTTAGGAGCAAACTGCACTGCCTTGCCTTTTGCTGAACTCTGTGGGTGCTTGATTAAGTAAATGAGATGTGGTTTTGGCCTTATATTAACGGAGTAGGATGGAAAAGGATCAGCAGTCTTTAAATGGTCAGCAACAAAACGTATGTGAGTGTAATAGGGTGCATTTCAGAAGGATGCGTTGCTGATACCTTCGTGTCTCTCGACTGTAATTTACCTGGAAAGATTAGAGATACCTTGGAAATGAGGGAAAACCACCATTTCACTGTGAAAGCAACCTCCTACTTCTAAAACAAAAATTAAATTGGCATTAGTATGAAGCAGATTATTTTTTTTTTTTCTCAATCCCAAGCTTTGAGTTTGAAATAGGAGTCAGGGCAATAGTTTTAATCCTTGTGAGGCAGTATTGGACTCAGGAAATGTCTGTGTCTGTGCTTCATGTTAGTGTGAGACCTGTGTGTGCTAGACTGTCTTATCATACACCTGATGCCTGTGTGGTAGGAAACGGCAGTGTGTGGGCCAGTGAGGAGCTACTGTATGCTCCAGCTAGGTCCTGTGTGGGTGCAACATGGAGCCTGGGACCTGTGGCATGCCACAAAACACAGCTAGCAGTTGATAGCTTTTCATGGTTGCAGTATCTCCACCAGGGCTTTCCAGGGTCTCCTTTCAGCAGTTTACTCCTTCTTTTTCTGCGTCACAGTGGTCAGCCATCCTGCCTTGCCAAATACAACAGTTGCCGTTAAGACATGGTCTGCTTGCTTTTTCTCACCTAATACCTCAAAACTAAGAGGGCTGTAGAAAGCTTTTCATCTTTTCTGGGCTTCAGTATTGTTGTTCCAAAGTTTAATTATTATTTCTCACTCAACAGCATCTTCCTAACAAGAGATTTTCCTTTCTATATTGCTTGTGGATAGAAACCCATCATTCTCTATAAGAAGTAAAATCTTTTATAGTGGTGAATTACCCATATGCTTTTATTCTATTGATTTTGTTTTTCCGTGACACACTTCTGTAAAATGCTGCCTTTAATTGTAGGTTAGTTTGTTTATAAATATTTTCTTCTTTCTGTAACAAATGTTAGCATTAGTATTAAGCCCTAAAAGAATTACTTAGGGGAAATATACCCTGTCATCTTTTCAATCTCTGATTGTCTACTTTATTCCATTCTAAGTAATGCAATTAAAAAATTATTTCACTAAGACTGCAGCAAAATATTGCATCACTGGAACGCCTTTTCATCCCAGAAAGGCTAATATGTAAAATATCTGCTAGTCTGATGCTGATCATTCGGTATCAAGTTGGTTCATATCTAACATTTATTCCCTGTAAAATAAATTTCCTTTCACGAAATGTAGCAAATGGTTAAATTCTTCCCCCCTTCTATTATGTTCTGTTTTCCCATTCCTATTAAAAGTTTCTGCCTTGAGGCCTACCAGCAGGGCATGCAATACCTACATTAAACCAAATTTAAAAGTAAGGGTGCTCCTGCTGCTAACGTCCTCAGATCACAGACATGCAAAATGAAGGAACTGGCAGCTGAAACTTTAATGGTAGGAAGTGTAGACTGAATACTTGGGGAAAAAACACAGTAGCTCTATATGACGAAAAAGTCCTATTAGCATTTATGTACTTCAAAATGACAAGCTAGACGATTCTACATAACTGGGGGGCTTTCAGCTTTTGCTTTAAGTGAAACCCTGTGTTGTAAGAATAGCATTGCTCACATTTTTTATTCAAAGGATTGTTACTATTATGATTATGTATTATTTTGAATGTTAATACAGTGCCTGTTGTTACATTGCACGCTGTACGTTCAATCATTTCTCCACCTTATGTATTAACTTAAAATATTACCAATGCTTGGATGTAGATAGCTTGAGGAAGAACAGGGAATCATGTGCAAGTAAGGTTCCTGAATTAGTTGCCCCTGTGCAAATCAAAAACACTTCAGGGAAAAAGAGAAACCCATTGAAAGAAACATCATGACCATTCGTTCACATTATGTCCTACTGAAGTAATGCCGAGGCCTGAAAAGATTTGTGTGGAAACTGAGTCCAGTTTTACATGTAATGCACTGGGAAAAAAAGGAAGTTGACTGAGGAGCAGCACAAGAAGGATAAGAAACTTTATCACTGCGAAGACATTGTTTCAAGTAACATGTGTTTTGTTTGTTTTGTTTGCTTGTTTAGTTAAAGCGAATGTGTTGCCTCAAGAGATCCTGCAAAGCCCAGGGGAGCATCCCAGGTTCATAAAGCAGACTCTTGGCCCCTCATTAGACTCTGCAAGGTATGTACCTCTTTTCTTTCAGAATTTATGGTGAATAGCTTCAATCAGCTAAGGTGACAAATTCTGTTTGGGTTTTTTGCAATATTTAAAAATGCAAAAATCAGAGGCAAAGAATTTCTCTTTTAGGAAATTTTCATAATTGAAAGAGAAAAACCTAAATAGGAAATGTGTTCTGTGTAAGGTTGATATCCTAATTTTTTAAAACCCCTTCAAGAGCTGCAAGAAGTTAGTTCTGTTTAGCATTAATATGAATGTAGGTCATTGAAAATGTAATTATTTGGATAAAAACACAAGATTTTGGTTTTGTTTTTTTGGGTTTTTTTCATTCAGGCAGAAAATACTTTTGCATCTCTCAAAAAATGATGAATAAAACTGTCTTGAAAAACATTATCCTGGACTTAATAACTGAGTAAACAACAGTGCCGTAATACTTCCAAGCCATCTTCTTGCAAATGCCTGGATGGCTTCCTGTTCCATTGCACTCATTTCTCCTTTAGTTACTTGTATCCATACATTTTCATCTGCCCCAGCGAGTGTTGGTCTCAGTTACTACTCTGCCCCAGTATGTTCTTTTTCCTGGAATTGTCTCCATTTCAGAAATAATTGTGGCTATTTTCTTCTTCCTCATCTCCCTAACACCTCCTCCCCACCCTCCCATGCCCCCCCCCCTCAATCACCTTAGCGTTTGACTGAAAAGTCTGCAACATTTCAGAGTTCAGCAGCTGCATGTCGCTGTCCAAAAGCAGTGAGGATCTAGTAGTGTGGAAGCCTTGGGACCAGTCTTTCTGGGGGCTCATACTGCCATATTCTTTGATAGCAAATTTTGTGAAAACTGGAGTCCAAGTTAACAGAATAGGCAATGAAGATAAAAAGCTTTATTAGAATCAGTTTGGTTCTTTACGGAACTTTGTTCTGTTCTTTGAGTAAAAAGCCAGGTGTATTAATCATGAAGTTTATTTCTAGGAAAAAGAAAAACAGTAGTTATTTTTTTGTTGTGTGAACTGGTAACAGAAATAGTGGTAGGAAAGCATGGTGTAAAATGTTAACTCTGGAATAGGTGTCCATTGGATTAAATATATTTGTCTGTAATAAATGAGTTATTTAAAATTAAATAGAAGCCAATTTACAGGTGAAGTAGACTTATTTTATAAACTATTTATGAAATACTGTGTGTCATCCTGGAAACACTGGAGAAATGAGGCGAAAACAGTTTGGAAATAGCAAGTGACAACTTCTGGAGGGAAAGAAACAATGCCTCTTTAGGCAGTGCCATCGTCACCTCATTTCTTTATTAAGAATCAACATCCATTCCAAGTCACAGTCCAGTTCTTCACATTAATTAAGTTTATTGTTTTTAATTCTCATTGTGTATTACAAACCATTTTAAATAATGATTATTTGAGTTGACAAAATTTTCTAGCAGGTATTTTTTACTATGTATCGTCTGCCTGTCTTTTCTATGTTATTGCTACATTAACATATTTGATAATAACAGCCAGAATAAGATAAGAATTTATTGGTTTTACTAACTTTAAGAAAGGTTATTGCAGAACTTATGTAAACAGTGATTGTTTTTCAATTTCTTGCTTTTGGTTTCCCCACCCCCCTTGGCTGTAGTTCTCTTTAAGTTAGAGGCTGTTAGCAAACAGAGCTCAGAAATTTATATCTTGACTATAAGGCAGGTGACATTTTAAATTGTATCTGATTCTAGGGGCTTTCCCCCAGATTGCTTTTTCTTAAAATACCTTTGAGAAAATAAAAAGAAGGCATCAAGCTTTCCTTTGTTCCAGTTGGAGATAATTTTTAAATGCAGTGTGGATTAAGTTGCAGCAAGCTGATAGCAATGCCTAGGAATTTGTTTGTTGTAGTTGAGTGTTTCAGTTTGGGGGTTTGGACCCCTCACCCATATCTGGTGTGTTCTCTAGGTGCAGAAAGTTCATTTTTTGCAGTCTTAAAGTACGAAAGTCACCGAGTGTTTATTGTGTTGCCTACTGAACACTTCATATTTCATTATCCAGAGATATTATTTTTCAATTTCTGTATTACCTCATGTAAACCTACTGGATCTTGAAATATGTTTTGCATCAGATTAAAATATACAGTAATTACCTTATCTTCATTATCCTAATGTATCTTCCTAAATTGTGACTATTTTGGTGTGAAAATTTTGATATGGATTAAATATTGGTATTGATTATAACTGAATATGGCAATATCCATAAGGTGTACATTTTTCATGGGTCCACAGCAGCTCATATGGCTTGTGTTATGTGCAGCTTGAAAGCATAAGCCTCTGTTTGGTGCAGCAATAGTAATAAATTCTGGATCAAATTTAAATGTGCTATTTGTGCCAGAAGTTTTTGCTATTACATTGTTTTAAATACAGACATGTCAAAATATCTCTACATTGCTTAGCTATTTTGTTTTCATTTAAATTAACTTCATGAAGTGTCTTTGGTATTCTCAGAGCAATAAGGAGAATGACACTTATATTAGCTAACATTATGAAAAGAATTTAGTCTCATCACTGTAATGAAAGACAGCAGTGTAATACAGAGAGAGAAAGAGAAAAGTAGTAGATTTATGTGGAACACTGATGTTGAATTTCTTTTATCTTTAGGTGATTAACCAGACAATGTTCATGCTCTTTTAAAGAAGAATAAAAATAAATTCACATTACTTTTATAAAGATAATATCCTCCAAAGTCAGGATATCAGAATCTATTCAAGTACACTTTATGGTCAGTAAGTGTGTATTATCCTTTAAAATTCTAGGCATCTCTTGTGTATCAGAGTGGGGATGCGAAAAGATGATGGCTCAAGTGAAAGGTGAAATGATGTACAATTCAAAATTTAAAATTCAATCCATGCATCCTGAAATTTGCTGTTTATTTCGATGCCCTTTGTATTACCCTGTTAGTGGACCACCTTTTGAAATATGCTGCTCGAAGTGTGGAAAGCTGAGAACAGTGTTAAAAGTCTGCATTGCACTGAGGAAAACATTTTGAGTAGGGTTTGGGACGTTTTTTGCAGGAAGTTTTATTTTTTTTTTAATATCAAAAAACTTAAATACAAAATAGATTGGACCATTTTGGCCCATACTGGTAATGCAAAAATGTAATAGAAAACAGTTTAAATATGGATGGCTTAATCAATTATTACTGATTTAGCTAATACACAGTTTCTTCTAGTTTAGACAGAAATGTGAGGTAACCAGGTCCTAGAAAGCTAATACCAACTGTGTTTTCTCTAGAAATCAAGATTTGAAATACCTACAGACCAAAAAATTAACAAGATATTTGTATGTGTTTATAGAATGTCTGATATATTACTTTCTCTGTATTTCAGTATTTAGCTCTACTTGGCAATGCTAATATATTATACATGCTGCAGAAGTCTATGTTAGCACCTCACACTGTTTCTTTTATTTTTTTTCATTTAAATTTAGGATTCATTTGATCAAAGATAAAGATGTCATAGATGATTATTTGGCGAAGAATATCAAAGGGTTGTCAAAACAAGAAGCTGCTGCGTAAGTTGGCTTTTTTTGAGGCATTTTAACATACGTAAGTTTATTGTTTCCTTTGTTTCTCCTCATCATAATCATTTAAATCTAAAGCTCCCCAGGCCCTACCCTTTTTAGTGGAACTTGGCATTTAAAATTGAAGTTGATATTAAATAATGATGGTTCATTTCTCCTGATCTTAAATATATCAAAGCATTTAACTCCTTAGTTTTACCAATTTGTATATTTAACAAAGTATTATATCGCATTTGTAATATTATTGTTAAGATTGTGTCAGTAATTATATTTGAAATGTGTTTCTCTTTTATTTTCCCGCTTGCTTTTTTTTTTCCCCCTTGCTCTTTTTTCCCTGAGCCTCTGTGAAATATCTCCTCTGGGGTGGAAGCTTCATACACCAACATACACATTATTGTAATTTTGAATTACTATTTAGCCAAGCCCAAGTGCTGAATTCTGTGGTGAAGCATTTAATACACCATTAGTTATTTAAAAACCCAATGAAAGAAAGAAATCTAGATAACTTTTGATTTCTTAGAGCTGAGGTATTTACATTTAGAAGTTACAAGAGACTACAACTAACTTATTCTTCTGGAGTCTTTTAACAGATCTGCGGTGCAGCACCATCAAAATTAATGAAAGAATTCTAAGAAATCTGAATTGCTGGTTGCTTAAGTGAGATGATTTATTTATTTCAATATTTAAATAATAAAAAGATGCATATACAAGGCCTCTAGGCACCTTAACAATTAATATTGCAAGAACACCCTTGCAGCATAAAAACATTTTATCAGTCAGACAGGAATTTGACCAGTAGTTGCTTGCAAAACATTCTTCTTTTCTCCTTCCTAGCTCAAAAATGGACCGGCAAACCTTCCCTAAAAACTTTAAAATTAAAATCTAGAAAATTACCAAATTTGAGTTGAGGGGTAATAACTTTAGCAGTGTCCTAAAACCATACCAGATAAGACTCAGCCAGCAGATGCATTTCTCTTTCCTATAACACATGTCCAATTTGCCTTTTTTTTACAATGGTAACATGAAAAAGCTAGCTAGTGTTCTGACTGCCAGTACAAAGACTGCAATGTGTCTGGTCTGATGCTCTAGCATCATCTATTTAAAGCAAACTCATACCCCACTTCTTTTATTTGGGTTTTGCCTAGGTTCAAAAATAAAAGACTAAAGATTCACTGAACCAAAGTTCAGTGGTAGGATTGGTCAAGACCTTCTCAATATGTCATCCCAGGGTTTGCAAAGTTCAGTTTGTTCCTTCGTTTCTGTATGAGAGACTGTTATCATGGTCACAGTCTAGGGGAGAGAGCAGCCTGACAGTGACAGGAAAGTGAGTTAGGGAAGTCCCATGTTACTGCTCTGTGAGTACATGTGGTTGATGTGGGACAGTTACCTTTGATCATGCTGTTGTACTAATTGTGCTAGGTGTCATAGCTGGTTTAAATATTCCCTGCTTAAAGAGAAGGAAACTAAAATTGGTCTGTGACTCGGTCGCATTCTGCATGAGCTGGACCAAAATAAGGAACAGATCCTTCCTGAGCAAATGCTGTGTTGACAAGAGGTCCTGTCCGCTGAATTAGGGGTAGTGTAGTTGCTCTGTGAGGGGAGATGTATCAGACCCCAGGGAGCAAGCACAGAAATACGTACATTCATTTATTGTCACCCTAGTTCCATGCCAGCTATGCAGTGCTGCTGTTGTCACTACTCTACAACAATTGTAGACCAACTTGCCTACCCAGTGACCTGTTTCAGTCTTTAGCCCCAGTGGATTTCCACAGTACACACACTGTGGTAGGGACAAAAGTGTTCTCTGTGATTACACAAGAAGTCACTGCTGTTTCAGTAAGGCCTTGGGGCTTCAAAGTTCATTTTACAGATCTGATTTTATCATGTCAGCCTTTTACTGCTTTTCAAAAAAAAAAAAAAAACACAACAAAAAGCAAGCCAACAACAAAACCCCACACCCAAAACCCTTTCTTATATGATTTTTCTTTTTATATCTAAACTCTGAGTCTGGAGGTTGTGGAAAAAGAAATCAGCAACAAAATCCACAATGAAATGAGAATTTTATCATCAGTTCTGCAATACCTACACAAAGTGGGGTGTTTCCTTACTGGTTTGTAATATGCTGTTTGTCAAAGTTACCAAAGCCTCTTGCAAGATTAAACTGATACATGTATTCTAGTTTATTTCTATGGAGATTTTTTGAGTGCATCTTTTAAAAGACTATGTTCATGTTCTTTGTATTTAATCATTCTTAGAATTTTAGCTTTTGATAGTAGCTCAGCAGTTACAAAACTTCTATAGTATGTCATTTACTAGTGCTCTTCCTTAAACTTGATACAATCATTTGAGAACGAACAAATGGTAACAAACCAGCAGCTACACAATTAAATTAGTACTAGGATAATATCTTTATAAAAAAACTAAATGACCAACTGTAATTTTAAACTAATTTATAAACTAACACAATGCCATATCTGTAAATGATCTTACTGAAATCAATGTTATCCTTCCTATGCCTTGGCAGACAACAGATGTTTTTCTTAAAAAAAAAATGAGAAATGGGTTATAATATGCTGTGTATTTCTTTAAATAGTTTCCATTCCAAAAGTGGATTATTGCACTTTTATCCTTATATCTGTACTTTTGTTTAATATGGAGGTTGTCAGTCATTTCTCTGTTAAGAGAAATTCTTGTAGCCACACCCCTCCTTAATATTAAGCAATCTTTTTCTTTTTCTTTTTGGGGGGGGGGGGAGTTGTATGTGTTAGGCGGATTTATTGCCTCCTAAATAAAGGCATGTATGGCTAGTAGGATATTTATGGGAAAAAGTAACAATATTTAAATTAAAACCGTTCCCTAAAATTGTGTCCTTCACAATATTCTTTAAAATTAAATTAGTTTCTTCAGAGCTGAAGGAAAAAAGGGTTGCAGTTATCCCTCTATCATACAGTACTGTACTTTCGTCCAGACTTCAGCAAATGAGAAAGATTTTGGTGAGTGTGCTTATGTTATAACCTCATTTTTCTGTGAAAAAAATCTGGAGATTTTTTCATTTCTCTTCTTTGTCATAATTTTTTGTCCTAGGGTGACATAAGAGGAAGAAAAAACAGTTCTTAAGAAAGATAGTACTTTAATCCTATTAAAACAGATTATTACTTTGGGTTTTTTCATTGATTTTGTTTTGTTTCCTTATCTAAAACTTGAAATAAGAAATGACTGCACTGTAAGAAGCTGGAAACGGAAAAAAAGTGAAGGTTCCCATTAATGAAGCATGTGTCTGCTTTCCTGCTTCAGCATTAGGCTTTTGTAAGCTTATGAGGTTGGTGACTCCACTGGCCTCCAGTGAGCCTTCCCTGATACTTTCTGTTCCTTGCCTTGACTCACCAAATCACTAATGCATCGAAACTGGGTTGCCAGAAAAATCAAGTAGCAGTTCTTTAATCTTCATATCAATGAAAATTATCCAAATATGACCATATCATCAAAACAGAGTTAAAGACTAGAAAAAGCGATTTTGAAATATTTTTGATGAAAGGACCAGCTCTGTTTAGTATTAACAAAAACAAAGAAACAAACAACAAACCATTCGTGATGCTTCTAGATGTATTTCTGTGATTTCATGATGCAGTTCTAGTATCCTTGGTCAAGACCCCTTGGTAATCAGATGACATCTGAATTATTTTCCAGAGACCATATGGCTTAACCTAGATATGAAGAAAATTTGTGTTTGTATTTTCTGTCTTGTGAGTGGTGGGTCAGTGTGTTATTGCCTTGATAAATCTGTGTCAGTGAAGACAGGCTCTGATACGACTTTTTCAGACAGGAGATGAGATTGTTTTATATGCATTCAATCAGATGTTTTTTGAGATATAGTAGGTCTTTCTGCTTAGAATTCACCAGAAAGCTAGTCCTTTTCAAGATCACCTGGAACACAAAATGGCAAAGGCTTTCGCCCTCACGTGGGCTGTGTCTCCCAGAGCAATTGCCAGGTATCTGAGCTAATACTGGGAAGATCAATCATTAAACTAGTTTGCAGATTGTGTAGCAACAACTGAAATATAATATTTTTGCTCTAGGAGCAAATGATTGAATATAGTAGCAACCCTTGGCTTCCGTAAATTTTTGTCCTCTTCAGATAGAGCAAAGGGATTTTCATCTGAATTTAACTGATTCAGAGGACTAGGTTAATCACCCCATGTAATCAATTTAAATAAGTAAGAATAAGTACTTTGATTAGTTAAACCCAATATTTTAGCATTTACAAAACTGCTTTAGAACAGTGTGGATTATACTTTTGAAACACATGTTCCATTGCTTACATAGAGAACTTAAGGTGACCAGCTCAAGTGTAAACATGTGAATATACCATTAAATCCTACACTGGAGAACTATTGAATTTTGAAAGTTGTAAAAAGGACCAGGTAGAAGTCTTAGAGTTGTGTTCACTACTTCCATTTCTACAAGAAGCTGGCAAGTCCAGAACAAAAGTGACCTGGCATCTATTTTACATCTTCTGTTTGTGCCATCTGCTACAAGATTATTTTTCAATTCTTCAGTGAGAGAATGAAAAGGGGCAAATTCATTACTTCCCCCCCTAAGTTACTGCTGTTTTCAGTGTCAGTATCAGCTACATACAGTTAAGGAAAAAAGATGCTGGAAAATTAATGAGTGAGTAGTTGTGACTGCTCAAGATAAGTTTTTAGAAATAAAAGATCTCTTTCTTACATCCTTACTTCTACTACCAATTTGGCTCCGAAAATTCAACCCCATCTGTCCTCCAAGACTAGAGGGAGAAACCTCCTGACCTAATTAGAGGCCATGATTATTTGGAGAGTCCACTGCAGGAGGAGAATGGGGTTTGTGGGCTGATGGAGAGGAGAAGGACTAGCTTGAAGGGTGTTCTGTTCCTTATTTTCATCGTAGGCATGTGTCCTGGGTTCAGCCAGACTAGTAAATCATACTATTAGTCTGGGCTTTGTCTTATCTTGTCCTCTCTTTGTAAGTTGTTTAAATAATTTGGTACTCAATTTTACATTTTTTTGCTTTTCTATTTGTCCTTATTCCATCTTTTGCATCGATGGACCAATTTATTAAGGAAGCTGAACACAAATATCTTCTTGGGGTTTTGATTAATCCAAACTTTCTAGTAGCTGTCGCTTCTACCAAATAAATTAGTAAGGTGACTTCATAGGTGACCTATGAAATCTTTTACTCAACAGATAGATTGGGACAGCTTATCATATTGTTATGGGTGAGGTTTCTTCTTTGACAGTATATCACATTGTTATAGTTGGAGGGTTTTTCACAACCTTAAATCTTTACTGGGGCTTCCCAATGTGAACATGCGTAATTTAGGCTTAAGAATTCTGTGTTGTGAAGTGGATATGACCATTTCTGAGTTATGGGGTGAGGTGGTGTTATGTGGCACTTAAAGGACAGGGAAGGGCACTGCCAAGAATAAGAGTTAGGAAAAAAATAACTTGCTGGCATGGGATTAAGGAAGTGGCAGCTGCTGTTACTAGAAACCTTAATTTTAGACACAGATAATATGTAAATGCAGATTCTGTTTCCACCTTGTATTGTAGTCCCTAATTGCACAGTATTTGGTTCTAGTGGTTTGAGCTGCTGCCTTTTCTTTTATAGATAACACTATGAAGGCAGAGGGAGAGAGGAGAGTTCAGGATAGCTAAAGAAGAACATAGCAGCAAAAGGAGAAAGGAGTAAAGTGTTCTTTCACTTTCATGTTCAGGTCCAGCATGATTTTATGGTTCTTGCTGATGTCAATCTTTGGATACGACCTGTGAGCACCTTATGACTGTTCGCATTACTCTGAGAACTGGTGGAATATTGTGTCAACTCCACAATTTATGAGGATATTTCTTCACTCTTAAATACTAAAAACTATGGAAAAGGGTAAATCAGAACCAAAGAAATGTATCTTCTTGTAGTAAAAGAAATTTTAAATTAAGGCACTCTATCCCAAACTCCCTGCTGATTGCGGAAAGGGAGATGGCACAAGTCACTTATTGAGCTAGATGATAAATTTTAAATTTATTTCACAATATTATTTAAATATGTATTTTTTTCTGTCTGAATTATTCCTAACAATCTTGCTTCCCGTGGCCAGGATTCAATGTTTATTAAACAACTTTCAAAAAGAGGTTTTTAGCACTTAGAGGCATACATTCTTTTGGGTTGAATGAATGATCTCTGTGAATTTTGGGCGTTATAAACATATTATTTAGTGTAATTAGGCAGTGATCTAAAGAACAGAACTGTGTGGGAAGTGAATAGTTTGCCTTTCCTAAAGAAACTTCTCTGAGCATTTGTGTAATGTGAAAGGTTTTTCTTGAAAAGGTTAAAAAAAGTTCTAATCAACTTCTGTACATTATGTAGAACTTCATTTTCTAAACTCTGCAAAAGAAAGTTTCATATTTAATGGGAAATCATGAATTATTCCATTTATTATCTACTTCCTCCTTTCAAAGACATGATCTGGATAAAAGGCGGGGTGAATAATTTCAAAAAATACAATACATTTTTAATGGGAAGGTGCAAACTACAGATTCTCATGACTATTAGCAAGTATAGAGGAAACAGAATTTTACTTGCAAAAACTCATCAAACTCTTGCAAAGATAAAATACATGACATACTTTAATAAAGAAGAACACAGTGAGCTGAAGTTTTCCTTTTTTTATGTAACTTGTTGTTTTTACTAAGTTTGGTATTACAGTTTTCTAGTGCTTTCATTTCTCAATAGTTTAACAATATTTAGTACTAAAGATAATATGCAAGCAATGCACAACTGACTTCTATTTTTTAAAACGCTCATAAAGGTGAAGCATCTCTAACGTACAAAGAGAGTCTGAAATAAGAAAAGACAGTCTAATTTGCCTTTGTACAATCACAACTTCCTAATAATTCTTTCAATGAATCCTTCTGAATTGTGTAAAATCCTCTCTTTTCTTTTTCCCTCTCAATCTCTGTGTGGTCTATTTGTCTTTAGACTACTGAATAAGTTCTGTTAGGGACTTGAATGAGCCGTCATAAACAAAAGCAAAAATACTGTGGGAATTGTTCATAGCAGTAGTGTAATAAATGTATAGACTTGAATCGGGTTCTGTGATAATTCATAACATCAGCTTGAGAAGAAGCAGAAAGTAAATAGTTATGGTTATCTTTTTCTAAAGATAATTTTGGACACTGTGAAAGAAACTTGCAGAGAAATTTGACTTCTCCAATATCATACAAGTGAAATGGAAAGGGTTCCAAATTCAGATGTTTCTAGCTCTCAGTCCGCTAGGTCAGCTCTGAAATAAAAGAGGAAAGTTGAGAAATACTTCATTTTGATAAATAACAGTCCATAAAATATGGTTGGAATTACTGTTTGTTAATGAATATAATTAATTTTAAAAGAAAAGCAGAAAGATTAATGAAGATAATGTTTTTGTCTGTTTATGCTTGAAATATTCACAGGTGTGTGTGCTCTTGTATGAAGAATATTTTTACGAGGCTAGCACTTTTATCTTTATTTTTAGTGCTTTCTTTTCATTCCTGTTTAGGGACATAGTGTTCCAGAAGTTCATTGCTAAATTTATATTTCCATTTTCTGGGTTAATGAGGATTCTTAATTATTACAGTACTTGCATTCATTTTAAAGTACTTTTTCTGTGTCATCCTTTGATATTTATAATTGATTAATTTTTCATTTTATGTAGTATTAAAGTGGCAGTGTAGCTTTGAACAAAAGGAAGCGAGTTCAATATATGTGTTTTTTACGAGATCCTACTGACAGGTTATGCATCCACCTTTGATTGCATGATTTAGGTTAAAGTGAGGTTTGACAACAGTTGGAGAGTCTGAAAGAGGAGATGAAAAATACTGCATTAGTGATGCTGAAAGTTATATGGAATATATGGTATAAAGTACCTATATACTTGTTTTCTGATAAACTGTATTTTCATCTTTCTATTAATAGTTCTGAATACGTAGCTCCAGAATCCTTTTTTTATTTAAAAACAAAATATTAATTGTTACAAAAGTCAATTTAAAGTAATGTTCTTCCCTCTTGAGATACATACAAATTAGTTGATTTCATGTTTGTTTTTTTTTAATTAGGACATTAGCTATTTCAGCTTTGTAATTTGGAATTAAAACCCATGCACCCACCCCAATGTAAGTTAATTCTCAGCCTTAGTAGTGAAAAATTCTGATGTATAACTGATGTCTGTTACTGCTTAATGGCACTAATTGTACTTTTTTTAATGAGATTACTATAGTCTACAATTTAACGTATTACTATCCAGTAAATATTTCATTAAAAGTGTTTAAACAGACAGTCTTTAAACTAGATTAGAGGGTTGTGCCCTGATTCAGTTAAAGAGCTCTGTATAAGTGGCAGCACATAGTGAAAATGTGCTGAGTACTTGACCAACTGATACACCAAAGTACTTATGTGTATGAATTTTCACACTGAACTCAGATACTCAGATGACTGAGATACATTTTCGAATTAGCTCTGTACCTATAACTTTGGTGGATTGCAGCCCAGACACATGGCAATCTAGATTTCAACAGTGTGAGTACATGGGTTTCTGTCTCTGTAACCTGAATCGTAACATTGCTAAATGCAATAGTCAAATCTTCAGCTTCCAAATTTACCAGGTATTTGCATAATTGCTTCTTGTGCTCAGCAATGCCCTGCAGAAGTTGGAACTATATTTCAGATATGGGTCACTAACAGTGTTGGGTTTTGACTGTCCAGCTATAGCTAAATAATAACTCCTCTTTCAATTCTTAGGCAGAGCGACCTGAAGTTACAAGCTCTTACAGCATGCTTGGCTGTTTAGTGTTTTGTATAGTTTGTTTTTTTTTTTTTTTTTTTTTTTTAATGATCATATTTTTCAAATTTTAGTGAGAAAATTCTGGTGTCCCCTTGTTTATGCTGTTTGTTTGCATGTAAGTTAAGCACAAAGGAGCAAAGTATTCACATACTTGATTTAATTTTAATTTTCTTGTAGATTTCTAGCCAGGAGATGTGAGGGGAAAAATAGTAAAATGTATTTGTTTTAATAAGCGTAAGCAAAAATGTCTTGATTATTTTTCATAATTTTGTGAGCCTTCTCCGAGGCCTTTGTATCAGTCATTGATTTGCTAACTGCATAAGGAAATCCCAAATGGATGAAATCTGTTTGAATACAGTTTTAAAACATTATAATAATTAGTAATTATTTTATGCTGGAAGTGCACTTTAATATTTTATATACTATCATTGTTTAATCCATGCCATTTTGTGTTTTACAAAATGGGAGTGTTATAGTGCGCTTATATTGTAATCAGCAAATCCTACAAATTTAAAGATTTAGTACTGATACTAGAACAAAACAAACCAAAACAAAACAAACAAGGAAACACACCACAAAAAAACCCTGTCATCTGAAAATAGTAGACTTTTATACTTATTTTGCATGTCTGTAGCTGACCACACCAGACAGCAGGCATGGAGAATTAAAATAATGATAAATAATTCTGTTATGCTATACTGACTTTTGAATTTTCCCAGCACCCGTACCTGCCTCTTGGTCTCTTAATTTCTTTTTTCTTTTCTCTCTTTCAGTGTGAAGGGTAGAATGCCAATAGCCTTGCTGTGCAGGATTTTAAGTTAAAGGGAATGTAGTACGGTACTGTCCTGATCACCTAGCTTTGCTTAACGGTCTTGTAAAAGTACAATGCCATAAGATAGGAAGGTGCTTGAGATTGCAACAATGGTGTAATTTTATTAGCCTCGCTGAAGGTTATTAGTTATGATTTTTGCATGGGTAAAGACAGATTAGAATCAGATTTCTGTGGTTCCTCAGCATGACTCCAGACCATTTTAGAATAGCAATGATAATAAATAAAAAGAAATCCATATAAGAAAATCATATATGTAGCTCTGTAGTTTAAGAAAAGTATAATGCCTGTAGGAATACTAGGTACACTTAAAGCATAGTGTTAACAGTAGCAAGCTGTGCCTTTTCAAGCTCGCAGATCCACATTCAATAAATAGCTTCTTCCACCCATGTGATATACTACATGAAATTCTTATCTATAGCATGGCATCACTAAAATGACAATTTCAACTCTTCGTGGTTGGTTGGTTGATGCTAAAAATTCTTCTGATCCCTCACCCCCATGACACACGTACGGAAGGGCATAGCTTTTTTTCAACACCTCATGCATACAATGCCACGTTGCAGTAACTGCTGGTATAGGACAAATGCATGATACCTCACCAGAGCTACTAAGTGGGCCTCATTCATGTTCGTCCCAGCTGGTTAAATAAACATGCAACAATATCTACAGGATTTCAGTAATGGTAGAGGTAACTCTACAGAGGAACAGTGGATTCACACCGTTTGTGTTTGTGTTAAGTATTATGGTTTTCATCTGTTGAATTTCATTGATTGAAAAAAAATGAAACAAAACTGCTTGAAATTATAAGTAGATTAATTGGTATCTTTGTTTTTACCATAAATGCACTGATATGCTCCAGATTTCATTAAAAAATAATCTGTTTTCAAAAAATCCATCTGAAACAATTTTTTTCCTGGCCTGCCCATGTGATCTTTCAAAAGGGAAAGAGGACTTTAGGTTTATATTCACCTCATGCTTCAGTTTTGACATTAAACCCAGCCAACATGACAGAGCTGCCTGTTCTTTCCAATTCGACTGGTTGAGCTCCTTGCAGGCAACGTTTGCTTGGCTGTGGCACTGTGCTTCAGCGGCACGGCGTAAGGCAAACCTGAGCCTTGGCAGCGCAGGGAGCGCACCGCGTTGTCCCTGCGCGCTGCCGGCAGCGCTGCGCTCCCGCGTCTCACCAGCGCGGTCCCTTCCTTTGTTCTGTGGCCGTGCCCCGCCGCGCTGACAGCTCCAGGATTAACATGTCCTGGGTGCAGTTTTCCGGATTTCCAGTAGATGCCCCCAGAGACCATTAAACTTCTTGAACGGCTCCACTTCAAGCAAATGAAAGGCCAGTCTTTTTTCATTTTCCTTCTTGAAGTAACATAATTGTTCAAAGGAAGCCTAAAATCGGCGTGGACGCCATACAGAGAAACAAACTTACTTGCTTAATAATATATAATAATTTATTAGATAGGAAGGTTCCAAAGTTTTAGTGTAAACGACTTCATTAATGTAGTAAGAAACATACTGTTAATAATTGTTATTTATAAAATAATGTGCCTTTAATTAGGTATCAGGTTTCTATAATGATACTAGAAATAAAGTAATATTCGGTTACATTAAACATGAGATGCTCTATTTAAATTCACATTTTACATGCTGCATGACATCCTAGAAAACAGTATGAAAAGGATTTTAAGGGTTGATTTATAGTTTATCTCAAGATATCATGAAAAGTTTACTTCTGTCACCTACACTGCTCCTCTGTTCAAGAGCAGTGTTTGGTGGGAAAAAAGGGCACTGGCATTTTCATCTGTAACCACGTCAATAATGGAATAAATTTCAGAATTCGTTGCAGTGTCAGGCTCTCTTAGGTGTCACAAGTACCATTCATCCACATAATATCATTCATTTCTAGCCCTATTTTATTGGTTGTGTGTGATCAGTCACTTGTGGCTGATACATTGTAGAAACTTAAGAAAACAGCAGTATTATTTTGTGCTTTGTGTATTTTCTGGTTTTAAGAATAACTGAGAGATAAGTTTATGACACTAAAATTTGAATCATTGTACAATAGATAGCAGCTTCATTGCTTGTGAGCTAAAATCAGTTATCTTTGCCTAAGAAAAAAACATGCGCTGTGCTGTATGATTACTGCAGCATTATTTCAATGTATTAATTAGGATAGGATTTATTAAAAGAATATTGACACTAATTTTTAAAATTGACCTATTTTATTGTATGTTTTGTTCTCCTGAATTTGTTTGCTAATAATGCTATCTTGTGGGGAAAATGTGCTTTGACTCGAAGCAAGGTGCAGCAGCATATGGGAAATAATGTTACATGGACACGGTTTTCCTGTTTATACAAGTATAAGTATTATGCTCAGTGACTGTGCAGCAAATGTTACAAATTAACTGAATGACATTTGTTTAGTCACTGTGAAGATCTTTTAGCAGTACTTTCTTGTTTACTTCCAGTACATCTAATGGTCTAATGCATGCACACATACCCACACATGAAGATCATGTTATAGGAATAAATATGCCTGTGTCTGCTCTACAAATTGTTATTCCACTGCTCTGATTTGTATTACTGTAGGATTCAGTTCTAGGCCTTTGGAAGTTGATAGGAATTTTTACCCATATTCTTCAATTTTTTTTAGTTGGACAGAATTTTGAAACAGAAAGCAGAAGCCATTCAATGTAGAGTAGAGAATATATTGTATGGTATTAACATAATGTCTTTACAGTATTTTTAAGCTATATACTCTGCATCTGATCTATGACAAATATTGCATATACTGGCAAATTAAAATGTAAATTTTTTACGATATTTATCATTTACTTTTCCAAGATAAATGTTGCAAATATTTTCTGGTACAAAATAGTTAAGTCTTTTCTTGTGTCTGTATGAGCAATGCATGCTTTTCAATCTCAAAACCCACCTATTTATGCATTAAAGAGAAATTGATAAATTCAGTACTGTCTAGTCTGAATTATATCGGGCTTTTGTAGTACTTTTGTATTCAGTTTTAAAAGTGAAATGCAAAAAAAACCCATGAAGGATCAGAGT
This sequence comes from Amazona ochrocephala, assembly GCA_039720435.1. Classification (NCBI taxonomy): domain Eukaryota; kingdom Metazoa; phylum Chordata; class Aves; order Psittaciformes; family Psittacidae; genus Amazona; species Amazona ochrocephala. The sequence goes on from CM077879.1 coordinate 67,497,449, forward strand.
GCATCTATGGAGTAAGCAATAGATTTTATTTTAATCATATTAAATGTGAACTTATGCTGATTATTTACTTCTTACATCTTACATTACTTTTTATTTCATTCACATCTTAAGAAGTTTTTAACATCACTTCAATCCTACTAGCATTGTTAAAGAACTGTAGTAGCTATTTTTGGCTAGAAGTATTAGTCTCATTAGGCTATTGTTTAACATGAGGTCACCTGAATTTATTACACACACTATAAATCTCAGTTTTCAGAATTTCATATTTATTTGAAAGGTGCTTAGAATCTGAAGTTAGTGGGTTTTAATCTAAAAGAAAGTCTTGAAAGGAGTTTGGAGACTTAATGGAATATAAAAATAGAACTAACACTTCTGGGTCCTTGCCATTTTATTGGGACAAAGGTTTGTTTTCTCACACTAGATTCCTACTCCTGCAAACCTTTACATCTGTACTTTAGTGTTACAGGCAGTCCCATTGGACTCATAGTTTTCTCCAGGATGGGACACAATGATTGTTTCATGCCACATAAAAGAAATATTTTGATTATTTCCATAAATAATATCCCAAAAGATATATTGCCTCTTGAGAATATTTGATTGCACAACTTTTTGATATGTATATTTTATCAGAGTTTATGAATGAGATAACTTTGATATAAATTCATCATTGCATCATTTGATGTTAAAATTAGGGAGAAATTATCAAAATTTTACATCAGTAAACCAGTCCCAGCTGAAGTTATATGCTAAACAGAGGAAAAATAATACCTAATGATTATGTTTCTGGCACAGCATTTGTCTGACGTTTTAAACCAACCCATCATGTCCTACAGCAAAACTATTTAACATAAACATTGTTTTGACATGTGGAATGTGCCTCATTTTTCCCTGTGCACTGTTTTAAAGCAAAATAAAAGTTCATTGTGTTTTCATGAACTAATATAAACACGGGGAGGGGGGGGTTCCCATCAGTCAGCCTTTTTTACCAATATCCGTTAAAGAGCACCAGTATATATTTTTAATATGTTTTCAATATACATATATTGGTATTTATTCATTATTGCTGTATTTACGTCCTCATGGTATGACATTTGTAATCGTATTTTAGCAGAATGCTCTTTGAGAGGGGGATAAAAATACCCCTTCCCTGCTGCTGAACTGCAGAGGTCTCTTCTTGAGAGCTGTTTTAGTTATCTGTAATTATTTGGTAAGGCGGAGAACAGAATATGGGTTTAAAGGCTTAAAATCTATCTTTCTTATTCCCAGTAACAGGAATTCATACAAGAAGAACATCTGCATAGACATGCTGCGACAGGGTTATCACAAGTCCTTCTCCGAGCTCTTCTCTCTGATAGAGAAGTGGAATGCCTTGAGGGAGGCTGCAGGGCCTGGGTCAGCCATATGGCAGCAGAAGTCCCTGGAGGAGCAGCCTGATAAGCTGGATCAGCTTTACCACTTCCTGACCAGGGCTGAGGCAGCCCAGCGAGCAGGTAAATGGGGGGATTGTGGGTAGCAGAGCAGCGGGAGCCGCAGCAGCAGCGAATGCCTGGGGGAAGCTTCCAAATTGTTTCATGTATGAATTTGAAACGCTACTGCATCTTAGCACATTTCAGCCTTAGTCAACTAAGCTGTATTTATAGAATAAATTATTAGGAACTGCAGATATCAGGAGAGGTTTTGTGAAGAAAAAAAAAAAAAGGAAAACCATGTAGAGTGCATTATGATATCATCAGAAATATTTGATGTATTTATAGCTTTAAGATCTCAATTAATTTCTCATTGTTTTATTATTTATTGTTTTTCCTTCTCTATTGATTTGAGTAGCTGGGTTTGTATTAGAAAAATTTAATAGGTGAAATTCTGTTTCACACAGTAATAGTTTTATAAATCTGGTTTTATTAAATACCCTGTCTGCTAACTGTGTTTGGATTTGTGTCTGACTTGAAAAGGATTGTGAACATGTCAAATAAAATACCACACAGAGACATAAAATGCCACCTGTGAATTGCTAGATATTAGTGAAGACAGAAGTCCAAATTACTGTATTTTCTCTATTGCCTACTATTTACTAAGCGGCCATATCTATAATTTCCTTTTACTATAAATAGTACCATAACTTATTCTGTCTTTCTCCTTTGGAATAATTGTACAGATGGAGGCAGATAAAGCTCTAACTGCAGTCCCGTTTGAGTGGTTGAGCCGATATCTCTATAGTTGGCTTATTTCAAGTTCTCATCGTTATAAATATGAATACCTATAGTAAAATAATTTAAAAAAGGAACAGCAAAAAAACCCTTTCAGCATTTAAAAAAAAAAAAAAAAAACAACTAAAAAAAACCCAAACAAACATTCATTTTAAATGTTTGTTTTATGTTTACTATGAAAGTCAAAAGTTATTTTTCAGTGTTAATTCACTGTAATTCTAGACAGGATGTCTAGCTATCCCATGACTGGAAGGAAGCTTCAGATTTGCATGAAATATGTCTAAAACCTGAATAGGCACCCCTGTACCTTGCAGGAGTGAGAGAGAAAAGTTCTGCACTCAGACTGCCCTGACAGAAACATACTTCCACCAGCAGTTTGTTCAAACAGTCGTAGATATGCCTTATCTTGATGGGCCTGCTTCCTGCAGCTGCTTAAGGAGGTAATTTTGCCTTCCTTCAGTGCTATAGTGTTACAGACTGATGTGTGACACCGGAGTTGGCTGACATGCTGCCGAAGTCTCAAGGCACTGCTGACCATGCAGTTTCTGTCCCTATGAAAGGCAGGGCTCCTTTCCCTCACTGAATCCAGCAGTCGTTGTTGCTGGGCTCTGTAAGTCTTTCACCTCTCACAGAGATAAAATACTACCGGTTGTCTGACTGATTGTATCTTGCATCTAGGAAAGAGTATCTCCCAGCTTTACCTGTTAAAGTTTATTAAAATGAAAAAAGATTAAATGAGAACATATCTCCCGAGCTGGCAAGCAGCTTTACTGAATTTTTAGATCAAGGTATATTTAGTTTTGATTTTTTCACCTGTTTCAGTGCAAACCTTTGCACAAATCTCTTGTTTGCATTGAGGTTCAAGTCACCTGACGTGAATTAGTAGATGCTAATTCATATTGCAGGTGTTAGAGCTAGTAGTGCTGTGAAGATAACATGAATTACACAGCTCATCAAATACTAATTCAGTAGTTCTGCTAATCCAGTTACTTTCAGATTCTAATCAAATTGCTTGGGGCTCTGTCTTATGATCTCCTGACAACTCTAGTTGACACCATTTAAGAAGCATTCAGCATTTCACCTCAGCTGGAACTTACCATGATATAGCAGTCACAACAGCAGATGACTTGTATTTGCTCTTCAGCTGCCACAGTGCAAGCAAGGCTGAAAGTAAGAATTGAAGGTGTAAACTGTAAGAATTTCACAGTGTGGCTGCTATCACTAATATTAGGCTGAAAGTACCTTCCTCAGGCATGCTGTCCTGAGCTAAGAGTTGTGTGGAAGACAACATAGCAGGTATAAACTAGGAGGAAAAAACCAAAAAATCTTTGTGACTTGTAAGTTTTTTGACAAATTTAAACTTCACGCAGGGACTGCTTTGTAAGCTGAAGTGGTAACTGGAAAGCAAAATTCCACTTACCTTGTCAGTAAATACTTTTCTTATTTGTTATTTAATTTTTTTACCTGGTATTCTTGTATCACAGACTGTTTCTGTCTTAATTGTGAACATGACTTAGAGATCCTGTTTTAGAGTTTTATGGTTGTTACAGTAGTGCACAGAGAAAGCTAGATATTCATTTACTTTCCATTTGTTGGTGGAATACGCCAATCTTAATTTTTTTTATAGTTTGTAGTTATAGGATACTATAATGCTGGACACAAATTGTTTGCTTGAACAGGATCAGTGCCATCTGCCATGATGTGGAGGCTGATATCAAAGAGGAATTATTTTCTTTACTGCTGGGTTTGAAAATAGTAACATTTTGTTTATCAGTGTTAGATTGTACAGACTGTTTGTCTTGACATACACCAGTGAATGTTCTCTCTGTTTTCATTTTTAGTGGAACATTTTGATTGAATTTCAGATCATACAAGTCATCTTTTTTTTCAATTGGCTATTACCAATATTATAGTGTGCAATGAAAATACCTTTCTTTTTTGTCCAACTTAATCTCATTTTCATTGTATTTGAATACCTTCCAAGTATTTAAAAATAGACAGCTAGCATTAATCCTTGCAGCTTCTTGGAAAAATAGCTGACAAAGTTATTTTGTCCTAGGTACAGCATTATCCTCAAACTAGTGGCAGAAATGTTGGCAATACTTGACTGCATTAGTACTTGGTCCATTTTAATGCAAATAATGTAAATGTTTCTGACTTCAGAACTGAATTGTTTCCATTTATTTCCTGATCTTCCTTCATTATCCTGGACTAACCTCTTTTTTTTACTAGTTCTAGTCTCAGCAGCTCAAAAAAAAGAAATAAAGTGAGACAGTCTAGCTGTTTAAGGAAGTGTAGTAGTAGGGTCTTTTACAGATGAATGCAGGATAAATGCCAAAGCAACATATCTGCATAGCTCAGCTTTTGATGTATACAGTTATTTCTTGGCATGTGCATGAAAATGTTGGTTGGGGTTTGTTTAGGGTTTAATTTTTTTTATTATTTTTTTTTTTATTTTTTTCAAAAAGAAAGTTGTATTTTGAGACTGTGAAATGGCCTTCCTGCTTGACTGTCTGATTGAACTGCTCAGAGTAATTTCACTTAAAGCTATAATTGTCCTTGAAAGGTATGATACACTGCTAGCAAGGTGTTGCTGCTATACATTTGAAAAGGCATAGCTCCCTAGCCCCTACTCAGTACTGTTCTGTGAGTTAGCAGGAGGGAGAGTTTGAAGCCACTGTCCATCCCTGTCTGATATTAAGGGTTGCTAACTTAATATCCTCTGGCTGCTTACACCCTGTGAACAAATGATGTCCGTACCTTACAGTGGTGTGCTAACACCACTATTTTTTTTGTCTATCTAAAACCCAGACAAAATTTAACTCTATATGTCTATGTATTTCAGTAGGTCACAGGGAAGATGTAGGAACAAAGACAATATGACCAAGAAGTCTTTTATTTATATTTTGGAATTTTTTAACAGCACCCAGTGTAATGTGTGCCTGGAAGAACAGTGCATTATAGTGGTAATGTTGTTCCTCAGATAAAATTATTTAAAAGTGAAATTAAAACCTCTAAGCTGGTATTTGTACATTTGTTCATTTTGCCATATGAATATAACTGATACTTTAAATCAGTACTTGGCTGCTATAATCTGTCTTATTTTAAAATGCATTGCTAATTTACTTGTTGGGTCTGTAAAGACACTTATTTCTTTGAATCACCTCATCAAAGTATGATGTAGCTACTTTTATTTAGTTTATTAGCACTGGGCCTACTAGAAGAATGAATGATGTTATACAGATTATGCTGCAGAGCATTAGTCATGTGATTTAAGCTGAGGCCAGCCTCTCGGTGATAGTGTACCAAATTTGATTTTTGCCAAATTAGAGGTCATCTGTCCCAGTATTATTTCAGAAGGGCTTGGAAAGTATTGCTCTTCATATTACATCTTAACTACATATTTAATATAGGTCTGAATCCTAACTGAATCCTTACCAAGGACTAGATGAGGCCTTGAAGAGCTGGTATGATCAGTGCTTGTTAGAGTGAGCTGGTTTACTTGTACTGTACAAGTTGGAGGGAATGCAATGCACAGATAAAGAACAATTAAAGGAAGAGATGTCTCAGACATTGGCTTTACTTTGCCAGAGCAGAGGAGCAAAATCAGGGAAGATGACACAGTTCAATAGCTGCAATGTGTATTGAGCAGTCAGCACTATAGCAACAGATCACCGTGTTCATGGTGCCAAAGCCAATGCATGAAACCTATACCTGGGTATGAGCATGCCTTCCAAAAGGTACTGCTTTTTAGTTGATCCCTGGGACAGCTGGTGGAGTGTATGAGTTAAGACCTGGAAGCTGCTGCCTTTCTCAGATTACATCTGCTCGTGACTCCTGACCCCATGCAACCTTTGTGGTATGCTGTATGCTAAATGCTGAATTTGTGTGTGCCGCAGGCTGCAGACCCTTGTTCTAGAGAATACCAGACATGCAGAATTAGAAGGATGTGCTAACTTGGCTCTTTTTAGCTCACTTCAGTGTAGAGAAAACTTCAGACAGTATGAGTTATCATTTGTTGTTGTTGTAAAAGATAACTTTTCCTGAAGTTTATGAAGAAAGCATGAGTGATATTTTTGAGCTGGAAAATTTTTCTTTGTCTGAGGTACTTAAGGTTGAGAACAGAATTTAGAATTTTACAGCATTTTACAGTAGAAAGCTTTTCTGTAAGGTTTCACGCTTATGCCTTAGGCTGGGCTAGAACCATTACGATAACCATATTACACATGCTATTTTGAAAAAAAAAAAAAAAAAATGGAAAGAGCTTAAAAAAAAAAAAAAGAAGAAGGATAAGTATACCAAAACCTCTGTTAATATTTGCTTGGAGGAGGCATATTTTTGTTTAGTTTGGGTGGGTGAGGAAAGGAGCACTCTTTTCTAAGTAGATTTCTCGTTCTGTACTCAGGTTTTTATCACAGGGAAAAACACAGCAGTTGCTAGGGACCAGTAAAGGAGTTTATTATTTTTGTAATTATCTTACAAAAAGTGAAGTGATTCTGCCCAGGAAAGAAGCTTTATCAAAATATAGCCAATTGTAGAACTACCATTGACTTCAACAGAAGCAGCATTTCTTAGAAAAATTCTGTAGTGTTTTCACTGCAAAGTCTTGGAGTTCCACTTTAGCATCCAAGGTTACCGGTTAAGTGCCTTATATCATTATCATTAGATATCTTTGCCCTCACTTGGCAAAATTACTTCCTGTTTCGTTAGCATCTCTGTACAGATTGTACTTTCATTGAATATATTCCCCTTATGTAACCAGCAATGTCGGAATGGATGTGCTCTTTGTACACTATGCCTCATAATATCTTGGAAATAGCAGCTCTGCCTGAAACTGAACGATGTCAGCATGCCAACCCACATCAACATTTCTTTGTGTGTGAGTTTAGGTTATGGATGAACTTTCTGGAAAAAAGAATGATTGGGTTGTCCTCAACCTGTAGACATAGAGGCATGATTGTTAATGGCCTAATTTAAGATACACATGTAAGGCACGAATTATGTACATAGTTAACGATTTCTTTCTTTGATGTAAAAATGCAGGCTTAGTGGAAGTGGGTGTGTTCTTAACCTTTTTTATGGGTCCTGCTCTCCGTTTTCACCTATTTGGTGAAGCAGGCTTCCCAAGGAAGTGGTGGAATCCACCACTCCATCTCTGGAAGTATTCAAAAACTGTGTAGATGAGGCCCTTGGCAACATGGTTTAGTGGTGCTCTTGGCAATCCTGGGGTAAAAGTTGTACTGGATGATCTTAAAGGTCTTTTCCAGCCTAGTTTATTCTATGATTCTATGATTATCCTGAACAAGCAAATAGGACTGATTCTTTGCTGTGTATGGATCAAGGTGGAAATAAACTTATTGTAGCACATACTATATTGACATTCATGCTTCTTTTTGGCCCAGCAGCCTCCATTCTGGATCTTTCTGTATGTGAATTCTTCACAGCATCCCCTGTCTTGTTGCTAAGTCACTGGTATTGATTTCTTTGGCAAAAGAAAAATGGAATTTCCAGTATTAATGTTGTCTCATTCTGACATAAAAAAAAAAATGACTCCTAGTGACTTAAAGTGACTTAATTGATCTTAGGCCACTCCTTTATATGTCTTCAGTAATGAATGGTCAGTTGTAATCAAATCATACTCACTGAGAACAAGTAACTGAACTGGAAGGTGTTTTCAGCTGTCGAGAAGTTTCCATATGGCCTTCACCTGGCAGGAACAAATGACTAACTGGGGCTTTTTTTGAGTGGAAAATATTGAGCCATAAATGGATGTTGAAAAGTTTTTTTCTGATATCTGTATTTCAAAAATAGGTAGAAGTTCTATTTTCCATTAACAGCAGTTCTCTTTTCAAGAACAGTACTGGGACAACACTTCATGTTGTTTTCATCTGTTCTCTAAAGACTCTTTTGTACTTCTTTTCCTTTCTTCCACTACCTCTTGTCATGAAGGAGATGTACATGTGGCAGCAGTTGTACTTACATCGTAGTAGTATGGCTTGCAGATCTTCTGTATGTTTGTTTTCTCTCATCTTGGCTCTCTTGAGATTGTTAAACTCCACCTCGCTATCCCCATGCATTGCACTACTTAGTAGTTGTCTAGCTGAACACCACAAACATGCAAACCACTGAATAATCCTCTGTTCCATGCACACCTTTTCTTGCCTGAGGTCTCAGAAGAGCCCAGGATCAAAGATATTGTTCAGCAGTCTAATCTGGAACCATGGCTTGAGCATAACAAGGGGAGATCCTACTTTACGGTTGAAACGCACTTGAAGAGATCCTGATGCAGAGCAGGAAATACTATATTGTTTAACATATGGGGCTTAATGTTTAAAGTCAATTTGAAAGGATTTTTTATTTTAAATAACAAAAAGATCTCAGCAAGATTTGATAGGCATACTTTCGTTTTGTGCATGCACACCCAATTTCAAAGTTGTTTTCCATTGCAAAGGTCAATAAAAATTAAATATTTTGAAAAGTTCAGTTCAAACAAAAGGAAAGAAGTCCATTTTCTGTAATTTAAATTCTGTGGTAGAAACATAAAAATATTAAAATACTACAAAATAAATACTGCAACACAGTGTGACTTTTAATTTGTTTTCTGCTTATTTTTTGTGAAATATTAGTGCCTTCAATTTGGTAATTTGGCATTGAAAAAATGTTCTGTTGGATAATTGCCAGTAAGATATGCTCTTAGCCCTGCTTCAGATCTTCAGTAGAGTCCAAAACTGCATACTACCAGGCCTCACCGTCTGCTCCATCAAGTTCTGTTTGCTCCATGTAGCTTCCAGTTTAGGTAGATGTTCATCTTTACAGTGTTCTTACAATGTTGTAACTTAAATGTTCCACAAGACCTGACTTTAGCTTCCAGTGTTTTATGAAATTAATATAATTTTAGACATGCTAATGGCATCAGCCTTTGAACTTTTATTTATGTGCTTTCTTAATTGTTTCTTGTTTAAAACCAGGAATTTGTCTTACAGGAACTATTTTGCAATTGCTTGCGTGATTCAGACCTCTGTTTCTGTTCATTGGTATCACATTCCAGTGCTGTCAGCCTCTCTCTGATAAGTGATGCAGATAATTTTTTTTATATATATTAACAGATACATAATGATTACTTGTCAACGTATATTGTGTTATCAGCTGTAGAAAAATACAGAACTTCAGAGCTCAAAGATTTAATGACTGAACTAACTACGGGATATTTTGTAGAAAGGAGTGTTTACCTATTTTAATATATTTCTTCTCCTGGGGAGGTAAAAGTTCACTTTTACTAACTCTGATGTGCTAGCTATACTGCTGTCAGAATAATCTTAATGAATTTCTTGATTTGTAAATCAGAGTTCAAATCCAGAAGACAATATATCTTTTAAAAGTCTCTCTTTGGGGTTTATTTTATGACCAGCATATCTGGTCAGCCCCTGTCCAAGACAATTACAGAGAAATGGTTGTCTTTGTGCACTTCTCATTGTTATTCACTGGCAGGGTAGTCATCAGAGGGTCACATTAAAGTTCATTCAATCAAAGCTGTGGCAGTAGCAATAGTCTGCCTCAGGTCAATTCCCTCTCTTGGGATTTGTAGGGCAGTACCTGAAGTTATTTGCGTAATTTTATGTAGCATTAGTGTCTTGATACTTTGTAGCAAAGATTTCAAAGGCAACAAATCTCTATCTACTGTTCTACTCCAATGACAATCCGATTATCTTTCCTCTTGCTGTGTTATTGTAACCATTTTTATGTATCCTCTGTTATCTTCTAAATTCATTTGCACTTAGCTGTAATCTCTATATAATGTGTATTGTTATCTTTATGTTGGTGGTTATAATTAGGTTTTGTATTTCTCTGTTCATGTAGTTAGTTGTTATGTACTTGTAATCATCGTTGGAACCCCTGCCTTTTACTTTTGAGATAATCTTTAAAAGCACTCCCTTCGGCTGCAATAGATAAACCATAGCCAAGAAGTATCTGCTTTTCTTCAATGAGAGTAAAGGGATCTGAGGCAACCCATATCTATATCTAAATCAGTTAGTTTGGGTGAATCCCAACTATGTCTTGATTTTTTTAATCTATGCATATGTACAGATGTGCTTAAATATATAGAGATTTATGTGTGCACATGCACAGATAGGTATATGTATATTAAGGCCAAATCAGTTCTGTTACTTCCATTGCAGTATCATTTGCAGAGATTTTTATGAGGCTATTTTACCAAAATATTCTTCATTTCTAATGCATGAATAAGTTTTATATGATGTATATTCCTGCGTATTCTGCAGAAGAAGTACCTAAAAGGTATTTTTTCAGCCTGAAGGGGGAATAAAAAGCATGAAAACTCACAGCCATGAAGAGTGTTCTGATCAGGAATAAATGAAGTCTATATGTAGATAATTATTCCTCTCAAAGCCAAATATCCAAGCTTAAACTGATGTGTTAGTATCAAACCTTAAATACAAATGAAAGCATGAGATTATAATCTAGATGTAATTTCTGTGGTATTTCTATTTTGGGGATTCTAAAGAGACTGTGAAATATTCTTATTTCTTGGAAGGGGTGTTATTTATAATACTAAAAATGGAAATGTATGTAACACAAACTGGTTCAAAAAATCATAATTTTATATATTTTGATAAGAATTATTAAAAAGGTAGAAATATGAGGTACTACTTCATGGAGTTAAAACTGAGAAAATAAATAGGATAGCAAAATAACAACTAAAAAGGCTAAAGCAATGGCAAGTGTTGTTTAGCATTAAAGAAAGTAAATTAATTTGTAAATCAAAACACAAAACTAGAGACCATTCAAGAATGAGGAAAAAACATTTCAGCTTGATTTCAGAAAATTAAGCATGGAAAATTCAGGCAATTTTCTCCAAAATGGCTGGAATAGATAAAGATGAGGGAGAAAAAAGAACTAGATAAACCTTTTGAAGACTGCAACATGATTAGGTGGTAACAGAATAATTTCAGAAGGCAGAATAAAGTTCTTAAAGTGTAGTGCAATGCACTGGAAAGCTTTATCTAGATGTTTTGAAGTCAGAGAATTTAGTCAGAGAATCATAGAATGGTTTGAGTTGGAAAGCACCTTAAGCTCATCTAGTTCCAATTTTCCTGCCATGGGCCGGAATGCCTCACACTAGATGATGTCATCCAAGGCTCTGTCCAGCCTGGCCTTGAGCACTGCCAGGGATGGAGCATTTACCACTTCTTTGGACAACCTGTTCCGGTGCCTCACCACCCTCACAGTGAAGAACTTCTTCCTTATGTCTAACCTTTTTTCGCTGTTTAAACTTAGACCCATTACCTCTTGTCCTATCACTGCAATCATGACAGCAGACAGAATAGAAGATTAAGATTACTTCCTAATATACAATACATAATTTGTCATTTTTACTTTTGGGGCAAGGAATGCTAGAGATGAGGCTGAGGAAACACTCTCTTGTGTGGTTTACTGATACATTCAAAGTACTTTATTGAGTAATTGTGGCTGTTTTCCAAACAATGAAAGTGACTTGCACAGATGACTGATAGAATTTACAGTCAAGAAGTCTTTTTTGAAAGTGGGATTTTCCCCAATTCTTCCTACAGATAACAAAAGAACAGAATTTAACTGCTTCTGCAAAACTTTTCTGCAAAACTTTTCTTCAAACTAGTTTTGATACAGTATCATAATTTTAAAACAGAGAAGATAAGGACTTTGAGTGAGATCTTGCATGTGTTGAAATACTGTTTTTTTCCTCTTGATTTCTGAGTGGTGCTTAATAGCCAGGTGTTTCTTTCCTCCTTTTCTCTTTGTTGAGCAAAGCTTACAAATTGCAAAACTCCAAAAGAAAAGCAGTGCTGTTCACACATCTAGCTTAACCAAGCAGTCTCTTACCTGCTGCAAGACTTGTGCTTCTTAACATCTTTACCCAACTGCATGAAAATTCTTTTAAGAAGTAGCTGTTTGGCTTACATTCATTTAACAACCACAAATATAATAAATAGCAAATCAAAGCGTCCATGGAATTTTAGGTAATTATTCTCCATTCACATCTGATACAAGCAGTGTTGAAAGAAAATCTTAGTTCAGCTAGTGATAAATTTAGCTGTGAAACATATAGGTTCATGTTTGTCATGGTTTAAGCCCAGCTGGTAACTCAGAACCACGCAGTCTCTCTCTCACTCCACCATCTTCTTCCTAACCCCAATCCTGGAGGGATGGGGAGGAGAATCGAAAGAATGTAACTGCCACAGGCTGAGATAAGAACAGTCCAGTAACTAAGGTATAACACAAAACAACTGCTGCTACCACCAGTAATAATAATGATAAGGCAAATAACAAGGGAAGAGGATACAACCACTCACCACCTGCCGACCGATACCCAGCCTGACCCGAGCAGTGATCTAACCCTTACGGGCAACTGCCCTCAGCTTATGTAGTGGGCATGACGTGTTGTGGTATGGATTACCTCTTTGGCTAGTTTGGTTCAGGTGTCCTGTTTCTGCTTCCTCATGGCTTCCCCTTCTCCCTGGCAGAGCATGAGGCTCAGAAAGTCCTTGGTCAGGGTAAGCATTACTGAGCAGCAACTGAAAACATCGGTGTTATCAGCGCTGTTCCCAGGCTGAAAGTCAAAAACACAGCACTGCACCAGCTACTAAGGAGAAAAATGGCAGCTACTGCTGAACCCAGGACAATGTTGTACTTTATCTCAGATTCTTCAGTGTCATGTAGGGAATATATATTTCAAATCCTCCTTAAGGATAAGATACAGTAAGAGTTGTCACACAAGTTTTAGATCTCTACTCCAAATTAGTATAGTTTTGGAATAATTCAAAGATTTTTTTTCTGGATTTTTTTTTTAAGGTGCTTTTCTGAGAGAAATAACTAATTCCATGGAGGCTCTCATTCTGAATTTTTAAATTGTGAATGATATATTTATTGATAAATTTGTAATGCTACTTAGATTTGTGACTTGCATTTGTATAAATTTTAACATTAGTGTTTGTTCATTTAGCTGTGTGAGATGATAAAGAGCAGGATCAGGTTTTTTCTTCAGATCATAATGGAGTCTCCCCTACTTTCTACACTTGTTCTGAGAGCAATACCCTTGTGACCTGTCTTTTTCATGGCAAGGTGTAAAATTTCTTTGTCCTTAATTTCTGAGGATGATAAAAATGGGATTATAAATGAAAGCAGTAAGACTTATAAGAAAGACTTTCTTTAAACATTTAAAATTGTATTAATTAATGGGTTTTGACTGCAGAGTGATCTAATTTGCTCTCTGTCTCCATCACCATACTCACTCGCTTAGACCTGTTTTGAAAGCTGTCAGTGCCTTTTCGGGTTTAAGGGGCTCAGACAAACACTCCTCTGGAAGTGACTGTGTACTTTTCTTGCTCGCTGTAGCTTCTTTCTTTTGTCTTATCTAGGTTCTACATGCTTTATTGAATTGAATTTTGGTTTTGCATACAGAAATAAGAGCAATTTATTGTGGTTTTGTAAAGTTCTCAGTTCTTCCTAATCTGTAAGGTTATTATTTTCCCCTTATATTTCTTTGAGTGGACATGTAGGACAACTTGGTATTTGAGTGGTGGAAATATAAATAGATCCTCATTTTCATTACATGGTTATTGCTGTAATTTGTAAAATTTCTGAAAGCTGATAATAATCTAACATTTTGATTGTTTTTTTTTTTTTTTTTCTTGAAGGGCACTATGAGGAGGTATATGATAACCAGCTTAACTTGGCCTACTATTTCAATGACCCTGAGGACAAGTGGTTAAGTAATTACTTTCATGAGCGATGCTTTAACACTGCTAAACTAATAACAACTGATATCAGGAAAAGAGAGGCTCAAGCACATGCAAACATGGGCCTCATCAAAGAGGAACAAGGTAAGTCACTGAGTCATAAAGCTACATTTTATCAGCATTTTAGACAGCCATCTTCGATTTGCAACCGTAATTTGAAAGAAGTTTTAAAACTGTTACAATTTTAATTTTTGGAGCTGCAAATGGGAAGACAGAAAAATCTGTAATTATTCACAGATCTCTGATTCATGTTTCCTCTGACATTCCATCTACTGTTAAAAGTACTCCATCAGATGAAAAACAAAGTGCAAGTTTAAGGGATGCATTTGTTTAGTGCAAAGTTTCTTTGGATTTGACCTTACTTCATTTTGCTTGTTTTTGACGAGACTCATAATGCTGCCTCAGGCCACCGATGTTTGAATAGAATGGCATCTGTGGTTGCACAAACTGGGTTGATTTAAGAGGTATAAATGAGTAATTCAGTTTAATCCTGTTTCCAACTTACACTTGGATAAAATGGCCTATATTTTTTGTATCCTTTTTAAAAACTACCTTCTGGTAGTTTGACTGAAAAAGGCACCCTGTTTGTTGGTACATGACTGCCACATTGGTGTTTGCTTCAGATTTGTATCTTACCGCAAGCTCTTTTTCTCCATTCATTAATCTGTGCCCTCAAACTGTGAGACTCTGAAATTAGAAAAGATATTAAGATAAGTAATTAGAATCATAGAACAGCCCAGGCTGAAAGAGATCTCTGGCCCAAACTTTCATGGGAAAGATTGCCAAGATGAGATTGGTTTAGCACCTTGTCCAATCGCATCTTAAAAATCTCCAGTAATGGGAACTCTACCATATCCCTGGGGAGGCTGTTCCAGTGAATTATTGCTCTCACTGTATATATTACTTTCTTATATCAAGATAAACCTTGTTTCTATGTTTAAAAACATATATATTATCTTTTACTGCTGAAGAGTTTGTGTGTGTATGGTAGTCTGGGTATAAAAAACCGGGTTTTCCTATATTTGTATAAAATCCTTTCATATTGTGGGAAGACAAGCAATGAGTGACCCTCAAATAACTGAATAAAATCTCTCTTTCAGTTTTAATTCCTAAGTGTAGTAGATGCCTAACCATTGCTTCAAATATATGTGGTTTGTATAGTTGTCACAGTTTTATTTTTTAATTTGACTTTGTGGGTTGAAACTATTCGAACTTTGAGCTCAGTTTGTAGCTGGTTTCTCAAATAGAATGGCTTTTCTTAGAGAGAAAAAAGATTCACAGAAATTGAAATACTTTTTTTGAAATAGTGTAACTCCTGTAAATATCTGACAGAATGGGTGTGTCTTGAAAGATGGCCTAATTTCCCAACAGAAACCTGGACATAAAACACAAAACCTGCAGCCTTCTGTTCCTCTTCCATCTCCCCTTCCTCCTCCCTTCCTTCACGCCCCCTTCCCTCCCCCCCCCCCTCCTTCCACCGCCTTAAGAGGTTATTGTCCTGGGTTATTTTTCTCATCTTCTGTTGTAGTTGAAACATCACACTTTTTTTCAGTATGTCCTCATCTTTTCTAGGCTGCTGGTCATTTACACTTTCTTCCTCTGAACTGTTGCCATATCTGTCTTGCCTGCAACACCCAGAGCTGAATTCAGTTTTAAAATTTGGGTTCCTATCAATGATAAAAAAAACACTTGTTTTTCTTACAAGTGGTTTTATTTGTGCTTTCAAGTATGACATTACATTCTTCGTTTCAGCTTGAATTGCATACTCGTATTCAGTTCATGACCTTCAGTAATCTCTAAATTCTTTTCTGAAGAACCATTAACCAGCTATTCTTTCTCCATTCTGAGATCAGCAGTTAGTTCTGCCAAAATGCAATATGTCGCTTTCTTTTTGCATGGAGTAGCATCCTGTGTTTTGTAGGCAGTTTCTAGAAATTGTCGATATTGCTTTGAATTCTGAATTGTCCTTCAGCATGCTTTCTCTTTTTCCTACTTTGGTATTATTTGAACATTTTAAAAGCATTTTCTATCCTGTAATTCAGACTGTTAATGAAAATGCTAAGTAATAAACTGGACCTAGTACAGGCATCTGTGGAACCTCATGAAATACCTTTTCCACACTGTAGTTACCCGCCCCCAGTTTTTTTTACATCCTGGGCATGACGTGCTGTGGCATGAAATAACCTCTTTGGTCAGTTTGGATCAGGTATCCTGTCTCTGCTTCCTCCCGGCTTCCCCCCCTCCCTGGCCGAGCATGAGACTCAGAAGGTCCTTGGTCAGACCAAAACAATCTAAGCCGGAACTGTAAACATCGGTGTTATCAGCGCTGTTCCCAGACCGAAAGTCGAAAACACAGCACTGCACCAGCTACTATGAAGGAAAAAAAACTGACTGCTGCTGCTGAACCCATGACAGTCGTGCTCATGAGGAATCAAACTCAAACCAGTGGTGACAGTGATGTTAAACATGTGAAGTTTGTGGGCTCAGGTTCCAGACCAAAAACATCCAGTTTCACCCCCAAATGAACACTTTGAAGAGTAAAACTCCATGGTGTTTTGAATACTAAAAGCATAAGCAGCACATTATAAGTGTAGCAGTCAACTGGTGATGTTCTTAGATGTATTTTAAAATACTTGGTTATTTGCTCTAAGCATCAGTGGTTCATCTTCATTGCACTGCCTTTGGGAAAGGAAAACATAGTGCTCCGTGGCTGGTGATCTAAGCTGAGCTGAAAAATTCCAATTTTACTAGGAATCCTGAGGCAGCCCTTCCATCTTGTTTCCTGTCAGCACTAGTCTGGTAAGAAAAACTGTAATTCTCTCTCTTGTCCAGCTGCTTCTTTTTTCTTATTAAGCAAGATTGAGGGACTGTGGTGAGAGGACAAGGGGTAATGGGTTTAAACTTAAACAGGGGAAGTTTAGATTGGATGCGTGGAGACCTCATAGCAGCCTTCCAATACCTGAAGGGGGCCTATAGGGATGCTGGGGAGGGACTCTTCATTAGGGACTGTGGTGAGAGGACAAGGGGTAATGGGTTTAAACTTAAACAGGGGAGGTTTAGATTGGATCTGAGGAAGAAATTCTTTACTGTGAGGGTGGTGGGGCCCTGGAATGGGTTGCCCACGGAGGTTGTGAATGCTTCATCCCTGGCGGCATTCAAGGTGGGGCTGGACATAGCCTTGGATGGCATGGTTTAGTGGGAGGTGTCCCTGCCCATGGCAGGGGGGTTGGAACTCGATGATCTTGAGGTCCTTTCCAACCCTTACTATTCTATGATTCTATGATAAGTAGTTCTAATGAACTACTTATAACCAACATTTATATGGGATTTCCTAACTAGTTTGCACTCACCTAACAATAATTGCAGGTGAAACTATGCTTCCCTCATGCTTTGCAAGGAAGTTATATTATAGAAATTATTATTAATATATAGAAGTTATAGTTATATTTACAAGAAAGTTATAGTAAAAGTGAGAAAGAATTTACTAACAAGTAGAAGATTGGTTTGATGACATTAGCTCTTGATGTACTGGAGTTGCCTATAATATTTTCATGTTTTCTTTAAATGCTTGGGAATAGTCGGTTTGAGTATGTATTTATTCCAGTATTGTTTTAGGAATTTAAGTTAACTCTAAATCCAGTTTTCCAGTAGATAAGGTAATGCCTGCTTGAAGCCCAGTCAGTCACAACCAAGTTATCTTCATTTTGAGTGAAAAATGCTTAATTAGCTTATCTGTCTGATGCTGAGTAGGATGAAATTATTGAAGTTGATGGTTCGGTTTGTTTGTTGTTTTTTTTTTGTTTGTTTTGTTTTGTTTTTTTTTTTCCAGCTTTTGTGCTTGATCCTTCAGTAACTAAAAAATAAAATTATGAGAATGTGCATAAAAGCAAACATCCCTATCTTTTTGCAGCTTTAAAGGCTTATGCTAAGTGTGTCTCACTACTGTTATCCAACCACTGCCAAAATAAAATCAGCATTTTCTAGTTCTATGATGTGTTAAGCAAAAGTTGCTCAATACTTAAATATATCTAAGCCCATTACAAAATCCAATGAGTATAGTTATGAAATACACTTTGAGATGCTCAGAGAAGGGTGAATTTAATTTTCCTCTCTGTAAAATATTAGAAACTTCCAGAAGAGAAGCTTATTATTAACATTGGCTGGAAGAGATAATGCAAAGTGCTTTTTCGCTGCCTAGGGTAAAGCTCCACTGTATAGTAGGATCTGTCCTTTGCAAATGTTTCTTTCCAGAGGGAGAGAAAGTAAAAAAAAGGAAAAAGCTGAGAGAGTAAGCGTAGGGTTTGTTTTGAGGGACTACTGAGTAAAAGACAGCAGATGTATTCCATACATCCTTTATTTTCAGTGGGTAAAAAATTTGATCGCAAGTTCTGTTTGAAGAAAAGGTGTAGGAGCAGGTGTTGAGTTGGCATTGTATAAAATTGCATAAGTATTGATGGTGTTATAAGTAAAATTCTAAACATGCTAATTTTAATACTAGAGCAGATAGACATAGCTTGTAAATTGGTCTTTTTGCTCACTTATTTATAATTATGTAATCTAGTTATCTTGTGAACTGAATGAGTCAGATGCTCACTTCCTGTGGTGTGTATATACATATACGCACAGGAATAGATACACATGTATAGACAGGTATGTGTGCATTAATATATGCACATACAAATATGTATTTGTGCCTATAATCCTCTAGGAACCTGATCTAGTGAATGGTGTCCCTGCCCATGGCAGGTGGTTTGGAACTAGAGGCAGGAACTAGACCTTTAAGGTCCCTTCCAAACCTGTCCATTCTATGATTCTATATAAATACAAGGATATCTCTGTAGGTATATGAATGATGCCTAACATTTACATGATACTTTCATCTGATTTAAATTATCATATTAACTGCATTGATCAATAGTGCATCCAGGAAGTAGGAAAATTTGCAGGAACAAAAACTTAGCCTTTTGTTCATATGTGCATCCTTTTAACTGTAATATCTCATACCATTTTTTTTCAGTTCTCTTACCCAACAGTATGTTTTTTATTACTTGTGAATGGAAGCTGTCTCTATATGCTTAGGACTGATTGCTTGTGAATATAAAGTTAAACATGTACTTGTAAAGGTTATTGTTTGCCTTGGAAGCGAATCAATAAATTTGCTGGGTAATATTTGTGTAATCAAATTTAAAGTTCTTTGACTTTCAGCCTGGTCCCTGTCCTAAAGGCTGGATATAATCTGATGTTCATTAATCTTCAAAGATAAATATTTGAGGTGTCAGCAGTGTAGACTTCAGTCGTGATATTTGGATGCAGGTGATTATGACTGTCAGTGCAGAATGGAAAGAAAAGACTAATAATTGGGTAGCCTTCTGCAGGCACAAATGGAACATTTGGCTTGAAGCAAGCATTATTTTAGTTATATTTCTTTACAGAATGAGATTTTAACTTCTTTAAAAAAACCTGTGTTTGTTAAATAAAGTCTCTGCTTACAGGTTACCCAAATGAGGTGCTGCTCATTGATTATTGCAGGAGTGTTAAGGTTATGATCCTGTTCCATGCATTGCAGTCGCCCCATAGTTCGCCTTTCTTCAGGAGGCTGATAATAAATAGTTAGTTTGGTTACTAGTAATTTTCACATATAGCTATTAAATGTGCTGATGTCACTTTATACACTTCAAAAAAAAAAGCAATATCATCTCCCCCTCCTCACCCCCTGCCATTAAATCCAGCATTACTTTTCACTCAAGCAAGCACCGGCTTTGTTACAGAATCTCAGTTAAGAGAAATTAATTTCAAAAATCTGTTCATTCCTGTGCTTTGAATGTGGTTTCAGAAGTAATACCAGCCATTACAAATGTGTGCATTTTTCTGCATACTAGAGAATACGATTGTCATAGCCTGTAATAGTTTTATTAGAATAGTGTAAATACTGCTAAAGTTAATTGTGAACTTCAGGTTTACACTGCTATATCTTGCAGAAGTAACAGTCTGACTGTATTGATAAACATAATGGCCAGTGGTAGTGTGCATAGGTTCTTACTCTACCAGTGCTCATTATTACAATACTTGAGTGATTTGTTTTCTGTATTAAATGGTTAACATCTGCTGGCCATGAAATTATGTAGGCCTTAAATATACATCAAAAAGATTCAGATAACTTCAGTAATAAAATAAGTCCAGGTGAAACAAGAGATTTGTACTTGTAATTGCTTCAAATAGATTATAACAAAATTAAATATAGTATATTCCTATATTATTCAAAAGCATAATAAAAAAATAAAAACAGATATCTGAGAGTGTACTTATTCTAATAGCAACTGTTAAGACCACTACAAATAATAGATGTGTTTGTATAAATATGTGTGTACATAGATATATATGTGCGTACATGTATATATGCATACACATATATGCAGACATATGTATGAATACATGCGTGCACACACTTTCAAAATAATCAGTGCTTTCAAGCAAGTACTGCGGGTGATACCGAAATTTCAATCTTAATATCAAGCAATTCTGCATTTGTGAGAGAATCTTAAAGATGACTAATTAATATATCTGATGGTGTTTTTCCTTAAGGCACACCCTTATAAAGGATTGGTTAGTAGTGCATTGTCTGCGGGACAGTGGAGAAGGAAAAGTGACATCAAGAACTCTGGAAGTAATGAAAACATCATCACTACAAACTTACTATAAATACCTACCCTCCCACTCTCAAATAATGCAAGGATCTCAACATTTGTAGTTTAGAGGTTAGCAACAAAGGTAGACATCCGCAGACCACCATGATTGCTTTCCTGCATGAGTATATTAAGCCATGCTCAGGAATGTCTATGATTGCTGGAGCATAGCCTAGTGCTAAAATGGTGTTACTAGTCCTGCAAATGCTTTTAGCTTGTACTAACTTAGACCTTCCTGCCCTGCAATTATTCATGGGCACAGTTTGGTAATTAGGAGTGTTGCAGGGACTTTTTCTAACAGTTTGCAATTAAAATTGATTATTTTCTTGTTCTCAGCAGGTCTTATTTAATCCATTATAAGAAATTGTTGCTTTTGTATTTTGAATTGTTTATGGCAAGTGTTTTTCAATTAAAAACTGTGGTGCATAAATGAGAGAAACTCGACATACATTCATGAGTATATATGCAGAGGAAATATGCACGTTTAAGCAGAATTTCCCCAATTGATTTGGCTTCAGGCAGAAATCATTTATGTTCAGATTAAAAAAAAAAAATGTTAATATTGCAAAATGAAGTACTAAAAAAGTCTAAAAAGGCAAAAGTTAAAATTGTTTATGACATTTTTTATGCTTTTGTGTGTGCACATTTTGTGATGTTTTAATTGCATAAACCTGTAGTGTCTTTTGCTTCTAAGAGATTACAAAGTATAGCCAGGACAAAATTCACCTGTGAGATGGATGGCCCACATGCACCTTCTATGTTACTAGAACTTTATATTGTTACCTGTGTTGCAAGTCTGCTAAGCCCACTTAAATGGTAAATCCTCATTGTGCTGTATAATGTAGAAATGAAAAGTGCTGGTTTACAATTCACAAAATTGGATACAGCTGGTAAATAAAATAAAACTGTGGGGGGACATTTGTGAAAAGTGAGATTCCTTTTTGTAAGAAACTTCTTTTGGTTTAAAATGATACCCAGATAAGTTTGTGATTTTTGGTAAAAGATTAGCCTTGTAGCTTCCTTTGTCATTTTTTTATAATTGGATTTTTCATAATGTGAACCAAAAAGCAAAAAGGGATTTAAAGTTACAAATGCCTATGTAATTTTTTTATAGGAAGCCTGAATGCGTGTCAAAATATGGTGGTGGTTTTAAGGAGGGTAGCTGTTCTAGAGGTTTAGAGACTATGTATCCTTTGAGCCAGGAACCACCATTCTGCTCTGTGTTTATACAATACTATTTCCTGTATGCCTCTGTGACACTTGTACTTGGTAAGGTTCAGTAATAAATTGAAAACTGTATGTGAACATGCTGGTCAGCGCTTAGTTGCAGCCAAGCAGCGTGCTGTCCTCTATGATGTGTACAGCACACTTCTACGTGTCTGTCTGTTTGGAATTTGGATAGATGTCTATTCTCAAGCTATTATTTTTCTAAAAAGTAGTGGGAAATTATTGTCCTACAGACTTCTTACAACTTCTTAGCAAATTTGTTTGAAGTTCACTGCAGATCTGGTTGGAGAACAGTACGGGCACATAAGTTTGTTTCCTTTGGAGACTGACATAAAAATGTCTTTTTGTACTGCTCAGTGTTTGGAAAGAACAAATAGAAGAAACAAAAGAGTGTTTCTTTTGATTCTTTTATTTTTTCTTTGTATAACAGACCTTATTTGGTAGTAACCAAATACCATTGATTTATCTTCAGACGTGAAAACTTATATTGTCTCATAATCCTATGTCTTCAGTTACATATACCTGTTGCTAAATTTCGTCTGTAAGTTCATGCAGAGACACATTCTTAAAAAGAGTCGCTACATCAGGGAACTTTAAGAAACCTTCCCTTAATGGCACATGGAATTCTGCATACCCAGTTTGACCATTTGAAACACTTCTCATCATTGATTTTCATCGTATCAGGTGAAGCTAACTTTCTTTGTTATTCTTCACTTACACTATTTCACGAAGTGGTAATATGTGGGGTTGTTTTCTGGTTGCTTAAGAATTAAATTCATAAGTTAACTGGGAAAAAATTTATTCTTGAGCATAATTTAAAAAGTGTAAACAGCAGATTTCTGAGGGAGAAAGTCTTCAGATCAGATGCTTTTCTCAGCCCGTGGCAGACTTAAGCAGCCATAAATCCAGATAGATTCCTGGGAAGGACAGATTTAAAAGGTTTATTAAATAATTGAGCTTATCCTCATGCAAGTGCAGAATGTAGTTCCTCTATAAATGACATCTTATCACATGCTTGTTACAGGCATTGAACTAGCAGTTATTGTATTGAACTGATGTTCTAGAAATTAGGTGTGTTTTCAGTTCAAATTAGTATGCTCTTAAAGTCTGAAAGAAGCTTCTGAATGTGCAACAAGAAAGCAAGAAGGGCCTGTTGAGGTCATAAAAATATTCTTCATATAATTATTTATTCTTACTTTTTTAAAAGATTTTGTAGGCAATGGAGAGATTTTGAATAAGAGAACTCATGGACAATTCCGTAGAGTTCTTATTTTTACTTCTGAAAATAATTATTGTGAAAATGAAAAACTTTCTTCACGCTTTTCAGTCAGTTTATACGAATCAAGGCTTACAATTAAGTGCAGGGAAGTGATAATTTTCTTTACACTAGAAAAATATGAGCAGGTTTGCCAAGTCTCCTTAATCCTTTCACCGTCACTGCCACTTTCTTAGCCTAATTCTTCAAATGGGGAATATTTCAGTCCTGATGTAACACCTGGGAATGGCTCTGTATTGTTCCTTTGTAATGAGAAGATCCTCGGTATATTCACAGCAGTGCAAAAGTGCTAATTCTAAACTTTGTAATTTATGTTTTCCTTAAAAATATTGACATATGCACAAAAACCCAATCATAAATTAGTGGCTGTTCTTAGGTATCTGGTAATTGTAAAGTTCATTTTCAAATACACCATCAAATTGCTGGAAAAGTGTTGCTGTTGTTTGCATTGAATGATTAAAGATATCATATCAGAAATACTTTAAGAAAACATTTTATGTACACTTAGATATAAGTGTAGCACTCAAGTGAGTTGTTTATACATATCTTTATGTAAGATCATATTCTTAATGTTTTGCTATCAAGTAAGTATTGCTGTTTGCTTTATGTACATGTTCATAAGACTATGACATTTAATGAAGAGATCTTTTTAAAGTATCTATAGCCGTGAGTAAATCATACTATGTTTGATCTGTGTTAAAGATTCAAAGTCCAAGGTCTTTGACTAGAACTTAGAATAAAACTGTAATTAGGTTACATCCCTAAAGTCTGATATATCTTTAAACAAGACTGCAAATGAAACTTTATTAAAACTTCAAATGAATTATTTCTCTGCTTTTTTTAAATTCTTTTTCCCCCTCTTCTCTTTCATGTCTATTACTGACATTGCTGCTTGTATTTTACCTGTCTTTTCCAGGGTGTTTTAATTATTTACTGTTTAATGACTGGTATTGAGATGAAGCTTCTTTCAAAGCTGCCTGCTCACTAACAGATTTTTTTGCTTCAAAGCTTTGCAAGGTCTTGGACTACTGCAGCTGAACTAGCAGTTGTCATCGTAAACTTTCCTGGAGGCAGTGTATCCTCTTAGTAATTGATAAGGGAGGTACTGTTTCCAGAGGTGCCTTCTCAGTGGAACTGAAAGCTGATGGGGTTGCATGTCATCAGCCAGTATCAGTAATCTGTAGAAGTCATAGGTAAAACAAACACTATGAAGCTATTAATAAAAATATCTTACTCTTCAGGAGATTGTAGAGTAATTCAAGTTAGAATGGACCTCAGCAGGTCATTAGTCCAACCTGCTACTCAAAGCATCCTTCTGAAGTAGATTATCTGCACAACAGAACAGTTCCAGGGCTGGAGCATTGCTCCTGATATTAAATTTATTATCAGATGCTGTGAAAAGTAAGGGGAATGGGGTAGAATCTGAATAAAATGCAATTGCTACCAAAAAAATTTAAGCTGAGACAAGCATTTGACATGAGTTAGCAATAAAAAAAAAAAAAAAAAAATTTAAAAAAGCAATCTATTGAAAGTCATCTGCTTCAGTGTCACTTTCAGTATTTAGAAGATAATGATCATAGAAGCTGCCTGCTCTAGTCAGTCCCACTGACTATTACCCACTCCTGGTAATACATGTGGGTGCTACTGATATAGATAGCAGTAGCCCGGAGACTATAAAGAAGGACTACAGGGCTCGGGGAGAGGTGCTTAGGGGCTCTGGAGCTCAGATTGTCTTTTCGTCAATTCTCCAGGATACAGGGCAGGACCTTGAAAAGGCTAGGAGGATTGGGCAGGTTAATAAATGGTTAGAAGGGTGGTGCTATAGTCAGGGGTTTGGGTGCCTTGACCATGGGACTCAATATAGTAGGCCAGGTCTACTGGGGGCTGGTGGAGCTGGTCTGACAAAGAAGGGGAAGAGTGGATTTGGTAGGAGGCTTGCCAGACTGGTCAAGGATGCTTTAAACTAGATGTGTTGGGGGAGGGGGGCATCATTCCATCCCAACACACCCAGTCGGTTGGTAGCACCTATAGTAAACGTTCGGAGCAATGTAGGGATATTCCAGCTGCTCCAGCCAATGAGCCGGCTTCAATTGGATCTCGGCTCAAATGCCTCTACACAAATGCCCGTAGTATGGGGAACAAACAAGAGGAATTAGGGATGTGTGCACATCTACGGGGGTATGATATCATAGGCATCACAGAAACATGGTGGGATGGCTCCTATGACTGGTGTGTTGGAATGGAAGGTTACCGGCTCTTTAGGAAAGACAGGCCTGGCAGACGGGGAGGGGGAGTTGCTATTTATGTTAGGGATAGGCTAGAGAGTATGGAACTCTGTCTGGGGACAGGTGAGCTGTCGACAGAGAGTTTGTGGGTCAGGGTTAAAGGGAGAACAGCCATGGGTGACATTATTGGGGGGATCTGTTACAGACCGCCTGACCAAGGGGACTTGCTGGACGAAGCGCTCCATAGGCAGATAGGAGCAGCCTCACGCTTGCAGGCCCTTGTTCTCATGGGAGACTTCAACCACCCTGATATCTGTTGGAGGGATGGTACGGCCCGGCACAAGCAATCCAGAAGGTTCCTCGATTGTGTGGAAGACAACTTCCTTCTGCAAGTAATAGAGAAGCCGACAAGGAGAGGTGCCATGCTTGACCTCGTCCTCACCAACAGGGAAGGGTTGGTTGGGAATGTGATGCTCCAGGGCAGCCTTGATTGCAGCGATCATGAGATGGTTGAGTTTTTGATCCTCAGGACAGTGAGAAGAGCGTGCAGCAAGCTCACTGCCCTGGACTTCAAGAGAGCAGACTTTGGCCTCTTCAGGAACCTGCTCAGTAAGGTTCCATGGGATACAGCCCTAGAGGGCAGGGGGGCCCAAGACTGTTGGTTGATATTCAAGGCTCACCTGCTGCAAGATCAGGAGCGATGCATCCCAACTAGAAGGAAGCTCAGCAGGAGGGCCAGGAGACCTCCTTGGATGGATAAGGAGCTGCTGAGCAAAATTCGAAGGAAAAAAGAGGCGTATAAAAGGTGGAAGCAAGGTCAGGCGGCCTGGGAAGAATACAGGGATGTTTTTGGGGAAGCTAGGGACCAGGTTAGGAAAGCTAAGGCCCACTTAGAATTAAACTTGGCTAGGGATGTTAAGGATAACAGGAAGGGATTTTATAGGTACATTGCCAATAAGACAGGTTAGGGACACCGTGGGCCCTCTCCAGAAGCTATCGGGAGAACTGGCTACCCTGGATTTGGAGAAGGCTGAGGTTCTTAATGACTTCTTTGCCCCAGTCTTTACGGGCAAATGCTCTGACCACACCACCCAAGTCTTGGAAGGCAGACGCGGGGATGGTGAGGGTGGGGACCCTGGGCCCACTGTGGGGGAGGATCTTGTTCGGGACCACCTTAGGAACCTGAATGTATACAAGTCAATGGGACCAGATGAAATCCATCCGCGGGTCCTGAAGGAGCTGGCAAATGAAGTTGCTAAGCCACTGTCCATCATATTTGAAAAATCATGGCAGTCAGGTGAAGTTCCCGATGACTGGAAAAAGGGAAATATAACCCCCATTTTCAAGAAGGGGAAAATGGATGACCCAGGGAATTACAGACCAGTCAGTCTCACCTCTGTGCCTGGCAAAATCTTGGAGCGGATTCTCCTGGAAGGCATGCTAAGGCACATGAAAACCAACAAGGTGCTTGGTGACAGCCAGCATGGCTTCACTAAGGGGAAATCCTGCCTGACCAATCTGGTGACCTTCTATGAAGGGGCTACGGAACTGATGGACAGGGGCAGAGCAGTTGATGTCATCTACCTGGACTTGTGTAAAGCCTTTGACACTGTCTCCCATGACATCCTTCTCTCTAAGTTGGAGAGACATCAATTTGATGGGTGGACCACACGGTAGATAAAGAACTGGCTGGATGGCTGCACGCAAAGAGTAGTGCTCAGTGGCTCAGTGTCCAGCTGGAGACCAGTAACGAGTGGTGTCCCCCAGGGATCGGTGTTGGGACCGGTCTTGTTCAACATCTTTGTGGGTGACATGGACAGTGGGATTGAGTGCACCCTCAGCAAGTTTGCCGATGACACCAAGCTGTGTGGTTCGGTTGATACATTGGAGGGAAGGAATGCCATCCAGAGGGACCCTGACACGCTTGTGAGGTGGGCTGATGCCAACCTGATGAAATTTAACCATGCTAAGTGCAAAGTCCTACACCTGGGTCGAAGCAATGCCAGGCACAGCTACAGATTGGGCGGGGAGGAGATTCAGAGCAGCCCTGTGGAGAAGGACTTGGGGGTGTGGGTTGATGAAAAAATGAACATGAGCCGGCAGTGTGCGCTTGCAGCCCAGAAGACCAACCGTATTCTGGGCTGCATCAAAAGGAGTGTGACCAGCAGGTCGAGGGAGGTGATCCTGCCCCTTTACTCTGCTCTCGTGAGACCTCACTTGGAGTATTGCGTGCAGTTCTGGTGTCCTCAACATAAAAAGGACATGGAACTGTTAGAACAAGTGCAGAGGAGGGCCACGAGGATAATCAGGGGACTGGAGCACCTCTCATATGAAGATAGGCTGAGAAAATTGGGGCTGTTCAGCCTGGAGAAGAGAAGGCTGCGTGGAGACCTCCTAGCAGCCTTCCAATACCTGAAGGGGGCCTCTAGGGATGCTGGGGAGGGACTCTTCATTAGGGACTGTGGTGAGAGGACAAGGGGTAATGGGTTTCAACTTAAACAGGGGAGGTTTAGATTGGATCTGAGGAAGAAATTCTTTACTGTGAGGGTGGTGGGGCCCTGGAATGGGTTGCCCAGGGAGGTTGTGAATGCTTCATCCCTGGCGGCGTTCAAGGTGGGGTTGGACATAGCCTTGGATGGCATGGTTTAGTGGGAGCTGTCCCTGCCCGTGGCGGGGGGGTTGGAACTCGATGATCTTGAGGTCCTTTCCAACCCTTACTATTCTACGATTCTATGATATTACTCTTTGAGATGAAATTGTAATGTAACTTGTTTTCATTTGGTTCTATTGAGCTTAAAAAAAAAAAAAACCTTAAGCCCTGAAAAACTTAACTGCAAAGTATGTGCCATTCTTCACTATTTATCATTGCATTTTCACCTCCCTCTCCTCCCTGCATTTGGATATCTGCCTATAAATACTGAAATATCTGTGAAACTTGAAGTGTGAGCATCCCACTGAGTGTGGGCCTGCTCTTATTCAGAGCCTGGAGCCTTACATTGTGAGAATGCTAAATACATTTTGCATCTTAGATAGCCTTTGTATACAGAAAACGCTCTGAAGCTTTACAAACATGAAGGAAGAAGGTTTGAATGTTATCATGAAGCAAGAATTCTATTCCTTTTAAAATGGGTATGTTGTTATTCAACTAGTGTCCAACACTGTCTGCAATGTTCTCTAGATTAAAATTGACATATATCAAAAGTGTTTGTTTATGTAAAATCAAACAAATTTAAAAAAGGCATCTAACAAATTCCACCCTAACCCTCTGTGAAAATGCCTGAAATATTTTTTTTGTTTTTTTTTTTTTTTCACTGTCAAGCCTGAAGAAAAGGGAAACGTTGGTGATATAATGTAGTTCAGATAGCAAGATGGTAAACACAAGTGCGTTTCTAACTTTCCAAGTTAAGGATATACTTAGTATGAAATTGTTCTTTGATTTATTACTGTCTTTCATGTATGTCCATATGTTATATTTTGTACCACTCTCTGTAAGGTATGTGTGATGGCTGTGTGCGCATAGTTTTGGGGGAAATCATGTAACTGACACCAGGTTTTCTTTGTAGAGTTACTCTGAGTAGTTGAAATCAATCTAGAGAACAGCTCTATGTCTCTTAGAGAAAATCTGACAGGTTTTACCTAAAGCTAGAAGCAGCTTAAGGCCTGGAGCTAACCCAGAATTTTGAGAGTGCAGTGCAGTTAACTAGAAGAAAGTCAAGAGGAGGATTTTGTTCCCGTCTCCTCTACAACAGAGCCTGTTCCACCTGTACTTACTCTTCATGCTTTCTTCTAAGAAAAAGAATATTTTTCATAGCCGTTCCTCTTCTGGTAATGTGCCTTCAGTTAATTACAGGGGTTTTATTATTGCTAGTCCACAGTAAACTATTCCCAAAGCAGCTGTTGTTTCAGCTGCCTCTGGGAAACGATTCCTTCTTTGCAGTTCAGTAGTGTTGGCAGCATCAGGGGAAGGACAGGCAAGCAATCAGAGAAACTACTGTTATCCCAGTTTGTGAGGTGCCTCTTAAAGAATCTTTTAAGCAACACCTTTTTAAAGCATTTTTAATATCATAATGGGTTTATGATGTGATATAACATACTGTAAACAGTCCTACAGTGGGTGCTAGAATATGCCCTGTCCTCTAGGTTTTTATAAGTGTGTTTAGATTTAAGGTAAGTAAATTAGGGCCTCAGAAGACAAGACATATATATATACACACACACACATACATCAGGGAATCACTCTACCAATGCCGTATCTCAAGTTGTGTGATACTCGACTTTCCTTTTATCTCTCTCCTCTCCTTTATGTCCTCAAGCCTTCTACTTCTCAGGCGTGCTTTCAGTTGACCTTGAGCAGCTTGCACTCTAGGGACAGATCTACTGGTGTATTTTCAAACTGAGGAAATTGTCAGAATACCCTGTGATGAGGCAGTGTTCGTTACAATATTCTTATGAACTGTCTATGTCATTTTGCTAAAACTCCCTGTGGAATCTTTCTGAAAAAAGTTATCAGCTTCTGTATAGTAAATGCAAATAACTCTTTATCTTAAAAATATTCACCTTGATTGTTGTCTGATTTGTTGTGATTTACAGGAATTTTCTAGAGCTAAGGAACCACAAAATTTCATCTTTAATCTCTTCCAGTTTTTGTCTTTTGCAGATAGCACAAAGTCAGGTTCTTTTATATGAGGTCAGTCCTAGTGACCTCTATACAATTCATTTATCTCAGGAGTCCAAGGTGGTTCTACTACTTACTGAATGAGGGCCTTGTTTTATGATTCTTGTGAACTTTTTTTAACACCTCCCAACACATCTTGTTGTAAGTTAGAAAATTACAACCTCTGTAGATAGTGGTTCACATTGTAAACTGTGGCAGATCCTTAATTATTTCAGCATGAATAGTGCTACCAAATTATCATTACTGATCATATGAAACTAAAAATAATGCAAGTAGTTCAAGCAGTTAAACTAAAATGTAAGCCATGTATTTTAAAATAGTAGTAACATTTTTCTTTTTTACTACTGTTAACTGTTGCTTCAAGCAGATTTTATGTCCATTTTGCACAGTGAAATAACTGATTAAAGAGATCTCCTAGTTTTAGGTTAAAATATAATATGCATGACAATTTATTGTTCTTTTAGGTTGCTGTTTTAAGCTAAATTTAAGTATTTTCTGAAGTCCTCAACAACTGTTTACATTTTAGAATTAAATGTGCTTTCTGCTTGTACTACTGCTGCTGAAGAAATGCACCTAGCAGACCTGTCACTTTCTTGTGTAGTTGTTTCTATGGCATTATTTTCAGTGGTGAATGTACAAGCTGATAGAAAAGGAAATCATTAGGTGCTCTCAGTATTGCTGAGGCATGGAGCTGGACCAGGTCAGTCACTGCATTTTGCAAATTGTGACCTTTTAAATTATCTGTACACTACCGGAAGCAATATGTGGACCTAATTAACATCGCATCTAATTAATGTCAGGACTGTATATAGAGAATTCGAGATAGTTTTGCGCTGCCTTTATATATTAAATACTGCATTATTAAAATTTGTTATCTTTAATTTTAGTATTGAAAACTTCAGATTTGTGTGCTGTTTTCTTAAGTGGGAGTAACTTCCTTTTTTTTTTTTTTCCTCCAAGTAATCAATGCACTGCTGAATGAGTTCATTTTAATGCACTCAATCATGCCTCTAATGTTTGTAGCTTACGGGCGCAAGCATCAGTAATGCAGGAATGTTATATGGCTTTAGTTTGGTCCATTTCATAAAATATTCATGGAATCAAAAATGTGCATCAAAATAGCGGCTGGGAGAATTACATTTATGTGCCTGCTTTTATGGCAGCTTCACATTTAAACCCATTTGTGTTAATATCTAGTCAATCTTTCTACTTAAAAAAAAAGAAAAGGCAAAATAGTAGTCTCCATGTATCCCCCTTTAGGTTTGATATTTATTTTGATATAACAAATGTATACTTTTGGAGTGGGTTTTAGGAAGGGGAATTATAAAGGGAAGTTTTAGATAATGTAAAAATGTTTCTCTTCAGTGTTTACAAAATTACACCAAGTTCATTTGCTTGAATGAATAGATTTATTTTTTTGACTTCTGAGCAACTCAGTGAAAACTGTACCACAAATCTTTGTGTGTGCATATGTAGTTGGTATGAAAATAAGAGTAATTTCTAAAATTTGATACTGTTAGTGGCAGAGTAATGTCTTATGTTCATATAATTGTTCAAAACTGATTCTTTACTCTCAAAATTATATTGTGGCAATGTTTACTTCCCCTGTTTAAGATTGAACTATTGCTGATGGGGTTTCTTTTGTTATGCCCTAAGATATATAAAGCTACAACATTTTAGAAGTGATAGTATGTATGTTGTATATATATAATATATATGTATATATGTATGTATGTAAGAGGTACATTGTGTTTTATGGTTTGTTGGGGTTTTTAAAATTCCTTTTATAAACATGGAAAAGATATCAGAGATTCTCAAACTCCATTTAGTGTATGCTGAGTTAATTTCTGTGTGCAGTGGGAAAAGAAATACACAATTGCTGTTAATGTTGCCAACTGAAAAGCGCTATACTGCTTTGTGTAACACTTTGCAAAAAAAAATTTCAAATATAGATTTCTGAGAAACATCTTCTGTATTTTCCTCTTTAAATTCCTAGGGTTATAAAAGATGCATTTCTACAAACTTTTCCTACTCACTCTTTTTCCTGTTGTCCTGGGTTCAGCAGTAGCAGTGTCGTGGTTTAAGCTTCTCAGCCACGCACAGTTTTGCTCACTCACTCACTTACCCCTCTTTCTTCCCTCTGCTCCTGGAGGGATGGGAAGGAGAATCGAAAGAATGCAACTCCCACGGGTTGAGATAAGAGCAGTCCAGCAACTAAGGTGTAACACAAACCACCACGGCTACCACCAATAATAATAATGACGAGAAAAATACAAGGGAAGAGTTTTTCTTCCCCCCCACTTCAAGGGGGGGGAGGAAGAATGGGAAGAAGAATCGAAAGAACGCAACTCCCACGGGTCGAGACAAGAATAGCCCAGCAACCAAGGTACAACACAAACCACTGCCGCCACCACCAATAATAATAATAACAAGAGAAATACAAGGGAAGAGGATAGAACTGCTTACCACCCGACGACCGAGCTGTGAACTCAAACAAAAACTCTTCCGGGTTCCGGCCCCCAGTTCTTTTTTTTGCATCCTGGACATGACGTGCTGTGGCATGGAATAACCTCTTTGGTCAGTTTGGATCAGGTGTCCTGTCTCTGCTTCCCCCCAGCTTCCCCCCCTCCCTGGCAGAGCATGAGACTCAGAAGGTCCTTGGTCAGACCAAAACATTCTAAGCCAGAACTATAAACATCAGTGTTATCAGCGCTGTTCCCAGACTGAAAGTCGAAAACACAGCACTGCACCAGCTACTATGAAGGAGAAAAAATTGACTGCTGCTGCTGAACCCATGACAAGCAGTCATTTTTCTCCTTCTTAGTAGCTGGTGCAGTGCTGTGTTTTTGACTTTCAGCCTGGGAACAGCACTGATGACACCAATGTTTTTAGCTGCTGCTCAGTAATGTTTACTCTGACCAAGGACTTTCTGAGTCTCGTGCTCTGCCAGGGAAGAGGGGAAGCCGGGAGGAAGCAGAGACAGGGCACCTGACCCACACTAGTGAAAGAGGTATTCCATACCACAGCACGTCATGCCCACTGTATAAACTGGGGGCAGTTACTCGGAAAGGTTAGATCACTGCTCGGTTGGGCTGGGTATCGGTCGGTGGGTGGTGAGCAGTTGCATTCTCTTCCCTTGTTATTTCCCTTATCATTATTATTATTGGTGGTAGCAGCAGTGGTTTGTGTTATACCTTAGTTACTGGACTATTCTCATCCCAACCTGTGGGAGTTACATTCTTTTGATTCACTTCCCCATCCCTCCGGGAGTGGGGGAGGAAGAAGGGGGAGCGGGGGGAGTGAGCAAGTGGCTGCATGGTTCTGAGTTACGGCTGGGCTTAAACGACAGTTCTTTTTGGTGCCCAATGTGGGGCACGAAGGGTTGAGATAACGACAGATCTGACTGGAGTATGTCTAATCGTATTTGTGATAAACATTCATTGTTTCAGATTAATAGTCACTCATCACAATGCTGATTTATTGGCTCTCAAACTTGTTGCTCTTGATCGCGGAGTTTCAGCGTGTCGTACCTTACTTACAGCTGATATTTCCTGTGTTAGTGTTTATCTGCTGGGGGGCTTGGGCTAAGGTTCTTGTTTCACTGCAATTTATGGTAATTACTTGTATTGCAATACAGTCATGGATCATGAAACTGATCTGGCTTGCGTTCCCAGTGTGGTCGCCACCTCTATACTTTGGGAGGTATATAATAGAAGTGTATAGCAATTACATATCTTTTTTCCCATCCTCGGGTGGTCAGCCTAAGAGGAAGACATTCCCACACACCCTAGTGACAACTACAGCAGCTACTCAAAGTGTGACTACAACAGATAATGCAGCTACACCAGCTCCAAGCACAGCACCTGCACCAGCCCCAGTGACAAGTACAGCAGTGTCATTTGAGAGTTCTGAAGGTTTTGAATGACCTTTGGGCACCCTTGAGACCTGCCTGCTGATTGTGATGGGGATCAGCATGTTGGCACACATACCGAGTGTGTTTTACCGATGACCATTTTGTCTGATCTCTGAAGTTAAGTGGAGTCGTGTTTGGGTCTTGTGTAGGATTAGACGACAATGTAGGAGGGCCAAGAGATTTTCTCCAAGGCTGGATAGTCATGAGTGGCAGGGTGTGTGGGACAGTATGAGCGAGTATCTAGTCCACTGGGCCCCTCCAGTGCTTTAGAAGCATCGGAGATGGAAGGCAGCTGTATGGAGTCGCCAGTGGCAAGTTGCAGAAACTGTTGAAGGGAAGGGTGAATTATTTTGAGCCTGGTAGGCCTACGACACTTCAGGCCATCAGGGCAGAGATGCAACATACAGATGGGCTCGTGATCAAGGGGTGTACTTAACAATGGACACTGTTGCCCAGGTTATTCACGAGTGTGAACATTGCACACAGCCTCTACTGCTCTGAAAGACTGTTACGAGAGATGGAGCCCGACATCATGGACCGGATGGACTCAGCAGCTTTATAGGGATTAGTCCATGCACTAAGGAATGTCTCTTTCTCTCTGTGTGTGTGGGTGTATATATACGTATATATGTGAGATAAGAGCGATGGTGTATTGAAAATGTGAGATCTGAGCATGACGTGAATCGTACGGAATAAGGGGTGGATACCGTACTGGGTTCAGCAGTAGCAGTCATTTTTCTCCTTCTTAGTAGCTGGTGCAGTGCTGTGTTTTTGACTTTCAGCCTGGGAACAGCACTGATGACACCAATGTTTTTAGCTGCTGCTCAGTAATGTTTACTCTGACCAAGGACTTTCTGAGCCTCATGCTCTGCCAGGGAGGAGGGGAAGCCAGGAGGAAGCAGAGACAGGGCACCTGACCCACACTAGTGAAAGAGGTATTCCATACCACAGCACGTCATGCCCACTATATAAACTGGGGGCAGTTACTCGGAAAGGTTAGATCACTGCTCGGTTGGGCTGGGTATTGGTTGGCTGGTGGTGAGCGGTTGTATTCTCTTCCCTTGTTATTTCCCTTATCATTATTATTATTGGTGGTAGCAGCAGTGGTTTGTGTTATACCTTAGTTACTGGACTATTCTTATCTCAACCTGTGGGAGTTACTTTCTTTCGATTCTCCTCCCCATCCCTCTGGGAGCAGGATGGGGAGAAAGAGGGGGAGTGAGCAAGTGGCTGCATGGTTCTGAGTTATGGCTGGGCTTAAACCATTGCCTTTTTATTCAATGGTCAAATTTTATTCATTTTGCCTTTTTTTTCTTTCCCATTGATAAAATGTCATTTAAAAGTCTACCTTGTCACTTCTCAAGTGCAATAAAAATATTCTTACTCTCAGAATGTTCTGTAATTCCAGCTGAATCAACTCATGACAGTGAGTGAACTTGCCACCCCTCTGACAATGTTTCTTCTTCTTTCTCCCCACAACTTTTGAGGTTCACATAAACATTATGGATTAAAGAAGTAATTTGTCATTTGCCAGTGAGAACAAAGAATTTCAGACTATTCTGATGACAGAATTAAATCCAAGCTCTAAAATGTTTTATCTTCCATGAATTTGAGAGGTCTCCAAATAGCTAGTATTACTTCAAAAGTCTTCAGTAAGCAAATTCCCAACCACGTAAAGGCTTGCATGTCAGGAATTGCGTCTCTCCTTCATTTAGGAAACTAGCAAGTATTTTGATTTTTTTGCTCGGCTTCTTCTTTTTAGTATTTCTGGGAGCAGATTGTAGTACTTTTTACCTCATAATCTTTCTTGGTAGTTCAGTGAAGCCAAATAGAATTTAGTTACCATTGAATAGTACCAAAAAGATGCTTTTGTGTTTTGAAGCTTGATGTAGATGGATTGTTTCTAAAAAGGTTTCACTGAGATCTGGCAAAAAGCATGTCAAGTCACAGCTGTTACGGTTAGGTCAACTCTTGAGAACTGTGGGGTACATGGAATATATGAGTTCAATTTCTATTCTGACAGAAATTTTCTCATGGAGATACTGCAAGTGAGGGGGCATGGGTAAGAATTACCATACCCAATAGTTCTAACAATCTAAACAATACTTCTGAAGGTTGCACGTATTATTTACCTAAATGATATGTCCCATTAAGAGATTATATTACAGAATGTTAGAAGAGACTCAGATACTATGTTCAGCTTCAAAGTTCTTGTCCAGGTGATACCATTCATTTGTTTGCTGCCTCCTATTCTTACTAGAAGTATTTGAGTTACACATGAATCAAACTCTACTATCTTAGAGTCACACATTTAGTGAGTAGATCACTTAGGAATACCCTTTCGAAAGGACAATCAGTTGATTAATAAACTTTGGGGAGAATTCCAAGGACAAGACTGTATGTGTTTTTGAGGATTCAAGTGGATACAATACTAGATCTAGCTATTAACACTATATTTCAGCTCAATTTTCTGTCATTTGTCACCAAGCCAACACCAGCTTCTTTGATTAATATCTTAAATCTGCATTTAGCAACTTGGAAAACTGGCATTCTGTTGACCTCTGGGTTGGGCTTGCCCTAAAAAGTTAACTGGACTGGATAGGCGGAAACACAAATTCAAATTGGAAGCCTCTTTAGAATGGACTAGAGTTTTCATCTGGGTTTTGCAAGTCTGCATCTCTATTTCCTGTTACATGAACTGTCAGTGAATCCTTAAACAGCTTGTACTGGTCATGACAATTTCACTTTTCATTTCTGTTTATTCAATCTGATATGAAGTTTGTGACTCTTTTGAAAGAATGTGTTGATCTTTCCCCGTCTGTTTACAGGGTCTGATAACAATATGCTTTTTCTTCCAACATTTTGGGCTGTCTTCCTGATACCTGTCTCTAGCTAGAGTGGAATTGAATAAAGCCTGTTGTCTCCCTTTTCACCTGGCACTTTTTATTGTGTCCTCTGGGACTTATATGGATCGTAGAGCCTGAAAATGATTTTTCTATTAAACTCTTAGTTGCTTCTTTGAAAGTTTCTTGCACTTCTCAGTTTTAGTTGAATTGATTTTAATCATCAAAGAATCTTAGTAGGAAAATGAATTTAACTCTAATAAAGGTAAGGGCTATGTTTCATTGCAAAATTGAAAGCATGTTTATAAAATGGTAACATATGCAAAACACAAATCTTAATTAAGTTAATGAGAGAGATCGGTCATAACTCTTCTGCTGCCTCTAGGTTGGCTGGAGGCCTTGGGAATTAGCCTCATTTTCTCTCAGAATCCTTAAAGAAGGTCCTTCTCCAAGCTTCTCTCACTTTCTTTCCCACAGCTGGGAAGCAACTTTTCTCCTTGCTTCTTTATGTAATTTGAATTCAGCACTGTAAAAACAGCAAAACAGAAACTGTTCCTTATAAAACATGTTTCAGAAGAGGTGTAAACTGCAAACACATCTATACAAACTTAGTTTATGGCTTGTTTCAGCTTTTAAAAGAAATAGCAACTGATGTATTAATGGTCTATGGGACAGGATTCCTCCATCACACACAAGCTGAAGAAGCAAGAGTGACATTCACAGTTCTCCCAGCTATAGAACATTCTTTGTATAACGTTTTATTAATATGTCTCATCTTACCTGCTTCTCAGCAGTTTTTCTGCGCCTATTATGTATAAAGAAAAGTTATTCTGTTCTTTCAAAGGGCGTTGAATTTCCATTGTTCAGGAAACATGGAAGTCTCCTACATTGTGTGTATACATGGAGATAAGTGTAGCTGAAGGTAAAGGGGAGGAAAGAACTACTTGCATGTTGAAGTGAATTGAACCTTATAGAATCATAGAACCTTATCTTCAGACTTTTGCTTGCCTTAAAGATGTTTGAGTAACTTATATTTGAAGACCTCAAAGTGTATTAGTTGAGTCTCAGTAGTTAGTCTTTTAGTGGTTGATGTTTTTCCAGTAAGTTTACTATAACCAGAGTTGGTGTAGTAATAACTGTTGAATAAATTACTTTGCATAATAATTCTTTTTTAGCAATTTATTTATTTGAATGAAGACTTTTTTTCCCCCCCCAGCACACACACTTTTGATACCTCTATTTTCCACATCTCAAATCTTTCAGCACAGGTTTTCATTATGAAAGAAGAAACTTGATGAGCAGTTTGAATTCCGATTACTTCTGCATAGATGTGATTTTGAAATATATGATCCACAAAAGGTATATTAATGAGTCTATAATAGGTGTATTTTGTGGAAACTTCTGACTTGGCGTCTTTGGGATCACACACCCCCAACACTGTGACTGTACAAAGGAAAGCTAATTTAAATTGTGATACATTTAAATTACAGAATTACTGGTAACTGTGAGATTTGGTGGTATTTTCTAGGCAGGGAGTTTTCTAATAAGTTATATATTGAAGTTTCTTGAAAAAATTTTATATGGTTTCCTACAGCTTATTTCTAATGAGTATATTATTCTAGGTTAATAACTTAAAAATTTTATTGATTATACTGATTGTAATTATGAATTACATTTTTCAGGTCATGTCTTGAAAGCTGCTGAGTATTATGAAACATTTTATCATCTAACGGTTGGTTCAACATGGAAGGATGTGACAGGCCATACTTACAATTCACTGGCATCTGAGTATCTCTGGAGAATTTATACATTACTAGCAGACAAAATGCTAGAAAATAAAGAACACCAACAGGCCATCAAAACACTAAAAAAAGCTTTAAAAATGGCAAAAAATGGTAGGTGGAAAATAACACTTTCCCACTGCTTTATTTGACGTACATGTTACGATTTTTCCAAGAGTAAAGTAGAAATTGTCAAGTGTTTGACTGGTGGGACCTCGCTTGGAGTATTATATGCGGTTCTGGTGTCCTCAACATAAAAAGGACATGGAACTGTCGGAGCAAGTCCAAAGGAGGGCCACAAGGACAATCAGAGCACTGGAGCACCTCCTGTATGAAGATAGGCTGAGAAAATTTGGGCTATTCAGCCTGGAGAAGAGAAGGCTGCATGGAGACCTCATAGCAGCCTTCCAATACCTGAAGGGGGCCTATAGGGATGCTGGGGAGGGACTCTTCATTAGGGACTATAGTGAGAGGACAAGGGGTAACAGGTTCAAACTTCAACAGGGGGAGTTTAGATTGGATGTGAGGAAGAAATTCTTTACTGTGATGGTGGTGAGGCACTGGAATGGGCTGCCCAGGGAAGTTGTGAATGCTTGATCCCTGGCGGCGTTCAAGGTGGGGTTGGACATAGCCTTGGATGGCATGGTTTAGTGGGAGGTGTCCCTGCCCATGGCAGGGGGGTTGGAACTAGATTATCTTAACTGGGGTCCTTTCCAACCCTAACTATTCTATGATTCTATGTTTCTATGATTATTTCCTATGAAATGCAAAGACCAGTGCTATCAATACACTTCCATATCTTACTAAAGCAGAAAAGCCTTCTTGCAGACAGCAAAGGATCTTTTTGATTCCTGAAAGCTTAGTGTCCAAAAAAACACCAAACAAACCCGCCTTCTGGCAGTAATAGCATACAACAGTGAAGTCATAATCAGGAAGTAAAGCCACTGACAAAAGCTCAACCCGCTGATTTTTTGATTGGGAAGTCACTGTTGATTTGGCAAATTTTGAGTGCTGCTAGCTGCTGGGACACCACCTTTTCACTCTGCATATTTATTTAGTACTTGAAAAAAAACTGTTTTCTATCATAAGAAAACAAAATTTCTTCTGTATATCTTAATACTTGGAAGCCTAAAGAAAAAATTACAGAATTGCAGAATAGCTGAGGTAGGAAGATACCCTTGGAGATCATCAGAATCAGCTAGAGCAGGCTGCCCTAGACTACATCCTGGTTTTAATACATCCACAGGTGGAGATTCCATTACCGCTCTGGCAAATATTTTCCACTGTTCAAACACCCTCACAGTAAAGAAGTTGGTTTTTTTCTGAGCTCAGATGGAATTTCAGGTTTTGTCCATTGCTTCTTGTCCTGTCACTGAGCACCACTGAGAAGAGCCTGGTTCAGTCTTATTTACTGCTTCCTAAGAGGTACTGATAAGATCCCCTTCTGAGCCTTCTCTTCTGTGGCCTCAACTGTCCCAGCTCCATTGCCCTCTTCTCCAAGGACAGATGCTCCAGTCCCTTCATCATCTTTGCAGCCCTTTGCTGGATTTGCTGTATGTTGTCCCTCTCTCTCTTGTGCTGGGAGCCCACCATGGGACACAGCACTCTTGGGGTGACCTCATCTATGCTGAGCAGAGGCAAAGGATCACCTCCCCTTGCCCTGCTTGCAACACTCTGCCTAATGGATGATACCATTGGTTGCTTTTGCTTTGAGGTTGCATTGCTATCTCAGTTTGTGTATGAAGATGTTATGGGAGGTACTGACAGAAGCCTGGCTAAAATTGAGAGAAACAAAATCCACTGCTTTTCCTTCTTCCACCAAGCCAGTCATCTTATTGTAGAAGGCTATCAGGTTGGTGAAGAACAAATTGCCTGTATTAAATCTGTGCTGACTACCCCTGATTGCCTTCTTGTTCTAGATAAGGGCTCTATGAAGCTCTGTCTACTTATGGGTAGGTTTAAAATTGGGGGAAAATAGAATAGCATTTGAATATTATATATTATTTGAGATGTTAATCAGCTGGAACTACTAGCCTTGGAGCATTTCTTGCACATGAGAGGGAACAGAAAAGAGAGGGCAAATCTTACAAGTTGACTTTATTGAAATACTTATAATATTCCAGATTTTTTTAGAAATCTTAATAGTCCTTGTTTCTTTAAAGATGCTGTTAAATGTTCACTTCTACAGGCTTACTTTTCCTAGATGATTATCCAAGATGATTATTGGAGTGCTTCTCAGAAGTAAGATAGAAGGTTTCAAGTGATCATGTTTTTCCAATCACACCAGTTCAAGAGCCTTTCATGGTATTCCTTAAGGGGCATATTTTGCATATGATTTGCCCATACAATTAATATATAATATTGCTTCAATATTTATCAGCAGATACGTTAGGTTTTTTAATTTAATAATGTGTACAGAATATACTTGCCATTGTTCTTTTAAATATAAAGCTTTAGAAGCTTCTTTCAGATGAGTTGTCTAGTCCCCATTCCAGGACCATAACCTCTACCTACAAAGCCCATAGTTAATTTAGTTAAACCCATACTGACTCTGGCTACTATTTGTAATATCTATTTCTGTCCTTCTGGACCATCATCTGTGTTTACGTACTTTATGAATTGGGATTAGATATTATCCACTTCAGACTCTCAGACTATTCTTAAGTGAGGAAGGAAGTGTTTTCTATCCCTAGCAAATTTTCATTTATTATCCCGCTGGTCATCTGTATTTCTTTTTTGCCTCATTAAGCCTTTTAAGGGTTATCGAACACTGGAAAATACCATCAGGGTTTTGATTTGCAGACTTTTCATAATTTTTGTAATGTATTAGGTAAGAGCACTAGTATGGCCTCAGCAATTATATCATTCAAAGAGTTTTAGAACTAGACGTAGGCTTCTACATGTTTGAACATAAAGAAGTTATTAATAGATACTGTAAATAGACAATCTCCCCTTTCATTGCAACTGTATTTATGCACTTTACAAGATATCTTAATATGTAGCTTTGCTTCAGCTTGATTTTTCCACTCTTTATTACATTTGACGAGATGGATATTGCACAATGGAAAGACTGAGGTTTTGTTACTTTTAATGGATACTCATGTTCTGGAGGGAAATTTTTGAATATAGTGTGATACAGTAAGCATTTATATAATTAATTTATGTAACTTTCAGTACTGAATGGATGATTTTCTATTGAGGGAACAATATAAAAGACCAGCAAGCAGTGTTTGTTAGATCAGTATTACTGAAATAAAATCTGGCATGCAAAAGTGTGATGTACCTCGGTTAGCAACTGCCTGTGCAGAATTTTCAATGACTTCTGCTTGCAAGTGTAAGTTATCCCTCTTTTTTTTTTTTGTTTTGTTTTTAGCTATTACACCTACAGTAGCTTGCAAAATGACCACGAGAATAGCAAATATGAACATTATCTACTGATAGTTCTTTCTTGGTATTTCACGAAGTTTCACATCA
Source organism: Amazona ochrocephala (assembly GCA_039720435.1). NCBI lineage: Eukaryota > Metazoa > Chordata > Aves > Psittaciformes > Psittacidae > Amazona > Amazona ochrocephala. Next base: position 67,539,542 of record CM077879.1, read on the forward strand.
GCAAAATGTATGGGTCAACATATTTTATATTTTTTGTTATATATCGATAGCTAATTTTACTTTTATATATTAATAGAGAGAGAGAGGCTAGTGTGATTTTCTAATGTGAAGACACTGTTATTAAGCAATTCATGGCAGAGACCATTGCAGTGTGTTACATTGGTTGTACTGCATTACTTCCTGGAAGACATTTTCTTTGACTTTGCTGAACTTTCTTGTTGAACTCTGCTTAAATCCATTGCATCTGTTTTTAAGTGCCAATATGCGTTTTTGGAAATAAATAATTGGCAAGGGTAAGGAGAAGGGAATAGTTAATGTAGTATTTAAACATCTGTATGTTATTTTAGAACCTGCAAGAACTGTCTGTACTAATGAAATTTGTTCAGATTATGCTGGTAAAGTGTAACTTTAACCTTTCTTTAGTAGGTGAAATGAAGATCCAAGGAGAAGCTACATATTGCCTAAGTTTAGCGTATTATTTTGCTGGAGAAAACCAGAAAGCATTATCAGTAAGTTTATTTTAAAGTTGTTTTAGCTTTCCCAATGCCTTTCTCTGACTCCTTGGCATCTTAGGCATTTTGGAGAGTGGAAAAGACTTGGAGAGACTTGGCCTACAGGTCTTTTATAACAGTATCTAGATCTGTAAACAGGGATCTATGTGGCTTAAGCAATTAAAGTTCAAATAAATTCCAGAACTGATGGCGTCCAGGTTTCCATGCATGGATCTGTAGAAATAATATAAATTTATCATTCAGGTTATATGTGATTAGCTTTCCTTTTCCTGTACTCATACATATATAAACCAGCTACTTTTTAGTTAGGGTTTTGGTATAAAACACCAGTTTTGCAAGCTAGTTTGATACAATATATTTGTGAGCAACAAATAAAAATATGTCAATTCACATGTTCTGCTTTTCAAAACATCAGGAATTTAGAAGAAACATGAATTGCTTTTGGTATGAAAAGCTGTAATGCAAAAAAGATGCAATCCTTTCTGTTGATGCTTCAGTTCAAGCTCTTCATGTTTCCCTTGAGTATCCCATATGTAATAATTCTAACAGAATCAGAATTCTACATGTGTGTCATGGTTTAAGCCCAGTCAGCCACGTAGTTCACTCAATCACTCTCCCCTCTTTCTTCCCCCTGCTCCCAGAGGGATGAGGAGAATCGAAAGAATGCAACTCCCACAGGTTGAGATAAGAACAGTGCAGTAACTAAGGTATAACACAAACCACTGCTGCTACCACCAATAATAATAATGACAAGAGAAATACAGGGAAAAAGAATCCAATAACTCACCACCTATACCCACCCCTACCAAGCAGTGAACCCCCACCCTTCCGGTTCTCTGCCCTCCGTTTTTACATCCTGAGCATGACGTGCTGTGGTGTAGAATACCTCTTTGGCTAGTTTGGGTCAGGTGTCCTGTCTCTGCTTCCTCCCGGCTTCCCCTCCTCCCTGGCAGAGCATGAGACTCAGAAAGTCCTTGGTCAGCCTAAACATTCTCAGCAGTAACTAAAAACATCGGTGTTATCAGCGCTGTTCCCAGGCTGAAAGTCAAAAACACAGCTCTGCACCAGCTACTAAGAAGGAGAAAAATTGCTGCTACAGCTGAACACATGACAATGTGGAATTCCAGTCTGGAAGGAAGGTTCCTCTAGCTCATCGTAGGTCAGTATGAGAGGAAAGATAAGCAACAACTTCACTTTGTCTGTGCCGCTCATCAGGGAAATTGCAGTCCTTCATTATCCTCTTAAAAACGTTGTGTGGAAAATTAATTTGATTGAATATTTTGTCCATTATTGTTGCAATTAATCAGCTGGGTAATTGCTATTTCTGTTTCTTTTTTTAACTGCAGAATGACTTGGTATTGTATTACTGAACACATTCTACAGAGGTCATTCTTTGTGGTTATTTTTTCTGGTGGTTATTTTTTTTCAGAAAAAGGCCAACAGAAGTCACAGAGTGAATTCAGCATGAGTTTTGATGTTGCTTGCTTGGCCTCTGCAGTGTAAGAAAGGTTCTAGATATCTGTCTGGAACTATCCTCCTACATGCTCTTAACGGTTTGTGATACGATCGTTTCTAAGAGTTATTGATTATACATAATTCCTCAACACTGATAGACCTATCTTCCGTATAAATCAACTGAATGCTGGAAAGTGGGAGCCTATTCTTACATCAGTTGTAATTAAAGTCTGTAGCTGAATGTGAAAATATTTCAGAATTTTAAAAGCTACATATGTTTTCATAAAATTATATTTAATTGTTGCAACAGCATAGAATCATAGAATAGTTGGGGTTGCAAAGGACCTTAAGACCATCTAGTTCCAACCCCCCTGCCATGGGCAGGGACACCTCCCACTAAACCATGTCACCCAAGGCTCCGTCTAAACTGGCCTTGAGCACCGCCAGTGATGGTGCATTCACAACTTCCCTGGCAACCCATTCCAGAGGCTCACCACCCTTACAGTAAAGAACTTCTTCCTTATATCCAATCTAAACTTCCCCTTGCTGACGTTTGAACCCGTTACCCCTTCTCTTATCACTGCAGTCCCTAATGAAGAGTCCCACCCCAGCATCCCCATAGGCCCCCTTCAGATATTGGAAGGCTGCTATAAGGTCTCCACGCAGCCTTCTCTTCTGCAGGATGAACAGCCCCAATTTTCTCAGCCTATCTTCATACAGGAGATGCTCCAGTCCCCCGACTGTCCTTGTGGCCCTCCTTTGGACTTGTTCCAACAGTTCCATGTCCTTTTTATGTTGAGGACACCAGAACCGCACACAATACTCCAAGTGAGGTCTCACAAGAGCAGAGTAGAGGGGCAGGATCACCTCCCTCGACCTGCTGGTCACGCTCCTTTTGATGCAGCCCAGGATACGGTTGGCTTTCTGGGCTGCAAGCACACACTGCCGGCTCATGTTCATTTTCTCATCGACCAGCACCCCCAAGTCCTTCCCTGCAGGGCTGCTCTGAATCTCTTCCCTGCCCAGCCTGTAGCTGTGCTTGGGATTGCTCCGACCCAGGTGTAGGACCTTGCACTTGACATGGTTGAACTTCATCAGGTTGGCATCAGCCCACCTCACAAGCATGTCAAGGTCCCTCTGGATGGCATTCCTTCCCTCCAATGTATCAACCGAACCACACAGCTTGGTGTCATCGGCAAACTTGCTGAGGGCGCCCTCAATCCCACTGTCCATGTCACCCACAAAGATGTTGAACAAGACCGGTCCCAACACCGATCCCTGGGGGCCACCATTCGTTACTGGTCTCCAGCTGGACACTGAGCCATTGAGCACAACTCTTTGCGTGCAGCCATCCAGCCATTCTTTATCCACCTAGTGGTCCACCTATCAAATTGATGTCTCTCCAATTTGGAGACAAGGATGTCATGTGGTAAGCTTTGCACAAGTCCAGGTAGATGATATCAACTGATCTACCCCTGTCCATCAGTTCTGTAGCCCCATCATAGAATGCCACCAAATTGGTCAGGCAGGATTTCCCCTTAGTGAAGCCATGCTGGCTGTCACCAACCACCTTGTTGTTGTTCATGTGCCTTAGCATGCCTTGCAGGAGTGTCTGCTCCAAGATTTTGCCAGGCACAGAGGTGAGACTGACTGGCCTATAGTTCCCCGGCTCATCCATTTTCCCCTTCTTAAAAATGGGGGTTATATTTCCCTTTTTCCAGTCATCGGGAACTTCACCTGACTGCCATGATTTTTCAAATATGATGGACAGTGGCTTAGCAACTTCATTTGCCAGCTCCTTCAGGACCCGCGGATGGATTTCATCCTGTCCCATTGACTTGTATACATTCAGGTTCCTAAGATGGTCTCGAGCCTGATCCTCTCCTACAGTGGGCCTAAGGTCTTCATTCTTACAGTTCCTGCATTTGCCTTTCAAAAGCATTGAGAAGAAGATTATTTGGTCTCTTCCCAGAATATGGTGCAAGAGATTAGACTAGAATTTTTTGTACTGAACTTTATCTTCATTGTTTTTTGACTGACAAGTGTGCCAGCTTTTTTTACCTGATCAACTTATCTGTTAAGTTCCTGACAGTTGAAATAAACTGCGTGAGTGATGACGAGCAACAGGCTAACAAATGTGCTAAATGAAGAAGCCTGAGTGCATATTTGAACTCTTCATCACAGGAGAAATTAATTTATGAACAAGACTGCACAGTCTCCACAATATGCAAAGGATCAAACTACCCTTGAAAGTGCCAGAAATATTGCATGCCCTGGCATTATCTCCTCAGGATCCATTTTGCTTATTATTTGTAGGTACTCCTTTCCCTGCATTGCTCCCCCTTTGCTCCTGCCAAAAAATTGCAGCAGTCATTTGGAAGGTCAATTTCTCTTTGTCATATGCAGATTTATTTTTTTTTAAAAAAATGATTCTGAAACCTTGAGTTTTGTAATGTACTACAAGTAATTTAAAATGTATACAAGATATGTTGTGCCTCTTGGGTTTGGTCTTACAAAAACACCTGACAGTTAAGGAAAGCAATGTGCATTTTTGTGAAAAGGGATAAAAAGACTCTGTAGTACAAAATATAAATGATACTTTATGTTAAGAGTACAAAATGTTATTTTAACAGTAATGAAAATACCAATACATTTCAGTGAAAATAATATTATATATTATTGTATTATGTTATAGTGTCATTTCCTAATGTGGCATTTCCAATAATGTTACATAAGAAACCTATGAAGTACTTTCTTCCAGAAAAAATGGTGTGTGTTATGGGACTTAGAAAAAGGGGTACAATTTTAGTTCCTTTTGTCCTTCACAGTGAGCAATATAGACAGCAATAAAATATCAGTGGTTGACAGTGCTGTTGAGCACAAGTTGTCTTCACTCTCCAATTGGAAATCACTGCCTAAAATTCACCCTTCTGTTCTCAGTTTAATGGTCTCTGTATCCAAGGGGAGCTCAGATGCTTACAGAGATGAAATCATTGCATCCTATTCCCAGAGGACCACTGGTTATCATTGCACATAACATGCAGACAATACTGCTAGGAGCCAGTTTGCCTCATGGTAATATGTAGTTCATCACCAGCTTCTGTAGCATGCTAAAGAGGTCTTGCCACACAGCTTGGGACTATTCGGATGTAGACTCAGGGGTCTCAGCAGTTATTTTCCTGCTTTGCATCAGTTTTCATCTTCTTTATCCTTTTGTGCTGTGGTCCACCTCAGGCAGTCTCCTTCTAGGGGAATCTGAAAGGAGCAGCTGTTACAGATACCATTTCCTCCAATTGTTGCCACTGGTTCCTTTTGCTGTTTAGCATGCTTCTCCCTCCCCCAACATGCACACACAGTAGCATGCATATAAACTTGTTTCTCTTTCATTCATGTCTTCTAACAGGGCGGAGAAGCATATGTTCAAAATATTCATTATCTGATGCAGTAATTAAAGGTTGAAATGATGAAGCGCAGCCTATTCAATAAAAAATATGCAGTCACTTTGTATCAAATAGGCTAGTTTTATTGGAGAAGGTGTTTTATTTGCTAGGCACTTGGTATTTAATCTAACGTAATTTGATTTGGTGTGTAATCTGTATAAATTGCTTTAATTTTATTTGATATATATGATTGATTTCAGTGGACCTACTCAGATGTAAAAGCACAAGTGTTTGCAAGTTTAAAAACCTGAGAACTAATTATGTCCAGTAGCAGTGTGGTATGTTCATAATATTTTTCATACCGTCTGGTTTATAATCAAGCCTAATGACTATTACACAAAATATGACACAAAATATTAATAGGTCACATTATATAGATTTTATCTTAAACAACATAGATTTCATTGGGGAGAGCTCTCCGTGTAGACTAATTTTAAAATAGGAGTTATTATTTGCTAATTTTTCTTTAGACTTCTATAACAAGCTAAGTATTAACTGGAACGCTTCTGTGTCATTAGAAATTTTGCATGAGGTATTACAATCTAAAGCTTGATGTGGGAAATTGTTTTTAAACTGGGCTTTCAATAATGCTTCGAAGAGTTGGACATCATTGATTTTTTCCTCTTTTAATTAGAGTTGCATCCCAAATCATCAGGAGAATTCCAGTCCTCATCCCTTGTTAAAGCATTAGGCCTTTTCTAAGTGTTCTTTTAGATATTGAATCCTGTGTTTCAGATATGTTGCACATTTAAATAATAGAGGCAGTGCTGGTGAGTACTGAGACTCATGCCAAAATAAATGTGGTAATTTATGACATAATGTTACGTGCATGAATTGTCAGAATTACGATATACAAGCCACAGGCATAAAATTATCAAGAAAATTTATGAACTTACAAAGACATCTTCACATTTGAAATGACCCTATTAAAGTAATCAGAGGTGATTTATGACCATAAAGTTAATTTCTGCAAAAGTCTATGTCAAAACAACTGAAAATTTTTTCTCAACTCATGCAGGTAGAAGGAATACAATAAATGTGTCTGGGATGCAGATATCCTGAAATGAGTATCACAGTAGATTTTATCTAATTATACTTATTACATCTAATTGTATAGATTATGCCTATATGCATGTATGAATTTGGTGAATCAAGGAGGGTCTTAGCAAGTAAAGAAATTCCAAATGGTGGACTGAATGTCATCCTCTTTTTTCCCAAACTTTGTGAAAGGTAGCGCCTTTGAGATATGCTTAATATTCTAGGGCATTGCTAAGAGGCTGAACATTTCTGTCAATGGTGACTAGGTAGACACTGAGTTTATGTTTAATCTTGCATTACTGTTACTATGAAAAGAAGCACTTAAATGAACACTTGCAAAACACATGAAAGGTACTATGCAATGGAAATTATTTCTAACTTCCTTCTTTTAAATCAACCAGATTGTCTTTTATTCATCTGTAAGTGATATTTAGCAACTAGTAATGAAATGTAACGTTCTCAGCTTACCAAGTGCATTACCTGCTTGGGGAAGAAAAAAAAAAAAACAAAAAAAAAAAAAAAAAAAAAAATAAAACCAAACAAAAAACACCAAAACCCAACATTTTAGCATACCAGTTTAAGAAGAGGACTTGTCATTCTCTATCTTAGAATGATTTAATCTTAGAATGATTTGGGTCAGAAGGGACCTTAAAGATCATCTACTTCCAAACGCTCTGCCATGGGCAGGGATACCTTCCACTAGACCAGGTTGCTCAAAGCCACATCCAACCTGGCCATGAGCACTTCCAGGAATGGAGCAACTGAACTTCTCTGGGCAACCTGTGCCAGTGTCTCACCACCCTCACAATAATGAATTCCTTCCTTATACCTAATCTAAATCTACCCTTTTTCAGTTTAAAGCCATTTCCCCTTGTCTTTTCACTACATGCCATTGTAAAATGTCCCTCTCAGATTTCTTGTAGGCCCCGTTTAGATACTGGAAGGCTGCTATAAGGTGTCCTCAGAGCCTTCTCTTCTCCTGAGCAAGCCCAACTCTCTCAGTCTGTCTCCATAGGAGAGGTGTTCCAGCCCCCTGATCATCTTCATGGCCTTCCTCTGGATACGCTTTAGCAGGTCCACATCCTTCTTACGTTGTGGGCCCAATTTCTGGAAGCAGACAGGGTCTCACAAGAGCAGAGTGGAAGGGCAGGATCACCTCCTTCAACCTGCTGGTCATGCTTCTTTTGATGCAGCCCAGGATACGGTTGGTTTCTGGGCTGTGAGCACGCACTGCCAGTTCATGTGCAGTTTCTCATCCACAAACACCCCCAATTCCTTCTCCACAGGGCTGCTCTGAATCTCTTCTCTACCCAGCCTGTAGCTGTGCCTGGGATTGCCCTGACCCAGCTGCAGGACCTTGCACTTTGTATTGTTGAATTTCATGAGGTTGCCATTGGCCCACCCTTCAAGTATGTCAAGATCCCTCTGGATGATATCCCTTCCCTCCGAGGTGTCAAGTGCGCCACACACCTTGGTGTCATTGACATTCAGGGTGTGTCATGGACAGTGGGACTGAGGGTGTACTCAATCTCACTGTCCATATTGCCAAAAAGATGTTAAACAGCTTCACTCTTAGAGGCTTCACCTTTATTAAAGCAATTTTTAAATTGTTCTTAAAACTGTAATCATAGAAATTTTGTATTTTTCATATCTGAGGAATAAAAAAACAAGGCTCTGAGTCATCTTTAAAAGTAGGCATTTCTGATTGATCTTGACACTGACAATGGATTATGTACAGAGAAAAGTTTTCTGCTTGGAGGCCTAGAATTACTGAGCCAATTTTGAAACTGATTAAATTTCATGTTTCTGAAAGGTCACGCTGCTGCTAGTTATTTGTGAAGATAGTACAAATAAAATTATGTGAGAACAATTAGTGCTGGTATTGAACTTTGCCCTGACAAAATATGCCAACTCAAATACTGATGGAATTGAGAAAGTAGAAATTATTTGTGTTGAGAATCTTAAAGAAAACCCAAAAAATTAGGAGAAAGTTGAATGCCTGATCAGTTACAATTTTGTTGATAATTTAACACTTAATTCCTGAGATGAAAGAAAGATCTAACTTTTTATTTGCATATGAAAGTTAACAGTCTCTTAGTGAAGGGAAGATTCCTTCTGCTAGTTTAATCTAGGTAACAATTTTCCTGTCTTAGCCAGTTTCTTGAAAAACTAAAAAAAAAAAACAACAGGGAAAATATTCTGAGTAGCCTAGAGATGTAATGGCACTGTTCTCCTTCAGTTCTCTCAGGTACATGACTCATGTATACTTTCCTTGGTGGCATGGCGTCTATTACACTTTTCTTGGAACACGATATCACTTTCCTTTTGAGTCTGTGTTTCAAGTTGCATTTTTATTCATTAATTGCATCAGAATAACTCCCCTCAGTAAAAAATGGATTTTTATCAAGTGTCCTACAAGAATACCCTTTGTAAGAGAACAGTTTTTAATGTAGTGCTGCTGCAGAATTGTAACAGTAAAGTTACACAAAAACTATACAGCATGAAAAATAAAAACTGTTGCATATGTAAAAAAATCTATTACTTGATGACAAGCAGATCAGATTATCACATTTCCATGTTTTCCCACAGCAACAAAGAAAATAAATGCACTAGTAACTTGCTGGTATCAGCCTTACTCTTCAGGAGTCTCATGTTCCCTAAGACTGGCTACCATAAATGGGTGGATTTTCATCTCATCTTTTACAATTCTAAATTTAATCATTCATTCATCCCAAAAGAGCAAGGCAACTGCAGTGAGCTGCAGATTTGACTGCATGTTCCATCAGATAACTCTATAGTACCTTTTCAGAATTTTAGGACTGTCTGACCACAAGTGTTCTTAGGAATCTGAATACAAGTTGGTGACATAAAGTTTGGGGGCTGTGCATGGAGGACATTGTTTTGTTGGCATGTTTGGTTTTAATTCCCAAATGGTATTAAAGTTCCTGGATTTATAGGTATTTATTAGGTTTATGTAACCTTACTTATACCCTGAATTTAGAAGCCATGCAATTTAACATACCAAATGTAGTTTCCCAAACTTCAAACTCTATTTTTTTAAGATTTTGACTAAGGATATCTGTTACAAAATGACAAGTTTTACTGTTACCTTATACACACATGCACTTGCACACATACATTCTCTGTATGAGTTCGCAAAAGAACTGAGGGGGCTGCAGCACAACATCAATAAGAATATTTACATGCTTCTGCTTTAATAAGAACAACATAAATCCTAAAATCAAGAGAATTCTTTATATGACTCTGAATCATTTCCATGAAATTGTTGCTAGCTCTTTTCATTGAACTTGAAGCAAATTGTCCAGGAAGGTACTGGAGGTTTACTTAGCTCTAATATGTTGAAACATTGGGGACAAAGCCATAAAAACTCCTTAAGCTGCTCTGCAAGGAAGTGAAAATATCTTTGCATCTGTTTTTCACAATGAGGGCATGCACAGCAGAGCAGCTAGAAATCATGAAGCCTTCACTCTGGTCCTACCTTTTTGATACAGCTGATGGGACAGAACTATCTCTGCTATTCTCTGGTGGGTTGGCCAATGGGGGTGACTCTTCCTTATGCTTTCCCAAGTAAGGCAGGAACTCAGAGTGTCACCACAGCTGTACAGTGTCTGATTTATTGGATATAAGGTTACAGTTAGTCCACTTGCCCTAACTGAGGTTTCTAAAACTGTAATAACTGTCTTCTGTCAGTTAAAAGATGTGATTTAGGCAGACATTTTCTACTTATTCTATTGAAACTTCTCTTTTAGAGTAGCTAATAAAATATACTACTTTTTTTTTCCTTTTTTTTTTTTTCTTTTTTTTAAATAACTGCTGATATACAAGTTTCCACTCATTTCATTCCCACAGGCTAGGAGCAAAAATGACAAAGCAGTACAACTGTATGTTATAGAGGTTATTTACTTTATGTACTTCTGACTATATTGGATTTTTAGCTTAGGTGTGCTAAACCTTGAACCTAAATGCTGTATATAATTGGAGAAAAGAGTTAGTTACAGCATGTCTGAGTTCGTAGTTTATATTGTCTGAGAAACAATAGCATGAAAGATCTTAAGAATTGTCAGTAGTATGTCCATTAGTGAAAACACACATATACCCAGGGCTGAAGGAAATGCCCGAAAAACTGTATGAAAAAAAATCGATTCTGTTAGGTAATGTACTTATGGAAGAAACACTTTTAATGTATTTTTAGAAATGAAATATTTGTGTCCACACTGTACAAACTCAGGAATTTCAGTACTTGAATGCAAATATATTCATAATCTGGGAGGGTTTGTTTTCCTTTGTATAGTTTAGTTTAAATGAACAGGCTGTAAAAAAAAAAAATCTACAAAGTAAGGCTTTTAAAATTAGGTTGGTTTCTCAAATTGGTATAGTTCAAGCTACAGCAATTTGCTTATTAAATACGTGTTTAAATTTCAATTGTTATTCGTATTGACTTCAATGAGACAACACATATTCAGGTGTAAGCAAATGCTTAACAACTTTGCTTGATCAGAACCATCGATAGCTAGATTGGAGAATAGGAGATCTTGATTCAGGCATCAGATCTTAAGGAATTTAAAATTTATCCTATGATAGATAAATAGCTTGAGAAGTTAAAACACTGAAGTGTGCCAGTATAAAGCATGGAGCTTGCTGCTTCATTGCTAGAAGCAATTTGTTTTGCTGTTTTGCTTTCAGCTTATGTATTATTTCAGAGCTGATCAAAAGAATTGGTAGCAAAGTGTGAAATAAATTGTACTTCTAAATAAATCGATTTAACATTCCTTGGTGCTTTAAGTGATTTCAGTAATATTAATATTTAAAATATTTCTGTCTGAAATCTTTTTATGACTACATGTAGCAATAATGGTCACCATTTCATTCTGCTGTTTTTCATATTAGAATATTACACTGTAAACATTGTAAAAATACCATCTTTTAGCACTGAAATAGATGCAAAAGATTTCAAGTGTCTATTTGCATGTAAATGACTCAAGTTTTATTCAGTCAATAAAACCAGTCTATTAATCCTTTTACTACATTTCTTACATGGGTTTAAACAGAAGAACATGAGGTTTTCAGCTGAATGAGAACTTTTGCTTAACTTTCATATAGGCATGCAGAAAAATAATGGCTTTTAACTGACTTAAACTAGGAAGGTATGCAAAAAAAATTATCTCTGCAGGTTTTTCCATTGCATTATGCACATTTAAGGATTTGTTTGCTTGCTTTTAGCTAAAACTGTGTAATTAAAAATACCCGTTCATGGGTGGACTAAAGATATTAATAAGCATGAAGCAGAATGTTTATAGCTGTTTTGTCTAAGAAGTAATGGGCATTTAAGCATACACATTTGTTTTGTATGATATTAATGTCTTAGGAGGCTTACAGCAACTTGACAGCCAGGTACATTCATGTAGACACAACAGTGTGATAAAAGCAGTCCAGACATCTGGATCACAGTGCTGCTATACAGAAACATTTCTGAACAATTCACATTATTGCACTTACCCAAATTTCCAGTCTCATCCACCCCTTTCTCGTTTCTTTCTCAGCCTCTGCCTTTGTCTTTTATGTACTTGCAGAATCTCATTTTTCCTTTATAAGTCACCTCCATCTGCTTATGTGTCAGTGTGGCCCTCGTGCCACACATCACATTGAGGAATTCTCAAGATGAAGGGCTGTATTCACATCACTACTTCTGTCTCAGCACTGTTTCATGCTTGTCACTGCTCAGCACTCAGCGCCACACTGCCTTGTTTTGTCAATAACCATTTATTTGTTGCTGGAATAGTAGCAACCATTACATCTGACCTCCCTGTTTCATCAATTATGGATAGATTATTGGATGTGAACATCTGCAAAAGCTTGCTGTTGAACTTACCTCCTGGCTGGGATTAGATAAAGTATTAAACTGTTGTTTATTGTCAGGCCAAAACTCTACTGGGAAGCCAGGGAATTCCAAGACTAGCAGACTCCCATCAGCAAGCACCAAAAATTGTTTAGTATTGCCACCGTTTCCCATAAGATCGTAGCCATTTATTATTTACACTTATTACTAGTTGTTATAACATACTTGATAAAAGCTCTTGGCAGGCACAGTGTTTCCAGCTATTGTCACATCTGTCAGGATGGAAAGGATACATAAACTGTTTTTTCCTCTTATGTTGCTGTTAAAGGGTAACAGATGAAGCTTCTTCACTCCAGACTGTTAAGCCATGCTTTGTTTTGAAGAAATATGTCAACAATGGGTGGTTTGTAAAACATTACATTCCTCTACTGAATAAAGATTGCAACAACATTTACGAGAGTAATGTCTCTTGCAGTTGAGATTTCAAATTGCACAATAATAACAAACTAAAATACCTGATTTTGATGCTTGCATAGGTTTTTGCTTCGAAGGGCCTGGCTGATTTTTTTTTTTAATTTATTTTAATATAATGCTTCATGAGATATATTAAATTATAAAATTATTACTACATTCCTACAATGTTGTAGGTGTAAAGAATCAGAACTAATATAACCTAGTGGCACAGAAGGCCAGAATTAAGAACAGTAATCCATCCAGAGGCTAATACAGAAGAAATGGATGGGAAAAAAAGTTAATGTTTATTCAATCATGTGTGCATTTAATCTCTTTAAAGTTTTCTATGCAGCAAAATGAAGCATGCAGGGTGAACTCCTGACCTTGTAGGAAGCCAACAGACATTTGAAATTGCTCTGGGGAAATGAACTTTTCCAGTTACTTACTTGTATTTACATATCATCCATTCAGAATCAAAGCAAAATACTCCGAGTATTATACAAAGCATACAAGTGAGACTAGATACAAGCAAAGAATCCTAGGTCTTAACTTGATAGACTGTTCAGAAATTAATAAAATATTTGTATTCTCTCATGCGACAAACAGATGCAGACAGAGTAACCCAAATCGTGAATTTCCATTCAAATTTGTAGACTGTGAAGGTAAACAATGCATTTGGTAGCCAACATAATGGGGGAGGGAAGAGTGGGGACTGAATAGAACAGTTACCCCTCAGGGAGAGTGTCAACCAAGCAACACCTTACTGGCAGCCATGTCCTAGAACAAGCGTGCTCCATTTCTACGTTTGACTCAGCCAGACTTCTGGGTGGGTTCCTCTACATTCCTTCCCATCCTCCTGTGCCTGATTCCCTTTCTCCTAGATGCATGCTTATGCTATGCATTATCCAAATACACACATTAAAGTTCCTAGAATAGCAGTTTGGCCAATCGTAGATGAATTCTTTCTGTCTCTGTAGGAACAGTGACAAAGTTTGTACATTTCTAGTTTGGGTTATTTTTTGGTAGCTTGTTTGGTTTTTTTTCACAGTTGATTTATCAAAACAATACAGTCCACTGTAATTGGATGTGGCTAAGGGCAAGAAGTTAGCATTCACATTTACAGAATTTGAGTTGATATATTTCAGTTGTGGGAAAAGAGAGAGAACTAACAATTCTAGCAAATCAGGGACTATTCACTCTCTTCTCACCCACTTTCGGTATCCCTTTATTGTGAGCATGCAGAGAGAATGCTGTACTGCCTCTGCCCTGGATGCTCATTATGTCCAAATACATTTATCATTAAACAAGGTGCAGCCTGCCATTCAGTTGATATTGGTGTATTACTTTCTTGGGATCAATGAGCTCTGCTTATTGTAATCAATACATTACATGAACAATACAATTTTTTGTTGCTGCCCAACCTTTATCACACTGCATTTTGGCCAAAATAAGAGTACATCTGGGTTTGCATTGTGAAACTCTTCTTTGACCTTACCCAGATGGCCACAGGCATGTAACCACTTAAATTGCGGTAATAAAACCTGTGATTTTTAGGCATTTTTGAATATGCATTTCTTGGGGAGCTATGAGAGAGAGTTCACTGAACTGCAAAATGCCTATGCATAAGGTTCTATTGTCTTTTATTTTCACTGAATGGTATCAAAATGATTATTTAGTGACTGTCAGAGCTATGTGTATTTTCTAAAAGTTATTTAAGGGCTTCTAAGTGGTATGAGGCCAGTAGTCTCGCTCAATTGCATTGTCTTCTACCAACACCTATTGTTGGCTCCAGAAAAATGTCAGATGCTGGCTAGCCAGGCTGGGCCTTAGCCTGTTAGTGCAGCGCCTGTCAGAAATCATTAGCTACTGATCTCTTTGACTAATGTGCCAGTTGATTGTCTGATTCATGTTCAAGATCTGTAAATGAGGCAGAAGCATCTTTACTGCTCACCAGCTGTGAAATGGCTAAACACAGCTAGATTTTCAGAAATCAAAATAAATGTATTTCCAATAAAGTTTGACAACAATATCAAGTGCAAAGCTGAGAGCAGAACTACATTTTTGAGGTTTTTAAAGTTACAGTATTATAAATCAATATTATGCCTTCATGTTTTTGTCAGAGTAATGTATTTTACCAAAATAGCAAAATGCTGGTAGTAGCATTAATCTTGTGTCAAGTTGGATAGACATTCTTCATTCAACATAAATTCATACCTTCGATTTTTACTCTTTTGTCCATTATCCCCAGATGTGTCAATGTTCAGCATAGCCTATGTCCTTTTGTCTGAGTCCTCAGTGTATGCTAATGAGGTATGTGCATGTTTTTGTGTATGCATAAAAGAAGTACAGGTGTGACAACAATAGAAATAAACAGCGGGATTTTGAGGAGGGAGAGTCTTAGGGGAGGAGCTGTTTTATATTAATAGAAAAACCCCACGAGGGTTATACTGGCATAATGCTGAGATAACTAGAAGCAAATCTGCTCATGGGATCTGACTAAAATTTTTCTTGGCAAAGGGGTAAACATGAAAATCACCTCTATCTTCAGGATCAGTGCAAGAGCTATATGACAAATAGGCTCTAGTTTGAGGATTTAAGTGGAGCTTGTTACTTTATCTTCACACTGTAATTAATTGTAGCCACAATAGACTTACAAAGACCCAGGAAGACAGTTGATTTTGTAAAGAGATTCTCCCACAGTGCTATTGTCCTTCCAGGTGCACCTGCATTGAGCTTTTATTACTGAGCAGGAAAACAAGGGAAATTGTACAATGCATCCTATTGAGGTTTTTTTATTTATTTCTATTTTGGAACCATAAAAACTCCTTTTTTGTCTTTCTCCCTTTCTTTTCCATTTCTTTCCCTTTTTCTCTTTCTTTTCCCCTTTCCCTTTTTCCTTTTTTGTTTCCTCTGCATACACCAAAATAATAGTGGATATCAAGTAGGACAGTTGTCTGTAATGTGGAAGACAAAGTTGGAGCTTCATCTTGCCACCTTCCTACATTCTACGTAAATAAGAACAAGTAGTTGAAATCCACTGTTCATTTCTATATGACATTTATTTTCATTTGTTGGCTTTTTTTTAACCAGTACAGTAATTCTACTGTAGACCCACAGAAGTATGAAGTTTGAGACAGTCAGTGTACTTTGTTACAGAGAGCCAAAAATTAATTCATTATCAGAATCAGTGCCGTTTTCAGAATTTTTAGATTGTTAAACTTATCTTACATTTTCTTTTTAGAGGGAGAAAAAACTGTACGATATTCTGTTCAGTTCAACTGCATATACAGTGGTATTTTTCCTCTAGTTGCTAGGAGTATCAAACTCTCTGAAACCGTATGGAAATTTTATAATGGAGTCTAGCATGATCAGGATAAATCTATTGCAACAACTTACTTCCTCAGAAGTCTTTGAATATAGCGAAATAAAACTAAAATTAAAAAAAAAAAAAAAGACATTTTGCCCCTTAAGTAACTCTAAATCTCGGAAACCATTGAGTTACCAAGATGACATTTTAATGCACAATATTTACCATAGAATACTGAAGCAGATAAATGTTACTTTAACAAAAAGACTTTTGTTCCTCAAACATTTACATGTTGATCCAGCATTTCATCTTGCCCTACCTCCTCTCCTTTTTCTGTCCTGAATGTTGAAGTTAAGGCATGCCCATAAGTGAGGAGGCTCCTCTTCACTTCCTCTACATAAATGGATACTGGGCAACTGTAGTGTACAGGGGCACTGTACAGCTCCTTTCCATCAAGAATATGTCCCTTTCTGTGTCCCTATGTAATACGTGAAGCTGGAGGAGTTACTTAAAATACAGGCATATTTTCTATTATGACATATTTTCTATTGTAATTTATGAAGATTTCCTCCCTTTCATGTAGATGATTTAATTATTGTTATTACATCATTATATAGAGTGAAACGTCTGATTTGTATAGCGTAGTGGTAACCTGAGACCAAAATGAGCACTCTTCATCAATATAATGAGTGGCTTTATTTATTTACTTCTGTCTAGCAATTGTTGCAGGGATGCAGTGAACCAACTTTTTACTTTAGCTACTCTGTCTAGGTTTCCCCTTGGTTTTATCTGTACTTTTTAGGCTTTGTCATATCTTTAATAAAAAGAAAAGTACCATAACCTAAGCCTTAGGCACCAAAGTAAACTTTCTGGGCTAGATAGTAGCAACAAGAGGCCTAGTTAAATACTGTAGAGGGCAGTTTAAAGTCTTTCAGGATTTCAGTCCTGTACATAGCATTTTGGAAACCTCCTGACACTTTTGTGGCAGGTTTTCTGATATGGACACAATTACTACAACAAATGTTGTAGCTCCACTGGGTTAAATGCAAACCCAAGAACTGTTTTTCGGACACTAGTGTGTGTCTCTGATACCATCCTGGAGTATCAGAAGGACACACTAAAGCTTTGACAACTTTGAGTTTTGGGTAAGTTCTGAACTGATGTGACAGCTTACTAACTGAGATGCCTTTATGATCTTTTTGTCATATCTTGTGCATTGAAAATGACTCAGTTGAGAATGACTCGATTGAGAATGACCTTCAAGTATAATATGCAGTGCTAATGTACCTGAGAATATAACTGGTAAGAAAGTACTTGAGGTATGGTAACTAGTGCAGTGCACATTAATAAATGCTTTTCGTGCACACAGAGCTTATATAACAACAACAAGAAAAAGAGCCTTGTCCAAGGATACTCCTGCATGTAGTAAAACTCTTACAAGAACTAGCAAATCTGAGTAGTGGAAACTGGTAGAAACGGTGACATCTGCAGCATTAGCACACACAGGTTGTCTTCTTTTGACCCATGTACTTTGTCAATGACAGGGGATGCAGTCTTAATAGAAAATGCCCTATCTTTTATCTTAGTTTACATAGGCATCTTGGGGCATGCACGATACTGTCGTATGTCCCTGGGCATCTCCCATCCCCCTTCAGAGCTGGTAAATGACATTCACTACTCGTTTCTTGGAAATGTGCGAAAAGGATTTCCATAGATCGTCTTTGGAGATTTGCTGTTTCCTCATGTGTGTAATAGATTGGGTCAAGCAACAAAGTGGAGGGAGGAAAGAATAAGATTTAATTTTATATGTACACTCCCATCATCACCACTGGAAACAGAAGGGCTAAAAAGAGAAATTATGCAATAGTGGTGATGGCAGTGTTAAGTTAAGATCATACATTTTTATACAGCAACTGTAAGACTTTGGTTAAGGAAGTGGTCATGATAATAGAGTACATTCCCAGCCAATGTTAACAAATTGCTTGTGTGCATAAATAGTCATAAAAATAACAACTTTACCTACAGTTTTTTAAGGCAACATAGATTAAATGAATAGCCTATAAATTATTGACTTCTTGAGCATCCAGATTCTACTAAGAAAAGTTGTCAAGTTGATGGTTTAAAGAAAGAAAAATATCAAGTTTATTTCAGCATATCATTCTAAAACACTATGAATGTAAAAGATACCATCTTAAGGTATTGATTATCAGACATTCATAAAAGCACAGCCTCTTAAAATCTTTTAAATTATGGATAAGGAAATTTATATTGTGAATCAGGTAATATCCCTTTGGCTTTTGCAAAGTGCTAAAATGCAGGGATTTAAATGCAAGTTGTATCTTTTTAATTTGTAATTATTGAGTAGTTTCAAATAACTATAAGTAATGATCAAAAAACTAGTCCCATTACAGCTAATTAAGGAAGAAATGTACAAGTGGGAAAACTTTTAATTTTGTGTATGGACACAGAGACTGGAAAAAGAAAAAAAGAAAAGTAGAAACTCTTAGCATTGTATTTATTGGTTTTTATTTTCCTGTTTCACAGACTTTGGACACCTCTGTAAAAATCTTCACACCACTTTGTGAATCTGCTGGCCTAAGCAGAGCATATGCAGCTATAGCCAAGATCCTGGTAAGGTAGGTTAGCACATCCTTGTCAGTGCAGATTCATTCAACTGTGAAAGACTTCAATTGTTAGAGGTCTGTCGCTTCCCATTACTGACTGCTTAAATTTTAAGCAGTGCCCTTCTTGCAGTAAGTGACCCTTTCATGGAAAGTTATTTGGAGCTGGTGCATATTTTCTAAAGTGTATGATCCAAGCTTTTCTTTACCTGTATACTATAATATGTCCTTTCCTCCCCCCCTACTTTGGGGAGTGGGGATTTTTGTATGTTTGTTTGTTTTACCCACGACTGGGAAGGATCTTACTGGAAAATGGAAATCCAGGTGTATTTTCCAGGTTAAAAAATACTTTAAAGAATGTAGCAAGCTTCAGCAGGTGTCTCAGTGTAATCTTTCTGAGCTGTAAGTTTCTATTTATTGTACATTATTCTGTAGAAGAATTTCTAGTTTGTGCATATGTAACCAGATATAAATTTGTTGCAGATAAAATGCTTGTCTTTAATGTTTTCCTTTCAGCATCTGAAATTAAAATCTACTTCCAGGTGAATTTGTTTGAAACTCTTCAACTTGTTACACAAATAATTTTGACATAAAGTTGTCTAATGTAATTATCATATCATAGAATCATAGAATCATAGAATAGTTAGGGTTGGAAAGGACCTCAAGATCATCGAGTTCCAACCCCCCTGCCATGGGCAGGGACACCTCCCACTAAACCATGCCATCCAAGGCTATGTCCAACCCCACCTTGAGCACCGCCAGGGATGAAGCATTCACAACTTCCTTGGGCAACCCATTCCAGGGCCCCACCACCCTTACAGTAAAGAATTTCTTCCTCATATCCAATCTAAACTTCCCCTGTTTAAGTTTAAACCCATTAGCCCTTGTTCTCTCACCACAGTCCCTAATAAAGAGTCCCTCCCCAGCATCCCTATAGGCCCCCTTCAGGTATTGGAAGGCTGCTATGAGGTCTCCACTCAGCCTTCTCTTCTCCAGGCTGAACAGCCCAAATTTTCTCAGCCTATCTTCATACGGGAGGTGCTCCAGTCCCCTGATCATCCTCGTGGCCCTCATCTACACTTGTTCTAACAGTTGCATGTCCTTTTTATGTTGAGGACACCAGAACTGCACACAATACTCCAAGTGAGTTCTCACAAGAGTAAAGGGGCAGGATCACCTCCCTCGACCTGCTGGTCACGCTCCTTTTGATGCAGCCCAGAATACGGTTGGCTTTCTGGGCTGCAAGCACACACTGCCGGCTCATGTTCATTTTCTCATCGACCAACACCCCCAAGTCCTTCTCCACAGGGCTGCTCTGAATCTCTTCTCTGCCCAACCTGTAGCTGTGCTTGGGATTGCTTCGACCCAGGTGTAGGACCTTGCACTTGGCATGGTTAAACTTCATCAGGTTGACATCAGCCCACCTCACAAGCGTGTCAAGGTCCCTCTGGATGGCATTCCTTCCCTGCAACATATCAACCGAACCACACAGCTTGGTGTCATCAGCAAACTTGCTGAGGGCGCACTCAATCCCACTGTCCATGTCACCCACAAAGATGTTGAACAAGACCGTCCCAACACCGATCCCTGGGGGACACCACTCGTTACTGGTCTCCAGCTGGACATTGAGCCACTGAGCACTACTCTTTGCGTGCGGCCATCCAGCCAGTTCTTTATCCACCGAGTGGTCCAACTATCAAATTGATGTCTTTCCAACTTAGAGAGAAGGATGTCATGGGAGACAGTGTCAAAGGCTTTACACAAGTCCAGGTAGATGACATCAACTGCTCTGCCCCTGTCCATCAGTTCCGTAGCCCCTTCATAGAAGGTCACCAAATTGGTCAGGCAGGATTTCCCCTTAGTGAAGCCATGCTGGGTGTCACCAACCACCTTGTTGGTTTTCATGTGCCTTAGCATGCCTTCCAGGAGAATCCGCTCCAAGATTTTGCCAGGCACAGAGGTGAGACTGACTGGTCTGTAATTCCCTGGCTCATCCATTTTCCCCTTCTTAAAAGTGGGGGTTATATTTCCCTTTTTCCAGTCATCGGGAACTTCACCTGACTGCCATGATTTTTCAAATATGATGGACAGTGGCTTAGCAACTTCATTTGCCAGCTCCTTCAGGACCCGCGGATGGATTTCATCCCGTCCCATGGACTTGTATACATTCAGGTTCCTAAGGTGGTCCCGAACAAGATCCTCCCCCACAGTGGGCCCAGGGTCCCCACCCTCACTGTCCCCGCGTCTGCCTTCCAAGACTTGGGTGGTGTGGTCAGAGCATTTGCCGGTAAAGACTGAGGCAAAGAAGTCATTAAGAACCTCAGCCTTCTCCAAATCCAGGGTAACCAGTTCTCCCAATAGCTTCTGGAGAGGGCCCACGGTGTCCCTAACCTGTCTTTTATTGGCAATGTACCTATAAAATCCCTTCCTGTTATCCTTAACATCCCTAGCCAAGTTTAATTCTAAGTGGGCCTTAGCTTTCCTAACCTGGTCCCTAGCTTCCCGGACAACATCCCTGTATTCTTCCCAGGCCGCCTGACCTTACGTCCACCTTTTATAAGACTCTTGTTTCCTTCGAATTTTGCTCAGCAGCTCCTTATCCATCCAAGGAGGTCTCCTGGCCCTCCTGCTAAACTTCCTTCTAGTTGGGATGCATCGCTCCTGAGCTTGCAGCAGGTGATCCTTCAATATCAACCAACAGTCTTGGGGCCCCCTGCCCTCTAGGGCTGTATCCCATGGAACCTTACTGAGCAGGTTCCTGAAAAGGCCAAAGTCTGCTCTCTTGAAGTCCAGGGCAGTGAGCTTGCTGCACGCTCTTCTCACTGTCCTGAGGATCTCAAACTTGACCATCTGAAATAAGAAACATAAAAGAGATTAAAGTTGCAGCTTATCCTTGATTCCTGCTATGTTTGGGGACTTCAGTGCATATGATGCATGATAGAAGTTGGCAATTTTTTTATAGAGGAGGACTTCTCAGTAGATTTATTTCAGTGTACAGAGCAAATTCTCCCGTTTGAGTTAGATCCCTTTTCTCTCAGAGCACATAGGGGCCAGCCACAACCACAGTTCTCTTCAGTTCCCTAATACATAACTTACAGCTACCACCCTCACTGCAAAAAATTTCTTCCTAACACCTAATCTACATCTACCCATTTTCAGCTTAAAACCATTACCCTTTGTCCTATCACAACAGGCCCTGCTAAAAAGTCTGCTCCCATCTTTTTTATAAGCCCCCTTCAAGTACTGAAAGGCTGCAATAAGCTTTCTCTTCAGGCTCAACAAGCCCAGCTGTCTCAGCCTGTCCTCATAGGAGAGGTGCTCCAGCCTTTCTGTGGACCTGCTTCAACACCTCCCTGACCTCAACATGTCTTAGCATAGCTTCTGGGAGGATCTGCTCCATGATTTTTCTGGGAAGAGAGGTGAGACTAGCAGGTCATTAGTTCCCATGGTCCTCCTTTCTACACTTCTTCAAAATAGGTGCAATGTTTCCCTTTTTCCCATCACCAGGCACTTCACCTGGCAGCAACGACTTCCTAAATGTACAGCCAATTCCCTTGGGACTCTGGAATGCATCTCATCAGATCCCATAGGCTTATGTATGTTCAGATTCCTTGGGTATTCATAAACCTGATCTTCTCTTACAGTGGAAGGGATTTTGCTCCCCCAGACCCCATCTTGCAGTACATCCACTTGAGAGGTGTTAAAAGAGAGGTTGCCAGTGAAGACCAAGCCAAATATTTGTTGTGTACCTAAGCCTTCTCCTTGTCTGTTGTCACCATTTTGCCAGGAGTAGTCATCAGGGAAGTATGCTTTCTTTGACATTCCTTTTCTGGCTGACATACCTTTAGAAGCCCTTCTTGTTATTCGTTGTATCCCTTGCCAAGTTCAGCTCCAGCTGTGCCTTGGTCTTCCAGACCCCATCCCTACACAACCAAGCAGCATCCCTATAATCTTCCCAGGATATGTGTCGCTGCTTCCACTGCCTGTGCATTTTCTTCTTGCCCTTTAGTTTGACTAGCAGGACTTGACTCAGCCATGCTGGTATCTTGCCTTCTTTTCCTGATTTCTTACACCTGATGATTGAGAACTCTTGTGCTCTGTGGAAAGCATCCTTAAAGATCTGCCAGCTCTGTTCTTCTCCCTTGTCCTGAGGACAGTTTCTCAAGGGGTCCTATTGACTATCTCCTTGAAGAGCTAGAATTTTGCTTTTGCAAAGTTCAGGGTCCTGACTTTATTCCTCACCTGACCCATATCCCTCAGGACTGTGAATTCCAGCAGTGCATGATCATTGCAGCCCAGGCTGCTTCCAATCTTGATGTTATCAATTAACTCATTTGCATTGGTGGCCAACAGTTCAAGTATCACATCCCCTCTTGCAGGGCTGTCTGTTACCTGGCTAAAGAAGTTAGTCTCAATGCAGTCCAGGAGTCTCTTGGATTGCCTGCAGCTCACTGTGCTACTTTTCCAGCAGATGTCATGATGGTGAAATCCCCCAGCAGGACGAGAGCCTGCAAGCACAATGCCTCCTGTAGCTGGAGTAAGAAGCTTTCATCAGTAGACTCCACTTGATTGGGTGGCCTCTATTAGACACCAATCACGATGTTCCCTTTCCTGCCTAGGTCTTTAATTCTTACCCATGAGCTTTCAACTTGCTGATGCCTATTCTTCAGAGACAGCTCTTCACACTCTATCCATTTTTTATGTAGAGGGAAACCCTTCCACCTCTCCTTCCTTACCTGTCTCTTCTGAACAGCCTTTAGCCATGAACAGCTACACTCCTTTCATGGGATGCATGTCTCAGGTAAGATATATAATCTGTTTGTGGGCCTTATGTCTTCTGTAATGCTTGAACTCCATGACTGAAGATCATAAGACTTGTGAAGTTTTTATCCATTTTCTTCATCGGCCAATTCTGTTAGGAGGTGTAACAGGTCATGAGACACCATTCCATAAAACCCATTCTTTCATTATTTTAAGTAGAAATGGATAAACTCCATTATAACTTTCACTATATCACAAGCAGCAGAAATAGCTGAGTAGTCTGTAAAGTATCTCTGACATGAGAAAATAGCACGAGCAACATTTGAACTGAGTGTTGAAGAAGCTGGCCAAATCAAGGCTGCTTTTGGTTATCTTTGAAAGACTGTAGCAACTAGGGGAGATTCCTGAGGACTAGAAGGTTGCAAATGTCATGTCTGTCTTCAAGGGACAGGATCCAGGAAACCTCATTCTGGTCAGCCTTGCTCTTATCCCTGAGAACGTGACAGAGCAAATGATCCAGAAGCAATTTCCAAACATGTTAAGGACAAAAGGATGATTAGATTTAACAATACAGGGAATTTGTACTTCATCAACCTGATAACTTTCTACAATAAGATGATTGGCTTGGTGGATAAAGGAAGAGCAGTGGATGTTGTTTCTCTCAATTTTAATGAGGCTTCTGTCATTACTGCCTGTAACCTCTTCATAAATAAGCTGATAAAATACGGCTTAGATAAATAGAAAGTGAGGTAGACTAAAAGCCAGCTGAGATGCTGTCCTTCAAAGGACTGTAAACAGCAGCATGAGCTCCAGTGGGAGGTCAGTTACTAGTGGTGTACTCAGGCAACAGTACTGGCACCAATACTGATTAAGATCTTCATTATGAGCCTGGATGATGTGACCAAGTGCATCCTCAGCCTCTTTGCAGACAATACAAAATTGAGGAGAAATGATTGATCCACACATAAGTGGCTGTGCTGCCCTTCAGAGGGACCTCAACAAGCTGGAGAAATGAGCCAAAAGCAGTCTCATGAAGCTCAGGAATGGGAAATACAACATCCTGCACCTGGGGACGAATAACCACAGGCACCAGCCTAGGCTGTGGGCTGACTGGCTGGGAAGCAGCTTGGCAGAGTAGGACCTTCAAAAGTCACTCAAAATTCCACAGGCCTCCTCTAGTTGACCCTGCTTTGGGCAAGGCGGATGGAGATAGCTCTGGAGATCCCTTCCAATCTTAACTATACTCTGATTCTGTGTTACTGTCTTAAGTAGTCCTAGGTAAATTGTTTTGCCATGTAATGCTCTCTAGCAGAACACTTTTGGTAACCCAGTGTGATGAATATTTCAGACAAACCTACTTCTTAAAATTCAGTGGCAGAATTTTTCATGGACAAAATCATGCTGATCCAACTCTACTGGTTCTTCCTTATAGGAGGAAAAGGCAGAGAAAAAATGGTTTCAGAAGCCAGTGTAGGGACATTAGAAAAAAACATTTCTGTTTACTTTCACACTTAACTTCTGGATATTTACTTGTCTGATGTATAACAAACAAGCAGATTTCTGGCAAGCCTGTTCAAAAAACATTCAATAAATGCATGAATACATACAAAATTTCCATACTCAGCTTGATCACTTTTTCTTTACTTGTATTTTTATCTGATCTAGGCTAGACTTGTGCAAATAATAATTTGACGGGTAATGTCTTTACAAAGAAAACATGGCTGTTTCTCTAAAGTAATATGTTTTAAACATAATATCTGATAATTTGCACTCACTGCTGTGTGACAGGTTGGAGGAAGTCAGCTGAGCCTTCCCAAATCACTCAGAACTTGTGTATAGCTTCGGAATATTTTGTGAAATCTGTTCCAGGTGTTTCCACAGACCATGGGAAACTAAAAATCTCTATCATGTGCATTTAGGCATGTCATTTTCCAGGAAAAAATCTGACATAATAGCGTCATGTTCTTGACTTATTCTGCAGGTGTCCACCATGGTAATGACTTCTTGTGGACACATGATTTATACATCCAATTCAATCACATGAGCAATCCTATAAAAGGTGCATATTTTCATAAAAGTCTAATAGGGGTAAAAATCTCATAGGGCATTTTAGCATGAAACTGGAAAATGAGTTGCTGTAGATGTGTAATCTCTTCTGCTGAAGTCATCATAACTGTTCTGTGGGATCATGAATGACTACATCTTTCAGAAATTACATTTTATGCATTTAAAGAGGTGATGTCTAAGGAGATAGAAAGTATATGGCTGTATAAAATAACATGTAGATTTTTGAAGGAACTATAAAATATTAGCCCTTTGAGTAGGAAAGACCTGTTCATCATGTTATTGGATCTTGTACAGGATAAAGTGTCTCAGTAATCCTTCTAGCATACTTTAAATATCTCAAGCTGGAGTGCTTTTAAAAGTACTTCCTTTGAAAAATTGTTAAACTCTACCAACCAATTGCTAGTTGGCATAAGTGAAGTTCTAACAGTGAGAAATGTCTTTCTGATATGTGCCAAATTGATTTCTGTTTGTTTGAAAGAGGTTATATGCCCTAGCAATTTTCATATTTTCTATATGCAGAGCATAGGTTTTTATGTGAAGTATAAAAACTGACCCAAAATACATCAAAACATTTCTATTAATTCATGAAATTAGGAAAACCTTTTTACATTTTCTCCTGTCACTGATTCCATTTGCTTTATTACTTTCAGCCTCTAGCCCACAAACTTGGTGGCGCAATCAACAAACCCCTTAGTGGCTGTTTCATCTCTGCTCTATTTGATTTCTCCACTCTGAGTAAATGATTAAGTTTTCATGCATTGGTTCAACCAAAATCTATGTTCACTCAACCACATCCTTTATTGATTACTTCTACTGCAAACAGTAGGCCAAGTGTGATATACATAATTGGACAGTTGTCAGGGGATGTGGGTGTTAACAGTCCTGTTTTCCCAATTGGAAACTGGAATCACCTTGATACACAAATATTCTGCACTGTTTCATTCTCATTCCTTGGACCAAGGAGTCCTTTTCCTCAGAATATATGTTTTTAACTCTCAAAGGTCTGGTTGAATGGATTTAATGATTATACCATATAATATGCTCTTCAAGTTGCACCTGTGCACTGCATATAGAAAACTAGAAAAACTGGAATTAATATTTGTCTAACACTTTAACCTTGTCCTTTAACTTATATAAATCATATGCTGTGTTTCTGTGGAGGAGCATTAGATTTTCAATCCTTAGGAAAAAAAAAAAAAAAGATTTAAAAAAATGTGTTTCTAATTCTAAAATTTAGAAGCCTTTTGATGCTTGGCAGATGTTTACAGTGCAGCATATTTAATGTTCTCATTATATTAAAATACTTAAATTAGGAAACTTTAGTAAATCCAGCTCTGCTTATTGACAACTAAGCTTTATGGTAGCCTATAATATATGGTAGTTAGTTTGCAGAGTTTTGGCATCCTTTTCTTGGAATCTAGCTCATCTCAGTCACATAAAGATAATCACTGCAATATTGTAAATTTGCAGCCATGTTTTGCTGGGTTTCCTATTCCCTGGCAGGGTCTATCCTGTTATAATTACTCTAATGGAAGGGAATTGCAGACTTCTGACAGATTTTGAAAGCACATATCCCTAATATAGTTTATAATAAAAACTGTAATGTAAATGAACCTCAGACAGTCATTTGAAGCAGGAAGATAACTTTAAGGTGTTTAAAAATGGTGAGAAAATAAATCACAATTCTCTATCACTTACAGGAACTTCTATTTCTGTGAGTTTCTTAATTAAGCCTAGATTTTTCTGTCTTGCTTGGTGGCTTGACATTTAGCATGCTACACTCCTACATTAGTGACTCAAGTTCATGGCTAATATTGAGGTCAGCTGCACTAACACTCAAGCCTTAAAGCGAAAAAGAGCGTAGAGCCTTACTCACAAGCAAACCTAGATGTCTATCTTATATCTTGTAATCATATTGCAGAGATCTTATATTGTTAATATGACTGGCTTTATTAAAAAATAAAGGAAATCTGCAAATGTTACTGTCAAAGTACATTAGCCAATTTTCAACTTAGATTCAGCTGTGACCTCAGGTTGCTCTGATCTCACTGGGATTTGGGGGTGACACCTGCAATCCACAGTTTATAGGTTTGCCTGTGTGATTCCAGCAGCCTTTTATCCACCCAGCCAAAGTGAAATATTGCACTCAGGAAAAGGCAGTTATCCCCAGAACTAAGAGACAGCACCATTATGGAGCTACTGCTGCACCACCAGGGTTCTAGAGCAAGAAATGGCATCTCTGAATGACAGGAGCCGAAAAAGTCTTACTGAAAAACTAGCCTTTTTACCTTCTTCCCCTATTTTGTCAGGATATGGAGTCCTGCTGTATTGAAAATGTTATCAGCTTCTCAGTAGAAAAACCTGGAAAAAATGGAAACTCCAAAACCCCTATATAAAAAACATCACTTGCATTTTCATTCATGGCCCTAAAATATGGCACCGTATTTGGAAGAAAAACTTAATTTTATTTCACTTAAATGATCCAGTTCTGCCCTCACGGGTTCTGTGTGAACTCATCTTGTTGGTCTCAGCACAGGTAGTGCCCAGATGACTGTTTTGGAAATAAAGTCCAGTCATGAATGAGTCATTACAAAGTTGCTTCAGGACATGGGGATAGTTCTTCAGCATTCGGAGAGACCATCTGAGTGAATACCTATTTTTGTCCCTGTCCTTTGCTTCAGTCAGGGAAAAGCAGCTGAAACTACGAAGCGCTTGGAAGAGTTCATGAAGGCTGCTGAGAACGCTCATCTAAGCCAAAGCCAGGTGGATGCATGTGTATTACTTGGGAATATTTACAATGAAAGAGTAAGTATTAGTTGTAGTAATGTTGTCAAACAATTGGGTTTAATTCGTGGTAAAAAAGCTAAGTTTGCATAGGAGATGACCCAGAATGATTTGATCCAGATAATGTGTCTTACAAGAGTTACCAAAGAAGATATTGTGTGACTAAATTAAATGCGACTTAAGTCTTCAGGAAAGGTGAAAATTTCACACCATATTTAACGTGTCAGGATTTGTTCTAGAATAGGTGCATGAAAACTCCAAATTCAGATCATGGAAAATTTTCAGTGTTGTGAAAATCTACATCCAAATCACTATTCGAGCCTCATATGCCCATAAAGAGTCATCAGTTAACACAAATGAAATTTTATTGTACTACACATTGATTATACCTTAGCTACTGAAGTGTTCTTATCTCAACCCATGGGAGTTACATTCTTTTGATTCTTCTCCCCATCCCTCTGGGAACAGGGGTGGAGGAAGGGGGGAAGTGAGAGGGTGACTGCAAGGTTCTGAGTTACAGCTGGGCTTAAACCACAACAGTTCTTTTTGGCACCAAATGTGGGGCATGAAGGGTTGAGATAATGACCGATCTGACTGGAGTGTGTCTAATTGTATTTGTGATAAGCATTCATTGTTTCAGATTAATAGTCACTCGTCACAATTCTGATTTATTGGCTCTCAAGTTCTTGCTCTTGATCTCACAGTTTCAGCATGTCATACCTTACTTAGAGCTGGTATTTGCTGTGTTAGTGTTTATCTGCTGGGGGACTTGGGCTAAGGTTCTGGTTTCATTTTACTTTATGGTAATGACTTGTAATACAATACAGTCATGGATCATGAAACTGATCTGGCTTGCGTTCCCAGTGTGGTTGCTACCTCTGTACTTTGGGAGGCATATAATAGAAGTGTTTAGCAATTACACATCTCTTTTCCCTCCCTCGGGTGGTCAGCCCGCGAAGGAGACATTCCCTTATGCTCCCAGCCCCCCCACCAGACCCTTTGCAGCATCTTTTGGGAGTTCTGAAGGTTTTGAATGGCCTTTAGGTACCCTTGAGACCTGCCTGCTGATTGTGATGGGGATCACCATGTTGGCACGCATACAGAGTGTGTTTTACCCGTGACCATTTTGTCTGATCTCGAGAGCTGAGCAGAGTCAGGTCTGGGCCTTGTCTAGGGTTAGATGACAATATAGAAGGACCAAGAGATTTTCCCCAAGGCTGGATAGTCGTGAGTGACAGGGTGTATGGGATAGTATGGGCAAGTGTCTAGGCCAGTGGGCCCCTACAGTGCTTTGGAATTTCACCACTGAACAAGTGCAAAATCCAGAAGAATTAGTAAAACACTTAAATGAGGTGTGGTGTCATTCTGTTCACACCAGAGATGGACAAATCATGGCATGTTCTGGGGCTTGGCCTATGCTTACAGAGCCCTGTTCAACAACATCCAGCACCTTAAAAAGGAAAAAAATGTCCCTGGATCTGATGGCAAAGCAACAGACAGCGCAGCTACTCCAGCTCCAAGCACAGCAGCTACACCAGCCCCAGCGACAAGTACAGTAGATACTCAAACTTTGATTGCAACAGATAGTGCAGCTATTCCAACTCCAAGTACAGCAGCTACACCAGAGGACCAATTTGTGCCAATAGTGGTTGCCCCTGTACGCAAGGCGAAAAGCAAAAAAGAGGCAAGAAAGATGAAGCAAGATGAAGAAACAATGTACTCACCACCTGGGACAGCATCTGATTAGGAGTTATTAGTATGTGAATCAGAGGAAGAAGAGGTGATGTCTCAACCCCGGACCTCAACCAAGCTACAGAATATACGAAAAGATATTACCCGTCAACCAGGGGAGCACATAATCACGCGGTTGCTCTGATGCTGGGCCAATGGGACCAACAGTCATGAACTAGAAGGTAGGGAAGCCAAGCAGCTGGGATCATTTGCTAGAGAAGGGGGAATTGACAAAGCAATTGCAAGAGAGAAAGTCCCTCAGTCTTTAGAAGCAGCTCTTGGCAGCTGTGAAAGAAAGGTTTCCATACAAGGATGATGTTATGAGTCGTTTGGCCAAGTGGACTACTCTAGGGAAAGGCATCCAGTCTCTGAGGGAATCAGCCATTGGAGAGATGACCTATAACATCAAGCCAAATGCCGGGGATGTACCCATAGATCCAGATGAAGTAGAATGTACACGACCCATGTGGCAGAAATTTACACGGAATGCACCGTCATCATATGCCCATCCGTTGGCAACAGTAACATGGAATGACATAGTACCACTAACAGTGGATGAAATGATTCATAAACTCTGAGAGTTCGAAGAAAATCTCACCCCTTCCATCATTTCAGCTGTGGAAAAACTGGCCCAGGAGTTCAAACAATTGAGAGTCAACCTATCTGATCTATCCAGCTCCTCACGTGTACCAACCCACATCTCAGCTATTAACAAAAGGTGTCCTACTGTTCGAGAGAGAAGATACAGAAGGTATACACCACGGGCCACCCTATGGTTTTACCTGCGGGATCACGGAGAATACATGACGAAGTGGGATGGAAAACCTACCTCAGCTCTGAGGGAATGGGTGCATGAATTAAAGAGGAGAACAAAGGTCAAGAAAGATCATCCTATGAAAGCTGCAGCTCCAGTCTCTGGTGAGCAAGATCCCAAATGGAGTGGAAGAGCTGATTTTACTCCAGCTCCTGCAATAAAGAAGAATAATCCCCTTCTACAAGACTTAAGTGTCCAGTGTTGTGATCGCTATTAGAGCGGCCCTGCCTCCAGCCAGGTGGAAGTAGGGGACAATCGGATTTACTGGACTGTGGGGATCAGCTGGCCTGGCACATGAGTCCCACAGAAGTATAAGGTTCTAGTAGACACCAGTGCACAGTGTACCCTGACGCCATCAAGCTGTCAAGGGGTGGAACCCATTTCTATTTCTGGAGTGACAGGAGGATCCCAAGAGTTGACTGTACTGGAGGCTGAAATCAGCCTGACTGGGAGGAAATGGCAAAAACACCCCATTGTGACGGGTCCGGAGGAGCCATGCATCCTTGGCATAGACTACCTCAGGAGAGGGTACTTCAAAGACCCCAAAAGGGTACCGATGGGCTTTTGGTGCTGCTGCTTTGGAGACAGAGGAAATTGAGCAGCTGTCCACCTTACCTGGTCTCTCAGAGGATCCTTCTGTTGTGGGGTTGCTGAAGGTCGAAGAACAACAAGTGCCCATCGGGACCACAGTCGTGCGCCGGTGGCAATATTGCACCAATCGAGACTCCCTGATTCCCATCCATAAGCTGATCCGTAGACTGGAGAGTAAAGGAGTGATCAGTAGGACCTGCTCACCCTTTAATAGCCCCATATGGCCAGTGCAAAAGTCTAACAGAGAGTAGAGACTTACAGTAGACTATCGTGGCCTGAATGAAGTCACACCACCCTTGAGCGATGCCATATTGGACATGCTAGAACTTTGGTATGAGCTGGAGTCAAAGGCAGCCAAGTGCTATGCCATGATTGATATTGCCAGTGCATTTTTCTCACTTCCTCTGGCAGCAGTGCAGGCCACAGTTTGCTTTTACTTGGAGGGACGTCCAGTACACTTGGAACTGACTGCCCCAGGGGTGGAAACACAGCCCTACCATCTGCCATGGACTGATCCAGACTGCACAGGAACAGGGGCAAGCTCCATAACACCTGCAATACATTGATGACATTATCATGTGGGGCAATACAGAGAAAGAAGTCTTTGAGAAAGGGAGGAAAATAATCCAAATTCTGCTGAAAGCTGGTTTTGCCATTAAACAGAGTAAGATCAAGGGACCTGAACAGGAGATTCAAGTTTTGGAAATAAAATAGCAAGATGGATGTCGCCAGATCCTCACAGATGTGATCAACAAGATAACAGCAATGTCTCCACCAACTAATAAGAAAGAAACACAAGCTTTCTTGGATGCTGTGGGGTTCTGGAGAATGCACATCCCGAATTACAGTTTTACTGTAAGCCCACTCTATCATGCAACCCGAAAGAATCATAGAATCATAGAATACTTAGGGTTGGAAAGGACCTCAAGATCATCTAGTTCCAACCCCCCTCCCATGGGCAGGGACACCTCCCACTAAACCATGCCATCCAAGGCTATGTCCAACCCCACCTTGAACACCGCCAGCGATGGAGCATTCACAACTTCACTGGGCAACCCATTCCAGGGCCTCACCACCCTCACAGTAAAGAATTTCTTCCTCATATCCAATCTAAACCTCCCCTGTTTAAGTTGAAACCCATTACCCCTTGTCCTCTCACCACAGTCCCTAATGAAGAGTCCCTCCCCAACATCCCTATAGGCCCCCTTCAGGTATTGGAAGGCTGCTATGAGGTCTCCACGCCGCCTTCTCTTCTCCAGGCTGAACAGCCCCAATTTTCTCAGCCTATCTTTGTATGGGAGGTGCTCCAGTCCCCTGATCATCCTCATGGCCCTCATCTGCACTTGTTCTAACAGTTCCATGTCCTTTTTATCTTGAGGACGCCAGAACTGCGCCCAATACTCCAAGTGAGGTCTCACGAGAGCAGAGTAAAGGGGCAGGAGCACCTCCCTCGACCTGCCGGTCACGCTCCTTTTGATGCAGCCCAGGATACGGTTGGCTTTCTGGGCTGCAAGCACACACTGCCGGCTCATGTTCATTTTCTCATTGACCACCACCCCCAAGTCCTTCCCCGCAGGGCTGCTCTGAATCTCTTCTCTGCCCAACCTGTAGCTGTGCCTGGGATTGCTTCGACCCAGGTGTAGGACCCTGCACTTGGCATGGTTAAACTTCATCAGGTTGGCATCAGCCCACCTCACAAGCATGTCAAGGTCCCTCTGGATGGTATTCCTTCCCTGCAACATATCAACCGAACCACACAGCTTGGTGTCATCGGCAAACTTGCTGAAGGCGCCCTCAATCCCACTGTCCATGTCACCCACAAAGATGTTGAATAAGACCGTCCCCAACACCAGTCCCTGGGGGACACCACTCGTTACTGGTCTCCAGCTGGACATTGAGCCATTGAGCACTACTCTTTGCATGCAGCCATCCAGCCATTCTTTATCCACCGAGTGGTCCACCTATCAAATTGATGTCTCTCCAACTTAGAGAGAAGGATGTCATGTGAGACAGTGTCAAAGGCTTTACACAAGTCCAGGTTGATGACATCAACTGCTCTGCCCCTGTCCATCAGTTTCGTAGCCCCTTCATAGAAGGCCACCAAATTGGTCAGGCAGGATTTCCCTTTAGTGAAGCCATGCTGGGTGTCACCAAGCACCTTGTTGGTTTTCATGTGCCTCAGCATGCCTTCCAGGAGAATCTGCTCCAAGATTTTGCCAGGCACAGAGGTGAGACTGACTGGTCTGTAATTCCCTGGGTCATCCATTTTCCCCTTCTCAAAAATGGGGGTTATATTTCCCTTTTTCCAGTCATCGGGAACTTCACCTGACTGCCATGATTTTTGAAATATGATGGACAGTGGCTTAGCAACTTCATTTGCCAGCTCCTTCAGGACCCGCGGATGGATTTCATCCCGTCCCATGGACTTGTATACCTTCAGGTTCCTAAGGTGGTCTTGAACCAGGTCCTCTCCTACAGTGGGCCCAGGGTCTTCAAGAAGAATGGTTTTAAATGGGGCCCTGAGCAACAACAAGTCTTTGAGCAAATTAAACAAGAGATAGTTCATGCAGTAGCCCTTGGACCAGTCCGGACCAGGCCATATGTAAAAAATGTACTCTACACTGCAGCCGGGGAGGAGTCCTACCTGAAGCCTCTGGCAGAAAGCTCCAGGAAAGACTCGAGGTCGACCCCTTGGCTTTCGGAGTCAGGGATACAGAGGATCTGAGGCCAGCTATACCCCAACTGAAAAAGAGATACTGGCAGTCTATGAAGTGGTTCGAGCTGCTTCTGAAGTGATTGGCACCGAAGCACAGCTCCTCCTGGCACCCCGGTTGCCCATGCTGGGATGGATGTTCAAATGCAGGGTCTCCTCTACACATCATGCAACCAATGCTACACGGAGTAAGTGGGCTGCACTAATTAGGCAACAAGCTCGAAGAGGAAATCCCAGTTGTCCAGGAATTCTAGAAGTCGTGATGGACCTGCCAAAGGGCAACGATTTTGGAATGTCTCCAGAGGAGGAGGTGACGTGTGCTGAAGAGGCCCCACCACATAATGAACTGTCAGAAAGTGAAAAGCGCTATGCCTTGTTTACTGATGAGTCCTGCCGTATAGTGGGAAAGCGTCGGAGGTGGAAGGCAGCTGTATGGAGTCCTTGATGACAAGTTGCAGAGACTGCCGAAGGAGAGGGTGAATCAAGTCACTTTGCCGAGGTGAAAGCCATCCAGCTGGCCTTGGACATTGCTGAACAAGAAAAGCGGCCAGTACTTTATCTCTATACTGACTCATGGATGGTGGCAAATGCTGTGTGGGGGTGGTTGCAGCAATGGAAGCAGAGCAACTGGCAACGCAGAGGTAAACCCATCTGGGCTGCTGCACTGTGGCAAGATATTGCTTCCCCAGTGCAGAACCTGGTGGTGAAGGTACGCCATGTAGATGCGCATGTACCCAAGAGTCGGGCCACTGAGGAGCACCAGAACAGCCAGCAAGTGTATGAAACTGCTAAGATTGAAGTGTCTCAGATGGACTTAGATTGGCAGCATAAAGGTGAATTATTTTTGGCCTGGTGGGCCCATGACACTTCAGGCCATCAGGGCAGAGAAGCAACATACAGATGGGCTCATGATTGAGGGGTGCACTTAACAATGGACTCTATTGCCGGGGTTACAATAGGTTGTTAAAAACTGCACTGAGAGCAATGGGTTGTGGGAATTTCAAGCATTGGGATACACACTTACCAAAAGCCACCCGGTTGGTCAGCACCAGAGGATCTGCCAACAGGGCTGGCCCAGCCTGGTCAGAAATTTTGCATCCTGTAGAAGGGGACAAAGTTCCTGTGATGCACATAAAGAATTTGCTGGGGAAGACAGCCTGGGTTATTCCTGCTTCAGGTAAAGGCAAACCCACTCATGGGATTGCTTTTGCTCAGGGACCTGGATATACTTGGTGGGTAATGTGGGAAGACGGGGAAGTCCGATGTATACCTCAAAGGGATTTTATTTTAGGGGAAAACTGCCAATGAACTCAATTGTATGCTATTGCCTGCTATGTAGCACTTTTATAGCCCACCAACTAGATGTCTTCAGGTCACCAGCAATGGGCCCTGACTTCCCCTCTGACCATCATCCCAACAAAGAATGAACTTAGATGAAACCAGACGAGTTCTGCAGCAAAGGAACGATCAGCATCAGCAGGCAAGGATCCAACACTGCACACAGCCTCTCTGCTCTGAAAGACTGTTACGAGAGATGAAGCCCAACATCATGGACCGAATGGACTCCGCAGCTTTATGGGGACTGGTCCATGCACTAAGGAATGATCTCTCTTCCTCTCTCTGTGTGGTTGTATATATATGTGCATATATATAAGAGTGATGGTATATTGAAAATGTGGGATCTGAGCATGACATGAATGGTATGGAATAAGGGGTGAAAACTGTCCTGGGTTCAGCAGTAGCAGTCATTTTTTCTCCTTCTTAGTAGCTGGTGCAGTGCTGTGTTTTTTACTTTCGGCCTGGGAACAGCACTGATGACACCCATGTTTTCAGTTGCTGCTCAGTAATGTTTACTCTGACCAAGGACTTTCTGAGTCTCGTGCTCTGCCAGGGAGGAGGGGAAGCCGGGAGAAAGCAGAGACAGGGCACCTGACCCAAACTGACCAAAGAGGTATTCCATACCACAGCACATTATGCCCACTATATAAACTGGGGGCAGTCACCCAGAAGGGCTAGATCACTGCTCAGGTCGGGCTGGGTATTGGTTGGCTGGTGGTGAGCGGTTGTATTCTCTTCCCTTGTTATTTCCCTTATCATTATTATTACTGGTGGTAGCAGAAGTGGTTTGTGTTATACCTTAGTTACTGGGCTGTTCTTATCTCAGCCCTTAGGAGTTACATTCTTTTGAGTCTCCTCTCCATCCATCTGGGAGCAGGGGGAGGAAAGGGGGGGGGAGTGAGAGAGAGACGGTGTGGTTCTGAGTTACGGCTAATCTTAAACCATGACATACTCCAAATTCAAAAAAATAATTAACTAAATTCTGCTTAACCATATTTCGCTGCTTCTGCCACCTTTGCTAATAATCAGTTCTATGAAAACTGATATTTTAAGAATTAGCCTCTTTTTGGTTATTATCTAAATTATCCTTCACATTTCAGAATTTGCTGTCTTGAACTGAGGTAGTGGTGTAGAAGGGAAGAAAGTTAGTAACTTAATCTAATTAATTTACATAAAATATATAAATTAAACATACTAAAAAAAAATCTTATCAAGATTTACAATTCCCTATATTCTACACCATTTTTTCTTCAAGGTCAGTAATGTTTACCAAAACTGAATCTAAAGTACCATCTTCTCTCTTGGGTCACCGCCTGCTTGGTGTCAGCTGTCATCACCAGTATTCTCTAATTCATTATTAGGGTATTTTTATTCAACTCTGTACTTCCCTGGTGACACAATTTGCAGTAGTACTGTCCTTTTCATGGAATTAAATATATCTCTATTTATATCCAGATCTGTCCTGAGGGAGCCCTTACTAAACCAGCAATATAACTTTTACTGTTCTTCCTAAAGTGACTTTGACCAAATTCACTTTTTTCTGTCCATGCTGTTGCTGTATCTTTCCATTTCTGTCATCTTACTATTCCATCACCATCACTGTCTTTCTTTAATGCTGAACAATTGTTTCATGCTTTCTAGACAGGCTTGGTTTACCCATATGTTTCTTGTTTCCTAAAATGCCTTGGTTTGTGTCATGTGCAAGTATTAGGTCTAATTTCTCCCACTTTAAGTGATTCAAGTAAGTTAAGAGTTCCTTACTTAATATGCAAACTCTGACAGTTAACATGACACAGTGTCATTTTTCATTTTACTTTTCTCAAGTTTCTTAGCCTGATTTGCTGTATTCCTCTCACTAATTGCATCACTTAACCTATTATAGTTCTCATGAGTATGATATGTAGATGTTTCTGCTTTTCATCTATGGTCCTACTGCTTATTGTTCATTATTGTATCTTCATGAGCCTAAATCTGCTCTCTTGCATTGAACAAAGCTTAAAGACTACCTGAATTTCTATTACTCTTTCCTCCTATTTAAATTACATGCACATTTTAGCAGTTACGTTAATTTTGATCCCCAAAAGTAACATCAAGTGCAACAGGTATCAATTGGAGTCTCTCCTCCTGGTCTATGCTCTATGCAGAAGGAAATTTCAAATTTATTAAATTGAGCTGAGAGTGAAAGAATACAACAGCTCTGAATATGTTTTCACGCAGGAAGTTTGTGCCATCAGAGCAGCAGAATTCCACACCAATAAGAGAATGGAAGGCATCTTCCAGAGGTGCTTTAATTGGTATTGTATGTTCAAAATACTACACAGACAACCAAACCCAGTTTTGTTCCTGAGAAAGATATGAGCAATGTTATCTGGATTTTAGAGCTTAGGAAACAGCAAGGGAGAATGATTTGCTGAATACCTTGCCATGAGTCATTCTATGGGCTGGTCTCTCAGCTGCAACATCTTTGAGGTGCCAGAGGAGCAGGCTCTAACTATAATGTCAGGATAAAATGCAGGTGTCTACAAGTAGTTTTTACAATTTATTTTTTTTCTTTCTTTACCAGGGGAGCTATAAAGAAGCTTGTGAATATTTCAGTCAGGCTTATGAGACAGCAAAAACTTTAAATAATTTGCCCTTAGTGGATGAAACAAAGGCATACTGTGGCATTGCAAAGGCTCATAAACTGATGGTGCCATTTAACAGCCATATAGAAGCAGAAGATCTCATCAGCCTCATGTATCTGCTGGCATGGAAGGAGAGCAGAAGTGACATGTGCACTGACCCTCTTACAGTTGGTAAGACATTGGTTATGAAATACATTAGTGCTGTATTGTCCTCAACGGTTAAGTCATTTTTCTTGTAGACTTTTATTAAATTATTCCCTGGGTTTAATTTGTGTGCTGAATGGGGGTTAGATTTACTCCTTTGTCCGCTTATTTTAAAGGCTGAATTAAGTAAGTTTAATAACAGGGAGAAACAGGGAGAAAACAGGGAGGAAAAAATATAACAAGGAGAAACAGATAGCAGTAGTTGCTATGGATGGTAACTTACTTTTTTTCAATGCTGTTTTCCAAAACATCAGTTATGGGCAAGCAGCGTTGTATTAGTTTTTTCATTTATCATTATTTTAATCCTTAAAGAAAAAAAAATAAATCTTCATTTCTGGTCAGTTTTTCAAGTGCATCCCAGGAGAAGTTCCCTGTTTCTAAAAGTAAGAAATAATTTCTGCTTGATGTAGGGGGCATAGTTTTGAATTCAGAAGAACATGCTGGTTTATTTTTAGCATCCTTATACTTGACATTGGAGAGGAAGGAGGGAAGGAATAAAAAAAAAAAAAAGCCACTCTGTTTTCTTCACTGTGTTTCCTTATCTTAGATAAAGAGTAGAGCAGGACTTTGTCTGGAGCAGACCTCTTCGTGGGTTAAATTTTCTTTACTTTTTTTTCCCCTATACTATCTGTTAATACAAGAAAAACTGAATTATGCATTCTCTCCAAGTATTGATAATATTAAACTATGTTGTTCTTTGGAATGAAAAGGGACAAATGTACTGCATCTTAAAGCTTTCCTCTCTGTATTCCTGTGGATAGTGTGAATCTGGAGTACAGTGAAAATAAATGACAGCTGGGCCAAATTCATAACATGGAGCTTCAGAGTTACTGTGTCCAAATTCCCCCAGTTATCATACTCTCAAAGACAAAGAACTGCATGTCTGCTGTTTTCTTTTGTATCTTTTCCTTTCATAGAATTTGAAAATGAAGCATGACTTCAACTGTAAATTTTATACATAAAATAAGTGGTTAATAGACTGATATTCGAAGATGTTAGCGGCTTCATAGGAGCCAGGATACCAGAGGCAACACTGTAAGCAACTGAGAGCTGTAGAACAAAGACATTCACTGGCATGCTGAAGTGATAACAAATTAGGTAGCACACTCTTTGGAGTTCTAGTGATGGTAACGGGCAGTCTTTTCTCAATGATATTGTGCTTCTTTTTCAATGACTGTATATATTTATGATTTTTGCCTCAATAAGTGAATATCCAGCACATTCTCAGATTTTGGTGGCTGGCAGAGTTAATTGGGGGCATGTCTCCTGCAAAGGACAGTAAATTCCTGGACCTGTAGTGCACATACCAAGAATTCCAATGTGGTCAAAGAAGAATCCAGTGTCAAGCAATTTTATGTGTATTTCACATGAGGATCATTACCTGTAGCTGATGTAAATAGGAGGCAAAGAAAAATCAACAATGGCAACAACAAAATAGCAGGATCCTCAACAGCATAGGATGATATTTGTATCTTCAACATGTATTTTCCTTCTTTCACGGAAAGAGGTTTTCCATTCCACTTTTATACATTGCTTTCTCCAGTCAGTTGTGAAACTCATTTGTATCCTGAAATGATATGTGCCCCTTTAAGCTTGAGATTCATGCCTCTTTTTAACTGCACTTCAGGGATAAAAAGACTAGGATTAGAAAAACCCTTTATGTCCTGGCAAGCATGATTCCAGAAACAAGTTTTGCCTGCTGAGATTCTCTTCCTTCTGCATTTCTGCCTAGTTTACCTCTGTTACTTTCAGTATTACAGTTTTTGTTTTAGTTCCAGTTAACTCCAGGAACCCTGTGGCTATTGCATATTTAGCAGCTCTTCCAGTTCAATATCATTCTTCTCATTAGTGCTCCAAGCTTACTCTCATGATACCTCAGATTACATCCAGGAAAACACAGTGTCACACTGTCAGCACAATCTGTAACATTCTTCTTGTTTTGTGTGCCAAATCTCTCGTTAGCACCAGCATTACATTTTTAATATCTTTGTCTGGCAAAACATGACCTGGCATTAATTCAATATTAGGATTCACTGGCTTTGAGTTTCAGGTACAACCTTTATCCTACCTTCCAGGAGAATGTCTGTGCATCCTGTGATGAACTCATCACTTTGGAAATTCCTGCTGTGATAATAGAACAGTAATTCTAGCTCTTTCAAACAGCTCAGCATCAATAACCTACTAGATTTTTCTCAGTCTTTTTAGGATAAAACAGCTAAAGACAAGATACAATGCTAATTCTTAATCCATGGGGGATTTTAATAACAGGAAGGTAATAAATTTTTATTTCTGACTGTTCTGACTGAATATTTCTGTGACAAAAAAAAAAAAAAAAAAAAAAAAATTAAAACCAGAGTAGTTTCTGTATTCTTAGGCAAAATAGATACTTACACTAGTAGAGGAACAATCGCATTTAAATTCATGTACTGCCATGTATCTTATGTCTTTCAACCAAGGCTTATTTTCTAAATCAATCATTTCAATAACTAGGCAGGAAGAACCATCAATTACTAAACTTATCTCAACATTTATTAATAAAATGGATGCTTTGACCAAAGTTGTCATGGGCAAAAGGGACAGAAAACCATGTTTATAAATGCAAAGGATAATGTGTTTCCATCTCCTGCATTTGACTTGGTCACTTGTCTTCACATACAAAAGAAATATTTGTGCCATTGTGAGATACCACTGCAAGAATAATTTTTTTACTGATCTTTTATGGTTAGTCAGACATGTTTTCAAAACAATCAGCAGAATCAGTAGAGAAAAAGGCTTGTGACTCCATGTTAGAACCTAAAAAAGAGCCTACAGCACGACTAACATTGATGAGGAAATATTTCACAAGTCTTTCAGTAAATAATCTCCAAGGGAGAAGAATAATTAAAGGTGCTGAAGGCAGGAAAATTTTGGATCAGATTTTTTATATTGATTACATGAAATGCTGACCAGGAATTGTGTTTTCTGTGAGTCTGGCAGCTTCTAGGTCATTTCATCTAGCAGGGCTGTGCCTCAGCAAAAGGCCTTGGATGCTTGGAATCATCTAAACGCTTTTAAGAGTAGACTTAAAATGTATCGTTTTCCTCATACTAAAAAGTCTTCAGTTGTTTTCTTGAGAAACGTAATGTGCTTTTGAGCACTATTTAGATTTACGTTTCGTAACTTCAGAGAACTTTGAAAAATTGGCACATTTTACAATCACAGGTTTTCTGTGTTTTCTTGGTTTGGTTTGGTCTTTTTTTTTCTTCTTTTTTTTTTTTTAATAGCTATAAATGCAGCGTAAATGATTGTCTTACCCATATCATCAACTGTGAGGTC
Source organism: Amazona ochrocephala (assembly GCA_039720435.1). NCBI lineage: Eukaryota > Metazoa > Chordata > Aves > Psittaciformes > Psittacidae > Amazona > Amazona ochrocephala. The sequence goes on from CM077879.1 coordinate 67,581,167, forward strand.
CTACGATCAATGGAATTATCTTGTACCATCAACTTCAGAACTATTTCTAGCATTCCTCTTTAGAATGTGATAAACTGCTTTTTTTACTGTCTCTTCTTTCTGAAGAACACTAATTCCAGGAAAGCTTCTAACAGTATGAATCTTGTCTTTCCTTCTTTAATAGGTACCTCAAATGCATGCTAAATGAAACTGTTATGCCTTGGCACTGTACCCAAAATGCTTGACCGTACTTGAGCAAATCAAAACCAGTCTTCATCAGGAATATGCATTGTAAATTATATTTTGTATTTGCCCAGTAAATTTGCCTTGGTGGTAGCAGATTTTTTGATCTGAGAATATTTAAGAGAAAGGGAAGTTATGGTGTACTGATCAAAACTATAAAACCAGCAAGTCTTTGTACCTTACACAGATAAACATCCATAAAATAGTTTTGATGTGATATCAGTGGAAAGGTAGTGGCTTGGGTTAGCAGGTTCCTTTCACTGCATATTTCACACGTAAAGCTGTATCATAGATTTTGGCCTATTGTGCTACTGCCATAGGACTGTCAGAATTGTGCACATGCATGCACTCCCTCAAAGCCGCTGTTTGTGTCTCTGTTGTATTTATTACTTTAAAAGGTCTATTCTTCAGTTAGCATGTACAGAAGGGAAATATATATTAGCTTGCATGGTGACTGAAATTAGCATACAGTCTTACTATTTTAACATGTCTCTTCTTGATGGCATATTCGTGGGGTTTGTAACTATGTTGTTGAGTAAAGCTAGTGACAAAGTAGCTAGACTGTATTTGAACAGGACAAATTATGACTTTCTTCACAACCACTGCTGTAAAGACGATGGGAATGCTCAGGCCCTCATTTTGGGAAGTTGAGAGAATGCCTGTGCCTCAAAAGAACATTCTGGGGCCCATGCCCTTCTCAACAGTCTGTTCACTGTGCAAGAGTCTGGATGTAGGATCTGTAATGGACACTCCTTCAAGTTCTATATGTTCATGATTTATGTCAATATCAAATTGTTAATATGACCAAAAATAATGAGAAATTGAAATTACTTTAGAAAGAGGTTTCAGTGTTTTCTGAGAAAATACACTTGAACATGAAATAAGGGAATTATACACTTGTTCCCACTGTTGAATAAGAACTATGATTTCAAAATATTGAAAGGTGTGTGACCAAGTACAGACACCAAGGCTATCCCTGTGCCAGGTCACAAAGGCTCACTTGTTCATACGCATGTTTCAAAAGTAGCTGAAATGCTTCAAGTGTCCCGTACTAAAATTCACAGAATAGCTTCTGCCCATTTTTATGGGGTTTACTGTTTCAAACAATTTGCTCTCTTCTGGAAAAATGCTGTGGTTAGAAATGCCAAAATATGTACATTTAAAAAAAATATTAGGAAAAAAATTTAGAGGTGGTTCTGTCTTTTTTTTTCTCCTTAAAATTTTGTAAATGTGTGCTGCTTCTGCTTGTTCATCTCACCTAGCACTACCAGTTGCTGAATTTTAGCTTTTCTCACTTTTCTGTTTAAAGAATCTCAGTCTTTTTTTTTTTGTTTGTACTGCTGTACCTTTGATATTAATGCAAAATATCTTACCTAATTGTTGAAAACCAGAATGCTTACATATAGGCATTGATGGCATGGAACAGATGTGTTTCAGAAAATCAGCTTGTGTGCTTATTGTGGTTTAATCCCAGCCAGCAACTAAGTACCATGCAGCCATTCATTCACTTCCCACTTCTGCTTCAATAGGATGGGGAGAAGAATCAGAAAAGAAAAAAAAATCATGGGTTGAGATAAGAGCAGTTTAATAATTTAACTAATGTAAAATATAATAATAATTGTAATGGAAGTGAAAAATAGAGGAATAAACCCCAAGAAACCCAAGTGATGCGCAGCTCACCACCCACTGATCAATGCCCAGTCAGTCCCCAGGCAACAAGTGGCATCTCCTCGCCAACTCCAACTCCGGTTTCTATACTGAGCATGACATTCTATGATATAGAATATCCCTTTGGCTAGTTTGGGTCAGCTGTCCTGTCTCTGCTCCCTTCAGGCTTTTTGTGCCCCTCCTCACTGGCAGAGCATGAGGGACTGAAAAGTCCTTGATTAGGGTCAGCACTATTCAGCAACAGAAACAGTGGAGTGTTATCAACATTATTCTCACACTAAAGCCAAAGCACAGCACTATACCAGCTAATACAAAGAAAATTAGCTCTATTCCAACCCAAACTAGGACAGTGGTTCACATATTTTATTTATTATTAATTGGGGTTTGGTTTTAAGTATTTGATTAAGTCTGCTTATTGATATACTTTGATATTTTTAGAAAGTGAGAGTGATTATTGCTTGAACTACAAAAAGAATCGGGTACAAAGAGAAGAACTGAGGGCGACAGGGAAGTTTTGGTCGCATTGTGATGAGCAGCCGGGCACAGCAGATACTCAATGAAGAGTCTGAGAACACAGTTTAAATGTCAGTTTAGCTGTGAGTACAGTAGAAAACACTTGTTGTGTTTTCTGCTGATGGCTGAAGTTTGTCTGACAAGGAAGTGTTGATATTCAGTGTTCCTGTGCTTTGTACAAATGCACTATCCAGGTTTTCTTCCTGTGATTCCCACCCCCCCAACCCCACCCCGGTTCTTTTAATGCTGCCTTAATTGGGATTGCGACACAGGATCAGACTCAGACCAGGTGTGTGGATTGGCAGTACCAAATTTGAGAGGGTTTGTAGAATATTTTGATGTTTAGCCATGGAATGATGTGGTAGGAGAAGTTTCTTCATAGTTGTCATGGACAATAGTCTTTGCCAAGAGTTGGCAGTTCTTGTATAGCTAAGTGGTGTTATAATCCAAAAAAAATCATTATCATCCTGCCTAATGTGATTGTGAGTATTCTTGTCATCAGTTATATATAAACATCTCAACCAGAGGAGGATTTGGACCTCATCTAGATTTTTCTTCCATCTGATACTTTCAATGGAAACATCTAAATCTCACCATACATTTATTTCCTTTAGACACATCCTGTGCTAAACATTGCTGGCATCCAGCTGTGTTTTCCCAGACAATCTTTTTAGATCAGCAGAAAATGTTTTCTTAAATAAGGTGAATTGTTCTTTCTTGTGGAAAAAAAAAACAAACCGTTGGAAGTGGTGTTCAAACTACAATATATTGTCAAACTCTTTGGTGTAGCTTTATCCACTGAACTAGGGTAGCTTTGTGCACTGCACTGTCAGTGCTTCTTCCAAATTGTAGTTCTCTACCAGTTTAAATTCTCAGGGCTGAAGCTCAGTCCTGCTCTGATTCTCTAGGGCGCTTGAATGGTACAAAAGAAACAGAAACTCTTGCCCAGCCATATTAGGACACTTCCAGAGAAATCCCTGATTTGGAGGCACATAGGAGTTTTAGCTTTGCCTGCAGTCCAGAGCATAAGAAATGCCTTGACAAAGAGAAGAGTCATAATGTAGAACAGCTGGCAGCCGAAACTGTACTTCTTTTGCCCAAAAAATCTACCTCTCTTTTTATTCTTTTCCATAATCACTAGGAATATATCATGATTTTTTGGAGCAGTTCATGAAACAGTTATTTTCTTTTTGTTTTTCGTCCTTCCCTGTCTGTTCGGTGTCCTACATTTGTTTTGTCTTTTGTTCTTCACTTTTATATTGCAAATTATTCTCTCCCCACTTTTTGGCCCCACACCTTCATTCCAAACCCCAATTTTATCTATGCTTCCAGCCAATGTTCAAAGAGCAGAAGTCAGTTACCCCTGTACCCTGTAGTTCGCATCTCAGTCTATACCTTATTAGGTATATCTTCTGTGCTTGCAGTAGAATCAACAAGTATTTTTTTTAAGAGTGGTGTTTCAGTTTCTTCATACTTGCCATTCTGGCACTGATCTTCATACTGTGTCTTTATTACACTGTGATCAGAGAATACACTGGGAAGAATCACTCTTCCTATTGAATATCACAGTAAATTGGTTAATAGAAAAATGCAAAGTATCAAAGTAGCTTTTAAAGGGGCCTTAATCACCTGTGTGAATGGATTTACTAAGTTTAAGTATATAACTAGTGATTAATTTGCTTGAAGATCCAAATGCATGCTTAAGCAGATGACCATGCCCCCAGGCTCATCCACGGGTTTCTACTCAGTTAAGCATTCAATATTATCTGTAATACAAAATATTCTCATTTAAGGGCTCATACAAACCTTGCCGCAGAGCTATGTAATTATACAGTATTTTCCATAGTGTGTCATACAAGTGCATCATTTTGAACATGTAGCTACTATCCTATAATACTGAAAATAAGTATCAGAGTAGTTGATCAGGGGAGGCCAATTTGAAATTGTTGTGAATCAAAGGGGGTTTTCATTTTTTTGCCATGGTTGCTACAGTGTTTTAATCCAATTCCTTTTCCTAAAAATTCTGGCACATTTTTTGATTTTTGAGATGTAGTTGCTATGGATGTTAGTTAAACAGTGCTGCTAGTGTCAGCTCCTGTGGGGAATTAATCTTCTGCAGCAGTTATTGAAATGGTAAGTGCAGGTGCCCAGCACCATCATATCTAAACTTTATTCTTATTCATATGCTAATGATAATGTCTGTGAAAGCCTGTACTCAAACTGTGTCTCTTTTGTGAAGGTGTATTTCATGCTGCTTGATATTTACAAATGATGTGAACATAGACATCAAGCTGTCTGATTGTGTCCACATACCTCAGCCAGGGCATAGTTAGTACTGTGCATTCAACTCATTGCTGATATAAAATTGAACCTGAAAAATGGAGGTTGAGTATGCCATGTAGTAGTCTTGCTCAGCTCATGTTGTGCGCCCATGGAATTTGAGGAATGAGAACTTCAGATCATGCCCCAGTAGCTGGTGTCAAGGAAAATCAGAATGTTATAGTTGGTAGGAATCAGGAGGGGAGAAGGCTGCATGCTGCATAATGTTGGTAATTCTGGGCTATCCACTGACTTCTTATCCCGTGTGCAGAACTTGCAGCCCTCTGTTTACCTGAATTTTTTGTTCTCCTGGTGGAAAATGTCACTTCAGGATGCTATGGAGCCCAGTCTTTTGACTCCAGATACTTTCACTCTGCCAAACAGCATCTTGAGATGTGTAATTCCCTGAAAATAAGCTTATCCTCACTGGTACCTTTAGCTCAGTTTTTGAGAATAATATTAGAGCAAATTGTATTTTATTTTGTAGATACTTCTACAAGTATGCACACTTATGCACAGTAAGAAGAGAACTGAGATGAAACATTGATGATTTTAAGCAACTGATATATTGGAGGATATCTGGGTTTATGTTCTTGTCATCTCTTATATATCTTGAAATAGCTCACGGTTTGCATGGGGGAAAGCAATATTTCAGTTGCTGTATTAAAACTCAGTGGCTAGCAATGGCGGCAGCATGTTAGCTGCGATTACCAGAAAAAGATTGTTGGGGTTAATAACTTTGAAACTTGATTTAGATAAATTTAATTTTGTTTCAGTTCAAAATAAAATATTTCTTTCTGTCACATACTTTGAGTTTATTAATTATTGTAGTGCAATTATACTAGCTGTTTGGAAGGTGGAAGTGCATGTGGATTACTTATACATGTATATGTACATACAGAGAGAGAAACTGTACAGCAAAGAGAGGAAAATGTAAATACGCTAAAAATTGTGGACCAAATACTGCTTTTTGTTATGCCCATAAAATCTCGTTGAGTTGCGGGAGGATCACATAAGTGTAACTACGAACAGAATTTATCCCTTTTACCTGAGATTCATTAAGAAAAACAGAGGTTCAAATAATTGTGAGAATTGCTAGCTATGGTATGCTGGGGAGCATAACCTAGATAAAAGGGAGATTCTGACTGAAGGCATTCTAATAAATTTTAGTGTAGGCATTCTAATAAATTTTAGTGTGTTATATTTTGTATTTCTAAAGCGTGTTGCTTGAGCATTTGAGTTGAGAAGCACTGAAAAATATATTACTAATCATAGTTGTAGTATATTTAAGGAATGATCATGCAAGTAGAATTCAGAAGATGCAGGAAGAATTCTTATACGTCCATAGGAAAATACGGGGTTAAAATGGATAATATTTTAAGCAGTGTTCAGTTGACTTGATGTGTGGGGAGAGACTGAGCAGTCCTGGCTAATGACTCGTAGGTACTGAATCCTCAGGTCTCTCAGGTGGTTTCACTCGACCAGTTTCAGCAGAATGATGAAAAGGTTGAGATAAAATAAACTGACAGTTGCTACTCATCGCAGGCAGCAAGCTGTACCCTGGCAGATGAGACCCTGGGAGCCCTCTTTTTTAAACAAAGGCTTTCACTACAGTGAGCAATGAACACCACACAAAAAGGGAAAAGGAGAGAGAGATTGGCAGCTGGTGACCGACGGGAGGAGGGAAGGGAGGGAAACTGAGAAACACAGCAATTGTTGGCTAATTAGAAGCCATTCCCACCTACTTAATACCAACCCATTAAGCAGAAAACACTTTTCATCTTACTCTCGCTGCTACACATGACATTGTACTCCAATCAATACCCTCCCACCGGCTGCCCCACTGCCCACAAATGAATACATTGCAGTTCAAGAATGCAGTAATTGAGTAGGGGCAGTGAAACTGCAGCTCACAGTCAAGATCTTTCTCTGAAGATACTAATGTAATGTTCATGATGCTTGGATAAAGAAATCAAATCCTTGTATTAACAACTGTCAACAACTGGCAAATGAACGAAGTCAGCAATGAATCCACTGTAACCTTTGACTGAAGAGACCATCAGTGTTTATTTTCAGAGTACTTTTTCCCATTTGAGTAAGAGATCTAGAGGATTTGGGCACAGGTGTTTAGGTTATCCAGGGCATTTTGAACTCTGATCCTCGGTTGTACCTGCAGAATATATATATATATATATATATGCACATCATTATGTACATGCAATAATGCATATCTGCATCTCTGTACCAGTATATCTCACAGGGTTCCCTGTTTTCTGGAAAGTTTTGACACAGTCTTAACCTTTTAAAAGTGTTTACAGCAGTTTGCTGGTTTGGTTTGGTTTGATTTGGTTTAGTTTTGTAGGTTATATACAGTCTGGCTAATTTTTATTTCATTTTAAGTAAGTCCTGCTGTAATTTTTAGGGGTTACCTTAAAATGTGCCATTTGGTCCACAATAGTACACTGTGTAGTAGATCTGGGATCTTACATTTTGACCATTAGGGATCTTACATTTAAGTCTTACATTTAGATTCTTGCAACTTTTTTTTTTCCTCCAAATTAAATCCCTTGTTCCCTGAGCCATCTGGAGCTGGTAATACTATGCACAATCTGCAGCATAAAGTAACTCTGTGCAGACTGCAGTGTGACTCCTTCTTCATGCCAGTTTTGTCACCGCAGAATCAAAGCAGCAGGACACTGTTACTCTCCCTCCTTGGTTAGACTGAAGAAGACATCAGTGTTAAGTCTTTTGGAAATGCTGTTCCGAATGCAACACATGAAACCTCTCCATCCCTTTCAGTTCCAAAGTGAATTGAGTATCAGTTCAGGAACTTTGATTCCTTACAGTGTAACTTTTAAACAATCTTTCTGATGTGAAGAAGTTGCACACTGTGGCATCTGATATTTGCAGAAAGAGAGTACCATCATGTGTGTTATTCATTGCCATAACAATATTGTGGCATCTGCAGTATGGCATTTCTTCAGATGCTGATTGCTAAAGTTCTTCTTATGTATATAATTGTATAAGGTGCTGTTAACCTGCCTAGCTGAGCCTTGAACTCTTGAGTTAGGCATCATGTATGTGCAATAACTTAGCTACTACTTGAGGCTCTCACCATTTAACAGCTTACCTACAGCTAAGTAAGAAGTTAAAGCTAAGTGTAGTCAATAAGGCTGACAAATGTTTCGCATCTTTTGAAATTGAAAATCAAATAACAAGTTGCTATTTTGTTGCCTCTTTCCAGTTGTATTATAATATTATAAGCTTATTAGTATAATTATCTTTAAATTTCACTCAATTCATTTGTTTCTTAATATTATAAAGCACCTTTCAGCCACTTCTTTGTGTGTGCTCCCTGGGTATGTTTTAATACACATTAATGACAATCTTAGAAAATACCTGTCCTCAGTATGGTCTGTAAAGAAGAAACGATTGTCTTCTGATAGAGAAAGCTGGAATCTTCACCACTTGTGATGATGCAGTTACCTAGGACATAGGAGTTGAATGTGATCAGGCATGGAGACAGAGATTTTGTTTACTTAGAGATACTTGGGTAGGACAATCAAAGCAGATACATTCAGATTCCACATAAACACAATCTGCTACTTAAAATAATCAGTTTCTAACATTTGTTTCTATGAACTGTAGGACTTTGATTCTTTTAAACACATATGTGTACAAGTTCAATCTTACTTTGACTAGATGCCAGTTAGAAGGATCATAGGCAGGCTAGGGAAAATGTGAAGAGCAGTTGGCAGTCTTTCTCAGTGCAAAAGCCTGTGGGGTTAATTTGAAGATACCCAAATCATCTTGGCAGCATAATCTCTACTCTTTTCCAGAGCTGGAATTTAATGAGCCAGGACCATAAACATAGGATCACAGAAAAATAGTAATGGAAGGGAGTTTAAGAAGTCATCTTCTCCAGCCCCAATGTAGAAGCAATTATATTTATGTCATTTCTAAGAGAAGTTTGTCTTGCCTGTTCTGAAAAAATATCTGGCAATGGAACTTCCAGAGCACCCATGGACAATCTATTCTAAAGGGTAAAATGATGCAGGAAAAAACTAGAACATTTACCTATATGTTTAAAATTGCCTGTAATTCGAACTCCTATCTATTCTATCCAATGAGGACTTCAAATTCATTTCTTCCATCTTTGCTGTAATCTTGGGGGAATGAAGTTACATTACAAGTGCCGGGGTTTAGAATAAAATTTTATAGTGATTTCTGAAACGGATGGTTATAAGGATTACTTATTTAATTATTAATTTGATATGACAGAATGTAGTTCCTTCTTATGAGCATGACTTCTGGAAGGAGGTAGAAAGAAGATGCAAGGATCCTGTTTCCTTTTTATATATTTTCCAGTTATATTGCCCAGTATGACTGGTCCACTCAGCTGAGCATAGTAGATTGGTATTGGCCCCAAAAGGGCAGGAAAAACAAGGACTTCATCAGCAAGAATTAGACCAATGAAGAGGGAAGGGTTGCTGCTAATTCTTAAATGGTCTAAGTGCTGGGAAGCTTTGTTATTCAAAGTCTCTTACATAATTCAGGACTCTTCTCCTTACATAAGTTTCCAAAGCAGGAAAGCAGCTAGATTTCTGAATTCATCTTATTGAGTTAATCCACTTGTACTTCAGTTACTAGAGGTGCAGCTGAACTCAAATGAAATACTTTAGGTCATTATTTATGGCAGGGTGCTTCTTCTAGAAACCCAGGTGTGAGATCTGAACAGTCTCTTTATCCATTTCAGACAGCATGTTTTGTTACTTCACAAACCAGACTGATTCCTCTCCAGGTTCAGGTTTCAGTAATTGAATCCATATCACAGAATCATAGAATCATAGAATAGTAAGGGTTGGAAAGGACCTTAAGATCATCGAGTTCCAACCCCCCTGCCATGGGCAGGGACACCTCCCACTAAACCATGCCATCCAAGGCTATGTCCAACCCCACCTTGAACGCCGCCAGGGATGAAGCATTCACAACCTCCCTGGGCAACCCATTCCAGGGCCCCACCACCCTCACAGTAAAGAATTTCTTCCTCAGATCCAATCTAAACCTCCCCTGTTTAAGTTTAAACCCATTACCCCTTGTCCTCTCACCACAGTCCCTAATGAAGAGTCCCTCCCCAGCATCCCTATAGGACCCCTTCAGGTATTGGAAGGCTGCTATGAGGTCTCCATGCAGCCTTCTCTTCTCCAGGCTGAACAGCCCCAATTTTCTCAGCCTATCTTCATACGGGAGGTGCTCCAGTCCCCTGATCATCCTCGTGGCCCTCCTCTGCACTTGTTCTAACAGTTCCATGTCCTTTTTATGTTGAGGACACCAGAACTGCACACAATACTCCAAGTGAGGTCTCACGAGAGCAGAGTAAAGGGGCAGGAGCACCTCCCTCGACCTGCTGGTCACACTCCTTTTGATGCAGCCCAGAATACGGTTGGCCTTCTGGGCTGCAAGCGCACAGTGCCAGTTCATTTTTTCATCAACCCACACCCCCAAGTGCTTCTCCGCAGGGCTGCTCTGAATCTCCTCCCCGCCCAATCTGTAGCTGTGCCTGGGATTGCTCCGACCCAGGTGGAGGACTTTGCACTTGGCATGGTTAAACTTCATTAGGTTGACATCAGCCCACCTCACAAGCATGTCAAGGTCCCTCTGGATGGCATTCCTTCCCTCCAATGTATCAACCGAACCACACAGCTTGGTGTCATCGGCAAACTTGCTGAGGGTGCACTCAATCCCACTGTCCATGTCACCCACAAAGATGTTGAACAAGACCGGTCCCAACACCGATCCCTGGGGGACACCACTCGTTGCTGGTCTCCAGCTGGACACTGAGCCACTGAGCACAACTCTTTGCATGCGGCCATCCAGCCAGTTCTTTATCCACCGAGTGGTCCAACTATCAAATTGATGTCTCTCCAACTTAGAAAGATGCCATGTGAGACAGTGCCAAAGGCTTTACACAAGTCCAGGTAGATGACATCAACTGCTCTACCCCTGTCCATCAGTTCCGTAGGCCCTTCATAGAAGGTCACCAAATTGGTCAGGCAGGATTTCCCCTTAGTGAAGCCATGCTGGGTGTCCCCAAGCACCTTGTTGGTTTTCATGTGCCTTAGCATGCCTTCCAGGAGAATCCGCTCCAAGATTTTGCCAGGCACAGAGGTGAGACTGACTGGTCTGTAATTCCCTGGGTCATCCATTTTCCCTCAAATAAATATGAGTACACTATTGCTCTGTGCCTTCACGACCCTTGATTCTTATAAAGCTGTACTAAGTCCTGTTTTGCCGGTCTTTTGTAAATAGAAATCAAAATATTTACAAGACAAATGGCTCGTCTTTTGAGTCCTTATCAAATGCTTTTATTCCATTTTCATAATTTTGCCCTCCCATGGCAAATTAAGGCATTTTGTTTTGGTTTGGCTTTTTCCTGATCTTGGGGGCCTTTCTGATAGTCTTATCTGCAAGAGTCTCCTAGGTCAAAGTTTTCAAGTCATATTGTTTTCTAAATGTCACTTCTCTTTCTGTCCTAAGATTTAACCATAGCGGCCTCCATTAGCTTCCTGCAGAGAAGCTTCTACCCAAGTTAGAAGCTAGCAAGGCTATATGTTTGCTCATTCATGAAAAAAGTCTGAGCCTCTGTCTGTCTTCTGCAGAAGTTATAACTAAGGGAAGAGAGTGCAAAAAATGACAATCTCCAAACAGATCAAATGAGAAAATAAAACCCACTCAAACTGCATCCAGCAAGCATTCGGCTCCAGGAGACATTGCTTCAGGAAAAAGACTTCATAGTTGAACAGAATGAGTACCCTGTAGAAGCAGTTATGGCCAGGCAGTTAGTTGGTCTTCCATACATTTTTTCACATGAAATAGGGGTGTGTTTGATTTTCTTCTACCAATTTCAATCATCTCATTCTGCTGTGAATGCTCCAGATTGATAGATGGAGCCTTGCTGGGGAGTAAGGATGTTTCTTTCCCCTACTTAGATGTGCACTGATCACTGCAGAGACATGTACTGTTTTGGTCTTTATATTATGAGATGCCACTGTGTTTGGGGATGTTGATCAGAGGGGTGTTTCTAATGGAAAGAAAAAAATTGCCTATGAACATTGTCAGACCCTGGATTTGGAGAAGGCTGAGGTTCTTAATGACTTCTTTGCCTCAGTCTTTACCGGCAAATGCTCTGACCACACCACCCAAGTCTTGGAAGGCAGACGCGGGGACGGTGAGGGTGGGGACCCTGGGCCCACTGTGGGGGAGGATCTTGTTCGGGACCACCTTAGGAACCTGAATGTATACAAGTCCATGGGACCGGATGAAATCCATCCGCGGGTCCTGAAGGAGCTGACAAATGAAGTTGCTAAGCCACTGTCCATCATATTTGAAAAATCAGGGCAGTCAGGTGAAGTTCCCGACAACTGGAAAAAGGGAAATATAACCCCCATTTTTAAGAAGGGGAAAATGGATGACACAGGGAATTACAGACCAGTCAGTCTCACCTCTGTGCCTGGCAAAATCTTGGAGCGGATTCTCCTGGAAGGCATGCTAAGGCACATGAAAACCAACAAGGTGCTTGGTGACACCCAGCATGGCTTCACTAAGGGGAAATCCTGCCTGACCAATCTGGTGGCCTTCTATGAAGGGGCTACAGAACTGATGGACAGGGGTAGAGCAGTTGATGTCATCTACCTGGACTTGTGTAAAGCCTTTGACACTGTCTCACATGGCATCCTTCTCTCTAAGTTGGAGAGACATCAATTTGATAGGTGGACCACTCGGTGGATAAAGAATGGCTGGATGGCTGCATGCAAAGAGTAGTGCTCAATGGCTCAATGTCCAGCTGGAGACCAGTAACGAGTGGTGTCCCCCAGGGATTGGTGTTGGGGACGGTCTTATTCAACATCTTTGTGGGTGACATGGACAGTGGGATTGAGTGCGCCTTCAGCAAGTTTGCCGATGACACCAAGCTGTGTGGTTCGGTTGATATGTTGCAGGGAAGGAATGCCATCCAGAGGGACCTTGACATGCTTGTGAGGTGGGCTGATGCCAACCTGATGAAGTTTAACCATGCCAAGTGCAAGGTCCTCCACCTGGGTCGGAGCAATGCCAGGCACAGCTACAGGTTGGGCAGAGAAGAGATTCAGAGCAGCCCTGCAGGGAAGGACTTGGGGGTGTTGGTCAATGAGAAAATGAACATGAGCCGGCAGTGTGTGCTTGCAGCCCAGAAAGCCAACCGTATCCTGGGCTGCATCAAAAGGAGTGTGACGAGCAGGTCGAGGGAGGTGCTCCTGCCCCTTTACTCTGCTCTCGTGAGACCTCACTTGGAGTATTGTGTGCAGTTCTGGTGTCCTCAACATAAAAAGGACATGGAACTGTTAGAACAAGTGCAGAGGAGGGCCACGAGGATGATCAGGGGACTGGAGCACCTCCCGTATGAAGATAGGCTGAGAAAATTGGGGCTGTTCAGCCTGGAGAAGAGAAGGCTGCGTGGAGACCTCATAGCAGCCTTCCAATAACTGAAGGGGGCCTATAGGGATGCTGGGGAGGGACTTTTCATTAGGGACTGTGGTGAGAGGACAAGGGGTAATGGGTTTAAACTTAAACAGGGGAGGTTTAGATTGGATCTGAGGAAGAAATTCTTTACTGTGAGGGTGGTGGGGCCCTGGAATGGGTTGCCCAAGGAAGTTGTGAATGCTTCATCCCTGGCGGCGTTCAAGGTGGGGTTGGACATAGCCTTGGATGGCATGGTTTAGTGGGAGGTGTCCCTGCCCATGGCAGGGGAGTTGGAACTCGATGATCTTGAGGTCCTTTCCAACCCTTACTATTCTATGATTCTATTCTATGATTCTATTATTGATTTCCATAAACATAAGCTTTGTGTTCAAGTTCTCATAATCATTGCGTCTTCAATGCCTCTCTAGCTATAAATGTTCCCAAGTGTCTGCCTCTAAGGATGCATGTGTGAGACCTGCACATGTCCAGCATTAACAGTCACATTTAGTTAAGGAAGAAATGTTTTTTTCCTAACCTTATAATTTCTGTGTACACAGAATTTTGTGGTCCAGATATTAAGGAGGCTCTTGCAGTTTATTTAGACTAGACTGCGGTTTTCAGTGTCCTGAGAATCTGTCTCCATGGATAAAACAAGAGCTTAAGAGCTTCTGAAGTAATCATTACTTAGAAGACTGAAGGATTGTACTCTATAGATTCCTGGGAACAGATGATAAAAGCTTCCCTCTATCAGTGTTGTTTTAATTGTGATTCTGAGGTGTTAGCAAATGATATGTTTGGTAGCTGCAAGAGTGAGCTGAAACTTTATTTTTTGCTTACTATTTTAAATTACAGTTTTGATTAAAAAATGAATTATTCATGCACACACCCCCAATATATTCAGTTTGGGTTTTTTTAAGTAATCCTAATTCTTCATAGTTCTGTCCCTATTCCAAAGTTGTCTCCATTGATCGATTTTGATGCAGTTCTCCAGGCTGTACCTCCTGACTGCGCAAAATTTTTATTTTTAGGTATATTTATATGTATATATATAGTATGTGTATATATGTTTGACAGTTGCCTAGTTTTCATGTCTACCCAAGATCCATGAGGTTCTTTCACATTTGCTTTGCTATACACAATTTTGTTTCTCTAGTTTGAGATTCTAGCCTTTTTATATGCTAAAAGTAATATTAAAAACCATTATTAGCAAATAGAATCACCTAAAAAGTTGGCCTATAGACAATCTCAGATGAAGCCACAGTGTCTCTGTCTCAGGAGCTGCCTGGAAGGGATGGGTTTACCTGGCTGATGGCACATGCTTCTGCATGATGTACCTCTGATGCTGTATCTCTCCACATTGATACGGTATGAGTTAGAAGTGAGCAATGCTCCCCTGTTGCAAAGTCACTCCTTCCTCCTTTTTCTGTCATGTTAGAAGTATTGTAAGCAGAAATACTTGAAACAACAAAGTATGGCTTTTAAAATCAGTTTTAACTGAAACTGCAGCCGCTAGTGGTCATTTTATATGTGTATTACGTGTCGCTACAAGATAACTGTTTCTGAACCTTCAACAGCAACTGTTTTGTAAATCTGAGATTCTTTTAAATATAACCTTAAGGTAATTCAGAATTTCCTGGCTTTATTATGCTGGGGGCGGGGGTGGAGGCATAATTGCTGTTATCATTTGACTGCTTTTACACACAAATTCCTGACGCAAACTCAGACTTGGTTACATCAAATGCAATTTTATACATGAATGATTGCAAATTTGTGCCTGCAAATTTGGTCTATCTTTGTAACCAGAGAAAACTCTGAAAGAGTTTAAGACATTGCATGTATTTATGACCAATCCATGGTATCCATTAAAAAAAAATGCCTTTTTTAATGATCAGTGTGAAAAATAAGATCTTTAATGGAAAATTGTTTCTTAATGAACAGAGTACTGTCTTGGAAAGCCAAGTGTAAGAGATTTAACATGTAACAGTTTTGTTCTGAGTGGGATTTTGGTACTTTCAGGTCCACTCTTCATGTAATTTATATAGACAAAATAATACTGTTCTTGCCCCTAATTAAATGAAATCGGTATTCTTTCACATGTATGCTTTATTTAGCAGCAGAGAGGTATAGCAGGATGTGAAATATGAGAAAAGAAGTAGTCATTTCATTGTGAGCTGAGGAACAAGGTTCACGAGCATGAGTCTTTACAAGTAGCCTTGTCTTACCTAAATGACGCTTATAGCACAGTTAATTTCTATTCAGAAATGGGTCTGAATCATTTAATTGGAAATATTTTATATTGAGATTGTCTTTGAGTAAGAACGACAAGCTGTTGAATTAGTATATACACCTCTTTTCCTCGAATCTGGGGGAGCATGCCTGCCTTTTGACTCCACTTTGCTTCCCCTATGTTTCTTTGAAATTATTATGAGCTTCATGATGTAGTCCAGCATGAGCAAGATGTGGCCCTTACTGCGGGCAGGAGTAAGAAAAATCTTATTCTTCATTTTGCTTGCACAGCCTTACTATCCCAGACAACAATGCCTTGCAGGATGCACTTGCGAAAGAACATTCTTTCCTAGCATTTTACATCAAGAAACCAATGCAAAACTAATATTTTTAGCACCTCTCTCATAACCGTCTACGGTTGTTTCGTTTACAGGAGGTGATCTAGGGCCAAATACAGCCCTCGGGTGACGGGGTGGCTTGCGATTCTGCCAGAAGTTGCGTTTAGCCTCTAGAGGGTGCACTTTGATCCCTCTTGATCACCCAACAATTGCTGTGACAGAAGCAAAGTGAGGGGGTGGATATCTCCACTTATGCATGAGCAGCAACATCACACACCAGCAGACACTGTTGAGGCAAGGCTCTCATCTTATGCAATAAACCATTTCAGCTTGTGCTCTTCAGAGGTGGAACCTGCCTCTTTTTTTCACTGAATTGGGTGTTAGGTATTCAATCAGCATTCAGATTTATGCTTTAGATGCTCATGAAAGAGGATGCTTTCCTTCCTGTGCCTGTCAGTGATGACGCTTGCTTGCAGTTTTTATATTTCTGGAGTCTTTTTTTTTTAAATATTAGCAAAACCATCCTGCCACATAGACAAATCTGTGGAGATACTGAAATCTGAAGAGTTAAGAGATTTGCAATATAAGGTTTTATTTTACCTTTTGACTTATTATAAATCCTTTTTTTTCTTCTTCTTCTTTAATGTGAAAGGTGTCTTTGGGAACGTAGCTTGTCATTTTCCTGTGATAGATGTGTGCTTTAAAATGTAGTCTAAATTTGCTCAGAGAAAATCGCATTCAGGATCTAGTAATATAGTTGTATTCAAGACAGAATAAAGCCTGCTATTCCTACATCTGATTCAAAACAATGGCTTAATTGGCCAGGAAAATGTAGTTATCAGATGATAAAGATATGAAGTCAAGGGCAAGATATGCCTGAAAACAAGCATTTTCCTGCCTAAAATTAGGCAAAGTTAATAGGTTAAATTTTGTTTATTGAATAGAGAACCCAAAGTTGATTGATATAGTAATTTCAGTGTTTGCTATGGCAAATATTTAGCTCATTATCAGTTTTAATAGCATTTTGCAGAACAAGCCTTTTCTTGACATGCAGAAAATACTATTAAATTTCCCTGCACAGATACATTGTTATGACATGCAATAACTACTTGAATATAAAGGGTATTAATAATTTAAAAGGTGTTAACAAATTAGGGCCATCATTAAAAATAGACTTTGAACCATTTTGTAGAAAAATCAGATTGAGGTAATGCTCCGCTCTTATGATAAAGAATTACAGCATTAATTCTGCAAAGTGAACTTATTGCTCCTATTCGTCTCCAAAACCCTGGAGCATTAAAAGACAGGAAGAATGAAATGATCACCGCATTTTTTCAGGCACAACAGCTCTAATATTTCCATCACAGTTCCACAGCTCAGCTTGCATGGTTGTGCTAGAGAAAAAAGCCCATAAACATCATGCTTCTCTTTGTTTTGTTTTTGCTGGGCTTATGAAATCAGGTCGAATTTTTTTCAGACAGTTTATATTAATATACTGTGAATTTTGCTTGTACAGCACCTGTGCAGAGTACAAAGCAAACATTTCTTCTGTACAGAAGCTGTTCTTTTCTTGATTTTTAAACTGTAACCCTCAGTTTTCTTTTTCATTTTTTTTTTCTTTTCTTGAAACAGTTCATGACCAGAGGCATTTCAAGGTTGAATTCTTGTTGGTTTGCAAATTATTAATTTATTTTCCCTCCAACTTGAGATAAACAGAAATAAAATCACTTTTAAAGTCTTTTCTATATTATTTCACATTACGTCCTTTAAACATGCAGAAAAATCGATGCCTTTTTTTTTTTTTTTTTGTATCAGTACATTAGAAAGCGCATTTGTGATTCTTACTCATGTGAGTAATCCCTGCCCGTATGAATAGTTTCACTGCAGTAAGGGTTAGAATTGGAACCTTATTGTCGAAATAGTTCAGCTGAAAGATTTAAGCAAGCTTTAAAAGGCTAAGTTTTTATAGTTGCTTCATTCCTCTTACTGTTTTCTTTCAGATGTATTTTGGAGAAGAAACAAATAATTCATTAGGGACTGTAGTGAGAGGACAAGGGGTAATGGGTTCAAACTTAAACAGGGGAAGTTTAGATTGGATATGAGGAAGAAATTCTTTACTGTAAGGGTGGTGAGGCACTGGAATGGGCTGCCCAGGGAAGTTGTGAATGCTCCATCCCTGGCGGTGTTCAAGGCCGGGTTGGACATAGCCTTGGATGGCATGGTTTAGTGGGAGATGTTCCTGCCCATGGCAGGGGGGTTGGAACTAGATGATCTTAAGGTCCTTTCCAGCCCTAACTATTCTGTGATTCTATGATTTCTGTGATTTTAGTAATAAATTTCACATTTGAGGGACAAAGATACTAGGAGCTCTTTCAAGCCCCCAAGGTAGCAAAATATTTGTCCTCTCCCTCACTCTTATTCTCACTTGCCATGGTAGTCATCTCCCTTTATAACATTTCCTTCTCATCCACCTTCCTGAGTTTTCCCTCTCCTTTTCCTTGCACTTTCTGAGACCACAGAACATATATGGTGCCCTCATTGTTGCCATGCCCTGGGGGAACTATTTCTGTTATGCCCACCTCTCAGTAGCTGTACTGAGACACATGTCAAAAGTCCAGTGTTGAGATATGCTTAATTTTGGTATCATTTTATTTCCAATGAATTTGCTTGTCAGCACCAGTATTTATCCCTAAACTCAAGCTTCCAAAATTGTGAATGCCACAACACAGAGTTTAAATAAAGCAGTGAGTTTCCAGTCATCTAGTTGTGATTTTAGCAGTCAGATGTTGTTGAAGCACCAATCAATAAATGGTTAAAGCATTATTTATATAGCACCTCTATTCCTGCTAATACTGAAAAAGTCATAACACCATGACATTTTTCAGGCAGAAGTGCATATGTTGGTACAGACGTAAAGAACATCTTCTATATGCCAATATACCAAAGTTTGATTTTTTTTTTAATCACACAGAATTTCAGGTACAGAGAAGTATGATGGAGAAAGTAGAACATGTAGCAGAGGAGAAAAGATTCGTGTTCTGATAAAGTAGAAGATAAGAGTAGCTGTGGTAGAGATACAGTTAGCAAGGGACATAAAGGATAACAAACTATTAGTACATTATTTGCCAGAGGAAGATCAAGGGAAGTACTAGTCTGCTATACAACAGAGGGGAGAAACTCCTAATAGATGACCTAGGGGAGGCCAATGTGCTTTAATGCTTTTTTTGCTTTAATCTTCACTGAAAAGGTCAGCTGGGATCATGTGGCTAACAGTTTATATCTGCCACAAAAAAAGCAAGATCTAAGGCTAGAACAGGAGAAAGTAGGCTAGAGAGTACTTAGAGAAGTTAGATCTTCAAATCAGATGGGCCTCAGAAACTTCATCCTACAACACTTAAAAAAATGGCTGGAACAATCTTGAGGTCATTAGCCATTTTTGCAAAGTGATGGAGGTCAAGTCAGGTTCCAGAGTAGTGGAAAAAGACAAACCTGATGCCTGCTTTTAGAAAGAGAAAGAGGAGGAGCCACTAAGGAATTTCAGACAGATCAACTGAAGATCCTGTCTTGGAAAAATACCAGAACATAGAATCAAATGTTTAACAGAGACCTAGGAGAAAACAAGAATATGCATGACAGCCAAAACAGATTTGCCAAAACTAATTGTGTAAAGCCAAAATAATTAACAGGGCAACAGGACTTCTGTGTAAAGAGGTTAAAATAAGGAGAATATATGTTATAGCCTGTCTGAAGCTTTTGGCATAGTATTATACACAATATTTATCAGCAAATAATGAAGCACGGACTACATGAACCTACTATTAAGTGGTTGAATAATGATTACAAAAAATGTGGCTGATAAAAGCTATCAGCGGTTGTTGTTAGAAATGGAAGGCTGTTTAGCATGTGCTTCTGCAGGGATCTGAGTCTGTACTGTCTTGTATTTTCATTCCTTCTCTGGAGACTAGAATAGAGAGTATGCTTATTGCATTTGCAGATAATACAAACTAGGGAAGGAGCATAAGCATTCTGTTTCATGGTCTTGCAATTCCAAAGGATCTTGATGAATTGAGAAACACATGTTGTAATGTTCTCAGCATGAATGTGTGTGCATGTGTGTGTGTGAGTATATATAATCAAGAATAAACAAGTGCAGAGTTAAAAAAAGGTAGGAAGTACCAATTGTGCAGAGAGGGGAAATAAAAATCTAGGCTTGCAGTAAAGCACAAGCTGAATCTGAATCAACAGTGTCAAGCTGTTGTAAAAACTGCAAACATCTTGTTGGGTATGAAAAAATGATGACTTGTGAAGTAATCCTTCTGTCTACTCAGCACTGATAAGGTCTTAACTTAGTATTGAGGCGGTTCTGGATATCCTGCTTTATGAAGTATGCAGACAAGCTGGAGAAAGTTCAGAAGGATTGAAAGTATCTAAAAATTGTGACCAAAAGAAAAGATTAATGGTAGATTTTGAGCTTCTGATTCTACAGGACAAGCACAGGGAAGACACAATTGCAGATTTGAGAAATGTATAATTTGAAGAGGGAGAGAAAATAAATAATGATCTTTTCTCTTTGTCCATGGTAGCTTGAAATAAAAGTGCAATTACTGGAATAATGCTTCTGATTAACCATTGGGAAAAACTTTATAGCAGTTTGAGGAACAGACTGTGTGATGTCCATTTTATATATATATATATATATGTCTACATGTTTCAATGGTTTGAAGTGCATAAGGATAAGGGTGATTTACATACACATGTATGTATTTGTTCATACATACAAACATACAAATAGCAGCATTCTAAACATGCTGTAATTCTGGAGATATGCCTGCTGTTTTCTGAGAATAAAGAAACTTGCATTTTATTTGAAAATACTCATTTGCTAAGAAAGGTTGGGCAAAATCATTTCTTTGTGCCTCAGTTTGCCCATCTGTGAAATCAGCTGTAAGATGTTGATATTTTTTATAAAATAGCTTTCCAAAATATTTCTTGACTTAACGATAGTAGGAGAGAGAGATTCCTTGCCTACCCCAAATTATCCCCTCATCCTTTCTTCCATGGAAGCTCTCCAGTTCTTTCTTCTCTTCTTATCCCTGCTTCTCCGCAGAAACCATTTCAAGGCTTCCAAAGTATTCATTTTCATCCAATAGATTCTTAGGGCAACAATATTCAGTTTTGCCTATTGTCAAAAAGCCTAGAATCAGCTTTGTATTCAGGTTCTGTGTGAGGGAAAGCTATGAAGACTGAGTGAAATCCACTTTTGCCTCTAGGGAGCAAAGTTCACAGTTGCAGTTCATACTCCTCCCTCCTTCCACTGTCCGTCTCTCCTCTCTGTGGCTAAAATAACAAACCAGTCTTTTCATCCTGCTTGAACAGACATTACCATGTGTCAACTTTCCAGTGTCAACTTTCCAGCCCGGAACCATTTTGTCTCTTACCATTATCAGGCTCTGGGCTGCCAGGGCTACAAGTAGTAAATGCAATCTTTTACATTTTCAGCTTTTGTCTCCTTCCAAAGCATCATCTCTTGGGGCTTAAGCCATGTGCATAGCCTCATATTAAGCTGCTATTAATGGCACTTTCATGAATGTGCTGGCTACATAGTACAAAGTTATTGTTGCTTTTCTGTGATTTTTATCCTCAGGTACAGACATTTTCAAATTCAAATATTCCAGTGAAGAGAACGTACATATTCTAAATTTGTGTCCTCCCCTTTTGCTATTCCCTGGGCTTCATGCCCAAAATCTGACAAGCCTACCTTAAGGGAGCAGCAGCACGCAGTTCCACCACCATCCTTTCCGAACAGAACCTAAAGGCTAATGCTGGCAGCTTTTGCTAGAAAGCGTGGGTGGGTAGAGTGTCTAGCAGGAATTCAGTTTATTTCCTAGGGTTTTGGGTTTTGTTGTTTGGTATTTTTTTTTCACATGAATTGTTTGATTGTAAACAAAATGTATGTGTGCATACATTGGTGTACATGGTTTTTTTCTGCAAATGCTGAAAAGCTCGCACCATATGAGAAAGTGGTAAAATTACTGAATGATTTCTAAGAGACCTTTGCACTCAAAACTAGAATTGTGAAGAATACTGAAGCTCCTATTCCATATGTAGTAGTTATTTATGAAAACCTGAATCTGGTGTCCCTGTATGGTTGGGACAAATGTCAAAGAGGGGTTCCAGTCCAAATTGTTCTGGAAAGGGGTTCACAGACCCTGTTTAAAAGGCATTGAGGGTAGCTTGCAAGTAGTAGTGTTAAGATCAAGAGTAGCTTGCAAGTAAGAATTCGGGGTGGAGATTGTTTCCTACTTTCTTGTTCTTACTTCGTTTTAGAAAGCTTTCCTGCTTCTCCAAGGGCAAGTCGATCTTGCCTTGATATGTTTTCCAAATAATGCGCTGTATAATTACTGTTTTAAAGCTACTTCAAGGTAAAATGTTCTGTTACATGCATTTTTGAGTCTTAGAACCTCTGGTAATTAGCAGCCAGAGATGACCGCATGCTATAATTGAAATGCTTGTTTTCACTGGCTGATATCAACCGAGGGATATATGTTCTTGCTCCACATTTTATATGAGCTCACAAGATTGTTTCTCTGGCTGCCAAGTCTTCTGACATAGTTATGGTTTTCACTAAAATTTATTTTTCAATTTTAAAATGTTTCCATGTTAATTCAACTTTAGGCATAGGCAACTAACAAGTAAGATGAATTTGAAAGATGTTGTTGGGTCTGTAGTGTTTTCTCCCTGTACTCAATATTAAGGGATCTATAACCCAAGAAATTAGGACTTTTGAAGGTAAACTGAGCAAACAGAAAATCAAGGAGGGGGGTGTAAATTGTAAAATATTAAATATCTGAGCATTTTTCCATGTCTTTTGGCCTATAGAAATTACAAGCATTTATGGATTTGAAATTCAGACAACTATTTGGAAAATGAATTGAGTACAATACTTTCCAGTTAATCTGTGTCTATAATTTCACCACTTTCTCATAAGCCTTTAAACTATTTGATTGCTTATATTTTAGAGGAGGAAGAGAAAGATTAAAGGGCTATAGAATGATGGAAGTTGTTTCAGAGTCTGACTTAATAAATGTGATGATCAAATATGAGGATTTTTGGAAACAGAGATAAGTGATGCTAGCCCGAAGGCTGAACTTTATGTCAAAGAGGGTGTTCATGCAAAGTAAAACAGTGTATCTAGTAAACTAGAGAAATATCATCTTAGGAGAAAAAAATCTCTGAAGATTTTATGCCACTTTTAACAGACAACAACAAAAAAGCCCTAGCTGTACCTCAGGATATGATCAGTCTTTTTGAACTGAATTTGTTCAGTGCTTTTTTGTTCTTCAGTGCTGTCTGTGAGCATTCCCTGTCTCAGCCATAAGGCTCAGAGTTTGGCAGTTTTATTTCTTTGTTATATTTTCATCATGTGAGATAAAAAGTCACGGATGAGTGATATAATGGAAACAAATGTTACCTGTGTCTGAGCAGGAGGGAAAAAGCCCTCAGTTGCACTGAATCTGTGCTCTTATTCTTTCATAAAATTGTTTGAAATCTTTTGAAAATGGTAGGTGATTTTTTTCTCTCTTCTCTGCTCAGCCAAACTGCCTCTCTACCAGAAGTGAAGCTCAGTAGCCACCTTAGGAACAGCATTTCGCAGGATAGCTGAGGTTGAGACTGTTGGAGGAATGAAATGTTCAGACTCTGTAGGAGGGGATGAAGGCTGCATCACTCTCGAGTAGCCCCTGGAGGTTAGCTTAGAGCAGCAGTACAGCTTTGGAGGAAGCTGTCAGCCCTCTGGGCTACAGGGATGTGCTGTTTTTAATAAGTACATTGCAGAAGACAGTACCTATGAGTTAAAGCGTATTTTCTCACAAGAAATTCTTTTTGAAAATAATAATGAGTCCAAAGCCACACAGCTAATTTCTGAAGAACATAGTGTGTTCAAAATATCAGGCAGTCCTAGATGTTTTAAATGTGAATAGATCCTAAATAAAATACATTCTACAGATAGACAGTTTGGCTCATCTCTTGCTTAGAGATTTGAATTTAAGCTCGATTTGGTTTTACCAGTTGTGAAAGAGTTGGTTAGAGATATGATGATCATTTCATTCCATTCGACAGTGGCTTTTCAGCTGAATAGTATTTAACTTGATCAGTCAATGTATTTATTTTTGTGGGGAAGGAATTGAGAGAAGGATAAAAATACGGACTATCAATAAGTATGCATTTTCTAGATATCACAATGCCATATATATTGCAATAAATTGTTTTCAGAATGTGCAGTGCAGCAGATTTTGAGGATATGTTTATAACCCATACTTTTATTTCTTGCTTTACTGTTTGGTGATGGCTAATACTTCATTTATCATGTTTTTCAGGTTTAACTGCTTGTGCTCTTCAACAATTAGTTACTGAATGATTAGACTTCTTTTATTTGGCACGTAATAAGTAAATATATCAGAAAGTTAATCAAAAATTAAACTTAATGTTATGTTATCAACATATTAAGCAAAATTTGCATAACGGGCAGCAGTCGAGTGTGCTAAATCAGACAATACTTTAAATATGACATGACGCAACAAAGAGTCCCTTGTATTTTCTTTTATGTATTTTTCATTATTATACAATCTTGCAAATCTGGTGCTCATAGACATGATTCACTGACCTGCTCGTTGAATTTAGACAGTCATAATCAGAAAGTCCTGGAGAACGTCATTGACAAACTGGTCTAAAATGAGACCACAGGATTACTTGGCTTTTCATTTCCAAAGAAATGCACATCTGCCAGAAATGAAGGATGAGGTTCTGGTTGTCCTAAAGCTCTTATAAGTGGGAGATTATATGGACATATATGGTAGTGATGAACAAAGATCAGAGAGACCAGAACACCAAGGGGAAGGAGAAAGGGGAATTAAGAGATCAAAGACTATAGAGAAACTGGAGGGAGAGTTGGCTTTGTCTTCTCTGCTATAAAATGTGTGGTTTTCTAGTAAAAAAACTAACTGTAGCATTAGTTATTTTGCTGTAGAAGACAACAAAAGCTCTGTAGCTTTTACTGTGATGAAGGTGAACAAGTTCAACTACAGACATGAACTGTAACACTTCTGTTCCTTGTCTCCCATTATGCTGAGCAGTAATATATAATGAATGAACAGTGAAAAAATTACTCTGAATTTCTCTGGTTTACTTCGTTGAATGCTATTCAGAGCAGAAAGCCTAATGCTAAAGAGCAGCCTAACTTGGACAAAAATGATGGAGTCTGATTTTCATACTAAGCAACATTTGATACTCAGGAAGGACTCAGCCTGACAGAAATGCACATAGGGAGTAACATCTGGAAAGGATAAGGCACTGAAGGTCGTGCAGTGTGAGATAGCTATTTATTGGCCCCTTTGCCACCGATTTGATTTGGGAATATTGAGAGCTCACTTTTCCTCTCCTTTTTACTTTTTTTTTTCTTGTTTCTTAAATAATCACAGAAAAGCACAGTTATTCATTAATGCTTCTCTTACTCTTTCATTATTCGAGAAAAGAGCTTGCAGAAACTGAAGGTCAGGTCTCTTTAATATTGGCTATTTATAATTAGGCAGTGAAAGCCATACCTAAATATTTAAAGCAGTTTGAGATGTTGATTACCCATTACTCACAATGGAAATACACACTTTACTTATAAGAAGCCTAGGGAGAGAATGAAATGGGGAGGGGGGGGAGAGGGTGTGGTGGTGGGACTGGGAGTTTTAAATAGTATGCTGGAAAAGTGTCTGTCCAAAATTATTTAGGTAAAATTGATTCTGATCAAAAGTATTTGTAGTGGCTTAAGCCCAGCCGTAACTCATGCAGTTCGCTCACTCATTCCCTCCCCTTTCTTCCCCCCTGCTCCTGGGGGGATGGGGAGGAGAATCGAAAGAATGTAACTCCCACTGGCTGAGATAAGAACAGTCCAGTAACTAAGGTATAACACAAACCACTGCTGCTACCACCAATAATAATAATGACAAGGGAAACAGCAAGGGAAGAGAATACAACCGCTCACCATCCAATACCAAGCCCGACCCAGCAGTGAGCCCCCTCTTCCGGGTCCCTGCCCCTAGTTTTTACATCCTGGGCATGACGTGCTGTGGTGTAGAATACCTCTTTGGTCAGTTTGGGTCAGGTGTCCTGTCTCTGCTTCCTCCCAGCTTCACCTCCTCCCTGGCAGAGCATGAGGCTCAGAAAGTCCTTGGTCAGCCAAAATATTTGAGCGGTAACTAAAAACATCAGTGTTATCAGTGCTGTTCCCAGGGCAAAAGTCAAAAGCACAGCACTGCACCAGCTCCTAAGAAGGAGGAAAAAAATGACCGCTACTGCTGAAACCAGGACAGTATTCCAGGACTGTTTTTTTTCTCACTATTAGCTTGCACTTCTTGGATTTCAGTCAAAGATGTAGCATTAAATGCCTAAATGTAGTACTCCAGTTTTAAAGATACTTTACAAATAATAGCTTTTATATACTTTCTCATATAAAATTAACTGAGACTTTGAGGAAACTTGTCTACAATTTCGCCCAACTCAGCAGTAGTAGACAAGGCTTTGTCAGAACGTTTTGTACAAAGAAGAATCTGCGAAAGCACACTTACCATAGAATCCCAGAATGGTTTGGGTTGGAAGGGACCTTAAAGATCATCCAGTTCCACCCCCCCCTGCCACAGGCAGGGACAACTTCCACTAGACCAGGTTGCTCCAAGCCCTGTCCAACCTGGCCTTGAACACTGCCAGGGATGGGGCAGCCACAGCTTCCCTAATTAACCTTTTCCAGTATCTCACCACCCTCACAGTAAAGTATTTATTCCTAATATCAAATCTAAATCCACCCTCTTTCAGTTTAAAGCCATTCCCCTTTGTCCTATCACTACGTGCCCTTATGCTGGTTCATAACCTACGTGCCCTTTATCATATGAGTCTATGTAGAAAAAATTTGCACAGTATGATTGTTTGTGGAAGAGTTGATACAGCAAGAGTAGAATTTCTTATGTATGAGATACATTGAAACAGTTACTTCCATTTGGTGAATTATTTTAGTTCCGTTAAATTTACATCTATAAATGTGTACCAGAAGCCAATGTACCTACCACCACGTTCTCATTACTTTCTAGAAAACACAGTGTATAATTCTCTTTTTAGCACCTGAAAATGATTAAAGAGAGTGTTGTAGTTTAAGCCTCTATAAACCCATGCAGTCACTCTCTCACTCACTCCCCACTCTTTCTTCCCGCAGCCCCGGGGGGATGGGAAGGAGAGTAGAAAGAATGCAACTCCCACAGGTTGAGATAAGAACAGTTTAGTAACTAAGGTATAACACAAACCACTGCTGCTACCACCAATAATAATAATGACAAGGCAAATACAAGGAAAGAATACAATAGCTCACCACCAATCCCAGCCCGGCCAAGCAGTGCACTCCCCACCACTCCGGGTCTCTGCCCTCCATTTTTACATCCTGGACATGACGTGCTGTGGTATGGAATAACCTCTTTGGTCAGTTTGGGTCAGGTGTCCTGCCTCTGCTTCCTCCCGGCTTCCCCTCCTCCCTGGCAGACCATGAGGCTCAGAAAGTCCTTGGCCAGCCTAAACATTACCAAGCAGTAACTGAAAACACTGGTGTTATCAGCGCTGTTCTCAGGCCCAAAAGCAAAAACACAGCGCTGCACCAGCTACCAAGAAGGAGAAAAATGACTGCTGCTGCTGAACCCAGGACATTGAGAAACTTTCTCACCCCAAAGTTAAAAAGCAATGGCAATACAGCCAAATTGTAATAACTTTATTTTCTGGTCTTCAGGATAGACCTCATAGTAGTATCTTCTTAAATTCACAGCAAAAGAACAGTTTAGTTTTTTAACGGTAATTTTTCCTCTAGGATTCTGTGTTTAACAGATGTCTACTGTATACCTTATCTAGGGAGCTGATTCTTTGTTTAGTATAAGTAGCATTGGGATCACAATAAAAGAGAAGGCTAGCCTCCTTTGCTGTCTGCAGACTAGATTGCCTTAAGAAACATTGAGACCAGTAGAGAAAAAAGAAATTACACTGATCCAATAGATATACTGCTGAGAGGTTTCTATTATATTCTTACCTCAGACATTGTACCACCATTAAATTCACACTTCCAGGCCCTGGGAGTCAGGTCAGCATGACAGAGAAGTTTGGCTAAAATGAATCTGCTATATTAGTTTTTGTGAAAATGATTAAGCTCTGCAGGTTCCAGATCAGTACTATTTTTCAAGCAGTCATTGTTTCAAAGCTAGGCAAATAAACCCTAATATAAAGAGAAAATGAGAGGGAGGCAGAGAAAGATGAAATTGAGTAGCAGAGTTAACAAACTACCTGAATACATGATCTCAAGTAGAAAACAACACAAAGTCTTTCATTTGGCACAGTTGAAAATCAGCTGGCAGGCATTTTTTTTAAACTATTTTAAGAGGACTGCCTATCAAATAAGCATAATTATAATCAAAATTCTTACAACGTCCTCAAAATTCCTAAAGGCAATGAGCTCCACTCAAATTAGTAACTTGGATAAATCACCATTAATTAGCTAATATAAGCCAGCAGGTGGTTTTGAGCCCAGAGAGATTCCCTGGTTATTTAAATTATGTATACTATACTACACCAAGATAGAGTAAGTGAAAGGGGAACAACAGGCACAAGTCTGTTTAAAAAAAAAGATAAATAAAAAATAAATGTTTAGGTATGATGCTCAGCTAAAGTCTTCTCCAACTCCCACATCCTACCCAAAGGAATACAAGGTGGCTTTGACCCTCAACTCAGATAATATAATCCAGGAATGTGCTACATAGTTCCTATTTCAGCACTGAAATATATGCAGGAAGCAAAACGTGCATTGGGACCTTGCTTGAACAGGTTTCTAGTAAAGATACTGTGATTACTAGAAGGGACATAACAGTGACTATGCTTTATAAAAATGCGCCATTGAAGCCACAAGGATAGCATTGCTGGCATTCATGTTAATCTCAAAATCAGGGGGTCATTCTTTTTTGTGAGCTTGTGATAGGCATTTTCTATAAATAAATAAAATTAAAATTGCATCATTGTAAGAGATTAATGCCCAATCTTCCGTGACCAATGCTGCCATGCTCAGCTGTGGACAAGAGCTGTTAAGAACCAACCAACATTTTTATATTAGTACATCAGAAGAAAAAAATATTTTCTTTTTAAATACTGCTACCAATAACTTTATGTGATCCAGAGATCTTTGAAAAAATCTGACCCAAATCTGCAAGCAAATCTGTTGGCTTGCAACAATTTCTATCTGCATGCTGTGATGGCCTAAAAATTTCAGAGATTGCCATAACATTTTGTCATAAATTACTGCCACCCATAAAACTTATGCTTGGTGATCATGCAAAATCGAGGCTCAGCTTCATTTCAGAGTCTTTGATTGAAGCTAATGACATTGCATGGGAGGAAATGGCAGGATCAATACAGATATTTGTATTTGTCCTAGTGATAGCATCTCTGAAAATCTGGACTGTGATACAGTAGGAGTACTTTAAAGGATTAAAAATCCTGCCAGGTTTTACTGAATGATGTGCAGGTCTGGTAGTAATATTTAATCCCAATGCATGCTCTTGGATCATCATGCTTTTCACATTAATCAGCTCAGTGTAATGTTCTGTTTACCAAGAACTAAGATTGTGTATCGCACTGTATTACCAGCTTTGAATCTGGCAGACTCATTGCTGGCATGTGCTTCATGCTGGGTGATGTATCTTGATGAACTTGTTTTCGTACATTTATGCAGGTTTTTAGTCTATCACATTTTTCTTCATTGTAAATGATAAATGTATTATAAGCATATTATCCAACAATTATAGCATTTCCATTCAAACATGTTTCTATAAATTGAGTCTGTTCAATACTAGAAAGTAGCATAGGAAGAAAGGTTTTTTCATTATACTCAATTATAACCCAAATCCTGAAGTCCTTATCATTTCATTTAACAGAGAAACCATAAAGTCTGTACCTACCTAAGCCCTCTGCATTTCCACAATAAACAGACAGAAACTGGGAGTCAAAGCAATTTCCAAGTTATTGTAACAAGACTCAAGGTGTGTTGCAAACTACTGTACAAGTTCCCATGGCCTCACAGACCATGCTTTCTTAGCAGATAAAGTCCCTCACAGAAGATGACAACAGATAGATAATGATTGAAAGCCTGGAGATAGGTGCACATTGTCAACTTCTCGGCTGTCTACAACAACTCAGTTAAAAGATGATACAGACTAGAGCTTTATTCATTTTCCTGCAGACTTTTTTAACCATCACCATTCTCCATGGTCCTGCCATAGCTGCTTTAGGTCACTCTGCCAGACATGAGGAAGCCTGAGCAAGGGCCAGTATGTGCGCATGAAGGCTTAAAGTTTGCCAAATTTCAGGGTGATTTTGCTTTGTTTTTCAAAGATTTTCTCCAGGTTTGCCCTAGCCTTTCACTCTTTTACTGAAAAAGAGTTAGGGCATAAGCAGTGATTTTGGAATATATCCTCAGTCAAATGCAACATATGTAAAGATGGTAACAATCATAACTAATTCAGTAGGTAAAAACAATTCCATGTATACACAAAAGTAATATCATTAGATTTTAAAAAATGTATCCTGCATTGTGTTTTTAACTACCTTAAAAATTCTTTTTTGTCTGGGTATGGTACAGAAGCATACAACTGTTCAGGGAAAAAAACGCAGACTTGTTGCTCAACACATGCAACAGTGCCCTTTGATATCTTTTTTTGGACTTTGTAATAATGCTGTGACTACCGCTGTTCACAAATATTTTATTTATAAAAACTATCCTCCCACAGGGCTGTTGTAGATGATCTGCAAGCTGAAGACTAACGTGTGAACTCCACTCGCTCTAGGAAATGGCGCTGCTGTTTTTAAATATCAGTGCTTGTACTGGGTTTTTTAATAACTAGCAATGTGCTCCCAATTTCAGAATGTAAAGTAAAGGGATCTAGCTGTTGGGTAAAGTGTTGAAATAACAGTTTAACGTCCAGTCTTTCTATGAATGCTATTATTGAGAAAACCTAGGAAAGCAGTCTAAATACCTTCATGTTAGCATGACAGGTAGAATTAGTGTTACTTTTTGCAAGTAAAAGTTATCATTTCATATCTCAGAAAGATCAGCGCTCACAAACCATCATTTGTTAGTGGGTTTTAATGGAAGCAAAATGGGCATTAACATTCAGGAAATGTCAAGTTTAATAGATTAAGTTTTAGTGACCAAAAATAGGAAATTGAAAGAGTGATGAAAACCCTGGGATAGTGTTTATCAGAAGTAAGTTTGGTCTAATTTCATACAGGGAACAATTCAAAGAGTTCCCATGTAGGTTTTTTTATGTTAACCCTTCTCTAATCTCCATTATTAGAGATTATGCTTTTCTACTAACATGATATACTGGAAAAATGACTGCAGTAAGTTAGATCAAAGGCCTATCTAGTCTGGTATATATCTAGCAGTGGCTAATAGATTAGGAAAAAATGTAAGAACAGGAAATTTGGAAACAGTATTTCTGTCTGGTACTGTCCCCACATCTTCAGCAGCCTGCAAGACAGGAACTTTTTGAAGAAGCTGCCGAATGTAGATCCCACTATATTTAATAGGCATTCCTGTACTTGTCCATGAATTTGTTCAGTGTATTTCTTTTTGCATAATTTTTGGATAATTTTGGTAGCCAAGGCACCTCATTGAATTTCACAGCTAACATAGTTTCTTTGTCCTTAGCTCATTGTGTTGCAGTTAGTTGTGGCCCCTCAATTTTTCCTCTGTGGGAGATAGTGAGTTATCATTTCTTACTCCTTTTCTTCATAGTGCTCATGAAAATACATACATCTCTATATCCCGCAGTCAGTCATCTTTCTATCAACCTGAAGCTTGCAATCTCCCGGTACATAAAAGACTGTTTTTCACATATGCATTAATTTGCATTTATCAACACTGAATTTTGTCCAATGCTTTATTGCCTGGTCACAAAAGCTTTTTAAAGTTCTTTAAAGTTTTTATATTGATTACCCTGTGTAGCTTTTTACCAGCAGTACATTCTGTCACTTTGCTCTTCACTAACATTTTGTGGTTTGGTTTTTATTTTTAATGTTTAACTGTACAAATTCTGCCTTAGATCCCTGCTGAATTCACCACTGATCTGTTTTCATAGTGAAAATCAATCCGTCTATTCTTATGTTTATTTCCTGCCTTTAACTAGTTATTAATCCAGAGGAGCTATCTGAAGCATTCTGAGAACCTAATCAACCAGGTAATATTCATCCAGATCCTTATACACTCCTCGAAAGAACAATCTCATGAGATCTCTACAAAAGCTATCTTGATTTCTTCATTATAACATTTTAATTCATTTATCTATCATTATATCCTTTGTTAGAACTGTAGCTAATTTGCCTGGTATGGAATCAGATTTTTATGGGTCTCTCCTCCCATGGAAAATTATTGATTTCAATTAATGTCTTGTTTAACACTTCATATTATTCTGGTGTTGAGGCTGATTTAAGCAATATGTATGTGTGTGTCCTTTAAACCTCTTGAGCAAATACCACTTTCTTGACTGATTCATTTCTGAGTTTGTTCTAATTCTCCCCTAATGATGTTTCAGTTTGGGACTGTTTCTCTGTCTTACCTAGAAAACAAAGATGTTGATGTATATCTCTGCTGAAGGTCTTCCCTAGCAACCACCATCCAAAGAATACATTTCACCCACCTACTGTTATCTTTTATTCCTTGAACTCTTTTGACTCTAGTATGTGCACGGTTTTTTGGGAAAAAAAAATATTAAAAAGAAGCATGTAATTATGCTTCTTCCCACTATTTTATTGGAAGGGTACAAACAGAACTAATAATTTCTGTTTGGAAAACAATATAATCTGTGGAAATGTGGTACCTGAAATCTGTGCTCTGTTACCTTTGTGCAGTCCTCATAAAATAAAGCAAATGACTACGATGTATTTTTGTGCCTATATCCTGAGATATTTTGGCTCTTTTATTTTGGAAAATTGTTTCAAATATCTTGGCATTTGCAAGTTAACATTAGAGTTTAGTTTAAAGCCAGGTAGTCATCAGCTATTTGTAGGTGCAGGAAGGGTGTCAAGTTGATGTTCTTGGCTGCAGCATTGAACGGGTTTCTGTATCAGTGGCAAATGAGCAGGATACAGAGTGACTGCAAAACAGCTACGCACTCTTGTGCTATCCAAGGGAATTTCTGACAGGCATGTCAAACTACAGAGGCCATGATTCTGCTTTTAATTAAGAGCTATATGCTGGAGACAACTGTACCTACCTTCTTGCATGTTGAAAAGTCCTGGGGAAGCTTCTACAGTAATCAGCGTCAGAATACAACCTTCTGCATTAACTAAACTTTAAGTGATTTACTGGTTCTTCACTGTATTGTCATATTAGTCATTTGAGAAAAAGTGCTGTATTGTTCATGACCATTTCCACTCTTTCTTCCTTCGTTATTCTTTTCACATTTTTGCTGTCTTCAGGGTTTTCTTCCATCTTTTCTCTGAATTTCTTTTCCCACAGGGACTTCGCTCCTAATTCTTTTGTCATAGCACTGGTTAAATAATCAGAGATGAAGTTTGGCTTGATAGCAGTGTCACTATTTGAATTTAGAGATAACATCCTCATCAATTTGGGAGTGGAAGAAGAAACTTACTCCTCAAGGGACATTGCTCTAAGTTTTCTGCTCACTTAGGCAAATACCATTGCATTACATATTGGAGGAACAATGTGAACCTCTAGGGAAACAAATGGAGGGAATAGTTCAGTGAAACTGTCCTACAAGTCTCTGTGTACTTGAGAGAAAGAAAAGAAGGAAAGAGTTTGGAATACATAAATGTAATGAAACGGTACAATCAGCGGTAACATCAGCACTCATAGATTTGCATCTTCTAAGAGTTTTGCCTGGTCACCCAATAAGGGGGGGGTCAGGGATTCAAAGAAATTGAAAATCCAGTTTGTGATCCTTTGTGGCTCTTTTTTGGCTGATCTTCTGTTTGTAAAGGAATGCTTAAAGACTGTAAGCTTGCTGAATTATTTTGGAAATTTTGGATGGGGTGTGTGCTTTGTGGTATTTTGTGTGAGCTTTTCAAAGTTATCTTTAAAGCTCTCATAATACATTTTTGCCAGACTGCATTTTCTCACAGTTGTATGATGTATGTTTAAATTAAAATGTCACAGTTTGTTTAAATGCTTGAAAAAAATTTAACGAAGTAAAAATGATGAAAAATTCATGTCTTTTTTTTGACAGCTTACCTTTTAATTTTTTACTTTACGGTGTCCTCAGCCCACTGATTTTCCTATTTACTTTCTTTACATAAAGACCTACATTTAAAAGACTGAAACGTAAAAGTAGATAAGTAAAAATTTAACCTTCAATTTATATTGTATAACCTTGTATTAAGGCCTTGTCCACAGATGTCAGGCCTCTTTGCTTCCAAGTTAGAGTAGCATCATAATGCAATTATAAAAAAAAAAAAATCAAAACCAGACTGATATCCTTTTGAGCTTGCTGGTGTGAGCTTTGCATGCAATGAAATACTTAGCGTACGTTCCAAATCCCGCCATAGTTAGCAGAGTGCATGCACCTACACAGATGAAGAACACCAAGCTAGAAGACCTTTGAAGTTAAAGGATAATGTTGATAGAAGAAGAGAGGGGGTTTTATGAATTGTGTGATTGATTTAGGTCAGGAAATAAAGGTAGAGAAGTCTTGAAAAAACCCTAACAGTAAGTATTGGGGACTTCTGTTACGGTGGGATTTAATACTTACATAAACAAGATTATAATATGTAACTGCTACAGTTAAATTATGATCCTAAAAACACAGAGGGTGTTGATTCAAACTTGTAAACTAAAAAATGAAGATTCTCAGGCACTCCTTGATTCAGTTTTGGGAGAGCAGTTCATGATTCCTTTCATAGTTTTTCATGGCATGTTTTAAGGCTATTGAGGATTGTCCTGAGTTCAGCAGTAGCAGTCATTTTTCTCCTTCTTAGTAGCTGGTGCAGTGTTATGTTTTTGACTTTCAGCCTGGGAACAGTGCTGACAACACCAATGTTTTCAGTTGCTGCTCAGTAATGTCTAGTCTGACCAAGGACTTTCTGAGTCTCATGCTCTGCCAGGGAGGAGGGGAAGCCGGGAGGAAGCAGAGACAGGACACCTGACCCAAACTGACCAAAGAGGTATTCCACACCACAGCACATCATGCCCGCTATATAAACTGGGGGCAGTCACCCAGAAGGGTTAGATCACTGCTTGGGTCGGGCTGGGTGTCAGTCTGCAAGTGGTGAGCAGTTGTATGTTCCCTTGTTATTTCCCTTATCATTATTATTATCGGTGGTAGCAGCAGTGGTTTGTGTTATACCTTAGTTACTGGGCTGTTCTCATCTCAACCTGTAGGAGTTACATTCTTTCAATTTTCCTCCCCATCCCTCTGGGAGCTGTGGAGAAGGAAAGGAGGGGAGTGAGTGAGAGACTGCAGGGTTTAACTGAGGGCTGTGCCACCGCCACCACTGTGCACTTGGGGCAGAGGGAAGGCAGCAGAGCCGGCAAGAAAAGACAGCAAGCTGGTCTGAATTACGGCTGGGCTTAAACCACACCAAGGATCTAGTTATTTGCGCTTTTAATTTCTCTCATCCTCTTTTTTTTTTTTTTTTTTTTTTTTTATTAATTAACATGTTTAGGAGCGACGTTCAACCACAATTTTAGTATAACTGGGACGAGATGGAATAAAAATGTAGTTTTAAGATTTTTAATTCCCTTGGTGACTTGAGTGCAAGGTAAAAACCTCAACCTAACATTTTACAGAAAATATATGGCTGTACAAAAAATGTTTCATTAGAACCACCAGGATTCAGTTGCCATTAATGGAAGAATTCTGTTCTTCAGGTTATTCAAATTACAACCATTTAGTACCAATCCCCCCAGTGGTTAATGAAGAGACTTAGGAAGTTTGACAAAATCAGGATTCAGTCCACACCTGAACCACTAATTTGGCAGTGATGCACCTCACATTAAATTGTTTACACTCACTTTTGGTCAATAGCAAACATATTAGCAACCTCAGTAGACATATTATTTGACATATTGCAAAATATTTAGCATTGTCTTCATAAATTTAGCTGTCCATAAACAGTTTCAGAACTCTTCAAGTAAATATTTCACATTTCATAATTCAAACTTCTCTACAAAAAATACTTTCTAAATGCCAGCAGCTGTAGTCTTTATTTATTTGTAAATCCTTTGTGCATGTGTGTGTGTAATTAAACTTCAGAATAAGTTATAATAAAATATTCTGTTTTCTTACAGCATTACTTTAAAGCTCCCAGGGAACTGGGTTGTAAATATTGCTCTCTGTGACACGTTTTTCCTATAAAATCAGAAAACCAATTTCATTGTAAATTTCCTTTTTCATATAATTATTAATTGTGATGGGTTTTGCCATTACACACAATAACATGAATGGAAATAGATCAAAAAGATACGTATTTGAGAAGTCTGTATTTTTAATGTTAGTGAATTCACTTAGTGATCTCTAAACTATCAATGTCCTAGAAGACTACAGAATGATTCCTGTTTCTGACTTTCACTTAGACATCTAGAATTGTGATTAGTAAGAGAGACCAAAATTCGGAAGTGATTTAGCTACTGTGCAGATGTGCCTCCGTGGATATTCTGGTATGAATCAAGTAACGTTACCAATAACATAAGCAACACACCAAAAGGTGGCATTCAGTTGTGCTTCAAATCGATCTCTTGGCCTGTACAAGTCATTTGCATGGCATTTGGTACTGTTTTAACTATCTTTCCCTTCACGCTACATCCAGCTATTA
Source organism: Amazona ochrocephala (assembly GCA_039720435.1). Classification (NCBI taxonomy): domain Eukaryota; kingdom Metazoa; phylum Chordata; class Aves; order Psittaciformes; family Psittacidae; genus Amazona; species Amazona ochrocephala. The sequence continues at coordinate 67,617,841 of CM077879.1, forward strand.
CAAAGAACTAAACTTACCCTTAGCCCTTGTGGAACTTTACAAGAAGGCTGGTGCTGAGATTGTGTTACTCCAAAAGTGCCCACTTTTGGGAAGATTCAAGCTGTGTTTAAGTCTTACTGTTAACTTATTGTGGACTCCATCCATCTTGTTGACGTGAGACAGCAATTTTTAGTAGTTTCAAATGCTGAAGAGTGGTCCAAAGGAACAACATTTCTGTTGGTCTTCTAAATGTTGATTAAAGGAAATCTGATCTCACAGCCTCACAAGCCAAGTATGGTTCCATGTCTTTGCTTGAATTTGAACTGTACCAAAACTCTAAGAGTGGGTTCTAATTAGAAATTCCTGTAGTAGGTCTTAGAATATGCCATCTTATGCCAACGTAAGAAGTGGTTTTGGGGAGCATAGTACTTGACTACAAATGATGTGTGTATTGATGATGATTCGTAGAATCATAGAATCATAGAATAGTTAGGGTTGGAAAGGACCTTAAGATCATCTAGTTCCAATCCCCCCTGCCATGGGCAGGGACACCTCCAACTAAACCATGTTTGAACCCATTACCTCTTGTCCTATCACTGCAGTCCCTAATGAAGAGTCCCTCCCCAGCATCCCTATAGGCCCCCTTCAGGTATTGGAAGGCTGCTATGAGGTCTTCACGCAGCCTTCTCTTCTCCAGGCTGAACAGCCCCAATTTTCTCAGCCTATCTTCATACGAGAGGTGCTCCAGTCCCCTGATCATCCTCGTGGCCCTCCTCTGCACTTGATCTAACAGTTCCATGTCCTTTTTATGTTGAGGACACCAGAACTGCACGCAATACTCCAAGTGAGGTCTCACGAGAGCAGAGTAGAGGGGCAGGATCACCTCACTCAACCTGCTGGTCACTATCCTCTTGATGCAGCCCAGGATACGGTTGGCTTTCTGGGCTGCAAGCACGCACTGCCGGCTCATGTTCATTTTCTCATCGACCAACACCCCCAAGTCCTTCTCCACAGGGCTGATCTGAATCTCTTCTCTGCCCAAGCTCTAGCTGTGCCTGGGATTGCTCCGACCCAGGTGCAGGACCTTGCACTTGTCATGGTTAAACTTTATGAAGTTGGCATCAGCCCACCTCGCAAGCGTGTCAAGGTCCCTCTGGATGGCATTCCTTCCCTGCAACATATCAACTGAACCACACAGCTTGGTGTCATCGGCAAACTTGCTGACAGCACACTCACTCCCACTGTCCATGTCACCAACAAAGATGTTGAACAACACCGGTCCCAACACCGATCCCTGGGGGACACCACTCGTTACTGGTCTCCAGCTGGACATTGAGCCACTGAGCACAGCTCTTTGCGTGCGGACATCCAGCCATTCTTTATCCACCGGGTGGTCCACCTATCAAATTGATGTCTCTCCAACTTAGAGAGAAGGATGTCATGCGAGACAGTGTCAAAGGCTTTACATAAGTCCAGGTAGATGACATCAACTGCTCTGCCCCTGTCCATCAGTTCCGTAGCCCCCTTCATAGAAGGCCACTCGATTGGTCAGGCAGGATTTCCCCTTAGTGAAGCCATGCTGGGTGTCACCAAGCACCTTGTTGTTTTTCATGTGCCTTAGCATGCCTTCCAGGAGAATCCACTCCAGATTTTGCCAGGCACAGAGGTGAGACTGATTGGTCTGTAGTTCCCCGGCTCATCCGTTTTTCCCTTCTTGAATATGGGGGTTATATTTCCCTTTTTCCAGTCGATTGATCAATGTCATTTGTGTCAGTAAAAATAGAAGAGAATATTCCCTTTTTGAAGAGGTATTGCTTATCTCATCTGCACTCAGGAAGGAGTAAAACCATACAGAATTAAATAACAATTAGAATGATTAGTGTGCCTATCAATAAGGTGCACAAATTGGTACTTAGATTTGGATTAGTATTAGAAAAATAATCTTGTGACAGTTATTTTATTTGCATATTAAAGAATTATGATAATGAAGAACGCTGCTGTTACAACACATGCATAAAGTTCTTACCCAGAAGTAAACCACACAAAAACTAACACTGGCTTTGGTTTCAATTCTTTCAAGTAAACAAACTTGCAGGTAGGTTCAAAATATTTAATTACTATTGAAATTGGAGTCAGTGTCTAGAAAGGGAAAATGTGCATCACAGTTTACCCTAAAGGAAGAAATATTGGACTGATGAAAGCAGCCTATACAGAATGTGAAATAACAGCCAAGTGCTGGCATATTAGGAATGTCTCTTCATAGATGTGCACGTTTTATTTCACATTGTCCTCACCCTTCTCAATAAGAATGACTGATAGCTTCACTTTGTGATTTCCCAGCTTTTAAGAGTCTATTTTTATTTATTTTTTATGACCAACCTTACACTTGTTAAATGTAATTTTTGCTTTATGTAACATAAAAAAGAGCACATCTGCAGTATGCTGTCCCATGAATTAACAGGAATGACTGGACATAAGACAAGAAATCCTTTAAAAACATATATTCACATTAAATATCTGGGCTATCTCAGTAAAGGAGGTCTTATGGGGTCATTTTTGATGCAGTGCAAGTAAACCATTTCTGCTCTTCTGAAATAGTTTCTTTCAGGTTTATATTGAGCTTGTATAAAGGCACATTATATAAATAAGGGCTTAGTTTGTACATTAGTCGTTTACATCTTGGATTCTCACTAAATCCTTGTTTTTACCAACTTGATGCTTAAGAGAGATTGATTTCTGCTACACATCTATGGTGTTTATTTTGATATGCCTGGGATTAAAAACAAAATTAACAAGCATAATCAATTTTCTTAGAATTAAAAAGGGTGCTTTGGTACCTTTGGCTACATGGTTCTGAAGAAAAAGGAGAGTAAAAGAGGTGTGATAATAAAGGGATCGATTTATTCAATCACTGGGCATAAAAACATTAGCCCTGGGAAAGACCCTTCCTCTAAGAGCTTTAGCTACCCAGTCTCACTTGTGTGGCACAAAATAATTTGCATTTTTAGAGAAATTTCATGTCTTCTGTGAGCTCTAGTGAAACATGAATAAATTGGTTTCTTTTCCCCTTTTTCTGATTTTTATGAAGCTGAATCCATTAGGGGCTGAGTCAAACTGTAATGAAAGAAAGGCAACAACTGAGATGATGGAAACCCTGGATTAGATTTCTTAGTAGTCCAAGCCCAGCTGTCATGGCCTACGTGTCAAGTTAGGGCTCTTTGGGGAGGCTTAACAGTACATGTGAATATTTTTTTACCTGCTGTGTTACAACAGGTCTCTAAAGCAGCTAGGAATTAAAGAGAAGCAAAGATTAAGAATTAAATAGAGCCACAGCAAGCAGTTCACCACAGAGGTTTGCAGTCAGACAAGTAAACTTTTCCAGGACTGTGAACCCACTGCCATCTGCCTGGCAGGCTTGCATGTGACCCACCATGCCCTCTTTGTGCACACTGAGCTTATGTGATTGCTGAAGATTTGTGTAAAGCATGTGGTTGTTCGTGTCACTGGGTGCCCTGGCCTTGTGCTGCTCTAGCAGAGTCTGTCAAATTCACTACAAACCAATGCTCAATTCAAATAAAGCCTCTGTGGATGGTTGGCATTTTTATTCTTTCATATTACAAATATTCTTCTTAGCTACTTCATAATATAATAGGTACAATCTAAACAAAATCCAGAAGAAGCCAAAGTACTTTCAAGTTCTATGCCTAATAATTGAATTTGCACACCAGGGTCAAATAGCTGTGCTATTAGAAGAAGGGCAAACCTCAAGAACTGTGCCTGCGAAATATCTCTTCTTGCTAGAATGAGGTTTTGCTTGGAGATTCTTAAACCTCCAGGTGGGGCTGTCTTATTCTAGTTTATAGCAACAAATTTTGTCATTCATTTTTGTCATTGATATTTCAAATAGCAGCAACTGTAACTGAAATGGTGTCTGCTTCCACTTTGGCTGATGCTTTTGTGACGGACTGAACTGAGAGTCAAACTGTCCCTTAACAGTGTAATTTATGGCAGCAACAGAGAAATAACCCAGTTTCCTTTTCTCCCCTTGCATCATGGCTGGGGGAAAGGTCCAAAAGAAGCCAAATCATTGCTCTCCTACCCTCAGCCCTAGAAGTCCATGCCTCCCTTCTATCTCATTAAGTCTCTGTCATACTGGAAGTATCCAGTGGTGTCTCTCATCTCACCCTTGTCACTGCAGTCAAGAAATAGAGTGACAGAGCAACATCTTTTACTTTATGAAAACATTTGTTTGCCTGGTAGATGTTTCCAAGCTCTGCTGTTCCTAGAGCAAAACAATGTGATTGGTATGGCATAGTTCAAAGTGAATTTAAAATTACTGAAGTCAAATGTTTTCTTAAAAGGCCTATTTTGAAGCAATTTGGCAAAGCTGACAACCGATGCTGACTTCACTGAAGCTGCATTGGTTGCGTCACTTGAGGGTTGGGCTCAGACTAGCCAAAGCATTTATTTTTAAATTCTAGCTCCTACTGACATGTTTTTAGAAGTCTCTGTAGTTTTATAACTTTCTAAAGTTACTCACAAGTCTTATGCTGACTGCTAATAAAACAGAAAATCCATTTCCATTTTTCAGTGTAATCTTTTTTTCATGTGAATCTATTTCTCATCAAAAGAAATGGATGACTGGCCTGAAAGATAGAGTTCTCAATTGTGAAGACAGAAGAAGAGTAGTGGCCTTTCAAGTTGTCCCATGTTGTCTGGAAGGACATGGGTGTAAATCCAAAAGCTAAGAGGGAGAAACCCAATGCTCAATATTACTCTGCCCAGCAAAAGTATTGTTCCCAATGCCTGGAGAAGAAAAGTAGGTCTGATCTCATTCTGTTGGTAAAATCAGCAAAGAAAGCTGAGAAAAAGAAGCTTCTCTGAAGTGCCTGTGAGGGAGGTATCTCACAGCATTGTATACATGGCACCACATGTGAATCCAAGGACCCTGCATAAACCAGGACCATAATTTCCAGCAGCTGGTTTTTGTTGGTTGTTTTTTAAGTGAGAAGTAGGGACCACTTTGCATCAATTTTAGAGAAGGACCTTAGCTGCTACAGAGAATGATATTCTCCCCAGAAAACCTTAGTCACAAGAAAATTGACACTTCCATAAGGGATTGTGTGTCTTCTTTTAAAGAATATAATCTTCCAGATTTTTCCTCTACACCTCCTTAGCCAGAGAGGATGCACTCATGCCTAAGGTGCATTAGAACACATTAAGTTAAAGTCAGGTAAGGAGAAAAAAATCTCCCTGGGATCCTTTTTCTTTTTGTCGCAGATGCACTGCTGGATTTTCTCTGCTTTACTGACATCAATTTCTGTACCCAGAAAGAGACTTTTAAGCTCTTGGAAGGCAGTTTCCCAGGCAAAAAAAAAATGCATTATAGAAGCCTCAGATAATAAACAGTTTGTGAGCCACCAGGCAGAGTAGTCACTGAAGATGCTGAAATAAAGAAGTTTCAACCATGAAGAAATACCCTTACGTAGAATTATAGAAGAGTAGGTAAGCCTTTAGAGGCCGGAAAACAGCAGAGCTAAACCAGAACATAAAGAATGAGCTCTGCAGAGCAAGAAACTCTCAATAAAATAACATACAGCACTCATGTCAAAATAGGGAGATTAAGGCAAAAAGAGTTAAAATTAGATATGCATCTAATCAGAGCAGTTTGATACTATATTTGAACCACAGTATGCTAATGGAATATAATTAAGTAAAAGGAATTGTTTAAATAATAGTTCCAGCTTTCCCTCCCTTTGGGACACCTTTGAGGGACCTGGATTTCAGAGAAAGGCATACTAAGCACTCTCTGATAGCCAGATCCTTTGAAGGCACATCAAGCTGTGTATTCAGAAATAAAAATCGCACACTACCAGTGATTTAAATATGAAGCTCCTCTGTTCAGTGACATGTTTTGCTCAATGGATACAAAGTGGAGTTTACAAAATACGGTTATGAACTGTCCTGCTATTCTGTCTGGCAGGTTTTGACTGTGCCTTTATAGTAGCACTTAACAGACTTAATGCATGTTATGAGTAAAGGATAAGGTATGAGGTTTTATATGTAGCCATGCAAAAATGTTGCATAATAAGTGCTTGAAGTTCTCAAACAGACTATTTAAAAGTTTTACAGGACAAGGGCTGTAGTGATTTGGGGAAAGACGGCAAGATTTTTTCAGTGAACTGGCTTGGGCACCAGTTGGTCTTAGAATCATCTCTGTGTCTGAAATCTGTGTTGTCACATCTACTGTACTGTAATTATTTACTGAGTACCTGATACGCCTCGCTTTGCTTTAAAATGAATGTAGCAATGATCATTCTGCACACAAATTGAAACCAAATATTTTGCTTCTGTTATGATCATTATGTTGTCTTAAACATCAGTCCACTTACTGCTTCTTTGTGCTTTGCAGTGAGTTTATATTTTACTCGTAATTGTAAAGCAGTGTTAAAAACTTCTGTGCATACATCATCAAGATACACACATTTTTGTAAAAGCCTATAGTAATATCTTTAAAAATGCTGTCAAAAATTCTCCAGGACTATAAAATACCACTTTCTGTGAGCAAGGTAAAGATTTCCTTTTGTAAGGATTTCTAACTAGCTTTTGGGCTCAATCTTTCATGACGGCTCATGGGTCTCAGCACATACAGAGGTAGTGGAAGTGTTTGTTTTTATACTGCTCATATGTTCTTTCCTCACCAGCTCCTCAGGGTAGCCGAGGGTGAATTTGGCTTCTACCACAAGAGCGAGCAGCACCCCCTTTGCTCAGAACTTTGCAAGTTCCCCTGGGGCTTGTCCTGTCCTTAGGAGAGAGAAAGTAGATTCCAGTTGTGATATTTATTCTGCATCTGGGAGGAAGGTGAAGGAAAAGAAACCCTTCTCTGGGCCATGTGGGAATTCTCCTCTGCACTCTGGAAACCTTGATTAACCAGCTGGGGAGGCAGTCAGCCTGCTTTGTGTTGCTGGAAAATTTTGCCTTGACTGGGAAAGTTTGGAATCATAGAATCATAGAACAGTTAGGGTTGGAAAGTACCTTGAGGTCATATAGTTCCAGCCCCCCTGCCATGGGCAGGGATGCCTTACACTAAACCATGTCACCCAAGGCTCTGTCCAACCTGGCCTTGATGGCAGGGATGGAGCATTCACAACTTCCCTGGGCAACCCATTCCAGTGCCTCACCACCCTCACAGTAAAGAACTTCTTCCTTATATCCAATCTAAACTTCTCCTGTTTAAGTTTTAACGCATTTCAAGATACTGAATCAGAAACATTGTTTCCTTAATTTCTCCCTAGCTTCAGTTGGAGTAGAGCCAGAGATGAGATGCTGTGTTGAAACTTTAAACTGATAGTTTGGATTTCATAAGAAATTTGTTGACAGTAAAGGTAAAACTATAAGCTAAAAACTGGCTGGTATTTTATTTAGGTTTCTTCATGTTCAAAGTGATCTTCTTGATGGCTGTTTTGAAAGCTGATTTTTCTGTGTCACCAAAATTTGTGCAGAATTTTAGTGATCGCTAACTTCCAGATACACAAAAGACACAGTGTCATATTTTGGTCTTGAGAAAATACCTTTTTTCTACCTACAGTCAACAATCCAACATGATAGAACAGTTGAAGTTGATATTCAAGAAACAGTTTTGTGCGAAAGATGCTGCTGTATTATATTGTCACAGATGAGTGTGTAATTTTCACAATGAACAGAACTGAAAGATGTAAGATCAAGAGAGAGTTCCATTGAACAAACGTCTGGCACATGCCCAAACTCTGTGAGAGAGGAAGATTAACTTGTCTGAGGACTGCTGAATATGAATAAGTAAACAATGGAAGTTATTAAGCAGGGAAAAACTCATATTCCCATTAGGTTTTCTCATCCAAACCAGAAAAATCTTGCACTTTCCTTATAGTGCCGAGTAGGCTCTTTAAAAGCATGCAAAATAAATTCTGCTTCTCATTCATAAACTTACCCATCTGTGAAGCCTTTATTCAAAGAAACCTACCTGCTCAAATGCTTGCTGTAGTTCATTAAAGATTCCCATTTGTACTCATAAAGACTCATTCATTGCCCTGAATAATACATATGATATACTGAAAAAGAACCAACTCTCACTTTTACAATCTAAATTAAACAACTTTGTCTAATAAAAGAAGCGCTGTCTCATTTCTAACTAGGCCATAAGCCCTAAGGGTCTTGTATGTGTGCATTTATTTATTTATTTAATTTTGCCAAATTGTCCTGCCAGGATCTGAAAGCTAAGTGAACCCAGCTGACTAAATTGTTTCTTTTCTTTTCTGCCTGCTTTGAAAGACTGAAGCAAGCATGGGCACAATTGTACTGGAACAAATACTCGCCTGTAAACTTCTTCTAAAATGCAATTGGATGATCTCCCATCCTTTCCTTGGTTCCATCTTCTAACCTTTCTAATCTTGAGAGTTCATCTCTATTATATGTGGCCCTTGCAAATGCCTAAGATTAATAACTATTGTGATTCATTAGCCTGTGTTGTTGGTATTGTTTTCCCAATGGGAGCATTTGCTATCTAGGGATAGTCCATGATTACTCTGCCTTGTGGAACAGTAAGATGCTTTCAATCTAATGTGCTGTCCACGTTTTAGCATAAAATAATATTAAGGCATCCACATAATGGAACCGTCTGAAGATCCATTTTATTAAGCACTGAAAGAAAATGCGTGTGTGTTTGTATGTGCAAGGGAAACATAACCAGCAAATCTTTTTTACCAGAGATGTGATTTCAGTAAGCATTTCACATAAAGACACAGCTATTTTGAGGTATAGTTCTTTGGATTTGAGGTTGAAAAAATACAGCGAAAATCTTGCCTGGTACAATTAACTTATTCAAATTATATACAGCCTATTCAAAGTAGGAAAAATAGGAAACAGAGGTAGGGTTATTGTGTTTATTCCATTTTGCAAGTATTTATTTTAAATGCAATCTACTTTCAAGTACAAAGCTGTAGTGCTCTTAAAAGATTACTGTTTCAAGTTACTTCACATACCTTAACAGAGCATGTAACCTTTTTGCATTATATGATCAACTTTTTGACAGTGCAGGGCCAGCACAGCTAATGGAATAATAGCCTGCAGGGTCCAGCTAAATGATATACGAATATAATCAACCTTTGTGATGACTATTCAAAAGTAATCCCTTTAGCTTTCAACTGCAACATATTTTTCAACCAGGCAAAGCCATATGAAGAAAATCTCTGCAGACTCCACTGATACAATATGGCCTTCATATCCCCACAGTGTGTTTGCTGCTCACAGTGAGTTTTAAATTTAAGGTAATGGCTACTGTGTATTCATGTTAGCATAGAACAATACCTTTGATTTGTTGGAGAAATGTTACATTAGCTACCAAGGGCCCTATTCAGTAAACTTTGACACAACCCTTATATATGGTTTACTGCTTATTCTAAATGGAATATGCCTGATAAAAATGCTTTGCATGGCCAAATTGTACAAATTCATTAATCTTTATATTCATATTCCAAGTTCAACTGCCTCCATTCCAAGCGAACCTAGTCAGGATACATGGATAAGCATGTAGACCCAATCTGCTTTTCAAAAAGCCTTGCATCAGTTTTCATTTGTCGAGACAGAAAAAACATAGGAAGATCTTCTACAAGTGTGCAACATGCATGTTGTTGGCAGTCGTATTATTTTCTGCTGTATCTTTATTGCTACTCCATTACATCGTTCTAGAGATTATATAATTAAAAACATCTGCATGACCTTTAAAAATGGAAGTAGTATTTAAACTACAATAATGGGTTATATCTCATCAGCTGCATTACACCAACATGATAATCTAGCATACCTGACCAAATCATGGGGAGAACATAAAGAATATGGTGAGATAGTCCTGCTTTCTCTCTCTCCCTCTTGTGACAAAACTACAGTATTGGCTGATAGTGGAATTAGCTGTATTAAAGGAAAATAGACTAACGGTAATGAAAACACTGCATTGTCTTATATTAATACTTTTATATGTACAACATAGTAAGAGCTCACTCACATTAACAGCAGTCGTGAATATGGTCTCGCTTGCATATGTGTACCTAAATACATGTGAAAACATAAAAACACTGTTGCTGTCTTTTGTTTGAGGTGTTGTATTATAGGATTTTATGCCACTTAAGCCAGTTAGCTGTAGTGGTAGAGTAGGAGAGGTACAGACTTTTCTCCTATTTGTTTGCCATGTTACTTCTCGAGCCTGCAGAAAATTAGCACATTCCTGCATCATCCTAAAGCAGAGAGTTCTAAGGATGAGTAAGCCATGCACAAAGAAGCCCTTCCTTTGACTCCAAGCCCACCACCTGCTGCTTTCAGTGTATCCTACCTCATTCTTTTATTGCAAGAGACAGTGAAAAATGGTTTCTGGGTCACCTCCTGCATGCTACTCTCATTCTTACTTTTGTTATCTCCTCAAAATACTACCCTTCTTTTTTTCCAAAGCAGTTTCAGCTCCCAAAACAATAGTCCTCTTACAATCCTTCATTGGTTCATGAAGCTTTTCAGTGGAGTTCTTGTTTAATAGAGTCCAACAACCTCTGAACAATTAAAAACCTGGATTTGAATGCTTTCCCATCACATGGGCCTGCAAGCTCAGGAGCACAAGCCTTGCCTGTTTCATGTCATTTAGAATCTTTTGAGAGAATGGTGCCTAAAATTCCTGCCATCTCTGGAGTTAGTGATCATTCTAGCTTCAGTCTTTGTAGGTGTGGCTTTCATTCTCCTGTATGACTTCTCACTGATTATATATTGTAAAGAGCTAGCAGCTCTGCTTAGCCTTCTCCCAGGAACATAATGGAATAATGAGATTTTTAGAAGTGTAACACTCTTTAGATAGACACATGTAAACAGCAAGAAGAGAGCTGCCAATCCTAGCTGCGCTGAAAATTCAACCAGACAATTTTAATTATATTTTATCAACAGCAGTGATAATGTGTCAGGAACATCTTATTATGATTAATTATATTTGCATACTATTAATACATATTAATGTTTATCTTTGCATTTTGCCCAACACAGTATGATAGAAGAAGAATGCTTGATGGTGTCATCTGTGGTGGTATATATGTATTATCATTATGAATATGAGATGCTTTTATTGGTCCTAGACAGCACACACCAAACAAATGCCAAGAAAACATTTATGGCTCAGTATTCCATCAGTTATCCTTGATATGCTTAATATTTGCTGGGAGGGTAGAAATGTTAATCAGGCAATAATAGCTTGGTGTCCAAGTGTGAAGGCAAAAGGCCAAAAGGTGCATAAAAAAAACAAACAATTTATGCTATAATTCCCCATCATGTACACATCCCCACCATTTTTCGTATGTGTCAGTGTATGTAAGGTGTATTGCTGTCAGAGACACACTTTTACATGTATTTACTTGCAAATACGTATGTTACTACACATACCTAATCACATTTTGGGCTTGATTCACCCATCTGTCTTGTAGCACTTTTTCAACAATAAGCTTCCACTGGAAAGAGCAATAATGCTGCCCTAGTGTAAAGCCAGGTAGGGCAACATAGTGCAGACCCCTTGTTAGCACTTTGGAATTGCATGAGGCTCTCAGCTGCTTCACAGTGTTTGAGTTCCTAAGCCAAACTGAGAAGTTATAGACTCTGCAGCTGTGAGCAGAGTGCCTTGAATTCAACTAGGTTTTGTTATGTTTTCTGCTTAGACGTGGTCTGTTAGTAAAGTAATTTCCATTGATGTACTTCAGGCCTGGTTTCAGAAAACATTACCTGGAATAACTACATTGCTAAATATAGAGTAAACCCCTAACATACATGTTGCCTTCATACAAAATGAGACCTCATATCACAGCTTACACTTAATTCTCAGATGTTGTTTATAGTTTTACTTATCTTATTCGTAATTGCATACAACTACAGATGACGTCCTAGTTAGCAATTTTGCTAAATAAAAACCTATGATATGAAACATAAATTTTATTGAGTCTTGAGAGGTCCAGTAGTTTGTATCTGTTGCAGGCATTGCATCCGCAGAGACACTGCTTTGAACATTATTTGTCATCTCCACAAGAACTGAATTAATGTATTTATTTTGGACATTAAATTAGGATATTATATAAGCACCATTGGTATTGCTGTGACTGAAAGAAAGTCCAGTTTCAGGCAGCACAATGCACAGATGTGCAACAAATTAAGGAAGACCCAGACAAAGATTGTACAGATAATCCTTGTCTACAAAACACAAGTTCCTTTCAAATATTGAAGGGACTGCATTTGCTTAGTCTCAAAAAGAGATTAGAGGAAGGGAAATAGTCTCTCAAGCTATAAAGAGTTGTTATAAAAGAGGATGGCATTCCTCTGCTCTTCATGTCTACCAAAGGTAGAAAAAGACAAAAATCAGCTTAATTTGCAATAAATATTTATCTTGAGTATCAGGGGAGAAACTGAGCTATAAGATTGTGAAGCACTGGAATGGAGAGATTAGGGGTGTTGTGAAATAACCTTTATCAGAAGCCTTTTAGAATAGATTTGACAAATAGATGTCAGGGACGGACTAGATATATGTGCACTTTCTTCATTTGAGGAGGCGAACCACATCAGTAGTTCCCAAAATAGGAAACTATCCCCCAGAGATAGGGCAGTTGTAACTAGGCAGAGAGAGATTTGCTGGACAGTCACTGAGAGTAGATCAGAAAGTGCAGCTAGGAGGTGGGAGTTTGGTGCAGAAATAGGGCAAGGAAGGAACAAGGCGGATGACTGGAGCAAAGGAAGTGTGTGGCTGCCCAAAGCTGCAGAGTCAAGCCATTGTCTCCCAGCCGCTGGCTCTTTTGATCACATCCCATTAGGAGGACCCTGCTGAGACGTGGCAGTATCACTTGTCCGACCTCCTCATTCTCCTTTTACTTTCGGCACTGCTCACTTCTTCCCCTTGATAGTTTTCTTACTGCCTGCCATCTTTCAATGCTATCTTTGCCATTATCTTCTCCTAAATGCATCTTCCTTCCTGGCTCCCCAGCTGGTCCCACCTGGAACGATCCTGCAAAACTGGCCTGGTTGAGAGCAGCTGCACAAGAGTGAAAGAAATAAGAACAGAAAACACTATAATTTCTGTATTCTAAGATTATGACTTTCATGACTCACCTGTGTTGTCTTAGATTCCTTCTTTTGTGGCTTTTTCCTGTATCACACACTTTGCCAATAAACCTTCCAGGGTTTTTCACCATTAAGACAGAATGTTGTGAGTCTAAAGCATTAATGCACTTCTTTTTTTTTTTTTCTTTTTTTTAATAACAGAACCTGATAAAGAAACAAGTGCTTCAGAACCCTGTGAGCCTCTTCTAGAGACACCAGATCTAGATCCTTCATGGTACAGTATTTGCTCTTAATCCATAGCCTTTATAACGATATGCTGATTTTTGCAAAAATGTCATTATGCAATTGATATCAAAATTTAACCTGATTTTGACAGGCAATTGCACATAATTTCTGGTTCATTTTGGACAAATAACAATATTTTTCCTACTTATAAATTAATAAATTCACACTTCCTTCAGATTTTTTACTTATTTTCCCAGTTGCACAATTTAATTGCCTTTGATCATGTAATTGCTTGTAATTTACAGAAATAAGCCTTTGAGATAGAAACAAATCTATTAACCAGATGCTGAACCCAAGTATAAAATATGTGGATATCAAAGTGTATATATGCTTACAACATTTACTATTTTTATTTGCTGTTTTTCATTATAGAAGATGTCTGCTTACTTACAGAGAAGCTAGTAATGAATACAGGAAGATCCTTGAAGAGTCATGCAGCCAAGTAGGAATTTTGCTGGTAGTTTTGTCATTTAAATGGAAGCACAGTGTTGCAATACAAATATCTGAGAGCTGTAAGTTCTTTTATGACTGAAGTGTGGCTTCAACGTGTATTGCATGTTTTAATCAAAAATAGCTGGTGTCATTGAAATAAATACAAAAGAAAAAGAGTAATATAGAATAAAAACTTCTCATTTTTTGCCCTTAATGCTTATTGCCTTCCAAAGTGTCAAGATCCTCCTGTTAAGATATTAAACATACTTTATGCCTACTGAGTGGGAATCCAAGACGCTCAATACCTTGTAAGATCAGGTTCTGAATGTGCCTGGAGAGTTTTCTTTAAATGCCAAATTATTGTCCCTTTCAGAAAAAATCAATTACAAGCTTGACGCCTTATTCGTGGGGCTATCAGTGATTTTAGCAGCTGTGCTTAACAGTTGGTGTTCAACTGTAGCTTAAATAGAATAGATCCAACCTGGGTGGCACATTATGATGCGATTTTTACCTACTCTGTAATGCAGGTTGGACCCAAAGCACAAATAAGTTTGTTTAAAATCTGGTTGAGTACACTCATGAAAGTGTTGAAAGCCTGTACAATCAAAGCATTTGAAATGTCATTGACTGTCTCAAGTGCAACGTTAATCTACAGGCACAGCTGAAATAACTATTTAACAATGAAAGTACATCTGGGAGAATACGTGTACATCACATTTTCAAAAGTGAACATGAAGTTTCCCTTTGAGCAAAGCCTGTGTTCATTCACACAATCAGGTAAACAAATTCTGCTTAAATTCTTTCTGATAAATTATCTGAAGCACTGATTTTGGGGTGTGTGTGGAGAATTGTCTCCCATTTTGAGCTGATGAAATACTGGACTGTGGATTCCCACAGCAGTCTGACTCCTGTTGTCTTCACAGTCATCAGAGGGCATTTCCTAGCTGCCATCGCTGTTGGCCCAAAGAAAAGTTAGACAGAAGATGGAGGTTATCACTTTGCAAAATATATGTAAAAGCAGGATTTAGAACCTTTAAATTTTATCTAGGAAAACTGGTGCAAGCTTTCATAATTTCATGTATTAGAAAACCTGTTCTTTCAAACTATATAACTAAAGCTTTATGAATCCAGACAGTCAACCATTTGTTCCTTTAAACAGAGGTTTCCAGATTCAGTGTTTGAAGCAAGATCCATTAGACCTGTAATCAGTTTTTATGGCAGTCTTTGAGCAAACAATAGCTTTTGCCATAGTAATAACTCAATTCACAATTTTCTTCAGGATTGCAGCTTGGGTAACTGGTTGACATGTGACAGTAGAATTTCTCCCTGTTTTAAGGCATGGTAAAAACGTTTTCATTAAACGTTTCATTAACTAGGTGTTGTTAGACCATTTTTGATGGTCTAATAAGAGTACATATAATGTACACATTTTGATATGTATTTGCAATGTAACTAAAAATACGTCAATAATTTTATCCTTTTACTCAGATGTCTTTATCATCTGAACACCAAACTTATAACTAAATGAACACCAAGCAATGTTCATTCAGAATGTTTTACAAACCTGAAAAGTTGTATAAGAATGTTCCTACATGTAATTATGCACACACATGAAGATACAAATCTCTTTGCTGAGTGTTAAAAAGAGGTGAACATTTTATGAAAACCAGGAAGATAAACAGGACCATGAGTTAAATATAAACAAAAGGAGTATCCAGTTTATGCCTTATATTTTAATGCTATTGACATAAATATATATACATATAAAACTAGCACAATTTTGAAATAATATCTGAAAATCACATTAATCTGCAAACTCTTCTGATATTGTTTAGTATGACTGCTTGTAAGAAGTTGCTATTTTTAGATAATTGGAATTTCTTTTGACAAATTTTGACAAATTTGACGAAAGAACTTGTCAAATTCTTTTGACATTATTTATCAGAATATTGTCAAAAGAAATGGTGTATTTTGATTTATCCTTCGTAGTAAGAATAAATAATGTAAACCAAGCAGACATTCTAGAAAAGACAATTCTCAATTTTTCGAGGAGGACAGGTTTCTAAATTCTTGACGGTTTTGAACCTCATGTACATTTCTGCAGCAACTGATCATTCTGTGTATGTGTCCCAGAAGTTATTTTGCAGTTATATTAAACAGTGTCCATGATAATCACTATTTTTTTGCAAACCTGTACATGTTACTAAGTGATAATTTTTATATGGTTGTGGAAAAAATTGACAGGTTAATCCTCTAGAGAATTAACTCTCCCATACTTTTTAATTATACTTTTTAGTCTTAAATCTTTTAATGAAAACAAGGGAAGTTTCATCATCCTAAATAATCTACATGCAAGTTGTGTTCTCCAGCTTTGGGAGAAAATTATTGAGCTAAATTCTCAGGCATTTTTCTGCTCCTCACAGAGTTTTTCAGAGGGAAAATGAAGGCTCTTCTTTCTCTTTCAAATTAATGGGGCAAGGAGGCTGGGCAGAATGTTGTTCCATACCTTATTGTTTGGACAAGATCCTTCAACAAACCTGTCAGCTGTTAGAACAGTCAAAGCTCCATGGGTCATGGGCAGGCCTCGGTCTGTCACCACACATGATCCAGCGGGAACCACAGTGCTCACTGATAGTTGGCTGTGGTAACGACTCAGTATTTCTTTAGCAGAAAAGCCACCACTTTCCGAATTACCAATGCTTCTTCCAACATCACCTTTCTTTGGTGATCTCTTGTCAGACATAGTCCTGCTGAGATCAGAGCTCAAATTAGTATAATGGAACTTTAGTCCTTTGTCTCTTTACATGAGAGATGCTCTAATTTCTTTAAGGAGCTCCTCATATGGAATAGAATTATTCTCTACTCTGCCTGGTTCATTATCATTGCAATCCTTCCTCCAAGTTTTTCCAGAATGCCCCTAATCCCCTGACCCTTAAGACTTTGCAATCAGAAAAGAGGACTCCAGAGAGAATATGAATTGCAGTTGTAAATTTTAGTGTGCCTGAGAAATTATAGGCATAGCTTAATGAAGTTAGGAAAGCAGGTAAATTAATTTAACCTATAATGCCAGTTGTCTGTTTCAAAACAAAAGCTTGTCAAACACATTACAGCAGATGAATCTCTGAATAGTTCTGAGGTGTAATATTGATGTCTCTAAAATCTCCGTCTTAAGGTATGCGAGACTGGCAGTTAAGACTGCTTTTTCAGTAGGGTTTTAGTAGGTTTCACTGTGGATGTATCAGATGGCATTGACTAACAATTCATAGCAGAGGGGGAGGTTATATCTCAGGAAGAATTCTGTTTATGAAAATCATGTTTTATGGCCATTAATAGGGTACATCTTGTTAATTATGATAATATACAAGGTATTTCACCTGTGAAGCCATTTAGAAAATTAATGTTTGAGTCACAGAAAGGTCATTGCCATTCTGGAAGGAATCTATTCATCTCTAAATAGGCCATCCAAATACAGACTAAGAAATACACTATATATAATTACCTAGAAATAGACGGAATAAGTAAGATTGATGACAGGCATTACTAAAGCCACATTTTAGTTTCCTGCTATGAAGAAGTAGAATATGACTGAAAGAAATAATAATATACATGTAAAAATACAAGAAATAAGTTAAAGTCTCACATAGTTAGGTGAGATTCAGCTATTACACATGAGGTGAGAACTCATCAGCCTTCAGAAGCGGTGTACATCAGGGCCTTTGTCCTGAGGTTCAGTCAGGTATTTCTAAAGACAAATCCTACAAAGAAGAGAATTAGGACAATTTTTTTTTCTCTAAAACTGTGTCTTGTTTGACAGCATAACTTTATAGTACCTCTATATTTGCCATATGCTTACAAACAGATAGAATGTATAAGCTGTCTTTGAAGATAAATAAATATGCTAATAAATATTTCCATTTGTGAGTCTTCTTTTGACACAGACATAACACTGAAGAGTGATGCTGAGCATGAAGGAACCCAGCAGCTGTGATGGTAAAGTGCATTGCCAGGAGCTTAATCTTAGGAGATAAACTTTTCTTTCTAAACATGTAAGGTTTAGTTTTTAGAACTGCAGAATAAAAGCCCAGAATGAGTCAAGTGAGGTCTCAAGCCCATTTAGCAGAGGAGGAGAAAGAAAAAAAGATGTGACTGTACTTCTAATTGAAAGTCTGCCGTTTAAACTTAGCTCACCTGCAGCATGTGGAAGGAATTAACCTCAATAAGTGAAAAAGCAATTTAGTAACTAAAATCCCCTGTCCTTATCTCTGCTGAATTAGTAGGTTTGTTTCACATGGGTTAACACTGTTTGTTTCATTACCACATGAAAGGCTGACAGACAACTCTGTTACAAGAGCAGCTTTAAAGCACAGCTGACTTGGGTGAGATCTGAAGCACTGGTGATGGCCCTACCTGGAGTCTATGGGAGTTGAGGGTGTGCAGCCCCAAAGGAATTGCTTAGCTCTCTGTAAGATCATGGTAGGGCAGGAGGGGAAGTCTTAAACTGTTCCAGCATCTTCCCATTCTTCAGTTCTGCAGCCTGGCTGCCTGCAGCATGGTTGGGCAGAAGGGTAGACAGCAGATTTTCAGTAGCACGCAGAGCGGCTGTGGATCCTGGCTCCCACTCAGCTTGGAGCCCAGCTAGGACTGAGATCTTCTTCCCCAGACAGACTGATGGGAGGTAAGCCTTGTCTGTCGGAGGCAGCTTCTTTCAATACCAGCAGTCATAACTGATACATCTAGCCCCTGATCTGGGACATATGTACCCCTGTTAAAGCAGTGTATCACCTTTGAAAGGTTGCTTTCTCCTACATTGAGCTATCCTATCCCCACCAACATTGCTCCTCGGTCTTCCTGGACTGTTTCAGAAAACATTGCTCCATCTGGTCACAAGTTTACTGCTTGTAATCGAAGTGGCTTGAATCTGAACCGAACACTGCAGTGCTTCTAAAGACGTCTTCAAAGAGCCCTCCCTGAAACATGGTGGCCGCTGTTATTTTCTCCTGTTTCTTTCATAAAAGTTGTCTGCCTCCTGGCTTCTCAGCATCAGTTGGCTGAGAAAATTACACACTCTCCCTTTTCTGTGCAAGTACCAGGAAACCAGTTTCCCTGGCATTGCTCTCTGGGCAAGCTCACAGTACAGATTAAGGTAAAATTTATTTATGATAAGGGGAGTTCAGGGTTACCTGGCTTCTGTCTCCAGGCCCCACTCTCTCACAGCAGCCCCTTTAACTTTTACATTCTGAATTGCAATGAGCTTTCATGTCTGCTGAGCCTTGATACTCTCAGAGGAGCTCTGTGATATTAGAATATTTTGATGAATTAGAGCCTTTGCTTTTACTTTGCCTCCATCAGCCTCTGTTCTGGGAGAGCAGTATCACCGATGCATTTCCATTTTGCAGTGCATTTGGCAGAAATGGCTAAGCAACTGCTTGAGATGGGGACAGTTAAACAGAAAGGGGAGAAGATTTATGGCACTTTAAATTCTTCCTGTCACAATGAAATCCAGCACTTGAATTCTCTGTTTACATGGGGGCAGGGGAGGGTGCATCTGGCCTTGCCAGCAACAGGGCAGATTATGTGCACAGAGCCAGCGATGCATGGACACCAGTGCAGGCTTATAAGATGTAGCTGCTCCTGAGCTGGTTGTGTGGAGGTTCTATGGACAGGCAGCAGCTCCCTTATGTGGCAAATGTGTTGGGTTTGTTTTTAAATAATGGCTGTAGGTCAGCCAAGTGGCTGTGTGCTTGCCATGACACCAGAGCCTGGGGCTCCACAGAAGCAGTGCAATCAGTACTGGCACTGCACACTTACTCTGAATAACTAAGGGGGGACACCACACACAAGTCTCACTGATGTGCCTGTAGGGGAAGTTCTCATCAGCCAGACAGTTGAAAACCCTTGTGTGAAGCCAGCATGGACCAAGCCAGCTCAGTCTCCTGAAACACAAACTTGCCAGCCAGCAAAGGTGGCTCTGGCAGGGGCAAGGAAGATGTCAAGGATCAGTGTGAATATTTAAAGGGCAGTAGGAGCCAGTTAGACTGTAAGATATTGGGATAGGAACCATCTTTGAGATAACTTGTGCATAACACGCTTGGCACAGTAGTTGGGGACCAGGAGTGCTGTGCTGGCACAAGCTGTGCCCATGCACATATGCCAAACTGCCTCAGAGCAGGTGATGTTCAATCAGTGTTTGCTGGTTGGGGTTACTGGTGTAAGTCATGTTCCAGGGGTTTGCTTTCTTCCTCCTTCCTAATTAGAAAATTGCAGGATACTGCGACCTGGCTAGAAAATCTGTGCCAGAAAACTTTGAGGTTTATTCAAAGTAAATTAAAAAACATGCTGTGAAGGTGAACAAAGTAAAAGAATAAAAAACCTAAACTAATATATTTGCAAGAAATAACCCCCTCTGTTTCTCCCAGATCCCGCATCCCACTGTAGGGAGCTGTGGTATTTCCATCAGTGAGACAATGTGTTTTCCCTTGAAAGCTGCTGGGTTTAATCTCACCATCGGATGGTGTGATTCATTTCTGCAGTCCCTGTTGTACATTTCTTAATATCAGACACGAGTGAAATATCTTCAGGACTGTGAGTAAGAGTGGAGTTAACTATTTTTTCAAAGGAAAAAGGTGCTGGAAATATATAGTTGTCTTTATCAGCTGAAAGTGCACATGATGATGGGCTGCACATGATGACCCTGTCATGGTACTGACTAAGCAAGCCAGCCAGAAAGAGGCTTTCACACCTCTAAACTAGAGCCAGTTCTGTTCAGCTGAATGGCACATGTAGTTCAGAGCATTTGGCCCAGCACGCACCTGCCTGGAGGTGGCCACATCTGGTGAGTAACAACTACACCCATGAAGAAGAAAGGGCCCACACCAGCTACAGGCTGCATGAATTCGTCTGCAGCACAGCAAGGCTTTCCACTGCCTTTGCAGTGCTACAGTGGCTCCACAGAGCTGTATGAATGAACAAAAAGCTTCATGTAATGCTTTAGGTTTTTTCTCACCTTCTGTGAGACCAGCACATGTACATAGTCTGCTTTAAATATGGTCATCATATGCATTGTCTCAAATCACTGTATAGGTCAAGAAGTCCTCCTGAGAGCTGTGGTCAATGAAGACAAGCTGAAGCCCTTTCACTTTTTCCTCTGGTTTCTGAGTCTTTGAAGTCTATTCAGGGTATATGCTAAAGCTCTTTCCTTCATCAGCTTTCCTGTAATGGAAGCTGCAGTTCTCATGTCATGTCCTGACTTCTGAAGCAAAGGCTTCAAAGCCTCCCCAGATATTGCAAGCTGACTTAAACATCTGCATGTTGGTAGCCCTGAATTACATGTCTTCATACCTTTGCTTCCTGATGATTGTACTCAGGCCTTTTGAATTTTTACCTGTGAATCATCTTCAACACCTTGGAAACACAGGTGTTTGTTATGGTACCATGAGCTGAAAAACTTTATTTCATAATTTAAAGTGGTCATGCTATCGTTAGCTGTTCTTTCACATCCCTGTGTATTGATCACCCTTTAGGGTGAGCGTGGAGTGCTCTCCATGACTTTGTTTTGCCATGACCAGTTCCTTGGTTAGGGGCTTTGTTTTCTTTCCTCATCCTTTTCCCCATGCAGTATCACAGTATTAAAAATAAATTAATCTGTTGATAAGGTAAGTGGATATTCACACCACAAATAAGCTGGAATCTCATTCCCCAGCAGAAAGGCTTTGGGTTGAAACCCAAATACAAATGCCAGTAAAACTGAGATTTTGAGCCTCTGTATTCATTTCCCATTTGCACTTTCTTCCCCACTCTTCCTTGTGCTCATTTGTTTCCTTTTTCCCTTTCATTCATATCCTCCCCTCTGTCTTCAGAATTTTGATTAACACTGGGTTCTGCAGTAACTCATTCACCCACCCTACACACCACTTGCCAAAAAGTTGGTGTGGGTAGTTTCTTCTTTACGAGGAACCGCCGTCTCTTTTCTCTGATTGTCTGAAACTGCTTCCTAACCAAAGTTAAGCCACATCTCCAAAATGATCATGAACTTGTTTTTACTGCTAGGGAAAATGAAACTACCCTGTAGTGCTGAAAATGAGTAAACTCATGTGCACATGAAAAGTGAATAAGTTCTGTTTATCTGTGTTTACTCTTGACTTGACAACTTTTCCCCAGTTCTCAGGTGTCAGCAACCTCTGAAACAGCAGGATTTGCTCTGCATGTAGCTGCTATAGCCTATGATTTTGGTCTGTCTGATTTGCAGCTTTCCTTCATTGTCAACCTTATATGCCTGTTGAATGAATACTTGATCCAGAGGAGGAGTAAAGATGAAGAGCTATTTCTACTTAAGCTTTGCTGCAAATAGCTGGTTTGTAATCACACCTCAAGAAAAACAAAGGTATGTAAGCCTAGAATATCACTGATCTCTGTATGCCAGTCTGCTGCTAAATGAGAAACTTGGACTTTCATCTTGAGACCTAGCTGTGGGGTGTGCTAATGGATCTGTACATCAGAGTAACACAATGAGTTGTAAACTGGTAGTGCTCTTACCCAGAATCATCCACAACTGCCTCCCCATTAATTCCCTAAGCGTGGAAGCACCCTGATGTCTCCTTAATGGGGGTTAGCATTATTTATGGCAATTTGCAGGTGTGCTGCTAAAAGATGGAACTGTAAATCACCTCAAATGTTGTTCCATGATGAAGTGCCCCTGCGTTATTCAACAAATTGTGACTGAACGATGTACAATGGAAAAACTTGCCCCAGAAATGTAGTATTAAAAAGGCCATAGCACTGCATATCTAGTTGAGAGTTGTAATTGCAATTGATATTACTCTGGCAGTTTTGTACTCCAGGGTATTTTCAGCTTCAGAAGCAGAGTACTTCTAACCTGCGGGCGTCAGTGGGCAATACGATGCTTTATACATGTGGCACTTTTACAGCTGGCACTGCAGAGGTATTTGGCACAAAAAAGATTGGGCTGCATGTGCGTGTTATAGTTACAGTTTACTGCCTAGAGTGTAAGGTAGCAACGTTGTTTTACAGTGTATGAGAGTGATTCTGCTTCAGTAGAAAGAAGATTGAGGTGTGATGAAATGCCAGCCAAAAGCGCCTACAGATACCTCAAAATAAAGAACTACACATGTACTGAGATGTTGGTCTGTCGTATTTGGCCTTAATCTGAACACAGTGCTTCCCTGGGTCAAGGTTTGTAATCTTGAAATGAGAGGAAAGGTGGAGCAGTATCTTCTTCCCACAAAGCCTGGACTGAAAATGAACTGCATTAATTGTTATATTGGTCCTTTCTCTATAATTGCAGGTGGTTTTCTTCCTTCAAGCATGCAGGGTACCATTATGTGGTAAGCAGCTTCTTTTCTTTGCTGGACCAAGGGCAGTTTAAAGATTGTTATGCCTAAAGCACACACCCGGTTGAGGTTTCACTGGGCAAGATCTGGCGCAAAACCTAACAGAGCAGCCCAGCACCGGCAGCCAAGCCAACAGCTGATTTCCTCTGATCAAGAAAACTTGCTCACAGACGCCCACAGGCATATTTGGAAGGGCAAAGGAGGGAAGAAGGGATCTGGAGGGGTGAAGGGAGGGTTGGTATCAGCACTTGTTTCCCAGGGATTCAGGGTTTGCATGTGTTAATCAAAGAATCTTTTCTAAATGTGAGAACTTTAGAAAAGTTCTGTGCCTCTGTTGTTTCTTAAGGAGTAACCTTTATTTTTCAATTTAACCTTTTGAGTTTTCTCAGTTAAATCCTATCAGTCAGAACTCTCTTGATGTGAAGACAAAACGTCTAAAACTACTGGTGAGGATGTTTAAAATGTTGCTACAGGAAGGAAGTGTCTGTTTCCATGTGGATAATGGGGCTGTTTGTGTTCATGCATGTCCATGTGCAGAAGGACCCACTTAATTAAAGGCAGCCTAAGACAGCAGATGCATTAAGGCTGCTCATGCGTAGGGAGAATGAGGGCTGTTGCAGCAGAAGCAGTCTAGGGGCCAGGAAAGGGTGAAGGAGGTACCCCAGGTGTTGAAATGCTCACCCAAGCAGCACCTTCTTCAGGTGACTCAGTCCCGGATGGGAGCCCAGCTTCTTCAGGAGGGTCTGGGGGACCATATTCCACATGGCTGTCCCTGTCTGTTTCTACCTCCGTTTGTGCCTCCACCACCCTCAAACTGGTTTTAAAACTGCTTTAAATGTACTTCAGACCAATGAAACACAGAAGGGGCTTATCTGTGAATATATACCCCCAGATTTTGTGCAGTGAAGCAGCTGACAGAAGGGACCCCATGTGCATCCCACACAAGGGAAAAGCCAGAAAATCACACATGTACCAGAAAGACTGCCCCAGGCAAGAGGTTTTATTAATGCTCAGTCCTCAGGAAAAGCATCAGTCAGAGTTTGTGCCTTATTTGACACCAGAGAACCCAGCAAAAAGACCTAGGGAAGTCGCTTTTGCCATTCCACTGCTGCCCAGCCTCCCCACTGCTGTACCTGAGGCTAAGCTTTAAAAATTACTGTGGTGCTGCTTCTGAGGAAATACACCACATCTTGCTGTAGTTGGAGGTGAATGGGTGCTTCGATGGGTGCATCATGCTCCCAGTGTTCTGGCAATGAGATAAGCAAGGATGTTACTGGTTCAGCCTTTTGGAGGTGCTGTCAGATGAAGCAGGGTTGGTCCCTGTCTGAGCGCTCTCCTAGGACTTGGGGGACTTCTCTACAGTTTCTCATCCATCCCAAATGTCTGTTTTGCTCTGCTGTAAGGTTGGGGAGCAGCACATAGAATCATAGAGTGGTTCAGGTTGGAAAGGACCTCCGGATCATCTAGATCCCCCCCCGGCATGGGCAGGGACACCTTGCACTAGCTCATGTCACTCAAGGCTCTCTGATACTACCAAAGAGAGAGCCAAAAACACTGAATTGCCATGAAGACCCAGAAAGATTTGTAAAACTCTAGGGAAAAAAAGAATCCTTTAATAAACCAAAACAACAGCCAGTCTGTTGGGACGTGGTGTTAAATGCGCTGTCACTCACACGCAGTGTGGCTTTCCCTTTTCTGCTTGCACTCTTCCTCCTGCAATTCAAGCCTGCAGCACATATGAAATGGGACTATTGCAACACACACAAGAGCTGGAGTTTGGACTGCGTGTTTTGCTTCACAGAGTACCTCTGCCTCGGCACTAGAAACCTTGGGAGCGATGTGTTTTGCAAAAATAAATAAAGAAATGAATGAAAATGTCATCTACATAAATATGCCACAATAAGTTTAGTCTTTGGATCAAAGTGCTCAAAACGACACAGCTTTGAAACAGGTAGGAATCAAAATTACACATCCACACGTTATCAGCTCTGATGACAGCTGCTTAACTGAGGTGTACGTACTGCGGCTGATTAAATGGAAACATTTTAACAGCTGTCTAAAAAGGTAAAACCCTCTCCCCATCTTCCTGGAGCTGTATACCATCCCCATGGGCTACCCCAGGAGGGCGGCTGCTTGGCTCCAGCCTGCACCTGCCCCATCTCTGCTCACCAGCCTGTGTGCAGGGGCTACCAGGCATGCAGGGCTGCTCAGGGCTCATCTAAAGGACAAGTAGTAAGATCCTGGGCAAGGTCCAGACCTTACTATGTCCTGGTGCCATTGACTCAGAAAGCTACAGCTCTACTCCACCCATGTGAGACCCACGTGGAGTACTGTGTTTAGCTCTGGAGCCCCCAACACAAGAGGGATGTGGATCTGCTCAGAAGGTCCAGAAGAGGGCCATGAAGATGATGAAAGGGCTGGAGCACCTCTCCTATGACAGGCTGAGGGAGTTGTGCTTGTTCAGTCTGGAGAAGGCTTCAGGGAGACCTTAGAGCAGCTTCCAGTGTCTAAAGGGGCTTACAAGAAATCTGATGAGGGACATTTTACATGAGCATGTAGGGATAGGACAAGAGGGAATGGCTGTAAACTGAAAGATGGGAGATTTAGATTAGATATCAGGAAGAAATCTTCACTATGAGGGTGGTGAGGCACTGGCACAGGTTGCCCAGAGAAGCTGTGGCTCCTCCATCCCTGGCAGTGCTCAAGGCCGAGCTGGATGGGGCTTTAAGCAACCTGGTCTAGTGGAAGGTGTCCCTGCCCATGGCAGAACGTTTAGAACTGAATGACCTTTAAGGTCCCTTCCAACACAATCCATTCTATGATTCTATAAAAACTGCATCTGGACAAGAGCCTGTCAGCTGGCTGGCTCTAATCCAGACTATTCAATGAGTTGAAAGTAGTGCTGGCTAATTCAGGGGGACAGAGCTGCTCAGCATCTTATGGGGAGAGGGGCTGGATTTCATACCCAAGCCAAACACAGCCTGACTTCCTCAGCAGAGAAGAGGCTTTATGGAAGAGAAAAACCTTTAGGTAAGTGGTAGGTGGTCTCTGGTGGCTGCATCCCTGCCAGTCTGCAGAACCAGCTGGGAAATGTTCTCCATCCCTGGGGCCAAGAGGCACTGTGTGATTGCTGATTCCCCTCCTCCCTTCCCTCCCCAAAACCGTGGCGGCACAACCGAACTGCCTGTTCGGAGCGCATATTGTCCCCAGCCCATGGCCAAGCATTGCTTGGAAGGGTGTTTATGGGCTCTGGCCAGAGGCAGAGCTGTCTGTGCCCAGGCTGGTGCCCCCATCCTGCTTCATTTCCTGATGTAGGCACTGCCAGGAGGTGCCGACCTGTGACACTAACCCAGGCTCAAGCGAGGGCTGCAGTGGGTGGCTTCCCAGGATCCCATCCCTTCAGCTATGCTGCATGAATGGTGATACTCTTCTTGTAGTGCAGGCGTTGCCACAAGCCCCAGCACTGGGTTTTAGTAGTGTCCTCGCCAGGGCCAGCAGCAATCGCACAGCCTGGGCCCCTCTCTGAACACAGCCACCCAGCCATGGGAGGTGGGTGCTCCCCAGCCATCCTGAGCAGACCAGGGATCAACCTGGCCAGAGAGAGAGGAACTGGACATGTCACCCTCCACCATCCCCAGCCCCCTGTTGACATCCACCCTGTGTCTGTCTATTGATGGAAGCTGCAACAAAGAGTGGTTTAAATTGCAGTCATGTGGGAGGGTAATGGGGCACAGGCAGACACCCCAGCCATCATGGATGAGCTGCAGCACTTAGCAAGAGGATCCTAGCTGGGCTTCCCCTGCTCCATGAGGAAGGGCCAGTAGGAAAGGATTGAGGGCATCATCACACTAGGTATTTAAGTACAAGAAACTTGGGAGAGTTATGTGTCAAGGCACCAGGCATGTCCATTAACTGTCATTTTTAGCAATGCTGCATTTTAAGGATGTATTCTTAAGGAATCTGTATTTCCAAAATGAAGAGCAATAGGGACAGGAATTTTACAACTCAGGATATAAAAACAGTTTCAGAAGTTACATCTTTTGTGTAGTATCTGTAGTGTTTAAGTGTGTGTTTGTGAGCACCTGTGGGATGGACATTTTTATTATGGTAAGGTTTGTTCGAGCCTTCCTCATCACATTTTTCTCTGGCCCATGGTGCTTCACATTGCTGCTTGCTGGGCACAGACACATGTGTCGCTGCCAGAAGCCCACCGCAAGAGTCAGTCATTACTGGGATGGGAACAGGACCTGTACATGGCTCATTCACTGATGCACATCTACCATGTCTGCCTACAGAATAAGGCAAGAACCTGAACTGCTTCTCAGTTGCTTAAAAGCTGTAAGTGCTGTTGCCATGAAATGTTCACATCATTGTAACACAAGACTTTTCCAGGGCTTTGCCTCCCTCTGTCTGGCATGGCCTGGCTTACCCAGCTATGTTTGACATGATGGCTTTTAATACTTCTGTTAAATACAGACAAAGCTAACTCTCTGTAAAATGTCCCCTCTTCCCCAAAAAATACACGTATGTTCTCATTTTTATCTCACCTACTTCCATAGTTTTCCGTCCAAAATAACATGGTGCCACAGGCAAGAGAAAAGCTACAAGGGTTTCAAGTGAGCAGATGGGTATGAAAAGGCTTTCTACCATGCCGTGAGCCCTTCTCAAATCCAGCAGGTTGCACACATGCACCAGCACGCATCCTAAGAGGACTCGACCCCCAAATGCCACATGCAAACAGACAAGGAAAGCACATGCCAGCCATGTGCACATCAGTGTGCCACTGTGTCTCATCTCCTGTATGCTCCTGGTGGCAACAGCTATGAGCACATCCGCAAGTACCATTCAATGCGTCAGCCTTGGGCCTTGTGGTGGCTCTTAGTGCCTTGTGTTTTTGCCTACCAGGGTGATGCTTTCACTCGTTGTCCTGAAGGCATTATCCTCTGCTGCTCAGAGAGCATATGGGACCAGTGTACCTGCGGTGGCTCTCAGAGGAGTATCACGGTTCTGGCAGTGACCCTGTGATCAGAAGAAGACATGTACGGCTCTTCAGGACCAGCCCTCTTGTGTGTAGGTCTAGGGCTGTACGCATCCCACCCCACACAGATGGCTCCCCGGGCTCGCTGTCCAAGAGGTGGGGAGGGCTGGATGCGGCTGTGAGGCTGCTCACGCATTTCACTTCCAGCTGGAGAGGAGATGGATGTTCCCACGGGTGTCAGTGTGTCTCCAGGACTGTGGTGAGGTAAATACCCATTGATGCAGGCCTAGGCAGAAAGCCGGTCACAGCCCCTGGGGGGGTGTTTGTGCCGGGCTGCAGCGGAGTTTGAAAGGCCATTGATACCTTCGTCCCCACCCCCACCCAGCCCCCCCGCAGCCCCTCTGCCCTGGACCGTGACCCGCACGCTCTGGGAGGGTTCGGGGGCAAAGGGGCCTTTCCGATGCGTGGTGAGAGTCCCCTCCTGCGAGGAGAGTGATCGCCGGCTGCCTCCCCACCTCTGCCTATGCCGCCAGGGCAGCGGGCGCCCCTCTCCGTGGCCTCGGCCGGACGCTGCGGGACTCCGTGTCCCTTCCCCGGGGGCTCCGGCCCCTCCGCACGGCTGTCACCGCCGCCTCCTCCCCGTTATTTACATCCGTCTTTAGCAGTCTAATTACCCGCTTTATTGCTTTCGCCCGGGGGAAGCCCGGGGATGGCGGCGCAGGGAGGAGGGGGGACCGTCCCCCCAAGCTCCCGCTCCGCCCGGGGCGGACGGGGAGGGCTCAGCCGGGCCTGCCCCCTCCCCGCCTGCTCTTCACAGGGGTGGGGGCGGGAGGGTTGGGGCAGGTCTGCGGGCCCTGCAGCCAAGCAGGGTCGGGGGAGCCCAGGAGGGGGCAGAGGGGGCTCCCCACCGCCTGAGGCGGCTTCGCCGTGTTGCACCAACGCGATGTGCGGCAGCAAAGGGAAAAACCCCGGCGGAGTAGGTGGATTTTCAGACGAGCGGCCGAGGTAATTTATTGGCCTTTATGCTCTTCCGATGGAAAGGGGGAGAGCCGCCGGAGTCGTGTCTGCGCATCATTAAGCGGGTTTACTCCTCCTCGGCCAAAAGAAGTTCCCCTCGACCCCCGCTGCCGGAAGATGCCCCTCGCCCCAGCCCACAAAGGTGCCAGGGCCCGGCACCACGGTGAGGGGTGCTGCCCAGGGGGGAGCCCCAGCCTCTCCCCGCTCCTTCAGGTTGTCCGCGGCGCGCTCGCTCTTCCAAACTCATCTAAATTACATCAATAACAGAGCACACTCTTTAATGAGCTCTCAACTTTAAAGACTTGAAGGATATTAACAAGCCGCTTGACAAATGGTGCTTAGAAGCACATTAAAGACGCTGCTAATGGAGCGCATAATGACGGCTAATTTTCGATCAGATATAAATTAGAGCCCCAACAGTTATTTGCCTTAAGGACTTTATGTAAATGATCCTGTTCTGTATAAACGGGGAGGCGAGAAGCGAGCAGAGCCCCGCCGCGCTGCTGAGCTGCGCTGCAGCCGGACGGGGCGCGCAGCCCCCGGCTCCGCCCGCTGCGGAAACACCGCGGGGCGCCGCTCATGCTTCTGCCCCCTTCCCACATACACACAGCCCCTTCCGCGCCTCGCACAGTGCCACCGGCCCCCCACAGGCAGCCGAGACATTTTGCTGGGGGAGAAGTGGGAGGCCGAAAACTGGTCCGGCTCCGGGGCTTGTCTCTCTGGGGGCAGGGCCGGGACGAGGATCCAGCGGCGAGGTTGGCTCCTGCTCACACACACCCGCTCCGGGGATGTTCCGGCCTTTTTTCTCCCTCCGTTGTGTCACTTTGGGGGTTGTGTTGAGTTTTGGGGTTGATCTTTGGTTTGATTATGATCTTTTTTTTCCTTGCTTTCCATTTTCTTTGGCAACAAGTGCCAGTGGCGGGGCAGGGAACGCCTGACCCACCCTTCCCGGGAGCCGGCGGTAGACCCTGGGTTTGTGACACCTCCCGGCCCTGTGGGGTCGTACGAGCAGGTCAGCGTCGCCTCGCCGCTGGGAGGGG
Organism: Amazona ochrocephala; assembly: GCA_039720435.1. Taxonomy (NCBI): domain Eukaryota; kingdom Metazoa; phylum Chordata; class Aves; order Psittaciformes; family Psittacidae; genus Amazona; species Amazona ochrocephala. The sequence continues at coordinate 67,648,020 of CM077879.1, forward strand.
AGGCAGGCTTTCTGTGGGAGCCCTCGGACCATGCCTGGGGGCTGGTTTTGGCTGGTGGGCTGGGATTCTTTCTCTCCACCCCCCTTCCCGCTTCCCTGCGGGGTGTCTTCCTCCCTCCCAACCCTGCTTGTACCTTTGCGGGAGAGCCGAGCCGAGCCGCGGGGCAGAGGCCGCTCCTGCGGGTCCGGGATCCCTCCTCCGGGAGGGCCGGGGTCCCACCTGCCAAAACAACAATAACAATAAAGGCGAGAGGGGAGTGTCGTGCCCCTCTCCTCCCCCCCCCCCCCCCCCCCCCGTTTAACGCACCTGGACCACAAACCAACCGGGCTGCCCGGGCGGGCCGCTGCTGGGGTCTGCCGCCTCCTCGCTAATGCGGACGTGGGGCCGGGGTCCCCCCCGCGCCCCCAGACCAGCCACCCCCTCCCGGGAAGCTGTTCTGGGGGGAAACCCGCGACCCCCGGATCTTTCCCCGCTCAGTACCCTGCAGGCCGGGGCGCGCTGCCCCCCGCCGGGGCTCAGGAGTCGCGCGGGCGCGGAGGGCCCCGCTGGCGGCCGTACTCACCCGGGCGACCCCGGGGCTGCGCCTCTTGCTCCGCGCTCGCTGCCCCGATCCATCGATTTGTTCCTGGAAAAACGCGGCGCATTCTTATAGCAGCCACGAGCAATTAATATTGCATTAACCCGATTGGAAAAAAAACGCAAAGGGAAAAAATCCGCGCCCCGCCGAAGCCATCCATTATTAACGCGGGGGTAATTGCAGACCCGAGACGTTGGGGGTGTGCGTGTCGTGGGGCAAGGCAAGCAAACACGGGCGTGACAGTGTGGCAGGAAGGAAGGGGAGCCGAGTGTGGGTAATGTTTAATTTCAGGTCTGTGGTTTTCTAATTCGAGATTAAAAGCAGTCACGTCTTTGAAGCCAGACACTTGGTGTAAATGTACAGTTAAAATATTCTATTCCAGAGTCCCCAGGCAGAGCTCTGCTACTCCCAGGCTTCATTAAATTTTAATTATCATCCCAGACTGGAGCAAGAGAAGAGGGGGAAGACTGTCCACCTAATTGCAATTGATAAAGGCAAGGAAGCAGAGATCTTTTTCCTCGCCTTGCACGCACAGCAGTTGTTGCTGTTGTTGTTGTTATTCTTCTTCTTTTTTTAATGCGGGCAAAGCCCGGGGAGGGCAGCGTGAGCGTCTCCTCCTATAGATCTGCTGTTTACAAAAGATGCCCGTGAAGGAAAGTGGGAAGTGGTGTTATGGATGATGGAGGGGGGGACACACATCAGCTTTTAGAGAGATCTGGAGAAAGATCAACGGAAGAGCCAGGGACCCTCATTAGCCCTCGGTAGTTTATTGTCTCCCAAAACAAAGCGCGGCGGGGTCTCAGACCCTCCTGGCCAGGGCAGCGGTGCCGAGCAGCAGCGGAGGGATGCCCGGTGCCCGCCCCAGCTCACCCGGAGCCCCCCCTCCCAGCTTCCCCCGGCTCCTTCCTGCCCTTTCGTTTGTTATAATCTGCATGTGTGGGACGGGCAGGTAGGTACTGGGGGAAGTTGACTAATTGCCGCAGGTTTTTAATTTGGGGAAACCAGAGAGCAGTCGATCTTCAGGCAGTAAAAAGTAGAAAAAAAATAAAACCCACCGCGTTTGCTTTCTAAGCAGCTTCCTATTATCACATCGCCACTTAATTTTATTTCCATTCTCTCCAAGTTAAATAGAAAGCCGAGCTCACAGGGGAGCTGCCATGTGCCTACAGACTGGGGATGTCAAGCAGAGAGACTCACTGTGCAAAGTTAATTTCAATTCCCGAGGAGGATTTCACATTCTCGCTCGCTCTGACCCACAGTAATTAGCTGAGATAACTAATGATTACTTACTTATTCCTTGTAATTATCTGGATTTAATAATTCGCTGTGTAATTTATTAATTCGCCCGTAATAGCCTTTAAGTGAATGGCTCATTTAAGAGGGCGAAGCAGCAGTTCAGGGGCTGTTAGCCGTCCGCTGCTTGCACCTGCTGACAGATCTGGGGGGCTCTTCGCTGCTTTCAGGGGTCCCACTGGTGCAGGCCCCTGCCAGGCTGGCTTGCCCCAACCCCTTTTTCCCACCCCCACGACCCCGCGCCCGCGAAGGTTGCGCGGCAGGGAGCAGGGGGGCATTTCCGGGGGAGGGAGGGGGGGAGAGGGGTTCGACGGGGGGCTCAGCCCTGGGGTTGCCCTCTCAGAGGGGCCCGCAGAGGCGCGCAGAGTGCGCGGGATGCGCGGAAGGGCAGCGCCGCCCCTTCCCAGAAAGCCGTCCTGCGCCTGCAGCCCCGGCAGCGGCTGACGGAGAAGAAAAGCTGCGCTGAGGACCCGCGGGAGCCCTGCGTGCCCGCGGGATTTTACGGTACCGTAGCAATGACGGTAACGAAGCGACAAGCGCTGGCCAAGCCGGGCTCGCGGAGGTGGACCTGCCTGGGCCGGCCGCGCTGGGAGGGGAAGGGACGAGGCGATGCCTCTGCGGCCTTCCGCTCCCGCGGAGCCACCGCCCCTGCCGTGCCAACAGGCCGTCACCCTCGGCGTGCCCGAGCGGCTTTGAAGATGCAGCTGGAGCTGGTGGCTGGGAGGAAATATGAATATTTAATAGCGGTTGGTGGATGATCTCCTCTCCCCTCCGCGCCGCCGCCGTCGGGTTTCCCCGGCTTTTGTGAGCGTCAAGAGGGGAAATCACTTTTGTCGTCCCCTCTTTTTGTTTGTGTTTGGTTTGGGATTTTTTGCGCGTGTTCGTGCGTGGTACTTTGGGCTGCCCCGCGCCGGGAGGCAGAGAGGGACGGGCAGCGGGGGCTCGGCGGGGCAACCCCAGACCCACATACCCCCCTATACATGCACACACACTCACACCTTACCAGTCTCCACGCACAATTATGGCCACGCACACGCTTCCCCACGATAGGCGCGGCGCTGTCCATGGTACTGCCCGGCCTCCGGGCAGCTCTCCCAATTTCCCCCGCCGCGGCTGCGGGATTTGGGGGACCACGACACCACCCCTTCGGCCTAGGGGCCTGAGCGAAGCCCCAGCCCGGAGGCGGCGGTGAGCTCGAGCAGAGGGGTTTAAAGCAAGAGGCTGCAAACGCACTTGGACAAGAAAACGTTAAAACCCTTTTTTTTCCTTTTTCTTTTTTTTTTTTTTTTAATGAAAGACGATTCAACAACATTTTAAAATAACTTAGTACATTACTCGAATAAATAAACCTCCTATTAACCAAAACAAAAATTATCAAACGAAATCAGGCCATGTACAGAACTGAAGACTTCAAAACAGCCTCGGATAGAACAGTGGTACAGCAGAATCTGTAAGAATGTATCTATATGTGCTTCAATGCCAATGAAATATTTACAATCCATACAGGGACCCAGCCAAGTACCCTCTGTTTATTGTTGTCGTTCCAAAAAGAAATGTACCAAAACAGTTGTGAATTTACAAGCAGTGCAGCCTCGCTCCCTCCCTTTCCTACAATTTGAAATTTGGCTTCGCCTACAACCAGACCTCCAAAAGGGACTTTTCCTCCGTGGAAAAGCATTGTGATTAAAGGTAATAAATAACCGACCAAATAAATAAATAAATAAATAATTAAATAAGCAACCGCATAGCTAGATAGATGATAGATAGATAGATAGATAGATAGATAGATAGATAGATAGATAGATAACCGAACCGGTCTGAATCCCGTCACAATACAGCTTTGAAATAGAGAAAGACGGATATTGTGCTGGCAAGGAACCCGAAGCGACAACCCAAACACCCTCCCTCCCTCCCCTCTGTCACCTACACGGCCGCGTCCTTTCTCGCTCCGGGAGCAGCGTGTGATGGGGACAATGTGGGAATCCCCATTAAATATGTAACGCCGTAAACAAATGCCTCGGACAGTGAATCAGGCTACAGAAATAATGTAGGACATCTACTACAGGGTGCCGACGCCGTACGAATAAGAATACTCGCCAGAGAAATACCTTAGGTTTAGGTGACAATTTACAGATGGCCAAAAGGGACGTTCAGAAGAAGAAGAGAAAAAGCTCAAAGGGACGTTCGGAAGAAGAAGAGAAAAAGCTCACGTTCATAAATCCTACCAACACAAAATATTTGATTCTCACTATCCATTTTTTTTTTACTTGTATGAAGACTTAGATTAAAGAGGTGTAATTAATTAGAATGAGCACGAAATGAAGTTGCTAGAGAGATAAATTAATAATTTACAAGGGCTTGTTTGGCAGTAATCTAATAATAGCTTTTGAAGACCAGTGAACACAGCAGGATCAGCTCTCTCCCTAAAAGTTAGAACTTCAGAGAAGGAAAAGGGGTATAACCACAGTAAAAATATATATATATTTATATATTTATAATACGCAGTGTAAATGCAGAAAAAAACCTGCCTTTTTATCATCATCATTATTATCATTATCATCATCATTTAAATCAAAATACTTTTGAGACGTCTCTCGCAGCGCGAAGCCTCGACTCTAGGTTCAAGTTTGGGTTCCGGGGAAGCCCTGGCGTTGCGGCCATGCCGCTGCGAGGGGCTCCCTTCGCGCTTGGACCCAGGCGAGGTCTGTAAGAATAAAAACCAGCGGTACTTGCCGGGCCGGGTCCGGGGGGCGGCTCCGCGGGGAAATTCCCCCAGAAAGTTGGGCTCGGGCCGGCGGTGGGGTGGGGTGGGGAAGGGGGGTTCCTCCTTTCCTTGCTTTTTTCGTTGTTGTTGTTTATTTATATTTTTTTAATTATTATTATTATCTGTTACGGTGATGCTGTTGGCTCCGCGCGGCTCAGATGCCAGCCGAGTACTTCATGCGCTTCTGCTTCTGGCGCTGATTGCAGAACCAGACGCGGACCACGTTCTTCTTGAGGTCCAACTTCTCGGCGATGGCGGCGATCTTCTCGGAGGAGGGCCGGGGCTGGAGGGCGAAGTAGGCCTCCAGCGAGCGCTTCTCTGGGGCGGCGATGGAGGTCCGCTTGCGCTTCTTCTCTGCGCCGCTGAAGAGTTCGGGCTTAGCCAGCTTCTCACGGTGGGACTTCTCGGCCTCCTCCAGCCAGGCCTGCAGGATGGGCTTGAGGGCGATCATGTTGTTGTGGGAGAGGGTGAGGGACTCGAAGCGGCAGATGGTGCTCTGGCTGAGGGATCCCACCCCCGGGATCTTCAGGTTGGCCAGCGCGGAGCCCACGTCGGCCTGGGTCACCCCCAGCTTGATGCGGCGCTGCTTGAATCTCTCAGCAAAGGCCTCCAAGTCGCGGGGGTCGGCGTCCACGTCGCTCATGCAGCCCATGTGGGCCGGCAGCCCGTGGCCGTGGGCCATGCCCAGCGCCGCCGGGTGCATGGGGTTCATGCCGGCCATGTGCGGAGCATGGCCAGGCGTGGAGACCACGGCGCCGTCGGGGCCCGCCATGGCCCCCAACGCCAGCCCCGGCGTCAGGTGTTCCAAGAGTTCCCCCTCCAGCGCCTGGTGGGGCTGGTGGTGGTGATGGTGGTGATGGTGGTGGTGGTGGTGGGTGCCCGACAGGGCGGACGGGTGGGAGATGGGCACCGAGGAGGAGGAAGCGGCAGAGGTGCAGGGGATGGTGTTCATGGTGTGGTAGGTGGCGTCCGGCTTGAAGGGGCTGTGGTGCGGCGGGTGGTGGTGGTGGCTCTTGCTCGGGGAGACGATGTCCACCGCTGCCAGGGCTTCGGCACGGGCCAGCAGGCTCTCGTCCAGACCGCCGAATATATTGCTCTGCAATTGCAAATAGAAGGCACACATAACGCTCAGCAGGGAATTCGCCTCCCCGCGCACTCCGCCGTGCCACTAAAACCTTCCCAGCATGTTAAAAGAGAAATCCTGGAGAAGGGGAGGAGGGGAGAGGTTGCAGAAGGGGGGAGGAGAAGAGAAGAGGGAGCGAGCGGGGCGAGGGAGCGGGCGCAGCGCGCAGCCGCTAGCACAGAGGCAGCCAGCGGCGGGCGGACGGGCGGACGGACGGGCGGGCGGGCGGACACACACACCAGCCGCAAGCAGCATCCCAGGTCATAAAAATTAATACGGGCGGCAGGAGCCGCCGCATGCATAAGTTGGGCGAGCGCCCGGCGGCGCCGGGTGATTTGCTGCTCGGCCATGAAAAAAACATCAGGCGGATCCAGGGGCCGCCAAGGGGCTCCCCTTAAAGCGGGGCGGCGGGCGGCGGGCACCTACCGGAGGGGCGGGCAGGCAGGCCCGCCGCATCGCCTCCGCGCCGCCGCTGCCGCCGCCGGGGCCGGAGCCCGAGCCGGAGCCGGAGCTGCTGCTGCCGGGTCCGGAGCCGCGTCCGGCGGAGCCGCTGGTGCCGTTGCTGCTGGGCGAGCTGGCTGCTGGGGCGGCAGCTGTGGCGGAGGGGCAGGGAGAGGCGCTGTGCAGGGCCGAGTACTTGGTTTCGTGGAGGCTGCCGCTGCCGCCGCCGCCGCCGTGGGGGAGGCCGAAGGGCTGCTTGCTGCTCAGGGACATCATCATGGTGCTCGCCGCTGCCGCGGCCCGGCCCGCCGGCAGGCAGCCGCCGGAGGAGGGCAGGGGCGCGGGGCCGGGGGCCCGGACCCCCCGAAAAAGCCACAGGAGCCCCGGGCCCCCCCCGCCCCCCGCGCCCCCAAGCCCGAAAAAACAAAAATATAAAAATCGAAAAAATCCGACTCGGCCCCCGCCGCCCGCCCGAGCCCGCCTGGGGGACGCTGCCGGGAGAGGCGGCTGCGGCGAGCAGGGATGAGCGGGGGATGCGCGGGCTGCCTCCTGCCCGCCCTCCGCCCGAGCGCTCGCCGCCGTCCGCCGCCGTCTCCGCTCCGGCGCCGGCTCTCGCCTCTCGCGAAGTGCCCTCCCCGCCGCCGCGCCGGTGGGTTTTACTCTCCCCCCTCCCTCCCCTCCCCTCTCGCCTGTCACTACAGCCCAACTCCACGGGAAGGGCCCCTCCGAGCCTGCCTCCTCGGCCCCAGCCCCCCCCCCGCCGCCGCTCCCTGCCCGCCCCCTGCCACCCCCACGCGTGCTCCGGCACTCACCGCCGCGCCGCGCCCCGCAGCCTCCCGGAAAGGGGAGGGAAAGAGCCAAAAAAGAAGGGAAAAAAGGAGAAAAAATAAAAGGGGAGGGGGTAGGAGCCCCCGCCTCAAATTTACCGCCATGAAATAAAATATAAAATTAAACAAAACAAAACAAAACAAAAAAAAAAGAGCAGAAGAAAAGTCGCGTCCCTGCTCCTCACAACGACCCCGCACCCGAGGAGCGTCCCGGGAGCTGCCCTGCCTCCGTTCGCCGCTCCGGGGAGCGGCGGAGGGGAAGACAGGGAGAGGCGGCCCGGGAATGTCTCCCTTCTGGTGTCCCCCCTCCCCACAGGCGGGGAGCTGGAGGCATCGTCCTGCAGAAGCTCAGCGCTGTCCCGGTAACTTCCCCCTGCTGCTGTCTTGGAAAGAGGAGACGAGGAAAAGAAGAAAAAAGAGGGAAAAGGAAAAAAAAAGAGAGAGAGAGAGAAAAGAAATCGGGGAAAGTCAATTTTAGTGGCGGCGGCCGGGTTTATTTCCATGAATTTCAGTTTGGAGCAGGAAGGTTAAAATAAGTGCTTAGGTGTTTAATTTCTCACCTAAACAGCAGACTTGGTAATTTTAAGGGAAATAAAAAAAATTACATTGTATCAGCTCTCACTGTCGCCAGCTCGGAGAAATGAAATAAATCAAAGTTAAAAGCTTGAGTATCATTTAATTATGGTGCGAATAGCGCTTGGAAAGAAGTAGAACAACATCTCTAAACAAATTATGGCCGGGCCAGGAAGGAATTATTAGATTGAAATTTCATTTAGGCTCGGGAGACACAGCGCTTCAATATGTAATCTGTTATGCCTCATCTGATTTGTATGCTTAATTCAGCTTGACGAATTTATTAGTTTTCATAATAGTAAAAAAATTGAGCAGCACTATGGGCTAATGCATTGTGTGCACTATAAATTGTATGTCACCGTTGAAAGGCTGAAGTCTATAGAAATCTTTTATTAATGACAACATAGGAAAGAGGATTTTCTTGCAAGCCTTTAAGGAGTTCATGCCAAACCTCCGCGCCTCGCGTCTCAGTAGGGTATTAACATATCGTCATCCTAATTAGGCTACTTCATGAGTGATATAATTTCAAACTTTAAATTATGTTCTAATTAACAAGGGTTGTCCAATTTGCTTCATCTTCAAAAGGCTTTTGGCTCGTCTAATTACTCGAAAGCACCGAGCATCTCCAACGCCAGAGAAAAAGCCATCAATAATATTTTTGCCTTATTTTCAGCAGACCCGGGCAGGGCCCAGGCGGGGCGCGGCCAGCCCGTGGCAGGCAGGGGCTGGCGGGGAGGAGGCTGCCCGTCCCCCCGCCTCTCTCCGCCTCCCTCCGCGGTCCCGGCCGCTTCCGCGCTCCATCCCCTGCCACAGCCCTTCGAGCTTCAGCACCGGCGTGCCAGGAGGTGCGTGAGGGCGAAGGAGGGAAATCTCCCTCTTCCTGATGGAAGGGAGAAAGAGGAAAAAAAAGAGAGGAGAAAATACCTCTTTGGCGCCGGGTCCGGGGAGACGAGGAGGGGCTTTGCCCGCTCGGCTCCCCCTCTGAACTTCGGCAGAGAGAAGAGCGAGAATAAACCCCCTCCATGCTACGCATTTAACCCCTCCCGCACGGAGTTTAATTACTCGCAATAGTTTTTCTTATGTATGCTGTCACACGGGAGAATTGAGAACGCATATCGTTAATAAGAATTAATCTTGATTTTAATAGCAGCTGACAACCCATCCTCAGAAACGCTGAGAGCTCGCTGCAGCCCGGAGCGGCAGCGGCCGGGGTGCAGCGGGGTGCGGAGCAGCGCGGAGGCACAGCTGGGAAAACTTTCCTCCCTGCCGGGCTCCGGGTGGTCCCATGGGGTCACAGCGGAGACCTCTCCTGCAGGTGGGACCTCAGGCGTCGGGGACTGGCTGAGGGCCCGGCCCCGCGAAGCCCCGGTAACCTGCTGCCGGCAGCGCTCTGGCTTCGGCCCCGCCACCGCCGCCTTTCCCTATGGATCCCTTTTCCTGTGTTTCTGGGGGGTGTTTGTTTGCTTTCGCTGCTCAGCTGCACCCTCCGCCCTCTATGGCGAGAGACGCCCGGAAGAGCCGCAGCAGTGGCAGAGCCCCCGCCGCCCCCTGGCAGCTAGGCGGTCCTCCAGGACCTCGGGCCCCACTGCAGGCTCTGAGCACCATCGGGCCTCCTAAATAAAAGGAGTGCCCTCCCCCTTCTTACCCACGCCCACAGGCTGACCCACGCAGACATCTGGGGAGAAATCACTGTCGCCTCTCATGTATCCATGTTCTGATTTACGATTAAATTTTAAAGACGCACATTCATATTTTACCGAACCTAATGCGCCCTATGAATTTTTAATCCATGAAGATGCGGGCTACACTTTGAGCAAACTCTACCTTTGTTGTGAGCACGGGGCAGTGCCAGCCCCAATTCTACCTGAGGGGCTGCCCTGCCGTCTCCCCACCGCTCCCCTGGAGCTCAGAAGTGGACACCCGGTCCCTTCGCTGCGGGTGCAGGCGGGTGGCTGCAACCCGTTGAGAGGCAGCAGCTACTGGAACGGGCCGCCCCGTCGGGCAGCACCCCCGGCAGCCTCGCCCCCTTCAGCCCGGCAGCCCTGCCTGCACCGGCTCCGGCTTCCCCTCACTTTCCCTCCAAATCTGGTTTCGGTATGGGCAGGCACCGGGGGTGCAACCTTGGCGGGGCCGCGCCGCCCCTCGGCCTCGCCGGGGCCGCGCCGCCGCCGCAGGCAAAGTCAAGTCACGAAGTCAAACTTACAGCCCGGAACGATCAATGAAGACTTTTGCCGTCCGTGGCGCCTCGTGATTCCTGGCACTAAAATAAATGCAAGAAATCGAAACTTAATTACTTGAAAGAAATCCAGAAATCCCTCTGCATAATTTATCCAGGCATTTTCGTGGCGTTTGTGTTGAATGCATGCGTTTAACTCCGCAAGCTCCCCTCCCCGACGCCGCTTCCCTCGGCAGGCAGTGGCGGGCCAGAGGTCTGACCGTCCAGGCGGAGCCCCGGGCTCCCGGACTCCGCCAGACCGAGGAGCAACGGGAGGAGTGGAGGGCTCTCTGGAAGAGATCGAATATAGCTCGGGATCCCCGGCTGAGAGCATCTCCGGGGGCAGGGATACGGGCAGGGCAGCGTGAGGTACCCACTCCTCGCAGCCTGCGACGTCTGAGCCCTGAGTGAGGCGCTAGGCAGATATTTTCTGATCAGGAGTGTCTGGTGTAATGGAAAGTGCCAATAAAGTAACTCAGTTATGCTGATAAACTCCCCCCTTGTCTTTAATGATACCCCCGTGGCCTCCGCAGTCTTCCTTATGAACAGAGTATGACACCTGCGAGCTGGGGGTACTATATTAGCTGGCAATGCAGCTCTGGCTTCCTCGTTTGCCATCTAGCCCGGCTGATGGGAGCCTGCTCGATGGGGCTTCTGCTGAATTCATTATCACTGGGAGCCTGCCGGCTAGGGAGCAAACTTTATCATAGACACCTCATCGAGAAGTTGAAGTAATGTTATGAAAGAATGAAAAATACATTTGGGAGCTGCCTGGAACTGAAGTACATTTTTATTTAACTTACATTAACGGAAACCTAATGTAAAAGTGAAGGGATCTAACAAAACCATTAATAATTTAAAAATAATTACAGATAGTCTATCCTTACTATTCATAACCACTCAACATTTTAGACAAAGAAAGCTGAATATTCTTTGTGGGAGAAAGGTGTGAGCAGACTGCTAAGCAGGAGCCATTTGGGTCACACTGCCTCTCCTCTGCTCATGTACATACATGGCATGTTCCCCACAGTGCCCAGGGCACCATCCAAAAAGTGCTTTTCCAGGAGGGAGGGTGAAAGCTGGCTGGAGGTGGAGGCGGGTCCTACCTTTGTGCAGGGCTTTCTGGCAGGTATATGGCAGGGATTTCAACCCCTTCTTCCCCTAGAGTTGCTGTTTGAGGTGGGCCCGCTCTGGCATGGGAGACCAAGGATGCTCTCGCACCTCCTTGGGTTCTCATGAAGCTCTGCCAGCCTTGGAGGCTTTGGGAAAGGCCTTTTTCTATCTGTAGCTTTGCTTAACCTTAGTGGCAATGGTGACTCCATGCTGTGCCACACTATTAAACAACAGCTGATATCAGCACCATACATCGTCTGTTTGGCTTGCCATAGCTCCATATAGAAGTTATTTTCAATGCATCCATTTTAAGTCAAGTTTCCATTGTATGCTTTATAGCTCAAGGGCCTTGAGCATCCTTCAAGGCCAAGATTTTGCCTTGTGTTTCTGTTCATTTGTTGGTTTTTTTTTTTGAGATACACCTGCTGTCCAAACGCTGTGTGAAATCAAAGCAGTTGGATATGCAGCAAACTTCACTGCTTTTCCTTACAGATAAAGTAAAAAGCGTAAAGAGGGAAATTCACAGGTATAAAGTGTCTACTAAAGGAAAAGAAATATTGGACAACACAAAGTAGATAAGAAATTCAGTTTTAACTCTCACAGCAACCTATCTTACAAATAGCCTCACAGGTGGGATCCCTTCGTAACTGCTTCTACAACCACTCCTTGCGCTGAGAACATTAAGATCTCAGGGATCATTAAAAAAAGATAATCCTATAAATCATACTGCAGATGTCCTTGGGACTCCACTCTTGCTGATTGAGACAAACCCTGGTATCTTAGATTATCCTTCATCAATTATTTTCATTAATTTCCCTTGTTATAGATGTATTATCACAAAGCATATTCCAAACACATCCCCTAATTAAGCAAAAAATTCCTCTCCACCTCTGTATGCCATTTAAATGGAGCAATGAGAATTTGTGTGTTCAGCCTGGTGTCCAGGGGCTGGTGGCAGGCAGTCCATGCAATAAAAGACAGCGCTCATATGTCAGTGATCTTTCAAGACTTGCTCTAACTCAGAGAAAATACGTTGATTTTCCATTTGGTCACTAACATGGGGGTGTTCCCAGTGCACAGCTCTCAGCCCTTCCAAATGTTCAGTGTCCTCCATCTTCTTCTGCAGCGTTTTCAAGGTAAATCTGAGTTCCTGTTCTGCCCCTTCCATCGTGAGAGGTGTTGGCTGATGTTGTTATACTTGCCCAGGATTCACTAGGCACCACCACAGGAAAGCTATGACAGATGATAAGCATTGAAAATGGTGATGAAAATCTCACATTCCTGAGAAGGCTGTCACCAATGGATAGATGCCATTTTAAAAGTGATTTAACAGTTGTGTCACTGGATTGGTGTTTGTACCTCAGAGCCGTTAAACACTGCTAAAATATTTCCTTAGCTAGACAGCATTCTGTGGCCCCATGTGAGAGGGGTACAAGGTACAGCTGTGGTATTTGGTGTTCACCATGGCATGCTGCGTGCTTTCCATGGGCTCTGTAGTTTTGGTGAGGTTTTGCATGGACACATCTTGCTTCTTGAATGAGCAGTGGAAACTGTCTGTGAATTATCCTGTTCTCTCTCTTTGACTCTATGTCCATACGATCAGAGGGTGATGAGACTCCACCCTACTGATAAGGAAGGCCCACTAGGACCAGTGCTTGCTAGAAATATAAGGTATATGGTGAAACCTCTGTTCCTGCAAGACCAGGCACACTGAGCTCAGACTCAGTCTACAGGCTCATCCTCCTTGAAAACCAGATTTTAGTAAACTCTCAAAAGATATATTCATGCATAAGAGCAATGGTAATGTTGGGGGGGGGGGCAGGTGTCCACCTTACATGCGGGCATAGGCACTTGTCTACATTTTATTCAAAGCTCATCACAGTCCTCTTTTCTGGAAGGTTAAAATTCAGTAGGATTGCATTCCACCTTCCCTACAACCTTTGGTCACACATCAAAGCCCTTCCCTTCACACAGAGAGCATGGGCAGGTATCTGCCTGTGTTCTCCTATCCCTTTTTATGAACAAAATTTTGTATGTTCTGAAGACTGTTACTACAATGAAATCACATTGTGAAATGCCTCTGCCGCTCCTACCAACATATCCTATTGGAAACAGCCTGTTAGGACTATGTTGTCATGTAGCTCTTCTGGTCTTTAGTCAGCAATTGAATTCCAGTGAAATCTCTTACCAAAGACAATCAAACTGACCAACGGGAGTTTTGCCAGTAACATCAAACCTGATGAAATGATTCTGTGTTAAGACCTCCAAATACACACACAGAAAAGGGGACGGAGCAGAAAACAGGACTATGAAAATAAAGACAAAATAAGAAAGAAAATAAATGATGCCCAGGAAAAAAAACGGGAGGAAAAAAAAAAGGCAAGAGATTAGTAACTGACTGACATAAGTAGCTGGCCTGATACAGAGTTTAAAACGCAGGCAGTGCAGTTGTCTGTAACAAACTTCTGCAGGGGCATTTACTCAGAAGAACTCTTATCCACACATCCTGGTATATGTATTTTGCTGAATTGGGCTGAACTAAGCTTGTGCTTAACTTGTTTAACTGTTTGTTTTGACTGGGGAGACAGGGGATAATCCAAAGAGGCTGTCATTTTAAAACTTTCAAGTATCAGACTGCATATGTCCACATATGTGCCTGTTGCTATCTATATATGGTAAATATAGCACCAAATCGTATTTGTACTTGTTAATCCTTAGCAGTGACGTTGCCTAGCAGGTACCCTGACACAGTGAATTTCTTTGAGCAAAATGCATTTGTTTCTCTTGTTTCAGCCAGCACCTTTTCCTGGAGTAAGACAATTTGTTGCTGCACATCCCGGAAATGGAGGCAACACTAACAGGTCCCAGCATCCCTGTGTTTCCCAGTGGCTTGGGCTTGCAGTGCGCTTGCCTGTTTCTGGGAATATTCCTGCTGACTTCATACACTCTAGCCCAAAGTAGGCCAAAATGGTGGGGCTGCTTTTTGGGGTTTCCTTCTTTTTGTTGTTGCTGTTGTTGTTGTTGTTGTTGTTGTGGTTTGTTTTGGTTTTTTTTTTTTGTTTTTTTTTTTGCGGGGGGGGAGAAATTCTTTTTTAAATTTATTTATTTTAGCTTGATACAGTTTTTAATAACGTTTATGGATATTTTTGAAAGAGAGTGAAGGATCTGACAAAGCTTTTACCATCATTAAAACCTGTCTGCTTTAAGTGCTGACAGCTGTGGAATGGCTCTTTATAAGGAGGGATGGACTCAGGCGCGCCCTGCTCGTAGTCTGTCCGTGCTGGTGACCGGCGGTGCAGCATCGGCTGGGGGGGAACCGCCAGTGTCCCCAGTGCAGGGTGAGAAGGGTGCGCGTGGCTGTGTTGCTTCTACTCCATCCCTATGGATACAGCTGGGGCACCCTGCGAGGGGCTGCTCTCTGTTTTTTCCCTGGAGGCCGGGGTAGCCCAGACGCCGGGAAGATGGGCCAGGTACCAGAATCCTCCTCTCTCTTCCCTCCCCCAGTCCCCGGTGGCCCCAGGTGATGCTTAAGGGCGGCGGGGGCTGGCGGCAGCCGGCGCCCGTCCGCGCTCCCGTGGGTAAAACCGCGATCAGACCCTCGGTTTGCTTCAGTTGGAATGGCAGGGCTGGGGGTGGCCAGGGACAATTTCCTTCCTGCCGGTTTTCAGGGAGTAAGAGAAATTCTTCTGCCTTCTCAACCGGAGCCAAAAGCAAGCCCTCCTTGAGATTTCCAGGAGAGCACTGCAACCCACCCGCTGCAAGGATCATGTGAGAGAGGTAAGTCCTTGAACAAAACATGGTTTGGTTCTTACTTTGTCTCTCTGCCACACATCATGTCCTTCCACATCCCCAGTATGACACCTCATGGCACGTCATAGTATGTTGCAGATTGCTATATTGCGGCTCTAATGTAAGAATGGGGATGTTAATTTATCAAAAAACATAAAAATGCCCCAAGGGGAAGAGTCATGTCATTCTAGAAAGGAAATGGTTCAATCTGTACTTGACAATTGCCCAGAATACTTATATGTTAACCAAAAGACCAGAAAAGCTCAGAAACCTGGCAAGTAACTGCTATGTGCTTGGAGGCCAGAATAATTTAAGTTCCTGGTAGCAAAGCCCAGCTGCTCTAGATGCTAAAAGGTGGGAAGAAAGGGTGTGTGTGAAGATGACCACAAAACAGGTGGGTAGAATATCATCTTGCAGCCAAGTGAGGGGAAGAGGGTCATCAAAGAGTTTGGGCTTATTTGATCCCAAATTGTGCTCCAGCTGTGGGGAAGCCTGGTTAGGGAAGGAGATAGGGCTCGTTTGCAATCCCACTGTTTTGGGGCCTGCTGCAAAAGACAGAAGGTTTATGTAGATATTCACTCTATCACTGTGTTGTAGCATGGGTGAGCTCTCTACATGTGGTTGTTTTCACAGACTTGTAGATAAGCTGTATCAGCACAGCACTTATAAATCCCATTTTTACCAAAGATTTATGATATGACTGTAAATGTGTGCTCTGGGCTGGTATTTTCCATAGAGGAGTACAGTGAGGGACCTTATTTTTGGAGGCTTGGTGAATTTATTTTCTATGCCTAAGATACATGATGAAAAATGTAATTTATAATGTGACATAATGAAAATTGATGATCTTTGAGGGGACAGAAGACTTCTGTACCTACACAAGGTCTTTCTTGGTAGCATTTTGATAACGATTTTATATGTGTGTTGCAGTGGTGTGAGAGGTGGTGACAGCGCATCAGGCAATGCTGCATTGACTCTGGACCTACCAATACCACTATGTGTGTATAAAGTGATCCAGCAGGGTAAAGAGGGAGGGTAGAAACACTCATTCAGCATAGGTATATAACTAGATTTTACTTTTATTGATTCCCTTCAAGCCAGAAATAACTGAGTGAATTGGAAGCATCTTTGCTGAATTAACACATATGTGAATTCTCCGAACATTTCAATGGTCTTACAAAATTCAACCATCCAGGGAGTAGCAGGGTAGTTTTCTTCTGAGAGCTAAGATACATCACCTCTTGTACTGTTGTTTGGCAAAACTGCCTATTTTAAAGAGGCAGTCCAATGCTACAGCTGGTTTTAAGCCAGGCTGCATTCACTATTCCATTTTATGTGGTATTGCCATACCTGTTTGTTTAATCATGATAACTTTTTTGTGTGTGTGCGCAAATCAAGCTGTTACACATGAAGTGGTGGAAAATGAGATGTCTGTATCTGCATGAGTACTGGTTGCTTTTCCCCTCACTCAGTGACTTCATGCACTTAAGGTGCTACAGGCACCTGCAAAGCAAAAGCTGTGGAAATGATAAATGAAAGCTGGGCTGGTGCCTTCTTCTTGAGGCAAAGCTCCTTCCAAGTCAGACACCAGCCATCAAATGAGTTTCACCCAAATCTCGAAGGGGGACTTAGGCTGTACTAGTGCTACTAAAATTAAGAAACTGCGAAGCAAAATTTACAATCTTGTTTTGGTTTAGGTTTTTTTTTAAATGAAATTGTTTGCTTATTTTTGTTTTTTCTTCAATAACTGAAAACAGAGACTATAAAAACTTAGTTGCTTAGTGTATACACACTGTTACATTTTGAAAATATCATCCCTCTTTAGACTATGCAAGCAGAAATTCCTGTCTTATGTTAGCACATGCTAGTATGAATTCTGTGATGAGCCGAAGAGAAGAAACTGTGGCCTTGAGCTGTCTGTTTCAGATTGCTAAAAATGCACTGTAATGTTCAGAACTTGCTTGAACTCTACTGATAGTTTATGATTATCTACAAATAAGCCTTTTCTTTTAATCTGCTCCTAATTGCTATAATCTGTCATGAAGACAAAACATTTTAAAGCAGGTAGGGGATAGTGGGATCTCAAGTGATGGCAGTGCAGGGTGTGAGCAGGGAGCATAAGCCTTCTGACGATAACTTGTTTTTCAGTTAGGTCTATGTTTCAGAGGAAAAGCAGTAGAGAAGAGCAAGAACTTGGTGCTAGAGGGTTAAAAATAGACTACGAAGTTTTCAGGATGAAGAATTTTTCGCTCCTCTGGTGCGATGGAAGTTAGTGCTGTAAGGGATGGTGTTTTTAAACTGTTTTCATTAATCCTTGCCTCTGCAAAAGGAAAATCTTCCATCAGGACTGGTCCAGGGTATAGAATAAACACACCCAGGAACTGGTGGCTGACACTTACTACCTTCTACCTCATGTTTCACGCACTTAGTTGACTTGCTGATACAAAGATGTCTTTGTGTTCAGCTAAAGCATTTAATCTCATACCCACTTCTGAAAAGAAACAAAACAGAAGAGAACTACAGAAACATGACAATCTAGGCAGGAGGAAAAAATATGAGCTAAGAGGTTGGGGTGAAGGTAAGGGAGCATAGTCACCCTGTGTCAGTCATTACTTGTACCACTTAATGTACCCCCTGCAGCAACACTTAGATGCTCCAGCACTGAGCATCAGTATGATGACTGGAGAGGTTCCTGATGGGCAGAGATTTCAGCGTGCACTGCCTGTGTGTGCCACCAGGACCTTGTGAGAAGGGTGAGCTGTCAAGCAGGAGGATGAGTTTACACTGGGTTAATGTGATGGCTTTATTATCATAAATTCAGCTGATAACAGGAAGTCTGGATCAAGCATGGGTTTTCATAACTGCAAGGAAGAGTCCCCAGAGATGGTGTTAGGCGTCTGGATTCAGTCTGTTAGCTTCAGTGGCTGTGGGTGGTTTCAGTTTGTTATTTCCAGAAGCAGTTAACACAAGAAAATGGAACACTGACTCAGTGAGGTGGAGCAAATATCATGCATTTCAGTACTTACTCAAAAGCTACTTTTCATCCCTGCACTTGTCTAGCCTGGTCCAGGAATTTCTTTTCTTATTTTAATCAGAATTGAATTAAATCAAGATTTTAATCCCACTTATTTCAAGACTATGCTCCAGAAAACTCTGAACAAACGTGCGGTGGCTAGTGAATGGCAAATAATGTGTTTGGGGTTTAGAAATCAGCCACTGATCCTTGTTTCGCATTTGAAGCTTCTTGCTGGTTCCAAGTTTTGGGAAGCTGTATTGGCCCAGCTGCCATTCAGCCTCGTAATGGTCACAGACCCACTTTTCCCATCATGAATTCATGTTTAGTGAGAGTTTAATTGCAAAAAGCTGAAATTGGACATTAATCCCCTGTGTGGATTATACTGGAAACTGTCCTGCTGTTCTTGGAGTAAGTTGAACATAGTAGGTTTGGCAGTGGGTGGATTTGGTCCTTGTTATTTTCAGAAGAAGCTGAATGACTGATGTTGGTGGAGGATTAATTCTTAATCGTCAGTTAGCTTATTTAGTAAGTAGGATGACACATGAGCATGAGGCTGCCTGCTCCTTTTCAGGCAGGGGTAGGTCCTGGCAGAGCTGGGCTTTTACCCATGCTTGGTCCCCCGGGCTGTCACTGGGGCTCAGCTGCAGGATGGTGCTGGGTTGTTGGCTCTTCAGAGCGGCTGCTGTCTTGTGGTATGTCTTTACGTGCTGAAAAGCACAACTGTGCTTGCTGCTGGCTGGGGTTTTCAGAGGCTGCTACAACACCAATAAGTAAAAGTTAATTGCAAATTTATTTCTACGTAGCAATAAGGGAAAAACACTTGGGGCCAGTTTCCTACAAAGTAAAGGGGGGAAAAGCCTGTTCTACACTCATTTGATTAACCCATGCTGTTAATCACTGCCAGGTTTATGAACCTCTATTATAAACTTGTTACTCTAAGGGGTTTCAGTTCAGTGATTGAAAAACAGCTTTAGGGCTCGGGTAGGTAAGAGTAGCAAGAAGTACAAGTAGAAGCGCTGAGCCTTTGAAGAGGTGTATAAATAATTAGCAACATATTTCATGTGGACTCTCTTGTCGAGGTACACTGTCAGACCTGGGATTTTCTCAGAACATGATGAAAATATAAAGAGCACTATATTTATTCCAGCATAACAATGCTGAAATATAAAATAATTCTGTGTATTAGATGCTGTTTTAGGTCGCAGGTAACAGCTGTGCATTGCTGAACTGCTCTTGTATCTGCTGCAGCTTCTTCAGAAAGCAGACAGTGTATGAAAGGCTCTTTAAGCTCTTGTGTCTTTTGAATCTTAGATCCATATTTCATGGTTGCAAAATATACAACACAGGTGAAAACCTGAACTGCATCTTAATAAAGCAAAGTGATGAATAAATAGTAGCCCATGCTACTGGCGTAGGGAAATAGAGCTAGTAAAATAGGAAACAAAGGTGGGAACTTCTCTAAATGCTCTAGTGGAAAAAACCCAAACCTCTAAACCCTCTAGGACATGCACCCATGTATCTCACTCAGAAGTGACAAAAGCTGTGTTCTTACTAATAAACAAGCACAAATCTTCATAACAATATGCAGGTACCTGGAAGTTAATGGCATTGTTAAGTGTCAGATACCAAGCACAACACTGTTTTGACCATGGCTTGGTCTAGCATCATTCCAGTTGGTTTGGGTTTGGTTTTTTGGTTTTGCTTTTTCCCAGTTCATGTGGTAAAAGTGTTTGCTTTTTAGGGCAAGACTTCTGCTCTCCCGTTTTCAAGCAGCAACCCTGATCTCTGGGGAAAAGCCCAAGCCCAGCTGTTGCCAATGGCTTTTCTCATTCCCATATGGAAGAGGTGTTCAGTGGGCACCAGCAGGAGTTTTGTCCAACTAAATTCATTTTGGCAGTGTTGGCAGGTGGGTTTGGGACCCCTTTGAGAAACGCACATGCTCTAATGCAGAGGTTATTTTCACAGAAATGCAACTGTCTCTGCTACTTTCAGAAGTGCTAACAGGACTTCAGGGAGGTCAGGACTTTGAATAGGAAACTGAAGCTAAGATTAGGTTCAGTTGTTTATAGCACTTTATTAAGCTGAACAGAATCAAGATTTCACTCTTCACCCTTTTCCTACCTAGGCTTTCTGCCGAGCTTTGAAGTTTGGAAGAATAAATCAGATTCAAAGGGTGAACTTCATTTTGCCTCCAGTTCGAATGCTTGGACAGAGTGATGGTAATCTTAGTGCAAGCCCACAGGTCTATGAATTTCTAAGTCATGGGCATAAGGCATTTTCCACCCCCTGTACTTTTATTAGGAATTATATAAACTTGTTTAAATAATGACTACAGGGTTTTAGTTGTTTTCAATTTTAGTTTGTTTTTTTTAATAGCTGTCATGGAACCCTACAGTGCCAGGTTGTAAGGGACTTCAAGGATCATCTGGTCCAACCTTTCTTGGCAAAGCATGATCTAGACAAGATGGCCCTGCACTCTGTCCAGCTGAGTATTAAAAGTGTCCGATGTTGGGGAATCCACCATTTCCATAGGGAGATTATTCCAAGCTGATTGCTCTCATTGTGAAAATTTTTCCTCCTGTGTTCAGTCAGAATCAGCTTGGGAGTAACTTGTGCCCATTACCCTTCATCTTTTCTATGTGACTCCTTGTAGAAAAGGAGTCTCCATCTTCTTTGTAGCCACCCTTTAAATACTGGAATACGGTGATAAGGTCTCCCCTGAGCTGCCTTTTCTCAGGTCTGAACAAACCCACTTCTCTCAAACATCCCTCACACAGCAGGATCTCCAGTTCTTGGATCATCTTTGTGGCCTTTCTCTGGAACCTCTCCAGCCTGCCCACATCTTTTTTTTAGTGGGGACCAAAACTAACTAGAATGGGATAATGACGTCTTTATTTCTGCTGGTGATGCCCTTGCTGATGTAATCCAGCAGCCTGTTGGCTTTCTTTGCTGCAGCAGCACACTGTTCACTCCTATTGACCTTGTTGGCAACCAGGACTTCAAGGTCCCTTTCCACAGAGCTGCTCCCCAGCTGGGTAGATCCCAGCCTGTTCTGCTGTCCTGGATTGTGTTTACCCAGGTGCAAGACCTTACACTTGTCCTTGTTGAACTTCATAAGGCTCTTGCTAGTCCTTTCATGCTTAAGTGCATTTGTATATCAAGAGGCTAGTACTTAGCTTTAAATTGTATTTGTTCATTATGTTAGTAAAATAATTTTAACTTATGCTAGTAAAATAATTAAATGAATATGCTGCATTATGAAAAAATGGTTTTCTCTGTTTGTGTGTTATGTGATATGAAATGCAGTGGGGTCTTTATAGAATGTATTACATTGCAAAATGAGAAGTTCCAGCTGATATGTGGAAGGAGATAGCATCACCTCTAATCCTCCTGGGCTTAGCTTGGTAGCACATGAGCTCCTACAGAAATGACACAAAGCAAAACTGGACCTGGTGTGTGCCTGTGGGCACTGCCTGTAGCTCCAGCCATGCAGTCAGTGTATAGCTGCTTGCTCCTGCCAGTGTGTACCCACTCAAACAACCCAGTAGGACTCTCAGGCAGTTTGTCATAAACCCAGTGAACTAGGTGGCAAAGTTCTAGCTGCAACTGTGCACTGGTCCAGGTGTTATTCCTCTGCTACTGAAATTAGCCTTCCTTTCTCTTTAAATTGTCATTTGCACTGCTGCTTAGAGTGCACTACTCTCTGTTTTACATTTCTGCCTTTAAACTTGCCTTTGCTACTCAAACAGGAAGCAGTGTGCAAGAGACTAATGTTTAGGCACCAGACCAAATACTCAGATATAAAGCCAGTTCCTCTCCTTAACAAAACATGTTCTTTCTACCCGGTCTTTAAACTGAAAGAAATCATATAGAAATCTAGAAAAAGAAAATAAAAAGTTTGCATTTTCTTGTGTACTTTCAGTCTTTTCTGGTGTCCTTTGAAAGCTGACATTAACCTGACCATTTCATGTCCCGAAGCGCCAGACTAGCTTATTTGGTAGCCATCTCTATGTTGAGTTTGATTTTTATTTTCATGGTAGCCCATAGGCAGGTATTACACTTGACAAGTGAGTGGAAACTGAGACACTCAGATATTACTTTTTAATCTGCTAAGCAGGAAAGCAAGCCTTTTAAGTACCTGGATTGCAGGAGGTCATCGTTAGTCTGTCAAGGTATTTCTTTATCGCTATCTTCCATAAATGTATTTGATATGGCAACTCCTAGTCAGGCTGTTTTGAACAGACAAGACATACTATTTATGAAAACAGCCTTCTTAAAAGCAGGCTATGGTAGTGGGTAAAGGAGGAGAAGTTGTTTACAATATTTTAAGCCAAACTGTTCCTTTGGCAGGAGGTTTTATGTAACAAGTGAGAACAACGGGAATTAGCGCTCTCAGCACTTCAACAAGCAGAGATTTTTGTCTGTAATGAGAAGAATGAGACTTGTTTGACACAAACTACAAAACAACACAGGAAAGATGAAAAACAAGGGCAGAAATACATTACTGAAGGTGAGGAAAAACAACTTCACTGCTCTGCTGTGAATTCAAGATTCTTGCTCATTATAATGTATAATTACAGCTGGCACCATTCCAGAGGAGGGGTTGAAAGAAGGTAGGTCTTACCAACCATGACAAATCCTGTTGAGGAGCTGACCACAGCAGCATCCTGCCCGAGTTCATATAGTCCAAATCACTGCCATTTTATTTTTCTATAGCAGGTCCTTCTTTATGCAGAAATGCAAATGCTCTTTAGACTCCTGAGATTTGAAAACTGATTAGAATTTTTATGTTCCTCTGTTAGGTGTAAAAATAGATTATCCCAAGGTGTAGACAGCTCCCAAAATTATATACTGATCTGAGAAAATGGGAACAACTTAATTTTGTCATTAAGTGAATAACTACTTTCAGCAACCAGTGCCAAAGTTGTGGTGTTGCCATTTTTGAATTTTTTTTGCTGTCTTTCTGAAGTTTTGGGCAGTTTTAATGGTTAGTTTACTAATACCAGATTCTATTTACTTGAAGTAGGATATTGATCCCCATGTCATTGAAAAGCAAATCTTTGGTTTGCTTTCTCAATCTAGTATGAGACTGAGAACAGCAGAGAGTTTACATATGCAGCTATTCTGATTTCCTCTGCAGCTCTTACAAGAAGCAGAGCTTGAATCCAGTGAGGAGGCTGAGCTGAAGTAGTTTTGGCCATCTCTACATGTCTGGGTAGATACATACATGTGCAATGTCTGGGGCATGGCTTTTGTTTTTAAGAACAATAATGCACCAGGGTACTGTAGGGCAAAGTGAATATTTATTGAATTCATCTCAGGATTCAAGCTTCAGGTTGTTGTTGGCCAGATATTTCCTGTGTGATGAAGTTGTTAGGCTCTTCTTTCCCCCCTTCCTCTTTTTTCTTTTTTCTTTTTTTTTTTTTTTCCTCCCTTTGAGAGCAATTGCAAGGCTAGGTTGCACTGCTGGAGACCTTTCACACCGGTAAATGGTGTCATCTAAGCAGCAGTGGATGGCACAGATGACTCTGGACCCTGGTTTCCTGGCTCTGAAATACCTGTTCATTTGGTGGTGTTTTGTTTGGTCTGCCTCCCAAAAGCTCTTCACATCTCTCATATCCTAGTTCATTGATATTGTTCTTATCTTTCCAAGGTCTTCTGGCAGCCTCAAAACTGGAACTAGTCATAACTGTCACTTGTTTACCCCCACTCTTGTTGGGTGTTGCATGGCAACTGTCTGAGCTTTGCTCCCCTCCTTGACCTGTAATGAGTTGTGTATGTGTGCTTCATTTCATTGAAAGCTTGGGATGGGAAACTGACGAAGTGGTCTGGTTGGCGGAGGTAGGGTAGTAGAGGGGGAGAAGCTAAGGCTCTGTGTAATGGAACAAGTCTTATCTGTGCAGCTTTCATTCTATTTGGATACAACTGTGTGCTGCTTATTAATATTTCATTTGTATTGCACATGCATGCTGCTAAGAATGGTGCTTATCTAGGCATAAAAAGGCTGTTAATGACAGATCCTATCTGTACCTATGGGTTTCCAGAATCTTATTACAGAAGTGATTCTTTTTCCCTACTTCCAGAGCCAGGGGCTCCCTTTACTTCTGCTTACTTTACTGCTGTGATTTTATGTTTCTTGTATTATATAAGGAGAATAGCTAAGAAAATCAAGATGTCTAAGGATCTTAAAGGAACTAAATTTTTACAAAAGAGTTTAAGAGTTATTTGCAATGATTTCTTCCTTTTTATTTCCTGTTGGCAATGATATTTTCGTTACTGGCGCTCTTTGGAGAAGTAAAGATGTGTGTCAAAGCCAAAGGTGTGTGTATTCCACTGTATTTTACCTACAGTTTTTGTTTTAGATACTGATCTGTTACACAACCGTAAAGCAGGGGTAATGTGATTGTAATAATGGATGCAAATCAGGGTTAGGTCTGCTAAGCATAAAATGAGAGTTAGGAACTAGATGATCTTAAGGTCCTTTCCAACCCTAACTATTCTATGATTCTATGATTTATGGGAATACTCCTAGTTGCATCAGGCAAGGATAAAACCATGGATGTCTTCTGTAAGTGTATGGATATATATCTATGTATATAGATACATGTAAAGTTATGCTATTATGTATAATCTCCTGAACCTTATTCTTCAGTATGATAAAAGAATTGTTAAATCAGCAAGAGGAAAATGATCCAGGTTTTATTGCTGTGATAGGATTCTTACAATTTCAGGCTGTCCTGGGTTCAGCTACTAAGAAGGAGCAAAAAACGACTGCTACTGCTGAACCCAGGACACAGGTCTATGGTGGTAATTTGGAAAACAGAGGGTATTTTTGGTTTTCTCTTTGTTTTTTTGGTCTTTTTTTCTTTTTTCCAGTGCTGGTGTGATCTATAATTAAACCAGGTACCCATATGTTTACATAGACAAATGGTCTGTTTATTTCAGCAGCTGTTTAATAAGCCACCAAAGCAATCAATTAAAATAATCCCAGGAAATAAAACTTGAAATAAAGATGATATCTGCAATCATTTTTATTCATGGTTAGAGACCATGCGGATTCTTTTGACAAGTTGAAAAATCTTATGGGTGATGTTGAAAACTTCAATGTACAAGTGCTAATTCAATTTGAGGGCAAAAAACCTGACTTGATAGAATGGTTTCTGTAGAGATATACTTGAATATCAAACCCCTAAGCAATACAAAGACAGCCAGAGTATTGTATGCTCATTACTTGAATTTTCAAATACTTAACAACTGTGGGAAGTATGAATATGCAAAACTTCCAGATTCTGACCAACATTTCTTGTATTCTTTTCTATTCCTGGAATGGAGAAGGCAGTGGTTTGTCATTGCATACGTATAATTGTTACTAACTCAATTTAAAGTTACATATGGTATAAGGTCATAAGTCTCTAACTCAGAGCATTTAAGTAAATCAGCCTCTTCACCAGCTGTAGCACCTTAAATATGTGTGCAAGTGCTCTGTTGAACCAGGGCTAAAATTTCAGCCCTTGTATCTTCACAGCTGTTATGCAGGGGAGGTGAAAAGTAGACCTTGCATAGACAGCACAATGTTAAAAATTAAGTCACAATTATGGAGATTATAATAGGAACAAACTCTTGCCTTTAATGGTGAGGGTCCTAAACTGTTATCCTCTTCTCTAGAAGAAAAAAAATATACAAGAGAGCTTTATAATGAATGTCCCATGTGGGGGAATGGTTTGAATAAAAATTCCTTTCCTATGTGGATGACCCCTTGACCTCCACGAGGATTTTGGGGATTTACTGCCATGTTGGATCTGAAGGTGCCAAAGGCATTGTTAATGTACCTAATCTTAAGTTCTGGCCCAGATCCTGCAAACTCTTGTTCGCATATATAGTCCATTATGAGGGAATATTTTTGTGACTGATTTCTGATAGCGCACCAATTTCTGATAGACAACAAAAAAAAAAGATATTTGTGCAAGACAGGATCATGTGCTTACTGCTGAATGCTCAAAGCTTGGACATCTATTCCTAAATGAGACATTAAAGACTACAAGAGTCTGGGTTTTTTAAATGCTAAAATCATATTCCTATAAATAAGACCACCAATCTCTGCAGGTTAACAGGGAAGTAGCAAACCTATTTGTATTTAAGTAGGTTTTTAAAACACATTTTTCTTACATTTAGAATAAAAAACCTGACCTGTGTGTAAGACTGAAGAATGCCACAAAAAAAGCAATTGATATGCTATGAATGCTTTTATCTTTTACAAGACAAGTTTTTGTTTTGTGCAGACATTAAAAAATTTGTTTTGCAAGCTTTTCTTCTGAGATACTTGCAGTCTTTCTCCTCCTTGCTAGCTCTTGCTGGTGCCGTTTGCAAGAGACTTCTCAGCTGCCCGAGTCCCTTGATGGCGGCAAGTAGGCAAATATCATAACTTATGACAAAAACATCAATGCTCTGAGCAAAGAGCTGGCAACATTTGTATTTGCTCTGGGCTCCCAAAGTCTTAGTGCTCTAATCACTTCAGTGGGATCTGCTGGAGCATGTCTGTCTATCTTCATTTCAGCCTGAATGCTCCTGTTTCCTTTCTGTGGAAACCAAGCAGTACAGTGGGCAGTGGAGCATGACTTGGTTGTGTTTCAGTATGGAGATAGGTGGTCGTGTGCCCTGGGAGCTGGATAGTGCTTCAGGGTCCTTAGCATATGCTAAATTGCAGTGGAGGAATGGAAGGAGAACTGTCATTGCAGTCTGGAAATGTGGCTGGAATCTGAAATGAGACTCAGTAAAAGCTGAGCCCCTCAATTGTTCATTAGTATCTCCACAGTGAGTTTTCTCCATGGACAAACTTTCAGCTGTTTTTTTTTTTTCTTCATGTCTCCAATACTTAACCTGAAATAGGAAAATCAGTTGATGTTTCTGCTTAAATATTGTCAAAGGATCTGTATACCTGCTTGCCCACTGTAAATGTGCAATAACGTACTAGCTGACACATATTATGTGTATTTTACTGACTTCAAGAAATTTTTATCTTCAAGAAACCTGCTGATTTTTAAAGCACAAAATCATCTGTAAAATAAGCTCATACAAACAAAGAGATAAGCACAGGGAAGGAATGGCATCACTTTTACATGCCCAAAGTTCAGAACATGCTTCAATCAACTACAGAGGGCACTGCCAACTACTGACAAGAATTTAAGGTTTTAGCTGCCATGTGTCTTCCTATATAATAATCGACAAGTAATTTGAGCACTAATCAATATGCTGCTTCCTGGAGTTGTACACATTTCCTAATAATCAATCTGAATTTTTGTTTGGCTGTCATTTGTTTAAGATGATCAGAAAAGAAGGGTTTTGAATATAAATGAACTATCCTTCATCCCTGGCGGCGTTCAAGGTGGGGTTGGACATAGCCTTGGATGGCATGGTTTAGTGGGAGGTGTCCCTGCCCATGGCAGGGGGGTTGGAACTAGACGATCTTAAGGTCCTTTCCAACCCTAACTATTCTATGATTCTATCCTATTCATCTAGGCTGTGCAAAATGGTGTTACTTGGTGTTAACTCTGTAGCTTGCTTTATGCATAAGAAGGCTGGCTCTGTGTTTTGGAGTGCTGAATAGAAAATTAAAAATGCAGGCCAGTCTTTAGGAACATTTCACTTACTGTTTTAATGAACTTTTGTTTATGCCTAGAGGTGCCATTAAATTACCAGCCAGACATTAATATACAGTACACAAGGGATCTTGTATATAAGCAATGATTATTACTGTGTGACTCAGATAAAGCTTGCTATAGACATAGATAGTTGCTGGGTGGGAGATGAAAAGCAAATACCTCTCTGGAGGAAGAGTGGTGGTACTTAGGCAGAGGATATGCCATTTGGTCAGTGTCGTGGTTTAAGCCCAGGACAGTCAGCTATGTTTAGAAGTAAGTTATTTTCTCAGAGCAGAAGCATGACTCAAGGGGACAGTGGAGTGTCATAGTAGAAGAACCTTTGGTTTCTTTCATAAACATAAGGGGAAGCAAGCACATGGTGTGGATGATTCTGAAGCTAAAGGTATGAAGCATTTTCAAGTGAAGTGTTGTTCTGGACCCCCTTAAACAAGGAGTCTTTACACCCCCAAAACATCTGCTTCAGTTGCTGACTCTGAGTGTGCAGGGATGCTGGGAATATTTAATTCCAAACACAATTTGTTTTCTGTGCTTCTGTACCCACGGTAAGAACATAACCAAAGGTAGTAAAGAATGCAAGAACAACCTGGAATAAACATAGGCTATGGATACTACACTGGAAAGTATGTCTGAGTAAAAGGGTATAGAGGCAAAATCGGACAGATGTATTTTGCTGCAGGCCTTGTGCTTGCACGCTTTCACAGACAAGTACAGCTTGAAATGGGGGATTGCAGAAGTCCATCTAGAAGGAAAAAAAATCAAAATCCCTCCAGCTTCCGAAAAAATGTATGCCAATTAATTCTGAACTGGGATTTTCCTTTACATTTGGTCTACTTAAGAATGCACCAAAAGGAAAGCTTCCTATGAGGAAAGTTTAGAAATGCTCTCAGTGGGAAAAGGCACCATCATAGCTCTCCCACTTCTTTAAAGGAATCAGGGTAGAACTCTGCTTAATGCACATCCTCTAAAGGAAATATAAGGCCCTACCTAATACAGCCTCCCTAGGTTCTGCTGCAAAAAAAAAAAAAAGCCCAAACAACCAAGAGATGATCATTCCCCATCTCTGCTCTTGTTTTATGCTTCCCTGCTGCACTTCCTGAATAACTTGCACCTACAAGAAGAGTTCCTTCCTTCTGTTATTAAGCACAGGCTCTGGCATTAAAGCTGCTTATATGGAAAGAAATGGGTGAGATTGGATGAGACTTGTGGAAAGAACAACGCTAAATCAACTTAAGATGAGTTGTGTGATATAAGCTGGATAGCTGTTAGGCAGTGAATAGTGCTACTTGGAAGTCTTTGTGAAACCTGATTATGTTGTAGGAATATTTAAAGTTCACAGAAGAATAACTCTTTCTCTCTTTGGGAAAGGGAAGCAGAGGGCAGAGTATCCCAGGGGTAGAGCTCTTCAGCAATGGACTTGCAAAGGCATGGAGCAGATGCTGAGCATATGAGAAGGGAGGAGTCAGAGGGTTTAGCAACTTCGATGGCTGGGCCAAAGAAACAAGTGATGTTTGAGCACTGGATTTGCCAGAGATGTAAAAGCCTTGCCTCCATATATTTGCTTCCATGTTTTTGTTTTTCATTTATGCCATTATTTGCCAGCAATACAGAGTCATGTCCTTTGTTTTAGTTCAGCTTCATTCCCTTGTCCTTTTATGATATTGTTTAAAGTACAAAGTGTCCCACTTTTCTTAATACTTCATCATTTATTAATGCCACAGATTGCAGGATGAAGAGTTCTCAGCATCCTCATTTTTTTTCCTGTATTGTTAGATATAATAGCTGATTTGTTATTGGATAGCTTTTAAAGAATCTCTTCCTCTCTGGTTATATTTTTCCCTTATTTAGTGTATTTCCCAATACCTTATCTCCCTACCTTACTACTCATTTTTTGGGGGAGTCTGTTTTCACATTTGAGGTAATTTTTCTGGTTAACTTCGGGGGGGGGGAGGCAGAAGTGAATGTGATCAATATCAGGCATATCAGACCCATTTATTAATGTGTCCTCATGCCTCTCTAGGAGAGGACTTATGAGGATGTCTGCAGGAGGTGGAGGAGGAGCTTGGACTTTAACTCAGTTCAGAGTACTGCTAGTGGGGATCACCTGACAGCTTTGGCTTGGTGGTCCCCATTTGCACTGAATCGTCAATGGTATTAATCACTGCAGCTGGTACTAATAAGGGCTACAGTAAAGTGTGGTCTGATAAGTGTATATGCACTACAGTTACTTGACTGCAAGTATGACTGTAAGCTTCCCTATTAGCATTTTCAGAAAGGTCTGATTTACTAAGGAAAGAGCAGGCAAAACCTTCCTTTGTAAATCTGTACCCTAATATGTATAACGAGCTGCTTGGTTTCCATTCTGTAGTGGGAAATCATGGCTGGTGAGGGCTAAATGGTCAGGCTGTAAGTTATGAACATGGTTTGATGTTTAAAATAGTCAACAGAAGTTAATATGCCAAGCTAAGCACAAATGATGTGTTCATGCTTGCGCCTGTTGCATACCATGTTGATTCTGAGACTCTAGTCTCCCAAATGACCAACGGGCCATGGTCAAATTTCACCATTACTCTGTCTGGAGAATGCACCTGGCTTTTCTTCAGGCTGATGGAGAGCTGGGTCCTGGCACATGGTGAAGACATGGCATGGCAATGACATGCAAACACCCAAGAGGTATGAAGGAACAGGTGCTGTAGCAGGGTGAAGTCAAACTGACAAATCTGTGAAAGTCTAAGGACAGCTTCTGGAATTTTGCCTTGCAGAAACCAGTGAATTTGCCCTGTTTCTCTGCATCTTTAAACTATTTTGTAATGTTAAACTCAAAAGTGACAGACACAAGAGAAATCAGGTCCCACCTTCCATTCAGCTAAGTGAATATGAAATTTGGAGCATGGGCTGTCCTTCTTCTTAGAAGGTTTTTATACTGAAAAATACAGCAGAGGTTTTTATATTGACACTGCTCATTTTTTTAGGTGTTTTGGTATGATTATTGTAATACTAGAAGGTTATTTTTTTAAGTGTAAGGATAAAAATCCATGCTGTCTCTGAAGTGTCTTATTAACAGGTTAATTCAGTCAATTCCAGTTGTTCATTGTGAAATCATCCAGAGAAGCTATTTCATGTTCTCAGCTTCATTTTTCAGTTTTAAGCATGTACAGCTTTTCATCGTTTAAGAAAATATTGTTTAATGTTTTTAAATTGCAGGTAAAGAAGCCCATAATGTGTTCTGAGAACAGCTTTATTATGCCAGTTGCTTTTTGGTTTTCTTTCTTCTTTTTTAATTTTTTTTTTTTAATCCAACCTTCTGAGTCCATTATAGCCCTGCTGTCTACTGGGAAACCATGTCTCAAGTGCAAACATGAAAATTTCTCTAATCTGTATGGTCTCTTAGAGGTCTAGGAGGAGAAGGCAAGAGAATACCACAAGTGGAGCAGCACTGAGCTGGGTTCTGTTTCTCTGTAAGAACAAGCAGGTTCTAGGAAAGGTATCAGCAAAGTCCTGTTTGTTGCCTTTTAAATTTTCTTAATGTCTAAGATCAGCGCACGAAAATTTCACAATAGGCTCTTAAGTAAAGAAAAAAAATGCTTATTTTTAGATACCTAAGCATGAGAACCCTTTATTACAAGTCAAAATCCCTTCAGCATTATGCATTTAAAGCCTTGGGGGTGTAGGGTGGGGGAAATAGTACTGTTACAGAAACAAACCCAAATAATCACAAAACCTGCCATCATCTTTAAGCTTCTATGTAGAAAAGCATACCTATATGTGTAAGTCCCATTAAGCACTGTTCTAAATTGAACTTGTACATAATTCCTATTACTGCATTTTGCTAATCATAGTAAGTCCCACAGCTGGCAATACCAAAGTGCCCACAGGTATTTACTAACTTCCAGTAGCAACAATTGAAAGATCCCTTACAGATGCCTGAAATAGTAAAAGGACCTAGGCCAGGACGGAATAAGAGTTGTGAATTCCATTTCTATAAGGAAAAAGAGCTAACGGGATCAGTATAGCAATCTCTTCAAGAGCCTGAAAAAATCTGAGATCATGCCACTAAGTGCTTGTGAGAAATATAAATGCGTTGTAAACCGTCCCATATATTTCCACTTTTTCTCCTCAACTTTCCTATTTATAATTAACACCTCTCTTTATCTTGTTCATTCTGAATATCTTTGTTCTTTTCAAGTTAAATTATTTAATACTATCTTTTTCTCATTTAAGCTCCCTTTATCTCGTGATCCCCTCTCCTTTATATTGAAATCTCTCCTGTCTAAATGCATAATCAGATGACATCTGCTACTATGGAACTTAAAAATCCCAGCACATTCCCTAAAATAATTAAACTGTGTAGTTATTAGGCAGCAAGATATGTTGTGCAGATAAGAAGCTGGGTACACAAAAGAAATAGGCTCCATATGACACAAAGGGAAGCCGATGCCTTGGCACCAGTTACAAACTACATAAGACTGATTACTCATTACATGAAGCCCAGAAACACCTAGTCCACTTCTGCATCTTTGCAGACATGAAAACCAGTCATTGCTCACATGAACAGTCCTGTTGATTTCAGTAGATGACCTGTGAACAATGAAGATTCGGCGTCACATAGCTGTGCATGCCACAGAAGCTTTTGTATTATGCAGAAGGAAGCACAAAGGCCTTTAGAGGCAGGAAAGCATCTGGAAGTCCTGAGGTATGTTTGCAGTTGAAAAAAGTTGAAGATTTGGTCATGTGAAATCAGAAGTTAAATTCTCATTCCTGTACTGTCTAAGCCACAGCTAAATATATCACAAAATGTTGATGTAATGGAGACGTATGTATGAATGTGACAGACCATTCTGGGATCTGGTTGAATCCCAGTGGTTAATTAGGATATGTATATTATCTGTATGGAAACCTGATCAGGAAAGTGAAATGTTGCAGGATATACTTTCAGATAACAGGCACTGAATTGTCCCTCTCTAATACTGGCCAAATGCCTCAATGTGGATGACAAGTTGCCTTGTAGCAAAAGAGATGCTGTTTTGCAAACAGATTTGGGACATGTGAGAGTCCTGCCAATACACAATACACTTGCAGTGTTTTCTTCCTTCCTGCTCTGTGCTGGGGCAGGGCTTACAAAGTGCTCTCTTATTTTAAAGCAGAAACAATTTCATTTCTTTCACTTGAGACTTACATGTTCATCATAATAATAGAAGAACAGCTTTTAAACAACATCAGCTAAAACATCTGGTGGCTTAAGTCTTTTGATGCACGTCTTAGCATATCTGTGTGTGATCTTAAAGATTACAGAAGCCAAAAGCTATATGAATCCAGTCTTTTGTAACTCAGTTGACAAAAGAAATTTGTTACAAACTTCAGATTTCTTGGAAACAAATTTCCAGGCAAAGCATCCACTCAAAGCAACAGAGCCTTATTAAAGCTTCCTTTTCTTTAGTGAGTACAAATAAAGTTTACTTCATTGGTCATATCTGATGACCATTGACAAACCACTAGGGGTTTTCTTGTATTTCTTACACTTTTTTTCTTTAACTGTTCTAAATCTAATACATGGTGATATTGTCTCTCTAGAGGAAAGACAGGCTTGGGACAGCACACAAGGGATGATCCTTTGGAGGGGAAAATTAGAAGAATCTTCCAGAGCCTTGGACTGAACCTGAGGCTTCCAACTTCAGCTGATTACATCTGCTGTGAGCAAACATCTGACACTTGTTGGCAAAATGAGCATAGAATTAACTTGGGTGGTAGGCAAGATTGGAAGTTCATAATTAATATCCACCTGCAAAAAGTGAGGGGCAGAATTAGCACCATGTAAAAACTATGATGCAAAACCAGGCAGAGGCTGCTGTCTTAACTGCAGGATTGAATTACTGCCAGACTGAGGAACCTCCATACCCACTCCTTCTTTGCATCCATCTACAGCTTCTGCAGCAACTGACATTGCAGCAACTTCATTCACTATGAAATTTGGCTGCTTCTAACTTATGATTGCTTAAGTTTCAGCCTCAATAGATATATTTTACTTTCTGTTAGTAAAGCTTTCCTGAATTGTGCTGATGCTGTTTGTGCCTTTCAGCCCTGCTGGTGTAGACTGAGGCCTCTGCATCATGTAATGAATCAGCTGGGCTGGCACTGTGTTAGAAGCTCAAGGTTTGCATACATATCCATGGCAAAATGACATGGGAAACACTGGACATATGCCTGGTCTCCTGCTATATTCACGTCAGAGGGCCTATGCTCTTGCTAGTGTGCTTTCAGAGCCATGTGGGAAAAGATGTAAGGACTGATCTATGAACTGTGCCATGTCCTAGAACTAAGGCCACCTTACCTGTGCATGAGCATCCACACAAACATTTAATAGAGTTCAGATGATAAACATTAACTTTCCATCTTTACTTGAATCACCTTGTCCTTCCTGTGCAGTGATCAAATCCTTTTATATGCTTTATAATCACAGCTTTATAATGGCCATTTATGCATTTATTTTCTCCCGAAGCCATCAACCTGTACAGTTGCACAGGTAAATGCAGTGAAGTTTTACAACCTAGCACTTGTATCTGAGAAGGGAGCAAGGATCAACATGCACTCTGGTAAACTTTAGTGAAGCAGTTAAGTGCACATTTTGGATCTCCTAGTAGGTTCAGGAGGGCGTATTCACTGCTTGTTAAAGAAACTCAGCTATGATGTATACATGTTTAGACAAATGAACCTCACAGGATGCACATCATATGCCTCCTGAAGTAGCCAAGCTCACAGGTGAGTTTTGAGCTATAAACATTTATTTACTGGGTAGCAGACAGCAGAAAGCATGTGGTAGGGCTGTTCTTGGAAGCCTGCAAGTATCTTCAACAGAGGCTCGAAGTATAAACTTACCAACGTGTCTGGAAAGCACACAGCAGATCTGGGTGTTCGAAGCCTGCCGGACCGAGGCAGCCGTGGCAGTACTGAGTTTCGTGTGTTTCGAGCGTTTTAAACGTTTCATGCTCTACCATTTTCCGGTTAATGTGATTTAGAGCGAAGGGGTTGCTACCGGGCAGGGGCTGGGCTGACGAATCCATAGGGGAAGCGGCGACAAGACAGGAGCAGAGGGAACGCGCGGTCGAGCACACAGCGAGGATTTACGATACTTTGTTTTAATGGAAAATGTACTTAACACTGAAACAAGCCCACGGCCTCCGCACAGGGGATCATCTGCCGTCTGGAAGCCCAGCAGGCATCCGCGCACGGCGGCATGGGGCAGACCGCAGGAGCCGACCGGTGTCGGCAAGTCGCGACAAGCGCTTTTCTTCCGCGCGAGGCAGCACCTTCGGGTCTGCTCAGCCCTGCCGGGCAGGCGACTTCCTACTGCAACACCAGGGTGAACAGCGAGGAGATAAGGGAACAGCCGGTCACTCGCGGAGTAACGGGACACGTGTCGCACCGGTGACACATCTCGGACTGAGCGGTCGCCGCCTGTCAGGAGCAAATCGCTTCGCAGTTAGGGCCGCGGGGTATTAGCATTTCTACTGCCGGCAGCCTCGGCCTGCACAGTGGTCCGCGTCCCCTGCACCGGGATGGGGAATGCCCGCACTCCAAGGAACGCCACCGCCTCCTCCAGCCGCGCCACGCGCGCCCAACAGCCGCAACCGCCAGCTCGCGCCCGCCCTCCCGCGCGTCAAACGCGGGGCGTCACTGAGACGTTGTAATGTACCAAAACAGCGCGCAATGCTCAGCCCGCGCGCCCGCAAGCTGCCCCACCGCGCCCGCCGAGCACCCGCGCCCGCAGGGAGCTCGCCGCCCGCGGGGACCGGCTCCGAGGGCCGCCCTCACGGCCTGACCGGCGACGGCAGACACGGAGGCTGCCGGCGGCGTCGCTGTCCCGTCACACCACCCCGCGCCGCCTCCACCCACGGTGACTGTCGAAGCCCTGCCTCGGTGAGGGGAGGCAGGTTGGGCGAAGGCAGCCAAAGCCAGGGGGCGAACAGGGTGGGGGGTGTCGGCGCTGCGGGCGGGCCCTCGGTCTGGTGCTGCGTATCTATTAGGAGGTGCGTGGTAGTGATGGCGGCGGTGGGTGAGACTTTTCCTGTCAGCGGATCCGGCTGGCCCTGCCGGCGGGCGAAGGGGCTGCACCCAGCCCCAGCCCCAGCCCCAGCCCCGGCGCTGCGCCTTGGTGCGCCGGGCCGTGCTGTGCCGGGCGGCGGGGAGCGGCAGGGCGCGCCATGGGGCTGCTGGAGCGCCTGCGGAAGGAGTGGTTCATTCTCGGGATCGTGCTGGTCATCGCGGTGGCGCGGCTGGAGCCCGCCGTCGGCGTCAAAGGGGGTGAGTCCGGCCGCTGCCCCGCTGGGGACGGTTTGCCCCGGCAGTTCGGCTCGGCGGGCAATGTGGGGCGCGCCAGCGGGGCCAGCGGAGCCGCCGCCTGAGAGCACAGGCACCGTCGGGGGTCCGGCGGTACTTCGTCAACTCTCGGCTGCCGGCGCTGACCTCCCGGCGCATTTCGGTTGTGCGGGCCGGACCTGGCGCTGCCCTGCACGGGCCCCGATGGGAGAAGCAGGACGTGGAGCCGGCCGCCCCGGTGCTGGGGGTGCAGGCAGGGGAGGGTCTGTGGGCCTTTCTTGGGGTCCTTGGGCGGGGGTGCCGGCCCCTGTGCTGCCGGGGATTCTGAGAGTTGCTCGGGTGCCTCTTTGGCTTCGGGGCATCCGCGCAGAAAGTTTGCAGCTCGGGTTGTGAGTGGTGCAGGAGGAAGAGCCGCAGGGAGCGGGCCGGGACACAGCCGGGACCTCCGGTAGTCCCTGCACCACCAGCAGCTCGCCTCTCGGCCCGTCAGTCAGTCAGTGTTTCTCAGGTACTGAAGAAATAGTCTGGGGTGCGTTCCTGTATCTTTGCTAGGCACTGCACCAGTTCCTGAAATAATAGCTTACTGTCTTTGGGTTAGTAGTAATGAAAGCTGGATATCAACTTCCTTTGCATGTACTCCTGTTAAACTAAGTAATAACTTCAAGAACTCTGAGACGGGCATGAAGTCATTGCAGTTCAGTGTATGAGAGGGGTAGCTTATGGTATACTGCCTTAAAATCTCAGGTGCTGTATCTCAGCCAGATGATTTTTTTTTTTTTACTTTATCATAACACGCATGTATTTTAAAGAGTTGTTGTTGTTGTCCTCTCCTAATTCATCACGAAAGATGAGTGAAAACAATGAAAATGGTTCAGTGCAAAATGGTGCCAAATGCTCACAGTAAACAAATGAGAAGTAAGATCTGCCCTTTTCTAAGCAGCGAGGACTTGTATGTTTCTTGGGACAAGAGCTGATGAAGCATCTACTGTTATTTAAAAATAAGCAGTATATCTTTAAGTATACATGCTGGCAGCATCTTTTGGTTAGTTTCTGTGGTAACTTCAGTTCCAGATATTTGCAATTTTCAAGAACTAATTCAATTTTATATATATATATATATATATATGTATTTTCAACTTTTCTTTGAAGGTTTAAGAAAAGTGTTATAGAGCATATGAACAGAATTCCTCTAGTAATTCCATATTATGGGAGGGGATTAAGAATCTGGCTGTGCTTTTATACACATAGGTTTTTTTCTTTAATTATATTTTTTTTCATAACAGAGCTGAAGTTTGGGGATAGATGGTTTCTCACTGAGGAGCCAACCTTTCCCCCTTTTCCCCTTTAGGTTCTGGGAAAAATGAAAATGATTAAAAAAATATATGGCTCTGAACATTTGCTGTGGCAACTAAGGTTCCGGTACTTCATGGAGTTCAGGGTAGGCAAATTTCTGCTGTGCAAGGATCCCTTCTAACATCTGTGTGCTGTATTGCATAGGTGAATAGGACCCACATGGAGCTTCTTGCAGGATCCATGCTGTGTCTTCAGCAGACCTTAAAGACAACTTAAAACGGATAGTATCAGGTGGCTTGTCCCTTTCTGTTTGACTGTCATGCTAATTGTTAGCAGCAATGTGGGAGATCCTTTTAACTAGGATATGAGATAATTTTCCCTCCACTTACTTCCTGCATGGGAGCTCTATGATGGTGCACTTAATTTAATTATCCTGCTGCAAAGAGATGTCAAGCTTTGTCATGATATTGTTCCTGGGACAACTTGCTTGAAAAATCTTGTAAGCATTGATTGAAACTCGTGAGCACATGTTCCACAAAGTCTATCTATCCCTCTTCTGAAGCTGTGTGATCTCAGTGCTTTGAGGAAAAAAACATTTTTTTTTTTTTTTCTCTTTTTAAAGCCAGAAAAAAGAAGAGGTGGGGAGTGGGAAATATCAACATATAGAAAAAACCCCTTAGTTTGTCATCTTGCAGCTGACAAAACCATGCACTGTAATTTGCAGTGCCTTTCAAATGGTATGGGTGGTCCAGCATCCTTACCAGTGGAACACAAATAACAAAGATTTGTGCTGTTGCCACCTTCAGGGCATAAGCCAAGCCCTTTTT
This sequence comes from Amazona ochrocephala, assembly GCA_039720435.1. Taxonomy (NCBI): domain Eukaryota; kingdom Metazoa; phylum Chordata; class Aves; order Psittaciformes; family Psittacidae; genus Amazona; species Amazona ochrocephala. The sequence continues at coordinate 67,685,840 of CM077879.1, forward strand.
GAGTGTTTTCCTATTTGATGAATGAGCCTATTTAGTTCCTTTGTGAACAGAGCTTTCCTGACCAGTCTTTAGCACAAGAGATGAAGGGGATCTGTTCTGAGCACAGTTCGCTGTGTCCCATGAACGTGTATTTGCTCTAGTCTTAGAGGTTTCTCCTGTGTAAAGGAGTTCAGGCAGTCCAGCAAAAAAACTTAAAATAGAAAAACTGAGTCCTGGAAGAACCACTGTTTTAGCCAGACTAACTGACCAACTGCCTTTCTGCCCATTGTGTATATGCATGTACATATATGCTCTAATCTTCTAAAACATTAGAAAAAGTATATAATTCTATGTATTACATAGTTTTCTGTATAACTTTACATATATTTGTATAATTTTTCTGTTTACCTTTGTCCCATCCCCCCTGGCTATTCAGTTAACATGCCGTATTTTGCAACTAGCCATGTGCTTTGTTGCAACTTTAACTATTGCATTTCTTGTCTTATTTTTACCTTACACTTCATATAGATTGGTTGAATGGTGTTTTTTTTTTTTTTGTTTGTTTGTTTTTTTGTATTTAACACACACCATTTTAGTGTCTCATCAACAGAGTCTTCTCTGGGGGTAGGACTTGGGTTTAAATGACTTCAGATGCAAATTTGATTAGACGCAGTGTATGATCAAATCTCTCTGAGGATCATTTACCTTACTCCAGTGTGACCATCAATGTACCATTCATCCAAAAGAGCAGAAAGGATCTCTTCTGGAGTGTCAAGTAAAGGCTTGTTTGTCTGCTGCTGCAGTTTAGCTCATGACAAGTTGCTGTCATTTGTAGAGTTAGGATATTATGTTGGTCCTAAGTAGACCGCTAACAATTTCTTTCTAATGACTGGTTGGATGCTTGTGGAAAAATGAGTATATACCGTTTGTGCTTGGTGGCCTCCAAAGGCAAAGTGTATTAAGAGAATTCATCATTTTTATAGGAGTATAAAAAATATTTTATTTTAATATCCCTGAAAAAAGTATACAAATATATACAAATGTAAGCTTTAAATATAGTGGAACCCTTGGAGGTACAGGTATCTGCCTTGCTGATCACACTGCAGCAGTGTGTCTGAAATGTGTTATTGTAGGAACAAGCCATTTCGCCACAACCCTGTTGTAGGGGAATAATGCAGGATTGTATTGCCCAAGGAAATTATTGCAAGGTATGATTGGGTTTCCTCTGTGCAGGCAGCTGGACAGGTGTGTGTGTTGTGGGGGAAGGATTGAGACATAGATATGTGAGTGATATTGACGGTCCTGTGGAAGAAGCAGCTAATATTTTTGAGTGTATGGTGTGAGTTTGCTGATGCTATAGGGACACTCTGATGACAGAACTGTGAAAAATTCCCTATTTTCACATTTCCACAATTTGCCTGTTAGTTACCAGTAGCCTGTAATTGCGGAAGCCAAATTTGTATGGCATCATACCTCGCTCTCCACTCACTGGCTTGCTTTTATTAAAAACCAGATAGCATGCTTTCTGTAACCTAATAGAAACCCCATTCTTTTTATTAGAGGCTTTAATGATTAGATTTTCTCCAGGTATTTTTCTAAGTATTCTCATTTACTTTAATGTAATATATGTGCATCATTATCTCTTTGATGGTAGTTCACTTTGTTTTCTGTCTGTATTTTTTAGGACCCTTGAAACCAGAAATTACCATAACTTACATTGCTGTTTCAGCTATATTCTTTAACAGCGGACTCTCCTTAAAAACTGAGGTACTGTAATTTCTCATTATTTCATTCTTGTTTTGCTCTAAAAAGATTTATGTTGCTTTTAATCAGGTTTGAATGTAGTTGGAATATTTAGTTATTGTGCTGTTGTTGATGGTGCTGGGAAAATGACTAACAAGAGGAGATAAATACTAGACATTTATAGACCCCTCTTTGATTTCAGAAGATTCTTCACAAAGCAATGAACATGATGAGAAGGAAAGTGTGAATAAATTTCACCAATCCATAGAGAGGGAGGGTTAATTAACTTTGCAGTGCTTTGACTAAACAAAAGTGTTGAGCACAATTCTGAGACTGGGTCTACACCCTGGATGTGCCCCAAACCCAAATCATGGTGAGACCCAGGAGAACACCAGCACCTGCCTTCTGCCACTCCTGCTCTTTGGCTTCCCACTGTTCAGGTGAGATACAGGCCAGAAAACTGTGATAGAAACCAGGGTAGAATAGAACTAGGGTAGAACTTCGTCGCAAACTAGCTGGAGAGGGTCTGTGTGAAGTCTGCATGCCTCAGTAGGACACAAACAGAAGGTTTGAGCTCTTTGTGCCTCTCTCCTTCATCTTGCGTGCTGGTATGGTCTCTAAATAACACTAGGCTAGTCAATTGACAGGATTGATACAGGCAAAGATCTGTTGGCTTTAAGTTACCATGTTGGGTAGGCACAGGACAGCAGCTAGTATCAACACAAAAGGGTTCCTCTGTAGATGCAAGGCCAATACAGGTACAAAGTCTTGGCATCTTTTCCTATAGGATTTAGTTGTAGACAGGTGTACTTGAAGTGCCTGTGCTCAGCTGCATATTGCAAACAGTGAGACTTGTTTCAAATTTTGTCATGTTTTTTCAAAGAGAAACAATTAGGGAGTAAGAAGAGACGAAGGGGAGAATTTAGTGATGTGTAAAGGAGGCATGGAGTAAAGAAATGGTGGCTACATGCCAAGAAGAGACGAAGTAGCCAGAGTTTGAGTGAAACACTGCGTGTCTCTCCTAGTCTAGTTTCTTGATTTCCCCCTGTGCTGTCCTAATGGGTGATGTCATTTGTATGTTGCGTGATACTGATGCCTAAAGGAATTGTCATGATATTGTCCAATAATTTTCTGGGCAAACTGGGAACAGCTGGAACTGTACGAATGGTATGCATTCAACAACAACAATAAAAAGTATCTATGCCTGTGTCATGGTTGTAGTGATAAAGTTTCTAAAGGAGGTGGTGTTTGAATTCGCAGCAGCCTTCTGCCTGTGTCTGCTGGCAGTTTTGGCCTCTAGTTCTGCTGGGACACAGCGTAAGTGAAGTGAGTAGCTTTAGTCAATTCTGTAGCAGCTATTTAGAGCCTTGTGGCCCTGTGGGGAAGCAGGAAGAGCCATGTTATCTATTTGTCTGGGACAGTAATTAATCCTAATGGAAATAGGCTGCAGAGAGGAACTTTCTTCTACAGTGAAGAGAAACCTGAAACACAAAGCCTGAGTAGTGCTAATGGAGTGGAGTTTTCTGCTTTCAGTGTTAGGAATCTTTGCATGTAGAGAAAAGAAGTCAAACTTCTTTGCCTTTCACTTAGTTATATCCTTGAAGCTTTGTATCTGTAAAGCAGCTATGAGTGAGTGTGGAATCAGTAGCATTATCAATGCCAGTGTCCATCTGACTTTTTCCAGTTAAGGTGATATGACTTACAAGTTCTTGGGCAATGTGTCATGTCTTACTTTGAATTTTCATAACTTTTTTCACCTGTGGTTCTAAAGCAATATATTGATGCAAACAAGGCTTTTACAGGAGCTGATATTTATGTCTAGGTAGCTGACCTCAGATTGTTTTGGAAGCATTTATTAGGACTGATGCTGTACATCCAGCTTTATGTTCCATCAAGCAGCTTAGCCTTTTCTGAATTTCTGCCATGGAGGTAGAAGATAAATGGGAAGAAAAACATTTCACTCATTCTACCTTGTGCTGTTACTTTCTAAAATGTATATTAAAAAACTAAACTGTGTTAGGAGGCCAGTTTCATTAATATAATTTGATGTATGTTTTAATAGTTTAAGGCATAACCTGAAGTTGGTATTTTATGTCATTTTAATGTATCTTTTTATTGGATTGCAAAGTAAATAGCTTCTGCTTTTGTCCTTATTAGTTCTTGACCTGTATGTTGTCTGTTTACCTTGATTAATATGTTAGATTGAAACTACAGTTTGGTATGCTTTATGAAATGATAAAAAATTGTGTGTTAACAGAGGCCTTCTGATAAATATGACAAAACTAGAAATAGCTGGTGCTCTTTCAAGTTACACTTTAGGTTTTATCTCCTGTGAAAGCTCATACTCAAAAAAATTTGCCAACAAGAAAGCATTTTACGAAATAATTGGCAGTGTTCAGAGAGAGCCTGCCTGTGCCTGGGCTTGTAGCGTTTTCAAATCTAGGGGTGTCTGAGGTCCTCTTATACATGTAGAAAGAGTCTGAGTCCAGAAATGACAAGAACATTTGATTTCACTTTAATGTAGTGGTCTTTTAGTTCTCAGTGACTGGATAGCTTGCTTTTTTAGAGTAAATACCTCCTGTAGGGCCCCAGAAATTAAATCACATACTAGAGTTATCCATTTCCACGAGGAATTTGGCAAGCCACAGAAAACAGTGTTTGCTCTGTGTGGGTGTTTTCCCAGTGGAGTCCGGCTATGACCATCTAAGCATGGCTGGAAGGCAGCATGACTCATGCTGACCAGTGAGAAGCTAGGATGAGCTCTCTAAAGGGTTTGAAATACTGGGAAAGACAAAGTAACCTGTTCTACCTGACGTGAAGAAACAAAGTCATAACTAGAAGCTTCCAGTAACTTTTCTGAGACTTCTGGTTTTGAGGTCTGCAGTGACAGATGCCTTTGTAGATAACTTAAGAGGGTGAAGGCTGTTTGCCTTGGTATTTGTTTGATGATGATACTGTCTTAGGAATAACTATTCTAACAGACAATCACTAGAGATATTCTAAAGACTGGTAATTTATATCTGCAAAGACCTGTTCCACTAATATGGCATTCCTTCTTGTACTAGGTTGGCTGTATTGTAGTTGCTTTCCTTGCACCCTGGAAGCTCTAACCAGTCTTGTCCAAGTTTTTGTCTTGGATTTTGCTTTTGAAAGTATCAGAGCTTTCTTGAAATAATCTATTTTTAAGGCATTTTCTAGTTGTAAAAAATATTAAATCAAAAGGACACTTCTGCATGTGTGATGGTGCTTAGATTGGGGGTGTCTTCATAGATTAGGCCACTAAGACATCTGGGGCTGGACATGACTTGGCAGGGAAGAAGGAGGAATTAGCAGCTTTGCTGAAAGAGGTCGCTTGTTTTCTTTTTTCTCAATGCCATTATTTACTTTTAAAACATGCGTCTGACACTGTCTCACATGACGTCCTTCTCTCTAAGTTGGAGAGACATCAATTTGATAGGTGGACCACTCGGTGGATAAAGAACTGGCTGGATGGCAGCACGCAAAGAGTAGTGCTCAATGGCTCAATGTCCAGCTGGAGACCAGTAACGAGTGGTGTCCCTCAGGGATCAGTGTTGGGACCAGTCTTGTTCAACATCTTTGTGGGTGACATGGACAGTGGGATTGAGTGTGCTCTCAGCAAGTTTGCCGATGACACTAAGCTGTGTGGTTCAGTTGATACGCTGGAAGGAAGGAATGCCATGCAGAGGGACCTTGACACGCTTGTGAGGTGGGCTGATGCCAACCTTATGAAGTTTAACCATGCCAAGTGCAAGGTCCTACACCTGGGTCGGTGCAATCCCAGGCACAGCTACAGGTTGGGCAGAGAAGAGATTCAGAGCAGCCCTGCAGAGAAGGACTTGGGGGTGTGGGTTGATGAAAAGAATGAACATGAGCTGGCTTCAGTGTGTGCTTGCAGCCCAGAAAGCCAACTGTATCCTGGGCTGCATCAAAAGGAGTGTGACGAGCAGGTCGAGGGAGGTGCTCCTGCCCCTCTACTCTGCTCTCGTGAGACCTCACTTGGAGTATTGTGTGCAGTTCTGGTGTCCTCAACATAAAAAGGACATGGAACTGTTAGAACAAGTTCAGAGGAGGGCCACGAGGATGATGAGGGGACTGGAGCACCTCTCGTATGAAGGTAGGCTGAGAAAGTTGTGGCTGTTCAACCTGGAGAAGAGAAGGCTGCGTGGAGACCTCATAGCAGCCTTCCAATACCTCAAGGGGGGCCTATAGGGATGCTGGGGAGGGACTCTTCATGAGCAACTGTAGTGAGAAGACAAGGGGTAATGGGTTCAAACTTAAACAGGGGAAGTTTAGATTGGATATGAGGAAGAAATTCTTTACTGTAAGGGTGGTGAGGCATTGGAATGGGTTGCCCAGGGAAGTTGTGAATGCTCCATCGCTGTCGGTGTTCAAGGCTGGGTTGGACATAGTCTTGGGTGGCATGGTTTAGTGGGAGGTGTCCCTGCCCATGGCAGGGGGGTTGGAACTAGATGATCTCAAGGTCCTTTCCAACCCTAACTATTCTATGATTCTATATATATATATTTCCAGGTATCTTGTCTTCTCGCAGAGGATGTGTTTCTACTACTAGGTGTTTAATTTTTGCTTTATTTTTGAGATAAGATGAAATAGTACTACAGTGAAGCTATTCATAATGTCTTAGGTATTGTAACTGGTTATGTGTGAAGGAGGCCTGTTTTGTTTGCATATTGAGTGATACTAGCCTGCTCAACAACTTTCTTTCTTTAAAAATAATTGTTGTTTCATTCACATGAATGAAACAGCATTCATTCATTGTTAACCAAGCACTGAATATATTTACTTTCTTGGTAAAACCTGATCAAGCTGTAAGTTTCAACTCTGTATTTTGTGTAACTTGAATACAAATGAAAGGGTTTGTGTTTTTTTTTGTGAAAGGTTTTTAACCGTAACCCAAATTTGGGAGATAATTTTATTATCTATTTATTTAGTAATAAAGTAACAAGGACACAGTGCCGAATTGTTAGTACTTCCTGATGTATAATTATGTCTGTGTGCATTTGGATGGTTGAAAATGTAATATTTGTATGTCATAAAAGTTCTTCTTGAAGCTGAAAGAGGGTGGCACTTGAAGATTGGCTGCTGCATCACTCTACATGGAAATACACTTTTTTATAGTCCTGTTTTTTTAAATGCTTTGGGGTGTTAGCTGGAGAACCCTAGCAAATTAGGTTTTGAATAAAAGTGCCATCAGTTATTTTCCTATTGCATTGTTTACTTGAAAAGGGAGAAAATTATTTTGAGAGAGAGGAAAAGGATTTTTTCTTCTCTTGTGAGCATTGAAATGAGCTGAAATGTACAAAGCTTTTTCCCTTGTACTCAAAACTTTAAAAGATCCTTGGAGTGCCCAAAAAGACAAAAGTGGAGACACGGAGCTAACTGAAGACTTTATTGCTAAGAATACTCAGTCACCACACAGGAGTGCGCTTGCACTATTTGAAATTAAATTTTTCCTTGTTTTCTCAGTCTCCAGTGGTGTTTTGCACTTTATTTCTGTGAATTTGTGGCTTAGCTTTTGTTAGCTTGTTATGCTCTTGTTATTCTTTCTTTGCTATTCATCATCTGCTATTTTCGTCTATATATTTCCTATTTGTTGGTACAATAAATAATCAGAATCTGCTACAAGTTACTTTGCTTTTTATATTTGTTAGTCTTTCCTTAAAAGAAAACCCACCACAAATGGTGAATGTAATGTATAAATGAGAATCACAGTTTGTGGCTCTCTTTAGACTGGACATGATTTTGAAATCATGTAGACACTACAGATTTCCCTTCCTCTTGATATCAGCAGTAAATAAAGTAAACAGGCTGTCAGCGTAGTTAACACAGGTTTTGAAGCAGTGGCAAAGTGCTAAGGCTGCCTGCTGGAAAGCTACTGTTGTGAGAACTACCCTGTTATTGAAGTGGTGGACAATTCTTTTGGAAAAATGCCCAGGAGCTGCCAGAGCTTTTATATTGTCTGGATGTACTTCATTATTAAAGAAGGGATCAGATGATCCCTAAAGGTGCCTTTTTGACATGCATTCTCTTTGTATTATAAAGATGATCCTAGTTTTAAAAGCACAAACGTGATCCTAATTCAGCTGTTATGACTGCATCTTCCTCTCTTCTTTTTCTCTTGCAGGAGCTGACAAGTGCTTTGATGCATGTGAAACTACACCTTTTTGTCCAGATTTTTACACTTGTGTTCTTCCCAACAGCAATATGGCTCTTTCTTCAGCTATTATCAATCACACCTATAAATGAATGGCTTTTAAAAGGGTATGTTTAAGCATAATGGAGTGAAATATATTTGTATCTGTCTTCTTATAGGACTGCTTATCCTGCTGTGGGTGCTTTAAGACTTGTATTGTGAATGGATTTTGCTGGTTGATTTTGTGCTTCAGCACTTTGCTGTTGGAAACATGATATACGCACAAGATTATCCTTTCAGGAACTGGTCTTGGTTTTGGGAAGTCTGGTCAGTTAGTTTCATCTGTGGGGAGCTTTCATCAGATTAGCTTTCTCTTTTACAAAGCACAGTTCAAGTGCTGTGCTTTGTCTCATTTTCCCTGTAGAGGAAGGAAAAGGAATGCTGAAGGAAAAAGAAGTAAGTTGGTGAATAAATACTGTGTATGCCACACACTGGTGTTCAATTCTGTTTTTAGTCTTTATTGAGCATCTCTTGCATGTGTCCAGATTGGGATTCAGTATCAGCTCCTAGCTAAATTATGGGGGGAAGGGTGGGAAAAGAGAGAATGAAGTTTCTGTAGGAGGAGAACTTTGAGGGGAGCAGAAGCTGTTACCATGAAAATAATGTGGTTTTCAACTTTGGTATACTCTGTCAATGCATGCTTCCAAAGCTGTATTGATGGTGCAGTAGTGATAGATGCTATGAAAAATAAAAAAAGTAAAAAGCTTTTTTTTACAATCAGAGGTCAGTACATGGCACCATGCAGTTATACTGGAATGTTTGAATGCCAAAATCAGTTGGTTTAGAAAACTACTTAAAGAATCTCCATTGTTTCTTACTGCTTGGGGAGACTTCCTGTCTTAAAAGTTCAGTGATAAAGCTGTTTATGTTTTACAAGGCCTAAACTTAAAAGAACATTTTGTTCTGCTTTTAAGAGGCTTCTCCAGATGTTCCAATGATCCAAATGATACTGAGAAGGTGAAATTGAGATCATAGGATCATTTAAGTGTTAGCACTGTTTTGCTTAACCGTATGTCAAGGAGGTAACAAGGTTGCTATACAATGTCCATTTGCTTTTAGCTATATATAGTAAAGGTTGTTCATTAAATTATTGCAATGTTTTTCCTGAGCTAGAACAAAGGCATGATTTTCTGCAGTGAGCCAAAATTCCCTCCTAATCCGTGAGATCTGTTTCTGAAGTGCAAAGTGCAAGAGAGTGTTTTGGTGTTTTTTTTTGTTCCTTGCAGCACTTCTCATCACTTCTTTCCCATGACTCTTACATCACTTTGGTTCTTACTATTTAAGGGATAATCTGTGACATGGATGAGTATATTTGAATGTGTTTACATGCACACCTGTAAAACTGCATTTAAAACTACATGTGTATGTATCTTTTAAAAAAATAACCACTTGTATGTGGTGGAGCCTGAACCAGCCTCATTTTTCATGATGGTGTGTCTGTATTTTACCAGTGAGCTAGTATACTTCTAAATGTTTCAGTTTTGCAGGCATTTGTTCCTTGAGTACTGTTGCTGTTTTGACTGTGTTTTATCTTCCAGTGCAGTAATTGTTGTATTGAGATTTCATTTAAAGAATGGTCAGATTGAGGAGTTAAATGAAGGCGGGGCTTTTCTATTGTGTGTGGGTTTTTTGGTTTTGTGGGGGGTTTTTAAGTACCTTTTTGATAAATACTGCTGTTCAGACCTTGTGGGAGCTGTGCCTTCAGTGCTGTGCAGGTGCAGAAAATACTAAGTTGTGTTCTCATTCTAGGATAACACATTTTAAAGCAGGTACTCATATGTCTCTATATGGGTGCCTGAAAGGAGAGTGAGGAGCGGATGCAAGGAACAGCCTGTACCTTGGCTGCTCTCACTGACCAAAGTTCATCTTAATGCCCCACAGCTGTAGCCTTTATTCCCTAGAAACACTGAGGTACCTTAATGAAAAACACGGAGACAAGACTGGCTTTGGCAAAGTCACTTTCTCTGCACTCATGTTTAGCACAAATTGCAGTAGGAGCTAGTTTCCAGTCCTCACAAAGACCTGGAAAAAAAGGCATATGCTACCAAGGGTGTCCAGCCTAAGCATCTTCTAAGGTAATTTTTTGTTTGCTAACTAGGTTTTGCATTGACAAAAGGTGCATGAAGCAGGTTATTAATGTTTGCATAGATTCCCCTCTTCTGCCACTCTTAGCATATAGCATTTACAGCACAAGTGGTAAGGCGCAAGATGCAAAGATCTGGTACAAGATATGGGTTTGGTAATTCCATGCCTAAAATATAGGGCTGTGGACCCTACTGCTCAGCTGTCTGCAATGCTTCAGCAGAACAGGTATTATTTATTGCTCTTCAGCAAGTGTTTGGACCCCTGATGTTAATGCTTATACCACTGAAATGTTTCAGTTTGGTTATCTGTAGTAATCTGTTGGCCATTAGAGGAATTCATTTCTATACTGGTTGAATTGTGTGTAGTTGATACAAAGCAGGAAAAAGGTTCACAGGTGCATGTTCTGATACACCTGATTAAAGGTATTTCCATTTAGTGTGTACCAAATTTTTTGTAGATTAATGTTTTCATATGAAGAATACTAAAAACTGTATTTTGATAGTTTTTTTTTTTTTTTTAAATTCCAAATGTTTTATTTTAAAGTTGTGAGGGTTCACAGAGATTGTATTATTAAATCTTTCCCTTATAGTGTGGAAAATCCTTGCCAGCTGAGATGAATGCCCTTGCACACATTTCATACCTCTCTGGATAATTCTGAACTTAATCCACCCCTTGTTAGTTCAGGTGAGAAATTCTAGGAGCGGCCTGCCAGGAGACCACATAGAGTCACAGCCTATGTAGGGGATGGACATCAGACTCACCATGTGTTTATCTGCTGTATATTTTCATATATATTTGTGAACTTTTTCACACCATTTCTTTTCCCTGTATTTCTTTTCAATATAAGCTTACCCTGCTAAGTGCTGACAACTTTCTGCTTCCATAGCTTATTGACTGTAAGATAAAGGTACTATGTAATTCCAGGGTGGTGCTTGGCATGTTGTGATTGGATTTATATATTGCTTCCATCAGTTGCCTCTTTCCTTTTCCACAGTGTCTGTAGCTGACAAACTGAATACTGTCATTGTCATTTACCTGTTTCTTCTGTTCAAGCTTTTTGTATCTTTGCAGCATATCAATTGCACTGTAATAAGCTCCCCATTGTTCCAACCTGGTTGATTCCATGATTCTATGATTTAACACTTCTGTTTGCTACAGCTTTTTGACACTGCCTTTCTGGGGATGTACTAACACAGTTACAAGTGCAAAGGAGTTCACCACTAGTAATTGATTGTTCTGAACTAGAATATTGTCTTAAACTCCAGTACTTGAAAACACAGATTCCATGCTTTTTGGGGTTTTGTAGACTGTTTTATTCCATGCCTTACTGTTTCTTCTAAGTCAAAATTCTTTTTCTTCACAAACTATATTATGCAGCCCTAAATGTTATTGTAACATACTGTGGTATGTTCTTGTTTCTAAGTACACATTTGATACATCTTATTCCTGTAATAGCCAGTTTTAGTAGACTGTCTTTGAAGACAAAGGAAAGCTCACCACTGTTTTTGCTTACTTTTCAACAGCATTTACTATATATATCAATAGTTTTGCTGTACAAACAATGGAAAAAATGACAGATAATAGTAGTTTGTATTTTAAGCTTCTAAAATGCAGAAGAAAGCTTTTGATGTTTAACCATGCCAAGTGCAAGGTCCTCCACCTGGGTGGGAGCAATCCCAGGCACAGCTCCAGGTTGCACAGAGAAGAGATTCAGATCAGCCCTGTGGGGAAGGACTTGGGGGTGTTGGTTGATGAGAAACTGAACATGAGCCAGCAGTATGCGCTCGCAGCCCAGAAAGCCAACCGTATCCTGACATGCATCAAAAGGAGCGTGACCAGCAGGTTGAGTGAGGTGATCCTGCCCCTCTACTCTGCTCTTGTGAGATTTCACTTGGAGTATTGTGTACAGTTCTGGTGTCCTCCACATAAAAAGGACATGGAACTGTTGGAACAAGTCCAAAGAAGGGCCACGAGGATAATAAGGAGGCTGGAGCACCTCCTGTATGAAGACAGGGTGAGGAAGTTGTGGCTGTTCAGCCTGGAGAACAGAAGACTGTTTGGAGACCTCATAGCAGCCTTCCAGCATCTGAAGGATGCTGGGAGGGACTGTTCATGAGGGACTGTACTGAGAGGACAAGGGGTAACGTGTTCAAACTTTAACAGGGGAAGTTTGGATTGGATATGAGGAAGAAATTCTTTAAGAGTGGTGAGGCACTGGAATGATTGCCCAAGGAAATTGTGAATGCTCCACCCCCAAGGCCAGGTTGTACAGAACCTTGGGTGACATGGTTTAGTGGGAGATGTCCCTGCCCATGGCAGTGGGGTTGGAACTTGATGATCATAGAATCATAGAATAGTAAGGGTTGGAAAGGACCTCAAGATCATCGTGTTCCAACCCCCCTGCCATGGGCAGGGACACCTCCCACTAAACCATGCCATCCAAGGCTATGTCCAACCCCACCTTGAACGCCGCCAGGGATGAAGCATTCACAACCTCCCTGGGCAACCCATTCCAGGGCCCCACCACCCTCACAGTAAAGAATTTCTTCCTCAGATCCAATCTAAACCTCCCCTGTTTAAGTTTAAACCCATTACCCCTTGTCCTCTCACCACAGTCCCTAATGAAGAGTCCCTCCCCAGCATCCCTATAGGCCCCCTTCAGGTATTGGAAGGCTGCTAGGAGGTCTCCACGCAGCCTTCTCTTCTCCAGGCTGAACAGCCCCAATTTTCTCAGCCTATCTTCATACGAGAGGTGCTCCAGTCCCCTCATCATCCTCGTGGCCCTCCTCTGCACTTGTTCTAACAGTTCCATGTCCTTTTTGTGTTGAGGACACCAGAACTGCACACAATACTCCAAGTGAGGTCTCACAAGAGCAGAGTAAAGGGTCAGGAGCACCTCCCTCGACCTGCTGGTCACACTCCTTTTGATGCAGCCCAGAATACGGTTGGCCTTCTGGGCTGCAAGCGCACACTGCCGGCTCATGTTCATTTTTTCATCAACCCACACCCCCAAGTCCTTCTCCTCAGGGCTGCTCTGAATCTCCTCCCCGCCCAATCTGTAGCTGTGCCTGGCATTGCTCCGACCCAGGTGGAGGACTTTGCATTTAGCATGGTTAAACTTCATCAGGTTGGCATCAGCCCACCTCACAAGCGTGTCAAGGTCCCTCTGCATGGCATTCCTTCCCTCCCATATATCAACCGAACCACACAGCTTGGTGTCATCGGCAAACTTGCTGAGGGCACACTCAATCCCACTGTCCATGTTACCCACAAAGATGTTGAACAAGACCGGTCCCAACACCGATCCCTGGGGGCCACCACTCGTTACTGGTCTCCAGCTGGACATTGAGCCATTGAGCACAACTCTTTGCGTGCGGCCATCCAGCCAGTTCTTTATCCACTGAGTGGTCCACCTATCAAATTGATGTCTCTCCAACTTAGAGAAGGATGTCATGTGAGACAGTGTCAAAGGCTTTACACAAGTCCAGGTAGATGACATCAACCGCTCTGCCCCTGTCCATCAGTTCCGTAGGCCCTTCATAGAAGGTCACCAGATTGGTCAGGCAGGATTTCCCCTTAGTGAAGCCATGCTGGCTGTTCCCAAGCACCTTGTTGGTTTTCATGTGCCTTAGCATGCCTTCCAGGAGAATCTGCTCCAAGATTTTGCCAGGCACAGAGGTGAGACTGATTGGTCTGTAACTCCCTGGGTCATCCATTTTCCCCTTCTTAAAAATGGGGGTTATATTTCCCTTTTTCCAGTCATCGGGAACTTCACCTGACTGCCATGATTTTTCAAATATGATGGACAGTGGCTTAGCAACTTCATTTGCCAGCTCCTTCAGGACCTGTGGATGGATTTCATCCCGTCCCATGGACTTGTATACATTCAGGTTCCTAAGGTGGTCCCGAACAAGATCCTCCCCCACAGTGGGCCCAGGGTCCCCACCCTCACCGTCCCCGCGTCTGCCTTCCAAGACTTGGGTGGTGTGGTCAGAGCATTTGCCCGTAAAGACTGAGGCAAAGAAGTCATTAAGAACCTCAGCCTTCTCCAAATCCAGGGTAGCCAGTTCTCCCGATAGCTTCTGGAGAGGGCCCACGGTGTCCCTGTCTTTTATTGGCAGTGTACCTATAAAATCCCTTCCTGTTATCCTTAACATCCCTAGCCAAGTTTAATTCTAAGTGGGCCTTAGCTTTCCTAACCTGGTCCCTAGCTTCCCGGACAACATCCCTGTATTCTCCCCAGGCCGCCTGACCTTGCTTCCACCTTTTATACGCCTCTTTTTTCCTTTGAATTTTGCTCAGCAGCTCCTTATCCATCCAAGGAGGTCTCCTGGCCCTCCTGCTGAACTTCCTTCTAGTTGGGATGCATCGCTCCTGAGCTTGCAGCAGGTGATCCTTGAATATCAACCAACAGTCTTGGGCCCCCCTGCCCTCTAGGGCTGTATCCCATGGAACCTTACTGAGCAGGTTCCTGAAGAGGCCAAAGTCTGCCCTCTTGAAGTCCAGGGCAGTGAGCTTGCTGCACGCTCTTCTCACTGTCCTGAGGATCTCAAACTCAACCATCTCATGATCGCTGCAATCAAGGCTGCCCTGGAGCGTCACATTCCCAACCAGCCCTTCCCTGTTGGTGAGGACGAGGTCAAGCATGGCACCTCTCCTTGTCGGCTCCTCTATTACTTGCGGAAGGAAGTCGTCTTCCACACAATCGAGGAACCTTCTGGATTGCTTGTGCCGGGCCGTACCATCCCTCCAACAGATATCAGGGTGGTTGAAGCCTCCCATGAGAACAAGGGCCTGCAAGCGTGAGGCTGCTCCTATCTGCCTATGGAGCGCTTCGTCCAGCAAGTCCCCTTGGTCAGGCGGTCTGTAACAGATCCCCACAATAATGTCACCCATCGCTGTTCTCCCTTTAACCCTCACCCACAAACTCTCTGTCGACTGCTCACCTGTCCCCAGACAGAGTTCCATACTCTCTAGCCTATCCCTAACATAAATAGCAACTCCCCTTCCCCGTCTGCCGGGCCTGTCTTTCCTAAAGAGCCGGTAACCTTCCATTCCAACACACCAGTCATAGGAGCCATCCCACCATGTTTCTGTGATGCCTATGATATCATACCCCCGTAGATGTGCACACATCTCTAATTCCTCTTGTTTGTTCCCCATGCTATGGGCATTTGTGCAGAGGCATTTGAGCCGAGATCCAATTGAAGCCGGCTCATTGGCTGGAGCAGCTGGAATATCCCTACATTGCTCCGAACTTTTACTATAGGTGCTACCAACTGACTGGGTGTGTTGGGATGGAATGCTGCCCCCCTCCCCCAACACATCTAGTTTAAAGCATCCTTGACCAGCCTGGCAAGCCTCCGACCAAATCCACTCTTCCCCTTCTTTGCCAGACCAGCTCCACCAGCCCCCAGTAGACCTGGCCTACTATATTGAGTCCCATGGTCAAGGTACCCAAACCCCTGACTATAGCACCACCCTTCTAACCATTTATTAACCTGCCCAATCCTCCTAGCCTTTTCAAGGTCCTGCCCTGTATCCTGGAGAATTGACGAAAAGACAATCTGAGCTCCAGAGCCCCTAACCACCTCTCCCCGAGCCCTGTAGTCCTTCTTTATAGTCTCCGGGCTACTGCTATCTATATCAGTAGCACCCACATGTATTACCAGGAGTGGGTAATAGTCAGTGGGACCGACTAGAGCAGGCAGCTTCTCGGCCACATCCCTGATCCAAGCCCCTGGTAGGCAACACACCTCCCTTGAGCCTGGGTCAGGCCGGCAGATGGGTGCCTCTGTGCCTTTCAGAGTAGAGTCCCCGACTACTACGCCCCGCCGCTTTTTCCTGGCAGCACCAGTAGTGACCTTCTTTACCAGTGCACCAGCTGGTTGCGCCTGGTGGGAGCGCTGTTGCTCATCAGCCCCCTGCAGGACAGCAAAGCGGTTCTGGGTGGGGACAACAGATGTAGGAGGAAGCCCCTTGCTTTTAATTACCTCTTCCTCCTTTTTTTGTTGTTTTTTTCTGTTACCTGTTCCCAGCTTCCTGGGTTAGCAGTCTCCTTTCCTGCAGGGGCAACAGTAGACACTCGAGGCCCCGGAACAGTTTGGTCCCGGAGCAAGCAGTGCTGCTCCCCCTCAGCTTCACTAACACCTTTCAGCCTGGTAACAGCTTCCTGCAGTTCAGCCACCTGCTGCAGGAGGACCTCCACCAGGGAACGCAGAGTGCAGCCCTGCCCATTGCTCACCCTTCCCTTAGGATACCCCGAGCTCTGCACTGCAGCCTCCCTTCCCGTCGGCTCCGTTTGGGTGCCTACACTGGCCACCACCGGCGCAGCCAGAGCAGAGCTCCCAGACCGAGCCTTGCCCGTATGGCGAGTGTTCACCATCCCGCTCTCCACCCCATTCGCCTGCCCGCGCGAGCTGCCGCGCAAACTGCTTCGAGCCCGCCCTGTTCGCCGCGCTCCCTGGGGCAGGTTTTTAATCAGTCAGGTCTGCCGCCGGTCCTCCTGACGCCGCCCCCTCTGAGTCAGCCGCTCGCCTCCTCGGAGCTGCAGGCTCCTGGGCAGGCCTTGTCGAGGACTTGAAGCTCCCTCGAGGCAAGTTGCTGCTCCGAGGTGAAGCTCGTAGTCGCCGAGCCTCCGCCCCGATCAGGCGCTGCAGGCCTCCCCTCGCGAGACAGTCACCTCAGCAATCAAGGTCCTTTCCAACCCTAACTATTCTATGATTCTATGATTAATCGAAGTCAAGTGATTTTACTAGGAAGTGAAAACATGCATAAAAATCAAACATTTGATGGCCTTTTAATGTTCAGGAAATAAAAAGCTTAACTGCATTATCTTTTTTGCCTTTTCATGAAAATGGGAACTTACATCCTTTTTTTTTTTTTTTTTCTTTTTCAAAATAGTTGCAGGTATCTCGAAACACACTACAAACTTTACTACATCAGGACATGTGGTGCAGTTATCTTTGTGACAGATGTATAGATATCTTTGGGAATGGTAGATTCAGTACTACTGACAGGGGAAATGGAATCACAGAGAAGTTAAGTGTTTGTGTTTTTAAATGGTGACATGACTTTTCACTGTGGTGGTTGGTAAGAAATGGCAGAGAAATCCTGCCAGCTGCTGCAGGGCTGTAACTGTAACACAAACTGGGTTGCACAGGTGATAAGATTATTTTTTTCTACTTGGCTACTTCATTTTTTAAGGTTTGAGGTTGCATAGTGTTTGCATCGTGTGAGGAGTGTAACAATTGTTTTTGTTGTTTTCAGCTTGCAGACAGTAGGCTGCATGCCTCCTCCTGTGTCTTCTGCAGTAATTTTAACCAAAGCTGTTGGTGGAAATGAGGTGAGTTTTCATTTTGCTTTTGAATGTTGTTTTTTCTTTTTTTAACAGAAGTTCAAACAAATATTTGTGTGTGATGAGCTTGTGGCAAAACACTGACTGCAATATGATACTATTGTGCTTTGTAAAAATTCTACAGTTAAGGCTTGGGTATTGTGCTCGTGTCAAACAGGGGAAATAGTGATATGTTGTCTGCTGGTATTGGTCAAACTGAAAGGAATGCAGTTTCCTGAGGTGATAGAAAATACTCTGATAGAAGTTGGTGTTAGGAGATTTGTGTTTGTTGCTGCACTGTAATTCCTAATCCTGTAATGTTTGTATGCTGTGTCCCAGTTACCTTGTAGACCAGCAGCTTTGTGGTGAAGATCTGCCTTTGCTGTGATTGCTTGAATTGTGTTTAGTATTAAGAGATCCTAATTAATGAGGTTGTTTCCTTTAAATCTGCTTTCTCGGAACTGCTGAAGGTGGATGAGACCTGGTAGGTGAGGAAGGGAGAGAATAACATTAAAAGAGATTGGCTTTAAAGCTAGGTCTGTTTAGATACTGTTCTGGAGGATTAGGGCCAAATCTGAATTCAGCCATATTGCTTCTGTGTGTGGTTGGGTGAGACACTTCAACTACATTTTTTAAATATGGCCATTAGTTGCGTACTTCTCATTTTATGAGTTCAGACTTCTGGGACCAATTAATGTCAGCTTTGAAAACAGATGATAGCACTGAAATAGATTGAAGTTGGACTTTGTACTGACAAAGTGCTGTTTAATTGCTCTATCATCTGAAGAGAGACCCAAAGCATCTCAACTCAAGCATCTCTAATTACAGGCAATCCTGATGCACATTGCTGTCTCCTGGTTTGCTACCTGAAAACGAGAGTCATAAAATTGTCTGATGGAGGTGCTGTGGAGTATTTATTGTAAAGAAACAATTCAGGTGCATAATAGTAATCAACAGAAAAATGAGATGTTTTCTAGTTAGGATTCTAGATGTAGGTGCTGTAAATTATGCAGAGATGCCACACAGTGAACAGTGAGGATGAAATGGAGTACTGAATGAGTGCTCATTCAGTGTTAGCACTGTGTGTCCTGTCCTTAGAACAAGGAAAAGATCCTGTGGAAAAAAGTACAGTGGTGTGATTGGTTAGTTGAAGGCAATATCATACAGCATTTTTGTGCAGGAGGGAGAGAAGTACTTTAGTTTCTAGACCATTAGAGTTCACTTTTTTATGGTAGTATTCTTCTGGGGTGGTGAGGGTTTGTGTATTTTATATCAGATGAAAACCAGAAACTTTCTATCATGTGAGGCTTGTGTAAGTAATTGCATAAAACACTGACAAAGTAAGCTTGAGCCTCTGGCTCTTCTGTACCAAACTGGTGCTGGAGGAATGTAAAAATACATACCTTGTTAGTGATTTTTAAAGACAATCGCTGAGAGCAGAGATGGAGTGAATCGAGAATTGGGTCTTGAGAACTGAGAGTTCTCTGTCAGGCTCTAGGAAGATATGCAAGAGAAACACCCTTTAAAAATGCTCAGTGTGTGACAAATTTATTGCCAAACTTGAGCAAGCTTCTAGTGCAAACCTACTTTTGGAATTTGATGCTTCTCTGTCATTCAGGCTATCATTAATTTTTCTTCTGAAGTATAGCAAGTCATATCCCTCATGCTAGGGAAGAAGACCCTCTCACGTCTGTCCTCATCAAATTTCACCTAAGCCGTTACTGATATATTTTTTCATTCTGACATGAGCAGGACAAATCACTTTTTCCCATTTTTATTTAAATCCATTCTGATCTACAAAGAATTTAAACCTGGGAGTTAACTGGAAATAAAAGTGATTGTGCTGTGAGGGCATTTGTTCATAATGATGCCTCTTAAACTGCATTTGCCTCGTCAAGCATGTGTTCCTTACCTACAGAAATTGATTTGTCTGAGGGTGTATCTATGCTGCATAATGTACTATGAAGATAAATGAGCTTGCTCAGAAGCAATATAGTGAGGAAGCTCCACATGAACTAATTAGTCTGAGAAGTGTCCTGCTGCTCTAGAGTGCAGGCATGCCCTCAGTAAGTGCTCTGAAGACCTCTTTGAATTTCTTGAAGCACAGCACAAGAGAGCTGTGGTAGTTGGCTGTATTATGACAGTATAGAGGGGTTTAGGTTTTCTTTATTTAAGTAGAAGTGACTGTTAAATGTCAGGTTGGACCTAGGTTATTTTCAAAGGAGCGTCAGGCACTATGGCATGGTAGAAGTAGTATTCACCTGGGCTAAGGAAACAAGGATTCTATTTTTAGCTCTGTCTTTAACCTGTTGGGTATAACAGTGAGATATTTTGTCTCTGGGGTTAGCAGTAATGGATCATGGCAAGTTTGTGAAGTGTTTGAACATCACTGCTGAAAAACCTTATGTAAGAGCTGTATTATATTGTTCTGGGACAGGGTGATTAAGTATTTGGTCAAATACTTAGAGAGTCTACATTATTAGAAGCTGTTTGGATGGGAGATTTTGCTGCATATCAGTTGGAAAATATGTTTGTGAGATAACAAAAGGAAGACATTTTTGTTAATCTTACAAGTATCTGTAGATGTTAACTGATACATGCCTGAAGGCACAAACTAAAATGGTCTGCTTTTGTTGGCTAACGGAGGTGTGGTCATCAAAGCTAATATAAGAATTCTGATTAAACTGTGTTGGTTATTTTAAAAGTTAATGTTCTGGAGTTGTAAGTGCAAACTCACTTAAGATAAAAATCTTTATTATGTAACGGTCAGTGTTTAATAGCAACTGTACAATTTACCAGTGTTTGTTTTCCTGATGGTTCAAATGTGTGGTATATCAAAAAAGTGTGCCTAAGCTTTTAAGTCCTCTTGATCTGTGTGCAAGAGCACAGCAGCTGAACAGTTACTCAAGAGTCCAAATGTAAAATTGTCCAAAGCAAAAATCTGTCTTCCTTCTTCCTATGCATTGTTTGATCACCAACCCTGTGATCTATATCACTTTCAAACTTCTAGTCTTAGCATCTGTTAGGTGCACCTTCCAAACGCTACCATGTTAGCCATTGGTACTACTTTGCAGTATGCCTGGCGGATGAGCCAGGTGGGGGCTGGTTTTGAAGTTCGGGACATTCCAGAGGAAATCAATCTTTATCAAAATCCCTTCAGCAGTAGCGTTCCATTAATAAGGGAAGACAATTGAGCTAGGTAGCGCCTTTGCTTGCTGTATCCATGACATTATGTTGGGGAGAAGCATTATACTTGGAAGCCAAAAGGCTTCCAAGTGTTTTGGTGTTTGAGGGGGAAAACTTACGTCTTCACTTAGTTCTGATGATTGGTGGCTTGTTTTAGGGGACTGGAAAGAGCCTTCTTCACATGTCATAGGAATATGGGCGGGGGGAGATCTCTGCAGCTTTATAAGAAAATTAAAAACCAGCCAAAGAAATAATCATACTGAAAACCAGTAGCAGATTTTTATGGGTGAATTGTTGTTGTTTGTTTTTTTTTTTTTTTGTTTTGTTTTGTTTTGTTTTTGTTTTTTTTTTTTTTTTTTTTTTTTTTTTTTTTTTTTTTTTTTGCTATACTCCATGGAGGAGAATGGTGTTGGTATTAGCAGAATGGAAAAATAAAAGATTCTAGCTGCAAGGAGAATAATGGATTGACTATATAATAATGGAGCTCACTGCCAGTACTGCTTTTTACATGAGGGTTAAGACAGACTTTTCAAATCTCATTTCCTTTCATATTGCCGTTAATGACAGTGGTAGCAGCAGAGGTTTTTAGCCGTTCAAGACAGTATTTCTGTACTGCCTCAGTATAACTTGTGTACCAGTAGTGATATAGGTACCATGTTTCAAAATTCCCTGTTAAGCAACACTGTAAAATATTTACCTGTGGTTGTTGGAAGAAGGTACAGTAAAAATTAAAATTCCTTTCCCAAGATTCAGACAAGCTAGGAGCTAGTGTTACTCTGTCCAGAGGGGTTTTGGCAAATGAGAGATATAAGCAGTGGAGAGAAATACCTCTCTGTGCTCTCTGTCCAATAAATCTTGGACAGGAAGATGATTTATGGATATTCTGTCTTTTCTTCTGGTGGAAGTAGCTGTTCTCTGTGAGATGAGCAGAAATACAACTTGTTTAATAGGGCTACAAATCCACACCTATTGACTCTGTGACCCATTCTTCAAATCCTCTCCACGGTCTATGTATGATGTGTGCTTTGTTTTCTCACATGTCTTTCAACTCTTGCTTCTTCTTTCTGTTTCTCCCTCTTCATCCCAGTTTTCCCCTCATTGTTCTTGTGATGTCTTCCTATATGGTGTTACTTCCATTAACCCTGCAAACAACTTTCTAAAACAGCCTATTCCTAGCTTTTGTCACAAATACATTTAGTTTATTAGGAAAGCCAGTTTCAAGTACTGAATTTAATTAGAAGCATGTGAGGCCCTATTCGAACGAAAATAGTGTTCATACGTACACTGGCAAAAAATAAGGAGGAATCGCCATGACAAATCAAAATTGAATTTGGCGATACTTTCTTAATTAATCAGTTGTTTCTGTCATCAGTAGTATTTACAAAGTCTCTTGATTCATGAAGATGACAGTCCATGTAGTTAAAAAAACTTGGAATGAAAACCAGGAGGCCTCACTTCTATTCTTTGCTCTTGTTGAGTGTGAATGGTCAGGACTTTAATGGCATTGCAACATCTGAGAGCACAGAAGGTTTTTATGTATTTATTTTTTTTTCTCAAAAGGTCTCATAGTTTCTGATTGAAATTATAAACCAGATTTCTTGAAAAGTCTGCCTCTAGCCATGCATTTCTGCAAGAGAGAGACAAATAAATATGTCAGCATTTCAAGGTGCTCTAAAGACAAACCGATTAAAAGCTCAGAGATCTCAGACAGAAATGCTGTAGAGATGCCAGATATTACTACAAAGTATTTAGACAGCAAATGTCATATTCTCCTTAAGAATCAAAGTAATGAAGAGAAGTGGTTGAAAATTAGATCTGTAAGTCTATTATCAATTTGGGAGCAAAAACGATTTGCGATGACTTTTATGGCAGCTTAATGACATATTTTTGAAAAGTGTAACATAACAGGCAAGAGCTGTGATGGAATTGTACAGATAAATCGTGGCAGACAGTTCATTTTATTGAAGAATACTTTGGCTATTTTGCCATCATGCACGACAAAACCATTGAGGGTGTTTTTTTGTTCAGTTAAGCTGCAGCTTGTACAAAACTGCTTAATCAATGTGCTGTTTTATTTTTTTGCAACTTTCATGTGGATCTGCTATGCCTTTTGTATAACAAGATGTTGCTTATGCAAGAAAAGATAATAGAAAATAGACTATAATGAAGAAAGCTAGAAGAGTATTTACAAAATAAGATACAAAGAAAGAGTTCTAGTATTGATTTTTAGATTTGCTTTCTGAAGCAGATGTAGAACACAAAACTGATTTTGTAAGGTCCACAGGGAGATTAGTAACATTTTGCCAACAAATTATATGCAATAGTTTTAACTAATATTTTAAAATAAAGAGCATATGAGTATTTACTGAGAAATGAACGCTGGGAAATTCCTCTGTTTGTGAGCAGTGGAGTTTAAGTAAAAACAAAAAAGTGAACCCTAACACTACTGTAAAGTTGCAGGAAAGTTATTGATTTCTCTAAAAATATCGAAAGTTCTTTGAACTGTGTATACATGTACGTTAACCTTTAAAAACAAAGCAAAATAAAATGAATAAAAAGAAGTACAAGCTCTAATGGTTCGTGATTTGTACACTGATGCACAAGTGTACCAGGGGTATTTACCTGTGGAAGGTAACACGTGAACATTATGAAACAAAATCATTTAAGATCTTCAAGAAATCCATATGTGTCATGATGTTTAGTTATCTCCTGTAATATTGTTCTTCTCCAAATGTAAGTCGGAATTTACAGTAGTGTTGTCTAAAATGGGATTTCTAAATTGCACTCAAATACTCATATTTTTAGGTTTTGTTTATGAAAGGGTAATTTCATTCTATTGTTTTTAAACTTGGTACTGTAAAAAGAAAAAGCCTATCAGGAAAATGTGGTGGGTTTTCTTCTTTTTTTGTTTTGTTTTGGTTTGTTTCCCAAGTAATAAATTTTGTCTGCCCACACAGATCAAATAGTTCTAAATGAAAATGTAACTAATTCTACCATTAGATATACACTGAAGTCTCTAGGAAATGTATGTGGGTGTCAGAGGACAAATTTAGGGAAGATGTCTGTTCTTCACATGTACAAATATAAAGAATTAACTGTGTAAACATAAGCCTTGTATGGACATAGGAGCTGTTGTGCTATTAAATTCACTCTATGCTAGTACTACTGTCTAATTTTTTATGTATCCTAAGAGTTTACTTTTCTTTTATCATTACTGTGCTTTGAGCAGATGGTTTTTATTGAACTATTTATTGATACTTAGGGTTTTTTCCTTCCCTGAGTGGTGAGTGCATTTTATGTCCATCAATGCATAGGAGTAGCCCAAATTATTACTTACAATATGAATTTCATAACTACAATGTGTCCCAGTCATGCAGCTCCATTAGATATCTCTAGAGTTTTTCATCGTCTTCTCAAGTCTGCTATAACCCAAAGCAATTGTGGTATCTTCTGTTGGTTTGTTTTTTTTTTTTTTTCCCTCTATTGCTGTTCTTTCATTTATCACTAGTATTTCCCATACAGATCCACTACCTAAACAGTTCATAATGCATGGGATTTTCACAGGCTGTCAGCTCTGCTGTTTGTTGAGTGGAAGCAAGTTCAGGCGAACAGTGAGGCTTCTGAAATCCCTATTTTAGGCACTTTACCTCCAAACTCCTTACTTAGTTTGTATGCGGTTTCAAATTCTCCCAGCACCTTTGAAAAGCAGCTGATTTATGAACCTAAGTTGTCAGTGGTAGAGTTTGACTTGTGATAAAATATTTTTTTCCCTGGCTGCCAGTGCCTCTCCATGGCTTATAAGGTGTCCAGTGAAAAGAGACCCTTTCGCATTCCTGGGATTAGGGAAGTGCGAAAAATACATTAAATCTCTGAACTGCACAACTTTATGTACTCTAAGATGTATGACACAGAATTTGCAGCCTTGTGCATGTTCAGCATTCCTAAATCTGGGATTCTTGTAGCAGCTCTGCCATAATTTAGAAAGTTATAAAATTGCCTGTTTAAATTATGCTAAGCTGCTTGGGCTGTGGCCAGAAACTAGCTGGAATCATCATAGCCTTATGTTTTTACAGTTGTGTTTGCCCAACTGTCCTAGGTCCGACTTTGTAACCAAAATGTTTTCAGAAGCTTTACTGTTGCTGTTCCACAGTGCTTGGCTGGGGAGATCAGTTTTTTGTCTGCTATGGGACATTCGGTGACCCTGAAAGCTGTTTGTGGCATAAAGAAGTCAGGGCAGAAAAAGTCTTGCTCTCACGCTTGACAAAAATGGCCTTTTAAAAGCGAGGTGGTTTTGTCTTGGTCTGCAGGTTAATTCAGTGTAAAGTTACAGTGTGCAAGAGCAGGAAGTACTGTACAAAATGCATTGCCTATGCAAAGCAAGCATTTGTAACTAAACAAATCAGTAATATTTCTGTTAAAATATTTGCAGAGTGGAGGGTCTACTGCCCCTCTAAAATTCAGCTTCTGTACTCTCTGCTGTTTGATCTTTATGGCTTTTTGAAAGATAGATTGCAGCTATTTTATTAGTGAAGGAAGAGTTACCCACTCTCCCTACCTCAGTCATTTTTTGGAGAGCAGTGAAGATTCTAAATACTATTTTAAAGGTAAAAGTTTCAAAAAGTTACAAGTGGTGTGTTTGCAGTGGAGTGTTTCATGCAGTCTTAGTTCCGCTGAGTGCCTGTGCAACGCCGGCATTCACTGTGTTGTGGTCATTTTCTAATGGCTTTCTTTTAGTAGAGCAGTGCAGTTTGCTGGCACTGAAACCTAACAACATGCAGTGTTCTGATTTTACTGTCCCTCACCTGGCTTACAAAGCAAAAATGTTAATTTTAGTAGTAAGTGAAGTGTTTAATCATTGCATGTTAGGATTCATGTTAAGTCACTGGTACAGCAGAACAGAAACTATTCAGCTTTGTCTGTTGTTTATAGGTTGGGTTTATTTTTTTGCCATGAGCAATGGAGATTGTTCCTTCTGTTCATGTGTTCATCTAGTTCTGTGGACCTAGACCTTCTTGCACAAAGGAGTACTACTGCAAATGGTTTAGCATGGCTGTTGGTGGCCCCAGTGTTGTGACTGGGCATGAAAACATATATTTATAAAACTAGCAAAAGCTAATATGCAACAGTATTGATTGTAAAAAAAAAAAATATATATTCAGTATTTTTTTTCTATAAAGATCAATTGTAATGGTAATCATAGAACAATGTGCAAAGCATTCCTGAAATTTTGAACCCTGAAAAAATACCTTTTACTGGTATTGACTGCAGATAAATCCAAATTAAATGTGTCTATTGAGAAGACAGAATGCCTTTTATGAATATCTTTAGTGGATTTAGTCAAGGAATAGCATTACTGCTCTTGAAGTTCTAAACGCTGGTTTGTAAAGAGATCATGCTACATTGTTTCTCCTTTCTTAAATTTGCCTTTTCAGTGTTAAAAAAACAAGCTTCAGAGAATTTGCATTTTGTTTCTATCCAAGCACATTTTTATCTGGCGTTGAATATATTTGCTTAGTGACTAATATTAATATATGGAAAAGAAAGCAATAAGGCTTGCAAATTCAATATTTCTATAATGTATTTTCTTTAGATCTCTTTTTGGATGTGCAGTGTTAAATCCTGATTTGTGGAAATCATATCTGTATAACATGAAGCAGAATTTTCTGTTAGAATAATGATTATCTTTAAATTTAATTCTTTTCCAAGGAAATTAAATTGATTTTATTATCCTTTTTTCATCATTATGATTCTGAAAGAAGATTGTGAAGTTTTTGTCTTCTAAATTGTTTGGCAAATGGTTATGTTCAGTACATGCTAAGAAAAAGTGTCTTGCATTCAATGAGGAAAGCTTTATCTGAGTGAAGAGACAGAAGAAATTTCTAAATTCCTTTATTTATAAAAAATAAACAAGCCTAAATTTATTAAAAATATTTTTGTAGAACTTGTATGGGAAGATGGGGTATTTCAGAAGTGTTTCCAGTTTATATTTTTCTGTTAAACTTTGTTTATTTGTTAGAGCATTTGGCAAAAAATGTGGAAAGCAGTAGAGCAGCAAATTTTCTCTGATTTCAAAGCGTTATTTAGGCTTGAGTTTCTGGAAAATATTGGCCTATCACAGAGTCTGAAAACAGCAAGCTGCTAGTAAAACTGTTTCTGGATGTGTTGAAGAAAAGCCACATGCCTCCTGGGAACCCATTTTCAGACATGCAGTCCCCACAGCTGGGTGCTTTCCTGCTCAGTGAGGATTTTTGCAGGTGTTCCCATGTGTATATGGGTTTTTCTGTCTGCAGTCCACTACTACTGCTGCCACTTCTAAACTAACAAGGATGGAGGGCAAACAGTAGTACTCAGAGTAGCTGTAGCAGAGGCTTAAACTCATGTACTTGCGTGGGAAGTTTCTATGAGAAGATGGTAGTGTTTGGGAAATTTTGAGGGGCAGGAGACTGGCAAAGTAGCATTAATATGTTCACTTTACTGTAGGTGCCCTGAAAGCACAATAGCCCCTGATTATTCATCTATGTGATGGGGCAGAAGTTTTACCATTAAATACAGTCTTTACCAATCCGTTGAGTACTTCATCATATACTTCCACACTGTAAGCTGTGCTTCCAGACCATTGCTTCTATGGCATTTTGGGTCCCCTCACCACCCTCAGCCTGACCTCTCAAGGTCTGTGCTGTCTGCCTCTGAATCCTGCCCTGGCCTCAGGCCCTTGCATGAATCCCTAGGGAGTTAGCACCAACAGCCTCACCACTAAGTGAGACAGTGTGAAGCAGTGACAGAGTGGGAACTGCTAGGAACCACAGTTGCACTTAGTGGTATGTTATCTTTCACTGATGTGCACTTAAACATTGTGAGGCAGTAGCTATGTACTTTTTGACTAGGGCTGCAAGCCAGTGCTTGAATTTAAGGTAAATGTTCCTGAAGCAGTTTTCCCCAAGATTCAGGGAAAAAAAAAATGTCCCTTATATTGAGGTGGATACAGTAGTTCAGACTTCATCTATTTACTTTTAACCATAAAGGAATGTTTAGTAAGAAATACGTGAGCAAACAAAGAAACTAATATGCTGCTGATCAGCAAAGAAGTCAGAAGTCTTAGGCTAGCAGGTAGTCTAATGCAGTAATTCTGGTAATGATATGGCATATAAACTAAAGAGGATATTACTGTGCTTGAGATTCATTATGTTTGAGCTGGTAAGTCCAGAGCAACAGTGTATTTCTCCAAATTAGTTTGCCAATTTACATATATGTACTACTTCCATGAAATTTTGAACCTTCCTGTTCTAGCAGGTATTGTGCATTATTGCAGCAAGAGTCCCAAAATGCTGAATTTCTAGTGTGTGGATGACTTTGCTTAGCTAGACCTTTTTGTTATTATATTTCGTAATGATCCATATTAATTTTGTTTGATATTATTGCAAAATGTCTGTAATGTATATGGGGATGTATACTTTGATGCATGCTGTGTGAGTGTTTCAGCTCCGACTGCATACTCAAAACCTCTTAAAAGGAAATCTCAATGAGCCCCATGGGGCAAAGTAAATTATTACATGTGGTGAACTCTTAAGTCATAGACCAAGGTCATGGCAGTGAGAGTGTATTTCAAAAAGGTTTTATCTGTGCTTGGAAAGCAAATGAAATCTCTCATCATTAACTTTAGAATTATAGTTATAAGAGGATTTTCACTAAAGGTGAAAGATCAAGTTCATGGCGGACATAATGGAGTCTGAAAAGTTATTTCTCAGACATTATAGTGGGGCATGAAACATTCACTGAGGTTTTTACATTATCGATGGGGAGTTTACAGCCTCTCATCTGGATACTGAAGTTCAGAATCATTGTAATTGCTGTCTATTGTGGCTTTATTTCCACCTTTTTCAGATTAAAATAAACTCTTTTTTTGGTAATTATGAAAACTTTTAGAAAAATTCTGATCTTTTCGGTTCTGTCAGTCTTTGTCATAACATACAGGCAATACTTTCCTTAGTTAATAACAATACTCCTATGGATATGTAGTTTAGTAAACCTGAATGATTTTCAGTCCCTAATGAATTAATCAAAGCACATCTTCATGCAGTGATATGGTGTCTCTGTCCTTACTTGTTAGTATTTCATGTAAACCAGAAAGAGCAGGTGTTGAAGGGAAACAGGAGTGGAAAAGCATAAGTAGAACTAAGGTTTTTAGTGACCCAGACTATTATCCTGTCAGTGGAAATGGATATTCATATGTCTATTTATTCAACAGGCTTTTACATTTTGCTCGATTTTGCATGTGTGCATGCATGCATTGCAGTGGTATCAATGAGCAGTAGAAATCTACTTGATAGTAGAGTCTGAACTCTGTGCCTGCATTTTGGGAATGGTTTTGCTAATATCCCTGCCAATAACAGCACTTGCTTGTTAACAGAGTTTACAGTGCTCAGTCTGTTTGCTTATAGAAGTGTTGAAATTTGCTTGTGATGTGCTGCATTTGAAAGTAGAGTATTAAACAACCATTGGCAAAAAAAGTAATCCCTTCATGCTTGTGCTTTCACTGTCATGAAGATTATTACATTTATGGGAAAGTTCCAGCTGTTGCAATTTTGTTTGGAGGAGTCTATTTAGTCCTGTTTTCCTATGACTTCTAGGTAAGATTTAAGGTTTTGGTGTTTTGTTTTCTTAAATCCTTCCACCTACTTTAAGAAGAGGTATTTGTTAAAAGGTGCATTTGTTGTCTGAGTTACCACTACAAATAACAAGTACAGATGTATTTTTGGCAAGTGATATTTTAATTTCTTAGAAAATACAAAAAACAATTCTACAGTAAGAAGGTTTTATAATTGGAACTAGAGAAAGTCAGCTCTAATAGTGGCTATCAGGTTTTATTCTACTTAAAGTACTTAGTTTCAAAATCAGTGTGTTTTTAGGGAAACTTTTCATGTATTCCATATATGTGATTTCTTAAAAATCCCATGATAGGTTGCCTGTAATTCAAGAAATGACAACATTAAAGTTGGACATAGAATTTCAATTCTGATATATGGATGTATTTTATGCTTCTGTTTTAAAATGGCATGTGATCATACAGTTTAGAAAATATATACTGCAACATTTTTTCTGTAATGCTAATGTCATATGTGTTATTCCAGAAATACTTGCTGTACTTTCATTATCCAAATGGTCTAGAATATCTGTATTGAGTGAGCTTTTCTATATAGGTTATGTTCTCTAAGGTGTATATTTTAATAATTTAGTCAATAGCCTTTCTTATAAGCAACCAGCAGTGCAATCTCTATTGTACAGTTGTGAGGGACTTCTGTTTCTAAGCACGGTCACAAAGATCTCTGACCTGTTGATACTAGGATGGTTTTGCTGTTCGTACCTTCCATGCTGATGACTTCTGCATGGTTTGATTCTCTGCAATATATGATCTGAGAAACTCGAAACAATAGATCTTATTTGTAAGTACGGAATACCCAGAAAAGTATGCAGTGTTGTAAAGTGCTGTCCTTAAATCCCTTCTGAAAATGAGTCATTCTGGGGAATCTGTGCTTCAAAACAGGTCTGCTGTCATGACCCCTTGAGTAGCAAATGCCTATATTGCTACATTTGGTTTTTTGAACCTTCCTGATACACCCAGCAGATAAAACTCAAAAGTAGTCATCTTCTGCAAATAACAAGAAAATACCTACCTTGTAACCTAGATTTCTTTTAGTTGCTTCCTTTGCATTTTCTTTTTTCTTTAGAGTATTACATTGAAATGAGTTCAGTTTTATAGGTAACAGTTTTGTCTCTTTTTAGATGTACATAAATTCAGAACAGTAGCCTCTACACTACTGATTTACTTTGGTTTATGTAAATATGAAATCCTGGTACATAATGATGCTTTATGTACCCATGTACTTCTTGAGTCTGACAGCTGAGCTCTCTAAGTTGTGAACAGGATTGAGACATGCATTTTTGTCTTTAGAATGTGTAAAATGTCTTTCTCATTATCTTATCAGTATAGTTATGCTTACCACCATCCGAATTCTTCCTCTCTCTGGTATTTGTGCATAATGTAAGTCACTGTACCCATTGTGTAAGCATCCTGTCATGTCTGTAAGTGATCACACTGATTTTAATTTCCCTCCTCTTTCAAATAATCAGCCAGTTCCAGCATGTTGTCGTCTTCCTTACTAACACAAAACCATGTTGAAACCTACAGTAGTGTTATGTTTCCTAGGCTGCCTGGTCTTAGTAGCAGTCAGTGTTTCTAAACTGCATGACGTTATTTTAGGTGAATCACTTGTTATACTAACTTATCAGTATCTTGTGAAGTAGATGGCTTATTTAGCAGTACTTCCAGCAGTTTGTGTTCATGGTTTCTTTATCAGTAGTTGTGGGGTTTTTTTGTGAGTTGTGAGAGGCAAGAGTGTCTTTTCTCACTCTAATAATTTTCTGCAATCTGATGCAGATTTGCCATACAGGAGATTTTAAGATTACCTGTCTTTCAGGCTTCACCTTCCTTCTAAATTGTGTGATGCGAGGCAATGGAAAATTTCATTTTGTCAGGTTATTTACTCCTGTAAAGCGTACTGTAAGATGCTGAGACTGTTCTGAGCTCTATTTCTTCTTAGATATTTTTACAAAACTAGAAATAGTTGATTTTTGTTTTTCTTCTAATTAGCACATGCCAGCTGCTACCAGCAAAAGAAAACCTGTGCTGCTGGTGAGGGTACCTGGGAACATGGGCATGATTCTTCTTATTTATCCTAGTATAAATCAGACATTTTTCTGTTGAAATCAAAGCAATGGACTGGGTAAGTGTAGGTAAAGAGTCACAAATGAAAATTTGGTCTATACAATTTGTAGTAGATGGATTCTAGAAGCAGTAATTGGTCCTAGCTGGTGTCCTTATGCTTAAGTGTGTAGTTGATATAAAATTCTAAGTAGATACATAAAGAAGTGCAGTACTGCATTTCTGTCCACTGTATTCTCATGTTAATTAGTGTCTTTTTAAAATACAGTCTTTGTTACAAATAAATGAAACTGTGCCTGTAAACTTAAAATAGAAGAGTGAAGACAAGTATCAGTATTGCTTGTGCTGTAAATTATTCTAAACATGGAGCATTAAATGTGAGTTTAAGTGTATGTCATTATGTTGAAGTTAGAGTAATCATACTTATCTTTCTTTAGGAAGTGTGTTCATCGGGAAACGTCACTAAGCTTTCCCTCTGCTATCTCCTTATGCAGATATTTGAGGATTATAAAGTACTTTCATTTGCTGATGAGCTATTTAATTACAAGATAAGAAACAGAGCTTTGCTCTGTGGAGGAAATACAGAGCTCTTCTGTGTGCATTTAGAAGCCTATTTCCTCCGGCCTTCATTGGAGGTAAAGGCAGCTTCCAGACCTGGGAGAATTTAGTCAAAGTAGCTTATAGATGTTTTCTCCTAGGTTTGTTTATATATAAAGAAATAAAATATCTAAATCATGAAGAACTGCTTATTATACACACTGCTTATTATACTGTTAAGTGCCCTAGATTAGGAAAGAAGAAAGGTGTAATATACATCTTGTATAAAAGATGTATATATATTCTGTGCAAGGCTTGTATATACAGCCTTTCCATATATATGTTGAAATTGGGAGTCCTAAGAGTTTAGTTCTTGGGCAGAATTAATGGTTCTGCAGTGAGATCAATGCTTGAACTGTATGTCATTTAAAATACTGTTCATTAACTCTTTTGGGTATAGACTAGGTTCTTGGAGGAGTTCCAGATGTTGTTCAAGGTGTTGTTATTAATGTCTGAAATGGCTTTTCGTCTCCTTTCCACTGTAAAGACAGATAAATGGGAGCTGCTCCATTCCATTTCCAAATTATGAGAAGTGTTAACATGGATTTTGTTTGAAGACCTTTTTTCTCTGGAGTTTGTTTTCATATTTGATTTCCCTTTGTATGGATATGTTGGCATTCCTTTCATGTTGCAGTGCTTCCAGCTGTTAAAATTTTGGAGAATGGCTGTGGGGAGTTTCATTTACTGTTAGAAAACCTCACTGAATGGCTGTAATTTCATAATAGGCAGTGCAAGGCAGTGTTAGTTACCAATGTTTGGATATCCATAGAACATAAATCAATACTTAGAGTAAACAGAAGAGTATTTATGTTCTGATGTGTTTGCTTATTTGCTGTTGGAGTCCTGGTGATGGCATATGGCTTTGAAAATAAGTCTGTAATATGTATATGTAAGCTGTAACTGTCATATTTAAGAAACTCATACAAAAATGTGCTTTCAGACAAGGTGAAAAATGCTTGTTAGAACCTATGTCTATATCCTATGCATATTTCTATCTTCAATATGTAGAATTAGTATGGGGTTTGTTTGCTTTATTGACTAACTGCTTATTTTCTGTGTATTTTGTAAAGTACATCTTACATGTTCATATGTGGAGTATTTCTTTTTTGTTGATTTAAAAGGAGTAGGGGGAAAGGTAAGTGTATGGGATGCACCATTCAAATTCTATGGCAGCTGACAACAGAGGGTGTATAATTCAGCTTGAACAGTGCATAAAATACCAAAATTAAAATTCTGCCTACTTTTTATTTAACTTTTTGGTGTTACTTGTATTAATGCCATCTCTGCTGAAACAATTGTGCTATTTTTTAAACACATTAGTTTGACCTGCTCTACCTTGCAATGCTTTTCTTGTTACATTGCACTCTGTATTATTCTGCGGTAGATGATGTATTAATGAGTAAATGTGAGTTTTTAGTGTGGAATGTCTTATGACTTTTCTGATTCTGTTGTGTAAAGCTGTGTAGCTGCTTACGAGCTGCAGTAGACATAGAAATCATTAATCAAACTGTAACAAGTTGCTATTATAGCAGAGCTTTCAAGAGAAATATTTGTTGAGCATGTGTTATATACAAAGAGCATCCGAAACAGTTTATGCTGTCCTGGTGCTGCTGGTATTTAAAAATTTAATTATTTGGACTAACCCCCATTCATTCTAACAGCATACCTGCTTGGTGAGAAAGCAAAGGAGAATTTGCTTGATTCATACTCAGAAAAAAGTTGCGTAGCATCTTTCTGAATCTCTGAAGTATGCTGAACTCTTCAGGAGGGTTTGCTTACTGTTGATATGGTGTAACTAAAGCTAGTGAAGCACAGGTTCTTTTTGTCTTGATCCAGCTTTTTACAGTGCATTAGGAAACTGCTAAAATACATTGGGGTAACTTTTAGTATTGTTTTTCCTGCTGAGGGGAATATTGTGGCTAGAAGAAAGGAGGATAGCTGTGGTATGAGAAATAGGAAGAAAAAGGAAATAGGATGATCCGTAGCAGCATGATCCCTAGTAAAGTTAGCACATGATTTTCAAACTGCTTCTGTCTGTAGCACTTTTTAACATTTTTGACAGGGATTTGTTTTCTTTAGGAGCTGGTGTGATAACAGCAGATTAGTCAGAGGTTTCTCCAAAGCTCTGTTCTGAATACTTTGAAAATATCCTGAAATGAGGCAAAGTTAAATCATACAGGTCTGCCCTTAGAAAAGGATTAGAATCTGAATGTATTTAGCATCCATTCTTTTTAAGTTGCTCTTGCCAATGAAAGGGAAGAAAAGGTGCGGTGGTCGATTTGAAACAAAAAGGACAGCCACACAGAACTGATCTCTTCCTTACTGCTATTATTATGTGCCCCCCCCCGGGTTTTAAAACTGATGCTGCTTGGAAGTACACGGCTGGGAAAATGTTCATAGTATGGATGTGCTTACTGCCCTCAGGAAAATACACATGATTTTTAATTCTTCCAGGTCTAAGCGTCCTGGTTCTTTCTGTTACCAATTGCAGGCGGTAACTGTGCATTGGGAACACCTAGGATATAGGAGTACTGCTGTGGGAACAATGCAGGAACATCCATA
The DNA here is from genome assembly GCA_039720435.1 of Amazona ochrocephala. Classification (NCBI taxonomy): domain Eukaryota; kingdom Metazoa; phylum Chordata; class Aves; order Psittaciformes; family Psittacidae; genus Amazona; species Amazona ochrocephala. Next base: position 67,720,280 of record CM077879.1, read on the forward strand.
TACAGGAAAAGGGCCTTCTGTAACAGTTCTTGTTCAGTTGCAAGTGTCACATCTGATATAATCTATAGTGATTTGGAGAGGATGGGTATCTGATGGACTGGAATCTGTGGCAAACCTCAGATAGGCTGTTTAGGTGGTAAGAGAGTCTGGCCTTAGAATTAAACCTTCGTTTCTCCGTGTTTGCGGCCCATCTTACCCCTGTGGGCTCCATGCGTTGTGAATTGCCCTGTTTCTAAGCCCGGAGCACTTGGCTGAATCTGTTGCAGTCGTCAGAGGGTCATACTTCAGGGATAACACTGCTGGCAGCTAAACCCCATGAATTAGTCAAAAATAGAGTGTTTGGATGTTGGAGTCAGGGTTTTTTGTAGGCTTTTAAAAACACTGTTTGATCATGCAGTGTGTTGACCTTTCAATAAAATCTTCATTAAATCCACCCATTCCTTGCTGTTTTCTTAGTTCTGTTTGCCTTTGTCACACACGCTTTCCTGGATTATCATTCATTAGCTTCTCCAAAGAGATTAACAGTTCCTTAAAACAGGATCATGTGCATTCAGAAAGCAGAGCTGGAGAGCAGAAAAGCCACAGGATCCCTATAGAAATTTGAAGACAATTTTGATGCCGTAGTCCACTCAAAAATCTGCTGATACTGTAATGTTTTTTCCCTTGCCAGGACCCTCCTTGCCTGGTGTCATTTCTTGAGCTCTCCTGGGATGAGATTAGTCTAAAACAACAAAGTAGCCAGATGTCTGGTTCTGAGAGAGTCCCAAAGGCCCTGGTATGGTAGGCAACAGTAGCCGCTTGGGGCAGAAGATCAAAGATACCTGAGAATTACTTATGGGCACATACTATGTGTCATTCCCATTATTAACAGTCTGAGAAAATTTGTATCCCTAATTAACCCTTTTGTTGATTAAATTTTCTTTCCAGTACAGTCCTGTCTGTAATAAGTATTTGTTTTCTTTGGTACTGTTACATAAGTGCATGTTAGTTAAAAAAAGAAAAAGGCAGTACTCTCATAGTAGCAAATTTATGTAATCCATCCAGATTCTTTTTGTCGTGGTCGTTTGTAAATGTCAGAAGTTAGCGCCATTTCTTTCTGTTTACTATGCCATCCTCAGGGCAGGTGTTATTCCTACCCAGAGCTGTGTCAATAAAAATAGTTAACTTGTCAGGACAGTGGTTTTAGTTCATTGCTTCCTAATCTAAAATGAATTAGAATTTAATTCCAAAGGCAGGATGTCTGCACATCACTGCTTTTCTCCATATTGATATTTCTAATACAATGCTAATTAATATTTTTTTATTGATCTTCACTTGTGTGTTTTATACTCTGAAATAACTAAAATTGTAAGTGCTGTCTCTGAATTTTTGTATTCATTTTGGAATGAGTGGCTTGTGGACAGAAAAGCCTTCCCTGCTTTTGTTTTTTTTTTTATCCTCCAGATGAAAATACCAAGGTTGTGAGTGCAATGTATATTTTAGTAAATGATGACATTGTCTGCTGTTGTTGAACTGAATATTCAGAACAATTTTTCTTCACTTTTGAATAATAAACTCTAGTTATCAGAGATACCTGTCTTTTATGACTGCTAAAATCTCACTTTCTTTAGCATCGTTTAACATTAATGTGTGGTAAATACTGCATGCATGTGTTTGAATGGGAGGGCGCAAGTTTCTGATCACACTGGATGTGTTTGCAGTTTATTGCCTGTTTTACATGTGTTCAACAGTTCTAAGAGACATTTTTGAGTGAGGAGTGAGTGAGGAAAAGATCCCTGGGGTGATTTAACGGACTGGATTGATTTATCTGTTTCACTCTTGACCGTCTCTCTTAAAAACATTTTCTTTGCACAAGGAACCCCAAAGCTGATCTGCCTGAAAGCATATTGTGTTTTTACATTTTCACTGTTGACATAGGTGTGCCTACTGCCTACATCTTCTAACACGGCCATGACTGCTACTGTGTTGTCCCCACTCCCATTCAGTTGCATACCTTGTCAGTCTTCTTCTACACCGAAAGCAGTGTTTAAAAAAAACAAGACCTAAACAAATGTGTGGTCAAAGTATTCTGGTGATGCAGGGTTATTTAACCGTTCAGGCCCTATGGCTGTCAACAGGTATAGCTGATAATCTTATGGGCCATGTTAAATTTTTCATAGGAATGGAGACAGGTATTGTGCTTCTCAGAAATTCAAGGGAAGGGGCAACTGTGTAGGAGTGTTTCACAGGCAGAGGAAATAGCTGTCTTCATATGGATATTTGCACTCTGGATTTTGGATCATTTGATGCCATTCGTGTGCCAGGCATAGGGGCATTACTGTGTCTGGTTGGGAGCCACATACTGCTCAAAACCATCCTGTGATGGTAACTGCTGAGTGATCTCTCCCTGTCCTTATCTTGACCCATGAGCTTTTAATTATGTTTTGATCTCCCCTGTCCAGCTGAGGAGGAGGAATGATACAGTGGCTTTGCTGGGATCCTGGCATCTAGCTGAGGTAAACCCACAACAGCAAGCTGAATAAGTTTGAGTACATTAAGGTCTTACATTGCATATTAATGAATACTGCTTCATTCTGGGTACTTCTATTACAAAAGTCTTTATGAATTTGGAATAGTTCTTTTACAGGAAAAAATATAAAGGAACTAGAAGGTCCGCTCCCTACCAATCTGTGGGGAGGAGTGTTCTCTAGTTAGGGCTGGTGGGCATCTAGGGGTTAGAGAGTTGTATTTGTTCTGCTGGCACAGCTATGTATGGAAGAAAACAGTTGTCTATTGCACTAATGTACTCCACTCTGGTATTTAAGAATGAAACCGTAGGAACTGTATTAGCTATCAAAGAGCAAGGATTGTAGTCAATGCAAAAGGGAAAAAAAAAAAGGTGGTTGAATTAAAGGATAAATTATGACAGAAATTAAAAGAAATCATCAGCATGGACCTAATAGTTTGTTGCTTCAAGGCAATATGTTTGTTTGTTTTGTTTTGTTTTGTTTTTTTTTTTAATAGTGGTATTGTCATATGAAAGATATTTTAAACAACAAGTATGTATTTTTCTCCATATTGAAACTTTCTTGTTTAGTAATTTCAGGACTGTTCACCGTTTTAAACAGCCCATCACAATCTAGGCATATCCCATATCAGAAGCTTAAGCCACAGCTTTGCTTTTATTTATCTGAGCTGTGGCAATGTTCTGACCTTGGGCTGTTTAAAATCAAGTCTAAAAATCTCCTAATAACTTAATTGAGGCATGGATCTGATCTAAAGATGATGCCATGAAATAATTAGAAAAAACTGTATTTCCATTCAGAAGTTTATTTTTGTTCACATGTTCTATTCACAACATTTGAATTCATAAGAAAAATTCTGAATGTAACTAACACTGCAGTTTTCTCTTGTCATCCTCTGGCAACATGTCTGTAAGCACAAAGCATTCACCAGCAACAGCCAAAACTACTTGATGACTTAATTATACTCAAATTCTTGGCTGAGAATTCTTGCCATTGAATTTCTTATTTTCCAGCATGTCTGATACAACTTATCTTTACTTCAGTCTGTGGAGTTTTTGACCTGTAATTTGGAGAAGGAAGGAAATGAATTAGAACAAAACCTCTAGAAATCTGCATGTGTTCAAGGGACTTTTATACTAATCTCTTGTAATTTAAAGTGTTAGCTCCTTTTCTTGGGTTATGGATAACAATTTATATTTAGAGGTGCTGAAGGAGCAAAGGTGTAGTTAATGTTCCAAGTACTATTCAGTTTTATGTCACCAGTGTGATGGGATTTGGTTTGTGAGGCAAAGAAGATGGTTGGAAGGATCATAAGAAATTTGTCAAAGCTCTTCCTCTCTAAATTGCAGGTCTTAAAAGTCTAAATCAAGTCATAGTAGATAATAGTGTATGCTTGTGTCAGAAGACTCTTGACTATATTAAAATATTTTGCAAACCCGTAGGTTGTTCTAGTGTTTTATTGGTGACCTTGTGACATAGAATAAATTCCGTGTAAAGGGCTATTTTATCTGCACCTCTCTTCCCAGTTCAGAGGATCATGCTGCTGACAAGTTATCATGATGCTGGTGGCAAGAGAGAATGTCTGTGCTGTGAAAATGAATTGCTTGTAAGCAAATCTGTTTTAAGTTTGTCATGATTTTCACAATGTATAGTTTTTGTTACCACTGTGTAGGCAAGGAATCATAAGCAGAACTTGCCTAATGGTTGCTTCCTAAAATGTTTAAATTATATAGGTGTCATTGTTTACTTGGTCTTTCTCCGACAGACTGTTGTGACATAGATTACTATGCATTACACTTCTGTGTACTGGTAATGTAACACCCAAGCATTTAAAATAAAATATGAAATTGCTTCTGAATATTTCCTTCTTTGAGAGGGCTAGATAAATGAAAATTAATGAGGTTAGGGAAATTTTGCTTCAAAAGTGATCAAGTAAATCTGGCTTTGCATAGTCTGCAGAACATTGTTTTAATGAGACAATATTGCGTTTGTGTTTTGCCTTCCATTGTTAAGGGGAATTGCAGAATATGTATTTTTAAATGAAATTAAAAGTTATGTCAGAACCAAAGGCTTTTTTTTTTTCCTAGTAGTCTTTGAGCTTGTCATGTACAATATGAAAATAGTAGTATCTTTTACTTGCAAGTGTGTTTATTATTCTTCTTTCTGGTTCAGTACCTGAGCTTGTGCTCTGTATAAACAGCATATATACTGTAAAGAGTCTGTAAGAGAACTGTATTGAAATACACTGCATCATATATGTAAACTTTTTTTTATTTTAAAGGGCTCAGTATAGGGGAACATGCATATTAGTATTCTGAATTGCAGTTTGCTACCCAAAGCATTTGAAATGTGGGAAAAAATCTTAGGTATTAAGAAACGTTAGTTGGGAAGAGTAGGAAAATTATAGGCCTTCTTTAAACTGGATGGTTTCATGGGTCCTTCATCTGAGATCAGCATTGTATAGAGCGATTCGTGGGAATGTCTTATGTGTGTGTTTGTACAGCTGAAGCCTTGTCACCAGCTCTATTCCTTAATCAGTTGCCATGTCCTGCATGCTGACAGGCCTTGTCCGAAAGATTGTGAAACAGCTTTGCTGCTGAAAATACTCCAGTGCTGTGAATCCCAGGAAGAATAAGCAAGCCAACCCTGAACTGGTTCCCTTGGATGGCACAGCACAGAAATGACAAAGTCATGCGTCTGCCTTTCTGCCTTTTTGGGTTTTCCTTCTCTTTCTTTCAGGGATAGGTAGGGCTGAAAGTTGCATCTGGAGAGCAGCGCTTTGTATGTGAAATTTCATGTCAAGGGCTGGTTCCTGCTGGCAGCAGCAGTAGGCCTTGTTAAAAATCTTGGTCTTGCCTTGAAGTTAAAAGCAAGGCATGAGTCCTCTGGAAACGACGCGGCAAGGTACATCAGAATCGTAAATAGGGACATGCAGCAGGTGCATTAAGCAGACGTGGTAAAATGGATGCATGCCTTTTGTGGGAAGGTAATTGGGCACCGGGGCTTGGGGGGAGCTGGCACACAGAGGCAGGGGCGACTGCCACAGGTTGATGGGCAGGTGATCTGGCGGCTTCCACCCGGATGGCGCAGGAGGCCTACCTAATATGCTGTCTGCCCTAAGGGCCTGGGGGAACACAGTTGGATTATTATGTTAATGCCTGAGCCTGCTGCCCTCTTCCTATCCCAGCTGGGCTCCCTGTTGTTAGGAACTGCTTTGCTCTGACGGTGGAGTAATATACTTCATGATTGAAAGGGCAAAGGGGCTCACGAGAAAAAAGAGCAGGCCTGCACAGATATGTAAATGAAGGGGGGAAGGCTGTAGGAGGGTTTGCATGTAGGTGTGTGTAGAAAGTTTATTAGGAAATGAGTAATATAAATCTGCTAATTGAATTGTTATTTACAAGTCCCATTTCCTGATTTGTTTCTTTGTGCATTGCCCCCCCTAATGCTGATGTACAGTGAATTTGAAGTGCTTACCAAAGCAGGCACTTAGGTTGATTTATTTTAAACCAAGGCGCTATAATACACTGGTACCAGTGTACAGTGCTGACAATGGTGTATTTTTCAGGACTTTGATTACTGTTTCACGCTCTGCCACTATATTGCTATGCTGCAGCTTATAGCAGTGATGTGATTCTTTTATATATTATAAATAAGTATATCACTCTGAATTTTGTTGATACTTCCACAAGAGCAGGCTATAGATACAGATTACAGAAATATATTTGTTATGGTGTTAGAGCAAATTGAACTTTGATTCAAAGAGATGGTGACTATGTTGTGATATTTTTCTGAGACCTTTCTTGCAATAGGATTGACTAAACAGTGACTTGGTATTAGAATGAATGTATGTGAGAGATGAAAATCTGTTTCATAAACAGATTCCCTTCCCCCCCAGAGATGATGATATGACCAGTATACAGGGTCTTTCTCTATCTTTTATCAAGCTTCTGTCAGTGGCAAAACTTGAAATGCCAGCCAGACGTGATTTCTGAGATCCTTATTTGTCTATTTTAACCCCAAAGTGCTGATCACAGATCACTTAAAGAAATAGCTGTTAACCTAAATTAAAGTGTTTAAAGTGAGAGCTGTTTTTATGAAATGCAGCTATGCATTTAGTTTATCAGTTGTAAAGTCATTTGATAGGTGAAGTGTTTTTCTTGTAAATCTAGCTGGCACTCGGTGCTTGTTTAAGATGGGATTTCTGATTGCTTCTAGTGTATAAGGTGACATTTTCTACTCTTCAAATGTTTGCATATCCCAGTTCCTTTCCTTAAGTTTTATGTTCACATGTATTGCTACTCTGCATTGCTATTGAGAAGGTGTGCCTGTCTTGGCATGGGGACCTCCTGCTTTCACCTGTTTTGACCTGGCATGTGTGAATGTGCTTCTTATACCCTCTTGTCCACTTATATATTATAGGGCATCTTACGTTATTGAAGTAGTTTAAGGTGGAAAAGAGTTCTGGATCTAGATTGCTTCTGCAAACTTAGCTTGGTCTGACTGTGTAGATACAGATGTTCTGGACTTACATGGCATGACAGTACAATTTTGCAACCATGCCCCTTGCCTCATTGGGTGCTCATGACGTACAACTGTCACAGAATAGGTATTAGCAGCATCTGTGTTCTGCTGGAGCCTTTGTGATTAACACAAAATTACTCATTTCTTTATTGAGTTCTCCTTGGAGTTCTTTGTGGGCAAATCAGAATGTGTTGATCTTGTCTCTACGGGTTATTAGTAATGTGAGAAGATAGTTTTAACCACAAAATGCTGAAAAATAGGCATATTGTTATAAAGGAAGTGTTTTCCAGTAGAAAGTGTTTTTCCAATAATTGCATTTTTATTTTTCTTTCATACTGTATGTGCACCTAGTTCTTTAATAACTGCCTTAGAAATACACTACTTGGGCTACAAATTGTGTTGAGTTGGGAACTTCTCCATTCTTGTTTTTCTTTCCCCTGTATATGCAATTTAGGCTTTGTAGAAATGTGTCCAATTTCTTTCAGGAAGATCGATGTGTAAATATTTTGTTTCAGGTCAGGTTAATTTTGCATAGAAATAATTTTGATGTGCTTCACATTTTTCAGTGTAACTCAGGTGCTCCACGCTTTCATTTCCCTTGAAAAACTGATCTCCCAGGCTGAATCTTCTCAGTGCATCATAAGAATTTAATAACAGTGCTGCACTGTGGACCAGCTGAAAAAGCTTTGTGCAGTGACAGACGCAGGCAGAGGCCATCTTCTATTAGGCATGAGAGCAATTCAGCTGAAAACAGCAAAATACCAAAATGAAATAGTTAAAAAAGAAAATTTCAGTTGTTGTATGAGAAGTGGTGATTCTAGAGGTGGGGGGATCTTGGGTTTAAAGCAAATGTTTAAGTATGGGAATATCCCTTATGCCAGATATTGCAGTTTTTCAGCCAACTCTGGACATAAATGGAAACTGTAGAAGCTCAGTGAATGCTGCCACAAAGAGCATGTTCAATGCAGACAGCAAGTTTGTGACCTTTCGCAGTAAAACAGCTTGTGCATTTCTTAGGCTTGCACCCAGCACAGTTCTTTGGTGAGCCTCTACTTATCCGCAGAACATGGGTAGAATTCCATGCATGAAATCTGTAGGTTTTAATGTTTTCTCTTTACCTTTTCTTCAGAGAAGTAGTAGTTATATAGGATTTTATCCTATTAGAGAATAAAGTAAATTACTTCAAGAAAGTAATAAACATATCTTTAATGTAGTTGAGTCTCTGTTTTATATATGTATTTATGTAATAAATACATAATGTGAATGAAAATTCTGAAGAGCAGTTTCAGCATTTTTGTGGTTTATGATGTACTCATGCTGGTAGCCAAGTAGTTGTAAAATCATGTCCCTGACCTCAACTTGATTGGCATTTCAGTATTAATCCTTGCACTTTGATGAAGACTACTGCCCCCATCTACCCCCTCTTTGGATTTGGGGGTATAGCAGTCCTCTTGGAAGAAAATTGGGGCAACTAACTGATTAGAATTTAAAGATACTTGGGGCATGCTTCAAAAGAAGGGTGGTGGCAAATAGCAATGTTGTAGTTAATTTGCTTTCAGATAAAAAAAAGCTTGGATCTTAAGTTGTTGAACTCCTTGGGCAAATTTTGGGGATACATAATATGTAAAGATGCACATTTACACACTTTCTCACTTTTTGTGTGTGTAACGTTCAGTTATATGACTTGTTAATTTAGATGACGGAAGTATCTGAGCAGCATTTAAAAGAATGCATTTGCATGCAGTAAGGTTGTTCCTTTTCTTTTTCACTTCTTTCAGACAGTGAAGGAAGTGAAGCACTGTAGTGCTGGTCTTTTCCTTATAGTATGCTACTTTTCTTTCCCCTCTCTAGCTCTGCTACAATATTGCAGCATGCAAAGCTTTGGCTGGTTTCATAAAAAGGGAATTTCCAGCATCATACAATACTGGCTTACAGTAAAGCCTAACCTTTGGGCTAGGTTTAAAAGCAAAAAATGTGACTGTACTTTCAGATATAGACAGACATTTGTTGATGAGACTAAAATCTCCTTCCTCCTTTTACCTGTGACACATTCTGACATGAGCTCCAGAGGTCGGGGTTCATGGATCTCTTCAGTGGGCCACACTACTTTCTATTTTACAAAGCCAGTACTTCAGCCAGCCTCCCCAAGATGTGGCCTTCCTTGCAGTATGTTTTGTTTCCCATCTCCTGTCATTGCACAGCTAATAGTGAGGCTGTTCCCAGTGGTAGTAGTGACAGGGACTTTAATAACAATGCCATCATGAGCTGGTTTTGATGGCATAGTAGTTAAAGTTTTGGTTCTGCTACTGACTGCCGGGAAAGCAATATGGCAGTGGGATATTTATAGAAAAATACTGGTGCAGGCACAGCCTTACAGTTAATGCAAAGGGCACCTTTTAAAAAGTGGCCTTGTGCTTTCATTTCACTTCAGCAGGGAAGTAATACTCTTTGGAGTTGTGGGATGCATTGTTTAACTAGACCTCTAATCATGTTATGGATGATGTGTCTCCAGGAGAATCAGGGGACAAGACCTTTAAGTGTTTTTATCACAGCTTAAGATCTCAGAAAATGTGAACTTAAATAAAAGTATATTTGGGAGGTTGTTATTGCTCTGTATCCTTTTGAGGATACCTTCTACAGTAATTTTTCTTTTTTTTTTAGAGAGAAACTCACTTACGGTTATGAAGTGTTTGACCATGAGAGAGGATCAAGTTGGCAGTTCCTTGTATACTGCTGTTCAGCTGAGCCTCCTTTATTAAATCATTGTTCAGCAGTCCATTTGTTTTGGTGCGAGAGCTAGTGTCTTCACTGCTAAGGTAGTAAGCCTTGTCTCACTAACAAATGCATGATGTAAGGTTTGTGGGTAGTTTTCACACCAAAGTGTCAGTGGCTGGTTAGAATCTTTCCTTTCTGCCCTCGAATTGTGTAGCATGGTCTGTTTCATATGTCAAATCTGTGGCTGCTAAAGCTTATGCTATAAAGATGTAGGTAGCAGGGGGAAGTTGCTGTGTTTCCCTGTGTCTAGGAAATTAGGGAAATGGGCTTTCCATTTGGGGAAAAATACACACTGGAAGTTTGGCTGTATGCCTTCCCAGGAACCTAGAGCTTTCTGACATGGCAGAGCCTTATGAGGTTTGTGGAGGAAGAGGTCAGATGCTACAGCATGAAGTTTGCGGATAGTTATGCACATTATGTACTCAGTATCAGAAAGTGTGTGTTGTCATGAGTCTGTCAGCTTTAGATCACTGCTTGCTTGAATGTTTACACTGGCACTGGGCAGTAATCTTAATGTTTGCACTTACAATTTTTAAGTAGAGGAGAGAAAAAGAGAAACTGTGTCTGTATGTTGATGTTGGTATTCAAAAGTCCACTGTAGATGTTCACATTGCTACCCCATTGGGGTGTGTAACGTAGGAACTGACACTGGAAGGCACGATGTATTATTTGATTTTGTGTTTTATACTGCAAACTTAGGGTGGACAGGAAGGTTGAGCTACAGCTTCAGGGTACCACTGGGCTTGGGGTATGGCTGGTCAATGACTGAGTTACACAAGGGTGAGGTGAGAGTATGGGTAGCTCTCTTTACTGACAGCCCTTCTCACTGTTGAAAGGAAACAGACTATGGTTATTAGAAGGAGGAAATCTCTCTTGACTTTAGCATCCTGAAGGGATAGATGTGAGGTTGCAAAAGGTGTGTGTTGCCTATCTTTGTGTTTCTGGATAGGGCCTAGATAGGTCTTTTCATCTGATATTAGCCTTGTGAGCATTGCACTGGCTTTGAATGCTACACAGACATATAAGTATCTGCTATGGGTGGATCTGGGGCATTTTGGATAAAGCAAAGTAAGTATGAACAAAGTGAGTGTTGTACAGCTGATTTGTCTGGGCTAGTGGGGCACTGTGCAGTGTGTCTTAAGAATCATCTTATCTCTTCCATACTTGAGGAGACCAAGTCTTAGTTCTTTCAGTGTGGACATGGACATTCCAACTCCTGAAAGAAATTAAGAAAAAGAACCTCCAGGCTTCCTTCCTGTGATCATTCTGACACTGATGACGAAGGCTTTTGTTTTCATTCTGCTTGATTATGCAAGTAATCTCAAGTAAAATGATCCAGCCATGCAGTGTTTCTTTCCAACCTTTGCTCACAACGGATTTCCTGCTACTAATCTATGTATTAGTGAAAATTTGCAGAGTGACGTATAAACATACCTGAGACCTGAATGCTTAATGTTTGCCATTTGAATTGTCAACAAATACTTACATTCTGGTTTTACTCTCTGGAAAAAAAACGGTGATGTATATACTCTCCTGGCTTTTTAGTCTTCATCTCCCACTGCCTCTGAATGAGAAATGTCATGCTGACTCTCTGGAACACCCTTGAGTCATGCTGGTTGCTCATGGTAGGGAGAAGTTACCATTTCTGATGAAAGAAAGGGGGATAGTTTTCTTTCTCTGTTTGAGTACTGCTGAAACTATTGGTGAAGCAGAGAAATCCTTCACCAGAGAGCACCACATACACTAAAGAAGTGTGTCTAAAAAGCCTGCTTTTTGACATCCTTCTGATGGATGGTTTTGTATTTGTAAATGTTATTACCAACAGATGGTGGTTATGAGGACCTACAAAAATGGGGGAGTTGAAGACTGATTTTTAACAGAAAGAACTTGGCTAGTAAGAGGTAGGAGGTAATAACTCTCTGCTAGGAGAGCCCCTATCTTGTTTCCATGCACTGCTTGTGTCAGAATGCTGAGCCTGGCTGAAGCAGCACAAACTTGTACTTGGGCTATGGCAACCTCTGCCAGCCTGGAACAAATCTGTAGTGTGTACAGCTTCAGATGCACAGTTCAATGAAAAGTGTTCTCTGGATGACGTTCTTTTGCTGAAATGTGAACAAGCAGTGTATTAGTTATTCTGTTTCATTTTCTGGTGCCTTTTCAACATGATTTTCATGAAACTGATGGTTATTGAACACTGAAAATAAAGGAATGTTTTCATACTGTCAGCACAGCTCTAGAGGCAGGTTAGGGATTAGATGATATCTATTTCACGTCAACAAATTGTGTTGAACCACAGGGAACATAGGAGGGAATTAAAACGAAATCTCCCCTGTATCGTGGGGTTTTATGTTGGTGTTCTGGGGTTTCCTTGGTTGGTGGGTGTAGGGTTTTTTTGTGTTGTAGGTTTTTTGGTGGTTTTGTTTTTTTAACAGGATAAGGTTATGTGTATATTCTACTCCTTCACAAAAATAAGAATGATTCAGTATTTGTCTTTAAAGAGACTTTCTGAACATCAGTTCATATTTGATTTTCAGTAAGATTTCTTTGGACCTAAAATTTAGTTATTATCAAAGGCTGCATTTGTTTTGTTTGTTATGTTGGGGTTTTTGTTTTGGGGTTTTTTTGGGGGGTGGTTTTGGTTTGGTGTGGGTTGGTGTGTAAATTTTTATTTCTTTTCAATGGAAGATAGGCTGAGAAAATTGGGGCTGTTCAGCCTGGAGAAGAGAAGGCTGCGTGGAGACCTCCTAGCAGCCTTCCAATACCTGAAGGGGGCCTATAGGGATGCTGGGGAGGGACTCTTCATTAGGGACTGTGGTGAGAGGACAAGGGGTAATGGGTTTAAACTTCAACAGGGGAAGTTTAGATTGGATATGAGGAAGGAATTCTTTACTGTGAGGGTGGTGAGGCCCTGGAATGGGTTGCCCAGGGAAGTTGTGAATGCTTCATCCCTGGCGGCGTTCAAGGTGGGGTTGGACATAGCCTTGGATGGCATGGTTTAGCGGGAGGTGTCCCTGCCCATGGCAGGGGGGTTGGAACTCGATGATCTTGAGGTCCTTTCCAACCCTAACTATTTTATGATTCTATGATTCTATGAATACCACTGCTGAGGTGGCCTATGTCATATATAACACATGGGGCCAAATTCATGTGTTAGATGCATACTTCTGTTGAATTCAATGTGGAGTGTATATACATCTCCAAGAGTCAAGTCTAGGCACTATTTGTTTCTCAGAGATGATGCTGTAGTGTAAAAAAGGCATGTGATTTGCCTCTGAGGGGGCAACTGTGCAGCTAGAGATTTTGTGGAGCAGTTAACACTATCTCTTTTATTTTTGCCATGCTCTAGCCAGACTTTATATGCATTTTAACAGTTATTTAAGAGTCCCCATATGCTTAGAAAAGAATCTGAATATATGTGCCTTTTTTAAAGCTGCATCATAACTAGGTTATTTCATCAATACAGTAGAATGGCTGGGAGCTGCAGTTGGAACAATATGTAAAAATACAGCTTGTATAAGATTTCCTTTATTAACTGTCATCATCCACAGAATATATGTTCAAATAAACGTTGTGTAATAACTAAATTTGAGATTAATAGGCCCCTTAAGAAACAGTGAAGTCATTCAGGATAGTCAGTGAAAAATAGCCTGTAAGACTGTAACATGCACATATTGTCCTGCTTACATGCTCTCTCTGGTGTCATTCCCATTTATCAATGTCGGCAGGCTCTGTTCTCATTAAAACACTCTTGCACAAAAGCAACTTAATTTTCTTAAGAGAAGAGGACACCTGATTCAATTTAGTGCTCAAAACCAGGAACTTGAATATATATGTATTTTTCCCATCTGAACTCAGATGAATAGTTATGAACAGCAGCACAGATTAAACCTTATTAGGTATATTTATATTCTGTTTGCAGTAACAGTGCTGTGGCAAATAGCCTTCTACAGAGCTGTAGCATCTTATTAATGGAAACAGCAGTTAAGACATGAGCTGTGGTAACACTCACATGAGATTTTATTTTTAAATAGGCGATTGAAGGAGTTGTTTAAAGGGACGCTGCCAACTCATTCAAGCTACTTCTGACGTCCTGCCTTCTTCCTCCACCTTCTCGATCTCCACTGATCTCTTTGGGTAGATAATTTTTTCTTTTCTGTGCTGTTTGGTCAAACCATTTCCATCACTTCAGTATTATTTTTTATTGTTGTTTTCTTCTCCCTGTTTAATAGGAGATGTATCTATTACATTTTGCATTAATTACATGCACACTAGGAAATGTTCTGCTACCACATTGTGTTCTATGCCCTCTACTGCATAATCCTGCAGTAATACTGCTAGAGTACTCCAGTTCTTTTCTACTCTTCCTTATTGTGCTATGTGTGTTAAATGGGATATTTAGTCTTGGGCCTGGTACTTGAGCTGTATATCCTACTAGTGCATGTCTGAAAATGATAAGGTTTTAACCTCAGGTAATGGTGGGTGTACACAGAGCAGCTTTGTATGATGTTCAGGTTGCTTCCTTCTGTTTAGTTTCATTGCTCTGTATCTGTGGCCTTGGCACTGGAATGTTGTTTCCACAGATAGGTGACAACTTGGGGCCAGGCAGGTCCTAATGTATGTAGCGTGTGCTCTCTCAGCTATGGGGTGCCTGGGGGTAAGCACAGGGTTAAGTACATTTAGGAAGGTTACCTCCCTAATGGCTGCCAAATGACACTCAAGAATCAAACATTTTAGAGTTAAAAAAATATATATAGGTGGAAAAGCCTTTTACTATTTTATATGGTCCACATATAAAGCCGTGAGGCACCTTGTTTCCCTGTGGCTCTGCAGTAAAGAAAATTAAAGCTCCAGTTGAGCTGTGTGTGACAATTTCATACAAATCCTGTCAATAATGATAAAATGTTCAAATATTGCCAGTGTATCTTTTTCTGTTCTTTAATGTAGTCGTGCTACATTATTATAAAAGATATCTAGTTTAATGAATTCCAAGATAAGTTAGTTAGATGCCAAAAAGCTTTTCTTTAGGTTAGTTCAATACCTAAAAGCTTTTTGTTAGGTTCAGATGTGGAAAAAGGAAAGTTTCTGACAGATAGGTTTCCTTCAGAGGTGGGCTGCTTACTTCTTACTGGAAAGTGCTCCAGGCTAGATGATCATTCCTGGAATTACAGATCAGCAAGAGAGTTCTCTCAAGCCCAGTGGCATACAGAGTTGACTGAAATTGTATCTGCTGAATATTAACTGAATTTGTTGTTTAGTGGAGCTAGTGTGTGCTATTTTAAACTCAACTGGAGACATGCATGCTCTTCTGTACTAGCCCTTTTAAGAGTACTGGCAGTGACTTTCAATCTTGTCTCTGACTTGATGTAAACTTGAATAATTGGCCTGGTTGTTACTTCTGCTGCTTTTGAATGTGCTCTGACCTTTCAATACCTGCATTTACCTTTTGAAAGGATCATGTTATTGATTTTATAGAGACTGCTTCCCTTGTATTAATCATAAGTCCAATGAACAGTTTTCAAACATGCAAATCCGAACTTTGAGTATTGTGAGAGCATGTAAATATTTTTATGTTTTATTGTTTCATTTAAGCTGACTGCAAATAGTCTGATATCTGTTGACGTACAAAAGGAGCAAACACTAAAGAAGTTATACAATAATAGTGACTAATAAATGTTTCAAGTAGCAAATGAAGAGCATAGCTGTATCATGTGTCAGCACTAATATTTATTTGTATCATCCCTCTAAGGATGTCAGAGTGCTTTTTAAGCAATGAATTAATATTGACAATGCCCTGTGAGATATGTAGGCAATATTATCCCTCTTGATAGAAGGGAGTTGGAAGCAGAGAGTGTTTAAGTTCTACAGGGTCATGTACTAGGGTACATTTAATTACAAATTAGAGCAGTTGATTCAGTTTGCTACAGGTTTCTTTAAGCTGAACCAGAATCACAAACATAATCCACAGGTTTGTGGGTATCAGAAAAAATTACTTCTAAATTTATTTTGCAGGGGAAATGTTTATAAAGAAAACTGCGAGTATTTGACATGCGTAAATTCTGCCTCATTGAGGCAAATCATCTGAATGATTATAGCTTAATTTCCAGTCTTCCTGCTTTATTTTTTACTTTTTTATTTTTTTTTTCCTCTATTCTCTTGCCTGTAAGGAGCTTTAAATCAGCTGGCATGAAAGATTTCTGACACATTGGAGAAGGGGAAGTAAAAATTACAAAGTAGTGTATTCCTGGACCGTTGTGAATTATGACTTTTGCACATGATGGCCAAATACCTGAAGCATAAACTTTGTCTGAGATTGTTGTCTTAGTACCTGTTAGATCCTTGAGAATGTTAAAAAATCAGAAATCTAGGTGGATCAGGAAGGTAGAAAGAAGTTTGTTGATGGCCAAAATAGTACCATCTAGTATCACTGCCGCAGAACCATCTAGAATCTCTCCCTTCCACCTTTCCAGGTGCATTTCTGGAAGTGGAATTGCGTTGTATTTTAGGTAAAAATTTTCATGTCTATAAGTGATCCTCAAATCAGAATTGGTAGCCACTGATGTGGCTAGAACTAGATGCATGGTGTCCTTTTAAGGGTATTGGTTCTTTCCAGCTACTGCTTTCTCTGTTGAAATGACCAGGGAAACAGTTGAGGGCTGTCTAGCTCTGAAGTTATATCTCTAGCATTGGTAGACATGGTCTGGTAGGCTTACCTGCTCTGTAAGCAAAGCCTGGCCTCAACCCAACTTTTGGTAAAGCCAGATATTTTTGAGACAGGGAGGTAAGTTTGGCATGCTGGGGAGGGAAGGGCTGCATTTTATGCTCTCTATTCATTTTATATGGGCTTCACCAGCTTTACTGAAAAGGGTGAATGATAAGGTTCTTGGTAGTAGACAGAAATGTAGCTGTCACTTTGCGCACAAAATCTGCATGGGGTGGAGGGGACTGTTAAGTTTCCTCCCAGCCTTCTGTTGCAGAAGTGAAGCCCAGATGCTTCTGTCTTTCAGACCTTCACAGTTGATTTACACTGTTTTGTATAGCAGAGATTGTTTTGCAAGGAAGCGATCTTTAAGTATGCTTAAAAATAGAAGTCTACATCCTCCTTCATAGATTGAGACAGGGTGTAATAAAAGGGATCAGATTGAAGTGGCGAAATGCAGTCTGTGTAAGAATGGCATGTGCCCAGCAAATGCCAAAGAGACTTGGTAAACCTGATGGGTTTTTTTAACATAATAATAACAGCGGCTTTGAAAGGGATTTATTAACAAAAGATACCTGCAAGGACGTGTCCTGTGTTAAAACTGGTCCCTTGCATTAGGTTTGTGTGCATGGGTGTAATGTGTCTCTGTCTTGCCACCTGAAAGGATCAGCTGCACAACTTCAAATGCAAGTAGACAATCCCGATTTCATTCACACTTGTTGAAGAATTGTTTTAAGTAGTACTCACCCTGGCTTTCAGCTGTGATCTCTGGCAAGGGGAATTGTTTGGACTTGTGCCTTTTTTTTTTATGTTCAAAAAACGAATACTGATGAGGAAGAGGTGTTAAAATATGTTATTGTACTTTACAACTGTCAACTATAATGTTTTATTTAGCTATATCTATTCAGATGCTCCCTCCGCAACATGGAGTGCCATATGCCATTGTCCCAGTTAGTAAGCAAGTCAGAAAAGGTTTCCCAGTCTGCATTTGTTTTTGTATTTGGGCCACTGAGGAGCTGTGGTCCAGTGCCATCTTTTATTGATAGGGCCAGCAGAGGAGGAATCTAATGAAATTATCAAAGCTTTGAATTAATTATGAACTTGAATAAGAAAGCTAAGCTCTCTAGAGCCAAGGATCTCATTACCCATTCATTTTCATTGCATCCTCTTATGGAGCAGAAGGCAGGTTCAGCTACAGCTCCTACCCTGATTTTGGACTTTATTCAAACTTGCTAAACTTGCTAGCATCCACTTGTTATTAATATGTGGCTGGAAGTGTCCAGGGTGATTAATTTGACTCTGCTCTAAATCTTCAAGTAAATGGTAGATTTCTCTCCTTCCTTTCCTCTTACCTTTGCTGTGTGGCTTTTCATCATCAGACTGGCTGCCATGCAAGAATTTCTGCTCTTTCTTGGTAAATGGGAAAAGCTATTATTCAAGACTCAGGTTTTAACTTCCTGGAATTTAAAGAGTTAATCTTAAGAAATAACACTGCTACTTTATATTTCCTGGATATTTAGGTAAGCACAAACACTTTAAAAGTCATTATCAAAATTGTTTATTTCCTTATTTTAAAAGACTTTATGGAGTAAGCGTTTTGGCCTGAGAAGTGCAGGGTCATTGTGAGTAGCTTTCTTGTATATTTGGGGTATTTTTGTTGTGGTTGTTGTTCCTATTTTTAATTTGTTGATCAGTCTACAGAAATGCCTGACTTTGTCAATACTTTATTATGATGAACAATTAAATTGATTTGCTTGCCTGATGATTATTCCATTAAAATAGTTAAAAGTCTCTGAAAATGCAGTGATTTAGTTAAATCAGATTGTATTTATTTTGATTAATGGTAAATGTGTAAAAATGTTCCTGCCAAATAAAAGCAGAAGCAGTGAGCCAAAGCTGCTGTGTAATATTCTTAGTTCTTCTGGATATTTCCTCTTAAGTCTACCAGCAAGGGTTTTCTTCTCCTCTTGCTTTTGTCCATGTCAGCAGATTATTTATGAGTGCATAAGCTCAAATCTATCAGTTTTCATAAGTTACAGGCCACTGGCAATCTTTAAAGCAGTGGCTAACTGCCTAATGGTCTCTGTGTATGTGTGTATTTGGGGAATCTAATAGCTTTTTGGGCAGGGGAATAACATTTTGTTCTTGTACTATCGCTGTTTTACCATTGTTGATATTTGTCTTTTTCTCTCTTCAGGCAGCTGCTATATTTAATTCCGCTTTTGGAAGTTTTTTGGTAAGTAATGCAGTATTTATAGCAAGGGCTTTAATAGTCTTATATTTAACAGAATCATGTGTGTTTGTATTCTTCACATTAATGTTGGTGGAATTGTACCGTTTAGCTGGCAAAAATTTGAATCATCTTTCAATTTATGTCACCACGCCATTAAATACAGGTACTACAGTTTCTTTTATTTTTGTTAAACTCTTGAGAAGAGTAGTGAATAAATTGTCTCTGCTAATGATAAATTAATAATGTGTAAACACACCTTAATTTTTTCCTTAATGGGTTAACAGAATCTATTACTATGCAGATGCTTCAGACATGGGCATCGATATATTGATTTTTCTAATAAGGCCCATCAAATACTCATTATTTTCTATCAAGAGGCCATGGATTTTGAAAAGAAAACATGACCCAGCTGATCAGAGAGTAGATGCTAATTTACTCAGTGGCTTGTCATTTGTTTAGCATATTTCACTGTCAGTGAAGCCACTCAATGTCTCTGAGGAACACACTAAAATAGCTAGGTATGGGAAAGCAATCAATCCTGATGGAAATATAACCATTTCTGTAAAAAGCAAAACCAGTATTTGTGGGCCTAATGGTCGACAAAGATTCAGAAAGAACGCTAAATAAATATATGTATGAAGAAAGAATAGATTTCTTTTATTGATACATTTAGAGAGACATTAATGAATATTAAATACAAATTATTTTATATGTAGGCAAGCTACTGTGACTGATTGTTTTGTTTATGCAGCTAATAATTGAATTTGTTTTTTTTATTAAAATTTGTGCATGTTTAGAAGTGTGCATGTTTAGATGTGTGTGGAAGACTGTTATGTATAAAATGAATGAACGACAAAAGAATTCAAATTAGGAAATTAAAATGAAAACTGCAAGTACAAAATAACTCACTTTAGGAATATTAATTTTATGAAAACCTGGAGTTTGGAGTTTTAGTCTGTAAAACCGTACTGCCAAGAGAGAAACTTGCGTGGCATTTTGAAGTTATGCATCATGCTGCTGCTTTTTTGAGGGACTAGGTTAAGGTCAGGGGAATGAATGTATATTTTGTGGGTATAGATGTCCATTCACATTTTTAAAATATCGATTCCCAAATACTTGTTCCTTTTTGTCACCTATCATGTCCTCTTCCAATGGGAAGAAGGTACTTTCAGCCTCAAATTGTGGAATCCCGGTGTTAGAGCAGCTCTTAAGGCTGTGTATGTGCATCGTATTTTCTCTCATTTCTTGCCACAAGCTCCTGTTTCTCTGCTGTCCCTAGCTTTCGGTTCAGGAGGTTTCCTTGAATACCCAAAGGCCTCAGTTCAGCTGTCATTAGGAGAATGCCTTTTGACTTCAAATAAGAATTTAGGCCCCAGAACATCTGACTACAATGCCGGCTCCTGGTAAAGCAACATAAACATATTTTAATCTCTAGAACCTGTTTCTTCTTTCTTCGAAGAAATCTCAGTTAAAGAAGCTGAGCTAGTTGGTGTGTTCATATAATACTTCTGATTTTGGTTTTAATCTTAGTTCCGTTAACCATTGGGAAGTTCTATTCATATGTAATTGCTTCATTTTGCTTTTTATTCACTTCAGAATTATTTTGAAATCTTGGAGCAGCATTGCAGAAAACATTCTTGTTAAAAATAATTTCCAGGAAGAACTTTTCAAGAGTATTAAAGATTAGCTAGAATCAAAGCACAGGGCCAGCTGATTTTTTTGATCTTATTACTGATTGTTTAACAAAATAAAATTATAAAGAATGAGATGATGGTAGGCCAGGGACTGTAATAAGTAGCCGGACTTGTTTACCGGTTTCACTGTGCTATAGGTCTACTTGGTCTTTAGTTGAATGGCTTCTGAATGTCTCTAGCATTGGGTGATTTACTTTGTAACTTTTCTGTGGACAACTGGTGAGTCATAAATAAATATTCTTGTTTGAAGACTAAACTGTTCTGTAAAATATAAGAATAATTGGCCTGTTTCTGAGAAAATAATAGAAGCTTGTGGTGATGTTTCTGGAAGTTCATTAGCTTATATTGGTGCTTAACTTACAGGTTTGGCTTTAGGTAGAGATCCTATTTCCTGTATCTTTGATTTATGATGAATCTAAATCACATTTGCATTTGTCTTGTTGGTCTGATGATGTGCTGTCTGTGGATAGGCTTAGATGTAGCTATATACTTTCGTGACCATAACCATATGCATGTCCTAGAGATAATTTGGAAGTATCTGACCATTGGCAAGGTTACAGTTTTTCTCATGTTCCATGTCTTACAGTGTGTAGCACATGGACAGGTTGCTGCACTTGTGTGTAGCCCTGACAAAGCCAGGAGGACAGTATGTTGTTGTGTGCCTCAGACTATGTCCTGTGGGCCAGTGCTTGTGTATGATAGTGAGAAGCAAACTGATTTGAAAGGGCTGAAAGATGTGCTAGGCTTTTAACTTCTTTTTTTTTTTTTTTTTTTGGGGGGGGGGTGTTTTTTGTTTTTTTAACTCTTTACGCATTTTTTTAGACTAGAAAATGGGCCTTGAGAAAAATAAGCCATGGAACAAAATGTCTGAAGGAAAAGAGCATAATTTTAGTATGATACTGAGATAAGTTATTTAGATGAAACGGAACACATTGTGGTAAGCAAAATGTAGAAATGCCAAATATGTCTTGATAAGCAGAAACACACTTATATTAAGCATCTGGAGGTGTTTTCACTGGTAAGGAGATTTACAAAAAATATCAGCCCAATCACAAAGTAATTCCTTTTAAACTCCACCAAAGCCCATATTCCTATAAATATACAGGCAAAACAATGCACGGAATTATATATTCATATTTACACTAGTTTAATAATGTCTTGGGTCTAATTAAAACACAATGTTTTAAAGAACTAATTGTTAAAGTATTTTTATGTAGCTAGATTAGTAATAACTAACGATAGATGAATTCAATTTACATAATTTTCAGCCAAGAGAATATTTAGAATCATACCACTGAGGATTGCTTTGAGTTGGGTAGTTAATATCATTATCTCCTCCCCATGTTTAAACAGTTTGGTTTACAATAATTGTGGAACATAATAAGTGATTTCATTTTTTCCTTTTAATGGGGCTTTAATAAAATCTGATAGCATTTTATTGATACTGGCTGGTTGGTTATCAGCAAGGTTGCTACTGTAAAGTTAATGTATACTAAGATCTGCTGAGAGATAGAAAGCACTGAGGTAGCTGCTTCCACTTGTGTGGGAGAGGATAATTTTGCACCTCAAGGCTAAGGAAATTGTTTGGGATGTTAAGTATGGGTCTGCTGAGATTCTTAATAATGTATGCATTACTGTGTTTCCTAAGCCTTTCTAGTCTGCTTCTAAAAGTTGTGCTTCAACAGAAAAACAATGCTTGTTAATGTCTAAAGGGTGGAGCAATAGGCAGGATAGTGCAAAACGTGTTTCACTGATGGTAGTTCCATGGTGTTTGCTTGAGTGGCTCAGCTCGTTCCACTTTAAGTTCACCAAGGCATAGCCCATCGTTGAGCTGTTCTTGCACTGAAGTGGAGACACGTACTCAATTGAGAGCTAAACTCAGTTTACAGTGACAATATAGTGCCATCTGCATGGAAGGAGAGGGCCTAAAGTCTAGAAGAGGATGTCCTCAAAATGCTCTGCACTGCTAGACTAGAAACAGTCTTGTCTGATCTTTTTCTTCCGCACATTAATCTCCTTTCTGCTTGAGAGAGTGGGCTTGGAAACAGAAGAGTATCCAGGTAGTGATGTGAGCCAGTTGTCTTATTCTTTGGTGCCTTGGGGTTATGAACAGTAAGTGTGAAAGGAACAGCCATCAGGTTCACCTTAAACAAAGAACTGTAACCAAGATGTGAAAGTCTGTGGTGATATGAAATCGACCGGAAGAGGGGACTCAGAGGACTCTGCTCTAGTGACCACTTCATTCCTGAGAAAACAGAGCGAAGGGTGGCCAAAAATGAAAGTTTTGGTTGAGACTTCTTCCAATGCTGTCTAGGGATAGGTTAGCTTTCTTTGTTGAAACCTATGGGATGAAATAAGTCATGTGTTCAGGCCACATAACTCACTCAGAAGGAAGGAGCCTATTCTAACTGCCTATCATTTCACTAATCTCCTTTGTCCAGATTAAGTATGTATGGTTTGTTGTTTTATCTGACTGTCTTTCAAAGGCAATAGAGAAGGTTCGTATTGTCCAAAACTCAAATAATTTTTGGAAGCAGCCGCTTGGCTGATCAAATCAAGGCTAGTATTTTTAGTTACATTGTTTTCCAAATGAAACTAAAGCTAGCAGGGAATATAAAAGTTGGTTTCTCACATACACACAAAGTCTAGTTGGTTAATGAAAATGTATGGAATTCTTACCTACTCTGCTTTAGCAGGCATAATGATTTACACAGCCTGACAGCACTAGTGCAGCAAGTAAATGCATTAGTCATAGTGTCCATTTTTCTTGCAAATTTGTGACACAGATTTAATTATGGGAATGACCAGCAACTTACAAATCTAATTTTGGTAGGCTGTGCCAACTTTTTTGTTTTAATAACAATAGATTTTTTAGCAATGATTTCATTACTATTTAAAGAAATCCACACATATGGAAATAACCAATTGGCTGAATTTATTTACTTTATTTTACCTTAATGGATGTTGAATGGTTTAGGTTTCTTTTTTTTATTTTTTCTTTTTTATTATTATCACTTTTTAGTATTAGTTATTTCTAGGATAAATATTCTTATCTGGCTTAAATATTTGTAGCACAAATATTGTAAATATTTTTCTAAACCCAGGCAAATGTTTGTTTACCCCTTTGTTCCCTCTTAATTGTGTCTTTACAATATGAAAAGAGGCAGAATAGTCATCTGGGATTCCCTTTTTACTGTGCTAGCCTGTTTACAAGAAGATCTTGCCAGGAAGTCTGTTCACAACAGGTGCTGAATTCCAGATTCAGTCTTGTTTCATTTCAAAGCGGAGCTGCTTTATGGTGTACCCCCTCACACTTAGAAGAGGTCTCCTCTTCCTCTTTGAAGCAGTACAGTGTTGATGCTGGACCATGCTCCAAATTTGATTCAGGTAGTTCTCAAAATCCTGAGCAGGTTCTCCCTGCTAATCAGCCACTTGGGAAGCCACCTCAGCCTTGAAAGATGGGGTTTTGCGTGAGTGGAAGGAGATGGAAGCTCTCAGCAGCAGTGAGTCTTTAGACCAGATACTATGTACCCGGCAGGGAGAGTTTGGATTCTGTCTTAAATTAAATAGTCTTGGGATCTACTTATGATGCTTTACTGTAACTTTCTCTTATTTTGTGCCTGGTGCTCGGCTTTCTTATTGTTATTTAACGTCCTCATTTTTGATTTCTGCTGTCGTTATCTAAAATCTCAATGTAAGTTTGGGCATCATCAGCAGTTTCCAGATCTTCCAACATTTGAAAATGCATAGGCCTTCACTGTTACTGTGTATTTGTGCTTCCAGTGTACAGCATGCTCAGTTTAATACCTAAGTTTGAGTAAGTTTGTTCTATTTTGGTACAAGCAAGGCAGAGTAACAAAGCTCACTGTGATAAAGACCTATTACTGTGAGCTTAAGAAAAGAGCCTTTGATAACATGATTATTTTGAGGTATGCCTAGGCATGTGCACCCATCCCAGTAGTCATTCATTCATTCTGTCTTTGTGCCCCCCGGTTCAGTCCCTCCAGCCATTTTTAAAATAAAAGAAGTATATATTCTTCTGTTGTTATAGAAGAAGTATACAGTATATATATTCGTGGTGCAATAGCCAGGAAATTAAAAAGAAGTAAATGAGATCTTGCTCCCAAGGGACTGAGAAGGAATCAGGTGGGGGATAACTGAAAGTCTCCTTATTACAGCACCTACTGTATGGTCTGTCAGATTTGAAGAGACCAATGAAGTCAATAGGGATTGACAAGACCAGCCAGTGCAGACTGTCTGAGAAACAGTTAACAAATACCAGCCCTGCTTTTGTTTATCTTTGAAAAGTTAGGGAGATGGAGGGTAGGTAACAGTAACCTGAAGATGAAAGAAAATATGCTATGAAGTTCTCAGAAAAGTGTATCCTCTAGAAGGCCAATGATGAGTCTCTATTTTTTTTTTCAGTTTCTAAGAGGAAAATGCATTGAAATCTACATAAAAACAAAAAAAATACAAAACTACTAGCTGTCAAATGTTTATAAACTATGTGCACTGTAGCTGGTCTCAGTGCTTTCTTAGTTTTCCCATTAGCTTTTGCTGCTGACCACTATTCTATGATTCTATTCTATGATTCTATGATTTAATTCATCTCCATCAGACTTACGGGACTCAAGCAGCCAGTTCTTCAAAAAAGGAAAAAAGTTTATTTAAAGGTACCAATAAGTAGGCCATTAAAGATATCACTTTGTATTCTCTTTGCAGCCCCCAAATAATTAAATACTGTATTTTAAAAGATAAATGTATTCGTAGTCTTCTTTTTCCACTTCCTTATGTGACAGCTTAACAGTAGGTTACATCTACTTTTTTGTCAGCAACCCTATCTAGTGCTCTTGCTTGGTGTGGTAACTTGCTTGGGGACTGCCTCTGAGACAGTATGTTGAATACCTCCCCCCTTACTTTCTCATAATTTGTAAAATTCATCATTGCCCTCTTTACTGTGAAAATATATAATTTTTGTCGAAAGAATAGGCTTGTTTTGGGCTATTTTTTCTGTTTCTGCTTACTTTCTGTTAATGGTCAGGACTTGGGGGAGAAAAAACAATTGCATTAGGGCAGAATTTACGTGAAGATCATAATGTTGAAAAAGGCCAGGTACTGATTTGTGATGTTTTCTGGTGTTCTGTGTTGCAACTGTTTCCTGTCCTTTTACTCCAATACAAAGAAAATAAAATAAACAGGAGTTCTCACTAGTTCTGTTAAAAAGTAAGATCAGGATGTCCTATTTCTGGTTAAGTCACTGATACTTGTATCATGGAATAATGTCATATCACATACTTGAAATTATTTTCAAAACTGGTTGCATTGAAAAGCTGCTTTACTGATTTATGACAAATGCTTGGAGAAATATTTCCATGCTTTGTTTAAAAAGGTGAAAACTTTCACTACAAAACATTGAACAATTTATTTGTAAAACAAGATTTGCAATTCTTGCAAAGAATTACTTGTGTCTGTGGGAAAATGTGCTTGCATTTATTGGTTCTTTACATTGAGTGGGTTGAAGAAGAAATTGAGAAGGGAAGCAGTACGAAAGGCAATTTTTTTTTTTATTTTGCCCTCTTTGTAGTATCTTTTAACACCAGAAGAAGCAAAACTGCGTTCCTCTAGGGCTGTGGTTATACACAAACATGTAGTAATTTGGCCTGATTTAAGGGTAAATGTTCCCTGCAGAAAGATTTGGGAATGCACAAAATATGTAATTTTCTCCCTTCCTTTTAAAAAATTCATCAAAAGGAAATGAAAATATTTTTAGAATTGACTGTTAATGTTCTCCCCCAATGATTTAGCTTCTGATGGAAATGGTCCAATGATCTTTCCTCTGTGCTGCAGCTTTTAGTCACCTGCACGAGAAGAGGGTGTGTTGGGTGAGGGGGAGTGGAGAGAAATCATCCCTTCATTTGGAACAGGAGTGTTTAAACCCCTGTCTTCTGCTTCATTGGCACTTTGAACTAGGGCTGCTGCAAGGAGGAGTTGGTTTCACCTGGCATCTGCATATGCTATAAAATACAATCTGGTATGCTGAAGAGTCACCTACATGCATGCACTAATCCAGAATGGAGCATGGACCTCTTTCTCCTTGTGTCTGCCAAATGTGGATTCAGCAGCTAGCAGGAGTTGAATTCCAGAAAGCAGAATGCATGTTTCATGACATCCTGTTACAAACGTCAGTACCAGTGCTGTATTGTTCTATGCAAACCTTCTAATCCAAAATACATTAATTTATTAAGCTTCTTGATTTTTGGCCCAGAACAGGTTAAAGCTCTGCCTGGGTTTCGATGGGTTTTTTCTGTGGTTCTTCTCTATCAGACCTAGCAGTGCCTGATCAAAACTTGGCAGTCCGCAAACCGGCAGCCCTCAGTCTCTTGGGATAAAAACAAGAGGGACATCGTTATTACTGTAAGTTGAGGGGCTGGAAACCATTCCTCTTGCTGTCAGGGTGACAAATACTGTCTTAATGGAAGTGCCAGAGGTTAGGTCAAAAGCTTTCGCGAAGTCTTTAACT
Organism: Amazona ochrocephala; assembly: GCA_039720435.1. NCBI lineage: Eukaryota > Metazoa > Chordata > Aves > Psittaciformes > Psittacidae > Amazona > Amazona ochrocephala. Next base: position 67,747,227 of record CM077879.1, read on the forward strand.
CAGCTAGAAGGCATGGTTAGCATAAAATTGGAGCTTCCTTCAGAAATTCATGTTATTATTTGCTGTTAGCCTTTTAAAATGCACTTTTGGGAAACCATCATGACCCTTCAGTATGGGACAGCAGTAGTTCATCATTTTGTTTTTTGAATGGCTGTACTTGTGTTATTGTTGAGAGGTTCCTTCATTATTATTTTGTCTTAGTTTCTTTCAAAATATCAAAACAACCCTCAGTTTTCATCCTTAATTCACATGTTTGTAAATACCAGTTATTGTGAAGGAAGGGAGGGAAATACTTTAATTGATGATCTGTCATTATCTGGCTTCTTTTAACAGTATTCTGTCAGTTTAATAGATTTTTCATTTTGCTTTATGTAAAAACAAAGACAACGGACAAAAAAGCACCTCAAAACCCCAACCCAAGCCATCTTTAATTCCTTCATCTTCCTGGAAGGCTTACTCAGACAATTTATCATCTTTCTTGAATGACACGTGTGCGCTTCCTAGGTTCTTCTTTCCTCCTCCTTCATTCCCATTCTCCACCCACTTATTGCTGGTTAGTTTCATATACTGATAAGTTGTTTATTTGTTGCTTCTACTTTTTAAAAAGGCTGTATCACAAAATTCCTTTTCTAAAATATTTTCTGAAGGTACTTTCTTGATCAACTCCAGTGTAAGGGCTTGTTGAAAGAATGGTTAATGCTGCCCCTTCCCTGTTAGCTGGTAGAAGATCAGACTAGATGGTCATCTGACTTTATGAAAAAACTCAGTATGTTGTGCAGACTATGTTTGAGCTGTGACAGGGTGAAGAATTTGAAAATTTGCTGTTTTTTCTTCCCAATAAATAGAATTCTTTTTGCTTGTATCTAAATTTGGTGACCACTCCATGTCAGTGAGAGAATTTTGTATCTTCATATATGAAGGCGGGGTGCCACTTTGTAGTCTGGTACAACGCAGATGCCAATGTTGATACCCACCTGAGTAGAAAAATCATTGTAGCTTATTCCTCCTTGTGCATTTGAGGCATGTGCTAATAGCCTGAAAATACACACCTCATCGTGCCTCATTGCTTAATTGTGGTCGAGTTTCTTTCCCACATTTTTACTACTATATGGAAAGTGACTGTTAACTATTTGAAGGAGAGCTATATTACATAGGATTAGATAACATGAATAATGTGAAAGCCAGGGTTTTTTAAAAAACCTCAAACCTTTTAATAAAATGGAGTGTCAAATATATGAGCAGGTCTTTAAAGAAATGATCAAAAAACATGTGAAAAGTTCCATATCCTTTTTAAAGTCAAATAATTATCCACGATCATAATTTTTTGTTAGATGGACAGTACAAAGATGAAAGAAAATTTTATAGATAACATTGCACTTCACAGCCGACTGAAGCAGGTGTTAGAAATGCAGATTAAGTATACTGACTAAAGACTATATAAATTTGAAGTGAAAATGCCACTGGTCTACTTGCAGTACCCTGCACATGTGAAGTTTCAGATAGTTAAATTATTAATTGTATTGTGTGAGACAGTGCAGCAGTTAGGGAGAAGGTCCTTGTGCATTTATGATGGTTTTTTTTTCCTGTAATATTTTTAATGCTACATGATCAGCTGCTGACAGAATTTACTTCATTGTGGAAGTTTTGCTGTGGAAAGTGAGTACATAGTGCAGCTAGATAAATCAACAATGTAAGTTTATTTGCCAATTAGAGGTTTTGCAGGAACATGCAGTGCAAATACACCATTGAGGGTAAATACAATTTCTATAAATTAAGGAGACTGAATGTTAGTGTTGCTGTACAAATCCTCAGACAGTGCAAAATTTGTGCTTGGTCTTTCAGCACACTCCTGTCGCAGTAGTATAAGATGTTAATTTACAGGTTGGTCTTTTCTGGACTTCATAGGCTTTGGGTGGACATTATGCTTCATGGTGTCATGGTTTCAGCTGGGATAGAGTTAATTTTCTTCCTAGTAGGTGGTACACTGCTGTGTTTTGGCTTTAGTCTGAGAATAATGTAGATAACACTCCAATGTTTCTGTTGTTGCTTGAATGGTGCTTACCCTAATCTGGGAGTTTTTAGTTTCCTATGCTCTGTCAATGAGGAGGGGCACAAGAAGCTGGGAGGGAGCAGAGACAGGACACCTGACCTGAATTAGCCAAAGGGGTATTCCATACAACAGTACGTCATTCTTAGTGTATACACTTGAGGGAGCTGGCCAGGAGGTGCTGATCACTGTTCAAGTATGGGCTGGGCATCAGTCATTGGGTGATGGGCACTTGTGCATCACTTGGGTTTCTTTCCTCTCTCCTTCATTATTTGTTGTTCTTATGTGTTTTTGTGGTTTTTTTGTGGTGGTTTTTTTTTGGTTTTTTTTTTTTTTTTTTTGTTTTTTGTTTTTTTTTTACTATATTTCAATTATGAAACTGTTCTTCTCTCAACCCAGGGTTTTATTTTTTTTTCCTGATTCTCCTCCCCATCCTACTGGGGAGGGAGAGGGTGAGTGGCTGTGTGGGACTTAGTTGCTGGCTGGGGTTAAACCATGACAGATATACACGTGATTTATGTGGGTGATGTGAAGTATGTTAGGTTTTTGGTAGGAGGGCACTGGGAGATGAGTAAGGGTATTTTCTTTTCTTCCAGCAACTCGGTAACCTGCTAATAAACTGTACTAGCCTGTGAATTTAATTTTGTCATGACTTATCAAGTGCCTGGAGCTAGTAATCAATCTGTAGGAGGTCTAATTCTCAGATAAATTAGAATTGGAAGTGGATTGGGAGATACAATCTCTTAAGGAAAGTGAGAAGCAGTACTGAGGCCCTTGCTCAGCATGAGGGACAGTCATTTTTTTTCTTACTCCCAGCTGTTTTGAGAAGAAGGTGGCAGGATCTCTGCCTAGCATCTGGCTAGCAGGGGAGACAATAACTGGGACATGGTGCTGTCCTCCATAACCTAGAATGACTGCAAGGGAAAGACAGCTTTTGCTGTGGATATTTTCTTAGTATTTCCCAAATTTGCTAGTTCTAAAAGTATCTTGTCATGAAAGAATATTTTTATTTTTATTTTTATTTTTTTTAATAGACAGTATTGTTTTATCCCTCGGCTGATGGGGAGTGATAGTTGCACTGGCAGCAGTTGTGTTCTGACTAGAGGAATTTGTCCATAGTCTGTAAATATCCTGTATAGGGTTGAGAAAGCTTGGTTGTAATGAGTAGAACATATACTCAAGGGATTCTCCAATGCCTTCTAGAAGATAGACAGCAGGCAGTTGGTAAATCAGTCACTTAAAATTTGAAAAGGCTATAAATAGTTGTGTTTTGCATGTATTTATTTTTTTTCCCATAAGAACAACAAATAAATCCCAAATGTTTCACTGTTTTCCATGCACCTCTACCCGTAGGCACCTAGGCGTTGCTCTGTTTCTCTCTCATTTCTGATAACTGGTGCTTGCATATACGTTTCTGTTCCTTCAGCAATGGTCATGGTATCTTTCCCTGTCCTAGAATTGAGTTCCCTACAGTGGGTGCAAAATAAATGAAGTTGTACGAAGTCCCCAGAAAGATCACTTGATGCATTTGCAATACAGATAATGCACTATAATGAAGGAATTAGCAAAATAACAGTGTGGATTTTACTCTAGCCTTAATTCATGTATAGCATGTCAGTAAGATTTTTCTTGTCATTGGCTTTGAGAAACAGCTTCTGTCCATCTTCCTTATTTTGCAGGCAAATTAAACCAGAGAAAAAGACTACATAGTTCATTTTACATAGATGCTTCGTTTTACAGGCTGTGTTGTGTCCCCAAGAAAGAATTCTTACATGAATTTACGTGTAAAATGTATTTATTATCATTACTTTCCATATTTTTAGTAGGGAGTTAAAATACAAGCTGAGCATCACTGTAACACAAACAGCTTATAAAATAATAAAATCTAGATGAAGCCTAATATTTATAGAATGCTGCCTTATCGCTTAGTTTAGTCACTCAGTTAATACAAGTAGAAGTATGGCTTTTACTGCCCTTTTATCCTTTGTCCTCTTTCAATTACAGTGTGGGCTTCCCAGCACAGCTGTCCTGTCTGCCATTTTTGTCTTCCAGTTCCCAAATCTGATCAATGTGCATGCATATTCAAGTCAGAAAACTAAAATAGAATTTCATCATTACTGTCTCAGTTTGCTTACCCTGAAGCTGAGTTAGCAGAGGGCTGATCTTCCGCCCGTTCATAAAGGTCTGTCAAAATGGGATACTCAAAGACATTTGGAAAAATATACGATCAGGATCCTGCTGCGTCAAGCTGTGGCATAATTATTGCACCGTAAACGCTTGCAAAGCATTATGCTGGCTTCTTTTTTATTTTTCAATTTGATTTAACTTTTGGCATTAAAATTGTTATGCGAATTCAGAGAACAGCATAGTCCAGTGGCAGCTGAACTTGTATTGAGAACATCTCGATCCACTGTTATCAAATAATATACAGAAAATTATATCATCTGTAATATATGGGAAGAGGTATATTTTGTTCTGTTTGCTGTTGGAATTATTTTAAAATCTGTTAAGAACCCTCTGCGGCTTCTTTCAGATAATTATTGTGCTTTCTTTTAGGGGCAGAAAAGGCCATCCCTGATAGAAAAACCGCTGCAATCTTATCAGTCTGTTTCATAAAGCTGTTCAAGCACTCTAGATTAGTGTGATATAGGTTAAGACTTCCAGGCATTTGTTTTGCCACAGTGGTAGTCGCTGTCTCTAGGTTGTCCAGGTAAATTTTTGGTTATATATTTGGTGTATGGATTTCTTAAAGCCCTGTTAGAGTAAGGAGTAGTTTCTTCCTCTTTGGAGAACTAGCAAGAGAGAGATCCGGCAGTCATCAGAGTTCAGTCAAACACTGACATGTCCAAGCAGATTTAAAAGAGGTTTGTGATGGAGAAGGGTTTTGGGAAAGGAGAGCCCTGGGGAGTGCAAAGTCTAAATTAAGATGATATATTGGAGAAGCATAATCGAGAGAGGATCAGTAGATCTCTGGGGAGTGCTTGGATTGTGCTGGCTTTGGTGCATACAAAACAGTGTAGAAGGAAGAACAGCAAGCTCTGGGTTAGGCTGGATAGGGGTCCCCTGCCTGAGAGCTCCTTTTCAGGTGGAGAGTACACACACCACAACTGTCCTGCACACATTCCCTCTGCGCGATTGCCGCATCCTCTGCCTATCTGTTGTTCTTGCTCCCATGGTTCCTAATTGTAATCAGAAATACAGGAGGCCTCACCCAAGTAATTGTGTGAGAGCCAACACTAACATAACATAGAATCATAGAATAGTTAGGGTTGGAAAGGACCTCAAGATCATCGAGTTCCAACCCCCCTGCCATGGGTAGGGACACCTCCCACTAAACCATACCATCCAAGGCTATGTCCAACCCCACCTTGAACGCTGCCAGGGATGAAGCAACCACAACCTCACTGGGCAACCCATTCCAGGGCCTCACCACCATTACAGTAAAGAATTTCTTCCTCATATCCAATCTAAACTTCCCCTGTTTAAGTTTGAACCCATTACCCCTTGTCCTATTCACTACAGTCCCTCATGAAGAGTCCCTCCCCAGCATCCCTATAGGCCCCCTTCAGGTATTGGAAGGCTGCTAGGAGGTCTCCATGCAGCCTTCTCTTCTCCAGGCTGAACAGCCCCAATTTTCTCATCCTATCTTCATACGAGAGGTGCTCCAGTCCCCTGATCATCCTCGTGGCCCTCCTCTGCACTTGTTCTAACAGTTGCATGTCCTTTTTATGTTGAGGACATCAGAACTGCACATAATACTCCAAGTGAGGTCTCACGAGAGCAGAGTGAAGGGGCAGGAGCACCTCCCTCGACCTGCTGGTCACACTCCTTTTGATGCAGCCCAGGATACGGTTGGCTTTGTGGGCTGCAAGCGCACACTGCCGGCTCATGTTCATTTTTTCATCAACCCACACCCTCAAGTCCTTCTCCACAGGGCTGCTCTGAATCTCCTCCCCGCCCAACCTGTAGCTGTGCCTGGCATTGCTCCGACCCAGGTGGAGGACTTTGCACTTGGCATGGTTAAACTTCATCAGGTTGGCATCAGCCCACCTCACAAGCGTGTCAAGGTCCCTCTGGATGGCATTCCTTCCCTCCAATGTATCAACCGAACCACACAGCTTGGTGTCATCGGCAAACTTGCTGAGGGCGCACTCAATCCCACTGTCCATGTCACCCACAAAGATGTTGAACAAGACCGGTCCCAACACCGATCCCTGAGGGACACCACTCGTTACTGGTCTCCAGCTAGACTTTGAGCCACTGAGCACTACTCTTTGCGTGCTGCCATCCAGCCAGTTCTTTATCCACCGAGTGGTCCACCTATCAAATTGATGTCTCTCCAACTTAGAGAGAAGGATGCCATGGGAGACAGTGTCAAAGGCTTTACACAAGTCCAGGTAGATGACATCAACTGCTCTGCCCCTGTCCATCACTTCCGTAGCCCCTTCATAGAAGGTCACCAGATTGGTCAGGCAGGATTTCCCCTTAGTGAAGCCATGCTGGCTGTCCCCAAGCACCTTGTTGGTTTTCATGTGCCTTAGCATGCCTTCCAGGAGAATCCGCTCCAAGATTTTTCCAGGCACAGAGGTGAGACTGATTGGTCTGTAACTCCCTGGGTCATCCATTTTCCCCTTCTTAAAAATGGGGGTTATATTTCCCTTTTTCCAGTCATCGGGAACTTCACCTGACTGCCATGATTTTTCAAATATGATGGACAGTGGCTTAGCAACTTCATTTGCCAGCTCCTTCAGGACCCGCGGATGGATTTCATCCGGTCCCATGGACTTGTATACATTCAGGTTCCTAAGGTGGTCCCGAACAAGATCCTCCCCCACAGTGGGCCCAGGGTCCCCACCCTCACCGTCCCCGCGTCTGCCTTCCAAGACTTGGGTGGTGTGGTCAGAGCATTTGCCTGTAAAGACTGAGGCAAAGAAGTCATTAAGAACCTCAGCCTTCTCCAAATCCAGGGTAGCCAGTTCTCCTGATTGCTTCTGGAGAGGGCCCATGGTGTCCCTAACCTGTCTTTTATTGGCAGTGTACCTATAAAATCCCTTCCTGTTATCCTTAACATCCCTAGCCAAGTTTAATTCTAAGTGGGCCTTAGCTTTCCTAACCTGGTCCCTAGCTTCTCGGGCAACATCCCTGTATTCTTCCCAGGCCGCCTGACCTTGCTTCCACCTTTTATAAGCCTCTTTTTTCCTTCGAATTTTGCTCAGCAGCTCCTTATCCATCCACGGAGGTCTCCTGGCCCTCCTGCTGAACTTCCTTCTAGTTGGGATGCATCGCTCCTGAGCTTGCAGCAGGTGATCCTTGAATATCAACCAACAGTCTTGGGCCCCCCTGCCCTCTAGGGCTGTATCCCATGGAACCTTACTGAGCAGGTTCCTGAAGAGGCCAGTCTGCTCTCTTGAAGTCCAGGGCAGTGAGCTTGCTGCACGCTCTTCTCACTGTCCTGAGGATCTCAAACTCGACCATCTCATGATCGCTGCAATCAAGGCTGCCCTGGAGCATCACATTCCCAACCAGCCCTTCCCTGTTGGTGAGGACGAGGTCAAGCATGGCACCTCTCCTTGTCGGCTCCTCTATTACTTGCAGAAGGAAGTTGTCTTCCACGCAATCGAGGAACCTTCTGGATTGCTTGTGCCGGGCCATACCATCCCTCCAACAGATATCAGGGTGGTTGAAGTCTCCCATGAGAACAAGGGCCTGCAAGCGTGAGGCTGCTCCTATCTGCCTATGGAGCGCTTCGTCCAGCAAGTCCCCTTGGTCAGGCGGTCTGTAACAGATCCCCACAATAATGTCACCCATGGCTGTTCTCCCTTTAACCCTGACCCACAAACTCTCTGTCGACAGCTCACCTGTCCCCAGACAGAGTTCCATACTCTCTAGCCTATCCCTAACATAAATAGCAACTCCCCCTCCCCGTCTACCGGGCCTGTCTTTCCTAAAGAGCCGGTAACCTTCCATTCCAACACACCAGTCATAGGAGCCATCCCACCATGTTTCTGTGATGCCTAACATGTTTAAGCTGAGATGGGAACATCACTCTTCAGGGTGTTAACATCAAGTGAAAGCTGCTATAGTGATAAACTTCTGGATTAGATTTTACAGACTGATTATGTTACAAATACCCCAATAGAAAAATAATTGTTTTATGACATTATATGATAAAGTTCTTGAACTGATCTCATAGGGAGTTAGTTTTCATGGATAATCAAACAGTGATCTTGTAGGGCCTTTGGGTGCTATCCTCCAGGTTTTGCAGGGTATATCTTAAATCATGGTGAAAAGCTCATCAGCAGGACAAAGATGCTGAGGCCCACCTTGTGCCATTAAGATTCTTTCTGATCACCTATACAGTCATTGACTGAAATGTTATTTCAGTGGAGATTTAGCAAATTCAAGATTTTTTCTTGCTACTTCCTGGCTGTGTGAGTACTGTGTTAGCTGCTCTAGTGCCTTGCCTTTGTAATGGAGCATCAGTCCTTCTGCCACTCGCAAACTGTGGTGACATTGAGTTGCACATGCCTGGCATAGTGAAGGTGCAGTGTGGGTGTATTAATAGTATGCAGACAGAAATGGTTTTCAAAGTTGTTTCTGAAAATTATATTTTAAGAATTAGGACTTGGTTATGAAAAAAGTTTTTCCTTGCCTAATTCTTTTTAACTCCATTTGAGCTTACTTCCATTCTGGAGCAAAAGAGTGTAAATCATTGCTTTAAATTAAAACACAGATACATTTGTTACAGTGTAAATGTCTGTACCTGGAGTTACCTTAGATTAGCTGTTGCACAAATGTCCGAAATCAGTCTGTATTAAATACCATAAGTGTTTCAAAAGGATGTGTTGTTTCTGTGCTTACCATTGGCATGTGCAAAGAGTATTTTCTCACCGTGATCTAGTAGTCATGAAGGGAACTTACTGGTTTACATACAGAACTATTAGATTTGCACTTGTGTCAAGCATACAGCTTTATCTGCTTAGGCCATAATCTGATACAGTATCCATATTTACAGTAGCACCTTGCATAGACAATACTACTATCAGGAGCTGGATTGCTGATTCCCATTTGATTTTATAATGTGCTGAACACTACGGTACATGCATGAGTAATAGAAATGTGAAAAGAAGAAACCTTTTCAGTATAATTCTTATGACAGTATCTTTTTAGAACCTGGGATTTTTTATTAGAAATACTCAGAGGTTTTATTGTGTAAATTACAGAAGAAGCATTCCTGAAGTCCTTAAGAAAGAACCATTCTTTTCCTCTGCATCATGATAAATGTAGCAATTGTGTGTGTATACTAGAATAGATCATATTGAACATCCCCTGAGCTCCGTTTGCAGACAAGTCCTATCTCCACCATGACAAAATTCCCATAAGAGTTTAAATTATTAATGCCCTGGAATCTGCGGGGTTCAGCAGATATGTTCAGTGTTATTGATGGCAAACTTCATCCCTTTATTCCTAAGACACATAATGAAATAGGGAGTCCCTCAAATAACTACATTTTGTGTTTAGGCTAATTTTGTAGAGGCCAGTGGGCTTTGCCTTAATGTGTGTAAATACATTTTTTTTTTGTTTTACAGCAGATTGTGTTGTAGATGGGAATGAGACTTATTTGGCATTAATTTATGAATCCTTCTAGCATTCTCTGTGTGCTGCACCCTGTGCGGGCAAGATGCTCTAATTACACTTACTGTATATAATGAGAGCTTTTAATGACAATTACTGATTGTAGTTGCGGATGTTTAGGGACCATTTTTTCTATCTTAAGATGGTGTATTGGCTTTCACAGGAGAGGACTTTTATTTTCACTTTATGCAATATCTTGCTTTCCTCCCCAGCCTTCACAACTGAAAGGCTGACTGGTGAAGCTGCTGACATGTAGCCACAGAGAATTTTTGTTCAGTTAATTTAAGTTCAGGAGATATCATTTGTCACTGTTTTTCATTTCTGAATTCAAGTCTGCATACTCACATGTTCTTTTTCATAGTAATTTAGTATTTGGAGTGATGTTATGCAAGTTGCATTTGTTTTATATAACAAGATAAAACTCTGCTTCACGCTGAATATGTCACTGCCATGTTAAGCAAAGACATTTACGAAAGCTTCATTTTCCCTTAATGTACTGGTATAAATGATATTTTAATACGAGGCTGTCGATTTTAAGTAGGAGTAGGTTTAATCTTAGTTCCAGTTTTCAGTTAGATTAATTATAGTGGAAAACAGCAAGTCCCCTCAGTCCCAGATTGCTACATTGCTTTGCATAGGGCCTGCTTGCTTCTGTTTTTAAGTGAGGCTGTGAGCATACTTCTCATTGACTGTCATCTTTAAATATAAATACAGATTTGGGCATCTTCCAGTTTAACGGTCACTTGAGAAAGTGAGCTATCAATAATTGAAAGACCAGTTTAACGTTTGTGAGGAAGAGACGGTTTAAAGATTATATCCTGCTCATCCCCCTTCACTTTCATATACTAGTTTTGTTTAGAGGTATCTTTCTTTGTTTTGGTTACTGCTGCTGGCAGTCTTGTATTGGTATGGGAAGTAAAGCCTTCTTGTAATTCCAGAGAAATAAAAGGTAACATAAGAACTGCTGGTTTTCCAGCACTTCGGGCTGTTCATTCCCACACATCCCTACAGCTTGCTATACTTTCCATTGTCCTAGTCAACTAGGAGTGAGAGTGGGCTGGAAGACAGTCCTGGTCTGAGCATTAAAATAACCCTTCTTTGTTTGTTGTGGCTTTCTTGTGCTTTGTTCTGTTTTAAATTCTGACCATGACAGTAGGTTTATCATTCAGCTGTCTTAAGTGAGAAGATGCTATTCCAGCATGTGGGAACAGAAGTAAAAGGTTGGATGAAATAGGAAAGAGAGTGGCAGCTTCTGGAACTCATTTATAGCTGAAGACAACACTTAAGTAATCAGACCATAAGAAAGATTGTATACTACTTTATTTCTGTGGTCTACAAACCCTGGGTCTTAGGACTGAGTTAAGTATTTTACTAATAGTATTTATATGTACTTCACATTTATTTCCTAATTCTGCTAATGTGGTAATGAAAGGCTTTCATGAAGTCATTTCAGGTCTTTAGTAGAAGGAGCCAACTCTTCGACTGTGTGGCACAGTTTCCAGAAGGAGTTTGTGAAATTAGAAGCTTAATTTGTCACTCTGTTAGCATGATGTATCACTGCCTTCTCAAAGTATTGAGTGTACACAGATGCTTTAGACTAAAACATTGCAGAGGCTGGTGTCTCTTATTTGAATTCATAACTTTGGACTAGCTTGGGCAACCAAAATTGCACAGATAGCTGATACAAACAGCCTGGTTAAATGTAAAACAATGGTAGTCTTCTAGGACCAGTAATAGAAAGCAAGAATCCCACTTCCCTGCTCTGCCACTGGTTCATAAATACTTGTGTTACTGGCACACAACATACACTATGTTTTGCTGTACAGGGTGATTAAATTTTGCCTATGACTAAAATTGAATAAGTCTGGGTTGCAATCACCAGGGTAGACATGCTGTGATTGGATCCACTCTCTGGATCCCACAGGCTTATGTACCCCTGGGTGTAGGCTGTGGTTAGTTTTGCTTCCTAGCAGATGACCTCTCTATTACACATCGGGTTATGCTAGGTCTTGAGCAGAAGAAAGCTGGCCCCCAGACGGTGGAACCAGGATCTTAGTCCAGAGATCACCGGTACTTAACATGGGTGCTGAAGAAGGTGCTGAAGAAGATGCTAAAGAATTTGAGTGGCACAAACAAGGTCAAGTGCTGGGAGGCACAGCATCTTAAGAGCTGTCTGTGAAAAGTGGGAACTCCCAGTTTCTGTATCCCAGTAAAACTTGCAATTAATAGAAATTGCAAGAACCTCACACAAAAATTGGGTTATCAGCACCTTGCTCTTGCTAAGCAGATTTGGGCTACTGAGTTTCTGAACAGACTTGCATCTCTGCAAGCAGGCTTAGCCTCTGATTTCAAAAGTGGAAGTGCAGCCTGAGAGAGCACCATTACAAGGATTTTGGCCCAGGCTTAGCCAACCTATTCTCTATGCTCATTATTTTAATCTGTCTCACACATACCCTGCGCTTACCTAGTGATGAGTTGAGGCTTTAATTTTCTAATTACCCTTAGCAGGAACCACTTGTCAGGAAAGCAAAGAATCATGGACTTCAGAAAATTAATCTCTTATTCACAGGTCTTATGCAGCAAGAGAGTTCCCCCTGGAAATAGCGTCTAACACTGCCTTTCCTTTGCTCTTCTGTCACTACTTGTGGGAGTCTTGCATTTGTGCCAAGCAGTTTTTACTGCCTTCTTGGCTCATGGGCATATTTTTTTGGTATTGTTCGACTTCTCTTGCTTACAAAAGATCCAGCCATTTCAAAACTGGCTAGTTCCCAGGTCTCTCTCTTTGCTGCAAATTGGGTGCTAATTTCAGCTCTCAACCCACGTCTTCATTTCTAGTGTTCTCTTCTCAGGCCTTCCACCTCTATGTAATTCAAAGTCCACCCCTCAATTAGTGGAAAATACACTTGTATTGGAGAAGAGTCCTTTTGCACTGGTGTGTTTTGTTTGCTCTGTGGTCACACCATCCACTTGGTGTCAGGCACCTGTAGAGGTTTTTAGTGGTGCTGGCAGAAGGCGGTGGTGGTCAGCATAACGGTGGTAGCACTGTGGATCATGAACTGAATCTCCTCTCACAATCATCCCTAATGCACAGACAAAAAAGTGTATCACAGAGACTACAGAACCACTGCGAGAGTGATTGAGTATGACAGCAGAAAATTTGGAAGAAAATTTATTTTTGAAGCTTATACACTTTATATTATTATTATTATTATTATTATTATTATTATTATTAATTTCAATGTTTAATGGAAGTTTTCCTCTTAAGGAGGACTAAAAGGGTAAAACTGAGTGTGAAAAAAGCATGCAGGGGTTTACTGTGTGACCAGAGAAAAGCACTTGCAAGTAAGTCAGACTTACCTGCTGGAAAGGACATCTTAGATGCCTTATGTCTTTTCTAGGTAACTGTTAATCTTTCCACTGTAACTGTGATTAAAAGTTGCTTCTGTCAAGCAAAGATATAGTATCCTCTTCGGATTGGTGAGCAGGTTTGAGGTTATATCTTTCACTTGTCAGTATAACTATAGGCTGTTAGGTCAGAGGCTGTTGTTTTTTATACCTGCCACAGTAAGATCTTTATGTGGGATCCTGCAGGAGACTTGAGCGGTGCAAGTTTCATTCCATACAGCCCTGAACAATAATGAAATGGCTGGGGGCGGAGTATTTTATGGGATGCTTTGGAAAGATTTTCTGTAGTAAGTCAAACCACAGTCACCTTACCATGGATTTGTGATCATTACAAATGCCTTGATTTTGATAGGCTGTTTAGGTGGATGGAATTAAAAAAGTGAAAAATATATCAAAAAAGTTAAAAAATGAACTTGACCTTTTAGAAGAAATTTTATCATTTGGAAACTAATCTTGTTTGAAAAGAAAAAAAGGGAGAGGGCAGGAAGGTGCATTCGAAAGTGACTCAATGTGGGCTTAAGGTAGTTGGCTGTGTTTCGGTGATGACATCCCATCTGTTCACAGTTGATTGCTGATGCCTTGGCAACGTTGAAGAACGCTAAGCTTCTTGCTTTGCTTGCTCTGCTACATTTATAAAGCAAGCAATGTGCTTCAAATGCTGCAGTCGTGTGGGTTTATAGTACATTTCAGATAAGGGATATATTTTGCTAAATGTGTTTACTGGTTCACTTCAAGTTGCCCTGGTTTTGAGAGTTCTTTTGGTAGATAGAGGCAGGGAGCTCAGGATGACGAACGTTCCTGTCCAGCAACTGTCAAGGATTTTTTTTTATAGCAACTTTTTTTTTCTTTTTTACAGCACTTTCTAAAGGGAAGTGTGATCCAGTAAAATGGGATTTTTCTTAATCTGAGGTGCAATTCCTCACTGACTTCTCTGGTGACAAAGACAGTTTAAGAGGTGACAACCCTGCTTTCCGCTCCTCTCATGCTGAAAAAAAAAAGAGGTGTTAACACGTTGGTTTCTTGGCCCATGTTTTGGACCTGTGCAGAGACGTGAGCTGAGTTTGAAAACAAAATCCTAGGTTTTATTTTCCCCGCTTCGTGTCTGTGATCAATTTTAGAAATGGTCTCGTGTATTTCTGAAGAAGAGAAGATGGTTAACTGTGGCCAAAGGAGAGGAGCTAAGGGTAACGATTTATTAGTCTGTTTTGCTGGAGAAGACTGAAGTGAAGCTGTGTCTTGTATAAACTTAAAAGGTAGAATTCTGCCCTGATAACAGTCAATGGAAAAAGCTGTTCTGGTGCCAAAGTGCAAGGTTTCTTCTGTAAATGTTTTGCTACAAAATGGAAGGATTAGAAAGAAAAGTTGCTTTTTAGGTGGGTTTGTTTGTTTCTTTTTCTGGGTAGTATATTTTGAAGCTTATCTTGTCAAGTATTGAAGTGCTGCAAGCTATAGCCAGGAAAAAACAGCTAAGTGTGCTTCATATTGCTCCCTTATCACTCTTAGTGACCTTATATAAACCGTATTACTCTCTACAACTACCTGAGAAGGGGCTGTAGGGAGGTGGATGTCAGTCTCTTCTCCCAGAAAACAGGCTGTAGAGCAAGAGGTCTCACATTGTGCCAGGGCAGGTTTAGCTTGGATATTAGGAAAAACTTCTTAACTAGGAAAAAATAGGAAGAATTTTTTTCCTAATCAGGAAGGGTTGTCAAGCATTGGAACAAGCTGCCCTCTTACATCTTATGTTAAATGGTTTGGGCGTGTACTTTGCAAAGTCTCATCTTGTGCTAGATCTCAATACCTTGAACGTGCTGTATAAATATCTACTGAATCCATTCTGTTCTGAGGCACATGAACAGATAGGTGCGCTTGTTCACTTCATGCCATTGCTGTTAACTTCTGTGACTCTTTAGAGATTACTGTTAAAAATCAAGTAAAAAAAGAAATAAAGGCAACCAAACCAGACAACCTCCCTCATATATCTGTCTCTTGGCTTTTGTTGCTGCCCTCTGGGATTTTTTACTGTATGTCTTATAAGCCAGGTTATAGACTTTTGGAGGAAGAGACTGCCTGATAAATACATACAATTTGCTGCACATTGGGTTGTTTAACTATTTAGCGCTACTGTAAAATAATGCAAATAACTGTTCTAATGCTGACAGTCACCTGTTATTTTGTAGGTAAGCACTTATATCTTCTTTTTTATGCTTTTGTTTCTCCTCTGTGTGTGTATGAAGGCTGCATACAGATGAAATAAGAGACTGATTAGCTGGCAGTGGAGAGAAAAATCAACGAAACTACCTACTCTGGCTGGTTGACAACCATTTGCATGCCGAACTGAACAAAAAGAAGAGGTGCTCTTTAGTCTATGTTTCAGACACAGCAGCCTAATGAATTGTCCATAGCTATGAAAGTTATTAAACATAATTTGTTCTTGAGGGTTTTTTTTAAGGGTTTATTGTATTCCCTTTAAAGACAATCTGTTGGTGCTTTGGTACAAAAAAGGAGGATTTATGTTTTTCACTGTACCATTAAGTTATTTGAGGTTGTGCCACTTTTTTTTTTTTTTTGTTAACCTACTTGGATAATACTCCTTTCTGACTTTTCATCATACAGAAAATATTTGACATGAGAGCATGTGTGCCAAAATTGTGTACGAGAAGAGTATATAAGAAACCCCGTTCATTCATTCATTTAATGAACATTCAGCTGCCTGTGTTATCTCCATGTGAAATCAAGGCAACATTTAAGAAAATACTGTGCTTCAATATGCCATTTCAGAGGAAAGACAAAGGGAGTTTGCCAGGGCAAAGGGCAAGGTCATCAATTTGTATGCACTGAATGTGACATATATTGCATAAAGAGGATTTGATCAAAGCTTTTTAATGTACTTTGTTGAAAAGGGTGAAAGGAATATTGCTATAATTGCCTACACTGTATTGGCATAAGAAGGACAGATGGCTACTAGAGAAGTCTTCATAAGTTTTCCCTTCAAATGATTGCAAGTATATGATAAGTGAAATCCTGTTTTTTGGATGGGATTGTGTTGCTGTTGGTACAACAAACACCTGTAGATGCATCTGCAGAATTTCCCCTAATCCAGATGCACTAATGTAGAACTAATTGGTATTGTAATTAATGTGCTGGGGGGTTTTGTTGTTTGGGCATTTGTTGTTTGGGGGTTTTTTTGGTTGTTTTTTTGGTTGTGTGTGGGGTGTTTTTGTGTGTGTATATGTGTGTGGTCTTTTTGTTTGTTTGTTTTAAACAAGTTACTACTGTCCTTAATATTGAGACAGCATGTCTGAAGATGGGGATAAACAAATAAAATATACAGGTGGCTGTGTTCTGTGTATCTCGTTGACCACGGATGGCCACACAGTTTCAGTGAAGTAATGCATTTTTCATCATGTCTGATTCACAATAGCACTTTTGAAAATTATGGCAGTTTTGGCCTTGTGTATACCCATTAACTGGATAGTTAACTTTTCAGGTAGATTCAGCAATGGAACAAGATTTTATGTTTATATTAATGAATTTTATTTTTCGAAGTTTTCCACCCTTGTTTATGTCAATGAATACATTTGCATTTACTGTGTGTGTGTCCTGGTCATCTGAGATGCTGTAGTATTTTGTTCTGCCTGAAAACCTTTCCTCGTTGAACACATTATTCCATTGGGTATCAGATTTTGTTCAGCAATTTATTTTTATCTGTCCTCTTTGTCCAAAAGAATAAATATCATGTTGGAGGAAAATCTGATACATTTTGCTAGCAGGTCTGTAATATTGAAGTGCATAATTTGGCAAGAGCTTGGGGCTATTCTCCTAGCTGTTGGACATTTTACATCCCTCAGCCACCAGCGGTACATCTTGATTCATTAGAAAACAGCGAATGGGTAGGCTTTGTTTTCTCTGTAGCCTGGAAATGTTCACTCAGAAAGAGAGCAGTGTCCATTATGGTGTCTTAGCTGTCTCTGTAAGAAGCTGATGCACTGTGCTGAGGCAATGGGTCAGCAGAAAGCATCTAATTGCTAACAGAGATGACATATCTCAAATAATAGTCAGACTAGCGGAGTGGTCTTGGAGGTTGTAGCTGCACATATGTTCACCGAGGCTGGTACGATGGAGGTATTTATTTCTGGATTCTGTGCCTGAGTTACTCAGAAGATAACTTCAATGGAAAGGGAGTTTTTGTGTCACTTTGGCCTTTTAGTGTATTTTGTGAACACACTGTTCTTTCATAGCACTGTCTGCAGTTTATTAGGGAGCTTTTTGTTGGATCCATTATTCTTCAAAGACTTAATTAAATTGAACAGTGTAATTAATCTGTCATGTTAATTTCTAAAATTCTCCTACTGTGTAGGTAATAAAGCAGCAGAGAGATTCTGTGTCTGCTCGGTTGTACTGTGAATCTGGATAGAAACAAAGAATATGTACTTTCAATGAAAATAAGTTTATACATGGATGGCTGAGACTATTGCAGCAAAATGAAATCTGTTATACTGGGACTGACTGGCTATTCTTTCTCTACCGGTGGCCAAGAGCAATGATTTAAGGAACACCATATTTAAAGTTCAAGGAATTTGTATATGACACTTCCTCTGAAGTTCTCACACTCTCCACCTTTGTATTTCCTGAACTGTAATTTCCATGTATGTAAGAAGTTGCAGCAGGTTTATCTCTCTGAGCTTCTCCTATTTTCTCTTCAACTCACATACATGCATCTGGTTGTAAATATAATTCTTCTATTAGGTTTAATGGCAGAA
Source organism: Amazona ochrocephala (assembly GCA_039720435.1). Lineage (NCBI taxonomy): Eukaryota > Metazoa > Chordata > Aves > Psittaciformes > Psittacidae > Amazona > Amazona ochrocephala. The sequence continues at coordinate 67,765,074 of CM077879.1, forward strand.
GGTTCTGCCATATCTTAATATTCTGACTGTTCTTATGAGCTACTACTTTGGGTATTTTGTTGAAAGAGTAGGGCATCGGTATATCAGAGGCTCACACAACAAATGGAAAAGAAATAGCTCTTAGAATACAAATCTTCAAAAATAAAAAATGCTACCTGCAGGAGCAAGGTACAGCTTTAATTCCTGGTTTGAGATGGACATCAGAAAAACATGCATTCGTTTGCTGTCTGGTTAGGACTCATTTACGGAGGAGATCATTCTTTTCAGGAGGCTGGTCCAAAGTTACCTTTTTAGGATAAGGAACAGACTGGAACTGTTTGGGCATAGGTGTATACAGGTAACTTGTCTTTCCTCTGCTTTTTTTTGTTGCTTTGAATATATCCCTTCTAATAGTTTTAGCTGCGTATCTGAACTTTTTAAACAGAACTTCTGTGCAAAGCATCTTTCAGTGGTCAAAAGCATGTAATTTCAATTGTACCTTCAAAAAAGAAAAAGAAGTCACAAGATGCCTGTGTGCACTGTTTGATGGGTTTATCTGTAATGTTAAAAATACATGGGGTATTTCTGCTGTTTCTTAATGCAGCTGTTGATAGAAAAGGGGAATACAAATGTAACAAAGAATAACTAACCAGGCTCTTTGTCTTCACAACAAACATCAAAGAAAAAAGCACTGCCACCTGTTAATGTGAAAGGTTAGCAAGTGTGCATTGTTCTCTATTAAATTATTTTGCTCTTTTAAGTCAAAGTTAACTAGTTCAGAAATTGTTTTCTTTTAATAGGCGGATCCTCTTTTAATTGCATTACTTCTGACATTCTTACTGTTGTTGGGATGGGAAATACCTTTCAGATACATGCATGTTTAGTCTTTCTGGGGCACTATAAGCTAGTTTAGGTAATAGGTTTGATTTTTGTTTGTTTGTTTTTTTCTTCGTCTTTCAGTCACTAAAGAAAAAGAAATTAAGCACAGTGCGAAATAAGAATCATTGCTGATCCTTAAAGTGTATGTTTACTATTTTTAGCATGTGTGTGCTAACAGGCCTCATAACTTGTATAATCTGTAGAGGGGACAAAGAGGATGAATTCTATGAAATACCTAATGCCAACGTAAAGTTTCTTTAGTCTGCACATTCTTTAGTTCAAGTACAATTGGTTTTATTGTTGTATTTCCCATTGGATTGTCAGCTCCATTTTCATAATATTACGTGTTATGTTACAACTTGAAAGCCTGAAGGTGTGTAAGCATTAACAGAGAGTTTTGATCTAGAAGAGTAGGTAACTAGCATGTGTGCAGTTTGGTAAGAAATGAAGTGATGCCCAATCATTGCAATAGAAATGTGGCTACAAGGGCCTAAGTTTTAGCATAGAGGGAGTCTTAGTTTCTGAAGACGAGGCAGGACTAAAACTCCCACTTACTGATGACTCACTCGGGTGTTTAAACACGTAGACTAGAGCTATTCTATATTCCATTTTCTGGTATCTGCAGGCAGGGGCCAGTGACAGCTGAGAATAAGTTTTTCAGCTTGTACAGATCAAGCATAAACAAAAGTGAACTCTGCATACGAAACAGTTGCATCTCTTCCCCTTTCATTCCTCTGAACAAGGCAAGGTTGCATCAGTTTGCTTATCCATACTTTAACCATCCGGGTGAGCCGGAATGTGTTTGCAAAGTGCACTGGGGTAAAGATAAGCTGCTTTCTCTCTTATTTCCTGCATCTGATGTCCAGGTGGGTAAGTCTGTAATGCAAACTTGAGCTGCAGAAGTTGAGATAAGGAAATTAAATAAACTTGAACTTCCTTCTGTGTCCGTGGTTGACAGCACAGAAAAAAAAGCAAAGTTTGGCCTGAAGCATGTGAAGAAAATACTGTTTGCAAATTTGAATGACTTAATATATGAAAGGGTATGGAAAGTAAGAACCTGAATTTATTTTGTTATTCAAGATACATTAGTAGGATAGTGGAAAAGTTTAATTAGTGGTATTTATACTGTGTCTGGAAAGCCTACCAATTTCTCCCTTAGCCTGTACAATTTTAAGGCAGCAACACAGCAAGTTGAATCCTGATTTGTTCTTACGTGCGTCACTGTTCAGCTCAGTGGTTTCCCTATAGAAACAGAAACTGACACTGCCTCACTTGAATTTTCTTCAATCAATATGAGTGTGGCATAATACAAATTATACTGTAGAATAGTGTTAAAGAAAAGCTTATCTATTGATACAGATGGCTAGAGAAGCAGATTTTTATTTAAGAGCTTTCAAAGTATTATTTACAAGTGAAATGGGACCCCATGGAATAAATTGTGGTGTTTTGTTACTTTTTTAGATGCAGATATTCTTTTCAGCTGGCTTTAGTATTGTAGAATTCCTCTGCATAAAAGTTTATGGAGTAAATGGCTGTTACTGTACATCTAATAGGTAGCTATATAAAAATATTTATGCATATATTTCTGTAACTTTCAGAACAAACCCTCAGAGGTTATGTATTGTGCAAGTGCAAGTCTACAGCAGCAAAACTGTTAATTTGCCTGACTAGAAATATTAACCATACTATATCAAATAACTGCCAGGAACAATTCGCCGCCATTCCCTGTGACTTCATTTTAATTGATTTTTTTAAACTTCCAGCTTCTGAGATTTCGTTTACTCTGACAGAATGTTTATTAAATGTGTAAAAAGAAAATTGTTTTGTAAATTGTTTCTGAGGGTGTTTTTATCTTCCATAAATTGGTGGCTCATTTAACATTTTCCATCTACCTTTGTTTCCCACCCCTGTGCTCTGCCTCATTTGTTTTCTTATTGGATTTGGTGATTAAATACTGATCAGCTGCTGGTCTGATCAGCTGTGCATATTGCTTTTTTTTTAAACATTGTTCATATACACCCTGAGGACAGGGTTGCATACACAGTTATGAACAGTGTGGGGGGATGTTTAATGGTATCATTTGATCTGGTTTACAGATGATGGTGAGCTCGACAATGAACATTTGTAAAACTGATTATTGAAATACATCTCTGTGATAACAGCAGAAATAAATGGCACACAACTGTCCAAAAGGGCTGTTGGTTGGTTGCTTTACATGGCAGAGCTATAGTTTGTGTTTCAGGCCTCTGATGCTGAACAGAATGTTGATAATGTGGATTTGCTAATGAGGAATTTTTCTCTTTTTTTTTTCCCCTCTCTAAGATACTTGATCACAGTACAATACAGTCTGTCATGTATGCTGTGAAGATTCATGAAGGAGCATGGAGTTTACCTATAAATCTAAATTATTATTTTCTCTTTGGGAAGCAGAGATAACTTGTGCAAGTGTAACATTACTGTTAAGTGCTAGCTCTGAATTATTTGAACAAATCAGGATAGTAAAGGAAATCCTCTCAGGATTTAGACTGTACTTCAGTTGGAATGCTAGTCTGTTTGCTGGGAGATACCATAATATTTTATTTCTGCTTGAAATAATTATTTCTCAGTAGCCAAATACTATGAAATGCCTGGAAGTTTAACAGAACAAGAGACATCTGAAAAACTGGTATTGTGTACAGTCCCTGTCATGGGAAGCATGGTGAATTCATAACTTTTGGTAGACTCATACAGTTAGTAACAGGGCTAACTTCAGCATTCCATGATTCAAACTCAGTCCAATTCTAAATCCATTGGAATAAGCGTATTTGCAGCGGCGTAAACCAGGAACATCACAAAAGTGAAATATCAATTTTTATTTGTTTGCCCATAGCTATATATGAGTGGTGCCTACTGACTCCAGTGAGAGCCCTGAACAGTAATGCCAGAGTTGGATGTGTCCTTTCATCTTTTACCTCTGTTTGTGAATGACATTCAAAATGAGCTGAACAGTTAAATAATTTTGTAAAGTGTTGGCTCTTCCAAAGACAATTTAAATCTTTTTGCTGGCTTATGAACAGTACTGCTGGTCTGATAACAGTAAGTTCTTTTGCTGTCGAGATTTCGATCATACTTCTTGATACACTGAGACTTTCTGCAGAAACTTACAGCATGTGAGATAATGAGTGGTAGTTCAGGAATCATAGAATCATAGAATAGTAAGGGTTGGAAAGGACCTCAAGATCATCGAGTTCCAACCCCCCTGCCATGGGCAGGGACACCTCCCACTAAACCATGCCATCCAAGGCTATGTCCAACCCCACCTTGAACGCCGCCAGGGATGAAGCAACCACAACCTCCCTGGGCAACCCATTCCAGGGCCTCACCACCCTCACAGTAAAGAATTTCTTCCTCATATCCAATCTAAACTTCCCCTGTTGAAGTTCAAACCCATTACCCCTTGTCCTCTCACCACAGTCCCTAATGAAGAGTCCCTCCCCAGCATCCCTATAGGCCCCCTTCAGGTATTGGAAGGCTGCTAGGAGGTCTCCACGCAGCCTTCTCTTCTGCAGGCTGAACAGCCCCAATTTTCTCAGCCTATCTTCATACGAGAGGTGCTCCAGTCCCCTGATCATCCTCATGGCCCTCATCTGCACTTGTTCTAACAGTTGCATGTCCTTTTTATGTTGAGGACACCAGAACTGCACGCAATACTCCAAGTGAGGTCTCACGAGAGCAGAGTAAAGGGGCAGGAGCACCTCCCTCGACCTGCTGGTCACACTCCTTTTGATGCAGCCCAGGATACGGTTGGCTTTCTGGGCTGCAAGCGCACACTGCCGGCTCATGTTCGTTTTTTCATCAACCCACACCCCCAAGTCCTTCTCCACAGGGCTGCTCTGAATCTCTTCCCCGCCCAACCTGTAGCTGTGCCTGGCATTGCTCCGACCCAGGTGGAGGACCTTGCACTTAGCATGGTTAAACTTCATTAGGTTGGCATCAGCCCACCTCACAAGTGTGTCAAGGTCCCTCTGGATGGCATTCCTTCCCTCCAATGTATCAACCGAACCACACAGCTTGGTGTCATCGGCAAACTTGCTGAGGGTGCACTCAATCCCACTGTCCATGTCACCCACAAAGATGTTGAACAAGACCGGGCCCAACACCGATCCCTGAGGGACACCACTCGTTACTGGTCTCCAGCTAGACTTTGAGCCACTGAGCACTACTCTTTGCATGCGGCCATCCAGCCAGTTCTTTATCCACCGAGTGGTCCACCTATCAAATTGATGTCTCTCCAACTTAGAGAGAAGGATGTCATGGGAGACAGTGTCAAAGGCTTTACACAAGTCCAGGTAGATGACATCAACTGCTCTGCCCCTGTCCATCAGTTCCGTAGCCCCTTCATAGAAGGTCACCAGATTGGTCAGGCAGGATTTCCCCTTAGTGAAGCCATGCTGGCTGTCCCCAAGCACCTTGTTGGTTTTCATGTACCTTAGCATGCCTTCCAGGAGAATCTGCTCCAAGATTTTTCCAGGCACAGAGGTGAGACTGACTGGTCTGTAATTCCCCGGCTCATCCATTTTCCCCTTCTTAAAAATGGGGGTTATATTTCCCTTTTTCCAGTCATCGGGAACTTCACCTGACTGCCATGATTTTTCAAATATGATGGACAGTGGCTTAGCAACTTCATTTGCCAGCTCCTTCAGGACCCACGGATGGATTTCATCCGGTCCCATGGGCTTGTATACATTCAGGTTCCTAAGGTGGTCCCGAACAAGATCCTCCCCCACAGTGGGCCCAGGGTCCCCACCCTCACCATCCCCGCGTCTGCCTTCCAAGACTTGGGTGCCCATCTTGCCTTGTGTCTTAGCTGGCTGTTCCTTCTGACCCAGCTAAAACAGATAAATGCAAACTAGTACTGAAATCTTCATAACTTCAACTTGATGATCTGAAAGGTCTTTTCGCTTACATGCTTCTGTGATGATAGGGGTCTTCTGTATAGTGTGTGGAGAAGCATCTAACTTCAGCACCCAAGTTAGATTTCTGATGGAATTTAAAACAAAGCACTTCTAACCATATGTTGAAGTTATATGTCTTAATATTAAGGGGTCAGTTGTCCTTCCCTGCTAACACTGTGTTTAACAAAGTAGGTTCTACCATAAGAGGGACTGTAGTGACAGGACAAGGGGTAACAGGTTCAGACTTAAACAGGGGAAGTTTAGATTGGATATAAGGAAGAAATTCTTTACTGTAAGGGTGGTGAGGCCCTGGAATGGGTTGCCCAGGGGGTTGTGAATGCTCCATCGCTGGTGGTGTTCAAGGCCAGATTGGATGGAGCCTTGGGTGAAATGGTTTAGTGGGAGGTGTCCCTGCCCATGGCAGGGGGTTGGAACTAGATGATCTTAAGGTCCTTTCCAACCCTAACTATTCTATGATTCTATAATATGAATTGTTAATAATTTTTCTTGCACATCTGTTATAAGAGTTGTAGAAATAGGCTGAAATTAATTTGTATTTTTTCCATAGTTCAAGCCGCTTTTCAGATTTTTCTGCATTCTTAATTTCTCAGCACAGTTGTGTTTCATAGTTATTTCCCAAAAATTATTTCCCTCTTTTTGTGTGACAGGAAAAAACATTAGCCATGGTAACTGCAATAAGCATGTTTGTATAGTGAAGTGTAAAACTTCTGTCAAATGGGGTTTACGTCATTAGCTGTCAGGGCTGCAGAAGATGAGTAGTTAACTGAGTAAGTAATGTGTAACATCATCATTGATGGAACATTTCTTACCATTAAGCCTTCAAACTCTTATTCAGCTGTCAACACATGGGTACTTTCTAGAGCCAAATTCTCTCATGCTGTGCACTGCCTGCAGCTCGCCTGAAGCTCAACTTTGACTAAAAGTGTTGATTTCGCTTCTTTTAGCCTTGTTCTCATTTAGCGTTAAAACCTGCTTAGAGTCTTCCTTTTATTCTGTAAAGTACACATGCATGTATCATTCCTTGCACACTTCTGATGTGAAGTTAAGGGGCTCAAAAGATATGCTAGTAATCTTAATGAATAATTGATTAGAAAGGAGTCTGGCAGTGTTAATTGTGAGGTGCAGCTGAGTGAATGCCAAAACAAAAGCTCTTCTAAGTGTTTCCGAAAACCTTGTAAAGTCTTTAGCATTGAGCAACAGGGTCAGTGCACTGAAGTGGAATTTAAAGGAGGTTCTTTAGTGTAATGGATTTTGACTTCCCTTTGCCATGTGCCTCAGTGCATCATTGATTGAGCACTCATTTGTTAAATCAGCTGTATTTTTTGCCATTTGTCAGAGCATAGACACTTACTGCAGCCTTTTTCCATTTAAACATGGGTTTCTTGTCTTAATAAATCACAAGTGTTAATTAGTTTTTATCTAAGGTGATCAGTTTTTCAAGCAGAAAGGCATGTGAGGATGGTCACAAGGAAACACCGTGAGCTTTTATTTTCTTAACTATTAGAAGAAAAGGGAAAGATCAGGGATACGTTTTAGCTGAAACATCTATAATTCAGGTCTTTAAATTCAGCTCCAAGCAAAATGCTCAGAAATGATTTTATTTGGAAAGTGCTAAATGGTGTGCATTGAAAGAGTAGTTCAAGGTAAGCAGTGTTCAGTCATTCCTTTAAGAAATGAGCAAAGGAAACCTGAGGGTTAAGGAACAAGCAGCTTACTGTACGTTTGCAGCAATGAGAGATGCTCTGTGATTAGTGGAAAGGCTAATTACCTGGAGTATGCGGGAGCACTGTAGGTGCCATGCATACCTGATTAGAGTTCTGATAGCAGGGCAGAAGAAGGAAGACCTTGAGAATGTGCCAAAAATATCCCTTTATGTAAGCAAATGCTGTTACCCTTGGAAGAGAATAGTCACTTATTCAGAATTGTTATTGCTGCTAGAAGTAAGTATTTTACAGATGGGCCATCAACTTCTGAGAAATGTACATGTATGGTATTTAATACAGCAATTACTTGTCAAATCTGGAAATGTTCATCCTGATGCTATGTGTTGGCCAGATAAATGACCAAATCAGATTTATTTGCCAGCTGTCACTGCAGCTCAGGGTCTGAGCAAGTAAGCAGTAGTTGTGAGGGACTGGACAGGCTAATGTTTGGAGTTGTTTCAATGTTGATTCTAGCACTGAAATTAGAAGGTGTTTTTTTGTCTCATCAAGTAAGAGTTCTTCAAAAAACATATCTGTGACAAAAAATGCAGGGAGCTTCAGTGTTCTGCTGGGTATAGGCTTAAATGTTAGGTACACTTGTAAGTCAGCTCCTTGGAGGATTATACTTTTAATCTTTTTGGAGAAGATTTTGAAGAAGGGAAAAAAAGAATAAAACAGATGAACAGAAAAGAAAGAGCCTGGAAAAGACTGGGGAAGGGAAAAGCCAATCATGTTGAAAGAAGAATGTAAAGTTTTTCAATAGCATAAAGTTTAGCTCTGTAACTGCCTAGATATCATTAGAGTGAAGAAGGACGGAGAAACTATCTTCAGCTCTGACACCACCTCTCTTTTGAAATACACCTTTCTGCAAGGTGCACAATGCCTTCTGTTTCTGGGAGGAGCTGTCAATGCTCATTGCCTTCAGGCTTGGGTTCATGATGTGCAGCAGTGTAAATTTACCACAAAGTGTCTGGTGAGTAGAATGACAGTGCATTTTCTTGTACCGAGATGAATCATGGTAATTGTGAGCGTGACTTGATAAATATGTTTTGTTTTGCTGGCAAGTACACTGCAGTGATACCTGCTAACATTGCAAAGGCTGTTCTTCCTCCCCCTCCCAACAGAGCCCCCTGCTCCTAGACCCACTCTACAGGTAGCTTGCAACTTAAGCAGCTGCATTCACTTTTGATACTGTCAGGCGCTTGGGGACAGTTTCCTTTCTTCTCTCTCTGGCTCCCTAGGCTCTATCAAAAGTGTGAATCTGAAACCAAAGAACATAAAGCTTCAGTCCACATCTTTGCTCAGCCTTTACATGTACATTTTCCTGTTTTGAGTTCTTTTAAACGGCAGCTATCAGAAAGAATAAAATAGTGCATCACCTAGTAGAGTACTGAAGTGATCATCCAAGCAGTTTTCTTCTCCCTGAAGCCAGACAGCCAAAGCTTTTTATTACTGACTGCTTGAACTTCCTGTGTCTGTCTGTCTCGGTTGCTAGGCCACCTCGTTGTCGTGATTTGTGATGTTAGAGGCTTTTGATTGTACGCAAACCAGAAATGCTAATTTAAAGATAATATTTACATTAAAAAACCTTTTATCTAAGGTAAGCAGTTATGTGTGGGTTTTGGTTTGTTTTTTTTTTTTTTTTTCCCTCTTTTTTTTTTTTTTTTTTTTTTTTGGTGTGTGTGTAACGCTGTTGTAAGCATCTGGAAAACTGATCCTGGAAGTCTTTAGTTCATGTATCCTCTCAGTAAAATAGTGGTTGAAAAAAACTTTTAAAGTCTTTAGATAGCTTGCAGTGCCAATATTGGGAACCACCATCCCAAGTTATTGTTACTTCTAGCCTACAGGATGGTTATTTCTGCTCTGTGTATGAGCTAGGCTGATGTCCTTTGTATCTGATCCAGAAATGTGGGATGATGACATTTTTGCATTTCATAATAGGGCCTTGATTTGCCCACTGCAGTGTTATACAAACCTGCATTATGTACATTTTGTATTGGCCGTAATTGCTTTATAGGTAAAAGAAAGAGTTGTGTGTAATTGTAAATAATCAAAGCAGTTATTTTTTCATGCTATCATCTGTGTGAGAGTATGCAGCAAAACTTCAGAGAAAAAATAAAATAGGAACTTGAGTCTTTCTCACTTGGAAATCACACTTAGAAGAAAAAAAGGCTGATAGCAAACTGATGGGTAAGGATCCCTTCTCTGATAAAACATAACTTTTCATAACTAGGCAGCCAGGAGCTGTTATTTCTTATTTGTAAGGTATCATCTGCAGAATACAAGCAGAGTCTGTATTTAACACCAAGGTGAGGCTATTTAACCCTTCCATGCTATGTGTATTAAAAGTGGCAACTCATAACAACTGTTACTTATTAACAGCTAATACTGAGATGGACGATGGGTTGGTGTCCTAGGTTCAAAATGGTTGCAGCTGATAGATTGCAATGATATAATGCTAATTATTATGTTATGTATCATTGATTTCTGTTAGATCAGTCAGGCACACAACGCATTTGAGAACTACTTTGAAAATCAGATCAGTTGTTAATCTCAGGGTGGGTTAAATCTTGCTGCTCTCTCTGCAGTTCCCATGTTCAGGGTGGAGATAGCAGGTGACTTATTCTACAGCTTCTGTGGAAAAGTCCTGTCTGCCACCCACCAGGTGAAACGGTGCATGAAAAGTGTTAGATATACAAAAATAGACACAAGCAAATCCCTTGTTGTTAGAAAATCCTAGAAATTCTCAGTAAAAACTAAGGGCCTTAGGGGTATGTTTTGGCTCTTCAGCTAACAAGGTCCTGTGAATGTGTGTGGTGTGTCATTTAACTGACTAATTACACTTTTAAAAGGCATGTATTCTAGCTGTAGAATAACATTTATTCTGGACACAAAGGACTGGGGCCTTTGGAAATTTAAGTACACAATGGTCTAATCCCATATTGTGAACTTCCAGCCTTGCAGTGGTTCTTAGGGAAGGTCTGTGGCAAAGCCTTAGAAGGAGTCAGAAAGGAGGCACCTGGGGAGCTGTCCCTGAGGACAGAGTAGACTGAAGGCTCTTGCCCTGAAAAGGGCAGGGTAGAAATCTTGGGTAACATCTTTCAGTTGTTCCCTTATTTTACCTCCTGTGAAGTAGGAAACACCTTCCAAGATAATATTGTCTTGCCATTTGAGTGCTTGGGAGCTCAAATCAAAAAAAGCCTTTCTTGTGGGGGCTGTGAGGGAATTACTTTCTCTTCATTTGGTTTCAGTCTTCCATGCCAGCTGCCTTCCCTGCCTAGGCAGTTTCTGCTAGACTAGGACTGTTTTGTTTTCAGAAACAATTTTCCCCCTCTGGAAATATTCTGTTATGTTACTGAATCAAAGATCCACATTTCAGGGCAGATGATTTAAATGCAAAACCAGTATTCATGCCAGACAGGGGAAAAGCAGGCTTCTTCTGACAGCAAGCTGAAGCAGCATAACCCATGCAGAAAATTGAAGTACAAAGCCATATTTTGTTTGCTGCCCCCTCCTTACCTTTCTTTTTCCTTTTATTTATTTATTTGTCTGAAAGTAGTTAGTTCCTTAGGTTGTTTCTGCCTGGGTTTCTACCTTTCTACAACTTACCTGCTCTGGTACGCCCAGAGAGTGCCGACATTACCCATTCCCAGGTAAACCGTGACATGCCATCTTTGTCAGAGGACATTCCTCAAAAAGGTTCCTGCAACAGACATGGGATTCAGTGCTTGTTGCTATGCTCATCCTCATAGCAATACCCTGCCTCTCATTGTGTTTGGGTGATGTGGGCAACACTGGTCAGCCTGAGAACCTTCCTAGGTGGCACTCCTGTCTCCTTGCAAGGATAGATGTGAGCCAGGCAGTGTGGACTTGTGGAGGTGAGTTTCAGGGAGGTGAATTTTTCTCGGACCTGCCAGCTCAAAATCAGTGCAGACAGAGTACTTTTGATGTGACAGCACTGTAGATTCAACCAGTTTCCTGCGTGCTTCAAAGCGGATGTCAGCTGCTTCAGCAGGTGGAATGGGCGATTTAGGATGCTGTGCTGAGGGATAGGCTGCTATATGCAACACCTTTGCCCAGTAGGTCATCTGTGACTTGAGCGACAGCATGCAATTGAACAAATGCACCATTATTTTATCTTGAATATGAGATCTGCATCTGTATCTAGTGAATAACATATAAAAAATGCATAGCTTTGAAGCAGATGGTTTTAAAAAAAACCAACAAAATCAAACCCCAAAATATTCTGCGACTCATATGGCATTGATAACAAGGGCAGGGGGTTTGGCCCGTTCTACTCATATGAACAAATCCCTGCATTTTCTTGTTGCAAATGTGCATATTGAGCACATAAAAATGTGCTGTCTACTCTATGGTGGATATCCCAAACAAAACAGAAGTTTCATACTATCAACCCTGTGTTTAGACAGGCTGGGAGAGGGGTGGCTGAGCACTTGCAAAACCACCAAAGCATGTCAGTAGGAGAAAAGAAGCATTTTTTACTGATTGTATAGAATGAATAATAATCAGTCTAGTCATGCTGAAGTACCTTTGGGGTTAGAATTGAGAAACAGCTTTTCTGCTGTGAAATAATTTGGTAACTCTTTAAACAGAATAAAGTTTATTTTGTAAGTAGATTATCTTTGTTTAACCAGTTAATTTAAATCACATTTCTGTGGGTTTTGATTGTTTATTTTTTTAACCTTAGTGTGCTAAAGTATGTACTTCTAATTTTTGAGGCAGTTACTTTATTATCTGCCACAGAAAGGTGGTTTATGGTCCTTTTTCCTTATTCACAGTCATAAATAACATATTCAACCCATGAACGATCAGTGATTTATGCACAGTTCAGTTCAGCTGAATACTGTAATATCCCATTCTAATCATTAAAAACAGTTATCAGAAGATAACATTAGGTCAGTGCACAAAGTAGGCTGTTTAAACCGTATTATTGATTGCTGCTTTGTGAAGATTTTCCTCAGTTATGGTTAAACCATGCACTTTTATTTGCTACTGACTTCTACAAAAGATGGTCTGGCAACATGATTTCAATTGAGATCAACATCTTTGTCGGTGACATGGACAGTGGCATTGAGTGCGCCCTCAGCAAGTTTGCTGATGACACCAAGCTGTGTGGTCAGTTGATATGCTGGAGGGAAGAAATGCCATCCAGAGGGACCTTGGCACACTTGTGAGGTGGGCTGATGCCAACCTGATGAAGTTTAACCGTGACAAGTGCAAGGTCCTACACCTGGGTCGGGGCAATCCCAGGTACAGCTCCAGGTTGGGCAGAGAAGAGATTCAGAGCAGCCCTGTGGAGAAGGACTTGGGGGTGTTGGTCGATGAAAAATTGAACATGAGCCGGCAGTGTGCGCTTGCAGCCCAGAAGGCCAACCGTATCCTGGGCTGCATCAAAAGGAGTGTGACCAGCAGGTAGAGGAAGGTGCTCCTGCCCCTCTCCTCTGCTCTTGTGAGACCTCACTTGGAGTATTGTGTGCAGTTCTGGTGTCCTCAACATAAAAAGGACATGGAACTGTTGGAATAAGTCCAACGGAGGGCCACGAGGACGATCAGGGGACTGGAGCACCTCCCGTATGAAGATAGGATTAGAAAGTTGGGGCTGTTCAGCCTGGAGAAGAGAAGGCTGCGTGGAGACCTCATAGCAGCCTTCCAATACCTGAAGGGGGCCTATAGGGATGCTGGGGGGGGGACTCTTCATGAGGGACTGTAGTGAATAGGACAAGGGGTAATGGGTTTAAACTTAAACAGGGGAAGTTTAGATTGGATATGAGGAAGAAATTCTTTACTGTAATGGTGGTGAGGCCCTGGAATGGGTTGCCCAGGGAAGTTGGGAATCATAGAATCATAGAATAGTAAGGGTTGGAAAGGACCTCAAGATCATCCAGTTCCAACCCCCCTGCCATGGGCAGGGACGCTGTCAGTGTTCAAGGCTGGGTTGGACAGAGCCTAGGGTGACATGGTTTAGTGGGAAGTGTCCCTGCCCATGGCAGGGGGGTTGGAACTAGATGATCTTAAGGTCCTTTCCAACCCTAACTATTCTATGATTCTATGTCTTGGTTTTGATGCCCAATTCAAAGTTGGTGCTTACAGAGTTTCATTTTGTTTACAAATTATCTGGTTCTAGGCTTTTTGAAGTCAAGGCTGCCTCTTCAGTTACATCTTCCGAAGTGGAGAATACTTACTTATCTACTACAGAAGCTGCTATGGAAGTTAATGCTTTTATTAATTAATTTTCCAACTGTAGGACTTACTCTGGAATTTAAGCAGGTGTAGAAAGCAAGGAAGGTTCGGGTTTACAACTGGCTTTTCAATCAGTTTAGTCTGTGTGTGTCCTGTAGACATTTTGTAGTCTGCCACCCACCCTCCCTGGGGGCTGGATTGGTGGTATACCAGCTGGTGTGTTCTGTTTGTAAAATATGTGATAATCACTCCTGTAAGACTACCGTCCTAATGTCTGTAGAAATGTATTCAGGAACACTGAGAAGAAAGAACAGATACAAGAGACATCTCTTTTTATTAAACATTGTCTATTAGGGTCTGCATATTTTTTAATAATGCCGTTGCATTCATTGACTCTATGTATATGTGTTTGCATTCATTAAGTTTCTTCTTCAAGAACATTTTTGAGACTGAACTTACTGGATTGCTGGGGAAAAAAAACAAAAACAACTAAAACCAAACAACAAAACAAACCAATTTTTTTCTTCCCTCTATTTAAACCATGGTATTTGACTCCTCTTGAGTATGTATTCATTATCTTAAAATAGAAACAACCTCCCCTCCCTGTGCTCAGAATCAACATTATTGTTGAATTCCCAGGCCTAGGAGAATACTGTTTACAAGCAAATAATTTTCCAGCCTGTATGGTGGAAGAAACTGTCAATTAGTATGAAAAGGGTTAATCGTTACTCCTTTTTAAATACCCCTTTGTTTTGTCTATACTGTGTTTGCAAAAGAAGACACAATCAAATGGCAAACCTGTGTTTTTGTTCCTTTTCAAAAATCCCTGACAAGCCCATGACACAGGCTACTGCTGTAGCTGTACATTTCTATTCATTATTGATGACTTGGGGCCAGGCAGGCAGCACAGAACACAGGCAATATAGATTACCATATTGGGGACTGGGTTTTGGGGGGTTTGTGTAAACACATGTGCGCACACACACATGTATGTGTGCATTTTGGCTGGGTTTGGCTTTGAAATCCTCAGTTCTGAGAGGAAATCATATCTGGGAATAACAGTGGGAACAGATTGAACGAAATTTGTGGTACGTTTTAGTAAAACAATTCAGGGCACTTAGACTAAAGGAAAAAAATGAATGTATGAGTGAGCTCAATCTCAAACTAATTATTGATAGCTTAACTTTCCAGAAGACTTGGAAATGATCCTGAATGGTCCTGAACATCTTTTACCCTGGGGGATTTGGAGGGCATGTCTTACCATACAGAGTGTAGTTAGCACCTTGGCTGATGAGACATTTTCCTGACACCACCATTGTAAGGTGTCTAATTTATCTGTAACAATAGTTATAGAATAAGCATGCAATTCCTTTATTGGAGGGTGCTGGGGAGAGGGGGAAGGGGTCGGGTGGTATCTCATTTCATGGACACCACAGACCAAACCAACAGTTTGGGTGAGTGTGAGAATTATGCCAGCACTTCAGTGGTACATTTTAAGTGGTATTTCCGAGTAGCAGATCACCAAGAGACCCTTACAATGCTAAGAAAGTGTTTTACTACTACTGATTCGTAATTAATCCTTATGGGTTTTTATTGGCACAACACTCCCACCCATTACATAAAGTTTCTATTTTCTTTCATGTGTGAAGGAAGGGTTGTACAGTGTTTTGCACTTTCACTGTTTGAGGTTCTTGGCTTGAAAAAAAAGGAGGAAGACAGTGGTTTATTCAAACATAGTGTTTACGTGAAAAAAATGAAATGTGCTTTGGTTCGTATATTGATGGGGTTTTTTAGACAGCAACGGTTACACTTAAATAGTTTCAAGTTACAAAGAAAGCCATAGAAAGACATAAGTAGAATCAATTTTGATAACTGTGGTATTTTTCTGTAGTATTTGTCCTAGCTTTGATATCAGATTTCTGTAATTTTTCAAATAAGTTTCTGTTTTCTTCCACGCAACAGGTTATCATGGCAGGAAAAGTGAATTCACAGTTTAGTTAATTCAGAGCTTATTGTGTTAAAATATTTTTTTAAACTTTCCAAAGGAATAAAATACTGAGTGCCAGAGGGTGATTGGGTCCAGCTTACAAGGAAGGACATAGGAGGTTTTTAGGGATGTTGTTCTGTCTTCGAACGTTACTGTTTCACTTCTATTTTACACGTAGAACCCTTTAAAGTAAGACTGGTGTAGAGCGTAAAAACTGTTTTCTCTTGTTTTGGGAAGGAGAGGTGAGAAGCTATTCCAGTGGAAGAGGGACACTTAGCTCTTCCAAAAAGCAGTGCCAGTTAAAGCAGAATGTTTGCTTAGTGTATTCCTTTCATTCCTGTGGCTCTGGTTTCTCTTGTGACTCAGTACTCTTAAATGTGTTTGAAAATACAGAAACAACTATGTGGCTAATTTAACAGTAGAAATTAGATTTTAGAGGGAGGTTTTTCCCCCTGGAAGGTCCCACAGCACCATCTAGTGTGCCATGCTTTCATGCTGCCAGATGGTTTTATGGTAGCAAGAGATGCTGAGGCTGGCACGATTTGCTAGTAAAGTCTTCTCAGTAATTAAAATTAGCATTTGCTGGTTACTCGACATAGATTCAAATGCAGGAGAAATTTAGCTGCTTTTAAACTTTCTTCTGCAAGAAAAGAGACTTAAAAATTAGGTGGAAAAATAATTTCTAAGATACGTATGTTACTGTATTTTTGGTTTTTACGTATAAAACAAAGGAAGAATTGTGGTGCATCCTTTACACTGCACTAACATACCTTGCACTAAACATAGACCCCAAAGCTGCAAGTTTACTATATCCTTATTAGATGTTAAATGCTTTATTGAGAAAGGGCCATCCTTTCACCTACAGACACCCTAATCCTACAAGTTGTGTCTTTCATCCTCAGTCCCACTGAGGTGATGGTATATGGTGTGGGAACCTGACTGCATTGTAGAAATGGCAGGATTGTGTCAAAGTGATTTTTGCAAAGACAGGGGGATTGCTCTGAAAAACAGAAGGGTATGAATGATTGAGGAGTTCTTTTCTCCCTTTTATGCTGCCTCTAGGGAGGGCCCACCTAATAGCAGTTTATAAATTCAGTTCTTATGCTGACATACAGAATAATAGAGATTTTGTTCTCTGCTGACACCGCATGAGAAATAAATTTGAATAGGAAGAGAAAACGGTTTAATGAGCTGGAATTGGGGAAAGTATTGTGCACATGAGGAAGTTTTTAAAGATTCTCATTGAGGTGGGAGGCAAGGGAGAGGAAGGGTGTTTTGAAGCAGGAATGATGGTCAGCAAAAGCAGCTGAAGAGGAATTAGGAAACAGAGCTACAGCCTTACCAGTATCACTGAATGCACTGAAGATGTTAGCAAGACAGCTGACTTGAATGTGTTGCACCAGAAAGAGAGAACAAAAAGTTGCAGGAAGGTGTTACAAGTTTGCATGAGGAATTCAGTTTGATCCCATTCCAGGTATATGGGCAAAGGCCCGCCAAAATTTCCCTCAGTCAGGCACAATGCTGCGGAGCTGCTGCAGTAGCAGGTGCTTGCAGCACTTGGGAAGTACAGCCAGAAGTGGTTTCCCCAGCAGCAGCCCCCCACCTATTGTAGGAGCTGTTCTACACTATGCCAGACAGTTCGCACACTCCCATCTAACTGAATTTCATTTAGTTCTTAAAATATTGCTAATACAGGCTATGAGGTTTCAGGATATTTGATGAAAGCCCTTATTTTCAACTCTGAGTTAGACTTTTGCTGTGTTTTCTACATCATCCCGGCTATTATTTCAGTATCACCTGCAAAGTCCCAAGAAGTTTTTATAGTTTGTTTAAAACTTCAGGTGCTTTACTGCTGTGTTCCAAAATATGATGTTGCTGTACGAGAAAGTTTCTAATGTGTCGAAGATGCCCTCTGCTGGGAAGCCAGGCAAACTAGGCTTGTATGGAGTTTTACCTTCTTGAAATACTCTTTTCATACTTTCAGCTTAACTCTCAATATGATACTGGAACCAGCCTTTGGCTGATTATCCAGGTATGTGAAAGCCCTGTTTCAGCAGTAGGAGTTGTTCTTTATATGATGTCTAAAATTAAGGTTACTGCATAGTAGTGGCATGGGACTATAAATCAAGTATGTATATATATATATATGCTTTTATTCAAGAGGATGCATAATGTAGTATTACAGTAATACTCAACATATTACTCAGGTGTTGTGATGTGGCATTGTGGATCTGTGACCAGTCTGAGAGGTGAGGGTAGGGGGAAGTCTTGTTACTCCTTTGTTTGAATAGACTTGGGAGTTGGCTTTGAGTGCTGTTATGGTCTTTACAATCTCAATTGTGTTTTTAAAAGCACTGGACAATAAGCTCTTTGACCTTTAGAAGAGCCCCCTTTTTTCCTTTTGTGACGGTACCAGATCTTTTGAGAACATTATCTGTATTTCTGTCAAAGCTCTCTCTTGCTCACAAACATACCGAATTCAGATCTAGAAGTACTCTTCTAGGGGCACGGTTCTCATTTTGTAATGTAAAGCATAAGAATTTTTTTTTTTTTTTTTTTTTTTTAAAAGAAACCCCATTATTCCCAGCTCAAAAGCAAGGAAACAAAAGGTAAGAAGAAATAGAAATAATAAAAGCTTCAAGATAAAGTCTCTCTCCTGTTGTAATCAGAAAAACTGCAAGGATTTGTTTGTTTGTTTAGGGGGTAGGGACAGGCTGGGTTTCTTTGTTGCTCTTTCTTTACCAAAAGTGCCACCAATGCTTGAAATAAACCCATGCGAGAAATAGTGCTGTATGCCGATGAAGATTTCATTCCAGTTCCAATTCGTGCTTGTTTTCTGATTTAATTATCCACAGTTCATAGCCATTTTTCTTGCACATTGCTCCATCAGTAGTAGTGGAAATGTTGCCCAGTTAACTTTTCACTGTTCAGTTTATAACACAAAAATGTTTACACTGGAGCTCCTTTTGTGTCCTGCTCTGTGGGAGCATTCAAGAACATCTGTAGCTTTAAGCACAAGTAGATAATTGATTTTGGAAAATACTTGTTTGTTCAAAACCTTGATTACAAACCCCTTCGTTTTCCTTTCTAGCCCTATCTCTTAAGATAAATCAGATGTAACTTTGGTTAAGAGATGATTTTTTTTTTTTTCCGCTAGTAATTGCCACAAGCGTGTCATACTGATGACCTGTAAGAATGAAGAAAAATTGCATGGGAAATTTGTGGGTAAAGGAAAGGAAGGAAAGTTCACATGTATTTCATGCCTCATTACAATAATCCTTACTCGTCTTCTACCATGTGTCCCTCTGGATCTGTGCCCACCTTCCTCTTACTATTTGCATAATTTCTTTGTTAATGATTTGCCATCATAGTTTCACATCCATTATGTTACTTCCTTTAGCTGTCCGATTTGGCAACCAATTACATGTATTGATTCTACATAGTCTCTTGGAGAACAGACACCTTTTAATATCTGCTGTACAGCAATACTGTACTGTGTGAAACCTATAGAAAATCTCTTAACATCTTTATCTATACAAGACAAGTAACAATTAAATGAATTTCCCAGTACATCCCTACTGTTAAAGTATATGTTTATGCACATGCTCACACTCACAAACCTGTATTTAAGCTCAATTAAGACATGTTTCATGATCTTTACTGTAAAAAGAAATCTGTTTACAGGTATCTGACTATTCAGATTCCTATGTTGTATCAGTGTCTCAGGTCAAGCTGATTTTTTTTCTTCCCCTTCCACTACAAACATTGGAATATATTCAGTCGGTCTTTCACATCAGAGGTGTAAATGGATTTCTTGAAAGTTTTTCTGCTGCTAGCAAACGGCAGTCACTTTACAACTCTGCCTCCATTGTGGGCAGCAGTCGGAAAGCTTAACACTCCACCAGAACTCTGAAGATGCTAAAACTGTGTAATGACCTTGCATTCTCAAGGGCAGATGCTCAGCTTCTTCTGGAAGTGCTAATCTACAATCTGTTTATCTCCATACACTATGTATTTGACAGTACTTGCCTGGAAAGCAAGGCAGGGAAACGTGTAGTCAAATTTAGTTACTCTTTCTTCTCTGATGGTGTTAGTGTCCAGTGGACTTAGAAATTATAGCCTTTATTTTAATTTTTATCTTCCTTTGTGTTTTTCAGCTTGTCAGTCTTAGAAAGCAACCACACTGCCAGTGTCAGAATATGCCTCGTCTTCTTGAAGCCTCTGCTAGTGCCTGAGCTGGACCATGCAAACTAACTTTTTTTCCATCTTTTCTTTATTCTGAGTGAATCAGATTATGGTTAAAACCTAAACAGTTGTTTGTATTTTCTATCAGTAGGCTTTAGACTCCATGTGCTCTCTGTATTATTCTTTAGTGGGTATGAACTGAGATACATTGCATAATTCTTAAAAGCATATTGAGGAGCATGTTTCAAATGAAGAGGTAATGTGTTGAAGCCAGGTGGTGTGTGCAGGGAAAGGCAATACCTTTTGTTAGACAGATACACTAGTCATGTAAACCCTTCTTCAGATCCAGAACAGAAACCTGAGTAGAAGGGGTTTGCACATAAAAGCATGTTAGCACTTGCAGGTAACATAAAAATGAGCTTTACATGCCCCAAGTTTGTTCTTTACTAACTCTGTTAGTCAGTCTGATAAGAGATGTTCCCTCTCCTAACAAATCTTGCCTTGCTTGCACCTGTAAACCATTACAGCCACCAAAGCACTGCTGACTGGTTTTAATGTAATCCCTGTAGGTTTTCAAACTGGTGTTCCTTATCAAAATAAGACATTAACATCAAATTAATCTGATTTGGCAACAGCATCTATTTTTTAATATGAACTTGTCTGTTTTGTCAGATATTTGTTTAGCTTCCCAGAGAATTGTGTATGTGTTGCAAATGGCAGAATCCAACCTTGTAAATCCTTTCTGTGGTGAAGCAACAGGAATTTTCTTCTGATTATTAAGATCACTGGGTTTAACAGTAAAATTTTGTAAAGAATTGCTAGAATTGACATTTGGATGCTCGGTATTCAAGAAGCTTAGCCAGGAATCTATTTAGGGTATATACCATGATTCTCTTCCTCTCTGCTTACAGAAGCAGGAAGAAGGGTTATTGTCAGAGTGGTAATGTTTCCTTTTATGATGTATGCTTTGATTTAGCAGTGGCAGTTGCCCATTGCATTAATATCACCAAGCTTCTGAAGCAAATTTACATCAAGTCTCAGGCCCCATGCCAAAGAGGAAGAACACCATCTTTGTTTATCAACAAGAGAAAGGGGAAGGTTGTTTTGTTTTGGTTTTATCTTAGCATTTTTCTGTCATGTATAAAAGTGCTGTAAAATGTACTGAGGCATGAAGCGCGTAAGAAATGACTAATGGTGCTGAATCAATGAGTTCCTTCAGATTTAGAGAAGAGCTGGCTAAACTCACCAGCTGTCAGTGTGCTCTCTTCTTCCTACACTCAATGCTCATTTGGAGTACAGGATGTTTTGGCATATTGCCTTCTACTCCATCCATGCTCCTCTTTGCTCATTGCAAAGGTCTGAAGGTGGAACCCTGGTGCAGTGGTGTTCTGCCATCCCAAAATTACAAAGCGCTTAGAGAATATTCAGGCGCTCATGAAGCGTAGCTGCCAATGGGGAAAGGGGGAGAAGGGGAAAGTCTGGCTCACGTATTCTTAGTAGCAGTTCATACAGGTTGGAGTTGGGTTCTGATGAAGTGACTGTGTTGCATCTACATTATACAGATCTTACTGTCAGTTCTTCCTTCTGAGCATCATCGATGCTACTGTACGCAAATATCAGTTCAGCTCTCGGTGCCATTCTCCCTTCCTCAGCTTCTGTTCCTTTACAGCTGGTATACTTGAACACTTACATTTCTTCATAACTGTTGTCTGCATTTTCGTCTAGGCCTTCCTGTAAAATGTGAGTGACTCCCTGAAGCAATTCTTATT
Source organism: Amazona ochrocephala (assembly GCA_039720435.1). NCBI lineage: Eukaryota > Metazoa > Chordata > Aves > Psittaciformes > Psittacidae > Amazona > Amazona ochrocephala. The sequence continues at coordinate 67,786,732 of CM077879.1, forward strand.
GCTTCTACTTCTTGTCTTTCTAGTCTTTTATGATCTGTCTCAGCTGTGACATTTGCAAAAAGATGAATGATTATGGATGGCTAGGCTGTGGGGCAGTCAGATATGGCATATATTATTTACTTCAAAATATGTTTTTAAACCCTGCAGAGCCTTCAAGTTGCACCGCTTAACTGTTTCCTCCTCAGTTTTTCTTGTCTGCTGCCATTTTTGGCATTTACTTGTTGCATTTTGTTTTAAGAACACAATAGGAACTCTGTGTGCCTAGTGGGCTGTCTGGGTCTATGACTTTTTATGGATCCAGAAAGCAAATACAAAACTAGTCATATAAGGTTTTTCTGTATATTAGCTTTGAAAAGATTGAAGTAAAGTTGTGTTACTCAAGGTTAAATGAAAAGCAGAGACGACTGTTTTTTTTGGTTGGTTGGTTGGTTGGTTGTTTTGGTTTTTTTTTGCTTGGAGCAAAAATCCAAACAGAAAATAAGCATCCTTATAGACGAATGTGAGCAAGTTTTGGACTTCTGTCCATTAAACAATAAAGTTTGTGAATAGCTGAAAGACTAGTTTTCTTGAGACATATCTGGATGAAGAATAGCCTTGGGTTAGAGAAGTTCTGAACAAGCTTTGTGAACTGGCATACATTAAATGATAGAATTATTTTATTGAGCAACAATAAAATATTGAAGTCAGATGGAAGGATGGTGGGGAATAGCTGTTTGCAGCTCTGAAACTGATGCATGTCATGTTAACTCCCAACCCAAACAACTCATTTTAAGATTTGCTCTCATGAAAGTTAAAATCCTCTGTTTTGTCCAATCATCAGCTTAAAACCTGTTCTTTGTCAGGGAAGACAACAAATCTTTTTGCTTGCGTCTGCCTGGGGGATGTGAAAAGCTGAGGTGGTCCTATGTGATTAAATCAGATGAAAGACTTGCCTTCTACCAGTGAGACGTGAAGTCTAATCAAGTGAAATGAGTTTTGAGATCTCAGCTCATTTCCTTGGGGAATATCAGTTTACATTACACAGTCACGACACCTAATTCATCACGGTTGATGCGGCTTTTGCTCAGAAGAGGACCTGGGACTGGGTAGCATGGGACTTGATCACAAGTACCCCTCTAAGGAGGAGCGGCTTAGTCAAGTTAAGATACAGTATAGTGAGGGGAGAGCCTTAATATGTTTTTTAAAATAAATGATCTATATTTCTGTGTATCAGATCTTTTAGGATAGAGGGACTTAGGTGCAAAATGGAGAAAGTTAGAGGTAAAAAAGAGTATAATTTATAAAATGATCGGCGTACAGATATTAAAGAGCATATACCGTGAAGAGCAAAGCTGAAGTTATTGTCACTTAATTTCTATGATGTTGAAAGATGGTTTTATATTTCCAGGCACTAAGGTACAAGGAAATAAAGACTGTTCTGCTTCCCTGACTCTTTTTTTGTTTGTTTCTTCCAGGGCATTGTTATAACTCCACTTCTGCTTTTGCTTTTTGTAAGTATCTTGATTTTAAGATGTGTTTTTACTGCCTGATCTTGCACCTCTTAAACAGTATTTTTAAGATACAAATTTGGGTGATTTAACATTGCTTAAATAACAAGGAAGACTTTTCTGGTCAGTATTTGGAATAAGCTGTCTCCCAGAAAGGCCATCAAAGTGTTGTTGCAATGAATGCAAAGACTAGCTGCACTTCATTCTAAGAGGACCAAACCCCATTGTTCTGGTAGAATTATAAAACCATGTTCTATTTGTCAGGCTGGCTGGCTGAAATACAGACACTTGTCAAGTAAGCTGATTACTCACTTAAGAGATCTTTGGAAAGCTTTCACATGCAGGAGCTGGACAATATCGTACTGATCCAAAATGGATGACAGGCCTATTGGGAAAGCGTTGTTCAGATAAACAGAGCCATGCTTTTGGACAACTAAGCTCATGGGTATTTTTGTGGTGAGGTTAGTGAGTGAGCAGCAGCAGCAAGACTCATTACTGGAGCCCTTGTGTACCACTAAATGCGATCCTGCTTCCTTTCTGTTAGTTCAGGATTTCTTTTTCAATTGTTAGTCTTTAGTCAGGGCCTTGTTCCTTACAGTTCATGGTAGAAGAAAAGGGAGAAGACCAGGTTTTACCTTCATACTTTATAAAGGTATGGGTATTCATCAGCATACAACAAAGATACTTTAACAGATGGGTAGTGGTGCTTTAAGTCCCCTATCAGGGAGTCTTGATGCTTGAGGATTTGGTAGCATAAATGACAGGGAATAGAGCAAATTGCCAAGTGAGGAATGTGGCTTTGTGAAGAGCCAGGGGAATAGGCAGAGGCACTTCAGGAATTTCAGCAGATGTATACATTGTCTTTCATGTTTATCTTACTAATTACATTGTATGTAAACCAGCATACTGGAAAGGAGGGCGTGCCAGAAGTTAGTCTGAAACAGTTTGTAAGTGGCATACAAGTGGCAAGCTGTTTGTGGTAGGGATGCTTAAGCAGCATATGTGCTGTACACAAATATAGCAGTATATACTAAACTGGGATAAATAGTACTGTGAGAGTGACTAACATTATCAACTACTACTTCAGTAAAGCTGTGTGGGAAGGTCCTTATTTTATATAACAAATTGTGATTCATCTGATGTAGCTGTGTTTACACAAGAGCTGCTTTGACCATATTGTGTATGTCAATACACACTAGCAAAGCTTTCTTGCTATACCTGGGACAATAGACTTACTGTAGGTTGAAAAAGATAACTACTCTAAAAAAAAATAGTGGGGTTTGTTATTCTTGCACTGAATTTGTTGCTATCCTCTTCCCTTCTGTATAAAACTTGTTTCTTCTATAGGCATTCATCCAGAGACTTGTGCCTTTGTTTCTAAGTGACTGAAACTTCAGCTCTTTAAACTTTTGCTCACTGGCAACTTTCACCTCACTGAGTTTTGGTGCTTTACATAGCCCAAAGGGATATTTTCTGTAGAAACTGATATGTTAAGGAATGATCTGCATGCCTTTTTAATCTTTCCTTTGGTGACTTTATGGGCAGATAACATGATATTCTGTCCCGAATTGCAGTTTTCACTGTTACTTCTCAAAAGGGATGGTAAAATTTTGTGTGCAAGAACAGGAAGGCAAAGTTGGTGCCTCTGTTCTTCCTAGCAGCACTGGAGACACTTGTATGAGAAGTGTGTAAAATGTATGTTAATTGTTGTGCAGTGAGTAATTTAGTCATGCAACTTAGCCTTAAGGCTTAGTTAATAAAGATTTGGAATTTTCAAGTTTCAAGATGAAAGTCACACTTACCTCAACAGTAGCTGGGCTGGGCTTCTGAACACTATTCACGGACCTTCGAAGCCAATGCCTTCAGTGAATTTTAATTTCTAAGTTTGGTATTCATGAGCACTAGCACTTCCAGGGTCATACTATGGTAGTCTGAATGCTATGTTGTATTAGTGATCCTATTTGTTATCTCCTGGTACGCAGAGCATGAAATACCCTTAGTGCTGCCAAAAATAAAATACGTTCCTGTCCATTAGTTTGGTTTTGTTATATAGCTTAACTTACAGTAGCAGTTATGGTTTAAACTTTGCCCTATGTGCACCAGAGGATATAATGTTCTGAACTGCCTTTTCTGTGCATAATTGCCTAGTAATGTAAATATAAATTGTTTAAACAATATTGATAAAGGCATGTTGAAGCTTATTATAAATAATGCATTTAATGCAAATAATTTATCATCTTAAATGAATGGAGTTGAACGTAAGATTGTCAGTTACATTTCTGAAAAGTGTTTTTCTACTATGAAACATCAGGTGTAAAGCTTACTCAAAAGAAGTGTTCTAAAAGGTTCTGATGGACTTAATGAAACCTTAAATACTGTGCGCATAATTACTAGACTCTGTCCTTGCGAGGATGCACATCTAGACTTTAAAGAATAGCTGCCTTCACCACAGATTCCTCTGATTAACATTTTACTTAAGAAGCTATTGAATCTGTCTTCCAAATGCATTAATCGGCAGTATCATCATCCTCATGTTAACCCTTATTATTAACAATTAATATGTTATATTCTCAGCAAAGATGTTATAAATGGGCCGTGTCCTATAAACTGTGTGTAATTGATTGCAGTTCATAGATGTGGTGAGCAGGAGTGTTGAAACAAAGTGCTGTAAGATACATCAGTTTCAAGTTAACTCAGGGTTGTGCTCTTCACATTTCTTTGCACTGTTCTGCAGTGTTTCATTAGTGATGGTTAGGAGGCTGTGTACCAAAGCATTTAGGGGAGAACACTGTCTATCTTCCTCTTGTCTGGTCATGTACTTAACTGAAACCGGAGGTAATTATCATGAAATTTTTTTAAAGCCGAGAAATAAGTTTTATTTTCTCAAAGGCATTTTTGGGGGGTGGGGCAGGAAGGGGGAGAACCACATCAACAAGAAATTGAAGTGTAGACTAAATTTTGCTTTTGGAAATAACTATATTATTATCAATAAATAATGACTACAAATAGGTTAAGTAATGCCTGAGGAAGTTAGCCACTTGGGTATGACTGTCCATCTTTGCTTATATGACTTCTTCTCCATGTTCATTTTAGTTATTTCCTTTAGTAATTGTATTAACATTTTATGATTTGTAGTAACAGTTTATGATTTGAATTCTTAAGTATGGTGCATTTGGGCACATTTGCATTACTAAAAGACAGTTAAGCGAAAGATGTCATCATACTGTGAAGATAATAGTTCTGTGATCTCTTTAATAACCTCGAGATGTCAGCACCTTTTTATGATGTTTCATCTGAAATACACAACTTCAGGAGCACTGCACTGTGAAACACTTGTAGCTGTATCATCTCACTTATATGTCCTTAGATTGTTATGAAAACCAGAAATATATATGAATGCAGATTTATTTTCATTGGTGCCTCGGCAAGGTCATGTCACTTGGATTTGCCCTAGAAGCAGAATGAGCATAGACATTGTACTACCATGTAAGAGGATAATGCAGAGTGTCCTTTTTTGTGTGAACAAACCACGCAAGCTTATGATTTTGTTGACTGCATCCAGTATCAAAATACAAGAAGTCAGTCATCCGCACATCTGTTGGAACCAAATGTGATGCTCTGGTTTTTATGGCACAGTATTGCAGCCTTGCCACCTTCTTGGTCTTGCACTTGATGCTGAGTCTCAGTGCCTGACCAATATAGTCTTGTCAGTAGTAGGAAGTACAGCTGGTTCGCTATCAAAGTAACGTAAGTCAAGGTCTGTGAATCTATGTAACTTTATTGAAAGCCGTCAATGTTAGAGATAAGTATTTTACATTTTTATGTACTTTACATTCTTTAGAAACATGCCTGCAAAAGAATTCATGTGGAACGTTAAAGATCCAATGCAAAATTCATGTGTATTTTTAAAAATACACTTGGCAAAATCCATCATGGAACCATCAGACATTGCTCCCATGTTTGTTCTTTTACCAAGGATGACTAACTGTGATGTTTGTGTCAAAATGGAATCTTCTATGGCTTTATCAGTTTGCTTCTTTTCTTGATTTATTCAGTCATGTTTTGTTTTCTGGTACCCTGGTACACTCTCAAATTTCTTAATTTTATAGCAGCTATTTTTATGGTGGCATTGTAGTGATGCCGTAAGTACTGGAAAGTAGCACTGCTGGAAGAACTCGGGAGTAGGCAGCAGCAAATTCTGTGCAAGTATCACAGAAAAAAGTGAAATAAAATTACGTATGACTAAGGACATGAATGAAGCTAGAAGTTGATTGAAATACTAGGGTTAAAATCTTTCCCATGTAGTCACAATCCTTGAATTAAAACATCATTTAAAAAGTTATTTCTCAATTTTTTGCCGTCTTCTCCAATTCCATGTATTTCAGATAAATACTTTTATTAAAAAGAGCTGTTTTGTTTTGGTTTGGTTTGGTTTTTTAACAGGATTTCTGCACACTATGCCTTGTTCTTCCTCTCTAGCACTTGGTACATGAGAGTTTATACCAGTCAAGTGAATCGTTAAATATGCAAATATTTTAGTAGCTGGAAAGCCATGGAAGTTGATAAGGAAGTTGCAGCTAATGGATTTCACTAGTATGTGACAAAAGGCTGATTACTGTGAGGAGAGAAAGCAGCATAGCAAATTAGCTATTAATAGATCAGCTACTTCATGGGGAAGACTTGAAGTGCATCGTTATTCCTGCCTGGTTATTTACCTCACCATTTCCTTTCTCTTAAATCATTGGGAAGACAAAATTCTCTGATCCAAACCTTTTACAATTAACTAGAACTTTTTTATGACTGCCATGAAATTTGTACTTAATAATTTTATTCCTTTTTCAAATTCACCTTTTATTGTATCCAATACAATTGGATACGAATTGGATACAAATTGAATACAGATAGCAGTCAGAGAATAACAAGAGGGTTCTCCCTGACACAAAATACTGTAAATTTGCCTAGGTAGAATTTAATGTTTCTGTGGAAGACTTTCATTTCTACTTGGTTATGCTCTTGAAATTTTCATTTATACAATGCTCGAGGAGCCTTTTAATTACACATCCCGCTTCTGCGTGGCAGAAGCTAACTACACTTCTTCATAGGATTGTAGAACCAGGATATCAGGAGGATCCTGTCCTGACTCATCCAGTCTGCCTCTTTTCCATTCTGTGCAATTCACCTCAAAACTGAGCATGACTCAGATTATTTTTACAGCTATAAATCAGCAGTTTGATTCTATTATGTCTTTACACTATTTCTCGCAGTAATTCTGTTTGTTTGCCTGTGAAGAAAGGTTTGTTTTTAGGCATGGAGATTATCATAGTAAGGAGGGCAGCCAAATATAATCAGACATTTTAGCATAATGCTAATTTTGGTGCAATGCAGATCATCTAGGTGGTTTAAAAAACGAATTGTTTCATGACAGCAAATGGGGCACAGAACTTAGCTTGATCCAGCTAGAACCTGAGTAAAATCATGTTTACTCATTCAGACAGAATAGTTGCATTTATAAATGTGTAGGTAGGTTTGAGTAACATTTATATCAAGCTATTTGTTTCCTCTGTTCCTCAGTTCTCACTTCTCTTTCTCAAAGTGGATGTGACAAACATAGCCAAAGGACGTCTGGAACCCAGGCAATGTCTGAGAGTCTCTGGGGCATTTTAGTTTGTGATCCTGATGTGTTTGCATACTGTAACTGTTGCGGCAGTCCTGGTCACATTGGCATTCATTATGGGCTGCATCAAAAGGAGCGTGACCAGCAGGTCGAAGGAGGTGATCCTGCCCCTCTACTCTGCTCTCGTGAGACCTCACTTGGAGTGTTGTGTGCAGTTCTGGGATTCTCAACATAAAAAGGACATGGAACTGTTGGAACAAGTCCAGAGGAGGTCCACAAGGATGATCAGGGGACTGGAGCACCTCCCGTATGAAGACAGGCTGAGAAAATTGGGGCTGTTCAGCCTGCAGAAGAGAAGGCTGCGTGGAGACCTCCTAGCAGCCTTCCAATATCTGAAGGGGGCCTATAGGGATGCTGGGGAGGGATTCTTCATTAGGGACTGTGGTGAGAGGACAAGGGGTAATGGGTTTAAACTTAAACAGGGGAAGTTTAGATTGGATCTGAGGAAGAAATTCTTTACTGTGAGGGTGGTGAGGCCCTGGAATGGGTTGCCCAGGGAAGTTGTGAATGCTCCACCGCTGGCAGTGTTCAAGGCAGGGTCGGACATAGACTTGGGTGGCATGGTTTAGTGTGAGGTGTCCCTGCCCATGGCAGGGGGGTTGGAACTAGATGATCTTAAGGTCCTTTCCAACCCTAACTATTCTATGATTCTGTCTTTAGCCTTTTTGATTCCTCATGGTTTGCCACTGTATTTCCAGAGTTAAAGTCTTTATTCTGTGTGATTGAGAAGTTCCTGCCTTTCCTTCAGCTGTTGTCTTCTATGTCTTTCTCTGGGAGTAGATTTAAAATAAGGCCATGCAAGAGTTTATACATGTTGTGTAATGTACAGATTTTGATAAAAACCATTCTACTGAAGTTATTGTCATAATATACAGAAGGGAAACAAAGTTCAGAACTCTTTTTGAAGAAGTAATGTCAGTACCGTAGGTGAGGGAGGCAAGTCTAATGCCATAGCAGTGTACAAAGGGCAGGTAGAGTCTAGCAAACACACTCTTCCCAACGTCTATGCCCAGGTGTGTTATAGCAGCGTTAGGACCTTTTAAGGACTCAAGGGAAAAAAGCTAGCTCCATATTAATGAATCATTTATTTATTTATTCATTTTGGACTGATATGTGGATTTCTGTTTTGTTTACAAGCTAGTCAGGACGAGATAGTTACCTGAAATGCGTGCCTTTGGTGGTCCAGGTAATAGTGAGATAAGCCTGAATGGGTGGGGTGAAGTTGACAAAGTGAAGAACCATATGCTGATATCCTGATAGAGAAGATTGTTTCTTTGAATAGAATAGTTTTACTTTTTCTTAGTAAATTGATTTAGCATCCCAGCACAGTACATTTAATTCAGTTTCTAATTATGTAAAACTAAATAAAAACAAAGAAAAAACCCACCCCAAAACCCCCACACCCAAACCAAAACATAGCCTCATCTATACCAAATGCTTGAAGTCTGTATTTAAGTCATATTTAAAAAGGCTGGCAAGGTTGTTGCTTTTTGAATGGCTGCCTTTTTCAGCAGCGTACAATATTGCTGAACAGTTTTTCATTCCTGATCTATAAGCTGATTATACGTCCACTGGGCATCAAACTTTTAAGCAGTGAGAGAAGTCCAGTCAAGGTTTTTGTAAAAATGAACAAGAGCCACTGCCAAAGTGTCATAGTTTTGTGAAGCCATGCAGAGAGGCCTGATGTGTGGTCTGCTTGGTTAGATTCACTCCTCTGTGACCCAGACAGATTTTAAAGTTTAAAAATCTTCACTTTCATTTGAAAAAGCTTCCTTGACTGCACAGTAAGTAATGCTTTTAGCTCCTCAGCACATAGCAAAAAATAAGTCCAAATAGAGTTTGAAAAACTATGAACCTTTTAAAATTTCAGAAGCTCCTTACAAGAATTAAAATAACAAGGAGATTATCAGTGGTATGGTAGAGTTTTCTGCTCCACTTTGTGCAAGCAATCATGCAGTTTCCTTGCCCTGTGTCCCTTGGGAATAGAGTAGCTGCACTGCCTGACTTCAGGTACTCATGTGGGTGATCTAAGTCTTCCCCTGTAAGCCTTTACTTCTCTCTCTTGACTCCATGGGGAATTTAGGCTGCTTAATCTCAGTGCTCTCACTTGCACCCTTCTTGCAGACCAAAAGTCTCAGTGATGACATCATCTTTAGGTCCCCTCCAACTGTCTTCTGTGCCTACATTGCTAAAATTGGAAGTGATGGGGATGAGATGCTGTAATTTATTAAATATTGTTACCTTAACTGAAGTAAAACATGTGAATGTCTTCACTACTTTTTTAATTATTATTATTTATTGAAATAACTAGACAAATTTTTGTTGCTTGATATTTGTATAAAAGGTAAGGTTAGTTGAGCTAGCTGCTTAATTAGGAAGATTCACTCCCTGTCTTTTTAGACTGTCAGCCTACAGATGTTTATATAATTTACTTGGTATATATGTGTAGCAGGGTTTCAATCGAATATTGATGGAACTATCACCTTAGGTTATAAAATAATCAACCAGAGATTGTTTTAGTGTTGTAATTATGGAATACCAAATGCTTTATTGGGACTTAAAGATGCGTGCACCTACTTCCAACTTTGCGCTCATACTCCCAAGTTTTTATGTGTAAAATAAAATGTATACTAATGTGTGATATCTTTATGAAATTCACAAAGACTAAGAAAAAGTGCAATGTTAATGGTATATTTTTTATTTTGTAGCTTGGATCATCCTCCTCTGTGCCTTTTACATCTATATTCTCGCAGCTGTTTATGACTGTTGTAGTCCCACTTATTATTGGACAGGTATGTCTTTTAAATATACATTCTTATTTAAAAAAATAAGATAAAGAGAGCAATCTTAAAGACAGACTGGCAACCTGATAAGCTGCCACATAGGAACAGCCTCAGGATAGTGAAGTGTAATATCAGAGAAAAGATGCTACAGTGCTCCCTGGAGCCACCTTGATCTTTGTTGAGATTGAGCATCTGTCCCTCACTGCTACAAACATACGCTACTGCATATCGAGAAGGGAGTTTGTGAACATAAAGTGGAAAAAATGGCAGCCCAGACTGTGAGAAATTCCAGCCCCATACAAATGAGCTTTGAGAATACTATATAGTCCTTTTGTCACATGCCCTTTGCCTGGATGATGAAGGAAGTTCTCCCTGTATAGTATCTACTACTGATCATAGGAATAAAATTTCTCAACATTAAAAAACATACAAGGGCTAAATAGTTAGAAGTCAAGAATCCATAAAACTAAGGCTGCTTCAGACATTTTGCATATGCTTTGCAATAAGGGTTTAATTGCACAATTGCAAACTGTCCTTTCTGCATGACTCCTACCATTTGTTACATTGAATGGGGGGTACTCATGGAATGAGAAGTTGTTCAACATTTCATTTTATACTCTTTGTTCATATTGTAACACAAATCCTTGTTTTTCATGGACTCTGAGAGAAATCTTTCACTGAATTTGAAGACACCAGTTGCAATACAAGATTTTTTGTGACACTTGTCTCTATAGTATCATAGAATCATAGAATAGTTAAGGTTGGAAAGGACCTTAAGATCATCTAGTTCCAACCCCCCTGCCGTGGGCAGGGACACCTCACAATAAACCATGCCACCCAAGTCTATGTCCGACCCCGCCTTGAACACTGCCAGCGATGGCGCATTCACAACGTCCCTGGGCAACCCATTCCAGGGCCTCACCACCCTTACAGTAAAGAATTTCTTCCTCATATCCCATCTAAACTTCCCCTGTTGAAGTTTGAACCCATTACCCCTTGTCCTCTCACTACAGGCCCTAATGAAGAGTCCCTCCCCAGCATCCCTATGGGCCCCTTCAGATACTGGAAGGCTACTAGGAGGTCTCCACACAGCCTTCTCTTCTGCAGGCTGAACAGCCCCAACTTTCTCATCCTATCTTCATACGGGAGGTGCTCCAGTCCCCTGATCATCCTCGTGGCCCTCCCCTGGACTTGTTCCAACAGTTCCATGTCCTTTTTATGTTGAGGACACCAGAACTGCACACAATATTGGGTTTCTTTTTGTTTTTTGTTCTGTTTGGGTTTTTTTCTCCACATCACAGTGGGACATTCCTATATAAACCAAAAATTTTCAGAAGTGTCCACTATTCTTGGACACCAAAGCACCCCAAGCATAATTCTTACATGCTTCTAAGTATTTGTTGTGCTCAGGCATTCAGAATGCACAAAGGGAGTATCAGTGGGATTTGCGTTTCTTTCCCAAGGCGATTCTAGCATGGAGTTTGAATCTGGGTTCAGCTGGAGCTTTCTGAATTTTGTCAACCTTAAGCAAACTTTGAAAAGGAAAGTGTGGTTAAAAGGTAGGCAAATGAGAGCAGAGTCTACAAAGGAGCACCCTGGACAAGGTTAAAAATATCTGTCGGTGCCTGTGCTATGTAGAAGAGACAATCAGTCTTGTATCAAACTGTAATTGCACATTTCACAGTCAGCATGTACTGTAACTTACCAAAGTCCTGATAAAGTTTGTTTCTTATATGATCAAAAAACCCCACTAAAGTCCAATATGAAGATGGTCATAATAAGCATGACAATAGCCACCAGCATCAGTACCTGCATAACCTGGCTGTGACCATATGGTGTGGAAAATAAACATAATCCCTGTGTCCCTAAAGGCTGCAAAATTGTTCACATGCTTAGATTTAAATGCCTAAAAATGTCCTTATTAATTAAGGCCACAAAGGGTTGCTAATGAACTACCTGTGTACCACATTCTTACCTTGTCAGAATTAAATTGAATCTCCACCAAAAGTGGACAAGCAAAAGTACTTGAATCTTCTCATCCTGAAAGGTTCAAAAACTGGAAGCGATTAATTGGAAGCCTTAGTTAGAAATTTCTAGGAAACAAATAGCATGGCAGCAGATCTGGTAATAAAGTAACCTATAGTGATGGACTATCAGCAATCTGTACTGCAATGTAGCAAGTCTGAAGATACTGGTAGATTGCTAGACAAAGTGATTGCAAAATTTCAAGAGAGTTTTCATCTCTGTATATAATGGCATGTTACTTTGGAAAGTTGTTCCAAGAAACTGCTATGTGAGCTAACTGGCGGAGTTGTGGGCTTTTTTGGCTGCGCCAAAGAAGAAGGCTAAGTAACATGAATTGAGCAGTAAGTGTTTGAAGTAAGTGTTCTGAATGACTGTAAGTTCAAAATCAGAACTGTGATGGGACCTAACTGAGAACAGATGCAATAAAGACTGAAAGAAAAAAAAAGTAATGATTCTTAAAACTTGTATAACTTGATCACAAATTTACCAAGAGTTTGTTTTTTATATATGCACTTCAATGAGAAATGGAATTATTCTCCTTTAAAAGTGTTTGAAACAGTTTCTGGAAATGAACAGTCAAGAGAAATAGCTCACATTCCTCTAAGCATGAAGATTTTGTTCCTAAAATTATTGCACGTATTTGTATCTGTTCAGAGGGTATGGAAGAGAAGAAATGTTAAGGAAGCTACAGATCAAAAATTCCAAGGGTAGTTTGCATTGATTGTCTTGATAAAGTAGAATTGTGCAAAGGTAAACCAACTTGCCTAGATAGGAATAGAAGCCTTTTTTGAAGGTGGATGTCCAAAAATAATGTGCAGTAATCGTGGAAAAGCGAGAAGCAAGAAAAAGACTGACACCAGGAGATAAAGAGATAGGTCTGCTTGCCCTTTATCCAGAGGTGGCATGGATCTATTCCGATTAAATGGGAAATTTTGCATTTAGTTTGTAGACCACCGCTGACTCATCAGTGAGCTGTTGCACATGCAGCACAGCAATGTTAGACTGCTTCGTGAATCACAAGTTGCTCACTTTGGGATTCCAGATGCATTAAGAGTTAATGGCCCACAATTCATGAATGACAGTTCCAGCAATTATATCTAATTTATCTTTTCATGGCCACAAAGTTGATTCCTTACATGCAGTCATGCTGTTCAGCAGAAAAGTCAGTGGAGAAATGCTGGGGAAGGTTACCTGGTAGCAAAGAGCTTGATTGGGAAAAAAGCCTTTGTGATTGGAACCTGCCTGCTTGGAGGATTGCTTCTATTCAGCCTTCCTAACTCAGCTGTGATCAACAGAGGCTTTATGCTCGATCCACATCAGTGCTAAACAGAGAAGGCTGTTTAAAGGAAGCATTCTCCAAGGGCCTTATTTTCCTTTAAAAAAATCTCGCCTCTGGGAAAACCTGTGTTGCCTAAATGCTCATTTCCTGAGTAGGCTGCAGAGCTGGCTGTTTGAGCAGCCCCTGGGATATAAGCAAAGCAGAGGAGAAGGTGCTTTTAGATTTGTTTTGTTTGGGTTTTTTTGTTTGCTTTGTGGCAAAATGTATCGAGAGTTTTGGTTGCTTGGCTGACTTGTCAGAATTTTTAATGATGGCTGGGAGAAAGAAGTCACAATAGTGTAATTGATGCTTATTTTCTACTGTTTCTTGAATATTTTTTTCAGTGTGGCAAGAGTGCCGTTGACAGGAGTCAAAGATGCTTTTCTAGCTGCTAACAGTGAAATGCATAAGGGGCTGCAGTTACCAGGCTCTATTCAGGTAGTGGCTGCCATTTGTTAGGTAAAGAAAGGACTGTTAGATGAGGACGAAGATATTAAGTTACCAAAAAGGCACTGAGTCTAACAGATAGTTACTTACAGGTGGCCTTCAATAAGGAGAATTGCTCTGTCTTCAGAGATGTGCAGGTTGTGTAAAGCTAAAAACCAGTGTGACCTGCATCCTGTCTACAGATGTGTTTTGCTAACTGTCAGTATGATGTTACTCAAATCAGTATTGCTAGTGTAATACTGCATTTGTATTTATAGCGCAACAAGACCTCTCTGACAAGAGCTCTTGAAACGAGACATAATCTATAGTACTTTATAATGATCTGATGCTGTATAAGCCTTGAAGATCTGTAGTGTGTAAGAGCTTGTTATTTGTGCACCACTCTTGTATACCTCCAAGGGGAATTTGAGAATACTTGTTATATGATAAACATGGTAGTAGATATTTCATAGAAAAGATTTTTGAATTTGCTCTGGCAGCTTGAAGGTCTGATTGTTTTTTCTTAGGTAGCAGAGTTCTGATGAAGATTGCTGCTCCCAGACTGTTGTGATTTTGATAAAATAATTGTTTCCTTGTCTATAGATGTTTGGAATACTTTTAGCCAGCAAAATGTAAGGTTTCAAGAAACATCTAAGCAGTTTCTTCATGGCCAGTTGTGAGATTTGGGTGAAGGCTGTTGTTCTTTTGCTTATTTTTTTCTTTTTAAGTAACAGATAACAGGAACAGTGAAAACCACTGCAATATTTCTTTTCCCCTTTTTACAGACTTGCTCCATTCCCTACACCTAAGTGCTTATGACAGACTTTTATTTTATGTTTTATATTAAAGAGCGATTTATGATTAAATGTTAATGAAATAGAATTTTCACTGTGCTTTCATTATATTCTACTAGTTTGAACATTTTTCAAAGCAGCACACCAAAACCCACTGTTTTCTATGAATAAATAATAAAAAGCTTGTCTGTACGTTATCATTCATGCATTCTCTAGTTGCCCCATTGGTAATTTGTCTGCCAGCGTAAAGTGGGCACTTCACATTAAACAGACCTTAACTAAAGCAAAAATTAATGTTATGATTCTGAGTAGTTCTTCCCAAATCTGTAAAATGAAGCCAGTTGTACAGAAGTCCTTGCTGAATCTAGTCACACAAAAAAATCTTGATGTCCTACAAGTAAAGGATTTTAAGTGCCTTCTGCATCATTGCCCAAAATGTTCCAGAGGAGCCCTATCAGCATTTGGGAGGTGTGCTTATAAACACAACTCTAAAAGGGTGCTACATTGCAATACAAGTTGTCAGTGAAATTGAAACTAAAAAGCTTAGCAATGTATTCATTTTTAAAGAATAAGGAATTGAAAGGGAAAGGTAGGTGGCAGTTACTAGGGAGTAGAAGGTACTATTCCCCTAAGCCTAATGTTTGTTTATAGTGAGTGGGTGGGAGAAACAATAGCTGAAGAAACTGTTATAAAAAGGGAACAGTGTCAAATCCTTTTGTTCTTGTAACTTAAATCCACAGGGAAGTAGCCCTACTTTCTCTTCAAAGTCCAGGGAAGCTGCGGGGAGGGGGAGTGGTACCCTGGGAGATGAGTGCTTCTAGAAGCGTTTTGCAGAAAACAGAGATGGCAGATAAACAGCCTTCAGACCAGTTTGTTCCCTTCTGATGCCTGACAACTCAAACAGGAACAGAAGCTAGTCTCCACAGAAACACAAAACATGAAGAGAACATGTACCACTGCTAAGGGCTCCCTTCGCATTTTTGCCATGTTGCACCTGTTCGTAAGGTTTTAAAGCAACAGTTGTAAATTACCCCACAATATGAAAGTTAATTTTGAAAACGGCCTCATGTTGGTTTTGTAAAGCTTGCTTTGAGGGCTTATATGTGTCAGAAGCTACCTCCTGGGAGCAAACTGACTGACATAATGGAGTAAGATAGCTTTTAAGGGAGTTTGGTAAGCTGAGTAAAGAAAACAAGATGCTTGTAAAAAAAAGAAATTTTTTTTTTAACCCCAGATTGCAAAAATGGCTTTTTTTCCATGCTATCTTCAGAAAAGAAATACTGGATTGCACACGTCATAGAATAAGGGTAGATTTGACATTTGTTTGTGTCCTAGAAGCTCTAGGGAGGTAGGTGAACTAGGACAGTTTGGTACTTTGTGACAGTATGCAGGAACAAGTGAGAATGCATGCCTCTGCGCAGGTAGGGTCTTATGAAAATATCAGACCAGGGTCTGGCTGAAGTGATATGAGCTCTGCTTTGGAAAGGGTCTTGTGCATTTGAACCATGATGCAGACCTTGGATATTCAGAGGGAGGCTATGCTGTAGAAATCCATGAAGGAAGGTCTATCTTATTTATGTCATTTCTGCAACCCACATAATCTCCCTTCTATTCCAGTATCTGATCCTTTCTACTGGTTTTCACAGTTGCTGTCATCTTAGTTTACTTTGGTTTTCCATTTTTTCCCCTTTCATGTCTTCCAGGCTTCACCAAAGTAGTTGCCAATATTTGATGCAGTTGTCTGTCTTGGTTTGCCATCACTGTATAATAAGAGATATTGAGAAGATATTAAACTGTTGCAAATATCTAGCCTCAAAGCTTTTCAAGAGAAAATTTTGCATTGCAGAGTTCATTGCAAAGGTCTGTTGGTATCAGTAGTAATATTAGTAAAGAATGAATTAGGAATCTTACCTTAAAAAGCAAATGAAATAAGGTAACTGCTGCATTTAGGTATAGTGATTATCCAGCATAGTTTTAGCTTGTTTCCTTGTATGCTTCAACATTTGTTTTTTCATTGAAATGGTAAAGCCCCAGGTGTTTTTCCCAGGTGTTTAGAAGTACATAACAATACATATTAAACAAGAGGAGCAGAAATGCAGTAAAAACATTGTAAATTCTGTTAAAAATTCTATCAGTCCAAAAGGATTTATAGAATAAGGAAAAATGGACTTTGTGTAATGATGTAAATACCAAGAAATACTCCTGTGTGTATAACTGAAATTGAAAAAGTGGCTTCATAACCATTCCCCTTCCCCCTCCTTTTTTGTTTTTTTTTCATCGTGGGGTTAAAACCAAACCAAACCAAAACCCACAAAAAAAACCCCAAGTTGAAGATCTAGATAGTTTTAAAAAGATGTTCTGTATTACAGGTGTCAAAAATTACTCCATTCCATATAAATATGGGGTGGGGCACTCCTTGTCCTATTTAGTTTAGTTAATAATGAACATTAATGAATTACATTGTTTATTGCATTTTTATCTTGCATGTCCAGCACTTGAGCAGGCAAGTGTAAAGAGTCTGGTTGTATTTTACTGACAAGTTTCTCTGGGTATGCAGTGTGACTGTTATGAAGGCACAATTAGATAAGTGAATTGTTTTTCTATAATATATCTTCTGCTATTTTCCTGTATGATTTTATAACAGATGAGCATTATTTACCTGCTTTCCCAGAATAGCAGATTGTGTTTCTTTGTGCAGGGGATGTTAAGTGAATTAAGCATATGAGCAGTAATCCCATTTGTTTAGGGAGGCTGGTGTTTAGACAAGGAGGTTAGGGCAGGATACAGAGCAGTCTGGAGTAGAAATGCTGTGGGTGTAACCATTCTGGTAGAAGAACTAAATTGAAATGGGGACACTACTGTTAATTCATGTGTAATTACATTCCTCTGTTGTTAAAAATTAAATCCTGGCCAAGAGAAAAGTTTGAGCCTGAAACTATGTTTTGAAGGAAATTTGAGCTGACGCCTTTCCAAAAAACTCCGGAGATTGCCAGGTCATAGTCACCAGTATGTAGTTGCCTGATGGGCACATTTATGTCATTTTATCATCTAGTTTTCTGTGAGGTTATCACCATCTTTCATAGAATCATAGAATGGTTAGGGTTGGAAAGGACCTTAAGAACATCTAGTTCCAACAAGTTATTTATGAAATATCACCTCCTACAAGGTCTTGCTTCTCTTGTTATCTTCTCTCCACTAAACTACAGTTTGAAGAAAGGATTCACCATGTACTGTGTCTTTCATGTGCCACCTCCTGGTCCGCCATCAGGAATTCCCTGCTCTTTGGGGCTGGCATTTGAATCTGCATCAAAGTCTCACTCTTCTCTCTGTCTGTGATTGCTCCTGCACAGTACTTTTTTTCCATTCTCAACTCTGTTATCCCAGAGGAACTACCACCGTCACTGATAGGCTTGGCCTGGTCAGCTGCGGGTCCATCTTGCAGATGGCATTGGCTCTGTCAGACAAGGGGGAAGCCTCTGGCATCTTCCCACAGAAGACAACCCTCCAAAACCTTGCCATGCAAACCCAATGCATCCCGGGTTTGCTCTTTTCCATCAGTGTGCCATTCTGATGCATCTATTTTGGATGTCAGTCATTCATATTTCTTCTCTAAGCTATAAGTTTGTCTTTTCACAGAAGTATCAGTTCAGTCATTTTCTCAAACACTTGCTTATCCAGTGCTTATCCCTCCTTTGTCCCCCATTATATTGGTATATACTTAAAAACACTGGACTTTGTTATTTTAACTGAGAGGTGGCACATCAGCACGGAGCCTGAGTCTGGCATCCTTCATACAGGCCATAACATGCAGAAATGATTGTATTAGCTTTGACTGTGTTTGCAGACAAATGAAGCTAAATATCTCTGCCTCTCTGCCCAGGCTGCATATTACCTATGAGAGTCTTTATTTAATCATTTCACTCTGCATTGCTCATTGCTTTTCAACCTCTATTAGACTTCCTGTCAGAGAGTGCCAGCACCATGGAACAACAAGGTTTGCTGGCTGACTGTCTATGTACTTCAGTGTGTCTTGTCTTTATTGCATTTGTGTGATTTATAGCTATTTCACTACAAATCTTTGCATTTTTATTTTTTTTTTAAGTTCCGTGTTAACCCTGAAAAGTGATAGAATTGGGATAAGAATTAAAAGCCTTTCAAGGCATCCTTGTCCTGAAACAGCTCTGCAGGGCATGAATAAGTACCAAATGGTTTGTTTTTCAGTCAGAGTGAATCATCCTGTGAAAAATCTTGCTGAGTTTTTACGGATACCCATAGGGTTATATTTCTCACTTCTCAAGTTGTACAATAATTTAGATTACCTTGAATGAGTAACCACAGGCTGACTCAACCTCTGAATTATAGATCTTCTTGATCCTTGTGAGAAGATCAAGATGTATTGGATTCTGTGTTAGAGAGGGTGTATTTTGACTCTTTTTACAGTATACATTTAGCATGACACTCTGTTGATTAGATGATTTCCTGAAGTCAGAATTTAGTTCTTCAAGGTCTGTCTATGTAAATTTATTATTTTTTTTAATGCAGTGTGCAGTGAGAAGCTGCACTGGTATTTAGGGTTGTTGATTCACAATAATTCCAGATTAGAGGTGAATATTTAAGGAGGATATCAGCTGATTGAAGATTTTGAGGAAATACTGCTTGCAGTTTCATTTGTAAGTCTTTTTTTCTTTCTCTTATATGTCATGATAAATATATGTGTAAAGTCATTAATGTCATGTATGTCATACCTTGTACAGACACTAGGTTATAGTTTTTTTGAAATAAATACCTCCAGTTTAAGTTGCTGTCATGGTTTAAGCTTCTATAAACCCTTACAGTCACTCTCTCACTCACTCCCCACTCTTTCTTCCCTCTGCTCCTGGAGGATGGGAAGGAGAATCTAAAGAATGCAACTCCCACAGGTTGAGATAAGAACAGTTTAGTAACTAAGGTATAACACAAATCACTACTGCTACCACCAATAATAATAATGACGAGAAATACAAGGAAAAAGAATACAATTGCTCACCACCCGATATCAAGCCCAAGAAAGCAGTGCACCCCCCACCGTGCACCCCCACCACCCTTCCGGGTCTCTGCTCTCCGTTTCTACATCCTGGACATGACGTGCTGTGGTATGGAATAACCTCTTTGGTCAGTCTGGGTCAGGTGTCCTGTCTCTCCTTCCAGCTTCCCCTCCTCCCTGGCAGAGCATGAGACTCACAAAGTCCTTGGCCAGCCTAAACATCACCAAGCAGTAATTGAAAACACTGGTGTTATCAGCGCTGTTCCCAGGCCCAAAATCAAAAACACAGAGCTGCACCAGCTACCAAGAAGGAGAAAAATGACTGCTGCTGCTGAACCCAGGACAGTTGCGCTGTGGCATAATTAACCATCACTTTTCTTTTTCAACATCTTGTTACTTTCAGTATAAATCTTGTGGAAGGACCATAAATAAATAGGTGGTCTCAAGTAGTTTTTTCCCAATATGACCTTAATTTAGGGAATAATAGGGCTTCTTTTAAACTTCCTTAGAAAATACTCACTTCAGAGGTGAATGACTTTGCTTTTTGCTTCTGATAAAATCAGAGCCCCATGTCTACTCAGATTAGGCTAATCTGGTTTCCTACTTGATGTCTTTCACACTACATGCTACATGTCTTCACTCAGCTTTCTTGCCTGTCTTTCATCAGTGCAGTCTCTTATCCGATGGCTTATATAGAGGTGGCCGAAGGAGCTTCATTGAACGCTCTTTCAGAAGTTTGGCCATATATTCTGAGTTGTGTTCTCTCTTTAACATCTGTCAAGCGTGAAATTTTAAAGTTGAGTGTTTTCACTGGGGTTCTGAGCATTCCATTACATGGTTTCCAGTAAATCTACCCTTTTTCATCAGCAGGAAGCTTAGCAGTGCTGGGAGGTAAGTGCTGGTCTTCAGCCTGCTTAGCTTTGCATGAACCCCATGTGCCAGATTTTTAGTACGTGCCCTGCCATGTGGTCAAAGAAGTCTGTTTGCTGTGGTGACTGGGTTAGCTGCTTCCAGGACTTTCCTATTGAGAGACTTGCAAACAAGTTGGGAAGGCAGAAAGGAAAACTGACAGCTGTGGGATCAATCCCACAGCTTTGGCAGTTAGTGTGTGGGAAGGTCCTGTGGTAGCGCTGGTGATGGTGCTTCAATATTAATCCTGAGTACCTCTAAAATGTTCTGTATTATTAAACTGATACTGGTGACGTTTATTAATGGTACCGCTATGGAAAGGTAACGAGACACCTTTAGAGCCCTCTGGTAGAAGTGTTTCAGGATCTTGTACTGTTATTGCTGAAAGAGCATGGTAACAGAGAACATTGTGAGGTCTCAAGAGAAATTAGGCAAGATAATGTGATTGCTGAAAAATTAACTGAAGTCGCAGCTGTCTGATAAAAGCTTTAAAAAGTTTTTTCAAACCATATAAAGTAAAGAGAAAAGCTAAAAGCGACTCCCCAGGCAGGACCAAAATAGATGCATTGTATCTACTGAAGCTTAGTCCTGTAGTATTTGGCATAATTTGAAAGTAGCGGTTACTTTAAAATTTAAAGTTGTGTCTAAAAAATTCTTGAAAAACAACTTCAGATCCTGTTTCCTGAAAGTGCAAAAGTTCCACAAAGTACAGTAGGTTTCCTTGTTTGCATGTGTTAATTCTGGTATTCTAAAAGCGTGCAAATGGCATTTGTCTTTGGATTTACAAAAACTCTAGATATTCAGAGTCTGAATTATTTAAACTCCCACAACACATGCACTTTTGCTTTTCAAGCTTGAGTTATAATTTAATTAAAAACTTCTGGTGCATTGCTAGCTATTTAAATATTTAAATGTTCCATGGATCACTTTCGATTATCTACCGTCATGAAATTCCTGAAGATGTCAGATTTTTAAGATTCCCAAAGTTGCACTTGGAATTGTCTGTTGATGCAAAGGGGACTGTGATAATTACATACCTCCATTAGTATCAGCAGAGGAGATAAACTTTGGGGAGGCTTAATGGGCATGTCTCAGTGACAGCTAGCAAAGAACATTTGGCATGATTAAGGATGGATTTGAATGTACTTGAAAATATACTCTCATTATGGACGCCCAGTGGAAGTTGCACTACAAATGTTAAATTCCCCAGAAGAAGAGTTGTGTGGCAGGGAAGCTTTGAAATCCACTGTGGCCGTCATCCAAATTACTCTCTTCTCTTTGTGTCTTTCCGCTGTCAGATTCACTTTGTGATGCCCAACTTGGCTCCCTGCATCTTTGCAAAGAGGCAACCTGTTGGTTTCTGTGTTTCAGGTTGTCCGAAGATACATCAAGGACTGGCTTGAAAGGAAGAAGCCTCCATTTGGTGCAATCAGCAGTTGCGTGCTCCTGATGATCATCTACACAACATTCTGTGATACTTTCGCCAATCCAAATATTGACCTTGATAAATTTAGCTTAATTATAATAGTGCTCATAAGTAAGTTCAGCCTTAAAGCATCTTTTATCTGTGTTTCAGGTGTATAATGAGCTATATATACTAGAAAGGGTAGCACTGCAGGGATACTGGCATGGGGCTAGAGCTTGTACTTTTAATACCTCTAGTAAATCGGATTAACAGCCTTCTTAGGGACTGGATACTTTTAGGGGACTGAGTAAGCATTTAGAGAGGGATAAACACTGCTATTCATGTGTGTGTGGGATTGTTCAGTGGTACTTCCTTTCTCAAGGGGCATGGTACTACTTTCCAGGTGTTTACAGCTGTTCTGTTTTGGCTTCTTTGTTATTAAACAGCCATAAATGTGCAGATGTTGCATTCCAGTCAGAAAGGAAATATTTGGGTTTGAGCTCTTACTCAAAGGCACTGTGATAACTTTTAAATCATTCTTCCTTACCATATTATGGTTGGACCAGATGATCCTTGAGGTCCCTTTCCAACCTGGTATTCTGTGAGTCTGTGATTATAAATTTAGAAACTAGCTGGGAGTTTGCATGTGTTGATATATTTCTGTGGACAAACACATTTCTTGCAGAGTTTGTTTAGAAGCACTCTAGTCATCCAGCCTTAAATAACATGCACATGAGAATAGACTGCTGGTATCCTTGCCATCAGTTAAAAATACACTTGCAGATTACTACCTCCCAGAGAAAGGCAGGGGCATACAGTCACTATCTCCTCTTCCAGTAGGGAATTCCCATCTTGCTTCAGACTGTCCAGAGACAGGAGTTTCAATTTGCTTGGGGGAGAGGTAACTACAGGATACTACAGTATAAATCACATCTCATACACTCAAAAGCTGTCAGATTTCACAAAATCAATGTATCAGCTACCTTGAAGCGTATGTGTGTGCACGTTTCTGTCTAATAAAAATAATGTACCTTCTATAACTCTAACCTCTGCTCAAGTAGGAAATTTGCCCCTGCCGTTTGTGGATCAGTTCTTATTCTATCCCAGTTGTGGCAGTGTTCTGGATTATGAAACAATATACGTGTGTAAAATACTACCTTGTAAATGGTACTGTATAAATACTTCATTCTGAAAGCAAAGCAGAAGGAAGCTATGCTAAGAAGGTTTTTACAAAATGAAGAAAATACTTGTTTGCATAGAGAAGAGCCACATCCCAGGTGCACTTAAATCAGTGCAGAGTTGTCAGCGAAAAAAGAGGGATACGGAAATTTTCAACTCCGACTTCACATGCAGAGGAACTCAGAATGAAGTAATTTTATGTTACTGTACTGGCTGCTTCTTTGGAAAAAAATATTCTTTTTTAGTTGAAAAGGAATGTTCTGCCTTGAACAGTTGCCGTAGAGTGGTTGCTTCCATTGCCTTTCTGGTCCGTCCTGCAAGACAACTCTGCATTTGTGCTATGAGTTATTATATATACTACTTGCAGTGCAATACACTGAATATCATTCTGTATACATTTTCATTGCCAGTGTGCATAACTGGAGTTTCCTAGTAAAATTATTAACGTAAGCATTGAAACTGCTTGGAACATTTGTTTTTTTTCTCAAGTATTTGTAAAACAGAGAAAACAAGGAAGTTATGAACATGGATTTGCACATTTTGTTCTAGAAAAAGTTCTGTATTGCCATTGGATGTTGTTATACCAGGATGTGAAATTAGCACGAGGAGTTCGAGATGAAGCTGCATTTATGATTCTGCCGATTAATGTTTTTATGTAATTTCTATGTTAATATTCTAGCCACAGCAACATATGCACAGGGGATAATTGGTAGCTACACATGCTTATTGCTTTACAGAATTATACATATTAAGGGATATTTTTTTCTCTGCATATTAAATTGATGTACTTAGTTGCAGAAAAATTGTAATTCATGAACGATGGATTGCTTCATGGGGGAAGAATTAAGTGCATGCTGAGGTGACATTTACACATCCTAGGAAATGTATATAAGAGAATGGAAAATGTCACTGGTAATAGCTAATATCCCTGCCATGTTTCCCAGTTGTAAACTGGGGTCAAAATCAAATATATTGTCTTAGCTTGCACTACCCTGTGGGACACATTAGCCTTATTGCATTCACAAATTTTGCAAGGAAAAGAGAGAGGACTCACCTCAGATGGGCTGTAAGCAAAAGGCCTTCTCCCATAACCCACAAACACCCTGGAAAGGTCTGTGCAGGTCACAGGGTTTCTCCTCCAGCTCTGTGGGGAGTTCCTGCGCTCTGGCATGATGCTCTGTCTCTGCAGTCCCAGCAGCTACTCATAGCCCAGTGGGGATGCCACCAGCTTCTCCCTGCTCCCCACATCTCTGCAGACTGAGCATGGGCTCAGTGCATTCCACAATGTCTGTGGGTGTCAGGAGAGCTGGGAGAGAGGAGAGTTCCCCTCAGGATGCTCCAAAACCATCCACACTTACAAAGCTGGCAGAGCTTGAGTGAAAGCTGCTTTGTCTGATGTACACTGGCTGGTGCAGGAGTTAGCCTTTGTCTCAGAATGAAAACATCTATGATGATCTTCTCTTCATTGTGATAATTCATTGGGAGAGTAATATACCCGGTGTGTGAGAATAGTTATTGTGATCAGATCATGCTTACAGACTGTACTTTCCCCTGTTAAATGGAAAGGGGGTAAATTTAAATACTCAGCCACCAGAGCATGTCTGAGAGATTTTATTGTGTCAACACAATAAGCAGAACTGGTGCAAACAGATGTGCAGCATGCAGGAGCAAACTTTCCTGAATTGAATTTCTCTGGCCTTGGTTCTGCCTAGTTTATGACCTGTTGTAGGGGGCAGAAGGCGTGTACACAGCAATTGCAGAGATTTAAGTGATCTTTACTTCTGTGATCTAAGTCTAATTTTAATGTGTTTCTCTTTCAGTATTTTCCATTCAGATGAGCTTCATGTTTTTGACTTTCCTCTTCTCCACAAGGTAATTGAATGTGCTGAATCAGAACCCTTTGAGTATTTGTTTTGTATGATATTTTTGGTTTGGGTGAAACAGTTTATGCAAATGCGTAAGGGCAGGTTTCTGAATAGGGGTGACCTCATTTTAGTATTTCATATTGTCCTCACTGCATTTTCTCTGTTAGAGTTTCATAGGCTAAGAGAGCAGGACCTGAATTCTGTCCTTTCTTGTGTGTTAATTACAGAGTTGTTAAATCTCAATCAATCACTGCTATACCTCATCCACTGAAAAAAATGGATTTGCACAGATGTCACTGAAGGTATAATTTGCCCTGCAGACATGCTGATGACATATGAGAGAGAGAACTCAGTTTGACTTTAGGCATCTCAAGATACATTTGCTGGGCTGGCAGTTCACTCTTCTCTGTATAAGTCAAATTTGTTATGCTTATATGGTGATTCTTAAAAGACGGTTGTCCTGAACTCATGCTTGGTAGAGCTAATTTTTTTTTAATTTTCAGTATTAACCAGGAAGAACAGTTGTACATTCACTTCGAAAAAACAGTACCATGAGAATGGTGCTAGCCAGTGGCTAATAAATGCATCACTTAAGCTGGTCAGATCATCCACCACTGTCCTCTCACTTAGGCTTACTGGAGTATTTTTCTTAGCAGCACTCTGCTGAATGAGAAGTGCCGCAATACAGCAGACTCCAGAGATATGCTTTGTATATACAGTATCCTTAATGGCAAATCACAAAGAAGGGTGCAATGTCCTAATGCTGCTTATGCTTTTTTAGTGCCACAAGAAAATCTCTGTGTGACAAGATCACACTCTGACCTTGGAAGGTATTTTAAAATAACTTTTTAACTGCTAAACCTAACCTGGGGGGAAGATGATATGTCCTAACGGTGAAATCTGAAATGCCATACGTAGTAACCAACTCGCTATGGCAAATATTTAGAATCTCTTAAAATTATCCCTAAGTTGGACCAAAGGGTGAGCCATTGGCCAGTCACACACCTCTTTCTCTCTGTAGTTTTTACACCCTTCTTGGCCTTACTCCCAGTGTGTAAACCCTTAGATGCAGTTTTTCTCTGAAGTAGAAGATAACTACTAAGGAGTACTCATAGTGTAGACTGGATATATGATCTCGCTTAAGCATTTGGTTAACATTGCATACTAGGAAAAGAAATTGTACATCATTCTCTTTTTTTTATAGAGGCAAGCTAGCCACTACTCTGGTACAGCACATTTAAGGAGTAACCTTGGCTGCAATAAAGTTGTCCCCTACATACCATGTCTTCAGAATTCCTCTCCTTCACATGGCAGCATATTCATTAGAGAGTTTGCCACAACTGAGAAACAATTCTGCTTAAAAAAAAAATAATCAAACACTACTGTTCATTTTTATGTAGAATTATTTCTGTCACTAGGCCTGATCAAAGTGATGTGAACGTGCATATGGATCCTCAAAGCAATATATTTGATCGATGATGTTTTAAGAAGTTTTTTGCTATCAGAGGTTATTAAAACTCTTTCTTTTCTAGGAACAACTCTAGTTTCACACCAGCAGACACAGTGGCTATCATTTTCTGTTCCACACACAAATCGCTCACCTTGGGTAAGTCAGGAGAAAAACTTTTGAGCAGAACAACAGTAACATGCATACCTTGCTGTGTTGAAAAATAATGTTGTTGATTGCTGGCTTTTCTGCTTAAATGGGTTTGGTTTCAGTGTGACAAGTAATGATATGAGTATGATACTAAGCATAAGATGATATTCTTGGACAGATAAAATAAATGCTTATTACAGGGCAGACAACATGGTCTTCTCAGCTGAGATTTTGGTGGTTATACAGTAAGACCATCTTGTTTATGGAAAGATGGACTTTTCTTTCTGGTTTTGGGGGATTTGGGGGTTTTTTGGTTTGGTTGTTGGTTTTTTTTGGTTGGTTGGTTGTTTTTTCCCCTGTTCTTTTGCCTAATTCAATATTGATAAAGTTTAGGTTTGTTGCTGGAAAAATTCTAAGGTCTCACAGTAGAATCTTACACTTAAAGGCTGGGATGTACAAGTGAAAATGAAAACATGTAGTGTATTCAGAAACCACAAATAGTCAATACTGTCTTTTGCTTAACATGAGCAAAATGTATGTGTTTAAGTCTGCAGATATTCTGGATAGCTTTATTTATTAGAAGTCATGTATGAAAACATCATTGGAATACTTGTCACTTATGACTCCTTAGTGATAATAAGATGTTCTGATGGAAATTCACAAAATACTGCTAAATCAGTTATGCTTACAGCCACTTGCTACGGCCTCATCCATTATGTTCAGTCAGTGAAATGACAAGAATATTTTCTTATTGGTTTTCAAAATATGAAAACATGCATTTGACAAAGCATATATGACAGAATATATGCCTTTTCAAGACTGTATCCATCAAAGAGAGTTATTTGCTAGTGTCAATAACAAAGGTAAGAACTCAGTCTGAAATAGGGGAAGAACAAGTCGGGACTTAGGTGAGGTGTTTTCCAAGTCAGTTTGATATAGTGAAACTCATCTCAGGGTTCTTTGCTTCAGCCAGGCCTGTGCTGCAGAACTGTTAGCAAGTGGCCTTGAAAGTCTGTGGGAAGTGAAGGAGTTCCTGGAAGATAAGAAAAAAGCAAGCATAATGCCTCTTTTTCACAATGGAGGCAAGGAGGGGACAAGGAATTATAGATCAGTGAGTTTAACTTCATCTTGTAGAAAATTACTGAAACAAATTATTTTAATGGTGTAAGAAGAAACAAGGAAGTCAGTAACAGACTCATAGATTTGTCAAACGTGTATCATACCAAACTAACCTGACCTCATTTCACATAAGGTCCTGTGGGTTGCAGAGAAGTAGCAAAGGTTGTATCACTTGAAAGCGTTATGGCTTTTGACATTGGCATGATGGTTTGGGCTCCACAATTCAAAAATTATGTGGACCAACCGGAAAGAGATCAGAGGAGAGTGCCGTGGATGATCATAGATCTCAAAAATAGGACCTCAGAGAAAGGTTAAAACCATGATGATTGTTGAGAGAAGATAGCTGAAATACAGTAGTGACTTTCAAATGCATGGAAGGTTGATGCAAAGAAGGCAAAAAGTAACTTTCACAGTGGACTTTGAAAACGGAAGGACTTTGTTACAATGAGGGAAACCCATCTAATATAAAACAGTTTAGCTTTGGAATATGTTGCCTGTTGATGACTTGAATCTTCTATCATTGTAGATAAGCCTCAGACAGGAATTAGCTAGTTGATCCTGCCTTGGAGCAGCACATAGATAGAATGACATCAGGTCTTTTTCAGCCAGATGTTTTATGAAACTGAAGCTTCAACTAATAAATGAGCCTGTATTCAGGAGGACAGTTACACTTGTATTTATAGAATGAAACATTACACATAGGTCATAACAAATTACTGTACTTGCTATTTGGAGCTGTGTATCAACTTAGGACACAACTGTGATAAATACAGAAAAGAAGCTGTTTGTACTTAGCAGCACAAATGTGTAAGTTAAGTCTTCCTTCCTTGGTGGAAACAGGTTTATATACACTCTGTTGAATCCTTTTGTAGCTTGCTGTGACACTAAGAAGATAAGCACAAGGCCTTTTTTTTAATATTTAAGTCCTAGAGGGGCTTGCCATCCCCCAGAAGAAAATGAGGACTCTTTGTGTCTTTTACTCACTCTACCAAGCTTGTCATGCAGCCTTTCTTTACCTGCACCCTATACACACAGCTGAATTGGCTCACCTTCCTTCTGCTCATATACTCTCCTTTTAATATTTTATTTTTTCCTTTAGAAAAATCTAGTTTGAGGTCCTTAACTTGATTGACTTTCTGGCTCACATTTTTCCAGTTCCAAATTACTGCTCTCATTAGCACAGCCCAGTGAGTCAGGCTTTTTATTTTGCATCTTTCTTTGCTCAAGCACACCAACCAAACCATTTTGGCCACTTTGACTTCAAGGACTCCTACAGCTTTTCCCCAACCATCCATACTTTTACCCTCCTGATACAGATGTCTCACAAATAAGTGTGAAAGTTGAAATGAAATGGGTAGATGGTGGAATGCAGTATTGTGTGACTGCTTCTCAGCTACTGATTGCTCTGTTCGTCAGCTTCAGGACAGACTGCTTTACTTTATACTTGAAGAGCTGGTGTCTCATAGAAAGCAAGTTTACCTTCTAGGAAGCTAGTCACAAGATGTAACTTGTGCTTAGGCTTTATACTTTTGCAGTACCTTTCCTTACTGCTCAGGACCTGTGTTGAGATAGCTGAGTTGTTGGGACCTGTGCTCCCCTTGCTGAATTCCATCTCTGGGACTCAGCTTTGTCAAGGTTTCTTTGAGGCTCTCAGGGTTGTCTTGGGTGAGGCCAGCAGCAGCGTGTCCTGAATTGAGCACCACCCCTAGTGGGGAAATGCTCTTTTTGGCAGTGCCTGGGAGCCCATCTTTGGTAAGCCTTAGGGCCCTGCTGCTCTTGCGTGCACCCCGACAGTGCATGCACTATGTAGGTGTGCCTGCTGTGTATCAGTTCTGAGCTGTTTTAAAATTGCTGGTATTTTACTCTCTTTGATATTAGTACCAGGTCCAGATAAAATAGAGCTGATAAACACATATTTCTATGCAAACAGGGAGCTGTAGTGTAGTGAGGCATGCCCCGGAGCTGATGATGTAGACAGGAATGTTAACCACACCAGCTAGCATTTATTCCTTCACTGAAGGTGGAAGCAGAGTAGATCTAATTTGTTTTTAAGGATCAGCCATTTCTGAATGACAGCTAAATCTACCCGCAGCACAGTATTGTCCACCCCGATCTTAGCAGAAACAGGGACAGACGCAGGTATTTTGGCCATTACTCTTTTGTTCTGTCATATTTATATCTGTCCATATGAACACATGTCCATATTTGTCTACTAGATAAACCATGCAATGAGAAATCTTCTGTTTGCTTATTGCAGAGAGAGCTTTTCCCTCTCCCTCTGTCATTACAGTTCCTGAAAGCAAGAGCTAAGGGTCTGATTTCACATCCATTGTGGAGCTCTGCTTTGTTTGTCTTCAAGATTCCAGTGGTAGTGTGTAAATGACCCCCCAACACTTGTTCTTTCACTTTGAAACTGATTTCTCTCAGTTTGGCAGGTGAAGCTCCAAATAGATATGTCTGGCCCATTCCCTGGGGAGCTTAGAATGGCACCAGCTAAAGTGGGAGAAGAGCTGACAGCTCTAAAGCTTCAGAAGTGGTAATAGGAGAGGCATGAGAAGACTTTTGTAAGTCACTTTCTCCCACACCATATTATGAAACCAACTAATTCCCATGCAGTGCATGCTCATGAGGCCAACTGCCACTTCCACTGTCGAATCCATGAATAAGTGCTTGCTCTGCACAGAGATGAGTGCTGTTCCCATATGCTGGGGTTTATTTTGTAGACACAACAGTTGACACACTTTTTTGTCTCAAAGATCAGAGTGCAGGGTGTGTTTGTGTAAGGACAAATTACACAGGGTAGGTGCCTTTGTGTTTCTTAGTTAGGAACACAAGCTGGTATTTCTGCATAGAAGAAGATGCTTTGGCAGGGTTTTTTTATACAATGCATCACATATGCAGAAAAACTAATGTTTATTTGTATTTCACTCAATGAGTGAAACAGGATATAAACTTACAAGGAGTGAAGATAAATACAGTATTCACAATGCCCTCTGGCATATTCACCCACACTTTGTTCTTTTTCTCTCCTTCTCCCTACTCACATATATGCACAGTACATGTGAGCACACACATATGCGGACATTTGATGCATGGCTTTTATTAGTGCATTTGCCATTGATTGATTAGTACTTAGTATTAGTACTTCTTCTATTGATTGATTGCAGATGAAGTGACTATTTGACCTTTAATTATGAGCCTCACTATTGAAAATGACATTGAGCTATGGCTTCACATAATCCATCTGGAAAGCCCGACATGATGCCATTCCCTGGAGTTCATTCAGTGAGAAGAGAAGAGGCCTCAAGGAAGTGCAAAGCTATCAGTGTGGCTCATCTAAGAAAATACTGCAGTTGTTGCTTGCACTTACACAAAAGTTGCAGCCAAGTCCAGAACAGTATTTTATTTTTTGCAGAGGAATTACCAGGCAGAAGTTACAACTCCAGAAGTAAAATACAGGATGGAAAAAAATATATTTCCACTTTAATTCTTTGTGTTTACAGTGTAAAATTATTTTATCAGCAGAAAATGGAGTCCTGCTACCTGGTTTGGCTACCGCAAGTGCACGTGTTAGTACTGTAGGTATGGTGAACAGCAGATTGGTAAAAAAAATAAAAAAGGAACCAGACCTGAAATAACCGCATCTGATAATAAACCCAGGGTGTTGTGTATGATGCAGAGTGCATTTTTCCTCATGTGGATATATCAGTGTCGCAGTTCTTTCACCGTGGTATTCTTAAAGTAATGCAATCAAAGCGTCTAGGCAAAAAAAAAAAAAAAATCAGGAAAGAATAGAATTAATTTTGCAAATAAAAGGCAAAGTGCTGACTTTATTTTGTAATGGTTTCATTTCATTCAAGTTTATTTTTTAAATACTCAGCTTTTTACTGCACAAGTCGGGAACTGGTATTCTGTACCTGAACAACTGTTAAAAGCCTGCTGTAATGCACAAGCACATTCACAGACCACAATTGTCTGCGAGCGGATCATCTAGGCTATGGATTAATCAGCCCATGCCTTTCCCCGAGTTCCCCAGCTGCACAATGTGACAGAGTGCATCGTGCTCACATATAGCTCCAATCTGCTCACAGCTATCTATAGTTTACTCATGTTCTCTACAGATATACCCTTACCAGATTTTTCAGAGATAAATAATATATTTGCACACTCTAAACCACTGCTGTTTAATGTTGTCTGGGGTTTTGCTTCATCTGTTTTTTCCTACATCCAAACTCTATGAATGCTGCACTAATCCAGCGCAGGCTCTTCTTATTGTGTGGTGACAATCACCTTTCTGCTTTAGTCAGAAAAATGCCAAAATGTTCTAACAAGTGTTAAGATAAAGTAGATAATTTTAATTTTTGAAAGGGAAGCATCTCTTAATAATTCTGTAATAGAAAGTAAGATGGTAAAATCAGGTGCATGGCCCTAGGTGAGTGTTCAGGCTGTACTAATCCTGGCTATTTGCTCTCACAAAGTTTCCAATAGAAAGACTTTTGATACTACTCTTTCACTTTTGAAATTTTCCTATGGGTGTTGAACAGGAAATATTACTCCTGGCATCATGGCATACTCAGAATCACCTGGATCTGCTGCACTTCTTTCATGCTAACATCTTTTTTTGTAGCCCAACTTGAGGGCAGATGGATTGCCTTTTCCAGCTCAACAGTCCTCTAGAATAAATGTTTGTTTCCTACCGAACAATATTATCATTCAGGTTATTACCATGTAATTGGCATGTCTTCTTTCTCAGCAGACCCCAAAGAATGTGTGAGAAATGCTGCTACTTCCAGCATGGCTGCCATATCAGAATATTAGCAAAATGAAATATAGACTGAAGATTTCTATCATTAGGAGTAATGTGAATGTTTGCACAGACATTTCTCTAATACTAAGGCCACCACTCACTTGAAAGGGTTATCTCCACAAGAAGTCACTGACAGTTTTGAATAGGCTGTGGTTGCTGGGATGTCTCTGCCTGAGCATCTCCCTTATTTTCCCTTGCTACTCATATATGTGGCTGGGCCAGCACCCCATGTTTATCTCTTTCAGACCAGAGCATCCCTGGGGGATATACTTTCAGGAAGGAAATGTGCTGCAGACCAATCTGAAAGTAGGAAATTGCATAGTCTAGTGAGTTATAGGGGCTTTTGGACACAGAGGTTTTATAATCATGAGATTCACCATATAGCATGTCTAACCTAGCACGGTTTACTCAATTTTGACCTCTCTGTGATTCCAGGAGGGGAAATACTAGCATAAATTAGGGAATCTCCTTTCCTTTCTGACCTGACACATATGTTTCTTTGATTAGACTTAGAATCTGGCAAGAAATTCTGTACCAGCTCCCAGGGCTTCCTTTTCATCTGTATAGGTTTTTTATTAATATTTAGAAAGTTTGCCTCCAGCAGTACTAAAATGTGCATCAGAGGACAACAGTTGTTTACTGTGTTTGAACTGAAGAATCTCACCCAGGAGATCTCATTCACTTGAAGTTTACATCTCTCAATCTCGACTTGCAGAAAGAGATCGATGAATAACAATTGTCATTTCAGAGTTGCACCTCTCCAATTATTTATTTGGTTGTGTGTCTTCCCAGATGTACATGTAATTGGATCAGACACTAAAAACCAGATTGCAGGTTTTTAATGACAGCAAGCTCATACCTCTTTATAATAAAGAAAAAATAAACAAACACACATATCCATCTGTAAAATGATAATGACACGAGCTCTCCCTCCCCACCAAAAACAGTTAAAGTTAATTTATCTGCTTTAAGAAACCACATTATATTCAGCAGACACCTGACAGGTTACCCTTGAGAAGATCCACATTTGGACATGACTCAAGATTTATTTTTTTACCTCAAGCTGGCAGAGGCTACAGGTGTCACCCATACTAATGCTGGTGAGTGTTGAAGATGATGTTGGATGTCCCTGAGAGAGTTGCATCTACATTTGCTGCTCTCAGTGCACCTTCTGGCAGCCTGTCTGAGCTACTGACTGCAGACACTTCTAAAACAGTGGGTGCAAAGATGTGAAAAATTAACAGCAGCAGCGAAAGTTAGAAATCCCCTACTGCAGGATAGCCTTGGGAATCCAGAAGAGAGGTCCTCGTCTAAAAGCTGCCCGTGACCACTGGCAAAAGCATAACCCTTATCCATAGAGTTCTAGAGTAGGAAATAGTGTCCCTCAGTAATTGTAGGTAGTGAGCTGTTTTCTCAAAATGCCTTCCCAAATGATTGGAGCACTGAAGTCTGGCTTCATGTATTGTCTTGGCCACTGAAATCAGATGAAGATAGAGTTAAAAGAAAAATTATTCTAGTATTCCTAACATATTTTTTTAAATGAAAGTAAGTGTTTTCTTGTTTCACCATTTATAATGAATTTGTATATCATATTTTCCTTTGAAACAAGGTTTCAGGAGTAAAACAGGTTTACAAAAATCTATTTAAAGATAGCATGAAACAGTTTGGAGCATAATCCTTTCCTGCTCGTGTTTACAAGTATAATAAGAACAGCTATAAAACATGTTTGTAATGACTTTTTATTAATATGTGTAAAATCTACATTTAATGCTGAGAAATCTTAACCTCAGCTATTTGTGGAAAGGGCAGTAAAGTTCAAAGAGATAATCAAATTAATCAAATCTCAGCTTTGTGGTTTTAGGACATTGGTCAATCTCTCTGTCCAGAATTCCTTTCATTAGTAGGTCTAACCTCTTAAGCCTTCAAAAAGTGTTGCCTACAAGAATTATAGAGAAGAGAACGAGCGCTTAAATTCCGTTCATTTAAACTTAGAATCATAGAATCATAGAATAGTTAGGGTTGGAAAGGACCTTAAGATCATCGAGTTCCAACCCCCTGCCATGGGCAGGCACACCTCCCACTAAACCATGCCATCCAAGTCTATGTCCGACCCCGCCTTGAACACCGCCAGCGATGGAGCATTCACAACTTCCCTGGGCAACCCATTCCAGTGCCTCACCACCCTTACAGTAAAGAATTTCTTCCTCAGATCCAATCTAAACTTCCCCTGTTTAAGTTTAAACCCATTACCCCTTGTCCTCTCACCGCAGTCCCTCACGAAGAGTCCCTCCCCAGCATCCCTATAGGCCCCCTTCAGATATTGGAAGGCTGCTGTGAGGTCTCCACACAGCCTTCTCTTCTCCAGGCTGAACAGCCCCAACTTTCTCAGCCTATCTTCATACGGGAGGTGCTCCAGTCCCCTGATCATCCTCGTGGCCCTTCATAGCTTAGATATTGCTGGTGAATTACAAGGAACAATTTATCCTGTGCCTTGAGTATGTTATGTGTATGAAGAGTGACCTGAGATCTGAGCAATAAAAGAAGCCACTGAAGTGTGAGGATCAGCTTACAACTTTGCTGTGCCCACATTGTGGTGCCAAATTAAAGATAAGTCACATAAAATACGACTTATGGTGGTTCAATTAGTTCTTGAATTCCCTGTTACCTAATTGCTACTACCAGATTGTCAGACAGGTGGAGTCTAAGGCACTAGTCTTCAGTTGGTGTTAAATGTTTCATTGTTAGCAGCTGGTAAGATTGCCTATGTTGTTCGTTAAACATCACTTGCAATCTAAATGCACCCGTTGAAAACCCAGAAATAGACAAACTGGACTTTTTACTTAAAACTTTGATAGTCTTAAGATGTGCTGTGTCCTACTGACTGCACTTAAATTACTGATTTCTGTGATGAGTATAGTGAGCCAGTTACCCAAAAAATGAGTAAAAGCATTCAAATCATATTACATTTTCTTCTTTTTTCTTTCTTTTTTTTTTTTTCCATTCTTGTTTGAGTTATGGCAAAAGAAATATCACATTTCTCATTAATTTCTCTTTCTTCTTCTCCTTCTTTACTGAAATATTAGACTAGTCCAGTCCCTTACATCATAGTGTGGGGCTCAGCGAAATTCTTGCATCCTAGCATAATTATATGGCCAATATGTGACCATATCACTCTGATTCGGTACAAAGCCTTCCCAATAATTCTAGTCCTGCAGAAGAGGACTAGGCATTATGTAGGACTAGACATTAATGTACTGGAAGGTCTTGTTGCATATTCTGATAAATCATTGCTCACCCCAAGGAGAGGGGTGAAGGTGAGAATTACTTTGAAGATCAGGATCCATGCAGAGCTCCAAACTGAACTAGGGTGGTTCTCCATTTTGCAGTTTCCTCCTGCAGCTCTTCCAGACTCCCTTAATGTCTCACCAGTCCATTGTAAAGCCTCCCCCTCAGATATTTGGTTTTTACCAGTTTTTTTACCAGCCTGTTTTTTGCTTTCCATGACACTTATCATTGTCATGACATATGAAAGCATAGTGAAAAAATTGTCTTTTTTTCCCTGAGAATATTTTAAGCATATGCCTTCATATAGCATATGTGTCAGGAAAAAGGCAAGGGGAATGTGGTCTCGAATGCTACAAACACTGCAGATCCTTCCCAACCAGAGACCAAGTGTCATATCACCTGGAGACAGCTGTGGTTGTACTGATGGATGATCTCTTTATATCTACTTGCAAAAGTTAGATTTCCATGGTAACACTAGGCCTTATCATCGAGGTGTGATGGAACCAAAAATGCCACAACCTATTGTACTTTCGTAAACTATTGTCTAGGTACTGCAGATGAAATCTTACTGACACTGTTATTTTCTTCTGGACAAGAGAGTAGGAAAGGTTGTCTATTACTTCTCTCAGCCTTCATTCCTTTGCAGAGCACAAAATAACTGTAAGGTCTAGGTTATTTTGGATAAGGAAAAGGGCAAAAGAAGTCCGAGTTACAGCTGGAGTGGGACTGGAAAAGGACTGCCAAATTATCCCCTAAGGAATTTTCCACCTGGGGGAGAGCTTGGTTCTTGTTTTCAGCTCAGCTTCAAGTATGCTATTTTCCCCTCAATGAAAGGTGATTTCATATTACATCAGAAGATGCTTTCTTCAGCTGAAATGGAAATACTCAGTAGCAAGCATTTGTGTTGTCAGATAGCATTCAGCTATTCCCATTCCTGAAAAAAAAAAAAATGGTCCTGAAGGAAAGGCATTTAACTTGAGTTCAGTACATCCTTAGGAGAGGGCATGGATACAGGAAAAAGAATCCTTAACCAGTTAATTTGTCAAAAGCATTTTCACCTATTGTGATCTCAGTATGTCATAACAGTCTGAACAAGGGCAAGAAACATTTGCCTGACTAGTCTTCACTGAGTATATACACTTAGTATATACATAGTACTACGTATAGTGTATACACTTTTGTCTCCTCAAAATTAACCACAGCAATGTGATTTGCCTGGGAAGAAACAGGGAAACCCGTAAGAAAGTTTTCAAACAAGAGATTAGCAGCATCTTGTCATTCTGATAGCTACCTGTATGAACAACCTTTTTCTGATCCTCTAAACTGGATTTTGCTCAGGTCTTGCACCCTTTCCCACCATGCAGTCACCCAGCTGCATGCAATACTGTTCTGAAACTTGATGGTAA
This sequence comes from Amazona ochrocephala, assembly GCA_039720435.1. Classification (NCBI taxonomy): domain Eukaryota; kingdom Metazoa; phylum Chordata; class Aves; order Psittaciformes; family Psittacidae; genus Amazona; species Amazona ochrocephala. Next base: position 67,823,834 of record CM077879.1, read on the forward strand.
AATTTCAGGTGCTCATTTGGCACTGCCTTTGCAGGGATAATCACAGGAAAAAAAAACACTCTGGCAGCTTAGGAGGGGTTTAATGTAATGTATTCTTTCCATTCCAGGAATATTCCAGGTTTTCTTTCCATTGGCAAGAAAGAAAGAGAAATAGCTATTTAACCTACTAATGTTTCCCTCACATCAACTCCTGAGAGGTTCCTTCAGAAAGAGAGTACTTTGGAGAGTGTCAGAGAAGCTACCATCATACACTTGATTCAGTCTTGCATATTGCGTTTGAAAATCATGGCAACTGAGAGTTCTAAAATGTATAGGCAAGTAGAAGGGAGAACTGAAAATCCAAAGGCCAAGGCTTTTCACTGCTTTGCGAGGGTGGTTTGGCATTCTGAATCCTCAGTGCCTGGTTGTTCCATAGCCCTAGTGATGACCTCTTTGTTTTGCCCCAAACCTCTTTTCATAAGAAGTAAATGCTGCAGTGTTTTGTGATTTGGAATGTGTTTCAGTAATGAAAGCAATAAAGTTTTAGGATAATTTGTTTGTCATGAAGACATTGAAGGGGAAAAGCCTATACAGTGAAGTACATAAGTACAGCATCTAGCAATAATTCTGCTTTGGGTGTGAGAGATAATGGCCTATGTTTCAGTGGTAATAAAAATGTTCTATTAAGTTCTCTGAACCCATTGCAATATGATAGAAAACAGCAGATGATGAAACAGTGCTTTAAGGGGAGCTTACACATTCAGCAAGCATAAAATAAACATATTAAAATAGAAAAAAAACCATCCTGATTTCCAGTACTTATTGTTTTATCACTTCCGTCATGGGTATAGGATAAAAGAAAACTCTTACTTGCTTGTTAGAAGAAGAAAGCTCCTACTTGAAGTTCTTACTTGGCAGATGTCAGTTGAAAGCTCTGCTATGGAATGTGCTGCAATGTCAAACTCTGTTGGGTAATTTTAGACAAATGTGTCATGTGTGACATGGAAATATGGCATGCTGTACATTAGTGATTTCCCAAGTGTTTGGATCAGGTAGTAATGTGCTGAGAAAGTGCTCTTTATCTCTCCACACTGTGTACTAGTATAGCAGTGGGGAAAGGCTTTTGGTAGAAATTACTTTAGTCAGAAAAAGAATCCATTTACAATATGTGCCTTCTAACATCTTTCAGACAATGCATTGTATTAAAGAGGCATTTTTTGATTAATGTTTTATAAACATTTTTCAGCATGACAGCTTAAAGTCCCTGTAAAATTGTAAATGCGTGCATAGTGCTCACTTCCATAAAGTCAAATGCCATCTCATAAAGTCTAGTTGGATTCTGTCAGTGACAGTGACACAGAATCAGTACCTTGGAGCATTAAAATTAATTTGCTTCATTTATATTACTGCAGTGATAGCTAGATGAAAAGAGTCCTATATTTAAATTCTCTTAAAAATACCTTCACATCTTTTAGGATTTTTTATTATTATTATTTTACAGTTAACTAAATGTAGTGAAGTGCAGCATAGTATTTTCATGAGCCTTTTAAGAAGGTGACTACAAAATGTGAAAGTAGCAGAGGGGAAAGGAGAGGATATGGGAGGTTACACTGGGTACAAAGCTGGAGGAAGGATAAATAGCTTTGAGATGTGCAGGCTAGTAGAGAAACAGTAGCTTTTGACCAGGGCTGATAAAACACAGCCTTGGAGCCAAACTGGAATACCCTGGAGCAATGGAGAGCAAACAGGACTTTCCTATATCAGACTATAAGAGCAGTCTTCTCACTCTTCTTTCTTGTTGTTGAAGGCCATGACAAACAGCTTTTCTCTTGGTAGCTCTTCCTCAGGTTTGCAAAGTTATTACATGAAATGGGCTGAGTGAGGACACAGAGGGAGAAAAATTAAATGTACTCCATACCACACGGCCTAACTCACTTCTCTTAGTTGCACTGGGACTGCAATTTTACTGCCCACCGGGCTTAGTGGAACTGAGTGATTTTAGTGGAAGTACCCAAAATTTACACTGCTGCAAGTGAGCAGAATCAAAAGTCTTGGGAAGCAAAACCAAGCAGGCTAGAAGCATGGAAGTGGGGAAGAGGAGGAAAAAGGAGGAAGAGAGAAAATGCAAACAGAAAAAGAGCCCCTGAATACAGGAGCCAAAGAGCAAGCAGGAATATGGGAACACAGGGTAGCACTGGTAGGAGGAATATAGCCAAATGAAGAAGAGGGAAATTCAGGGTTAAAAGCTGAGAATACTAATTATCTTGTTTGTAAGGGTTATCTGTGGCATGAACTCAGTGCTCCCTTCCTTCTGCTACAGCTCTCTATAGTCCTGGTCAGGTGAGATGCTATTTCCTCACCCAGCTGGGTACCACGTTTCCTCTTTCTTTGGAGGAGGATAGGACACAACCCTGACTTGCACCTGTTGCGGTGTTTGGTCAGCTCTGATCCAGGAGTTGGATGCATATTCATGCAATAAGGGTATTTAAAAGACTGGCAACTCAAGTTTGTTACACGCCTTCTTGGAGCAAAGCTGTTCAAGTTGGTACCAAACCATGGAGGAGCACTTTGTCATTCAGTGCTCATGACAGGTAGTGAGTGAGGGTCTTTGGCAGAGGACTTGAACCAAGCTGCTGAAAGCCTGAAATAAACCTTCATAAAGTCTTCATAAACCACAGTAGCATGAATGGGGTTTTGTGGCATGAGCCTTCAGAGCATGACAGCAATCTTAAAATGTAACAGAAAGATTATCTATAAGCTGGTAATGCCAGTGTTCCTCTTCCAGTGTCAAGATGAAGACCCACAGAAGTCAGTCCATTACCCTAAAATGCAGATAAGCATGATTAATGGCTCTGTGAAAACAAAATGAAAAATCCTGACAAGCATTATTTTTCATATGTGTGAATGCAGCCTTAATGCACCAGGTGACAGATAAATACCCTAGTATTATGGGGGGGGAGAGGGGAGAGTGGGGTGTAGAAGCTGATGTGTACTTTGAGGAAACTTGAAACTAAGGTAGTGGTCTGGGGTTTAATATATGTGATTTGTTGCTGTGCAAAAAAAAAAATGAGGAAAACAAGAGTGGACAATCAGTAATAAAAATAACCGTTGCCATTTGGCTTAGCATTTTCATGCATTGCTATCTGTCTCAAAGACTGAAACTTGTCTCACTGTACTAGTGTTGTTATAGGCACACCTGTTCACGACACTGCTGTTTTACTCAGTGCTGCTGTTACGGCTTCTCTTAGTGCATGTTGAAAATGCTTTACAGGCTAAGATGCAGCATACAACATCAGCCCAAGCATTATAATGTCACTTTTCTTTCTTTAGCTGGAATTTGGTTTTCCCTTTGGTTTTGGTTTATGTGTGTAAACAATATGTAGTTTGTTTGTGGTTTTGTTTTGGGTTGGGTTTTTTTTGTTTTTTTGTTTTTTTTTCTTTTTTGCAGGAAAGGAACGAGTAACAATTAAAATGTTTTTCCTAATTAGGAATTTGTATGAGCTTTGTGTGTTTGGAAAACATTAGCAGTCGTACTGAGGCTTGCAGTTACTGTGCATTGCTACAAAAACGTTTGCTGTTTTGTTTAGCTTTGTGTTAATATTACTGACACAAGCATTTGTGACTGTAGTCTCTGGATCTCTGTCATGAAATATTTTCTCAGACAGCTATGTACTGGCAAAGTTGGAATTATAAAAATCAGAAGTGCGTAAAAAGGCAACAGGGCTTTTTATTTCCAATGAAATAATGCAAACACGATTATTATTTCTTCTTTTCACCAGTTAGTTTTTCCTGGTAAATTAGAGGCACTTTAATTGCACATTAGTAGCTTACAGGAACCTATTGTTGTGACATGTATTTAAACATGCTGTGAATTAAGAATCTTTTTCCACCCAGTGATCTAATTACATTGTCACACTAATTATAGTATTTTGTATTTGTATTCGACAACTTTAATTTTCTTTTCCTGGTTTACTGAAATAGCTTTCCTCTAGAGAATTTACCTTTTAGTCCCAATTTTCTCATCTTTCAGAAAATATACAGTAGTTTAAAGCATGTCTCAGCCACTTTGGATCCATTCTGTTCACGTCTCTGCCGTTAGTTTTCTGTGTGATCTTAGGCTAGTCATTTTAGTGTTCTCTGATTCTCTGTAGGAGTCCTGTTCAGCTTACTAAAGTGGTTTTGGATCTATGGATGAAATTGCACTACCAAAACCCCAGGTACTGTCTTAGGAACATAAATATAGCATGTTCATAGGTTGGGGCTCTAGTTTATTCTTCTGTGGTTAGAGAACAGAAAAGGATGCACAAGGGTCAAGTTGTTGCCTGGAAACAGGCAATAAAACCCTTATCTGTTTGCAAAGCAGTTTGATGGGCATTTGAAGTAAATTACACTCCATAATATCATGCAAATGCCAATTTAATTTCTATCCAAATACTGTCTGTTTCAAGTTCCAGAAATCAGTGTTAATAATAAGCAACCCTATTCTGTGATAGGTCCATGACGTTCTTTTGAAGGTAATTATAATATTCGAATTAACATGCAAGCCTTTATTTATTTGATTTAATCTTTCCCTGGTAATAGCCATGTAAGTAAAGGCAACTAGTATGGGGATGAGATCGTTAGTGGTAAATGTGATAAAGCTAATCAAAATAATGGCAAGAAATGGTGCTGTGGAAACATCAGGAAGATTTCAGCAAGCCTAGGCATGTCAGAAATGGTGAGGCAATGGTGGTGCAGTAATATTCAACAAAAAGCCTGGTTCCTTACATAAGGAGGAGACAACTTTTAGTAAGGCAAACCTAAAAAAGTGTTGGGAATGGGAATTTATCCAAGACATACAGAAAAGTTTGCCCAAACATGGCTACTTCAGCTGATCTGAAACATCCACTAATGGAGGAATAGAGGGCATGTGGCACAAAGCTCTGCTTTTTGTCATTGCTGAGAAAGGAGAAACACAATGAGCTCTTTAAAAACTATAGACTGCTTTGGTGCAAGGGTGATGCTGGCAGAAGATTTCCTAGAATGACATTTAAGATGAGAGAGAAAATAAGGTACGTTGTCGGGGGGCTCCTGTGGAATCACAGCTGCTCTTTTTGGTGAGCTATGCAAATGTCTGGTCAAGCAACAGAGATGGTTACAAGTTTTGCCCACATCTGTGAGTTGTACAGCATGGTAGCAGAGTTCCAAGTTTTAAACAGGTAATTTTGAGCAACAGCATGTTCAAAGTAAACATAATTGATTTATTTACTGCAAAACTTAATCGGATTTAATTCTACATATCACATGATCAAGTGGGAAAATTATGCATGGAGATGTCTAACACAATTAGCAGTGTTTAGTGCAAATTCAGGCTCTTAGGAAAGATGTCCCATCTCTAGCTCGTAATACTTCTTCCAGTATGTAGCAATTTCTGCACTCCAGCTGCTCCCTAACTCTTCATAGGCATGACCACTTCATATTGCTCATTTGGTTCACTAAACTTTTTCTCTCTCATGCTGTATCTCTTTTTAAACACATAGATAGAGCAGAGTTTTGTTCTCTTAACACCTAAGCACTGACCTGCAGAGTACTTGACTCTACCCTGTGACTGCATGAATCGGTCAGAGCAGGGAAAGCTGTCATTTGGGTACTCACCAACTGGAAGGGAGAAAACTGGCCAGGAAAGCACAATCCTTCTCCAGTGATGAACAGGCTGAAGAAAGGATACAAGCAGGAGTCAGGGAGGTTGGATGGAGGACAATTGCGAAAATACAAAACAGAGCACAGTGAGAGAAAGTAGTAAATAAGCAGGACACAAGTGTGCTCAGCAACTGAACAGTCATGCTATAGCAGAATCTATTTTATATCAAGTCTTCAGCAGGAGTTTGACAGCTATTAGCTTAATTAGATCTTTTATGGCATTCTGCTACTCCTTCCTTAATGCCAAAGAACTTTCTCTGCCATGTATCCTCTTTCTTGTTCATGTTCTTGCTGGTTTGTTTGTGTTGGGGTTTTTTATATAAAACTTCTGAGTCTTCACTTTGTTTCTTTCAAAAGGTTTTTTTGGTGAAATGTCAATGGAACATAAAATGTTTTGCTTTTATCTGGAGCTCAAAATCTGAGGTGAAAGTCTCTCTCCTGTTTGTCTGCCTGCAGGGATTCCAATGCTGAAGATAGTATTTGCGGGTTATGAGCACCTGTCCTTAATTTCCGTCCCCTTACTCATCTATCATCCTGCTCAGATTCTTCTTGGAAGTCTGTTGGTACCAACAATAAAATCCTGGATGGTTTCTAGACAAAAGGTAAGAATTGCTGGGTTTTATTTACGGTGGAAAGAGTGCTATGAGGAAAAAAACACCTAAACATGTCTTAAACTCCTCAGGCTCCTTCTTGGAGATCCCATGGTAGGGACTTTTCTGTTTCTTTACTTCCTTTGCAGCACTGATAGTCACGATAGTATTAAAAAAAAAACCAAACAGCTGAACTTTATCCTCCTTGGCTCTGAAAAGGTTCAAATCTCAAAGTTAAACTTCTATGATTAGTTTAAATTATTACTTCGCTCAGATTATGCCTAGTAAGAATGGCTCCATCTTTAGCTAATGATCACAGATTTGGCTCTCCCTTATGGAGAATTGACAAAGATCTGTCCACTGGCATGGAAGCTGGGGAGATGACATAAAATGAGAGCACTCTCTGAATTGAATTGAGGCAGGATTAAAACTGGTTTGATTTTTCACCTGTGTCACTCTTTACAATAGCAAGAAGTCTACAGGAGTCCGATGCATCACATTTCATGCCAAAATAATGGCAGAGGATAGCTTGTAGGATAATAGCCTGTAACTGAGAGGTATTTGCATTGATATCACTGATTCAAATTATGCTTATTTCAGCACAGATTGAAGCTATTGACATCTGACAGCCATTCTGTGGTGTATATGAAATATTGCAAAGAGTTTGTTCAGGTTCTCAGAACAGTGGTAACCACCCCACAGAAAGCTAGTCCATGCAACTGACTGTAATGCTGTCCTTATTGTTCTGAGATAATAAGGATCAAGAAGGTGTGGCAACTGAAGCAGTATTTGACAGCCATTTTAGCTGAAAGTTGAGACCTACTGTGACAAGCACAGTACCACCAGTACCTTGCGTTCTCCACTTATCAGTGGAGAAGTGTTTGGGGTTTTACATAACTTCCATGTTTCCAGGTGTCAGCAAAACTCATCAAACTGCCATTTTACCTGCTTCAGTCCACTGAGTCACCTTGCTAACTTGAATGCTAAAATTCCCCAAATCAGTGATTTTTATGTGGTGCCACCTTTGGTTACCTGAACTGTAAAAAAAAAACAAACCAACAACCAACCCTCAATTTTCAGGAACTGAGTCCAGAAATCAGGCCCTGTTAAGATATACTTATCTTAGCATCCAGAAATGCACATTTGAGAATCCTATGTCATTTCTCCATCAATCTGAAAGTCTTGATCTTTTTTTATCAGAAACTATCAGGAGACATCACAGGTTGTGTAAAGAAAGTTCTATGCCATTCCCTCAGAAAGATAGCCTTAAATAGACACTGCCGCTGACAGAACAATCCCTGCAATGCGACTTCTTTTCAGCATGTAACTGCTCTCTGCTGCCAGGATCAGGATTGGGACTGGAGCTCTTCCAGACCTCCCCAATACTCAGGGGTGGTAATGGCCTTTAGGGGATGCTGTCAGATTAGCTGCTGCAAGTTAACACAGCCTTTAAACAGGGCATCAGAAAAGTCAGCCAGTACTGGAGAGATTTACAGTTCACCAGCACTAGTTTCTTATTCATTAAGCATCAAATAAACCTCCTGTGCTAATCAGACTCTAATGCTACTATAGAACCACTTTGGGGGATTGTTGTTCTGTTGCAGCAGTTTCTTTAGTTGGTCTTCTGTATTATTCACAAATGTTATTTTAATTACTCTTTGAAAAAAAATCAATGAGGTTGGGTCTGATACTGTTGCAATAAGTATAATAGAAGTGAATGTTGTGACTGGATAATGGTCTCCCGCTTTGAAAATAAACATGTCATCATCACCCTTGATGTTTATTTTCTATAAACACCTTGGCTTCATTTTGGCATCTCTCTTGCAGGGGGAGACGGTTATCCAGTCACAGTACTCAACTGCAGTGACATTCTTACTTAATTATGATAGTACATGTGATCTGGTTGTATGAAACTGAATTTAAATATTTAGAGGTTCATCTACACTGAGGTATTTCTAGTTTGTAAATATGGCAGCAGAATCTGCCAAACTACAAAGTTAAAAAACTGTTTCCCCAAACAAAATGTGGAATGATGTCTCTCTCCAAAGTCTCTTGCTGAATAATATCTAAAAGACTAATCTCAAATGGCTAGATTTAACAATAGTTAAATGCTGGTGTTTCTGAAAGCCGGTGTTTCTGAGGGGAATAGAGCCTATTTATTTTTAAAGGTTTGGATTCTTTTAAGGGTTTATACTTGTGCTGGAGCATTTTTCAAGCAGTGCTTACAAGCTTTAAATGTCCAAAATTAAAGGTTAATATCTACAATAAGAAGACCCATCAGACATCTCTCAGGCTGAAAATTGCTTGTTTAGCCAACCCTCCAGAAATGATAAATCGCTCTCTCACTCAACAGGCAAATGCCAGCCTGTCAGGGCACTTTGCCCAAAAGGCTAAGGAAAAAAGAGGTTCCAAATGTGAGGAATTTGCAAATTTCACTAATTCCTCTCTCACTCAGGCCAGTTCATCCCAGATAGAAAGAACTGAGCTTTTTTGATGCAGAGCACACCAACAACAGGCATCCTTTAGAGTGACCTTACCGGCATGCAGGAACAGCTGAAAACCTAACGTCTTTTAAGCCTGTCACTTTTGCCTCCAAAGTTAGACAAGCTGCTTCCTCCCAAACTAGAGGCATGATCACCTATCGTTTGAGTTGAACTTCTGTCACATGTTGCATAAAAAGTTCAGCTACCATAGTTGGCCATCCCTGTGGGGAACACAGAGCTGGACCTTGCTAACAATTAAACCCCAAATAAATAAACCACAAATGTGTGGTTTCTCTCCTCTTTAGAAAGAGTAGACTAGAGTTACAAAGATATCAGGTGTCCCCTGGCATAAGACAACCTCTGGACTGATGGATTTTGGCTTATTCTTACCTTTTCTTAGAAAGGAAGGTATAAACGTTAGAGGTGTGTGACGCCCACCACTGCAGCATTGACTATACTCTGAGCGGGATTCAAGCCGTATGGACGGAGGCCAGGGAACACAAAGGTGTTGGCAGAAATTTTCTCTGCAGTGTTTCCCAAAGTGCATCAGAAGCTCCTGTATCTATGCCACAAGTGGTTTGGGTGGGCTCCAAGTTGCTGTTTTCTAAAAGACATCTGAGACCCACCTCAGCTTTCTTCACTGGCATTGTATTCATATTCCTTGTAGGCTATCTGTATATGAGGAGGTTGGGATGAGCTAGCAGAGATAAAAACATCATCACAAATCCCAGAGTGGCCCATCAGCTGCATGCCAACCCCTCACTCAGCCTTCCATAAGCACACACAGCATTCGTTGCCCCTTATAAATAAAAATATGATCTTGTGCTGTTGGTTATGTTTGAAGGATATAAAAAAGTGACTGTTTTGTTTACTGTTCACAGGCGCTGAAGTTAACCAGGCAGCCCAAAGCACCCGTGAAGGTATAATTACGGAGACGGCCTGTGTCACAGTGAATGTATATATGTACTATACTGTACACACAGACAATTGAGACAACTGGGTATTTGTGAATGTTGCTTCAGTGCATATTTTATTTTTATATATATATATATATTAAAAAGATACCTGTTAAGTGCCTTACAGATGCATTTTTGGCAACAGCATTGTTTCCAGAAGCCACTTTGTTGGTTACTGCAAGAGGTTGTACAGTATTTTGGAATCCTTTAGGTTTTATTTTTCTAACCGAGTGAATGGTCATAACTAACAGCTGTTTCTTCCATTGCCCCTGCTTTGAGCCAGGGTGCACCAGCTGTAAGTCTCTGTTTTAAACTAGCCAAAATGACCAGAAGCTTATCCCACTGCTGGCTTACCCTGGGGAAGAGCTTTCTGAAGGCTTTTTTTCGAGATTGACTTGAATTTCTGTGTGACTCTGTTACACTCCCTAGTCATATGACTGTGACATGCCTTTTTCTTCTGAGTTTGTGTATACTCAGCATGGGGCCATCCATTGGATAGAAGCTGAGAAGCATGAATTATTTGCATTTGTTGACACAGTTGTCTAGACATTCCTTCAAAGTTAATGGTTTCTCAAGAAAATTCTTTTAATTCCATTGTACGATATTGTGCCATTGTATATCTTAAATGCCTCATAAGCTTCTTCAAAGAAATGGTCTGGTGCTTGGGTTATGAGTGAAGTATTTGTGTTTGCAGCTAGCAGATCTTTTATAATTTACCCCTGAAGAACACAAATTTTTCATTTTCTTTTTTCTTCTCCTTCCCCCGGTGCAGTGCACGGAGACCCGCAGTGACAGAATTTAGGATGCTAATATTGAAACAGAACCTTTATTGTAGTAAGGCAAGCTATGTTTTCTATATCGCTGCATTGGTAATGAATAATAGCTTGTGAGGACAAGAAAGTTGACTTTTTTTTTCCCCCACTTGAACGGATCCTTTTTGTAACAGAAATGCTATCTTAGCTAATTTGACAATCAGCCACCACTTTTTAGAAAAGGAAATGTTACTCTTTTTAATAAACTTATATATAGAAAAAGCATACAAAATACTATTGCTAATAGGAGTGTTGAAGGGAAAGGAACACAGGCAGGTATTTAAACATTTAGCCAGCACTGCATCTTATCTGGGAGATTAAGATTTCAGAAGCGTGCTCTAGTCTAGGCTGTGAGGTATACCCATCTGCAAAAACTGGGCGGGCAATTTGCATTAAACTGTTAAAAAGGTTTTAAGAAATAGGTCAAACTGGGATCAATATAAATGCAGAAGTTTCATGTGGCATGCTTAACTTTGCAGTTAATGGTGCAGCTGAGTGCAGTTTAACTAGGAGCAGATCTTTAGCAGATGTAAATTATCATAGCTCTAATAACACTATAGCCATTTATATAAGCTAAAGATCTTTTGTGTGACAATAGGCATGTGAAATTCACATCCTTTTGCCTTTATGAAGAAAATGTGTTTGGTTTACTTAGTCTATTATTCCTCGTCCATTATTCTTCTGAACAACGGGAAAATAATCCAGTAGCAATCATCAGTGCTTTACCTGATGGTCAGTCAGTATAAGACTGCTCTGATGTCATCTGTATGAGGAGCTACTGTGAGCTGACAGCATCACCTTGTTCAAAATTGTCATCACCAATAAAACGACTGTGTAATGAAGGTACACGAGGTGACAACATGCTGAATTCTTTCATTCCTGGGCTTAAAAACCCTGCTTGCAGCAGACAGTCCAGACACGGAACAGTTTATTTTTGTTCTGTTTCCATAAACCTGAACTTCCCAAGTATATATGGACTTAATCCCAATCCCACTGAAATTGATGACCGTTTCTGTTGGTTTTGAATGGCAAAGAAACAGGCCCAACAAGAGCATTCACTTTCTTAAAATACACGGGAAGAGTTCAAGCATACAGTGGTCATGTCAATGCTAAGTAGTCAGAACACTGCAAGTACCCTTACTGAGCTACCTCTGCGTACTGAATCTCCAACTTTCAGTACATCCAACAACTTGCTTCCACTGAACACATCCTTTTTTCTTTGTTAATTTTTTTATTTTAAGCTGTTTTACAATGGAATTTTGTTAAAGCCTTTACAAAGTCCTTTTTGATTGCTTGGGGCAGCTTAAATATAGTTTACAGGTGTTGGAGGTGTTGGTCTAAAGGGAGCATAAGCAAAGCTGAAGTATATATTTTGAATTCGTACTTAATGAAACTTAATTATGCATATCAATTCTGTTATGTTTAAAGACTGTTAAGATGTTTAACTGTGACCTGTTATTATGCTTATATGTCTTTAATAAACAGAATGGTTTTGAATTCAATTTTGTTATTAGAAAACTAAGAGAAAATTACTTATTCTCTAGGTCAACTTTTTACCTCTGTTACCTATGATTTGTTCCTTTGTGGGTAAGCTTTTGAACTGTTTGCTTGTTCTTTTGAAAGATTATCCCTGAACTGTATGGAAATATTTTATGAACTAAACTTGGGGAAAGAAAGTCCTCAGAATACTGTAATTTAGCACCAACTGAAACTTAATTAATTAAACTCCACCAGTTTTTCAGTAGAGGATTAGAACTGTTCTGAATCATTTCAACTTCTTGGCTTTAAAGTCAACTGAGAGGTATCTGAGGTATTGAAAATAGTCAGGCAAAACTGATGGCAAGCAAGACCTCTGTCCATGTTAAAACATAAGGATTTTCTTGATCATCAACAGTTCTGATCTTCGGCATCTCTATAATCCCACCTAATGATAGCAGAATAAAACACCCAAACAATAAAAGAGCACACCACAAATCAGGGGGAATCTTAGCACTTTGTGTTGAGTTACTCAAACATTTTATTTCCCTTTTTGTGCACTAAATTGTGAAGCTTTTGATGACCCCAGTAATTGGTCCAAGATAAATAATTCTTTATGTGCTCAAATCAAAATTGTGGTTCTGTTTTTTCTTACAGGTCCTTTAGTTAGTATGAATAGGTTGTATGACAGCAAAGGCAATCTCAGCAGAAGCTGTGTGGTTGTGTTTGTTCACAGAGCAAACGGAGAGCAATCCAGCAGCTTGGTTGTACAGTAGTACCCTGCATTATTCTGGCAGTCAGGGAAAGAGGAGCTGTTAGTTTTATTTGTGTGCGGTTTTCTGTGGCAATATCTTGACAGCGGGAGGTTAGAAGGCAAGATGAAATATTGTCTGCCTGGAACACATTTACTTATGTGAAAGTGTATACGTGCATAACAGATGAGCAATTGTGTATGTAGAAATCACTAGAAAGGACCGAGTCCCTGGTATACATTTTTTTGCAAGACTGCGTATGGAGAAAGAGCTACTTTTTTTGATGTTATTCTGACATTAAAAATGAAATTTCAGACACTGAATTGTGTTTTGTATTGAATCATAATTTCATACAGAACCTTTAGAGCAAATGATCGCAGCATTGTATTTGTAAACTCTAGACTATTTTGCACTTAAATAGATGTAGATGCATTTGGGATTACAACACAGTAAAGGGCTAAATCATCATTTCTCTATTTTGTTATAAGTCAAATGCATTTATATTTCTATTATTATAAAGTGCCAGAAACACATACAGTCCCTTGCAAACATGTTAAATAGACAAGAGACTAAATTCTGCCCTTGGTTATACTTGCACATCTCCAGTTAAAGAGTTGTTAAGTTGCAGAGCGGTCTCCCTATGGAAGCTGTTTGAAAAGTTCTGTCATTGTTTTAACAAAGCTTGGTAATAATGTAGCCATGATGAGAGTAAATGAAGAGTGTTTTACTTTAGATTTGATAACCTGCCTTTTCCAGTATTTAATAAGCCGAATCTTTTTTGTCCTATCCACGAATAGCCCCAGTCTCCCAGACCAAAGGAGCATCGTATCAGAACAGTGTCAGCAGAGGGAGGTTTTTTCTCCTCTTTGCTGTTTTCTTGCTTAAACCACGTTATCACTTGTGTTCATTAGACTGTGACTTCTTTGAGGAGGCATTTTTAAATAAATTCTTCAAAGTTTATGCATATAGTTCCTGTAAAATTGTCATTCAACAGGGAGCTCCCTGCAAGATGGTAAGTAATCTTCTGGAGTAGCATGGACAAGGACTCTAGATGTGCAGGACTAGAGAAAGCAGTACCAGGAGATGCAAGTGCAAGGCACTGCTACAGACAGGTATGCTTCATGCTGGCATCTAGAACTGTAACAGAGGTCATGAAAGCAGCCTCCGAATTGTTCTCTTGCCAGAAAGGTGGAGAGTGAGATCTTCAGTGAGAAGTAAAATTAAATTTGTTAGTGATTAAAAGGAAGAGAGATGTGTTGGAAACAATTGGTGCCAATGAGGCCTCTCAGCTGCTCCCCTAAGCAAATTGAAGTCTCAGGGGAATATCAGCTTCTCAGTCCATCAAATTGCAGTAATCAAGTCTGGAGCTGATGGGAGCATGAGTCACCACTTAATTTTCTCATCAGTGGAGGCCAAGTTTTCAAAATATTTTTAGATGCATTTCCACAGAGATTTCTGCCAGCAGTGACCTACAGAGTGACAAGAAAATGAGCAATAGCTGCTGTTGAATCAGGCTCTGCTCCCTGCCACCTACCCTACTGACTGCAGTTTTGGGCAGGGAGGGCAGATAGGTCTAAGGCCTTTGGCATTGTTACACAGAAAAGAGCCCCACTGAGTTGATCCCAACACCAGGATTTTTTAAGTAATAGCATAACCTGTTAATTCTTAGGCTGTCTGCTGGGTTCAAATCAACTCTGTGTTGCTAGCCCAGCCCAGAAGCACACATGAGATTAGAAATTGCTTGTGATGCCTGCTGAAAGAGACAGCAGATACCCAACAGCTGCAGCACACAGAAGAGCACATGCACCTCCTAAAGATCCTGTGCTGGTGCATATTGTCTGCTTTTTACCTGTGTTCAGAGTTGGTCCCTGGCATGACCACTTTTCACCCACTTAAGAAGAAAAAAAGCCTTTGGATAGCATCCTGTGTGGGTGAGCTCTATCTAGTATAATTGCAACAATATCAAAGGCTTGCAGATGTTAGCATATTGATGTTAGTGTATCTCTGTAAAAGAAAACTTTCTATTTATGGTCAGTTTTCTTAGGAAATGGTTCTAAATTCTAAGGGAAATTATCTCTCTTAAAAGATAAGAAAATGGGCTGCCTCAAAGGAAGGACAATTTCATTGATAAGATTGAAAAGAATTATGGAGGTCATATGAGAACTGGCCTTTTGCCGGAAGAATTGCAGGAAATAAAATTGGACAGTCCTGTGACAGTAATTGGGTATTGACAAAAGCTTTTGCAGTTTTGTGCTCCCTTCATTTCTTGGTGTTTGTGATTGCAGTCCCTCCCCATCAATGTCCTTTGCTGCGCAGCCCAAACCCAAGGTGTTACAAAATTCTGTCTTACTTCCTGGTATTTTCCCCATGTAGTTTTGCCACTTTTTGTCAACAGCATTTGATTAAATAAGTGATAAAATGTTTTGGTTTTTTTTTTTTTTTCCCCTGTCTTCAACCTAAATCTTCCCCCTTCCCCCCTTTTTTGTGTTTTAACTTCTCCCAGTTACCTGTCCCTAACTGAACCTGTTGGTGTCATCCCCAAGATGCTCTTATCTGCTTGGAGAGCATCTCTAACAAGATGCTCTCAGACACACCGTCCCATAGAAGCATGACAAGATAACCATGACCGAGAAACCAGGGCAGCTTTCCAAGATGCTGTTTCCTGGGGAAGCAGAAGTAATCTTTTCATGCTGACGCTGAAGAACATTACCTGTGCAAATTATGGTTCTCATGTTCTTCGTTAGGTCTCACAGCTCCCCTGGATGACAACACCCACATGCATGCGGGCCTGCAGCTCACCGCTGTACTCATGACAGTCACTATTGATCCTCTGGCAAACCTGTATATTTTGGCAAGTTCTTCAGCAATTCTTGCTTTGTGTCATAATGTTTCTTTAGACAAATTTTGGGAGAGCCTTGATACTATTATTTTTAAAAATGACAAAAAAAAAAATAAATCTTTTTTTCAGCTATTTTATATCATTGTCTGAAAAATTAACTGATTTCCAAGTAGTGGTTCAGGGGTAAAAAAGATGCATGTACAGGTATTTTGTTTGTGCATTTGCTCTGCCCCCTCCCCAAAACATGCATACAGTCATTTGGGTACCTCACAGCAAGCTGACTAAAGCCCCGTTTAGAAAACCGCTACAAATGCTGTTTAGGTCCAATTCCCTGATAAATAAAACATATCCCAGAGGCATAATAGTGTACTAAAAGTAAAGAGTATGATGCAATTTCAGCAGACTCTTATTTGATGCAGCTCACACAGTGTTAATGTGGGAAGCCTGTATCTTTTCAGCTCGTATATCTGTGAGTGTAGTGCATGGATCTCTCCCCAAGCCAGCGCCAAGCCTCCTCAGAGGAGCTTATGTGAGCAGCAGCCTGGGAACAGTACTTCCCAGGGGCACCGGAATTCTTGCCACACTGTGCTCCCAAATTCCCCTCTTTCTGGCCCCTCCAAATATAAAGACGTTGTTGAGTTGCGATACATGAGATTGTGCATGAGGCAGGGGAACCTGTCTCTGTGGAGCCTGACTTTTATTATGTTTCTGATCAGGTAACACATATTTGCGATGTGTTACAGTGTGTAACCTCTCTGATTATAAAGGCCATAAGGAGCTGTACTATCACATTTATCTCATTTAAAGTATCTGTCAGGACATTGGTTAAAAACGAAGAAAAGTCAAATTTTGCTGGTACCAGTTTTTTTGAAGAGTTTTGGGTAGTTTGTTTTGGGGTTGTTTTTGGTTTTTAAGTAAGTAAGGTGCATATTACATATAGAAAAACTGCTCTCCACGTGTAACAGGATGCATATTAAACCATGATCTTCTATGTTCCATGATATTCTGCATGTATTTAGGAATGTATTTTGCTTATCTAGCTCACAATTTTCTAAAGCAATCTCTTTCTGCTAATTCATCCCAGTTTAATTTTTTAGCTTGGGTATATACATAAATATGCGGCACTGTATTGCAAGCAGCAGCTTTCTATGTTTCTATGTGAGAAATTTCAGTATTTTTCAATACTACTGAAAATAAAATCTGGTCTGTTAAGATGGCACAGTGTTATTCATTGAATAGCTGCTGCTTGGAATACATTAGAACGCACTTGTTCAGAAGCTCCAATTTAGGAGTTTATTGTCTTAGCAACAAAATGTGTGCAGCACAATACATTAACAGAAGGAAAAGAGTATTTGTAGCAAGTAATTCAGCTATTATAAATTATGACTCTAAAGAAAGAGGAAAGGGTTCCTTTTTAAAACTTGCTGCCAGATTCTGGTTTCAGTGGTGCTGAGTAAGGTAAGTAATGTTCTTTTGATTAGCAGTCAAGCCATTGAGTGGTTTTCATTTAAAGAAGACTTTATTAAGCTTTTGTTCTCAAATTCATCTCTTTTGTTCTGTTTTGAATGAACTTCCATCTGAAGAAAACTCTCCATGACTTTTTAGCCTACATTAAATTCCCACTGACAAACAGATGAGAATTACTATTAATTTGCTCCAGAAAGAACTAATAGGCTTTGTCAAATAAATCATGCAGATCACCAAGTGTGCCATTCATCTCTTTTGCAGATGACTGCTTAAAAATCACGATAGCTGTCCTTTGAAAATCTAAAGTCAAATCAGCCCTTTGACTTGAAGTGAAAAATTCGGACTGATGGTTGCCTTAGACCTTGTTGTTGTTTGCAGTTCGGAAAATGACAGGGAGCTGGTGGATGTGGATTTTTAGCTTCTAGGAATTGATTTGTTCCTTCGGTGCTTGTTGTCGTGCCTGCACCCTTTGCTTTGATGTGGATTTTGCATCTCACCCTCACCCGGAGCCTGGAGGTAACTGCTCTGTATAAACAGGCGGTTCAGCCATTTTCCTGCCGTGTGCCCCGGTGAGCTGCCCCGAGGGGCCAGAGGCCGCCAGCAGAGTTGAGCTGCTGCACGTCGCCTCTGGCAGTGTATGTGTGCCCGTTCTCGTCTGTGTCCGTGCCCAAGGCCCGGCCCGCTGGGTTCCTTGGGCAAGCGATGGCCCGGGGCGCCCCAGCGCACTGCAGCCTGAGGCGGGGCCGGGTCGCACCCACCCCGCTGCGCCCCGGGCAGCCTCCTGCCTGCCGCTGCATCTCCCCTGAGAAGACGGCGGCGAACCAGGTCCCCGCCGCGGGGCTGGCCGGGCCCGATCCCCCTGCTGCGCGGTAGCCGCCTCGGGCTGCCCGCCCCGGGCCGTCCCGGGGGCAGTGAGACTGCAGGCGGACGCGGGCACTGCCGCCATCTTCGGGGCAAGGCTGCCCCCTGGCGGCGGCACGGGGCCAGGCGGGCGGCGGGGAGCGAGGGGGGACCCTGCTCCGGGCCGGCTTTCGCCTCACAATTGGAACTAAAAGGGAAGTGTGTGCGAGGAGGCGACCGCCGCTTGACCTCGGCGTAGGTAGGGGCCGGGAGGTCCTGCCCGCCTGCCCCGGGCCGGGAGCGCAGGGCAGGGGCCGCGCTTTCCGTTTGGAACTGCTTCCTCGCTTCGGCCCTCCCTGCAGACCCTGGAGGTCGCGGTTGACTCCTCCGACAGGCAGCGTCTGTGGTACATTAGGCACCGGCAATCGCTGGCGACACTTCACTTGACTGGGTTAAACGTTTTCCCACTTCGGGCCCTGTGTTTGCATAATGAAGATCAGCAAGTCATGTCTCCTTTCTCTCTGCACCAACAGCCGCGCATCCTCGGTACCTGGCCGTGGCATCCTAATGTACATCAACACACGCTGATATACAGCAAGGCTGCTCTTTGACTCGCCTTTGAAACAGCAGCACATTTTCTCGATGACAAATTATACTTTGACATTAGAAGGTGGCAATCTGTAATGGATATTGCAATCTGAAGATTGAAAGAGACTATCTGTGATCTTTGTCCTCAGACGAGTAAGCAGAAGTCTCACTTTTCTCCTCCACGTTATTTGATTGTGGTACATAACCTTGGGATGTACTAATAAGCATTAGTCAGAGCTGATATATCTTTTATGGGCCTGCCCTGCTCAGGAAGGGAGATGTTCTCTAGAACAGCTGTAAATCAGCAAAACATGCACTTGAATATACAGTAAAATGGGGTTTAAGACACGGGCCTTCATACATCATGTAACAAAATGCTTTATTGAGAGAGTCACATGTGCACTAATGAGGAAAGAGAGCTGCTGCAACCAGACCTGCAAAGGGGAAACATTCTGGTGGCAGGAGGGAAGCGGGAAAGATACCTGAGCAGCTTATGGTCCAAGGGCAGTCATGACACCCCAGATCCTTCCCCGCCATCCCACAGGTGATGGCATGCCTTGGAGAGGCTGGCAGGAGAAAACAGAGGGGAAAGAAAGGTAAGGAGCCCTGCTGAGCTGTCCAGACACAAGGACTTACGGAGTGAGCCCTGAGACTGTGGCAGGGGTAGGAGAGAGGGTCTGGCTTGCCAGGAGGAGGAGGTGAGAAGCTGTTCTGCTGCTCCCCAACTGGGCAGCTTGGGTCACTACTTCGTTGAGTTTTGCTGGTAAGCAGCTGTCTTTCTGCAGCCGAATGTTGCAGGAATCATTACAGCATCTCCTCATTCTTTCACAGGCATTTCTCATTATTTAAATATAAGTGGATATGCACCAAGGAGCTGGCCGAAGCAGAGGCAAACCCTCAGGGATGAGGATGAATCCTCGCCGCTCAGTGAGACAGCCCAGGCATCATCTCCCTATGCAGAGTTTGCTGGGGGATGCGCTGAATATTTTATTCTCTGGGTTCATGGCCTGGCTGCTTTGCCCTCCTTTGGTTCATATGTTCCTAAGCAGTTGCAGGAACTGTGCTGAAAGGGCTGGCCAAGCCACCCAGCCAAGCATCCATAGCATCTGGTGCCTCATCCTGCACTGCTCTGGGAAGAGTGCTGCCTCTGCCAAGAGCCTGGGCTTGCACATTCCTGCTGTAATAGCTAGGCCTTCAGAGCCCTGCAGCCTCTCATGTGAATCTTGTTACCCATTATGGAGGGGAACAAATCAGTCCACATGTGGCTTTTTGGCTCACTAGGACAATTCTACCAGTGCAGAAAATGTACTTGATGACTTAACCAAGCTTTGGGGCAACTGCATTGCGTAATGCAACCTCTCCACATTACATTTAGTGTCACTAATGTATTGGAGAGCTGCCATTCTCTGCCAAATGCAGTTGGGGCAGGCAGCTTTAATAAAGCAGCTGCAGCATTGCATAAGATGTCTTCTCTGGAGCAGAGGGGGAAGAGATTTGTGGAAGGACTCGATGATGGGCAAAACCAAACTTATTTCAGGTATCATGGAAAAGCAGTAAGAATCAGTGATGGTGTTGTATGTTCAACATGCAGAACTGATCATTTAGGGGCAGTGATTTATACTTTTGTGGAGCAGAGGGAAAGCAGGAGTCACAGTGACATGAGATGGAAAAATGAGCATGCAAGGAAGGATGTGCTGAACGGGCATGTCTGTATGCAAGTTAGGTATTTCTAGTTGTTTTGTTTGTTTGGTTGGCTTTTAGTTAGGATAGCTCAATCATCGTAATGGTAGCAGAGGATTTAAGCCATAGCAGTTTTCACTGCTAAAACTGTGTTTGATGCCTGTTTTGTTGGTGAGGAGACAGACTCAGGATAGGTGTTCATTAGCGCTGAATGTGGGCTGCTCTCCACACCTTTGGTTGGTAATCGTGACCCAAAGCCCTGTTACTTTGCTGAGGGATTGCAGCCCAAAGTGGGTCACAGTCAGCTGTAGGCTGGCCTATGCTGGAGGAACTGTTATGCCCCTGTTCCAGCAGAATGATTGTGACCAACACAGTGATGCACCCAGAGAGGGAAATGAGGCAAGTCTTCAACTTGTCCCTCCACTTAATATTAGAATGGTTTATGCCTTTCTTTTCCTAATCCTGTCGTTTTGGTTTTTTTTCCCTCCTTAATCTGTTCCAAATTTGAGCACAGATGAATTTCCATGCAAGACATGGCAGTGAAGAATGGGGCTGTTTGAATGGTTTGCCTTTTAATAAATTAATCAGTGCTCATGTTTTTAACAGCCTTAAGAAAAGATAAAACCCCCATCCCTCTTGTCATGGCAACTACAATAAACGAAACGTCATTCAGAAGTCAAGAAAAAAAACACAAGCACTTTAGGTCTCAGCCAAGTCTGCAAAGTAGCAAAACTCATTACTAATTCAAAGGAGCTGTGTCCCTCAGAGCTCACCATTACTGGTTTTACTGCTAATAATATTGGAGCTGCATAAATTTATCAGAAGGGAGAGTTTGGCAGCAGGCAGAGTGGTGTTGAAGTGTGGCTACCTTAATCAAACCTCTCCAGGTTGTTCTGGTCAGCCTGGCAGGAAGTGGTGCTGGGTCATGGGAAAGGGGCTGGGTAGAGGAAGGTCATGGTTTTACAGCTATAGCAGTCTGGTAACATTAAGCCTAGAGAGACAGTGGAAGAGGCCATAGGTATTTGTAATTTATTCATAAAAAGCTATGCTATCACAGGAAACTTTTTCAAATAACATGTGATAGTTCTTTAAATATTTAAGAATTTGTTGACCTATTTTCTCAGTTAATTAGGATTTTTTTGGCTGCATTAACAATGACTTGAATGCAGTCTGCTTTAGTCGCTATGCAGTTTGGTTACACTGGGTTACAGGAACACAATTTCTTTCCCAGGCACATTGCACAGGAGAGGCATGCCAATGGAAGTGTCTAGACTTGTACTTAAAAACCTATGGACTTCCTAGTAGGTAGTGCTTAAGCTCATCTTGTTGAACATTAAACCTTTCACCTAGCACCCTTTTGAGTCCTAAAACTGATGTCTTTCCAGTTACAAAACTACCCTTGGTTGCTCTGCAATGGAAGGACCATGGTGCAGCTGCCTCTCTTCAAAGTGCGACGGTTAAGACCATCAAGCTCATCTCCGCAAGTTGCATTTGTGAGTACACTTCTTTTGTTATTTACTTTGCCCAAGAAGTTAACTTGATAGAAATTTGGCCATGTGTGTAATGCAAAGCATCATGTCACTAACGTGCAGTAGTATGGTCAGAAACTAGCTCTTTCTGAATACTAATGGACAGTCCTATTAGCAAAAGGCGCACTGCATTCATCCCACTGAAAGGGTTTCAATAGAAGAACTCATCTATGTCCCTCCTGTCTCCTCTGAAGTCAATGGCAAGGTAAGGGAGGATGTGAGAGCAGAGCTTTGACTGACTATCCAGCATGAAGATAGCCAGTTGTACATGGCCACAGGGCCCTCCTGACAGTGAGGGAAGTTGTCATGAGGAAGTATGTGTGAGCCATCAGGGTCACATCATTACCTGCTTAGCTCAGGGGGGATTGCTTCAGGCTGCAAAATAAGCTGCAGCACCGAAGTCTAAGTCGTTACATAGCTTGGGGACCATCTGAGCTCCCCTCCCTGGCCATGAACAGGACTCCAGAAGGAGTGATTCCTGCAATCTGCCAGGCTCTAAAATATACATCTCAAGAGGATCACTATCAGGACCATTTCTGTCTCTTTCAAAGCTGCAGTCAAATAAACCTTTACCCTTGCTGTTGTTACCTCTCCTTAAAAGGTGTCAAGCATCTGAACGTTTTTCCAAGGGCTGTTTTAGTGGCCTCCTGAAGAAAAACACATGGTTGGAGAGAAGTTTGCACAAACTCAGAGTACAAGGATGCTGCTAACTTTCTGTGCAGCCTTTGCTGGGGTACTCCAAAGTGACCTGGCAAGGGTACTTCTCAGTGCGTGTTTCTGCACAGTGTTACTGAGCTGACTCGAAGAAAAAGACTAAGTGAATGCCAGCTGTCAGGCTTCAACAAGCTTCCTCATCAGGTGCAAATGGACAGGAAAGGTTCTCTTCCATTTGCACCTGATGAGGAGGCATGTTTCTCCCCCAAAAGCTGGTGTCTGCCGCTCTGTGTTTCGCTTCCACGGATCAATTCAGTGTTTTTTGAATCAGTGTTCTCCACTAATGAGTTACTGCTTTTTATTTTCAAATTGAAACTTAAAATCTACTGGCAAATGTTTTGTCATCTGAGAGATACCAAGTGCACAGAATCAAACTCGTAAGCTCCTCAGTGAGAATGGCTCCGTTTATATCAGGGGTTTCTAGTTCCTAGAAAGAAACATAACACCAGAAACTTTTGCTGAGATTAAACAGGAGACAGTACTACAATGCGGAGGAAGAATTTCTATTTTTGGCTACACCCTTAAGGCAACAGAGGAAGTGTATGTCATGGCTGCAGTGACAGCTAATGAGCAGATGTACAATATTAATTGCAGTAAGTGTAACACACTGAACTATCTATCAACTTCTATTTTCTTAGCAGCTGCAGCTTAGATACTTTCGACTAACACGTCTGTCTGAGCTGGCCACTTCGAGTTTGTCTGCCTCTATGGTAGCGTATAAAGGAACTACACCACTGCTTCCTATAACCTGCGCTGTGCAGGCCAGGCTATTTTCACCTACAATGACCTCTGAAGCACTGCTTTTGGCGTTGCAGATGCTTAGATGATTGTCTTCTTCCCACTACTCGAGGGGCTGACCCAGTTGTACTCAGCTTGCACCAGCACGAAGCTGTTCTCCCGGATCTTTCGGAAGTGCATCACCTCCCCGTTTTCCCTGACCGTGATGACACTGGGGTCTGGCTCACTGAAGGAGACCTCCGTCTGCTTGTGGCAGTGCTGGGCACAGACACAGCGCACGGCAGCTGCCAGTGCCAGGCCCAGGGTGGCAGTGCAGACCAGGAGGATGCCGAGCTGGGCTGCAAGGAGCCGGGTCCCTCTGCCAGGGTCTTCCCCCTTCCCAGGAACGGTGAACTCGGGAGCTGGTCTGGTCACCCATGGCAGGGTATTCCCTCCCACTTCCTCCTCCTCCTCCTTGCTCCTGGTGCCTGCCTCCTCTGGCTGTGGTGCCAGTTTTCTTTCTGCCATTTGCCTTGAAGCTGATGACAAATTGCTGGCAGCATCAGCATTGTCAAACCAGGCTGTTGTCACAGCAGCGTCACCCAGGTAAGTATGTAGGTGTGGGGCAGAAGGAGATGCTGTCACATGGTGGGAAGCTTCCAAGATGTTTCCACTCTTGGTATTGGCCTTTGAAAGCAAAAAAACATGATGAGAGGTACGGTGAGAGAAAGGGGATTATCAGGTTCTTACTATCTACATCACTGTACAATTCAGCTCTCTAGTTCTCACACCCAGGTATCCCCTTGCCTTAGAATAACCCTGCTCCATCCCCTGGTTGCTCAGTAGCTTTTAGAAAATGAGGCAGATTCAACCCTGCTCCATCCATATCAGAATAGCCAAGAAAGGGATAAAGCACTGGGAATTGGTCCCAGGGAGACAAGGCAGAGTGGATTGAAGGAGTAGAGGTGAAGTGCACAGGTGGAGAAGAAGAGTCGTGGCATTGCCTAAGCAAAGGTCTGAAACTACCATGGTGGTGGTGATGGCATTTTTGTCAGGCATCATTATCACCCCAAAAAATCACTTAATAAACAATTCCTACCTTAAGTGATGACCCATGAGGGTCATGCCAAAAGGATAGGCAAGATCTTCCTGGCCAAACTTCATGTTTAGGGTCACAGTAAGCCCACAAGGATTCAGTATGTTCCTACTGTGGCTGTAGATCTAACTGTGGAGCAGAGGGACCCGGAAGACTTGGGATGGCCTTTGACATCAGTAGTTTTGGGGCAGTCACACACAGCCTGTGAACTCTCCCCAAAGCCTATCTTGCTTTCTCAGTCTACACAGCCAGTTTGAAACCTGCTGCCTCTCAGTGTTGTTTAGACACCTATTTTAGTGGGAATAACCATTCTTGCATGCTCCTGTTCCTAGGGGCTCTATCTGGTGCTGTGCACCTTATTTTATCCGTCACAGAATAATAGCTGCTTCACACCAGTTATGCAGCCCAGGCTTTGCAGATATCATCCAGGGCTAACTGTGAAACAATCATACAATTTAGGAGGCCCCCAATGAATTTTTCCATTCCCACTGTGCACCTGAGCCCCCATCCAAAGCCTGCAACATGTGCTGGAGTTTTTTCTTTGGTTCCACTGAGATTTGGATCTGGCCCTCAGTAGCTGGCACCTCTCCAGCCTATCCAACCCAGCAGGGTTTTTCACACATCCATTAATTACACCAGAGAAACTCTCACCCTCGACCATCACTAGTGATTTCTAAAGCCTGCTAGGAAGACAGTGTGACAGGAGCACAAAGCTGAGGTAGGAGCCCTGGCAAGCTGAGAAGCAAAGTAGGGGAGGGGCAGAGCATCCTTTGTGGAAGAGATATTTTCTGAAGCTGCTAGTAAAATACAGGGGCAAATAAAAGACATTCTGTGGCTGAACTGCAAACTAGTAGCTGTCTGGCAAAGTTAGAATTGCACGTGTATGGATCACTTGCCCTCAAAATGCAAATGCCATACTGTAAAGATATATATTGCAGGATTTGGGACTTTGGGATAGAAAATTGAATTGCCTCACAAGTCCTTCTTGCCTCATTCTCTGCTGCATGGCCCCTTCCTCTTTTTTTTTCTGTGAGATTACTTCTCTTCCTCCTGTGGCATCCTGCAACCCAGATCTCGTTCTTTATTTTCCTTGGGTTTTGATTCTCTCCATCCCCTGAATATTGGACTTCCAGCTGTCCCTGATGAGTGCACCTCACTCCTGTGGCTAACGCCGCCGCCACCACCACCACCTCTGCCCTTCTGGTTCATCCAGCCTCCTGAGCTGACCCTGTCCTCAGAAAGCACACAGCTTCCTTGGCCATCCCCAGGAAAGATGAAGCCTTCAACCTCTGGTGAACATCATGGGTGGTACCTATCCAGCACCTCTGGAAAGGAACATCATCTACAACTACCCGAAAGGAGGTTGTAGTGAGGTGGAGGTCAGTCTCTTCTCCCAAGTAACAAATGATAGGATAAGAGAAAACAGCCTCAAGGTGCATCGGGGAAGTTTAGATTGGATATTAGGAGAAATTTCTTCATAGGGAGGGTGATCAGGCATTGGAGCAGGCTTCCCAGGGAAGTGGTGGAATCACCACCCCTGGAAGTGTTTAAAAACCATGTAGACGAGGCCTGCAGTGATATGGCTTAGTAGTGATCTTGGCAGTCCTCAAGTAATGGTTGGACTTCATGATCTTAAAGGTCTTTTCCAACCTAGCTGATTCTATGATCTCAGTCTTCCACGGGAATATAACTGATATTCCAGCCCAGTAGCAGCCAGCAGCCTGCAGTCATGTCTACATATGGAAAAGTTATTTTTGATTGTTTTTACAGCGGGACTTTTAAAAACCAGGGCAGCAGGCTCAAAATGAAAACAAAAGAGCTATAAAAGCCGATTCACAGTTCAAGTAAAAAAAAGAGACCTCTTAACAGTCTCTGGCTAATTTTAGTCACTTGTGAGACCTACACAGGCTGCTTGGTGCTGGCAGTAGAGAAAACTTAGCCTCCTCTTCTCTCAGACCCTTCTGTCTTTGGAGAAGACATCCTGCCCAACCTGGCTGCTTACCTGCCCATCTTCTTTACACATCAAACACAAGCGTGGGGTGGCAGCACTGGCAGTGATCCCTGCCCTAAGAAATGGACAGAGGAAAGGCAGAGTTAGTACATGAGACATGTCACTGTGGCTCACAAAGGAACCCCTGCATCACCAGAGAAGTGTGCTGCTGCCTAAAGCAGCCTTGGGATGCTCGCAGTCAACATAGACCGTATGGGGCTGTATTTTTAGTAAAGCCTGATCTTTTATTCCTATCTGCATTGTTTTCACCCACATTGTGAAGTGTTGCGTGAAAGCTTATGCACCCCAAACCCTGTAAGACTTAGGAGCAGACATCCTCAAGCCCAAATTTCCTAATTGCTTTGAATCTTTCCTTCCTTTTCGCTGCAGATGGAGAAATAAGTCTGCTGAGGTCACCATTTCATTCACTATTTTATGTGCTTTTAGAAAAATACTGTAGCAGTCAATAGCTTTTATCATGGTTTTCAGCCACCCAGCCAGTTCTTCGCTGGACTGAGCAGCACAGCGTTGGTTTTGAAGAGTTTTAGATTTTCTCCCTGTCACCGTCATGTGCAATCTCCAAAGGATTACTCACCAAAATTTCATCAAGCAAACATTCCTTTCTTCGCTCCAAGCCACAGACACCTTTCTGCAAGGACTCCTCACTCATCCACAGGGAAGATAGTACTATTCTCCTTCTCCAGCAGGGGTGGAGAAACACCTCTTCCCACCCCTTAGCTTACCCATTGGGGGTGCTGTAGCTGGAGGCATTGTCCTGGGACAGGAGCTCTTGTATGGCAGCTGTGGTGCTGGGGTCTCGGGTGAGGAGGGACGGCTCCATCCACTGGCTGCTGGACCCACCGCTCCCACCGGACACAGCCCGTGAGGGCCGGGCCAGCTGCTTCGGCTCAGCAATGGGTTGAGCACCAAAATCTGGCTCTGGTGTCAGCGCTGCTGCAGTGCCGGTGGGGCTGGCAGGAGGCATCGTGGTGCGCAAGGGGAAGCCAGGAGCAGCCACAGGAGAGGTAGGACCTTGTCCAGCATGGAGACCAAACAAGAACCAGGGTGAGAGGAGCAGAAGTCTATTGTCCGTGGTTTGTTTATTTCAAATCCCACTCGGTGCTAGCATTTGCCAAGAAGGATTGTAGCAGTGCCTTTTTTGGGTTTTGTTTTCATGTCACTTAATTTTAAGTGGGAACCCAGATGGAAAGTAAAGCAGCAAAGCCTGCTGCCTTAATTATGGCCAAGTAAAATAATTAGAACTCAGTCTTGGGGCCATGCCAGAAAGGCTGAGAAACACATCTGATTTGGGTATAAGTAAATTCTTGGGGCATTTTACTGACCAAAGGCTGCATAAACACAACTAAATACATACCTGAAGGAAAACAGTCAGATTTAGAGACAAACTTATTCTTTTATTTAGACAGAGTTGTGAATTGCACTTGCTTGTCTTCAGGAGCTGACATTATAGGTAAAGTATGTTGTATTTTAGGGTTTACATTGAAATCATAGAATCTGGTAATCCTGTTTATCTTTCTGGTACCCTTCCTTGGAACTGACTCCATCAGCTCCGATGCTGATCCATGCCCTCACTTCAGGGAGTTTGGCTGATCTCCCTGATGGCCACAGGAGTTAAACAGGTCCCCCCAGCTTGTTTGGGTCACTTGTGTTCAGTGCTTGCCTGGAATAAGCTGTAAAACTACCCTGTGGGAAGCGGTCAGTAAGAATCACGTACCTTTGCTTGCAGTACCTGTGGGGTCAGCTGGTCCCTGCAAAGGAGTTACAGCAGTTACAGGGTTGGGCCTCTTGCTGCTGCCAGCAGGCATTTTGTTTTGCCCTCGGTGAGCCACAACAGCAGATTCAATCTTTGCCCAGTAAACAAAGTATGACTGGACTACAGAGATGCTGTTAAAACATAATTAGGCAAGAATTTACCGACTCTATGGCATGAATAAAACATCTGACTGCTTAGCTAATCACAAAGACTGGTTTGATCTGAAGACAGAAGTGATGCAAAAGTATTTGAAAGGATTAGCCTGTCACACATTTTATATTACAAATAAAGATACCAGGTCCCATAAGAAAGATATGGGGTGAAGAACCACCACCTGTAGTGAAGATCAGCCAAAAAATTGTGTAGGAACTTAATTTTTTTGTAAAAAAAGCTTTTATCTTTGCTGTGTTGATAGAAGCACATTTGGAAAGCTTGGAAAGCTTGGACTAGCTCTGCTTCTGATCTTCCGTAGGCAGGGAAACAACAGTGGTATTTACTAATTAAAACAAGTCAATGTAACTTGTACAAACAGCAGAATAGGTAGGAAAAAAATGGTCTCTCTTCTCAGCCCGCTGATATTTGAGTCTGCCCAACCCTCTGCTTTTTGTCAGGTGCCAAAACTGCACTGGCCAACCTTTAACTATTCATCCAGAGAGCCTTATTTGAGTCAGAGATTTGGGGAGAATTTCAGCTCGGATTGCTCAGCTGCTTCTGAGAACTAGCTAAGAGGAAAGAGAACTAGCTAAAAGGAAACTGACCCAGGTTTTCCTGTGCCAGATGATTCTTATAAGGCATTTTAAAACATAACAAGGAGTTCTTCCAGATGCCGTGATAGGGAGAAAAGGGAGAGGCTACCAGAAACCAGCAAAAGCCAGAGGGTGAAGGAAGGATCAGAGCGGGTGGCTAGGAATAGCTGTTGTTGGGTTTGGGTTGGGTTTATTGGGTTGCTTGAGTTTTATGTGGTTTTAATAGTATTTTGAAATCTAAAACAACAGCCAAAAATTGGAAATGCCAAGCAGCAGTATTTGTGTTTCAATGAATTTGTGTTGAATCACAATGAGATGCACAAGCCCCTGCGCTCACCAGGACATTTATGTTTTGGGGAGCAGCCAAGCATCTGGCCAAGCAGCTTCTAAGTGGTTTTGTAAAGTCAAAACATAACAAGTTCATCCCTTCCAAAATGAAAGAGATAAAATGTGCTTCCTCTAAGACAGTTAGAAGATGTTTAATTTCATTCCAAATCAGAACCGAATTATTGCGTAGTTTGGAATATTGGTGTCAAGTGTTGACCCAGTGCTCATTCTCTCTTCCTACTGTCAATAATTCTGTTTACATTTAGCAAAATGTAAACAACCCACTCATTTTTATGTAATTTTTAAACAGAAGTGATATGCAAGATTATCCTGTAGGCAGGGAAGTCCTATGGGCTGTGTTATTTAGAAGGACATGCAATCTGATCACAGTTCTCTCTTTGTGCCTTAATGTTCCTATTTCCTAAGTGCTTAGGCTGTCATCTTCCAGTGTGTTTATTCTGGGAAAATAGTGACCAAATAGTGACAAAGCAGCACTGCCCAGCAGATACAAATAGTAATTTATGTACCAGCTGGGATAGTGTTGCAGCATTTGATAAATATTTGATAAGTATTTAGCTATATGGGGTTCAAGATGTGTAAACTACTGTGCTGGACAATGGAAAAATAAAGTCAAGCCTTTAACCAAGACGACATGAATTCTGATTAGGAGCCAGCATGTACTTACAAAAACTTGATGTCTCCAATGGGTTGGTCTGGTGCTTTCCATACGAAGGACAGGTTTCTCTTCAGTGACTTGTCTGAGTGGGTGACAGTGTCACCATCTTCAAAGCAAGTCAGCAGCTTGGAACCAGGAGGGATGAAGATGAACGTGCCAGTGATTTCATCGTTAGACACTTTGCGAGCTTGAAGCAAAAAGCCCATAAAATCCCTGGTGCTCCTCACTGTCACTGCATGACAAAACACGGGACACAAATGGATTTGTCTCATAGTTATGAGGTGAATTGTTTGCAATGTAGTTTCCAGTGGTAGCACTGAAACCAAAAGAAAACCATGTGGAACAACACCAAAAACATCTTACTGTCATTGTCCTCATGGTCTGTCTTGGACATGTTGGATTCAGGAGGCCAGACTTTATCTTTGACTTTGCAGTATGTAATTGCATAGAAAATTTGTTTGAGTCTTTCCCGCCTCTCCCCTTGATTATAAGCTGCTAACCACATTGCATTAAGCTGCATGCAAAGGCTTGTACGCTGCCCTAAGAAGGGTTTTATTTTGCATGGGGGTGAACCGGCAAGTGGCCTGGCTGAGGGGCAGTGCCTCTCAGCTCTGTCTGCATCTGCCGCAGGAGCAGTGATACTGTGGATAGGGCACACAGCCCAACCATACCTAAGAGTCAAGCAAGTCACTCAGACCCCTTTGTGCAGTGCAGAGCAGGGAAGGCGACTTTACCTTCTGGAGGTGCCTGTGGTATGTGGTGAGGTGCGGTATGGTTGAGACACAGTTGAGATAAATGAATCCCACCCAAAGCATCCATATCTACTGGCTGCCTCCAGCAAACAGCTGGTCTGCAGCATGGTGAAAACCTGGAGTCAGCCATCACCTGAGAAACCTTAGGCCACGCACTGCAAATGGAATCCCTCTGTAAATGCATTTGTTTTCTCCCCATGGCAGGGGGTTTTAATTAGTTGATCTTTAAGGACCCTTCCAGTCCAAACCATTCTATGATTTGTGATTCGATGATGTAGTATAGCTCATACTATGAGGTAGTGTAGCTCACTCAGAGCAGTTATCCCTCTTCCCAGCCCTCGCAAAGATCAATACCATGACTTGACACTAGTCATCATATATTTTTCAGAGGCAGCAATGAGCAGCTGTTCCTTACCTGGAACCTTGTCACCTGGGGAGTAGAAGGACATGTTGATGTGGACAGTAACGTAGTTGTTTGGGCTGTGCAGCTGTGCTCTCAGGTGCCTGGGCATCATGTCAGTGCAGGCGGAAAGGCTTGCGCCATGTGAGAAGGCAGACACATAAGAGACCAAACACAAGGTTGTGCATGCCCAGCCAACAATGGCTGTGTGGGGTCTCCTGCTGTCCTCCATCCTATGGTGGAAAACAACCAGCAAGTTCTTCAAAGCAGTGGCTTCCGCAGCCTTGTAAGCCCATCTGGTGCCTTTGAATTAGGTGAGCTCCAGAGCTGCCCTTCCCACAGCCTTTAACCAAAGAGAATAAGTGATCTCTGTGGCATATGGAGCCACTTTGGCTATCCACAGCATTTACCATTTTGAAGTAAATTGCAGAGACTGGGAGAGGAAAGGCCCCACAGGAGGATGCACTTCTTGCAAAGTTGCCCATGGAGGGAGCTGCCACAGAAGATTTGCTCTAAAAAGTCTTGTAGCATTTAGAAGGAGGCTCCATATGACTGTGTTCAGCATCGTCCACCATTCCCAGCCCAAATATACATCCTGATGAATGGGGGAAGCATTAACCCTTAGACCTGCAGAGCTGCTGCAGGCCCCATGGCTCATGGGGCTGGTGCCTGGCACAGAGGTTCTCCCAGCCTGCCGGCACAGAGCCATATAGTTGCAGGGGCAGGATGTGGCTGCCCCTCGCTCCGGCCTGCAGGAGCATGAGGCATCTTTTAGCAGCCCACACGTTGCAGCTTGGAAGTGCTGGGCTGCTTGTGACCATTGAACTCATCCTCTGCCACCAGCAGCATTTCAGCTTGTATTTGTGGGTCAGGGCTCACTGTTGCTGGCAAAAGGTCTTTGAAACCAGCACTGGAAGCCTGAGATAAAATGGCAGCCATTTTGGCTAATGCCAAGATTTCTCCTTATTCTCCAATTTTTAATCCAAGCAAATGTCTTTTCTCAGCATGGTCCAAGTTTAGCATTTGGCATGCCGTGTCTTTAGTACCTCTCAGCTTTGCTGGCTGGCACAAAACACATGTCCAGATTAGTTGGGGTATTGTTATTCTGATTTTTCAGAATGCACTTTTGAAAGTGAAGCTGAAGGATGAGTGCACCATGTTTATTGTAATGGATAATATCATAAGCAGGTAGTCCTGCTTTTAATGTAGCACTTTCATCTTCTTTTCAACATGCAGCTTTTCCTGGCTTAGATCTCATTACGCTTACTCAATAAGTAGATTTAAATAAATCAGAGGAAAACAGAGGCTGGGGAGGTCTAGCTTACACCTCCATCTCTAGTGCTTCTGAAACTCACTAGCTGACTCTAACAAACCCCCACTGCACACAAAACAGCTTGTGCCCAGCCTGAAGCAGGGAGCAGATGGATGCAGTTTAACCTTCCCCAGCAGAGCATCGTGCCACTGCAACCAGTTATGTGTCAGAAGATGGCTGTGGGACTCACGCTCCCACAAGCTAAACAGTCCTGTTAAATACCCCAGTCCCCGCAGAGTGGCAGGGTGCCTCCTCCTCAAACACACCTACACCTCCCTTGCTGGATGTGATTTCTTGCTGAAGCTCACAAAAGTCCCCCTGCATAGCAGCTCTTTCCAAAGGTGTTTCCCAGGCTGTGCCCTGCTTCCCATCTCTCCCTGGCCCCCAGCACCCTCCCCGCTCAGGCACAGGAAGCAGGACCGTACTGCCCGAGGCCACACTGGCTGGTGCCGCTGGCTCTTACCTCGGGACACGTCTGCCGCTGGGCTTGCTGCCGCTGCTGCTGTCCCGGCCTGCCAGAGACCCATCCTTTCAGGGACCTTCTTCGCTTTCTCCTCTAATGGGAAGCACAGCAGCTGTTACTGCTAATACCCACCACCTACAGCGGCTCTCCACCAGTGCCCAAATCCTGCCTTAATCATATTAGTTTTCCTTCTCACATCCCACCCCCTGGTTTGTTTGTTTTGGGTTTGTTTTTTTTTTTTTCCCACATCTCCAAGCTTCTCTAATGAAAACAAAGGCAACTAGTGGGGGGGCAGCAGCAACCCATAGAGTTTGTGTGGGACTCCCTTGCAGAGGTGCAGGAGGATCAGACTCTTGCTTGCCTGTTTCTCTCCACACACAACTCCCCTTCCATCCTGACTGAAGCTTTGCAAAGCAAAGCGAAGTCAGCTCCCTCTAGTCCGTGACCCCCGAGCAGTGTGTCCTGTCTCTCATGCTTACACGGGATTTATTCTGGCAGTAAAAGAAGAATTTTGCTAGAAAGGCGAGGAAGGTGCTTCCTACAGACCAGCCCTGCCAGGAGGAGCCATCATCACCACACAAACCCACCAGAGCTGGAACAGAAGACTCAGCATCTGACATGTGTGACTGTCTCCTGGCACATAAGCTTCCTTTAATTCCAGGCTGACACCCCTGCAGCTTGCCTGAGATATGCTGCAGCCATGCCAGTGCTCAGCCACAGAGCTGGTCCTACACCTGGGCTTCCCAGCTCCTCCTGGGATCCGCCTCATCTCTGCAGGCTGCTGTGATCATCAGGACTCTCTCCCAACCCTGGCTACTGTCACCAGGCTCACTCCTCTTGCTGCCAGCAGCTCCTTGCTCACAATGGGTGGAAATTAGGGTTCAACTTATCATCATCATTAGATACACCATCAGGAGATGCTGAACAAACTGCTGGTAGCTTGTGGACTCAAGTAGGGACAGAGGAACAGAGCAACAGCCCCATCAGCTGGCTGGCTTTTCTTCAGCTAGCAGACCATTCAAAAGCAGTCTCAGATGCCCCTGGGCCACTGGGAGGTGGCTGGCCCTGTGGTGCAGGGAAACTATTGATGGAGGGGCAAAAGAGTGCTTATGCCCTTTTATCCTACTACTCCTCAGATAAATGTATGTCTGACAGCTGAATGAGTTCATACTTATATCCCTGTAGGACACCACAAAGCTCTGTCCTGTCCCATGACTGAAGGAGATACACCAACACATAGGTGACACCGCTGTGTTTTCTTTGTGCAGCTCCACGAGTGCCTATATTTGATCTTGCTTAGGGGTCTGACCAGTGTCGGAGTATGTGCAGAGCAGACATCACACTGACCTCTGCCTGAGGTGTCCCCCAAAAGCTGGAGGCAGGCTTGCAGAGACCCCACTCATTAGTGCTGTTCCCATCAGCCTGCCCTGCTCTACAGCCTGTCCTTCAGCAGTGAAATGATGCTGGGCTGGCACTGAGGTACTGCCTCTTACACCCCAACTCTCATATGTTTAACTGGTTGGAAAGCATGTGAACTGGTGGTCCTGAGCTCTCAGTAGCCTGCTGTCTGCATTTGAAACAGCCCTTACAGTCACTGAATTTCAGGATATAATGCAAGTCTTACAGTTTTCTTTCCTTTTGTCAATGGAAGCAGAGAGTAGCAGGTGAAGGGAGAAAGAGTTTGCATTACGGCTACTGTTTCAGTTTGTAATTGCCCACATTACATATACAAAAGAGAGTAACCTTTATGCTACATTAGTGAGTAATCTTGTCCTGAAACCAATTGGTCTCTTATGGCTTTTCCTTACCAACTTGCTCCTAAGCTAAACTATTACTTGCTTGTAATTCCAGTGTAATAAACAACAGACCTCTGACAATCTGCAGGGGAAACACCAAATACATCGCAGCCATTCTGGTACAGTGCCCAGGTCGGAAAACAGTAGTCCACCTAAGTAAGTCTTTGCATCATGGCATGGTGTTCTTCAGCTGCTGCCATGATTTGGGCACATGTTTTTATTATGCCAGCTCCAGTAAGGACCATTTCTCCACTGGCTGCCGTCTGAAAAAGGGGAAAAAGCAGCAAAGTGCAGACCCTGAAACAGCACTGTTGGGTGCTCTCTGGAGCTCTCTGCAAAGCTATGGGGAGAAGGGCAAAGACCTTCAAACAAAGGAGACCCAGACCCAACCCAACTGTAACAGCACAGGATGTACTGCTGCACTGAACTGGCACTGCTGGCTCCAAAAGCTGGTGGTGGTCTCTGGGCAGGGCAGGAGGTGCTGCTGGGGGGCTGCTGTGTGCAGGGTTAGCAGAACTGCATAGCACTGCCTGGAGGCAGCATTAATTGCTGGGCTGATCTGAAATACAGCCTTACGCAGAATTCATCCTCACTGCCTGCTCTCTAGCAGAAGAGCTCGGTGGCTTCAAAGCTGCACTCAAACCAAATGTCACAATCATCTCCTCCTTAGAGATGGAAAAAGCCTGTCACAGTTATTACCGTGACACATGCACCTATGAGCAGCCTCAAACTGCGCGTTCGAATGCCAAGTGACAGGCAGATGTTTCCAGTAAGAAATACAGCCCTCTCCATAGCCTCTGCTTGCATCACCCACCAGGACAGCATTGCCTCAGCCTCCTCTGGCCAGAGCTTTGACCAGCTGCAGTCACTTGAGCTCAGCCAGGTTCTGCATATCTCTCTGACGATGGGGCCCAGACAGACACAAGAAGGCCATGTGGCACTGCTGTCACTAGGAGAGGTTTGCCTCCTTCCTGTCATAAATTTCTGCATTAGTAGGAAGCTGGCAAGGAGAAGGAGACTTGAGACAACTTACACCCTGCCTATTGTTTTCTCAGCAGCCTGCGTATCATGGATTTCTAGAATTAAAAAACCCCACAGCTGGGTTTTTAAAATAGCACTAGGAAAAACTGTGCATGCTGTGTAATAACTTGATAATTAAAATAGGCTATAAACCATATAGCTGAAATTTCATCAATAAAGTGCACAGAAGGGTTATAAACCCAGTTACATCCCAGGCTCTTCGATGCAGAAGCTTTCTCCTTCCAGCTTATTGCTTCTACATCTCCACATCATTGAGGCACAGCAGGGACAGCAGACTTGGAGCAGGCGCAGTGGAGATCAGTTTGCAGTATATGTGTGGGTGTAGGCAATCCAGGTCTGACACTGGAGAGCAAGCTGGTTGCTTCACTGACAGGTTGAAAACTGCTTTGCTACTGCAAGATAATAAGGGTTATAATGAGTTTGAAGTCCTTCCTGGTCAGCTAGTGGCCACCTGAGTCCTATGAAGAAAGTTTGGGGGCAGTTAGTGGGCAGGTTGATTGAGTGTTTCAAAGTGGCAACAATTAGTTGAGTCCAGATCACAGGGAACTGATCATTAAACCAGTAAAGGTGGCAGCACCGTCTAATTTAATAAGATTGCATGTCCTCTTTAGAACAAAGAGCAGTCTGTGAGAAGAGTGGCTAAAAGCCCACAGCAGGAGAGTGGTAAAAACCCATGGTAGTCCCACAGGGAGAATGGAGAACAATGCCTACAGACTGGCATCTCAGGGTTGACCTAGGGATGTCTGTGGCTCTGTGTTTGGGGACACCAGGGAAAAGAGGATGTTTCTCTGACATCTAGTTAGGCAGAAGGCTGGCAGAAGTACTGTCAGGTCCTTCCACTTCTACCCATCTGACTGTTCTTGCTATTCTTGTATTGTACTTACTGAAGTGGGACAGTGGGTACAAATTTTACTGCTGAGAATGACCTAACACATACATGCAACATACAATGTGAGCCTCCTCTCACAAATTCAGCCTTTAAAAAAAAACCCAACAAAACAAACCTTTAATTGGTAACTACTGCAACCTGGGCAGCCATTCTGCACTAGAGGAAAGGGTAGAGGAGGGGAAGGGAGAGAGATGGTGCAGGGCTCTTTCTGTATTTCAGTAAGAAAGGCCCAGCAATAAATAGCTTGATTGCTTTAATTAGACAGAATAAGATGAGGAATACAAACAGCAAGTAAATTGTACATCCCTTCAGGTGCTGGGCACCCCACACTCACGCAGCATTGGATGGAGGTCAGATGGATTTTCCCACAGTGCACAGAGCAGATGCAACCCCATCCATGGAGAGCAGCTCTTCCTTGTCATTGCTTGAGCTATTTGACAATTTCCTTACAAGAAAACAACCTTCTTTCTTAAGGATGTTCTCATGAGTACTTGTTGCAGCTGTCAGATAAGGGCAAGGCCAGGCAGGTGGTGTAATCGTGGCACTGAGTGGGAGCTGCCTCCGAGCTCTGCTGTTACATTGAGCTGGTGAAGGTGTCCTGCAGACAAGGGGTCTGTGCTGCCCACTGGAGGCTTGAAAAGCTGTGCTGGCCATGCAGCCCAGCCCAGCCCAGCCTGAAGCTGCTGTGTGGATCACTGACTCATAAGTGTTCAAGGGTCCCTCAGGCTGGATCAGTAGAGCAGCTGAGGAAAACCCTCCTCCTATCCCATTTCTCAGCCATGGAGAACAGTTTGGCACAGGAACCTTTGAAACTGCTGGCTCTAGTCTGTTTGATTTCAAAATGGACTTGGAGTTGGAGCTGGAGCTGGCCATGGGCACAGGTTGGCATATTAAAGACCAGGCATTGCTTTGGTGCCATCAGTCAAATGTTTGAAGGCTGTCATTTTGCACTTTCATGCTTTCTTGACTACTATGAACAATACAGATGAAACATACAGCTGTCGGCACAGCTGGTTTTTGGAGCTAAGAGCCTTAGAACTTACTGAGCCAATTGTACCCAAAAGGGCTCTGGATACCTGTTTTGTCATTGTATCATGAAAAAGATAGAAAGAACTCAAATAAATAATGTTTAGAGTGGTTTATGTTAGATTCCCTTTGAACTATGAACCAGGTAGCAACAAACTGTAAAACTGAGTGGTCATCAGTGGATACCTTTAAAGAAAAGCTTTTCTAGCATGCTTTGCTCCCTTATATAGGGGTACTCCAGGGCACTGCAGGCTTTAGTAGTAAGTAACCTGGCTCCTGGCTGTCCCACTGCACAGTGAGTACTTACTGCCTTCTTCCAGATTTGTTTTCTCTAGTTTCTACAGGCTAGGCTGTGCT
The DNA here is from genome assembly GCA_039720435.1 of Amazona ochrocephala. Lineage (NCBI taxonomy): Eukaryota > Metazoa > Chordata > Aves > Psittaciformes > Psittacidae > Amazona > Amazona ochrocephala. The sequence continues at coordinate 67,861,580 of CM077879.1, forward strand.
GCTGCTTCCAGCCAGGCTTTTTTTTAAGGAGATGTGGCTTAGGTTGATTTTTCAAGCACAAGAAACTTACGCTGGATGTGGGGATGTAGCAAATCCAGAGTTACTGCTCCTCCTAGAGTCTGTCTGAGAGTGAATGTGTGGAAGAGGGTGGGGATGGGATAGCAATTAAACAGCCTTGGTTTCATGAAGCGATCTCATTGCATAAAAGTACTATGTATGTGAATGCAGCTTTTATCTTTGGAATTCAATTAATTTTTGTTTGCTAGTTTTGGATTACTTATTTTTGAGTGCATTCTTCTAAGACAAGTGATGGATAAGAACTTGTAAGTTGTTCAAGGAATGTTGTGTTGTCAGTCCTGATCTAGATGAGCCTGATCCACAAGTAAAACTCTTTATACAGAGATATGGGGCAGGAGCATTAGAATACAGTAAAAGAGGTAACATGAAGGCTGTGAGCATTAGTATCTAATATACTTTTTTGTGTGTGAAGATGTATTGTTTGCAAGAGTGTGTTTGTATCTCCCAATGGGATGAAGATCTTATGAATCAGGTTGAGTCATTTTTAAATATCAAGTTTGTGAAATACACCACTGTACTTTGATGTCTACAAACATATACGATGGGATGCCTTACCTTAAACTTTAAATAGTGCTCCATGCGCTACTCTGAAAACTGTCTGGCCAGCATCTGATTTGCTTGCAGCTAGTATGTTGTCCTACAGAATATGCTTAGTTAAAATCTAAAAGATGAGTAAAATAAATCCAAGATGAATGTTATATCCAGCTCAAAATGGACTATCCAAATACTGGACTACATAACTGAAGTCAAGCTTAAATGTTCACTTGATTTAAACATAGGTGCTGAAAACTGAATTAAGGGGGGAATCTTGTACATAAAAGTCAATGATTGTGGAAATTGTTTAGTTTCTTTAGCTACCTTTGAAATTGGAGTATGATATACAACAGCTCATCTTTAATGCAAATTTTCCTATATACCTGAGACAGTAGTGTGAATAGTGACTTCACAATTTAGACGACATTAAAGAATGTATGCATTTACATTAAATACATGTATTATCACATTAAAATATGCATACATTAAAAAAATGTATGCATACACTTAGCATGTAAACTATGTAGCATTCTCTAAGTTCAGTGTGTGATCAGACCATCTGAAGTAGCAGGTTACAACTGAAAAATGTTGTGTGACTAAAGCTGTAGAAAAAGAACTGCAGTTAAAGTTAGTGTAGCAAACTCTTGAGAGTAAACAGAAGTCTGGGCAAGCTGTAGGTGGGTAGGTGGAGGAGGAGGCTGGAAAAGTGGAGAAGAGAGGAAAAAGTTAACCCCATTTTAAATTAAGAGTCTCCAGGAATGAAAACCCACAGTAACCTGCCAGCTGCATATAGGTGACAGATGAATGAGAAACTGCATGCATGCTCTTTTAGAGAAGAACATATTGGTGATTTGTATTTACATCCCAGACCCTTTTCAACCCTTGTCAGAAAGTGATAAATTACTGAAGCATATTATAAAGTAGCATCTGTATTTGTGTGTTCTGTAGTGGCTTCTGAAGTGTTTTAATGTGAAAGGTTAACTACTGACTACAAAATAATTTTGAATTCTTCTTTTTATTTCAAAACCCACATTTCTCTCCCTTGGATAAGTGATGTGTTACTGGTCCCTGCTTGATTTGGTCCTTGGGAAAAATGGGCCAATGTGTTCATCCATGCACAACTAGTGTTTTTGTTCCTGGAGGCACTATAAACTGCCCAAAGCATAAAGCAGGGTGTCAGAAAACTCATTGTAAACTATTGGCTAAATAACCTCACTAAGAGTTACCTTAACTTGTAACTTTGTCCTGAGGAACAAGAAAACATCCCAAGTATCTGGACGTTATGTGTAGTAACACACAAATACCTGAACGTTCAGGGCTGTTTTTTTCCTTGTCTGACTGCATGTCAAAGGAGAAAAGATAATATAAATTGGAATAAGTATCCGTGTGAAACTCACTGGGGTTTGATTATCTGGGAGTATTGTTGCAAAATATGAACAAACAAGTTCTGACTCCACTGCCTGCACAGAAGTTCCTCCTTCGTAATGCATACCCTTTACTATTAGCTTAATGCGCTTGTTCTCTTTTCTGGATAGCACATAAAGAAAGAGAATACATAGATGGCACTAGGTTGGGGGGGAAGTTACAGGAAAAAATGAACTGTCTGAAGAGAATACATATGGCATGTTTACAAAAGCTTTTAGATTCCTATTCTGTTTTCAGGAGTAGCTTTAGGTATTAGTTAAAATTGCTTTTTACTGAAGAAGTCCATTGCATTTAGTAGAGAAAAAAGTAACTGCAAGCTGAGTGAGGTAGGGTAGGGGTACAGAGGCAGGTGTGGCAGCTACTCACTATGTTGGTATAATAACTGAGAGCCTCTAACCTGTGACTGACTTCCCCAGCTGGCACAGATCTTTCTTTTCACCCTTGGGGCTTTTTTTCCATTTGATTCAATTCTTTCCCCACCCCTAACCGTTGAAGTGTCACAGGTACATCCCTTGACTCAGTCTGCAATTCAGCATTTCTTGGACAGATGAACTCTCTACCTGATGACTGTTGCTAGATTGGCATAAATGTGACCCTGTGTTTTCCAAAACTGACAGGTCACTGTCACCAGAACATTATCATTTCCCTTCCCAACATCAGTTAAAACACTCTTTTGCCATCAATACAAGGCTGTGATTTGCAACAACTCCATGCCTGCTTATCTTCCAGTCAGAATTTCTGTAACAGCATAAATAAACAAGCTGTTGCTTTGAATTAGCCTTGTGGCACTATTACATGCTTCTTGTTTTATTTTTTTCTGTGCAGCGTAACCAAGCAATGCTTTGAAACAAAAATACCCAGGAAGTTGACACTGGTTTACATTTATTTAAAAAAAAATATTTAAACACTTGTGTATTTCATCTGTGAATTATTAACTACAAATCAAAGAGGGCTCATCATGTCAAAGAGGTTCACAAGTACAAAACGGCCTCCTTCTGGCATCTTCACATCCTCCTCTTCTGTGTACTTATGTACAATACTGTGAAAAGGAAAAAGCACACATGAGGGGCCTGGTAAATAATGTGCAGAAGGCTGTTTATTTAAAATACCTTATTTCCATGGCTTGTAAAATGACAGTGTAATAAATCGCATTCAGCACAAAGTCAGGAAACTCTTAAGTCCAGGTTAAAAAAAAATGCTATCAAATTTACACATTATGTATTACTTTGCTTCAGTATTTATTATATTCATAGCCAAACTACAATCCAGCAAATGCACACTGAACAGAGGAAGAATAAAGACAGCTACCCTGCAGCATTACAGAGGAGGGCATGAAAGAATTTCTAAGCAGCAGAATTACAGGTGTCAGACACTAATGCTATGATTTTTCCACAAAAGCTGGAAATCCCAAGCACTTGAGGCAAAGCTAACAACTACCTATGAAGGAGGAAATAAGCTCCAAGGAAGGCTAGAGAAGAGCCTGCTTCTCTAAATGAATTTCAAGTTCAGAGGCAAAAAAGTGCCACAGGAACGCAGAAAAGCATAGACGCTGAAAAGAGAAACTGTAAAAAGTGAAGGTTTCCAAGAAAGCATAAAACTAATACTCTTACAGGCAGCTTGCTTACCCCTCAGCCATTCCTCAAAATCAGAATATGAAAACACAATCTTCAAATGAGCAATAACATAAGGAGAGGGAGTTACCATTATTTCCTCGGATAAATGCGTCCCCATACTTGTTCTTTAATTGTCCATTTACATATTCTTCGGTCTGTTCCAGAGCTATATTCATATACCCATCCAGGCAAGCCAGGACACCTGAAGGCAGTGACAATTTAAAAGTGAAACAACTTAAATTCTTTAAAATAAACAAAAAATGCACTGTGCTTGAATAGTACTGAAAAAAATCCTGTATCTTCATAGCCCAAAAGCCCAAGCTTGGCCAGATAAGTCAGTAGATAAGTGTATTCTTCAAAGAACTAAGCTGAGAGTGAGGAGCCTCAGGCACTGTAGTAGCAACTTTATCAGATGATGTAAGAGTAGGGGTTAAAAAGAAATCATTAAGATATAACTTGCAGAAGACTAACAATTTCCACTTTGAAAGCTTAAGTTGCCCCTTCTCGCTTGTGTTTTAAGTCACACACCTAAAAAGAATCTGTGACATAAAGTGTAACTGGATAACCTAAGGGCAAGGTTATATAAATTGAGCTTTCACCAAAACTTGTGAAGGATACAGCTAAAAAAACCCAGCCCTTTTAATACAGGACACCATATACATTTTTGTATTTATCTTCATGCCTAAAGATCTAGAACACTGGCTGCAAGTCTCTGTTTTGATGTAAACAAAATTTGATGTCATCTTCAACTGACAAAGGGTTTTCTAATGACACTGAAATATTACCACAAAAAAATTTAAGCTGTTTAATCAATGCAACTCAAGGAGAAATCTCTGCCATGTGTAACATATTCTTTTTATCAGGAAAATAACGCATTTGAGTAGCCCTGATTTTAGACAAGCATTTATGTTCTCACTTCCCATAGCCCCTGTTGAAGGCTGTACCTTGTTCACACAGTACTTCCTATGCGCTGGCAGCATCATGGCATTTTTTCACTTAGAATTACTCCTTGGTGCCTACTGCCACTCTTAAGGTCAGAACCATGTCCATCTACAAACTTAACTTGCCTGATCAACAAATGGATTATTCAGCTAAGGAACTGGATGTGGAGATTAACAGATGCAAAGAATTGCTCAGAGAATGCAATCTGATTTGATATTTGTGCATGCTTTTCAAAAGCTGCATTAGTTATCTTAATCTTGCCTGTGTCTTGCACACAGACAATACTACCACAAACTTTCTTCCTCTGTTTGAAAAACACCTGATTTTTTTACCTGGCATTAAAACTGGAAATACAGTGTATTGGCTGTAATTAGGGAGCGGGAGAACTCCAGTCTGAAAATCCTCCTCTAGGACACATTGTCATTTTTCGGAAGTGTTACAGTAATATCTTCCATTAAACAATTAGGAATTAAAGTTCTTCTGCCAACTTGTAATGGTTTAAGAATTATTTTCCTTTATGTTCTTCTTTCCTCTGTTTCACACATAAGAAAAACTGACTGCTCACAAAGTTAAAATGCACCAAATAAACCAAACAGAAGTCAGAACTCTTTTTCTCTAATCCTCAGTGCTCCGTGTAAGAATATAAGAGCAAAAATTGTTTGTCCAAAATTAAAACTGTTTATTTTTCTTAAGCTATCATTCAGTAGTACATAAAAGCAATATTTTCAAACCTTTCTGTTCCTAGAGTGCATTCATGGTGGTTTCATTCTCTTCTTCCCTTTCTCTTTTTTACTCTCAAGCCACTAATGGCATTAAATATTATCACTGCGTATCCTGGCTAGTATTTTATCTGTTTAATCTATATGTAGAGATGTTTTAATGTACATATCCATCTCTACACAGAAATCATATGTATTCATTTGTCACTGATTACTTTCCCAGGGTTTCTTCCCTTAGATGTGAGCAGCCCTTAGCAGCGCATAAAGACACTTTACAGTTACCCATCAACAGTTGTATAAGGCCACGTTTGCACACGCGGCTTGGAGGGTGGAGATACAGACATAAAATAGCAACCTAGAGAGACAATCTAGACAGATCTGCAACAAAAGCCTGAGACAGGGGCTTTTTTGATGTTTGGCTTTTAAAAATGTTGGCCAAATTTCTACACAAAATAAAATGTGTGTTTATTTTGAAATGAGAGCATTATAAGGTTTTTAACTGCAGGATCACAGTAAGTGGGAATGCAGGAGAGCAGAGGGAAATACGGAAGGGAGGGGAGAAAAAAAAATCCAGTAACAAATAAGGATGCTCAAAGGAACTATGGAACAACCAGGGAAGTTGTGAATGCTCCATTGCTGGCAGTGTTCAAGGCTGGGTTGGACAGAGCCTTGGATGGCATGGTTTAGTGGGAGGTGTCCCTGCCCATGGCGAGGGGGTTGGAACTCGATGATCTTAAGGTCCTTTCCAACCCTAACTATTCTATGATTCTACTTCCTGCTAGGTCTGACTGTAAGTATATGAAACTAAGTTTGCTGGGGGGAAAGCTGAGTAGTTTATCTACAGCAGTTACAAATGGATCTTACCAAGCAAAGGGTACCAATGTTCTCAAAGAAAACAGAAAGTGAATCCAAACCGCAAATCTGGTTTGGCCCTGCCTGGTGTGTACCTTTCAGTAAGTTACTTTAACCTTATTGAGCTGTCACTACATTTTCCTGCAAGAAAGAATTTACAGAGGCCAAAGACAGAAGCAGTGAAGTTTATAAGCCACCCACCCCACCTCGAGTTCTCAGACAATATGGATCTCAGAGAAATGACAGGCTGCAAATTCTGTCAGCTGAGAGACACTAAAGAGGAACAGGAAAGGATAAGAAGGCAGTGCTTGCTGTCAGCGAACAGTAACAATTCAAAATTGTCTAAATACAAAGATTCCTTGTAGCACAAAAGAAGTCTCCTTTCAGAAGTGCTCAGATGAGCCAACAGAATTAAACCTATCTGAAACAGTGATCTGTAGCAGGACCACAATATTTGTCATTCCAGCACAAAATGTCTTAAGTTTTGCAAAACAAGAGATATATGATAGTTTTAATTGTTTGGATACTACTAAAAAAATTGGGCAGCCTAACAGTCTTATCTTAATGGGAGTAGGACCAGGGCATTTCATTGAACAGATAAATTTACTGGTTAAAGCCTATAATCCTATATACAGCGCATGAAGGTATACAGACAGGCTGAAGAGTTCTGGAATGAAACTTCTGGGCTGTGTTAAAATGAACTGGGTGTACAGCAGCAAAAGCCACATTAAGCTTTCTCCTGTATCTCTGTGAGTCTTGATCCAACACATGTCTAGGCAGCTGTTCAACCAAGAATGTAAATAACTGTTTCATCCCTTGTGTATGAGCAGGCTTATGACTGATAGCACAGTTTACTGTTTGAAGATTTTCTGGACCAAGTCTATACTGGGAATTGGAGAACAGGAAGGTGAAGAAAAAGGTAGTTCCAACACGGGTTGCTATCAGAGCACTGAAAAGGGGACTGCCTGGCCATTTCAGGAATTATAATTTCAGCCAATCTTTACAAGTATCAGTTTAGAAACTCAAAATAATCCTAGGTCTCCATCTGTGACTAAGAACACTAATGATTTGGTTAAGTAATCTCTAAATCCACCATTAATTGTCTTTTCATCAGTTTCTCCAGAGTTGATTTTCTATTTGTCACCATTCTGAGATCTATAATTGACACACTCCAAGATTCTGTTTTGCTTTTCAAATGCAAGGCATCTGTTCCAGCCTACACAAACAATTACTGTATTCAGCGAGATAGATGGGGAACGTACCTCGATAATCAACTCCAGAATTTAATTTTACAACAACTGGCCTGCCAATGATCTGTTTTAAGAAGTCACTGGGGGTTTGCTTTCGTAGACTCATCTTTAGCTTCTGTAGTAAGCTGGAAAGTGAGAAAAAACATTTGGATAAGCAACAGGCTAACATATGGTCTTTAAACAGTACAGACAGGCGGTCCCCTGACTCTTAAAAGTAGGAGAAAATATCTAATGAGGTAAAAGCAAAGCTGTAAAGGTGGAGGTAGAGAGGCTGAGCTCCTAGAGTCACAGCATTAAACTTTCCCTTTGGCAGTTTTAAAAGTTCTGGAATTCCTAATAAAAATCCTTGTTTGTCACACTGCACATCTTGTACACTTCAAACAGAGACAAAGGTCTCATCATCTCACTAAAATTAGAGCTAAGCCATAATATGTATTCATATCTTTAGGGGGTGGAGTGAGCAGCCAGTATGTGCTCTATACACAGAAGCCTGTGCTGGAACAGCAACAGGATTTTTGATCTGAGCTCACAGATACAAGCAAATACATTTGAAAGGATGCCTTTAACTGGATAAGTTGGACTAATCATAGAATTAAGGCTTGTCATTCAGTTGTACAGACCTGAAAGATGCTGTCCTTCAGAAATCTGCTCTTCAGAAGTCTTGGAACGAGACCCTCACTCTCTTTATATTGCTTAACTTCTGCGTGAATGTCACTGTGTCTAAGTAACAGCTGCTCTGCATTTCAAATCAGGGGTAGGAAACGGTGCTAATGCTGACACCCAACACAGTGCCAGCTTGTTGTTGCTCACTTTCTATGGCAAATGAGCTACTCCAGCCGCGCAAGGGTAGTCGCTGGTTTCCTATCAGCACACGCTGTCCCTGTCCTGTGATGCCGGCACGGAAGGGTTGATAGTGCAGCCCTCCACACCCGAAGCTTTCCCTGGAAACAAGCACGGTCTGGCCCGCGGGTGCTGCCCCAGAGCCGCCCGCCCAAGGCGCACACACTGTGCCGCTACGTGCGGCTGCGAACGCTGCCCGTTCAAAACCAGCTTAAACGGCGCGAAACGTGCTCCGCTGAACGCCCCGGACAAAAGCCTCAGGCGCGAGGCGAAGCTCCACTGTCGCTTGCTTAACGAAACGGCTTACAGCAATGGCTATAACAGACGCCCGTAACGGCCCCGCATGCGGGGGGGAGGGGGTACACACGCCACACATGACTCCTATCCCCGGCTCCTTCTCTGCGGCCCAGCCCAGGCCCGCCCCGCACTCACCCACCGACTCCTCCCGCGCCTCTTCCCGGCGCTCGCTGCCCGCCGCGCTAGTGCCCAATCACCACCGGCCCCGCTACGGCGCGGCGGCAGGGACATACAGCGCTGGGCCTGAGAACGCGCGGGGCCGAGCCTGTGGGCAGGGCCGGGCCTGTGGGCGGGTTGCAGGGCGGTGCTCCCGTTGGCTGGTAGTGTGTGCGAGCCCCGGAGCTCTCGGGTCGCGTTTCCCACACGGGTTTGTGAGCTTGCGTGCGCTCTCTGGGGCGGGGCACTCCGTGTGGTTCCGCGCTGGGGTGTGCAAGAGCGCTGCTGCTATATGATGTGACTCCCACCCATCGGGCTGTGGTGTGGGAGGCTCACCTGAGGGACCAGCCTTCTCTCCCTTAGCTAAACTCCGGGTTCTTCACGGAGATTCCCTTTTTGTGGCTTACGCACAAAATAACGTCTCATCGATTTCTTACGGAGAGCTTTTACAACCCATATGTAACTATATTCTGCTGTAATGAGATACCGTTCACTCAAAATCTTGTCTCAGATGGGCTTTGTTGGAGAAACAAGTGAGCATTTCACAGTGGCCAGTCTTGGTGCCCTTACCAGGACTGGGCAGGAAGGTGTCACTCAGTTCATTCTACAGAGGAATGAGGAACATAGAAGCTAAGGGTATTTTTCCAAACACTACCTGGAAAGAGCATGGAACAACAAGAAGTCAACTTTTTGTCTTCTCACCCATCTTTTCACCTTCCCCCAGCTAACCCCTGATGTCTGGAAAACATCTTTTTTTTTTAATAAGCGATTTAGTACTGTGACAGGAGTTAATAAGCTGCAAAAGGTTCAGGACTGTATTTTTTCATTCGTCCATTATTGATTTAGTATCTTGGTGAAATTTTTAAGTCTTGTGATATGAAGAAAATGTACCATGGCTCTTCAGAACACGGATTTGTACTCTCTCTTCCTTCCAGAGCCGTTTATCTTCTCTTTTTGAACACGTATCCAGTAACATCTTTTCCCCCAAAACTCAAGCTAAAAGGCATTAAGAGGCAAGGTCTGCAAACCTGACCTAGCTGCCCTGACTGTGCAGACACAGCCAGGGAAGTTGGGCTGTGTTGTGCCCATGTTTCCAAGAAACCATCACATTAATCAGGAGCATCCAAGTATGCTTGATTGTATCAGTACTTGAAGCAGAAAAGGAACATGAAAGTAGTTACTCCAGGGAGCAGGCTTGCAAAGTTTTATATCGCTGTCACTGTCACTGGCTTCAGTGCATTATATTTTGAGAAGGGAGTATTTTGGGTTTCATTGTTACTGATTTCCATGGTAAAGATTGGGCAAATAGATTTTTCATACCTGGACTGGCACATTTTTGTGACAAGCTTCCAAATCCAGCTAGGGACATTTTGTGATTTGGGAGCCTTCCTCTTTGAATGATTTCTTATGAGTTTGTCTTTAGAGCTTGTTTTGTTTCGCTAGCCATCAGAATCTGGTGAGCTATTTTGCCTCTTGCTCACTAGGCTGCTTTCTACTTAGCTTAGGCATATACTTAGGTACACTTTCTGTGTGGGGATACTTCAGCTGTTTGACAGCAGTTAACAAAATCCTTCTACTTACCTGCTTCTTACCCTATTAACCTAATAAACACATCTGTTTTGAATCATGGGCATTGAGATTGGCAAGTTTTATATCCTTAGCTCCCCTGTTTCATAGTTTGAGATGAAATCATGAACCCAAATGATATGTAATTTGCCCTTGGTTTGCCATAGGTCTCAAAGCATTCTCATATGCTGTTCCTAGCGGTAAATTAACCTTCATGCAGGAAGGCATATGCTGCTGAGCATTTTGGCGTAGCGTGATTTGCCCCTGGGAAGACAATTCCCATCTTGTACATTCAGGAAGATTATGTCACCACATCTGTTATTAGGCAACCTAAAGAATGTGTTATTTCCAGAGTGGCAAAAGCACAATGACCTCCAGAAAGGTGGTCTTCAAAGGATTTAAGAAATCCACATTCAGTGGACTCCTTAAAGATTACAAAGCTTCAAGAGTGAAAATAAGGCTTCATTAGCTAATGATTCTGTTTGTTTGTCATCTAGATGGAAAAAGGATTTTGATCTAAAATATCCCATACCTCGTGATTAGCAGGTTATTTTAAATACTGCTTTGCTTTATCCATTCATAGTGTGCTATGACAGAGTTTTTTCAGCTGTATAACTCATTGAAGTCAGCGAGATGCTGCCCTTCCGTTTTAATCACAATGAACTTGAAAGGTGAACATTGTAAGTGGTAGAAATTATTTATAATTTGGTAATAAAAGTTTATGTCTAACACTCCAAATTTCATACATCTGCTATGTGCTGGCCTTGAGTCATAGAACAATTGCAATTGCCTTTACATTCGGCCTTAGATGAAAGGTCGTAACTTACAATGATAGAGTTCATAGTCATTCCCAGCTCACAAAATTTCCATATTAACATCTTCACCTCAAACATAAATGGTGACAAAGTTAAAAAGTAAAGAGTTGTGTTGGCCTTTGTCAACTGAACTTAATGATGGGAGTCAGTGGATCGTGTACAATTGCTAACTCTCAACCATTAAGCATTGCAGATTGCTTGTTCAGAGGACCTAATTAAAACCTTACAGTTAACTTTAAAAATGAAACGGGTTTTGACAGTCTCTCTTTCTCTCTCTTTAATGCAGTAAAACCCACTTCAAGGAAGTTAGGAAGGTTTTCCTCTCCCAGCTACTTGAAATACAAGCATTTCCGTAGAGCGAGGTGGCTATGTGTAATACAGAATGTGTTAAAAGGAGTGCCTAGTTTTTCTACGTCTTGCGAAGTGCACACATTTACGTGAATTAAATACAGAAGGACAACAATCCAGATGACAAAAGAACGTCTGTGGGCAGATTTTGAATTCAGCCTAAATAATCGCTGGTTACAACCAGCAGATGGAAAAAATAAATAGCTGTAGTAAATATTCCTCACCTGAAAACTTTGTCAGAGAGGACAAACCCATTCTGGCCACAATCACAGCATAACCCATGATTTTAACAATCAACTCTGGTGCCTTCTTAGATTAGAAAGAAAAGGGGCAAAAAATCATTGAAAATTATGCCGTAAAATTAGAGGCCAAGAACAAGTTTCAAATCTAGGGAAAATTACCTTCTTCAGAGCCTCTGAGTATGTGGGGGCAGAAGGAGATGTCAGGCTCCATGAAAGACTGTCAAGGTGGAGAAGCTCTGCAATTCAAGATGAACACTGTTATTGCAGGGTTTCCTGGGGGCCCTGACCTAAAAATGATATTACACTTCTGGAGTTTGAGAGGTGGAAGGTGAGGTTCAGCTCCCACTGAAGCTGGTGGAAGTTGTGCGATTTACTTCTCTGTACTAAGGGTGCATCTATGAGTTGTTCAAAATTCACCTGAAATCTCAAAACAAATCCATCTCAATGAGCTGGTACCAAAAATAAAACTGTTAGATTGATAGTTGTCACACCTTGGTTTTAGAAACCTTGGCAATGGATCCTGGCTGCTGAATAAACAGCTCACTGCCCTTATCCAAACATCTTCCAGTGGATTCAGGATAAGACTCTCAGCCTGCAGATCCTTTCCATCCACTTTGGATCAAGAAGGCACCACACATGCTTTCTCTACAGCTATCCCATGGGATTCCATGACAAGAAAGCTTATACAACATGATCAGCTTGTTTGGTTTTTCAGTCCTGAAACAACTGCTGTGCCCTAGGAGCAGGGATTATCTTCCCCCTCATTGCTGTGGACCCCAGGCTGTTGTCTGATAGGAACTAGTGGGTACCTCGGCAAACTTCCTGGTAAACAGGGAGCTGTCAGCAGGTGTTCAGGGAGCTGTTAGCAGGTGTTCAGGAGCTGGGGAGGATGACATGAGAGCTCGGCTCCTAGTCTCTCAGGTCTGTAGTAAAGGAAAGGGAGATCTACAGAAGCCTACAGAGTTCACTTAAATCCCTGTAAGTTCCTGGGCGTGCTCTCCTTGGCTTCCTGAAGGGACAAGACTTTTCCTGAGCCTTAAGAGGCTTGACATCCTGCTTTGCATGCATTTCGATGGGAGAGTTCAAGACTTTCAGGATTTGAATGATAGTCTATCTGTGCCCACAAGTGAAAAAGCAAAGATTTTTTTCCACTTAAATGAAGGCTTAGTTAGCCAACATTATTTCCCATGCTATGCTAAGACCATCAGAACTGCTGATTCCCAGCCATATTCTCAATTAAAAAGTTAATGCATTTTTAAATTGGACCTTAATCAAAAAATATTGGGTTTGTGCTACAGATTTTAGATAGAAGAGCCTAATAAAACTCTGTCTTTGAGTTCTTACATTGTGCTTGCCACCTTGGGATGTTCATGGATTAAGTGATGTGATTACCTTTTGTCACATGTTTGTCTCTCCTACTTTCTGTCCAGTTAAAATACAGTTTGACAAACCATGTGAAAATTGTGCTTTCTATTAAGTAATGTTTGGAAGCTCCACTTGTTTTTTTTTGCAATGCTTGGCTAGAGTCTACCCAAAATATGATGGAAGTGGACACAGCCTTTTGTGTTTAGACTTTCTAAAATATTTACACCAAAGAAACACACATTCTCTATTTTTTCCAGTGTAGAATATCAATTCCAGATGACATCTAAATGTAAACTTTTCCATAGCCAGTTCGATGATGCTAGTTCAGTACTTCAGGTTGAAAACTCTGGTGTCAAGTTTAAGCACAGACACGGGCTGAAGTAGTTACTTTAAACTGACCTGCTGGTGTGAAGCAACTGCAAAGTTAGTTCCCAGCTCCCACGAAATCCTTTTGATACAGAGCCGGGGATATGAAGTAAACATGAGGCAGCTTTAATCTGTAGTTTGGTAAAAACAAGCTATACCATGTTCTGAAATGCAGTGAAGAAGGAAGATTAAAAAGTGTTCATCCACCTTTCTGTTCCTCTCTGGCCCTTTCCAATTAAGGCTTCAGCTGATGCTCAGGGGAAGAAGTGTAATCTGACTCATAGGACAATGAAGTCTTTTTTGGAAACTGACTGGATCTGCCATCATCTGACTTCTGCCCTCTCAATCCAGTTTTCCCATTTATCTGACCCTCCACAGATATTTCATTTATGGGGAAAATTTGTGTTTGCCTCTCCTCAGAAAGATCCCAAGAGCCTTTCCATGGATTTCAGCAAGAAGCGGATTAGGGATCAAGCCTAAAATAAATGGAGTAGTTTTTTTTTCTATCCACACATTTCAGTCTTTGAGAAATTGTAAGACATAAGCCTGAACCTAGCAGTGCTACTTCACTGTGCGGAGCAGCTAGCACAATCTTAGTGATAGTTGTAATAGTAGCAAATTGAGTTTTATTGACATAGACCACAACATTACATAAAAAAGAAGTGTAGGTAACTGTGAAACTCAAAGCATTTGCTGACATATACTAAGAAAAAATACTGGGAAATGAAGACATGAAAAAACAGATCAAGGTTTCAAGCTCTGTGCTTGCAAACCTTTGGGGTTTTCTGCTATTGTATATTTGTACAGTATGCAGATAGCTCAGTTTGTCTATGTGAGGAGCACCTTCCTGGATATCAGCCAGACTGGAAGGCATATGTGGAGGCTATGAAGTCAATGTTTACTCTGATGATACACATTACTGTTGTGAGGATGCTGGAAATGGGCAAAAATGATGGTGTTCATTGTAACTTGGAGTACCTGGGTTTTCATATGCCTCTGCCAGAGGCTTCCAGGGTGACCTTGGGTGAATTGCATCCTCAGTGGCTCAGTTCCCACATTCAATTAACAGAAATTTGATTAGATGGAAGAAGTTGGTTTTATTAGTATAAAATATTTTTAAGTTGAGGGAAAACAGGGAAGATGCATGTATGAAATCTCAAATATTCCTGGTTTCAGTAATTTTAAATATAAACATTTAACTTACTGTTAATCCAGGGAGTGAAACAATTAAGTATTTAAAATAATGGGGATTGTGGTATAATCACTCAGTTCTTTCTGTGCCTTTACTAACTGGAGAGCTTAATTTCTTTAGAAATAAAATGTGATTTAATGTCAATGTGTAGGTCACTCAAAGAGCATTTGTGAGCTGCTCTTTTCCAATGGCCCCAATTCTTGGCCATTTACTACAGAATAATTATTTCTGAGGTTAAGGGAACAAACTGGAATGTGATTATTTCGTAACATAGCAATAAAAATATGTAAAATCAAAAGGGAGGACTAGAAGCTGTACGTATGTGAGATAAACAGTTTTGTTAGGAATAGAACAAAATTATAAAGTTTCATATTAAGTGGAAAGTTAATTTTAACAGTATATCATACAGCTCTCTTTTTAACTTTATTATAATTCCAATGGATACCCTAGCCAAAATAAGAATGCTATCTATAAATATAAATCTGTCAGCATAGTATCACTGCCTGTGATCCAGTCACCAGGGCCTGTGACTGATATAAAAGATTCAAAGGTAGTATAACCTCAAACATGATGTTCAGATCTGATTTCCTGGTGTTCACACATGCAAGAAAATATTCCTGTATACTTTAGTTCTGACTGCTTTTACAAGAAAAAATATATTGCTGGGAAAATTATATAAAACAATACTGAAGGTTATGTACTAACTGTTCCAGATCTGTGGTAAGGGGTATGGATGAATATTATATTCTAGGAAAGGGGAATGATGCAGGGCAACTGACTCACTGTTCCGTGGTCCATTCTTTGGCTTTCAGGCAAAACTGCCATCTGTGCTATCAGTGCAGCTCCACTAGCCCTAAGAATTGTAGGAGCTTTAGGGCAAAAGCAACACCCATTTTTTCTTACTCCTCTAATCCTACCTAGAAGATTTAGAGGGCAGTAGAGTAAAGGGCCTGTGGCAACCCAGACCACCTGTCATCAAAAATTGCACGCTTGCAACTGCCAATGGACCTGCATGGGTGCTAAGAACAGTGGAGAATGCTAGGAAAGCATGCAGTATAGGCAAGACTTGTAACTGTGAAACTGAAAAGGTTCAAAAGGCTCTTCTGAGAAGAAAGATGATACAAAAGCCTGATCAGTAGTCCTTGCAGGCTTCTGTGGCTAGGAGGGTGTTGGCAACATTTCTGTAAAATGGGTTATAAATCCTTGTGACTTGGATCATTAAAGACCTGCAGCTCTCATTACTTCACTCTGCTCTGCTCTACATAAACAGAGGACTTCATTCTTCAAAAAAAAAAGGGAAGAAAATCCCCTCTGTATTCAGGGGAAGCTGGAAGGTGAAGAAGCAAGCTGTGCTTATGCCATGAATTGCTTTTCTTTGTTTTCTTGTTTCATTTCATGTCCAGCTCCACTGAGTAACACATGCTCTGGTTTCCTCCATGACATATGTGGAATCCTCTGGTCTCGCCTCATCAGACCGTATCCCAACCATGTTATCTACCATGCAGCTACTGCATTTTTCCTATGCGTTTGCCTTCCTCATCTAAATAATTTTTTTTGTTTTTTTTTTTTTCCTTTTTTTATGACACTGACACTACCAATTGATTTCACATAATGCACACAGCACAGCCTAAATATATATATGTATCTGGATGTAGGGTTCAGACATTAAAATCAATGCCTTGGAGGTGAAAGGCTTCATCATCCATAAATAACTCTTGAGCTACTCATTTCAGCTGCTCATTCAGAGTATCAACAATGGAGTATGTCATTTGGAAGGTGAAATTTGAAATACACATACTATGCTGAAGTTTCCTCAATTC
Organism: Amazona ochrocephala; assembly: GCA_039720435.1. Lineage (NCBI taxonomy): Eukaryota > Metazoa > Chordata > Aves > Psittaciformes > Psittacidae > Amazona > Amazona ochrocephala. The sequence continues at coordinate 67,878,000 of CM077879.1, forward strand.
AAGAAAATTCTAGTGGAAATGGAATAGCAGTGGATTAGTATTTTTGCACAAAATGGATAAGGAGATTTATTAATTTTGAAATAATAAATACCTGTGGTAATTTTAGCCCATTAATGAACAAATAATCACATGCTGTGTGAACAATTCAGGGGTACACCAGTAAATGATGTGCAAATTTCCACTTTGAAATAAGCAAATCAAGTGTCAGACAGGCCAGTCTGGAGATGTAGGATCTGTTCTCACTTGTGAATGCTTCATCCCTGGCGGCGTTCAAGGTGGGGTTGGACATAGCCTTGGATGGCATGGTTTAGTGGGAGGTGTCCCTGCCCATGGCGGGGGGGTTGGAACTCGATGATCTTGACGTCCTTTCCAACCCTTACTATTCTATGATTCTATGATTCTATTGCTGAGCTGCTCTCAGTGTTAAGACAGGCCATCTCACCTCTCTGTGTCTCAGTTTCCCTCCTGTAAAACAAGGAGAATTATATATCTAAAGTGCTTTCAGATCAATGGATGAAAACTTTATGTAATAGCAAGATATTATCAATATCCTAATGATGCCATTATGATGAGAGATGATATATATATTAATATATAATATCATAATATAATGATATTATGATTAGAGAAAATTAAAAAGAATTATTTTTTTCTCTGCTGTTTAGGAGGTATTTTTCTACTGTCTAAATTTTCTAAAGTCATATGCATAAGAGTTGAATGTTGTCACTTTCTTGCAGAACATATAAGTCTTTTTATATCTATGTGATATAAGGATGAAAACTGGGTTAAATTCTCGTATGTTATTACCCTCAAGGCTGGAGGGCCAAAGTCAAAGGGAAAACCTAATGATTTACTGCATGAGCAAGTGCAAAATCTATGCATTAATAAATTCTACAGGACTGTATGTTCATGCTTTACTCATACTGTTATTTAAGCTTGATTTTTTTATTTTATTTTTTTTTAGGAATTGAAAAGAAGGGATCGCTTTCAAAAATTGCCCCACATTAAATAATCCGTGTTTAAGAAACAGTGTGTTTATTTTTAAAGTAACCTCATTACTATCAGACTACTTTTTCCTTTTGACAGCAAAGCAGATTGCTTATCTTCCATATTTTCATAATGAAAGCTCCCAAGCACAGGATACTGTGGCAGATTTACAGCCTGTGAGCAGCAGAACTGACAGGCATTTTAATATGAAAGGAGATATGATGTCTTTAATGTACAGTGATGTCACTCCTAACAAGGTAGAAGCCTGCTTTCTGCACTGCAATCACCATAAGAAGTGAAACCTGTCTGCTTCAGGAGCGACCTTTTAACCCAAGAAAAGGTCACAAAGAATAGAAAAAAGATGGGACTCTGCTTACTCAGGTGGAAGGGCACACTGACGTTGGAGGAGCGAGGCTATTGTGGATGTGCATTATCTCCAGGAAGTTGAAGCTAGAAATAGTCTAGCTAGAGCTAACCTTGAGAACAGAAAAAGAAAGGATAATGAAAATCCTCAAGGGAGTGTTAAACTGAAAGCTAGACTGCCTGTTGACCACCATTTTTCCCTTTTATCCAGCATTGATTGGACCTAATAACGTGAAAGTGATATTGACAGCGATATAGTCTACCATTAGCTGGACACATGATTACTTCACTGAGAGAAAGGACAGCAACCCAGTACCAAACCCTGGGTCTTTCATTCTACATTAGACCAAGTGTTTACTACTTTGACTAGGAAATATTTGCCCGTGATTTTAAAGGCTGATGTGCAATGTGCATTTCTTAATTCCCTTCTTAAATGTGCTTCCAAATACTGACTAAAAAATTTTATCATGTAATTCTGAAGCTGTACCGTTCTTAAACCTTGTATGCAAGAACATAAAATGAAAATGCCATAAAATGGCAAGAAATCTTAAGGTCCAGTAAATATCTTGTATTAGCATTAGGCTGGTGACTTTGGTTAAAGACAGGAAATTAGAGTATGTGGGCTTATGTCTGTCTGTCTGTCTGTCTGTCTGTCTATCTATCTATCTATCTATCTATCTACCTACCTACCTACCTACCTACCTACCTACCTCTCAAGAGATTCACTTCCTCTAAACTGAAATTCAACAAAATTAATTTGAATATCATGTCTTTTGATATTTTGGCAATTTCCTATTAAAGGAGCAAACATCTTAAAGGAACTAAGGGACAAAAAGAACAACATAAGAAGTAATTTTGTTGTTTTCTACTATCTTTGCAGAAGTCTTTATTTTAAGAGAAAATGCTTTTCAGCAGGATCTGAACCATCATGTTTCCCAGCTGAGGTTCCAGGGCACTAGAGCAATAATATTCACATAAGGTGAAACAAGGAGAAAATCCCAGTGTTGGTCAATTTGTATAGTGTTATCCCCCAAAAGAAGTCCTGATATCAGTACAGCTGCATATCTGTGTGTCCTGCAAAATCAGAAATGATGGTTGACCTCATGAAGATGTCTGTAATGTTCCACGGCTAGTCCTGCATTGTTTTGAATTTAATTTTTATAAATGAGTATGTTGTTAGAGGTGACATGTTTGGTTTTAATTTACTCTGAAACAACTGTCTCTCTTCATCCCTTTTCAAAATGGAGGGAAGAGAAACTGCAAATTCAAGTTTACATATAGAAATAATCAACTCACATTTCAGTCGCAAATGTCAGAAATACTGGCAGTATCAGTGAATCCTTCTCCCCATTCTGAGCCTGTTCTTCTGACAGCAAAGGAGCATTTCAAAGATAAGCCCTGTGTATGCTTGGAGATGCGATAATATATTCTAATCATATTTCCCAAAAAGTAAAGGTACTGGGAAATTAAGTATGAGGTGATACTGCTGGAGATCCATAGACCCCTGAAAAAAAGTAAAAATCAGATGCTGTTAATGTAAGGTAATGGTTTGAAAAGTCCTGTAGTAGTTTTTAAAGATCCTGTGTCTGAAGACGAAAGCAGCTTGACAGACATGAGGTGTGAACTGCTTCACTTTCCATGCTACCTTATATCTGTCAATATATTGGTAATGGAGCTGTGCCGAGGGCAGTCTCAAAAGGCAGACTGTCACATTTCTCAAAAGATGAAACATCCCTAAGGGTACAAAGAATTCAGGGACACAAGCTGATAGACAGGAGCAGCCCTGCAACTCTAACATTTCATGGCTAAGTTCAATGAATGAGTCCTTTAACGGATAATTGAGTTGATGAAAGGCTTACAGTTGCTCCGATTAAGCTTGTTCTTTTTCCACATGTAAGACTCATGATAGTTTAAGCAAAAATTGAGGAAGAAATTCTGGAGAGAGACATCCATAAGCACTTTGAAAATTGGTCTCAAATGAAAAGCTTACTATTTGTTAAGTCACATGTGCCATTTGTCCACACAAAGAATCCTGTTGTCCAAGATGTGTTATTTGCAACATCCCCTTTTCTTCCTAACTAAGGATTTGTAAATATTTTTAGAACATGTCTCACTGCTTCATGACTCATTCCCCTTATGATCTTTGGTATTTTTCCCGTCTGTGATTGTGTAGCATCCCTGTGGCATATGGTCACCTGGGAAAGTGTTATTAGGAAGTAAATTCAGGTATTTTAGCTATTTTTAATGGCTGTTTGAAGGTCAAAATGTGGAAGAAGAGCCACATCGAAGCAACATTTGTCAATCTATTGCATTACATTAACTAATCTTATTGTTTATTCATGCTTTCCATGCTGCATGGTCTCTATGGTAGCTTTGTTTATAACTGAATTGTAAACTATCTGGGAAATGTGCTTTGCTTCCATGTGTGCTTATACAATTCCAAGTGTAAGAGTGTGATGGCCAGTGACCTGGGTCATTAGGTGCTATGATAATACAATTTTTAAATAAATGCATATTGGACAAAGAACTCATAAATTCCTGCTTTAAAAAGCCTTGGGTTTAAACCTATACCTGGTAAGTGATTTGTTTTGTTGTTGTTAGCGTCTTTTTTACTCAGAAGGTAGTAATATTCTTCACGTATTCAGCAGTTACATGATTCCTTTCAGAGAATGAGGATTGTACCCTCAGATGGGTAACAAATCTGTTCATTTCATAAAATTTAGATAGTGTAGGGGAAGGACACTTCTGTAAAGCAAATTTTCTTTGCCTGTGAATGTAAGTGCTAGTTCATTGATATGTGGTGCATGAAGTTCAACTCATCTGTGTGCTCTGGCCATGATTCAGGCAAACATTTAGTGTCAGCAAGCACATATTGTATTGAAAGTTGTCGGTGAGGATATGTGTGCCTCATTCAGGCAGGTTGATATGAATGAACCCATTTGGACTCTATACACCCCTGACATAAAGCCTGAGCTGGGTTTTTGATGGGTTAGTCTTGTATAAGTAACTTAATGTGGTGGCTTACAAGTTGTTTAAGACCTTGTTTGCATGCTTACACTCTCTCCCTAAATATCTATCTATCTATCTATCTATCTATCTATCTATCTATCTATCTTTCATATATATATGTTGAGTATTCTGATAGATTTTTTTTTTTTGAGAAAAATAGATTTCATTGACATTTTATTTATACATATGGTTGGTACAATTACATATTTAGACTAGTTGCACTGCGTAAGATTCATAAAATAATATACCGTGTGCTTTAAATCTTAATTTTTCTTCTTTAAACAAGGCTGGGTTATAACTGCATTTTTTTTTCTTACAGCCAGGCTGGTTTTGGGTTCTTTCCACTCATACAGTATCATTCACCATTCTGTTTAAATAACCAGATTGGTAAGAATGTTTGACTTTCTAAGGCCCCTTCTCTTTATGGAGAATTAAAGGTCATAGCTGGAAAACTGGCCATCTGAGCTCAGTCATTTCTATGTATTTTCTTAATTTTTCCTGTGTAATGGTCCTTTCAAATTCAGATTGCATGGTTAGCTCAGGCTCACATCAAATGCTCCTCAGAAATAGCAGCTCACAGTGGGAAAAGATAACCTATTTCCTTCAAGCACTGTAGCTCTATCTGTGAACTACGGGGATCACATGAAGATTGATTAAAGTTCTGCAGACACCTAATGCAGAAAAAAAGGACATTTTCTCTCCTTGCCCGTTTCAAGGGATAGCTGTCTCCAATTCTAGCCACTTGTCTCTGAGGTCTGAAACTGGCTGAGTCTGTTTATCAATTAGGGTGCCAGTGTTCAGAACAACATTCAGAGTATAATGGTAATGAGGACCACAGTCATGGCTCCAGGGGAACATATTAGTATTAACCTCAGTGCTAGGTCATGCACTATCCCTTTTAATGAGGGATGTTAGGGCTTCCCAGACAGGTGCATTTTGAGCTGAAGAGTAACATAACCTTTCCTACTTTATCATGTCAGGTGGCAAGTTTAAACGACAGTGGACTGAAATAGGCTTGCTCAGCACTATAGATAATTTAATTCCTCAGCCATCTTTCCTTTTTATCTCCTGTTGACATGCTACAGACTATAAACCAATAATAGAAACCACATTCATATAACTATAAACCTTATGGAGGCTTGCTGGAGGTGTACAGTAGGCTTTGTGCCCTTCTTGTTCACCACTGTGAACTGCAGAATTGGGGTGCTGCTGGTGAAGAGGTAATGGATGAACCTGGATACTGAGTGCACTGTGCTTTGGGGTCCCCATGTCTGTGTCTGACAGACTACCTTCAAAAGCCTCAGCAACCTCACCCTACCTAAAGTGCAAGCCCAAAGGCTTTGGGAGGGGTGGCTGTTGGTTGTGAACAGGGGTATATGAGTTTGCTAGTCCTTTTCTGTGTGGTGAAAAGCAAGACTGCTTTTGCCAGTCTTTCTCCCTTGGAGTTTCTATTTTTAAATATTATATGCATTAGAAAATTGCATATTTCAGATTATAAAGAAAGTTTCCTGGGAATGACAACCTTGTTATCTGTTCCACAATGGGCTCACTCATAAAATAAGCTTGAAATATACCCTATTTCTCTTCAGGTTTTGGAGGATAAAAGCAGTTCATTCCATTAGCCATCAGTCAGGGACAGAATAGCTCACAGATCTGAAAGTGCTGAATCCAGGTATCATTATTTATGGTTGGGAGGCAGCATGATTTGGTGAAATATGCTGCTTTCCACAAGAGTTACGTGCAAATTACCACTTCAATGCTGCTTTGTAGTCTTGGATAAGCCACTTAAACATTTTGTGACTTGGCTTCCCCTTTTATAAAAAGCACATAATGGGACTTACCGTAAGAAAATATGTTGTCATTGTAAAGCACTTGGAGGCAGTGACAGGGCCTCTTTACCACACTAACAATAGCAGAGATCTTTAAGGCAGGACAGCTGAGAGAGGCACTTCCTGCTCTGTCAGGAGCGTGGAAACGCAAGCAAGTCCGTTGAGCAGCAGGCACAGCTACGAAAGCTTGGTGGTGCCAGAGAGCCCTTGCAGCCACTGGGCTATTCAGGATACCAACTTCTGCTGCCTCTGCAGTAGTGAAAGGCCAGCCAGGTGTTGTGACTGACAGTAAGGAAAGGAAAGCTCTCTTGTAAGAACTAAGATCATTAGTGCATATACAAAGGGGGGTACTTGTGGCACATTGATTTATTCAGTCTTTTAATTACATTAAAATAGGTGTAGCCAGTAACGTTTGCAGTGAGTAAGCTTTCACTATGCCAGACTAATGAATGAGCCCCTCTGCACTCTCTGAAATCATCTGAGCCCCTCCCTTGTGTATAGATTGAAATTGCAGCAGCAGCAGCCATAGCACAAGTGTGTCAGTACCTAGAGAACAGTCCAGTGCAGACCCATCAGTGTCCTATTGATCATACTAACAAAAGTGGAGTAGTGAGTCAGTGCTAAAATGTTGCCCTGATTTTATATTTGCACATTCTTCCAGAGCTAATGTAATTTCAATTATATCCTCTATAATTAAATATTATTAATAACCATGTGTTTTATTCAATTAAAGATTATCTGGAAGCATCAGTCATCTTTTTGCATCCAGTACAATGTGAAATTTCATTACACTGCAACACTTCCAGAGTGCAGCAGCAGCAATAGCTATGTTTCAGGTGCCCTTCTTAATCGTTCAGATCTGAGAAAAGAAGGTGGCTTTGAACTGCTCGGGGGACAGTGTGATTGGCATCAGAGGTACAACTCCCGTTAAATCTCTGGCACTGTGGTCAGTGAGAAACTCATGCCGATCAATGCCACCCAAACATAGCTGTCAACAATAAACCAAATCCATGACAGAAAGGGACTGTTGTCTCATACGACAAAGTGCCTCTTGTTACAAGCAATGCTGTGTTCCTGAGTGGACAACTCATGGGCTAAAAAATAAGATGGCATCCATTTTTAGTATGTTATAATGCAATTTTTTTGTCAAAACTTGTGGGCTGTGTATTTGGTTATTTTACAATAGCAGTGTCAAGTGTTATGCTTTTTATGATTGCTGTGTAACACTAGAAAAAGTGCATAGCTGACAGGTACATTTATGTTTGGTAATTATGCCCTTTACTCTGATCCAATAAATGTTTATCTTGCCCTATAGCAATACTTGATTTGTATATTTATCTATGTATTCATCATAAAACTACTCTAGCTATGCAGAATTACATATAACCACTTTTTCCTGCCTCTCCATCTATAAAATACATTATGGAGTGCAATGTTGGCAGGGCTCTATGAAGAGGGTTCAGGAATTTCAGATACCTGCTCTTACCTCTGCTGCTGTAATTCTTATGGACCTGATCCAAACCCACGTGAAGTTTTTGGAAAGGCTTCCATTTATTTCAGTGGACTTTGCATGAAGTCCCAAGAAACATTTGCCAATTTTTGTAGGGGAGAATCGTCAAATCATGGGACCCACTTTGGTCATTTAGGGACTGATCCTTAAAAAGGTGGTTTCCAAAATTTCTGGATCGTGTGCCCCTATCAGCAAAAAAACTTTGAGCATGTACTCCCAGTATATGTATAATCATTTCTTTATGAATTATAAACATGTGCTAATACATTATGTACATTATAAAGCATACACAAAATAGAAATAAGAAAAATGATATGCCAAAGATGGAATAGATGAAATGACATTTTTTTAAATATTTATTAATGGCACACAAAAACTATTTCTTCCTGCACCCTCATGGGTGGTCTTGTGCGCATCCTCCTTTGGAGACCACAGTCTTAGAGGGCCCATTCATTGGCAGTGGCAACTTTACATCATATACCACCCAGACGTAGCTTAAATACAACTACCTGTGCATGCATCGCAGCTTGGGAACCACTCATTTGTGCTATTGACAAGTTTGAACACTTTACAAGCTTGTCAATGGCATAAATTGAGGTGGAACAGGAATTAATTTATTTGTATAAACAAATGCAATAATAGTGAAATTAAAGATTTCCTAAGTTTTTTATCAGATAAGTATAGCATTAAAAACATATCAAAATTCTTAATTGACCCAGTATTTTTCCTAATTTTTTTTAATAGCGATTCTTTTTTTTCTTATTAGTCAAAGTGGTTTGAAGTGGTCCTGGCTTCTCCAGAAGATTTCATAAAATATTCTAAACAATACACATACCTTTGTTGTTTAATACTGGGTTAGCATGAGAATCTCAGTTCCAACTATGCAGTTTGAATTGTTGTCATCTATAGTTTCTGTTGATGCCACAGCAAAAAGGGGGGAAATCCCCAAGTTTCTGACAATTAACAGGCAATTTCAAAATACCCTTGCTATTTAGAGAATGTTTAGATTGAGACAAGAATCTTTGTCCTGGAGTTTCAGTGGCGCTTGAAGTGCACCCTGAAGCACAAAAGAAGAAATGGAAATCCTTTTATAAGGAATTGCTGCTTCTGAAATAGGAATGCTTTGCAAAAGCTTATTGATATTTGGTTGATTATTTCTCTGGCTATCTTAGATTGTCTGCACCGGGGAATTTTCCACTATTGCCAGTCTACATGTAGCACTACCAGAGCCCCAGCTGTAGATGAGCCACTTATGTCCTTATCAACAGGTAAGAACCTTTCTCAGAGCAGATTTGGATGACACAATAATATGAATGACAGCATCTGCTAGTGCATCAGAAGTGCTGTAGCCTGAGCTAAGCTGGCAGGCAAGCTCTAAGTACCTCTCTTCAGGCATTGATTGCTTTCTTTTGTGACAGTAGCCACTAGGAGAAACCTTGTCACATGGGAAGACAGGGTTAATGTACTCTGATACTGTATGTATTTCATGTGAATAGAAACACTTGTACAGAAGCTGTATGAAAATCTAAGGATTCTGGACTTGTGTAAAGCCTTTGACACTGTCTCACATGACATCCTTCTCTCTGAGTTGGAGAGACATCAATTTGATAGGTGGACCACTCGGTGGATAAAGAACTGGCTGGATGGCCACATGCAAAGAGTAGTGCTCAGTGGCTCAATGTCCAGCTGGAGACCAGTAACGAGTGGTGTCCCCCAGGGATCTGTGTTGGGACCGGTCCTGTTCAACATCTTTGTCAGTGACATGGACAGTGGGATTGAGTGCGCCCTCAGCAAGTTTGCCAATGACACCAAGCTGTGTGGTTCGGTTGATACATTGGAGGGAAGGAATGCCATCCAGAGGGACCTTGACATGCTTGTGAGGTGGGCTGATGCCAACCTGATGAAGTTTAACCATGCTAAGTGCAAAGTCCTCCACCTGGGTCGGAGCAATGCCAGGCACAGCTACAGGTTGGGTGGGGAGGAGATTCAGAGCAGCCCTGTGGAGAAGGACTTGGGGGTGTGGGTTGATGGAAAAATGAACATGAGCTGGCTTCAGTGTGTGCTTGCAGCCCAGAAAGCCAACCATATCCTGGGCTGCATCAAAAGGAGCGTGACCAGCAGGTCGAGGGAGGTGCTCCTGCCCCTCTACTCTGCTCTCGTGAGACCTCACTTGGAGTATTGTGTGCAGTTCTGGTGTCCTCAACATAAAAAGGACATGGAACTGTTAGAACAAGTGCAGAGGAGGGCCACGAGGATGATCAGGGGACTGGAGCACCTCTCGTATGAAGATAGGCTGAGAAAATTGGGGCTGTTCAGCCTGGAGAAGAGAAGGCTGCGTGGAGACCTCCTAGCAGCCTTCCAGTATCTGAAGGGGGCCTATAGGGATGCTGGGGAGGGACTCTTCATTAGGGACTGTGGTGAGAGGACAAGGGGTAATGGGTTTAAACTTAAACAGAGGAGGTTTAGATTGGATATGAGGAAGAAATTCTTTACTGTGAGGGTGGTGAGGCCCTGGAATGGGTTGCCCGGGGAAGTTGTGAATGCTTCATCCCTGGCAGCGTTCAAGGTGGGGTTGGACATAGCCTTGGATGGCATGGTTTAGTGGGAGGTGTCCCTGCCCATGGCAGGGGGGTTGGAACTCGATGATCTTGAGGTCCTTTCCAACCCTTACTATTCTATGATTCTGTGATTCTATGATTCCTGGCCAGCCGATTAAGGGAGAACAGGAGAGTCAGTGAAGCATGGCCAGGCCTGTGGCTGTCCTTGCTGTCCACCTGCAGCTTGCTGTCTTCTCCTGACCAACTTCTCTGGTGGATCAGAGCTTGTGTTTTACCCAAAATACCACCAGGACAATTGTGTGAGATGGATATTCTCAGCTATCTGCCTTTCCTCTCTGGTCATGTTTTCTAATGAAAAAAATAAATTTATGCTGGTATATCTGTCTGACCAAACAGGAAGGGTGTTTGCCATACCACCAAGTTACATGCAAACAGAGTGATGCACCTCTATAAACCCATCTAGACTCTCCATACAAAATAATTGTTTCTGAGCTGTCCATTGTCACTTAGGAGCAGGATCTTAGGTTTATAGCGCATCATAAATGAAAGTATCAGCTCATTGCTGAGTAACAAATGAAAAACAAATAGAAGGCAAATTACACATGAGGAATTGCTAGAAAAGGAAGTGTCATGGGTGAAGCTGATGTAATACAAGTGGGGAATGCAAAACAATTCCTGAACAAGGATTATGGTCCTTGTTACCTTACCAGTACCCTGCAGGCACGCAGCCCATGACTTCCCAAGGCAGCAGGCAGCCAGCCTGGGATCCGTCCGCACTGGCTTCTCATGGCATGCCTCTTTTCTTCCCACCCAAGCCTTATGCTGGCTTCCTGGCTGCTAGCTCTCACCTTGGCTTCTCCCAGGAACCCACCAGCTGGCTTCCGGCAGCCAACCTGCTGCCACCCCCTTTGACCCGACACAGACCCTACGGCCCCCGACATTTCCCATTGGCTGTGGCAGCTGCCTCCTGCAGCTGTGATTGGCCTCTGTCTCCAGCATGGTCACCCTGATTGGCTGCTGGGAGGGAGGCCTGCCCTTTGCAGCCCTGGCTGCTGAGGTAGATTTGTTCTGGCTGACTCCTAGTTGCTGTGTCATGGGGGTCTCCTGCCACCAGCACAGGGGTTCCCTGGCCATCATGGCAGCTGGGGGATACGCGGCCAACACCAGGAGGTTGCTGCCTCAGTCAGCAGTGTGCCAGCACCTGAGTGTCCCGTGATGCCTCCTTCTGCCAGAGAAGACCCCCAAGAACCAGGAGAGACAGCCAATGGTGACAGCCGTCAAGATATTTTGGTCTGGAAAAAGGATGGTAGAGAGGGGATATATTAGCTGTCTATAAAGCTATGACTGGTGTGAGGAGAGAATAAGGGTTGATTGTTCACTATTTCAGTACATGAGCTAGTATCAAAGGATGGCTGCATGTGGCAGGTCAGAGCATAGAAGAGGTGGCAATTCTTCATGTAATATCTAGTCAAGCTCTGTGGTGCTGTTTGGCGCAGGTTTGGTGGGTGATGAAAGCCCAGAGGAGTGAGGACATTATTGTTAAACAGTCAGAAACCACCTGTGGTTCATGGGAAGGCTGTATCATAAATCATCAGAGGCCTGAGCAGTCTCTGGCAGTATGCGTGCCAATAACAAGGACCAATTAGCTCTGTTATTACTCTGCTTTCTAGGTGTCTGCCTTTGGCCACTGCTGGGGGCAGGGCACTGGGTGAGGTGGCCCCTGGTCTGGCCTAGTAGAGCTGTCTGGTGTACCTGCCATTTACCTCTGATGTGGTGCTACTTCTGAAATGGAGCTTTGTAGTTGTACTGACACCTGGAGCTCAGCCTGGTAGTGTACCTGGGTAAATACAAGCTTTGGCCATTGATAGTAGAGAATGCAGCTAAAGAAATGTGTTCAGTAGTGTTGCTGGCTAACAGTTTTTAGCACATTTTATATTTCATGTTTCCAAAGACGCCACTTCTTGGAGTTACAGGAGAATGCAGAAATATCCATTTCCTTGCAGAGGTTCAGGTTACACAAGCTCTTGGGTCTGTAAGCTGTCTGAGAGGTCAAATCAAGTCAAATGCTTGTGTGGCTTATCTTGTATTAAATATTGCAGTAGTCATCTTATCTATCTGAGAAAGGTGAAGGGTTCCGTGACCCCGAGACTTGAATGTGTGGTGCGGGGGAGCCAGGGAATTTATCAAATTTGCTGTATTATGCTTATCCCCTTAGAGTCAAACTTCTCTTAAAAGGTGGTGTTAAAGATTGCTACACAGTTAAACAGGTACAGTTAAAGAAAAAATCACTCTGATTGTATTAATTTGTAAGCCTTGCTTATGCTCTGATCCTGCAAAGCACCAAGCACCTCAAGTAAAGGGGATTTTAACTTCTGTTGGCTTCAGTGGGATTTCTTGTACTATATGCTCAGTCACAAGTCAGAAGGGAGAGAGCTCGTACAGGGTTCAGAAATGTCTTTGGAGTTCACTCATGGCAACACTCACAACCTTATTACAAGGTCATAATTTTCAAGGGCTTCTACAACTCTCAGCTCCCATAGCTGTGGTAATGCGAGGGTATTTGCTATCATTATACAAACAAATAAATGCCTAACCTCTGTGACTGAGAAGAATGTCAAAACATTGAATCCATTTATCTCAACACCAGCAGACAAGTCAGGAGACTGAAATATCACAGGGCTCCGAAGTACAGTAATTCTTTAAACAAGCTTGTGGTATTTTTAATATGTTTAGGGTTAGCAATCTTGGGATTTTCAGGCTTATTTCCTGTCTTCCCATTGTGCTTCTTATTTTAAGTTTTGGACAACAAGATTCCTACCTCTGTTTGCACATGGAGATAAGCTAACCCTCTAAAAATTTCTGAGACCAAGAGTGCTTGTCTTCGTATAGTTTTTGGTGGGTAGGCTGCTGGGTCACTACTGGCTCTTGTGGAGGTGATACTAATGCCCACCGTGAAAGGGCTTTCCTTGACTGAACAAGCCCTGCTATGTGTTACAGTATGATGATGTTTTCTCTGTGTCTTCTGATACATTCAAAATCTTTTCACAAGCTGTTCCCACAAACAGTGGGATCTGGTTAATACAAGCAGCAGCACCTTCTTTGTGAGCCCTGAGTCTCATCCAGGTTCTTCATAAGCTTAAATGATTAGCAGTATTTTTGTTCAAAGCCCTTGGCTTTGGCTCTGTGGTTCTTTTTGGACAGAAGCACTCTAATTCCTTAAAATTTTTCTGAGCAGCTCCTCTAAATAACACTAATACACACAGAAAAACCCCCAACGCTTTTCTGATTGCCTGCCTGGATTATGTAATCTCATATCTGAAGAATGTAATTTATTACCAATATCTGAGGTGGATTGCTGCAGCTTCCCCAGTTTATTAATAGCTGTATCCATTATTTTCTAAAGAAGAATCTCCTGGGTCTTTCTTGTGATATAAGCATTACTGCTAACTGGGTAGCTGGCTGGGAAGGATGATAGTGTCCCCTGCTATTATAAATCTAGTGAGCTCACCTTTCAATGTCTGTCTTTATTCTCCCCTTTGGGCATTGTTCCAGTCACTTTTTGGCCTTTTTATTTTAAAGAAAAATCCTGTCCATATGGCCAAAGGAGATACTATAGTTGCCCTCAGATTCAGTTACTATGTGCTTGTTCTATATATTTTGGAGCCAGACTGCCATTGTACAGGAGGAAAAAAAAGAGGACCATCTTCAGCAAAAAGCTAAATTAGTAGCCCACATGCATCAAACAAGAATAAAAGCCCGTGCTAGAGGATACAGTAGATCTAAATATGCATGCCCTGATTCACGTAGGCAGCCAAACTCTTTCAAACAGAAACATAATTTGACCTATGAAGTAATTAATGCCATGATTATGGGGAGGGAAGACACGACAGTTCAGGCTGCAGCCGGACTGCTTTCCATTAATAGAAAGCTCTATTATCCCCTCCCCTAACAAACATACTTATCTCAGTTTTTTAAATTATGTTGGCTACAACATTTCTGTGTCTGCACTGAAAGCAGAGCAGATTGTTTCTGCAAAATTTCAGTAAAGTTAGTATGAGATTTTCTACTTATCTCATTCTATTTATTTCCCCCATTACTTGAAAAGGGTAGCTCACTGGTCCTGCGGTCTTGCCATATAAATCCCTTTAACCAGATTTTTGAGGAAGATAGATTGGCTTCAATTAAAACATATTTATTGCTTTTATAGTAGTAGTAGGTAGTTCTGAGACCAATATCCCACACTCCAATATCAATGGAATTTTTCTGCTGGATTTAGCAGGAAGAGGAATACCAGCACATGATATTTAGCTGAAATCTAGAAAGATCATGATAGGGTTTTTTCGTACAACCTGTCATTAAACTGTGGTACTCACTGCTACAGTATTTTGTGAATCTCACTTTTATTTAATATTGAAAATGTAATCAGACAACTTCATGAGAGGAAAACCTATCAGGGACTTTCAAATGTGCAGATACTAACTCTGCTTAAAAACAAATTCCGGAATCATAGATCACTAGAAACTATAGGAGTATACTGACTATGTGTCACTCTATGTTTGCCCCTTCTTACTCCCTTCTTAAGGCATTTCCTGTTGGCTTCTGCTGGAGGAAAGGTACCTGATAGCATGGACCTTTGATTTGATCAATATGGCCAATCCTAGTTGTGTCAACAAAAATTCACTTTGACTTAAAGGAAAAAAAAATTCTTCTAGAACTGTAGCCACAGCTTTTAAATCAATCACACTAGAAATTCAGTCTTTCTTTTGAGTTTGATATGCAGAACAGCTTGTTATTCTTCATATTCTATGGTCCCTTCTGACAATTGTAAGGAAAAGGAACATGGTCATATTTTCAGCTTCTGGGGTAAAATATATCAACAAGTAAAACGTGATCTGAAACTTTTGCATTATTTGAGGGGATAGATTGTCAGATTAAGGGCCTCAGGATTTCTGGTTTATTCTTTTTCCTAAGCACTTCGTATTTCTTTGTATTCCTGAATATTACACCACTACTGATTGAAATGTAAGACATGCATAAAGGGCAAGGATACTGATTTTTTGAGAAACAGCAGCTATTTTTGTAAGTAGGCGTGTCTTCATTTATACAAAACCAGTGAAAAAAGGTAGGCTTTGCTCTTCTGGCTTTGAGCTCTGGAAAAAAAAAGAAGAAAAAAAAGTTTTAAAAATATCTTTGAAAACTGAAAGAGACCTCTAGGATATAATTGATGGCCATTCTCTTCCAAAATGCTCCTGAGGTACAGGGCAAGGCCCAGGACTCATGCCTTGATTCTTCCACTGAAATTCTCCATCCTCTGCAAGCGTTATGAGAGCTGTGTTCATACCATTTCCAAAAGGTCAGACCCATTCCGTTATCCCAGTTTTCCAGTGAGGTAACTGAACATCTTGCCAAGGGTCACTAGAGAAGCCTGCTGCAGTGCCAGGAACAGAAAACTAGTATCATAAGTTACGCCTACATCCTTGATAGAACCTCATTTGTAAACGGTCCCTATCTCTCCATTTAGGACAGCTATAAAATCAAGTTAATAATGTTTATACTTAGTTTTGGAAGGAGCTTTGAGAGTTAGAAATAAATGCTTGCTCTGCAAATACAAAGATTTATTTTTCACATGGAGTAATTGCAAGTGAGTAAAATGGGAAGATGGTCAAAAACATTTAGAGGACTTACGATCACAAATTACCATCAGTGACACTTGTTTTCCTAATATTTTAGATGCTTTTGCATATCCTCTAGGGAAGCTAATCTACATCTAAGAAAAAGTTTGGCATTACGTTACCTAACTTTTTGATGCCTGGCCCCTGATGTGCAGTTCAAAACCTTATGTTAGGTGCAGCATTTCTGTCTGTATGAATATTGAATACCTTTTGCCAACAGGAGAGCAATGGAGCTGCACTGAGCTTGGAGGCAATAGCCCTCTGCTAGGTGGAAATTAATTTTTCAAAGGAGCAAGGTCTCTACTCTTACACAGATTTCACTGGGATTTAAAGATACTTTTCATTTCAGGCAGCTACTTCTTCATTTAGGGGAGATTTAGTCCCAGGTACCTCAAATACAAGACAGTTGACTTCCTCGCAAAACCCCATCTTATAATAAAGCCCATATAATAAATTCTGGCTCTGGCCTTAAATTAAAAAAGGAGAATTTATTACTAGAGTTTATGACTACCTTCCTTGATGATGTCCAAAGAGTAAACTGGACATCTTCAAGCCCTGATAGGGCAGATATGAACAAGAAGGTTGGCTGTCAGCCAGCAAAGCTGACCACAGAAAGAGAAAAGTATGATGCATTGCAGCTTGGCCAGCCAGTGTTGTCCTGACTGCAGGCCATTCTCCAAAAGAGATGTAAGGACAAAGTCATGATTCGGAAGAAGCTGAGGCACTGCAACTCAGCAGCCCAGGACCACCCCTGCTTTAAATACCAGCCTCTGAGAACAAACAAGCTCAGCTAGACACTAAATCAATCTGTAGTTATAATCCATGATGTTCCCAAAGGTTTTTAAGCCCAATATAATAGTGAGGTCCAAGAGCTGTTTCTGAGAATGTAATGCTTTAACACGGGGGTTCAGTCTCAGTACCCTGGAAGCAAAGCACTGGTTTATGGAATAGTTAATCCATTTTCTCTCTTTGTCTCTGCTGCCCATAGTTCCTGCTCATTTGAACTGTCGTATCGTTTCTCCATTATGTAATAGCCTAGAGGTCACACGTGTTCCTCTGCTTTGAATAATACATCTCTATGAAGCCTTAGTATCTCTGTTTGAAAATTTATTTCTTTCTTTTTAATATTTTATCAATTTTGTCCTAAATGGATGACCTTAACTGGTTGCAGTTCATTTCATTTCTTCTCCGCTTAAATATTTTAAAGGTTTCAAAGTACAAACATCATTCATGCAGTGTGTAACAAAAACGCTCAGCTTGAGCTTTGGATTATTTAATTGTAATTGTCAAGCTATTATTAAAATTGATTCTTTTTTATTTTTGGCCATTTCTTCCCCTACTCTATCCCCCATTTCTAACTTTGTTTGTCACGTCCTTTATGTTGGTATTTCGATACAGTTCCCAGTGGTTATAGAAGAGCTATACAATGCTTTAGTATCAGTACATGTGACCAACAGACAGTCAAGAGCCAAAATCACTATGCAATGGGGATAGGCATCGCATTCAGAAAACACCTCAGTACAATAACTGGTCTGGTAATTAACACAGTTTTTAGTGTTAGCTGGAAGCTAACAAGAGCCTTTTGTCCTTTATTTGAAGAAAGGATAATCAAAGTTGTATTTTATGATCTGGTACCATCTTGGTGCTGTGCCCATGATGGATTTCATTAAGCTGGAAAAAGGTTGTATTCGAATAGTAAATCATCACAACATATACATGTGCAACAGGAAATAAAAGGAGCTAAGTACCTGGCAGTCTTAGCTGTCAAGTGGGTTGTGCTGTTAGAGGTGCCATTTTGGGCAGAAAAGGTTCTTTGGAAGAGTAGTAGTCCTGTCCCTTCTGTAGCCTTTTTAGGCAATTAAATTCTATCTTCATAAATTTCGGTATCAGTTGTCTACGGCATTTGTGCTTCCTGTCCTGAGCAGCTTAGTGTCACTACAAGCAGCCTCACACTGACAGGTGCAGAGTTCCTGGTCTTACTGACCCTTCTGATGTATTTTGGGTTATATAGAAATGAAAGGTAGTAAAAGCTAGTAAGCACCATTTAAATTCATGATTGCCACTCTCCACTTACACTGTGAAAAAGCAAAGCTAAGATATGTGCACTTCGCACTGTGGCATTTTTATTAAAAATAGGAATAATAACACTCTGAAGGAATTTGACTCCTTCAGTGCTTTTAAAAGAACTGTAGCTGTTCTGTGCTTGCAAAAATATAAAAATGAGTATACAATCCATTTTTTTACATTGAAAAGATGGGCCTGTATTCGTGTTGATTTTTAGCTTTCTCTTTTTCTTCTGTCTCTCTTTTGTTCAGCACTATCCTTGCGCAAGTCTACTATATCAGCAGTGTTAGTAAGATGTGGATTCGTGTTTCATTTCTGACATCTGTGTCTCATGTTACAGTGTCATAACCTGTGTTCTGGTTTGGCTGAGCACATCAGAAAGACACATTAAATCACCCTCTTTTCCACTAAGTCCCTAACTTCCTTATTGAGGAAAGCAGGAAAGAAGTAGCACCACTTCTCTTGCACTGGTTGTACCATTTTGTTTCACCTTGTGTGGTGTCACAACAGGTGTCATTCAGGTCCCTAAAAGCAGATATTTCTGTGTCTGGAGACAAAGGGGAACCTCTTGTTTTCAAGTGTGAGTCTTGGGCTGTGCACACAGGTGAAAATGAGTTGAAATGAGTGAATGTACACAGAGGATGCCTCTTCTTTGTTGCTGGGGTGGAGTTCTGTATCCTCATCATCAGCTATTTAGTCCTCTAAGGTGTTTTTATGGTAATCCTGTTTTTCCCAAAACCATAGAATAGGTGTGTTAAAACCAGAGTAAATGCTTTCAACAGCTCTTTAAAGGACACTTGAAACACTTCTTACCTTTTTTTTTTTTTTTGCCCTGTATAAATAGCTCTTCTCTTTTTCTGAAAAGTTACTGAAGGTAACCAGCACTGCTTCTGTAACTACAGGGGTTTTCTTATTTAGGTGCTGTGGCAGGTTAAGCTATCATGATTCAACAGGGAGTATGCTAATGTAATCCTTCAGAAAGTTTTTGCAAACACATCCTCCACATCCCTAATTATATAATTTAAAAGTATAAGCATTGAAAATCCTTCTAAATACATATTTAAATCCTAAGGGGTCTCTTTAGACTGGAGTATAACACTAGGTAGAAAGCTCAGAAATTAATTATTACTAGGGCCTGATACGGCCTGATACATTACAACAATTATGAACATGTTCTCTTTATTAACTAAGTATCAGTAATGGTACTCTGAGTAGTGCACCTTGTACTTAAATTTAAGCAGCTTTAATATACTTGCAAACTGTATTTCTGGCTAGTAGACAAGCCAGACAAAACACAAGGGGAAAAAGAGTAGGGTGTGCAAGGCAAAGACCGGGAACCAAGGAAGACAGACAAAACGTACTGAGGCAGTTCAGCATGAATCCAGTATCTGCTGTTCAGTAGTAGCCAGGCACAGATACCCAAAAGGCCATAAAGGAGCCATGCCATTTTTCCAGTAGATTTCCCTGGGAAATATGGCACTTTGGCCAAAGTGAACACGCACTGCTACTCTTTACCTCAACAGGGTAAACATGCTCATGAACAGCAGTATTTTTCTGTGACTGTAGCTGCCTTTTTAACTCTCTGGACAAAGACCTGAATTTTGGGAACTAAACGTTATAAATTCAAATCCCAGTTTCCAGTTGCAGATGTGTGTGTACCTTTTGCTGGAAACAATGCTGTCTGTATACAATCATGGATCATTGCAGCAGCACAAGTGAATTAGCCTTTGTGACACTCCATCGTCCTGTGAAATAATTTTATGAATACTTCAGAGGATGTTGTCAGAAGGACAGCACTGAGAACTACAGGACACAAAAGGCTAGAAAAATAGCCACCTTTACCACAGGTTTCCAAACACTTCTGTGTTTACAGACACCTGAACTCTGCATTTCTTTGGTCTCTCTTTGGAAATACAAGGGATAACAATTAACCTTTGCTTACTACAAATCACAAAAAGCAACAGGACAGCCTCTAAGGTGGCCATTTGAATTTTCCACTGGTGTCTGCAATGATAGACATGTCATGGATGTCAAGATAGGTAGGCTTGAGCTTCTAATTACAATGTATTTTTATAGGCCCATTTTGCTTTTAGAGGCAACATACGCAGTAGTCCTCAGCTTTGATTCACAATGTAGGAATCAGAGCTGTAAGATAAAACTCCAGCAATTCTTCAGTAGTTCCAATTCACTGGAGGCTATTCTGTGAGATAAGAAAAGCCTGCAAGTGGTTGTTCTCTTTCACCACCAAATTTTTATTTTATTTTTTTTTTACATTTTCTATTTCTATCAACTTCCAGAAAAATCTAAATTAATCTCTTCAGAAATACTGCAATTTTGTAACCTTTTGTTTCTGGTTGGTGCTTTTTAGTTGTTTAGTTTGCCAGCTTCAAATTAAGTTGGCCTTTCCTCTGTGTTTTGTTTGGTTTGGGGTTTTTTGCCTTTTGGAAAGGAAAAGGTGTGCATGAGGAAACCTTTTTATTTTCTTTTTATATGACTTGAAAGTTGAAAAAATAACAGGTTATTAGTTTCTAGTGTTCAAATTTGTGGGTTGAGTTTCTCTGTAACAAAAGCATGAGAGTTTTTTAACTTCAGTGTTTTGTTTGTTTGGTTGTTTTTTTTTTTAGCTTTTTTTCCCACTGGAGAAGTATGAAAAAGCTACTTTTATGAATAAAAACAAGTGCAAGTAAAAGAAAGTATCACTTTTTTCTTCAATTATCCCTCCTGCCCAATTTTGACATCTAAAAGGAAGTTTTCATTTTGCTGAAAGTTTACAAGAAATTATAGTAATTTTTCTTCCACTCCATCAACTGTGCTTTTCTTCCCTTTTTCAATGTTTGTCACTGAAGACTCTATATGTGATATTGCACAGCGTTAGGAGGTGAAATTAATGTACAGATTAAGTGCTAGACATGTAGGAGGCTTCATGGGGGACAACAGATGAGAATAGAAATAGAAGAAAAGAAAATCATTGAGGGGAAGAGCTAAAGATCTAATTGTTTGACATGTCTTGCAAAGAAATTGAGACAAAAAATGTAGGAGTAAAATTATTTGAAAATTTATGCTAACTATGAAAAAGAGCTTTGGCCTGGCTATTGCTTACTGCCTTGACAGCATGTTCCTTGACCAGCTTAATTTCTTGACATTGCTGAATCAGAATATGATGTCTAATCATGGCCCACATTTCCAATACCTTCGTTACTTTTCACAGGGAAGTATTACTGCTACCTCTTCAGCCTTTAAAATTTTACTTAGCCAAAGGCAAACTATAGGCCTTGTGTGCTGCACATATGCCACAGTCTAACCATGAATTAAAATCAAGTCATTCTCATTAAACGCCTAGTATTGTGCAAGTTTTGATAATGGATTATACACAGGGACAAGCAAGGTAATTATTCCACTTGACAGTCCTGTGCAAACCTCATTTGCAAGATTTAGTTCAGTTGTGGGCATCAGGTTTGAAAATTACTTCAGTATGTTGGAAAGAGTTCAGCTGACAGCAACAAGAATACCAAAAAGTTGAAAAATCAGACCTATGAAGAGAAGTTGAGAAATTTTGGCATGGTCTGGCCAGAAAAAACAAAGGTGAAGGGAAACAGTATAATACTTCAAAAAATAACTAAAAAGGGATGTGATAGGGAAAAGAGGGCTCAGTCTTACCAGTGAAGAATAGGACAAGTCTAGTCTAAACTGTAGATTTAGATGAAATGTAGCTGGTATGTTACAGTTAGCTCTGTCTAAGGATTGTACCAGAGAAAACCAGGTAGCAGGTTGGATGTTGGGGTGAAGACTTTGTGGTGGCAGACCGTCACCTTCTGACTTTTGACTCAAGTTGGTGAAGGAACACACCAGCAAGTCAGCTTGAGGGGCAGAAGAACAACAACTCATGCAAACGGGGTTTTTGGGCTGGTACCCCAAGGTTGTCCCTAGACAGCAAAATCTGGTTATCTAGTTTTCCTTCTGAATCTACAGGAGACAGAGGCAGTTTTCATCAGGGCTGGCAGGTACAGTTTGACTCTGGCCCCATATTATTTCTCTAGAACTAGAAGACATTGTCAAGAGAGTGGAAATGGGTGCCTTAGGTATGGGCGAGGTGAGATTTGATATCTCTCTAGTAAGAAGAGTTTAGAAGTAATGCAAGCAAGTGTTCCTTGTAGAAGAATGAAAGTAACCTCCTAATAATCCTGTGTTACAGTATTGATTCGGTTCTTATATTTTCAGTGCTTTGAAGCTGCTACAGTCTGTTGGTTCATTAAGTTACATTTACAGGTTGTCCCTAAACACTGGCTTTTACATAGTCTGCATTTTAACACTCTTTAAATGCATATTGACATGTTCTGTCCTCTGTGCAAACCACAGTCAAAGCAATCCCATTTCTGCAATGGGTAATGAGGTACCAGAATGGTAAAATAAACAGAAGGAATTACACAGTGTCAGGAAGCTTGACCAAAGAAGCGTCACCTTCAGAGAAGCAGCAACTGAGAAATGACCTTTCACTTTATTACAGTGTGCCAAATTTGGCTGGATTTAGAAAAGAACCTACAATTATTGATTATCTAAAAGCGTACACTCTTATTCCTGAGGAAGCTGAATAAAGTTGGGGCTTATATCATAAAGCATATGTTATGAAAGATATGACAAGTACCATGACTGAAATTACAGTTGAATTATGCAATTAGTTTTTTTTTAACTATATATATTATCAAGGATTTTTCATTAGAGAGGTAAGGATGTCAGGGTTCTGGTGATCGTACTGACCTCTTGTGCCACTGGGAAAGATGTAGAGAGGCTTCCAAAAGAGCAATATAGTTCCTATTTAATCTTTAAATAAGAAAAAAGGTCAAGGAACCATTGCTGCTGTATTTTTTTCTCTCAAGTCTTCACCAAGGAGACATCCCTTTTTAATGTGCATTGCCTTAAATTTATACATTCTAGTAAAATATGAATAACTGAAACATTACATGCTTTAGAATGAACTTTACACTGTACTTATAGCAGAACTTACAAAGTGTAGTATATGCATGTATATGAATCCTCAAAATTTTGTGAATAGCCTCTTGAGTTTTCTCACTTTAATTCACTTGGTTTCTGGTACAAAATAAAAAAGAAAAGAGAAAATCCTCCAAGAGATAACTTAAGATTTCTGTAAAGATATTGTATTCACCTGGATATTCATTGCTCATGCCAAAGACAGAAGAGGAAGAGGAAGAGGAAGAGGAAGAGGAAGAGGAAGAGAAGAGAAGAGAAGAGAAGAGAAGAGAAGAGAAGAGAAGAGAAGAGAAAAGAGAAGAGAAGAGAAGAGAAGAGAAGAGAAGAGAAGAGAAGAGAAGAGAAAAGAGAAGAGAAGAGAAGAGAAGAGAAGAGAAGAGAAGAGAAGAGAAGAGAAGAGAAGAGAAGAGAAGAGAAGAGAAGAGAAGAGAAGAGAAGAGAAGAGAAGAAGAGGAGGAGAGGAAGAAAAGAAGAAGATAAAAGAGAAAAAGATGGCAATTTATAATGTAGATTTTTTTAAAAATTAATTTGATAATTAAAGATAAGTAAATGAAGGTAAGCATGCAGAAAGCAGCTCACGACAGGTAGGGAAAAAACTAAGAAGACTGCAAGCACTGGTGTAATTACAGGGTTCTCCTCTCTCCTTGAAGTCCACTAAGTTAGGCTGCAACTTTGGCAAGAAACCTAATTGTTCCTTAAAATTTTTACTTCCCTTCCAAACTGGAGTGACCCTTTTAGTGTAGGTGCAGCCCAGTTCTTCAAATGACAGATTGCTTAACAGCAGCCATACCAGAGCTGGTCTTGTGTTACCAGCTTGGTCTGGCTCATTTCAATAGGTAAAGCAATACAACCTTGCCCTTCTTCAACCGTCACTTCTGCAACAAGCAGAAAGCTAGATTAAAAGCATGTTCAATTAGATCCTAGAATTAAGCCTTTAGGATTTAGGAAGTGCCAGTACCAATGCTGTAATACAACCTTATCTCAGTCCCTTGGGCATGTATGCCTTCTGATAATCTTCAATTGTATGACTGTTATTTTTTACAGTATGATGCAACAAAGGAACACCACTACTGGTTGGGAGTGCATGTGAAGAGAGTATGTACAACTTTAGTCTTAAATTAATTACTGTATGCATGAGTATGAAAGGAAGTGCAGAAAGAAGGGATCTGCAATTCGAGAAGATAAATGATTGCCTTAGTTGTCACAAATTCTGTGTTTGGGACATGCAGGTGTTCAGCAGAAGAAGGAATCTTGATGTTTGCAGTGTGTGCATCTAACTCAGAGTTCAGTTATCTTGCGTATTATCCAGTTGGGGTTTTTCTTTGGTGTTTCAGTGGGAAGTGTCCCTGCCCATGGCAGGGGGGTTGGAACTAGATGATCTTAAGGTCCTTTCCAACCCTAACTATTCTATGATTCTATGATCAGTAGAAGCTCAAGTTCAACTCTGGCCAGTGGTCAGCAGCATATCAAAGTGCACACAGGTACTCTTGCCTATCTTCAACAATCTTCATCTCCTGCTTGTCTCACCCTCTATAAGTTGTCCCTGTCACAGTCTTGTCACTTTTCCATTCATGGCCTCCTTTCTTGTTCTTTTTGCTTAGCCTTAACTCCAGAGGCTTCTTATCTTTATTTCAGTCTCCTTGTCAAACCAGACCCAGTTTGTCTTCTGAATCTCATTTCAGAGTCTGCCCTGCCATCCGCTCACTTGCTTTTCACACACAGGCATGTTTCTCCCATTCCATTCCCCATCTTTCTTTGGATGTAATTTTTAGTTCTGTGATTTAATTAGACAGATTTCTCTTCCCTGCTGCATGGATTCCTACAAGTTCATTGATGTGATCAGGATGCTGTTTTCATTCCTGGTATCCAGCAAGCTGAGAGTGGCTATTATATATTTTTGAGCTGACATAGGTGTTGTGGCTACACTGTGATCACTAGGAGTTGCCCAGTCAGCCCTCTAAGTTACAGCATGAGGTGAAGTTGGAATTTTCTGAGGCTTCAGATGTTTAAATTCTAATAGTTCTCCCTTGCAAATAATGATTTTCTCTTCAAGGGCCTCAGGATACAGAATATTTCAAAACAAAATTCTCATTTTGTAATACATTTTTTGCAAGCCTCTTTCTCAGACCTGAACAAGGTAGTCACCTGACATGGAAAATTTCAGCTAAATCACATAATATTTGATCAAGTTACAAGAAGCTGAATATAAAACAATGGAGCAGAAAGCAATGAAAACATGCCGTTCTGGACTTGGTCTTGAATATACACAACACTTCATTCAAGAAATAATAGTGGGATAGCTGCAGCCATAATATAATCAGACTTAAAATTAGAGTGGGAGGGAGCAAGCTAAATAAATTCAGTACATAGATTTTCAGTAGGAGCTGTCTGAAAAGCAGGAAATCGAAAAGCACCTTAAAGGCTGTTAAAAAGTTATTGTGTTAGAAGCTTAGATAAAAATTGTGCCACAATTCAAAACAAAGCCAAAACAGTCAAAAAATTGCCTGTGTGGCTGAATGTGAAAATGATGTTGTCCATCAAAAGAAAAAGGAAGGCTTTTAAGAACTGGAAAGCTTGCTCTAATGAAAATAGGAAAGCCCATAAAAATGGCAGGTAAATTTCAAACAAGAAATTAAGAAAGCTAGAAAGAATTTCAAGGGAGCCTTGCAAATAGTGCTGAAGAAAATAGTAGAGAATTCTGTAAACACACCAAAAAGCAGGAAGCCAACTGAGGATTAGGGGGACCGCACAATGGCCAAAGCATAAAAGGGGCTGTAGCAGGATGCAGCGGCATGAAGGAAGCTCAATGAACATTTTGAGTTGTTTTTCGCAGTTGAAGCTGTCTGATTCCCAATTCTGATGTATTCTTTGTAGCATATAAGTCAGAAAAATAGATCAATTGGAAATAAATACACAGGATATATTGGTCCAAATAGACAAGTCAGATGTCAGTAAGTCACCAGGACTGGATAACATCCACCCAAGACTCCTGAAGGAACTCAAATATGAAATTGCAGAACTGCTGGCTGTGATGTGTAATATAATAACAAAAAGCCATTATATTGGAGGGTGGATACATGGCCATCTACAGAATTGAAAACTTCCATATACCAAAAGGTCTCTGGGTGGGATTTGGAACTACAGTCCAGTGAGCCTAGCATAATGGTAGAGTACCATTTCTAATAATAGTAATAAGGAATAAGATCAGTGAGAAGATGGATAAACTTGGCTGTTGAAAAACAGCTGGTTTGGCTTCTGTAATGGGAAATCCCGCCTCACTAAGTTGAAGTTCTTTGATGTTGAAAATAAGAATATGGATAAAGGGGGTCCATTGGACAAGATATATTTTGATTTTCAAAATGCCTTCGAGAAGGTTCCAAAGAATTAGAACTGCATAGTTCCAGATGGAAAGTGACCTGCATCATCTCAGTTTATGAAAGAAAGTAAATTGCAATAAGACTGGAGTAAAGGCATTTGTATGGACTGAAAATTGGACAAAGGATGGGAAGGAAAGAGTAGGATTAATGAGCATTTCTCAGGATGGAGAAGAGTAGGCAGTAAGGTCCCCCAGGAATTGGTCCTGGGACCAGTTTCATTCAGTACCTTCATCGAAGAGCTAGAGAAGGGAATGAACAGTGAAATCTTCAGGTTTCTAACTGATTTTGTGTCACAGGTTTTAGTGTAGGTATGAAAAATAATCTAATCCCTACCTACATGTTGTTGAACTCAGAACTGAGGTGCTGAATTCCTGAATTTAGGAAAGAAATCTTGGAGTCACCATTGTCACTTTGAACTCATGAGGTCAGGGTGCTGTGGCAGAAAAACAACTGAAAACCCAAACCCTAACCAAACCAGAAAAACCCCAAGCAAGTAAAGAGTACAACGGAGAGATGATGTTTTGTCATCACACAAAGCTGCGATGCACCCACATATTCAGTACTGTTGCAGTTCTGCTTTACATATCTCAAGAAGGAGTCAGTGGAATTAAAGATACAGAGAAGGTCAGTTAAAATGCTTGTGATGATGGAGCAACAGCCTTGTGAGGAGTGACTAAAAAAGCTCATATTCTTCAGTTTGGAGAGAAGGGCAAAGGGAGATGTGATAAAGGTTCACAAAATCACAGATGTGGTGGATTAACTGAATCTTATTGGTATTAGAAAGCTCAGAAAGGAATTAGACAACTTCAGGGACATGATGCGCATAAAAGGATACTAGAATGACTATGTGGGAAGGCAACCTTTCATATCTCTGCAACACTGGATGCTGGAGCACAAGGGGTATGTACTGCCAATAGTTGCTAAATTCACATGCTCTCCCTAGATAGCTTTTCCTTTTACTGTTATCCCCACTGGCTTCTCCATTATTAGCCAGGCACTAGCCAAACCCCCACCAAAAATTCACAAGGAGAAAGATCTACTGGAAATTAAAATAAAGGAGAAAAACAATGCAAAAAACAACAAAACTGAACATGCAAAACCAACTCATGGTGCAACAGCTAAAAAAAGGGAAGAGGGATGAGTGTCAGAGTACCAGTAATATATAGGTAGGAAGTGGAGGGAAACACAGAGGAAAGCTGCCAGGTTTGCCTACTACTCCTTGTAGAGCTCCAGGGGTGAAGAAATTGAAACAGTTGTCCAAACACTCCCGCCTCCCCATTCTTTTTCCTGCTGTGAAAGACACAATACCAGGCTGGATGGATCATTGGTCTTACCCCACAGAGTGTTTCTTATGTTTGAGTGGTCTTTTACTGGAAGCATACTTGGCCATCCAGGAATTCAAGGAAAGAGTTGTGTCAGTTTCTACAGAGACTTACTTCAGAATTTGCTTCTGTGTTAAAAAGCCTTCAGGCACTGTCTCAGTTTCCAGCTGAAAGAGTATAGGATATTGGCTAGAAGACAAGTAATACATGAAAGAAACTGCTAAGGGAAATATTTAGGATGGAAATACCAATGTAAAGCTTAACCTTACATAAACTAGTGGGGTTTTATCCTTTTTGATTTCCAGTGTAGATGTATAGCAAATTTAACCTACTTAGAATAAGTTCGCTTCTTTGAATTTCCTGCTGCAGATCCCTGAGTTCTGGTGACCAAAGGCTGATAACCACTACAGAAAGCATATCATCTTGGAAGTTACTTATTTCTAGATTCTTTCTGCAAAATAAGAGCAAATCTGCATGGAGACTCACCAGATTATAATACCAATGATGACACTTCAGTGTCTTTTGTAAAGCGGAGTAACTGTACAATGCATAGCTGACTTTGGGGCTTAAGTTTTTAGGCAGATGCTCATCTGTTTAGAAAAGCAGAGGGAAGACTCCAAATGTTACGTATGATCTCCTCACATTAGTGCATCTGTTCAGCTCAGACGTGCAAGGAACTGAGTTGTCATCATTTGTGAAAGTGGGTCACAAACCAAAACAAAATCCCAGACAGTAAGACTTACAAGTCAGGAAGTGACTTCTTATATTTTGTTTCTCCAGGGCCTAAAAATGATAACTGTGCTTATCCTTCCTTGTGATACCTAGGTGCTACTGAACTGAAATAATGAATACATCTGTTTCCCTTTCTCTGATACCAATCAAATGCCACATTGTGAAACAGATCTTCAGCTACAACAAATCAACAGAGGTTCATTAAAGACAATTTCATTTACAGGGAGTGAGAATTTGGTGCTGTATTTTGTATGTGAGAAATAAATTAACTTCATTTAAAAGAGGAAATAAGTAAAACTAAAACCAACCGCATATCTTTTGCTATCTAACAATTATGTAAATATTTCTTGTGAAATAATAGAAGATTGCTGGAGAGCATTTGGTGAAGAGAAGAATTAGATAATATAACTCTAAAGCTAAATTGCGAAGACACGCCATACATTAATTATTTTGCATCACCCACTTTCCCTCACTAGAGCATGTTGGCCTGATTGTGGCAGTACTAACATATAGTCCCATCTCATACCAGTCCTATTTAGAGAGAAAAAAGGAGACCTCCAGTTAGGCTATTTTTTCATCTTAATACCACTGCCTTATAACTTTATAATTTCAAAATTAAAACTTTTCAAGAGAAACAATACCCCACTGCTAGAATAAAGCTTTCCAAAACTTCATGATCCTGATTCCTATCTGCCTCACCCCTTCTGTAGTCATTCTGACCCTACAAAACTTTATGATGTTAATCTGGTAAAATACAATACCTTTGTAAAAGTGTTAGTATCTCCACCAAGATAAAATGGTAAAATCAGGTCCAATGGGCTGGTTTGCTTCTATTATACACTGAAAAGCACGTGAGCATGTGTGTGTGTGCGTGCATGTGTGCATGTGTACCTATAACTGATACAGTAAAACCTTTGAATACTGAAGTCAATGCTGTAAACTGGGGGGGAGAAATTCTGCCCTTTTTTCTTCTACTCTTGCCACTCCAGCTCTTCTCTTAGCTCTTTTGTTTCCTTTCTTTCCACCACATTTATTTTCATTCCCTATGGTTTTTTTTTTTCTCTTCCTTTTTGTTACTCCATAGTGATCCTGCCCTTACCCCTTAATATTCTTCAGAGTTATTTAAAAAATGGCCAATATACTCATTGTAACATCTCAAATCAATTTCGTTTAGGACCCAGCTATGATCACCACTGAATCTGAACATTTCCTTGCCTTATGGTGTCTAAAGAATACAGCATACCTCTACATGACTGAAGGTATTGTAATCTGGACCTTTGTGTTTGAGCAATTATTTTAATGATTTTTCAGATTAATTCATTTATCATTTGAATTGCAATTTGTGTGAGAATTTTTATGAACTAAAAATGGTAAAACACAAAGGACGACTGCTTCAGCACACCTTTCTTTCATACATCAGCGTGCATCTTTGTAATTAAATATGTGAAATTCCTTTGAAATAACAAGAGCCAGGGAGCATATCCCTGACCTGCCTGCTCAGATACACATCCCGGTAAGTGAGATAACCTGGGACTGCTGGAATCCAGAGAGGTTTTTTGTACATGCTACTGACTAGACTGCTATTATCAGCTCCCTGAGCCCTTTTTCAAAGTATGTATTCTTTTATTTGACTCACCCCAGAAAGCACCTTGGTTTTACATAAGCTTGAATGCAATTCATTGTCCGTGGGAAGTCCTGAAGCAGGCTGATACACAGAGGTTGGAACAGAACTGGTCAGTCTGTGCCTCTGGAGCTGCATGTGGCTCTCTAACTATTTCAATACAACTTCTCTGCTGGCTGACACAGGGGCTGTGGCGTAATCCCTGCTCTCAGAAGCAGTGAGTCAGCAAGAGCCTCGGAAGACAATGTTAGTGGATTTCCCCAGCCTCTGCCATTTTGTATAGCTGAGCCCCATTCCTCCAGCAAACTCTGCAAGGCCATGTCATTACCAGCCTCTGTGAATTATTCCCATAGCCTCATTGCAACACAGGATAGGCATCTTGAAGCTTTCAACACAGTGAGGTTTTTTTATCAGGCATTTGAAGGGCTGAGGAGATGAGACATTATAGGAAGACTGTGTCTGTTTTTAAATTGTATATCTTTTCTTTAACCACAATAAATTTTCTCCAAGTCATATGATCCTCAAATTACCAATACAAATGGGAATACAATTAATAGTGGTGCCATACTTTTATTGGGAGCATCACATTTTTGTGCCAGGAAGGCATACCTTTTATTCTATTAAACTGAGGAAAAGTCTTCTCCTGGGCCTCGTCTTCTCTGTACGGTGCCATCTTTTCAGGAATACATCATCATCAGAGTGCTTTGTCCCAGTGATGTATTACACTAATACATCTGTTGCTTTAATGATATATTAGTGCAATAGCTTATCAGAGTGATGCATACCAGTGATCTATTACTCAAAAGGTGGTGCCATTCAGGAATGAAAGAATTCATGAACATATTCAGTATAATTATACAGATAAAAGCCAACATACATTACACTGGAAGCTGCTTTCATGGAACCAAGAACACCAGTATTATGCTAGCCTGCTTGGTGCCGTTTACTAGTGCTATTGCACTAGATTTGTAATGCTGAGGTTGTTACATCTCTTTTAAACCTTTCAAATATACTAAGAGCAACTACCATTAACCTTGGGTCACTGTGAAGCAGACTGTATCCAGTTACATTATTTTTACTATATAGTGCTACAGTACTTACTTACCCGTAACCATATGAAACCAAGTAACATTAACCTCCAAATAGTCGGAAGAACATATCATATCTCATTATAATAATCTGGGCTTCATTCTTTGCTTGACTTCAATTATTGTCCATTCTCAAACGTTTTCAATTACATGACAGTTGAACTTCAGCCTGTCATTAACTGTAGGCTTCTTTAATCTCAACCTTCATTTTCTTTACCACTACATTTTTTTCATTACTTTAGCCACTGAAAAACAGATAAAGTCAGTCTGATTTACACTGGTTTGTGCAGTATATTAATTAAACAACTCAAAACACCATTCAAAGATCGTGCAAGAAAACCAAGTTCCGCTTTCTGTTTTTTAAACTTTCAGTGTAAAGAAGGGTAAAAAATGTAAACCATTTTTTAATGGGCTACCCCTTAAAACTCAAAGCTTTTTCTCCTCTGCTTCAACTTCCTCACTAATTGGGTGCGAGCTAAAGAGAAAGAGAATTAGAACCACATTTTGGCTTGTGGTAATATAACTGAGGTATAAAGTATTGATTAGCTTATTTACATTTCTTCTAAATATGCTTTGCACCAAAGTGTGAAGAATGTTGCTTAGCAGAACACTAAGGCCTCCAACTTGTTTCAGTTACCAGAGCAGGGAAAGGTGTATAGGTATCTCTAGATTTTTTGCCAAATAATCTACACAAAACAATTAGTAACTCAAATGAGAGAGAAAATGACAGGCAAAGTATTTATAGTATGTAAATACTGGAAATGTTTTTCTCTTTAATTTCTCCTCTGTCATTTTCAGCTCCATTACTAATGACAGGTATCATTTTAATTTGCAGAGAGGGTTCCTAAGCAACTTTCAGAAATGTGTTTAGGTGGTAAGCTGAATTCAGAGAATCTGTAAATGGGGGATACAGTATGATGGATGCAGAACATCCTACTCTTCACATTCCTACTCCTCCAAGGTCACTCAGCTGATGTGTGACCTTCCAGTTGGGAAACTGCTGACCTAGATCTTTTTCATCCATCACCCCATGGTGGTGGATGAGGGAGTAGAAGTTGTCTTTTACTACAGGAGCCTGATGCAAGATGCAAACTGCTCTCATCGGTAGAGCAAGACTGAGTAGAATAGCTTGTGTCTTATGGATCTGCTGAACAAGAAGGTGATGTAACAGGTTACAGTAGAGGGTGAAGTGTGTGGCTGTGTAAATGAGACAGCAAGATACAGATCAGAGCAGAACTTGTGAGGAAGCAAGTGGCAGTGGCACTAATGGGTCCTTTCTGTCAGAAGGCTTATCACAGCTAAACTAAGTCTTGGCTCGTAAAGTGTCAGGGTCTCAGAGAAGGTTGCTGTAGTTGTGTCCCAGTCATCATCCTGTGGAACACTTTAGTTGGTTAGGGTTTGTTTTTTCTTTTGTAACATAATCTCACTTATAATGTGGGAATTCATGGGTGGGGCTATGTTTTCTGATCCCTGGCAAAGGTGGAAGCAGCCTGCTGGTACAGCAATGCAGGAAGTATGGCTACAGTGAGAAGAGAGTCCTTCAGCAAGAAACAGTGACAGATTTATTTTGATCAAAAAACCCCCCTACCAGTTAACTAACTGCAATTTGGGGAGGGGAGGAGGGAGGGGGAGGGAAGGAAAAAAGATGTCCTTTTTATCTGGCCTGAGAAACCCTAAACATCAGTAGTACCAACCTCCAGGGCCAGGCTGGAAACAATATTTTACCTGAAAGTATAATTGCTCAAGTCACTGTACTAGGATATTTGCAACCTTTCCTCCTTATCTGAGGAAAATGGTTGTTTCACTGAGTATTTACTAGGATTTATCAGTCCTGGAAAACCTACTGGATCTGGCAGATGAAATTTCCTTAGTGTTGCCCTCCTGGTTGTGGGGGGTCTGGTGTGTTCCTCACAGAAGTCTGAGCTGTGATAGAAACCTTCCGAAGTGTTACTATCAAACACATTAACTGTTGATTCTGATAAACCGCAGGTGGGCAAACAGACCTTTGTGTAACTTGCCTTGTGTGCTGAGCAATCGGAAAGGACAGATTTGTATAGGAAGAGACGCTAGCAGGTGGGCTTCTGATACTGTTGTTCCTCTTGTGTACATACTTACGGAACTTATGCAATACCTTAACAGCTCACGATATGTAAGATACTTAAGGTCACAGCAGTCTAGTAAGGTAGGGAGCATGTTAGTATTTTCTTAAGACATGGGCATCTGCATGGAGAAAGAGAATAGAGCGAAATGCTTAACAGTGTACAGCAGCCTAAGGGGACTGCAGGCAAAGCGTGTGTGGTCTTACCCAGCATGGCTTTAATGGTCCATTCAGTCATAGGCAACTCTTGTTTTCTGCTTTAGAGGTGCAGTTTGTGGGGTCTTTGGGAAAGCCATCTGAATGATGAGTGACTGGGTTTTTGTTTTTCTGAGTTAATTTTAGCAACATCTGTTGTCCAATCTTGTTCACTGTGTGCTACACAAATGCTTTTGCTAGTCTGGTGAAGAAAAGGAGGAATGATAGACAAGGTGGGTGGCAATTGCTTACATTTGCTCAAACTGTACTGCCACTGAATGTCAAACCATGCCATGTGACAACGCTGTGTCAGATTATGTGTGAGGGCTTAGGACACAACTGTCCTGTTAGTTAAATGGCTTTCCTTTTAGTTAAATGAATGATGGAGTAATAAATGAATTTTAGGAATCTTTAAGCTAGGTTTAGGTACCTACAAATTTGACGTTTTGGGCTGAACCAGTCTTTCAGTTCCCTATGCAGTCCATGGAGAGAGCAAGTCTTCTCCAGAGAAATTCATCCTACCTTCCATAGGATGAGAACAGTTGCCAACTGGTATTGCTAAACTCTCTTTTGACAACAGGTAACCTAGAAATCAAGGTTATGTTAAATGAATGACTATCATAGTGAAGACCAGCAGATTTTGCATTTACTATCTACTGCCTAAAACTCCCCGAGGCTGGAATCACTAATTTCGAAAAGCTTTGAAATAAAACCTGACACTAGTGCATGTCTGAAACTTTGTCAACAATGAAGTGGCTGAATTAGCCACAATTGGTTTGGGAGGGGAGAACTGTGAGGTGACACACCACCTCTGACAGCTTACCTGTGTTTCTCTGGTACCGGCTGCTATCTACACAGCACAGTCCCTGGCAAAAGTTTAATATATCACCCTATGTTTTGTGTTTCTTAAAATAAAGCCCCTAAAACAATAAGGTTGCAAATCTGAACTGGAAAATGGTAAGGCAGAAAGTGAAATCAACAGAAGCAGGAGGAGGGATTGCCAGGGCATCAGAAATGGATCAGTAACTACTTAATTTGGATCAGGAGCAGCAAGCTGAGTTTGCCTGACTACGTCTTAACACCTGGACTGCAAAATGCAGAGGCTAAGGCAAAGGTATATGATTAATTCTGCTGACTCTGTTATGGGAAAATTGACTTCTGGCAAAGAGATGGAAAGAGCAGTTGGGAACAGTAAAGTGGATCAAGCCTTGGAACAATTTGCTAGAATTACTAGCCTCTATAAGCAAAACCCCAGCTACGAGCAGATCAGTAAGGATTTTGTCATTCATTGAATTGGGACCAGGATTTCACTGTAATTGCTAATTATGGCAAACGTGAAACAGTAGTGCTGCTGCTTAGAGCGTAACAGTTTACTTCTGGTTTTTTTTGTTTGGTTGGTTGGTTGGTTTTTGCCATTGATAGAAGCTGGTTCCTGCCCTCTCCCAGCTTTTCAGCATGGGAAGCAGGGCTCATAAATCCCTGTGCTGCTTACTTTTAAAATGTGTGACTTAACAAGTAGGATTTGGCTGATGAGGATGGATGCATGGAAGGACCATTCAAGCAGATGAATGGTGAGTTCTTTCCTCTTCAGGCCCTTAGGGTCTCCTTGCTGACTTCAGTGCATTAAATGACTGCATAAGATATTTGTGGATACGTACTCAGGTGCAATAGAAAAACCTGATTAAAAAGAAAATAACTTCTTGTAGTAGAAAAGTGTTTTTTTCTGCAAAATGCCAGTACTTTATCGGTGATAATACAGGCATTCTTATCTCATGTTGATGTGATAGCCATTTCTGTTTACAGATATTTCTTGAGGAGGTTTGGGGTTTGTTTGAGGTTTTTTTTCCCAGAATAGCTCTCTTCTGTTTCCAGTCTAACTGGTCTTCAGAGAGCTGTGGTAGTCAGTAAAAGATATATGGGCCTAGAAAACAGGTTCAAAGAACTGGTGGCTTCCTCAGGACAACTGAAGGAAGTCTGAGGAAAAGCTGATTTTTATTTGGAAAATAATACTGTTTGGGAAAAGCATGTAGATGATTGTTGATTTATCACAAGTGAGTTTTCTCTAGCAGTGTCGACTTAGCTGACCAGCTGAATACCCCAAACCAAGTTATATATGTACCAGCTAGTGGGGCCATCCTCTAAAAGCAGAAGAAGGTAGTTGGTAGGATTTCAACATCAGGGTTTGATCCACCTTTTTCTCCATCACCCACTCCTACAAGGAAAAAGAAAAAAAAAAATGCTGAGGTGTTCCACAAAAGAAAAAGGAAAATAATACTTTGATCAGCCGCACATGTAAGTCTTGGTTATTGGGTAAGCAAGATTGCCACCTGAGTCTGTGTTGAAATGACAACTGGTACGTGTTGTCTTCTGGCCTGCCTGGTTTCCTTTGGAAGGAAATTCTGATGCATGGAGAGGCAGGAAGCTTGGTGACCAGGACAACTTCCTTGCACTGAAGATGCAATCTGAGACAGAATGACAAGAAAGTAGCAGAAGACTAACAGCGCAATCCTGTTATTTTAGCTCTTTAGCCTTTGTCCTATATCTTTACAGGGTATTTCTATCAAACACCCAGGGAAGGTTCTCCTCTCCTGCATAAATAAACTGAACTATTGAAAGTGGTGGTGGGGAAGATACAGTGAGTTGCCCACACTTCTTTCTGCCTAAACTGTGTTCAGGGGTTAGTGTTCAACAGGTGTTCCAAAAAAAGCCCCAACCAACCAAATCTGCTCAGCCTTCTTCCCTCCCAACCTTAACCTTACCTACGTGTAGGATTGCAATTAGGGAAAAGAGCTTCAGCTGCTATCCGGCTCTGGAAGCACCTCAAGTTAGCTTTCATTGTTAGAAGCTTTCTAGCTTCAAACTGAGATTGAACCACAGTATGACCACTGAGTGTAGTTTAGCCTGAAGGAATGTGTCTGCCAGCCTCCATTGGTAGAGGCAGTGGTATGCAATTGGCCTGCTCAGGAAAGGCATTGATTGCTGCTGTTTTCTTCCAGAACAAAGGAGCAGAGGAGAGGGAGAGAAGCTAAAAGAAGAGTTGATGACACACAACCTTTCATACTGTGGACCACTGGTTAGTGAACTCTAAGATAAAGGTGAGCCAAGTTCAGTTTCTTTCTTGAAGGAACTCCTTCCAGCTCATAATATATGTTTTATAAAGTATGCCTGTATTACCTGGTATTTGGCTATGTCAGCTAGGGAAACTCGTTCTACCATTTTCTACTAGCCCTAGGCAGCTGCTCAGTGTGTGGTTTGATCACAGATCTGGTTCTCAGGCACCTATAGTCACAAGCTACATAGGGAATTCAGCAGCCTAATGCAATTCTGGATTCTCCCCTAGAGGTGAGACTACAAAAAGACCCATTTTCTGAACCAGTTTTTCTGTATTTGTGTACTCCGATGCTTCTTCTCACATTCAAATGTTGACTGCATCAGCACTGCTATTGCATAACCAATTTAATAAAATCAGATGAACAAGTAGAGGGTGTAGACCTGAGGAAACCACTCCCTGTTTGCAGTTGTAAAAGTAGCAATTTTCTAGATGCTCAGTAAATGGCCATCAAAAAGATAATAAAATTGGTACAATTAAGAGAGGTTAATAGTGACAACTGAAAACTTGGCTGTTGAATCCAGCATGTATTGGCATATTTGGAGTGATTCCTTTATTTCCAGTATGTATCCTCCTGTTCAGAACTTTGAAACCTCACTGGTTTAGGACTCTACTGACTATCCCAGGCTATTGAGTTACAATGGCATAATCACAGAATCACAGAATAGTAAGGGCTGGAAAGGACCTCAAGATCATCGAGTTCCAACCCCCCTGCCATGGGCAGGGACACCTCACACTAAACCATGCCATCCAAGGCTATGTCCAGCCCCACCTTGAACGCCACCAGGGATGAAGCATTCACAACTTCCCTGGGCAACCCATTCCAGGGCCCCACCACCCTCACAGTAAAGAATTTCTTCCTCAGATCCAATCTAAACTTCCCCTGTTTAAGTTTAAACCCATTACCCCTTGTCCTCTCACCACAGTCCCTAATGAAGAGTCCCTCCCCAGCATCCCTATAGGCCCCCTTCAGGTATTGGAAGGCTGCTATGAGGTCTCCACGCAGCCTTCTCTTCTCCAGGCTGAACAGCCCCAACTTTCTCAGCCTATCTTCATACGAGAGGTGCTCCAGTCCCCTGATCATTTTTGTGGCCCTCCTCTGCGCTTGTTCTAACACTTCCATGTCCTTTTTATGTTGAGGACACCAGAACTGCACGCAATACTCCAAGTGAGGTCTCACGAGAGCAGAGTAGAGGGTCAGGATCACCTCCCTCGACCTGCTGGTCACACTCCTTTTGATGCAGCCCAGAATACGGTTGGCCTTCTGGGCTGCAAGCGCACACTGCCGGCTCATGTTCATTTTTTCATCAACCCACACCCCCAAGTCCTTCTCCGCAGGGCTGCTCTCAATCTCCTCCCCACCCAACCTGTAGCTGTGCCTGGCATTGCTCTGACCCAGGTGGAGGACTTTGCATTTAGCATGGTTGAACTTCATCAGGTTGGCATCAGCCCACCTCACAAGCGTGTCAAGGTCCCTCTGCATGGCATTCCTTCCCTCCAGTGTATCAACCGAACCACACAGCTTGGTGTCATCGGCAAACTTGCTGAGGGCGCACTCAATCCCATGAGGTAACTCACTGCATGCTTTTCTCATCTCTGGCATATTTCAAGTGAAACAAAGGTATTTTAGTCTAACACATTGTACTTGCCATTTTATCAGTCTACGAGGGTGC
The DNA here is from genome assembly GCA_039720435.1 of Amazona ochrocephala. Classification (NCBI taxonomy): domain Eukaryota; kingdom Metazoa; phylum Chordata; class Aves; order Psittaciformes; family Psittacidae; genus Amazona; species Amazona ochrocephala. Next base: position 67,916,193 of record CM077879.1, read on the forward strand.
GCAAGAGCAGTTAGAGAAGCTCAGTTGATGAGCAGCAGCTTTTTAAACCAAAGTATCTGTATCCTAATTTTTGTGTCTAATTATTTCTCTGATGCTGCTATGGAGCATGTGCATTTTGGTTCTCCAAGCTTTCCTGATAGCTAGTAACATTCCTGAATATCTTGTGAAGAAAGGTTTGGGATAGAAATTACAGTTCCAAAAAACTTTTTTTGGCAGTTGAATGGTTAACAGCGTTAGCATTTACACATTTGACTGGTTTGAGATTAGCAGGTGAAATTCATAACCCCTCTAGAGTCTCATTTTCATCTTTGTGTTAATTCACAACTTCTGTGTTAATAACAAGCAGTTCCACAGCTAAACCTACATGAAAATGGCCCAAGTGAAAGCTGCTGCTAAAGTCCATTGGCAGATTTTACATGATAATGGACTAGGGAAGCTTGTGAGGTGGGGAGGTGTTAGAGACAGACAATGGCCCTGGTTCACCAAGAATCTAGTAGAATTTGTGGGGAGACTTTAAAAGTGCAGGTGGACATGTTCTACTATGTCATTTTCTTTAAAACATTGCTATTCATGTTCTAATTAGGGAAAAGGAAAAAGTTGGCTGCTAAACATCTTTGAGCACATGGTGAGGCACAAATGGAGACACACAAATAAACTACCGACCAGCTTGGGTTATTTCTGAAATGGCATTGATCAGTTCTCCCAAGCTGGCTGGGCTTGTCGTCGTGTCCCCATCCGTGTGTCGTTCCCCCCCCCCCCCCCCATTGTGTTAATTTACTCGGAAGCTGGCATTACTCAGTTTCTACAGTGTGGTAGCTAAAGGCCTGCTTGAAATTTTGCTTTAGTCATTTAATTCTTAGTGATTCAGCATATTAAAGGAGCAGAAATAGTAATATAACTGACTGTGGTACGTGTTTCCAGGGGAGTTGTTGGTTTGTTGGATTTTTTTGTTGTTGTTTTTTTAAATGGTACTTTTTTAACACAAAGGAAAAAACATTTCCTTTGAATGGAGCTCGGTTCCATCAAAACCATGTCAAAGAATCACTCTGTCAGAACCGGAGATAAGAACAGGAGCGATGAAATCTAAAGAGCTGGAATCGCCCCAGCAGCCTTAGTAACTCCATGCAACGGGGCACATCCGTAACTCACTCCCACAGACGCTGCCCACTGTATGTCAGCGGGACGATTTACTGCACCCTTAGCCCTGGACGTTCAGCCGCGCTTCCGCTTGCGCTCTCCCGCCCGCGGAAACCACACGGCGCCCAAGACCACCCGCGCCCCAGGGCCTTCCCGGGGCGCCTGCGCTCGGGAAGCCCCGGGCACTGAGCCGGCCGCGGAGCCCCAGGGTAGGGTCACGGGAGCAGAGGCCGCCAGCGCCCCGGTGCGGCCCGGCGGCCCCGCCGAGCATGCCAGGGAGGTCCGCGGTGGCGGGGCAGAGGAGCGGGGCGGGGGGAGAGAAGATGAGAGAAGCGGGGCGCCTGCCGCCGCTCCGCACTTAAAGGCAAAGGCAGCAGGGCGGCTTGCTGCCGTGCCGGAAGGGTTCCCCTCCGACCCCGGGAAGGAGACCTGCAGAGCCGAAGGAGGGCTTTGGAAGAGTGGGTGATGCTGTAGGTGCGCTGTCTCTTCTCACCTGGTGCCGGTTTCCTTCAGTTCAAATGCAGCAAAAAGGTGTGGTGGGTTTTAAAAGGTAGCTGTGTTTTGGGCTGGTTGAATGATGAGCTTGGCCCTGCTTAGTAAGATGTAAAAAAACTGCTTAAATTCGTGCAGGATTTTTATTTCTGCATCCACAAATAAGTCACTGTCTTAATTATTCTTAACCTTATCACTAGGAAACAAGTATTGGCCTATGACCTAATCTCTCTGCAGTCGTGACTTTGTCATCCTCTGCATATTGACACAGCCTTTTCCCTCAGCAGACTTTCTCGCTTTTATGAGAAGCATTTCAAATCCAGGAGCTAGGATTTTGTGTGTCTTAAGGAACAGGTGAGCAAGGCCTGAGGAGTTGTCTGGCTTGTGGTTGTGGGCCAAGAAAGAAGCACCTCCGCTCCAAGTGTCTGCAAGTATAGCTGCCTCATTCTGGGGTGTGAAGAGGTATAGCCCCTAAGGACAGGGCTCTAAAAGACTTTTAAGGTTTATGTAGTATTTTTTCCCCTCCTAACTGTGGCAAAATTGCATTGCTACTTTGATATAAGATGGCCTTACTGGGTCAATAAAAACCCAAGGCCTGGTATACAAGGAGCACCTAAAAAGAATAAGAGTAGTATTGGAAGCCTCACTGAGAACTGTGTTACTGAGATAATGGGAAGCTTTAACAGGGCCTGGAGAAGAACAATTTGCCAGAGAAGGTCAGTTTGAAAAGTATAGGCAGTCCATTTTGAAAGACTGGACAGAGATACTCCAGGAAGTTTTTGAAGACATAGTAATTTGTAGATGGGAGAGTTTGTAAGGATGGTTGATTTTTTTTTTTATTTTATTTTATTTTTTAGAAGCAAATTAAGCTAAAAGCTTTGAATTAGATAAGATCAGAGGAAGAATATAAAGTTTAGATCTTCGTGTAGTTTAGAAGAATGTCTGTGTCAGGATGAAGGCAGGGTTGTGCCTCAGCTGTAAAGATAAAATGGGTGAAAGAGGGGAGGATGAGGCCACAGTTCAGAGGTAACTTTGGGAAGAAAAAGGGCTCCTACACTTCAAAGGTTTATAAGTTAGGTATTTTCTCTTCTTATGTGATGGGACGACAATTTCAGTCAGCTGAAATATTTGAGCTCTCAAGCCAGCGAGTGTAAAGTCTTTGCTTGCAACCTAAAATATCTTCATCTTTTTAGCGTCTTCTGGGGATTTTGGGGTGGTTTGTGGATGATGGTTTAATTTTGTTCTTGTTTTGTATTTTAGAACCTGGAGTATCTAGCTCTAGGAAACATGTTGGACCTTATTCTTTTTAGTAATACATAGGCACTGAGAGCACAAAGCAGAACCTTTGGTAAAAACCCATGTGTTGTGAAAGTTTCCAACAATGTCAGCAATGGAGGATGGCAGTTTTCATGTATTTTATAGTGTGATGAGCTGTCAACATTTTTAATAAGTTGATTAAAAGCTACCAAAGGGAGGGAAATAGGTGGGGGTCAGATTTGACCCACCTTCCTTGATTAGTGTACCCAAGTGGGCAGCAGAAGTAATTATGTCTGATGTCATATCACAGCTGTGGTAACTGGTGGGTTGAATGAATCATATAAACCTGATAAGCCCTGAACAGGAGAGTTCCTGTCATATTTTCTGCATTACTCTTCTCCACAGAGCAGACTTTCGTTTTTTCACACTAGAAGATCAGAAAGATGTTCCACCCTCTTTCTTCCTAATCTCAGCTCCGCTGCCGTACTTTCTTCAATACTGAATACTGTTTTCTCTTAGAAAGCTGCACTAGAGTACCTTCTTGGCCCTCTTCCCAATTGTTTTGCTACTCAGATGATGATTTTAAAATGACACTAAGTTTGCTTTTTTTCCCCCATGTAAATGAAAGCATCCCAGTACCTCCCTCCTGAATTGATTTGCTACAGCTCTTGTAAAGTTTGTGTTTTGTTTCTGATGGCTACTATTCCTGACACTTTGCAATAGTGGGTACCTAACTTGATGGTGAATGAGACAAAGAAAGCTTGTTTTTTCATCAGTTGCCATTCCGTACATTGGAATGAATAAAACCTCCCAAATATAATAAAGACTTCCAAGAAAACACAACAAACACATTTTAAATCAGTTAGGCCTTGCACAAGTCAACTGTCTTGCTGGACCTCTTCTCTAATAGCCATTTACTTTGATTTTTTTCTTTTTTTTCCTGTTTGATGGCCTTCACAAGTCTAAGTGGGAAATCCATACCTTCTCTGGCCAGGCAGGGACTACTTACTGTTCAGGCTCCTATCAGCTTCCATTGACTTGGCTCATGCAAAACCCTTTGTGTGTAGGAAATATGCTTTGCTTTTGTCTTCTACCCTTTACTCTTTAATACAAGATTTTGGGTGTATATGTCCCACAAAAAAACAAAGGGATAAAAAAAATATGTTGTCTAGTATATTATTCCATTTCGGACCCTCAATTATTCGTTCATACAGTTGCTTTTCTTTGAGGGAAGCATACAGACGGGCAAAACCGCTGCCCCACAGCTCTTTTCTTTTGTTATTTGCTCCAACGAGGGGGATAGAGGTGTGCGAGAGCCTGTTGCACGGGGCCGTTACTCCCTCTGCAGGCAAGAGCATGCAACTTTGGTTTGGAGGGCGACCATGACCTCTCTGCAGTGTTGGGCGCTTCAGATCTTGAGGAGGCGAGGCTGCAATCAACAGGTGTCCCTCAGTGTACAGCAGTACTTCTGTCTATCCCAAAATCTAAATCGGAGTAAGAATAACAAGAAGTCGAATTACATGGATACCTCATGAATTTGACTTCCATGAAATGGGAAACTTTTGGGCAAGCAGCCAGCATATGAGGGGGTGTACAATAAGCTGTACGCTTACTTGGTAAAAGAAGAGAATTGTACAAAGGAAGCATGGGTGGAAGTTGGCTGAAAAAGCAATTAAATCCTGCCGGAACATCACCTACAGAATCAGGTGTGTGTTGGTGATAATGGTTTGCTTGTAACAGCTGCCTTAATATTCTACATCTGGGTTTGTTAGTGAACTACCATGTGCTGCTGTTGGAGGCAGAGTGTATGTCCTCAACTGAAAGGTGGATATAATGAAGCTTTGTAAATGTCTAAGAAAAATCTAAGACTAGGAAAAAAGACAACAAACTTCCAATGCATGCATTTTAGAGGGGTTAAAAATACACTCTTCTGCCTGCTTTGCATCTTTATCTTTCATCTTCATTTATTTTGCAAAATCTCCATGGTAGGAAACATATTGGAGGAAAAAGTGAGGGAGCAAAACATCAGCCGTGGCTTTTGAATAATTAGTGAACGCTTTCTGATAGGAAGTAGCTCATAAGCCAGTAAGAATTTTAAAAATAAGTATTTGGACATTAAAGAATTCTGGGTCTCCTAAGGGTATTTGGCTGAACAGTCTGCAAAGAAAGCAGAGTGAAATATTTGCATTCTCTAAACTACTCCCATAGAATCAGACATGAATACCATGTTTAGGAAACAGTAAATGCTCATGTTACAATAACTTCACAGCACCATTTAGGCTGGGAGGGTCCTCTCGAGATCATCTCTTCAACCTCACTGCTCAAGCTGGGTCAACTAGAGTGTGTTTTTCAGGCAACTTCTCTGGGCAACCTGTGCCAGTGTTTGACCATCCTGACATTAAAAAATTGTTTTCTTGTGTTCAGATAAAATTTCTGGTTTGTTTTGTTTCAGGTTTTTTAGTTTGGTCTGTTGGGTTTTGTTTTGATTTGTTTGGGGTTTTTTAGTTTGTGTGCATTGCTTATCCTTTCAATGGGCACTGCTTAGAGTCTGGCTCCTTCAGCTTAATTCCCACTCATCAGACATTAGCACAAATGGATAAGATTCCACTGAGCCTTTTCTAGAATAGACAGTCTTAGTTCTTTCAGCCTGTCCTCATGATAGATGCTTCATTCCCTTAATCATCTTTGTGGCCCTGTGCTGGACTTTCTCTAGTAAGTCCAGATCTTTCCGGTACCAGGGAGTCCTTGAGTTGAGATGCAGCATTCAGGTGCAGCCTGACCAGCACTAAATAGAGGTGCAGGATCACCTCCCTAGATGTTCTGACAATAGTCTTCCTAACATTGGCCTTTTTGGCTGTGAGGGTGCATTGCTGGCTTGTGGTCAGCTCGTTGCCTACCAGGATCCCAAGGGCCCTCTTGGCAAAGCTGCTTTCAAGCTGGTAGATACCCAGGATGTGCTGGTGCCTGGGGTTCTTCCCTAGGTGCAGGACTTGACATTTTCCCTTTTGAACTTGTGGGATTTCTCTCCGACCACTTCTCCAGCCTGTCAAGGTAGTACTTCAGGAAGGTGGCACAACCACCTGGTGTGTCAGCTCCTCCCTCCAGTTTTACGCTATCTGCAAACTTTTTGAGGGTGTACTTCAATTTCTTGGGGAGGGTGTATTCCCTACCTTTTTTGTGTGGAAATGTAAGCTACTTCCCTCCAGGCGTTACCTCTTCTTCTTTCTTCCTACTCATGAAGTTTTGTGTTGCTCTATGTGATTTTGCACTATTATTAGTCTACATCTTATGGACAAATAATTTTCATCTTGCTGTAAACTACAAACTTGAAAACACTGGATGGCCTTAGTGTTGCAGAAACGTAGGGACTAGAAACAGTATTTTCATTAAATAGTGTCAGCAGGGATTGAGGAAACTAGACTTTATTGCTAGTATCTCAAAAGACAAATAACCTTTTCCTCTATGCTGTTTGGTACAATGGGGAAGTGCCAGTGCAAGAAGATACTCCCTACAGGAGGGTGCTGGCCACGTGACTTCATGCTCAGCAGGCAATGGTGACAGCAGACTGACTTGCAGCCCAAACCCTTCTGCCTGCCAGTAGGTGAGGGCTGATTACAGAGGACATGTAGCATGGTGAAGCAGAGCTGAATGCCATGTGAATTCATCACACCAGGCAGGTGAAGTCTGCTACAAGCTTGATCTCCACATATTCCTTCTCTTCCTTACCTTACTGTGTTTCTTTTCCCTGGGAATGCAAGATCTCAGCACCACCAGGTTTCCTTGTCTCCAATTGCCCTTCTATTCTATCTCACCCTTCTTTAATCTGTTAAGGTATTACAAAGAAGGCATAGTTGGCATCAGTACTACTAATATCCACTTCTGTGCCTGCATTCCTCCTGCTGCATTTCTGGTAAGGTGCTGTGTCAGGGGAGACTAGTTTGGCAAATGCACAGTCCTAGATTGTAGATGAGCTCGTGGGATCTTGTCGGTTCTCACGGTGCAGAACAGTCTCAGTATTACTTTAGTGTTTTAACAGAAAACTAGCTAGTTAATTGAGAAACCAAAATTGATTTCCCTGAGGAATTTGCCACCTTGCTGGTGCAGCAGAGACTCTGCCTCTCAAGGTGCATGTAACAAGGTGTTTAAGAACTTGGACACATATTCATTTAGCAAACAGCTGTGGCTTAAAATGCTATTTCCTTGCTACTTAAGTAAGCTGCAAGACATCACACTGAAGCAGATGAGGAGGCCAGATGCATTCTCTTTTGCCAGTTTGGGGGTGGAAGCAGTTAGCTTCTCTAGGGGGATGGTAATGTCTTAAACCATGGCAGGTATTTGATAATGAGCATTTGATAATGCCTAAACCTTCAGTTAGCCGGGGACTCATGAAATCTTAAATGGAAGTAAAATGACAGAGTGAGTGCTCTGGTTTAACTTTAGCCATTCTTAGGATGGGGTAAAGATACTGATTTCAATGCATTTAAATGAAGAATGGAAAATGGTGCAAAACCAGATCAGGATTAAAGCAGATATTTATCCCTTTTCATTTCCACATTTGTAACTGTAATAGCCCTGAGATAAGTGTTCCAGTCCCCAGTTGACTAAACAAATTCCTCTCATCAGTTCAGAAGTTGCTTAGTATTTTATGTTGTAAAATATTAATGTATTTTTTTCTGTACTGAATCTGTACTGGGTAAGATGTTGCTGTCTCAGATTTGGGCAAGAAATTCTGCATTTCAAGTATCTGTAGACTTCAGTCTAATAGTCATATGCTCAAGTGAGGTTTTTGGCCAAAATATGCTTATAGAAAAGAGATGTGAAGAGGTGGTATAGTGAGTTACTGAATTGAAAAGCCAGCTGCACTTATGGCAAGATAAGAATCATGAGACATCCTCAGTAAATCTGAATAAACATCCCACAATATTTGAGTAGTAACAAAATGATGTGGACACTAATCCCTCCCGAGTCCTATACACCATGTATTTCTGGCCTGCAAAATCTAGGATTATGTATCAGCATGGGTTTAAGACTACCAGCTTTAAGTATTGATTATTTTTCTTTTAATTGAAATTAGGAGCTCTATCGCCTTTCTAAGGTAGTGTGCCATACTAATAGCTGAAAAAATCAAACACCATGGTTCAAGTATTAATGTGCTAAATTTGCATTTCAACTAGAAGCATCTTGTGTTGAAATTGTAAAATGATGATGGCTAATTTGTTTGCCAGGATTTAGACAAGCTTCTGGGAAAACAGTTGCACTTTAGCTAAGAGAAGCAGGATATATTGTACTTCTTGATGCCTCTCCACTCTGAGGCTGCAAGACTAGTGGAATTCACAAAAATCTTGGTATAGAGCATTCCAAATTCACTATGCTTCCTGTTTACAAACATGGCGTAGACTGCTGAAGAGTTGGGAGAGCACTGCCAGAGCTCTCAAGGGTTGCAAGACTTAGGTTGCTGTGATAGTTCACTGGCTGTGGCCCTTTAATTTTCCTTTCACTTTAAGAAGAAAGTGGTTAAAAACTGGGAAAGAGAACTTGGTTGTCTTTTATAAAAGCTGAAGCCTGTCTGTCCTTTAGGATCCACTGGTTATGCAACTCCACCTCCCACTTTGTAATTGTTTGTAATCTGTCCCCAGGTACCAATCATCAGATAGTAATGACTTGTGATCATTGTTTATTGGCCTTTGTGAAACTAGTTGGTGGCCTCACCAGTCACTAACTTGTCATTATTTATTATTATTGCAAATCATAGAATCATAGAATAGTTAGGGTTGGAAAGGACCTCAAGATCATCGAGTTCCAACCCCCCTGCCATGGGCAGGGACACCTCCCACTAAACCATGCCATCCAAGGCTATGTCCAACCCCACCTTGAATGCTGCCATCACTTAATGTTACTTGTTTACAGAGCATTTGCAAACATGGGTGATGGTGTCCGTGAGCTGTTATCCTGTGGATTTGTTCATCCCCTTGTGTTTGTTTGCCTCTTAAATGCTTCAGAGGAAAGAAAAGGTTGTAATTAAATCTTGTTTTCGGGATTGATTCATAGATACTGCTGAGCATAGAAATATTGACATCAATTGAAATAGAAAAGAGGAGGAGTTTAGGCCATTGAGGATGTGCCTCCAAGAGGTATGCAGAGAGGGCAATTTTGATGAAAACAGTGTGATTCATAGTTAGATATTGAAGATAGGTTATAGGAAAAGATTTTCTATATTCACCAGAAAGTTAATCTAAAGATAGGACTACTACTAAAGAGAGCCCATGGAGCCTGGATAGCTCTGCTCTGCATGCTCAGGGATGCAGAGTTGACATGACCATCATTTTGGTAGGCTGTACATTAAGCAGAGGGGTGGACTAATATTGTAGTGTGGTTTGGGGCCCAAAAACTGGTTAAAATGGTCCCATTTTTCCACTCAGTTCATAAAAAACCCTAAAATAAATTGTGAATCTGGGAACAGAGCTCTTTAAAGTTTCAAAGAATAGAGCAAGGATGTCAGTTGATTTTTAAGTTTCTGTTTAGCACCTGATTCAAGTATTTGCTACATTACATAAAGATAGTTCAGATGCTAGACACCCTGCAAAGGTTTTGAGACTGTTCCATCATTTATTACTGTGTAAAATCTTATTTACTCAATTTGTTTCATTTTTCTCATGTGTAAGTGAAGAAAAATATTTACTTTGTTCAAAAGTGGTTTCTGAGGCTGAACTTAATTCATATGTGTAACTAGTTTTGGTGTTTGGAAGGTGCCATACAATCATTACTTATTAATAGTAGAACTTGCAGAAGCAATGCATTATTTATATTATGTTATCTGTGGAAGACTTGCAACTATTTTCTTGTGTTTGGACTAGAAATGTGGAAAAGTGTGGTCAGCTGACTTCATTCTTTTTTGTACTATACCACCAAACATGTAATGGAAGATTATTCTTTAAATGGCGCTACATTGTTAGTCATCTTCTTTAAACCAATGGGTAAAAGGATGTAAAGTTAAGACTTTAGATGTGGCTTTGACTTCAGTGTGATGACTGGATATGATCTATTGACTAAGACAATGTGTGGAGCACGCAATTAGCCACGATAGATATGAAGACCCATGTTGTTCCCATATAAAGTATTTCCAGGCTCTTCAAAGCTAGAGTATATTAAGTTTCTCCCTGATAATTCATTCAACCATTGGGATTTCTTTCACTGCAGAGCAGGCTTAAAGCTTGGCCCACTAAACTCTTAGGCAAACTATTGGGATGTCTGTTGAAGTGAAGGTCACCCTCAGAGAGATTTAGTGCTTCTCTATACTTGCCAGTCCCCATGGCCCTTTCAAAGAGCTGTGTTCCGATCGAGTCTTTGCAGCCACCTCAACTCCTCTAAAGGGGGTTTCAAATGATGTGGGGAAGAGAAAAAAACCACACAGCATATTGGAAATTAATGCTGACAATGTCAACATCAATTTATGCCATGCCATGCATGAGGAATAGAAGATAGAGTGATGATGCAGAGTGCGGTGTTTCCTACACCCCGTTCTCCTAGAGCACCTGAAGAAGGGCTGCCATAGCAGCATGGGGTCATAGCACATGGCCAGTGCTCTCCCTGCCTAAAATGGCTATTTTGCAGCCTCCTGCACAGATGGGATCATTCAAATGGACAGAAAGTCACTGCACATGAAGCTGTCTTAGTTCAACACAACTGCCATTAGGGTATATTTGAAAAATAAGAAGGGTTCATGTACTGCATGAACAGAGTTCTGCTGCTAGTCCCAGGCATGTCAAAATTGAGGTTTGTGAGCAATAATAAAGAATGCCTCTGATATTTTTTTGGTTATCATTGCTAATGCTATACAAGTCTCCAACCCAGCATAATCTGGAGAACTGAATGAAAAGATAGGACCTGAACATTCTAAGGGAATTCTGACTCTGGTACTCATGATCATGAGTAAGTGTAAGATTATACACTTTGTGTTTTACTTCTGGATTAAAAATAAATGAAAATGAAGTATTTTAGCTGCATTGTCAGATGATAAACCAACTGAAGTCAGGAGGAGTCTAGTTTGGCTCAGTAGGAGTGTACTCTGTACATATAGTTCTGAAACTCAGAACTGCACATGCAGGACGGTGAACCTGAGATTCACATGTTTATTATAATGTTTTATTTTTTTTTCCCTGTAGAAAAGATAATTCTGGCTGCAAAACGGGTATAATATTATTTGAAACCATTCTAACTTGAGGCGATTAAGGGTGCAAGTTGATTATTGAAAAGATTTGGGTTGCAGATCTGCTGGTTTGTGTTTTTGTAGACAGCTGCGTATTTTTAAAAAGTATTTTGAAGTTAGGATGAAAAACTGATGTGATAAAATAGTGACTCAGGCTGTCAAAAGCAAACAAAAAATCATCTAACAGGTATACATACTTTTTTTTTTTTTAATTGTTGCAACGTCTGACTCATGATTTCGCCTATGCATTCTGCTAGGCTCAAAGTTTCCTCACACAAAGAGAGAGCTCTATGAAACAACCGTGCTTCAAACCATTTTAGTTCAATTGTAGTAACAGGTTTTAGAGTTTAAATCATTAACAACCTCTGTGTGAACTTTTATCCAAATGACTGCAAGTCACAAAGAGAGCACTTCTCTTTCATGAAGTACCTTTTGTGCTTTAGTGAGACCCAATCCCTCTTCTATTTTTTTCCATCGACCTTCATGTATATCTTTGAAGAAAGATGTGTGATTTGTGAAGTAATCAAAGTATGTATCAGTTATTGAAAACTGCTATCCTGGCTTCATAATGCTCACTGGAAGTGCTTCAGGATAAAGCTTCATATACCTGCATTACGGCAAGGGGGGGGGGGGGGGGAAGTAAATTTCAAAAGTCCAAATTTCTGTGTGCATTGTGGAAGTATCATGTAGCAGTTAAATCAACCATTAGAGGTGACCTAAACTTGATTTCCTCCTCTCCCCACACTCACAGACTTCTCAAGGAGTTGTGATTTCCATGCTGCTCACATTCTTTCCACTTTTTAAAACCTGTACTAGAAATTGGCAGCACCTGATTCTAGAACAGGGTACCCACATGCTCACTTGCCCATGTTTCTTTCTTGCTTATTTTGTATGCTTAATTTGGCACGGAGGGAGTTGTGTGTAATCACCTTCTCCCCCCCCCCCCCCCCCCTTCTGAAGTTGGGCTGCAATAAGCCCATCCGACTCCTGTGCTTTGTGAAGGAATAGCTGAACACATCCACGAAATTCCGCGGGGATAGCTTTGCACTGGTACGATTTTTCTTTTCTAACACATGAGAAGAAAACGTCTTAATTTTTAATTTTTTTTTAAGGGTTGATGTTACTGTTTTCTTTCCCACCAGAAATGAGGGAATCGCAGTGCGAAGACCCACAGATATCCTCCTCCCTACTTCCCATACACAACCCCTTTATGTTTGTAGAAGAGCGAACTGGAGAGGTGCAGGACCGGGGCAGCGCATCCTCCGCCTGGACCCCGCCGCCGCGCAGCGCTGCGCCGGAGCGAGGACACCTTCCCCTTTGCTCTGCGTGTGCCTGTGTCTGTGCGTGCCCGCCCGCCCGCCGGGGTGTGTGTGTGTGTGTCCGTGTGTCCCTGCCTGCCTCCAGCCGCCCGCGGGCGAGCCGTGAGCGCCGCCGCTGCCCTTTGATCCCGGCGTTAGTGTTAGTTAGGGGCCGGGAGGCGCGCGGGGCGCAGCCCTCGGCTCCGCCGCGCCAGCTCTCAGCCCGGCACGGTGCCCGCTCGCCCGCCGGGAACACATCCCCGGCCGCTGAGGGATACTGCGACCGGGGACAAGCCAGGTGCACGACCGGGTTGGGGGGGGGGGGGTGGGGGGGAGAGGAGAGGGGGAAAAAAAAGAAAGAGAGAGGGGGAGAGGCAGCCCTTCGCGGTGGCTCCGGGAAAACCGGCTTCAGACCCCGTTCCCCCGGTGAAGAGGGAAAACCCGCCCCGGTTAGCAGCTCCCCCGGGGGCTCCGGCTTTGTGCCTGTCTGTGCCCCCCCCCCCTTCCCGGTCTTATTTGATCTCCCGTTAAACCAAGGAGGAGAATGTGAAAAAAAGGGGAAAATGCCCAGGAGGAAGCAGGAGCAGCCCAAGCGCCTCTCTTCACGTAAGTGCCCCCTCTTTTTGCCATTTTCTCCTTCCTTCTCTCCCCGTCTCCTTCCCCTCTGCAGCCGCCTCCGCCGTTTCGTGCATTAGTTTAGGGTTACAGAGGTGAAACTGACAAAGACACAGCCTGGGTTATTCCTCTTTTAGGTCTGAGCTAAGGCAGCCATGTTGGTGATGAACAGCCTTGTGCCCTTTTAATTTTTCCTCTCTCTCTCCTTTCCCCCCTTCTTTCTTTGCGTCTCTCGCCCTTTCCTCCCTCTCCCTCCCCTTGCCCGTGATTGTGCATTTGCTGGGGGGGGGGTGGGGGGGCCGGGGGGGCGGTGTGGGTTTCTCTTCGGGGCCGGAGGGAGGGGGTGATCTGTTTTATTGGGGTGGGGAGGGGGGCTAGCACCGGAGGAGAGGGCGGCGAGAGGGGAAGCGGCTGCTGGCGTCTTGCGCGGAACCAGCCGAGAGGTCCGTCCCCGGCTAAAGGTTGCGGCTGGGCTGGGCGGCCCAGGAGAGCGGGGGGAGGTGGGTAGCGGCCGTGGAGGGGGCTGCCGGCGGCGGGAGCACCCCACACCGACCCCGCGGCCACCCCATTAGGGGGCCGGGGCCGCCGGCGGCGGCGGGGGAGGGGTCGGCGGGGAGGCAGACCGTGGCAGGCGAGGTCCCTGCAGAGCAGGGAGAGGCGGCGACGGGCTCCGGGCTCCTCCTGGCCGCAGTGAAACGAAGGGTCAGGCGAGACTCAGGCTTCGGCGGCGCTGCCCCAGTCGAGAGCAGCAGAGCACAGGGCTAAAGTGCATCCGATCTGCCGCCTGCGGGCACCCCGTGAGCGCACACACACGCATACACACATCCCCTGACACAGCTCACCCTGCACTGCTCCTCCTCGCACCCTCCCCCCTCCCTGCCTATTTTCTCCCCTCTTCGCAAAACAGTTAACTTTTCTCCCGCTCGTTCTCCCCCTTCTGCGTGTATTCAGCGCTCGGCGGCTATGGAGAGGGAGGCGGAGGGGAGGGGAAGGAACCTAAAAATACCCTGCCCCTGCCTGGCCTCAGGGTTGGTTTAAGGAGAACGGGGGGTGGATGGAGGGGCCATTTGTCTGGCTTCGGCACATCTGCTCGGGGCGTGCCTGCAGCCCCTCCGCCAGGGCGAGGGGCAGGGCGCTAGCTGAGCCGCCGGTGCTGGAGCCCGGCTCGGTCACCGGGAGTTCGCCGGGGTGGCCCCTGCCCGGGGGCCGCCGCTGCAGGCGGAGCTCCGACCGTCTCCCCTCCGCTATGCGGGCGAGGAGGCTGGGGCAGTTCTTCCGCCGGCTCTCGGGCCGGGGTGTGTGTGTGTGCCGGTGCGGGGGACGGCACTTGCAGCCCCTCAGACATTTCTCTCTGCTTTTCCTTTCCACCGGAGTCAAAGGCTTGAGTTGTGATGGGGTTTGCCTGGGGGGAGGGATGGAGGGGTTTTTATCTCTTTTCCCCTCCTCTCGCTGTTTGCCCCCGCGCAGCCCTTTGGCGGTCCGCCTGCTAGAGCAGCCAAGCTGGCGGCCCCGGTGCCGGCCGGGGCGGCGAGCACGGGGAAGGGGGTGCGGCGAGACCGCGGCACCCGCCTCTGCAGCGCCCCGGCCCCGGCGCGGCAGGAGGGGGCAGGGGCCAAGCCCGGGCGCGCAGGGCCTTGCGCGGCCGTGAAGGGGCGTTTCGGAGTAGGGGGGGGGAGCGGCAAACGCCGCCGCTCGGCTTACCAGACGCTCCACGGGAGCGGGAGGTGAAAAAGGCTCCCGGGGCGGGAGGCGGCGGCGGGGCGGGCGTTGCGGCCGGGCTCAGCGGCTGACCTTGCCCTCGCCCCCGCCCCGGTGCGGCTGCCCTCCGCCGGCCTCTCGGGCCGACATCAAACCTGGGCTCCATTTTAGCTCGCTCAGGCGTGCCGCTCCTGTGCGCGGCTGCGGGGCCCTGCCTGCCCTGCCTGCGGGCTGCGGCTGGGGCTCCCCGCGGCCGCGACCTCCCGGCCGGCCGCCCCGGGGGAAGTCACGGCAGCTTCTGGGCCGCGGAACAATTGCCTTCATTGTGCGAACCGAGCTGTGCGTGTGTTATTTGTTTTGGTTTGGGGTTTTCTTTCTGCACGGCCTAATTTGCAGTTCTTTCGGGTTAATTTTTTAGTTCAATTCGTGGGAGTTTTTTATTTCCCCTGATGTGTGAAACACTCACATGCTGTATGTCCCACACAAGTGCTACTTTTTAATGGGGTTTTTTTCTTTTAATTTCTTTCACAGCTACATTGCACTGGATCAGAAGCTGTTATTTGACAGTTGTAGTAATAATATATTAGATAATTCAGGAAGAATTGCGGGAATACTGTTCTAGCTTGCAGTCCTGCAGGTTCAGGAAATGCCTTGTAATCCATTGCATTCAGTGTGCAAATTCTATAAATAGTGATTATTTTTATGTTAGCAACATGTTGCTTTAATGGGTACTCAGTGTAAAGTACATTTTTATTCTGCAGTTTCTGCTGGTTTTAGCAGTACATTTCTTAAGAGGAACTGTGTGTGTGTATTCTGTTTCGTGATATTAGTGATGGCAGAAGAATGTGAAGTGCACCATAAGCACCTAGAGAGAAGATGGCTAACACCATATTGACCCTTAACTCTGCCCCATTGTGATTATCAAGCCATGACTCACTCCAAAGTTATGTTACAGGTTGCTGCTGGTGTATGGATGCTCTCCAGTACACATAAACAATTTAGCATGGTACTGAACCTCTCTGTGATATTTTGGATTCTGTTACAATTGTTTGGGTAATAAGTAGTAAGATGTGGATACACAGAGTAACTTCCCAGTGTTGCACTGTAACTGAGCAAACATAACTTACTCTGGCAGGTCCTGTGGACTCTAGTGTAGTGGAGATCGGAAGCCTTCTTCTCAGCATCCCTAGGCCTTAATTAAATTCTTATAAATTGTTATGTAGCCTGAAATGCACCTGAAGATGTGACAATATGCAGCTGCTGCTCACTGGGGCCCTGATTTTATATTTCTGGCCATTGAGTTTAGAGTTAATTTCATAAAGGAAGACTGCATTGTCAAAACGCATGCTATGGTGAAGAAGTTCTTTATGCAAGAGTTTGGTAGAGATGTTTCAGGCTATTGTGGCTATTTAATGTAGTTTCAAGGCAGTTGCTAGATAGTGAAGCTTTGTGGTTGAAGGAAAAAAAGGATTGATATTAGGTGTGGAATAATACTGTGTTTTGGTGGCATCTGCTTAAAAGGGCAGAGCTAAGGCTAAGCTTTCAGTCATCTGAGTTGTTTACAACATAATTTAGTTTGGAAGGGTCCTTTGGAGGTCATCTGCCCTAAGCTCCTGCTCAGAGCAGGACGAAGGAACCTCAGGGTTCAGTCAGGTGGATGGGCCCTTTGAGACTCTGGTATTAGCACATACTGTCAGTGGAGTTTCCATGTGCAAAGAAGACTGTGCTTGGGAGCTGTTTAGCCACAGATGTCAACAGAATGTCTTCACTCACACCCTGAAATACAAGAAAAAGTGCATCCTTTTAAATTTAAGGTACAAGTGAATGGGGAAGGGACTTTAGGAGTTCCTGGATAGGCAGTGTCTCATTTATAATCAAACTAAATACTATGGCAGTGTAGTCTCAGTTTGCAATGACAGAGCTAGGTCCGTATGCTAAAAATTTGCCCAGTGCACAGTGTCTTGTGATTACTTTTGGATGCAACTAACTTAGCCAAATCAATTCATTTTCGATGGAATGTCTAAAGGAATTTTGCTCATTCCTTAGTGTGTGTTAAGGGGTTTTTTTTTGCCCTTCAGCTACTTAAATGTAGCGAGTTTGAGGTTTTTTTTTCCTCATCAGTTAGCATCAGAATCTTTAAAACTCTCTGTAGAAATATAATTTTACCCTGGTTTTCTACTCCTTGTTGCCTTACTTTCCATTCTACCTTACACTATTGTTTTCTCTCAGAATTTCTGAAAGTCTGTTTCCTCTGAACTGCACAAATGTGTTTTGGAAGAGTTCAGCCTGAAAAGTAAAAGTGCTAGGAAGTTTTGAGGTTCTCAAGTAAATGTTTTAAGATCTAGACCACTATATCGTCCTAAGTGTAGCAATTGGTGCTCCTTGGGTTTTGATTCTATTTCAGAGGCAATGCAGTTTGTGAATGAATGCCACAATGCCACTTATACAAAGCTTGCATTAGTTACAGAGTAGCAGGCAGAGTTTACTGCTACATTGAGGAATCTGAACTACTGCTACTTTCTGAAGAATGTCTTTCATGTTGGACAAGCTGCAGTGGTGTTTCTATTTGGTTTATTTTGTTAAAGAAGGAGATGCAGAACTGATACAATGTTAGTTGCAGTATCAAAAGCTAGGTATGTAATAACGGGGGGGGGGGGGGGGGGGGCATAACTCTTGCTTTCATGGTCAGGTATAGTGTTAGATATTCCAGATACTGTGTTGAAGTGTTCAGCTGTTTCTGTACAGTAAAAAGACCCTTAAACTCTGTGAAGCTTTTTATTATGTTGGGGCTTTATTGCTGGATTGTATCATCAAAGCGTAAAGAAAATACTGTCAAACAAGTAAATTAACAGTGATTTAGAGCTTCCTCCTTTTTCTGCCGCTCGCTTCGTTTGATACTTTCTGATAGCAAGAGAGGATGTGTTGGGTGGGTTTTTAAAAAGGCTTCCCAGTTTCAGAAAAGCCTTTACTATCATTTGGCATTTGAAAGTTGCTTCCAAGACAAAAGGCTTTTGCCAGTAGCAGGAATTTTTCTCTTTTAGTAGAGCTTATTACCTTACTAGCAGACATTGCATGTACAAGGGGAAGCTTTTAACATATTTTCTATTTACTATTTTTAACCTCTTACCACTGCAGGGATCATGATATAGCTCATTGTCAGCAAGAGGAGCCATGTAGGGAAAATTATTATTCTTAGTATGATTAGGTTAATAATCTCATTGCTATCATCGCAGTTGTCCTGGTGGTACTGTAATGCACCTATCAAGTGAACAGCAGCCTTTTGGTGAATGGAATAACAGCCACATTATTCCACCTGAAAACACCGTTCTTTTTTGTCCCTCTTGTGATAGTGAAATCATCATAGGCTTTTTGGAAATACCTTCTCCCTTTAAGGCATTTTTTTCTGATGTGTAAAGTCTGCAGTTTTAAATTTAGGGAGTTTTTGGGGGTAGGAGGGGAGGGTGTAGGGAGAAGGGAGGGAGGTGTTTCCATTATACAAACTAAGTCACTTGTATAAAATCATTCAATGATCAATGTCTAAATGCATTCAAGGGTAGACTATGTCTTAGTGCTGGTAAATGGTAGACTATATCTGTTAGTGCTAAATATGAATAAAGCACACCAGAGTGTAAATGGGACCGCCAAAGAATCAGCATTGTGCTCATTAAGTTATTTGAGCCTTTAGGATCTTGTGAATTGGATTTTAGAGGGGGTGCGAAGTATTATAGAACAAACCCACAAACTTTTAGTTGGCCAGACAGGAAAACCTCAGCTAGAGCAGTGGAATGGGAAATGTAAGAACTCGGAGTCAGAATGCATTTTTACTTTGAAATTTTAAAAGGGATGAAGAAAGAATATGACTTAATCTTTGTAACAGAGTGATTGTTGTCTTTTTCGTATGTAAGAAGGCAGGAGTAGGAGGAATTAAGTTTAGGAAAAAAAAGAAAAAAAAAGAAGAGCCAGGAGAAGCTGGCTGTTCAAAGTAAAGTATTAGTAATTTCCTATAATTTAATCAGACTAGATCCCAGAGCAAGATAATGAGAGCATGACCTACAAAAGAGGACTTTTTGGAAGTTAAAAGGGTTTCTAACATGAAGCTTCACATGGCATGTGATTTGTCATGAAGCACTGTATAGAAGACTTTTTTTTTCTTTCACGTTGCAAAGAAATCATAATATAGACATTAGTTCAGATGGCTGGGGAGAGCTAATGTGGCCTATGCCTGGAATCTTTTTGCAGCTACTGAAGTACTCCAGAGTTACGCTTGAAGAGTGTCTCTTCTGAATAATCTTTTGTCCTGGTTTCTAGCATACCGTTTTTCTGCTGTCTAGTTTGCTATTCATGGTACCTGATTCGTATCATTTAGGTTTATGCATACAAAATCATTCAGGAATTGTGGGGACTGAAGTATTGTGTGTTTTACAAAAATATCAATATGTAAACACTCTTGACTACAAAGTAGATGGTAGCATATAGTAGAATCTCATTTTCAAGGGGGTGGGGGGAATTCCTCTCTCTTTCTGCCCCCCAAAGTAAAACTTCTTATTCCACTTCAAATGCTTTCTATGAAGCCTGAAAAATGATGAATGAGCCTGAGGTATGAAGAATGGTAAATGATATTGGGCTGAAGGAAATAAAAAACCCACAACAACTCAGAAAGGTAGATAATAACCCTTTCCCCAAAGATTTTTTTATTTTAATGTAGTTTAATAATAAAAGTCAGACTTGACCCATTCTTCATTAGAAAGGATGCGTGCTGCAGGGTACAGTCAGCATGGGTTCTGCACACGTACACGGCATTGTGGTTACTTTAATGAAGGATTCAGCAACATGTATTCATAAGCTCATGTGAAAACTTTTAGTTTTTCTTTTTTGCAAACCTAACTTAGGGTCATAATTATGAAAGCATTATGCTCACAAAGACAATTTTTCTTTTCCTTACGTACCTTTAGTACATGTACAGTTGGTATCCTCTTTGGTCGAGACTCCAAATATTTTGAGTGCTCAGTTTGAGCCTGTCAGATTAGTAGTTAACTTTATTCCTTCAAGTTTCTCCTGCTTTTGAAGGGATTTCCTGCTTGTTGTGTAATTACACTGAGGAGTAGAATCCCAAGCTAAGCCTAACACTAAGACAAGCCCATTCTATTTTGCTGGCTAAGAATTCACAGAGTCCAAGTTTGATTATTTGGGAAACATGAAAGAGTTATGGGGGATATTTTTGAGAAACATGCAGTAAGGAGAGAAAAATGGTGCTACATAAATAGTCCTTTCGCTCCTTCTTTTCAGTACTTAGGCAGCAGGGATGGAAGCTGGGGGGGAAGAATGACCTGTGCTAACTGTACAGTAGACCAGGAGAGAGAGGTTTTCATGCTGTTTTCAAGACTGATGATTTAGCTGCTGTTTAGAATAAATTGTGTTAGAAATGAAAGAGTTACTAAGAGATAGATGTCTTGTAATGAATGGTTTAATCAGCTGTTTCAGAAAGCAAAATCAGGTTCCAAACATCTGCACTGTTTCATTTATTTTATTTGGGATGCTCTCCCACTGGGGTAGAAATAAAATTTTTGAAGCAATTCAAAGCAAGCTATGTCATCATCCCTTTGAATTCTATGTGGTTCCTACCTCTAGGGATTCCCTTCCTCAAGAAGGGTTTATAGCTCTGCTTGCCGTTATCTGGGGTTTGCTGCTTGGATGTGTTTTTCCTCTGTTGTGGGGCTTTCTATGCAGGTGCAAAGAATTCTTTTTCCCTATGTAGTCTTTTTATCTCAAAGTTTCTGTAAGGGGGAAGATTTGGTATGAGCTTACTTTAAAATTACAACTTCCTATTTAAAATGAATAGTTTGGACATCTCCTGGATCTTGGTGCCTGTTAGATGCTGTATCAGGACAGAAAGGAAAATTCTGGTGAATTCTTAGTAAATGGCAAGTAACTTTTAGAAAATTGCATTAAAAGAATTGATGGCTTTAACAAGTGTGTATTTAGTTTAATGAGTGATCCCCATGTGTGACCATTAATGAACACAAATTCTTTGCAAGCTACTTCGAGACTTCACTTTGACTTGTGTAGTGGTGCAAATAATTGCTCACCTCAAAAAAAAGTCTTAAAAATTAAAATAAGAGATTTTCTACAGCTAGATGATCATACGTGAAAAGTAGGTAGGGAACAAAGAGGGTGGCAGGCAAGTCGATTTAGATAGCAGCTGGTGCTGTAGCTGTTTGTGTTTGCTTTCCTGAAGCATAGCCAGAGTCTCTCCCCTTATAGACTGCTGTGCCAAATCTAGATGTGGCAACTAGTGACTGAGGACCGATTTCTTTATCTGTGTTTGGAGAAGAGCTTCCCCTTACTTACCTCTGTATTTCTAGCGCTTTGAGGCCATGAAGAGCCCTTTTCAGGCACCAGTGCAGGCTCAACAGCTGAGAGCTACTCTAATTTTTACTGCCCCCAGGCTTTCACCCTGCTCCAAGTTCTGGAAAGGAAGGGCTGACATAATCCTTTTGTCAATTCTGTATTGCCAAAGGGAGTTATTTGCACTGCAAATAACTCTGAAGGGGACTCTTCTGCCCACCTTGAGGTAGTTTTACATTGCCCATAAGGTCTAAATAGACTTCACCGTAATTGTATATATTGTCTTCCTGCACAGTGCTGTGCCACATTGAGATAACAAAGCAAGCTCTAAATAAGCTACCCTGTGTATGAGAGGCAGTTATCACAGCAGTCTACCCAGGTTAATTCAGCTATAATACTTCTGGGTATACACCAGCTGTCTCAGATATCACTTCATAGCACTGCGATATTTAGTATAGACATACTCTCATGAGAATCAGAGTTGTTGTCTTTGAAGGCATTTACTGGCCTGCATAAAAAGTGTTGGTAAAGCCCACAGAGTTTTTGGCCAAGAAATGCACTTTGAAAAAATAAAATCAGATCCCACTGCCATTGTCACACTTGTTTGTTTGTTCAGCAGAAAAGCCAACAGTGGAATGGGCATGAACATGAAACCTCCTTTTTATAGCTTTTAGCTATTCCTCTGCATCTGAATTTTATGTAGATTTTTAGGCAGAATATAGAAGCAGGTTGCTGCCGTTTTTGCTGTGTCTGTGCCCTAAGTAGCTATAGAATTAGTTTCTTGTACTGAGAGCTTGGCACAGAATCCTAAATCTCTTTAAAATAAGATAAGGTTTGAGCAATGCCCACCTTTTATTCAGTGCTTCCACATTAATTATATGACCTCTGACTTGTCTTAAGGTTGAAAGCTGAGGCAGTGCCTTAAACACTGTATATAGGAGTGAGGAGTACCTATTCCACATGGAAAGGTCTGCTTCTGTGTGTTCGCCTACCACCATGAGTAGCTTCCTAATCCTCTCTTATTTGGCTTTGCTTGTTAACCCCAAGCAATCCTCTCAGGGACCAAGAAAGCAGCTGTCTTTGGTAGCAAACACAACAAGACAAAACAAACACTTCTTGAAGCTTTCTTTAAATACGGTACCATAATATCATCCTTGTGGAGGAATTAGAAACACAGAGAATATAATTTGCAATGTTTTAATCTGACTTTGAGAGAGAGAAAAAATTAAATTATAGGGAACTAAATTCCTGTGACACTTACAGGAAGGAATAATTTAAGTATCTGAAACCTAAGCCTTTTGTTTCCAAACCAGTCACAAAGCAAATGTGCATGAAGCATCTCAGGTGAGTAATGGGGCAGAGTAAAATGGTAAATCAGGATTACATTATTTACCAGAATAGAGCAGGAGAAGCTGCGTATAGCAAAAATAAACAGAAACTAGTCAAAACCAAAGGAGATCTTTGTTGAAGCAGGTATGCTGGTCTGATGTCACCTGCTGTGGTTGTATCTTGCCATATGTATGGTTTGTGTGCTCCTCCTCCCTTCACTTGTGACCCCTTAATAGAAGTTGTAAACACAATAGGGATAATTAAAGGCACTGTAGCAGCTTGATTTGAGGGTTCCTATGTTTTATTTGTTGCAGCCGACATATTAATGTGACACGTTTCTAGTTGATTTTGTTGTTTCTTTTACTTTATGATCACTGGAACAACCTTCATAAATGTGCTCTAAAACAGCAAATCCATATATTAAAATTCTAAGAGTCGATGTTTTAGTGGTTAGTCTGGGGTTTTCTCTTTCTGTATGTTAATAAAAGGGAAAGAAAGTTTGCAGTATTTGCTGTCCCTACCTTTCCAACTTCAGTATTTAGAATAATCTAAGATGAATTCACTGAGTTACACTTAGCATTATTTTTAACCTAGGACTTAATGTTTATTATCAGCCATGGGCCAGCTTCACAGCCTTCCTCTCACTTGCACTGCTAGGGTGAGGCAAATGTAATGAAAGTTGCGTGGCCTTCCCAGGTGGGGCTCCTCATTGTGTGGGGATGTTCCTAGGAGAGAAATAATACTGTAGTTTCATACACCTTCACATCACTGCAACTTAGAATAGACTGTGAATCAGAGATGGAAAGGGTCAAAGATGAAGCCACAGCTGGAACACACTTGGATCTACTTACTGGTAGTTAACAGCCATTTCCAGCTGCTGCTGATAAGACAGTCTCCTGGTTGAGGCTGGGTTAGAAAACACAAGGGGGTATTGGAGTGCTGTACAGGCTCTGTTCCTCCTTTTCCAAATACTCACGTCACACAGGAGAGAACCTGGCCCCCACATGTAAACTAAACAAGTGTCTGAATTAGTAACTACATAGTGGTAACGCTTCTTCTGAATCAAGTGGAATGAATTGCTTTTGCCAGAATGTCACTGGGGCTGTTGGGAAGTTGAGTTGTCTTATTCATGCCCAGAGAAGGAAATAATGAGCAGACCAAAAAAGTCAAAGTAAGCATAGGTCAGAATGTACGACAGTACATCATATCATCAGGGCAGGCAAATGCAACCACTTCTTTGACAGTTTTCAAACTCTAGATTTTTTTTATATGAAGAGCAGCCAGCCTCCTGCAGCAATAAAGACACAGAGAGATGGAGAGAGAAGCTGTGTTCTTCCTTTCTTCCTTAGAAGCTAGCTGGGTTAACTTTGGCTCAGGAGATGAAAACCTCCCTTTGGCAAACAAGAGTTTTTCTCTTGCCTTTTTACTGGTACTGTTAAGTTACAACTGTGTTCCTTGGAGTGATTTTTGGGTCCAAGAGTTCTGGACTGCAATGACAGAACTGCTGGGGTTGTATGATGTTTTTGGGGAAGTTTGGAGCCTTGGCAGGACAGTTTACAGACATGAAAGCTCCAGCTCTTTTGAGTTCCTGTTTTTTCTTTTTTCCTGTGGCTCAACAGGAAGTTGTCTTCAGAGATTCTTCGCACCTATTGGGAGAGCTTCCCAGCTCTTTTTTTTTGGCTTTAATCCTTGTGTAGTGCTACTATACTGAAGAGGACTAGTTTTCTTCCTTTTTCTCCAAAACCACTTGCGATATAATCGCTGCTTTTATCACTGATTAACCTTCTCTTTTTTTCACCCTTTGCCAGTCAATATTTATGGTAAATTTTCTAGACCAGCTGGAGAACATTGGTCAGGAAAGGTAGGAAAGTAGAGAAATACCCATTTTTCACTTTGCTAATATCACTGCTTTATCAGTGTCACTCCCTGAAGACTACTGGCAGTTTCAGAAGTTAATAGAATGAGTAGTTATTTGGAGCTGGTTCAAGAGAAGACATAGCATGCCTTTAATCCATCGGAGAGAAGAGAAAGAGTGAAGGTTGCCATTTTTTTAATCCCTGACATTTTTGGCCTGGTTGGGGAAATTAGAGCCAGTAGTCATGAAGAAAGCAGATCAAAAATGCCACGTTCTTCTGTAGGATTTCTGATTATTCTTTCACCTGAGTGTCTCCTGAACTTCTGTTTTCTGTGGTAGTGATTAGACATCAGACAGTGCCCTCAAGGATTGCCTAGTGCATGAGAGAGATATACTGTTTCCTTCACCTTTGTTGGTTTTGTATAGTGCATAGGAGTACAAGCCATGGAGTCAGCCTAGTGTCCTAGGCACATGTGACACTGAAAGAGAACCTGTATCTAATTAGATGTCCTGTAGGAAAGATGCACTTTGCAGTTTCTCAGGACAACCAAGGTAACAATAGTTGAGGTTGTGCATCTGTAGAGCAGTTGTCCCTAGGAGGAGCCAAAGTAAGTGGGGAAGAAGATAGAAAATGTGCTTATGAAATTACTAGATAGGTTCTGTATGTTTTTAAAGTGTTGCTGAAACCTCCTGAAGAGCTTCCTTCAATTATTAAAGCTATGCTGGGCTTACGTTAGCTTGTCCCTGTACAAACCCTGGTGGGAGTTTTTTACCTCTTAATTGCAGAAATTGACTATGCCTTTGAAGAGAGAGAGGAAAACAGATCTATTGTACAGTCCTTTGTATTTAATAACTTCTGTGTGTAGAGGAAGAAGGATGATATATTATTATCCTTTTGGTTTCATGCATTTTCACCTGGAGTACTGTGTTTAGCTTTGGGGCTTTGAGCAACCAGGTCTAGTGGAAAGTGTTTCTGCTTGTGGCAGGGGCTTGGAACTAGGTGAGCTTTAAGGCCCATTCCAACCCAAACCATTTTATGATTCCTTTTTTTTTTTTTTTCCCCTGGAGATGTCTTGCTATCACCAGTGAGAGAGAAAATATGGAGAAGAAAATTTTATCTGAGATAATTTTGAGCCCAAGTCATCTCACTGGCAAGGTCAAAGGCCTTCTGGGTTTTCCCATACTCTCCCAGTACCTGCAACGATTGCACTATTCTTTGGATTTCCACCAGGGGCACTAAAGCATCTCTGCTTTGAGGATGAAGTCAGTAACTGCGGTGCTTCAGTGGTATTTGCTTGTCTTTACCTTCCCCTGTATGTTAATGATTTATTTTTATTTTATAGGGGCTGGGGGAGTGTGTCGCTTGGGGAGAAACGTGGGACTTCATAGGAGGAGCTGAGGGGAGATAGGGAACTTCATTCCCTTTGTATATGTGCAGCTGTGCAGGTGCTATTGATAGAGTGAGCAAGTTCTTTTGCTGTGGCATTCAGGTGGGCTGGGAAAGCACTGAGGGTCATGCTCAGAGCAACAGTAAACATGCAGAGAGTGGCCTCAAGCAATGACAGAAAGGGGGCTTTATTTTCTGGAGCAATCACTTTGGTGTTTTGAATCTTTTGTAAATAAGACTGTTGTAATCATGCTTTTAGTAATTAAGGATTTGCTAGCAATTTAAATGGTTGATTTTGGCAATGTACAAATCATCATCTCATAGGTACTGGTAATGTAAGGATGAAAACATTTACACAAAAGTCAAGAAACCAAGTAATTGACTGATTTATCAACCTTAGCAGACAATTTTTTCTGATACATGGTGGTAGCTATGGTAAATTTACTCTGGATTGCTTAAGAGCATAATCCTGTATGGTGTGTACAATACATGAGGGTGACTCCTTGAAATGAATGGGTGAAGGAGCAGGTAATCAGCCAGTGTGGTTTTGGTGCCTTGATTAGCCTTTTGGTCAGTGGTTTGTCCCCCAGGAAAGTTTGGGTTTGCCCTGCACAACACAGCTCGGAACATAGGTGATTTATGGCTTTTTCCTGGAGCTTTTAGATCAGTTTTAGTCTTCCAGGTAATGTGAGAACTTTTTCTAAACTTATGGCTCTTTGCAGGCCATAATGCTAAATTGCATTTGTGATAAGGGAGTTATTTATTTTCATTGCAAATTGTTTGTATGCAACAAAGTGGCATGTTTGAACACTTTTTTCACTTTAGTCAGCCCCTTTTGCCAACTGAATTGACACTTGCAACTTCTCATCTGCTTCCTTTCCAACTGTAAGGGTGACTAAAATCATGTTGCTGTGATGACCCTGTCAGTTTTAAATGACTAACCATACTAAAGTGAGTTGAACGTATTGAGGGTGAATCAGTGTTACAGTAATCTATAGCATAAACAGATCACTTTATTCCTAGCTGCTGTAAATTGTGAAAAACATGAGGATTCTTGTGCCTACTTTTTACTGTGGGGGTTGTGACTGTGCTGAGGCTTGCAGTGTGTTTCAGGCAATGAAGATGCATTTTGTCGCAGTAAAGAGCTGAGACAGCCGTCACTGCAGCCAGTTCTGGGGAGGTGGCAGGTCAGGTACAGGCCTTAATTAAGATGAATTGTTAGCTGATGAAGGCACTGAGTAAAAGCAAGCAGTTTGCAGATGTAGCTCAAAACCAGAGAACACTGGTATGCAAAATAGAGTGGATGACCAATTTTGTTACCAAGTTAAATGATGATTAGAAAGCAAAGCTTTCCTGCCTTTTTTTGGCACCTTGATCAGACAAAATGTGGTATAAGAAACTTTACTATTTGTGCTTAATACCTTACTTCAGTTTTGCTGTGGAAGCTTCTTTTCTTGGATTGTTCTCGCTCTGTGAAAGTTATACCATTAAGGGTGCTTCTCTCAGTTTTCTTCTGGTGTTTGCCAAAGCCTTGTGGATGCCACTGACAGCCAAAAAGAACAGTCACTTTAAAATGCCTTGAGCCACACAGCAGATACATTCTTTAAACCATATCTTATGCTTAGTCTTTGTCTTGGAGACTGATTATCACAGCACCAAAAAACATTTCAGGGTATGCAGAAAGAAATTCTGCTGGTTGTACCTGAGCTGTTCAAGGGAGAGGCTTTTGTCTAGTTCCGTGATGGTGCATGTGTGCCCACCTCCTTTCTTGAAATCCATTGCTGTTTAAGGGATGAAAGGTATAAGGAGCTGAGGTTGTTATTCTGCCTTTTTTTTTCCTTTTAGATATCTTAATATCATAGTATGATCTATCTGTTTTCTCAAGCAGAATTGTCCAAGTGAATGGATCTTGTCTTGCATAGTACCTAAGCAGAATGTATGATGAATAGGAGTGCTGAGTTCCTTCATTGCTGGAACTCGTAGTGATAGTCTAGTCTGACCAGGGTTTTCCTTCCTTCTGTATCTTTTTCTTTTGGAAGTCAGGGAGAATTGCAGCTTGAGATCTCATCAGAAAAAAATAATAACTGTATTTTGATGTCTTCTACCTCAAATATACAACAGAAGACTGTGACCTAGAATTTAGCTACTACAAAGCAAGTAGCCATTTGGAAATGAGTAATTGAGCCTCTGGTTTGCAGACAGACCATGTTTAAGATAAGGCAGTTTTGTGTTTCTGCTTAGAATTTCCTAACAGAGACACTAGTTCTCTGTTCCATAAGCAATGTTTCAAAGAAGATTTCATTAATGACCTGCCAAAGGAATAAAATCTCATTTATGAAGTTAACTGTCATTCAAGGATGACTTAAAAATATTATGGATTTCTGTATTGACGATTTGGCATTCATGAGATTATCTCCCAGAATATTTTGATGTAAATTGGAAACTAAGTTCCCTCATATGGAGATCTTCTGGTTTAGCCAGCTTTTCTAAATGTTTTACTAGAATTGTTTGGGGTATAATTTCTAATGAAGAAAACCATGATGGGAAATCTTGAAGTATTTTCCTTCCTTTATGAAGTAGGCTGATAGGTTTTGACTCTATATACTAAGGATAATGGAAGTCTGGAGAATAATGTTTAACTCTTCTTATTTTGGAGGTGCCATCATCCCTGTTACCTTTTGGTATGTGATAGTTTCTCACTGCAACAGCCTATTGCCGTAGACATCAATCTAGAACAAAACAAACAAGCAAAGTGAGTTTTAGCTAACTAGGAATAATTTTAAGGCATTCGTAAATTTCCTTATAACTAAAAAAAGGTAGGATTTCTGATCACTGTGCTGAACTTAACATTTATATAAGCCCACAATGGGAAATGTGCACTGATGTAAATGATACACTACCACTCCAGTTGCAAGGAGTGTCCCTGGGCAGGCTTGCATATAGACCACTTGAACCATCAAAGATTATTAAAGCTGATGCCCATTTCAAACAGAGTTGTGGGAAAAACAGTTGATCTCCTGCATATTTAGTTTGTCCTCAAATTTATAATGCTCTATCAGAGTCTTAATCTGTTATCATAGCTGGTTTTAAAAGACCCAAGGAAGCCTGAAATTCTTGATAAGGGGCTTGAATCTGGCTCAGAAGTTGCTGTGTAAAAGTGTGTTTGTTTTTATAGTAAATGGTTTATCATATTCTCTGTTTTCATCAGGCAAAAGAAGTGTATTCCTTTGATATGTTAATGTGCAAACTTCAGGTTTTCAGTTGGCCGTATTCCTTTAGTTTATAAATCATTCTGATCACTATCTTGTGCTTTATGAAAGGTGTGCCCAAACTCAACTATAGGCTATTGTCGGATGTTCATGAGGATCTGTGGAAGAAACTTTCAATAAGGCTGGCTGTGGTATTTTGCTCAGCCTCCATCAAAGTGTTACAAGAACAACATCGGTACCATAAAATATGTTTTGTAAGGAACATGTTTTTGAATTGTTATACTGACACTTTATGTGCTATATGAATCTGTCTTGGTGATACTAGCTAGCCTTTGCAGTGTAAGCTGTCTGCAGAAATACTTGTGTCTTCTGAAAACCTCAATCATAAAAATCAACTGTCTCTGTCTACCTTCTCGCACGGAGTTCTAGGTATTGGTCAAGTCAGCTGATGAAACCTTTTTGTGTAGGAGGCTCTTTTGCGGCATACTGCTTGAGAAATGGTATTCAGAAATATTCCCCTCCTCTAAGGCCATATGTATTGTGTTCTGTTTCATGCACATACCTCAAGTACTTCAGCTCACTGAGCCTGAAATAGTGGCAGAATCCAGCTAGAACAAAGTAATTCTAAATTGCAGTGAGACAAATATTATACATATATTATTATAGACATATACTGTATATATGTACTATATATGTTACATTGTTATACGTATATATTACATTGTAAGACATACTGCTCTGCCCACCTGCTTTTCTTGGTTGCTGGTTACTGGGCCTCACTGTTAAGATATTATTTTGGGGGGGGCCTTTAGGACTACTTCTCCCAGGAAGATGCTGCCAACCAATTTTAGAGAAGAAGCTTTTTTAATTAGTATCAGAAGAGTCTATGGTGGCCAACCCAGCTGCAGATGTCCCAGATAAGGCTTCTGAAGCAGCCTGCATGATATTGACTGCTATGGCCATCCTGACTGCATGGACCAGCTCTTCCCTGAGAGGTATAAAACATTGCTGGGGTTTGGGGTGAGAGGGAGAATCCTCTGGTGTTTTCCATTGACAAGACATTATTTACTTTGCACCCCAAAAGGCCTCAGGAGATAGGTGGCTCAGATTATTGACTCCTTCTCCTGCTTCCCCATTCCTGCTCCTTTGCATCAGTTTTGTTCTGATTTCTTCACAGAGTAGTTTTCTACCAGATCAG
Source organism: Amazona ochrocephala (assembly GCA_039720435.1). Lineage (NCBI taxonomy): Eukaryota > Metazoa > Chordata > Aves > Psittaciformes > Psittacidae > Amazona > Amazona ochrocephala. Next base: position 67,946,219 of record CM077879.1, read on the forward strand.
TGAGTTTAAATTGGCTCACCAAGTAGTCAAACAACAGAGCAAATTTAAGGGCTCTGTGTGTGTGTAGTACCACCATTTCTGTTGGTTTTGTGCTTTTTGTCACCTTAACAGCGTTTTCTGACTGCGCCTCTAAGGCAGTGCCGGCTCATTTGGTGCTTAAAATGACCAAGTCCCAGTGGAAGCAGCACTCCTCAAAGACTGATCCTACAGCTACTAAACTAGAACCTCTTGCTGAGAACAGAAGAATACTTAATCTTTCTTGGAGGCAAGATGTCAAACATCTGTCCTACTAGGAGTTATATTTTGAAGGGCTTGTTTTGGGGGAGATCAGACTTGTTCTCACTATGAGGTCCTATCTTGTGGTTTGTCAAGAGCTGTGAGAACCTTTATCAAATAGTGACAGCTCGTCTCAGGAGAAACCATGATTTCTGTCCTCTTCCGTAGATACTTAGCTAGCAAAAGAAGCATCTTTTTGGCAGGTAATGAAACCTGCTTGACACACTTACCCTGGGGCTTGTTGCTGAAAACAAAAGACCACTGACCCTGTTTCCCATCTACCACAAAATTCTTCTCCTTTGACAGACAGGAAGTAAAGGCAGTTTTGTGTTGCCTGTAGGAAGCTTGTTCAGTAATTCATGCTGCTTCCCTTCTTCCTTGGAAGAGTCCATCGCACCTGGATTCTGCCTTTGAGAGAAAATGAGGTGTTGTACATGCATTTTTAACTTCTGTGGTTGTCTAGCAGTTGGCAAACCTGAATGCGTGGTTCTTAGGCACATTCACAGTTGTTGGTGCATATGGGCAAAGCATCTTGAAGAGTTCCATTTATTGCAAGGTGATTAACTTTCTCTAATCTTGTTCTTCTTGGAGCCCTTTTTAAAAGAAAGCAGTACTGGAGAAGTTGCTACGTGAATATTCTGTGATTTTCTTGTAAGTCAGTTTTTTCAAAGTCACTTTGTTAGGGATAAAAGTAGAGGATATATGCCTTGTCTTTAAAAGCTGTGCCTTTCTCTTCCCCTCTCCTCCTTCCCTCCAGTTAGGAAAATCATTATTTTAGAAGATGTGGAGATAAAATGAAGAGTCCTACCTAGGGCTTCTTTTCCTTTCTAATTGTGTGAGTATTTTTACACATCTTAAATACAGTAGAAAAGGACAGAACAGAAGAGCTATGGCTTTTTGGCAGTTTCTTCTTGCAGCTGTGCTGCTTTCTGTAGGTCAGCCTGCAGTAGAGAAATTTGGTTCAAGCACCAGCAACAATGCTAAACCATTTTGTGATGAGGTCAAGAGTTGAATAATCATCCCGTTGATAAGAGAATGAGCCAGAAATTCCATTCAAAGAGGACAGTGACATCCTGTGCTGCTTACCTATTATAGGTCACAGGAATCATGAAGGGAAAACAGGGGACTGAGGTCACTCTAGCACATGACTATTTATGTAATTGTGACTTTTGAGTTTTATTTGCTGCTCTTGGTATAATAAAAGGAGTTAAGACAGGATTTTGTGTCTTTATTAAAATCGTTATTTTCTTGCAGGCATTCTTTTGGGAATATGCAGTTTAATCAGATGTGGCTGTAAGTGCTGTTCTGGATATACAGTCTAATCAGATGTGACTGTAAGTGCTTTTTAGAGGTGGAGCCTGTGGGGTGTCAGTGCACAGTGCACCTTGTTCTTTGAGGTGGTCCTACAGCACACATATCCATGTGTTTTGGTGGGTGTGGGAGCCAGCAGAAGTTGTTCAGCCCAAATAAATGACAATCACTCTTTTTTGTTTTAAATGTTTAAAAACAGCTTGCATACAAAAGGGTTAGCTTCTAGGTAGCTAGGCTGAGCAGTTTATGTAGGATACCACAGAATAGACTTCCCAGATATGGCTGCTGTTTTTAGGCCTGTGCATGCTGCTTTCTATAGTACCTGGTTGTGAAATCAAGAAGGCATTATGTGAAGCTGACACCCAGAGACAACATGAGTCAGAAAGTCATATGATATTAGCAAGTAATTATTTTTATTGTAATTATTTTTTGCCATTGCTAAAATTATGCGCTTACACAGTGTACACAGTTGACCTAAGGTATCTACTGTATTGAGCCTGTAGCTCCTTCATTCTTTCCTCCTCTGTGTTATCTGGTCTGCACCAGATTCTGATGTGACACTTTTGTGGCTGATAGTTCTCACTGAATGTTGCCAGTTGCAGTTAGGACTTCAAGTTCTTCTCTTGAATTTAATTCTGGAGCTTCTCCAGTATGGCTTCTGCTTTCCTGGTTCCACTAAAACTGTTCTGCCCAGGGTGGCTAGCAACCAGTCTCTGGTCAATCTCAAGGTTTCCATCCCGGGGTACTTACTGGGTTTGGCTGAAGGAAGTGAGCATCCTTCAGTATTGCGGTTCTAAAGGGCATAAATTGGCTGACTGTCAGAGAGCTAAGGTACAGACATTATGGGCCTACATTCCCTTCTTGAACATGCAGCCACATGTGATGGGAAACTCCTCTTATTTGGATATGATGCTGATGGAATGTGTGTTACAGCACCTCTAAAAAGAGGGTATTCTGAAATGGACTGCCAGAAGAATGAGTTTTGGCCTGTGGCCTGATCCCTAATTCTCAGTCGAGGGTTCTAAAAAAGTGGATGGGAGGGAGTAGGACATGGGAAGCTGTCCTGGAGGCCGAACATACGCGCACCAATTTACTCTCTGTCTCACCTCTTCCTTGTCCGTGACCAGTTAAATGCCTTTACAGTTGTCCATGTCTTCCTGGTTGTCAGCTGCTGTTTCTCTCTCTTTACTCCCCTTTGCTTGCCATTTTTGATAGAAGTCTCCTGAGGCTAAGCTCTAGGTTGCTCAGGTGTTGTCTCTGCCTCATTTTTGATGCATCTGCCTTGGCCTTAAACTGATTGCTCATTTGAGCCAGTCTGTATTTCCTCAGAACTCCTTATGGATTGCTACCACATCATTTAAGTTTAATGCATCCTTTTAAATTCTTTAGGTATCTTTGCAGAGCTCCTCAGTTCCCTAGTGTAAACCTATCTCTTGATTCTAGCTCTTTCTGTAGGCCTAGGTATAGTGTTTAGTATAAGATAATATAGAGAATGGTTTATTGTTGGTGTTACAGCTGTTAGGGCAACAAATTAGAAAGATGACCTGGGTGTGCCAACTAGCCAGAAAATGCGATGGTACTTTATTTAGATTGACACAAACTTGAACAATCATATCTGAAATCCTTATATAGATCAACATATTTGATAACAATGTAATAAGAATGAAATTCGGCTCTCCTGTCCCTTTAAATCCTGGTCCTATAGATTCCCAGATTTCTCTTGAAATGTAGCTGCTGTAGTTAGGCAATCTTACCTTATTTATCTCATCAGCAATTTTCCTATGTGCATTTCTATGAAATTATTTGACTTCTACCTACTTTTGTATTTGCTTTAATTTCAATTCTGTAATCCCATAATTACAATTTCCATATGTTTTATATCACTGTAGCATAAAGATTTGCAATGTTAATTCTGTATTGAAGTTCTTTAAATATTGCCCTGGATGATCAAAGTGAAATTTTGTCTCCCTTACCATGAAAATTCAGCCTCATTGGGGTTATTTCCTTAGCTGTAGCCTCTTCTCACTTCTCTCTGGTGGTCCAAATGGTGTTCTTTCAATCATGTTTTCATTGTCTGTTGCTCAGTGACACAACTTGGAGACTTCTGTGTGCTGCGCAGACTGTTTCTAGGTATAGCCTGCTACATTCAGATTTCTCCACACCAAGTCATACAAAGCGGATCTATGAATCCTCTCACACTTGCCACTTTCAGGAACAGTATGTGTGCATTACTTAGGGTACAGTTGAAGTTTCAATATAATAATAGAATCATAGAATAGTTAGGGTTGGAAAGGACCTTAAGATCATCTAGTTCCAAACCCACTGCCATGGTGTACCAACACCCCCAAGTCCTTCTCCACAGGGCTGCTCTGAATCTCTTCTCTGCCCAACCTGTAGCTGTTCCTGGGGTTGCTCCAACCCAGGTGGAGGACCTTGCACTTGTCATGGTTAAACTTCATCAGGTTGGCATCATCCCACCTCACAAGCGTGTCAAGGTCCCTCTGGATGGCATTCCTTCCCTCCAATGTATCAACTGAACCACACAGCTTGATGTCATCGGCAAACTTGCTGAGGGCGCACTCAATCCCACTGTCCATGTCACCCACAAAGATGTTGAACAAGAACAGTCCCAACACTGATCCCTGAGGGACACCACTCATTACTGCTCCCCAGCTGGACATTGAGCCATTGAGCACTACTCTTTGCGTGTGGCCATCCAGCCAGTTCTTTATCCACCGAGTGGTCCACCTATCAAATTGATGTCTCTCCAACTTAGAGAGAAGGATGTCATGTGAGACAGTGTCAAAGGCTTTACATAAGTCCTGGTAGATGACATCAACTGCTCTACCCCTGCCCATCAGTTCTGTACCCCATCATAGAAGGCCACCAGATTGGTCAGGCCGGATTTCCCCTTAGTGAAGCCATGCTGGCTGTCCCCAAGCACCTTGTTGGTTTTCATGTGCCTTAGCATGCCTTCCAGAGGAATCCGCTCCAAGATTTTGCCAGGCACAGAGGTGAGACTGACTGGTCTGTAGTTCCCTGGCTCATCCATTTTCCCTTCTCGAAAATGGGGGTTATATTTCCCTTTTTCCAGTTGTCGGGCACTTCACCTGACTGCCATGATTTTTCAAATATGATGGACAGTGGCTTAGCAACTTCATTTGCCAGCTCCTTCAGGATCCTTGGATGGATTTCATCCGGTCCCATGGGCTCGTAAACGTTCATGTTCCTAAGATGGTCTCGAATGAGATCCTCTCCTACAGTGGGCCCAGGGTCTTCATTCTCACTGTCCCTGTGTCTGCCTTCCAGGACTTGGGTGGTGTGGTCAGAGCATCAGCCAGTGAAGGCTAAGGCAAAGAAGTCATTAAGAACCTCAGCCTTCTCCAAATCCAGGGTAGCCAGTTCTCCCGATAGCTTCTGGAGAGGGCCCACGTTGTCCCTAGCCTGTCTTTTATTTGCCGTGTACCTATAGAATCCCTTCCTGTTATCCTTAACATCCCTAGCCAAGTTTAATTCTAAGTAGGCCTTAGCTTTCCTAACCTGGTCCCTAGCTTCCCGGACAACATCCCTGTATTCCTTCCAGGCCGCCTGACCTTGCTTCCACCTTTTATAAGCCTCTTTTTTCCTTCGAATTTTGCTCAGCAGCTCCTTATCCATCCAAGGAGGTCTCCTGGCCCTCCTGCAGCACTTCCTTCTAGTTGGGATGTATCGCTCCTGTACTTGCAGCAGGTGATCCAGCATTTGAATTGCATGGCTCAGTATATAAATTAACAAACATTTTTGCCTTTTTCGGTTTCCAGATATAAGTAATTAGGCACGTTAATATTAACATTTCTGTTGATATTAGGGTCAAATTCTAATCAGCACTCTAAGTAAAAGGGCACGTGCTTACAAAGTGAAATAATATACTTCAGGATCAATAAGATTTGTCTGTCAAACTGATCTCTTGAAGAGGAAGCAGAACTCTGTATTTGAAAATAAACAGATGAGGGTAAGTGAGGGAATCTGGCACTTCTTTAGGCAGTGCTTCCGCACGTTTGTGGCTTTGCCAGAGATTTTTTAATATTGGGCTTGATATTGGACATCAGTGGCAGCAGTCACCCAAGAGCACTTTGGTGCTTTTTGTCATTGCTAACAGGAGTGGGAAGTGGAAGTACCTGTGTGAGACCCCTGGGTGCTGTGTGATGGGGTAGTCCCAAATCATGCAGGACACCTGTAACTTCCACCAGCCTCTGCCAGTGGCAAATAGCTGGGGAAGTGGTTCTCTTTCCAGAACTGCCATGGGAATCAGGCAGGACAGGCACTGACAGGTCTTAACTCTTCAGTCATGTTGAGAAGAGGTAATCTTACTAGTGGTAGAAGTTGGTGAAATTCCCAACCAGGTCTTGTTACAAATGAAGTTAGTCAGAACACGCCTCTAACTCTGAAGTTACCTTTTCCTGCTTTGTAACTTCCATGTTGTTTATTACCCATGTTTAGCATTTCAGGCTGCAGTAGAAAAGACATGCCAGTAGCTCAACGTTCATAAGTAATTCTGTAATAACAAACTATAGTATCTTTATGGTAGAGAGGAGAAATTTATATGTGGTATCCTATCCTAGCAGTCAAGGAGTTCTGACTGGTGCTCATTAGCTGTATTGCAAGAGAAGAGAAAGCGTATCATACAGATCTTCTGACAGAGATGTGAAATACAGCTGATGTTTCTTATCAGACACATAAAGGTTGGCTCCTGTTTAAGATAAACCTGGTCTGTGTGTCCCATAAACCCTTTGAGTTCTGAGGGAAGTTTTTTAATCAATTTGAAATCACAGGAATGTTGATGGGTTGGGCTGATTTCTTCTGGAGTTCTCAAGCTCATTCAGACTCACAGGCTCACAAGTCAACGTGAATTAAAATCCTGCCCTGAAGGCCTCAAAAGGCAACTTTGCTTAGAAATTAAATTGCTGGGCTTCACTGTTATGCTTCTAAACCAATTCACTACTGTTTAAAAGAAGGCTTGACTGAGCTCATGATGCTGGCTTTTTCAGCATTAACCTTACATCCTGAAAATACATTGGGCTTGATACTGAAGCAACTGAGGGAATAACTAAGAAGAGGAAAATTAGAACTGTGTCAGCAGTTAGAGGTCTGGTTTCTGGGTACAAAAAGAAAATGCACTGGTAGGAAGAAAAAAAAATCCGTCTGACTTTTGGGATAGAGATGCTGCAAAGGATATTTGCCCTTTGTTAAGGAGACCACTTGGAGATTTGAGGGCGATTGGGTGGTTACAGATAGATTAGCAACATGAGGGGGAGCTCTCACTGCATTACCCAAAGAGAAGGGAAATTTTGGCCTTGGTAGCAAACCTTTAAATGAAGAGCACTGCATTCCTGCTGCTCCCTGTCAATAAAATATTGGTGACTGGTCTTCGTGTAGGCAAGACCAATGGAGAATATGCATATCTGCAAAAAGAAAGGCAATCCGTGTCCTGTTCCTATCTTCCTGCTATCTTTTTGGTCACAGGCATAGTGTAGTTGTACACCTGTGCCATAGCAGGTGTAATTCCTTTTCCCCATCCTTACCATCAACTTCAAATACCGGTGTCCTGTTCCTTAGCTACTGCAAGTGTTCCCTCAGATGTCAGCTTTAGAAAGGAGGGAGAGAGAGTGAAAATATATGTGGGACATTACTTTTATGGTTAAAGCAAAAACTGGTGCAGGTAAGAGTGAAGAATTCATTTCTGTTGCAAATAGGATGAACAAGATGGAGAGATTTGTAACACAGTTGTTGTTTAACTGGTATTTAAAGGCTGGTTACAACTAGAAGAAATTGGTGAGTTTTTTTCTAAAGGGTTTTGAGTAAAAGGAGCTTACTGTGAGGGACTATTGCTTATATTCTGTATAACATTTAAAATTTATTATATCAATGTTAATTAATTGAGGTACATGGCAAGGAACAGAAAAGGTTGGACATCTAGTAAGCTGGAGGTTTCTCTAAAAGAGAGACCCACTTTCTCTTGTGACCATTTACGCTTGAATATCTCTCAAACTAAATTTTGGATGGCTTTCTGAGTGAAGGAAAACACAATTATTCCTCCCTATTTACGAATGGGGAGCAGAGACACAAAGAGAATAGGGTTTGAAGGGGGAAGGGGAGGAGGGGTTGTTTTAACAGTCAGTTGTAAGCAAGCATATGATGTGAGTGGTAGGTTCAGGCTAGCTCTGGTTCAGAAGCTGTGTAGTGGTGTCAACGCTAGGCCGTGTCCCAGAGGATGTGCCCTGCTCTTGGTGTATCGGTGTACTGGGAAGGTGCCAGTAAGATGCTTATTTTGGCTTCCCATCCAGAATTTGCTTGCATCTGAGATGAGGAGACAAATCTCTCATCTGAGTGCACCCAACTGTACAGACATGCCTGAAGTTAGTTTTTAATGTGCACAGGCTGAAGAAAGAATGTGTTCAGTTCTCCTTTAACCTGCATAAGTGCTGGTTCAACTGATTAGCGTCTATCTTCTTGATTTGAATGTGCATTTTATTGGCCTTTATGTGCATATTATTATTAATCTTGCTGTGTCTGTGATGTTAACTTGTTTAATGTCAGAATAATTTTAGGTAAGTGCTTTGTTTGTTTTGAACAGGAAAGATGCTAGCCCTCTTCTGCTTGAATTACTAATCTAAGGTAACTAGGTGATTTTATTGTGGGCTCTTAAAACAGGTGATTTCTTTTCCAACGGGTTTTGGGTAAAAGGAACTTACTGTGAGAGACTATTGCTCATATTCTGTATAACATTAAAAAAAAATCTTTGCTTTCAGAGTATATGTTGGTATCTCTAAGCTCATGATATATTTGGCTGGGGTTTCCCTCTGTAAATTCATTGGATCAAAGCAATAATATAAATCTAAGTTTTTATTCATCAACTTCTCTCCAACTTTTGCAGTTTGCTGGAGTTAAATAGGGAATCTGGGAATAATACATGATCGTAGGTGCAGTACATATCATGCAGGCTTATTTTCCAGGATGTCAGTGGAGGGTTATATTAAATCCTTTTGTTTTGCTGTAGCATGATTGCAAAGATTCTTTTGTAGCTTGGGACACTGGTAAAAGAAGATAACATGAATTTCATTCTAGCATTGCTCTTGTTCTTAAATACATTCTCACTGGCCAGTAAGAGCTGCAAAAAAAGTCTGGATCATGTCTGTATGACTTTGAATACCTATCAGGAAGAAAAGCAATCCAGGGTCACAGTGCCTTAAACACTGTTAGTTAGGTCTCAGGAGAGATTAGATATGTTGCAGTTACCGAAGGGGAGGAAATGTAACTGAGACCAATGCTTTTTTTTTTTTTCTTTTCTCTCTTTCCTCCCCCTCCCCTTTTCCACTAAACTAAGTTCAGTTTAGGATGGTCTTTAAAACTTCAACGTTAATGGAGAGTGACAAGCAAATAATAAGCAAGTGGTGTCTATTAAGAAGACAAAACCACAAATACTAGTTCTGCATGTCTGATATTGTTTCTCAAGCTGTTGGAGAGATGAGAGCTTTAGCCTACATTCATGTATTAGTCATTTCAGCTACTTAGGAATGAATTGTGTATCGATGGTACAAATTTTATTCTCTTTTAGATAGGGGTCACTGCAGGATTGGGCTGAGATTTAAAGTATTTGGAAGAAACTACTTTGAGTAGCTACATAGCTGATTGGCTTTTGGAGGCACACCTGTCGTAGCTGTACAAAGACATGAGTATCCACTAATTTCTGGGCCCATTAAATCCTTACTTTATACCACAGAGTTCATAATAGCAGGATATACAGGCTATACCAATAATTAAATATTTTCAATATATGAATATGTATGGTGTATATTTGTATTGTTGCAGTTTTATCTGGTTTAGTTACACTGACTGAAAGGTGTCAGGCTTGTCACGATCTTGTCTTCAAAGAAAGACTTAATAAAAAGTATTTTCCTTGTCACTCAATCCAGGCTGATGCCAAATCCATGCACCTTAGGGGGATGTTAAGTGTCTGCTCTGGAGGGTCATGTAGAGACCAGGCATACTTCATGCTAAGAAGTTATTTTACACATATTTGGTAATAATACTGTTGTTCTTTGTTCCACACAGATGGTACCAGACAGGAAGAAGTGGAAGGTGAACTCAGTGAAGAAGAACGCTGGTTTGGAAATTCTTCAGAAACTCCTTCAGAGGCATCATATGGAGAAGTCCAGGAGAATTTTAAGTTGTCTCTTGAGGACAGGATCCAAGAGCAGTCCACTTCCCCAGATACTTCTTTGGGAAGTGCAACTCCTAGCAGCAACACAGCGGAGCTGGGATCCATTGAAAATGAGGCAGTAAGAGACACACTACAGAGCAAAGAGCACCTTTCTCCTGATGTGTCATCTCTCTGTGAAGAAGAACCTCCTGGTCCAAATAAGCCACTGAGTAGTAACCTGAGGCGGCTGCTGGAGGCTGGCTCCCTCAAGCTGGATGCTGCCGTTACTGTCAATGGCAGAGTTGATTCCCCTGTAAATCTTGGCTCAAACCTTTCCTTCTCTCCACCTGCTCATCATGCCCAGCAGCTAAGTGTTCTTGCCAGAAAGCTTGCTGAGAAACAGGAGCAAAGTGACCAATACAATGCAAGTAGTCACTTCATATGGAATCAAGGTAAGTGGTTGCCAAATTCAGCCACCACCTGTGGTTTGTCCCCTGATTCAGCTATCCTGAAACTGAAAGCTGCAGCCAATGCTGTTCTGCAGGACAAATCTCTTTCAAGGACTGACGACACTATAAGATTTGAATCCTTTTCCTCACCTTTTAGTTCTCAGTCAGCCAGCTCCACGTTAGCAGCTTTGTCTAAGAAAGTGAGTGAAAGAAGCATGACTCCGGGGCAGGAGCACCCGCCTCCAGCTAGTTCTTTCCTTTCTCTGGCTTCCATGACCTCGTCAGCTGCCCTTCTCAAGGAAGTTGCTGCAAGGGCTGCAGGCACCCTGTTGGCGGAGAAGAAGAAATCACTGGTTGCTGAGGATCCCCTGCAGCTTTCAGAGATGAAGCAAGAGAAAGCAACTCCACCACAGTCTTTGGAATTATTGTTACTGCCAGTCCCTAAGGGAAGAGCATCCAAACCCACTACTACAGGTATGGATATAGTTTGAACCACTACACAGAATGTATCTGTTTTCCTATAGGCTTATATCTCCAGTAGGCCTGCATTTGGTTCCATCCCATGTATTATGAGAATAAGAAATAGGTACTTTAGGTAAACAATAGAAAAGCTGTTTAAAATACCACTTGAAGACCAGACTGTCAGAAATGTTTCCATGTCTGAAAGATATAAGTGTATAACTCAGTACTTTTTTTTTTTCTTATTCCATACAAAGGTGTTTTCCCCTCTTACCAAGTTGAGACTGAGTCCACAAAAATATTTAATGGAGAAGATCAAATAATCCGTGTAAGGGAGCTCACGGTAACAGTGGCCATGTAGAAAACTAGTGCTTTTGAAATACTGGACAAGGGAGAATTCTCCCTCCTGCTGTCTCTGTCACAAATAGACTTTTGTATAATCGCTTACTACCCTGTCCTAATTTACCAGAGTATATTATTAAGTTGCCACTTTTCATTAATTTTTTTTGCAGAAGTTCTGTATTTTACAGTCCTTTGTCCTTTTTTTTTTTTTTAAAAACAAAAAAAAAAAAAAGAAGAGGCAAACTGCATTTTCTAATTTCTTCAACAAGAACCATTTTTACACTTCTGATTTCCCTTCACCAATTCCATCTGTTGGCGATCAAGGAATTTGGCTTGCAGGGAATAAGAAGAAACAGTTTTGGTAACAAAAGCTTTCAAGAACTGGCAAGCCATGCAGGGAAATTTCAATGATCCACCTTCAAAATAAGGAAAAATAAGGTTTCTTTCATCTCTTTCTATAAAAAGTTCACATCGTGGATTCATATTTCAGGTAGAACATTCAGCTTCAGGTGTTGTCAGTGTTCTCCCTGGTGTGGCTTTCTGCTGCGCAGGGAAAGAAAGCATGTCACCTGTCTTCACATGATGCACAAAGTGGTTTGCTATATTAGAGCTTTATCAGACAGAGTTTTATCAGTAATACTAGCTTGACTGCACAGGTGTAGCAAGCCAGCATATAGACATGAAACCTGACATGGGCATTGCATCATTGCAATACCATCTTTCTGACTTAACATTTTTGTTTAGGGATGTTATAAGGTCTGATCTGCTCCTATGCAGCTCTTGGTAAAATCTTACAGTGTAGAAGCTATTGGATAGACAGAAATGCTTATTCCTCCCTTGGAAGAGGAGAGGTAGGGATGTGATGAGGTGCAGCTGGTACCAGTGTTTTGCTCTGAGTTACATGTGTTCTACAAATGCTTTGCTGGTGTGTTTTGCGAAGGCAGTTGAAAGCGCAAACTATTCCTGGCTTGGATCTGGACCAAGGTTTTCATTAGTTTGGATGAAGTACTTTTTGGAGTAACAACCTAAATGAAGAAAAAGGTCCTTTTGTGTGGGAGTAGAAGTATCCACACTGGCTACACCAGTGTGACTGTAAGCATTAATTTAATGTAACTTTCCCTGTGAAGAGTGGCCTTCATATAAGAAAAACAGCAACGTATAAGAAAGAAGTAAGGTTAAAATTTATCTGAAGTTATTAGTTTATTTCCTGTGGGATTAGAAGCTGTTCACATCATAAGTTTTTACTGAGAAAAAGTAGATAGTTGTAGTAAAATCCAGGTTCTGTGTTTGACCAACAAACTGTGAGATTTCTCTATACAGCTTATACAACGGGAGTGCTCTGCACCAGACTGCAAGTGTGCTGGTAGTACTGGCACTGTATACACTAGCTCTGACGCAGCAAATTCCTAGCAAATATTCTCTTTGCTGAAGACCCAAGCATACTGTGCTGCTAAAACATAACAATGGGGGCTGACTGCCTCAGCTCCTTAGTAAACAAGGAATAACTATTCATTTTTTATAATATATGGTACTAGTACCCCAAGAGGAAGGGTGTTTTCTTTCAGTTCGTGCACACTGAGCCAATGCCGGTTGGCATCCAAGCAAACTTTATAGTGTAATGTTCATAACAAAAGTTCTTTAAGTCCATTTTATGATATGCTACGAAGATTTTCCTTTCTAAATAATTAAATGACTGAAACTAAAAAGCAAGCTGTTGGTTAGCATATCTGGATGTTTATTATGGAAAGCTAGACTCCTTGGTCCTTTCAGCTGTGGAGAAGTGCAGCTTGCAAAAAAGAGGTCACTGTTCAGTGACCTTCGATTGAAGATTTCACTTCTGTGCATGCTGAGTAGAGCAGCTACATGTATTTGCCATGGAAGTGAATGTCATGTGTTCCTGATTCCTTTTGCACCTACAGCCTTACGACACTAAAAGCAAAAAATAGTGTTTCATTTTTTGTGTCTGTGTGATTGCTTCTTGAGCCATTATTTTTTTGTCTTGTTCCGAGAGTGAGACACCTATTCCCATTAGGTGTAGCTTGAGAGGTGTGTGTGTGGGGTGTTCTCTCACGCTTTAAATTTTTAAGGCACTGGTGAGTTTGCTTTTTTGTTAAGAATCTGATTCACTTACCCACCAGCAACATCTAGCTTTGGTTATGAGATCAATACTCAGATTAATTATATGTGGACAAGTAAAGAACAGCAAAGGTGTAGGCTATTTGGACAGGAGTAAGTTAATTACAGGAGTATGTTTACTGCTGTTCTGTCCACCACGTTGCTCAGAATATTTGCTCAGAATTATTTCAGGCAAGAAGCTGGAGCCATGGCTTGTCAGAGCGTAGTCACCTCTGAAACTGCACATCAGGTTTGGTGGACCTAATCATTACTTGCATAGATTATAGTGAAGTGGTCGAGAGAAGACTAACTTTTATATCAATCTATTAATATTGCCAATTTATAAAATGCTCACATGCTTGGGATGAAATTTAAGAGGTAGCTTGGAATCTCTGTTAAAGTTCTGATAAAATTCTTTAAAAAGTGTGCGTAGCAGACCCTTCTTTTATTGACTGATTGCTGATTTGGTGTAACTTTTTGCCTGTGATGCTTGCAATTTTGTTCCTGAAGCTTCTTTGGGAAGCACTGGCTGATTTTTTCCTCACTGCAGTAATTTCTTTCCAACTAATTGACACCATGTGACATAAAATAGACATCAATATAAATGAAGAAAAGCTGAAGCCCATGATTTTCTTTCTTAGTGCTGAGGTCTGTAGTGTAGTAAAGAGCTAACATGGTTCAGCTTTGGAGAACGTTGACATAATTCCTGTGTACCATTGTCATTGTTACTGGTGAAGTCACATGCATTCTGTCAAATACTTTGCATATTTTGTAATGTGCTAAATTACTATTGATCCGTCCTGTTTGCAGATTTATTTTTATTGGGGTGGAAAACCAGGTAATAGCTTGTTACACATTTCTTTTCTGCATCCTTTGTGGTGGTAGCCAGAAGCTGGAGAAAAGATATGATAGAAAGAAAAGAAATTAAGGTAAAAATGCTACTAAAGCATTTTTTTCCTGAGGTTTGTCTTTCTTCTGCCTTGTGTGAAGAAGTAAGTAAAGATACTTAAAAACTGAAACACAAGCAATTTTAGCGTTGGTGTTGGCATACTCTTTAGAGGTGCAGAGAGTGGAACAATTTGATAGTATGTTGAGTGTGATAGAATACATCACAATGAGAATTTCTGAACTTGCAGAAGTGCATGCTTTGACAATGTATCTTGTTTTGTACTTACATAATGATTACCTAATCAGTTGGATTATAGTGTTTTTGTTTCCTACTTAATAGCAAGAATTAGATTTTAGGATGTGACAAATCTTTCTGGAGGTTTTTATCACTTAGTTCCTCATCAAGGGAATTTGATATTTGCTGTATCCTTATCAGTAGGAAATAACTGATAATAATGAGATAAAATATTCTGAGAGAATTTCTAAATAGCAGGATGCACATTGCTGAGTTCTGGATATTTGGAAATAGTCTTTCACAGTGAGTAAAAGCTTCCAGTTTCACAGAAACACTAGGCCTTTCTTTACAATAAGCAGAGGAAATTGTGGTGGGAGAATGAATAGATGGTTAGTTGTGTATAGTCAGCAGCAAGGGTTTCTCTTTCCTTCAGCCTTGCATTGGTTCCGCACTCAGTGACATTAACTACATTTGCCTGATAAATGCCACCAAATCCTTTTCATATTTTAGGTAAATTGGGCAGTAAAGCAGAGTGCAAACATTTTAGGAAGGCGGTAGGTTTAAAGCCCTGGCAACTAGAGGAGCAAAAGAAAACCCATGACCTGAAGACCGTGATGGCTGAAGTTGCAACAGTATTTGCTTGAGCCATAACTAAATGTATTCAACAGCAGGGGTTCTGAAGTCATTCACTTCTGTAGTTCAATATATCTGATATGCAATACCGGCATGCTTTTCAGTTAAGTTGTGGATTGTTCTATGCTTTATATCCTGCTCCCCTGCTGGCTAACCATCAGATATGGAAATGGATCGTTTTTTGACAGTTAAGCATATTTTCCATACCCTGCTATAACCGGCCTTTGATAGGAAATGAAGCTGCAAAGTGATGATTGTGAGAGACATCCATCTCAATTTAGTTAAATTATAAGGACCATTAGGACCAGGTGAGATAGAGTAGCATCTCCTCCTGATTAGCCAAAGGATGTTTTGCACATTAACCTTTACAGATTATGGTGACCTTTCTTAGAAGGAGAATAACTAAATTAAAGGCAAAAGGGATATGTGGAGGGGGCACACACACACACTGAAATTTCAGGTACATGTTGTTGTTTAACCGATGTGTCTTTTTGCAGATTAGATTGTAGCATTGAAAAATGGTATCTTGATTATGTTTACAAGGGGAAAGTATTCAACAAGTGGCTGTAAAGGATCCTCTCTTTTTCTTCCCTCTTCTGCTAAGCCTCAGAAGAAGAAGGAGGAAAACCTTTCCAGTGTCCAATCTGTGGTTTGGTTATCAAGAGGAAGAGCTACTGGAAAAGGCACATGGTGATTCATACAGGTTTGAAAAGTCATCAGTGTCCCCTCTGTCCGTTTCGCTGTGCACGCAAGGACAATCTCAAATCACACATGAAGGTAAGGGATGATTGAATCACTTGAATCATCAATCAAAAAATGATAGTGTAACAAAACTGTTTTGACTTTACAAGAACAAAATTTCCCTAGTGGTACTACTAGCGATGCCTTTATTTCAGTTAAAGACCATAAAAAGAGAAAGAAATAACTTTTTTCCCTTTGCTTGCCTTTCCATTTTATGGAATGTGGAAACTTCCTTGGGTTATGTCAACTTGGTGCAGCAAAAGCTGTTTGGGACTGATTTACTTCTGGGCTTGGAACCGCCAGAAGCAGGGTTGTTAGCTGAGGTGTGACACCATGCAAACACAGCAGTGCTACTTTTCAGGATGCCAGCTAGTATCCCTGCATGCCATTGCATCACACTAAGTGGGCATTTCAACTCAGCCAGCACTAGCAGGGGATCTCTCCATAACTTTCCACAGACAGGCCTGCAGTTTTAACTTTCTTTCTGCTGTAGTTTTTAACTGCAGGCACTTCAGCAGTGAATCATCCAAACAAACAAACAAAAGACATTTTATAACGTAATGTTTTGTTTTGAAGCGTTTCCATTATGCTTAAAGGGTGCTTTTAACAGCCTTAGTTTTAGGCTCAAACTGAAGATGTTCTTTTGAAGGAAGCAATATCTGTGCTGATACAAAAAATATAAACATGTAAAGAAACTCTCTGCCTGCTTAGCTGAAGTACTACATGGTTGCAGTATACAAAGTGCGTGATCTTGCAAGCTATAGAACATGGTTGATGAAGTAAAAATGATACCTGTCCCATTAGCCCATGGATGAAGAAGCTAAAGTGCAAAAAGTTTCCCCTGTTAATGCAGTTGAGTTTTATAATAATGAAATGTTTTATTACAGATAGTATTTTGTCTGGTTTAGACAAATGGGTGTAACAGAGTATCAGACTGGTGTGGAGGGAGACAGAAATGACCAATCTGGTGACTTTCTATGAAGGGGCTACGGAACTGATGGACAGGGGCAGAGCAGTTGATGTCATCTACCTGGACTTGTGTAAAGCCTTTGGCACTGTCTCCCATGACATCCTTCTCTCTAAGTTGGAGAGACATCAATTTGATAGGTGGACCACTCGGTGGATAAAGAACTGGCTGGATGGCCACACGCAAAGAGTAGTGCTCAGTGGCTCAATGTCCAGCTGGAGACCAGTAACGAGTGGTGTCCCCCAGGGATCGGTGTTGGGACCAGTCTTGTTCAACATCTTTGTGGGTGACATGGACAGTGGGATTGAGTGCGCCCTCAGCAAGTTTGCCGATGACACCAAGCTGTGTGGTTCGGTTGATACATTGGAGGGAAGGAATGCCATCCAGAGGGCCCTTGACATGCTTGTGAGGTGGGCTGATGCCAACCTGATGAAGTTTAACCATGCTAAGTGCAAAGTCCTCCACCTGGGTCGGAGCAATGCCAGGCACAGCTACAGATTGGGCGGGGAGGAGATTGAGAGCAGCCCTGCAGAGAAGGACTTGGGGGTGTGGGTTGATGAAAAAATGAACATGAGCCGGCAGTGTGCGCTTGCAGCCCATAAGGCCAACCGTATCCTGGGCTGCATCAAAAGGAGCATGACCAGCAGGTCGAGGGAGGTGCTCGTGCCCCTTTGCTCTCGTGAGACCTCACTTGGAGTATTGTGTGCAGTTCTGGTGTCCTCAACATAAAAAGGACATGGAACTGTTAGAACAAGTCCAGAGGAGGGCCACGAGGATGATCAGGGGGCTGGAGCACCTCTCGTATGAAGATAGGCTGAGAAAATTGGGGCTGTTCAGCCTGGAGAAGAGAAGGCTGCGTGGAGACCTCATAGCAGCCTTCCAGTATCTGAAGGGGGCCTATAGGAATGCTGGGGAGGGACTCTTCATGAGGGACTGTAGTGAGAGGACAAGGGGTAATGGGTTTAAACTTAAACAGGGGAGGTTTAGATTGGATCTGAGGAAGAAATTCTTCACTGTGAGGGTGGTGAGGCCCTGGAATGGGTTGCCCGGGGAAGTTGTGAATGCTTCATCCCTGGCGGCGTTCAAGGTGGGGTTGGACATAGATTTGGATGGCATGGTTTAGTGTGAGGTGTCCCTGCCCATGGCAGGGGGGTTGGAACTCGATGATCTTGAGGTCCTTTCCAACCCTTACTATTCTATGATTCTATGATTCTAATGACTGTTCAGCTTTTATGTACGCTATTGCAGAATTTGAAATTACTAAACAGGAGTCTTAACCTTGCTTCAGCCAAGTAGCTATTCACTTCCATGCAAATGATTCAGATGATTTCACTGATCACAAAAGCAAATCTTACTGTATTTCAGGTTTTTGCTAGGTCTGGAATCATCCCCCTGAAGTCTGAGGGCTTATCCCTTAATGCTCCTACTATGGATCAGTGCACTATTCCCAGGCATCCTTGGTGTATCATGCTAATCCTTGTTAGGTACAAGTAGGTTTGGTGTTTATGGCTCTTTCTTTTAGGACTTGATGTTGCGTGTTGGCATATGTTGGCACATATGGCCAACAGGAGTAGATGAGCAGCTGGAATGGGAGCATAGCATGATTCTATGATAAGAAAGGTTTTTTGGTTTTGGTTATTGACAGGATGCAAAAGAAGCACGCATCACCTAAAAGCTTGCTATTGCCTGGCAAAGACCTGTTGTTGTCCTCTGTTTTGTCCCCCTGTCCCTATTATTCCCTGCAGAAATTCCAGAAATTCTTGTTCTCTGCTTTTTTCTTTTTTCCTCCCCCCCCATTCTTTTTGGACTCATTATTTGCAAGTTGATGGCCTGTCCCTTCCTTTTTAGCATGATGATTTCCATAGGTGGTCACAGGTTGAAGAAAATGAGGGACCTTTTCACTGCCTCTGTGTGCTGACAAATTGATTGCTGTCCGAAGCCCTCGTGCTCTTTTCTGCTCCCACATAACTGCGCAGATATCATCTTACAACAGAGCCCTTGTACAAACATGTAACATGTACTGTTAATTATTTGGTAATACAGTAATTATTACCAAGTAATGCTCAGTTAGACATAGAATCATAGAATCATGTAGGTTGGAAAAGACCTTTAAGGTCATCAAGTCCGACCGTTATCCCAGCACTACTGTCACTGAGGTCAGACTAGGGCCTTGAGCTGCTTGCCACAATGTAAGAGATTACAGCCTCCTTTAGCCTTACGATGGAGATAAGATCTGAAGTTTGAAGAAGAGTCAACGCAGTCCAGTCATGCAGGTCATGATATATGATCTTTGCTGGTAAAACTGCTCCCTATTTAAGATTAAGGCAATTATCTTACTAAACTAGATGGCTTGTATTTGCTCTTTTGTCTTTTTATAACCTCATGGAGAGAGGGTAAAAAATCACAAGCAGAAGAATCTGAAAGATCACATTTTACCTTTATTTCAGTGGGTTTCAATACTTAATTTCAATACTTTTCTCTGTTGAGTAGGCCATTCATAAAAACATTTTGTATCACAAAATTGAAGCAGATGAATGAGGTAGGGGCATGTTAGTCATGTCCAACAGTGTCTGACATAATTTGAATTCCCTTTGGTGAAAGTGTAAATTGATAACAAGATTAAAAATAGAAAAAATACCTGATTTCTTTTCTCATCATAAGAAAGTGCTGCTTTTAAATCTGTATGTAAATAGGTATGAGATTATGATAACTGACACACATATATGCCTAGAGTGTTCAAAATGGAATGAATACACATCAGACATGGTACAGCACAGCTGGGAGCTACTTAGCATTCTGGTTATGTTCTGGTTATGCCAGTCAGATGTTTCAGTTCTCCTCATTGTCCTAGGATCCTTTGGGAGCTACCTGGCCTTATCTCCTTCCTGGCAGGCAACCCACGAAGGTAGAGCTGCCTCTAGCTCTCTGCCCTTCTCTCCCTGCCCATGAGTCAGCTGCAGCTACAGGTGAAGACACATTTTTCAAAAGCAAAAAGCCACTCAAAATTAGGGTGTTAGGGTGATGTTTGTCATTCATTATAAGCCAATTTTTATTCTAGGGTACTAACAGAAGCCAAGCTTTTTTCCTTTTGGCTGCTTTTTGGTTTTCAGGTTTTATGTTGTATTGACAAGGATGACAGGCAAAACCCATTGAGGTGTTCTGTCCAGCTGCAGTCCTCAAAATCAAATAGGGTTGTCTTTGTTTCCTCCTAGGCAGCATAGCTAAGAGCTGAAACACCTCCTCTTTTTTTCTAGGTTCTTGTAGGCATTTTCCATTGAAACTGGTTATTTAGAGATTTAATTTCCATGAGTGGTTTGTGCATGTCCATATGGTCCTTCCTTATTGTGTGTATCTTTAGGTTAATGAATAATAACTAAATAATATAAATACTGTGTAGCTTTATGGTAATTATAACATGTCAAACTTATTGACCCAGAATACAACATTGCCAACATTTTCGCTGTCTTCTTCCTTGCTAAAGAAAATCTAATAGAGAGCTGCATTGATTCCAACCCTAACCCAGATTCAGATCTACATGTGCTACCCACCATGTTGATGGAGCATTCTTCTAGAAAGGGCACTTTGCCAGGACCAGCTCACAACTGGAGGTGAAGAAAGTCCAGAAGGGAGACACAAGGGAAGTTACCACACAGACACACAATGAGAAAGGGAGGCTGAATTGTCTGCCTTTTAAGGCATGCAGTGTTATCTATAATTGTTATATTGCACTTAGATTCCACGGTGATAGGTACCTCAGAAAAATCCTAAAATAGACACAGTACGGTATTTTTGGTGACAAATTATAGAACATGCATAACTGAAATTTTGGCCCTTCTTTCCAGGAACCTGGGGGTAGCATCTCAGGACTTGATTCTGGTATCATAGTGTGGTTTCCAGAGGTGCTGCGAGCACTGAAAATTAAGCTGGACAAAAAGAATGGTTAACTGAGACGAGTATCTTGTTAAAGCAGGCAGAAAGGGTTATGCTTGAGTCCTCCTTTCTGTTTATCTGAACATATATTCAGTTGGAATACATTGTTCTCTTCTTGAGAGAGAATCTTAATATACTTCTGCAAAAAGGAACAGGAAGGGGCAGTGTAATTCAGCAAGATACACTCAGGCTTTTCTGTTTTTCCTGGTAGGCAAGTAGGGATTAAATTTACCTTAGAGCAATACCATAAGCATCAGTCAGACTTTGGCCAGTTGGTATCTTTGGATCATGCACATATCCTCCTCAGGAACTGGTGGATGGGAGAGGCTTGTGAGATCATGCAGATAGGTTCCAAGAAAGCAACGGGATATTAGCCTGAGCACTTGGAAGGGGGAATGAGGAAGAGGAGCATATGGCCAAAAATAATACCTATAAATGTTCCTTATGCTGCTATATAGATGTTAGGCAGACATGGGTGAGCCAGCTATTCTAGCAGTGGAAAAGTTAGGCATTGCAAACATGTGCTAAAGCACGGTGGTATGGCAGAAAATGAGGAAAGAGAAGATTAAGCATAACAGAGAAGTTAGGTAGTGGCAGGCAGGTCATGGGATGCTCAACTACGGAATCTTCCTGCTTCTGTTGCTTAAGAAGAGGGATCATGTAGTGCAGTCTCAAATTAATATTCCTGTGTGATATGAAGAGGGCTCTAATCAGCCTCTTGATTAGGGAGAGGCTATTAATTACATGATAGTGGGAATAAGAAAAGGCCCTGAAGAATGTAGCTAGGTGCTCACTACCCCTTAGTGATTTGCTTTTCCCTTTTTCTTTTCCACATAGGTTCAGACAACTGAATAAGTATCCATTTTGGTGAAGTACAAGACAGGTTATTTTAAAGCATTTTCAGTAGATGAAGGAGGGAGAAGGAGATTGACTGTATTTTATGGGAGGATTTTTGCTTTGGTTTAGGTAAACTTAAAGAGCTCTGGGAGGCACCTGTGATTCCATTATCTTCCATCAGCCAACAGGAGGTAAATGCAAACTTGCGCAGCTTTTCAACAAGTGAAATCTGTGCCCTGAGTCTCAGACAGGTACCACAAATTACTTCAAATGTTACTTTTGATCCTGTCACTTTTTGCATATGAGACAAGGATAAGACAGGATATGCAATGATACCTGGAATCTTAAAGAAAAAAGGAAAAAAAACTCAAATTTTTTTGTAAATGCCTAGTCCAGCCCTGCAGAGGCACTTCCCCTCCCCCCCTTTGCTTTCAAGCAAAGCAAAGAAATAGTTTCAAAAAGACAATAGTGTATAAATAATGTATGTTTCCTGAGGGGAAGGATCATATCAAAACTATCACCATAGCACTAAATTTTTGAAAGTGCAATATTTTTAAAATGAAGGAATTTATGGGAAATGAGCATGAAATGAAAAAGCAGAGGGGCACATGATAGATGCAGGATGGAGACCTCTCAAGTGTACTCTAATGCAGTCACAGAAGGCAGCATTTTACTGTAAGAGATGTAAGAGAAAAAAGAAAATAAAAATCAGCCCCCAAAAAAGATCAGTGGGTAGGCAGGTATGGCTGCACGGCCAGGTTGTAGTATTTGTTGATTGCAGTAGTTGCTTAGACAGATGCCCTCCATGGAAATGTTAA
This sequence comes from Amazona ochrocephala, assembly GCA_039720435.1. Classification (NCBI taxonomy): domain Eukaryota; kingdom Metazoa; phylum Chordata; class Aves; order Psittaciformes; family Psittacidae; genus Amazona; species Amazona ochrocephala. Next base: position 67,968,399 of record CM077879.1, read on the forward strand.
TCCACTTCAAAGTTTGTGAGAAAGATAAAACCTATAGTAGGCAAAGAAAAGAGTGATAATTAGGTCACAAAAAGAAAGCAAAGACTGAGTAGCCAGAAGCAAATATAGGAGTGAATGGATTCAGCACGCCAATCCTCTTATGCTCTGATTTTGCTTGGAGATGGAAGTTCTCAGAAAAAACACTTCATGTTACTCTGAGTGTTTAAAAAATAACAGCAAAAAAACCTGTTAAGTTCCACAAACAAAAGGTGAATGCCAATCCTCCCTTTCCTGTGCCTCATAATTAGAAGGTAGTCTGTGCAAAGCACTACCCCAACTTTAAGGAAGGGGAAAAGAAAATATCTATCTCACCAGTAATACAGAATTGCAGGAGGTGCTGCTGTTTCTCTCAACCCTACTCACCATTGTATTCTGTTAGGTGGGATCATGTGTATTTGTAACTGTGGTACATCTGTATGGGCCAGTTTGTACTTTCTAGAATGTCAGTTGGTGGGTACATCAGCAGGGCTGTTGCTTTAAAGTATGAAAAGTTGATTTAAGAAACTGCTTGTGATACCAGAAACATTAGTATGTCAGTAAAAACCTAACAGAAAAAAAACCTACAGTGATAGGAATGATGTGATGGGGCATGTGGTGTCTGTAAAAGAAAATCATGTGTTCTACTCAGATGTTCTGAGCATGTCAGGGAAATCGTGGACTTAGGGAATCGATTGAAATTTATTTGGTCTTTAAAAAAGCCTTTGGCAAAGCTTCTCACTGAGAAGCTGCCAAATAAATTAAGCAATATGAGGTACTATGGCAAATTAGAAATTCACCAAGAGACAGTAAAACAAAGGGTAGGCAGGAATTAGTAATTTTAAGCATGACAGAAGGCTAACAGAGAGGTATTCCATTACTAAGTGGAATTGTGTGTATTTTAGCAAATGTGATCTGCACAGAATGATGTCTGTGGGTAAGAGAATTGTAGACAATACAATCTTATGTGCATGAATCATAATCTGAAAAGGTAAAGCTTAAAAGGGAGCAAAAAGAGGCTGTCTGATAGATCAACAAGGGGCAAATGAAGTTATTGTTGACAAATACAAGGTACTGCACATTGGAAACAAGAGTCTAATAATGCACCTGGTTGTCTGATATAATGAGCTACTCAGGGAAAATATCTGGGAATCATTGTAGACAGTTCAATGAAAGCCTTCTCTTAGCGTGTGCAGCAGTGGTTAAAAAAAGTACATTAGATACTTGAATGTCTATAGAATAAAACAGAAATAACCCTGAAAATATATACAATGCTGTTATTAACATATGGTGTGCTGCCAGTTGCAATACTCACTTTTGGTCACTGTGTCAAAAAGACATGTCACAGATAGTAGAGATTTAAAAGCTGGCAATCAAAATGATTAGTGTGATGGCAAGAACTCCCATGGAAGAAAGAAGCTGAAAAGAATGAGACTGCCAGGAGGGTGAGAGAGGTGTGATCAAAGGTGTGAGCTGTGATCACAATAATGCATGTGGTAGAGAAGACAAGTGGCCTCTTTTTTTTTTTTTTTTCTTTTTTTTTGTCTTGTGAGAATGAGGAGGCAGCAAGAGAAACTGAAAGAAACAAATAAAGAAATGGCTAATAAATAATTACTACCCAAGTGCTCAAACTAGTCCTGAAGCTTGTAAGGAGCGTTGTCGTGGTTTAAGCCCAGCTGGCAACCCAGAGCCACGCAGTTGTTCGCTGACTCCCCCTGCTTCCACACCCTCTCCTGGAGGGATGGGGAGGAGATTCAAAAGAATGTAACTCCCACAGGTTGAGATAAGAACAGTTTAGTAACAAAGGTATAACACAAACCACTGCTGCTACCACCAATAATAATAATGACAAGGCAAATAACAGGGGAACAGAATACAACCACTCGCCACCCGCCAACCGATACCCAGCCTGACGTGAGCAGTGATCTAGCCCTTCTAGGTAACTGCCCCCAGTTTATATAGTGGGCATGGGGTGCTGTGGTATGGAATACCTCTTTGGCTAGTTTGGGTCAGGTGTCCTGTCTCTGCTTCCTTCCAGCTTCCCTTCCTCCCTGGCAGAGCATGAGGCTCAGAAAGTCCTTGGTCAGAGTAAACATTACTGAGGAGCAACTGAAAACATCAGTGTTATCAGTGCTGTTCCCAGGCCGAAAGTCAAAACCACAGCACTGCACCAGCTACTAAGAAGGAGAAAAATGACTGCTACTGCTGAACCCAGGACAAGCATATAGTTTTGTTGAAAATTATTGCATATGTCATAGAAAGCACACGCTGAATAAACTGTAGAAACACAAAGTATTGAGACCAGGAAGACTATAGGGTTAAAATAAGGATGATGCAAGTACTTTGCACAGTCAAGAAGAATATCCAAAATTAAATGAAATAAATTCGGAAGGGAGAAGTCCTTAAATGTTTCTGACATAAGTCAAAAAGTGGGTTTGTTGAATTTTGAAATAACCATTCCCTGTGAGCAGGTTATGCACTGTGGTTTGTTGCAGCATAATTCAGAGAGATCGTAGAATCGTAGAATAGTTAGGGTTGGAAAGGACCTCAAGATCATCTAGTTCCAACCTCCGTGCCATGGGCAGGGACACCTCCCACTAAACCATGTCACCCAAGCCTCTGTCCAACCTGGTCTTGAGCACCACTAGCGATGGAGTATTCACAACTTCCCTGGGCAGCCCATTACAGTGCCTCACCACCCATACAGTAAAGAACTTCTTCCTTATATCCAATCTAAACTTCCCCTGTTTAAGTTTTAACCCGTTACCCCTTGTCCTCTCACTACAGTCCCTAATGAAGAGTCCCTCCCCAGCATCTTTATAGGCCCCCTTCAGGTACTATGAGGTCTCCACGCAGCCTTCTCTTCTCCAGGCTGAACAGCCCCAACTTTCTCATCTTATCTTCATACGAGAGGTACTCCAGTCCCCTGATCATCCTCGTGGCCCTCCTCTGCACTTGTTCCAACAGTTCCATGTCCTTTTCATGGTGAGGACACCAGAACTGCACACAATACTCCAAGTGAGGTCTCATGAGAGCAGAGTAGAGGGGCAGGATCACCTCCCTCGACGTGCTGGTCACGCTCCTTTTGATGCAGCCCAGGATACGGTTGGCTTTCCGGGCTGTGAGTGCACGCTGAAGCTGGCTCATGTTCAGTTTCTCATCAATCAACACCCTCAAGTCCTTCTCGGCAGGGCTGCTCTGAATCTCTTCTCTGCCAAACTTGGAGCTGTGCCTGGGATTACCCTGACCCAGGTGGAGGACCTTGCACTTAGCATGGTTAAACTTCATCAGGTTGGCATCAGCACACCTCACAAGCATGTCAATGGCATTCCTTCCCTCCAATGTATCAACCGAACCACACAGCTTGGTGTCATCGGCAAACTTGCCGAGAGCACACTCAATCCCACTGTCCATGTCACCCACAAAGATGTTGAACAAGACTGGTACAACACTGATCCCTGAGGGACACCACTCGTTACTGTTCCCCAGCTGGACATTGAGCCATTGAGCATTACTCTTTGCGTGCGGCCATCCAGCCAGTTCTTTATCCACCAAGTGGTCCACCTATCAAATTGATGTCTCTCCAACTTAGAGAGAAGGATGTCATGGGAGACAGTGCCAAAGGCTTTACACAAGTCCAGGTAGATGACATCAACTGCTCTGCCCCTGTCCATCAGTTCTGTACCCCATCATAGAAGGCCACCAGATTGGTCAGGCAGGATTTCCCCTTAGTGAAGCCATGCTGGCTGTCACCAAGCACCTTGTTGGTTTTCATGTGCCTCAGCATGCCTTCCAGGAGAATCTGCTCCAAGATTTTGCCAGGCACAGAGGTGAGACTGACTGCTCTGTAATTCCCCGGGTCATCCATTTTCCCCTTCTTAAAAATGGGGGTTATATTTCCCTTTTTCCAGTCATCGGGAACTTCACCTGACTGCCATGATTTTTCAAATATGATGGACAGTGGCTTAGCAACTTCATTTGCCAGCTCCTTCAGGACCCGCGGATGGATTTCATCAGGTCCCATGGACTTGTAAACATTCATGTTCCTAAGATGGTCTCGAACGAGATCCTCCCCCACAGTGGGCCCAGGGTCTTCATTCTCACCGTCCCTGCGTCTGCCTTCCAAGACTTGGGTGATGTGGTCAGAGCATTTGCCGGTGAAGACTGAGGCAAAGAAGTCATTAAGAACCTCAGCCTTCTCCAAATCCAGGGTAGCCAGTTCTCCTGATAGCTTCTGGAGAGGGCCCGCGTTGTCCCTAGCCTGTCTTTTATTTGCCGTGTACCTATAGAATCCCTTCCTGTTATCCTTAACATCCCTAGCCATCTTTCACATCCCTCCCCAAGCAGGCCGCTTGTCTTTGCTTCCACCTTTTATAAACCTCTTTTTTCCCTCAAAGTTTCCTCAGCAGCTCCTTATCCATCCAAGGAGGTCTCCTGGCCCTCCTGCAGCACTTCCTTCTAGCAGGGACACATCACTCCTGAGCTTGTAGCAGGTGATCTTTGAATAGCAACCAACAGTCTTGGGCCCCCCTGCCCTCTAGGGCTGTATCCCATGGAACCTTACTGAGCAGGTTCCTGAAGAGGGCAAAGTCTGCTCTCTTGAAGTCCAGGGCAGTGAGCTTGCTGCACGCTCTTCTCACTGTCCTGAGGATCTTGAATTTGACCATCTCATGATCGCTGCAATCAAGGCTGCCCTGGAGCATCACATTCCCAACCAGCCCTTCCCTGTTGGTGAGGACGAGGTCAAGCATGGCACCTCTCCTTGTCGGCTCCTCTATTACTTGCAGAAGGAAGTTGTCTTCCACGCAGTCGAGGAACCTCCTGGATTGCTTGTGCCAGGCTGTACCATCCCTCCAACAGATATCAGGATGGTTGAAGTCCCCCATGGGGACAAGGGCCTGCGAGCGTGAGGCTGCTCCTATCTGTCTATAAAGCACTTCATCCACAGAGTCTTCTTGATCAGGCAGTCTGTAACAGATCCCCACAATAATGTCCCCTATCACTGTTCTCCTTTTAATCCCAACCCACAAACTCTCTGTTGACTGCTCACCTGTCCCCAGACAGAGTTCCATACTCTATTCTATCACTGACATTAATAGCAACTCCCCCTTCCTGTCTGCCAGGCCTGTCTTTCCTAAAGAGCCTGTAACCTTCCATTCCAACATTCCAGTCATAGGAGCCATCCCACCATGTTTCTGTGATAGCTATTATATCATATCCCCACAGACACATAGGTATATATCATATCATATCCACATATATCCAAATCTGGCAGCAGCTGGGCTCATACTGGGACGTTACAGTAAACCTGTCAGCTGTCCTCATGTCTCCTTCTACCTGTGGTTCTTCAAGGAGCAGCCTAGTTGAGCCTGAAGAAGACATCTGATGGTTTGTGTGGCATTAGCACAGTAAAAGAGCCATCCTCTTGTCTCATGGAGGGAAAAGGCAGCTTTTTTGACTGTAATACTGTGTGACCTGGATCTCCCCTGTGGCTTTCTGCGTAGCTCTACAGGGTTGCTTGTCTCTTATTCTGTAGCAAGTAGTTGCTGCCTTGACTTTTCTCTCCAAATAGCATAGACTGGCAATTCTTGGCTCTTTTAGCTGCTGTCAGATGAGTAAATAAGAGATTTGTTTTTCCTTTAATGGGACTTTAATTCTTAGCTTCTAACGCTAATGGTGTTCAAATTTTAAAATATCTATTTTTGATAATTCAAAAAAAATGTATTTAAACCTTATGGTGGGACTGGATCCATTGAAAGCTAAATATTTGACTTGTTGTTTCATGTCGATTTGTTGATAGATCTGAAATTCTCCTGTTTAAAACTCTAAATATTTGGGTCCGAATTCTGTCATTCCTTGGCTGCAAGTTACAAGCATACTTTATTTTAGAAGAAATCCTGGGGTGATCTTGCTATTGTCTTTGGGAGGAGAAAAATCCAAATCAGATGAATCAGTCTCCCCTATTCTCATCCATTCTCAAAAGATACTGCAGGGGTGGCGTACCATACATGGTAGGCTCCCACACAGGCCTTACCACCTGACTGCAGCAGTGGCAGCCTTCAGAAGGCATAGTATTGATTGTGCTAAGGGGCATCTAGTGGTTAAATACGTAGGCAGGGAAATGTTGATTGAAGGGGATCCTGGAGAGAAACCCTGGCAGGCAGAATCTCAGTGGGTGTAAGAGATAAAGTTGCCATGGTGAGAGTGCTTGCTACCATTAGTACATCTTGGTGCTCTTGATGAAGAAGAGTGCTTACATACTTCTGTTCTCACAGACCATCCTGTTTCCAGTAGTGTAGACAGTCAATCTGGTTGATATTCTGTTGCAACCTGTTAATATTTAGAATTAATTGTGCTGCTATTCTTCTGCAAGGTTGTTGCTTTAAAATTGACTTAGGTTAGCATTAGCTTCTATTTTTTTTTTTGTTGTCAGGTGCAATTATAAGATTCCAGAATTACTTTGTCTGTAAATGCCATGTTTATACAATACTGAGAATGTCGTTCTGTAAAGTGGCTGGCCAAGGGAAATCCTCTCTTGCCTTCTGTTTGTTTAGTACCTAATCTCCGGAGCCCTTGAAAAACTACCAGATGAAAAGTTATACAGCACTAATGAAATATGTATTCACTGAAAGAAAAAATGACTGAAAGAGGAACATCTCTCAGCTTCATATTTTAGCAGATCTGAATATAGGTCACGTGTATGAGAGATGGGAATCATAGAATGGTTTGGGTTAGAAAGGACCTTAAAGATCGTCTGCTTCCAACCCCCCTGACATGGGCAGAGGCACCTTCCACTAGACCAGCTTGCTCAAAGCCCCATCCAACCTGGCCTTGAACACTGCCGGGGGGGAGCAGCCGCAGCTTCTCTGGTTAACCTTTCCAGTGTCTCACTACCCTCATAGTGAAGAGTTTCTTCCTAATACTTACTCTAAAGTACCCTTTTCCAGTTTAAAGCCATTTCCCCTTGTCCTGTCACTACATGCCCGTGTAAAAAGTCCCTCTCCAGATTCCTTGTAGGCCCCCTTTAAGTACTGGAAGGCTGCTGTAAGGTCTCTCTGGAGCCTGCTTTTTCACAAGCTTAACATGCCCAACTCTCTAAGCCCATCTTCAGAGGAGAGGTGCTGGATATGAGCATGTGACAGAATTCCTCTTACTATATAGAAAATTAATCAGGCCAGATCTACAACCATGGGAAACTCCAACTGAATTCTGATAGAGCTGCATTTGGGAAATGCTGCTGTTTCCCAGGGCTCTGCAGTGTCTGCACCCGTACTTGAGATCTAGATCTCAGTTCTGCAGGAAACTGTGAAGTGCTGAAAGCCTTAGCTAAAGCTGGGTTTTCCAGGCTCCCTAGTGTAGAGCTGAACTTTGATTAGAGTTGGAGCCCTCAAGGCTTTTGCACTCTCAGGCTGGAGCAGCAAGCCTTGGATCACTGGCACAGCTGCTGCTTCTGAGCCAAGCCAGGGAGCAGGGAGTGGAGTGCCACTCCATAAGGTAGGGGAATCATACCTTGTTTGCCAAGAGTTCATCAAACCTCTCCATATTTCAGGTGAAATATTGTGCGTTCAACAAATTGCCATTTTCCTACAAAAATCTGTCTCGCTGAAAGGTTTCCAACCAACTTGAGTCACAAGTGAAAACGAATGTGTGGAGCTCAGCCTGGTGCCAGTTTGTTCCAATCCCATGTTCATCAATTAGTAAGGAACAAATGTATGTATTTGCCAGTCTTTCTGCAGGGAGTAGTCTGGAGTGCTGCTGTCAGGATTTAAAATTCCTCTGTGAAGCTGTAGGGAAAAAACTTTCCAATATACCTGCCACTATTACAATGGGCTCAGTTATTCCTTTCTTTTCATAAGTACTGTGTTAAACAAGGAATTGAATAACTATATGTATAAAGTGTATATTAATGAGTGTGCTTGTTCAAATAATATGTAAACCATTACACATGGCTGGATGGATGGAGTTCTGTTTAAAAGGTAATCAGGACCAAGCCTGAGTACACTAAGCATTGTAGTCATACTGGAGCATGTAGTCTCTATCAGAAAGAGCCTGTAGTCAAAATATGAGGACAGAAAGATTAACTGTTATCATTAATAGACTGATAAAATAGAGTAAATGGCAGATGTTTGTATTTTATCATCACAGAGCTGTTTGTTTTCTGGTAGAATTAATTTGTAACAAATTGTTTCAGTACTGCCTTGGTATTGCCAGGTGCTGTGTTTTTACTCTAATGATGCAAAAGTCAACGATGGACGCTGCTGTGAGGGTGTTGTTTTGCTGGTTTGCTCTGGACAATTGTTATTTCTGAGGTTACACAGAATGATCATGCTTAGCACATAATAGATAAGGGGGTTTTGTTTGTTTGTAATCAAGAAAGCTACTAGTTATGGCTTGGAAGTCTTTTTATGCACAGACAGGTCATGAGGATCTGGTTGTAAGAACTGTTTGATCCATGCAGACTTCATCATTTCCATGCTGCAGATACAGATGTTCCTGATTTATTTTTTTTTTCAGTTGAGTCTGATGTTTATGTTCATTGACTTATGTGTAAAGGAATCCTACTGTTCCTAGTGCCTGACCTCTTTCCAAGTGCTCAGAATGAAGAGTTCATTAGTTAACTTTTTTATAATGGTGTGGCAAGTGTAGAGTTGAGATTTCTATAATGCTAGTAAATTCTTTTCTGCTTAATACGTGCTTTTATCTTTCACCTCTTGAACCAGGTTCATCAGCACCAAGACAGGGGTGAGACCTTTCAATGCCAGCTATGCCCTTTTACCTCCTCCCGCCACTTCAGCCTGAAACTCCATATGCGTTGCCATCAACATTTCCTCAGGACAGAATCCAAAGTGAAGGAGGAAATACCAGAAACTGAGGTGAAGGGGTCACCACAGATAAATAGTGACTCCTGCCCGGCACCACAGAGGGAAGGAGGTGGACCTGACCTGACAGGATCAGCATCTGTATCTAAAACACCTGATGTGGCTGGGCAGCCTAGTGGAGGTATTCCACCTTTACTAGTGAAAGAAGAGCCCAAAGATGACAATGGCATATCAGCTGCACCTTTTGCTCTTAGCATTGTTGACAGAGTGTCCAACAACACAAAGCTGAAAGACTCCTCTGACTTTATGGCCAATACAGCATCAGCACTATTCAGCCAGGACATCTCTGTCAAGATGGCATCAGATTTTCTTATGAAGCTGTCAGGTAATTGAGCAGCAAGAGGCAGCATCAGCTGCTTCTTTACAGGCTAAGAAACACTTTGCCTTGGGTTTGCTAAGTCATGGAATTGCAGGGAGAAAAACATTGCAACTTCTTAACTTAGAATTTCTTGTTTCTTCTGATAAGGAGGAGTGCATGATGGGTGGAAAATGGTGAGAGGAGAAAGGGATTTTGCTGTTTAATTGGTAGGATTGGGAGAGAGAACTTTCTATCCAGGATTTCATGTTCATTGACAATTACCTGCCAAGTCTCACTTGGTGTGTTTTTCAGACATGCTGAATACTTGTAGTTCTGGTTTGAAATTACTGAGGGTCACAAGTGCCCAGCACATTAGAAAATACAGCTCTTGAGTTTTCACCTTTACCCATCTGTTTAAATAGGACCAATAAGACTGGTCACCTTTCCTTCAGAGTAATATTTGAGGTCTAACCATTAAATATGTGTGAAGTATGAATGTTACTGCATTTCTTGATTATTAACACTAAAAAGGTAGTTCTAGAGATTCATGAATATTTTTTCAATTTTTTTTTACTATTTTGCTTTAAATTCATATCTAATGCAAACCACATGCTTATTGTGTTTTCTTTCACTGTCAGATTATTGCTCTAAGAATGATATTCATAATGCTGTAAGAATGAGACTCTGAAGTTGCAGATATGTTTAGGGTGAATCTGTTTTATGTGCTCTTTTATTGATTTGACTGAACACTTCAGAATTGTTAAAGAGCAAGAAGTCAGAAAAAATGTCACTTGAGAAACCCTGTTTCACAAGAAGATGGCAGTCCCTATGGCAAGTTTTAGACTTCAGAGATAGAAGATATCCTTTTCATTAGAGAACAACTGGTCACCTTTTTACTTTAAATGGAAAGTAAGATGCATTTTTGCAAACTTTATTGTCAGGTAAGCTAAGGAATTAGCTCTGTCTTGATGCCATTGCCTTGGTGAAACTGCAGCCATTTATTTTTTGAAGGCTTACTGTCTTCATCTGTCCAGACCTTTATATCTCTGGAACCACAGTTCTCTGGGGGATTGAATAGAATGGGTAAACATGAGAAATCAAGCCTGAGGCTTCATGGAGGCAACAATGGAAGAGAGCTGAGGAGAAGCAGGAGGTGAAATGAGCTGATACAAATGGTTTGCTGTGTGGGTTGGAACAAGCAACAAAAGCCTTCCCTAAAAAAAAAAAATAATAATCTGTTCGTATAACTTATTATTATGACCAACAACAGTTGAGCATGGCTGTGTTTTGATTTGCTTGTAAATTTTTTACTTGTATTTTTTTTAATTGAGTTTTGAATGTGGACTCTGTATGAAATCCATTTTTTATGTTGTCTGACAGCTGTCATATATGTGTTGTCGTTCTGATGTCTCTCTTAGATGTGGAATGCTGTGCACTGAGTGGCTCTACACACTAGCTGACCATGACCACTAGCTGGTAGTGCTCATGATGGCTGCATGTAGCAAGAATGAGAGCAGAAAGCAGGAGAGGGGGGAAAGCCTGAAAGCTGAGAAAACATATAACATTTTGATGTGTTTTTTTTCATGTAGCAATTGAGGGGGAGCTGTTTACAGTTTGGCAGACAGTCATGTTTTCAACGTCTGATCTATTGGCATCAGAAAAAGGATACAAATGTAGATTATTCATGCAAAAGGCCTATGCAGTTATTTTATGGTGACTTACTAAAGGTCTTGAAACCTGACTTGTGTGCACTGTTACCTAGCAACATGTTATAAAGTCACTGGGGGAGTGAGATGTATCTGTAATTTTGTATGTGTGCATATTTGGGTAAAAATATACTGCTAGTCACTAAGTTTACTACACAAGCAAGAAGAGCAATGTTAAAAGGAAAGGAATTTCTTTTCTCCTGAGATTTATATTGTGTTATATACATTTAGCTCATGCTTTCCTCCATACAGTGTGCATAAATTTAGAGTAGAAGTAATTCTTTTCTGGAAAGTTGGCTAAATATTAGCTGCATTTTTTTCGACTGCTTGCTGTGCTGAACCAGGCTCCTTCGAGTGATTTCTTTATTACGACACTCACTTGTTAGGCACATCAGATCTTAAATTACTCGCCCTACCTTTTCCATGATATAAATCTTTTGACATCTCAAATTTTATATGCCAGTTGTAACAGCCAACACAGATTTGTCGAGACCAAATTATGTCAAAACAATCTAATTTTCTTCTCTGACAGGCCTTGTGGCTAAGAAAGAAACAGTAGATTGATATATAGACTTTTAGAATTTGGCGTTTATTCTTATTGAATATTGATGGTTTAAATGAACATTTATTTTTGCTTGCCAATGTTTATTGCATCTCTTCTTCTTGGTTGGTGTCAGTTTGTATGCCTCCAGTTTCATGGGAAACCTCAGGGACTGTTGATTTAATTTCTGTGCAGTTTCAGCATCTTTTTCCAAATGTGTGACTCAAAAGTGCTTGTCTCCCTTCAGACCTCAGAGTTACAGTTTCCATAAGTTTAACTGGTGCACCTAGGCTGAAAGACGGTATAAAATTGGTGTTTATTAATGATTATGATTTTAAAAAGCTTAATAAGCATGTGTATAAACTTGACTCAGTATTATTTCTGATTGTGCCATGCAGTACATTTTCTATCCTAGATGAAGTGGGTATCAGATGGCTGGAAAAGAGTATGTTGAAAGTAATTAATAGTTAGAAGAGTCACTTTTGAAATAGATCTATGAAAAATGTGCAGCTGTTCAACAAACAGTTGCACAAATACAAGCCCAGGAACAGCTAGCTAGGTAACAGTTCTGTGGGAAAGGAACAGGAGTTAACAGTGTCATAGTGGTACTAAAAAAGGCTGTTCAGCCTGGAGAAGAGAAGGCTGCGTGGAGACCTCATAGCAGTCTTCCAGTACCTGAAGGGGGCCTATAGGGATGCTGGGGAGGGACTCTTCATTAGGGACTGTAGTGATAGGCCAACGGGAACAGGTTCAAACTTAAACAGGGGAAGTTTAGATTGGATATAAGGAAGAAATTCTTTACTGTAAGGGTGGTGAGGCACTGGAATGGGCTGCCCAGGGAAGTTGTGAATGCTCCATCGCTGGTGGTGTTCAAGGCGGGGCTGGACAGAGCTTTGGGTGGCATGGTTTAGTGGGAGGTTTCCCTGCCCGTGGCAGGGGGGTTGGAACTAGATGATCTTAAGGTCCTTTCCAACCCTAACTATTCTATGATTCTATGATTGTACTGGGGTGTATAGAAGGACAAACAGCCTCAAAGAACAGGGAAACTGTCCTACTCTTAGTCCGTATGAAGTCCAAGGGTTTGGCATTATAGTTTGTGAAGAGTGTGGATGGTTGAAAAGACTTCAGAGGAGAGCATCAAAAATGACTGGAGATTTAGAAAACATGTCCAGTGAAGATGAATAAAAGGGAGTGATGTTGTGAGGCCTATAGAGAAGACTAAGGAGAGCCATTAATAAGCCTTTAATGCATTAAAGCGTTTATCTTGGGGAGAAGGAAATAATCTGTTGATTCATAGTAATTAAAACAAAAATAGTGGGCTTATGTTGCTGTAGGGTATAAGTCAGCACTAGGAAAATCTTCATGAAAGTTGAGGTAGTTAAAACTCTATGGTAGTGTGGCTGGAGAGATTGTGGCATGTCTGCCACTGGAGAATTTTAGAAGTATGTTAGATAACTGTCAGATATGGTTGATCACGTATTAGGCAGTAGGATGGAACAGATGTGTATGTGTATCTCAGCCAGTGAACCATCAGGCATTGGAAGCAGTTGCATGAAATTTTATCTGAACCTAAACAAGCAGCAAGATCTAGAGAAGCAAAGTGGGGAAAAAATTCACAGGTGTTCAAAGTTAGACCTGATTTTGAGTGGGCCAGAAGCGAATTGGATGACACTGCTCCAAATGGACTCTGAAATTTTTTCAGAAAGGCTTAAGGGAGCTTATGTTTAAAGAGGTTGAGAAATATTGCTGTGGGTGCCCTCTTGAGATCCCTTCGGCCCTTATTATGTGCCGTTGCTTGCCAGAAAGATTTTCAGTTACATGTTTCTTGAAATAAAGCATAACACATATCACCAAATGTAAATCTAAAAGTAAGAACAAATCTTGCTATTTGTTTTCCCCCGATTCCATTCTTTAGGTCCTAGTTTAAGGCAGGAGATTCTTTTATGTTCACAAGAAATTCAAAGGATTCTCTGAAATTTATTTAAAATTTGAAAGGGTTATTGTTTGTAAAGACAATTATCAGATGTCTCAACATATAAACGGAAGAATATTTAAGCATGGGCAAGTTTTTGCCTTCAAATCATCCCCCTTTTACTTCAGTAGGACTGCTTATATGCTTGAAGTTGCCCAACTGCTTTGCTGGATCAGTGCTTTGCCAGAAAGTTTTCTTACCCCAGTCCATTAATTCCACATTGAAACTTTGTAACTGTGTTCATATCTTAATTTGCAGAGTATTTGCTTTTCTTGTTTCAAAGATTTGGGTGGCAGATGTTATCTCTATATCTCTTTAAATACTGATGTCCTTCCACCTACTTCTAAGGCTTTAAGTTCTTTTGTAGTAAAAAATGGCTTTCACAGTGGTTCCAAATTACAATGGCCAGTGTACTCTAGTGAAGCTATTACTGTGCCTATGTTATCTGCTGCAGTTACTTTTCATAACATTCAAAAAGAAATGAATCCCATCAAAATGAATGGGATTCTTGCACTATTGATCTCAAAGGAATTCTATGTGGAAACAGTAATTGTAAGGCATACTTCATTGCTGGCCTCTCTCTGCGTCTTCGCTGTGTTCACCAAGTGCGTTACTCTAGAAAGCACACGTCGCTCTCTTATCTTGTGATGGTGTAAATTATCAAGTGTGCCTTGCTTCTGCAGTTCTTTTAATGTTCCCCAGGTTACTTGCATGAAAAAACTTTAAAATAGAGAGGAGGAAGGAGAGATAACATGCTGAGGGCTTGGGGCTGGCCCTGTTAAACAAATGAGAAACTGTGTTTTCTCCCAGTTTAAGTCATATCACTATTCTGTGAAGAGTAAAATCTTTATTTTGGAAAATAATGCCACCATGGGGTTTTGGTGACTGTCCAAAGTACTTGGACTTTGCATTCATGTTTTATTAGCTGATTCCATTAATGGAATAATGAAGTAGTAAATCATCAGACAGCTACATAGAAAATATTGGTAGATAAGCTAAGCAATCACTTAGATTATTTATTCTGTTTGGTTCTTACAAATTACTGCATTCGTTAAAGATAACACAAGTAATTTGAAATGTTTTAGATTTGCCATTGACAATACTGGACTGACTGGCTTTAACTCTTCAAACAACTATTTTTAATAAAATAAAAGCATGTCTAATTAAATTGTGCTAATTGATGCATTTGTGTAGTGAGTTCCAAAGAAAAGACCATGCTGCCTATATTTGGGATTCATGGTTGATGCCAGAATGTAAAATTTCAATTAGAATATGTAAGCGCACAGGGATGGCAATTATTGAGCTATATTCTTAATTTAAAAATACCGTGAATTCCATAATGCTGCTGTCAGTGTAAATACCCTGATGTCATCGAGATCTCTCTTTGAAGTGTCTCTCCAGATTCACAATTTCCATATAAATCTTTAATTTAAAATAAAACTGAAAAGGGGCAATAGCACAGCTAATTAAGACTTGGGCAAATAAAAGCTTGTACTAATCTTTGCCACTGATATATTGCTACCCTTATCATCTCTTTTTAGCAATTGCTAGTCTTACATCCACAATTTCCCACCATCCTTAAAGGCATACCCCATCATACTTCACACCTTGAAGGAGTATGTAGGATTTAGCAAGATAAAGCAGTGTGGACTCTGTTCTAATCCACTCTTCTAAAATGCAGAATAACAAAGTACTTTTTTGTGTACTCAGCCCAATACAGCTTAAAAGAAGACATGAATATGATTCTGGACCAGCCCTGTGCTTGCGATTTAGTTTTAATATCTACACAAACTCTTATACTCTAAGACTAGACTCTTTTGCTTCCTTGATTACACCATTACTCTGAGCAGAAGTCCTAGCTCATGAGCCTTTCTGTCACATCTGTCCAAAAGGGGAATTGGAGACATTGTTACTTTCATCATCTCTGATTGTTTTGGGTGTTGTTTTCTTAAACAAATACAAAGGTCAGTCTGGTGGTGTTTCTCTCCTTCTCTGTTTCTCTTCCTTTGTAGAGAGAAGGAATATCTATACTACTAACAGTTATTTCCTATCAGCCACAAATTTCCCTTTGCTCCTTTCACTCTCCTTTTTTCTGTGTCTGCCCCAGAATTTTGACTATTCTACTGTTATTTTTATTTTTATGTGGAAAGGAGAAGGTAGTCTTGGCAGCTATTACAACCTTGTTTAGGAAGTGGGACTTTGGCAATGTAACAGATATCTTAGGGCATGGGGGGATGTGTTGTCCTGCAAGTGTCTTAGCAATTTGCCTAATTCCTCCATTTTACTTGCACTAGAACACTGAAATTTTGAGGGGACAGTAGTAGGACTGGTCATTCTCCAGTGCTGGGTCTCATTTTGCTTGACTACAGCTTCTCAAATACAAATCAGAATCATAGAATGGTTTGAGTAAGAAGGGATCCTAAAGATCATTTAGTTCTATGCCCCCTGCCATGGGCGGGGGCACCTTCTACTAGGCCAGGTAGCAGCTTTAGAGAAGATCAGGATAGTTAGCACGTCTTTCTTTGATCTCTCTTACATATTTTTAACATACTTAAGCAAGACTGTTTGGAAGACCCCATATTCTAAGTGGTCTCTGGAAGCCCAGAGGTGGCAAGTCTTGACATCATCATACTTCTCATGATTGTTTCTTTTGCCATTCCACTGTTTTGTTAAAAAGAAATGCTGTAATGCTGAGTGCTCTTGAGTAATAAGTTGGGGTTTTATCAATAGTTCCCATCCTCTTCCTTGTAGCCCTAAAGGTTAGTTTATTTGGCTGAGAGCAGAGTAGAGGGCTTTGAAAATTAAATGTAATTGAGTTAGAACTCCCAGAACGGTTAGGTAGCACGAGGTGCTCTGGGACAGATTAATATGCCAGGTCAGAAGGCACTAAAAAGAAATGAGGGACCATCCATGCTGCCAGTAGAACAGTATTTCTCCTTTTGGGCCACTTACAGTGTAGACAGCCTCGATGTTTAATAAGCTGGACATAGTTTATCAGCCCAATTGGATTTTTGTCTGGAGGTTCTCCAACCGGTTCCGATTGCATAGATTTTTCTTGCAAAGCAATTAGCTCACCAGAGGCTTCTACTGCAGTGTTTGTATCCCTCACTTAGTTCTTGAATATCAGCAAAATATAAGCCCTAGTCTTCATGCAGAATGCCAATACCTACTTGCACATTTCAATTACAAGAGCAAAACCAGTAGAAGGCTCGAGTCATATCCTTTATTAACCTTATCTGCCTTCAGAATGATGGTGCTCAGTGTCAGGGAAATGTGTCTTCCAAATACAGCAGAACTGATCTGTCAGAGGTCTTTGGTTTCTTATAACTTGCACAACTCACAAATTACCATGTGCAGTGGAAGGCTCCGTATATTATTCAGATGCTCTAGCTCTAGTAGGACCTTTCTTCCTCAGGTAGAAGTCATGCCATAGTTCTCTTGCCATGGTGGCTCTGAGAAGAATCACAATGGGAGGCTCTCCCACAAGATCTCAAGACCAGTTCAATGTGCAGTGCCTTTTGGAATATGTCTTCACTTTTCTCTCAGCCATGACTGGCCCACTCAGTCTCATCTTTGTAGCTGTGGTCAGGCATTACTAGTAAAATAATACGATGGTGAGCAGTGTGCTGTGGTACTTTCATTGCAGTTCCTTTTGACCCACACTCTGTAGACGCTTTTTCTTGTGGCCTCTTTTGTGGCAGCATTTTTATTGTGGATTCTTTCTCATGTTTGCTCAGACAGATGGACGGAATGGTGACCAACTCTGCTGCTTGTGACTTGTAACACTGAGCTTGGCTTTAAATAATCAGCCCATTTTTCCTCTTTCAGTTATAAACACTTTGAGCATTTGGAAATCCTCGTAAGTGGACTGATGCAGTTAGCAGCTTCTGTCAGAGTGTTTCAGATTAGTGGCAGATGCCCAAAGCTTTTCTTGTGGCATTTGGCAGGTTGAGGAAAGTGTTATAACTTCTATCATCTACTTTTGCTAAATGGCTCAAATGATTCCAGTTACCAAGAAGATAAAAATCAGCAGTCTGGAATCTTCTTTGATCTGGGCTTTTCTTTTTTTTCTGGGTATGGAATAGAATGGAACAAATGGAGTATTATCAGCTCTGCTTGAGAGATTGCTGCCTGTTGGTTGCATTTGTTGGGTGGGTTGGGTTTTTTTTTTTTGCTCATTGTATATTTCGAAATTAAATTGCTGGGTTTTTTTGGACTCAGTCCGTATCCTTCACTCTGCTCTCATTGCAATTCAGAATGAACGTAAATTAAATACAAATGAAGTATATATATATATGTGTATCTATTTTTGTATGTAGATAGAAGATGTTATTCCTTCTGGGGACTAATAATATTGTCATTCAAATATACTTTAATAGACCCGAACATCATCTTTTTAATCCTTGTCTAGTTCTAATTTTTAAAAGATTCCTCAATCATAGGGTTGTTTTGTTGGTTTTGGTTTTTTTTTAAACCCCTCTAGTCTCAATCAACATTTATTTCCCTAATTTGCAATGTTTTTTTCTTACATCTGTTTACTGTTCTCTCTAATATGACTAGTGGATTCATCATAGCTGCTATTTCCCATGTGTTTGCAATTTTGCCTGTAATTGTGGATCCAAGATAGGACACAGGATAAAGTGGTGGGGATTTTTGGTGTTTCGGGATTTTTTTCTCCTCTAGTTTTAATGTATGAATCTGATAGACTGGATAACTTCACCAATTTTTTATTTGCCCTTCTATTTAGGCTTCATTTACATTGGAATCAACTTTAGTATATTTCAAGAAGGAGTAAAGGCTACATTAGTTGAAGCAAAAGTCCCATTAATTGAAGCAACTGGGTTGAAAGTGACCCAATAGTTGTCTGATTTTACTTGTGTTTCTTGGGTGAAGAAAAATGAAGTAAATAACTCATCTGTGTTTGTGTCTACAATTAGGGTGTTTGATTTTTGGAGAGTGTGGTCAGTTCAAAAAATGTGCTATCAGTTAATTGAGGAAATAAAAGCCTACTTCTTTCCTAATATTGTAATTCTATTATCTGTCCAAAGCACAGCAGCTAGAGTGGATAGAACCAGCAACATGAGTAAGAACAATAGTCTGGGCTCCTTTTCACCTTCATGTAATACTGCCAAATGCACATCTTCAGGACATCGTCTGGACTGTAGGACCCTGACTATGTTTTGTATTTCTTATAGGTGATGTCTTGTAGAGACACAGGGGCACACTGAGTATATAAATCTCATGGAAAGCCCATTCAGATTATGCCTGATGTGTTGGTGGTTCAACATAGTTTTAGCATTGGTATCCCAAGCGGCAGCTCAGAAGTGAGGGAGCAGTGGTTTACAGCAGTGTGTGAAGAGCTAATAGGACAGCAGTAGGAGAGCTAATGTGTGGAGCAGGGATAAAAAAGGAAAGTGAAATAAAGGAAAGGAGGGAAACTTGCTGGATTCCACCTTCAAGTCATTCTGAGTGTGTTTAAGCTCTGATGTGACCTGCCTTGAAGTTTTGGTTCTCTGAGCTACAAGAACTTGGCTTCATCTCAGTACAGCTTGAGAATACCCTGCGGTAAAGAGCATAGAGCACTTGACACCTGCCCTCGGATTGGGTCAGATTGGCTGCTGAATTTAGGCTTGGTGATAAGGGGGTTTAATAAATGTTGATTTCTTCCAAAAGTACCCACTTTGATCTTCCATCTTGTGGTAGGGGAATCTGTAAGGCGTCTGTCACTGCGTACTCTAGAGCCTGACTCTGAAAAAGGTTAGTAGTTTAAGGCTGTGATATTATATGAATTCTGTTATAGTGATTCAGTTTGCATGTGGATGTTTCTTCATTGTTCTTAACCTGGCTTATAATGGACCCATGATTGCAGTCTTACACTGATCTATGTATGTTAAAGGCCAGGTCGGACAGGGCCTTGAGCAACCTGGTGTAATGGGAGGTGTCCCTGCCCATGGCAGGGGGGTTGGAACTGGATAATCTTAAGGTCCTTTCCAGCCCAAACTATTCTGTGATTCTGTGTGAGTTTAATATCACCTCTATATTTTGAATGGTAAAAGTGTATGCTGACCTGGTCTGTAGTGCTTTCTCTACCTGGTTCATTTTCTGCCCTGGTTCATGGACAAAACCAGCTGGCTTCACAGGTTAATGATTGTTCTTATTGGATTATCTCTACCTTTTTACTCAGATTTGTGTTTCCTTTATTTTCTGGGAAAATTTGAATTAATGACTTCTTGAAATTAATACATTCAAAAGATTTCTCCAGGTTTTTTGAACATTCAGGCAAATTGCTCTCTATCAGTTGCACTCAGCTCCCGGTGGAGGTATTTTTTTATATCAGTAGCTCCTAGAGTAGAATGTTTTAAAATAGAAGGAAGTGTGGTGTAGAAGGTCTGGGTCTTTTTGGGTTTTTTTGGTGACCATTAATCACCCCAGGTCAAACCCCAGAATAGACAGAGCCAGAAAGATGTAGAAAGATGTAGGTATGGGTAAAGAAGATAGATGGAAGTCTTCTGTAAGAACCTTGGTACAGATCAGTTTGAGAGCCTTAACCTGTATTTTGATAAATTACAACATGTTTGAATGTTTCATATTTCAGCTTTTGCTCTTTTTTTTAAAATTAAAAGGGAAAAGCAATTTCTTGTACTGGTAGAAGTGCTTAACTGCTTATAGATCATATTAAAAATGCACATATAAGTTAATTTTTGGAGTAATGAATAGCAGCAATGTCTATGTACATGCTGCTTATATGTACACTGTTTATGTCACTTCCTTTGATCTTGTTCTTTGGTAATGGCTTGCCAACCAATAAGAAAGGAGAAAAATCAAACAAGCCTGGAATATAAACTGAAGTGTTGTGCTACGGGGTAATGCAGAGGATTGTCTTGTGGAAGGAGGAAAATATGTAAGAGCAATAGTGAGGTAAATGGTGGGAATGCTTAGAAGGCTAACAAAATGGGGATGATGCTCTATCTTTCAGGATTGTGGAGACAGGATTTTAGAGAGATGAGAAGTGTAAACTCACTGCAGTTTGGGGCACTGAACAAATCATCTGCTATGTGTTACTGGGAATTTAAAGTGAAATTTTGAACAAGAAAAAGGCACTAAGAGGTAGGGAAGGAAATGTCTCTTACTGGTCAAACATAAAGAGTTATAAGAAGAACTGCTGAAAAATGGTGTAACTTCTTTAGCCTCCTGTTTATCGTTCAGTCTGCTTGTGAATTTATATTGCTTGGATTTGGAGGTATTGTTTAAGAGGCATTCTTGGTTTTATCCCTTCAGCCAAACACCATGCAAAGGATCCACCACTGTCAAAGGGTATTAGAAAGACCATTCAAGAAGATTTTTCAGTGTGTAGATTTTAGGTAGCTCCAAGGTTTCTGTACCCTTCTCTAAGGTTACACAGCTGCTTACATGGAGTAATTGAAAGGGTTATTTTAAACTTGCTCTTTCATGGGTGTAGAACCTGGAACACTGCTCTGACAGCATCTTCTAGTGCAGAGCTGTCTTCCTAATATCTCTCTTCTCTCTTTCTTAACAAGTACCAACTTGAAGGACCGAAGAATTTGCTGTCTTTTCCCTTTCTCCCCTCCTTCCTGCTTTCTACTGTTCATCTCTTGCCTCTCTTCAGTGCTCTAAGAGCTCAATATGTAGTACCCATGGGCTTTTCCAAATTTGCCCTTACATGAAATGATGTTGTGAACTTCCATCAAGCCTATAGAAGTTGTACAAACCAATGACCAGAGGAATGTTTTTCAAAGCCATAGGGACAAAAATGTAAGAGGAGAAGGATAGTTTCTTGAGCTTTGGTACATGCAGTTTTTGTGTTTCAAAATTATCCCTTTGTTCAAAAGATGAAGAAGTTTGTTTATCTCTTGAAGTGTCATTGAATACTGTTTGACATGCTTGCTTCCACTGCCTGCTCTAGCATTGCTCATGTTACGGTTTCTTCCTGTTGCTAGCTGCTCTGTGATTATATATTACATACCTTGTTAAGTCTCACTTGTTTCCTTCTCTTGACAGCTGCAAATCAAAAAGAGCCCTTGACTCCTAAATTTAAAGTGAAAGAGGAGCCTGCGGATGAAGAAGCTCCAAGTTCAGCCTTGTCTCAGTCCAGCTATGTGTTCAGCCAGGAACCTGAAGCCTCAGCTCCAAACGTCCCTGAGGAGAAACTCAAGCCACAGGAAGTGCAGGCAAATGTAATGAGGCAGGACATGTCAGTCAAGGCAGCATCTGAGCTCCTCATGAAGCTCTCAGGTAGATATTTAATTTAATCGTATTCAGCTTCTTAATTTCTTTTTCATGTATGCTCTCGAGCTTACCTTGTAGAAGGAATATTTAGCTTTAGTAGCGAGTGAATGAACAATAGAAAAGGTCTGTCTACACAGGTTCATATACCTATGACACCTCAGTTTGGTCTGGTGCCATAGTATCCAATTATCTGTGTTCTGGTTTTCAAATTAATGACTATTTGATAAGTAAACAAAATTATGCCTTAAAGCTTTTAGATGTTGTCATTTTTTAAGTGTACCAAAAAATGTTAATACCAATTTATTCATGTCTTTCATTAACATCATAAGACTGTGTGTCCGTACTGAACTGTATCTGATACAGCTTTATAAATGATGACTTTTAAAGCCTTTTATTTTTTTCAACAGTATCTTGTACTCAAAATTATAAGATACACAGTTAAAAATATAATGCAAACTGAGCCAGATTTCTGCTGTTGGGGCGACCACTTGAACTTTCCTACTTTGCCTTAGTGATAAATCCTTTTGCCAGATAAGAATGCATGTGTATACACATATGTACTGGTACAGCTGGAGGGAGTCAAATAAAGATGTATGTACTGCTAATTATGCTTTGCCCCACTGTTAGAATCAAGGTTTAACTTTAAGGGAAAGTGAAAAAGTTGAATTCTCCCTGCTGGGAACAGGTTAAGTGAGTGACAAAAAGGCTTTGAAGTTCTAATAGACTTGAATTTTTAGGAACAAGATGTGAAACTCAGTCTGGGAGGATGGGTTTCGTACTTCCTCACCTAAACCGGATCAGTTAGTTTTTAAGTATTCTCCAAAACTGGACTTATTTATTTTTTTTAAGTATGCTGAAGTCATGCAAGGGGTGCCAGTGGAAATGTTTACAAGTTTAGTAACTTCTGAGAACCCTGCCAAACCCATCTGAATTTTTTTTGGCTTGACTGGATGCTTTTAACATTGAATTTGAGGTCAAATGTATACGTGGAAGGCTTTAACTATTCTATGATTCTGTAGATGAGAAGATAAAGCATTACTCTAGGATTTATTCAGATGGTATTGCTGCAGCTGATGTTCCCAGTTCAGCCAGTGGGTGGGGTTATACAAAGTTTATCACTTTGATGTTTTCAACTTGCACTTTTCTGAATTACCATCTGAGTCAAAAACTATGAAGGAAGGAAACACAAAGATACAGTTTAATGTAGGAAAAATGTAAAAGGAATATATAAGATCAGTAGCCACTTTAGTGGTTTTTTTTAATTTTTATCTGGTAGAATACTCAGATCACTGTTGACTTCCCAGCTTATCTGAAGCAATTCTACATTCTGTTTTTGGTGATTTAGAACTTAAACAATCATAGAATCATGGAATAGTTAGGGTTGGAAAGGACCTTAAGATCATCTAGTTCCAACCCCCCTGCCATGGGCAGGGACACCTCCCACTGAACCATGCCACCCAAGGCTATGTCCAACCTGGCCTTAAACACCACCAGCGATGGAGCATTCAGAAGTTCCCTGGGCAAACCATTCCAGTGCCTCACCACCCTTACAATAAAGAATTTCTTCCTTATATCTAATCTAAACCTCCCCTGTTTAAGTTTGAACCTGTTACCCCTTGTCCTATCACTACAGTCCCTAATGAAGAGTCCCTCCCCAGCATCCCTATAGCCCCCCTTCAGATACTGGAAGGCTGCTATGAGGTCTAACAATATAAACAATTAAAAATTAAGCTACTTCCTTAAAGTGAAAACAAGAACAATCTTCCTTCTTTTTCTTGATACTGGAATGAGGAAAAAAAAAATAAAGAGTAATGAGTATGTCTGGATGTTCTACTGTCTGTAGGAAATCTTCAGTCAAGTACCCTTATTAGATTTGATTTGTTATATAATTAGGTTAAGTCAGGTCCTTCCAGGCTCTATATATTCTTGGTAAAAACTGAATGGATTACATCCTTGCTTTGTTATTTTCACTTTCTTCTGTGTGATACTAATTACCAAACCCTGTACTGCATACAAATTCAGCAAGGGATTTCTGACCCTTCATAGTATTTTGCTTTCTGTGTTCCTGATAGACATGCTTCTGTTATCCCCTAAGCAATAATATTGCTGATTGTTGCTGCCTCTTAGGATTTAGGCATAGACCATGCTGTCTCCTTTCACATAAAAGATACATTGCTTTATATTTTTCACTGGGAAATCTGTTTTCCCAAACAGAGATGCTGTGTTGCTAGCTCTTAGCTGAGCTTCTCCAGTGTAGTGGAAGGCCTTTCCAGCTCTAGCGTCTAGTGTGGACTGGTGTTTTGCAGTCTCTCCTATAGTATGCACCAGCCCACACTAGCAACCTATAATGGAGGGATTTGTCAGCCACTCAGAAACTATTCTAAAGCTATAAAAATGTGGAAGAATGAACATCATTTACTTTAGTAGAACATTAACAGAACATTTACTAGGTGTTATTGTCGAGGTATATGTACAGAACCTTATCTGGAGATGCTATGCCTTTCTATACCAGTTTTTTCTCTACTGTGTCCACTTGGATTCAAATCTACCTCACAGTTCACAAACTTGATACCTAGATACTTGATACTTACTCTCACTTCTTCCAAAAAATTATTCAAACTAAGAAGGTCAATGTGTCCTGGGCATATCTAGGTAGAACCCGTTTCCATCCAGATAGTCAAAACAAAACTTCCTAACAACTGATCTGGAACTTAAAAATAAATGAAATGCTGATTTTGAAGAAATGGTCTTTGGGGGTTAGCAGGCAAAGTTTGAGCTTTAGTGCAGACTTTTAACCTACATTTTAGAGAACATGAAATGACTGCCATGGTTTATACGAATGTACAAAAGTGAACTGTGAATTCTGTCCATTACTAAGTTTTGACTGAGACTAGGTCCAATGGTAAGCAAACAGATTTGAGGAGATAGTGGAGTGGGGCAAATGACTCTTACCTCTGCTTGGAAGGGGGCCATCCCTGCAAGATTTTGAATTCCTATTAGATGTTGTACTAAATCACTTAAAGGAAATGGAAGTGATGTATTTAAAATACACCTGAACCTGTTTTCTGCATTCTTACCAGTTCTGTTTCATGGAAAAGCTAATTTATGTGTCAAAATGTTGAAATAAGTGGCGCATCTGGTTAGTCTTGTACACTCAATCTTATAAATAGAAAGGTAGGTTACAGAAGAGTCTGAAATTTAAAATAAACCTTTGCATTTACCTGCTAAGGTGTAAGTCTAAAAACTCACCTTTCCATTGAAATAATCATGCTGCTAATATGTTTTGGGCACGTATTATCTTTCAGAAGCATACAGTGTTCCCCCTTGTCCAAAAATAAATGCATAGCTGGAGGTGTATCAAATCTGTTCCAGGTACTAGCATTTTATAAGTAGTCTTTCACCCTAGTGCCTTGAACTGTGACATTAGTATGTCCCTGTCTTTCCTAGAAACGTTGCCTGAATCACATTTGCCTTTATTTGAGCTGTATCTTATTTGTATCTTTTCTTATCTTGCATTTCTGTTGTAACTCAGGTGTTTTTCCTCCTCTCTTTTTTTTAATTTTCCAGTGGATCAATTTCCCATGTATTGCACATGTCCTTGTTATCACTAACAAATGCATGACCTTTGTACTATTCAGTTCCTTTGGATTCTTTGTACTTTCATTCTTGAGTCACACAGTGCTTCTTGTAATACGCCAATTGCCCAGTACCAGCATGTTATAATTTTGGGTTATCAGCACTTGCAGTTAACTCGTACTTATTTTTTGTTTCAAAATCATGAATTACTTGTTGCATTCAGTTGATTCCAAAAGCATTCTTGATCTACTCCATTTATTATCACCTTTATATTGTCACAAATATATGTCAATTCCTCTTTCAGCACAGCTGGTTATTGTGGGAGGTTTGGGTTTTTTTCCCCCTTTTTTTGATTAAGTCTTGATCCACTTTAAAATGTTTCTGCCGATTTCCCATTTTGTGCCTTGCAGTTAATTTTTTTGACATTATATCTTAACCTTTAACTGAAACCACATGGATTAGAACTATTTGAAAAGAGGAAGAAAAAGAAAAAAAGAATGACAGTACAATTCTAGCGTAAGATGAAAGCCAGAACACCTCCCATTCCAAAAATGGCACATTGTCCATTAGGTTACAGCGAGGTGAAGGACTATCTGAGAAGGCTTTAAATTAGCTCATACCAAAGCCAGTCCAGTCACGGCAGCACAGACTTCCAGAGGAACTCAATGACTATAAGTTTAAAAAGTTTGCTAACAAGGAGCGCTGTCTGTGTTTGTGTGGCTGGACAGCTGGTGTCAGATTTACCTCATTTTAAGGCTTGGGTGGCTTTATGCTTGGCTGTCATCAGCAACGTAAATTGACAACAAGAACAAGTCCGTAGCTAGTAAGCTATTATTCTTAGCAGTAACAAAAACTTTTCAGGTTTAGTGGGTTGAGTTGGTAGTCTTTTGATTTATTGTTACTGTAGTGAAGAAAAATAACATTACTGCATTCTTCGGGTGAGATGGGGACAGAGAAACTAACCTTGCTATAGATTTCTTTTTCATAACTTTGTGGACTGTTCTGGGAAGCGCTTGTATGGAGGTAGGCTGCCGTCTTTGGAGTTCGCTGTTGTCAGGACCTTGTAAGAGTCTCAGTACCTAGATTGCAGGGGAGCTGTCAAGAGTGCTTTCATCCCTGCTTAGAGTGCCTTGATAATGGGCAGAGGAGTGAAAATACAGGGAAGTCTTTTGTTCCTTGCTCTCTAAATAGCTTATTAGAAAGCTCTGGACAGCAGCAGGTGCTTCTGTAGAAGCCCAGAAAAGAAAGTGTGGAAGTGTATGACCCAAAATAAGGCTTTCTCTTGATGAGAATTAGAGAGATGGCGAGCCACAGCAAGGCACATCACCAGATT
The DNA here is from genome assembly GCA_039720435.1 of Amazona ochrocephala. Lineage (NCBI taxonomy): Eukaryota > Metazoa > Chordata > Aves > Psittaciformes > Psittacidae > Amazona > Amazona ochrocephala. The sequence goes on from CM077879.1 coordinate 67,994,966, forward strand.
ACATCCTGCTACTAGCCAAGTGGGTTTTGTTGGGTTTTTTGTTTGTTTGTTTTTAACCAACAGAAATGTGAAATTGATTGTGAATGTTTAGAGTGAAGCTATGCTGTATTTGCAGTATAGAAAAAGATACAAGTTTCTAGGTAGCTAGATTTATTATTGCAATGTGCCAGGCTCCGGATTATTTTTTTCGAAGGTTTTGAAACTCTCCTGCCAATGCTGTGCTACATGAAGTTCATATCAGGCCATGGTGCATTTAATAGGTTTTTCCATGACACCTGCATAATAACATAATCCCAAAAGAACTCAACTAGCAATGGATTCTTACCTATTGATGGGGTTTGCCATGTTTCATTGCAACATTAATGTCTAAATCCAAAAGAGGGGAAAAAAAGCAAAAAAATACTGCCCCTTCCCAGGAGAAGTATAGGGTGGGAAGAATGGAAGTCTGCAAAGTCTAAGGTTTTTTTCTCCTATAGATCTTAAAAAAACAAACCACAAAGCCACAAAAATCACAGAAAACCAAATGCCTTCTAACACAGCCTAGCTTTTCTTTCAGTAGATGCTATACAACACCTCTAAGTTATTGCAATTCATCTTTTTTTCCACATCAGGGTAATCTTGATGTTTAATGAAAACCGTGTCAATTTAAAAGATCGGATAATTTGTCATAATAAGAAATCATGATGTCTGTGGTTCAGATGTACTTCTTTTGATGTTCTGGATTTATTTTCATTGTATTTATTTTATTTTTTAGGATTTTGTCATTAAAGAGTTTAAGCACCACCACCTCCTCCCCCCTCCCTGATATGTTGCTTTACTGCTATTTCTTGATGATATTCAACCAGGTGGGAGTGGCCACAAAGCTATGGAAAGTGGGCAAAGTGTCAAGGGATCATAGATGCACAGTATTTGCAGAAGGGCCTCTTGCAGACCCCTTGCCTTTGAAGGGTCAGCTCATACAGACAGAAAACATGGAGCCAGGCTCTCTGCAAAAGTACAGCTTGCTGCAGAAATGCAAGACTGGGATTTTCTTGAACTGGGAGATTGGATAGATAGGAATGTGTTGTAAAATAACTATTTACTGCGCATGTAGACTTTTTATCAAATGCTTCATAATCTATGTTTTGAGGGATTGCTGGTGTTCTGCAGGTAGGGTCTTTCAGGTAACCACCATAATCCTACCATTTAATTGAAGGAGCAGCAGATGCGTGTCACAACTCAAATTAGTCTACTGCTTTAATTTGCTCCCTTTTTGTTGTTGTTGGTTTGCACTTTTGTGAAACTACCCCGCAGTCAAAAAATTCAGGGGTTCCACTTTAACAAATAAGATCCATTTAATGATTTTTTTAAAAAGCAAGACCCTGTTACATTGATTCAAAGCCCATTGACATTGTCTTACATAAAACAGCAGTTTGAAAAAAAACAAAAAAACAAACTAGCAAAATAAAGCATCAAGCACAGTGCCCTAGGGAACGTCAGATGTTACTTGTTGTGTCTCTAGCAGAACCTTCAGGGCTCGCCAACTGTTCCTTACCTCTGAGGTTTTATTTAAGCTGTTTTAGGGCATGTTTATTTCTAGCAAATCAGAACAATTAGCATAACAAAATGCCTGATTCTTCATACTGAAAGCTTTTGAAGTCAGTACAAGTTGACCCACTAGTTACCCCTGTCTGCTTGATTGTGAAAGCTAGTACATGAGTCCAATTTATGAGACATATGGGAAAGGCTTTCTTGTCTAAGTTGATTCATAAAGTTGATTTGTAAAGCTGATGGGCATTTCAACAAATATGAGCAACTGAACAAACCCGGTTCTCTTAGCTGTTCTCCTTTGATGTCTTGCAGCAGTCCCCTGACTGTATTGGTAGCCTTCCACTGAACATGCCCCAGGATGTCAATGCCCCAGGATGTCACCTGTACTGGTGAGCCCCCAGATGGGGAATAGTTCTAAAAACAATCTCATAAGTGCAGAATAGAGGGTAAGACTCTCCTTCTGGTGGGTACAGTTTTGACAATACAGCCCAGAACATGGTTGGCCTTGGTTGCCACAAGGGCACATTGCAGACTTGTGCACAACTTGCGTTGAATTGTGGTAGTCCCAACTTTCTGAGATGTGGCTTGACTAAACTCTTTCTAAAACCTGTCAGTCTCTGTCCTAGCCCGCAGAGAGGCACTGTTAACACTAAATTTCATAGATGCTCTTATTGCTATATCATCTTCAGGCAACAGTGTCAGGCCACCAGGAATTAATGCTGTACCCTGAGCTTTTAGGTCACGCAAGTATCGTTCTATGTTTCTATTTTGTTTGGCTTTTTTAGCAAGTGCCACTACTTTGCAATTCCTTGCACTTGTGAATGCCAGAGAACCTGAAAGCTGTGGAAGAAATTACTTTCTTCCTGTAACAAGCCTGTCCAATACTCCATTTTTCATATCTGATGCAGAAAATTGTCTCAGTCAATGTGAATATGATGAAGTTCATTGAAGCTTCTATAGACCAGCTGATTAAAAGTCATACTGCTCTGTAAAGAAACAGCATCTCTGTGGCTCGATGGTGGTACACCCATGTATGCAGTAATTTTGTCTCATTTTGTTAAGATCTTTCCGTTTCACAAAGTTAACAGCAGAAAAACACACATTAGGTGATTTAGTTCATTTTCCACCAGATGAGCTACGTTCAGTGCCTCGCTGTTGTTCTGAGCTTCATCCAGGTTAATTTTGAATGACTAGGAGACCACATTTAGGAGATAATGGCCTGGATACTTCAGAGCTGCTTAAGTCTTTATCCCATGCTGCTTTTTGCTAGGAATTAGATGTCTGAACTTTCATAAAAATCTGACATGAAGAAAATTACTCTTGCATGCTAACACTGTATTCTGATACATTGCAGTTTATTTCACCTAGCTCATTTATTTAAGGAGAAAAGTAAAAGTGGAAAGAAGCCAAAGCTATAATGATTTTAATTATTTGAACCAGGAGACCTTTCGGTGTACCAGCCCTTGACTTGAAAAACTTTAGCTGTGCTATGACCATGTGAGATACCTAAGTAAGGAAATAAGGGGTATCACCTTACTCCACAAATGTATTCCACTGTCTGTAGCACAGAAGGGAAAATAATCTTCAAGAATTTACAGTTTAACTGTGCCTGTGTGGTGAGATGGGTATGGGCATAACCTTAATTACAGTCTTTTGCCAGCACAAGATGTAGCACAGCTGGATTGTATGCCTCTGATTGCTGCTCATGGGACAGACTGTGTTTTCCCTTCATTAGCTCTTGTCAAATTATCATAAATACCCTCCTTCAGTCTTCTCTGTGTGTTTGCTTTTGGGAATCAGGGTATGACAGGATTCATCTTTGGCAGGGACATTCTGTCAGATCAAAAGGGCACAACTGGGAAGATAAAGGTCAAAGAAAATGATCAAATATGTAAATTTAGTTAGGGCAGTTGGAGTGCTAGCTGATTATAAGGGGGAGAAGGTCATCAGTATTGCTTGACTCTTGCCTTAGTTGGGGTCATATCAGTTTGTCTGATACAAAAGCATTTGCAGGACCCGGAATTAAACTGTGGAACAAGAACAGAAATAGAAAGAATATTTTAAAAGCAGAGAGAGCAGCAAAGGTCAGCTTGACTCTGCACCTAAATTTGGCAGCTGGGTGCAGAGCTCAGTCTGTTAGACATCTAAAGAACTCATTTGTTTGCAGAGTTACCTGAGCTTTTGATTGACAGTGTTACCTGATGCGTTCCTTTGCTGTTCTGCGTTCACTTGCAATGCACAGCATGCTATTTTTATGCTTTCGAACACAGTTGCAGTGTTCTGTGTTTTTATAATGAGAAGCTAATGGAAGCTTTAAATAAAAATAAATTAAAAAAAAAAGGGGGGGGGGAGAAAAATCTGCTTACCAGGAGAAAAAGGGATTATATTGTATTTCTAACTTGACTTCAGTTGAGAATTCTTTATGAAGATATCTGAAGTCTGAAATGCATCTGGTGGATCATAGATGGTAAAGTTCTTTATCATTTGTTTATATGTTTAGGGATTAAAAATGTCACAAGGAAAGATTGAAAGCACTTCATATAAATTGTCCCTGGAACATATCCAAATGCCTTTTATCTCCTGCCTTCAAGTTTTTTTTTCCCCTCCACATAACAACAGGAAGATGGGGAGAGGGAGAAACCAGGGGAATGAAAACAGACTTGGTGACACACACCAATTTACATTTAGGTGAAATGCATATGCCTTTGCGCTAAAGGGATTTTGTTTGGTTTTGGCTGAAGACTACAAGACGGCACCAACACGCTGGCTAGCTAGTTATCAGGGATGACCAAACTGTGTTTTGGTGCTGAGATTCATTTTAATGTTGGGTTATTGAAAACGAGAGTTCCGGTGGTGTTTGAAACTTTCACACCAACAGCAGAAGGTCTGGATCAAAAGGGCTGTATAGGTGTTTGAGGTGTGGGAGGCAAATGATCTTGGAGCCTTGATTTTGAGATTTCAGAAGTTTTATTCTGGAGAAAAAATGATCACTTGCTTTGCACCGAACCAGAGCATTCAGAAACACCTGAGCAATCTCAAGCATAGAAAGTGAACTACAAACTGGCTTCTAGACTATGGTTTTGTTTGCTAGGCCTAGGGCACCAGAGAGGAAGAGAGGGAGGGAAGGATATGGGCTTACAGAAACTGGTCATTGAGGTTACTGGATCTCGTAATGTATGAGGGAATATATAGGCTTGTTACAAAGTTAGACTTCAGAAAAGCGTGGGCCCCAGAATAATTCTCTCATCTTGAAAGCATATGCAGATATAACAAACCAGTTCCTCACACAGTTGTCTGGAATTTTCCATAAAAGAGAGAGCAGAAGAGGAGCAGATGAGTGATTTAGAGTTTGTAAGAGGTCTTCGGTGCCCAGCTTTGGAGAGCTGGTGTAGTTGCACCTTGATTTAATAAATAAAAGCAAAGCTTCACTAACTGGTGTATGATCACTTAGTATTCATAGAAAGTGACATAACTCTCATATTTACCAATATGCAACTGTTTCCTGCTCTCTAGTTTGAAAAATTATTTTTAAGAGATTGCTACTATTTATAACCCCCAAAAGAATACTGTGGCAGTCAGCTGCTTGCTGCCCTTACCATTTGCAGTGCTACGGTATACAAATTATAATGTTGTAATTGTGATTCCTGCTTTGAGTACTCTGAAAAATTGTGGCCTAATTAAATAATTGTGGTGGTTGTTTATTTTTTCAAATACATATTTGCAGCTGAGAGTTACAAGGAAACCCAGATGGTAAAGATAAAGGAAGAACCAATGGAAGTTGACATTCATGATTCGCAGGCTTCAATGTCACCCAGCCAACCCAGCCAAAATGTTGGCTACAGCACTTTATTAGGGCGAGACATTAGTGAACACATACAGAAGGCACCAGAAGGCCGCGTGCTGCCAGAAAGAAATCTGTTCAGCCAAGATATATCAGTGAAGATGGCATCCGAGCTGCTTTTCCAATTATCAGGTAAAAGCAGTGGAAAAAGTAGAAAGCTGAACTTAAACATTAAAAAGAGATTGCATATAACCGTTAAGGTGCTATCAAAGCGTGAGATTGCTATGGCTGAAAAATAGTAGGGATTAGAGCCCTTCTACCCTCTCATTAGAAATGCAAAAGCCTTGCCAAATGTCCCCCATATTTAGCATATGCTCTAGAGCACTGTGACAGGTCAGGTTCACAATATTTGAACTGAACTAGAAAAGCCGGAGTTCAACTCCTGTATTTTTGAAAGCTAATTAAATAATTTTGTGACAACTGGTTGATCCAGGCCTTGGAGTATAGGAGAGCCTATAGATGGCAGCTACTGGCGTAGGCGCCAGTGGCTGCAGCATGCGGTGCTCCTGGGGCTGCACTGTCCATTTCTCATAACAAAGAAAGTGAACCTCAGCTATTACATAAAGGCAATGATATCAGCACTGTGTTTAACAAATGCTTGTATTGCATACTTTGCATGAAGCACTAATACCGAATTATGAAGCTGAAAAAATTTGCTGATGTTAGTTTAAATAAAGTTATGCCCATTCTGTAATTATGCTGTAACCATTTACCCCAAATTACTGTGGATTATGCTGTTATCAGAAAGCATTAATATAGTTGTGTTGAATAAAACCTGATAGGGAAAATGCAATATATGCTAATCACAACCCCCCATGTATGTTCCTCTGCAGAAAAGGTGAGCAAAGAGCACAACCACAATAAAGATAACGCCATCAGAACTACAACCAGGTAAGTACAGTTCATTGTTATCTGCAGAGCTACAGTGTAAATGGCGTTGCTTCATTTTGCCATGTGAACTCAAATGTGTCTGTCACCTGCAAATACATCCTGATACTACAAGTGTAAGTTATTTTCAAGAGTGATGTAACTTATATCTGGAAAATTGCACTTATGGATCTAATTGCTTAGAGTTCATGAGAAAAAAGGCCTTTGGACCCAAATGACTGTTCTCCTCTGATCAAGTATTCACGCATCATTTTAAGAATTCTTTTTTTTTTTTCCCCTTACAAAAACTGAAACTTAAACTGCATAGTACATGCAGTGCTTGAGGGAAGAACAGACTGACAACTGGATTTTAAGACATGGGCCAGTGTAAGAAGAGGTGATTTTGATTCGGTCTTCTGTCAAACTTGATTTCTTTAATAAAATTTCATTTTAGTGTTTCAATCATCTCAATGCCTTTCAGAGATGAATTTTTAAAAGTTAGACTGTAAGACAAAGCTAATGAAACCTTCGTTACAGATTACAGTCACGTTAATATGATAAATGAAATTACCTGGGAATTAAAAGCATGATCCAATTACAGCACGTGCTGTTAAAGAAATATGCACTTTACGGTATTGTTGCCGGGAAAAAGCCCATGTGTTGTTTACATATGCATGAGCAGCAAAGTAAGGTGTCCCTATGGGAAAATTCAAAGCTCTTATGTAATAAGTGGTAGCTAGAATTGATAAATATTTAGGAGCCCATGGTGAGGAAGTAGGCAGGAATTGGCAAGAGTTCCTACCTGAAAGTGGGAAAGCATTCTTTCCTACCCAAAAGTTCCCTAACAGTGTGAATGGGTTTGGGACAGCACACTGAAGTGACAACAAGTTGCTTCAAAAACAGAATAAGACTTCCTATGCCTCTGCAGCCCCTTCTACAGAAGTTCCCAGTATGTTCACTGCTAAGACAACTTTGTCCAGGCAGAAGTTGAAAAGCATTTCAGTTGCAGAAGAATTGATCTCTGCATTGTTCTTAAATTCCTAGGTCTATCCCATTCATTTCATGGTAACTGCAATAAATAAATAATTTGGTTTTTATAAACTGACCAGCTCAGTAAATGTACATTAGGGACTTTTTGATGTTACAAGTTGAAAGATAATTAAATTGAGCTTTTAACTTCTGGCTACTGTGGATGCTTCCCATGTTTGCTTGTTTGGGAAATCTGGGGGATATGCAGCCTGCAAAGCCTTCCTGTGAATACTTAAAATGCGTAAGTCTGAAAGATACATATGGAGATAAATGCATATGTTCTCCAGCTACTCATTAACTATCCAGTGTGCATTACAGGGAGGGGGTGACAAATAGTTGAAAATAGATTTCAGTGTCTCATGATGTTACCAGGAGGACCGTTGTGAGAATCCAGAGCTACTTTTGGATCTATCAAAGGTAATTCAAACTGCAAAGGTTGAGGACAGTTCAAAGATAACTTCCCCTTCTTCTGGCTGCCAACTATTCAGTGTAGCACAGTTGGCTCTTGTCAAACTTGCACTGAGTTTTACTGAGAAGTCCTGGTAATGGCTGCTAACCCATCAGAGTGTGAAATACCAGGTGCCTGGTTCAGTTCTGCTGGGTGCTTTTCTTATCTTACCTATCAACAGAAGAAGATGTGAATGAGAAGAGCTTCTTAAGGGGAAGTAAATCAGTGTACTAAATCCTATCAATTCAGATTGACTTGAAAGATCTTGCCAAAAAAACCCCCGTCCAAAACCCACCAAACAGCTGGAAGTCTTTCCTGGTAAGGGTGTGATGCCTTCTCAAAAATAGGATGTGATGGAGCAGCCAGTGGAGGATAGAGACATGCAGACTGCATCAAGAAAACATGGTGGTACAGTTTGGCTCACAACCTACATCTGGAGTAATGACCAAAAGGCATTTGAAATACAGTTGTTGAATCACAACCTGACAGCTGCAGAGAGCCAAGGTGAGGTCAGTGTTATCCACCTGTGAGTATCTGGGGAGCGGAAAGATTAAGCTGTGTCGTTGGCGAGTCTTAAATCAGCAAAGATCAGCAAGATGAGGTACACAAGCAGTTTTTGCTGTCTTACTCCATATTAACATTTCTAACTGTCACCTATCTGTTGCTATTCCTCCTGTGAGTGTTCCTGGACTTTGCGAGCATATGACTTTGCTTAAGCAGCTGAATCTGGCAAGGATTCCTCACAGTTCAATGGCTGAGAGAGATGGTAGAGCCTGCCATCTGTGATAAGAAGACAGAAAGTGAAGAAGCAAATGATCTTGAAGTGAATATGCCAGCATAAGATGCCAAGATAAGTGGCTTTCATCTAGAGAGCTGTGTAGCCATAAAACTGGAAAAGTGCAGCCAGAAAAAAAAATCTTAAGCTTGATCTTCTTCTGAAGGGACTTTGCATACTGAGAACAATTTATGTCATGTCTTACTGTGAAGCAGGAGCTCCTCCCTCCATACTTTGCACTGGGAATTGGAGGACATATCTGCTGTAATTAAAATAATAATAGGGCCAACACTGAAAAGCCTCAGCTGCCATTCTAGAGAAAGGCAGAAAAGAGGTATCCAAGGATGGTTCTGTATTTCACCAGAGGCCAATGGCAGAGAGGGAAATCCTTGGGACACAACACAATGCAGTCTTCAACAGCAACCTGTTCATGGTATATGGCCTAGCCTTGAAATAGGTAAGCTCTGCATCATCCGTTTTGCTTAGAACCAACAATGAGCAGTGTCCCAGTGACTGAATCTAAGGCGGAAGCAGGAAGGTCGACATGGAAACCTGAGCAGATTACAAGATTTTGAAGAGTTACAACAGTAATAAAACTTTTTTTTTATTATTGGTGTTTTTCTTTCAAATCATTTAAAGCAATGAGAGGATTGTTGCAATAAATGATGTCATATTTTTATACAGCTTCAGTCTGTTTTGTATTATGCCATCCCTGAGTAGGAGCGTAAGTCTTGGAAAATGTTAAGTTTTGCACGTGTGGGCTGGAGCTGTTTTGCTTTATCCTGATCACTTGTTTTCTTAAGTATTATGCATTGTTCAGCTATCTGCAAACACTGAACTGTTCAGGTTTGGGGCAGCTTCACTCCTTCATCTGCAGCACAACCTAACGCTGACTGTGTTTATGGTTATGTTCAATTTTTTGTAGAAATACCAAAATATCCCACTAACTGTCACATATGGAACAGCACAAAATGAATAATGGCCACAAAACTTGATGAGAAAGCAAATGACATGATTGACAAAAGTGTTACATGATCATGTTAACTAATTATCAACAAGTTTCCCAAAGGCAGAAGAGATCTGACAGAATATAAGTGGCTTAGTGGGGAACACCTTGTTCACCCTCTGCAGAAAAACTGTAAGAGGGAAAACTTATGCAAGTGTCATTGTTTGGATTGACACCTTGAGTATCTGGACTGGTAGGGTCAACTTGGTTGGTGCTGCTGGCATGTACTTTCTGGATCTGAGCTATCCACTGTGCAGTGCTTTGTAAGACCTTTTAGTACATGCTTTATCCTGAAAAGGTTCTTGGATAAGAACAGGCTGCAGAAACGAGCTGGCCTCCTGTCCTACACCTTTAAAATAACCTACTGTACAGCAGCTTATTAAGGATTCTCAGTATGAGAGAGATGATATTTAATGTAATTCACATTTTGCTTAGAAGAAACTGATAGTTTGCATGCAGATGAAATACGCTGCCTTAGTAAGCAGTTTTCCAAGAAAGACTGTCCTTCTAGATTTTGAACTTTTTGGTTTATCTCTTACTGATGTCTGTCCGTAACAAGGAATTCTTGTTTCTGTTGGGATCTTTAATTGAGCGGAAAACAGAAAGCTGACAGAAATGCCAATTCATTATTGAAATTGACTTTTTACTGCCTGTTAATAAAAACCAAAATTAAGAAAAACTTTTTGGAGTCAAGTAGCTGATAAGTTTTGCACTTAATACTCTTTGGGAATCATAGAATCATAGAATAGTTAGGGTTGGAAAGGACCTCAAGATCACTGAGTTCCAACCCCCCTGCCATGGGCAGGGACACCTCACACTAAACCATGCCATCCAAGGCTATGTCCAACCCCACCTTGAACGCCGCCAGGGATGAAGCATTCACAACTTCCCTGGGCAACCCATTCCAGGGCCTCACCACCCTCACAGTATAGAACTTCTTCCTCAGATCCAATCTAAACTTCCCCTGTTGAAGTTTAAACCCATTACCCCTTGTCCTCTCACCACAGTCCCTAATGAAGAGTCCCTCCCCAGCATCCCTATAGGCCCCCTTCAGGTATTGGAAGGCTGCTATGAGGTCTCCACGCAGCCTTCTCTTCTCCAGGCTGAACAGCCCCAATTTTCTCAGCCTATCTTCATACGAGAGGTGCTCCAGTCCCCTGATCATCCTCATGGTCCTCCTCTGCACTTGTTCTAGCAGTTCCATGTCCTTTTTATGTTGAGGACACCAGAACTGCACACGATACTCCAAGTGAGGAAGTAACCATTCAGTTAGCTTATATGACTTGTTTCCTGCTTTAAAAATCAAACTCATGGAGTTCATTTCATTCATGGAATGCCATGTCGAAAGAATTATTCAGCATCCTAACCTCACATTTTAAAAGTTTTATTTTAAAAAATACTATATATTGTATTATTAAATAATATTTTCTATCTTTCCTGATTTCTGTCTCCAGATACAACAGTAGAATACAAATTTTTGAAGGATTAGTTTTAATGATCCACATTGTATTGTGATACTGCCAATCTAAGATGTTGAATTGTAGGTAAAAGCCTTTTGGGACAACTTTAGTTTTCACTCTGAGATGCAATTTTACCAAGGCATACCTCTTCTCCCCACCTTTCCTCACAGTCTGCATATCTTTCAGCATGAATTCTGTAAATGAAACAGGGCTTTTAACAAGGCAGTATTTGTTACAATATTAAGATGTTACGGTCAAAAATCATATTTCCTTCTTCCGTTAACTGCTATTTTGTGTACAAAAAGGCATCTTATTTTTTCCTATAGCCCATTCTTTTCTGAAGACACATTTAGACAATCACCGTTCACGTCCAACTCAAAAGATCTCCTGCCTAATGACACTGCTCTTCATGCAAGGACATCTGCACCAGGTCAGATACCTTTTTCTTTTATTACTTCCACCTAATATACCTTTTTAAAATTTTCTGATTGGAAATTCCACCACCTGACCAATGCTGTTAAAATGTAGTTTGTTTTGTCAAAAGGCCTCAATCTCTTCATGACAGGAAGTGCTTGTTATTAAGAATAAAAAGAAAAAAGTTAAATATTGCTGAAGCATTTATATCAATAGTCTTTACACTGCTATTTCCATGAATTGTGCAAGAGTTTGTAACAGATTAAACTCAGTACTAACAGAGGCAGGGGGTTTTGTGTGTGTGTCTCCTATATGTATAGAAACTTGACTGATGTCAGATTACTACCTGTTATTCTGCTGTTACTGGCCATTTCCACCTCCGTTTTTCAGAGTACTGGTGAAATGTTTGCAGTACATATATCACAGTGGCTGAGCTTAGCAATACAATATTCCTGCCTTTAATAGGAATTTAGAGCCTTTTTGCAAAGATAGGGAGTTCTTAAAATATACTGAAAAGCCTCAGTATTTAAAGGTACATTTCCACTGATCTGAACCAGTTGACAGGCATTTTATGTCCAGGTGTAGCTTGGGTTATATCCAGGTGTAGCTTGGGCTATATTCTGCATCAAAATGGAAAATAAAGGTATGTAACAATACTGTTCAAGGTGGCGCTGAACACATACAAAAACTTGATAGGTGCTTTTACTGTCCTTTTGCAAAATAAGTCATTTGCTAGTTCAGTGTTATCTGTTCTTAAATTAATTGCTCTCAGTTCTAAAGGTCAGTAATTACACAGTCAGCCGTAGGGAGGGTTGTTCACCTTTTCTTAGCAATCAATAAAGATTTGGCCATGTTATTGCTAATTTTCAGCTATAGACTGTCACTTAATTTACAACTTAACAGACCCTTCATTTTTTTTAATGCTTGAATAGTCATTTGACAGCTTGTGAAGTGGCAGAGAGGGTAAGAGTTAGATGTTGTCTAAGGGTAAATATGCATAGCAGGAAGAAAAAGATTTGTAACGTAAGGACAAGGGTCTTCAAGCTAGCTTTTGCAAGGAAGTAGTGGATTTTGTAACTCTGGGTGAGGAGAACCAGATCACATGTGGCGCTTTTAAGACCGGGTTAGCACTTCAATCCTGGCTTTTGACCTTGGCATGACATGGAATATTCATATACTCAGATGAAAGACGAGAACTCTTAGACTCCTCAGGTAGTGCTCAATACCTCAGAGGACATGGCCTGTAGCAGCAATACTCTTACATCATACCAAGATGAATATATAAGAATTTTAATTCTCTGTAAGACTTCATTTTAAGTGAGGCCACTAAAACTGGTTGGGTTTTGGTGACATGTTTAATCATGCAGTTGAAAGACATACAGTATCTAGCTGGTCAGGACATCTTGGAGTGTTAGGATGGCTTCTGAGGAGCCAGGTTTTGTATGGCTGTGCTGTCCCATAATCTGTTTTATGGAATATAAGTACTAGCTTGATAGGCCTGTGTGTTATATATAATACATATTTCTCTGTGAGTATAAGACTCTGATATGTACCAGCATATCTAATAGTGGCACATATACTGAAAATGAAATGCCAGTTGCTGCTTTATTTTTATTGTATTTTATTCTTATTTTTGGAGCAACCCTGTCACTCAAAATATGTGGATTTTTGTCAGCTTAATAATAAATCCTTGGACTGAAGTGTAACTTCACAGTAGCACCAGGAATGTGGTTTAAATTTTTAATCAATTATAAGTGTGATATTCATGTAAAAGAACAGCAGAATACCCATAGGTAGATTTCTTACTAGTTTCAGGCTTGCAAGAAGAAATAGTCTATGTAGTGCTATGGATAACTCAGAAGAAACTTTATTCCTGAAGAAGGTAGTGTATAGAGACAGTAATAAACCATTGTAAATGACAGTAGGATGCAACAGAAAATGCTGTGAAAATGTGCATGTGGTATCCTGTGGACAAATGGTATGTGTGCTTTCACTTGAGATTTGTTTTTTGGTTACTTTATCGCTGAAAGAGGATAGTAAGTAGAAAAGAAGAGCATAAAAAAATGACGGGCAATTTGCAGTCCAGTGTTATCTTCAAGTCATCAATTAAAATCCAAGTAGATTTACTGCTTATGGCCAAGAGCCTTCGTTAAGCAGTGCTCATATCCAGAAATGCAACTCTGTGCCACTGTTATCACAGCTAGCAGAGTCTGATGCTCAGTGCTGGCTTTCTGCAGCCAGACTTGACTCAGGCAGGCAGGGTGGCATGAGGAAGCCTTTGCTGCCAGTTGCTCTTGGGTGGCCTTGGTTGAACCCCACATATGTAGTGCTTCTTTCCAAGAGAGCACCAGTATGGGTGGTTGTATCCCCAGACTCCTGCCAACTTTCTGTCTGCAAACTTCTTGGCACCCTAGCTGCAAGGAGTTGGGAAAAGTGACAGGAACATAGGAGAGTAAGATATCTCGTGTCAAATTCAATTCTTTTCTATAATAGGTAACAACATTATATAAGCTCATTCATTATCAAGCTCCATCTTAAACCTGTTGCAGGTTTAAGTATGAGAACATTGCTTCTGAAGCTCATCCCTTTGAAGGGCTGGGACCACTCTCTTTTCAGCTTGAATTTCTTCACTCAGAGTTCTGGTTTTGTTGTTTCACCAGTGCTGCCTTTCAGCTTTGATAATTCTTCTCCCTTGTGATGTTCACTATCTGATGTTCCATCTTACACCCCCCTAATCTTTCTCAGAAAAGTAAGCCAGACAACGTTTTTTAGTCTCTTTTTGTATGATAAGGTTTCCATTTCCTGACTGACATCATAGCCTTTTTCTGCCTGTTTAGGGAAATTAATTTCTACAAATATAAGTTCGTAGACCCATACCTGCTGTTTTACAGAAGGTCTTACCAATGACTTTTTCAGCAGCGTGCAGTCTTCTGTATGTATATTGGAAATTCCCCTCCTGATTAATCTTGATCTTTGTAATTACAACATGCTGATGACTCTCAGTTCATTACTAATCAAATAGTAGCACGTTTTTCTTTACAATCTCAGCATGCAACAGAAATTCTTGTTTCTACTTTCTAGGCATATGACCTTGTAATCTGAATTGTTTCACTTGTTATTCTAGCTCTCAAGATTCTTTAATACTCTGAAATTTCTGCATATTGATACTGTTTTCACTAATGCAACGCTGGGGTTTCTTTGTGCTGAAGCTGTTGAAGAGGATTTTTAAGTGTGGTTTGCCCAAAATTCAGTCCTTGAGTCTTCAGCTTAGTGGCCTCCTCAGCTCACACCACTGCTCTTCATAGCCAGTTTATAAGAAAACTGCAACATCAGGTATTTAAGAGGAAGAGCACTCTTTGTAGGGCACTGAGTATGTAAGATCTCCAAGGAGTATGAAATAATTAGGAAAGATGTATTAAAAATGAGTGAGAGCAATGCACTGATCAGGGCATTTACTGGAGAAAAAAAACCCAACTAACTAAATAATGACATAGCCGTGGATTTAGCCTGAAAAAAAGATGTCGTAATCCTGATCAGCAGCAGTATCACAGGCAGGTGATGTGATTCTCATGCAGTAGATTTTAAGTCTGGTACCCAAGGAAATGACAGTGAAATCTCAAACAGCTGTTGGAAAGGACTCAACTGCCCTGCAGAAGTTATGGCATCCCCCTGATAATCTGTGGTGAATTCTGAATGTTCTGAAAAGGGAAAAAAGTAGTTTCCTATGGTACACTGTTTGAAAGTATTGGATAGATTTAGGGAACTGCTTCCCTTCCTTTTTAAGGTGTTTTTTATATTAATAACCATACAAAGTTAGTTGTAGTTAGAGTACACTTTTCTGTGTTACTGTTACCATCCAAATAAGCTCATTTTTACTCAAAAAAGGAAATGAAATAAAATGGTATTGATCAAACCCACTTTGCTTAAAAATTACCGCAGTATCAAAGTCATGCCTAATACGAAGTCACATCAAAACCAAATTAATTATTTCAGCTTTCCCCTCTAAGAATAGCAAAATGACTTCTTTTTTTTTTGCCTAGGAAAAGGTAAGGAGAGAAAATTGTCATTTTCATTCCAAACAGACTCTTTAAAGGGGAATTTTTATCTTCTGTTTTATAAGGCTCTTCTTTTGACAGAGTAGAATTTAGTTTTATGTCAGACTATATAGTTCAGTTCAGTTGACTGGATAAATTAAAAACTTGATCTTATGCTGGTGTTCCTGACCCTTAGGTGATCTTCAGTGTGTTTTAATAGTTTTCCACTAACTCACTGACTCATTCTGTAAATCAGACTTGCCTTCATGAAGTCAAGATAAGCAATACTCACTATTCCTTTTCTGGTCAGTTCGCTGATATTGGTGAAGACTCCAGACATGAGGTTTTGGAAGTATTTTTTCTCCGTGTATATCTGTGTGTAGTATAATAATATTTCATTATTGTCTCACCTATTTACCTATGGTATTCTCCTTCATTTACCTTGACAGTGCTGAATATTGAAACCATCCTATCTGTAGATGATTAAAAAAAAATTAAAAATAATCTTTTTTGTGTGTGTGTGAAAATTTGCTACTTCTTGCAAAACTTTTTTATCGTGTTAAGTGAATTTCACATGGCTAAAAGAGTTGTTTGGAACTGGAGAATGTAGGTTTTGGGGAGTTGTAGTCCATGAATAGCCCTGGCATTTTTAATTTTGTCCATTGATGCTGGAGATAAATTTACCAGTGTCACTTATTTAAGTGAAATGAAGGCAGTAAAGCTTCTGTGCATAGGTACTCTTTTGAAAATGCATCACAGCCTCTCCTGTCACTGTGTCTTCATACTCTTCACTGACCTGTAAGATGACAGATAGGCCATGCTTCCTCTTCGGAAATGTCCAGAAGCCAGTACTGAGTCAGTACCATGGTACTTAGTTCAGTAGAGAATTGGAAACATAGTGCAAAAATTTTGGATTTTGGTACTGTCAGTTGTATTTTTATTGATGGTGTAATTAGTGGCATTATCCCATATTTATGTTTATTGAACTAAGGTAGTACATATAACAAAGATTCCTGTATGTTTGGAACTACAAGGCTATTGAGGAGATGCACACATTTCTCCTGTTACTGTTCATGCTTCTCCTTTTCTCTAAAGCAGTAATTCCACTGTAACTTTAATATACTTGAAGGGGAAAATCTGCCTGCTCCCTGAGCCTCATCTTTGCACATTCTCCAACACAGCAGCACTAACGTTTGTGGCCACATTGTAAGCCAAATCAGGGGAAGTAGTGAACTAATCTCCTTATTTTTCTAATAGTTTGTGGGAATGTTGGGATGTGAGCAGGGTGAAGGCAAGGCCACATCTTTTGGCTGTGTGAAATTTCAGCATTTGCGTGAGATTGACATGGCTGTGACCACACTTAATCTTGCTTGCTTTCTTCTGTGACTGTAGTTGAAAAATACCTCCTGAAGGGTTAGAGTTTTAACTTGAACATGATAAATAATCAAGCTGTTCATGTTGCACAGATAACACATTCTTTAGAATGAGGTAATTTGCATGTGTCTTCCTAATCCTTTCTTATAGGCACTGTAAGGTCAGTATACATCTTGATGTTGCAATTTTGTGTGGCTTTGAGCATCTAGAAAGTACGTAGCAAGAGATCTGGTCCAACCTGCAGGTGTGCTCGTCCATACATACTGTTTTCCAGCAGTATTTGTACTTGGTTCCGGTCTCCTGTGCTCTGCAGCAAACTAAACTTCTCCAACCATCTACAGAAACCAGCTCTGAATTTTGATTCATCACTGGGTTAGTTAAGAATGTCATGACTTTAATAAATTGTATATGAGGTTAGAGTGATCTGACTATGGTTTCCATTTCTTCACAAGTTGCCAGTGACAGTTTTCCTTCTTGATCTCTTTGGGTCTGCTGCCGGGCTTTATATTTTTAACTTACCTTACATTGTCCCTGAGACCACTGTAACTTCACTGCAGAAATGAAGGGACACATTGAGGGTTTGATTTCTGTGTAGGGGTGTCCTGGTTTCAGCTATAACAGCTATTTTTTTTCCTTCCAAGTAGCTGGTGCAGTGCTGTGTTTCAGCTTTAATCTGAGAACAATGCTGATAACACACCCGTGGTTTAGTTGTTGCTAAATAGCACTTACCCTGATCAAGAACTTTTCAGTCTCATGCTGTGCAAGTGAGGTGGGGCACAAGAAGCTGGGAGGGAACAGAGACAGGACACCTGACCCAAACTAGCCAAAGGGGTATTCATATTTCATATGTACATGACCGCTTTACAGCGTTAAGTATCTGAAGTACCTTGGAGGGGTCTTACCAGATGCTGGAGGGGGCCTATCCATCAGGGACTGTAGTAATAGGACAAGGGGTAATGTATTTGTACTAAAGCAGGAGATTTAGGTTGGATGTAAAGAAGAAGCTCTTTATTGTGAGGATGGTGAGGCACTGGAACAGGTTGCCCAAGGAAGTGGTGAATGCTCCATCCCTGGCCGTGTTCAAGGCCAGGTTAGACAGGGCATTGGGCAACCTGATCTAGTGGAAGGTGTGACTGCACATGGCAGGGGAGTTGGAACTACATGATCTTGAAGGTTCCTTCCAAACCATTCTGTGAGTCAATACCTCAGCGTGTCATGCCCAGTATATAAACTGGGGGGAGTTACCCAGAAGGCCCAGATCTCTGGTTGGGTCAAGCTGGGTATCAGTCAGCAGGTGTTGAGCATCACTTGTGTTTATTGTTTTCCTTTTCCCCTTTTAGTTTCATGTTCGCTCCCCTTCATATTTCCCTTATCATTATTGTTGTTGGTGGTAGCAGCAGTGGTTTGTGTTATACCTTAGTTACTGGACTGTTCTTATCTCAACCTGTGGGAGTTACATTCTTTCGATTCTCCCCCCTATCTCTCCAGGAGGAGGGGTGGGGAAGGGGGTTGTGAGCAAGTGGCTGTGTAGTTCTGAGTTACCAGCAGGGCTTAAACCACGACAAGCAGACTGTTGGCACTTCTGTCACCCTGGAAAATGTCCTTAGGTCTTAGGGGACAATGAAACGCACAAGCCCTGAGGATTTCTGCAAAAGGAACATCAATGAAATGTTGGCATTTAAATTGCCTTTGTATAGCTTCCCAGCTGTGTACCCATGAAGTGAATTAGAACAATTCACGCCTCCTTATGGTTTCTTAGCTTACATCTGCCAAAAAGCATCTAGCTTCACATTGTGGGTAATCCTCTGTTTACTTTAGGAAGGCTTTCTTCACAGTCCTAAATGCTGGAATTGGTAAAGGAAATCGAGGGTTTAAGAGCACAATTAATTCAGGACAACAGAACCTGTGGATTATTATTTTTGAGAGAACCACAGGATGGAGGCTACGGACAGTCTCTGGGCAGCCTGTGCCAGTGTTTGACCACGGTTGCAGTAAAAAGTGTGCTTTCTTACGTTTAAATGGAATTTCCTGTGTTTTAATTTGCCCCATTCCTCCTCTCCACTGGGCATCACTGTGAAGACCCTGACTACTTCCTCTTATTCTCCCCCAGCAGGTATTTATACAGAGTGGAAAGATCCCACCAAGCCTCCTCTTCTTCAGGCTCAACAGTCCTAGCTCTCTCAGGCTCTCTTGTATGACAGATGCTCAAATCCCTTAATATTTACCAGACTTCAGACTGCTTTGACAGTCTAAAAGAGTATTTCAAGATCCTGGCAGCAGTTTCCATCCCTGTGATGTGATGGAACAGCAACTTTTATTGCCAGTATAGTTGCAGAGGGAGTGCACGTGCACATGAATTATATACCACATTTTTTCCCCTCCTTTATTCCATGATAGGACAAGGAGTAACGGGTTCAAACTTAAACAGGGGAAGTTTAGATTGGATATGAGGAAGAAATTCTTTACTGCAAGGGTGGTGAGGCACTGGAATGGGTTGCTCAGGGAAGTTGTGAATGCTCCATCACTGGCAGTGTTCAAGGCGGGGTTGGACATAGCCTTGGATGGCATGGTTCAGTGGGAGGTGTCCCTGCCCATGGCAGGGGCATTGGAACTAGATGATCTTAAGGTCCTTTCCAACCCTAACTATTCTATGAGTCTATTATTAGTGCTTCTGGTCATTTTATTTGCTTTCAGTTTTGGTCTGAGTTATGAGCTCTGCCTACTCAGGACATTAGGTATCCCCTTCAGTTTCCTGATGAGGAGAATGCCTGACCCGTATTGCCTTCCTGGCAGGGTGAAAAAGAGGAGCCCTTGGTCCTGTTTTTCATTTCTATCTGTATCTTGTGAAATGTCCTTGTTGAAAGCAGTGTGGGAAGTAGATGCCTGCAGAACACTGGTAGGTACTTGCTAAGCCTTGCAAAGTCTGGTTCTCTCAGTCCTCGAAAGTACTCATTTTATTTCATTCCTCTTCCAGTACCTGTCTGGGGTAAGATTAAACCAGATAGTCTCCTTTTGTATGTGTGTATGCATGTGTATGCCTGTGTACGTTTGTGTAAAATCCATGCAGATGCATGAGAAAGAATAGTGGAGAGAGCCTCTGACAAATCCAACTTGTATGACAGCTTCATAGATAGTAGAAAGATTTTTGTGACAGAGTTGGGAGATTGATTTGAGTAACTGATTTTAGTTCCTTATCTCCAACATGCATTTCACTTTCATTCTTCACACAAAAAGAATGTCTTTTGGGTACACATTGACTGGTGTACACTCTCTGTCTTTGTGCTCTCTGGAAGACATGGGTCTGTCAGCCGTCGTGGTTGCTCTCTGAAGTCTGATAGCAAGAGACAGATAGCTGGCAAGCTGTGGAGAGTGATTCTAGGAAGGTGAGATAGTTTGGCTGCTATAGAAGTGGGCTATGCTTGGCATAGTTCTGCAAAGCAAGACAGATTTTGCAGAATTTGTTCAACATAATTCAGTGCTAAACTGAATGTGACAGTGGTTCTGGCTCTGGCAGGGTTTTTATCTCTCTCATCCTGTCTTCAGATTCCCATGCTCATCTGCCTGGGTGCAGCATTCTCTCGCTGTGCACCCAGCTGCCTTGACAACCGCCTTGCACTACAGACATCGAGCAGAGGGTTCCAAATTTCTGGTTCATTTAATGGGATCATAACCAATGAGGCTGCAACTGATTACAGCACTACATTTCGCTTGCAGCTCTTTCTGGGTCGGCTGCCAAACAGTTTGCAGGTACTGCATGTGTACTGTAGATCTGTGATACAGTAATAGAGATTGTGTCCTGAGCACGGGCACACAGTCTTCGTAACAGCCCCTTTCAGAACTGAAAATACCATTATGCAGAGCAGACCATTTCAAATCAGCAAATTGTCTCTTGCTCAAACATGCACAGTGCATTCTTAGACTAAACAGGACAAGTGAAATGTGCAGCATTGTTGTACATGTTCTAATTTTTCTCAACCATCAGTTGAGAAATTTTGGCTATTCCCACAACAACTAAAGAGAATGCAATCAAATCGTTCTGAGGAACACACAAAGCTCCTAGTGAATTGGCCGGTCCCTCTCTCAATACAGCACATGCTAAATAGCAGGACTTTGAATGAATTGTTATGGGCATGCAGAGTTCACTTCTTTTCCTTGTGAAGTCACTGCACTAATTACTTTGCCAATTATTTACAGGACCTTCAAGATGAAAGGTGTTAATTAAAATAGACAAACAAAAAGATGCGCATTCAGGTCTAATGGCTGCCTTGAAAGGCACTTGACATCTATCTGAAAATCTGTGATCCTTGTTTTGTTATGGGCTGCCTTTATACAGGGTAACTTCTTCCCCTCTGATACAGTGCATTCCTACAGGGAAAAATATTTATTTGTATTTCATTTGCCTTTTGTGTTTGTTCCTCCTAAAGCAGGATCAACCTCATGGTAAATGACAGAAGAGCAAAGTACTTTATTCAGAACAAATACCTTCACGTTTCATTCAGAACAAACCCAGACTAGACCCCATTCGTTAAACCCAGCAACCCAAAAGCTGTTAAGAAATCTTACCAACATCAAATCCAAAACAAAACAGCAGCAGGTAACTGTTTCACCCGCATGCAAAAATAAAACTAGCAATTGGGGTTTTTATCCTTTCAAGCAGGGCAGGTTTTGGCATCTCTTAACAATTTTTTTCATGTTTTCTGTGTCTCTGGTAGTTATTGAACAGCAAGTGACCTTTTCAAAAAGTCAAATAGTTTTAAAACACGTATGTAACACAAGTGGGGGTCACACTTGAGAAAAGCTGCCTAAGCAGCTGCACTCATCCAAGTACAGAATGAGAAATGTGGGATTTTGTCTACCTTGTCTTTTACTGGGGGGTGAATTACGGACAACACAAGGTCTGGCAAGTTCTTGGGACATGTGTTTTGATGCAGTTGACAAAAGGCAATTTTATGAAGAATAGCCATGAATTGATAGAATGTGAGTTTTGGGAAAGGAAGAGGGGAAAGCAGCAGAATAATGGCAGCTGGCTTCAGGAAGAGCAACTGGAACCAACCTGGAGAAGAAAAGAGGGGGAACATGATAATGGTATTCAAATATGTAAAATGACAGCTTTGAGAGAAAAAGACCTTGCCTATGTTGATGTGAGCAGAATACGGAATAACAGGCTAAGTGACAACAGAGGAAATTTAAGTTAAACACCAAGGAAAACTCTAGCAGTGGAGTGGTTTTGCACTGGTACAACCGTGACAGGAGGCTGTGGAGCCTCTGTCATGGGAGGGTTTCTAAAAAAGTAAGTTAGACAAGCAGTGTCAGGACTGATGGGTATGTTTGGTGTGTGGCTGGTGTGCCTCTGGGCCAGGGAGAGTAACGATAGCCTCCTGAGGTCCCCTCCAGCTCTAATTCTGTGATATAAATTCAGTAGCAAATCTTCAGTGGTGATTAAATAGCCTCTTGAAAGAGACTTGATAGATGAGGCTTTTGGTTTATAAATACTCGGCATGCTGTCTTAGACTCTGCATTTTATTCAAGCCCATCTATAATTTCATATCCTCTTTTGTCTTTCTTAATACCACAATCTTTTGTAGAACTGAACATCAGCACTGAGTCAGGCTCTTTCCTGGATGTGAAACTTTTCCATATAGACGCTCAACATGAAATAGAAAGACAAGTTTTAAAATTACTTTCTCGCTCTGCAAAAGGAATTGGAACAGATCATTCCTGACATTTTAGAGTTGCCTTGGGATTCTTCAGCCCTCACCTGTCTTATCTTGTACAAGGTTGTCTTCTAAAATACTTGTCTGCCTTAGAGTGCATTCAATGCAAAATTCATCAGGCTACTTGGACAAATTGATATGTGTGTGTATATAGATATATATATATACATATAGATAAAAGACCATAATTTAAAACTAATCTCAGCAAAGGTGAGGAGTTGTTTTTTGTCTTCTACAGCATGATTTCAATCAGGGTACAATTTGCCCTCCTGGTTGCTGGGTGTTTTAGTTGAGTTTGGGGTAGTCATGTTGATTAGTGCATTGCAAATACAACCCAAGCAGAAAGCAGATGGGAGAGTAGTGCAGAAGGAGGGAGAAGATGGTTCAGAAGTAGATGCATGTGCTGGTGATAATGGAGAGAACAGGGAAAGAGGTAAATCTCTTTAAAAAATGAGTTAAGGGCTTCAAGGAAATGGCAGATTCACTGTTTATCACTAGGGGAATCTGCAGTAAAAGCAGTAAGAAGTTTTCTTCTACAGCAACAAATAAATACAGTGAAGGGTGGTGCCTCTCCCTGGCACCTTGCTGAAACATGGAAAGGTGGATCTGGCCGAATGTTGGCAGTTAGTTTCATCTAGTTTCGACTCTCATGTTAATTCAGCCAACTCAGGAGGAGGGACTCAGCCTGCAACTGGGGCTTTATTTCGCATTCTCCACTGAGGCACTGATCACCAGCTTCCAGTTTCTCTGGTAAAGCAGGTTTTGCTTCACTAAAAAGGATGCAGAAGGCTGGAAAAAAAATACAGTGTAAAGGCCAGTTTGTCTTTATTCGTGTCTGAATGTTGGATGGGGAGTGCTAGCGTTGGCCTCTGCACAGTGCCCTGGATGTGTTTATTACCTTCTTTCTATAAAAGAAAAGCCCCTATTTCAGGTGGGCTTCCAAGTAGAAGCACAGTGACAAATATGAAAGCAAAAAAGGGAAAAATTGTGCATTCACCACAGTGGTCCTAAATCTGCACAGATGGGTCTGCATGATTCTTAAAAGGGTATCTTAGGAAGTGTGATTTAAGCAGAATTGTAGGAAAGAAATTAAAAGTGTAGAAACCTGTTGGCATTATGGAAATTAATTAATTGTGGTTTTAAAATAGGAACAAATTATGCTTTCATAAGTTCATGTGAACCCAGTGTTGTGGCATCCAAAATAAATGTTACAAGCAGCATAAATGGTTGAACTGAATGTGAGGGCCACCTATTTGGGAGCGAATTAGAGAGAGCTTATTTAAATTCATTAAGGCACATCTTACAGTTATCATGAGGATATTTTCAAAAGGATACTCTGGGTCAAGGATCACCTGCTGCAAGTTCAGGAGCGATACATCCCAACTAGAAGGAAGTGCTGCAGGAGGGCCAGGAGACCTCCTTGGATGGATAAGCAGCTGCTGAGGAAAATTCGAAAGAAAAAAGAGGCTTATAAAAGGTGGAAGCAAGGTCAGGCGGCCTGGGAAGAATACAGGGATGTTGTCCGGGAAGCTAGGGACCAGGTTAGGAAAGCTCAGGCCTACTTAGAATTAAACTTGGCTAGGGATGTTAAGGATAACAGGAAGGGATTCTATAGGTACACTGCAAATAAAAGACAGGCTAGGGACAACGTGGGCCCTCTCCAGAAGCTATCGGGAGAACTGGCTACCCTGGATTTGGAGAAGGCTGAGGTTCTTAATGACTTCTTTGCCTCAGTCTTCACTGGCTGATGCTCTAACCACACCACCCAAGTCCTGGAAGGCAGACGCAGGGACAGTGAGAATGAAGACCCTGGGCCCACTGTAGGAGAGGATCTCGTTCGAGACCATCTTAGGAACATGAACGTTTACGAGTCCATGGGACCTGATGAAATCCATCCGTGGGTCCTGAAGGAACTGGCAAATGAAGTTGCTAAGCCACTGTCCATCATATTTGAAAAATCATGGCAGTCAGGTGAAGTTCCCGATGACTGGAAAAAGGGAAATATAACCCCCATTGAGAGCAGCCCTGCAGAGAAGGACTTGGGGGTGTGGGTTGATGAAAAAATGAACATGAGCCGGCAGTGTGCGCTTGCAGCCCAGAAGGCCAACCGTATCCTGGGCTGCATCAAAAGGAGTGTGACCAGCAGGTCGAGGGAGGTGATCCTGCCCCTCTACTCTGCTCTCGTGAGACCTCACTTGGAGTATTGTGTGCAGTTCTGGTGTCCTCAACATAAAAAGGACATGGAACTGTTAGAACAAGTGCAGAGGAGGGCCACGAGGATGATCAGGGGACTGGAGCACCTCTCGTATGAAGATAGACTGAGAAAGTTGCGTCTGTTCAGCCTGGAGAAGAGAAGGCTGCGTGGAGACCTCATAGCAGCCTTCCAGTGCCTGAAGGGGGCCTATAGGGATGCTGGGGAGGGACTCTTCATTAGGGACTGTGGTGAGAGGACAAGGGGTAATGGGTTTAAACTTAAACAGGGGAGGTTTAGATTGGATCTGAGGAAGAAATTCTTTACTGTGAGGGTGGTGGGGCCCTGGAATGGGTTGCCCAGGGAAGTCGTGAATGCTTCATCCCTGGCGGCGTTCAAGGTGGGGTTGGACATAGCCTTGGATGGCATGGTTTAGTGTGAGGTGTCCCTGCCCATGGCGGGGGGGTTGGAACTCGATGATCTTGAGGTCCTTTCCAGCCCTTACTATTCTGTGATTCTGTGTGATTCTGTGAGAAGGGGAAAATGGATGAGCCGGGGAACTACAGAGCAGTCAGTCTCACCTCTGTGCCTGGCAAAATCTTGGAGCAGATTCCCCTGGAAGGCATGCTGAGGCACATGAAAACCAACAAGGTGCTTGGTGACAGCCAGCATGGCTTCACTAAGGGGAAATCCTGCCTGACCAATCTGGTGACCTTCTATGAAGGGGCTACAAAACTGATGGGCAGGGGCAGAGCAGTTGATGTCATCTACCTGGACTTGTGCAAAGCCTTTGGCACTGTCTCACATGACATCCTTCTCTCTAAGTTGGAGAGACATCAATTTGATAGGTGGACCACTCGGTGGATAAAGAACTGGCTGGATGGCCACACGCAAAGAGTAGTGCTCAGTGGCTCAGTGTCCAGCTGGAGACCAGTAACGAGTGGTGTCCCCCAGGGATCGGTGTTGGGACTGTTCTTGTTCAACATCTTTGTGGGTGACATGGACAGTGGGATTGAGTGCGCCCTCAGCAAGTTTGCCAATGACACCAAGCTGTGTGGTTCGGTTGATACATTGGAGGGAAGGAATGCCATCCAGAGGGACCTTGACACGCTTGTGAGGTGGGCTGATGCCAACCTGATGAAGTTTAACCATGCCAAGTGCAAGGTCCTCCACCTGGGTTGGAGCAATGCCAGGCACAGCTACAGGTTGGGCAGAGAAAAGATTCAGAGCAGCCCTGTGGAGAAGGACTTGGGGGTGTTGGTACACCATGGCAGGGGGTTTGGAACTAGATGATCTTAAGGTCCTTTCCAACCCTAACTATTCTATGATTCTATTATTATATTGAAACAATATATTGTGCAAAGGTAACAGCACATTATCAGTTTTTTTTTCTCTGACAATAGATGCAGAATTTATCTGTTATTTACAGTAGTTATTATTTCTAAACAAGCAGAAATGTAAAGTTGATGATGGAGCTCTTTGCTGCTGAAAGGACTGATAGTTCGGTTGGCCAGCAATGATCAGGTGAGCTTTGAAAAAGTTCCGGAGAAGTGGATTTGTTGGGGCTTCCTATCCCTTTCTTGCTGTGTCTCAACTCCTTCAGTAAAAAAACTAAACTACTTTCCATCTGGGCATTTCATCATCTGTAGTCATGAAACCAAACTGAGCACCTTCACTGTGGTAGCTAAGAATGATTAAGGAATTGCTGGAACAAGTGCAATGAGCTACAAGGACTCTTCCATGACTACTTCTTTTTGGCCAGTGAATTCACAGCTCAGGGCCTTTGCATATGTCAAGAGTTTTGCATCGTTTTATCCTCCTACTGTGTAAGGAATTGAGTTACCACCAAGACATTCCTGTCTGTGCTTTATGCTAATCAGTACAGTGGATGTCACAAGTTGGAGGGAATAGATGGTATTGTCCAGTGTTATCCTCAATTTGATGTCACTGTTGTAAAAATAATCTTCAGGAAACGACTGCAAAATTATTGCAGCCTTAGGGCTCCTTAAAAATCTGCAACTCCAGCCGCCTTGCACACAAATCATAGAATCATAGAATCATAGAATAGTAAGGGTTGGAAAGGACCTCAAGATCATCGAGTTCCAACCCCCCCGCCATGGGCAGGGACACCTCCCCCTAAACCATGCCATCCAAGGCTATGTCCAACCCCACCTTAAACGCCGCCAGGGATGAAGCATTCACAACTTCCCTGGGCAACCCATTCCAGGGCCCCACCACCCTCACAGTAAAGAATTTCTTCCTCAGATCCAATCTAAACCTCCCCTGTTTAAGTTTAAACCCATTACCCCTTGTCCTCTCACCACAGTCCCTAATGAAGAGTCCCTCCCCAGCATCCCTATAGGCCCCCTTCAGGTACTGGAAGGCTGCTATGAGGTCTCCACACAGCCTTCTCTTCTCCAGGCTGAACAGACCCAACTTTCTCAGTCTATCTTCATACGAGAGGTGCTCCAGTCCCCTGATCATCCTCGTGGCCCTCCTCTGCACTTGTTCTAACAGTTCCATGTCCTTTTTATGTTGAGGACACCAGAACTGCACACAATACTCCAAGTGAGGTCTCACGAGAGCAGAGTAGAGGGGCAGGATCACCTCCCTCGACCTGCTGGTCACACTCCTTTTGATGCAGCCCAGAATACGGTTGGCCTTCTGGGCTGCAAGCGCACACTGCCGGCTCATGTTCATTTTTTCATCAACCCACACCCCCAAGTCCTTCTCCGCAGGGCTGCTCTGAATCTCCTCCCCACCCAACCTGTAGCTGTGCCTGGCATTGCTCCGACCCAGGTGGAGGACTTTGCATTTAGCATGGTTAAACTTCATCAGGTTGGCATCAGCCCACCTCACAAGCATGTCAAGGTCCCTCTGGATGGCATTCCTTCCCTCCAATGTATCAACCGAACCACACAGCTTGGTGTCATCGGCAAACTTGCTGAGGGCGCACTCAATCCCACTGTCCATGTCACCCACAAAGATGTTGAACAAGTCCGGTCCCAACACCGATCCCTGGGGGACACCACTCGTTACTGGTCTCCAGCTGGACATTGAGCCACTGAGCACTACTCTTTGCGTGTGGCCATCCAGCCAGTTCTTTATCCACCGAGTGGTCCACCTATCAAATTGATGTCTCTCCAACTTAGAGAGAAGGATGTCATGGGAGACAGTGTCAAAGGCTTTACACAAGTCCAGGTAGATGACATCAACTGCTCTGCCCCTGTCCATCAGTTCTGTAGCCCCTTCATAGAAGGTCACCAGATTGGTCAGGCAGGATTTCCCCTTAGTGAAGCCATGCTGGCTGTCACCAAGCACCTTGTTGGTTTTCATGTGCCTCAGCATTCCTTCCAGGGGAATCCGCTCCAAGATTTTGCCAGGCACAGAGGTGAGACTGACTGGTCTGTAATTCCCTGGCTCATCCATTTTCCCCTTCTTAAAAATGGGGGTTATATTTCCCTTTTTCCAGTCATCGGGAACTTCACCTGACTGCCATGATTTTTCAAATATGATGGACAGTGGCTTAGCAACTTCATTTGCCAGCTCCTTCAGGACCCGCGGATGGATTTCATCCGGTCCCATGGACTTGTATACATTCAGGTTCCTAAGGTGGTCCCAAACAAGATCCTCCCCCACAGTGGGCCCAGGGTCCCCACCCTCACTGTCCCTGCGTCTGCCTTCCAAGACTTGGGTGGTGTGGTCAGAGCATTTGCCGGTAAAGACTGAGGCAAAGAAGTCATTAAGAACCTCAGCCTTCTCCAAATCCAGGGTAGCCAGTTCTCCCGATAGCTTCTGGAGAGGGCCCACGGTGTCCCTAACCTGTCTCTTATTGGCAATGTACCTATAAAATCCCTTCCTGTTATCCTTAACATCCCTAGCCAAGTTTAATTCTAAGTGGGCCTTAGCTTTCCTAACCTGGTCCCTAGCTTCCCGGACAACATCCCTGTACTCTTCCCAGGCCGCCTGACCTTGCTTCCACCTTTTATAAGCCTCTTTTTTCCTTCGAATTTTCCTCAGCAGCTGCTTATCCATCCAAGGAGGTCTCCTGGCCCTCCTGCTGAACTTCCAAACTGAAGATTTTCTCCCTTCTTGGTTTTCTTATGTTTTCAGCTTAATACAGAAATAAAAGCAAATCAAAGCTTTATAATGCAGGTGAAAGTTATCATAAGCCCTACTGTTTACTTGGAAGTCTTCTGTTGTATAAGTTAGGTTAAAATAGGTGTTAGTTTTGATGCAAAGGTAGATGGTGGGGAGTGGCCTTGGGTTTTGAAGTCAGTGTGTCTCTACCTTTGCCCTAACTCAGTCTTTGTTTTTCAAACTGCTTCTATTTCTGAGCAACAGAGTCTCATTCCTAGCAATGAAGTGGGCTTCACTGTTTTCCCATGTTCCTCTATGAAGGCATTTTAAAGTTCACCTTTTACTCATTATTACTCTCTTCAGAAGCCCCAACATCTTTATCACTTCTCAGTGACCTTTTGAAGTCTTATTGCCTATCACTGCATATGTGGAATACTTCTGTGCACAATATTAATGTTTGGTTTTGTACTTCATGCAAGCTCTTTACTGAAGTATTTCCAACTTTCATGGTTGCTGCTTTTAGAAAGATCAACTTAAGAGCTATGCTACTGAAACATAAATTCAATTGGGTTCTATTTTCTTCCATATCAAGGATTTAAAGTTATCATTACATTGTTGCTTTTTACCATACTCCATAGTAATGTTAGATATTTGCAAACGCATTTCAGTAAAAAATAAGGGCATTAGTTGGTAGATTTTTTTATTTAGCAAGGAGCCTTTCTTTGCTTCCTCTGTGAAGTCGCTCTGGCCTTCAGGCTGTCTGATTACGTGCAGCTTTTCAGGACTTAGGAAACAAAAAGTCCGTGTTCCACTCACAAGCGGAACTTGGGTTCTTTTATTTGAGCAATAATTTTGTGTTCATTTTCATTTTTTCTTATTACAGTATCATTAAATCCCTCTGAATAACTTCTCATACCTTTGTGAACGAGAGCATGGATACATAGACCCCTCCCAGGCTGGTGCAATCTTACCACTGGCCAGCCAACCAGACTCACGAGGGGACCTGGGTTTGTCTGACAGGGCGCCCTGTATTGATATCAGAGGGGACAGCGCTGACTACTTTTAATAGCTACATAAAAGCACTACAAAAAAGACCACCGAGGGGGCAGGCAGAGCAGCTGGTGTGAGTTCAGCTGAAGCTTGAGGGTTGGTTTTTTTAAAAAGGAAAATAAGTTTTCTTCTTTTTCTTTTGCGGGGAATAGAGAAAAATCTCACGCCAAAAAAAAGTTGCTTATCTCTGGCTAATAGTGGATGAGTCTGCTCACAGTAAAAGATACATCCTAAAACAAGACCAGACAGGTTGCTGCGGTGCTGGCGGTGACAAATGAAGCCTGCAGGACCACTCAGGATCACAGATACCTTAGATAAGTCGCAAGACATTGGGAACTACAGTACCTGGAAATATTCCACCATTTATTTTAACTGACTTCCTAGAAATAAGAATTCTAGTGCTATAAATGAAACCTTTGTGAGAGTAAGTTGGGAAGGAAGTAAGATATATACTATTTGGAGTGCCGCAATTTCATGTAGTCAATATATTTTTGAGCTTGTGAGCTTTTCACAGGCTTTCAGCAAACAAGCTTGCAGCAGAGACTTAATTACATATTTCACAAAAGGAGTTCTCAATTTTTAAACACAATGTGCTTGCCAGAGGTGATAGATGAACATGTAAGTGGAAGGCTCCAAAGCAACAAAATGCATATCTGATGATGGGGACGCTACAGAAAGTAGAAAGACATTATAATAATATAGATGAATGCAGACAGAAAAATGAAAGAAAATTTCTTTAACCAAATTAAATTGTTTTTAAAGCAGTATTTGCACAACTGCCTGACCTGAATACCTTGTTTCTAAAGAAATAATTTCTTGAACTATTTCTCAAAATAGGAACAACCTTACAAATGGAACAAGCTTTTGTGATGTTCATACAGAGCTGCATAGAGTATATTTACCTCTTGTGTAAACAAGGTACTAGAAAGATTTCAGGGGACAGGCCAGCACTTCAGGCTGGTAGGGACCCATAGTTATCTCATGACTGTTTAATGTCCTAAGTCTTCCAGAGCAAAGTGAGGTGCCTCGCTATGGAACATCTGCACTACTGGACACATTCATCCTCTTGCCATGAGCTCACAGAGGCCCAGTTATCTTTTCCAGCACTGTTTCTTGCTCAGTTTATTCCTTTGCTGATGTGGTGGAGTTTTTTTAGATGCATTTTCCCATGGGAGCTTCCTTCTGCGTCTTGTATGCTTCACATCAAGTTTTAGCCCCTGGAGTATGAGGAGGTACTGCCTACTTCCTTCCCTCTTTTTCTGTATCAGCTATCATCTACCTATTCCTAATTTATCTCCTAGTCTGAGTGTAGCCATCTTTCCCTCTTAGCTGTCAGACTCACCCTAGGTGGCTGTTCTGCCACCAGATCCTCCAGACATCTAACTTGTTTTCTTCATTGTATTTCGTTTGCAAGCAGGACTGAGTGAAAATAGCCTAACCACCACTGTTTTCTCCCTTCACAGGACTGCTGTTAATTTCATTTTCAAAATTACTTACCTGATCTCTTCTTGACCATCTGTGTAGTGTCAAACTGTCTGAATAACCCAAAGTATAAATATGACCTACACTTCCAGAATAATGGAGGAATAATAAATTTTGACCTTCCTTGGAAAGACTCATCAGTACCTCTCACTTCCCCCTCTTTAAGGAATACTTACTGCAAAGGGCAGCCTATTTAATTTATATCTGTAGGATTCCGTGTGACCATACGGATCTGCCCTTGTGGATTTTGCTGCTTCTGAGGTCTATGGAGGTGTGAAGATGAAACCAAACAGCAGCTGTTAAAGTGAGTTGTAGGATGTGAGAGCAGGCAGTAAACCAGCAAAGGTTATAAATATGAATTTTATCTTCTTTGAATAACACTTCAGCATACTTTTTGTTTGGTTTATTTTTTAGCTTTGACTTTTCCAGTTAAATAGTGGTTTCATTCTTTGAGTTATTAGCATAAAGATACAAAGGTAGACATGGCACTGAACAACAGATTAAAGCATAATGTAGCATAAAACACTGTGAAGCAGTAATTGAAAAATACATAAGCTAAGTAAAAGAAAGTAAGTAATCAAAGTACCTCATAGCAGAGTCCACAACCGGCAACCAGTACCACATAGCAGAGTCCACAACTGGCAACCAGTCCCTGGGGAGCTTTTTGTGTGTGATAGCTCCTGGCAGTCACAAAGCTGATTTGGTGACTCTAGACAGTTACTTACGTATTCAGGTCACACTTTGTTCTCTTCTTCAGTTACAGCTTCAGCCAGATATGATATCCTCTCTCAGTGTTTCTTGACAAAAGTCTGGCTAAGAGCTTTTCAGAAGGGGTAGTTAGTGCACTCAACATATTGATGTTACCAGTTTGAGGATAGGAGAAGGAAAATAATGTGAAAACTGAAGATACATTCATGTTCAGAATTATGCTCAACAGCTTAGGAAGGGCGTAAATAGCGACTCTCTTAAGCAGCTGGGCTTTGTTTGCCAGAAATTAATCTATTTGGAGAGGCAAGAGGAGGGACAGAACACTGTTTCTGCAGTTAATGTCCACCTTATCCTCACCTCAGGGAAAATACACAAGGTGACAGTCCTGGCAGTTGTAACCCCATCTTGGATGATCAACTTTACACAGCTACTTGTTATGAAGTTGACTTGTGGGTAGTAGGGAAATGATACCAGGTGACACAGAAGAGCAGGGAAGGTGTCCATAAGGATGTATTTCACTATATTTCATTGAGAATTAAGTTTTACCTTCACATAAAGATTTTAGCTCTTAAGACTTCTACACAAAACAATTTCAAAATAATTTTATCACTAGCCTGTAATATACTGAATTTTAATCTATTACTTTTTAATGATGTACGAAAGAACTTGGAGGCCTTCCATTGTACAAAGAGTATTTATTCTGTTTTAAACTCCAGATCCCATACAGAAAAGCAGTCTTATTACTTAATAATTTTAATGTTATTTTGTAATGCTAATGTTTGTAATTTCCATGAACACAGAGGTTCTGGAATTTGCTGTGGAGTATTTGTTTAAAGCAGAAATCTTATATAAGTCCTTTTTTTTTCCTTTTCTTTCTTTCCCTTCTCCCCTTCATTTTAGTATAGGCATGTCATGGGGAAAGATGGATTTCTGTGGGACATCTCTCACAGTGGTGATTTGTTATTTAAGATCAGTTTGCCTCAGTCCATCTTCTTCCTGGCCACTGTGTTAAGGTATTCTTAAAGGATAATGATGCTGACTGGGTAGCGTGCTTTGGGATACATCTGTGTACAACCACTGTTATGGTCTCAGAGTCACTGGACACACACTTGGCAGAAAACACCATATTCCACAGTTTACTAGAGACAGAGCCCAAGGACCAAATGTGGATGTTGACTCACCTGATTCTTCAGGTCACTGGCTCTGGGGACCACTGTATGGACACAGAGCTCCAGTTGCCAGGCTGCAGGAAAAGCTGCCCAGAGGGTAAGGTGGGTGGAAGCACAGGGTTTCCATTGGAGCTGAGAATGAAGCCCTGAGGCTCCCATTGCACCAGAGACCAACTCTGGTTTCCCGTGAATAAGCTAAGCAGCTTGCTGAATAGGAAAAGCACTTTGCCATTGAGAGAAGGTTCAGCCGAAAAAGGAGAAAGAAGCACTGTAGTTAGGACTCCAGGAGTAAATCTTTAAAGTAAACAGAAGTACTTTTGAAATATCTACAGTGTCCTCTTTTGCATCAGGGAAAAATATGCAGCTGCTTTGCAAGGGACTAGCTTAGAACAGCTCGAGATAATCAGAAAGCTGATATTTTTCCAGCTTCCCATGAGCTTCCCAGAACTGGTAGCTATAAATCCACCATAGGGAAGAGGATATTATATTTCTTAAGAGATGAAAGAGGGCTGATGACTAATGCTGAAGTGAATTGTTAAGCGACTAACTTACTTAATTGAGCCTGCTTGTTTGGTATGTGTCCCAATTAATTCATTTTTGTTGTGACCACATTGAAGCAACCTACGCCCTTGTGACCTTCTCTTATAATTATTACCATCTCCCTCTTTAGAAGCACTGTTTTGATTATGTACTCAGAAAGCTCTGCTAAAATATCTGTAGCCTTAGTACAGAGTCAGATTTTTCCATTGTTTTTAATTGAAGGATAGTAACAAAAAGAATAATTCGTCACTGAAGTTCTTGGAGGTCACTTACAGCACTTAGGGGATTGGGGGGAAGGCTTCTTCCTTCTTAGTTTCACAAAATGACTATTTTGAATAGGCAGAACTTGTTCTCTAACTATAACTCTTTTAAGAAAAATGTGCTGTTGGGTGGTAGCACTTAGAGAAGCCTCAGAATTCCTCAGGTGTGCTGAATACTGTACATTATGTGTACAATATGTGCTGGATATTGTATATTACAGGGTCACAGGAGAAAGTAACTGCAGCTGAAAAGGGGCCGGCAACTACAGCCATCCCTACACTTGCTGAGATTGCTGTGTGGAATCTCTGTCCCAAATGAGGCATGTTTTTATTATTGTCTAAATTAACTACAGTACTTAACAGCTCTTTGCCTAAACCACGGTGAAGCCATCTGGACACCTATCTGTGAAGGAGAGACGCATTCAGTCAAATCTGCAGTGGTAGGTGGCTGTCAGTGAGGGGTTTCCTGTGCAAGGGGGTGTTCATTCTCAGTGCTTCATGGGATGAAGATTTTACTGGTTTGTGCCAGCCTCCATGATAGTAACTCACACTCAGCACGTTTTTGTACTCCTGTCCCCAGCTTCTTTTCTCCTGTTTACCTGAAAATCCCGAACAAATGGTTTTCCTCCATCACAGTAAGCATACATGCACTGGTGGAGCCTAGTTCTGGGCAGCAGTCCCACAGGTGCTGTCAGGTTAGAGAGGTCCTCTGCGTGTAGCATCTGTCATTCCAGTGGAGATTGAAGATCTTTTACCAGAAGTCTTAAACCAAGCCCCCTCACCACTGGCTCTTGTATTTGGAAAGCTGCTGAATACCCTTGCAGTTTCATGCACCTCTCATCACAGGGATCCCTTCTCCTCAGACTGCAGGACCCTTTGCAGAGAATATTTCTTTACAAAAGCCTTGCTGGTACTGTTTCTCTTACTGAGCTAAGTAGCTACCCTTGGTCTCCATTGGCTCTCTGCTCCCTTATGTCAAGATCAAAACTGGCCATGCTTTTATCTTCTTGAAGCACTGTGTTACCCTTATTCCTCTTCCTTATTCCCAGCCCTTTTCTCTCTACCTCCTTACAGAGTGCCTTCATGTCTGTGTTTTATGCTATGTGGAGTTTCTTTTTTGTATGGCAGGCTCTGTCCCTGAAACAATTAAAACCTTTTCTTTAAAGATAATGGCTCGCTCTGGGTCGCAGTTTATCATTGGAGGGCCCTCTTAGCTGCTGGGGATTCTGATGCCCAAGAACAGCAGGTGCTAGGTAGAGCTTACCCTGGATACCAGCCACTTGTTGGCATGCTGTGTCTTCTTGGTTCCCCTTCAATGTAAGACTGCTCATGAGTTGAAAAGGGTTGGAAATCTTCCTTCAGCCATGAATAAAAATCTAGTGTAAAACAGACCACCATCTCGGACCAGGCCTTCTTCATGCAGCAGGCAAAGGTGGGTGATTGAAAAAGCCAATGGAGCAGCCTCTCTACTGAAACATAATTAGAGGTTAATGCTTTGTGCTGCTTACTCTTGACTTTCTCTCTTTACATAACTTGGTTTAATTCTTTTAACTACTTCTATGTCTAGAACATTCTGAGTAAGTGTTCTGCTTTAGAGTATTTATGAAAGATGTTGTGTGAAAGATTAATTTCCTTTCCATCATTGGGAGTTTCCTTTTTACATGAACTCATGTGCCAGATCACACAGCATGCAGCCAAGGTGTTGCATTTTATATGACACCTACAGGATACTGCTGAATGAAATCTGCAAGTCGTCAGAGTTCTTAAAATATGACTTTCTGTTGATGTGTTTTTTGGCATAGAAACCGAAAAGCTGGGGCTGGAGGTGGGAAATGGATTGCCATCTTGGAAGTTTAACGACCAGCTCTTTCCCTGTGATGTGTGTGGAAAAGTGTTCGGTCGACAGCAGACTTTGTCCCGGCATCTCTCACTACACACAGGTAAGCCGATGCTTTGTGTTTGGTTGTTACAGTGCTGAGGAAGTCATCATGGTTTGTTTGAGTGGAGGGGGAAGAATGTGAGCAGAAGAGTGTGAGAGCCATTCTCGGCTCCTTGCATGTAAACCAAGCGCTAAACCGGGACAGAATGTCAGTCGTGGTCAGGGAGTTAACTGACATTTTACTTCTTTACAGCCCACTTGTAATTTATCTTTACAAAATGTGTAAATTCCAGTTTGTCCAGGTTCCAGTAGACTAGCCTGTAGACACCATCTGGTTAACCAAGCCTGTTAATGGAGTTCTGAAGAGAAGGCACAGCCTTTCTTACATTCACCTGATGAGCTTTTAAGTGCCACTGAACAACAAACGATTTCGCCTTGGTGTCTCAGATCTGGTGAAACTGAACGGATTTGGTATCTGTCACTCATCTTTGCCTTCATCATCCAGTTCTGAGAGGAAGAGGGGCTCTTCTACCCCATACCAACTTTCTTAAAGTGAATCACTTCAACTGAGACTAAGAGTTTTTATACAGAAGATGCACCTTGTCAGCCTGCTGAAGTGCACTGCACAAAATAAGACTTGAAAGCAAGAATTTCATATGCAGTGCTGAAAAATATTATTAGTATAATGGCAGTGTACATTCCAGCGCCTAGTAGAGCCATGCTGAAAGAGTTCAGATGCTCTGTTCCATGATGTCTTGGGTTTCCTTAGTCAAATAGCTGCTATATTGAATGCCTTTCCCCTAACACTTGTAGCCTTATATTTCAAATTTAGAGCAGCAGCTCCTCAAAGGGAATGGTTGTAGAAGCTGATGCAATGTTTGGTTATTTTCATCTTTTAATTTCTTCAACTCAAAGTGAGGGATTTTTATTAGTTTGTGTTCAGAACTGGACTAATGATACAGTGTCCCCTTCCTTCCTAACCCTAAGATTTTAATAAAGAATCCTCGACCATCAACTGTCTGTGGCTGATCACAGGGACAACCTCAACTGGACCAAAAGTCAAATAAAAGATGCTAGGTAAAGGAAGTAGTTGTAGATTATTGACCTCTTTCTCTGCTGGCTCTTCTGTGGCTCTCAGAGCAGCGGTTGCCCCAGTTTTCCAGTTTATAAAGTTTTATATTATCTGACTACAAATGGTAGAGCAAGTTAAAAATAAACAGCCCTAAACTACCTCCCAATTAGTTTTTTTCTGAGTAATTGCTGTGAACTCCTCTAAGTTTCCAAAAAGTCAAGCCCCCGAAGTACCTCATTCTGAAAGCTGGTTGGAGAAGCCCAAAGGAATGCATGCTTGGTTATTGGCAGCTTTAAAAGTAGCTTGCTTCAAAAGGAAGTATACATGTAAGATTTTCTGTTTGTTTTCAGAAGAGAGAAAGTACAAATGCCACTTGTGCCCCTATGCTGCTAAGTGCCGTGCTAATCTGAACCAGCACCTGACCGTCCATTCTGTGAAGCTGGTGAGTACAGACACCGAGGACATTGTCAGTGCTGTCACTTCTGAAGGCAGCGATGGAAAGAAGCACCCTTACTACTACAGGTGAGGACCCAAATAGGGGCTGTGCACCAGGCACTGGAATCTGAATGTCTTACCTGCCTCCTAAGGACAGGGCCACCCTTCTGGTGTCACAGGGCAGAACTGTGATGAAAGTATTTGGTTTGCCCATATCTGATTTGAGCTTAGTAGCAAAACCCAGCTGGCTGCCTTGTGCTGTTTGACTTGGCTGGCCACTGGGAGAAACTCTGGGGGTTGGTGTGGGTTGGTTTTGCTGAACAGCTCTGTGAGGCAGCTGGGCTCTTAAAAGCCTCTTTAACTTTTTATGCAGTGTTCATTTAGGTTTTGTCTTTTGGAAACATCCCATTTCATGGATTCATGGCAAATCTAAAGCACTGTGCTTCCAGTTGCCTGTGACAGCTCCATTGTTTTTAGCCGAATCTATGCCATCAAATAGTAAAACGTAGTAAGAATTCTCATATCGATATACACATTTCCTCCATTTGCTAGAGGTATATACATCCAGTGACCAACATGGTGAAAGAAAGAAAGAAAGAAAGAAAGAAAGAAAACCTTTACAAGCATTTGCCTGAAAAATTAAAAGGAATTGCCCAGACAAAATAGATCTTTGGACACTCTCCTTGTTGCACACAATGTTGTGTGCTCTGCAAACTGTGATCTGCACTCCAGTGGCCAACCAGATTACCAAATCACTCTTACTTTCAGTCAAAGTGCCAAGGGCAGATTTAATTACAAAATCATAGAAGTAAGAAGTGAATGAGACCTGCTGGATTAGATTATCCAGTCCATCCTCCTTAGGAAAGTAAAATAGTACCCTATTTTGCTTTCGCCTTTGTAAATATTTTTGGCTTGTTTTAAATGTTAATGGCCTAATCAAAGCAAGAGGAGGACTCTGCAAAGAAAGTTAAATTCAAGGGTCCTTTCCATTGCCTCTCAATATCCCTGTGTTTATGCAGTGGCTGTGAAATCTGTATCCCTGCTAATTATTTGCATATCTGATGACTGCTGTTTTGCAGTCAAGCATAAGAAATGTTTGAACCCATTTTTACTTGCTTACACTGAAACTGCCAGGCAGTTTTGCACAAGATCCCAGTTTGGCATGGGAACCATTCCAGGGCTTGAAAATAACTCCTGGAGTGTGCAGCAACCTCTCCGTTTGTCAGTGTATCAGCCGTACTAAGCATCTTGGCAGAGCTGCAATGCCTCTTATTGCCCAAAGGAATCGGCTAGGTGATGCGCAGCATCTGGAATCTGTAGTTTTTAATTAACTTTATGATTATTTAGCGTCATTATAGCATGTACAGGATTGTTGCATTGTGCCTGCCCTTAATCACATTGGCATGGCCATCAGTTCAAAGGCAGTTCAGCAGACAAATGAATTTTGCAGTGAACATTCAGCAGTGAGGAAGAGAAGAAATCTGTGCAGTGAGATTTTTCTTGCAAATTCAGGGAAAGGCAGTATGCTTCTGTTTGTGGTTTGGGCTTTAATGTTTCTTACTCTTGAATTCCCTTCTGCCTGCAGCTGTCACGTGTGTGGGTTTGAGACCGAGATGAATGTCCAGTTTGTCAGTCATATGTCCCTCCATGTGGATAAAGAGCAGTGGATGTTCTCCATTTGCTGCACAGCATGTGATTTTGTCACCATGGAAGAGGCAGATATGAAGGCTCATGTCAACAGCAAGCACACAGGTGATGATCCCTCTCTCCCAGCTGCAGTGATCTCTCTCTTCCTTGCTTTTTAGGTGCAACCTTCACACTTCCCATTAGCACTCTACTTTCACTGAAATGCTTGCTAATTAAGGCCTGATCTCTCAAAGTTAAAGTGAATTGGACTCCAGCCAGGCAAATAATCTAGTAGTGCAGATCAATTTTCAGGCTTAGTGAAATAAATGAAGGACTACTTAGCCCTCATTCTTGCTATTCCCCTTATCCCCCAAATCCTCTCCCCACTGAAGTCAGCATATTTCATTTGGTTTTCTGACTGGTTTACTATTTCATCAAAATCCTGGTCTGACTTCAGTGGTGATAAGGTGACTTTGAGTGCTAACTGTGCATACCTGGCTGCAAATTTGAAATACACAATATGTTGAGCTTCACTCTTCCGTGTGTTTGCCTCCACAGTCTGTCAGTTTGGAATCTCAGGCGGATGTTTAGTTGACACTGTGATTCAGCAATACCATAAATGTAACTTTATATTAAATAACAGAACAAGTCATGTGTTCTCTCCCTGGCCCTGTTCACTTAATAGCCAAAGAGAAGAGCAATAGCAGTTTTCAAACAAGCTCCATATGCTTAGTGCAACTAATGAAGTCTGGCATAATTTAAGGAGAAGAAAATTAGAATCCTTTTAATTAATTTCTCTTACAACACCAGGCAGAAGCATTTTGCTGCCACAAACCTACTAGCAATTGTGTTGACAATACTGAACCTGAATTGGCATCCAGCACAATTTTTCCATTGCTAAATTGCTTTTCCTGTCCTACCAGGAATAAAACTGGGAAAACAGGGAGGGATGGAGAAGGGAGAGAAGAATGCAGTTTGTTGTGCTCACAGATACATAAGTTAAATGTAACTACACAAACACACACTACTGGAGAGCTCTCAAGGGTTTTTATGCCAGCATAGCTCTCAGCACTGCTCCCTGATAATGTTTGCATCTTACTCCACATGTAGGAAGTCAAGGCAAATGAGAAATACCACCTGTAGCTATGTGAAAAGCTTATATTGGGGAAAATCTTCCTTGTTCTTCCTTCACCCTGTCAAACCAAGCCATTCAGCTGGTGATTCAGCCAAATGCTTAACACATATGGCAAATACAGAGAGTAAAAAATAGAATGGATTTTCTGGGTCACTCAACTCCAGTCCCCTACGGTGTGATGTTAGCAAGTCATAAAAGGCCTGTTTGTAAGGATGTTGGCATATGTCTTCAAACAAGTGTAATTGTTTTAAACCAACTACTTCTATAGATAGGCAGCTGCAGATTTTCCTGCATTAAAGATTAGGGACTTTTAAGAAATTTCCAGTGTGTCTCTTACTGAGAAGCAGAATACACGCATGTTGTTCTTGTGCCAGAACAGTCCTCTATCTGAAACAGCAGTCCGCCTCTTGCTTCCTCCACCTTTCTTCCCTCCCCTACCACTGTATTTATTCCCTTAGTATATTTATGGAGAATGACCCTCTCCCCTCTAAATGTACACGGAGCCTTTTCTGAGATGAAACACAGTTTTCTCACTGTACCAATCCCTCACTGCATATGCTCTTGTTAGAACCTCTGCTTGACATATGCAATCACAGCTGTACATGGTGAAATGAAATAAGTAGTGGTGGCTGTGTAAAACAGCAGCAGCTACTGGGAATAAATCACACAATAACATTCTGTGATCATATTTACCTTCCTTGAAAACTCCCTTGATTGCTCATATTCATCCCATGTTCTGCTCAAATTCTTCTTTTGTTTTCCTTGACTGTTTCCAACCTAAGCAGTCCTCATTTGTAGCAAAAATTCTTGGTACTGGCCCTTCAGGTCATAACCTTGTACTCTGTGCTATTAAATTTCATTCCATTTCTATTACTCTGGTCCCCAAGGTCAGCAAATCTTTCTATATGATATCCCAGTCATCCTCCCTATTGACAGCTCGGGTCATCAGATTTCGTTAGTGCATTCCTACATTTTTATTTTAGACTTCAAGGTGCCGCTCATCAGTTTAAAGTTAGGCACACAGGGACTTGTGTTTGGAGAGGCCTTTGATCACATGGAGAATATGAAGTTTTAGGAAAGTTTCTTTGTTACACAGCTCTGATTAAAGCAAGAAATAGGTGGAAGGTAATAATTTGCAAATCGTTGACTCACAGCAGTTCTCATATGATAACTATCACCTCTGTTTCATTTCTAGTGTGTGACAGGGTTTGAGATTTGAACTTCACGTATTTATTGCACATGTCAGGAAACCAATGGATTTCAGTTTTAGATCCAGTTAAACAACATTTTTTAAATTAATTATCTTCAATAAGATGAGCTGTTATCTCTTACAGTCATTAGTGAGGATGCTCCTCAGTACAGTGAGAGAGATTATTCTCCTTCACCCTTTCTCCCACATTTAGTTATTGGACCCGCATCAGCGGAACAGTGGGGATGTTTAGCTTGGACCAGTAGGTGCTTTTGGTTTCCACATCCCAAAGCTACAGAAGCTCTGTTTCCTTTCTGGGTGACAAGGTTTTTGTTGGTTTTGAACTCTGCACTAAGCAAAGTGTTTTCTGGAGGTATTTTCAGTCTCGTAATGAGGTAGAGTTGCACACGTCCTTCCCGCTACCATTACAGACACACTCAGTTCTAGGGTAAACTGAGAGATGTACTGTTGTAAATGCTAATAAAAAGGAAGGAGGTGCAACTTGCCAAATTAATTTTACCAGACTAATTAATTTCAAACTTGTTTATAAGCATGTTTGAATTAACTTTAAATATATTTTTCTGAAATTTAAAACGGGATCATTGAAACTTCATCTGATCTGCTGTACTCATGTTCTTTACTTTTGTTTTTCAGCTGAAGAGAGGAAGACACCCAGCGAATCTAACAGTCCATCTTCATCTTCACTGTCAGCACTGAGTGACTCTGCCAACAGCAAAGAAGATGCAGACATAACTCCAAAAAACAAGGGTTCAAACAACCTGCTAGTCATTTCGGTAGTGCCTGGTAGTCAGACCTCAGTGAACACTGAAGAGAAGTCAGAGAAAGGTAAAACACTGCTAAACAAATAAAGACTCATCACCTTCTACGCAGTCTGTCTGGCCCCAACATAAGGAATGCATTTTACTGCTTTATTTTCCAGGCTTTGAATGTGTCTTCTGTAACTTTGTCTGCAAAACAAAAAACATGTTTGAGCGCCATCTGCAAATCCACCTGATCACACGGATGTTTGAGTGTGATGTGTGCCACAAGTTCATGAAGACACCTGAACAGTTACTGGAGCACAAGAAATGCCACACTGTCCCCACCGGTGGGCTCAAGTAAGGAAAGCAAGTACACAAACTTTTACTGTGTTAAGCACCTCTAATACTATGGGGCTAGGACAGAAGGAAGTCATTTACGAAGGGTCAGTTAAATGTCTGATAATCCAGAGTTGGAGCTTCCTTTTTATTGGGATGACTCAAACCCAGTCCTTAGTGTAGGCTGCCATCATTACAGCAGATTGGTAACCAGCAGCAGATGTAGTATCTACTGGTCATAGATCTTTAGCAAGCCATGATCCTTTCCCTCTTCAAGTCAAACAGGAGACAATATGTTATGTGTCCTCTAGAGAATGATGCAGCACTACACAGAGGTGTTTGTTTGCAGACTAAGAGAGGTTTTTTTTTCAAGGCATCAGAGCAAAGGAGAGCACACAGCACAGGCTCTATGCTGCTCCCAGCTCAAAGAAACTAAACCCTGTTCAATCTCTGCAACTAGGTATGAAGTTATAACCTTAAAGGTTATAACCTTTGTAGGCTCTAAAACAAAGTCAGTCCTCTCCAAGAATTAATAACTTGTCTGCTTTCTGCTTTGGTTTGCATGCCACAGGATGATTACTGTTGTATAAAGTAACATGTAATGAGTAATACACTCTTTTAAGAAAAAGAGCCCTTTAGCTTTGGATGAGGTGATGTCCTTTAAAGCCTGTTGGTACAGAGCAGTGTTTCTAGAGAATGAGCGTGCCCTTATGTCAAAGTTGGGCCCTTGAGGGAAGGAGGTACTGTTGGGGCCATATGCGTGCTCTCTGTGGGCGGGAAATGTGACAGTTATGCAAGGTGCACGTCCCTCTCCTGTGTTCCAGCTGCCGCAGGAAAAGAGACTGGAACCACTTCATGCCCAGGCAGGGTTCAGCAC
The DNA here is from genome assembly GCA_039720435.1 of Amazona ochrocephala. Classification (NCBI taxonomy): domain Eukaryota; kingdom Metazoa; phylum Chordata; class Aves; order Psittaciformes; family Psittacidae; genus Amazona; species Amazona ochrocephala. The sequence continues at coordinate 68,038,248 of CM077879.1, forward strand.
AGGGCTCCCTCCTTCTATGGCTCTTGCTAAGCAAACTGATGCTTTCAGTTCACTGTGACTGAGCACACCACGGTTAACGTTACCATGAATAGCTTGATCAGTTTGCACTGCAGGTTTTGAAAACCGGTTTTGTTTGCCAGGCAGCATCTGGTCTCCAGCTCAGTAGTTCCATAAACTGGGATCTGTGGTCACTTGAGATGTGATGACTGAATCTGGGAAGATGACCAGATTGAGAAACAAGTAGTGTGCCAGAACAGCAGGATGTCTGTCTTGGATGTACAGACCAGTTGTCTAATGCACTTTGGGTTAAGCTGCACAGAATCTGTTCTATTTACCAAGGAAAAACCATGACCTATGATTCAGGCCTTCCTGACAGAACGGACTTCTCCGTCTACAGAAGTTATTCCTGCCCAACTCAAGTAATAATTGGGTACCTTGAAAGGTACACCTAAGAAAAAGCTCTGATTTTTTTTTTTTTAAGGCATCCAGAAGAGCCTGAAGAGATTTAAGTTAATTGTATTTTTCTGTCTCCTGTTTGCTGTGGGGGAAGAGGAAAAAACATGATTCCTCCTGCTCCAGGTCAAAATCTGAGATTCTGATCCAGAGAGCACCCAGCCCAGGAGAGGTATGTGTGCACAGACAGCTGACTCCTCTGTTGCAATAGAGCTGATCACGTTAGCAGCCTCAGTGCTAGGCTCCCTCTCTGGATCAGAGTGCTTGATGTGCATCAGGAAAAGGGTCTGGATGTTTTAGTATCCGTTTGTCCTCCTGTGTTACTTACTGTGCTCTTGATTGGCAGGTAATTAATATTACACCTGTATGTGCAACCAGTTGTAGCAAGGTAAAACACACACGGAGAGAGAGGATCTCTGCTAGGAAATGATGTGAAATGCTAGAACACAATTGGCAGATCTGCCTCACTGTTAATGCGGATCAGCGGCAGTGGAGACAATTGTAAGACAGCAGCCAGGTGCTGTAGTTACAGTTGTATTTCTTTATCTAGACCTGCTCTTTTAGCTCACAGTTAGCAGTGGAAGGGAGCAGCTTTGTTTAGCACAGCAGAGATCCCTGGCAGGTAGCTGTCCTCACCAATTTCCTCTCAGCTACGTCAAGCAGAAGCGGGTATGTCTGGGATTTGTTGGTGTCCAGGCTTGGTCAGCTCGGGCTTCCTTCCAAGCTTTTAAGCTTCCCTCCTCCAGCCTTCTAGGCCCTTCCTGGTTCAGGAACCAGGGGTGAGGCCCTTTGCCACATCCACCCTGGTCTGGACACTTGCCACTGTGAGTAAGCGGAGCTCACATCCTGTTCCCACACATGAACAATTCCTGCCATGGCAGAGGCAGCTGTAGGCAAATGCTGCCAAGCACAGGCCCCCTTTGAGCATGGCTCCCAGAAATGGGAATCCCTACAGAACATCCTAACAGACTGGCTTTCAGCTGCTCCTAGCAGGATACCCAGCAAGCTTATTGTTCAAGGTCACATAAGAGGAATATCCTAAGCTTTTGCTGTACATGTGGTATTACAAGTTTATTCCATCTTTACTTAAACAGCTGCTTTCATACTCATCTGTAAACACTCACTTTAAACCACTTCCTAACGGAAAAAATGGCCAAAGTGACTTCGTGCAGACACTAGGAATGTCGTTACACAAAGTACCTGTGAATCAATCACCCACTCTGCACTACCCGGCCTGCTTTGCAGAATCTTCCCCATCAAGGTAAGCCAGAAGATTAAAGGGATGCTCCTTCAGCGTGAATCAGTTTTTCCCTAGAAGTGCTATTGCCATTGGATGGGCAAAACTCCTCTAAGTAGAAATGTGTCAGGATGAACCGAGTATTCGAAAGAGGCTCCACAGGGAGAACTAAGTGCCTTTTTCCCCTCTTCAGTAGGTCAGAGAGGGGTTAAATGACAGGGTTAAATCAGGAATGCAGGTCTTCAAGCTGAGTGACTTCTCTTTTCTCTGTCCATGCCTTTCCTTGCTGTGTTGACAGGTGCCCATTCTGCATCTACTCCACTAACCGCCCCGCAGCGATGGAGTGCCACCTGAAGACTCACTACAAGATGGAGTACAAATGTCGGATCTGCCAGACAGTAAAAGCCAATCAGCTGGAGCTGGAGATGCACATCCGAGAACACCGCCTTGGCAACCATTACAAGTGCGACCAGTGTGGCTACCTGTCCAAGACCGCCAACAAGCTGATTGAACACGTGCGTGTCCACACCGGTGAGCGCCCTTTTCACTGTGACCAGTGCAGCTACAGCTGCAAACGCAAAGACAATCTCAACTTGCACAAGAAACTGAAGCATGCTCCACGCCAGACTTTCAGCTGCGACGAGTGCCTGTTCAAGACTACCCACCCTTTTGTCTTCAGCCGCCATGTGAAGAAGCACCAGAATGGGGACTGCTCTGAAGAGGAGAAGAAAGGCCAGTATTCAACCTCCAAGGAAGCCAGTCCACTCCTACCAGTGAACAGCTCCAGAAACCTCCTGTCACCCCTCTCAGTTATGTCTGCCTCCCAGGCTTTGCAAACAGTGGCGATGTCAGCTGCACATGGCAGCGGGGCAGAGCCAAACCTGGCAGTGAAAGCCTTGGCCATCAATGGCACTTCCCTGTGCTTTGATAAATACTGGAACTCAGAGTATGCCCACCTTATTCCTTTAACAATGTTTTTCCCCAAAAACCACTATGAGCTCACATTCCATCCACCCAGACCTCAGACTGCACCGGGAGGTGCCTCCTCACCTAAACACTCCTTCCTTGCCTACCTTGGACTAACAGAAAGGGCAGAAACTGTCTGAGGGCAGTTACATTCTGTACCAAAAATACCCCAACAAACCCAGCAGGTATACATTGCTGCAAAACGTAGACCCAAGAGGTAACAAACACTTGTACTATATCATTAGTAAGGTTTAGAAAATGGCTCTGTGTGTATACTTATTGCATTGACATGAAAGCTGCTTTATTGAATCTCCAAGAGGTGACCTACTGCATACTTCTACCTTCAGAGGCATGTTCCCAGTACTCTTATCTAAGAAACTATTTTGTCTTGTTAAGCTGAAAAAAAAAAAGAGTGTCCTTAATGGCAATCAGCACTTGTAAGATTACATATTGATGCATTTTATTTTGGGGCTCGGTGTGCGTGTGGGTGAGTGGAAGAGAGTCTACCTGTAGTGTGCCATGACATTGCTTTTGCACATCCCTTGTACTGGCTTATTTATTTCTTATTCTTTTCCCTTTTTCACACACATGCTCCCTCCCTTCCCTCCCATCTCTCCCTGAACTGCAGAGATGTGGAAGGAGTAATGCTTGGTTCAGGGTGGGTTGGTCTATTATTTCAGTGCTGATTGCAGCTTCCTTCAGTTGTTTGATGCCTTGTGCTCACTCAGTGTCAAGGTTTGAGGATTTGGGGTAGAACTGAGGAGGAAAAAGTTGCTTTCAGCACTGCAGGATCAGAGCATGACAATGAAACGTGTGTATGCACGTGCACGCAGATGCAGTGTGTGCAGTCTAAGCGCTCACACAGCAGGCCCGGTTCTTAACTGTTACACAGGCGTAACAAATACCCACCCCTGGGCCATAGCAGACATCTTTTGTTTTAAAAGGGCATATAAATATATATATATATATACTGTATTATGTAGTGGTTACCTTTTAGTTTGCAGGAACAACTTGTATAACTAGAATCCCATGGTGGAAAAAAAAAAGGAAAATCCAACAAGGGGATTAAAAAAAGGGTATGGATAAATTCTGGGTATAAATACTCAGACTAAAAAAAAGGCAGTTTTGCACAGTGCTTTAGTCTTGCACTAGTTTGTTTCTCACTTGCAAAAAAGAAAAAATCCCAAATGTGGGCTGAAGGTAAGATAACAGTTCATTTGGAAAGGTACCAGTAACTTCTTTGAAATATAAAGCTATAAAAAGATGCTGTTTGACACACACCGTTCTCTTTTATACCCTCAGTATTTTAACTGTACTTGCAAATTCTACAGTCCTGTTGCTACCCTCCATGTTATTAGTAACACTTTATTCCTTTTTGTTAATGGCAGAGAGAGTGGGCACTGCTAGGAAGCTAACTTTATACTTATTTAACACTCCATGGTCATTAAAATGACATGTTCTATGTAGCATTTTATTGCAGGAAGAAGCAAATGCAGATTGGTTGTATAACCATTGTTAATCACAAAAAGCCAGAAGCGATCTTAATTTCCGAGAAGCTAACTGACTTAATGGATTTGTGTTTCTTAGACAACTGAATATCCAGGAAGGAAGATCAGGATTAAAAATACTCTGCATTAAAATTGGAAGTATAAAGTATGCAACATTTCAAAATTATCATGTGACTTACAGGAATGCCTTCTTACTGGATTATTGTTTTCCAAGACAGTTCTTGGATTCAGATCTCACTGTCTTTTCACCAGGAATTAGAATGTCTCACCCAGCCTGTGTCAGTCCCCTCTCTGTCCCTTGGCCAAGCTGCTGTAAGAGGTACCCTGAGTCACATCTAACACATAATCCACCCACCTCCATGCTGTCCTGAAGGAATGGCTTCTGCAGGCTGTTGTGGGATGGGAGGATCCCAGGCCACCCCCTTGTTCTTGACAGCACGAAAGCAAGGCCCCAGTTCAGGAAGGCATTTCTTGTCCCCAAAGGCTCTTAGCCGTATACAGAACTAGAAACAGAATTCAATCTTCCTTAGTTTATATATGAAGCTTGTGTAGAACATTTTTTTTGATGCAAAACTCATCATTTAACCTATCTGTAAGATTCCGACATTTGTTTTGTACTGAGATGGCCAAACATTATCCACTGTAATGACCAAACTCTTCATGTTTAGGGAGGACATCCTAATCCGTGCACTCCTCCTAACATACTGGAAGCTACTTGCAAGGGGAAAATACCCAAAATAGTAGGAGGTCAGCATTTGGAATTACTAATTAAAGGACAGAGAAGTTCTGCCATTTTGTTTACATTCCAGCAGGCAGTTATGGTTCTACCGAGCAATGTGGCAGTTCTGTCTGTCTCCACAGTAAGGAAAAGCCATTTGTTCCAAGGTATGTACAAATGTCTTTAAGCAACCTACCTAACTCAGGGCCCTGTTTGCCATGCTTTACTCCGCCAGAACTACTGGTAACGCACACACATAGCCCCCAGAGTACAGACAGAAAATGCTGGGCTAGTAAATATGCAAAGCATAAAAAATTGAGTAGCTTGTCAGCATGAAATATGCAGTTTGCATCCAGAAGCTAAACCCACTCTTTAAAATACACCCAGTGCATAGATCTCTGACCCCACCATAGATGGGCAACCACTTCCAAATCAAAAAGCTTATTTTCCAAACTAGCAGGTAAAGTACAACAGGTAAAGTCTAGGAGGAGGATGTAGGAATATTAATAGGACACTTTATGTAAACCAAACGGCAGTTTAAACAGGGCTGGAACTTCTAAGAATGAGCTGTCAGCATGCAACAATGTTCTTCTGTACCGGTATCTGATATAGTAATGTTTAATATACCTGGGAATTTGTTTAGCACTTTGGAAAGGATAAATTAATTCTTTCTGGCAAGTTATAGAAGTTTTCTCTGTAAGGAAAAGTGTGTGAGGAGGTTTTTATTTTTTTAAGGAAAAAAGATACAGTATTTATCAGATCTCCTGCATATTAGAACAATTGGTTTGCAGTTCAAGGCTAAAGAAAGGAATGTTCTCCAGAGGTTCCCCCCACTGACTAATGACCAACAGTTCTGATCAATTCCCCACCACCACGAAGGTAATTTCATACTCATTTTCACTATGCATTCTTTAAGGAAAGCTAGCATGGTTTTCCATTCGGTCATTCAGTTAAAGTTCTCAGCACTTTCTTCTCTTTTTTTTTTTTTACTTGTTGTTTTATGTTCAACTATCATTCTGTCAAGGTTTGTGTACATTAATAAAACTTTGTATTGTATAAAGCTTTTTGCATTATAAGGCTGTACAGGGTCATTTTGACAGTACTGGTATATTTCTTTGCATCTTACGTTGCATTGCCGATTTCTAGTGTATCCAGTTTGGAAGTACAATATACTCTAATTAAAAAGGTTGGCTATATTCTGGTTTGTTTTTTAGTTTTCCTTCCTGTCTTTTTTCACCTTAAATAGATTCAGGCTTGATTTAGAGCGAGGGGGAAAGGATTCTTCAAGACAAGAAGGTATGAAGTAAAAAGGGAGGTGTTATCAGTGGTTGAAACTGCACTCTTTCTTACTGCTCATGAAGAAATACTGCACACGCTCCTGGGATGGCTACAGGACTTCTATCCTTCTTTTCTCATATCAGTTCTGCAACGGGGATAACACCTCTCCTGAGGAGCCAACTCAGCCATGAGGATGATGGCATTCTCTGGTCCTGCCCTCCTCAGCCCCTCAGTTCAAATATCAGATCCTTACCCAGCAGTTTGGTGAACCTGGCCTTGCTTGGGGGGAGCCTCAGCGAAATCAGGACACCAAGAATCACCCCATATTCATCTTACATCTATGTATTTTTTTATACATGCCCTGTATGTTAAAAAAAATCAATAATTAACTAACTTAAAAGCGGACATTTTTCCAAGCAGAATTACTTCTTATAATCCTACACCTGCCATCATGAGCCCAGCAGAACACAGTGTGAGAGAGACTTCGGGGGAAAAAAAACAGTATTTTCTGTAAAACATGACTGTAGAGAGGGATTCTTCTGCAGGGGATGGCAGAGCCATGGTTTAAAATACATGTTGTGTTAAAAATGTATCAGTTGTGCTCCTAACAGACACACATCTGCATTATATCATCCACCATCATCTTCACTGCTAATTGGTCTCCTTGTTGACAAGGATCAGCAGCAAGGTTAAGTACTGGCCATAAAAGCAATCTAGCCTCTTGCTTGAGGGGTCAGCACTCAGGCAGACCCTGCAGGAGCCTGCCGGGCCTCTTCCCTGCTATATATTTTCTGAGAGCCAATAAAACACCGGTGCAACTGCTCCTACCTGGAGGTGTGCCAACTGCCATGCATCTGTGGAGCTGCAGTAAGCGGGACGTCCTTGTCTATCACAGGGGCACTCACATAGTCTACAAGGGAAGAGGCGCCATCTTTTGCATCAGAGTTTTAGACACTACCTGTGAAGCAGCTAAATATTCTAGAAGTGGCTGCTGACCTTGGACATGGGCCGGCTGAGGCCTGAGTGACCAGCAGGAGCCCCTAGAAAAGGGATGGGGCCGGCTTTAGTCCCCTAAGTTCAATGCCCCCGAAAATTGAGTGTCTTTGAGGCAATTCATCCTTACTAACCAAATGTACTAACTGCTTTGAAAAATCCTGGCCGAAAAATCCTGGCCTAAAAATCCTGTTGGGGGTCTGCAGGGAGCAGCTTGTTTCCCCAGGAGCATGCTCTGGCTGCAGTACGGACAGCACTGCTGGCACTGAACCAGGCAGGATGGCTCAGACTGCACGTGTTCTGGCAAACCTAGGCTGAGTTAACACGTTACATCTGAAACAAAGACCAGGATTTCACTTGGCTTGTGTGCTTGTCGAGTAGCTCTTGGGAGCCTACTGCTACGTATATTAGGAAACCATCCAGTTGCTAGACACCAGGCAATACATCAGAAATACAGCTGTTGTGCTTCCACATGTGCACAACAGCTGCTGTGCAACAGCAGTGGCTATATTTACATGTATGGTGCTCTTAAGTATCCACTGCTTTGAAAAAGCAAAGGAAAATAACATAAAAGTAAATTTAGAGCTGGGCCGTAGCAGGGGGTGGGGGAAAAACCAACTGGAAATGTTTCATTAATAAAAAAGCCCAAAACAAAATTAAAGAACACACCCACCCCTCCAACAGCTGTGCAGTGGAAGACAACAAAGTGATGCTCTGACACACCACTGCAGCCTTGTAAAGCCTCTGTGGCCTATCTCCCTCCTTTAAGACGTGGTGGGAGAGGATGTTCCATGCTAGGTGGGGGTTTTGCTTTATTCTGGTTTTGATTTTTTTAATTGTTCCATTTCCCTCCCTCTCAACTGCGATTAACACGCAACATACGGCACAACTCTGAAAAAGCCCGCAAACCCAACGGCCTTTCCGATTCAGGCTATAGTTGATGAAAAAAGACACTGAGCTCCTGTAGAATCCTCTATTGTTTGCACGTAGTTCTGCTCTACTTTGCTTTTCAAACCTCTAAGTAAGTTCTGTCATGTACCTTTTTTTTCCAGCACTTCTCAGACAGCATTTCACTGGAACTGCAAACTTTGGACTGTTACTCTTCTGAGAAGATGCCCGTTTAAATAAAGAATAGAAAAATGCTCACTATCACTGAGCTCCAAAACCTTCATTCCAATGTTCACAGCACAGCCTAATGCAATGAAAACTATAAATAAGCTTTGCTTTCTGGCTGGTCAAAAAAATATCAAATACTTTCTCGACTCATTCACACACTTGACTGAAGAATTTGCTTTTTAACAGATTTAACAGGAAGCCAGTCAGGAGGGTCAAAGCTGTGACTAACATGCTCACACACAGCTGAGTGGGACTTACTTCAGAACCTATTTATGCATAACTCCATGAATGAATGTGAGCATGTTTTCCTCGGCTTGCTCTCACCGCCTCCTTCAGCATTTTGCCACAAATAACCACACTAGCCTTGTCTAGCCCCTACTCCAAAAAGACTGCACTGTGCCTGAACACCCACAGCAGCAGCACTTCCAGTGCAATGTCCAAGACTGACTCATTTGTCAAAAAGCCAGACCCAAGGGCCAGCCGCGGGCACCTATCTCCGTGCTGTCATACGTCTCATGCTGTGTAGCATCAGGCACACAAAGTTTGGGTACTGGGAGCAAGAGTTGCTTGAGGAGAAAGCAGGAAGTCATCTGGCTTCTTTGTAAGATTAACTTCTCTCAAACTGTGAGGGTAGTTTAATGCACAATTTCTTGCTAGAACCAGCAAAATAAATTATGATAAACCATATATCTCATATTTCTTGTATTACAAGGATTAACACTTTCCTGACAGTCAGACTCTCCAGTACACAGTGGACAATTCTATTCCATTACAGTTAGAAGAAGTAGCTGTTTCAGCAATAAAATCCCTCCATCAGGGGATTCTGAAAGAATATGTACACATTGGTGGCTGTCACTTATCCAGTGACACTTTTAAAACGTACCAGAATAACTCTATTTGCAGGTGTTATCATGACGTCCATTTGCATTCCAAATATTTAGTAAGCAAGCATTAAGACTTCATGTTTTGATACCTAGGTACCTATTTTCAATGGGACTGCATACCTAGAACTTAATGAAAAGAGCTAAATATAATGTTCATGTCATTTTAAAAAATGCACTGAATCTTTTGTCACTTCAATTAAAAATAAATAAGATCCAGTTATATGGTGATACTGTGATAAGACTGCGTTTTTACCAGTCAAGTTTCATTCTTATGCAAAGTGACAGATTTCCCTAAAATAGACAGAACCACAAAGAACAGTCCTCCAGCCACTCAAGCCAGGAAAATAGAATTAAGGGTGTACTTAATCAGTTCCCAAAATTGGGACGTCACATTTTACAGATAAACCCCTTTTGTGACAAACACATTGTTACTTTCCTGTGGCTAGTCTACTAAAGCTAATAATTGCACAATAAAAGTTAATTCACATCCAATTTTAACAGGAAAACAATGCCATGTGCACTGAAAAAAGTTATTATAGACATCTGAAAGAGGGCAGACTTAATTATTAGGCTGGATGGGGCCTGAGCAACCTGGTCTAGTGGAAAGTGTCCCTGCTCAAGCAGGGGGTTGGAACTGCAGGATATTTAAGGTCCCTTCCAACCTGAACCATTCTATGATTCTACATCTGTGTACCTACTGTCTAAAGTTCTCGCAAATACCTTCTTTAACCTTGCTGCAGCAACTCTGCTTGATGACAGCGAGTCAGCCCACCAGTGCAGATGGGTTTGGCAGCACTTGGGTCTGGGTGGATGGTCTTGGCACACTCAACAGCCTCACACACCACCTGATGGTCCAACACTAGGTTGCTGCTGACTTCCAGCAGCTTCATGGGCACAGGACTGATAGGATGTGGACCTGGAAAAACCCTTCCCCTACACAGCAGTACCAGTATCCTGGACCAACTCAACTTACATAAAAAGGAATTTAACAGGAAAAAAAGAATCTGCTCATGCTTTCCTCTAGGCTCTATTTAATTAACTAACTCCTCTTTGGTGCTTCCATAGTAAATCATATCTGACTTACATAGCCCTAACATGATCGACAAGACATAAGCACTTATGATGCAGAACTGACCTGTTGCCACCAACCTGGTCTTTTTTTAAATCTAGTATCTCCACCACCATGTTGTTCCACAAGTTATATGTGAACCCACTATGTAAACAAGTACCTGGTTTGCTGCGGTGATACACTGAATTCTTCCCTCACTACTGTCACTGCAAAAACAGTTCCTGAGTAGTCTTCCCCAAGCTATTTCATGGGTGCCCTGGAGCTGGGACAGTCCCACACTGTTTGTTTGCTCTTGCCACAAGCAGAGGCCACTTTATAGAATCATAGAATGGTTAGGGTTGGAAAGGACCTTAAGATCATCTAGTTCCAACCCCCCTCCCATGGGCAGGGACACCTCCAACTAAACCATGCCACCCAAGGCTATGTCCAATCCAGCCCTGAACACCACCAGCGATGGAGCATTCAGAAGTTCCCTGGGCAACCCATTCCAGTGCCTCACCACCCTTACAGTAAAGAATTTCTTCCTCAGATCCCATCTAAACTTCCCCTCTTTAAGTTTGAACCTGTTACCCCTTGTCCTCTCACTGCAGTCCCTAATGAAGAGTCCCTCCCCAGTATCCCCATAGCCCCCCTTCAGATACTGGAAGGCTGCTATGAGGTCTCCACGCAGCCTTCTCTTCTCCAGGCTGAACAGCCCCAACTTTCTCAGTACTTGTAATCATCACTGTTGCCCTCCTTGGACCCTTTCCACTTACATGAAAAGCTCATTCTTCCCACAGTTCACTCCCCTATGTAGTGAAAGGGCTGACCCTGCTCGATCAGCCCCTTCATTCCTCAGTTGCAGCCAGTATCCTGCTCGCAGGGCAAATGCTACTGACTAACTTCAGAAGATAGAATTTAAAACATAAAAGAATCCAGAAATTGGGATTGCTCCGAAGTTTCTTCTAGCAGAGTATTTTGCTGTCAGACAACTTTTAAAGGACACAGGAATTTCCTGTGGAGCAGAATTTGTGGTTTCTGACTACGAGTGTTACTGGCCATGTGCTGACACACTGCCTTTGCATCTGGTTCCCAAATATCCTTTACACAGAGAGGTTTTCCTGAGCATTCTTTAGAAACTGGGTGTTTTCCATCAGGATTTTTGATTCTGTCACTGTAATAGCTTTTATATTTGACACTGGCAGCACAAGTCACGTGAATTGCTGTCATTAGGGTTTTTTTCACTTAATCAAGTTTATCAAGATCCAGGCTCTTATTTGCTGGTAGAGACTTCACCCAAGAATCCCCCATGTTTAGGGAGCCAAAACAAAATGGGTGGGCTGGTATTCTGTATAGCTCAGGAAAATTGTTTTCCATAGGACCTTTTGAGCTTCATGGGCTACACTAAGAGAGGAACTGAGAGCGAATGAAGTACATCACCAAAAACTGTCACTGGCAGCCACAGACTGGCCAGGACTCTGAAGTCTCTAGTGTGAGTGTCCCCTGGCTGCCAAAAGCCTGTTCAAAGCTCGCTCTTGGCACTGCCAAACAACCAGGGACTACCTCCTCCCAACTCATCTGCCAGATTGTGACAGGCCCAAAACTCAAAGAAATCCCTTAGCTCTGCAGCTCTTTGTAGAAACCTCAAAAAGAAAGGCTATTTACCTTAGAGTCCTCTGAGATCTGCTGTCTGTACATATGTTGACATTGAATTTACTGTGCAAACACTAGAAGCCAAAGAACTTCCACCCCATCAGTAGTCACAGAAGAGCACATACCTTGTCTCTTCTTGCCCTGTTCTTGCAGAGGGTGGCCCACTTGTTTTCACAACTTACACTGTCTTAACAAACTCAAATCAATTATGCTGCTTCTGCCATAAGACTGCTCAGTCCCTCAAATCTTCTCATCACAGGCCCAACAATGCAAGGGGACTTTCTGAAGACTTCTTTCCTGTTAACATAAAAGGAAAAAGCACCTGCAACACCCAATAATGCAATTAATATTGTCAGTCAAGCAAAATCTGAAATCTTACACCATCCCAAAGGAGCATTCAACTTGAAATCTCATGATGGCCTTGAACCCGTTCCCCTTTCCTTCCTGGCAAAGAACAGGACAGCCAATGAAGAAAGCTACCTTCAAGGAAAGATTCCCTCCCACCTATTCAAAGGTTTTTGAAAGATCTCCCAGGAAGGTGTGAGAACACGGAGAAACTTCCCACCCACAGGCAGAGGCCACAGACAGCAGTTAAGTGTGTTGAAACTGCAGAGAAGAAAGCCTCACCCTTTTCAACTCCAGCAGGCAACCTAGGACAGTGGGCAGAGACAGCCCAAGAGAGGACAGCAGCCTGCCCACATATCATCCATTTGCCCATACTGGTATATCTTCTTGTGGTATCCTTGAGGAGCAGTTTCTCTTAATAATGGACAATACAGTACGTGCCAGACCCTATCCAGTCGTCAGGCTGTTAAAGTGAGGACCCAAGACTTGGGTGGTAACACCTGAGATAGGCAATAAGACTCTCCAGGAACAGAGAGGCAGACATTTGAGGCTCTAATCAAAGAGCTGTAGGAAGACCTGAACCCAACACTTTCTCACCAGCTAGCTCAATATGGCTGTGCTCTGACAGAGGCTGCAAGTTATTTTAGACATGAGATGTGTCAGAAGATAGATTCTTGCAGCCTAACTAGGAAATGCATCCATCATGGTTCACAGCCTGGCCCTCAAGCAAAACAACTGGATTGTCTTAATTTACAAGGCATGGTAATTACCCTTGAGGTACTTCCAGTTCAAAATATGGGGTTTTTTTCCTGTTTATAATCAAACAGTACAGCGTAATTCAAACCCACGTCCTGGAAAGGTGAACAGCAGACAGCCATACCAGCTGCTCAGGGAACCTGCTTCCAGGGACCTACCCTCTTCCTTGCACGAAAAAGGTCAGAAGATTAACACCTTATTTAAGTAATTGCCTACCCTTATCCCCAGACTGTACATCTTCTTTCGTCTGTGCTGCCACTATATCGTATGTTCCCTCAACTACACAAGATTTCTTCTACTCAAAACATGAAATAATGCAAACACACTAAATACCACAGTGCAGTGACTTTTTTTAACACTTTAAAAGTATTTTCTCCTTTCTTTTATTCCATAAAGAAACTGCAGACAGCCCATATCATCAGCCAAATTAAAACAAACAAGTCTTTCTGGACAAAACATGCTCTTTCTAGAAACTCAAGCTCACTCAGAGTTAATGGACTGCAGATCCTTCAGCTTTTGGGAAATACAGTTTGACAGTTTGTAGAGGAAGATTGATTTTTATTTATATACGCCTACAAATAAAGACTTCATGCTGTGACACCAGCCACTCAGATGCATGACAGAAGTTCAACATCTTTCGAAGCAAAATGGTCAATTTGGGGAGAGGGGCTATAGTGTGGATCCTTTTCTAACTCCAGCTGAACAATGCCTTTACACTTATCACATCCAGCGTTGGTGAGGTGAGCAGCATCTGTCAGGTGCCTCTTACTATAAGGATTGAACCTGCCCTTCAGGCTAGGGAGAGATCTCAGCCTTTGACAAATAAGTAAGAAGACAGTGATGCAAAGGTACTGTGTGGACGGAAATGAGAGAGAAGAGCTTCGCAAAAGTGGGATTTGGCTCTTAATAATTAAAAAGAGTGTGAACTTCACACCAGCTCTAGCAGCTTTCCATCTTCAGAAGGTAGGGAAAAGGGGAACAGTACACAGTGCAGTTCATTGCAGGAAATATTGCAGAAACACACCTTCATGAGAATCTTAAAATATGAGCAGAAGGAAAGCTTGAGGGATGGATAGTTTTAGCAAGGCCAAACCATGTAAATAAAAGATATCAAGGAAAAATAAGGGGAGGAGGCGGGGAAGATCCAAATGAATTTGGTGGGGCTAGCTGAAACCTGTTCAAATCCAGTTTCCTGACCAAGAGCAATGCCTTGAACTACTTAACCCCAAGCAAGCCTCTTGTAAAAAAAGTTATGCTCTTGAAGTTATTTACACAATAGCTGGGAGTCCTATCTTGCCAGCCCTGCATCTTCTCTCCTCCAGCTTCAAAACTTCTTATATCCTTCGTAGTTTTTGCCCATCACAAAGCAGTGAAAAGCCCTGATCAAAAACAAGTCAGGAATGCAGAATCCAGAAGGAAACGAGACCTGAGGCAATTGATTAAGGACTCTGCTCGCCATTTTATTTAGCACATTTTCACTGGTTTTGAGTAGTTCAGTACACTTCTGAAGGAGCATGGAGCAGTTTCACATATTGAGGAGGGGGGAAAAAAGACAGTAACAAGTGGCTGTTCCTTTTACCTTAGGTATAAATCTCAGTACAACACACAGCGCACTGCATCAATTCCAAACAAGTGCAGCAGATATACAGCATGCTGCTTGCCCTGACCAAGCTACAGAGCAGCAGAGAAAAAAATAAGGCTCTCTAGCAAGACATAAAAACTCTAATCTATAGTAAAGAGGAGTCCAGGTTTAAAGAGGTCTAAACTCTTCTAATTCCAGAAAAAAAATCACTGCTATCTAGACAGAGTAAATCTACCCACAGACTCCAAACAGCACTATAACAGATACAGGTTTCAGCTGGTAATGTGAGCATTTTTAAGAAGCAGTATGTTGCAAGAACAAAAAACATTCAAGTCAGCTCCCATTGAATCTTTGATAGGTGCAACATCATAGCTATACCTGCTTTTTAGGGAGAGATAAAGAAGGTCTGAGGAAGTACAACTATCCCCATCTGAGCCATCCATGAATGTAAACCTTACAGGAGGCAATCCAATCACCTGTGCCATGAATGATTTGCTTTAAGTGCAGCAGATCTGGTGGTGGATTACAAAATCTATGGGTTGTTTCATGTCATGCTTGGTGTTAAAATACTACGTGTTCTGACAGGTTTCTAGGAGGAAAGCTAAGGACTGACAGCAACTCCCCTAGCTCTTGGAAAGTACTCATACCAAGAGGAACCACTAAGCCAGCTGATGTCAGAAATCACAAACCATACAGACCTTGAAACTTCCCTTTCTACCCTAAGTACTCGGGCTTTGCACTGCCCAAATGGTGAGACCAGGAGCCTGAACTGAGAGACTCTCTTCAGAGATCATTTGCCTCTTTTTTGCAGGACATATTACTTGGGAGTTCCTTAGTAGGGAAAGCAGATATACTTAATGCTGAAATTCTATAGCCATCAGCATTTACCACGAATCATTTGGCATCAACCACAAGAGGTTTTTTTCCCTTCCACTGAAAGTACAGTTTTTCCTGTGTGGGACTGTTTGACTGTGCCTGGTCCATTTGATCACCAGGAAGAACAAAAGCAAGATGCCTGATCAAAACCATCCAAAACCACTGACTAATATTTACAGTTCAATCTCTGAACAGTTATTTAACAATTTTAGTCGTGAAAACTCAAGTGTGTTTTAAAACCAGCTAAACAAAAAAACCTCAAAATTTGAATCCACTTGAAAACAGCTGAAGAGATGAATTAGTAAAAAAATACCACCAAAAAAAACCACCACACCACAATTCAGTAAAAAGAACAAGCTAGACAGAGCAGGGAACATCTACATTGTTTTGTCAAAGCAGTAACTGTTATGACTGGTATCTCTGAAAATTAACCAGAGCAAACTCTCCAGTGTTTTGGCCTCCAGAAGGTCATGTTCACAAGTCAGTGACCATAAGAGCCAAGCTGGCATTCCCAGTGCCCACAACAATAGATCCAATTACTTCAACCAACGAGCATTAAAAAAGCAAATGCAGCACATGAAGCTCTTACTGCTTTGTTAATTCAAACATGTGTGTCCACAGATATAAAGATGAGAAAACAGCACCCTTCTCATTTCTGTATGCATGTGGAGCTCTGGTTTCTTCACTTTAGTTATAATTTTGGTTTACACTTTTCCCCACCCCGGGTGTTTCCCTGTTTGGGAACGCTTCACCCAAACTCAAACCAAAACAGGGTAAATTGATTCAATAACTTGCTTGTTTCGAGAATGTTGTTCTTCCCACCATTATTCAGTGCCATTTTTCAGACTTGGCTATGAGAAAATACCATTTTACTCTTCTTTCAATTGCAGATGCATAGCTCTAGATGTTCAGTAAAAAAATAAACTCAAGCTTCACACTTACTACTCAGTGACTATTCTGAATTTGCTAAGTAACCCAGCAGTTCAAATAACTCATGTAGAGAAAAAAAAGAAACAGAAACCTCCAGTAAGCACACTGTTGAAGCAAGTAAGTTCAAAGGGCAATCAACAGCATTTTATAAAAGGTAGCTTTAAAAACATCTACAAGATCCAGCAACATCTACCAGATAACCCAGCCCTGGGGACACTTGAGGAACAGATGGGACCTAACCTTAATGAAAACCCATTAACTAAAGTACCCTCTCCCCTGTCCCACTAGGTGGGGACGGGATTTGCCTTCCTCCCTGGAAGGCCTAAAACCAGCACCAAATCCAGCACCTCTGTAGGCTCCTATGCTTACACCTCAGTTCTTAAACTGCCCAAGTATGCTAGTGCTGTCTCCACCTTACACAGCGCAGGGACAATGTTGCCCCTAAAATCCTCTATCACCTCTATATTCTCCCTAGATAGATAGCGCCTGGCTGCTGCCCACAGGCCCACAAACATGTACCGATGGCACTAGAGGAGCGGTACTTATCTGAAAGGTGAGTTGAAGATGCAGTTTAATGTGATTGTTAATGGGGATGCTATTTATACCTACATTGCAAACATCCCTATTTACTTTAAATAAAGTTCTGTTAGAAGAGCCAAAACAAAAATACCTCTCGAGTACAGTAGACAAAACTAACTATGGAAGTGATACTGCCCCAGAAAAACACAGTGTAGCCAGTTTTGCAAGGTTGCTAATTATGTATTATTAAGGACATTTACAGTGACTATTAATACATCTAGAGTCCTTTGTTGCCCTATTATCAATAACAAACGGGAACCTTCTGTACTATTCTGGGAAATGACCTTTCTCCACAGCACGAGCCAGGAACCTCCTGAGCTGTAATTCCAGCTCCACCACTGACTTGCTGTGTGATGAGGGAAAGTCGCTTTAACCTCTCAAGGGTTGTTTCTTCTTCTATAAAGTTATAGTAACACCTCTCAGCTCAGTGGAGTGCTTTACTCAGTTCAAATATTTGAGCAGAATGAGCAGAGCTTCGAAGATGCAAAATGCCAGATCAGTTTGACACATTGCTGCAGCTGCTTCAGGATTTTAACACAGCAGAAATGCAGCTGCAGCTGGAAGAACACATTGTGCAGAGCTACAGGTGAGAACTTATAGCCACGAGCTTTAGGCTACAAGTCACCACCTAGTAACATTTAACTTGTCAACTGCAACTTCAACTACAGAGTTTCTCAACACACAAGAAAGAAAAGCCCAATACTTGTTCCCACCTACATGCCAGGAGAATTTCAGGTAATGTCAATTCACATAATGGCAAAGGATATACCTAAAGTAACAGCATGCAGAGAGCATAGGATGAAAACTACGGGGACAAGCAGAATGCACAGTGGACACTCAGTTTACACAGTCTGGTACATTTCAAATATCAAAAAAAAAAAGTTGGGTTATAGGAAGTTAGAGAGATTAAAAAAATACAGCACAGACTGTAACAACACCAGCTCTTTCCCTCCCTCTCCCTACACAAATAGAAGTCATGACTAAATGAAGTCATTCTGAAAACATGAATTATTTAATTTGCTTTGGTGGAAAATTCCCAGCCTGAACCCCCCAAATTGTGGTAAAAGGTGGGAAACAATCTAATCCATTTAGAAATCACAGGAACATGTATAAGCACACAGTAAAATCATAGGAAGGCTATACTCCCAACCTAGAAAAAACCAGTCACTTACCTCTTTTCCAAGAGATAGAGATCAGTTTAGTTTCAACATCTCACTTCTCTCCTGCCTCGCTACAAAACAGAAGACTAGATGTAGATACAGTATTTCAGAGTTGTCTCATAACTCCCTTTCATAATTTCACCAACAGCTTCCAAATAAAACTTATTTTGTGGCTTGAGACCCATCCTGCTCAAGGAAATTCCGTTTCAATTCCTCTGTAATTGACATCACAACCCAAATTCCTGAATCTGCATCCCCAATTCTTCAGAAAGAAAGCAAGTTTCACAGCATGGAATATTTAACCTGAAAGCCACAACACCACACCCATATTTATGTGAGGAAGTTCCCAGGGTGAGCTCTGTTCTTCCATCACAATGATTCTAAAATGCCCTCAAAACCTCTTTAGCTATTATTTAAAAGCACTTTGTTTAAGAGATAGACAGCAACATAATTGACAAAGATATTTAAGTATGACATGACATGATTCAAGTTTTATAAGAATTAAATTATAGCAGTTATTGAAATCTATGTTTGAATTTAATATTTAATACGTCTCTACTGACAGATTGCATTTACAGATCTTAATTGACAGTGCCCTGAGACAGCATATCCATGTTCTCCATATTGAACTATGGCAAAATTTCAGACCTATAGATCCACGGATTAATTTATGGATTTACTGTGAGAGTGGGTAAGGTACTGGAAGAGTCTTGCCCAGAGAAGCTGTGGCTGCTCCATCCTTGGCATTGTTCAAGGCCAGGTTGGATGTGGCTTTGAGCAACCTGGTCTAGTGGAAGGTGTCCCTGCCCACGGCAAGTGGTTGGAACTGGATGATCTCTAAGGTTCCTTCCAACTCAAACCGTTCTATGATTCTATATACAGAAAATAAAGGGCAGGAATAGGCATCTCCTAGCAAGTGGTTGGGAATAACACTTAGGAAAAGGCAGGGGAGGGGACATGACGACATTTCCTCGCCTGGGCAGAAAGCTTTGACTCTGTGGAACACCCTGATGTGAATACAGAGGCCCTGATGATCACTTTTGCTTCCACAACTTATTCCTGCGACATTTTGGAATTTATTTTCTTTTACTCAGCAACTTCACTGAAAAAGTTTAAATTTCATCAGTAGCCCCAGATCAGCGAGTGAAGAGATCTGGCAGCTGCTAAGGAAGCCGCCTACCCGTTTATAAAAGCACCCTTCAGTAGTTCGACCCCGCGGAAGAGCCACCCCTGTGGGACGCTGAGCAGAGCTCCGAAGAGCTGAGCGCTGCTATACGGCACCATCTAACGGCTCTCTCTAAGTACTGCAACTGAGAAGGAAGGACATTCACTGCCCTTCCAGTAGTGTCGTAAGAAAACTTTCTAAGCCATTGTTTCCTCTCTGAATCACTGTCGCTGTTTTATCAAGAATCAGGTAGAAAATGAAATTACTGAGAAGCTGGATGAGGAATAATTTTCAGAATAAACAGACTTACCTGTGTCATTTGTAGCAATTTGATTCTATCTGTTGCAATTTCTTGGCATGTAAACAAGGTGGTTTGCTACAAACACTCCAGATTAAGCACAGAAAATGTTATGGTTTTTAAATTTAGAAACTAAAATAATAAAAAAGAATAGCCTTCATTCCATCCAGCTTCTGCAATATTTGAATCTCTATTTCAGCTTTTTAATGTAATATTATTTGTCTTTCTGAACAGTTATACAAGTCTTGCTTCCAAAAATCTTTTAGGGTCATTTGATGATGCAACCTACATGAAAAATGCCACACTAACCTGAGAATCCACTTAATCCAACCTTAACCTCAAGCAGCAGCCAATAAAGAAAAGAACTTACAAAACTAAAACAATTCAAACTGTCCCACAGAAACATCCTTTTACTTAAGATGCTCATGAAGGGATACATGTCCAGAATGTTAGACGAGGGCTATCCAGACTACTTTCATTTACAGGATCTGTGCATGTTTCCAGAGCACTGTTTTCTAAGATGAAAGAGTTGGCAGTGGACCAAACAAGATTATTTTAATTATTCCGGTTTCCCTCTGAAATTTCCTGTCTTGTTGCATATGAAATTTACTACCCCAAAAAAATGGAAAACTGACTCACCTAATGGGACAGAACTCAGGCAGTCTGTATTCTCAGAGCCCTATAAAATCCCACTTAGGCACATGCTCAAATGCCATCCTTTCCTAATGTCAGGCTATGGAGAAGTGAGAGTGTCTCTAGTTCAAGCAAGTGCACAGCAAGGAATTGTTTGCTGTGGAAACAGGTGTGTGGAGCAGTGTCTGCAGCTAAATTGAAAGCCATATATAGCCTGCAAGTATGAAACTGGGACTTGCTTATTCAACACATCATAATTCAGAACAACTGATTAATCTTGTTACAGAAATAGAATATTTGGAGGCTTTCAGTTGCGCTAGTGCTATACAGTGGCCATGGTTTGCCCCATTGTTGCAGGTGCCAACATAACAGCATTAAAGAGTCTCGCAGTAAAGACAGTTTCTTGCTTCTAAGAGAATGCCACATTCTAATGGATAGCTAAAAGAAAAGGTGAAGGATAACACTTTTAATTATCTGAAATATGAAATGTTAATTTTTTAAATCTATTCAGTTCTAGTGCCAGTGCACACAGAAAGAACCAGTCAGGTATTCTGCATCACAACACTTGCAAACATCAATAAAGTTTTTTCTTTTACTGAGACTGTTTTAGCAGCTTCTTGATTTTCACCTAAGTTTTCTCCTCCTCCTGTAAGTCAGAAGTTCAGAATGTGACTTCAGCTACTTGTTTTGAGTCCTGCAGATAACGAATATTAGCAGCTGTTGTTCACTGCAGACAATTGTATTCACAGCTCAAAAAAAAGAAATACTGTTTTGGTGAACAAAATTTGCTCTGTTCAGCTAGCAAGTGCATGGAAAGTCATTCCTCTTAGTCTCAGACAGTAGTCAGCATTTCCAGGCAGATCACTTTGTTAAGACTTGTGCAATTAAAAAAAATAATTAGTAGCAATATTTGCAATAATTCACATTCCAGTTTGCTGTTTATTGATCAGTGCCAGACACCATACACTTGCCATGCTTTTTACATGACACATAGGATAGAAACCAGTTTCTTGTGGAAATGAGTCTCTCATGTCAACTGTGCAATTACAACAGTATTAGTCCTCTCCATGACTTTTAAGAGACTATGATAGCCAAATGGCAGTTTCCCTTTGAACTTCAGAAGAGAAGGGACACCAGAGTGTAACAGGCTTGTGAAACACACGCTGACCTTTTAATATGTTGACCTGTACTGCTGTTAACAGCTACCAATGACTCCTGAAGTGTGGATAGATGAGAGAAGTCAGTAGAGGAGGTGAGAGGGAGGAAAGAACACCAGCAGACCGACAAGGCATTATTTTCCACATATTGTCCACAAGCTTACAGATGTCTCATGATCATAAAATTTTTTGGCAGAAAAAAGTATATAAATACTGAGATTTCTTACTTAGATCTAGAAGTAAAAGACAAGAATCTGAGTAACAGTCAAAGGTCCAAGTCTGACCTTCTGACGTCATAAAGCACATTAATTGTTGCAGTTTGTGAGGTCACTAAAGATCCTTTGTCCAGTTAGACAATTTACAGTTTAGAAGCAAGGCAAAATAACCAACTTCCTCTTTGCGCTTATTTTACAGGTTCTGACAGATTTGATCAAATAAAAAAAAGGGAGGGATGGGGGGGAGACAACCGTCTTTATATCTACATTCAATGCAGATCCCTAATAATTTTCAAACACATTCAATATCCTTTCTAGTTCAGTTTGTGAAATCTCTCCTAAAAGATACAAACCAGGAAATTCTTAGTGCCCTGATTTCCTTTTCCTCTCTGGATTATTTTTCCTACTCCAAAATAGTGGGGAAGCTTCTCTAAATAAGAATGGTCCTTATTGTGATGGCTGAAGTCTATTTCTCCTGCCACGAGAGGAGGGTCTGACATCACAATCTGGGAACCAGCTTGGCTCCTTTTCCCAATAAGCAGCAGGATACATTTCAGCACAGTTGGCTTGTCTCTAAACTTCTCATCCTTCACACCTTCCTAGGATGATGTCTATTTTCTTCTAAGACTTGATGCAAGAGAGAAAGAAGACTAAAGGGCAAAGGTAACAAAGAGGTCAAGAAGAGACAGTTTCCCTCAGATGCTGCTAACAGATACTAAACAACAGTTATGCACGACTGTCTGCTAGTGAGCTCTGTCCAAGCCTGGGTTCACTAAGGTTACAGAAAAAGGAAAAAAGTTGTACTTTTGCTGATCAGTGCTGCTAAGCAACAAGTCATAAGAACTAATGTTACTCTCCCCTTCTGCTGGTTTCAATTAGAAAACTACAAACAGGATCCTTGTGTCACAGATTCGGTGCTGAGAGAAACCTTCAGCAGTGTGACTTTGTAATGCTACAAGCCACACGGTCAATGGGAGCATCTTCGCATTATACATACATTACACATCCCCAGCCATTGCAGTTTGCCACAGTGCAGGTCAGCTCAATCATCTCAAGTTATAATTGTCTTTGGGTTATAATCTATATGGGTTATAATCTTTAGGTGATAATAGTTACTTGCAATAGAAGAAACAAAGCAAAAATGTCATTAATCCCTAATTAACTTTATGAATATTTGAGTAAATTAAAAGCTGTGTAGCTTTTTTATGCTATTCTACCAGGAGACATAGTAACTAACATAGTATCTGAAGGAAAAATACAGGGATCTCATTATACACTCTATAATGTGAAGCTTTTAACAACTTTGTTACAAGCAAACAATCATTTACTCAAACTACAAGGACTTCTAGCTTTTCCCCACTTAAGAGCACAATTAAAAGAAAACCACCCTGTTCCAAAAGACAAGTGTCTGCATTAGACTAGTCCCACGCAACATACAAACCCAAGAGACAGAAAAGGGTATTGAATATATCATTTTTGTAAACCTCACTGAGCAAACACTGTGGATCACAACAATTTCTGCAGCTTGCCAGTGAATTGTCTAAAGACAATTCCTATGCTCCCATGGGAGAAAAAAAGAGGAAACCAGACATTCTTCTTTCTGCTCCATAATGTACTTTTCTCCACAGACTATCATGAATGTTAGCTCCTCTTCTCCTTGTTTGTTCACCAGCTGAACCATACTTCAGTACGGCAGCAGGGAACAGACTATGTCTATCATACTTCCCTTCTAAATATGTACTGTAATTGCTGAGGAGTTTTTTGTTTTGAAATTTTTATTCTCAATCCACAAATTTTGCTAATGTTCTACAATGGGAGGGGGGTGGTGGTGGTGCATTTCTAAATAAACTGTAAGCAATATGACCATAGACTAGCTGAACTAGTTTTTGGAAGAGTAACCTTGTTGCTAATTAGTCACTGTTGACTGTCCAAATCATAAGTTCCAGGGGAACACACTAATTTTTCTTTAAATGCCTGTTTCATCAACTTCTGTTTGTTCATTCTTCAAATGATAACTGCTTTAGAACAGTCCAGCAGGAATAGTTACAGAAGCACTAAACTCTGTAAAACTGTTTCTCATTTTAACTCATGGATAGCTTTGCTTGTCAACTATGCATCCAAGGGGGGAGCAACAGGGCGCTCTGAGTAAGAAAAAGTAAAGAGGAAATAACTGTGTTTACACCAGTACACAGCAAGTCAATAACTGAATCTTACCACATTATTTTAAGAAAGAAAACTTGAGGAAGATAAATGCACAAGGTTAAAAAGAAGTTCACTTGTATCATTCAGATTTGCTCAATCTCCAAAAATCACAAGACCCACAAACAGCCAACACACTGCAGATTTCACAAAGAAAGAAACAATATATGTGAAGGAACATAAAGACTGAACAAGCATGCAGAACAGGAAGCATTTACAAAAGACAAAGGCAGATTAGAGACTAAGGAAGACTTTTCTATTACTTAAAGCAGGACATTACAACAGAACAGTAGTCAAGAAGGGTCACTTGGTCCTGTCACTGAAAACAGAGAGATTAAATATGAAAGGAGTAAGTCACACTGAGAACATGAACTTGCTAAGGGCATTTTTTCAACCTTAAGTAACATGGCTGCAAATATACATGGGTCTCAAAATAAAGACTACTGGACTGTAACCCTTATTCTCTGCAGAACTCTTTCAAAGAGTCCTGGGTAAATCACCTCATCTCATCACACTTGTTTTTCCAGCTGTGAAACACCAGAAACATCTATTACACAAGGACCTGGGGAAAAGTTTCACACTTACATACAGCTGCAAGACTTCATACGACATGAGTTTGTGTATCTGAAGCTTGTTCCTTACCTCCCATATCAATTTGCCTAACAGTATCATACCTCTAACTACAAACTTATTCTTGCTATAATTTTCTCATACAGTTATACTAGTTTCTCATACTGTTCTGTAGTAGCTGTGGTTTTGTTAACATGAGAGCAACTTAACTCTAGAAACTAAGAATATGTCAACATCCTACTTAATGGATTTGTTTACTATCCTTTTTCAAAAGTCTGTTTACTTGAATGACAATGTTTTAATGCATTTTACCCCACTTAATCCCACAGAGCTAGAAATGATGAGCTGGAAATGCTCTTCTCTATCTTGGGAAATACTGAATTGTTTCCTAAATTGTAGCCTACCAGCGAAAGCTATGCAGTCCTGCTGAAGATAATGCATTTCTCCAGCCTGTGAGCACATAAACAAAACTACACAATTAATTGAACAGCAGTTGACTCTAAAACATGTCACAGAAATATTTTAGAACCTATAAAACAACGTGATTCTCTTATGTGAGACAATTCATAGTTTGCACAATACAGCTTTTTTCAGGAGAATCACTGAAAAAGGGAGCAGGGACCCCCATCTAACCTATCATTCCCAAAGACCCTTTTCAGTAAAAGAGTATTTCTCTGTCTACTGAAGCATGAGGCACAAATGAAGACATAAAGAAGGCAAATCTAATTTTCATTTAATGTTCTACTTTAGGAAGAAAATGCAGTTGCATGAAGAGTAGAACTTGCTTAAGCCATTGTACTGTTTTCTGCTAAGAGTTCATTAGTAAATTAATGATACTTTAACAGAAGCAACAAAAGGAGAAAATAATGATGGCCCATAGCTTGAGTGGATCAACAGATCTGTGTCCAGAAAACAAATACTGAGGAAGTTGTAAAACATATTCTGTTTGAGCAGCTGTCATTTAAACAAAGCTGCAGGTTCTATTTTACTTCCTTGACAGCTCATGTACAGCAAACAAGGAAAACAGCAGTCCCTGGCAAAAGTAATGACAATAATAAGGGTTTGATGTAACAGACAAGCACAAATGAGGTCACCTCAAAAACTATCACCTGAAACAAACAGACTACAAATCTTGAGAACTCACCAGTTAAAATGCTGCTGCTTTCATTAATTCATTTTCCACCTGACTGCCATTTCTTCTAGGTACCATAAAAATACATCTAATATTTAAAGCTGAAAGAAGAGAAGACATTGTTTTCAGTCTGGGGCACTTTCTGTCATATGCAATATCAGCTGTTTAAATAGAACAGAAACTGCAAGTGATGTATTTTAATTCCACAACAACTACTCAGGACAGCCATAGCAAAGTCACTGTGCTTCTGCCACCCCCTATAACCCCTTAAATACTTCTATGTAACTGATTGCAGTGATCCCAGATTACTCATTTGGGATGAAAAGCTGAAGAAATAGGAATATGGGGTCAGAGCACTGAAGTTCTGCCAATTTATGTAGTGAAATTCACCAACACCAACTACACTGGTGCAAACTTTCTTAACAAAGAAATGCCTTGACCGTATGTCCCACTAAACACCAAAACACTCTTTGTTAGTATTGCTCTGCAAATATACATGGGGATCATTGCTTTTAAGTACAAAGTATTTTCACTTTGCCCTGCAGTTTGCTCTTTGCTTTCCGGTCATACTTCATATCTTTAAAGTATATTGACAATTATGCAAGACACCATCATACAATGGGAAAAATAACCAAAACGCTAGCATCAAGGACGGAGGTTTCTTTTGCATTAAATTGTGCCACTTTGACAAACCAAAGGAGACAAAATCCTCAGTGTTTTCAACAATCACTCATTTTTTGTGTTACCAAATTATACCTACACAGGAATCAAAATTCTGAAGGACAGAGGTCTCCCAGGAGAAAGTACGCATAGTTGGAACACATTATAATAGTTGAGATGAAGAGAAGGAAAAGAAAACAAAATAAATCTTGGGGAAAAAAAAAGGAAGGAAGAAAAAAATATAAAGAGGATCTAAGTAAACTAATTCATTGCTATCCTGAAGTTGTCTTAAGTATTCAGACATAGGCTGCCAGAACTCAAAACTCTGCATGACTTGTACTTCTTCAGAAGACAAACAGGTAAAACTGAGCTAAAATAAAAATTAAAGACTCCATAACTTCTGTGTTCAGAAAATCAAAATTTCATAAAAATTATCACTTCCAGTATTTTAAGTCAATTTATGTAAGCAACAATAGACTCACAAAACCTCCTATTTTACTGGGTTTCTGTTAAGTCTCCAAAAATGAGCATTTTTCCACTTTATCCTTCATATTTAGTGGATACCAGATGAGCTCTGCTTTTCAGGTCATGGCTCAGGAAAATGCTTCCTCCAGATTTGTTCTCAAACGAAATAAAGAACAAATAACAGAAAGGTACTTTCGGTTATAAGCACCCATGTCTTCTACAAGAGAGTGGGGAAAAAAAACCCAAACACAACTGGGCAGTCCATATGAACCACAAAAAATTAAGAGAGATCAGAAAACCTGAAACCATTATTACCAGAGATCATTATGCAAATATAAAGACATTTGCTATTAAAACATCATGGGTTACCTTTTTCCATCTGATGCCTGCATGTTAAAAAAGTCTAACTAAATTTTGCTTTCGCATTGCAACATCTATTTAGAAACTGAGATTGTTAAAATTCCCTTCTCCTAGTGTATAATAACTACAGTTTCTAAACAGGGGCTGAACACCATTATATTCTATTTATATGCATACAATTTATTTCAAACTAAGACTGTGGTCAGGTGCTGCCAGAGTGTCCAATGTTCTTGCTGTCACTCAAAGCGAGGAAAGAAAAAACAATCCATACTGGCAACAGCTGATGCTGTGTTAGAATGGAAAGCTGCAGTGCCAGCTGTTCTAAGATGGTCCCATAATTGAAACAAAACTCTGCACTTCCACAAACATTTCTCTCCCACCCTCCCCAAATCATATTTTGACACGGGCAGACATGTTTGATCAGTGGATCTATGGTGCGTACAAATTAGACTTCAAAATGTACTTTTTTCCAACAAGTCTGCAGTACTCTGAGTGACTGGATTTGTCACGGTTGTCATATGCACAAAATCCTACAGTATTTTTCTTGCAGAGTACTGGAGAGGTATTCTATTACTGTCTGCTGTAGTAAAACATTTGAATCCACACACAGAAAAACCGTATTTAATGTTCATGTTTACATAAAGCACTTAATTAGAACAAAGTAAAATATAATGCTTAGACACTATCTTTGAATGCTTTCAGTAGCAGGTCAGCTGCCAGCCCAGGTGACAAGACACCATGAAGAACTTTTTCTTCTAGAAGTGGAATCTTATCCTTGACTGCCAAGTGACTCCGGAAATGTTCCAACATATTTTCTTGGATGAGATTCCACATCCACACTTTCTGCTGCTTCCGTCGTTTGGCAATCAATTCGCCACTTGTGAGCGTGAGGTCATGGAATTCTGTCATTTTATCCCACATATCTGAGATACCTTTTCCAGTTTTGGCAGAGATGCGCATTACCTGTTTGATTCAGAAGAATTTTTAAAGGCAAGTAACTACTGGGTTTGAGGTTTCAATTACTGCAGCAAGTAAGACTGTATGAAAATTAAGAAATGCA
This sequence comes from Amazona ochrocephala, assembly GCA_039720435.1. NCBI lineage: Eukaryota > Metazoa > Chordata > Aves > Psittaciformes > Psittacidae > Amazona > Amazona ochrocephala. Next base: position 68,066,244 of record CM077879.1, read on the forward strand.
TAGGGCAAGCTTACTTCAGTACACTCAACTTCATGAAGCTATAAGCAGCTTTGTGCTGCTTACTTTTTTTAAAGGTCTCAGAATTGGAATTCTACCAACTGTCAGGGGACCCCAAGATCCACAGCATTTGGGGTAAACAGGCCTTGTTCAACTGCTTGTATGAGTGAGAATCTTTTTTAATGAGTTCTTTAGGTAAAAGTTATAGTGGTGCCATTTTACTTCAGTGTAGAGTTAATTACATATTCTGGTAGATATTCCCTGGCAGCTAGTCTTTTGCACTTAAACTATTCCAGAAAGGATGTATTTAGGCTATGTTTTGGTTTTTGCATATGCATTCTAGACTAGGAATTTATTCTGCCAAAAACATTTCAGACATCCAACATGATCCTTTAAATGGAACAGTTAGGTTTGAGGGTTTTTTGTGTGTGGTGGGGTGGTTTTTTGTTGTTGCTTTTAAGAGTCTTTCTCTCTTTCCCCAATCTAATGGATAGGATACAGCCCCTACATATCAATATTTTCTTCCTTTCAGTTTTCAGACACTGCGATCACGGAAAGAAATTTCTGATAAGCTGTTTAATTCACTTGTCTCAAACAGTTATTTTGGCTCACATTTATCACGTGAGCTCTCCTCAGGTCTAGAAACAGAAATTATTGAATGATGGCTAGCCTTCAAGCAGCCCTGCTGGCTTAAACTTAATTCAATAGCTCAACTTTAATACCAGGGTATTAAAATATATATTATAAAGGGTCCTTTATATATACACGTGTCTAAATAAAAGGAGTGAGAGAGCATGTGTGCGCTTATTTTATATACATAGACTAAAATTTAGTACTGAATCTTTTCCTTAATACTTTACCATAATTTTTTAATAGATTGAATACTGCATTAAAACTGAAGGCCCACAGGATGACAATTCCAATAATCTAGACGCTGCATACACAAGTAGATGAGGTTCTTGCCCCAAAATTTTCATTATGTGTGAAATAATAAAAAAATAAAATTAAAGCTATAAAGAAAGCACATGAACATGTGAAAGAACAACAATAATCATAAGCTTCAGAGTTATAAAAGAGGGAGAAATAGCTTATGGGACATTTTAAGACATGTATAGTTTATAAAAAGCAAGACAAGCTTGTACCACTATGATGTTAGCAGTAGGTCTGCTAGTGCTGAGAGCGTAGCTCAGGACAGAAATCGTGGGGAGCAGGACTGGCTTTGACCAGTGTTTTATATAGTGTATCCTGAGACCAGAGGTGAAACAGAAACAGCAACGATCAACTCTAGCATGGTGTAAACAACAGAACTGAAATTTTGATCAAAGAGCCCAGGGAGATTAGTATAGCTAGATGAGAGGATAAAAGTCCTAACTCATTCAGCATTTGGAAGGGGGGTGGGGGGAAGAGGGGAACAAACAACCCACCACCACCAAATAAAATAAAACCACACCCAAAATCCCACATAAACCATAATGAAGTACACAAACCTTTGGTCTCCAAACCTTTGAACGTTTGCGAAGCAGCTTCATAGCACTAACATATTCAGCTTGTATTCTCCGTGCAGGCACAACTAAATCACCATCAGCTTTATTTATAGCAACTAGATCTGCCATCTCAATTATACCTCGTTTGATACCCTAAATGCAACAAGGAGAGAAATCATGAATACCCAGGAGGACTGTGACATACTGATTTATCACAAAAAGCAGGTCAAAATGCTTTATTACTTTCTAGTGGCTCTTACTGACTTTGTTATATGTGTATGTCCAGTCATGCAAGAGTAGCACCGACAGCCTCCGCTGTTACTAGTTATTACTCTATTTTGACACAAAAACCCTAGACATGGATATTGGAGTTTACATGATAACCTATTTCACAGATAGAGACTTTAGTTTAACCAAAACATGACCAAGTTAGAAAACCTATTTATACTGATTTCTGTTTTCCTGCACTATAAAGCCACCCTCCAATATATAACTAGTCAATAAGCCAAAATAAGTCAGAGTATTGTAATTTTACAGCCTAACACTTCCAAAGTCGGGGGGTGATATCAGATCCTAACTGTGCAGTAACTTGGTAAAACACTGAAGACTTCAGCAGTAGCAGTGTAACTTACAAATCACTATTGACTATGGACTTTCTGCACAGATACATCCTCGGTTTAAGTTTCTCTTTCTAGTCCCAGGCAATACATAAATAAGAGAAACAGAAAAGTACCTGTAATTCATCTCCACCTGCAGGTGGTAGCAGCAATATAAACATATCAACCATATCAGCCACAGCAAATTCTGACTGTCCCACACCTAAAAAATGAAATCCAGAGTTCACCATTTATTGCAAGCTCTCAGCCACATTAATGACAGTAATCACGACAGATCCCAGTACTGCACCGTGAACAAATCCCACTAACAAAACAGAGACAACAGGAAACACAACAGGTTTTACGAAACATACAGGACTAGAAAATTGACAGAATGGGCATTAATTTTCAACTAGTGATCATGTATGAAAGCATGAGCAAAATCAAGGATGGAAGTATGCATCTAGTAACACACCTTCTTTAGAGATCACAACAGGCTAATTAAAACCTTAAACAACATACCTACTGTTTCTACAAGAACAACATTGTAGCCACCTCCTTCACACAGCAGAATGGCTTCATTTGTGGTCCTTGTTACACCTCCGAGAGTTCCTCTGGTTGGAGATGGTCTGATGTATGCATTCATGTCTCTCGACAGCTCAGTCATCCGTGTTTTATCACCCAAGAGAGAACCTTAAACATTTAACACTGAATTATTTCAAAAGTGCAAAACAGTTAAACGTTCTCCTTTCCATCCCCCAATAAATGAGAAGAGACTGATCTCTTGGACAAAGTCAGTCAAAGAAGAATATCCCAGTAATAGTTGCTCAAGACTTTGTTGAGAACTAGGAAGTTACTGCCTGGTTCTTCTGCCTACCAGAAAGGTGCTGGAAGGGTGCTAGCAGTCCTTGCTGCTACTAAATATGAAGAATTTGTTTTAGGTCAGAATGAACCTGAATGGCTTTTTGAGGTCTATACACAGCAGGCCACACAACTAAATCTTTGCTGCTTCTCTCCAAAGGGACAAGTGTCTGCCTTATGATTCTGACATGTCTTGATGGCGTATTGTTATGTTTTTACGAAGGCTGACATACATCCCTGCCTTCCTTCTATTCATCCAAACTTTAAATGGGATTCAGTGAGATCTCAACGTATGATGCACATTCCAAAAGACGAGAGATGCTCAATTCTTTGAATTGGCGCAGTCTTGCTATCATATTTTGCTATTCCAAAATGCATCTTGACTGTACGCATTCAAGAACATTGCCTCAGCTACAGGTCATTGCAAGGCTGAAGCGTTTTTTAATTCATAAATAAACATTGCAGCATCTTCTGTAACAGTGAAGAAGCTGGAAAAAGGAGTGATGTTTCCAAGCAGCTGCCCACTAGAAAAAGATCAAAATCAAGGCTCTATTATTTATGTCAGAGAGACCATTAATTAACGCATGGTTAGCCTATAATTTCCCTACAATTTTTTATTTAAGAATGACAGATTACAGTCACACAACTTTGAAGAATTGTATATTCAGAAAAAAAAAAAAAAAAGCCATGCTACAAGTCAGACAAACGGTCAATGATACTGCACCAGGAGACTTAGAAACTAGTGGAGTCAACAGAAATCTAAAAATGCTTATTGAGAACTAATGAATGTTCTAAAATCCAACCTGATCTACATGTCTGGATTGCAGCATCCTCTGAACAGCTTTAAATTAGCACATGCTTCCTGCCCAGTGATCAGCATTGCCACTGTTGAAATTCAAGCAGAAATGAGTGCCCTTCTACTCGTTCATTCATGGGAAAATAGATAAATAAACGCAGCTAGAGATACAGAACCACGGCTATCTGAAGTTTCAGACAAGAAGTTGTAAGGCAACATTCAGACACTGGAAGAGAGGAACCCTGACAAAATTAGGATAGCGATACACATTTCCCAATTTCATATCACATGGAGAAAAAAAGAAAACTTGATCCATTTACTTTTAAAGGCCCAAAATTTCCCTCCATTTTACCCAGAGAGACTCCTATAGTTGAAAAGGTATTAGAAACCTGACACAAGCTTTAGTTCATACTCACCACCACTTGTACTAGAGGAAGGGTCTACAGCCAGCACAGACACTTTGTATTTTCTTTCAGTAAGCATTTTCCCAAAGCATTCTATGAAAGTCGATTTCCCAGCACCAGGGGGACCTGATAACCCTAAATAATTATATTAGGAAGAAAAAAATCCCTATTTTGTTAATCAAATAAATACATCACACAAACACAACATCTAAGTCAATAACAATTCATACTTCAGCACAGTATCACAACAAAGGCAAATGGAGGCTACACCACAACTAAGCAGTTGTAATTTGACTTGAAATACACTACCTTGGTTCACCCATCATAGCAGCACCCTCTTCACCACCCCTCATCCTACCCATACCAACGTAACATTCTGGTTTTGGCTGTCCTTCCTACCCTCCAAATAAGTTTATTTATACTGACTTTTCCTTCTGACCTTCAAAACTGTCTTATCCTAAGTCGTGATTTTTCAGATTTACTATTTCTAAAAGAAACACTCTAAAAGCAAAAGCCCTTACCCTGAAGAGCTGTTATGTCAAAACATGAGGCAATTTACTTGTGTGTCAAAGCATGCAAACCAAGATTATCACCATTCGCTCCCATGATTTCTCACTCCCATGCCCAAGTTCTTGCTCTTAGTACCTTTGCACACACACAAGAGATGACAGCTGGCCATGGTATAATTCGGTCACCCATCTCTTTGCAAGAGCAAAGTATTTTATAGTTTACAAGAGAACCAGATTCAAGACTCCTTAGCTGAAAAGCAAGCTGCTTTAAAGTAAGGCCATAAAACAGGAAGGTACATGTTTTTCCTTTTGTAGACTGAAACAGGGATTCAGGAAGTATTTGAGAAAACACTTCTTCAGGTAAAGGCCAGGTCTGCTGAAATACATCCTGCACTATCTAAGTGTATGAGACAGTTGTATCAATCTGCCAACTACCTAATATACAGGAAGCAAAGGTAATTTATAGAACTTTTCAAAAGCATTTCCCAGCTCAGTCCATAATTCTACTGGACAGCTGAAGTGATCTAGATTGGTTACAAACCACCAGAAGCCAACAATCCAAGACTACAAACCATGATGCTTAAAGAACAATAGTGATAATGAAAGGTGAGGATTCTAATTCCACCAAAGCAACTACCAGACAGACGTAAAAGGACTAACCCACTCTAAAGGCAAGTGGCTTTCCTTGATTTAACTTTTCTTGTTCCCTGTGGTAGGATAGTACCTTCTGAAGGAGCACCTGTGCTATTTTCTTCTTCCTACTCTGAGTTGATTCTACAAGTGTAATGGATTCTGCTAAACAGGCTCTATGACCCTGGATTAGTCCACTGTAAAGTCTGTCTACGAGTCTTTGTTCTCTGTCAGAAAGTTCCTCTACTTGCTGGTCAGGGGCCACCTGCTGCCTCAGCTCTCTCCTCAAACCATTTGATGAAGATATCCATTTTGTTTGATAGTGCTGTGCTGGCGTAAGAGATTCAATGCACAGGAAATCCACTCTGGAAGTGAAATGAAAGTTCGGGAAGTAAGTTCTTCTAGAGAAACAACAATGAGGGAATCTCAGCAGCAAAGATGGGATCTTCATCTTGTTTGGAATTAAAAGTACCAGAGATACCAGTACAATTCTGTTTGCAGACACCCTAAAGAGAAAGAAGAACATTTTTACTTCCTTCAAAGCACTTAGAAAAACTCAAATGAAACCTATGTACACAGGCAGTCATCAGCTTTTATTTTATCCATACTTACTGTTTTAAACAAGAAATGATACTTCCCTCTTTCTATTGAAAATACAGAAGGAAAAATAGTTTTCAAATCTTGAATAGCATAGAATCTATTATCATACTTCAGAAATTATTATTTTTATAAGCAAGCACATAAATAAAAAGCACTCTTAAAAAGACAGCCTCTAAAGCACACACAGTACCCTAAAAATCCAGGTACAAGCCAACTCTTACGGTTACTGAAATTACTATATATCCTACTTCCGCTGCTGCAAGTTTTAAAACAATTACACAAGATGAGCTTTTTGCACCTTATTTCCAGAAAAAAAAAAAATAAAAAAGGCATGCAATACACAAGAACAAAAGATAACAGAATGGTTTGGGTTGGAAGGGCCCTTAAAGCTCATCTAGTTCCAACCCCCTGTCATGGGCAGGGACACCTTCCACTAGATGAGGTTGCTCAAAGCCCCATCCAACCTGGCCTTGAACACTGCCAGGGATGGAGCAGCCACAGCTTCTCTGGGCAACCTGTGCCAGTGTCTCACCACCCTCATAGTGAAGAATTTCTTCCTAATGTCTAATCTAAATATCCCCTCTTCCAATTTAAAGCCATTCCCCCTTCTCCTGTCACTACACGCCCATGTAAAAAGTCCCTCTCCAGCTTTCTTGTTGGCCCCTTTAGGCACTGGACGTGCTCTATGGTCTCCCCAGAGCCTTCACTTCTCCAGGCTGAACAACCCCAGCTCTCTCAGCCTGTCTTCACAGAGAAGTGCTCCAGCCCTCTCATCATCTGCCAGATGCCCGCCACAACGCAGCACACCAGGCACCACCACCGCGCTCGCTGGGCCTGCCCTGACGCACCTCAGCACCGCTAAACGCCTGTCGCTGGGCCTACGCGGAGGCCCTCTGCAGGTTAGCAGCCCGCTCCCTCACAAAAGCTCCTGTTCGAATCCCCTGGGGAGACAGGGCGGGTGCGGGAGCGTCCTCCTCACCCAAGGAAACCGCCGAGGGATCCCCGCCACGGCACAGCCTCTCGGTGACACCCCGCAAGCACCTACCGGCTGCCGCGCCGCCCCGCCCCGCCCCGGGGAAGTGACGCCCTCCCGGTGAGCCGGAATAGCGCGGGCACGGGGAGAGGAGCTCGACCCGCCGCCGCCATGCTGGCTGCCTCCGCTGAGGCACCACCCCCGGGTGGGACCCTGCGCCGCGGCGGCCGTGCGGCGGCGCCTCGGTGGAGGCTGGTGGATCCCGCGCCCCGCAACGGGGTCCGGCGGGACAGCCTTGCTGATGTAGGAGCGTTTACTTCACCCTCCCTGCGTCCAGTGATACGCCTTCAGGCAGAACCGAGGGCACCGTGGGACCAAAGAGCCACCTGTTTGACCGCTTGTACCAAGGCAGAATGTCAGCGGCTGACTGACATAAATTGAACGTTGAGAGACACTCCCCCTACTCTGCACAGGAGAAAATGCCCAATGTTGCAGCATGCCCTAAGCAAGTCGTTCCACAAACTCTGCAGAAACCTCAGCTTAGTCTCAAAGGGTGAGCCTAAACCCTAATCCAACACCTTGGATATCTCAGAAACCAACTAATAAACCCAGTCAGGGCAAAAATAAACTTTGAAGGAATGCTAAAGATCAAAGAAAGTCACTATAGGAACACAACAGTGACAACCAAGTACCTCGCTTTGGAGATACACTTCAAGCTCATATCTGGTTATTGCATAAGTACACAAACTTCCATGCCAATATAATACCAATTTATTTGCCCTGCCCTTACGAGGAAGGATGTTGCAAATGATCATTTCACTTCTGGTCTGAAATCTTAAAAATATCCACTTTGAATTTGTTTGAATTATCCAGTTTTCAGTTTGCGAAGTTAAACAAACCTGAATTTTAAAATTTCCTTTCATGGAATTTTGCTTTTTTTTTTTTAATTGTTATTATTTCTCTAGTCACCCTACTGCCACTTTTGTACATGCGTTTATTTCCAGTAAATAGGAATGCACATAACTGGCGGCTGAGCTGTTGCTAGTGCCTTACAATGATACTAGCGCTTTTTTAGAATGCATCAGACTTGTGCACAGTCCTATCAAATCAGCAGTGCAACCGATGGACTGTATAAAATAACAGAAGTTTTGTTCCTAATTGCTGAATGCATGATTTAATCACATTCCTATTATTCTGGTCCACAAGATTATCATAGACAGAGAATTGAACAATCTGCTCTTCAGAGTTGAGAAACATGCAATTTTGTGTCCTATCAGCGTGTGATGAAACCGCAGCAGAAAGAGACAAGGATCCCCCTTTCAGGACAGCCTTGTGTAAGTCTTTTTGCTTAACCAGATCTTTATTCTTCAGAGCTAGCATGTATCACTATCAACTCTTCCTTAAATAAGTTTTCCTGGGTTCTGCGATTCAAGTGCTGTGCTTAAACCTAAGTAGTACATCCCTGCTATTTTAATAACAGCATCACCAAGAAAAAACTGCATTTGCTATGATTTCATCACAGATCACTGATCCTGCATTTTATTCCGCTTTGTGTGCTTTCATCTTGAATACTTTTGTCATTGACCTTATTGCAAGAACTAGATGAATGTGTACATGAAATTGCTTGTTTCGTCAGCGCTGGAGAGGACAGTGGATTGTTCAGTTCTCTGTCTATGATAATCTTGTGGACTGGAATAATAGGAATGAGATTAAATAGTGCATTCAGCAACTAAGAACAAAACTTCTGCTATTTTATACAGATCATCAGTTGCACTACCAATCTGATATTACTGTGCACAAGCATGTAGGTGTTTTAGAGTAGTCTTCCTACAATAATCATTTTCAAGACCTTACACACTGGTGAGATGTGGAAATCCAAATTGCTCATGTGACCTCTTTTTTCCCTTTTCCCTTCAACTCCATTATTCAACAAGTTTGCTTTTCTCCATTCAGCGACTATAGTCCTCCACTGGCAATTATACACCTCTTCTTTCAGTATTCTGGAATGGAGATTATGCAGTTTTCCTAGGACTGTGCCCTCTTCTACTATCTCTGATTTTTATATTACTTTAACCTCTTTCAGAATAGGCAGAATATTTCCTTAGAAGTTGGACTGTATCTAGAGTCTCTTTAATCTACATTGTCATATTATACACTGCTCTTATGCTTCCCCTGCCATTTTTTAATGTATGTGGCCAAACATATATTTTTTTGGTCTTTATTACACACAGCCCTATGAATTTTGGTCAGACTGAATGTTCTTGTGCTTTCTGATCTTCAACATATGGAGTTCTCTTGGCTTATGTATCCCTTTACTTGGTCATTATTAATTCACTTAACATTGTGGCTGAGTTATTCAGGAGCAGACTTCAGTAGCTTTTCACACACCCTCTTTCTTTCTCTCCCTTTTTAAAAAATTATTCTGGTTTTTTGGTTGATTGGTTTTGGTTGTTTGATTGTTTTTTGGGTTTTGAGGGTTTTTTGGGGGGGAGGTGTGTTGTTTTGGGTTGTTTGGTTTGAGGGGGTTTTTATTTCAAATTTAAGTCATCTTCCATTTTGTTTTCTCTTGGCTTCTTTTACCCCAGGGTTGTCAGAAGAATAAAAATGTGCATCCCGTACTTATCCCATTGCAGTCTGCAAACTTGTCCAAGATTTAAGGAAAATTATCTGGTTTATCCTCCTTGCTGCAAATCTCCAGATGTAAAAAAAAAACGGTACTGCTGGCTACTCATGAAATATCAGTTTCACTTCTGAGCCACTACTAAATTAAGCATCCTGTAAAGTGTGCCATGGAGAAAGGGTGCAGGGAAGCACAAACCTTCAGACAAAATATGCTATTGAATCCCAATCATAAAATAATAGAAAAGGAGCCTTCTGTAAATTCTCACAGCAGAAACAGTATTAACATTAGCATCTTTGCCAAATTCCACCATGAAAAGTTACATTTTGTCTAACTGGCTTTTTCTTGAAGTTTTAGTTGGATTCATTAATTCTTCCTTTCTCTGGCAGCACTCCAATTTCCCTGCTCCATCCACTTCTTTTTAAAGGAGTCCCAAAGTAATCTGTGTGCACATTACTATCACAATGATATTTAATACGTTCATAGACATGGCTATAAGCAATGTACTGCAAAGGCAAACACAAAACTGACACTTTTTATGATCTAAATGAAATTACAGCTGGACAAATAATCAATGAAATTAAATAAACAGCATTAGCTTGAAACTTACCAGCTTTTCCCTGAACATGCGAAGATATACTTGTATTCCAAACTCTTTATTGGCCCTTCCATCTTTATGTTAAAGTGTCTGGCATCCCTACAGTCAATATTGATTATGGTTGCAGAACTATGAAATTTGCATCACTTTCAGGAAGAAGTCGTGATTTCTTAGAGATGAGGTTTTATCTCATTTTTTTTTTCTTCCCCAGTGAGGATGAAGAAAGTGTTTAAGAAAGCTCTGCCATGCTCCCAAATCCCCTTCTCCATTATGCCTTATTGCAAAATGAACTTCTCATTCAGGAATACAAATTCAGTGGAAATTCCTATGCTGACTACTCACATTGTACTTGCAGTCTAACACCTGGATGCTTTCACTCTCTCTCTTCCTCCAGCATTTCTCCGTTCTGTAATAGTCCACTCTTCTCACTTGCAAATGCAAGTTCTTGGCTAGTATGAGTAAATTAAACTTGTGTGTTTATTATTATTACAAGTAGTCCAAGGAAAAGCCCAAGATATTCTTTAAACTATATTAGAAAATTGGCTGACATAGCACACATTGACATTCAGCCTCCAAACTCCATCAGGGTCCATCCTACTGAACACACCTGCCTGTCCCTCCATCCCCAGGCACCAGCACTGCACCACTTCTTCTGCACCTATGACCAATACCCATTGCCTCCCATTGCACAGGAGGAATGAGGGGTCTCCTCCATTGCATCCTACAACAGCTGACTGGAGCAACAAACAAGTGTCCATTTGTAGTGAGGGTTAGATCTTGCCTGCATATAAGGTTTAGCCAAGATATAGAGTACCCTGCGACTGTGGAGCTGAAACTATAGTGGCAACTGAATGACCATTTGTCCTTTATTTCAGAGGACAGCCCTCAATTCATTTCAGTTTTCACCCAAGCAGAGAACATTGAACCAATCTCCTCTTTGCAGTGCAACACTAGTCATAGAACCATGGAATGGCTTGGGTTGGAAGGGACCTTAAAGATCATCCAGTTCCAACCCCCCCTACCGTGGGCTGGGACAGCTTCCACTAGACCAGGTTGCTCAAAGACCCATTCGACCTGGCCTTGAACACTGCCAAGGATGGAGCAGCCACAGCTTCTCTGGGCAGCTGTCCTGGGTTCAGCAGTAGCAGTCATTTTTCTCCTCCTTAGTACCTGGTGCAGTGTTGTGTTCTTGACTTTGGGCTTGGGAACAGCACTGATAACACCGATGTTTTCAGTTGCTGCTCAGTAATGTTTACTCTAACCAAGGTCTTTCTGAGGCTCGTGCTCTGCCAGGGAGGAGAGGAAGCCAGGAGGAAGCAGAGACAGGACACCTGACTGAAAGTGACCAAAGAGGTATTCCATACCACAGCACGTCATGCCCACTATATAAACGGGGGGCAGTTACCCAGAAGGGCTAGATCACTGCTCAGGTTGGGCTGGATATCAGTCAACGGGTGGTGAGCGGTTGTGTTCTCTTCCCTTGTTATTTCCCTTATAATTATTATTATTGGCGGTAGCAGCAGTGGTTTGTGTTATCCCTTAGTGTGCCAGTGTCTCTCCACTCTCATACTGAAGGACTTCACAGTATCTAATCTAAATCTACCCTCTTTCAGCTTAAAGCCATCCCCCCTTGTCCTAAGCAAGGTAACTGGTGATTACAGTCTCATTTTCAGTAAAGAGCATTAGCTTTTTAAGAACAGTCTTAGCACTTGCTCCATGTGCCTCATTTTAAAAGATAACTGAACACCTGAAATAAAAACAATTGAATGCATATTCACAGCTGAAAGTTTTCCTGTTTAAATGCAACATAAACCCAGGCCTTAGGTTTTGAATTTGTAACTCAGGCAAGGAAACAGCACAAAAGAAACAAATCTCCCCAAAGGCTCATTAACAGCTACACAAACAGGTGTTTGCTGCAAACCAGCATTGGAAGGTTTTACTACAAAGTCCAGGACAGAGCAGCAAGTCAGCTCCCTGGCTAGGTCTGGAGACAAAACTTTACCACAGCTTTGCAGGATCAGCAGTTTACAAAGTGCTAGTGAGGAGCCATAGGGTTGTCAGGGCTGCCTGAGAACCTGCAAAAAGAAATTTGCTCTTCGAGCTTTGGCTGAGACCTACAAGAGAGTTATCTGAAGAAAGAGGAATAAAAAATCATCTTCAGCAATTATGGGTTATATTCATGTAACATTTTTATAAACAACAGAGGTTGAAGTTTCTTCACAAAACCTTATGGCAGTGACTTCAGCAGTTTTTAGTCGGTATGAACTGAGCTACGATTGCGAATTAGTAATGGCATCAGCCATTACAGGACAGTTTTCTACTGCTTATGCACAAGTTTTTTAGTTTGTTCATGATGAAATGCCCGATATAAAATGACGTAGAGAACAGATTAAAAAATATTTTCTTATAAAAGCAGTTACTCTTTCTGTAAATGTTCACACGTCTTAGAAAAAAATAAAATCACTACATTGAGGCGGGGGGGGGGAACCCAAATACTATTCATATAGTCTGCTGGTTGTAAAAGCAAGTTAAATAACACTCTCCAAGACTGATTCATTGTTAGAATTATAAACCTGGAAGGGCAAGTCAGTTGCCAGTAAAATACTAATTTTTTTCTCTCAATTAAGAAAGCATTTAAAAGCTTGGCTTAAAGAGTATGCTTTTCTCCATAGCCACCAATGACTCATGGTATCAAAATATTTCTCATGCGGTTCATTATTGCACAGCTGAAAAGGAAATCATTAATTGCTTCCTCCTGATTATTTTTAATGCAGCAATGAAACCATAGCAAGTATACTAGCAAACATAAGAAGCATAATACAACCTGATGCTTGACTGTAATGAGGCACTTCCATTCCCAGCTACTTTTTGCTTAAGGAAAGGCTTAATCTGCTGCTATTTGTAAGTTCTGTAGCAGCTGACAAAGACAGGAGCAGAAGGCTGGCACTTTCAAGTGACTAAGTACAATCTTCCTTCCTCCCAGCATCATGTGCTAAAGATTTATTAGGTTGATATGAAATTAGCATAATCCTATCCACCAACATGTGAATTGCCTTAGTTCACAAGGTGAAGGATACATCAGGGCAAGGAATGAACAATAAACGCATAACTTAGTTTACCTTTGTAGACAACTCAGACATTAAGAGTAAACACATCATCTTTCATGCATTCAAGTGTTTTTCCCTGCATTTCCAACAACATCAGTACTCAGAGGTCTATGTCTCACTAGCCCTACACTGAGTGCTTCAGAAGCAGGTGAAAACCACAATTGGTGGAAGTGAGATAGTGGGTAGAATTGTCCATAGGAACATAACATTGCAGCAAAACATATCAAGACACATTTTCAGTTCCAGAATGACACTTACAGCCAAGATGAAGAGGAAAACCAAGCCCATGATAAATCTGATAATCAGGATTCAAGACTGAAATATATAAAAACCTAAGTGTTTCCAATTTGGACCAAACCCTTGGAATGAGCAGGAAAGCCCATTTCCTGCACTTAAATGAGGCTGTCATTTTATCACGCAGAAAGCTTGTGTTTCTCTGGGATGTCTGTATGTGTGTGCATGTATGTTGTATTTGCATGTTTACTCTCCAAAATGCCCACCTAAAGCAGGACTTTAGTCTTCTTATAATGCAAAATTGTTTAGTGATTTAAATATCCTATTTTCCCAGGCAGATGTGACAGGAGGCGAAATTACAAAGAGGAAAGTTTCTGCTAAAATTCAATGTTATATAATGTAAATATCCAGAAACATAGTCATATAACATTGTAAAAGGCTGTCAAACTAACTTAAAAAGGGCTTGTTAAAAAGAGTGTTGGATCATGTTGTGTGTTGTTGCTTTATACCACAAAACAAACACCTTTTTGCTAGTTCACTCTGCATTTACAAAGCTTATGCTGATGCTACAAAATGTTGTGCCATAGAATTGAGAGAAGAATTTTTAAATAAGACAAAAAATCCCCAAACCCAAAACAAGCAAAAAAAAGTTACAATCATAACTGATGCAGCTGCATAGAGAAAATTAGCATACAGAATATGAAAAGCAGTAGAATATTTGTTTGTAGCACCAGATAATAGGGGTCCAGAAGGGACACTGGGAATCTTTCTGTCCATAAGTTGGTATTTTTGTCTAATTGCTTTCCAAATTAGGCCCATGTTTAGAGAAGAATTCTATGTTCCAACAGTAACCTCATTTCAATACATCATTATATCATGTTGCAAGCAACAAAGATGTTCCACCAGTACTTCCCCTCCTCAGTGGTAGTTAAGCATCAATTTGTTCTCTAAAAACTAGTGTTTACCTTTAGCACATAGAAGTAAAACTGGGAAATAATTCATGTGACTCTCGCCTTCAGGATCACTTCTTTCGGCCAGAAGGGGAAGCTAGCGCTATGTATTTTCATCACGCAGCTTGGATGTTCTCTGGACACACAGGAATTCAGTATTACTTCATCACCATAGTAAAGCTACTATGTTCGGCCACGGCAGACTTTTAACAACCTGACGAACTTAGACACATTAAACATTTATTCTGAGGTCATTCAGTAAGCTTCAGAATGTAAAATATGAAAGTCACACCGCCAGCATGAATTCCATCTCAGTTTTGTTTTGGAGAATTACTCACAGAAGACTAGCAGCGAGTGGCTATAACCCTATTTAGGAGTCCTTTACAGGGAGTTTTTTGCCTTCCAGCAGAATTTTGCTGTTGCCTTCTCTACGGTTGCTGCAGTAAGTCAGGGATCTCTATGTAACATAGGAATGTCATCTTCTTTCCCACGTAAACCAGAAACGAAATACAAAGCATATATTTTAACCATTAGTTCTGTTTCTGTGTTAAGACACCTTTCAGAGTATCAGTGTGAGGAGCAAACTGAAAAGTTTATATGACCTTCCTGCATAGGTCAGTGTTAAAGGACTTAATGTTTTATTGTTGAGAATGAATATATCTGCAGTATTCACCACAGATGACTCATGGTCATCAGCATCCTTCATCCTTTTCAGACCAGATTCAACTATTTATTTGATGTTCTGCAATTTCAGTAGAGGAGACAGACTGAACAACTTAACTTTTTCCTCATCAACTATTTTATTTCAGCTTCTCAGCATGAAAAAATGGCTATGATTAAAGCTAAACTATCAGCCATGTTGTATGGCCTTTCTCACAGTGCTGTGGAAATAAACACCAGCAGTCAGATGTCGAAAGCTGTATCTAGTTCTTTCCAAATTTATGTATCCCTAATCTGGTCTAGATTCAGACTTCCTGCTTGTTTCTGCTAGCGGCTATACCAACACCCAGCAGTGCTCCAACTCTAACCTCTGTGCTCAGCCAGAGGCTGACTATTCAAATTGTCAGTGGATGAAACATTAGAAAATTAACACAGAAACATCCAAATAGAAGGTTTTGTTACATATATATAATATATATATATGTATGTGCACCAATCCTTGCCCTTGTTTGCTGCTTGTTCCAGAAGAATATATTCCCTAGTGCTATTTGCTTCTCATGTAACAAGACTGATACTAGAACACAGTAAACAGGTGCTGAGTACTTCAGTGAGGAAGACAGTCACCAATAGTGGAGGTCTCACAGATCTCACAGACCCATTAGATCTTAAAAATTACCTAAAAGGATTAGATAAGCACAAATTGGTAGTGTTGCATTAAAAGTATTCAAGAAGAACTCCTTCCTTGGAGTGTCTCTTCACCCTCACCATCCCTTTCTGCTGCTGAGTTCTTGTACCTGTTTATTCTGAAAAAGATGGAATGAGTGAAGCCTCAAAGGATTAAAACAGCAGAATTATTTGGGGAATGAGAAGTTTCTTGAAGGGATCTTTATTTTGTCTTTAAAAAAGCTTCTAATATTTTATACCAAATACTTGGCTATAAAGACCTTTCTGTTAAAAAGCAACATCTTTAACAAAAAAACAAACCCTCCAACCAAATGAGAAAATCAGAGATCAAGGAGATAAAACCAGAACTCTCAGGTCTTAAGCCACATTTCAGAATTATTTCAATGACATTTCACCTCTTCTGTGTTTCTGTTCAACTGAAGGAAAAGTAGTCATTCAAATCCTCACTTCAGCTGCTGTTCTGGAAAAACAACATTTCTTGAGTTAAAGCCTCATGACCTGTCCATCTAATTGTGGAAAGCATAAAATTTGTGATGTCGTCTCCTTAGAGTGAACCCATTCCTATAACTAAGCCCATCACAAGAATAAAAATGGCATTGACAATCTGTTTTAATGACACTGTTTGTATCATTTCCAATTACAATAGTAACATTTCTCCAAAGTCATTAGTACCCTGCCGTTACAGATGTCGCTGCTTCTCTGGTCTTGCTGCTCTGACAGCAAAGAGAAGCTGGGTAGGTTCCTGTTAGGAATATTGATGAACTTCAGGAAGAGCTCTTTTCCAGATGGTCTTGTATGAGGCATTCATACTTCAGCCATTTCCAATGAAGGTTAAATGCTATTAGCAGAACACGCTTCAGCAGAAAGTGAGGCTTGTTCCTAGGGTGGCTGTGCAAATCACTTAATTTTTTAGCTTTAATTCATCTTCACTTTAACTACACAGGCATATGGAAAAGGAGGAGAGGAAAAATATTCTTGCCTGTTTCATATTACATCAGTATGTCTCAATAGGAATGAAAATATGCTCAAGTGACAAAAGGATCCTTAACATCAGCATCTCTGACAGCATTCAATTCTTAAACATTCAGACCAAGCCCTAAACACTCAGTCACAGCACAGAGCAGGAAAGCATCCAAGAAAGCATAGAGGACACCTGTGCTATTCCCAACACACATTTTTTCTAACCTGTCATTGACAATTTCCAATGACCAATTCTCCAAAACCCACCCAGATAATTTGTTACAGTGTTTTACTACCTTTACTGATAGGAATTTCTGCCCCCTGCCTCCACTATTAAACTAAATTTTATTCTTTGCAATTTACACCTGCTATTTCTTATTCTAGTCCCCCTAAAGTAAAGAAAAGGGATTGAACTCTCCCCCCTCAGTGTAGCTCTCTATGAACGTTTCAATACCTCCAGGTTTGCTGCAAAAATGTGAGTACAAGACAAATAGGCCAACTAGAACCACTAAGGACACTCTTTCCTATGTAGTCCTTATATGCACACAGTTGTTAATTCTTGTTGCAGAGCTGGATATCACATTTGTCCTTATTAAATAGCAAGATATTTTTTCAGCTACCAAGTTACCCATCGCAGTACTTCAAGGGCTTTTGGGGTAAATGCAAGTAGAAAGAAAGCTGGCCTTAATTTCTGTCCTTGCTCATCTTTGCTAAAACTAACCAAACAACAGAAAAATCTTCTCCTTCACCCTCAATTCCCCTGAAAAAAAAAAAAAACAACAACCAACCACAAAACTTTTCTCCCTTTACCTCTGCCCAAATTTCTGCCTACTTTTAGTATTAGAAATTGTCCATATTTTTCCCCCTAGGAATCTGTGGGACATACGTTTTATCATCTTCAGATCAGAGTAGCTGGAGAAACATGCAAAACTTCACCAGTCAGCCCCATTATTCTGTGGGACAATGACATGCCCTCAGCCTACACAAAATTAACAGGGAAGACCACAGATAACTGTGTGCTTAAACAACTGAATCAAGTTTGGTTTTGTTAAGATAGTATTAAATGCCAAGACAGGTGGTAGAAAAAGCTCCTTAACCATAAAAGACAAAATCTCCTCTCTCTTCCATTAAGAGCAGAGGCCACTGAGCAGAATCTTCAAAGACTTCCAATTAAGTACAACCCTGATCTGATATTCCTTAGCAAGCAGAACAGAACTGTATCTGAAGGGGAAAGAAATAAATAATAATTAAAAGCTCAAACCTCATTTATGTGTCACAAATCCATTCCTCTGACCTTTTCAGTTAATTTTAAATCATACTTATTTACCATTATATTTTAGAACAAAAAAAATCATAAATAACAATAGCAATACAGTGAGCACAGTGAGTTCTGATAGACAGTTTCCTCCCTTGATTCTCCCATTGTGCACATGAACACTCTCAGATTACCTAATGATGACTGCAAAATCTCAGACAACAGGGCAGCATGCATTTTAGCAGAGGTTATTTCTGAAAAGCTTATGGTCAGATGTTCTGGAAGCAGACTACAAGTGCAGACCTAACACCAGTTATCTGGCCACATATTTTCTTAATTCATACATCCTAAATAACAAAGACCATATTTTAAACTCTGAAACAGAGTCAAAGAAAAGGCAAGAACAGAAAAAGTTTGATCCAAGGGAACAACCTTTGCCAATTAGATTAATTGATCTTTTCTGGAGACTAATCTGGACATTCCCCATGATCAGTTTCCGAGGGATATAAAATTTAGGATTTTGGTTCGACATGTAAGTCCCGCAATTAAGCCAACTTTTTCCTTCCCCAAGAATAAGGCTCTTGTTCTTTCTCACAAGAGCCTTATGAAAACATCATGGGCTGATGAATGCATCAGGATTCCCAGGAAAATACAATGGAACCCCATTTCTAGTAGGGTATCAATCACTAAAGGCAAGTGCAAGAGACAACATTTTGTATAAAATAAATACATACATACATAACTAAAAAAGAAATAGCTGGCTAGGCACTCATCCTACTAAAAAGACTTGGAAACCACAGACTGGAAATGCTGTTGCAAATACATCTCAGAATTGCACTTAAGAAGTGAAGTCATAATTTCACTTTACTCAGCTGTCCACTCGATAGTTTTAAAGTACTGGTGTGGCCTGAAGTAGACTACAGCACCCTACTAGAAGAGGTGTAAGCAGACTGGATCCCAGAGCAAAGTTTCACCAAGTACATGTAAAAGTGAAGAAAAGCGAAGAATTTTGAAAATGAGGTTTTTGACAAGAGGAGAAGTAGAAAAGTAGGAACAGGAGTAGGAGCATACCTTCCTTCAAGCATAAGGTGCTATGATGACAACAGTGAATGATTTGCTGCATCACCACCAAAAGCAGACTAAGAACTAATCAGCTTCATCTGTAGAAAGGGAAATTTAAGCCAAATTGTAGAAGAAACATTCTAACTACAAAGATGATTAAGAACTGTAACAGGGTACATAGGGTGCTGCAAAATACCTTCCATTTGAATTTTACTTAATCCCTACACAAAGTCCTCCTGTCCATACCATACGGCACCAGAAAGCAGCCATACAGCACCTGAAAGCAAGCATGAGGCAGCCAGCCCATCACGTGATTGGGATTTACTGCACTTATGAATATGTGTAACATGCATGAGGCTTAACTCTCTTCAGATGCAGCATTCCTAAAAGAATTTTTCCCAAATCTCTATGCACCCAAAGCGTTGTTTTAGAGTTTTAAAGTGTTTTCCCTCCCTCCATAGCCCTCAGGCTTTTAGGCTGTTCCTTTTAGAAGCTGAAATTTGTACTTCCTCTGAAGAAAACAGTAGCTGTTCCACCGTGAGATCTCCCCTTCTTGCTGGGTCAGCTTTAGCCAGAGGGAAACCACCTAGAGTGAGTCCCTCCAGATTTTTCCTTTTCCTCCCTTAAGATCTACAGAAGCAGAATTTGTTTGGGGGAGGTGTTAGGGAAAGAAGTGAAGCAGATCTCTGCACTTCCCCTCCCCAAATATTAGGACTGTAATTCTTCACCTCTTTTCATATGCTTTCCGGAGGGGGGAGGACCCAACAAACCCAACAAAACACACACACACACAAGATCATTACTTAAGCACATTTGATGAGACAAAATAAAGTGATGCACCCTTGTCCTGGTGCAGTGCTGTGTTTTTGACTTTTGGCCTGGGAATAGCACTGATAACACCGATGTTTTCAGTTACTGCTCAAATGTTTCAACTGACCAAGGACTTTCTGAGTCTCATGCTCTGCCAGGGACGAGGGGAAGTCGGGAGGAAGCAGAGACAGGACACCTGACCCAAACTGACCAAAGAGGTATTCTACACCACAGCACGTCATGCCCAGGATGTAAAAACTGGGTGCAGGGACCCAGAAGAGGGAGTTCACTGCTCGGTCGGGCTGGGTATCGGTAAGCGGGTGGTGAGCAGTTGTATTCTCTTTCCTTGTATTTCCTTTGTCATTATTATTATTGGCGGTAGCAGCAGTGGTTTGTGTTATACCTTAGTTACTGGACTGTTCTTATCTCAACCCATGGGAGTTACATTCTTTCAGTTCTTCTCCCCATCCCTCCAGGAGCGGGGGGGAAGAAAGAGGGGGAGTGAGTGAGCAACTGCATGAGTTACGGCTGGGCTTAAACCATGGCAGTTCTTTTTGGAGGCCAACGTGATGCATGAAGGGTTGAGATAATGACAGGATTAATAGTTACTCATTACAATGCTGATTTATTGGCTCTCAAAGTTGTTGCTCTTGATTCTCTTGATTTCGTGGTTTCAGCATGTTGTACCTTACAGCCGCTATTTGCTGTCTTAGTGTTTGTCAGATGGGGGGCTGGACTAAGGTTCTTGTTTCATTGTACTTTATGATAATGACTTGTAATATGGGCGGGCTCGGCAGCAGGGTGGGATGGATGTGGCCGTGGACTTGTACCTGGCCGTCCCGCTACTCTTCAGTGTCCCGGCCCTCGTCCTCGCCTCCGTCTTTGTGAGGCTGTGAGGAGCTGAGGGGGAGCGGTCCCAGGAACCACTGGTGGCCAAACTGGCCCTGGAGAACAGCCCTGGGGACCAGGAGGCCAGGAGGGAGTGGCTGCTGGTGAAGGAGGTTGGGGTGGTCAAGGAGGGGAAGGAGGCAGCTGCCGAGCAGCAGGAGGAGGCAGAGGAGGAGCCCAGCCCCACAATGGCCAAGAGCATTCCCCGGCAGCCGCTCACCAAGGCCCGCGAGCCTGAGCCCCAGGAGGATGCAGGAGACCACACAGCACTTCGCAGCAAGGCAGGTGAGGAAGATCTGGACTCAGACAAAGAGTAGCTGGTGGTGAGAGAGCCGGCAAGCACAGCAGCTACACCAGCCCCAGTGACAAGTACAGCAGCGTCATTTGAGAGTTCTGAAAGGTTTCAATGGCCTTTGGGTACCCTTGAGACCTACCTGCTGATTGTGATGGGGATCACCATGTTGGCATGCACACAGAGTGTGTTTTACCCACAACCATTTCGTCTGGTTCTGAGAGTTAAGCAGAGTGGGGTCTGGGCCTTGTCTGGGGGTAGACGGCGATGTAGGAGGACCAAGAGATTTTCCCCAAGGATGGATGGTCTTCAGTGGCAGGGTGTGTGGGACAGTATGGGCGAGCACCTAGTCCACTGGGCCCCTCCAGTGCTTTGGAAGTGTCGGAGATGGAAGGCAGCTGTATGGAGTCCCCAATGACAAGCTGCAGAAACTGCTGGAGGGGAGAGTGAATTATTTTGAGCCTGTTGGGCCCATGACACTTCAGGCCATCAGGGCAGAGATGCAGCATACAGATGGACTCATGGTCGAGGGGTGGACTTAGCAATGGACCCTATTGCCCAGGTTATTCACAAGTGTGAACACTGCACACAGCCTCTCCTGCTCTGAAAGACGATTACAAGAGAAGAAACCTGATATCATGGACCAAATGGACTAAGCAGCTTTATAAGGATTGGTCCATGCACTAAGGAATGATCTCTCTCCCTCCCTGTGTGTGTATGTGTGTATATATATATATATATATGTATATATAGAAGAGTGATGGTATATTGAAAATGTGGGATCAGAGCATGATATGAATAGTATGGAATAGGGGGTGGATACTGTCCTGGGCTCAGCAGTAGCAGTCATTTTCTCCTTCTTAGTAACTGGTGCAGTGCTGTGGTTTTGACTTTCGGCATGGGAACAGCACTGATAACACGGATGTTTTTAGTTACTGCTTAGTAATGTTTAGTCTGACCAAGGACTTTCTGAGCCTCATGCTCTGCCAGGGAGGAGGGGAAGTCGGGAGGAAGCAGAGACAGCACACCTGCCCAAAGTGACAGAAGAGGTATTCCATATCACAGCACATCATGCCCACTATATAAACGGAGGGCAGTTGCCCAGAAGGGCTAGATCAATGCTCGGGTCAGGCCAGGTATCGGTCGGCGGGTGGTGAGCGGTTGTATTCTCTTCCCTTGTTATTTCCCTTATTATTGGTGGCAGCAGCAGTGGTTTGTGTTATACCTTAGTTACTGCACTGTTCTTATCTCAACCAGTGGCAGCTACATTCTTTCGATTCTCCTTCCCATCCCTCCAGGAGCGGGGGGGAAGAAAGAGGGGGGAGTGAGTGAGCGAACTACATGAGTTTACGGCTGGGCTTAAACCACGACAGCCCTAAGTTCAGTCCAGTCATTAACATTATGTATTTCCATGTCAATATTACTTCCAACCCAGCCTGCATTTGATTCTAAACACTATGCATGGAACTCGATGATCTTGAGGTCCTTTCCAACCCTTACTATTCTATGATTCTATGATTCTATGATTCATTTTGCCCAACACCACAGTCTCTCAAGTTTCTCAACTTTCTTAACACTTAGTCCATTATCACTTTGAGAGTTGCTACAGTATATCTGCAGAGTTTAAGCACCTATGGAGCAAAAGAACTGCAGGACCACATGAAGACTTGGGCCCTGTGCAAGCGCTGTGCCAGTTAGTAGCTACTGTGTACTATAAAAATGGGACTGAGCTCCATTTCTCAGGTACTTTACTATTCTGTTAGTCAGAGAAACCACCTACACAGCTCACAACAGATGCTGCTAGAGAACAGCAACAAGCACAGGCAGCTCCTACAAACAGCACTGACCCATTTGGTTATTATCCTCAGACCCATGCTCCTTTGAAAAGTGATTAAAGGGTGCAACTGCCACACATATGAAACCCATATTGAGCAAAGTAAGTTACTATTTTTTATTCTCACTTCTGTCTTAAAAATAAGGTCTTAGAGAATTCAGTTTCTCTAAAGAACGGGAATTTAAAGTTTAATTCCAATCACAGAATTTGTACTTTAATAGTGAACTAGCAATGCCAAGTTAACCATGTCAAATTTGCAGTCTGGATGCTACGCTCCCTACAATCCACAAACAATAAACAGGATACTTAAAATCAAAACAAAACAACAAAACCCCCAGCACAATGGTTTACTTTTCCAGGAATACACTAAGTACCTACTTATGGCAACATGTTAACTTGTACTCTACCTTCTTTCATTAACCAGCCCTTTTATTATGCTCTCAAAAACCTCTGTAAGAGCTCAGAGAAAGAAGGGTGTTTGAGAGATGAAGCAAGCTTCAAGGAATGAGAGGTA
Source organism: Amazona ochrocephala (assembly GCA_039720435.1). Classification (NCBI taxonomy): domain Eukaryota; kingdom Metazoa; phylum Chordata; class Aves; order Psittaciformes; family Psittacidae; genus Amazona; species Amazona ochrocephala. The sequence continues at coordinate 68,089,562 of CM077879.1, forward strand.
GGAACTTCACACAGAGCATTCTTGTTTTGCATTTAAAAAACCCAAACCAGACACAGAATATAATACATAGATTTTTATAATGAAAATATGGAATTTGAGAGTGCCTAATTATTATACATGCCTAAAAATGATGTCATCAGTCTGTTGTATTACCTGGTACTCTATTTAAGAAAATTAACTCAGCTTTTACTGATATAGTAGCCAGAGCTTAAAAGTATGTGGCATTCCATCTCTGACACCTACATCTTCAATGATATACACTACCGCTCTGGCTTTTACTACTATCAGAAACTTCAGATGATCAGAGAAACCCCAACCCTGCTTTTAGTGGTGCAGGTCCAGCCCTGTTCCTGTGTAAATACTGACCTTCACACATGCAGGCTTTCACCCACAACTCCCGTTTGTAGAATATTTGTGTCTCGGATTGATTTTACGAAAAGGCTTAAATGTGTGAGACAACATCTGGCATCTATTCATTTATCCAGCATGTGGAAGCTAGTCATAACCACATTTTCCAAACTTGCATGGCACTGAAAGCTTTCCATATGGAGGTGACTAACAGTGTTATTTGGATGAGGCTTTCAGCTACACTCAAGTCCCCTACAAGAGCCGTTTCCTGTTTATGTGACAGGCATCTCACATTTTTCAGGCATCCCATGTACAGTTGTAGATATAATGAATTTTGACTGGCTTATTGAATACACCCCCTGTGTGAGGCCATGGTGATTTCCAATGCAAAGATGTGGAGGTAGAGAATGAGCAGGCAGCCTTAGATGACCTTGTTGGCTGACCTTAAGAAAAAGAGGAGTGGAAAGTGAAGTGGAGGGGAACAAAATAACCAATCAGAAACCAGTTTGAGGCACGTGGACAGCAGATATCAACCAATCATATATTGTTATGAAGTGCGCACAGAATGCTTGTTATAAAAGAATGTGAGGCACGTGAATAAAGGTCTTTGCTTGCAACTGCATATGGAGTCCATGCATTACGTCTCCACACAAAGAGACATGCAATGTTTTCCAAAACACAAGGGTGACCAGAGCATGGAGAAAAACAAAGGGAAGGCCACATATTCTGCCTATGCTTTCATTCTCCTTACTATTGAATGAAAAACAGCAAAAGCACCCAGACAACTCTGAACCAACACTGAAAATAAACACCACACAAAACAAGATTACCAATTTCATAATCAGGTGATCCTTTCCCCCCGCACTCCAGTCCAACGTGATACTCACATGCCTCCGTGCATGTTCAGCTGTGAAGTTCTAGGTGTGACCAACATGTCTGTCTGGGATTGTTCCATGTCCCAGCACAGCTATACCCCAGTCACCCACCCACAGCTGCTGGCAAAGACAGGAGCATTTCCCATACTTTTTAAGTGACACTAAGAAAACCCAGCTGTGAACACACTCGCTTGGTACTTCTTCAACCAACTACTCTTCCTGAACCTGCTTTTCACCAGCTCAGATTCCCAGCTACATCTGTGTCACCACTGCTGCTCCTCTCACTCCTCCATGACAAGGCAGCCACTGACACAGTGCTGGCTTGAGCTTATTTCTTTTAGGGTGACTGGGGCAGAGAAGGGAGAGAAATTAAGACAAAGAACAGCTTTCAATTCCTCTCCCCAGATAATTTTATTGTAAAGCAACACCATACCCATGTGCAATTGACAGCGGGGTGTGTATGTTGGGGGGAAATACCAGAGGCCACTATACTAGAAAGAAGATCAGGAAAAAAATAAAAAAAAAATAAAAATTCACCAAGTTCTGTGAAGCCTCCCTTGCCACTGTATGCACACCCTTTTTGCTTTGCTTCTGTTCATTACTCACAATACGGATTAATCTGGGGTTGTGGGTTGCTAATAGACCCCATGAGCCAGAATGGGTGGCTGCTTCCTCAAAGTATGCTCTGCTGAATCTGGCTCCTCAGATTCGAGGTTCCTACCTCAAGGTAACTTGTTAAATTGTCACATGTGCCCCTGTTAAAAGATCTTCTGGGAACCATTTTGAACAGTATATATTTCTAGAAAGTTTCATATTTTATTATTTTGATAAGAATGCAAATAGCTGCTTTGTAGCAATGTAGGCTCATCAAATTCAAACTAAGCCCTGTTGCTACACCTGTTCAAACCTGCTCCTGGAAATCACAGGAACACTCAGGAAAATGACTTGATTCTTGAAAGACCAAATGCAATACAGACTGGATACAATGTCCAGAAGGCACTCTGAATTAGCAGCAAATCAATCGTTATCAGTAGTGGTACAAAGTAATCCCACAGACAGAGTAAAAGCTACCCCACGAAAGAGTATTTACAAAGTTACTCTCCTGGCACAAGACAAAAATCCAGCTCCTGCAACCTTAAGTCTCCGGAACATCCAGATCAAGGTAGCTCCTTTCTGTGCTGCTTTAGAAAACAGCATGGACCAAATCAAACAGACACAGGAAGCAAGCTGTATTTGAGAGGTTTGTGAAGTTTGGAGTCAAACCGCTGCCCAACTCAAAACAAAGCCATGCCTGGATACAGTTTTTAAATAGTACTGCCGCCAGCACTATGGCCGATGGTGATTTTGGCTCGAGGAGACTGGTCCACAAGCCTGAAGAAATATCAGATGAGGCAGCAGCCCTCTTCCAGTTGCCGCACATATGTGTGAAAATGCTCAGGATTACCAGCCTCAAAAGCATCAACAGAAGGCAGAAGTGAAGGTCCCAGAGGTGAGGCAGACACTGCTCTCCTGCCAAGAACCAGTGCCCTGGGAAAATAGCGAGTCTTACTGCAGCACTACACACATACAGTCCCATCCTCCTGCTCGTACTAAGTTTGACTCAGTAATATAATGAACAGAAAAAAGAAGCACAAAGTCATCATATAAGGAAGGGTACAGGAAGGGGAAGTTAGGCACACCATTTTTCTTTCATAGAATAGTTAGGGTTGGAAAGGACCTTGGAAAGGATCATCTAGTTCCAACTCCCCTGCTACGGGCAGGGACACCTCACACTAAACCATGTCACCCAAGGCTATGTCCAACCCCACCTTGAACGCCGCCAGGGATGGAGCATTCACAACTTCTCTGGGCAACCCATTCCAGGGCCTCACCACCATTACAGTAAAGAACTTCCTCCTTATATCCAATCTAAACTTCCGCTGTTGAAGTTTTAACCCATTACCCCTTGTCCTCTCACTACAGTCCCTAATGAAGAATCCCTCCCCAGCATCCCTATAGGTCCCCTTCAGATACTGGAAGGCTGCTATGAGGTCTCCATGCAGCCTTCTCTTCTCCAGGCTGAACAGCCTCAACTTTCTCAGCCTATCTTCATATGGGAGGTGCTCCAGTCCCCTCATCATCCTCGTGGCCCTCCTCTGCACTTGTTCCAACAGTTCCATGTCCTTTTTATGTTGAGGACACCAGAACTGCACACAATACTCCAAGTGAGGTCTCACGAGAGCAGAGTAGAGGGGCAGGATCACCTCCCTCGACCTGCTGGTCACACTCCTTTTGGTGCAGCCCAGGATTCGGATGGCTTTCTGGGCTGCAAGCGCACACTGCTGGCTCATGCTCATTTTCTTATCGACCAACACCCCCAAGAACTTCTCCACAGGGCTGCTCTGAATCTCCTCCCCGCCCAACCTGTAGCTGTACCTGGGATTGCTCTGACCCAGGTGTAGGACCTTGCACTTGGCATGGTTAAACTTCATCATGTTGGCATCAGCCCACCTCACAAGCTTGTCAAGGTCCCTCTGGATGGCATTCCTTCCCTCCAGCATATCAACTGAACCACATAGCTTGGTGTCACCGACAAACTTGCTGAGGGCGCACTCAATCCCACTGTCCATGTCACCCACAAAGATGTTGAACAAGACCGGTCCCAACACTGATCCCTGGGGGACACCACTCGTTACTGGTCTCCAGCTAGACATTGAGCCATTGAGCACAACTCTTTGCGTGTGGCCATCCAGCCAGTTCTTTATCCACCGAGTGGTCCACCTATCAAATTGATGTCTCTCCAATTCAGAGACAAGGATGTCATGCGGGACAGTCTCGAATGCTTTGCACAAGTGCAAGTAGATGACATCAACTGCTCTACCCCTGTCCATCAGTTCCGTAGCCCCATCGTAGAAGGCCACCAGATTGGTTTGGCAGGATTTCCCCTTAGTGCAGCCATGCTGGCTGTCACCAACCACCTTGTTGTTTTTCATGTGCCTTAGGAATAGCAGCAGACCTCTGCAGCAGAGCACCAGCCTACAGTATAGGAATGTTTTAAGGCTTCTAGAGAAAGTAAATTTACAATTTCCATGACCTGGCATACAAACTCTCCAAAATTAACTCATTCATATAGTATTGTCTACAGGAACTGCTCTGGGGAGACAAAGCCGTCCTGCCAGAACTTGACCACGTGTCTCACACAAGTTCTTTCTTTTTTTGAAAGAACTGTTGTTCAATCAGCCATGCAGCCACTTGCTCACTCCCCCCATTCCTCCTCTGACTCCCGGAGGGATAGGGAGGAAAAATGAAAGAATGTAACTCCCCCGGGTTGAGATAAGAACAGTGCAGTAACTAAGGTATAACACAAACCACTGCTGCTACCACCAATAATAAGGGAAATAACAAGGGAAGAGAATACAACTGCTCACCACCCGCCGACCGATACCCGGCCTGACCCGAGCATTGATCTAGCCCTTCTGGGTAACTGCCCTCCGTTTATATAGTGGGCATGATGTGCTGTGATATGGAATACCTCTTCTGTCACTTTGGGCAGGTGTGCTGTCTCTGCTTCCTCCCGACTTTCCCTCCTCCCTGGCAGAGCATGAGGCTCAGAAAGTCCTTGGTCAGACTAAACATTACTAAGCAGCAACTAAAAACGTCTGTGTTATCAGCGCTGTTTCCAGACCCAAAGTCAAAACCACAGCACTGCACCAGGTACTAAGAAGGAGAAAAATGACTGCTACTGCTGAACCCGGGACACATGTCCAAACTCCAACTCAGTGGCCTGCCAGCAGGCATTTATACCACACCCGAGAAGCTTCCAGAGTTGTTACTCCCTGTATTTCCTTTCCCAACACACAGCCAGTCTTCTGCTGACCTCCTCTCCAGAGCTATTCTTTCTGAATCTCTGACCATGTTGCCTGACGTATAGCATATACGAGATACGTGAAATATATGAGAAAGGAAGAATTTGGGTATGCTGTAATCCATAACTAAACTTTTTTTTGCAAGCTGTGGAGCTTCTAATGATATGTTCAGGAACCCCATGGAAAAGCATTTAAATAGACAAGTCAGCTGAACAGCAGGTGAAGCAGAAGACTTTTTGCAGTGTGTATTTCTCACCCCAAGGTCGGGGTTCATATTTCCTGTGCACGAAAACCCACATATAAAACTGATTCTGCAAAGGAAATATAAAACTGGCCCTCCACCAGAGATGCTTTTTCCTTTGTCCTACCAGTGGATGGGATTTCTCCTTAAAACACATCATATTGCCTGAGATTACAAAAAGGGCCATTAAGCAAAGATCTTTTCTGGCTCAAGATCGTGTGCCCACAGGGTTATGGTCGGGTAGGAGAAAACTGCTGAGACTCTTCTTTCTTGAAGCTTTTGCCAACCTGGCCCTGAACAAACATATTTTGCATTACAGTACATTGTCTAGCTTCCAAGAGTTCAGCAAGACAGAAATAATAAGGAAGGGCCAATCAAACAAAAAAATAAATGCCTTCTGAATCTCAATCAAATCTTGCAGTTTGTCTCCTCTTGGTGATTCTAGACTAACATGTATAAAGATTTTAACTAAGCTATAAACATACTGTTGGAATTAAGTCATAAACTTTTTGTTGGAACTAAGCCAGTATTCCCACCTTGTATTATAGAATCATAGAATTGGTTTGGGTTGGATGGGACCTTAAATATCATCTGGCTCCAACTCCCTTGGCAGGGATACCTTCCACTAAACCAGGTTGCTCAAAGCCCCATCCAACCTGGCCTTGAAACAAATCCAGGGACAAGGCAGCCACAGCTTCCCTGTTCCAACGTCTCAACACCCTCACAGTAAAGAATTTCTTCCTTATATCTAAACTACCCTATTTCAGTTTAAAACCATAACCTTTTTGTGTTGACAGCCCCTGAGTTAGAGGCAGTACTGCAGGTGAGCCTCAGGAGAGCGGAGGGTCAGAATCACCTCCCTTGAGCTGCTGGTCACACTCCTTGCCCATGCACCTTGGACTCTTCTTCCTGTCTTTCCTAGGTCTATAGCACTTGGATACATCCTTTTATCTTAGTGTCCCATGTTCATCCTTATCGTGCATCCCAGACAGCTCTCTGTAATCCTTGCTAGGCAAAAGCATCACAATTACCTTTGCCATTTCACTTCTCAGCCTTTGTCTCCCCTTCGCTTACTTCTTCTCACTGTTTTTCTTTATTTCTTCTTGTCTGTTGCTTCTCAGCATCTCTTGACACGTCGGCCTGACAAAAATCTCATCTAAAGCATTACAATAGAGGACAGAAGGCTGACAAGAAACAGCTTGCTGGTGGCAACTTTTCCTCATCACTGTCTCCAAGGGAAGGCGGAAAGGATCAAACTCTGTGATTTTATCCTGAAAAAATATTTTAAGCATTTTACTATCCACCCGTAGTAGATGGATGTTATGAATATTCTGTGGCATGCTGTAACATTTTATCGGTATGCACCTCTTTTCCTAGGGAGAATGGTATTCTATTATAGTCCACTGGTGAGCATGCATTAAAAGTCATTCTTGGCCTGACTTGCAGAGTATGTGAATGTGTTAGGGCTATGCCCAGCGAATCTAATCCTTTTGTTTATGCAGTTAAAGACCACTCATTTTGTCTGGAAATTCCCATTTCAGCCCATGTTGTTTTGTCCCCCTTCTCACGCTCACACAGTTCACCTAGCCTATGCAAGATTCCTTGCGTAAAGACAGCTGTGTTTAGAAGGAGTTGCAGTATCTTTTTGTTCGACAGTTGACACATATAGAAAATGCAGATGGTTTTTCAGGGACAGACTTTAATTCTTCTCTGATTTTACACAAGTTATCTCAAAGAGGGTATCCTTTCAGACGTTGCCCTGGTTATATCTTTAGGACATCTTGTCCATGCTTCTTATACCATACCAAAACCAAACCTTCATGCCTTGGGGAATGTGGACAGGACAAAAAATGTATTGCTTCACATGAAAGTGCATTTTTTATGCTAGCGTTTAAGGAAGGAAAAAGCACCGGCTGAAAAACAAACTGCTGTTAACTAAGCCAGGTTGAAATATTTGGACTTTGTTCTTTGAAAACATTCTGTCTGGAAACACTGACGTAAGGGATACAGGAAGGAAAGAAAAGAGCATTGGAAACTGGATGAGAGGGAAGATGCACACATCAGTGATTTAGAGACATGTGCTCGGTTTCCTGGGCTAGCTTGGATCCAAAAGCTCTGCATGACGGTTATTCTGTAGAGCCCAGGGTTCTGTGAAATCTGAGTGTGGAAAGAAGATAATTCACCATTAGACATTGCTATCACCTCAAAAATCAATATCTCTTGGTGTGGCATAAGCATGAGACCAGTCAGAAAGCGTAAATCATTTCCGAGCCTGATCAGGTTTGTCTCTTGTCCAGCAATCTCATCTTTCTGAATATTGCTATCCAGAGGTCATCAGTCAGTCATTCAACTGGTTTTCCTTGGATACTGTTATGATGACTGCATATCTCCTAGACTTTAATATGCAGCTCTGTTGGAGTGTTTCTTGTTGAGAATGGACATGTGAGCAATCCAACCTTTGATTACCACAAAGCAAACCTGCTTGTTCAGCTGCAACCAATAATTAAGCTATTGCTAACAGTTGGCTAAGAGGTGTTATCCAATCAGATGTTATCGAAGGTTCCAGTACTTTGTAACTTTGCTATAAAAGGTGGTGCTTGTGTTTAATAAATTGGCAATGTTTGATCACATAGGTTGTTGCTTTGTTGTCCCTGATATCCCCCACACAGCTCTGTGAAGCAGGGAAGAATAATCTCCAATGGGCTGACAGGTCCTAGCAGCACATACAGGCTTAGTGATTTCCCAAAGATCAAGCAGTTTTGTGGTAGAGTAGCGATGGTTGCAACTGGGGCTTTCCAGAAGAGATAGGTGCAAGCAGGAATCCCTGCTTGTTGCTTTTTGGGGCACTTCCATGTCACTTAGGGTCACTGCTTCAGGAAATCTGAAATCACAGGATCCCATCAAAACTCGCCCACCAACCAGTATTAAGCTGTTCCTGCCCAGGGCTCAGCAGATGCCAGAACGTACTCTCTGAAACATGACATTATTCAAAAAAATCTGGATTTTTCCCAAAGAAACCTCTGCCTGATAAAAATTGTCAGGGTATCAGCGATGAGGGAATACCGTGTTGGGAAGACAGGCTCATAAAACACTTTCAAAAAAGCCTCCTTTATGCTTTCAAAAATCACATTGAATTGACACCCATTATTCCAGAAAAGCTTAGTATCAAGCAACACTTTTCCTCGAGTCTACATGGCAGAGCTCATTGCTGCAGACAACTTGCTGGTTATCATCCAGAGAAACAGACTATTTTCAAAATCTAGTTGAAGCTTTTGGTAGTTATTTTCTTCCTAAAAACGCAGACTCATCATTGCTTTTTTGGAACTGAAAACCAGAAAAAGCAAGAGAAAACATTTGCTTTAGAATTCTTTCTTTTTCAGTTTAACACATGTTAAACTGAAACGTGCACGTGCAGTTCTATTCATGGTCTTTTTGAGACCTCTTGACTAGTCTGGCTGTGAACATCATGACACATGCCGGTTATCTTGCCATAACAAGACTCCGTATGACATGAGCGGAACATGGGGCTCAGGGCACCCCAAGGGGACTCAAGCGACCAGGGAGAACAGGCCTTGTGCCCCTAACAGGAATACTCTGTCCCTCATGGTCGGAGTGGTGGGTTACCACGGTGCCCTCTGTGACCAGCCCTTTGCGACGTGCCCTTTGTGACGTTCTCTTTGCGACCCACCATGGTGCTCTTAGTGACATGCCCTCTCCGACCCACCATGGGCCCTTTGTGACGTGCCCTGTGTGACGTGGCCTTGGTGACACCCCAGGCCACTGTATAAAAGGCAACGGGTCATACCCTCATGCCAGCGTCCGGCAGGACTGTGACGGGACAGAGCGGGAGCGCAAGGCTGGCGCAGACCCCTGAGCGCAGCCCACGTGGTTCCCCGCTGCCCCAGCAGACCCGCGGTGCAGAGACGCTTCTTGGAACATTCTTCGTTCCCCACCCTAAACCTTTGTCTGATGAGGATGGAGGGGGGACACGCTGAATCCATGCAGTTCATCCAGACTTTTCTGGAGAGCTCAGTGAAGGTAAGTGCAGCCATTTCCAGAGTAGCAGTGCCTGTATCTTCTGATGGGGCCACCGGCTCTGCTGCCAGGGCTTGCTGGCTGGGCAGAGCTGCTCCCCCGGGCTCCTGCGCAGCGCTGCAGGCCCAGTGCTCCAGCCCTGCTGGCCACATGTCCCCCTTCTCACGTTGCCTGTTTCTGTCTCTGCTCCCCGGCTGCCCAGGAGGAAGCTCAGAAGATGCAATTCCTGCAGACCGTCTCCACCCTGAGCAAGGCTGCCGGAGATGAGGGCTTCTCACAGGAACTGAAGCAGTTCTACCACCAATTTCAGGTGGCAGAGAACATCAAGGTGCGGGGACACCCGGCTGCTCTGGGGAAGGGGGCAAGTTGCCAGGTGCCGGCACACTGTGAGGACACACAGGGCCCATGCAGGGGGAGGGCAGGGACCAGGGTGCGCGGACAGACACTGAGCTGCCTGAGGGGATGCGGGTGTCACTGAGCAGCCCTGCAGCAGGGCCATGCTGGGGGCCAGTGCTGGGCTGGGGGCAGAGGGTCTCTGCCAGCCCTGCCGCCCGGTGCTGGCGCTGGGTGCTGGCAGCCACCAGGTCCCATCCCGGTTGTGTTCTGCAGGCGCTGGTGGAAGAGGAGCCCGTGGCCCACCTGCACACGGCCGTGCGGCAGCAAGCCATGCTTGCCCTCGCCCGTATGAGGTATGTGCCCAGCCCCTGGTTTGGCTGACACCTCTGCACAGCCCACGGCCCTGGGCCTGGCCATGGGCATCTCCCATCCAGGCAGAGCCTAGTGGTGCCCTCAGAGGGCCTGCTCTTTGCCCTGCCCGTGGCTGTGCAGAGACGTAGGGGAGGGCAGTGGGATCCTGCAGGCCTCCGCCACGTCTCGGCTGCTCCAGAAAATCCAGAAAGTGGGAGGCAGGAGGTTTTCCCTGCCAGGACTGTCCTTTGGTCTAGGCAGTGACAAGGAGGGAGGAGGCGCCTCCCAGCAATGCTGCCCACCCACCAGGGCTCCATCCCTCTTGGGGGCCTCTGCTCCAGAGGTCTGTGTCCACCTGCCCAAGGCACGGAGGCAGCGCTCCCAGCACCCGTGTCTGACAGGTCCCTCTCTCTCTTTTCAGCAATGTGGAGATGGCGCTGGGGGAAAAGAAAGAAAGCCTTTTAGAGGCCTGCTTTCGGAGTGTCTTCTTGCTTCCTCCTAAAACAGACATGCAGGGCCTATGCAGTTCCCTCTACTTTCAGGTAAGCGCTGTTGTGCTGTCAGGAGCACTCAGAGCTGCTCGCTGGCTGCCACGTGCTGAGACAAAACCGGAGATCCAAGGCACGGCGGGCTGTCAGCTTTGCTTTCCCACCCTCGTCCCTTCATCTCCTTCCTGTGGGCCTCGCCATGTCCAGTGCCTCTGGACTGGCTCCTCTGCCCACCGCAGCTTATCTGCCCCAAGGCCTCCCTTGGCCAACCAGAGGTGGCAGGGATGTCCTCCCCTGGCGTGGGGAGTTAGATCCGTCCCCAGGGAGAGAGGGACTGCAGAAAGACTGACACAACCTTTCTCCTCCTTGCAGACCCTGGATGCCATGGACATCCTGCTGAAGAGCTTGGTGCTCAGCTCCCCTGGCTCCAGGGACCTGAGGATTATCTTGCAGGTGAGGCACTGGCAGAGAGTGGGCTCGCAGGGGCTGTTCCTCACCCTGGAGGGACAGGAGTGTCCACTCTGGAGTGGACGGTGTCCCTCCCAGCATCCCGCACACAGCACACTGCAGGGAGGGTGCTCAGCTCCCTCAGGGGACCCAGACACGACCCACCGTGCTCTTCCAGGAGCAGCGTGTCCCCTGGCTGCAGAGCACGACACTTCCCCTCTGCAGCCTCCTTCTGTGCCACGGCAAAGCCCGGCCCATGGCACTTGTGGGTCAGCTCCATCCCTAGAGTTTTCTTCGCACCAAAGCAGTAGGAAGCATTGACCCCTCTCATCAGGCATCGCAGCAGTGGCTGCGGGTGCTCTCCTTCTTCCCCTGCCTTGCAGTCCCTCCTGCTTTTCTGCCCAGGTCTGACTGAGGCAGAGACCCACTGGAACCTGCCTCTCCCGCACAGGGAGCCCAGCCCTGAAGCTCTGGACTCCTGGCTTCCCGGGAAGCCCATTCCCCCATTGCAGAGCCATTGCCCCGTGGCAGGGTGCTGCCCAGAAGCACAGCCTTCATGGAGAGGGGACACACGCCTGTGCTCCCAGGGAGGGCACAGAAAGAAGCAGACTCGACCCTGGGGTGGCATCTGCCTCCCTTCAGGGCCACAAGGACTGCATGGGTCCAGCTGGGACTTGAGCAGTGCTGCTGCTGCTGCTGGCACAGGCACCAGTTCCCAGGGCACAGCAGCATCCCTCTCCTTCCAGATGCTGCTGCCTTTCACTGACACTAAGAACACAGCTGCGTGTGAAAGGGCCGTGGCGAGGATCAGGAAGCTGGCCGATTTGATGGCTAGCTCTTCCTCAGTGCAGGTAAGGAGGCAGGCACCCTCCAGCCAGGCTGTCTCCCATTCCCTGCCCACCGTGGGCAGCAGCCTGCAGCTCGAGATGCCTGAGGCACTCAGCACAGCTCTGCCCTGGGTGAGGTCGGCTTCTTTCTTTTCCCCACGGTCTTCCCTCCCCAGCGCCCTCTCTGCCAGGAACCATCTCAGCCCCAGCCCTGTGCAGGACAGCACTGCCCAAGGAGCATGGCACGAGGCCAGGCCTGGCAGCTCTCCCTGCCCTGCTGCCCAGCTCGCTGCTTTGGGAGGGCCCTGCACAGCTCTGACCCACCAGGATCCTTCCCCGGGGCAGACTCTCGGGTTCAGGGCTTTTGTCACAGCTGCTGCCTCTCAGCCCTTCTACCTGTCCTGCCTCCCTTGCCCAGGTCTGGAGCTTGCTGGCTGATGACAACAGCTCTTCCCATGACAACACTATCCACGATCGCTTGCTGGGACAGCTGCTGGGACATCTCATTATTTGCTGGACTAGCAAGATCTGGGAGATCCAGCACGAGGCTTTGGATGCTCTTCATTACCTCTGCAGATTCATCCAGCAGCAAAAATGTAAGAGAAGCTGTGCTGGGCTGCGTCCCTCCACACACAGACATCTCCTCCTAGTCCTGCTTGTTTCCCCAGGCATGGCAGTGGCTTCTTTTTGTACTTGCTGGAGGCCGTCCAGGAAAGCCTGCTCTCTTCCCTCACCTCCTTTCCCCCTCGCAGCTGCTTTCCCACAGCATCCCAGCTATTGTTTTCCTGCAGAAGCTGAATGCTCGCCACAAGTCCAGCACTGTGCTGCTCTCCTTCCTACTCTTCTCAGGATCTCTCAGAACCCAGCTGTTCCATGGTCCCCATAGCCAAAGCCATCATTGATCGTAATGAATGTTGTGTCCTAATGACTCTTCCATGGTCCCCTCCTCTTTAGGCATGACATCACCAGAGAATAACCTAAAGCATCCCCAGTGTGGAGGCGAAAGGGAAGCTGGGAAACCCTCCTGGCTTTCCTTATGCAGCACCAGGAGCATTGCAAAGGTAATGAGCTTCTCCCTTGCTGGGCCTCATGCAGGGCATCAGCAGGAGACTGGTGTGAGCAAAGGGTTCCAGAACCAGCGGGCTGGGCATGGTCTCACTCTCCCTGGTGAGAGGGTTGCTGCTGCTCTGGAGCCCCCACTCCAGAGGGCTGCACTTCGGTGTCCCAGCAGCAGCTCCAGCTCTCCTGGCCACCAGGAAGCCCTGCTCCTCTGTAGGGCCAGCACACCGTGCCCACGGCCCCAACCCTCCTCCCTCACCCTGGGCCCCTCTCTTCTCATCCTCCACCCCACAGCGACTGCAGACTCTGCTGCCAGCTTTCCTGTGGGTACTCTCGCCAGAGCTGCTCTCGCTGCTCAGCTGAACAGCACTATCAGGGCACTCGGTGTGAGACCTCTTCCCTGCCTTCCTTCCTCCCGCAGGCATTTGGGGAATACCTCCACCCTGATGATAAGACTGTCATTGTCCTCAAGGCCATCGAGGCCATGAGAGACTCATGTGTATGTGACAAGGAGGAGTTGACCAGTGTTGTGGATGAGGCCATGACAGAACCTGCCTCCTGGCTGACAGAGGTAAGCAGCCTGTGGCTGTCCTGCCCTTGAGCCCATTTTGGCACTGTTCCTCCCTACATCGGGCCTTCCCTCACCCAGGTGCCCCAGGCACCTTGAAGCCATTTCATGCCAGCAGAGTAGGATGGGAAGGGTGGCCATTTCAGCGGCAGCTGAGGAAATGGCTGCAGTCTGGTGGCAGCACCACCCTCACTAGTGTGCCCTCCAGGTGCCAGTCATCATGAACTGCATCTATAACAACCTGGAGCACATCAGCGCAGCGTCAGGCCGGCACACTCTGGATGCGCTGCTTCTAAGGATGGCAGAGCTGCGGCCAGTGGATATTACCCTGATCCTTGCGCGTCTCTCTCCAGAATGTGACAGGTACTGACCCCACAGCCCTTGTGGGTTTGTTCCATGTGGGGAGAAGGGCCTGGAGGCCCACAGAAAACTACAGGGCCCCGCTGAGCAGCAGGGCCCTGCACCCCACCGCTCTCTTCAGCCCTGCTGGGTTGGCCAGGCCTGCAGTAGCCAAAGCTGGCCAAGCCAGACGCGAGTCCCAGCACCAGGTTCCTCCATGCCCCACGGGGAACACTATCTCAGCCCCCTCCTGCCTGCCCAGGCTGGCACCCAGGCACTCCAAGCAAGGGGTCGGGAAAGGCCAGGGCTGCAGGACAGCCTGGCTGCTGCAGGACTGGCCCAGGCATCGTGTGGTGGCTGAGGTAGCCCTGCTGACAGAGTGCTCTGCGTCTGCAGTGTTGCTATGGCCATGTGGGAAGTGCTGCTGTCCCAGCCCCTCACCTTGGTGAAGACCTTGAGGGAGCTGAGCACCAAGTGCCACTACATGGAAGTGGGATTCGGATTCAAGTACCACAAGATGGAAGCCTGCATCCAGCTCTTGGCTGTGAGTAACCAGACCAGTCCTTGCCCATGCTCAGGGCTGTGCCTGCCTCTCCAGGAAAACAGGCACAGCCCTCTCCCCTGCTATCTGCCCCAAACGGTCACCTCCTCTGTGACACAGAGGAGGACGCAGCCCCTCAGGGCCAGCCCAGCACCAGGTTCCCCTGTGCCAGCCACACAGGGCCATGCTGCTTGGGTGCGGGTGCACAAAGCCCCTGTCTGCCCAGGCAGTGCTCTGCTTGCACAGGAGGAGGCAGCAGAGACAAGCGTGTGGTGTGCCCCACAAGCAGTGAGTATCCCCCAGGATGGGCTCTCCGTGCCCGGTGCCCTTGCCCTGAGCTGCCACTGGGACCTAGGAGCTGCACCACAGGGAGTGCCCTGCAGGCTCGGCCAGTCTCTCACTGCCATCTTTGTTTCAGCTGCTGGTCTCCAGCGATGTGACTCCAAAAATGTTTGCTTGGGTGCACGAAATCCAGACGTTGCTGATGCCTCCAAGCCTCTTCTTGCTGATGCTCAAGAGCCTCATCATATTGTCACAGTTACCTGACACGGTGAGCAGGGCATAGTCAAGTGAAGCCGTGTTGGGCGCCTGGGGTTGGGCAGTGGGGAACGCAGTGGCTTGACCTGGGCTGGCAGTCAGGAGCTGGGGTGACGGCTCTCGACATCCCCTCATGGGCCCCGATCCCCTCAGTGCACCCATAGGCAAGGCCTGACAGGAGGCTGCTGCAGGGACTCCTGTGCCACCACCCATGCATTTTGGCCTGGGTGGTCTTTCACCACTTCACAAGAAAGAAATTCTGTGCTTCTTACAGGCAAAGAAAATACTGGTCCTGCTGCCAGACTTGATGAACATCCTGCATATGGCCCTCAGTGACAACAAGATGAGGGCCCTGCTCATTTTCAGAAACGTGATGGATCATTTGAAGAAGAAGGCCAGCTCCACCGCTCTGGAGATGGCCGAGAAACTCCTTCAAATCTTTGATGACGTAAGGCTGCTGTGGAAGCCTGAGCCCCTCTGGTGGGCCCTTTGCAAGAACAACTGCCAGTCAGCACAGCCTGGTGGCAGCACTTGCCCAGGGCTACCTATGCCCCTCCTCATGCCCCTGCCCCCTAGTGGGGATGGCTTCTGGTCTCTGCAGCCCAGACCAGCTTCTCCTTAACAGGCTGATGCTGTTACTGAAGTCCTCCTGTTCTCCTCCCTACCAGGAGTGCAGCCAGGTGCGAGAGCTCTCCATCTGCCTCTTCAAAGACATAATACAGATGGCAGATTGGAAAGACAAGCGGCAGATGCAGAAGAAGGTGCGGAGGAGCCTGGTCCCACTCGTGTTGCACATGAGTGACGAGATCGAGAGCGTGGCCAAGGTACAGATTCCAAACCTAAGCAGTGGTGCGGGGAAGGGCGTGCTGAGTCCTCAGGGGTGGCCTGGGCATCAGGGAGGGCAGGAGCAGCTGACACGGACATCTCCCACATCTGCCCTACATGGTGCAGTTGGGCTCAGCAGCAGCCCATGGCCACCAAGGCCTGAACAGCAGAGTCCCCAGGGGCTTCCCATCTGTCCCAGCAAGTGCTGGGGGCCAGGGCTTTGGGTCCCAAGCCCTGTCCCAAATCTCCCCAATCCCTCTCCCCCTCTGCAGGCCTCTCACGAAGCCCTCTGTGCAGCTGCAAAGGTGCTCAAATGGAAACGGCTCAGTCACCACCTGCAGACACTGGAGAAATGGAGAACTGTGGAGTGCTTGGTGAGGACAAGTCCCAGGCTGGACACGGGGTCCTTCTCTCACCTCCCCCCGCCCAGGATGTTGCAGGGGGTCCACCCGGGCCCTGGCAGTGGCACAGAGGGCTCTTGGGAGCTCCAGACCCTGCTCTGCCTTCCGCTGTCTCAGAACCTCAGCCCCACAGGGCTCCTGGCTGGGAGATGCACGTGGCCTGAGGAACAAGGGGAGGCGTGGGGTGCTGGTAGGAGGTACCGGCGCAGGAGAAGGTCTGTGTCAGCCCTGTGCCTTTGTGCTCTTTCCAGCTGGAGCATGAGCGGAGCAGGGCTGAA
This sequence comes from Amazona ochrocephala, assembly GCA_039720435.1. Classification (NCBI taxonomy): domain Eukaryota; kingdom Metazoa; phylum Chordata; class Aves; order Psittaciformes; family Psittacidae; genus Amazona; species Amazona ochrocephala. The sequence continues at coordinate 68,105,903 of CM077879.1, forward strand.
GAGTACGTGCGTCAGAGCCTGCTTTACCTGCACCACCCTCAGGTCACCGTGCGAATGGCAGCCGTGAGGTTCATTGGTAAGCCGCAGCCCCTGGAGTCCCTCTTTCGGCAGCCTTTCCCAGTCCCATCTGCTGCACTGGCAGCGAGGAGCAGCTCTGTGGCTGCCAAAGCACCGACTGCCCCGTGCGGGGTCTGTGCAGCCAGCGGCTCTGTGCTTCTCCCACCAACCCTGCTCTCGCAGCGGGGCTCAGTGGCACCTTGCTCAGTGCCACCTCCCCTCGCGTCCTGTCCTTCCCTGGGGTCACCCTGCTGAGGGGATGGAGGGGTGCAGCCAAACCGGCAGAGGAGGGACCGTGCTGCCGGGAGCGTGCTGGGCAGCAGCAGGTCTGACGGAGCTCTCTGCACAGGGCTGGCCGCGCGGTGCCTGAAGGACAGCAGCGCGGACACGCTGGAGGAGGTCCACGACGGTAAGCAGGGGCAGTGCTGTGTGTGCTGGGGCTGGTGGAGCAGGGGACAGAGCCTGGTCAGCGTGCCGTGCTGCCATGCCCTGTCCTGCACCAGGGAACATCTCGGGGGCATTTTAACATTGCTGAGCAGCAGCTTCCAGGTGATCCGTTTGTCCCGCCTGTGCCTCCTGACCAGGGAAAGGGATGGCTGGGGCTGGCATGGTCTGGAAGGGATGCCTGTGGGTCTCTGCAGATCGGTGGGTTTCAGCTCTGCTCTCTTTCATTCCATTGCAGCCCTCTGTCGTTTGCGAAATTATAACGATGCCCAGGTCTCATCCCTGGCATGTCAGACAGAACACATCCTCACCTGTATATACAGTCAAAGACAGGGACGGATCCTGCAGGTGCTGTGCTGCTGCCTCTGAAAAGCCAGGCAGCAGTTAAGCCCTGCTTAAGAAAATGGGTCTTTTTGATTAAAGTTCCAACCACAATTCCAAGGCCATGGTGTCCTTCACACGCAGCGCGGAAAGGCCGGTCAGGAGCTGCCGGGCAGCGGTTGCGCCCTGGCCGCCCTCATCGGCCCAGGCATGGTCACTGGGAGCACCACTGCCAGAGTGCACAAAAGCCGGGGCCACACATCCACAGTTTCTCTGGGCATCCTGTTCCAGTGCCTCACAACCCATTCCACTGCAGGCACCTTCTTCAGCCACTCCATCTGAGCAGAGGCATTGGCCACCACCAACATAGATGGTGCAGGTCCGCCCTGCTGGGGCTGCAGCCTTTGCTCTCTGATAAGTGCCCACCCTTCTTCCTTGAGGGTTAGGTGGCATGTGTGCCCTGACCTGCGCAGATGGCCTTGGAATGTCTCTCCTCCCAAGAGGGGCCTGCCCTCCCTGCACACCCTCTGCGCCCTGCTCTCTGTGCTCCCAGCGCTGCCTTTTGCAGGAGCTTGGCTTGGCCCCACCTGGTTCCCAGCAGGTCTCGCTGCTCGCCTGGGTTTCCCTGGTTCCAGAAAACTCCGCAGTGTGCCGCTGTTTGCCATGAGCCCCTGAGCCACTGAGGAATGTGCCTTCCCTGGAGATGTTCGCTTGACAAGATGACCTTGTTCAAGGGGCCCTCAGATGCTTAGGCACCTTTTCAGTTCTGTGTGCTTGCAGTGCTGCTGTGTGCTTCCATGTCTCACATTTGCATCAGAGTACTATGTGCTCTTATGGGCACCAGCTTTCCCTTGGCTACAGAAAATACTTTTTTTTTGGGGGGGAGGGGTAGAGATTCAGTGTTGGCTGCTCTTTGCAATACGCTTTTGAGACACTTGGGAGGAAAGACAGTTTAAAAATGCTAAGTATTAGTAATTATTTTCCTAGTTATTGTAATATTTTCCCTTTGCTTTGAAAAAGATGGGCACGCTTCCCTCTGAAATGAAAGTTTCCACACTAAATTTATCTATCTTTTAAAAGTGTCTAACATCCCAGGCAATACAGAACAGAAATGTCACAACATAAAATGCAATCTCTTCTCGGTGGAAAATTTTGCCATATTTTACCTGCATGCTAAATTTGCATGTGAATGGGCAAGTATTCACAGTGAAACCATTAAGCCCTCACTGGGTGAAATACAAATAGTTTCAAAAATGAATACAAATACGGAATCAAACAGAATCACAGAATGGTTTGGGTTGGAAGGGACCTTAAAGCTTCTCCAGTTCCAACCCCCTGCCATGGGCAGGGACACCTTGCACTAGATCGGGTTGCTCCAAGCCCCATTCATTCAGGCTTTGAACACTGCCAGGGATAGGGCAGCCACAGCTCCTCCGCACAACCTGTGCCAGGGCCTCACCACCCTCACAGGGAAGAACTTCTTCCTTATATCTAACCTGAACTTTCCCCGTTTCAGTTTAAACCCATCACCCCTTGTCCCATCGCTACAGTCCCTGATGAAGAGTCCAACTCCGGCATGCTACCCCAAAGTCATTCATTCACCATGTACCCCCCTCAACAGGGGGAGGGTACCTCTCCCCAATACAAGGTACCAGGTCTTGACCCTGCAGGAATGCACCCCAGCCACAACCTTCACCTGAAGGCAAAGTCACCACAGAGCCTCAGGCAACGCTGAGGGACAGCAGCCCTTAAAACCCCGCCAGGAAGTCGCCACACACGTCGGCACCAGGAGGGAAAGAGGCTCAAGGAGCTGGGTACGGGGAGCAGAATGTGGAGAACCGCTGCAGGAGAGGCCAAAGCAGGGCAAGAAGGTGCACGAATGGCAGTTACCCGTTTGGGACGCTGTCCGGACAGGACGAGCAGCCCCTCAGCCCAACGGCCGCACGAAGCATGCGCGCAACGGCGAGGAGCGAGAGGGGCGAGGGAGTGCAGCAGCGCCCCCTGCCCGCGCCGCTCTCACACACCGCCGGCGCCGCGACTGGCTGCCCCCCCGCCGCGCGCCACCGACCTGCCGCCACGCCGGGCCGACGTCACCGCAGGGGACACCGAGGTGCCGCTGAATCCTCTGGGCCCTGCCCGGTCACCGTCAGTCGCAATACGGCACACCAATACGCATGCAGTCTGTGTTTTCCCAGCGTGATAGGTGGGGTTTTCTCGTCTGTAGTAGTTCAAAATGTGAATGCATTAGGGGCTTAAAGAGTTGGAAGCATTCAAAAATATTCTGACTGGAACCAGGACTAGATCCGAAATGTGAGTAGGCTTTGATGTTCCGTACCTTAACTCTAGCCAAACTAAAGGAGTCCTTTGTGAGATCACTTATAATGCAAGTGTGAATCCTTGCTTGCCTGAGGCAGTCCTGAGTAGCCAGACTTGCAGATCCGCTATCTGCTTATCTTGTCCAGACCAACTATTTCGTGCTCTTTCTCAGAAAAACATTATTTTTCCTACTGCAGATCTTCACACTGTGATTTAAGTGTCTCCCCCCCTTGAAGTTGTAGCCCTGTTGACATGCCATAGTTGTGATGTTGAAGTGATTGTGATTGTATTGAAATACCATCACTGTAACTTATTTAACAGAATGGTATCAGTCTCATCTTGTTCTGAACTTTAAACAAAATCTATTAAACCAGCTGAAAACTATAGGTCAGCTCTCCTGTTGCAAAAGCCTTTTAAAAGTATTTGTAGCAGTGGGAAGGTGCAAGGAGCTCAGGTGGACAAGAATACCATCTTTTAGTTGCTGTTATATAAAAAGTTTAGAGACAGTCATCCTCATAATCCACAAAAGGAAAGAAGCGTGTAGATTATCCTCTAAAACATACTGCCGGTTGTATGAAAATGAGATTCACTGTGGTCTTTTTACAACTAAAGGTTTTATCTAGCTATATTAATACACCATCTGATCTTACAAAGGAACATATGCCAATCACTACTGGTGTTCATGTTAAGATTTTCTAATTAATCATAGAATCATAGAATAGTTAGGGTTGGAAAGGATCTTAGGATCATCTAGTTCCAACCCCCCTGCCATGGGCAGGGACACCTCCCACTAAACCATGTTTGAACCCGTTACCCCTTGTCCTCTCACTACAGTCCCTAATGAAGAGTCCCTCCCCAGCATCCCTATAGGCCCACTTCAGGTACTGGAAGGCTGCTAGGAGGTCTCCACGCAGCCTTCTCTTCTCCAGACTGAACAGCCCCAACTTTCTCAGCCTATCTTCATAGAGGAGGTGCTCCAGTCCCCTGATCATCCTTGTGGCCCTCCTCTGCACTTGTTCCAACAGCTCCATGTCCTTTTTATGTTGAGGACACCAGAACTGCACACAATACTCCAAGTGAGGTCTCACGAGAGCAGAGTAGAGGGGCAGGATCACCTCCCTCGACCTGTTGGTCACGCTCCTTTTGATGCAGCCCAGGATACGGTTGGCTTTCTGGGCTGTGAGGGCACACTGAAGCCGGCTCATGTTCATTTTCTCATTGACCAACACCCCCAAGTCCTTCTCTGCAGGGCTGTTCTGAATCTCTTCTCTGCCCAACCTGCAGCTGTGCCTGGGGTTGCTTTGCAGTCTTCTACAAATCCAGGGTGGTCAGTTCTCTTGATAGCTTCCAGAGAGGGCCCAAAATATATATTCATATAAAGGAATGTTTTTACATGTCACAGGGATGGCAAGGGGGAAGAAGCTGCAAAGGGAAAATTAAAATATTCTTTACAAAGGCAAAGTGTGTTGTTACTATCACGTCTAAGCAAGTGAACTATCTACTTAAACCAAACTTTTTGAGTAAGAACAGCCTGTTTGGCAGAATCCCCTCTGAAATTCAGTTATAGCTTATTTTACATATACTGCAGTGCAGATGTGTAAGTGGCAGGGTTTTATCACTGCAGTGAGAGATCTTAAGTTCTGTTTACCATCTGAAGCATATGAAGATGCTCGTTTCTTCCAAATGCTCACTCTACTGCAGCCTCCTCTGAGCTTTACGGATTTGAAATTTCAGATGAACTGGCAGAATCATGAAGAGATGATACTGATTTTTCAATTCACACCCGAGCAGCAGGAGGAAAAGGGGAAATCACAAACCAATTTCTAAGAGAAAACTGGGAATCTGCACCCATTAGAATAAGAATTCTTGTATTCCTGAAAAATGGCTGAATGAAATTGAGAGTTTTAGACTGTTTGTAAAATCTGGGGGTTTGTTTGACATTACTCTTGATGACTTCAGCTGCACATGACAGGTAAACATACACCAAGTTTCCACATGCCATTTTTAACTGTAAAGCATTTATCAGATCAGACTGAAAATTATACCCATCTTATCCATTCACTGCAACAGACCTGCTCGTCTTTGTACCCGGGTCAAACCGGTGGCAGTTTGCTGCATCACACAGATGTGTCACCTGCAGTGGCGCAGGATCAGGCACAGCACCTCATGAGGATAGCAGCCCCTGGGAACAAGGAGCACTGCAGCCAGCCCATGCATAGCAGCAGTCCCTGCAAAAGAAAGCCAGGTCCCAGCTATACTGCTTGCTTTGTCCCACAGAAGCTTCCCCTCTGAGCAAGTTACCGAGGCAAGCAGAGTACAGGAGCTCCATTCTACAAACCACACAAGTTATTTATTCTGGAGCCTGTTGGCAGAGATGATGAGAACAAGTTCAAGGCTTGCTTGTGAAGTTGAAGGCAGCAGTCAGACAACACAACCTCTAAATACAAAGCCCAAGCACCCTGGCTGACAATTTGTCATTTCAGTCAGATTCAAACCAAGTGATATAGTACTGTAGAGAGGAGGGAAGGGAATTTTAATAACTGTCAAAACCTTTAAAATAATAATCTGAAGGAAAAGTGAAATCCAATAGCATGAATCTGTCTCACTTCACCTTCCTCTTTCAAAAAGCATCTGAGACAGCAGGGATTGAAAAAGTGGTGCCCGTGAAGCATGCTTATCTTAATTGGTGTCTCCCAGTGCCTACAGCAACCCATAATTCTTTACCTGCCTTTAGCAAGCATATTGTGGAGAGGTTTTTGTCTGACTGAAACATACATAATGTCCAGCAGGTATGAGAAAAGAATCAGACAAAAAGCTACTTGCAAAGAGTTAAAAAAAAAAAAAAAATCAAGGGGAGTCATCAAGAGTACAGAAGTACGGAGGGGGATTTAGGGAACAGAGAAGAGAGAATGTCCCCTAAAAGGATAACGTAACAAGGTGTCTCTCCTCATTGAGCTATTTAAGTCAAGGACAGAAGGGGTCAGAGTAAAGACACTTTCTTTCACTTTCACTTTTCTCCCGCACAGAATTACAAATGTATTTGAAGAAAATGAACTGTGAGATGATACATGTAAAAACTATATTGCTCTGCCATGACTGGGGATGGTAGAGTTACGTTGCATATTTAGGCATGCATCCAGAAAATGGTGACTCCCAGTTCACAGTTATGAATCATGAATTTAAAGAGCAGAATAAGAGGCTATAGTGTGCTGAACAAAACCAACCAGCAGCAATTAACAAAGAGACCATCAAAACACAGCTAACTTCCATGATCTCAATTCAAAGGTTTAACGTGTGGCAAGAGAGAGGAAAAATTGAGATAGGCACACCAAGAAAGGACCATATAAATTTCATACATGTCTGCATTGATTTACTGTCAATTGACAATAGACACAGAACTGCACTCTGAGGCTAAAAAAGACAACTGCAGTTGTGGAAACAGCTACAGTAGCAAGAAAAGTGATTTAATAAGAAAGTAGCTTTATCAAACTAGACAGAAACAGAAAGTTAGTGAGCATTATAAAATCAGGTCCAGAATACAGATACAGGATATGTTAAAACATGAATTATTTCTCTCCATACCTTCCTAAAACTACACATGTAACTATGACTGCATCTCTTGGGTTTTAACAAGTCTTTTAAAGATTCATTAGAGACTTCTAAATGGGTAAAAAGTCATCTCCACCTGGGGAGAATTATTTTCTTTCCAGCACAAATAAGCAAAAAAGCACACATTTCAAAACACATTTAGCTCCATGGAAGTATTTGTTTGCACTATGTTCCCTGCTTTTCCCTCAATTCTTTTTCTAAAGCACTTACCCATACCTTATCAGTTTCTCCTAACAGGGACCACGTTGGCTTTTCAACTTGAAGTAGTGTCTTCTGTGTTTAACTCTGCTGTTCAGAAGACTAGACCCAGGACATTACGGGGAAAGAAAACCAAATAGGTAGCAGGAACTCACCTGGTTACAGAACTGACACAGTAGACTGACTTTCTATGTCTCATAATTCTCTGCTTTGTGAGAAGTCAGCAAGACACTCTTTTCCTTCTCTCTTGTCCTTCTCTCAGTCCTTTCTGACTCCAATATACAAAGTAGAGAAAATCAATAAGCAAATTTCTCCAAGGCACCCCAAAAGTCTTCACAAAAATCAAGCTAGCAACTACCTCCTCCAAGGTAAATTCTGCCCTACCTCCTATTTTTCTGCCTATCAGTGCTGTGGTTTAACCCCAGCTGCCAATTAAGAACTACACAGCTGCTTGCTCACTCCCCCCTGCAGGGAAGGGGGAGAAAATTGGAATAGTAAAAGTGAAAAAACTTGTGGGTTGAGATAAAAGCAGTTCAACAAGTAAAACAAATGCCACACACACAAGCAGACCAAAAAAATGAATTCATTTGCTACTTTGCATTGACACGCAGGTCTTCAACCATCTCCAGGAAAGCAGGGCTTCATCACGTTTAACAGTAACTTGAGAAGACAAATGCCATCATTCTCAACACACACTCCTGCTTCCTTCTTCTTCCCCATTTTTATATGCTGAGCATGATGCTGTATAGTCTAGAATATCCCTTTGGTCAGCTGGGGTCAGTTGTCCTGGCTGTGTCTCCTTCCAACTTCTTGTGCGTCCCCAGCCTACTTGCTCGTGGGGTGGGGTGAGGGTCAGAAAACGCCTTGGCTCTGCGTAAGCCCTGCTCAGCAGTAACAAAACCATCCCTGTGTTACCAGTACCCTTTTCAGCACAAATCCAAAACATAGCTCCATACCAGCTACTGTGAAGAAAATTAACCTAATCTACCCCAGCCATAACCAGCACACAGTCTCAAGTGCTACTCCAATCCAACCAGCTGATTTAATACTGTGCAGCTGTGCCATTACATGAAGGCACACTTTTTCCTTACATCTAATGCCTCCTCACCACAAACAAAAAGCGGGATAACAAATAAAGAAATTGGAATGTACATTTCAACAGTATCAACAGCATAGAAAAATTCACAACAGAAGGAACTTACAAAGATTGGAAAGTATTATCAGAAATATTGCCACTGAAAGTTTCTGAGACGCTGCAGAGCTAGTATCTTCTAATTTTAATCCCTGTTTAGAAAAAACAGAGAGGTATTACAGCCTAAAACATAGAAGACACTGGCATTCAAAAGCAGTCACAGTGTAAAACTGTCTTTTCTTACTCCAAAGCTATTTCAAACCTGCACAGAATCATCCAAATATGAAACCATCCAAATAGAAATGCTCTTACGACTTGTGTGGTGGATAGTTACAGCATTGATATAAAAAAAAGTTACTACCTCAGTGCTGCATTCCGGCAAAAGAAAGGAAAGTGGTTGGGAACAACTGGAAGTTAATGTAGCAGGGGCTGAAAACGGAAAAAACAATGACAGTGACTGAACAGCAAAGAGCATTTTTTCTCTTTTTGGTCATCTTTAAATTCTACTTATGTTTAAGACTTACATTTGTGCTATGAGCACTTCTTCATGAAAAATACGTGTTAAACAATTAAAAAAATATATACATCTGTTCATGGAACTTATAAATAGAAAAAAAGTCACTAACCATGTTCTCCTAAAAAGGGAACTTGAACGTTATGGACTTTTTTCTCCCTTAGCAAAGAAAAGAGGGTTAGTTTAAAAAATGTATACTGAATCAAGCAAAGGAATTAACTTTATAAAAAAAAAGGGACTGACTGTCCCGAAAGGGCTATTACTCATTACAGTGACATAAACATACATACATACATACTTGTGGCTGGACACACATTCATCTCTGCCCTACAGCCTTCCCTCATGCTCCTCATGCTCAAGCACTGCCTGGACCATTCCAGCCAGGCACAGACGCTGGATCTCTAGCCAAACCCCAGTTCTCTCAAACTCCATCATCCAGCACCTGACAGCCACTTGGCAGTTGTAAAGGGACAGTCCTTCCCTCACCACTCCTGATCAAAGGCAGAGGCATGGGAAAAGGAGCATGGAGGCTGTTCACCACAACCATGGCAAGGAGCAGTGAGAGCCCACTGACCATGCAACCTCAGCAAAATCTCCTCTCCTACAAATATTGTATGTTGAAATCTCACAGACATTTAACTATGTGGCCAGAATACTTTAGTGGTACTGCAACCATTCTAATCTTTTCTGGTTAACAGATCTTTAGAGTACCCCTTTAGAGTACCCATTTATCTCATATACTGAGTTTAGCAGGGTTACTAACCCGTACTGATCATAAGTCTAAGCTCAGCGTATCTTCATTTCTAGTTGTTCCTTCTCCAAGACCGAATCTTTATGTGGTTTGTTAAGAGTCTACTAAGAAGTGGACAAGACAAGGTTTTAATCAAATGTAAGCAGTAACAACAGGTTTTATTCAAAACTTCCAGTAAAGAGGACCCACTAGTTTTGGAATAAAGGTACTTGAAGTACTACAGCTTACATGAATATAAAAGATCAATGAGAAGAAAATAAACCAAGCAGTAAAAAAAAAATTAAAATTAAAAATATATGCTTTCTTAAAAGTCTGAAATAGACCCACACAGGGATTTTTAAGTCCTCCGAACAATCAACAGTTACTAGGTTTGGCAAAACAAGATTCTCTTACAAAATTAAAAGCCTACTTCTGTTACATATACTGTATAAAACCGCTCAATAGTTTAAGAGCACTCTGTACAATTTTGTCTTGAAATACATAGAGCTGCAGGTCACAAACTGCAGGAATTAATCATTTTGCCCTCTTCATGGGTAAAAGAATTAGCCAGCTGCATGATTGTTTTGGGGAAAAACAAAGAGGCAAAATTAGTCAGAATTAACAAGATGAAGCCACTATAAAAATGAAATGCACAGCAAAACTCAGACCTCAGTTTAAACTAACAAGCTATGTTTACAATATATCCTACATTTCAGTTGTCATTTTCCCTTCCCACTCCCACCTCCCCCCCCCTTTCAAATATTCCTAAGTCCTTTATGGTCTAAATCTAATTAATTTCTAAACTTTAAAATACACCATACATACATTTAGCAAAAAACATACCTAACATTCTTACAGCAGTATGGTCAGGACACAGTTTCAAAGGTTATTACACAATTACTGAGATTAAACCTTCTGAGTTGGTTTTGGTGTTTGTTTTTTTTTCTTTTAGAGAGAAAAGCAACCATCAGCTTAGACAAATGGTTTTAAAATGTACTGCAGAGAGCCTAGAAAGAGCAGGCTTCACCAACATCACCCCAGAGGACAAGTGGATAGCAACAGGAAATTGAAAGAGAATCTCAGAGTGCCAGCTACTGGAAGATCTTTCTGGAGCTCAGTCTGACAGATTGTGGGTTTGGCTCAGTCGTCCCTGTTGCACTAAGCGCCCTGCAAATCAACTTTGCAATAGTACATTACAATGTAAACTAAAATTCTTGATAGCAACAGTATGTCAAAGGGCTTTATTTTATTTTTTTTTCTGAATCCAACAGTTGGTCACAGAAGTCAAGTATTTTCATGGCTCTTACTCAGCTGTTGCCAGTTCAGGCTGGGGAGAGAGGGGGAGTAAAAATGTGTGTGTCTGACTCATACATCTTTCAAGTACATGCAAGGCTCAATTGTTTCCGAAAGGCAGGAGCTTGGGACGTTTTAAGACACTGAAGAAATAGGATTATGAGGAGAGCCCATCTGAGTAAGTACTTTATCCAGCCACTGAAGGGGACCATGAAGATGTATCTCTATCCAGCATGGAGTGCTTGTCACGTCTTGGCGATGATATTCAGCTCCCCAACCCTGGAAACAGAATGGCAAGTGGGGAAAGGAAAATTATCACCTTATTTTATAACATCAAACATGTTACAAGCATACTCAATCATCTTCTTTCTTACCGAAATAATCTAGCTTTTAACAGTCATTATCAGCAGAGTAGCATAATACCCTTGAGGCACCAACTATTAACACATTTCAGCAAACGAATCTGAAGGGTTGGGTTTTTTTAAGTAATTAAATTTGGAGGAAGTGTCATTTTGAGATCTTTTGATCTCAGAGAATGGAAGTCTTGGATTCTTAAAGGCATAACCTGTGGCAGTGCAAAATTTCCCCATATCTCACTGCCAGCTGCATGATGTTCCAGTAAAGCCTCTGAGGAGGAGGATAATCAAGTCTTCTCTGCCAAGACCAAAAACAGAACAAACTGGGGGGTAATGCTGCCAAACAGATCAATAAATCAAAAAAAGAGGTCATAAACTGACATCATGGAAGTGGGGGTGAGGCATCTGTCTGACAAGAAGCAAAGCATCATTCGCAGGATGGATGTGATAAACAGAGAGATAAATGAGAAATATTTCTCTTTGGAGAAAGGGTGCATGATCATTCCCCAGTAGGCTATTCCTCAAATTAAGAGAAAACAGGTCTTGTTTCAGCTCATACCTGATTCAGCTACAGTAATTACCAAGGATATAAGCAGATATTTAAACAGCATGCAAAATCATTTTTTAAGTGAACCATTTTGGGGGTAGGTCTGGACACAAGACTAAAACAGCCACAGGTACACTCTACTCTGCTCTGTTTTAACCCCTAATGAAGGAATTCCCCAACTCCAACACAGGTGTCAGCAGCTCTAAACTGTGCAGCACAACATCCAACACACACAAAGTCCTATGCAACTGTTCAGGCAACACTGCCACATAACTGTTAAGGATGTAGAGCTACAAATAACTCACTCTGGTTTAGGAACCCTTGTCCTAACAGATCTGAAAATTTCTATCCTCCTGTCAAGCAGTGTACTTCAGTGTATTACCATCTTCATTTGACTACTTTTATGTAAGAGACCAGCCCTTTTATACCAGTGCCTATGTTGACACAGACACATCACTAATCTTGACCTTGCACGCCCCCCTAGAATAGAAAGTTATGTATATTTTGGAAGTTATATATATTTGGGAGCTGCCTGTCAAGACCGATTTAGAGGGCTATGCAATCTACACGTCCACAACTGTAATGGCATACAATGCAGTCCCAGCTCAAGTCTCTAAAAATACTACTCCCAGGAACAGGAGTATGAAGTTCCAATGGGCCTCTTACAGAGCAGGAGATGGCGTGGACAGTAACAATGGACAAAAAAAGGGACAAAAGATGATGCTACATAATGAATTGGTGTTTTTTCCAAATTCAGGACACATAATTAATGACTCAGTTCTTTTCAAAACTTACTTGTACTGTATCTTGCCATATCCCATAAAAATAAAAAGACAAGCCCCACAATTCCAGAGTAATTATGCAAACAATTCTATATACACACAATTTATACATGCATTAAATGCAAGAATTCAACTGAGACACTAAAAATTTACAAGAGGCAATTCAGTGAAATTAGAACAGTTAACAGACATGACAGAAATGCTTCACAAATGACTATGGACTTATGTGAACAAACACCTTCTGCAAGTCACCTCAAGCTTTCAAAGTATGTGCGTCAAGATAGATTTTTGTCCGCAAAGGCAACTTTCTTTCATGACAATCTGTATGGTCTTACACTTAACAACAATTATTCTGTACCTAATACTCAGAATTTACTAACAGGTCGATTGAGGGAGACACTGGTCCATTCAAAATCATGTCATTAAGAAAAAACAACGTGTTTTGCTTACAAAATAATCTCAAGCAAATTTTCACATACCTTTACAAAACTCATGCGGAGAGTGCACATCTTCGTAAGCTCATACACTGTCTCAAAGCCATGGTTCACCGACTGAGCCAAAAGCTGAGCAAACTCTTGATTATTGAAAATCTTCAAACTGCAGCCACTGGGGATTTTGCAGACCGTTGTGGGATGGAACCCGTGATGGTAGTTGCAGTTTCGACTTTGCACAAAAATACTGCTGTCGCTGAGACATTCAGCATACACTTCCCCACCAACATAATAGAGATGAACGCCTGAGAGAACAAGGTTGACATAAAGAGGTTAGACAAATTCACACTGTGTATCTGCTTTTAATGCTCTGCCTCAATAGGGATATGTTTCTGCTTAGGGATAAACATTAATTGTATATCAGACCACAGAATCATAGAATGGTTTGGGCTGGAAGGGACCTTAAAGATCATCTAGTTCCAACCCCCCTGCCATGGGCATCATCTGTCTTGAAGTTTCATTTTTACTTTTGTTTCATCAGCAGACAACTTGAAAAGAGGGTGTGTATGCATGTATACGTAAGGGGAAGCAGTGATTCCTGCATCTTAACACGTTGCATATTCAACAACAATGAACTAGCAGTAGTTTTGATGCAGTACATCGGATGACTTGACCACTTGAACTTTTTCCCATTATATTTATATAAAACAATAACTGGGAATGCAAGTGCAGAGAGCAGAAACTTACTGCATCATTTGTAGATACTAAACCAGCCCCAAGCTGGATTCTCTCTGGAAATGTCCTCAATGCTATTTTGGGTAGCATGAGTTTTTTCAGCTTGGTTTAATTCTAGAAAGCTGGGGAAAAAGACTAGCCCTTACATTCCTCAGACTTAGCTGTCAAATGGGGAGATACACAAATCTTATAGTCCTTTCCCCTTCTACTGCCTGCTCCCTCACCTGCCACTGATGGCAGCAAGCCCCAGAAGAGCAACGTACATGGAACCTTTGTGGAGATTTGCTGTCAATAGGACTCAATTCCAAAGGCTTTGAGAAAGCAAGAAAATTCACCTTTCATGTTTAAAAACGGACTATTTGCTGGTTAGATCTTTAACCTCCCACAATGTAACAAGTCAGAGAAGTGAACACATAGAATTTAAAAACTAAACAAAGGTCCAGTCTTACATGATGTGCTCTGTCATGTTAAGATTTTGCTGCTTACTATGCATGTACGTGTGTGAGTACATATATACTTCCACCTGATCTGCAAAAATATTTACGTCTATGTCTTCAAGTTTGGGATTTACTCCTCCCTCCTTCCTCAAAGACTAACAGTTCTACATCATCATTAGCTGCACACATTTACTTATTCAAGTGTGTCTCTTCCACACTCTGCTTCAGTATATAGGCAGTTAAGTGCTTCAGCAGAACTCTGCTTGCAGCTGGGTTATTTTTAACAGGAAAATGAATGAGGTGTTAAATAAATATCCTGATACTTGCTAAGATGGATGAGGAGGAAAAGAAGAAAGAAGTATTAGGACTTGAGTGGCACAACACAGGTCTGGTGTACAGCATGAGAGCTGCACAAGTCCTCATGTACAGTAAAGCTCTCCAGATCGAGGGCTCAAACTTGAAGACCCAACAATTCTCTTCAGTTTCAATTCTTTCCTCCTCTAAGAAGGACGAAGACACTTCATTAATTGGCACTTACAACAATACAGCCCACTGCCTGGGGCATGCAGAACCTTCAACTGTCTCAGAAGATTTAGAGTTTACTACTAGTGTAAACATCTTAAAAAATGTCTTGCAGGAATGCTCCATTGCAGAAGTCAATGTCAAGCTTTGCCTGTCATTTGCATGGCAAGTTCTTATAAAACTGTATTAACGCAGAAACTTTTCTCATTCATAGAACACTGTCACAGCCACAGAAGGGAAACACAAAATTCTCACTGAAAGAATCACCATCCTGAGAAAAATGCATATGGAAAAACTGTTTTATCAGTTTGTCTCTCTAAATACGTGTTAGGATAGTTAATTTATGTTGGAACTAGGGCTAGCTAAAGATCTCATGCCAAGAATTAGAAGTTGGATTTCCAATGTAGGCCAATAATCAAGATAAGTCAAGACATTTAATTAGACAAACTTCCTTAAGCTCTCCTTCTAATTAAGACCATAAGCCTTCTGGCAATTAAAAATTGATTAAGGGTAAAAGGTTCCTGTAATTACACACCAGGTAAGAACAATACTTTGCTTGTAAGACCTGGCCAGAAAAATTATATACTTACCAACAAAAGCACTTAGTCCATGTACTTGGGAAGACCAGTTTCATCTTGAGACAAGTGACCTAGGCTGTCATGTCTAGAAGAAATGCCCACCCTCTCCCAAACCCAAAAACAGATGGAAGGTTCCAAACCTTACCTTTGCCAATATGCCGCCTTGTATTCTCAATGGTGGAGTTGCGGTTAACATTCGAGAGCAGCCCCAGGCAAAATCTGTTCTTGTTGTTGGAAGGATCAGTGAAGCCATCCACCAGGACACTGGTGGAAGAAGCATGGAACGCCTCCCCAACACGATTATTCAGCTCATAGTAGACAATGGAGCACCAATGCTTCGGCTCTTCGTAAGCCACTGCCTGAACATCTGTGAAGCAATGACAGAAAACATTACAATCTAATGGCACTGGAATACAGGCTCAGGAAGTAAAGATTAATAAAGCTGCAGATTTTGGCTGCAGATCACTGAAAAATGAGCTGGATAAGCAACTGCAGCTAAATGCTTTTATATTATCAATTATATTTGAACTTTTCATAGCCACAGACATACAACAGAATATTTCACCATACCTTTACTTGCACAAGACTGACAAAAGACAAAGGTTGGCACAAAGTATCTATAGAAAAGTGCAGGAAGTTCATGGGCACACATGAAGCAGTGTCCCAATATCCCTGCTCAGTTTTCCACACCACATTATGGTGCTGCCCTGAACAGCAAAAAATGTTGTAATTATATAATTCAGCTTCCTTTCTAATTTAGTAAATGAACTTCTACTTTATTTTACTCAGCTACCAAAATATCACCTCTGTGCTTACTGCAAAGTTCATAGAATCATAGAATAGTTAGGGTCAGAAAGGACCTTGAGATCATCTAGTTCCAACCCCCCTGCCATGGGCAGGGACACCTCACACTAAACCATGTCACCCTAGGCTCTGCCCAACCTGGTCTCGAACACTGCGAGGGATGGAGCATTCACAGCTTCCCTGGGCAACCCATTCCAGTGCCTCACCACCCTTACAGTAAAGAAACCTAAACTTCCCCTGTTTAAGTTTGAACCCGTTACCACTTGTCCTCTCACTGCAGTCCCTAATGAAGAGTCCCTCCCCAGCATCCCTATAGGCCCCCTTCAGATACTGGAAGGCTGCTATGAGGTCTCCACGCAGCCTTCTCTTCTCCAGGCTGAACAGCCCCAACTTTCACAGCCTATCCTCATACGGGAGGTGCTCCAGTCCCCTGATCATCCTCGTGGCCCTCCTTTGGACTTGTTCCAACAGTTCCATGTCCTTTTTATGTTGAGGACACCAGAACTATACACAATACTCCAAGTGAGGTCTCACAAGAGCAGAGAAGAGGGGCAGGAGCACCTCCCTCGACCTGCTGGTCACACTCCTTTTGATGCAGCCCAGGATACAGTTAGCTTTCTGGGCTGCAAGCGCACACTGCCAGCTCATGTTAAGTTTCTCATCAACCAACAAGACCGGTCCCAACACCGATCCCTGAGAGACACCACTTGTTACTGGTCTCCAGCTGGACATTGAGCCATTGAGCACTACTCTTTGCGTACTGCCATCCAACCAGTTCTTTATCCACCGAGTGGTCCACCTATCAAACTGATGTCTCTCCAATTTAGAGACAAGGATATCATGCAGGACAGTGTCGAACGCTTTGCACAAGTCCAGGTAGATGACATCAACTGCTCTGCCCCTGTCCATCAGTTCCGTGGCCCCTTCATAGAAGGTCACCAGATTGGTCAGGCAGGATTTGCCCTTAGTGAAGCCATGCTGGCTGTCACCAACCACCTTGTTGGTTTTCATGTGCCTCAGCATGCCTTCCAGGAGAATCCGCTCCAAGATTTTGCCAGGCACAGAGGTGAGACTGACTGGTCTGTAATTCCCCGGCTCATCCATTTTCCCCTTCTTAAAAATGGGGGTTATATTTCCCTTTTTCCAGTCATCGGGAACTTCACCTGACTGCCATGATTTTTCAAATATGATGGACAGTGGCTTAGCAACTTCATTTGCCAGCTCCTTCAGGACCCACGGATGGATTTCATCCAGTCCCATTGACTTGTATACATTCAGGTTCCTAAGGTGGTCCCGAACAAGATCCTCCCCCACAGTGGGCCCAGGGTCCCACCCTCACTGTCCCCGCGTCTGCCTTCCAAGACTTGGGTTCTGTGGTCAGAGCATTTGCCCGTAAAGACTGAGGCAAAGAAGTCATTAAGAACCTCAGCCTTCTCCAAATCCAGGGTAACCAGTTCTCCCGATAGCTTCTGGAGAGGGCCCACGGTGTCCCTAACCTGTCTTTTATTGGCAGTGTACCTATAAAATCCCTTCCTGTTATCCTTAACATCCCTAGCCAAGTTTAATTCTAAGTGGGCCTTAGCTTTCCTAACCTGGTCCCTAGCTTCCCGGACAACATCCCTGTATTCTTCCCAGGCCGCCTGACCTTGCTTCCACCTTTTATAAGCCTCTTTTTTCCTTCTAATTTTGCTCAGCAGCTCCTTATCCATCCAAGGAGGTCTCCTGGCCCTCCTGCTGAACTTCCTTCTAGTTGGGATGCATCGCTCCTGAGCTTGCAGCAGGTGAGCCTTGAATATCAACCAACAGTCTTGGGCCCCCCTGCCCTCTAGGGCTGTATCCCATGGAACCTTACTGAGCAGGTTCCTGAAGAGGCCAAAGTCTGCTCTCTTGAAGTCCAGGGCAGTGAGCTTGCTGCACGCTCTTCTCACTGTCCTGAGGATCTCAAACTCAACCATCTCATGATCGCTGCAATCAAGGCTGCCCTGGAGCGTTACATTCCCAACCAGCCCTTCCCTGTTGGTGAGGACGAGGTCAAGCATGGCACCTCTCCTTGTTGGCTCCTCTATTACTTGCAGAAGGAAGTTGTCTTCCACGCAATCGAGGAACCTTCTGGATTGCTTGTGCCGAGCCGTACCATCCCTCCAACAGATATCAGGGTGGTTGAAGTCTCCCATGAGAACAAGGGCCTGCAAGCGTGAGGCTGCTCCTATCTGCCTATGGAGCGCTTCGTCCAGCAAGTCCCCTTGGTCAGGCGGTCTGTAACAGATCCCCACAATAATGTCACCCATCGCTGTTCTCCCTTTAACCCTGACCCACAAACTCTCTGTCGACTGCTCGCCTGTCCCCAGACAGAGTTCCATACTCTCTAGCCTATCCCTAACATAAATAGCAACTCCCCCTCCCCGTCTGCCAGGCCTGTCTTTCCTAAAGAGCCAGTAACCTTCCATTCCAACACACCAGTCATAGGAGCCATCCCACCATGTTTCTGTGATGCCTATGATATCATACCCCCGTAGATGTGCACACATCTCTAATTCCTCTTGTTTGTTCCCCATACTACGGGCATTTGTGTAGAGGCATTTGAGCCGAGATCCAATTGAAGCCGGCTCATTGGCTGGAGCAGCTGGAATATCCCTACATTGCTCCGAACGTTTACTATAGGTGCTACCAACCGACTGGGTGTGTTGGGATGGAATGATGCCCCCCTCCCCCAACACATCTAGTTTAAAGCATCCTTGACCAGCCTGGCAAGCCTCCTACCAAATCCACTCTTCCTCTTGTCAGACCAGCTCCACCAGCCCCCAGTAGACCTGGCCTACTGTATTGAGTCCCATGTTCAAGGTACCCAAACCCCTGACTATAGCACCACCCTTCTAACCATTTATTAACCTGCCCAATCCTCCTAGCCTTTTCAAGGTCCTGCCCTGTATCCTGGAGAATTGACGAAAAGACAATCTGAGCTCCAGAGCCCCTAACCACCTCTCCCAGAGCCCTGTAGTCCTTCTTTATAGTCTCCGGGCTACTGCTATATAGTTGGCAGATCAGTCTTTCAGCATTCAGGGTGTGCACAAATCTTTCTCCTGAGCTTCTCGAGGGAAGGGTAGGAGACTTCAAAAACTAAGAGAGAGAGAGATTGTCTGCAGAACATGCATGAAGTACATCTTCAGTATGAACAGATAATGCTTGGGATTGAAGGCTGAACAAGGGAATAATGGGCAGGATCCTAAGAATTATGCTGGGCTGAAGAGCTGATGAAATAGATGAAGACATTATTTAACGAGAATCTTTTATCCATCAAGTGCTACCAAACGCAAAATCTTCAACTGTTCATCACCAAAAGAACTACCTGTTGAGCAATAGCAAGGATTTCCTGGAATATGGTTTTCCACACTAAAAACAAGCAGCTCCTCACTGAAGCTGGGAATAGTGCAGAATGCCGACAGGAAATTCCTGGATCACTACTTCCACCCATCAAGCTCTAGAAACACATTAAGTCTTGAGGTAACACTTGTGACTGTGGACAGGGAACAATTTCTCCAGATGATACCAAAGGTCTTTACCAAAGAGTTTCTTTCCCTGTGAGTGTCCAACAACAGCATAGGTTTCTTCAGATATCTCCACCCAGTGCACATTCTTTCAAGTGACAAATACAGCTATAAATTATTAAATTGCCTCCAAATAAAAGGAAGCTAGTGAAGGGATGTGGTTGCTTTATGTGGTTTCCTTTAAATGAAAGAGACTATTTCGCTGCTAAGCCTAGCGCAGTTGGACTTGCTGCTAAAGATACTTTGTAGATTAAAGTTCCAACTAGAGGCTGAAGTGCTAAAATGAAAACCGGATTGGTATTACAGGAAAATTTGTTTCTCTGGCCACAGATTTTCTTCTCCCAGCCCCAAATCTTCACTCAAATCAGTGAACTAAGACTAGTGTTCATATTTTCCTCTGTTCACAGATCACACCACTATGAGTTTTCTGACACATGCAAAACAAAAACCAAAAAGTCCCCCCCCAAACCCAGCAGATACAAAGGTGGCAAATAATCAAGAGCAAGATAACACACTGTATTAATCACTGTGCCAAACTTCTGAGCACAGTGTCTACTGCTGACCAATAACTTCCTTAAAACCCTGGTAGAAATGAGCTGATCTTTCCTGATACCCTTGCATTGTCTATAATTTCATGTCACCGTAAAAAAAAAATATAGCAAAAAAACCTACCAGTAATTAATTATTACTAAGATGTTACTACCCTTTTAATTCCCATGAAGATGCCAGCAATTATCAAAGCTGCAGCTTTGTCCCAGTTCTCAAAGTCAGAAAGAAATCTTGCCAGCTGGCCATTCTTACAGAATTAATCATATCTCTCTCACACAGACTTCATACTAACTTCCTTACATTTGCTTTAAGTCATGCAGAGCAGGTGCGTTCAGTCTCTCTATTCCCAGCATGGGCCAACAATGGAAATCACCCAACTTCATTGACAGGATGCAGCTTGTTAAATCAAATCTCCTAAGACTAACAAATCACCACGAAGAACATGCTTCTAAAAAGTCTGCAACTAAAATGCTACAGTAAGTTCACAGTAAAAGCTCTTTTTGTACAACCTGCAGCAGATTTTTTACAGTAGTGGAATTCCAGCATAAATACATGAATAATAAACACATGAAGGCACACAGATGTAAGGGTCGGTCAGTTTGTTTAAATGACAGAACAGAGATGAAAATCCATTTACTAAACTACTAGGAGGGAAAAATGCTAGTAGACACAGGTTTTATTTTTAGATGGTGAAAAGTTAAAAAGCAAGAAGAAAAGTGCAAACCCTTTTCATCAACTCTCATGTAATAGAGGAATTCTACAGTATTTGTATATTTTGTTTAAGGGACAAACATGCAAAGGACTGCAGTTAAGCATAAACGTTGATAAATGTACTTCAGGCCAGCAAGGACTATACATACACACAGAGTGTAGG
Source organism: Amazona ochrocephala (assembly GCA_039720435.1). Classification (NCBI taxonomy): domain Eukaryota; kingdom Metazoa; phylum Chordata; class Aves; order Psittaciformes; family Psittacidae; genus Amazona; species Amazona ochrocephala. The sequence continues at coordinate 68,126,677 of CM077879.1, forward strand.
GGGCCAAGGAAAAGTGGAAATGCTACAGATGGATTTTATCACATGCAAAAGTCACTCCATGCAAAGAGTAAACAGGCTTATGCAAAAGTTACCCAAATTGTTCTAAGAGGGCAAATATACTTCCTGAAACCAGACATTAAGCTTCACAACGAAACAAGAAAAAAGAAAAAAATAAAATCAAACAACAATTAAATTTTTCATACACTTGTGATCTTAATAATCATTCTGGCACAGCACCCAGCTTGCTGCTCTTTCTTGGCACAGGCCACAACTGTGTAAAGCTTATGCGTTCTCTAAAGGGCCTATTTCTCACAATGTGATGAATACACTAAACCCTTTAGTCAGCAGTCACGGTTGGCTACAAAGGCTTTAAAAAGCAATGTGTAAGAAGATGTCTGTGTCGTAGTGCATAAAGCAACAGGGTTTTTTTTAATACAAATTTTGAAGTCTATGGCAATGCCACATCACAGGCCGACAGCTCTGAATTCTGATCCAAGTACCATCACTGCATGACTTAAAGATGGAACAAAAATGGGAGGACAGCATGGAAGAATGCAAAATACAAAAAAAACCCCAAACACAACCCTCCAACGCCCTTTTGACCAGAAGGGTAAATTGTTAAAAGCACAGCACACTCTTTAAGGACTAAAGTTTGGAATTCAGGACAAAAACTTAGTAAGAAAAGGCAATTTTATGAGATTTACTGTCTCACAGATAAAAATACAGATACTCCAGTTGCACATGTAAAATGTCTCTGAGAGTTTACATAACTGACAGTATTAGCATCCATCTAATCTTTGCTTGGAGAATTATACATGACCATATCTACTGTCATCCACTATTCAGCAGGCTTTATATAGCGTTAACTGCATTATCCCAATAAATCAATGTAATCATAACAGCGGAAGAGATTCCTTTCCTTGCACACCTGTAATTTCAGCATTGCATGCAGAAACATGCAGCATCATAGAATTCCTTCTGTTTGGGGATCAGTGGAAGTTCCAGATACAAAACATAAAATTACTTTGGTCATTGAACTGGTTGGGAGGGTTGGAAGTAAGAAAGTAATAAGCCCCATACAGTTTACATTTTTAAAGAGTCATGTGATAGCTACTTGTCCTAAATGAATATTTACAATTTTTTGTTTCCAGATTCACTATTTCATCCCTCACAGCAACAGAAATAATTACATGACTGGTTTTTAATAAAGATAAAAATTTCCATAACACACATCCAAAATTGAAACTCAGTTATTAAAAGTAAGCTCTGAAATTTCTTTACTTTTAAGAAGTGAAGCAGAAGACAAGAAGGAAGTGTTTTTACCTCCTCTGTGTATGTCAGGGGGAACTGCAGGTGCCATCATGTTGGTATCCATTGGCTGGGAGGTATCATGTGTCATCTGATCTTCCGGAGGCAGGTAAGCAGGAGGCGGTGTGTCAGCTAAATATAGAAAAGGCAGAGATACACTAGTCCTTCCTCTCTTTAAAGTATACATACATACCCACATAAACAGTTTAAGCCTGGAAATGCTTCCAGCCTGACTCAGCTATAAACTTCCACCCACCAGAAATCTGAGAAAGCAATCACAGACCTTGAATCAGGAAAGCAAATAATTACTGCGCATATTAAGCACAACTGAAATAAAAACAAGTCACTTCACCCCTGTCAAGACACAAAAGAAAGTTCAGCTGTGTTTCCAACTCACAGTTTTTGGCTGAAAGTACCATATAGACATTAAGGCACAAAGGTCTCAGCACCAGGCCTGAAGTATCAGATATGGTAAATGTGAACAGAAGTTGGAGCAGAAAACTTCCAGTTAGAACTTTTCTGTTGCCACGGTGTTTTCATTGGAAAAGTGTGCAAACTTCCCAGATATATCCAAGGACCTTATTATTGCCATTGCAAAGTGTTAGCTCTATTTACCTGTGTTGGGAACAATAGATTGTTCAGGAACCCAAATTCTACAGAAGTAGTCACCTTGGTCTGGAATTTATCTGTTAGTGTCTCTTACTGGTTTTACTGCCCTGTTTAGGATTGAACCACTAGCATAAAACCAGCCCATGCACAATGACCATACTCACTAACACACTGCCCTATTTGAAGCTTCCCAGCGAGGTACTCAAGTTGCCCTTCAGCAGCCTATTCGCTTCTGGGAAAGCTTCCCAAATGGCTTCTTAGAAGTTGCAGGAAGTTGCCAATGTCACCATTTTCCAATACACCAGAGGATACTCTCCTCCAAATCAACTGCACAGAGGTTCATGCAAAGGGAGATCAGATTACCACTGTACTATCTCTGGCAAACAAGGCTGCTGCTAACCCCACATTTACTTCCATTACTGAGAGCATTGATGGTAAACTACCACAGCAAATAATCACAGGGGCCTCCAAAACTCTGAAAATCAAATTAGCTATCAACAAAAGGCAGGAGAATCATTGCTTTGTAAGCATTGGGTTTTGTGAGGTGGCAGGGGTTTTGTGGTTGTTTTTTTGTTTGTTTGTTTCCATGAAATCTATTAACTACTTATTGTTTAGCAGATAATCTGTTGAGAGCTTTACATCTAATGCTGGCAGGTACCTTGCTAATTCCCTTATGTGTATACCATCAATTGGATGGTGAGCAGCAGAGAAAGATGGAGATGATAACAAGACTGCATTAAAAGCTTAATAATCTGCACTGGAGTTTAAAAGTCTTGTGCTTCACTAAGCCTTAAATGTCTGTGTGTGTGCAAACATACTGTTAGTGATGCACAGGCAGGGAAACAAGATTGTAAGGCCGCAGGCAACAAATCAGCCACTATCTAGAAAGTTTTCAAGATCTCTGGATAACAGTGTTGCTCCTTTTTGTTGTATTTTCCAGACCTCAGCCTCCTTCCCTACTAATGTAAGACTGACAACTGTCCAGAGCTAAGCATCAAAGACATCAGTATCTTGACCTCCCCTTTAATTCAATTTCTTCACTGCAGCTGCTGACTTGTCTTTATGGGCATGTAGGCAGTACAGACCCTCAAAGATCAAGTGAACTTCCACAAGCCAGTGCTCAGGAAGACCTTCTTAGAGAAGCCTTTATCTCTGCTGGATGAGCCCCAACCACACCAATCATATTGAGAAAGAAAGGAAGGAAAGGCAGCTGGTTTTGCAACAACTTTTCACATTTGTTTGAAAGCCAACACAAACTCTTTCCTTCCCTCCTGCCTCTGCAAATTCAGTAGTCCCCACTCACAAGAGAAAAATTTTAAAGAGAAACAACTATCAGCAGCAGAAATCTAAGGATGTTAACTTCATGTAATAGAAAATAGATTTTCACAGGTCTGTCGCCTTGTTTACACACACCCTCCCTCAGCCTCCGAATAAAACATGCAAACAGAACATCAGTAAGTATTTGTATGGCATCCTTCTCCTAGCATTTAGATAAAAAAATATGTCTCGGACTGCTTCTGCAGTACTTTAATCAACCCACGTGCAGAGACCAAAAAAAGACAGCTTCACAGAATTTTCTATGGACATCAGTCAACAAAGAAAGATTGTTACTTCTTTGACTTTAGGAAGTAAAACAGCCTGAAGATTTCTTTCCAGGGCCTTAAGGACCTGGCTTTTAGTTGAAGTGTATTTGTTTCTTGAAATTACACTTATGTGAAGAACTCTTATCAAGTAGCAACAGCATGATCCCCTTGAGAAACATCCTTCTTCAGCAGAAATAAAGCCTTGTGCCAAATTTATGACGATCTCTTTCCTAAGCAAGGATTCTCTCTAGCATTACACTTCTTGTTTGTTAAACACTATGTTTTGTGGCCTAAACTGTTCAACTGGTCCCCAACATTCTGAATCCCTTCCCTGACCCATAAGAGTTTTACTGTAATGTTTTAATTGTGTCACGATATTAAAACACTTAGAAAGCAATTACATAGTCATTATTACCTTCCATCTCTCAGCTCGCTACTGAATGCAACTGTTGGCTGATAATTTGGTATTATTAAATAAAAAAAATCACAATACCAGAGGTGGCCAACGACCTTCCCCCTTCTGAAGGAGAACCGAAGTTGACTGTACCTGGCATCTGGAAAGGACTTCCAGGGTCTGAGCTGGCTGGAGAATGCGGGTAGGTGCTACTGCTGCTTCCAGGCGAGTTTGGATAGCTGCTGTTGGGAGAGTGGGGGAACGGGTGACTATTGGGTTGCTGAAAAGAGTCCGGGAAAGTAGCGTTGTGAGGCATGTGGGGCTCATTTTGTCCCAGGTTGCGGAACTGGGCCAAGAGGCTGTGCTGAGGGTTGTACTCGCTGTGCCTTGGAACCAGCACTGGAGGAAGGACTGGAAAGGGAAAAAGAGAGAAAAGGCACAGCATTAGACACTCAGTTCTGAAGGACTAGGTTATACAGGGGAAAAAAAACCACATTCTTTCTCCCCTAGGACATATTCACATCTGCCTTAAAAACAAGGTAGTCAAATCTAGGAGTGCACGTCTAAGCAAGAATTCTTTTCTTTATATCCAGTTACTGCACAGCTTGAATTCATAGCAATTGTGCTAGCTACCTGGTTTGCCAGATGGGAGCTTGTTTTCACCGAGGGCCAGTGAAGAAGAGCCAAGAACAAACCACAGTTCTGCATTCTAGTTTTATTCGCACACTGAAATGCTGGGAAGTAAGCGTGTTACCATGCTGACATGCAGTTCGTTCTGCTGCACTTGTGATCCTGCTAATCACGTAATGGCCTGTAACCCAAACCCTTGCTAATAAGGACAGATATTTTTTCCTGAAGACAATACTAACAGGCCTTGAACTCAGGCTGGTCCCAACAGCTGTAATTTTATTTTTAACCTGGACTATGTTCTTACAAGTTAGTATTAAAACAGTTATTAACTCTTCAAGTCAGTTTACAAAATGTACAGTTTAAACAAAATTACGTAGTTCAAAAAAACCAACTGAACAGCAATTGAGCTCCAACCATATGCTACTGTGGGATCAGAGAAACACACATCAGAAACTACTAGTCTAGTCTCACCACACTCCCAAAGCCTCCTCACCAGCAGAGAAACAAAGCTCTCTTTTTAACTGGGAATATGAACATGATACCAGATACACTAAGGTAAAAGAATCAGCTCTTTTTCCAGTGCCTCAGCTTCTATCTTTGAATGCTTCACAGCAAAGTCCAAGCAACTCAAAGAATGAAAAGCTAGTCTTGTCAGAGATTGAGATTTTGGGGAGAGGGAGATCCATGCACAAAGTAGCAGAAATGAAATAATGAAGTTAGTCCTTTCCACACCTGCCCCCTTTCAGCACCTTCGTTTCCCAGCTCTGTGGCTAAGGGGGACTGGAAGAAACCCCCTGGGATAGTCTGCTAAAGAGAGGGTGCCAAAACCCCACCAAATCCTGTGAAAGCAAGCTGGGCCCCTACCCTGTCCTCAACACGATGAGCACAAAGAGGACCAGGAGCATGTATTCACAACCATGCTATACAGACATAACCATCACTCAGATTAAGAAAGGTGTTTCCCAGACAGCTGCTGCTACATCTTGCCAAAACAGCTTCTTCCAAGACAATGGGGCATCTTTACTTGTCCAGAAGCATTCAGATATTTATGTGAGTGTCCTGGAGTCTGAGAGTGTCAGGACACTGCTCAGTGCACCCGGCCTGAGGTCTAGATGTATGTTTAAAATGGATACAAAAGAATGCCACACGAAACTTGCCCTTTATTCCTAAAGGAAGTCATAGATTAACAACAAAAAAGGCAGGTTTCCCTTACCCTTTTTTTTTTTTCCAGCATATGCCTAAGAGAGAAATTAAGCCACCTGATTTTTGCCCATTAGGGGCATTAATGCATGAAAAGCTTGATCCCAGAAATCTTCATCAAACATACACTGAGGGAAAAAAAAACCCAAACAAATCCCTCACTACTGAAATTAAGGCTGTCCGTTAAAAGTCAGGAGCAGGTTTTAAAGATTTATTCTGACGTCTCCTGTCTCACTTCTTAGAGCAGCCTCACTGAGATTCCAACAGATCTCAAATATTTGAGGGAGGTGTCAGCCCTAAGTAGATTTATTTAGATGTGAAAATTTTAACTAACCCCACTTTACAAGGAATATATGAAGTTTGTAATTACAGCATTTTCTGAAACAAAACATCCAAACCATATGCCATCCTACAGAAGTTCTCAATTGCAAAACACCCAAGGAGAAGCTGCATCTCCGTTGGCTGTGCAGACTGTCCCTTGCCTCCAATGTAGCCATTCATTTTTATATGTCACTGGGAAAAAAAAATGCAGAAAAACCATTAAAACAAAACAAAAGTTACTCAACATTCAGGGAGGATCACAAATCCCCTCATTCACAATGTGGCAAACGTCAAACCCAATCTCTCTGAATATTGGGATCTCTCAGAAATAAGCTCATTCTGTTAAACCTCACAGTCCTTTTGCAGTGAGGCTAAGCCCTATTTAACTGTCATAGTCTACATTTGCTCGGCTAATAAATTACCAGTGAAAAAAGTAACAATGAGATCATGTGTTAAAAAGTATTTTCCCTTTCCTGCCTTTATGATTCTTCCTTACTTTTCCAAGCATTAAAAACACAGCTTTCCTATCTCTTCCTTTCCTGTGGATGAAGGTCAAACCATTACTTTGCTGATGTTAATTTGTGCAGAAAGTACATCACCTACCTTTCCCACCCCCTACCTCACATTAAACAATGACATATATGACATCACAGGAAGCCATACAATTTATAGCATTTTAAAATAGCAGAAGAACAGGATATTTTCTGTATGTTTTCTGTAATTAAAATAAAGCAGTGCCAGATTTTCCCATGGTATATACACATTTTGTCCTGCTGGGCAGAACCACTGATGACATTTAGAAGGACTCAAAACTAGAACAAGTCCCTTCCCAGCTCTCCTTCACACATACCTACACTTTTTCTCCAACTACCTCAAATGTTCAAATGCCAACTTCAAAATACACACAGAAAAGGGGGAAGGGGAAGAGGGGAAGAATACAACTGTTATTGATACAGCGCAAAGAGTCTCTAAAACACCATTGCATAATTTACTTTGAGTGCTGCCCCTAATTCACATCCTCCCTCTGTATAGAACCTTAAATGAGGATGAATAGCCCTGAAAGGCCAAGTCAGGTAGGACAGAGACTACAGCACTTCAATTAGTTCAACTTCAAGACAGTCACTCGCTGCCATAACCTGATCTCTCTGCAGCTCTTGGGCTTCTTTGCAGGCTAGCTGCTCCTACTGGAGTCACAGAGGAGTTAATCTGAATGCTGCTCACTCAGGAGTGAAGACATGAGCACGGACCGGGACCTTACCAAGTATGCCAGCAGTTCAAAACCTAGCAGGGGGATACATACCCTTCTTCCTCCCCACGCTCCTGTGAAAGGCACTGAGCTTCTGGTCAGGCTGTAGACCTCAGCCATGTGGAATAACAAATTACTGAGACTCAGTACAGCAGGGGAGAAGGCCGATCTCTGCTGCAGCTGCCAGCTCCAGGAAGAGGTATAATTGAAGGGGAGAAAGCATGCAAGAATTATACTGTGCTAAGCCAACACACCTGTTGCTATAGAATAATGAAGCAGCGTGCATCGTTGCTGTGTTGATCTCTGCAGGGTGCTGCCCTAACAGTTTGCAGACAGAATTTTCCCTTCCTCTTTACCTTCTTCAGCGGAAGGGAACACAGATACAAAAAAAAAACAAACCAGACAGTAAGATCTGTTCTTAAATAAAATTGTTTTTATTCAGTAGGGATGTATATTTTTAAGGGAAACACACTATTGAATACACCGTTTGCTTAAAAAGCTCCTGCAACAGATTTGCAAATTCAACCTCATTAGAATGGTTAAAACCAGTTAATGGAGTAGAACCACAAGTCATCAGACACTTTGATTTCTGTACTTTCTCAAACACCAGATTTAAAGGGTTTATGGGCTATACCATGGCTAAATTTTGCTCCAAGATTTTGTGTCAGTGTGGACCTGGAGTTGAGAGTTAATACGTGACTACTAGCAGTAATGTTACTACTAATGAAGAGGAAGATAAACCACCTGAACATAGCTGCCTGGATGGGCATGTTTGTGGAACTCTGGCTAAGAGGAAATCCTGCATCTATCAAGACAGCCTGGGAATTGGGCAGCTTGTTTTTACCATGCAAATAATACCCAGGGTATGCCTGCATCAAGCAAGTGCAGCTGTATTCAAGGAATTACAGCTATAGGGCAATTTCACCCACAGGGTTATTCCATCTAAGAGCCAAGAATGCCAAAAATATAGAAGATAGACCTAAGACAATCTGGATGTTCAGATAAATGTTCCAACTAACCACACCAAGAAAGAAGTGCTTTTATGAAAATGTAACTGTGGCCTTTGAAGAAAGCTACTGATCTCTGCTCTTTGTATCTCTAGCATGTCATGCTGTTCTTCAGAAAGCTAACAGGTGTCCTGACCCAGAGTGAGATTTTCTTGGTTGGTTTTTTTTTGTTCTGTTTTCACATTCCAGAAAAAATTTTAGAAATAAATTAGAAAGTCTGCAATTTATTATTATGACATTTTCTTTTTAAGTTTCTCTATTAAAACAAAACCTGAACTCCACACCTAATCCAAGCCAAAGGACGCACTGTACTTTCGAAGTAGCATATTTTGTACTCAGAGGGGTTATCTTGCACAAGCCTAGATGACAGCTAGTTTCCTTGAGGGCTCATTTTTTTTCCCCCTCTGCATGTTACATGAAGATTTGGGAAGGTACATCTCTCTCCACATCTGGAAATTGAAAAACCAAGTAATGAAACACACCAGGGGGTCACATGTATAAGAAAGCAGACTTTGATCATCTTTCATTGATGAAGTAGATTCCACTTCTTCTGTGAGCTTTACAAAATAAAAGAAAGAAAGAAAAAGATAAGCAATTGCTGCTGCACTTTCTGCTCTTAAAAATCATGGCAACTTGGTAAAGGTATGTTTGCAGAAGTGTTTATACAAGCTTCTTATCATAACAGGGCCCTCAGCCCTAATGAAGACCTGAGGTCACTACCATTAGACAGTACACTTTAATTTCCAAGCACTATATAGCTGTGTTTTCATATGAATTTACACAAAGCCACTTCTGTTTTAGCAGAAAAATAGAACTGCGTGTTGGGAAGGAGGGAAATCCTCACACACCAGTTTGTGCTACCTTGAAATGGGTACGAAAACAGGGGCAGGAGGAGAAGCTTGAGGATCGCACTCCATACTCTGGATACAAAATACTGCAAAAACGAAGTAGTAAGAAAAACGAAGTGTTAGTAGGAGAAAGGGAAACAAAACAAAACACAGCAGCAGTGTTAACCTAATGAATTTCAACCCTCTGAAAGACTCATAGCTTAATTTCCTGACTTTGAGGCCACAACAGCTGAAGTTGGCTGTGGCATCCTGGTGAGCAGCCCAGTCCCACGGTGGGAACAGAACACGTACCAGCGTATGCTCATCTCAACATGCTTAATTTTGCTCACTGCCTGCAGCAGAGAGTCACCAAAGCATGCTGACTGAAATGGGATTTTTGACATCTTGCTTGTAAACAACAAAGCATCAAGTAGAAAGAAAAGCTTTAATGTCATTAGGTTTTCCCGTGCTGCCTAAAACAAGACCCGGCAAAATTAAATATTGTTTGACCAGAGGACAAGTTCTCACATACAAAGACATTTACATGTCTATACTTAGGACAGAGTTCACTTTTGGTAAAAAAAATAGATTAATAGTGTTGTGGCAAAAGCAGTCTCTGAGGATCTAACTACTTTAGGTTGTTCCAATACCACCTGGCTTAAGCAAGGCTGTGCTACTGGCTGTGGTAGCACAGCTTTGCTTTACTGTTCTCTCACAAAAACAGAAATGCCAGCCTTTTGGACTTTTGCTCCAAACTTATGTTCTAATAATTGCCAGTGAAAAGGCTCAATAATAGCTATTCAGCAGCCTGTTTTGGGTAACAAACGTGCCAAACTTCCTATTCCAGGAGAAAGCTGAAAGCTCTCTTCATAGAATCATAGAATAGTCAGGGATGGAAAGGACTTTAAGATCACCCAGTTCCAACCCCCCTCCATGGGCAGGGACACCTCACACTAAACCATGCCATCCAAGGCTATGTCCAACCTGGCCCTGAACACCACCAGCGATGGAGCATTCACAACTTCCCTGGGCAACCCATTCCAGTGCCTCACCACCCTTACAGTAACGAATTTCTTCCTCATATCCAATCTAAACTTCCCCTGTTTAAGTTTGAACCCATTACCCCTTGTCCTCTCACCACAGTCCCTAATGAAGAGTCCCTCCCCAGCACCCCTATAGGCCCCCTTCACATTCTGGAAGGCTGCTATGAGGTCTCCACGCAGCCTTCTCTTCTGCAGGCTGAACAGCCCCAACTTTCTCAGCCTATCTGTATACGGGAGGTGCTCCAGTCATTTTCTCAACTCTTAGGTTTATTTTACAGTTTCAGTAGACCCCATGGCTTGATTTGTCATTTTACATAGTTACCACTGTAGACTGTACTTAAAAAGACAAAACAGTTGTTGCTTTACTGACTTTACTTTTACATCAGACATCTGGTCTAAATGCATTTGGCAAGTAATATTAGTATATTTCCTGCATTACAATATTCAGCTAGCATTAGATTTTATTTGCGGATGCTCTGATAAGCTAATATTTTGATTAAACTGACATTTGTCAAGGCAAATTTCAGAATTTAGTCCTAATTGTACGCACATTAGCAAAGGAGTTCTTGTAAGCAGATTTGGGGGAGAAGCAGTCCTGACACAGGAAGAAGTTACGGTGTGATAATGTACATTAACTTGGACATTTACACAGATCAGGGTTCAAATTACCTGTATGAAAGCCATGGTCACTGTCCTACCAAGTAGGTTTAAACTTCAAAGTCTGGTCTTTTAGTCAGAAGAAACAACTGAATCTGGTTAATTTTAAAGGAAAAAAGAAAAAAGAGACACAAACATATCCTTCTTGACAACTTTTATTCCTTTATTGCAGTGCATTTTTCTGACATGCAGGGAGGTTAGACAAGAAAACCATGCTGTTAAGACTATTCCCTGCTTGCTACCTCCTGATTTCAACTCCTGCTCCCCAGGTCACTACCCCTAATTCTGGTAGAAAATTTTTGAACTGAATCCTGCAAAAGTGAAGAGAAGAAAGTTTTACCCTGCTTGCCAAGCACACTGACAGTTGCTTGCTATTTTGGGGAACCATCCTATAATTGTGCCCACCTGTTGTAGCATGCTATTTTTGAAGTTACACCAAGCAGCAGCCTTACACAGCAATACAGCAAAATTCAGGAGCAGCCTGCAGAGGTGCACAAATCCTGCTGTGGAAATCATGAGGGAACAAGGATTTTTCTGACTGGGTCCTACATATTAACTCCAAATGGATGTCCCTCCCTTACATCCCCCACAGCACCTTCTTTTTTGCCTTTGGTCCCCTGGCCTCTCTCTCTCTCTCTCTCTCTCCAATGCCTGGCACTGATGCTATTATCCTCCACCAGGCCTGGTGCTGACAGTAGCTGCTCCACCGGGCTCTCTCTGGCCTGGCCATCAAAGCTCTTCCATCTTGCTGGAAGTCGCATGGAGGCTCTCACGTCAAGCCCTGTTCTCCCAGATGCTGGGTGGTGGGAGACACCAAGCAAGCGTCCAGTCAGGCAAGCTCGCAGACCCAAAGGGATTTGCTGCTTACTCCCAACTTTTCTCTCCTGGTTCCAAATTTGATCTAGACAGACTCAATCTGACGATCCCAGGAGCCACATTTAAACCCTGCTGTCTGCAGGTGTGAGCGATGTGAGAGGTGACTTGCTGCAACAGGCTGAGTCAGGCTTGAAGCACAGCGGGAGTATGCCATGACAGGTTTTTAAAGATCCTCTTCTCATTTCTCGATCCAAGTTGAGAACTATCTTGGGAATATCAACTTTTTACATAGTGATCCTAGGACAATTGAATACAGGCAATAAGGCAGACTAACTAATTTAATTTCTCTGTAAAGTACTGAAAAAAAGAGAACTCACAAGCATGACCAGACCAATACACACAAACAGAAATCTATTTATTTCAAATAGCATTAAAAAGCTCCTTTAAACATGCCTTACTTTTTCTTTCCCTGAGGACCAGAGCTACAGCATTGTACAGTGGAGCATTCAAGGAGCATTTACTTCCAGGACCACATGAGTCTAAACTTGCCTTACCCAGGATTTCCACCATTTCAAGTTTCTTTCTGCACCCCTGGTGCCTGCAGTAGGTGTGCAGCCTCATGGAGTCTTGCTTAGAGCAAACAGCAGAGGAGATCAAAGACGAATATGAAAACAATCAGGTTAAAGTCACAGACAAGTAGTCCACACCGGGAGCAAAAACAGCATGACACATCTACTGCTCCCACAGAGCTTGGGGACCTGGCCTCTTCTTGTGGCAAAAAGCAGCTGTACATTTAGGTAAAACATTTCTTGCCAACAACAAGCTTGCTGAAGCACATGCCCACTTTGAATTCTTGGTTATAATGTAAAGGAACATCATGATCTTTAAGCAGAACTGATAATTCAACTGTATTGGCCTGTGTTATGAAAAAGCAACTGCTGCTCATCACCCGACTGGGGTGGAACACAGGCACCATCAGCTTCATAAAGCCTCGTGATGTACAGCAGATTGCAGCCAGCCTCTCCAAAGAAGAGATGCTTAACAGAGAAAAACATCCAACTTTATTTATCTGTACTTTATTGGTAATTGCAAAAACACCTGAACCAGTGTAGTTATTTTCTACCTTCAAGTGGCTGTGCTGACAGGCTGATCCATGGAACTAGAATATTTCAGAGGACAGACTTGCTGCTTCTATACTGACTGGTTTTAGTACCCCCTGCACTTCATCCTTCAAACATAGCGGACCATCAGAGGCACCTCCAGAAACGAACAGTGAAAAGTTAACAATTGCATTTCCCAAGGCAGGTTTAAGCTCACACAGATCAATGAGCACAATTTCTTTCCAAGCCTAATCCCTGAGGACGTATCAGCAAATTCTGGACACTCCGATGAGACATCATGCAGCTGTGGGGCAGCAGGTAGGCATTTACATAAACACTCTGCACCTTCAATCACTTCCACCTATAAAGCATAGAAGTGAAGTTAATTCCTTCTTTGCCTCCTTTGTTACACATTATAAGCTCAAATCCTCTTTAGCCTCCTAGGAGGCTGATGAGCAAGGATGCAAATGAACACAATTCCACACCAGATGGAACCAACAGCTAGTGTTCATTAGTATTTTAATAAAATGGAATATTCAGTTTCTTCATCTTCCTTCCTTCCTGTTAGCTAAGGCAAAAGAACTGAACTACGTCCCCTAAAGTCACATTATAGGCCCGATTTATTCTTACGTCTTTAATAGCAGTGTCAATTTAAGCACCTTTCATTCCTCCATGCTCCCTATCCCATTCCTTTCGTTTTGCTGTTAGAGCAAAAAGGATCCAGATTTAAAAGAAGAATCCCATTCCGCCCCCCTGAATTCTGGAGGACATCTTTCACCTGATCCTATTGACAACTGAGGACAGAAGCAAGTGGCTGTTTCTCCACAGAAACCAAAGGAATAAAAGAAGGGAAGGGAGTATCTCAGGAAGAACTTCCAAGTGTCATTTCACACATTCACCAGCAAAACCTGAGAGATCATTTGGGGCATTCTTGGAAAGATGAAGAACATCGTGTTCACTTTTTTCTCACACCCCCTACCTACACTCTACACCTAATTATTTGTCAAGTCTTGATCATATTTAAGTATAGTCCCGAGCCAGGAATGAACCTGAATTCCAGATATTTAAAAACAAAAGTAAAAAAACACTAGAAGAAAAAGCAGATTCAGCCAAGTGAGCATACCAGTTAAGCTGAGCATGCCAGCTTTTAAAAGGCACCAAATTTAGACCCTGCCCTCCTTAATTAAAAGCTTTGCTTTGCCTTGCCAAAGGAGAAATTTGACAGCCATTAACTACCCTGCACCAGAAATAACTCTGCACACAACAGACATACGAAACAGCACCAGTGAGCTACCAAACACATCTCAAGGAGATATTTCTTCCTGACAGTCGAGTACAAGGTTGTATTCCCATCCCTAGCAACAAAGCAGCCTCTACTTTCCCCTCACATTTCCCACCACCTCCACTCCTCCCCACGTCATCCGCAGGGCTGTGTTAGTCCAGATGTTCTCCCAGTCACACAGTGAGCCCCTGCGCTGCTCTGATCAGCCTGGAAGACATCACAGCAGGGGAGGGAAAAACTGACTGTGAGACAGTTCAGCACAAGGCCATGCAAACAGCTGTGCTGGCACAACACAGCAAGGAGGAGCTGTTTATGCACCCAGCCATGGATCAGTTCTTCATCTCCTGGGGGGTGGCTTGCTGATACCAAGCTGACCATGACAGGAAGGCCACCCTTCCTTGCCTTCACCCCGTGCCCCCATGTTGCCTTGCCCCCATCTGACCCCAAAGCGAGTGAGCCAAAGGGCACCAAGCTTGCCAAGCTTACCATGCCAAAATGTAGTTTTGTCTGTTCAGTTTTCTTGATCTGCAGGATCAGATAGGCATCCGTGCCTACACAGAGCCTCTAGGTCAGGTTAGGCATCCATATGTACCACCAGGTCTTACCCTGCCAGACGCCATGTCCCCCTCTTTGCACAGGTGCAGCAGCACAGCCTGTGCTCAGGGACACCTGGGAGGCTCCCTAATTTGAGACCGCTGATAGTTTTCCACCTCCTTCAACTTTTTACAATTGCTTCCTATCTACCCTACTAATCGAAAAATCTCCTGTTTGCACTCAGGTGTAGATTTGTAGCTTGCAGACACCACAGCATTCCAATTCTCATGTTCTCCAAGCTTATCTTCAAGTTGAACAGCAAGGATGAAGTAAGGTATAAAGATAGAAAATCCATGCATAGCTCTGGCACCAGGAGAAAAAGTGATGCATCCATACCACTAACTTCCCAACACAGAGCTTTACCTGATTTTATGTATTTGAGGATTTACTGCTAATCTGTTCCTCAAAACTTACACAACACTGAAACAAACCACACACAACCAGAAGAGTTAACATACAGACACCATCCAGTGCATGTAGCATATTCTTCAGTTCTCCAGTAACTGGATCTGCACAAAGGAGTTTTAAATACAGACCACACTATCAGCCCAGAATTTCACAATGCACCTTGCACACAAAATGTGCCTCATATGCAATCTGAGCTTCAATTTTATTTTGTCAAGAGAAAGCGCATTTCAAACCCTCCTGGCTGTGATGATGGCCTTGGAAACACAAACCTTGATATCTGCTCATGCCTGTAGACTGCTGGAAACAGTGACTCATGCATGAATTCCCACTACCCATTAATCTCAAAGCGTAAGCACTTATGCAGCAATAATGGTGTTTTAATGTCCTGGCAAAAATGGGAAAAAATGGTTAGCAGAATTTGGGAGTGACTGTCAGGAAATGAAGATAAAGCTGACGTCTGGAGGACAGCAAGGACAAGGAAGGGACAGGAAAAAAAGTCATAAGGTATGAAGCACAGCTCTCCAAGCTAAACAGGAGTTCAGCTACCACCCATTTCCAAAAGCCATGCTTTCCCACCATCCCCATGTAGTATCCCCCCAAACAACAGCAGGCCTGTGGGTGACTAAATATATACCCCTCTTCCTTTACACAGCCAGCCAGAGAACTCAGTAAAACCACAATGGGCTTCAACCCCACTCTCACTCACACAAGCTGTTTAAAGTTCAAGACATAACTTTATCATGCATATAACACTGTACCTCCAGACCTGGATGTAACAGGGCACCTCAGCAGAAGTCAACAGTAGCGCTTGATCAGCAGCTACCTCCAGGATATTTTAAGTAGTTAAAGCAACACGTTCAGCTTGTGGAAGACTGAATACTTCTGTCAGCTCTGTCAAACTGACAATAGCCCTAATGCTTACAGTAAAACTGCCCAGCTGCCCTTTAGGCAACATATCTAGCTTTTCCTGAAAAAGGGTATTCTCTGGACAAAACAGAAAGCATTTTATTTCTACCATCTCCAACTTAAGTTACCGGTTTGTTTGGGTTTTTTCCCAACAAAAATTCTGTAGCTACATGAATGTAGAGATTTTTATCTCATCCAAAAACAATTGAAGAGCAACCCAGAATTTAAGCTTACAGTTAATAACTTTTGCTTCATTTCCCAAATACAAAATTCATAAGATGACTTAACATGCAAACCCCAGCTTTCTAACCACTTAAGCTGCTTAGCAGCACTCAGCTAAAATTTACATTTCAGCCATCTTTTGACAATTTTAATCTATTTTTATTTTACACATCTTATTAAAGTGACAACAGGTTTACAAATACTTATTTTTAAATACAGTATAGATGGTTCAAATGAGAATGTTCTGAAACTGAGTAATTGTTTTCAAGATTACAGCAAAATAAGTTAGACCATGTCATTTGACATTACAATAACAAAGCCCAACTGTTGCTCAATCTGACAGGAATAGATGTCTTTCAGGAATTTCAATTTTTCAGTATTTTGGAACACTGAATGTAAACAGCTAGCACAGAGATATGCAAACAGCCAGCAGTAAAAGGACATAACTATTCTACTATCCCACTTCTGCCTAACATGGAATTGTTAAGAATTTTAACCTCTTTTTATTTTAAATTTTTTAAGAACTCTTTTTCCAGTGCACAGTTCCTTTGTTCAAGCTTCTGCTGCATAAATACATATACTGTGTATTCTGCAATTCACATGCTTTCGAAGTTAATACTAACACACCAAAGGAATATATTTAATATTGCAATATGCATTATTTGTTGCAGATCCAAGATAAATGCAATTTCCATCCCCAGAAAAACAACCTTGCAACAATCTGATTTTCACTATAGTTCTCAAAGTGTCCATGCCAGTCTGGAGAGGCAGCTTTGCAGCTTATGGAATGCCTAACACACATGGACTTCCCACATTTAAAGCAGGGAAGTCCACCCATGCCTGCAGTGCATTTCTACAGATATCCCTGTACAACCTCGTAAGTAGCTGGAAACTAGTGTAGATGTGTCCAAGCACATTTCATCTTAGTCCCTGGGAGTATTCCCTGATAATAAACTTGCATAAGTTAAGCACAGATTTATCAAAAAGAGATTTGGCCTTTTAAGAGGAGACAGCGAGAATGGGTTACAACTTGAAAAAGAAGAGGGTAACAGGTAAGCAAACTGTGCTTACAGAAAGGCTGATGGTAGAACTTCACGTACAATGAAACGCTGCTATCAAAGCTTTAAACTGATGGCATTATATTCAGCTGTCTAAAATTACAGCCTCTTCAAAAGGACAAAACTGAGACATCCCGAAGACAACATTTTCTTCGGGAGTCTGAAGAAACAGAGTGACTGAAGATAATAGTAATTTGGAAATAATACTGCTACTGCAGTATGTCAGAATGGCTTTCATGCACAGACTGCAGTAATCCTTTATGTTAGCTTGCAGTGTTTTGTACAGATTGGTCCGCACAGTAGAAACCAAACTAATTGAGGGAGAGTGGTCACCAACAAAACCAGGTGACACCAAGCCCACTAGCCTAAGGCATATATTAAGACTATGCTTCTGTATAGTGGTAAAACATTTACATAAGTGAAGCATTCGCCACGTGAAAGGGAGAACTGCTTATTAATGCTTATATCCAGATAAACTGCAGAGGAAGAATCTGACATGTGCAAACAGCCACTTCTGCTTATTTAAGCTGGTGAGTCACAGGATTAATTGCCATACTTTGCATTGTTCAGATAAGGTGTAAAGGTACAAACAAGGAAGAACTTACCAGGACTCTCTACCCGCTTGTAGTGGTAGGGATTGATGCAAACCTCCTTCTGTTTTGAACCAAAGGGAAACTCACAGCATTCCAGTGGTTTCAGTTCATGATGGCTCTGAAGGTCCGGCCAGCGCCACACTCTACAGTAAATTACATGTGGTAGCCCTTTCCGGTGAGAAACCTGAAGCCTACCATCCAAAGAACGAGGAATTGTGACACAGTTGCTGGGCTGACCAGGACAGCTTAATGCTTTTTCCAGTTCCTCCATAGCACCTTTTTTCTTCTTCAGTTTTTTCACTAATGCATCAACAGCCTTTTCTGCCCATTTTTCTTCTTCATCCCCCTGCTTCCATCCCAACAGCCTCTTCACTGCTGGGCTAGTGAAGGAGAATAAACTCGTCACATTCATGGTGACCCCACTGTGGTGGTACCACAGAAACAAGCAGCAGAGATTCTCCGGTTCTTCCACCACCACTAGGGTACAGCAGATTGTGTCAGTAGTTAAAAGCAGCCTGTATCAAATAATTCTGGTCCTTCCCCCTTTTCAGTCCTCCAGTCCCAGGAAGGCAGGGCTGGCATCCCCCCTTGACAGGCACAACCTCCTCATGACTCTAAACCCTTCTGGCAAAGAACCTACAGGAGAATATCAGAGGAATAGAAAAAATATTAAATTAACATACAATGCTTAAAAACATGCCACCCTCCCCCAAAAAAGTGACCAAAAAACAGCCCACAACAAAAAACCCGAAGTGTTGACAACCACCAGAACTGTACTCAAGGCACACCTGATGAAAACCTTTAAGCCACAAGGCCTGCTGCTGAACCCTGCATATCCTTCTCCCCAGATCACCCTGGATTTTTGTGCCAGGCAGCAAGACGGAGAGCAACTGCATCTGCCAACTTCAAACAATGCTTCTGCTTGATGTCTGAGCATGGCCTCAGTTAGTACCACAACAGGCTTGATAAAAAAAGCTAAAACACAAGAAGACATGGCTATGTTCCCACACATACTCCACAAAAGGGCAAGGGTCACAGAATTGTTAGGGTTGGAAGGGACCTCTGGAGATCATCTAGTCCTATGTTAGAAATGCAGTTCAAATTAAACCAGGCCCCTCAGATTTCATCTTTCACTGTTCAGTGTGAAGGGCACTCCCCTCTACCAATTACCTGTTGTAACCTTAACCAGCAAAATGTACCAGGGAACCAGTGCAAGATCACTGGTGCTTTACTTATTTATTTTATATATACATATATATATATCTACCAACAGCACTGTGATCCCCAGCACTCTTCAAAATACCAGTGATGCGTCTTAAAAATCACTGCATCAGACTTGCACATACCACAATCTGAAACAAAACCAGTTGAGCTTACCTCTGACTTGCTTTGAGGAACAAACCAAAAAGAAAAAAAACTAGAAAGATCTTCACCCTCACTCATCTCACAGAAGAAAGAAAACATCTCCTCATCAAACCAAAAATCCCTCACAGCTCATAAGCAGACTGTGAGGGAAAGATATCATGAACTTCGTACTGATTACATCCTGACCCCTTCCAATGCAAGCTGAGTACATTGCCTGCCTAATGTACTCAAGGACATATGAAGGAGTGGGAAGGACGAGGAAGTCCTGATAAGAAGATTTCAGGCAGCACAGTGGTCCTTGACTTGGGAAACATGGAACGGAATGCAGCAATGAGTGAAGAGGGCGAGGAACACCCCATATGAAGAAGCCCCTGCTATGAGCAGCAAATTTCACACTTGTCCAGGCTGGGAGCAGACAAAAGGCTCTGCCGAGGGAAGCAGGAGAGACCCTGCACTGTCAGGGAGGAGAAAATGAGACAAAGCGCATCAACCCACCAATTTTCAAACAGAGCATGAAGACAGACAGGAAACGCATCCTGGACTGGATACCACCAGGTTGCAAAGGAAGGCAGAAGGGGAAAAGGATATGAATGTTTTTGTTGCCATCAGAAAGACACAAAACCCCCTAACCAACCAGCAACCTACACACAGAGAGAGAATAGGTGGCAGCACACCCACATCAGACAGAATTTCATAGTTATACTAAGAAAAGATTGCTGTTCTTAAAAGCATAAATGTTATTTCACACTTACCCTGTTGACTATCACACACTGTAATGGTTTCATAGTGTACCACTACACTTGAAGTACTTAAAGCTGAAAACCATCCACTTGATTCAAATTAACTTGTCACAAAACCAATTACCTAATTGCAAAGGTTCAGTTTTACTAGGATGAATGCATAAACTACATTTATGTGAACAAAGATTATGGACTAAGACACAGACCATATCTATCTGCACTTTGTACTGGTACTTTTACGCAAAGAACTGTATTTCAAATAATAATAATGTCAATGCAATGGAAGATTTGCATGAGCCTGGTGCAAATTTTAGAACTTATTTAGTTACCTGGGCATGTGCAATACTGTTAAACAAACTGAAACTCCATTACTGTCACTGCCTGTACCCTAGGTATACTTTATCCTTACACGCATCATAAAGTGCTCTATTAAAATGCTATGCTATGTTAAGAATCATATTACCAGAACCCCAGTACATGTGCTTCAAATATATTTGTAAGTAACCCTGCCCATGGCGGGGGGGTTGGAACTCGATGATCTTGAGGTCCTTTCCAACCCTTACTATTCTATGATTCTATGATTCTCCACTCATATATAGGCTACATTTCAATCAATATGCTATACCTTCTTTCTTCTTATCTTTCAAACAAAATATACAGGCTCCACACACAAAAGTTCCAGCGGTGTATCATGAAGAAATCAAGCCAAGCTTCCTACTTCACATTCATCCAAGTTAAACAAAAAAATATTTAACAGACTTAAATTAAGTTCTAATCAAAAAGGAAGTATGAAGTATAAATCTTGATCCAAACTTCTGTCAACATTAACAATGACTGCAGACACGGTTCTACCTAGGCCTGACCCATTTTCACCAAGCTACTTTAAAAATAAGTGGCCAACCTACTCGCCTGTCTGTTAAGACTGTATTTATACCAGTGCCTGAAAATGCAGCCCCAACATGAGCTAGTAGCACACAAACTCAGCAAAGACTAAGATGACATTCAGCTGCAGCCCCGAATAGTCAGGACATAGGAACAGATTTTCCAAAGTTTTTGTATCAAATCCTCTCAGCGCACACACATCACACTCCCAAAATCATAAAACTATTTCACCATCACAATTAAAGGTATTATCTTAACAGCTGGCATCTCTGTCACAACAACTGTGGCAAGAAATCCACTGGGAGCAGAAGGAGCAGTACTAGGTATGGTACTTGTAGATATGCTTGGAAGTAATGCAGCTCAGCAGGACCTAGCTGGCCACAGGCCTCCAGCCGAGGGACTCCTGCCTAAGTCTTCCCTGCCTGAACAAAATCTAAGCACACTGCAAACCCTGAACAAGCCATAAGTAAAAGAGGAGAAAACCCACAGGCTGCTGTACACTTCACACACTAAACTTCAATACCAGCATTAAGATTAAAAAAAAAAAAAAAAAAAGTTTAAAAGGCAGTGTAGGCGGAGTTTTTCATTTCCAAGAAGCAGAGAGTGCATCCACAGTGCTGAGCTCTTGCCAGTACATTCCGTTTCCCTTTCTGCCACTCTTGGTTTTTTCAGTGCACCATTTCCTGTATTACTTTTGCACAAAGTGGTCTTATCAGCTGGAAGTGCAAAATAAAGATTAAACCACGAGTCAGCAGATGACACAGCCTGCATGTTTCTTCCCTAAATACGCTGTGCCCTTCTGGAAAAGTGGGAGTTAGTATTTCCAGTAGCTGAGTGACCACCAGCCCTTGAAGGGTATGTTTATTCACAAGGTATGGGTGAAAGAGAAGCCTAAGCCATGAGACAGGACACCCTCCAAAAGGCAGCCTGGGGCCAGTTTAAAGGAAATTGAGTTGTTACCCACTTATCTGCCACTCTTTACATATCAAAACCCATGCACTTTTTATTACATGTTCTGTCTGCCTAAGGAATGAGTTGAAATCAACAAATTTCTTTTAAAAGCCAGTACTGCTTTATTTGTCTTCCTTCACTGCTGCTTGTCTCTTGTGTAGTCTTTGGACTACATACAAACCTGTATGAAGCCTGTGAGAAGCTAATAAAAAAAAAAAAAAAAAAAAAAAAAAAAGGTTGAGCATTATAGATACAGCTGTTTAGCCAGCCTTGTATTTAAACAAATGTATTTAGGCAAAATGTCATTGAGTGAAGCTCTATTTTTCTAGCCCTCAAAGAAGGGATAGTTAATTCTGTCAGCAATACTAAGCAGACAGTAAAATATTCAATTTTTTCAAATTCCCACAGGAGAGCCCATAGGAAACTGTCTCACTTTGCATAAATGACTGTTTTTGGTGGGTGGAGAAAGGGTTAGGACAATTAGATGATCCTCTCCTGGAGGATGGGAAGTGAAACAACTCCTAGCCAAGTTTCAGGCAAACAAGCAGCAGTTCTAACTTTTCTACTAATTTCATTATTTGTATTACAGGCTCAGTGATGCAGGCAAAAAGTATCCTATTAAATATTTTTAATATATGCTCAGCACAGTTTGACATAAGTGGCAGGAACCCCAGGGAAGAGAATCTACATAATTGTAATAGAGAAAACTGTCTAGCCTTTGACTACAGTACAAAAATTCAATTTATCCTACTTATTCAATGTACCTCTTCCCAGAGTCCATTACTTAACTGACAATATAAAGGAATAACAAGCAGAGAGATTTTAATTTGCTTCTTCAAAAACACTTAGTAACTTACCTTCTCTGAAAGACACATCTTTTCAGCAACTCATGTACTCAGTACAGTATTTAGAGCTTTTTTACAAACAGAAAAAAAAAGATCAGATTTTGGCACAGAAGCCAGGAAGCTGACATTTTACTCCCGTAAGAACAATTTCTATGTCTTACTAAGCACGCAGTCTAAGCAGCTGTAATGCTAGGATGTGTTAAAAAGCTTGTGCACTAACTTCCTCTGGCTCCCTATTCTTAGAGCAAACAGCAAAAAGTTTTGATTTCTTTCTTCAAGAAGTGTGACTTGTAAAACAAAAGTCCACAGTCTTCTGCTGAATTACTCTGGTTTTAATCAAAGAGTTCTTTCTTTGCACCATCTTATAGTACAAGATCAGATCTCACTCATCTTGGAAAAGTGCACAGAAATCCAGTAGAAGCCCCAGTGGCATTACAATACACATGCAAAAGAAAGCACGTTTCATTTCAAAGTGCTGCAGAACTCATTAGAGAGTTTACACAGAACCTGACTTGGCTCCCCTTGTATTTCTGAAATAGGAAAAGAAGAAGAATAAAACCAAAACTTAACTCTTTTATGTGTCTTCTTGGCATGGTAGAAAAAATTCAAGAAAAGAAGTAAGTGATTCTGTGTTAATTTCTGGCACATATCACATTATTTGAGGAAAGAGGAGCATACTGGTGCTGAAACACTTTTAGCATCCTTATTGGAAGTTGGCAGCTTTTTTCCCCTCAAACTGCATTAGACCTCCCTTACTTATGCCCAGTAAGGGCAAGGATGGTATTTCCAGCCTGTTCTGTGAAGCAGCCTCTGCCTTGGATCCTGGGAAAGTCTGTGAAACCTCTTCTAGGACCACTGCTCATGCTATTTGCCTGAGGGATTGCCCTTCCAAGAAAACCTCCCATATATCATTTTTCAGCCCACAGAGAAAATCCTTTTAGGTACCTACATGCACCCTTTAGTTCAGCAGGCGGTAGGAAAGCAAGAGCAGGTGCTGACTGCACCCCAGCTAACTGTAACAGCAGCTCTTACAGTTCCTTGTAAGAAACACCTAGATGTTCTCAACAGGGCAATAACATTTGCCTTTAGAAGAAGGACTTGTACAACTTCTAACTTACTTGATATAACAAATCAAATCCACGAGTTCCGAGTGTGACCTGAACACCAAAGAGCAGATTCACCACTTGGTCAAAATGAGGTAGTAGGGCCAGTGTATGTTTTACTGAGGGAGATGAGTGGGGCAACAGTGACCCAAACAATAAAGCCCCCACTGCCCAATTACTCCAGAGCATGAAGAAATAACTTTATCCTATCATTATCTGACAGCTCCTTCCCAATGCTCACCACAGTTCAAACCAAGTACACAATGTCCAGCCAGTTTCTACAATGAACCGCAGCTTTTCCTCCATCTACACCATTCAGCTTCTGGTACGCAAGGTCCTTGCACTTGAAGTCTCCATTATGCCAATTACAAGAGCAAAACAGCAGCAAATTCTTACAGGTTTTCTGGATTTGTACTTTGCCTTCTCAAATTGAAGTTACTAGATATGAAAGATTTATTTTTGTCTTCACTGTTGCATCTCCGGAGAAAATACCAAGTTTCCATATACATTAGAAACTGAATCCTGCGTTACAATTCCACTAAAATGGCATAAGTCTTTGTAAGCAAATGCATAGTTGTGAGAAAAGAACACAGCAAAGGTGTTTTCCCAGTTAAGAGATGCATCAAGAATTAAATCTGCCCTATTTCTGATTAAGATTACTTCTTCACAATGCCTTTGCAACTGTTTTGATGTATTAAAAACTGTACTGAAAACAAATTTGAACACATCTTGCAAGAGTCTTACTTACACCTTCATTAAAGCTCAGCTCTTGCCTGTTTACAAGAAACAACACATATAGCCTCTTAAATGATCACCAGATCCTCAAATCATGCAGTTCTCACCAGAGTTGAGAAACAATGGTAGATTTCTAGCTTGTACTGCTCAATTTTACATATTCCTGTGTTCAGATGAACATTAAGACTCCACAAAGTCACTAACTGCCAGCTCTTCCTTTAACACCCACTGGTCTCCTTGCCATGCTAGTTTGACTTGCCAAGACGACAGAAAAAAAACTAACACCAACTTCGCCAAATTACTTTGTCAGGAAGCTGGATAAGCCTAGTGCACACCAGGGTTAGTACAAGTAGAATACATCAAAAGGTACACCCAGGTGTGGACAAATCACTTCTGGTGTTGGCAAGCAGTTGTGACTAAATCGAATGTGTTCTGAAAGACAACTCTAAAACAGCAATTTAATATTTTAACTGCAGTCAGGAAGGAACTGTAATTTGATGATTTAGTCAAAACTTCGGCACAGGTGGGATTACAAAACCATGAGCTTCACTAAAATAACCTGTAAGATGAATAAAATGCTGTGAACCACAAAACTTGCCACATTGGTGTTCATGAGGTGCGCTTTCCCACCCCCAAATACTATGGAGGAAATTATCTTAATTTTTCACGCTCTCTCCAACCTGAAGAACTCAAAGAAATTCTTGAAATAAGACAAAACATTACAAAGAAAAAATTATCCAAACAGTTGTCAAGAGACAGAATGAGTTTACCAGCCATCCCAGTGGGTATTTCATTGTGAAACTTGGGGCAGGTTTATCCTCTTGTGCTGGTCGGTACTTAACTCCACACATTGTCCCACCAGGCACAAGGAGCACTATGGAGTACAGAAGTGTGCAAGGAGCTTGGTCAGCATCGTTAGATGACACAGGACAAATCCTGAAAAATGCAGGACAACCAATAGCCAGCTTTGGAGAACTGGCTACAGCTTTGTGAACATGGGATATCCGCAAAAATGTCATGACTATTCTGGCTATTAAAGTTGGAAGTCATTTTCTAAAAGGTCAAAAAGCTGATGAAAACAGTGGAGGTTTTTTTCCCTTTAATCATAAAACTCCTGTATAACTCCCTTTATCCACAAAGACCATTCCCTTTCCTGACTTTTTGAACTGTCTTTAGAAAACAGGTGTTGTTTACAACAATAACAAACACACATCTGTGTGGGTGTGTTAATACACACAAAGGCAGGATAACTGAAACCTCTTCCTATATTTAGATCTGTCTGGTCAGCTCTAATTGCATAATTTAATCAAAACCCTCTCCAACGGAAACACATCCATATTCATCACAGGCATCAAAGGAAACATCTTTACAAACTATATCCTTTTACAAACCAACACATGGTCCCACGCCACTTGTCCAATTGTTGAATTCCTCCTTTGGGAAGGGCATGGAATTTTATTTCTTTTTATCAGCTGAAAAAAGCATTTCCCTCCAATTCATCAGCACAGGGCGGGAGGAACTTCCTTCACAGGTGAGATGGGGAAAATTTACTGACATGTCACTTTCAGGGATTTAGGTTGTGGAGTTTTTTACAGCAGTTAAAACATCTACTTGCAGCATAAAGAAAAACCTTTTCAAACAACGACAAAAAAAAAAAAATGCCCCTCACCACCCAGGCATTGAGATTTTTGAGTAAAGCTCAAAAAATGCAAGATACGTTTTTGTCTTCACAGAACAGCAAAGCCTAGCACAGGCTGCATGGATTTAGAAAGGGGTTTGTCAGCCCCAACCAGAGTAGTGCCACAACAGCGTATTTTTTAAGAAGGGAACCCCACTAGATGCACTCCAGTTATGCTCAGCTTATGCAAGCCACTGCTCCTACAAATGACTCATTTTACCAAGAGCATGCGCCAACACAGTTACGTCAGCTGCATTAAACCACTTCTAAAGACTGTGACCCAGACCTCATTTATCAGAGATTAAGTAAAGATGTTAAATTACAGCTCAAGATCCCGAGCTTTAGAGCAGAATGTTTCACCAAAGTCAGAGACAACAAGGGCTGAGAAAAAAATTACTTATCCACTAATAGAAGCACTATAAGGTCAAGCCTCAACAAAGCAGAAAAAACTGATGAAAATTAAACCCAAAAGGAACATCATTAAAATAAATCAGTTAATCTTCTTATACATTAGTCCCCCACCCACCATTTATGCACTTGAAATAAGAACAGCCTCTTCAGTATTTGCCAATACTGAGGATATTTCAATGCATTTCATGAGATGCATGCTTTACTTTCTTAAAAGGATCTCTCTAGCTTTCCTATTTTTTGCCTTATTTGCAAAAACTAAGGAGCTATTTTTTGCCCTTAGAAGACCTTTAAAGCACTGAATCTTTACCATGTCTTTAAAATGTCAAGAGGCAGAAAGATATAGGTTAAATTTTGTGAAGTATCCTGCAATTCACATATACCATTCTCAACAGAGTAAGTGTTTAAAGATGATACAGCTTTCCAAACCAAGTTTGTACAACCCAGAAACAAACATCAAGATTTGCCAGATTTCAATCATTGCAGCATATGACTAGTGGCCTGCTGAAAACCGGGACTGGACTTAGATGACACAAAACCCAGTCTGTTTCTGGTCTCTGTGAGCAGAGCTGCACTACCACATCACAGCAGATTCCCTTGAGTATCTTGGTATGCGTCAAGCCACCTGAACTCAACAGACCGTTTATAAATGGAAGGAGCCAAGATCACAGTATTTAGAGATGCCACTTACACACAAGAAAATGAGACTCTTTAAATACTACGATTTCCAGCCAAATACAAATTTGTAGGGATCCTCATGATGATCAGGTCAAGGAAACTTCAGGTTCGTGTTTAAAATGCACCAGCAAACCCAGATCTAGGTTGATCAAGGCCTTTACTGGCATGCGAGGCACAAGCCCGAGCCTATGCTAAAAACTTGAATTGCCTTCAACTACATCCCAGTGTAATCCTGGAATAAGGTACAATTTCACCAATACTCAAACCTATACTTGTTGAAGAATAAAGCTATTGACACACTAGAATGAAAGGATCTACATGGTCTCTTACTTTTACAAATGTTTTCCATCAATTAACTCTATGGAACCAAAGGAAGACTTCTTGGTTCACCTGTAGACCAGGCATTAAGAGCACTAGCTTTCCCCTGAACTTGCAGGCACACTTGCAACAAAACAGGTACCTCATGTTATTGTGGTTAGAGGCCGGCAACCTTCCAGATGATAGTCAGTTCACCAATAAAGCCCAAAAGCTCTGTTCTCAGGATCATTTTAATCCAAACAAGTCTACTGACTGCAACTGTTTTTGCTATCAGTGCAATTTTTTCCTGCCATACCTGAGCCTGTAAAACTTTGTCAGCAGGAGTACTGTCGTGAAGAGCATCGGGCTGCTGCTCAGGAGGCTCAGCTCCCATTTCCTTTGGGCATGCCACTTTCTCATGTCAAGACTTAGCTTCTCCTGCTTACAGAGAACAAACCTCTTGAAAGCTATTGACTGAGAGGCAAGTATTAGACAAAGAAAGGCACAGAGGTGACCATCGACACAAAACATTTGTTAGCTGTACAGCATCAAGAGAGCTCTGTGGGAGCACCTGCCTTTCCCCCAAGCAACACCTTCACACCACAAAGGAAGACGGCAGCAAGTCATTCGGCCAGAGGCAGTTTGCCCTGAGCAAGAACATCAGTTCTTGAACTGACCACTGCAATAGCAGCCTGAGGGCAAAGGCACCAGGACTGAGGCTGAAGTATGTGCCAGCACTATCACACCACAGCCAACAAAAGTGCCTCCGAACTACTGCCAACAGGGAATGGCTGAGCACAGACCCAGAAGTTACCCTTCTGAAAGGGCAAAACAAGGGAGTGCCCATATGTGAGGAGCCAGGAAGCTCCAAGAAAACTGTGGGATGAGGCAAAAGCAGCTGTCACAGCCTTGTGCCAGAACATCTGCAGAATCTCATGTCAAACTGTTTTCTCATATTCCTGAGATCAAGGCTTTGGAGGGTTTTGTACAAAGGCCTCAACCCACAGATAGGAACTGATAATTCATACAGCACTTGGAACTGCATAACTTGAAAGGAATTGGGAGATAGCCTCCTACATTGCTTACTGAAAA
Source organism: Amazona ochrocephala (assembly GCA_039720435.1). Lineage (NCBI taxonomy): Eukaryota > Metazoa > Chordata > Aves > Psittaciformes > Psittacidae > Amazona > Amazona ochrocephala. Next base: position 68,155,255 of record CM077879.1, read on the forward strand.
TACAGAAGTTTTACAATACAAGAAAATGGCTGTAATTTATCTATCTGATCCTCTGGTTATCTGTAAGCTTTTTATGACTTTGGAAAAGGAATCAAGCCACATAAAGAATTGCTCAGTATCCTTTCTTTATCTGCAAGCTTTTTTTAATAACAGTCTATATGATTCTGCATATGGAATTAAGGCAACTTGTTATTCATTCCACAATAGTTTTCCAAGACCAGTTTCAAGTTTCAAAATTCAGGTTTTGCAAAGTTACAGTACTGCAACCTTACAGCTGAGACAAGAAGACAGTAATTCCCAAACACCACAGACAGGTTCTGTGAGATTGTCAGTAGGAAAGCTAAAACAGCCATAAAGTTTCCCATATTTTCCACTGCATTCTCCTACTGAACAGTTATAGCCATCTTACTACAGAGGACAGGACTCCAAGCCCCAAACACGCTGCTGAGTCAGACTGCAAGGATGAACTTCAATAACTTACAACTCTCCATGACTACTTACTTTCAGGCTGAAAGCCAGCGCACAAAAAGAGCACATGAAGATTTCAGATTACTTGGCTTTAAGCAGTCTAGATGCTTTTAATTCTGGGGCTAAAACCAGTACTCCCCAGTGCCTGAGATAATAAGCCTTTAGGCTCAAATGACCCTAACTGCTGGCCTGTAAGATGGAGAAGAGTCCTTGTGTCCCAAGTCAGGGAGGGCAAGAAGCCAGGCAAAGGTGTGATGGAAACCTGCCTGCATTCACAAATACAAGACTTCACCTAAAGCAGCCTGTCACCAACAATCCCAGTTCACAAATCACAGGAAATACACTGGGTCTGACCATGAGCAAGAGTCACAGCTGATAAACTAGTGGGGACAAGGGCAAAGGGAACAGTTATCCAGTAAACCATAGTAAACAGCTCTGGAGCGCTTATGCCAGTTAAGTTAGCTGATGTTTTCTGCACAGAACAGAATTTCAAAGAAGCCTGTAGCAAAGTCAGAGTAAAAAAACTTCCTGCATAACAGAAGGATACAGGGAATTCAGCAAGAACATCAATCATTTCAGCACTGTCTCTAGGGAAAAAAACCTAAAGTTTCTACTTTAAATTTGTGCATAGTCTGATTCCGTGAAGAAATATATTACAAAGGTGCAGTGTTTGAAGATGTTAAATAGCTAGCAGTAACAAGAAAAAGGGGGTTTAAATATATCTACCCTATCTTGTTAAAACAAGTGCTTTCTAAATTTTTATTTTTTTTTTTTTTTTTTGAGAAAAGTGGATTGAAAGCCAAAAATTTGAAAGTGACTTACACAGTGGCGCAGAACCCAGAAGATGCACAAGCAGTGCACTAGTTTACAGCACTTATCAGCTTCAGGTGCCCTAACTGTCTTCACTGTCAGTGATTTCAGGAAACATCAGCCTGCTTTTACAGAAGAGTTTCTAATGGATTTAATATTTAGCTTTTCTTTACTTTCTTGATAATGCTGCTAACAGTATCTGGTTGGCCAGTTGTTTCAATTTATTTTCACCCTCTAAAGAGGAAAAAGAGGTTTCCACTACTCAGAAGTTAAAGTTTGAGGACATTCTTTTCCTCATGGGGAAAAACACTGGTCCTGTCTCCTACATGCACTAGATGTGCTCTGCTTATACAGTTGCATTAAACCAGAAAAACATTTCTAATATAGCTTGCAGTTTATACTAGCAGAACAATACTTCACCAGAAAAGCTTGTTCAAGTGTTCCTTCCCATCCATCCTCCCTCACTGCCATAAAATATACTGTATCATTCATTAATCACTGTCGTTCTGCTGCCAATGTAACTACACTGGGGCTTTGTGGCTGACGTAACTGCTGGCAGTCTAACCTCACCATGCTAATCACCAACATAAGTATCTGGGAAAAAACCCTGTAAATTAGACCTTTCCTTGGCAAGTATATTAAGGAAGTCTACATCTGGGAGTACTACAGTGCTTGTTTATAACTGGCTACCTCCAACAGCTGCCTTGGGCCAGCAAGGTCACAGGTCCACAAGCAGATGAACAGCTCAACAGCTTGCTCCCACCCAAAGAGAAAAGGTTTCCCTTTACTCCCTTGTGCCAGCTTTGGTACTCCCAGCACAATTTCCCATCTGCTTACATTCTGTTGGCCAATTGCCTTCCTAACCTGGCAAAAACAACAACAAAAACACCACTGTTCTGCAGAACGGCTGGAACAGCTCAGAGCAGGATGAGCACCCAAGTCACCCAGCCAGCATATGCAAAGAAATCTGTGGCTGAGGTTGAGAGGAGCCAAACTGTTAAAAGTTCTGTCTGTCTTGTGGAGCTGCCACCCCTCTGATTTTACATGATACACCAGACAATGATTAGCTCACACTCAGACATGAGTACTCCAGTCAATTTGCAAAACCTCATCTCACCCCCGGAGCAATGAGCTCTGCCCCAGCTGGTTCTGAATAACCACCCTCGGAAGAACTTCACCCCCCCTGCAGATACCACTGCCTTCTGTTCTAGGTAACCAGACAGCAAACTACAGCAAAAAGAAAAATTATTCCCTATTCATCTGTGAAAAAACCACCACAAACCACAGAGTTCTGAGAGTATTTCTAAAATACTTTCCAGATGAAATCTGACACATTATAGAAGCTACAATTATGTTATCTTAAGGTTTTAGGTTAATAAAGACAAAGATTTTTTTATTTGGCTACCACATCCAAGTGAAAGCATTTAACAATGATACTAGCTAGCATGGATAACAAAGGGCCTGTTATTAAGTATGGCAGACTGTAAAGCCAGTAGTGGGCAAAAAATGAAAAACGGGAAACTGTAATACCCCAGATGGCAACCTGTACATAAGCCAAGTTTTTCAAGACATTCAGCAAGGTCAAAATTCACATTTTTAAAAATCACGACATTCATCAGGTAACTAGCAGAACAGGCACAAAGACATAACCAATGTCCATGCATTCTAGCCATCTACCTATCTCCTCAGTGATAAAAAGGCATAAGTATCTGACAGCAAGAGGAAAGACCAAGAGATTGTGTGACGGGAGAGGAAACTCTGCTCCTGAATGTTGGAGACTCATGGTGAGACCTCAGTATAGCCACACAAGTTGAGTCTGTGTTCCTCATCTCCCTCTTTCCACCCTGTGCAGGGAAGCACACACTTTAGATGTGTTTGAAATTCCCCAAAACTACACATTTGAAATTAAACCTGTGCAATCATATTATGCATTTAACAATCCCTGAAGCCATCATATCTATGAGAAGGTCAGGGTAAATTTCAAATCTGTTTTCACTACTGTTGTGATAAAACAATAATGCTGTTGTCATACAACTGGAAAAACAGGAGTCATCTGGACATGGTCCTGGGCAAGCTAGGTGGCCATGCTTGAGTAGGGGGCTGGATCAGATGACCTCCAGAGGTCCTTTCCAATCTCAGCCACCCTGTGATTCTGCCAAGCTCTCAACACAACCACGTGCTAATCATCTGAACACAAGAATTTGGTCCACATCAGAAAAACAGTTTCAGGAAAACTGGATAGAACTCTGCTTGCCTCAGCACAAATACAGAATCACAACTGCTACTAGGTAGAGGTAGGCCCCGAGCTCTATATTTTTCATGCACATGCAGAGTCACAAAAGAAATGCTTTTAAAGTTATATTCTAGTAATCCTAAACTAATTCTACAAATAATAGACTGTCATGAATAATGATAAAAATCTCAATCACATCACTGTTTCCCTGATTTTGACCACTTCACCAAGTCCTATTAAAAACTGCCCATCAACTTCACAGTAAGAACTGTACTTAAGCAAATACTATTTTTAAGAATTTCAAATCCAAACAAGGGGGAGCAGAAGGCAAAGCAGAGGACAATACCATGAGAAATAATCCCTCTCCAAATTTTATGTAACTTTTAGAATATTTTAGAATTTTTTCAAAGCATCCAGAAGTCTGAGTTGCCTCACTCATCCTTCCTCCACTGCTTGTAACCTTGAAGTTTCGCTTCACACATGGCTTCGTTCCATTCAAATGCAAGTCCTCACCACTGTCACCTTGCTTCACATACAGCCCTGGTATGAAGACATTTTCCACCCCTTTTTTCACTGCTTGTGAGCTACTGAAAGATTCTGATCTACAGAGGTTCCTATACCATCCTGACCACTATAGCACCAGGTAACTTCAGTAACCATGACTAACCCTTGTCATGTTTGTCTCCCAGGACCTGTGAGCAGAATCTACACTCCTAAGTTGGCACTAGTGACCTAACTTGGAAGTAACTTACTTGCTTCACAGCTTGCAGCTCAGAAACCCTTGGAAAAAAACAAAAACAAAAAAAAACAAAAACAAAAAAACCAAAAAAAAAAAAAAAAAAAACCAAAAAAAAAAAAAAAACACCACAAACTGGCCAACAGTGAGCAAGGGTGCTAACTTTTTTGTCCTACCAAAACACTAGCAGTTTGTTCTGCAACACCTTGGGAGAGCTATCAAAAGGAGAGCTGTCAAAAGGACAGAGTTAAAAAACAACAAACAAGAACAACCACAAAAACCCCAACCCAGGCACTTTTGCTATTCTTTAGTTTTCTGATTTACATGGACACCACAGAGAATTAAGCTATCAAGTGAAACAACATGAGATGTGTCAGTTCCACACTATCTTCCATTCTCTCTCTCACACACACACTCTTCCAAATTTGTCTTGGAGAAAATTTTTGAGAGCCATCTTTCCCCTGCCTTGGAAATACGACTAGTTACAAGCCACATATTTTGCCCCCAGTATGTCAGCTAAAGTCCTTATTAGTAAGATACATGTAAGTCCCCAAAGACATTTGATTAATTCCTCTTATGTCAATACTCAAATTAAACCTAACAGGCACAAAGGAGAAATATATTGGTAGAATAAAGTCAACCATGCAGCTCATTAACAACATCTGACCAAACAGCAGATGTTTCCTCCTCCTATCTCCCATAGAAACACAGTAAAGTGGAAGACACAATCTGTTGCAACATGAATCTCTAGTTATTTATTTCATCTTTAACTAAAACTGATTTTATTCTTTTAAGCATTTAAACAGTATTTAAATATTACTGTATAAATAGGATTACATACACACACCTTGATGAATTTACAAGCTCTTCCCAACTATGCATAGGTTTAGTCTACTATTATCTGATCCAAATAACTTAACTTGCAACAGCAGTGAATGTTATTTTAGGCACCCATACGTGCACATGGAGATACAGCATAGCTATCAAGTGCGAATAACCCTATATACATACTACCGTAAGAATAAGGTGTCAAGAGTTTCATGTCCTGGTTTCATCACACGACACCAGACAGAATGCTGCTATTATTGCCAATGCCTTAAAATGCTTGAAATCAAAAATATGAAATTATTTACAAGAAAAATATCCTCAGTAAATCAGTCTTTCATGTAAACACAGAAGAATGAGATAGTAATTCCCAGTATTTAACAATGTGACAAAGAAAAGCAAGCAGAAGTATGATCAACTATGGTCACTGCTTGCCCCAAGCAATCTGAACATACAGAATTCTCTGAATTCATCGAAGACTTTTTGACCTGCTGCATCAGTGTCGAGATGTTAGCTCTGCGTGCACACATGCTTTTTTGCTTTCACTTACCTACACAAGTTTTTAAACTGTACATCAGTCTTGCAACCTCTGTAGAAGAAACTATGTAATGCTGTAAATCCTGAAATCCAACTTCTACTCTTGCACAAAATCTGTATTTAGAGGATGCATTTTCAGCTTCCCCTCAAACAGTAGATCAGTCCAAGTACTGAGTGACGGTCCACCAGTCAAAGCTGAAGGGCAGATGTTACGCTACACCCATGCTGGGGACAGCAGCAAGGAGGCAGTGAAAACTTGCAATTCTGTCTATAATCACTTCAGCATTGTACAAAAATTTTTAATGTGTACCTTGCTTCCAAGTTACCCAATACTGGACCAATAGTCCATACATCACTTTGATGTGGATTGGCATTTTAATGATTTCAATGACAAAAACTTGCAAGTTAAATACTTCTGAATACCATTAGTGCTAGAATTCAGACTGTCTATATTGACTCTCAGTCTCATCTGCTGCCATATTGGGATGAGTGTTCCCTTTGTAAGCACAGAAATATGAAATAATGCTTCAGAAATCACTGGTGAACCACATTAACGATTTGCTTACATGCCAAGTCAACATAATAGTTGTCTTCGGATGATACTGCTTTGAACAGCACCTAAATATAATGACTTACATAAACGCATGTTTAAAAATATTTTTTTTTCCTCCCTATACTCTAGACTTTGCCTGTGCATGCTGGGAAAAAAGTGGGAAAGAATAAAATCATAAAGACTGGTGACATCTAATATCAGTCTCCCAAGTGGGTATCTCATTTTGAAATACAAGTGATACATAGTCTAGAACAATTACAGATCTATGTTAGAATGACTGAACCGTCCAAGTGACCAGAATAGCTGTACTGGTCAAGTTCCCTGCATTTGCAAGTCTAGAGGGAAAAAAAACTTCAACTCCTGATCTGAACTCAGCTTTTAAGAAGTTTCCCAAGACACAGCACCCGCAAGAAGAGTACAACTGAGTAAAGGAATCTGTACTTGCAGAAAAGCCTTTGTAACTTAATGAAAGCCCAACCCAGCAGCTGTGTCTCACATACTGCTATCAGAGGGCAGCAGCATGGTCACACAGCTGTGCAACACTTCCACCATCGTAACCCCAGTACCACAGTACCAGATACACATCCTCCCTCCTCCTCCAAAATAAAACCTAAATAAACCCGGACCCATTCACACAACTCAGCAGAGTTCAGCCTTACTTGCACTGAATGCTTGACCTCACACAGTCTAATTAGAGGTAGTGTGCTCGATCTTTGTTCCTATTCAACCAGGAGGGACTTCCAAAGCCAATACATACATGCATAAAGCTGAAGGAGGGAGAAATCCTCTAAAATCTGGGTTCACTCTGGAGAACGCTTTACATTCCTTGGAATTAGCTTGTTTATTTTATGAAACGTTTGGCTTCTCAGTTAAAAAACAAAGACATCCCCCACTCAAATACACACAAAACCCAAAACCTTCTGTAATGCAAATTAACATTTGTCCTCTGAGGAGGATAGGGATCTTTGTGGCAGCCATTAGCAGCCAAAAGTGTCCTTCTCCTCACCCGTGAATCCACCCTCTGCAAAGCCCTTCACAAAAGGCCCAATCTAACATATTCTCTGCTTATTTTGAATCTTGAAAAATAGTTACATTCTAATGGAAACAGTTACAGGGCAGCCTGCAGGGATTCAATTCTAGCAATGAGAAAGTATCAATTTAAAATAACTTCTTTCCCATCCCAAACAAAAAACACTGTTCTAACACAAAAATCCTCTGCACTCTAAAGTTACACCATGGTAGCTTGGGCAAAATAGCTAGAGAAGTGCAAGATGCCTGTGTAGAAATCCTTTAAGTCACCAGCATTTCAAGCCACACTTGCCAACTTGGTGTTTACGTTTTAAACTCACATTTTCTATTCAGTAACTTCAAATGTAAACTTCCAGGAACTGTGTATCATCTTTTAACTATTAAGACTTATATGCATCCAATTTTTTGAGACACTGCTATACACAGAAGAAAGACCTGTGGAAGTCCGTCAGTCTGCAGCTACTGGAGGGAAACAAGTGAAGTTTTTATGTGCGGAACACACCTTTCCCCACTCTGAAAGCACAACTGGGTGAGTATGTCATCAAAACCTAAACCAGAAATTAAAACCAAACAAAAATTAGTAGAATCTGTTAACTAGAAAGCAATTTGTGAAATCTGATTTTATAGCTCTCTCTCAATAATGTAGTTCTTTTTATTCATCTGCATTGACATAGCAGAACAGAGTTCTCTATACAGATTTTTATAAGACACTGCACCCGAAAGCAAGCTTTTTTTTATCTGCCACTCAGAAAGCACATGCTATCAAGATGCAACTGAACTTGGAGAGCAGCACATCTCTTGCCATTAGTGACCATTTATTTTCTCTGCTTAAATCTCTAAAAATTTTTTTTTACACTGGTGACTAAACCTAAGAGATGTTTCTTTCTTGGCTAGGAGAAGCTCAGGAGATCCAGTGCAGATTTCACATGAATCCGGGTATAAGAAGTTGGTTTAACCACAAACACATGCAAAACTCAAATCACCAAGCAGCACACTGACTAGCAGAAAGAAGGAAAAAGGAGTTTTAGCAGGGTTTTCCTAAAACACTGCACAGTGATTTTATCAGCAGAAACAAGAAGATCTAAGATGTTTGGTATACAATAAAAGTTTTCCTACCTGTGCCATGCAACTTTCTAAGCTACTTAGAGATGAAACATGAATCCAAAGCCACAGATACCTTCACTAAGAAGAGCAGACACCTATGCCAACCCATATTCAAAATTACAGTCAATGTTCCAAAATAAATTTGGTCATATAGTTCAAGATATGACTAAAATTCTGTCTTACACAAAAACTCAGATCTGCAGGAACACTTCAACAGGCTGTTACAAACTTTAGTAGGATAAAAATACTAGGAAATGCCTGTTTGTCCCTTTGATATCCACTAGCACAGTCTGGAGGTATAGTCTAGCTGATTTTCAGGCTTGGAAAGGGTATATAAAATTCAGAGAGATTCACTCACAACCACTTCTCCCCACATACACCTCCAAGCTGCACATGCCTTCATCTATTTAAGTTGCCAGTGACTGCAAGAAAGAGGTTAAGAGTCAACCTAAACTAGTTCAGCACTTATTCTTAACAGGGCCACAAGCTTTAATTTCAACTACTCCTTGCATAACTTAAATAATACACATGGTGCTCTCTGTATTTGATTCTTCAACCACCCATATCTGAAGTACAATGGGACATGTCACAGACACTTGCTTTGCTGCCCTCATAATACAGTTTAATTATGATGACTGAACTAACAGGCTCACATCATAGACTTTTACAGGTTGACCCTGTGTCATCCTGATGTATCATTTTGCACCAGTTTAGTGCTGTAAATCAATTTAAGATCTCCAGCAGGTTGAAAAGGCTGGTAATGATGCTTTCTCTGCAGCCTCTGGGGACCCCACATTATACACAACTTACATTATTTATAAAGTTGAGATGATGCCTCCATTAGGCTTGTGAGATTACTCAAATGAGCTTTTATTTTACACACACAGCTTGGGCTTCATAGAGCAGAACACCAGCTATATGTAATATGCACTGTAATACTGAAGCACTCACGCTTCAATAAAAGAAAAAAGGTCATAATCCCTTCATTTTTAAAAATTTAAATCTTTATACTGAGCAAAGAAACTCATAATTCAATCTCAGTAATTTCCCAATAGACAGAAACACTAGTAGCACTTTTATTAACTGTGCATTGCTTTTCCTTATGTTCAACTCTTTACTTTGTGTTCAAACTACAGAGGAAAAGCAAACACTCATCAGCTTTCAAACATTTGATAGTTAATATTTACAGAGAAACATCACCATCTGCTTATTCAGTCACCTTTTCTCAAATGTATTGGACCATCACATCTTCAAGGGTACATAAAAAGACAAATTGAGCAGGAGTAGGAAAAAAATGTATTTGATTACATACACAATGGTTGATGGAATCAAAACCAAAGGAAGGACAAATCCCTACCCTTAGGGTAACCTGATCATGCTGTGAACAAATTCCCTCTAGTAGCTGTGAAGGTTTCTGGATCATACAAATCACGAGAAATTTCTCTCAAGTGCCTACTTACAGCCTGAAGTAAATTTCAAGATTTCATCCCTAAGACCAGAGCAAGAACTTCAGAAAGGGCTAGATATCTTTCACTTTCATAATGATGCTCTTCCAGTCATACTAAAGAAGTGATCACACAAAACTTGCACTAAAATCTAATGAGAACCTCTAAAAAGCTTCACAGCACTGCTCGCTGGTTCTATGGGAAAATAAAAAGTATTAATCAGTTGCAAATAGAAATTCATTTCCCATAATTTAGCAGTTACTGTTACTGACAAATAAAAGAAAAAAAAAATGAAGTCAACATTAACACCTCGGGTTCCCTCACATGACTGGCTCCTATTGTTTGACAGGACAAGGTGCACCCTGTTAGCCACATGAAGCCTAAGCAGAATTAGACACATGACAGCAAAGAAAAGTGGTCTCTGTGGGCTGGGCTAGCTGCAGTTTTCAGTCTTATTCTCAAGCACTGCTTAAAATCACATATAACTGCTGGGGGCAAAAATATGAAGTTGACTTCTGGGTGCAAAAGAGATCTGACTACCTGCTATAACATGCTTGAAACACAGCTTTTTCCTAAGCATATCAGTTTCAAGATGCCGTATCCTTAAACGCTGACATCCATTAAACACTGACATGTTTCATGTGATGAGCTTTTCCATTTGCTTGTATCTGAAATACACATCTATTTTACTCCTCGCCACCTGGATCTAACAATACTTCTTCCCCAAATAAAGCTTCTATGTTTTTAATAAGTAGCAAGCACCATTTTTTCCTAAAATACACCCAAATAAGTCTTATTGTTCAGAATAAGCTCTAATTATTCAGATACTGTAAAAGCAAACTGTAAGGTCAGACCATATATCTTCTTCAGATTGATCTACTAACAAAAGAGCAAGCACAGCAACCCTTTCTCACTCAGAACTCCAAATGACTTCAGTTTATTAAAAAATAAAAAGTCAAGATTTGGCCAAGATCCTTTTGAAGGCATGACTGAATATTTCCACACCAGTAAGTTATAATAAGCTTTAAAGATCTATATTCAGTTTGACTGTAGAGCCCGAGTATACGAAAAAACTACATTGTGGAAAGGAAAAACACACATGCATTCAGAACTTATAACAGGGAGGAGGGAAAAAAATTAAGTGAACTTTCCTTGACCTCTAAGCACAGATTTGTCATTAAAGGGGGGAGGTTAAAATAAGAAAAAGGAGGGGAAGGGGCCGTGGAAAGAAAGGAAGGAGGAAAGAACCCCCACTTTCGGCGGTCAGGCACACGGGTCGGCCAGGGCAGGAGGGAAAGGCTTTTCCCTACAAACACAAAGGAGGGCTTGCCCCGGACGGCCGGAGCTCTGCCGCGGGAGCAACCCCGCGTTCGCCGAGAGGCAGGAGGGCGGCTTCCCGGGGGAGCCGGGCTCTCCCTCCCTTCGGGCCCGAAGCGGCACCTACCCACAAACTTCGAGCCGCGAACGGCCGGCGGAGAAGCGGCCCTGGGTCTCCCCCGGGCTGCCGGAGGGACGCCATCATGCCAGGGAGAGGAGCGGAGCCGCGCTCCCTTCGCGCCGCGGAGCAACAGCTCCCGGCCCGGCCCGGGCGAGGGAAGGAGAAAGGAGGAGGAGAGCGGCGCGGGCTGCGCCGGCCGGCGCGATCAACGGAGAAAGACGCAAGGGGTTGGTTATGGGAGCGGGGTGGGTAACGCGAAGTCGTCGTTACCGGCGGCGCGGGGTCTCGCTCGCGCTGCCTCAGCGCCTGGCTCGATCCGGTCTCGCTGGCGTCAGGCAGTCGGAGCCGCCCAGCCCCACCGCGCGCCCCGCCGCCAGCGCACGGCTCCCCAGCACACGCGCGCGCGCTCGCGCTCCTTCACTCCCTCCCTCCCCCTCCCCCCCGACTCCTTGCACCGGCCCGGCAAGGGATCCTCTCCAAACTACCGCCCGCCGCCGGGCCCCGCTAGGAGCGCTGCGCGCGCCGCCGGCCAGCGGCCGTCCTGAGGGAAGGGGAGGTGAAGGCGGGAAGGAGCTCGGGTAGGTTCAGCCCCGGTTCCCCACGCTCCTTCCGTCCCGGTGTCCACCCGCGTTGACTCGGCCGCCCTCGAGGCGTACGGAGGTCAAAAACGCGCTCATGGGTCCGCCCGTGATGTTGCGGCGGCCGGGGCTGAGGGAAAGCGCCAAGTGCCGTGAGACTGGCTATCAGTTAAATCCTGAAAGGCTCCGATGGAGCTGGAGACCATCCTGTCTCTTGCTTACAGATGATTCAGCCCCTGACTTGGTCAGTGCTTAATATTGCAGGAGTTGCTGTAATACCTTCCAATACCAGGTCACTGTCCCCGGGTGCTTTACGTGTGGACCTCATCCTGGCCATAGGTACTGCTGTGGTTTCTCCTTTATGCAAGTGAAACTATTAAAGTGCTTGAGCCTTCTTGTGCAATCAGATATATAGCAATGAGGTCTCAGCCCGGTGGCCCTCTGAAGTGAACCTGAATTCTATCTGAATCTGCAAGTGTCTGGTCAAAAGGGGACCTACCTGGAAGTTCACAGCCCACCTGAGGAACAGTAAAGCCTCTCTTACCTGCTGTGTTTACAGGAATGCTTACAGTAATTGGGTGAGCACAGCGCGAGCAGGGCTGGACTGAAACTGATTATTTAACAATTCCTTTGGCTTTTACCCTGTCATCGTTCCTGGAAGGAGATATGAAGTAACATGTGCAAGATATTTCCACACGGCAAAATATTACAATACACTGGTATAATTACACCTTGTACTTAGGCCAGTGAATTTTCACATGTATACGAAGTTCTAGGTACGGTATTAACCTCTTTTTAAAACCCAGCAGAACTGAGGCCCAGAAAAGCTAAGGCTCTGTGAGTTTTTTACGGGATGACCAGTAGTCCTGGACTCACCCACCTTCCCACCCAGATTCATTACAAGTCTGAAGATGCAGAACTGGAATGGCTTCCCCAAGGTCACAGAAGGATCATGACTGCAGCACTAAAAAACACCCAGTGTTATGGCTGTGGTGTTAGCACTTCTTTTTAACTTTATAATCTAAAATTCATCGATTGCTTTGTGGAAATACTACATAAATTGCAAACAGGTAAACTGTACTACATTGCTAGGCAGCATGCTACAACAGAAGCATAATGAGGAACTCCCACAGAGAATGATGCCATAATATTGATGGGGGAAGTCTGGAATAAAATTAGTATTTTAATGCTTAAGTTTTGAGCCTTAAGTGATTCAAGATGAGTGAGCTTTGGTAATCAGCTTTAACTCGTATTTTGGAGTTGTACTGTATGCAATTACAGTTAGCAAATATACTTTCCTTTTACATGCAGTCATGCACAGACACAGTGCAGCACTGGGCTGCAGATATAATTGGTAAGGGTTTATCTCAAGACAAACTAAAATGCCTTTAAATTTTGTCAATGTAATGGGGATATTTGCAAGCAAGGTATGAAAAGCATGGGACTGCTGCTGGGTTTTGTACTATAGCCATGCTTAATCAGGGACACTTGTCCTGGGTAAAGAGTGGTGGATGCAGCAGTAGTGTCTGCCCAAAGAGCTTGGCAGTCTTGGTGATCCAGTCTCACAGAGAGAAATACACAGAAAAGGCCTTACATGTGCCTGAGATCTGCTGTGCTTTGCAGCCTGACTTGGCAGGACCAGGGTTGGCATCAAGCTCCATCCCCTGGATCCTCACTGCTCAAGTATCTTAGTGCATGATTCACACTAAACGGATATGACAAGCAGATAATTAGGGAAGCACTGCAGTTTGTCAGGTGTCTTGTTAGAATCGCAGTTTTGCGGATTTTGCTGTTGTTAGGGTTGACTGGTCGGTTTGCTTTGGCATGACAGAATCAAATTATTTTCTACTTACATTGAGGCTTGGGGAGAATCACATTAATATGCTCCTTTACCTAAAAAGGGCTCTAAAACAGCCTAGTATGGCCTTTTGCTGATGTTTAATAACCAGAACGATTGTCCAGGAGAGAGCTGGTTAGAACTGGCTTCTTGTTGTGTGAGAAGATCAGAGGGCAAGCAGAAGCAGTGTGCCATGGTCAAATCTGCCATAAGGCTTCCCTGGCTGGGCTGTTTTGGTACACAGCTGAGTCAAAACTTCAGGTTAAGATGTTCAACTCACACCTAACTGTCCAAACCCATTACTCTGTGAGTGAGTGTCTTACTTGTACATTCACCACTTCTAACTCCATCAGCTACTTTTAATGTACTGTAATTAAACATCATTAGCATCTGCCTAGGTATTCTGAAAAACATGAGGAAGATGAAAAAAGGAGAGGAGAGGGGCACATACACCTGGGTGTCTTGCTTGATGCTACTTGTGTAACAGCGTTCCTCCTCTGCATTGGCCTGAATAACTGTGCGACGTCAAGAGGTGACAGAGAACTTGTTTTTTTTCCTCTTTTTACTCTGCAACTATATGATTATTCAGACTGGTGCAAGGAAAACAGGCCATGAGGCTGGGGCAGTGAAGAAAAAGATGAACTATCCCTTCTGTAAACAGCCTGACTTTTCATCAGATCGGGTGTACAATCCAATGACACCATCAGTAATACGTCCTGTGAACCTGTCTTTTAATGGACCTGGGGCACTTATGCAGATAAACTTCTAACAAGATTCTCAAAGGGAACTTTAATCTCACAGGCACTTTCTGACATCTCACCAGGCACCTGCCTAATCACCTTTAAAATCTTTCTCAGAATTAGCATATCAGAAGGCAAAGAGCTAAAAAGATATTAATTATACTGCATATTTTATACTACTGTATTATGTAACAGATATCTAAGAAATACTGCTACTAATACTGCTACTACTACTATTAGCTTTCAATCTTCCTCTAAATTTAAAGGTTATGTGCAGATTATGATTTAGTATTTCTTGTTAACCTCAGCCAGGCTTCTTCTGGCTTATTCAGGAGGTTCCAGGGATAGAACACCTTCTGGAGACAGTTTAGCTCCAAACTCGGTAACTTTGCTTCAACTTTATGTACACCAGCTTTCTGCGAGAAAGTAGTTTCATGGATAATTAAGTTGTATCAAACACATATTATTTTCATTAAAGTCACTGCGGTAATTTTCTTTTTAGCCATTACAGTGTTGCTCTGGTATGGGAAAGTAGCAACAATATTTTCAGAGAAAAGAGGCAGTTCTGTCAAGAAGAATAACAGCTTTCTAAGGATACTTTATTTCATTATTTCCTTGTTACCTGGCCTGGCTGGTAAAGTTTATCAACCCCTATCCTTCATGGCTTGTCTGCCTGTTCTTTGCATAGGTGAGGTATTAAGCAAACCTCCCACCTCAGCATTATGAAAATAGGTTATGCAGACTGTTCAGCAACTACACACATGTGTTTGGGAAAGATGCCTCAGGCAGAAGACAGCATGTGGGAGAAGGTAAGGAGTATTCTTAGGAGGTCATCATAACTGTGCAGAGCTGCATATTGTTTTGCACACCCATCTGGATACAAGGAGCTCTCTAGCCACAGCAGCACAGAGTTCATAGCTGATTTCCACTGTTGGGAAAGGCACTTGGGTTTGAGCTAGTTTGAATACTTCAGTCCTGCACCACTGCAGAAGTGTTCAGCCCATACCAGTATGGTGGGATGGGCTGAACTGTGGCCTCCAGAGGCAGATTGAACAGGGCAGCAAAATGACAGCAGCAGCAAAGCTTCTCATCCGACACCCTGACCCCATTAAAGAGGGCTCAGTGGCCTTCCTGTCTCCACTTGCCACTGTGGACAGCTGGAGTGAAGGGGCTGTTGGGACTGCTCTCCTTCCCGTCCATCTCTCTCCCTTCCAACTCTTCTGCTCCCCAGCAGCCTCAGCCACCCTAAGCACCTGCCCAAGGCTGGCTGAGTGGGGGTAAGCACAGAGGCCCATCACCAGCACTGTAATGGGAATGCAGAAATATTGCTACCTTCAGCTGTTTAAGGAGACTGGTGCTTGGAGGAACTGTTCTGGTGCCATCCTCAGAAAAATTACTTCTGCATCCTTCAGTGGAAGACAAAATAAGCTGTTTTATTATAAAAGTTGATCTGTCCTCATCCTTGGGAGCCGAGATTCAATTTTACCTCACGGAAGAGAAGCTTTGAGCTGGCACTGTTCAGATTACACACAAAGAGGAACTAAATTGTGAAAGGCCCTGAAGACAGAAGCTGTGACATGAGGTCTCTCTATACTCCAGCTTTGGTGTGTCTGTTTTCTAGGATGAACCCTTCATGAGTTTGTCTCTGTAGAGTCAACTGTCTACTTGGGACCTGCCTTAGTTTCCTGGCTCACTCTCATATGCAAAAGAACAAAGAACCCATTTTGTCTTTAGAAGTTCTTCCTAAACTGGCCCACTGTGATTAAGTGGTATTCATATAGAGTAAATGTAGAACTGATAAGTTTACAAGGTTATGACATGTATTTCCCGCTGTTACATTAAATAAGGCTCCTGCCATAAATCTGCAGATACCAGAAAGGTCTTTGATCAGAATGAGCAGTCGTTCATCTTTTCCACCCTTGAGATGATGGGATTCAGACCAAAATTCATTACTTTCTGAAGATTAATGTACCCAGCTAAAGCTGCCAAGGTCTTTATTAAAAGTTACGAATCTGAAAGGTTTGGGCAGAAACAAAGTAATAAGCAGGGCACTCCCTTATCTCCTTTATTGGTTGTTTTGTCTATAGACTTTGATGTAAGGACTTTGCTCCCACAATATATTGCTGGTAAAGAAAGGAGATTGCACTCTGTTCTGGTGCCTAATCACGTGCTGCCACAAAGCACAGTATTCCTGCCCACTGTACTGCACCAGTACTGTACTTTCTAGAGAACAAAATTCTCCCTTTTGATCTTGCCTGCATCCATGTAGAAGCTTCTGAAGGTAGTTTCACTTTCTCCTGGCTATCACCTCAGCAAGAGATAATGGACACCATGTAGCCGAACATTATTCTTTTAAAACTAAATTTCTCTTCAGTCATTCAGTCACTCAGCTTAAAAAAAGATTTACATAACTGAAATAACCTAGCTCTGTTACTGGTTTCTTGGAAGGCACTACTAAAAGTAATCTTATCTCTCATTTAATTACTGTTTTCAAGTTCTTACAGTCCTTGTCCCAGTTATATCTTGTTGCAAAAACCGCCAGAGAATGATATGTTAAAATTTATTCAGACAAGTAGCAGATACAAAATTAAAACTAATAACTCTATGAGAAAAGGAATCAAAGCTGGTTTGGCTATCCTGAGCTCTTACACTGTGGTCATTTGGTTGCACTGGCTGTACTACCAGTGTACGAATGACCAATGCTGTGCAAGTGACTGTGTGTCACAGCTGGCTATGCAGGGCTAGGGAGTGCTGTGGTCAGCAGTTGCACTAGCATCCACAGGCTAAAGAAGCTATAGGAAGGACTGGATTGTGGCAGTGGATGAAGGCTGGGCAAACCGTTATGATTGTTTGCATACAGGGCTCTATCTCCTTCTTTATACCTGAAGAGGACACAACTATATTACACCATTGGAAGACTAGCAAAATCAAAATCATAGAATCACAGAACAGTTTGGGTTGGGGGGGACCTTAAAGCTCACCCAGTTCCAACCCCCTGCCGTGGGGAGGGACACTTTCCACTAGACCAGGTTGCTCAAAGCCCCGCCCAACCTGGCCTTGAACACTGCCAGGGATAGGCAGCCACAGCTTCTCCGGGCACCCTGTGCCAAGGCCTCACCACCCTCACAGGGAAGAGCTTCATCCTAATATCTAATCTAAATCACCTCTCTGTCAGTTTAAAACCATTCCCCCTTGTCCTGCACTGCCTGCCCTTGAAAAAAGTCCCTCTCCATATTTCTTGTAGGCCCTGCTTAAGGTAGTGGAGGACTGTTACAAGGTTTCCCCTGAGCCTTCTCTTCTCCAGGCTGAACAATCCCACAATACTGCACCTAAATGCATCCCTTTACTTCCACGTTTTGTTGATATTTTGTGACAGAACACTCAGCCCATTTTACATAATGATTAAAAACTTAATATAAAAAGGCATCATGTCTTATTTTTATTCCCCATATAAATGGTACTTATCTTGAGTAATTTAGGAACCTCTTTTCAATTTGTCTGAAATGGTGCAAGTCTAAGTTATGTTGCCCAAGTTCAGTGTCACTCTTGGCTGCATAAGTCAGTAGTAAAACAGTCCCACCCTTCCTCCTCCTCCACAATGGCTGCTCATCCCTAACCCCATGTCATCCACCCCCTTTGTGCTGGCAGAGTTGTTGGTGCAGCTGCGAACTGAACAGGCCCAGGGAACTGATCTGGCTGGGGAAAGCAAATGTTTTGGGGCCAAGCTCATTTTTAATTTGGAACAATTCCCTGATCTGGTTCATTGTGGGGCTGTCCAAATTCTTGTGCTGATCTTGTGCAGGGGCAGGGCTGAGGTGGGAGAAAGGGCAAAACTTATCTTTTTGATAATGTTGTTGGCTTCAGCCAGTTTAAAGTGGTTATTTGTGGTAGACTTTGTGCAGTTTCTTCTTTAAACAAGGAAAAAATACTTCTGTGTTGAACAAAACTGCAAATATGCTTGTAGAAGAACTGTACTAAGCATAGGAGCAGTGCTCACTGGTGAATAACAGGCAGCTAGGAGAAAGCATGGTAGTACTGAGGAATTTAGTGAGCTGGTGTGATTACTGCATATTAGAAAAGGCAACTGCTGGACACTGCTATATATGGTAAAATGCAAAAACCTGTTGCCCTTCTGCTGTTCATAAACCAGCAGAGGCCAAAGAATCACAAGGATCCCACCAGAAATCATTAATTAACTCTTCAAAAGGCAGAACTGTGCTCAGCTGGCTTAAAGAAGCCGGCAGCTAGGCAGTGCATATGCCTGCATTCCCATGTTTTTGCTTTCTTGTATTCTCCAATTCCAGAGTTTTTCTTTGTTCTTTGTTTAAGGTGTGGAAGAAACTGAACTCCAGAGAGTAAGTAAATCAGTATTTAATTAATCATCCCAAGACAATGGGTTCTCTGCGAGTTCTCAGTCACAGACATCCTTGATAATAAATGTACATGTATTGTATTAGTTTCCATTTGCACCTGCAGGAGGTATTTACCTTGTAAGTTTCAAACATCCTGGCAGTCACACCAAGTGTTGAAAAAGGTTGCACACAGTGCAAGAACGTTTAGACCAATTTTAAACTCCACTGTTTCCTTGCTTGACCAAAAAAACCCAAATTTTTTACAAACAAGTTTGAGCAGCGTTAAAAGCTTTAGTTTTAAAAGCAACCACCTGTGCACTTCATACACTATTGGACAAATCACATCTGTAAACCCTCTTATAACTAAAAATTGTACAAAAAAGAAAAATAAATAAGTTAAGCACTTAAAAGTTGTGACTGATCAAAATTAGTGTTGCTGGTATAATCTTAGCAGTAGTTTGGGTGCATCTTTAATTTCATGCTCATGTATGTTCCTTCTTAAAGACCCCTGTCTCATTCAGTGAACAGAACAAATAGGTCAACTAGTGGAGAGTGATTTTGTTTTCTCCCCAGGTTCATGCTGCAGGTAGCCTTTATGAAAACTGTTTTTGCAATGTTCAGTTGCAAAACTGAGATTGGCTTACAGCTCATAGCTCATCTCTTGACACAAAATTCATCTTTCCTTTCCCTGCCAAATTTCATTTGTCTTCCTGAGTGGACAAGAGCACTAGACCCTCTCTCTCTCAGAAAATGGTTCTCTAATATATTCAGCTTTGGCAAATCAATTTGTTATTCTTTATCCTGTTTTCAGAAATTCTTGAACTTTTTGCTAACATTTTCTACACATATCTTGCCTGAAGCACACAGGGAGGACAGTTAATGTTTGTTGAAGTTCTGAACACATAAAATCAATGTAGTCTCAATGTAGGAAGCACTGGGCAACCTAAATTACAAGTGATGATCTCAGTCTACTAATAATACAATTAAAGGACCAAAGCATGCTGCACAGACCCAGAGATTCTGCTGGTGGTAGAGGTATCAGAGAGAAGGGAAAGGACTACACAGGTTACCAGCATTTAAGAAAACTGAATGGTTTTCTAAATACCATAGTCAATGTTTCTTTAAAACGGGGAAGCACAAAAAAAAAAAAAAAAAGGCAAAATTAAGGCACCCATTTCCTCTTCAAACAATAAAGTAGTTTTCAGTGTAAGGCATTTTATCTGGATGTCTAAAAGTACCCTTTTTACAGAGAAGGATCAAACACTCATATGGACATCACCACAGAAGGTCCCCAGAAAACTGCAGATCGCAAGAGACAGCAATGCTGCCTTATTTTGTCTGGAAAACTGCAATCTAGAAGTGGACTTACAGTCAGTGCACAGTTGGTCCAGTTCCTGTGAAGTCCAGTCACACAGTATGTGAACCCTACAGCTTGGGGAACCCTCTTGCTGCCCCACCCTGTTCATATGCCTAAGGCACCTAGAAGACAGCACTGGCAGACTGCATCACCCTGGTTGAGCAAAGCGTATGCTTGTCAGAGAGTGACCAGATGGAGGATTACAACAATTTATGGCCTTCAGTTAGACAGGCTTGCACTGTGATCTCATCAAATCTTGAACAAAATAGGTCAAGCTTGGTCAGTGTTCAGATGAGATATGCTCTTGGGAAAACACAGAGACTCTAAGAAACAGTTTAGGATTCAGATTTAGGATTCAGCTGACAAAACTGCTAAGGCACTGTCCCAGTTTTAAGCTAGATTCCCAGAGGTCCCTGGTCTGTCATGGAGACGGGGCACTGTACTGCTGTAACCATATTCCTCATTTTTCAGATGAGAAATAAAATTACAGTCATGCCTTGTGATTAATTAAATAAATCATTCTTGTCTTTGTTTGTGGACATGGCATTTGCAGAGGCAACATTAAATAGAGAAAAGCAGCTTGTTTGGTTTCTAAGATCGTGGTACAACCTGCCTGCCCTCTCTGCAAAATCCCATTTGAAAGTTTTTCAATATTAGGGCACCAAAAGCAAGAAATTTAAATTCCATTAAGATTGCAAACATCGTGAGAACTTTCTAGCCAGACGCATGCAAAATAAATTATATAATCTATCGCTTTACAAATACACTTATTTTCCTTTACATTCACATTTCCCATCCATTCACTCTTCCAGTCACCAACCTTTACCTCAGCTCATTTCCCCAGATGCTGTTCCAATGTGGTTTCATCCTTATGCTGATATTAAGCTCCTTGCTTCAAATACTGTACCTTTTTCTTTGCTTGAAAAACACAGTATGCATGTAGAATTTTATATGTAGCTATGATACTCCACAAAAAAATGCAAATTTTTATCTCAAAATAATTAAAGACAATGACAGTTATGCTTTTGGGGAAATACAATAGAGTGCAACTAATTAAGCTGAAATTTAGCCATGAAATGGCACCACTGGCTCAAGAGGAATGTGCTCACAAGGATTCTGGTAATTGCAAGTTGTCAGGACTCTACTCTCCTGTTTCCCCAGTGTAACACCTCCTGCATGCTGTATGGTGCCGGATGCTGCAGAGCAAATGCTAAGGCAAAAATGAATTCATAAACCTCACATTCTTTCTATGACTGTATTGCTTAGATGTATCAGTCTATCAGTCTACAAGAGAATTAATTTCTAGATTTTTTTTTAGGCTGAAAAGCATCCACATGTTATATGCTTTGTTTTGACTTTTGTTTTTCTTTGCCTTATGGTCATTCATCTTTGGCAAAAGTGAATCACAGAAGCAATGCCTGCCTTATTGTTGATTTGTGGTATATAATTATGTTAAAGACAGATCACTGGTCTCCTCCTTACTACAGTGCCATTTATAACAGACAATTATCCTTGCATGCTGCAGTTGTCATGATCTAGTGATTGTAAATGTTTGTTATCAGTGCAGAGCCCCTATATGCTCTGTGTTTCTCTTTAAAGCTAATTGGATTTTCCAGAGCTGTCTGTCATCCTGGAAGTTCTCTCTAGTGCAGCTCAGTTCTCCATCTACACACCAGTGAGGTTCTTGTGATATGAAGCATGTGGGGCAAAATCCGTGTACTGCTCCCACCTACTCCAGGCAAGGACTATAGTCCAGAAAAAAGAACAGCAGCACTTCTACACTGGGCAATCTCCAGCCACTGCATTGAAAGAAGCCCTACTAATGGCAGTGACAATGTGCAAATGCCAAAAGAAAGGACAAGGGGGTTTGAATACAGTGGCATTGTCTACAAAAATTAAATGCACCAAAACTCTGTAGTTGGTTTGAAAATTAGCTGAAAAAGATGCAAAGAAGTCTAAGTCTTAATGAGTTCAGTTTTTCAACATGCCACTAATTAGCTCTACAATGAATAACTGGGAACAAAATAAGGAGTGACAGACTAGGTCAGCCAGTGGTTTGCCAAGCCGTTGTCTTGTCTTTCCTACCGGGGTGGTAATTTTTGATTGTGTCTACACTATCTTTTAATGGTAATCAGGCCTGCAACTGCATTGTGTTATACACTGTACATACACCAAAACACTGCACTTGCTCTTTGATCCTGTAAAGCATGGGCAGAGAGCTCCTCCCCAAATGATATTGGTGCAGCTCCGGCTGGTGGGCATGCACATGCCTTCATTTTTGTTCTTTGCTAACCACCTCTCTACCTCCTGCTGTGCTAACCCAGTAAACCCCACATTTGTTTCTCCTCTGCCTCTTTCTGCAGTTTACACTGTGCCTATGCTCTATGATTATTTTTCTCCGCCATGTATTTACCTCCCTGGCCTCACTCCTAACATTTTGTTCTCTCTCTCTCTCTCCCTCCTTCCCACAGAATGAAGCTCTCATTGTTTCAAAGGAGTATCTTATTTACCCTATTTACATTTTACATACACTCTTGGAGTTCCCTATTCCCCTATTCCTCCACTGAACAAGGAAAATGTGACCTGTATCTATGAGTACACTGCTGGTGTGTTGAGTGTGCTGGAGACCCAAAATACCTGTTGGAGGATGTCTGCTGTACTCTGGTGAGTCTTACCAGAAGCAGATAACCATGGGAGTGCTGCAGTAATGCTCCGTTCCACACTACTGGTGAGAAAAAGAAATGGCTGTAAGTAGCCTTAAGCCTGTTAGTAAAGCCACTGCTCCTCAAAGCAGCAGTCTGGTCCCTTGTAGAACTGCAGCAGCATGCATGTCAAGAAGCAAAGAACATGATCCTCTGCATATTTTTCTGCAAGTTAACGATTTCTTCTTAGAGCGATACACATATATACAGCTTGGTGAAGAAAGATTTTTGGAAGCCTTGAATAGTGTATCAATCCCAAGCGCCTCGCTCCTCCTTAAAATCCAACAGGCTTCTTCAGACCTCATAGGATCTGTACTGTGAGGACTCCTGGACGTGTTATACACTTCTGTATCCACAGCAATTGCATAAACCCCCAATTCAACTTAACATATGTCAGAAGCTGTCAGTCAACACTGAGAAACCGCTCTGAAACACTATCAGTTAGCTGAGAAGACTGTGGTATACAGCTCCCACAGTGCCAAGCCATACAGAATCATTTTGTTTTGTGTGTGTGTGCCTTTTTTTTCCTTTTAAAACTCATCAGCCCAGTGGCTACCAAGAACACAAATGCCGCAGAAAGGATATTAGAAGAGCTGTGAGTTATTACATCACCAGGGATCTGGCAAACGTTAGATCAATGTCCTTACATTAATAAAACAGACGGCTAAGCACTGCGAACCTAGACCACTCTGCCAGCATACATTATCAAGGTGTACAAGCTATGGAGAAGAAAGTACCCTGCAGGTATGCAGGTGTTGCTTATGCAGGGGTGGGGCACAGCTCAGCAACAACATTTAGAAAAGGAGGCCAAGGCTTTTAAAGGGACCATGCTTCTCTTACCAGTGAAACAAAACCCATTAGTAAATAAGTCTTTCTTTTTTCCATTAAAGGGCTTACCATAAGTAGACTCCTATAATTCCATTCACATTATTAGCTTTTATTTCATTCATGCTAAGTGCTTTAATTACCAGGTACACATTTACCAAGCAGTGGGTAGTAGCTAGGAGGACTTCAGCCCTTTCATCAGGCTGGGCCAGTGGAGCGTCCATGACGTAGCTTTCTTCCCCCCTGTTTAGATTAGTGCTGTCTTACCCCTAGTCACATTTTATTAATGGCTAGAGCAATTGCCAGCTTAATGCTCACCTACTGATCATGCATACAGAGGTATACATACAGCGAGCACGTTGATGACACAACTTTCTTCCTCTTTACTGTAAGGAAAGTGATGTCAGCCTTCTAGCATTATCGTGTACAAAACAAGACTCAGTTACACACTTACCAGCAGATCTTGTGAACCCAGAGCTTTGCTTTCAGCAAGGCAGGCATGATAAAATCTTTCCTCTTTCTTCAATAACGTGACTAATAAATATAGAAATTCCCTTCTCCTCTCTCCCTTTGCCAGTATCTGTCTTATCTCTGGTTCTTCCTTATATGAAAGACATGTCTGTACTATGAACAGGCAACCTTAATTCTGGCATGAGATTCGTAGCACTTTGCAGTTCAGTGCTACAGAGCTGAAGCTTAACATCTGGCATCTACAAAATATGGCAGCTGGAACTTCTGCTACTGACTCTCTGCTTGCTGAGTGAGATACTGTGCCTGGAGTTAGCATGCTGTATCTTGTGAAGGCAACATCAGGCTCCACTTCAGATTCCTTTCCAAAGCAGGTGCACAGCTGAAAAAACATGACAAACATTTCTGAAATGGGTTTGCCGTTAAATACTATATCCAACACATAAGGGGGACCATCCTGAAGCTTCCTGGAATTTTGGCAGCATTTCTGAGAGATCATCTGGAAATTATTAGAGATGGGTATTACATGTATGCTGTAGGCAATAAATAAGAGTGATTTTAAGGGGCAGTGTATATTGACAAAGTAACACCTCTAAGAATAGAATACAACTACTAGCATAAACAGTAGAGAGACACTAATAAAACTGAGAAGGACCTAGGGAGTGTCTTTAAGGTATCTCTAATACCAAAAATACTAGTTTAAACAACAAAGTCCAAAGAATGCAAAAGGCTACAACCATACTAAACCCACTCAGTTAACTTGCTGGTTTATTGTATCGAAAGATCACAGTAACTATACCTTAACTTGGGCACTCAGAATACCCCCAGACCCCTGGATGTGCACCCCAGCTATGTCACAGCCTCATAGCAGAGACATACCTATTCATCAGGCTCCCACTTTGGCTTTCACTACAGGTAGAGAAACAGGCATGTTAGCTCAGAAGGAACCATGGCATTCTTTGGCCAGGCCTCTTGTCTAGATGGCTGGGAGACCAAGAGCACGATTGTTGTCCAAGGCCTTTTTACTTTAGAAACTTTTATTTACTATTTGCTCAACACTACATGACACTTTCTATCAAGGGAATATTTAAAGGTTAAGCTAACTGAAGTTGTTTTTTCTTAAGACCGGACACTAATTCAGTGGGCATCAATGAGAATTGTTCTAGTGACTTTTATAGGGTTCAGATCCTTTAGAATTGCTGGATATCTCAATTTTAGAGCTATGCTATCTTTTTTCAAGATAACCTAGAGCTTTCTCAGAGGTGAAATTTTTCATTTCAAAAAGAAGTAAATACTTTGGGTTCATGTCATGATGACCCAAATCAAAATAACCATACTCCCTGAATTCTGAAAGATAGCAGTCTACTTGTATTAGGCCCCCAGATCTGAATTTTGCAAATGCAAGCATCTTTTTTATTTTTTTCTGAGACCATATGCTTTTCCTGTGACTTTTTCTTTTCAATTTCCAGTGCAAGTGTCTAGAAGGAAAAAAACAAATCCTCTTGTGTTGCCTTATATGCAAACACTGCACCTTTGTGCGTACAGAGGAAATCCTGCAGGCAAAATCGGTAATTAGCAGAAATAAAATAGCTATTTCCAAAACCAGACATGAACACCACAATACTGTGTGTTGTGACACAAGTCATAGAATCACAGAATCATAGAATGGTTTGGGTAGGAAAGGACCTCTAACACTCATCTAGTTCAATCCCCCTGCCATGGGCAGAGACACCTTCCACTAGACCAGGTTGCTCAAAGCCCCATCCAACCTGACCTTGAATACTGCCAGGGATGGGGCATCTACAACATCTACATCTACAATCTTTTCCAGTGTTTCACCATGTTTATCATAAAAAATGTCTTCTTAATAGCTAATCTGAATCTACTCTCTTTCAGTTTAAAGCTATTACCCATTGTCCTACTGCTACAGGCCCTGCTACAAAGTCTGTTCCCAGCCGTGATCTTGGACCTATACTGAGATTCTCTGAGATTCTCCAGTGAGGAATCTGGCATTGCTGTACCATGTGTTGGAAGACTTAGAACATATGTTACACAGACAGGTGTTTTTCTCAAGGCATAATTAATTTCTATGAAATAATACCAAGGAGAACTGTAGCGTTCATACCATTCGTCGTCTACTTCAGTAGGTTAAGACATTTCTCTTGCAATACTTTTCCAAACCTGAATCAATTCCTTTCCACATTAATTCCCCTTGCTCTACTCCCAGAGTCAATAAGATCATTTGCTGGGATGCTGTCCAAACGTGATAGATTCATTTGGCATTGGACAGTGTGTATGTGGGGCAATCTTTTGTAGGTATATCTAAACAACGTATTTTGTGCAGATGACAATTTGTTCCTACTTATGCTCCAAGCTGACCTAAGGCCCTTCAGCTCATAAGCATCATGCTGAGCTGAAACTAGATAGAACTGCTGAAAGTGCCAAGTTAGGACAGATCTATAACTTTGTTGGCTGGTTCATAGCAAAAAGGCATATGTCTACAATGCACCAAGCTGCGTTTGAAGCCTTCCCATCAAAGGCCAGCTGCTTGTTCTTTTTCAAGAACGGATCCACCAATGTTTGAAAAAAGTGGAAAGACTCCTAACTAAACACAGAGAGATGACATAAGAGGTTTTAAAACTTCTGAATGACCTTCCCTAGCCTAGTATCTTTCAAAATAGACTTTAAAAAAACAAAACCAACGTTCTCCTTTATGGGAAAGGCAGGTGTCCAAGCTAAATCAGGTCAGTTCATCATTAAAATAGCTTCTAAAACTGTGTGGTTATCCAGTCCACTTCACATTTTAAAGCATTAGGCAACCATGTTACCCTGCCATGAATGACCACTACCTAATGCCAATTGTCTATAAAGGAGCACTTTATTTTGTCCTGTTTATATAATACAGAGTACAACTAGTGGTTCTGCCAAACCTGGGGTCATAGCAGAATGGGAATTTGTAAGAGTTTTAGGCAGATCAAAGGAAGGAAAAAAAGACATGAACATTCAGAATTTGGCCAGTGACAAAAGCAAACTAGAACTTTTTTCTGTTGTGTTGCCCTCCTGAGCAGAAATAACAAGATGAAGGTAGAGTAGAAAGTGTTTTTGCAAACTCTAATAGATGCAAGATATCATAAAGCCTTGAAATTCTGCTGTCTTGAGACTTTTTTAACCTACTGTTGCTTTTGTCTGTGAGTTAAGACTATTTCCCTTGCCCAGGAAAAGCAAATACTGGGATCTGAATGCTTTACAACTTTATGCTAGAAGAGGCCACAGATGGGGAAGCAGTTTGATCAATGTGGGAGGGATCAGCCCAAAATAACAGTAAGATATATCATACCATCAAAAAATGTCATGTCTGGAAGGAGAGTTTTGAGCATAAATTAATACTGACCTTAGCCAGAATAATTTGCTCTCTTCAACATTTGCAGCTGTGCAGTTACTAGGGAGTTATCTGGCTTCATATGCTTTTTCACATCTGTCTACTAAATCAGAGATAGAAATACAAAAGTCTGGCACAAAGGGATATTACATGGATTTGTGATACTCCCTGAGGGACTTGGGGTCTTTAAACTAACACAGATATTACAAGGGGACACAGGTATAATATTCTCTTTGTGACAGGTATAATATTGGCCTACCATTGTGCCTCTTCAGCTGTGCAATGGAAAAGCTTTATCTGTTTTCCTGTAGTGAGCTTTCTGAAACTTCCAAACATGGGTAAACAGAACTACAGTATATGAGACAGTAAGTTTGGCATACATGTATGAAACTTCATACTTCTGGGATGAGCAAAATGGATAAACTCAATTCATATGAATTGCCTTACAGCGCCATGTGTGAGTGAAAGCAGCAGTGGGAAGAGGCTGGGAGAGGACAAACTCACAGTTTCGTTTGTACAGCATTTTCACCATTCTTCATAATTTTCAACATCACTAGCAGCTTTCAAAGATTAAACTGCAAAGCCTAAATAGAAATGGGCACGACAGGGTTATTTAACAGGAGTAACAACAACATTTTTCAGCATGTAGCATGTGAGTTAGTTAAATGAGTGGTATGTTGTATTTCCCCTGCCTGCATCATCTCAGGTTATGTTATGGTCCAGTCTAAATGACAAGGTGATGAAATCGCATAGGTGTAACATGCCTTTATTTCAGCAGCATGCATGACACAAAATACTAAAATCCCTAAAGTATAACAGTCTTCAGTAATATGGTTCTAAATCTTCAGGTGTCAGTGGGATATTTATGTTATTGCCCCATGCTTGCAAAATATGGGGCTTGTTCTTAAATTATGTTCTGAGCTTATATAAAAACCTCAACCAAACCAAAATGCAATAGCTTTGCCCTCATTTTGAGCAGCTGAACTTTTAATTTATAAAAATTTTGTATTCTTTTATATCTTCATAGTACAAACAACATTTTAGGTTTTTTAAAAAAAGTGAACTTTCAAATGGGTAATGCAAATTGATGCAATTTTAATGTACTAAGAGATTTAAAGACGCAAAGCCATAAACACGTAACCAAAATCAAGCATCTATGCATGCACAGACATAAACAAAAAAAGTCGACTTCAACTTATAGTCATTAGGCAAGGTGAAGAAATTCCATGTGATTTCCTCCAGAGAGCCGCCAATATAACTTGTGTCTTACAGCAAGCAACCAATTTTATACAGAACAAGAATAGAGAAGGGTATTGTAGGCATAAGCTTAACAAAAGTAGAAGGGACATATGTGAAAGGTAATAGAGAGATTCCTTTCGTGGCAGAAAACTATTTTCTATCGAATTTATTTTCTGCTGGATTAGCACAATGGATCAGCTCAGACAAATGGCATCACTAGTGCGAAAGAAGGGCTGCAGCAGCAAGATCAGGTTAGACAACTAAAAAGAGTCTGGAGGAATCCAACAGCTTCGTTGAAGAAACCAGCAAGCTGGTTTTGACTGAGGATATGCTTTCTAAATAGCTCTAATATCATGCGGTATTATGTCCATCATTATCATTAGTAATGTGGTAACAGGAGCCTACCTCTCGATATTTCTTTCTTCAGTGAAAATATTCTTCTCTTCTTGCTTCTTATAAGATAATGGACTTTGCCCAAAGATAGTCTGTTCCTAAAGGCATTTTATAGCATGCTAAAAATATGTGTACATGGCCAACCTGGTTTAAGGTGATGTTAAGGTTGAGGTCTGCTTGTGGAATGAATGCTTGGGATTTGGGCTTACTTGGCCCGAGTTTTGACTGACTTATAATAACTTCTTGCATGTCATTTGGTGACATCTGTAGCTCTGACTCTCATAAAATACATCTATAAATGACCCTGAACTCATCTAATCTGTGATTCCAAGGGTTAATTTGAAAACACACACATTAAATAAATGGAGTGGGTTACTTAGAGCAAGAGAACACAGAAGTGTGATTACTGCAGAAAAAATATTACAAATCTAAAGTGAATTTAAATTTTAAAATTAATTTTCCTCTTTTTTTTTTTTTTGACCCTTCTTTTTTTCCTCACGAACACTGAAGCTGCTCTTGTATACATATATGATGAGAGCAAATTCCAGTGTCCTGCAGGGATGGCAGGAGAAGCTCAATTTCTTTTCACATCCAAGGACAGGTATGGCAGAAAAAATACCTCCATGTTAAAATATTATACCTGGCCAATAACACTCAATGAAACATAGGCATTAGACAAATGACAGAGCTTTACAGATGTGCGTTAAATATTGTTAAAAAAATAAAAATCAGTATCAGAGGAAATAAACCAATAAAACACATAACCAGAAAAAGCTACTGGAGTTGGTCTTATTTTTATGGTGAACTTTTCACTCAAGTGCAGTAAAGAGGTTGCAATGTGGCAAAGCGGGGGCTTTTCCCAACCACAGATAGAAAAATAGTTATTCTAAATACTTGTAAACAAGGCCATGGCTGCTATGAGGTTTCCCTGAGCATGGTGTTTGGTGGCAGGCTTAGTGTATCACTGCTTCTTCTCGCACCCCTCCAATTACTCTCTCTTTCTGACTGATGCCCACCAGGACATCCCCATAGGTTACAACCATACAGACATTTCTTTCAGGGGCCTGGCTGTTATCCCATTCCTCCTCCAGCATCACCACCTCGTTCCTACCCTCTGCTCCCTCCTCAGTCCTATCATGACAACTCTTTGTGTGGTAGATTATCAGGGCTATTTTTAAGGAAAACTGTTTGTGAACTCTGTTCTGCAGCTGATATGTGGGCTACACTCACATTATCAGTCCAGCTTTTACATTTTTGGCCCTATGCTCTTTAGTCTTGTGTAATCTAAAATTCAAGCTTTTAAACATCAGCCATTACAGCCAACGCTAAGACACATCCAGCAACCTCTTAATATCTACAAAGTTCTTTCAAGTAAATCCAGCATTTCTTGAGAAGTTAAATCTGGTTGTTTTGTGATGACTTGGAAATAAAGACAGACAGCCTGGGTAACTAGAACTTGAAAATGCAAAACTGAGAGCTAATCCAGTTTAGGTTTTGGCACTGTGTTCTGTTTGTCTCAGCAGTAATAACAGATATTATGTTTTAAACCAAATATCTAGCAAACAAACAGGTCAGATGTATTTCAAAAGAGAAAGTCAGTGTGGGTGATTCGTTTACACACTCCTTACCAAATCTCAGGGTGACTTTAATAGGAAATCTGGGATTGCCTGAGATGGGTAACTGGGTCAAGTTACCCTTTGGAAGAAGTCAGCAAACAAAATGTGAAACAGAGAAATCCACTGCCTTTCCCCTTTGAGCTTCATGCAAACATGCTCTGGAAAGTCGGTATGGCTCATTTTCCAGGACTCAACCACAGTACCAGGCCTCCAGGGAGGTACTTTCACTAATACCTCAAGCAGTCAGTGCTCCTGAAAAATAAAACCCTTTCCCTCCACTCCCATACCCCACTCCTTCCTGCCCCCTTGCCACTCATCTGAAAAGCTGATCTTGGTTAAAGCTAAACAATGGCTTTGCTGCTTTGGCTCTGATGCCTGGCACAATTCAATAGCTGGCTGTGCAAACGCTGGTGCTGGCACAAGTAGCTAGGTGGTGGGGAAGCAAACCACAAGAGCCAGGTGGGACTGCACCAGGACTAGCTCTGGGTGCAGCTGGAAGAGGCAGCAGAGCCAATTTAATAGCTTGCTGCTGCCAAAAACATCCAACACCCTCCTTCCCTTCTCCTCAACACCTGTCTGCAGCTGTGGATCCAGGTCCTTCTTCCTCGCGCAGCCCTAAAGCCCAAGTGACCTTGTCCTGAGCCAGCTCAACTCATTAACCCATGGGACAACTGTTGCCGTGTTTTGACTGCATGGGAGTTGGAATGTCTCATTGAAGGGTCAGAGGAATAGCAGAGCTAGGGCAGCAGAAGTGTAAGGAGGGCAGGGCCAGCAGCATGGAGGCAGGTTACAGGGGTGGACAGAAAAACCACCTCCTTTCAACAGCAATTGCCTGTTAGTTTGGCTCAACTGGATCTTCTAACTTCACCCTGGAGCTGTTCTGGGCAGGACTGTTGGCTTATGTCAGCCAAAAATGTTGTGAAACAACATCCTATGTCTCATTTCAGCCATGTAGGTAAGCAAGACTTCAATGAGCAATTCACATACCTAGAGTTAAGAATACGCTGATACACATTCTGCATTAAAGCCATATCTCAGGAGCCACATATAATTTCATAGGAAGCCACACAAAATGGCCTTCAGAGAAGTTCACTGATCTGCCTTACAAAACTGTGGACCGTTGTGGCAGTGGTAATTCTCTCCTGGATGATAGCTTTAAGCACTTGTTATTGATTTACATTTTGGACTGGTTTGTTTTGATTCAAAACATCATTACACCTACAACCTCATTTGTGCTGAGTTACTGTCCAAGCCTTCACGTAAATTACTTCATCAGTAATGCCAGAGGTCCATGGCTGTGGTTCCCCACGCAGGCGCCGCCAGCTGCAGGAACTCCCCCGTACTTCTGTGTTGTCCTGACCTCATGCTGCTGCATCCTGTCCCTTTCAGCGTGGCCACCCTGTGGGGCTACACTGCAAAGAGCATAACCAAACTCAGACACAATAAAAATATTCCAGCTGCCCCCTTTTATGTATTATTTTTGTGGAAGGCAGTGCCTCAGGCTGTAGTTTCAGCAGTAATACTGGCTTATTGTATAGCCAAATACCATAATTTCCCCCCTGCACGCACACACAGTTTATACCTGCCCACATTTCACTTATAACAAACATCCTTTCCCTTGCGTCAGTGTACACGTCTGAACTGGGAATGGGAATAAAGGACCTATCAAGCTGCAATGTAGTCTAGAAAAGGAAAAGAACTAAGGGCACTTAATTCCCTTCTCTGATTCACAGCAAAGGTACACAGGTAGTGTGATATGCTGGTATGACTGAGGCCATGGTTAAACAGGTATCTGTAAGTATTTGGCTTGCGGAGATCCCTGCTGTTCCTTTCACTTCCCCAGTGGCATATTCTCATCCTTAAGCTTCTTTTTGCGCTGTGCCAGAAAACAGGCAATTAGATTTCTGTGTTAAAGTCCATAACGTCAGATAGATGTGAGAAACAGAAATGCACTACACACCTTGTTATTTATGCAGGCATTTTGTATAATGCTTGTTTTGTATTTTTAAACAAGCTGAGGTTCAAAACAGACTCAGAGTTGCCCCAGTCACAAAACAATCAATGGCATCTGAGTCTGTAGTGACTGTCTTAAGATCATCCAGCCTGGAAAAGAAAAGCTACCTAGCAAGAGTGAAGCACCCTTGGCACTACCAACAGGCACAACAGGCTACCCTGGGTGCCCCAGGCATCATTGGCTTTGGCAGAGCAGATGAGCCATATCTGAACCAGTTAAACTGGCTCCAGAATTACCGCAGGAGCCCAAAGGCGGGTACCTGTTCATCTGACTGGGACGGATACAGAAGCTGCAAACAGTATCAGAGGGTTCTTTCCCATTACTGTTGTCATTTTTGATTGCCAGTGTTGCTAAGCAGACAAGTACAACTGGGAAGTATATGAGCTGTGGAGATGGTAATTCTGCTATGTCCAAATATTACACCCCAGGTGAAATCTGCACAGTGGCAGGTTCTGCACAGCACTGATCCTCCCACAGGGAGTATGGCAGTTGGTGTACTCTGATGATGAGTTGGCCAGCAGGGTTTCGACAGTGCATGTCAGGTGTAGGGATTGCAGTTATCTTATAAACACTGCTGGCTATGTTGCATTGGTGATAGTTCTCCTGATGATGAAATAGGGTTCCTAGTCTGATAAGGAAGAGGTGGGGCACACATTAACCATACAATTTACCATCCAAGTAGCTGGGAGCAAGTCCTGGGGCATTTGTGTAATGGTTCCTTGGGTGGACCGTGCTTGATTGGGAGAGACAATTTCTGCTCTTTATTAAACAAACAGTAAGGATAATTTACATGTCAACACCGTTAACTGTTTCAGCAGTAGGGAGGAGATAAAGTCACTGGTCTGCTCAATTAACTGTGAGCAATGTCTCATTTTGGTGCCATGGTTAAATGACATTTGGGAGACACTCTGACTTCTGTGCCTCCCAAGAAAGAAGCTCAGTGGAACTCAAAACATATTCAAGTCAAATCAGGATGTCCAGGCAAGCAAAATAGCATCACAGCCTGCTGCCTTTTCATGACCCCAGTGAAAAGGGCTCATTTTGTGAGTGGGACTTCCAAGAGAGTGGTCAACTCATCTCTGGACTCCATTGCTTTGCTTTGTTCACCCTTCCAAAAATGTTCAATTTCTTTGTAAAAATTAAGCTACACAAGATGGAGTCACAGGATCCAGCAGCTCACAGCTCACCATGCTGCTCACCTCGTCTCCCTGCTCTTCTCCCAGCAGTGTGATTATTCTGTCTATTCTACAGGCTCTTCTCCCAGCAGTGTGATTACTCTGTCTATTCTACAGGCTGCGGTGCTCAGAGCCTGTCAGACCTGTTTCCTCAGCGAGTTCAAATCACTAATCACAGAATGATAGAATCACAG
Organism: Amazona ochrocephala; assembly: GCA_039720435.1. NCBI lineage: Eukaryota > Metazoa > Chordata > Aves > Psittaciformes > Psittacidae > Amazona > Amazona ochrocephala. The sequence continues at coordinate 68,189,302 of CM077879.1, forward strand.
AATGGTTTGGTTTGGAAGGGACCTTAAAGATCATTCAGTTCCTACCGCCCTGCCATGGGGAGGGACACCCTCCACTAGACCAGGTTGCTCAAAGCCCCATCCAGCCTGGCCTTGAACACTGCCAGGGATAGGGCAGCCACAGCTTCTCTGGGCACCCTGTGCCAGTGTCTCACCACCCTCACAGAGAAGATCTTCCTAATCTGTAATCTAAATATCCCCTCTTCCAATTTAAAGCCATTCCCCCTTCTCCTATCACTATATGCCCCTGGAGAACATCCCTCTCCAGATTTCTTTAGGCCCCCTGTAGGCACTGGAAGCTGCTCCAAGTTCCCCCCTGAGCCTTCTCTTCTCCCGGCTGAACAAGCCCAGCTCTCTCAGCCTGTCTTCACAACAGAGGTACTCCAGCTCTCTGATCATGTTTGTGTCCTCCTGTAGACTTGTTCCAACAGGTCCACATCCACCTTATGTTCCCTCCAGAGTACTGACTGGACCACACAGCTTGGTGTTGTTTGCAAACTTGCTGAGGATGCACTCAGTCCCACTGTCCATGTTGCTGATAAAGATGTTTAACAGTGCTGGTGCCAGTACCGACCCCTGAGGAACACATCAGTCTCTGGTCCCCTCTTGGACATCAAGTTGTTGACCACAACTCTTTGAGTTCAACCATACAGCCATTATTGTCTACTTAGTAGCCCATCTGTCAAATCCATGCCTTTCCAGTTTAGAGACAAGTCATGTGGGACAGTACTGAATGCCTTGCCCAGGTAGATAACATAGGTCACTTTTCCGTTACCCACCAGTGCTGTAACCCCATCGTAAAAGGCCACCAAATTTGTCATGATTTGCCCTTAGTGAAGCCATGTTGGCTGTTACCAATAACCTCTTTATTTTCCATGTGCCTTAGCTTAGTTTCCAAGAGAAATCTAGGAGAAAAAGTGATCCAGAAAAAAAATGAGGTGTCTAGTCTTTTATTGGGCAAGGGATCTGAACAGAGTTTAAGAGCATACAACATATATCAGAAGTGATTCAAAGGTCGGGGGAGAACACACAGCTGAAAACAATGGAAGTAGTTTTCAATAATTATCTTCCTTCTACGGGGAGCCCATAAAGATTCAAGAGTTCTCCCTTTCCTTTATATCACCTGCCCCAAACTAGGCCAGTTTTGCCTTAGTGCAATAACAAAGTGGTTACTTTATTACTTCTTTGTGAGTGAACTCTAACATGGTCTAATAACAACATGGTCCGATACTGACAAGGCAAACTTCATTAGCATGTTCATGAGATTAGAGAATTGGGTTGAAGCTAGCTAACATGTTCTCAAAAGTTCACCTTTTACCCAAGCCTAGACATTCACATCTAAAGAGTGAGAAATTCCACAGGCTCATATACTGATTTTACAGATAAACAGCTGATAACCCACTGAATCATGCTTTTGCATTTTCAGGTATGGTCAATGGGAAAGACAGTATTAGCAGGAGATCAATGATTGAGGGACAAGCAATTTGTAAATTCAAAAGAAACTGTTGTCAGTAAGAGGGAAAGATTTTGAGGAATTTGCAAATATTCTAATATAGCCACTGTGGAAGAACAGTTCAGTATCCTAAATGACACAGAGAGCTATGTGGATTTCACAGAAACATTGGCATAAAGTATTCCTCTGCTACTGCCATGGGACTTTTGTTCCCATAGCAGTCCATTGAGGGAGGTGGGACATTTGACCTAATTTAAGTAGCACAAATGCAAGTCCCGTATGATATTCCAAAAACCTGCATTTTTTCACTGAGCTGCCTCACAAGGATGCAGGTGTATTTCCTAACCACTCTGTATCACAAGAAGACAACTTCGCAATCAAGACAAAGTCATCACTAACGTTGGACAGCAGGTCACAGTGGTGTGTTGCTTACATAAAAGGTTTTATGTCAAAGTACTTTAGGATGACCAAACATCATTCGTGGGGAAACAATGAACACAGAAAGTTGCTCCTTCCAGCCCTAGCTATTCAGAAAGCTGCTCCACTCAGCTAGCTACTGACCAGTGGTTTCTTTACCTCCAGCTTTGCTTCTCAAAATGGTCTTCACTTGTCGTTAAAAGCAAGAAAAAAAAGGAGTCCAAGGCTTATACAACCTTCAGATAACAATCAGGTCAGCTTTGGGAAGCTTTCCAACTCCTGTTTGTTCGGGAAAAATATTGTTCACTTTTTCAGTGCTTTTGTCATCTTTCTTTTTTCTGTTCCTGTTTATTCACACCTCCGCTTTCTTGCCTGCCCCAACCCGGGTGTCCCAGTTTTCTAAGTGAAATGGCGCACGCCTTCTGTTTTCCTTGCCCCAAGTCTTTGCATGTACAAGTATATAGCAAAGTACGTGCAGGCTCCATCCAGGCGAAGCTGTTCAAATCCTGCTGCCTGTGTTACAGCAGGGGCCCTTTGTACCTCTAGCTGGTTCTCCGCACTCCTCAGAGCCTCATCAAAGCACTGCCTCCAGGGCCTTCCCCTCATTTCCCTAATACCTGCATCTTCTGCTTGCAAAGGCACCTCCTGAGACAACTGCCTCTTGCCCTACAGCCTTGCCTTTTGTAGCTCCATTCCACCACTGCCATGCCCAAACCGGTAAGCCTGGGCTCTGGCAGAAGAGGAAGCACCTCTGGGCCTGCAGCACCACAGCACCAGCGTGGCTTACCATGGGTCAGGAGAGGGAAGAGCACAGAGGCAGAAGAGGCCGTTTCTCCTTAGTCCATTAGCACTGCTGCATGCACAGAGAGCAGCTCAGCCCCAGCTTCCACCCTTCTTCCACCCTGCCCATTCCTTCCAGCCATCCTGAGGGGGCTGGTACAAATGTCACACTCTTTGCAAAACTGCTGAAAAGAAGGAAATTTGGGGGGCGGGGGGTTACAAGGGGTGGGGATTTGCAGAATGAGAGAGAGACAATGAGGTGGGAAAAGACAAAAGCTGAATATTCATGGCTTTCCTGCATCCTCATTGGGTGAGCCATTCCTTCCTACTCCATCAGATGTGAGCACTTGCTAGCATCACAGGGAGAGTAACAACAGAGCTTTCTGTTTATCATTTTAACATCATATTTGATGTTTGTCACCATTTTCTCTGACTCCAGACACTTGAAAGTGAAGTTTTTTTCCATGAGCCATGTTATGCCCCAATTTCAACTTACTATGCCACCTACTGTCATATTCTCTCCAGTCACCTGCCTTTCCCTCTTCTCTTTTCCCACTTCTCTTTTCTCATCTCCCAGGGTTGCATATTATTTTTTCTCCCTCTTTCAAGCTTCTTCAGATATTAGGCAGATCTCCCTGGGGAGGTGCTATCCTCACCCAGCACTAGTGCAAGACTGAAATACACATAACATCAGTGTCCTGCTGGGAATATGCAGTGTTGTCCTTAGTGAGACAGTGGCCTGGCGCTTAAAAGCTGTCTATGAGATTTGTATCAGTTTGTCATAAGCCTTTTTCCCCCCTTGGCAGAAGAATACCCTCTTAAAAAGGCCACAGACAGCATGAGGAAACCGAAATGGGATTATTACTTTCAGTTGCCAGAGTTTGCACTAAGCTAGCAAAATAATAATTTGACCTGAGTAGGTCAAATAGAAATCATCCACCTGGAAAAGGCAATTGCTTCTGAAAACTCCAGAGAAATATTCCTTCATTTTCACATAAGATGCCAGCCACAGAACACATCTTTGGTATAAACTCACTAAATTTAAGGGAGTCAGACCCTTATATTTCTTCACAGGTTGGAGAAGAGATGCTACCACAAGATTTGAGATTATCAAGGTGAATGTCAGGAGATGTATTAGTAATTAATCTTCCTTCCTTTTCTTTCCCATTACAGTCTAGCCCAGTTCTGTGTCAGCTGTCTTTGTGATGCTCACAACAAACTTCTCTCTTGGTTATATTTATATGCTTCAGTAGAACATTAACAAAATGTCACGCTTTTCCTGAGAACACTGTTAACAGTTAATTACTCATGATAACTACTAAAGGGTTGAAGTGTTTGCTTTACTAGGCTATGCAAAGATACATTTCAAATGCCACTGGATAAGCTGGTTGCAATGATAAGTTTGTTGTTGGTTTTGTTCTATTTTAAACAATTCTACAGTTTGGATGCTGAGGTATGCAAGTAGGCAGATAGGTTTAGCCTGGTGAAAATGAAAAACCTGAACAGGTCATTCCTATTTCCCCTACGAATCTATTTTTAATGCAAAGAACTACGGATATAATTCTTGTTAGAAATAATGGATATTAACTTAAAAAATGTGAGTCAAAATTAATAGTATATGCCCCTATTTTTCCATCCCTATCTGCAATATTTTTCACCCCATGACTGCTATCTGCCATTGGCATTGCAAGAAACCACAAAATTCTTTGGCATCCTGCAGAAAGTTATCCTCACAGGGCATCACTTTTCTGCTTTCACTCTATGAGTCACCAGTGCCGTCCCACAAGATATCAGTCACATTGGTATCAAGACTGTGAGTAAGACAAACTTGGCTCTCCCTCCTATTAAAGACAAAAAACCCACAGCAAAATCCCCTTACTGTTATAGTTCAGATGTGCATTGATATTCTAAGACATTCATAGTCTATAATGATTTTGCCTGTAACAGCTATCAGAAATGCTTTAACTATTTTTTAACATAAGGGGAATTGTGCCTGCCTTCCTAAATTAATCCTCATGCACAACTTCATCAGATGTTATTCCTGTTTATAAATACAGCAACTGAATTTGAAAGACCAAATGATTCACCCACCATTATTCATTAAATCAGTGGCAGAGCTGATGTGGGAAAGTAAGACCTTCCTGGGTGTCCAAAACATATCTAAATGGCAAATCATGATGACCTACCTGTGTTCATTATACATGAATGATACAGCCATGCAGATGGAGGAAGTGATAATTTGACTGCAAAAGAAATGGAAGCCAACCTTTCTCCAAGAAGTTTTCAAATCGTGTAAGCTTCTGGGTGAGTCTCTTAATCCCTCATATTTCAAAGACAATACTGCATACCTACTTTACTATATAATGATAAAATTAAAACAAACTGCATTTCCAAACTGCAACAGAAATACGGTGAACTCAAACCTTAATCTGTTTACCAGGCTACAAACTGGTGCAATTAAAATAGATCAAAGAACTTGTCAGGTATCAGTACAGTTGACGGTAGTTTACCCTTGAAGAATCTACATAGACTTGCATTTGAAATGTCCTTGATAGATGTGTCTCCAGGGCAATTAGATGCACAAGGCTTTCATTTTTTGGCTACTTCCTTGCTTTCTGAACAGGCAAACTAATTGCTTCTTTGCTTCTTCTGCCACTCATTACCTAGTATAAAACCCAGAGTCTATATAAAAATATTAACAGAGCACAAGGTAAGAAGCACATATCTGAAAATAGAGGTAGGACTACTAGCACCAAAGAGGAGTACTGGATGATGTCTCTTTTCACACTCTGATGTGCAGTCTGACATGCCATTCCCTAGAGAGGCAGCTGGTCCTTAGAAGAGAACATTCATATTAAATCTCACTGCAAACCTCCTCTCAACAGATGGGGCTGGTGATGGCATCTCCATGCTGCTTCTTAGCCAGCTTCTGAAGTGACTGCTGTTGAACAATGTGCAATTGTTGGGGAGTGGCAGAAAGACAAATCAACACTCAGTTGGGAGACTATGTTGAGTGGTAAATATATTGAGTGTCAAATTCATTGCAGTTCATTGCAATCAATGAATCAAATTCATTGCAAAAAGATGAGTATTAAAATTCATCTGTTCTTCCAATAGAGACCAGAAGCTAAGAGGCAATAAGGACAGGGGACATTTTTAGTAAAGACATAGAAATACATTTTTTTTTTTCTCCAGTGAAAACGAGCATTTTTAGTTTTGCTCTTCAGTTTGGTTGCAAAACCTTTGTTCTGGCATCCTGAGAGTGCCAGAGGTCATCAGGTGTGTTCAGTTTATTTCCTTTCTGCTTTTTTTATTATTATTATTTGTTACACCTCTGTCAGGTATTTGTCTCCTTCTCTAAAAAAGTTCTGTTCTTTTTGGTCTATCTTTCAGAAATCTCTCCATAATAACCTCTTGGATTCCTTCTATTTCTGCTACATCTTACAGTATAATGAAGCAAGGTTTGCAGGAAGACACAATGTCTTTTATTAGAACAAATGTTAGAGATGGGAAAAACACCCAAGCTTTCAAATACAAAAGTCAGGACTCCTTTTTGATGTAGGCAGTATTTAAACTTAGCAAAGGCTCCCAGGTGAGTATCAATGAGCTAAAGAAGGGATTAAAATACGTTTGTTTATTGAGAAGACTTGAATTACTTTTCATTTTAGAAAGTTTGTATTTAAGCAAGTCTTCACAAAAGCATTAAGTAGTGTGAACTTTTACCAACACTTTTTGTTCAACGGTTAACCCACACCCACATCAAAACAAAGGCAAACGGCTGAGCTCTTTACATATAAGAAGGTGACTTTTCACACATAACCTTAACAGTAAACCTTTTGCTTTTTTCGAGGAAACACAAAGCTCTGAGATAATAAAGTTTCCTTAATTTACATATCTTCCAAGAAGTGGAAATTGCAAAACTACAGACAACAAACATTGGCTAATCAGTCTAGGGAGAAGGTGCAAAGGGAAAACTCAGAAATGGGTTTGTTTAAAAGCTAAACGGGCAGAAAGGACCTTGAGCTACGAATGCTTTTGTTTTGTCAATCTACCTAATGTTTTAGTGACAAAGAAATAATCCATGAATGAAAGATTCTGACTTTCTACTAGTGTGAATCGAGCAGCTTCTTAAAAGGGTCTAATACTTGGTTTCTATTTAAACAAGTCTTCCTGAAGACCTGTTTTCTCAAACAAGTCTTTATACGGGAACAACAACAACTGTTGATTTTGTAGTCATCATGTGAGTAACTCCTATTAAAGTCAGCAGGGCTTTGCCCACTGTGAGGTTTTTGAATGTGTAGCTCCCTGTCAGTATAGCTGTCAGCTGTAGAGCCTGAGGAAGCTGTCATACAGACAGTATTCAAATTACTTGTGTTTTTTCCCACAGTGCTGTTGAAAGGAAACCCTTTTGTTACCACAGCCTGAGAGACATCAGTCTCCTGGAATAGAAACAGCGAAGAAGGGTCTCCTAACCCCATAAAGACTTTGCAAGTGCAGTGTGTCCCCAGAGCTGAAACAACACACTACCCACGATTTTAAAATCTTCTTTACAAATACAGGTTAGAAGTGTTAAGAATTTGTGGGAAAGCTTTTCTGCAGTGTAGACCATGGCTTGATGTTTATTCATACGCTGTAGTAAGCAAATGAGGAACTAAGCACTTTGTAAATGGTGCATCATTTTGACTACTTGATGCACTCTACTGACAGAACAGTTTGATGTAATTGCTGGCATACATAATTTTTTCAAATGACGATGCTCCAAACAAGCCAGGGCCTGAGCTAACAGCAGTGAAAGGTGAAAAGAAGCTGTCTAGGTATTTAGCTGAATTCTAGGTTATTAAATGCTGGAGACAATTAAGATTTGTCGCTGATGTTGTCCACAACAGAAGTGCATTCCTCTACCTTCAGTATTTCCAATTCCACAGCATGTACTGGTATCTAACTTTATCTGTTGCTTAGATGTGAAAGGAAATTTCTCTGCTATGCACTTTCTCTACCATTTGACCACAAATGTTTTGAAATAAGCCCCAAATGTCTTCTGTGCTGCCTCTACATGTAATTTTGATTTAACACGGGTAGTATCACATGTAGCTCGTGCTGTTGCTTCTGAGTCATGTCAGGCAGTTGCTAGTGGAGTAGCTTCAACTCCATGCTACTGTGTATCTTCACGCCTAAGACAGGCAGGAGTACACATATGGTTGTCTTTCTAATGGGAAAAGTACATCATCAAGAGTAACTAGCAGAAAATGATGAACAGCACTTTAAAGAAATCCAAGAGACAATAAAGTATGGACAGGAACAATGATCTAGGGCTTTCGGCAACATCGCTATTACATTGATGCCAGGATATTGGCATGGGATTAAGATGGAGAGCCTGAATTTTCAAACACCTATTTTGTTTTGGTATCTCACTGTTTGGCTATCAAATTCATAAAAACTATCTGCCACCACAATCAAAGAGCACCTTTTGTAGAAGCAGTCAGAAAAGTAAAGATACAGTGACAGCAAGGAGACTAAGGACAACCCTAACCCTAACCCTAACCTCAGAGCAGGATAGCCATTCAATACACATTTAGTGGCTGTAGATATGCCAGCTCAGAAGAAACTACAGTGGAGTTTCAGCTGTGAGCATCATGTAATGCTACAAGCAGCAATGTGTAGCTGGTCAGGGTGCCCACAGGGAAAAGTTGTTCAGGCAAAGACAAAGATACCTCTCTGTTAAAAGGAGCCTGTACAGCACAAACTATGAGCTGTTCTTAATATATCTGTTTATACCTGGTTTCAGAAAAAGAGCTCAGGATTGAAAGTGTTCTTCCGATTCCCAGAAAGAAGCACTTTTCTTTTTTGTCCTAAATCTTCCAAAGGTGTAATGCCTTATGAAACTTGTCAGCACTGCTGCATAAAGCAGGTTCTGAAACCTTAATTTGTCTTCCATAATAGGAGAAAATCCAGCTTTCCTACGCTGTAATGCTGTTTGGAACAAGAAAATCTTGTAATCGGCAATACTATAACACCATACATAATGCAATTTTAGTTCCTTTGAATGTTTGGCTTATATTAGGTCAGCCAGGTAGTTACTATCAGTGCTGTCTGCCCCACCTGATCCAAACTGCATGTTGTGTTACTGAGATGAGATGTTCCTTTCAACTACCTATTAGGGAGCTTGCTGCAACCTCATGCTCTGGTTGACAGCATCACAGACTGCCTTCCCTGCAATCCTGTGGCTTATAGCTATATTTTTCTTTCCAGAACTAAGTTTCTAAGAACTGCAAATAACCTGTTAGCTCCCAGAAAAATCTGTGGCCGCTCTGCCACCTCAGTGATTTCTTGTTTTTCAATCATGCCATATTTTCAAGGTTCTCTTTGTAAGGAGAAAGATGAGAAACATTCTAAAATCTCTTTTATCTTCCAGGCCTCATAAACTGGAGAGGATAGGCAGTCACAGGCTTTGGGAAGCTACAAAATGCTAGCCTCTATTTCAAGCTAACACTTTGTCTCCCTACTCTGACTACTAGCAAAGGTAATAACAGTGATGATAGTTGTAATGATCTTGCTGCCAGACTAAAAAAGCTTCCACAGCAGCACATCTAGATTGCAGACCAATCTAATCTAATCAATAATATATGAAAGATACCTATATGGCTAAAAGAAGCCTAAGACTGACAGCTTTCCAGAGACATGTCCCAGACTGTATTTTTAATTTCCCAAATTAGCGTGTAAGATCATGCTAAGTAGCCATTTCTCTTACATACAGTAAACATGCAGTAAACTCATATTGATACCTTGCCTTTTGGAAAGGCACTACCAGCACCCCTATATACCACTCATAGCATGTATATACCCTCTTTGTTAACTGCAGATCCATTGTCTAGGTGACTCTTATGATTTGAGTACAACAGAGGAATTAATTTGATGCATTCTCCAGATGAGCAGCTACTTGATAGAATTTTGATACCTCCCACTTCAACAATAATGTATCTCTCCCCTCCTTGTGGTTACTAAGGTAAATGCACAGTCTGAGAATGAGAGCTTTTTTGGTTTTACCACACTAACAGAATTCTCTTTTTAGGCTGAACCACTGTCCTTATGTCAGCTGCAATTATGTTGCAACAAGACCCATTACAGAGAAGGTGAAGATAGGCATGTTGCATTAATACATAAGAAATTTCTCCTTTATCATGAAAGAGTTTTGGAAAGCTGAGTAGTTCTTGAACTTGTTAAGAATTGCTTATAAAATTTCTCTTTATTCTTTGTCTTAATGGAAACAAAATCATTATGATCACAGTGTCTCTGTACGTGTTTTTCTCCCAACCCTGAGGCAGCTGCAGCTAGATTTGAGAAACCATAGAGGTCTCAAGGCAGTTACATTCCCACAGGTTTTATGCAGAAAGGGAACGCACAAAGCACAAAGACCCTGAAAGTATTTGTGAGTGTATGCCTACCAATCAGGTCGGGATTGGGGAAAGGCTGAAGCACAGAATTATTAAATATCTTGGAATTCACAGAGTCCTCCTCTGTTGACATTGCCCTGACACTTTGCCTCAGTTTTGAGAAAAACAAACCTCAGTCACATCTTGCACATTCTTGGACACTATGTCAAACAACAACAAGAGCAAACCAATGGGAAAACTAATCCCAGCATTCAGCTAAATACACCCACAGACCCTGCACATATCATTCTCAATTAGAATTAAACTTGGCTAGGCATGTTAAGGATAACAGGAAGGGATTCTATGGGTACATTCAAATAAAAGACAGGCTAGGGACAACATGGGTCCTCTCCGGAAGCTATCGGGAGAACTGGCTACCCTGGATTTGGAGAAGGCTGAGGTTCTTAATGACTTCTTTGCCTCAGTCTTTACGGGCAAATGCTCTGACCACACCACCCAAGTCTTGGAAGGCAGACGCAGGGACGGTGAGAATGAAGACCCTGGGCCCACTGTGGGGGAGGATCTTGTTCGGGACCACCTTAGGAACCTGAATGTATACAAGTCAATGGGACCGGATGAAATCCATCCGTGGGTCCTGAAGGAGCTGGCAAATGAAGTTGCTAAGCCACTGTCCATCATATTTGAAAAATCATGGCAGTCAGGTGAAGTTCCCAAGGACTGGGAAAAGGGAAATATAACCCCCATTTTTAAGAAGGGGAAAATGGATGAGCCAGGGAATGACAGACCAGTCAGTCTCACCTCTGTGCCTGGCAAAATCTTGGAGCGGATTCTCCTGGAAGGCATGCTAAGGCACATGAAAACCAACAAGGTGCTTGGGGACACCCAGCATGGCTTCATTAAGGGGAAATCCTGCCTGACCAATCTGGTGACCTTCTATGATGGGGCTACGGAACTGATGGACAGGGGCAGAGCGGTTGATGTCATCTACCTGGACTTGTGTAAAGCCTTTGACACTGTCTCCCATGACATCCTTCTCTCTAAGTTGGAGAGACATCAATTTGATAGGTGGACCACTCGGTGGATAAAGAACTGGCTGGATGGCTGCACGCAAAGAGTAGTGCTCAGTGGCTCAGTGTCCAGCTGGAGACCAGTAATGAGTGGTGTCCCTTAGGGATTGGTGTTGGGACTGGTCTTGTTCAACATCTTTGTTGGTGACATGGACAGTGGGATTGAGTGCGCCCTCAGCAAGTTTGCCGATGACACCAAGCTGTGTGGTTCGGTTGATACATTGGAGGGAAGGAATGCCATCCAGAGGGACCTTGACACGCTTGTGAGGTGGGCTGATGCCAACCTGATGAAGTTTAACCACGCCAAGTGCAAGGTCCTACACCTGGGTCGGAGCAATCCCAGCACAGCTGCAGGTTGGGCAGGGAAGAGATTCAGAGCAGCCCTGCAGAGAAGGACTTGGGGGTGTGGGTTGATGAAAAAATGAACATGAGCCGGCAGTGTGCGCTTGCAGCCCAAAAAGCCAACTGTATCCTGGGCTGCATCAAAAGGAGTGTAACCAGCAGGTCAAGGGAGGTGCTCCTGCCCCTTTACTCTGCTCTCATGAGACCTCACTTGGAGTATTGTGTGCAGTTCTGGTGTCCTCAACATAAAAAGGACATGGAACTGTTGGAACAAGTCCAGAGGAGGGCCACGAGGATGATCAGGGGACTGGAGCACCTCCCGTATGAAGATAGGCTGGGAAAATTGGGGCTGTTCAGCCTGGAGAAGAGAAGGCTGCGTGGAGACCTCATAGCAGCCTTCCAGTATCTGAAGGGGGCCTATAGGGATGCTGGGGAGGGACTCTTCATGAGGGACTGTAGTGAGAGGACAAGGGGTAATGGGTTCAAACTTAAACAGGATAAGTTTAGATTGGATATGAGGAAGAAATTCTTTACTGTAAGGGTGGTGAGGCACTGGAATGGGTTGCCCAGAGAAGTTGTGAAAGCTCCATTGCTGGCGATGTTCAAGGCCAGGTTGGACAGAGCCTTGGGTGACATGGTTTGGTGTGAGGTATCCCTGCCCATGGCAGGGGGGTTGGAACTAGATGATCTTAAGGTCCTTTCCAACCCTAACTATTCTATGATTCTATGATTCCAGCACTTGGCCTGAATAACAGTGTTTGTTTTCCTAGGTTTTGACCTTGAATAGTCAGGTTTATCTTATTGGGTTTCCTTTAGCCTTCGCATACCAGCTTTCTGAATTAATTTCCAAATCCAGTATGCAATGACTGTCTGTACTAGCACATCGTACCCTAACCTATCATCTTAATGGGGCAACATTGGTAAACTATGTAGAATGTTCTAGTTCACAGCTGCAAGGGTCACCTGAATTTCCAGCTTTTTTTGAATGCAACGACAAACTAGCTCAGAGGATGAATGAGCAGATATCACTGTGTGTTTGCTTATTCTTATTGTCTTTATTCTAAGCATTTAGGACTGGCCACTGTTGCTCCAAAATGGAAGTTATACTACATGCATTAGTTTGTGTTCATGTGAGTATGAGAAGCTGTGGCTGCACCATCCCTGGCAGTGCTCAAGGCCAGGTTGGACAGGGCTTGGAGCAACCTGGTGTAGTGGAAGGTGTCCCCGTCCAGAGCAGGAGGGCTGGAACTGCGTGATCTTTACGGTCCCTTCCAACTGAAACCATTCTATGATACATATGGTTCCATGATTACCCTCTAGGTCTTCATCAGCCCATACTTTTAGCGTCACTGTCCAGAGATAGTATCACAAGCCATACCTGTTGCTTTCTGCAGCTTCTATACTGGGACATAGTCCTGCTTTTCTATTAACACTTTAAAAAAAGTTCATATACTGAAATTATACAAGGTGGAAATACCTAGAGTTTTTATAATGTGAGATAATATTTTTAGTTTTGAGCAAGTAATAATGCTCAAATCACATTCTCAGTGTTGTTTGTGCAAGGTCACGTTTTGCTTATTGAAAATGAAACCTGAAATACTTAATTGATACATGCTAGGGAAAAAGTGTCACTGTATATAATGTAGATTAAGAGAGAAGCACCTTTTCATAATGTCACTAGCTTTAAACGTCCTAGCCTTAAATTGCAGCTATTTGTTGTTAGCATAAAATCTAGTTTATGTGAACAAGTAGGAGCTGTTAATCAGATGAGCCAACAAAACATGGACAAAGCATGGACATCACTGCAGGGCTGCAGGGGAAAAGCAAATAGCGCAGCGATTCTGGAATGGTTTTGATGGTGGAAGCCTGGAATGACTCCCCACTGCGACATTTTTATTCCACAAAATCACTGATTTATTTTGGAAGACAGTACACATATGCACAATTACCCTGAATAACTCTGGCCAACAACGCTAGGCGGACAAGCATGGCAAGTGATTTTCAAAGCCATATGCAGTTTTATTGTTGTCTGGGTCCCTTCAAAATCTGTGGGAAGATTGTGGTTTAAATCTCTCAAATCTCAGCACGGAAGCTCAGGTCTGTAGCTAGGGCAGTCTGAAGTGTTAAAATTTATCTTAGTAGTATTTTATTTCAGCTTATTTAAAAACATAAACTCCCTTCTTAAAACCTGTTAAGTTTTAAATGCAGATTAAAACTAAGAGAAAATGAACTGGAAAACTTTCCTAAATTTTCCTCTTCATATTTTGACTAGCTAAAAAATTAACTGAATTTTGATAAAGGTCAGTTAACATTTTATACTGACAACAAAAGTTATTGTGTCTGTGCATGTATGAAACAGTAAGGAGTTTCAAGATAACTTAATCTTTCTGACCATTTTTTAAAGCAGTTCTGTGAATAGGCCTAGAGCCTAGAGCAATTTTCATTTGGTGAGCCACAGAACTGCGGGAACTTGTGGAATTCAAAAAGTCCCTGGACTGCTTCCAGGGGGTCACAGAAAGATAAGAAAGGAAAATACTGAAAGTTTGCTAGCCTGATAGCTGCACAGCTGTAAGAGATGTTTTCTGACTCTGCAAACAGGGAGGCTGATTTGGACTGTTATCAACAGTCAGAGAGGAGTCAGCTGTGCCTGTACAAAGTCCATGTACAGAAACATCTAGAGAAGTTTTGCAAGGTCACTGTTGTCTGTTAGCCTTGAATCCTATCTGTACAGATTGAAATATCAATATTGTTGAAGAGTTTTCAAGACTACAGTTATCAGTTCCAGCTGGGACATAAAAAATTCCTTAGTGTTTACTGCTTATTCAGGAAAATGAACATGCCAGACTTTAAGCTAAGGGGTTTATACTTTATAACTTCTAACACCAAATAGGCTACAAGTTTTAAAAGTCATGTGGTGGAGTTAAGAGTGAAGCAGTAAAACAAACAGAAAAACACCTGTGATGAACAACGTATCTGTTGTTCTAGACTTCTATTCTTCTCAGAGGCCGCAGCTGTATTTATACCAGAATTTCTGTAACAAAGAAGTTTCATCTCTTTCATAAATATGGACATATATTTGTCTTAACTGGTTTTGAAAAATGAGATAAGCAGAAAAAGTAGTAGTAGACGCAAATACAACAGCTAGGCATAAACTCCTCTGCAGCTGGTGCACATTCAAAAGTACTAAGCTTTAACTGTACAACAGTTACATTTTCTCCATTACCCATGACACATAACCAAGCCCCAGCAGTAAAATTAAACATGTGATAGCCAAGCAGATATCCTGATATTTTCAGATGCACAAATGAATTTAAAAAAAATAAAATTTCAGCAAGCTCTCATAAACAAGCTAAAAATAAAATAAAACAAATAAATAGCTATCAGAAGAGTGAAGGTAGATTTTTCACAGGATTAACTGCTTAGAAAGGCTAAAATTGAGAAGCATATTAATCCTAATGTAGCTGAAACTGTCTCCTATTCCACGAATCATTTAAAAAGCCTGTATGAGATTTACTGGAGCTAATGAGATTTAAAATGCCAAACTTTATACTCAAATTCATATTGTTTTCTGAATTCGCATCTTTGATAATGAGGGAGTTTGTTTAAATAAGGAGAGAACAAACAGTTCATACAATCTTCATGGACGAAAATCCTGTCTGCATCTTACTTTCCACCCAACTGAGTACCTTGCAGAATAATCCAAACTTTATCTGTGTATGTATTTAAAGTGAGCTGTGGTATCAGAAACACACATTGAGAGACAGAAATAGCTGTCAAGTCATTTAGCTCTGTCACGCAGAACTTGTATATACACACATAGACATCTTCACACTGACAAACATTCCTTAAAACTGTCCGTTTCTGGGATAAGAAGAGACAGCCCTGTTAATACCTCAGCACTTCTGTTTTCAACCAGTTTAAAAAGCCACAGGACTTAGTTTCCAGTTTCATGAAACCACAGAAATATAATAACAATTGCTAATAATATATTACAGTAAAATCTCTCTTGCAGCCACCTTGTGGTATTTCAGTCTCTACAGAACTTAGATACTGTTCTCAGAAAATTCCTAGCTATTTTGGTTATAAAGAAAATCACCACAATATGAAACAGTTCTCTCTATTTTAATTGTTTCCAGACTTGCCAAGGCACCTATATCCTCAGTGTGTTTCTTTTTATGCAATAAACACTTCAGATCTTTATTTTATGGCAAGCATATTGTTGTTGTTTAACAATTAATGTAAAAATTAACATTAATAAAAGACACTGATAACTGGGAAAAGTAACTAAGAAATGGTGTGTACTACTGCCTCAAGCCATCCTAGGCTGAGTAATGGCTCTAAATCTGAAAAGTGACACTACAGTGTTAGTACTTTTTTAAATTTTGTTATCCACGGATTACCTGGATAAAGTTGGAAGCCACTAAAAGAAGAGCTGGAAAGAAATGTTATTGCATCTTGTATAACTCATCAACCTCCATTTCTCCAGACTTCTTTTAACACGCGGAGCACTGGAAAAGGTAGTCCCTTTGAAGAAAACTGAAAACTTACGTACACAGCATATATACAGCATATAAGATGAAGGAATATATACTACTCTATTTAGAAGAAAAAAAAACAGAACTAAAACATAGTAGTACCTAGGCTGGCAAAGTAAGTTCTACAACCATACACAGCATACACCTAAAAAGTCATTGTAATTGCTGGTATTATGTTTGCCAGATAGAGAAGCTCTGTGGAAAAATCAGTACCTAAGAGATGCAAACAAAGTACCAAAAAACCAAGAGAGACAGAAAAATGTAGTTAAAAAAAAAGAGAGCATTTCAATTCTGGGACTATGTGTCAACAGCAGCCTGCAGGATGTTAAATTAGGGATTTAACAAACACAGACTTTAGTGGGGGTTTAGCAAGAATATAGAGGAAGAGATGTTTGTGGCCTTTAATGGCCATGGCAGCTGCCCCACATACATGTGGAAATCCGAATGGAAAAGATGGTATTTCTAACCAAAGTGTGTGGGTTTTGTGGTCTTTTTAGGACTTCACATAGCAACAGTGGAATTTGTTAAGCGAATGCTCCCCATTACATAACCAAAGCACAGGTAAAAAAAACGCTCCCCTGTGAGGGCAGTGAGGCACTGGCACAGGGTTCCCAGAGAAGTTGTGGCTGCCCCATCCCTGGCAGTGTTCAAGGCCAGGCCGGGCAGGGCTTGGAGCAACCTGCTCGAGTGGAAGGTGTCCCTGCCCTCGGCAGGGGGTTGGAACTGGATGAGCTTTAGGGTCCTTTCCAAACCAAACCATTCTGTGATGCTACGATTCTACGATTCTATGCTTAGACTATCACCAAAGTAACCTTTAGGTCCAGAAATAGTTCTGATTCCCCATAGACACTACCTAGGGTACAAGCAGCTGACACAGGTATTCTGAGCCATTCTGATGGGCTAAATACCTGCTTTTTAGGTATTGTAAATGCTAAGCTAGGCCTTTACGGCTAAATAGACATCACTTAATATATAACAGACTGTTTGGTAAGAAGAAGAAGGAGACACTGTTAGGAAGTTTATTTAAGCATCTCTTCTGAGTGACATGTATATTCAGCAAACTCTGGCCTAACAGAAATGCTCCTTGTGTTATGAATTCCAGTTGTATCAGTAACTAAAGTAAGCTTTTGATTTCTTCCTGAAACTGACTTCTTGCAAGACAGGTACTTGTATTATGGGATTCCTTCAAGACATATTTTTACAGTCATTTATATGAGCTGCAGCATACAGTAAGGAATGTAGTAGCCCACATTGGTATAGTTTACAGTCTGTCCATTAACCAGGTCTGGTACAAGCAACAATAACATACTTGCTAGTTAGCTCAAATATTGTCATTTTCTCCAAGGATAATCTGCTCTAAGTAAATGAACAAACTCCATCTGTAGCCATGTTCAAATCTCAGTAATTATCACACTTGAATGGGAAAGCAGGGAAATTGTCTGTGATGTTAAGGAGATCTGGAAAGAGTGTCATAAATACAGCAGCAAACAAGCAAATTTTGAAGACAGAGATTTGACTGATATCATTGAGGTGCCACATTTAGTAAGTAGCACTACCACTACTTCCTTTCTCCTAACCAGTAGTCCTCAATTATAAAGAGAAAAGCACTTAGCACTCTCCTAGACCCCACTCTACATCTGTAACCTAACATAATCTGTCCTCTGATGCTAGGAAAAAAAAATTAATTGGTGTTAATGTTAGATGTCCTGATTTAATTAAAATTTAAGCTTTAAGAGACACTTTCTAGAGATAAGAAGTATTTCAGAGATACTTACTGGGCTTCACTCACAGTAGCAGCTCTGTCATTCCAGACATAACCATAAAAGTGCCGAGGCTCATGTTCTGATCGCTCCTCTGAAAGTAAGGCAAATAAATAGCCACTACCATTTGTGTTCTGATGAGGTAAACTGCTTACACATAGCGGTCCGCCTCTTCTGACACTTTGGGGACTGGCACAGATGGTGAGCCAAAGTGCTTTCAAGTAGTAGCTTTATGCTCATGGAGTCCCTGCTTTTCAGACTCTATTTTCCCTTAAGAATAAGTATTTTTAAAATACTTGCATCTCTTCTACTTTAAAGAGTCCATCAGGAAAGCCTTTTAAAAAAGCAATTTACTGTGAAGACAGAAGGGAGGGAAATTCAATTGTTCATATCAGAAAATCACCAGCTATCATATGCTTAATGTGCTGTAAGGCATAAGGCTGGAAAAAAATGTCTGTCACATTATCACAGAGCTCAAACTCAGCTGCTTAATAATATGGCCACACTGATGTAGCTGCTCAATAGAAGACCAAGATTTGAACTGGGCTTATTAACTTGTTTTTGTTATTAAACAAGCAATTAAGGATAATAGAAGCAAAAACCTGCTGATGGTCCAGCTACTTGGTATTACATCTATCTATGCTTACAGAACAGATAAAAGCGTACCTGTGTACATTATTCATGTACATTTATCTGTCAGCAGATACAGTTAAAAACCCCTCCATAACTACTTTCAATATTGATTAAAATAGTGTGCATGTTTTACCATAACTGGAGACAATCTTTTACGTATCCAACAAGCAATGCTTGAGAACTCACTGGTGAATTACCAGGTAAATTACTCATGTTTATTTAAAAGATGGAGCAAAATTTTGGCTACCTTAAATTTACTTGATAAGCATCATAGAAATCTGACTTCTAAACTGTAACGGCCATGGTGCTGCAACTCTTCCTGTTACATTCACTAGACTGTATTTATGTGGCTGTGCTATAGGAGACTAATGGTTAAAGTACTCACATCCCTTTGTGGCTGAGGGAAAGCATCAGAGCTCAACACTTCACAGATTTCTGGGAAGCTAAAAAGATGCGTGGTTGATGCTGCATGCCAAGAAGCGGGCAAATGGCAGCAGAAAATCATTTCAAGTCACTTCAGAATCTTTGCTGAGTCGTATCAATTTCAGTGTCTGTGCGAGCAAGTCTGTGTGGATTCCACATCACACTTGAGCACTACCAGAAAGGATTTTGCCTGCCTTCAATATTTTGACAGCTAATTTATAACATCTTCCTGAAAAAATACCACAACAAACTGAAAAATGCAGCCTCAGATGGTGTGTCTGAACATCTCATATAGCCATAATTTGACAGATCTAAATCCAATTGCACAGGCACCATTACTGAAAAAGTGTTCTCTTTATAATTTGTCTATTATATGGTGGAGCTATCATCAATGCAGACAGAACTACTACAGTATAACATCACTCCTTATGCCTTCTTATTTTGTGATGCAGCAGCTGATGCATCTCTTACTCTCATCCATGCCTTGCTTATTTTAGCCACAGTAAGTGGCTTAAGGCACCTCCTTTTAACAAGGTGGGTGGGAGGAGTAGAAACTGATTTATTTGTCAGAGGAAGCACTGAGAGGCCCTTCCACTCAGAGATATGAGTTCTGGACCCCAATTTTCCTCCCTGTTATCTTCATTGCTTCATGAAAGGAAAAGAGACCATGTCTATGAAGCACCGAGTTGGAATAACCATGCACAGTTTAACAGTTCTCACTGACAGATTTGGTATATATCTGGTCAGAAGGCAGAACTGACATTCTTTTTATTTCCCCTCTCTGCTTGTCTACTTGCTGAGAGCCAGAGGAGAAACAGCACTCAATAATTGCTGTAGCTTTAATTCAGACCTGAATTAAAGGCTTAGGTAGCCTAACCAAACACAGTACAAGCAATTTCTGTACCAGTTCTTCTTTTCTGTGTTGATATATTAAAATAAGCTCCAATATTGTATATTCTAATAATCTATCCATGAGTAGATAATGTTAAAGATACACAGGCCCATGCTGATTCCTTTATTCTGACTGAATACAGACAGAACATAAGCCTTTTTGGAAATGAATGCCATTGCTTTACTGCCATTGAGGATCTAAAACCATTCAGTTGAAGAACACAAGTGGCAGCTATATGCCATTCATAAAAAAAACAAATACAATTCTCACCTTACTTACGTCTGCTACTAGAGGACTAGCATCACCTCAAACTTCCCTCTAGATAGCTCTCACCTGTACTCACCTTAACCAGACAAACATTTCAGAGGTTGGAGAGGGATAGGCCTTGGTTTCAATGGTGTATCAAAGCAGCCCTGAAACCCACCTTTTTGCTGCAACCCTTTCAACAAATCCCAGTTTGTACAGTTTATGGCTGGACAGAACTAGCTCTGAAGAGTGTCATTACTATGACAGAGCTGTGTTAAACGTGCATTTACAAATTCAGTTCTTTAGGACTTTTTAATTCACCATGAGTTTGTCCTTTTTAAACAGTATGTCAAAAATTTATACTTGGAATATAAACCGCTTTATGGGATCATAATTTCAACTGACCTCAAAAATTAAGATTTGCCAGTAGACAAGAGCAAGTCTATCAGGAAAAAATAAACATATTCTCAAGCTCAGTACTACCATTTGTACTGTCAGGGAGATTCCTAAATCCCTAGATCATAAGGACTTAGAACAATGTAGCCTAGGAGTCAGACAGTGGTAAAAAGATTTATTGAGTCATCCTATTTACTGCAGCAGTGTGTTTTGTTCAGTCTAGAGGCTTCTTCCATATCCCTTAGAAGCCCATCTGAACTAAAAATAACTCTGAGTCAAAAAAATCACTAGCCTGTATGCTGCAGTTTATCCCATCAGTCTCTAATTTAATCATACTAATTAGCTGAACAATCATAAATATCATATTCTCCTCCTGTCATCACTGTCCACATTCTCTGTGTTTATCTGCAGATGCCATAAGCACTTATGTGTTCTTGCTATATGGTAAACATTGTTATGTCAGGAACCCTACTGCGATAAAGCTTCACTTTAACGAACAGCCACCCTAAGGGAAAAACAGTGTCCGCAGCTCAGTAACAAGTGGTAACAAGCACTCAAAGATTTTTACATCTAGCAGCTTATCATATGTCAGCAGTTCAATATTATAAAGATAAAATAAAGATTTTCAGGGGCATATGACTAATCTGAACTATTTTTTAGATCTTCATTAACATATTAACTATGCAGTTTAACCCTGTATTTTCTATTATCTGCAGGGAAATAATATACCTTTTTTTTTCCCAAGCAAATATGAGAGCTAATGTGGTTACACATGGTACCATTTTGCAACCAGGTAAAAATGATCAGTGCCTGTAAACCCTTGGGAGCGCAGGCTGGAGTTGCAGCTGATCAAAGAGAAGGAAGAACAAGAGGACTCTTCAAATTTTGCTGTCATTTGAAATATTTGGAATTATGTTCAAGACCACAATTTGGTGCCACTGCTTCCACTCAACTGTATTTTAGCATATGATTTGTCTGGATACAACAGTCACAAAATTTAGTTTGAGAAATTTTGCAGGAAGACATACAACTTATATTTTTGCTTCTCTATTGATATTCAACAAACTATAATAAGGTTGTGCTTTCTAAGGACTCCCTGTATTATAAACAGGGAAATAAAGAATTGAAATAAAATGTTCAATATCACATTTTGAGGTTTTTACACAATCCAACTGGAATCCAGGTCATGGATTTAGAAGATACATTTTTCTTATGAAGAAGTGCATTTTGCATAATTCAGGAGAGTTTTACACAGAACCGTACTCTCAGATGGATAAAGATGTGCAAATTCCTCAAAATCAAAGGGAACTGATACCCAGGAGGGCAAAGCAGACAAAACAGCCCATCAGCAACTCAACCACATGAAAGACCAGAAAGAAACTCCAAAGCCACCCACACAGCTGCCCGAGGAGCCTCTCAAAGAATGAGAGGCTCTTGTTCAGCTCGTGTTGCTGCTGGAAATGTGTTTGAAGAGCTTGGCAGTACAGCTGGATTGTACGAGTGGCACAGAATAAAGAGAAAAATTAAATCAGATTGAATGATGTGCTGCAGTACACTGGCAGTGTCACATCTCAGCTAACTAGTACGCAATTTCATTTACAAAATAGTGGAACACTCCTGCATTTTTTACTTCAGAGGGGCAGCTGGCAAACATATCCACAGTGTAAGCACTGACTTAGCTAGATAGCCACCTAAAAGGCAAATCAGAGGTCATCTTTTTCATAGCATCTTAAACTATGTCTATTTTTTAAAGGTATCAAGAAAGCCTCTATTTCTGAAAAATGAATATTTAGGCCTCGAATATCAGATAGCTATAAAAAAACCCAAAACAGGTGTGGTGAAGAATCAACCCCTTTGTTTCGACACCCTTCAAAAACTACCAGTACTTACTTGCAGAGTAACAGAATAACACAGCTATTATATCACTTGTTATTGCTTTCTCCCTATTTGTTTTATGTAAAGCTGACAGAAATGCCCTATCTTGCTGTCTTTCCACCTACAGATCTGAAGACATCCCTTCTCAAAATTCTTTGCTTTCCTTAGACAGAAAGAGATATTTTCAACATATGTGTCAATAAGCATTCAAAACAACTCACCTTAAATTTTGCTCTCTACTACACCAACATAGCTCAGCTAGCTGTACTGAAAGGTGAAAAGACTTGGTGAGAAAGTACTTATTCAAAGTACTTTTAAAATAAATTATTTTAGACGTCTTCAAATTGCTGCAGGGAGTAGAAGGGAGAATGAGGAAAAACCTGGAACACTGAAGACACTTGAATTCAACACTTGTTAAATGCTCCACTGTTTTGCGCACTTTGTGATTCTGTAGTAAAATGAACAGGATCTTAAATACACATGGCAAAGACTGAGAACTCCTTATTCAATCTCTGTTTAATCTTCCACAACACTTTTTGTTTAAATCTGTGAGTGACTCACTGCAGTGGTGTCAGCCAGGCTTAGCACAGACAGACATTGTGTGTGCCCACACAAATACTGATGAGTTTATTCCCACTGTTGGCTTGCAAGATTCCCACTATCGCTATCCCAAGCTTTTTTGAGGAGAGATTATTCTTTGCATAGGTCTCTGCCAAAGTATCTCATATTCTGGTGAGGGGAATAGTCAGAGACAAGAGACTCTATACATTCATTTACATTTATTACCTAATATAGCAGATTTTTTTTGCATTAGTTCAAATGAAATATTTGTCCTATGGATTATGCTTTTATAGGCCCCTGCATAATGCTTTTATTTATAGCCAGAAAACTCTCTAGGCAATACCTTTTATGCAAAATAAATTTATGTTGCAACAATATTCTCAAAATAAGAATCTACTCACATGCCATTGCTTATTGTTTCACACAGTTAGGAGACTTCAGTAGCCGGAGAAAAAGATTCATTAGCTTTGACCACCTGAATTAAAATCTTAAATCCTCTTTCACATGAGAATCCTCTTCCTTTTGCAAATTTCCAGCACATGACTAGCTTAAAAATACTCTATAGTACGTTGTGCACTGTAGTTGCCCTTTCATTCCTGCAGTAATTAGACAGCATCATTGTTCAACATGTACATCTTCTGCTTAAAAATCAGCCAGGATGTGATTATCCATTAAGCATAGAAGGTCCAGCCTAGGGGATCATTACTGTGCTAAAAATGATTAAAAGTTTTAAAGAAAGGGTTCTACCCCAGCCCATTTTTCTGAGATAGACAGATTATTTTCTTCTGGTTACATGGTTTCTAGCCAGATCAATTTTATCTCTGGCATGCTCAAATGCCACTGAGGGATACTGTGGTGAAGCACTCCTTGGGGCCAAGTACAATCCTCCCTTTTGGCACTGCCCCTGAGCTTAGTTAGGTTAGTGTAAATGATGCTGGCACCACACTTGAAGATTCTGGTGACCTATTATAAAGTACACCAGCAGTGGTGAGGCATAACAGGGTTTAGTTGTACTTGAAGTTTTGCAGCAGCTCAGCGGAGTGCTCTGAAACACTCTTGCATATTTAAAGGCCTAAGCGCCAAACGGTTCTAATTCCTGGCTCTTAGGCCTTTAAATATGCAAGAGCGTTTCATATATGACATACACTCTACTAAGGCACCACGGGAAGGTGCATGCAGTTTAGTATTAGGATAGGGTTGAATTAATGAAATTTGACATCAAAATTGAGGTAGGAAAGAGTTGGCTATACTAGAATATCATCCTAAGAGCTTTTACATTAATTTTTATGTAAACCCTGTACATCCTTTAGTGGATTTCTACTGCAGTGAAATACACCTGAACTGTATCTGATAACAGGCTACTTCTAGCTCAAGGTCTGCCTCATGGTGAAATGCATACTTGTGAAGTTTGCATTCAGGGAATGAATTAAAGACAGGTGTTTTCCTGAAGAAACTTGGTGGTGACAGCTCTGATTTCAAGTTACACATTTCAGGACCTTTTCTTGGTATTTATGCAGGTAGACTAAGGCTTTCTTTGTCTGTAAGGAGACTAGTACTGCCTATGTGTCCCATAATGGACCTATGGCTCTGAAGATTTTCCTGTGTTTAGATACAAGATCTCAAGTAAATAAATTCTGAATTGGTAAATCCCAGTTTCTGGTCCTCCACCTTTTTAAAGAAGGCATTTGTTTCTCAAGCTTCACATAGCACTGTGGTAATTTTCTCTGTATTTGCAAAATTTTATCCAAGCCACTTCAGTTAACCTTTAGTTAAAATTTTTAGTTAAAAACCTTACCTTTTGGTTTCACAACCCATGTAGACTGACCTAATGCTTTTGTGCACACAGCTGGAAGACTCCAGGAGTAACAAGACATGCACTTTACAATGTATAAGACAAATACATATTGCAACAACATTCTCAAAATACAAATCTATGCACATGCCATTGCTCATTGTGCATATTAAGATCTTTGACTGTACAATGGCATGCACTAGGTCAGTCTAGACCTTAGGGCAGTAAATATGACTCATTTCTCTTCTGATTATATCATACTTTTCCCTGATATCAGACCTATTTCTACAGCAATCTGATTGATAAACTGATTAAAATTTGGGCATCACATGAATAAGCTTAAATACTACATAATGTAACACACCTTACAAGAAGTGACAGTAAGAGAAGTATCTAGAAAATCATCTGAGTTCCTCTGATTCGTTGTAATCTATAATACAGTATTGACTTTCAAAATGAAAGCTGAAAGATACTACTGCATGGTAATAGAAATATTTCTTCCATTCACATTCTGGGACAAATCATCAAACGCCAGGATAGAGCTATGATTTAGATGCCTTTTACTGCCAGTTACATTCAGTAATGATAACAAATTAATGGTAACTCAGTTGCTTTCCTAGATGTTTTTGAAATAAATTGTCTTACAGATGCTTAAACCTATCCATCTATGCATTTAGCTAAACTTTTGATTAAAAAGTTTCCACATTCAAGCATCCTTCAAGCTTCTGAGAAGGCTGGGGGAACTTCATAAAACTGCTGCTAACGCTAAAACCTGATATAAGCTTTGGGCTTCAGATCAGTCACGATGTCTCATCACAACAATGGGGCATAGAGAAAGAAGAAGGAAGTTGTTTCAAACACAAGTTGGGTTCACGTAGTCTGAATGGCTACCAGATGGAGCTCTGAGCTGCCTGGAGATTCCACCTGGGGGGTTAGAGTTGCCCATGCACTCTGTAGCAGGATGAATAATAGGCTCTCTGTGTCACTACTGCTCTGAGTGTGAAACCCAGCTGATCACATCTGGCGAGAGTCTTGAGATAGGCCTCTGGAGCAGACATCAGTAGGGAATCCATGGGCAGAGGGAAAGGCTGACAGTGCTTCCTAAATTGTGCAGGAGTTCCTTACTGTCTGTTTTACATGATTTACTAGTTCTCTGGGATTAGCTTCTGCAGCTAGAGACAGGAGGACAGTTTCAATAGCTGCATGAATTTTAGTGCTGTCCTACCAGCTAAGGCTGGGGAAGGCTTCAAAAACCCTTTCTCAGTCAGAGGTCAGGAGTTACAACAAAGGGAATATGAAATGAAAAAGATGACTGAAATCTGAATATTTAAGTTTCCATTAATCAGAACTTATAATATAAATACAAAAGCACACCAGATTACTTACCTGTAATACAGGAAAATTTATCAGTAGTTACCATGTTTTGGTTCTGGTGTATCAGGTTGAGCTGTGTACCATACAGCTAAAATTACAGCTAATTTTCTAATACTTGAAACATATGTTCTCAGAGTTGGCAAATGGATGTTCACCTGTAGTGAACTTAAAAATCTGGCATAAATTTATACATAAGTCTAAATAAAACCGATAAAGCTTGCTTTCTGCAATTCACATATTAGTCATCTATTACAGACAATGTATCTGAAAGCACTTAAAAATGTAGAACTTAAAGATAATATTCACTCACAGCTTGTGTGTGTGAAACCACCTGTTCTAATGAGCTACTTCAGTTAGAAATTAAATCTACTTGTGCATTATTGCACAATTAATAAACATTTAAATGATGATATTTTTTAGCTTGTAGAACTTTATGCAGTGGGTTGCTTTGGTTTTATTAGGCATCACATTAGCTATTTGTTATTTTGCTTCTTAACATGTATCTTCTTGTATGTTCGTATTAGTGAAGTCAGGTCAAGAAGTCTATCTTGTACTGAGAAAAGGAGACGGTATGACTTGCAAAAATTCTCAGGAACCTTTGAGAGATTGTTAAGAAAATATTGTCTCAGTGATGAGTTTTAATTTTCTCATGGTGAATATCAGTGCATGACTGAGCTGGACACTATATCCTTTGTCTTCTGGCCCAGTGGATTTCACGTACATAAGCAAGACACAACTGGTCCCACACTAGGAAAGGAGAAATCTTGTAGCACTATATAATTGTGGCTACATAGGTAGACTCCACCTGTCAAAAGTCTTGGGCAGATCGGGCCATGAGGCTTTCATGGGTTTGCTTCCCAATGTGGAATTACTCCCATTTTGAGTGGCAGACAGGAGACCACAGACCCCCACAGAAAGCATGAGAAAACAGCACTAGTTAATCCTTCATAGATTTTTTACTATTTAATGAAAATGCTGAAGTATGAATCTGCATACTTAGCAGGCTGAGCTGCTTGTAAAGTTCTCACCCCCATTACGCACAAAGTGTTGCTGCGTTATTTAAGAGACATGACTCCCAGAATACTGGCAACTGGGTTTATCTCATAGCAGCTCTGCTTTGTCTGAAAAGCAGATATCATGGGAGGAGGCACAATTAGATCATGTTTTTATGCCTTTATTAGCAACTATTAGGAAGAGACTAACCTGTTAAATGAAAACTTGAATTTTGATGTAATGACATGGTGCCAAGAACAAGAGCTCTAAAAATTAAGCTCTCATACAGTTGATTATGTAGTGAGTAGCACTACATGAACGCCCAAGTTTTGTGCTCCTAGAAGTGCCATTCCTTGAACAAGATATAAAACTAGAACCCAGTGCATATGATTAAATGAAAGATGAATAGAGAAATACTGATCTGGAGAATTGCATTCCACTGAGCTGACTCTCGCTTCTCTTGTAGTTCTCTCATAGTTTTGCTCTGCACTGATAATCAGTAACTATGATTAAACCCAGAAGTAGCTGCCTTTAACATTAGCTGTGAAGACAATTCATGTGTATGTACTAATTTATACTGGGTATTATTTGCACTGAATGTGAACACAAAAGTGTCTGACTCCTGCGGTATGTCAAACCCAAATGAAAAATGAAAACACTTATATCATACAAAAGGCTGAGGTTTTCAATCTGATTTTTGAACTAAACCATTTACTTCATTTACTTCAGAAACTGATTCCATCTTCTGGACCCTTACTGGAAAAATACCTGAACCCATAATCTTTACACATGAAGCAACTTTTCTTCTCTTTCAGCAATACCAGACTCCCACTGGTTTAACTTCTTATTTGCTCTGTCCATTATTATATGCCATAAGGGGAAGCAATCTTCTAAACAAACAAGAAGAGATTCAGAGCAGCCTTGTGGAGAAGGACTTGGGGGTGTTGGTCGATGAGAAAATGAACATGAGCCGGCACTGTGCGCTTGCAGCCCACAAAACCAACCATATCCTGGGCTGCATCAAAAGGAGTGTGACCAGCAGCTCGAGGGAGGTGATCCTGCCCCTCTACTCTGCTCTCGTGAGACCTCACTTGGAGTATTGTGTGCAGTTCTGGTGTCCTCAACATAAAAAGGACATGGAACTGTTGGAACAAGTCCAGAGGAGGGCCACGAGGATGATGAGGGGACTGGAGCACCTCCCGTACGAAGATAGGCTTAGAAAATTGGGGCTGTTCAGTCTGGAGAAGAGAAGGCTGCGTGGAGACCTCATAGCAGACTTCCAATATCTGAAGGGGGCCTATGGGGATGCTGGGGAGGGACTCTTCATGAGGGACTGTGGTGAGAGGACAAGAGGTAACGGGTTCAAACTTAAACAGGGGAAGTTTAGATTGCATATGAGGAAGAAATTCTTTACTGTAAGGGTGGTGAGGCACTGGAATGGGTTGCCCAGGGAAGTTGTGAAAGCTCCATTGCTGGCGATGTTCAAGGCCAGGTTGGACAGAGCCTTGACTGGCATGGTTTAGTGTGAGGTTTCCCTGCCCATGGCAGGGGGGTTGGAACTCGATGATCTTAAGGTCCTTTCCAACCCTAACTATTCTATGATTCTGTGATTCTAAGTTACTCCGGGTTGTACGTCAGACACTTTGATGTCAGATACTCCTATCAAGGAGGCACATTCCCATTACATGGTTCTTGTGAGATACCACTTGCCTCAAAAATGTTCAAATAAGGGAAAAAAAAATCCCTTTGAAGGATTGTTGTAGACTAGAATTCAGCTTTGAGATATGAAGCGAAGCACGGTGGCAAATGCCGAAGAAGGAGTGAAGAGTAAAAAGGCAGGCTGATCCGTGTCTGTGAAAAGCTTCTACTCCTTCACTGTTTTCTTTGCAGAAAACAGTTTTGTTTCTGTTTTCCATTCATTTCAATCTTCTTGTGTCTGATGGTTTTTAAGTGAAGCTAAATAAGAAAATCGATGACACAAGAGCTTTTTGCAAAAGTAAAAGCTGTGCATTTATGCAAAACATCGTCTCTTTCCAACAAAGAGGTTTTATGTGCTTTCCTTACCTGCTGCACTATGGGGAAACAAACTTGCATTCACTTTGTGCAAACTTTGTGTAATCATCTGTACTCTTGTTTTACTCTACTCTGTGCCCAATGATGCAATTAGAGAAAATTTACACTCCCTGAAGAAATAGTTTGTAGTTTAAAAAATACACATATATACATATTTCTGAATATTTTGCAGTCTGAGAGAGAGGAAAATTACTCACTAGCTTGTCCGTTTAGGAGCTGATGCTTTCACTTGGTATTGCATTGCTCAGAACAAGACTGATCTGTTCTAGGATTTACAGAAATATGGCTACCCACGCAAAGACTAAACACAAGCTCTGAGAAAAAACACTTGGGCAACTGAAATTAATATGATCAATTGAATATATTTCTCTACTTTCTATCTCATACTATGAAATGGAAATGCTTGTTTTGCTGGGTGATGTTTATCCACTAAAAATATCAACTGACAGAAACTTTATAAAATATGGCATATTTACATGAAGGTTGAGAGTGAGCTGAATAATTCAGTGATTAATATCGTGATGAGGGACATAATGGCTTATTTCTACCCATAGGTGACATAATGCATTAATTTTGGAGAATTATTCGAGTCTTGAAATGGGACAGGGGAATAATCCTGATGTCTCTCAAAGGACAAGGTATGGTAGCAGCTAGGAGAAAGACAGTTGATAGAAATAGAACTTTAAAAATGTTCATGAAATGTGTCAAGCACCGTAGGCTTCAGTTACTGAATCTAGAAGAAACATACGAATCCCCAGAATGAAAGTTTAAGATGGATGGAAGAAAGATGTGCAGTTAAAGGTAAGTGAGGACGACAATGTGTCACTGCACTGTAATGAGTCCACTTCAAATTTCAATAAATAAGTGAAAATCTCTAGAAATGACAAGCTTCCACTATTTCCAGTTGTTGGTGATACTGATTTCTACAGACAACCATAAGGATAGATGTCATGCAGTCATCAAGGAGATGTGGCATCTTTAAGGCTATATCTAAACTGGGAAGTTTTCTGTTAGCACAGCCCAGCTGGGCAAGTCCTGGGACCAGTGCAGACCTCAGCACAAATTTGACAAGCTGTTCCAGCTGACACCTAGAGTCACCTGGAAAGAACTTTCCACAGAGCAGCATATCTGAACCACAGATCACCCCAGCAACTCACCCGCTTCATCTTTGTATGTAGAGATAGCACTGACTAATTCTGCTGTGAGACACTGACAGCCAGAACCCTATGAAGCAGACAAAGCAGGATTAGGAGGCAACTCAGTTATTGTAAGCACATAGACATCAGAATATCAAGGTGGGGGAGCCTGAGTGGGTAAATCCTACCTGAGGAGGTAAACTTATCCACATGTACAACTGAGCCTTCCTACACCAATAGCCAAGACGTATGGAGATGCCACCTAACGTGTTCAAAAGTTCAATCTGCATCATTCATATGCTAGCCTGTTTGCTTTTGTTTGCTTTTATTAATTCATTTCTTTTAAAAATCACAGTATTCTGAACAAGCTAAAAATGTAGCTTCACAGGCGAGAGTGACAATGAAGTGCCTACTAACCAGAAAAAAACTAAATTCAAGAGCAAGAATTCTGCAGGAACCCAGGAAACACCTGCAGGTTAACTCACTGGCTAGCTAAAGAAATGTAAAGCACAGCTGAGATGAAGCAGAGATGGAGAAGGTGTCTGACATGTATAAGGCCTGAGCAGCAGAGCTCCCAACTTCTCAGCCTGTCCTACCTAAGCGTAACAACATGCGTCAACATGAGGAGCAGAAACAGAAGGGAAAAAAGGTGGGAAAAGTGTAAAAGAATAGCAATCACAGGGCTTCCTTTACCGTGCATGAAGACTGATGAATAAGAAGGAAATAATTTTCTTCCTAATCGTCTGTAAAATATGAAAAGGTGTTGAATCTGAAACTGCTCAGCTGCTGCTTGCATAAGGGTATGTCTGTGTACATGGGGGTATATATACACATCTAGTTTTTGGATTTGTAATGGCAGGTTGTTTAGCTAATGGTGAAGATTACAGTGTTAGGACCATACTTGGAAAAGGAATGATTTTTACATTTCCTTTGCAATCCTTGATATTTTTTAGTTAAGAAATTTTTATGAAAATTGATTTCTTTTTATAAATACAGAGACAAAACACCGAAATGAGAAAACTTTATTCCTACTGAAATGAGAAGCTTACCGTTAGTCATGGAATCACTGCTGCCACAAACACACACTATCACCACAAGAAGGGAATCTGGTCTGCTATGTAGCTCCCAGTACTGCTATCAGCCAAGCACACAAAAACGTGTAATTTTAAGCCTATGTTTAACCCGTTCCTGAATTGAGGCTTAAAATATTCCTCGTATTCTTTCCAGGCTAGTACAATTATTGGATTAGACTCATGGAATGTGAATGGCATAAGCGATCATGCCTGTTCTAAGGGAGAGATTCTTTCTTTTAGACTTTCTACACATGCTATATTTTTCTCTGTCCATTCCTGCTTCATTGATACTAATCAAAGCTTGTGTATTCAAGACATTTATAATACTGAATTACATTACTCAGTGGCTCTAATTATATTATTCCTTGAATTTTAAATGGACTCTCAGTGTTACTCATTTTACCAGGACTAAATAAGAATATGATTCATCATTTACAGAAAGCAAATTATATAAGTTACACAGTCTCACAACTGAGCACACTGTCTGCATTGAAGCTACAAATAGGAATAGAAATGGAGAGGATTTTCTATCCTTAGTTTGAAATTAAACTTAGACTACTGTATCAATCATGTGAGCTCTGGCTGAAAGGACAACAGAAAACCTTCATCACATGTTTTAGATGTTCCAAACTAATAATAGCCCAGACTGGTTTTCAAAGAAAGATACAGCTGTGCTAGGAAGGGTGTGAATACCAACTACAACTGCTGCAAATAAAAGCTTTGTTTCTTTTTTTTTTTTTTCAGTTGGATTCCTCATGAGGAACATTTATTCCATATGTAGTACATGTAATGGCTTTGCAATGCTAATGAAAAGTGTTAGCAACAGGCAGATTGTACAGCATCAAAACTCCAGTACATTCAGCAGTGTGCTGTGGCCTACAGATGTGACTCCAATAATAGAAAGTGAGCTCATCCTTAGTGTGGAAGATTATTCATTAGGGAGAGAATAATGCAAGTGATCTGATCATTACATCACCTTTTCCTGCACATTATTCTCACTGCAGCTGACAGGGAAAACATTTCTCAGTTTTAAGTTACATTCTTTTCAAATTTTGCAGTCTAGATAAAAGTGGTATTTGAAAGTATATGTACTTTAAGTTATATTTGATAACTAAAAGAAGAGCTAATGCTGTAGTGTTGAATTACTTATTCAGTACCTCTGTTTACTTAAAAGTTACTCCATAGTATTACATCCTAAATATACTAACACTAGCTATTTTAAAAGATATTTTGAATCTATATAACCATAGATTCACAGGCTTTTGATTGAAAGATAGGAACAATCTGATTAGTACAAAGAGGTGTTCATATTAAACTCCAAAGAATCATAGAATAGAATCATAGAATAGTTAGGGCTGGAAAGGACCTCAAGATCATCGAGTTCCAACCCCCCTGCCATGGGTAGGGACACCTCACACTAAACCATTACATCCAAGGCTATGTCCAACCCCACCTTGAATGCCGTCAGGGATGAAGCATTCACAACTTCCCTGGGCAACCCATTCCAGTGCCTCACCACCCTCACAGTGAAGAATTCTTCCTCATATCCAATCTAAACCTCCCCTGTTTAAGTTTAAACCCATTACCCCTTGTCCTCTCACCACAGTCCCTAATGAAGAGTCCCTCCCCAGCATCCCATAGGCCCCCTTCAGATACTGGAAGGCTGCTATGAGGTCTCCACGCAGCCTTCTCTTCTCCAAGCTGAACAGCCCCAATTTTCCCAGCCTATCTTCATACGGGAGGTGCTCCAGTCCCCTCATCATCCTCGTGGCCCTCCTCTGCACTTGTTCCAACAGTTCCATGTCCTTTTTACGTTGAAGACACAGAACTGCACACAATACTCCAAGTGAGGTCTCATGAGAGCAGAGTAGAGGGGCAGGATCACCTCCCTCAACCTGCTGGTCACGCTCCTCTTGATGCAGCCCAGGATATGGTTGGTTTTGTGGGCTGCAAGCGCACACTGAAGCCGGCTCATGTTCAGTTTTTCATCAGCTCACACCCCCAAGTCCTTCTCTGCAGGGCTGCTCTGAATCTCTTCCCTGCCCAACCTGTAGCTGTGCCTGGGATTGCTCCGACCCAGGTGTAGGACCTTGTACTTGGCATGGTTAAGCTTCATCAGGTTGGCATCAGCCCACCTCACAAGCGTGTCAAGGGCCCTCTGGATGGCATTCCTTCCCTCCAATGTATCAACTGAACCACACAGCTTGGTGTCATCGGCAAACTTGCTGAGGGTGCACTCAATCCCACTGTCCATGTCACCCACAAAGATGTTGAACAAGACCGGTCTCAACACCGATCCCTGGGGGACACCACTTGTTACTGGTCTCCAGCTGGACACTGAGCCATTGAGCACTACTCTTTGCGAGCGGCCATCCAGCCAGTTCTTTATCCACCGAGTGGTCCACCTATCAAATTGATGTCTCTCCAACTTAGAGAGAAGGATGTCATGGGAGACAGTGTCAAAGGCTTTACACAAGTCCTGGTAGATGACGTCAACTGCTCTGCCCCTGTCCATCAGTTTCGTAGCCCCTTCATAGAAGGTCACCAGATTGGTCAGGCAGGATTTCCCCTTAGTGAAGTCATGCTGGCTGTCACCAAGCACCTTGTTGGTTTTCATGTGCCTTAGCATGCCTTCCAGGATAATCCGCTCCAAGATTTTGCCAGGCACAGAGGTGAGACTGACTGGTCTGTAATTCCCCGGCTCATCCATTTTCCCCTTCTTAAAAATGGGGGTTATATTTCCCTTTTTCCAGTCATTGGGAACTTCACCTGACTGCCATGATTTTTCAAATATGATGGACAGTGGCTTAGCAACTTCATTTGCCAGCTCCTTCAGGACCCGTGGATGAATTTCATCCAGTCCCATGGACTTGTATACACTCAGATTCCTAAGATGGTCTCGAACCAGATCCTCTCCTCCAGCGGGCCCAAGGTCTTCATTCTCACTGTCTCCGCGTCTGCCTTCCAAGCCTTGGGTGCTGTGGTCAGAGCATTTGCCGGTGAAGACTGAGGCAAAGAAGTCATTAAGAACCTCAGCCTTCTCCAAATCCAGGGTAGCCAGTTCTCCCGATAGCTTCTGGAGAGGGCCCACGGTGTCCCTAGCCTGTCTTTTATTGGCAATGTACCTATAAAATCCCTTCCTGTTATCCTTAACATCCCTAGCCAAGTTTAATTCTAAGTGGGCCTTAGCTTTCCTAACCTGGTCCCTAGCTTCCCGGACAACATCCCTGTATTCTTCCCAGGCCGCCTGACCTTGCTTCCACCTTTTATAAGCCTCTTTTTTCCTTCGAATTTTGCTCAGCAGCTCCTTATCCACCCAAGGAGGTCTCCTGGCCCTCCTGCAGCACTTCCTTCTAGTAGGGATGCATCATTCCTGAGCTTGCAGCAGGTGATCCTTGAATATCAACCAACAGTCTTGGGCCCCCCTGCCCTCTAGGGCTGTATCCCATGGAACCTTACTGAGCAGGTTCCTGAAGAGGCCAGTCTGCTCTCTTGAAGTCCAGGGCAGTGAGCTTGCTGCACGCTCTTCTCACTGTCCTGAGGATCTCAAACTCAACCATCTCATGATCGCTGCAATCAAGGCTGCCCTGGAGCGTCACATTCCCAACCAGCCCTTCCCTGTTGGTGAGGACGAGGTCAAGCATGGCACCTCTCCTTGTCGGCTCCTCTATTACTTGCAGAAGGAAGTTGTCTTCCACGCAATCAAGGAACCTCCTGGATTGCTTGTGCCGGGCCGGGCCGTACCATCCCTCCAACAGATATCAGGGTGGTTGAAGTCTCCCATGAGAACAAGGGCCTGCAAGCGTGAGGCTGCTCCTATCTGCCTATGGAGCGCTTCGTCCAGCAAGTCCCCTTGGTCAGGCGGTCTGTAACAGATCCCCACAATAATGTCACCCATGGCTGTTCTCCCTTTAACCCTGACCCACAAACTCTGTCGACTGCTCACCTGTCCCCAGACAGAGTTCCATACTCTCTAGCCTATCCCTAACATAAATAGCAACTCCCCCTCCCCGTCTGCCAGGCCTGTCTTTCCTAAAGAGCCGGTAACCTTCCATTCCAACACACCAGTCATAGGAGCCATCCCACCATGTTTCTGTGATGCCTATGATATCATACCCCCGTAGATGTGCACACATCTCTAATTCCTCTTGTTTGTTCCCCATGCTACGGGCATTTGTATAGAGGCATTTGAGCCGAGATCCAATTGAAGCCGGCTCATTGGCTGGAGCAGCTGGAATATCCCTACATTGCTCCGAACGTTTACTATAGGTGCTACCAACCGACTGGGTGTGTTGGGATGGAATGATGCCCCCCTCCCTCAACACATCTAGTTTAAAGCATCCTTGACCAGCCTGGCAAGCCTCCTACCAAATCCACTCTTCCCCTTCTTTGTCAGACCAGCTCCACCAGCCCTCAGTAGACCTGGCCTAATATATTGAGTCCCATGTTCAAGGTACCCAAACCCCTGACTATAGCACCACCCTTCTAACCATTTATTAACCTGCGCAATCCT
Organism: Amazona ochrocephala; assembly: GCA_039720435.1. Lineage (NCBI taxonomy): Eukaryota > Metazoa > Chordata > Aves > Psittaciformes > Psittacidae > Amazona > Amazona ochrocephala. Next base: position 68,225,045 of record CM077879.1, read on the forward strand.
CCTAGCCTTTTCAAGGTCCTGCCCTGTATCCTGGAGAATTGACGAAAAGACAATCTGAGCTCCAGAGCCCCTAACCACCTCTCCCAGAGCTCTGTAGTCCTTCTTTATAGTCTCCGGGCTACTGCTATCTATATCAGTAGCACCCACATGTATTACCAGGAGTGGGTAATAGTCAGTGGGACTGACTAGAGCAGGCAGCTTCTCGGCCACATCCCTGATCCGAGCCCCTGGTAGGCAACACACCTCCCTTGAGCCTGGGTCAGGCCGGCAGATGGGTGCCTCTGTGCCTTTCAGATTAGAGTCCCCGACTACTACGACCCGCCGCTTTTTCCTGGCAGCACCAGTAGTGACCTTCTTTACCAGTGCACCAGCTGGTTGCGCCTGGTGGGAGCGCTGTTGCTCATCAGCCCCCTGCAGGACATCAAAGCGGTTCTGGGTGAGAACAACAGACGTAGGAGGAAGCCCCTTGCTTTTAATTGTCCTCTTCCTCCTTTTTTTGTTGTTTTTTTTCTGTTACCTGTTCCCAGCTTCCTGGGTTAGCAGCCTCCTTTCCTGCACGGGCAACAGCAGACACTCGAGGCCCCGGAACAGTCTGGTCCCAGAGCAAGCAGTGCTGCTTCCCCTCAGCTTCCCTGACACCTTTCAGCCTGGTAACAGCTTCCTGCAGTTCAGCCACCTGCTGCAGGAGGACCTCCATCAGGGAGCACAGAGTGCAGCCCTGCTCATTGCTCACCCTTCCCTCAGGACAGCAGCGCAGGCGCTCCAGAAGCTACAAACTCAGGGAAACCTATATTCAGATTACAGCAATAACATATTTCAATGAGGATGGAGTCAATGAAGAAATACAAAAAACACTTCTTGGGTTTTCCTGGGTTTTTGGTAACAAAGGTTTATATTCCTATATTCGAGGATGAGAAGAAAGCCACATTCATTATGATTAGGGTGTAATTTATCATGACAAAATGTATTTACTGATACTACAGCATAAGAGAGGGAATAATGTAAACTGGCAGCAGAAGCCCTCCTAATTTAGAGACTGTGGCATTCGTAATTTTTGAATTATGCATATTTTGGTCTTACTTTCCCATATCAGACTGCTGTTCCATAATGCTCTCAGCACCTGCCATCAGAATGAGAATTATTATCAACAGGATGCAAAAGCCTTTGCCTAGACTAGATTAGTACAGACAAAACACATTTATATACTGCGGCCTAGTTTTTCATACCAAATTTCCACTAAAGGATGTTGTGAGGATGTGGAATGCTTGTGTTCAAATCTTGCGTACCATTTTTAGAACTGAATTAATTTAGCAAAAAGAAATGCCAGTTTCAAAATGTAAACAGGATTCCTATTTGTGTTGCAAACATTCTTTGGACAATTACTACAATATAGTTTTAAAAATAAACCCATTTGATTCATTTAGTGTATTTTATTGACTACTGAGCTGTAGAACAGACTTTTCCTTCAGTTCTGCTGCTTTCACTGGCATACACCTTTGCATAATCACTTGCCACTGTCACTATTAAAAGAAACGTTGTCTGAATCATACACGAGTGCAACTGATCCAAGTATTTTAAGGTAATCGTCTATTTATCCTGGGTTTGGCTTCTTTGCTATGGTATCTACCTCGTGCATTTGTCTTCACAAGGATATCCTGCTGTTGTGCGCACCAAGCTGGTTTATTACATGTGTTTCTACTTTTGCACTATATTGGTTTTCCTGCGTAAACATTTACTAAACAGTGCTGTATCAGTCACCATGCAGTGTAAATGCTACAACATCAATAGACAAGTATCCCAAATACAATTAAATGAAATTCTGTAAATCTGCTCATAGATGTAAAATTCCTTTTCTTCTCATTCCTATGGTTCCAAGATGTGAATAGAATAGCAAACGTTTTCTCTTTTTTAAACTCTCACCATGTGTAAGAACTATGATTAATAAGTTGTCTTTAAATGTAAGATTTTCCTGATCTAAAGTATGGTGATACTCTGAGAGTCTACATTTCATGAATGTCAGTACACTTGCAGACTGGTAGTCTCAGAAAATGGTTTGCAGGGACCAAGTTGATTCAGTTAGTTGTGCAATAAAGGTAGTCTGGTTTCTTCAACTAGATCAGGTTGTCCAGAACCACATCCAGCCTGGCCTTTAATGCCTCCAGGGATGAGGCATCTACCACCTCTCTGGGCAACCAGTTCCAGTACTTTACCACCCCGATTGTAAAGAATGTCCTCCTCACATCCAGCCTGAATCTCCCCTCTTGTAGTTTAAAAACATTGTCCCTCATCCTATTGTAACAGGCTCTGATAAAAAGTCTAAAGTTGGTAAAAGTATGTGAAAAAAACATGTGAAATTTTACTGGTTAAAAAAAGATTGTTACGTATGGTGGCAGAAGCCTGTAGGTGCTAGTACTGTTATGTCATTAGCAGTGTGGTGGCTGAGGATTGGTGTGGTATGGACAAGTTTCTTTCAAAGGAAGGGTTATGCTTTGCCAGCTTACAAACTTGTGTGGGAACACAAGGCAACTTAGAAAACTTTGTAGTGTAGATGAGGCCTGGGGAAATGAGGTTTTCCGGTTCCAAGGACACTTCTCACACTGACAAAAAGCTAGCTAAGTGCTTCCAGCTCCCTTTCCTTGCTGCTGATGATTTCCACGCCTGTGCTTACGCCCTGTTTATTCTAATGTCATTCTCTGTGTAGCTGAATAACAAACCAGAACACAGAGCTGACCCAACCTCAAAAGCACTCCTCCTGCCCTCCCCTTTTTTTCTATTTCTGAGGATATGCTGTTGAGATGGAAACATCCACAGAACCAACACCTGCAAAACGAGGGACCAGATCCTTAATAACGCTGCCGCCAAAAAAAAATTAGATACCTAATTAAATCTAGGAATCTGAGTTTACATGACCTGTTCAGAACTGTGAGAATCCAATCTTCCGATTCTACCAGGTTTCACCAGATTCTCAGATTCTTCCAGACTCTTTTCTGGCATCCTAAAACTCAGTTTATCTTCTTTTTTCATTTAGTAAATGAATGATACTTTAATCTGTTGTTTTCTAGATGCTGAATTTTCACAAATTCTATTTCAATATAATTTTAATATTTCACAAACTTAATTTCAATAGAGGTACTAAAATGCTGACTTAAGCCCTTGCTGAGGGACATGTAAATACAACAATACACCAAACATACTTGCATTAAAGATCTAATTGAATTAACTGCCAACACAGCTTCTACACAGTCAGCTTGTCATGGCTTCCTTTGCATCCTGACTACCTCCATTTTTGAGAGAGAGATTTAAAAGGTTTTCTCCCTTCCCCTAGGATTAAGGATGGTGAAGAGCACTAATTAGCCACCTGCTCCCATAGCACAGTGCTACCGCTTGTTTACCTTGCAAAGCCTGCTGTACCCCTGGGGAAAAGTCATAGTGTGGCAGGCTTTTTTCCTTCAACATTTCAAGTTCCTTCAAGAAAAGTTTAACAGTTTATGCAGTTTTTAGCATTATGAGGAGGAGAAAAAGTCCCCTTTGCTCACAGCGCTACTTGTAGAAGAGAAAATAAATACTCTTTACTTTTCTCCTCTATTTAATTTCTCTTTTTCACCAAGCAATTCACACGTTTGATGTTAGCAGCAGCACTTTGCTCCTTATAACACATAAAAAGGAGACATTGGAAATAAAAGTAACACTTAGCAATCAAAAGAGCTCTACCCATGATTCAGAATCCACTAAATAGCCAATTAAAATACAATTAAAAAATCAGAAATAAATAAAAGAAACTTCTTCACAAATCCTTTAATGCAGTGATGCTTAAGTAGTTTTTATTGTCAAATTATGTATTTGAATGAAGCACTATTTAGGACTAGCAGCTGATGTAGTTATAATTTAAACTGTATTCTGACTCTTGTTTGCTATTTTTTCCTTACCATGACTAAGTAAGGATGGCAGAAAACATTCTGCTTTGCTTGTCTTTTATAAGTTGTGACTCAGTGGCAGGCAAGTACTACTTATGGGCTTGATGTAAAGCCTAGTCAAGTCAACTGGAATGTTTCCAATGACTTCATTAGACTTTGGATTGGGTCTGAAGTGAAGCAATTTACTCAACTCTGGAGCATAAATTACAGACATAAAAACCAAATTATTTGTGTGTTGCTGGATTACTGACAGCAAAATGTATGATGTCAGAAAAATAATAGGCAGAGATAGCCTGCACAAGTTCGAAATGCTTAAAATATAGCCAAAGATAGGGGAAAGCTTTGGCAAGAGTAGAGGCAGTCGCAGTTCCACTGCCAATGGAGGAAAGTTGAGTAATTTGACAGACAATTATGTGATTAATCTAGTAGAAGACGCTATCTGTCTCACTCAGTCACCACTCTGTGGCCTCACCATTAGACTAATATCTGCATGAGATGACAGTCTGCCTTCACAGCAGGAAGAGCGCTGAAGTCATAACAACCCATGGAAACCCTTTTGGAAATGTCAAGAATTCCAGTGGCCTAAACTCAGAGCAGAGGTGAACATTGTCAGCCAGACACATCAGCTCAGTTTGTTGCCAAAGTAAGGGTGACAGTGTTGAAGAGAACTGACTGTGAATGTTACTTAAACAATGAGAAATCAAGCAATACCCACCCAAATCATAACATTTTGGTTTAGAGAAAAAGCTCCCAAATCTTGTTCTTCTGAAATTTCATACTATACGCCTTGAAGAGTTAGGAGTCTTACAGTGAGCTAGGTTCTGGTTTCAGTGAAAATTTACTTAATTCACCTTGTTTGAAAATCTCAAGATACCAACACCTTACCCTAGCTGCCCCAGAGAAACTAACCAAAATATTTGGTACAAAGTGCTATTTGGTTGAACTAGCTCTTCTAAGGTATTTTATTTCAGCGTACAATAATCCAATCCCTGAAGAGTAATTCTACTTTGTAAAAAGACTGATTATTTTGGAAAAAAATTCTTATTTTTGTTATGGAAGAGCCTATCCAAGCAAAAGGCGTTACCCTGGAATATTTGATTATGCAACAGCTACTCCAATCCACTTCTAAAATTGTGTAAAACCTTAATATTCAAACATTGATTTCTCCCAGATTGGAAGCATTTTTATCTTTTACAATTTTGTTCAGGTCATTCTAGGTGTATATAGGTGTACACATCTCTAGCTTCACCTCATTAGCAAATCAGAAAGGATTTTTATGTAGGGAACTTCTTACATAAAATAATTTGTATTTTAAGAATGTTAAAAGAAATATATATTGGGATTCCATGCGGGTAAAACACCTTTACATCAGTAGGTAATATGACATTGTAAGCCACAGAACTTAAAGATGCACATATTTTGTTCACAGAGACTATATGCAAAATAAAATTGCATGTTTAGAAATATATAAAGATAGAAGTTGAACTCTAAATTAATAAGGTGTGTATCTTAAGAATTTTTGTTTTATATTAATTCATATGCACAATTTATTTACACTGTAGCATTTACTGATTTGGGTCGGAGCAATCCCAGGCACAGCTACAGGTTGAGCAGAGAAGAGATTCAGAGCAGCCCTGCGGAGAAGGACTTGGGGGTGTTGGTCAATGAAAAACTGAACATGAGCCGGCTTCAGTGTGCGCTTGCAGCCCACAAAACCAACTGTATCCTGGGCTGCATCAAAAGGAGCGTGACCAGCAGGTCAAGGGAGGTGATCCTGCCCCTCTACTCTGCTCTCATGAGACCTCACTTGGAGTATTGTGTGCAGTTCTGGTGTCCTCAACATAAAAAGGACATGGAACTGTTGGAACAAGTGCAGAGGAGGGCCACGAGGATGACGAGAGGACTGGAGCACCTCCCGTATGAAGATAGGCTTAGAAAATTGGGGCTGTTCAGTCTGGAGAAGAGAAGGCTGCATGGAGACCTCCTAGCAGCCTTCCAATACCTGAAGGGGGCCTATAGGGATGCTGGAGAGGGACTCTTCATGAGGGACTGTAGTGAGAGGACAAGGGGTAACGGGTTCAAACTTAAACAGGGGAAGTTTAGATTGCATATGAGGAAGAAATTCTTCACTGTAAGGGTGGTGAGGCCCTGGAATGGGTTGCCCGGGGAAGTTGTGAATGCTTCATCCCTGGCGGTGTTCAAGGTGGGGTTGGACATAGCCTTGGATGGTATGGTTTAGTGTGAGGTGTCCCTGCCCATGGCAGAGGGGTTGGAACTCGATGATCATAAGGTCCTTTCCAACCCTTACTATTCTATGATTCTATGATCCTGTAAGTAATGTTTTACTATTAGAAGCCATCTCCATCTCCCAAAAGCAAACAAACCCCACAGTGAATAAGTTAAAAAAGACAAAAAGAAAAACTTTTCGCATTCATTTCTATTCAATTTTCTCCATATTTTGGCTCACTTTGTTTTCACAAATTGTTTTCACGATTGATACAGGAATGGACAGGGGAAACCAACGGGCAAATGGAAAAATAAGAGCCAAGGGTCTTTTTTGTTATCATTATTAAACCAATAGACACAGTAACAAATACAGATAAGGTACTGAACAAACAAGTCTTTCCCCACATGACACCTATGCCTTTAAAGTATGGCCATTTTTTACCACACTGTCTGTCTAATAACAGATTCACCTCACAAACCTTTCCTCACTTACTGCCTAAAAGTGTCATGGTCATCATAATACTATCCAGGCTGGAACAAAGTTAAAAACAATGGAAAAGGGAAAAGTGTAAAGTGAGAAACAATTGGAATACTACTTGGAAGAAAAAAGAAATTGAGTAACTGGAAACGCTTGTCATTTAAAAATCACTATACACGGAAAGATGCTTTATGAAATAATATTTTTCCCTTTCTTTTTATACTGGCTACAGGAGAAACTGTCATCTTTTTCTTAAACAGCATCTATTTTCTGCTGGGCAAATCACAGACAAACTCACCTCACAGGTGCTATGCACTCTTGCTTTGCTCTGGTAAAACATGGATTCAACTTTATGTATGTATGCTCCTTGTGAATTAATGTCAACAGACAATAAACTATTTGATGCAAAAAGCTTTGCTTAAACATTATTAAAAAAAATGTTGGTAGGATTCCCAGGCAGGATTTTTACAGACTTTTTTCCATAAGATGGGCAATCAGATAGCATGAAAAGTGACTTCCAGTTCTCAGTTTCATTTTGTATGGGAGTCAGTATGATTTAGCAGCTAGACTAGTTTAAAAGACAAGGAGCCAGGTAACATTTTCAGGAATACTGAGCCATTCACTGAATTACCTTGGGATAATCACTTAACTATTATGTTCTTTAGCGAAACCATGTGTAACGCTGGGTCAAAACACAACCCAACATCCCCCCCCCAAAAAAACCCAACTAATTGAGAAACGGATGCTCAAGTCTGGTTCAGTTCTCCAAAGTAAATAAATAACAAAAAGGAGCAAGACAAACATGGCATGAAAACAAGACAGTCCGTTAGCAACCTTACTATGTCAAATTGAAATGCAGCTGCAGTGAAAGCCTTCTTAACTGCAATGTTTTGCATCACTGCCAGCATGCAATACATTTTGATGTCTACTCAATTATGAAATGTTCACTTTGAAACTAGAAGGCAAAATTCAGGTTTTACTTACATAGCTACAACCCTACAGACTTTAGAAAAAACAGTGGAAATCCATGGAGTAGCATCCTGTGAAGTCTAAACACACACAGACAACACTCAAACAGAAGACAGCACTTGAAGTAAAGGAAGCAGGCACTGGCAGCATTCAGTACTTCATGTTCTTTGTTGACACATATGCTTACTCTAAAGCACTATTCATTTTTATGGTATTCCACTAAAGAGAAAACAGTTGTCATAGCCATTGTTCTAATCTGGACACTAGCTCAGACTATCTTGTGGAAAACAGCTACACTATTGTCATATAAAGATGTACAGCAAATGGAAAATTAATCTGGCAGTGAAGGCACAAGAACAGAGATTAGGAACCCACCCAGGTTCCATTTCCAAATATGTCAGACGCTTCCTGGATGATCATGTGCATATCGTCCAATTTTGATGTTCTATTTTCCTCATCCACAAAATGGATCTAGCAGCACTTGTTCTGTGTTTTGAGGTGAAAACAAGGCTTTAAAAGTCTGCAGTTAAGGCGTAATTGCACATTGCTAACTATAGCAGCCGTACTCAATTCCTTTTTGGTTAATGCATCATTGAGTTAATTTGGCATATAATTGAAAACATTCTGCAGTAGAGGCAAGCACAGCTTAAATGCCCTTGTATGTCGTCATCATCAGCTGAACCAATACTATGTTACACAGAATGCACATTAATTTTGCACTTAAAAATGTGCAGAAGCCCTGTATCTTACTAAAATGCAGCACAGCATGTGGAAAATCTATAATTTCAAACAACTTTACTTGCAGTGGATCACCAAACCTAGGAACACAATGGCATTTTCAGCAAAGCAGTATGCTATCTGTTGTACTTCTTTTCATAACCTTAATCGCAACCATATACTGCAGTGTTGTAATTTCACACACCAACAACAGAATTAGACCTAGCCACAGCACAGGGAGCCACGAATGGATCACTGCAGCATACAAAGAGCCTCTCATGGTATCAAGCCAACAAAACAGTGTATTTCTGTGACTTTATACAGCTGGCAGACAGAATAGATGGGAAAATAACCTGATAATCCCCTGCTGCTTTATTTGTGCCTCAGAGCTGTAGTAGTACAATGCCTGGGGACAGACTGACCTCAGATGTAGACTTCTCTCAGCCCTGTGGTCTGGAGCTGGGCCACATCCTTCGTGTTTTCAGTCCAAAATACCACTTTTTTCTTTTTTTTTTTTTTTTTTTTTCCTGAGGGGTGAGGCAGAATACATCGAGTGTACTGTGTTTCCCTTACAAAAATATCAGTTTAGAAGTTATTGCTGTGTTGTTCCCTCATCTCCCACTTGGGACGCGCTAGAAAAATTAAAACCTGAAATGCTCAAGCAGCTAATGCCATCTAAAGACTAAGAAACTGAACTACAATATATGGCCACTAGCCTTATACCCATAAGGAAACCCACTGCATCTGTTACAGACTGTCACGTATTCTGTTGCAGGGGACAGCATTGGCTTCAGCTGGAATGTAAAAAAAACCTCAGCAAGACTGTCTTATACAAAGTCCAAAAAGACAAAAGTCCATCTCTTTTTATATTGCTTTTTTTTATCACTATAGCTTTATTAGTAACATGACTTTGCCTGATTTTATTTATATTATTCCACTGCACTTGCACTTACTTTAAGCAAAGTTGATGGTAGTGTGAACTTCTGTTCCTTTCAAAACACAAGTCAAAGAATAAACATTCTGCAGCAATATTACAGATTTATATATTTGAATGATATTTTTCATAACTTTGCTGAAAGACAGGCTCCTCCAATCATGTACAGCCTCCTTAAACATGAAGAAAAGTACCTGGTTTCTAGAAGATCCTGACTCTGTGCTCAATTTAAGTGTAAAGCTAAAATATGATTCTTCCCTGGTAACTCCTCTGAATCTCTAAAATAAAATAACAGTAAGATCAATCGGGTTGGTTAAATTAAAATTCGATTTTAAATATGCTTGCTTTACAAAACACATACTACGGAAGTAGTATTATTAAGCAGTAAGGACTTTCTGTTCAAGCTGTAAGGAAAGTTACACTGCTGAACAATTCATCTTGGTTTGCTGGTGTTAAACCAGTTTTTGACAAACATCTTTTCCTGCAAGCAAGGTGGCAGTATTTTCTTCTTTTCTCTTTATTCAGCTAGCTCACTTAAATGAATTATGCCAGCTGGATTTTTTTTTTTTTTCATTATTTCCATACACAAATGAAAATGAAACAGATGGAAAGGACAGAATGACCTCTAGTAGTTCAACACACTTCAGACTGAAGGTAAAACCAGTTGAATTATCTTAGAATCATAGAATTGTAGAATCCTAGAATAGTTAGGGTTGGAAAGGACCTTAAGATCATCTACTTCCAACCCCCCTGCCATGGGTAGGGACACCTCCCACTAAACCATGTCACCCAAGGCTCTGTCCAACCTCACCTTGAACACCACCAGCGATGGAGAATCACAACTTCCCTGGGCAACCCATTCCAGTGCCTCACCACCCTCACAGTAAAGAATTTCTTCCTCAGATCCAATCTAAACTTCCCCTGTGTAAGTCTGAACCCGTTACCACTTGTCCTCTCACTACAGTCCCTAATGAAGAGTCCCTCCCCAGCATCCCTATAGCCCCCCTTCAGATACTGGAAGGCTGCTATGAAGTCTCCACACAGCTTTCTCTTCTCCAGGCTGAACAGCCCCAAATTCTCAGCCTGAAAAGCATACTTCTTCCTACAAGTATACTTCCATTTTTTTTTTTAGCAAACCCTATTTCAGTGAAAAACATACTTAATCTTGTTAAGAAGGTGCAAATACATTTATATTAATCTTATTTAAGTAAAAGGAACGATAAAGATTTTTTTCTTATTATTTCTTTTTGATTCCCATATTTATTCGAGGAGTTTGATACGAATCACAACAGCAAAATAATTATCTAGTAAAATAAGAAATTAAATTTGCCATCTTCTACAATAGTAAAATGTACATAAAAATTAAGAATCCATATAAATGTTATGTTAGAGTCTGAAATGTACGCAGATATATCATGCCTTCTTTGTTAGCAAAAAGAAATGCTAAATTATGCATAACAACTATAATCAGTACATTTTAATGGTTACCAATCAGAGAAAAATCAGTCTTTAAGAAAAAATACAACTGTAACTCAAGATGAAAAGTGATCATTTAAATCAGTTTTCTGTTCACTGATTTGATTAATTTTCATGGTGGCTGATTAAAACCACTCCTTAATATATGCTACTGTTTACACATTCTGAGTTACAGAAAGTATTTTTTCTGCTTTTGAAAGAAAACAGTGCTGCCAGATTCCCCTCTTTTTCCAGCTCCTGCACAGTAATCTTTACCCCCCTTCTTAAATAGTTATCCAAGAGGTGCTATCACCACTGATGATGGGCTCAGCCTTGGCCAGCGGAGGGTCCATCTTGGAGCCAGCTGGCATTGGCTCTATCAGAAAACAGGGAAGCTTCTAGCAGCTATCCATAGAAGCCACCCCTATATCCTCCTCCCCTTCACCAAACATCTTGCCATGCAAACCCAATATAAGTCTATGTTACTATACAGAAACTGGGAAAAAGTACACTTTCAGGGTATAATGTAACTGTTCACAGATCCTACACCAATTTGAACCCAACTACTCATGTTTTTTTATTGTGATAGCATACCAGGTTGGAAGGGACCTCAAGGATCAACTGGTCCAACCTTTATAGGCAAAGCACGATCTAGACTAGATGTCCCAGCACCCTGTCCAGCTGGCTCTTATGTGTCCAGTGTTGGGGAATCCACCATTTTTCTGGGAAGATTATTACAATGGCTGATTTTTCTTATTGTGAAAAATTTTCTTCTTGTGTCCAGTCAGAATACAACTAAGGATATTCTTTTAATGGATGTAACTCTGCCATCTTCCTTTATATCAGTTTTCTTGGCCTCAGAGCATACTTTGACACCACACAGCACTCTGGACCACTCATCTAATTCCATAGGTATACTAGAGTCCTATATTAATGCATACATACAGATTTCTCCCTGTGGTCTAACATTCTTTTCTGATCACTCAATACCTCAGGTAACAAATTTGACTTTGGATTAATTGAAGGTTTACATATATTCCTACTTTGGAGTCAAAACCTGACTGTGAAAGACATTCTAAACTCCTAAAGACAAACCCTTCATTAATTTTTAATGTTGAGACTATCACTTTTACCCTAGTTTGTATACACAAGTAAAAAAATAATTGTTTATACTGTCTGCTTGATCATCTGTTGACTTCTCTCTCATACATGTTTGGAATCAATACACAAACTGTGGAGAGGAACAGAAATATGCCAGAGGAACAGAAGTCCCTGTGACAAGATTCTGTACGTAAAATGAAAATCAAAGTTCGAGCCAAGGAGAAAGACCCACATTACTGTCACCTGTCTTGCCTGGCCTCCTGTGCTTCAATGCGCACACATGAAGTGCCTCAGCACAAAACCACGGAGTATTTCAGAATCAGGTATGACACCTGCTACCTCTTTTTTGGCTAGCACTTTGGAATCACAGAGAGAAGATGAATGTATTACAGGGCACATGAAAGAGTCAAGAGGGTACCAGAGCAATGTGTGTGGCACCTAGAAACAAGGAAACATGGCAGGAAGCTTATGCTATTGTTGTGGCAGGAGAGGGGTATGGGTGATGTAAAGACAGAGGACGCAAAACTGTAGGAAACCAGGGTTCAGTATTTTTGCTGCTCCAACATCAGCTATGCTTAGAATGCAGCCATTCACGACTTCTGAAACCCTTTAAATGACTTTTCTTGCCTCACCTCTCAGTATTTCTTGACTACATAAACATATGACTTCAGACCAGTATTGTCAAGATATTTGATGAAGAAGTGTTCCTCAGAGGTAGAAGGAACAGCTTTTACCAACATGTGCTTTCTATCATTTCTGATCAATACCATCACATAATGGTTTGGGTTGGAAGGGACCTTAAAGCTCATCCAGTTCCAACCCCCTGCCACAGGCAGGGACACCTTCCACTAGACCAGGCTGCTCTAAGCCCAGTCCAACCGGGCCTTGAACACTGCGAAGGCTGGGACAGCCACAGCCACTCTGGGCAACCTGTGCCAGTGCTTCACCACTATCACAGTGAAGGACTTCTTCCTTGCATCTAATCCGAACTTCCTCTCTTTAAAGCCATTCTCCCTTGTCCTATTCCTGCATGCCCTGGAAAAAAGTCCCTTTAAAAAAAAAAAAATATTTGGAAAAGAAAAATAAATTCTGAATTTGCTACACACATGCTTGCTCTTCTCACAGCCTTCCCGCTAATGACTTACAGGCATTTTACATATTTCTCCATGTCTGTCACAGCATTGCTGAGGAAGGGCGGTGCGACAGCGAATGTACACTATTGCTGCAGCTGCAGGCACATACCGAGGGCATAGTTTAACCACATTTTTCCTTCTGGCAGCGATGCCGGCCGACGGGACTGCCGGGTCCCCCCTCTTCTATCCTACACCCGTTCTTCCGGGCTGTAAACCTCACTAAAACAAATTACCTCTCAGAAAAACTCTTAAAAGTTTCGCGTTGCACAGCACACCCAATCAGCGGGTGTGGCGGAACCCCAACATCACTGCTCCCGCGCATGGCGGCGGCGCGCCGAACACTAGGACCTGCTCGCTAGACGGAAGAAGACATTCCCCGGCTGTACCACCGCGTGCCCCTGCGGGTGAGGACGCGAGGCGGCTGCCGCTTGCCTCAGCATCATCCAGCTCCTTAAAGTCGTCGAAAGACGAAACTCAGAGAAACAGCCCCGCTCTATACGCCGCTCCTTCTACCCGCACCTCGCCATTTTCGCCAGCCCCTTCTTTGCCTCCCCTTGTGCGGCAAATGGCACGAGCCGCAGCAGATGTAGCCATCGGGACAAACCAACGGCGGGCGGGAAGAGGGGGGGCCGTGCGGGCGCGCTCCCTCGCTCCCTCCCTCCCTCGCGCGGCCGAGAGTGATGAGAGGCAGCGAGGCGGGAGGGCGAGACCGTGACTGGGCTGGGGCTGGGGCTGGCAGCGGCCGCATCATCGCGGAGCGACGCGAGGAGAGAGGCCGCCGCGGGAGATTGAAGTGCCTGCGCCGCCGCTGGGGCCGCTGTGAGGCGAGGAGGAGGGGGCGGCGCCGCCTCTGCTGCTGCTGCTGCTGCTGTCACCGCAGCTGTTGCGCGGGGAGCGGAGGAGGAGAAAAAGAGGAGGGGGTCGCCCGTCCTTCCGCTGGTAAGTGCCAGTCAGCGGGTACGGGCCCCGCCACAGCCTCTCCGGCTGGGAGCGCGGCCTCGGCGGCCTCTCCCGTGCCTGTGGAAGGCCTCCCTGCCCGGCTGCCTGTGCTCGGCCTGTGCTGAGTCGCCCATGCCGGGCTTGCAGGCTGGGAGGAGGGTTCTGTTGAACCAGAGCAGGAAAGGGCGGGCGTGGAGCGGGACGAACGGTGGTCTCCTTCGGCCAAGGTTGCAGTTGTGTGAGGAGAGGCGGTCCCCACGCGGCTGTGTTCCCCCCCTGCCTTGTCTGGCCAGGTGTTGGCACAGGCAGGCCGTAGACTGAATCACCAAAATAATCTTGGTTTAAACATCGAGTTTGTGGGTTTGGATTTTTTTTTTTTTCTTTTTAGCTTGAGTCAGCTTCCTGGCCTGATGCAGTGTATGTGCAGCAGAAGCCCTTGTGTGGGCTATAGAGGTTAGTGGGGAGGAAGAACTAGGGTCTGGAGCTGTGGTAGAGATGCTTGTTGAAGCTATTAGTAAAGGTACTTGCTAATTAGAACATCTGTAACAGCGCATGAGTTACAATTTGGCCATTCTTATCTTGATGGAGTGCTTATTACAGCGTTGAGTGATTTCAGATGTCTTTTGCTGGGTGTGTTTCTTATGTCTTGGAAACTTGGTGTGCGCGGGCTAGATCTCTTTAATGAGACCTTCACTGTTTAGAAACAGACTGCTTCTTGCAGTATCTGAGGGAAAAAAAGATAAATCTGTGGGTCACCATTGTTTGACTTCAGGATTCGGCTGCAAAAGAGCAGGCATTTAGGAAACTGGCAAGTGTCTGACTTTGTTAGTTTTCTCAATGTATTCATTTGTCAGAAGTACATTCATTTTCGGTCAGATACTGTATGACCTTGTGTGTATGTACAGGCATTCTGGAGTCTAACAGATCTGGTGAAAGGCATTTGCCCTTCCCCTAACCAGTCTTTAGAATCACGATGAGAAAAAGGCCCAAATGTGAGGGAAGATAGACTTGTGAACATGTTAGAGGGTAGTTCTGTCTCTAACTGTGATAAATAGGGTGAGTAAAAATGGAATATTCTTAAGAAACTCTGAAACTGGACCCTAGTTTGGTAGTCTCAAGAACATATTGCCAAATCACTTGTAGCTACAGAAGCAGCACCTCTCCTATGCAGGATGTATTAGTCTGAGTTCCTGAAGCAAGTATGGTTAGCTGAGTCAGAAACAGCAACTGTTTATAGTTCAGTCTTGTTAGATGACCTTTCCCATCTTCTGGTGAGAAGCCTGAGCTTTCCCTCCAGCCCCTCACTGGTATTTTTACCTCATGTTCCTTGTCTTAACTGTCTGCATGCTGCCTTACCAGCTCCATGTGTCTTGGAGGTTCAGATGCTGGTAGTGCTTTACATTTGCTTCTTTCGGTTTCTGTTCTCGTCTGCAGAGAACCCTGGAAATGGGCTTTTATTTCCAGTAGACTAACTCCTTTCTGGAGAACCTGGGCTTCTGTTGGGGACAAGGCGTTTGATACTGCTTGTGCAGAGCTGATCAAGCGCTAGACTTAGCCAGGCTTGTAACTGCAGCTTATTCGATCTGCTGTTGTTACACACAAATCATAGCGCAAGACACTGCTCTCCCTGTTCTTGCTACTGTTGGCTGAAAGTAAAAATCAGAGGTTTAATTTGTTCTTTCTGTTGCATCTAAATTTGTTCATTTAAGCTAAAAAGTAACTGGCAGCATTTTATCACTAGTGCTACTGAGAGCTTTAAAGCTCTTTCTCCTGGGAAAGTTGCACAACCACAGTAAAAAAAAAAAAAAAGAAAAAGCCTTAAAAGTTTGGGAAACTTCTTTTCTTGACACTTCTGTGCACCTAAATCTTGTCAAGCCTGTTTACAGTGCCAAACAAAAGCTAAGTCATGCAATTCTAGTAATAAAGTGTGCGCTGCTTATCACTAAGAGTGGTGTACAGAAGAAAGTAGTGTATTAAAAGTAAATGACTGTGGCTTTTTTTCTAATCTCTCCTTTTCTATCCCAGTTTTAGTTCTATCTTCTTTTCTACAAGTGGATGGAGTTAAGTAATCTTACAGTCTAATGTGTTAAGGAAAACAAAGCAAAAAAGACCATAACCAAATTAAACCCGCACCTATCTGTGGACTAGCTTTTGTAACCAAACTATGTTTGGTTTGGTTATAAAGCTAAGCAGCTCCCGCGGGCTGACATGATCCCTGTTCCCCGCTCCCGCCCTGCCGTGGGCGGATCCCACCGCTCCCTCCTCCGGGACTACCGCTCCCAGAAGCGCTCGGGCTGAAAGTGAAAATAAACGCCAGGTTACGCTTCTCTTTTTCCCCTTTCCCCCTCCCCGGCGGCGGTAGCACATGTCCTTTCTCTTTTGTTTTCCGCCCGGCAGGCCGGCTGCGCGCCCGGGCCGGGACTCGCCGCCCTGAGCGGCGAGAAGCGGGACCGCGATCTCACCGGAGCGGTGCCTGGGAGCTGCTCCCGGCCCTTCGGAGGAGCATAGAAGCCACGGGGTTTATGGAGCTGGAAGTCCAGGCTGCGAAGTAAAACTTGGCTCTTTCTCCCCGCGATTCCCACATGCAAGTTGATAACGTGAGACCGGCTGCTTTTCTTATCGCTGCTGCTACCTCGAGTGCCGGGGGCCCGTGCTCTGCCCCCCAGCCGCTGCTGTTTCCTTTACCCGGCCGCGGAGCTGCTCGGTGGGTTTCCCTTGCCATGTGGGGCTAGGAGGGGTGCAGCCATTCTCCACAGGGTGAAGCGGTAAACATGGAGGCGGCGTGCAGAGCCGACAGCGGGGAGCAGAGCCATCAAGGCGGCGGCGTGGACAGCCCCGGGGACACTTCTATGGACTGCTACCTGCGATCTCAGGGCTTGTACAGAAAGAGAGTTGCCAAGGATGGATCTTGTCTTTTCAGGGCTGTGGCCGAGCAGGTAACTACCTACCTAAACAAAGCTACCTGTCATGAAAGCATGAGAAGTAGATTTTATTAGTGGGTGATAATTAGTGTTAAAATGCTGACAAGTATAGGTTAAGGTTACACAGTCGTGTGCCAGGGGGTGTGGGGGAATAATTTCTCTCTTGCGACTAGAGGGAAGTTCTGTGTGTGCAGCCGTTTTCTGTCATCAAGAAATTGTTACCTGTTTTGACTTTACACTGCCCCCTCGGAGCTTTTTTTCAATGTAAGAGTTCAACATTTGGGTGCAACTGCTTCCGCATAGACTTCAGGAAACGGAATTTGGCTTAACGAGCTGAAAAGCTTTGCTCCCGGATTTGTTAATTAGTTTATTATAAAATCAGAGAAAGTAATTTATTTTCAGTTCTTCCTGTTGAATTCCCTTCCCCCATTTCAGTGTTACTGTTAAAGGAAAAAAGTGACAGCGTCATCTTGTCTTAAACACAAACAAACAGCAGTGGGAGCTCTGGTGCTTCCGATTGTGGGGGCCCAAATCCCTGTGCTAATTATACACAGTTCACTTTTTCCGTTTTTTTAACATTACTTTCCCCTCTCAGTTTCTATGTTCAGGAAGCAAATGCTATAGATCTGAAGTGAGTGGTGTTATTTTTTATTTCAGGGGAATATTGAATGTACATTGATACTCTGGTGTTTTTAATTAACATATATATCTCTCTCTCTAAGGTTTTGCCCACACTACAGTGTATGTAGAACTTTTTTCAACTATAAACTTAACATCACATTTGTATTTTTTTGAAGGGAAGGTCTTTAGTTCAGTGTTATTAGGTGTTTATCCACAAACTTGGCCTAATCTCTGTACTCTTCATGCAGGAAAAACTGCACTGGTCTAAATTTGAAGGTGTTTTAAATTAAGGGTAGCATGTAAGCATGCAAGAGAGGCTGCAGCTTGAATTGGCTGGAATTTCCCTACCTTGTAGTGAGGGTGCAGAAAAAGTGATGTTGGAGATAACTGATGAAAGTAATGTTTTTTTTCCAGTAGAAGTTTGAACAGGAGGTGAAATGCAGGTGTCATATTTGGATCTGAATTCCTGCTTTCCAAATCAGTGTTTGGGCAACAGACATACACCTCTTAAAGTCAAGAGAAAGTAATCCTGCAGTCTCTTGGATTTGGATGGATTTCATTTGAGCAAGTGCATGTTGGTAGTCGATTTCCTCATTCACTCCTGCAGTAACTTCTTCAATTAATCAAAGTCCTTTACAAAGGAGTTGATTAAAGAATGACAACAAATGCTGTTAATTTTGCTCGGTAAATCATTGTAAAATTGAATGACTGGATTTAGTAAATCTGCAGTTACTTAATTTTTGATTAAGTAACTGAGGTTTCACCTGCATAAAGATGTTGTTACTGAATGAATGTGTATTTAAATATTCTTAAACTTAAAATATTTCCAAGCTTGTAATTAAACAGCAGTCATTAATTATTTGTGACCTGTCATTAAAACTCCTAAGAACCAGTGTCACTTTCTTCTCTTTTTCCCTTTGTAGGTGTTACACTCTCAGTCTCGGCATATTGATGTTAGGATGGCTTGTGTAGACTATCTTCGGAAAAATAGGGAGAAATTTGAAGCAGTAAGTATTTTTGTTTTATTTGTGAGCAATTAAAAAGAAGTTACTTTATTCCTTCCACTTTTCTAAAGCACATTCTGCTGTTTGTGATAGTAGTCATCACAGTTACATGCCAGTTGATGCTTTTTAAAGTGAGTGCTCTTTAAAATAATTGGTGCATGTGTATAGTAACTAATTTTCATAAGCCTGCAGAAAGACTTGTGTGCTGCTTGAGCTGGAGTCATGTGGGGTGGGAAGAGTTTTTAATGCTCGTTAAAGAGCAAAACAAACTTAAAATTAAACTGTAATAGTCTGTAATGGAGCTACCAAAATCTGGATTTTGTTTTAGTTTAATGCCTATTTTAACAAAGGTCATAAAATGTTCTTATTGCGCTGTTTGGTTGCTTTTACAATATATAAGGGATTGACTGATGAGTGAAATTTCTTTCAGGGTCTACAATTTATTATGCATTACCACTGTGGTGTTTTTCTGAACATGTGTAAATTCTTCATCAACCATCGAATGAAATATTTTGATATTGAGCTATATTTGACCAATGTCACCAGTATTAACATTATAAAATCCTATTTTCCATTCCTTTTAAAAGAAAAATAATAATGGTGTTCCTGTTTGTTTGTATGTTTTAATGTATATCTTGTTTGACGAACTTCAAGGATAGCCAAAACAGGAGTATTTGTAAGCATTTGTTACTAGAGGGTTATTATTCAGCTCTTGTTTTCTGTTCCAAATTTATCTAGACCCAAAATAAAAAGGCTGTTTCAGGTGCTCAGTAGCACCTAAAGGGAAGAGAAGGAAAGCAGGAATAAGTGTGTATGTATTCTGTAATTTCAAAGTGCCCTATGCTCAAGTGCGACTGATCGCTGTTAGTGTGGAAGTTGACAAGAATGAGCGACATGAAGTACAGTGAGTCTCCCTGGGAGAATGCAGCTCAGACTTGCCTATTTCCATTTGCCAGGACTCTTTGTTTCCTGTCCATCTGAGGACTCAACCAACTCTTAAATCTCTCTCCCTTCTTACTTATATTTTCACTGCTGTCTTTTTAATCCCTTTCTTACTAGACTTACTCCACTTACCCCAATATCTAGTTTTTTGGAAATACCCTGGACATTCTTGACTCTAAATATGTGTTGTTTCCTCTCTTTGCTGTTCTTCTGAAAAGTCTCTCTCTTTTTTTTTTTTTTTTTTTTTTTTTGAAGCTTCTTGTCAGTTTTCAGAATAGGTGTTTTCATGTACAAGGTTGAAGTGCTTCATATTTGTTCTCATTTCCTAGTGTTCCTAGTCCCTTGGGTATCTCACTTCAGCTCTTCTGATCTCCTTTGCTCCCCATATCTCTTACTACTAGTCTGTAAGATAGCATTGTTAATGTAACTCTCTTAAAACAAAAAAATCCAAACCATACAAACAAACAAATAAGCAATACATAACCAACCTAATCTCTTAGTTCAACTATTTACTCATCTGCCTTCTTAGTAGCTGTGTTCTATTGGCATGTGGAACTCCGTGAAGTTCTTCTTCTGTCTACTGTAACCATTTCAGCCTGGATTTCTGTCTCATTCCATTGACGCTGTTGTAATCAAAGTTTCAGGAGACTGAAATGGTCTTCATTTTTATCCTCATCCTTTCTTGAAGTGTTATCTTTGATGGCTGCTGTTTTACTTTCATCCTTTTTTTAACTCCTCAGTTTTTCATGAGAACATTCTGGTGCCCTTTCTTTCTTCTGCTGTGTGTTATCTTTAGGTCATTTAATTTTGATACACAAAAAAACCTGCTGTGTGTGATCATGTTTTACTAATTTACCTTTTAAATGCATAGCTCATTGCTTCTGTCAAAATTAAAATTTTTGGCCAGGCTTTCTATTCTTCTCATGAGCAACACTGTCCAGCCAAGTTCAAAATGGCTATAGCAGAACTTTTAATCTCAACTGCTCCAATCAGTTTTCCTCATTACCTTGTTTTTGTAATCACTGTGGGTAGAGAGGCCATACAGCTTGTAGCTTAAGTTCATAATAGGGATTACTACTTTAGACGCAATCTGCAGATTGTGTCTAAATAGCATTTTTTAAAAATGGAGTCTCATGTCTATTACTGCAGCATCTTTCTCTGGTCTTAACAAATGTGCATGTTAAAGAGTACAGCTGAAGGATTACTTTCTTTGTCTGGCGCTTACAGGGTAGCCCATTTTGTTTGCATCATTTCACTGATAGTAAAAGCAGGTTTTTTGAAGTGATATAGACAAGAAGATAAAATGCTTTCTGATTTGCCTATACTGTATTTTGCTGCTGCTTGGGTATTACAGAAATGTGACTTTCATTTGTGGTTGTCCATTGCTGCCTATTTCTTTTAGCAAGATACTTGAATAAGCCCACACATACTCTCTCCAGTGATGCTTTGCATGCCTGGGTTGAATTGCCCATAAACACCTACTTTTGCAGCATCTTTGCTTTCTTTCAGATTTCTCCCTTTGACTGCTGGATTTCTTACTGTTGGTGTTTGGGGTTTTTTTTTTTGGTTTGGATTTTATGATGACTCCAGAGACTAGCCTGGAGAAGAGAAGGCTGCGTGGAGACCTCATAGCAGCCTTCCAATATCTGAAGGGGGCCTATGGGGTTGCTGTGGAGGGACTCTTCATTAGGGACTGTACTGAGAGGACAAGTGGTAACAGGTTCAAACTTAAACAGGGGAAGTTTAGATTGCATATGAGGAAGAAATTCTTTACTGTAAGGGTGGCGAGGCACTGGAATGGGTTGCCCGGGGAAGTTGTGAATGCTTCATCCCTGGCGGTGTTCAAGGTGGGGTTGGACATAGCCTTGGATGGTATGGTTTAGTGGGAGGTGCCCCTGCCCATGGCAGGGAGGTTGGAACTAGATGATCTTAAGGTCCTTTCCAACCCTAACTATTCTATGATTCTATGATTCTATTTATGTAGTTATTTTCAAGAATGCTGACCTGTATGTTTGACCATTTATTCCCTTATCTTTACATCACTTTGTACTTAGATTGTAAGCTCTTTGGGGGCAGGATAGTCTTAAATTTCCAGTGGAACATTCCCATTGGTAGAGTGCGTCACACACTGGGGGTTGCATATGCTATGCTAATAAAAACTGATTATTTCTTCTTTATTTTTCCTTTTTTTTTTTTTTTTTTAAATACAGTTCATAGAGGGGCCATATGAAGACTATTTAAAATGTTTGGAAAATCCACAGGTATGTTAAACTTGATTTATAATAAAAAACAGAGCTTTATTGAAGTTGGTGGATAATTGTGTTGTGTGTTGTTTTTTTTTTTTTTTTTTTTTCTCAAATGCTTTGACTGAATTGAAGAGGTTTTTGAATTATGTGAACATGTTTTTATGAGTGTGCTCTCTAGTGTAAAATGATTTGGGGAATTTTTTTCATTTGGATTTAAACCTGTTAGTCCTCAAATTGTACCCAGATGTTTCTAGCCCCTGCAAAACATCAAGAAACATAGTATGGCTAGCTTGTTCTTGAAGGCAGCATTGAATGAAGTCTGAAAGTTTCCATGATGAAAAGAGAGTTACTCATGTAAGGGATATTCCGAACAATAGCCACAGGCTTTTTTGAAGATACTTATTTGAAGCAAAGTTATTATTCCCCTTCTCTCTGCCAGTTTAATGTTAGTATTTTTATTAAGGAGTTATTTTTGTGTAAGCTGAGAGGATGGGGGGGGGGGGGGAAGGATTATCTAGTAAAACATTGCAAAATCTTTTAATTTTTTTAAGCACTCGTATATAAATTTTGTTAAATTTTACTCTCCTAAAATCAAAACATGACTTTCCTCCCACCCATTTCTACAGCATCCCTTGTTAGAATGGCTAACCAGATGGTTCTCTGGTTCAGTTTTCAAAATGAATGGTGGAAGGAGGGGAAAAAGTGGGTGTTGGCCTACTCTGCTTCTTTGTTCATTCCAGGATTTTTAATTGCAAAGCTTTGTTAGTCAGATCTTGAGTTAACATGCTTTGATAAATGGTAAACCATACAGTTTCCCAGTAGAACTTATTCTGCACTGAGCTGTGCTAATATGAATAATTTACAGCACTGCACTGTCTGTGTAGAAAATGTCTTTCTCATACATGTCCACTAATGTTTAAAAGAAATCCTTTGGAAAAATAAACCTGACAGTAGCTTTTCCACATGGTCAGAGAAGTTAGTATTAAGATAGTTGGTATTTGAAAGTCATCATGAGAATTTAAAAAAATTTAAATGCTACAAAATCCTGCCCCAAACTTAATTTCAGTATTTTTTAATTTAGTAAGAATAACAAAGAAAAAAAAAAGGAGAGAAAAAAGGTCTGGTCCCATCATACAGGAGCACAGGACAGTGCTTTGGCTGGTAATGGAAGAAACAGCTTTTACTTTTTTATGATTTGAGTCTGT
Organism: Amazona ochrocephala; assembly: GCA_039720435.1. Lineage (NCBI taxonomy): Eukaryota > Metazoa > Chordata > Aves > Psittaciformes > Psittacidae > Amazona > Amazona ochrocephala. Next base: position 68,247,850 of record CM077879.1, read on the forward strand.
GTTATGGCATTACTGACACTTCACTGGTTAACAATTTTAAAGGACAGACTTTTGGTCTTTCTTCAGGTGTTGATACATAGCTGCTTGTCTGAGAAATACAGCTATCACAAGTTTATTTTGGCTATTTGGAAGTGGACTGTCTACTTTGTTGGAGCAGTTCACAAGATGGTGTCAAAATATTTGTACAGAAGTTATCTGTGTTTTAGGCATGAGAGTTAAGCCTCAAGGTTCTTTTTCCTGCTCATCTACAGCTCAAGGACACAATCCCAGACAGTTTTGAATGTGGAAAGAAACATTTTTAAACTCATTTGGTAAATCTGACAGTTACTTTTTTTCAAAAATCACTTTTGAAAAGCTAGATTGCTGGTTGTTTAACAGGAAAAATACTCCAACCCAACTGCATTACCTTTCAAAATCATACTCTTTAATAACACATTTGAATTTGTGATTGATTTTTAGTTCTCTCCATTTTCATACAGATAGATTCCTTGCTAGTTTGGGAAAATGTCCTTGTAGCTTGTACCCCTTAACTACCTTAGTGGAATAATTATTATTAACAAAAACATACAATCAAAGTGTCTCAGCTGAACTTTGGACTCCGTGTTGATATATTTGTTTTTGACACTAATTTCTTGCATCTCTTGGCCTACACATGAGGAAGTACAATAACTGTGTTTAATAATTGTGTGTTTGAAATTATTTTATTCTTTTTTCTTTCAATATAGGAATGGGTTGGACAAGTAGAAATAAGTGCCCTTTCTCTTATGTACAAGTAAGGAAACTTTTAAATATGTTTTATTGAGATCAGTTGTTTTGTTTGTGAGTCAGTTGGAATAACAAAGATGTAATTGTGTGTTGTACTGTAGTTCTCCAGAAAGTTACAAATATGCTTTGAAAAATCACAGTTCTCAAGGTAATAAATAGAAAAGTGAGTTTTGAAAATGGCATTTAATCTGGGGTTTGAGTCCAGGTTTGTAATAATGCCATGTGTCTCACCTGCACAACTAATTGTGGGTAGAGTGATACAGTTTGTATCTTATTAATTTTCATATCCTAATGTTTCTATTAAAATTGCATTTCTTCCTGTTTCTCAATAAGGCTTTAATATTAACAGTATTGCTAAGCTGGGGGCTGTACTTATTTCTTTATTACCTTTGTACAAATGCTCTGATGTAGCTTGAAAGTGGTATGAGTATTGTAGGCTGCATGCTAGAAGGCCACTCCCCTGCTATGAAGTTCTGTGTACCAGATATATATATGTATAAGACTACCAGGTGTATATATATATATGTAAGACTACCTGGTGTACTGCGTAGTCTCTTTTCTGTATAAGCATTAATTTTTCCACTGTATCGGTATGGATGAAATAGTACGAGTTTGCCAAGTACCATAGCTTGAGCTATGCTTCAGAAATGTTTTGGTATTTGTGCATAGAAACACTCCTTGGTGATGAGCGGTTTTGTTGATGTGTTTTTTATTAAATGTAAACCTATATGTTAATCTTTCTACAAAGTCATATGAGGCAATATGCTGAATATTTATAGCTGCTTTCTATATACTGTGCAAGGGAATGAGCAGTGTGCAGCACCTTCTCTTTCTGCTGTTCGTAAACCTGTTGGAAAATTCAGTATTTCAAGATGCTTACTGTAAATTGATGACTTATTTATACTTGGACTCTTGATGAGACAGTTGATGGAGGAAAGAAACTAGTTAAATATTTCAGGTACTTAGATGAGTGCTAAGGATGGGAAATTGCATGAAACTATCTTGACATTTTGTTGTTAATGGGGCAGTTTAGAGTTGCATGTGCTGCACAGGTGGGGGAATAAAGTTTGGTTTAAGAAGCTTAGTGTTGTGGTTTAAGCCTACTGCTGAACCCATGGCACTTAGAAAGAAGGTCTGATGGTTAGATTGAGCCAGGGTGAAGAGGGATGTAACTTAAGAAAATTGCATGCTTGCTTACATTGAACCAGAATGGTTGTGATCTGTTCTGTTTTCTGGCCATGAGAAATGCATTGTCATGAAGTAGAACCAGTTGATTTTGAAGCTGTGATATGTTGGTATCCAGGGCCACAGCTGTTAAATGAATAGAGAGACAAATCCTGGTTGATCATAGCATTTTTAAAATTTCTATTGGAAGCATGAGGAGGATTGTGGCATAGTTGCAACTGTAGGCAGTATTTTGCTGCAGAGTTGGACACAGAAGAAATGCTGCTGCCTTACTTTTTTGGGAAGACTGGCTTCTATTAATAAGGCAATTTAGAGTCTCTGGGAAAGTAGGAATGGTGCTGGAGGTAGGGAGAAATGGTTACTTCTCTTGCTGCAGGCTGGCAGACTGAGGGAGAGCAGAAGTATGAATTTACTGTTCTGTGTCAAGCAGAGAAATAAGAGAGTTTCAGGCTTTTCAAGCATGGGGTAGAAATGCAATATAAATAGGTTTGTTTCATTTTCACTTCTCAGATCTGTCACAAGTGTAATTTGGAAATCTATTAAATTTTCCTTGCTGCCCTGAAGCGGGTGGGTCTCTGAGCCATGAAATGCTTTTCTTTTCAGAATTGCTTTTTCTGAGTTGTAGAAACTTTTGGATTTTTTTAATCTAAAAAAGCACCTCTGAATATATTTCACCATTTTGCACGACTAATAAAGCTTTTGCTTGTGTGAGCAAGTGTCGTGGTTTAAGCTGTAAATCACGCCGTTCGCTCACTCACTCCCCCCTCTTTCTTCCCCCCAGCTCCCGGAAGTTTGGGGAGGAGACTCGAGAGAATGCAACTCCCACAGGTTGAGATAAGAACAGTTTAGTAACTAAGGTATAACACAAACTGCTACTGCTACCACCAATAATAATAATGACCAGAGAAATACAAGGAAAGAGAATACAATTGCTCACCACCCAATACCAAGCCCAATGCAGCCACAAACTGAACTCTTCTGGGTTCCTGCCCCCTGTTTTTTTCCATCCTGGGTATGACATGCTGTGGTATGGAATACCTCTTTGGTCAGTTTGGGTCAGGTGTCCTGTTTCTGCTTCCTCCCTTCTTCCCCTCCCCCCTGGCAAAGCATGAGACTCAGAACGTCCTTGGTCAAACCAAACATTTTAAGCCGTAACTAAAAACATCAGTGTTATCAGCGCTGTTCTCAGGCCGAAAGTTGGAAACACAGCGCTGCAGCAGGTACTAAGAAGGAGAAAAATGACTGCTACTGCTGAACCCAGGACAGCAAGGAAGAAGTTCAAGAAGTGATTGGTTGCTGAGCAAAGAATTCATGGGGAGGATTTGTGGATAAAAGAGAAAATAATTAAGATCATGACAGAGACTGATTATAGCAAAAAAACCCAAAACAAGTAGCAAAGAATGATTTCAGTTTTTAGACAGGAGAAAATCAAAGAGCATGTCATGTCAGTATCAGTTCTGGGTTTTCCTGTATATGTCACTTTATATCCTGTTCAACTTTTTATGATCTTTAATCTAACAACCCAAAAAAAAAGAATTATAAGTGCGGAATATAAATTCTAGATTTGCTTAACTGTAGTAGCTTAACTCTTCATTTATGGTATTTTTGATCGTTTTAAACGTAACGAGATACCAAACTTTCTTTGCAGTGATAAGAATTTTCTAAACCTGGTTTAAAGATGATACTAGGCTTACACCCTTGATGGTGAATGTCCGCCAACGCAGCAGTGGTGTGATCTTTCCCAAAAAGTTTCTTTCTCTGCTGTTGAAGAGATAACAGAGGGGTTTCTTTGCCACTTCAAATCCATCAACTTGAGTCTTAACAAACGCAGAATGATGTTAGGCTCCACACTTCAGTGGAGTCCTTAGCCCCTAAAAAAAGGGAAACTGAACCCTCTGAATGTCTTTTTTTCAGCATGTTATGCTTTTTAAAATGCAGGAAAAAAAGACGCGGAGGGTGTGATTTGCAGATGTGCTTGTTGGTTACAGTATATGATCCTCAGGCAACGCCTGCTGGTGGTCTGTTTGGGAGCAGAAACATTGTGTGGACCCTTCTGAGTGTAAGAACTTGGTTTGTTAGGCGAGAAGATTTTTCCGAGCGCAGACATGGACTGCTCTGTTAGCTGGCCCAAGAGCGTTATCATGCGCATGTAATCAGTCTGCTAACACAGATTTAGCCTAAGCCATTGGTCTTGTCACTGTTTCCTGTCTCTGTTCATAAAACCAACCTCCTCTTTATTCTGGTTGGCTTCCAAATGGCAAAAAGTGCAACGAATTTCTCCAGGACTGGGGAGCCATCATCTTTTTAGACACTGCTCCAAAAAACAGTGTCTGGAAATCTGCTTTTCTTGTCATTGGCTCTGTCCATATTGTGATAGCACATCTTACTCTAGAATATTCTTCCATAAAAGTAAGCCTTTTTTTGATCACTGATAGTTGTATTCATCTTCTTCGGTATTCTTTTCCAGTAGGTGTTTTCTGTGGTTATGTGTGTTCCTTGAACTTGATTTGAAGATTTCATTTTTCTTACTCATACTAATTTTTAAATTAATTCTTAACTGATATTTTTTTTTTGTCCTCAGGAAAGATTTCATAATATACCGGGAACCAAATGCTTCTCCTTCACATGTAACTGAAAATGGCTTTTCTGATAAGGTAAAAAAATTTATGATGGCTATTGTGAACGGCTGAATTCAGACTATATAAACAGCAAATAGTTTTGTGAGTGTTATTATTCAACACTATGAAATGTTCTTAGAATTTTAACAATTTCTTTTTGTACATATTTAAGGCTTCTGTTGATATATGTAGTGCTTCTTTTTAAATGGATATTTGGGGTGTATCTTCCTAGTAATCTAAAATTCTGTAAAAAAACAATTTACAAGTGCTAACTCACATAGCTACCTCTGTCTTAAAGTGTTTTTTGACTTTTGGACAAATCTTTTTTGGTTTAAAGGACATCCACGTGTGTGTTGGTACATAAGGTTGAATTTAAAAGGTAGTGCTAATATGAAAATCAAGTGAGATGCAAACCCTAAAATATCTGTGTTTTTTTAATAGGTATTGTTGTGCTTCTCAAATGGAAACCACTATGATATTGTTTATCCCATAGAGTATTCAGAAAAGGCTGCTCTGTGCCAGTGTAAGTATTATGTTGGTTAGCTGAAAGCATGTATTTTTTCCAAAATCTAAAAATGGTCACTCTTAGGTTTCAGGAAAAGCACTGTATGAAAGCTCATTATAGTAATTTTTTAGTAGCTTAGTTTTCCGTTTGAATTGTCAATGACACTATGGTTTTGCATGAGCACGAATTCTTCCTGTGTCCTGATTCTTGACAAAGCAGATTACATGCCAAGAGGAGAATATTTACCTGCCACTTTGAATCTGGGTGGTCTGGTGTAAACAGAAAATGTTGGTGTACTAATTTATGATCTGTTGCATTTTGTCTGGTCAACATTCTTGTGTTAATTTTGTATTTCAGACTATGTTAGCAAACGAATTGTTTATGTTGGAATTATCCTTGCATGTGTAACTTGTCACCCAAAGTACAGGGGTTGCATGTGGAAAAAATAACTGTCTTCATGGGTTATTGTTTTCTTTAGTAGATTGCAGAATGCCCAAAGGTCCTAATCAGGTTTGATGGGTCACTGTGACAGTCTCTACAAGGATTCTAATTCTTCATGGAAGCTCTGCCTGTGTGCAGAGTTACATGGTAGAGGGCAAATTTGACCTGATTTTTAGTATGTATAACCATAGTAGCTGCAGGTGGTTCTGCTTTTAATGCCTTCACAGTTTGTTAAGACATCAAAATGCTTGCTTGCTTTGATTGAAGAAATTTGAAATGCATCAGTAATGGTAGTATAAAATCTCATTTGCCTTGTAATTGATTTTGCCCTTCCGCTGTCTCCTCCTCTTCCCCAGCTCTACTGTATGAGTTGCTTTATGAGAAAGTATTTGATACAGATGTAAAGAAAATTATAGCGGAACTTAGTGCTGGTGGCGTGACAGAGGAAAGCAATGGTAGCAGTGAAGTATCTGCTTCAGATTCAGAAGATGACAGCTACAGGTAAATGGGATTTTAAAGTTAATGTAAGGTGCCTGTAAGCAATACATGTTAAATGAGTTTTCTGAATTTTTGGTGGGTAGTAGAATTCTAGCACTTAGGGTTGAAAGGGCTTTACAAATTACTAAGAAAAGAAACACAAAGTGACAAAGTTAGAAAGAATGAAATGTGTCATCTTCCCTGTACCGGAGGACAGGTTTCTGGTTCCTCTGTTTATCCTGTAAGTCTAGCTTCAGGTCTCTTTACATAATGGAATATTGCCATTGCAACATGTCCCTCTTCCTGTTCAAAAGAGCAGAATCCCCTGGGACAGCTGTCAGTCTGCCCATCTGGCATGGTTAACTCCATGGAAGTTACTTGGCCAGCTCTTACAGCTCAGTACAGTTACAGGAATCTACTCAAGCTTATGTTGCTTCCACATCTGGGGCTGAAATGCCTGCTTGGGATGTATCAGAATAGAGAAATACAGATGTAGCTTGCTCCGTTTTGTTCTTTGATCTTTATGAAGTGATTCTGTTTGTGGGTTTGTATTCTTTTTGCTGGACCTGAATGCTCTAGGTAGCTTTGAGATTTTGACCTACTGATTCCTTTTGCACAGTAAGTCTTCCACAGTGCCATTTTTGTGTTTACATAGTGGCAGTTTTTCTTCTGTTTAATACTGTTCTGGAATCTCTGGCTGTGTGAAATTCCATTGAAGCCGTGGAGATTATGCTGTATTAGTGCATCATGTCCCCTCTTCCCACTGAATGTCATTAAAGTCCTTTTTGAGGACTCTGCTGTCGTCTGTGTGGCATGTGTCAGAAGAAATGCTTTGAGATATTGGAAGCTGATAGATTTTGTTTTTTGTTGTTGTTGTTGGTTTTGGTTTTTTTTTTTTTTTTTCCTCAAGCTGAAAACAACAGAAAGGAATATGATGTAAATCACAGAAGGAAAACCCAAGTTCTGGGAAAGGGTTTAGCTTCCTTTCTTGTTTAGAAAAAAAAATACTAGGGAGCATTGCCAATTAAAATACAAAGTATTTCTGCCTTGGGGAACAATTATTGTGGTTAAATGTCAGACAGTGGAAACCTTCATTCCTTTCTGCTCTTGAAGCTTTCCTGGGCTTTGTATGCAGCAGCATTATCCTGTGTCTTTGGGATTCATAAGAAAATAAACTGCTAACCTCCATAGCACCTTTGTAAATGGAGGTCATAAACTCACTTGAGACTACCAAACTCAACATTTTTTATTTAAACCATATGTCTTATGACGCAAGAGCCAGTGTGTGTAACTGTTGACCTAGTTAACATGAATTACAAACACTTTGCTGTGTTTATGAAGTCTTGATTTTCCTGCTTGTCTTAAAGTTGACTTCAGCTTGTTTCATTACCTACTTTTCCAGACGGTCTTTTGCATTTTATAAATGTCAACTTTTCAGTTACGTTGTTATTAAATGCAATAGTTCGTTTTGGTTTTGGAAGAAGTTAATGCTGACAGATACTTACAACTTGCTGTAGGGAAAGATACTTGGGTTTTCTGTGTGGAAAGTAATTTTTCCAGTGATGTCAGGTGTAGAAAATAAGAGTAAATTCGAGTGTCTGATGCCAGTTCACTAATAGAGTGTCTTTTGGTTTTGATTTTTTTTTTTATGTCTGCTTTTGCCATGTTTTCCTTACATAATTGCAGAAATTTCAGAGGAATTTTTTGTTTCCCTTGCCTGCTCCGTTCCGCCCTTTTTTATTTAAGTGATGGCTAAGTCAGTACACATAAATTAGACATCCTAAAACTTGTTCTTAAAACCAAAAATATTATTTTTAGCTTTATATGATATAGAAATGTAGTTCTTTGTTTTAGGCAGCTTTTTCATTTTGAAAGGCGTTCCGTGGTATGCTTATTGTGGAAAAACTATGTAGAGAGTGGTATTCTTATCCACTTCCAAGAAAATTCTTCACCCAGTGTTCGGGCATTGTTAATGCTATAGTCTCACAGTTCGCTTCTGTCCTTTTGCAGGAGTAAAGCTACAACAGTTAGTGATACGAACGGATTGAAATCTCTTTCTGACAACAAGGTATTTGTCTGTTAAGATTTATTTTCTTACTAGTAATCTGTCATTTGCCATATTTTTTCAGTGTTCGATGTTCCTGAGAGAATCTTGTGTTTCTAGTTCTGCTAATATGTAATAGCTTAAAAAACTACTTACTACTCTGAAAAATGACGTTTGCTTTTCATGTGCCAAAAGATGGCTAGTGTACTTTGTAACACTACTTAGTTCTTAATTTTGTTCTGATATGGTTAGAAGAAAAAGCATTGAAAAGGTAATTGAATGATGTTATGCTTTATGTATTTTCAGCTTCTTTATATTTTAGTTTAAAGCTGAGCACGGTGATTGAAAAATGGGGAATCGTTACATCATTTTATAGTTGACTGTTTAGCACTTTGTTCTGTTTCATGCAGCACCTTAAGAGCAATGGGAATCCTGCCTCGTTGGTCTTACCTAAAAAAGTTCTTAAAGCACTCAATCCATCAGTTTACAGAAATGTTGAATACGACGTTTGGCTCCAATCCAAATGGGGTAAGTAACCAAGTACTTAAAAGTTCCAGCTTTTGCATGCTGATGTACAAAATGAGCTCTCTTGAAGAGCAGTGATGCAAGCGGCAGTTTATATTTAGGCAGTGGTCTTTCTCACAGGGGTCAGTGTGCAGATTTAGGGCAAGAACTTGTGGTTTGCACTTCTACTGCATCAAGAAAGTAACTCTTACAGTGTATTTAAACTAACAATATGTTATTGGTAATGTATTTACAGATCAGCAAAAACAAGATTTTTCTATTGCTGCTGGCATGCAATACTCAGTTGGAGATAAATGTAAAGTAAGTAATAGTTGCATTATAGTTTCTAGATATTAACATTTTGCTGAAAATGCCGATTTTTCCCTCTTTGTTAACTATTTTGATATATAATTGCTGCTTTCTAAATATTCTTGTGTCTTAACTGAGTGTATGCTCATTATTTAACTGTTGGCAGTATTCATGGCTTACAGCATACGTCTAGAAAAGGCAGGTGATAGAACGTATGATCAGTGCCAGTTTACTGGATTTGAAAGTCACAAGGTTACCTTCAGGAGTATATTTGGTAAAATAACTGAGGACCTTAAGTATGAAGATAAGTTTGTTCAGGCTTCTCTCTGTGATCAGTCCTCGCTTAGCATTGTAGAATGCTAGCCTGTGTGTGAGAAGCAGGTGTGTTTAGGTTAGTTTACTCAGTTCAAGCTAAGCTCTGTTTTCCTCTTGGTGGGCTCCATAAGCTAGGCAGTTACTCCTGTGATGTGTTAAAGTGTGGGGTGTGTCTGTTTTATAAAACTAATCGTTATCTCCCCTGCATGTTTTGCTGATGGCTGCACTTGCTTTCTTATACTGCTGCATGGTGAAGTGCTTTCATGCGTATGGTTGTGTGATGGACAACTAAATTTTAGTGTTTTCTGCCATATGGGCTTTTCTTTGTAGAGGCCAAAACCATCACCATAGTTCCATGTATTTGTATTCAGCTCTGGAGATAATGATTACTGTTTGTAAATTGACTTTGTTCTAAACTCATAACTTTCAAGTAATGGAATATAGCTTGCTTCAGTTACTGTAGATCCTGAAGTTTGGGATGATTCTTCTTCTTGAAGTATTCAAAGTGCACTACACAATTGCTTTTTAAACTTTATTAAAATTTTCAGTATGCATTGCTGCTTAAGAAGAAATAAGATTTGCCATTAAATTCTATAGTGCTCAAATTTTAGATTAATCTTGTTACGTGTCTTAACTAAACTGCTGGTGCTTGGCTAAACATGGTGCTCTCTAGGACACTTGACCGTCTATTGAAGGTTATTCATCTGAATGCAGAAGTGCTCAGTTTTATTAATACAGCATGGGGGCTCTTTCAGTTTGTACTTTTTTTTTTTTGTGTAATGGAATTACACATAATGAATAAATTCAGGAAAAATGCATCTCTGAACCTAGTGTGGAATTGATTATTTATTGCTTAATGGGAGAGGCTTAAAATTTGTATTTAAGAACCTAAGGCTGTTTTGTGTAGTATTTACTAAAGGGTACAGGTATTGTTAGTAGAAAGCTCTCTGGTAGCTAACATACTCTGTCAAATTTTATGTGTATGTAGCGAGTCAGTGAATATATGGGATAAAAACATGAGAAGGAAAGATGAAGTAAACAGTGAAAAGTGGAATTGACCAAATTAATACAATTGGAAAGCCAAATATTGTAGCAGAACATTATGAAATTTTTGTGTAGCAGAAGACTTTTAAGAGTATAGAATGTCAGACAAGTAACACCATGATCATGTCCTAACAGCTTCTTTTGGTTGTTTTCAAAACAACTTCCTGAAGAATAACTTCAGAAATAACTGGCATTCGTTATCGTCTTAACTACACCAAATTTCATTGAAGTTAGTAATGAATTTTTCTTTCCTTTGCATGGATTTTGACAAGAAAAAGCTTCGGATTTTATTCTAAGGAAAGTGCTTTTAGTAAAATTGAAAAGCCTTGATACACTGTTTTCTTCTTACTCATGTAGTTTTGAAAGCATATTTCATTAAGTCATGTTACCAGGCAAGATTTCTGGGGTGGGTGTATATAGTTTTTTGGTTTTGTTTTAGTATTTTTATTTCTTTTTGAAGAAGTGATAAGAATTGAAGATTTGCTTTTGATGCATTTACTGAATTATGTGATATTTATTTCTCAGGTCTTCTGTTGGCCAAAGGAAAAGCTCTATTTTTGACATTGCTGTCATTTTAAAGTGTTGATGTTCTCTTATTGTCTTCTTTGAAGTTAATGCACCTTCTGTTTTTCCTTACTCTTTTTCTTACAGGTGCGCTTAGAACATAATGGGAAATTTTATAATGCCCATATTCAAGAAGTTTGTTCAGAGAATGGGCCAGTTGTTGTATTTGTAGAAGAGCTAGGAGCAAAGTAAGTGCTAGATCTCTCTTGGAACATTGCCAAACTGAACACTAGTAATTGCAGCGTTGCTTTAATTCAAAGTAGATTTCAGCCCATGAAGTGCATCTGCTTCTTTACTTGAAGGGATACTACCGCGGAATTAAGAAAACAACATGCTAAACAGGAAAAAGAGGTTCTGCACTGATTGTCATTGCAGACTTTTTTCTTTAGTGCTAAGTAGTCTGGATATTACCTGCAGAGTGACATAACAACTGCGTTAGTACTCAGGGGGTTTTATTTTTTTGCACAAGATCCAATCCTAAACAAATTGATACCATGCTAATTAAGTGTTGCTTGTGGTGCTTATTAATTAGATGCTATAGTTGTGATAAGCTTTTGATATTAAAAGGTCTATCAAAGCACCTAGCTTCTCTGTTGGTTGAGTAGCGGTGCCTGATTTCATACAGAGTGCCAAGCAGCTGTTCAAATCAGCATCATCTTTGCCCTTCCTTGGACAAACCAAGTGTTTAAAGTTGTTGGGGGCTGCAGGGTGGTTTTGTGTGTTGCTGGGTGGCTGTTTGTTGTTTGGTTTTGTTTTTTGTTTCTTTTTGTGGTGGTTTTGGTTGTTTAGGGGGAGCGTGTTTCTATTTCTATTTTTGGGGGGGGGAGGGTGGGGTGGTTTGACACATGTTGACCTCTGCTGTAAGTTCTGTAACACTTCTGGGACAAAAACAACCTGCAGCTGAGTGTAGTTTGGGGAGAGGAAAAGCTTTCAGTCAAGGTAAATGAGGGAAGGTGAAAGGTGTCCATTAATCTGATGTAATCTCCTGTTATAAAAAAAGAAAATGGTGAAATCTGGCGATTGTCTCATAGCTGGCTCCCTTTTTAAAATGGAGATTTGGCTGATTTGACCTATTATAGATTTCAATGGCTTCCCTTCAGATAATGTGAACAGTTGCTTGGACATCCTACAGTATTCTCAATTAAAAACGCAGTAACAGTTTTGGCATAAAAGCCACCAACGTAATGTTTTTTAATCCTGACATCTGTTGCAGTTTTGTGATAACTTTAGCTGAGTATATTGCTTTTTCTGGTCATTATCCTTTTCTGTCTGCCCTGAAGGCATAATACTCCACAACTGGCTGATCATTCTTTACTGGATAGGCTTGCATCAGCATAATGTAGAGTTTTATTACCCCCCCCCCCCCCAAAACCAAACAAAAAATGCAACCAAAAATGAAGGTTTGTTCTTCTATATGTGTTGCTTGAGTGTAATCAGAAAGAGCAAAGATCTTTGAATGCAGTGTTCTCAAAAATGGAAAGATCCATCAGTCTTAGTAAACATGTGCTATTAATTTGTGCAAGCCCCAGTCTGGTCTTTTAAGTTATTTTTCCCTCCGTAATTCCTTGTTTTTTAGGCATGCTGTCTCACTGAAGAGCCTTAAACCTCTTCCACAGACCTCTCCTATGGAGGGCTGGAACACTGTGCCAGGGAAGAAGACAAAAAAGTTTTTCCCAGCATGGGGGCAGAATGCTCAGCCTGGTAGGATTGTACCTGTCTTTGTGTGGCAGAACCTTTATTGTTAGCTGGTTTGTCCCAGGGAGCTTAAAAAATGGTTAAAAAAATACGTCTGTTTTCATGTCTTTCACATAGATGCAGATTGCAGAGGGCCAAAGAATCAGAGCAAGTCAGTAAAACCCCAGTCAGCACTACCTCCTCGACTTCAGCATACTGTGGGGACTAGGCAGCATCAGTTCTTATGTTCTGGACCCCAACCTCATCAGACCTCAACTGAACAAAAAGCTCCAGGCAGGAATCCTTCCCAAACTGTAAGGTAAAGCTGTGATTAACATCTTTCTTACCTTGAACTTCAGCTGAGTTGTTTGGAGCTCAGGGGCCTGCTTCAGATACTTCCAGCATGCTCTTTTGAAATATGTTGCCATTGACATCTTAAGAAGTGTTCAAAATCCTTAAGATCAGACACAAGTAGAAGAAAAAGAATTCTATTTATATCCTTTTAATTTTAAACTTTCCTCAAATTGCTGCCATTGTGAGCTCACACCCTTTTATTTTTTTTTGTGTATGTCGGCATTTCCCCTGGAAGCACCATACACAGAACTGCAGTTCCTTCTTGGGAAGGGGATGCTGTTTTATTTTCTGTTTGGGGCTGAGGTAATGCTGCATGTAGTGCTGCTTAGGCAGGGCTAAGATATTCACTCAGCTGAACAACCTAGTATAATGGCAGTGGGTTTGGAACTAGATAAGGTCTCTTCCAACCCGAACCATTTATTTGTTATCAAGTCTTTCAAAATTCGATTGAACTGAATAAATCATGGATAAAATCAACTCTCTTAAATTTTATGTGTATGGGTAACTTGCAGTAGGCAGAAAGAGGTCTGGTATATGTGATTTCACACAAGCAGTGTTATAATTGCCATCCTTCTTCCTTCTAAATCCTGAGTTTGTTTTGTGTTTTATACTGGTGAATTTCTTTCTCAGAGTGATCTGGTTTCTCTTTTTTCTCCCTTTGCAGAAAACCAGACAGGGACAGAACTGAGGATCTGAACCACGGCAGCAGGGATTGTAACTACTTTGGACTGTCTCCAGAGGAGCGCAGGGAGAAACAGGCTATAGAAGAATCTCGTTCACTCTATGAGATTCAGCAAAGGGATGAACAAGCTTTTCCTGCTCTTTCCAATGTATGCTTTTTTCATTGTTATCAGTAGTGCATTTTTTTGTACTTGTCCATGGACCTTTCATTTGCAATTGTTGTTTTGCTGTCCTTGCATTGTAGTACAAAACAAAACTTAAGGATGTTTTCTTCACACTCAGTTTCTACATAGAAATATGCGACTCTACAGTGCATTACAATTCAAGATAAGACACATATATAACAGTATCCCTTGGGAATAATAAATGTTGACCACACATAGTTCTTGAGGTATCTAGATATGGTAGACACATAAGATTCTGAAGCTGTGAGCTGCTTTTTTTGTGTTCCTCCTGTCTTTGGAAGGCTTTGCATGCACAGTTACTCAGATGTCTCATATACTGGAATCAAGCTTCAAGGTGAGGACAGAACTTGCTCTGAAGTATAGTTTAATTTAGCTGGGAAATAGCTTAGTAGAATGGTACTGTGGTGCTTGAATTAGTGTCAGAGATGACTGGTTGATTGTTTCTGATTTGGTACACATAAAACCTGTTTCATTTGTAAGTGACTTTTTCTTTTTAGCCTGGGAACTTACTGGTGTCATAAGTAACGCAAATTCTTTGTCAGACATGCTCTTTTCCTGTTGTGGAGCTGAGCTGGCTTCAGCGGACTTCTCTATGTCTGAGGGAAGAATGTAGCCTTTAGATTTTGAGAGCCAAATGATGCAATTTTAAAAGAAAGTGGATTGGAATTTCACTATCAGGAAGTGAGCACATCGTGTGTGTAAAGAGCTGCTGTCTACATAGGGTTATTCTAGAGGCATGTGAGGCTGTTTGGATTTTAATTCTAGGGTGAACAGGAACAAGAACCAGACAGGGAACAATTGAGGAGGTTGAAAGATGGGCCTTAAATCTCTTTGCTTTGTGGAAGTGGCTTCCTGTAATGTACCTTTCAGTTCTTAAGCAGTAATTACTTTTATTGGTGTAGTCAAGAAGAAACATACAGCTCTTCTGCGCTGCAAAGAGCAGATTAAGACTGAAGCCTAACGGAGGTAGGTTGCTCTCGCTCTGAGCTGTGGTTAAGTGTGCTGTATTTGCTCACCTGCAAAAGGATGGTGTGAATTAAAAGCAGGTACTGAGTGAAGCAGTTTTTGGTTGCCATGCAAACTGTAATGACATGAATGCTTTTTCAAGGACACTTTGCAAAATTTAGCAATGAGTGAAAGAGTGGCTGAATCTGAGTGATACTGATCAAGACCTGCTCCCACCCCACACTTCTGCCTATCACAGTGCTAAGAATGTGTCATAAAGGCATAATAATATATTAGATGATGTCAAAGTATCATCAGACTACTTGCATAAATTAATATTTCTGCTTTTGTAAACTTCTTTAGAATCAGTCAGTCTGTCAGGCTGCTACACAGACTGTGGATAATTTAAACCAGAAGAAGTTCTCAAGTAATGAGAGAAGAAACAGCAAGTGGACAGCCGAGGTGGAAGAACAGAAGGATAAAGGTAAAAACAAATGGTTTTAGGCCAAGGCTTTTTTTTGTTTGCTTGTTTTTATTACCAGCGTCAGAATTTATTCAAGATGGGGCATCATTTAGGCAGTGAGGTGAAAATTATCTTAAGTAATAGTGCCAAACTAAGCTAGGCTCAAGGTAGCAAAGTTGTGGTCTGGGAAAAAAGTGCATGTTTTCCTGCTTTGTGAATGTGGCAGAGAGAGCAAGCTCCATGCTGGGATTTTGTAATAAATGGGAAGAGGAATGTGAGAAATAAAAATACTGTCAGAGCTACCCTAGATTACATCCTGTTCAAATCATAGCAAGTGTGGCAAAAGTGTCAGTGGGACAAGTATTAAGAGTGCTTACTGGAGTCAGTTAAGAGAAAAGCAGGTAGAAAAAAGCATTCAGTGTGGCGTGGTTAAGAATTGGCAGGTGGTGATAAAGAAATGAGGGGAAAAGGTGGCGTACAGAAGAGTTGAACACACACACACACACGCACACACACATTTACAGTAGATAGAGCTGTCACATGGTCAAAATTTGTTTGGGTTTTCTCCCTCTGCCCAATCTGTTTCAATGCTCTTCAGCTTCTCTTCATTGAATAAGCTTTCCTTTTCTGTGAGGAAGTGGAACATAGCAATAATAGATGAAAGCTGTAGCTGTGAGGAGATAGGTTACTCAGTCTTTGCTAAACACAATTGATAGGTTTTTTTTTTTTGTTTGTTAGCTTTTCTTTTTTTTTACTGGTTTTTTTTGTCCTACCAGCTTTGCTACAACTGCACCCTGAATTTGTTCTTGGCTGCTTCCATTTATTTTTTTTTCCTGAGTAAAAACTCTCTAGCCCCCTCTTAAAAGCTGTTCCTTCCCTTCATTTTTAAATATGTTCTTTTTTTATTTCCTTATCTTTGGCAACAGCAGAGCATTCCTGTCGTGTATTTGTGGTACTTGTGCTCCATAGTCCCTCTTTCAACATGTAATGCCACCCTGAATGATCTCACAAGGACTGACATTGCCTGTTTTTCATTCTCCAAGCATCTGAAAACCAGTTTTGTTTGAAAACTGATTTCATCAGCAACATCAAAAAGAGCGTTCATATGGAGAAAGCTCTTTCCTATGGTGCTGTGAGAGATTTTGAAGTGCATAGCATGTACAGCTTTCTCTGTGTGTTTTATGATGCCCTGGGTTATGTTGCCTCTTCTGAAATTAGGCTAAAAATCCCATGGGAATAAATTGCACTTCCTTCTGAGTATTCAGAGATTCCTATTGGTGCTTGGGGAATTGGCAGTAATTCTCATAACCAGCATTGTTTTCATTTACATTGTTGTGTAGTTGCAATGGTGTATATACTAAGTTTTTTAAAAGTACATGTCTGTTTAGCAGCTACTATTAAATTATGTGCGAATTTGATAGACAGTAGTCAAGTAAACATATTTGAACATGAGCTACAATGTGAAGAACCTGTAAAGATCTTAATGTATGAAGATTATGCCATGACTGTTTTCAGCACCACTTCCCCCAACAAGTGTTTGCTGGTGCTCAAGAAATCAAACTTTCTGCATCATTTCAAAAGCTTTGTAGATATTTTGAAGCACTGAAACCTTGTAAATTTATCTGTCTGTAACTCAGCCAAAACTAGACGAGACTTTAAGCTTCTGTTATCTTGAATATGGAAAACATTTTCACTTCAAGCAAAGTACAAACTTACTGCTTTTTCACTAGGAGGGATTTGGGATGAATAATGTGTGTTTTAAAGAGACAGCTATATTTTTTTCATGCTTCCCTCGGGCATCACCAAAATGGTTAATAAATATCAGTAAACAATTCCTGTAGAGCTTTGAAAACCCAGGTTGAAGTGCTGCTCTGTTACTGCCCTAACAATTGTTTGGTTTAGGATGCTTTGATAAAAAATTGAAATTTAAGTTTTTTGAAGTAATATGTGTTGAGGTAGGTTTTGTTTTGAAGTTTTAACTTGGGAAAGACAAACTTTAACTGGCTTAAGTTGTGATAGCCATAAATGGTGTAATAGTTCATTTACTAGGTTATGTCTTGGTGTTACAGAGTCAAATTCCAGGCAGATCCACTTAAGTCAGAAGCTTGAGCCAAATTCATCTGAGGTAATCTTAAAGAAAAGACCAAATTTTTGTTTAATGTTATTGCTTCTCTGATACATGATTAGCAGAGCAATAGCTGCCTTTAGAGCTGTGATTGCTGCTGCTGCTTTACAGCTTTTGGTGAAATACTTCTGAGGTTGGAGGCTTGTATTGCTGTTGGCTTTCCTCAGCCCCTGTAACCTATACTTACAGTCTTTCTGAAATATGAATTCTTAAATCTGGGCTATCGAGAGCATTTACCAATCTGGATTTGTAATTGTTTAGTACAGTCTGTACTTTGAGTATAATGGGACCACAGAAGATTTGATCTTTACTAATAGCTTCTGTGTTAACAGACCGTGATCTCTGAAGTTCAGTGAAGATTTGTGGCCTCTTGTTGGATTTTAACATTTACTGTTCTTTCAACGGGCAAAATGTTACACTAGTACAATAGTGATTGGGTGCTTAGCCCACACTGTATGTAGTGTGGCTTAATACCTTTGAATGTCTCTTTGAAAAGTAAATCTTACTATTAGACTAGCTGTGTCTGTTGTTTCTAACTTTGCTATAGAAGAATAGTCAAGATGAG
The DNA here is from genome assembly GCA_039720435.1 of Amazona ochrocephala. Classification (NCBI taxonomy): domain Eukaryota; kingdom Metazoa; phylum Chordata; class Aves; order Psittaciformes; family Psittacidae; genus Amazona; species Amazona ochrocephala. Next base: position 68,265,613 of record CM077879.1, read on the forward strand.
AGTTATCCAAAAGATTCGTCTCCTTTGGAACAAGTAAAAACAGATTCTCCGGTCCTTGCTGAGCAAGTAAGAAATGTTTGTTTGATTTCAAAGTTTTCCAGTCAGGAGACTTCAGACAAAGGGGAGCTTCATCACAGCCATGTATGTATTCTACTACTGGCTTTTAATTATATAGTCATTTCTATGGTGATAAATGCTAGAATTATAGAATCTGTTACATTCAACATACAATGTAAAAGGACAACCCTTGATAGAAAAGTAAAAGTATATCCTTTCTCTTCTGTGGGGTGGGTGGTTTTCTACCTTTCTGCTAAATTACTATGCTTTTCACTTTAAACTCTTTACCCTTGCCTTTTCATATTTATCCAAGGCTATAGGTAATTGTATATGAGGGTGGCTTTTCTTTTTGATGGGAAATACTTTAATGCTTGTGGAAGTGTTATGGCACTGATGGCTGCCTGTGGTACAGGCACATTCTGGATAGAGCTCAGTGCAGAGTTCTTCACACAGTGAGGTAATGGGTCTCAGATCTGTCACATATACAGCATATATGTGGTGATGGTGACAGTCTGGATAATACTGAGCCATCAAGCCTTTTTTGGTAGAACTCAGACACATTAGGGGTCACCAGCAGTGGTGATTTGGAAAAATTTAAAGTGATCTCTTTGTTTTATAGAACCTGACAGAATGCTTACCGAGCATAACTCCAGCACCCTCACCAATCTTCTCTGAGGTGCATTTACCTCCAGCAGTGCCTTCTGTACCAGCCATTGTGCCAGCTTGGCCAAGTGAGCCAGCAACCTATGGACCAGCAGGTTTGGAGAAATACTAACATAAATCAGAAATTACTAGCCCTGAAGAATACTTTCAACTTCTTGCTAAATTGAAGATGCCTCCAGGAGGCACTGTTTTGTGTAACTTGACATCCCAAAGGCTGTCATTTGTAGGAATATAGTTTCTTACTGCTGAAAGCTTGTTATAATTGTAGTAGATCTTTGCCCATATGTGTAGTTTGCTTTACTCCCTGCCTGAAAGTGAAGACAGATTTGTACTCAGTTCTCTGTTTTTCTCTTGAGTGGGGTAATGTTGAGTTTTGAGGGAGCTTACTCTGAAGATCTGCTTAAGGTAGAACATGTCAGCATGTTGAAGCTTGGTATGTGTTTGTGCTCTGTGTCCCATGTAATAAGCTCCTTGATTCACTAAGGACTCAGCGTGGATCTGGTATGTCTGGAACTAATGAGATCCATTTGGACCTGAACTGCAAAGCCAGTGTAATGTTATTTCTGTGTTGTGTGTATCTTCACATATGGAATTAGCTGAGATTCAGTACTGCTCGCTAGATCAGGTGCTGTATTTTCTCTCCCTCTGTTGTCTTCTGTACAAGAACTAGCTTTCAAATTAGCATAATGTATTCACATGGTACAGTAATAATCCTGTCATACCTAACCACATCTGTGACAGAAAAGCCCAGTTAATCTACGCTGTAAATTAATCAGAGTTGACTATAAATGACTAATCAGAATGAGAACTGTAGAGTCACATAATAAGTTTCAATTCCTCCTCTTTCCGCTCTATCCCTTCTTATTTTCTTCTGTTACTCATGTTTTTAAAAGTAAATACGGGAAGACTTCATTGCTTTCTGGGCAGCTCAACTGTTTCGCTCTTTTTGAAAACTATTCTCTGAATTTAGCCAAATCTTCTTTTGTGTGTAACTTCCTGACTGAAGAATTTCTTTATTTTCCTGACTATCTGGGTTCCCCCCACCCCTTTTTTTTTTCCCCTTCTGTCTTTTGAAGCCTGCTTTCCCACTGTAATTTCTTCTGTGATTGTGTATAGTTGAGATCATACATATGTGTTTTTTCCCTTTAGGTATTCCAGCCCAAATACCTGCTTCTTCATTGATGCCAGCCCCAGCAACAGGACCTGACTCTATTGTATCGCAGGCTCAGGTAACATCTGCTCCAGTTGCTGGGGTTCCAGTGTCACTCCAAGCAGTTAATCAGCCTTTAACGCCTTTGCCTCAGACTCTGAATCCTTATCAGGATCCGCTATACCCTGGATTCCCTTTTAGTGAAAAGGGAGAAAGAGCTGTTGCACCCTCTTACTCCCTATGCAGTACTGGGGAGGACTTGCCTAAAGGTGAGAAGCTGGAATAAGATCTGGGCTTTGTACTGGTTTTCCTAATAGGTCCTTTTCTCTAAAACTGTAAATAAAGACAACTCCTTAGGTTCTGTTGTTAGTCTGTGTCAAAAGATCTAATTGTTGTCGTTCCATGATTTATGGCATGGGAGGGAATATTGAATAGAGTGGTAACCTTTTAGCTTGCATTGCTAACATTGCAGTTGCTTCAAGTGGATATACTTGGAAATCTGATATGATCATTTTGTGGTTCTCAGCTTGACACACCATAACTTGAAGTTTTGTAAAGGATTTTCTTTGGAGAACTGCTTCCTTTTACTGTAACAGGTTTTTTCATGTAATCAAAAGCTTGGAAGTTGCTGAGCATTTCCTTAATGGTCTGAGAAGATACAGATTTTGGCATACACAGATACGGAATATGCCTATAAGGAACAGCTTGTGTCTGACTGCATGGGTGTTTTTGTTTACTGAACTGTTTCTTTTAGAAGTTCAGCTCTGCAAACTGTTAAAATTGAAATTTAAACTGCAGTTGTGTTCTAGATATCCTGCTGGAGGTGTTGGGGGGGTTGGAAGCAAACCAAAAACCAAACCTGAAAGACAGACATGCAAGCAGCAACTTAATACCAGTGTGCCAGTGTCTCTATTGAAATGGAACTTTGTGCAGGGACTGATTGTTGGATGAGATGAAGTGTAATATTTTAGGTCTTCATAGATGTTTTTCTTTTTTTTCTTGTCCTAGATAAGAATATTCTCAGATTTTTCTTCAATCTTGGTGTGAAGGTAATTCTTGAAACTTACGTTTTTTTTGTTTGTTATACCATAAAAATTACGTGTATTTAGTAGCACTTGGAGTGTAGAAGTTTGGTTGCTGCAGCTGCGTACTTAAAGTTCATAAATATCACAGAACTGTTTGGGCTGGAAGGGACCTTAAAGCTCACCCAGTTCCAACCCCCTGCCATGGGCAGGGACACCTTCCACTAGACCAGGTTGCTCAAGGGCCCTTCCAGCCTGGCCTCGAACACTGCCAGGGATGGGACAGCCACTGCTTCTCCGGGCACCCTGTGCCAGTGCCTCACCGCCCTCACAGGGAAGAAATTTTTCTTAATATCTAATCTAAATCTCCCCTCTGTCAGTTTAAAAACACCTCCACCACCCCTCCACCCCCCGTCACTACATGTCCTTGTTGAAAGCCTTTCTCCAGATTTCCTGTAGGGCCCTTTAGTTACTGGAAGGTGCTCTAAGGTCTCCCCCAGTGCCTTCTCTTCAGGCTGAACAGCCCCAACTCTCTCAGCCTGTCTTCATAGGATAAATTTGTGTTCTTTCAGAAGCAGTGTACAGTGAAAGAGGAAAGCCCTTGCGACCATGTCTGTGTACTGGTAAAGCTGTTGTAGTACCAAACCCTGCTATGTCTCAGGCTTATTCTGTGTGGCTTTGGCCATAAGGAATCATTTTCTTTGGTGGTTGTGCCTGGAAAGAGAGAATGTTCAGCACCTTACAAAGTAAATTTAGATTTGATAAATATGTGCCTAATGTAAGTCTCTTTGCTTAATAAAATTCCATAAGTCATTAGCAAGTATTACTGCTAGTGTTTGTATCCTCAGCCTCCATATATTTGGGACTGGCCTTTCTGGTCCTTTGTATTATTTAGGATATAGTCTGTCATTTTGGTGCCTCAGCACCATCTACTGGTCCATGTTCCATGTTCTGGTAGTTTTGCTCGTCAGCTGTAACCAGACAGCACAGCAGACCTGGGAGCTACTTCCTGCATCACCCTGGTCCCCAGTCCTGCCATGCTGTTATCCACAGGTTTCCAGCTGCTGATTAAGGGTGAACTGACTGGTTCCTCTTGAGAGGAGATCCAAGTGGGCTTGTCAGGATGGTTTGCTCGGGGGACTATTTACACAAATGGCACACAATGAGACCATGACAGACTTTGGGCTCTGTCCTGAAATTACTCCAGTTTCCTTGGACAGCCTTGTGCTTCCAGCTGCCTTGTATGGAGTCCTGTACAGCCTGATATACGTACATTTGTCATGCTGTATTATAAAAACATGTCATACAACCATAGGATGATTTGGTTGGGAAGCGACCCTAAAGCTCATCCAGTTCCAACCCCCTGACATGGGCAGGGACGCTTTCCACTAGACCAGGTTGCTCAAAGCAACTTCTGGTTGTTTCAATCATTATCCTTTAGAATTTTGGAAAGTGAGGGGCAAATTGTGAATTAATAATTGTGATTATGGAAAATGAACTTGAAATGTGTATCTTAAAAATGCATATCTAAAGCTTGACTTACCAGCGTCATGTGTTTAGATCAACTATATAGAAATTGTTACCCAGTTTTCTTACTAGCTGTCCTTTTTGCCCATGTCAGTGGCATTTGGAAGGAGAATTTAAAATGAACAACATCATCCTGGAGTCCTAAGTCCTTGAATTAAGGGCAGTCATTGTAAATAAAATTAACCTTTACTTCCTGTAATTAACTGTTTTAAAGTGGTAACTGACCTGCGTGCTATTATGTCTCTTCAAATGACCAGATATGTTTTGTTTCTCTTTCCCTGTCTTGCAGGCATACAGTTGTCCCATGTGGGCACCTCATTCTTACTTGTACCCCCTGCACCAGGCCTACTTAGCTGCTTGTAGAATGTACCCGAATGTGTCCCTTCCTGTGTACCCACATAGCCCCTGGTTCCAGGAGGCACCGCCGGCTCAGAGTGAGAATGAACCTGCACAAACAAACAGGCATTTCCCTGTCCAGAGTGAGGCACAATCCAATGGCCAGGTCCCACAGGTTGATGGTAGGTCTGCATCGCTGCCTCTCATGATCCCTCCAGCTCAGGTGTCGGAAAGTCAAGGACAGGTCTGTGCGGAATCGGAGAATCCAGTGCAAGCTCTTCATGCAAACTACGAGGAGTCCCTGAGAGGGAAAAATGTGTTCCCACAGCCACACTTCGGACACAATCACTTTCTAGGAGCTGTTCCAATAGCACCTCCTTTCTTTCCTCACTTTTGGTATGGGTACCCAGTTCAGGGTTTCATCGAAAATTCAGTAGCGAGACCTAATGTTGTCCTGTCACCCGAGGAGAAGGACGCAGCTGCTGGCACCTCAGCTGGCATGTATGTGGCTAAGGAATGCAGCCCTCCAGTTCCTGGAGGAAACTCTGGAGAACAGCTTCAGAGGACTGACAGCAGCAGCGGGTCCAACACTGTGCCGTTCCCTGCAGCTGGTGCAAGGAAACTCCAGGAAGCTCCAAAGGAAGCTCCAGCTAGGGCATCTCAGCTGGAGCAGACTGGTCCTGTGGCTTCTCTGGCCAAGCAGAAAACAGCCGGGCAGCGAAATCGGTCCCCACAAACACCGGGGACTGAGAGGCAGCCAGCAGTGCCCAGCACCCTGCCGGTCCCGGCAGAGCCAAAAAATGAACCAAACCCCAGCATTCCCAGTCGTAAGGAGAAGAGTGATAAATGTAGAGAGTCCAAGAGCACTGGCAGTCAGCAGACAGAGAACAGGGCACAGCGAACCAGGGAGGAGAGCTCCGAAGATGAGAGTGAAGTTTCCGATATGCTGCGAAGTGGGAGATCCAAGCAATTCTATAGCCAGACTTACGGAGGAGGCAGAAGGCCCAGGCTTGAGTGGGGTTACTCCAGCAGGGGAGGATACCAGTTCCAAAGAAATGAGGAAGCCTGGAAAGGGCCACCTGGCAGAGGCAGAGATGATGGCTACCAGTGTCAGCGGAACTTCAGAGGGAGGCCGTACCGCAACGACAGGAGAAGGGCAACGCAGGGAGACAGTCAGAGGGGGCACCAGACATAGAACGAGCGGATAATTGAAGGTGTTAAAATGCATAAAGAGATTTGAAGTAGCAGTTAAAAATCTCTGTATTTCCTTTTAGTAAAGTTCAAGATCTGTTGTTTAACTTTTGGCGAGTGAAGACAAGGAGGATGTGAACTCCCACCATGTGTTTTTTGGGGGATTATAGTTTGTTTGGCTTAGTAATTTTTCCTAAATGTCAAACCAGGAAAAAAAAATAGGTTTAGTGTTTGGTAAGCCATTTTCCCCCTACAAACAATAGGGTTTGTGATAGAAGATACGTACATTTACTGGAGTGACAAATTACAGCATTTGACGTGATCTAGAGTCTAAAATTGACAGTAACATTGCACCAAATAGAAATGTATATTTTATCATACAATGCCTTAGTTCTGAACTGAGCTAAAGGAATTCTCAGCCTACTGCACTGTTGTCTTTGGTGCTTCCAACCCAAAGGCCTTTCATCTCAAAACCAGAAGATAATTGATCTGTCAAACTTGAATGTTTCTCTTCAGTGTGTTACATGTGTGGCAACCAGCTAGCCCTGGGTCTTAGGTATGTTGTATATAGTTCTTTTCATATTCATAGGGTATATTTTTGAATTTTACAAAGCATTTATTTGTTGAACTCAAAATCAAGACAGGCAGTCGAGAACAGCTGGGTATGAATTCATGAGAATGGCTGTTTCCATCGAGAATTCTTAACGCTGGGGTGACTAGAATGGTGCCTATGCTGACTGAATAATGACAAAGACAATAAAAACGTAGATGCTATGCATTTCCAAAATAATTCTGCACCTGTTATAATAGCAGAAGTTTTTTTAATGCCACTTTAACACTAATGCACTGACAAATCCTAGATATTTTGTGAGGAGAGATGCATAAAGGACGTGATGTTTTTTAAGTTTGTATGATTGAGCTACTGTTCAGTATTGTTTTGTTGTTGCACTGTTGATGCGGATTCGTGTTTTGCATGTACAACTCCTTGCTGGAACTACTCTGAAAAGCAAGGTGGAGTGTCTCGGTGCGCTCTGCTCTTTCCCCACTGTTCAGAAGAAAGTGGCTTCTGCCTTATATTTTTACACTGTGTTGGAGTTCTGATGCTGTTTCTTCTGACCCCGATCATGATCCCTGCAGTGTTCCTGTTGCCTTTGCAGTTTGGATGTTCAGCTGTCCAGACTTGGAGAGCGCAGTATGCAGTGTTCACTCGGCTCTGTTGCTCTGTAAGATTAACTGTTGTGTATATTTTTATATCGCTGTATATAGCAGCGTAGGTGATGGTACCTTCTGTTTGTGTCCCAGGTAGCAAGCCCTTGATTAGGCAACTTGAGCGATAGCGATGTGATAATTCTTTTCAGATGCATGCTATGTATAAAACCCTACTTAAAATAAATGTTTGCCTTTTCACTTTCTTTCTAAATTGTATTTACGTCTTTGAAAGCGTTGCAGTGACATTTAATATACGGGTTTGTTCTGATGGAACAGCAGCAGAACTAAACCACTTACTACATGGGCAAGCTATGAACTGAAAAGGGACATAAAGTGGATTTCTAGTTCTAACTCAAAATGGTGGGGGTAAGGGCTCTGCTGTATGGTTTTTGTTATTTTAACCTAAATACTCCTCAAAAATGCATTCAGGATTTTGAAAGATGCGATCTTCAGTTTTTCAGATGGAGACTTAAAAAGGAGCTTCCTGACATCATTCCTAAGGAATATCATCATTCCTTAGGAGGTCCTAAAACGTAACTACAACTGTAGTCCAAATCTGCCCAGCAGTCACCGGAATAACCATTCTGTACTACAGCAGGCATTTAATTGTGGGCGCTGTTGCAAGAATGGAGGCCATGTGCTTTCCACAGAAACCTCCTGGGAAAACAAAGGCATGGCAGTGACTGGTTGGGCTCTGCTTTTAGAATTTACTTCTAAAAATTGACTTGTACTATTTAAGTTGTACCTGTGCCCCACCTTACTACTTTACCACAGTTAGGAACTGAAATGTGCCCATGTACCATCTTTTCCACCTTCACTGTTGACACAATAAGTACAATTTCCTCTGGTTTTGCCAAAAGACTCAATAGATCAAATGGCCAAATCCTTTACCCAAGCCAAGATGGTTAGGTTGTAGGATCCTGCTGGTGTGTAGGGGACTATATGTAATATTCAGCATGTAATGAACTGAGAGATACTAGCTTCAGCTGTCTGCTAAACCATGTCTTTACCTTATCCTAATTAGGACTGATTAACAGAAGATGCGGAGTTCCAAGTCCAAAGGGGTTTACACTCATCTGCATGACTTAAGTGTAACTTTTAGTTAGTGCAGAAGTTTTTGTCTAAACAGGTGCTGGTGGTGAAGGCTGTACTCATTACCTGTACTTCTTCATGAAGTAGCTCTGCTGGTATAATGCAGATAGACCCGTGGTGTCAGTTACACATAGCATCATAGTTTGTATATAACACCTGACACTGCCAAGGTTATAAAACAGAATGGCTTTAAAGAACAGTTAAGACAAATCCCTGCTTCTCCTGTAACTTACAGAGCAAAAATGTCCACAAAGATAGCAAGTACTGTGTTTTCTCTAACATTTTTCACATGCCACTGGAGGCAGAGCAGAGAACTGTTGCACAGACAATACCCTTCCTTCCTGTCTCCCGTAAGGGCCTTACTTCCTGTGAAAAAATATTTGCTTCAATTTTGTCTATAGGAAGGATCAAAATTCTTGCATCTTAAACATGTACAACTGTCATTTCCCCGTGGGAAGCACATACTGATGGAGGAATGAGCGAGTTGGAAAACCCAGCCGTTAACCTTACTATGTAGGTTTAAGTTGCAGAAGACTGAAAGGATTTTTAGTGTACTCTTTAAGACCTTAACTGATTACTCTCCTGTAAGTAGGTCTGAAAAGATCCGCAGGTACAGGTGACTAAAAAAAGGTATAGATATCTTCCTTCATATTGTTTGCACTCCATCTTTTTTGTGTTCTTTACTACAGCATGAGAAAAGGTGTGCATGACAACTGAAATACACACATGCTGAATTAGTGATTTAAGAACTTTTGCACTGTGTCACAGACAGCTGTAAGTTAAGAGGATGTTTATTTATGAAACTCTCATCCAGAGAGATGCAACCTTTTTAAAACAGGAGTCGCTTCTGTATCTTGATGTTCTTGGTAAGATTCCCTCTGGTAGAGAAAATGGCCTCAAAGATTCTTACAATGAAGGAGTTCAGTCAGTATGTGGTACGTGAATCAGATCTATTGAATTGAAAACCTCCCTCAGATTCTGAAAAATCAGGAGACTCATTTGCACAATTTCAAGGTGGTCTATTTTGAAATTATTACACTGAAAATAGGGCTGTATCAGCAAAATGTAGAAAGTGGCAGTTTTACGTGGACTAGGATTTACACTGCTACTGGTCTTGGATGTTACACGCAGCAAGAGATTTTTAAGCTCCAAAAGATTTAAGTGTTCTAAAACCTGATTGAGCCTTCTCATCCACCAATGTTTAGATTCCAATATGCATTTCTATATGCCAGTTACAAAGATGCTCAAATCCAATATTTAATCATCCAGGAAAAAGTAGTTTCCACTCTTTTTTTGTTCCACATCCTTAGGAAGAGAAAAAAAGTCAGTGTTACTTGAAGTATCTTTGGCAGATTTGAACATAGTTGAAATAAAGAGACATTTAGCTAAACGCTTTTCTACTTTCATAAATTGGTTTGGGTTGTAAGGGACAGTAAAGATCACCCAGTTCCAACCCCCCTGCCATGGACGAGGTCACCTTCCACCAGACCAGGTTGCTCCAAGCCCCTTCCAACCTGGCCTTGAACACTGCCAGGGATGGGGCAATCACTTCTCAGAGCAACCTGTGCCAGTGCCTCACCACTCTCACAGGGAAGCACTTACTCTAATATCTTATCTAAAACTTCCTTCTTTCAGTTTAAAGCTATTTCCCTTGTTTATCCCCCCCCACATGCCCTTGTAAAAATACCCTCTCCAAATTTCCTGTAGGCCCCTTTTCTTACTACTTGTTTCATATGCTGTTCTGAAAAATACCAGGTTAGTCTTCATTTTGTTCCTTATTTTTAAAACCTGGCTTTATATTTAATAGTTTTGGCACTATTGTGGAAGTGCTTCTCTCTTACCTTGATTGAATTGAGTTTGTTTATTCTTGGTCTGTAATTGTTGGGGTCTCTTCTAAAAGTGATTTCAAGTTGAGATAAAAACTTATTCATTCCAGCCAAAAGAGTCTGTGGACTGTTAAGAGAGAACACTCCAGGTCAACTGTCAGAAGTTCTATACTGTGCAGATTACAGGTAGTTTGATCTCCACTCTGAGCTCATTCAGGTCTGGAAACACAAGCATGAACTATGTCTGACATACCAGGATGCGCTACATTTTCAGTCAAATCATGTCTCGGACAAGAAGGCAGTAACTACTGCTCTCATCCTTCATCAGTATCTCAGCAACATGTTTACTTCACGTGGCTCACATTAAGTACTTGGGAATTACACTGGTCTAAAAGCTTCTAGTGTTTTAGACTGCTCCTCCAGAATTCTCTGTAATTCACATGAAATTATTTACAAGAATGTATCAAAAGGGACAGCTTTGAAAAAGTAAAACTCATGGACTGCATGTGTTACATGTTGCTGTCAAGACCTGGACTTCACTTTGCACATAGGCACATACCCTTAGTACACTGCTTTCTTTTAATATATCTTAAAGATATGTTCCTAAATATAATTTACAATTGGTGCTTGCTTTCATTCCTTACAAGTGCCACTTATTTCTGACAGAAATTTAATTGGTGTGCACCTGCATAAGGTTAATTTAACCAAGGAGCTGGTCAAGCCTGGGTCAACCCCATTTTCTTTTCCTTGCTTCAAAACAAAAGTCAGAAACCTCACAACACTCATGGATTACATTAAATGCAGCTTAAATTTCAATGGGCAGGGATGCTTCACCTCTTATTTTTGTTGATACTTTCGATAAACAATTTATTCCTGCCTTGTCCTCCTTGTCTTGCTTACTAATCCAAAGAAGCCTCTTACCTGTTGGCAAGTGTGTTCTTGGAAGGAATACCATCAAAAACAATCACACGATCAGCAAGGTATGTAGCCATGATAAAATCATGTTCTACCACAAAAGCTGTTTTTTTAGCATGGAGAATGAAACTGAAATAGAAATTTAAGAAAAAAGAGAGAGACAGACATGAACGTGAACTTATTGTAAAACTACTGGGAATTTCAGTTTTTTATCCCCTCATATCTACTTTACCGTTTAATGACTCTAGCAGCCATTAGACGTTGTTCAGAGTCCAAATATGCTGAGGGTTCATCAATCAGGTAGACATCAGCAGGTTTACCAAGACAAAGAGCTAATGCGACACGCTGCAACTCACCCCCAGACAATGTTTGAACCTATTGAGGTAAGAGGGAAGAAGGATGTATTTAGTTCAGAGACAGGCAGAGAACTAAAGCAGAAAAGTTAAGCTGTTGTCTTGGGCAATTCATACCTCCTGGTCAATGATGTTTTCTATTTGAAGAGGTTTCATCACATCAGTTACAAACTGGGGGTGGGTGTAGGCATCTCTGATCTTTTCATGCAGCAGCTGACGGACACTTCCCTAGTAAAAGAAAAATGGTGACCCTCAGTTTTAGGCACCACACCATAAGAAAATACATAACAGAGCTTTCTGTTCTGGGCATAAAGAAGTTTGACCCGTGTATTTCAAACATGCTTTTTGGAGGAAACACAATACTTAATAAATAAAGCTTAAACGCACTGTAGATTTAGGACTGATCTTCTGTGGTTTGTAGCTGACGTTCAGGACCGGAACCTCACCTATGAAAAGATAAAATTTATAATGAAAACAGGAGCCTGTCCAGTGTCTTCAAAATAGGTTTCAACTAGGGTATTAAGCACTACCTCCTTCATCAGGTGTAAGTCTTCCTGCAAGCATCCGGATAAATGTAGTTTTGCCAGTTCCTAAAATAAAATGAAAGCTATTATTTCTGACTTCTTAGTAAGTTAGACCTCTAACAATTACGTCACTGATAAAAAAAGATAAAAACTTCATAAAGAATACATTTTTCAAGTTAGACTGCTTCAAGAATTCCTATGTTCACTTCCAACAAGCAGCACTTTCTATTGTTTTCTCAAGTAAAAGAGGTATCTAAAGCTGCAACACTCGAGACTTGTGGCTAAGCTCACCAGCTGAATTGTCATCCTGGCAATCTAAGTTCTTAAAATGGGGTAAGGGACAAAACCAATGGCATTGGTAATATTCAGTAATTCTTGCTATTTAGAAAGCAAGCTTATGCCACAGCATCTTCACTAGGTAATAAGCAGTTCAACCTGACTCAAACCTAGTCATTCTGAACCCTGAAAAATGGCTTTAGGAGCATAGTTAAGGCTGCAGAAGCAGTTTCTTACCATTTTCCCCTAACATCACCATAATTTCAGAATCCGTGAATTCTCCAGCTACTATGGATAGTTCAAATTCTCCCATCTTTTTTTTCATTCCTGGATATTTGTACATACACATCTTTTTAACCTCTTCTTCATTAGCTGTCTCAGCCACTTTAAATACCAGAGATGCATCTCGAAACCTCAGATTTTCTGTTGGAACATAGCCATCTAAGAAAATGTTTATGCCTACAAAAGAAGGAAAAAATATCATTAAAAAAGGTCTATAACAGAGCAACACAAGACGAATTTCAGTTCTTGGCTGTCAATTCCCATTGGATAAGAAAAACAATGGATTTTAAAGAGCATGTTCAAATGGGGAACAAACTCTCCTATTTGAAATGTGTACATTGTGTAAACTGAATGAAGAAAAATCTTACTAAAATCATAGAAAGGCTGTAGAAGCTCTTCCTGCAAAGCTGGTGTTAGTCACGTGCATAGGGTTTAAAGAAACTACTGCTGCTGGACCTGTTCTCACAAAACCAGCTATTACAAAGTCTCAGTGCTACAAGCAGAGCCAATTCAGCTGAACATTACACACCTGTGTACCGCGCAAACTCTCTCCTGACCTTTCTCTACTATTTATAGGGTATTTTCTGTACCTCCACTGTTTACAAAACACCTGCAAGTATAAAAATTATGTCCTGAGCAAGAGACAAAGGGCATTTCATAATTAAGAGTTTTGGGGTGAGGTGTAAGTTCAGGATTAGGATTAGAAATTCTGTACAAATTAAAATGGCAGTTTGTTAGTTACTGAACTGTAACAGGAAGAAGATATGTTCCCATAACAGACAAGTAGCACTTTAGTACTTTTCTGTCTTCCCTAGAATTTTCTGGGGCATGTTTAAGAAGAGAAATACAGCAATTACCTTCTCTTACGCTGAAGGGCATGGTAACGACACCATAAGCACTTGGCACACCATACAGGCAGCAGATAAAGTCAGAGAGATAATCTAACACGCTTAGATCATGCTCTACGACAATAATGTACCTGAAAAATAGAGCCAGAGCCATGCTTTTACATTTCAATACAAAACAGTTTTTCCTTTGTACTCTAGTCCTGCACAAGAAAAAACTATCAACATGACTCTCATTTAATATGGTTTCTTTGATTTATACTTAATAAGGACAGAGCTCAAATCTCTGATAAGCTTTTTTTTTTCCCCCCAAACATTCCAATAAAGAGACATTGTGTATGACAAGTTGAAAATCCATCTTCAGCATAAACTGGCAGCTTCTTTATGTGAGTAAAAGGATATTAACAGACTGGAGCAAAAAATAGTTAGCACATTTTAAGAAAAAAAGAAAACTTCATGAGAAGGGGATGGAACAGCAATACTCAGGTGAAAAATAACAACCTCTATTTTCATATCTTTATTACTGAATGCTGAAACAGTACAGAAACTATAGGAAATAAGTTTCCAAAATGCAAAGAAATAGCGTATTAAGGACTTAGAATATTTTAAACATCTATTAGTGCACCATGCTGAAAAGTCAGCACTTCTAGGTAGATGGGCTGGATGTTTCTTCCCTCTCTAAACAGGCATATTATTACAGTCTAGCAAAACATTTGAAGTTTGTACTTGCCTGTCAGGGTTTATTAGAGATCGAATAGTGATGGCAGCCTTCAAGCGCTGCTTGACATCTAGGTAGCTAGAAGGTTCATCAAACATGAAGCTAGCCCCAAAAGAAAGAATAAAGTCTTGGTGAGTGCAAGCTTTATACATATTCAAACCTACTACTAACATTTCAACCATTAAATTCAGGGAAATAAAACACTATCGTTATTTATGCTGAGGGACACAAAGAATGAGAATTATGTACTGACACCTGCCCTGAATCTCCAATGACTGCCATGTGAAATTATTAAACGGTTTGAGTGTTACTTTCCTGAAAGCTCTGACAAAGTTATTAAATGTTACAAGATATGAGCAATCAGTTGGGAATCCCATGCACTCAGTTCTGAACTCATGAACTGAGAAGTACAAAAGTGCTTGGGAAGACTGGAAGAAGGGTATCTTCCCAAAGAGAAAAACAACAAAGCAAACAAGAAAACCCACCCAAAACCTGCACCAACCAAAAAGAAGCCCAGCCAAACAGAAAAGCCACAGCCCAAACAAACCATTTTACACAAACAAATAAAAAAACAACACACTCCACACCCCACGCCCCCCCCCTCCCCTCCCCCACCCCCCGTAACTCTTGTGATCTCGCTTTCTTGGTACTTAGGAGTTAGGAAACAGCGTAGACTAGACAGTAATTTCCTGGTTGCAAGACAGGAGAAGAGGGACCCAAGCTCCTAGAGGTGGGGAAGCACCTGTCCCATTTCTTATTCAGAGGTGCTATGTGAGGTAAGCTGTCAGAGCACATTTATGGGGGATTAGGAAGGGTTCCGAAGTTGTGGTGCTGAAATTTAACACTGGCCTCTGAAATTAGCAGTTTTCTTGCAGATGAAGTATAAAACCCCCAGAGATTATATATGGAGTAAATATGGATCTCAGCTGCTGAGTTGGTAAAAACAAGTTTTTGTTTGTAAATCCTTTTCTTTAAATGTTTCAAACAAAAGTATCATTTCTAACAATAAATGTAAATCAGAGAATCACATTCCAAGACAGATTATGAGAAGCGATGTGTAACAGAAGTAAATTAAACATACATATCAGCCTTCTGAATGCAAACAACTGCACAAGCAAATCTCTGAAGTTCTCCTCCTGAAAGGTCCTCAACATTTCTTTCCTTCAGATGGGTTAAGTCTGTAAATAAGTGGTTATTTTGAGATATGTTATAACCAACACAACAATTCCTATTTTTATTACCTACAGAAACATGTATAATCACAGCAGACATCCTACACAGAGAAAAAAACAGAAAGTAATAAAGTAAGTGTTCAGTTTACAAGTAACATTATGATGCTTCTATATAAGTCACAGCAAGTTATGGCTTCTCTGCAGCATTCGCTCATTAACTTGTACAGCTGCATCATGCAGAAGAATTGCATTTCTATTTGGTTTTCCATTGTCTATTTCACAAGATTCCCAGCCCTAAAAACAAACTCTACCAGTTTTAAAAGCGTTTCTTGTTTGACCTGAAGAGTTCTGATTTTCAGGAAAATCAGGTCTCCCAAGTGTTAAAAATCAATGGGTGAAGCCAGTATTTTCTCATCAGCATCAGGAACAGCCAATTTCAAGAATATACTGTTTCACTAATAAGTTAAGTGGGACTCAAGGACCATGCTCTTGATGGCACAATGTAGCCCCACCATTACCACCCACATCTACCCCAAAGAACCCTGTTGTTAATTTAGCAACACCTAAATTTAACAACTGAATTCAAAGCACCTACAAAAAATTAACAGGGCTGGACTATGCAGATGTTCTTCTTAACTGCATTATTCTCAGAAATCAGTACTACTCCCATTATAATCAGCTATATACAGGATTTTAAATTGAAATAAGCTGTTCTGGAGTTTTTTTGTAGTATTTTCTACATGCAATGGCTCTGACAAGAGGGGATGCTAAGATTTTGCCAGAGTTGTGAGCATGCAAGAGAAGCAGATGGTAACCAGAATTTTTCCAGATTTATCTGATGTTTGATTAACAAATACACTTACCAAGCTGCTGACACACAACAGTTTGTGTCTTGGTTTCATCCTTCCTATCCAGAATTGATCCCACTGTTCCCTGCATGATAGATGATAATAATAATTAAAAAAAAATAATCTTTAAACACAAGAGAAGTATTACAGGAGAGGCTCCCAGCTTTCTCTCAGCTCATGAGATTTCTCACCTTTGCAGCTTTAGGGATCTGGTCCACGTACTGAGGTTTAATGATAGCTTTTAGGTCATCTTCCAGGATCTTGGTAAAGTAATTTTGTAATTCAGATCCTCGGAAATACGTCAAAATTTCCTGCCAGTCAGGTGGATCCTGTGACAAAATTAAAGCTTGTGTTTACTTCTACCATTCTAAAAACGTCATTAAAAATACCTGATTGTAAAATTGTGATCAATACAACAAACGGAATATGCTTGCAAGATAAAAAAAAAGCCTGGAAAATAGCAAGTTACCAAATGGTGATGCTGCCTCTGCAAAGTTTCCATTAAAAGGAAGGAAAGAAGAAAAAATACGCAACTGCACAATGGAAGGCTGAAGTTCAGGTATTTTCCTCCAGGTGTCACTAGCCCTTTAAAGAAAGGGCATTTTAAATTTACACTCAGGACATCCAAAACTTTCCTTAGTTAAGAAGCTGTGAGTGAAACTACCTGATGGGCAAAATGGAAGTGTGGATTAGTGTAACTGCACTTTTTAGCTATGTGATTTAGCTAACCCAAAGGGAAAGGATTTCACTGATAAGATCAACTTGCACAAAACAGGTGATAAAATTTGGACATTTTCTCTGCTTCTAGCAAATGTTGTCAAGAACACAGCAGGAGACAAAGGAAAAATGACAAAGAAAAAAAAAAAAGAAAACCAAAAAAAGGACCTGTTGAGTGACACAGCCATATTTCCAAACCAAGCAAATATACATAGGAAATGCTTTGTAAGTTTTACAGCAGAAGCAACACTGAAGATTCAATTCATACCACGTGTTTCTGTGGTCATGATTTGGTTCTTCACAGGGAAGTCTGATTTTGGAAGCACAGTAATTCAACTATGTACACATTTAGAAAGTCAAAAGTTTTGCTATTTCTGCAATACTACCACCTGAAACAAGAAGTTCACAAAATAACATAAACCAAACTTGAAAGAGAATGGAAACTCTAGCTGGGAAATGATTATTTCTTTGCAGTTTTAAGTGGTGGCCAAGAAATGAACAATTTGTTAAAACATTACTTTTTCAGGTAAAGAAATGTATGAAGAAAGTTTGAACACACTCATTCACAGAATCACAGAATAGTAAGGGCTGGAAAGGACCTCAAGATCATCGAGTTCCAACCCCCCCGCCATGGGCAGGGACACCTCCCACTAAACCATGCCATCCAAGGCTATGTCCAACCCCACCTTGAACGCCGCCACGGATGAAGCATTCACAACTTCCCTGGGCAACCCATTCCAGTGCCTCACCACCCTCACAGTAAAGAATTTCTTCCTCAGATCCAATCTAAACCTCCCCTGTTTAAGTTTAAACCCATTACCCCTTGTCCTCTCACCACAGTCCCTCATGAAGAGTCCCTCCCCAGCATCCCTATAGGCCCCCTTCAGGTATTGGAAGGCTGCTATGAGGTCTCCACGCAGCCTTCTCTTCTCCAGGCTGAACAGCCCCAACTTTCTCAGCCTATCTTCATACGAGAGGTGCTCCAGTCCCCTGATCATTTTCGTGGCCCTCCTCTGGACTTGTTCTAACACTTCCATGTCCTTTTTATGTTGAGGACACCAGAACTGCACACAATACTCCAAGTGAGGTCGCACGAGAGCAGAGTAGAGGGGCAGGATCACCTCCCTCGACCTGCTGGTCACACTCCTTTTGATGCAGCCCAGAATATTCCTGAAAGTCCTTTTTGAAAGGAGGAGCGAGCACCAGAATTCAACTGTCACCACGTAAGTTGAAGGTGAGAAGGTAGTAACTGAAATACTGTCTGACACAAAGAGTCACAGAAGCTACTGTTTACGCCTTTTCTCTAGTAATATTCACTCTTCGAGTAGTGCTGGGTAAACAAACCTCTGTAAATTATTTTCCTTGCTGATTGCAGTTTGACTTAGTCTAAAGACATAGGGAAATGGTTTATTATCTTCCATGAAGACCAGCAGATTACAAGTTGTTCTATGCCTGGTTCTCTCTAAGTACCTAGCAACATGAAGAAACTAAGGATTTTCAGAAATCAGCATTACAGCGTACAGTGCGAAGTATCTTCAGCAACTTGTCATGACAACGTATAAGAGATCATCTTAAAAAGAAAAGATAAAAAAGCCTAACAGATCACAACAATATAAGGTAAGCACTTATAAGCACTGGAGCTGTTCAGATAAAATCAATGCTGAACTTGGAAGAAACTCCACAACTTGAGCTACCTAAATCCTCCTGATGGGGAACAGGTTAATCATGCAGGGAAAAGAAGCTGACATTTTCAAAATCGTATTAAAAACCCCTTATGTGTGACTTAAAGGCAGAAACCTACTGATATTTAGCAAGGTACACCTATAATTAGTATCCTTTTCTTTCTTGAAAAATAAAAAAAAACAAAAAAAAAAACACACTTTTTAGTAACATCCTTCTGCTATTGCTTCTGCATGGAGTAGGTCATTGGCTGTTAAACAGGGAAAGTGCCAATGTTCTTGCAAATTCTACATCGTTCGGACACAAAAACTCAGTGAAAAAATTTAAGCACAGCTATCTATAATGCCAGCTCTACTTTATTGCTGATACATACATCATATTTTCCAAGATTTGGCTTCTGTTTTCCGGCTAAAATTTTCAAGGCAGTTGATTTCCCAATACCATTGGTTCCAACCAATCCCAGTACTTCACCTGGACGAGGGATAGGCAACCTGTACATAACATCGATAAATCTGGATTATATTAATGCCATCACACACCAACATTTAGTGTTAAAGTAAATGTTACAATGTGCTTTCAGACTTTCTGATTATTTTAGCCTATGTTGTTAACTTGCCAATAGATATATAATATAAACTAAATCAATATTCCTTAATAATAGACCGTAAGAAAGATTCAAGAGCAGTTTGTTCTTTAAACAGGAGCTCAGCAAAATGAGCATTAAAATTGCATTTCATTGTAATACTTCTTACTAAGAAAGCAATTAACATTCAAAAAAAGGAAGCTGTTAAGGTAATAAACAAGAACACCTTGATGTGCACTATGTTTGGACTATCAAAACCTTGAATATCTTGTCTCTTTTTGTTGGCTGAAAAATAAAATACCTGTGAAGTTTGAAGGCATTGGCACAGTATCTATGCGTGGTTTCTTTCTCCAGGTTGCTAGGTAAGTTAACAATTGACAAGGCTCCAAAAGGACATTTCTGTAATAGAAAGAAATAGACAGACTACTGATGCACACAATTTATTAACAAAATGCTATGTTCTGTGCTGCACTCAGCTGTGCTTTTTAATATTTTTAAAAGAACTTTCACCAAATTACTTGACTTTCATTTACACAGTCAACTTTCCAAAGAAGTTTTATGCCACGTATTTCAAATTAAACAGTTAGCAATTTAGACTGTCGGCCTACAATACAAATAAGGCACACTGCATATATTCTCTAGCTCTTTTACACAAACATCCTTCTACTGTTAGGTGTCTATAAACACACACAAACCCAAAGAAAATCAAAACCACAAACAGAAAGTTACAACCCACACCCTGCAACCTAACTGGTTCAGTAAACTGACACAATACTCCACTTTCTATACAGTAACAATTAACAAGATGTGATTAGTCAGGGAAAAATCCTGCTTTTTGAAGCTGCAGTACATATTACTAAATATAACAGCAAAATCAAGAAAATGTTATCATTTCAAATAAAACAGCCTTTTACCTTGATGCAAATACCACAGCCAATACAAAGCGTTTCTGAGATCCAAGCTATTTTGCATTGTGATGTGACTTCTATGCAAAGTTTTCCTGGTGAAAAAAAGGGTAAAATTAACTCAAAAAACTTTCTGATAAATCAGAGCTCTTGCTACTAAATTCCACAGAGGAACATGTAACTGATTAATGTTCACTGAAGCTTCAGAGCATCTGAAGACTGAATTTTTCCTGTTCTCAGGCTTTACGCAATGAAGCATGAATGATACACAAAAACCTAGGAATAATAAAAAGTGGCTCCTCCTAATAGAACATTACTTGAAACTTCTCCAATCACTTAAATACTTGGTTAAATTACATTTCTTACCCATTCGAACCACAGGACAACTCTTCTTGCATTCTTGCCGGCATTTCTTTGGCTTACACTTGTCATGGTTGACAATAGCGATTCTTGTTAATTTGTCTGCCATAATGCACAATTTTGGGTTAAACACATGCCCCAATTATGAGGAGGAATAGTGAGAGTCTCACAGACCTTAAGGAAAAGAAAAAAAAAAATAAAAACCAAAAGAGAACATAATTACTGACAGCATAGAGGAAAAAAAAAATATATATATAAAGTTATTACTAGCAGAGTTCAGAGATGTAAAAAGGGGATAACGATTCAATGTTTTTCCTCTTTTAAGCAACATGGCAAACAGGGCAAAGTCTCAGATACAAGTAATTTGGGTACTGGTATGTAAATAACGGCACAAGTCTTCCACGTCAGCTCTCCACCCCATTATTATTTCTCCACTGTAAAAATAAAACTGTGATTATACCTGAAAATGTATTTGTTTCCAAGAAAAACATGTTGTAACATGAACAGAAGAATCTATACTGCTGCAAATTTCAGCTTCACAAGCTGTCTTCTGCAAAGTAACCCTGTTCATGCTACAGTGCCTAGTGAAGTCAAATTGTGACTACAGTTATTACTCCAATAATCTGATTATAATACTTATTTTGCAAACTCTATGCCAATATCCTACATAAAATTATTAAAATACTGTAAAATTTAAACTATTTTTCAAAGAGAAAATATGTAGCTGTACATGGAAAAGTAACTCCAGGCAATATGAACAGCCATACTTGATGATGTCTGATTCTTCTATCTTGAGTTTCATTAGTATTTGAATAACTACACTTACATTCTGCATTTCCTAATATAGAATCAATAACTGTAAGACTATATCAAACTATGAGATATTGCAAAAAAAACAAGCAAGATTCTTTACAAAATTATTTTCAGAAGAGAAAGGTGTTGAAGTACCAGGTGATTAAATATTCCTGAAATCACAAATAAGTGCCCTCAAAGAGTGAAATTACTTCTATTCCTCTACATAACCACCTCTTCCCTAGCTTAGGTACCTGTAACGCACACTAACAAGCACTGGGCTGTACTGAGAATTTATGTCAACAATTGTAGCTTAGGGTAGGGAAGGACAAAAGTATTTTAAATTTAAGCCTTGGCAGATTAAAGAAAAGGCCAGAATGTATTTTAAAGCACATTTATATTTCCTTTACCATATTCACACATAGAACTGAGAATAACAGTAATGACCTTATCTTCCTATGAGCAACATACACCTAAAGGCAACTCCATCTTCTCATTGCTACTCCTGAAAGAAGCAAGAATAAAATAGGTGTACAGCACATTTATCATTTTAAACCCCATCCCTCCCTAAATTCACCTGTGAACTTTAGCTGAAGTAATCCTACAGCCACTACTGTAATACGAAAGAAAGGAAGAGACTGGCATCTCACTGGAAGCAGAAGTCAGAAATTAAGATGTTATTTTATATGTAAATCCATTATTACCATAGTTACAAATATTTTAAGTGGTAGTCTTACTCCTCAGTTTCCAAAGTATTTTTAAATTGATGTCTAAAGATATTCTTCATCAGATAGAAATGAATTATTAGTCATGCTGTCAACCTTACTGTGGCGGTTTCTACTTTGTTTCAATTTTTTTCATTAATCTTTCGATATTTCCTAAGCCAAAAAGCCCTCATATAATGTACACTGAATATTTAAAAAAGATTTTACAAGTGATTTTACAGTTCTGTACCATCAGACCAGACTGACAAAGTAGGGCTGAACATTGCAATTACATCCACAGACCAGGCCAACAGGAACGGAATAATGGGTTTGCAATTCTTATTTTAATACATTTTTCTTACATAATGAGAAAGTCTTACTCTCAAAAACTATAAGGATGTTTGAGTCAGGGTAACTTTTTAGGAGACAGATACTGGATTTGGTCAGTGCTTCAAAGAGAGATACATTCTTTGGGAATATAGCCCAGTGCTTTCCTTAAAAGTCCTGTCATTCACAGTGTATAGAGAATTTGGGGTTGAATCAATCACTCTCTCTTTGGTTTCCTGAAGGAAGTGCCTAACTTGGATCAGCCCTTTCTCCAACCATGCCTGTGTGGCTAAGTACCTTGAGCAAACAGAACATACTTGTATCTTCCAGCAGGGCTCTCCCTTCGAGGTATCTTAGCTCTAACTAGCATGCAAATTATTTCTACAGGTTAGAAAAGCAAGCTCTAGAAGATTATGCTGCTGCACCTCAGGAGCTTGCCTCCCCTGTGCAACCTCCCAAACTTCTGTTGCCTGAGCAATGCGGACAGTAGAGCAGATAAACCCTCCTCTCAGCCATACACCTGATTAGTCTGGTGCTTAGGTTATGGAACCAAAGCAGGAGAACAGGGCAGGAGTTTTAAAAGACCAAGGTTTGAAACAATTAGTTTTGGCCACCCATCTCAGCAAGCTTTCCACCCAGTCTTGGTGGGATAAGCAGACCAAAGTTTACACTACTACCCATTGCTGAATCAGACTGGGGTTCGTAAATAAAAAAAGAGACTATTTTTTTCCCCTTCCAACCTACTTATATGGGAAAATGCCCACCTGTGGTGATGAGTTTTGAAGGGTCCACAGATTTAAGCTCAACAAGCATCTATGAAGTACTTGGTGGGGGGGAACAGAACTGATGACCTGGCAAGAGAAATACACTTGTGCCTCCCTTCTCCCATTACATGACGGAAGTGTCAGTTTATACAAAACTCTCCAGTGGTCTTAAACTATTTTCAGAAAAAAAATACTTGTCACTTCTTTTACTTCTGCAAGATTTGAAGGACTGTCCTGATGTCTATTATGGTAATTGTCCACAAGAGAAAATAACAATAATTAGGTCTACTGAGAAATGACAGCTTAGAGCAGTCTAAACAAGACCGTCCAAACCCTGACTGAACTCAAGTTACGTATTTGTAGGCAACTACTTCGGTGGCATTCAAATTAACATACTGAATAGGATGGTCTGATTTCAAGGTGCAGATAGCAGAACTCTCAGACCACTGAACACAAATCAGCAACACATACAACATGCATACTGTACCATACAGCATGCATAAAGTAATTGCAAAGTACACCCAGCATTTTAAGGGCAGGAGAAACTGGTATTCAGAAGCAGTTTCTGTCCTTTCCAAATCAAGAAGAGAACAAAAAAAGGAAAGAACAAAGATATTGATATTAGCTACAAGAATAAAGCATTATTTTGAACTAGTGAAATTATGATGGAGTGACAACAGAAAATCTTTCCAGAACGATGGAATAACAACACAGGTGAAAAAGAGAGGAATAACAAATGGGCCAGGGGGGAAGAAAATAAAAAATTCTAAAAACCTTGACCTATCATTCACTGCAACCAGAAGCTGCCCACTAAGTCCAATTATGACACCTGGTACAAACACTAAAACAAGCTGAAAATAAGCCACAAACATGTTATCACAAGCATTTTCAGTGAGCTTTCTTAGGCTCTGTGACAAAGCTGCTGTTCTCTGACAAACCTGAGTAAATTAACAAAGAAAAAGAAAATGTCAGCAGATCTTGCTGCCTGTCACAAAGGCAACAGTAACGCACAATCTGCAGCACAACTGTAATACACTTGCACTAAAAATACTGAATTCTTTCACAAGCATTACAGTTATATTAGAATTTGCTAAGGTAAATCAATTATGGCCAAGAAGAATTTGTAAATACATTCAACTGTTCAGACTTAAACAAAAAAAAAGCCATACATAAAAGTAAATGAAGACTGAAACATAATCAGAGAAAATTCAATTAAATTATGTAAAGTCACAATCTGAGTTCAGAATGGGGCCATACTTTGCAGCAAAACAGCTAACGTTTTGTTAAATTATGCTACATCCAACCTCAAAGATAAATGCTGTGAAAGAAGTGATGGTGAACAGCAATTGCGCTTTCCTCTGAAAATAATTAACCTCAAGAATTATCTCTCAGCCCATTGCTAATGGATTACAGTCAACTCCATGAGAAGAACAAGAAAGTTAAGAACCAGAATAGCCAAAGAAAATTTAAATGGGAGACAACCGGTTTTCAAACTGTGCATGGCAGATCACTACCTCTGTAGGTGTCAAAGCAGAAATAATAGTAAATACTATGAGAACAAACAAAATCTACTAAGAATTACAAAATACTCTATGCTTCAGGTTTTGGCATTTTAGAAACTGAGACAATGCACAAAAAGAAGTTTAAACAAGCCCCAAATCTCCTTACTGCATTTGACTCATATTACTCATAAGGCAGAACATGACTATGAAAATAAAGACAACGTTAACATGAAAAGTATATGCTCAAATATACTGACGCAGCGTAATGAGTGGGTGTGTGCAGCTGGAGCTGAACAGTATTAATTATCACTCTTTTAATATTTTCTTTCAACATTAAGAGAAATGCTTGAGAATAAACCCATAAATTAGCAATCTACCACATGAAAACTACACAAGTACTTCACGACCACTTGTTTAGGAAACCATAGCAGAGAACTTTAAATAAGATCTGTTACACAAACTTGCAGGTGAAATAACTCAGTGTATTCCTGAGAGGAAACACTGCCATGGTCCTAGAGAAAAGCCCTGCCGAGATCTTTATTTTGTTTTTCACACGTATCTTGTAAAAACCAGTCTTACCCTGTCACCCTACCAAACATGCAAGAAGTCTTTATCTCCTCACCACACAAACACACACTGGATATCAACCTTCCCCAAAATAAGGCAAACCACAGCATTTTTACCTCCAGAAGAGGAAACCCCCTGCTTTCGCCGGAGAAAACCCGCGGCTTGCGCTTCCCCGGAGCCCGGCCACCACAGCGGGAGGAGTCCCCGCCGGGTCTCCACATGAAAGCGGTGTCGGCGGCTGAACACAGCAGCAGAGGGAAACGTTTTCTCTGCCGGCCACAGCTGCTGCCGCATGGAGAGCGGGACTTGCGTGTGTGTGACAAAAAAAGCAATGCCAGAAGATGACGTACAACTCGCCTCAGAGACGACGGACGGCATGTGCGGGCCGTGTCAGCTAGGGAAGGGGCGGCCTCCTACCACACATGGCCCCATCTTCTGTGCGGGCCGTAGCCTGAATCAATGGAGCACGCGGGCCGGCTCCCTCGGGGCTAGGGGACAAGAACTTCGGGGGGGCTCGGCACACGGCGCACCCGGCCCACCTTGGAGGGGCCCACCAGAGGTGCCAGCCCTGAGGCCTGGGTGAGGAGCGGTCGGCCGACCCCACTCCCGTGATAGATGGGGGCAAGCCGCAGGCCCCAGCCCCCCATCCCACACCCCGTCGTAAGCCGCTTACCGGGAGATGGATTGAGGGGGTCGTCCCGCAGCCGGCGAAGCAGGGCAGCAGCGGCGAAGAGCCGCTGCCCGCTGTCGCGTCCCGCGGGCCGGCACGCAACGTGCTCCGCCGCCGCCACCCGGCCAAGATGGCCGCCACCCCCGCAGGGAGGGGCCTGGGCGCGCACCATAGAGACGAAGAGAAAGAAGGGACGGAGGACGAGAGGCTCACCATAGAGAAACCGCTCAGGGAGAGAGCGACGCCTCCTGCTACAGGGCGGGGCGCGGGAGGTGTCAGTCGGCGCGCTTCGGCTGCGACGGTCTGTGACGCCATCTTCGGGCGACGCCGCGTTACCTGAGCGGTGTGTCCGCTGTCCGGCTGCCCGCCCTCCCTCTGGGTCACGCCGTGTGAGGGCACCGGGCCGTTACGACCCACATCGGCCAGGCCCTGCGGGGAGCGCCCCGGAGCGGAAAGCCTCTAGCTCCGCCTCTCCCTACCGGGCGCTCGTGGGCACCAGCGGGCTGGCCCCGCCCCCTTTGTCTCTCACACCCCGCCCCACTCCCCGCCGTTCTCTTTCAAACCGAGCTCGCTTGTCGCTGCGCGGGGTTCTGCGCGTGCGTGGTGGCACGTCGGCTCCTTTGGCGGGCGCGGGGCCTCAGGCCTGGAGGCTGCGGCGGAGGTGGTGGACCCCAGTGCGGGGATAGGCGTGGCGGCGGACCCGCTGTGCTCCTGCCGCCCCGTCGCCCGCTCCAGCGGCTGCGAGGATCAGGTGGGCGAGCTGCTCCGTCCCGACGCGGGGGGCTGTGGGGGCGGCTTCTCCCTTCTCTGGCCCCCAGATGTCACGACAGCTGCGGAAGCTGTGCTTGGGTAGAAGGCTGGTGCGGTGCCTTCGTTTAGCCTCTGAAGTGCCTTCCGACCCCGGCGTGGGGCTGGGGCTGCTTAACCGGTGCCACGGTCGGGTTCCTCCCGCAGCGAATGGTTGTGCGTTTGGGCTGAGGCTCCAGCTGGGGAAGGGGGAGCGTGATCTGGTGACTGAACACAGCCAATGTTTTTTCGTGAGTAGGGTTGCTCGGTTATTTCCGACATTGAAGTGTTCTGTAGGGCCATAATACAGCGTTGTAAAAGTAATTATGTCTAAAATCGGAATTCAGAGTCCTGCGAAGAAGTCGTGGGTGGAGGGCTGAGTGAAAGCAGCTGGAGTTGTCAAACGGACTTCATCCTCTGTTTGCTGTCTAGTTTTAAAAACTTAATATGGGCGCTTGCAAAGAAGTAAGTGCTTATGTCCTTCAAAGAGCAGCTGGGTACCTTTGGAAGTCTGAGCTTGTGCAAAGCCACATTTTCAATTTCAGTTGATTAGGGATATAGGTATAAGAATTGCTAATGTAATTATCTTGCACAGTTTTCTCTAATTACCTTATTTTTAAATGTATTTGTTTTGTAATGATGGAAGACAAGTATTTTTCATTGATAGGCTTAAAGGAGTATGCTGAAGGCAGAGTAAAAGTAATAGGTGTAATAAAACTGTTGTGAGAGAATTATCTGGGAGATCGAATGTACAGGTGAGCTAGTTGTGGAAATATTGTTGCTGAGTGTTTAAAACCATTATTAAATATTAATTCAATGGTAGTAATTTGCCTGATCAATGTTACTGTTTAATCTTCAATCTGAATGAAAAAATAGGAAGCATAGTAAGATAGTAGTTTCTGCATTTATCTTGGGACCTTTAAAGGTCTTACACCCACAAAGGTCCATTAAAAGGAAATGAGAGCAGGGGAAAGAACTTGTGAGGTAAAATGAGTAACGCAAGTATGAAGATTGTAGGGAAATCTAAGGTATGAAATCCTCTTCCATTCAAAAGAAGATGTTGGGTGTTGCAGAAAGGCTGGAGTAGTCAGTGCAGCCTTTTTTCGGGTTCGATGGAGAAGTTTTAGGCAGATAATGAAATTATGATGGGAATGAGATCAGAATAATAATAATAAAAAAGGGGCAAAGCTTGCTGAGCTTTGATCCCCTGAAAGATTCTGTGGAGGTGGTTTAGGGGAAGAACTTGTCAGTAAGTGGAAAACAATGAAAACTGATGTACAAACAGAAAATGGACTAGTTTGGTTTGTTAAAAACTGTCTGGATCAACCTATTTTTTCCAGTGGCCAATGCAGTTAATGAGGAAGGAATACAAGGGGTTTGTCTTGATTTTTGCAGGATTTCTGGTGTTGTCCAAGCTTATGTTAAAAACAGACTACTGAAATGGGATCTAAAACAATTTTTGTGAGATTTTGTACAGCTGGTTGAAAAATTGCTGTTTGAAGCTGACTTGTAAATAATTCACCCTAAACAGGGATGCCAGGAAGTGTCCTCCTGTCGAGTTCTGTTATGGATGTGTATTCATTTTTATTTTCTGTAATGGCCAACATGGAAGAGATATGTTGGCAAGTTGGAAGGATTGAGAGCACTCTACAGCTCAGAGTCAGAATTCAAGATGATTGTGAAGATTGATAGCAGATTCAAAATCAGTGTAATTAAACTCAGTTAACGAGAGCTGGGGGAGGAAGAGAACACAGGAAGGAGAAATTAAAGACATAATTAGTGGAAAGGGTAGTACCAAACAGCAAGTAGTATCCCGAAAAAGCATTTGAGCGCTGTAATGTATGGTAAATGAAATATTAAACAGTAGGATGTCCTTGCAATCAGACATGTTATTTTGGCATGTTAGCAGATGAGATTAAATATGAATACAAAGGAAAGTGATTACTCTGTGCTGTTGAGCCTTAGCTAACATGGTATGGCTAATTTTTGTTAACCGTGGTATGTGAATCTCTAGACTCCATGGGCGTTAACAACTCTTGGTTTCTGAGGGAAACTTGAAAGGCATAGGCACACTAGAAAAGAAGCTAGGAGCAAATTTGATGAAGGCCCTCACATCTACAAAAGGGTTACTGTGTAAAAGCTAGTGCTTACATAGCCTTCAAGCTCTATGTAGAAGAGGAGAAGAAATCATGCTTGGTTTTTAGAAGGTATTACTTGGGTTGGATGGTAAAGAGAAACATTTGTCATTTAGATTGAAGAAACACTGAAGCTGGCTGCCCATAAAGATTGTGCAGTTTCTTTTGTTGAAGTAAAATGGTTGGACAGGTGTCTGAGGAGAGTTTCAAAGGTCCTTACAGATGTGCATTTAAACAGTTCTGTGTGTACTAACATGGTGGAATTAGGAATTTGAATTGGAGAAACTGCTTTGGAATCTGCAGCAGTTCCCTTGATCTGGTATTTTTATGGATCTTTAGTTAGGAAAGGATCATGCTGTATCCTTCTCCTTTGCAGTATGCTGTGGAGGGGTATGTGTGTGTTTAGTGAAGGGTTTGATTTCAGGTATGCGTCTCAAGTGTCTTCTACTGGCATACTGAGAATAACCTGTTTGTTTTGATTGTGAAAGGTAGAATATTGAACCATTTAAATCCATTTTGCTGTGTTTATAAACTGTATGTTTGCTAAAACATCTAATGGCTGCTACTTCACAGGGATGTTCTCTGGAAAGGAAGAAACTTGTCTAAGGAAGATGCTGAGGGATGAAGAGTTCAAGGCGGGGGAAAAGCTTAGCTGCTGCCTTGTCTTGATCAGAGGATATACATGCCATATAGTGGAAGGTGGCAAAAGTGTGACGTTAGTCTTGTCATTAAGGCATCAATATACTAAATGTTGTTAATAAGGAAACAATAGCCTATTAATGATCTTTTGGAAAAACTGAATTGGGAATTTGGAAATGTTTCCAGCCAGTGCTTCTGTAGATGCAGTGCGTCATTCCATTTTTCAGCAGCTGTAAAGGAGAAGGGCTTCTAGACAGATAACTTGCTTTTGTGCATCTTGAAAAGAAAAAAAAAAATATTCTCATTCTTTTATCATCTTGGCTGAGAAAATGTTTTGGTTTGTGGTTTTATTTTATTTGGTGACTTAAATTATTTTTAATGTTATGTATTTGTCTTGTCCAAAATAAGCTACTGTACTTCTGCTAGTAAAATGCTCATAAGTGTTACTTTAGTGAGCTGGTCTCTTGTTGTAGTATTTTTCCTGAGTGATTCTACCTGCTTTCAGTTTCTTAGAGTTTTAGGAAGCTTCAGAAAACTATCCAGAATTTATTATTACTAAGCTGGTTAAACAGAAGTTCTGTTGTGAAAAATGGACTTCATAGAATCGTAGAATAGTTAGGATTGGAAAGGACCTTGAGATCATCTAGTTCCATTGCCCCTGCCATGGCCAGGGACACCTTGCACTAAACCATGTCACCCAAGACTTCAAGAGTTGATTACTTCAACTCATTAGTTCAAACTAAGTTCAAGATTTTCAGTCTGCCGCATCACTGACACACACTTTGTGGCTGACTTATTTTTGAGTGGTGGTTTGGAGTTGAAATTTGGAACTGGAGTAGCTTTGCCTGCTAGGTTGAAGGAAACAACCTCAGTTTAAGACAGAAAGAAACTTGGATGGCTCTACCTTTCTTTTTAATTGGAGGGCATTAGGATTAGTATATATGTGAATTATATGAATATATATGATATCTGTAGGATTAGCTGTGTAGCATTAACCCACTCTTCTGAGAGGATGGTGAGCCAATGGTAAGTGTTTGGTATGGACAGTGATATACGCTACAGAATTTGGATTTCCCATGTACAACAAAAAGGTTTTAGCTGCAGAGTTATTCTTACATCCAAAACCTTGTCTCTGCCTTGTATCACTTCTTTTGTGGGTGAGGTCTGGGCCCTGTGTATACCTGCCCCTCATTTGCTATCCAGGCGAGGTACGGGGGACTTTTGGTGAGATTAGCAGAGCGCAGTATGATGTCATGCATGTAAACAAAGGATTAAAATGATATCCCAGTTCCCTGACTCTTGAGTGCTTTACATTTAATTTTAAGCTTTAATGTTTTTTTTTTTTTTTTTTTTTTCTTGAAAAAGGTCTTTAAGCTACTTTCTAGGAAGTAATAAGGTGTTTTATACTATATAAAACCCAACACGATTATGTTGTTGTATATATGGCGGTAGTCTAGTTGTTGAGACTGAATGTGATTACTTGAGCAGTGCACGTCTCAGGTTAATGATTCCAAATGAAGTTGTGAAGTTAAGGAAATGCACCTTGGATAAATATGGCAATAATCCATCCCTGCAAAATTTGAGCCCATGAGATTTGTTTAAGCTCTCATTTCCTATTTTTTAAGGAGATCTCCAGGAGGGCAAGCTTGCTGCAGCTTCTGAATAGGCTTCTGAACTTGCAGATTACGAAAACTCTTACTTGTATGTGGAGGGAAAATGAAGCTTATTGCCAGCCTTGAAATCAACAGGGTCTGTTTTAATTTCTTAAAAAAAACAAATCCTGAAACTCTGACTAACTATATGTGTGAATTACAGTGAAATAAGTAGTATATGTTCTATGAATTTTCAATTATGTATTGAATTTTAAAGGACACAATTTACATGTATGTGGAACCTCTTACTTAAAGATTATATCTAAAACATATTATTTTTATAAATAATAAAAGGTTTTGCAGACATGCGAAATTGTTTCCATGTATGCGTATAAACTACATATTCCGTAGACTATTGTATAAGAGCAAGGCCAGAGAGTTAAAGTGTCTATGTAAACAAGCAACTATTTAATTTTCCTGTCAAGCTAAAAATGTATCAACTCTTTTTTTTTTTCTCTCCCCACTAGAAATGACTACCCCAAACAAGACACCACCTGGTGCTGATCCAAAGCAGTTAGAGAGGACTGGTACTGTTAGAGAAATAGGCTCACAGGCAGTTTGGTCTCTTTCATCCTGTAAGCCAGGTAAAACCAAAACAAATTGCATAAAAAGCTGAATGTACATATGTCTTAGAATACATAGAGGTTTATGTTTTGATAAGACGTACGTACAGAGTGTAGCAGTAAAACTGCTGTTGTATAAGCTGTATGGGTAGTTGCTACGAATAATTTTGACCTAGTTGTATTTGATGTAATATGAAAGTTAAAACTCTCTCAGAAATCCTATGATGAGGAAATCTCATATTAACAAAAGATCTTTAACCAGTGTTATACTGAATTGTTTTGTGGGATTTTTATTTTTTTTTAACTTGCACAGTGAGCAGACTAATCCATGTGAACAGAAAACCAGCAGCGTGTAATTGTTCCTGTGTGTTGACATTTTGCCTGGGTATCTTGTATTTTTAACTTAGAAAACCCATACAGGTGGGCAACCTGAATGTTCTGTCCAAACTTTGTGTTGACTCGGCGATTATAGTGTAGCTCCCTAAAATCCTGCAAGTGAAATGACACTATTGCAAGTTTTCCTGAGGTACAGTTAATGATAGTTTATACCTGCTCAAAATATCTGAAAATCTGTATTGTTTTGATTTGAGGTAGTTGAGTTTTAGAAGTGTCTGGTATCTTTCTGCAGCCTGGGGTCAGTGGTGACCTTTATGTCACAGTATTGTGCTCAGGCTGAATGTCTAGTCTGATATGCTGGTATCCTACTTAGAGAAAAACACCGTATGGTTTAGTCATTTCAGAGTGAAAATATTTCTTTTATTGCAGATTAAACTTCAACTGCTGAATTAAAACTGCAGCTAGTGTGGGCAATCAATAAAAGGATGTGATTAGTAAAAGGACAGATAATGAGGGAATGGAAAGATACAGATTTGGATTTGTTCATTTGAATGTGATGGCATTAACTTTCAGAAATACTGGTTTTGGCATCTATTGTTTGTTCTAGCTGCGAACTTGAAAAAGTCAAAATCTTTCAGGAGACTACGTGGAAAAAAAAAAAAGTTATGTTTTGCCAAAATTTTGTAATAGATAAATGTTCTCTGCTATGAGTCTCCTTTAGTTCAGCAGTTTGATTATAGAATAGGTGGAAAAGCCTAACCATTAAGTGCTGTTCTTGCAATTAGTATGGATTGCCACTTAACCATTTGAAATTCCAGGGTGTGTTGAATGGTTTCAAACCCTACAGACTTCAATAGGAGATAAAAATGTGAAGATGCTCAAGTACGGAGCTTTGATTGACAGGTTCCCCTGTTTCCTGTCACAAACGTATAGGCACAACTTTCATTTCTAGAAATATTTCCTTATATGTTACAACTTGGAGTACATACTTTAGTTTGTAACAGCTGAATAAAAATTATGTCTGTGATTTCTGCATCATGGAAATGGGATATTGGAGACTATTAAATTTTCTTTTTCTTAGGATTTGGAGTGGATCAGTTACGGGATGATAATCTAGAAACTTACTGGCAGTCAGATGGATCACAGCCTCATTTGGTGAACATCCAATTTAGGTATTGAAAATTATATGGGTTAGGGTGTATAATTCTGTATTGATTACTGTTCACCAAGATAGAAATTCTGGATGTGCAAGGGCTCCTGAGTTAATCGTGTTATCCAACTGCTAAAGAAACCAGATGGATAGCATTTATAAAAATGAGATTGTCAAACATAATGGTTACTAAATGCCTAAATAAGCAACAAAAAGGGATGTTTAATAGTATGTCATTTGTAGTGGTTTCTTTACTTATCGAAGGTGGCAATTTTGTCCTTGCTTTCTGTCTTTGAGCGTAGTTTGAAGGGTTGATTACTGGTTTTAAATAGTCTAATATTGCTTAAGAACTGATTGTTTTCCTGTTGTTTTCTTTGTGAGATGATTTCAGTCTTTCTTTAACCAAACTCTTAAGAAGATATTGGATGTTTGTCACATTTTTATTTGCTTTCTGAAGAGCTCTTAATATAGTAATAGAGTCCATATTTCATAAGCTAAATTTATGCAGTGTCGCATGCAAGCGCTTATTTGGCATCTTGGTCTTTTATTGTATTTCTTGGTATACTTACACTTCTGAAGGCAGACAAAGGAGAATAGTGAGAATCCACTCTGTGCATAACAATGTAGATAACACCTAGTTGCTTTAACAGCAGAGTTCTTATAAACCAGTAGACATACTTGTATTAAGTTTTAGAAGTCCTTAGTTATTAGAAACTAGCAACATACTCATATTGAGAATTTTTTTGTAATGATGCTTACATAGCTTCTATTGCTTCCTGCAGAAGAAAAACAACAGTGAAGACTTTATGTATTTATGCAGACTACAAATCTGATGAAAGTTACACTCCAAGCAAAATCTCTGTCAGAGTAGGAAATAATTTTCATAATCTCCAGGAAATCCGGGTAGGTCAATGATGCTTTGCTTTCTGCCTTAAAATAATCCTCGTATTAGGACATCGGATGTAGTAAACTTGGTTTTGGAGGTAAAATACAGCATTGTTCTTGATGGGGGAAAATGGCTGGGTTTATTTTGATGTTTGCTTTTCGTTTTTTTAATAAGGATTTTTTTACCTTGTAAATTTACTGGACTGGTTTCTGTTTTTTATCAGGCTCCATTCCAACATGGTTATAACAGGCTTGATATATAGATCCTGTAATGAAGAGTGCGATTTTCCAGAACAGGGATGTTTAGAATTGGTCAAGCTTTGATCTCACTTTAAATATCTGCAAACCCTATGCATTGCATGCATCCAAAGGGAGACTTAGTTTTAAATACTTGCCTTTTTAGAATTAAATAAGGTGAGAATTCAAGTTATGAATGGGTTGTTCAGCTATTGAGTCTCACTAGGAATCAGAATTTAAACCTACAGGCTTTAGTTATGGATGTGTATGGTGCATTTGTATTGTAAATGGTGTATTGTATCTTTGGAGTTTTGGGAGGCTGCATGTACTCATATTAACAAGTAGCATCTGATTGAAGGCTCGCTTTTGAGACCCAAGCAAAAAGAAACTGGGACACAAGGCTTGACCATCAATTATGTGAGGGTCTTCGTATTCGGGTGGTTAGAGAATCTTCATGTGATAATCTGTTACATATTTGCCAATAGCTGACTCTAGCCACTACTGATGGTGCTAACTGGTAGAACTGCCTTGCTAACTTTCCATAATCATATACAAAGCAAGCAAGATACGAATTTAAATTGGAAGTTGAATGAAACCTGCAATCAGATGTGTTCATAAATGCTGTTTTACTTTTGAGTATAGTTTCTAATCTTTTTGTAATGCCTTTTTATATGTAACAGTCATGGAGACAGATTTTGGAAAGGAATGCAGTATTTTTGGTTTTAACAATGCAATGTAATTTCCATTTATGTAGATAGGACATTTGATGCATATAACTTTGAATGGGACATAGATTTGTAGTGTTTTATTAACCTATTTATGAAAGCATAATAGGCAGACCTAGCGTTTTATTCATGGTGACACTTGTAGTCAGGAAAAGTTTCTTTGATGGAACAATTGAGATGAGATTTGAGTTTAACTGCTTAGTTTTGCTGGCCTTTTGGCAAATAGTAAAAGCAGATTTGAAATAATCCATGGTCTTTGTAGAAATCTACCTTGTAAACTAATCAGGTTATCCATGAAGATACCCAGGTATCTTTACTTATTTTGGGTTACAGTAGCCTCATGTTTCAGATTCCTCTTCTCTGGAGTGCAGCAGCTGCTGGCTGATATATTGGGAAAGTTTAATTTGCCTCCCTTATATGGAAGGCATTATTATAATGGGAGGATTGGAATGACAAGGGAGGTGCTAAATAGTGGTTTGAACTTTTACTCTTGGGATTTACGTTTTTTTTTTTCCACTTTGATTTTTCAGTGCTTGAAGTCCTAACAAGAGCAACTTATAAGTAGAAGGTTGTAAATGCAGTGGGAATAAGCACAAAATGTAGTAAGCGTTTGTATGTCTCTTATGTTGGCACTGTGTATCTATCTATATCCTTTCAGTGATTTCTGATCTCTCTAGTTTTGACCTATACTTTTATCCTAAGTCTTAAATGGAAAAGTCATTCTTTTTGTTTTTTTCTTTTTTTTTTTTACTTAAATTTGCTCTTGAAGGAAATGGAGAATCACATTACTTTGACTTTCATCAGCTGCAAATTCTGGTTTTTATTTTCGTCATCTTAATTGTGTTGTAGCAATCTGGGAGTTGCATGTAGTGTAAGCAGCTGGATCCTTTCCTTGTGCTGGGATAGGGGTCTGTTTTCCGAGTGTCCACTAGATGTCATTGTTGTCCTTAACGATCAGTTTGTGTGCTCGTAGGCTACTCTTCCAGTAGTCTTCCAGATTATCCTTTTATAATAATAATTAGTACATTTAATGTTTAGTATGTATAACTACTGCAACCAGTTAAGTTTCTTATACAATGGTAGACTTCCACTTTTTAGGGTATATGCTTCATTAAAGATTATAGAAACAATAAAATGTATAATAAGCATATTGGTTTTCTGTGGTTTCGCAGGCAATATTCAGCTTTTTTTCTTGAAAAACACAGGTTTCTATACATAATGTATTTAGTGAAAAAAGGCACTTCTAAATGGAAAAAGTTACTACTATTGTTTATAGTATATAAATATGAGTAATACGTTGCATGAGAGTAGTAATTCTTATGCATACCACATTTTCATATGCTTTCTTACTTCAAAACTGAGATGAAAATATGGTCAAGCTGCTTACTAATGACTTGTAATACTTTGAAGTGGTAAAGATAAATACTAGTAACTTTGTTGCCACTGTGGTGTTAAATAATGCTATCAATTTTCACATTTCCTAAACTGATTGATACTCAGAATATGTTTCTACAGTTTTTCTTGAGTCCTGAAACTTTCTCTTTTCTTCAGTTTCTCTGACACATAGGCAGGTTATGAAAGCAGTGTGAACAGTTATGAGCTCTTTAAAGAAATCTGCTTAATTATGTGATGATTAACTGGCTTCAGGACTGATTAACTGACTGGAAAATCCAGCTGAATCATTTTATGTTTTTCCATGGATGTTTGCCCAGTTCATAGTGTCTAATAAAAACACTGTGATGCTTCCATATGTTTTCTTCCTGATGGTCTAATTATCAAAGCAATGCAATGTGCTGTTAGGCCAGGCTTTATCACTA
Organism: Amazona ochrocephala; assembly: GCA_039720435.1. Taxonomy (NCBI): domain Eukaryota; kingdom Metazoa; phylum Chordata; class Aves; order Psittaciformes; family Psittacidae; genus Amazona; species Amazona ochrocephala. The sequence continues at coordinate 68,302,115 of CM077879.1, forward strand.
ATATAAGATTGGCTTTAGTTTGTAGTCCAGTATGTAGGCATGTCCTTTTTGGAACCTAAGGTGGAATTACTTTCCGAATTAAAGTTTTAGTCCCTTTTGAGAAACAAGTCATTTGTACCCCATCCTATGGGTGAGAACAGCCATAATAATCTGGTACTATTATTTCCTTGCCCAGCTAGAAGAACTAGGGTTAAAATGTGTGCAGAAAGCCTTCTCCTTTGACTTAGTGTGTTTTTATCACAGCTGTCGAGCTTGGAGAGCAAATGTTTTCTCATTTCCAGTCTGAGTTCTCACATAATGGTGTAAACAGCCTGCATGGACAAGATAGCCTACAGAGGCGTTTTTGGAACAGCATCCAGACAGCATCCAAATTTAATAACTTGAATCCAGTATGTGATATAACTTCTTTAATTTATGATATCAAAATAACCCTCTGCAAAGGATGTGAATGAGATGTTGACTGCAAGATGTCTCTGGTATCTTCAAATAATGCTCACATGCTTGTTGCCTTTCTACCTCTCCAAGACGTTTAGGTCATCAGAAGTTAATCTTTGCATAAAAAGATTGTGTCGTGACATAAAAAGAAAGTGATGGTAAGTGCAGGTAGTTTCAACGGCTTCTGCTGTCAGCCTGTAATGTAGGGACTTTACACAGCGAAGGAAGACACCTGTAAACTCTTACATTAGCCAGTTCTATGTCTTTGGGTGTAAAAGACACTGGGAAGGTGTGAGTCAGACTTCCTGAAAGTAGTTGCTCACTTCTCAGATTAGTTCAAATATGAGAAGCCACTGGTGTTTAATCACAAAATTAAAATTGCTTTTAGAGGCAGAACCTCTGAAAGAGATGAAGTCTTCAACCCTTCTGTGCCTATAGAGGACTCGGCAGCAGAATGTGCTGTGCATGTCTTGGCTGTACCTAAATGAGATGCAACTAGACAGGTGTAATTTCCTTTCTATTCCAATGGGCGTTATTTCTTCCATCACATTTTGGACTTGTAATTTTTTGAGTAGCGCATGTGTTTAATTTAGTTGTTTGTGTAGTTCAGAGAAACTAGCGAGCTTTTTGATAGTTCCAAAATCATTCTTAGTTCATGGCATTACTATGTGTAATTTGCTTTTCAAATTATATAAGAGTAATAAGAACTCACATGGCAGATAAGATGTATTAATGTTCAGGCCTAAAAGAAAATGATCAGAATTGTCCCATTGAAGGGGGGACAAGAAGCCTCTGGCTTGTGAATGTGCTTTCTATATGCAATAGGGCAAATCTGCAAACAGATGGCATCATGGCTTTGTGTAACCTAGGTAAGCAAGGTGTTTGCTTCTTTCAGAAGCCATTCAGTCTGAATCAGGGCTGCTAGAACAGGGAAACTCCCCTGGCTCGCAACCTTTACATGTGTGCAGTGCACTGTCACTGGGCAGCATTGCATACATGTGCAATGCTGCCCCGTGTAGCATTGCGCACTGGAAAAAGATTCTTTATAGGAAAAAAGGATCTTTGTCACTGGAGGTACTGTGTAGCAGACTGTATCAAAGAGTAATACCAAGTATTAAACATTGCTTTGGAAGAGGCTTTAACTCGCTGGCTGTACTCTTTCCTCCTGGAACAAAATCCTACTTGACCTTTTCTACAAGACTAGTTTACACACACACACACACACACACATATATATATATATGTATACATCCTGAAGATGACTTTGAAGCCCTGTTATCTCAATATGTCTTTGCTGGCAACAGTGAGAGTCCTTGGTTTCAGCTTTTTGTTCTCTGTTGAATTGCTGTCCATTTGGTTTTCAGTTTGTTTTCTAGCCCTTTTGGTCTTGGTGTTTTGCAGCCAGGTGCTCCAGAGCTGTTGCAAGCAGAGCAGCCTCCTTGGTGGTGTGGTGGTGTGACCAAGCACCACGGACAGGGCTGCTTCCTCACTGTTGGAAGAGAGTATGCGCTAGAGCAGGGAGGTATCAGACAGAGGAGTGGCCACACTGGGGAGCTTTTCAAAGAGGTAGTTAAGGAATTCTGACCCTACTGTAAGCTCTTTATGCCTACAGTGTCAGTGATTGTAGTGAAAGGGTTGGACTTCTCTAGAATTTTCTGAAATTCAACAGCTAGCAATCTCAATCTGTTTTCTGTATGTGCAGTAAACTTACTGATGAACAAGGAGATGCTAACTTGTCATTGAACTATTGCAAACTAATGAATTAAGAAAATGCACTGCTTCCTAGTCTCTGAACAAACATTTCTAAGGTGCATTTTAAGCTGCTTTCCTCTGAAGATGGAATACTGAGTTATTACTGCTTTATTTAGACTCCTGACTAGGTTTCAGGTGCTTTGATTAGAAACCATTCCCCTGTGTTCCTTTTTCCATGTAAGAAAAGATGTATTTCTGACCCCTAATTATTCCTTGGGTTCAGAATGTCAATTAAAAATATTCAGTCTGCTTTCTGGAAGCTACACTCAATGCTAAGAAAAGGCTGACTATGCTTTAGTTTTATAGAATTTCAAACTGCAGTCTTTCTTGTCTGTCTCTAGGATGCCCTGTAATGAGGTCATCACATCAGCTTGTTCATTTCAATTGTTATCTTGCTGTTATGCCAGCTGGGTATGGATGCAGTCAGTATCTGTTCCTTACATCTAAAATTGGTCGTTAATGGAAATCTGCAAAGCAGGGGGGTAGAATGATCCATTGGTATTAGTTACTAAGTCTTGTGGTTGATGACAAGGGCGGGAGTCAAGTTTAGGAATCAGGGTTATTTCAGTTTGATACAGTTGATGCTCCATATTTCCACCTTCCAGCAGAGAGGATATTTTAGACATGAACACATTTTTACAAAAGAAAGGTTAATGTAATGACATAGCATCTGTATTCACTGCTAATGTCATAATCCTTGTAGATGATATCACCTGCTCATTGTTCCTGTGCTTATGGACATCAGCTAATATATACTTTAAACTGGAAACTATAAACAGGATTGCAAGAGTAGTGGTCAATGGCTCAATGTCCAGCTGGAGACTACTAACGAGTGGTATCCCTCAGGAATCTGTGTTAGGACCGGTCTTGTTCAACATCTTTGTCGGTGACATGGACAGTGGGATTGAGCGCGTCCTCAACAAGTTTGCCTATGACACCAAGCTGTGTGGTTCGGTTGATATGCTAGAGAGAAGGAATGCCATCCAGAGGGACCTTGACACGCTTGTGAGGTGGGCTGATGCGAACCTGATGAAGTTTAACCATGCCAAGTGCAAGGTCCTACACCTGGGTCAGAGCAATCCCAGGCACAGCTACAGGTTGGGCAGAGAAGAGATTCAGAGCAGCCCTGCAGAGAAGGACTTGGGGGTGTTGGTCGATGAGAAAATGAACATGAGCCGGCTCCAGTGTGCGCTCGCAGCCCAGAAAATCAACCGTATCCTGGGCTGCATCAAAAGAAGCATGACCAGCAGGTGGAAGGAGGTGATCCTGCCCCTCTCTTCTGCACTCATGAGACCTCACTTGGAGTATTGCGTGCAGTTCTGGTGTCCTCAACATAAAAAGGACATGGAACTGTTGGAACAAGTGCAGAGGAGGGCCACGAGGATGATGAGGGGACTGGAGCACCTCCCGTATGAAGATAGAATGAGAAAGTTGGGGCTGTTCAGCCTGGAGAAGAGAAGGCTGCGTGGAGACCTCCTAGCAGCCTTCCAATATCTGAAGGGGGCTTATAAGGATGCTGGGGAGGGACTCTTCATGAGGGACTGTGGTGATAGGACAAGGGGTAATGGGTTCAAACTTAAACAGGGGAAGTTTAGATTGGATATGAGGAAGAAGTTCTTTACTGTGACGGTAGTGAGGCACTGGAGTGGGTTGCCCAGGGAACTTGTGAGCGCTCCATTGCTGGCAGTGTTCAAGGCCAGGTTGGAGAGAGCCTTGGGTGATATGGTTTAGTGTGAGGTGTCCCTGCCCATGGCAGGGGGGCTGGGACTAGATGATCTTAAGGTCCTTTCCAACCCTAACTATTCTACGATTCTATGATTTTTCCTGCTTTTCATACCGTGCAGTGGTAATATGATGGAACAGAGCATGATGTTCCATTATATGTAATCATGAGAAATACAGTTATTGAAATAGACTTCTGCATATCAGGTATGTTGGTACAAATAGCAAGATCCACAGTAGATCTGGAGGAATTCTGAAGAATGGAAGATTATTTTGGTACACACACCATAAATGTTAAGCATTTTTATCTTACCTTGCTCTGAAATTATATTTTAAGAGTAATAAATATCCCTTCTGTTGTATTTTAAAGAAAAAGAGGAAAATTAAACATTGTTTTCATGCTGTGGTGCATGTGTTGCATGTAGAAAGATATTTTGTCTTGTTTTATACACCAGCATTCAAAAACAAGTCTATGAAGGAACCTTTTCTTGACACAGAGGGACTCAATTAGGCAAGGGTACATTAAAGAGGCCCTGTATTTTTAATACTGTCAGTCTGACTTTACCTTCTGAAGCAGAGGAAAAGCCATGTGAAAGAAAGTGGTAACAGCTTCATGTAAGGCAGGAACTTGATGAAGTACAAAGTTTTTCTTGAGGGAACTCAAGTATAGAAAGGCTAGGAACTGATAGAAGCATGAAATTTTATATACATGTAAAACCCTTGCCTGGAGTTACAGCCTTTTGCATGATGATTTGATCTAAGTTCCACTACGGAAAGGAAATTAAAAGATGTGTATTATTTTTCACGTAAAAGTGAAAGAGCTTCTTTCTCCATTGCCGGTGTGAAAAGGCAAGATAAATTATTGGTGCCAATTGATATATGTTATGTTATGCTGTGTAATACCTGTTTTGTAGCAAGTTTTTCGTTGCATGGTTTCATCTCTTATGTGCATGAAGCTCTACTTGGAGAATTTTAAGAAATTTCTTAAAGCTTAAGTATATATTTTACTTCTTTAAGAATCTTTTTGTCTTAAAACTCTGATAATAAAAAAGTATGTTATCAGTCCAGGGGAACTGTCCTGCTATATGATGGTGACTTTTTCATAGGCTTTTATGAAAGCCTCCAGTAGTGTATTCTAATTACAGCACTATAAACAAATTCTCGTCCTTTCTCTGGCAGACCTGAGCAGATTGCAAGTAGTGCTTTGCGTGTGGGAGGGGCAAAAGCCAAATACTTGAACTTCTTGTATTAGTATAGGTAGAATTACAGCCTTATAGCAAGTATAGAATAGTATAGAAAATCAACTGCAAATTTAGTTGTCAGAGCATATTCTGACACTCTTTTGAAGTCTGTAGGTTGATAATACTGTTGTAGAGTGGTTATAATATTATCTTGCAAGAAGGTTAAGTGATTTGTTTGTAGTCTGTGCAGTTTGCCTATGCTATTGGACCAGTGTCCCAAGACAAATTCCCCATCAGATTCTGTCCAGTTCATACCTGGCTGAATTATGATGTTTGCTGCTACTAGGTTGTGAATGCCTGATGTTTTTGTTCAAATGGATTAGTTCTGTCTAAAATTGCCTTGCTTACACTGGTATAATTTGCATCTACCTAAAATACCTCACAAAACCAAGGTAAAGCACCGTATACACTTATGTATAAAGTTCCTTCTTCAGTTAGACCAAAATAGAGTACTCCCCCTTTCAGTCCTTAAAACCCATTGTTCCCATTTGTTCATCAGGTTGTCACACTGACTCAACTTCTTTTGGTAGTATTTCTCAGAAAAGATGTTTGTTTTCAGGGGTACTTTTATACTGATTAAACAGCTATTTGAGATTTAATATACTGTGTATTCTTCTCTGGTGTTTAAGTTTATTGCATTACAGAATCCATATTTCCTGATTATCTTTATGGTTTTCTCCCAGACTACAAGACTTCCTAGATAATTTCAATAGGTTTTTCAGTTTTTGTAGCAGCTGTATAATACCCGAAGTGGTAGAATACGGCCATGAAAGAGTGCTGGTTTTCCATGATAGTTTCTTACCTTCTTTGTAACCTTGAAGGATTTCTTCAGGGAAGACTTGAATAATGGTGAGCAATGTCCTAATAGACTAGTCCTTGTACCGTATACCGTCCTTGTACCGTATACCGTCCTTGTACCGTATACCGTCCTTGTACCGTATACCGTCCTTGTACCGTATACCGTCCTTGTACCGTATACCGTCCTTGTACCGTATACCGTCTATAGTTAGCAAAGGTGAAGAATCTCTTCTTTGTAAGATTTTGTGTGAAGGGTGAAGAAAGTACGTGTATGCGTATAAAAGGGTCTGTGAGACTAGGGTCTGTCATTTTTCCTCTTTGCACATTTTGTCAGTGGCATAGCAGTGCTGCTGACTTGCAAAAATTCTAGCTAGAGCTGTGGAATAGTCCTCTTTAATTTTACCTCTACCCGATTTTGCAGCTGATTTCCAAACCCCTCACCCCTGTGCTTCTGGCTTTTGTGAAAGCATTTTATATAGCCTTTAATCCTTTGTGCTAAGTATAGCATCTCTTTGTTTCTTTTTAAACCATGAGGGTTTTTTTTAGTGCCTGGATATAGCAGCGATGCTCGTCTGTTTCTGTGGTGGCATTACAAATGCTACCACAAATGTGGTAGCATTTTTTGTTGTTCCTAGAGAGATCTATCAAATGTCTGTGTTCTTTAGCTCCTAGGAATTGGCCCAAATATGTATATACTTAGGTACAAGAGATCATGTATGTATTTAAAACAGTAGCCCCTCCCCTTCCTTCACTCTCTGAAGTACAAGTTGTAATGAAATTTATGTGCTATCAGGCTGAGGGAAGAAAAGCATGTTTTTCTTTTACATGCCCAAAATGTAGTGAAAATCTCTGTGGACAGTTGTGTTTACAAGGGTAACTGTCTGCATTCAATTGTGGGTTATAAAAGTGCTTGCTTGAATAAATACACTGAGCTATCAGACAGAACAACCAATAGTTCGTTGGACTAATTGACCTTGTCAGTAGAATAGAAACACTTGCAAATAAAATTCCCATTGCTAGCAAAGTTGCAACTGAAAACCCCTGAAGAAACTTCATATATCCTCTAACTATCTTGGAATGCAATGATTCAATCACCAGGCATGTGCAGTGGTGGGGTAGGAGGGAGGAATCATTAAGAAAGTTTTGTATACTGGCATTTTTCAGTGGTCTTTTTGTAGCATGAGGTTATGAGTTGCTAAAAATCATCAAGTAGTTAACTTTCTATATTCAGAGTTGTATTTTCTAACAATTGTTACTACTTTTCCATATCTCAAGTCCCCTCTTATTACTTGTTTTGCTGATGTGCTTTTATTATTATGTACCATTTTCAGCATATGCAAAGATGTTTGGCTAGTAACTGCAGCATGTTGTAAAGAGGGCAGGTTATGTTTGTCATTTTGCAGCAACAGTTGACTTACGTGAATGCCAGTGTCTACACGTACTGTGGCAGTGTATTCTTTTGAAGATATTCAGATTTTGTAACAATGGGAAAGAATCACAGTAAATAACAGAATATCTGCTCTTCCAATCAAAAGCACGATGGAACCATTTTTTACTTTACCAGTGATGAGTCATGTATCTTATTAAAAAAAGGAAAATATTTCACTCCAGAAATAAGTCTTCATAGATGAATTAGTCATATATCAGGCATTTTCTTTTAAAAAGTTGGATAATGTCACAGAAGTGGAAGTAGTATTAAAGAAAAAAAAGCAACAGTGAAAGACATAACAGGCTTCAGTGTGTACTGTAAAAACATGGGTTTACTTTGGTTAGAAAACAAAACAGGAAAAATGACATTTGGGAAAAAAGTCTGAGAAACACTCTAGTTAGCTGCTAAATAAACTTCAGAGATGAAGGTTTAAAAAAGCACCAAAGTTTTTAAAGGGTGGGGAGGAATAGTGTGTTTCACCTTAAGTAAGGGACAATGTGTAATAAGGGATTTTGTAGTTTTACAGCTTGGTGCATGTGTTTGAAAGCTGTTCTCTCAGCAACGTGGGTGGCAGGTTATGCTACCATATAATGTATTGTAGTTGGCTCTCCACACTTGTCAGGGTTAGCGTTCAACCATTCGGAAAATTTTCCCATTGTTCTATCATGTGAACCAAAGCTAGTGTTGAATTCCCAATAACCTTCTGCAGGAAAAAGAGGTTTAATTAGGAAGTTTGACATTTGATTACTTCTGTTATTGTCTTAATGCACTTCTCTCTAATTTAGGTGCTTATCTGTGAATGTAATCAAATTTTGCTCAGAAAGATGAAGAGCAAACCTAAATACTGTACTGCAGTTGCTTCAACACTTTTAAAAGAAAACTTGTATACTCAATTCTGTCTTTCTTCAGCGTTAACACTCTATTTCCATCTTAAATATGTTTGCTTTAGATGGATCATAGCTTTTGGCAGCTACTGCATTTTTAGCAAATAATACTGTTTCTAGTAAGAGTTGCAAAAAAAACCCAACAACCAAAACTGTGTGTGAGGTCCTTGTAAACTGAACCTTGGGAACGTTATGTTATTTCTGTATTTTCCTTTCTTTTGTGCTTCTTCTCTACTTGTCATGATTATAAATTACATCGTTTGAACTGGAGAATTAAAACCATTTTATTTTGTGATTCCTGTGATGTAAAAAAGAGAATGCTTGGTTTATGTGTATTTATTTCTTTCTACCTGTTATTTCAGAGGCTGGCACACAGAGAAATAAGCAATTACGGTATTGAAATTCCATTGTGCCAGCACCTCCAGGGCATAATCCAAGAAAAACAGAAAAATTGCCTGCTGGGTTGTATGCAGTATGCTTGTGTGAACATCAGTGTCTGCTGTTCACACATCATTTTTTACTGAAAGTTCCTGTTGGAATAAAGGTTCTGTGTTTGGAGAGTGCACTGAGATATTTGTTGGTCATTGGTTTTTAAAGTTTACAGGGATTTCTAATTGCAGTTTACTGGTGTAGACTCACTAGATAGTTCTTGCAGATAATCATTAATACTTCAGAAGTAAGAGAAGCAAGCAGAGATTTGGTTCTGGCAACATAAACACCATATCGAGAAAGAATTCGGCGCTCTTCCCCTTGTTTAAGCATTCTGCGTGAAGACTGAACGTGGGAGTGAGGGATAAGATGGGTTGGTAGAGGGGAAGATAATAGCACAATAGAAGAGACTTCGTTTCCCTACTGCAGTATTTTAGCCCCATCTCTTTCTTCCCCTCCTTGGGTTTTCTAGTTGACATTTTGAAACAGTACAAGTACATCCAGCATTACACAGTGTGCAGGCTCATCTAGAGTGTTGTGGTGCTCAGTCAGGTTATTTCTGTTGATCAGAATTAATTTTAACTGTAGTTTACAAAAAGTGTAATACTATTCACTTGCAAACTGTAGTATGTAGCAACATCTTATTTCTCATTTGTTTTTAATCTCTCTGCACTTGGGTGTACTTTTGGAGACCCTGGTTGGTAAAGTGTTTAATGCAAGGATGCATGATTACAGTTTCTAGTCTTTTTCTAGATTTGTAAAGGTGAAGAGAAAAGAAAATGATTTTAAACCAGATTATAAGGTTCAAGCTAGGTAAAGTGTGATAGTTTACCTTGATAGTTACTCAAGATAATTATCTATTTATCTGATGAATAAACATTGTGCTGAAGTCCTTCTACTAGTCTAACTACCAGTAGCAAATATGTCAGTGTATGCTTGCCAGTATAAAAATTACACTTTTGGTTATCTTCTAAAAAATATTAGATTGACTTCACTTGTGGGTTTTTTAAATTTTTTTGGTTCCTGCCTTCCTCAGCTGTGGTTAAGATCATGTCATGTGCCCACAGAGCTATATACATGCATGTCTTTTTCCTTCAGTGAAGTAATTGCAAAAAGTATGTCTTTTTACTGTTATCAGTATGGTGACAGGCTAGGTCTTAAGTATAGGTAATCTTAATTTCTTTTTCAGAATAAAACTTCATGCTTCTCCACCCAGGAGTGGTCTTCCACATTAAACAGCAAATTACTTATAAGTTTATATTACTGTTTTTATTACTTCTTGTGAAAATGTGTGGCAGTCCATTTTAGAAATTAAATCAACGGGTGGTTGGGGCACAATGTTAGATTTTTTTGATCATTGAAAGGGGAATGCCTGCATTCTGGATTTCCATGCAATGTTAATTGCTGTAATAGCATCATGCATACATTTTAGTTTTGCTTGCTTGTAAAGACTGAAGGGAAGCTTCTGGTAACAATTTCAATTGTGTGTGTCCATAAGAGGAAATTGATGTGTGGATTGTCTGTTAGGGTTTTCTCATGGATGTTCGAAGAGGCTTCTGGTCGTGTAACTTTTCTATGATTCTATAAGGCCAGGCTAAGGAAAGCTGAGAAGGCTTGAACTAAGGAAAGCTGGAAATTTTTGCTTTTTTTGTTTGTTGTATCATTTTTGGTTCTGGGGGAAGAAAGGTGATGGGAGAAATCCAGACACCTGATAGTTATTAATCAGGGCAAGAAGGTAGGTACCGTTGAAAAGACTGTCTGGAGCAAGGATCTCTTCTTTAACCTTCAGGGAAGAGGTCTTGAAGAAGTGCTTTCTGCTATACAGCAGACCCATATTTGGAAGGGAAATGTTTTTCTGAAGTAAAGGACCCTGCATACTGCATGGAAATGGTTAAATAGAGGGCTGTTGACCTACCTCCTTTTTTTCCCCTCATTCTATAGCTGTATGCTTTCCCATCCTTGAAGTTCTTCAGACCTAAGAAATCTGAAGTTAACTATCTGGTTTTGGGTCCCATATGTAAAAACATCGTGGGAGTCCATTACTGAATACCAGCATCTTTCTTGAAAGATTTTAAACTGAGTTCCTTTGTGTCAAAGATGATAATAAGACATTGCTCACTTATTCCTGCTTTTCTCTTTCTGGAGAGGTTGCTAACCAGTTGGAAATATCTTGCAGTGGCATTTGAGCTATTTTTTTCCACAAACTGTGGATCAGGATTGGGAGGATAAAGTCAGTGAATTATAAATAATCAGCTTTGATTTACCTGATTGTCTTCACAGAATTAATTGTGGAAAGTAATCCTTAGAGGGAGTACTAGATGATCTCAGACAGTGAGAGGTGCTAAATATGTGCAGAAAGGTCAAAACAAAGATTGATTTTGATCCCTGTGAGTCCTACTGCTAACACAGTATTAAAATCCTTCAAAGAGGAAATCCAGTAGCTGACGCGTAATTTGGGTTAAGCATAAGAAACAAAGGTATAAAAGGAATGGGGACTTTCTAGGATATCTAAGAACTAAGAATCTCTTGTGCTGTCATCTCAACCGGTGCTGGTATCTCAGCTGGTGCTGGTCAAACTGACACACCGCACCTTATTTTTTTTTGTTTCACTTGTAGGTGACAGCGGCTGGAAACACCATGTGGCTATCTTAACCACTCTTCTTCAGCAGTTAGCAGTGGGGTTTAGGGAGGAAGTGGGTTCAATGTAGTAGAAATTGGGAGCCAGTTGGTTCACCACTTGTTATTTTCTGGCCTGTGCGTGGATTCCATGTTGTTATTTGCATCAGTACAGATTCAATCAGATTTAACTTTGTATTATGTATGCCTTGTGACAAAGTTATCCAGTGCTGCTATGCTGCTGAATAAGATTAAAAAAAAAACCAAAACCAACACCCCCAAACAAATGCATCAAATGGACTGGATGTGCCATGCTTTATGTCAGGCCAGCACCAAAGCAATGAAAAATTTCCTAGATTCACAAGTAGTGCGAGCATACATAGCCAGTAATAAGAATATATTATTCTGTGTCTCCAAAATTGCACAGACTTTTTCTTCAGGTACAAGTAGATGACCAGATGTATTTCATGTAGGTATATGAGGGGGTGTATCATTACACTCATGCTGCTTTTTTTTTTTATTTTTTTTTTTTTTTATTCTTTTATTCCTGAAGTTTAAATTTGTAGCGGAAAATTGAGATTATTCACAATGTCATTAAGAAAGTAGTTACGGGAAGGAATGATGTTCACATGACAAGTTAAAGCAATCCTTGACATTCAGATGAAAAGGCTACCTGGCAAATGATAAATACCTGGAACAAATACAGATTTCTTGAGCAAGAGATTCAGTAAATTCAGAGCTATCATCATGAGAGTCCTTTCTAGACTTAGGTCTTGGCTCCCTTGAAATGTTATTTTGTTTGGGGATCAGGTGTCTGCTAGGAGCTTTGGGAACACTGTTAGACAGTATGTACATTGTATTCTTTGCTAAGTTAGAATTTTTTTGGGGGACAGGAATCAAATGTGGTTTTATCCTGTTCCTTATCTCAAGTAGAGAATGGAAATGTGTCTGTAGTTCTGACGTATAATTTATTTCTGAGGTCTGTTCTTTCTTTTTCTGTCATAAGATAAGCAAGATCATGCATTTGAATAGGAAATGCCTTTCCCAGGATTTTCCCATTTTTTGCAGGAACACACATAAGGGTGGAATGAGAGTAATGTAACGTGTTTGGCTTGAGGGCCTGTGCTTTCTAGCCTTCATCCAATTTCTAAACTAGGTTTATCTCATAGTCCTATTTTGTTTCAGAATGAATTCTGGAGTGTTTTGGCTCAAGTTAAAGGAATGTTAACAAATATATGTTTTTGTTGAGATGTTTCTCATGAATGCTGTTCTCAGCCTTTGAGTGATCCATGAGAGTCTAGCCCCTAGTACTTATTATGCTCCTTTTATTTTTTTATCTTTCCCTCTTCTGTATCTTTCAAGTCAAATTCAGCTCTGTATATGAAGGATTATTTTTTTTTTTTGGTGATTTGGATAATTTCCCCTAGCAAATGCAGAAAATCCTTATCTGTTACTTCTTTGCATGATGATGTTACTGAGGATATTTAGTAAGGCTAAAGAAAATCATATTTTGGTTTTTCATTGTTGTATAGAGTTGCAGTTCCACATCAGGAGAAATAGCTCAATAAATTTTTCCAGTAGGCTTCCCTCTGGTTGAACAGGTCTCTGTTGTGATTATGATGGTCACCATGTTTAATGGAGAGCTTTTCATTAATCATCTTTGGGTAAATCCAGCACTGTTGGTGTAAGAACTTCTATTGTGGAGTTTCTTCCTATTGTTTATACTGTCTGTCATGAGGAGGTAATGATTTACTCTCATAGAAGAAATAAATTAAGCAGAGGAGCATACGTACCTACAGGAATTTAAGATACATAGTAAGTCACATATGTATGTAATCCAATTCCATCAGGTTGTTACTGACTTCATGTCTCTAAGCAGTAAGATGATATCCAACAGTAGCTCTAGTTTTAGGACTTAGCAGTTGTGCTTGGTAAGCAAGTTTTCAGTTTTGGCATTCTTCCCCTCCCTACTGCCCCCTCATTCTTCAGGACTGCACATGATGTAGTTATTTTTATTCCCATACAGTTTATGCTGAAGAGTTGATATTCTTGTATCTGTTGAATGCACAATTGAGACTTCCAGACTGCTGTTTACAGTAGATGTACTGTTGCAGTAAGGTAGGCATTAGCCCAGCAATGTGTGGCACCATCTGAATATCTTTTTGCACTATACCTTCCTTGAGTAAATGGTAACTCCTAGAAGGAGTAAAAATATAGAATGCATCAAGATTGAGAGGAGCAGAGTCCAGAATTTGACCTCCACATCAACCAATATAAACGGACTGTATGGATGCACCGCACAAACTTATTGAAAGTGGAAGTTCAATGACCGAAAACACTACTGGGAAATAACTAATTTTACAAAGGTGCAGAAGTTTGCAAAATGGATGAAAACTGCACTTGCATTTTTCTGGACATGCTTGCGTATGGATTTGTGAGAAAGCACAAGTAAAAGGTAAAACTCCTCTGCACTTCTTCCAGCATGTTAAAAAAGAAATTGTGTGTAGATGTAAAATTAAATGCTTCCATTGGGCAACAGTCCTGATTCCAGCTTTGCAAATTTATGAAAGTGTATTCTGGCTCACATAAAGCTACCCAGCTGAACCTCTGACAGATATATTTCTTCTTTTTTAAAGTTTATTTGTATGAAAATATATCTCCAGTGAGACATGTTTATGCATTTGGGATCTTTCTCAGATGAGACATTGCATCGCATTTTAAATTTACACAAATAGTTTTCACAACACTCTCTTGCATTTGTTTCCAATGAGTAAATGTTCCTTGAGTTGAGCAGTATGTCTGTTCTGGGTCCTGTGAAGTGTTACTCTGTATTTGCTTATTGAAATCTGGAGTGCTATAATGAACTTGAGTAATGTTACAGTTTATCAGGTTTTGTTCCACTTGCCTTTACTAAGTATCTGCATCCGCAGAATCCGTGTCCAGATGCAAAAATGTTTTACTTGTTTGTATACTACACTTCTGCAGGATTTGGGGATTATTTACATAGGTTTAGGGTCTTTAAATTCCTTCTTTTTTGGGAGAGGCAACCTTCTTTCATTCTCTACTTCCTCAGAAGTCATTCCTGTGGAACCAAGAGCAAAATTTTCACTTAACCCCAATGTTTGTCTTACAAAGTATCAATTTATCCTCTTGCTGGTAAAGAATAAGTAGGATTTTTTTTGTTTGTTTGTTTGTTTAATTTTGTAGTATTCAGGTATAATTTATTGCAATCCTTTTCTAACAATTCAAATCACTCAGGAACTACTGTTGTGGTAACATATAAAATGTTAGCCATGCAGTTTTGTGGGCCCATCTTCTGGTAGAACATCAAAAATCTGTTTCTCTTCAGTGTGTAGTAAGAGCCATTTTCAGCAAGGGGAATGTTTTTCTGTTGGTTTAGGTGTGTGTATTTCCACCTATAAAGGGTGATGGAGAGCTAACAGCTGGCTGCTGCTACTACTCCTGACTTCTTTAAACATCTCATTGTATTCCCTTTATAATATATAAATTAATTTCCCATATTGATTTTCTGAAGCATTCTCTAGGATCCAAAGTGGAAAGCATGAAGTGTGACCTCTAGGCTATTGCTGCAAGTTTATCAAGATGATTTGATATAGGGTTGGCTATGCATGGCTAGTTTTCAGACACTTTAATATTCATTGCATAATCTGATTTTTTTTCCAAATACTTTTTTTTGTATAATTTAACTGTAGCTATGTCTAGACTTATTTCCTGGATATGGCTAAACAATTCTGAAGGTAAACTATGAGCCGATTTTTTTGTGCTTTCACACAAACATAGTATTTTTCCATTATATATGTTAGAACAAATGGGAACTGCAGACATTGGAAGTACAGTTTTCATCTGTTTTGCAAACTTCTTCATCTTTGTAAAATTAGTTATTTCCCAGCAGTGTTTTCAGTCATTGAACTTCCACTTTCAATAAATTTGTGCAGTGCATCCATAGAGTCCATTTATATTGTTTCTGCTTGCGCCCAGCAATTCTGGCTTGGAAAAAATGGTAGGACCTCTTCCTGTATGCTCTTCTATGTCCTGGTTTCTGATGTCTTAATTCTATTTGCCTTAAGGTCATCTTCTATAAGGGCATCACTTAACAAGTAGCTGTTGCAGGATTTTCTTTGAAGACACTTGTTTCTTTGCTTAGAGGAAATTCTTACTGTCTCCTTGGTGAATTCTGTGATGTTCTGTTACCTTTCATTAAAGGCAGCTGCCAGTATTAACACAGAATCACAGAATCACAGAATAGTAAGGGCTGGAAAGGACCTCAAGATCATCGAGTTCCAACCCCCCCGCCATGGGCAGGGACACCTCCCACTAAACCATGCCATCCAAGGCTATGTCCAACCCCACCTTGAACGCCGCCACGGATGAAGCATTCACAACTTCCCCGGGCAACCCATTCCAGGGCCCCACCACCCTCACAGTAAAGAATTTCTTCCTCAGATCCAATCTAAACCTCCCCTGTTTAAGTTTAAACCCATTACCCCTTGTCCTCTCACCACAGTCCCTAATGAAGAGTCCCTCCCCAGCATCCCTATAGGCCCCCTTCAGGTATTGGAAGGCTGCTAGGAGGTCTCCACGCAGCCTTCTCTTCTCCAGGCTGAACAGCCCCAACTTTCTCAGCCTATCTTCATACGAGAGGTGCTCCAGTCCCCTGATCATTTTCGTGGCCCTCCTCTGGACTTGTTCTAACACTTCCATGTCCTTTTTATGTTGAGGACACCAGAACTGCACGCAATACTCCAAGTGAGGTCTCACGAGAGCAGAGTAGAGGGGCAGGATCACCTCCCTCGAGCTGCTGGTCACGCTCCTTTTGATGCAGCCCAGAATACGGTTGGCCTTCTGGGCTGCAAGCGCACACTGCCGGCTCATGTTCATTTTTTCATCAACCAACACCCCCAAGTCCTTCTCCACAGGGCTGCTCTGAATCTCCTCCCCGCCCAACCTGTAGCTGTGCCTGGCATTGCTCCGACCCAGGTGTAGGACTTTGCATTTAGCATGGTTGAACTTCATCAGGTTGGCATCAGCCCACCTCACAAGCGTGTCAAGGTCCCTCTGGATGGCATTCCTTCCCTCCAACGTATCAACCGAACCACACAGCTTGGTGTCATCGGCAAACTTGCTGAGGGCGCACTCAATCCCACTGTCCATGTCACCCACAAAGATGTTGAACAAGACCGGTCCCAACACCGATCCCTGGGGGACACCACTCGTTACCGGTCTCCAGCTGGACACTGAGCCACTGAGCACTACTCTTTGCGTGCGGCCATCCAGCCAGTTCTTTATCCACCGAGTGGTCCACCTATCAAATTGATGTCTCTCCAACTTAGAGAGAAGGATGTCATGGGAGACAGTGTCAAAGGCTTTACACCTTATCCTTTTCTTTGGTTAACAGTCCCATTTGTCATGTAAATTCACCTGAGCTAAGGAAGTTTTTTTTTTTTAATATATTTTCAGACTTCATTGCTGTAGCATGTTCCAGTGCTCTTGTTCAATCCATTTTCTGTTCTCTCTGTGTAGCTGTTTGCTCTTCTACTTTCTGCTACCCTGCTTTCTGGTTTCCCTTGCCTCTCTGCAGTACATGGTTGAAGTGCTGTTGTCTTCCCTGAGAGCCACCTGATGCACCTGGAAATTGTAGGAGATGATGTCCTTATTTTGGATGGATGAAACTTTGAAGAGGGACTAAGTTTTTTAGACCTTAGTACAGGAATTGGAAAATCTTAGAGGTTTTCAGCATGTTTTTTTGGGGGAAGCAGCTCAAATTCAAGACTAAGAGAAGGATTTAAATAAACGGGCTAGTAATGTATATTGCCTTATGTAACTTTTAAGAACTTTGTGCCCAGTTTCCTTTGTTATGAAAACCCCAGTTTTCGTACTTACCCAGATGGGGTTTTGATAGCTCTGTTGCTGTTTTGTATTCTGTTGTGACTAGAAAGTTTGAATGGAGGTAGTGCCATTTGTCAGAATGAGCTCAGGAAATTATAGGGGCTTTTGTTGTGCTTACCACTTTCTTTGTAAAGCAGTTTCCCAGGTTGTTGGTATGGTTTTTTTGTTTGTTTGTTTTGGGTTCCCCTCCATCTTCCGATCAAGTAAAATTTACTGGAAGGGTTTTCAAAGAACCAGTTCTATGAATCACACTTGCCACGTTTACGCTCCATCGTTTGCTCCATTTTTACAACTGTTGATCCTGTAAACCTATAATTGTTAGAGGATCTTGTGGTTCTATTCTGTATCATCACACAACATATAAAAATTGGATTATATCAGCTGTTTATCATCTGCCAGGTTACTACTTAATGGGATACTTACCTTGTTTATATGGGGCTTCCTTCTTAGTTACTTTTCTCTATGAAAAAGCATTGCAGTGAGGTAAGCTGTTATGATTTTAATGCTTCCCAAAAGGTACAAAGTATTTGGTTTCCCTACCTGAGATTTGAGCTCGTTTCTAGATGTGCAGTGTTGGCCATATATTTTCTAGTAATTTTTTTAAATGTACTGCTTTCCTTCTCCCATCTGTACCTATAATACTTGCAGCTACTGATAATTTTAGTTGGATAGTCCCCTAGTTTTTTAAAAAAAATAGAAAAACAATAAATAAAACCCCCTTTCATCCCTCTTCCAGAATGCTGGAGTTTTGGAAATTTTCAAGACTTGCAACAAACCATAGCCTTTCTACCATTCAATTTTAGGACCAGACTGTCCAGAAGCATTCTGTTCCCATGTGTCTACAATTTAGACTTTAAACAACTTAGGTACCAGAAGTAGGCAAACTGAAGCAGAAAGTTTGTTTTGGGCTGCATTACCTATTTTTGACGCTGTCAGCCGGCCACCACTCTAGAGCATAAGCTCAAGAATTTTTTTTTTCATTGCTTTTTCAGCTTCAGCATATACAATCTGCCAAGCTCAAGGGAAGTAACTGAGATTCACATTGGAGCCAAGTCCCTGTAGGTCTGAAGGATTTCCCCCGATACCAGGAGTCTTCTGAAAGTTTAATAGCAGTGCACCTGCAAAGGTATGGCATTCCTGTCTATTGTGACAGCTGGTTAATGAGACGTAGGTCCCAGCAGGAGAATGTTAATAAGCTTAGGAAATGTTTGCCTTCCCTTCCTCCACTCTTGACTGATCCTTGAATTATAAAAATCATCTTTCATTAAATCAGAGATCCGGAATTTCACAGCTGTTATGACTGATTGCAGGTGGAGACAGTATTTGTTCTGGAGTGACAGGTTCCTGTTAAAATGGAATCTGTTTTAGCTGAGACCAAACTGAACTTAAATGACTTCCTGCTGTGGATTGAACATTTGCTTTGGAGCTTTAGGCCTTATTTTCATACATGAGCATGTGAAACTCTATGCTAGACTGTGTTGTCACTCTGTATTTGTTGATTTGATAACTCTGCTTTTCAGAGGGACAGAGGGCTTTTGTATCTTTCTTAAGTTCCAGTAGATAGGATGGCTGCCACTCAAAACCTCCACAGTCCTAATCTAATGAGATTTAATTTATGGATGTTTCAAGCATAAACTCTTACGTGAAAGTTCAAGTGACTTTGCTCAAAAAAAGAATAGGATATTAAAGATGTGGACTCAGAGCAAACTGTCCAAGCTTACTTAACATTTCTGCCTTCTCTGAACGTTATATACATCTTGAGACTTTTGTTGTTTTTTCTTTTTTTAATTAATTTTTTGCTGCCTGAGCATTGTCCCTCACAGAACATCTTAAAGTGCATACAACAGAGCAATGTAAAAAGTGTTCCTTTCTTTTGAGGGAGACTTACCTAGCAAGCAATCTGTGACAAATTCGTGATGGTTTCTGCAGATAAGTTTTCTAGAATGAAGAACTGTTTTCAGTCAAGTTCTAAGGGACGAAGTATTCAAAGGTTGTTGTCTCTCTTTCCTTTAGTTTTGCTTGCTCTTTCTGCCACCCAGAGTTATGCAGACAATATTTTCTGAAATTATAATTGAGTCAGTTTTGGCTGACAAATCCACAGTAGCTGACCATTCAGTAGACTATTTATGTGTGTCTCAGGCCGCATGTACCTATTGTACAAGTGTTAATGGTAAGCTGTGTGAGCAGATGTGGTAGTGTGAAGTGTGATGGGCAGGGTGCTGGTTTCTTAAGTACCACGGACAGAGACCCCTCCATCTGCATCAAGACTATCTGTGTCTTAACCTGTGGGCATTCCGCTGAAGTGACTTTTTCTGTAAGGGGTTTTCTACATGTGCAGTTCAGCAGAGCCTTGACCCTTTTGCGGGCGTCATACTTATGTTTCTTTGACCTGATACTTTTGAAACAACATTTTCTCCTTTGAGACTCTTGGTGTTTCATAGCATGTGCAATTGTACCGCATTTTTTTGACAGTAGTCTTACGTGCATATTTATCAGAGACTCCCTTCGTGCCTAGACTTTCTTATTGTCCTCTTGTGTTTTCCTCGTCTGATTTCAGAAGATTTCAATGAGGGCAGTAATAATGCAAAATCCGACTTTCCCTGTTTAACATTTCATGGATTAAATTTCAATCCTGTATTCTTAAATTTATTCCTGTAGTTGTATTGAAATCCTGTCTGAATCAATGCAGCACAACAGGGAAGAAATGACATTGTTTTATCAGCAGAATCAAGTCACATGGTTCCTTTTTTATATATGGGGAAATTCTAATCAGGACACCTCACCCTAAAGAGTATGAAAACACACCAGTCAGTGAAACAGTTTCATGAGATGGTTGGTGAATCACTTCTGCTAAATGAAATTTAGGTTACATCATAGCTCAATTGACATCATCTGCTTACTTTGGAAACACGCCCATTTCTGTGATCTACAAGGTGGTAATATGGTATAACCTGCTGACATTGGCCAACATGTGTTCTGTTTATGTACAAACATGAAATTTGGAAAGGCAGTGTAAGAATCTCTATATTTGAGCATCATAGATGCTAATCCTTGGACCACCATGCAAGGAGGATATGGCTTGCTGCTTGCTGACATTGGGTACCTATCAATGCATTTTTGTAGAGTACCTGTTTACTTGCAGTAACTGTGATTCTTAGAGGTGTTGTAGTTTTGCTGCTATGATTGAACCTGTATTGTTTTAAGTGACCATAGGAGTTTAGGTGTTAAATCATAACATAAGGAAATTAGAATAGATCAAGATTGTTTTTTATGTAGGGAACTACTAGGAGTATAGGACTTAAACATGATACTGTTTTGAGGAATTCCAGTTCTTCAAATGTATTTTTGTGTCCTTAAGGGGATACCTAAAGGGGATGTCCAATGACAATTCTATATTACAGTTCCTGTTGGATAGCTGTGACAAACTCATATTGATGCTCAGGTTGGTAATGATGTCAGGGTGGGGTGGGGTATGTATGTTTTGAACAGATTTCAGATCAGGCTTCAGACAGGTTTGTCAGTAGCTTTTCTTGCAGTGTATCAATGATCTGTCTGCAGATCTACATCCATCCAGTTGAATATCTAATGTGAAAACTACTCGCAAGTTTTCAGTGATACCTGTGTAAAAGCATTATATTTTTAGTTTCAAGCATTACAGTAGCCTGCATTTTAATGGTTATATGCTATATACTAAGCATGGGTTTGTTTTTTTTTTTTTTTTTTAAGTGATATTCTGTGTTTGAAATAATTTTTGCACCTCGCTCCATTGCTCTTTCACAACTTGTCAAGCCTATTTAAAACTTGGCCAAATGTATTTTAAAGGATGAGATCCTCATAGTGGGATAACATTGTCTTAGCCTCTGATAGGGGAGGAATCAGCAATAACTCCAGTTTGGATGTCTGCCTTTTACCAGGAGTTGACAATGAAAGAGCCTCAAGATGATGGTGAGTTTCTTTTGCTTAACCTAATAAAGTTGAAGTGACACCTTAGAGAGTATTTTCTAAAGAATATTAATTTTTGCAAGACTTCTTATGACTTCATCCAACAGTTCAGAAATGAGTGAAATAGAGACAAACTGTTGGTGACTCTGGGGACACACACACACACGCACTGTCACAGCTCAATTGCTTATGCTGAATTGGCACACTTGATACATTTGATTTTTATGGGTACAAATGATTCTGAGATGAGCTTGGCAAATGTGTTGAAAACTAATCTGTGAAAAATCAAGTCAAATTTAGTACGTTCATGAAACGATTTTTGCCAAATATAGTTTGTCGTTTTTCTTAGTGTTTCCCTGGTATGTCGAGCTGATTGAGCACTTCTGTAATGTTTTCAGGGTCTCTGTGGTCTACTTGAGTTCTACTTTTTTCCTAGGCTCAGATACATATTCTGTGACAAATACTTATTTTGGTAATCTATAGCAGTAAACTTTTTCTAGCTTTACTTCTTCAGTTGTCTTTAATCAGATGCAGCTTTTTCTAACACATGAGCATAGGCTAATTTTTATTGTTTTAATTTGGAGCAGAACTGGCTGAAGAAGGAGGTTCCATAGAACTTTCTGCAAGAATCTCCTTGACCTTTCTATTTTTCGACCTTCCCAATCTTCCCCAAAGTTATTTCTTTTAGCGCATTTAAACAAAAAGCTTATATATGATAGGAATTTTTAGTATTTGCTGGTTTCACTGCCTATTATAGCTTATTCTGCAGCTAGTCTCCTGTCTGCCTAAATCCATAGTTGAATCTTCCTGAAGGATGAACTGTGCCTTTCTACTCTTCAGGAACTGCTATTTGGAATAATAGAAAACTTCTCTTACCTAATGGACTGAAGTTTAGATTTCTTGACCGTTTAAGGAGGTGACTGATTGAGACCACAGAGCCATCTCCTTAGGTGGTCGTTGCTTCGTTAGAGCAAAGAAGTGTGCTTTTCACAGTGGGCCCTTTGAGCGTGTTCCTGTGTTTCTTTTTAAGCTGCTAATGTGCTGTCCCTCCTTTGACTCACTTGGAACTTGCGAAGTTTCTTTTGGACATGCTTCATTTTTCTGCTGGAACTGGTGCATCACTGCTATTAACTGGTTTTCTTCCTTCCTAAGTGAAGTGATGGCTGAAGCCCAAGGTCTGCTACTTCATGTGTTGACAGTTCCAATACTTGGAATTATGCAGAGGTCTACTGATTCTGCATCCCAGTAGCTGTATGGTACAACATGGCAGTTATGGAAAGAGAATTTTGGAAGTTTAGCCAGCCTTCTTTCTCCTTGCCAGTTGTTTCGAAAGCATATTTGGATAGTGGTAAAAAAAGATGCATAAACAGGGAAAAGCCTTTCCCATATTTGATCACTCAACTTGGAGAAAGTTTGTGTATTGATAAATACTTCATTTCTGGAAATAACATCTATTTCCTCTGGAACTTAATTTTATAATCTTCTTGGAAGAATGCATTATTTATTGAGAACACCTGCTTTGAAAATCTTAGAGTTTTTATATAACTGTATGGTAAGAACATATAGAAAAGCAAAGTTCTATTTGCAAGGAAGAGTATAGTCACTCCTTTTGATTTCAGAGATGGCAAAGTCACTAAAATAAAAAGAAGCAGCTTTGTGACAGAAGTAGGAGTAAAATAAATGCTGTTTAGTTTCACAGCCTGTTTTAGAGGCAGCCACTGGAAATACATGTTGCTATTTTCATCTAGTAGTACAGATGATTAAATGTAATGAGGTACCAGGATCTCAGAATCATGTTGTGTCGTGCTGAAGCTGTGATGGCAGCCATAGTTCTCAGCTTTCTGTTGGTACATGTGTGCAGAAGAGGACTTTTTTCTCCAGGAAAAGAATCCAGGCTGCTTTTTCTTCCTATATATGCACAGGAAAACTTGCACCTCTGAATTCTGGGAGCACTGTCTAGCATACTTTCTCAGATATATTTGTAATGACCCTGAATATGAAACTACATACATGGGTTTTTTCCTTTCTATACCTTCACAAAAGCTATCTTCATAGGGCAATAAAAATCATGTATTGTTTCAAGATGTTAGCTTACTGTAAATATAGCAAAGAATTTGGGTTGGGTTTATAAGCCTAGTACATTAGCGTTTTGAGTTATATGCCACTTTGAAGGCACCACAGAATTTAAACAGAATATCACAAAGTATGAAAAATAAGTCAATATTCAGTTTAAGTAGGATTGAGTATAATACAACAGCCTTCTTTGGATAAATAATTTCCTATCTTACCAGGAGGTCAGCAATACCAGTGAAGAACAAGCTTCCGATCTTGTGTTCAGTCATCTTTTCCGAAGTGTAGACTCAAGTTGCTTTGGCCTTGGGGTTTTCTTGTTCAATTATTTTTACTTTGTGTGGTTTGCATCTTCTATGGTAGAACATACGATAGGTGCGATAACAGCCTTGCCAAATGCATACAGAATTCTGTAGAACCTCTGGACGTTACAAGATAAAGTGAAGAAACAGGGCTATTAAATTGGCTGGGGAGGAGATTTTTCATTGAGAACATTCTTTCTGCTTTGGCTTTCAAAATAACATGGATTACTGGAGTGGGAGTATATGTCCATAGGTAAACTGTAGCATGCAGAGGAGAGTTAAAATAAGAAAGCAATGGAGAGAAGAAAGCAGGAGAAGAGATAGATGAGAGTATGTAACAGCAGCAAAGGACAAGTGAGTGATTTTTTTCCATTTTAATTTCTGTTCCTTTATTTTGACTTTAATACTCTTGTTCACCAGTTGTCACAAAATTTATAGTATTAGAAGCAAATTAAAAAAAAGAACAAAACAACAAACCAACCAACCAAACTCTAGGCTTTTAGTATATTGTATGTAAGATTACTCAAGGGCTGCAGGAGCTGTCCTGAGTTACTAATATTGAACTTGCACTGACTTTTTCCTTTGTTCTTTCCCCCCTTACTCCCCCTTTGTTTAACCTTTTCTGGTAAAACACACAAACTTGTAATTTTTAATTTCACTCAGGTAATTAATAACACAGCTGGCTTTTAAAACTTTCCTGGAAGCCATTTAATTGTGACTGATTCCTGATGACCTCTGATGGAGGAAAAAATACAGGAGGAAAGTTAATCTGATATTTTTTCATAGTGGGCTTATGCTGTAGAGTTGGGGTGAAATATATGTGTGTGTGTATATTTATATACATATATGTATATATAGTGGCCAGTGCTTCTGAAGAACAGGGTCGACAGCAAAGTCAACTGAAATGGAGTTGAAAACCAGTATTTACTATAGATAGAGCTCCTAGTACCACCTGTATTTAAGATTGTGTGACCCTTTCCATTTTAAGGCTTAACTCTTAATTAGTTAGTAACGTTTGCCCAAGTTCAGTTCAGACAGATTTTTCCATGCCAGATGTCTGCTTTGGGTTGAATTGTTTTGAAAGTTTCAGCCAAAGCAGTTCTTTTTCAAGAATAAGGCTAGTGACAAGTATGCTATTTTGCTTGTGTGAGAATATTCTGGTGTCCTTCTTTGATGCTTCAGTACCCCCAAGCTCTGAAGCAAGGATGTGAAATTTGGCAATAGTTCAGTCTTTGTGTTGAGGATGTGCCTTTTGCCTCCCTGTAAAAATCCACCCAAATTTCCAGACCGGTTTACAAGGCTTTGAAAGATTGCCATTTGCATGGGCTTCATAGGAATTTCTTTAAACTTCACAGTAAGCTTCCTTTAGATTCTGTTCACACTGGGAATGCTTCAGGCAGAGTAGAGCTGCGTATTTCATCTCACTTCTGCTAGGAATTGGAATGGCTGGATGTGGGTGCTGACATTGAACTTAGAGTGGGCAGCATTTTGTCTTTGTACCACCACCGCCTATTCCCATGTCTTATTCTGTCCCCCTGGTGAAGGACCTGGGCCCTCTGGAAAAGAAACTTTCTCACTCATCTGAAAGAGCGTGACATGTGGAGGAGAATTTCGGAGTGTATGTGTCTGGTTTGTACTATTCCTTTGGTTACAGAAAATGTGTAGCATACTGGCAAAATATTACTTCCTTTTTTAGTGGATGTTCAGATAATTAGGTTTTGTTGCATTTTAACTTCAATAGTTGAGTAGGTTTTAATCATTTTGCTAAACTACATAGGCATCAGTTGAAACAAATACTCAAAAAATATCACCGTACATTAATGTTACTTAGGGTAAAAATCAAGAGGTCCCTTTCAAACATTTAAATTTAACTTGGACCTTTTGTGCTTAATACATTGCAGTATAGCCTCAACTTCAGAAGTGTCACATGCTTTGTCCAAGAGGCAACTATTTGCTTGGAATAGGGAAAGGGTCTGTTCTGAGAATGAGTCCAGGATTTGTACAGTAAAGGATTCGTATTCAACTGTTACAGAAGTTAGTCAGCATACTCCAAGTGAAGCAGAGATTTCATGAATAAAAAAAGGGCTTTGTGGTTAGGAGAGTTGAATGCTTCTTGATGAATTGTGTGTAGTCTGTGCTTAGTCTCTGTGTGTTTTTACATGGTGCACTGAAATAACCATTCCATACTGGGTATTCTAGTGGCCGGTTTGAGAACTTGTCAATTTGCAGAAATACAGCCACTTATAATTGCAAGTAAATCCTGGGAGCTAAACCTCAGTAAAATATTGCATGTTATTGAAGATAGTAAAAATCAGGTTCAAAGTGTATCAAATTTGACATCTGGAATTAGGGAATATTTTAATCCAATTAACCTAATGCCTCAGTCACCTGTTTTAAAGATGTAGAAATTACTTGTCCCATCTCTGTAGAAAGGCTCATGTAGAAATTGGCTACCTTTTTAGCAGGTCTGAAAAATTGCATGCTATAAATAAAGCATATGACCACGTCCCACTGATCAGGGATGAAGCAAAGCACTGATAAATATGTAATCAAAAGTTTATGTAAAAAGGCACAAGTATATTATTACTAGTAAGATAGCCTTTGTGACTTAAATTCCCAGTGCTTACATTTATGACCCTAATAATTCCTTTAAAATAAAAGATATTATTTTCTCTGTGAAGTTAATAAGTGTCCAACTTCCTTTTGTACAAGTAGTCCAATTTTGCTGATTCTTTGGTAGCTCTCTTGGTTCCAGAGTTGGAGTCATTATTTCACTCTACGATTTTTTCAATGAAGCATGCAAATCTGTACCATATTGGATATGGCTGAAACCAATGATGTCAACTCTTAAGAAAGCAGTGCTTTATTTTAGTATATTAACTAATCCATTTAGTACTGATCCAAGCATAAAAATCCCAGAATCAGACCACTGGAACTTGGAGTTTTAAACTGTGAGAATAACATTGAGATACAAGTTTAATTAGTGATAACCTTTTAATTTTTTCCTAAATTATAGCCACCTTACCTTAGTATTAGTTGAATAAAACATTACTGGGATCCTCATCCTTTCTGTTCACTGTGGTGATGGCAAACAAACATACTTGCTCAAAATGGTGACTACCACCTCACCAGGATAAATTTCCACTTTGTAAAGCTGCTTCACCAGTATGTCATTTCTGTCACTTTCTAAACCCAACTGTTACCTGAAGTTTCTTATGCAAAAAAAGATTTTTGTAGGTGTTTTGAAAGAGACAGGGTTACAACAAACAAGTGGTTGCGTGTTTGTGGAAGTGTCTAGCTCCTGGAATGAAAAGATTTGCTACTAACATTTAGTGAATTTAATGCTTTGGAAACTATTTGTTGGAGAGCTCGTAGCAGTGGAGAGTTCTCAGTTTTCGGTTTCTCCCTTTCTTCAGGTGAGGGTGTGAGAGGAGGATTTTGTTTGTTTGTTTGTTTTTTTTTTCCTGTTGAAAGTAGTCATCAAACTTTTTTCACTTGTTTCTTGGGCTGTCCCATCAGGGTGTTTGCTGCCTCTGAAACAGCAGATCTCAGATGGGTCTTTTGAAAGCTCCAGCAAAGGCAAAGCATTTGACAGACTGTTTGTCATGCAGTATTTTCTGGAGGAAGATGGGAATTTTGAGCTGCTCAGCAGCATAGATCTTGGAGGAACTAGGCTGCTAAGAACAGCAATCTTATTTGCTTAGCAGCGTGAAATCCACTTGCTTGTGGACAGCTATGTTGGGTTTTGTTTTGTTGGTTCCCCTTTGCCCCAAGACTTCCACTTACTTTTGTGCTCTTCCATATGTGTTTTTAAGCTGTGCTTTGAAGTTGGGCAACTAGCTTTAAACAAAAGTTGTTACCACACTTCTGCATAGCATCTAGCTTGATTTCAGCATGCTGATGTGTCAGTGATGTGGTTTAGAGTTAACAAAATGCAATTCTTTGCTTGCTTTGACATTGGTTTCTGTGGGATTAAAAAAAAAAAAAAATAATCATATTACACTCTTTGTGTAAAAGCCAAGTCAAAATAGACCATAGAATGTGATTAAATGGCTGTGCAACAATTATTAGTTGGTCGGGCATCTCTCTTGACAGATAGATGAGACGAAGCCCATGAGGTATCCTGTATTTTCTCCTCTGCCACCTTCCTTTTCCTCTCTCCCATGTCCCCTAATAATCTTAGGAATTTCTGAAGACCCAGACTTTGTGTGGATTCAGTTTCCAACGTGAGTCATTCTAGAATATTGTAGTTCAGAATGCCTAGATAAAATAATTTAAGATGCGTATTTTCTGTCATCTTTGATCGGGGTACTTCAGTAACAAGATCCAAATAGTACTACTTTGACTTTCTTGAATTTATACACAAGTCCGTATTTTTTATATTGATTTTTATTTTAAGATTCAGGCACCAAATGAAGGGTAGATTCAGAAAGGTAAAAGCAAACACAGCTGTAGTCAGCTGCATTATTTGTATCCAATTACACCAGCAGTAAATTAGCTATGAGTAATTTGTAGTATTTAAAATTCATTTAAAAAAGTAACTAAAATCTGATTTGTAAGACTATATTAAATTGGTTTAATTTATGTTCATATACTATGTACATTAAATGTTTCTGAATGTTTTGCTTTTCTGTCTTGTTTTTTGACAGCAACTTGAATTAGTGGAACCAAGCGGCTGGATTCATGTTCCTTTAACAGATACTCATAAGAAGCCTATTCGCACGTTTATGATTCAGATTGCTGTTCTAGCTAATCACCAAAATGGAAGAGACACTCACATGAGACAAATCAAAGTGTACACCCCAGTGGAAGAGAGCTCTATTGGTAAATTTCCTCGATGTACAACGATTGATTTCATGATGTATCGCTCCATAAGATAAGATTTCTTAATGAGAAATAATAAGGGTATTTTTTGGTGGGCAGTATCATTGCTGAAGTATTCAGGTACTTAAAGAGCAGGTTTTACTTCAGTGTAATTATATCTTTATGTTTATACTTTGTACAATTTTGAAATAAAGATAATCAGTGCTACAGTATGTTGTAGTCTGTAATATTGCATTACTTTTGCTTGGAGTCTTTGAGTGCTCTTGTATTATCTGGTTTAAAGACATTACCAGTAGTGTTTTCCCATCATTGCTTATGACAATGTGTTGTACCCTTTTCTGTGCAGGTCTTTTTTCTGGTTAATGACTGACTGCATGTATTTAGCCTTCTTTGTAACTGCAAAGTAGATCATAGAATTATAGACTATCTCAAGTTAGAAGGGACCCCTAAGGGTCATCACGTTCAAGTCCCTGCTTCTTGCAGGACTACCTAAAACTAAACCGTATGAATAAGAGCATTGCCCAGGTGCTCCTTGAAGTCTGATGAGCTTGGTGCCGTGACCACTTCCTTGGGGAGCCTGTTCCAGTAACCAATAATGCAATAAAGGTGACAATGACAGGAAGAAAACCAAACCATTCCAAAGTGCTCAATATATTATGTACATTAATGTAGATATACTGAGTATAGGTAATCTTAATGTGGTAGCTGTTCAAAACAGAGGGAAAGTTAGGAATACTCCAACATCCTACAGTAACATGGGAATGAATGTAAACGTCCAATGCACCTTCTAAAGTACTGAGAACTCAGATGTGTAATGCAAGGTAATGTTAGACTCATAGCATTGAGTTTCTGTAATGTATTTTGAAGTAAAAAAACCCCAAACAAAAAACAACCAAAAAACCCCCACAACCAAACCAACCAACTAACCAAAAAAAAAACCCAAACAAACATTGCAAGGAAAGTGTATGCTTCATCTGTTATGAGTAGGAATATTTAACACCTCTACTAATGTCTCACAATCTAATTACCAGGGTTATCTTACCTTCTTAAACAAACAAGATTTAGAAAGAGGCTATTGATTTACAAGGGCTACTTTTAAAAATTTCACTACTGATCCAACCCATTCTTTCTCCTAGCATCATAAAAGTTGATGGTAAATCAGGCTAAAGTCAACCAAGGAAAACTAATACTTTTGTTAACTGTGAGCAGGAAGAGGCTAATAGTAGTGGAGGCTCATCAGACAATGATACAGCATCCTCCAGAGCAGAAAGGAGCTGAAACAGAGGAAAATGGGAAAGTTGTCAAAGATTTAGTTGATCCAAAGAAACTTTGAAGTATTCTGTTACTCCTGATATTGTAGTTGAACAAGCTGAAACCTAGCTTGACTACTTATACTGCTATTCTGGAATCACAGATGGTGTTCAAGGGGTTTTAAGAACCTGTGTTAAATTGGATGATAAGCTTCACTGTTATTAAGGGAAACTGTATTTACAAATTGCATTGAATACAGTCATTTAGTAGATGTTAAGATGCACAAAGCTCTTTAAAGGTTAAGGCTGTAGTTAGATATTATACTTCTATCAATAGCAGATCCAGTTTGAAGCTGCACATTCCAATATTTTGTTTCTACTTTATTGCCAGAAATGACCATCTGCATGGGTGGCCCTCTTCAGATGCTTCCGTGGCTGTTCACTGAGCTGCATCTGTGAAACAGTTTGATTCTTGATCCTTGGCCTTTTAAAATCGTACATTCCTAGTACTGACTGGAAGCAAGTAATTTGTGGTAGTGCTGTGGGAATGAGTAATGAGTCATAGTAGTGATGAGAGTAGGAGCAGATTAAAAGGGAGGGTACAACTAGTAAATCCTTCACTGCTGCTGACAGTGATGAATGATCGTACCTGAAAGGCAGGATAAAAATGCGAACTCATTACTACAGTTTGTGTCTTGCTCTTTGATACTTCGTTCTTGAAAACAAGTGCAATGGCCATTCTAAATCTACATTAAATCTTTTCTATGTTGTTTCATAGCGCTTGTAGATACATTGCATTTGTATTTAACATCTGTGCAAGTACACTTGTGTTTTAATATTTTTGGTGCTTAGTTAGAGAAGGCTGCTAATTTTTAAGTGATGAGATCATAGGGATTGTCTGAAAATAAATCAGGCTACTGCCTTTGTGTATTCATATAGTACTTGGTATTTGAATTAGGATAAACAAACTGGTCTGCCAGACTATTGCAGGAAGTTACTACACATGCGTTGTGTTTAGCTGCTACTTTTCTGTTTTCTTGCTCATATTTTTCAGACACAGAATTGTGAGCTTACACCTTGAAAGAGCAATTTTATGTGACTAAGCACCAGAATTATTAAGCATACTATTTTTCCAGAGACAGAGTTCGAGAACAGAAATTTCTTGTAATGTAAAGCTAGTTAAAGCTTATATATTGCTTAGCCACATGCTTCTTTGGAAGGTGACAACAAGTGCTGTAAATTATAGTTAACTGCTAATGTGTACTAGAGATCCAAAATTACAAACCTAAAGAAAAGCCAGAATGAGTAACCTTTGCAGTGAAAATTAAAAAAATGACCATTCTTACTGATGTATAAATAGTGCTAATGGAATGCTGGAACCATTTTCATACTGATCATGAATTTTCAGGGGTTTAGTGAAAATGGGAATAACATTTTAGCTCTATATACTTGTCTCCCATATTCACTTCCTGCTCAGTCTGAAGAAGAAATGTCTTCTGCATCCTTTAATAATATCTTGCATTCATTACTATTATGTTTTATTTTTCTCCACATGCACAATTTGACTGCTCTTTGGAAGGAGACAAGCCCCAGGAATCTCTAGTCTTTAGTATGTCCAAGTTGTCAGCTTCTCAGAAGAAATGAATAGAGAGCTGTATCTCTGAAAAACATAAAGTTGGCAATTGACCTATTTGCCCTACAAGGGTGGTTTTACAAATGTTAACTTCAGGGGATGCTAAGAAGAGACAGGTTGTCAACTTGTTGCCAGCTTAAAGCATACTTTTTCTTCATGATGAGCAAATAAGACTGCTTCTTCAAAGTGATGAGGAAAAAATAATGAGAGATTCGCAAATGTGGCTTGCTGAGAATTATAACTGTGTCTAAACCTAAGGGCAGTTATGTGTGTATTTTGGCTTGCTTCTCCAAATATGAAAGAGTAAGGTGTACTGGAAGCAAGGACAACTGGTCTTAAATAATTCTGATCCATGGAAAAGAGAGCTTTTATAAAACTTTTAAAGTTTTAAAGGTGTATGCTCTGAAAAGACTTCTTTGCTTGTCAATTAGAAACATACAATCTTAACACTGTATTTAGCAAGCTGACTACTAACTGAAGATATTCAAAGTTTAGAATTGAATTATAATCAGTGACGTGTCTAATCTAAAGGTTTTTAGAGAGGGTAAGAAGGTGTATATTTGTATTCCATAATGGCCAATACTTCAGGCTAATAAAGCTTAAACACTTAGTAACTGTTTTTACTAAAATGATGATCTGAGCAGTATACTGTAGGTATGTCCCTATGTGAAAGATATTTCAGAGGGTTTGGTTGTTTTCCTCTACCCCAAATCACAAGACTTTGCCAGCAGGACCGTAAGTAATTTCCTGGTTTGTTTTTACAAACCCTGTGTATAAAGAAGGATACCTTCTTTGCACTGGCGTGCTTCTCCAGCTGGAGACTAAGATCAGAGTGGACAATTCTGTGTTATTACTGTAGCCGTATTGAATATCAAGTAGCAACTATCGAACACACTGAACCAAGGCAGTTCAGAGTTTTTTGTTTCTCAAACAATATAAAACTCTTAAGAGCTGTATGCTGAGAATAGTGCTATCAGGGAGAGGAGAAGTAGTCAGGAGGCCACCTTTAATCTGCGATAGCCTAGTGGGGCCATAGCTTAAAATGCTGATAATTTATAGTTCCTTGTGACTAATGTGGAAAATGGAGGGAACTGCAGTGATATAAAAACAAGTAAGGCATGAACTTTCTCTTGTTCAACAATGAAATATAGAAAAGTTATCTCTAAAGTCTGCTTTCCTTTTTTGGAAAGACACTCTGGTAAGTGGATGAGCACTTAATTTGCTTGTTTCCTGTTAAAGGTGGTGGACTAGCGCTTGTTAATTTCAGTAGCGTATGGGGTTAGGTCTTTTTTCATCCTGAACTACAGGTACTTTTAGGCTTTCAAATTTGTGTTGTAATCTGGCTAGTAGTGTTATCTCATTACTTCACCTCAACCTTTTAAATTTTGCAATTTTTTTTTTTCTTTTTACATTTTCTTCCCTTGCTAATATTAAAGAAAAAGAGAACTGGAAGTTGCACCATGGCTGAAAAGTTGACAGTTTTCTAACTTCAGGCAAGGTAGAAAAGTGCATCCTGAACTTTTATGTTTAATTGCAGTATCAAAAGCAGAATTATAGGCTAGATGAGAAATGGTAGGTATTTCTTGGTTTAACTTGTGTGATGTGGATTCCCCCTGTAGCTAGAGCATTGTCCCTCACTGCTGAAGCAGGCAGGAGTTAATAATCCGAAGTGAACTCATTGGAAAACTAGAGTACCATAAAAAGAGATCAATAATAGACTAGTAGTATATCAAGTGAATTGCTATGATTAGCTGTATTATATAGCAAATAGAATCCTTGATTACTGCTCTGTATTTTCTACATCTTTTGTTTTGTCATCGCTGCCAAAGTCTTCCTCTTTTTCTCCTGTATAATGAACATCTGATATTGAGTTGTATAAGATTAAGGGTAAGAGATTTAAATAAATGGGATAAAGTCAAAGATTTATTTGTGCTAAGAAGTAATGACTTTGCAGTGATTTGATTAATCACTTCAAATAGTAGTAATTTAGGGGGTTTAAAACTTCTTTTGGAAGATACCTCTCTAGGGCTTTCTGCCTTATGGAACAGAAATCTGATTCATAGTGTAGGTGAAAAAGCCTTTCTTAAATTTAACCTGGGGTTAATTTTTTCTGTAGACACTAAGAAGAGGGAAGTTACTGAGTGACCAGGATATTCAGTAACTTCTGTTGAAATGAATGAGAGTGTGTTTTGACTAAGTCATGTTTGTCTGTCTTCTTAGTGCCACAGCGTAAACAAAGGCAGATGATGGGAGGGGGACAAAAGATGTATTTGCTGCTCCCAATTTCTAAAATGGAGAACAGCAAAACATTTCTGTTTCGCTTAAGCTCCTATAGGGAGTCTCTGACAGAGCTGAAAGTTGAAGCCATCTCTCTTTTGTCTTTTCACTGTGAAGCAGATTTTCAGGTAGCAATATTATATTAAGGATGAATTTTGCAGCAGTGTAATTTCTGTATGCAATTCCATTTTAAAGTTGAACTATATTTTGGGTTTTGCCGTTCTAGTTCAGTCTGTGCAGGAAATACTGTTGCCAACACTGTTGCACAACTGAAACTCCTCAGTTGCTGCCTTGGTGCTTGCTCTTACTTTACCAAAAAGGCATAGGTTACTGTTTAGTGAAAGAGGGATATCTGATGTGATTAATACTAGCTTGTGGCCTAGCTCCAGGATCTGTGTATATGCCATTTTCTGTGCTTTGTTTGGTGTAAATGTAGAATATTGGACTTCTACTGATCTAATTTTTTTTTTTTTAATAGCTACTCTGTACATTGGAATTCAGGTCTTTCTTGCCTAGACCTTCAGTTACTTAGATACGGGTGACCTGCTTAAAGCATTGCTTGCTGCCTGATTCTGTGGTTGCCCTCATCTTCACAAATAGGCATGCTACTAGGCTGTGGGGTGCTTGGAGCTCTAATTCAAGCTCAAGTTACTGGTAACCCAACATGAAGACTATGAGACTAGGTGTTCACTGAACTGTTATCATGTAGGTAGTTTCCTGAGGATCAAAAGCTTAATCTGACATGAACGAAGTATGAGAGATGAAGAACTGAAGTGAGCCTTACTTCTGGGACTTGTTTTTCTTCATCTCTGTTAAAATAATATGAGGGAAGTAATTGAAACATGATTTAGGAATGAGATCTGTTTATGCCCTAGAGAGAGCAACAGGTGTCCAGATTGCCAGTACTGATTAGCAGAAGCAAACAAACTTGCGTGTCACAAAATGTTACACACAAGACTGAAGGACCATGGAGAGCTACCCGGTATTGGGAAGGCAAATCATTGCTTCGCCTAACACAGTGAGGCACATCTCCAGGCAGGAGGCTATTGCCTGGAAAATCCGTACTTCTCACAAAGCCATAGCCAGCAATAACTGTAATTGTTTCGAATCAAGAGCTGCAGGTGAAACAGGTGCTCAGGCAGTTTATACCACCACCTTGTGAAGTGGGGCTAGCTGCAGTCAGTGCCACTTGCAGTAAGTCATGGTGACAAGACTGGACCTAGTAATGACAGCTGAATCACATTATGTTCTATATAGAGAGTTAGAAGCTAGTGTAGTAAACTTCTCAGAAAATCCTAAGCACTTCAGATATTTTCAACCATAAATATGTGTCTTTGTTTCAAAATGCCCAGTGGGTTTTCTGTAACTTCTGTTTTTAGGATGGATCAGGATTAGTAATGCAAAAAGTGAGAGTTCATTGCTATGTCAGGTCTAACTGAAAGAATAATTGCTTGTCATTGCTGTTACTGTGTTTCGGTATGTGAATGAATTATGGAGATAATTTTGATGGATATTTTTCTTGAATTTACCACCCAGCTCTGCAGCTTAAGCGGAATGCATCAGAATTCTTTGGGATCATGGGAGCGACCTCAGACTGACATCAGCACATGCTTCCTACATGGGAGAAATGCATGTTTGGGTCTCTGGTTATAACATGCAGTAAAATGCTAGTAGATTACTAAATTTTGTCATTATATGTAAGTAGTTTTTAAGCACTGATGGATGGATTACAGGAATGTTTTGCATTCCTTTGCATGTTTACACAAAAATAGCTGTTTATTATTTAACTGCGATATTATTTTACTTCTTTAATTAAATGCAGTAGGTTTTTGCTGAGCAGGAGGTAATAATCTAAATGCAATTAAAGCATTCCTAGAATTAAGAGTATGTACACTGCCCTCCAAAGACAGGATTGCTGAGGCTTCCAGGCAAAGGTATTGGGTGGTCTGCTGTTGGTTTGGAATACTTAAGTGTTCTGGTTTAGATCAGAAAGGTGTTAAGGTGCTTTTATAAAACTCCATAAACCATCATTAAACACTGTTCATTGAAGTAAATTTTAAGTAATCCTTCATGTGACATATTTGCTGTGGTTTCAGGCTGACATTTCAACAAGGTGTTTTACGTCAGCCTAACAATTACCTGTGACGGTTTCTCCATTTGCACGAAAGAATAAATATTTCTTGCAGCCAGTCAACAGTATTAATGTGGTTTGGTTTAATGGAAGAGGGGGGGAAAAACCCAAGTAATGAAAATGATGCTAATACTAGATGCTGCTAAAGGATATAATCCAGACATAATTACATATGAAATGAAAGTAAGTTTGGGATCACTGAAGGCATTAAGTATCTGAACTCTGATCCCACTGAAGTGAATTACCACTGTTAATTATAGTAGAGAACAGTTAAGCCAATATTTAATACTTTAATTCAAGTAAATTAAATGGGATCAGTGACTTCCCAGTTATGTAGATAAAAAAAGGCTGACCTGGAGCACTTTTGAACATTTATTTCTCAAATGCTGCTTTCAGTATACATAACTCCTTTAGGAGTGCATTCCAGACACATGCAGTGTAGTATTGAATGTGTCATTTGTTGAAATCTTTTAAAATTGGAAGGTAAAAATTCCTTGTGCAAGATAAGAGCGTCAGAGCTCTGCAGCACTTAAGTTTTGAGACAGTTTATGGCTATAAATTCAGTTCTAGTGTTGACTGAAGATGGTCTACCATTGTTGCACTGTTGACTGGTTATCTTGCCCCATCTTCAGGGAAGCCCAGTGGTGACTTAGATATGGCAGCTGAGCTAACAGTGTGATTCCACATCCTGTCGCCAGGCAAGACAGCCTGACTTACAAACACAATTTATATAAACTATAATTGGCTTTTGGTTGAGTTAGGAATTGCTTCCTTGGGCAACCTGTTCCAGTGCCTTACCATTCTCACAGTAAAGAATTTCTTCATTGTATCTAACCTAAATCTCCCTTGTTTAAGCTTGAGCCCATTGCTCCTTGTTTTATCACTACAGTCCCTGATGAAGATAAGGAGGATTTCGCATGAAATCCCTGGTTCACATTTTCTAAAGTAGTTATTATTGCTGAAAGCAGAGGTTTGCTTGCCTCATTCATTCTATTCCACTAAAGAATTCACCTGTTTAAATAAAAACATCTTTGAATTGAAACCAGTGTAGTTCACTTAGTCCATTTCTCTGGCTTCTGGTGGCAGCCCTAAATGCCTTGCTCTGGAAGTTGTCATCTATGGACCCTGCTTCACCCATTTGCAGTGCTTGTTTCCTCCACAATCTTTACATTGGGCCCAAACTCCTCTCCTAGTGTGAATGCTTTCCCACCCTAGCCTTTAGTTATCCCCTCACTCCCCTTCTTCTTCCCCAGAGCTCTCATCTGTCTCTGTGCCTTTCCCAGATTCACTGTTACAGCATTTTGTACCCTGTTTAGTCATATCTTTCCTCACCCAATACCTGTTTCTTCAGTTTCCCCCCTGAATTCCTTAATCTTCCCATTTCAGCCATAAATTCAGCCTGAAGCAGATGGCTGGTGTGGGAAGTTTAGGCTAAAAGTGTTGCAATTTGGCTAAGTTTTGAGAAACTTGGAAGAGATTTGTGAGGGAATTAACCCTGGATAATATTTCACATTTCACTAAATACTGTCTTCTGGGCAATGTGCTTTGTCACTTTGTGTGGACCTTCCCATCTGGTTTAAAATTTGTTCTCTGCAGTAACTAGCTAAGCTTCAGTAGAGTAGAAGAGCTGTTTTTATTTGGGGTTTATAGAGTTAAAGAGTTTTAAAGATAATTGATCTTGTTCCCTGGGCTAGTTTTAAGTAGTTTTCTATAAAAGTATTGTCTGTCAGAAGCATTTTGTTGGAAATACCTCAGGTCTTTTATACTTGTTTATAGTTTACACCAGGGATTTGTGCTAGAGTAGAGTTGTTGCAGAGCTTGCTTTCTTGCAGTTTTAACCTACCACTGTCTGTAGCACAATGCTGTGAATCTGCTTCCCTAGCGTGCAGTCTGTGTGGTAATAAAGGCAGCAAAGTACATTCCTACTGCCCAGTTCTCCTTAAGTGCTTATGTGAACCAGACTTATACTCTTGTTTTTCAAGCTCTGTCATTACTAAACTTCTTTCTTCTCGCCTAGCTTTTCACTGGGTTTCAACACAGGCTTACCTTCCTTACAGCAGGCCTTTTTGGGCTAATTGGTAATTCTTGAGTCCTGGTGTATGGCTGTTACTTGCCCAATCTATTAAAAACTGTTAAAAAGCCCGTGTCTTCAGTCATGGGAGGTTCTCTTTGCTAGAGAGATGTACCAACCGTCTTTATTGTCTCAAAGTACAAACCTCATGTACTTTATCTGGCCTTTGAATGCCAGAATTAATGCCACACATCAGAACTATCAGGAGTTCCTGAAGTCTGAACCTCCTAAACCCGAAAGCTCTTCTGAAGGCAAGGAATTACTTGACAAAGACAAATCTGATCACATGGAGCCTTTCTGTGCTCTGGTGGTCCTGAAGTACTCAAACCAAAATGAAAGCCACCCAACAAAAAAAAACCCAGTCACTTTACCCTGGAAGATAATTAAGGTATAGAAAGTCTTTTCCCATCTATCTCCTGTTAATGCCTATTACCATCTGGAGGAGTGAGTTGTTTTGAGGTAGCACTCCTCTATCCCGATATCTCCATTGAATGCAATTTGTTTCACATGCCTGTTAAAAAAAAAGTCTGCTGAAAAGTGAGCACTGTCAAATAACTGATTAAAATCATGAATACCATGGAGTAAGTAGGGATTAATTTATATCCTGGCCCAGCGTCTCTTTCAGTACAAGAATAAGAGGATATTGAGTTATATCAGCAGATGAGAAGTTGAAAATAAATGAAAGAATATGTTCTCAAAGCTGTATTTAAGCTGTGTAGCTTCTGGCTGCAGCAGGTTGTAGACATGTAGAGCTTGCATGGCTGAACAAATTAATGGGAGAAAAATCCATTAAGATTGTGAAATACAGAAGGTACAGGCCTTAAGTTATTGGAAATTTCTGTAGTACTGGGTGAAATACCATTACATGCTTGTCCTCTTTCTTACACTCTTCCCTGGGCATTTCTATGCTGAGATTGTTCTATGCCAGTTCCTTTTTAGGAACAGGATGGTGTCAAGCCCCTAGGAAGACCAAAGAACTTTTGCTTGGAAAAGGAGGAAGCTAGGAGAAACAAACTCAGTATAGGGGACAATAAATGTGATCAAAGGAAGGGATGTCTGCTTCAAAGTATCAAAGATAGAAAGCAAGGAAGTGGAGGGGATGCTGTTC
Source organism: Amazona ochrocephala (assembly GCA_039720435.1). Lineage (NCBI taxonomy): Eukaryota > Metazoa > Chordata > Aves > Psittaciformes > Psittacidae > Amazona > Amazona ochrocephala. The sequence continues at coordinate 68,340,936 of CM077879.1, forward strand.
AGAGCACCCTCCAAAGCACTAGAAAGTGCTTGAAAATATCAAAGGACCTGACAGGTACTTCCCAAGGGCTCCTATTGAGGACAGGTTGTTTAACTAAAAGGACCTTGTGGTTTTACTTGATGCTGCCATTTTTATATTCTTCAGCAGGTTAAGGTCTTGAACGCTTTGCTGTTGGCAAAATTTGCTTCGAATGTGATGCCAACTGAGAGTAGAAACATTGTGATTTGAGAATTAGGCATTGCATTTCTCTAACCCCAAAAAGCAAACTTTTGAGGGAGGAGTATGTTTAAGAAAGAGGTGGGGGGGGGGAAGATCCTAACAGTTTTCTCATCACAGTACACTGAGTAAATGTTTAGACTGATATATAACCTTCATAGTGTTATGTTGTACAAAATTGCCAAGAGCTTAGTTCTTAGTCTGAATGCTATGCTTGTTTTGAAATTTAAATAATAAACAATTTATGTATGTATATATTTCAGCTTAAAATCACATTTTGGCGGACTTGGCTGTTAATAAAAGCTTTTGGTGGAATCAAGCGCTCTGTCCATCCAGTGAAAATATGAACAGGACCACACAAAATGCTTCCACTGTGTCATTTCTTTTACTGCTGTTCCATTAAAATAAACTCTTTGCCATAGAACTACTTGTCATTTCCCGCTTCTCAAAAATATTATAAGTAATGTAGTTGCTAAAGCTATTCCACTTCTAGCTTTGGTATCTACTTGACTATGTTTGCAGAAGTTCCCTTTATGTTCCTTCCTGCCATTTCTTTTCAACCACATACAGTACTGGATCTTAAATATACTGTATTAAATGCAGGTTTCAGCCAGTGCTGCTTACAACTACACTGAAGCTAGTCAGTGTCATACTCATCTTGGTTTGTCATCAGTGCTTCCAGAAGGAAAGTGCATTTGATCTTAATGCATGTATCCCAGTGTCCATGTCTACTTCAGCATTTACTGAGATAAATTCTTGACTTGTATCTTCTGCTTACAGTATGCTTTTTCTGTCTCTTGGATTTTATTGCTTACTGAGCTCCACTGAAGCAGAAAGGAAATCTTTAACTTTATGGACATTTGTTGAGCTGGATAATTAGCTCATCTTGTTTGTATGTTTGTGCAGTCTCCTATAACATGGCCCTGTGTCATTATCATGTCTGCTGGGCTTTCTTAAAATCATAAAAATCATGGGTGTATTCTTATTCAGCTTCCTTGATTCAAAACTGCCTTTGTTTCATCTGACAATGGGGTTTCCCCTACTTTTGTACAAAGTATGAGAATAATTCTTTTATAAGTGTTTTCAGTACCCATGAGGTTTTTCTGTTACTTTTCTGGAGGCGAGCGCATAAGTAGGATTTGTTTAGAAAGCAGAGGAGCTGGTTTAGTAGAGAAATATTTTGTGATTTCTGTTTCACATGAACGAATGAAAATTCACAAAATTTATTTGAACGTTGTCTTAAAACTCAAAAATGTATGTAATGATACCTTCAAATGTCTTAAAATAGTGAAATTCCCAGCAAGTAGTGAACTGGAGGTTTAGGATGAGTTGTTGTCATATGAGTTTATTATTCAGTACCACCAGCTTTGGTATTTCCTTTGGCATTATATAACCTTCAGTGTAGGTAGATGGAATTAAGATGCTCTCCGTAAGGCACAACTATAGTGTCGTGATTCAGAGATGATCTCCCAAATGATAAGAATGCATGAGATTGGTGTCATGATAGGGCTACAATTCTATTCTTGTATTAATACACAGTAAAACATTAGAAGTGCTGTTAACATCCTTAAGAAATGTTTTTGGTTTAAGCACGATTCAGCATGCATTTTAGTTTGCAAGTTGACTTCACCTTTTTGAATTCCTGGGATCAAAGAGCAGTGCTCACTTGCTCCTGCAGCTGATGAATACTTACGACGTTTTGTTACATTTTTCTTTGCAGTTAGTTTCCAACACCTTCTCCTCGTTTACAAGGGTATGAATAATCTGCATTTACATGCACTGCCTGTAGTGTTCACAAGCTGCAGGTAGGTAATACTAACTCACAGGGTTGTGCTTGAATGCATCACTTCTGTTATGCTCTTACCCCTTCCACTGTGCCAACAGCTGAGAGAGCTGTGAGTTTTCCCTACACTCACATCTTTCTGGCTCATTGTCAGTAAAGCTATGCCAACTGCACCAGCCAGTAAAAGCATATAGGAAAAATAAATTTGTCATAGGAAAAGTACAGAGAAGTGATTACTTTCCTGCAATACTACACAGAAGGCACTGTTAGGCTACACTTCACTAATGCAGAAAAAATAGCTTTCAAAATCAGGGGGTTTGTCAGCGATAGTGTCTTTGAGGACACTTCCACTCAAAGAGTTAGGACCAAAACATGAGGTATTTTTAAACTGCTGTAATGTAAACATTTTTAATAATTCCAGGAGTGCATGAGACAAAATGTTATCATTGTATTGTATCATTCTCTAAGAATTCTGTGCCAATAATGGTAAAGGGATGTGCTAGCTGATATGCAAGAGATTTATGTAATAATTATCTTTGATGAACTGTACTTCCTACAGTGTTTTCTTCATTAAGTTTCCAAACATTTCCAGGTTATTTATATTGTAATATAAAATAATAGAAAGTAAAATAGTTGTGGAAGTATATCTGTGACTGTTAACCTGAGAAACTTTTGTTTTTTTAATCTTCCTTAAATGCACACTTACCCTTTCCCCTTGTTATTATAGTGAGGGGAAATCAAGCGGGCTCCTTTTTCTGTAGAACTTAATTCCTAAGTACAAATTCAAAATCTGTAAGCTTCAGGACACAAACTTCAGGATTTGTGTGATTATTTTGTGTCTAATTCTTCTAAAGAACTTTGCAGGACCGTGCAGAAGGCATTGGGATACTGAATGCTTCAGTTTATGCTTAAAGTTGCTGAGTCTTGGCGTAGCAATCTAAATAACAACATCATTGCCTTTTTTTCTTATACTTGTTGAGCAGAATCTGTCCCATGAAAGTCAGTAGTACAACTGAAATTAATGTTAAATAATACATTCAGTATTTGTCAGAACTGTATTAAAGGACTGTTGCAAATGAATCGATTATTTACAGACTAAGGTCAATTTAATTGATCTGTACTAAATGTATTGTATTGCCATAATATGAGAGAACTAATTTCTAGCCTTCACTCAACACTAACTCCATATGCCAGAGATGGCTATGGAGTAGAAAGTTGGTTTTATTGCTCTAGAAATAGGAGTACAGATCATAGAATGGCTTCAGATTTTCTGAAGTCAAAATGTTCAGAAAATATAAAATGTGCAGAACATTGCAGGTGTTTAGCTTTGACATTTGTGAACAGTCTTGTCAAAATGTGCAGAAACTGTTCTGTACCGAAACCAAAGACTATTTTCTATCCTGTCTAGGAGGTGTACAATATTAAGAGCCCTTAGGAGTAGTTTTCATGGGAAAAATATTGTCCACATGGCAGAAAACTTAAAAATTAAGTCTGTCTTCCCTATACTTGCTGTCTCCCTGATCCTGCTATAAATTGAGGAAGGGACTATGATGAGAAACTTTTGAGTAAGACAAGGAACTGGTGCTGGTAAGTTGCACCCTCTCAGTTACTTTCCTGACATGAAATGCCTAATCAGTTTTAATCTAACAAGTGGGTCACTATTAATTTGAGTGTGCATAGCACATATGAAGTTCTATATCACTTACCGAAAGTTACAAATGGGAAATAAGCCAAGAGAAAACTGAAATAATTTCTGCAATACAAAAATATAATTAATTAGAAAAGTGCTATTAACATATTTAATGTAAGATGCTCTGAAGGCCAGGCTATTACCAGTGTAGTTTATGACAGTCTTTTCTCTCTTTTGGCTACAGAAGATTGGAAAATATCAAGTTTCTATTAATGGCATATCAGTTTCTTTTAGTTGATGATCTTGTCTCAGTGTGCTTATTGTGCATGGGAGGTGAACCTAAGAATACCAGAAAAAAGCAGTTTTGCTAGATTTCTGATGTCCCTTCAGATACTTTAGTTAAAGCTATTTCTTCATCTGTGATAACTTAGAACTTGGCAGAAATACTGTACAAAGTAGGTGTAACAACAGTGGATCAGTTTCTCTGTCTTTCGGAATAGTTGTGGTGAGCAAAATTCCAAGAGATACATGTACCAGAAAACCTGCAAAGGTTTTTCACTGGGCTCATGTAAGACCTGTGAAGTCCCAGAAACTTAAGATATTCCCGTATCTATGTGAAAGCTCTGGCCTAGATCACAAAATCAATTTAGAGGCTTAAATTTTATTTAAGAGCCATCCTCTGTTTCCTAATAGACTTTTTGATCTCCAGAATGCCCAGTCTGTTATCTAGATTATAAAAAAAACCTATAGGACCTGTGTTTTCACTGATTCGTTTCCTCTGATTATCTATGGAGTTGTCCACATCTGATTTTAATTAGCAATTGCAAGTCACAGGTGTGTGCATATGAAAAAGAGAGGAGGGAAATTGTTGGTTGGGGCTCTTTCTAGGTATGGGGACAGATTGTATTTTCTTATCTGTGCTGGTTTAACTGAATGTTTCCTTCAAGTGGGTCAGTTTAACAAGAAAAATTAGTAAGTTATTTTCCTTCCTTTGCTTTCCTCATTCTTGCATTCTCTCTGACCTGCCACAGAAGTGGTAGATGTGGATTCAAATTGCTCTGGATCAGAAAAGTTAGTGAACTCTAGTCTTATGCATTGGTGGTGGGTGAAGATGAAAGAAGAGGGAATTCCACTGTCCAATCAAACACCAGGGCAGGGTCCCTCTCAAGGAATGCTTCTTCCTGTAGCCCAGAGTTAGGTGTTTAAACAAAAATACTGTGTAAGTTTATCCTTTCATATATTATCCAAATTGATCTGGTAGCTGGGAGAGACATAGATAAGTTATGTAGAGTTTAGATGTCTTCAGCAGCGCTTTAAATACCTGGCTTGTTTTATCTCATGATAGCTCTGAAAAATGTTTTCAGAGTTGGGAAGAGATTGGTGTGTTTGAATTGTTCCTCAGGAACAGCCTAGACATCACCACTATACGTAGCATTTTTCAGGCATTCATCCCCTTCTCTTTATCCTATGCTGGAATACGCTTACTAACAAGATGTTGCTAAGAGAGGAGGAATAAGCATAAAATGCCTCTTACACGGTGGCTTTACTGCTTACAGAGTTTGGGCTATTGCTGCTGCTGGTCTGCATCTTTGTAAGTGAAAATGTGATTTTTCAAGTTAGAAGATGAAGGCTGGAGAGAAGTGACTTAACAGTAAAGTTTGTGGAAGTTTTCAGTATTCTAAGATAATATCTGTTCATATAAACCGCCAGGCTACAAAGGATTTCAGGGTTTTAAGAAGCTTCTACTCAGCTTCCAACTGGCAAAAATAACCATATTTTTAATAGTAGGAAAGGTGGTGGTTATGCTGCTTTGCATTGCAGAGTGTTCCATATCCCATGTTGTGTCATGTCTCAGAGTAGGTCAGTATGAAATCAAGAATGAAAGAAATTAAATTTTGAAGGTATTTGTTTTTTCCAGCTCAGTAACTGAATATTTCATCAAGGGCCATCTGGGAGCTGATCTGAATATGCTGCAGTGAAGAGAGCAGCCAGGGAGGAACTGTAATGAGTCCTCAGTATACATTCCTGACTGCCTTCAAACAATTTGGCAGCCATAATTTTTTAAAGCATTCCAAGCACTCATCTCTCATTGTCTTTTGTGGTTTGGACGAAGAATCGTTGATTGTTGGACTGGTTTTGAGGTAGTCCCTTGAGTGCAATTGTGGATCTTACCTCACACATTATCATCTGCATTTGCATATAATTGAGACATAAGCTTTCTGGCAAACTGCAAAAGTAATGCTGTAGATCTGTTGTTAAATTTTCTAAGAGCATACACAACAGGGATGCCAGCCTAAGATGTAGGTCAAGAATTTGTCCATAAATATTCTTTATTAAATACAATGAAATCCTCGGGAGGATGTTAGATATGAGTTAAAGAAAAGACCTGTATCCAAAACTTCTTTACTATGGGGAGTAAGATAAAATGAGAATTAGATCTTTTTTGCCTCTACACTTGTTTGTTTGAAACTGAAACCGTTCCATTCCAGGTTTGTTCTTTTTTCTTCATTATTATTATTTTTATTTTTGCCCCCCCCCCTTTTTTTTTTTTTGAAAAGAGCACCAAACCACCCCCAAATCCATGATGTCACTTTTGTAAATAACATCCATGCATGAGAATACATGTGTGTATTAGGGGTGGGGGGTGAGACAGTGAGAAACCACAGAGGCACTTTATACTTAACATTGCTCCTGCAGCAGCTAGTAGGGCGAGAGGTGACTTTAGCAATGACTTACATTACATAATACCTCCCATCTCACTGCAGATGTGTGAGTTTGTTTAAATGTTTTATGAGGTTTTTATTACACTGTAATGTAGTCCCAACCCCTCTGCAGTTGCCAGTTTGGTCACAAAATATAATAAATTTTCAAATACCTAATGCTTCAGCTATTCAATAATTTTCTGACAGGGCCTCCAGTGCAATTATGATACCACTGTGTCGCTGGGCTACTTTTGTTTGGGATGTGTAGAATAGCATCTTTAGTTCCCTGATCCTGTTCTACAAAATCTCTGTGTTCAAGCAGATGTGAATGTTCTGTACACTTGTAAAAAATTACTGTTCTCTGTGTCCATTTTTCATGTTCTGTGATATAATAGCAGGCTGTGCAGCAGTAACCAGTCCTTTCACACTCTTTTGGGGTTGCCATGCCCAGCTGATTTGTGGTGTAAGCAGCAGTCTCAGCTATGGAATTTTTTCAAGGTTCTGAAACAAACTGAATTCATGGAAAGCATCTGTACTGTGTGCTGATATGCTGCTTTGCACCCATATGATGAAGTTTACATTGGAGGCCACTGAACATTAAACACCAATTCACGAGAAAGCTGAGTACAGGCCAGAGCAGTCTTCACTTTACTTTGGAACATTGCTCCTCAGTATCCCATTCCCTCAAAAATTTTATGAATTTTTACAGAAGGGAGGAAATTCAGTTTCTGAAAGAATAAACCCACAACCCTATGCTTTAAAAATATGCTTAATTTATAAGCAGATGATAATTTTTAACTATGTATTTCAAAGGATACTAAGGAAAGAAATACATGCATAAGGAAAGTGATTCTCTGTTTCCAGTTTCTGCTTCCACTGAGGCAGCTTTCTGCTGGGCTCTGAACACTATGTGGAGGGCCGATGGTTAGGTCTTGATTGAGAAGGACAGTTTTACATTTTGAAATCCCTCTCAAAACGGGATGGCTCCTGAGCTGCAGAAGCAGGCAAAGAGAGATTGAGTATTTCAGCAGAATTTTGCTCCTGAGGAGCTTGTGTCACTAAGCTGGAGAGAGACTGCTGGAAAACAACAGCCTTACCATATGCATGAAGCATGTGGTAGATACATGTTTTTCCATAGTTATTCTTCAATGGTCTTTTCAGCAGAGACATGACTGTTTTCCGTACTAAACTGTTATGTACATTTCCCTGTTTAGACAACTTGTATTAAAAATACATTGAGAGGATGCAATTCAAAATTCCGTAGTGAAATTATATCTGTGAAGTGTCTGATTGTCAGAGGCATCTGTCACATAAAACAAATGGTCTTACTTTGGCCTACAGCTTTCTGAATGGTCTTTGTAATAATAAGCTACTCAAAGAATTCAGCTGTGTCTCAATATAGCTAAGCTATACCTTCTATATAAATATCTGCCTATCTGTCTGGAGTTCAAAAATATAAAAGTTGTTTCCTTAACATAGCTCGTCAGTTTTAAAGTGATTTGTGAATTCCTTAGGTCATCTCAGCAATAACAATATCTAACATTTCATTTAGATGTCACAAAAGGTAGTTTTTTCCTAGTAGGGATTACTGTAGGGATTACTAGACTTTGCTGATTTCACACAGTGAGCCAATGACTCTAGGCTTAGGTCTAGAGATTCTGTATCTTCTGATCTGTAAAAAATTGCAAAATAAAGAGCCAATGTTTGTTACCATATGCTATTTTGTATGTCAGCTATCTCAAATTACACACAGCAATGTCAGATTGGTAGCAGGATGGGATGTTCCAAAAGACTGCAAAAGTTAAAGTGAAATAAAGCTGCTTTTTCCTCTGGATCAATGATTGCATGCCTGTGTTCCTCATGGTGTCAGTAAGGTATGAAAGCATTGCCCATGCATTTTGAACATTTTCTAAATATTGTGTGTATGCATGTGCCAACTAAACGTATATTCTGAATAATTAAGTTAACCTGCTGATAACTTAGGTGCAATATATTTCCATTTTTATTCTGCTTTCCTGTGAGGTGTCTTTTGTGTGTGTAAATAGTAATTTTCCTTTGGTTTGTATCTAGCTGTGTTGATTGAATACCTGCATATTTGTACAGCCCTCTACTTTTGGGGTAAAAGACGGCATATGCTTACACTTTTCTAATGTTAGTGGATAAAATACAATAATCCTTACGTGGAAAGGAGTCGGTGAGATGTTCAGTTCGATGGAGAGTGTAACATGATATGAAACACTTTGGTAATTTGCTATTTTTTCCCCCCTCTGGAAATGAAATATTAGAAATATCAGTCTAAGCTGAGAAGAAAGAATTTTAACTTAATTTTAGCCAGATGGAAACAGTTTATAAGCAAGGGTGAGGTGGGAGAGATTTTTCTCTAATTATGGCTTTTGTGACTTGGGTGAAGAGTGAGTGTACTACCTACAGGGAAAACAGCTGACGCCGCCTACATGTCTTACTTCCAAGGCGCGAGGATTGAAGGTACCAAAAGAAGGTTGTGAAATCACAGTCCGTACCTCGGGGTGTGTGCTGGTTTGTGAAGAAGATGCGAAGGCAGTGAGTTATGCCTGTCCCTAGCTGGTATATAGTTCAGTGGGAGTTAACTCCAATTGACTTAAGGGCTGGGAGAAAGCAAAGGCTGATGCTTTATTTTCTTTAGTGTAGCTTTGTGAAAAAAGGAGACTGATTTTGTTAGAAGCTTTCCTCAATTCAGAAAGAGCCAGTCATCTCCTATGCTGTTTTCCACCGTCTGAATAGGAATCGGGCAAGGGGCCCAGCAGGCACATACTCTACCTTAACCCCAGTGGTGCCTGAAGAAGCCGAGTCCTCTTTCAGGCAGTTGCAGTGGGAAAGGGCCAGCAGCTACTTCAAAGTGCCCCTTACTCACATCACTGATACTTTGGGGGCTAGAAGGGAAGTAGTAGAAGGCAGCTGGGAGAGCTGCCAAGTGTCACACTTTTGGCAGCTTTGTCACACATTCCTTCGATTTAGGATTTGGCTCTGCCACAGGAAGACTTGCGGGTTTCTGCTTGAAGTTTTACTTATTTACCGCTTGGGGCCACTGTGGCACTCTTGAGCAGGAAATGTGGAGCATCTCCTCCCCGTTGGATCCCAGGCAGGGAGGAGCTCTTGGGAGGTCGAATTTGCAGCGGCCTATGGGCTGGACCATTTCCTATTGCCCTTATTGCCTTTGCTTCTCTTCAGGTGACTGAAGCAACCTTGAGCATCCCGGGAATGTCCTGTCACTCCTCAACTAAGCAGGTTCCCTGACAGCCCTGGTCTAGTGCTGATTGATCCCATCCTAGTTCCCCATCCATCTGGGAGCACCTACTCCAGGTGCCAGGACTGTGTAGTTCTTTACCCTTCTTCAGGGTAGGGTGTGCTGACAACAGGATTAAGTATTTGGTCATCAAAAATAACACAAACTGAAGACAAGATTATGCAGCATTGTTAAACAGTGAGAGAAAGCCAGGACAGCAGGACAAGTTGTAAAAGTCATATAATCGCTGCTGAAAATGCACGTGTGTCTTGAGGTAGTGAAGCTCTACGATGGTGGCAAAAACACTTCAGATTTTAGTTTAAAATGTGATTGGAATAGTGTGTTAACTCTGTTAGGCAAATGCTTTACTATTAAATTCAATACAGTTAAACTTGTTTTTTCTATAGTAGTACCTGAAAGAAAGTACTTTCTTTCTGCTTTGCTGCATTAGTCTTTCAATCTGTAGTTAGGACCATAATTTTCTTGTTCACTTGTATTTGAAATAATGCAGAATTGAGGTTAAATAACATTCCTTTTTCTAGTTGGATCAGTGTTGGTAAGGTCATTGTTTTGTTTTATGTATTTAGAGCAGTACTAAATTGGAATGCTGGGGGTTTTATACATTTCTCTGTATGTTTCGTGCAAATTAAAAAATAACTCAGGAGGCTTCACATTGAATCTCACTTTTAACACCAATGTAAATGTAGCTTCTTTCAAAGAGAACAGGCAGTGGAGATCACTTCTTTGAATGGGTTAGAGGGAGAGATAAAGTTGCCATTCTCTATTGTTTTAATGGTAGCGAGTGACCTGCTTAGCCTGGAGCAGGAAGTCCCTGGGGCCTAGACATCCACTGGAAGCAAAACTGACCACAGTGACCCACCGCAGCTCTGCTTCTTGGTTGCAGGGGTGTGGATTAGTATTGGTTTTCAATTTAGACAAGATGTTGTGTGAGTCACCTGCCCCTTGCCCTCCCACCAGTGCTATGAATAATAAACTCAGTGAGAAGTTGCAAGCCAACTGATGTGCTGCCAGGGCACGGCTGCTTCTCCCTGCAGTCCTTTCCCTCTCTGCACTTTGCTGGACCTGCAGGGCCTGTTGTGGGTGGAGGTGAAATACATCTGGAAGGGGCTGATTCAAATGGCACTCTTTAAGTCAAGAAGGAGGTTCTAAACCTGACCCACCCTGGGGAAAAGGGGCTGAGGTCATGGGAGGGCAGAATGCAGAGTACTATTATGATGAAAAAGTGAAAAAAAAAATTACATCAAATGTTTGTTTAAGGATCATGAGTCCTGTCCCAGCCCCTTCAGTTTGCCAAATATTACATGAAGCTACATAAAAACCAACTCTAACCTCTTACAGCTCTCCCATTAGGTCACATTAAGCTTTGGCAGGGAGGATGGTCCTACTTGGTGGTTTTCTGATTTGTGGTTTGAATTTGGCCAACCTTACTTATTTAAATTTAGTTTACTTTGTAAATGCTCAATGATAGAGTAAAACTCTAGAGTAAACTTGTTCTGGCCAACATTTATTGTGGAAACATTCTGTATTATCAAGAGATCTTTGCAGAACAGCTAACAAATTAAAACAAAGCATTTCAAGCACATATTGAAGTTCTTTTTGTAAATGAAGAAAATGTACTGATGGCTTCAAGCCATCAGTTCTGGTGGTTATCCACTTCTAGCCCTCTGGGCTTTTATAAAACTGGTGTCTTTTCACTCTCCCCATGAGGACAGCAGTCCCTTTGGCTGTGGTGCAACCAGGGGAATGAATCAAAATAGGTTCTCCTTCTTTTAACTATGTTAACTTTTTAACAAGTTTGTCTTTCCTTCTTTTAGGAATAACTTGGTGACGCTGTTTGTTCACATGGAGGCCCACTTTGACTGTTGCCATTAAACCATGAAGAGCTGATTCCAAGTAGGGCTTTTCCTAATCTGAAAAAATATTAATTACACTATATGTAAATTATATTTTGTCCACTGGAAATAAAATTTAAAATGTGGGGAGGATTATCTACTCTTTATGTCTTCTGCATGAAAAAATTGGTTATTCTATCACTAATGTTTTCTTTATAGAAAACACCTTAACAGAAATAGGAAAAAAAATTCAGTTGCATTTTCCTTCATGAGACATTTTTGATGTGTTAAAAACAATAGAAATTCTTTATTTTGCAATCAGATTGGTAGGTGACTACTTGTGGTAGAGTAATAGTCCTGTTCTTTCTTAGGACTATGATCTTGTGACATACAAGATGCATCTTTATAGCTTTTTTTAGTGCAGTTGCCAAGTATCATTGAAATATAATCTTACCATAGATAATTTGTACTGCATGGAATGCAAATAGCAAGAGCTGTGAAGCACTTGAAGAAGCCTTGCTTATGAACCTCCTGCTTTCTAACTTTTGCAACTTGGGAATGTTGAAAATTTCATTTAGATGAAAAACATGCAAAGAAACCATTTGAAGTGTTTGTAATATTATTTTTTTCAGAGCTTCAGGATTTGTGAACTTTCTTGATTTGCGGGGTAAAAATGGCACATTGCTTTTCTCTTTGAAAAGAAGTTTTACAGCAGTTTTAAAGATAAGTGACTAGGCATAGGGACTACTAACCTAATTATGATTTTAAGTAGAAGTTTTATGTCAGAAATATCTCTTAAATTGTTTTAAGGAATATGCCTGCAGTTTTGATTCTGCAATTGCAGTTATCTCCTGCCAAACTTTATGGTTTTATTCTGTGTATGTATCTTGTGTAGACTAGCTTTTCCATCATTTTGCATACGAATTTAGACTCTGCGTAGCTGCCTGACAGCCCTGTAATCTGGTGATTATAAAGAACAGGTTCAATACTCATGGCAGTGTTTGTACAATGCTCCCATATTTGGCACTTAGCAAGGTTAATCACTGCTTTTTGGCAGGATAATTAACCAAATACCATGCTCACTGATACCTCAGCAGAATTGCTTCTCATCCTGGAGTTAGCTTGTCGAAACAAGTTAAATGTTCTTATACTTCAACTGTAGTGCCCTCAGCAGTGTAGGTTTCAAATATATTATGAAAGTCATTTAAAGAAATATAATCTCTGGGTTTTTTTATGCCCATGGAGTCTTTGAACTCTTGGTTGACTTTTCACAAATGCTGGCAACTAGAGCAATAACTTTACTGATATGTTTGATTATCTGCTAGTTACTGTTAAAACACCAATCCATTCTACAGGAGTCGCTATCACACCAGCTGGTGATGACCTGACTGGAGGTGAAGAGTAACCTAGAGATGAAAAATTCCTGTATTATCTGAAACTCTTAAAACATTCTGTTCATCTTAACACTGTTTACTCTTGATGTGCATTTCCTGTGGTAGTAAAAACACCTTTAAATACAAAGGCATATTGTGATGGCTGTCACTGACACTACAGTTCAGAGCTGGAGACATGTTTTTACGAGCAGATGTGTCAGTAGCATTTGTATTGTTGAGAGGATGTTGAATTATTAAAAAATGGCAAAGCTGAATATTGTTGCAGGGCAAGTTTTCCAGAGCTATTCATATGCTGTACAAATTGTCTCCCATATGACAACATTATTTCCATTTGTTTTTTAAGTATCAGTATAAATTTGACTATGAAAAGACCTGTGCCAAATCTCAATAATTTTTTGGATGGAAAGTGCCTGTCCTGTTCATTAACAGTTATGTTCTATTTTTGTTTATGATTTTGTATGTATGATCTTGTAGGGTTGGTTTCAGAAGTGACAGAAGAGTTAGTACATGATGTTTCTTATTGCAGGGTCAGTCTGTAAATACATCAGTTTGTGATTAGTGATGCTTACTAGCTTGCCAGAGGTTCGGATTAAATACTTAATCACCATTATACTAAAGCTGAGAAGAGTCATTACTTCCAGTTGTATGAATGAGTAAAACAGGAATCTAAATGGAGGTTGTTTGGGTCAATACTGGGTCAGTACTGGTGACTGCTCCTCAAAACTGTTACAAAATAAGTATATTGTCAATCTGCTTATATTTGGTGTGGTTTTGGCATAGAAAGATATATACTTAATTCCCTCAAAAATTTAAATAGAAATCAAATAGAGAATTATGCAGTTTTTCCTCACAAATCACACTGCTCCATTTGCGTTATTACACTATTTTGTTTTCTCAACAAGCTTCTATAACAATAGCATTTATACTCAGGTTATCTTTTATTGTGCACTGGCCAGATTTATTAGACACTCTTGCTTTATTGAATATAGACTGGCTGATATCAGAAACAACCTGCACACTATAATAGCAGTATCCGTAATTTAGATTTATTGTCACTCCTCATCTGTGATACTCCACTGTTATGGAGAACGTTGTGCTATGACTTTGCCTGCTCCCTTAAAATTCTCTGTAGCTAACCTTTGATATTGATTGATAGGCACATAAGAAATGTATTATAGGAGTAAATCTGACCAATAGAAGGTTGCAATTCTAGAGCTCCCTTTTCGTATTTGATTCCAGGTTTCTTTACAATATTCAAGTTATATTTATATAAACATGTAGTCTGTATATTTAATTTCATGATGCTGAACACAGTATAAATCATTCACTGAAAGAAGCTAAAAGAAGAAAGAAGTCTCCCTAAATTATAATTAATGTAAAACATACAAAATAACAGCAGTTAGTTGAAGTGTTTGAATAATGTTGAATTTGGGAAAAAGGACTTGAAGAGTTCACAAAAAAAAAAAAATTAAAATGCCAATTATTCAAGTAGATGCCAAATTTTGTATTGGCATAAGATAGAAATATTCAAGCCATTGCATGGATATGTTGCTGTGATGATGTACATCCATGATTTGAGAATTATCGTAATAAGTCCTGATTTGTTCACACTGGAGCACTTTCATGCTTTTCAGCTTCAGGTACATGTATATTACAGTTCAGATCATGACTGTGCTTTTGAAACAAACCTTACAATGGTCTCCACTTGCTTTGTTTTTAGTGTGTATCACAGTGAAGACCCAGACACCAAAAACTGGCTTCCTTTCAAGCAAAACTTGTATTCCAGGAGTGCACCTAGTACACTTCATACTGTACTAGTGGTCTATCCACAACCTCAAACTAGAACAATTCTGAAACAGAAACCCTCAAACGATGTATATATGCAGGAATGTCAGGTCCTTGGTGCTGTCAGTATAGTAACTGCTACTTCAAGGGATACTTCAATGTTGGTTACTGTAGTAGATCCACTTCTATTGTACCACATAGCTTGTTAATTCAGACAGAGTTGTAGTATCTCTTACCTTTTCCCTCTTGGTGTATCTAGTTTATTCATCGTATGCTCAGTGAGGTAGATAAACTGACAAATGGGCTTTCCTGTGTAATACTATTTATTCTATCTGCCGTCATTCTCAGCAATGATGAAATACCTGCACAATGCTAAGAAATAGCTTGAAATTCTACTGAGAAACATTCTGCTCTTATATGAGTTATGTATGGTAGTATTTGCTTTTTCTTTGAATGTCAGAGCTACCACTTTTCCCTTTTAAGACTCCCCTGTGGTGACAGTAAGCATTGCCAGTCACATGGCTAAGATTCAGAGCTGGGAGAGCTGCCATAGTAAACTGAATTTGAACTCTGGTCTTCCCATGCCTCCACTGGGATCTATAACTGTCTAAAAGGCAGGTCTGGCCAGAAAATTTTTGTGTTGCAAAATTACTTTTGATGTGCAGCTGGCTATGTAAAATGCTGCTTATTTGTTTGTCCGAATTCCAAAGCTGATTTAAACCACACAGTCTAATCGATAATGCAAGTTCTTTTTAAAAATAAAAATGTTTATCTTTTTTATTAGTTGATTTGATTATAATTGAACCCAAGTGTTTTTGAACACTGGATGCAACTGAAGCTCTCTAATTTATTATAGATCAGCTAGCAGGCTGGTGAATTACTGTGCAGCCATGTTGAGGCAGTGGCAAGCCTCAGATAAGTCATGCTTGTCAGGATTTTGTATGTAATCCTTAAAAATGTATATAATTTCCATATTATCATATGTTAATGCACTTGTAATAACATTACTTCTTAAAGCACAGTATTTTGTGCACAACATATCTCAGATCTGCCAATATAATACAGTGAAGCTTCACTGGAAGGACAGGTTGGATGGGGCTTTGAGCAACCTGGTCTAGTGGAAGGTGTTCCTGTCCATGGCAGGGCAGTTGGAACTAGGACTTTAAGGTCCTTTCCAATCCAAACCATTCTATGTTTCTATGATTCATTGCCTTCAAGCATTCACTGGTTTAAGCTGAAGACCCTGTCTGAGCTCCATGTTTTCAGGAGCCTTAACTTAGAAACCAGCTAACACAGCAAGTGAAAGTAAAAATGTGTAGGAAAATTTAAACCAATAGCATATGTAGTAATTTTGATAGTGCATTGGTTGGCCTAATTTTATAATATGTATTCTTGGACAAAATGTGAAAATCTGCTGTTAAAACGGAGGAAAACAATTGAGGTTATTTTTATTTTGGATGTGTTTTAGTATTCACTATATATTGTCATTTAAAAGTTGTGAAAAGGTTGCCAATAGAGTCTCACAGTTCAAGGAGCTGTAAGAATTAAAGTTACATCGTGCAGTCTATTCCTGAAGGACTGAAGCCCACTGAAGGGACCCACACTGAAGCAGTCTATGAAGAACTGAAGCCTGTGGGAAAGACCCATATTGGAGAAGTTCATGGAGGACTGCCTCCTGTGGGAGGGAGCTCATGCTACAGCAGGGGAAAAGTGTGAGGAGTCCTCCCCTGAGGAAAAAGGAGCAGCAGAGAAAATGTGTGATGAACTGACTGCAACCCCCATTTCCCTCTCCTCCTGTGTTACTGCTGGGAAGGAGGTCGAGAATTTAGGAATGAAGTTGAGCATGGGAAGATGGGAGGGGTGAGGGGAAAATTTTGAAAGTCTAGTTATTATTTTCTCATTACCCCACTCTGATTTGATTGGTAATAAATTAAACTAATTTTCCCAAGTTGAGTTTGGTTTGCCTGTAACCTGTAATTGCTGAGTGATCTCTCCCTGCCCTTGTCTTGGCCCACATATATTCTCTCTCTCTCCTGTCCAGTTGAGGAGGAGAGTAACAGAGCAGCTTTGGTGGGTACAGGGCCTCCAGCCAGAGTCAACCCACCTTAGGCTCTTAGCTTCTCAATATCTTTTACTTGTCTTCAGCTATTTCAGATTTGGGGATGTAAGACAGGAGAAGGCTGCAACCGTTTTTACTCTGAGAAGACATTCTGGGAAAATATGTTGCACGTAAAAAGTAGGTGGAGGCAATTTTAGTTTCCCTGCATGACTATAGGGGTCCCCTGGACTTGCAGTCTAGATTTTAGACTGGTCAACTTTACTAGGGAAAATGAATTAGAGGTCAGAGTAAATGTGTCTTCTACAGTCAATCTTACTATTCTGCCGCAGCAGTTTTGAGCTTTCTGGTTCAGGTATCTGTATAAATTAAAATCTTACTTTTGATGGCAGTTTATAATTTCCCAACAAAGCTGTATTTTTTTCTAGTTTTAAATGGAAAAATCATGATAATACTTAAGCTGAAAAGCGTTACCCTCTAATTTTCTCTTCCAAGTTGCTTTCTTGCTGATTTTGTAGGGCAAATATAGAGAATCAGAATATCTCTTCTTGAATGTTTTTGTTAAAACTCCAAGATATTGGGCTGATTCAGGATCTGATTTTGACTCTCTACAATGCTATGGTTTGACTCCTAGGTTTTAATCATATTTTCTTTGAATATTTTATTTTTTAATTTGAGGCCATATTAAAAAGGGAGCTGTGGCAATTAATACTGTAATTTTAAGGTACCCCAAATGATTTTCTAAATAATTATTTTATAAACTACGCAGGTTGAGTTGACTCTAAATAGACAGAGAAACTTTCCCCCAGGGCTGATAAAACTCTGCATGAACATGGGCAGCCTCATTTTTTTTCCCAGACAACCTCATGATTCACATTTTTTAAAGCTTTTTATTTATTAGTGTATTTTTACATTTAGCAAGTAGGAAATAATTGGTGAGCTACCTATGGTAGCCTGAAATACTCGATCATGTTATTCATAAACTAGTTTTCCTTTTAAGTTTCCAGGGCTTCTCTCTTCCACTTGAATACTGTACTAAATAATTATAAACCTGACTCTGGTAGGACCCCTGAAAGGTACCAGCATGACTTTTGAGCTGGGGTTGAAACTAGATGCAGTTTGGTTCAGTATAAAATTTGCCCAAAGAAGGTAAAAAAGACACACACCCCCCAAACCCTGTAAGTATGTGGTTAAGAAACGCACACAGCTGCAGGAAAAAAATGCCAATTAATGTAATTTACAACAGGTTTCAAAATCTTGACTTAGATTGTGAGTTGAATAGTAGGGGAAAACACAGAAGGGAATGGTGTAGCGGTTCAGGCGAGGGATGCAATGTGGCAGGGAAAAAATGGGTAAGCAACAGCGTCTGGAAACTTGAAAGAGGGAACAACCAAAAGTGCAACTAGTAAGCGAGAATCCAGACTATAACAGATTGGAAAAGATCAGAAGTAGCCAAGAGGAGAGCTTTGTGGTACTGTGGCACACAGCAGGATGAAAACATGATTGTTAATTTTGATTTGGAAAGCTCTCTTGCTTTGTTTAAGTATGACTCCTGTGTAATTAGTTCGGCATGTTGCACTGGTTGCAAGGTATGAGGTGAATAAAGATTTGTTTTCAAAGGTGGGAAGTTAGTTATCTCCACTATTTTCCTCACAGTTCTGCTATCTGCGATTGCCTTGTGGCTGTAAAAGTTCTTTCTTTACATGAGTATTGAGGTGATTTTATAATCGCCTTACTAAACTATGTGTTTAACTACCGTGTGATGTGCCTCTAGAGGAGCATCTGTGGTTGTGTACATGTAATATGTTGCTAGATAAATAGTTTTTTTGGCAGGTTGCTTGTAAGTCATGTTATCATCACCTTTACTAGTCATATGGAGCCAATCACAGCTTTCCCTGTTCATTGTGAAAGAATGCAGAGCAACCCATTCAGAGCAGCCCATGAGCACTTGCTTTAACTCTTACCAGTTGCCTTGCTCATCTCTTGTTCTTTACTAATGGATGTGCTGGTCCACATTTACTGTAATGTACGTGCATGTGTCTTTCAAAACACGTGCTGACTGTGGGGACTAACAGTACTGGCAACTCAGAGCAAATGTGTATGGGGAAACATCGCCAAATCATCACATCGGATGATGTGATGATTGATTTGGTGATTCTTTCTCAATAAAATTGGCTCTTCGTTTTTGATTGTAAGGTTTTTCCAGCTCTTACAAGTTTGAGGAATGTGTCACTTCTTGTGGAAGAAAATTGAGATGCATGAAGTTCAAAAATACTGGGGATCTGCTTATATTTATCAAACCACTGAATATTCTTATAAAAAGAGAAAACCACCATTTGACAACCTGAAAGCAAAGGAAGTCAATCTTCATGAGACTAGTTGGGTACTTTTGCAGCTGCCATGATATTATATTCATATTTGCATTTGCCTGAGGTGAAACCATTTTACCTTTTTCATCTGCAAGTTATGGTCCTGGCAACAAAAGCGCATAGGCCTTTGAAGACAGGAGAAAAAATAACAATCTGAATTTATTTTATTTTACAAGAAATGGCAAAGATAGGCTGGTTTTGTTCCCTAGAACATGCTGTATCTTGTGGGGGGAGGCTGTCTTACCAAACAAAACCAACCTCCTTTTGCAGGGGTTTTCTTTTTACTTGGGAGTGTGAAAGCACTCCCTTGCTTTTCACTCAATGAAGTCTTTTGGACTATCTGCCTGCATGGCGAGAGTAGCTTTTTTTCTGTTTGCTTGGAATAACATGGCTGCAAATCAAATTGAGCGTTTGGGCTCTACCTTAGTATAGATGGCATGATGGTAAAAATCTCACTTATGTTAATTGTCCTCAGCAGTTGCTTAATATCCATTTCTGTGATCTGAACACATGGGTGTTTTCTCAAACGCCTGTTTTTTCCTGTTATCATCAAGCCTAGTCTGTTTGCTCTGGACGAACTACTCCTTATTAAAGCGCAAACAAGAAGAATTTAACAGAGCACTGACAGAGCCTGTCTTGGATCTGTGTTAAAAACTTGTGCGCTGCAGTAAATTTCTGACTGGTAAAGGAAATATCTATACTTATGTAAGCGTGTAAATGCATGTGAGAATGCACATCCACATACATGTGTATATACTTGCACATCTTCTGAAAAGTCACAATTACAACAATTATGTGTTGGACTGGAGCTCCAAGTGGTTTCATGCAGTGCTTTGTAGGGGGTAGATTATGTTCCTTTGCTTCTTCACTGCTTCTTCCTTTTCTTTCTTCACTTCCTTTGCACTTCTTTTATTTTTACTTACAGCTTATTTTGAATAGGAGGGGAAAAAATCATCTGTAAGCGGCTATTCTAAGGTCTGTATGGATCCTGTTAAAAATGCATAGTGGTACAGCTGTGAGAATCTCAGTATGTAACTATTTTATGTTTCTCTGGACTTTTTTTGTTACTTCTATTGAAATTTCGTAGATTTATTGTGTACTGTACATTCCACTACACACAATACAGATACTTAAGAAAATTTTAGGTAAAGATAAATGTGTGATGAAATTACACCTCACCATCAGTTAATTTTAGTACCCTTAAGTTCTGCTGTGGTTATTAAAGAGGTAAGGGCACACAACAGCTTTCAGTCTTTTACGGTCTACAGACATCTTACAGCTCATAATTTGCATATTTTGGAGTCATGTAATTTTTGTTTATTCCTATGTGCCCTCTATGCTGGTCTATTCATATAATTTAATACAATTACACTTTATAAAAAAATCCCACTCTGAAATTATAATAAAAGATTGAAGGAGTCCATGTGATATGGTATTAAAATTCAAGGAAAAATCAATTATTTTTGATGAAAGGTGAATTTTATTTGGTTTACAATGTAGATTTATAGAAGCAATTAGCTAGTACTGTCTGAAATGCTGGGGATTTTGTTTTGTGAAAAATAGAGTAATGCATTGGTAAATTGCATATCGAAGTAGACTTTAGACTCGGAAGTTACTCCTTCTAGAGAGCTGAAATTGGATGTAATTTGGCCTCATCTCTCTTTTTCACTCTCCAGTTTAGTTTTCCCGGCTGTTTCCGAAGGCATATGAGTTATGTTTGTGTCTGTCCTGTTGCTTAGCAGTGGGCAGCTCTTTTCTCAATTGTACACTGCTGTTGGTTGGGGGTGGTGGCAGAAATCAATAATATCTATATTGGAATAACATCTCATGCAGATTCCATTTTTAGCTAGACAGGAGAGAAAGTGCTGCATTTAATTTTACATATTGACACATTCTCTGTGCTCAAATATTTTTGGTTTTGTTTTAGGGTCATGTTTTTAGTCATGAGTATTACGTATTTTAGAAGTCTAAATCTTAAGCAAAGCAAAGTTTTCAGGGTGGGCTAAGGAGAATGCGTGATATGCAGTGTGAGAAATGGTAAATGTAAAGCTATTCTTCCAGATGAGAGCTGGAAGGTTTGTAGAAGGCTTCACTAGGGGACAAAGCCTACACTGGTACAGAGCTGATTCCTTCTAC
The DNA here is from genome assembly GCA_039720435.1 of Amazona ochrocephala. Taxonomy (NCBI): domain Eukaryota; kingdom Metazoa; phylum Chordata; class Aves; order Psittaciformes; family Psittacidae; genus Amazona; species Amazona ochrocephala. The sequence continues at coordinate 68,362,122 of CM077879.1, forward strand.
ATTGTAGAACTTATTGATATGCTCCACTAGGTGGCACGTTTTAGGAGACTTGGTGACATGGTGGTGTCAATACGTCTATAAAATTGTATGGAAAATTTTTTCTTTACTCGATGTATAGCATGTGTTGCATGCTTTTACAAGTCATAAATTTTGTTCTGGGAGCAAATGTTGTAATCCCTTCTTTCATCCTGTGCAATGGAGGCTTCATTTTCAGAGCAGCAATACATTTAGAATGTGCTCTTACTCTTTTTTCTGTCGGACACTATCCAAATTAAAATGCCAGCTATTTTAATATGTGATCTTCAATGTGAACCCCCTTTTCTTTACAAACTTCTAAGGCTCCACAGAGCTTTAGCAATGCTCCATTTTATCTTTTCTTCATTTGGAATTTGTTTGGAACGGATAACATATGCAATTTAGGGTAAAGAGGTACAGTGCTTGTTCTTGGTTTTGTTTTTTTTTTTTTTCCCTCAGAACTTTTAAAAACAGAATCATAGAATCGTTTAGGTTGGAAAAGGCCCTTAAATTCAACCATTAACCTAACACTACCAAGTCCACTACAAATAGTCCTCTTGTACTCAGCTTTAGATAATTCAGTAAATCTTGTATATGGCATAGGAATTGTTGTTTTCATCACATCAAGTGAAGTTTTCAAATTTTAGACATGAGGATGATTTTTTTTAACTACTTCTAAAGGCAAGAAATTTGTGGATTACTATTTACAAATTAATCTGAATGGAACTATGTGGTATGAAGTATCATTTTGAACTCAGTCTCAGTGCCAAAGTGTCACACCATCTTAAGCATGAACTTATATCCACTATTTTGTTTTGAGTATTTATATTAAAAAGTCAAATATCATGATCCATGATATAAGAACATGATTAAATAATTACCTTAAAATGCATGCATCTTTTTAGGAAGTTATACCTCACTACAGTTGTTAATCAGATAACTGGGAGTAAGTTTTCTTAAACTGGTTAGCTGTTGGGTGGTCTTAACAATATTAATATTAAAAGATAAAAATCAAAGAATAGACGTAGATAGAATGAAACTGGTTAACCTCCCACTCTGTTTAGAGAAGGATTCTGTTTCAGTAGAAGCTAGGTTTTTTTCAAGACCATGACAGGTTTTGGATATTTTAACAGGCAAATTGTTTGTGGGCATAGGTATGACAAACTTCCACAGATGTTTAGAAAAGCCTTCTGGTTCACCTGAGGTTTCATGTTAAACTTATTGTAAAGATTACTGAGGTGTACAAGCACAACTTAATAAATACCTCAAACTTTTTTCTGTAAGTCATGCAGCTGTGCTCTGGGGAACCTGGAGACTGGAGTGGAACAGGTTTCTGCAGAGAAAATGGATTATTTTCAGATAAAGCGGGGTTGTACCACAAAATGTGTCTGTGAGTTCATATGGGCTTGAGTGTAGAGTAATGATTAAAATAACACAGAGAAAGAAAATGTTACTGGATAATGCCAGTCATGGGGGTTTTCTCCATCTGTTGAGTACCATTTTAGTGTATATTTTTCAAACTTAGAGGTTGTTATTCAGAATCTGTATTCATAATCTTCCAGTAACAGAAATGGCATGTTTTCAGAGGTTAGAACACTCAGCACTGAAACTCAGGTTCAAATTTGTTGTGCCAGCTTTCTTTTTGGTTCATTTTCTCTAAGATGTAACTAATACGTATTGTATATGCAGAGAATTAATTACCCCTTTCAAAATTATCTGCAACGGTGGGTGGAGGGTAATATAAAGGTACAAATTATGAGTGTGAATATTTAATTTTAGAATATCAAAGTTGGCCCGGAACTTTTTTGGTAACCAAGTACCAGGGAGCAATAGAAGAGAGACAGGCCATACTGTTGAGGAATTGATCCAGAATGGATGTAGTGTTAACTTAGGGCAAGAATGTAATATTAAGTCAGGAAGTTGCAACGCTAACTTGACCATTGCTGAGCGAGTTCTTATTTAAGGGATGTTTTAGTTGATGTGCATCACTATTTTTTTGGTCTATTTGTGAATGAGTTCAAAGTAATACTCAAGATTTAAGATATCCTCAAGCTTAGTGTTTGAAGTAATTTAATAATTTATATACATTTAATTCAATTAATGTAGTTAAGTAAGGGATATATAGTTAAAGATAACCAACAGATCAGTGCAATACCTATTTGGCATCGTATTCAGACTTAGTTCTGGGAGATAATATAGCCAATAAGAGAAATTTCTAATCTAATGGATGAATAGAATTCTGAGAATCTGGTTTCTTGTTAAACACACAATTCACTTTCTGGGTCTGTTCATCAATATCTGCTTAATTATTGTTTTCTCTAAATCACTTCTGCAAGTAAAATACCAGGCATCCAGTACCCCCCCCCCACTGTTAATGAAGTAAAATTAGGCAATAACATTTATTAGTTTATTTTGAAGTTCGAGTTAAAGCTCAACATTTCCACATCATTTCCTTATATTTGATCTCTTCTGATTTTGCCCTTTTTTGTATTGAAACAGTAGAGTTATTTAAAAAAACAACAAGCAACATAACTGTCACAACAAAATTAAAGCTTTGTTTTCATCAAGATGTAGCATGTATAAATTGCAGCACTTGCTTTTCTGTGTTCTGAGCCTGCTGTTGCTTTCTCCACGAGTTGAGATTGAAGTACTTAAAATGCTTCTCTTTTTCTTACATAAAAATGTACCTCCAGCCCATCAAACTATTTCCTTGGGAAGTTGTGGTTCACAGCAGCATGACCAAGTTAGTGTTCTAACCTGGAAATGAAAGGAAAGCAGAAGCTGAGCTGTTTGAGAAACCTTGGCATGGCAAGGGATTACCCTGTCTCATTTTCCCCAAACCGCATTTTTCTGGAATTACGCTCCGTGTGAGAGTCCCCACCCAGACAGTCCTTCTCCCAGATGAGGTAAAGAAAGCTACCATCAAGCTGAGCTAGGAGCTGTGTTCAGCTTCTCAGAGTTGGAAACCTCTCTTCATTACATCACACCTGGCCATATTTCAGAGATTAATGAACAGCGTCTTGTCAGTTTTAATATATCGCAGTGCTTTAGTTTACATTGACGATGTAATCATAAATTCCCTGAGCCGTGAACTACACCTTAAGGACTTGCATGGAGTTCTAAGAAGGCAAGAAAAAGAAATGACTATGAACTACAGAGTGTGCCAGTTTTGAGAAAAACCTGCAGATTTTCTGGGACATTAGGTTTCAAAAGAAGGATTACACACAGACTAAACAGAGTAGAAGTCATAAAAATTTAAAGACATCACAAAAATAAGATCCTTTTTAGGTATGACAGAATACTAAAGGAAATTTATACTGTATTATACCACCCAAGCAGACCCATTAATTAACGTAATGAGAAAATATGTTCCATTTCCATGGACCTAAGCGTGTCAGGAAGCATTTGACACTTTTAAAAGGAGGAGAGGTGAAAGCATGCACTTCACCACTCCTGAGATTCTCAGATTTTAGCTTATTTATTAACATTTATGTTTGGGCTGCTGAGGCATTCGGATACATACTAATCAAGAAAGAGGAAGAAAAAATTACTGTAAGCGACCAGTAAGTCTAAAAAAATGTAAGCACACTTTGTACTATCTAACTTTTAAAGTTCCATTTCTTATCTTGAACACTGGAGGGATTACCTTACCACACTAGGAAATCATGAGTGAAAAGAAGCTTTCTATTGCTAAGATGTGATTCTGAAAATGATATGTATGTGAAACTTTTAAATCCATAAGCAGATGCTACATGTACATTCCAACTGCTTATTCTCCTAAAGCTGGCAATTAGGGCATTTTGCAGGATCAGGAAATAAAAGCCAGACTTTCAAGGTTGTTGAAACATCAATTTTGCATGCAAATGATTTTAAAAATCAGGTTCTATTTCCTTTTCTCAGAGTTTTATTCCATTCCTGTTAAAATATTCCCTTAAATATTACTTGGAAATTCTTATGGTCATTCCTTAATAAAGCAAATGGAAAAAACCAGTCTGATACTTCATTTTTTTATGATACAAAAAGTCCCTGTGATATATTTTTTCATTTCATACCTGTGATGTAATAATGGCCACTTGAATGGGATGTTGTAGGTGTCATCTTCTGCAACATGTGATGCATGTAACTTTTTGATTTGGGAAGCACCTCCCACAGGTTTTCATCTCTATTGATTTGAAGAATTTTTGGTAGATATGACTACCTTCTGCAGATACATTCTTAGATTAAATATGTTGATCCAGCTGGATTGAAGTGAGGTATTGCTGTAGTGTATTTAATAAGTGTGCTAATAATCCCACTACAGATAATTACTAGAAAGCTCTTTCTGAGCATCTAGCTTTCAAAATAGGCAGAGGAAGGAATCTGATTTGTGTGGGTTCACTCTTTATAAAAGGTTTAATGTCAGTTCTTTGGTAATCCCTGTTAATTTGAGTAGTTGTTTTCTGACCTGTGAAAGGTTTTACTTGAGCCAGTACTGATACCGAAGATGAGTCTTCGGCTGTGACTGTACTGCAGTTAATAGTGACTGCAGTACATAGTTCAGATTACTGAATGAAGTGTCAGTAAGCACTTGAGGAGACTGGTTGCAGTTAAAAATGGTCATGCAGAGCTTCACAGGCTCTGAAAAGCCTATTTCAAAGAAAACCGAGATGTTTCTTTGCTTCCCTAGACTTCCTGATGCCACTACTAGATTGCTGCTCACACTTAAGATGACTAAAAGCTGTCTTCCAGATTTCTGTACAGCTCAGTAGTCACCAAAAGCTTCAGCAAAGACATGTCTTCTCATTAATTTACTTTGGTAACGTAGCAAACGCTTCAGCACTTCCTGTTACTTGTTCAGAAGATGCATGCCAGGTTGGATGTGGCTTTGAGCAACCAGGTCTAGGTGTCCCTGCCCATGGCAGGTGGATTGGCACTAGATTCCTTCCAACCAAAACCATTCTATGATTCTATGAAAGGATTCACTGAATCTTGTGGGTTTTAATGTCTCAGTGTCATAATCTGATGAATGTTTTGTTTTGAGCTTTTCATAGGGTATTCATATGTCAGGGAGGTGAAGCTTGACACTCACAATGGTAGCCACATGCTTCACTGAAGCCCATTGCGGCCTGAACTTGCCTTCCTAAAGACTGTCTTAAACTTGATCAGATTTTAATCTCTCTGTGGGTTGATAGGCTGGCACCACTGAAGTCACAGGCAGAGCTCCTGTGGACATAACAGATCTGGATTTACTCTGTGATCTTTTTTTGGCAGGTGTATTTTGGAAAAAAAACCCAAAACCAACAGAAATAACTTCTCGGGTGGTAATTTTCATGTTGGGGCTGTTTTCTTAGCAATTTGCGTGATAGCTTTGTGCTTCTTCTGTTTTGTCTTCTCTTCCTTGTAAGAAAGAATGTCAATGCCTGTGACAGGAACTGAGGATTCTATCATTTGTAGAATAGAACCAATGAAAAAAATCCCTTATTATTCCATCTCAAGAAATACTTTGGGTCTCGTTCCTAAATTCTTTTATAAAGCTTCCTGGAGATTTCAGAGATGCTCTGCCACAATGAGGGGTAAGCGAAGAAGGGCAGAAGAGGAGGCTTTCTCGGTGCTGCCTGTTGAAAATGGAGCAGTCAGAAAAGCATGGCATAGTGGCAGAAAAGGTAGTCTGACTCAAGTGGAAGGAGGAAAAACTGTAGCACTGGGTCCTGATTCCTGGAGTGTGTATAACTAAATTGCTAGGCAGAGCTAATTTAGTGGGTCTTCCCACTTCCAAATGAGCTTTCTAGGCCAGAAGATTCTGCCTCCGTTCTTTTTTCTCTTCTTTTGACCCACTGATTTTTACATTTCTGGTTGTATCATAGCTTGGATTTAACTGCGAGGGCTGTAGTCAAAGCGTTTTCCTGGGAAGTAACCAGAAGAGTTAGATCCACCTTTTTCTGAATCATAGTAGTGTTCTTACCATTACACTGGCACCACCACCCACGAAGTTAATTGAGGAGCTGACTATGACTAACTTTTCAGGATTCTCTAAGGTCTCATGTAAGCTTTGGCAGTCATATGTCTTATCCTGGATTGCTTTTAGGAGATAAATATCTATCTCCATATTGTTCAGATAATTTTGAGGATGTATGCCAGGCAGAAAAATTTCTAGCCAGATTAAAAGGTACGTAGTGAGTTCAGGTGCCAGGAAATTTAAGTAGTACTGGAAAGTACTGGGTAGGTGGGATTGTTGTTTGTGACTTGGAAAAGTTTTGCATAGCTAGGCTGTGCTTTGGGTAGGCATCAACACCATGTAGTTTGAACCTGCTATGTTCTTGGAAGAAAAAGTGTTCTTGAAAGAAACAAAAAATTCCAGTCCAATCTGTGTATGACAGGCATTAAAGGAAAGATGTTAAGAGTGTTCTATCTGGGGTAATTTCAGGTGAATTCCATAGCAGGTAGAACTGCAGTCTCAGCAGTCACTGCTATCTGAGTATTATGTGATGTATTTTTATTTCCAGGCTAATGAAGGAAGTGAAGAATTTGCAAGACAATAATAAGTTTAGAAAATATTTAAGCGGCAGTTTATCTGCATACTGAATATCTGATAATACCGTAGAAGTTCTGGCGTAGACAAAAAGATGTAATTGTAAACGCAAAGCAAATATGACTCTAGTAATTCACAGGGGGCCTCTTAGACACACATTCATCTTGCTACTAAGGTATTTAAATAAGAAAACTCAGAAAATCAGACAGCTGTATTCTTTAGAGTAATTTTAATGAGCTAATGTGGTAATTAGTTCACTGGTTGAATCCAGTTACCCATATTCAAGTTTCTGCAATTCAGTCACTTCAGTATAATTTTTCTCTTGCATAACCATCTTAAAAACTGCCTGATCTATTGTGTACCTATTCATTCCTTGTTTGCATTGATCTAGAACCAAATAGCTTTAAATAAGTGCACAAATGAAGCATGAGGTATTATGCTCATGGTGTGTAACTGCAGGTTTCTGTTACAGATGTAATAAGCAACAGGTATATGTAGTCTATACAGTTAGACATCTTGGAGAGCTCAGGGTTAGCCTGACATAAGTGCCTTTTGATGGCTTGCTAGGTAAGATCTAGCATGAAGCTCTCTAGGGATGAATTTCTTGAAAAAATAAAAGTGGGTTCAACCATGTTTATTTGATATTACATTCATAGGTGTAAAATAGCAGTTTATAGTTTCACTTGTCCATTTCCCTTGCTTGGGATCTGCCCCCCGATCAAGAAATTCAATAGCTATTAAAAGCTGCAGCTGTACTAACAGTCTTATGCTTTATGGGAGGCATTTTGCAGCTATTACTTTAGAACAGGCATTTTGTGCCAGTACAGATGTTGCATGCACCTTTCTCATAAGCACTTTATCTGCACCATGGGCATTGCATTTCTAACGTTCGCTTGAAATTGCTAAACATGCTCCATAGCTGTAATTTATTTGGGCTGGTGTAGTTTAAAGACCTGAAAGCTTTATCTGCACCTGTTCTATTCATCTGACCAGTAAAGCACTAGTTCCACTGCATGAGTGTTTGGATCTCTTCTTTATAAATCTCCTGAACCAAATGCAGCCTTTTGATTCACATGTATGTTCCCCTTCCGTGAAGTGAAAATAGCTTGCATACGTATTACCAAACTTCAGTTTTCTAATACTGAAGGGGGAATATCCCCCTTGATCTAATGGAGGACTGGCACATTACTCCTCCATTCCCACCCTCAGTCCATCTCTGAGTAATCAAATATACATAGTGAAAGGTGAAGCATGTACATACTGTGCATGTAGCTGGAGTAAACCCTGCTAGTATGACACTGGTTTCGTTGTAGAATAATATGACAAACACTTATGAGTGCAATTTATTTAAAGTGACATAAGTGAGAAGGAAGAGCAACTGCTTAACACAACCTGATTCACCTCCCAACAACACTGATATCAGTGAATTTGTACTAATGTAAGGTAAGAAACAGTTGGAGAAGAATGAGGCAGTAGCCTAAGGAATAAATGATAGATTTTAAATGTTGAATGCTGAACCAGTGTAAGAGCCATTCATTCAACTGTTTCAGGCCAAAAGCCTGGAATTCAGGCAAAATCCAGGAATCCTAGCTTTGAAGGAAAGAAAAACTATAACAACCCAAACGCTGAAAAACCCCACCGAACTAAAAAAACCCAGAAGCCACCCCAAACCAAGCAAACAAGAAAGCCTCTGTTCAGTGAGGTTTTTCAAAACCAAAGCTATGTCCCACTTTGTCCAGCTCTGCCAGAGATGTATGTCATCCGTAGACATGTCATCAAATATGACTCAAACCAATCCTTTCCCTCAAGATAAATAAATACAACCACACAGACCAAAATGATTCTTTGGCATTTAAAAGATTCTACTCTACTTACTTGTGGTGTATTTTTAATTTAGAGTTAAACCAGAGGCTGATCCCTTTCTTAGTGTTTTTGATAAAATAGAAAAAAAGCACTTGTGCCATAGTCAATCTAGTCAAAAACTTGTAAATATGTAGTAAATTCAGGGCAATAGAACGGAGACACAGCATCTCTATACAAATAAAGAACAAAAGACTTAAACAATGGAAATACATGGAAATAGAAAAGCCAGTGAAAGGACAGAAGCTTATTTGAAGTATATATTCTGGAAAAGGTGGTTAGATACTGCAGCTAAGTAAGTATAATACTAAAATAAAATGCTCCAGAATTGTGCATTTAGTCTTTGAATTAGTTTTGAAAGTTCTGATGACTCTGACAAACCACACAAGCCTCATTCAAGAGACCAAGGGTACCTCCCCTGATTAAACTAAAGACAGAGCAGAATTCGACTCCTCAGGTTTAGGATGCCATTAGATGCTTTAGGTAGAATTACAGTCTTGCTGTACACAGCTGAGCATATATAATACTTTAAGTAAAATTCATGTCTTACGTGTTGTAAAATAAATGAAAGGTAGCTGTTAATTCCAAGGTTTATAAATATGTCAGTGGGTTTTCATAATGTCTTAATAAATTACAAGAACAAACTCAATGACTCATAGTGTCATCAGAGCCACGTGCTGCACTGTATTTATTGTAATTATGTACTATATCTCACAGAACTTCTACTTTCATGAATATATAGGTCTCACTAAAAAATCAAAGCACTCCTCATTAATGTCTTAATTGTATTTGCTCTTTTAGTTGTTTTCTGAGCCCTTCTTCAAATGACAATTTTGAAGAAAATGTATTTAAAAGAACATTCCTGCAATTGCTGTATTTATTGAAAAGCGAAGTAAAATACAGTTTCCAAATATCCTCAATTTGGGTGAAGTTCAAATTTTCCTTGGATCCTAGTCATCTGGCTGACCACCAGCCCATATCACTAATGGTATAACTAGCAGAAAAATGGAAAAACAATTTCATGAAAATTTCAAGATTATTTTGGCTTAGATATGAAATGTAGAGATAGCATTAATATTGTAGAGTCAGTAATGCTTCATTCTTTAGTCTAAAAAATAAACACAGGACAGGCTAAACACTTTAGTTAAATGTGTAAGACTAATTCAACAGCATTTCAAAACCACTAAGGTAAACTTAGTGTGTGAAGAAGCCCTTGGCTCTTCAGGGCTCCCTGTCCAAACTGGTTTTTACTCTCACAGATGGAAGCTGCAAGTGTATTTTGCATTTATGTATCATGATTAAATGTTCTTTTGTATTAAAATCCACAGTGAGTTGATATATTGAGTTGGCCTGCTCCCATGTGTATGGCTAGGTGTTGATTTCCATGGAACAGAACCTGTTACTTAAGATGGGGAGAAATGGAAAGAATTCCATACTACATCCTTTTTTATGGCCCTTACTTAAATCACTGGCAAATGTACATCTGAATTTAACATATGTTGATTTGATGACATGCTTCTCTGAAGATATTAAATAAACCAAAGAAATGACCCCCAGTGTTTTTCTCATTGCTACCAAACTGATTCTCCAAGCTATTTATACTTGAAATGCCTGTATATGAAATTCCCTCATTCAAGCTGTAGTGCAGTCCTGTATTGCTTGCAATGAAACAGGTATCTTTTCAATGTGGAGATCTTAATTTTCACTCTCACTTACCCAGAAGCAAACAGGAAAACCCATTCCAAATTTCCCGTTCCAAAAATAATAGCAGTGTTCAGTCACATTTTATGAAAGCATCTTAGAATTTATATAAATAAAACTAGTGTACATTTCAAAGAACATACAAAATGCTGGCTTTTTGCTTTGACTACAAAGATCAAAGAGCTGATTAAAATTAAAATTTCATGACTTTTAAATTATGCATTTAGTCATAACAAAATATTAAAAAAAAATTAAAGCAGCAGGTAAACCTTATATAGCAAGATAAAGTTTAATATATTTTATTAGCTTAAGGGACAAAGAATAGCTATCTATCCAGAACTTCAGGCATGCATTTACATAAATATATTAAATTAAGAAAAGCAATTATACACTTAAACATCCTTTTGTCTAAAAAAATCATTAAATCCACAGATTAACAATAAATCCAACTCTATGCATTTATCACTTCCAGATACAACTGTTCCATTTTCAGATATTACACAAATACATTTGTTAGAATTTATATGCATTATACATATATTATATATTACATAATAGTGTGTATACATACATGGTCTTCAATAATATAATAATAATTTGTAGTTTTTATAGCACTTTTCATTTGGAGAGCTCAAAGCGCTTTACAAGGATTGACTTCACTAATTTTCAGATGGAAAGTGGAGGCACAAAGATGCAATTATTTCATGTTATATAGAATTTGTGACAGGCCCTAACTGAGTTCTCTCATTGTGAGCTTCAGCCATGTCTCCCTAAAAAGAAATACACATATAGCATGTGTAGTCTACGTAGGTAGACTTGCAAAGACTTGTAAGGTCTCAAACTAGGAAAGCACTTATATTAATAACATTAAGCACATGACTTCAGTGAGGCTCATATGCTTAAAATTACTTGTGTGCTCCAGTGCTCTGCTAGATTGGTGCCTGTATATGCTTAGTAGTATAATACAGTTTATAGAAGATACTTAAACATAGCTTGAATGATATTTTCTAAGCTATTTCCCCACATTTCAAATGTACATACAGTACGTGGCAGCTGCTATAAAATAAAATTATTGATCAGAGGACTATCACAACAGTAATGTTCTTAAGTGACAGAATTCTGTTGTTTCCTTTTCCTTTTCTGCTTGGCTCCCATTACAATCTAATTGTTCTCAAAGGGGAATTCTCAAATTTCTCAAAAGGGAAAAAGTTTTAATTCTGCAGTATATTTTGTGGGGGACAGTTAATAGCATTTCTGGATAATTCACAGGGTAGGGTTACTGCTTCTGGTATTAATGAAGATCACTACAAGATACATGGGGTCACTTAATACCAGATGGTTTCTGATCTCAGTATTTCTTGATAGGAATTAAGTTAATTCTGTTCACCAGTTGTGACTCTGCCTAGAACATTTTCCTTTTAGTTGCTCCTCCTAGGAACATTCAGAAAGTATAACATCTTTGTTATTGCCTTGTGACGCAAACCACCTTTTTGTCCTACAGCAAAATACATCCTACATTAAAAAAAAACAAAACACAACAACAACAAAACCACAAAACAGCTCTTCCAAAGCAGCCAGCTCTCTGCTTTCTTCTCACCCAAGAATATTGTGAACACAGCCACTACACGTTCACTTGTTTTAGCTGGTGCCTTCTTTCTTGAATTTCCTGGGAATTTCAGCATTTTTTTCACTTCTTGCTTTTGTTTTCATTGCAAAATGAAAATAAATTGGCAAATCTGACAGAGTGTAAAAGGAACTTAACTACACAGGATACATGGGACCCTATTGATTACTTATAACAGATGGAAAGTTGTTTATCAGTGGAATTAAAACTCTCCTCCAAGAATGAAGCTTGCTGTTTGTGCACATTCTTTCTGACATTTTGCACTGCGTGGGTGTAGTAGGCAATAGGTAATGACACACATTAAATATGTATAACAATATTATTTTCTGGTGAATTCTTATAGTGTGAAATGATCACTCGAATGGTGTGTTTTCAGTACTGAGAGCTCTGGTAGGCAGGTGTGTCACTTGGCTTTTAAATCAGTATAATGTCAAGAAAAAATTTCTTATGGAAGCCCGTGGGAGTTTTCTTTGGGTTATGGGACAGCATGATAGTCCTTTGCTAATACATAGACCAAATTAGTAATTGTTAATAAACTCATGAGTGAACTGAAGGAAAAAGGCTGATGTGCCTGTCAGTTGAACTGCTTGCGTAGTGCTATAAAATAGTAATGTTTGTCTTTTCCCAGATAAGGCATTAGTCATTGCATCTGATTAGTCAGTCTGCCCAGTCTGAGTCTATGCAGAATTAATTGCTGTCCTAAGATTTGATGTTGTGCATTTTATAGCACAACAAATTCTGTGTACAGAGTCATAACTGAAATCAGTGAGTGCAAAGGCAATCAGATATCCGTTTGCATAATGCGGGTCTATAGAATGCCTGCTCATGTCCCACCCCTCAATCACTTTGCCTGTCATTTTACTACTGAGGAGTCTCGTCGCTTCCAGTCTTACTAGTCTTATTAGTAAGGGTGACAACAACATTTTTGGATTTGGATATAATCTTGATTGAAATATTACACAATCCTTCTTAAATACAGGAAGAAAGGTTTCGAAAATGTGCCTAGCTGCTGAAATCAGCCTTTGTGATACTGGACTCAGAACAGTTGAGGGAACCCTTCCGTGAATGTTTGTGAGCATTTCTGGGGGCAAGTTTGAGTGCTGTCTTACTATGGCTATTTCAGAAAATGGGACAACTGACTTGGTATTTTAATTACTGCTTAGTGGCCTATGCTTACGTATCTGAAATAAGCATATATGTGTGTGAAAGAGAAAAATGTAAGCTAATTCCTCAATATTGAGGAAGTATCAAGAAGCCTGGCTGAGTTAATAGACCCCTTGTATAACTGTTGGCAGTATTATAAGGCAATCCAAGAGGAATGGATATGCTCTGTACATCTTTAAGTAGGATATACTCAGTAAGGCTTTATGCAGGGCTGAATCTGCAGTCTTATTCCAGAAACCCTTGGCGTGGCTAACGACTGCAGATGCAGACACAGAGAGGTCATGTGTGCACTGATGTCTGAAGTTAAGATCTTCTGCCAGCTAAGTGGATATCTTTTAAGGACTTAATCCTATAACTAATGAAGTCAATAGGAGATTTTCAGTTGACATCAATGGACTTGGAGTCAGGCCCTCAAAGATTAAAGTAATCCTGTATTAAGCTTTCAGGTGGCTTCTGCTGTCTCACACCTATACCCTAAAAAGTACGCGTGTCTTATTCCGCTGAATTACTCTGCTGTTGAAAACAATGAACATTTTAGCAAAACAGGCTTAACTTTTCTCAATGTTTCTACAACATTTGCCCTGAAACTACTTATGGAAATGTTTATCAGGTTTTTTTGTAGCCAGAATCCAGATTATTTAGTACAAACTTTCTGCAAATTTGGGTTGGAATAAATTCAAAGTGTTAGTTGCCTTTTTGGCGAGATTCTTAAGTTTGTGGTTTTTTTCTGGCTTTTTTTTTTTTTTTTTAATGACAAAAATAGAATGTTGGTCAATTTTAATATTGTAGATGGGAAAAATTAGTTTTTATTTACTTCATGACTTCCTTTTGTTTTTTTCTGAGACAAAGATCACTTTTTTAAGTTGGACAGAAGATCAAATGGTATAATTCCTAATTGAACTGATACACAGTTAAATTTAGTATATCTGTGTATCAGGAGAATAAATTAAAACGCATTAATGTCTTTTAAAGGATTTACACGATTAAGGAAAAATAAGCAGAGCAGGATGTCCTTGGAGTTGTTTTTTCCTTATGGCTTGAATCTTATAACTGTCTATTTCATGGATGCAAGTAAAATTACATGTATGAATATTTATTTTTACCTTAATGGGACTTTATAACTGTGAAAAATGGCTTGTTCAGAAGTTTTTTCAGACTTTCCATTTTGCATGTTTATACCTGAAATGTCCTTATTTTTAACCCTAAATTAGAGAAAGTGTATACTGAAAAGCAATATTTTATTATCCCAGGAATATTGTTCTGCTTTTTGCTTCAGACATCTGATTATTGGATTGAAATTGGTAACTTTCTGATCAGCATAGTGACTGTATAGTGACCAAGTGCTTTCTCCCTTCTTTCAGCTTTAATCTGAGCTTCACATCCTGAGGCAGAGCAGCTTGAGGCTGTAAACTCCTGATCTGTAAATGTCCACACTAAGATACAGTCTTAGAAGTCACTATAAAATAACAAAGCTCTGTGGAATGATCAAGAGAGAAAAACCTCAGCCTGCTGAGAAGCCTGATGCACAAGTCTATTAGGCAGTTTCAAAATCAATAAGCATCACCTGCAGCAACCAGGGATTATAGACATTTGCTGTGCTTTTAGAAAGGAAAGAGCTGCAAAGCCAAAATGTGGAGAAGTGAATGAGAGAAGGCAATAAACAGAGGTGTCATGTTGGCAATACAGTTATTTATACCTAACTTGGACTTTGTTTGCATGAAATATAATAACCTGCGAGGACTTAAAGGTACAAAGGGCTTGCGTCTGTGTCCCTGACTGTTAATGGAAGGTATTTATTTCCTCGAGGGGGGCAGTTTGAGTTAATATTTCTTATTGGACACATTAGGAAAATGAGTTTACTGTTTTTCTGAAATGGAGTGAAACAATTTGGAGCTGATTTTACACAACATCTTTTCATCTCTCTGCTTATTTATGGAGTAAAAACATTTCTTATATTCTTATAGTATGCCTTCTTTCTGCTCGGTGGCATTTAAAAAGAGAAAGATGAAGGTTTTATGTCCCAGAATAATAAAATGAGAGTTGAAAACTAGCAGGCATCAGGAATAGAGTTATGTTTCTTGCAACAGGTATGTTTGTTCTCTTTTAACAGTAAAAAGCCTCAAAGAATGCTTGAAATGTACAATGTGTTGGGAACAGAGAG
The DNA here is from genome assembly GCA_039720435.1 of Amazona ochrocephala. Taxonomy (NCBI): domain Eukaryota; kingdom Metazoa; phylum Chordata; class Aves; order Psittaciformes; family Psittacidae; genus Amazona; species Amazona ochrocephala. The sequence goes on from CM077879.1 coordinate 68,377,155, forward strand.
GCAGTATTTCCGAATAAAAGAAGAAATGAATGGAATAAAAGATTAGGGGAGAGAGAGACAGAGACAGAGACAACTTGAACATATACATAAAATCCCTTCTGGAGGCCCTTATCTAATTGCCTCATTTATCTAGTTTCATTTATGAGCTCAGTTTTATTCTGGGACACTCTCGGAGGTTGTGTGAGAATGGCTGCAGAATGACCTAACTGGCAACAGGCTTTCTACAGACCCTTTTTTTTTTGTTTTGTATGCCAATTCTCAGGGCAATTACTGCAGTTGCCCTTTTTATATCAGCATCTTGGGTGGCTGGGCCTGGGGTTTGCTCACTCTTTATAATAGTGTGATTTCTTTTGATAAATAAGCAGCTAGGAGGTTTTGTGTCCTTTTTTTTGGGTTTTTTTTTTTTTTTTTTTTTTTTTTTTTGAGAATACTTCTTTTCCACTGGGACTTCCTATGTACCCATGTGGGCCTACTGCAGAGGCTTGCTTTCACATGATATAAAAGATGATTTAAAAATGAAGCAAAATACTTTCCACAAACTATCTGTCTCCCCTCTCCTTCTAATCTTCACTTAGATTACTTCTTAGGTTTGAAGCTTTGGTGGAATGACTCAAACATAAATTCTTTTTTTTTTTTTAATAAACTGAAGTATTTTGCTTAAAAGCTATTTTCTGAGTGCAGCACAGCCTATACGAGTGTTTTCCCATTGATTTAAATGACACATGGATTTAATTCTTAGCTTTTATTGGACTTCTATTTTCTGATTTCACTAGTAAACTTAATTGCCTTTATTATTAAGATCAAAGTTCTAACATCATGGTTTTCCCTTCTCTACATGACTATGGCATATATATTCCTGGGGATCTTCAATTTGGGTACCATCCGTTGTATTTTTCAAGTCTCTGGGAACTAACCAGTGAGAAAAGAACTCCCCAGCTGTTGAAAATAATGCGTCACAGTGGAGGTAAAGTTGGGTTTATTTTAAAATGTATTTCATTAAAGAAAGTGTTAAAGATGTTATCTCTGTCAGATATTTAAACGTTGCTAAAATACTTCAGTGACTTTCTTGCTTTGCCGATTATGAAGAGTGTAATAAAACTGTGCTATGTGACAGATTTAGACAGCTGGCTCATTCATGAGAAGTTCACATTTTTGTCACCCACGTTGAATAAGGAAAGATTAGATGCTAAGGTCAATTTACAAAAATGGTTGTCAGGACATTTTTTAATTGTAAAACTTTTTGTGATGGAATTCAGGGAAAAGACTAAAGGCAGAAAGCAGCGGAGACAAAGAGCTGCTATTAACCTACAGATGCTACCGCGGGGTTCATTTTAAGATTGGTCACACTGCTTAGCCAATGAAGTGTTCGTGTGACTATAAGGGACCACCCTTTTCTGGGGTGAGAGGGCAATTTGGTCTTCATGCTCATTTAATCCCAAGATGTCTTTCAATGGACTGTCAGTTGAATCTACATTGTGCAAAATTATGCATGCACTTTTTAATGCAGGCCATTGTTCACTGAACACTTAACCAAGATTTCTCAACCAATTTCCATTTGGCATGAGGTCACTCAAAACCGAGGCAAACATATATGGAAGGCAAATATAATTTTCTGTTCCTCTGAGCTAGAATGCCTAAGACAGAGGAATGCGACTTTCTGTTATGCTGTACTTTAAGATTTAATATGTACTAAATGAAGACTGACAACTTTCTGTAAAGGAAAATGCATTGCATGTCACTGCCCTAGAGAGGTAACTTTACTACTGGAGAGTAATATGGCTAAAGCGTTTTAGATCTTATTGCCTTAAGTGCTGTAAATCATTGACGAACGAGCAGCTGCTTATAAGAACCATAAGATATGCACACTGGGACTACTCTGCTTTCTTTTCATAGGCAGGATTTTGTAACAGCCAGGTAGTGCAAAGAAAATCTGTTAGTTGACAAGTAGTGAGCAAAGAGACTGCCAGTAATGCCCTAGAGCTGTAGATAAGAGGGCACCAGTTCTGAAGATACATCTATTTAGTCTGGGAATACTTTAGAAAACCTGACTATAGCATGTACACTGTATTTATTGATACATTTACAAAGACTCAATTTCATGTTAGCTCTTCAAGGAGCATTTACATTTAAAACTGCATTTGGTGAGAATCATTACATGTTTTGTACAAGTGACATCTTACACAGCCAACCTGTGCTCATGTGAGCTCTCATCCAGGGATGTTCCATCCAACGTGAAATCAGCAGCAGTCTACTTGTGTATAATCTGGCCTGTCCTGTTACGGTGGGAATCACTTTATGAACACTTTTAACATATGCTGGAATTTTATTATGATTGGTTGGCAGTTGTTTTTTCCATCCGTTGTAAATGAGTACAAGCTGACACAAGGATACATTTCTAGATTAGATCCACAACACGTTAAAGAGTGTGATTGCTCTTTCTTTCCCCGTCTTTCCAATTAAGTTGGTGAAAAATGTAACTTTAGTATTTTACAGGATATGGTAAAGCTGTCTCATCTAGGTGATGTCTATATTATAAAAATAAAATAAAATAATATAAATATGTAACATGAACCCAGTGCCCATCGTTAAATAAAATATATGATAAAAAGCAGACCTTCTAGGATGACTGGTTTTGAAATATGCGAATATAATTTAATTATTAAACACTTGAAACAATCTTGATATTAAGCTGTGATAACCAGACTTTTGCATCTATGCTAGATAAAGAAATGCGTAACATTCTGTAATGGAGTTACATTGATGAAGGTGAAGGTTACAGTATTACAATGAATTGCCTCGATAGGAATGCATTAAGGAGTTCTCAAATATTGTCTCATGATGGAGCTCAGTTCACCTTAGAAACCATTACAACTGGATTTTATTAAGCAGCAGCTTATACAGTGGTGTTTGAAAACTGCTCTCTCATCGCCATAATCAGATAGGTACAGACATGAGATTTCCGGGATGTCAAAGAATCCATTAAGACACCATGAAAAGTCCTTTGACAGAAATGTGATTTACAGTGGAATTACTTCGTAAACTATTTCTCATGAAGAAATAAATATTAAAAAAATTCCACTAGCCATAAAACTGCATTTGTGATAGTGCGTGCCTGTGTATGTGTGCGCATATTGGCAGTCGGTACGTCTGGGGAGACGTACAGAAATATTGACACACACACAAAGAATTTACCTGCACATTTGTGGATATTATACTTAAATTAATAAAGTAAATCAAATCACTGGTATTTGTTGCAGGACAACAGTCTTTTAAAAATGACAGGATTCAAAACAAATGCCCGTTGAAAGTGTAGTTTCCAAATAGTCCCAGAAACTATACAATATAGCTGGTTAGATCCAGCAAATAGGATGTCATGTCTAGGATCTGATCAAGAATACCTGCCCTTGTCACTCTTCGGATGTTTCTATCCACTTGTTCGCACTGGGGGCCAAGATAGCCTTTTTTACATAAGCATTTATTAGGCCTTACACAGACACCTCCATGTCGACAGGCTGGGTCACATTTTGCTGTGGGTAAAAAACAATGATTTTCTAGTTTGTTTAGAGCATCACAAACCAAAAATATACAGTACACATTCATTAAAGCTTTTCTAAACTTAAAATGATAAAGCACATAAATTAAAAACAGACTGAAAAGGATGAAATATTACAAGCTTTGAAAACATATTTTTTTAAGTTTAGAATATTAGGGGGAGGAAGTAATTTTGTATGTCTGAGAGGACGTCACCCAGGATAGACTGTGAAACTCAAATAGATTTTTGAAAAAGTCCAATTCCTATATTCATGATTGATTTTGGAATGCGTGGAAGACCCAGCTCAAAAGACTTTGGGCTCCAGATGTTATGTCATTAAAAAAAAAAGGACATGCAGCACATCTAGATCTTCAAACAGTGGTTGTCTAACTTATCCCATTTCTTATGCTAGCAACACAAAAAGCCCTGAAGTTGGTGAGGCGCTTTAGTACCTGACCATCTCCAGCCTAACAAGCACTGAATCTCAGGTCAACTCCTTTGTATATGCAAAGAGTTCTGCACTGCATGCTGTCCTTTGCACAGCAGACTACAATTGACCACAGAGGTACACTCCTTTGGCTCTTCAACCACTTATGTGTGGAACAGAATTGAATTTCCTTTAGGAAGAAAAGAACCAGAGGATTTTTAGAGATTTTTAGATTTTTAGAGATTTTAGATTTTAGAGATTTTTAGAGATTAGACATTAGGAAGAAATTCTTTACTGTGAGGGTGGTGAAACACTGGAACAAGTTGCCCAGAAAAGATGTGGCTGCCCCATCACTGTTAAGTGTTGCTTGGGATACAGTCTACGTATTTTCTGTAGCTTTCTTGTACATTGCGTTTATTAAATCATCTATTGTAGAGCTGTAATTTTTTTGAACAAACCAGATTATTCAAGACCTATTTATGGTCACACTGGAGATCTTTTTTTACTTTAAAGTACTTGAACAGGGTCTATAGAATGAGCCTCATTCTCTAAATGTAGGAAACCTCTGACTGACAAGCAAGGGCAACCAAAGTTGCACTATTTGGTCAGATTTCCTCATCCATTGCTTTTGTTGCATGGTTGCATGATGGTCAACTCATAAATCTTGCCAGTACAATGTATCATCAGTGATTTAATGAATTTCATTTAATTTAATTCCAAAGTCACTCCTGCTCATCACTAGAAATCAGGAGATTGCTGGAATTTACACTCCAGGCTATAAGGACCTCGTAGCTGATTGTGCTTCAGGAGGATTCTCCTGAGTGCCCATCCAACCTGAATTATTCCTGATCCATCATTTGAACCTCTCTTTGTCTTACTCAGTGATTCTTTTACACTTGAGTTCTACTGCCACTACATTAACCTAATCTCTTTGTATAGGCATCAGCATAAACTCACTGGGCAAACATGCTCAGTCAGAAGACTGCACTGGTGCACTTATAGCACCTTGTGACACCCAGGCTTGCTCTGGAAGATCTGCATTGGCCAGAATTATACAGCTCAGACATAACCACAGCCTCTGTGAGACAGTGATAGGACAGCTTTGGCACTGCATGTTCATTTATCTCACCCCTTTGGTGTAATATCCAACACCTAGTTTGATTACAGTCACTTTTTCAAGTAAGAGACTTTTAAAAGTTACACTATAGCAACAAGATAGGACTTAATAAAAGCACTGTGATTAATAATACATTACAGTAATGTTCTGGGTTTTAGCTGCTTTGTGATAATTTCTACACAGAATTCTCATTAACAAACTAGAGTGATTTTATTCTGTAGTATCAGAAGTAAGAATGTGCCAAAACAAAAGTATTTACATTACCTTAGCAAAGTGCAAAATATGCAACAGTGACCAGAAGGTCTGATTTGTCATCTTTCCTGACAAGGGACTCCTACATGCCACTGACAATAATACTGCAGGTGAAATCTTAATGTCCAAACAAGGAACACATATTGATTGTATTTCTTTTCATTGTACAGTCTTGGTGAAAAAAATAATACTTTTGTCTGTCATATTTAGAAGCATAGAATCATAGAATAGTTAGGGTTGGAAAGGACCTTAACATCATCTAGTTCCAACCCCCCTGCCATGAGCAGGGACACCTCACAGTAAACCATGCCACCCAAGGCTCTGTCCAACCTGGCCTTGAACACCGCCAGTGATGGAGCATTCACAACTTCCCTGGGCAACCCATTCCAGGGCCTCACCACCCTCACAGTAAAGAATTTCTTCCTCATATCCAGTCCAAACTTCCCCTGTTTAAGTTTGAACCTGTTAACCCTTGTCCTAGTACTACAGTCCCTAATGAAGAGTCCCTCCCCAGCATCCTTGTAGCCCCCCTTCAGATACTAGAAGGCTGCTATGAGGTCTCCACGCAGCCTTCTCTTCTGCAGGCTGAACAGCCCCAACTTTCTCATCCTGTCTTCATACGGGAGGTGCTCCAGTCCCCTGATCATCCTCGTGGCCCTCCTCTGCACTTGTTCCAACAGTTCCATGTCCTTTTTATGTTGTGGACACCAGAACTGCACACAATACTCCAAGTGAGGTCTCACAAGAGCAGAGTAGAGGGGCAGGAGCACCTCCCTCGACCTGCTGGTCATGCTCCTTTTGATGCAGCCCAGGATACGGTTGGCCTTCTGGGCTGCAAGCGCACACTGCCGGCTCATGTTCATTTTCTCATCAACCAACACCCCCAAGTCCTTCTCCGCAGGGCTGCTCTGAATCTCTTCCCTGCCCAACCTTTATGTGTTCCTGTGATTGCTCCGACCCTGGTGTAGGACCTTGCACTTGGCATGGTTGAACTTCATAAGGTTGGTATCTGCCCACCTTACAAGTATGTTAAGGTCCTCTGGATGGCATGCTATTAATTGCATTCTATAATGGTTCACACTGCATTAAATGTTTTAACTGTTGTACTCATTCAAACTTGCAGTTCTGTGCAACTCATGAGATCAGTATTTCTTTGTCATTGTCTTAGAACTGATGGTCAATGACATATATTGAAAATTTCAGCAAATAATTAAAAGCAAATTATAACATATCATGGGTTTTTTTCACTTATTGCTATGAATCTGTATACACACCAGTTCTGCAGAATTCTCCTTCCCAGCCTTGATTGCAGCAGCATTTTCCTGTGGGAGTGCAGTGCCCGTTCCGACAATGCCTTGAGCATTCAGATGTCAGTATCTGTGCAGGCTGAGCTGTTCTTTTGCATTCTTCAGGGACTAAAGGCCTGGGAAAAAAAAAAAAAAAGAACCAAACAGTTAAAGTTGGGGTCAATAAGAAAGGCTTTGGGGTTGTTATTACAGGCCTGACTCTTTTATTGTACTATCAGTGGGAGAAATCTGTTCTAAGGGGACTGCTTTTTTTCTCAAAAATGCCAGTAAATGTAGACATAATATGTTACATTAAAGAACAATACAGTGTGATTTTCTGTTCTTCTGTATAACTGCCTTCAGAGGTCTACAAGATGAGATAATAGTCCTTGAGAATTCTTAAAGCATAAATCTGGCAAACAAGCTTCCTGAAGACCTTATCACACGCAGCATATATGTCTGGATAATATCATTATTAGACATGCTAAATTCTACTGATTGTGAGCAATTTCTTCAGTGAGTGCAAATAGTCATATAATTCAGTCCAGAATCTGATGGTGTCTTTTTGCTTTTCCTGCTGATTTATATTTCTGTTTGTATCCTGAGAAGAGTAACCTAAGCAGCAAGTTTTATGTCACACATTATGGCATGCATAATAATTTTGCAAACATATTGCCTCTGTCTATGAATTCAGTTTGACACGGCAGATATTTAATTTCCATATTGTAATGGAATCATATTTGGATTATGCATTATGGATGCTTACTGAAGCATCTGAACATCAGGAAAGACTCTTTCACTACTGGCACAGGTTGCCCAGAGAGGTTGTAGAGTCTCCATCCTTGGAGATAATCAGAAACTGTCTGGACATGGTCCTGAACAACTGGCTCTAGGTGGTCCTGCTTGAGCATAGGTGTTGGGCCAGGTACCCCCCAGAGGTCCCTTCCAGCCTCAACCATTCTGTGGGCGCTTCTGTGAGATGCATGTATGAAGGAAATTGTAGTTCAGTTGACAAAATATTTCTGATACTGTTTTTTCCTGGGCTTCTTGGTATCAAGTCTTACATAATGCAAATTTTTTCTGTCAATATCTACAAAATATTTTGGATGTCCAGCCTTTTTTATTTGCAAAAGCACAATGTTATCTTCCTTAACAAAGTAGCAACTGTAGTGTTCCTTCTGTAGCATTAAGTGTGTAAAACACTGAAGTGTTTTAACTTAAGCATGCTCTAACTGTTGATAAGACTTCCAAAGCTTTTTAGATGTTAATTGTTTGGGTTTTTTTTTGTTTTTAATTTAGCTGTATATCATCATATTGGCCACTTACTTGCTGTTTGAGTTCAGCAGCTAGAGACTGATATGATCATCACAAGGCTACAGGCTCACGGTAGAGGTACCATGTTTTATCTCTGCTGTAGGTTTGATTGCACAGGAGTAAGCTTTGAAAAGAACATCAGGATCTCCTAAGAGATCTAAACAAGTAACTGAATGGGAGCATCATGGCAAATGAAGTTAATTAGTGACAAACACAAAATTTTTTATTCTCAAGCAAATAATCTGAACTACTGCCATACATTTCCTAAGCTTGAAATTTGCAGGACAAAGATTTTGATAGTTTCGTGGAGAGCTCAGAGAAACCATGGCTAAGTGTCCAGCTAGAATCTAAACAAACCAAAGCAAAATTATATGAGATAGAAATAGAATAGAAAATAACATTGTTCATTATGCTGACATCAATATTAAACCCCCAATTATATGCAAATAGCTGATACAGCAGCTGATGCACTGATTATCCTGTCAAATATTAAAATCCTAGATTGAGAATCCTATGGGGAGAAAAGCATAGTCTTTGAAGTCTGAAGAAGGGGTATGATGGAGGTGTGGAAAATAGTGGCAGAAAAAGACAAGGGAAATTGGGCATTCTTGCTTATCTCCCATTTCAACATGATAAGAAATATTGAGGGAAAAAAATAAGCTAAAGAAAACAAAATTGACTAGTTGAACTCATGGCTTCTAAGATACCAATGACTCCCATGTTCTAGTAGGGTTTTACAAAGATTTTTCTATGCACAATGGGGCCATTCAAAGTAATCTTAGATAGAATAAAAACAATTTTAAAGAAAAATAAGCACGCATACCTAATGTTATAGAAGTCCCTAACTAGCTGACTGGGCTTATATTCTCCCCCACCCACCGATTTTGGCATTCAGCTTGTTAATGGTACATTACACAGTTTCTTGCATTTGTCTTTGAAACACAGTAATAGAGTACAGGCTCATTAGTTTGCTTCACGGTAGCACTTTCTCTGCTCAGTCTTAATTGCTACCATGATTATTTAAACATCCATACAGAATAGCTGGTTCCCCAAAGATGTTAAGGACAGAAAGAATGTGTAGATGCATCTTTAGTGTAGCAAAATTTCAAAAGCATTTCTGAAAATTAGACTTAAGGTCCTGTATTATTTAAGGGCTTTGAAACATTTTGACACCTTTCATGCAGCATATTTGAAACCCTTTCAGGTTTTATGTTTGCATATTTCCACAGCTGTCTTTTAAGTATAATGCATTATGGTTTTGACCTGTAAGAAATTCCAGTTCTGTAGTAATGGTTAAGAAAGTTCCTACACTTAAAAATTGTGAGATTCACAGGCAATACTCTTTTGGAAAGAGTTCTACGAAATGGTATGATTTTCAGTGGAGACTTCTTCAGATAGAAAAAGATCTTTCTTCTCATTCCTACCTCTAAAAAAAGAAAAATTTAAATTTGAAGTGATTTCTTTATAGCCAGCTGCATAGGAGACAACATTCTTTCTTCATCTGTCTCTGTTAAAGCCCATTTCTTTCAAGTTATTTTAAATGTGAGCCTTTTTCTTGCTCAAAAGCAAGTACAGTACTGTGTTTAGCAGGAAGCTTAACCTGAAGCATCTTTTGGAAGAGAGCTCCAGTGGCATATCTTTAGCAAAGAATGACCTCATAAGTCAGATATTTTGTTTGTAAAGATAATAATTTATTTTATGAAAAGTGGTATAGTATTTATCTATGATAGTGTTGGAATATATGGTTCTTTTATTATTTGTATTTAAGTAAGGAGGTAGAAATAATACTTTTTGTATCCAGCCAAGCATGGCTGGTCACTTTTATGATTTGAAGTTTTCTAGTGCTCTTGGTACTTGTGAATGTAACCTTGCCCCTTTTATTCTACCATCAATCAATAATTTGCTCTAATCATCCTCAGACAATATTTATTAATGGGGGGGTGGAGTAGATACAAAGATGGAAAAAATTCTGGTTGGCAGAGTGCCTTAGGAAAAGAGGAATACAAATGCAGCTGCAGCAGAATCCTTGTGTGTGAAAAGAATTACTGGCTTTCCTTGCTTGTACTATGGGAAAAGCCACACTTCTCTTTCAGGATTTGAATGTTGTTATGGTACCAATATGTATCAAGAGAAAGTCTCTGCCCCACAATACTTGCACTTTGAATTCTTAAGGTTTTAAAGGGGTGGAAATTTTCAAGCTTAGCATAAGTTGAACTGAATCTCACAAATATAATAAAGTCTTCAAACTGGCTGTTGGGATCTGATCTTTCCAGCACTTAGACAAACCTATGGTTTTATTTATATAACTAGTGCTTCGCTGTGTCTCCTGATGTGGAAAATGGAGGGGAATAGATGGAGCCACGTTGTGGGCTGGCGAGAATTTTTTTCTTGTCTCCCTCAATCTATAAAACTCAAAAGGGTACAGCTTGATTACTCTTATAGTAAGCACTACTTGGTCTGCAGAAAGTCAGCCAAAAATGTAGCTGATAATGACTATTTATACGGTCTGTACAATTCTAGTTATCTTAAAGAGCTGTTCATATATACAGTACAGTACAGTATATCTTGCTTGTTAAAACATGCTTTCACGAAACTGTATAACAACTCTAAATGTATGGAACATGGAGGAAAAGTTGTACTGGGGGCTGGGGCCCTCACTGGGTCCCTTTGCTGACGAGTGCAGGGAGCTGGGAATTCTTGGCTGTAGGGTGTGTAAAATATTTTTTGCTGCATTATTGTAGCTAGTGTAAGAAGGTAGCTCCTACTGCTAGTTTAGAGGCACATAAAAGTCTAACATGCTTTAATAGATTTAAACTCATGCTGGAACTGCTTAGGATTTCAAGTTTTTCCTTAGTGCATCTCTGCACAGTCCCACTAAATGCACAGAGTGATTCAGTTGCTATATGCGCTTGCCTGTAACTTAGACATACAAAAATCAATGCAAATGGAGGGTCAAATTCAGCAGTAATACAATGGTACTGAAAACAATTCCTCCTTCGTGCTTTTGACGCAATATCAAAAATCTCCTTTTCTCCCAGTAAAGCGAGAAAAACCCAAACAAAACTCCTGGATGTTCACAATCAAAGAAGGAACATGGCCATAGAAATCCTGATTGTAATAAAAATATAAGGAAAGAATGTTATGCTTCAGTTAACTGCTCACAGGATATTAGGTGTAAGGATGATGCTTATCACCAAAATTTGTGCACTAGTTGTTTGGGTTTTTCCTTATAAGGGAAAATGTCAAGAAAAAATAAATTTGTTTCACTGCTTGTCACAGACTAAATTTACTACTTGTCATAGAATAAATATAGCATCTCTTCAGGTACAGCTTCTAAAATTAAAAAGTATACCTTTAGTCCTGGGAGAGATGCCAAAAGCTCGTTACTTGTCTCCAGATTTACTACATGGGAATAATGTGGAAAAAACTCATGGCTTTTAAGATTTAAACTCAGCAGCATATCAAATTTATTCTTATATGGTATACTTGTTCATGACCTCTAGTCTTAAGAAATTCTGTCATGTTTGAAAACTAGTCCCTGGTGAAGCCTGTATCAATGTTAATAGCTAAGAGGTCAATGCAACTGCTAAACAGTTTGTATTACTGTCAGGGTGGTCATGAAAACAACACCTGCTGCATGAGCACTTGGCAGCTGGGTCAACAGGCACTGTGGGAATTTATCAATTTAGGGGGCCACTTGCATAACACTTTGACTGATGAATTGGGAAAGACTGGCTTACTGGGCTAAAGCTGCTCTATTATATGTGACTTTCTTTAGGATGGCAGAGGCTTCCTGCAGGCTCCAGAAAATAAGCAAAAGATAAACTGAGCTGTTTTTTCCTTATAAAGCGATAAAAAGTGAGAACTCCTTAATAGCCAATGCTAGAAAGACTGAAAAAAAAAAAAGGAGGAAAAAAAAATCCCAAACCAAAACAAAAACTTTACAGTCAGTGAGCTGTGATGTGATTGAAAAAAATCCTTAGGTTTTTCCATCGTGGTTACAAAGGAGTTTTTGTGAAGTACTTTTGTAAAGTGAAACTCTCTAGACTGGTATTCGCAAAAAGCTCTAATTTCTCTTTAGTGTCTCTTATGGGAATAGTAACTACATGTGGGTAGGTAAATGAGATAAGAATTTTGCATGCTCCGGCTAAACTAAACATCATTAGACATTAATTCTGGCTTTCCATTCCCTCAAATGACTTAAGTGATAGTAACTTTCTGAACAGAAAGAAATCATATGGCCCACCTGGGTTGGTGAGAGCATTCACCAACAAAATTGGCTCACTCTGTAGAGAGTTCCCAGTAGTAGCTTCAGAGTGTACCCATAACCCATCAGACCTGAGTATCTTGATGCAGATTAGTCTAATACCATATGTTTCTGTGTTTCCATTTCCATGGTAAATAAGGCGTAATTGAAGAGGGCTATGCTTTCATAAATGCTATTCTTCTATCGTACCATCAAGGCCTCTAGACTCATACTAAAAAATAAAACTACCAGTGTTTTTGTAAAGAGCCTGAGCAATGTCAAAATGAGGAATGACCTAGATACTGTCCCTTATTGTCTGAAATCAGTTTGTTTGGAAATACTCTGATAGCGGAAATCCCAGAAGGTGGTGATGGAAAGGATGATAAGTGGAATTACGTACTCTTGGGGGGGCACGAAAGAGGAGTGAGGTGGTTTGAATCAAGTTCAAGTTTCAATCCAATGGAAAGCAGTTATTCTGGCTGATGATATGAAACATATTGAAATCCAGATCTGTAACATGTTAGAAGGAGAGGAAGAGGAAATCTTAAGTGTGCAAGGACACTTAAGCTCTGCCCTCTTTCATAAAAATCATCTGCTGGCTCCCATGAGCCATCCCAAGCAAAAGAATAATTCCCTTTGGAATCACTGTATCAACAGTGGCAAACACTTAAAACTTCACAGGGGATACAGCACTATAAACTTTTCTAAGTTAAGTTTCAAGTGTTAAATGGAAATCTTTTGCATTGTCCATCAGTTTGAATGCTCTTCTCTGATTCTTTCATTTTTTCTAGAATTTGCTTGGAGATAAAAGTGATCATAAGTATTCTAAAAGAAGGCTTACAAAGCCACATTATGGCTGTTCTGCCACCTTCCAAAGTTTATTTTCTTACTTCTTGGGTCTGTCCCTGTCTATGGTTTTCAAAGAACAGCTGGTAATAATGTTTGAAGTACAGCTGATATGAGCCTATCAACAGATCTTTCTTATTTAAATACACATTTTTAATACTATCGACAGCTGATTTTTTCCTCTCGTCAAGGTTTTGTTTTCTAATGAGTTCGTCTCCTGTTTTCGCTGTTATTGACCACCTCTAATATTTGGACCTATACACATTTTCTACACCGCTGTTTACCTAGTTATTTTTCCTACGCATTCATCAATGTTTTTTTGATTTATATTATTATGTATTTGCAGAAACAGAAAGCCAGATAGAAAAATTATAAACCAGAAAGTAGAAATATAGAAAATAAAAAGGTTTTCTTTTTTGGTCACAAAGACGATTTATGAAGTGCTGGTATTTGCACTGATGTTCAGGACATGAGCAGCCCTACGTTTTAGTTGAGAAGTACATAAGTCTTCATCCCTGTGTTTTTTCATGAGTTCCTAACCCTGAAAAGCAGTTTACTTGTGATAACTTTTTTTATAATCATCAAAGAATAGATATATTTTTCAGAGACACAGTTTTAACTTAAGAAATTCTTCTTTTGTCTGCTAGTTTAACTAATTTAAAGCTGGTCTTAAATGTTTGTAATTCTTAGGGTTTCTCACATGTTCTCCAATCTCAAAGCTAACTATACTATTACCTATCCTCTTCACTCTACCTGATTTTGGTAATAGGTAGTAAATGTGCATTTTGCTGCACCTCACATACTTGGTTTTAACATCCAGTTTAACTTTCATGTTTCTGATTTATCGATTCATTGTCTAAAAGCTCCAAAGTACTAATGTATTATATTAAGTGCCTTGTTACAATGAGAAGGATTATTTAATTCTGTGCTTTTGAGGGCAAGCTATTTAGTTATTGACATTAAATATTTGGAAGACCTGAACAAAAGTTTCCTGTGGTAACTTGAATTCTGTTTCAAACTGCCTTGATGATGGAAGGATTCAGAACTTCTGCATTGATCATATTTATCAATTTGTTATGTATCACCTCAGCTTAACACTTCATTTTTGTTACATGTGAAGGGTTTTCTTCGCAAGCAATGAATTTCTAAGATGCGACAAATCAATATCTTGATGACTTTATTTATACCTGATGCTCAGAGCCCACCTGTAGCATCTTTGTGTTCTAGAGAGCTTATTAGGGTTTATACCTATATTCGATATATTTGTATGGCACATACTATGAGGAAGACGTGAAGGAGCAACAATATGAGCATGCAAAAAATATCAGCGCATGAATAACAATATTTTGTTAACAATGCATTACATGAACATTCGCCAGAGCCATGGAATTTTAAAATTGTTTACATGTGTAATGTGAAATTAGCATTAAATGGTAAATAGAGCTGCAATGCTCTTTTGTGGAAGTAGCTATCTGTCTTTTAAAAGCCTGCATTGGTGTGAGATTGACGAACAACAAAACTCAAAACTTTGCCTGAATGAAAATTATCTTGTGTTTCTAAAAAGTGTTACCAAAGCCTATGTCCCTTTGCCACAGTCTGTTTAATTTCACTGTGTGCCAATTTACCGACGTATTTTATAGTTTTCTGGTTACTTTCACCAGTAACCAAACACATTCTCGACCCTTTTCCATGCATGAAAACAGCCAACCGTGAGCAGAGCAATGGGAGGTCTGGCCTTTCAGGTATGTCAGCTGAAGACCACCCTACTGGAAGAGGTAACAAGAACAAAAAGCTGAGGTCAAACAAGGCAGCCCCATGTAATTAGATACTAATAGTGGATTTAGGGTGTAAAATTCACTTAAAAACCATACACCAACAGACTAAACAATCCCAGAAAGAATGGCAAGTTTTGTTCTAAAAAATGTTTTTAATACCAGAAAGCATAAATAAAACATACATACTGACCTTGACTGACAGACTGCACTAACCTGCAAGTAACATCTGCTTCCAAATAACTTGCTATAGGTTTGCGATAGTATAATTATAGAACACTGAAACTTTCCTGTAATTTATAATACAGTGTGCATCCTGTTTCACATATTTATTATTTACTTATCCCAGTAACAATTTTTAGAATTTAAATTCTTACAGGAAAATAGATTCCTCTCTGAAGCAGTCAATAGCAAAACCAGAAATGTGATTCTAACTCTGTCTTATGCTAATGGGGGAAACATGCTGATGTAGATGCTGCACAAACAGGCAATTGCTTTCTCAGGGTATGATGAGGTCAAAGTAACTAATATGACAAACTTCATTTCTGTTGGCTACTTCATTTTGTATTAATTTCTGATGCTTTTGCAGGATGGATGTGGTACCTTTACATGCTACAGAATTGGTCTGATAGAGCAGCAAGATCCACCATGAAGAAAATGGCATTTCTTCAGCAAAAGAGAGTATCTACTAGTCATCTGCTGTTATTGCTTCTGGGGCCCCTGGGTCATGTTGGAAACTGGCTTTTTGCAGTCTTTCCAGATCCCCTGATATTTTAGTAGCTCTAGCTGTTCTGCAAAGATCATATCTCAAGAAAGTCCGGTTTGATAATTTTCATTTATCTTCATTTTACAGCTAGTAAATTAGTCTAAATAGATAAGCTAATCATATTAACTCCATGTCTCATAAGTCACTTGAGTGGGATTTATAAGCCTTTTGGAAATGGTGCGTTCAGAACTGTTAAAGAATTTAATGTATTTTTGGCACACAGTCCAAGAGAAGGTTTCCTTTCTTGGTGCTCCAGACCTTCCCAGGGAAAGACAGGTAAATGCAGGGATATGGAAAGATGCTAAAAACTTGTAAGCAGTGACAGTTCGCACCCACTGAGGACTCAGTTCTCTGTATTATTCTCCATTGGTGGTATCTCCTACACAACTGAAGAGATGTTTGGGGAAGACTGGATTTGTCCCTTAGCGATGTCCCTGTGGCAAAACTGAAACTGAGGAAGTGAGACTAGCACTGCCCGGGGATGGCTTGTCTGCTGTGAAATTATTTTCTATAGTAGCTTTTCAGTACACAGAGTAGGTATTGTCAGCCAGTACTAACCTTTTGAGCCAGCTCCCGTTGTGCACTGTTCTACCTCAGTGGCAGGTAGGGAAGTAGTAGTGCTGGGGAGAATTCTAGCATCTGCCTTCTATCGATGCTGCTTAGCCTCTGTGGTACCTACAAGTCAATTGCTTCAAAACTACCAGGAGCATGTTTTACCTGTGCTGGTCCACATGGTTCCACATTAAATATGTCTACTTTTCTATGAATGCATGCAAAAAATGTGAATCTAGGTGGGAAAGTGGGCAGCATTTAGCATAATCATGAAGAGTAAAAATTTCCAGAAGGTAGTGTTGATTACACCTCTGTTCTTCTGACATTCACTTTCTATGAGACAGTGATTACTTTTAGTGAATCTGTTCTGCTTGCTGCTGATGGTACATTTGCTTTTAGGAAGCCCCTTGCACTGAGAATTTCCTTTCTTACTGAATGTCAGTATTACATAATTCAGCTGCATGTAAAGAACTGCATTAGCGTTTTGTTTTCTACCCTGTTGAAGGAAAGACTAATTTTGGTGATGCTCACCTTTTTGGGTCAATGATCTTGTAGAGTTTCCCACTGTGAGGCTGTGTCATACTTTTACTGCTTGATAATACGTAAATCTCACCTGTTAAAGAAACCAATGCAATAAATTAGTTCTTTCCTAAGATGTCAAATACAAAACTTTTGTGATCTAGCTGTATTTGCAAGATGAGATTAAAAACAACATCAGAAGAAACACTCATAACTGAAATATACAACAGAATCTTGTTACTTGGAAATTCAAAATAGTGCTTTCCCAAATGATGCTAAAATGTGAGAAGCATTTTATCATTAATGTGTTTTGTTTCATATTTATAGAATTGCTTAAAAAAATAAAATTAGGAAGGGGCAAGAGGGGGATCAATCTGCTCATGCAGTATCTTTGCCTCTTAAACCTGTAATGTTGGGAATAAAAGCCAGTGTATGACACATTGTGTCGTAGTGAGGGACACAGTTCACAGAATGTGAGAGACGGTAAGGACCTTGGCCCCTTCCAACAACCCATTCACTTCTTGGTTCTTCTTACAAGGCTGCTAAGGGGTAGCTGAAAGCAGCACAGACATCTTTGGCAAAGGAAAGATAGCCTTTAGATTTCTTTGTTTTAAACATAGACTGTGCTTTTGTATAGTTCAGCAGGCATTACAGATAAAGCTTATGATTTAAGAACATTTTTTTTATTATTTACTTTATTTACCTGATTCATCTTCACCAAATCCCAAGACAGGGCCTGAAAAGAAACCTCTACATGTACCAGTGTTGCCAAGACAGAGGGGTTTCTCTTGCCACTGTTTGGTTGCTGGACTCTGTTGCAGTGTTAAAAAATTTCTATATTCAAAAACACATAAAGCATATTGTTATATTACATTTTGAATAAAGAATTTTCAAGGTCCGGATAAAAAAGTAAACACTTGCTGCAAGTAGCTCCATAGATACATCTGTGCAGTTCATCACCTTATGATTTCCTGCCTGTTGTTTTTCAGATGCTTAAAAAGCACGGCATTTCCCTTCCTGTCATTCAAACATTGCAAAATTGGGTTCAAGCAACACTATGTAGCCATTTGTGAGTACTGAGCTATTTGGCATGGGAGAACTGTGCCCATTCACTTTGCTCCATCAGTGATGTTTCTGTAACGCCCAAAAGTTTTCAATGTCTTAACAGTTAGACCTGTCTGGGAAGCTGTTCCACAATTAACATTTATTCCCATCACAATGTAAATGATGCATCTAAGAGTTTGTAGAACTAAAATCTTAAGAGTGCTGTGATGTGTCTTTGTGCTTTTTTCCAAGGATCAGATACGTTACCTATGTCACCATTCATTAGGATACTGTACTATTTTATTTCCGAATCTAGACTTTAATCTGCACTGTCATATCACTAAACTGGCTAAGTGACACAGTATACAAGACTGTTGATGTTCCTTTATACAGGAAGCTCAATAACTAAATATAGTTTATATGTATTTTTGTTTAAAAGTGAGTTATAAGAAACCTACCCATTGCGGTCTCCAAACACATAGCTTCCATAGAGTCTTTCAGACTGGCAGCCTCGATAGACAAATCCACCAACCAAGGATCCACTGCTGAATGGTTTGAATTCTAAAAGTGAAGGCTCACTTTCTAAAAAGGAACTACCGTAGCATTAGATCATATGCAGAATCAGATTTTGATTCATATTTATGAACATGTTATTACTTCAAAAAAGAGGGTTAATTCCATTTAAACGTTCTTCAAAATTCAACGTGTTTTGCTGCAAATGAAACATGAAAATAATCAGAAAATTACAACAAAGGCTGTTTGTGAAACAATCGGTTAGAGATATAGATAGGAGAGGCTGTAATTGCTTTCTTCCGTGTGCACAGGCTGGGGGAATAAAACTATATAAGGATTAGGTCGGACTTTCATTGAAGTTGATGTAATTACTACTGTTAACCTTTATATGTCAACACAGTCAGCATAATGGATCTCCTGAACTTCAGGAATACAATTAAACCCCCTTCGCTGTAAGGTCCTTTTAGTATCTTGCAGAAATTTCACTGACTTTCAGCACAATTCGTTTTCAAAGCCTTTCAGTGGTTCGAGAAACTCTTTCAAAATCAATTTCAAACATGGTATGTGTGTTACATCCCATAAAACACTAGTATCACTGGCCATAGCTTCTCATGGTAATCTATTTTATGCTGCTGTTGTAGTTGCTAGTTCCTACACATTTTCTTTTCCTTTTTTTTTTTTACAAAACTTCAAATAATGTCTCCAAGGAAGTTTCACTGGAAATGTTCCCATTCATGCAATCAAATACTGCTTAGGGCAAAAGTAGGCTCAACTTGACATGCTAACTGCATAATTTTAAGTTAAAGCCACAGCCAATTGAACTTTTTGTTTTATAGGAACTTTTTTTAGTTGGAAGGCTATCTGCAAGTCTTTGATAGATGAATTTCTCTGATTATTCTACAAGAGTAAGTGCTGAAATTTTATGTGGGAGAAAAGGATGATGAGTTCTTTCTATTGAAGCAACTGACACAGAGCCTAGTATTAACACTGGCAAGCTGTTCTGGATAGACAGACTATTGCTTAGTTTACTCTGCAATAAAGATGCCATCAAAATTCCATTGGAGCAGTGGTTTACCAAATATTACTCTTTGGTTTGGCTTTTATAAAATGAACACAGAAAATACACACAACAACTAAAGCAGAACAATTGTATTATGCTATTGTGTACTATTGTACTAGCCAGCACAACTGCTTTGCTTTTAAGTAAAGTACAGGTGGGAGGACTAGGGATGTGAATAAACCCAGAAAATGCTACACTTAAGGAGACAGAGCACTTCTTGATGCCTTTATACACCTTTGGCACCTATCACCTTTACCACCATGAATTTACAAGCTGCTAAACAGTCAACCAAGGTAGATAATAGCTCAGAGTAACTGTCACCTGGATTGCCTGAGCAAGAGATCTTAGTGAGTATCAGAGTTAAACATTAAACTAAAATTGTGACTGACAATCATATCGGGTTAGAGAGAACATGCAACACTTTAAAATTTTAAGTCCCTAACTGAGTATGTTTATCTTTTTGCAACCTAATCTAAACAAGTCATTCATTATGAAGTAGCAGCATCATACATTTTTCTGAGATTGTCAGTATAAAACAGAGCTCAATCATTTCCCTGTTTGGTTATAGTCTGTTGTTGTCTAGCTCACTTTTTCCATTATAGGAAGTGCATTACATGAGGCTTCCGTTCTGTATCTTAAAAGGTGATTTGTGAATGGCTGAGAACACGTTTTCATCAGTTCCCGATATTCCAAAATCTTATGAGCCATCATATGAAGCAACAGTGAGATCTTTGACAGACTAGCAACTGGCATATTTCTTAAGTCTTATTTACATTATATTCTACACCAACAAGGAAAATTTGAGTCATTTAGGTTTGGTTTTGTCTTGCATTGTTGTCTGCTTGTACTGTACTTTTCACAAGTTCAAAAGTATTTTTTTGTTACCTATCTTGTCTATACTGGAAGCTACCTATCCTGGATAGACAGTCCTGTATCAGTTTTCTTCTGCTTTTTATTTATGATTCCATGGGCATAGAAACTGTCTCTTCCCAGCTTTACCCTGGATGGAACTTACCATAGTCTTTACCCTTTATTATTTGTAAGATTCTGGCTGAAGATCTGTTCTTTCCATTTGAATCTGAGCAAAGTATTGTTAAATTGATGTTTACATCTGTTGGGTGGCGGTCCACAGCACATCTGTAAAGCAAAAAATATCAGAAAATCCATGAGATAGGTGAGTTTATAATGAATAATTCTCTATCAATAGTATGACATCACATTTTGAAGGATTATTGTTTCTTTGTGGTGCTTTCCACTTGAGGGACCTAATTCATACTGAGCCAAAATATCTGAGAACTGCATCAGATTTGTATACAAGAGATAACATACCTTTCCTATCCCTGCACCATTTTTTATGTAATGTGAAGTAAAATTGTTTTTTCCTAGTGATAAAACATACTCTGCTGAATAGCACCTGAAATGAATAGTGCTTTAACTAAGCTAAATGAGTTGATTTACACAGTACAGGAATTTTGGACTGTTAAAAAAGTCCGAGAATAAAACTCCTTATCTGAGCAACTTGACTTTCTGAATTTTTTTCAAGCCATTACTTTAAATGTCACTTCAATACTACCACCCACCTAATTTGCTGAATTATGTGTTTAGTTAAAGCATTGTTCTCCTCCTTGTTATTGTTCAGATATCACCAGATGTTTTCATTTGTTTTCCATATGCCTTGTTTTCTCAATCAGGATTCCCATCTCAGCTGTGATTTACCAACTCTCTGCTTTAAGTTCTCTTCTTTCATAAAGGTAATAATTTTATTTCATGTTTGGAACAAAAATCCTGTGCTTCGTTTCTGTCACTTCAGTCTTGATTTGTAATAGTTGTGCACACTCATCTCCTTCTCCTTTCCCAATGTACATTTGTTTCTGACTGTGATGTATGTGTGGAGGTGAAGGAGTGGAAGTTTTAAAAAGTTCACGAGAGCATTTAGTATTAAAATTTTGTTACCCATTGTATAAAAGATTCCTGGTTGAAAACAGTATCTGCTCCAGAGTAATTCAGTTTAACTGAGACTTACTTACCGGCCTGGATTGTGGAGTCCATGTGCAAAAATCTCAGGAGGTTGGTTTGTGCTATTAAAGTGTGGGTTGCTCCGTGGTATGGAGTAAGGGACATTGCACAGGTCAGTATTTACGTCAAGGCGCAATACAGAACCTGTAAAATCACTGAGAAAGTTGGGGGATAAAACAATTGTTTTTTTAAAAAGTATTTTACTAATAGATGCAATCCATGTAATACTACAGTGAACCAGCAAAATAAACGACTCAGTTTACTGAATAATCACATATAGATTGGTTTTATGGTACATGCAAGTCCAAAGAGTAGTAGCAGAGCTACTACTATCAAAGATTCAGTGTGGCCAGTATGTTGCATAGTTAAGTGCATACTAGAATGCCTCTGACCATGCTGTTGGGAAGCAATGTTGATAATAAGAGCAAATTTCCATACATTATTGTTGTTTTATGGCTTCAAATATAAGGTTGTTAACTCTTCTACATTGTGTATCCTCTGGAGTAATTATGGGCATAATAACTATAAAGTTACATAATGCTTTTTGCTAACACTTTGAATTCAATGATTTGTAGTCACAGTACAATCCAAAGATTAATTATACATGAATTAAAGAAAACAACCAAACAAAAAACACAAACAAAAAAGCCCCAGCAAGCAACAAGAAAGTAATGGTACTGGTTACATGGAGATGTTGATATTTACTGTTATGTGAAACAGGACAGAGTTAATATGTTTTGCCTTACATTCATGATTATGATGGAGGGAGAAGGACAGAAACATAGAAGAAGAGTGTCAAAACTCTTTACAAGCATGAAAAGATGTTGTACTTAAATTGATTTTGTTCTTTCT
Source organism: Amazona ochrocephala (assembly GCA_039720435.1). Classification (NCBI taxonomy): domain Eukaryota; kingdom Metazoa; phylum Chordata; class Aves; order Psittaciformes; family Psittacidae; genus Amazona; species Amazona ochrocephala. The sequence continues at coordinate 68,399,269 of CM077879.1, forward strand.
TCATAATGAATATAGACTCTTAGAATGGTTTGGGTTGGAACGGACCTTGAAGATCATCCTCTTCCAACCCTTCTGCCATGGGCTGGGACACCTTCCAGTGGACCAGGTTGCTCCAAGCCCCATCCACTCTGGCCTTGAACACTGCCAGGGATGGGGCAGCCACAGCTTCTGTGTCTCACGCCCCTCATAGTGAAGAATTTTTTCCTAATACCTAACCTCAATCTCCCTTCTTTCAGTTTAAAGCCATTCCCCATTATCGTGTCACTACATGTTTCAGTCTGCCCTTGCTTTACATTAATTAAAAGTCAAGTATTAGAATTGCTCTCTGGTCTTGGTTTTAAGTACATTCTCACTGCAAAGGGCCAGAGCACCTGCTATTCTGCTGAGCCAAAAAGGCCTTTGAGCATAGCAACTCCTTTCAAGTTCGTAAAGGCCCAGTACTGCACCTTCTCTAAATTAAGGCAAATGTTGCAACTCTAACAGAGCACAATGAAACAAAGGGAAAAAGCAGGTTGAGCGAATTGTATAGGTAGAACCAAAGTAGGATTTCTTCATATGTTTTCTAGCCATTTTCGTGAGTGGTGTGTTGTTATTGACTGGTGTGTCCGTAGGCATGTTTTTAGAATGTTTTCTCAATAAAGGTGTCTTGTTCATAAAATAATGATTTGGAAAAAAGAAGTCTAATGTGTTCTTAAATGCAATTGCATCTAAATACTGTAGATGCAATTAGATGGGTTGATAGCACACAACTACAAGGAAATGTATTTAAGCAGTAACACTGTTCTGAAAATCAGCAGTTTACTAAACTCAGGCCCTGAAAATAGTGTGATTATGTAGGAAAGGAAGAGGGAGTAAGATTTGCTCGGACAACTGCTGATCACTTTTGGTTCTGACCCCAAATAGTATGCAAAACCTGAAGACAATAGAGAAGTCTATCCATTGGTAGTTTTTGTACCTTAAACCATCCATCTCTTCCATATCATCTAAAGTGATCATGCCATCTCCAAGAAAAATGTATAGGAAACCATCTGGGCCAAAGAGAAGCTGTCCTCCTAGGTGTTTTCGATGTAGTTCTGCTACTTCTAAAAACACTTTTGCTGTTCTCATATCAACTTGGTGTGGATTTTTCCTGCAATAGAAAGATTATTAAAGTTACCATAGTTTGCTATCACTGTTCTTCCTAAAAATAAGCTCAAGTCATTCAAATTATACTTTAAGATGTGGATGTTGTAACTTGATGGAAGAATGTCAAACAGTTATTTCTGAGAATTTTCATTTTTCCAGCATTCACAGAAAAATATTTTCCTGCCTATACACAATAAGTAGAAATCACTATAATTTAAAAATGACAGAATAACAACAACAACAAGATCTTAAAAAGAATAAACTGGTGTACATACTGACATTCCAAAGCTACTGTTTGAAATAAAAGCAGCAATAATTTTTCTGTGAGTGCACAAGTATATACACATTGTAAATCTGATAGTTTATTTTAGCAATGGGAAATACTAAAATGAAAAGGTTGCTAAGAAACACAAAACTGCTGAATTTTAGACTTCTAGTGATACCTGGATACTGTGTATTCTACGACCCTAAGGATGTGGTCATGAGGTCCAATAGCCCACCGTTCTTGGTTGGTGGTATAAGACACATACAGCTTTCCATTTTTCTTGTAATTGGGATGGAATGCAAGGCTTAACAGTCCTCTTTCATCTCCTCCCTGCAGTCAAATGAAAAACACAAAGAATTGTGAAGTTAATTATGTTCTTTATTGTGTTTCAGCTGGAACCCAAAAAAAAAAAGTTTCTTTCTTGTGGATAATCTTTGCCCAAACTCTTTCATTTCTTTTCTGACTACTGCACAAAAAGGATTATAAAACATTTCACTTTGGGGAAGTCTTTAAGAGTTAGAACAAGACAATTGTCTTACGTAGTTATCTATGCACAAGTCTCTTACACCACTTTTGTAGAGTGATTTGTGTATGTAATCTTTGGGAAGCCATGAAGACAAGTTTAAGTGCTGCAAAGGATTCTTTGCTGGGTTACTAGGTTGCTTGTAATTCGTTGAAGACAAATAAAAAGGTCTATAATCAGCAGTCACTTCTAATCCAAGTATCCAAAACCTAAAACACAGTGCTGGCTGCCAACTCCCACTGTCTTGGCAATATGTTTAGAAAACATTTAAATTGCTTGTGTAATATGTAAACCTTTGTTTTACCCTGGAGGCAGCAACATCAGTTGTCACAACTATGGTGGTCTGTTCATCATAGCTAGTATACTGTAGGTAATAAGCAGCCTTGGTCTCTGTGCAGAGAAACCAAAGTTTTACATGTGGTCCTTCAATGGAAAGGTTTCTGTTATTTTTTAAAACAAAAATAGAAAAATCTCCAAACAACTTTTTTTTGTTATTATGTTTGCCACAAAGATTAGTACAGTTATATGTTAAGCGTCAAATCCATGTAATGTACTGTGACAATACAAATACCCCACGTACGGAAATAGAAGGCAATTTTCTCTTTGGCATCTAAAAATGTATGTAACATTACTATGCCTAAAATTGTATTTGTATAAATGAAGAATAAAACTTTGATTCATTTGATGCTCTTGAGGTAATACAGGGGAGAGAAGCTGAGGCACAGAAATAAACAGAGTACATAGTTGGCAATTCAAATTAAATTTATATATGTGATTATTCACAAGCTGATAGCTGTTTTGGAGTTTAACTCAGGGTTTGCCAGCCTTTCAAAACTAGTGACTCTTGAAGATTCAAGTGCTTCAGCTCTGCACACATAAGGAGACAGCGTTTTGCAACTCGAACCACACCCATGATAACCATTTATGAAATTTTAAATTATAAGAGAGAAGCTTTTAAAATGTATTTGCAATTCCAAGTGATGGATGGGCCTGTCTTCCTGTTGAAAGACATCCCACAAAAGGCCTACTTGGGAAAGTGCACAGTTTAATTTATCTTAATGCAACACGATTGCCAGATTTCCTTTTTAATCACAACCACCAAACAGAAACCTGAGTCAGAAATGGAGATGTAAATAGGTCAAGAAATTTCCATACAAAGATATTTGTACAATGAAATCTGGATCCTGCTCATTTAGAGGCAGCCAAAATTTGCTAGTTTGTTTGCTAGAAAAATTTAGTTTCAAGAGGTTATCAGAGAGGTTAGTTTTGAAAGTCTAGTTAGAGCTGCCAAATCAGTTGCAGTCATCATGGATGAAGGGACTGGTAATCTAGCTCTTTCTCCTTTATGAGCCAAAAATAATTCTGCAGCTGAGTCTGAACTGATTGTAGATATTATTGTATGAGTTTCTAAGAGTTTTGACCAAGTTGCTGTGATAAAGTCTGAAGCAAAGAGAGGCAGATTAGCTGCTTTGGGAAAAGTAAGGCATATTACAAAGATTCCTGATGAATGATTCTATCTGTTGTGCCCAAAGACAGTCCTATTGCTTCTCCTGAGGGATGAATGAGTTCAACTCATTTAAGGTCCCAGGAATGTCTATGAGTCACACTAGGCCTGCCATTCAAGGTGAGTTATTGAAAGTATTAGAAAAGATCTTTCTGTTACTAAGCTGAAGATTTTATTTAGCACTTGATGTCATGGGAGCAGTCTCAGTGTGAAAGTGAAGTTGTTGAAAGCGTAAACAGGTGAAAATTAAATTAAGAGCTTTTAATGAAGTACACATGAAGCAAGAATTTGACAAATGAATGAAACATGGGACCTGCAAGGTAGTAAGTATAGCAACTTGTATTCATAGGATCAGGCCATTATTTCTACTAATTGCTGTCTTGCATGATTCTATTAGACTGCAGTATATTACTTTCTTTGTTTGTGGAATGTGTCTATTGCTTCCTGAAAAGTCAGGCTGCTTTCTGTTTTTCAAAGTAAGCCAGACACACTGTGTTCTAAAAAGTCTATTTACTCATGCATTTAATAAAAACTTTGGAAATACCCCTCTAACATACTGAAATCAGTGCAGCATCGAGCCATTAGCTGGCCTACAGTCAACTGGAAATCCAGCTGAATTTTTCCATGGTTATTTTTTCTTGTTTTGGAAAATAATTGTTCATGTGTACTTTCAGCTTTATCACTAACTGGCAAAACTCTTGTTTCCAACTAGATCACTGCCATAACTTCCATAACTTTTGAAATTATCTCTATGGTGCCAGAAAGGATATAGTTTTCTGTACTGTTGTCTCATATGGTGTGGGGTAAACTGAGAGCTATCCAACAAAATCCCTTACAAACATTCATTTTGGTACTGTCAAACTGAATAATTGTGTGCCTAATCTCAAAATTTCCCATTTTCCTTATAGAATGACCTTCACTTTCTTTTATGTTAATCAACAGCCTTTTGATGTCTACTGTGAAACCAGCATCCCAGGCTTTATATAGTATTGTCTTGTAGATACTGTGTGTTGCATGTCTGCATCTTTTTCTTGGCAGTTTAATAATTTATTGACATCCTTTACATCTTTTTCTTCTTAAGTCTCCCCGGAAGATGAGACCAGCACCAACAGCCTATAGATAACATAGTAGCTTGTATTCTGCACTGTTTAATGGAATAACCATAAACGCTTTTCAGTTGAATAAGGACGGGCAAGAAGAATGAGACAAATCTTTGCATTCCATTGGGATGGTTGGCGGAAATGATAATTAATAATCTAAACATACTCTGGTCTGGGGCCAGTATGAAGTCTCTGTTGTAACTAAACCTGGAAGCTCACACTTCCTATGTCTGCCTATGCAGCTCCTTAGGTGAACGCTCCTATCTTCTACTTATAGTAATCGCAAGTTTTACGCTTTTTTCAAAACTGCTTTTCCTTGGGCTAGATTATCAGCTTCAGCTGTGGAGTTCTGTGAAAGGAAAAACATTCCTTTAAAAAACAGTTTGGTCTAGTTTAGGACCACAAGCATGAAAATAATTTGATCAGAATTATACTGTAAGCATTAAAGCGTTACTTTACTTTTAATTTTTAAATGGTTGGTTAGGTACATTATGTCAGTTCTGAAAGTACATTACACCAGTAAGTGTTTTCAACTGAAGTATATTTTTAACATTTCTTTTTGTATTGTAATTTCTCTCATGATATATTTACACCTGTGAAAATGTGAAATAACTGTACAACATGATCCCCTTTCTCTTTTGACTAACAATAAGAAGAATAATTGTTGCAAGTGAATGCTGGATTTTTATAGAAAGGTGCTATTTTCACATAAACATTCCTTAGAAGTGGGCTTACTTTCTAGCTATGTGTTTCCAAATGCACTCTGGTATATCTCTGATATCTGAATTTTCCGATATATACACACGTATTATATTATCAAGCTATGATACTTCTTCTATAATACAGAAACATATGCTGCAGTTATTTTTAAGATATGCTGCCATTTCATTATGTCAATATATGTATTACTTCCTATAGTAAATATAGAGAAATACATGGGAATGCGTTAACTGGTACTGTTAACTATTTCATTTAAAATTGATTACATTGTAAGCATGACCCTTAATTATGTAACCTTAATAACAATTAAATTTAGCAAGCAAAACCAGACATGACCATTTTTTTCCATTACTGTGTGGCTTAATAGTAAACAATATAGGTAGCAGATTCTGAGTTTTCCTTTAAAATTGATTTTGCAATTCACTCATATCATAGAATCATAGAATCATAGAATAGTTAGAGTTGGAAAGGACCTCAAGATCATCTAGTTCCAATCCCCCTGCCATGGGCAGGGACACCTCACAGTAAACCATGCCACCCAAGGCTCTGTCCAACCTGGCCTTGAACACCTCCAGCGATGGAGCATTCACAACTTCCCTGGGCAACCCACTCCAGGGCCTCACCACCCTCACAGTAAAGAATTTCTTCCTCATATCCAATCTAAACTTCCCCTGTTTAAGTTTGAACCCATTACTCCTTGTCCTCTCACTACAGTCCCTCATGAAGAGTCCCTCCCCAGCATCCCTATAGGCCCCCTTCAGGTATTGGAAGGCTGCTATGAGGTCTCCACGCAGCCTTCTCTTCTCCAGACTGAACAGCCCCAATTTTCTCAGCCTATCTTCATACAGGAGGTGCTCCAGTCCCCTGATCATCCTCATGGCCCTTCTTTGGACTTGTTCCAACAGTTCCATGTCTTTTTATGTTGAGGACACCAGAACTGCACACAATACTCCAAATGAGGTCTCACGAGAGCAGAGGAGAGGGGCAGGATAAAATAGTGGTATTTATACTTAATAGCTTTTTCATCTGGACAATCCCACTCTCATGTTGGAAATTGGTAGCAACCTTATTAAAAGAGGCTGTGCTTATAATATGTATATTCAATGGTCATTTGTGAATTAAAATGTTAACTCTAATGTAATGTCTTTGCATAATTTGTTTTCATCTATTATTACAGAGCAAATGCTGGGTAACTTGTTGAGGTAGTTATGATCCCCCTTAATTTAGTTTATTTCCTATGTAATAATTACTGTAACTAATATGCGTTACCATGTATTTGATCTTAAGGAATTTTATTTGTAAAAAACATGGGGGAAGAGGTCATGGAACATCTAGAATCTCTTATCAGGCAGTACCATATGAACTCTTCAGAAAGGGATTTCTGAGTAGGAGATCCCAAAAGAATCTGTGCTTATTTGAAACTTCCTTTATCGGATCTTACTGTCAGGCTGAAGATCAATGTCAGGTTTTTTCCTCAGCAGGAACTGATTGCTTAATGGACATGTTTTGGAAATTTGGCCCCAGCACAGGATAGAAACTTGACTACAGCAGAAGTAGAAGTGAGCAAAAGGTCTGCTGCAAGGGCATACCTCAACTTTTAAAGCTGCATCAACTCTTTTGAGAAACACAAGAGGGAGATGCTTCTGACAGGTAAAAGGGGATAACATACAGAAAGCAAACCAGAAACTGATTGGGCTGTAGGCATAGTATAGAAATAGAACTCCCAGAGACCTCTTGGGTGTTGAGAACTCAAGTGCTTTGTTATCTGAACATCTGTGGGGCCTGAGGCCTCTGGAAAGGGAAGAATTTGTAACATAAGACATTTACCTTAGGGAAAAATAACTGCCCTGATGTCATGGCTCAGTATATTATACATACGAGACCATATCTCCAAAGCATTTCCTTTTTCCCGTGTGCTGCAAAACTTCATTTTTTTTCTTCATTTATGAAGGGCTTTGCAGTTATCTAAAGAGTTGTGGTTTTTTTTTTTTTTTAAATTTTCAGGTATTTTTACTGATTTTAACAAATGCACCATTTTAATACTTGATTTAAAAATTAGTTTAGATAAAGGAATGCTTTACAGTTAAATTTATACAGGAAAAATATTTGAGGGCCATACTCTTGGAATTTAAGCACAAATCCTACTGAAGATGCAGGTGGGTTTTGTTCAGTTAGGTGCACGGCAGGATTTGGCTGAAAACCATTGATGGGCAAAGAACATCCATCACCAGTTGTCTGTTCTGATGTTTGCGGTGATATTTAAATGCTCACTTTTTTTACAGAACTGAACTCACAATAAGGTAGTCATGTCCCACTCCTTTAGTGCTCAGTGGGTGCAAAAGTTAGACCTATCAAAAGGTAGTAAGAAGGTGGTAAAAAATGGGTAGTAAGAAGTCATAAGACCAGTTCTGCATGGATTTTGAATGGGGCTTCTCTGCAGTTGGGGAAAAGTCAGAGCACCTATTCACAGGAATCATACACACATATTTCTTATGCAGCATAGTTTTCTAGCAAAAGAACTTCTGAAGTGGTCATAATCTGAATAGAAACAAAAACGCTTTGAGATCTAAGGACAGTACTGGAACTTAAAGCCTAATTCTTTCTTTCTTCTTACTTCTGTTGCAGAAAAGACTAATTTTGACATGGCGTTGATAAGTTTTTTCTTTTCCTTACCTACATAGTCCTTTGAAGATACCAGTCACTAAATGCAGGACCTTTCACTTCTAGTCCTAATCCTCTGTACTTGTTTTTTAATTCCTCAACTCCAGATTTTGCTGTTGTGCTGGGCAAGTCTTTAGTTTAATCCAAATGAAAATCCTCGTCCCCTGATAATACAATTCTTTCTTCCCGTCCTCCTAAAGAAAGTATATGAAACTTATAAATGCAGATACCAACCCAACATAAACCCATAGCTTGCCTCCATCACACTCTCCTAGTAAGATATGAATCCTGCTTTCACAACTCTCCCAATTATTGGCTAAAAGCAGCTAAAAGCCCTGAGACTGCCAAGAGCCAGCCAATAATTGAGAGGTTTTGGGCAGTGTGACATACGACTGCGAGTGTGCTTGCAAGGAGGTGGCCATGAGCCCATGTGAGGTCTGCATCTGGATTGAGAAACTTTATGTACTGCACTACTTTAGGAGAATTGGAATAACAGAAGACAGTGGAAATCAGTCCCGGAAGAGGGAGATTCAAATAAAGACCAGATGATTATTGCATTCAGTAAAACTGGCTCAAGAAGGTGTGAATTACACACTTTCCTGCACCACAGAGGCCTCTTGAGCTCTAAGCAGCATTTATCCTCTGGGAACACAGGTGGTGATTCCACCTCTGTTCCCAGCTGGATTTATTTTCAAGGAAGCTTTACATTCCACCAGCAATTCAGTGAGTGGTTCACCAGCGGAGGCCACTAAGGGAAGGTAAAAAATAAGCATGCTCCTTCTTACTTCCCTGGCATGCCTCCACTTTCTGGTATGTATGTATGTATGTATGTATTTATTTATTTATCTCCTCTCCTATACTTTTCCTCTTCAGCATTCTTCTGCTATAGACTACCTTCCCCTGACAGCTTTTCAGCTGCGTTGGTTTGAGGTCTATTGTGTTGTAGAATTTTGCCTTCTAGGAAAGCACGAAAGCTTCCTTCAAGTGAATGAGAATGCCGTAAGTGTTAAGAAATTTACTGACCGTGAAAACCTTTCATTAATAGGGAGAATAGACCTGGTGACTCCTGTATTTTTTCTTCTCCTTTCTGTTGCTTTTAAGCTTTACTCACCTTTCCATGCCACTTCTGTGATAAAGGCAAATTTTACAACTCTCTTTCAGTGGGCAGCCCAATAAAATTGGCTCAGATGATGCCCCAAAGAAAATGGACTACGTTACATTAATATTCAGAAATACATGACATGATGACAGAAGACTAAAAATACCTTTTTCATTCACCAAAACCATGACTTCACCTCTTCCAATAAATGATTATTTTTTTTAACTTAGACTCTATTTTAATGCTATCTAGCATTATTTTTCCATAAACACATAAACCCCACAAATGAATCTTATTAGTGATTTACTGTTCTACCAATGTTCTAACTTGACTGTGGTGCTCTCAGACATCTACCCTGTTTTTCTCATGCTCTCATTCCTTAACTGTGTATATAAAACTTATCTTGATTTTTCTGTAGCAAGTTTCATAATTTTTTTCTCTTTTGGTTAAAATACAGATCTAATGGCAGAGAGCTGTCAAAAGAGTTTATGAATTATAATTCAATATATAAGTTGCTTTTCTATGGCATGACTTTTCAGCCAATTACTGCTGCTTTTGTCACTGCTAGAGGCAAGAATGTGCTATGGAAAAATAAAAATCTTACTATGGTGCAAAGATCTTCCTAGGCTGCTAAATTAAGACTTTTCATACACGTCCACAAAAGAGTCTACAGCACTTTAAAATGAGCTGTAAGACAGGGTTTTTTTTTTGTGGGGAGAGAGGAGGAAAAAAAAGAGGATGTATGGCGACACATACCAAATTTGACAGTGCTTATGTAAAATGAACCAACCTACAACAAATTCTGTACTCCAATAATCGAAAACAAATTCATGCTGTTTTACCGTGACCGCTTTATATGGAAATTTAGGGATATAATTCAGAACAGAATAGCAGTAATTATCATACTCTTTGCATTAAATTAAAACCAGAAATGTTGATCTGTCTAATTGTAGGCATTAAAAAATAACTAGTTTCAAAAAAGAGAGATGGAAATGGAAAGCTGCCCTGATGACATTACTCTGTCTTACAAACAATTCCGCCTTTCTCCTTTGGCTCTCACTAGTGAACTGCTGTCTATTAAAGCAGATACTTGCTTTTTCTGGTTGCAAGGAGAATGTTAAAATTCACATGAACTATGTATTCAAATACTATAGGGTGGGGGGAGAAAGCAGCAAACCTTAACCAGCTTGAAGGAAAAAAGCTACAGATTTCCTCTTAGATTGGTCCCTATGTCTTTACTGTTGTTTATGTGCTAACGGGTAATCAGTGATATTTGCAGCGTAACCTACATTAAACTGTGAGCTTTATGCACCTGCCTCTGTCACTGTTTTAAGAGTGAGTTCAGTGGCTTATCAAAATTATGCTAATCTTCACTGTAAAATATAAAGGCACTCCACCAAAGGTTATTTCTTTAGCAGATTCCTAGCTTTAGTCATTAAAAAGTACTCTGAAAGCTCTGAAAGTACTTAGCAAAGGTTCTAAAGTTTTTTCTGCAAGATATTTCAAATTGTCTTTTCTTCTTACTTTAAAAAACAGGAAAATCATATTATGTGAATAGTTTTTGTTAGGGGAGTAGGAGACAATTTGAAGGATAAAAGTTCATGTGACACAAAAACACAAGGCAGAGACAGGAAGTGTATGAAAGGTTAACTGTAATTGATGCTTATATTCCACCTGTCATCTTGTCTGGGATTCTCTCCTGAAGGCAAAGCCACCATGTAGAGTGTGAGGCTTGCTGGCAGGCAGAGAAAGATGGGACCACATCACTGTTTTTCAGTTGCTGAAGAATGTGTGTGCAAATTCTAAAGATCAAGCAAATGGTATTCTGTTCCCTAATATCTGAAGAACTTTCGGACTCTAAAATCTGGATGCATGGAGAAGCATATTTCAGTCTATATTTAGCGTAAGCATTCGGCATAGTTTTGATAATGATGTGTCATATCTTTAAAGCAAATGCTGGTTGCATATGGGGCTGGATTTTTCAGGAGATGATTATGTTAAATGTAATAATAGGCAAAGTCAGAATTTGTAGTCTTAAAAGCTCTGTAAGTATTCTGCAACATTTTACCAGTAGATATACAACAGATCTACTCGATGAAGGCTAGACAACTATGTCATGTCAATTTGCTCCAATATTAACATTGTTTCTACCGATGTTCTTTGTCTGTTCAGTTGTTCCAAAAAGTGGACTCTTGTCTTCCTGACACAAATACAAACAGAAAATCTATTTAGAGGTCCAGCTACTGAATTTTAAGCTTCCACATGTCAATATGAGCATTGGAAGTATATTTGTTATCCAAAATCAAACTGTTTGAAATATAAAGATTGTACTTGTTGGAGCCCTGATATGAAGTTAGCGAGAAAAAACAACAGAAAATGCTATACTGGCATTTTTTCTCAACAAAATCTGTGCATGTCCATCATGTTTATATCTGGGTCAGAAATATATTTAAGCACTGCGCCCTCACATTTCTGAAAAAGTACTAAATGAGAGCTGAGAACAGTGTTTGAATTCTCTGATACTGCCCAAGGTTTTTTCTCACCGATACTTTACCAGTTCCGTCAACCTCGAGCTGTGTAGCCTGAGGGCAGAAAGACTGGTGTGCAATTTACCTGCACTGCTGCGGGTAAGCAACAGCTGCGATTTCAAGTATGAACTCAAGTAATCAAATAATTTGAGTTCTTTCAGTAAGTCTTTGAAAATATACATAACTTGCCAGCTACCTGAAAACAAGGGGTAAATAAATCCAGAGGAATACATTTTTTTTTTCTACAAGACACTTTGCAAACACCAGAGGAAGCTAAAATAACCAAGCATTTTTGTGGATCACTCATATAGATCTCATTTTTACCTCCCAACTGAAATAGTGAAAAAATATTAATAATTTGAAGAGAGACATGAATATTTTTATGAAATGTGCCAAGTGGAAAAACCAGGGTGGTGGAGGATATATGGTTTGCTCTTCATGACTAGAATCTGTATATAAGAGGAGAATGATGGCAATCCACAGCCGTGTTGACAATTCAGACATACAGGAAATACCCTTGTAGGAAACTAATACCATCTGGGTTTGGCCAAGATGTGTGAATGAGAAATATGTTTCTTGTTGAGAATGCAAAGATAGTTTTGGACATTGCAAAGAAGGAATGTGTTAAGCATGCACAGTTATAAAAATGAAATAGGGTGAGGCATTGCATGCATATGGAATAATTAGAGGAATATGTTTGTGTGCGTCAATAGCTGATGCAGACTTAGAACTCCAGAATTCATTTGTCCTAAGACAACCAGTAAATCAATATGAAAAATTTCTTCAGTATAAATAGCGAGGAGCTTTCTGAATAAAGACAGTACTTGAAAATGATGATTTGTCTAAGTCACTGCATTCCCTGGGAGGTTTGCTTGGGACCCATGTTGTTTTTTTGGGAAAAAGTAAAATGGTTTTGAAATTGTTGAAACATCCATTTCCAATATTTGTAAAACTTGGAATTTTGATTATTTCACTGAGTTGTTTTCAGTTTAGAAATTAGTTTTAGTTAAAAGAAGGTCAACACTGAAATGGAATATTTCATTTGGCCCTTCCTGAGAACCTCTCAGTCCACACTTGGTGAGAGTATGTTTTCAAAAGCTCAGAATATTCTCACTCCTCTCTATCCTGTTCTTGCATTAACTGTCTGAGATTTTAGTGTCTGTTCTTGGCATAGGAAGGCTCTCTGGTTTCTAATGAAGCCATTGCCAGCATTCTGAGGTTCCTGAGACTCGCTCCCTGCGGGGTGGATTTCTGCCTCTCCCTTGACACCCTCATCTACTTGTGAAAGCCTCAGCAGTACTGATTTTCCTGTTATTTGTGAGGCTAATGAATGCCTTGCATGGACAGGAAAAAGCTCAAGGTTCTCTTTTGGTGCACATTTGACTTCTCAAGATGAGCTTTTAGTACTATCATCCCTTCTTTAAGTTCAGGCTGTAAATGCTCTTTTTGAAGAAAATTACTGAGAAGATAAAAGGTTTGCTGGTCTTTCATGTCTGTCAAGATCCTGGATTAACCCTGTTCCATGTTCAAAGACGCTCATTATACAAATTACCTGTTCCTTAACTGAGCCATGCTCATACAGTGACAATAAACTGTTATTATATCTTGGTTTTCATTTGTTTTTTAGCAGATTTTTGACATACCTGAACAGGATTATTTTTATAACTGCTAAACACTGCTGGAGACATTTATTTAACATGTATTAATTGTTTTAGCACTTACCCGGAAGGCACAATGCGAAAAAAAGATGGAAAATGAAAGTGACCAGTTTGATTCTTTTATTTTCCATTCTTTTTTAGTACGCATTGAATCTGCATAGCACCTGAGATTTTTTGATCAAAGTCTATTGAATCAAATATTATTAATGCAGTGATGGCACACCACTGCATATCTTTGATTGATGGATTACATTCAGGTTGACATGGGATATCTGAAGAAGTAGATAGGCTAGAGGTATGAACAGCAGCCCATTACAGAGCCCATTGCAACTGCAAGTTTGAGCAGATAGTCAAAGTTGAGTTCTGTGCTTGATAGCTAATAGACCATGAATATATGATTTGATGGTAAACCCATTCCTTGCTCTTTGAAAATCAATTATTAGTATCTTTTTCAGCTTCATTATGGAATTGTGTTCACCCTTTGCTAGGCTGTATGCAAAAAGCACTGCTTTCATTTGCATCTACTGTGGAACATGCACATCTGCCTTTCAGGTGAGAATTTATGACTGAAAGGCTAAAATGTTCCAAGCTGTTTATACACTTACGTGTTATGCATGTACTCACTACACAGACATATAAACGTGCACATGCATTTCTGTGAACACAGATTTCCTTGTCCTTGGACTTTAAATTCTCATAAAATTTAATTCTTTTTTGTAGTCCTAAAAGTGGAACATGAGAAGATATAAACAATGCACACATGCTTGATTTGCATATCTAAAGGTTTAAATAAATGGTGTTTGAACTGCATAGATTAATTTATTTTATAGTATAAAGTAAGTTAATATTGTTATGCCTGCAACATTCAATCTTAATGTTGGGGAAAAAGGGGTTTCAAAAATGTGCATTTCATGTATGTGCCCCTGTTTTTTAAAGAACTCATTAAATTACGGTTGTACTACGTATTTTAAATATTGACATTTCTGAGTGGGGTTTAATTTTTATTCTGCCAAGTGTTGTAAATTCCTGTTTTGGATCCTGAGGATTTCGGTGGAGGTGGAAAACCACTAATAATTTCTTCTTATTCACGCAACTTATATTCACTTGCATGTTTTAACTTGAAGCAGACTTTTTCTGTTGATGGTGATAACACTGTTCTGAGTATAAACCAAACTCCTATGGAGTAGAAAAGAGTAAAATTTCCTCTAAGAAATGGCAATGATAGTTACTTTATTATACAATTTTGTTTCATAAGGCCCTAATTCAGCACTTATTTAGGCACCTGCCCAAAATCCACTGATTTTTTTTTTTTTCCTAGTGCAGAACAGGATTCCATGAAGCAGACGGTTCTCTCCACTTCAGAGTTTACACGACTTTTGGAGTCAGTAAATGAGATCTAACACAATGGTGATGAGGGAATTTATCAATCAAAAATGCGTCTGATTGAGGGGGGAAGGGGAAATTACTGGAAAGAATGGAGACTTCCCTCTTAATGAATATGATCCTGAGATTCTTTTATGGTCTGTAGCTAATGTGGTGGTTATGCAGCTAAAGGCATTATCTTCACATCATTATAATGAAACATAACACTGGTATCCTTGACTTTATTAGGCAGGCTTCATTGGTATCTGACATTATATATTTCCTATTATAAATCTGAATAAGAACTTACATTGACCTGCATTAGACCAAACATTAAACAATTTACTAAGATTACGACTTTGAAAGGGAATTTTTTTTAAAAAAAACAAGTCTTTTAGACCACCAAGAAACAACCATAAATTTAAGGAAATATGAGGTTTCCACCATGTGACTTCCCCTGCAGAGTTATGCAACAGACTGCTGTTACTTAAAGGTCATACATAAAAAATTTATGGTACATTTTTTAAGAGATTTATAGTGTTTCTATTTATGTAACTTGTATGTCAACTATTTAAAGGTATAGTGTACTAAAATAGCAAATTAAAGTCTAATCCCTTTGAATTCTTGATAAAATAGAATGCTCTAATACAAGTAATATATAAAAGAGGTTTAATAAATCTATTAATTGATGTGGTATGTGTGATGTAATGACTAGCTGTTCATTATCTACTACAGATCATTTGTTCATTTTTATCTTGAAAATCATTTGCAAATGGAGTTGATTAGGGGAGAGCATTCTTTGTCGCGTAGGCCCATTACATGGTAGTGTAACTCTCTTCAGAGGAGCTCTGCAAATCAGTCTCAGAACTAACTGTCTTTCAGAGTTGAGATGAATGATGCCAGTGATACTATATAGACCCCTTGTTTCCAGATATCTCTGAACTCAAATATATGTCATTTACCCAAGATCTTGTTGGATTATCTGGAATTAAAACTTTGTAGCATTATATGAAGATACCACCTCTTAGTTTTATGCTGAACTTCATTTGGTTTGCCCTGAAATGAAGATCAGCAGTTACACAGTTACTCAGCCTTAGCTGAGGCAAGAGGATGACAAAAGAAGGCAGAGAGGGGGTAATTTCTCAAATCACTAAAGCTGCTTTACCAGTAGGGTTTGAACTCAGCCATAGGAGTTACAAGCTTGCAGTTGATCACTTAATCCATATACTTATGTATATTTACATGGGAGTTGAGATTGCAAATGCATCATTTTATGCCAGGAGTCAGGGCTGTATACACTGTCTGGCAGTAATTATTGATGCTAAAATTCATCCCTGAACTTTTCATATTAAAATAACGCAGGAATACCAAGGCTCCATTAAGGTACAATATTTGAGTACCTTAATTAATGTAAGCACTTTGACACCATAAATATTAATTTCTTATGAAGACAGGTCTTCATAGATAAACAAAGATCCTAGTAAAAGAAACGCCTATGAACATGCTCAACATAAACACTTTGATAATTACATTGCTTTTGAGCACACCTTATGACAATTTAAAAATGTTTCAGAATAGGCATAGACTCATTTTTTGTTGCTTCTGCTTTGATATGTTAAGCATTAAAGGACATTTCTGAAAGTTACTCCTTGTTTTTAAGGTTTAACTTAGAATAGCTAAAAAGCATGTAGGAATCACAGAAAGAGCAATCAGTATTCCCTCAAAATACAGTGCTGAATGGAACAGTGGGACAATAGAATTTGGAGAAAGATACTAACATCGTTATGGAAATTTGTCTCTACCTGGTATTGTGGCCTAATCTTGTCCTCAGTAAAGAACCCAAGAATTTGATCTGGTGGTGGTAAATTCCTAAAAATAGGGAGGGAAATTCTCCACAAGAATTTCACCTTTGGATTGCTGTGTCACCCACCAGGTTTTGGTTATAGAGTCTGTACTGACTTGAATGATCGTATCCAGACTCTTGATGACTCTCACAGTATTCCTGTATGGATCCCCTTCATCTGGGCTTGAAAAATGTTTCTTGCCTTGCTGTGGGAAATGCTGTTGATTTCCTTGGCTACTGCTATCTCCAGCTCTGAAGACAACACAGAATGCCTGAGCGGCACTCCAGAGCTGGAGCTGATGCAGTACATCTTAGTAAGAGGTCTTCAGCAAAATTACCCAACAGACCTTTGCAAAAAGTACTTGTGCTTGCCTGAATTACTGTGGGGTTTTTTTTTGCTGTAAAACAGAGTTATACTGGTTCTGTGGATTTTAGATGTTTCTAAAGTTGTGGTACCCTGTGATTTGCTTTTGCTGACTGAAGAAATGTATCACTATTCCTAGGCTGATCATCACCCCTTCATCAGCATAATTCATTTCCATAGTACGAAACTGCTGTAAAGAAATTTGGCTACAACTACTCCAGCAGAGTTTATAGGTTCATAGGCCAACCCAAGCAGCAATTAATTTAAAAGAAGATGTGATCATTTCCTATCTTTTATGAGCATAAAATAATACTTTTTTTTTCTTTCTTTTGGACAAAAATTAACAGACATGTGAAATGACTAGAAGAGCTGATAGCACCTATGGTATTTTAAAATATTAATATCTTTTACAAATCAGAAAATCACAAAGTGTTAGAAAAGAATAACAGGTACAGCATATATAAGCTGTTTTTCGTTGTAACTCTCAGTCTAGAGTTTCAGAGAGAAAACACTAATAAAAATTAGTCACCATTATGATGTCATTCTCATAATTTCCCTTGAAGTAAACTAGTAAGTACAAATAATATTTGTAATGTCTGACATCATCTATGTAGCTTTCCATTGCTCAGACTTTGGGTTAAATTTAGTGATGTTTCCTATTTGTTAGAGAGAACACCTTCTAGGTGGAATGGATTCCATTAAGAAAATCTCTCTGAAGTTAAGCCACCTTTGTAACTTGTTTGAAACAAAGCAAAACAGAATAGAACAAAACCACCCCAAACAGGTGAGGAGTAATAGTACAGCAGTAGCAGTTGGACAAAATGTGATCATCTGTAAGAACCAAAGCTTCAGTCCTAAGTTGGAATGCACACATGAAAAATAAAAAGGAAGCATGAATTTCAGTAATGCTCTCTGTAAAAAGAAATAAGCATCATAATAATTGTTTTACTCAGGAAACACTACTTCCTTCTGTGTCACGTATGCCCGTTTATCATAGTTTGACCTGCAAAGGCCTCTTAGAACCACTTAAACTGTAAAAAATATTTCAGAATAGCCATGGACTCAGTTTGTGTTGCTTCTGCTTTGAGATGTTGAGCATTAAAGGACAATGATACAAATTATTCCTTGTTTTTAAGGTTTAACTTAGAACAGCTAAAAAGTGTATAGGAATCACAGAAAGAGCAATCAGTATTTCCTCAAAGCTAGTCTCAGACTGACCACAAGCACTAACTCACATTTGAAAATCTTAGTCTTATATTTGCATTAATTAGATTATTGTCTATTAGGTGATAATTTGTGCTATAGAATGGCCAGCCACTGCCTGTCATCTTCCTTATTTTCATTCTGAAGTTTTCTACAATTTTAAAATGGTAATTTAATTTCATTATTGCTGTCTCTTAGTGACAGGAGATAAGTCAGTACCACAATGTTATCACAATGTTATGCAATAGCATATGCTAGTAACATAAGTAGAAGATGAGAAAGTTGTATTTAACATGAAACAAGTCTTGTGGAATACACAGTCTTTTTTTTTCTGTCTCTTGCCCACTTTGTCCTTTCCCAGATGTAGGCCAATGATGTCTGAACCATCTCTCCACTCTCAGAAAAGAGTAAAGAAGCAGGAGAGAAGGTGGGGAAGCATGATCCTCATTGCCTTTTCCAAACCATCTGTGCTGTTCTGCTCCACAGCATGGCTGGCCTCTCAGCATCTTTGTTCTTAACATACTTTTGATCTAAGCAAATATGTACTGATTGAGTTATTTTTTAATGAAATTATCAACTGGAATTATATTTTTAATTTCTAGTAATACTTCAAGGATATGCAGTACACAGGTGATTTGGACTAATTTAATCCCAAACCCCTGCTAACTTTTTTGATAATACAATGTATTACTTAATATAAACTTGAAATTTAAGTAATTATTATTCATTATTCCTGATTTTGTTATTGTTGTAAGGCTTAGGCATCTGTTTTAAATGATGTTTTTATTTACACATGGTAACTTCTGAATTTGATTGGACATAGCTAGGTGTGACAGTTACTCAAATTCAGAGTAGAAAAAATTACTTAGAGTTGTCAGAACCTTATGATACAGTGATTCATTATTCCCTGATAAATGCCAACATTTTCTATTACCTTCCATCCCCTAAAAAAAAGAAATGAGGAATTCACCCATTTACAATCTATACATAAGTACTGAATTGAACCTTTCCTGAAAGAAAAATGGCTAACATAAACATAATTTCTTTAGAAATATGAGGTATGTAATAATTAGCAGAGCCTCGCTGAGCCACGAAAGCCATATCCCCTTAGGAGAAAAAGAACAATAACTACTGAAAAAAGTGACAGGCTATACACAATTTGTTAGATCTGAAGAATACAAGTATAACTGCTTAGACATATTTAAAAAGTGGTAAATTCACTTCCTCTACAAATTCATAAATTCACAAATGTTTCCCTGCAACTCGTCTTGGAACTGATAGAGGAAAATCTCCCAGGGACACATGAAATGAACTAAGTGTAATACAAAGATTGCCCTTTCTCATATGAATATTAAAACAAAGCAGATACTCTCCAGAAAACCAGCAGGTTCCCCTATTCTCTGCTCATATGGGCTCTTCCCACAGTCTCGCTGCATGAAGGACTCACAAACTTCGTCAGAGCTGACTGTATGGAAGGAATGTGGACTCAAACATTTGAAGACATGCCACAGAACCTCAGCAATCCAGTCTCTTGTTAATTACAACTAATATTTCATTATGTTGTGGAATTTTCAGCTGCATGGCTGTGCGTACACATCTTAGTATGTTGCGTAGCCAATGTTTGCAATTATATTATAAGCCTTGCAAAGTAGAAGAGGTGTATTTAAAGCTGAAATTAGTAGAATAAAACATTGCAGTAGGTTTTCAGCTTTTTTAATCTGAAATTTTTAGACTTCACGATTGCAGGAAGAAGTCTGAGGATATAAATCAAGGTAAAAAGTAAGGAGGCAGTGAATTTCCAGTCCTGTTTCCAAATGGCTTTTTTAAGCACATGGCTTTTAAGCCAATTTCACGATTTTGGAGTCTGCCTTATAAGTGTCTGAAAGGACAGGATTGAAGGTGCTTTATATGGCTTACTTAAAAATAACATCCTCACCCAAGCTATATATCACAATAAGTATTTAATGCCTTATGTATACAATAAATATTCAAGTCTAAGTATCTGATTACAGCCATGATTAAGAGATCTGAAAATGAACCCCTTAAAAGATGCTCTTCAGTGGAAATGCTGTTAGTAGTGAGGCATCCTTCTCACCCTTCTATGCACTTGTGCAGTTCACTGCCACGAGTTCAAGAGTGACAGCATCTGTTATTTCTGAGGTTCTGTGCAGGTCTGTACACCAGAAAATCTCATCTGAGTATTGTTTTTTGAGAAATTTTAAAAATGCTTACGAGAGAGAGAAGCCAGCCTCGTATGAAGCTCTGTGCCTTACAGTGATTAAAGCAACTGGATGGGTTTTATGGTGTGAAGAGGGACAGAACGGTAAGAAAGCTCTCTCAGGGAAGGTGGCCTCTAGATTAAGGTTTTAATGAGAAAACTTGATCTTCATTGAGTTGGAGAACTTCCTCTGGCTGAATAGCTACAGTCTGAAGGAATGAATCAGAACCACAGACATAGATTACTGCAGACTTTTTCTTTTTCAAATCTTACTACATTTACAACAATACAGGCAGGGGATTGACTGGCTGGGGACAGCTCTGCTGAAAGGGGCTTTGGTAGACAGCAATCTGAACATGAGCCAACAGCGTGCTCTGGCAGCAGAGAAGACCAACACCATACTGGGCTGTATGAACAACAGCACAGGCAGCGAAGCAACTCTGCACTCACAAGGCTATATCTAGAATACTGCATCTGGTTTTACAGGCCCATCAGTCCCAGAATGATAGTGATACACTAGAGTGAGTTCAGTGAGGGGTGGTTGGGGGCTGAAGCATTTGCCCTGTGTGGAAAGCCCAAGAGAGTAGGGCTTGCTCAGCCAGAAGAAAAAGCTTTGGGAGCTTGTTCAACAAGTGGCATCACAACAAACTGAGAATTGCATCAGTAATGCAAGCCTGAGATTTTTGCAAAACATTTCTGTGGCAGTTATTGTTGGAAAATCCTGATCAGTAAAAAATCAGTTCACACATCCCGTGTAAAGGCCTAACCTATCAAGCTATTTGTTTTGTTGTTGTGGACTTTCTCTCATTTTCTTTTTCTTTCTTTTTTTTTTCACTAGAATTTCTAGTCTTGGATTGAGAAGGTTTCCAAATATCAGTTTCCTTTAAATCGAAAGGGGAATTCTGCACTTGATGCATGGCAAGTTATTCATACCCTGAATAACTTGCCTAATCATTTACATAGAGCAATGAGTCTCCTTTACCAAACAATATTTAATTACACACAGTAACAGAGCAGGCCTGTTTTATGAGCAGGCATCACTGACTTTATATGTGCCTTTGGAACTGCCTCTCTGATTTTCATCTGTCTTATTGTATATTCTATTCAATATTTTGCAGTTTTATAACTGCCTCCAGAAGTATATCTTGACAACCCTTAGTCACTGTTGGAAATGCTTACTCTAGCATCCAAGCCCTGATATAAAGAAGACTTTACATGTGAGTCTGACAGCCTAGTAAGTTCCAAGTCACCTAGCTCTGCAGCATATTCGGAGTTTCAGATAAAACACAATTTTGAGATGTCTCGTTCTGCATCACACAGAAAATAAAGAAACAAACATTAACATTAGGATAATTCTGGACAAGGAATCTGAAGGAAAGGTTAAAGGCACTAGCTGTACAGACTACACCACCAGCAGAGCTAGGACCTGCCTGCCCCCAGTTTTATTGACATATGATCCAATTCCCCATCAGGAAAGCTACATGGCTGCTGTGATTTTTGTGAACAATTGGATAATAAATTATGGTAGGAATGCTACAGGCAAATCTTTCATTAACTGGTGTTGAATCAAAACTATCAAAGCAGCAGCGTGTAACACACAAGTGATTATGTTGCCCAAATGTCATTCCTTTTATGTGTGACAATTCAATTTATTAAACTTTTTCTGCAAAGAAAAAAGGAGACTGAAAAGGCAATTTTGCCTTCTCTGAAATTTTGTACTTCACCTATTTCTGCTAGATCTTGTTTTTTCCAAATTAAATATATTTTTAGCTGCCAAACAAAAACCCTGTTCAACACTATTTAACCTAATTGTGCCCGGCTGACCTTCTGAGGATGCTGCTGGGTTATACAGTGGCAGTGTTTGTCCTCCAAAGTACTTCAAACCCTCTTTTGGATACTGCCTAATACCTGCTTTTTTATAGTCGAATAGCTACTCTGAGTTGTCGCTGATGCTTCTTAAGTATTTTTCAGGACAGAATAGAATAAGGTGAGAGCCCTTTGTGTGTTTAAAGATTCTTCCTGGGTTATGTTATCTGGAATTTAGTATGCCATTTCATTGCCTAGATTTAGAAAATCTCTCTAAACTTCTTACCAATATACTCTAACTTTGTATTGCCAGCAAATTCTGCCGAATAGTTATCACAAACTCTTCAAAGTAACAGCTGATTTTCTGGAAGCGATACTAGATTACAGGTTTTAAAATTTTCAAGATACTTGTTATTTATTTCATCTATTAAATTTTACCTCCTAATTTAGCAGTGTACCAGAGTCACTGGTATACAGCTATTTTTTCTCCATTATCCTACTAATTCTTTGACAGAATTCTCTTTGTGGCAGCAAATTAATACTTACACAAGATACTTTTTTGACCTAATTTTACAATTCTCTGTTTTTCTCACATAGGATTTTTCTAAGCAGCCTGTGAATTGCAAGAGGAGCTTCAGAGCCCTTTCATAGGCAGGCCCACAGATAATAGTTAAAATTTGTAAAAATAAATAGTACAACTTCATTTTCTCAATTATTCCAATTATAAATTCTTTTCGAGCACATATTTTTGGGGCAATTTATGCTGGTGCTTTCCATCATTTGTCTTCTTCCTCTTTTTTTCTCAGCCTACAGTTGTAGAAATGGAAGATGTTAAACACCAACTACAGGGTGTGTCTTTCCCTGTCTCTCTTATGCAAAGAAATCAAGCTGTTATCTTTTGCTTTTATACTCTACTGTTCTAGCTGACTGGCCTCTGACAAAGACCATCACCTAGCTTGAGGAAGTACATCTTTTATCACAATGAATTAAAATTTTCTTTGTATTTTTCCCTATTTGTCCTTTAAATTTCCTCTCAAACTTCAGAATGTTGTTCTACCATAAATGTTTATGGGAAACTCCTACTTACTTTGCCTGTGAAACAATGGCAGGATATATCCATTACTCTGCTGTTCCGAATTTATATTCTGCTCTATTAGTGTCACTTGAGTTGGATTTCCATTTTATTATAGGATTATTAATTTTGGGGGCCTGAACATTCCCTCATACCTTGCTATATTTCTCACCTTCTTGATTCCTAATTGTTCCAGTTTATACATACTTTCTCTGAGTCTAATAAGGTACTTTTAAAGAACCTCCATGCTGCTTCCATGGATTTTAATTTCCTAACTTTCCCCTTCAGGCTATTTCTAACTTCCTCAATATAAAAATCTTCCTTTTTTGAAAAGTACTGTAATATTATTACCTCATGGTAGGATCCCATGGGAGGATGTTGAACTTCATTATATTATGGTCACTTTTATTTAGTGGCTCAACCACGATAACTTCCTGAATCAACTCATAAATTTCACTCAAGACCTGTATCAAGACTAGATTCTCCCTTTCAGTAGTCCAGAAACCTTGAAACAAATGATTGTCTCTGGTGACTACACACTATTCCAGTGTTATACTGAGAGGGCTTAAAAATATGTACCTGTGACATACATGAAAAAGCTACCAGGAAATACCTGTTTATTCAATGCACTTTTAAGAGTGCCTAAAGTCTAAAGGGCTTAATTGTCAGTGAAACCACATGGAGCTTTCTAAATTCAAACATTCCTTCTATGTGCATGAATCAAACTGTATGTTTGGGAGGTCAGTTACACATCTACTCTTGAGTGTGTTGAAATTCATGTTTGTGCACCATGAACTCTTGCAGGTTAAATATCCTACAGTTATTCAAAATCAGCAAATGCAAATTACTGCCTCTCCCATGGCTTGAGCGCCTAAGCCCACTGACACAGCAATTGGTTCCTTATGTTATAAAAAAACACCAAACTGAAAATAAACTGTTAACTAATGATTTTGTGACCTGTAGTAAATAGAAACAGTGACATCTTACAAATGAAAGCCACTTATAATGTACAGTCATGTATCTCAAATAAGCAGTTGTTAGGCTAAGATTCAACTGAAAACAAACTGTAGTAAAGAACTATATACTAGTTTTGAAAAGCAGGTTAAAATATGGTTTGTCTTTGAACTAGATCCACTGCTTCTCTGAATTTATAAACATGACTTTGAAAGAATGTACACTGTTTTCCTGATTAGAAGTCCCTTTTCTTTTTTTTCCCCATTACTTATTTCAATCCTAATTTTAAAATCTAGCTCGTTAGAAAAGCATTCTCAGTAACAGAAGTTGAAACAAATATAGACACGTATCCTCGTTCAGCATAATGCTAGACAGCTATTGCTATTACATGTTGTAAGAACACTAATATTTGTCTGTACTAGACTAAATTTCTTTATTCTTTTAAATCCCAAAGCGACTACTCTTAAGTCTAAATTTGTCAAATGGGAAATGTTTGCTTCAGTAATATTACAATTTGTGGTTCACATTTTGAAAGAACACTAGAAACAATTTCTGAAATAGTTCTTGCTGACATAAACACAGTTAACTTATATTTTTGCAGTTTCCAGGATTTTTTCGCTTGTATAAAGCAGTAGAAGTATTCTGCTCTTTCCGTTTTTCTAGTACTATAAGAACCAAGAAAGCAGGAATTTGTTTAGCTCATTGGCTCCATTTATCCTGAGCCAAGACCATGATCTTGGAAACCCTGTAACTTGGCTGAATTCAGTACAAAGTTCTTTGCAAAAAGCCCATGCAATTAGAACAACACTGTGTATGTTCAGTCTCAAAATTAAGACGACAAAGTTTCAAACTGCTAAAACTGAAACACAGAGTCGCATGGACTCAGACCTTTCATCAGTTAAACACTCCTAATTCCACTAGGTTTTGGTCAAATGAAGAATTGTGTGGTTGAGGACAGCATTAAGAAAAGACTATTCTATCTTTTTGCAAATGGGCAGAATTAAAACAGAAAATAAGGAAACATAATGGAAGTAGTGTAAGTTTTAGGCTGTTCAGCCTCAGGAGCTTCTCTACACAATGCAGACAGAGTGATACTATAAGTATGAGCAGTAGTACCCTTTGCACTTTGTATTTTATCACAGGTTACTGCTAAGTGATAATACACATTTCTAACCAAACTGGCACACTGCAGAGTCTCTTCTGAAATCCAGTGCTTCATTTTTGAAGCTGTTCTTTATCAAAATCCTCTCCTTCACTGCATATCCAGTACATCAAACACGAGTAAGATATTCTGTTCATTTTCTATGAAAACATCTGTAATTGGTGTTTTGATGAATTACAACACTTAAGAAAAGCGAAGAAATCAGAGTCAGTTGACAGATTCTAGTTCATTATATTTCATTTCACCTTCTAAATTGTTCACTGGCTGTTGAAGGTACATTTTTCTTTTATTGAACAAAGGTAGGAATTCTCAGACCTTATTAAAAGCTAGTTTTACCAGTGCTCAGATCGAGAGTAGAGTACTGGTTTCTTTCATACATTTTGTTTTGGGGAATTTTTTTTTTTTGATCATTCACATAAAGTTATTTCAGAAGTTACTACTTAGTAAGTAGCTAATTTCATTTCCCTCAGTCATTTGCCACTATTTTTTCCTTAGAATATGTACTCCTGGAAGCTGAAATATATATGCAGATAGTCAAATACTATAACATTCATACACACTTGATAAAATGTATATCAATTATACACAAAATAAAGGATTGTATGAATTGTATTAAACTATGTTCCTTTTCATCTTTTATTTTTGCCACATATTTAACGTACTGTTTCAAAAGTGAAATTATTAAAAGGTTTATATAATTTGTAAGGAGAATGTATCTACAAGAAGGGAAAAATGTTGCAAGTGGCAAAATTAAACTACAGCAAAAACATCATTTTGAATGCTTCTGCTTCAAGAACTGAAATAACTTTTAAATTAAATAATTAATTGCACATTTTTTTACCAAGCATTTGTAAACACAGAGTTTGATCCAATTTATCTGTGGCCTTCCCAGCCCCACAGGCCTTTGGAGAAGCACAGATACTGTCTGTGGAATAGTTTTCGTATGTCTCAAGAGGGTCAACCTAGCTGAGGGGGTAAAACCTCACAGAAGTTAGTTTCTGCTATGCAGTTCCCTAATATTCTCTGCTTCTGGATTTACCTGTTGCTTCAGACTTTTGACATGATATCTGGAACTCCACTGTATTTGGCAGGGCTATGATCTGTAAGTAACTGTAGGGGTAAATTTGAGTAATGTCATAGGTGGCTTGTTAAATTTTATTTGATCTTACTGACTTATTTGCACATGCACACACATGCTTGTTAGATGAGACTACTGACTTCTTGCTCTTTCCTCTCAAAAAGTCACTGTAGCAATAGTGTCCTATCATACTCTGGAAGTGGAAAATAGCAGTAACGGAAGCTGCCAATGTCTTGCATTGCCTTTCTTCTAATTCAAAATTCTATTTATTTGCCTAGATGTTTAAACTGTTCAATGTTTAGTGCACACATTAACATACCTAAACATTGTCTGACACTTGATAAGGAGAGTCATGAGCAAGTGCATAGTCACATCTTCAACTAAGCTCCTATGAAGTACAATATTATTTTGTGCTCATTTGTCACAATTAAGAATTCAATTTGTAATGGAAAGGCACATGTTTTCTTTAAGAAAGAGCTTGAAATTATGTCCTTAGAGGAACTAATTTCTTTCTAATTTGGTTCCTCATGAAAACTGATCAGACTTCCAAAAAATTATAGAGATACTTCAAGTTTAAGTAAGCATTTTTCTTATGTAGCTTGATATATGTATAAAAAAAATCTCCACACTACAGTGTCACTCAGATCCAGTCATCTACTGGCACTTCTGGTACGTTGTCTCTAGGCTGTTACAGTGATTGAGAATCTAGCTGATAGAAATTCACAGGATTTTGAGGGATGTCCAAAATAGAAAAGTTTTTGGTGATTTACTACCTCTTTTATTTCTTTGCAAGGCATTCAGTTAGCATAAAAATAATGATCATTACATAAATTAAAGTTGTTGCAATTCAGCTGTAGGGATTGCAATTCAATGCCAGTGAAGATAGATCAAGGTTTTAAAAAGTATCTGCTGTAAATTAAAAACAAATGGTTGAAAGTATTTTGCAGACCTCTCTCCCACAGATTGTATATTCAATTTTCCAAATTAAATCTAAGAGAGAATATTACTTTATTGAGATTTATGGAATAATTTCTTTAAAAATTCCAGCAATATGAGAATGCAGGCAGACACTCACAGTGAACAAAAGTAAGTGTCAGCTACTAAGTGGTTTCATCTTTTTGGAGTTTGGGTTTTTTTTGGTAATGGGAAAAATTAGTTCTGACTGTTTTTTAAAGCTAAAATTATATATAAACCATTAAATTAGAGACAGATCATTTGTTCAATTTTAACTGCAAAGGGAATAAAATGGGTGGAAAACATGATAGTATAGCTGTACTCCATTGGAGGAAGTGTTCCTCCCTCAATCCAACTTGCTGATCCCGTCTAAGGAATAGGACTTAAGAGCCTGTGCGAAAATGCGTGTAAGAGGATATAGGGGAAAATTGTTCTGTGGTATCTGGGGGAAGTATATATAGGAATAGCAGTTGGGCTGTATTAACTATGAAAGTATGTGTATTATTAAATTTTTCATCTCTTTCAAGACAAAGACATGACCTATTTTCTGTATGGCATAGTACAAGGGATATAACACCAAAGGAAATCGTATTGCTGTGATGGACAGGAAAGTACATAGAAGAAGTGTCAAGGACATAGTACTGTTTTTGAGAGCTCCAGTACTTCATGGCTTCCCTGAAGTATTCTAGGACCTCATTACCGATGTTGGGGTGTCCAAAAGCTTAAAGGGCTGATGAATCCTGGAGCCTTAGTGGACTGTTAAATCTCCTCCCATTAAAGAAAAACATGTGGTTGAAACTGTATTGGCTAAAAACCATGGAATTTTCTGCGTAACTTTATTCCTTCTTTGCCATTTTGTGTTGGATATTATGATCTGCCTGTTATATGTCAGCAAACGCAATAATTTCCTTTTAATTAGATAATTACCATGTTATTCATTGGTTTTGATCACTTCTAAATTCAGCTTTTGGTTTTAACAAATGCAGTTTCAGAAGATGATGGATTTTTACATTTTTTAAACCGCTAAATGTCCAGAAAGGATTTGTACACATAACAAAATTAAAGTAGGGATTATCTAGCACTGTGTGTGGGATACAGCTATAATCTACACAGTGCATGGAAAAGAAACTGGCATTCTCAACTGCACTGCACACATCTCAGTAATAACAGGGTATGAGGCATACAATTTCATGGAACACCCACAATGAAAATTATTCTTTCCAAACAGAGAATTGTTTTGGAATAAGTTAGGTTAATTGGCACCATGGGATTCTTCTCAAGGAAGCACAGAACATTAAAATCTACACATGTGCATGTAAAATGATAAAGTATTATCTTCTTTCCCCTCTCAGCTCCTCAAATCTAAGACACGCTACCCAAAATCAACAGAAACAATTATGTTTTGTTGATTTAAATTTCCTTAGAATAAACTGGCAATTCTTCATCTGGTCAGCTTACAACCTGAGAGTCAGTGCACTGTTCCATAACTGCTAGCTGGGATATGGTTATCAAGTGCAGTCTCTCACACAGAAAAATAAGTCTCTAGAGCTTTGGGCACATGCTTTTCAGAACTGTAAGAATCTTTATTTTTCTGTGCAAGAAACAGAGCTATATGGCAGTAAGGTGCAGTCAAAGGACTGTTGTGCCCCTATTAGGATTAGAACCAAAATCTGCAAATGGTTAATGAGAAATCCAGGCACATTTCAATGTCATACAGTCCTCGGTTAAGCCACTGATTTTTACAGTTTCTGAATACAGTTGACGTATTATCACTCTTTCAAAAATTGTTAAGAACTTATCAATAATAAAGAAAAAAAACTTTCCTTTTCACAAAGAAGGCTGAATTTCTCATGCAGGCTGTTGTGCTGTCTGCATCTGATTAAATGCTGAGCCTATTTCATTAAAATTTAAGGTCATTGCGAAAAAGGACATTATAGTTGGTTTATCTTTCCAATACCTTGGACTTCCACATTTGGCCATTTACACACCTTAACCATTATTTCTTTTCCAGTTTTTGCCCCAATTATGTCAAGATATTTAAAACCAATTAATAGTGATTCCTAGTAGGCAGGTCACAGGTGAGGTGTGGTCTCAGGAATGACATCTTTTGTACTGCAAGTCTGACTGCAGCTCTTCTGGCATCTTAAATGAGTATGAAACCCCCACATCCTGTGACCCCATGTGACTTCACATGTAAGTCCTGTGCTGAAGTACAGTCTTCATCATTTCCCTCTCTGTAGTCTGCGGTGGAAAGTTGAGGTTTATACTCGTTGCCTTGTCATTTTTGCAACAACATAGACAGCATTTCAGCTTCTCACCAAAGACATTCCTATAGTCACCCCTTTCATTCTCTGAAACAGGAGATCCAGGACACTGAAAAATACCCCAAAACATATATCACTGTTATAGGCAAATAATTTTATTTCCCTTGCCACTCTGTCTAGGCCTATGCACATACCTTAAATGGATTTACCATTGAATCAGTGTTAGTTAGAAGCACAGGAGCAAGACAGCAAACAGAATTTGCACTCAGCGTCGGTGGAATTAATTGTAGAATAAAAAATGAAGTCTTACAGTGTTCATAATAGAATAAATGTCATACCTATATTCTATACTATGACCTTGCTATTTTAGAGGACTATCCTTATATTCTTCATAGACAGATGAGAGCCTTGTCTGGTAGAAGAAAGGGGGTTTACTTTCCAGAGTTTTCATAGACAATGTTTCTGAGTAACTCTGAAGAGTTGCAGGCCCATTGGGTTGAAAAAGGAAGAAATTTACATCAGATCTCCCAATTCTCTTTCCAGTCTTAAAGGCTGGGGAGAGGTACATCCTTCCACTGCTTCCCTGTCTCTCCATGCATCAAAATAATTCCCTCTTTGGGAGTAACTGGTCACAAATTTAGTAGCCACGAAAAATTCGGCTTTCTAGGGAGCAGAGTGGAGAAGATAACCTTTGCCAAGAGTATAAACTAGTGCTTAGTGGAGAAGAGCCCAGCTTGCTCTGTGACATCAAGGCAAAGAAGAAGTTCAAGAAAGGTTCATCAATTTCACTCTCATCCATGTACAAATCCAGAGGAAAATAAACAGATTGAAATTACTGGACTTGGAAGGATTAGCATGAACTGTGTGAATTGTGGGTCTTTTGTTAGTAACATAAATCCTGTTGGTATTGATGGACAGTGTATGTGTTAACTCACATCCATACATCAGCATGATGCAAAACCAAATGTACATATCTACTGTGAAGAGGAATCTACATGAGAAGTTTTATCAGTGGTATATCTGAACATACAATTCAGCAAATAACACAATCTGATTCTATTTACACAATAAGTTTTAAATAGATTTTTCTCACTGGTTTCTTGCAGTTTTCTGCAGCAGCACTCCTCACTGCAAAGGCTGTCTCTTGAAACATGCTGTGCCAGTGCAGGGGGTAGTGCTATTCTTTCATTGGTTTACTTTGTATTTTATCTTCAATGCTCTGAATAATATGTATCCATGTGATTAAATGTTCTGTCATGATACAAACATGAAGGCATTCACTAGCTTCACTACTAAGCCTGCCTTCCTACATAAAGGTGCCTGGGATGACAAGATGCTCATTTGACCCTGAGACACTCTGGAATAACTACTTATGGCAGCATAGTTAGCATTTTTAATACCTGACAGTCTATTTTCATAGTCTTATACTGAATATACAAATTGCTATGTTCCACGGCACTCTTCATGGCATCACAGAAGATTCCTACCTGAATCACTGGGTCACTCATGAATAGGACTTGTGCCCTGATACAAA
Source organism: Amazona ochrocephala (assembly GCA_039720435.1). Classification (NCBI taxonomy): domain Eukaryota; kingdom Metazoa; phylum Chordata; class Aves; order Psittaciformes; family Psittacidae; genus Amazona; species Amazona ochrocephala. Next base: position 68,430,266 of record CM077879.1, read on the forward strand.
ACCTAACCAACATGCAGTATGGAATATATCTAACTTTTAATTCCTCTTAAGACTATTACTTCGAAATTTGCTGTGCATACACTTAAAATAATTGTTGTCAGATATTTCTATTTCTTTTTCATTGCAAAGAGAATTGGCTGTTCAAAATACTTATGAGGAATTATGTAGGAATACAGCATCTTAAATCCTTTGGGAATTAAAAAAAACACAGAAACTAGTCCTACTGATTAATTTGCAAATAAGGTAAAATAAAAGGGTGATTATGGGTTAGGATTTAGAGGAAGTTTCTGTCAGAATTTGTTTCTGATAAGGAAAACTAGTTTTTAGAGTACAGAAGAAGGTGACGGAGGTCAAGGAATCTAACTTGTATTTTCTTAACACTGATCTCCAGTATTATTTCTTTGAGATTTTCTGTCCTTTTTCCCTTCCCTTCCCTCCCTTGCCTTCCCTTCCCTTCCCTTCCCTTCCCTGCCTTTTCCTTCCTCAGAGTCTTTGCCCTTTATCACAATATTCCCATGAGATGTACTAAGAATATTTTACTAGTAACTCAAAAATATCTATTCAAGTACAATGGTAATTTCATAACAGCAGTTTTAAGGATACTTGTTTTGTAAGGGATAATACTGTAGGCACTGTGTGAGGCAAAGTGCAACAAAATGCCGCTGTTCATGCTGGCTGCACAATTTATGACCCTGTAGTCAGCAGATAGATACACACCAGAGCCTCACCAGAGTTTGGCCACAGTCAAAAAAAGTAGCAAGAAACTGGAAATACTCTAATGATCAGAGATGACAAGCAACAGAACATGAAGCCCAACTGCAATTCCATACCTCATGATCTAATTCAGTTTGTGGATTTATGAGTAGAAAACTACCATGTAACTACAGGGACTTGATTTTACCATTGGTGGTAGCAAGATGTAAACTTGGCTACTTTGTGCAGTTCTGAGGTCCTTCATTTTAAAAGGATGTTGGGAAGTTGAGTGATTGTAGGGAAGGACCACAAAAATTATTTAAGGACTAACAGTTGCAGCCCCAGAGCTAGTTCGCTTTTCAGAAAGTATTCTGAAAGCTGATTACAGCATTTAACTCACAAGAGAAATGGTAGGCTCTTCCTTTTTTGTTGTTGCCAAGTCATACCTTGATGCCTTCCCTTCCAAGCAATATATTTTAGACTAATGTATTTTAGACCAATACCTGCTTTTTGGCTCAGGAGACAAGAGAGTGAGTGAAAACTGATGTAATAGGTTGTGCTACATTTAATGGTGGCTGCTACTAATCTGAAGTTTTCCAAATCTTAGGAAATAGTACAGTTAATAAGATAAAATACAGCCAGGGGAGTAAGGAAATTTGGAGAACTGCTAGGCCATTCAGCATTTTTCTCTAAGTTAGATACAATCTTGAGTATAAGGTGGCTGATGTTGTAATAATAACATATTCAGCACTGCTACATCTACATGGGTACTAATATTTTCATCAAAAAAAATGTCCTTGCTACATAACTTTGAAGGAAAACTGTAAAATATTGCCCTGTAACTAACAACTCTCTTCACAACGACATAATGGAGTAGTAAATCACCAGAACAGGGATGCAGACTTTTAGTTTTGGTTGGTTTTTTTTTTGTGGTACATGCTTATTCTTTTCTTCTACATACATGCCACATACGCAGGGTACTTTGTAATATTAATAGCACAAGTGACGGCATCAATATTTTCTCCATTCCACTGGGCTATATACTCCTAAATATTTGAGCCCAGGTGCATGTCCTGCATTTGAGGTGCATGTCTCATGCATGTCCTCATGAAACTTTTGGGCAAGACTGAGGTGCACATCTTCCTTCTTTTCACCACATTCTTGAGGTAGGGAAGTAAAGACTAACAGTGGCAGGAGGGACTTGAACAAGGACCCAATCCATCCACACATACTACAATACTTATGTAGCCAGTGTGACATAAAATACATTGGAGAGTGCCACAGATGTTTAATTAACAACTTCTTAATTAAGATCTATAAATGGTTTCCAACAACTAAGTAAAAAACTAGAAGATGAGAAAAGCATTCCTGCTAACCATGCTGTCAAAAGATAAGGCATTGGGAAATGTGCAGAGAAAAACTGTTTCTTAAGCTTTTCAGAGTTTTGGTTGGTTTTTAATCTTCAGGAATCCTGCATCTAATTTTCTCTTGAGTAGGCCTCCAGGAAGCACAAGGTACCATCATCCATTTATAGCATCTCTCTGTTACAAAATACTTCTACATGCTTGTGCTAATTCCTTCTGTGATACTGTCAGCATATAAAATTATCACTTCTTTTCTTTCATTTGAACACCTTAAAATTGAATCACATAAATGTAAATAGATTTTACAATTTTCAAGCAGACACCTCAATGAATTTACTTCACATTAAAAGCCAATGGACCAATAAAACATATGCATAAGGTTGTACCACTGTTCTTAATTTCTATTTATATCCACAGACTGACAAGAAGCAACTCCAGATAATCCTACTTATGTGCTTAGGTGAACAGGACCAGTGAAGAAGCCTTACGAACTCACAGCAATGTAAGGGGCTCCAGATGAATTTCATCAACACAGGGATCATTAGTTCCATTAGAGGAACAAAACAGCATCTTTTTAGGAGGGTATCATGGCTGACTGCTGTACTCTTCCTCTGTACAAAACCTCTTCCTATGTTTTTGTATACTGCTTTACACCTCATCTGACTGCCAGTGCTGTGATGAGTGAAATGATATTAGTGAGATCAGAACTAAATCCCAGGACTATATTTTTAAGAAGAAAATATTTCACTTCTGTTTCTTGTTTATAATAGCCTCAAGAAAGTTTAAGTACATTCTTTGAGAAGTCATCATGCAACAGATTGGCTGCTTTGTGACAATATAATGATTTTAACACTCCTAAATTTTCTCTTTACATTGCAAAAAGAAGAGAAAATCAGGCACCACTATTTTACTCCATCTATCAGCATTAAAATATCTTACTGGCATAGCTGTCCAAAACACTTTTCAGAGGCATCAATTTAAATTACCTTTTATTCAACCACAGCTGCATAATTATTATTATTTACTGGATACAACATATGTCTATAAAGTTTAAAAAAATATTTTTACTATTGTCACTAAAGTATTTGTTTGTATTTCAGATACAGACAAAAAATTAACAGAAACTGCTGTTTTCAGACACTTGGGTATAAGAGAGGGTATGATTTTTCGGGATAAATAGTTGTTTGCCTTTTCTTGCTACTATTGCTCCAAGGTCAGAAAAAAGGTGAACAGATTTTGTTTAATTCAATTAAAAAAGCTATGTTAATTCAAGAATAACATTATATAGGTGATGTTATACAGGAATTAACCAGATATTTGGGTTAACATCTATGAATCTGTGTAAAATGAATAGAGGACTCAAGGCAACATGTTACCTTGTCAAAATATTTCACTGGAACATATGTTTGATCAGGGACAACTGAGTATTTATTAATTTCATTTTCTTTTCACTTGCACCACTGTGTGAGAACAATCAGGCACATGGAGCAAAAGCTATACATACAAATTCATCCACCTGGTGCTACAGCATTCCTTGAGTTAGGACAGAGAACACATTCAGCAATTCTCACATTCTGCATGTGGATGCAGTGTTTTAGGTAGTGGTTTGTTACGGGTCTTTTTCAATTGCTGGCTGTACACTATCTGCACTGCCTGCTGGAAAATTGTATATCCACATAATATTCTCCATTCTCTCTGATTTCTAGTTTCAAAGTGTATATGGGTGAGTAAAATAAATACACTTCAAGTAGTCCGTTTTGATGGAATAATTGCTACTATTGTCACAGTCATCTTCCATCCTTGTAGGTAAAGGACCATGAATACTGGTTACAGGAATCAGACAGCAGCAGATAGGCATAAAGATGTTTAAGAACCTTTGTTTTAAAACTACCATTTGGATTATGTGGGGTTTGTTTTGGTTTATTCTATTTATTTATTATTTTATATAATATACTCATTCCTCAAATTCTTTCCCCTTCCTATTTAAGAGATGGAGTATTGCTTCTAGGCACATTCCCTTTCTTCTTACCTGTGAAGTATATAAAGCCTCCGTTCTTGCCAGCCTGCATTAAGCACTGCTATATAGTTATCCTCAGTCAGTGGACTGTTATCTCAGGAAATTGAATTAGACTTTCTAGCTTAGAGAACATCAAATTATTTACACAAAATGTTGTAGTTGAAACAGATCCAGATTAGAGTATTAAATGATGGTTAGGGTAGTAAAGACTAAAAAGATCAAGTGACTGATTTGAAACAGAACTAAAAGTCAAATCTGAATCTGTTGAGGGTCTTATCAAGTTGGCTATTGCCTGTTCAGAAGCATGGAAAATTAGTTTTCTATTTAGCCTTTCCTCTAAGTTCTAGCTGTAAAAGTTTCCTGAAGGAAGCTTTGTTTGGGACCAACAGCAGTTCTGAGGAAAGTTTCAATGTCTGTTTTTCACAAGCACAGACTGTCAGGATTTTCAGTTAAGAAATATGAAACTGAAAAAAACTGAAAAAGAAAAAAGATTCTTTAGGCTGATGTTCAAAAATCCCCTAGTAAGTCCCTTCTGTTTTGGTGTCTTGACCATAATGGTTACCTATGGAGGCAGAAAGGGAAGTGTTCAGCAAATCACAGAATCATATAAATTGGTTCTTTTCCTGAAAAAAGATGTAATATATTTAATTTCTCTCTCTCTTTCAACACAAACTACAAACCTCTGACACTTCCTCTCAGAAAAAGACGATCTTAATTGGCTTATTGCCCTTATAGCTGAAACACGAAATGATTAGTTAGCATGTCTATGCATTTTTAATCAATACAGTTTGTCACAATCATTATTTAAGATTACTCTGTCAAGAGTATGTCCATGTATCTTTCATCCGTGATAGCTTTATCATATATATTCCTGACTGTTCTAGGCAAAACCTGATTGCAATTTAAATTTGCTTTAGGTATTTGATTTTACTTGGATTACCACTCTAAAATGTGACAAGGAATCAACGTGGAACAATGCTTAAGACATTTTCAAAGTAAAATATCCCCCAATAGATTTACAAGTTTTCCATTAGTACTTACCCCATATCTAGATGTAATTTCTTGCCTCCACCCTCCAATGTATTCCCATCCGTCCCCATTCACCATTCACTCCCCTGACCATTAAAGTCTCGAATACATGCTGGTTTAAAGCAGCCTCCCGCCAAGGGCAGCTTGTGCTACATTTGGGGTTGAGCCAAGAGGGAGAGAGCACCACTGCCCCTCTCCTGGGGGTCCCTGAGCACTTCCAGGCCCCCTCCTGTGTCCAGCTGCCAGGGCATTGATGAGCACCTGCAGGTCAGGGGAGGCCCTGAGCCAAACTTGCTCCCACTGGAATCACAGCAAAACTTGGCTGAATTCAGAGGGATGGAAATGAGCCCAAAGGATGAAAATATAAAAATAATGCTGTGGGATGCTGGTGTTGGATAGTTTCTTCTGAATTTGGAGTAAGTTAAAAATGAAGTGAAACAGAAAAAGGTGATGACAGGTATAAGATGCTATGTTATCCCTCCCCAAAACAAGTAAGTTTTTACTTCTTTGCCAGACAGAGCTGTAGTGTCTGTTGTCATTACTCTCCTTTTTCATTATTTAAATTGAAATAATTTCTGAAAAACATTTCTTCCCTTTATCCCCATATACAGGCTAAATTATAAAAACGTAGAGGTAAGTATAAACTCCAACCTTTATTCCACTTTGAACAAGCTTGTGTATATCCAAAAAAGGTTCCTTGAGTATGTCTCCTTCAGGACTGAAAATCTTCACGTATCCTTCTTTCTCAAGAATAAAGAGGCGACGGGATCCGTCCCCACAATGTACTGCTCCGATAGGCTGCCTCAGTCCACTCACAACCTCCTGAATACAGAAGCAGTTGTGCTTGTGTTTTCTAAAATAAAACAAAAAAATAGTGAGAAATTTCTTCTTTCTGGTAACTGTGACACAACAATGTCCCTAAGAGACAAAAAAAGTGTTCGGTAGTGATGTTAAAAACACAGTTAAAAATAATCCAGAGTAAATGATTTCCTTAAATGTATGTGAGCAGATAATACTGAAAATCACTTTGAACTTCACTTGAGCAAAATTTGGTTTGTATAAAAGAAAATCAGTTCATCAAATCTGAAATGTAGAGGAATAGGAGAGAAAAAAATTGGTAAAAAAAGAATTTGTAAACACAAGATTTCTACTGTACATTAAATACAGTAAATTCCTGCAATTTCATAACATTTGGCTTCTAAACCCCATTTAAAAATAATGGCTTATGATGGGACAATTTAATTTCATTATTTTCACAAAATTACATGAATGAAATAAAGTGAAAGTTGTGAAATAAATATTTTGCTAATAAATTTATTGTAGTTTTTTACTAATATTAAATTCAGGTAGAAATGACTTCCTGGAACTACGTATGATCCAGAGAGTGGACCATAACCAAGATCCACAGGGTGGATCAAACCAGGATTCTAACACCTTTTGAGCAATGCAAATATCAAATGGTACTGAAATATTGAAGCTAATGTAACTTTCTCTTTGACGTACGCTAGCGGCAGCAAAAGAAAGTAACATCTGGAAAACACAGCTGCTGAGCATAAGCACACACTGAGCTGTTTCACTGTGAAAACCACAGGGTTTGCTAGGGTTTTTTTTTCAGATTAAACAGCATTTATCTTTATGAACCTGCTGATCTCTTCCTCTTTGTCATATTCTTCCATGTGGTCCAGGGAGTTAGAAGCTGGCCCTCGCACTTGTTTTCTTGGAAAATCTGGAAAGCATATACCACCATCCTTTCTTGCATAGTAAAAGCAAAACTCGTCAGCTGTAGTTTGGAGAAAACCTTCAAAATGCAAAAGAGCATACAAATATTTAGTGTGTTGTCATGTCTGCAGTTTCATGCCGTCAAGCTAATCTTGAAATAGATTATATACTGAATGAAAAAAACAAGTAATTTTAAACAAAGTGCTATCTGCAAAAAAGGCCTGCTCTGAATAAATACAAACTGAGTAGATTACCTTTTATAGTTTATTCATCTGTATTTGTATTAAGCCTTATTTTCAGTGTGCTTAAATAAAAATACCAATTCATTCAAAACGACACTACAGTTCACTTATTAAAATATTAAGAGACAAAGTTCAAAGTTGAGGGTGTGATATACTTTTCCCCGATTTTAACCCTATTAAGTGTCTTATCAGCTGTAAAATAGCTTGAGCAACTTTCATTTAACCTCTTTTTTTCTAAAGTGGCTTGGTGTAGCAGAAATTTCAGTTAAGACTTCAGAAAAAGGCATGCAGTAAACACTTTGTGGATACTGGCAGCAAAGGACATCAGTCAGAGAGGTAAATAATTAATTGTCTCAGAAAGTGAGAAGTACTGGTGAAAACTGCACTGTGTTGACATGCAGTTGGCCTCTAGTTAACTCCCATCACTAGAGTGGGTGAACACAGTGCCCCATCGTGAGGTCTCCTTCCTCAGCTTCATCCCCTGAAAAGGGTGCTATGTTTCATGCTGCACTGGAGTTGGCTTTAAGCTGGCTTAGACGAAAGGTGATCTTTAGTTTTTAGGTTAAAATGGGAAGGAATTTGAAGACCCGGGGAAGCAAGAAGTTCATAAAATGACATCCTTTGAGGAAAAAGCCTGCCTTTATACTGATACTACACTATGTTTAATGACAGCAGAAATATCTATTTCTGTCCACAAACTTATTTCTAGTAATTTCTATCCAGTTTTTAATCTTTAGTATTAACTCTAAGAAGATAGATAGAATTTGGCTAGTTATACATTTACTATTCTAATATAACATTGTTAAGATAGTATGTCTTAAGTTACCTTCATCCCTTTTTGCATTATTGGCATACTGTGTTGGGATGTAGTATGGTCCAGGACATAACTCACAGGATACCTGGAATTAGCACTTAATTGGAATTAGAGGCCTAATTTATGCATGGCTTTACCACTCATGAATAAGGGAGTAATCCATAGATCTTGGCTATAAAACCTCTGGCTTACAATGTACAATAGAAGCTGATCAGGGACAGCTGTGTTGCACTGAAAAATGCCAATTTCTTAAAAGAAAAGCTTTTTCAGAAACATTATCAGTTTCAAAAAAATTTTAGTTAACAGGATGTTTCTGGTCCAAACTCAAACTTCTGGTCTAAATGAAAAAGAGAAACAAACAGCAAACCTCATATCACTATACTCCAATGTCTTGTAATTAGGGTGTTTCATTAGAAAGAGGAATATTCAGGTCAACGTCCCTCATCTGTCAGGCAAGAGGTTGACCCTAAGTCTCCCATTTCCCAAGTAAATGTCCTAACAACGACTTTATTAGCTATCCTGGGGTGGTCTCTCTGTGGCTTTCTTCATGGAAAATTTCGAAAGAGTTCAATTTCTTCCTTATGTGGAATAGGAAAATTTTTTAGATCCCAGAATTTTTGTGGAGTGGAAAGCCTTTCCCACCCAACTATACTTCTTTTCATATGCATCTTCCTTGAAAAATATTGGAAAAATAACATGACAAAGCCTGCCTTTGGTTTCTATAAAATAATATCTGGAAACACATGGTAGTGCGTTGTGGTGTAAAAGTTTAATTACCATGATTTGGAGCTTCAGTAAATATCATCTCTGAGGAGCTGGTTTTAATTTATAGTAGTTATTTGGAGAAAATGGGAGATATAATTTCAAGTGGAACAACTGGAGAACACTGATATAATCACAGAGTAGTATTCCAAAGCTTGTAGATATAATGCCAAAGTCAAAAGTAATCTAAAATCTTACCGTTGAATTATTTCACTTAAGAATACACAGTTTTGTCCTGAAAATTTATTTCTCCAGGCACAGTGGGTCATTCAAGAAAATGCAATAACAAATTGGAGGTGTATATTTCCTATGGATTTCTAGAATTTTTCAAGTATGCCATCTACTATTTACTACAGATAAACTACTCTTGGCTTGAATGTTATCTTTAGTCAGAAAAGCTGAGAGCACACTATGATCATATTGTTTACTCGGTACATGTTCATTTCAAATAACAATCAGATGCAAACCTCACTTGACTAATGCCTTATCTTACATGTAAGACTAAGCCCTTTTCTTCATGAAATATTTTATCATGCACTTAAGCACATATTACACTGCAGTTGCTTTTTGCTGTTTAGCAAACCCACCAGCAGATTCCAACAAAAGAGGAGGCTTATGTTCATTTTCCTTAGAAATGCTCATAAAAAGGGTGAAATGGTAAATACTGTAAACACAGTTTCACCTGTGTATTAGGGATGGAATTTTGACCTATAAAAAACACAGTAATTTACCAAATAAAAATAAATCTGTTTGTGTTATATAGTCTAGAATTCAACTTACTAACAGCTTCACCAAAGACAGTTAGAAAAACTTTTGCTTCTACTCTCCTATCTGCTTGTAGCCATTTAATGTTCTCTTTATTGTGCTAAAATTCTAAGGTCTTTAGTGTAGAGTTTGCCATTTTGTTCAGGGTTTGTACAGTGTCCAGAAGAATGGTCCTTGACAAGTGCCCCTAAGCACTAAAATTGTTTGGAGAAAAAAGGAAAGACCATTTTGCTCAGTCTGAGTTTATTCAAATACAGCTCTGTCACTGTCTTCTATGAGAACGATGCCTAATAAGGACTGCAACGTTTGGTCCTGTGTGAATTCCTGTACTTATTACTTTATTTTAAAAGACTCATACATATCATTACAAATTTCCTGCCAGCTGTGTGTTGACAGAGCTGTGCCTGTGTTAACCAAGAAAACTGAAATCACAAAGGAAGATTAAACATGAAGTTTAATTGATTTTGCACAGGCTTGCATTTGTGCACTTTTAAAACTTTCTGTCTTGCAAAAAGTATCAAACTACAGACTTTTCAGTTAGGCGGCCACAGTGAAGGCTTTCAGCATTCACCTTTATTAAAAACTGTCAGAATAAGTTGCATGATTCCAAGCCTTTTCAAAAGAAAACTTCTGCTCTCAGCTGATCCTGGCCTCCTTTCTCCACTCTTATTTGTGGTCAGTTATTCTTCACACTCTATCTTCCTTCCTGTCCTACCTTCACCAAATTTCACTTGACTGGATTCCCTGCTTACCCACCCCACCGCCTCTTCTCCTTGATGCACAACCCAAATGTCATGGTAGCATTTGTCCTGGTCTTCACAGCAAGTCAAGTTCCTATTCACTCCCTTCCTTGTTTGCACTGCACACAGGATTGAGTATCATCTACTCTTCTGAGTAGACCTAAACTGGCTTAGAGAGCATCTGGAAGTCAGGCTCACCAGCCTTATTCCTGCTACAACCTTGAGCATACAGTTCAGTATTGTGTAAAAGAAGCATTTTCCTGGCCTGACTAGGTTGGGTTTTTTTTTCTCCATTTTACACTTTTGACAGCTAGATGTAAATTTGTTCACAAAACCCACATTCTGCTCACTCTTCTCAGCTCTCAGTGACAACTAAATCGAAGAGGTGATACCAGACTGATGGTTTCAAAATGTAGTAAGTTCAGTGTAGCAAGCTCACATCATTTCCTACTGGTTTTCAAGTGACTAGTGGCCCTCTTCTCATACTCACACACTGCATATTCCTGCATACACACAGGGCCAGGGTTAATCCTCTTGATGCTCTTGTTAGCAGCAGCATCATTATGGGCCATTACTATATCCCTGGAGCTTGACCATGTTGTCTGTGACTTTAAGTTGACTATGTCAGAACTTCTGGAAGTGTTGTGTGACTTGCCGAATTTCTCAGATTTCCAGCATTTTGGGCTGGGGTGCCTCTGGCATTTAAAAATTCTTATCAAGCAGCTGTTCTGGTAATGCCTGGATTCAGATCTGGGCCTGGACCTGAATTCACTCACAATCACCTGGAACCCATTTCTTCAAATGAAAGTGATGACGAGCACATAGTCCAAAATCTGTCCAACCTCCTTGAGTAGGCAGAACGCACTATGACTGTGGTTTGTTCCTTAGAATATGTCACTTCCACTGACATGGATCAGGTTTCTGCTCATGCCTAAAGGGAGAATCAGACGTGCCTTTCTTTACTAGCTAAATGAATAATAAAAATTCTTCTCTTTTAACCTTGGAAAACTTAAAATTCACATTGATTGAAGATATTTCATTAAGGCACTTAACACCAGTGTCTTTATCAGTAATCACTTAAACTGAAGTTTACAGTAAAGATCAGATGAGAAGTAATGAGAATAGTCATCTGGGATGAAGCAAGGAAGTTCTCATTTCATAGACATTGTGAAACATTACACCCTTTTGTGTTAACATATCCATAGAATCCTAATTATTGTTATAGTTCTGCTTGAATAAAGAATTGGGTCCACTTCTTCTTTGAATATTCCTAGAGAAGCCAATGGGAGTTCTGATAAAAGCCAGAACTGGTGAGTGAACTGCTGTCTTCAAAAAAAATTAACCAAGAATCTATTAGAGTTTTCAGCTTTGCAAAAAGAGACGAAACAATAAATGAATTTCTGGAGCTAACTCAAGAAAAAACCTGATGTAGAAGTCCCCATCTTCTTGACTAATAGGTACTGCTAAATTTTCAATTCTAGAAAAGATGCTTGTTGTCTTTTATCACAAATAATATTTCTCATTTTTGCAGGACTTAAGGCATAAAATTATTTTTGTAGTCAGTAATTTCCTTGAACTCCTTTGTATTGGCGTTCAGAAACAGTTAGCACTCCCTAATGGAGGAAGAGTAATTATTTCACTTTTTAACAAATGCACTCTGAATCACTGCCAGAGACCTTGGGTTTGGGGGCCTGTTAATTTCCAGCTCTTTGTTTAGTCCGCCAGGCTAAGCTGAAAACACAGCTTCCACATTTTCTGGGTTTTTTCTTTCTTTTGCAATAAATATTGTTATGGCTATATGGGTGTCACAAGTAAAATAGAAAACCCAAATAAGTTGTTATTTTAATTATTTGCATTTTAGAATGTGTAAGACTATTCAACTGTATTAAAATCCTACAGGCCATCTTCTCAAAAAGAGGGACTTAACCTTAATTAATACCTTCAGGAAATCCTAGTATAGGTATCAACCACCATATGTACCACCATATATATGTCAAATCACCCAATTAACCCTGTTGGTGGGTGTAAGTATGCAACAACTTTTTGTTAGTATAACTTACTTTCAGAACAAGTATTTAGAATAATCATTAGCATCTGACTGATGTAGGAAAAATCCTATTTTAGCTGATGCTGAAGCATGTAAGCTCTTTTCCTGCAAAGCACTGTGCTCTGCCCAGTGCTAGAGTTATGCTTTCATCTGGTTATCTTTCAAGGCAACCTGGGTGGTCACAAAAAAGCACTTGACATCTTGATGCACTTCAGCAGTTTTACATATACACAAACTTTGTAGAAAAATAAATTTGTCATTCGTCACCACATATGTTGATCCGAGGAGAAAGGTTCCTGTGGTCATAGCTCCTGTGCTGCTGAGCCCTTTCTCATTCGCTCTCCTTCCACCTTCCCCTTCTTTCTCCCTTTTCCCTCTTTCACTTTTTCCAATTTAACAAATTGTTTTTCATAAATACAGAATTTCATAAAACAACTATGAGGGACTGGTTCTGCAGGATATACTCATCATTTGTACCAGCTACAAGTTCATGTCAAAAAAACTCCGTGGTGGCTTCTTATATGAGTGAAACATTTAGAATATCTAATCTGTTATCACTGTTCAGCAGGCAGTCTTGGCAACTATGATCTATGCTGCTTTGCTTTGGGGAATGTGATAAAGAGCAAGAAACAGCTGGTTTAAGAAAGCCTTAGAAACATCTCTTAGTTTATAAAGACAATAATAATATTTTCATATTTGAATGGGTTGAGATACATGCTAAACCACAGTAAAGGAAAAAGTAAGTCAATTCAAAATGTTTTCTCAAGTCAATAAAAGAACACTGCAAAAAATCTCTGCACTCTTGGGGTTTCAGAGAAAACAAGTACACAGTGTACACACGCAATTAAAAAACCCTCCTCCAAATCTCGTCCACTTAAACTATCCCCTTTACCCAGACATGTTTGTATTACATTACAAAGCTGTGTTCGTATGTCAAAAATGACTATTCACAAATTCATTTTTCATATGGCTATCAACTCTTTTTTCCAGTTTGTGTTGCTAGTGACAAAAAAAAATCTTAAGCAGTTTAATTATTTTCTCCTGTGTGGCATTATTTATAAGTAGTGTTTGGACAGGGAAAAAAGCATAGTTTAAAAATGACAGTCTTAAACATATAAATAATTTACTATTGAGAATACCAAAGATGTTATTTAATATAATAGTGTATTAAAACCAGTGTTTCTAAAAGGACCATCTTCTGTGGTTATTTTGTTGATATAGTTACAAGTGATAGTACACATTTGGTGATTGCCTTAGACAACACAGGTCAAATTCTGGTTTTGGTTAGGTCTAGCTAAGTCTACTGACTATAGCGAGGAAGTATCAGGTTAGTTAAGAATTTAGTTGTTAACAGCATGTTGGAAGTGATTCAAAGATCACAGAAGTCTATCTAATAGCTCCCTTTGATTTCATTGGGCTTTAAACCCCACAGAAAAAACATCAGTTTCTAGGGTAACAAAACCAGAAAAAAACTTTACTGATCAGCTTTTAGTCTACAGCAAACAGACAGCATCCTTTATTTCTTGCATTTTAAAGCTATCTATCATTTAGTATAGCCTTTTGGATGGCCAACTGCTTGTTTACATGATTCAAATGAACACAGCAGTATTTCAGCAGAGGTAATGGTTTCAGGTGCTTCTGACAACAAACAAGCCTGTGTTTCATGGAGAGTTTAACAGGTAGGTAGCAAGAAAGCACTCAAAATACTTATCTCACTACAGAAGATCCACTGTGAAGTCCCTGAGATATTCTGCCTTTGGTTGGGCAAAACCTACCCATGATATCAATGGGTATTTTACCTAGTGAAGAGCTGGATGTGTAACCCCTCACGCCATGTCAACACTTTGAAACAGACATCCTTTAGCCTCATAGTTGGTTATAGGTTTTACCTGGTATGTGACCTCTGCAAGTATAATAGAATTCTTTACAATAGTCTTTGCACAGGTAGGGAAGAGTTAGTTCTCTTTCAGGCGTTTCCCCTTTTTCAGGTGAGTGGAATAGGTTCTGAGCGTGAGGTGAGCAGTGTGCACACCTGATTTCCTCCAGTAGCTTAGCACATTCTGTGTTGTTGGTAACAGAAAGTATCTGCAAGACACAAACGAGAGACAAATAAACATATGACCTGTTTCTCCATCTTACACAAAAAAAAGATTGCACAATCAAATATAATAAATAATGCTAGCAGAACCAATAGAGTTACTATAAATGCATCATGTTTCATGTCACTGTTCTGGAAGTGCAAAAATTATTACTATGAAATGTGCAATATGCCATTAGTACAGTGAGATTTTAAGCGCTTGCCTCTTTCTCAGATAAGAATCATAGTACTCAAGTTATTTTATGGACTCATGCCGGCAATCTCTTAATCACATTGGCAATCTCTGAACTAGAGGAATCATTTGTATCAGGAGGAGCTACATAAGCAGGCCTTTTACCCACTTCTCTTATGAGAAATACATAAAATCCTAACTTGTAAGGTGACCTATTTAAATATTTACAGACTAAAAATCAAAATTCTACCATCAAAACACACCAGAAAAACCATATTTAGGTATTTGTTAGAGAGGTGTATTTTGAACGATACCGCAGTTTGGTTACTGAAACGACTGCTGCCGAGTTCAGCAGGTGCCTTGGATTTTTCATCTTTAAATGCTGCTCTGCTTTTTTGCTCACTCCCATGTAAACTACTCAGAGGTGGGAAAAGCTGTATGTTTTCAAATATTTATTTTTATAAGAGAAAAATTAGAATTTGAAACTGTAACTTTGCCCTGAAAAAAGAGTATATATTTTGCATAGAACTTGAAGAAGCACGAAACCACGACTGGTGATGTGTTTAAGTAAACACTGGAGCCTAAGGAGGACAGTGTCATCAAATCGTGAAAAATAATGGAAAAAACAGTTGTCTTTATTAGTCTTTGAATGCAGTGCACTTTATTAATCTGTTGTTAGCCACATGGATTAGTTTTTGATCATTCATCCAAATGGTGGGTAGCGGGAAGTGTGTTCGCAGTTGAGAGGGACTGAATCTGATCCAATGCAAAATCAAAGCTCAGGTTCTTTCTGTTGTTTGTTTAACACAGTTATAAACAAAGACTGAGAGACACTTGTATTAGAAACATCAACACAGTAAATATTTATATTTTGTGAAGTTTGTAAATATTTGTAAACAGCTCATTTGAAAATAACGCCACACTTTTGCTCCAGTTCGTCGGAGTTAATTTGCAGAAGGACTTTCCAATGTCGCTCCCTTTCAACATAACATGGAAGGAAATTATCTAAATTACTTTTGATAAAATGATGAAAGAAGTTATTCAGTGCATGAAGACTCTCAATACATGTGTGTATGCTATCTCATAGGTTAGTTCTCTTGTAGGATGCACTGCTTCAATAAAACAGTTCTGTACTCAGCATTTTATTTACATTAACCTCAAACACTTGAGAGAAATGCACTCTCCATTGTTTTAAGTGGATAAGTTTTCAAAATATGACACGACATATGGCCTGTACAGGTACACAAAAACCTATTTAAAGGAACCTTAATTTAGAAGACAAACTCTTACCAGGAAAATTCAGTCTTACCAGGCAAATTCAGTCTTACTATATACATATTGTCAAAAGGCCATCTGAGTTAAGTGGCGTAGTTGGACCACTGATTAGAAGAACACCATTTGGCTTCTACCCTTATTCTGGAAGAGCTGCCATCAGCTTCAAAAAGAATTCCCCCAGCTTTGCCAGGATCATTAAATGCATTAAATGTTCTGTTCTTTAGACTCTGTTTTCAGACTGTCCTCAGCTTCATTGCACCTGCAATTAAGTAATATCTCTAACATCTGCCATGCATGGTTTATTAGCTCTCTTCAGACCATTCTTGGGAATGTGGCTGACTTACACCTTTTTGAAAGGGTTCATCTTCCTTTTTCTTTTTTTTTTTTTTTTTTTCCCCAAACCTTGAAGACAGTCATTAATTGACTGCCTGTTGCATGTATGGCAAAAGATTTGCATTGGCCCTGAATTCCTTCCATAGCCCCAGCCTCTTCTTTCCTGAAAAAGTTTAGATTCTTTTTGCAAGATTACTCATTTGGGCCATAGCGGCAAAACTGTTAACCTTAGTCTTCTTCTTCAGTTTCAGACGTTGTTCTAGATATGATAGATCTAGGGGAAAATGCCTTGAAGGCAAGAGCTAAAAATGTAATGATAACTGCAATATACTATAACCAAAATACATATTTACTAAAACTTTGAACTTGACTTAATACTGCCTAGGAGTGCAAACCAGGTAGCAGAGAACAGGCGTCGTATGCTTGCAGTAATCCACACTGCTGAGTCAAACTTCTGCATTAGCTGGACTTTCTTAAGGCATGACAGCATCCTGACCTTGGTACTTTGCATTGCTGTGGTTCTGATGGGCAGTGGCCTGTTATCACTGGGTCAAGTTGCTGTCTGTCAAACAGAACAAAGTCTGAAGCCAACAGGGGATGATCAAAATCACTATCCATAAATGCTACTTTTTAAGAACATTACATCACCAAGAAGCTGGGAGCTCCCCTAAAGTATGGATGAAATGACCTATTTTGGTGTTTCCACCAAAGGAAAGTGTATCATGACTACGGACTCTTCAGAGTACTTGTCTATATTCAGTAGTGTCACCTGCTTTGCAAAAGCCTCAGTAGGCTGTGTTGCATATGTGGAATGTTTAGAAGTACAAGTAAATATGAGATATTACTAGGTAAATATTCAGTGTGTTTATTGAATTAACTCCACAGTGATGCAGATAGAAAAGAGTTCTACTGAAAGACTCCAGAATGCATTGTGAAGAGGGAAAAAAAACAACCCTAAAAAATTACAGGATAACAAAGCTAATTTACTGTTTCTTGTGGAAAATGTAATTGACGTTGCCTGGTGATAGAGGAGAAGTAATGCTTGCCAACATTTCAGTCCTCAAAGTTAAGACAAAAGGGTCCTAATCCCCCTGAGCAGCTGCTATCCAGGAATTAACCACAGGAATTCACCCCCTCATGTCATTTCTGAAATGAATCTTGGTCATATAATAGCTAATCGGAAGATTAAGGAATGAGAGTCAATCAATTATCTGAAAATCAAGTACAATGTTATTTAACTTTTAGAATGCTCCAGCAAAATAGGGTGGTAACATTTGCTCTGTGTGAGGTCTGATGTACAACTCTGTCCTGGCTGGGAGATAGGACAAACGTTTTATTCTGAATTTCAGTAAATCAATAATGTATTTATCCTGGAGTTTATTAAACCAGTTTCAAGTGAAAGCTGAAATACTTATTTGAATGAAGATTTTTTCTGTTGGATCTCTACTTTGAAAATGACCTTAAAGTTGACAATGGCTTTGGTCTTTTGAAGAAATGTAAACTAATTTCCTGCTTCAGTTTTTAAAGTCATATGTGAAACAATCAAACTGCAGTGGTTTAAACTAACTGTTCTCTGGAAAATATGTAAGACTTCCAAACATTTATTGCAACATGCCTAATAATGATTATGCCTGCTGCTGACTAATTTACAACATCTGTAAGATCATCCTTTAATCTCTAGCCACATGAAAGAAAACCGGGTAGACTAAAGGTAAGATAAATCCTGGAATGCACAGGAAATCATAGCATACTAAATTGGTTTATCAACATAAAGAATACTGCAAAGAAGAAGAAACAGAAGACAAAACAATGCATAGAAGTTCTGTACATTGAATATTGTCAGCAGTTTTGTGTACTCTGTCATATCTAGTTTGAGAAAGGCAGTATAATTTTGATGTTAAGACTAAAAAAACCCCACAGTGAAATAAGTTATTGCATTAAGCTGTATTTGATATACAAGCATTTATGGCTAAAAATCATATGCTTACGAGATTGTTCAGCTGTTGGGTTGAACATATGCTTCTTCTGTATTATAGTGCTGGATTATGTCATTAAAGAGTTCGGTTTCAATTTTAGGGTAATATGTAAATAGATCATTGTACTAAGGCAGCTGTTAAAGGGACCCCAAGATGAGTTATTTGTTTAGTTGGATGTGTTCAACAATAGCCTTTGTTCGTGAAAGAGCCAGAGCAAACAAATGATTGTAAAAGGGCACACTTGAAAACAATTACTTTTCAGCCATTCCTTGACAGCCTTGGCTGTGAAACCATCCAAGGTAGAGAGGACTTCTTTGCCTGTCAGGCTGTCAGGAAAGTTTTAGAAAAACTGATGTTACAATGTTTGACTGGGATGTAGTAGCCCTTCATAAACAAGGGGACATTGCAGAAAACTAGAAGACGAAGAGTTAAATGTCAACAACAGGATGCAAAAATCTTACTTGCGCCACTGCAATGTTGTATCTGCTCACCATGGTAGCTCCAGTTTTGCTCCCCAAACCACAGGCAATAGTAGTGTTTTCATTATAAACACAGATCAACAAGAAGTTGGTGAGAAATTCTCAAAGACTGGTGTCTTAACTAAGAAGCTCTTATGAAAATCTCTACTGAGCATGCTCAATTCTTTTTTTATTTTTTAAAGAAGCTGGCGTTCAGATTCATGCCACAGCCTCTCCATCCTGTAGATATGTGATGGAGTTTAAAAAACCTGCTACTGGAACTGCAGTAGAATACAGTTTAAACGATGTGGTTTTAGCAAAGTTCCATTCAATTGTATTCCATAATCATTTGCCATGGCTTTTGTGGTGGAATGACCACCATATTCTGCCAAGTATAAATTAACATGTATTTTGACATTTTTTCTAAACATGTATTAATATGATAAAGCTGATTTGTGAGTTTCCTAAATGTTCATGTGTGGTGAAAGTGGTCTGATTTTAAATCCCTTTAAAATAATGTCTGTTTAAAAGTGTAATCTCTATTTATAAAACAGGTTCAACAGCTCAGAAATAGCTGCTGTGACATATATGGTCAGTTCCTCACATCGATATCAGTTTTTTACTACTCTTAATAAAAAAAACCAACCTAAACCAAACACCAAAACAACAAAGGCAATTAAAAGATATTTTCAATGAATAGTAAGAAGAGACTAAATCCTTAAACTGAATGGGTATGGAAAACTAACCAAAATTCAACTTCCAATTTACTACATTCAGCCAATTACTACAAGGCTTTCCAAGCACTGAATAATCTTGGTAGCATATATATGCCACTGAGACATTCAAACAGGGTGAATTAAGGACATACTTTCCAGTCCTTATTATTTTCCTTTTTTTTTTTTTTTTTTCCTTTCCTTTATTTTTTTTTTTCCCCCAACTAGATCTTTCAGGTTATCTGTGTGTGGTTAGTTTATAGTTTAATTCAATTATCACACAGGAGCTTAATGACACTGTCTCTAGACAACATGAAGAAATATATCTGCCTTGAATCTCAAACTGCTGCTGCATATGGTATGAATAAAGAGAGATCTGCAGCTGAAAACCTGCAGTAAGACAGTTCTCGCTCATCTGGGAATAGAGGGGGTAGGACAAATGCTCCCTCAAAAGGCATGAACATTTGGACAGAGCTGGGGACTGAAGGAGAATGATGTTCTCCAGTTTCACCCATTAGTGAACCAACTAACAAACACAATGGTGTTGTTGTTATTCTTTTGCCATAAGCAACAGGACTCTGTGTGTGGGCAGCAGTTTAGTGGGGAGGAGGATAAGTCGACCCCTTTTTGTCCTATTGATTTTTTCCTATTTGCATGACTTGAGCAAATTAAATGATGCAATATGGCTTTTTGTTACAAAACAAAGTGAGAGATACCACCCAGACACATATGTTGATTCGTAGAAGCTGTTTACATGAGAATGGAGTGAAATCTACCGTGAACTGAGCATAAAAATTCGATTCAGGCTGGGTATTTTTTTTTTATTATGCTTGGGCCAGCAAGACTGAAACACAAGTTTTCCAAGAGTCTCTCAGACCTTGACAACTACAGAGTTGTAACTGAGGAATTCTTAATTAAACCTAAACCAGGATGGGGGGGAAAGGAAAAAAAAAAAAAAAAAAAAAAAGAGAGAAAAAAGAAAAAAAAATAAAAAGACACCTGATTGTTTATTTCACGTGCAGTGACTCTTAATGACATTATTCAGCAGCCTCCCTCCCTGAGCGTACCCCTGGATGCAAGTGGCCATCACAGCAGAGCTTATCAAACACGGTCCTGTGGGGTTAGGTACCAACGCCTTTGAAAATCCAAGCAACGGGCTGATAAGCAGGATTTAATTTGCTAAAGGATGCAGAGAACTAACAATTGTTAAGAAATCGGTGAGCAAAGAGGAGGTGCTTCCCTTCACATGACCGCAGTTTGAAATTGGGCAGGGAGGCTGCCAGGTGGTGTGAAAGGGGAGACGTATGTCACAGCACCTTGGGACAGACAGAAAGAACCCGGTCATCGGGAGAGCTGTTAGATCAGGGTCCGAGAGACGAAACTTCGGGGGTCTTCTGCAGCTCACGGCGTGGGTACCTGTGAGAAGTGCATGTGCCCGGAGAAGGCTGCACACCACAAAAGTTTGGTACACCGGCACCGTCTACTGCTACCCAAAACCCTTCCTGACCAAACGTGTAACAAACTTGACAAGGTTTGTCACCCCAGAAAAAACAAACGGAAAGCACCGCCAGTGAGCGTTCAGCCCCGCTGTTGCCGGTCCCCGGACGGCAGCTGAAGCCCCTCCAGCTAGTCCACCTTTCCCCGGCACCGGTACCTGCGCCCAGCCCGGCTCCCGGGACCACACCGGGACCAGTCCGGCGCCGGTGCCAGAAACTGGCAGCGGACAAGAACTTCCAGGCAGAGCCGTCGGCAGCTGGCAAAGCGCTCCCCCCGCGGAGAGCCCGTCCCCTCCAGGGCAGCAGCTCTGCCGCAGCCGGGCTCCCCGCGACTCCCGAGGACATGTATCAGCACCAGTGTCATCTTTCTGCTTCGCCCTCACCTCCCAGGCAGAAGCGGGCGGTCGCCCCCCGCCGCTGCATCCCCCCCCGCCTGGGAACGCAGCAGGTTAGCGGCTGGTGCACGGGCTCCAAGCGGGAAAAAATAAAAGCAACCCAAACCCCCAAAACTCCCAATAAGGCCCCAAAGCTCCCGGAAAGCCAGAGGCAGTCCCGGAGTGCCTACCTTCGACTCGGCGTGCAGAAGCCCTTGCGCGTCGGAGCGGGAGCAGCAGGACAGGCGCGGGTAGAGGCCGCGGCACATCGCCTCCCCGCCGGCCGGGGCCTCCGGGGACAGCACCCGCCGGTCGCGCTTCTTCAGCCGCCGCGGAGGGGTCCCGTTGAGGCACCGTCTCCTGCGGGCGCCGCTCTCCCCAAACTTGGCATCCCCCTCGAAGAAGCACAGAACCACGGCCACCAGCAGCAGCTTGAACGGCAGCATCTTGAGCATCATGCCTGAGGGAGCGTGTGAATGCACCAAAAAAAGGGGGGGGGTGGGGGCAGAAGGAGGGGAATCCCACGGACTTCTCTTTGCACTTCAGCTCAGGAAACCACCTCCCTCCCCCAGAAGGGAAAAAGTCTGGAGGAGAATAAGAGCGGCGGCAATTAAAAAGCACTTCGGTCACCCCCGCTTCCAAAAAGGCGGGCGCGGAGAGGCAAGGAGCTGGGGAACGAGCCCCCGCGCCCGCGGAGGGAGGATGCTCGGGGCCGGCGAACTTGTGCCAGCGGCACAGGTTTAGCAGCTGCCGCTGCCGCGCCGAAGCGCCGAGGCTCGGGGCGGGCCAGGCAGCGGGCGGCGGCAGCCCTTCACTTGTCGTCCCATAGGAAGGGTGTCCCCGAGATGGGACGGCGGCGGCCGTGCCGGGCGATGCCCCCTCCGCTGCGGCTGCGGCTGCTGCTGCTGCCGGCGGCGGCTCGCGAGGGCTCTCATGTTTCGCTCCCTCTTTTCTTCTTCTTTTTAAGCCGCGCGCGGGGAGGTGCTGCCACCGCGCGCCCTGCACGTCACCCGGCGGCACCGGCCGCGCGTGCCGCCCGCGCCGCCGCGGGGGCCCCGCGGGAAGCGGCGGCGCTGCGCTCCCGGAGGACTCTCGCCGCTCCCCCTCCCCCCCCACCAAACTCCGACCCGCGCGCGCGCGCCGCAGGAGCGCGGAGGGCGCGGGGCACGCGGCGGCGCCCCGCCCTTTAACGTTCCCCCGGCGGCGGCAGCTGCCCGGGGGGTCTTGTGGTGTCTTTCCCGTACCATCCCGTCCCCCTTCCCCCGGTGAAACGGGAGCCAGGGCTCTCGCAGGGCCGGCGAAGGGGTCGGGTGCCTGCCTCGGCGGGAGCCGGTGGAGCAGCGTCGCTGCCCGGCGGAAGGAGAGCGCTGTAGGGTGGTTCCCGCTTCCCCGGCCCCTGAGGTACCCGGCCCGGAGGCAGCAGCCATTGGGCCAGTCCGGCAGCAGTGCTGCCCCCGGGTCTGCTTGGCCGCACCCTCATGTCGCCCCCGCGAGTCATCTCCAAATGCCAGGGAAGGTTCCAGACACGCGGGCAGGCGTCGACGGACCGCCACAGTGGAGAGGGGTGGGACGTGCTGTCAGCTCAGGTGGCTTGGAGCGGAGCTCCGGCGTCGTTGCTTCTGCTGAAGGTGCAGCAGGTTTCTGTCAGTGCAGGGGTGCTCGCTCCTTCATCCCAACTGTAGTAACCAAGTTCAAAGCAGGACTGGTTGGTCATGGCGGCCATTGCTAACGGTAGGAGGGAGTGAGGTTTGGAGAGTGAGCATCCTCCTGGAGTGTGGGGAACAGGAGACCTGTGTGTGGGAAGAGTGTGATGGACCAACCGAGTGTCTGGCACTTGGTGGCAAGGAAGCACCTGGAGCACCAGGAGCTGCCAGAAAGGGAAGGGCTAACCCACTGTGAGGCAAAGTTGGGAAGGAGAAAGTGCAAGCCCAGGGTAAAGACCAAGGCTCCTCTGGGAGGAGGTGCTACAGGGTGCTGAGGTGGGAAGAGGGACTTACAGCTTAGCCAGGATGTGTTGGCTTCTTCCCATGAGGGAGAGGAGGGGGTGGAAATCCTCAGAGGCAGCTGTAGTGCGGGTGTAGCTACAGCTGCTGACTGGGGGGGTAAAGGGCAGCTGGGCAAATAGAGCCCTGAGGTGTATTTACCACAGACTTGCTGCTAATCCCTGAAATAGAGGAAAAAATGGCTTGCTCTCCTGCATAAAGAACCCCCTTAGGAGGGAAAAAGGGAAAGAAGTATTGCATAGAGTTCTTGATGTGCAGCAGTGTTGTTTCTAAAGCAACTAGGGCCTGTTAATGCTCTCCTCACGTTTATTTTTAACCAAAGAAAATTAGTCTCTTCAGATTTACGTTTGAACTCTTAAACAGTCTGCACTGAACTAAATAGAAATTTGGTGTGGACAAACAGTACATCAGATAAATTCATTGCGTAGACATAGAGACTGTGTCCTCTCCCTTTAAGTGCATTTCTTGAAGGCGAGTGGTCCCTAAACTCATGACTACCACTTGCCTTAACCACAGACTCTCATTTGGCTGGAAATGACCCCAGCTAAGGCTTGAGCTACATCATCACGAAGGAGGGAGGTCTGTAGTACAGCATAAGCCCCAGCACTTACACTGGTGAGTGGAATAAGGATGGTACCCTTGGGCTATCAATAGCACTTGTGATACAGCTTCCTGCTTTGTAGTCTTAGGTAAAAAATAGTGCTCTGCAATACGTGACCTTGTTCCGTGGGAATATGACTGGCAGAACTGTAGCAATGAGGTTAGTCTACAACAGCTATGCCACTTTTGTTACTGTGGATTATTACATAGGTGATTCTGACATAAAAGTGATTCTGGTATAAAGCAGAATGGCATATCAGAATAAAGCCACTTTTATTCCCAAGCAAAATCCTTACAAAGGGTTACACTGGCAGAATAGTGGTGGCAGGAGGACACAGCTGGAGGGTCTATGTGCCTCTTTCCTTGTGTAGGCAGGTGCTCATACTTTCAAGTAGATTGCATAATTCTGCTCTGCATCTCTGTTACCAGAGTAGGGAAACTGAAACTCAGTGGAAAGATGTGGCTGTGAGGCAGATACCCTCTTGAAAAAACAAATGTTCAGTGAAAATTTCTGTTGAGCAATTGTGGCCCAGTCCTCTCAGTTCCTGTCTTGCTGAAGGAGAGAGGAAGTGAGGAATATAAATCTATATGATCAAAGTAGTACAGCTATTAGTAAATAACCTTTCTTCCTCCTTCAAGTGCTGCCTGCATAAATATCTGTTTCTGTGTATACCTGTACCGGTTCTCAGAGGAGGTGAGTTTGAGGCGTATTAGTTAAATAGAGACTGATTTCCCGAAATGGGTTTTAGATCAGGTTGCCAGACTAAGAAAGAGCTGACAGTTTGTGAAGGTCAGTTTCTACACAGAAATTTTGCGCAGATCTGCGATGGGCAACATTTCCCAGAAATTCCGTGGAATGTACTGTTGACCTTGTATAATATGAAGTGCTCAAAACTTCAAGCTGTGTAGTGATAGGGTGATATAAAGATGTATAAGCAAGACTTGAGGAAGGTTGAATGTTCTTTAAAACCTCTGAATAGAAATTGCTGATTCTTGCAGTTTTGTGCAGGAAGATCTGATTTAGTCTTATATTCCTTTCCATACTTTCCAAGTACATGATGGTTTCTTTAACAAAGTTATTGGTGTTTTTTTCCAAGCTGGTTGATACAGGGTGTTTTTTATGAACCTTTTTAATAATGCAAAGTTAAGGTCAGTATTAGTACATGCTAGTTCAGAGTGTCACCTTCAGGAGAATTCCAGCCTTTGATCAACAGGTATAAGGGAATACTTCTGAAATAAAGACATGTACATGGGATATATGGTTAATAAACACATCAGTCTTTTAAGGCAATCTGGATTCTGTCATATAAAGCTCATTACTTAGAAATGATTAAACATGGTAATGCTGTGAGCTGAATACATTCTGTAATTTGTTCACAGTATGAAAGATGTAGATGAGAATCTTTGGGCCACGGTGCCATTATGTGTGAACGGGTTAGAAAGCTTTTAAACAGGAAGCCATTGCTGCTACAGTGTTTGAATGTAGCTAGATTTTCTTCTAGTTTTGCTTGGGAGACAAGCAGACTCTGCTTACTTATGCCATAACCCTCATTGTCAGTATTATTATCTATAGCATGATACATCATGGTGCCTGTATTGTGTGTATTGAGTGTGTCAGAATACCCTTCCTTCAAAGAGTGTAAGACTGATTGTGGCATGCACTTGAACTTACTATTTCTTAGATTATTTTAGGTTTGTTGTCAGGCAGTCATACATATTTTGCAAGGAATTTAATTGCTTTAATGTTTAAAATCAGTGAATTCCTCAGTACTTAGAACAGAAGAGGAAACGTGTAGCAGCTAGTGTCAGTTTGGGGAAATACAGTTATCGTGGGTTTGCAGATAGGAGCAGAAGCTGAGCAAAATGATCTCCTGGCATCAGGTTTGATAGAAGCAAACAGTAGCATCAAGTTATTCCTAAAGTCCCAAAAGATGTTGTCTGACAGCATGTGTTTACATGTTCCTGTGATTCACAGAACTTCACATGTGGTCACCTCATTTTGATAATGAAGCCCATGCAGTGTGAGATGTGTCTTCTCAGCAGTAATATCAAGGATAATTCCATTTTTCTACACTGATAGCAAGTACCTGGCATGCCATGAGGAGGAATGTTGCCAGGGGACAAACCCACACTCACCTTGATGTGCATCTGGGAAATTGTATTTAAGACACTAGTGTGGGAAGATCACCCCTCTGTATCAGGGACATTTCACTAGATGAAGCAGGTGGGCTTCAGCTCTTGGAAGAGTGGCTTGCTTTTGTTGTAGCCAGCATTTGAGTTGAACTTCTGAAATATGCTTTTGTCTTTGCCATTTATTTTGTTTCAGACCCACTTTCTTGTCAGACGAAATGAGAGTGGAGCTTTTTCTTATCACTACTGCACTTTGAATACCTTGTAACAATGTACTTGGTACTTCGAGCTCTCTCACTAAACTGTGGGATGTGTTGTGAAACCAATGATTCTGTTTTATTACCTTAGTTTTAGGTAGTCCTGCAGGGAGCAGGGAGTCGGACTTGATGATCCTCATCAATCTCTTCCAACCCAAGATATTCCATGGTTCTATGATTTTGTTTTCTTGTTGGGGTCACTCTATGTAGTAGACCAGTGAGAAACACACAGTCACAGATTCTCCACTGTAGATGTTCAAAATGAGTGCACTCCAGATTGAATCCATTTCCAGATTCCAGATTCAATTCTGGAGGGAAAAAAAAAAAAAAATATCCTTTAATTTTGAATCTTGTCTGTTTCATTTAGCAAGAAAAGAAAAATCTTTCTAAAGTAGTCAGTTCATTTAAACTACTTTGAAACAAAACTGAGCTTCAGCATCCAGACTCTGAGGCTTCTGCCTCAGTTGTGGCTCCTTGAAACTTAAACGTCCCATCTCCCTGTTTTCTGTCAGCTAGATGGACAGAGGAATCTGGAAATTTGGAGTGAGGGCTTGGTCAGGATTCTCAGGGTTTGGCAGTCTGGGCTCCTGTGCTTCTGGCTTTTTTTGGGTAAAAGCCTGACTGTCCTGAGAGTCCCATTAGAAGTGAAGCTGAGAGTTTTTTCTGGCTCTCTGCTGCATCACTGGGGCTAGGGTTCCTGTGGCTTCAAGGCAGAGCACTGGAATATCAGGAAGCCCTGATTCTGGAACAGTCTTTATGGCAGGAGTTCCCCACAGCTGGGGACTCTGCAAGTCCATTCGCTGTGGCAACTCCTCTGGTAATGAAGAAGAAAAACTGCTGGAATGGTTTCATTAAAGCATCTTGTGGTTAGTCAGAAGTTTGTAAAACCATTATATTTTTTGCTTATATTTTCTGTTTGTGATGTAACAGATTTTTTTCAGTTTGGTCATGACATTTCAGGTTGGTTCTATCCATCATATACTATAGCCCACGTCATTTCTTGGGGTTGAGAATAACATGTTGCTTGTCTTTGCATACCGCAAATACGAGGTGTGAAATCTGGTATAACATGAATGAATAGGACTTGTTAGGATATTTTTTATGGGAAAATAGGTGCCCAGACAGTCACAGACAGGTTTTTAGGGCATGTCTCTACCACAGAGTTCCCCGTGGCTCTTAGAAATCCTCTAAACCAGCTGAAGCCACCTGGATCATTTCGGATTGTAAACTAATACGTCTGCTCTCTGAACTTGACTTCAAAAAAATCTGAGTCCCACCTGGGTACAAAAGCAGTATTGGGCTGATATTAACTCCCCTTGATTGGCCCATCAGGGAATATGAACTACAGATTATTTTAGCACATCAAGTCAGCTACTACCACAAACCTTCAATTACGTGTGTTCAGTTTTGCAACAGAGGCTAGGCTAAGAAGGCAGCTAAAGCAAGCCATTTTGTGAGGGAATGAAGACTCAAGAGGCCCTCTTGCCTATAGTCTGCATACTTTCACTACCTGCTGTAATTCACCTCAACAGTGGGTCTCTATGTGTTTTAGAAAGAGACAAAGGAAACTGCTGTGGGAAAATCTTCCTTTTCTACCAGGGACTGTAGTAATCCACTCCCTACTGCAGTTTACCAGCCACGTGTATGCTATCCCTTGCTCCAGTGTTTGAAGTATCCTTAGCTTGCTATAGGAACAATTTGTATAGGATGTCATCAAGGGAACTCTGAAATGCTTGTAATAGCTCCCAAAGGAATAAAGGTCTTTTTGAATAAGATATTGTGAATGCCAGAACTGAATAACGGGCCTAAATATTTGTGCCTGGTATTCTTTGTTGCCTGCTAAGTGTGGGGATGGAAACTGTAGCCTGGCACTGTTAAAACTAAACGGTCATGAAGCTCAGCTTTGAGCTGCTGGATGACAGGATGTCCAATAGGATTACACAGGTTTTCTCTGTGTTGATGCACTGCATGTGCGTTTCACTTTGTTACATAAAGCAGTGTAAGTTAGTTCATATTTGATATGGAAGCTTTGGTAAATTCTTTGGGCTAGCTTTCATATAATACATATTAAGGTGCCATGTACAGCGTGACTGCAACTAGAGCATATGTGCTATATGAACTGGGCTATTTGAGGCTACTTTCCAAAGAGTAAAGCAAAAAACCTTTTTAGGTGGAAAATAATGACAGAGGCAGCAACCATTGTCATGTATTCTCCTAGAATAGCATGTGTCTAATTCATATGTGTAATGTAGCTTTCAGAAATATGTATTTAATTCGGTAGCTTAATTTATCTTTCAGAAACTAGGGAGTTCATCTCAAATATATATGCTCCTCAACACATCATTCTCAGAACTAGCGAGTGCTCTGGCATATGGAGGAAAGTACCAGTGTGCCTAGCAGTCATTCTCAGATGCATGCTAACAGTGTGCTAAAAATCAGTCATTTTGGCTTTTTAAGTGACTTCATAGTGGTGCTGAAAGCTGCCCCACATTTCTGGCATCATGCATGCTTCTGCAGGCTTAATTGCCCTTCTGCGGTGTCTTTTTTTGTGCCCGTGTAATGTGTATGTAATACCATCTCTTTGAAGTGTCTGTTTAGCCTCCACTAGCCTGAGTTACAAAGTTTACCCTCAGTAACTTTTTCTATCTTGCTTCCCTGAATGGGCTTTGGGAGCATTGTGTTGGCAGCCTGAATTCTGACCAAATGAAATCAGTCTGGAGTGAATTAAAGCTATAGTCTGAGCCCCAGTCATGCAAAGAAAAAGTTGGAAGAAGCAGGTGATTTTGTAAACAGTTAATTCTTACAGAGGCTGCTCTTTGGGAACCCCTCATTGAAGTGATTGAGTTTGGCCTGCTTGTCTTCCCTCACACCCCCGTGATGCACAACAAATCTCAACCATGTGGATCTTAGATTATTTACAATAGTCAACCTTTAACTAAAAAATGGTGCTCAACTTCACTGTAATTAAAATGGAACGTAGACACCAGCTTGGCTAGGAGTTTACGATGTGGCCATGAAAATACTTTATCCACAGGGAGCATTGTCAAACTATCAGGTTTTGGGACTCTCTGGTTCTGCAGGCTGACAGCTTTTTTGCTGGCAGTGTCTTCGAAGACAGATAGGACCATGTACGTTCTTCTAAACCTTGAGCTGAAGAGTCCATTAACTTAGGTGAGAAATAAATCTAAGTAGGTGGTAGGTTCACACACAGGTGGCAATGTGTGAATAATTTCTTTCATTTGACTGAAGATGCATGGGCAAAGAAGATCCTTGGATAAAGATGTAAGCTGATGTGGATGCCAGATGAACTTTGACTGAACTTAAGGCAGAACCATATTTAAAAAAAAGAAATAAATAACCCAGGATAAGGAGACACAATAGCAGATGCTGGAACCATCTGTTCCGGGACATCTCTAATCTAAAACTTCTTTTGGTCTATTGCACGTTTACCCATTAGGTAGTGGTATTCTCTCTATGAATGCGGTCTGCCTGTGGTAAGATATGAACAATAATGGCCCTGACCTCTAGGTGAGTTGTCATCAATCTCAGAATTTTAATATGCAGCCTGGCTTCTACAGCAGTTGAAATTTTGTGTGTAATCAAGTGATTGAGTTAAGCACTCCATCCTAACCTTAAGGCATGTATTACAGTCACTATCAAATGAACTTTAAGGATGAGCTGTACTGCTCCACGTAATTTTTTACAGATGTGAGAGAATCCCTAATTTCCCAAGGAATGGTCATTGCAGACTAGATGTTGTTTGAATGAGATCAACAGACTGCACTTTACCCTTACTGCAGAGGTTTGGTTCTGATTCTGGCAAAACCATGATTTAAAGTGGTCATGATTCCAGCTTTTTGACTTTTCTACTCCCCATATAATTTTTTAGAGTAGGACCTAAATGATTATTTTAAATAGGAATCACAGTGTTCCAGGGATGGTACAAAGTCACAGACTAGTTCCTATGTCTGGGGCAAGATCAGTAAGTATAGGTCACCACTCAGGTATGATAGAGTGATCAATGGATAAAGTGCTGACTTCCATGAAAGACAATAATCAGGATCAATTTTTCATACCTATCCACTGGGATAATGATATTTAATTATTTTTAACGTGGAAATACATTGTTTGGAGGACAATGTGTGTATTATAGACTAGCTGTTGAATTTTGCTAGCAAATCATCAAGTATGGGTGGAAGTCAAGTGAGTTTCTGTTGCCATTCAACATTTTTTGGAAACTCAAGGGTCAGTTGGTTGTTCAGGAGGAATACTTTGTTCCAGCAGCCATTTTTTTCCTCATACAAAGTCGGGGATACTAGCTCTGTACTTTCAGCGGAACTGTTTATGATAAACTTCTCTGAATATGTGTAATAGAGGAAAGCCCTGAGGACATTCAAATCTTATGCCTCTGGCAGCTTGAAGGAGCAGGGGGACTGTGTCGACTGTTCTCTCTAGACCTGTGTTTTTTTATACAGCCTCACACCGAACGTTCGGTTCTTCTGGGAGGCTTGTGTGTGGCTCCACCAAGCATGGCTTTCCAAAGGGTTTGAACTTTTAACATCAAGGGCGCTTGTGTGTCTCAGGAGTAGGTAGTCTGTACAAACAAAACTTTGGGAAACAATTCTAAATGACAGCTGTATGTTCCCTGAGAGTGCTGTTGTATTAAGAAGTCAGCGAACTAGTCTGGAAGTTTGTGGAATTGAATAGTTTTGACAGAGCTGAGTGGACAGGTAATAATCTTAAAGTTTCCAGTATCTTGGGGTAGAAGACAGAATTTTTTAAGTTTTAATAATAATTTTTTGACATGATGTTAAAAATGTAATTTCAAACAAATAACATAGTAATCGTGAGTTATTTATATTTCTGGTTTCCTACAGGAAGGGAGTCAAATAGAACACTTCCCAAAAAAAAGAACTTCATGGGGAAGCAGTATGTGCTTCTCTTCTTTCTTACTGATCCTTAATTTAGAGATTTCTCACATAGGATTCCACACTGTATCTTGAGATCCACATACTTACAGCCGTCAGGATGAGATGGAATTCTGAAAAGATGTAACATTTAAATGGGTTAATTATGATTTTTACATCCTTTCTCAAAGTTGGCAGCAATTCACCCATTGATGGATAGAATTAAGTAAAGATCCTTTTAGTTGAAGAAAATAAAAATTTATTAATAAAAGGAAAATGAGGCTATCACTAAAACATAGGGGGGGGAAAATCATAGAATCACAGAATAGTTTAGGTTAGAAGAGACCTTAAAGACCATCTAGTTCCAACCCCAGGGACACCTTCCACTAGACTAGGTTGCTCAAAGCCCTGTCCAACCTGACCTTGAGCAATGTTAGGGATGGGGCAGCCACAGCTTCTCTGGGCAACCTGTGCTAGTTAGTGATATAATAGAGAAGAAAAAGCGAACAGTGAAATCAAAGTTCTTTCAGATATGCTTTATCTTCCCCACTGGGGCTTGATCTGGAGCCCATTGAACAGGTTCCCCTAAATTTATGAGTTCTGTCTTGATCGTCCCCTTGTGGTGTACATTCTTCTAGCCTGGGCCTGAACTTCAGCTTTACACTGCCTTGATACATTATTTCTTACGAGTTAAAAGATGTTAGCCAGTTATGTATACAGTGTCTAAGTACATACTGCTGTTTATTTTTATGCTTGTGTTATTAATATTACATTAAATAGGTCCATTTCAGTGGCCTTACTTGGACAGTGTGCACAATACTTCCATACTTGTTTGAGGCATATTATGAGGATACAAAGCACTTCATAAGTTCTAAGTACTGTTTATAATGGGATTTTTTTCTTGCATTCCCAAACTACCTAAGATCTTCTCAGTAAATTATTTAACCAGGCTGGAGCTTTCTGTGGTGTTTAAATGTGAATAAAGTTTTATTGTGTCATTTGGCATGTAAGATAGAGTCATTGTGTATGGCAATCCACAAACTAGAAAAGAACTGTAGCACTACAGTTTAGACTACTAAATTATTTCATGTGATCAAAATGTATTTTTCATTGGTATCAAATGATCTCAATAACTGTTTCAACATAAAACAACAAAAAAATGAGAGATTTTGTGCTTTTTCAGATAGGTTTAATGTTTTATGATCTGCATGTTCATAAACATTGTAGGATATTTATTATTGACCTGATGGAAAACAGATGATGTTTTGTTGGATCAATATATGTTACAAGTGTGGGAATACTCAAATTATCTTGTTCAAGTGAACAACAAAAATTCCTTCTTTTTCATAGGTATAGCTTTACATTTTTAAAACGTGAAATATTCTGGAGTTGCTATTTCTTGAATTTGCTTTGCTTGTGGAATTACAGCTTTGCAAAGAGCTGTGTTGGTTGATGCTGTGATTTTGTTTACATGTCTTTAGAAAGGAGACAATTGGAAATGATGATATCACTGTTTTACAGGTAGCCAGCACCCTTGGCTGTGTGAATTTTGGCTGAAAGGGCAAGGAGTGCTGCAACCCAAGTATGATTCTACCGCCAACTCCGTCGATGTTTCATACTGAGAATGGGTAATTAGTGTTCACTAAAAAACTTTAGTTGACACTAAAAATTATGGGTATTGCTACAGAACACTATTTGCGGGACCTGTATTGAGTTTCTGGAAAAATGTGCATCAAAATTAATTTTATTTTCACATGGTGGAATGGGTAAAGCAGTGTCTGAATCACTGAGCTTTTGGAAATTTACTGATTACATTGACAATACTTGAATGAGATACATAATGAAACAGAAAGCTGAATACAAGTATTTTATGAACCTTTATTATTTTAATTAGTTTAATATATCTTTAGTCTTTTAAGCCCCTTGGAAGTTAATTTTCCATGTGTGTTTTATGTTGCCCTGCGCAGTTGCAACCTACATTTGATTTTGTCATCTAATTCATATTACAGTAATCTGCGGAGTAATGTTAGAGTGAATTTTAAAGAAACTAGGGGAGTATAGAGATTGTAGAAGGAACATTTATTACAGCAGTGCTGTATATGGAGAAAATGTATGCTTGCTTCTTTTATTAAATGAAATATCTGTAGGTAGTAATCAAGACTTGCTGAACTCTGGTGTGAACTCTGAGCTATAGATAACATTAAAAATGGTGATGTCCTGGTCTTGTCCTGTTTATAATTCATAGTAAATGGGTAAAGACTTTGTGTTACTAAAAAAAAAAAAAAAATCCCAAACCAGAAATGTTAAATTAATAGGTTGATTCGTTTACTTATTGGTTGTCTTAATGTGGATTTTAAATTTGGGAAAGGAAAACACAGCTCATTACTTCTCTAAGAGACTGAAAATTTCTAAGTTCCAGAAAAACTGAAAAATTATAAACTTTTGAAGAGTCCATGCTCTAACAATTAAGTAAAAAATAGCTGAGCTTCATTAAAACCAGTAGCACATTTGCCAGAACCTGTAGTGGAGGCATATTTTTGTCCTTGATGTCTGAGGCATGGAAATTCTGTGATGGCCTTTTCTGGCCACATTCAAGAATTGCTTGTAAAACAGAGGAGGAGGCTCATCAGCTGTTTGAAACTGTCATGTCTCTGTTGATTTTAGTAATGACAATTTCTACTGGCTAAGAATCTGCCCCAAGGTCTTTCTGTAAAGAAAGACCCCTCTGTGTTACTTAATTTGAAAGGCAAAAAAACGTGCCCACAAAATAAAACCAAAGCGCTTTGTGCTCTATCTTGTGCGTTATAGTTTTAGAATATTAAAGTGTAGTGGCACTTCTGTAGCAAAAGAAAGGAAGGTGGCCTGCTAACTAAAGCAGGATGCAATTTCTGCCCTCTATCTTCTATGGTCTTATGATGTCATCTTTGCTAACCAGCCTCTCTTGTATTGAATTACTCTTTTCTCCTCAGTATTTTTAATTCTAAATATAGAAATATTGTTAGTTCTTGTAAGGCAGAGTGAACCAGAAAAAATACAGTGACATTTTTAGATTATATTTGTAGCACTGGTACTTTAAATAAAAACCCGAACAAACAACGCCCCCCCCCCCCAACAACAACTACAACCCCCCCCAGAAAACACCTAATGCTGTTTCACCTGCAAACTTATGAACTTTGGTACACATGCACAATACTGAGAGATCATTTCCATGGTGCCACTTCAGAGACTGCTGCCTAAAAAAAGTGCTAATTTGGAGATGCTGTGGAAATACCTAAGATTCTGACTGTTGTTGGCCTTAACTGTAGGGGGAGTTCACCAAATCCAAAGAGCTCTGAAGTGGTACTTCTCCAGTTTCCTGTCCTGGATGCTTTGCATTGCGTATGTCCTGCAGGAAAGGAATATCTCTTCTTCTTGTTGTTGATGTTTCCCTGCCACCCCTCCCCAGAACCAAGTGTTACTCAGTGAAATTCACCTTGTGGAGCAGGAAGACTTTTTAAGGCTCCCAGCCTGCTGCACGAGCATGTGCTGCATATGTTGTTTCAGTTAGCAGTTCAAGTTTCTTAACAAGTCCTACTTAATAATCGATCTGATAAGGCTTGATTGTGCTTCACTGTGTTTAAATTTTTTGGGGAACTGTTTAGATAATGAAAGTGCTCCAGGGCCCGCATTTGTGTAAAACTCCAAAATTAGAAAACACAGCCTTTAGTGTCTCAAGGTCTCAAGATGGGTGAAATACTGAAGGGCATTACATGCTGTAGTGTTTAACTCAAT
This sequence comes from Amazona ochrocephala, assembly GCA_039720435.1. Classification (NCBI taxonomy): domain Eukaryota; kingdom Metazoa; phylum Chordata; class Aves; order Psittaciformes; family Psittacidae; genus Amazona; species Amazona ochrocephala. The sequence continues at coordinate 68,465,021 of CM077879.1, forward strand.
ATCCTAACATTAGCCTAAATGATGCATGCGTAAATAATGTCTGTTTATACTTTCTGTATTACATTTTGCTGGTGTGAGTGTTACACGGAATGGTCAGAAAGCGGTTTCATAGCCCTATGCAGCAGCAGAACCTGCAGAAGGAACAGGTCGTGTGTAGATCACCTAGGTTTCATCATGGCAATAGAGAATTGTACCCTGGATTTTTTTGAAGATTCTTCTGATCTTTCCAGTGTTAAACAGTACTATCAAATTGTAAGTGGTGCTATTTCTCTTTGGCATTATGTTTCCATTAAGTAGCGCTTATTGAAAATAACGTCTTCGCAGACCGACAGTCTTACATCCATCTGGAAAAAAGATATGCATTAACTCCTAAGAACTGATCCTGGATAACTAGTAAGGTTTTCTTGTTGTTGTTTTTATTATTCAGCAACATTGTAAAATTCTCCTATTTAATTGCTCATGCTTATGCAGTACGAAGGATAGAACACAAACTTCCATGATGTTCTCGACCTGATTCTTAATATCTCAAAGTTGTTACTTAAAAGAAAAAAAATATTCAAGCTACAGACCATAGCAACAAGTAAGGAATTCCAAAGGAGGTTACAGGAACCTTGTTAGAGCTAACAACATATTTCAGACCTTCAAAATCCCATACTTCTGGACATATTCCTTTGCCTCGCATCAAAGATATACATGTGTGGTTCCAGTGATAGCGTTGTTGTAGCTGTGGTTGTTTAGGATTTTTTGTTTAAATGTAACTTTTCCTTTCCCTTCTGCCCTGGCATTATTTTCACTATTCACAGTGTTTTTACTTAAATTCTCATGTAGAGAATTTTGATAATTTTAACTGGACAATTCTATTTCTTGTACTTATGGCACTTCATGTGAAACAGTTCTGCCTTCATTTCCTGTTTATTTTTAGTTGCTAATTTTCAGACTTTTTCCATCCCTTTGGGTTTTTTAAAATCCTGTTTGGTACAAACCAGGGTGGTCCAACTGGCAGCCCAAGGAACAGTTCCATCTGGCCTGCTGCATTTGCCAAGGAGGAGCTAGGAAATGCCTCTAAGGGCATGCACTGCACTCACAAGCAAATGTTACCTATTGCTCAAATACATAACTATTCTTAAAGCCCCACTGTTGTGCCATGTCCACCCAGAAAAAGAGATTGGCAATAGACATCCCTTTTCAAAAGCACAGCCAGGTGTCTGAAAGGGCTAGTTGTCCTTTCAAAACAGTCTTTAAAGAGTATGCTACAAGTGGAAGCTAGCACCTGTCCCTAAAAAAGCTAGGCCACTGTTGTGTTTCCTGATTAGATTAGTAAATTAATAGACATGAGTGACGTGAACTCTGTGCATAAGCCTCAGAAGTTTTGGAGCTATTTAGAGTTTTAATAGAGTTTTAAAGAAAGCCAATGTTATAAATTCATGGTATTGTTTCTGGCTTTGCATCTGACTTCCATAAGTACCCTCTGTCAAGTCACTGTGTCTTTTTCCGTTACACAAGATATGCATGATGACAATAACCAAGCACCACGCATTGAAAGCACCATAAGAACCAAGTATATGTTGTCAAACTGACAACATATCAAAGGATTTTATTTGGCTACTTTGCACATTTCTTTTTGTTGGGGAATATTCTACATTCAGATGCACATGGGTGCCTCACTTGAGATCAAGGCATCTGTCAACATGCAGTTCCTCTTAAGAAATTATCTCAGAAGCTGAATTTATCCCACATACTCCATTATGTTGTACAATAATATCCTTTATATAGCAAAATGAACCAAACTAAGCATGAGGTGTAAGAAATGCCTCATGAAACAGTAATATCAGATCTTTTGTTGTGTATTCCATTTCCATTAAAAATATTTGTGATGACTAGCAAGAATGGGGCACACTACAGCTTGGCAAAAGGCTGAAAGGAGCAGTCAGGAGCAATATACCCAAATGTGCATCTATTTTATCATATAACATTTTGTGTTATATGTGGTGACAGCGGAGCTCTGCTAGTTGTAGTGTTGTTATTCAATATACTGTAACACATAGACTTATCAAAGAGTATATACTAGAAGAAACCCACCATAATACACCTCTTAATTTTATGATAATGACTTTTAGTGTCCTGCTTACCTTTTCAGTTGTAGGGAAACACCAGATTAGTGTTCCTAACATATAACCCCTTTCCTGTTTAGAGTGTACAGCAGCACAACTCCTCTATTCACACTGTGCTCATTTATTTCTAAATATTTCTTCTGTTTATTGTCCCATGCCCTCTGCTCTGGTCTGTAGTGCTCGCCATTATGCAGTGTATCTCCAATTTTGGTTAAAAACACCCCTTGTATCTGATACAGATCATCTCCCCGGGGGTTTGGGTTTTTTTGGCCTTGATTAATCTCCTTTGTTTTCTGCCTTCTCTTTGTCTGTTTTTTCTTATTGTCTACTCTCTATGCCGTCTATAGCTATGGTGTTTTCCCCAAGTCTTTCTTTCTTTTTCCTTCTTTCCCCCTTTCATGCTCAGCTCTGCATTTCTCATTGATTTACCCTTGTCTTCCTTTGGTGTTTCTCCCTACTCTCCAATTTTCTCTCCATATCCTTCAGTCCATCTTTTCCCTTTTCCTTCTGCTCTGTTAACTTTACTGCACTATCCTACACCCCTCTTTGTTTTCCTTTCTCTTCTCTAATGGTGTCTTACATCTGGGAGATGACCGATGATGACAGAAAGAGGAAACGAAGACAACTGCTGAAGGAATTAAGGCATAGGGTAACTTTCGGAGAAGACTTTTGTCCAGAATTTAATTGAATGGAAGTATCAAACAGGAGCAGCAGCAGAAAAGCCTGATTATTTATGGTTAATTATTCATTGGTGAAACTGAATTTTACTCAAAAATTGCAGTCAGCAATGTTATAAAAGGACTACGTGACAGCATACTTAAAATAGATAAAGGTCAAAGAGAGGCTAGATATAGTAGATATAGTTATTAGATATACTTATTAAACATCTGTAGAGTGCATGCCACTGAAAATGTTGATGGAGAAAGAAATGGCACAGAAGGGTAAGGAGAGACTTTGGAAAGAAATAAATACAGAAATAAGATGAGGAAACTATGCAGTCATACATGAAGTATGAAAAGATGGTGAATCAGAGGCAATAAAGACCAGCATCATGTATTTGGAGCAGGTTGAAAAACAGAAAATGTAACACAGAACTGGGAGCTGAGAACAAGCTGTGATTATTCTGTTACACAAGATGGAAAAAACAGGGGCAATGGAAATGGCAGCAGAACCAGCTTACTGAGGGTACCTGACATACACTATTCATTAGAGTAATTTCAAGCGAGATGCAAAAATTTCTGGATAAGACAATGAAGTGCTAGGAAGCCAATGGGTGTGAAAATGGATAAGGTTCATCCTGTTTAAATTCTTCCTTGTTTCTATAGCAGAAAGTGCTCAACTATAGGAATTTAGGGCATAGCTACCCACTGGACAGTGGTTTGTCAAAGTTTTTGCATTTTATTGATGAGAATTTCAAAGTTTTTGCCTAGATTTTGGTACTTGTATTCATGTTTTCTAACATACATTTATTCTCAAAGTTGTTACCCTGATTTAGTGAAATCACAGCTGCAGGTAAAATCTAGTCAGTCACTGGCGTAACTGGAGTAATGGTCCTATAAAAATATCACAAGCTTTTCAACTGCAATGTGTACAAAATGAAAGATTATTTTAGTGGCTTTGTCAGAGTTTCTAAAATGCTCGTCATCCCTCATTGGCTGTCAAAGATTGTTATTATGTGCCGTGTATTGTAACAGTATATTGCTTGCTGAAAACCTGATAGTAACAATGAATCCTCGGTAGTTTCCTAGCACAGTGAATCGTTGGTGTCATGGATAGCATAACCTTTGAGGGCAGAACATTCTTCTGCTTGAAAGTCACATTTCCTGGAAGTACTATGCTAAGAAATGGTATCACAAGCCTGACAGCCATGAATTTTTTTAAACTAGGGTGAAGGAAGAATATCCTTAACATCTTACAGAAAATAAATTTGAGATGGCCAGCGTGGCTTCACCAAGGGCAGATCGTCACAAGAGCAAATTGTGCATGAATGATCTTGTGGCCTTCAATGGTGGAGTAACTGAATCAGTGTACAAAGGAAGAGTTATCAGTATCATCTGTCTGGACTTTTGTAAGGCCTTTGACATGGTCTGTCTTTCTCCCAACATTCTTGCCTCTAAATTGGAGAGGTATGGATTTGGTGGATGGACTGTTATATGGATAAGGAATTGGCTGGCTGAATCCGGAGAATTTCATCCAGTGGCTCAATGTCTGAGTCCAAATGGAAACCAGAAACTCCAGTCTCAACTCCACGTGGAGTACTACATCTAGTTCTGGGGTCCCCAGTACCAGAAGGACATGGACCTATTAGAGTGAGTCCAAAGGAGGGCTGAAAAACTTATCAGAGGTCTGGAACATCTCTGCCATGAAGAAAGGCTGATCTTGTACAAGAAAAGGCTCCAGGGAGGCCTTATTGCAACCTTTGAATACTTTAAGGGGGCTTATAAGAAAGAGACATTTTACCAGGGCCTGTAGTGAAGGACATGAGGAATGGTTTTAAACTGAAAGAGGGGATATTTAGATTGGACATAAGGAAGAAATTATTTACCATGAGGGTAGTGAGACACTGCAACAGGTTGCTCAGGGAAGTCATAGCTGCCCCATCCCTGGAAGTATTCAAGGCCAGGTTGGATGGGGCTTTAAGCGCTCAATCTCCACTCTTGGCAGTTGCAGTAGGTATAAATTGTCTCAGTAACTGATTGAACCATGCATGTTCCTTATTACTGTAAGGTATATACCTAAACAGTTTTCATGAAATGTTAATCTCTTCAAGTCAATAGCCTCTTGACTAAACAAAAATCCAGGCCATAAAGTGACTGGGGCAAGTAGGACAGAGAGTGGTTACAATAGCCTGTGGATTTCCATACTCTTCTATCCCCTTCCTTCATATGCATTTACTGTTCTTTCTGGGCATATAGGCAGTGAAAATACTCCAGCATAGTGTTGTAATGTTTTTTACACATAGAAATGAAGACAGAGAAGTTGAGCAAAATGTAGGCTCATCCTTTGATTTCTTTTTTTTTTTTTTTTTTAATATCTGTTGTATTACATAGTCATAGTTGTAGGAAAGAAATGAAGGGGATTCTGACCCCCAAGTGGAGCAGATGTTTTACTGAGCCAAGTCTGAGATTTTGTTCTTTGTAAGGGAGAAGAGGGAATGTCTATTTATGGTATTTTGCTGCTGCACTGAAGAAATATTCTCTTCGGATTATGATGAGTGGCTCCATATATACAACGTTTGTGGTCCTTCAGCTGAGCCAAGAGCGATGTAAGCAACATTCACACAGACTAGACCTTAAGGATCTGATCCTCAGACATGAAGACAGTGCTTCATAAGTTTAATATTCTGTGAATTCAGGACTCTGCAATAAGCAGAATTTACTCCTGACCAAGTAGCTTGGGTTACTAAATCTGTTGTTGATTGTGCTTTTCAAGTGTAACTCCTGTGAGGAAATGACATGTCATTGCACATCTCCAAAACTCTTTGAACACTGTAATCCATACTGTATCTCCAAAGTTATTCAAGGCATAAGTAAAACATGTTGCAGTTTAATGTTCTGGTGCAACAGATTATATTGAAAGGCAAAGAGTTAAGGGTTCATCTGCTTCCCAACTAAATGTTCAGAAAAAGAGGACAATATTTTCTGGCTACTTTTGAATTGACATGGGAGCTGGAGATGTTTTAGACCTCTTTATGTTCCTGTAGCCCTACATCATAGTTCCTAGCATGCACCTGTTATTTACAGGAGTATGAATACATTCGGGACAATAAGTTCATTTTAATTAAATCAGGAATCTTTTATCTTCATAGCCCTACTGAACAGTAGGGTGTTTTGTCCCAGGGGGAGCAGTATCTGTCATTCAGAGCAAGCTTGTCTATCCGTATATGGTACTGTGTTGCTCCAGTTAAATATACCTCAATTGAGCTGACAACATAGCATAGCTTTGTGATTGCATAATCAATGTTTTCCCCCTTTGTTTTGTTTGTGACCTCTAGCCAAACCCTGCTTTGAGTAACTGATTTCCATGTGGGTTTTTCTGTGCAATTATTGCTATATTAAATGCGTTCCCTGCAAGCAAGAAATAATTTATTTTGTGAAATGAGCTGCTTTTTATGCCCCCACAGAAATATTTGTATACTTGAAACACTGAGAGAGCAAATCCTGTTTTGTCAAAAATACCTAATTCTCAGAATATAAGAGACTTTAGGCATGATTGCTCGTATGGTTTGGAGCTGCTTATAGAGCTTGAAGTGTGAAAAATAGACCTCTTCTTGATTTAAGCTGTGGTTGTAAGAATTCAGGTCTTCTGGCAGACTTCAGAGGCAGAACATAGTTCCAGTAAAACAGCCTTCCTCTGCATCAGTGACACCTCGCTTTCTCTTCCCTCACCTTTCTCTTGACACAGCCTGCTCCCTCAAGAGCTATAGTGCTGATCCTTCCTTCTGGGTTTCCTTCTGTTCAGCTCAACACAGACTTTTAAATTCACATTCAGAAGAGAAGACCAACCTTCCATTTTGCTTGGTCTTTCCAGGGCACTATGCCTTCTGGAGCAAATGAGGCAGAAGTCTAATGACAACATCCTTATTCAAAGCTTAAGCCTTAATCATTCCCTAAACACTGTACTTCCTGACTGTTGAATGAAGTAGAGAGTCAGGACAGAATATATTCATGTAAAAAAAAATAGATTTATTATGAATGCAGGAAGCGATTAAAGATTGCACAGGTAAGCATAATCCTGATATGTTCTAAAATTTGAATAAGACTTGGCAGCATATATCGGATTTTACCCAGATTTTAATGTACTGTCCTACAAGGTAGGATACAGTAAACAAAATAAGACCTTTCTGAAAAACAGATTTGTCATTAGGTGGAGCTACACAGACTGCTATGTTGATATTAAATAGAGATTTCACAAGACTCTTGCATGTTTTCAAATGAAGTTTTTGACAACAGCCATAAGCTGTCATTTCTTTTGTGGGTTAGCCACAGCATGGAGAAGATGCATGCAGTTTAGCAATGACTTTCCCAACAATATACCTAAAGAAGAGGAGTCTTAAAAATTGAGAACTATGTGTCCTATTCCAGGCTTTTGTGGGAAGTAGTTGTACTTAGTAGTACTAAATCGTAATTAGTAGTTCTAATTGAATTTTTGCACATTTTCCCCACTAGTTTTTCCCCTTCTGGTCTTACCCATTAGTATATGTAACACAGCCAGCAATGTTTTCTGGTGGTCTTTTTTCTCCTGTGAAGTCTTCCCATATACTTTTCACTCACTTTTAGGAGCAATGTCTTCCAATCCAAGTAATTCTTTCTCTGAGCTGTGTGCACAACAAGAAGAACATTGAGAACACAGGAAGACTGTTTGCCTCTTTTCTGTTCCAGTGCCCAGTGCCATAATTGTTCCTGGCAGCCACAAGGAGCTATTGCAAGGAAAAGCTCTGTTCAGTTCTGGAAGACAAAATGTGAGAACAGACTGTAAAGAAAGTCGCTTGATACCCTCTAAAAAGCTTTCATCAAGCACATGCAAACTCTTCTTTTTTGTCAGAATTTCTAGCTTGTCCAAACAGGGTAAGACTGCATAATGGCAGTTAAAAGCATCCTACCAAATTGTAAGTCCTTTCTTCAAAGAAGGAAGGTTGAAGACCCTCTCAGTGAAACAGCTTTAAGAATTTTTTAACACAAGCAGAAGGGTATAATTAAGCTTCTTTATTAGTTCTTTTACAGAAATGAGGTTACATCTGTAAATGATAGAATAATAGAACAGTTTGGATTGGAAGGGACCTGAAATATCATCCAGTTCCAGCCCCCTGCCATGGGCAGGGACACCTTCCATTAGACCAGGTTGCTCCAAGCCCCGTCCAAGCTGGCCTTGAACACTGCCGGGGATGGGGCAGCCACAGCTCCTCTGGGCACTGTTCCAGTGTCTCACCACCCTCATAGTGAAGAATTTTTTCCGAATATCTAACCTAAATCTACCCTCTTTCCTTTTAAAGTCATTATCCCTTGTCCTGTCATTACATTCCCTTGTAAAAAGTTCCTCTTCCAAATTTCTTGTTGGCCTCCCTTGGGCGCTGGAAGCTGCTCTAATGTCTTCCCAAAGCCTTATCTTCTCCAGGCTGAACAAGCACAGTTCTGTCAGCCTGTCTTCATAGGAGAGGTGCTCCAGCCCTCTGACCATCTTTGTGGCACTCTTGTGACTTTCTCAAGCAGGTCCACGTCCCTCGTGTTGAGAACACCAGAACTGTATGCACTATCCAGTTGGGGTCTCACAAGAGTGGAGTAGAGGGGCAGGATCACCTCCTTCAACTGGCTGGTCATGCTCCTTTTGAGGAAGCCCAGGTTATGGTTGACTTTCTGGGCTGCAAGCATATACTGCTGGGTCGTGTTGAGCTTCTCATCAACCAACACCCCCAAGTTCTTCTTCTCAAGGCTCTCAATCCATTCTTTGCCCAGCCTGTATTTGTGCTTGGGATTGCCCCGACCCAAGTGCAGGACCTTGCACTTGCCCTTGTTGAACTTCATGAGGTTGGCATTGGCCCACCTCTCAAGCCTGTCATCATTCCTCTGGATGGCATCCCTTCCCTCCAACTTTTTGACTGCTTCACACAGTTTAGTGTCATCAGCAAACTTGCTGAGGGTGCACTCAATCCCACTGTCCATGTCATCAACAAAGATTATCTAATCAAAGTGTGTAATCACACACAGGTTTAGAAGGCTCCTAGGGACAGCATTTTTTTGCCTGACATTACAGAAAGTTCCAGATTCATCCATTAAACAGGAGTTTCTAGAAAGAAAAAAACAAACCAACAAATAAAAACCCCAAAGCTTTTCTGAGGAAAATAAAAATCAGTGGAAATTTTTAACACGTATATCTGATTCGACATGATATAAAGGTTGTCAGGACAGCTCTCCATTTTGGTAAAAGGAGCATAGTTCTGCTGAATACTAGCTGACACTTGGTTTTATTTCAAGAAAGAAATTGAAAAGGAATGACTTACCCTGCTCTTCAATAAGTGCAACTGTAAATTAGTTCTTGTATAGCAATGGGACCTTGGCGATTCATAGTGTGGTCAGCTTCAGTATCTGCAAGGAATGTATTAGATCTTGAGTATAAAGCCCCTCTTTCCCCAGGAGAGCCATGTAGCACTTAAATGGTTTGATAATCACTTCCATGGTTGGCGACTGTTCTGAAAGCTATCTATGATAGCTAGGTTTATTGAGGAATGGTACCAAAATATTTCAAAGAGAACAGAGAAGTCCCTGCCTATCTGATTAATATCTGGGGAGAGTGAAAGGACAAATTAATGGTCTAACATCTGCTGGCCATTCTGAAACCAAACTGTCATTCAAGAAGAGAACAAACAGGAGCCCTGCCTACCTCATCTTCTGTTTCTTCTGGGAACAGTACAGCATTACAGTAGCCCTAAAATGTATGAAGGGTGGGAAATGAAGATTACTGAACTCTTTGTCACAGTATGACCCTGGTTTTTCTTCACACCCCTGTAAATTGCATCCAAATGTTTATTATTAGCTCCTTTTGCTTGGAACTCTTTTCTTTTCCCTATAGTGTCATATTATTTGCTCTCTGGACTCCAAGTTCAGTCAGCTCAGTGTGCAAATGGTTCAGGAAGTCATATGAAAGCTACGTGCTCGTTACTACCATGTAAATCAGCTCAGTTCACTCTCCAGATAATATGGATAACTGGGTTCTTCCCTCTCTCAGGTGCTAATAGAAAGGTATCATTTTAGATTGGCTGTCATTAATGAGAGTATTTATTCTTTGTTTGATTTTGAGATGTTTTCAGTGAATTAAACACTCTTGACTTGAAGAGGAATTTTAACTGGATGGAATTGAAGCCAGATTCTGATGACTAGCAGCAGCAGCAATCTGCGAATTACTGACGTATACATTTAATATCTCCCTTGGGAGCAGGAAAGTTCTTCAAATGTTGAAACTGGCTTAAATAATTTAAACTGATATGAGTGGTGAAAATTCTTTGGCTAATAATGTTAGCCTGATTTCTTCACTCCCTATTTAATCTAGAATATTTGGAATAGTTGTTAATAGTATGTTGATTTATTTGAATCTCTTATTCAACAGCGTGGTTTGCATCCTTATACTCACACCTTAGAACTCATTAGATTAATATTCTCAAGTTGCTTAAGATAAACATGTTTTTATCAAGCAAATGATTATGTTTCTTGACATACTGGGTTTGCTTGGTGCAGTAAGAGCAAGCAAAATGCCTGGCTGTGTTTCCCTTTCGTTTCTATGAAAGCCGTAGGGAGTGATAAGTGATTGTTTTGGGGGAGGGGCTGGAAAAGAGATTCATGGACACTTTTACTAGGAATGAAGAGGAAAGAAAAAATCAATGAAGAATATTAAAAATGAAGGGCACCATGACTGGGTTGAAGAAGGATAAGTTTCAAATCTGTGCTCTGACTTTAAAATAAAGGCACTGACAGCAATGCCTTTTGGCTGTTCTGGAGTCTCTCTTCCTTGCTTTCATGTGGAAAAACTTGGAAACTTCCAGGGTTAATTCTAATGTGGGGAAGAAATATTTTTGAGGCTTCAGAGTTTCACAGGAAGGGAACTATTTACCACCCAGCTACAATGTCAAGAAATAGCATGAAGCTTAGCAAATTGTCAGCAGCAATCATTCTAAGTAATTTCTTGTCCAGTTTTAAAATTCCAAGTCCTTACCCACAAAATACTCAGGTTATTAATAGAAGGGTTCTTCTGATTGCTTTACAGAAACTGAGTCTCATGATGATGAGCCTTTAGGAATAAGAAACAAAATTTAACCTGAAAGCTGTTACGTAGTAAAGACAGTACAATGAGCTTTCAACATTTTGTACCTTAGGCTCATCTATTTTCTTTCTGCATAATTTGAAGACCTTATATTTCTATACTTCAATATACATTGAATATTGCTGTCTACCTCCTTGCAGAGAGCAATAAGCAGCACTGTATCTCACTGTCATTTGATTCTGACAATTTATATTTATTTCAAGTTCTGCAAGAGCTTCTTTGAGGACTTCACTTGAACCTCTGCACTAGCCATAGCAGCCCTCTTTGACTTACTTCGGATCCTCCTCCCTTAGGCAATGAGAGATCAGGTCTTTCTGTTCTGTGTTATGGTCAAGGCACATAGCTGCAAGTTTGCTTCACTGTAAATATTGTAAGGAGGACTTCTACAGAAGTCTTCTTCACCTGCTGTTTTCTTATGTAGACAAACCCAACTTTCCTTTCTTTACAAAGCAGTTGTTCAGCTTTCTTACGAACATAATCATGTTTAATATTTAGCCTCATAAAATAATATGAATTATACTTGTAAAGGGATACTACAAAATCAAAGACATGGCCTTGTATTTTTCTATTCAAAGGAAGAGATGTGAGAAGCCTCTCCCAGTTTGCAGGATGATAACGCAGTAGTACACTGGTATTAGGTACAGGAGGGGAAAAAATGTGTTTATAGTGTGTTTATAAACCTTAATTGTATATGTAATTCAGATAGCAGGATTGCATACTAGTATTTCCAAGGGACAAAGGAATCCACTTTCCAAGTGTATAGGAGCAGCAACATGGCAAGTGCTGCCAAATCAAGAAGTCTTATTAAATTCAGGCAGGGCCAGAGATGTGTGAATGTAACCTGCATGTTCAGTACAATGTAGAGGTACTGAAATACCTGTATAAATAAGAAAGTTTAACCACTGGAAGAAATCTTGCTGGGGAAACATGGGAGTTTTCCAAAGAAAATAAGCTAGTATGTTCCTTCACGGCCATACAGCAGGATAGCTTCTTGTAGCTGGCTTAAAGTGAGCTGAGACAACTCTGCACTCCAGTCTTTTGCACACTTTTCTGTGACGTTAATCAGCAGTGGCATACCAGTCTTAAATGTTACTTTATTACTGTGTAAAAAATAATGCATTAGAAGATGACCTCCAGAAAAGGTACAGTAAATAAGTGCTTCTGAAACAAAGCATAGTTTATTGCATATTTTGATCAGCAGTTGAGAACACTGTAAAAAGCGAAGTTAATTAGATGCAGAAACTGTTAGATAAAACAATTCTCATGAGTCCCTCAAAAGGCATAGCTATCAGAAAGCTTCTAGCTTGCAAGATTCTATACCTTTTCAGTAATCAAAGAGAGGCAAAATCAAATTCAACTGCTGGGAAGGATGGCTTTTGACGTTCAAAAGTCCTGAAGGTCCTGCCATGTGAATCAGTATTTTCTGTTTTGTGTTGCTAAAAATATTGTACATTAGGGTCACTGATTTGTAACTTCTTTGAGAACCATTTTTCATGTCTTATAATGTCATACATGATTTATGTCATAGTCTTTAGTTAGCTGCTTAAAGCTGCTTAGTTCCAGAATGGCTTTTAATAAATATGACAGAGACTATCACCTTCTGACAGGCAGCATGTGTCATTGAAATAAAGATAGTCATGCAATAGCTTTGAAAGAGGAGTGCCACAGCTGAACAAGCAGCTTTTCTGTTCTGGTTTTTGTTGGACCCCCTTCGGGAGTAAGGGGCAAGTTTAGTTTATTGCCTTAGTTTAGCTTTTTGGTTTAGTGCTAAACTGAAATATTCTGGCAGCAAACTTCAATAGGATCTTAGTAGGATAATCTTCCAGAAAACACAATAGAACAAATGTAATCAAGCATGGCCATACACAAGCTGTAGTAGATATAAATTGCTTTGTACACTCTCTTTGTTATAATGTCTGGGTATGCAGGTACATTTACCTATAGGACTGCATGTATAAAACCTGATGTATGTGTGCAAGTATTTATCTGTATGAAAAGAAAGCAGTAATTTACTGTCAGATTCATGTGCATCAGAAATAACTTCATTGAAATCAAAGTGTTTCTTTCAGTGTAAAACAGTGTGAGAAGTAAAACAAACCTCTGTATATCAAGGGCATATATCAAATTCAATTTTGTTGGAAAATAAATCACATACAAATGCAGGTACATATATAACACAACCTGTATTAAAAGAACACTGTTGGTGTTGTCAAGTTAGCAACTCTTAATGAGGGACTGTAGTGAGAGGACAAGAGGTAACGGGTTCAAACTTAAACAGGGGAAGTTTAGATTGGATATGAGGAAGAAATTCTTTACTGTAAGGGTGGTGAGGCCCTGGAATGGGTTGCTCAGGGAAGTTGTGAATGCTTCATCCCTGGCGGCGTTCAAGGTGGGGTTGGACGTAGCCTTGGATGGCATGGTTTAGTGGGAGGTGCCCCTGCCCATGGCAGGGGGGTTGGAACTCGATGATCTTGAGGTCCTTTCCAACCCTAACTATTCTATGATTCTATGACTTAATATATCAGCATGACCTGTGCAGCTTGATCTGAGCTTTAATATATACACCATGTTTAATTACATGACCTCACACATTTTGTTGGACAGTGCTCAGAACACACACATACTAAGGCCTGGCTTCTGCTATTGTAGGCAAGCTGATAGTATTGTTGAAGTATTACTGAAGTGGCTCAGTTTAGCATATGACAAAGTCAGGTTCTCAGTTATGTTCTTCTTTAGTTATAATATCCTTGAACAAAACTGTTGCTTTGTACATATAAGTTCGGGTACTGTTTTAAACTGGATTGGAGCTAGGTGCAGTCACTGTAACAGATCAAGGAATCTGTTTTGCATGTGTTATTTGTTACCCCCATTGAAACATAGAGGAGGAGTCACCTTTGTGGAATGTGGAGGGGAAATAAGCAAACATATATGGATAAAAGGAATGAATTGGGACAAGATCAAGAGAGGGGTGGACAGTGGAAGTAAGAGCTGTGATAATAGATGGGGAGAAGGAAGGAGAAAAAGCCTGGGAGGTTTTGATGGAGTAAACTTGGTCCCTCATATGTTTACATTTAATTATGAGATTACACTATTTTTCCATATAAAATTCCTACCTCACGCAGGATGCACTTAATGAGCTGCTATTAAATATATTGCTTTGCCCTTATCATGCATGGCCCCAAGCCCTACTTATTGCAGACATTTCAAATTCTTATTCATTTTTTCAGAGATTTTTGTAAGGCCTCTGTCACTCTTAACTTTTTAAGTAGGGTTGCATCAGCAACACTAATTCCACTATTTACTAAATTTTCAGTGCTTAAAGGTGTAGTCTTAATATTTGGAGTTTTGTTTGTGTAATTATACATATGCAGTCATATATATGCAATATACTGTGAGCAAACGAGTGTTACTGAAGGTCATAAAACAGCCTAACATTTTATAAGGACACACAGTTATGTGAGGGCATGAAGAACTCTACAATGACTGGCAATAAGAGAAAGCAAAGATACTCCTTACTATTTTTAACCATTGTGTTACATCATGTAGTTCTGCAGCAGGTTAGTCATCACATCAAAAGGTTGATGGAAATAATAGTGAAAAGGACTTGGCAGACTTTGAACATCTATGAGGTAATTCAATAAGAGTGACAAATGACTTCTGGCATTATAAGGTGAAATGGAAAAACTACAGCCAGAATACCTGACTCTTTTCTGATTTGGATTATTTATTTTTTTTTTTAGGTTGCTTTTTTTTCTTTTCTTTGCCTGGGTTTGTTTTGGGCTTTTTTTCTTGTTTTAATTCCTGATCGCAATATGCTATTATCATTCCAAGTTGTTTGGATCTGTACAGGAATTTGGTAGAGAAGAAAGATGTCAGTTACAGTAAAGTAGTTTTGTGATTGGAAATATTTTAGATAGTGTAGTCTAGAGGGTCCATGGAAGGAATAAACACAGCAAAATTCTGTCTGGAATAGCTAGGAATGTGATGTTTGAGAGAAGGAAGCTAGTGATTTCTTAATTGCATCAGTATATTGGGGCAAACTTCTCTCTAGTAGCATGTAATAGCTGACAAAAGACTTCAGTATTCTTTGAGAAAACTCACTTTAAGTTTTCAGCAGAGCTCAGCAATAACGTTTTGCAGTGTTGAC
This sequence comes from Amazona ochrocephala, assembly GCA_039720435.1. Lineage (NCBI taxonomy): Eukaryota > Metazoa > Chordata > Aves > Psittaciformes > Psittacidae > Amazona > Amazona ochrocephala. Next base: position 68,480,090 of record CM077879.1, read on the forward strand.
TTAAAATTACTGACTGGCTAAGATTCATGGTCCAGAGCTGAGCTGAAGGGTCGTTGACAACAGCCAGTAGTGAATCCCAGGAAATGCTTTACATCCAACATTGTATAGTTAAAACAAAAGGGATAAAAAAAAAAGAGATTTTGAGTCTATTTTTTTTCTTTTAGAAGCAAAATAGTTTCAACAGATATGAATAGTACATTTCTAGAAAATTACTGCCATGTATCCTAATCAATAACATTACTTAATATGCCTTTCTTGTTTCACATATGTAACATCCATTTATGTCTACCTGCTAGGATCTTCAATGGGGCTAGAATTTATAGAAATAAATAAAGGAAAACATATGAACAGTGAGGAGGTAGGCATAACTTGTTCATGAATACATGAGTAATTACTGGATTGATCAAAGCAATATGTATCCAGGGTTTTTTTTAAGGTACAGCTGGTATGTGTATAGTAACAGTAACAATTATTTTGAAAGGAATGGACTTGTCCAGAGACAAGGCTAAATCTTATTTAACATTGTGGTGAAAGTGTAGTGCTGGCATTTTTGTTAGTTGCATATTAGTAAGAAGATATAAATGTTAGTGTTTGCAGAAAATGTAGCTGAGGAACAAAAAGTTATCTAGAAGATCCTTTTTTTCAATAAGATCCTAAAGTAAGGGTTAGTATAGAATAGTTTACATTTTAATAAACAAGGCATATAGTGCTTCATAAAGTCATATGTTAGTATCTAGTTTGTACAGATTCACCCTGACCCTTTAACAAGTGTTTAATCGATTCTGTAGTATTCAAAGTGTGCTTTTGCTGGGATCAGTGTGTGCTCCCATTTTATTTATTCTCCCCTTTACTGAAGAAGATGGTGATCAGTACGTTCAGTTAAGTCACTTGTGATTTTAAGGCTGCAGTTTCACAGTTGGTGTAAACCAGTTTAAGTCTATTCTGCTACTGTCCCACCACTTTTTTGCTCCGGGCAATGGGTTTTAATGCCTTTCTTCTGCTGGCACCAACATTCATGCAGCTGTGTAATTGGTTGAATCAGAGAGCTGATCTGCCTGAAGGCCAATTAATTAGTTTTGGTAGTTCTCAGCTGAATGGAATCAATCCATCTGATCCCAGCAATCAGTGCTGCAAAAGGAGGGGACAAGGGCTTTAGGAAATAGGGAGAACTTTCCCTTTTGGTGGCAACATGGATGTGGATTGTGAAATGACTAGTTGTGAAACTGTGACTGAATTGTGATGAACAGCATGCTTTAGAGAGGATGGAGAAATAAAAAATGAACTAACAAGTTGTAAATGGGTACTGCATAATCAGTGGAAGTGCTTGTAGGAAACAGAATTCATTTTTGAATCATGTATCATAGAGTGAAGAGGGAATATTTCTTCTCTGTGGGCCTAATCCAGTTCTCTTGAGAGTCCACAGAAAAATTACCATGTTTTCAGTGTAAGATGGGTCAATTCCTGTTTGATGCTATCATGATTCAAATTGAATGGCTAAAAGGAAAATTGTAATGAGAAGTTTTCCAAGGAAAAAATCATCACTGAATTTCCATAAACCAGTGAAATTATCTTAAATATAGTTGTTTGAAACTAGAACTATTGACATTTCATAAATATGGGTATAGTATGTTTTGCTGTTTTAAAAAAATATTTTTAAAGTTCATGTTGTTTGGCTACTGGTGGTCAGAATACGGTATTACTACTGTGTCCTAGTCAATGCATGCTGTAGTTCTCATAAATTCCAGTTTGTGATGAAAATGCTTAATTTTGCTTTTCACTGATAACTGAAATTTAAAATTAGTTCCTTGGTCATTAAGTGGAAGTACTTGCTGAGATGAATGCTATATGGATGTTATCACGAATAGTTAATTTCCACATTGGATGTACCTCCATAGATGTAGGGAGATAGTAGTATTTCTTTATCCCAGGAAACTGCAGCTTACTTCTAAGCACCAAATTTGCAGAAACCTTAGAGAGTGCAGTAAAAAGACTAGGCTGTGAAATGTTTTAAAAGGTACAATTCTATGTTTTCAGTACATTTCGGCAAGAGATTTGGTTTCCTTCTGAAGATTTTTGAAATTTCTCATTCAGCTACATAGGTGAAGGTCAGTAGCTATGTTTTGTTCTCCAAGTCCTCTGCCTTCTTTTCTCCTCTTTTACTTAACCCCACCTCCCAAAGATGCACTAGTCATCTAAGTCAAATAGCCATCCAGAATTAGGTTTATAAAATTCTCTGGCCTTCTAAGTTGCTTTTCTCACATTCATACGATTCTTTTCTGCCAACTTAGCCTTCTGTCCTCCACCCATCCCTGTTTTGATTCATTTCCCTCATGCCGTGTGCCTAAATATTGCCCAACCCATGTGGAAAGTCCTAAATTCTTGTCAAGACAGGGTCGTGACTAGCCCACCCAGGAAGATCAGAATCAAGGCTCCCAAACCGGGAACAAGGCTTGCCCACCAGTATAAAAGCCATTATTCCCTCATGCTCATCCAGGCCTTTGGGTTAGCAGACAGTTTCAGCAGAGGCACAGAAGGTATGTGTTAGGAGAGATGGCATAGACTGGGAAATAGCAACAAATTTATCAGGGACATGAGGGGGATGATTCAAGGGAAAAGTGGGGTGGTAAGACTGACTATGAGACTGGATACTGGGGTGACTAAACTGACATTAGAGGTATGAGGCAGGGAGGGTCAGAGGGTGAATGGTGTAGGGGAAAGCCGACTTGGTAAGTTATCCAGTATGTTTCCTCTTAGTTGTGTCTGGGCATTTGGAGGAGCCAAGGAAACAAGCTTGGCAGAGGACCAGCAGGCCACCTACTCCAGCTTTCTCAGCCCCATGGGGGAGGCTTGAATTGAAAAGAATTACTGAGCAGACTGAGGCTATGCAGTGCCTAGTTGTGGAACAGGCCCACCCTGTTCTGTGGAGCCTTTGGCCACCTCCATCCAAGTCTTTGATGAGTATTGCCCTTGGTGCACTGGTTTCTTTAACTTCACAGCCTATCAGTCCATTGACCAATCCATGGCCTGTAGGATACTCAGAGAATTTAAAAAGCCAGTATATAATACAAGGAAAAAAACAAGTTCCTTGGGGATTTGGAAAACTGAAACTGAATTTTCAGAAAAGGCAGCGTTTTGAGGATAATATGGACATGTAGCGGGACCTGAATAAATATTAGCAACCTCCATTAATCCCAGCTGTGCCTTCATCAGATGTTAGTGAACACATGGAATGAATATAATTACCATCTATGATACCAACCTGTATTTTACATACCTGTGTCAATTTTCTGGGATCTGCGTACAGTCTGTTTCTAGCCCAGCCTTGAGATATGCTTGAGCCAAGGACAGCTCTCTACCAGCTGACATCTTTATTAGTGCTTTCCAAGCAACAGACATTCCCAACTATTCTGCTACACTATGCATAGTGGTATCATTTCTTAGGCACAATTTACTAGCTAGCTTTTGTGGCTTATCCTGAATGTAGTCTGAGCTTATCATCCATCAGAACTGTTCTTTGCAATAAGCTGCTAAACACCTACTCTTCTGGAAATTAATAGGAGGAGGCAATAGTCATGCTGGGGAAGCTGTCCTTACTTCAGCTTACTCTGTGTGTTGCAGATATTTCTGTTGTGACCTAAGAGAGAAGGCTTGTAAAACATGGGACCCTCAGATCCATAGCCTCAATCTTTTTCATGTGCAGTTTTCTATTCTGTAGTATGAAGAGTCACATTTCTGAAATCTAGCCATCACAGTGGGCTTTACACAGCATTGCAAATTTCAAAGGCAGTTACATCCTTACAGTCAGGCTATGCTATTTACTCTTTTGTAGTGTACTATGTCCTATGTCACCTGGCCAAGTAGGATAAGTTCCTGTAACACTTTTTCAAGTCCTTGACCTTTCTGGTGATTGCCATACAGTGTGTAATTAACTGGACCAGCTGGCCCTAAATAGTTGGCTTCCTACATGTTTTTTGTGACCTGGAGTAATCAGGAAAGTGTCTTATTTGTCTATGAAATGATTCATCTCAGTTTGCTGTCATTGTTGGACGGACTCTGGTATAGACCTTCATTTTGGTCATCTTATCAATGGTGTTTGTGGAGGTTGTTCTTAGGATTTTGTGGATTAGGAATTTATTTCAAAAAAACTCTTATGAGAATGGCTCCATGTACACCAGAGATCTACTTGTTTCCTCTCAGGGCTCATTGCTTAATCCCCCAGTTCATATGGAATTGCTATGGGCAGTGAACAGCATAAGCCAGAGCAAGACAAGGATGTATGTAACAACTGTGCATTGTATAAGTATAAAGAAGGGCTAGGGAGAAAAAAGAGTGTCCATGTCTATGCTCAGAAGTAGTGGTGGGCTATGACTCTGAGTGGACTAGTGGAGTAGCCGCGGAGTCAGACTCTAGTAGTGATCCATCTTGGAAGTGGAAGAGCAGGAAATTAACTGTGGGTGAAGAAAACAGGGCAGTTAAGAAACAGGCTACCATCTTACCTCAAAAGGCTGTCTACATGCATAAATCAGTATTCTGTTCAAACCATTGACCCAGATCATGTTGAACCCTTCAGTCCTAACTGTACAATTAGAAAGCAGGATACTCTTTGGACTCTTCATTAGGGACTGTAGTGATAGGAAAAGGGGTAACGGGTTACAACTTAAACTGGGGAAGTTCAGGTTAGACATAAGGAAGAAGTTCTTTACTGTGAGAATGGTGAGGCACTGGAATGGATTGCCCAGGGTAGCTGTGAATGCTCCATCCCTGGCAGTGTTCAAGGCCAGGTTGGATGGAGTCTTGGGTGACATGGTTTAGCGTGTGGTGTCCCTATCCATGGCAGGAGGTTTGGAACTAGATGATATTAAGGTTCTCTCCAACCCTAACTATTCTATGATTCTATTCAATTACTTTGTTGTAGTATTTTTGGCACAGTGACCTGAGATGCAGGAAAGCCCATTGCCTCTCCTATATAATAAGCAATAGTCAGTGGTTTAAATTTTCTAGTTTGATTCCTTATGATTGTTCTTTTCCTGTTGATACTTGACTGAAAAAAGTTTTGATGCTTTATTCTCATTGTATTTACATTAATGGTTTGAATGCTTTGTAACATTCTCTAATAGCTTATTTTTTTAAAAAAAGTCATATTAGCTTAGAAGAAGTATCACTGAAAGAACTTATGATAGAAATAAAATTCATAGACTCATAGAATCATAGAATAGTTAGGGTTGGAAAGGACCTCAAGATCATCGAGTTCCAACCCCCCTGCCATGGGCAGGGACACCTCCCACTAAACCATGCCATCCAAGGCTATGTCCAACCCCACCTTGAACACCATCAGCGATGGAGCATTCACAACTTCCCTGTGCAACCCCTTCCAGTGCCTCACCACCCTTACAGTAAAGAATTTCTTCCTTATATCCAATCTAAACTTCCCCTGTTTAAGTTTAAACCCATTACCCCTTGTCCTCTCACTACACTCCCTAACGAAGAGTCCCTCCCCAGCATCCCTATAGGCCCCCTTCAGATATTGGAAGGCTGCTACGAGGTCTCCACGCAGCTTCTCTTCTCCAGACTGAACAGCCCCAATTTTCTCAGCCTAAATTAAAAGATATGTCAGCTGTACTATTTCTTAAAGCCACAATCAAATATTTTTTATAGGCTGTTGAAAATACAGTACTAAAATACATAAACAATTAATAAAATTTGGAACATACCATGAACGCACATCAGTGAAACTTTAGAAAATGTTAGAATTAATTATTTTTGTGCAGCCTGGTGTAGCTTTTGCTTTGGAAATCAAGCATCAATTTTCTAGTTTTGACTGAAATAAGGACCACCCTGAAGCCAAGCTTAATTGAAACAAATCCCTTAGGAGGCTGTATTTATCACTTTGTTATAAATTTGGCAGCCAAAAAGACATAGCAAAATATGCAAATTAGAGATAAATAACTTTTACATTAAAACAAACACTTTAATTTTGGGTATTGAATTCATCAATGATAACTGATTCTTTGGGGAAACAGAAAATCACTTAAATCACTTAAAAATAGTTGTGAAAACATGTCCATCTTAACTAGGATATGTGGTACTAGGAGATGTTGGGCTTTACCTCACCAAATTTTAGTCATTTGTTCATAATGAAACACTTTTGGAGAGACATAAATATAATTAGAAACCTAAATTCGGTAATATTTACCAACATGCAAAACTCTTTTCATCTGTTTCCTTGTGTTGATAAAGGAGATACTCTATGAATAGCATATCTTGTAGGAAAACTCTATGAATAATTGTCCTGTAAAAAAAATACTAATGACTTCAGTGTGTTTAGTATCCGCTATTAAGAAGAGTTTTGAAATACTGAGCCAATCGCTGTCAGACAGTCTTTTGATTAGCAACTGATGTGGAGTGTGATGTTAATCTCTGTTGGAATGCCTTGTGAATAATTGGGAGTTTGGAAATGAAGGATAATGTTATTAGAAGTATGATATCACTCTGACTAAATAGCAAGGCCATGGTGATACATTCCAACTTCGGTATCAGTTTATCTAATCGATGACCATGACAGAAAAAGGGTTCTTGCTGTTGCTGATACATAGTTGGTAGAAGCAAGTTGTGAAAGCATTGACTGTTAGTAGGAAAGTATTTTTAAGAATGAAACTTCACATTTTGTTTCCTTGTGTGAGCAGAATTTGGCATATCTGAATAACCTTTTACTGATCATATATGAATTTTGGTTTTGGCTTTTGTCATGTGAAGAATGTGAAACAATGTTTTCCCCCTCTTTGACTCACAGAGCAGTAATGTAACAGGTAACTTGAAAGAGTACATGCAAATGAGGAAAAGCACACAGTTCAGGTGCTCTGATCTTATGTTCTGATCCTCAGAAAGGTCCAGAAGATACAGAAATTCTTGATCTTCATTGCTCGGTAGAGAGAGAAAATGCTATATCCATGCAGCTTTCAGCTTGCAATGTGGGGCTTTAGTTTCTTCTTCTTTTCCTCACTCATCTTTCAAAATTGTATTGCTGTTCATGACAGTATTCTTTCCTGTTGTCTGACGGTTAGAACAATCTTCCTTTGATTCTCCACTGAACCCTTTTCAATGACATGTGAAATATTTAAATGGGTGGTCCACATAGAAGTACTTAAGGTAACTATTTCAGAGTACTTTCAGTGTTTCTTGGCTTTGGCTGGGCACGGTGATTTTTTACCATGTGCTGTGTTATGTATTGTCATGTTTTGCACAAGGCTATTTTTAATAGCAATATGTACCTGCACATTTGTTTGCTTGCAAAGTGCAAGTTTTGCTTACACATTGACTCCATTATTACCAAGTAAAAAATACTCACATTGTATATGTTTACTCCTATAAACTATTAAGGGATTTAGTAGCTCAAGAAGAAGAACTAAAGTTGGAAGAAACAAAGAAAATTAGTTGTATTGACATAGTTGCCACATACATACATGATGTCAGCGCGTTATAAATATCATTTGATGAAATACCTTCTGAAGTGCCAGTCACAGGAAGAACAGTCATAGGAACATGCGGCTTCAATGGATGCAGTCATGGTCAATATGGTAGTAGTCCTGGGTGTGAAGAATCATAACAGATAAGGTTCTAGGCCTACAAAGTGACAAGTTACTGCTTACTTGTCAGAGACAGATAGACAAAAGTAGCCAGCTCTGCAATGTCCCTAAGAAATGTACATGGCATGGTTTAGGAGTTTGATTTATAAAACTGCCTTGAATTCTGTGATTAATACATTCAGTACATAGAATCATAGTATGTTTAGGGTTCTAAAGGACCCTAAGATCATTTAGTTCCAACCCCCCTGCCATGGGCAGGGACACCTCACGCTAAACCATGTCGCCCAAGACTCCATCCAGCCTGGCCTTGGACACTGCCAGGGATGGAGCATTCACAACTTCCTTGGGCAACCTGTTCCAGTGCCTCACCACCCTCACCATACAGAACTTCTTCCTTATATCTAACCTGAACTTCCCGTTTTGATGCAAACAGTTTACTCTGGTAGTTTCACATTAAAGTACAGGACTGTGTAATTCTGAACCACCTCACAGAAAGAAATAGCAGTTGCACTTGATCAGATGTCTCTCTGGAGGAAGATGTGATATAAGGAGGTTGTACTGCTAGGGACAGGTTATTGTGAGTATAATGCATCTCCTGAGATGTGGGGTAAATAGTATGGCGAAATGGCAGGCATTTTACAGCCTACTCTTGTAACAGCTTGCAGTTGTAATTTTTGTGATACTTCATGGTCTTAATAAAATGGCAGGATTAATCTCTTCTGTGCTTTTCATTTCTTTCTTTTATAAGCAAAGCGCTACACATAACAGTAAATTCAAATTACTCACCCGAACATCAGCCATGTCAGATAAAATTCTATGCAATTAATAATAACTCTTGTCTATTTTTAGTGTGTAAGAGCATGAGAACTGCAAATTATTTATTCTTATGCTTGGTGGAAAAAAAGTTAGAATTATACTACAGTGATTTTAAAATTATTCCAAGGTTTATGCTCACTGAATTTAGAGGAGCATTTTCACAGAAGTCATTAGCTTCTAGAATTTGCAGTCAGTCCATCGCTGGAGTACCCTGCATATATCACTTTTTATTCAAGTGACAAAACATTATTTGATAGTTTATATCAGCAATAAATTAAATTCCTATGTAATTGCGCTGCTTCTTGACATTGTTCAGATAAACCAAGCAAAGGAGTGAGGGTGGGCTCTACTCCTTAGCCAAGTTAAAATAGGAAGTCAGTCTATATTTGTAAACTTTTATCATTATTTTCCATTCCTACAAGTTCCACTAGAACTTTAATTTATTAAGTGCAGACTTAGAAATAAAACTTAAAGCAATCTAATGAATCCATTTTTTACCAGCTCCTTAAGGATGATTCTGGTTCATTGCCAACAGCAAGACAGTGAGATTAGTTAGATCAAACAAATCCTGAAATATCATCTTGCTACAGTTCAGCTGAGTGAAAACCACCACTGAGGTACGCAAAGATTCTTAGGGGGTAAATGCAAGGCAAAAAATAGTGAGGAAGCCTGAAGTGTTTCTATATATTATGCCATGTAGCACACAGTACTCTTAAACTCCAGGTTTCTTACTCAGCTGAGTTCACTGATTTTGGACTTGCATGATCACACCAGAAGATTGCATCTTCATTTTACAGAGGTAGAACATTAGAGTGAGTTGTTTATATTAATATATTATGAGAATTAGTTGAAAAATGTTCTATACCTCCGTCCTTAGCCGCCTGTATTTGTTACTGTGTGCAACAGGAACTTTCACAGTATTCTGTTCATTTCATACCACTTTAAAACTCCACCTTGATATTGACCATTTTCATATTCTACTGGTTTTTGTTAAAGCAAATAGCATCAGAGACTAAGAAATATTGATTTAGAAAACTAATAAAATGTTAGATACATGTCAGTTTGGCCTGTGGTAACACCTGTGTTTATTGGGAAGGATTTTAATGAACGGTCCCATTATTTATTATTTCTGCATCTTTAAAATGATGGCTAGCCTGCAAGCTGCCTTCTTGAAAATCCTAATTATACAGTAATTCAGTCTGTTTTTAACATGTTTTCAATTTTCACTACGTATTCTACTGTCAGAAAATCCTCTGACGTTTGTTTTTATGGAAATATTTAAATCGTAACAGCAAGCTACTGCGCTGGAACTCTGGCTTTGGAGACAGAATGGGCTGGTGAAATTGTTCTTTTGTAAGTGGGACATTCAGAAGAATTCCCACTTGATTTTCATAACAGATGAGTTAGGTCAATGTGGAGAACATCTGAAATTCTATTGGATTTTAGCAGCATTTGTAAAACGGAAGCAACATCAGAAATGCTGATGAGCATTGTTCAAATACTGATCTAAATTGATGATTTGATTTATTATTCAGAATTGAAATTCATCTTTATGACTCAGAATTTATTAAACTATTCCTGATAATCTAACATAGCTACTTTTCAAATATGTGTTATCAGATCAATCTTTGGTTTCATTTTTTATATTGATATTTAGCAGGCTTATTTTTTCTCACACTAAGCTTCAATAGAAACACCTAGAGATTTGCTTTATATTTCAAATTGATCAGTGTTTTATAATTGTGTATGGTTTCTTGCAAACTTCTTGATAGTTAATAAATAAGCATGCGTAGCAGCAGCATGTGACATTGAAAATCTCACTAGTTCCTTGAATTACCAGACTTTAGCTCCCAATATCAGAAATTCTTGTAAATAGCTTCCATCTCATCTCTTTCTTAGTGGTTCTTCAATATCTTCCAAGGAGCAAGTACAGGGTAACCATTGCATTTCCTGAGTGTCTGTTGGTCCCTATGCCATCATATGACATATATCCAAATATACAATATAACCATATATATACAATATAGCCACATATAGCCAAAATAACAATACGACTTAGGATCTTTCCTGGCCCATTGCCAAAAAGGGATGCCAGGAATTAACTTTGTCCAGCACTCTAAAAAACATGAAGGCAAAATGTTGGGCATTCTGCTCTATGGATAATAACTTGAACTTGCAAGTAAAATGTGTTGTGCATTGTATCTTACTTCATACATAGGAAAACACAGTTTTAATCCAAGATGCTGCTTGAATGGACTTGCAGTATAAGAGAGATGAAATGGCAGGAAGTGACAAATTAGCTTTACATGATCTTGAGTCTGTAGGGATTTTTGCGCATTTTTCTGCTTCCTTAGCTCTAACCACACAATTCCCATGCTCTTCCTGTGCATAGTGATACTAACTCTATTACTCATCAGAAATTTCCAGTAAGATTCCTGTCTTAAATATGCTATGGAAGCTAAAAACCCTTTTTTGAATTTACAACATACTTTTTATCCTACTTTTATTGTTCAGCAACGCAAAATGCTGAATTGCTGTGACGTAAGGTATTACCATTTGTTTTGTTATAACACAGCCAGGAAAATATGTGGTAGATAGCTGTTATACAACATTGTGAGACTAACCATACTTTATGGATCTGACAGTAATGATTTTCAATCAGAACATTTAGTTGTTTCCTCATTAGCCAGTGTAAGGAGCTCATAATCTCAACTGGTGGTTAAAGGAGTAATGTAGCGCTGTCTCAGAGACATAGCAGGCAATATTTGCTTTTTCATTTTTTACCTCTGAGATTTACAGCATTGGACATCTTAATGTGATAGGGACAGTGTAAATTCACTGACAGGGAAGCAGACATCTCTATCTGAAATCCTATGTTCATCCTCTTTATTCCTTTGCATTCTTAATCCACTCAGATTTTTTTCTCTGACCATTTACTCCTTTCAGTTTATCTCCTAGTATTGAAGCCACTGCCACCAAAACTGCCCTCTGCCAGGTTTTACTTCCTGACACTGTTTGGATAAAAGACCTATGGAAAAATCCAAACAAAAATTCCCAAATGGCATATGTATAGGTCATTAGTCTTATTTTCATCTGGTTTTCTAATAGCCATATATTTCCATAACTATGCCCTCTCAAATCTCTTAAAGCTTCAAAAATCTTCTTTAGATCCATGACATGACAGACCGTTGTTTAAACACAAAGTCTCACTGTTACTTCACGGAGTATTTTGGAGTAAGGGTTGCATTGCTTCAAATCATTTATATGACTGGGGTTTAAATCTGTGAACTTTCCATGTCTGAAACATGTCCTTTTCTTGCAAAAACAGTCACACACCAGTTTTTTCCCATGTTAAAGATAATATTGATATGGAAAAAGATAGGGACAGAGCTGAACTGAAGTTATAAAGAAAACCAAGTGTTCACAACGCTACACTATACTAAAGTAAGTTTAGAAATACTGTTTTGTTTCAAGAGATATTTTAAGACTTTTCTCTAGTTTCTAACCTTTTCAAGTAATAAAAAGTAATTACATCCACCGAAAAGAGACTTTGGCAGTCAGTTTAATGTAATGGATTATAGAAAATTTCATGTCATAATTTTTAGGACATTATCAGATTAATTTTCAGTAAAAGTTTCAGTAAAAGTTTTTGCTTTATGGAATATCTAAGAATCTCAGAAATCAGGAACTAATTCAGATGGTTCTGTGTGATCTCAGAAGAGCACAGGTTTTCACCATTACAATTCTGATATTTAGATTTTTTTCAGTGTAAGGATCTAAACTATTTTTAAAGACTAGTAAAAAATTTTTGTTACCCGTAGTAACTACCTGGCAGAGAATAGTTTTGGTGGCAATAGCTTCAGCACTGGGAGATAAACTGAAAGGTCAGAGAAAAAAATCTGAGTGGATTAAGAATGCAAAGGAATGAAAAGTATGAAAAATTTTTTACCCATAGTAATAAATACTAACAGGGCTATTATCTAAAAATAAGTAATGCATTGGTTTGTTTCAAGTTTCAACTAACAAAAATATTAGTATTAAACCAAAACAGTTTGTAAGGTGGTGTAACACAAAGTAATACTAGGCCAGGGATGTCAGCTTTAGCATTCTAAGTTACCCATGTTCATAGAATAATTTTCCATTCTAACAGTAAGTACTATTAAAATGCAGTCATTCTGGGGAGGGAGGATAAAGCTATTATTTTCCCTTATACCAAAATAATTTGAACCGTTTGTAGTGCCAGACCTTAATGCAACTAGAATTCAGTTACTAGTAATGCCTCAATGGGTAAGATGGACAAAGCCTTGGGTGGCGTGGTTTAGGGGGAGGTGTCCCTGCCCATGGCAGGGGGGTTGGAACTGGATGATCTTAAGGTCTTTTCCAACCCTAACTCTTCTATCATTCTATGATTCTATGTAGCCAAAGCAGTAGAGGAAGAGCGCTTCCCACCAGTCCTGCCCTACCTCAAGAGGTAACCAGAACCTGCCTTCATAATATCTAACAGGAAGTTGTTTGCTGTTAATGCCACTGTCTTCTCAGGGCAATGAAGAAATAGTCCGTATTTTTCACATACAAAAATCTATGTTTACAGTGGAGATCCCCCCTTATGAGCAGCAGTGCTAATTACGGGTCTCTCTTCTGAATCAATAGCAAAATAAGTCCCCTAATTCTATGATTCTAATACAGTGCTTTTGGAATTAGAAGGCCATACTCAGTTTTTCCCTAAAAATTGTTGGGATTGCATTCCTTTAGGTAACAACTGATTTGGATTTCACCAAAAACTGGTGGTGTTCATCACATGCCTTTTAAGTAAACTGCATCTACAAAGCAGGGGGATTAATTGTGTCCAAGCTCCAGGTTTGATTCTCTTGTATGCATTCCCCTTTTAGTTTAAGTTAGGTTTGGGTCTCCACTCTGGCTTCTTGTCTGAACTTCAAAAGTGCTTCTGAAGCTAACCACTGTCTAACAATTGCCACATTTTCTCCCACAGGCAGTTATGTTTCACTGTGGTTTAAATAATCCATAACATGTTATTGGTTACTGTGAGTTTGTCAAAGTATTAGTATTTCTTTGAGTTACTAGGATCATCGAGAGACAAAACAATCTCATTCACTTCCAAAACTGAGTACTACTGGCAAGGAAACTCACTAAATGCTAGTAGTTTCTCTATGGCAAGGCACTATTAAGAGAGAAGGACAGAGAAAAAGAAATATTGTTCTGGAATGAGATCCCACACTGCGTCACTGTTCTGGTATACCATAAGAGAGAAACAGCTAAAATACAAATAGAGACTGGGATTTTTTTGAGAACTTTTGGCCACAATAAATTTAGGTTTGGAACTTGAAAAAAGAGGTGGAAAGAGAAAGCATGCATGCCTAATACTGAAGGAGAACTTGTTTGTATCTAACATATTGGAGAAATTGTTTGAGAGCGGTTCGTTCTAGTGAAAATATTATTTTTGTAACACTGCCAAAATCAGTGTTTTCTCATTCATGAATCAGAGTTCTTTGCTCATTTGTGGCTGCTTTCTTCTCATCCTCTTTCTTTTCCTACTGTCTTTTTATAGCAAAAAGCCATCAACAGTTTGCTAGCTAAGCACTTGCTCAAGTATCAGTTGCGAGGGGTCTTTGGAACAAGTTAGCTGGGCCTCATGTCCATTTGCACAAATGCACTGATGTGCTCTTCTTATTTGTGCAGTCTACACAACTCTTTGATTTTGTGTGGACACACTGGGATTCTTTTGCAGCTATTTAGCTCTACTGGAGAAGAACTTGTGTGTCTTCTAGTAAGGAGTCTGAAAAAGGTTTTGAAAGGCTGTTCTTACTGCAGATATGGGGGGTCCAGCACAAGCAAAAGCACAGTGTGGGTTTAATTCCTGCCACCAAATTAAGTGTGGGTTCAAAGAACAGAGGAGTACATACTTTAAGATCTGGAGGAACTGGGCAAAAATATGGAGAACTAACTGGGTAACACAGGTGTAGGTGTCTCTCTCTCAGAAACAGCTATGTCATGACTAAATGTCAGTATAGGTCTGTCACTACAGGTAGCCAGGGCTTCCTTTTCTGTGAGGGATTTTCTGGATCCAGGGCTTCCTTTTCTGAGATGGATTTTGTTCATATGGAACCTGGAGACTCCTGATGGTTACATAGCTGGGGATGTTCTGTGCAGAAGAATATTGGCCTTTTCATTATAACACATCCAACTAAAACAAAATGATAGTTGGGAAAGGAGGGAGGGAGGGAAAGAAGGGAAAGGAAGGTGTTATTGCTTACCACAAAATGTTCCTCACTTTCTCTTCATCCCCTAAGGAAATTAACAGAGTAGCTCCTTTATTCATGTCAGCCTGTGAAGGAAAGTTACTGAAGCACTGACACAGAAGAAAACCATACAATATATTGTACCTGGGTCCAGTAAAACTTGAGTGTGTGGGTGGCAAGAAGCGTAGCTCCATGTGCTTTCCACCCCACAGGCAGCTCCACAACTTCCTGTTTTGAAGGTTTCTCCTCTTTCATGTGTGGCATTGTGCAGGAGGCTTGCCTTTCCCTTGGTTGATGTATTTGCAGCCTGTGTACAGTAAGTAGCCTTGTGCAGTATGCTTATCCAAAAAGGCTGCATATAAATTTGACTTACAAACTCTGTAGGGTGGTGTTATGAAGAATTAATCTCAACTAAGAATAATTTTTCATTAGTTAAACAGGAGATGACATAGTGCATGATTTTTTTTTTTCCAGACTTCTCAGTAGGTCCCATTCAGGAATCAGGACCAAAGACAATGTTATTTTAGCTCTTTTTGGGATATATTTACTCACTCACAATGTGTCCTGTTCTTCTTAAAGTGACACATGTTTACTCAGAAAGGAGTATACCAATCACGATAATAGTATATTTTCTGCTTTAATATGAAGTGTTTTCTGGCAGCCTGAAAGAAAATTCTGAGCCTAAAATCTGAGCTCACCAGCAAAGTAATAGACCCAGGCTTTGATGATTTACAATCAAATTGTATGCTTACTCTTTTGCTTGTGAGGTTTTGAACTAAGGGTCAACATGAGGGTAAGCTATATCTTGCTGAAAAATAGACAAGTGTGGCTGAACCATTAAATTTATTCTTAGATTTATTAAGGGAGAAGACAGCAGAATGGATGGAAGTGTAGATCAGAGCCAAGATTTTGATCTTCATTGTGGATCAGATCTGGATAGCAAGGTAAATGTTCTGTGGTTGAATGACTGTCAAGGATTAGCTAGAGCAATTAAATAGATCAATGTAAAGTCCATGTAAGTAATTTTTTTAACGATTGAAGTCCAAGTGTTTTGACCACGAAAATAAAGGGGTACAGAAGCCTGTTTGATGTCATAAGACATGGATAAAGAGGATGGAGGGCTTGCAACATTTTATATTGGAAATATTTATCTTTATCTGTCAGTCACCATCAACAGGCATTCAGATTCTGTTGACACAGCAGTATTAAATTTTTTTCAGCTTCAGTAACATGAGTTTGTTTTACATTTCAAGGGTTTTAGCTAAAAATTAGTAATGAAAGCATAATACACTTGCAGTTACCATTTTGGTTTGAGTGGTACAGGTCAAACAGCTTTCTATTGTATTGCCTTGAATGTGTAGAGTATACTATGGGTGGGATATTTCATGGTTAAAAAAAAATAATGTTTTCCAAATTGAAGGCAATCCCATTAAATTTTTATGATGTAAGTAGCATCAATAAAGCTTGAACAGGCACAGATGTCAGTTGCTTCATATACCAGATAGTTTATCCAAGCTATTCTAGTTAAAAACAGTTGGGCTAACTTTGAGGAACCTTTTTCATAGGTCTAAAGAATAAGTGCACTATACATATGATTTGAATATGTAAGCAATATACATTATATGCTTTTCTACCATTTAATTTACTAGCAGTATTTTCACTTGTTCTCTGTCTGGAATCATATGCAATTTAAATCCAAAATACAAAAAATATCAACCTATGATTCAGTAGTGTTACTGTGCGCTATTATATCTATTTCTTCAGCCTATTAAGCCTTTATATAGCTGAAATAGGCTTTATACTAAACACTTTGGGAAAAATGAGAACGTTTACAGATTTTGATCCTCCATGCAAATCTGTTAGAACATTTTGTTTGGACACCAAATAGAGTGCGTTTGGTGGATCCAAGTACCATGAGTCCCAACTGGCTAATTTATGTGGGAGTCTGGATCTTGCATCTACACACCTCATTCCAGGCCACTCTTTTTTCCTTTTATCCAGTCCTCAATGAGCAGTTGCATGTTCATTAATTACCCTGACGCTTGGAGAGCAGACAAGTAGGCTTTTCTGTTTCTGCCATAAATGCCACTCAATGAACCAGCCACTAGGTCATGCTCAAGTGCAATGGAATCTTGTTTTCCCCTCCCAAACTTCCAGCATCACCTCCACCGTGACTTCAGCTTCATTCAGGCCAGTGGTTTCACAAATACATTTATTGTGGTTGGTATAAAGAAAACTTTTATACATGTAAATATATTAAACTTATAAACATCACAGGAGTAGGATCTAGAGGTAATTGTGGGATTTATCTTTTTTTCCCTAAAGCTTCTCTCACATTCTTAAAATTGCTTATTTTATCACTGTGGAATGAGACAATATTGTAAAAAAAATCCTAAAATTCAGCTTTTCTGAAACCAGCTAAGAGATTATATCACCAATATTTTCTCTCTCATGAGGAAAACAGCTATTGAAATAGAATATTCTTTGTCTTTCTTTGTGCATTTTCATCAACAGATATTATTATTTATCTTCAAATTTTGTGTAAGTAGGTATTTTTTCAGGAGTATATTTCAGAGAAAGATGAAATTATATTTAATGAAGATTGTTGTCTCTGAAAACATTAAAATATTCATTTTCATACTTGCAGTGTAAATATAATTTTTAATTGAAAAATATAATCAAGAAAATAAGTTATTAAAATGCCATGCTATTAAATAGCAAAAGCCCCAGAGAGATCTCCATGCAGAAGAAGTTGTAGATATTTTGGGAGCAGTTCCTGAGTCACTAGTATGTAAAGAGCCTTTTGTATGGAGAAGATTAACAGACATATCAAACTGCAACAAATCCATTTTCTTCATATGGGGTTTTGCAGCTTTTCCTACAGCCTTTCTGGAAATTAGGGAAGACATTTGCATTTAAATAAGATTCTTTCTGATGGAAGATTATTAAATCAAGGAGATGATTCCTTGGCATTTTAAGCTTTTTTGAAGTATGCTGCACATCTGAAAAGACTGAAAACCACTGGCTTGAACAGACATTACATAACCCTAAGAAGTCTATATTTGTGGAATTTGATAAATATATGGAGAAGTACATTTGGTGCAGCTCTCTTTCCACTGGCTTAATCAATCCTATGGAATGACCTCACCTTGATGATTCTTTCTCTAGCAGCTTCCCTTTGAAAAATTTCCTTGCCTTTGGGCCATAGATCAGTTTAACAGTACCAATCCCTTCCGGGGACTACTGCCTCACTTTGTGGCTTCTACCACTCATTTGTGAACTGTTTACACTGTGCCACTTTGGATGCAATCTTGGAAACAGTAGAAAAGTTTAAAAGATGGTTAAATTAGTGTTCTCTGATTAAGGCATGGTACAGGACTTGCTCTACGCAAATTGTAGAAGAGGACGCAAAGACACAAGGGCCAGCTAGCAAATCAGATATAGAGCTAAGATTAGAATGTAAATCTGCTGAATCATGATTTTAGTTTCTTTTCACTCTGTCATGCTTCTTCCCTGCATTGTGGCTAATCTTTATCAATCCTTGCTACTGACGTGCAGCTACTTGGCCAGTGCATTGCTGAGCACCTGGCAACTGAATGAATGTGCTTTTGAAAGCAAGGTGAGAAAATTATTAGGTAAAGTGGTGAGTTAATCATATTTTTATATATAGGATTGTGGAAAATGAAACTCATGGTTGCTATTTATCACCAAAAGCTTCCATAAAGGCTCAGCTGATTGCTAGGAATCACCATGGAATGAATATTTGTGTGACTACCAGCATTCAGTTGAGGAATAGCAGAATAGAGGGTTGCTACCCACAGGGAGGTTTTAATGATCTGCACTGGAAGCTAAAGATGGGGACTTTAAAAACAGTTGAGACTTATCCATTAAGGGTGCTAGACACAGGACTACGGGGATGATGATGCTGAGGAGAAGATTAAAGAATATAAAACCTGGTAGCTTCTGAGGAGGAACATTAAACTGAGATCTGCAATAAAGCTTTTCTCTGCCTGAGAGATTTAAAGGGATATCTACTAGGCGATTGATTTAGTCATTACTTCTTAGGTGGAAATAATAAGTAAAAATTTATTAAATAACTTCAAAGGGGATCCACAATGGCAAACTGTGACTAGAGACTGTCTTTTGAAATAAGGTACAGAATAACTTAAAAGCTCTTAAAACCAGCAAATATTCTATAGGTATTCTTTCTATTCTCAATTATACTAATTTCATTCTGCTTACTTGGGGTCTGCTTAAGTTTAATCATAGTCTTATCTAAGATCTCAAATTGAGGTAGGATAAATAATTTATGAGTAAGATACAATTGAATCTGCTAGAATCTGAATCTACTAGAAATAGAGTTTAACTTGTAAATTTAGTCTAAATGCAGTTATTAGAGTATTCATAATGTAACAACACATTTTTAATGGGTATCAAGGGTTTACTGTTGCCACTTACTGGGTTACAGTAGACCAGATCATGTTCTGCTGATCTGAGACCTCAAAAGCATGAGGTTTTGTATGTCATTTTACACTCAGTACTGAATATATATATGGTGTTTAATAAATACTGTCTGAGTCTGACACCTCACATAGAATATTAGCTTAAGTATTTTTCTTAGATTTACACAAATCACCCAAGAGTTATAATACATGTAGTAATTGGTAGAACATTTTGAGAGGTGAAAGTCACATGAAATTAGTTGAAAATGACCGGTATTGATCTGTGACACAGGAACTAACTGTGAACACCCACAATTTGCTTCATGATAAAAGAAAGCGGGCTTGCATTCTCTACCTTCAAATCTTTTTCATCTGCTCATAACTTTAGCATGCAGGGGTCCTTCCAGTGAGAAACTGTTATATTGTTACTGTGTTTAATCTCAAACCTGCTGATGACATGGCTTGGTTGGGTTGTATTTTCTCCCGGTAAATTTACGGGACTACTGAAGTAAATTGCTACTGTGTTGCTAAGGCCTTCTGATTTTAGACCAAACAGATTTGGTTTGGAAAACTACACATTTTATTTGCTCATTCCACAGGCCAATTACTGTAAATATTTTAAACTCAATATTTAATTACTAATTCCATAACAAAAAGGCACTTAAATAGTGCCTTGTTTAATGTGCTCTTTTACATTATAGCAGTATCAAGGTTAATTATGTTAATTTTTGTATTCAGTGCTCTAAAGCAACAAGCAATAGGTTATCTAGAAAAAAACAGATGTGTAGAGGTAACCCTTTTCACCACCCACGTTATGTTATGAGTACAACAGGGTACTCTAAATGCTTTGGCAGTGAACATGAAAAGAAAAAAAAAGCTGATCCTGAAAATACCATTAATGTTATTTTTTTTTTAAATTGACACTGCTTGATTTTCAGGCTAACACCCAGATTTAGCTGTGTATCTCAGATAATCCAACACATACACAAATCAGCCTAAAATGTCCTTTCCTTTATCTCTGTTCTATATATTTAATTTTTGGGAAAGGTGAAGAAAACGTAGATCGAGAAAAAGAAATCAACTAGGGAATTTTGTTTATTATGATTGGACAGCTGCAGTTGGTCCACCAAGGATCACTTTATGTTTTATTTTGATTGAGGAGATACCAGGCTGCCAACCATAATTTGTACAATGCTGCTATTGCAGTTGAAAATAGATGACGTTTTGCAGCTGACAGTGGTACTAGTTAAGGTATCATTGCTAAGCAAATTTTTTTATCCGTGACATAATCAATGGTGGGTTTTTTTGTTTCTATTTCTACGTACTGATGTGTTGCCAATTCAATCAGTTAGCTTTTGTTGAGAATCATAGTGTTCCCCTGTAACTTGCTTGAGGTTTAATTCTAACCTTCTTACGTTAAATTAATCACATATTTTGTAAATGCTGCTGCGTAGCTTGCATGCATGTTCAAAGTTAGCAATTTTGATGAATCAGGATTAAAATATAAGTTTTCACAACCACACCTAGTTGGAGAATGAATATTTGTCCAAACAATATTTTTTTTAAAACTTCCTTAGAAAAATAAATGTACTCTTTTTTCAAATCTCCATCTTCATATTCTTGAATCTGCAGCCTTTGCCTATGTGGCTATGTACTTTTTCTAGCCTTCGTACTGTCTTTTCATCCTGTAGGAAGACACAGTCATCCTACTAGTCTTCAATTTGTTTCTTGTTTCATTCCTGCTTTTCCATCTCTGAAGACAGATATGGAACAAAATCATACTGTCTTGTCTAAAAAATAGCTATTGAATTCAGTGATCACCTTTTTCTTGGCTTGTTGCTGTACCACCAATTTTAAGTATTTAAAAAAAACAAACAAAAAAAAAGCAGAATGCCATTCTACAGCCATCATGTAGATTATGCCATGTGTCTGGATTATGCAAATTTATTTTGTACTGGGGAATGATTTAACTCAAACTAATGCCCATGAATCTACTTAAGTTAAGAAAAGGGCAACAAATATACCACTGGGTTTCAAAGAAGGAAGTAATGTACTGGTTTCAATTTATAAAGGCCATGTTTGCCATTTCAGCACCTCTTATCTTTTGATGATTTTCTCCAAATAGCAGGGGCATGTGACATTGAAGTATTTCAGTGTCCATTTCTTTTTCATCAAACAAGTATCAGAGCTGAAAAAAGAGTAGGATTTAGCCTTCCATGAAGAAGAAACAGCAACTTGAAGGATTCTGTTTCTGTAATTTATCTAGATGGAGTTCAGATTAATTAAATTCTTGGTCATGCTCCAAAATGCACATGAAAAGTAATTTTTTTGGGGAAAAAATAGACAGTAGGATATGACAAACATGGTGGAAGATATTCTCTAAAGGGCTTTACTAATTGGCAGCTCTAAGGTAATATTCTGTTGCTATAAAACAATTCTTTGAAAAAGGCTATGAAAGATTCACAGAGCAGCAGTATAGCATTGTTGCGTTTCTATATCCAGGCCATTTGGGAGGTAAAGCAAAAATACTCTCAGAAATCAGATGCTTCTGGTTTGCTGCACTGCCCTGTAGTGTTTCTCTAGAAAAATATATTTTAAAATACCAATTCTTAAGGTGTAGGTAAAGCCTACTCATCTAATTTTTATTGCACTACTTTATTTAGTGGAAGTTTTGCTTGTTTTAGCAAGATTTAGACTTTACTGTTTCATCAATAATTATTTCTGCTTAACTAAATGTTGAAGTACTTTTCAGTTTGTTTTTTAAATTCCTAACTTTAGAAAAATTTACACTAAGAACTGTGAGTTTTGTATCACTGTATACTTAGCAGAATAGTAAGATTTCAGATTATTATTTTAAAGAATTACAGCATGCACTTCTACTTCTTTGTGTAGGATGCTAATTATTTTTAAAGTACTAGACATATTCTTTACCTGAAATATTTACAATCAAAAATAAAATGGGGATAAGTGTTTCGGAGAATGAAACAGAAAAATAACCCACATGATTTGTTCAGCCTGGAGAAGAAAAGCTCCAGGGAGACCTTGGAGCAGCTTACAGTGCCTAAAGGGGCCTACAATAAATCTGGAGAGGGACTTTTTACAAGTGCTTGTAGCGACAGGACAAGGGGGAATGGCTTTAAACTGTAAGAGGGGAGATTTAGATAAGATATTAGGAAGAAGTTCTTCCTTGTGAGGGTGATGAGACACTGGCACAGGTTGCCCAGAGAAGCTGTGGCTGCTCCATCCCTGGCAGTGTTCAAGGCCAGGTGGGACGGGGCTTGGAGCAATCTGCTCTAGGAAGGTGTTCCTGCCTGTGGCAGGGGGAGTGGAACTAGGTGATGTTTCAGGTTCCTTCCAACCCAAACCATTCTGTGGTTCTATGACTTACATAAATCGCAAAATACTTATATTTCTAGTATTTCATCCATTGTGTACTGGTCTGTCTGGATTACAGCACAGAAAAGTAATTCAAGATTGAAGACCCAGAGGAGTACCTCTTCTTCTTTGCGATATACAGCCTCTGTCTTTCCTGTGACTGACAAATAGTTATATTTCAACCAAAGGTATCAAAGGTCAGAATTAAAACTACTAGCTTTAATACTGTCTGGAGAAATACCCAAGGTTCTTTCTTCATCATTGGCCAAGGACATTTACTGAGGCATGTACTTAAGAATGGGAGTAGCTCCACTGATGTCACTAAAATCAAGCCTGTATTTACTTGCTGAACTGAACAGGCTTCTTAGGTAATGCTGATGTCTTAAATTTGGAATTTGGACAATCTAGATTAAGTCTGGTTTTGAGGTATTTTTACTATGGTACTGTGAAACAGCCTTTTCATTACAATTATTTAAAGTGGGAAGCTTGTACAAGTGGTTCACTTCTATGTCCCTGTTTTAGAGATGAGTGAAATGGAACCACTGTCTCTCACTATTTTCTCTGCAGAATTGCAATGTACTGTAAATAATTTTACAGTGAAAAATACCAATATGAGGAATTCTATTTTTATCGGCCATGTGCTTATAATTCTTCAAGTGCTAGGAATCATATCTTGCATCTCACTTGTGCTTATTTTGAGTGATTATTTGCTATAATGCAAAATATTGAGCTGACACAACAATTTAAAATCAGTGACACGCCAGCAGTTTTACAACACACTGGATCTAGGGTTGCCAGAAAAGCACAAAAAAGAAATGCCATGCAGTGGTGAGATTTTCAGAGGGGGAAAGTCAGCTGTAGCTGGAAGATTGCCAGAATGCTTTCTTCAAAGGGCCGTGTACATTCTTGCATAGATCATTGTCCATAGCTGTAGCACGTTGCAGGGAATATGACCACCTCAGTGTTCTATTTTCAGCTTACTGTCATGATTGTAACCCATGAGTTTTCAAAAGTGGCTATGATTACCTAGGAGCAAGCTTTATAGCTTTCTTTATGTTTGCTCAGTTCATTGCAACTAATTCCAGTAGACTTTTGATTCAAGACCTGTGACATAATAGGAAAACTATTCACGTGACAGTCTTCCTTAGGTAGATGGCGATTTCCTCCAATTGTGCACTTGAAGTCACACAGAATCACAGAATCACAGAATAGTAAGGGCTGGAAAGGACCTCAAGATCATCGAGTTCCAACCCCCCCGCCATGGGCAGGGACACCTCACACTAAACCATGCCATCCAAGGCTATGTCCAACCCCACCTTGAACGCCGCCAGGGATGAAGCATTCACAACTTCCCTGGGCAACCCATTCCAGGGCCCCACCACCCTCACAGTAAAGAATTTCTTCCTCAGATCCAATCTAAACCTCCCCTGTTTAAGTTTAAACCCATTACCCCTTGTCCTCTCACCACAGTCCCTAATGAAGAGTCCCTCCCCAGCATCCCTTTAGGCCCCCTTCAGGTATTGGAAGGCTGCTATGAGGTCTCCACGCAGCCTTCTCTTCTCCAGGCTGAACAGCCCCAACTTTCTCAGCCTATCTTCATACGAGAGGTGCTCCAGTCCCCTGATCATTTTCGTGGCCCTCCTCTGGACTTGTTCTAACACTTCCATGTCCTTTTTATGTTGAGGACACCAGAACTGCACGCAATACTCCAAGTGAGGTCTCACGAGAGCAGAGTAGAGGGGCAGGATCACCTCCCTCGACCTGCTGGTCACACTCCTTTTGATGCAGCCCAGAATACGGTTGGCCTTCTGGGCTGCAAGCGCACACTGCCGGCGCATGTTCATTTTTTCATCAACCCACACCCCCAAGTCCTTCTCTGCAGGGCTGCTCTCAATCTCCTCCCCGCCCAACCTGTAGCTGTGCCTGGCATTGCTCCGACCCAGGTGGAGGACTTTGCATTTAGCATGGTTGAACTTCATCAGGTTGGCATCAGCCCACCTCACAAGCGTGTCAAGGTCCCTCTGGACGGCATTCCTTCCCTCCAATGTATCAACCGAACCACACAGCTTGGTGTCATCGGCAAACTTGCTGAGGGCGCACTCAATCCCACTGTCCATGTCACCCACAAAGATGTTGAACAAGACCGGTCCCAACACCGATCCCTGGGGGACACCACTCGTTAGTGGTCTCCAGCTGGACACTGAGCCACTGAGCACTACTCTTTGCGTGCGGCCATCCAGCCAGTTCTTTATCCACCGAGTGGTCCACCTATCAAATTGATGTCTCTCCAACTTAGAGAGAAGTCAAGTTGTGTAATTGGTATAGTTTTGATTAAGTTTCCCTGAAAATATTTTGTAGTCTCGACTTCTGTGTGGAACTAGTGGGAGAAAAAAGGACATGCCTGGATCCATGTTTCAGCAGTCTAAAAGAGTTGTTTCATGCCACCACTGAATTCAGTCTTTAGCACTCAAAGGAATCTGCAGTGTCTGGTTTGGACAAGAATTCTACGTTTTATTTGCATAGTTTTGAAGGGAGATCTGGTTGAAAATAGTACTTGTGAAAGAAGGCAAGTTAGCTGTGATTGAGAGAGCAATGAAAATGAAATGACATTTCAAAAAGTTATTTTCTACAGGAAATAATGGGCTATATACTGCACTGCTTCCATGTGGGAAAGAAATATCATGAGATTGACAACAATCATGGTTCATACATTTGGCTGGAGACAAGGGGTTAAATAATCCATTAGCAGGAGATTGATGAGTTGGTTTTGCTCTCAGGCAACACCCTGGTGTTCCTTTCCCTTTCTAATTATACCAATGTGCCTCTTAAATGTTGATTCTGTGCTAGCTGGCTGCTGTGCCAGGTCACGTAGTGGAAAAGTCATGGTGTATCATGACAACTTATTTCTTCATTCTGGATGGCAGATATCGTTGACATGCAGGTTATTTTACTTTGTATGAAGTAATAATGACTGCCACTGATACATTGCATAGGAATTGTGAAAAATAAGTTAGATCCAGTGAGACAACTCAACGAATAAAAAAGAGGTTAATGATACCTAAAGTCAATCAAATTCATGTTCTGAATTTGACTGTCTTTAGTGAACAGAAGCAATCCCCCATGATGAGTTTCTGCTGTTCTGGGAGTACCTTTTGTCAGCTCTCTGAGTGGCCACCCCAACAGCACTGTGCATTTCTCCTTTTGAGACCACGTCTCTCAGATAGCGGAACATGCAGTGGTTGGTGGTGGTCAGAGAAAAACAGAAATTTTTTGAAGGACCCCTACCAGCAATCCAAAGCAATGTGCACACTGAAAATACCCACATTTCTGAAACCTCAAATTTTACAGTGAAAAGTGTGATCATGAGGTGATCAGGTTCGAGATCCTCAGGACAGTGAGAAGAGCATGCAGCAAGCTCACTGCCCTGGACTTCAAGAGAGCAGACTTTGGCCTCTTCAGGAACCTGCTTAGTAAGGTTCCATGGGAGATAGCACTAAAGGGCATGGGGGGGCCAAGACCGTTGGTTGGTATTCAAGGATCACCTACCACAAGCTCAGGAGTGTAGCGTCCTGACTAGAAGGAAGTGCCGCAGGTGGGCAAGGAGACCTCCTTGGATGGATGCGGAGCTGCTGAGGAAACTTCAAAGGAAAAAAGAGACTTATAAAAGGTGGAAGCAAGGACAGGCCGCCTGGGAAGAATACAGGGATGTTGTCCAGGAAGCTAGGGACCAGGTTAAGAAAGCTAAGCTCCAGTTAGAATTAAACTTAGCTAGGGATGTGAAAGATAACAGGAAGGGATTCTATAGGCACACTGCGAATAAAAGACAGACTAGGGACAATGTGGGTCTTCTCTGGAAGCTATTAGGAGAACTGGCTACCCTGGATTTGGAGAAGGCTGAGGTTCTTAATGACTTCTTTGCCTCAGTCTTCACCGGCAAATGCTCTGACCACAGCACCCAAGTCTTGGAAGGCAGATGCAGGGACAGTGAGAATGAAGACCATAGGCCCACTGTAGGAGAGGATCTGGTTCAAGACCATCTTAAGAACCTGAACATGCACAAGTCCATGGGACCGGATGAAATCCATCCGCGGGTCCTGAAGGAGCTGGCGAATGAAGTTCCTAAGCCACTGTCCATCATATTTGAAAACTCATAGCAGTCAGGTGAAGTTCCTGACGACTGGAAAAAGGGAAATATAGCCCCCATTTTCAAGAAGGGGAAAATGGATGAGCCAGGGAACTACAGACCAGTCAGTCTCACCTCTGTGCCTGGCAAAATCTTGGAGCGGATTCTCCTGGAAGGCATGCTGAGGCACATGAAAACCAACAAGGTGCTTGGGGACACCCAGCATGGCTTCACTAAGGGGAAATCCTGCCTGACCAATCTGGTGACCTTCTACGATGGGGCAATGGAACTGATGGACAGGGGTAGAGCAGTTGATGTCATCTACCTGGACTTGTGCAAAGCGTTTGACACTGTCCTGCATGACATCCTTGTCTCTAAATTGGAGATACATCAATTTGATAGATGGACCACACGGTGGATAAAGAACTGGCTGGATGGCCGCACGCAAAGAGTAGTGCTCAATGGCTCAATGTCCAGCTGGAGACCAGTAACAAGTGGTGTCCCTCAGGGATCGGTGTTGGGACTGGTCTTATTCAACATCTTTGTGGGTGACATGAACAGTGGGATTGAGTGCGCCCTCAGCAAGTTTGCCGATGACACCAAGCTGTGTGGTTCGGTTGATACATTGGAGGGAAGGAATGCCGTCCAGAGGGACCTTGACACGCTTGTGAGGTGGGCTGATGCCAACCTGATGAAATTTAACCATGACAAGTTCCAGGTCCTCCACCTGGTTCAGAGCAATCCCAGGCACAGCTACAGAATGGTCAGAGGAGAGATTGAGAGCAGCCCTGCAGATAAGGACTTGGGGGTGTTGGTCGATCAGAAAATGAACATGAGCCAGCTTCAGTCTGCACTCACAGCCCAGAAAACTAACCATATCTGGGCTGCATCAAAAGGAGTGTGACCAGCAGGTCGAGGGAGGTGATCTTGCCCCTCTACTCTGCTCTCGTGAGACCTCACTTGGAGTATTGTGTGCAGTTCTGGTGTCCACAACATAAAAAAGACATGGAACTGTTGGAACAAGTCCAGAGGAGGGCCACGAGGATGATCAGGGGACTGGAGCACCTCTCGTATGAAGATAGGCTGAGAAAGTTGGGTCTGTTCAGCCTGGAGAAGAGAAGGCTGTGTGGAGACCTCATAGCAGCCTTTCAGTATCTGAAGGGGGCTTATAAGGATGCTGGGTAAGGACTCTTCATTAGGGACTGTAGTGAGAGGACAAGGGGTAATGGGTTAAAACTTAAACAGGGTAAGTTTGGGTATAAGGAAGAAGTTCTTTACTCTAAAGGTGATGAGGCACTGGAATGGGTTGCCCAGGGAAGCTGTGAATGCTCCATCGCTGGAGGTGTTCAAGGCCAGGTTGGACAGAGCCTTGGATGGCATGGTTTAGTGTGAGGTGTCCCTGCCAATGGCACGGGGTTGGAACTAGATGATCTTAAAGTCCTTTCCAACCCTAACTATTCTATGATTCTATTATTCTAAACACGAGGAAAATCTAGGAATGAAGAGTGCTCCAGTTAGTTCCCGATTGCCACTAGATCTATTATCACTCATTAGTGCCCACCCAGCTTTCACTGTGCACTTGACAATTTCTTATTAGCATTCATAGAACCACATGCAACAGTCAAAACCACAGATCACTAGGATATTTATTAGGAAATGAGACTCTTGAATAAGAAATGTGATTCAATCTTCTAGTAATATATTATCTTGACCTCTGTATAGGCTTTTGCCAATTTTATGACAGAGCAACATTAAATTGAGTGGGTGGTGTAAGCTAGGAAGGATTACATGGACCAGAGGGAACAGATCCTGTTACTGTTGCGTTCCAGATATTTCTAATTTGAGGGTTTTCATAGGACAATAGTTTTGGAATAGTACACACAGTACTTTTTTACAGGAGTTAGTGAACTTCACTGAAACATATGTTCAACTTTCCCTCTTTTTTAATAAAGATTTTTGTTTCTTCATCGCAGTTTCTGTAAGAAGGCCCTAGACACATGAAGTGAGCTATGCATAGGGTATGTTGGAAGACCCACATAGGGTGTGTGGGAGTCCTCCATCAGAGGCCTTTCAAAGCAGGTTCTTTCACAGAAGAAGTGTGGTGGGTTGTGGGAACAGAGAATGGTGAAAGGGAGCTGGCAGACATATATTCACATAGAATATATTAAGCACATTCCAGTTGCTCTTCTGGGTTTCCCCAAGAGCTTGAACCTCTGCATCTGACTTGCTTGGTTTTATGACCTCTTATTTCCCCTCCTTTAGTACTCTTGATGTTCTTTCTCCTTCAACATGGCTTTGTCTGCCCACACAATTTGTTTCTGTAATGTGCTTCATCATTCTAGAAGCTGAAAGCAATGCACTTTCCATCCTTACTCTCTACTGTTTCATCCGCTGAATTTCAGCATATTCATATGTTAATGGATAGCTATGCAGTGCTTTTATATTAAATGCCTTACCACACATGTGCCAGCTGATTCTTGAATCATCTTAGAGTGTGATTGTAAGTATTATAAACTGTAACAGGCTTCTCTTTCACATTCTGAGTTGAACTCAGATGTTCCCAGATTCCTTCCCTGCATTTCTATTGCTAGGCTTTTCTAAGAACACTGAATAACAAGTAATCCTCCACATCAAAACTGTGAGATGCATTTCAGAATACCATTTGTAATTATGTTTGTCATTCCACAACATTTGGCATGCTGCTGCTGGTGGCCTACTTGTTGACAAGTAACAGATTTTGTGACAGGCCACACAATATACCATAAAATACTGAGTAGCAACACTGGGCAATCAATCAAACTTGCTTAATAATACGAAGAGATTATTATTTGAGGAATACTAAGTGTTCTTAGGACCCTACCCAGAGATGAAGGTAGGTTTTGCTAACTCATGCTGCCATTAGGCCAACAAGGCGTACTGTTTTAATGCAGGAGTTAAGAGAACTTGTGTGTTTCGGTCTTGTCAAGGTAGATAGGAGAAACTTTAAATAAGGGGACAAGGGACAAAAGTGGCTGGTCTAGCAGTGAAAAACCACATCGAGCAGATAAGCTCAGAAAAGAACTAGCATTTTGATTTATGCTTTGTAGCTACTGCTGTGTGCTTGCAAAAAAAGACAGGGCCCAGGGAGAGAAATGTTTGGACTATATTCACTGTAGCAGTGTGAGAACTAAGCACTTCTTTTGTTAAATCATTATTAAAGCAGGATAGAAATTAGTTGCAGTCTCTTAGCTAAACTTCCATACAACTAATGTAGCCCAAAAAGATATAATTTTTCAGGCAGCTAGCTGACTTGAGAGCCAGTAAGATGTTCATTTTGATCTAAACTTTATTTTCAACCATTGTGTATTTTATAATAATTATGTGCTAAGAACAGCTTCTTGCACTATGAAAGTTCACATGGCTCTTCTGAACAGAATGTTTGACGAGCTTGAATATGATGCTATACTTGCAGTTATGTCTAAATTAATCTGCATTAATTCCTTTGCTGACATTTTTTGAGTGCTATCTGTTCTCACACTAGCCTGTTATAAGGTAAGCTTTTATTATCTGCAAGCAGTCAATAGCCTTTTTGTAAAATGGCATATAATTTTTACCTTTTCAAGCAATAATAAGAGAAAGTTTTAATCTGAAATTTGATTAAAAAAAAAACCAACCACAAACAAACCACACAAAAAAATGGAGGACGGCACATGAGTTTTAAGTTTGTGGATATAAGAAGGCTGAATGATTCATTCTGTACTAGTACCTGTGGAAGGAAGAAAAGTATTAACTATGGAAGATGGCCATTAAAAAACGTTTGTCATTTAGTCTGAACTGCAAGGGTCGATGTTTTCATATTGGATCATACTCTGACTCACTTTAAAAGGGAGAGAAATATACACACTGATGGAGAACTAGTCTAAAGTCTGCTCTTAGCAGCAGCATGGAAATAACCAACACCTAACTGGCATTGCTAGCTGCCTTGCCTTATTTTCCAAAGATTATTAAGCAAGATCAACAGCTCTGAAGAAACAAGTTGGTCTTTGCTCATGCTACCATGAACAGATATTGAATCATAGTAGGTGCAGCCATGCCTTCCCAGGTGATCAAGAGGCAGCTGCATTCTTTGACTTTAGTGAAAGCAACTGTCTCTTTCAGGGGAAACTAGAGGAAAAAAGGCCACTGCTTTATGGCAGCTGGAACAGAAAGAAGGACTATCAGAATGACTCAGGGAGAGAGAATGAAATAACTAATGACTGACTGGGAGAAATGCTTCAGGGCATGATGGCCTATGTGTTTTTTACCTAGTAGCAATTTTTACCTGTACCAACTATGTGGGGCAATATAGACAAGTTCAGCCTCATAGTCTGCCCTTCCTAGCTAGACCGCTAGACCACTGCCTCCAGTGGTGTTAGTCAACATGAGGGTAGCCATAGGAATCTTTACTACTGGTTCTAGTTTTGGTGAAATGGCCTAGAGTGCTAATGGAACTGAAACAAACTGTAAGAATGCATACAGTTTTTGAGATACCAGCACCCAGATGCTCAGCTATTGCAGTTTTCCATTTTTCCTCTAACAGTCCAAAAGCCATATGACCACTTTGTAGGAACTAGAAACTTGGTTGAAGAGCTTTTGAGACTATCTCTTGTGTAGCCAGGGATGTGTGACAGTTTCCAGAAGGGGGATATGTATATTGGGACCAATGCAAATTGCTAGCCGCTAGTGTTGTTGGCTATGGCAGTCTGGCCAAGGATGAAGAGCCCAAATTCTCAGTACAAGGCTATCTTTTATATACCACATCATATTGTTGGCACAAGGCCCCAGTGGTCTACTAAAGCCTTTATTATGATGTAGTAGAGCCTCTTTCATCAGTATCATTATAGTACTTTGGGAAATGGTGGACATATACAGGAACAAAAGTGCTAGAGGCAGGAGGTAAACCCGAATGTGGATGTATCTGCTAATATAGACGAATAAAACCTAGTGATACGGAAACTGTTGTTCAAGCCAGAAAATATGAGCCTGAATTCTGACACAGCTACTAAAAGGAATAAAACTGTAGCCAAGACCCTTTAATGGTGTGTCATAAACTTTGGACAGAAAATTTCCTAGGGTTTTTTTAATTCATAGTTCTCCAACAGTATTCAAATTGAAGTTTTGGAGAATTGGTGCCTTATGTTGGTAGCTGTCTAGCTTAAGATTTATGGTTCAAACCAAGCCCAGATAAATAATTGTTGCTGGTAGTTTCTGCTTGTCAGTGTTCTAATTTTTGATTAATTTAGAGATGACCAAGGAGATGACATTTGTACCAGAGGAAATCTGAATAATTCAATATCTTTGTTGCAAATTTGATGGAAAAAATGAAGCACCATGAATACATTTTTGGTTCTGTGATTAACTACAATGAGTTAGAGTTCTCAGTGAGAAGACCTTTATGAAATGTCATTTTTTTATAAAAGCACTATGTATTAAATTATTTTAAAACTCAGTTCTTTAATTTAAAATATCCCTTTCTTATATGGAAATTATGAAAAATGCCATATCCTCATGGAATTTCTGTTACAGTTTTCAATTAAATTAAAGCAATATCTCCTAAGGAGGAAAACAAGGTCTGACTCATTTATGGGTACTTGCATGGTAGCCAAAATGCTGGGGTGTTACAAAATTTTCAAAGAATATTATTTATTTTCTATTTTTTGAAGTAATTTTTGTGCTAGTGTGAACCTGACATAATAAATGTTTGTCAGTTGGCATGGAAAAAAGTCTGTTCTATTGCAATTACATTCGCTCAGTATTAGTAATATGTGGTAGCTTTGAACAGAAGAACTCTTATTTTAAAGAAAGATTCTAGAAGTATTTATTGGGATTCTAGTGCTGTGAGGCATGTGTGTGCTTGCTGTGACTTTGACGACATACACATTTTAGACAGCCTAAAATCTGACTTTTAAAATATTGCTACTAGACCATCGGGTTTTTAAAGAGTGTTTTAGATTCTCATCTCATTTACAAATTAATATTGGATGCCCCGTTATGCTAGTGTAATGGTGCTTAACTTTTCCTGATCTGTGAAAAGTGGAACTGTATTTGTCCTTGCCATTTCACTAGGCAGAGAAAACAGAGGTCACCCCTGGGAAGGAACGTAATAAAAGCCTGTAACAAGGACAAATTTGGAGGTTGGTGATGCTGAAAGATAATTCTTTTAGCTACACATTTGCATTAATTTGGAAGCTTTGCAAAACAGAGCAGCCAATGTGGATTCCTTCCCATTATTTGATTCAGGCTGTAGGATAACTTTGTTTCTTGAAAGGTCAAATTTTAGAACTTTTACTTCATCATCCAATTAAGGGATTTACTTGTAAATATCTAGAAAATAGGCTCTCAAAGAATAAGTGCTATCATTTTATAGAGCATTTCTTAAGCAGGGAAGTGGTTTCTTTAAGAACAGAACTCAAATCAGCACTACTATACTCTCAGTAATTCAGGTTTAGTTTTTCTAGCCTAATTCTTGAAGGTTTGCACTTTCTTTTGTAGATGGCACAAATGAAGCCAATACACGCCTGTTAACAGAAAATACAATTCTGTATAAGTTGCAGTAGGAGACTGAAACTTTCTGGTAGCCAACCATGTAATAAAAAGCCATCTTTCTAGATTCCTTAAAGTCATTGTCTCTTGAGGTTAGTAGAGGTACATTAATAATGATTAGCAAGTATATATCAGCAAAGAGACTGTCAGAGCTGAAATAAAGTTTCATAAAGATCTCCCATGAGAGTCAGTGGGAAATTGGTTGCCATTCTGTATCAGTATTTCCACACTTTGTTTTTTCTGTTTCCTTCATTGGGAACTAATTGCCAAAATTGTTTTCTTTAGTGTAGGCTTAGGAGTTGCTACTTCCTTTGCTGGTAGACAGGCTCAGCAATCCAGTATTGAAATTATCCAAGAACATTGTTGTTCATAACTTCTGAGATCTGGGAGCTTTTTCATAGTACATAACAGAAACAGGAGCTCTGAGTATGTATTGTGAATGAATGCAGGAGAGTGATTCATACCAAACCTGATACAGAGTATGTGTCTGACGTGATGGGAACTCAAGTCTGAGTCATTTTCTTAATAAAAATATGAGCATCAGTTTGAGGTGCTTTCAGCCAAAGAGTGCTCCCATGCTACTAGACCATGGAGTGTGTTTCTACTTCCTGTGTCCTAATGAGTATTTGCTTTTTTCCAAAGAACTGAAATAATTTTGTCAGGGAGGAGTGTTTTGGTGTCCCAGTAGTTAGGATGTTCTTCTGGGAAATCTAAGTTATGTTTTTGCTTCAAGTTAAATAAAGCAGAAATTTGAGTATGTGTGTTCCACATCCTTAGTGCCATAACCTCCAGGATAGGTGCAAAATCGAGGTTTCTGACCTTAGATTTGACTGGAAATTTCTGTCTGGCTAGGACACAACTTCCTGGTGAAAGCTTGGTATGTTTCCATGAGCAATTGTTGTTTTGGTGCATGGATATTCTGAATTAGAAAACCAAAGTTTATGCAAGGCAAGGAGAAAGGAGAGGAGGAAAAAAGAAATCTTGACTGGTTGTATGCAATATTTATCTCTCAGTGTGAATGTTTAGGGCATTTGCCCTAGTGAGGTATGCCATGTTCTTCACCATGGCAGCTCACTAGTTGTCACAGGAGATTGCACCCCACCTTGTGTTTTGCTTTTAGTTGTGATGATTCAGAGAACATAACTTGGCCTGGCTACAGGAGGTGGGGGAAAGTACTTTTAAACTTGCAAATCTCTAGTTTTGTTTAGCAGTCTGAACTTCTCTGGCATGTCTAAACGATTCCTGTAAAACGCTGGTGGTGATAGTGGGGAAGAAGTTAACAGTTCAGGCTCTCAGGGCAACCTGGATATTTACCTTGAAATAGCTACCAACAGTTGGCAGTAACATTTGACATTTCAGTTAAATTGCTACTGACTTCTCATCTTAGTGCAAAAAATTCTAGAGTTCTTTCCCAAATGGAGATGAGGAAATTTGCAGACTGCTGTTCTTGAGACTTTTTTCTCCTTTAAGATTATAGGGCAGGCTCTCATCACTCGTGGCCTCTTGATTAAATGTAATTGGACCTTGGCAATTTTACTTTCCCTCTTTCTTGGACTGCTGGGTGTTTTGCATGCTTACATGGGTTATCCGCTGGAGGTTAGCACAGTAGGTTATTTTGTTGCCTGATGCCTGTACACCAGGGGTGGCCAAACTTTTTTGACATATTGGCTGCACAGTGATTTACAGATTAAAGCTCTGGTCTGCAACGGTGCCAGCAAGGCTGCTGTTCTCGCTCGCTGACACATTGCAATGCTTTAAGCTACAAACTCTTTGCTTACCCTTTCAGTCTTATTATAGTTCTTATCCCTCATTTCCTTTTGGCACAAAACACTCCATTATTTCTTCTTTATCCTGGGCTCCACTCCTATCTCTGTCTCAAGTAACTCATGAAAATGACAGAACAAATAGAAATAACTGGTTGGGGCCTATCTGTCTTGCAGAGGGGACACAGAAGGGACAATTTCCGCTGCAATACGGAGTACAAAACTGGGCCAGATATTGTCCTTAGGTTACAGTGTGGCCATCCATGAGCAGCTGTGCTTACAACAGGTGGTCTTTAAGGAATGCATCTGTGTTTTTCTCTCAAAGATTGCAGAGGTAGTTGGGCTTACATTTAAAATGCACCAAAAAAAAAAAATTTTTGACAAAAAGAGAAAATACAAAGACCCAAAGATGTGGAAGCACTGGTGTCTCTGTGGGTCTGTCACTGAGTTTCTTGGAGGAAGACCTGTCATTACAAGAAAATATGAAATGAGGGGAAAATGTCTTCCTATTTTTTTTCCCTTAGTTTTATTCAGTAAGTCCTAAGAACAGTTTTACCATTTCAGAGCAAAGGCTCCACCTGGTCTAGTGTTCTGCTTTCAACACAAGCAATTCTTTCAACGGTATTTTGATTTTGTCAGCCATAAGATAGTGACTAGGGAAGCGTTGGAACAGGAAAAGGAGGAACATACGTGATCCTTTTAATACTCTTTCAGCTACTTCAACTGCCAGTATTTTTTAGCTTGAGATTTTGTAAGCCTGATGTGACTTGTCTGTTTAGTTGCCTGCAATAGATAGTTCTCTCAAGTGCTTATCCAGACTTCCTTTGAATCCATAGAAACATTTTGCATTCACATCCTTTGGCAAGGATGTGAGAATTGCTACTCACAACATTAAAAAATAACCTTTTTTTGTTGGTGGTTTTTTTTTGTTTTGTTTGTTTGGCTTCTTTGAAGCTGGCTCATACTAACTTCTTTCCTAACAACTTACATATCTGAAATTTGTGATAAAATATAAGCTGTCTTTTCACTTTATTTTGATTGTCTTAAAGGCTAAGGTGGACTGTGGGCTATGTTTATTATTACCATCATTTCTTATGGTAGTTTTACTTAAGGTATTCTAACCTTTCACAAAGAATCTAAATTTGGGTATC
The DNA here is from genome assembly GCA_039720435.1 of Amazona ochrocephala. Classification (NCBI taxonomy): domain Eukaryota; kingdom Metazoa; phylum Chordata; class Aves; order Psittaciformes; family Psittacidae; genus Amazona; species Amazona ochrocephala. The sequence goes on from CM077879.1 coordinate 68,516,161, forward strand.
CATGTAATGAAGGCAGAGTTATCACAGGAGTCTGTAGAAACTAATTGATGGAATTTTTAAAATTCGATGATGCATATAGGGAAGAATTCCTTATTAAAACACTTCATCTCTTGCTGAAGGTAAATAAAGAGAATGCTGGTTTCAGATGCCATTTTCTGTTCTTCTGAGTGAAAAATGTGCAGAGTGTGTGAGTATGGACACAGAAGAGACTGGTCAGGGCCATTAAGGGCTATTAGTGCACACAGAGCCCGGCCATATCACATGAACAGCATGGCCAATGTAGAAAGCACTTTTACAGGGGTAGCCCTCCAAACACATTTTTGTCTTAAGTGACTTAGGAAAGGGTGAACTGATTTAGAAAAACAAACAAACCCAGTCTGTTGTTTTCAAATGTTTACAGACTAATTCCAAGCCTTTTTCAAATGTTTGCATTGATTCAGAATTGTTTCTTTATTTTATTTTGCTCTGTCCCTTCTGTTTGGGTCTGTTGTACTGCTCTGGTGGTCTCACATTGGTGGTAAAAAACAGTATAAAAGCTGCTCCCATGTCTGTCAGCTTATCTTTGCTTCTTCAGTGTTCCTGCTGAGCTCCTGGGCTCTTTACTGCAGGAACTACAGTAAAGTTACTTAAATAACTTTATCAGCAGGACACAGAGATTTTAGGGACCATCTTCCACCCAGTCTGAGTATTCAAATTTAATCTAAACTTTCTACTAACTTGAAACATCTTGATTGCAACCAAGAATAGGGATGTCTCCTACAGCAAGCAGAAGAAAAATCCCTTCAAAAGGTATTATCAGAGGTTTATTGGAAAGAAAGTGCTGGCAGGAGTTAAACAACTGAAAGAACCAACTTACAAATAGTTACGCTTATCATTAGATATTGAAGGTGAAGAATGGATTTTGCTTTTTTATTTTCTCTTGTGTATCCGTCTGGTTGCATTAAGATCTAGAACTGCATCAGAGTTATCTATAGGGCCTTAAGGCATGACAGGCTTAGAGACTTCAAATAAAGGCTTAAACCATTTTGTAGAGTTAAGTTTGTCCAATATTCTCTCTGTTGCCATTAAAGAAAGGGTCCCTGGCTTCAGCTTATCATGTGGCCAGATCAACAAAGAATCAGCAGATAAGTAGTAACTTTTGAACATATTAGAAAAAGACACTCTCATTGTAAAAGTGACTATGATGTAATTATATATACTTGCAAATCCTATTTTACAAATAGTAGCAAAATAATTGATTTTCCGTAGAATAATTTAAAGATGTATCCACTGCATCAATGTGCAGAGGTATCTGAAATTCATCTAGGAGAACACGTTGTCATGGTTTAAGCCCAGCCGGTAACTCAGAACCATTCAGCTGCTTGCTCACCCCCCCTCTTCCAAACCTTAAACCACTACACATGTGAATGAGTCAAATATCTGAAAGGCTAATAAAGACTCCAGGAGGTCCTGAAATTTAAAAGAAATACCAGAAGGACTGTTAGCAATAAGTGTTTAACAAGTGCTGACTTAAAGCTACTGAAGATATAATAGGTTTAAATTTACTGTTAGGAATGATAAAGTGTAGAAGGTCTGGCTTTGATGTATGGCCAGAATCACCAGCATGATAATTCCTGCCACTTTGATGTGGGTACCTCGGCTACAGATTTTGGAATTCTGTGTGGTTTTAGGCAACCTAGTTTCTGCCAGGGCCAAAATTGGAGGAGAAACGTGCAATCCATAAAAGTCAACCACAGAAAAAAGTCAACGACAAGGAAACTAGTCAAATAGCATTAGGAGTCTCAATTGAACCCATGAATATCAACACATGTAGCATGAAATTACATCGACATGATTTGTTGGGCCTAAGGGCAGTGCTCTGACATGATGTAGAGCACCTTTTCTTGAGTGCAACAGAAAATGATGGCCTTTGGCATATTGCTTAGTTTGCTGCGATACCTTACCTTAGATCTAACATACCTAAAGCAGGCATCTTAACATCTAAATAGAGGCTGCTGCCATCTTGATAGGAAGAAAACAGTGGTTATGGCCCCAGTTCCTATGGAGGTCATTCTTGAAACACACAGTGCACTTAAGAAAGTTGGTATAGGCTTTCTTATACAAGTGTGTTTTCATGGATCATAGTCAAAAGGATTCTGAGCCCTGAGTAACTGTATCGTTCAAAATGCAGTATGGTAAATTGAAGATCATTCAATAGTGCTTACATGAAGCTGCACCAGAACTGGTAGTTACATCTAAAGAAAGAGAATCCATAGTCATAATTGAAAGTTCTCTGAAATCACCATTGAAGTGTGCAGCAAGCAGCCAAAAAAAGCTGACAAATTGCTGGCCTTATCAGGAAGAGTGCTGAGAACAGGACAGAGAGCCAGCTACATAAAACCCTGATGTTCCCACATGCTAAGTACTGTGTGTACTTCTGATTTCTGCATTTCAAGAATAGATAGTGGAGGTAAAGAAGGTTCATAGGAGGGCAATTTACATGATAATGGGGATGGAACATCTGCCTTATGAAGAGCAACTGAGACAGCTAAGACTTTAGTTTGAAACAGAGAAAGCTGGAAAGGGTTATAATCAAGGTTTACAGGCATAAAGGTGATGGATAAGATGAATGCATATGTTAATTAGCTGTTAAAATGGCACTGTTAGAATTAGAAGATACTTGCTGAAACTAACAGGAGATACATGTAAAATAGATAATCTTTTCTAAGGCAGATAGCTAATTTTGGTATGTGTTACCACAAAAGACTGTGGAAAGAATATCAGTGGGTTCAAAAGGGTTTAAATGAACCCATTATCATCTTGTCCATAAACAGACACTAAACAAAATAGGCAGGGAGGTACTTTTTAACATCCCTAATCTGGAGATTTTGATTGTTGGAAAACAGAAGAATGACACTGGATAAAGACCAGGCTTGTGTATTCTCCCTAGTTAGTATCTCCTCTACCACTGTTCAGGATCCCAGGCCAAGATAGACCATGGGTCTGATCCAGGATGACATTTCCCATGTCCTTTATTTTTAAATGTAAATGTTACTAATCAGTGATGGAAAACCTACAATAATACAACTTCGAGGCATTAACTAACGTGCTAACTAATTAACTATCTGTGGTCAAATTACATATTTCCCCAAATTAATTTAACAAAGTAGTTAGATTACCAATCAGAATCCTCCTTACAGACCAAATAACTGAAGTTGAAAAGAGTTTTCAGAAGAATTCATCAGATTGATGACAATTACTGATATTATGTACATATTTACTATAGAACATTGGTAATTTGCAGCAGATAAATCACTCCCATTGCATCCAGATGCCACTTTTAGCTGCCTTTTTCATTAGTATAGTTGTATTATTCTGAAGTACAAAGGAGAAAATGCTCTGAATGACAGAACAGTTTTGGCTGTTCTTGTAACTCCGAAGTTGGAAGGGAAAAAATGTTTGCTTATTTGAACTCCTAACCTTTTGCTCTGGAATTCTTGCATCAGTGTGTTTCATGATAATTCTGGCTTCAGACATGTCAGAAATATCACTGAGATTGTCTCTTTTGCAGATATTTGATACTTCCACTTCCAACTGAGATCAGAAAGTGTGGAGAAGTGTGATTTTTTGCTTGTTTGTTTCAGCTAACCAAACTCTTTGAAAGTTTGGAAACAAACTCTGGTTTTCACTCAGCTTTGTGGCGTTAGCATAGTTGGTACTATATGTATTTTAAGTTCCAGTCCAGATAAACCTAGGGTTTTAGCATTTTTCTTTTATACAAACAAACTTGTTAGTCTTTAGTAATGTAGTCCTCCAGTAGCCTTACGTGATATACTAAATAGCAGAAAATCACATCTGCTGGCTTTTATATTAGTAAACGGTTTGTGGAATTTCTGTAAGAGAGTAATTTGAAGGATGCTTTTACAGTTCAGCTACTAATTGCTAGCACAATATCTTTGTCTGTCGGAAGGAACTTCTTTGGCTTCATGGGTTTTGTATTGGACTTAAAATAAACAAATTAAATTTTGATTGATAAAGCCTGCAAGTGTTCCATAGAAAGCTAAATTTCACAGAGTTTGAGGATAATGGAACATGGACATTATGACAGTATCAAATCATTATTGCCCAATGTCTTCTGAATATCATTCTAAAAGGTTTGTACTGTGGTGTGAATCTCTTTTCAAAAAGTAGGTACTGTGGAAATAATGAGAATTAATACTGCCAGTGACCATACTGTGTCTTGCCTTATGGCACTGCTTGCCTTATAGTACTGCTGATATTCTCTGGTAATGATGTGCTAAAGCTTCATCACTAGAGTGCATATAGTTCGAATATTGAGCTTCATTGTCTTGTCTTCTAACTTATTGAGAGTTGCTTATTCATGAAAAGCAAAAGGGACAAGATGAGCAGTAAGAAATGCAAGAGCCACTTCTGGTAGTCTTGCTGCTGGCTCTGCACATTTTTTAAGTTCTCTCCAGGATCTCTGCAATATATGCAAGAAAAAGTTCCTAATTTAAAGCTCTTGTGTATCTATATATTCAGTTTGAGGTTTCTGCTAGAGAAGCAGTTCCCAACAAGAAGCAAGTTAGCTTTGCTACTGTGCTAACTTAAAATGAAAGCATTAAAAGAAAGAGTAGTTATTTAGTAGCATTAAAATAATGAAAAGCCGTATGATTCTTTTATTTCCTGCTAAAAGAAGCTGTTTCCCTTTTTCCCCCAGTTACAAGAAATTGTGATTCTTCTGATAGAGCATGGCATAAAGTTGCCCATTCAAATGTGGGGTGATTCTTAATCATAACCTTTTTATGCCTAGACACAGAAAGCAGAGATTTGGTTTACATGGCACTTCGACAAGACCATGTAAATTTCCAGAGATATTTTTCAGATAATTTTCAGAGAAAGTTGGTGAGTTTTATCTCTCATCCACATGTTTTTTCCCCTTTTTCCAGTACTTCAGCAGAGTGCTGATCTTCCTGGAGGATATCCAGTACATGCCTGAAAGAGATTAAGGCAGTCTGCAGGGGTGGGACATATTTCATCTAAATTTATTACCGTTCAAAGGTTCCTTAATGGTTTCCGCTGAAGTCCTTAGTGTTAAAACCCATGAACATTGCTATTACCACGACAAGTTAAAAATGTTGTAGGTGTTTTTCATGCCGTATTCCAAGAGATATCACAAGGAACCAGCAGCCGAAAACCACTAACTCACCTTTAGTCTTTTTCATGTTGGAACCAGGTCATAATTTGTGTTGTGCAACACAGAGATAAACTGTGGGTCTGCACATCTTCTGTTGCTGTCAGTTAGAATAGCTTAACTTAATTGAGTGAACTTTCTTACATTTTTTTTGTCCACGTAAGGACATGGTTCAGTGTAAGATATCAAGGAGCTCAAGAAACACAACCCAATTACAAGACTTTGATCAAAGCAACATTTAAAAAAAAAAAAACAAAAAAAAAAAAAAAAAAAAAAAACAAAAAAAAAAACCAAACCAAACCAAACCAAAACCAAACCAAAGCCCCAAACCCTTAAAATATTGGAAAGCAAAGGAATCTGCTTTCTTAACAAATATGACACAGATAGTTGTTATATTAATCTCATCACTAAATATTTGTACTTTGCCTTTAGAACTGTGGTCCAGTTTATACTGCTTCCTGAGCATAGTAACCAGATGTTAAAGTTATTTAAACTTTTATTAAATGGTACAGTAAAAAACCCTGGACAGGCCACAGTAGTGGTCAGTTCTTTCTGATGTAAGCACCTTAGTTCCTCTCTCCTCCAAAAGGAACAGTCCAAGGTAACTATGTAAAATGCACTTGGGAAGTTGCAGGTAAGGTGTGAGAGATCCGACAGATTTCAGGAAATGGGCCTCTGGCCATTGTTTTTAACAGATTGGCACAGGTGCAGAAACCTGTGAAAATCAGTCAAGCCTCTTTCCATTATCTTCTAAAGAGGGATGTAGAAACTGAGGAAATAAGGTTACAGGCTGTAATAAGAGTAATAAATACAAAATAAATATGTAATTTTTTAAATCAGGTTTTCATGTTAGGTTCCACCTAACTTGCCATCATATCCAGAAAAACAAGTAGCACTAGTAATGTAAATTTAAACATATGAAAGGGACTCTAAAATATATATATATATAAATATATTGCCTTGTATACTGAATGATAGTGAAAAAAACATGGTGCAGCACATGAACAAGCTCTATACAAGTCTTGTGATGGGTAGAGTTTGCTAAAATCTGAGTTCCTGTAAGTTACTGGAATTTAAAGGTTCTTATACTTGACAAGTTGCCTTTCAGTTTTGCAAATGGATCTTACACTTGAAGGAGGAATTCCTTTGCGTGCAGGTATGCCTTTAGCCTCAACCTTTTTTTTTTCCTTGAATGAATCAGATTGCATAGTTGTGTAAAATTTTAAAACATTTAAGTGTCTTCTGTTGTAACAAAGCTGTTAGTCTCTCTAGGTTAACTGAAAATGTTTAGTAGCGGATCAGTCTCCCACACTACCTTTCTTGCATAAGTACATGCAGGCATGACTTTCACAGCTTTGAAAGTACTCCCTTTAGGCCAGTTTTCAAGAGAGATGTTGCATGGCTGCGTATATCTCCAGGAGTATTGTAACTCTAGAAGGTAGTAAGAGTACAGTATCACAGTCACACCCTTCACTTTAGGGCCCCTTTCACAAGAATACTAAGCAAGCTCCTGTGCTAGTATGGCACTTTCTGGAATACTATAAGATCTCTACATTAAATTTGAGCCAAACAGTCAGTAAAGATAGATGTATGTGGTGATATTGGTACCCAAACTCATGTATGTTAATGTTTTCAGTATTTACATGAATGTCACAAAGGTAGTACAAATATTGCTTAGGGGAGAGAGCCTCTTAATTGAACTGTAGATCTGAAATTCAGTTAATAGTTCTGTGCAATGTCCTGCTTGACATCAACTGTTCATTGAAGAAGTAGAAAATTTTCAACAGATGACCCATTTTTTTCTTATTCTCCTATGTCCACTTGATATAAATGCTTTCCAGAAGCATTTCTTATGTGTTGCAGTTTGGTTGAACAGTAAACTGCAATCCTATTTACTATAAGGGACCCTCACAGAGTTTTCAGCTTTCTACTGAATTTTATGTTACTTTAACATAGGGAAGACAACACTCTTCTATTAATGTTAGCTATTGTTCTGACTGAAATACTGCTTCAGCATGTACTGCTCAAGAAAGTGAAATAAGGTTCACTCAGTATCGTAACATGCAAGCTAATAGAACCCTGAAACGGGATTCTTCTATCTAAATGAAGTTTTCCCTTTATGACTCATGTTCTTTAAATTCATATGCTCTTGTCAGGACTAAAATAATTTGTGTTTGCATACATATTTTTATACATGGATGCTTTATAAATGTACCCAGAGGTTTAAAGCAGAATCTTTCCGAAAATTCTTAAAGAGGTCACGGGACATTTTCCAGAGATAGCAGCACACTTCTGTGTGCCTTGCTCATACAAATGACATTTGCATCAAAAAGGTGACTGAATAAAAAGAACAAACTTGAGGCTATAAAATTCACAAACTTATGAAACAGTAATTTCATTGCCAAGTATATGACAAAATTCCTGTCATTTTAGTGGTGCCAAGATTTCATCCTGTTAAGTGTCATAGAGGAGCTTAGCAAACCATTTCTTTTAGGACACTGACAAAATAAGTCCCTCCTAAATTCAGGGTGCTAAAAGCTCAGGGTTTCTCAATTTGGGTCTGGATACAGCTTTTACACAATTCCAGAGGGGTGTCTCTGAAATTCTAATTTAAAGTCATATCTGCTTATAATTTAAGCATATAGTAATAACTAATACCTTAAAGGACACTTTAAGGGGCTTAGAAAAGAAGGCAGGCTAATAATTGCTGGCTTGTCTTTCATGGTAGTTAAAAACAATGAAACTGTTTCATCACTGATCAATAATAGTGAAGAATATAATGCTTAATCAGTTAAAATGGGATTTGTTTGGTGGGTTGTGGGGTGGTTTTGGCCAATAAAATGTTGAGACATGCATTAAAATTTAATATTAATGTGTATATATATAGGATCATAGAATATTTTAGGTCTGAATGTTATCTGATCCAGTCTCCTGCTCTAAGCAGGGCCTTCTATGTTGTATTAATTTGTCCCACGCCTTGCCTAGTAGACCTTTGAATACATGCAAGGGTGGACATTCCACAGCCTTTCTGAGCAGCTTGTACCCTGCATAGCCACCTTCTTTTTGTCATTTTTTTTACTTCTATGCAGTCTGAATTTTATGATCTTTTGCTTATTCTACATTTCTGCAAGGTGCCTGACTGTCTTCTAGATAGCTGCTCAGCAGGTAGCTGGACAATAGAAACCCTAAGACTTGTCTTCACAGGCTCAGCTCTCAGCCTCTTAAATTCTGTGCTCCAGACCAGCCTAGTGGTCCTCATCTGGACTCACTCCAGTTTGTCATGGGGGCCATGGACTGTGTGTGGAGTTTCTTGAAACTGTTCAATAAAAGAATATACTTTCTATATTAGCAGCCTTTAAAACAAGACATTCATCTCTAAATCATTATACAAAAGAGAAGTTGTAACATTTCCTCTATGAGGTTATATGTTTTATTCCCTTTTAAGAAATAGCTAAACTGAAGTAAATAACTGTATAAAGGTTGCTAATCACTTCTAGCTGTAAAGTCAGCACAAACAGAAATTTTGAGTGCACACGCTGCTGAAAGGGTTAAGTGCTTGCATGGTACTTCGGGAGCTAGAGGTGGAATTTGCTGTGGAAGTGAAGTAATTTCGTTTATCTCTACTTATGTATCCAGTTCCAGTCTTGGAGGGTACCTTTAATCAAAACTATTTTTGCTCACTGGGTAGGAAATGATTTCTCCCAGAAACCTTGACCCAGTAGCAAGATTGTTGCTGGAGGAGAGGAACTGTACTCTTTCTCCTTGGGCCTCCTTGAAGGAGGTGGTACCTCTTTTTTACTTAGTATAGTCGTATATATGTCTCTGACTAATGAAAAAATGTCTTTTGCTTTTTATATGGAGTGTTGTCTCATTCCAAGAAAACATCAGTAGCATAGCTGATGTAAATGAGACAGGGGAGGAAGCTGAGAAGAAATCAGAAATCTTGGACATATCATCAGTATCATTAGGTATTTGGCCAGTTTTATGTGCAGATTGCAAAAGTACTTATTCAAAGTAGTTTATTTTATATATGGAAACATTTGATAAAGATTTTAATGTGAAAGGTAATATTTATAAATGTATTGATGTAGATCAATATACAATGTTAGGATGTATATCAATACAGTGTAATGATACACGAAACAATATGATTTATATAATATATAGAATGAAATTTATAACAATATACAAAAATATGTATATCAATGTACAATATATAAATTATATATTGAGGGTAGATTTAGATTAGATATTAGGAAAAAACCTTTCATTATGAGGATGTTGAGGTGCTGGCACAGGTTGCCCGGAGAAGCTGTGGCTGCCCCATCCCTGGCAGTGTTCAAGTCTGGGTAGGACAGGGTCTTGGGAGACATGGTCTAGTGGAAGGTGTCCCTGACCATGGCAGGGGGGTTGGAACTAGATAATCTTAAGGTCCTTTCCAACCCAAACCATTCTATGATTCTATCATGGTAATGGCATAATGAGGATAATGGCAGATCTGAAATTGTCAGAAGTCCTCCTACTTATTTTTCTGTCCACAAATGAGTAGAATTATTTATTTTCTTTTTTGGTCCCTGAAAAACTGTCTCAGTGTCCTTGTTTTTATATTTAAGGAAATTCAAAGACATCTATATAAATTCTAGGGTTTTTTATATCTCTTATTTTCTAGGTTTCTTCTGGCATTTTACTTCTTTTCTCTTAATACATCTAAAAAGAGGCTAACTTTTACTTCTTTCATAGCATTCAGCTTTTTTTTCTTTATGTGTACCTTTTTTGCTTCTTAATTTGGAAAAGTTTGCTACTTCTGATTCACTTTCCTGTGTACAGCATTCAAGATGTGCTGCACTCACAAGCAGTCTCACAGTGAACCAAGTCACTGTCACATCTAAAGCGTACATAAATTATTTTTCAACTAACTTAGGTCTTCTCCTTCCCTGCAGTCCCAAATAGATAAGATGCCATGCTAGAGAAGACCCCAGTACTACTTGTTGGCTTTAGAAGGTTCATTTCAATAGGAGTTGGCTGTATTAAAGAGCCATTTATGCTTTGTTGTCAAGGAGAACTTGCCAGGGGACCTAAAGGGTCATTGGCCTTCACTTAGCACCATATAGTGTAGCAGATGCTTCATGACATGTACAAGGAAAGGATTTAATGGTGCGTCAAGAAATCCCAGCCTCATCACTTTATTTTTTACTAATTTGTTGCTGTCTAGCAATGAGTTGCCATTTTATTGATAGGTGGGCTTTTACTTATATGTACCAGAGATGGTGGCAGGAGGGAATTAAAGAAACATTGCCCGTGACAGTGCATATTTTACTCCTGCTTTTAGTAACTCATCTTTCTAGGTAGAGTGAATTGGTCCTTAGACAAGAATTAAACCCAGAAATGTAAATTCCTTGAGCTTTTAAAATTCCATTTGGCTTGGTAACTGTGAATGCAGCCATTTTTTTTAGAAAATACCCTAGAATTTCAAGGAGCAACAAATTTGTCAACTTCTTTATGCACTACATTACTGAAGTGTTATGATGCACAAGTGCCAGATGTGACCTACAAACAGTTTTAGGACCCTTCCTCAAAGACAGCATGCGTGGTGTCTCAGGAATAGAAGGATACAGAGAGTAGTAACTGGGGTACTTGTTACAGAGAATGTTCCTTTGCAGTCGTAGTCTTTTGTGATTCCTTATGTTTCAAGTACACACAGCATACAATCTGGGCAAATACAAAGTACAGCACAGATTGCCTGAAGAGATTGTAGGTAAAGTTTTAAAAGCATTAAAAACCCCAACAGAAAGGAAGCCCTTAGGATGAGATTCTCTGGGTAGACAGTATGTGACTATCTCAGGTTTTACTTGGTAAACAGGATGATTTTGTAAGACAGTTTGTTTGAATTTAGCCACTCTTTTAACCATCATGGTGGCCCTACAATGTGATTTTCCTTCCTCTCTCTTATTTAGACAACTGTGTCTTCAGTGCTATATAAATCATCTGAGTTAATCTGAGAAGTGAAGGTTTCCAAGAGCGGCCACACCCTGAAGGCATGGCATGTGAGACAGAATGCCTTCTATTTTAGGAATTCTTCTTTTCATCCGAAGAAAATCCCTCAAAAAGTCATGCCTAGCCATCAGGACCCCCTGGATAAATGGGAATTTATTATGTCATCTTGACACTAAAAAATACTCCATTCTAACTGTGGTTATGAAGTGGCTGGTGGTACTTTGTGTTCAGGGTAGATAAATGGATTTCACTACTACCCGATAGCTAAAGAAATTCTTGATCCGAATGAGAACATCAATGCCTATTTCTTATTTGCTCCATTTCAGTGAGGTAAGTTTAATAGTATTTACACTGTGAGAGAATGGAAATCTCTCAGAGTAAAAAAAGAGAAGCAACGTAAACCAAGATTAAAATTACCACTTGGGGAACACTTTTTTAAGGTTGTTGGGATTTTACTAAACATGGTTTTCAAGATTTGCTGATACCTCTGTCTGTTTCCAAAGAGAAATCTTTGTATAGCTGTCAAGTAGTGCATATGTGGAGAGCCCAACAAGGCAAACTTTTGTTGGACCAATTGCATGTGTACTGCCTAGTTTGTGCAGATGCAGACCAGGTCTATAGCTAAGGTTCCATTTCTCTTCTGTCTGTAAATCTCTGATGAATTATCCAGGTCCACTTTGTCTGGGAGTGAGATAGCTGGGAGAACTAAAATGTACAGCATCTCACCTTTAGTTTCAATGTAGGAAAATTTGCAGACAGGATCTTCTGGTTTAACAGCATTTAACTGTGGTTTGGTAGATAGAAATGATGAAGAGGTTAATCTGTTCTACTGAGAAGAATTCTTGTGACCTGTGAAATAAAAGTCTGAATCACCAGTGCTCATAAGCCAGATTTTGGAATTTATCAGAAGAGTTCTCTCTGGGTTATCTTTTTCATACTTTTTTTTTTTTTTTTTTTTTTTAAGGACATGGGGATACTGACAATTTAAGAATGAATTGTCTAAAATGAGACCCACAGAAGATAGAAACAAGAGTGTTTCTTTAACAGTGTATTACTTATTTAAGAGCTGCATTGTATTCCCATTCATATTGACATATGTACATTTAAGTTTCCTGAAATCTGAAGCATATGAATATATGAAGTATCTTTGAATGTGTTAAAGGGAGATCTCTTAACACAAGCTTTCAAAGTAATGTACCTTTGTGAAGTGGAATAATTTTAAGGCCGTTATATCTTTCTCACAGAATGGATCACTGAAGTTGCTCAGGTCAGTACCTGTTAATTCTTGTCTCAACCAAATAGCTTTGCCTTAAGAATAGGCAAAAATAAGTTAAAAAGAACAACAAATCATTACCTGTTACTGAAACATCCAGCTGCTCATAATCTCACTGAAAGATCTATTATGTATTATTTTAGGAGTGGGAAGTGAAATAGATGATGCTATTTGAAGAATTAGAACTTTTAGGACATATTTGCAAGTTTCCTCACATAAATATACATCAATCCCATTCTCACCTTGTTTTTTTCCAGTTCTGGAGTGAAGCTCTGTTCTGGGTAAAACAAATATTTTTACTGCTTAATTCACTAGTGTCAAGACTCAGCTGTTACCACTTGGACCAAGACTGTCTTTCTCTAGAGCTGTTCTGTGATGGAAGCGAGTGTTCATGATGAAGTAGGACAGATCCAGTGATTTATTATAAGGTTCTGATGCAGGACAGTAGCTTCTTTCAGATACAGATACTTTTTTTTTAATAAAACGAAACACTATATGTGAAAGAAATGAGGGAACCATTCTCATTATAGGAATCTGTAACATAATTAGGAGGAAGAAAATCTACTCTGTAGAGAAGCAGCAACAAAGAGAGGAAAACCCAATAAATCAAAAGGTAATGGAATCTGAACAGGCTGTGGAGTTATATGTAACAACTGCCAGCAATGGAATGTTTGAGAATAATATAGCTGTTACCTGGTAAATCGTAAGAAATCTGAGAAATTAAAAGATCGAAGTGTAGCAGCTCGGAGCAATGCCAAGTGCCATACTGTGTGTATCTGCCTAAACAAGGAAAATGTAGAATGCTAATCCATTAAAAGCTCCCATAAGGATAATAACCTAAATTAAAGCAATGATTTCTGAACTTTGGCATAAACCCTGGAGCCTAGTAGATCTCAGAATATGAGAATGGGCTTGAGCTGCAAACGGAACATCCAGGCTTTGAACACGTGATTTTTCTGGACCACCTCCATTTCAGCTATTGGAGTAACATGCAGGAAGAAGAGAATAGATCCCCTTAGAATAACATTCTCTAGTGAAGCAAAAGCAAAGTCAAAGTACATGTATTCTGTATTTGCCTCCTCTGAGGCCTCCCACAGTAGAAGATAGCATGGAAAAAGCAAGGCTGGTACTCCATCGAGCTGACAGAAAGTCCCCAGGGTGTGCCGTCAGATGACGTATGTTTTGTTGTTACCTAGGGCTTTAGCTTTTGTTTGGGTTTGATGATTTTTTTATTTGTTTGCTTTTTGCTCTGGAATGCACAAGTAGTTTAAAAACTGTTTTAAAGAAGAGAGGGGAGTACAGTTTGAATTATCTGTATTTCTCCTTTCCCTTCGCAAGAAAGCCGATGGAATTTGGCATCTTAACCCGGCCTCGCCTGATGTGATCGCAAACAGTCAAATTTTTATTAAAATGTTTTGAATCTTTCAAACATGATATTGATAACTGAAATGGAGCAAAGAGACAGTAGCATCTGGTTTTAATGAGTGTGGTCTGCTTATACTTGAAAGGAAAACCATGCAGGAAAAGACTGGAAATTCTTGTTCAGAGAATCAAAGTGCAACACTGTTTTTCAATACCTGACATCTGTATGCTTAGAATGACCTGGGTGACTTCACTCATGTGATTGTTCATATTTTTTAGATTAAAATGCCATATTTGGATCTGAAATATGTTTTGTGCTTTTTTTTTTTTTCTTTTTTTTTTTCTTAGTCTGTTTTATACTTCTTTCCAGTCCTACAGTCTTAACAAAGCTCTTTGCTTTAAGCTCTGTGATACCTTTATAACTTGGCAACCTCCTCAATATAGTATATCAAACTATTTTTATGTAGAAGTATGTGTTCCCATTACTATATTGCAGTCTAGACAAATAGGGCAATCCTTTGTGGAGATATTTTTCTCCTCTGTATATTAATATCTGAAAGAACAGAATTACTTGAAACAACCTCCTAAACTGCAGACCCATATAAAAGCAACTTAAGACATATCCTGTCTTTTAAGGGAAAAAAAGAGAGCACCTTGTCAAAACAGATCCTGCCATAGGCCTCCCTGCTTCACTTCAACTCTAGTTTGTTAGCAGCATTTCAGCCCAAGCTCTTCATGGACATGCTGCACACCGTTAGACTTTGAAAGCCTTCTAGGAGAGTAGTACTAAAGGAATATACTAAAACAGCTTCCTGCATCTTTTCTGGGATTTCATATTGCTTATGTGAGGTGTGTAAACTTGTTTGGAAATGCAGCCTTGATATCTGCTTAGGTTTTGTATTTTGAGTTCTCTCCAGTCAAGATGATGATGAAGAAGAATTTTAGCACCCAACTGCTTTCCCTGTTGCTTATATCGATTCAGGGAAGCAGTCACTGAAGTGCCTAGTCATAACAATGTAAGGCTGTGAATAATCACAGAAAAGAGGTAGTGGACACTTTCAATACCACAGAGAAGTTGGTATGGTGAAGAATACACCAGGTAGTTGAAAATGCTGATTTAAATTTAATTTATTCCACTTAGTCCATTCCACTAATTTTAGCATAGTATTGTCTGTATGCAAGTATTTGAATTTAGAGTAAATGTTTGGAAAAGAATAAATGCTCTTGACCATAAACTCCTACCTGTTGACTATATTTTGAAGTTTTAACTCAATTTTTCACATGAAAGGTGGAGGAGAAGTGCCCCAAGTACTTAGCATATCTACATTCCTAAAGTTTTCAGCTTTTAAAGTTGTAGTAAAAGTGGCTTTCAGTTACCAGTAATAGCTTCTTCGAATCCCTTTATTATAATCCCAAAGCTGAGAAATCAATGGGGTTGGCCAGTTTGATTAAATAGTTTTAAGTCAAACTATTGCAAAATAGCCTTTAAAAACAAATAAATATGCTGCATTGCCTTTGACCATTTACAGTTTTTCTTTGGCTCCACCAAGCATGTGGATGTCTAATCAGGGGATTATCAAGTAGACTAGAGAAATATAACAAAGTTCTGTGCTCTAGTAAATATTTGTATAGCGCAAGCCTGGAGAAAGTCCATGTTATATTTTACTGTTGATAATTTAATAACTCTGTGGCACGCCTGAAATTGTACAGTAAATGTCAGGATGTGTCAAATGAGGTATCTTGTAGAATTTAATAACATAGTACATAAGATGAAGCATATGCATGGGTAGGTAACACCATCATTGGAAAATGAGTTTTGCAACTAATGCTTAGGGCCTTTATTTGAATTTTGTCTAGAAATGAAGTGGGCAGTGGCCATCCAGTTAATGACAATGTAAGTGACAAACAGAATAACCGATGCAGAAACAGTCCAGTCCGCCAAATGATCATGAGACCAACCAACAGATTTCATAGAACAGTCAAGAGATCTGTGATTTCCTCTTGCTACAGAAAATAAACCATAGTGTAAGCAATTGGTTAAATTAACTGAATCTGTGTAGCTTGTGTCTAAGGGATAGCATACAGCATGCTGTCTGCCACAGTAGTTTGTTTGCACTGAAATTAAGCAATGATTGAGGCACAGAGCATTTCCTGGGGATTAATGACCGGCTGAGAAAAGTTGATGGTCCAAAGAACAGCTCCTGGCCATTAACCCCAGCCAGGCATTAATCCAAAGGAAATGCCCTGCCCCAAGATCTTTATTACTCTTAGAAAATGAAAACAAAGAAAAACAAACCCATAAGGACCTAAGTGTGTGTTCAGAGTGGTGAAGTTTCAAATAATTGTGCAGATTTTGATAAAACAAATACCTTAGCATTTATTTAGCCAGAGTGGTTGGTTCTCTCTAAAGCATCTTGATATCATCTAGACCTGCAGAATTGAAATGAGGCTAACTGAAGAAATGTGACCTTGTTTTCACCTTTATTGATCTTTTTCTCAGTATGGAAAGCAACATATGTTTAATTCTAATGTGATTTAATAAAGGTGACTGTGGACTTTAAATAAGTAACTTTAAGTAGTCTGTATCATGTTAAGTATTGAGAATAAGTGCTGAAAGAACGCCAAACAGATATAGACACCATTTTTGTTATATTTAAGCCTGTCTTTTCCTGATGCTGAATGCAATGGACCGTCTATACCTTGACAAGCAAAAATAGTTGTAAATGTGAAAAGTACACAATAAATGATATTTTAGAAAGTATCTTGGATTTCTTGAGGTAAATTGCAGACCAACTTCTTGGATGTTTGTTGTTTCCTCTGAATTTTCCTGAGCTAAGAGCACTTCAGGAAACGTAAAAAAGATGACTGTTCTTCACATATAAATTTACCTTCTTCTCTACGGTGAAGCAGGATAACCTCTGCTTTATGGCCTTTAGAAAATCTATAAACCTTTTTTCAGAAAACAAACTACTGATACATGTACTACTGCAGTTTGTATTCAGTAACTAAACTGATCCAATGTTAACATAAAGCATGAACTTACTTTATTCATTTACAGATAGAAATTTTTCTTTCTAGACTATGCTCTCGGTAAGATTAGATTTGCCTGTACCACTGGTGGATCTGGGGAACTTATATCAGTCAGGACTCATAAGACTTAATGGTCTACCTCTAGCCACCTCTAAAGGGAGATGAGAGGCTGGGAGAGAAGTTGAAATGAGGCAGCTTAGTTTCATGATATATACTAACCTATATTATAGGTCCATGCAATGGAGATATACTATAGCATAACAGGAACATTTGCACACTGGAAGAGGTTGCCCAGTGAAGTTGTGGCTGCCCCATCCTTGGCAATGTTCAAGGCCAGGCTGGACAGGGCTTTGAGCAACCTGGTCTAGTGGAAGGTGTCCCTGCCTATGGCAGGGTGTTTGAAACTAAATGAACTTTAAGGTCCCTTCCAACCCAAACCATTCTATGGTTCTTTGATTTTTTTTCTTTTTCTTATTTAAAGACAGATTTATGTAGTCCATATAGTTAATAATGAATAGTTAATTTGCAGATAAAAATCTCTTTATAGGTGAATGTTAAGAGTTTGGCGTCAATTTAAGGAAAACAAATTGTTGAAGATAAATGTTCACAGAGAAGCTGAGGTAAAATGTCTCTTTTTTTTTTTTATTCCCATGTAACCAATACAATCCAGATTCATTTGCTGTAAAGATACACTGTGATTTCTGTATGTCATTAATTTTACACCAAAGTAATAGGTATCATGCATTATTTTCAAAAGCACATGTAAAACTATCCTTAGCTCTAGCTGGCGGAAGATGTCCTGGGGGATTACAGTGACAGTGGCTTACTGCCAATCAGGCAGAAAACTGAAATTCTATTCTTGCATTTTCATCCATTTATGTATATGTGGAACAGAAATCTTCTAATCTTCTTTCTAGCAGACAAAGTTAGAAGTCAGTGCAACTGATAGTGTGGCTAGAAAAACTCTGACTTCAACTTAGGTGTTATTTTGAGGAGAAAAGGTAATTAACCTTTGGAATAATGCACAAACCCAATGATTGTAATAGATTATCTGTCAGTGAGCATTTTAAAATTATATTTTATTTTTTACTTTGATCCATTTATTTCTAGAATATATGCTTTATTTTAAACAAGTTAAACTCTGGAGATTCCTTGATTGATGTTATTCATGAGATCAGACACTGCGATTGCAGTGGTTTGTTGTGGCCTAACAGCCTGCTTCTAGCTTGTTGCGTGTTACTGAGAAAATTTCTTTCTTTCTATCTTTAATATTTCCATTTCTAGAAAAAAAAGATCTTATGAATACTTATATTTTATTTGGGATTCTTCAAAGGAAAACAGCCTTATAATGTAGGAATATGTTTTTATAATAACCCTTGTTGTATATGCCATTGGTATGAGGAAGTAGCCATCAGTCAAATAGTGCTAAGAGAATACTGACTCATAAACTTCTGTGATTATAGTGCTGAAGCTGTGGAAAAAGTTTTTCATGTAAATATACTTTTCAGGTTAGTAGGATTTGTACTGACTTTACTGGGACCAGGAATAAGTGTTTACAGTGTTGTACCTGAATATACTTGTCATCCTCTGGTAACCTGGGAAAAAAAGCATTCAAATCATTGTAAAGGTTTTAGGACCTGATTCAAAACCTACTGAATTTGCTGTGTTTGGTGGGGGGTCTTTCAGTTAAACTCACTGGGATTTGGATCAAGATCCTATTTTGGAATCTGTAGTCTTGTATGCATTTTAGTGGCTCTCTCAAACTAGTACAGATTACTGCGAAATTCTTTGTTTTCCCTGTTTTATATAGGCTACAAAAGGAATTACTTCTGTTTGGATGCTTGACATCCCCATTATTCCCTGTAGAACAAGAGCTCTTGTAGATGTAGAAAGCTATATAAATCAGGATTGCAATAAATGTAGTTTAAATCAGCATGTTGTGTAGTACAACATAGACCAGATAGTATAATATTTCTAGCAAAAATATAAAATAAAAAAAAAAAAAGATAAAGAAAACAGCTTACTTACTAATTTGAAAAGGAAACAACTAGCTTCACTTTAAGCTCTTCTTTCTTTCCTATTCAGGATACTATTCATTGAAAAAAAAAGACATTCAAGTAGTGCTAAACCCAGGAAATATATAGTGAATGATAGCTTGGCACTTGCAAACCTAAACAGGATGTGCTATGTTTCAAAAACCACACAGATACTAAGGTACAAGCAATGGCATTCCACACTAAGGGCCAGATCTAAAAATGGGCTAGAGCTCACTAGCACTGCCGTTCTGATGTTCTGCAGTGTGTAATTTTATATGTGTGGCCAGCAAAGTGGGCTTAAACCAGTAGTATGTATAGGGAGAGAAAGGCCTTGGAAGGCACCATAACCACGAAACATCTTGTTATTCATCAGAGAGTGGTGAAGGCAGAGGTGAGTGTTGAATCCTGCCTGAAGTCCTTTGAGAGGTAAGCACTTTTTTCTGTTAGGACTTTGCAGCAAAGTATAACTTCCTAAGTCTTTACACAATAGAGTTCATAGGATATTTTTTCTTTTCTTTTCTACATCTTCCAATGGCCATGATGAGCTCCAAAACAATGAAGTGTCTATTATTAGTGCTCACACACCGTACACAGGAAGTACAGAGTTCTTCTTCCACTTTAGAGGACTCAAACCTATCTGCTCTGAAGCAGTATAGGCTTCAGAGGGAAAAAAGGGCACTAACTTTTCTTTTGAACATTAGATACTATAAATTAACTGGTTGAAGCAAGTATAACCACAGTTTTCAGACTTGGTGATGAAGCCTTCTGTCAAGCAGGAAGAGATCTAGGACCTTGCCGCTGCTAAAATCATCTCTTTATCAACTTAGTAATTTTATTTTTCTTTTCCATGTAAACTGCATAGTCTTTTCTTGTGTCAAAACTCCAGTTCCTCACCTTTGCCTGTTATGTTCTAGTCTCAGAAGAGAAACCTTAAAACCTTGACTTTTCAAGAACAACTTCAGCACAATGATTCTTGTTGCCCTCCGCACAGATAGATGCTTTCTTTTCCATCCTGCAGTGGTAACTTCCCTTGCAAGTGAGAAATCAGGATTTGAATCCTTTTAGGAAGAGGATGGAGCTGAAATTCTCCCACCGTCATATATGAAGGATACTGAACTTTGATAAAAAGAAGTGGTAGCCTAATGCTTTGCCATATCTAGAAAAAAGAAAGAAATCATAGTTACAGTTGCCTTGATCTTGGAACTTGACCTGGAATGTCTACAAACTGCATTGTCAGAGATACTTGGGATGCTGTGGTTAGACAGGAATGAAGGTCTGAAGTGCTCTGCTCTGTAGTAACTGATGTGTTTAAAGGCAGGCATGAAAGCAGCAATGAAGGCACTCAGGACTCTTAAAATTCAAGGTCCTTTTAGAGTTGGATTATATTTGGTGGTAGCTGAATAGCCCTTTCATGATTGCCTAAATTCTACCTAAATTTCAGTCATATTTTCCCATGTTTATTTGCATCTGACCATGGCTGCTCACTGAATAAAAATCAAAATCACACCTTGCACAGTTACCATATATGGCCAAAACCTACTGCTTTTGATTTTCCTTTGAACATCAAAGCACTAGAAAGAGCATCTTTGCTGAGTTCACTGACGTTTTTTCACAGGGTGGTCTGTAAATAGTCTAGAGGTTTGCTTACTATATTAAAGTACAAGGCTTGCATCACATGCATACAGGCTATTTCTTTTCTTAATTGAGAACTGCAACATATTCTGGGAAAAGAAGAAAAATTTAATTTACCAGGTCTCAGCACATAAAGCAGTGAGTCTGAACTATGCCTATCTGTATGGAACGTACTGACCTTCTTAAAAGTCTTTTGCAGCCTAAATGATTCTATGGTTCTATGACCTGAAACAGTTTGTCACTTTGTCTTTGAAGTAATAGAACAGATTGTAAACCCATATAGCTTCTTTTTTTTTTTTTTCCCAAAGTATGTCATTTATGTCAGTCGTGCAGACAAGGGAACTGTAAACTAGAACAAAAAGAGACCAAACCATGGTAAAAAACTCATGGTTTCCATACACAAAGGAAACTAGAAGTGTGGCCTTTGGAGCAAGACATTTCACTGTATATGTAGGGGACAGCTGAGGCAGTCAGATGAAGCAGCAACTCACACACTGACCTTTTTGAACCCTGAGAAAAAGATGCACTGGGTTAATTTTAAGTCACTGAGATAAAGACCCAAAAGTACAGATAGCTTCTAATAAAATATGTTCTGACTATTTATCAGGGCTAAAATAGTTGTAAAATCTGCTAGAATTTTCTCTCAAGTAAACTCTCTCTCTCATCATCAAATAAAATATTTAGAGAGACCAAACTTGTATCCATAAATGTGCTCCTGTGTTCAAACGTAACTACCCTTTAGAGCCATCTCAAAATGCTTCTGCCTAATACCCCATTTTCAAATTGTGATAGGTGTTCAGAACATGAGGTTGTCCCTTTCTATATATATTAATTCACATAACATAATTCTGCAGGATGGCACACATTTACTCATGGGTTAAGATTATAATTGCATTTCAAAGCAGTTCTCTTGAAACATTCTAAAACAGATTATGTTCTTAAAAACTCTGTTCTTTACTTTGCATGTTTTAGTACTACATCCCATTAAAGCTCTGTTTGAAGTTACTAGGATTTGTTAAAAATTTGATAATGCCTAAGCAGATAAGAGATTATATGCTTTATGTATATATTTGAAGGATTTGTTCCAGCTTGGATACAGTGTATTAATTGGCCACCTACAGTGAACAGCAGTGTTTAATATTTAGAACCCTTTTCCTCATTGTTTTCCAGGCAGAAGAGCATGTAAGTATTCTTTTAACTAAATTTGCTAACTTTCTGGAACACATTTAAACAATGTGTGCTACTTGTGTCATATTACATTAACTTCACTTCTGCAGACAGGTTGTATACATATGTAATAAATAGCCCCTCAGGGATCAGATCTAGATTAACTGAGAAAAACGTACTCTGCTGTACGTTAAGTAATTTACAATATCTTAGTAAACATTAGAAAAGACATGTTTGTCTCACCAGAACAGGTTAACAGTGCCTGCAGACTCAGTAATGATTGTAGAATGTTAAACTATCAAGTGGAAAGTTATAATCACTTTAAATAGTCTATTTTTTTCCCCTAAAATATCAGACTGTCTGGAGTTTGAATCCATGATGTCTGTAATAACACTAAATGTTTATGATACAGAATGAAAGTGGTAAAGAAAGACACCAGTTCTGCAAAGGATCTAAATAGAGTGACTTAAAGCTGAGAGAAGGAGGCTTGGAGAGAAAACTTGAGTGGGTAATCTTTTATTTAAATATTATTCCTTTAAAATTAAATTGCATTATCTGCAATCAGAGGTGAAATATGCTTTAGGCATGCCAGTTGTATTTACATATCACAAAATCACTGTAGTCTCTCTATTTCTATCAGCTCAGTTCTGCCTGGTGATTTTTTAAATACAGGTATAGTGACTGTGCTGTCACTGGCTTTGTTTTTTATTGCCCCAGTCCAAATGTAATGAGTGTTCTAAGTAAGCCTGCGAAGATTATTTCAGAAGGCTTCAGATGCTTAACATGGACGTTCATTGCAACTCTAGAACTTGTTAGATTTGCTAGGTGTTGTGGAAAGTAACATATATATATATATATCTATATATGTACTATGTATATATATATAGTACAGCAAGAAATAAAAAAAATATCTTTCTTCATGTTAAATCAATGCATCCTTTGCCTGCATTGATTGGCTCTTAGATGTAAGCCTTCCCAAGCCCATAGAAAATAGTACTCACCACATAGCACTCATATAAGCTTAGGATAAACTGCATATTATAAGTGTGGTGATTTCAGGATTTAGCCTAGCTGCCTTGTCTTTGATACACAGAAGGAGATAGAAAGTAGGCTAAATTCCAAATGAGGAAGCATGTTTAGAATTCTGTCTTAATTGATCATTTAAGGACAATCATCTTAATTGTTTAATTACATTATTTAACTGTCTTAAAGTCAGGCAAGAGGCCCACCAGCATAGAGAAATAACAAACTGTAGTAGGAGAGTGGCTGGAGCAGAGGACCGTAAGCCCTGGATTCTGGAGAAGCCATTTAACTCTGTTTGCTTGTCCTGAACTAGAAATAATAAATACTTCATTATACTCAATTATTGGAGGTCCTAAGACAAGAAGTGCTGTATTACAAATAATCATTATTATTTCATTATATATCAGCTTTGCAACAAAAACAGCTGAAGACTTTTGTGCATGGAATAAAGGTAATTCAAGACATATTTTGTAGGAATGACTTAAAATATACATTAATTGCATATAAAATGTTAAGGCAACTGAAAAGCAGTTTATGCAAATGTTCATAAACATTGCGGCTATCTGTAGAAGAGGTATAATTAAGTTAAAAACCAAAATGTCATATTTATTTAGTCGCTTAGTCTGATTTTAGAGAAGCAGCTTGATTCGTTGTATATGTACTGTTTGGGGGGAGAGGAAAAAATATTTAAAGGAAGACAGCAGAAGCGAGAAGGAAGAAGGCTGAGTGAGGGACAAATTTTAAGTTTAGAGCATGGAAGGACTGGAAAGGTATAATCCTGTAAAAGTGGTGTCAGTTTAAGTCGGAATCCCTGAGTGCAGTTTGTTTCAGGTAGGCCTGACTCTATATTCTGTTCTAGCCAAACTGTCTATAAAGAACAGTGGAAAAGGTGTAATACTTTGTTTTCCATTTGAGGATCAGACATAATGACAAATATGCCAGGCTTTGAGAGAAGCTTGGAAATGAAGTTCAGTGGAATTTACCTCCCAAAGCTTTGTACTTATCCTCTGCGGAGAGGTGAATTCTGTGCTTTCCGTGTTTACCTATTCCTTTCTATCCAGGGAATAGCCGGAATCCAAGACACAAGTGTCATGTAATGCCAATAACTCAACAAACAGGTTCATCTGTAATTAAATACAGTACCTTTATTAAAAGTAAAAAAAAAAAAAAAAAAAAGAAAAAAAGAGAAAAAAGGAAGAAAAACAGAGAGAGAAGTGCTTTTTAAAAGAAGTTAATAACTTAATGACATTGATTTCTGAAAACTACTGAGTTGTATCTTATCATGCCAAAAATAAGAAAGTAAATTAAAAACCTACCATGAACTCAAGAATTATGTGGACACAATCCCTGTTACTTTAAAGTGAGATATAAATCCAGAGATTTCTCATGCCATCATTTTGTAAATAATTACAGTTCTGCTGAATCTGTTGTATAAAGTTTACATGGGAGGTTCAGTGCACCCTTGCTCTTGTTTAGAACATTCGGAACCACCAGAGAGATGTTGACATATGGCTGCACTGTTTTAGTGCACGAGACATCTACTACATGGGAGCATAATAAACAGGAGCATAAAGACAGGTTTGTGCAGGCAGTTTGAATTGACCTTTTTGGCAGCTGAAATCCATCTTGAGTACATGGTGCTGATGTGGACAGACATGTAAACCTCGTCTTGTTACCGCAACTACTAGTTTTACAAATATACTCTAGTGCTCAAAATGTATATCATTCTAAGGAAAGTGATTTTAAATGGAAGAGGGGATGCAGCAGCAACAATTCATAATAAGACACAGCAGAAACCATCCCTTAAGTTGGTGGCAATACCCCTATTGGTAAATAAAAAGTTAAATAAATATGGTTTAAACCAATCAGATTTCTTATGACAATTTCAGGGACATGGCTTATTTCGTCTGTTCTTTCCCTAGCAAAATATTTGACCAAGTGGTGCAGTATTTTAATTTTGGTATTTAAAAAGAACAATCTGCTCTCCTTTCAATGAGATGTTCTGCATTTTCAAAATTGTAGGAAGATTTGCATAAATACCTCTTACAATCTCAGAATCTGGTCTGCAGCAGTATTCTTAGAAACAAAATGAATTCAGTTTTATTGGATTTTTGAAGAAACTTTTTTTTTTGAAACTTAACACTTTCTACCATTGGGCAAGTATCTAACATAACCAAATTTAGTCTTGTTTTAACAAATCCTGTTTCACCATTGCATACCAAGGTATGAGTCTCTATATAGCTATAGTAGCATTTGTATTCAAGAATATGAAATAATCCCACATTGTGGTAATATATTTGAAAGATAATGAAAGAACGCACCTATATTTTGTGAATATACCTACCTATAATATTGTGGATAGCATGCTTGTAACAGTTTCCCTAAATTCATCGACTCACCAGTTAGTAAAATCCCGATACCAACAAGATTAAAATGAAAAAATAATTCTTATTGTTGCAATGTTAAGGGGTGGCGAAAATGCAGAGGAAGGTAGCAAAAGAGTAATTGAGCGACATAATAGGGAAGCTGGTTAGCATGAGATAGTCCTTACCTTGGAGAACATGGAATAGGTATCTTTAAAACAGGATAGCTGGTACAGTTTTCTCATAACCACATCCTTTGCTTGACCATTGGGTTTTTATAAGACCTTGTCTGGAAAGAGAGGCTGTTTTTTACGTGCATGTGCTTGTGCATGTTTGAAAATAGTGATGAGAGAGTGGTTCAGAGTACCTTAAATTCCATGTACACCTAATTACACTTAATACAGAATTACATGGTTAGCAACATTCTTATATCGAAGTGTTGTTGCAGAGTCTGCTCATTTTCGTATTATCTTGTTAAAAATGTGCAGGCTGTTAATCTTTCATTTAAAAATGCAGAAAACACGAACCTTTAGTGACTGACTTACCCAATTCATGCG
The DNA here is from genome assembly GCA_039720435.1 of Amazona ochrocephala. Classification (NCBI taxonomy): domain Eukaryota; kingdom Metazoa; phylum Chordata; class Aves; order Psittaciformes; family Psittacidae; genus Amazona; species Amazona ochrocephala. Next base: position 68,541,771 of record CM077879.1, read on the forward strand.
ACATGCAGTAGCGCGCTTTTTCGTATTCATAGAATCATAGAACAGTTAGGGTTGGAAAGGACTTTAAGATCATCTAATTCCAACCCCCCTGCCATGGGCAGGGACACCTCACACTAAACCATGCCACCCAAGACTCTGTCCAGCCTGGCCTTGAACACCACCAGTGATGGAGCATTCACAACTTCCCTGGGCAACCCATTACAGTGCCTCACCACCCTTACAGTAAAGAACTTCTTCCTTATATCCCATCTAAACTTCCCCTGTTTAAGTTTGATCCCATTACCCCTTGTCCTAGCACTACAGTCCATAAAGAAGAGCTCATCCCCAGCATCCCTATAGGCCCCCTTCAGATACTGAAAGGCTGCTAATAAGGTCTCCACGCAGCCTTCTCTTCTCCAGGCTGAACAGCCCCAACTTTCTCATCCTATCTCCATAGGGGAGGTGCTCCAGTCCCCTGATCATCCTTGTGGCCCTCCTCTGGACTTGTTCCAACAGTTCCATGTCCTTTTTATGTTGAGGACACCAGAACTGCACACAATACTCCAAGTGAGGTCTCACGAGAGCAGAGTAGAAGGGGCAGGATCACCTCCCTCGACCTGCTGGTCACGCTCCTTTTGATGCAGCCCAGGATACGGTTGGCTTTCTGGGCTGCAAGTGCACACTGCCGGCTCATGTTCATTTTCTGATCGACCAACACCCCAAGTCCTTCTCTGCAGGGCTGCTCTCAATCTCTTCCCTGCCCAACCTGTAGCTGTGCCTGGGATTGCTCCGACCCAGGTGGAGGACCTGGCACTTGTCATGGTTAAACTTCATCAGGTTGGCATCAGCCCACCTCACAAGCGTGTCAAGGTCCATCTGGATGGCATTCCTTCCCTCCAGCATAGCAATCGAACACAGCTCAGTGTCATCAGCAAATTTGCTGAGGGCACACTCAATCCCACTGTCCATGTCACCCACAAAGATGTTGAACAAGACCGGTCCCAGCACCAATCCCTGAGGGACACCACTCGTTAGTGGTCTCCAGCTGGACATTGAGCCACTGAGCACAACTCTTTGCATGCAGCCATCCAGCCAGTTCCTTACCCACCGAGTCGTCCACCTATTAATTTGATGTCTCTCCAACTCAGAGACAAGGATGTCATGTGGGACAGTGTTGAAAGCTTTACACAAGTCCAGGTAGATGACATCAACTGCTCTGCCCCTGTCCATCAGTTCCATAGCCCCATCATAGAAGGCCACCAGATTGGTCAGGCAGGATTTCCCCTTAGTGAAGCCATGCTGGCTGTCACCAAGCACTTTGTTGTTTTGATGTGCCTTAGCATGCCTTCAATTCAATTAGTAATACTATGGTGTCGTCTAGAATTTGTGGCATGAAAGGGGAAAGTTATTTAATAAATATCACAGATTCAATCTGTAAATTTGAAAATGTCATTTTTTTAAATCAAAATAGTCATAGGATGGTTGAGGTTGGAAGGAACCTCTGGAGGGCATTTGGCTGAACCCAAGGCTCAAGCTGGACCACTGTGAGCTAGTTGCCCAGGACCGTGTCTAGATGTCATTTGAGTATCTCCAAGGAGGGAGACTCTGCAGCCTCTCTGGGTAACCTGTGCCTGTGCTCAATTACCCTCGCAGTAAAACTGTTTCCTGATGTTCACGGGGAACTTCTTACATTTCAGACATTGTTGTGCCACTGGGAACTACTGTAAAGGCTCCACCTTCTTTTCACCCTCCCACCAGGTATTTGTATACATTGACCAGACACACCCCATCACCCCCTGAGCCTTCTCTAAGCTACACAGCCCTATCTTCCTTGGACTTTAGTGATATGGGAGATGTGCTCATGTTTTTTATAGACTATATTATGTTGTTTGGCTTGTACTGCATGAAGATAAGTTTTAACGCACGCATGCTGTTCATGACATTTACTGTGAGGGTGGTGGGGCCCTGGAATGGGTTGCCCAGGGAAGTTGTGAATGCTTCATCCCTGGCGGCGTTCAAGGTGGGGTTGGACATAGCCTTGGATGGCATGGTTTAGTGGGAGGTGTCCCTGCCCATGGCGGGGGGGTTGGAACTCGATGATCTTGAGGTCCTTTCCAGCCCTTACTATTCTGTGATTCTGTGATTCTGTGATGAAAGACCCCATACTTACGAAGGAAAACTTCTGTCTCCTAGAATTTGTGTGATTGTGTTTCACTGTTGATGGTACTCATTGGTGTATAAGAACCAAATGGAGAATAAGTTGTCAGATACTATTCTTCCATTTAAACATTCTAAATCTAAAGTTCATTTGCAAAGGCAGAAATAAGGGTATGCAATGGGATTCAGTGTGATTGTTCTGATAGGTGTGTGCTGTAACCTTTGCTATCTCAAACATTTGTGTAATTTCCCATCAGTACATCTGAGGACAGAGGCCTGTTACTGTGTTGCTGATAACCCAGATTATTAAGGATTAAACCATTTCTACATCTGTTCGTAGAACGCAAAAATACATGATAATTTCTGTATTCTGGGAATGGCAGAGATAAACCCAATTGAAAGCTTTGGTCTGCATACTCTTTCCTTAGCATGGCACTCAGGGAAAGGGGGGACACGAGGCGGAAAAATTGGCCTTTTCTCTCTCACCTGAACCTTTCATGTTCCTTCTGCTTGCCTTGAAAAGCCTTTCTTCCTTTCCCTTGCACATATTGCATTACCCTGTCCTGGGCTTATGCCAGATTCTGGGGAGTGTGTACCCATGCCAGATTCTGGAGAGAGAATTTGGCCTTACAATGTTTGCATTGTGTTTGCTTGTTACAAGTTTGAAAGTAGCCAAGTTTGTAGCTATCCTTGTATCGCAGAGACCATTTAAATGTTTTATGTTGCTAATGTTCATGCACATTTGGACAAAATAAGTACATTTATATGCTTTTCATTTTAAAATTACTGAAGTGGTGTCCTTAGTTCTTGCTGCTGGTGAAGTTTGATATTGTTGTCCTCACTTGAGCAAATCTCCCAGTGAGATCAACACCAGTTTTGCCTGAGGAAAGGGTTAAAGCTTTGACTTATGATGGCCAGCAGGTAGTTGTGCTTCGCTCAGCTTCTTTCGGTAACTGTATCAGTTTGAAATCTCAAGCATTAGAGATCTTCTGAGCACTCCAGTTTCAGAAAGGATGCTCTATATAACCTAAGAATGTCTTATATTTTTACTTGTGTGGAAAATAAATGCATGAAGATGTTAAAAGCAAGCTGGTCCACTGGAATAAGTGAAATCCTAAATTTTATGCAGTTCTACATTTTTGCACTGAGGGATTTTTATTTATTGTTATTCTGGTTAAAGTGGTACTTAATCCATCAGTAAGAATTCCATGATAAAATTCAGGTAGTGCCTTGGGTGACCTCTCAGAAACTGTATACCTTATTGCTAGGAATCTTTTGAGACTTGGGATTTGATTTTTCTCCTGCACATGTATGGGATGTCTTTGGCAAAGGTCACACAAGTTTTAACCCACAATATTAAGTCACAAATGAAATGGGTTTAAGTGGTCTTGCCCTACTCCCTTGTGAGTGCTTGCTCACATCTCAAAACCACTGTATAATTTGTCACAATTCAACTTGATTATCTGTCTTTGCTCAAGAGAACTATAATAGCTAAAGAGTAAGTTATATTGCAGGTAAGGATATAGGATTACTGGTATAGCTGATTGAAAGAGCTTTCAAAACTCTGGTCTAAGCCTATATGACCCTAGCTGGTGCTTACTTTCTTTTATTTCTTCCTTTTCGGTTCTGTTGTCCTTTGGGCTTTTGGGGTTTGTTTTTATATTATTCTTTTCAGGTGTGCTTTTTTGTTGTGTTAAAAAATATCCCAGATTGCACCAAAAATGCCAACACAAAATAGGATAGCAAACAAAGGTTCAGCTGACAGGGCATAAATAGACACAGCAATCTTTGATTCAGCTGTCCTCCCTGCTCAGAAACGTTTTTTCAGCATGTAGACAGTGAAGCATGTAAATGTTATTTTCTAAATACTGCATGTCCAAATGATCTAGACAGGATCATGGAATAGAACATAGTTTGAAAAGCCACCCTCCCACACACTCCCCCCGCCGGCCCCATCTGGGTTTTTGAGAAACAGGGCATGTTCCAGTTGCCAATCAAGCTGTTATGTAAAGTCTCTCTAAAGTTCAGTGCACTTTTTAAAATATTTCGGGGTTTGGTACATTTTAAAGAACTGCTTCTTAGCATAATGAGCCGTGCATATCTTCTTCATGTTCATTAGCTGCATGCTAATGGCTGTGTTTGAAATTCCTTCTTATCTTGTTTCCTGATTGATGGGAACTTGAACCAGCCTCTGGACTTCCAGACCTTGCTCACTTACTGTCGTTCTCCTTGGCAGTATAAATCATTTCATGTGAAAAATATTATGCACTCCTTTGCTGCCTTGGTCAGTCCTGTATTATGTATTATCTACCGACAGCTATCTTGTTTTCTGTTAGTATCTGGTGAGGTCCTATATTGTAAGACAGCTTCTATTATTTATCAGATTGCCAGGATTTTTTTACCTTCTGCTGTTGCAGCATAGGACAAAAGAATTGCAAGCCACTTTTTTTATTTTTCTCTTCTTTTCTTCTTCACTGTAGCAACTTGGGTTAAAAGACAAACAAACAAACAAATCTCTGTGGACTTCAAAGAGATCAAATTAAAAAAAAGCAAATAATTTCTTAAAGCTAGGCTGTTTTGCTGTACTTCTCTCCTGTTTTTCTTTTCTTTCTCTTTTTTTTTTTTCTTTTAATTCTGAAAAGAAATAGCAGGCTGTAGGCACTGCCTGTGGCTTGCTAGCCTTGCTTCTTGTGTGGTCTGTGCAGACTTTATGATTTATTCAGCTAATGGGAAAGGAGCATGACCCCCAGTGGCCACAGAAAGAGAGCTGCATGTGGGTTTAATGCTTTCACCACAAAAATGTCTGCTATGACTAAGCTGTGTGGCTGAAGTCACTGTCTGAATGGTGCTAAAAAGGAACTTAGGCATTAAGTGTGCACTATTTACTATAGATTGGCTCTTGGGATTAGGCCAAGGGTTTCTTACTCAATTTCAAAGAATAGCATGGAAGCTGCTAGGAAAATTAGAGCTGTGCAATTTATTTTTACCAGTCTCCCCAGTGAGTGACCCAGTGAAGGATTTGCCTCATAACACTTTTTTTCATCAGTTACCAAAGAGCAATTCAAAATGAACTGGTTTGTTCGTGAGTTTCATGGGGCTTATTGTTTACATTTTCCCATCTTCTACTTTTCTTCATGTTATCGTGACTTTCTGATACTGTTTTTTCTTTATATATTGCTTAGAACTATAAAGGAAGACAGATTTGGACAACATTTAAGCATCATTGCTTGAGGCTAGTTACACTACTGCCTCTGAAATAAAGGATGAAACTGTGGGCTAGATTAGGAGTTTGCCTCTGTCCTTACTCAAGAGAATGACAAAACCACATATTCTTTATTGGAAAGAAATTGAAATTAGTCCAGTTTATTATGGCAACAGTGCCTCTAATTTTGCTTTATTTTTCTCACTTCTTATAAGGGCAGATTAAGGTACTTGTGTCTGCATACTGATGGGTAACTGTGTCTTCACATGGATATATTAAAAACAAAACCACCACCGCCACCATCTATACTGAAAGAAAAAAATGTGTTCTTCAGTATTTAGAAAGCATGTAGAAATTCTCTGTTCCCAGCACTAAGAGCTTTTCCCATGCTATGCATGACATTTTGGAAAGTGTGAAATAATAAAATTTTACAGATTTTATGTAATTAACAATACCTTGTGTTAGTTTGTAGCCAAAGTTTTAAAATCTGGATGGTAAATGTCAGGATCCTAAATCGTATATCTGCATACAGGCATCATAAATGCTGAGAACACACAAAACAAAAGTAATTGAAGAGTGCTGCAAGTTTTGTAATTTTGAAATTTAGGCCATTTTTACTTATAAATATAATTGGGGAAAAAATCGTGCAGCATTTGAATTTACAGAAAGTCAGATTTGGCCATCAAATAAAAGATGTTACATAAGTGGCCAAATAGTGGTGAATTATTTGGTGAAAAATACTTTGTTGAAAAAGTCCAAGTATATTATTTTTACGTGTATTAAAAGAGTATATTTCGGTTTTCCATTTTGAAACATTCTTGTGGATGTGTAGTATTTCTTTTGTTTTAAGGAATTCCAGAACATGGCTTCTATCTTGTCAAATGAAACCTCTGAAATAATTTGTTAATCTGAAACAGTTTTTTAAAATCCTCTTTCCCTTTGGACTGGAACCAAAAGAGGTTGTTCCTATAGTTCTCCTTCATGATCTTAAGGCACAAAGGTTTGAAATTTTTGCTTGACTCTGGTTCAGAGTTTATCCCTCCTGCCCAGCTTTCTGGGATGTCTGAAGTGAAGCTGGAAATCTTGAGGTGGAAGGCTTCCTGCTATTCTTAGTTTATTCCCAATTCTTGCACAACCAGGAAGAAAAAATGTGAAGAAAACAGCAGCGATGCTGTTATCTAAGCACAGAAATTTGTGACGATGCAGTGAGGGGTTCTGTAGTAGAGGATTAGGCCTGCTTTTAACCTCATAAATGTTTGTATTTCTTGTTTAGAGGAGGGCTCTGACTTCATGCTGCCCTATAACCCAAAACTGGAATGATGTTGTGATTGTACCAGCAGAGAATTTGAAAAGTCATTGTTTTGGGTTACACAGAGCATTTTTCTGTGCTGCTATGCTTTGTGGAGAAGCTCCCCTTTTCAGGCTGTGGGGGATGGTAAAGAGAACTATACAAGAGGAATGGGAAAAATAATACTAAAAATCTACTTACCTACAGCATGCAAGCTGGTGTGTGTGGTGTGTGTGCAGCACAGATGCCTTGTCAGCAAGAGGCATGGGGGAGGACAGCTGTATGTGTCTGGCACGCAGGTGTTTCAGCTGGTATTCACACTGTCTACTGGCAAACAGATTTCTTTTCTCTGGTGGAGGAGGAAGAGACAGTGGGAGGTAAAGAAAGAAGAGGGATCACCCACAGTCATTTCCCAGAATGGAACAGGAGAAAAGCAGCACATCAGCTCAACCCCTGTTTACACATATAACGGGCTCAGCTTTCCTTTGCAAGTATAAATCAAATGGTACAGACTTGGGATGTTTTTCTCTCTCCTGTGAAGACAGCCTCTTCGTTTTTGACTTATGAGTATTGTGTTAGTAGTTCTACATTGCAAGCTGTAGACTTGACTCTGGGCTGTCTTGACTGAAAACCTCACCTTTCTCTTCAGTAGGTTTCTTTTTCCCTGGGAAGTTGCACAGTGACTTGTGTCACTACCAACTGCTTTGATGACATAAAGGGGCCATAAATTCAGTAGTTTTAGATCCTTCCCTTAGGACATCTTTTCCTAAGACAATATTTGCCAGATATAACAGCACCTGCGTTCTGTGACTAAAATGTGAAGGGCATGGAAAAGTTATCTGAATTTCTGAGATTCTTACTAGTGATTGACAACTGGTAAAAGCTAGACTAGCTCTGGAGATATTCACAGCTAAGTCAAGACACAGACCAACACAGAGAAATTGTAGGCGGTTGTGTTCTGTGATCTGCTGGCTTAACTTCACTGTTTTGTGCAATTCAGGCTTTTGATAATGAGATCCTAGTATAAATTACTGGGTTCTGCATTTACTTACGTAAATATTACAGTTAAAAGCTGGTTTTCCTCTCCTTTTTCTTTGTTGTTTTCTCCTCATGTAAATGTAGCAGTTGGGATTCAGGTTTTTCATCTATATTGGACATATGCCGTTTAGTCCTACATCTGTTTTCTGACAGTAGCCAGTTTCAGATGCCTTAAAGGGGAGTATATAGCAATGTAAATTATTTTTACTGTTATTTTATTTGCTACAGTAGAGTATTACTACCAGATGCTACTTGGGGGTTGAATCTACTCTCATTTGGGATATACATTACACTGAAATCTCATTAAGCATTTTTTAGTTTTATCAAAGCTGCATTGGAACCATCATCCCTACTGTTTGCTCATGGAGGCTATAGAACTGGGTGTGCGTGCTCATGGCATACCCAGTTCATAGGGTAAAACAAAGAGATCTGACCCATTTAATCAGCTACTGGCCCTTTCATGTCACTTCATGTAATCTGGCTCTGGCTTGACTCTAGGTTTGTGGTTCACTCTACTACCTGCCAGCCCTTACTGCCAATCTGACTAAGTGGTCAGTTTGCTTTTGCTGTTTGTACAATGATAGCTATCACTTACTAAGACTAAAGAAAATTACAGCGTGATTTTTCTGTTTGCTCTTCTTTGGTTCGCATTCTGTCAGCATTATTTCCCGTACAGCTTGGTTTTGCCCTTGAGTCAAAGGGCAGACTTTTCTCATGATTCTTTGCTAGCTAGTCTTAAGATATGCAAGATTTTGATCTTAGTTTATGGGAACATTGTCTTTGACTTCCATGTCACCAAAACCTAAGCTAAGATGCCTTTGCTTGCTGGAATTTCTGATACAGTTTTATGGTGTTTAGTATGGTTAAATTATTAAAGCCAAAGTCAGGCTCTAGCCTGTTCCTTCATCCTCAAGGCTTACTTTCATTGTCCAGGGAGCTGCTCTATTAATATTACACAGTAGTTTGTTGAACATGTTTGGTGGGCCATCACTCTTTATAGCACAGAGATTATTGTATGCATCTCCCTGGACCAAGCTATTGGTAGTAATATGTATTGTAAGTCAGTGATGCAGTTGTCCAGGAGGAGATTTTCTAAACAATTGGGAATTTTGCCCTTTACCATTCAATATGCTGAAATGTTTAATCATGTAGATGGTATTGTCTATCATAATTGCTTGAATTTGTTTAAGTCTGCAAGAGGCAAGTGGTTTGGGTTTTATTTTTTTGTTGTGTCATAAAATATTCTTGGGCATGTCACATTCTGGTTGGTATTTGATTTTTTCTCATTGAAATGTGTATATGAATATTCCCTAAACAAAAGTGATTTGTGCATCTTAATTCCATATTACTTCACAAACAATTTCAGATCCTCAGATGAAAGTTACTATGAAAACTAATTTCTATGTATTTTTTACCTCATTTGATATTACTTTTTTCAAATGCAGACTCCATCGTGAGCATTGGCAAATGCAAGGTGCAGACCTGGACACTATAATTTCCACACATAGCTTATTGCTTCTTTTTTGTTTTACTTTTAAAATGTATTTTCTACTCATTGCACTAACTTTTGCCTTCATCTATGGTTTTTTATGTAGACATCTCCCACATGGCAATTTACCAAATGTATTCTGCAGTGGCAGGATTGGATGATCACTTTATTTCCCCTATGCTCTTTCAGGACTCTATTCTGCAATACAGCACATTAGAGTAAAGCTCAGTCTGTGAAAAGTAGATTATAAATAGTCTTGGGAGAAATTGTTGCAAGAATTCACCTTGAAGCTACTTAGATTTTACTCTAAGAAAACCACAGTTGGGATGGATGTTTGAAGCTCAGAACATTCTCTGTTGAATATCTTTCTAATCAGTAGCATCTTTCTTTGCCAAAAAACTTACAAGAAATTGCATTATGCCTACATATTCGCTGATTCACCTATTTGTCTTCAACTCTGTATCTTGACTCATTGTCTTACCTTTCCTCATGTACCTGCTGTTGACATTTTACCTCATCTAACTGCCTCACTGCTGGTTGCCACAGAAAAAGGAGATGCTCTTGTCATCTTCCTTTCATTCCTGTCCAGGAGCTCGCTCTGCCGTACATTACGTTTAACACATCAGGCCACTGCTGGGTGTCAGTTCAGCAAATATTAATTTCTTGATGGGGGAAGAAATTAGTTTTCCCTTGGAGCAGCTCACTGAACTGGTTTAGCCAGAGGCCTCAGGATCTCTTCTTCCAAATGGAAGTGAGGGGAGGGAGCATTCAGCTCATGGGCTGGTTGATAGGGGGAGCAGGATTTTCCCTGTTGGCAGCCACCTGCAGCTAGACCAGATTATGTATAATGTCAGGCCCCATTCTTAAACAACCTACAATGTTTCTGATCTAGTGAGACCAGAGCGTTTGATGTGCTTAGTGGAGATCTGACTTTTCAAATAGGTCTGGCAGCAAGTACTAAAAAGCAAGTGTCCTCCAGATTGGTGTATGACTTGCATAGCCAAGAGAATGCTTCACAGAAGAGAAGCTGCTAAAAAGAACCAGTCATAAAACAAATAAGACACCCTTAATTTAAATGGGCAAAAGTTCACAAAGGAAAGGACCTGGCAGCTGACACTAATATTATTTTTTTTTTGGCTGAAAAGACATTTGAACTTTTTGGCAACAACAAACATCAAGTCTTGGATTTGAACAGGTGAAATTTATTATAACGTTTACACACAAGTAGTGAGAGAAAATCATCGTGGGTGTTCAAGTGATGAGGACTATCTGCAGCAATAGATAAAGAAGAGACTCTCAGTATACAAAGCAGTCATTGCTACAAAGTGCAGAGAAGAACTGAGGTTTTCCTGAGAATATGTGCCACAGAAAATCAGTGGGAAATGAGTGCTTTCTTGTCTCATTTGAACAGCCTCCAGTCGAAATCCCTGAAATAATGCTACTGGAGAAACGTGATCTTTCTCAGATCTTCTTAATGCAGACCTGTTCAAAGCACAGGGAAGTCACATATTTCAGGGCCTTAAGGAAGGCAGAAGAGAACATCTACCCCAAAAGCAAAGATTTTAAGAAAGAGATTGCTTTTGTGCTTAATAAATGTGAACCTTGGCTTTACAGTATTGATGGTGAAGTGATGGTAAAATGACATTTTCTCTTACTCCATCTAAAATCTTTAGAAAAAAAATGCTTTTTAAGAGCAAGATTTCACCTATTTTAATTTGTCGAAAAGCATTCTTTTTCTATGTTGTAGTGAAATGTGTCATGCATAAACCATGGTTCTGCTCATCATTTTCTTCAAAATGGATTGTATCAAATCCATTTCTAGGTGCAGAATTATATGCATTGAACTTGATGTGTTATTTAATAAATATATTCTGCACTCAATAAGAATATTTTGAAATTAATGGGTATGGTAATAGAAATTCATATATTGCATAGAATAACATAAGATATTACACAAAATGTATTGTGTTTCAGCTGGGCAGAGCTTACTATTTCTGTTCTCAAAAAAATACAGTGTGCAGCTGTTTTTAACAAGTTTTCTCTGTTGAAATGTAGACTGATACATATTCCTGTCTTGTTTTCCTCATGCCCTAGGACATCACTAGAGATAAAAGATTTTGGCTGAATGGACCATCTCCTATTGAAATTCTTAAATAAATACAGAAAGGAATTGCATATATATGTGGGTGCCTAGGTACTCATATTTGTGTATGCTTAATAAATAGTCACTCACAGTTTGGTTTTGTTGTGGTTTTTTTGAGTGGCATACAGATAATGATTTATGATCTGCTTTTGAAATAGTGATGGGATTGTGGTTTTGTTTTTTTTTTTTGTTTGGGAGGATTTGAGTTGTTTGTTATTTTGTAGGTGGTGTTTTTTTGACTGTAGGGGTGCTGAAACACTGGCAGAACTTACCCAGATTGGTTGTGGAATCTCTGTCCTTGGAGATACTCAAAACTGAACTAGATAAGGCCCTGGGCAACCTGTTCTAGGTGACCCTTCTTGAGTAAGGGATCCCCCAGAGATCACTTCCAACCTCAGGAATTCTATGGCTTTTACCTGGAGAAATTGAAAAATAGCAGAAAGAAACAAAAGTCAGCAATGTGCGTCCTACTAAGCTGACAGTTGATAGGCAGAGTAGCAGTGAGATCCTGGGATGGCAAAAGCACACACTGGCAAACTGGCCTTACCAGCATAGAAAAAAGGTTTAAAAACAGTTCATAATGAAGAAAACATTCAATAATAATATCTTTGTTTAGTTTTTTATTTAATTTTCTTTGTATTTTTATATTTTTCAAGGACATTTCTTTCAACAACATCCATTTTTTTTGGTTTTACCAAAGAGTTTTCTTTTTCTTAAAGCCTGGAAATGTTACTGTAAGTGGATTACTGATATTTCCAAAGCTGTTGACAGTCTGTGAAATGCACAGATCCATTCAGTGAGCCATAAAGCTGTATCTTTTGCTTGTTCATAGGTGAGATTTTGTACGTACTGGCTTTGTAGACTTTGAAAGCTGGCCAGGACCTTCGACCAAAACCAATCTGAATGTTGCTGCTAAAATCTAAAACTAAAGCAACATTGAAAAATGCTTTGTTATCTAAAATGTATTTTCTGCTGCAAGCAGGTGAAATTATATTGTCAGGAAAGCCCTTTAACTAGTGTATAGTAAGATTTGGAGTGGATAGAAGAGATTTAGTTGGAATCATCTTTAAAGATGGGTGTTTTCTTTGGTGGTAGAGTAGGAGTCTTGGTAAGTCAGTTTCAGAAGCAACAGTTCATATACGTCCCAGGGGTAAAAATTTATTCTGCAAGAAGTATATTTTGTTTCTTTGGAGCAAATGGGTAGACTGTATGTTGCTTGTAAATTGAGAGGAACTTAAGCAGTCTCTATATGAACTTCTTAACGTTAGCAGTCTCTTTGAAAGAGACCGTTATCTCTCCTCCTTTTGTTTGACTTCCAAATTTGCTTATAAGCATTTTACACTTTGGAAAAATTATTGAAGATTAAAAGCTAAGTACTTAGAATTATGAACTTCATTCTGCAGTTGGCAGAGCCTTGTTTCTCTGAACTATTAAATTCCAATGGGCCTTATTCTTACTTGGAGAAGTAACCCCAGTTTTTTAAAAGTTTTGGGCCTCTACTACTTTTTTTAGTAAACCCTGAGCAAGCAAAGTTCTTAACAGTAGTTGATCTCAATGGGAGCTACACCCTAATCTACAGTCCTGTAAAGCAGCTATTTGTGTACCTAGACAAAACTTTAGATCTTATGATATTTTAGATATTATGAGTCTGGTAGACTAGTGCATTGTCATGAAGCGATAGGTTGGTCTTGCAAGGAAATGAAAAAGGATACTATTGTAAATGAAAATGAAATGGAGCTATTTCTAAAGAAGCCTTTGCTATTCTGTGAAAATGCCTTTTTATAAATGTCTGAATGTCGCCTACATATACCCTAGTTTCTGGATGCCAAATACTTTTTCAAAATAAAAATGCAGGAGATGGCCAAAGGTTCAAGATTAAGGGCAAAGTAGGACAGGAGAGGGAGGACATCATTTTCAAGTGCCTCTTGGTAAAATAACCAGAGAAGACAGTAAGCCATTCATAAGGATTAAAGCTAATGGGTGAAAGTAAATTGTTTTAATTAGGTTTCTGAGTTTTAATCCAAAACAAAACTTGCAAGAGGCATATTGTAGATATCAGCATTTGATCTTACCCTATTAAATACAGTTTCAGCATCTCCAGAAAAAGCAGCAATGGGATCGTCATCATCTCTCACCTCTCATAATATCTGTAGCACTCTTCTTAAATTATCAGCTGCCTTCCTGCCTGGCATGAAACTGCCTTGATCTTGCTTTACAATGGTGGTAATGCTTTTGTTTAGTCTCGTGGTTAGCCATTTAGTAAATCTTTTTAAGACCACATTTAACAAAGATACAGAACGATAGTCCTTACATTTACTGAGACTTTATCAGGTTTCAGAATTGATTCTACTTCTCTTTTCATTGATAATGGTATTACACCTTTACCTGTTTTTGTGCAAGGCATTTTGGAGGCACTGGTTTAGGTTAATGTGTGGTTTCTGAAATATATCCCCTGATATTAGCCACCCTGTTCAATCCAGTTGCCAGACTGCAGGTTCTTTACTGTGCTAGACATTTAATTCAGTATGTACGAGTACAGTTTCATGTTCATTTAAATTTTTCAAATATGTGGCAGCAGATAGCAATGCCCCAATTGAGTTTAGAGACAGGCAAAAAGGAGCCAGAAACTTTGGAAGAGGAGGCAACAGAAACACATCATTTTTAACCACTTTCTATAGTGGTTCTATGTAAGGTTGTTCTATGCAAAGGACAGTATTTTTGTCTCCCTTCTGGTATTGCCAGTGAACCCTCATGAGTCTAAATGAGAAGATGTGAATGAGGACAGAGGCAATTTAGCACTTTTCCATACCTGGAGTTGTCCACTAGCTAAAAAACAACAAAAGTTTTCCTGGTGTGTGCGGTCCTTGAGACTCCAGGAAAAAGCAAGGATTTATTCATCTGCTTATCTTCTTTTCATGTATATCATTATTCAGTGACGCTTGGATTAGTTTTGTTTGCTCTCAGTTCTGCCACGTTTAGACCAAACTCCAAATGTGCATGTGTGCATGTCCTCAAGTATGATAAAAATTCAGTTGAAAAAGCATAAAGTGTGTAGTGAAAGTTCTGAGTATTTTCAATACCAGTTTTTAATGGAAGTGCCATTACTTTTTCCAGAGCAAGTGGATGCAAAAAAGTGATGGTCAGACTTGTTATCTGGACCCTACATTAATGAATTCCAGGCATTAATTATTCTAAGAAATTCTAGATCATTTTGCTGTGAAAACAATAGCCTATGCATCTAAACAGTTTATATAATTTAACAGCATTTTTAATGATTTAAAGCCTTTTTATAGAACTCAGTCACTTGCAGTGCATCTCACTGTCTGACAGATATCTGCTTGATGGGACATACAGGAGGTAAGTGCCCATCACTGGACAAGAGAAATATGAAATACCTTTCAAATTTGAGAGACACTAATGAAATTGTGTATGTAGATTTTATTGAAATTGTAATTTGAAATTAGGATTCCACAAAATAGAGTGATTTAAAGCTTAGCAAACACTACTTTTACTGGAAGTACCCTTTATGACTTATTCTTAGGGGTGTTTCTGCAGTTACTGGTTCTTCAAAGGGTTAATCTGTTTACCTCTGTTTAGGAGACATTTGAAGAGCATGTCCTAATATCCTAAGACATTAGGAGAACATTTGCTTTTAGAGTGATCTCTTATTTTTCAGCAGTATTCAAGGAAGCTAAGTGAGGGAACACACTACAGTTTTGGATGAGAAGGAGCTAAAGGGAAGCTTCCTTCATTTTGTTACTTTCCCTGCCAGCCTGCACAGCAAGTACAACCTTCTTTTCCCTGGCAGGAAGAAGAAAAGAAATAAAAAAGGCAGTGGATTCCTCAGCATAACTTCCTCTGTTCCTTGAAGTTTAGCCGCTGCTCTAATCTCTGAAAGTTTTTCCTGGCTTGCATTGACTTGCTGCTCAGACAATGAGCACTGTTCGAGCCTGTCAGGAGCTAAATTGTTTGGCCTGCCATTGGGTTGTCAGCATGCTGCTGTTTCTTAGACTACTCTGTTTCTGAGATGCAAGGCTGACACGAATCTGTACAAGGGCTGATTTTATGAGTGCCCCAATGGAATCCCCTTCAACCGCTGTCTAGTTAGTAAGGTTCAGTGAATACTCAAGGGGAGACTCCTTGGCACTGGATTTTGCCTTTTGCAGGAATTTTGTGCTGGAATTTTTAGCATAGGATGGCTCTGTTGGACTCTGTGCACTTTTTAAAAAAAAAAAAAATCGCTCTGCAGTTAAAATATTGTTTATGTTTCTGCAGTGTTTAAACTTGTCCGTTATCTGTTGACTTTGCCTTTTATCATTCATAGGTCTGAGGGAGGTAGAAAAGACCTGCTGTTTAAATTAGCTCATCTCCCATAGAGGGGAACAGGCTGGAAGGCTCAGGTAATCATCTCTGCTGACTAATCTGAGGGTCTAATTAGTCTCAAGGGGTAGTGATGAGGGGCTGAGAGCTAATTGGCTGGCTCAGTGGGGACTGGGGAGGGCTTTGTATACATAGCCTTAGAGTTATTATATATATATGCATATTTCTATTAGCATTTTAGGTCAAACTACCAAGTACCAGGGACTGGGGGCAGGCGTAGAGAGAGGCAGGCAGGCAGACAGGCCAGGAGCAAAGATGAAGGGTAGGCCCAGTTCTTAGGAACAATTTGGGATTGGCTAAAAGAAAAGTGACATTTCCTTATTATTCTGGGTTTTTCCACAATAAATGTGCTCCCGATTGCAGTATTTTCAACCAGAAATGAATGCTTGTATATATATATATATAAATATATATATAAATACACACACACATGTATTTGTGTGTTTAAATACAGACTTCATGACTGCTGAAAGTCTCTAACTTGAAGGACTGTGTTTATTGATGTGGTTTCAGAGGTTGAATGTCACCCACATATACCTGCGCTCCGAAGATTACGTCCCACCACACCATAACATGCTTAATTCATTGCAGCGTGAGACAGCTGACGTCAGACCCACGACTACCTGTAGCAGTGCGCTTGGGCTGCCTCTGCAGCAGGCAGCATTGGGTACAAAGTGACTATGCAGTATTTGCTTTGCATTAAGCTTGTTGGCTCCAATCAGCATCTGGACCTCATTGTGTTCAGCATTTTCCAAACACATAGGAAAATCTGTGTGCTGAAAATTTTATTTAACAGTATTTGGAGTTTATTCTCATGTTTATATGTACTCACTTCAGGTTCACAGGGTTTTTTAACCTCTCTTTTGTTCTGTCAGTAATAATATTTTGTCATATCTATAGTAGGACAGAAAAAATCTCTTTTCCAAAAAGTTGGTTGTGTCGATGTTTGCCTCGCACTTGCTGTTTGATGTCGTATTTCATTGATTACTAGTGGATTCTTTAAAGGACAGATTGTAAAGGAAAGTTGGGCTTATAATGCTGTTTTAACTTGCGTCCTGGACAACCTTCCTTTGCCAATAGGTGGTAACTTGCAGGATTGGGCCCATGCTGTAGAATTTACACAAAAAGCTCTATCAGACTTGCTGGGCACAATTGTGAAAACTGTTCAGTATATCCTGTTTTCTAAATGTCAGCTTGCCTTTTTTTTTTCTGCTTTCATAGTGGGTGGGCTGACTAAACAGAGGCTTTTTTACATGGTACTTTGCTGTTTTCTAAACAGAACAGCTATGTATGCTATCTAGTTTATATACAGCTTCTTTTTTTTTTAAAGCAGGGTACCCTTGTAAATATGTTGGATTTAGAAGAAGCAAGTCGTACAGAAAGTGCTTTGTTTGTAATATCTAAAACTTTTCTTGATTTTTTTTGGGGGACATATTTTATTCGTTACTTTTCTGTGTGCCACTTTCTGTGTGTTTTGAAATAATTATACATAGGTCCTACAATACAGTAGGGCCAATGTTTTGAAGAGTTTTTGTTCTGACACATAGCATGGAATGGAGCTAATCAAAACATAAGTGTGTACTTTCCACCACTCACTGCAGTTTTTAAGATACATATTAAACATTATTTTGGGCCTTACTACAGCATATGACTTTAAAGCCTTAATGAAAGACCATTCCAAATTAGGAAAATTAGGACAAAGAACCATTCTAAAATAAATAATTAATATTCTTAAAATACATCAGCATGTAAATACTTCTGCGATAATTCAGCAGCTATGTTGTTGTTTCTGTTTGGCTCGCCGTACAATCAAAGGAAAGCATGCTTTTGCTGCAATTAATGCCTCTAAATGGACCACATACTAAATGATTATCCTAAATAAGCTGCATAGCTACCTCCTGGATAATCCTGCAGGCAGGATATCAAATCAGGTTTGAGGTACTGCATGGCAGAATTCAGAGCGGAATTAAAGGCTACTCTGAGCAGAACTTTTTCCCAGCCAGGACAATGCTCACAAGCACTGGGAAAGTCACCTGAGAGTTCTCACTGCAGGTGTTGCCCAATCTTTTTCACTCTGAATCTGAAAATGGGGTTCTATGGATCTGCTGGGAGCAGGGCTGTGTCTGCCAAGAACTGATAAAGTGCATGCTCATCTCTCTTCCTAGGCTCTGCCAACATTTCTATAATCTTTATTTCTGTGTTATTCTTTTTCTTCCTATTTTCTTCTGGTTTCTGTTTTGTTGGGGCTTTTTGGTTTTGTTTTGGTTTTTTTTAATTATTTCTTGCCATCTTCAGTATTCTGTCCATTCCTGGCAGAAGAGGAAACAACTCTTGCAAGCAGCAACTAGAGCAAGACTGAACTCCTTTCTCTGACTGCTTCTAACTTGGAAGGGTTCTTGTCTGTGATGTGTGATTTGATAATGCCTGCTGAATGGCATAGTAGAGTCGAAGGCAATGATAACCATGCAGGTAGTGAGTTAAAAACTTCATCTTAGGCTTACTTTTGAAAACTGTTAGTTACTGCTGCATCAGCTTTCTGATTTGTTTCATAGTGCGCTTCTTGGTGTCCCTACACCAAAGTGCTTTGCAAGGATGTGTACTACTTATAGATTAAACCTGGTCTTGATCCTATGGCAGTGTCACTGTCACATCAAGAGTTTCTGTGGGTTAATGGTATGAATCTCATGTTAAATGCTCTGTTTCAATGATGGAAAAGTGTTTATTCAGGAATACGCATTAGAGAGAAATTTTATATTTGGTATGATCCAGATTAATCAGTCTTTTTTGTGGTTGAGATTACCTTTGATGCTTCATTTGGTCATTTGCACTACCACAGAAGTATTCCTGGGGAGCGACTGAGTTTTAAACTGAAGGGAGCAAAAAGGCAGCCTGTTACGTTTGCTTCCCAGGTTCCATTGCCCACAAAGCAGCATCACTCAGTGGGGAAGTAGGAGGTTCTAACATTCCTTTGGACGTGTGGGAAATGGCATGTGTGTTTACATGGCCGTGGTTTCACCTTACACATGGACCACCAGGTTTTAATGACACACTTGGCCACAGGAGGTTCAAGCCACTGACCACTATGTTTATTCCAATGAGCCAACCTGTTGGCATTGGGAAACCTTTTACCCCAGTTTACACCAGGGCGTATAAATCAGACAACAGATTTCTTGTCTATAGTCACATTTTAGGTATTGGCGCTGGGGATTCCTGGGGAATTAAGCTACCTGTTAAAGGGAGATGTCATTGAGGGTGTTTTGTTGGAAGGATGTAGCACAGTCAGGATGGAAAAATGAATTTAGGTAGCACATCTTTAAAGAAACTTCAAGAGCATGAGTAAAAACAGTCTAGCTCCTCATGATGTCCTGTTTCTAATGAATGCTTTGTTCCACATGAGATTCTTGCATTTCAAAGTAGATAGGGCTGGATGCTATTATTTTCTTCAGAAACTTCATGAACTGCTGGGGGCAAGGAGGGAGAGGGCACGGAGGGAGAAAAAAAAATGTGAGGAAACTGAGCTGTTAATTTTAAAGTATTCTCCATTACTTTTTTTTTCAAGTCCATTCTTAAAATTCCTGGGGAGAAAGAGGAAAGTCAGATGTCCCAGCATTTTCAGGCAGATGCTTCTCTGTGCAAAGAAGGTTGAATATGGGACTCCTCTGGTATTGATGAATACTGAAAGTCTTATATCTGTGGCAGTATTAATGACTGACAAACTGATGTAACGGAAGGATTAGATGAGGGCAGAACCATGTAGATCTAGCAATGACATGGTGTGTTTTTAAAGCAATGTAGAAAATTATCTTACAGAATTGGTTTAAGTCTGGATATGTCTTGTACTAGAACTATAAAGCTTAATCTGTTCTTGATTAAGTCAATTAACTGAAATATCTAGCTGGAGGCGTATGTGTGTTTGTTAATGAAGTCAACCCTGAAAACTTGTGGGATTGGTGAAAGCCTGGTTATCTTTGGTTCAAAGTTTGTAACCATGCTTACCACAAACTACCTAAAATATAGAGAGCCTCCTTTTTACTCAGCCCTTTTCTGATATTAAAAAATATTGGTTGTTTGGCAGTTTGACATAGCGGAAGTGTCCTCCTACTCTCTTATATGGACTATGGTTGTGAAGTAACGGGAAGTTTTGATTAAATGCTTCACAAGCTGTTTATAATTATTTGTTTTAAAAGGTTTCAAAGAGTTTGCTTGCCAGAGTCTAGTTGTTTTAGGCACTTACACAGTAATGAATTACTTCAATTTTTATAGTGTGCTATCAAGTCCGCTTCTTTTTCATACCATTCTTCCTCACCTCCTGTTTATATTGTATTGACCACTAATAATACATTCTGCCTACATACGGCATGTATTTATTTTCTCATTCTCAGTATATCACCAACAATGATTGAAATATAGGCTGCTTACTATGAATGCACACAAACACAGAAACATTCACTGACGTTCTCCAATTGACAGGAAACTTGTTTTACCATTAGCACCTCCTTCCTATCCACAATTCTTCAGTGCAAGAAAAATGAGACAGCTTAGGAGGTCTGCAGCTACATTTTGTAGCACAAACTAATTAGTTACTACATGAGTTATTAGGCAATCTCCACTCCCACTAGTTGCATTTAGTAATGAGACATTCTTTGAGAAGTGCAGTGAGGATTAATTAACGTTTGGTGTATTGAACTTGTAAAGTATAAAGGCCCTAATTCAACACTATTTAAGCGTGTGATCAACTCCAAGCACATCTGCTTTATTTCCATCGGAATCAATGGAATTTAAGCATGTGCCTGAAGTTAAACATGTACTAAATCACTTTCCTGAGTACAAACAAACTGCTGATTTAGAGCTTATAAAGGCTATCTTTTTTTTTCCCCCCTGAAATCTATAGAGGCAATTCCTAATCAGACTGAAGATAAGAAACATTCTCTTCTTTTCTGAGAGTAATGTTCCATCTGCTTTTCAAAATAGCTTTCCTTTATTTCCATCAATACATTAGCTTTAGTGCCCATGTTTTCTCATAGAAATGTCTTTCAGCTTTTTTAAAAAATTTAATAAATATCTGAAAAACAAATGAAATGAGCCATAGAGCTTGTCCAGAACAATCAACACATTCTCATTCATGTGCAAGGAGGTATTCTAGATTGTACTATGAAAAATATATGAAAGAGTTTTTCAGAAAAGTGCTTTCTTGCAATTCATATTCAAAATAATGTGCAATTAAGTAAAGCAGTCTACAAAATAAGTAGTTTGCTTAATGGTGAAATAAAAATGCAAATCTCTAGTTTTTATTAGTTCTAAATTTTCTGTCCAAAAAAGTTGATAGATGAATTGTTCATCCATGTTATCAATGATCTTAAGTATGTACTTGATTCTGTTAAGTTTTTATAGTTCATGAATAGTTGTCACACAGAACTCTGGACAATTGGTCAGGTAACAGCAAAACCTGGCAGACTGATAGCAGTTAGACTTGACTGTCCCTCTTATAAAAAAATTCTCACCATTGCTTTCAGTAAAAGAGATTTCTGACAAAAGCGCTGATTATGAGGCTTTCCCTTGAGCGAGGTTCTTACAAACATCTCACAGTGAGCTATGTCCTGTCATTCTATATAGCAGCAGTAACTATTTTACCAAGAACAGGCTAAATCCTTCTAAGCTTAATTTCACTATCTAGGAAGTGTAAAGTCTTGGTCAGCAGTTGGAATCTCTGATATCCCAGCACTTTTCAGGCTTCAATAAACACATACAAGTAGTAGAAATTTCTGCAAGAGCAAGCATGGCTTTTCTTTTCTCCAGATGTTAATCCGTCCCAACAAAATGGGAAATCTGGAAATGATCAATCTTCCTTGTGAGAACTCTAGTAAACATATAGCAGCTTCATTTCCAGATGGTGAAATCCACATTCACCAGGCTTTCCACCGGCCACTAAGATTCACCTGAATGAGGCTCTGTGTGTGCTTGCTCTGTCCCTTTCTGCTCATGCGCACACACCTCCTTCATTTTTGTGACTGCTCAGAGAAGTTCTTACTTGCAATCAGCTATACCAAAAATGTGAACTCATTGACAGTGATCTCATGTCATGATTTACCTATGATATTATGCCTATAGTGAATGATGGCTCAACCAGTTAACTCTTTTGTGCAGCTTGGACAGTGACATCTAGTTCCAGGAGTAATTTTTAACCCGTAATTTTTTCTTGTCCCTCTTATATTTTCAAATCATTAATTCTGAAATATCATGTGAGTTTCATTTTTTTTATAACATCTGCAGTAATTACCTGCAGAATGGCATTAGAATAACCAGGGAAGAAATGAATAGTGGATTATGAATTTGCTGTTCTTTGGCACAGCCCCACAAATCTGTGAGGACAGTGGAATATGACAGAGTTGGAGAAGAGCAAAGGACATTCAGAGCCACTTCTAATAAGGACATTCCAGAGAACAGCCAACGTTTTACCTGTACTCCAAACGTTGTCACCAGTAGAAAATGGTGTTTAACTAGAAACTAAATTAAGTAGCATTTAAGTAGTATGCCTTAAATATCATCTGAAGTCTGCTATCAATAACAACACTTAAATTTAAAAGATGTATACTTCATCTGTGTTGACCAGTACTAATGTTAATTAGTTTAATGTCTTTGAGAAAATCAGTTGGATTTTGAAGTACTTTTTCACTTCCGTTATCAATGGGCAACGTTAGCTTGAAGGTTCATCTGAAATATCTAAATGACAAATGAGCTTCTCAGTTTCACCCAAGTTCTTCAGGTTCTTAAATAAAAATCCTTTATGAGCAATAACTGACTGAAATTTTATAAATCTTTCCATTTCCTGCCCCTAATGTCCTTTCATGGTAGATGATGTGCCACAACTTAAAAGTTAGATTTTCTAGAATCATGCAGCAAATATGCAACACTAGGTGAACTATATTAGTAAATGCTATAACTGTTAACATGCTTTTAAAAGTCATGAATGCCCATTCTGCTTCCACCTCATATTTGTGACTGCTAGCACAGCTATTAGGAAGAGAGGTCAAAATCGTATTTTATTACAAGTATGATTTTTTTTTAATAGTATGTTGCCAATCATGAAATTATAAACTAGAATGTAGCAACATGACCTAATTTCATTTTTTGGCGTTTCATAAATTGAAAACAGCTTAATGCTGCATTCAATCTTCCTCATCAATCAAAACACTAGAAAAATTACACTCTATCAAGATTTATCAGTGCAGAACTTCCACAACAGGCTAAAGTTGGACATTTGGAGTGGTATTTATCTCACCTGATTTTAGCAATTTTTAAGTTAAGACAACAAAGCTCAGGTGGTTATCAAGTCATTCTGTATGCTGGGGTGAGATATCCATAGCATTTAACAATTTTCATCCTGTCTTGAAAGCATGACATGGATAGATAAGGTGTTTTGCATCTGGAAGTGCCTATTTCTTCTACTCATACTGGGAACCCAGCTGACAGATCTGATGCCTGGTGTTTAAATGGCTAGAACTAGATGAGATGAATCCTGTTCTCAAGGTCATACTTTGGTATTTAAATTCAAGTGGCACAATTCTTGAGGTATTTACTATTCTATATCTACGCAGTGATTGATTCTTAAGAAAAAGGTATAAGTCAGTTGTTTATGTTATACTCAGTATCTTTTTTAATTCTAATGCTCTTCTAGCATGAGTTCTCAGAGCTTGTTTGACTTACCTGGGTTGATAACAAGTTATGCAGCTGAGAATCTGAATGTATGTGCCTGGGTCTTCACCTACTGCCCATGGAGTAAGTCAAGAATTAACTGCAATCTGCAGTTGATTCCAGCAGGCATTTCCACAAGTCCATGAATGGTTAATTTAAGCATCAGTCCTGATTGTAGAGCATTCCAGTTGAGGCTTTAAGTTAGTATTCTGATTGCTTAATATTTTGTCCAATATTTGAATTTTCATTTCAGTTGAAAATTTCAAATTGAAAATTGAATTGAATTGAAAATTGAAAATTTCATTGGAATTTTTTCTTGTCTCTTGTTAGATAAGTACTGATCTTCATTCTATGAGTTAGAAAGATGTTACAAACCAGTTCAAGCTCAACTCCAAGCTGTCAGTGGTGCTACTGATAGCCTCCAATTTTGTTTAAATAAATATTTAAACTAAGAGCAACACCCTATTGAAATAGTAGAGTTTTATTGTGGCAGAATCAGTGGTTACTAGGAATTGTGGAAACCCATTTAATCTAGACCACCAACTGGATCAGTGCCACACGATGATCTATTAGACCAGCAGGGTGCTCTCATTAAGTGACCTTTATGTCTTGCATTAAGCCAAATCCATTGCCAATGTTAAATTACAGTAATAAATCTCTATTGTTTCAGAATTAAAGTTCATATACTTTTTATGTTAGTCTTTGTTCTAGTTATTTTTCTTTTATATATGCCTCTGAACTTCCTAGCTGTGGATGACAGCAGCGGCACCACCACCACCAAATATTTGGCAAAATTTCACAAATTTTTGGCCCAGTTTTAGACTCAGTTGTCTTGGTTATATTCTCAGATACATATTCACAGCTCCCAGGGACTTCAGTAGATACTATGTTTGTCGTGTATTTAAAGACAAAGCTGAGGTTTTTTTAAATGTTTTAGTAACAGTTAGCTATTGAGCTATCCTTAACTGCAGCAAGAACACTTGTATTTCAAATAATTGCATTTCTAGAAAGTTTATATTCTTCCCACTGTTCGCAGTAAGGAAAGCTTATCTTTCCTGTCTTTGTTTTACAGTACCATTCACTTCTGTTTAAAAATCTATCAGGGTTGTTCCTGATATATAGCCGCCTCCTTCGTAATTACTTGCATAATTAGCAATAAAATCTATTTTTGTAGTTTGTTTACATGATTCTTTTGACACTGATAATTTCAAATCGATTTTTCAAGGTAAGATGCTGTCATCTTTATTTCATTTGTAATAATGTGAAGGGAATTGTTTTCATATATCTTAAAAAAAGAAAAAAAGAAACACAATAAACAAACAAACCAAAACCAACACAAAGTAAACAAACAAAAAAAACTAACAGTAAAATGGATTCATTTAAATATGGTTTTTGTTAAGAGCATTGGAAAAATAGTGATTTGTAACAGTATCTCAATATACAAGCCAAGATTACTGGCCCCCTATGCTGAGTGGTATAAAATTCCCAACGAGATCGTTCCTAGCCAATGGAGTTAACAGTCCGCACAGACAAGTTAAAGAGTAGAGGAAAGAAAGTATCATTATCCCGTTTTACAGCTGGATAAACCTAAATTCAATTGGTTTGAAGCTCTGTCTAGACTGAGAAACTAAGGTGAGTTTAGCAGGTCCATTAGCCAACACATTTTAATGAATCCATTTTTAGTCGTCTGCTGATCACCAGAATGCACAAATAGATTACTATTTAAAAACTGGCTGTGGTTAATGATACACCTCCTGTTTTGTCAGTAGTGGCTACTTTTTTACTTAGAGCTGCAGTTCACTGGCTCTGCAGTATGTGCAAGTTTCAATTAGATATGATATAATTGTCTCTACTATGTAATATTGATTTTTGCAATTTAGATTTTATAAGAGCTTATATTTATTTAGATTTTTGTAAGAGCATATATTCTGCATGTATGTTTGAACTATACTTTGGCAGATGGGAATATGCTGGGTAGTGCATGAAAATTATAGTACAGCTGTTTAATTTAGCACAGTGTGCTCAATTTAGTAAAGAGGTGGTCAATATACATTAAATTCAAAAAGAAAAAAAGAAAACCAGATTAAATGGATTTGCCTGGTACTTCTGTTGCATTTGTTAGAGGACTTTAAGAGATAAGCTGGTTTTTTAGGAATGCTATCTATTATACCCAAGAGGTTATTGAGAGATGAACAGCTATACAATTCTGAAGCACTTGAGTAACTTAAAAGTGTAACTGTGATCCTCTAGAGCAACAGAGAGGCTTCGGAGCTTGGTTTCCATTGTTTTTTGAGGATGCCTCTGCTCACAATTGTCCATGTTTTTTTAAAGATCCTTCCTAAAGAAGGATTTACTGATGGATCCCAGAAGAAGTAGAAGACAGTAAGTTTGTAGTTGTTTTGGTTCTTTCCCAGAGTAGAATTTTTCCAAAACATAGCTGTTCAGAACTTGCTGGGAGAGTTTCTTGTCTTCCTGGATTAAGAGTTCTCTTCTTCCAGATGTAGTTTCGATGAAAAGTCATAACTCTAATTGAGATAATTCTTCAAATGACCATACCCATACCTGTAAAAGATTTTGGATGTGGCTGTCAAGGCCTTTAGTTTGTCTTTGCGTTCAACAGAAAGCCAGTGAACAGACTAGCGTACTGTCTGAGGTGTCAGATATATTTTATTACCTCTTGGCATAGTACTTTGAGTGACAATAGCTGAAATCAGTGCCTGGGAATTTTAGCCACTCTCCATGCATTTTCTGTTCAGGAGAGTCCCTTCCCTGAAGATCCTGTAGCCAAAAAAAAAAAAAAAATGAAGAGAGACGAGTTATTGTATAATGTACAAATGAGAACCTGGAGATTAAAGGATTTGCCAGAAGCCATAAACAAGTGGAGAAGATACTAGATCCCTCACAAAGGTGGCTTGCCAGCAGCAAAGTTGAAATGCATTAGTGGCCACCAGGTGGAAGAATGTGGAGCACTAGCCATTTTTGCATCTACATCTATTTTGCAGTCTAACACGTGATGAAATCATTAGTCCCTCTGGATCAACGGATATATTGCCACTAATGTAAGTGGAACAGAGATTTCAGCAAGATGTCTATTTAAAGTGTCAGCCTTGTCCGAGCGTTAAAAATAGAAGTGCCTACTTTAATGAAAAGATTTCATTCCTTCTTCAAACATTCCTTTTTCCATCCTGCATTTGCATTTTAGGACAACTGACTGATTTTAACAAGACTGCTATAACCCAAGTCAGTCACTTGCACTGTTAGATAACTCAGTTTTTAATGGCCTGAAGCCTATCAGTAAAGCAGTCTCAGTAGAAAGTTGCAGAACCATGAATGTTCAGTGCAATTTTCAAGTAAGGTTATACTTTCCCTACTAGTTTCATTTCTGATTGATGGAACATCACAGTAAGTTTGGGGGGGGAGTTGTTGGTTTTTTTCCTAGTCAATAAAAATATAACAACTCAATAATGACTTGGGGTAAGTAATGCTTTCCTTAAAAATGGCTGTCAAGTGAAATGAATGATACTTTACCGGCAGTTTAGCAGAGTAACTACTAGGACAGGATCAGTGTCTTGTGCTTTAAAAATAAACTTCTTTGCTCTGAGTCAACATCTGCTTTTCCTTGGCCTTCATTTAGCAGCAGGAGACCATTATCCTGTGATGACTTTCTATTCCACTGACATCTCATCTGGTGCACCGATATTCTTAGTATTTTACTCCCCTGCTGTGCCCCTTCCCCTCAGCCACACACACACAAACACTCTTTATCTCAGCCTGTAGAATGCTGTGTTCTGCTGTTCCTATGAATAGGAGATTACACATAATGTAATCAATCAGTTGCTTCTACCACTAAGGAAAAGAGTGTCCTTCCAATTAACTTCTTACATCCTAATAAGCAAACAGCAACAGCCTTGGATAGGTGCCTAAAATCACAAACATTTATCTAAACTGCCCTGACACTGAGAATCTGAGGTGGGCCATCTAAGAAGGCAAAATTTCTTGTGACAGTTCCACCTTTCAGATCTGGTCCGGCTATTGCCAGGGATAGCAAAATGGAAAATAATAATGAACTAAACCAACTTAATTTTTACAGAGGTTTGACTTGTTTTAATTTTGGGGCAAATACTGAGAGGCAAACTGGTTTCCCCACTTACTTGAGATAAATTATTATTCAGATTTACTGGATCTGTTAAGTTTATGGGTTTGGGGCAATTAATTTGTAGTGCTGTGTCCTTTAATACAAGAGAATACATCAAAGCAGTAGTTTCTTCAGCTTGACTTCACTTTTTTTTTCTCCACAAAGGAAAAGAGAAGAACATAACATCAAAATGTAGCAATGCTTGTATTGGAGTAGTCCAGAGGTCTATTTAAAGTAAGATGTCAACAAGAAGACGCTGAAGGAATAAGTGCAGGAAATAGGTCAAGAATTGTGTGATTCTACAGCTTTCCTGCTTTTATGATGGTGCAAGGACTAGATGAACCCTGGGGGCAGGGCAGGGAGGGAAATTGCTGTTCTGGTTTGCAGAGCTTCTGGAAGCACTCAGTGCCTAATGGGGTGAGAAGTTTCCTCCTTCTGTGTCTTTCTCTGTCCCATACACAGACATGCATATCCCCACATGCGCTAAAGTAATGGAGCACAGTAATGTGGTAGGAGCCTGTGCATGCTTTCTTTACATTGTTTTTTTGGATGCACCCAGAAAGGCCTCTTGATGAGTCAATCAAAATGCATGCAGTTTCCGTGTGTCCTTTTGAAGTGCCCACAGTGAGCAGCACAGACAAAACCTATCCTTCAGTATTATTATTTTCAATCTAAGTAGGACTAAAAGAAGATGTGTTACATGATGGGTTTACAGGCATGGTTTGAACCTGTCACCAGCAGCAAATTACATCTCTCACATTAAAATACAACCTCCTTAATATTGTTTATTATACCTGAGTGTAAGCTGATTGTGATGGACCATGATTGTCAACTGATGCAAGTAAGCAAGACAAAGATGGCTTTGTTCAGTTTTCTTTTTTTTCTTTGAGAGGTTTAAGCTAATGCGTCTGTATGTGACCAACTGAAAACCTCTTCCATTTACTTTTTTCCTATGTAAAAGCATGATCCATACATTTTCTTTTCTGTTCTACCTTATTTAAAGAACAACTGTAGGAACTTGCAAGATAAAACTGCTATTGCTGCCTCCTGCTTCAGATTATTTAGTGCATACTGCAGAACCACTGTGTGTATTTTTCTTGTTCACGGGGTGTTTCACTGCCTCATACCTAAACACCTAGAATGAACTGGCATTCACGAGTAGTAACTTATTCTAGGTGAAGTTATCATACAAGTCTTTATAGTAATTTGAGCTAGGTTCCATTCAAACAGCATTTTCATCTATTCAGCTATTGCCAAATGTACTTACATTTTTGTGGAGGTAATTAAGACTGAAAGGGAGGAAAAGAATACAGACTTTCTCACAAATGTGACCTGGAATTGTTTGAAATGTTTCAGAAAGTGGTATTTTCATCTTGTACTTGACTATTTTGTATTTTGGGATGTTTGCAGTCATGTCATGGTATATACTCTGCCAGGTAACCACATCAGCAGAAAGATCATGCTAATCATTCCCTTTTATGCTCCGCCTTGGGGTAGATGCAGACTTGGCAGATGGTATCTCTTGAGATCACAAGAGGAAAAACTGTTGAAAAATGCCGATTTGTGTTTGAAAATGGCTGAAACAATGCCATTTGAATTAAAGCCTATGTAGAACTCTATGTGGAATGTTCCTAATTTTGGAATAATTTAGAGAGCATATCAATTAAATTCTGGCCTTAACCTGTGTGTTTCAGAAAGGTGGGCTGCTAAACTCAGCTTGGGGTAAGGTTCTAATACTTAGGATTTGTAAAGCTGCCAAGTTTGAACGCGAGTTTTCCAGTAGAGGAATGCATGCAAATATAGTTTAGAGCATTGGTGGCAAGTATTTGCTCCAATGCATGGACACAGCAAAGAAGTGCACGTGAGCAGATCTAACGTATTTGAGAAGCACTGCACTTACTGTGTGCGCATAAATCAAATATATGGTGCAGGGAGAGTGAATATGCTACTTCTAGAAAATTACGCACTTCTCATGTATTGTGCAGTAGAAATGTCCATTTGCTGTGGAAATGTCTCATTACAAACTGTACGGTAGCACCAGCTGGACTGCCAGCTATCCAGAACTCACAAAGATAAAACATCTGTGACCGCCCCATAGAAGCAAATCTTCAACACAGGTAAAAAAGAGGTTGTCTAGAAAAATAAAAATTTGGCATAAACCAGCTTACATTTTTTCCTTCAGATGCAAAGCTGACTCAGAATTTGCCTCTCTTCTGCCCCATGATTGTGTGAAAAGAAAGTATTTTCAGACTAAATTACCTTGCTGTATTTACTGACTCAGGGAAGGTAAGCACTTACTCTGTCCATTTACCAAAAAAAGTCCCTCAACCCTACCTGTGCATCAAGAATATGAAAAGAAAGATGAAGAGGAATGCAGGGAGAATATCCTGGTGCTTTGAGGAAATTAATGTTCCCCTGTGGGAAGATATGTTATGATCCCTCTCGCAGGATCTGTCACTTACTCGTGAGTGTGAAGCTGTGTCCTTGGAGAATGAGATTGTTTCCTGCCTTGTAAAAATGATGCTGCTTGTTTAACTGAGAGGTGCTACAAAAAAAAGACGCAGATAGATTAGCAAAAAAAAACAATGACCTGCAAGGCAGGAAAGATTTGCAGCATGGTTCTTTTCCTTTCCCTCCCTTATGGATTGGAAAATGTACTCTGTCAAGGCAGACTGAATGCATAACAATATATGAATTATTTTGTTGGAGGAAGACAGTAAGTTGTCAAGGCAAATGCTCTGTCCTGACAGTGACCAGCAGCAAATGCTCTGAGAATATTAAAAACCAAAACCAACCAAACAAAACCAAACCCCAAACAACAAAATAACCAAAGTGGAAAACTAATACTATTTTGTCCAGAAAGGAACTTTTAGTCCTCTGATTATGAGTTAGTATACTTTCCTAAAGTACATGAGTTAATACTGTTCCTAAAAAAATTAATATTTAATGTAACTTTTTTGTATTTTCATTATCCACAGACATGTGTAACCTTGCTCTTTCCCAAATTCCCTGAGAATGTAGTTATTTCTAATCAAGCAACATTGCACTGTAAGGGGGAGGACATATTGAAAAACTCCAGCAAGCTCTTTTTCTTTCAAGGTTGGGGTGGGAGCTCTCTAAAGGAGAGAGTAGGAGATGGTCAACATAGGAAATTTTAAATGTTAAAAATGTTACATTTGTGAATCCTTTATTTTAGAATATGTCTGTATAGAAAAGATACATCTATGGAGCACACTAATTATTCAGGGACTCGGGCCAGTGAGGTTCAGGGTCCCATATGCATGGTATACCCTGTCAAATATGTTTTGATAGCTCTGTTAATGCCTTTGACCTTTATTTTGGGAACAAGGAAGTTCTTACCAAGATGGTAAAGCACTAGATTCCCATTAGACTGTTCTTTAAATGCTCCACTGAAGCCATATTTGCTCTCCAAAGAGTAAGTTTGCAAGTGTGGAAACCAGCATGTGTAACATATATGATGGCTCACTCTGTTATTAGGTAGTTTGGTATGCCACACAATTCTGTTTGCAGCTACCTACAGAGGTGAAGGTATATATATGGAAGATGGAAAAGTCAACAGTATTCATACTGTCATAGTCTTTCCCGAAAAGCTTTATAAATGTAGTCATTGCACGTCACCCTTCATACAACTGTAATTTCCAGACACAAACGTTAACAGTATTATGTGTTTAATTCCACTTAATAGTCTCAAAAATATAATGGAAAAGTCTTTTTTTTCTCTGTAAGTACAAGTAACTTTCAATTATTTGGAGTATGAATGATGAGGTAAACCAAATACCATCTAAAGCACTTTGTGGCTTTATTCAAATGGATGTTTGTAAATACTTCTTGCAAAGGGTTTCTTTATCCTGTATTTGGTCAGCACTAATCCTTGAAAAAAAGTCTTGTGTGGTCAATGAAGACATCCAGTAGAAAATTGATCTGCCAGAGTACTTATCTCAGAATGCAATTTGCTTATATTTCATGCTTCCTTGAACTTTTATTTCTTAAAATGATACAGAGCCCACATGTAATTTATACATACAGCTCTCTACTAATCTTCCATGCTCTCACTTCTTGTGCCTAGTTCCTTTTCTCTGTCCATTTGTGTCTTAATGTTTTTTTCCGTGATGCTGGTTGGATGTAGGATATCAGCTTTTATTCATGTGCTTTTACTTCTTAGTTCAGGTGAGTAGATAATATGTACTGAAAAATATAATTTCTTGGTATTACCCAGCACAGATTCTTTTCCAGTGCTGACAGTACACTAGAAGATGTGTGTAAGCAATAGCTCTGCTGAGACATTTAATGTACTGCCTAGTTACAGCTATGTCATCCCCCACCCTCCACAGCAATCACTCACAAAAGTTTTAGTCTTCTTCAGCAGTCATTCTTTGATGCTTCTGGAACGCAAAGGATTCATTTCTAGTCCACACAAGATATATTACAGGGTATATAGATGTACGGAAATCGGAGCTTAGCTGTTTTTTGGGACTGCCAAAGTTTCACTGTAAACAGAACTTCAGGCAGAGCTGCTTTCTCCAGTCTTATGTTCATCCTGAAATTTGCAGCTTGTTTTCATCGTGAATGTGCTTGTGGGAAAAGTCTGTTCTACTGTAGATAATTTTCACCATTGCCCAGCAATCATTGCTGTATAGCTACATACAGACTGTTTGGGCAATGCAGGCTGTTTTCTCTGGATTTTATTTGAATACGTTGGCACTGGACTCAAGCCCAGAAGGTAAACTTGATAGCTGGTGTTATAAAGGCCTGTTCCTGCTTTTGCTGAGGTTGCAACTGAGTAACTGTAGTAAACTAATGAAATCTTCAGTAGTTCCTGCTCCTGGATCCTACCTTTGCTACACAATGAATTCTTCCCAATGCTGGAACATCAGCTCTTCAAGAGCCTGGGCTGCCATCTTGTTAGCTTGAAGCAGCCTGTGTTTGTGAAAGTCCTGCCTGTGTCGCTCAGCACCATGAATCTTTGCTCAGGACACCCTTCTCTCACTTGGATCTTTCTCTTATTTGGCGTGCTCTTTTTTTCATTGAGTCTCAGATCAAAACAGTCTTTTCGATAGCTTTAGTTCCTTGACTTTTTAAACAAAGTGCAAGCACAGACAGCAGGTTTCCATCCTGGCTGAAGATAGATTTGAATTGATATGCATTTGAATTGATATCCACAATACACCTGAATTCCAGGGATCTCAGAATCTTCGTCTGATTCATTAACAGCCATCATTAATCTTGATAGAACCTCTAATGAACATAGTAATATTTGCATTTTGTCCAATCCTATTACTCAGGTAACTGCCAACAGTCAGGCAGTACTGTGTTATCCTAGAATTAACAGATAAATCTTCCCCATGCGCTAATGCCTAAGTAGCTGGAGTTTTAACAGAACAGTTAATGTGACAAGTCCTATGATGTTAATTGGGGCAGAAAATGAAATATTTCTACTTGGTAGAAAAGAGCAAATGTTCCAGCGTAAGATGCAGGTGAATTTCTGAGTTGCCAGCAACTTAGAAAGAAATGCATATGACCGTCTTTGCTTAGATCTTTACTTGCATAGCTTGCACTATGCAAGTTGTCAAAACTGTTTTTCTCAGCATAATATTTAAAGGGGGGAAATAATAATTACAAAGAAAGATTTTACCTCACACAGTATTAATTTATCTGGGCAGCTTACACGTACATTGGATGATCTGTAATTCTTCTAAAAAGAATCTGTGGATCTAAAAATTATCCTTCTTGCACAACCATGGATTTGAATTCTTTGCCCAAATATGCATGTGTATGTCAGTACATAAAGTGCATTCATGTAGCATGCCATTTTCTGTTGATGAGTACTGACAGCCTCACCATAAAAATCCATATATAACACTTCTTTTAATATATGTGTACATTTATAAAGGGTTTTTTACGTATGAATTCTTTTGAATGCAACAGGAAAGCATTTTGCTTTTAAGCTAAGTAATCTCCAGAAGAACTGGAGGTGCTGATAGAGTAATTGTGTTTATTCTTCCAGTTTCACAATTTCTGCCTTATAAACATTGTTTTGCATTATTGGATTCCACGTTTCCCCTTCTCATCTGATGTTTTACAAATATTTTTCTAATTGCTTGAGACAGTGTGGTCCAATAAAATTACATCGACTTTCTGCTGAACTTGTTTGTCTGATCCGCTGCCAAAAGTTGTAGGCAGCTAGGCAGCACACTTGGTCTCACTTTCTTTCACTCCCCCACCTCTAAGGCAATGCTTCCAGACAGCCCTCCACCCTTAAAAGAACATGCATGTGAAGACTTAGGGTTGTGAAGCATACATTTTACAATTCTAAGGCATTCAAATGCTTCAGCAAGACACTGCATCCTGGCTGATTGTTTCTGAGTCTGTTTCTGTCTGTAGATTGTTACATGATTAAACTAATACAGGTAAATCATAC
Organism: Amazona ochrocephala; assembly: GCA_039720435.1. NCBI lineage: Eukaryota > Metazoa > Chordata > Aves > Psittaciformes > Psittacidae > Amazona > Amazona ochrocephala. The sequence continues at coordinate 68,575,713 of CM077879.1, forward strand.
AGTATATTTTAAAGCATAAGTACATGTTTTGGCTCTGGGCCCATTCATGTTTCAGCATAACAGCTACTCTCAACCTTAATGCAGTATTTCTTCATCTGATAAAGGAAAAATTACAGCTAGAAGTATCCATAAAGTGAGGTACTGTGTTGCATTATCACCCTGAGAGCCCACATAAAGAAGGTACAAGGGGATGTAACAGCTGACATAAATAGCTGTAAAGTATTCTATATTTTTACAGTGACAGGGATATTCAGAGGAGGATTGCAATCCTGTAGTTCTGAAAGACCTAACAGAACAATGAACTATTATCCTGGAGTCTTGATAACAGAGTGCCTTCTAATGAGAGATGAATTGTAACTAGCTGTGTACTGAGAATAGACCCTTGCCTTTCATTGTCATGAATGTGTTTCTGTTTATGATCAATTTGCCAGACACTTTCTTCATGATGTTACAGCTCTTCTATTTTTTGCCCTCATATAATGAGATGTGCTTGTAGTTTCTTTCCTTATAGTACATAGGTTTGTTGTTTTTTCTGTTGGAACGACCACATGTACATCATTCGCCTCAGTTCATATGCATTTTTGAGCATTTGCTTACCATGTACCACATTTTGTGTGATGGAACATGATCAGGTCCAAGATCTCCTAAAATAATTGGTTACCTTAAAAAGTACCTTGAGGGAAAAAAAAAAACAAATAGTGCTGGTTTGCCACAGTGGAACAGATATGGTATGTGATCAGTTAGCTGCAGCCCACAGATAAACACAGACAGACAAGCTAGCAAGCATAAACAGAAACCAAATTATTGTCCCACTCAGACTTCTGGCCTCATGTTTGTTAAGTGATTTCTGGAGTCTGAAAAGCCAAACAAGAATTTTTTAACACAGATAGCTGAGTTTGGCATTATTTGATATTAGGCATCTATGGTTCTCTTTAATCTTCAGCATCAGTCATATTCTAATCATCTTTCTAGTTGGTTAATAAAGACGTGGGTTTTATAATGGATGGTATTTATCAATGCAACCTGTCCTGGGTTCAGCTGTCGCAGTCATTTTTTCTCCTTCTTAGCAGCTGGTGCAGCTCTCTGGTTTTGACTTTTGGCCTGGGAACAGAACTGATAACACCGATGTTTTCAGTTACTGCTTAGTAATGTTTAGTCTGACCAAGGACTTTCTGAGTCTCATGCTCTGCCAGGGAGGGGGGGAAGCCGGGATGAAGCAGAGACAGGACACCTGACCCAAACTGACCAAAGAGGTGTTCCATACCACAGCATGTCATGCCCAGGCTGTAAAAACTAGGGGCAGGGACCCAGAAAGATTGGGTCATTGCTCGGTCAGGCTGGATATTGGCCGGCAGGTGGTGAGCGGTTGTATACTCTTCCTTTGTTATTTCCCTTATCATTGTTATTATTATTGGTGGTAGCAGCAGTGGTTTGTGTTATACCTTAGTTACTGGACTGCTCTTATCTCAACCCATGGGAGTTACATTCTTTCAGTTCTTCTCTCCATGCCTCCTGGAGCAGGGGGAAGAAAGGGGGGGAGAGAGAGAGTGACTGCATGAGTTATGGCTGGGCTTAAACCACGACACAACCTCATTTAATTTTTAAAGAGCTGCATAAAACATAAACATTGTATCTCTAGCTTTGGCAAAGTATTTGACATCCTTAGCAACGTAAAAATACCTAATAGTAATTTCAGAGAGAATCTGTTGAAGCTTCCAGATGTCAGGGGCTATGGAAGTGTAAAGTATTATTACAGATGTTTCTCATAATAATAATACATCTGATAGCAGGGCAGAAAAAGGAATTAAGGGCCAAGTACTTCAGTCATTAACTGAGCTGAACTCCCACTAAGGTCTATGTGAGTTTTGTTCAAATAAGGATTACAGAATTCAAATGTAAGTAATTATTTCCAATATGGAATGATTTATAATGCTTTTCCAGCCTTGTCTTTCTAGAATCTTGAAAACAGAGTCAGAGTATATTGACTCACTGTACACAGAAAGAAAGCTTGCCAGCATAAGGCTTGGTAGCATGAGGAAAGTTTGACTCAGTCATAGATAGATACACAAAATCAAGCAGGGTGACTTACATCTGCAAAGCAATCAGAAGTGTGCCTGCAGCAGAGAGACATTTCCCAGCTAGCATTAATTCAGCTGGCATGAGTACCGCATTCTCATGGGGTTATACAGGCTGTGTTGAAATCTTTGCCGCTACATTTACTGTGCTATTGGCAAGATTAGGGCTAGCTCAGGAGTGCCTAAACATACCACCATCATACCTCTGGCTGCAGTGGAGGCACCTCTTTTGTTAAAGGCACACAGAAGAACCAATGGGTAAGGAAGCTGCTGTTCGATTTAATAAAAGTATTTCCAGTGAAAACTTCATCTTTGTAGATTGCAAGCTCTAGGGTTTTTTTAAAAAAAGCTTTTTCTGAAATAAGAAGTTTTAAATAGCCCATGTACTTGTGGGAAAACACCACAAATAACTGCTTTGTTGCAAAGTCCAATTACAGTAACAGCACTAAACACATTAAGATGAAGTTTGGTCTTACTGTATGGACAGCATTAAACTAGGTCACACAATGTTCTTCAACACTATGAAATTCTGATAAAATTCAAATATTTAGAATGGGTGAAGTTTTGTTAAAATACGTTTAGGTTTACATCTATTGTAGAACTTGTAAGTGTGCCATCTTCTTTGTTGTGCAATCAAATCCTGCAAAATGCTAGCTTTTCTTGATGTTAGTAGTAGGTTGCTGCAGCATATGTGGTGTACAGTCTTCTGAAATGCTGTTGTGCAAGGTGATAGGTGAAAGATTATTTTTGGCAATATGAAAGTCTCCATACTGCTTCCACATCTGTGTCTGTGACACAAATTGTAGTTGTTTAGCATGGGTGTATCTGTTTATACACATGGAGAACAGAAAGAGGACTGGCATAAACAAAATGTCATATACATTCAAATTTTGATTACAATAATATAATCAATCTGACATCATCACAAAAATGGAGTGCCAAAAAATATTAATCTGCCAGCTCATGAAGGGCAAGCCTCAAATTTCTGTGGTTTGGTTCAATTAAGCACAAAAAAAATTAAATATGTTCGCAAACTTCTCAGATCCAGGCTCTGTTCCTGCTTCTTCACAAAGTGTTAAGGGGCTTAAATCATCATATTACTTTCTGCCCTCCAGTAGCTCCAGTTGAGTTATCCTGGGTAGGATTCACTATGGTTACCTAGACATAAGCAATACAGGACCAATATACGAACAAGTCACTAAAAGCCCTTTAATAAAATCAGTGGAAATAAATAGGCTTTCCTTGGGTGTGATTCATCTAACGTGTGTAACCTTGGAATGAGATGTCTCATGTCTTAGTCGTAGTGATATTTCTCCAAAGGCTATAAAGGGATTCTTAAGAATTGCCTCAGACATAACAGTCCAGGTCCCACTCATCCACCGGCTGTCTTTCAATACTTTTCAATGCTGTTCAGCAGCCCAACAGTTGAATTTCTCTCCATTTTGCCTTGAAATTATTAGCACTATTGTGGTGATGATCAACAGCAGGCAAATTACTGCTGAAACAGTTTTCTCATAATGCTATAATTAATATTTAATGACGTTTTGAATTTTTATTCTTTTCCATTCTATCTTCATGCCCTGTGTAATTTAGTGCAAAAAAAAAAAAATTGGCTAGCACTGCTGTATTTCTGGGTTTGGCAGATGTGTAAATAAAAGACATTGTTTTGTATACTTCAGATAATGATTATATCAGATATTAATGCCTTATATGCTCTATTAATTAAGTAGCTGGAATTTTTGCTTTTTTAACTATAAGGCATTTTGCTCCTAATAGCAGGATTTGCGGTGTCACTTTTGAGGAGGTGATATGCTCAAGAGCAAGTTTAGCAGACACTTGAAAATTTACTGGAATGGTGATGCAGGTTGCAGGATTCTTAATGATCAAAACTTTGAAATACTTTGTCTCTATACCCCATAGTGTTCTAAGTTAGATTACGAAGCCAATGAGGTATACTTGGTTGCTTCATGAAGAGTGCTGAAAGAAGCCGCCATTAGTTCAGGAGCAGCACAACACAGACTCACAATTGGAGCAGAGCTTGCCATGTTTGAATTACTTCACGGGTTTTGCTAAATTAACTCAATAGTGTAAATGTAAAATGTGAAGCTGGAAGAACAGTGATAGCTGTGATGCTTGATAGTGTCTTGTGAAAAGAAAGCGGAAGTATTTAGGAAAGATTTGATATCGGAAAGCAGAAGTGGCTCTCTTTACTGAAGACACACCTAGAAAATTCAGCTATTTTCATAAGAAATGCTGGCAACCCTAAAGAAAATACCAATCGCATCAGGTATAGTAAAAAACTCGCTGGAAATTTTGGTTCCTGAAGTTCCAGCAGATGAAGAATCACAATTCATCAGACAGTTAGATGCAGTCAAAAATGAAGGTTTGTAATTGCAAATCTTGAGTGTTCTAACATATTTGTAGCATCTTCTGATTTTACTCATTTTCAAGTTATTTTCATGTTTCAAATGCTCATATTAGAAAGGAATTTGCATCTTATAGAAAAAGTATAATCAGAAATTGCAAACATACTTTTTCTGACTGTACAAAACCCCCACAAAATGGCTCTAGGATATTCATCAATAAAAAGTGCCAGGCAAATGTAATTGTTGCCTGTGCATTTACATACAATTTAAGATGTGAAAATCTAGTGCTAAATATCATCTTTATGGTCTTATAAAGAATTCTTCCCAGCCTGTGCAGTACACTTTCTTAACCAGAATCTTTTACTGTGAAGTTGATGAAGGTGGGAAAAATGTTATCCTTGGCCATTAGAAATGACCAATGTGAGTAAACTTTTGTAACAGCATTAGTAGATGTTAAAAATGGTGATGCTTTACTGGTTACAGATGGCCTCTTGAGGCATTAGTAAAACTTAAGAAATATTCCTTTCATTTTTCATTTATGGTCTGGTGACTCACCTTTTCATTTTGTCCATTGTGTCATACTTGCATTAGAAGCATCATCCTGCTCTTTGTTCAGGCAGGCATGGCGGAGTGCTGTATTATGCACTGCCACTGTTCCAAGTCTTGAATGAAGATGGTGGCCAATATATAGAAATCCAGATGACAAAGTCATTTGAATCATTAAAAGAAAGAAATAAATCATCCTTTGTCAAAAGAACTGAGTTCTAGTTACAGGAGCATAATACATTAATTTCATTTAGAATTACATACTAAGTGTCTGTAAAATAGGTTGTTTAGCTGTGTACTAAGGTCTCATAAGTGCAAGAAGTGTCCTCAGAATTCTTAGCAATATTTAAAAAGTTATTTTTTACTAGGATTAAGATTTTCTAATGTAAAATTTGATTTCCACTGAAATACAAAATGTTTCTCTAAGCTTTTTGAAGGCTATGTTTTGGGGTTTGGTATTTTACCAGTAAGTATATAATTTCAGAAGACCTCACTCATAAATTCTGAAGTAATCTGTGAGCCTTTTTTTACCTAAAACAGTCCTATTTCTAACCTAAATAATTATTTTGCCTATTTGTAAATGTCTGTAGACACTGTCTCTTCTATTTGGACTTCCTAATACAGAACTTTTTGTAACTGTGTCATCCAGATTGCCCATCTTTTGATTCACACTGTAAATAACCTTTGTTACAAGAGCTCTTGGCAGATTTTCTGCACATCAGAAGAGGTTCTTGAGGTATATGTTCTCAGACCATAAGAACAATACTGATGTCTGTAAGCATTATCCTAGCATTTTTAAATTATACATTTAAACTGTTCAGTTGAGTGAAGTCCTTTTTCTTATTTTGCTACCTGGCAAAGGAAGAGACCACCTCTCAGTAAGTTGTAACTGTTTTTTATATTTGGTGCAATGAAATTAAGATTAGATTCCAAACAAAACAGTTTTACTCAACATAAATAAAACTCTTTATGTACAGTCAGTTCGTCTGTATTTATACTTTGACTAGAAATCAGACTAAAGCTTTGAGTCTTCTTCAGCTGGCACTTAAAAGTCTGTGTGTAGCTGAAGTTAAATAACAAAAAGATAGTATATTTATTATATTTTTGTGTTTTAGTGTACCAGTATGGCTCACAGCACTCAGAATTTGGTTGCATTTCCAAATGCTATTGATACTGTAAAACCAGGGCGTTTAAACCTTAACTTCTGAATGAACTGTGCTACATGGAATTTCTTGCCTATATCTAGAGACATTTCAGAAGCCCATCTTTCTTTCAGCGCACTATAACTGGACTTTCCACATAAATCTAACGCATATGCTGCTGAAAATAATGGTGGTGGTCAATTGAGACCTACTAGAGTTATCAGTATTTTCCATTTTTTTAATGAAAATTCAATTAATGACCTTTTTCTTTGATACAGCTAAAGAATATGCTGTTTTCTAATGAAACAAGCACACAGCCAGAAAATAAAAATTAAAGTGCTTGAAGTGAACTGAAGCATGCATTTCTATCCTACAAAATGGCAAAGAAAGGAGGTTGTACACTCTATGTGGGAACAGTTTGATTGCATGGAGCTCTGCTGTGGAATAGGCAACAGGCCTGTCAGAAGGTTGACAGTCAGCAGGGAGGCCAATGAAGGGCGTGCTGAGGTGGGTGCTGCTGCTAAGCACCTGATAACAGTGATCAGCTGAACCTCCCTCTCTAAAACATGCAAGACCAGGTGAGAACATGACAGTCACTGGCAGCCTTTTCTCACTCTTAGGGTTTGCAATGATAATACCTCAGCTGTCATTATGCCCTTCTAAAAGCATTCAAGCAACCATCTCAGTCTGAACAGCAGAAGGCACTGTAAGCAAAATGGTCATGCTTTCCATTGGTCTTCCGGGGTTTTGATACTGTCATAAAAATAAAGAAAATCCTTGCTCTTCTTTCATGGGAAGTAAGATCATGAAACTGTAAGTATTATCCTGTAAAGATGTAAATATCATCAGTCTGGAGATAAAAAAGAGAAAGGAATAGTAGTTTCATTCATCCTGTATTAAGTTAAACTACATTAAAATGGTGCTTATTCCATGAGTAGTTTCTTGAGTGTAGTTACCCCATATTAATAGTGTTCTGAAAAATTACACAGGTGGTGAGGCACAGCAGCTTTGATAGAATTGCTCCTGTTGATGAATTATGGTAATATAATGTATTTATCATAAACTAAACTTCATAGTTTTCTGTTTCTTCTTGTATTATTGCTTCCACTGAGATGTAAAGAAATTGGAAACTTTCATTTATTATGGTAAAATATTTCACAACAAATCACAGCTTTAGAATGGGTATATATTTGTCATTTTGTCTCCCCAATTAAAGTTCTGATTACTTCACATTTTTCTGCTCTTAAGAAAGTACTTAGTTCCATGGCGGACCATCAGAATGGAAATCTCACTGTGAGGTTTGTGGTTTATGGTTTCATTTTACTTTGAGGCAAGAGATTGAAAACCTTCTTGGAACAAACTTTTTAAACTGTCATTTTGCAGTTCTGTTGACCTATTCAGGCCTTCAGGAGGGTTTCAGAAAACCTGTATCTAGAGGATAAGACCACAGAAATATTTTTCGTATCTGTTCGTTGGAGATGGGACTTGAACATAATTCCAGTTGCACATAGGCACTAACTTTGAGGACTCTTACAGCCAAACATGGCTAAGGCAGGGCTCTAATGTGACCTAAACAGTATTTGTCATGTCTAGGAGTAGAATTTGCTAGCAGAGAACTACTAGATTTCTTTCTAGAATGCTGTAGCTGACATTTGTGACAAATGTCATTTTATATACGTATAAACATATGGTGCACAGACATATTTTTTCCTTCACCATAGCAAATTTATTAGGATTCCATTTTCATGCTTTCACAAGATCTTGTAACTAGACAAGAAAACTTAGAGAAACATGCCAAGGCATAGCCTGCTTCATATTCTTCAAGATGGATAATATGTTAGCCATATAATACAGAGAATCTCTGCCACATGAACTAAGAATTTAGAACACAAACCATCAGGCCACAGGAGAGGCTTGGAAGAAACGGACCTACAAAAACAAACCAATTTACTTTCAATCCAAATGGTCATCTGAAGGGATTCTTCAGCGAAAGACCAGAAACAGATGTTGATGCCTCTTCTCAACCATTGAAAGCCAGTCAGTTCAATTTGCAGTTTCCTCCCTTTATGATAAAACCTCAAGTTCTCATCCAGGTCAGGAAAAGGAAAACCTTGAAGTAATTTGACACCCATTTGGCTTTGGGTTAGTCCTTCCTGAAGATACTGAAGAACTTACCAGTCATCTTTATTATGTGGCATGAATTTACAGTATTTCCAGTAAATACTCTCATTAGGAAATATTTTCTTCCTCTGTAAAAAGAACCTTTCTCCACAGGGATTTGAGAATTCCATTCCATGGAGGGTAACACTCAGACTCTGGAACAAAGGTGGCTTATGGATCAGCTTAATCTGTATGGCATGTAATGTATTAGTTGATTTTACAATGGGAGACTTTAAATTCTAGACTGCAAACCTCATAGTCTGTATTAGTGTGTTAATGCACAGGCTTTTCACCTTTTTAAAAATTAGTTAGAACTTGTTTCAATGAAAAGTGAAAATGAGTTTAGCAGCCTGGAATGACTCTGTTTTCTCTATTACATCATGTAGCACAGTTAGCACAACTGGCAAGACACCACTGAAGAAAAAAGTCAGAGACTAGGGCAACTTCTTCCTTTCAAAAGAAGTGCCAAAACCCACTCCTCAATATTTAAAAGTAAACAACAAAGGGCAAGGAAGGGATACTTGATGCAATTTAAACTTCATGAAGAGTTGAAGTTTTCCTCGTGTCCATTGCAGTCGGTTCTTTGTCTCAATCCCCAGTACTACAAGTCTGTAATTCTTGCAATGGAATACAGATTCCAAATAACAAAATGACAACAGATCTTCAAAACTTCAGCACAATTCTGGTTCTTGATGTTTTCGATAGAAGGAGACTCTATTCTGAAAGTCTGTAGAGTAAAAAAACATTTCTTAATTCTTTCATTTGTTTTAATAAAGAAGCTTTAGTGATATGTGCTTCCAGTGGGTGTTTTTAAAGCTTTGGCATCCGAAGTAAATTTTAAGAACAAATCTTTTATACCTAAAGGATACCAGGAACCCATTATATTCATAAGAAATACTGGCATTTTCTTCAGTGGTGTGAGGTTCTACCCCCATGTCCAAAAGAGTGGGACTGTTGTTTTGCTCAGTGCTTTGAAAACATACAGAAAATCTAGATAACTTCCAGGAGCACATTTACTGCAGGGGAGAGTACAGCCAGCTTTGTCATTGCTAGGTGCGATATAAACTCCTGTATTGAATGATAAGTTCTTGGCAAAGGGTCTGTACAGCTCTACCAGTCAGACTGAGATTGCATAGCAGATTGCAGTTACTATTGATTGTGCATATGCATATGTTACTGTGTTTTGACATCCCTGGTTTCCATAAGTAGAATTTGCTTTAGTTGGAAGATCTGTACAAATCAAACCCCCCCAAATGTTCCTGCTGATTCACATGTTATTTCTTGTGTTTCTTATCCCACAGAGAATAGCAGTGGAACAATACAGAAATAGTTATGTTAAAATAATTGGATTGGAATATTGGCAAAGAGATTCAGATTTTTATTACTTTAATCTACCAAATCATAGAATTTCTGGTATAAAATGTATGTACCATGAAATGCATAGAAAGAAGAATCCATTTTCATGTGTACATTACTAGATACTCTGAAAAGGCAGGAATGTATTAGTGCAAACCCTTCCTCTGAGGCACAAAGAAGTAGGGTAATTTTCTAAGATCATAGAAAACTGTTAGGGAATCCAGCAACAGAATCACCCCAGACCCAGTCCAGTACACAATGAACTTTTGACACTTCTTAAGAGCAATTTATTGTAATGAGCAGCCTGTGTTACTCTAAGAGGATGCTAGACTATTGCACCAAAAATGTGCCAAAGTTACTGTAGTCTAGGAAGCAATATTTTATTTGCTCTACTTTTGACTCTCTGGGTGGGCCATTGGGGATCCACAATTATTTTTAGGTTTTGGGCACATTCCTACAGTAGACGTATCTGGATTTCCCTCTTTATTTTAGTCAAAGAACAGGACATTATCTGTGGCAAATTGGAACCCCTTTAGAATAGTCTTCAAGTGGCAAATTATGAAATGATTTTCTACAAAGTCTTTCAGGGATAGAAAATATTTGGCCAAGTGATTTTTTTAAAGGCTTCAACCAACTTTTTAATATCAGCATCCTTCAGTTTTCTATGTTCTTTTTTTACTAGAAACATGCTTACTGTTTTGATAGATTTGGAAGTAAAATAATAGTATTCTAGCACCTTTGGTTTTAACTTCCTCTGTGGTCAGTGGTCAGTGGCTTTACTGTCACTCTTTAATCCTTAATTCCTGCGGATTTTGGCTGAAAAAAAATTATTCATCTTATGTTTAATTGTATTTTGAGGAGTTCTGAGGTGCTGTATTCACAGCAATTCAAATGTATATGAATCTTTAGGTATGATATTATTACATAAATGAAGGAGGAAGGCAAGAATTGAAATCTAGAAACACCAATTTCGTATGTAAATAAACAGAAGTCTCCTATGGCTCTAGTTTTTTGAGATATGCTCTGTAGAAGGCAAAGCAAACATCTGCACAGTTGGGTTCCTCTGGAGTACATAGTAAATGATAGACAAATTCTAAATACATACCCTGAGCCCAAGAGGTATATAGAGAGCTCTGGCAGAACTGTTTTGTCTGGTGGGCTAAAATATAGTCAGTGAATAGAATACAGGCAGTGAATAGAAAACCTCAACACTTGAAGAGGAAAATACAGAAAAGCAATGTTACTTCCCAGAACTCATCTGCAAATAGGTCTTCACCAGGTCCCACCCTAGGAACATCCCCAGAGAAATTTTGCCAGATGGCACAGGAAATGAAGTGACTCATTTTTTTGTCTTTCTGTTCCCGTATCCTCCCTCAGATATTCCTGGATTATTTCTCCTTTGCTATCCACTCTGTCCAACTCACTGGGTCTTCTCAGAAGGAGCTGGAAGAAGGGCTGGAATGTAATATTTAAAGGGGGAGCCTGTCATATGAAATGTCCTCAGCAGAGAGCTGGGGAGCTTACTGAGGAAGGGTTAGAGATGGGAAAGAGTGTAGGAGAGCAGTAGCACAAGATGGAAAAACATCACTACTTCTCTGTCCTCACCACCAAGTAAATCTCCACCAGTTTGCCAAGAGTTTTGTGCCCAAAACCAATGTGAGATATGTCTATTAGATATTTAATGTAGAAATTAGAATAGATATGTTTCCTAAGAAAGCCATCCTTCCGTGCTTATGAACACTTGTTTACTGAAGATTTAAGCTGCGTTAGCAGTCAGTTGGCTGATAGGTTTGTCATTAGCTTTTATTTCCTGTGCTAATAAAAATTTTATTTTTCTAGTGAAAAAAATGAAGGTACATATCATAGGAGCCAACTAAAATATTTCTCTGAAGCTGTATTCCTCTGCTCCTATGCTTTTAGTTGGCTCACGTTTCACAAACATGGATCTTGGTCAGCTTATGGTTTTGACAAGAGTTTGCAATTTTGTACCTTGGAAATAGGTTTCTTGTCTAGGCAATAATTATTGATGAATGTTTGTAATTTCAGATGTTGATATATTATAGTAAATTACCTAATTTAGTATAGTAAATTTCCTAATGTAATTATCACTTTAGACCTGCCACTGGCCAGCTTCAGAACTGCAAATGTCATACTTTGAGGATGCTTATTTTTTTGTTGCAATACATCCTATGGACAAGGATGTCCTGTCAGCTATTGAAAAAGTTACACAGTATGAACAATTATCTCATCAAAGTCCACCAGCTGAGGAATATGCACACATTAGTGAAAAATATGGTCTATATGTTCAAACAAGGACATCTTTGCTAGCATTACTTCCCTTCTGGAAATCCCAAGGTCTGTATGGTGCCAGCACAGGAAGGTTATGTTCTGGATGACTTTAAAGTAATGCAATCACTTCTCTAACTATAAATTAACTGAATTAAATTAAGTGAAATGAATTATGAAATTTATTCCCAGTGCAATAGTAAATAGGAATGACCAAAAATTTGAATTTTTCTATTTGATGTATAGATGATGAATTATTTACAACCTTTTTATTATTCATTCAGGCAAAAAAGAAGTAAAGTTTAAAGTGAATTAGTGGGCATCTTCTTGGTAAATATATTTTCTGTTTTGCACTTAGTGATCATGATCAGTTCTTACAATTTTTGGGCTCAGCTTGTTTTAATTAGGATTAAAATGGAAAGATATTTCATATAAGAATTCTGGCTTCCTTTCTGATTAATTAATACCACACAGTTTCAGAATATGTGAATAATAGAGTCTGCAAAGATACTGGGTTTATGTTTTCTCACAGAAAGTGTAGTAGTGAGCCAGAAAATTAAATATTATATATCACATCACTTGATGGGATATAATTCTGTTATGGAGATGAATTTAAATTCAGTTTGGCAGATTCATTGCACACACTGTCAAAAAATAATCTATTTTTTATGCTGTCTTTGTGTGAACTAAAAAAAAAATAAAGTTACGTTTGAACCTGTGTGTGTACTACCTCCCCATTAATCTCTATATAAAATGTGAGATGCTTTTAGCAGAAGAGTTCTTTTTTTCAGTTCTTTTAAAATAGTATTTAGGTTTATAGAGGCCTCAAGATCTCCTTACTGAAAGACTACAAAAAGTCCTTGAAAGATGCCTGCTCCATGTCAACTGATTTTGCAATGGCTTTCTCAAATAAGGAGCTGACATTTCATTCTGATAGGAAGGAATAAGAGTGAGAAACAGAAAACTTGAACACTGATGGTAATTCCTAGCAAGCAATTTTAATGCTGTATATCAGAGGGATGTCCAAGCTGTTGCTGTAGAGCTGCCTGTAATTATCAAGCAGTTCAAGTGCATCTTCCATGCTAGACCATGCCAACTGATCAGCAGCAACTGCGTAATCATGGGCTGCTGTTTACTGACTTCCTGACTGTCGGAGGAAGCAAAGTGGTAGGAGCCAGAATTTCTCTCTTTTCTATGCATATCCACATCGCCTCTTCCCACATTTTTTCTAGAGTGCTCAGCTGCTCCTTCCTGGGTGCATTGGACTGCACATACGGCTGTTCACATTGCTGCTTGGGTTTGATTTCATATGCAAATTCTGGACTTTTCATTGCAAAAAATCCATCAGGACAGGGAGTATCTTTTCTATCCCTGTCTTCAGTAGTTTCTGTTCTATTGTAGGTTATGAGAGAAAACTCCAGAAAACTGCTTGCCTCTATCCAGAATTAGGATGGACAGAGGATCTGAAAAATGGCAGATGTAGCAGAACAAAGAGTGGAACAGATGAGTAACTTGGCCACAGTCACACAGCAAAGTGCTGACAGAGAGAGGAATAGAAACCAGAAGTCCTGGTTCTCAAGCCTGTGCTCAAAACAGTAAACTGCGCAATTTTTCCGCAGTGTTATCTAGAAATTTCAAAGAGAGAATGACGTGCTGTTGTAAAACTGATAATAAAAAACTACCACACGGGAAGCACTATTTATAAATGAGAGGGTGAGAAGGCATACTCTATGCTGAATGCCATAAACAGTGAGAACCAAGGGACCAAGGGAAATATTTTGATGTTTGTGTGCTCTGGAAAGGTTTAGTTAAACACAAACATTGTTAATAAACATGGATTTATACATTTTCTTTGATCAGTGAACTCTGATAGATTTTAAACGTCCTGCATATCTCATTTCTGTGTGTCCAAAAGGAGAGGAAGACAGACTCAGGAGCACATTCTTAAACCTGTTGCAGTCCCAATTTTATACAAGTTTATGTTGGTGTCACAAATAGAGGTATTTTTATGATACAACATGGAACTGCATTTTCAAACAAAGGGGGCCTAAGCTGCACCAATTAAAAATGTGTCTAAGGACATTATCTTACATTTTAGTTCCACGAAATAGGTAAACGTATAGGTATAAAATGAACATTTGGGTTTATAACCTGATTCAAAGCCTACTGGAAACAAGGGAGGGCAAAAATTTTCAGTGAATTGATTGAGGTTTGGGACAGGTCCCAAAATAGGTGCTATATTAAAGAACATCCACCTGGAAGCTGTATTTGATATGTGCTAAAACTAAAGTGAATAACTAACAATTCTTTTTTTTCCCCTACACTAAGTTCTTCCCTTGCTCTATCCACAGAAGCAAAAGAATTGGATACATTTTATTTTAATTAGTCCCTTAGCTTTCTTTTGTATATATTTTTGATGACCCCAGACCAGTGGATATTATATCCCAGGGATGTTGTTACTGTTTATTCTCTGACTCTCACTCACAGACCTTTATTCTTTTACATAGTATGCTGCAAATTACCTGCTCATCTGTGTCTTTCGCTGCCTGGATTTCTCCATGCTGTTTACATAGCCAAACAAACTATATAACATCCCAGGGGCCCAATGCTGCTGCCACAGAATAACGGTGAGTCTAATTGACAACAGGATGTGCCTGTGCTTTATGATATGAGAACCAAGCCTCATCACAGCCTGCCAACCTGGAGCAATAAAACTCAGACTTCATATTCTCACTCCTTGGTCTTTGAGAGGCAGGAATCCCTGGTTAGCAGTATCTCAGATTACCTTTAGCATGATTCCTCATATATAATAATGAAAATTAGTATCAACATTTATACCAGTTCATTTAAGCCATTAATCCTATTGAAACTGCTTGCAACAAGTTTAAGGTTGAAAGTAGTTCCTTGTTAATTTCTAAGGCTTAATATTACGGTATCACCCTGCTTTAGAATACTCTATTGTATGGGTGAGTCAAAAGTGCCTTGACCAAGATTCTTGCTCAAGTCTAGTGTTTAAAGCAGTTTACAGCTGGAGCATTTTCTATTGTTTTGCCATTCCTTCTCTTCTCTGTGGAAGGCGGGGGAGTCTTGTTTGCCACTCTATTATTAATGAGGGAAACAGAAGATACTGCAACACTAATTAAGCAGGCAAGAAGCAATTTAGCTCTTTCCTTGGAGTTCCATTTGAAGAAAACATTCTTTTCTGGGGAAGAGAGATCCTCAGGAGCAGAATCTGAGGAGAACTTCTAAGTTAAGTGTGTGGCTACTACTTAGCCACAAAAAGGAGGTAGTGGTGAACAGCAGTAGTGGGACAACTGGCTTTCTGGGTTTGGTTACTCCTAAAAGGAAGAAGAATTTTGTTCCCACATGAACAGGAAGGAATAAGGACAAGAGTGGGTGCATAAACATGCAGTGGATATCAGACTACGGTAACCATCCAGGAAAATCTGCATTAGCTGTTTGAAGGGAATCCACACCATCCCTTGTGGACCTTTAGAAGGCAGAGACACACAGTCTAACGGATGATCCTGTCTGACTGCACCACTGCTGTTTCATTTCTCCAGTCCTTCCTTTGCTAAGTTTCTGCTCCCTCCCAGCCATAAATTTACTCCTCTGCCAAGAAGACTGCAGAGTTGGGAGATGTGAGATCTGTCTCCAAGAGGGAGATCAATGATAAGTGAAGCAAGCAACCAAATCCTTTTCTAGCCTGACCATACCAGTTCAGGGAGTTCAGTGTGCTGTACATCTAACACTGTGATGGCTTGCTCTAACACATACTCTGAGCATTTACATGGAAGAAATCTCCCTTCAGCATTCACGTCTTGTTTCTTTGAAATGAAAGAGTGAATCGCATGAAAACTATTTTGTCCAGCAAAATTGCCATTCACATATAGGTGATTCAACAGAACAATTTCTTGTAATAACCACAAACTGGAAATATTAATATTGACGTTTTAGGGACTGTGGTGAGAGGACAAGGGGTAATGGTTTAAACTTAAACAGGGGAGGTTTAGATTGGATATGAGGAAGAAATTCTTTACTGTGAGGGTGGTGGGGCCCTGGAATGGGTTGCCCAGGGAAGTTGTGAATGCTTCATCCATGGCGGCGTTCAAGGTGGGGTTGGACATAGCCTTGGATGGCATGGTTTAGTGGGAGGTGTCCCTGCCCATGGCAGGGGGGTTGGAACTCGATGATCTTAAGGTCCTTTCCAACCCTTACTATTCTATGATTCTATGACATTTTAGTTGATGCTGTATTCAATATAAAAAAAATGGCATGAGATAGTGATGATAGTAGAGTACTGAATGTGCTCAGTATAAAATACTGTTTTTTTGTTCCCTGGTAAGAACCTTTCCCAAAAGTCAAGTGTTTCATCTCATCCTCTCCTTGCAGCTCTGGAGGCCAACCATGTGTTGTAATGATAGTGGTTTGTGTTGGCTGTATTGACTGGAATGACAAGCTGTGTAAGACAAGTATTCCAAACCTTTTTGAGAACAGAAGCAAGTTTACCTGAGAGTGTATATGTGTGTTACTCTTTACTGGCTAGTAGAATCACTGAGTGTAATGATAATCTACGTGGGTGAACTGCCCATAAATTGGGGCTGTTTCATCAGATTGAGACTAGAGTTCAACCTGTATTTTTATCTTTTGGCAACAGCACTAACAGAAACCCCTGCTCCTTCTCTCTGTCCTCCACCAGCCCAGCAAATGACACTGTAGTAGCACATATGCACTGCCAAGGCAGAGGCTGAAGTAGGGACTGCTTAATAGCCTGAAGAATACAGCTACTGAATGTGTAACTAAATCCCATGCCAGAATACTGTAGGTCCAATTTAGGGGCCTTGGCAGTTGTGATGACAGTTTCGGTATGATTTGTTGGATGTATAGTTCCTCCACCACTTGTGGAAACAAAAAAAGAGTGGTGAAATTCTCATCCTGTTTTTTGGCCATTGCTGTTTCTTCTGACGAGTAGTAACTGTATGGTCCGTGAATTAGCAAGCCTGATGTTTCATCTTGCTGCTTAATACCTAGACTAGCTTAGTGAACATTGTCTCAAGCAGCTGGCAATTAAACAGTGCCAGTTTGCAGTAGTTTTGACTGATGGTGTCATGATCTCATGCCGCATGCATGTTGACATCCTTTTTTTCCCCCAATCAGCTGTTCTGCTATTAAGCTATGTCAGTGATGACAGTGGGTCAGCAATGGAAAGGGAGCAGTAGAGCATGGAGGGCAGTGATTTTAAAAAATGCTAGTCCCTTCTGTTGAGAGTATCAAGGTAATGCATCATTCAGTGACTGGCCAGATGAACATTCCATTAGGTTATAACTGAATAGAGAAACTATTGCAATAATTTTATGTTTTTCCTTCACAAAGTCAAAAATACAAGCGTACTCTTCATGCCCTTTTTATTTGGCCTGTTAAGCATAGTCTGTCAATCAAGAAAAAAGCTTCCAATTGTGTAGCCTGTTAGAATCATTTCATTAATAACATGTGTTTACTACTGGGAGAAGCAGACTCAGTGTGCTAAGATTTTGTTTGTCAGTCAGTCATTGGAACCCCACTGTTAATCGCATACAATGGTTTGTGGTTATGCCACAATTTAACCCAGGTTTAAAAATACAAACTAGAGCCTTGGTGGTCTGCTGAGAGCAGTGAGTGAAGCAAAGGTATTGGTTGAACCTGCCTTGTGGGCTGCAGGCTTGGAGTACTCTACGAGCTAATCAAATTTATTAACTTGAGTCATGACTAGAATGCATACACTGGTGAGTGTGGGTGGGTGCACCCAGGTTAGACTACATTTTGGCTTCATTCTGCAAGGAGGAAGAAAAGCAACTCTTTGGCCTCCTTTCCACAAAGACAAATTGGAAACAGATATCGACTAGATTTTGGGATCTCTGGCAATCTAGTAAGAAAAAGGTATTTTTTTGTTGTGGCTTTTATTTACTGATGTAGGGAATGGCTTAGAAAAAATTGAAAGAGTTTAAAGACAATACCAATGGCATTTGGTACATCTGTGTCATTCTCTTATCAGATTGCCCCCTGCATGCCATTTTAGTAGTAATATTAAAGGCAGAATCCCTGACTCCACAATAATGAGGGCTGAGTGTGATTGCCAGAAAAGGGAGAGGCATTTGGCTACTAAGAAAAAGAATACTGGAGAGATGGTTGTGTATTTTTATATGAATCTTGACCTTCTGGCAGAGATAGAAAGAGACAAAGAGACTAAACCATCTTTTGTAATTACAGCTAGAATATGGTAAGCTAAAATTCCTGTTTACTGCAGCACTGTGGAAAGTATCATTCATAACTGCAAGACTTGTAATTCTCTGAGAAGAATATATTCATCTCCAGAGAGAATTATATCCATTTCTCCATGTTACTTTACAGCCCAAGACATTCTGTAGCAACCTTTTCCATATTTAGAGCAACGTAAGTGATATTTTTAAATGGCAACTAGGATAAAATAAATCCCATACACTTATTCAAATAAAATTACATTAGCCTTGATTCTTTTATTCTATATGAAGATTTCATTGTTGTATTTATCCTAATCACTGAAATCATAACTTGCCAAATTGCTCTAGTTTCAAAATGCCTGAACAGATTAATTCATGAAGGTAATGAAAAATTTTTAATTTTTTTTAATGTTTCTGATAATTAGGTTATCGGTGCGTATTATACCCTCACTGTTATGTTTTCTGACTAAAAAATTAAATTAAATGGGCTGAGCTTTTTTGAAGATATTGTACTAATTGAAACATTAAGCTTGAAAATTTTTGTATATTTGGTGCATGGTTATATTCTAACTGACAGTGAGCTGAGGCTCATCAAATCAAATTCCACAGAAAATCCTTCCTCTTGCCCTCCTGCCCCATTTGTACCACTCACAATGTACTCCACAGCATACTTTTTTTTTTGTTTATCAGAGTTGGAGGGGAGCTTTGGAACTCCACAGCACCTGGGACTGCTTAAACTGTGGCAAGGAAGCAGAAGACAAGTGCTAATAAGAGGTGAAGAGGTGAAAACTGAAACATCCTTCCACCCAACTATAAATCTGCACCTACTATAACTATTAAAGTCAGTGAGAATATTGTATGTGGTGGCCTTTTGGGATAAGACTAATATAAACATCTCCCTCCCAATAACAGTGAATTATCTTTAGAAAAAAGTCTGTTGCTTGGAGCTTATTTGCGTTTTGTCTGTGTTACATCTGACCGTCCTTTCAAAGGGTTTTCAATGGATTTTTCTGTGTTTTAAAGGTTCCTGTATAACAGCAAACCAGTTCAGTGGCAATTCACAGGTATGTTTCAGACTTGTGTTGTATTATAATTTTTTTTGAAGGATTGGTTTTAGAAAAATGGGGGGGAAGATTCCATAAGTTAATTGCTCATATGTCACGCTCTAATTTTAGCATTTAAATTAATTGGGCTTAGGTCCATGATGGCCTAGCCTGGCAAGAGGGCTGAAATGTAGAAGTAGCAACTCCAAGTCTGAAGTCAAACATGCACATATGCTGACGGCAGTATGTTTTGCAAACAGGCTGGCATGGGCAACATCACCAGCATGGGATGATAAGACTGACATTTAGACAAATTCTGTGACTGTCACAAGAGTTGGCAGTGGTATTTACATATCATGAGACTTTATTCATCAATTCTTGAATAAAAGCCCCATAGTTGAAAACAGATGTCTTGCTGGTGAGCAATATGCATGATCTCTGATACCCATTCCACCAGGGTCACTCATTCTTTCCACAACATATGTTGACCATTCCTTTCCTTTTCTTGTAAACAGTATTAAACCATGACTGAGGCAGTGTCTTGTAAGCAACTGCAGCTAATGTAAAATTCAGGAATTTCTATATTTTACATCCAGGGTACCTCTGCCCAGTCATAAAATTCCATTTGTTTCTCTACTCAGGATCTAAGTTATGTTTAAGAGAATAGTCTAATGAAAAGAGGAGGCTGAGAAAGAGAAAAGCAGGAAAGCTCATATAGGCTTAGCCAGACTTGGAAAACATGGATGTATTAATCACCACTATCCTTGACACTTGAGCTGTGTCCACACAGCAAAAACCCCACAGTTTTAACTTGGACTGACTGACTGAGGTGAACTAAACCACGAAAATAAAAAAAAAAAACAACCGACAAAGACCCAAAAAAGCAGGAAATATTTTATCCAAATTAATGTCTCAAGTTCAGCCCCAGCCACTTTATAGGCTCTGAGTTTTTTTTGGTTCTGCAGATTCATGTGGTAGATGCAGCCTATTATTGTAAATGGCAGTCTGTGTTATGGACAGAACTGTGCAGTCTGTGAGTTTGCATTTTTCAGCAATTTACTTTTTACTCTTTTTTTTTTGCAGGTTCACGTTGTCAACACTTCGAAAATCGTGTGTTGCTGACAGTGAGTACCTCTGAGAGATGCAAATGAATGGGTAATTGTAGACAAGCATAAAACACGTTCACTTACTTAGTAGAATGTATGGGAGGATTGTAGTCCGTATATCTTAAGCCTGAACATGTACAGCATGGGCTCAACTCCATCCATTGTTGTCACCTATTGATACATCAGGTTTTTTTCTAGTCTGCACAGATGTGTCCTTTAGAGATGTTTGATATCATAGAATCATAGAATCATAGAATAGTAAGGGCTGGAAAGGACCTCAAGATCATCGAGTTCCAACCCCCCTGCCATGGGCAGGGACACCTCCCACTAAACCATGCCATCCAAGGCTATGTCCAACCCCACCTTGAATGCCGCCACGGATGAAGCATCCACAACTTCCCTGGGCAACCCATTCCAGGGCCCCACCACCCTCACAGTAAAGAATTTCTTCCTCAGATCCAATCTAAACCTCCCCTGTTTAAGTTTAAACCCATTACCCCTTGTCCTCTCACCACAGTCCCTAATGAAGAGTCCCTCCCCAGCATCCCTATAGGCCCCCTTCAGGTATTGGAAGGCTGCTATGAGGTCTCCACGCAGCCTTCTCTTCTCCAGGCTGAACAGCCCCAATTTTCTCAGCCTATCTTCATACGGGAGGTGCTCCAGTCCCTTGATCATCCTCGTGGCCCTCCTCTGCACTTGTTCTAACAGTTCCATGTCCTTGTTATGTTGAGGACACCAGAACTGCACACAATACTCCAAGTGAGGTCTCACGAGAGCAGAGGAGAGGGGCAGGAGCACCTCCCTCGACCTGCTGGTCACACTCCTTTTGATGCAGCCCAGGATACGGTTGGCCTTCTGGGCTGCAAGCGCACACTGCCGGCTCATGTTCATTTTTTCACCAACCCACACCCCCAAGTCCTTCTCCGCAGGGCTGCTCTCAATCTCCTCCCCGCCCAATCTGTAGCTGTGCCTGGCATTGCTCCGACCCAGGTGGAGGACTTTGCATTTAGCATGGTTAAACTTCATCAGGTTGGCATCAGCCCACCTCACAAGCGTGTCAAGGTCCCTCTGGATGGCATTCCTTCCCTCCAATGTATCAACCGAACCACACAGCTTGGTGTCATCGGCAAACTTGCTGAGGGCGCACTCAATCCCACTGTCCATGTCACCCACAAAGATGTTGAACAAGACCGGTCCCAACACCGATCCCTGGGGGACACCACTCGTTACTGGTCTCCAGCTGGACATTGAGCCACTGAGCACTACTCTTTGCGTGTGGCCATCCAGCCAGTTCTTTATCCACCGAGTGGTCCACCTATCAAATTGATGTCTCTCCAACTTAGAGAGAAGGATGTCATGGGAGACAGTGTCAAAGGCTTTACACAAGTCCAGGTAGATGACATCAACTGCTCTGCCCCTGTCCATCAGTTCCGTAGCCCCTTCATAGAAGGTCACCAGATTGGTCAGGCAGGATTTCCCCTTAGTGAAGCCATGCTGGCTGTCACCAAGCACCCTGTTGGTTTTCATGTGCCTTAGCATGCCTTCCAGGAGAATCCGCTCCAAGATTTTGCCAGGCACAGAGGTGAGACTGACTGGTCTGTAATTCCCTGGGTCATCCATTCTCCCCTTCTTAAAAATGGGGGTTATATTTCCCTTTTTCCAGTCATCGGGAACTTCACCTGACTGCCATGATTTTTCAAATATGATGGACAGTGGCTTAGCAACTTCATTTGCCAGCTCCTTCAGGACCCGCGGATGGATTTCATCCGGTCCCATGGACTTGTATACATTCAGGTTCCTAAGGTGGTCCCGAACAAGATCCTCCCCCACAGTGGGCCCAGGGTCCCCACCCTCACCGTCCCTGCGTCTGCCTTCCAAGACTTGGGTGGTGTGGTCAGAGCATTTGCCCGTAAAGACTGAGGCAAAGAAGTCATTAAGAACCTCAGCCTTCTCCAAATCCAGGGTAGCCAGTTCTCCCGATAGCTTCTGGAGAGGGCCCACGGTGTCCCTAACCTGTCTTTTATTGGCAATGTACCTATAAAATCCTGCTTCTAGGGGTTTTTTATGTTTGTGTTTTACAAGCTGAGTGTATCTCCAGTGTCATAGACTTCACATGAACTGAATTCTCTTAGTTGTGCATCATAACTTGGCTTTTAATAGTGCTAGATTAAAAAACCAACAGCAAGTACAAGTGAGGAAAGACATCATTATTTTCCTTTCACACTATGCCATTAAAGCCTTCATTGCCCTGAAATCCAAGGAAGTCTTACCTCCACTCAGACATATGGGCATCTTTTAGAGAGGTCACACAGTTCTGAGAATCCTTTCTCACCTGTAAGGCGAAAAGGATTAAAACTTATATGGGGTTCTGGCTGCGTAGAAAAGTGAAGGTGGAGACCATTCAGACCACCGCTTCAGTACCCTTCTGTACATGAGAATATGCCCAACAGGCTCTGGGAAGGAGAGGTTGCCATAATAGATTTACTAGTTGTTCATATAGCTTTGTAGCCTTGTTTCTATGAGCAGCTATATCAAATGCTCTAGAGGAACTGTCTGGAAGCTGACCTTGTATACTTATATATGCTGTATGTGTGTATATATTTTTTCTTTATACACATGTGTACATGTGTATGTAGAAAGCTCAATGGAGAATTTTTCCTCAAGTTCTAGGTGGTTAACAGCTGCCATACGCTTTCACTCTAATGTGACTGTGAATACTACAAATGTTTCTAATCTTTCTAATATCTTTTGCCAAACTCAAAACAAATAACATATTTCAGGTTGCCTTGTAAAAGAGAAGAGAGTGAAATCCTTTGGCTGAAAGGCATAACAAAGCAAATATATTTAGTAGGTTCTTAAATAAAATTGAGGGAGGAAACAAGCATAGAACGGCAAGCATAGTTACATAGAGTTTACTGATGTTAAATGTATTAGTGTAAATAGGAGTTTGGTTTTGATGTTTTTTTTCACCTATTTGATACTTAGATTTGTCCTTTGTTTTGCACATTGTATTAATTTTGTAGTTAGTGTTCCTGGAAGAAGGGTGGAATGTACCAAATTTGGATTCCATCACCAGAAAACCTATGGGTCGAGGAAGTCCTTCTCCCAAAGCTGTGAGTATCCATTTCTGTGGATAAGACCAAAAAAAAAAAAATAAAAAAAGAATGTCGTAACAAGTCTGATGCAAAAAATAGTTCCCAACAGCTGCAATGGCGGATTCTCACATGACACTTAGTACAAAAGATCCATATCCCATTTGAAATATCACCCAGTTGAAAGTGGCGTACTTTTAGGGCTTCAGGAGCAGCTAACATGTTGTTTTCTTTCACATTTGATTACATTCCCCATTTCTTAGCATCAAGCTTTGAATTCCCGGGGAAGGGAGGAACACAGGCAAAAAAATCCAAATTTAAAAAAAATAAATTAATCCATATTGGCTTTTTGTTTATCATCGTCTCTGCATTTCACCAAGAGCATTTTAATGTAAGAAAGGTCCAATCAGAGAATGGGCAAATGCATTCCAAAACTCAGCCTGGTGTGAAAACAATGACAAAAACTTAACAGGGTCCATATGACTTCATACATCTTGCTGTTTTGAACATTCTGCAGTTCAAGGCTCAGATCTACATCTGTCATACAATTTAGTATTATATATATTTAAGTATAATTTTACTCATGCGATTTGGGTAAACAAGGAATTTGGAATACAGAGCGAGTAAGACAGTCTGGCAGGGTGACATCTGAAAGTCAGGTTAGCACAGCAGCACAGATGTACGTAAGTGCTTGCCAACTTTCATTTTCTCATTATTTCAGTCTATTGTCAGTAACAGAACTTCCCTGATTTAGGATTTATGGCCAGGCACCCAGGAAGAGTTCTCCACTGCTTAATGCTTCTTTCAGCTCACCTCTAGGTGAGAGAGGCAAAACTAGGCGAATCTGCTAGCTCCCTTTAATCAAAGGATAAACCTTTCTGTACTGAACCAGCCTGCCTTTTCTAGGCATACAGGATGCCTCTCTAATCTTTAAATTGTTAATGTGTCCCTGTTCTGTTTAACATGGAGACAAAAAACAAGGCAGTTAGTTGCCACAGAGCACATGGCATGCCTAAATGGGACCTGCCAGGACCTTGGTACGTAAGAAGTTCACTTTTACTGTAGATGTATAAATGATCTGTGGCCAGTATGACTAAAATACGTTAGAGCGCATGTCAGGGGTAAAATGCTTATGTACCCTCCTGGTTTTCCTCTGACTAGCCTTCCCTTGTGTTAAAACAATTTGCCATAGATAGAAAGGTGGTTCCATGCTGGCCCTATAGCCCCAGTCTGTACTAGGAGTTTAAACACACAAAGCAATGTTTGACTAATAATTCTAATTTATAAACCATCAACAATCCTAAAAACAGATTAGCCAGCGAGGACTTTTTGTGACAAATACCATGGCACTTTTCCATGCCGAACCACATAAAAGGACTCTGGGTCAGAAAAATGCATTCATTTAGGATCAAGTCTAGCAGAAGTCCCACGATTGCCAATGGAACAAGAATAACACCCCTGTTGCCAGACTTTTTCTAGGCAGTGGGTGGCCATGGATAGAGTGCTGTCCCTTCCCCCACCAACATAGTCTCTGTGTTACAAGTTGATTTCTGTTAAGTCCAGCAACTACACAGTCTCGGGATAGCTGGCTCTCAGCCTGTGCTTGCATTCCTGCCTTGACTGCGGAGGCTCTGATAGCAGAGGTAACCAGGATGGTTAACTTCACTCCTGGTATGGCACAAGTGTGGTGGGAAACCTTAACAACTTCAGAAATGCAAGCTAAGATTCATGAACAAAGTACATTGGGAGCTCTAAATCACCTCTGTCACCTACCTGGTGCTGCAGGGCCTGTGCTCAGGTCTCAAGCCTAAGCAGTTTATATATGCCAGAAGCTACCCTGACTTACTCAGCAAGCCAGAGCTCTTGAGAAACACAAGCAGCCAGGTTCCTCTGAGCCCATGTGGCCATGGGTGCAGCTGCTTTGAGTGCAGACCTGGACCCAGGTGAGGGGTGCTGCTTACAAGCTATAGAGTAAGTCACAAATACTCAACTAGCTTGCTCTGGTAAGGCAGCGCGAAGCAGGTAGAGCATGGCTAAAGACTTGAGAAACCCACTGATCCTCTGCAGAAACCACTGAGGGTTTCAGCTACTTAGAGGGAAGAATCAGAAAACTGATGCACTTCACCCATCTGCTGGGTTCACCAACCTGAACATATATTCTCCTAATCAGAATGCTGTTGTTGAGCTGAACAGAGCTTTCTCATCAAGCAGATGCTTTTAGGGAAAAAAAAACAAACCCAACCACCACAAGATAGCAACTGAGTAATTGAAATAGGGACATTATTTTGGAAGATGATGAAAGTTAAGAAAATGTGAAGGGACCAGAGGCATAAAATATTATGTTTGCCATGTCCAATATCTACTTGCTGTAGTTACAAAGCTATATGGTAGGTGGATGAAGATAAACGAGCCTTATTTATAGTAGATTTATGTGAATACAGAAGAGCTTTTCCAGGACCTGCATATATTCACCAAATATGAAAACTGTAGTAAATTATTACAGTAAAAGTGTCAGAAGCATTCCTGAGATCAGCAAAGAAAAAATCCTTGGTTCTTCAAACCCAGCTACATAGCCCCATCTAATATGCTAATACTCTTACACTCATCTGAGACCCACATCTATAAAGGGATGGGATGAGCTTAGTAACATACCCTGAATATCAACACCTCTAGGTGTTTTACACTAAAGAGAAAATTTAAGGCCCACTCTCATGTCTTTTGATGCCAATTTCTGTCTTTCACAGGCATATTCATAAAGTACATGCTGCAGTTCAGTGGTGACTTTTCAGTCCAGCTAATTCAGACTTTTGCCAAAAGGGTTGGTCCCACCCATCCCTTCCTGTGTTTGCTGTCTTTTGCCAGCACCAGCATTTGTGTTGGTGCAACACACATTTCCCTGAGTACATGATACAGGCAACAGAGAACTGATCCAGGTGAAAGCTAACTTGTTGTGTTGTGAAGTGATTGCAGAGTGACTGTAAAGCTATATCTCATAATCCAGTATCTAACTCCCTTCTTCATTTCAGCCTTTTTATGAATGCACCATAGTAAAAAACATTTGTTTAAGTAAGTCCAGTTCAGACTTATTGGACAAATACAGTGGGCAGTGAAGACTGCATCTGATATGTATTAATCCGTTGCAAGGATGGGTTGTCCAAAAGAAGCAGAAAGCAGATTTGCCCCATGTTGAATTCTCCATGCAAGCACGGTTCTCAGATATTGCAGGCGATTCACCCCCCTTGCTATGTGTGTTAGTCCTGGTTTAAGAGATACCTTGGTTTGGGCACAGGCGTGGCAGTATTGTAAGTAAGCCATAGCACACTCTGCTTAAACTCAGCTGACATTTGCTGTGGGCTATTTAGAGAAGGCAGAAGAGGAAAGAAGGGAAAAAAGCCCATGAGCAGAAATTGCAGAGCTCACAAGAAAAGACCCTCCGCCAACTTCTGTGTCCTAGATTTGCTGTGTGACTCACAAAGCTTCACGCAAGCCCTTGATAGTCTTACCTGCGGAGCTGAGCTGTCTTCCCTGCTTACCTTTGATCATAAGCAGTGGATTAACTTGTATATTGCAGTATTCTTATTTTGTGTCTTGCTAATACAAGGATGTGTGAGATGTGGGCTAGATTCACATGTGCTCCCACATTCATTTCAGAAGGATGTAGAAAAATCAGAACAAAGCCAGAAGTCTCAATCTAGTTTGACATTTCTTTTCGTTAACACTATCTAGGAGTCACAATACATCAGGTATTGTAGACCAAAGTTTATAGCACTGCATTTAACTGCAACTTTCACACAGCTCATAAAACAGATTTCCAATAGCTGTTATTTTAAATTTGTCTCCTTGGATGCAGTGGAAAATGTGACTTTCATGCTTTTCTGTATGTTTACAGCATCATAAGTAACACACAGATCTGAAGTGTTTTAAGTACATCAATATGCTATTTTAAACAAAGTGGTGAAAATGTGTAGCATATAGCATTCACTTGTTTTTACTTCTTTCAAGGGCAAGATTTCTCCTGCCTGCCTAATTTTTAACTTTGCGTGACTTAAAAAGCCTTTATGTACTGCCCCTCAAAGTAAAGGAGTTCAAAGTTAGATGAAACCTAGGTGAAGAAAGTAAGCATGCAAAAAGCCTGTGTGGCATTGCTGCTTACTGTAGGTTTCAGGGTTTATGGAGTTCTGAAAGACTTCTCACCAAAATTTCAATCTGTGATAGGTTTAAGATCAAAAATTGTATTAAACCTCCTCACAAAACAGTC
Organism: Amazona ochrocephala; assembly: GCA_039720435.1. Classification (NCBI taxonomy): domain Eukaryota; kingdom Metazoa; phylum Chordata; class Aves; order Psittaciformes; family Psittacidae; genus Amazona; species Amazona ochrocephala. The sequence continues at coordinate 68,603,379 of CM077879.1, forward strand.
TCTGAGTTGATATTTAACATGGGAATAACTTTCAACACACCAAGAAGACTTTCTATTAGTGCTGTTTGATTATAGTCAGTTTCCATAATTGCAGTAGTATGTTTATTACACTGTACCAGTTCAATGCTTTTATGAAATGAATCATAGCTAAAAAAACCTGCTTCTTATTTAGGATTATATTAGTATCATGCATTAAATAAATAGCTGATAGAGTGTATAAACTTGATGGCTGTTAAATTTAACTACTGCTCTGATAAAAATATATTAAGCAAATTTCCATCTTTAAGAGCTTAAAAGCTAGATATATTTTCTCTAAGGAATGGCGCAGATTTTCAAACATTTCTGAGCCTCTTCACACGCAAGAGGACATGGGGTATTTTGTCATAAGCGTCACTCATAGAAATGGAAAGTCCTGAATGTATTAAAAGATGTTAGTCAAAAAACGCAACTGGTGTTCTTGAAAGTTCTGCTTCAGTGAACCCTTCACACGCCACACATGGAACCAGTAAAGGAGCACTGTTTCTTTCTTGAAATGGGCCATGCTATTTCGTTTGAAACAACATGTGTTTCTGCTGGGTGTTCTGTGGTTCTGTCTCAAAACATTACTCAGAGCTCAAATACAGCAGGTATCAGCCAAGGAACTTTCAAGTATCAGAGGGATGAATAAATCATGTTTTCAAGAGACACCCATCCCTTTCAAATAGACACACAGCTATACATCTGAGACATATCGCGCTTGAAAGAAATAGTTTAATCTTCTTGCTCTTCCAAAAATCGAGATGCCAAAGTACTTCCAGTAACAACTTAAATGAAAGTCACAGGAGGGGGATTGAGGCCTCCGTCTGTACTGCTGAAAATCATAAAACGAATCCTTTTCCCGGTGTCTGTACCACTGGTGACCTCTAGTGCCCAAGGAAAGCAAACAGGTATTCAAAGTTCCCCCAACGCATTTCTTCGCGGGGACGCGAAACACAGTAGCCTCCTTTTCTTCAGCGCTAAAAGTTCTGACATAGGCTTTCCATTCGCAATATTTTAAGTGCAAAGGCATAATATAGAAACTTACTGTATTAGGAGAAGCAAAAAGTTTTATGTTAACTACAACACTATAGAAAATCAATTATAAAAGTGCTGCAAAAACATACACATTTGGATTGTCTGTTTTAGGCATTTGTCACTCTATGGAAAGGAATCAAACCTACATTGGAAATGTCATGCTTCAGCCAGTGCAGTCTATAACACAGAAGCTCGAGGTGGCGTCCAGGCTGTGCATGAGTCTTAAGTAGGTAATAGTGTTACTAACCAGTTGGAATTTAGCCGAGAAAACAGGACGTCTAAGTACCAACTCAAAGAGCTTGAGATTTTGGTTATTCTGACATTTCTTTTAATATATCACACTGTGACGTGAGATCAGGTTGTTGTTGCCTGTGGGAAGGCATAAAGAATGAAAAATGTATCTCATATATTTCCTTCACAACAATACTGCTGTGTGGAGATCAAACTCCAAAGCAGTTCTGAACTTCAGAGCTATCCTGTCAGCTATGGAAGTTATGTGCAGGTACAAAGGTCAGGGCACTCCATGTCACTTAGGCAAAGTGCTTTGGTAGGTGTAACGTCTAAAGGATATATGGATATCTCTCTTGAAGTGAATCTCTGTACATCACTCAAACTTTAAGTAATAAGAAATTTTCTTTGGCTAATGTTAATTAGGTGATTGTTTGGCTAATGTTAACTTGTTGATATGCAAATAACAGGTAATTTGTGTTCAAAGGTGTTAACAGACGTATTAAACTATGCTCTGAGAGAAGGATACTAGAGAAAGATACTAGAAAATGATATATGAGTTAATTACTGAATGTATGCGTTAATTCTTTGTAGATATGATTGTAATAGAAACAAGATAAAGTACAGAAATTATGCTTACAGCAGGGCTGGGAATATTAGATCTGTCCTTCCAAGACTGTACCCTAACCAACAGCAAGGAGAGTTTTGCTCTTACATCCTGCCCACCATTCTTAAGCACTTTGCTGCACTCTAATCCCATTTTAAAAGAAAGACTCACAGACTCCCTGCAACCTTGGTGATGGTGAAGAACACTGGCAACATGGACTTGAGTCTTCTCAAATTGGTGAAGGAATTGAATCTCTGAGTGCTTTGAAATTTAATGTTACAGAAGAGGTGGGCAGCTGCTCTCTTTTCTGGTTACGTTTTAAAAGAGAAGGATCCTGAAATGGATTCTCAATTGAAAATCCTAGGTGAATGAAGGCATCTTCCTGTAGCAGTATGTCAAATATCTAAGCTAGAGAGTTGCTCAGTGTTGCAGACAGCCATTGCTGTTGCAGAATAAGCATTTCCTACAATATGGTAGCACACAGTATACAGGCTCTGTAGGTTGCCACTCTGACTTGCCTTCATCTCAGTCGTTACCACACAGACATATTCTGCAGAGTTCTGATGTTTTCTCCAGAGATCAGATGCCTAAAACTCTTAGCTTTTTTCAGTTGTTTATTGGGTCTGCCCTGAGATGGCTAATGGCCTAGGGAGCTCTAGCATTATAATTATTGAACATCTCCTGAGTAAAAGCATGCGTATGTGTGTGTGAGAGAGAGAAAAAGAGTGGGAAGAAAATGAGGTATGCACAGTAGCTAGTCTCCCCTGTAATATAAACCATGCCAAATCCACTTACACATAGAGAGATGTAAGTGCAATCTTAAAATCTGTGTGTTGGGTGGCAAAGTCAATTACATGACTTCATTTCTGACATAATTTGATGACTATGGGCAGTGAACATAAGCCACCTACCTGCAACCTTTTAAGCTTTCTGCAGCTTATGTAAGAACTTAATAGGACAATAAATTACTGTAGCTGACTGTATACCAAGTACAACAAAACTTTGGAATGGAGAAATATTTTTATTTAATAAAGGCAGAGGAAACAGCTTGCATCTTAATTCAAACATGAAGAGAACATTCTTAAGGTAAACCTTTTTATCCTGTTATCACGTTGGCTGTCTAGCAGTGGTCCTCTGACTAGGGTCTGTAAAGTGGTAACAATTCAGAGTGCTGCACACATTGCCCAAGGAACACTTTCGGAAGTGGTGCAGCGGTACAGCTTACAACAGGTATATATTGATTCATGTGTTACAGAAAGGGAAGTGCATTGCTGTAGTTACAGCCTCTTTGCCTCTAAGAGCCTGTTCAGCATCTCTGCTTGTTAACACACACTTTGCCTGTCATGCCTGACATAACCCAATGAAGATGAAAACTGCATCAGTCCCCATTTTTCAGGAGAGTCTGTGAAAAAACAAATTTTGGGGTTATTGATCTGTAATAGTAGATTCTCCTGCATATTCTTACAACTGTTTATTACTAGGCTTCCTGTAGGGGCTTGATTCAGTTGCCCGTCATGTGTACTGCCACTTGGTATGTCTTAACAGTACCCTGATACACTAAAAGGCACATATCTGCCATATGTCCCATGTCATACCCTGCAGCTTCAGCTGAATCTGAAGCTTGAAAGCTTGGTTTGAGGGATAAGTCACTGTTTTAAATTAAAAATAAAAAAATAGTGCTCAGGTAGTAAATTAGTAACTGGTGTTTTAAAGAAAGCCAAAGCACTGCTCTGGTTGGGGGCATCACTGTTCAAGCACTTGGAGACTGTGGGTACCTTAGACCTATTCTGACAAGAGCAGCTTTCTGAGGATTCAGAAGTAATATTTCCTGCCTTTAAGATTGTATTAGTGACTGGATGAGCCAGAATGAGAGTAAAAAGCACAAGATGACACATTATGACTGTCAGGATAAAAGATCTACTAGTTCTAGAACTTTTATATATTTTCAGCTGGACCCCAATTTCCTTCCAAGTGCAGTCTGACCAAAAAAAGTAAGTAAATATGAAACATTTTAAGCGACATAGAAAGTGGGTCAGTCAACATTCTCAACCAGCATAAAAATTAGGTTTCTAAGTGAGCATTTTCAAACTATGCTTACATTAAAAGGTATAGATATCCTCCTACTTGACCAGAAAGATGGAGGTATTCAGTTGTATCAATTAGCAAGTAAGGTAAGATAAATATTTTAGATAAAATTTATTTCTTCCTATTTGAGTCATAACTAAAATTTGTAATTTAAATCATCTTGTCTGAGCTGCAGTCAGTAAACCACTGGCCAGCAGAAGGAGCATGACGTGGAACATAATTCCTGCTCTGCTCCTCTGGCGCAGAGCAATACAGACCCAGCGCTGGCCTCTGAGCACCAGGGTGAGCACACACAAGGAGCATCCTTTCAGGGTGTCTCTGTCACATTTTATTCTTCTGAATAAGTAAGTGCACCTGAAAATGTGAAACAACAGCTTTCAGGCCATAAAGAGCTATGTAGCTGACTAAACTTTTTTAATTCCTCTATTCCACTTGTGCAATTGAGAAAAGCAAATCAGGGACAAAACCCCAATTTTGTATAGGTTAAATTTAAGAAATATTGCAGCCATCAGAAAAATAAAATGCTTTACTCTCTAAACATTCCTACTAAACATCTGGGACATCTTAGCTTAAAAATAGTGCAGCAGGCACAATGGAAAATCCTTGAGAGTGATGACAGCTCTGATTTCACATATATTTATAATCCTGCACTTTGTTTATTTTCTTGGGATTTCTGAATTTGACAGAGACAGATATCTGAAAATAACTGACATGCTAGCTGTCAGCCTCTCCTTAAAATGTGTGGTAAATAGATCAAGGGAACTAAAACACAAGGGGCTCAGTGTTATTCTTTGTTACCAAATGCAGAGAGGATGAAGCATTTTATAGTTCCTTGGTGAAATGCTCATATGTGAAAAAAATAAATAGCTGACAGTCTCTCACTTCAGCAACTTGTATACGGTGCTGAATTCAAACTACTACCTGCACTCTGTGAATGAAGGACTATGCCACTGTAAAACAAACATGGAAGCATGAAAATAAGAGCTGTTGCTACGGGAGGCAAACTTTCATCAGGTTTAGGGGTTAGCTTTTCGCCAAGCCTGTGCAGGATCCTTCCTCAATAAATGGATTATTTTGTGGAATAACTCCAAGAGAAATTAATTCACTCTACAGATCAGTCTCCTCTGTTCCTGTAGGCATTATGGGGAATCCATAATTTTGGCAGGTAGGTGAAATAGGACAGACCTAAATGAAACTAAAAATGCTTTGAGGCAGAAATGTCTGCAGTTTCTAATATGAAAGGGACAGTTTCTTCAAATTAAACATTTGGTGCCTTGGCATAGACAGGTAGGACACTGAGTTAATGTCAAAGGCCAACATGTTACTTTTCATTCAAAAGGCAGAGAAAATAAGATGAATTTTTAAGTTCTCCAGATACAAGGTGGAAGACAGCAGAGATTTCTGCTTGCTGCCCAAAATACTGGGACTCCTTGTGTGGCGTCAGTAGGTAGTTATGCCAAGGTAAGCAGCAAAAGGAACAAACTACTTACCTGCACTTCCTACAATGGCCAAGTGCTGCATACGTTTTCAAGAGAGAACCTACCAGTAAGTCACTGAGGATCACACTAAGCAAAATTTCTTTGTAATGTGACAACCATATTTCTCATTAACCATTAAGATTTAAGAAGTCCGCTCTGTTCAGTTATCTCAGTTCTGGGTGATGGCACTGTATAACTAGAGTACCGTACAAGCCAGCAACAGATGCCAACTTGCTCCATGAAAATCTGCAAAAGAAGGGTCCTGGCAGCTCATTTCTCGGGGGGATAAGCCCTGCTTCCTCAGTGAAAGGAAAATTCAGCAGGGATATCCCTGGAGCTCCTTCTTAGCCTCGCCTAGAAAGGAACCATAAGCATGGGTGTACATATATATATGTATGAGGACCAGAAAAAGAGACCATTAGACTACAGTGTGTATGACTCAATCTGCAGCAGCAATAGTTTTGAGGTACCTTATAAGAAATGTCTTGTTAGAAAGGTCTGTTGCCTTAGGAGGTATGCCACATTATTTTATAAGTAAATAGAAGCACTCTTGCAAGTAAATCATTGACTGTAATAGTTTCTAATGTAAAGATTATTATTTTTCCCAGTCATAATTTTCTGTTCGTACCAGTCACATGTGGCTCCCAGCCACATACAATAGTGGAGGCATGAAAATCAGTGTGACACATGATGCAAAAATTGCTACTTGCAATCATGTGATACTTGAGAAGTTTCTAAACATATGAAGGGTTCTGCACTATTGAAAATAGTAAGAATCAAGTTCTGTAAGTAGAATCTAACCTGCTATGTAGGATGGGAAGCTGTGCTTGTAACACTAACTCATGTGAGCGCTTCCTAGAAAATTCTTTTTTAAATTAACTTTAAGAGGTCTGTTTAGAGGATGGAAAGAATCACGCATTGATTTGTTTTGACATAACATAGCATTCCTGTGAGGTGCAGGGCAAAATAAGAGACTTTTTTTCAGAATACAACTTGGACTTTCCTGCTGGCAATATCAGTTAGCAAAAATCCAAACTTTTTGAACTTCAGGCCCTATGTTTTTAAATGGTGCAACAAGCTGCTGAATGATCACATGACACTGAAGTCACTGGGGAAATATTTAAATCTTCAGCCATTTTGCAAATTACTCCAAAAGGGTAATTTCATACTATTCTCCAGTACTTGCTGCCAGGAACATTTATTACCGAAGACAGTTGATTTTTTACAGCACATAGAAGCCGCCTTCTTTATGCACAGATTTGCGAACAAGCTTTCTGTCCCATAGAGGTAGAAATTTTCATTTCATGTTAAATAGAATGGCTGCTATTGACCAACAGGCTGTAGAAAGAGAGAGGGCAACTTTTATAGTAGTAAGATACTATGCTTCATTGTTTTTTGTTCTTCATATTGATGGTACTCTTACAATTCAGTTCCTCAGGGGTAGTAGCTAATGCAACTTCACTGATGTCAATGGCTGATCATTCCCTCTAGGGCAGGATCGCACATGCTGGCAATATGTCAACCATTGCAGATAGCTCTTTGTTACTGATGATTAATGCACTTATGTGAAGAGTTATTAAGTGTACTGATGTAAGTTCTTCCTTGCATTACCTTAGCTCAATCGTACATTCACCTAGAGGCCTGCATTCACCTGATCCTCAGGGTGCTGAGACTTTGATGCCACCATGAATGTGGTCTGTTTTCTTGGCTAATAATTTCTCTGTGGCCTGTATCTATATTTGCTGTCACTTCAGGAATCTTGAGGTGCCTATATTTGAATGTGTGAGGACAAAATGACTGCAAATGAGGATACGGATATGACCAGGATTGGAGAAGGGTTCCAGATATTTACACAACTTATTAAGGAGAACTGGGATGACAAAATGCTTCTTAATTTTGCAGTTTCAACAGTCATCTACAGGTGGCTTTCTGAACTTCTCCCCCAGTTCCACTTTGTTTCTTTAATCACTGTTGTTTGTCAGTGCAACACATCTATTGCTGCTGTGGCACATTTTAAAATTAGAAGACTGGATTCACTCTGGTATTCTTTCTAGGAGTAATAGCAGAGTTCAGAAATGCAAGATATGGCAACCAGAGTAGAGAGATTGACAAGTGTGAAGATCAAGAGCGTTCTATAGAGAATATGGGCTCTAAGAGAGATGGAGGAACTGAAAGAAGGATCACAATCATAAAATCACACTAGAAGCAAAATTAATCCGTTCTTCAGCAGTCAATAACCAGTCAATGACAATTCAACTGACATCTCGACTGTTGATGTTCTGTGGTGAAGATTTGTATATGATGCCTTCAGGGGAGACTCGCATTCCATACAGGGGGGAAAGGAAAATACATTAACAGCCTGTCTCTCAGTCCTTCATCTCTGCACTTGAGAACAGAATTACAGTTGAATCTGAACTCACTGGCCTCAGATCAGGTCAAATGAGTCTTAAACACTCATTCAGGTGCATGCATCCAGATGTCTGTAGACTTTGTGCCTGGTATAAAGAGTCAGAGATGCATGTAATGCTCAAGCATTTCTTAAGTGAGTATTGTTTCCTGGTCAGGCGTCTGCACAGTTCTCACAGCATGGAAGTGCACATTCTGGTAGACCGTGTGGAACCATGTAGTATCTATGAAGTATATATATAAAATAACTACTGCCCACTTTTTAATAAATAAGTAACAAAATGCCTGTTAGTTTAATTATTGTTCCTGCATTTTCTACTGAGAATAAATACAATTTGGCATGCATGGTCAAATTCATATATAAACAACCTCTACAAAACAAAGCAATTCTCTTTGCTTTGCCTTAGGTTTCATAGCTTGTTTCATTTCAGAGATACATGACTTCAGTTTAAGAGCCTTACTTTGTTATGTGTGGAGTGCCACAAATGCAGCTGTACCACAGATTCCAGGATTTCAAGGCTCACTTCATCCTCTGAATGATAAAGGGTGGAAATCTGGGAAATACGCCTTCTCAGTTAAAATTTGTGAACTTGTTTCCTGCATATAATACACCTGGGTGCTTTAAAAGTCCTGCCTGCGGGGCTGCCTATCATCAGGCTGCTTACGAGCCTGACTTCTGTGCATTCCTGTGTCTGAAAGAATCCACGTGTATATCTGTCATAAAGTGGCAAACTCTGGGAGCCCAGCTTTCTAGGCAGGCTGAAATTTAATGGTTTTCTGTCAGAGATTTGTCATAACTGAGCCATCCCCAAAAGCATTTCAGAATCATAGAATCATAGAATCATAGAATAGTTAGGGTTGGAAAGGACCTCAAGATCATCGAGTTCCAACCCCCCTGCCATGGGCAGGGACACCTCACACTAAACCATGCCATCCAAGGCTATGTCCAACCCCACCTTGAACGCCGCCACGGATGAAGCATCCACAACCTCCCTGGGCAACCCATTCCAGGGCCTCACCACCCTCACAGTAAAGAATTTCTTCCTCAGATCCAATCTAAACTTCCCCTGTTTAAGTTTAAACCCATTACCCCTTGTCCTCTCACCACAGTCCCTAATGAAGAGTCCCTCCCCAGCATCCCTATAGGCCCCCTTCAGGTATTGGAAGGCTGCTAGGAGGTCTCCACGCAGCCTTCTCTTCTCCAGGCTGAACAGCCCCAATTTTCTCAGCCTATCTTCATACGAGAGGTGCTCCAGTCCCCTGATCATCCTCGTGGCCCTCCTCTGCACTTGTTCTAACAGTTCCATGTCCTTGTTATGTTGAGGACACCAGAACTGCACACAATACTCCAAGTGAGGTCTCACGAGAGCAGAGTAAAGGGGCAGGAGCACCTCCCTCGACCTGCTGGTCACGCTTCTTTTGATGCAGCCCAGGATATGGTTGGCCTTCTGGGCTGCAAGCGCACACTGCCGGCTCATGTTCATTTTTTCATCGACCAACACCCCCAAGTCCTTCTCCGCAGGGCTGCTCTCAATCTCCTCCCCGCCCAATCTGTAGCTGTGCCTGGGATTGCTCCGACCCAGGTGGAGGACCTTGCACTTAGCATGGTTAAACTTCATCAGGTTGGCATCAGCCCACCTCACAAGCGTGTCAAGGTCCCTCTGGATGGCATTCTTTCCCTCCAGTGTATCAACCGAACCACACAGCTTGGTGTCATCGGCAAACTTGCTGGGGGCGCAGAATCAAAACATTCTAACAAAAATACATTGTAGGGTTTTTTTTCCAAACAATTTTAGTAGGACCAAACAAAGCAAATCTCAAAACTTAGAAGAGGACTTAAGAGGAAAAGGACCTGTGCCTGTGGCATAACTTCTAATTGGTTGCTGCAGAGTATGAGGAAAATGAAGATACAGTAGCCACGGTCTATCTAATCACCTGACTATCTAATTAGCACTGTTTATCAGAAACTGAACTTTACAAAGCCAGCATGGAAGAGAAAGTAGTTAGAAAAAACTCACACACACATATATATACCTCATTTTCCCTCTTTTGTGACACTGTGTAGAACTTTAATCATACAGCAAAATAAAGGTGATATAGTAGGCTTGATATTTATGGGATATGAATTGCCTACCATGCACAGTGATCCTTATGTATCTTTTAAACCTTTGATCTCTCTAAAGAAATTGAAGACTATGTAGACTGCTTCATCCCTCGTCCTTCCTCCTGGAAGTGCTTATGTGACAGGCAGTAATTAGGAAAAGCCATGGAAAAATTGGGATCAGTACTCCCTGGTAAGTAAGGTTGCCTACATGAGGAGTCTTTCCTAAAGAGGAAGCCTAACAGTTTTGGTACCTTTTTATTAAGTGCACATTGGAAAGAGATTTTGTCAGTGCTGAGACTTTTTTGTCAGGGAACAGTAGGCTTGAGGGTTTTACACTTTAACCCAGGGGAAACAGAAGCTCCATCAATAGAGTTGACCTTTATGTGGTACAGAGCTCCTCTGTGGTCTGAGAGAAGCTTTCTGTTACGCTGAGTTGCACATGAACACCCTACACATTTTGTATACCCTCTTCCTCCTATGTGGGTTGATGCATTCATTATTTTTACCTTTTCCCTCCTCAGTGTTTACAAGTGAGTGTATGAAGGTAGAAAAGGTTGGCAGAAGAAGCAGCTTTTAGACAGCTTAACTAGATGGTCAGACTTCAGGCAAAAGAGGCCAGTCTTTCCTTGGATCCGTCAGAACTGAGGGACAGGCTTTGGCGCATTGGAAATTCACAATGCCTTTTGGGGGCTCTGTGAATTGCCTCTTTCTGTTGGCTGTAGAAGGAGCTGTGGTTCACTTGTGGAGTTAATTTGCATGAAGGCTTTTTTTGGGCGGACACAAGGAGGTGCATGAAGAGACTAATTTCTTACTCCAGTAAAAGTGTTCATAACATATTAGGGGACATAATATATTCTATTATCATTATTATAAGGACAGAAAATGCAATTGTTACAGGACATATTCTTCAAAGTCTGATAAGAAAACGTCTGTTACACAATAATTTGGGAGCAGTCTTTGAAAGAAAAAGGATGCGTAATGAAAGTGGTTTCTTGTGCTGGTTAGCAATTAGACTTGGAAGGCAGAAAACTCTGGGCCAGCATTTGTTACTGCTGAGGTCTGCTATGACTTGATAAAGAAATGTTCAGAAGAAAAGATAAGGATATGTGCACTGAAAAAAAACTGTTAATGTCACATTGTTGTAAGCATTATGCTGAATTGTGGAATGAAGATACCTATCCAAATGCTTGTTACTCCTTTTTGATTAGTTTTAGTGCCATTTAGCCATTAATTCATACAGAGAGACCGCGAACGGTTGGGGGCGTTGTTGTTAATATTGTTGAGTCAGCAGCTTGTCACTCCTGAAAGTCTTAGCTGCTATGTTTTTCATGTGTGGGGGTTGATGACTAGGAAACATCCAGGAAAAGCCATCTAATACGGAGTTGTAGTATAGTGCATGAGTCCATGGAAACACAAGTATTGCATGTTGTACTATTGTATACTTTGAAATAAATAGTCTCAGCAGAGAAAGAGAATGAGATTTTTGAGAGCAGGATGATAGTTAGTCAAGCAAACTCCTATAACTTGATAAATTTATTTCCTTTTTGTTCAAATTATCAACAGTTGACTCTGCATCATCTGCAGTTACACAGCCTGTGTGGCATCCAAGCCCTTGTAGCAGCTGTTTTAGGGAACAGCCTGATTCAGCCAATAAGCAGCTCAGGAAATGATAAGTGCAGCTGTGTTAGGCTTAGGCTTCTGAGGTCTGTTGTGTCAGGAGGTAATGACCATGGTCTCTTTGCTGTGGAGACAGTGACCTGGAGATTTTTCAGGACTGTTTAATATTGGTTGTGCCCTTTTCTAGATACAAAAGGAAGAAAAATGAGGATGCATAAGATGATACTTATGTTCATTCTGTTGTTTACAGGTGAGTGAGCATTTCTTTGTTTTCTCAGCAATTATTTTTGCTTTTATACTTCTTATTACTTTTTGAAGATATTCCTAACTACATTCTAAATGTTAATTTATATGACTTTCATACAGTCATTGTAGGTGTTTTTTCTATATGCTATTATATTGTACCATATGAATGATTACTTTGTTTAAATCTCTCAGGAAGATATAACTCACTTCAAAAGCATCCAATTGTTTTGCCATAAAAACATCTGTAGCTGCCTTCAAGAATAAGTTAGGTTGTTGTATTTTAAAGAATTTCTCTGCAGGTGCAGAAAGACACACATGGCAAGAGGTAAGGCTTCTTGCCATGTTAGTTAGATTAATTAATGAATGACAAAAAAAGTTAATATCAATAACGATCAATATTGTAACAATCAATAGTAGAACTAGAGAAATGACAACACATACAGCTTATCCCTTTTTTTGGTCACCGTTGTTAGTTATAGGTACAGTGGCAGTATCTCAGAGATGCTGCAGAGAAAGCAAAACATTGAATGACTTCAGGCCATTTAGCAATAAGCATCAGGTCTTCCTAATCATCCCACAAATGCTTTGTAGTAGAGTAGAAGTGAGAAAGGGTGCTATTTCATTCTGAAAGTTTCATGAACTTCTTCCTACCTATGCCATTAGTGTTATTAGGACTGGCAGGACCCCAACCCCTTATATCATTTCTGTCTAATGAAAATGGTTGTTTAATACTCAGAATTTGTGACTAGATATCATGTAACAGAGACCCCTTACATAATTTGTGTCTAAATTTTAGACTATAATGAAAGAGGTAACGGGTTCAAACTTAAACAGGGGAAGTTTAGATTGGATATGAGGAAGAAATTCTTTACTGTAAGGGTGGTGAGGCCCTGGAATGGGTTGCCCAGGGAAGTTGTGGATGCTTCATCCCTGGCGGCGTTCAAGGTGGGGTTGGACATAGCCTTGGATGGCATGGTTTAGTGGGAGGTGTCCCTGCCCATGGCAGGGGGGTTGGAACTAGATGATCTTAAGGTCCTTTCCAGCCCTAACTATTCTATGATTCTATAATTCTATGATTTTATGTTTAACAGTAGATTTTTGGGACTGATTGTATTGATTTAATAAATTTTCACTAGAACACTGTTCTCTTATGAAAAAGAAAAAAATTGGCTAAGGTTGGTGTGAAGACTTCTTTGCACCCCTGTCCCATTGAAGGCAGCAATAGAGAGAAAATTTAAGAAGGTACTAGGAGGGGAAGGGGGTTGGTTAATGGATCTTCTTATCTTAAACCTACATGTGCTCTCTAGCACAAGCCTCACCGAGTGTTTGTGCCATCCCTCTTCAAAGCAGTTCATGGAGATATGTATATCATCAGCCCCCCTCTGTAGAACTGTACTCTTCTTGGCAGAGCCCTATAGAAGCTTCAAAGTGGCAAAGCAAGTTTTTTCTCCTAACCACTGAGCAACTTAAACCTATTGCTCACAAGCACAGCATATTTTCAGAGAAAGAGGCAGCATCCGCCTGTAAATACTGTTTGTTTTTATTGCAGTATCATGGGTGCATGTTTGCTCCCTTGCAGAGAAGCTGTGGGTATGTCTGGAGTTATGGTGCTGTAATTCTAGGAAGGACTTTCTAGATAATGAGATCTTGGGGAACACCAGAGCTATGAAAGATGTTTAATGGTGTTCATGTTTGTTTGTTTTTTTTTTTAATTTGTATGTGCAAGAAGCTGATGTGGCATGGCTTTGTCCCCCTGTGCTGTTTCAGAGTCATTTGCTTCCTATGAGGAACATCTTGCTTCCACAGAAGAGGTTTTGCTATGTTTTTCATGTCACAACTGATACTGTACAAGAAAGCATCTGCTTAATGCTCCAATAACGTAACAATAGTGACACTCATTAGCTTGCTTTAGTTAACAAATTGAAAATACCCTTCTTCAAAAAAATATACCAAGAGTTTTCCTCTCTTTCTGTCATCCAGAAAAAAAATCACAGAAAGTGTCTTTTGCCCCTCCCCACATCTTTTTTCATTAATTTGCAATTGAAGCTGAGGAGGAATGTGAGAGAAACGGTGTTTTCAATTTGTTAACTAAAGCAAGCTAATGAGCATCATCATCTGTATTGATGTGATTGCTTTCCATTAGGAATGAATAGCATACAGGGCAAGAGGAAAAGTGAGAACGAGGATGAACTTCAATAAATATCCCAGGTGAATTTGGCTGCTGAATCCTATTGAACCCCATCAAAGCAAATTAAAATGGTTTTGCTAATTTTCATAGGGTGCCCAAATCTAGTAAAGGCAGTAGCTCTGTTGCTATTCCATTATGGATTTCATTTTCTTACTCCAAAGCAAGGAAAAAAGTAGCTGAGAAGAATATCAATGATAGTTGCTTGGTTTTCTTTAAGCTGAGTAAATTATTCTTGTTTTTTTCAGAACTTTTTCTGAGACAGGTCGTAATAATTCCAACCAAAATGTTCATATAGAAAAGTCAAATGGAGAGAAACATTCCCAACATAAAATAGCAAGCAAGATTGTCTAGGTTCTGAGCATTTAAAGGCAGGATTTTATATCTGAAGCTGTCAAACAACTTTAATAATAAATGTTATGGCATACTCCAGCATTTTATTTTTTTTTTCTTCTTTAGGATATCTTTGTGAGGACCCAGATTTTACTGAAGACACCACACTGTCACATAACCTCTTCGATGATACTGAATTCTCGCAAGCTCCTAAATCAGAAACAACAGAACATGAGAGCGATCATGTTCCAGGTTTGGTTCCAGGTCTGGTATTTAATTTGTTGCTTCCTCCAAACCCTGGGTCAGTTCTTCCCCCTGTGCAAACCCAAGTCTTGTGAATACACTGTTCCATTTTTTCTCCTGTTGTTTTCCACCCAATGACTCCTTCTATCCAGAAGTCTTTAAAGATTTGCAAACACAAACCAATTTAGCAGCAATATAGCCCTGTGATTGATTTAAACAACTTTACCACTGTTTTTATGGAGGTGGAAGCTGAAGCACAAAGAATATTTCAGTCATTTCAAATAACACAGCTAACTGTCAAGAAGCAGAAAATACATCATTTTGTGTGAGATGTCAGGCACTTTTCATGATCGGTGGATAGCTTGGTACTTTGTGCTAAAGGAAGAAAACTGACAAGGATAATAACAGTAGAAAAAGGCCCCATAGACCTGCTGAGTGTCTTGACTCTTTCTCTTGACACCCCTCTGTGCGGGATCACCAGCGCCTGCCTCTATGTGCATCTTAAGTGATAACCTGTTCCTGCTGATCTTTCTAGAGGCTTTATGAAAGTGGCTGCTTTGACAAGCCCCATCTTTTCTTTTACAATCACAGCTACAAGCTGTGTGAAACTTTGTAGGTGCAGGCCAGGACTTAAGAAATTAATGCTTTCTTAATTTCTGCACTTGTGAGGCTTTGTGCGGTGGTGGTTTCTGAAGCAGATGCTAGGGTGATGTTGCTAGCTGAGAAGTCAGGAATTCTACCTGCCCTCTTTCTTCCTCCTGTCTTCTTTATGCTTCTTATATGGAGATTCTCAAGGCTCAGTGGTGAAGATGAAAGAAAGGCAAAAAAAAGAAAACAGGAAACTTTCGGCAGCAACACTCTTATCTGCTTGCTTCCTCCTTCCTCATTCAGCATGGCAGGATCTGAAGAAAACTGCTGTTTTGACTTGGACCTACTTATCTTAATTGTAAATATGTAAATGCACAGCTCTCTAAGTGAGAGAGCTCCAGCACACAAAGCCTTACCTGCCAAATGGACAAAGCACCTGTGAAGGAGGGTAAACAGAAATCAGTGTATGGTGAATGTAGGTACAGAGTAGTTAATGGCTGCTATCTATTATTTTGGCAGGAAATAATGAGTTATTACCTTCTAATACCTGACTGTAAATTCAGTGCTTTGTAATCACCACAAAAAAATAGGGTAAGGAAAACAGCTTTAGCTTCATTATACAGAGTTGTACAGTTGTCTCATGGTTTTAATTTTCCTTTTCTTTTTTCCCTTTTAATTTTCCCTTTTAACAGAAAAACGTCTGTCAACTCTGTTAGGTAAGTTGGCAACTTCATTATATATACTTCTGTTTAATTTTCTTTTTTCTTAACGTAAGTTTTGAACTTTTAACTTCTTTTACTGCAACTGGTTACAGAAAACAGAAGCTCTGTGTGGACTTGTCTGTATTAGTCTGAAAAACTCTGATTTTATAAAATAGTATTTAAGTCGTTCTTTAATTGCAAATCATGATATTTCTCTGATGATTTGAGTAATAATCTCACTCTACTAGACTAAACCATAGTAAATTACTTTCTTATTACTATAATCACCATTTTGGGCTTTTCAGTAAAATCTGTGGCACAAATAACATTGTGAGCAGCAGTAACTGTTGGTATATTAAGACTGGAGATGAATACAGGACGTATTTGTCCTTGCCAAAAAAAAAGTCATTGACTGTAATGAGCTGTAATAGGCTTGGTTAATTCCTGTACAAATCCAGACTTGAATGAGATTTTTATTTGCAGGAAAAATAAAGGCCTAGGTTTTAGTATTGCATGTAACCATTTGATGCTGCATAATTACCCTCCACAAATGTGGGTGTTGATATTATTTTTTTTCCTTAATGGCTTTGAGTCACGGCTGTCTTTATTTTGCTCTTCTAGTGGCAGGAATCAGCATTTCCTCTGTGTTCATTTTGATTCTTGTGATTGCTGGTCTTTGGTATGCAAGGAAAAAATCAAAAGTAAGTCCAAGTTTTTACCTTTGGATATTTATGTATGTATATTTATCTGTGTACTTTACAGCATATGAAGTGTCAGCCTCCCAAGTTTTTTCACTTAGATTTCTGGTGGCTGTTTGCATTATAGCTGCTTTTCCACTGGGATTTCTTTTTTTGCCACTGGATGGCATCCTTAAATTTAGTCATCTTATAATCAAGGTTTAATTTACCTCAGCTGACCTTCATTCCTGGGTAGTATCTGTGCACATTTTAGCAGGAATGGTTCCTGGTTTGCAGTTTTATTCTCCTTTTAATGACAGTTTTTGTCATTAAAGATCCCGCATCAGAGATGACAATAGGACGGTTAAAGTAAGTTATATACGTCTGAGTTACTTTGGATGCTATAATTATTTTGCAACCACAGTCTTCTATGTGATAAGCTTAATATTGTTAAAAATTAAAATATTAAGTAAGTTATGTAATAACTATTATGATTATGATAAATGCAGTAAGGCTTGCTATAGATTCAGGTATGTAAAAATAGTTACTGTATTAATGAAACAATACAAGGACAAATAGCAGCAGAGCTAATACTAATACTGACATTATAGGTTTCGTATTTAGGCAGCTCAGATTCATACTGCAGTGATAATAACATTTGTATTTCTTGCACAGGGAAGTTCAGCTGAAATTAATTGTGTCGCCTGCAGCGAACCTGGAGTGTTCTTGAGAGGAATTTCAATGCATGAAAACCAACACGAGTGGCCTTTTGAACAAGGAGCATTACAATGACAGCAGGAGAGCTGTTGCATGACCCTTTGGTCTGTGCACCTGTGTGGCAGCACTGCACATACCATGGGACTTGGAGTCAGTAATTTTTCTTTTTTCAGCGTGCACTTCAAATTGCTCCAAAATAATTTGGACTGTCAGTTAACAAGAAAATCCTGTTACCAAAAGAATCCCAGTCAGTGCTATTAAGTAAAACATTAAAACCAGGGGAAACATTAAAAGGAGGGAGGTTTTTAAATGCCACCTGGTGTGGCATGCATTGCCTGTAGCATAACAAGAGAAAGGTCAAACTGTTGCAGAACCTCAAGCCTTATAATCTCTTTCCTCGTCAATACCATAACTAAATTGAGTTCTGAGAACTGTGTGATACCAGGGACTCTGGGAAACTTAGTCATTTGTATTTGTGACCTTTGCTGTGTATTTAATGTTTCAATGAGGTACATTTCCATCCCACTTTCCATCTTATTTCACTAATAGTTTTCATGTTTTGTTTTCTTACATGCTTTTCAGGAGGAAAGAAGAAAAGAAAGTCCTCTCAAAAGAGCTGTAATCTTTAAAAAAGTTAAATTCCTGAAATCATAGAGAACCTAGCTGTAGAAAATAGCACACTAGAGCTATGTCTGTTCTAATAAATTAGCCCTGCACAGGAACATTGCTACTGGTGACACTAGCTAGAATAGCCCTTGTTTATGCTTGTATGTGTGTGAACTACCTATTGGAAATGGCACCTGGAAGGCTCTAGTTTCCAAAACTTGGCTTGTGCCAAAACCAGCTTAACAACCTTAAGCAGTACTATTCCAGTGTCTGGCAGCTTCTTATGCATTGTTTTATTTACTAGTCCAGATCTACAGTGTTACTATTTAAAGTTATTTTTAAATGACATATTTGATGTACCTACTTGCTCATTAGCAGTGATTAATTTCTGGCCACTGCGAAATTTCATTTACTCACTGTGCTGTTTTTCTGCTGCATTGTAGCTCTCTTAAAAGGCAGTTGATTGTTGCTAAAGGCTTGTTGCTAGAAGCTTATTATGGTGCCTTAGACTGCAATATGAATTTATGGAGTTGAACTGTGTTGTACTCTCTCACTGGGTAGACACTGGCATAGAACAGAATAACAGAATAGTCTCCCACCCTGGCATTAGGCCAAAGCTTTTGCATCCTCACGGGGGCAATGCAGAACTTGCTTGCACAGTATAAATTTACATCCTGGTCTATGGCTCTGCAAGTCTATGTAAATTAATCTCTGAAACCCAATGTTGTGACAAGGCTGCCACTAGTACCAACAGAAAATACCATAGCCTGAACAGAGGCATGCAGCTCAATTTTCAGCATATGGTCCATTTCATAAGAGAGCAAATAAGGGAGTTTGAGGAAAAACTATTTTATAGAATGTAAAAAAAAAAAAAAAAAAAAGACAATGCATTGATAAATTTATGTTAATTAAAATCAGCAGCTGTGTGGCTAGAAGGTTAACTCCTCAGTTGGTGTAAGCTGACAGACCCTCTTTCCTCTAGTTCTAGCCCTTGATGATGATGGTAATAATAATCAGGGGTCAGTTACAGCCGAAACCCTGAATTTTGTTGGATGATATTGTCATTATTCCACTACTTTCTCTAATTGAGTAGTACTTACTGACTGGTGTCAGGTGGGTGCTCTCAGCAGCAAGAGACTGCTGTGGAGCTGGGAAGAAGAAGCCAAAAGATGCACCTGAAGGGCTGCCCTCTGGTAACATGGTAGGGGAAGGAGGACCAGAGAGGTAGGGGGATCCTCTGATTCGGCTGTGCCAAAATATTCCTACATAAGAAAATGACCTTTATTTCTGAGACTGAGCTCCTGATCTATAGGACAAATCTTGTAGTAGGTCCCTACCTCATATTTGTCTGTGAAGATAAATACGTGTAAGAATGTGGAGTAAGTCCCACAGTAATGAAGCTATCCCATAAGCTGTAAATTTGCAGGAAATTATGGATTCTGTTTGTCTGTAAAACTTCCCAAGCCAGTATTTTTTGCAGTAACAGTAGAGAAGAATGTTAAGTCAGCTTTCAATTTCAGATACCAATTGCCATTCTCTACAAATAAAAGTGGTTTCTTGCCAGGGTCTGTATTTCATGAAAGCCAAAGAGAGATTTTCTGTTGACTTCAATGAAAATGCAGAGGAATATTTGGAAGTTCACTTTCCATCTGCTCGGTAGATGAAGATTTCTCATTTCTGTGTGCTTATTCTGATTTAAGAATGAGGGTGGTTATAAGGATTATCTCTGCAGCAGTGTTACTTGGGGTGGGAGGGTTGTCCTATACCTGCTTCCTATGGGTTTTTTAATGTGCGTCTTCAGTTTTCCTTCCAGTAAGTAGAAGTTCATTAAATGCTTTTCTAAATTCTAGCTCAAGATTACACTGGGCAACAAACTGTGGTGTTTGAATGCAGGGGAAGTAAAAATAACAAACGTATTCTGCCAGGAATAATTCATATAAACCATTTGTACAGTACTTTTAACTGATGTTTGCAAGCTTCTATGTGAATGATTCTGCCTTTGGAAATGTTTTCAGCGTGGTTGTGTTTTACCTGAACGTTTAAAGAATTTGTGTACTAGAAATAATATTTTCAATTTGTTATTTGGTGTTCATGTTTCGTCATTGCACTGTTTAAAATGTTCGTGATTGCTGAAGCAATCAAAAGAATTTCCTCTAGCATGGGTGACCAGGCCCACAAGAGTGGATGCTGACTACTCTAGCACTTAAACTACCTGTGAACTTGGAATTATTTGTGTAAATGAAGTCTGTGCAACATATGGTCTGACACATGCACTCACAAAGTGGTTGGTTTGGCTCATTGCACTGCAGTTTCATTGCAGGTTGATGGCAGAGGGACAGATAGGTCCTACATACTGATGGGGTAGATGGCAGTAGCAGCTTGTTGGGAGACAGTGGGGAAAAGCAGGCTTAGACAGTAAGACAACAAAAAACTGAAAAGAACCATATTCTGTGGCTGTGATTTGTAAAGGGGATGTATGTTATAGAAAAGTTAGAGGGGATTGGCATGAGACAGGGGAGTGAAGTGTTTATTAAAATAGAAAGGGAAAAGTGTACGGAAATCAGGAAAGCCCTCATCTACAGAAGCTGGTGGCATAAGAAGTTGAAGAGACATCAATTTGATAGGTGGACCACTTGGTGGATAAAGAACTGGCTGGATGGCTGCACGCAAAGAGTTGTGGTCAATGGCTCAATGTCCAACTGGAGACCACTAATGAGTGATGTGCCTCAGAGACTGGTGTTGGGACCGGTCTTATTCAACATCTTTGTCAGTGACATGGACAGTGGGATTGAGCGCACTCTCAGCAAGTTTGCAGATGGCACCGAGCTGTGTGGTTTGGTTGAGACGCTGGAGGGAAGGAATGACATCCAGAGGGACCTTGACATGCTGTGAGGTGGGCTGATGCCAACCTGATGTTTAACCATGCCAAGTGCAAGGTCCTCCACCTGGGTCAGAGCAATCCCAGGCACAGCTACAGATTGGGCAGAGAAAAGATTTAGAGCAGCCCTGTGGAGAAGGACTTGGGGGTGTTGGTCGATGAGAAAATGAGCATGAGTCAGCAGTGTGCACTTGCAGCCCAGAAAGCCAACCGTATCCTGGGCTGCATCAGAAGGAGTGTGACCAGCAGGTCAAGGGAGGTGCTCCTGCCCCTTTACTCTGCTCTCGTGAGACCTCACTTGGAGTATTGCGTGCAGTTCTGGTGTCCTCAACATAAAAAGGACATGGAACTGTTGGAACAAGTGCAGAGGAGGGCCACGAGGATGATCAAGGGACTGGAGCACCTCCCGTATGAAGATAGGATGAGAAAGTTGGAGCTGTTCAGCCTGGAGAAGAGAAGGCTGTGTGGAGACCTCATAGCAGCCTTCCAGTATCTGAAGGGGGGCTATAGGGATACTGAGGAGGGACTCTTCATTAGAGACTGTGGTGATATGACAAGGGGTAACGGGTTCAAATTTAAACAGGGGAAGTTTAGATTGGATATGAGGAAGAAATTCTTTACTGTGAGGGTGGTGAGGCACTGGAATGGGTTGCCCAGGGAAGTTGTGAGTGCTTCATTGCTGGCGGTGTTCAAGGCCGGGTTGGACAGAGCCTTAGGTGGCATGGTTTAGTGGGAGGTGTCCCTGCCCGTGGGAGGTGTCCCTGCCCATGGCAGGGGGGTTGAAACTGGATGATCTTAAGGTCCTTTCCAACCCTAACTATTCTATGATTCTATGGAAGTCAGACTAGTAGTACATGCTGTGGTATGGTTTGATGGCCCTTATATCTTCATTTGAATGGTAAGCCCATTTTAATTTAGTTTATTCATACTTTTTTCTAGTATAGCAAGGATGAGAAGGAATTGCCTTAATTTACAGGAAGTAAGTTTTAGATCTGACAGAGAAAAATCTTTTTGAGTATGAGAAAAGCAGATTTCCCACCTGGTGTTGGAATATTACTTGGTGGAGGTTACTTTTAAAAACAGATTACACAAAATATCCCTATTCCTGACATGATGCAGGGAAGGTTGTATTAAATAGTCTCTGCAGGTCCCTCCAATTTCTGAATTTCCAATTTCTAGCAAATACCCCAGCTAGGTAGTTGTGTTTGTGCAACAGCCAGCTCCATCTGTGAATAACTTGCAGAAAGTGAAAATATTGAGAGCCCCCTGAGCCAGCAGCACTAATAGCGGGTGCCTCAGGAAAAAGGTGTGTAGGGCAAATGTAATCTTCCTTCTTCTGAATTCAAAAACTCTGCAGCCTTTTCAGCAGAGCAGGCTTGACCTGTACAACACACTGAACATAGGAGTTCCATGGCTGAAGATTTCTTTTCTGTTTAGCAAAATTAGTTTGCTAATAAGCTTATTCATTGTACTCTTCATCTTTTTACTATGAACAAAACCGGCGGTCAGTTATACTTTTATGCCATTCATGATGTTCTAGAGCTCTAGCATGACCACTTTGTCCTCCAAAGGAAGTGTTGCTTATACTACGTTGTTTTAAAGTTTAACACCTTAAAAATGTGAAAGTACATCTGCTTTTAATAACTGGAGGCGGCAAATTAGAAGTTTACTGTACTTTTTGGGGTGGTAATTGCAATTTTGAGTTTCTATAAAACTCGTTAGGGACTGTAGCCACAGGACAAAGGGTAACAGGTTCGAACTTAAAAAGGGGAAGTTTAAATTGGATATAAGGAAGAAGTTCTTTACTGTAAGGGTGGGTGAGGCCCTGGAATGGGTTGCACAGGGAAGTTGTGAATGCTCCATCACTGGCAGTGTTCAAGGCTGGGTTGGACAGAGACTTGGGTGACATGGTTTAGTGTGAGGTGTCCCTGCCCATGGCAGGGGGTTGGAACTAGATGATCTTAAGGTCCTTTCTAGCCCTAACTATTCTGTGATTCAATGATTTTAAAGTTAGCATCTGTATTTACAGTGTGGGACACAAGTTAGAAGCAAAAAGCATGCTGCTTCAGATTGAGTATGTTTTGCTAAAAAACATTGACTATTTTTTACAGTCAGTCATATTAATTTTGTATATAACAGGGATGATATTTACAGGGATGATATATTAGCCATCTCGGTCAAACCAAATGACTTAACATAAAGATGAACACACATTAGAGGATTCACCCACAAATTGCATTAACCTCTGTCTCAGAAACAGAGAAAAACATTTTCAGTATGATTAAAATCATAAAAAGTCTGGCAGTAAAAAATTAGGCATTTTTAACCCTTAAGCCCCTTTCTTATGTAAAGTCATCCTTTAGGCCTTAAAAAATTTTATTCATATCCACTTGTATTTTCTGTTCCCAGTCTTCTTGTCCATGCTAGAAGCAGGCTCAGCAGCAGCCAGCCTGTTTTCCTGTCTACAGAGGTCTAACCTTTAAATGATACCACACAGAATATTGTAGATGGTAAATTACACACCATCTCAAAGAAGGCAGGGAAAGCATCTTGCAGGGAACTGTCAAAAATCAGAAAGACTGCTTCTGTTCTTCAGCAGTCCTTGCCAAGAAGCAAAGAGTTACATAGACACACACATGCACGTGTGCATGTACACACGCACACACACACACACACAAAATACTTTTCTGTCTCATAGACATTCCTGCTAGTGAGCTTTGAACTGGGCTAGATAGCTGGAAGTAACCATGTTGGAGATAAACTGGATGCTTTTTGTTGATAGCACTTGTTCTTCTGATAGAAAGACATGGGTCCATTGACAGATAATTTCAAACCAGTTGTTTTCAGAACACTAAGTTTTGCTTTCAGGCATCTCTTTATAATCATGTTTAAATACTAGTCAAATAATTGTGGCTTTCTATTCCCTCCTATATGTACTTAAGTACAGTAGAGAGAAGTGCCAGAATAAGACATCTGTGCTGTCTGATTTGGGGACTTCAGTCTTTGTACAAGAGCAGGAAGGGGTGTATTCTAATGTATGCTATTGATAGGGTTCGTATGAGATCCCCTTGTAGAGATAAATTCTCCTGTGCCCCTCTCTTGCCTCAGTTAACCCGTAAACGCCCTGTTTTTCGCTTCATGCTGGACATAATCATTTTTTTGCATACAAAGGGTGTTTTGAACAAGAAGCAGCAGAGGCGCTTCTGCAAGGTTTGTGCCATCAAAAGCATGCCTGACAAGGAGAATTTATCCTGAAATCTGCAGCTGTTGAGGGGTCATTTTGCATTAGATGTAGTGTAGCCTTAATAAGTGGAATGCCTGGGCTAATTTTAGTGGAACTACTTTGTATGTATTTCAGGTATATGGCAGCAGTTTCGTACCTCCATTCAAACAAAGGGAAATTTTTGAAGGACCCTTTAGTTAAAATATTCAGCAGGCTGACTACTGTATTTTGTAGCTACCTCCAGTAGGAATTCTGAAAGTTTTAGTACAGGTTGGGTAAACATGTGTAATGTAAAATATTTTTTCATGTACCCTGGTTAACATAGTCCTTGAGTATATGAATGCTGTCCTGAATATACTGAGGAGGTAGTCTCCCATGCAGTTGTCAGAATTCTTCTGAGTTGAGCTGCGGGACATGGATTTTGCCTAACTTAATGAAGTCTGTTCCTCAACAGACGTTACCAGGGGTGACGCTGTATCTCAGCAGTTTCTCTCCGAGTGAAAAAATTGATTATTTCAGATCTCATAAAACATTAGATATGAGTTGTGGAACGCTACCATGTGTTGAACTGCAGACGGTGCCAGTAAAGGTGCTGTGAGGCACCGGAGGCCGTGCTGTTATCCAAGTCTGGAAAACCCCGGATTCTGATAATGATCATCAGGGAAAATACGGTGAGTGCATGAAAAAAGCTCTGTCCTGGTAAGGCACTGTACATGTATCAAGAATGCTTTGGTGTTTTCTTCTATTGCTGTTGCAGAGTAATTGGGGGCAATGGAATTTGCTGCTTATTCAGTAAAAGATTCCCCATCAGGGTAGAATCACATGCACTGTGTTAGGATTGGGCAGTTTTGTACATGTAAACAGGTACACAAGGAATCACAAAACTGCAGAATGGTTGAGGTTTGAAGTGGCCTCTGGAGGCTGAACTTTTGCAGACATTTTGTGATTTTCTTTATGAAAGACAACATCAGTAAAAAATCAACTCTGAAACAAAACAAAGTCCAGCTCCTTCTCTTCTGTACAGAATATAGAATAATCACTGCTGTTAGCAGTGAGTAAAAATGTGCAGAGAAATCGAATTTGTTTAGTCACTAAGTGACTATAATAGGCTTTCAGGTATTACTAACAGGACATTCTGGGATAGCAGTAAACTACATTAATCCAGTATTAACAAACAGTAAGTAGTTGTAAATACAGTGGTTTAAGTGTGAATCACAAAGTGCAAACTATCCATTGTTTTCTAGGGAAAATATATTTTGAAGTTGTTTCTTCCCTCATTTGTACTAGTTGGCAGAAATCTAATCTTTGCACAAAGGCCACTGCTTCATCTAGCGCAGGATTTGTTGTGTTATGAGGTACTGGTGTCTGACATTGACTCGTGTTAAGAGGCTGTCCCCTTTCTAGAAGTCATCCCTACTGTTTGTGCTTCTCTAGGGTCAAGCCCAGAGCATTCAAGTTTCAGAAGCATTGCCAATGACTTCTAAAACAAATTTATTTTCATTGTAACTGTGAGCCAAACTGCAATATTTTCTCACATCAGTAATCCTCTGGAGTCATCAAGACCGTTCATGTGGCAATTTACTAAGCTTCATTTCTCTTGCTCTGTGCTACAGATAAATCTCTGCTCTTTTATCCCTTGTAACTTCATTACAACTAAAACTCTAGTTTTAGATCTTATTTGTGATAACAAAGTAAATCCTTTTAAAGGTTCGTCCAGTTAAGCATATTCTTTTAAGGAATGCAATTGCTCAGATTCTTACTTAAACAAGTAAGCATAGATCCAGTGCCTGAAAGTTATATCAAATTAAAAGTGCTGTCTGAATACTAGAAGAGAAAAAATAATTTACCACTCTTCAGTACAGATTTGCAATTTCAACAGCAGATGGCTCAGGTACAGCAGAGTCTGGCTATATGAATAGCAACATTGTTATTCATCCATTAGCCTCATTATACCTAGGCAGTCTGTCTGTGCCCTGTTACAAGCGTCCTATTGTAACCAGAGAATGCGGTTTGGTCAGGATGTATAATCCTATCATTAAATAAGTACATTTTCAAATAAGATTATTGTGAGGGTGATTGACATGGCATCCCAAATTCTGATTCTACTGTGATTAGAAGAAGAATGTGTTCATCGCTGCTGCGTTTTGAATCTTAGCACCTTGAGACATTCTAGGGACTCAGAAGGCTGGATTTGCTTTCTTATCTGCATATTAAATTTCAAGACCAGTGATAGACCTTGATGATAGAAAAATAGTCCATAATCATCAGAAAGATTCTTGTTAAAATAATGACATTGCAAAAAGCTTTAAAAGCAAAAAAGAAGTGTGAACTTCTTTGAAGCACATAGATTCAGTATTAGAGGAGGTTATGGATAGCTTTAATTTAGTAACTGAACTTAAATGGAAAAAGGGGACATATAGAACTGGAATTAGGACGTAGAATGTTTCAGGTTTTCAAAGAAGATTAAAAATCTGCTCAGGATGTATTTTATTGAGGATTGTTATACAATAACGTAAGATACAGAGCAGGAGGTGGTGGCGGAAGCTACCTTTTTAAGGGTGCCTACCTGCTATTTTTAGATGTTAGTAAATCCTTTTAATTTGTATTCAAAACACGTCTGTAATACTTTTGTTTAAGAAGCTGGATCAGTTTCTGGGATTTATTGTGACTGAAATTACCAAGTGTTTGCTTTCAGATATGCATTTGCTGGAACATATGGTTGAAAAGCAATAAACAAATTAGGAATATAACGAAAGACTGAGGGGTGGGTTGCTGTGCCAGAAGGTAGAAGGTGGCCACCAACTGCAGTAAGTGGAGCCAGGACTATTTACCTCAGTGGCTATGGGTGTACTGGAAGAGAACGTGGGTTATATATCAAAAACCAGTTTTGATCACTGAGTACAAAATCTAAAATAAAGACTTGTATATACACATACAGATACTCATAATTGCAAACCTGAGAGATCAGAAGGGCACTGACTTGAGAGGACTGGAATAGGGGAGCAAGTTAGGAGAGACTTAAAAAGGCAGGGAGGGGATCACACATGGCTCATATCAGAATCAAGTTCACAAATTAGTTAGCACACCAAGAAGAAAATACTTGCTGGTGAGGTGTCATGGTTTGTCCAAAATACAGCACTACACCAGCTGCTAAGAAGAAAATTAACTCTATCCCAGCAGAAACCAGGACATGAAACTAATGAGAAAGCAAATTCAGCAGTAGTTTAGTAGTGACAGGACAAAGTAGGTGTGATTAAATGGTAGGAATGCTAAACATCTAATCCACATTGTTCAGCAAAGAGAACTACTGAGGTGGTTCCTGTTACACAGTTTGGCATAGACGTCCTTGATCTGTGTACCTCTTAGAACTGTCAAAAAGCAGCCTGGCCATTTGAGCAGACAGCTTCACAAGAAATTCTTTGTTCTGCTGATGTACTGTTTAAGGTTGGACAAAGCAACTACACTTACTTTATTTTGCTCAATTCTAACATGTATTTGGAAGCATCTGTACTTTTCATAGAATCACAGGATGGTTGAGGCTGGAAGGGATTTCTGGAGGGCATCTGGTCCAACCCACCTTCTCAAGCAGGGCCACCTAGAGCCAGTTGCCAAGGATTGTGTCCAGACAGGTTATGAATAATCTCTGAGGATGAAGATCCCACAATCTCTCTGGGTAACTTGTGCCAGTGCTTGCTCATTTCCCTTTCTCCATTTCCATTTAAACAGAACTATATTTGTTGGTTTTGTTGTTGTGGGGTTTGGTTTGGTGTTCTGTTTTTTGGCTTTTTTGCTTTCATCCTACTTTTCACTTGGTTGTTGTGGTGCTCCTGAACTAGATGCCATTATACTAAATGAGGTATTTACACCACCATTTACAAAATTGCCACCATTCCTTTGTCATTTATATATAAATACCATGGATGTCTAAGTCAGAATTCTAGGACGTACAAGGGCTTGCCTGTTCCTAGGTTTAAATAATTTCTTATGGGACTTCCCTTTAGGGAGAGAGAATGCCTTAATCAGTGCTCAGTTCAGTCCCAGATTTAAAAACGTGTTTTAATGTTGCTTTACTCACTGTTGGAGTTAATAAGGGTCCTGGGTAGATACATATCATTGCATATAATTTTTGAAACCAGTTTAGACGTTCAAGATACTAAATTGGAATTTATTTGTGTGCTATTGAAATGAGATTTAGCGATCTAAATTTGCCACATCTTCAGAACTGCACAAATTGTTTGCCCTGGAAATCCAAAATGGTTTCTTTCCAATAAGCTGCCGTTGAGCTTGTGTTGGTGGAGCCAAGATGAAGAAACTTTCTTCTACTCATTTTATGCTAATCAAGCAAAAAAGAAACATGAATCCTGTCACAAGTTAGTTATTTATCAGGAAGCTTAAACTGATTCTAGAAATGTTTGCAAGTGTTTCAGTACCTTTGGAAATCTATATTTTGGTTCCGATTCAAACGTTTTATTAACCATTTTCGGTACCGTACTTTAACAACCCTTTCAGTACTTACAAGGAGCCTATGAGAAAGATGGGAAGAGAATTTTTAGTTGGACCTGTTGCAATAGGATGAGGGTTAATGGTTTTGAACTAAAAGAGGAGAGATTCAGGCTGGATGCAAGGAAGAAATTTTTTACAATGAGGGTGGTAAAATACTGGAGCAGGTTGCCCAGAGAGGTGGTGGGTGTGCATTCCTGGAGATGATCAAGGCCAGGCTGGATGTGGTTCTGCACAATCTGATCTAGATGAAGATGTCCCTGCTTATTGCAGGTGGGTTGGACTAGGTGACCCTTGAAGATCCCTTCCAACCCAAACCATTCTATGGTTGTGCTTAGTACCAATAAGGGACATGGGTTTTTTTTTTCCTATAGGCATGCATAGGCTAGGAAGCCAACTGAAAGAACGAAGCAGGTTTATATGTGCTAATTATAAATATGATTGGCAACATAATTGGATTGTGTGCTCGTAGGGAAAATAGTTAAATTTCTAACTTAAGGTGGAAATCATCCAGAACATTGATAAATGATCTGTGACCTTTTTATGGCTTACCGGCTCAGCTCCCGAGCTCAGTTAGAGCTTTCAGTCTGTTGCTGTTCCAGTGCCAGCTAAGGCCACCAGTTTCTCACCAACAATGAATTCATGGTGAAACTGCAACTTGTGTGCCATTCAGCTCTTCTTGTCAGCAGAGTTGCGAAATGCACAAAAATCCTGTCCTGTGAGTGCAGCTCCCATCTACCTAAATAGTCTGCTTGCCCATGCAAACATAACTAACAGCCATAGACAAGTTGTGGAAAGGTATCTGGAATCAAAAATAAAGGTAGTTGCTTTAATTTTTGTCAGTCCTCGAAGTACTTGTGGGGGGCTACAGCAAAGCCCTTTGCTTTAATACAGGTAAATCAGAGCAATGCAGTGTGTTTGAGAGATTATGGCACAGTTGTCCCTTATGTCATAAACCAGCTTGAATCAGCAGCTCAGGATATGACTGTGCAAAAATAACAGCTGGGATTTAGAGGCGAAAACAACTACTGCAAGCAAGGAAGAAAAAGCTGTACTTTCCATCTTCCTGTCTCCAGAGTCTTAAAACTTTCTTTCATGCACTGTTATTTCGTGGGTATTGAAGGGCGTTTACAGAGAATGCCAAAAATGAGATGTAAGCATGAAGGGGGCCTAGCCGAAAGGTCTTGGAAGAAAGTCATGAATGCTATGACAACATTGTAATCCCTGTGTCTACTCTTCTCCAAAATGTTTGCATTGGATTCAGGTACTCTGACGGCTTGGTCCTAGCCCAACCTACATGGCCTTCATTAATCTTACAGTTAATGAGTTCCGTTCATTGCTCTGTTCTGGATAAAATCCAAACAATTAAGGAAAAAAATACATCAGGGAGTTCATCCGTATTCATCAAGGATGAATCTTCTGAATTTTTATATTTTCTCCTACTAAAGCACTTCATTCTCTGTCCCTTACATTTCTGCAGGTGAGAGAAAAACACCAGGAACTTTCTCCTACTGTTTTTTTTTTTCCCCAAGCAGTAATGCATCAACATCCTTTCTTCTGCCCTTGGGATTGCATTGCACATGGGTGTGAGATTTGTGTGCTGTATGAGGTGCTGAGGATCAGTCCTGGCTCCTCCTAAGGCAACACCTGATGGTGTAGAGTCTGTCTGTATGGGAACATATCTGCTTTTCACAGAACCTTCAGTTTCCTGTTTGTAAGACACACTATGTATGTTTTAGTGACGACTCCAGACTAGTGGAGGCTGGCGCTAAGCATTTTGCAGGTATGTAGATTATACCAAATTCAAAGAAACCACAAGCCCGGAGCTGAATGTCAGGTTAGAGGTAGATGGGGTTGGGCCAAGAATTAACTGAAGAAAGTGGATATAGGAGCAAGCCTTTGAATACTGGCGTTAGCTTGGCTTTTACCACAAAAAAAATTCATTTGGACTCACAGCTAAAAATGTCACTGCTGTGTGTACTCACTTCAGCTCAGAATGAGCTGTCAGTGGAAAATACGATCTTCAGAAATTCCCTTGTGCTTTTTTACCACACAGAATCCTGGAACCTTCAGAGGCGGTGTGGAGACACAGAACAATACAATTTTTATGTAGTCACACAAAGTGCATGACTAAAATGCTTTCTGCATATAAATAATACAGATACCGATGCCCCCCTTTGCTAAGATGTAAGAAACCGAAAGTGCAGTTCTGAAATGCTGCAGCAAAAAGCTGTGTTTTCAATTTGAAGTGAGAGTTGGGAGCATGCGAAGAATAAATCAGATTGAGGGATTAAGCAAGACTATGGGATAAATATTCTGGTTCAGATGTAAAGGCTTTAGTGACAATATCAGACGCACAGGGACAGGTATGAAGCAAGGATGGAGATCACGGTTAGAAATAATTTACATAAATGAAAGAAACAAGTCTAAAGGTTCCATAAGAGTATAAGAAGACTGTTAACAAGAAGAACAGATGAGGAATTGAAATGTGAAGGCTGAAAGCAGCCAAGATAGTATGTAACCAACAATGATGAAGTCTGAGAAGTAAGGATCTCTGAAGTAAGGGAAGACAACTGGATGTGGAGGCTTGGCAGGCTGAACACGTAAGGTAGAAGAAAGTGGAAAGGAATTGCTGAGAATTAGTGAAACCAATCAACTCAACCTTTATCCTTGGAAAACTAAAGATGAATGCAAACCAAAGTCACAAGTCTTGATTTGAAGTGTCCAAATGGTAGAAAGGACCGGTGTGTTTCAGCATCAGAGCTGGAAGCAAGGACTGGCTTTATGATGGGAAAAACAAAACCATAGTTTGAGGCAATCCTGAATTCAGGGTGTTTTGGTCCAAATATCAATGAGGTAAGCATTCTCCTTTTTAAAAAATGCAAAATATTTCTTACCCTCAGCAGCTTTGCAAGCACAGCTGTTGAGCACAGGCTTCAACTGTATGCAAGTCAGTGCACTGGTGCCAGCTTGCTGGCTACAGAGTGCCTCCCAGTTTTTAATTTCTTTCTTTGGAAGCCTTTTAATTAACAGAAAATTCCACACAAACTGCAATTTCCAGCACAGATTGAAATCAACTCCATAAAACTGTTTCCTTCACAATCTTTTCCCCCGAGATGGAATAGAAAAACTCGCAGTGAATAAGGAGATGTGAACTTTGTCCAAAGGACTGGATATTTCTAAGTACAGGTTTTATTTCTTTTCTTAATGGTAGAAGCCCTTTCTATAGTACTTTCTACACAACAGTCCTGATGTCTTGTGGACACACATGGCTTTCAACAGCTGAATGCAATGTAAGGTAATGATGCACGCTACATTCCTAAGTGAAAGGTTAGTAGTGATTTTTCTTCTCTTCAGGAGAATTCTTGAAGAATCAAACATCTTGGACCAAGTTCTCCAATCACAGAACAAGTTCCATCACAGAGATCCCATAGAGACCCACAGAGACCCCACAGAGACCCCATAGGGACCAATAGAGAAACATAGACCCCATAGAGCTCCCACAGACACCAACAGAGAAACATAGAGCCCCATACAGACCCCATAGAGACCAATAGAGAACCATAGAGCCCCAGAGAGCCCCCGCAGAGACCAAGAGACCCATAGAGACCCCAGAGAGACCCATAGAGACCCCAGAGAGACCCATAGAGACCCCATAGAGACTTATAGAGACCCCATAGAGACTTATAGAGACCCCACAGAGACCAATAGAGATCCACAGGGACCCCATAGATACCCATAGAGATCCCATGAGGTCCTAAAGAGACCCTATAGAGACCACATGGAGACCCCATAGAGAAGCCATAGAGACCCACAATGACCCCTCAGAGACCCATAGAGATCCCATAGAGACCCCATGGAGATCCATAGGCACCAATAGAGAAACATAGACCCCACAGAGCCCCCATAGAGACCAACAAAGAAACATAGAGCCCCATACAGACCAACAGAGCCCCCATAGAGACCCACAGGGCCCCATAGATCCCCATAGAGATCCCATGGAGACCAATAGAGACCCATAGGGACCCCATAGAGATCCATAGGGACCCACAGCGACCCCATAGAGACCCATAGAGATCCTGTAGAGACCAGTAGAGATGCCATAGTGACCCATAGTGACCCATAGAGACTTATAGAGACCCCATAGAGACCCATAGCAACCCTTAGACCCACATAGAGCCCCACAGTCCCTCATAGCCACCCCAGAGCCCCCATTCTACCCTATGGGGCTGGGCTGCACCATTTGCACCCAGAGTGGGGGGAGTGTCAGACCCTGCAACTGCTGCTAATGGGGGCAGGGGGAGAGACCCCAAATCACCCCCAAATACCCCCCCTTGCAGCTCTATAGCGGATGGGACCCCCAGAGCTGCCCCTATGCAGCAATGGGACCCCACGAACGCCCCTATGTGCAAAATGGGGTGCCCAAACCCACCCTGTGTGAGCCACGGGACCCCTACAGCACCTTTACTGGGGAATAGGACCCCCAAACTGTTCCTATATAAGGAATGGGGCCTCCAAGCTGCCCCTATATGGCCCTATACGGCTCCACGTGGCCCCCCGTAGTTCTCCTGTATCCCATTGGCTCCCCTGTACCCCACTGGCTCTCCTGTGTCCCATTGATTCTCCTGTATCTCATTGACTCTCCTGTGTCCCATCAGCTCTCCTGTATCCCATTGGATCCCCTGTATTCCATTGACTCTGCTGTATCCCATTGACTCTCCTGTGTCCCACTGACTCTCCTCTGTCCCATTGACTCTCCTCTGTCCCATTGTCTCCCCTGTATCCCATTGACCCTCCTGTATCCCATTGACTCTGCTGTATCCCATTGACTCTCCTGTGTCCCATCAGCTCTCCTGTATCCCATTGGCTCTCCTGTGTCCCATTGATTCTCCTGTATCTCATTGACTCTCCTGTGTCCCATCAGCTCTCCTGTATCCCATTGGATCCCCTGTATTCCATTGACTCTGCTGTATCCCATTGACTCTCCTGTGTCCCACTGACTCTCCTCTGTCCCATTGACTCTCCTCTGTCCCATTGTCTCCCCTGTATCCCATTGACCCTCCTGTATCCTATTGACTCTCCTGTGTCCCCCTTGCTCTTCAGAAAGGCCAAAGCCAGAACATGAGGTGCAAGAGCCGAGATGGGAAGAACAAACCAGCCCCCAAGACCTCACCATGGTAATGGAGCTCCCCCCATTGCTGGGACCCTATGGCCCATGCTGGTGGGATGATTCCTCAAGCAGGGCCAATGTAGCTCCCATGCTCCCAACCTTCCTCCCATAGAGGTTTGCAGGCTCCCTTTATCCATGGGAGAGGACGGACATGGTCTGTGTGGTCATCGAGGCTATGAAGGACTCGAGCATCTTCGACAGGAGGGTGGCAGAGGACATTCTGAACCTGGTCATGAGTGACATCGACTTCTGGCTGTCAGACGTGAGTGCCCCATGGCTGCGTTCCCATCCCCTTTGGTCCTTCCTTCTCCATCCCAAACCTAGAAGGGGTCTTGGGTACCCAAAGCAGCAGAGAGGGATGGGGAATGCGGTCCCAGCACTGCCCTCACTCGTGCTGCACCTTCCAGATGCCCAGCGTTGTGAGGAGCATCCATGAATGCCTGCAGAGCAGCAGCAGGGAAGCGACATGGCGCAGGATGGACATGCTCCTCACCCTCTTGGCCATCAAGCACATGAGGGCATTGATGGTCAGCATGATCCTCAACGTCCCCTTGAGAGACACATACCAGCCTTTAGGGCTTGGTCCCTATGGCCACCAGACCCAAGGACCCATGGCAATGAATGATCTTCAGATCCTTTTTGATGCTATGACATCCCTGAGGAGCGGGTCACTCCATCCCACCCCATGGGGAGCACCACCTCTAACCCTCAGTGGGCATCCCATGGGATGCATTGGCCACGCTGACTCAGTGCCCTGGCTTCCAGCGCTGATGTGGCCATGTGGCAGATGATCCTGACCACGTCCAAGATTTCAGAGGCCCTACAGGAGAGGCTGGGGATACTCCACGACGCTCAGGACACCTCCATCTCCACCTTGGCTGTGCGTCCCAAAGGGCCCTGATGGCCTCCAATGAGCCCTGCGGGCTCTGCGGGGTCTCAACGCCAGTGTTTGTCTTAGCCCATGGCCTGTGGTGCTGGGAGTGCTGAGGACCCCCAGAGCCTGGTGACAGTGTCTGTGCTGCTGGAAAGCCTCATTGAGCTGTCCGAGCAACCTGGCTTGGTGAGCAGGGCATGGGCATGGGGCAGGGCATGGGCATGAGGAGACTGAGGAGACCTCTTGGCCGTGGGTCATGTTGAGCCCTCTTGGCCATGGGGCAGGGCATGGCCATGGGGTCCCCTCTTGGCCATGACCTTGGTGACCACAGCCTTGCGTCAGGGCTTCATCATAAGGAGCCCCCACCTCTTCCTGCAGGCAAGGAAACTGCAGCAGCTCCTGCCCCACATCATTTGCCAGCTCCGGAATGCCGAGGAGGGGCTCAAGATAAAGGGCCTGGTGATCCTATGGAATGTGATGGGTCACCTACTGAGGGAGGAGGCCAGCCCCATTGCTGTGGGGCTGGTGCAGGACCTCCAGCCCCTCTTTGATGGAGTAAGAGCTGCTGGACCCTGGGCATGGGCACCCTGCAGCCATTTGGAGCTCTCTTGGAGATGGGTCCTGGGCTTCACATCCCATCAGGATCTGCCCCACGTCCCCCGTTTTCCTCCTTGCCTCCAGGGATGCAGCCAGCTCTAGGAACTCTCCATCTGCCTGCTCCGCTTCCTCCTGGAGTTGGTGCTGAGAGGTGACAGGAGGAGGATGAGGAGGGAAACCTGGGATCTGCTGCTCCCACTCTTCTTCCACATCAGTGACCAAAGCCCCAGCATGGCCGAGGTACGCACCACCACCACACCCCCGTATCCCACATTCCCGAGGGTGGGATCATCCCTAAGGTGCCATCTCCCATCCCATCCTGTGCAGGCTTCCCAGGAAGCCCTCCTTGCTGCAGTGATGCTCCTGGGACGGGAAGAGCTCCAGTGCCTTTTGGAGGCAAGGCAGACGTGGAGGGTTGTGGAGTGCTTGGTGAGGGGCTACGGGCCCTGCAGCCCATCCCTATTCCGATTGGAAACCCTGGGACCGCTCTGCCCATTGCACATGGGGATGGGAATGGGAGCGTTGGGACTGCTCCAGCCAATGAGGGGGTTCTGTAGCATCTCATTCCCTCTGCAGCTGGAGTGGAGTGGGAAGAGGGCTCAGGGATACCTGCACCAGAGCCTGCAGTACCTGAAGGATGCTCAGGTCCCCCTGCAAGAGGCAGCTGCCAGGTTCATTGGTGAGCCCAAGCGGTCCCCATCCCAATCCCGACCGCTGCATCCCTGATGGATGCTGATGAATCCCAACGGATCCCTGTGCCCAGGATTGGCCGTGCGGTCCCTGAGAGGGAAGAGCCCAAGGAAGCTGGAGCAGATCTGTGGAGGTGAGGAGGGAGCAGGGGCTGGGGGGCTGCTGGAGGCTATGGGGGGGCTCATCCCCGTTTCTTTGCATCACAGCCCTGGAAGCACTGCTGGATGAGGGCAATCCCAGCCTCTGTTCTCTGACGGCTCAGACCCTGCTCATCCTCAGGAGTGCACTGGAGCGCTGGACCCTGGGATGCTGCCTGCACACAGGGGAGGGCTGGGCAGGAGCAGGGAGAGCAGCGGTGCCTGTGCCTGCTGCATGGCCCTGCAGGGGAGGGCTGGGCAGGAGCAGGGAGAGCAGCAGTACCTGTGCCTGCTGCATGGCCATGCAGGGCGGGGCTCACACCAGGGCCCTGTGGTGCAGAGCCGGGGCTCGCACAAGGACTGCAGAGCTGCAGGTGCAGCACATGAGGCTGCTCCGTGCCCTTGGTGCCAGGAAGCAGCCCCAGCTCCGTTGCCACCCCCCAGCCATTGCCCTTCCCTCCCTGCCCATTGCAGCCCTGGCTGCTCACCGCAGCTCAGGGTGAGTTTTGCTGCGGGGCTGTCTCCCTCCTCCTGCAGCTCAGCACCTGCAGCAGGGCCATGCCTGGCCCTGCCCGCCCCAGACTGGAGCAGCGCTGCCTGTAAAGCCCCACGGGGACATGGGACTCTGCTGGGCCTTGGGGAGGCCGCCCAAGAGGAGGTAATGGAGGCACAGCGCAGTGAGGACAGCGGCGGGCGCTGGGTCAGGGGGACAGCGAGCAGGGCACAGCCAAAGGGCTCTGTGCAGCGCCATTGCTATGCGGGTGCCGCTGGGGAAAGGCAAAGCTGGAGCCTGCGGGAGCAGTAAGGGGAAGGAGAGGAGAGGCCATTGCTGCCTTAGGAGCAGGGCTGAGGGGGAGCGCAGGGCTGCTGCAATGGGCAGGGGAGGCAGGGACAGGAGGTGCTGGCACTGAGGAGCGTGGCACCTTCTCACTGAGCCCTTCCCGACGCCTTCCCAAGAGCGCTGCTCAATGCAGGGCTCCAGGAGATCCCAGAGGGACAAATGCGGGTTCCTGCCCCTGCCATGGCTCAGGCCGGGAGCAGCCATGGGATGGGTAGGGGTAAGCAGGAGCTGGGCAGGAGGCAGCGTGTGCCTGGCAGCAAGGGAGGACAATGGCATAGCAGCGGCAGGACCAGAAGCACGGCAGAACAAGGGAAGGGAAGGCTCTGGAATGCTGCATCCAGGGCTCAGATCCACAGCTCAGGAATGCTGCTGGCAAACAGGAGTGGGTTTAGGAATGCGCCGTCAGGACAGGCAGGGACTGGAACACGGTGCTTGTGGGGAGAGGCTGCGGGAGCTGGGATTGTCCTGCCCAGAGAAAGGAAGGCTGATGGGGAGCTGGGATCTTGGGAAGGAAAGGCTGATGGGGAGCTGGGATCTCGGGAAGGGTGATTTGGAGCTGGGATCTTGGGAAGGGAAGGCTGATGGGGAGCTGGGATCTTGAGAAGGGAAGGGTGATGGGGAGCTGCGATCTTGGGAAGGGGAAGCTGCTGGGAATTGGCCGCCTGCACCAGCAGGAGAACACGGAGAATCCAGAGCCAGGCTCCTCAGCATGGTGCCTGGTGGAGGACAAGCGGCAATGGGGGACGGTGACAGAGAAGAGGCTCAGCCATGGCAGAAGGAAACCTTCCACAGGCTCAGCAGACGCTGCCTCAGGTCACCAGAGAGGTTTTGCAGTCTCTGCCTTGGGCATTTCCAGCTCGGACTGAACCAAGCCCTGAACCCCCTGCTCTGAGCCTGTTCCTGACGGGTTGGACTCGGGACCTCCCTCAGAGGACCTCGCTGTGGGACGTTCACTGCCAAACTGACACTACAGCAGCTGCGACAGCCCTTTGAAACGTGGCCTCAGAGATGCCGGAGGTTGTCGTGCAGCGGGAAGCGAGGAAACCTCCACAAACCCTTTAATTCCCCGGATTCCAGGCTCTGCCCCTCCTCATGGGAGGATCCCTTCCCAGATCCATCCCGCCGCCATCTTGTCTCCTTGCCCTTCTTCCTCTGCCCGCGGCTATCTTCGCTCCTTTCCCGCCTTTCAAGCAGGAATGCGCCCCATTGGCTGCCCACAGCTTCTACGCCAGCTCCCATTGGCCGCCATTTCCTAAGGCCTGCCCTCGCCACGGTCTGATTGGCCTCGGGGCGGGGCTACCGAGGTGATAAAAGGGGCGGCGCGGCACCACCGAGCGCAGTGCCCTGGAGGAGCTGGCAATGGGCGGGAAATGGTGTAGGCGGTAATGGGGCGGGAGTGAGCGCTTTAACCCCTTCTTTAACCCTAAATTCACCCTTTTAAACCCAATTCTGACTCCTTTTAACTCCTCTGAAGGCATTTAAAGGGTTTGGGGCGTTTTGTCACCTTTTGAATGCGTTTAAGTCGCGTTATATCGCGTTTAATTGATATATAGGGTTTAGTTCATGTTATCTGAACTTTAATTCGTTATGTAGAGTTTAATTCAAGTTATATCGGGTTTAAGTTGCTTTATATCGGCTTTTATCGACTTTATTTCATGTTTAAGTCACTTTATATCGACTTTAAGTCATTTTATATCATTTTATTCATTTTATATCGAGTTTAATTCCTTTTATATCGACTTTCACTCATTTTACACCTTTCCCCCCCTCATTTCATCCCTTTTTGTTGCTTTTATTCACCTTTATAAACTTTGGATCTCTTTTGATTCGCTTTTATTCAGTTTCTCACGGATTTAACCACTTAGGATTCCTTCACTTTTAATCTCTTTTTAACCCCTTTTATCTACTATTTATTGACTTAAATCAGTTTTAATTCGCTTTTAATCGGGTTTTAATTCACTTTTTACTAGCATTCACTTTTATTGGAGCTTTAGTTCCTTTTATGTGTATTAATATTTATTCATTTTTAATCACTTCTGTTGACTTTTCAGTCAGTTTTATTCAAGTTTATTCCATTTTCTTGGCTTTAATTCATTCTTTATTCATATTAATGGAAATTCAATTGTAATCCACTTCTAATTCGTTTTCACTGAATTTTAATCCATTTCAGTCCACTTTTAATTCATTTTTCTTCAAGTCCTTTTTAGTTGGTTTTAATCCGCTTCTAGTATCTTTTTATCCATTTTAATTGGTTTTAATTCACTTTAATTCATTATAATCCACTTTTAATTCATTTAAATATGTTTTAATCCACGTTTAATTGGTTTTAATCCATTTTAATCCGTTTCAATCTGCTGTTAACCCATTCAGCCGCGTTTTAACGCCCTTAACCCCAAACCCGCTCCCTCCCTTTGCCGTTATCTTTTCCCGCGCTCCTGGGCCCCGCCCACCGCCGCCGTGTTTTACTACCCGGCCGTGCTCCAGTGCCGCACGGGCTGCTTCGGCACCATCTGGTGACCACGGCAACGGGGTGGGGGGCGTGGCTTCACGCGCGGACCAATCAGACCGCGCCTCTCACCCCGCTGCCCTCTTCTGATAGGCTGGCGGCCACGTGCAGCTCTCGCGTGCTGCGGCAGTTGTACCTCAGCGTGGACGTGCCGCGCGTTTGATAGCATTGGGGGGGGGTGGGGGAGGGGGCGTGGTTTCGTTGTGGGACTGCGCTCCCCCATTGGCTGCCGTCGTTGCAGCGCAGCGGCGCTGGTGTTCGTGATTGGCAGAGGGGAGTGGGAGGGTGGGAGCCGCCCCCTCGGTGCGCTCTGTTCCTGGCGGCGCTGCTGCAGCTGGGTCTGACGCGGCTCTACGGGCGGCAGTGCCTCTGCCTGCTGCGTGAATGCCCGGGTTAAAGTGGGGGCAACGTGGGGGTGATGGGAGGTTATGAAGGGCACTGAATGGGGGTCGTTAATGGGGTAATTAGAGGTTAATACGGGAAATAATACGTTAATATGGGCAATTAGGGGTTCATATGGGGATTCAGTCATTAATATGGGGGAATTAGGGGTTAATATAGAGGAATTGGAGGTTTATCTGTGGGATTAGGGGCTAATATGGGGTAGTTATGGATTACTCTGGGTAATTTAGGGTTAATACAGGGGAATTAGGGGCTAATATGTGTAACTAGGGGTTAATATGGGGTAACTAGCAGCTAATATGGGGCAGTTAGGGCTAAATGGGAATAAGGGGTTATTAATGGGTAATAAGGTGTTAATATTGGGCAATTAGGGGCTAATAAGGGGTAGTTAAGGGTTAATAAGGGGTAGCTAGGGGCTAATGTGGGGCAATTAGGGGTTACTACGGGGCAATTAGGGGTTAATACGGGGCAATTAGGGGGTTAATAGGCAATTAGGGTCAATGGGGGCCTTAATGGGCGCATGAATGGCCTAATTAGGGATTAATATTGGGTAATAGGGGTTTTATGGAGGGTTTTTGGGCTCAGTGGCGGTCAGTGGGTTTTGGGGTGATCTCTGGGGCTCAATGGGGGCTCTACAGGGTGGCTATGGAGTCTCTGTGGGCCTCTGTAGGCTGGGTATGGGGGGTTATGGGGCTCTATAGGGTGGCTGTGGAGGATTATGGGGCTCTATAGGTTGGTTGTGGGGGGTTATGGGGCTCTGTGGGGTGGCTGTGGGGGGTTGTGGGACTCTATAGGGCGTTTATGAGGCGCTGTGGGTCCCTATGGGCCTCTATGCATCCCTGTGGGTCCCAGTGGGTCCTTATGAGTCTCTATGGTTCTCTATGAGTCCCAGTGGGACTCTGCGTTCCCTCTGGGTCCCAGTAGGTCTCTATGGATCACAGTGGGGCCCTATGTTTCCATATGGGTCTTTATGGATCTCAGTGGGTCTCTATGGGTCCCAATGGATCTCTATGGTTCCCAGTGGTTACCTATGGCTCCTTATAGGTCCCTAAGGTTCCCTATGGGTCTCTGTGGGTCCCTATATGTCTCTATGGGTCCCAATTGCTCCCAGTGGGTCTCTGTTGGTCCCAGTGGGTCCCTATGGCTCCCAGTGGGTCTCTATGGGTCCCAATCAGTCTGAATTGGTCCCTGTGTGTCACTATGTTTCCCTGTGGCCCTCTATGGGTCCCAGTGGGTCTCTATGGGTCCCTATGGGTCTCCATCAGTCTCTGTGTGTCCCTAAGGGTCTTCATGGGTATCAATGGTTCCCTATGTGTCCCTGTGGCTCTCTATGGCTCTCTGTGGTTCCCAATGGGTCGCTATGGATCCCAGTGGGTATCTGGGATTCTGTATGGGTCCCTTTGAGTCTCTATGGGCCTCTATGGCTCTTGATGGGTCCCAGTGGGTCCCTATGGTTCCCTATGTGTCTTTATGGATCCCCAGGGGTCCCAGTGGGTCTCTATGGGTCCCTGTGGTTCCTATGAGACTTGATGGGTCTCTATGAGTTCCTCTGGGTCCGTATGGGTCTCTATGGGTCCCAGTGGGTCTTTATGGGTCCCTATGGGTCTCTGAGCATCCCTATGATTCCCTAAGGGTCTCTATGGGTCCCTATAGGTCTCTGGGTCTCTGTGCGTCCCAGTGTCTCCCTATGGGTCTCTGTGTGTCTCTATAGGTCTCCATGGGTCTCTGGGTCTCTATGGGTCCCTATGGGTCCCTATGGGTCTCTATACGTCTCCATGCGTCTATATATATCTCTGTAGCTCCCTGTAGGTCTCTAAGGGTCCCTATGGGTTCCTATAGGTCCCTGTAGTTCTTATAGGTCCCTGTTGTTTCCTATGAGTCCCTATGGATCTCAATAGGTCCCTATGGGTCCCAGTGGTTCCCTATGGAAGGAATGTATGGAAGCATTTGTTACCTCTTAGATGTAGATCAGAAGGAGTCACTACAAAAGCTTTCCATCACACCTGGCAGGAGTATGTAAGAAAGATGTGTACTTGCTGGGAGACTGCTGTTGGACTCCCATGGAGCCTTAAGGTCCTGCGTAGCAAGACCTCTGCTCTCAGAGCCTGCCCTGGGTTATGAGCCTGGTGGAGCTGAAGCTGCGCTGACCTGCAGGCATAGTTGGAGTTTAGAAGCTAGGCCATGTCAAAGTGAATTGTTCCCGCAGGTCACTGCAGTAGCCTTTTTGCAGACCTTTCCAGGCTTTCTCTGATTTGGACTGTAGGAGTGCAGGACTCTGCTCCCTCAGTCTGGTTACAGTGGGAGGGATGCAGAGGGTGACAGAGAGGGCAAGTTGTTCTCATCTTGTTTGGTTTTGCGTGTAGTCCGGCAGTATGTCAGTGGTCCTGCACTGGCTCTGAAACTTTCCGGTAGCTGAACTTCCTGGTTTCTGTATGGATTGTCTTGTTTTCCTAGCCTGATGTAATAGGGTCCTAACAAAGCAAATACAGATATGAAATGGGTTCTGACTTTGAATTTTCTTGTCTATGTAGACAAACTGAGGAGACGTATGTCACCCGGAGCTCTAATTCAGGAAACTGTTTAACTGCTGCCTTCATTTGCAGTGTTCTGGAGTGCAGGGGCTGTACTGTTTATCCTGGAGTTAGTATTTCTGTAGTATGCACAGGCAGCTCTTCTCAAATGTGTCTTGCAAAGATTCCCTTCTCCCTGAGGTGGAGGTATTCAGAGAAGGAAGCTGAGGCATGGCTGAAAGGCCTTGCAGCAAAGAAGCATCAGGACTTGGAGGGGGCTCTGAACATCTTTGTCATTCTTCTTATTCTCGGTGCTCAGGTGCTGTTCAGAAGTTTTGCCCGTTCTTCGGTCTCCCTGTGAATGTGTAAATCCTCCTGCCCTCATCTGCTCAATGCAATCTGTTCTGCAGAGACACGCCAGCCACCTCACTAGTGCTCTGCAGCCAGGACAGTTGTTCCTTCTGACAGTGCTGTATATGGCTATTTTCATCCCTTGTTTCTGCATCCTGTACCAGGTTTGTTGTTTGTTGTTCACTGGTTGATAAATCAGTAGATGTGCTGTTCTACTTGTTTTTCTTAGGTTCCAGAACAGGTAATGCGTTTTCTCCTCTCAATTCTTTACTCTCAAAATAATAATTTGCTTGTAGAGTTACCCCAGTCTGTCTTTTGGGCTAATGTAGTGTTGGAAGTGGATGGGCAGAAGGGCAAACACTTGTTCAGAGATCGCTGTCAGCTTTCAGTCTACCACCTCTAGTTGCCTGCAGCCTTAGCAAGTAGCATGAAGTCAGATCTGGCGTTGTAACACTTACTGTTGTAAGCAGCAAACTAGGGGCTAGAGTTCTGTATTCAGTGTCTCTGGGGCATGTGGTGCTTTTTGACTTCATATTAGGTAGGGCTTCCTTTCCCGTTCTGTGCTGGAAGTTTGTTTTATGTGCAAACTGGAGTTCTACCAAAGTAGGTGGTGTAGGAACTTGTTAGAGGAAGCTTTCTCTCATCCAGTGCTGTATAGAAACCTGCTGTCAACCCTGCAGAATCCCCAGGACTTCTTGTCACTGTTTGTACAAATGATATCTTGTGGGCTGGGGAAACATGATTGAATGTAGTCCTACTTCTGAACTTTGTTAGCAAGTATGGTGTGTTATTACCTCTTTTTCACCATCGTTAGAGCAAGTTACGATGACTTCATGTTTTTTGCTTGTGTTGCCTGTCAGGGGAATTTTGTGAGCTCAGTTATCCATGGATCAGTCTGGCTTCCGGGCTTTCTCTGGCTTGCTGAACAATGTGCTTGGTTTCATCTGGAAGTCTGAAGGACAGAACAAGCACTGCCGTAAGGCCTCTGCTTCCCAGAACTTTTTGGTTTCCTTTGACACTTAAATCCCAGCTGAGATGAGCTCAAGGTAGGAGTGGTTGGTCAGGGAAGTAAATTCTTTTAAGTCTGTCTGCCCTTTCCTCTAAATCTGAAGTAAATAAGGCAAAGAGCAGCTGTCACAGGGTTTCAGTCCTGAGTCCGTCAGAGGACATGTAACTAATCTTTCCTTGGAGAATGCAGAGGGGGAAAGGCAAAACTCCTTACATGGAAGGAAAAGTCATCATATCAGGCAACCTTGTTCCCTTTTCCAGCTTTTTTTATCAGTGTAATGTTGAGTTGTGTCAATGAAGTGGTTCTAGGAAATACAACTATTGTAAGTAAATCCTCTTCTTTGCCCCTGGAGTTTGAGAACCACACAAATACGGACTTATTTTCTATCTTTTTTATCACTTCTAGCAGGGTTGGCAAATTCCTTCATCCCTGAAATAAAATCCCTAGATAAAACTAGTAAAATACCAAATACTGGTCTGGCCAAGGTAGCTTAAGTCTGTCCTGTGAGCTTTTCTTTAAGTGTGGATGTCTTGCCTCACAGACTGCTAATGATAAGTACCAGTTCTGATGTTTTGTGACAATTCATCCGTCAGGGAAGCCAGCAACAAACCACCCTTGGCTGTAACAAATTACTTGCAAGAAGCCTGCTTTATTTGTCTCCGAGTGACTTGAAATTGGGTCTCCTCTAATTCCAGTCTTGCTGTGCCAGCACTTACTATGATTTTTCGGGATGCTCTCTTGAAAAGCAGAACAAAACAGTT
This sequence comes from Amazona ochrocephala, assembly GCA_039720435.1. NCBI lineage: Eukaryota > Metazoa > Chordata > Aves > Psittaciformes > Psittacidae > Amazona > Amazona ochrocephala. The sequence goes on from CM077879.1 coordinate 68,647,702, forward strand.
GAAGCTTGTAATGCTGCTTCTGGTTTCCTTTCAGGTGAATCATGATTCCAGTCACTGAGTTGCGCTACTTCGCTGACACTCAGCCGGCATACCGCATCCTGAAGCCGTGGTGGGACGTCTTCACCGACTACATCTCCATAGTGATGCTGATGATTGCAGCATTTGGAGGGACACTTCAGGTCACCCAGGACAAAATGATTTGTCTGCCCTGTAAATGGACTACCAAAGACACTTGCAGTGACTCAGTCAGAGGTTGGACAGCTGCAACCCCAGAGCATACCTACTATAGCTCTAGTCTCGTTCCCTCTAATGATACAGGACCTATGGCGATACGATATGATTTGGACTGGCACCAGTATAACTATGTGGATGCAGCGTGTTATGATAACTGTCTTCACTGGTTTGCCAAGTATTTTCCTTACCTGGTGCTGCTACATACTCTCATCTTTCTGGCATGTAGCAACTTCTGGTTCAAATTCCCAAGGACCAGCTCCAAGCTGGAGCACTTTGTGTCTATTTTGCTTAAGTGTTTTGACTCTCCATGGACAACAAGGGCATTATCTGAGACAGTGGTGGAAGAGAGTGATACCAAGCCAGCATTTGAGAAAATGAATAGCTCAATGGACAAAAAATCCTCCACAGTCAGTGAGGATGTAAAAGCCACTGTTCCCATGCTGCAGAGAACAAAGTCTCGAATTGAGCAAGGGATTATGGACCGATCCGAGACTGGTGTCTTGGACAAGAAGGAGGGCGAACAGGCCAAAGCACTCTTTGAGAAAGTGAAGAAGTTCCGCACGCATGTTGAAGAGGGAGGTATAGTTTATCACCTGTACATGAGGCAGACCATCATCAAAGTGATGAAGTTCATTCTGATTGTCTGCTATACTGTTTACTATGTCAACAACATAACCTTTGATGTTGACTGTAAAGTGGACATTGAGAGTTTGACTGGCTACCGGGTGTACCGCTGTGCTCATCCTTTGGCCACTCTCTTCAAGATTCTGTCCTATTTCTACACCAGCCTGGTGACATTCTATGGCTTGATCTGCGTGTACACACTCTGGTGGATGTTGAGGCAGTCGCTCAAGAAATACTCCTTTGAGTCCATCCGGGAGGAGAGCAGTTACAGTGACATCCCTGATGTGAAAAATGACTTTGCTTTTATGCTCCATCTGATCGACCAGTATGACCCCCTCTACTCCAAGCGCTTTGCTGTCTTTCTGTCCGAGGTGAGTGAGAACAAACTGCGGCAGCTGAACCTCAACAATGAGTGGACTTTGGAGAAGCTGCGCCAAAGGATCACCAAGAACTCCCAGGGTAAGCTGGAACTGCATCTTTTCATGTTGAGTGGCATACCTGACACAGTTTTTGACCTCATTGAGTTAGAGGTCTTGAAGCTGGAGCTTATCCCTGATGTCACTATTCCCCCAAGCATTGCTCAGCTCACCAGCCTTAAGGAACTGTGGCTCTACGACACAGCTGCCAAAATTGAGGCTCCAGCTCTTGCCTTCTTAAGGGAGAATTTGAAATCTCTCCACATCAAGTTCACAGACATTAAGGAGATTCCTCTTTGGATCTATAGCCTGAAGGCACTAGAGGAGCTTCATTTGACAGGGAGTTTGAGTGCTGAAAACAACCGGTACATTGTGATAGATGGCTTGAGGGAACTGAAGAGGCTGAAGGTGTTGAGGTTGAAGAGCAGCCTCACCAAGCTGCCGCAGGTGGTGGCAGATGTTGGTGTACATCTCCAGAAGCTTTCCATCGACAATGAAGGTACAGAGCTTATTGTTCTCAACAGCCTTAAGAAAGTGGTCAACTTGACAGAGCTTGAGCTGATCCATTGTGACTTGAAACGCATTCCTCACTCTATCTTTAGCCTCCACAATCTGCAGGAGATAGACCTGAAGGACAATAACCTAAAGACCATTGAGGAAATCATCAGCTTCCAGCACTTACATTGTCTCACTTGCCTTAAATTGTGGTACAACCACATTGCCGACATCCCCATGCAGATAGGCAACTTAACCAAGTTAGAACGCCTTTACCTGAGTCGTAACAAGATAGAGAAGATCCCCACCCAGCTCTTCTATTGCCGGAAACTTCGCTATTTGGATCTCAGCCACAACAACTTGACTTTTTTACCACCAGATGTTGGACTTCTTCAAAACCTGCAGAATCTGTCTGTGACAGCCAACAGGGTGAGTGAGCGAGGAGCTGTGTGCTCCTGTGTGAGTGAAAGCAACTCTGGCACTTGTTACCTGTGTGTTTAAACATGCTGCAATGGTGTTTGAAATCCTCCTGGCACTGCTGTTCTATTTAAATTCTCAAGCTTTTGTTTCTCTCTGAGGGCTTTATGTAAGGCAAAACATTGCAAGTAACTCAGGGTCTTTGAGCAGCCCTTGCTCTGTAGCGTTTCTTCTAAGTGTCTTTTGGAGACTGTTTGGAAATCCTGACTGTCAGTTGTTCCTCTGCAGTTGGAAGCTTGTAGTCTCTAGGCTGATATCACTTTTGGGTTTAAAATAGAGATCTGAGAAACCGTAGTCTTAATCTAGAACTAGGCACTTACGCCAATGTACTTCAGCCATGTACATCCACCGTGGCAGCGGCCATCTAGGGCAGCATGTGTGTGGCTTAATGTGAGTTTGGAGAGAGCAAAGCAATCTTGTGCAGTGTCCTTAGTTGGGACAGAGTGAGCTAAACCAGGTTTATCAGGATGTGTGTGAACTGTGGCAATTCCTTGATTTTCAGAGGGGAGGAAATATAATGGCACTTTGCTGTGCCTCAGCATGATGGCTGTGGATTTTCTTGTGTAATCCAGATAGGTTAAGTCTAAGCCGTAGCTGTTTAAGTCTGTCTGAGCACAGGGCAGGTTAGAGGGGATGACCAAGTGTGTATTATAGCACATTGCTTCTTTCCTAAACCAACACTTGTCCCTTTAATGACACCATTATTTTCAAGAGTCTGTGATCATTTGATTGCATGTTGCCATTTGCTAAAACACTCAACAGTAACAGTAACAATGACTGAATTGAAGTGTCTTTCATTGGTTTGGTTTCCTTTTGGCTTTTCCTTGGAGTCTATCTGATTCAGAACTCCTTACAGTCTAATTTAGCCCTGAATGATATCATGAATAATGTAAATCTTTAAAAAGGACATGTTGCATTTAAAGGCAAATGATAGCCTCCAAGTTGAGACTTGGAATTACGGGGAGAATACTGAATTGCTACATGTCATTTCTAGCCTGGTGTTGGTTAAACCTTAAGCCATATAGTTTTCCTGGAAATTCTTTGGAGGATTGGATTATTAAAATAAGCCTTCCTAAATTAGTGACTCATGGATACGTGAAGGTGGTGGTGCCTTCATGGCTTTTTGTTGCATTTTGTTAAAAAGACCCCTTGGAGCTTTGCAACATTTCAAAGCCCAAGAGAAATGCTGAAAGAATAGTCCCAGTTCTCAGGGCCTGGAGATTTTACCCATGTAGCCTTTGCTCTTCTTGCAGCCAAACTAAGAGTCCTGACTAAATGCAGTCTTTATGGTGTTCAGTATAATGCCCTATGGCTGTTTAAAGCAAAGGAGCTGTGATCTAATATAATATAAAGGGTTCGGGATGGAAAGAGCATGTGACAGTATAAGCCAGCTGTGAGCAGGTTTCTGGTTGGCTAGTTCTGTCCTTGGTGATATTTTCTGCTTTAGCCACCATCATTGGTGATCTCTAATGCAGTGACTGAAAGAGGAATCCATACAGTCATGGTGTAGTGACTTTTACTATGGGAACAGTCCTGATGGTTGAAAGCAGGAGCTCACTTGAGGGAGAAGTGGATGATGAAAAACAAGTGCTCTGTAAACCTTAAGCATTGTGTGGGCTTCTCGGTCTTTCATGAGCATGTCTTTTGCCGGTGACTTTGCCTATGATTGATTGATTGATCGAGCTGATTTTTCCAGATTGAGAGTCTCCCACCAGAGCTGTTCGAGTGCAGGAAGCTGAGAACATTGAACCTGGGAAACAATGTGTTGCAGTCACTTCCATCCCGGGTTGGAGAGCTGACAAACCTGTCACAGATAGAACTACGAGGGAACCGCTTGGAGTGCCTGCCTGTGGAGCTGGGGGAATGTCCTCTGCTGAAACGTAGTGGGCTTGGGGTAGAGGAGGACCTGTTCAGCACACTGCCCTTGGAAGTCAAAGAGCGTCTGTGGAGGGCAGGCAAAGAGCAAGTTTGAACCCCTGAAAAAAAGGGAAAAGCCTCTGACCAACTAGAAGGAAACAAAAGGCCATTCCCATCCCCTTTTCCCCAGATCCTTTCTCCCCTCTGATGACTAGCCAGACTAGCCAAGGAGACCCTGAATAAACATGACTCTGAGGCTGCTTCTTGGCTCAGATGCAGGATAGGGGAAGCTTGGGATCATGATGAGGATCAAGACAGATTAGTTGGCCTCTGAGCAAAGGCCAGTGGGAATAGGGGGTGTTGCTGTTCTTCTGGACAGGAAGTGTGATGAGGTAGATGGTGCTGTTGAGAAGAAATGACCTTTGAATGGAGGAGAAAATGAAATGTGGGGATTGCTGCATTGCTGCAAATAGGGCTTATACATGCCAGGAACTGAGTGTTCAGTGTCTTGCAAGCAGAGATCCAGAGACTAGGAAACTCTTGAACCTCCGTCTCTATGACACTTGGTACTGTCCCCCTCTGACTCAAAGGTTCAGTCAGTGAGGGCATGCAGTGGAGTGGAATGGGATACAGACAGCTCACTTGATCTTGATGCTGGCATTAGGATTTGGGGGCTGAGCTTCTCTTGGACTTGAGCTTGAATGCAGGATATTTTTCTTTTTTCCTTTTTTTTTTTTTCTTTACTGATTCTTTCCCCTTTGCACTCCTCACCTTCTCCTCTGCCTCTGGAGAAGGACCCAAACACCCCAAACTCCATCCTAAATGTAAGATTGCACTATTTTAACGCTTTCAAGTCACTTGTGCTGATGAGTGGATCATGCTCCATTCTTCAGCTGATGTGCTGGAGGCACTAAGTGACGTAATTCCTGTTCTGAAGTGGATGATTATAGTGCAAGTGGGAGAAGATCTGCATAAAAAGCAGTCGAACTGTCTGGTCTGTTCTCCGCAGAGCGCTGAGTTGCTTCAGGACCTGGCTTTTAAGGTTTTTAAGCTATCTTTAAATTCCTGGTATTTTGTCACATATCAAATATGAACACACAAGCAGACGGTGTGTCAGGGTCTCTGCTGGGGTTGGTGGTGTTAGTAAAGAGGAACACCCAGGTTTCCTCTGCACCTCTTGCCCCCTCTTCCTCCTCTTAAGTTGTTAGGAGCTTTGCCAGTGTTTTTCATGGATGCAGTCTACAGATCTGCTTCATTGTTCTTTGTTGTTGTCTTCCTCACTTCAACAGCTGTTGGGTCCTGACATCTCTTGACCTAAATAAGAGGCTAATGCTGATTGAACCTGGTGCTGGAAAAGAAACCTGCCCTCCTATTTCTTCCCCTTTTCATTCCCTCAAGTGTGAAGGAGTGGTATGAGAATCCTCTGTGGACTGAGCTCTTCTAGATCCCTGGGTCAGAGCAGTCTTTATTGAAAGAAGTCTGACCTGTTTGGTATTGTCTGACCAAAAAAACCCCAAGCTTCTGCACTTGCAGAGGTAGATAACTTGTAATAGCTACTGATAATCATGTCCTTAAGGTGGAATGGTTAAGGTGTGCCTACAGTACACCCTAGGTCTTCTCTTTTCCATCAGATGGATGCACATATGGTCCCATAGAGTTGCATTTGGTTCCATACAGAGGCCTCTGGTCACATCTGGAAGCTCATGGCCCCATATGGAGGCCCTTGGTCCTATGTGGAGGTCCTCAGTCTCATACAGAGGCCCATAGCTGCATATGGAAGCCCTAAGCCCTAGATGGATGCTTGTGGTCCCGTATGGAGGTCCCATGTCGTATATGGATGCTCCTAGCCCCATATAGAGCCTTTCAGCCCCATACAGAGGCCCTCAATGCCATGTGGGTGCTTGTGGTTCCATATGGAGGCTCTTGCTCTGATATGGATGCTGCTGGTCCCATGTTGTATATGGATGCTGCTTGTAGGCCCATATAGAGCCCGTCAGCCCCATATAGAGGCCCTCAGCCCTAGATGGATGCTGGTGGTCCCATATGGAAGCCCCATGTCCTATAAGGATGCCCCATATGGATACCCTTGGTCCCATACAGACCCCCTCAGCCTCTTATGGTGGTCCATAGGAGGATGCAGCATCCCATAGATGAGTGCCGTGAGGCATCTCCTGCGGCTCCATCCACTCCAGGCATTGGAGATGCCAAATGTCCCTTATGGAATCCCAGTGTCTCCCTATGGAATCACAGCACTCCTATGGAATCCCAGCATCCAAGCAGGGTCCCCAGTGTCCTATGGGGGAGGTCACAGCTCCTCTTTTTCCACAGTACTGGAGAAGATCCAAGATCTTTACAGTTCCTTATGGAACTGCAGCATCCCCATATGGAATCCCAGCATTCTCTATAGAATCACAGCATTCCCTATGGAATCCTGGCATTCCAAGGAGGGTGTCACAGCTCCTCTTTGTCCATGAGGCTGGAGAAGACACAAGATCCTTAGTGTCCCTTATGGAACCACAGTGTCTCCCTATGAAATCCCAGCATTCCCTATGGAATGACAGTGTTCCCCGTGGAATTGCAGCATTCCAATGGGAGGCACAGCTCCTCTTTGTCCACGGTGCTGGAGAAGATGTGAGATCCTCAGTGTCCCTTGTGGAACCACATCTCCCTATGGAATCCCAGCATTCCCTATGGAGGTGGCAGCAGTCCCTATGGAATGAGGCTATTCCCTATGGAATTTCAGTGCTCCCTACGGAATGCCATTGTCCCGGGGGGGGTCACAGCTCCTCCTTATCCATGGTGCTGGAGAAGATGTGGGCGAAGCGGCGGAATTGGCGCGGCCGAGTGCGATTCCTGCTGCAGGCGCTGGTTGTTGTGGTACAGGTTGGCCACTTCTGCCTGGAGAACCACCTTGTCCTGCTTCTCCTATGGGATACAGGGTCAGAGCCCCAAAACAGCCCCAAAACACACAAAATCACCCCAAAACCACTCCAAAAAACCCCAAACCTTCTCCTCCTCCTATGGGATGCAGGGTCAGAGCGCCAAAACCACCCCAAAACCACCCCAAAACCACCTTGTCCTGTTTCTCCTATGGGATACAGGGTCAGAGCCCCAAAACAGCCCCAAAACATACAAAAACACACCGAAAACACCCCAAAACCACCTTGTCCTGCTTCTCCTATGGGTGGCACTCAGTAAGAATCCAAAACAGCCCAAAGTCACCCCCAAAACACACCAAAATGGTACCTTCTGGAGGTGCCTGTGGAGCTACTTTAACATGGCCTTGAGCTGCGACACCTTCTCGGGTAGGTCCAAGGCTGGGGGGGGGCTGTCGGGGAGGCAAAGGGCAATGGGGGGGGGGGCCCTGGGGTGTCCCGATATTGGGGTGGGTCCCAGACCCACATGGGGGGGTCCAAGCCCCACATCCAAGGGGGGCATGGGGGGGGGGGGTCCCCATATAAGGGGGGACCTGGTAGCTGATGGGGGGGGGGCTGCAGCCTCTCTGGGGGTGGGAGGGGGTTGGGGCTCAGCAGCGGTTCTGTGAGGGAGAGCAGGGACACAGCGCTTTGCACTGGGGGGAGTGGCACATCAGCACCGAAAACCAGCCCAAAACATGCCCAAAACATCCCAAAGCACCCCAAAAACACCCCAAAACATCCTAAACCCACTCCAAAACAGCCAGAAACACCCCAAAACCAGCCCAAAACTGCCCCAAAACAGCCAGAAGCACCCCCAAAATAGCCTGAAACACCCTCAAACAGCCCAAAACACCCCCAAAACAGCCCAAACCACCTCCAAAAGTCAAAACAGCCCAAAACATCCCCCAAACCAGCCCAAAACACCTCCAAAACCAGCCAGAAACACCCCCAAAATCAGAAGAGTACCCCAAACCCACCCCAAACTCAACCTCAGCACACCTAAAGCACCCCAAAACCACTTCAAACCCCCCCAAACCTGACACCATGCTCAGGGTGCAGTTGGGGGGGGGCTGGTACCTTCATAGGCCTTGGCTGCATTGACCAGACCGGCCCATTCCAGCCCTGTGGCTGTATCCGGCAGCGGCATCATCCCGGGATCCACGTGACACAGGGACAGCTCTGAGGCAGAGGTGGTGCCTACAGGGACATGGGGACCATTGGCACCCAAAACCATCCTAAAACCGCCCCAAAACACGTCAAAAACGCCCCAAAACATCGTAGAACCACCCCAAAATGCCCCCAAAACGCCCCAAACCACCCCAAAACTACCCCAAAACACTCTAAAACACCCTAAAACCACCACCCAAAACCACCCTAAAGAACCCCAAAACCGGTCCCAGAACCCTAAATCCACCCAAAACCATCCCAAAGCTGACCTCAGCACCCCAAAACTACCTCAAACCCCCCCTAAACCCCCCTAAAACCAACTACGGCACTCCCAAAACCTGCCGTTTCCTTCTTTTCTTTCTTGCTCCCAATTCCCAGATTATCCCATTAGGGAAACTGAACCATAGACAAGGTGACGGCACCAGGAAAGGGAAGAGGGTTTAGGAATTCCAGCCCGCTGGAAGTGACAGGGTAGGATTTGGATGCAGTAGCAGCAAAGGGGGCCCTTGGGGTAATCTTTAGGGATAATGATTGGAATGTGGGATGTGTGACAGCAACGTGGGATGACCATTGGGAAGCTGAAGCTATCCCATAGCACCTGGAGACAAGGAGCTTCCCGGCTCCAGCGGTGAATCCAAAGTCCAAATCCCCTTTGGAAAGGGGCTTCCAAGCCCAGGAGCCCAGGCTTCATGGAGACCTAACTGCAACATCCACTGTTCCATGATCATGGAAGAGCCAACCAGGACACTCAAGTGATGGACCCACAGCACATCATCGGGAATCCATCCCACCTGGAGTAGCTCATGGAGCCCAAACAGGTCCTGCTCCTGGGGCAATTCCAAGGCCAAAGAGAAGGGATGGAGCAGCCCCAAGGAGAAGGATTTGGGATGATGGGTGTGGAGAAGCTCAATGGGAGCCACCAACAGCCCATTGTGTCCTATGGGAGCAGAAGGGCCAAGGGGGGACCCTGCTGGAGCACTGGGAACAGTTCTGAGCTTCCCAACAGCAGGAGACCTGGAGAGGGGCTTTGGACATGGGATGGAGGGATGGGATGAGGAAGAACTGGAAGAGCTAGACGGGATCTTGGAATGAAGCTCTTCCCCATGAGGGTGGTGGGATACTGGGATGCGTTGAATGGAGAAGGTTGGGATGCTCCATCCCTGGCAGCCTGACCTATGGACGGTGTCCCTGCGGGCTGGAACTGGATCATCTCCAGCTCCTTCCCGTCCCAACCCATGTCATGATTCCAGCACTCACCCTTCTTGTCGTGGAGGCCCCTGTTGGTGGTGGCTGGGTGCCGGTGGCGGTTGGGCAGGGTGCTGGAGGGGTATGAGCTGCCAAAGCCCCCCTCAGGCTCCAGCACTGGGCTCCCACTGGTGTAAGCGGGTCCTGGCACCCACCACAGAGGTTTTCAGGTGACAGGGTCCTCTGGAGCCCCTTGGGGGGGGGGTCTGGGGCGGGTAAGAGGTGGGGTGAGCCCCTGGTTGTGGTTGAAGCCCCGTTAGTCATGGTTGAAACCCCATTAGTCATGGTTGAACCATCCCTGGTCATGATTGGACCCCCAGTGGTCATGGCTGAAGCCCCCCGAATTGTGTTTGGAGCCCCATTGGTTATGTTTGGACCCCACCCGTCATGGTTGAACCCCATTGGTTATGGCTGAACACCCCCACCCCCCCCCCCCAGCTCATGTTTGGAGCCCCATTGGTTATGGTTGAACCCCATTGGTCATGGTTGGGCCCCCAGTAGTCATGGTTGGACCTCACTGGTCATGGTGGGACCTCACTGGTCATGGTTGAACACCCCCCGGTCATGTTTGGAGCCCCATTTATTATGGTTGAACCCCATTGGTTATGGTTGCACCACATTGCCATGGTTGGACCCCCATTAGTCATGGTTGGACCTCACTGGTCATGGTGGGACCTCACTGGTCATGGTTGAACACCCCCCGGTCATGTTTGGAGCCCCATTTATTATGGTTGAACCCCATTGGTTATGGTTGCACCACATTGCCATGGTTGGACCCCCATTAGTCATGGTTGGACCTCACTGGTCATGGTTGGCCCCCCAGTTGTGCTTGGAGGCCCCTTGGCCATGGCATTCCTGGCTCACCGGGGCGTGCTCCAGCTCCAGGCTGGTGGTGTCCATGATGATGAGCTTCTTGAGGCCATCCTCAGTGGTGGACTTGTTGCTCCTGTGGGGTGAGCACAGATCTTGCAGCGACATGCAGAGCCGGGGCTGCCCAAAGACGTTCTTAGGGGTGGCCTCCACCTGCCTGGGGAGGGACACGGAGATGGGACCCCCCCCTGGACCCCAACATCACCCCATCATCATCAATCCAACATCACCCCATCATCATTATCCCAACATCACCCTATCATCACCCCAATATCATCCCTAACATCATCGTCCCCATCACCCCCAAAATCACCCATCATCATCGCCCCAACATCATCAACCCAACATCATCCCATCATCATCCCAACATCATCATCACCCCATCATAATCATCGCCATCATCTTCATCATCATCACCCTGTCATCATCACCCCTAAAATGACCTATCATCATCATCATCCCAGCAACACCCCAACACCATCACCCAACATCATCATCCCATCACCTCAACAGGCCTCCACCTGCCTGGGACCATGGATGGGGGGGACATGGAGGAGGGCGCCCACCCTGGACTCCAACATCACCCAAAATCACCCCAACATCACACCATCATCATCATCATCATCCCCATCATCACCAAACATCATCACCCTATCACCTCCTTTTGTGGTCCTACCCCCACCCCCCAGCACCTACTATTGGGTCCTGTCCCCCTCATCACCCACTTTTACAGGTCCTACTCCCCCCCCCCAGCACCCACTTTTGAGGCTCAGGCTTCTTCTCAGCCCTTTTCTAGCCCGTGGTTTGTTTATTCCTGACCAGCTGCTTGGAAAAGAAGGATTTGGGGATGGAAGCCGAGAGCTGGGCCCCCCCGCCCTGGGGTGCTTCAGTTGTGGGGGTGCCATAGCAAGGTACCCCATCTGTGGGTTGGAGCTATGAGGAAGAGGATGAAAGCTCATAGTTAGCTTGGGGATGTGGGTACCTCCCCAATAAAAATGGGGTGGCCCAATATGGGGACACACACACACACACCTATTTGGGGGAGCTCACTTGGGCTGTGGGGGGGTCCCTGCTTTGTGCCTGTAGCTTGTGCTGGGGGGTGATGGGTCCCTCTCGGTGGTGGTGGTAGTGGTGGCATCATCCCCTGGAGCCACTATGGGTTTGGGGCCCTTATCCCTTTGGGATGGGGGTGAAAGGTTTGTGGGTGTCGTTCCCTCCCCTGGCCCCGCCCCCTTCCCACCCATGGTGGCATCATCGAGTCCCCCCTGTGCCAGAGCACCACCGGGGTGGCCGTTCATAAGCACGGCGCCGCATAGGGCGCTATGGTGCTACGTGGAGTCCTATAGGGCACTATGGGGCCACATGGAGCCTTATAGGGCACTGCAGGGGCTATGTGGAGCCCTATAGGGCACTATGAGGCCATATGGAGCCCTGTAGGGTGCTACAGGGGCTATATGGAGCCCTATAGGGCACTATGGAGCCACGTGGAGCCCTAAAGGGGCTTTGATTCTCTGTGATTGGAGAACTTGGTCTGTAACTGGAGAACTTGTTCTGTGATTGGAGAACATGTTCTGTGATGGGAGAACTTGGTGTTTGATTGGAGAACTTGGTCTTTGGCGAATTTGTCTGTGATGTTAGAATTTGGTCTATGATTGGAGAAGTTGTTCTGTGATTGGAGAAATTGGTCTTTGATTGGAGAACTTGTTCTGTGATTGCAGAATTGATGAGCATCAATTCATGTTTGTGGGTTGGGGGAAGGGGGTGATGTTGGTTTTCATGTTTGGGTTGTTTTGGTTTTTTTTCAGGAGTCAATTTCAGCTTCATCACTCATTTTATGTTAAACTAACTTAACTCCCTTCCAATGAAAAAAATTAAACTCTAGAATGAGTCATTTCCTGAACAATTCCAATATGGATGGTGTTCATGCAGATTACTGTCTTTACTTCATGAGATAACTGATAAGGTTCTCTAAATATACAAAATTCTATTTTAATAGATATTAGTATTTCACCTGTTGGAAATTCCATAATAGAAGTACCTACAGAAAAATGTGCTTGAATACTATGCTACAGCACATGCACATTTGCATCAGCAACTGAAGCAGCATGGTCTTTTCAGACATTAGTTAGGAAGGTGAATATGTGTCTTCACAAAACCAAAATGAAACTGATGGACGCCTAGAAATTTCCAGGGAAATCTAGTTTTATACTCCTGCGTGTGAATATATAATTATTTAGAGGGTGGGGAGTGGTGATGGTGCACATTACATCAAGGTGACATGCTACTAAGAGGAAGAATTCAGATGACTATTTCTCCAGAAAAGCCTGACTAGATGTTCAGGCAAAACAGTTTCTTTGATTATAGGAGTTCTTCCAATCGGCCAATTACAGACTTTGGTGAAAATTTACAGAGGCTTGCAGTGATTAAGAAGTATATATTTTCAGCTTGCAATAGGATACAAAACCTATTCTTTTAAAAATATATAAGTATCCAAATTATTCCTGTTTTTCATATATAATAGTCTTCCTCTTGCCCCTGCCTTCCTGTGGCTGTAGAACATGAAGCTGTTGCATCTAATTAGCTCCATCTGTGGTTTCTAAGTAATGGGGTGAAAGTAAAAAGTGGGGCTAAGTGGAAAATATAATTTAGTGTAGCCGAAACCAGGAAGTTTTAGTTGGTTTATTTTTGTTTGTTATTATTGGTTTTGTTGTTGTTTTCAAAATTTAAACTAATAAGATGAAACAAACCAAGGTGCAGTGGCTTGTCCAAAGTCACTCAAGACTGGTTTCATGGTACACAGTTTAATTGATGTCTGCTCACCTCTTACCGTGACAGTTAGTATAGCACCTGCCTAAGGGTAGTAAGGCAGGGCTGTATTTCAAGTCTGCATCAATCTAAAGCAGCCCCTCTTCCACTTCAACCTTCCCAAAAGGACCTTCCACTGCTGGTTAAGATACACTTCTGCAAGTTGGAAGGTTCAGAGCCTTTGAGGTTAAGAAAACCTACAGCATAGATTTTCCACCTCCCTGACAACAGCATTACCGACTAGGCTATTACCAGAAAAGCAAGACAATGTTAGGACTGGTATGGTTGCAACCATGACAGTCTATTTTTATTATCTTTAAGAGCTATTCTCACTGCACAGGACATCTATCTTCAGGAAGTTAAACAGTCTGGATCTTGTAGAAATCACCTAGTATTTCTTGCAGCTTTCCTGCACAATCAGTGGAGGAGTCTCTGGAAATCTTCAGAGAAGAAAACTTTTGTCTAAACAAATTTTATTAAATATGGCCATGTAGTTTAGAATGACATTTTCTGTCCTTTTCCCTCATTCTTCACCCGTGTCCTGTCTTTGTACCTTAATTAAATGTGAAGTAATATCTACTAGGTCATTAAGTTTCTTCTAGTAAAAACAGATTAGAGTGGAAATTGGCAAAAACATCCGCGTCTCAGGTATTTAAATAACTGTGTCAAAAATTGTGGTGTTGAGACATGCAGCTGCTCAACTAGACATCTGAGTATTAGGCTGGGTTTAAAAATACCTGATCTTGGTGTGCAGCCACACATGCAAATATTCTGATCTTCAGACGCTTGCATTCTGCTTCAGTAAAATGAAAGAGGTTTTCTCAATGTTTCCATTGTTGTTCCAGTGAGGTATTCAAATTGCTTCAAATTGTTCCCATCTTGCTTTAAGAAGGTATGATGAGTGTAAGTTCTTTCATAATTACGTCGTTGGTATTTATGCTCCTTGTAGATGTTTCTTATTTAGAACATAATAGTAGGGCTCCTACTAAGGACCCTGACTCCCTTTAAGGGATACAAGTGAAAAAAACACTATAATAATAATAAATATAATATAAATAATAACTACATAATACTGAGTTTATGTTTTAGAATCTTTGCCTGAAAAATAATCCACTTATATGTGCTCTCAGACAGTGACTCCTCTCTTCATAGCCTTATCAGTAAGCATAAATAATACCACTATAAAACCAGTGTCTATTTTGGCACATAGATTCAGCACAATGGAGAGAAAAGGCAATGTTGAAGACAGCAAAACATTCAATATTTTACATGAAACAGACACTTTGTAAATGTTATAAAAGGTTTCATTTCTATATTTATTTTTAACTAAAACCTTTCACTTCTGGTCTGGAAAAGGAAAGTGAAAAATGCTATAAACTGACTACATAAAAAGCTTTAAAATTATGGAAAGTAATAATAAATTGGGTTTGTTCCATCTTAAACATTTTTTCATTTTGTTTTATTAATTCAGGTTGGTTTACTTTCTAATACAGAAATGTCTTGCTTTCCTCTGCTGCTCCCACAGTTTAGCATCACTGGGAGACTCTTTGGTCATACTTTAGCACCATGAAAATATTTGCAGACATGCAAAAACATGCTCTATATGTGCTGTAAAGGATGACTACTTTAGCAGATGCAGTGAGGATAAGACAATGATACGTAATTGCAGCTAATTTTTTTGGTTGTCAAGTTTTAGTGTCTTATTTTAGGCCTATTGCTGTGGTTCTGATAGATTTCTCTGGAAGATTACATGCTGGTGCGCCAGCTTTCTGATCAAAATTGTCTTTACTTGGTTGGAATGGAATTAAGGGCTTAAATAGGCTAAAGAAAAACTCAGTTTTCAAGGCCAGGTCAGACAATCATGTAAATCTGCAGCTATCAATCTTTGAGAGACTGAAATGATAAAGACCACACAAGTTGCTTCATGAAAGATATTCAAGCAAAGCTTATTTTTTCCCCCCCTTCGGAGAACTGAGATTTCCTCATCTTAGTGAAATCCTTGACTATAGCACCGATCTTTCTCCTTTCCTCCCATAAAACAAAAAATTACCTTTTTTTTCCAGCTGTAACCTACTCTGCAAATAGAAACATATGCACATTTTGAAGACTTACTGCACTCCTACCATGGTAAAAAAAACCCAACCAGACAAATAAAACCAAAACCCAAAACATCTTCTTGCTATTGCAGCACTGGAATCTCAAGCAAATGCAAGAAAGGAAGACTTTGTATCCAAGGAGGCTCGTTGCAGCTATGCTGGAATTGTCCGGCAATACAGGGAAAATGATCATTTGTTAATACAAAATCTGAAGTTACTTCTTTACTTACTATTTGGTTCAATCCAAACTGCTCTAACAGTTGTACAATGTGCAGGTTTCATACATACACAAAAAACCAGATGCAAATGCTGAACGTTTTGGGTTTGTTTTCTATGTGACCTTGGTTATTAGCAGGTGGACAGCATCTGATTTTTGTGTATTTAAAAACATCTAGGAATGTTTAGTCTATCCATGTAAAGTATTAAGAAAAAAAACCTTCATTTTAAAATGATAGAATCATAGAATAGTTAAGGGTTCCAAAAAAATAAAACATTTCTGCATGAAATTTTGATGCTTCTATGTAAGTGGTGTTTTGGGGTTACGCAGAGTGATTTGGCTTATAGCTGCCAATTCAAACATGAAGTGTTTAGAAAAACATGCATATTTAATTTGTCATGGTTTTCAGAGAAGCATCTGCAGTTTGTTTTATTGTAGTATTTAGATACATATTCAACTTCTTTCTTCAGCAAGTCCAAAGATGAATTTTAAAACTGGCATATAAGTTTACAATTACAATATACAGACTGTCAAGGCAAGTATTACGGATGATTTGGACCGGAGATAGCTGGAACTGAAAAGATGATTGTAGGAATGCCTAGGAATAGGTAAAGCCCCTTAAGAGGGGTAGCATGCATGTTTTCACTTGGTGTGGAAAGCTGAAGGACAGTCTGTTTCTGGATGTTTTGTAAGCATTTTGGACCTCCGCTGTAGTTTGCAAATCTGTTTGTAGAACCTCTCTCCATGGCAGGCACACCCAGAAGATTGCCAACACTGTCTCCTGTACTCAGAACCAGGAATCACATGCTTTTTCTGCCTGTGCCCAGGTCTGGTTTCTGATTAGTTTTATCTTTCTTTTTGTTTTTTCTTTATTTAATCTCCCCAAACCTTTGTATTCTGTGCCTTAGTTTATGGATAGTTTAGGACATAACCCGCGTCACCAAATATCCAGAAGATGTGGTTAAGTGGCTTCTTGGTGTGCAGAGCTCACAGTTACACAACTGAAAACTGTATTTTGTTTCGCACCTGAGGAAATGTATCAAGTAGTAAGTGTGAGACTGACTGCAGAGGTGCCTGTGGGTCCTATCGTGCTTCTTCAGCATGAGCCCACTTTTCATGACGCCTCCTTTGGTGCAGGACTGGATGGCAGAGTCCAGGGGGCTTGGGTATTTAAAAGCAGACTGTGGGAAGGGTGATCACCAGCAGGATCCTTCCTGACACAGCCAGGCCAGAGAAGAAAGCATGGGCTGTTTGAGACAACCTCTACAGGTACAGTAATTCCTGTGCTTGCCCCTCCTCACAGAGGCGGCTCAGTCGGGGCTTTTAAACGCTTCTCTGACATGAGCTCCCCAGGCTTCCAGAGTTCCCTCCCCAGCACATATTCAGCATTGATCACTGTATCCGTCTTACAGAAAACAGTCACAGGATCCCATGTAGGGCTCCTCCATAATATGAAAGCAACTACGAAAGACTGGGTTTGCTCCATCAAAGGTATCACCCCTGTGCATCACCAGGCTGGCATCTGAAACACCCTGGCTGCATTCTACTGTTCCCACTGACAACACGCTGCTCCTGGCACCGTCCCAACCAGCAAGGCTTCTCCAGCGGTACTGACCCCTTCTTGGTATCAGGTGTGGTGCAGAAATGTAATAGGCCTAGGCATAATGAAAAAGCCTGGGAAAACTTCTAATTTTTGTAACAGTGAGCAATTCACTGATATGGAGAAGCATGGCATTTTGCATGGTACTATACTGATTATTGTAGATAAGAAGTGTGTCTTATTTGGACTTGGTGGCAGTCGAGAAGCATTTTAAAAGACTGCTGCTGGCCTCTACTGAGGAGACAGCCCCCTTGGTAATTAGCTTGATTGGTGCCAGCTGTGACACTGGGCACCTTGGCTCAGAAAAGCCAGTTGGCTGATGGGAGAGCCTGCTGCTACATCCCACAGCATGAGGTAAGTTGTTGCTCCTGCTCTATTTGGCAAAAACTTGTTAAAATCTCCCCGGGAATAAGCTGGGATGGGTCAGGCAGGCAGCCTGCCCTGGGAGAAGGCAGGAGGCCCGCCATTACAGGAGGGGAGGGGAAGGCAGGAGGCCCACTGTTTCAAGGGGGGAGGCATGCTTGATGCTGCTTGTCCTCCTGAGTGTGAGAGATGTGTTGTGTGGCCAAACAGAAAGCTCCTAGCAGGGTACGGTTGTGGGGAAGGGGTGAGGGCAGCCTTGGAAGAGAATGCTGAGGTGGTGGCCATGTTGCATCACCTGAGGCTGCCTGTCTGAAACCAAACTGTCCATAAAATGTTAACCTCCTGTCTGCACACTGAGTTTGTGTGCAGCCTTGTGTGCCTCATGGCTGGTAAGGGTATGAGGTGGTACAGCTGAAAAGGGGTAGGTGTGTCTAGAACATGCTACGTTTTTTTTGCGTAAATCCAGTGCATTTCCTTGTCTCTTTGTGATGTCCCGTATGGCACAGTGCAATAAGGCAGGGGTAGGGAAGAAGAAACCTGAAAGTTTTTTGTGGAAAAATACCATTCTTTCCAGCTAACTCCGTGGCTTACCTTTATTAACTTAGATCATTTGTTTCATCCCACATCGTTTTGAAGATGAACTGACATAACTGGACTTTAGTTCAGTAAACCTTAAACTCATCTCAGACTTGTGCGACCAAATCCTTTATATATAAAGCAGCACTTTGCGTGCTAACATGAATATGGAAAGTTGGGGAAGGAAAATATGAATTCTGATACTTGATCTCCTTGAAGTCCTGCAGTATAGCTCTGGTGTATTTCAAATAACTGCCTTGCTGAGGAAAAATGTCATATAGTATTCAAATCGTTGCTACCTGATTTGAATTTATGACTGTCTAAATATGATCTGTGGCTGAATTACAAGGCATATGTGTATATTGAACCTGGTGACTGTGGGAAGTAAGTAACAGCGATGCACAGCTTAAAGAATGATCAAAACCAGGAGCTGGTGTGACCAATGGATTTTAATAGATGTAAGTAGTTTGAGTGCTTGTCATCTATCCACATGATCCTAATGTTGGCAGCCTGTTGAAAGTGATGCGTGGGAAACTAGTGCAAAGTGCTGATTTATTTTATGCTTATGGCGAAGAGTCCATGTTGTTCCAATCAAATCCTAAAGCAGAAACAAATCATCCAACCAAGCCCATCCTATGGAGTTTCATTGAAACAGTTAGTGGTCCCTTTCGTGACCTCAAATTTGTAAAAATTAAACAATGTTAGGGGACTGCTGTTTTCAAGTGCTTCTGGCTGCTGAAAGCAGCTGAGAATTCTCCTACAGATGGCTATTTAAGTTAAAAGCCAAATGGAGAGATCACAGAAGTTAGTGCATATTGGCTCGTAACTGTATGAGGGTGAATAATGTGGGAGAAGTGAGCCAGGACTGTGCCTCAGTCTGTTCTTATCCCCACTGGAGGCTAAGTACCAGCAGTTTTTCTTAATTGAAAAAAAAAAAAGAAAATGGAGAGGAGGGGAGATTTCTTGCTGCTTCACTTGAATGAAATGAAAGATATTATGCAAACATAGACTAAAGTGGGAGGAAAGAAAAAATATTTCAAAGGGAAGAACAGCCTGCTTGAGGGCTCTCTGACTGGGTCTGTAGTACAATTTTTCTCCTACTTCTGCCATAAACTGCCTCCCCACAGGCTCACTACAGGCTTATTGTGGGGAATAGAGCTCTCTGAGGTTTTTGTATGTAGCTTGAGCCCTAAGAAAGCATAATAGAACTCCAGCATTTTTACTTCAAAGAACCGAAAGGCAAAGCGATTTATCATCTTGAAGATTTAGAATTTCCTGAGGAAAAATGGAGGAGACACAAGGCTTATAAATTAACATCTTACTTTTTTATTAAAGAACTCATTTGTGTAAGAGATATAGAACTATACCATAGCATTACCGCAGTTTCACGGAAGTTCTTACAATATTGTCCATTGAGGTACTTTTATCACTGTTCCTGAACACATATGAATTTCCAATTTTCTAGAGGTTTCTAATTATTCACAGGAATGAGATCAATAGATCAATGAGATTGTTTTGGAAGGTAGTGATCAGAAAACTGGCCTCAGATTTCAAATCCAAAAATGCCTCTGGAGAATGGTCAAGTACAAACTCAGTATATTTTCCTTCAGGTCTTTTTCTTAGGGAACATGTAAAACAATGGCAAAGCATTTCTGTGTCATGGTCATTGTTGAAGTAGGCATTCAGCTTTTGCCTCCACCAGATGGAGCGATGCAAGTTTGATTGTCTTATGCTCTTTAGTGACTTTTCATTAACACCTTGGGAGTAGTAATCTGTAAATCAGTATTTATTCCATTGGTGCTTCAGTGGAAAGTCTTATCTGTGAAAAAATTAAAAATGGGGATTGCTTTCTACACTACTATTATAGCATGTTTAAAAATGAGAACAGAGATGCTCCTGAGGTTGTGTGAAGAGTGACTAGGAGGCAGTTCTCAATAATCTTCATGTGGTCATGGCAATCACATGAGATTCCTGAGGACTAGAAGAAAGAAATGTCACCCCTGCTTTCAGAAGGAGCAAGAAGAGGGATCTGAGGAACAGCAGCTTGGGTTAGTCTCACTTTGATTTCCTGGTGAGGGAGCAACTAATCATGGAAAGTTTCCAAACATAAGAAGGACAAGATAGTAGTAGTCAGAAAGAATTTTGGAAGTTATCCTTCGCCAACCAGATAGCCTTCTCCAATGTGATGATTGGCTTGGTGGAGGAGATGAGAGCAGTGGATGATGTTGTTTACCTTGACCTTAGCAAAGCTATTGACCTTGTCTCCCATGACATCCTCATGGCTGAGATGATGAAGTGCAGGCTAAATAAGTGGACAATGAGGTGGATTGAGAACTGGCTGAGCTACTGGCCTCAGAGGATTGTGATCAGCAGCATGAAGTCCAGCTGGAGGCCAGTCATTAGTGGGATACCCCAGGGGTCAATACTGGGGCTGTGTCAGTGCAGAACAGGGAACCGTGAAATTTGTTCTGCCACTTGATGGCATCTGACAACTGTGTATGGAGACACAAGGTTGTTGAAAGGACACAGAAACTGAATCGATGCCCAGGGCCACAACCAAACTACCTCGGTGTATAGCAATATAGATTATTTCAAGTGAAGGTTACTAGGGTCAAGGGGGGAAACGAGCTTCGTGTGGAAGAAAGTCTCAAGCTGATTGTAAACTGAAAGAATAGAATAAATTGATGCCAGCCTGCTGTGAGAGCTGGTGACAAAGACAAGAGGCTGTGGAGCTGACCCTTGACACTAACAATTGCAATTGCTTGGCATGAAACCTCCCATACTGTTGGCAATAGACTGGGAAAAACTGTGGTGCCAGCAGGGGGTTGAGGAGAACCCAAGTCGAGCTGCAATTCCATCAGAATTTATTTACTCAAAAATTGGATGAAATGCAAACTGATCCAGGGAACTCGGTGTGATAGTGTGCACCAGGACTGAGGAGTTTGCACCATGCCATGTAGGAGAGGAGCCTGTTTAAGAAGACTGCTGCTTCACAGCCTGCTGGCCAAGTACAGCTACAAACACCAGCGCTGAATTGAAGATGAAATTGCAGCTTACCTACTTCCTGATAGTAAGGTACTTTCCAGCCTTATTCTCTATGGTATGTTTTGGTAGAGAATTACAGCACTTTAACTGTCTTATGCTATTTAATGACTAGTCATTAGTACCTTGGGGTTTGTCCTTGCCCCCCTTTCCCAGTCTCAGTATGAATTTTCAGCTCCACATGCACAGGTCAAACATGTATTCCTTATTCCTCCTAGACCAGCAAAACACTGCATTCCCATAATACTTCCAGTTCTCCAATATATGTGCTGTAACCAGTATTGTTAGCAAAACTAGTATCAGAATAATTTTTATCGGGATACAATTCAATTTTACGCTGGAGTTGCTATACTATAGTTTATACTTGGACCACAGTGCTCTTGGTGCTCACCTTTTTAATCACAATACCATTTTCTCAAATAATTCTGGGAAGTATCTTGATTTGGGAAAATACATGGTACTTTATGTTAAAAGAATGTCCTGTGTGGCACAAGAATGTAGCACACTCTTCACACAGAAGTGTAGTATAGTGTTTGCACAAAAAAAAGAGTCCCTGAGGTGGACAGTTTTGACCAGCTCTATTTCCTTGATCTCTGAGGTATGGGCTCATGCACAGAGCTCTGTTTGTTTTGGACTGAAAATCATTCTCTACAGTACTTTCTGCAATGGTAGAAATACTGAAATCTTGCAGGCACATGTAGATTATCTTGAACGATGATCAAAGTGTATGGAAACTTTCAATTGCTAGCAGCAAAACTTCTTTGGAAACCCTTCTTTTCCATATAAAATGCAAACTCCAGTAATTATTCAATATGTTAATATACACTGTAATATGTGGTTAAACTAACCTTTCTGCAACTTGTTGATTGGGCGTATTTGAGTATGCTAACTTAGTGTTGCATTAATGTTATATTTCAATGCAATTCAAGATTGAGATTCAGTAGTAAATTCTTGATGTGTGATTAGAAAAAGATAAGTCAGTGATCAATTAAAATCAGCTATGTCTATAATGATACCAGTTATTTCTAAATGAAATTGAGATGTTTGTGTATATACATGTGGTGTGTTGACATATGAGATGAATCATATAGTTAGACATTTACAGCTTCTAATGCTATGAGGCTGGTGCAGGGGCTTATTGATTTGAGAGGGGTTTGGGGTTTTTTATACTATACGGACTATCAGAAATCTGCTGTATGGTAGTGTAATAAGATTTTGATTCTCTTTACTGTCTTTTAAAGATCTGCAAAGGTTCTTTAAAAAAATTTGTCTGTTGTTAACCTCACAATGGTTTTGCTTGCCCAGCTGGGGTAATACTAACTAGCATGGTAGCATGGTGGTCCATAGACTGACTGTACAGGGATGCTGGGGTAGTAGGACAGTTTAGAGGTGGCAGATAGGGTGGATTTTCCCAGGCTCATAACACTGCCTTCAGAAAACTCCTGATTTCAGCAGAACTGCCTGTTGAGATTAACACTTTCTGGATATATTTTGTGTGATCTGGGTGTGTTTTGTGTTAGACTGTAGTTTGAGTGCTCAGTATATGAAAATACGAAGTCTTTCATTTAGTCTCTCACATAGTCTGCTGAAGAGTGGTCACTCACAAAGTCCATCCTGTTGACATCAGTGAATTTTGGACTAGGTCCTTATATGAAAATGCACCTCTTCTTCTCATGCACATGCTCATGGTATACATTGAGGAGACAGCGGTATGTTTAAATGAGTATGTTCTGCCACCATATTACACATCATCTGTGAAGCTGATGCATTGGGCCTGTAGAACTTCTAAAAATACCAAGCACAATGTAAAGCAAATATAAGTGATAAACCCAATATTCTTATGTATACACACTAGTTCATATTTTTGCAGTGATTCATAGAAGTAAGAAGAGTAATAGTAGCATTTAACTTGAAGAAAATAATTTTAAGTTAAATCGGTTCATGGAATGAAATGCTCAACAATTAACTCCAAATGTTCTTATTACCCTTTAAAAGGGAAGCAGTTGCATAATGAAGTAGAAACAGCTCACACTGGGGGGCAGTGTTGGCTGCTGGAATGACTTCAAGTCCTTGTTAACCCAGAAGGGTTTCTACGAGCTGGGTTTTGGAAAGGCTGGGTGTGACATCGTATCGTTTCATTTTAGGAAAGCTAAATATACACACATATGCTTCCCATGCTTAGGCCTCATATATAAGACTTCCTCCCTCCTCCCTCACCTTCAGGAGGAACTTACAATGTGAGTGTTGCGTTTGTTCATGTCAGTATCCAAAAGATTTTTTGTGAAATACAGCGTAACGTATTTATACTGTAGTTTATCTTATCTGGTTCAATATATTTTTAATACTACTCACATATGGCATAAATAGCATGCTTCCATTTGCAGATTATTTGAGGGAGCATTTCACCACATATGAAGAACTAGGTGGATTGTAATAATACAATCCAAGTAAAAAGGAAAAGCTATTATTTGTTCTAGCTGAAATATGTTGTTTGGGTAAACATCAAATGTCTGCAAAGCATCTTCAAAAAGCATTTATGCAAGACTAATAATGGTAATATCAGCTAAGTGTTCTCCCTTAGCATTTTTCCTTCTGAGACCAAAATGTACCACGTATCATATTCACACTTAACTGTCTTAAAATATTGTTCTATCATCGCGTTCCCAAAACAAATAACTTTTAGCTTAGTTCCAAAGTTTTTAAAATTTCTGCCTTCAATGCGAGCTAGATGGGTGTACAAACCAAGCCTTTCTCTTAATATATGAGGTCACGTTTAAATGGGCACATCAGTGTTTAGGAGAAGGGGAAAAAAGAATTTGGGAAAATACGTGCCTTTGTTAGGGAGGGAAAAAAAAAAAAAAGCAACAAGCCTTTGCAGCTAGGCAGCATGATGGTCTATTTAGCAAACACTGTTGCAAAAGTGGCTACTCTCATAGTAAGAAAATAAAGCGCAAACAAAAAAACAAACCAGAAAAAAAAGAAAACTTGTTCTGTGGCTTTGTCAGCTCATGATAAGAGATTGACTTCCTCCTTCCTAGACATATCACACATGATTTGTACATCTTGGTCTTCAAATTAGAGGCGGGTGAAAGTCTCTCACTGAACATGTTACAACTAAACTGTTAGATTACTTGCCTGTTTCTACCAACAAGAAGAAAGAGGTATTTCCAGCTGATAAAGGCCCAATGTAGCTTTCACAGGGTTAAGGTTTGCCCCTGGGAATGCAAAACCAAAGCCATCTTATGCTGCACAGTGAAGAGTTGGACACTTCTATAGCCTATGGTTGGAGAACAGAAAGCAGAAGGGAGAGGTGGCTGGCGGGGAGCCAAAGGAAATGGTGATATACGTTCATGACTATATTTACTTTAACATGAGATTTTCCTGTCATCCCGTGAATCTCTCAATATTGCGTGGTTCTGAGATCCAATCTAACTGCTTCTAACTATTTCAAGGACTGGGGATGCTGTATTGTATCACAACAAGCCCTTCAACAAAGGAGGAATTAATGATTGTCGATATTAGTAAGTGCTTAAAAGATTCAGAGATCAAAGAAACAAATTCACTTCATATTTGTGCTGACTACTATAGGGCTAAGCACTTTCTTTATTTCCCCTTTTATAGTCTCCCTAAACAACAAGCCGAGGACGGAGAGATGGTTGCACTCATTCTATTGTTCCTGACCTTTGTGCGTAGCAGAGTAGCTGCAGACCAATACCCACACAAACTCTGAAATCCATAATCATCTTATACCTTAGAGCACCTTAAAAATTAGAATATTTCTTATTAAGAAGTGTTCATATCTTTTGCATTCTCCAGCTTTTAAAATATCCAAAGCTCAACAGTAATTAGCAGCAAAAATAGTTGTAAAAAGCAAATTTTTATTCTTTTTAACATTTTTATTATTTATGCAAAGAGGTTAGGTTGAGAAGAGTATTCTCCAGTAGCAGTAATAACTCTTCCTACAAACATTTTTGCATCACTGGGAGTAGTTGTGATATAGTAATACCCATGTCTACGTATAAACCTAGCAGCCAGTGCTACTTACACATTTTCTTAGCTGTGATGATGATGGTCCATTTTTCACCCTTAGTAGCATTACGTTAATGTGTCAGTGCCAATATCCATTCCTTCCATCAGCAGAATTCTCTGTAAACAGAATTAAATGTAGTCAGTCATAAGTCAAGCTTTTTTTTAGAAACCATTTCTCTGATCATGATTTTTCTACGCTTTGCTAAATCAGAATATTTCAAGAACTATCAAGTGAGCAGTGAAAAAATTGTGAAGATTTTCTAGGTAGCACTTCACATGCTGTTAATGCACAGGATTTTTGGTAGCCATATGAGGTACTGGTCTGTCTGCTGGGCTGTTTCTGATGATTCTTTGCATCATCGTAGTGCCATACCTTGTCTAGAGCTATCTCTATGTGAGGTAAGGCTGGCTTGCAGTCACAGAAAGAGTCTGTTAGATCTAGATGTTACCACTAAAGATCTGGCAATATTTAACATAAATAGAGCCCACTTCTCTAGCCTGCTGTGTTGTAGATATTTGATATTCAGACTGCACAGGCCGGACCACTTTTTAAGGGCTAGGTAAAACCCCATGCAGTTACCTTGACAACTAGGTATGTTGCCCATGTAATCTGAATAGGCATCCACAGAGTGCTTCAGAGAGTACAGTCTAAAATAGAAAACTTCTGTTGCTTTGGACCTAAAATACAAATTTCACTGAAGATGGCAGAGTACAAATTGAATCTACAGTGTAAACAGCTGAAAAGGGAAATAGCAAGACCATAATTAGTAGCATTTAATGAGGATACGAAGGGTTAATATGTTAATTGGGGGAGGGAGAGAAAGAAGGGGGAGGATCATATGATATTTTAAAAATTCTTATCTGTCCCAGTCTAGTAGATCTACTTAGATTATGCTCAACTTTCACATAGGATCAGGTCCCCCAGTGAATGTGTGTAGAGAGACCTTCTTTTAAAGCAGAAGTGAAAATGATGGTGCTGATGTACAAGTTTATCTTTTTTCAGCTTTTTAAGTGCTCGTCCAGAAAATGGAATGTTTAGGTACTATACCTAGGAAATGTAAATGTCAGGGAGGCTTTTTCTTTTTCGCTTAAAGAGCCTTGGATAGCTCAGGAAAACATATTTCACCTTGGGTGTAAAAGCAGCAGCCTTCAAATGGCTGCTTGTGTGTTTTGAGTACAGGCCAGTTTGTTTAGGAGAGAGGAGAGAAAACCAAATTTAGCAGGTTTAGTAAACCACTAGCGTTTTGTAAGTTACCTCATAGATGTAATCGTTTTCACAAACAAGCAAAATCAGATATCCCTGACCTCTATTAAAAGCATATATACCAGTCAAATATATATATATATATACACGCAAAGAGTTGTGGTCAATGGCTCAACGTCTAGCTGGAGACCAGTAACGATCAGGGGACTGGAGCACCTCCCGTATGAAGATAGACTGAGAAAGTTGGGGCTGCTCAGCCTGGAGAAGAGAAGGCTGCGTGGATACCTCCTAACAGCCTTCCAGTATCTGAAGGGGGCCTATAGGGATGCTGGGGAGGGACTCTTCATGAGGGACTGTAGTGAGAGGACAAGGGGTAACAGGTTCAAACTTAAGCAGGGGAAGTTTAGATTTGATATGAGGAAGAAATTCTTTACTTTAAGGGTGGTGAGGCACTGGAATGGGTTGCCCAGGGAAGTTGTGAATGCTTCATCGCTGGCGGTGTTCAAGGCCGGGTTGGACAGAGCCTTAGGTGGCATGGTTTAGTGGGAGGTGTCCCTGCCCATGGCAGTGGGGTTGGATCTGGATGATCTTAAGGTCCTTTTCATCCCTAACTATTCTATGATTCTGTGTAAAACGCATAGCTCAGACCTGAAATAGCAGTGTACACTGGTAGGTTATTCACTGTTTTGTGTGGGGATGTGCTCTCTTCCCCAGTATGAAGGAGGTGCTCTCTATCTTCTGTATATAAAGCTGCATTTCAGGTGATCACTTATGCTTGTTTGGAAATCCTTTCTGTTCTCTTTACATGGACCCTGGTCCTTGTCTCAGAAGGGATCTCTGACTTATCTGTTCATGACCCCTTAAGTTCAACACTTTTATCTTTGGAAAGCCCACTTTTCCATTATGATTCAAGGAGATCACATCCAGAGTGAAGATTAATTTCTTTAGCAAAAGAAAATCATGTTCACAAGAGGATCCCATGCTTGAATTTCCTTACCAAGTTTGATTTACCCTTAGCTCAGTACAAGCCCTGTTCCCTTCCCTGGGTCAGAAGGGATAGGTTCCCTTGGCCTTGGTGTAACCTGCTGGCAGCCTCTTTACATCTTTCCCAAGGCCACTGACTCAGGTAGAACATAGCCTTGATCCTGAGGGCTGATCAGGAAATACAAACTGCTTTCACTTTAATGAGGCCCAAAATACATCTGAATTCCTTTGAAGCAGTATGCTTCAGGTGCCTTATTGTCCTGGTTCCAATATTGGTTTTAATTCAGCTGCATAGATACATGATGAGTCCTGTTTATGGTGGATTAGTATTCCTAGTCTGCTACTGCCTCTCTTGTTCTTTTGTGTGCGATCCAAATGCCCTTCTTCCAACAGTGTCTGATATTTTGGGCTTAGCTGCCTAGGCAGCCTGCTGCTCTGCACTAACTCGTCTTTGAAAATAACAAAATATAGTAAGGATTGTTAGAAGGCTGTTTAGTGGGATTCTTTTCCATTTCTGTATACTATAACGCCTGCTTCAGATCCTAGGAGGAGGAAATTTTTATTCCCATGGAGATAAATTTCAATGGCAAATGAAGCTGCAAACTCTTTTCAGTCTATTTTACTCTATTGTATCTTGTGGATAATTAGGCATGGCTTCATGCAGGAAATCAGGTGCAGTCATGGAGTGCTGATTTCCAAGCAAGTGACCACACATAAGAAGAAATTGAAGATTTCAATAAACACAGATCTTAGCCTCTAGGTGAATTCAAGCATTCTGGCTAAAATTGTGTACGTACAGAAGTTGTTTACAAATTGAAGCAGCTCTCCACGCCCTCTCCTAGTTGTATGAAATGATCTTTAGTCTGCTTTATAATTACTGTGTGCCACTGCTTCTCAAAGATAATACCTTCTCTGTGGCCACTGGTTGTGCTACAGATCACAAATAAGCCTTTACACGAAGCTAGTCTTGCAAAAATCTTTTTGATCTTTAAAAGCCAAGCTGTAAGCAATGAAATAATGAAATATTCTCAGACTTCAAATGGTCCAAGACAGCCTTCCTTTCCTTCATTATCTGGAGACACATCTTTCTTTTTGTAGCCAAATAAGCATCAAATGATGGCAAACTTGGAAATTGCAAGTTGCGTAGGATTATGTAGAATGACTGCAATGAACCCTTTTATTATGAGAATCAGTGTGGTGGTACTTCTGCAGTTCCCAGTTCAGGATCTGTTATAGACAGAAATGCTAGTAAGTGAAATGTCAGGGGATACATTAAGTGTAATTTTATAGGTTGGAACTAAAACCGTTGACACTGAATAGAATTTTTTAATACAGTGCCTTCTGTTATACATGATGCTGAATATCATATGTATATCCAACAGTTTGGTCATGGTTATATTTCTGTTAACTAACTGAGGGCAAAATCATTTTTTCTGTTACCGCATAGTTCAACAAATATGCTGCATAGAGAGACTGTATTCTAATCCAAGAAATATTTCTACATGAGCAAGGACCAATTGCTAAATACTTCTGAGCCAGCCAACACAGAATGAGTGTGCGCCAGAAAAGTAACAATTGAAACCCTGCTTTGTATATTGCTATATGAACCATTGGGAACATCATAATTCTGGGTGTTCCTAATGGAGTGCTAGAAATCTTTCTTCTTTTATGGTGATCAGGGGAAGATGCAGAGCCCTGGCTTGCTGACTTGTACAGCTAAAAGAAAATGAATTTTTTTTCTTTTAGATAAGCTGGAGAGCATATGTTTTGCAGAAGCAAGAGGAGGAGGAGGAAAATCAGCATGGGAGTAGACAGCATCTTGATTTATATAAATTTGTTTTGAAGGAAGGGAACCCCTTAGGTTCAGCCAGGGCCTTGAAGTAATTTCTAATGCAAACCAACTTGAGCTTATAGCCAATAGAAATTATTTCTGTAAAAAAACCCTTAGCTTTTAGCAAGGTTATTACATTTGTAGGAACAGGTTAACTGACGTGAGAAGAAAACAGCTCAGTATCACTATTTCAAGGTTTGTCTCTCCCAGTGCAAAGGCTTCCTAGCATCTCCAAGTGAGAATATCTCACTCACCTCCACAGTTTTGTGATACATTCACAAAGGACGGTGCAGACCTGGGGAACTTCTATGCTGTAGTCTAAGCAGATTGATGAGGGTTACTGGATTAAAATCTTCTTCTCCCTGTTAAGCAGAAGAGCATTTGTCGCTTTGCCCTACAACACTTCTTGTTCTGTAATACCCTGCATTTGTTGGACCTGGTCTGAATTGGTTTGTCTGCTTAAAGAGATAGTAGGTGACAATTTCCATAGTGGCTAAACTCTTGAAAAAAAATTGAATGCATTGTGAAGTGCTGTTAAAATATTCAATCCTGCATTTTTTCAAGTGACTTGCTTTTCATACTTCAGTAGCTATAGAGGTCAGTATGGAGCCATATATTACTGGATCTGGCATGAGACCAAGTGTGACATCACTGACAGGAGATGACAGGTTTCAAATACTAGCTCAGTCTTTCAAGGATCACTTTGACATATACTTTGGAGTGTGAAGTCTTACAGACATAGTCTCAGAGTAAATAAAAAGGACATGACAGTGTAATGTTCCTATTCTGTCGTTTTTACCAAACCATCTTCATTAATCAAAAATTATTCAAGTTGGTAGCATAGGCTTCAAAAAAATCATGAAATACAAAAACCTTTCAGTCTTAGGAGATTACAGCAGTATCGTCAGACCTTCAGTGCAGCTGAAAAAAACTTAATGCAAGTTTTACACTGTGGAGTTTGAACGTCCAAAATGTAGACAATTACTGAAGCTGGAAGTCCCAGAGGAAGTGTAGAGACTGCTGTGAAAATTACACTCCAATAAACATAAACGTTGTCCATCACTCAATACAATGCCCCTTCTTAAGTCACTTAGAAATGTCTGCTATTCTACTCTCTATAAGATCATCTACAAGTTCTATTAATTTGTCAGTAGGTTTTTAACAGGCCTTTTTCTTGCTCTCTGAAGGCTTTTGAGTTAAAGTGCCAGTTAACATGCTTTAGGGCACGTGCCATCGGAAATGTCTATTGCATCAGATTCTTTCTTGGATAGAAATGCTTATGAAGCAGAGCGCTGATTAAGAAGCTGAACTTTTGATCCAAGCCTGTTGCTTGGGCACATGTAAACATTACTTCTAACCTGTAGGATATGGGAAGGGATGAAATACATTTGGTAGAAAGAGTTATATAGTTTAAGAATTGATCATGAAACTCAGAATTTTACTTTTAATGTAGTACAGCTCTTGTGGAGACAGAAATATATGACTTTGCAGGTGATTTGCCAAAAGAGAAGATTCTTGTTTTCCCCTTTCTTGGAAGTTAGGATGTCCTCAAGATGTTTGTTACAGCTGTTAGAAACTTCTTAAGGGAGATGAAAAAAGTCTGTGTTACACTTAAACCTAAGGGGAATAGAAAGTGCAAGAGTAGAAAATCTTATGATAGAGTAACCTGAATTCACTCAAATTGAGAATGGAGGTTGATGGCAGATAGATAATGAAACAAAATCCAAACCAGATTTTGAAGCATCAGGTTGTCCTGGCAGCTATCTTTTCAGAGACTTTGGGCAAACGTACTTGCTTTGAAAAGCATTGGTAACGTTTATGGGGCTTATTATAACAGTAAGTCATTTAACTGCTTCCTGAATTGGATTAGTAACGATGATCGATCTGTATTTGCAGCTAGACAATGGAATTGTGTAGCTAGTAGCCATGAAGAAGCACACATTACAGTACAGTGAAGTTAAAATCCATGAGTAATCATACAGTTGAACAACTATTCATAGGGCTAGAAATCTACATTTCTTGGAGAGAGAATAAAACACTTGCTATTGTCCTCTTATATCAGAGAACTAATTGAGAGATCTTCAAATACAACAACTATGTTCTTGTATACTAAACTTCCACTGTTTGATGGCTGCACTGTAGCTGTGACAACAAGTAAGAAATTTCTGCAAGAATAAAGCTGCATTCAGTCCTGTGCTCTTACTTGCCATATAGACAATGTGGTTATCACTCATGTATGGAACACTTACGAACTACAGATTATAAATACCAGCTGGACAAGCAGCCTCCAAATAGTCAAAACTCACTATGTCAAACCTCCATGCTTTCCAAGCATGAGAAATATTTCTTGCAGTGTAGAAAGCCTTGTTAATGCCCATTCAGACTCTATCACACAGATTTTCATGCCAGAATTTTTTCTTTCTCTGTACTGCAGAGAGGGTAGGAAACCTCTGAATAACGATCCATGTCCAGCTGGTACAGCCGTAGCAGTCCTGGGGCACTTGTCATGGGGCTGGGTTGGGGTTACACAGTATCTTGCCTTTTGGCTCATGCATGGCTGGGTGTTGTTCCACCCCATGGACTAAGCTCTTTGACAAAAGTCCAGTGAAGAATGAAGGAGGGGAGGGGAGACAACTGGACAGTGCAAGGCAAATACAGCTGAATTTAGGTAACTCGAGCTAAGCCAGAAAGTAAGAGTCTCAAGATACATTCATGAATTATGTTCAAGTGGCTAAGGAGGTGAGTATGGAAATGGACCTGTGAAATGAGTTAGTGAATTAGCTGTCTTGCCACCTATCCTTCTGTTCTGCGCCAAGGTAGTTTTCAGCTTTGTGTTGAAGCTAACTGTTGAAGGGTGGCAAAGTGTTCGTAGCATTGTCACCCAGAAGTGCTCAAAGTTCTCTAATGAGATGGTGAGCGTGGTACAGAGAGATGGCACAGGCACTGGTTTCACTCTGTGCTCCTTGACACAGAGATCGGAGTTCTAGTTTTGAATACGTGAGCAGCTTGTTTAGAAATCAGCCAGATTTTTGCATTTTCAACTGCTTTTGTTATGCAACAGGGTAAAAACAAAGAGCTAGAGCTGTTTAGTCCGCCATGGATTACCAGGGAGTGCTTTGTAGACTGCCTTTTGAAGAAAGAACTAAGTGCTATAACATTACTACTGTAAGTTTACTAATTTTCAGATCTGAGGTATATGGTGCCAGGCACTGTTCCACAGCAACCAAAGCAACAGTTATTACAAAAAGTAATAAGCAAGCAAAATGCAAACCAGAAACCCCTGTTGGAAGCATCTATCAACAGACCACACCAAGCCCAGGCTAAGCCTGAAGCAAAACCAAAATAGAACATGCATTTTTCTTGAAGTCCAATGAACATATCCTTAAAGTTTCCCATGAGGTTTGGGAAAGCTGTTTTGTTATGAATAACTAGAGAAAATCTAGGTTTTCAATGCTGGTTTTAGCCTATTGGGCAAGTACATGCCTACTATTAACCACCACCCAAAGACACCTTGTCTGTAACTTGACTACTGGGTTCCCATCCTGATGTTCCTTGGAGTAAAACGTAAGTGCAGATGCTCCATCCAAGGGGGCTCCACATCTTTAAATTTTAAAAATCGTCACTCCTTCAACAAGCAGTATCTAGAAGCTGCATAACAGCTCACATTTTTGGCTAAATCCCGCTGCAGGGTAGTTGTTAATCTTACATCTATCCCTTCATTCCAGAAACCCCAGTGTTGTGTTGTTAGCTTCAGACTAAAGGTGTTTCACTCCTGACCATTTTTCTGCTAGCTTCTGGTAATTAGAGCAGCAGCCTTGTTCTCCCTGAGTACATTGCCTTGTCTCCAAATGACGAGGGTGGTGTGTGTAAATAGGAAGAGAGAGAAGCAGCGTTTAATCTGGCTAGTCTTACTGTTAGTGAGATAAAGACAGCAGAGATAGGAGCTGCGAAGAGATGTTTTGTTGTTCAGGGTTTAGCGGGGTTTGGATGTGTCAGGTTTTAAATAATCTTGGTGTGGTTCAGAGAAGGCAGACTCAGAATCCTTGCTGCCAGTGGGACTGTACACTACACTGATTTGCATTTGAGCTATATTTCCCAAGCCAGTGGAAGAAATGCAGTAATTTGATTGTCAGTTGATGTAATCATTCCTAACATGTTAGTCATTTTGTCTGTATGTTCTTTAGGTACGGAAGATGGCAAATTCCCCAGATGAGAAAAGGAAGCACTCTTTCAGACTCAAACATTTTTTTAGATCAGAAGAATATTTCCTATCCAATTATGTAGCAATATTGAAGGGATTTTTTTCTTATCAGACACTTTCAGTGACAAGGAAGAACTGTGTCAAGGTGATAACAACAAAGTTATGACGTTGCAGGTTCCCAAGCCAGGTCTTTTGGGGCAGGAGTCCTGGTAAAGCTTATGACTGAATGAATATGATACACTTCAGGTTTTAAAAAACTTGGCAGTACTGACAGAATGGGAGAGGAAGTGAATTTAGCCAGAAAAGAGATTACAGATATGCAGAAAGGGTATGTTTGAAAAGGCACTTCTTTTTCAAGCAGCCTGTGCAACCAGTACCTGTCAACATTGGAAGAGTTTGATCTTCCTGATCGGTCATAACACAATATATTACATAAACTCTGCTTGCATACAGCAGGGGCATCTCTTTCTTCTGAAACAGTATAGAACTTCGAAGCATTTGCTCTGTTTTCAAATTAATTGCTTTGCACCCAGAAAAGCCTAAGTCAGGATGATATATGGTGAGGTAATATAGAAAACTGGGAACCAAAGCTGCTATGTAATTATCATGTGGGAGGTGTGTTTAGGTCTGCCTGGGTGGTTGTTGCTGTGTGGCAATGTAGAGTAGTAATCCTTCCTCTTTGCCTTTCATCAATTACTAATGAACTAAAGAAACATACCACAACATTCTTTACAACTCTGAATTAGAGACTGGGGCTCTGCAAAGAAAAAGTGGTGGTAGTGGAGGCCCTGTTGGCAAAGAACTGAAATACATATCACAATTAAATAGTATTTCTCTTCAAGAATCACTGATATGTTTTGAGTTGGAGGCACTTAGGCTACAGAATTTTTACAAGTGTGCATCCATCATCCCCAGAAGACTGTTTTCAGTTTTCTCAGGAGGGTTGTTATGATTTGCCAAGTCCATAAACTCAACTTACCAAAGATGTAGGCAGATCCAAGTAACAATTAACCCTTTGCAAGGTATAAGGAGCATTCTGCATGAGAAGCAGTGGCTGGTGCTTGGGAAGTGTGGAAACATGTATGCATCACAGAGAAGAAAATACTGGTTGTGACAGAGTGATGGAAGTGGCATATAAATTCCAGAATTGGACAACGCTGGAAAAAGGAGGTGTTTCTTACTATTCTTTGAAGTTTGGTGAAAGAGATCTGTGTGGTTTGAAGTTTTGTTTTAGGTTTGGGTTTTTTTTTTGTTTGTTTGCCTTTTTTTTTTTTTCCCCATTATGATGAAGTCCTGGTGTTTCCATGAAAGCAAATAGTCAGTGGCTTTAAAAGAGATACACTGTAAATAGTAAAAGTAACAGTGCAAAAGTCATGAAGATTTCCTGAAATAATTTAATTGCTAACCTTGGATCAATTACATGAAGCAAGCTACTCTAGTGACCTTGGTCCAGTGTATCACCCCAACTCTATGTTTGATAAGACACTTATGCTTCACTGACAAACCTGTGAATTCCCAGGACAACTATCCAGGGTTTGGTGAAGATGTTCAGGTGGTTGTGGTGTTGGAATGTACTGTTCCACAAGCCTAAACCTGCATAGTTGTGTGGCTGGGGGCAAGCAAATGGCCCACAATGTTTACCTATGAGCACAAAGGCTGATGCTAATCTCATTTCCAGTTTACAGAGCATAACTGAGTGAAAGCCAGTGAGACCATACCACTGCAGACCTTTGACAATATGCTAACAGACTTGGAAGATCTCTTTCTTGATTAAGGAATACCTTGTCCTACTGTGAAACGGGACTTTTGGAATTTTTTGTAGTATTCTAGCCACATAAATGTGATTAAAGTTTCCTCAGCCTGATGGGCTTGGACTTTTCCTTTTATCTTTCTTTTTAATTTGTTTGGTTTTTTGCTTGGAAGGAATCTCCCTGTATCTAGAAACACATTTCACCATGGCTAAATGATCTCCTAATTCTCTGTTAAAGAATGTTTGCATGAAGAAGAACCTGGAACCAGTTACTTCTATAAACAGGTGTTTCTAAATAGTTGATTTTGATCTGGTGTAAACAGTAGAAATGTTCTATCCTTATCACTCCAATGTGGCCGCATGCAGCATACAATAGTCTTTTGCTTCTTACAAACAGATCTGAAGAAAAGAGTATAACCTGGATATAAGTAAAGGGAACTGAGTGGGAGGAGAAATCAACAAAGTGCAAAAATTACTAACTAGCACACATATTTAATGAATTAAAAATTTCCCACCACAAGAAGTCATGAGAATATCCTGAAGGTGCAACAGTCTCTTCATATTAGTTTGAGGTAGAGCTGCTGCACACTGTAGTTTAGATCTTATGCTATTTTTTATTATGAGGGAAGCATTACCTTGGGGGAAAATGTAAATAAACTTTCCGTTTGTATGTTAATTATATGAGTTTATTATTGCACATTAGAAAATGAGTCTGCTTTCTAGTGTGTCAAGAAAAAATCAAACAAGAAGTATTATGTCTTCTTAAAGAGTAATATTTTTGTGATCATGATATAGAATATACTTATGCAGACAGGGATAGATTCTTGGTGCTTACTGGCTTTTTTTCAGCCAGAGTATTTAATTTTTAGAGCATGCTGTGAAGTACATGCTTCAGTTTCAGTAATGTGTGAATCTTGGATGCTTTCCAGTTCAGAAAATGCATCATGTATAGCTGATACCCATTAATCGCTATATGACAGAAGTTCATCCTCTAAAAACTAACCTTAAAAAAAAAAAAAAAAAAAAAGGCTGTGGAAAGGAAAGCTATTGGTATGCTCCCAGGAAGCTATATGAGGTGTTAGGCTGTGAAAGAATGTTGATAGCATATAGGTCTAAAGGGTCAGAAGGAAGAGACATGAAGTATCACTCTGATTTCAAGCAGTATCTGAAACAACTTCAGATGTGAGACAGGAAAACTAGTCAAACCTCTGTCACTGGGGAGGAGGGATGGGAGGCAGGGGTGGGAAAGAAGTAAAAAGATTACAAGTGAGAAAATAAATGTAAAGTATTTTTCCCAAGGCATCAAGGGACCTGGTAAAGAGTAAGAGTCTAGCAGGGAATAACTTCAGATCTTCAGCTACCCTTTTGGAATAGCAACGCAGGTAAACCTAAATGAGAACCAGCTGCTGAACAAATTCCATGGGATTATGGTCACTGACAATTACTCACAAGAAACTGTAAACCTGCTGTCAGGAAATTACATTTATGGAAGGTAGTACCGTGTCACTCCTTCATGCAAAGGCATAGTCTTTAGTTTGAGACCCTTGAAGGGTGAGGGAAAATAAATAAAATGGGGGGGGGGGGGGAGAAGAGAAGAAAAAACCAGACACTTTAAAATTCAAGTGTTTGGAATTGTCTAGTGCAGTTGATTAAACTGGTTGAGGAGCAGGAGGGTCTCATCAGCTGTTAGTTGCAAGGCAACCAAACTTTTATTTTGCAGAAGCTTCTATCAGTTTTATAAGAAATAACCAGAAGGCTTTGAGTTTGATTTTTGCCCAACTCATTAAAAAAAAAAAAAATCTTACTTCCCTTCTGGTTTTTGTGTTTGAATGTTTCAAACACAACTCTGAAGCATCTGTTATCCTGTTGCCGCTTGAGCAGACAGGATATTTAGGGGAACTATTTTATTTTTCTTGTGAGTATATATTAAATGAAGGACTGTCTGAAGGACCCTTGTTTTGAGAAATGCGTCTGTGAGTCTCATTAAAGGAGTTTACCTTTCATTTAAATGAATGATGAGTATGCTAAAGAGAGGTTGCCTAGTAAATGAAGAGATCTATCCCTGGTAATCTTGTCAGTGAACAGAGTAAGACCTTCCATCAATTTTCAATATAATTTCTTTCTTCTACATACCTTACATCAATTTTGTTGCTACAAAGGACTATGAGGAAATACAGGTTTAGAAGTCTGCCTTATATTGGAAAACAAAAAAAAAACCAAAACATGAAATTAGGATCAGGACTGAAAACTCATCCTTCATTTACTTCATGGTGCTTGAATATTTCAGGTGCATGTCTTCACTTGAATGTGCCATCATGCTTGGCCACAGACAAAAGGAGGAAGTTTAGGACTTCTGTTTCAGCCTTCACTCTGTCTCCTGCCTTTTGTGTATTTTGAAAACAGACCTGTGACATTATTTTAAAGATCTGTAAGAAGGTTATGAAACACCTTTGAATAATACTGTGCCTGGAGTGCTCTGGACAATGAAGTTTGAAGAGTTGTCCTACAAGAGAGTTTAAGCGTAAGGAGGCTATGTAATGCTATTGAAGAATTTGGGCATGGGAAGACTTATATCCAACATTCCATTTTGGGTTTTGGTGGTTGGTTTTGTTCTTTGGGGTTTTTTGGGGTTTTTTTTGTAAGGCATGAGACCAACCCACTGAATTCAGGAACGTGCTTCACTGTGCCATATTCAAGCAAACAAGATATTGAAGACAAAAATTAAATAAACAAAATACTAACATTTGCATTTGGAGACATTTTCGCAAGAAGGGCAAAGCTGAATTTTCAAAGATAATCTTCACTACCCACAACAGTCATATTTTGTAACTCTCCCCCAATCTGTGAAGGTTAAAAGGATGAACACTTCTCAGCAGAATCCTGTCCTTCCTGCCCAGTGACTAGTGGTGGCAGAAATCTGATTAGTTTGTTTCCTAAATTACTCTTACCTGTTAGAGAAGCAGGCAGTCTTTCTTTCAGTTTCAAAAGGCAGGCTACTTCAAGCAGGTTTTGCTTATCCTGTTTTGTATGAATGTGCCTTCAATTCCTCAGAAGAAATATTTGGGTGCATGGAAAAACAGAGCTAAGTCATTCAGTGGCACTGAGAGAGAAGTCTCACCTGGATAAGTGAGACAGACTGACCCATCTGGGATATGTTACTGTACTGTGAATGAAACAAGACTTTCTCCCCATGCATCCAGCACTGTTTATCTCCATCCGCTGTTTTGCAAGGGCATGGGAACAGGCCTGCCCTGCTGTCTCTGCCCTATTTGTACAGTACATGAGCTATATTTCTCTATTCTTGTATCTGGCTGATAGGCTGAATGCTGAAGGGCATGTGAGTTATTCTGCTACCTTCCAGAGTTTTACTGAATTGGTTGCGCTTTGCTTTACTCATCTGTTTCAGTAGCTGTCAAGATAGGTTTTTGAGGCAACCAAATCTCATTATGCTTCGTATGGAATTGTCATTTAAGCTTGAAGTAACTTGATAATTGTTCCCTTGTTGTAATTGATCACTCTTCTTGTGCTGAGTGCCATGACCATGAATTATAGTTTTGTTTTGAAGCCAGGAGACAGATGAATGGCAGGACTTAGTCTTTACCGGCAAATGCTCTGACCACACCACCCAAGTCTTGGAAGGCAGACACGGGGATGGTGAGGGTGGGTACCCTGGGCCCACTGTGGGGGAGGATCTTGTTCGGGACCACCTTAGGAACCTGAATGTATACAAGTCCATGGGACCTGATGAAATCCATCCGCGGGTCCTGAAGGAGCTGGCAAATGAAGTTGCTAAGCCACTGTCCATCATATTTGAAAAATCATGGCAGTCAGGTGAAGTTCCCGATGACTGGAAAAAGGGAAATATAACCCCCATTTTTAAGAAGGGGAGAATGGATGAGCCAGGGAATTACAGACCAGTCAGTCTCACCTCTGTGCCTGGCAAAATCTTGGAGCGGATTATCCTGGAAGGCATGCTGAGGCACATGAAAACCAACAAGGTGCTTGGTGACAGCCAGCATGGCTTCACTAAGGGGAAATCCTGCCTGACCAATCTGGTGGCCTTCTATGATGGGGCTACAGAACTGATGGACAGGGGCAGAGCAGTTGATGTCATCTACCTGGACTTGTGTAAAGCCTTTGACACTGTCTCCCATGACATCCTTCTCTCTAAGTTGGAGAGACATCAATTTGATAGGTGGACCACTCGGTGGATAAAGAACTGGCTGGATGGCCACACGCAAAGAGTAGTGCTCAACGGCTCAATGTCCAGCTGGAGACCAGTAACGAGTGGTGTCCCCCAGGGATCGGTGTTGGGACCGGTCTTGTTCAACATCTTTGTGGGTGACATGGACAGTGGGATTGAGTGCGCCCTCAGCAAGTTTGCCAATGACACCAAGCTGTGTGGTTGGGTTGATATGTTGGAGGGAAGGAATGCCATCCAGAGGGACCTTGACACGCTTGTGGGGTGGGCTGATGCCAACCTGATGAAGTTTAACCATGCTAAGTGCAAAGTCCTACACCTGGGTTGGAGCAATGCCAGGCACAGCTACAGATTGGGCGGGGAGGAGATTGAGAGCAGCCCTGCAGAGAAGGACTTGGGGGTGTGGGTTGGTGAAAAAATGAACATGAGCCGGCAGTGTGCGCTTGCAGCCCAGAAGGCCAACCGTATCCTGGGCTGCATCAAAAGGAGTGTGACCAGCAGGTCGAGGGAGGTGATCCTGCCCCTTTACTCTGCTCTCGTGAGACCTCACTTGGAGTATTGTGTGCAGTTCTGGTGTCCTCAACATAAAAAGGACACGGAACTGTTGGAACAAGTGCAGAGGAGGGCCATGAGGATGATCAGGGGACTGGAGCACCTCCCCTATGAAGATAGGCTGAGAAAATTGGGGCTGTTCAGCCTGGAGAAGAGAAGGCTGCGTGGAGACCTCATAGCAGCCTTCCAATACCTGAAGGGGGCCTATAGGGATGCTGGGAAGGGACTCTTCATTAGGGACTGTGGTGAGAGGACAAGGGGTAATGGGTTTAAACTTAAACAGGGGAAGTTTAGATTGGATATGAGGAAGAAATTCTTTACTGTGAGGGTGGTGGGGCCCTGGAATGGGTTGCCCAGGGAAGTTGTGAATGCTTCATCCCTGACGGCATTCAAGGTGGGGTTGGACATAGCCTTGGATGGCATGGTTTAGTGGGAGGTGTCCCTGCCCATGGCAGGGGGGTTGGAACTCGATGATCTTGAGGTCCTTTCCAACCCTTACTATTCTATGATTCTATGACTTCAGATAGGAGGATAGGAGTTTGGAGTTTTATCTCTTTCGCAGAAATTTTCAAGCTATGTAATTGGACCCACTGGCTGTCTGAGAGTATGAGATTAGAGACAAATAGGATTTGTTAAAACCATTTATTAAAGATACAAAAAAGTCAGTCAGTTGTGCAGGTAAAGTAGTCAGACATCCAGGAAATCTCTGAAAACAGGAGATCATGTATCGCCCCCATAAAG
Organism: Amazona ochrocephala; assembly: GCA_039720435.1. Lineage (NCBI taxonomy): Eukaryota > Metazoa > Chordata > Aves > Psittaciformes > Psittacidae > Amazona > Amazona ochrocephala. The sequence goes on from CM077879.1 coordinate 68,688,197, forward strand.
GGAGAATGTCAAGGAGAATGAGATGAATCAAATGCTTTTAGGTCTCATTGCCAATACAATGTTATTGTTAATGAAGTAATGTTACCTGAATCTGTCAGCTGGTTCTCCCTCCTGGTGTAAATCACTGATCCTTTTAAGTGAGGCTGATTTGGAGCAAACCATTGTCATTGCCCACATGTAAAAGATTACAGAGTGCACAGCACAGGATCAGTTACCTGTCTCAGTTTTTGAGTGTTTTCTGTGGAATGGAAAAGAAGGAAAGGAGGTTTTATTTTTTTGAGGGTTGATAAAGGGAGAGTGTCTTCGCTTATGCAAATAGGCACACACTGTTTATAGTTTCTACAAATATTTCCTCTTGTTTTGGAAGTATGGTGTTAACTAACAACAGTGTATTATCATTTATAAATACTAAAAATTCACTTAAATTCAAAGAAAAAGCAACCATTCTCTGAGGATGAGAAAATAAAAATCTTTCTTTTTGAACAATATTGTCCTTGCAGCAAAATACTTTATATGATATTATTATACCTCCAAAATTACAGATTACATTGACCACATGTGTATTCAAATTCTAGCACTTTCTTTTTTGGTTTGCCTGTGTATTTTTCCTGTTGATACATAATTTTAGTTTGTAGAGGAACACCATTTCATTGTATTGTTGTTATGAGTTGGTATCATTTTTCATTCAAAGACCAACTTTATTCTCAAACAATGTACAGTATACTGGAGCTGGATCTGAATTTCAGGACTTCTTAAACATAAAGACAATTAACTTCAGGGAAAAAAACAACAACAACAACAACAAAACACCAACAAACAAATAACAACCCAAACATGATTAATAAGCAATTATTGATTTCTGTTTTTTTTGTTTTGTTTTTTTTTTTTCTGGGTAATTTTGGTGGTCTTCCCTGCCTTGGAACTAATGACAAGATTCATGGGACCTTGAGTCTCTATTTTCTTGACCGTTGATTCCATCACATGGCGGATTGGCCCTGGGAGTGTACTGGAACAGAGTTGTACCTGTATTTGCTCTGGCTCACCTTCCCCTGTTGAAGAATTGAGTGATGTTACTGGATTCAGATGCATCTTATAAAGGGCAAACAAGCTGGCCAGCCATGAGGAAATTTGGGGTAGCAGAGTTGCAAGAATTCGTGCTAACTAGGAGGAAAAGCGAAACTATTTAGACCTCCCTCCACCAAGCTCCTCCTTGATAAATGTGGATTATGAGGGGCTTAGAGGAGGTTTGCAGTAACTTATGTAGTTGCGGGAAACACTACAGAAACACCTTGAAAGGACTTTGAATGCAGATCCAGGTTCAGTTATAGCATAACATGGGGGTAGAATGGGATCAAAGTTGTGTGGGTAAAATCTTGCACAGAAATGATGAGATGTGTACACCTACAGTAATACAGTTGGTATCCCTCTGTGTCAGGGAATGTGACTTGGACAAAAATGGTAGGAGAAGTGCTACTGGTTTCAATGTAAATGGCTGTGTCTCTTCCCTTCGTCTGTTTTCCATCAAATAGAAATGAAAGAATGGAAATAAATGAAACAAATGACTGCTGTTCCAACTCCTGTTCTTTTAAAATGCAAAAAAGTGTTTCATACTGTGGTTACTTATTTTTAGGCATTTTATTTGATTAAAAGTTAAATCTTTTCTAGAAAGTACTCTAGGGAATGGGAACTTGCCCAAAAGAAGGGCCTTTGCTCACCTTGCTTGCAGCATGGGATGGGCCAAACATAACAAAATACTTTCTTGTGAAACCTTGCGGTGTTCTTCATTTCTCAAGACCTGCTACTCCACAGGTGTTTGCTGGCTGATAAGCATGCAGATATCTGAAACCTGACGAGATATTATATACTTTAGTCTGAATAGTTGATCAGAGAAATGGACAAAATATGAAAGTTTGATACTAATGAACCAAGGTCCTGTGGAACCTGACTGCAACGCTCCTATTGACATCAAAGAAACCCTGGTTTCACTAATATTGTCAGGTTTGTGTGGCTAGAATCTTGGGACTGCGTTGGTAGCATGTGCTTAAAGAAGATTATACCATGCTTATGTTTGACAAATCTTAAGTTTAATGTACAGAACAAATACCTCTAAAGATAGCTTTTTAAAGCCAGCTAACAGTAAGTTCTATTTGTAGCGACAGATACCTCTTTGTTGCTATACAAAGATAAGGAGGCTGCTTGTCAGAAACATAGTCAGGATGGAAATCCTTGTATTTTGTAAATTTTAAGTTTTAGAGTCTCACAGGCAATAGTCATGCATCCTTTATGTTTTAAAAGTTCTTGAAGTAATGCTACGTATAATGCTACAGAGACAAAAGAATTCTCTTACAGGTAGTAAATTAGATGAAATTGATTGTGTTGAGAGATATTTTCTGAAATTGATGCTGAGGCAATACAAAAAAAATCCACATTTTTTAAATACAAGTAGTATTTAGAAATACTGCTTTGTATTGATCAAAACCACTGTTAATTATAAAATACCTTAGCAAGTGATTTTTCTTTATAATTGTCCAAAGCAAAAAAGCACAGCAACTGTTAATAAGCATCTAGAGTTAATCCCACAGGTATTGCATTCTCTTGGTCACTTATTAGTGTCCAGAAAATATCCTCTGCCTGCTTATTACTACTCAATTAGTGTTTGGCGCACTCAGTTTGGAGTATCATATTATTTCAAAGCAGACAGAGCAACAACTTACAAAGGAAAGCCAATAGCCAGCTGTAAGCTTCTTGCCTACTACCAAGATGCGCTGAATTGCATCTCATTTCACTGTAGATATTTCAATTAAGACATTGTTGAAAAAAGTGAACTTTTACTCAGACCTAGAAATAAATTTTATTTGTTCTTGGAGTTTGTTTTATTTGGGGGTTTTGCCCTGAACATCATTGTGGACTTGGTTGTCTAAAATAGGTAGGAATTCCAAGCTCTTTTGATGCCCTTACTGTTTCTTATATCCATTAAGAAAATGTGTAAAAGTGTGTGCTTTTAGGTAAGAAACACTAACTATGGGGATTTTCATGTCTTCTCAGAAAATTAATCCATAAGAAATCAGAAATCTTACCTAGCAAACTACTGAGGCACAAATTAGACTTGACATGCAAAAGTTGATGTACAACTCTTACTACTTAAAGAATAACATTTTTACTTAAGAAAAGCATGTAGAAAACCATAACATCAATCTAAGGATATGTAGTATTCCCTGTAAAGGTGTGTGAATCCAGTCTTAGGTATATGGGCACCACAATTTCTAGTATTATGGGAGAAAAAAAGACCATGAAATATGCATTTAAGATCAGGGAATTCAGGCCAAAATTCTGTCAGAGAGGCAGATCCAGAGCACAAGTGTGTTTTGAGCTGAGTTTTCAAGTGTGATTAAGAAAGTTAATACAGATGTTGGATGCATAACAAAAGCAGTAACTAACAGAAGTAGGAAGATGATCCTACCTTTTTGTAGCTTTGGTAGTGGCAAGCACAGATACTGGCAGTGCAGATTTTTAATATTTATGATAATAAGAAAGGCATTCAATTTAGGGGAGAGTTTAGAAAATGGGAAATGTAAAGGCTTTGAGAAACTGCCATGCTATGGTATTTTTTGTTTATTATAAACTTTATCATGCTCTTAAGGTTAACTAAATAGTTAGAAATAGATAAGTACACCTGTAGTACAGAAATTGCATTCTTCAGATGAGACCTTTTAGCCAGATAACCTCTGAGTGGTTGTTCAAATCAAAGATTTGAAAAATTGCTAGAGGAACTAAGTCACAACAGTCACACTGGTTTGCACCTTGGCTTATAAAAGCGTATCACTTAATAAACTCATCTACCTGTTGTGAACTTCAGTGCTGTAAATGTAGAATAACAGATAAAAGCTATGCTGTGGGCTGGTACACACCCTGCATGCAGACTGAAAAGAATTCCTTTCCTTGTTCAGTGTTTCCAAACATGCTATTAGGGTGGGGAAAGAAGAAGTTTTAATGAGGGAGTTACTTCAGAGTGTCGCAGGGTTGGGAGTGGCGGATTGTCCTTTTAAAGAAAGGACTTAAATATTTGTAATGGGAGACTTAAACTAGACTCTTATGTAGTGGGCTCTTCGTGATAATATGGTTATTCTGTGATCTAAAACTTCCCTTTCTGCCTTCAAAGCAGCTACAAATTATGGAAGGTTGTGCTGTAGAGCCTTTTCCTCTCAAAAGCTATAAGCTTGAAATGGGGGGATGGGAAGGAAGGGGGAAAATGCAAAGAAATTACATAGTTTAGACCTAAAACTTGTTTCTTGTCTTATTTAGCCGAACTCAGATCAAGGGGGGCAGTTTTATGTATGTGATGACTCCATTGATGTCAGGTGCTGGGCAGCACCTTCCCCAGGTGTACATGAAGGCTGGTACCAATCAGGTCAGCTGAGAAACACCTGCTTGTAACACCTGGCAGGAGAATCAGACCTTACAGCAGTGGCTTACAGATGCCAGTGGTTCAGTAGTCAAAGCTAACTTCAGAGTACAGAAGTTTTAAAAGAGTACTAGCAAGTATGTGAAAATGAGTGTTTGTCACCAGCGGTACAGGTAGGCAGCTCTTCTTTCTACAGGCTTGAATGATTTTTACTAAGTCTTCTCTCAGGTTTTTTTGCATTTCTAAACTTGGGAAGGTTTGTCTTGCTGATAACCCAACTGAATATCCCTTAAATTAGTCTTAAGACTTTTGTTCCTTGCTTAGCTTCTGTTTCATATTACAATTGGGTTTTGTTTGCTTTCTGGTTGGGGGTGTGTGCTTACTTTTTAAAATATATGACTAGCCAAAGTGTTTGTGACTACTGAGAAATAGTAGGAGGCAGAGATTATATAATGCTGTTTTATCAAGGGGAAGAACAAGAAAAAGCTCTGTAGCATTCCGTTTCTTAGGAGATTGTTCTTCTGATATAAAACCCAAGATTGTTTTCACTAAAGCTCCTACACGTTGTGGTTATGCTGCCGGCCAGAACCTGGAATGATAGTGGCACGGTACAGTTTTCTTTTGGCAACTGAAACCAGCAACTTCCTAGATGTTGAGCGCTTAGAGAGGACACCATGAGAGGTCCAATTTCTGACCCTCGGAAAAGCTTGCTGCTTCTCTGAACAGTGAGAGTTGCGGTGTTTGTGAATGGAGAGTAAAAGTCTCCTGTATTGGTACCACTGAAGTCCCTTGTGTGCTCTAGGGTATGCAACATAAATGGTTGAAACTAAAATGCTATGTGATGTTCAAACTTGCTTTAAACTAGTGCAGCCATATTCTGACTTTACATCACAAAATAAATCAGTATAGCTACTGTCTCCTAATGATGAAGCTATTATCAGGGTTAAGGCAGTATTTATATTTTGCAGTCACAATGAGTAAGTCTGTATGCTACTTTTTAAATAAAAACTACAAGTTATATATAACTATTAAAAAAAAGTTTTAAGGAATCAGCTTTCAAAGACTTAAGCTGTAAATGACAACTCTTTTTCAAACTCTGCTATTGTGTGAGTGGGGTAATTGCTTCTGATTGGCCATAGTAACTGGAGGATTATACAAATTAATACCAGGTTTTGAGGTCTGTATGCCTGAGGACATGTGAGGATGGCAAAAGGAGAGAAACAGTAGGGTATATTCTAAATTAGTTGTAATTTTATTTACAGTTCAGTGCAGTGGTAGTGCTTTATATCTCCTGAGAGTCTCTTAGCTGTTTATGTTAACCTTGCCTATGTATCAGATGCTTTGTGTTTTCTGGTGTACCAGGCACAGCCAGTTCTGCTTAAGCCCCTGACTGCTCTAATGTTTAAATTCCAAGATAAGCAAAAAATATCATTCTTTTTGTTGTATCTCTATATTTACACATATGTAACTGATGCTTGTTAAGACTTTCTTAAAATGCTCATTGTTAAGTGTGAGAAATAACCTAACCATCAGAAAGAGGTTTTGGAAAATGTATTGTCTGCTTTTAAAGTGCTCACACATCACTTGCATAGCAAATAGGCACTCAAACATCTTTCTGGTTGCAATTTTACATATATTTGTGTGACCGTAAAAAAGGATCTTAGTGTGATTACTTCAGTTCTGTACAAAATCTGTCAGCTGTTTTGGGTTACAGGTCATAATTTCTATGGTAATTGGCTTTGAAATCTTAACTCTCAACTCAATCAGATGATTGCCACAATGAACTGTTGGACTGGCTGCATTCTACTTGGTTACTAGAGGTTAACATGTGTATCAGGGCTTGTGCATCCGAAATTAATTATAGTTGTGTGATTATAAGAAAAAAGTTTGGTTCAGAACTTCTCAATTTCAAGGAGTTCCTTTAACTTCACTTTTCTTACACACTATTTGTCAGTGTAAATCTTAAACTAAGGTTCACTGGACTTTAATGGAACAGGTGGTGATTCTCTTTTCCAGCTTAATGAATCCTCTATGCTGCACCAAGGTTTGGACTGTCTCTTAGCTATGAATACCTTACGGTCTTATGTGAATGCAGAGCAGAAATGGTCTCAAGTGTAATTTGGGATTAGGAGTATTAGTGAAAGATATGTAAAGCACAGAGCAAAAGTGGGATTTTCCCCCCCCCTTTTTTAGGTGTATTTATGCTTCCATAGCATTGGGCTAACATGGCGATAGATCAAGATCTCTAGAATCTTTCACTGATGTCAAGCATCCTTATTTTATTGACGTCTCATCTCTCCCATTAGTCACAACTAGCTTTAATATTGCAATACAGTGATTGGGTTTTTTGTTGGTTTATTTTTAACTTGTATATGACTATAGGAAGGAAGCCACTTGGCTGTGTTTGAGGCACAGTGAAGCTACTTGAGCAAGTAAAACTTTGTTTTTGTTTAACAATTCTTTGAACTTGATTCTAAGTATCTTGTATAACTAACATTGATCCAAAGTCCACCAAACCAACTGAAAGGTGATTGCAGGACTTAGTGGGCTTTGAATGAGGTCCTAAGAGCTGGGAAAACAAATATTCCCTTTCTGCAAATATATATGAAAGCATTTCCACCTATTTATTTCAATTTTAATTAATATGAGCACCCATGTCTGCACGCTTACAGGACTGGGATTTACTGACATATGAAAGATGAAATATTTTAAAAGTGAAAGAGACAGGAGGAGGATATGAGCAAGGTAGTCAGAAACACTGCATGTGGTTTGGATTTAGGTTGTCAGCACTATTGTAGAACATATTTAATATCACTATATGTTAGGTTTCCATAACTTCATAATACATCATCTACCTTTTTTCAGGTGTACATTGATATTTCTGATCAACTGTACTACCTCAGAACAAACTGAAAGATAGAAGCAAGCCGAACATAAGTACATGGGAAAGCAGTTCCTCAACTTTTCCTGCCCAATTTTTATCTTGAGATAAAAATTGTAACTGAACCCTTTTCTCACTCCACTTATTTTAATGGGAAAATTTGTCTTACCTTCCAGGAAACTTGCTGGAAACAACATAAAATCTTTAAATTTTGCACAGACCTTCTGTACTGGCACTGTTCCTTATAAAACAAATGTCTAGGTTTGATTAAAGATGAAAAAAATGCAAGTTTTCTTAAGTTTGCATTTTTGTGTATGTATATAGATGTACAGACAGTTTTTGGTAGGTAACTTGTGTTACTGGTTATGTAGTTCTACCAAAGAACAGAACTTGGCCTAGTGGGTTTGAATATATCAAGAACATAAAACCCTCTTCCATCTGTAAGTGATGATTCAGCAACATCTTTGTTACTGATCAGTCCAGTTATATTTGCCCAGAGATATCCTATTGGCTTGAGGAAAATGAGCTGAATATATTTAGATTCCTGAAAGGACAAGTCCCATAGAACTTTGTTAGCATCTATTAGCAAATGATTGTATAAACCTGGTACTAAACCAGCGAAGTATACTTGGTCTCCCTATGCACTTTATTTTCAAAAAAGTGTTGATATTAAAGATACAAAACCCCGGTCCTGTTTTGTGATAGTTAAGAGTGTGCAAACAATCTTCCTGCACAGTGGGACTCAATAACTTGCTGATGTTTTCCTGAAGAATTTTGGGGGGAAAATGGTAGAGTAAATAAAGCTTTAAGCAACTTGTCCCTTTAATGAAATACTAGGCTCAAAGTGCAAAATATAAAAAAGTGCAGTAGTAATTTCAACAGAAACCTCGGGTGGTTTCGTTCTGGTGTTGGTTTTGTTGTGGGTTTGTTGGTTTGTTTTTTTGTTTTTTTTTTGTTTTGTTTTTTTTTTTTTTAATCCAGTAGCATTTTTATCTTCTGGTCTCAGCCACAAGACCGAGCAAGGACTGAGCAGCTGCAAGGCAAACTGAATAGGAATGGTCCCAAGCAAAGTGGAAACCGCCTAGGCTGCTTTTATTTTTCTAACTGTGAGGAATCGCTTAGCAGTAAGTGAACAGCCTGAAGTCACCGCCGTTTAGTCAATTTCCCTCTTCGCCCTCTTGCTGTCTACACGCATCATGAGCTGTATGCCAAGTTTGGGGTGAAGGGAAGAAAATTCTACCTGTATGAAAAGATGAAGTATCAACAGCCTCTTCTAGAGCACGAAGTTGTTGGCTTTGAAAGTCTGTCTGCTGAATACGCTCACCCCTCTAGATGACACTCATGTTTTGGGTTCTGGGCCGGGAGGCACTTGCCGTGGCCCTTGCGGGCTCCTCCACCCGGCACCGAGACGAGCACTGTCGCTCTCCGGGAGGGCTCGGCTGAGCTTGCCCGGCTACCGCCGGCTGCCCTGAGTACCTGCTCCCCTTTGCCTTTCCTTGCATCTCCCTAGCTCAGCCTTGCTTCTCCTGCCAGGCCTTATCTACCTCTATTTGCCGTCCGTAATCTCGCTGCATCCCCTCGCTGTCGCACCTCATGAGGGAGAGAGGCTGCGACCATGTTTGCGCTGGGAGGGGGGCCGAGGCGGGTTTGCGGCTCTTCTGCACCACTCCAGCGCAGCAGCCCACCCGGCCGCGGGTCGCGCTGCTTTTTCGCGGCCCCAGCCCGCTCCTCACCGCCGCGCCTGGCGTACGGGGATATCCCGGCCCCGGGCCCCAGCCGGGGACATGGCTGCCAGAGCAGCGCTGGTGAAGGGTCCTTTCCTCAGTCCCGGGGCGGTGCCCTGGCCCCTTAGTAGCCACAGCAGCCGTGCCATGGTTGTGGGGACGCGGTGGGTTGCGGCATCGGCGGTGCTGTTGCTGATCCGGCTCCTGTGTGCGCACGGCGCGGCGGATCCCGATACCTCTGCTGTCCCGGGCTCCAAGCGGGGGCTGCGCGTCCCGCTCGGCCGCTTTGTCTCGCTGAACCTGGCGGCAGCTCCGGTGGCGCCGGGGACAGGTGTGCTGCGGTAGCGCTGGGGAGCGGGCAGGGCCCGCAGCCCGCCGGTGCTCTGCATCCCCTGCACCTTCCCCGTGCGTTCGCCCGCGGGCAGGTCACCTACACCCACTTCAGGGCCCGCAGCCCCGGCCAGTACCGCCTGCGTCTGCAGCTCCCCTACGACTCGCCCCGCAGGACCCTCGTCGTGCCCTTCACGCTGGAAGTGGAGATACTCTCCCAGCAGTTGTGCCTGCTCCCCCGCAACCTGCCCCTGTCCGTGGAGTTGCTGCGGGGCCTCAGCGCCCCCTTGGACGGCAAAGTGCTGAACTTAACCTAGAGAGAACCCGGCCGGCGCTGACGTCTCACCCTGCTGCCTCCCGAGGCTGCCGGTTCCAGCCCCCTTCCCGCCTACGGGCGGCTACTGGACGCCGAGGAGCGGCCTCTGCCCGCCGGCCACACCGGAGGCTGTTCTGCCGTGTTGCAAGCGGGGATCCGCTACCAGCATATGGCGGCGACTGCATCCTGGCGTGGGTGTCCATGCAGCCTGCCACTGGGCCGAAGCAGCAGGCGTACTTTCAAGCACTGGCGCAGATCCTCGAAGAGACAGACAAGAAGCCGCCCAACCCCAGTTTCCTGGCGCTGCTTAGGATGGAAGTGGACCAATTTGCACTCACAGCCCTCACGCTGGACATGTTGGCTGCTGAGGACCTGGAGACCTCCCCACACCTCCTGATCTTCAACCTCACCTCTGCCTGACCCGGTGACCCACGGCAGCAAGACTTCCTGCTCAGCACCCATGACGCCAGCAGCCTTCTTCCTACCTTCTTGCAGCAGGAGGTGAAGGAGCTCAAAATTGCCTACCAGCCCCCTACCCTGGACTCAGACGAGGAGCAGCTTTTCCAGGTGGAAATGAAAGTGCTGGACCCTGACTGTGCCTCCTCAGAGCCTTTTGCTTTCATTACCCTGGTAAAGCCTATGAACACATTGGCCCCTGTGGCCACTTTATGTTGTGTGGCTAGCCCACAGCTGATGCTCTTTGAGGGCCAGTCACAGCCCCTGTCTGGCAACAACTTAGAGATCAGTGATGAGGACAGTCTGAAAGAGGTGAAAGCTCGGGTCTTGTAGGGCCTGTGGCAAGGGAAGCTCAAGGTACTGGGTGTACCGCCCAGGTGCAAGTACTTTACAGTTGTAGAGCTAGCAGCAGGGCAGGTGATTTACCAGCACGATGGCAGTGAGCACAGCTACAGTGACAACATTGTTTTCTGCATGGCAGATGGGCAGCACCATGTCGAATTTCTGTATGTATGAGACCAAAGAAAGCAGAGCAGGGTCAGAAAGTGACTCCACTTCCTCCTCATGGCACTTTGTGAAGGATGAACATGTGTATGAGAGGGTGGTGAATGAGTGGCTGCAGCAGGACATCCTTGATGGGAGGCTGTTCTTCAGGCACGTGGACCTCACAGTGCCAGCCCAGTGATGGGCCATGTTGCATTCCAGCTGCAGGATGACAATGATCCCCCAACAAGTCCAGGGACTATCACTATCAAAGTCCAACCAGTAGATAACCTGTCACCTGGACTGTACTCAAGTACTAGCCTGCAGATGACAGTGCAGGAATACCAGCTTCTTTAAGAAGTGCTACTTATGGTACACTGACCTGTATACAGATGACTGGCAGCTGAAGTGCACTTTGCTGATACCCCCAGCTGACACAGATGAGAACTGCTCTGTGGTCACTGGAGAGATTGTGTTGGCTTACAGTCCTGAGATGTCCATTACACATTTCACCAAGCCCAAGTCAACCATCACAAGGTGGCATATCAACCCCCAGATCAGGAGCTGGGAATCACACCACGGGTAGTTCAGTTCACATTCCTTGTAGAGGATTCAGCTGGCAATTCTCTACAAGGTACCTTTACTCTCTTCTTGCAGCCAGCGAACAGCTAGCTTCCCCAGATCACCAGTACAGGCTTTACTGTGCTTAAAGGAAACAGCTTCCTTTTCACCAGCAATCAACTGGATGCCAGAGATGAGGACACATCTACAGACCACATCATCTTCACTGTAACTCAAGATCCAGTGCAGGACCATCTATCTTATCGAAAGGAGGGTCAGATGGTGCAAGGGGAATCTTTCCTACTAGATGAAATTGCTGGAGGGCACATCTCCTGCAAGCACAGCTGTGATGAGTTTGCCAGTGATTCATACCAGTTAGAAGTGAGTGATGGAGTCCATCATGTGCCAATCACAGTCAAGATTGCAGTGCAGCCTGGGGGTGATTAAAACCCAAGTATTGTTCTCCCTGGTGGTCACAGGCAGGTGGAAGCAGACATTGATGTCCTGGAAAATGGTGCTACTGAAATTACTATGTCACTTTTCCAGGGTACAGAAGAGGATGCAGGTGACTGGGTGCTTAACTTTGTTGTGCAGGTTCCACCCAAGCTGGGTGGCATCATAGTGGGTGGAATGCAACCAGAAAAGTTTACCCAGCATGACCTCATCAGTGGAGCAGTAGCCTACACTCACACCAGCAGGTACTGGCTTGAGAAAGAGGTATGATTCTTTCAATCTCGCCCTTTCTGACCTCTCCAGCAGATGAGTGGTGGGAGGCATCACAGTACAAAGGGTGCATGTGGTTGTAACTATATCACCAGTGGACAGCATTGCATCTGAAGTGGTGGTTGTGGCACAGCCGCTCAGTTCCCTCCCTGTCCTTGAGGGAGGGAAGAGAACTCTAACTCTGGATCAGCTAGATGAAGAGGATGTGGATACTCCTAGAGATGACATCCTGTGCATTGTCACAGTTCAGACCTCTTCAGGATATTTGGAGAACGTCTCTCCAGCCCCAGGGTCTGAGAAGTCTAGAGCTGGTACTGCCATTAGTGCTTTTTCCATCAAAGATGTTTGTCTGGGCCATGTTACCTGTGTGCAGAGCATTCACAAAGGGGTGGAGCCTGTGGAGAATAGATTCACTTTCCAGTGCTCTGCTGGTGTTAACTTCTCACCTCACCAGTTCTTCCCCATTGTCATCATCCCCACCAATGACAAAAAGTCAGAGTTATTTGTGTGTGAATTAATGGTGCTTGAAGGGATGAGCTTGGTGATTGACACCGCCATCCTCAACGGAGCCAATGCAGACATGCCTTCAGATGAACTCTGTTTTGTTATTGCTGTCCTTACTAAGCATGGGCAGATTGTGCAGCAGCTGTCCACAGGAACTGCACCTGTTCATAGCTTCACCCTGGAGAAGATCCAGGAGGTCCAGTTTTGTATATGAGCATGATGACTTGGAGACGAAAGAAGATAGCTTCCAAATTCAGCTGATTGATGGATACCACACCGTGGAGCAGAACGTGCTTATTACAGTGATCCTGGTAAATGATGAGACCCCTAGGACGGCAATCAACAACAGTCTGGAAGTAGAGATTGGCAAGTCAAAGGCCGTCTCTAGTCAAGACCACAGATATTGATTTAGAGGACAAGAGGCCTTGTTATGTTACCCATTTGGCATCTGTGCAGGGTTTCTTACAGCATCTGAACAGACAAGAGGAAGTGCTGTGCAACATTGCACAAGACATGAACTTAACACAAGATGATTTAGACCAAGGTTTTATCCACTACTTTCGTACTGGCCTACAGGGACTGTGTGATCTGGTTAAATTTGATGCTACTGATGGAATTAATGCTTTGATAGACAGGTACGTTTGTATTACCATTGGTTTCATTGATATGGTCTTCCCTGAGGTGATCAACAAGAGTGTAACTCGGGAAAAAGGTGGAAAGGTGACATTCAAAACTGATCTGCTCAGCACAAGTGATGTTAACGGTCCTGATGAAAATTTGTGTTTCAGTGTCATCCGGTCCTCAGCCTGGGGCCATGTAGAAAATTTTTACAGTCCTGGAGCACCTGTTGTTTTCTTTACTTAACTCCAGCTTGCTAGCAACAAGATTTACTGCATTCACACTGGAGAGGATGAGGTGAAGATAGACAGTTTTGAGTTTGAAGTGACAGATGGGTGTAACCTAGTCTTCCTCACCTTCAGGGTCACCATCACAGACGTGGACAATAAAAAGCCAATTCTCACTATTGGAGACCTGGTTGCTTGTGGGTGATGGGATAGAAGTAGTTAATGAAATGGATTCAGGCATTATCGCCCTGATCTGACTTAAGCCCTGGGAACAGTGAAGAAAACACTAGGTGCTATTGCCATGGTTGGCCTAAGCCTTGGGAACTGTAAAGAGAACAATGAAGGATAAAGATCGGTTAGCAAAGCAAAGCAGACAGTTTGCAAGATAAAGCAGGATGTGCACCTCAAAGACAGACCAAACAATGTGAATATTTGTAACCCTTAGTAGTTTTGCTAAATCGGGATGATAAAGGAGTGAAAGAGTGGAAAGTTACTGCTTAGCACTTAGTAGACTATAAAAGGGTTCTGGTTTGTATGTACCTGCATTCATGTGTTTCCTACTGTGTGTTAAATATACATGTGTGCATCTTACCGTGTACATAGCGTAGTATTGCTCATAAAAAGATGAGAAAAAAGTCTGAAATGGTGATTTGCAGAACCCACACCAGTTTCTTTTCAAAGACTGAAGTACCTGTTTGCCTGCCTGGAAATTAAATCCTGGCTCAAAAATCACTATTGTCTTCAGAGAAAATCTGGAAAGGTGCTTAACATTTCTGCTCATCACTGCATCTAGCATTTAAAAAAAAAATGGGTGGGTGAGGGGGGTGAGGGGACACCCAGTGTAGCCTCAGTGATTTGGGTGGTATTTTGTGTGATTCTGTTCCACAGAGAAAGCTCAGTAGGTAAGGAGGCATCCTTTAGGTCAGCTCCACCAAACCTATGTGGACGGAAGAGCCTCAAAGGATGGTGAGGCACTGTGAGAGCAACCTGACTATAAATATCCTTGTACTCCAGCTGATCTTAGGGAGTTTGCTGGGTTAGGACTGTCATTTATCTGTCCTGGATAGAAGAGGATGTTGAAAGCTTTCACAGGGAAATTTACAGCCTAGACTTTGCCTACTCTTCAGTGTGCTTTGACAATCAACAGAGGAGAGCAACATTTACCAAAATTCTCATTAGATGGTATAAGAGGATTAGGAGTCTTGGTTATTTTTCTGTGCTCAGGTATGTTACCTTTCTTTTGCAAGAGAAAATAATCTGAGGAGAGAAAAATTCTTTATCTCCATTTTATGTATTTGCCTATAACTTCCAGGTAAGTTGTAGCTCTAAGATACTGATAACACCATTTATTTTCAAAAGTCAGTTCACCTGTCAAGCTACAGTGTTGTGAAAAATCATTTGCTGTCCATTTGAGAATGTGTCTTAACATTTTCAGTTGTCAGAAAGCATCCAAATCTGACATGCCAGAACAAAAGAAACTGGTAACCCTGGGAGAGGAAGTCTCCTAGTAGATCAGAATTAGCTCTACAGCAGCTTAATGCTGACTGGAGTATAAAGAACATTTAGGTATATCCCATACATTTTTATATCAAATGAAATTGTTGTTTATGTAACTGAAATAAAAGCAAGAGTAGATTTCTCTGATATCTTCGTGTTAATGAAATGTGGCACAAGGTAGTACACCTGCATCTTTAGGGTAATAGAAATGCCTTGATAGTTTTTTCCCTTGTTGCTGCCGTTGTTCGAGCTAATAACTAAATTTTTGTTGTGTTGCTGAGTATAGACCAGTGCAAGAAGCCATGCCACATTATACAAGTTTGGTTGCTGAAATGCTTTATCTGCAAATTAGCCAACTTGCTAGTAAGTAATCAAATAGTAAAGGTGAAATGAACTAGGTCCTATATGCTCTAGAAATTCTATGATGACTCATTTAGCATATTCTTTTCTTAGCCAATATTGTTGAAATGAAGAACAGCCACATCCTGAAAGATGGTGATAATGCTACCAGTGATATCTTCTATTTCTCCATTTAAGACAACAGTAAGATTAAGATGCTTAATTATACATATCAGAATTACACCATCTGGAAGACTGATCACATTAAATAAACAAGTAAACTGTTACTTCTTTTTAAGTAATACCTAAAAGTGCCATGAATACCTAGGGAACACAAATCAGGGTATTTTATAAATTTTAATGTTAAAATGTTATAATTAGTGCAAAGTCCTGTGGCAAGCTGTGAACTCTTAGTGGGATATACTGTTGTCACAACACTTTTTTCAGGGGCCTTTATGGAGGGCTGTTGGCAGTGACATTTCCTCATGGTCAACTGTGCGTGTTACAAAAATTGAACCATGCAAGGTGGAGCATCGATGGTTTTGGAATTATAGCCAACTACTGAATCAAAAAAGAAAATTAATGTTAATCTTTGTTAAAGAAGCAGAGTTCAGTTGATCTAGATCATGACTGATGGCAAAATGCTAAGATTGCCTGGTTAAGCCCATTTTGCTCTTACATACAAGACATTCCCCATGGCTGGCACTTCATATCTTTGGCAACTTTATAGCTGGAAAGAGCTTCCCTTTTAGGATCCAGTAGAGTAACTGGAGAACAAAGCTATGACAGGCTGAAAATGGCTTTTGGTTTGTGCTTCTGCTGGTTATGCTGAAAGAAAGAGGTTGAACACTGGCCAGCTGAGAGAGGTGGAAAAAACAAGCTAGATTTCACAAGCCAATTATTTTCTAGCTCTTTTTGAAGTAGTATGCAACCAATGCAATCAAAATCAAATGGGGCTATTAATTTAACAAAAATTAGAGATGCATTCTTTGTCTATTTTTGTTTACATTTCACTTAGCACTCAGGAGAAGGTGCTGTGAGCTGCTGTGTTTCTTACAGAGATCTTAGTTTGCTTTCACTTAATCAATATACAAGTCTTTGCGGCATGACTAAGTGCAGTAATATAATTGAGATGAGAAATAAGGGGGAAAAGGAATGACATGACTCAACAGATGGTAATTCTTGTTCCCTATACACCCAGGGATACAAAGGGAGTCAGTTACTGGATGTTTTCATTAACAGCACTTTCAGGCTCTGCTAAATGGAGTGATTCTTTCAGCTATATTACTTCATCATCTGTCTGTTCCAGGCGTCAACAGAGTAAGGAAAGCTGTGGCAGTAAATGTGTGCAGCTATGCTTGTAACGAAAGTATGTACTGACTGAAGGGTTGTTGCATACTAATGTGACTGGCACAACTACAGGAAGAGTACATGGCTACAGGAAGGTGTGCTGAGCAAGCAACATCTGGAAAATCACTTAAAACTTGTTTGGTGTGGGAAAGCAGGTTGAAAAGTCAATGCTGTCATTACTACTATAGCACAAGGAAATGACTTCAAAAAAATTCTATTTTGATTAGTCTTGTGATGGCTTTGGTGCTCAGAAATACATTCAACATTCTCCCAGGGACATTCACCTCCCAGGGGAGTGCTTGTAATAAGGCATAACTGTAGTAGCTGTTGTACAGCTTGGGACAAAGTACCTAAAAGCCCAACAGAGCATGTACACTGCTTTAGTACAGTTTGCAACTGCTTCACCAACACTCAAGAAAGCCTGCTATTTTCTATGTGTTTATGTTCTAGCTTCTGAAGTCCTCTTAAAAACATTAATTTTGTGTCAGCACATACAAAAGAAACTCTGAGCAATAAAATAAATGTATGTCTGTATGTATAAAATGTGTGGAGAAAATGCATGCATTTTTCTCTCTTTTCACTGCCCTTGCAGTAACACAATCAGGTTCTTCCATACAGAATTTTCAGCCTTTAACAGGAGAGTATGCCTCTTGAATAATAGCATTTTGTCTAACCTAAGATTCCTTAGGTTCTTTTCTGGATAACTACTTGTTCTGCTGTTTGAGAGCACTGCTGGGAAACCTTTATCAGTGACATGTGAGAAAGGATGGCTGGCAGCTTTCAGAAAAGTTGATCCATCTAACTTGAGGAAACTCTTCCCATTCCTGCCATTAAACTGAAGATTTGGGCAGAAGTACTGAAATTTTAACCTACTGATTGTGGTTCATGTTGATAGCTCTGATTTATGTGTGTTCAGTGTGTTGAGCCTGCAGTTCATTTCACAGAATGAATGTTGGTACAAATTGAAAGTAAAGTAAGTAAAGTTTGTCTGGTTTTAATGATTTTTTTCATGTGATGAGCTTACATATAGCTTAATGTTAATTTTATTCAAAGATTTGTAATGGAGCAATGCAGTAAACCTGGAGTGGTTATTTTTGACTTTAGCCTATTTGAATGCTTCATCCCTGGCGGCGTTCAAGATGGGGCTGGACATAGCCTTGGATGGCATGGTTTAGTGGGAGGTGTCCCTGCCCATGGCAGGGGGGTTGGAGCTAGATGATCTTAAGATCCTTTCGAACACTAACTATTCTATGATTCTATGATTTCAGAAGCATTCGTTGTTTTTCCTTGGTGATTTTTATGCAAAGATCAACCCAGTTGGACTTGGTTTGTTCAGTGCCTCTCCACCTTGTTTATGTTCTGTGATACTTTGTGTAAGTAACTCTTATTTAGCCATAGAGTTCACCTTTTTTATTTTGTAGTCTTTTAGTACACTTAACTTCTTGACATTGCTGTCATTGGTGCCCATTAGACCTGGTTTTCAATTACTGCTGCCAAAAGAATGAGAACTTGCTGATGCTGAAAGCTAAAATGTTTTGCTGATGTGAACTCTGTGGGACGAATTCAGGTTTCTTTCAAACCTTGTGTAGAATGCAATTTTAGGAGTTAGATTATCCCTTTGGATAAATGAATCCTACTGAAATACACTTAGAAGTATTTGCTTTCCATAAAATATTAAAGAATTTGGTTTCCATAAAATATTAAAGAAAATAATGTATTGTGAATTTCTAGCTACTAAAAAATATCTCTGAGAAATTTTTTCTGAAAGAAAAATTTAGACTATGATCTAAAGTGTGAATTTATTCTGTGCATTTTGCTTGATGTGGTCTCAGGTCCATGGGGTGAAAATCTAACCATGCTAAAGTTAGTGGCAGCTTTTCTATTAATTCTAGTTGGCCTGGGATTTTGCTCAGAGGCTTTCTCACCTGTATTTATTTGGTGCTACTGCAAGTGAGTGCATAGGGGAGTGTGGTTGGGTGAAAATCCGAAGGGAAACCTAGCAGTTTTCTGGTAGTATGTGAGCTTTCAATCTTTTTTCTTGGCTTTTTCTTCCCAAAGACTTAGGCTGTTCAGCCATTCTTAGACTCTGTTGATCAGAGGCTGACATAAGGAGCTTCAGTCTTTTATTTTTAAGCTTGTTAATGTTTTTCCAGGCAAGGAGTACCGCTCCTTAGTTCTGCATAACCTCCCAGGGTTTTACTTGAAACTGGAACCTAAGAAGGTACAAGAATATCTTTTGTAATTCCATGAGCAGCAGTTACCACAGATTCTAATACAATATTAAAGTAAATCACATGCTTATAAAATCTCGAAACTTTAAGATATCTGGTCACTTAAGAATACCTGGTTTTGTTAAGGCACAATGTACAAGTGAAAAATTAATCTCTCAGTAGAATTAAATGGTGTTTTGTTGTTTCCTTTTGTAACAAAAATTGAAATACTGCAATTCCAGCAGCTTATTAGCAATCCTTGGTTTGGATTTGATTACCTGAACTGGCAGCATGTAGCTACTGCTCAAACTTACTATCTGGTGAGGTTTGTGTGTGTTAATGACTATTTATCTAACACAACTGTCTACTTTCACATGAAGGTACTATTTCCTGTAATTTTACAAATCAACTTTGTGTTACCATACGCAACGCAGTGTGTCATCCTCTTGCTAAACAGTTATTCTTTTTAGTAGTCAGGTTTGTGCATTTATCTCCTCACATCCACAGATCTGAAAATAGTTTGCAGAACTTGCAAAAGCTGCTGCAGTGGTACAATTTCACCACTTCTGGACGAAAACAAAAATCACACTTCTTTGATAGGCCTGACTAATTTGGCAGTTCCTACAGATAATTCAACTAATCTGTTTTATTCTTTTCATTGGTTGGTTGGTTCAGTGCTTGCAATAAAAGAGTTCACCAAGAATGGTAAAAGCCACAAAGCAAAATCATCAAATCATAGAATAGTTAGGGTTGGAAAGGACCTTAGGATCGTCTAGTTCCAACACCCCTGCCATGGGCAGGGACACCTCCCACTAAACCATGCCACCCAAGGCTCTGTCCAACCTGGTCTTGAACACCGCCAGCGATGAAGCATTCACAACTTCTCTGGGCAACCCATTCCAGTGCCTCATGACCCTTACAGTGAAGAATTTTTTCCTTATATCCTATCTAAGCTTCTCCTGTTTAAGTTTTAACCCATTACCCCTTGTCCTCCCACCACAGTCCCTCATGAAGAGTCCCTCCCCAGCATCCCTATAGCCTCCCTTCACATACTGGAAGGCTGCTATGAGGTCTCCATGCAGCCTTCTCTTCTGCAGGCTGAAAAGCCCCAACTTTCTCATCCTATCTTCATACGGGAGGTACTCCAGTCCCCTCATCATCCTCGTGGCCCTCCTCTGGACTTGTTCCAACAGTTCCATGTCCTTGTTATGTTGAGGACACCAGAACTGCACACAATACTCCAAGTGAGGTCTCACGAGATCAGAGTAGAGGGGCAGGAGCACCTCCTTCCACGTGTTGGTTGCGCTCCTTTTGATGCAGCCCAGGATACGGTTGGCTTTCTGGGCTGCAAGCACACACTGCTGGCTCATGTTCATTTTCTCATCGACCCACACCCCCAAGTCCTTCTCTGCAGGGCTGCTCTGAATCTCCTCCCCGCCCAACCAGTAGCTGTGCCTGGCATTGCTCCAACCCAGGTGTAGGACCTTGCACTTGTCATGGTTAAACTTCATTAGGTTGGCATCAGCCCACCCCACAAGCATGTCAAGGTCCCTCTGAATGTCATTCCTTCCCTCCAGCATATCAACCGAACCACACAGCTTGGTGTCATTGGCAAACTTGCTGAGGGCACACTCAATCCCCCTGTCCATGTCACCGACAAAGATATTGAACAAGACTGGTCCCAACACTGATCCCTGAGGGACACCACTCATTACTGTCTCCAGCTGGACACTGAGCCATTGACCGCAACTCTTTGTGTGCAGCCATCCATCCAGTTCTTTATTCACCGAGTGGTCCACCTATCAATTGATGTCTCTCCAACTTCTTATGCCACCAGCTTCTATAGATCAGGGCTTTCCTGATTTCCATAGACTTGAACAGAAACTAAAGCAAAACACAGTTATGTCAGTCAGCTGATGTTGTGTTGTGAATGTGTGGCAGCAGGTAAGTTCTTCCTGAATGGCATGATGAGATTTTTTGGTTTTAGGAGGGCTGATGTAGGGAAGCTCCTTGGACAGCAGATAAAGTTAGCTTCCTGTTGTCTGCTTACCTGGCACCTTTGGTAATACTGGATTTCAGTTCCCCAAATACAGAGTAAATATTTCTCAAATCTGTCACTGAACGAGAATTGTTTTGCAGACCAGGACATACTTAATTAAAGGATCTGTTTGCTAGTGCTGCTGAAAATGATTACTTGGTGGTCCTTTATGTTTTTCCTGAAGACCTGATATGCCTTGGGCTGTCTTCTGTCCTCTGAGTCTTTCTAACATCAGATTTTTTTTTCTTCTACATGTTTTTCCGCAATTCCTTTTTATCTCATTCCTTTTTTTCCTGTGTTATGTATCAGTAAGCTCAACTACTGTCTCTGTGTTCAGGGTTCATGTGGGCCTGTGGTTTATCTTTCTAATGTCTTGGACAGCATAAGTAGGTAAATTTTTTAAAGTATTATCAAAAGGAAAATATTTCGGTTCCCTAAGTGTTCTCAGTGATGGGAATTTTAATCATGAGGATTAAATGTGCTTTTAAAATGGTATGGAATGGCTCCCAGTTTAATGTTTTATAATTAGAGGGGCAGAGATTCTCCTGTAATTCCCTTAACATTTGGTCAATCATTTGAATACAGTGATGGGCAATTAGGAATTGAAGCGTGGTTTCAAATCTGAATCTTGAAGATATTCATAAAAAACAGTGATAGTTAACTTAAAAATGTATTTTTATATGGCTTTTCTATTGGGTATTGATAATCTCATTTACATGTTTGATACATTCAGGAAAGTGTGGTTATTCCTTTCTCTGTTGCTATCCAGAAGTTAGGGGAATAAAGGAACATATAAAGCTGTTCCATATAACGTGCCTGTCTCAAACAATACAAATTTATTTGTTCTGTTCAACATGCATCTCCTATAGTACTTAAAATGTTTTTAGGATGCTATGGGATTCAGTTTTAGATGTTTGGAACTCAGGCTGAATTATGCAAAATGTAAATTGAAATAGCAACAAGTTGCAAACTTGTTAACTAGTTTCACCTAAAATTCTTGTAAGTTCATTGACAGTATCAGCCCAGAGCTTCTCAGTGTTAACCTCTTTGGTATCTGAGTCTAATATTTTCCATTTGTTTCAGCCTGTTATCAGTTCTTACAAGTCAGCTATTCTGAAACACTACAAAATGCATTCCAGTGTTGTTTTTCATCTGTGAAAAATTAAGTGTAGGTACTTTAATGACAAAATATGCAGACCAGATGTTGCTCCAAAGTCTTCCAAAGGAGGTTATAAGCTGGTTGTGTCCCAGGAGGCAGGTCTCTGAGTCTTCAGAACTTATGAGGGGCACACCTGCTGCATTGATAGCACTCATCTTGATGAAGTGGTCCTGGATTCTTCCTTGGTAGCTTCAACTTCTGTGTAGACCAGGGGAAGAGCCATTGCGCTTTTCCCAAGGCAGGGGAAACTGCCTTGTCCCTACTGGCTAATAATTGTAGGATGGGGATGAAGAGTACAGGATTTTCTACTTCCAGTGCTGTGACCAGGAAAATACTTTTTAAGGTATTTGACTTCTCACATGTTGTTGAAATTTAACTGTCACCTGTGAAATGACCAAACTTTCCAAGGTCAGCCATTTCCAAGGTTCCTGTCCATTGTTCTAATTTCTGCCCTTCTTACCCAGTGTGTATTTTCCTTTGTTGTTCAGGAAATTGCTCCACAGGTCAGCAACAATCACTTGGCCTTATCTAGGAAAGAAATATCTCTGAAGTTAGACAGCTACTTTTCCTGATGTTATAGAGGTGTATGACATTTCTTTGTGATCTCAGATAAGAAATGAAAAATATAAACTTACCATTCCCAGGCACTTAAAGTTATTGTGTCCATTGTTCAGCCCCTACCTAGCATGGTACTTTGAGAAGCCTTCCATAATGACTGTCCGTAGCATCAACTGTGTTGCCCAGATTTGACATGTTGATGTAATTTGGGAAATTACGAAGGCCGTAACTTCCCACAGTAACCGTCATGCTTATGAACTGTGCAGATTCAAACTATGGATCAGCTGGCTGCCTCTTGCTGGAACGCTTTAAAGTAACGTAAAATCTCTTGCACTGATCCCTGATTCACAACATATCCAAGGTCTCACTGCAAAGGCTCTATTTCTTCTGGGACCTGAAATGCCAAGCATATTAAAGTAAGTTGCAGAAAAGTATTGATTCAGGGGAGGAACTGAATTTATGATTAAAGCTGGGGTGGGTACTTTCATCTCAGGACACATGGAAAGTTACCTTTTGGAAAATGTAGAAGCTTTCCGTTTTTAATGAAAGTTTTGTACTTCTGAGTTATGATTAGATAATAAAATAGGATAATTGCATCCTTTGTGCATTGAGCATATATGGTGTCAGTCATGATGTTGTTTTTGCACAGAGAATGATAAACTTGGTAATAGATTTTTCCTCTCTGTTTAATTTGACTGTTACAAAATGTAATGCATTTTGGCACTGACCATGTAACAGCGTAACTGAAATTATGTTTTATTCAGGATAGAATATGCAGGAGTATTGGATAGAATGAATGCATCCATTGATCTTTCCTCCTGCTTTCTTCTTAAGGAGCTGGAGAGATTCAGAGAATTGCTGTCCTCTGATACAGGGATTGCATTTGTAACTGTGCGATGAATACCGTTTGAAGAGCGAACCCAAGCAGACTTTGTCATGTGTATCCACTCAGATCTATGTATATATCCATCTGCATCACTTTGATCTTGTCCTAGCATACTGAACAGATTAAGCTTCTTCATGTAATCAAACAGTTCAAGCAATAGTAACCATTCACAAAATCAGCCGTATGGTTCACTTGAAAGAATTGTAGAGTTTTCTTCCAGTCCAGGTAGTAAATTTTGAATTCTTATATTCTGTAAGATTACAATGCATAGTTCATCATAGTTGTCATGACTGGAACTTATCACTGTACCTTTTATTAAATCTGGTCAGTGTGAAGCATCAGAAAACTTTATTGTTGTTTTTATATGCTAGCACAGTTACAGGCAGTGACTGAGCTGCTGCAAAGGAGACAGCTGATGTCCCTTTCTCTAGTCGGTCACTGATAGGTTAGAGATTCCTTTTGGATTCAGTTCATCTTAGCAAAAAGGTTAGGGGACAATTTAAGGTCAGATCCAAAGAATTTTTTCTACTAAGTAATTGCGACCGTGGGGGAAGCAAGCAGACGAACCAATATGGTTGATAAAGCAAGCTTCTACTTTATTAGCAAAAATCATCGCTTTATATATGTTTTACTCTGATTGCAATACACGTCGTATACATTGATTGGATACATGTTGCAACGTGCTATGACATGATTGGTTACCATACAACACAATCTTGCCAAGTCCTTCCCAGTGGTGGTCTGCTTATCAGTCTTCTCTTCATTCTTCTACCTGATACCATCTTCCTAGGTACTTTCCCCAAGGCTCAGGGAGAAACTGTCCTTGTCCATTATTGGTTCTCTAGATCATTATTACCATGGTTACATCTTCTGATAATGGTTTCTTGATGTACCACAGCAACAAGCTAGAACAGATGTTATCACACTCACACAGGCGATTGTTCGCAGAGCTCCACCAGTGACCCGTTACCTTGTGCTGTTAACCATTCTCCAACAAGTAATGGGGTTTCTATGGACAGAAGTTTACAGAGTATTTTAAAAAAAAAAAAGCCCACATATACACCAGTTAATCTATCTGCAGTTACTTAATTAGGTTGTGATCTTTTCTACAGATTCAAGGATTAGTGTGAAGTGAATATTTGCCAAATCAAAAGATCCATAGGTAGAAGATACCCTTCTTCTCCTTTGTGTATCACACGCAATAACTCAGTCATCAATTTTTCTTCAGTTTACTTGTGCGGTTTGGCTCTTAGATTTTCAGCAATTAGCTCCTAATTTCAACCTGCTCCATGACTAAATAGCATTGGTATCACTCATTTGCCATGTCATAAATTGCTACCAAGCTTTCTTTACTGTAATATAGTGTACAATGATGCAGTTTTTACCAAGGACCACTTACCTTCATGAGCTCTTTGAGTAGAAGTGAGTGAGGTCATATTCGGAAGCTTTCATTTCTGTTTTGGGTACCTACTTCACTTTCCTTTATGCAGGCTTGCCTAGAGAA
This sequence comes from Amazona ochrocephala, assembly GCA_039720435.1. NCBI lineage: Eukaryota > Metazoa > Chordata > Aves > Psittaciformes > Psittacidae > Amazona > Amazona ochrocephala. The sequence goes on from CM077879.1 coordinate 68,712,963, forward strand.
TGTCCTGGCCAAGTGTGATCACATGAGCTAGTGCTTCTCTTTATGGTCTGCAAAATCTAAGTATAAAAAAAATTATCCTTCTCTGGAGACACAAGAAGCACACTCCTTCAGGCAGTCTCTTTTGAGGGTATCAAAGGACAGGGTGTTTGGGCAAGCAGCCTTAATGTGTGAAGAAATCAAGACTGTCATGAAGTTACAGGGTCAGAAAGTCAAGAGAGAGGGGTGCAGAGGTACTTGTCACTTCTTGTAACACTGATCCTTGTTAGATTTCTGTTAGATTCCTGGAGAGGCTCTAGGTCATTACACAAAACTTAAGCCAATGTCAAGTGGCTGAATGGTTCAGGAAACATTTTTGTCATCAGCCACCTTCACCTCCTAGTCTGACTATGGCACTGCAAAATAGCCATGTGGCAATGATCTGTAAGGCTGAGCAGACATTTCATCAGGGGGTAAAAGGGAAGGCTCTGAAGCATGAAAGAAACTTATTTCTGTGGTACCTCTCGGCAACTCTACAGAATTTAGACAGGTGTCTGTGAAGCCTGGCAATCAGTCTTTCTACTTCTGTTTATGGTTTGTTACTTCCTGTATTAATTTCCCTTGGTTTCACTGTGCTACCACCCATAAAGCATGTTTATCATACTGCCTTTTCAAAAGCTTAGGGTCTGTAAGGCACTTCTCACAATAAAAGGATCACTGTTAAAAATCATATTCTGTATATTGTACTCGTGGTATTTTAGCGATTTGGCAAACCATTTGTATAGGTAATCAGACATGACAGCTTGCAAACTGATTGATAGCTATTTGAAAAAACTGATACTGAGGAAACCTAAATTAGATCAGACACATTATGTTGGATTAGGACCAGTCTAGGTAGGCCGTAGGTATATGCAAGTTGACTACTGGGTAAGGAAATTTCTAATGAAGCATTTGTCACATAAGTTTTGCTGGTTTGTCAGCTTAAAAGACTTGCAGAGTTATTGAATATGTTTGTTATTGTGAAGCTCTGGTAAAACTGTCTGGTAGTTTTTAGTGTATGGATAGCTTGTAAGCTGAATGCTGCACAATTTAGGCAGTCTAATTAAATGAATTGGTTGATGTTGCTGCTTCTACAGTGGCAGGTAGTTTCTGTAATTAACATAGATGTGGCAATGAAGATGATTTCTTGGAATATAGTTTTTAACATAATTAGTACAAAAAAGGATGGTGATGGAAGAACAAATTCCCAGTGTTGCTATGACTTATTTCAGGCCAACACAGTACAGAAAAGCAGAGGTTTCACTATTGGCTTTACTTACAAACATTTTTCAAGGAACATTCACCACTTTCTGCAGACAGTGTACTTCCTTAACAGTCTTCTGCATAACAAAAATCCAAAAACTATCCAGAGCAAACAAGTGACAAGGAAGTTCTTCAGTGCCTTTTTTTGATCAAGATTTTTTTTCCTGGCATAGAACTGGGTAGCCAAAAATTCATTTGTCTGCTTGTTCAAATTAATGTGAAAAAGGACTGGAGAGTTCACTCTAGCTTCCCTCAGGATATGCTCCAGGTATTTAATCTGTGGTTGTTAACTTCACTATTCTGATGTTCCTTTACTCTGTGTATCTTTCCATTCTTTCTCTTTTCTCTTTTTTTTTTTCTCTGTGTCTTTCCAAAGAGACTTTCATGAAATAATAGCTAACAAACTTCTATTCCCCATCTGTCTTGTATATATATTTGTTGAACCATCACCTGGTTTCAGGGTAGTGTATTGTTATTTGAGCTGCCTGGTTACATGCAGATGATTAATTTGTTCTTAAATTAAATGAGGAGTAGGAGTTAGACTTAACACCTGACAAGAAGAGTATGTAAGAGTATGTATGTGCATGACCTCTAATAAATTTTGTTGTACCTCTGTGATGATATAAAGTTCCTATTGGGAACAACTGGAAATTCCTTGGATGGTGGTAATGAGTGTCTTTGTACCTTCATAGCACACATCTTTCTACAGTAGCTTTGTCTCAGTCCCTGCCCCCTCTCCCCTTCTTGAACCCTCTACTTTCAAATTTTCCATCTCTTTCTAAAAGGCGGAATGTTTCTGAATAGAATGTGTCATGGCTAGACTGCAGTTATCTGTGACTGAGGCTGTTAGAAAACAGGCAGAAATTAGACAAGCCTGTAATACAAAACTTCTTTTCTTCTTATTTTTCTCCTAACTGTACTACTAAATGAAACTTCCCTCTACCAAGAAAAATGGTTTATTTAGAAACATAGCGATGATGGTTTGTTGCAAATACCAAATTACCTTTTGCCAGAACAAAAATCCTTGGGCTTCTTGTGAATTCTTATGCTTGAAAACATTCAGTCTCTGGAGCAGCATTAAGTTTGTTTGAGAGCTGCTTTTACCATACGATCTTGTGCATATACTGGGAAAACTCCAAGAATTTGGAAGGCCTAGTTGATGGGAAACATCTTCCCAGCCATGCCGGCTAAACCATGTTCCTCCATGCTAATACTTGCAGCAAATTGGAGCATGGCTTTTGTGTTCCAGTGGGCTATGCTGGTGTGGATGAAAGGTGCGTTATGATGACTTTCACTGGGTAAATGGTATAGAATTGTAGTACAGCAAAGCATGTTATTGTGAGGCTTTAAGGATGTTTTTAACTCTTCGGTTATTGGCTTCCAGAAAGACAAAAGCTATAAAGATATAGTGTAAATGACTAATTTTTTTAAAAGGATGGATGCAATATTTAATTTAGGTGGAGGGTGCCTGTGTCTTGGTAAAGGTTATCATCATTATTATAATTATTTTTTAATGATAAATACAGCCCAAAGCAAAGGAACTAAGACAAAGAACATGAGTAAAAACATTAGAGTCACAAATGAAGTAATGTTCTTTCCTGATCGAGAATATGGAAGCGTATCTTTTTTTGATTATTTTTATAAAATGGATGTACTTTTTGTATCAACAACACAATGCAACCCTCCAGTCCTGAAGTTGGAGTGGAGAAGGATGGGCAAGTGAAGGCAAAGATGGGATATGTCTTCTGGTCACCAGCTGCCCAGGCTTTCCTCATGTTTCACTGTAGGCACTGGCTCATCATTCTCAAATTACAAATCTTTTAGTTAACTTCCAGGTCTCTTGGAATTCAGGAGGATGAAAAGACAAAATCCTCATAATTGGGTTAGATTTAAAAGCAGAAGACAAGGTAATTCTACCTGCACATGCCAGCCGTCCACCACAAGCTACAAGTATGAAAGTGGGTCCAGTGAAATACCAACAACTTTGTGCCTGTTCCTCTAACACCCCTGTCCAACCACATCAAACAGGGAAAAAAGAATCTTGAGTACATGCAGCATATGTAGATTCATTAAGGCCTCAAAGTTTCTTGATGATAACTGAAATCAGGCGTGAATTTTGAAAGACTATTAAATACGGCTTTAAAGGCCATGTGGAAGTCTGACTATGTGCATTCATATTTGTGCACTCCAAGTAATTAAATGTATATTTTGACCACTAGTATTTGCTCTTTTGATAGCTAGTGCTCTTTTCCAGCACCTGCAATTGTTTCTTGTTTTTGACTTGCTTAGACATGAAGAAAAAGTGTGATACTATGCAGCAGCCACTTTTGGCACATTCTGTACTTTACATTTAGATATCAACAAAAAAAAAAGTTTTAAAATATTAAAAAGAAAGTATTATGCCTTCCTGCTGCTTGTTTGAGTGGTATGCTAGACCTTCTGGGCATGCCAGCAAAGAAGGAAGATAAAAGCTAAATATTAATTAGTCTGTTCAGAACAGTCACTTTTTCCATCTGCACCAGAATGGTTGCTCATTGCAAATACCAAAGTGAGGATGTTCACTTGTTAAAATACAGCCTGATACAAACAAACAAAACCCACCAAATAAAAAAATTATCAAACCCCTTTCAAAGTGCATCTTTGTTCAAAATAAAGACAGAAAGAAAAACTGCCTAATTCCCAACAAACTCTACATTTCCTGACCTGCTATCTTTCCCCTGCCCAGGAATCTTTTGTAAGATTTTTGGCTGGTAGGGGGATGAGTGCCCATTTGTGGCTTTGCCACCCCTTAATTTTTTAACTAAAGAAACAAATTAATTTAGATTTTCCTCTCCATCTTGTCTCCCTTTTTAAGTTTTCCAACGTTTGGAGCTATTTCCTTTTCACTCATACGTAAATTTACTTTCTTTTAGCTGAGCTGGTAGGTTTTGTTGTTTCTTCTTTCTGTGCTTCTCCAACTTTTTATTTCCTTCTCTGTTTATTTCCCTGGGCTGCTTTCTATCTTTCTGATTCCTTTCAGTAAATTTTAGCTATCCATCAAATCAAAGCCAACTGCAAGGGTGCTTTAATCTATAGAGCAGCCGCTGTAAAGGAACAAACTTCACTTGAAGGAGTTGATAGAAACACTGCCAACCACCCAAGCTCAACCAGAATCTGAGATGATGGTGGGATGGAGTCTTTGCCAGAGCAAAAAGAAAGAAAGCATCCTGCCATTTGGGTGGGTTATTAATGTACTATTTTTTACTAATTTAGAACCTATATATTTATGCCGTCTGTGAGGGTAATGGAAAATCTATGTTTCATGGCATGCAGGACCCATATGCCAAGCACATGGCCAGCTTTTACCTCCTTGTATTAATCTAGTCTTTATTCCCCAATATCTAATAACACTTGGCATGATATCAACCCTTGCTCAGGGATAATAAAACCAAGACAGCAATAACTGTAATAGCATTTTTAGGAATATACTGGAAATGGAGGACACTTTTATGACACTTGGGAGGTTTTTATAAAATTTTCTTTGTTAAATTTAGGAAGCTGATGGTATGAGACATCCCTTGAAGGCTTCTCTCTTTGGCCAAGAAAAAGCTGATGGATTGTGTAGTGAAAGAGTTACAGGCTTTAATAACTATAATATCTTGTTGGAATGCCTCTGTTTGTCATAACTGTAGAACTGGCAACCATGTAATTTCATACTGGCCTGTTCTTAAGATATGTTTTATTGTAATTTTCAGTGTTCTCTGTTTCTCTGAAAAATGCCAGTGTAAAATAATTAATATGAATGCGTAATTTTTCCAGCAGTTGCCCCTGCATATACATTATTCCTAATGAGGAAATGAGATTTTACAGCTTGTGATGCGTATGCAAGTGATCTAATACATTTTTGGTTTAGTTAGAAAATAGGGATATTTAAATATATATTTGGAACACATTTACAGAATAGCATTCTTCTGTTTGTTATTTTTTTTTAAGTAGAAGTACTAAATCCTCAACTTAAAGAATGGTTCCTTAGACTCCCATTTTGTTATCTCTTAAACGCTACAGAAAATATATTACCTTAAAAATTTAGCTACCTCCTGCTCTAGTCTTTTCACAGTTCTGAAATAAGGAATGAGAGAAGATGATGTGAGGTGGTAAACAACTGTTGAACCTCACATCAGTATTGTACACAGTACAAGTTCCTCAGCTACCCTGATTTTTGCCGAAGTTAAGCAACCCAGGATGGGAACCTGCTGTTGGAAGTGCACCTACCTACCAAAAGAGATGTCTGTTTGGAAAGGTAGAAAATTTGTCTATGAGTATGAATGGGTATTTTACTATTTGCATGTTAAGAGACAGGGCCAGGGGGTGTTGCAGACATTTATCCTAATGCAGGAGTTCACAAAAAGCCAGGTATTGAGTTCAGTTGGGCGTGATACACACACTGAAGAGAGATGCGTGTCTTTAGCTCTCTTGCTCTCTGATCTTTCCTACTGTTGATGAAAGTAAAAGACATTTCCTAACAGTTCATGGTAGCTGCTTTTCATCATCAGCTCCAGCAGCCCGTCATCAGATCCTGTGATACACACTGGGCTCAGATTGCCAGTGCTATAGGTGAATATGTGCAGTATGCTATTGTCCTGGGTTCAGCAGTAGCAATCATTTTTTTTCTCCTTATTAGTAGCTGGTGCAGTGCTGTTTTTGACTTTTGGCCTGGGAACAGCACTGATAACACCCGTGTTTTTAGTTGCTGCTCAAATGTTTAGTCTGACGAAGGCCTCTCTGAGTCTCATGCTTTGCCAGGGAGGAGGGGAAGCCAGGAGGAAGCAGAGACAGGACACCTGACCCAAACTAGCCAAAGAGGTATTCCATACCACAGCACATCATGCCCAGGATGTAAAAACTGGGGGCATTTACCCGGAAGAGTTAGATCACTGCTCGGTTGGGCTCTGTATCGGTTGGCGGGTGATGAGCGATTGTGTTCTCTTCCCTTGTTGTTTCCCTTGTCATTATTATTATTGGTGGTAGCAGCAGTGGTTTGTGTTATACCTTAGTTACTGGACTGTTCTTATCTCAACCCGTGGGAGTTACATTCTTTCGATTCTCCTCCCCATCCCTCCGGGAGCTGGGGGGAAAGAAAGAAGAGAGTGTGAGTGAGCGAACTGCATGAGTTACAGCTGGGCTTAAACCAGTACACTATGGTTTTCCCCTATAAGGTTTGTGAGACATTTTGCTTTACTTTTTCAGTAACATTATGTTGTAAATAAGTAGTCTGGGGACAGTTATCTTGCAGATTAGCCTCCTTAAAACCCTCTCCATTCTGGCAGTAGTTGCAGACATTTCTAAAAGAAAATGTCCGTAGAACACCTGAAGAATGATGAATATGTCTTTGCTAAAGAGCCATGTATAGTAGTGTATTTATCTACACATATAAGTACGTTTTGTATGGATGGAGGAGAAAGCTACGTGTGTTTTTTATGTATGTAGAGGGCTTTACAGTGCAAGCAGATGACAGAGATGTTAATACTTGTGACTGGAAACAAAGTGTGAAAGTGGTCCCACCATATCTGGGGTTTAGCTCTGTATAGGCCTGTGTAGCTCTTTGTCAGTAATTTCACACCTGAGAACTAGCTTTTGACTGCAATTGTTGACTAGTAGGAAATTGACTGGTCTATCATGAATTTATTATTGAATTAAAGTTTTTCCATGTTACAAGCCTTTTGGTTGGTTTTGGTTTTAGTCTAGCCTGAAGCCTCAGTTTCCCTTTGTTTCCAGACCTTTTTTCTAAGCTGATTGTTAATTTGGAGCACACTGCATTCAATCTTATTTGCCAAAGTGGAAAAAAGCCCTCCAAAATACTGAAGTCTGTCAAGAGATACAGACTATGATACATTCACCAGGAAATACATCTAGCAGAAATACAGTGATCATGCTGATAACTTTTTCATGCATTTTTTCAGCAGAAATAATGTAATTCATCAGTATATGTCTTTTTCCAGCCTATATGCAGCAATAGAGTGTCAGCCAAACAGCTAAGTGGAGGATTTTTTTAAACTGTTCCAGTTGGTAAATAGGTTTAGGTTTCAGGTTGCAACTAAGGCAATTTTTCAGAAACCTGTTTCCTTCAATGCTTTTTTCACTGTTGCCAAATGACTTGTATTTTTGTTCAAAGACACAAATAATTCTGAGTTGCAGCTACTTAAAACATCTTCAAATTGATTCCAAAACTCGTAGACTTTGCGTAGCTGTAACCTCAGTTATTACTGGAATTATTTGCAATGTATAATCTAGAGTTGTTTCTAGATAGCAGAAGAATCCTATGCTGGACTTTGCCCTTAAAGAGCATGAGGCAATTCCCATAGAGATAATGTTAGTATAAGAATTCACGACGTTAAAACAGAGTTATGTGGTGATTTTGATTAGAGGTCAACTGGGCACTCATAGAGAGTTAGATCCTTTAATTTAAATGTTTAAGTGTTTGTTTCATCGTTTCATCCAGTGCTGAATTAGTTGATTTCATGTCATCATCTTTCTGTACTAGGAGTACATAATAATAGAACAAAATTTATTTTTATTTTAAAAGAAAAATGTCAGACAACGTAATTTTTAACAAAAAATGCTAGCAGGATACAATTACCTGTTATTAAATTATCTGCTTCAGTAAGTAGAGGCTTCTTAAGTATCCTGAAATACTCCTTTTTGAAAATTTCTCTTTATTATGTAGAAAACCATCAGACAAGTGGAGAGCAAAGTCTTAATAGTTCTTGATGACATCAACTTTTCCCTTGTCTATTCTTCTCTTGTCTATACATTGTCAGTTATAAGCAATGAAAATGTTCTGAAATTAAATGTTATAATCTTGAATTACAGTGCATACTGCATGCATCACAAGGCCTAATTTCATTGGAAAAAATAATGAGCTTGAAGTTTGGCTTCAAGACCAGTGGTTACGTAATTACCTTTGCTGCATGGAAACAGGATTTGCCAGCTCACATAATAATTTTACAGAATACTTTTAAAGAGTTAATTTTCCAAACCAGAAGAAAATGACAACCTAAATTTTTTCGGCTTTGTACATTTTAAATAGCAATACATTCATAATTTGATTTTTTTCCCCAGTTTTACTTTATGCAATACAAAATAACTGCTGTTTTTAATAAATTATTTTCTCAAAAACAAGGAATAGAAGCTTAGTCACAATTTCCAAATATTTTTGCACTATTAATCAATATACAATTCATGATATAATATCTTCCTTATATGTACTACATGTTGCCTACATTTACTAGGAAATGCTGAATTCATTTTGTGCTCTTTTCTGGTGTTGACAGGCCCATACTAGCATTATCAGAAAGAGTCAGTAATGCAAGACTACAGTGTGACCTCCATATACCCTCCCTTTCACAGCTTAATCTCACACCTGACAGAAATTATCTTTTCAAAAGTAATCTTTGAGAGTTAATAGGTAGCTTAATTAGAGGGCTGGTGCGCTAAGACACAGGATTTGATCTGTGAACTATTCTCCAGCCTCTTGGAAGACATGTGCCAGTTAACTCTGGAAGGTCTGGGAGAGTGGACTATTGCAGTTCATGTGATGCACCTCTGTCCCTCATACCTGCATGTGAAAAAACAGGCTGGCTTTAGCATACTTAAGCAATGACCACAGGGAATTCTAGCTGTGCTTCGCGGTCTAAATGTAGTATTTAGGGTACTTTTTCCATGAACAGAGCAGGGAACATATTGAAGAGACAGCTATTCTGATTGAACTGGGCTTGGATATCACTGGAGAAGGAGAACTATGTCATAGATGAGAACTCCAAATTTCTAGAGGTGAACATCAGATGTAGAGGATATCTGCAGGAAACCTCTTTTATTAGTTTGTAAATCTTTAATGTTTGAAGCTTCTTGCACCAGCAAAGGCAGCTGCTAAGGACCTGCTCCATAATTGTTTGCTCCTCTGTCTACATAATAAATGCCAAATAATGAGAATAACAGTGGTATAGAATTTTATTGGTCAGATGTGGCTATGTGTTTTGTTTTCCACTGCTGCCACCCAGAAATCTGAGTATGTATATTATTAGATGTAAGAATAAATCAGTATATTGAAACTTCTGCTGTTTGCCCAGTTTCTTTTTCCTGAAGACACAAAACAGAAATTGGGCTACTCTGCTTTGTTTATTTTGGCAGGAGGATACATTTCAAACACATTAGCTGTAAGTAAGGAAATAAGTTCTTGAAGTAGCTGGTCTTTGCCTGCAAACCAAGTTGTGGAGAAGTTAGTTACAATTCCTCACTTTACAAGGGCAGTGTTATGCTGGTCTTTTTGCTATGAGAAAATCCAAAAGCTACTAGAAATTCTCAAAGGGTCATCTGCTAGCAGAGGTGGCCAGTGTAGAGGGCACTGACATTAAGAGTGCTGTCATGGGATAGTAGGGTATCCAATCATGACAGCTCTGCAAAGTAAACAGGAATGAGAGAAATCTTTGCACCAATGGAGCTACTCAAGGAGCACTGAGCAGAAAGGTCTTTTCTCCCTGATTTGAAAACAAACAAAAAGACAAAAGGTTTAAAGTTTTGGGTTTTTCATGATTTGAAGCCATGCATGACATTTTTTGCTTTGCACAACGCAAATATATCAAGCTATTATCTGAGTATTAAGTAAATCAGGCATTTAAAACCTAAGCAGTTGTAGAATAGAAAAACTGTTGGGAATTATTTAGGAATTGAATAGTTGGGGAATAATTTCATATTCCACAGCCTTCAGAAGCTCTTTGTTAGCCATCAGATTCTCCCACAAAGACATAGGACATTGACTTGAGAAGAATTCATCATTCTCAATTGGGGAGGTAAAATGATATGTAACTGCTCTTGTTGAACCTTAGTAAAAAAATGTTCATATATTTGAACTAACGCTGGGTTGAAACCCAAGGGCAGTAATGAATTTCAGGACCTCATGGTGAATGACAGATCTTTGCTTCATTACTTGCACAGTCAGATTCTGCCAGTATGTGTACACCTTTGATTAAACCCAACAGGAAGTCTAACTGTATAACTATGCAGGCTTAAAAATGTGTAGCAATTCCTTGTATTTAAAAAAAATACTTTCTGGAGCTATTTTTATGTATGGCACGCTCTCACATAAAAAACAAAACAAAACAGCCAAACAAAAAAACCACAACAAAATAACAACAAAGAATTGAGTGCTTCTGTTGCATTAAGTAGTAAAAGCTGAATAAATCCCTATGTCAGTTGTAACACCCTGCGTATGAGTTTCCAATAAAGCACATTTGTGTTTCTGGATATTGTTTTGCTCTTTCAAAACATACATGGTTTATCATCATTTTCTCATGCTACAGTAAAAGCCATCTGATCTAAATAGCAAGCAAAAGCTACTTTGAGTTAAAACCTCATCTGCTGCTTTATTTTGAACTAAAGGAATTCGCCTCTAACTGTAGAATCTCTATGCAACTACCCTCTGTTTTTTTATTAAGAATGTGTAGCCTTTTAAACCTGTACAATAAAAGATGTACAGCACAGAGAATGGATATCTGACTAAGTATTGCAGTTTAGAGGTTACACAAAAAAGAAACAAAGGGGGTGATAACGAAGCAGCAAATTTGCATAGTGTGATGGACCAAATAATTCCTGAGATTTTATTGTTCTGTCATATTGAGCTGCAATTACACATCAAATGTCCAGTTATTTACTCACCTAGCTAGGAGGGCATCTGCAGAAGTAAGACTTGAACAGATACAGAAGTCTTTAGGGGTTATTTAGTGTAAGTGAAAGTGATAAAAGTGATAAAAGTACTTCACATAACTTAAATGTGTGTAAGTACAGCACAGATACTGAACAGTAACAGAAACTGGAAGCACAAAGTATTAAATGTGTAATGACTAATTTCTCTTTGAAAGAGATAAGCAATGAAGTTGTTTTTTGGTTTGGTTTTTTTTTTTTTTTTTTTTTTTTTTTTCTGAAGGCATAACTGGAAAACTTGTTCCACAATTTTTTATATAATTTTTTTTTTTCATAGCAGCCTTCCAGTGTCTGAAGGGGGACCTATACTGATGCTGAGGAGAGACTCTTCATTAGGGACTGTAGTTATAGTACAAGGGGAAATGGGTTCAAACTTAAACAGGGAAAGTTTAGATTGGATATAAGGAAGAAGCTCTTTACTGTGAGGGTGGTGAGGCACTGGAATGGGTTGCCCAGGGAAGTTGTGAATGCTCCATCCCTGGTGGTGTTCAAGGCCAGGTTGGACAGAGTCTTGGATGGCATGGTTTAGTGGGAGGTGTTCCTGCCCATGGCGGGGGGATTGGAACTAGATGATCTTAAGGTCCTTTCCAACCCTAACTATTCTATGATTCTGTGTCTCAGTTGAACAGTCATGTTTGATAGATAACTTCACACATCAGAAATCTTATTGATTGTTGTATAGGTTTAAGTGCTCAGTGGGTGAAGTAAAGAGAATTTTTCACGCAAATACAGTTATTTATGCACACAAATGTTGGCAGGACCCTACCCTAATTACCTATTTTTTTTTGGGGCTATATAACAAAATTAGAGAAAGTGTGATGTAACCATCCTTATTTTTCCCTTAAGGTCAGTATCTGCCAGATTAGCATTTTAAAACTGTTTTTTTGTGATTGTTTTAATTTTATTAAAATATTAACATGCATGTAGAACAGTTCTGAATTTTTACGCAGGTATTGGAACCAAAGATGGTACAGCAGTAAAGGATAAAGTGAGTATGCAGAAGCAATTTTGTTTTGCTAGGACTTTCCTCTTTGGAAGTTTTACTGATTAAATAATCTTTTCCACTGAGATTTTGGGGTTTTAAACATCTGAAAACATGGGTCTAGGATTTGCTTACTCAGTAGAAAAACTAGCAGAACAGACATGAACTAGGTTGAAGATAGAGTGTAAATATGTATTGTGCACTTTGGCTTACCCTGTTATTGCAGTAGGAGTTGAGGATTAGATTTTATTTTCTTTGCTGGCATAGGACTAGATGGCTGTTAGTACAGCAGAGTCTGTGAATACAAAAGTTTACACAGGTATAGGATTATCTTTGTGACAATATTGTAGATGACAGAATTTGTATACTATCAGATAAAGAGCAGAAACAGTTAATAGAGGTTAATTTCTCATGCACAGTAATTACCACTGTGTCAAGATTAGTGCACTTCTAAGGTAGAAATGCAAATCTTCCTTTTTTATTTTAAAGTTGGAGACACAGAAATAAAGAATTTATACTATTAGACAGAAGCGGAAGAAAAGCCATATACTTCGTTGTCATACTTTGTTCATTCTTTTAGTCCATGTCTAAATCTTTCCATGTGCCTATATCATATGGAGAGATAGCTAAAGTTTAAACTTTTTATGTTAAAAACTGTGCTCTGAAATGAAAATTCTCCTAAGAATACATCACTTTATAGGACTATTTCAATTTTAAATAAACAGGGAACAGGCTGCCATTCTTATTTTGATCTGACCTGGAAATGGATTGCTGGCATTGGATTTATAGGAAACTGGACAACCTTCTTTCTCAAATGTGTAAAATATGAGCTTCAAAGAGTAGAGTTTCCCCAGTTCTGTTTTTCTGCAGAATGACACCTGGATGCACCAAATGTTTTTAATACTTACACAGTACTGTAAGTGTCTGTACACTGGCTAAGCATATGTACTTACCACTCCTACAGTGGATAGTCTTACAATCTGTTGAAGAGAAAAAGATGATTTCATAGGAATGTGCCTGGTTATGTCTGAAAGAGAAATGCTTTGGGATTTTTGTTACTACTGGGAAAAATAGGTTGTTTAAACAGATGAAATTTCCCATTGTAAGGTGCAGCGTGCGAGCATCTGAAGTATGCAGACTAAACTTGGAATGATTGTTAAACTTAGCAAAGCAATAAGTCTTTGCTGAGGTTCTTGTAAGCCTGAATGTGCCTCTTTCCAGCTGGAGAAAAGCTGAACACAGCTTTAATACTAGATATGACTGTATTTGTACAATCCTTTGGTCAGGTTAGTCATGATGGGCCACTGCGTGCCTCTAACAAGGACCAGGGAGCCCTACAATGAGAAAAAGAACAAAACTGGCATACAAAGACTTTAAAATACATGTTATAGATTATTTGCGTCTTTAAGGGATAATAGTAAATCTGGTTTAGCCCGCCCAAGAAGAAGGAAAATAAAGAATTTTATTGTTAAGACCAGATGATGTTCCAAAAACTATTTGTAATGGACAAGTGACCACACAAAGCATAAGTTAGCATTGATTCAGGCCATGATTAGCTGTAATATGAATTAACCTGGAACATGATACACATTTTTCTCATTTGTGGGCTTTTTTACATTACAAATTTTTACAGAAATGTCCATAATATTGTCACCAGTTCCAGAATTTTACACTTCAATGAACTGCTTAGCAGTTCTAAGAAAAAGTAGATAACCTTACTGCAAAGTACTAGGCGTAGTCCTTCACGTGTAGTGGCAAACTCTGAGGTTGGAACCCCTTTATTTGTAAGTGCAGATGGTCAAAATATGACTGGGATTGATTAAAGGACAATATAGCAGATAAGCTTGAATAATTATCCCATAAGTGTTTCAATATCTACAGAGGTGTTAGATTACCTCAGTAGCACCTCAGCACAGTCAAGGGAGATTTTTGTCGACAGCAAGGTGTGGCATTTTTGGCAGCACAGAGAAGCGTGCAGTTGTGACCACATACAGATATACGTATATATACAGGTATATATGTATATGCAGTATGAGTGTATTCCTTGCTGTAACAAGGAACACAGAAAATACTTCTCACACTGTTTCTAATTAAAAGAAATTTTAGAACAATTACTTTACTGTTTTGTTCACCCATTATGAGATTCTCTTAATACTCTGTCATACATGTAAAAGCAAATACCTGGTGCTGATTTTATTTGCAGCATCCCACATCTGACAATGATCAAATACAAAGAAGCAGGTTATTGGCTGGTGTTAGTGTTGCTTAGCATTAGTGAGATTTGAAGTAACAAACATATTTCTTGTCAACAATTTAAAAAAAAAAATTTTGGAGAGAAAAGGCTTGAATTTCTTAGGTCAAAGAAAGCTGTAGGTAAATGCCACAACTTTATTGTCAGTCATTTTGGTGCTGCCACATGTCATTGAAAGTTGAAGAATCAGGTATATTGAGTGATCTGAAAGGCTTTTAGTTGCATTAAGCTTTACAGTGAGAAAGAAAGCCACTTTAAGTGTCATGAAGGAAATCTGTCAGGTATGTTGTCAAGAGTTTCTGTTAGTGGAATTCCTGCTGTTTAAATGTTTATACAGAGTGGTTCACAAAGTATATGACATATTTCAGAAAAAAATATTCCATCAGTGATGTCACCATAAGGTGAGATAAATAAAAAACATTTAAAACATTATTACATTCTCTTAGTTACTATCACCATTTTGAAAGTCTGATACCAAAGCACAGGCAGGGATGGAAATTATTCTATCTTCTTGGTGGTTCTGTTGAGATATCTCCTGAAAGCTTCATAAACCTTGTGAGATCAGTGGTAGCCACAGTGCTGGGTCTGCGTGAGGGTGGAGGAGAAAGCGGTTCCTTGGTTTTATTGTTTCAGGGTTGTGGTTTCTTATACATATTTGGCTTAGGTATCTCCATCTGAAGAGCACTATCTTGCTGCATTTTAAATAAGTGGTACTGTATAATGGCCTTATATTAGAAAGCAGCACACATTACAGTGACTTTTTTCTGTGAAATACATTAAAATTTTCAGTATTAGTTTGTACACAGGCTTATTTACATCTCAGATTACAACTGTAGAAACTTACCCTATTTAGCATCTGAATGATTCAAATTTTCACCACCTCTACTCAGGTGTGATATGTTTTGTGTGTTATCTAGAGGAAGGCATTGATCAAAGCTTGAAGTATGGTTTGAGAGGCATATGCCCAGAGAAGTCATTAAAGGGAAAGCAGACTTTATAAAGAAAAGAATCCTAAAATCTTCTTGTCAGTATCATAAGGAGGTGCCTGCTTCAGACTACCTCAAGTGAAGGTCCATAGCTCCTCACAGAGTCATGTTATATGCACATAAGAGCCAGAAATAACTCATTAATAGGTCTCAAGAATCTTCAGTGACCAGTTGCATATAGCTTAGTGCATCAAAAAGTTTAAAGCTTGAATATCTCTACAACTAACTATTACTCCACATTCTCATAACATCACAGGAGCGTTAAAATAAACTGTTAATTCAAGAACTAAAAAGAAAAAGAAACTGCAAGTTAGTAGTCAAGACATAATGTTATCCTTCGATCTAGAGTCTCTCCAAAACAGAGAACAATTCAGGTTTTGCAGTAGATCCTTGTTCCTAAACCGGTAAGCTTTGAGTTGCTCATCATTTTTCAGTAACGTGGCTGGGAGCATGCTCTCATGTCTAGCTGAACAAAGAGTCTGGTTGTTCAGTAAATGGCTTTGAAGAAATAGGTGCAAACAACTTGTGACTTCCTAAGCAAGTGGACTTCCATGTTATCCAAGTGGCATCACAGAACAGGTTTCAGGACCATGGCTTGAAAAAAAAGAAAACAGAAAATTGGCTGGTTTTCCAGGCCCAGCTAACACTGAGAGCTGTTAATTTATGAAGGAAAATTAATTTTCAATCAATAGTTTATGGCAATTCATGATTTAAATCACTGTTGTTTACTAAAGATTACCAGTTAGCTCAGATGCTGTTCTGCTTTCTTAGTTAAGTCTTTGGTAATTAACTCAATGTTTTCTTCACTGACTGTCCTGAAAGTGTAAGAAAAGAAGAGCATAAATAAATAAATGACCTCCACTTTTAAAACTGCTTTTCTTTTTTTCCTATTTTTTTGACTTGGTGATCAGCTTTTGAAAACAAAAATAAGGTATGTATCTTAATGTCTTGTCTTGGTAGAATTTAAAGCGTACTGAGGTTATCTTTGGGCTCCATAATAAGGATGGACTGTGTTCAGAGAGAAGTGGTTGATTTGCTGTAATGATTGAGTCACAAGTATCATCTTCCTTGAGGGTTGGATCTGTATGTTAATAACTCATTAACAGATGTTTATTGTCTCTACTATTTTGGGGGGAGTAGGTATATCTAGATTGGACATTCAGAAACTGAAGACACAGAAAATGCTCTTGAATATTTCACTGGTCACAGTATCCAAGGAACAACTCTGTCTCATTGTACTGGATTTATATGGGGAACATGTTCATCTGGAGAAAAAAAAATATAAAAAGAGATACAATTGCAGAGATACTAATTTTTTAATCTTATTTTCATCTGCTTGTGTTGGAAATCAACAAAAGTATTTGCTTGCTCAGTATTTTTCATTGATAATAAGATTGAGAGACTTTGGATCACTGCAGAAACCATTTAAAGTCCTCTCATCAGGAGAATTAGAAAAAGCTTAGCACAATTTAAGATGACAAATTAGGGTGAGTATAACAGAAATTGGAAAGAATAATATGACTGATTGTTGCATTTCCTTAAACCATATTTCAATACAAAAATCTTGTTATTGAAAGGAGCAGCACTGATGTCTGAAGTTATAACATTACAGTCCATACAGTGGTAGGTACAGTATGCACATTCAAAGAGTGAGGGGGAAAGCTACTCTCCCAATTAAGGAGGCTGGTATTTAAAGGCCAATTCAGGACAGTTATCATGGACTGCAACAAGCTGAAGTGCTTGATCTCTTGGAATTTCAAAAGAATTTACAGCCTGTACTTGAAAATCCATTAAACTGTGCCTAAGGGAAATTTAAGGGACATTTGGTATTTGAAAGCAGATTCCTATGTAAACATAGGAAATCAACCAGTCTAATTTTTATACTGAATCTGAATCTTGGGCAGTCCTTGCTGAGGGGAGAAGGAATGGGAAAAGGCCTTCTGAGTAACTGCCCCGGTTTCTATGCTGGGCATGATGCGCTGTGGTGTGGAGTGCCCCTTTGGTTGGTTTGGGTCTTGCGTCCTGTCTCTGCTTCCTCTCGGCTTTCCATGCCCCTCCTCCCCGGCAGAGCATGGGACTGAACAGTCCTTGATCAGAGTAGGCATTGCTTAGCGACAGCTAGGAACATCGGTGCGTTATCAGCACTGTTCTCTGACTGGGGTCGAGGACACAGCACTTGCACCAGCTACTGAAGAGGAGGAAGGTGGCTGTTACAGTTGATCCCAGAACAAGGTATCATTAACTACAATAGGAAATTATTGATGATTAGGAGCTTAGGCTTCCCTCTTAATAGAAGGCAGCACTGTAGTATCTGGATGGAATTGCACAAATGACTTCCAAGAATATCATTGAAAGTGGTTGTGCAGTGTCATCCACAGGTCAACTGCAGCACTGTTGAATATGAGTTATATCTTAAATCTAAGTGTTGATGAGACAAATGGAGAAAAGGGATAGGGAACGAAGTTGTGAGAAACATAATTGCAGGAAAAGGAGAGATTAAGAAAATATTTTAGTTTTCTAATTAAAAAGCTATTTTCTGACCGGAAGTTTAGATTGGATAGGAGGAAGAAATTCTTTACTGGAAGGGTGGTGAGGCACTGGAATGGGTTGCCCAGGGAAGTTGTGAATGCTTCATCCCTGGCGGTGTTCAAGGCTGGGTTGGACAGAGCCTTGGGTGGCATGGCTTAGTGGGAGGTTCCCATGGTAGGGGGGTTGGAACTAGATGATCTTAAGGTCCTTTCCAACCCTAACTATTCTATGAGTCTATGATACTACATACAAATATTTTTTTTTAATATGAATAATAATTTTCTTTTAATAACAAAGACTCTTGATTATTGTTGCCAGAGCAGATAGTTTGCAGTGATCGTCTTCATGAAATGTGGTCAAAATTTTAACAGTTTTTATCATGTTGTAGTTTCTCAAATTATTTTTCCACTCTTGGTGGAGGACCCAAATGATTTTTCTGCCCACTCAGTTGAAGTAGGATCCTGATCCCAGTGACACCAATATAACCAACCTGTAGTTTCGCCATTGCCTTGTGCAGAGTTTCTGTGCTTTACACAAGTTGGTTAAACAGAACCAACTGTCCATATGAGCTTCTGGGTCATCATTAGTCACTTAATAGTCCATTAGCTATGACAAGAAGGCATGTAAGTTTGGATGTTTAGACTACTACTCTTCTCCCCACTGTGTGGGAAGGACTTCAGTAGGAAAAAGTGTGCAGCTGATGGGTAGGGAATGTGATGATCTTCAAACCGTTACCTGTCACAACAGGGGAAAAGTGCCAAAACTGGCAAATAACTGGTTATTTAAAATGGTGATTGGAGAGGTGGGAGGAAGCCGGGGAGAAAAATTTGTGTTGGGGTACTGCTTTAGGCAAACCAAATTTTCTTTGAAAACAGCTTGAAGTATCTAATTGACGTAAAATGAGATATTTAGTTTGAGTTGTGATACCCTTTTTCTTAAAACACAAAAACACTTCAAGAATTAAAAAACAATTTTTCAAGAAGAAAGCCAATACCTTCAGTCCCCCAAAGACTGCTGTTTTTAGTTAGAAGTAAGGCCCTCAGTTCTGATGAATAGATCTGTCCCTCAAAAAAAATGTTTTCAAAGAGCTTTGCATTTTGTTAAACTACTTAACCCTTCATCAAGTGTCTGGTTTCATTGTCTAACCTTGCTCAGAGTTTCGCATGCAAAATCTTGGGTTTGTCAGACATCCTGCTGGGCTGAGCAAGGAAGGAATTGTTTCAGCCTGTTTCAAAAGGTTGAAAATGAATATTAATACAGTCCTCTTGCAACACTTGTACCTTCCTTAATACTGGGTGCTGAAGACCTCATCTACTTCTGCAGCAAGTTTTTGTGATAACCAGGGTTTGCTCTGATGGCAAAGTAGTGCAAAGGTTCACAGTTTAGTGCCTCAAGAAAGTTACAGTAAGTGTCCAAAGGTGCCTGCAAGCTGCAGTGATAGCATTTATACAGGTATGGGTCAGATGGTGTTCTGGTGGTTTTATATACACATGGAAGAAGTAGAGAGTGCCTTTAGGCAGATACAAAATTCTCAATTAGCTGAACAGTCTGTCTGTTCCTGTTGAAAAAAGAATTTGGCTATTCTTCCCCATTCACAAAAGAACATTTATTTAGTTTTGGGAAGGTGAGACTCTGAAAGTAAAAAAGTATTACTAGGTTATAAAAAATATCACTAGCACTTTTATTATTTAGTTGTTTCGCATTATACAGAAAAGCTTGTGTATTTTTCTGTGCTCTCTTTGGCACACTGAGTCATTGGAAGAGCTGTCCCTTCTGTAAAACTGGCTTTAAGCTCAGTAATAAACTGAGCTCTGGAAAACACTAGGTAGCCAAAAATTAAAAAAATATCTATGGACCGTGATGTTTTACTCTAATCTCCCATTTCCCAGCTGTAGGAGACAACAATCACAACTTCTAGAGCTTTTCAGAACAATTTGCGTATTCCCAAGAGGTACAAGAGAAACGCAGTGTATTAGATGAGTACTAGGTTTTGTGCAACTGTGCTAAAATAATGTTGCTGTAGAGATTCTCTGCATTGTGCTAATACCTATTAATAATAATATGCAACACAGACAAAATATGTCAGGCTTCATTAATACTGAAAACAAGATAAAGCCGGCTATTGTTTAGGTGACAAAAGTAAAGGAGGCAGCATATTGAATTTAGTGGACTCTATCCATCACTTTGTAAAAGCAGCAGATATAACATGTCTCCAGTGTGTGCATCATTCTTCTTGATGGGCATTCAGAAGGGTGACTAAATTGGCACTAGTTTGAGACAGTCTTGTTTGATCTCTTATGTTGAACAACAGAGTTTGCTTAAAACCAATTTAATACTGACCTTTCCATGACCTGGATTTGCAACTTTTTATATTCTCTATGAATAAATAAAGTGAGTTTACCACATTGAAGAGAAAAACCAGCTTGTTACCCTTTAATCTGCCACATCCATGTCAAGTGTATGCTTTGAAAACAAGTAAAAAAAAAAAAAAAACCAAAACAAAACCAAAAAGGTCTAAACTCTAGAAATCCTGCTTTTGTTTTAGAGAGAGGGAAAAGAATATTTAGGTATATATTTAATAGTAAATAAAAAAAAAATCTGGTTTACTTGACAGGAATATAATAGAACTATGTCTTATGTCTGTGTAATGCTATGTAGTCACAATTTCTGAAATGGCTCTTTTACTTCAAATGGTGAACAGCCACAGCCAGCTGTGGAAGATCTCTGTCAACTGAAGATAAGATGAAGAATATATAATCCTTTATTTACTTAATACACTGAGTGTTTAGTTTGTTTGTTAAAGGATAAAAAAAAAAAAGCACATTAAGTGGTAGATAGGTGAATGATAATACTCCTATAAATGAACAGCAGATATCACTTGCAGGAGATTGCATGAGAAATTGCAGGAGAAATTTGGAATGTTGTTTATTTTGGTGTTTTGTTTTGTTGCTGGTTTTTTTTTTGTTTTGTTTTTTTCTTTTTTTTTTTTTTTTTTTTTTTTTTTTGTTGTTGTTGCAGCTGTTAACACAAAAGTCAAACTGCAGAGTTTGAGCACTAAAAGTCAGACTGAGTGCCAACTTAAGCAAGTGCACAAGAGCAGGCCAAGAGAAACTCTCAAAAATACGTGCACTTCTGTCTGTGTTTAGAACCTGCTTTGTACTTTGGTAATACTAAATATTGAGTGGATGAAAGTGCTGATTACATGGAGATTCATGTCTGGGGGACTGGAGCAGATTTGTCCAAAGCAGCTTCTGTCAAGGTGCATTCCAGAGAAACAGAACCAGTGTCAGCAGAGGGTGATTTACCCGTAAAATTGTCACACAGATTACTTTAGAGTATATGAGCATGAAAATGGGATATCTGGCATTTACTTTCATTTATCTTCAGTGTGCATAGGGGATGGAAAAGTTAAAAGACATCAGACATGGATTTTTCTGGTAGAAAACATGGTATTTGTATCCCCGTTGTGTGTGGCAATGACAGCTTGGCTAAACTCACTGACTTTCTGATGCAGACTTCTGAATGGATGTGAATAAAATTATTGTTAATTTACTTGCACCTTAACTGAGGGCAGAGGTTGGGAAATACGGTTGGAGTGAGAATATTGTCTTTATACCACTTTGTTTCCCCAGAATAAAACTGAAATTACAGCATAAATCTGCAGTTGTACTGACAGCACCATTTCAGGATATTAGCCAAGGAAGCTTTTAAGGTCTCTCAGTTACTGTGGAGAGAAATTCTGGACCTTAGTGTGACCTCCAATGATTTTTCTCTGTCCAACACAGACCCAAAATACCGTGAATTTGATGACTGTCACTGTAAAAACCTTTTTTTTTTTTTTTGTTTGTTTCTTAGTACTAACAAAAAAAACCATTTTCCCTATCAAACTTTGGGAATGCTTAGGCTGGCCAAAATTTTGTGGTAATGTTTATACATGTTGTTTGCTGTTAAATAAATTTCAAGGTGCAGTTCTTTGACACTACTGAGTGTTAAAGAGATCAGTTGCATTAATGAGAATTAATGTATGTGATGAATTTGTGAACACTCGCCATTCAAGTGAAAAAATATGATTTGGTCTACAGGATTTTCGGTGTTGGTTATAAAATAGCGAACTAATGTTGCGTTTCTAATCTTGTATCTATAGGGTTTTAAAAAATCACTTCTGTTCAAGCCTGGTTATCAGATTTGAGAAAAGAAAATCCTTTCACTAAATATTTTGCTAATTTCGAGTATTTATAGATATACACACAAAAAATGAATACGGTTGTGCATGAAAAGTCTATGCACACGATATTTTATTAAGAAAAGAGTAAAACCTGTGCAAGAATTGTGGTCTTCATAATGCACAGATCTGACCAGGGAGGTCAGGTTTTATGCAGGTGAGTGTTCCTTGCCTCTAATCCAGAGGTTGCAGAGTGATGTGTAAAAATAAAACTTACAGTTGCTTTTAAGTATGTGAATTTCAGCGTTCTGTGACAAAGAAGGGAAAGGATTGCTGTCATTACAAGCAACGAGTGAGCCATTTAAAAGGGGAGATAAGGAGGAATGCTCTGGTTAAAAAGAATGCAAAATCATAGAAATAGTCAGAATCTCAGTGAAACAATGAGACCTGAGTGGAAGGAAGAAGTGAAGTTATTCATCTTCCAGTTTAGATTTAATAGTCTCATAGCACACAAAGGTCATTCAAGGTGTTTTTACCTGCAAAAGAAGCTGCCTGCTTCTTTTGGTGATGAGGCAGTGGTAACAGCATGATTTTCAAACACAGTGGTCTAACCCAGTGGCAGGACACTTTTTCTTAGGATACAGCTGGAATTATTCTGGGGCAGACATCTGCTCTTTTAAAGTTAAATAGCTTAGTAAAACCTCATGTATGTAATCCAGAGTTGAGCAAAAGGGTTAAATTGCTGTGGTCATTAAGTCTGTTGTGTGTTGTTGAGGCTGTAGCCTGTTACTGCAGTTTAAGGGATCTCATATGAGTTTTAATTGTGCTTGATAGCATAAAAAGTACATGATGATCCAGATATGTATTGGTGTTTATGTTGTACTGCATGTACATTGTTTACAAATTTATTTGCATGTGACAAATCTAGATTAAATTTTGTCCAAGACAGCAATAGAAACAGTTACAAACATATTTCACAAATGTACAAGTGAACATTAGCATATTACAGTCACTGACTATGTTTCTTCCCAGACAGTTGGAGTTGATTATGTGGGCATCAGCCGTAACATGGATTTTGCACCAGGAGTCAACATGCAAGTGTTTGAGTGATCACCCTCAATGATTTGGCTCAACCTATTCTGGAGGGTCCAGAGAATTTTGAATGAGTTTTCTGCATGCCCATGGATGCAGTGCTCTGGGAGCCTAACAAAACTACTGTCATTATCAACGACACCATCTCTGACTGTGAGTATAAAGAGGGCCAGGGAGAGTCTTTTCAAGGGTTTTTCCTTTTACTGTTTCAAGTGCACTTAGAAGGTGGGAGAGCTTTTTTGGCAGAAGTTACTGTTGTCTAAGTGCTGTGATATATCATTTACCCTAACTACACTATAAAGATTAACATCTATGTGCTGCAGTTTTTTAAATGATAATACAGCTACTGATACTCATGCTGTTGCATAAAGCTGTGACTATATAGACTTTTCTAGGGGAGCATTAAGTGGGGAGGGTGTCATGGGTTCAGCAGTAGCAGTCATTTTTTCTCCTTCTTAGTAGCTGGTGCAGTGCTGTGTTTTTGGCTTTCGGCCTGGGCACAGCGCTGATAACACTGATGTTTTCAGTTACTGCTTAGAATGTTTAGTCTGACCAAGGACTTTCTGAGTCTCATGCTCTGCCAGGGAGGAGGGGAAGCCGGGAGGAAGCAGAGACAGCACACCTGACCCAAACTGACCGAAGAGGTATTCCATACCACAGCACATCATGCCCAGGATGTAAAAATGGAGGGCAGATACCAGGAAGGGTGGGGGTTTGCGGCTGGGTCAGGCTTGGTATCGGGTGGTGAGCAGTTGTATTCTCTTCCCTTGTTTTTTCCCTTGTCATTATTATTATTGGTGGTAGCAGCAGTGGTTTGTGTCATACCTTAGTTACTGAACTGCTCTTATCTCAACCTGTGGGAGTTGCATTCTTTCGATTCTCCTCCGCATCCCCCCGGGAGCTGGGGGAAAGAAAGAGGAGTGAGTTAGTGAGCAAACTGATGGCTGACTGGGCTTAAACCACGACAGAGGGAAAGGTAGGTGTAAAACTTTAAAAGTAAGCAACACTTGACACAGCACCATTTAGAGGTTCTTCAGCACTACATAAATAAACCGGGCTGACTTTCAGCAGTCTCAGGTTTCTGCATATTCACTGCACTTCAAAGGCTTAAAGTAGCTATATTGTTTTTAGAAAGCTTGTTCTCAAATAGAACTCTGAAGAACAGTTACAATTTTACTGTGAAATACTCAGTTGTTAAAGTCAGTGTGAAATATGATGTTGACTTTAGTTGTGGTCATCTTCCCTTTTTGCCCTTGTAGTATCATGCACCTACTTCCACTGTGTATCAAAGCTCAAAGAGGCTGCCGCATTAAAATAATCCTGCAGCTCAGGCCTGTGGCCTATGGCCACACCACCCTGAAAATGCCTGATCTCATCTGATCTCGGAAGCTAAGTATCCACCCCTTATTCCATACCATTCACGTCATGCTCAGATCCCACATTTTCAATATACCATCACTCTTATATATACTTCCACACAGAGAGAGAGAGAGAGAGAGAGATCATTCCTTAGTGAATGGACCAATCCCTATAAAGCTGCTGAGTCCATCCGGTCCATGATGTCGGGCTCCATCTCTTGTAGTAGTCTTTCAGAGCAGGAGAGGTTGTGTGCAGTATTGGATCATTGCCTGCTGATGCTGATCATTCCTTTACGGCAGAACTCATCTGGTTTCATCAAAGTTCATTCTTTGTTGGGGTGATGATTGGAGGGAAGTCAGGGCAAGTAGCTGGTGACCTGAAGACATCTAGTTAGTGGGCTATAAAAGTGCTATATAGCAGGCAACAGCATACAATTGAGTTCATTGGTGGTTTTCCCCTAAAATCAAATCCCCTTGAGGTAGTGCAGAGGAGGGCCACGAGGATGATCAGGGGACTGGAGTACCTCCCATATGAAGATAGGCTGAGAAAATTGGGGCTGTTCAGCCTGCAGAAGAGAAGGCTGCGTGGAGACCTCATAGCAGCCTTCCAATACCTGAAGGGGGACTATAGGGATGCTGAGGAGGGACTCTTCGTGAGGGACTGTGGTGAGACGACAAGGGGTAACGGGTTCAAACTCAAACAGGGGAAGTTTAGATTGGATATGAGGAAGAAATTCTTTACTGTGAGGGTGGTGAGGCCCTGGAATGGGTTGCCCAGGGAAGTTGTGAATGCTTCATCCCTGATGGCGTTCAAGGTGGGGTTGGATGTAGCCTTGGATGGCATGGTTTAGTGGGAGATGTCCCTGCCCATGGCAGGGGGGTTGGGACTCGATGATCTTAAGGTCCTTTCCAACCCTAACTATTCTATGATTCTATTATTCTATACAGCAGACTTCTCCATCTTCCTGCCTTACCCACCAAATATATCTGGGTCCCTGAGCAAAAGCAATCCCACGAGTGAGTTTGCCTTTACTTGAAGCAGGAATAACCTAGACTGTCTTCCCCAGCAAATTCTTCATGTGCACCACAGGAACTTTGTCCCCCTCCACAGTATGTAGAAGTTCTGACTGAGCTGGACCAGCCCTGTTGGCAGATCCTCTGGTGTTGACCAACCAGGTGGCTTTTGGTAAACCTGTATCCCAATGTTTGAAAGTCCCACCACCCGTTGCTCTCAGTGTAGTTTTTAACAGCCCATTGTACTGTTCGATTTTCCCAGAGGCTGGTGCATGGTAGGGGATGTGATATACCCACTCAATGCCATGATCTTTGGCCCAAATGTCTATAAGGCTGTCCTGGAAATGAGTCTCATTGTCTGACTCAATCCTCTCTGAGGGGGATATGTCGCCACAAAATCTGTTTCTCAAGGCCCAGGATAGTGTTCCAGGCAGTGGTGTGGGGCACAGCTTCCAGCCATCCGGTGGTTGCTTCCACCATGGTAAGCACATGGCGCTTGCCTTGGCAGGTTGTTGGGAGTGTGATATAATCAATCTGCCAGGCCTCCCCATATTTGTACTTCAGCCATCATCCTCCATACCAAAGAGGCTTTAGCCATTTAGCTTGCTTAATTGCAGCACATGTTTCACAATCATGAATAACCTGGGCAATAGTGTCCATTGTTAAATCCACCCCTCGAGCACGAACCCATCTGTATATTACATCTCTGCCCTGATGGCCTGAAGTGTCATGGGCCCACTGGGCCAAAAATAATTCACCTTTATGTTGCCAATCTAAGTCCATCTGAGCCACTTCAATCTTAGCAGCTTTATCCACTTGTTGGTTGTTCTGGTGTTCCTCAGTGGCCCGATTCTTGGGTACATGCGCATCTACATGGCGTACCTTCATCACCAGGTTCTGCACGAGGGCGGCGATACCTTGCCACGGTGCAGCAGCCCAGATGGGTTTACCTCTGCGTTGCCAGTTGCTCTGCTTCCATTGCTGCAACCACCCCCACACAGCATTTGCCACCATCCATGAGTCAGTATAGAGATAAAGTACTGGCCGCTTTTCTTGTTCAGCAATGTCCAAGGCCAGCTGGATGGCTTTCACCTCGGCAAACTGACTCGATTCACCCTCTCCTTTAGCAGTCTCTGCAACTTGTCATCAAGGACTCCATACAGCTGCCTTCTATCTCCGATTCTTTCCTACAATACAACAGGACCCATCAGTAAACAAGGCATACTGCTTTTCACTTTCTCACAGTTCATTATATGGTGAGGCCTCTTCAGCATACATCACCTTCTCCTCCTCCTCTGGTGACATTCCAAAATCTTTGCCCTCTGGCCAGTCCATGATGACTTCTAGAATTCCTGGATGACTGGGATTACCTCTTCGAGCTTGTTGTGTAATTAGTGCAGCCCACTTACTCCAAGTAGCATCAGTTGCATGATGTGTAGAGGAGACCCTGCCTTTGAACATCCATCCCAGCACAGGCAACCAGGGTGCCAGGAGGAGCTGTGCTTCGGTGGCAATCACTTCTGAAGCAGCTCGAACCTCTTCATAGGCTGCCAGTATCTCTTTTTCAGTTGGGGTATAGGTGGCCTCAGATCCTCTGTATCCCCGACTCCAAAAGCCAAGGGGTTGACCTCGAATCTCTCCTGGAGCTTTCTGCCAGAGGCTCCAGGTAGGACTCTTCTCCCCGGCTGCGGTGTAGAGTACGTTTTTTACATATGGCCTGGTCCAGACTGATCCAAGGGCTACTGCATGAATTATCTTTTGTTTAATTTCCTCAAAGGCTTGCTGTTGCTCAGGGCCCCATTTAAAATCATTCTTCTTCTGGGTCACATGATAGAGTGGGCTTACAATCAAGCTGTAATTCGGGATGTGCATTCTCCAGAACCCCACAGCACCCAAGAAAGCTTGTGTTTCTTCCTTAATAGCTGGTGGTGACATTGCTGTTATCTTGTTGATCACATCTGTGGGGATCTGGCGACGTCCATCTTGCCACTTTATTCCCAGAAATTGAATCTCCTGTGCAGGTCCCTTGACCTTACTCTGTTTTATGGCAATAGCGGCTTTCAGCAGAATTTGGATTATTTTCTTCCCTTTCTCAAAGACTTCTTCCATTGTATCACCCCACACAACAATGTCATCAATGTATTGCAGGTGTTCTGGAGCTTGCCCCTGTTGGGCCACGATAGTCTACCATTAGCCTCCACTCTCTGTTAGACTTTCACACTGGCCATATGGGGCTATTAAAGGGTGAGCAGGTCCTGCTGATCACTCCTTGACTCTCCAGTCTACAGATCAGCTTATGAATGGGAATCAGGGAGTCTCGGTGTGATATTGCTGCCGGTACACTGTTGTGGTTGCTATTGGCACTTGTTGTTCCGGACCTTCAGCAACCCCACAATAGAAGGATCCCCTGAGAGATGAGGCAAGGTGGAAAGCTGCTCAATTTCCTCTGTCTTCAAAGCAGCAATACCAAAAGCCCATCAGTATCCTTTTGGGTCTTTGAATTACTGTCTCCTGAGGTAGTCTATGCCAAGGATGCATGGAGCCTCTGGACCAGCCACAATGGAGTGCTTTTGCCATTTCCTCCCAGTTAGGCTGATTTTAGCCTCCAGTACTGTCAACTCTTGGGATTCTCCTGTCACTCCAGAAATAGAAATGGGTTCCACCCCTTGACAGCTTGATGGCATCAGGGTACACTGTGCACTGGTATTTACTAGAGCCTTATATTCTGTGGGACTGATGTGCCCGGCCATCTGATCCACACAGTCCAGTAAATCCGGTTGTCCCCTACTTCCACCTGGCTGGAGGCAGGGCCCCTCTAATAGTCATCACAACGTTGGACACTTAAGTCTTGTAAAAAGGGATTATTCTTCTTTATCAGAGGAGCTGAAGTAAAATCAGCTCTTCTACTCCATTTGAGAGCCTGCTCACCAGAGACTGAAGCTGCAGCTTTCATGGGATGATCATCCTTGACCTTTGCTCTCCTCTTCAATTCATGCACCCGTTCCTTCAGAGCTGAGGTAGGTTTTCCATCCCACTTCGTCATAGAATCATAGAATAGTTAGAGTTGGAAAGGACCTTAAGATCATTTAGTTCCAAACCCCCTGCCATGGGCAGGGACATCTCCCACTAAACAATGACACCCAAGGCTATGTCCAACCCCACCTTGAACACTGTCAAGGATGGAGCATTCACAGCTTCCCTGGGCAACCCATTCCAGGGCCTCACCACCCTCACAGTAAAGAATTTCTTCCTCAGATCCAATCTAAACTTCCCCTGTTTAAGTTTGAACCCGTTACCCCATGTCCTAGCACTACAGTCCCCAATGAAGAGTCCCTCCTCAGCATCCCTATAGGTCCCCTTCAGATATTGGAAGGCTGCTATGAGGTCTCCATGCAGCCTTCTCTTCTGCAGGCTGAACAGCCCCAACTTTCTCAGCCTATCTTCATATGGGAGGTGCTCCAGTCCCCTGATCATCCTCGTGGCCCTCCTCTGCACTTGTTCTAACACTTCCATGTCCTTTTCATGTTGAGGACACCAGAACTGCACACAATACTCCAAGTGAGGTCTCACGAGATCAGAGTAGAGGGGCAGGATCACCTCCCTCGACCTGCTGGTCATGCTCATTTTGATACATCCCAGGATACGGTTGGCTTTCTGGGCTGCAAGTGCACACTGCCGGCTCATGTTCATTTTCTCATTGACCAACACCCCCAAGTCCTTATCTGCAGGGCTGCTCTGAATCTCTTCCCTGCCCAACCTGTAGCTGTGCCTGGGATTGCTCTGACCCAGGTGCAGGACCTTGCACTTGGCATGGTTAAACTTCATCAGGTTGGCATCAGCCCACCTCACAAGCGTGTCAAGGTCCCTCTGGATGGCATTCCTTCCCTCCAATGTATCAACCGAACCACACAGCTTGGGGTCATCGGCAAACTTGCTGAGGGTGCACACAGTCCCACTGTCCATGTCACCAACAAAGATATTGAACAGGACCGGTCCCAACACTGATCCCTGGGGAACACCACTCGTTACTGGTCTCCAGCTG
The DNA here is from genome assembly GCA_039720435.1 of Amazona ochrocephala. Taxonomy (NCBI): domain Eukaryota; kingdom Metazoa; phylum Chordata; class Aves; order Psittaciformes; family Psittacidae; genus Amazona; species Amazona ochrocephala. Next base: position 68,742,392 of record CM077879.1, read on the forward strand.
GACATTGAGCCGTTGAGCACTACTCTTTACATGCAGCCATCCAGCCAGTTCTTTATCCACCAAGTTGTCCACCTATCAAATCGATGTCTCTCCAACTTAGAGACACGGATGTCATGTGGGTCAGCATCAAATGCTTTGCACAAGTCCAGGTAGATGACATCAACTGCTCTGCCCCTGTCCATCAGTTCCGTAGCCCCATCATAGAAGGCCACCAGATTGGTCAGGCAGGATTTCCCCTTAGTGAAGCCATGCTGGCTGTCACCAAGCACCTTGTTGTTTCTTATGTGCCTCAGCATGCCTTCCAGGAGAATCCGCTCCAAGATTTTGCCAGGCACAGAGGTGAGACTGACTGGTCTGTAATTCCCTGGCTCATCCATTTTCCCCTTCTTGAAAATGGGGGTTATATTTCCCTTTTTCCAGTCATCGGGAACTTCACCTGACTGCCATGATTTTTCAAATATGATGGACAGTGGCTTAGCAACTTCATTTGCTAGCTCCTTCAGCACCCGTCGATGGATTTCATCAGGTCCCATGGACTTGTATATGTTCAGGTTCCTAAGATGGTCTTGAACCAGGTCCTCTCTTAGAGTGGGCCCAGGGTCTTCATTCTCACTGTCCCTGTGTCTGCCTTCCAAGACTTGGGTGGTGTGGTCAGAACATTTGCCGGTGATCCCGCAGGTAAAACCATAGTGTGGTCTGAGGCGTATACCTTCTTTATCTTCTGTCTTGGGCAGTAGGACACCTTTTGTTAATAGCTGAGATGTGTGTTGGTACACATGAGGAGCTGGATAGATCAGATAGATCATCTCTCAATTATTTGAGGTCCTGGGACAGTTTTTCCACAGCTGAAATGATGGAAGGGGTAAGATTGTCTTTGAACACTTGGAGTTTATGAATCATTTCATCCACTGTTAGTGGTACTATGTCATTCCGTGTTACTGTTGTCAGTGAATGGGCACATGATTATGGTGCATTCCATGTAAATTTCCACCACATGGGTCATGTACATTCGACTTCATCTGGATCCGTGGGTACATCCCTGGCATTCAGCTTGATGTGATAGGTCATCTCTACAACGGCTGATTCCCTCAGAGACTCTATGCCTTTTCTAGAGTAGTTCACTTGGCTGAATGACTCATAACATCATCCTTGTATGGAAGCCTTTCTTTCACAGCTGCCAAGAGCTGCTTCTAAAGACTGAGGGACTTTCTCTCTTGTAATTGCTTTGTCAATTTCCCCTTCCCTAGCAACTGATCCCAGCTGCTTGGCTTCCCTACCTTCTAGTTTGTGACCATCAGCCCCATTGTCCCAGCATTGTAGCAACCAGGTGATGATGTGCTCCCCTGGTTGATAGTAAAATCTTTTCACATATTCCGTGGCTCAGTTGAGGTTTGGGGTCGAGACGTCACCTCTTCTTCCTCTTCTTCCTCTGATTCGCATACTAGTAACTCCTAGTCAGGTGCTGTCATGGGTGGTGAGTACGTTGTTTCTTCATCTTGCTTCATCTCTCTTGCCTCTTTTTTGCTTTTCCCTATACATACAAGGGCAACCGATATCAGCATGAATTGGTCCTCTGGTGTAGCTGCTGTGCTTGGAGCTGGAGTAGCTGCACTGTTGCGGTCGAAGTTTGAGTAGCTGCTGTACTTGTCGCTGGGGCTGGTGTAGCTGCTGTACTTGGAGCTGGAGTAGCTGCGCTGTCTGTTGCTTTGCCATCAGATCCAGGGACATTTTTTTCCTTTTGAAGGTGCTGGATGGTGTTGAACAGGGCTCTGTAAGTATAGCCCAAGCCCCAGCACATTGCCATGATTTGTCTTTCTCTGATATGGCCAGAATGACAACACACCTAATTGAAGTGTTTTATTAATTTTTCTGGATTTTGCGCTTGCTCTGTGGTGAAATTCCAAAGCAATGGAGGGGCCCACTGGCCTAGATACTTGCCCATACTATCCCATACACCCTGCCACTCATGACTGTCCAGCCTCTTGGTCCTTCTATATTGTCATCTAACCCTAGACAAGACCCAAACCCAGCTCCGCTTAACTCTTGAGATCAGATTAAATGGTCATGGGTAAAATACACTCTGCAGGCGTGCCAACATGGTGATCCCCATCACAATCAGCAGGCAGGTCTCAAGGGTACCTAAAGGCCATTCAAAACCTTCAGAACTCTCAAATTATGCTGTAAATGGTTGGGGGGGGGGGGGGGGGGGGGGAGAGCTGAGAACATAAGGGAATGTCTCCTTCATGGGTTGACCACCCAAGGAGGGGAAAAAAGATGTGCAATTGCTAAACACTTCTATTATATACCTCCCAAAGTATAGAGGTGGTGACCACACTGGGAACACAAGCCAGATCAGTTTCATAATCAATGATTCTATTGTATTACAAGTCATTGCCATAAAGTACAATGAAACAAGAACCTTAGCCCAAGGCCCCCAGGCAGTAAACACTAACACAGCAAATACCGGCTGTAAGTAAGGTACGACATGCTGAAACTGTGAGATCAAAAGCAACAACTTTGAGAGCCAATAAATCAGCATTGTGATGAGTGACTATTAATCCGAAACAAGGAATGCTTATCACAAATACGATTAGACACACTCCAGTCACATCTGTCGTTATCTCAACCCTTCGTGCCCCACATTGGGCATCAAAAAGAACTGTCGTGGTTTAAGCCCAGCTGGTAACTCTGTACCACCCAACTGTTCCCTCACTCCCCCACTTTCCTCCCCCCTACTCCTGGAGGGATGGGGAGGAGAATCGAAAGAATGTAACTCCCATGGGTTGAGATAAGAGCAGTCCAGTAACTAAGGTATAACACAAACCACTGCTGCTACCACCAATAATAATAATGATAAGGGAAATAACAAGGGAAGAGAACAGAACCGCTCACCACCGGCTGACCGATACCCAGCCCGACCCAGCAGTGATCTAACCCTTCCTGGCAACTGCTCCCAGCTTATATAGTAGCCATGACGTGCTGTTGTATGGAATACCTCTTTGGTCAGTTTGGGTCAGGTGTCCTGTCTCTGCTTTCTCTCGGCTTCCCCTCCTCTCTGGCAGAGCATGAGACTCAGAGAGGCCTTGGTCAGAATAAACATTACTGAGCAGCAGCTAAAAACATCGGTGTTATCAGTGCTGTTCCGAGACTGAAAGTCAAAACCACAGCACTGCACCAGCTACTAAGAAGGAGAAAATGACTGCTACTGCTGAGCCCAGGGCAGGCTCATGCTGTTTTTAAAAAAATCACCAAGCATTAGCTGCTATGAGAAGGCTGATGACAGTACTACGTTGGCAATTATTTGCTGTAGACCAGTAAAGTATTTGAATTCATCTAGATTCAAAATCTCTGTTTAAAAAGCATGTGTAAATTTGAGCCTTCTTTATTGTGAAAGCTTGGCAAATAAAATGGCAACATAAAGAAAATTACTGCTTTGTTTGTTTGTTTTAATCGGGCAAAGTGGTTAATATTTTCTGCCCAGGTGTGAGGGTCCTTTTCAACTTGTGCAACATAGTCTGTTGTCAGTACCCAAAGTACAGTTCAGAGAAACAGTGTACCTGGCAAATGAAAAAGATGAACGGCTGATGGTCCTCATTTATCTAAGTGGTAGCGTTAACCATAAATCCACAGTGTGGTGCTATACTTGCCAGGGTTCTGCCCAAGTTATGATGGACTACAAGGAGAGGCCAAATACAGGTGATTATATAGTGTTGTTTCTTCCAGGAAAGCTTCTGCCATTGGAATTTGAAAATGTGTTACTTTTGTCTGATAAGTAATCTGATGTTAACTAAGAGCTAGACCTTCAAGACATTCTGGGAGTTGTTATATAGGTTGAGCTTCTATGGGTGAAGAAGGGGGCTCAGGACTATTGCAAGCCTAAAAACTGTGAGGTTTTGTCTTGTTTTTATCCTAGTCTTTTGTGCTGCTATGAAGAATAATGTCTTATTCTCGTTTCATGCCTTTCTGTAAGAGAAACTGAGAAGCCCTGTGTGGTAGCTCTGGAGGATGATGAAATTTATGAGGAAGAAGAGGAATTCAAATTGGTGGTTGGAACAACAAGAAGTAATTCTACTTTTGGTGCTTGCATTGGCAATCAGAAAGATACCGTGGTCAAGATTAAGAATGAAGAAGACAGTGAGTTTTATATTAATTGTTGATTTCATATGTAGCTGCAAATGGGAAAATAGAACTAATCCCATCTACTGTTTAGTTCAGCAGTTCTCAAAGTACCCAGCATCATGTTTTTCAAAAAGCTGTCAAGCATTTTGTTTTTATGTTTTGAATTTGCACCTTTTTAGTCTATTCTGAATGCATTACTGGCTCTGCCTTTTGCAAGATATGGGAAGAGAAATTATCTTTTTTGTTTCCATTCCATTTATTGCTCTATATGTGTTGCTTTTGTAAGTGTATTGTAGATCTGACTAAGTTGAAAGAATCATGGATGCCTTCAGCCAAATTCACAAATCTTTCAGGAATGCAATAGGGACTTTTATATACAGATTGTATAGATTATGAATCTGAAAATATCAAACGACATGTAAAAAACCCAAATCAAAATGAAAAACCCAACCAAACAAAACCCCATAATATAATCCATAACACAGCAAAATGGACTTGTAGAGAAATTCAGATTTATCCCATACCTTTAACAAAGCACTAGAATAAATAACTTACAAAAGTAACTGTTTCCTTCAAAAGCTAAACATATTTGATCTCCAAATATCCCACTCTACACTCCACTAAAACAAACACCAGGGGACCAGATATTCTCCTTTTAATAATGGCTACAAATTTTTATCTGAATTTCAGTTTCCAAAATATTTCACTTTGATCATTTCATGCAGCAGTCAGTAAACCAAACAAATTAATAGCCAATCACTTTGAATTTTCAGATTTGTTATGACCTTCTCATTTCCTTTGGGCTATCCACTCTCAGATAAGGTATTTGCACTTGGTCTTCTTGACATGAGTAAATTATTATCCTTTAGTATTATTATTATTATTTCTAATGTTCAGGGTTTTTTTGTGCCTTTTTTCTCACCTAGAACCAGTGATTAAATTCTCTGAAATGAAACACAACATTCAGGAGCCTCATGAACCTGGAGAAATTACACTAGTAAGAATTCATGTTCTACACCTCGGTGATAGCTCCAAAGTATCTGTTGTCAGAGTGCACACAAAGGATGGCTCAGCCGTAGCCACCTCAGGGGAAGACTACAACCCAATGTCAGAACGTAAGGGTTTGGTTGAGTGTGGGGATGAGAAATGTTAGTTTGCAAAGTACCTTCCTGCAAATGAATGCTGGACAGGGAGCTGAATTCTTGTTTAAATAACCAAATGACAAGTACTGTACTTTAGGCAGAGTTGTTGATTTGAGTGCTGTCTATTTTTGGTTTTCTCCAAATTAATTTTGGGGACTGTATTAGCATTGGATTGGACATGAGATCCTGTTTGCTCTGGGTTACTTTGGATTTCCTAACCTGGAATACAAACTCATGATTTCTTCATACAAATGAAATTACAGCCTAGCTTAGGTTTTTATCTACCTCAGGTGTTTGAGCAAAAAATTGGTTCTTACACTTTTCATTCAGGTTCCCTAGGGTGGCAAGAGGGTTGGGATATTGTTATGATAACTTAAGATGATGCTGGAATAGGCTGAAATTTCTGGTTTTCTTATTTTAGTGCAGTTGTCTAGTTTATTCTGCTTTCAACATCCTGCAGTACAGAAGAGAGATCTGCCTTAAGGACCTACAGTAATGAGTGGTAGGATACTTTTCATAGAAAAGTCCATTCCTGGGAGCTGGCACCCAGGTCCCCCATCTCCCAGGAAAGAGTCCAACTTCAAGGTTACAAACCCATGTTCTTTTTCTGTGACCCACTGCATTTTGATTTGCTTTCTTCATAGTGACATGGTTTTGATGGAGTGTCACTCTCACAAGAGCAGTGATGGTTATGCAGACTCCCTAGGGGAGTAACTTTCCTACAGTGTCTCCCGGTGAGGTACGACCCTGAATACAATTATAGTAAAATGGGCAAACAAGATATTTCATTTCTTGCATGTTTTTGCTATTGATGGGGCTGGTGACAGAAATGGGTACCACTTCCTCCTGACTTTTAGCAAGAAATAACAGTTCCCACTTGGTTCCTGGATGAAGGACCATAGTAGCCTATTTTTAATAGATCGTTCTTGTCTTGGGATTTTGTTTAGATGGACATGTCTCCTAAAGACCTAATGCCAAGTATGTAGACTGCTCAGCTCAAAGCGTAGGTGTTTTTGGTCCTGCTTAAATATGCACTGCAAATGGAGTCTGAGGCTGTATCTATACTGGCATAATAATGTATCTGGGACCATTCCTTGCCATGCAGACCTACTCTGTTGAACTTTGCCACTGAATTGAGATCTCCGCATGCAAACTGCCTCCCTAGTCCACACTAATTCTGAATTGTGTCCCAAAGTTGTTTGGAAGAGAGCTAGTTAGCTTGGCACAAAGTTATGTCAGGATACTATGATTAGATATTATTTTAAGTTTTCCAACAAGTTACCATCATCAGCTTGTATGTATTTTTTCTGCCCAGCAAAAGTGGGTTAGTTTTACTTGGTAATTGTGCTGAAGAACAGATTCTAACAGCTCAGACTACTACACTTGGGGCAAAGCCATGTTATTGCAGTGGAATACGTTACTTGAACACAATTGACAAAACAACTTTTTACTCTTGATTTTGCATTAATTTGATGGGCTATTTTTAATCAGATATTGAATTCAGAGAAGGAGAAACTGAGCATTCTGTTGAGGTAGAGATTCTGTGCGCGGGCATAAGAGAAGCGAGAGAAACATTCACTGTCCCCCTGAAAGCTGATGAGAACAGGGTAGCAGAGACACAGGCAGCCACTGTTGAGAACAAAAGTTGCCGTTTGTAACAATTTTTTGTTTGTTTTGTATAAAACCATCTAAAATCCCATGTGCTCACGGCATGCTTGACAGCCTGCTATTCCTGCTCCTGTGGTTAGTTTGGTGCATACCAGTCTAAATACAGGTATAGCTGTAAATCCACACACTTTGAACAAAGTCTAGAAGCCTTTAATTACGGATTTTATGTATGAACTACTATATACTTAACAGAGTGTTTGGTGGTGGAAAGTGCTCTCATTCTTTCCAAGTTACTGGTAGACATCTTACGAAAGCATAGTGCACTAGCTGGCCTATAGAAACCTGTCTTGAGTACAGATGGCAGAAAGTATCAGAAGACTTAAAAATGTGAAAAAAGAGAGCAAGAAGCCAAGCCATGCTGCAGTGCTTTGACCAGTGCTCTGCACCACTTCGTGGGCTCAAATACAGCTCCATGAGGCCTTCTCTCCCATTCCCTTGGTAGGAGGTCTGTGGGCATAGGCCACTGTTTTAAAAGCAGAAGCTCTAAAGTTAACACAGTCTTTATACTTAAGCTGGTAAAAGTCTAAATTGGCTGTCAAGTGAGATAGAATAGCAGGTCGAGGAAGGTGATCCTGCCCCTCTACTCTGCTCTCGTGAGACCTCACTTGGAGTATTGTGTGCAGTTCTGGTGTCCTCACCATAAAAAGGACATGGAACTGTTGGAACAAGTGCAGAGGAGGGCCACGAGGATGATCAGGGGACTGGAGCACCTCTCGTATGAAGATAGGCTGAGAAAGTTATGGCTGTTCAGCCTGCAGAAGAGAAGGCTGCGTGGAGACCTCATAGCAGCCTTCCAATACCTGAAGGGGGCCTATAGGGATGCTGGGGAGGGACTCTTCATTAGGGACTGTGGTGATAGGACAAGGGGTAATGGGTTCAAACTTAAACAGGGCAGGTTTAGATTGGATATGAGGAAGAAATTCTTTACTGTAAGGGTGGTGAGGCACTGGAATGGGTTGCTCAGGGAAGTTGTGAATGCTCCATCACTGGTGGTGCTCAAGGCGGGGTTGGACATAGCCTTGGATGGCATGGTTTAGTGTGAGGTGTCCCTGCCCATGGCAGGGGGGTTGGAACTAGATGATCTTAAGGTCCTTTCCAACCCTAACTATTCTATGATTCTATGATTCTATGTGTAGGCTGAAGCTACTGCATAATCTCTGAAATTAGTTTAGGGGATTTTGTTGGGATTTTTTTTTTTGGTTTTTTTTTTTTGTATCTTATGCTTGTGGCAGGGTTTTAAGGGGATACATAAGTCGGGGTGAAGTTCAGGAAAATGAGAAAATGAGGAAGAAACATGATGTTTTAATGTTTTCTTTGGTTTCTTACTACCCAAATCTACTTTAATTGGCAATATATTAAATTATTTTTTCCCAAGTTGAGTGTTTTGACTGAGTTATTGGTAAGCAATCTCCCTGGTTTTAGCTGGACCATGAGATTTCTCATCCTGTTTCCTCCTCCTGCCAAGCTGAAGGTGAGGAACAGTTGAGGAACTGGTTGTGTGTTTGACTGTGTGTCAAGGATGGTTCGTTTTTGTGGTTTGTTTTTTTTTTTTTTTTTTTTAAATTTGAATATTTTTATTTATTTTTCCTAATGTTTGAAGAATTCATTCTTCCTTAATTTATAGGTAGTTTCTGGTGAATAGGTTTTAAGTGAAAAACCTGTAAAAACCTCTGAAGAGTGAATCTTCCTTAATACAAGTCACCATTTTATCAAAGAATCCAGAATGAAACCAGAATGAGCTTGGTGGCAGAAATTAAATTGCAGGCACTACTTCTTCTCCTTCCAATCCTTGTTGTCAGCAGTGTACATAATTTCTTGTCTCTCTCAATTCCGTAAAGCCACTGCATAAGTTGAAGAAACGGACAACGTTGCAGATATGACATTTCCAGCAGTGCCCCCCGTTGTCTCGCTTCTGATGTATGATGATACTGCTAAGAGAACCCTGCAACTGGCTATCTTGTTGTGTGTGTAACGGTATGGCTTGTTTCTACATGCTTTTGTCCAGCTCACTCATTCTGTGCTCTGGAACATTGAAAAAGTGTTCAATTCTGGAAAATGACAACTAAAAGCAGCAGGCTGTTACTGTGTTAGAGGCACAGCGGTTTTTCTGCTAACCTAATTCAGAAGGAGAGCTTCCAAGGGAGGGTCACTAAATGCCCCTAACATATGACAGCTGTTTCTGCAATGAGTATTTCATGCTGATCTAAATAGGTCTTTGGTACTGGGCTGTGCTGTCAAACTAATAACCAGCTCCAGAGGATGAGTTGCACACATGGAATAAGGGCCAGAAATAGAGATTTCTAAACCCAAAGCTAAGCAGGCAGGAAGGTGAGGAGAAGCTAAATGCTGCCAAACAAGGGCCCTGACTAGGCCTTACAGAGCTTTCCAGAAACAGTTTGCATCCTGGTTTTTGTGAGTAGGGCTGTGCCATGAGCAGCTGAGCAGCAGATTGTACCAGTGTTGACTGAACAGCCTCTGGTATCAGCCATCTGTCCCATCTACAGGAGGCTGCTGTCCCAGACAGAGCTGGCAGAGGGACACAGACTTGTGCATCTGCTGTTCTTGTGTGAAGTCAGGTGTTCTAAACTGTTGATCAAGCATGATTTGGTGGGGGGGGGGGGAAGAAAGGTGAATTTGGCACTAGCAAAAGGCCCACATGCTTCGTTCCTGCTTGATCCTGCTGTGGGGAGCAGCAACAAACTGCTGGGAAGGGTGCAGTTGTAACTTGGCAGCACTTTGCCAGGGATGTATGAATTCAGGTCATTCATTTTATGTTCTACCAGTTTCTAATTAATTCGAGTGGTTTCACTCTGGGATTTTCCAATGTAGTGTGTCTGAATTCAGGAGAACTGACTTTGTTGTTGTCAAATAAGAGTACAGGTCATGGAGTTAGCACTGGCATTTTCCAGGTTTCCATGGTCAGAGGTGACACATGAATTGTAGCAACTCACTACTAGCTGGGGTTTGTGGTTTTGTTTGTTCTTGTTTTCAATTTAAAAAGCCACACGGCATTTATTCATATCCCCACTTATTAAGTATGCCTGCATGAAGGTTTTATTTTGCTGATACACAGTAATAAGCATGGTTCTGATAGAATGATGCTTAGCAGTTTGCTTTCCTGGAGTAGGTGTAAGGAAGAATAGATAACACCCTTCATTTTGTGTAAATGTCAACCCATAGGCATGCAATCCCAGGTATTCAGACTTCAATAAAACTGGATCCGTCTGTGCCATGGAAAACATCAATGATACCCTGACCCTCTACCGCTGGCTTGTCAGTGCTCAAAGTGGGAGCGATTGTGTTACCAGCCCGATGAGGGAAGCGGACTCCAATGTTTTTTTTACCAGCACCAGATCCATCTGCTTGGACTCTATATATTTCCAGGCAGGCTTCAGGCTTTAGTGTGCAGCTTGAGCTGTGAATGCCAAAGGTGATGCAGGTCTGGAGCTGCTAAGTCCAATTTATATAGTAAAAGAGAAGAAAGAATGTTTTTAATGCTGGGTGTTAGGTAGCCTTTATTAGGAAAGGATGAGGTAGTGTTTGCAGCTGATGGAAGTCTGCTATGGAGTGTTTTGTTCTAGGGAATTAATACTCATATGTTAGTTAATTCTTTTTTTTCCCCTAGGGTTTAGACTAAGCAGGGCTGTGAGGAACTCCCTAACTAGCATGTCAGTGTTTCTGAATTTTTCTGACCTATCTCTATGGACAGACATTTTCAAGCTGCTTAACACCAACACAGCAGTTTAGCAGGCATCTCAGAACCTGTCTTTTCCCTTTCCTCAGGTCTTTGCCAGCCTCGCATCCCAGGAACGGTAGGAGCAGAACCTTTCTCAGCTAAAATTCGCTATACAGGTGCAGATGATCCTGACCATCCCAATCTGATCTGACTAACAGTCATAATGCCCCATATGGATGGGAAGCATCAAGTGGTGAGTGTTAATTAACAAACGCTGCTTTGCATTTTTCTCCTCAATGGGTTTGTCTCTAGTTGTTTGCTGCACTGTGGGAGAACCATGAATAATCAGTTTTCAATGAACAACTTACCAATTGCAAGTTTAATTTATGGATGAAACATTGGGTATCCCTAGCTCCTGTTTCCAGACTACAGCTCTAAAAATATGTTCACAAGCAGTTAATGAATACTTCATTTACTCTTCTACATTCAAGATGTTAAATGGGTCATGTGACATATGTTTTAGGAATGCTGCCAGTCACCTTCACACTCCCCTTCTCCAACTTTGAGCTAACACTTAGCCCAGATGACACTAGTGTGGGACACCACAAGTGCTCCAACCTACTGGACTATAATGAGATTCAGACCAAACATGAGTTTGTTACAGAGGAAACTCAAAACCCTGAAGTGACAGGAGAAATGTCACCTTACCCATACAGCAGTATTCTGTGGTCTGCCAAAACCTCATGTTTCTACCAGAACCTCAAACCTGAGGCTTGCCTTTGGGAGTTCAACAGTTACCACAATACGTCTGAACTGCTGACGTACTGCAGCGGCTCCATTGGCACAGATGGGCAGGTATGTGACAGTGAAGTGCCTTCCTCTCCCTACGGGAGATTTTGGAAGCATAAGTCTAATGTAAACTGTTACTAAGGGTTGCATGAGGAAGGATTTAGTCACTATGCAGAGTGTTTGGTATGTGTTCCCTTAGCATGAATGTTTTTAGAAGTAAATATATGTTCATTTGCACTGTATTTCTGTGCACAGCCATGATATATCTTCCTGGTAATTGAGCACAGTTTACTGCATTGCTGTTGCTTCTGCTCTGGATTTTAGAAACTCTGTTTTTTTTGACACAAAAGAGCTTTTCCAAACTGTGTATGTACTTTGTGCTATCACCTAAAGCCCTATAGTTTTGTTGTCTTATAGAAGTAGAGTATGTTGCTAACCATGGAAATCTATTTTAAGGCTGCAGGAAAAAAAAGGTTCTTTAGAAAATAACCCAGAACAGTCTTAATTAGAAGCTCTAATTTATGCTGTCAGTATTCTGGCTTTAAGCAGAGCTGTCACATAGGTGAGATTTTATAAATAGAAGCTTGGTTGATAAGGAGCAAGCAAAAAGAAGTTTACCCAACATATGATATTTTTACATAATTTCCCTGAGTAAAACCGGCTGTTGTTCCAGGTATTCGATTTGAATTACAACAAACATTGATCACAGAGCAGGCAGGTGTCTCCTCTGCGCAGAGCAGATTGCATTTAGTTGTAAAATAACCCAAGGCACAAGCACTCTACAGCAATTGCACCTAAATTGCAGAGGGCTGTAGGCCCTCTGTGCTGACTCCACGTTTAGATAGCCTTGGCTCAGCAGCTTGGTGCTTTCCCATTCCATAGGTGCTCAAGTGATGCTCTGTGGCCAAAGAAGATTTATTTACTAATGGGCTTGGCTGCCCATTCTGGTTGCTTGATGGTCGCTTGGTTGTAGAGAGATCTCCATAACTCAGACATAGCTTTAAATTGCCATGTTTCAGGGGGCTATAATCTATAGAGTTCAATCTATTTTAAAGGAAAGTTTTACTTACCAGACTAATTTCTATATTTGTATTTGATTTCATTTTGGAGAGGCATGAGCCCTGATAATGTTAAATTGGCAAAGATCTGGGGACACTATCAAAAGAGGTGGTTTGTAACACCTGAAATAATAACGATGTCAGTAGCAGATGAACAGTGTTTCCATGCAGGATTTTTTTTCCTAGGTTTAAAGAGTACAGATCATGAGAATGCAAGATTGGCAGTGGAAGTAATTTTTTTCAGGTTGCATGCAGTAACCTGGTACCTCAATGTTTTTCAGATCTTAAATGGGGTGGTGCAGTCCTATGTAACTCTGCAGGTACCTCTCTCTGTCTCCTGTGTCTTCCACTTCCCTGCTGCTCTTGGTGGCTGGCAACATTTTGATTTGCAGTCTGAACTGAGACTCACCTTTGTGTATGACACAGCTGTGCTGCAGAAAGATGGGATAGGCAGCCCTCCTGAATCAGAGCTCCAAGGTGAGCTGTTTCAGATACTGACATTTCTAAACTCCGTTTTGTTCAACATTCTGATGATGGGAAAGCGTGGTCAGTAGCTCAATGCTTTTCGTCTTTGAGAGTCTCAAAAACAGAGCCAGCATGCTGAGTTCCTTAGTTAAAACACCACACAAAGCACAGTTATGTTTGGTTTTTAATGCTGTATGTTACTAACCTAGATGTTTTGAATCTTCCCTCAATTGCATGCTGCTTTTAATCTATAAAAAAATAGATAAATGAAGGCACAGACCCAACTCTAAAGCAGATGTTCTCATGAAGAGATAGACTTCAGCAATGAATTTGTAGGCAGTTATAGGGCAACAGAAACACTGTAGATAGCCCTGTGCAGAAGAAGTGCCCGAGAAAGGGACCTTACTGAAGTACGTAAGGTACTGGAGTATCTAAACCTTGGTATCTCTGTGTCAAAATATCCCAGACCCTTTCTTTCTCCTGCCTGCACTGTGTTGTATCAGCATATGTGGGTATCCTTCGGATGAGTCTGGTCTTATGTCAGCGAAAGGGAGAAAAAGAACATCCGCCTTGATGGATTGAACCATCAGCAGGCGTAAATGAATGCATTTCTTCTGAAGTTGGTGGGTTTGGAGATCTGTCTCAGAGCTATTGGTGTGACAGGGTTTAATATCTAGGTGGAGCACCAGGGTTTAGGTAAGTGTTTCAAATCTCCAGATGCACAAAATATATGAAGAGCCTTCCCTTAAAAATGCAGTTGGGAAATGCTGTTGGTAAAATTATTGGCTTCTTCCCCCCTAGGCTCCCTCTATCCCACAAGTATACAGATCAATGATGAAGGGCGACTAGTCGTGAACTTCCGAAGTGATACATTTCCAGGACCAGCTGGTGATGTCCCATCCAGGTGTGTATCTAACCTGTCACCTGTAGTATTTGTAGCACTGTCTACCTGGCAGAGGAGAAAGGTACTACAGGAAAGGGTCTGTCTCAGTGTAGAAGGGAGAATAAGTCACTCAGTCACTTTCTTTTCTGGGGTGCAAGTTAATTTCTTTCCATTCTCTCTCTTTGCTTTTGTGTGTTGATTTATACCATGCCAGGCATCAGTATTAATTATGGGAAATTATAGTTTCCCTTTAACTCTTTCAGGAACATCTCTGGCATCAACGGTAATGTCTGCTGACCACCCTGGCCTCACGTTTACCCTCAGTCTCCAACAAAGCAAGCCAACCTTCCACTAGCAGAATTTTATCTCTGACTTTGCTGGGAGTTTGCATTCGGACTTGAGTTTAGGAAAGCAAAGGAAATGTCAGCTCTTAACGTGCTCTCCGTGCAGTAATCAGCACTATCCAGCCACTGTGAATCAACTCATTTGGTTACAGTTACGTATTTTCATTACATAGCGAGCAGTCAGAAGTCCCTAGTGTCCCTGGAGCTTGACTCCAGAAGCCTGAACCTGTGCTCCTGCTAGCACTAGCTGGCACCATTCACTGAGCAGGCGGGTGCTGGAGCACTCTCTTGAAGAATTCACCTTAATGTTATCTCACTTGGCATTGCCAGGAAACTCTGATCCAGGAGCTGCTGCTGCGGTTTTGAGAAGCTAGATCTTTTCCCCTCATGGGACAGAGCTACTTAACTCCTGCTGAGCTTGGAAATCAGTGGGAACTACTGTGGCCCCAAAGCCTGTTCCTCTGAGAGGGTAGAAGAGGCTTGCTTGAAAGCATCTTGCTTTGGAGAGAGCAACTCAGCCCAGTTACTTAGCTGTGGCTGAGCTGGCAGGAAAGGAGACACATTCACAAGATCATCTTCTCTTCAGAGAGATTTAGCATTTTAGATTTGGACATTGACATATTTGATTCTCACCACCACGGCAAGGTCAATCCCTCTAAGGCCTGATACTACTTCCATATTGGTCCTAATTTTACAGAGAAGTAGAGAAGAAGCAGTGTATGTCAGTGCCTTGCCTGTGCTGCTGAAGCGAGTTGGCAGTGTTGGTGCATACACTTCCTGTGTGAGGTAGAGCACCATGGTCACAAACAATTTATGAAAGTGTTTATGTCCAAGTTTATGAAAGTGTTTTAAGGTGCTGCTGGGAATTTGGCTTCACCTCAGGGGCAATGTGAGCTGGAAGAGTGACTGTTCAGAACCTGCGGAGATACTCATTTCTCTAATCTTTTCGCAGGTATGAGATTATTCAGGCATTTACGCTGTGAATTTCATCCTTTGCATTGCTGCACCTCGTCAACAATCTGCCCTTCCCATCATTTGCAACCCAGGGGATCCAATTGCATTTGATATGGATATCAGGTTCCTACAGGTACACCATTTTATTTAGAACTTACATGGTTTTCTACGAAGCCACATGGGCAAAATCAGCCAAAGGCAAATTTGTGCTGCAAGGCAGGTGTTCTGTAACCATTGAAAGAGATGGTCTGACATAGGCCATCCAGTACCAGTTGTCAAGAGAAAATCAGGGAGTATTTCAGATGGGTTCAGAAGGAGTTTCAAAGTTCTTGCAGATTGCTCAAGATCTCATCTTGTCACAGGAGATAAAAGCAAACTGAAATATTTTTTTCTAGTAATTACAGTATCATTTATCCATTCATTTATCTCACAGTGCAGCCCATTCCCAAGTACTTGGATGCTTTTCCTCAGGTAGGCAGGGGCTGAAGAGGGAGGGAATTCTAGCTCTAAGTGACATTGTTTTCAAAACTAACATGTAGTCCTAAGGTTGATTTTTAAAACTGAGATTCAGTGTAAAACAATTGTACCAAGAGGGTCTTTTTATCAAGCAGTGGGAATCACTTCATGGGTGTTGAATTGAAATACTACTTTAAAGACACTGTCTCAGCAATGGACGTCGTGCTGCCACCTTTTAACACAGGATGTTAATGATACACAAGAAGATGATTTTATGAGGAAGAAAATAACTGGAGTTGTGGTGGTATCTGCATATTAGGTTAGTTTTGCACTTCTGTGTATATCGTTGCATCCTTATGACTGTTATCCCTAGATTTATTGTGGCCAACAAGATTAAATAGTGGTGTGAGGCTGTTTAGTTGTTTACCTTATTTCTGTGCTGGAAAGCCGTTCACCTTCTGTTCCCCTTTGTATCTCCCTGGCATTATATGTGTGGTGGGTCTTCCAATACGTCGCATTCATGGGGCAGGCACAGATCAGTGGCCTGGAGCCAGCTTCCTCCATCCAAATATGCTGGGCACTGTTGGGCTTCTGCAGCCACAAGGTGTTTGCAGTGGGGAAGGCAGGAGGGTGGTGACTGGGAGGTCCCTACCGCTGCACCTGAGGAGTTAACCTTCTTGCAGGAAACTCCAGCGTGGTCTCCAAGCACGGGCTACTGGCAGAGTTACTTTTCTGGGCAGCTTCTAGGTTGCAAGTGGAACATGTACAGTTCTGGTAGGGGCAAAAAAGGTTTCTGATCCTGTGCTCATCGGTTTGAATATATGGATTGGTATTTAGAGCAGGGGAAATCAGTTGGTCTTGAGCTAGGTTCTAGTCTTGATCTGGTTTTATTGGCCTCTTGCCCACAGCCCTATTCTCCCAGTAACTTCAGCAAGTGTCCCTGAAAAGATACATTGCGGTCCTGTATCTGAGGAAACAGATAAACTTTTGCTATTTTACTTGACAAAGTTGAAGTAAAGTACTACAATTGTGTATTTTAATGGGTCATGATGAGAAGCACAACAGGAGGTTTATGTATGTAGGAGGGATTCTTACAAATGCTGTGTACTGCTGAAAGGTTTGGTCCACACATAACTGTTATGGCAGTGGTGTACAATGATCATTGTAAAGCTACAGCCAAGGCATTTTCTTGATCATTTAATTTTACTTTTCCCCACAGGTCAGTGACCTAGTGGCAACAGAGTTCAGTCTAAATACTCAAATGTTTCTGCTGTCCAGTAAGGACCCTTGGAACTCTGATGGATCAATGGGATTTGGAGAAGGTGCTGATGTAGCCTTTAGTAAAGGTAAAAAAAGTCAATTGTGCATTCAGCATATTAGGAAAGCTAAAACAGAACCACTTTTAACAAGACCTGAGTATGTATTTTACTAGTTTTATAACCCCTATGTGGTCTATGTATTTGCACAGCAGAAAAGAAGAATACAGAAGCACTATAATGTGATGTAATTTAGTGTAATTGAAACAGGCTTGGGTTCCGTTTATGGGCTTGGAGGGGGAAAAGCATTCCAAAGGTAGGTATAGCATTTAGGTACATAGATCTGAAACCACAGTTCTGAAAGCTGTTGCTTAGCTACTACATAATCACATATTCCCTCACTCTGGTTGCTTTGTTTCCAAACCGCCAACAATAGAACTTTCTGCCCCATTTTGAGGGGACTAAATAATTTCTAGTCTGAAATTATTCTAGTTAGAAATGCAGGAATTGAATACTTGTACACCTGAGGCTCCTCAACTTGGTCATGCGCCTGTTCTCAGTTACAGACTGGATGCACAATAACTGCAGCTGGCTTCAGCCAAGATGCTCAGAGTCATGCTTGATTTTTTTGGAGTTCTGGCCCAGGTGCTCTCACACTCTGTACTTACTCACTGGAGCTGTTATCAGGTTCCAGGGAAAGTCCTGGTAATGGCAGTATTTGGCCAGAAATAATTTTGTATTTAATTGGTCCCTTATTTGAGTTATCAGTCTGAAACCCAACTGTCCAGTCAAGAACTTTATTTGGCTTGATATCATGCTGTCACGCTGGGTAGTTTCTTATACATGAATATGGGTTGCCATCTAGTGAAGAGAAGGGAAAAGCTTGCTTAAAAATGACCTGCGCTATAAGAACCACATGTCATGACAAATTGTAACAGAAAATAAGACTAAAGCCCATGATAAATTAATAGTAATAGTCATGGAACAAAGTGTGCTCATGTGCCAGGGGCACACTTGAAGCTATATAATTCATGTCCTGAGGATTTTAAAGAACAGTGGTTGGTTGTAACTTGATCTAACAATTTAAAATTAACTGGTATAATGCAAAATGTGTTAATTTGCTTTATTAGGGTCTGAAATCTATGGCCAAGTGATGGTGGATCCAGTTCAGAATCTTGGTGACTCCTTCAGCTGTACCATCGAGAAGGTGTTCCTCTGCACTGAAGCTGGTGGGTACATGCCCAAGTACAGCCCAGACAACCAGGAACACGGATGTCTGGCTGACTCACCTTCCGTCTTGTACAGATTCAAGATCTGGTATGTAAATGAAGAGTTACGGTAGCAGACGTTTTTAGATCCCAGATTTCCATATCAATCTGGAAATACTAGACTTACTTCCTTTAGGAAAAAGCTTCACCAGAGACACAAGCAAGAGTCTTTGGAAACCTGGAGTTTTGTGCTGTACTAGCAGCTGATCACACAGATGCTTTTCCTCTGGCAAAACAGCCTGGTTCTGATGGTTTCAGCCTGCTATCCACTCCATTCTTTCAGGTATGTTGTCTGATATGTATAGCACAAAAATTCTTTCTTGCTTAGATGGCTGAGGATGGAGACCAGAGCATGCAGGTATTCACGGGCACTGTTAGTGACAGACTTGAGCAACACATTTGCTTTGTTCCTTCTCCCCAACAGTGTAGAAACATTGACAGCATTGCTTTGTAACCCTGAGCTACTCTCTTGCAGCCTTGCTTTTGGTGCAGACATGTACACCTGTGCCTGCAAGCAGAAGTCAAAGGAGCCTTTTACATGGAAGGAAACTAAGAAATTGATTTGATTTTCCTGCAACTGGGGGGGAAAAAAGGTGGTTTGTGAAATAAGAGAGAACTCCGTATCCTGCTTTAAGTCAAATTAATTCAAATTCCTGAAGTCTTTTTTTGGTCTCCTGGAGTGGGTAGTGCTTGCCTAAATTAAGACCAGTGTTTTGTTAGGTAAATACAGTAGCCTTTCTCCATTAACACTAGAAAGAAATAGGATCTCTTATAACATAGTTCATCAGACCTACTTCAGCATTCTGCATTAAGAAAGGATTAATCCTATCTTCATGTGCCTATTTCTGCCGTTGACTTTAATTACACATATTTGGCAGCAAACTTGGGGCATCTGTCTGGATGAACCTGAGGCTTGGTGTTTCCCAGCTTAGTATGAGGGGGTGGTTCTGGCTTGCTGGGGTTTCATGCGTGTGGGTGTTTTTTAAGGTGGCAGCTGGCCGAGAATGGTACATTCACACTATCTACACAGTGATCAAAGGAGAATGCACACAGGCACAACAGCAAAAGAAGTCTTGACTACTGCCACGTGTTGTCTTGTGCCAAAGGAAGCGTTGGCACCACAGCCGTTAAGAGCAGCAGAAGAGCCAACCCAGACACCGCGGTCTTCATGCAAGACATGTAGCAGATAAGAACAGGGGCACAAATATTCAGCATATTGCACTCGATCATTCTGACAAAGCTGTCATTGTCCAGAAAGACGTGATCCCAGTTGGCACACCACACCACAGGCCCACTCTGGAAAAGACAAGCAAGGACCCTGGAAATGGTGGTGTGCCTGTTACTGGAGGCATGGCAGGATTGCTGCTCCTGCTCTGCACTGTGATCCTAACTCTTCTTGTTGAAGCAGAGGAAACAGTGCTCTGCTTGGAAAAGCAAAGCACCCATCAGCCACTCCAGCAGCAGTGACAGTTCCAAAGCGCAGCCAATTTCTCGGGTGCTTGTCTTATATTGTGTAACTTCACCAAGAAGCACTCTCAAATCTAGCTCTTGGCTGACTCCTTTGCATATACATTTGGCTGTTCTGGTTCTAGTGCTGGTTCAAATATTTGTCATGGGCAGCTATTTTTGACAGTATTGGTGTTAGTAGAGGCTTCTGTGGGAGTGACTTTAATTTACAGAATTCAAACTAGTACTCCATGTCTGGAGTTGATGCTTTATTCTTGGTTGGTTGGTTTATTTTTAAACCTAGTTTTTAAACCATATTTTGAACATACAGCTGTGAACATGCCTTGTATCCATCATGGAAGTTTGTTGCTTAGATGGATGCTGATTTTGGTTACATGTACAGTATCTAGCTTTCATGCAGCTGTTTTTGGTTTGTTGTTTTTGTAATAATTATTGTAAGGGAAAGAAGGTAGTATGAGAATAGAAGCTAAGTAGTAGAGGACAGTGTTCTGTTAAATGAGTGGTACCAAGTTTTGTCTTAAATTTCAATGAGGACCTCAGACATACGGAGAGGAGACACACAGGTAAGGCTGTGTTTACCTCTAAGGAGAGCATTACCTGTGATCAATGACAATTAGAACTCTATTGTAAAGCCACACTAGAAAAATAGTGTTATTGTTTAGGTGCTGGCTGACCTTGGTGCTTTCAAGCATCCTTAACCAGATTCTAGTACTCCAGAGCAATACCAGTTCCTTACTACACAGATAATTGCCTACGTTCCTCTGCTTGATTAGAGCAACAAAATACAGGCAAGTACTTCTAAAGGCAGCTTGTTTTGACAGATGGCACTGGGGAATCACTTGTACCAACTAAAGCAAGTAATTTTTTACTTCCTTTTTACTACTTAGAAGAAAATAGATTTTGTATAGCTAGTAGGATGCCATTTGGAAGATGAAGGTTTAGTTCCTTTCACTTTCTGCATGCTGGCACTTGAGAATTGTTAGCACAAATGAAGTGCTGCTTAACTATGTAATAGAGCTTTCCCTTCTGCTTCAAGGTTTTTGTTTAGGCTAGTTGTAAACAAATTATCATGGCTTGGTTTGAGGTTTTGATGGTGTTTTTTGGCTTTTTTTTTGTGAAAAGGGATGCTTTTAAAGGAAGGCTTCAGCATTGCAGCATTTTTGTTTGGGGTAAGTGTAAGCACCTACTTAGACTGGTTTCTTCTAGGGCTGTGGAGAATTCAACCTGTAAAGTGTTGTGGACTGGCTGTTATCTCTGCTGTATGCACCAAGTTCTTTTGCCTTTTTGAAGAGTGAAGTGTGGTTAGCAACCTGTTTTCAGCTGGTGTCTGTGACTGTCACCTGAAATAGAAACTCATTAATACACTAATAAGGACTGTGCTGCTCTTCCTGCAATCTATATGGGTGAACGGAGTTTCAGCTTTTTCTTTAGGCTCTGTTTTGCTTAAGTGCTGACACTCTATAAAAAGCTGCGTTTTATAGGGATGCATTTCTCCCTGTTTACACAACAGTGATGCCTTTTGACAT
Source organism: Amazona ochrocephala (assembly GCA_039720435.1). Taxonomy (NCBI): domain Eukaryota; kingdom Metazoa; phylum Chordata; class Aves; order Psittaciformes; family Psittacidae; genus Amazona; species Amazona ochrocephala. The sequence continues at coordinate 68,763,463 of CM077879.1, forward strand.
GTGTTCTTAAACAGGCCAAAACTGAATGAAGGTTACTCAATGCAAACTGAGCATTTAGTCTGTTGGGGGCTTTTGTATTTTTGCTTTGTTTGGTTGGTTCCCCTCCCCGTCCCCCCAGTAAATTCCAAAGTTATGCTCCATTAGGTGATGGTATTGGGAAACATGGGATTTCATCTCAGCCTTTATGTGCTAGATACCTAAAAAAGAATGGGTGGCCCAGTACTGTTTGACCAGCTGTGAACAGTGTGACTTGCCAGGCAGCGACTAGTCAGCTCCGGCTCTTTTCACAGTAACCAACACTTTACCACAGTCATTGAAGAGAAGGGGGGGCCTGAGTTCAGGGGGCTTAAACCATGACAGGGGGTTAGTTTACATGTCGTTGCATTTTCTGTTCTGACTTGTTGCTGTGTGCCAATAAAAACAATTCTACCGTTCTTAGGCCATTCTGATTAAGTACAAACCTCACTGCGACTGACTTACTTTTCTTCTGTCACAGCTTTCAAGCAGAAAATGTTATTGTTTATTCCAATCTGTATGTATGTTATGTTGCTTATTTGTTCTTGAGGTGATATCAAAGAACAGAGTATAGGGAATTTAATTTTACTGCACAGACAAAGGCAAGTAAGGTCAGAGATGTGGAATTTCCAGAAATGGGGTTTGACTGGCGGTGGCTCATAACACAACCCCCCAGTTAAATACTTCGATTGATCATAACGAAGTACGTGTTCACCACACCCTAAGAGATAAAAAAATGGGGGATGATTAAATGGGTATTCAAGTGGAAACATTAATGAAAAAAAAGCCACGTGAAGCCTTATTAATAAATGAAGCCTATTTTATTACTTCAAGTGTTAATGGTAAAAAAAATTCAGCACAGCTGTTGCATTTAAAAAAGTGAAACTACATTAAGTACTATGTTTCTAGTTCAGTAAACAGATGAACCCGATGTCCTTTAATGACATAATAGTTGAGCATTATACAGTACATCTTATGAAGACCCGTAAATTAAAGAACTACTTTTTAAATTTAGTGATTATAAAAATTCGGCATTCACAGCTTTAGCTTCTTTTTTCTTCCACGACCATCAGGAGTACCATCCATTTTGCGTTTCTGTGCCTGGAAGGTAAGATTTTAATAAGTTATTGTGACACAAAAGGATTGTAAGCAAGCAATACCTTTCTAGTCAAAGCAGATGGAGATGATTTACACCCTGGCAGCTTTAAAAAGTGATAAATTACAGATGATGTAATACGGCAAACATGCACATCCTCCTCAGGATAGCTGTTGTATTCTTCCAATTCTGGAAGAGTATGATTTCACAGAGGCAAGAAGTGCATAGTAGGAAATATGGTTGTTATAAAGCTTCCTGCTTATGAAATGGTATTTCTAAATACCTGCTTAAATAGTCTGTAAACAGTTCTGAGAAACTTATTAATCCACCACTCTTAACTTCACCGATTTCTGCACATCTGCAATGTCAGTTGTGCTTCTAAGCAAGTTTTTGATACAGCAGCTCTACGTGACAACTACCTGAACAACAAATCCAGGCAAGAAATGGGTAAAGAAAGTTGACATTTCCTTTGTGTATTTAGCAATACTTTGAGTTTAGTCAGCAAAGAGAATAGTCAAGCATACAAGCTGTTTTCCCAAATCTAGCTCTAAAAGCCTGTTTCATGACCAACCCCCAGTACAAGGAAGGTGATGGCAGAGAGCAGAGTCTGCATTGGAACACTTGGCATTCCCAAAGAGGAAGGAATGGTGTGCACTGCCTGTGTATCCCTTACTGGTAAACACCATTTCTTTAGGGATAAAAATTAATCAAAAAGCCAAATACATCCCAGGGTTATTTTACCAGGGTAAACCTATGCAGTGTACCAAGTCAGTGTTACAAAACATAACAGGTTTATCTGCTCCAAGGCATGTGAACTACAATTTAAAACCTAAACTTATTTTCCTTTGACATCCATGACTGTACTAGCTCATCCAGCTCTTACTATTGCCTTAGAAGGTTTTTGGTTGTTGTTTCTACGTAACTTTAGATATTGCTTGTCTGAGACAACTGGAAAAGTACCCTGTCTTCACATGAGCTTTTCACAGAAATGCCTTTTTAAATCTTACCGAAGATGGTTTTGGTCCACGTTTCTTCTTTTCTGCCTTTTCCTTTTCTTCCAGTTCCATGTTTTCTCTTTCAATCAGGGTGATTAAAGTATTGCATCTCCTTTGCAGCTCCTATTGCACAACATATTCACTCACTACATTAGGCAGCCACTTAAGGTAGACATCATAGTATACTATTAGAAATGCCTGTAAGTAGGTCAGTTTTTGCTATATCTTGGCAGAGTGAAAAGGGAATAAAATATTTTGTGTTACTGACTGGCTTTACAGGAATGGCTTTGATGCAGACGTTTGCTTTTTAAAACATGTTTGTATTTAACTAAAATTCACCCTGATTTTGAAAAAGTGCCTTGGGATTTTATACTACCTTCCCATAACACTTTTTAGTTTACTACATTTGCCATCCACTACAGTTGTTGAGAAGTCCATAAGAATATAATGTATTGTACATGTGTACATAGCTCAGTGTTTCGGAAGCTATTTAATTAGGCTGGTGCGTAACTGTGTGGTCACAGGCATTCATGAGCAAAAAGCAGAACAGATTGATACTTACCATTGCAGTTCTGGACTTGAGAAACCAGTCAAATCTGAACTGCGGGGAGTTCCGGATGCACTGTCTTAATTCATCATAGACATTTTCTTTATCAAATCCTAGCTTGTGAAGCATACAGATTAGAAAGCGATCTTCCTCTTCAGTGTAATTCTTCCCCTTATTAGTACCATAAGAGATTCTTAGCTGGTGGAATGGGGCTTTGTACCTGCCAATCTAAACAAAACAAGAAAGATCATATAAAACTAAGAAATGGCTCAGAATTAGTATGGAAGTATTTTATATGAAAGCAATACATTACATGAAAACAGTCACGTGAACAGTAACAACTTAAGAGAACTGGCTTTTATGATCTCAGTGTTAACCACAGGTAAGGAACTGTGGATTCTAGACAGTGCATTTATCAATACTGTCTGCATTGGCAGATAACAGATAGTTTTGTCTGTGATCGTTGATTAACAGCAGACTTCAGACCTATCACTACATTTGAAAACAGTCACAATCTGCCAGTGATCCTTTTTAACCAGGAATGGTCAAAATCAGAGTAAGACAGTCTCAGTATTCTTACTGAGACTGTGGCCCATGGTTCAGCTGAATTCTATTTAGTTGAGTCAGACACTGTTCTTCCCCTGACTTCCCTAGAAGAGAGAACTAACTAGTCATACCTGAAGTGGGAGGGAAATTCTGATACACTGTCTTAGTTTAATACATGTCTGTTCATTACCAAACTTGGTTGGTGAAACAGGTCAGAACAAAGCCTCCTTTGCTTGCCCTGTCTTCCATTTTTAAGTGCTCTAAATGTGTATGTATAGCATTTTCAGTTACATGTATCCAAAAGAAATTCTGCTACTTCAGAAAGCATGTAGTTTATAAGCAATTTGACATACAGCACTATGACCTATTTGTCCTACGATAAAGACAAGTGTTACAAACAAGAAGGAAGGCCATACCTGAAGTTATCATCATAGCCAGGACAGCACTTCTAAAGAGCTGAGGAATATGCAAAAGAGGCAAATCCCAAGTCTAATGTATTGTCATCATTCATTAGTTGTGATCATTCATTGGCTAGCCAGAGTCCCTCATCAAACCTCACTGGCACAGGGAAAGAAAGGAAGCAGGAAACGCAGCAGAGGTACCTTTGTATCAAGTGCCTTTTTTATGCTGATTCGTCTCTGGATTCTGGCTTCTCCTCTTTCTATCTGAGCCATGATCTTCTCTATGTCTTGGAGTTCATTGCACCTTTCCCAAAACACAGCTAAGAAAAGAACAATTGCTTAGCTTATCATGCATCTTAAAAGTTAGGGGGTTTGTACCTTAAAAAAAGATACTGGCCCTTTACCAGAACTTACTGCTGCACAAAGCAGCCATGTCTTTACCCAATAAGGAACCTTCCCTCCTGGTATCATGTGCTGCAGTATTACAAATGCTGTTTTGAACAGGGCATATACAGGAGTCCTCAGTTTAAACGAGGTGTGATACAGACCAGGAAAGTTTTTGTTAGCCAACCTCCTTCTCAAAGAAAAAATGGTTCTTAAAATGGAAACTGATATAACAGCAATAAGTTTTTACAGAGAGAAGCGGGAAGGCAAGTGAGTGGCCAAAGACAGGAGCAACTAAGTGTTAAAAAGAGAGAGATGCTTAAATAAACGTTTTTGTTAAAGCATTTTTCATCTCTGTAAGCTGCTATGTACCCTCAGAAATTTAGCCCCAGGACCTTGCAGCTGCACTACAGTAGAAAACACTTCCAAGACATCAGAGGTAGGTAGCCAAATGGCCTAGGTTACAAAGCCTGACGGTCATTATATATTCAGTCACAAAATGTTTACTGTATCCCACTCTTGATGGGGATGAGGTAATACAGGGGTAGAGATTCAAGAACACTACTGATAAGTGTATACAAGGAAAAGTAAAATCTCTCCAGCTGACCACTGTTTGTCCGCATTTCCTTTTGCAAAAGTTAACAAGTACTGAAGCCAGCACTATCCAGTCAGAGTAGATTATGGATGTATTAAGGTGGTTAGAGCTGCATTTTAGTGCAGCTTTAATTATGCAGTGGCTTGACATGGCAAAATAAGCAGCATTAGATATGGGTTCTCAAAGATGACTGCTTAACAAGGAAAGTTACCTGAATACTCAATGACTTCCTCTGGGGTTTTTCCTTCCACTTCTCGCGCTATATTTTCAATGTCATCACGGCCCCATTTCTCATTAGCTTTGATGAACTGGTTAAAATCTCTCTTATTCCAGTTAGTGAATCCCTTTAGAGCGATCAAAAGGAAACATTGCACAGAAGTTTAGGATTTATCTGTCTCCAAAATCAATAGATTTCTTTAAACCTCCCATAACACCTCCATCATTCCAACAGTATTAAACCTCTACTTTCTCTGCAGTTTAATGTTAGCGGAAAAACTGTTTTACACTGCAGTCATTGTACTCTCTTAACTACCTACTGGTTCTGGATAAGAGTCTCCATCTCATAAACGAATCCCTCCTCTTCTTTCAAAGAGAACATGGAATCACTTTTTAAGAGGAAAAGTCCCTAAAGTGAAGCAAGCAGAGTCTATACTGGTTTTGTTTTGTCAAAAAGGCCCACCACATGCCCCACAGATACCATCAGTCATTTTCTGGTTGCCCTCCCTCAGAAGGTCTAAAGCAGTCTTGTGATGATATTCAGTAGGGACAAAACCAGTACTGCTGAAGTTATCAGCTGCCCAAATAGGCTCATTTCATATTAGCAGTAACTTCTATAAGCAGTTGGCAGTAAAACATTCTGCCAGCCATGTTCTGATTTAACTACAGCTTTAACTGATTGCACTGTTTAAATAATGATCTTGTCCTGCAATTCTGCTTCCTTTCCAGCAAAACAGAATGTGAAAATGCAATACCCAAATAAGGCATAACAGGCATTAACCTCTTTGAAATTATTCAAATGCATATGCTATTAAATTATATTCCTGTTTAGCTCATATCTTCTTTGAGAGGGATGTTCTCCACTACCAGTCACAGTTTCGGAAAACTGACCATTCATCCTCTAGAACTCATTTCCACGTGGGAGTGATACTTTGGCATAGGATGTATCTTAAATAAGGTGGGACGTAGCACCTTCAGCCCTGCAGCAAATCTGCAAGACAGCCGAGTTAAAATGTCACAGGTGACTGTCAGTGTAAACTTGGGAAGCCAGACTCTGATACTGTGCTAGTTCTTACTCTTCAGGCTTAAAATACACAGGATATAGATCATAAAATCATATAATGATTTGGGTTGGAAGGGACCTTAAAGATTATCTAGTTCCAAGCTCCAGTCAGATTCAGTAGAATGCAAGTACACTAATTAGGTTCACCACCTTCAAAGGTATCCAGGCTCACAACAAACAATGCTAAACCTCTTGTCAGTCAGAACCAACATTTGCAGCTCTGTTAACTACAGCACATCAATCAACAACCAAAAAATGTTCCTGTAACACTGTAAAACACAAAGCAAGCTTCAGCTGATCTCAGTCTCACTAAAGACCCAACCATACCTGGGTTAGGAGCTTCTCTTTTTCTTCTAGCTCTTCATCATTAAGTGGTTCAGCCTCATCAATCTTAAGCTGCTCTTCCTTTTGTGCTTGGGCTGCATTTGGCAGATCAGGATTACGAGGTACCTGAAAGGTTTTGTGAAATTTGATTGACATTTTATAGCTAACTGCCACTTTCCTGTTAATATAACCTAATCATTTGTGCAGTTTCATTTACATTAATGTGAAAGGCAGAAGCATATATTCTACTGTTGCAATGTGTGAATTCTGCAATTACCTTGTACCCAATTGTTTTCCTGTAGTAAAGGATCTCTTTTTCCAATAGTTCAAACAAGCGTGGAGGAAAGAACTGGAAGTCCTGTACATTTGGCTGTTTTGGAGGCCGTGGTGCCTGAAATATAAAGTTTGTATGTGACTCACTTTCACATCCAGAATCTGTTTTGCTTCTAACAATAACAACTGATTATGGGAGGGGAGGAGCTAATGCAACTCACCTTGGGTGCTTTTGGCTCACTGACTCTAAGAGCCTCTCTGAAGTAAGCATCCACAGCATAATTGGCTTTTCTTTCTCGTTTTGGTGGTTCAATCCACTCTGTAAAGGCCATCTATAAAAACAAATCCCACCGCCCCAAATAATATTAAGACTAAGCCTATGCTGCATTTTAACCAACACTTCGTAAGTAAATATGGTTGAATCACACAACTTAGTGCTTTCCTCCCGAAGAAATCTAGATGTTACCTTCTGTTTTTCCCTGTAGTCTTCCCCTTCAAAATTATACACGCTGGACTCTGTATCCATTGTGAAATTCCTGAGTGAGCTTTCACCCATCTTTGAAAGTTTTTCATTCATTTCCGCAGTCTTGGAGGGGGAAAGAGAAAATTGCTACTGTTAGCAATTTTGAAAGGTATTTTCATTATAAAACATCCCATGTTCATGTAGAAAAACAAACACAGACTCTTAGAATGGTTTGGGTTGGAAGGGACCTTAAAGTTCGTCCAGTTCCAACCCCTGCCATGGGCAGGGACACCTTCCACTAGACCAGGTTGCTCGAAAACCCAATATGCAAACCCCCAATAGGAAACCCTCTTATTCTCTTTGGCTTACAACCAAGCTATCATCTAGGGACACACTATCTCACCATCAAATTTAAGGTGGGCTTCTGTTTGTTTGAACTTTATCTCACCTTCTTTGCACCTCTTTCCAAAATGTGGTCAATATCTTCATCTGTAATCTCACTTTCCTTTGAGGCAAACACATGTGTTGCTCCATGCCTAATCATTTGCAGCATTTCATCCTTCCCAAGTTTATTCAAGTTTTGATCCACCAGTCTTCCTGAAGATAAAAGCATTGGAGGACAGCAACTAAGAAGAGAGTTTACATTATGGAAGGAGCAGTACATGATCTTCTTCTCCCTTGCGTTTTGACTCAGTGAAGGAAATTCCGGATGAAGATTAGGAAAAAAAAAAAAAAGGGGGGGGGGGGTTGGGGGGAAGAGGGAAGCAGAAAAATCCAGCTGGGAATCATATACATTTGCTTTTTAATACATGAATTGTATTCAACAAACATAATTTGAGGTGTAACGTGTTCCACATAAGCTTTGTTATGGTGCATGCTTTCACAAGTTCCAGACTAAACATTATTGAATCACTTTTTCAGAAATAAAGTTACTAATTCCACTCAAGTCAACTGAGATGGTGACACTGCCATCACTTCTGCTCATCTAGAAATAAAAGGCAAGATACTAATTTCTCCAAAGGAGAAGCTGAGTGCTTAAAATTAAAATTAAATCTGACAATATCCACTTGCATGGATACATAGTGTATCACTAGGGAGGTAACCAAAAAGTGAGTGAGGGAAAGCCAACCCCTACAGTAAAATACATTTTCAAGTGGATCTGGCCTTTGCAATCTGCCTTCACAGTCCAGCTGAGGCAAAAGCAACATTCCCCCTGATTCTTACCAGCTGATTTCGCCACAGTTTTCAAGTTGTGAAAAACAAGAAAGTTACATCATATATACAAACAAATGGCCTTCTTATACTTGCCTTGCTGAATGACTATGGAATCTAGTCGGAGCTTCATTTCTGCGCGTTCCACTATTCTTTCCTCCACTGTATTGTCTGTGATAAACCTGAACACCCGAACAGTCTTTGTCTGACCAATTCTGTGTGCTCGATCCTAGGCAAAAACCCAAAGTAACAAAAAAATTCACTACTTGGTTTCCATCATGACTGTATAATCACTCTTCCATTTATTGGTTTCAACACAGTAATTTACAAAATAGAATAGCAGAGGTTAGTTAAACATTTATAGATGCATTTTTATAGCTCTATAGCACCTTCTTGTCTGCACTGCAAGTTTTGGGATGGCTTTTTCAATACTGTCAACAATGAGTCTTGCTCTAGATGTCATCCCTAAAAATAGTGTTTGAGGGTTTTTTTGTTAAATCGCAGAAGGGATAAGACTGAATGCTCCTGCTCTTATGTAATCTTCTGTAAAATTGAAGTACTTAAGACGTGAACTCCGTACTGACCAAAAGCTACATTTCTTGAAATCCTTGAGTTGTGCCATATTTAATGAAAAAGACAAGGCACTTCCCTCACCTAACTGGCAGACCATTAACCACTGTGAGCATTAGTATTCTGAACATACACCTCCAAAGGTAGTTGGAACTATCTCACTTTAGTTGCCAGACACCAGTTCCACCATTCCTTTGAACTTATTTTTGCCGGAATACTTGAGAACCCACAGCTTAACTGATATAATTAGAAACTATTCCTAAAATCAGTCATTGAGAAGCCCCAATTGTCAACAAGCAGTTGTGGTTTTTAAATAGTTTTACTTTCTTATTTGGTCAGTAGTGTTCTTGGCATGTCCTGAGCTTGGAGACGCATGCAAATCTACTTCAAAAAAATAAACATGGTTGCTAGAAGGAGCTTGGTTACTTAACAACCACCACCATAAAAGCAGGTTTTGAGAAGTTCAATTCTTTTTGCCTCTTTCCCAAGGTTTCAGAGAAGACAGTTTAAACACATTTGCCTCCACTCCCCACAGAAGTAAAGCTTTATAGTCTGGGGATTAACATGCTAGATAGGGTTTTTTAAACTATTTATTTTGATTTTAAACTAGGCTATTTTCATTAAACACTACTAAGAGCACCGTAGCACATTCCCACTGCATGAAAAACACTGTATAGCCCAAATGTGCCTATGGGCTCCACATGGTGGCAACTGCACTGGAACTGAGGTTGGTCCCACATATACTACTCCTGTGGTAAGGCAGGAGAAGTATCAATTTATTCTGGGAATACTACATCATGCCACAGATTTTTAGGAGTTCCGTAACAAAGAAAGAGAAGAAAGAACAAAATTTCCATCTGGATTCTTACCATAGCCTGAAGATCTACTTGTGGATTCCAATCTGAATCATACAGAATTACAACATCAGCAGTAGCCAAATTGATTCCAAGTCCTCCTGCCCGTGTACTCAACATGAACACAAATTTTGAGCTACCAGGTTCATTATACGCATTAATAGATGCCTAAATAAATAAAAGGAACATGTCAGTTAAATCAAATGTTTTACAATTACTGGTTTTACTTAAATAAAATACCTAAAAATTTAAATACCTGTCTCTCATCGTGTGGTGTTTGTCCATCCAGCCTACAATATTCATAGTTTCGCCACATACAGTAATCTTCCAAGATATCTAGGACTCTGGTCATCTGACTGAAGATTAAGACTCTTGAACCTGTGAATGTTTCCAAACACAGCAGAATAAGATAATAACAAATACAAAATCAGCAAGGAGTACAAAGAATGAAATACTGCAGCATTTGTTTTAGCTTTAAGATATCCAGAAATTAAGTTGTTCTTAAAAAGACTTTCCAGTTTACTTACCTGCCAAGAACAACCTCCCAAAAATGTAAATGCACAGTAATTTATGCATATACATACAACTCTTTCCAACCTATTTGATTTAAGTAAACCACAGAATATTACAAAGGTTCTACTTTCCCCTATCTTCATTCTCCTTGTATGATTTGAGGGTTTTTTTTCCTTTGGACTTAAGGGCTAATAATGAACTCTGACAATGATCATTTGCTTTAAGACCTGGCCAATTTTAATTGCCACATCTCCATAAGATATGGCCTTACAGGAGAAAGAAACCAAGGCTTTTAAAAAAGCACAGTAACTACTGAATAGTTATATTGCCACAGTAGCTTGGATGATACCTGGCTATGAAGTACAGATGACGTTTTATTACAAAAGGCTGAGGCTTGACTTGCTTTTCTTTTTCTGCAGTATCTATCTCCCCCCGCCACAAACTTTCCTCCACTCCTTTAGCCAAATTATCCCATAAGCAGATTCATGAAATAAAATGAGTAAAATTTGCCCCAGAGTCGGTAATTCTGTGGCAAGTGGGGTTTACAGTAACACATTCCCGAGCTTTGTCCCTACTACCAAACAACTTCAAAATAACTGAGGCTTCCACCATGTTTGCACGCCTTCAAGAATTCACTGAAGAAACTCAGGTGCTGCTCAAATTCATGTCCAGCAAGGAAGACCAACTTTTCACAAAGGATTTGACTTTAACTCTACATGAAGACTTTGAATCAGAAGTGGTCCTTCATGGCAAATCATAGCAGTAGCTAAAATACTACATCATTATGATTCGAACAGCTAATAATGCTAAGACGGAAAACCAAGAGCCCAGCCCAACCGCCGTTTTGGCAGTCTTAATTTAGCTGGGGCGAAAAAAAAAACCAAGGAGAAAAAAAATCAGATTACCATCACAAAAAGCCATAATGGAGCGTCAATCCCATTATTTATGAAGGCACCTCACACATTGCTTTTGTATCAGCTATTTAAGATATGTGCATGACAAGCTGGTGTCATGCTAGAAACCAACTATAATGCTGCCGAAAGTGTGCTGGTTTTTGCTCAGTATGGATAAAAACATTAAACAGCAGCAACTTTCATTTTTATTGTTGAATCAAACAATGACAATGAGATACATACCTTGTTCTTTCAACTTAGGGAGCAATTTGTCCAATACTACCATTTTGCCACTGTTGGTGACCAAATGCATATCTGTGGTATAAGGTGGACCAGGTTCTGCTCCATCGAAGAGATACGGATGGTTGCAACATTTTCGCAGCTGCATGAGGATATTCAGCAGTCTCATTTTGTCCAGCTTCCCAGCAGAATTCAGTATATCTATATCCTTCATTAAGATTCGTGTATACCTAAATCAAAGACAGAAAAAATTCTGGTAACTCTAAAACAAAGTTAGCCTTTATTTAAATTATAAGCACAGTCAAAATCTCTCCCTCATTTCATCAGGTAACTCTCCCTGACATGCATGGGTTTGCCATCACTAAAGTGGCACAAGGAAGTATGTGAGGACACCAGAAGGAATTAAACTAAGTTCCACATGATAACCAAGCCAAAAGCAGCACATTGCTTCTGAGCCTTAACTACAACACAGTCAAGTATGTGAATTACCATTCTCGCTGCATTTTGCTGAGACCCACATAAATTTTAACTTCCTTCTTTGGAGGCAAGCTTTTCTCCACATCAGCCTTAATGCGACGTAGAAGGAATGGTCGTAGCACCTGAAAGACATTTTGTCATTAAATGTACTTCAGAAACTGAAACACTGAGCAGGCCAATAGACAAAAGCAGTGCAGATACTCTGTCATAGATGCTCAAACATCAGACCTATTACTAGATCATCTGAAAAAGCAAACTATATGGACAGGTTATTATACATGGGAATGTACATGCACTTTCTTTGGAACAGTGAAAAACAAAGCCAAAATAATCTTTCAGATGGTTCTATGCCCCTTGATTCTTCTTTAATTTTGCTTGACTAAAACATTTATAGTCTCTTCATAGCTAATAGTTTTAATGTAAGCATTTCAGAACCCTGAAAGCCAGAACTACAGATTCTTCTCTCCCCTCCAAAACAGTTTCCTTTTGAAGAAACATATCATCCTTTAGCTTCACCATCCTGCTCTGACAGTGTACCATTGTTTCTGGGATAAGCTCTCTTACCCTAACATTCTGTCACAAGAAACATTAGAAGAATTATTTAGCATCTAACTTAGGTAAATCTAACACTTCTACAAAAAGCAGGAAGACTCACCATATGGAGACGTTCCACCAACTTTTGATCTCCTAGACAGTTGTTTGTATCAAACCATGAATCAAAGTCCTGTATCAACAAAAGCATTGGTATATGAGAGGTTTCCTTTCAAGGTGCAATGTCAGTACAATAGTGAAAAAATAAAACTCAAGTGATTCTCTTACAGAGGCAGTAAGTAAAAGAACAAATTATCCTCTTTGGTCTATTTTTACAGAAAGCTCTATAACACATCTTCCAAACCAAACCAAACCTTCCACATTATTGGAAGATAAAAGAGAGGGAAAAAAAAAGTCAATACACGAGTCCTTTTCTCTTGACAAAGATTCACTTTTATCACTCCATTGGACAAATTCCACCTGGAATAAGAGTACCACTGCAGCATTTGATGGAAAACGAAAAGAAGTTGTTAAATTCTGGTGTAATGCACTGTAAGATTTCCCTTTTTACAGGTGTAACACTCCCACTTCATCAAAAATTCACAATTCTGGAACATTTCTAACTGATATTCCCAAATACATATTCAGGTCTGTTTTCATAGCTAGAAACCCAGCAAAGTTCATTTAATTTGACTAGCAGAAATGAAGGCTTACCTCAGATGAGTTAAAGACATCTGGCAAAAGGAAGTTAAGAAGTGCCCAGAGTTCATGTAAGTTGTTCTGCAGTGGAGTTCCAGTTAACAGCAGCCGATTTGTAGTCTTGAATTCCCTCACAATTTCTGATAACTGAAGGACATTGAGACATGAGCAAATATACCAATATTACTAGTCCCCACACCACCACCCAGTAACCCATACAAATATCTCTCAGTGAAGGTATAAATTACCTTTGATTTTTCATTTTTAATCCTGTGGGCTTCATCTATAACTAGGTATCTCCAGTTAAATTTTTTGAATACTGATTTCTCTTTGATAAGCATTTCATATGACGTTACACAGACATCCCATTCTCCGGGCAGCAACACATCTCTGACAAAGGCAGCCTAGATGACAATGTGACAGTTAGTTACTGAGGCTTTGTCAAATCTAAATCACTAACACTTACAATTTTAACACAACACTGCTCTAAATCTGAGAGAAGAGATAAAATTTATTATAAATTTATAATATAAAATTGTAGGCAGTGTAACATCCAAGCATTGTAAAGCTTGATCATTCTGTCAGTGCTAAAGCTGCTAAAACCCTTGGAGCAGAGCAGAGAAGGGACTTCTCTAATTTTTGGCTTTGAAACTGCAGACGACTACCTATATGCATGAGGTTTTCGATAACTGAACTGTAAGATCAGAACTCAACATTAATTTTCTGTAGGTCTGCTTTGTTGGTGTTTTAAGTTTGAAGTCTAGAAAACAGTAGTTTTGAATATAAAAAAATAATCCCAAGCAGAGCTTTATGTGGCTAACTGCACAACTTCAAGAAAGCTGATATCCAGGGTTAAAAGCAGGCCACAGTAATTAGTCAGAATTCAAAACAGAGATGCATAAATGTCGAGAATTTAACTCATACAAGCAAGAGATATACAGAAGAAAGAACAAGAACTTTCAGACTCAAAAAAGATGCCCTCAAAAAAATCACAAGATATGAGACCTGCATCAACGACCTCCAAAACTACTTAAAGTTTCATCAATATTTTTGTAATTTCTAGCCCAACAAACTCTGAAAATAGAGCTGGATGCCCTTAGAGTAAAAAAAAACCTGCTGACAAAAGCAGAAGTTTAATGACACCAGTAATAACTCCTGCACAAATAAATGGCCAACTCCAGCTGACAAATCCATGTATGCACCATCATATTCTGCAGCTTTTGTTTTCTTTGCTGTGCTAAAAAGAAAATAAAATAGCAGCAAAGAGCTGCTACTGAAGTTAACAAAAAGAGAATGACTGAAATCATAAGACCACAACAGGCTGAACAGTACTGTGTCTTTTAATTGACAAAATTCAAGCCAAATTAGGTCCATTTGGATTCCACTTTCACCAACCAACCCACCCTGCCCCCTCCAACAACTGGCTGACAACTGTTTTCAGAAAGCAATTCCTTAGTGACAAACCACATAATCCTTTGAAGAGCTGCTGTTATAGCCAATACAATGCACTAGACTATGTAAAGCAGGAATTACTTTTTTACAGATCCATATATTCATACAAATGATAGCACTTCACAAGAAACACTTTATTTTCCTGCTTTAAGATTTCTCGGGTTTTCTTGGTCTACACCATGTACTGCCTTCACAAAAGGAGAGGATCTCTGAGCAAGAAATTGAATGAAGTGATGAAAAGTGATGAAGCAATAGCTGGTCAACATACATGTGAAATCTAAGCTGGTTATATTTTAATTAGGTAGCACTTGTGGGTCTTACTGTTTAACCACTACAAATCCAAGTGATACCCTTCCGTGTGAACGGAAGGTAAAGGACAGTGAGATCACATTCTGGATTTACACAATTTAAAATACTGCATCAAAACTTACGCGCTGGTCTTTGTCACCTATCAAACAAACTGCTCGAAGCGTAGGGACCCATCTCTTGAATTCATTCATCCAGTTATGTAGGGTGGACTTAGGAACTAACACCATGTGAGGACCGGGAATATTTCTGTAGTGTTTCATATACCCAAGAAGAGAAATTGTTTGCAGCGTCTTCCCCAGACCCTGGAAGAGACATTAACGTGTCAGAAAAACAAATCTCTCAGGAAACACCTTTAAAAAACCCAAGAGCGAGCTCAGAGTAGAACATGGAAGACACCACAGCCTGAATGAATGACCGAGATGTACTGAAGACAGTGCTGCTCAAAGACATCAAAATCTTGCTTAGGAAAACCTGTATGGCTTCTCACATAACACTGTTTCGCAGACTAAGGTGTACTCATGATATTGATTTAGAGGTCAACGGACTTTACAAACTGGATGTATGTATTCTCTTAAACTTGAAAAGAACTCTGTAAGGAGGCTTTTACATGCCACTTCTTGTGAGAAGAAAGCCAAACATAAATGTAAACAGCTGCATATGTCAAAGAAGAAAACAAATACTGAGCTTCTTTAGAAGTACTTTTTTAAGTGTTCTGTTCTTTATTCAACATAAATGTTTAAAATCATCTTCTTCAGCATATAATTTTAATTAAAACAAAACTGAGGAAGACAGGTAAAAACCGGATCATTCATAGAATTTAAGTAAGTCAAAAAGATTATAAATCAAATACATGGGATTAAAAAACCCGCAACAAATAAAATCAAACCAAACAAAACCAAACGAAAACCATCAATCAAGTTATTTTTGCTTCTAAAATTCAATTCTTTATCTGCAAATTAACCACATTCCACCTGGTGTAAGATGTGGAAAGTGTTTACAAGCTGTGTGAAAGGCATTAATAAGTTCAAAATCATTAATACTCAAGAATAAATCCAAACATATTTAATAGTAAATATTTAAAGCCTCTACACAAGATGGATTTTGGAATACCACAAATCCATGGACTTATATTTCCCAGTTGTTTTCACTAAAACAAGCCCCCTCCACTTGGAACTGTACTCAGCAAAGAAACATTGAAATAAATCCTCTATTTACAAGCATGTATGGTGAAGAAAATCCTTGATAGATTTCAAAATTATACGTTACTAAATGATAATTTGAATTCATTTGTCTCTAGTTTATCTTGAAGACATCCTATTACAGAGAAAAGAATTACCAGAAGGTATGAGAAATGCAGTATTACTGAAATATAACTCAATTTTTATTATTCCTTATCTGCTCCTTATGAAAACCAGATACAACTAAAATGACTGCGAAGACAAAAACGTATCTGCCTATCAAACTATTACAATTTCTTCTGCATTCATCCTTTGTCTTATAGGGAAGAAGAACAGAAACAGAAGCAAAAGCTACTATGGTCAGTGCTGACTTAAACGGTCATGGCGTGCCCATAGCTACATCTATCTTTGCATCACTTGTTCCACTGGCGCAGCTCTTACTGCTGGAATCAGTCCATACAGCACACTCATATCCTGCTATCTGCATTTAACCCTAACAACAACAGGAAGTGTTCCTACATTTGTTGCTCTCTTTGCAAGGGCAGCTTGAGAATGCCGTAACAAAATAGCTGCAATTTAGAGAATATAAATAGAGAACATGTCATTCTATAGAGTAACTCCACTGAACTCTATTTTCCTGAAGGTTTACAGCTTCCCTTTATATATGTCTACTCCTGAAACTGCCTGCACAATTTATTTAAATTATCTGCGACACTTTTAACATTAGTGACTTAAAACATACTAGAAAAATAAGATTTGGCAAATTAAATTGCACATTTGGTGCTATTAAAAAAACATATAAATACAGCTGAACAAAAATTGTATTGTATTGCATGTGTTCACCACAAGTTCCCGAAACACGGGCTATGAACATACCATTTCATCAGCCAGGATACCATTGATGCCATTTTCATACAGAGAGATGAGCCAGTTCAATCCTCGGACCTGATAATCACGCAGCTTTCCCCATTTAACATCTAAAAAACATGGAAGATTAGACTAAAAGATCTGTAAAAACTTAACAAAGAATGTCACCACCCCTTGCCTGCCAATTGACGTTGGTTATCTAAGATACAGACCAAAACCTAATAAACTTAGTGCAGTGAATCTCAAAACAATGCAGACTGGAGACAACAACATGTTACTTTTGTTTCTGCAAACTGCTCAAACAGCTTTGTTTTCTGCAAGAACCAAAATACAGAGGAATTCTAGCTCTATCACCATCCCCCAAAACAGAACACAGTCAAATGTTAAAACAACAGAATACTGGAAGCTGTTAGGTACTTTAAATTGTATCAGAAAACATCTAAAAAGATATAAAAACTTTACAATGACAGATTTAAAACCAGCTTGCTCTTTCCTAGCAACTGAACTACAGCAGCTGGATGTCTAAAGGACAAGGCTCACTGGACCATCTTTCCAGCCTAACTGAAAAAAGCAGTCCCTCACTAACACATTTTGTCTCATCAGACTGGTGCTGGATTTTTTTCCTCTTTCTACTGACCCGCAGAATTGATTCATTGTCCTTGGGAAGGATGAAAATAACTTCATTTTGAAACAACATTTTGAAGGAAAAGAAGGGGGGTGGGGGGGGGAGATCGCAAACAAATAAACACCCAAAACCCCCAAAACAAACAAAAAACAAGCAAAAGAAGAGGAAACACACATGATGGAGATTCTTCAAATCGAGTGCAAACATTAGTTGCCTTGGAGCTTTCTGTTAACAGCTCCTCATCTTCTTCCTGCTCCGTTCTACGATGGCGGTAGCTGAGAAAGAGCAAAGGAAGAAGTGAGTTTCTGGCTAAACTAAAACGATGTGAAGCTGTTCCAAAATTAAATCTAACCTCTGCAGTACGAAATGCAAACACCAAAGAAGATTCTAGCAAGATTCTTCAGAAGAACTAGTTTAGCTGACCAACTGAAATGCTGTTTTTACCTCTTTTAGAGCCACAAGCTTCTTAATAAGATAATATGTGCATCTTGTTAGCAGGCTCAAATATTACAGCAAAGTGACCGTGTGCATCAGTACTGGCCTTTAACTAGAAGACAGGGAATGAAACTATATTTAAGAGTTCCGGAACATCTGCCAAACACTGGGTATACTATAGTCCTTCAAGCAAGAATGAAGGCAATCCAAATTTCTAGACTACTGATTTCCAAGCTGTCTGTAAGATGTTGTATATTGATGTTGTCCATGGACTATTACAACTTACAGCCATGAATGCTTTAATTTTCTGCCCAACTTCATGCTGGAATACTTTAAATCACGTGTTTTACTATCAACACAAAATTATTGTAACTCCTAGAATTCCCAAACAGCCCTCACCTTGCAGGTGAGTAGCTGAAAAAGACCTCAATTATACAGCATAAAACACATACCGAAACAGGACTAAAGACTAGCAAGGTTAACTCACGCTTCTAAAGTACAATAAAATCCATAATTACAGTACAAGCTGGCCTACATGTCATCACTCACTCGCCAACTGACAGTAAATTCTGTTTCTCATCCTTCTTTATTCGTGGACGTCCAGGCTTCATTTTCAAAGGTGAAGTTGGAGTTTTCTGAGCAGCAGGCTGAATGAAGTGAGCAAACAGCTCAGTCTGCTTCAACAGATACTCAAATCTGTTTGCTCTGTCTGTTTGCTGTTGACAAGGAAAATTAAGTGGAACACATGAGACATTATAGTATGTATTCATTCAAAAGAAAAAGCTAACAAATACTTTTTAAATAATATAGATTCACATTTCTTTATATGCATAGCTACAATAACAAACAAGAGATGACTAATACCAACTACCTAACTGCTGATGACAGATTCAATATTCTTTTACTGGATCACGACTAGCATTTGCTGTACAATATGATCAAGGTTGCAAGAAAGACCTGCGCTAAGACTGAAATCTGACTTTGGCACAAAGATTGCATGAGTGTCACTAGACAAGGCCAGCACCCTCTTCACAACCTTCTCCTATCAAAAATGGTAGCCCCATTCCTAGAAATTTACCTCCACCCTGCATGCACATGATTCTTCAATGAACTTGTTCATCTTGCCAACCTGGCAATAACTATTTTCTACCACATTAGTTTTCTGCTTGCGCAGTGAGATACACCACCTCACTGTGCTGTCAGATAAGCAAAAGAGCTGGCATGAAAGCGGGTGGAGGAGGCAGAAGAGCCCTGAGCTAGAAGCCAAAACAACTATTTCAGTAGCACAGCCCTCTTAGATATGCTCAGCCTAAGCTGTCAGACTCCCCACTTAACAGCTGTTTCTGCTGTGCAAAAAAAGATTACAGGAGACAACATTAGTATCTAAAAGGTTCAGTTCCTTCAAGACAGGCTCCATTTGGAATCAACACACCTTCCTAAGGCCACATCAAAACTTTATAACAGACAATCGAGAAAACAGCTCCAAGCTTAACAGCAACCACAATGACGTTCTGCCAGCTGCCACAACTTAACCTGGTATTTAGCAACTTGCATAGCTACAGGAAGTCAGTTTTCTTAGTCGAAAGGAACATATGTTCCAGGCTTCTCCAAGAGCAATGCCAGCTCTGTGGGTGCTCTCCTCTTTCAAACAAGCAGTTCCTGTACTATGTATACAACAGGAAAACAGGGGGTTAAAGAGACAGATAAAGAAAGAGATCCTACCACTGAAGAGCCAGACTCACTCTGACTACAGTTTAAGCCTGACTAACACAGATGCAATCCATATCCACTGAATTAAAGTTTCCCTGTCTATTCTTCACGGTTTTGAGGTTTGGTTTTTTTTTTGCTTCATAACAGTTTCTGAAGTTTAAACTAGGAAAGATCTTACACCTATCCAAACTGCTGACACTTATTATTAAGTACTTGTACTTGCTTCACCAGCTGTGCAAAAGAGAAGTAGAAGAGATACAGATGGCATTGCAGATGTTTCCTCAGTCTAAAACTTTAGTAATGAATTTTCTGCAAGTTTTGGCACTGCACACACATACCCATGACTTCATTTCACTGCATTTAAGGATACTTAAGAGACTAACAAATATTATTATCTCTTTAAGAGTCTAACAAACATCTTTTAGATAGGACACAGACAAGAACAGGCTGCACTCAGAAACCTGAGCTATCCTACCAACAGAGAAACTTCATTTTCTTTTCCAGTGCATCCTCTGACTATTGCGATTGTAAAACACAACCCTCCTCATAATTGTGCCTGTCTAGGTATTACAAGAGACAACTCCAAGTTCACTTTCTCCAGTTTGACAGGAAGCAGCACAAAGAAATTAGCAGAAGACGACTAGGTTATTTTCAGTGGGAAGAAGAAACAACACAGGAAGCGGCAAATTGTAACAATCAGTTTCACTTTCCCATGAAGAAATCCCAAAGCAGCCACAGACACCGGAATTACAAACAGGAAGAAAGGAAAACAGGGAGAACCAGAGAAAGAAAACACAACGTGTTGGTGAGAAGTAGATGGCTTCCCCTCATATATTCAGAGTATTATGAACACTAAAAAAAAAGGAAAACAGTAAGTTTTCTCCTATCTAACCTGCAAAGCACAGAATCACTCACCTTCCAAAGCTCAAGGACTCCAGAGCTTCACAAAACCCAAATTAATTTCAGAAAAAGCTAACAAAATCTCTTTCAATCCAACCAAAGTTAAAGGGCTGAAAAGTAGACCAAGACTTAGAGTCAGCACTTGTCCTAAACGGCAAAGCTTTTCTCAGCCTCCCATGAATTTCGAAAGCTAACTTTTATTTACTTTGTCCCATAAACTATACTGTTTGAAAGAACTCTCTATTTTCAAGTCCTCCTACTAAAGCGCATTTCAACTGAAAATAAATGCAGTGCCTATTGAAAGCCCTATGCCAAACCTTTCTTTTTACTGCTCAACCCCCAGATAGAAATTAATGTACTCTTCCTACAAAGGACTGCTACTCCTGCAGTTCAGAAATAAGTTTGGAATTGTTTTTCTGTATTCAACAGTGATATAAAAAAGGTCCTAGACTGCAGCTGATTCCGTACATTGAGGAAGTAAAGCAGCAGCAATTCAAACACTTATGGATGCTTTCTACATAGAATCATAGAATAGTTAGGGTTGGAAAGGACCTTAAGATCATCGAGTTCCAACCCCCCTGCCATGGGCAGGGACACCTCACACTAAACCATGCCACCCAAGGTTCTGTCCAACCCAGCCTTGAACACCGCCAGCGATGGAGCTTTCACAACTTCCCTGGGCAACCCATTCCAAGGCCTCACCACCCTTACAGTAAAGAATTTCTTCCTCACATCCAATCTAAACCTCCCCTGTTTAAGTTTAAACCCATTACCCCTTGTCCTCTCACTACAGTCCCTAATGAAGAGTCCCTCCCCAGCATCCCTATAAGTCCCCTTCAGATGACCTTCCTGCTTCTGACTGAGAAAGAGAACACCCAACTCTTCATAATTCCCCTTGTCTACAGGAAGGGCAACTTCACAGATAACTTCAAAACCAATTTGACAACTTTTTAATGCATTCTCCCCCTAAGACATTTGAATATTTCCCACTATATAATTCTTTTAGATATAGAGCACCTCGAAGGTGCTACACTTACACTTCCTAGAAACAGCAAAACATGTTAACAGTTATTCCCACAAATTACTGCAAGGAAATGGAGAAAGACTAGAAGACCAGTGAACAAAAATGCAGGTCTGAAGGGTTTTTTTTGGATTTTTTGTTTGTTTGTTTCAAGTTACTTCAATATTTTTAATAACTAGACAAAGTTTTATAAAGCCAGTTAAAATATTTCAAACAAGCAGAAAACTCAGTCTGTTTAAAGCAACTGCGTAAGTACTGGATAGCTGTACACAGTCACAAATATCACATACCATTTTCTCTTCATATGTAGGATCTGCTTCCTGGATTTCTTTTTGTTTTCCTGGCGATGCACCATCAAAAGATTCCTGAGATGAAAAAGAATTAGAAAAAAATTGTTTTCTGAACAAGGAAAGACACCCATGTAAAGGAGGATAAGCTTGTTTCAAATTACTATCTATCCACATCAGATGGCACAGCCATCTTTCATTGCTTTGATATAGTCAGCTTCCTATTACTTACTGTAAAATTACCTGGAGGTGGATCAAAGATCCCTGCCACAGGGTGAGGGACAGAGCTAGATCTCTGTAATCCGATTTAGCTCCATCATTAAAGCATCACATCAATGCGAATGAGAGAGACAGCTGTGGTCCAGGAGCTCGGCACAGCGCTTCTATGGTGCTGAGCCAAAACCCTCCTAAAGCTGGCTCTGAAAGTACTGCCAAAGAACTAGCACTGGTCCCAGTGCAAAAGTGTTTTCAAAGTTGTTTTTTTCATTTTTCCAGAGTACCCCGATCCTTGATCATTCCATATCAAGGGAACAAGTCTAAATAAGAACCTGGATTGCAGTTTTGTCCTGGAAGTAGAGTAGGAATTCAGACAAACTGCCTTTTCCCTTATTTAATTAAATTAAATAACTGTTATCCTCAATTGTACCACTACTAACAGAAAAACAAGTTGTGTGTGTATGAGTCCTCCCTCATCCCCTTCCTGCCAAGTCTTTCACATACTGCCTTCAGTTATGCTTTCAAATCAGGGCTCTTTTATCCTGTTATTAGGTTAACTCTTTCCCCTCCATCTCCCATGAGTAATTTAATCTCCTGTTCTTAAAACGAAAACAATAGGATCATCCTTCAGTCATAAGCCACACTAAGGCAGTATATTACAAAATAATTCTTGAAAGGGTAAGAAAAGGAAACAAACCATATGCCTTCAAAATAATTATTAACCATCTGCTTAATTGAGCCAAGTAAGAATTGAGCTAAACTCAATCTTTGCTGGCCAATGTAGAACAAAGGAACAGGAAAGTAAGAAACAACACGAAACAAAGGCAAGCAAAACCGGAGATGCTTGTGGGCGGTTGTTTCCTCACAAAACTCTGGCAGGTAAGGTGTGTGGAAACAGAAAAATCCCAACAAAAATGTTTCATTCACCAGTCAAAATATGAAGAACTGAGCATAAAAAGTGATGGTTACAGATCTTCTAAACTCATGCCCACATCTTCTTACTCATCTCCTGCTGGGTGTTTAGCCTGCACCCACACACTAGGGAGCACAGTCGTGGGACCATCTGAACCCCCTGTATTAAATTCATGCTTCTCCTGAAACACCGAACACACAAAATGCAGAAACACAGCAGTGTGCCATCTGATCTCCTCACATGCAATAAATAAGACAAAACCTTGGGATTCAGCTGAAGCGTAAGAAAAGGGAGCAGTTTTTCACATGATCAGGACTATCAGGAAGCTATCTAAAATGAAATTGCAAGATAATCCTTTCCCAATGAGAAAAGGAACCAACCTGTCCAGATCAGAGAGAGCCCTCGTACACAGGCACCTGAAGAGCAGACTCCTCAGAGCCTCCTCTCGCTAAGCCCCAGCCAAAAATTGCCCTATTTCTGCAGGTTTGAGCAGGACTTATTTCCCACAGTGCTTTGGCTACTTGCTCACCCAAAAACTATGGCATTTACAAATTTATTTAGATCAAGTAGGCTGGCCTGTACAGCATGACTCAGAGTACAAAACACCCTGCGCCGAGAGCAGGACCAACCAGTTTCCTCTTATCATTAAAGAAACAATGCCGCGATAAAATTAGCATCTCCAGGCAATCTTCACTCAAACCCCTTGAAATTTCTGGAATAAGCACCTGTTGCCAAAAAAAGAGCTTCAACAACCCCTCTCCCCCCTAAAAAAAGTTTTTAAGCACTTCAGCGGACAGAACACGGTACTGCTTTTTAGAATGCGGACTTGTCCGCCGAAGCAGGAAGCACAAACGACGGGAGAGCTTCTCGGGGACGAAAAAGAGGGGAGGAAGGCTACTTGAGAGAAGCGGGTAGCGAACCTAGTGAGATGTGTCGGGGGGGAGAAGGATAAGAACCCGCTCCCGACCGGCAGGACTCGAGGGGAGGGTCACCCGTGCTCTCCCTTGACCCCGCAAGTACAGGCAGCGACCCGGCGCAAGGCCTGCCCTCCCCTTGTCTCCGCGGCAGCGGCCCAGCAGACGAACACTGAGCTCGGGACACCTGTACGGCGATAGGCGGCGGCCGCAGGGGGAAGCGGAGGGACTGAACGCGCGCACATTGTACGCGCATCTACCGCAGCACCCGCCGCCGCCGGGCCGTTCCCGGCCCCGCCGCACCTTTCCCCCCGCCCCCCACCGGGGCCCGGCAGCGTCCCAGAGGCGCCGCGGAACACGGCCCGGCCCGGCGCCCGCCTCTCTATTGTCTCCCGCGGCCCCACGCGGCCCGGGGACGCCCCGCCGGCAAAGTCCTCATGGGGGGCACCTGCCGCAGCGCAGCCCGGCGCGCCCCTGCCGCGCAGCCCCGGGGCCCGCCGCAGAGCCCCGCGGAGCCTGGGAGTAGGGCATGTGTGCTGTGGGGCTGTCCCACCCAGGAAAAGCGCCTAACCTCCATCTCGGTGTCGCCACCGGCCTGACCGGTGGTAGAGGGTACTACCCCCGCGGCCTCGCTGCTGTTGGCGCCCGGCGGCAGCGGCGCGGGCACTTCGCCCGGTTGCGACGGCGGCAGCGGCGGCTGCTGCCCGGCGGACATGTTCCCCGCAGTGGACAATGCTCCGCCGGGACCCGAGCTCGCGCCCGGCTGGCTGCGCCCTGAGGGGAGCGGGGGAACGGCCGCCGGCGAGGGATTGGCTCAGGAAGAAGAGACGCTCTGAGGCCGGTGCGCGGCCGCCGGCGTAGGCCCGTCCCCCCTGCCGCCCCGGCTTTTCCTCCCGGCGGGCGGGCGCCCACCAACCAGGAACCGAGCCGGCTCCCTGCTCTCGCGAGAGCCCCAACGCCGGCGTGCGGCGCGGCGGGAGCCAGTACGCGGGCGCGAGCCACCCCTTCGGCCTAGAATGGATGGGAGAAGGAGGAGGAGCGCTCGCCGCACCCGCCACCGCCTCAGGGAGGCGGGAGCTGTGACATCACCCCCTTCGGGAGCGCGTGGATGGGCAACGGCTCAGCGGCGGGGCGGGGCCGGGCCGGGCCGTTGGTGCCGCCAACCGCCGCGTCCCGGCTGGCTGAAGGGGCAGAGGCCGGCAGCGCCAAGCCCCGCGTCTTGGGGGCGCCGTGACTGAGCGGCAGCCAGGAAGGCGGCATTAACGCCTGCGCGAAGAGAGGTTGCTGAGCGGTCAAAGCGCGGCTGAAGCCCACCGCAGCCCAGTCAGCAATCCGTACACCGGTGCGGGCTTGTTTGAGCAGCTACAGCCAGTAATTAAAATCGGTCCAAAGTAACATTACTTTGTACTGTACTTTGTACTGTTTAGTGTGACACCTCACACTAAACCATGCCATCCAAGGCTATGTCCAACCCCACCTTGAACACTGTCAAGGATGGAGCATTCACAACTTCCCTGGGCAACCCATTCCAGGGCCTCACCACCCTCACAGTAAAGGACTTCCTCCTTATAGCCAATCTAAACTTCCCCTCTTTAAGTTTGAACCCGTTACCCCTTGTCCTATCACCACAGTCCCTAATGAAGAGTCCCTCCCCAGCATCCCTATAGGTCCCCTTCAGGTATTGGAAGGCTGCTATGAGGTCTCCACGCAGCCTTCTCTCCTGCAGGCTGAACAGCCCCAACTTTCTCATCCTATCTTCATACGAGAGGTGCTCCAGTCCCCTGATCATCTTCGTGGCCCTCCTCTGCACTTGTTCTAACAGTTCCATGTCCTTTTTATGTTGAGGACACCAGAACTGCACACAATACTCCAAGTGAGGTCTCACGAGAGCAGAGTAGAGGGGCAGGATCACCTCCCTCGACCTGCTGGTCACACTCCTTTTGATGCAGCCCAGGATACGGTTGGCTTTCTGGGCTGCAAGTGCACACTGCCGGCTCATGTTCATTTTTTCATCAACCCACACCCCCAAGTCCTTCTCTGCAGGGCTGCTCTCAATCTCCTCCCCGCCCAATCTGTAGCTGTGCCTGGCATTGCTCCGACCCAGGTGTAGGACTTTGCACTTAGCATGGTTAAACTTCATCAGGTTGGCATCAGCCCACCTCACAAGTGTGTCAAGGTCCCTCTGGATGGCATTCCTTCCCTCCAATGTATCAACCGAACCACACAGCTTGGGGTCATCGGCAAACTTGCTGAGGGCGCACTCAATCCCACTGTCCATGTCACCCACAAAGATGTTGAACAAGACCGGTCCCAACACTGATCCCTGGGGGACACCACTCGTTACTGGTCTTCAGCTGGACACTGAGCCACTGAGCACTACTCTTTGCGTGTGGCCATCCAGCCAGTTCTTTATCCACCGAGTGGTCCACCTATCAAATTGATGTCTCTCCAACTTAAAGACAAGGATGTCATGGGAGACAGTGTAGGACACTTTGCACAAGTCCAGGTAGATGACATCAACTGCTCTGCCCCATCCGTCAGTTCTGTAGCCCCTTCATAGAAGGCCACCAGATTGGTCAGGCAGGATTTCCCCTAAGTGAAGCCATGCTGGCTGTCACCAAGCACCTTGTTGGTTTTCATGTGCCTTAGCATGCCTTCCAGGAGAATCCACTCCAAGATTTTGCCAGTCACAGAGGTGAGACTGACTGGTCTGTAGTTCCCCGGCTCATCCATTTTCCCCTTTTTAAAAATGGGGGTTATATTTCCCTTTTTCCAGTCATCGGGAACTTCACCTGACTGCCAGGATTTTTCAAATATAGAATCATAGAATAGTTAGGGTTGGAAAGGACCTTAAGATCATCTAGTTCCAACCCCCTGCCATGGTCAGGGACACCTCACACTAAACCATGCCACCCAAGGCTATGTCCAACCCAGCCTTGAACACCGCCAGGGATGAAGCATTCACAACTTCCCTGGGCAACCCATTCCAGGGCCTCACCACCCTTACAGTAAAGAATTTCTTCCTCATATCCAATCTAAACTTCCCCTGTTTAAGTTTGAACCCTTTACCCCTTGTCCTATCACTACAGTTCCTAATGAAGAGTCCCTCCCCAGCATCCCTATGGACAGTGGCTTAGCAACTTCATTCGCCAGCTCCGTCAAGACCCGTGGATGGATTTCAGCAGGTCCCATGGACTTCTGCACTTTCAGGTTCTTAAACCCTGATAACTATTGTAATCATGAAGGTACAGTTAAGCGGAGACCATCCCCATGATGATTATTACAACTCTCCATTCCATTAGTGTGTGGGTTGGTGTTTTTTTTCCAATCAACTTCCTTTAAAATTTCTTTTAAATTAAAATTATTAACTTTGACATTTCCAGAAGATTGTGTCACTTCATTCCTGCCAGAACTACTCAGATGAATAACTTTCCAGAAAAATCTCAATTTTCCTAGAACAGGATTTCTCGACTTGTAACAAATTTACTGACATATTTTCCCACTACTTGTTTCAATTTCTTATCACCCATGAAAACACAGTCCCTGAGCTTTGTTGAAGGTTATTCTCTGTATGCAGGGAGACAGCTTTAACTTTTAAAGATATGCAGCAACAAATTATACTAAATAGCATTAGTTTAGCTGCCTATACTATTCCAGCATAGTTTTGTGTCCAGTTTTAATCTGCTCTGCCTTGGCTTCTGCCCCCTCTTCTCTTCTGGAGTCGCTTCAGATGATGCAGTGCTGTGTGTGTGGTGTAGTGTGGAGTGTAGGTGAAGGTGGGAAGCACCCTCCTCCCCCTCTCCCCATTTTGCACCCTTGTCTCCCTTTACTCAAACAAAACCACATGTGGGAGATCACTGGTGAAGAAAACTGGGGTAAAATTCCTTGGGAAGGAGTCAGGAATTTTGGAAGACAGGTGAGGATGATTCAACACCTTCAACACCATCTTTCATAATCAGAATAAAATTGCCAGGTAAGATATGGCTTAGTGGAGAAGGTGAGACAAGTTAATAAGGGAAAAAGGGAGGAAAACACCACCTCCATTCAAATTTCACTAATCCTAGGCCAACTTTCCCCCTAGTTCATATGCTGAGCATGATGCTATATAGTCTGACATATCCCTTTGGTCAGTTGTGGTCAACTGTTCTGGCTGTCTCCCCTCCCAACTTCGTGTCCACCCCCAGCCTACTCACTACTGGGGTAGTCTGAGAAGGCCTTGACCCTGTGTAAGCCCTGCTCCGCAGTCACAAAAACATCCCTGTGTTACCAACACTGTTTCCAGAACTCATCTGAAACATAGCTCCATACCAGCTACTGTGAAGAAAATCAAATCTATCCCAGCCAAAACCAACACTTGAAGTTGCCATGCACCCCATATCACTGCAAGCAAGCAGTACCACTAGGAGTCAACTCCTACATCAGTTTTGGACAAGCTATTTTATAGGCTGAGAAAATTGGGGCTGTTCAGCCTGGAGAAGAGAAGGCTGCGTGGAGACCTCATAGCAGCCTTCCAGTACCTGAAGGGGGCCTATAGGGATGCTGGGGAGGGACTCTTCATGAGGGACTGTGGTGAGAGGACATGGGGTAATGGGTTTAAACTTAAACAGGGGAAGTTTAGATTGGATCTGAGGACGAAATTCTTTACTGTGAGGGTGGTGGGGCCCTGGAATCGGTTGCCCAGGGAGGTTGTGAATGCTTCGTCCCTGGTGGTGTTCAAGGTGGGGTTGGACATAGCCTTGGATGGCATGGTTTAGTGGGAGGTGTCCCTGCCCATGGCAGGGGGGTTGGAACTCGATGATCTTGAGGTCCTTTCCAACCCTAACTATTCTATGATTCTATGATTCTATTTTCAAGTGAAGAGAACCATGCTATGGAACAGCAGAAAGTTACCAAAATCTCCACCATGCTCAGAGGAAAAGGCTCAGCTAGAGGCAAAAAAAAAACCAAACTGTTACACTTCTAACAAGGACAGGGGCAGGTATAATAATAATAGTAAAAAAAAAACCTTGCCAAAGGTGGAAAGTGAGACTAAAGGTTATAAATTTCTTAAAGTCCTAACAGCAGGGCAGATGACTATGCCAAGAAAAACCCCAAACCAAGAAACAACAAAAAAATCCCCAAACAAACAAATCCCCAAAACCAAATAAGAAACCCCAGCCAAAACAGGAACGAGGACTTTACAAGTTAATATGAAGATGCTCATGAATACACAAAACCGTAGCAGTCCATACAGAGCCCAAATATGGAGACCTTAAATTAAAAGCAATCAGCAGCATAAAGCAGCTCATGAGAGGGGTTACTCATATGCTAAACAACATATGGTCAAATACACGGTAAGGAAAAAAATCCTCCCTCAGTCAGTACTAAACTGTAGAGACAACTAATTATTAGCATGCTTATGAAGTTAGTAAAGAACAGTTTAATTACAGAGTTTTGTCAAATCTCTCAGGCAACACGTCTTTCAATTTTGTTGCTCAGTTGTGTAATCATAACTTCAATTAATATTCTTTAGACGACTTCTTGTTAAACAAGAAATTGAAACACCACAGGTAAGAGCAACTCGAAACGATACTATTAGTTGTGCAGCAATCACACTAATAGGCATTGATGCACATGTATCAACACTATAAATCTTCCCGAAGTTTGGGAAATGGAAAGAATCAAATAGAGTTGTTTGTGGTCACACCATTAGACATATGGCAGTCATTTGGACTCAAGAAGGTACGAGAGGGGAGAGAGCCTGGTTGGCACTCAGATCTTGGGGGGTTGTGTTGTTCTTTAAGGTTTAGCTTAAAACGCAAAAGTAAAATACTACAGAGGTGAAATTAGATACTGACAGTTTTTCTGTCAGCCCCTCACAATGCTGACATTGAACTAGACTATCCAAAGGGAATTACCATCAGGCCTACTTGAAAGCCATCTCTTTTCTGTCACCATCAATTTTTCTTCCGGTCTTAGATTAATGGCGCTGCAGGCAACAGGTAATATATATACACATAGACTCAAATCAGCCATCAAAATCATTCTATGTCTGGTTAAAGACAAAACAAAACAAAATCCATACAAAAAAAAAAAACCAAACAAACAAAAAAAAAAAACAAACAACAAGCAAACAAAAAAATCTGTGCCCGTCAGCAAAGGCATACCTTCATCATAATTGAGAATCACTGATTTTCACTATAAAACCAAACAAAAACCTCACACAAAAAATCAACACATGCAAAAGATGCCATATATTAATTTCTGTAGATTTGTTAATGCAACGGAAACATTTTAGAGTTTACCACATGTAAGTGTATAAATTTCTATCCATGTGCTCGTTAAATGTTGTGTACTGTGGAGATCATAGAATCATAGAATCATAGAATAGTTAGGGTTGGAAAGGACCTCAAGATCATCGAGTTCCAACCCCCCTGCCATGGGCAGGGACACCTCCCACTAAACCATGCCATCCAAGGCTATGTCCAACCCCACCCTGAACACCATCAGGGATGAAGCATTCACAACTTCCCTGGGCAACCCATTCCAGGGCCTCACCACCCTTACAGTAAAGAATTTCGTCCTCAGATCCAAGCTAAACCTCCCCTGTTTAAGTTTAAACCCATTACCCCTTGTCCTCTCACCACAGTCCCTCATGAAGAGTCCCTCCCCAGCATCCCTATAGTCCCCCTTCAGGTACTGGAAGGCTGCTATGAGGTCTCCACGCAGCCTTCTCTTCTCCAGGCTGAACAGCCCCAATTTTCTCAGCCTATCTTCATACGGGAGGTGCTCCAGTCCCCTGATCGTCCTTGTGGCCCTCCTCTGCAGATGACATTATTCAGATTACAGTGTAACCATCCTAGCAAAGTTACAACTCCATACAAAATAAAGGGCACCTGCAGTGCTTAAACAAACTGTCATGAACATTTGTAAGCCTACCATGTTTTGGGTCCATCTTCAAAAAGCAGTCTACAAAAACAGTGGTATGCAAAGACAAGAAATCTTTCATTTTTTGCACACCCATAAACCAGTGAACATTTGGTAACAGCAACACATGCAGATAGCATGTCAGACACTGCTTGTGCCCTGTTTAAAACAAGCCTTTTGGTCAACAAAATTTACCCAATCAAAAAACGTACCCCATATAGTGCTGACTGCTGATACTTGTTATAGAAACCCTCAGATAGGAGATTCTTTAAGCAGCAGCACTCGCAGAGTAGAAACCCAGAATAAAAACCAATGCTTTCAGGCTTTATTTGCACACTGCTGTGACTGAAAGGCTCAACCAAAATGCAGTAATATATTGGGTTGGGTTTTTTTTTCGTATGAAAAAAATGCAGTATCTACCCACTACTTTTCTGTAACTATATATTCTATAGACCAGAATACATAGGACATACAGGGGCTTCCAATACAGTTTTTATTGCAAGAAGAGTGTATCCTTATGTGTGCTGTAGACTATGCTTGCTTTGTGCCACACATTTTCCAAGTCCTTGGTATTAGACATGAATACACATTTTGTATTAGGCTATAGTCACTTCTTTTGAGTTACTAGCTTGTACACATTGTCTGAATTCCTTTCTGCATTAGTGATTATTCTGAATAACAGAGACTATTTGGTAAGTAAGAAAACTTCTGCTCACTTATGAAAAACAGAGCAGCTATTATAAATTAGTTTTCAAACCTCCTTTAATTAAACAGAATACTTGAGGGAAAAAAAATGCCAGAAAGACACACGAAATCATAGTAATACTTCACCAAAGAACTAAGTGTCTTAGGAAAAAATAAAAGCTTGTATTCAGATCGTCATGATACAGGGAAAATAGAAACTATTAAGAGGAGAGAAAAATCTGAGACTGTGTGCCTAGAACTGATAGTTTTAGAGAAGCACCTGACCAGAAGGGAGTCAGCCAAACAGAGTTATTTCAGCAGCCCTGAGCAGAAATCCCCAGCCAACATAACTGACAGTGATCTGAAGGGATGCTTTCTGAAGGAAACAGAAAAGGTCTGCGTGGTTGTGGTTCACCTGAAGATAGTCACTTATAAATAGAAAGTACTAAATAAAGACACACAGTTGAAATAAACTTGTGGGGATTTTTTGTTTGCTTGGTTTTGTTTTTTTAATGGGCTGAGGGGTTATTTTATGTTTTGTTTAAGCAAAATTTCATCCCAGTTTATGGAACTGCAACTGCTTGCTTCATTTAAAGTTTCCATCTTCCTACACAATGCACCTACTAAAAGAGAACCTCAAGAAAGATTTTAGAACTATCAAATGGAAATTTATCCCTAAACTTTAATGCAAGTACACCTTGACAAAAAAAGGTTGAAACCGTTAATGAATGCGTGTGCCTGGTCACACACTACAAGGGGCACTACCACAGAAGTGGGTCCAGAATAAGTTTCCACAAAAACATGTTGAAGACCAGACTGGACCATAAACCAGCACCTCTTCACCTTCTTGACAAAGACTTCCAAGGGGACTGTATCCCAGGGCAGCTTGAATGGTCGGCTCACCAGCTAATTTTTAAGCACAGCATTTTTCCAGAGCTTGTTGGCACCTCTGACATTGTCCACAGAATTTCTGTCCCCACTTCTAAACTGAGCACTGAAATCAGGGGTAGCTGCACTCCATCATGTAACAAGGGGAAGGGAGCTCACTGCAAGGCAGATCAGAGGCTAAAACCTGGGCCTCATCAGCTCCTTTACTTTTTTTCCTTATTTTTAAAAGTTCTCCGAGGGCAAATCCATTCCTTGCTCTTTAATATTAAGCCGTCAGTGAACAGAGCTAATGGTAAACACGTCTTCAGGATCATTTCATTTATGCAGGAAAAAAAAATAGTTAGAACACAAAGAGTACTTTTAGAATTTAGATCCTAAACTTATATTTACAGACCTGAGCAGAAATGAGATTATTCTGAACAAGTTCTTAGAACTTTTACTTACTTAAACAGGATACACCAGTGTCTTGAATATTAAAGCCTGCTCCTCAGAAGATCAGACAATGGATTTGCATGCTGTGGAACTTGCAACCCTTTTACACTGAATGCCTTTTAAAAATGCTGCCCCATGCCTGCATAGAGATTATGGAGCTTCACTCTGAACATCATTTGTTTCAACATTCTGGTCTCAACCATGATTAATTAAAAAAAAACAACCCAAACCTAAGTATGTACATCATGATTTATATGTATTATTATGAAATCAACCTCAGCAGAGGGTTGAATCACAATTTTAATGCAATTAACTCTAAACACAAAATGAGGTACTCCAGCAGGCTAGTCTAAGGCATCTCCATGGCTCCCAGGCCAGCATCCTTCACCAGTAACAGATAACAGGGGTGGGGATGGGGGGGAATCCTAAACAAATATTTCAGTAAGCCTGCACTGCTTACAAGCAAGTCCACAGCACAAGTGCAGAGCAACAAGGAGTGATTCCTTCTTCTATATTCCCTGAAAAAAAGCATAAAAATACAAAGTCTTACGTAATTTAAAGTCTGGTAGGAATTCAGGAAACATAATGCATAACCGTACTTTCCTCCTATTCCAGCCAGCTGATTAAAAATGTAGTAAAGGCAACTTTTAGCTGCCCAGTTGTATTTACTCGCATTCAGTATCAATGATCAGCTTTCCAGATCATCAGCTTATCTTTTGTAAATAGGGTTTTAGAGTATAAATCTGTACTTTACATGTAGCTTTAAGTATTGTTCCTTGGGTGTCTAGTTAGTGGCACTGTTAGATTATACAGGTAGTCACTGGGCACGCTACACCTAGGTCAAAACCAGCTCAGCAGTCCTGCAATGTCTCCAGCTAAACTAGAATAAAACGTTGAGATGCCCTACTGCAAGCCTTTTATTTTTCCAAATCATAGAATCATAGAACAATTAAGGTCCTTTCCAACCCTAAGATTATTAAAAGAACTTTATTTAAAATAAAAGTGTTCAGTCTATTCTGCTGGTTCCGCTTTGTACTGCACCTTTTAAGTATCTTCAGAAGACTGAATTTTCCACACCCTCTCCCAAAGTGCAATCAAGTCTTGGTACCCTGTGCAAGCCTCACATACACACACTAGCACCATCCAAAAAGAACCTCAAGCAGTATTTAATAAACTCATAATAATAGGATTAGCCTTTGAAAATTGACGAGAGACATTTTCTTATTGTTTCATTGCAGGTAAGACCTACCAGGACGAGGCTTGGCAACAATGATGGATCCTGTAAAGAATCTTCAAAAGTGAATGATGATGATTACTACAAATGCTGACCTTGTAACTGCAAGAAAATTTTGAGTCTCCATTTTAACTTGGTATTTTATGTTTTAAAATATATAGGGTTTTTTCTTATTCTCTTTTACATAGTAAACTAAACCACTTCAAAAGTAATAAGTTTTTCAAACATTTACTTTTTGTTCCTCAACAGAAAGGTAAACAGCAGTGGCCCATGCCTTGTGGTTTAGAAACTGGAAAATAATTCTACTGGCTTAATAAATTTGGTATCACAGGAAGATACTTATTTCGCATTTACCAAAATGTTTAGTGCTTCTGACCTTATGTGTGTGTATACTGCAGAGTACACAACTGTACACTTCAGCTGATTTGTTTCTTACAAAGATGTTGAAGCAAACAAAGATTGTCCCTTTCAAATAAAACATGGGAATTTTAAAGACCATTTAAAAAGAAAACCACTGGCATCAGAATAGTCTATCTAACCAGATGAGAAAAGCCTTTTAACTAGTCATGCATGCAGTACCTGCTATTCTTCCACTTTTGTTACTGAAAATTAACATCAAGAACCATAAACATATACTAAGAAACCTTCAGTGTCAAAGACACTGTTTGTATACATCTCAAGCATCTTTTCTCTTTTATCTCTATCTGTACCTCCTGAGGTTGAGACCCACACTTGTTCAGATAGAACGAAAAGGCAGTCAAACCCTTCACAACTTCATATTTGGTCCACCTACAACCAAACAACAAAGGCTTTTGTGAAACACTGATTACACTAACTGCTGGACAAACAGAAGCAGCTGCAAGAAATACAGAGGACAATCTCCAAACTTAAGTTGACTTGTGGATAGTGCTCAGCTGAAGAGCTACAAGTGTGAAATATCCATACAGATTAAGGGATGTTATTTCTTTCTAAAATTGAACACTGATGTTGTATGGCAACACCTTTTCCTTGAACAAATAAATATCCTTTGGCTTTTTATGCCATAAAGCTCTATAGTAAAGGAGGAATGCAAGGTGTGTCCAGGGCTGCTGAGTTTCCAAAGTAGTTTCGCAAGACAACTATATCTATATATATAGATTGCCTGCTGCAGTCAGTAAGCTAGAATTTCATTGTGATAAAAATCTTGCTTAGTTCACAGTGCAGTGTGAAAGCTATAGAGCTGCCCATCACTCCCTCTTTAGCTACACAGAGCAATGTATTCTAAATTACTTAATTAAAACAGCAAGACTGCAATCGGCCTGTACACCCTATGTGTGGCAGTATGTCACAACTGCCATATGTGGACAGATTGTTAATTTCTTTTTTACCTCATTACAAATCTCAGTAAAGTGAAAAAGACCAACAATAACATTTTTATCCTTTCATCCTTTTCAGTGGCACTTTACAAATCCTTAGCAGAACAGAACAGCTGTGTTTACACCTGCACTTCATGAGGCTACAGTGTGTGAAACTGTGGCCATTAGTAGTTACCAGATAACATGTTATTCCAATTATGGCATGAAGTGATACCAAACCATCTTTAGACTCAATCTTAGTGCACAAGGAACTAAGCTTTTCTTTTGATTTTTGTGAACAGGATTTTGTGTATTTGTAAAAGACCTATTACACACATATATCTGCAGTTTAAAATTACTCTTGTTGGTGACAAGAGTAACATACTGGTAACATACTGTTTTAGTGAAACAAGAACTTACCTGTTTGAAAAAGAACACCTGACAAACAAAGCTCACAAACCACTCCTGCACAGATATCTACTGGAGTTTCCACCAGCACCCATCGCACCATCAACTAGTGTCCACACAAAGGAAGTAACTGAAGGTTACACAGGGCAAACAGTAATCTAGCGTGAGAGAGTTGAAGAAACACGAGTTTGAAATATTCCAAGATAATTTTACTGCATGGGTGCACACCTGAGCACAGGAGTCCACAGTATGGATGCTGCTTCTCAATGGCAAGCACCAAAACAATTATGTAGAATAAACAGCAAAGTGATTACCTAACCACATCTGCTAATGAATTACAGGCATCTCAGCAGTGGAGGGCACTGCTGTCATTGCACTGAAAAAGTACATAAAGCCAGTGTCCTAAAACAGAACTGTCGTGACGTTACTACTACTCACCATGCTTAATGGGTGCTTCAGTGGTAGCATCACTGAAGAGTTCATTATTGTACAGGAAGACCGTCAAAGCAGAGTTGAGCTACAACTCCAAAATCTTTACAGATTTGAGCTACTTCTGACCGGGCCAGCAAGGCCCCTGGCTCACATTACTTCTTCTGCTCCCAGAAGACTGGGAATTCAGATTATTTAGCTGTCCAGTGCAGGGTTTTAAATCACACTTTCATTAGGAACACTGGTTTAGCTGTAGATATTTTTTGAGAGGTATTAAGAGGCAACCTATAATTTTGAAAAGTGTGGTTAGTGTCCGGGCACCTTCGCAGACGCATTAACATTGGTTTGTGTTTCACAGGACAGAGTTTACACATCAAAACTGAACAACATGATTTATTTAAAATTCACTTCAAAATGCATTGTGTTTAGTTTCCGTTTTAAAATGAACATTCAAAGCATCAAAATATTACTAATTTAGAAAGAACCTTTGTTAAGAATAAGATAATTTACATACTGTAGATTGTGGCTGTGAGGGGAGAGAAACAACCAGTGGTAGATTAGGCACAGTACTAAAGGCCAACATGCCAGAAAACAACACAGCTCTATGCTCAACTTTTAAATCATCTGGACAAAATAAAACACCTGGGCAGGAAAATAAAACCAACCACTTACTTGAGGGTGTTTGTGTAAAAAAAAAAAGATAAAAATAGTGTTAGTAAGTTTTCTATCTAGACCTAACTCATTCACGTATTCAAAGACCTCTATCTTCTTCCAAATAACAAATAAGTGTTTCTAAACCAAGGCAGATTATTATTTGGAACTGGCATAATAAAATAAAGGATCACAGTATACAGAGCTTAAAAACCTGTACCAGGAAAGAGGAACAAGTGGTTTACAAGGGGATCATTTAAGTATATTATCTAATTTTAAAAACAGAGATAAAAAATATCAGTTGCATAGGGATTTAAATATAAGGCCAAGCAGGAGATTAAAGTAAAATAGAGATCATAAGAAGGGCACTATGGTGTCAAAACATAGTTTTTCCATTTGAATTAATGTCTAATTCAAAATCACAGTATTTTGCTAGTACTACAAACAGTGAACGTCAAACTGTCCCATTAATCTTGAACTGAAAACTGACATTAGAACTTCTAAATAGTACAAAACTAAAGCTCATTGTCCAAACCTGATCAGTGTATTAGCACAACAGTGCTTGGTACGTACCTGATTTATATACTCTACCTTCTGTAAATAATATAAAGGTTATTTCTTGTTAATAAGTGTGAGATCACAATATTACTGCATGACATCAGTGGTTTGCAGGCTTACTTGATATTTAATTATTCAGTCTTTAAAAGTGTAAGATCCCACCCTGCAGAATCTTCACCTATTGAACACAGAACACTGTCATTAATAAAATACAATAGAAGTTCCACAGCTAACAACTAACATATAAGCCAGGATTGTAGGTATAAACCCAGTACAGTTCATTATTATTAACTCACAGCGATTTTTGTTAGGAAGGTAACCTGTAGACTTCCAATAATCTTGCACGTATTAAATAGAAACAAGTACGTAACTAACGGTCGTCTCTTGGCATTTCAAGTAGATTATTCAATTGTGAAAGTATTTCCGCAAAACCAATTTTAAGTTGTTAAAACAAAGTTCAAATATTGATTTCTGTATCTACATGTAGCTTAATTAACCTAAAATTGCAAGAAATAGTAGTGTAAGGAAAAAAAATAATTCTCCAGATGAATTAGGCATTAAGGTACACTAACTGGGAATACCTGAACCAACATTGTAACTGAAAAAGTGCATAAACATAGTAATACTACAAAAAATGTGTTAACTACAGAACAAAAGGCTTTCTGAAAACTAAGTGATGCTATTTTACATGTTATTTACAAGTTGCCATTTTTCCAGAGACCACAGAGCCAATTTACGATCTTAAAATGCCTTTGATATATTCCAAGTGTCCTTTAGCTTCCATCCTATCCAGTCAAGAACCTATTCACACACCAGTGAATCAGGTCCTGTACAAGTCGAACAACAGTGCCACTGTGGTTCTGTAATTCTTCAAAATTCACTCCTCTCTGTTCTTTGAAGAAAAAGCAGTATTTTCATTTCACACTTTTCGTAGGTGTTTCAGATTCTGTAGACTGTCTCCCGTCAGTCCATGCTTCTCGTGTGCTCTTCAGTGCTAGCGTTTTCTGCTGGTCGACTACAACGTAATCAACTCTCTCATCTGCCACGCTGCTGCCTGAACCACTGCTCTTTTTCTGGGAAAGGCAAGAGAGCAAGAAACATATGTTAAAATAAATGAACAATAAAAAGTGAGTGTATGTCCCAAACAGACGTAGAACAAGCACATGTTTCTCTAAAAGGTCCAACACAGGCTCTCCGGTTGACTATTTGACAAACTAGTTAAGATGATCTTGCTGGAGGCTCCCTCCTTCCCAGCAGCTACCTGTGAAGATGTTTTAAACTCTTGACAGCAGAAATGCAAGAGTTGAAGATTTGCTTACCTTACGAGGTGGGGTAGATTTTCCCGAATCTAGGTCCAGATCTAAATACTCTACTTGTTTATCTCCTTTAGGTTTTACCATAGGGCTACTTCCTCCATCAAGACTATTGCTTCCAAACAAATTCTGAAATTATAATATAAATAACTTCAGCTACAAATGTACATGCTAATGGTCCACAGTATCAAACAGGCTTATTATAAACTGCCAAAATAATAAAGGTTAAAGAACTGACTGCGAGGTCTTGCAATCAGTTAAACCATGCAAATTTCATTGATGTTGTATAACACAGGGATGCATTTTAAGCCAAAAGTGGGACATAACTGAAAGCCAAAAGGAGGGAAAAACCCCCAAACCAGCCCCCTGAAATTTAAGGATGCCACCAAACCAATCTGTGCCTTCCACATAATGTCCCTTTGATATCATGAAATAAGAACGGAGTGTGTTTTGTTCTTTTTTAATGAAGTTGTTACATCTCAAATTTAGCATTACTTAATTACAAACTCTTTACTTCTTTAAACTGTTGTTAAATAATGGCAAGACTTCAAATGAAGCCTTTACATTTCATTGAAAGACCACGACTAAGCTGAAAATCAGAAAGTATCTGTCAATTGGTAAGACCAAAAGATTAAAGCGTTGGAATTTTTGTGTAGGGCTGCCTGAAGTTGCATTATATATACCTAAATTTCAATTAGCCCAGACTTTCACAACCTCACCTCCTCTGTCCTCTCCCAGCCTGATCCCTCCCTCTTAACAGGTGTTATAGGAACAGTACAATAGAAGGACTCTTCTCTAAAAGATAAAGAAAAAAAAGGAAGACAGAGGGCAGCAGTCAGCAAAAAATGAAAAGGAAGGAAGGAAGGAAAGACAGAAGGGCAAGGCTGACAGCAACTTGAGAGAAAAAGCAGAATAAAAAAGCAGAATATTGCTGATTTTATTAAATAAAACAGACGTATGACATGTCCAAACCAGATGCTTCAAAGCTGATGACAGAAGAAGATGCAAATGTATGGCCTCCATTCTGAGATGCAGTTGGAACCAATAAAAATTTCTAAAACATCTATGTAATTGTCACATTTTAAAACAAAGGACTTGAGATATCTGGAAATGTTCAAGGTTTTCTAGGAAACAAAATATTTTATGGGTTAAAGCTTACTGGGCTGGGATTTTTGAATTACAGTTATTCATTAGATCCGTATTGTCCAACTCTTTTACTTGCAAGTGGTAACAAGGACAAACACAAACAAATGAGACAAAGTTCATTTTTGTTGCCCAAATTCTCTAACCAAATTTCTGCATATTTAACATACAAAATCAGGTTCTGTATCAAAGTTTCCAGCATAACTAAAAAAAGCCATTACTCTTTAAACAAAAAATAATCTGTTATTTCAAACAAATTAGACAGGCAGAACATAGGCATTAGAAAACAAACTTTATGCACAAATGAAAATGAAAGGAAATCTGTAGAACAACTTTAAAGAATGAACGGTGCAAGCAAACAGAAGATATTAATGACAGCTTGTCTGAGCTGTGATATTAATTATACCACCTTGGCACTGAAGTTAACCCCGTGAAATGGCATTATAACAATCAACAGAAATCCCCAATTTGAACTGTGATTCTGCTGCAGGGAGAACTGGGGGCACAGGCAATTCTAAACCGTTCGGTCAAATGGGATGTTTCTTGCATCTGTTACCAGTTACTTACCAATGCCCCTTGCAAGAGAGGGTCTAAGTTTTTACATCATCAGTTCCCCACTGCTGAAGCACACTTCACCTGAAAGCATGCCTGCACTGCTGGCAGCGTGGACATCACACAAAGCACCAGCCAGGATGCTCTGCAAGGTCCTGAGCTTGCACCGAGTCAGAGCTGCCACAGAGAAGTCAGCAGGAGGGGGTTGCTCAGGGGGACCCTAAAAGGCAGCATTCCAGAGGCAGCAGTGGTGAGCTGGAGAGGAGGGAGGCTGGAGGAGAACAGGAAGGGTATCCAGAGC
Organism: Amazona ochrocephala; assembly: GCA_039720435.1. NCBI lineage: Eukaryota > Metazoa > Chordata > Aves > Psittaciformes > Psittacidae > Amazona > Amazona ochrocephala. The sequence goes on from CM077879.1 coordinate 68,804,030, forward strand.
ACCAGGGGATGGGGAAGCAAGCAGCACCGCGAGAGGAGGAGAGTCCAGGGTGTAGTGAAATGGGCTAGCACATGCCATATAAGGCAGCAGACAAACGAACAGAACAAAAGAGGTGCTAGGCAGGCCCTCCCCAGAGAAGGTCTTTCATAATGCTTTAAAGATGAGAAATGCTGCTGTATTTCCTAATAAGAACCCAAGCCTTAAAAATGTGGTGAATGCATTGGACTGTACTGAACAAAAAGCTGAACTCAAGTACAGTTTTTCCTCCAGTGCTTTACGGGTCTTCTGGACCACACCTTAGTTTAAGACTAGATCTACTGCTATTCCCTCAATTTAAAATACTATTATTGCTTGTTCTTCTCTCTCTCCTTTCCCCCCCCTCAACCAAAACCAACAGCACACATCATTAACTTTTCCTAACTAGCTCTTCGCTTACTGCACTACAAGCTGATTATCTGAAACTCTATTGTCTGAGAGAATTCTCCCCCAAAGGGGAATACAGATATTCAATATAAAAAAAAATCCTTTCTATCCTCTTTTCAGAAAGAAGCCTAATAAAAGTATATATTGCTCAGGTTTTATAGAAAGTAAAAAACAAATATAAACCCTTTTACCCTCTGTTCCTTCCACATTTCTTGGAAGATGTCCTTTTAATAAAGGCTTTTAAGCATGTCTCAAGAGGTCCTGAGACAGTTTATTTCCTTTCATGTCATAATACTGAACTGGTGCATAGGCCAGGACAAGCAATTACAAAGACGAAGAGGAAAAAAGTCACACATTGAACTGTTTTGTACAATAGATATGTAAACTAACCATTCTCTTTATATATTATTGTGCTCCTCTTCAGTGAAATCTTATTAAAGATTTTTTTCTACAGTTTTTCTACAGACATTTTATTATTATTTTGATCTAGAAGTATAAAGGGAGTGATGCTGAGTGGAAGGATCTGTGTTTGCATGACTTAAAGATAAGGACTGCACAGGAAGAGAGTAGTTAAGATGTAGATGTTACATACTGGGTCTTCAGTGGACTGATTTGGATTCATGGATACATAATTCTCTTCACTGTCGTGCGAGTCACTGCTGGAAGTTGTGCTATGAACTGAATCCGGTCTGGGAGACATGGGAAACCTGGAGGAGCTAATTACCAGGAATTATTTTACAAACAATACATCTTGAATATCTTAAACCTCCTGGTAAACAACAAAAATAAGCGTATTAGAGCTGAAATTTTCATTCAAGTTTACTAGAGCATCACATTCTTTGGTTATACACAGCACCTTATTTAATATTACAAAACAGAAATTCATATAGACAAATTTTGTTTCAATGCATGTGAGCATATATACATCTACACACACATATACACACACACTTCCAAAGGAAACCTCGATTTGTACTACATAGGCCAAAACCATAATATAGATATACACACATTTATTAACATTCTAGTCAATGAAAACAATTACTCCAAATGAGGAAAAGTCAAGAAACTTACTCTCGTGCAAAGCTTCTGGTGATGGGAGATCTGACTGGGGCTTGTAGTTCTTCCCATTCAGGCAGAGGTTTTATTTCTAGAGGAGCTGGTTTTGCTACACAAGAAACAGACAATCTTAAACCACAGAACATTCCTAAACAAACATATATTTAATAACTTTTCAAAGCCTAAACAAATAAGAAAAATTACTATTTTTTAAACAGTAAATGCTACTTAGGAAAAGAAGACACCATTCAGCTCTCAGAAAGCCACAACATATTAACTTACATTTTTAATCTTTCCAGGTACTGAAAAGCAATATAATTAGAAAACCCCCCACAACTTAAAAATTTTTATAGACATATGTAGTAATTCTGTTTTGAAAAGAGACTCTGAAAATGGCAGGATCATGTTCTATCTTTACTCTGCCACGACAACTTGTTGAACTGACAGAGGGCTGATGGACTATTTAAGCAGAGCCAACTCTAAGTACTCTTTTTGGCTCACGGACAATTATTATGCAATCTCTGCCTTCACTGCATGCCTGTGCCCTTTCTGATGGGGCTTCACGGCTCAGAGTGTGCGCAAAATCTGCAGCTAAAACTAAGTTTGCAAAAGAAAGACATGAACCAACTCCAAGATTCAGTTCCAAGAGGTGCTTGGCTTGCTTCAGTACTTATCAATAGTCAAGCAGAGCAGTGGTGTGTTTGTGCCACTCATGACAGCTCACATTATTCTAGAAGAGATGCCACTTTTAAATTCCATTTTCAGAACAGAACCACCAATAGAGTACTTAAAAATAGAGTATTAGTGAGAAACGCATTATCTCCCCCTGCAGCTTGTATGTTTCACCCCTCTTAAACGTTAGGGGGGAAAAAAAAGTATTCAATTTCTTATGAGGGGAAAAAATAATAATAAAAAAATCAAAATAATATAAAAATCACACAGCCAAACTGCTGTCACAATTTGAATCTCAACCTCATCCTCCCTAAAACTGTTTCTAGAAAATAAAATGCAAAGTCATTACAATAACACACCTTCCTCTCCTTGCCCCCCCCCCCAATCAGTTTTTATCAGCAAATTTACTAAGATCAAATGTCAGGCATGTAGTTCATGTGGAGTAACAGCTGTCAGAAGTGACCACATGAGGAACTGAGAGAAATCAGTTGCTTAATCAGTGTGGTTGTCTCACAAGGATAAAGCAGAACTGTACTCACACTTTCATTATATTCGCTCTTCAAGATTGAGTTTATTAAAAAGTAAGTTATCATATATTGAACATAAGGACTCCTGATTTAAATTTTCTGGAAAATCAGTCCTTACCCCTAACAGTTTTCTCCTTTTCTCTGCTGAGAAGCCACAATTACACACTCAAAGCACATCAAGCCTACTCCAGCAATTCTGCCATTTTAACTTACTTGCGCATAAAAAGCTGTCACCACGGACTCAGAAGAACTACAGTTCATCTATCTCAAGATATAAGGTATCATATAAGAGTGGCAGAGCTGAACTTGATGTAGGAAAGATGATATTAAAGCATGAGTGACACAAAAATGATCAGCTTGGCTCAAGTCCTCTGTAAAGGCCTAAGACTACCTGGCCAGGTATAAACAGCAGGCAAGGTACTGCTCTAGAAGAAATAGCCAAGACTTTGTCCAAAGCTCACTGAAAGCAGGAGAAATATTTCACCCAGTTGCAACGCTTTAGCAACTAAAGGTTATGACTGGTGGCATATCTGTGAGATTTTTACCATTATTTGTAATCTCCTCTACTTCTTGTGACTATATAAGGCACCAAATTAGTCTGATGGGCTTTAAGGAAGGTGCTAATTGCAATGCTCATTAAGATGCATAAATAAATCTCTCTACTAGTAAATGCTTAGAGGATCAATATTTTCCTTTATTTCAGTGTTTACCCAACAGCAAGAGACCCAAGTAAGCTGTGTTTTCAGGTTATTGCCTAACAAAAGTTATTTCAAGCAACTTACAGGTAAGTCATATATACTTGCTTCTAAATAAAGAGATAAAAGTAAATCCAAAATATGAACAGCTATAACTTAAAAGATTAGAACACCTATGTCAATGTCAAGGAAATGTTTCCATGTACTGTTCAAGCCAGAAAGACTTTAATTTCTTATATAGCAAACTTTTTTGCTTAGTAAGGAAAATGCATCCATGATCTTAGATTACAACAGAAGTAAAAAAAAGACTATACAAGAGTTAAAGTTATTCTAGAATAACAGTTTTCTTAATTTTTGTCGTACTTATTTTTATAAAGCTCCATATACATACAGTGCTAAAGTACATACCCTTTCTTCTTGTAGTAAAGTCACCTATGGTTTGTGAATCAGTTCGCTCTAAACCATGTGGTTTAGGTCTTAAAATTTTAGGACTTTGACCTAATTGGTAAAAAGAAGACTCTCTTAATAATATTCTGTTTGTAGCTGGAAAATTGAATATTGTAAATAAGCAGCACAACCCCCTGCAGAAAAGGTTAATGCCAGAAGCATAAGCAAGCTGCTGAAGGAGAGTTTTACAGTCTAGAGCTAGGTCTCACACTGAGGGCTTAAGCACCAAAAAACCAGAAACAAAGAAAACACTGCATGCAAGTAATTTGTCGGAGGCAAGCATAATAAAAGGTATGCAAAAAAGCTAAAAAGTGCTCCTATAAATATCGTAACTGATTATTAGTATTACCTACTTTCAAGTTGCATTACATTAAAAAAAACCCCATATTTTAAGAATACCTAGCATGACAGGGAATCAGTCATGTTTCAGATGCAAGTTGAGGTACCCTCAAAGAAATTAAATCCTCTTTAGTCACAGTATTAGTTTGGAAATAGTGATACTCTTAGGACATCTTCTATCCACCATGCACTTCCCATCTGAGAAGCCCCAACAAGCTCTTCCTATGCTGAATTCATTGTACTTGTTCCCAGAGGACTACATCTGTCCGTACCAAAACAACGTCTCCAACCTTGCAGACACGGGGACTTTCTTTCCAAGATCCCCCTATATAACTGTCCCCATAAAACGGCACAACACAACCTCCACCACAAACAACCCTGTCATAAAATGGCATTTTCTAAACTTCTTTTTAATTGTATATAACTATATGCACATGCAGTAGATGCACTAATAATTCCCCAATATGTGTTGATACCATACACTTTCATGCAATCATGTTTTAGCATAACATTCTCCTGTGTTGTGCTATCACACAATAAGACACTTCAGATGAATCTGGTGACAAGGTGAGAGTACAAACTAAGAGAACATCAGCGTTAACAACCTGCCCACAAGCAGTAATACAACCCTTCTTCCAACAAGGAGATTCTTAGCCAATTTGACCAAACTCTGCAAGCGTTTCAGGTCACGCTGCCTATTTTAAAATATAAGATCAATAATGCATAATAACACTAACCTTTCATAAAAGTCTATCTAATACATAGTTACTATTGGAAAAGGCGAGTGCCTTCAAGAGGTACACCAAGAAGCTATGTGAAAGCTAAATCTTTACAATAAACCAAATGAAAAGTTTAAGTCTGATTATGTTAGAAAGTTGCCCTACAGCATAAAATGGGAAAGGACTGGTACAGACCCAGATATGGGCTGGTATTAACAGCACTGAGTGAGAATGCTTTGCAAGAAATAAACTTCATAGACTTGGCAACAAACACCAGAAGTTTGCAAATCTCTACCCCAAGGGCTTTGCATATGAAGTACTCTGTTAATGTTATCGCTGAAGTATTGGGAATAATCAAGTAACAACAAGATAGATAAACAGAAAGGTTTGGTATGGTATCTTAACTTCCACACACAGTGCTTCTAAGAGACAATGCAGGTAAGATAAAATGTATTAATTGACTAGTAGTACTGCACAGCAACTTCCTTAAAAAGAAAAGGACATTAAATGATTTTCACACAGATAGTTCTTTTTCAATTTTCAAATCAGACAGCTTGAAGTGCTGATGACAAGGCCAAGCAGTTGGGCAATGCTGACCAAAGACCCAGATTGTGAAGTGGTATATAGAGCATTTCTATAAAACATGCTGTTGACTGGAGCCAAGTCAAAAGCATGACCCAACACGTTCGTATAGTTCATTCTGAGCTGATTCGATATTCTTAAGGACCTTGCCTACAATACTGTGATAAAAGCTTGCCTGTGTAAAAAGGCCATGATCTCAAAAAGTGATTGAACAAATGCAGAAATTGAAATTCAAACACCTCGTATAAAAACAATTTGATGCTGAATATCATTACCTAATCATACTTATAAAACTGTGGAATACAAAACTATTTGACATGAAAGAAATTTGGCCCAATATAACTCAATTTAAAATTCCAATCAATGCATTGACCTGTGAGCACAGTTTGTAAGTACAGTGAGAAATCTAGCAGAGGTAACAGGGTTAACGGAATTACTTAACAAGTGTGTACTTTACAACCTCTCTGCTCTTACAGCCAAACATACCCTGAAGTGCCTGAAACCCACAATAGAGAGAAGATAAGCACAAGGAACTCAGGGCTATGATTCATTATTTCTGCTTCTGTTAATGATGCTATGTGGTCTCGTGCAGCTAACCTTCATAAACTATGATTATCCCCCATTTGTAAAACGTGGACATTATATAACTGCCTATACCACACTTAATTTAGTACTTACAAACCATTCTGAGACTTTCAGAAGAGCTATTAAAGTAAGTGCAGGTCCCTATACTGTTTCTTTTCTGCACCAAACAAGAACATACAAGATGTTTAAGCATAAAATAAACTCAGTAAGCTTTCCTCTCTTGCTGCTGAAAGACTGTTCAACCTAAATAAATTTGGTGTCCAAACAGCTTGCTGCTACCAACCAGCCAGGATAACGCAATTTCTCTAGTTTAATATGTCACAGAGGGTTCAAATGTTTGCATAGGGTTATTTTTTTCCCTCCTTGCTACAAAACAAAAACCAAAAGTCCCAATCTCTGTTAAGGACCTTATAATGTGCAACACAGAAGACCTGACAACAAGTAAAGGAAAAGGTTAGGGGGGAGCACAATCACAAAACTGAGGTTACTTGTGTCCGCAGTACAGAATTCCCCCACGCTATTTTTACCCATTTAAGAAGATAAAGCAACATGAGCTAGGGCACGAAATCCCTTAATAACATCCCTTTCTCCCTCCAAACATACTTTCTAATAAATCCATCAGGAATTTTAAAAGTACCATTCTTTATCTAAAAATTGACAGTTCCATCACTATCTTAAGCCAGACCTGTGAACAGAAAAACACATTTTGTAGAACTTTATAACTTCAGTACTGTGATTGAAATTCCTGATGCTGCTCCCAAGTAACCTCACTAATTTTCACCAAGAGCACGTCCTCATACCTCTGAGAAGTAACAAGCTGAATGTAAGATGGAGGAGAAAATGCCTCGCACCTGAACAGCAGTCAGGTCTTCAACATCTATTCTATTCAGAAATAATCACTAGAAGTAAGTGCCATGGGCTGTTCTTCAAATCAGCTTAGTGAAGGTGGAAGGACAGTAGATCTCTATGGAAAGCCGGGCTCCATACAGCATTTCAATGCCAGCAATACTGCGGAACTCATTTCCTGTGATTTAGGCCCACAGGCCCAAACCCACCCCATCTAATGTTTAGGCATTTGCAAAAGACAACACTATTAATTTACCTATTCTGGGAAAGATAAATCTGGGTTTAAAAAAAATGTAAAATATATGTTTGTGTTCTGTTTTTTTTTTGTTTTAACTGAAAAGGAAATAGACTGTGTCGTAATATCACTGGATGCAAACCTACAAGGGAAAAAAAAACACCCAAATAAGTTATGCCAAGTGAAACCAACCAAACAAGAAGTGAAAATTAGATGTTTTCACCATTCAGTCATGTTACCACCTGTGAAATGCAAAGTGCTACAGCCAGGAGAGAGAAGCTCAGCTTCTGCACGTTCTGTCAAGGGCACTCTGCACTGAAAAATCACTAATGAAGTCTATTTTTCTAACAAATGGCTGCTTGTAAAAACTGCCAAGCAGAACAAGCGATTATGGATCTAGCACTAGAGTGCACTCAGATGGCATGAATTCTGCTCCTGGCATTTTGGTGTGTGTCAATGCTGCCTTTGTCTGAGGAGTCATTAGGAGAAGAGTCCATTTCACATGGTTTGATTTTGTTTCAAATAATGGTTTAAACTGAAAAACCTTTTGGTTTTTCTATTGGCTAATGTATTCTCTCTTTTTGTTCTCCATAAAAGACTTGGAATATAATGATGGGGGGAAAAGGAGCTCCACCACAGCAAATTCCTGCATCAGAGTAGGTGGGTCCTAACATTTTTGGGTTTGAGGATGTAAGCCACTTGCTGAAGAGGCTCATTTGTTTTCAGGCTTTGGCCTTGAAGCACTAGTGCTAAGCAAGATTTCTGTTCAGAGCGCTTCTTTTCTGACTGGCTGCTTACTGGCAAGGGATTTTATGTCAGGAAATTGGAAATATCCTCAACAAAAGAGACCAATGCTCTATTTAAATACCAGCTATTTAGGACTATCAATTTTAAGGTAAATCTACTAATGTGACACGAAATCTAAGACATGTGAGATCTGTTAATGTTGTTTCCTGGCCAACAGGATTAATCCTCATGAGACAAGGAGATCAGACATAGGAATGCTAGAGCAGTGCTTTACTTGGAATGGGAAGGGGAGAGCAAAAACCAAAACCAGCCCCTCAAGTGTCCTGCATCCACAGAAGCACTTTCAGACAGACTAACATAACTAACAGCAGTTTCTTGTTTCCATTTAAAAAAATACGCATGTTTTGCCACCTTATCTGTAATTAGAGGAAACTGAAATTAGCACTGAGGTCTAAGAATTCCAGTACTCGGAACCACTGTTGATTTTTTCCTTAAAAAACAAGGTTGAATCTCATGGTTTCATTCCCACAGGGTTTACTATTTGGTTTTCAATTCTGCAGAATAACCTCCCTCTTTCCTTCTGTTCCTCACCCCAGTGAGCTCTGATTCCAGAGTACATGGTCTTCAGCACAAGAACTCTACAAATATCCTGAATTGCTTTTTCATCTCTGTTTTTATTACTACTATTTCCTGCCAAGGTATTTTTAATTAGAAACGTATTTAGTTATACAACATTCATATCCATTTCCATACTAGTACCTAGCAACGAATGGGAGTATCAATAATATGCTTGGTTCTGGTCAGTGATACCACGTGGATAGTATCTTAAGGACACTAAAAACAAACTGAAATAAACTTAATCTTTTAATATTCTGAAATATAAGAGTCATCTAAAGAGAGAGACTCTTCAGTTTTCTTAAACATCTTTATCTTCTCAGAATCACCTCCTCAGAACACTGGTACTATGACTGCTCCAGAAATTAAGAATTAATTGGAAAAAGTATCTGCTTATAAAGCAGTCCAACAGCATCTGGCAGCTGAGGTTCACTGGTATTCAAAAAATATTTGTCAAATGCCATAAAAACTATTCAGAGAATACCAAAACTATTAATCATACAAATACTATTTGACTGCTCTAATTTGTGAGTAACTGTACTGTACTTAAAAAGCCATCAAAGCAAGATGAACTAAAAGCATTTAGTAGCAAAACCAGTGTTTCAAGACAAAAGCAGTGTTCTGAAGTGTTTATTATTAGTAGCTTAAAGCTGCACTAATTTTCATGAAGTCCAAGGGATACTTCCTCCACCCTTTTTTTTTGTTTTTATTTATTTGAACAAAACAGAGAAAATTAATGGAGTTTAACTTGTTCACTGGACAAATCAAGTCTAACATTAACTCTGTAAAAAAGCCAAATGAACAAGCATGACAATATGCATATCAAAACCTGCTTAACGCACACAGGGAAGGAAGGAAAAATTGTATGGAGAAAAAAAAAAGGCCATTATTATCCATGTTCCCTAGCATCTTTGGAGTTCAACACTACCATCCATACTGCTAGTACCGGAGCAAGTCTGGCAGTTGATGTTCAGAAAACTCGTATGTTTAATTTTAAAACCATTCTGTCCAGTAAACCATAGCTTCCTTTCCAGCTGTGATGCAGCCATCCAAAAGGAATCTTTACTTGAAATTATTTGTTGTTTCAAAGTTTTGTAAGACAAATCACAGCTGCAGGTTAAGGACTGGTGTATCATAGCAAGGAGCTGCATAAATTTCCTTTAATGCTATTAAGTAAAAACTAGCCTTGCAGAAGTAATTCAGTATAACCATGGAGGAAGTGTAATTTGCAGCTAAATAGAAGTCTTTGGAGTTAGGATTTGGGAGGGAAAAAGAAGAAAAAAATAAATATTTAGTACTCAACCTGCTCTCAGAACTCTGAGGAAGCAACAAAACAGCTCCCAAAATCTTACTCTTTTTAATTCCTAAGCAAAATGAACAGGAGGTGTAACTTCCAGGAGTAAATGGAAGGATTAAGTGCATGGATTTCTTAACAGCAAAATGAACAGTACTTCTCCTCAGAAAAGTCATCATGAAAATTAGTTTCTTTTTCAACAGATCTTCAGTTCTTGCTGCTGATTAAAATCACCACTCAGTTTTTCAATGCCTACTTGTCCTTAAAGCCTGAGCAAATGAGTGATCCTTTATTTAAGAATATGCAAGACAACCATGATAGCATAGAACACTGCAGTGCTACCACCTTCTAATTATTATTACTTTTAAAGAAATGTCAGCTCCTGTTGACACAAGTGCCTTAACTGTTTCTCTCTAGTTTTATTTCAGGATGGTGTGGTGCTCCTGCTGTATCAAGACGTGCAATATATATTCACGCTGTCCAACTACAGACATTCAAACGTGAAGGAAACTATTCACTAGGCTATTTATAACTAATGTCATAATTAGTGAGGGGTCTTTATTTCCTTAATAACTACCTACTTTGCTTGGATTTCTTACAGCATCATACTATACTGCAACAACAGGCGATTATGCTGGTCATCCAAAAGCACCTCAGGATGTGGCCACGTGAAAGCTCTGTACACAATTACCTATTCAAAGTGGGCCTATGCTCTTAAATAAGAAAAATTGTAATTTTCCATTAAGTTAATCTGTTTGGGAGATGCTCATGAGTAGCCAAGGCAAAGATACAGCCACATTTTATAAGCAAGCCATGTATTTGTGGTTTAACAAGACAAATTATGTCTTATAACACCTTAAATGAGAAAAATCTATATGAAAACCAACCTGATTTCTTTTTTTTTTTAAAACTTTTTCAAAACAGTCACAAGTCCCAGCCCCATGAGAAGTTTTTTCCTCTCCCTTGACTTATTTTGTTGGTTTGTTTTTTATTTTTCAAGGTTCAACAGGATATTTTGTTGGCATGAAAACAAATGTCTGCATCATTCACTGTCTCCAAATCCTACCTTACCACTTGCTGGGCTGACAATTACTGAGGCCAAGCAGAAGTCTCTTGTAAAAGCAATCCTACGGACTCAAGTTGCAGGAAGCATCTCAGACTAAAAGCTAATATTGTTGAAAGATAAGCCTTCTGTAAAAAATAAAGGTGAAAATGCACTACACTAATGCACTGCTAAATAACCTGTGCAATCCAATGCAACACTAGGACAGAAAATCTTGCTTAAGATAATCTTAAATGCAATTAAACTGTAACAGTATTTGGGCAAATACAATCATTATTCAAGACAAATGGAGCAAAGTCCAGTACTGAGTTGTAAACTGAGAATTCCAAGTTCTTTACCACTTCTGTTGGTGATTCACCTAGTGATCCTAAGTTCCACCACAGCTTCCTATGACCCTGAACTAGGATCTGTGCTAAACTAAAAACACTTTATGAGAGAGTTCAAGTACTATGGGTCAAAAACATTACAAAAATGGCAGTGTTACACTATATTCAAAGGAATGAGATTTAGCTTTTGATTTTTCATTCCATCATGGTCATGAATTGTTAACTCAGACACATGCCCACAGATCATATAATTCTTTGTAAAATGTTAAAGAATGACTCTGGTACAGGCACACGCTTGCTGCCCCTTAGAAAATAGAAGTTACAAAGTTACAGCAAGCAAAGGATCAAACCAAGACTTTGAAGGACTAAATTCCTCCATCACCAATTTCATCACTGACTTAACTGTTTGATTCAGATATAGAAAACCTATGTTTTTTCAGTTGAGACGGCAAGCAAGTACTTCTTAAGAGCTTTGAACTTTGCAGATGAGTTGCACACACAAACACCCTCCAATCTCCCAAATGCTACACCACTCAAATGCTTCTTCCTGACCTAGAAAAACCAACTCACACCCTACCCCTTTTCTTTTTGACCATGTGCTTTCTTTGATCTCTGACTTACGTCACATTTGCACTGAAGATTAAAGCTGTCTAGACTCACAGACCTCTGTCAGGCCCTAAAGCCTTCTCATGGACTGCCAGGACAGGCACTGGGGACTTGCCTTCCTACACAGAGCAGCTCCCTGTGGTGCGATGAAACACTCACTACAGTCCCACAAATTGTCAGCAGGATGGAGATCACAGTATACACTGCCTTATATCACAATCCTTTTCAGCCTGAAGAGCCCCAGGGAAAGTACGAGGTGGAGCAGAAGAGAACGCGGCTCTTTGCTGCCCTCTCTGTCCAGGGAGTCTTCACCTCCCTAGACACTGGGTGCACTGGGGCACCTTTAATTCTACTGCTCCTTTTTGGATAAATGGTCTTTTGAGGAAGCAACATGTGACTGTCAAACAAATGTCACATGATTGCTCTGTGTCAGAACTAGTCACAGTCTTTGAACAATTCACAGAACAAGACCCAACTGCATGGATGGATGCAATATTTCTTCCACTTGGAGCCTTTTGCAGCAACAATGCTTCCAATTTAGCATTACGACTGCATGCAACCGTGGCAAGCTAAAGCAGCCAAAAAGCAGAAATACAAAATCAACACAGACAATGGTTCTTTATCACAAAAGACATAGCACCTTGAATAAAACAAAGGAAGAAAACCATTTTTGTCATTCAATTACAGGTGAATGCAGAAAAGCACCTGCAATCGATCACTTACCTTTTGGCACACTTCCCTAAAGAAATAGTAAAGCACTTGAATTAAAGTTACAAGGGCAGGAAGCCAACACCACGTTTTGAAATGATTTTCAAGACTTCCAGAAAGTACTGTAAGCATTTACAGAAACAGCTGTGAGCTAGAAAAATTAAACTACATGAAAATGTAGTGTAATTTCAAGGCTATAAATATTTTCTTTCATTTGTTATTATTTTTACCCATTTTCTAAAGCAAAGCTCTTCTAGAAACAGGTGGGAAAAAACACTGGGTATCTCTTAGTTCACTGTGGCTCCTGGCCCAGGCTACTCCTGCAGGTGGTTAGACTGAAGAGCCCCAGGCTCTCAGAGCACGGCTGTACAAGTACCCTCCTCAGAAGACTGTCCATGTACTTTAGTGAATTTTAGACCTATTACCTACATTTAGTTTACCTGTATTACTGATTTTTGTAACTCATTTCTATATAACCATACCCATTTCTTAAAAATTTGGAGAATTCTAACAGTCTTACAACTTATCCAGAACATCAGGTGCTTTTATGAGAGCTGTGAAAACATACACATTACAGTCACTACTGCTGATAGACAGATTGCCAAGATCCTTGCTGCCTAACACATTACTCTTCAAAGACAGCAGAACCAGAAGTAATGGAGTATCTGTTTCATCTCAGGTTTACAAAACAGGAACATCAGAGGGGAGAGCAGGCTATATGCAAGAACAGCCACTGCCATCACCCAGTCCTCCATTTTCTACCCTGGCCAAACTATACTGCCTGCAAGCAGTTTAGCCCTTAAACCAGAGAAAAATAGAGGAGATGCTCAGCAATTTGACAACAAAAAGCAGTGAATTATTTCTTTATGTGCTAGTTTCACTGCATTATTTGTCAAATGCATTTTTAACACCGAATGTAACCAACTTCCCTGGCCCACAGAGAAACATTACTGAGCTACAGCTAATGCTCATGTGAAAGACGATAATGATGTTTCTCACTAGCAAGGCTGGCCACCAATAAGGAATTGTTACTTGGAGGCAGTGCGAACAGTATTTTTGCAGCAATCTAATGAATAAGAAAGATACAGAAGCTTCTTCAGACAGAACATGAGATGGGCCCTCAATCTGCCTGAAGGCTTATCACCAATACACCTGATCTCTGCTCTAACACCATCTTTTAGAGAAGCCGCAGTGGTGTGAAACAGAAATTCCTGAATAGCATACTAAAATCTTCCCCATATTTAAAGGAGCAAGACTGAGAAGGTAACTGTCGTATGTACCATTTCCTTCCTTTCAATTTCTGCACAAGTTTTCTGAACCTACTAGCCAACTTGATTTTTTTCTATGCACTAACTCATAGCAGAAGACCATTGTAGTATATTTATATAATCAGAAACAACCTGATAATAGAGGTTGTGACAAGAATCTGAAAGCTGAAAAAGCCACATGGTAGAATATAAAGCATGCACTTGTTTGAGTTAGGTAAAGGGCTTTTAGAATGCTAAACGTGAATTCGTTTCAAGAAGAGAGATGCAAGAGCAACAATGCTGCCCCAGCAGACATCTCTGTGACTGCTTTGCACTGCCCTCAGCAAAAGTGAGCAGCTTTTCAACATGTAGGTTTACTGCTTTTGAGGGTCAAACATTTTATCGGTAAAGTACACAAACTGGCCATTTGGGGAAAACATTTTAAAGCACTCCAGTGCTTATCTTAAGAATATTTTCCAGTATCAGCTTTCATTAATCTGTTACTGTCAATTATTCCTTAAGGACTAAACAAAACTACTGTCTGGTAACACAGAAACAATTAGACACAAGCAGAGAGCCAAGGTCTTGAAAAAGGCCATGCCTTGTTTTCTGAAGATAGACAGCCAAAATGAGATGTCATACTTCCCATTTCACACTGAGCTCATCTATATCACAATGATACTATCTACTTCACATAATTACAGGCTGTTTCCACTTAGTGGTAAGAATACTAAATTAAAGGTTTAATTAGTAGATATTTTAGGTCATCTGAATATATGCCATCTAGTCTTCCCCGAAATGAAGTCATCAATTCTCAATGTAAATCATATTTTTTCAAGCATATTATTTTGGATTACTTGAACACAGAATAGTGCAGACATTTGACCTAATGTTCTTTAGTTCTCACTTCTAGAAGAAAATTAGTTACCTTGTCTGAAAAACTGCATGGTAGAGAAATAAGTTAAGCATTTGCCTGTATTTCCGATAGGCTGGCCGATAAAGCATTGTAGATAAACTGGAAAGTCTAACCTACTTATTAGTGATTCTCTAGATAAATATCTTTTATAGACACATCGCAACAGTATCTTCTTCGTTTAAGAACAGCTGTCACCCAAATAATCCTTATTTTTTGTAAAAGTAAACCCAGTACACACCAGATTTAAGAGATCAATTTTTTAGGATAGCTTTGAGGGGGCCCCCTAAGACTTGTTTGGTTTTCGTTTGGTTTTTTCAATTTTGCCACTGAAGTTGCTGCAGTTTCCTCAGACTCATAACAGGTCATCTTACATATACTCAGCAGTTTAAAATATTTCCACATAAGGCTAGTTTTCCTTTTGCTGTATGACTTTGTTTAATCTACCACACTCTACGAAGTCAAGAAAATTATCACCTACTACAGTCTATACAACTTTCAATATAAGCATGGCACCCAGCTGCTGTGATAAAGTAAACATATCTTTAGAACAGGCTTGAATTAGCAGTTCCCTCCTCCCATTCAGATCCCAATGAAAAGACATAGGTGGTAACCTCGCAGCCCACATACTAAACACCTTCCCATGACTGCCCCATGTGGCCACTAACACTTAAGCTAAGCAGTTACAAGCGATTTTCCTTGCTTTTACAGACTGAAACAAGAACTTAACATTACCTACTTAGTAGTAAATGCTATCTCTTCAATACAATTCTTCCTTCATTTGTAGAGAATTATTCTAGGTAAGAATTTGTAAGACTATTGCATACTTTTGAGCAGGACTAAAAAAGCAACCCAATATACAGCTCATTCTTGTTGTAATGATTAATTTCTTCTAACCATGTTTACATCAAAAGCAACTACCTAAGAGAATTAACTAAGTTATTTTAAACCTTTACTTCGTACGATGAAAGCGTGTAGTGATCCTGTCCCAAGCACTGTTATGGGTATCAACTTGTATTCTATCCAGTGCCTTGTGTGCTCCCTCTATCACAAGTCAGGCTAACTGTGTTTTACATATAAAGACTAAAACTCACACTTCTGAGTGTTAGTAATTCTGTCCCATTCTTGCATTAGTAACTACAGTAGTAAACTTTAAACCTACGCTTGCACATGGCATTGTTATTGTGATGCTGTAGTATGGTTAAAAATAATCCTAGGATTCCTTTGCGTCATGGTTATCTCATAGGATAAGAATGATTTTGTCTGAATTTCTAAAAGTAGGTAATTCCCACCAACCAGAAGTCAGGAGAGCTATGTTATTTTCTTAAGTTATAAAAATCAATGTCTACTGGAGATTTTCCTCACCTTTTCTGTCTGGTTTGAGGTTCCGATCCACTGGCGGTGGCTCGCATTCCGCAACAGGTACTGATCGTCTGGGAGGTGTCTTTGGACTGGACCTGAAACCCATGTGAGCAGGAGGAGGGACTTGCTTTCCAAATAACGGAAAATCAAACGTGCCTGGTGTCATTGGTACATAGTTTGTTTCCTGGATGGGTTCAGTGAAGCTGCTGGAATGCTGTCGTGGAGGAGAGTTGGGATTCATTGGGACATAATTTTCATCTAGTTCTTCACTTGAAACACTTCCCACTGTCAACATGCTTCTGTTTTTCTAGAATTAACATACATTTCCTTTAACAAAATAAGTTATGCAATCAGCTGTGAATCATACGAGTTTTTTAACCTAATCTACTCAGATTAATATATTCTACTGAAACTGAAAAATCACAAATGCTGTACAGCTCATTTTTTTGCATGGGAACAAAGAGCATTCAAGTACTGTCACTGTCGCCTCTCATCAAATCAAGTCATACTTACGAAGTGATTATGGAAGCCCTCCAATGAATTAGATCTGTCATTCGGAAACGTTCGTGGAATATCATAACAGTCTTGAGAACTAATTTCTAAAGAAACAAGAAGAGAAAGTGGCTATTTATCAACCCTGTTTCTGTCACTTGGCACCAGGCATCCTGAGTCTGTTATTATTTACTGTCTGCTTCTGAGAGCATCCAAATACTCCTCCTGAAGTATATAGATTTTATCTATATACTTCAGAGGACTGTGTTCACAAACAAACTTAGCACTGATCAGTCACAACCAGAAGATCTTACAGTGGCTTCTTCCATGGCAAGAAAAGAAAAAAGAAAAAAAAAAAGAAAAAAAAAAAATTTCTCCTTTTGAAGCAGCAGCTAAGCCTTAATTTCAAATAGGCAGGTGCAAGAGTTAAGTGTAAAATTAATTCGAGATACTGGGCCCTCATGAAAAACCTATTCTAAAAGAAACAGCAGATGTACTTCAAGATCTGGAGAAAGGTCCTCTGACTGAACAGCCTTCCCTTTGAAGGTGTTGACTCATCAGCATTCGATCTGTTGCAGGAAGAGGTGAATCCCTGCTCTCAGCTCTTCAGTAAGGTCTCCAGGAGTTTTCAGTTTGAACAAACTGCTACAGAAACGTACATCTCTCCATTTTCAAGTGCCTGGGTCCCATTAAGAAAGCCCTCAGCGTTGTGGCTGTTTCTCTGGTGCACAGCAATGTTTATGAGACATTTGGCTCCCAGGTCCTGCTCACCCATGTAGGAGACAGGCTGCCTTTCCCTGCAACAGGCATGCCCTTCCACCCTATGCCAAGACAGACTGTGGGCAAACTCTGGGGTTTAACGCTTCCTTGTCCCAAAATAAAAGATAGAAACATTTGGGTTTTTTTGAGATTTTCACCTCAGAGGAAAAAAAACCAAAACAACACTTTGCTATTAAGAGCCAAATTAAAACAATATTTTCAGAAAGGTTACTCTTCCTGAGGCCAACAATCTCAGCCAGAATGTAGGAGTAGTCACTTATAAACCTAGCAAAGCAAGAGAAGATAAGCAGAGCAAATAAGGCTCTTTCAGGGTGTTACTTTGTCATTTTAAAACACTAACAACCACCAATATTATTATGCTTAGCCTACAAAATGACTGGCAAACAGGATATTACTGAGTGCCTATACGATCACATTCAGTATGTGTATTGCCTCCACTAAAAGCCCTGTCCCCATCCCCTTCCACATTTCATCTTTCCGTCCCGTACTTAGCATAACTCAAACAATTCTCCTTTAAAATCCCCTCTAACATTTAGCATGAACTCCAACCAGTTTAAAATGTCACTTGAGAAATAACACTGTAATGCCCACCTGCCTCAGGAACCTGAAAAAAATTTAAACTCCTAGCCCAAGAGCGGTTAACAATACTGTAACAACTGCTCTATATAACAATAAATACCAGCTTTCCAACCTCTATGTTGCATTTCTTGAATTTGCATCTGCGAGAATACGAACAGGAATGAAAAAAGCCAGGAAAAAAACACAAGAAATGCCAAACTCTCCAAGCAAAAGTAGCTCCACCAGATTTGCTATGACCTGAAATACACCCATCTGCTAAAGGAACAACACTAAAAAAATGCATTAGCACATGTGGAATACCAACATTTAGGCGACTGTAAGGAATAACTTTACTTAAAAGCTGCCACATGCACATCTATTACAAGGAGGGAAATTAAGGTTGGTGGCAATGATCACTAGATGAGGGTTGATCTCAAAAGCTCTGAGCATACACCAAGTGCCATTAACCTTCATGAAACATTTTCAGCTCTACACATTTGGACCACTACCTGCCAACTTTACTTTGGTTATTCTGAAAGACTTGCAACAGAAACATTGAATTTAGCTGTACGAGCTTGTTATCAAAAAATGATTATGTGTTCTTCACTGCTGTTTTCTACAGACGCGTAACACCGTAAGTATTGCTAGGTCTTCAACATTTGTAGCTAAGACTGAATGCCACAATACAATACACATCCCTTATCAACATTCTATGCTTTGCTGTTTTGATGATTTCTTTTAATAGTCTTTTCTTCTCACATACTTGAAACACTGCAACCACAGACTGCTTTGTAAAGGGCTACACACTTGTCTTTAACAGCTAGAAATGCCTCTCATACCATTCAGCCCATTCATATCATTCCTCACATCATTCATCACAGGACCACATTATTTAACACAAAATTCTGGAAGAGCAGGATAAGATATGGAATACTGACCTTTGCGGAAGATATTCAAATCTACAGTTGAAATGGTATTACTGCGTGAGGGCGGCATTCCTGCTGTAGGGATGCAATAACTACTGTCAGTGTCTGAAGCAGTGCGACTAATGCTACATGTTTCCACAGGAGATCGATCTGCAGCGTGGTGAGGTTTTGGTGGCCGAGGTGGAGGAATATCTGGAATAGTCTCCAGTTTTGAAGTCTGAGACAACGTTCCCTCTGGAAAAGTTCGTGGAATCTGGTAAGTACCTCCAGGTGTGGGGGGAATGTCATAGCTAATGGAGATGTGTCTCATCTGTGCATCTAATGAAGATGTTGCTGATGGGGTATTGAAAACATGTTGCTCTCCTTCTGCATCAGTCCCAGATGGAGACGCTGCCTTTGGTAAAACATCCTGTGAATAACTCCTAGGCAGGTTATAAAGGCTGCAGTCTGCCAGTGTCAGTCCAGTGCGAGAAGGAGGAGAGTCATAGACACCTTGCTGCTGAAAAAAGCCATTCACAGCATGCTTGCTCGCTGATGGAGCAGGATTTTTGTGGGAGGGCACGTTATCATTGCAGTCTGTTTCAGAAGAGCTGGATTTTGCCGAGTCAGCATGAGATCTACACATAAATAAGATTGTAAGATTAAAATGTTGATGAACATATAAAAAAACCCAAACATTACAAATAATAAACAAAACATTGAAACTGTAAACAATTAAGTCTATCAGTCTCTTCCAGTTCTTTTTTTAAGGATCCTAAGTAACTATACACACATAAATCCATGCACATGAAACACATAACACAGTTGTGGAGCTTTAGCAGCAGTTAAACAACAAGTTTATGTTTCATAAAGCAAGTGACTTCCACAATGCCAATCTGGAGCACAGTTCATTTGGGGTTGGGGGATTTTTTGATTTATTGTTTTTAAACCTATGCTGCAAACCAGCAGCACTTTAATGGCACTGTTATAGGCAAAAATAACACACAATCCTTGGGTTTACAGAACTTGCTAATTCTAATCAGTATGCAAAGAAGTTAGAGGAAAAAATACTACTGCAACACCCTTATGTTCATACTTGAAGTCACCTACTCACCATGTAAAAAAAGATTTGAAACATGTAAAGGAGAGAAAAGTAAGATATAAGAACAGAAATAGAAGAAAGATAGCGTGTTCTTGGGATGCGTGTAATTCATAGGATGTATGTGCAAAAGAGTGTTTTTTTTTTTCTTGAATGCAGATTAAGGCAGTGTTGTTAGATAAAACTGCACAGCAGTTATCCTTTGATTTCTCTGGAAATTCCATCTTTTATGAGAATAGCAATACTGGCACTAACCAGTACCAGTAAACTTCCATGGAAAGTAAACACACTGCACTTTCCCCCTCTCCCTTTCTAACTTCCCCAGTTACCTTGCTCCAGGCAGGGAAATTCAAGAAATTCTGTTACCAGTCTGACTCCTTGCTTAAATGAAAGTCAAGACAGTGGCAAAATACTAACACAGTGGTTAATGCAGTCCATACACTTTTTGATCAATCATACCATATTTCCTGTTTTCATTACCACAGCACAATACCAAGGTGTTAATTCATACACACATATGTAAATATTTTAGCATGCGTGTGCATCAATGAATAGCTACTATACAGCTCTTAATAGGCTCTATTAAGCAAATGGACCATGCAGTTTACAGAACTTCTGAGGAGTAAGACATCTAAAATTCAACAGCATGACTGCCACAAGAAGTACTTTTTCCTCTTATTTTAAGAGGCTCTCTACCTCAAAGTGATCACAATCAGAATTTCTTATTCAAATTTCTTTTCAAATTTCTTATTCAAATTTCTTATTCAAATTTCAATTTGTCAATAAGATCACACATAACTTTATTTCTCAGGAGACAGCTGGATTTGTCTCCATGGGTTCTGGTAACCTGAGGAGAAAGAAATCCAGTTTAGCTATTCATTTAGGTTTCCTCAGCAGTTACTGGAGAAATGGAGACTGCGTAAACACAATCTGTTCTTCCTAGATATCCATCTAAACCTGACGAATCACTCCCAAAGTGCCTCTTTGACAGCTATCAAGGGAGCCCATGTGATCAGCTTAGTCTGGGCATCTGCAGTAAAGAAAAATGTCATTCACCTAACCAACTGGTTCTTGTTCTGTTTAATAGCAGAGATATAATCTCTATAAGTTCAAATGGCCTATGAGAGTTCTTCTCCAGCTTTAATTGCATCTGCTTTTTTTATTGGCTTGTTATTAGTTTTTTTTTTCAGGTTTTTTTTTGCGTTTTGTTGTTTGGCTTTGTTTCTTTGCTTTGTGTATGTGTGGTTTTGGTTTGCTTTCATTAGAAAAAGTACAATCATTTCACTGTGGTTATTATTTTCTACACTGATTTAAGTTCTGTCTCACTGGTTGGAATTGGTTTCTAGGTGACTTTGAACACTGATCTGCATTTAGTTTACCAGACCCAAAAAAAGAACGGATTGTGCTCATTAAGTATTTATCTTAGGCACAACCAAGGAAGTGAGAGTTCCTCCAATCCTTATGATGCTGACCATGAAATATCTCGTTTGCTAACAGTTTACTTCCTCTGCTTCATATTGAACCACTGGAAGTTTAGCACACTTGCAAAAAATAGAACACAAAGTACAAGAGGGACTACATGAGATTACAGAGCACATCACAAATTGTGAGCATACCCTGTGACTAGTAACACACTGAGCTTAGCCCCTGCTGTAGCCCTTGCTCTTTACTTGAAAGATTCATTCAGGAGTTCCTCACTTTTTAGACGTACTCTTCTGGTTCTGTGGTATTCATTCAGACCAGTCTCAGCAAAAACCACGTGTGTTTTATATGAGCAAGTGTGGCAAGGATTGTGATCTGCATTTTATATGCTATAAATATAAATCGGGTAGTCTAGAGAAGCTGGACACTGACAGTCAATTGTAGAATCAAAATCGTTAGTTCCAGTTGACTAGGATATACTTGGAAATGAGAAAACTTTCAAAACTGCAGAAATAAAATATAAACACTACATTTACCTTACAAAAACATGCAGCATATATAACCAAAGTTCAAAACGCAACAACAGCACATGTACAATACCAGTACTTATGGATAACCCATGATACGTAAGCAACAAATGCTGACATTTTTAGATTTAGGAGTTTTCCTGGGTCTAAGCAAATGCTACTGCTTCTCTCTTGACCACAAGCACTTGTGAAAACACAAGACTTTCAAAAACCATAACACACGAGGTACCAGGCCTGTTATTTGGCAGCAACCTAAATTTCTCATTTTAAGAAGGCATTCCTGGTTAAATTCCTTATTTAAAAAGTAATCTTTTGGAATCAAGTTCTTATCCTATTGAAATAGCTTTCAAAATATGAATGGGTTGTAACCAACCTGAGTTTGAAAGACCAAAAATCTGAAGGCAGCCTGAAAAACGGACCAAGAAAGCAATTTACGCCAAATAAATACAGGGACTTCAGTCTTCAAAAGTCAGTATTAACTGCTGATCATGACAGGAACACCATGCACAATTCTGAAGATGTACAACACATGGCTGATTCATGTCACCTCAAGGTAAGGACTAGAAGTAACTCCTAACTACCTTAGGTTAGGACTAGAGTTCAGGGACTGACTTGATTCCCGATTTTTTTTTAAAAGAAGGATTTCAGATGCTGGATGCTTGGTGACTTCTGCACAAAGTTTCAGTTAATTTTCCACAACATACTTCAGAACAGCTCAACATAAAACATCAATTGGCTTAAATATTCCATTAACAATTGGTTATTAAGATAAGGACTAATTGGTTTTTACACCTCAGTTTAAAATAATGGCAAAGCTGGATATAACACAATGAAAACTCCTCGCTATAAGCAGATGATGACTGTGACATAAATTCAGTGTTATCACATGCTGGCATCACACGACTGCAAATTCTGCTAAGTGACCCTACTACTCCTTACTCAGTGCTAGGACTGGACACCTCTTTACACACATTGAGGTGACTGTAGAGCCTGCTGAACCACAAGGACTGGATATTAAGATGCACTGAGAAGAGGTGGGATATTGAGGCAGAGGGAGCCAAATAAGAAGCCTGTTTCCACATACCAAAATCTACTTGTTGACAAGGACTCAGGAAAAAAAGTTTTTAAAGTGCTTTAGTCCAAGAGGTAATCATCCCATTTTTGATTATGTTGTAATTCAGTGTGGCTTAACCACTCATCCTTTGAAGATGATCCTTTTCCCACTTGCAGGAATTGATATGACCAATTAAACAAAATACTGTGAAGAAAGTGGCAGCAGAACTGCTCGTGTGAGCCAACAACCTGGGGCAGCAACAAGAAGCATAGTAAAAACATGGATAGATAAATAAATAAAAACCCAGCTCTATTTCCATGGATGCCGAAGTTACACAGTTTTTCTGTTAAAACTCACAGAACACCATGCAAGATACATCTCAAACAAACAATATTTTCAGGCAAGTTAATGGCTCTGTGATTAATTTCTCACACGCATTCCAAGAACGGCTACTGTTCACTCACTGCAGTGGAATCTTTTTACTTTCAAAATCTTCTAACAGCAGGTATTCCTGCCCTTCTTCTGAGAGAAAGGGTGACCCTTGGCTGGTTCATAAACACAGGAGAGATGAGGAAGACAGCATTTAGTATTTCAATACACCTCTCAAATAAGCCAGAACATTAAGGGGTTTGGAAACTGTCTTTGGCTGCATTTTCTTATTTAGAATTCAAATACAAAACCTTCAAATCTCACTAAATGCTGCAGTCCAACAATACTTTTTCTCAAGTCAACAGTGATCAGAGCATAAAACTATTTTAGACAAAATACAGCATGATTATTACAGCTGTAAAGCGCTGTGTCCAAGATATTCTCACAACAGCACATGCTGATTCCATGACACCATTAATGAAGCATTTCAAAATTACATCTTAGTTCTGAAACACCACAGTTCTTAAAGATTTCTAGAGAGGCAGTTTGGATACTTCCCTTACGTTCCACAGTTACCTGCCTCAGCCGGCAAAGAACCACAAAGCCTTGAAATAAAAACCCCAGATTACCTATGAAGCAACATGCAAAATTAGAATAGAAGAGTTTCCTCTTGGCAACTTCGAAGTCTAAAGGGAAAAGTCACAGAAATAAACTATTGCTTATTTCAGGTATTGTTACTACTTGTGTAACAATACCTGCCTATGTCATTATGTCTACTAAGCTTTGCACTTTACACTAAGGAAAAAAGATTGTATGAAATACAGATAAATTGTAGCAAGTCTGGAAATTAACAGGAAAGTGATGCAATCATGTAATTCTTAATTCACCTGTAAGGATGGGGACTGGGGTAGTACATAGTGTGCCCTCTAACTGATCATCTTAGTAACATTGCTACAGATACATAAAGCTCTAATTCGTTACGAAAAGGTCTATATCCCCTATACTCTGCCCCAGATCCAGCAGAACACCTACTGTACCATGAAACATAAGCAGTCTTTTTAGGTGGAACTGAAACTCCAGCATAACTATTATTCTGATTTTTCATTATTACAGCCTTCTTAATAAAGGGACATAGCTATTTAGTGAATTGAAATATAATACACTAAGCCCACATAATTTCCAAGTAATCACAATGCCAATGTTGCACTGTTTTCAAATATTCCTATAAAAAACATCATTTATTTAAACAACCTCTACACTCCCAAAGACTTTGCTCAGTTTTTTCTCAGTTCCCTTGGCATTTTATGTCTCCTGGACCTTATGCCTTCCCCAACAGCCAAATACCTTCTCTCCTGTGTCACCAGTGTCTCCCTCAAGAAATCTTGCAGGCTACCTGGATGCTATACTTTGCCATGTTTTGCGTAAGGAGACCATGAAAGGGGACCCCTTCTACTTAACCCTTATTTACTCCTTCTGCTTAACCCATATGTCACACAACTGTCAAAGTCATGTGAGAAGGTCAGTTACACATCCCAGCCTTAATCATTGCAAAAAATATGCTTCATGTGCTGGTGTTACAAATCCATTCTGTGCCCATCCCTTGCAGAAGAAAACAGGCAGACACATTTCTCATGAGCCAGAGTGCCAAAATGGAAAGTCAAGATTTCTCTGCCAAGCCATTCAAGAAACAATACCACTGGCAGGAACAGTGAATATACCTTTCAGGCACCATCAGCTTCTAAACATCACTAATCACTTGAACTTTTAACACTGAAAAAGCAGCTAACTGGATTTTTCCTTCTCTTGCAGGACACTTTGGGGCACGCTGTGCTGCCTATAACCTGCACATTCCATGCTCTGGAGAAACTGGAGGCTCATTTCTCCATTTTACAAGAAAGACTGCAAAGGGTGGATACTTTTCTACCATGCAGTCATCAGTAAACAGAGCAGGAAACTCCTCAGGCATAACAGAACAAGATAAAAATGCCAAGAGAATGAAGAGCACATGGCACAGGTAAAACTGGAAAAGCATCAAGGTGCTGTTGAAGAAGGCACCACCACTAAAAGGTATGGCCCTGAGGGAGTACCTGAAGTACTCCTGCAAACACTTTCAAAGGAAGCTTTCCTCAGCCTCCCATGTACTTGTCTGCAATTGCAAAAAGAACATGACATTTTGTGTTTAATTTCCTGGAAATATCCCAGCAGATTTTATTTTAAATTACTGCAGGAAAGAAGCTTGCCAGACAGATGTATAAGGTTCTCCCACAGAAAATTTAAGGCCGGAAGGGAGACTTCAGGAGATTATCTGGTCCAGCTCCTCCAATACCTCTAAGTAAAGTCACCTCCAGAGTCAGGTGAGGCTCCTCAGGAGCTTGTCCAGTCAAGTTCATTTGTGGCTGTTTTGTATGCTGTGTTTTTTTGATAAATCTCAGAGGATAAGAGATTCTACTAAGTTCCTGGACAGCCTGCTTCAGGGATAGACACCATGTTCTATTCTGAAAAACCACAGCCATATTTCCCAGGTAGCTACCATAAAAGTAATACCCTCTGATGCAGGAGATGCTGTACGTCTGGTTTTGTTTAGAAGCATTCCAACAGCTGGAGGAATAAATATACTTTCAATTCAGTAGAAGTTCTCAATTCTTTCCTTAAAATT
Organism: Amazona ochrocephala; assembly: GCA_039720435.1. NCBI lineage: Eukaryota > Metazoa > Chordata > Aves > Psittaciformes > Psittacidae > Amazona > Amazona ochrocephala. The sequence continues at coordinate 68,829,902 of CM077879.1, forward strand.
TCCTATTGCACACTTCTCTGGAGAACTGACTGTACAGTTACCCTTCATTCAGTAAGAAATAAGGTTTATTGAAGCTTGTTTCTAAATCTCTGTTGTTTGGAATAAGTTAAAATTCAGGAAACAGAAATTGAGTGGTTTAAGTCTCATACATTCTAAAATGTCATAAAATAATTGTCTTTTAACTCTTGCTTGAACATCTGAACCATGTCAGTAATAGTTAACAAATACCATCTGAGGATTGTTATTTTCAGATGTGGTAATCTGGCAGGTGATGATAAACATCAGCATGTTTTAACTGAATCCCTTCCATGAAAGCTTTAACTGGGAAAACTGGAGCACTAAATCACAGAAGGGAGAAAGGCTAAATTTCTCCAGCTTCTTCTAGTCCTTGACTGGACTAAAGACACCAGATTGCGTTAAACAAAGGGTACTTACCTGCTCTGCGCCATGTATCACTACAATGAAATTCCTGGAATCACTGCATTTATCTGACATTTCATATTGGCAACTTCTGTTTGAACTTTTCAATAATGCAGCATGGGTCTAGCACTGATCAAACAACTTACTATTGCTGCAAAAAGTTCAAGCATAGAAAGAAAAGAAGCAAGGGGCTATAGGCAGCTACCCCCTCCCCCCCCAGATATGTGCACCCAAATGTTCAATGACTTAGCAATAAAAAAAGTGCTTTTAACCAAATATTCTTGGCCTGTAATATATGTGTTTTTAGGAAAAAAAAAAAAAAAAAGTCATTTACCTCATAGGTTCAGGTTTTTTACTTTGACAGTTTATTAGTAGTAGGTAGTCTTGAGGATCTTCTTGACCAGAGGAAGACTCCAGTGGGGGGATGTTAATAAGTTGATAGGGAGGAGGTAGGGAAGATTCTGCTTGCATGGAAGGTGGTGAAGTGTTGATGGGCAAGGCTAACTCAGCAGATGGTTGTAAAGAACTGACCGGTGGCTTCACAGTATCTGCAAACATATAAGCAAAGTATTCTTTTTAAAGTGAAGAATAGAGTCTTATGTTGTTACATAAAAAGTTATTGACAGAGGATGAGAAAAGTCAGGGGTTTAATTCAAAACTGTAAAGTCAGTGACTATAAGAACATTTGGATATTAATATTTTTCAGAGTATTTATACTTATATATATCGTGTATCTTTATATTTTTTCAAACTGTAATCAATTTCTTAGGTATGCCTTGGAAATAGAGGTTATGACTTATTTAATGACTGTTTTCCAGACACAGAAAGAAGAAAGATGCTGACAGCTGCAGTTAGAGAAGACCACAAATCTGTTTAAATCAAGGGCAGACAAAGGCCCATAGGTTATTACTTGAATATGGTAACCCAAGTCAGCACTTGCACGTATTCATCCCTTTTTGACCAAGGTCACTTTAGCATTTGAGATTAGTCACCAGTTAAGAACTGGCCTCTCTCAAGATCTAAAAAGCCACAGGAAAAACGCTGCTTTTGCAATGGAAGAGCCCTCACAACTATTAAAATAATGCAAAGATACAATAGAGGTACCATGTTCCACTAAGCCCCCTCATTACATACTCCGGATTTTTATTTTAGTGCAATAAATGAAGTAGTTGTGGTTGTTTGGCTTGGTTTGTGGGATAGGGGGGAGAGAGGGGAAGGAGAGAGGAGGTGTTTTGGTTTACCCAATTCCTACTTATCTGTATTCTAGAGTACTTAATTTTTTCCTTCCAAATACATGCATCCTGACTATTAAATTACCTGGGAGACTGGAAAATACTGACTGACAAACATTAAATAATCATTTAACTTTTTCACTGTTGTAATGATACATTGACTAAGACCAAGATAATTAAGCAAATTATCACGGCTCCCTTGTACTTGCAACTCACTGTACATTCCAATTTGCACATCCCAAGAATGGACACTTCTTATTAACATTGTTTAAATGAACATATTATTATCCAATGCAAGCTGCTCCTGTTAGACTTACAGGCTATCTATGCCCTAACCAATTAACTTCATCCAGCTTCTCCTTCACAAAACTATCCTGGGAAGAACCAAATGAGCAGACCAGAACATAACCCTCCTGCTATGTTCTGGTACACTAGGTACAAGTGATTTAAATGTGGAAATAGGAACAGCAGTACTTGCTTTGAACTCCCATGGCATTTACACAGGCTCAGAAATTAAATCCCATCACACCCATGTGGGTGGAAGAAGTCTAGGTATATGAAAATTCCTCAACTCAACCTACCTGAAAAGGTAGGATAACCTAAAAATGTTTTCAAAAGTTTGTGCCTGACCTATCCATCAAGCTAGTTAGAAGAACAAAGGCAAAACCAGACTGCACCCACGTACAAAAATAAAATGGTTTATTACATGTTAAAAATATTAAAATATGGACAATTTTCTATCATTTAGGAATTTCAAGGGCTTGGAGGAGCCCATCCGAGGCACCTACTGATATTCCTTCATTCCCCTAACAATAGCAGGAACAGAGAGGTGGCTGAATGGACCTACTAGGTATGGATTTCTTGCTCCTGGAAAAGAGGTAGTGGGAGAAAGGACAAGCAGCTTTCTGCCCTGCCCCTCCAGAACTGAGAAAAGCAAGTAAAGTTGTTCATGAGCAAGAGTGGAACTGATAGCTTTCCTACTGAATACACTATCATTCTTTGGCCACACTTACGAGAGCCTCAAGAGCTCTGGTGTACCACAATCCCCACACCTGTTCCTTGTCCCTGGCTACGCATGACCTTCACACGTCACTAGATCTGCCTGGTGCCAAGTTCGCACAAGGGGAAAAAAAAAAAATCAAACAGGACGTCCTTGCAGCTGCCAGGGAAGATGAGTGCGTCAATTAGACCACACTTTGTCATGAGAGCTCGACAGGTACATAGTAAGATGCATGCCTACATGAGGCTGATGCATTTGAACAGACCACACGCACTAGCATTCCCAGGAAGAGTAAGAAGACCCAAGAGTAACTTTCCAGGGAAAAATAAAATCAAGATGCTTGGAAGAGACCTGATGCATCCACCATGTTTGGAGAAAGAAAGAGTTACTTTCTTGGGGGAGTAAGAAGAAAGTATGAGAATGTGTGAAAGACATTAAAGGCTGGCTATAACCTGTAATTGCTAAAAGGAGGCAAGGTGGTGAAGACCATTAGGCTAATTATACTGGCTCAGATGTGCAGCCTCTGAAGCCCACAATGCCATCTCTGACTGTGGCCTGTTGCAGACAAACTGCACAGAAGCAGCAAGGATAAGTGTGCCACACTGCCTTCTGCTTCTGGGGCTTCCCATCTTTGGGCACCCTAGGGCAGAGGCTGCATCCACAGTCTATGCTGTCCAGCCACTAACAAACCTCTCAAGTCGTCCTGCCTCTTTTGAGCACATTTATATTTTTGACTTCTATCATCCCGTGGCAGTGAACTCCACACCTTATTATGTGTGGCATGAAAAAACCCCATCCTTCTACTGTAAACCTGGTGCCTGAGAGTTTCACTTGATATCCTTCAGCTCTGATCTTTAGAGAAACAGAGAACATCTGCCTTCTTTTCATAATCCCCATTCCCAACTTCACATAACTTTGTCACTGCTTTACTGAGTTGGTGCTGCTCAATTTTTCTTGGTACAGAACCATTTCACTGCAGATCTGGTTTCCCTTCACCTTTCCTAGCTTCACCAATTCCTTTCTGAGAAGGGAAACTAAACTATTGCATAAAATGTGCAAAACAAAAACAAAAACAAAAACAAAAAACCTGGGACACTGATTTACAAAGACACAAAACCAACTTATTCTGTTTCTATCCCAACCATTTGCCCTTGACTGCTACCAAGTATTGAAGGTGACACTGTCCCAGTGTTCAGAAAGTTCATGATCTGTTCTCCGAGCAAGGATTCAGAGCCTATTAATGTTAATGGATCATTAGGGATACTTCTCTTTCGATGAGCAGCCTCATTTATTTTGACACAGATAGCACTTGACAAAATCCCCAACTTCTCCTACAGATCTGCCATGGGGTATTTTCATATGTAGACTTTTTTTTTGCAGTGGATAGAGCACTGAACTATTAAAATACCAGAGTTCCAATCTGAAATTCATCGTCAACCAGGCATTTTATACATGCTAAGTAACGCAAGCTAATGCCCGATTTAAAGAGCAAAGCATTTCACTGCTGGGCTACTTCTTATTTGCTTTACACATTCCAGCTATTTCAAATTCGACTACGAAGAAAACAGCACTGTTAATGACTTTCATCACTGAGCAAATGAATGCTGTTTGCCTATCTGTACCCTCTCAAATATTCTCTTTAGCCATGTACTTCAGAAGCTGATATGAAGGAATGTTTCTCCCAGCAGCCTATTATGATTTCAAAGAGCATAATCATCAACTTGCTCCACTTTGGACTAGCAGATTTTTAGGGAAGGGGTCATCTGCACACCAAAGAGTGTTACAAGTCATTTGGTTTGTTCCCAGGGCTCAGACACTCGGACTGCTTTGAAATAACTGGGAGCTGGAAAAACATTCAGAATATTTAACATGCAAACGAGCGCAACAAGAATCCTATTTTGTTTTTATAATTCCCGCATTCAGTACAGCTAGAACAAACAGATTTCTCAAAACAGGGCAAGAGTTTCATCTTTTCTCAGTTGGTTTGTTAAGAGCAGACAGAGGCATCATCCTTCCTTTTTTCCTCACAGCCATTTTGGTATTTCCCTCACTAATACAATAATTATAGGATTAACGAAGCAAAAAGAATATTTTCTGAACAAGAATAATAAAGGGCTCCCGTCTCTTCCTCCTTAACTATAAAAAGCTTCTTTATTCCACATGTTCCTATATCTGTGCTTCATGAAAAATCCTGAAGATTTAAGTGTGGGAGTTTGCATTAAGGGTTGGTTTTGTGGTTTTCATGAGAGAAAACTCAATTGTTTTCTACATAATGATAAATAGTTTCTTAATATTCTAATTATGTTAATACTTGAAATAGTCTCACAGTGACCAAAACACAGAAGCCTCATTACGGCAAGCATTTCTTTAAATGTCAAAATGGAAATCCATGTGAAAAAAAAAAAAAAAAAAAATCCACACCAAAAAAAAAAACAAACACACACACAAAAGCACACACTCTTTGCAGATTGTAGGTAGAAAGACTAAAATAGAAATGGGATTTTCCCATTCTAACTGTGAATCGGCAACTGATATGCAATTGCATGCTCCTACTATTCATTAAAACAACCAAAGGCCAACAAAGTATTAGAACAAAAATTTACAGATATAACAGTGGAAGCCATAAGAAAAAAAAAAAAAAAACAACCCACAATTCCTTCACTTTAATCCTTAAAAGGACTTTTTCTACAAAGATGTAAGTCTTTTAAGCCATTATCTGTGCTGCTTCATGTAATGAGATATGTCCCGAAATAACTGCCAGAGTTTCCTCTAGTGTCAGCTTCTACATGATCTCAAGTAAAAGATCCTGGAATCAAAGGGCCACATGTCTGCATGTGCACACACAGAGCACGACAATGTGAACACCGACAGGCAAAGACAAACAAGCACTTGCTTCGTTCACACACTTAACTCAATAGGTGTGAGCCAGATCCAGCCAAGAAGATGCACGGACACATTAGTCTAGGTTTGGTTTTCAGCATCAGTGATAAGCTTACAATCAATCTGAAATTCATGCAGCGACCTCAATTCTGAACCTCTCTGCTATACCCAGAGAAAATCCTTTTCATTACTTTAATAAATACCTGTGTATTTTGCAAGTTTTTTTCTTGGCTTAATATATTCTCAAAAGTATCTCTTTTTTTTCTGAAGATACACAAGATAACCCATTTAAAGAACACTAGCAAAGAATTCAGCAGTTGCTTGTTGTATATTATGCTCAGGACAAGCCTCCCTCCCACATCCAAACCAGAAATGCGGCTGACTATTTCAAGTTCCCATCACATGCTGAAGTTTCTGGCTTCCAGAGCTCGCATCTAAAACTAAATACTTACTATCTGCAGTTCATATGTAATTTTAAGCTACATTTTTTGTTACCCATTTAAAATTTTAAATTACCAAAAGCATTTCCGCTCAGAATCTCGTCCCCCCTCTCCACCTGCAATTTTCTTTTGAAGACAGCTCATTCAAACGTGGGGAAAAAAAAAAGAAACATCTGTAGCCTGTTCTCTCCATTTTCAGGTGGTACACAGGCTGGGTAATGCAGGAAAAAATAATCAAGGAGTCTTGTTATAGACAAACTTCTGTAGGTGCTTATGAAGAAAAACGGGGCAGCACACCACATTAAAATGTTTGAGGGGCTCCTTCTCTGAAAAGGCCCAGAGCTCTCCTCACTGAACAGGCTGCTCTAGTCACACAGTGAGCTTACCCAACTGAGGCTGCAGCACACTGCCTGGAACCATAGGCTGCACTTCAGGGAAGTTCTCAGTGCTGCACATACTGCTTCACAGCACCTCACAACTTGAGAGCCAGCAATCTGCAGAACTGCTTTCCAACCCACCCTCTTGCAAACCTCTTCTCCTAGCAACTTATCAGGTGATGCTAATGCCATGAAAAGTGTCCAGCAGGAACCAGGAAAAATCAAGTTAATTGCCTAGGTATATTAGTTTAGTTTTCCTCAGGGAAGAAGAAAACCTCCTCTATGAGTTCTTGTCACTTGCAGCTGGCAGCTTAAGATAATAACCCCAAACACTCCTGACAGTAAGTTATATCTTTTTAATATATGCATTTTTTCCTCACATACTTGCAAGGGAAGACCTACTGTTGCAGATTTTGTGCTCTAATTCATCACCACCTCACCTACCCATCCTTTAACCACATCATCTGAAGTCAAAGACATCTTAATCTTCTCTGCTGTCTTCTCCTTCTCCTTTGGATAACAGGCAACAATTATCCCAGCTTTCCTTCCCTTGACTCAGCTCTTTAGCTACTAGCTATCACCTCTACCAAACCTGCTATGCCAAACCTCAGGTTTTTCTCTGGTCCCTCTTCTTCTAATTTTCATATTCCTCTTCAGTTTTGCCAGATGAAGTCTTGCAACTCTGACAGCATCCTTTCACAGCCCATCCTCACCTTCCTCTGAGCAATTCCACCCTCAAAAAAAATCATGTCTCTACAACTCATTAGCCATCATCTTCCACCTTAATTTCCTCACAGCTACCAACCAAAAAATCCTCCACAATAAGAGATGCCTTTGTGCCACTATTCTCTCTAAACCTACTGCCTCACTTCTAAGATAACAATCCTTATCCACAGAATCCCTCTCCTAATGCTTAATTTGCTCCTGTCATGTTAGTCTTGTGCACTCCAGGTCACAGTCACACATCCTTTGGCATGTCAACTTTGAGCTGACTTACCTTCTAGTTAATTATATTCAAGAAATAATGACAAGTTGAGATTTTTTTTTATTTAAGTACATAATCTCTACAGCACAACTTCATTGCAAAGACTTTTTCTAAGCTTATTTACCCTGTCATTGCACTTCACACCCCTCCAGAGTCTCCCTTCCTTTATGTAAAAGCTCATACTACTTCTCTTCACTTTTGAGCCCTTTCATGACCAAGGTCTCGAATATTCATCATAAGTTATCAAGAGGGTGATTTTGATCTGCTAAGTGTGCCAGCCTCTGTCATCTACTTGTTAAAGCTGTCAAAAGAGAACATCATTTACATCTTACAGGCAGACTCTTCATGCAGGAAAGGTACCCTAAGCACCTCTCATGTCCACTATTTATCAAAGACCCCCTGAAAATTTCCTCTCAAAACATCCTAGAGTTCAACAACAATCCAACAGCTGAAGCACTAGGACCACTTATCTGTCACAATGGTCAATCCACCTCATTTGCTTTCACTTCTTCTCATGCATCTGCTCCTAAATTGATGCCACTCACTGCAGATACTAAGCTCTCAGAGGCAGAGCCTGTTTTCTGTTACACACTTGTATTACAGGCAGCACAGGGGCATCCTGATCTGATACAAGATCTCCAACACAGCATAGAAGCATTAGCGAGAACACAAGGAGTCAGTTAGACTTATGTTCACCATGCTAGTCAGTAATATTGCACCGAAACTAGGATAAACCTGCTGTGCATGTACTATCAGAACACAGTTTAAAAAAAAAAAAAAAAAAAAAAAAAAAAGGTAATCTGAAAATAATTTTCCTGTTCAAAATGTAGAAGGCATGAGAGGCACATACCAGATAGCAGCTGCATGAACAGAAATACTGCTAACTTTGAAAGCTTTGCGTGTGAAGCAAGCTGTAGCTCTTTCAAAGTATGGTGCTTATGAAGCGAGAAACTTTCTATAGCACATGCAATTATTTGTGTAAATGTAATTGTAGATTTCAACGTCTTGTTCTTCCCTTTTCTTTCTTTTCTTTTGCTTTACTTTGTTATTTCTTCTGGTTTACTTTGTTATTGCTATCTTTATTCAAATGAATACATGCAAGTAACATGTTTGCATATAGTAAGATTATTTCCTTCTTCCCCTGCTTTGCCAAGCACGCAATTCACTAAATTACAGAAACATGCAGCTGGATCACGCATAAAACATTCAGCACAGATGTCTACCGAGTTCTAAGCAAGGGCTTTCACAGCCCGTGCTTAACTACCCTTAGAAGGTTTTTCTTACATCACTCGCTGAAAGACAAAACAAGTTACTTCTCTCTTCAGATAACTGATCTATGTCCTGCATATCACAGCTCTTTATACTTTGAAAGTCAACTCTTCCCTCAGTATTTTCTTCCGGGGAGAAAAAAAATCTCCTTCAACTTTTGTTCTCATTGATCACTTAAAAAAACATTTCCTCTATTTCCTACCATTCTTTGAACATTTATCCTCATCTTTCTGAAAGCTCAGGCCACAGTATTTCAGCTGAGGTCTCCACAGCACCAGGCAGAGAAGAGTCATTTCCCATGTCTGTTTAGTCTCTCCATCCCAGAATGTCTACCACTTAAGTTCAACAGGCACAAAACTGAACACTGAAGATTTTAACCTCTAAATGACCTATTATATTATGACTTCAGAGGGAAAATATGACTATTAAAAGTGAAGTATGAAACTTGGTGGTAGACCTAAAACCCACGCTCATGTTTAGCTCCCCCTACCTCTGCACATGCATTTTAAAAAGAAAGGTGTTATAGAAATAAGCATTTTACAGCTTCCACTGGGAAGTTCTGCAGGGAATTTCACCTATTCTTTAACTTCTCAAAATAAACTGCAGGTTAACACAGATTTTATAAAGTATATTTATGACTTGCTCTTCCATTATCTTGTAAAAGTAAGAACTTGGCAATAAACAGACACCCAGCAACTGATTCTCCCATTTTCCTTTTTAAATTCCTCCTCAACACATTGCATGACATTACTAAACCCACAAAACAGACAATACTGTCAACTCCTAGTTAAGTAACAGCGCTGGGATAATTCAGACAAAGCTAAAACACCAACAGTGAAACATGCAATCAGAGTATAATGGGATAAGTTACTGATAAAATTGACAGAAGCAAAAACCAGTTTTGGTCCAAACAGCAAATGAGGGCATAGTTAGTTCTCTTGATATCCATATGTTTCACCTTCAGTTCAACAGATATAACCTCAACAGAAATTAAGGTTTAGTAGTACTCTCAGCAAGGAAAGGCCTCATAAGCCTTGAAAAGACCCTACCTCTCCATTACATGCAATGGACACATGCTCCTTTATGCTCTCACATACACAAGAGCTATCAGGTAAGCACATTTCCTCCTGATTTGCCAGGCTCCTAGTCTGTCCCCAGAACCAATGACTTCTGAGTGCCTCCTGCCCACGGTTGCACTAGTGGTGCACTTCACCCACAAAAGAACAACCACCTGCCTACCACTCTCCTGTACCTAACAGATGCTTAGCAGATTGAATACTAATCACATGGCAACTGCTCACAGAAACATGCTGTGGGTTGTCCTGGTTATGTTCAGGATGTCATGAAAACACACTGGAACTGTCAAAACAAGTACCCTTCACTGAATTTACTATCAGAGTGATAATTAATAGACAAAGTTTTACGACAATTTCTTAGCTCAAAACTGCAATAAAGAAAAAGGACCCTCTTCAGAAAGCAACAGTATTTTCCAGATACTTTTGAAGATCTGGCTGGAGTAGAAGAGATACAAGCCCTTTTTTGCTTCCCTACCTCCCTAAGCCGACAAACCCACAAAAACCAGATATTTAATTTTAGCCCCTTCACTCAGGCATGCTTCATTTGTAACCCTCTTTCCATTCCTATGTAATCTTTTCTTGGGACTGTGCAAAGAGCTACAGCAAGTCATGCAACCCACTAATCTTCATAAGGAATGCAGGAATAAGTAAATAAATAAAGATGTATTCAGGACAAGCAATGGCCACAAGGTATTTGTAGGAATTAAACACACATCCTGTTTTATACAAGCTGCTTTCACACAATGTCTATTTTGGTAGGATTAGAGCTGGGTAGTACAGAACTAAAAGTTTTTTTTGGATTTTTTTGTTTGCTTCAGACAGTGGCAGGCGGATTCTTTTTTTCTCCCAGTTGCAAAGCAGAGAAATGGTAATATTAGAAACCTGACATTTTGCACTCATTCCTGCTTGCCTAACCGTACTTTCATACCAAATGGAATTCCTTTGATGATTATGATGATCTTCTGTTTTGCACGATTTTACTTAAAGATTTTCCCTATGCTGAGGAAACTCTCAAGGCACTTAATCCGTTACAAATTTTTAGTACCTCCCTCTGTTATGCTTATTTTTTTCAGAGTAACAAGGAGGTTTCATAGCCAATGCATACAAGTTTTAAAACACATACCCGCTAAAGGTAACCATCTGATCTTTCAAACATTCTTCCCATACACGCTTCACACTTTCTCAGAAAAATAAACCAAACTCCATCAATAGAACTTACCCTCATCTGTAGGGTTGAACCCACAGATATCACAGATACATCGAACCCACTTATTCATCTCCTCCTCGCTGTCTGCTACCAAATAGAAAACTCTGTCTATGGTGTTGATATCAAAAATATAACTGTTTTCAAACTCTTTTTTGTTGAACGTTAATCCAGCATCCACTTGTTGACACAAATTTAAGTCAATAATACGGATAGGCTTCTTGGCATGGTCATTTTTGTAGTATTCCAATACATCTGGATCGCCTGTTAAACGGCCACTGCGAAGTACAAACCATCTCCTCTTCCATGCCTGAAAATTGGAGAGAAAAAAAGGGGAGAAAAATTACTAAGAAGAAATTATACTTTAAAGACTGTTACCTTTTCTGTATGGTTTCAACCTGTGGTGAACTGAGTAAAAGATCAATTAGAATTCTAAGAAATTACACACCAGTTACCTGCATTTAACACAATGTATTTACATATTGTTAGAGCAGTGGACTAGAGGATTAATGAATTTGTATTTTAAAGTTTATTTCTTCTGTATTTGAGCTGTCTTTTTAAGAAGAGAACATACAGAGTTAAGTCACTGTTTACAAAATGAGAAAGGATGAATCCAGTAAAGTAAAAAAGGGGGAAGGGACCAGGAGAGGGAAAAAAACCCCAAACATACACACAAAAAGCTTCTGAAAGAAGTCAATGTAGGCATGGAAAAAAAAAAAAAAAATATATATATATATATAAGTGCTCCACAGCATCTTGTTTCTGATATCTGGTGCTTTGGGTTGATTTTAACTCTGAACTTTTCACTGACACTCAATGACAGTAGCCTGTATTTAGAGAACAGACAAGGTGCATATCGTATGCTTCCCTCTGTTAGAGGACCTCTGCATTCACAACCTTATAATATTTCTACAATAGCACTTCTTACAGAAAAAGCTACATTATTATTTTGGAAACTATTGATGGGGATAGAAAGAATGACCAAACATCATAGTTCTACCACATAAACACAGTTTCTGCGGAAGGTATATCCACAGAAGGAATGTATTTCACAATCTGGCATGTTCTTGTTTTACCAGCCTTCCTGCAACTGCAGAGAGAAAGAAACTGGTCCAAGAGAAAAGCACAACTAAAATGCCTCATCTTCCATTTCATTCTCTGTCCCCTGGCATAATTCTTGCCAATGTAACTCAAAACAAGAAATCAAGGTTTGCATACAACTGCCCTGGCATTACCAACAGCATCTTAATTGCCCAACTTAACTGCATTTTGGTTCCTCAGCTCTACCAGCAATACAGCATTCCATGCTATAAGCTTCCTCATACGCCAAAAGTCCAGATAACAGGCACAACAGAAGAAACTAGGTGTACTGCCATTGCCCCCTAGAAGAACTGTACTGCATACACAAAATTAGAAATGTGAAATTAGAGCCTGACACAGTGGGAAGACATCACTGTTTTATCCATTTGCTTTTATGCTTTACAGCAAAGTCAGAGACCAAGCTAAATAATGCAGTTGCCAAGCCACTGTGCGTTACAATGCAGGCTCCCACCGTGCCCCAAGGCACCCTGTTTAAGGCTTCTTTAGGATACTCAAACATGGTTGCCAGCAAGACCTTTGGAAGGACAAAAAGCCCCAATAGAATAAACAAAAAAAAAAAATAAAACAGGTAAGTTCTCCTTCTGGCCAGCCCTGGCTGCATGTAAGCAAGGGAAGGAATAAAATCACCAAGGTTGGTTCCAGAAGACATTAGGACATGCGTCTGAATCTTTTCCTAATATGTAGTGAGAAATTCTTGTTTTCAAAGCTACATCCCAGTGTGTAAAGGACATCAAGTTTTCTTGAAGCACGAGAGTATTTCAATTTCATTTTTATGCGGCCCTTCAAACAAGCTACTGGAGAAAGGACATAAAGGACAGAGAGTGAGAACTGCACCACCATCTTCCAGCTCTGAATTAGCACCACCAGCTTTGTGCTAGAGACTCACAAACCCCTCATTGTCAAGCAGGCATGCCTTTCTTGGGTACCAAGCTTCGGAAGCTGTTATGGAAAGATAATACAGAAAACAGGAGAAAGGAAAAAATGCGAGACAGCTCCTTTACGATTTGTGATCCATTGTCCAACTACCACACCTCTAAAAGTTACATGATTTTAAGGTAACTTCTATACTTTATAAACCAAGTACATTTATTGCAGTTGTGAGTACAGTATCTGCTTTTAAATACTGAACTCCATGATCAAGTCAAGGTCTCAAGCAACTAATTCCATGTAGCAGTAAGTTTAAGTGAGTGAGCAATAAAACACAGTAGGAACCCCTCTAATTTACATTTCAAATGTGAATAACTTCTAGCAGCACAGCTGATAAGCACTCTTCAACAGCAACCCAAAAAATACTAGCAAAGTTTGTTTTGTTTCCTGTTTCCAAATCAAGTGACAACTTAGATGCTGGGATAACAGGAAATTTCAGTATCGGAGGCTCTCTCTCCACACAAGGTCGATCACAGATAACAGTTATGAACCAAACCACAAAAACTCTGTGAGGTTAAAGATAAAGCAGGTTTCTGAAGCTAGCCTTCAGTCATTCAGATGAAATTTTCAAAGCTTAAGTCAGGAGGAAAGAGATTAGAGAGATGAAAGGAACAAGAGGAATAGAGAAGCACAATGCACTTTGTCTCACAATTCATATAACTAAAAAAAAACCCAACAAAAACTCTGTATCAGCCAAGCATCCCTCTTCTACAACTTTATTTCTAGTACTGTATTAAGGAATGAAAGTTTCTTAGCATTCCTGGCAACCTCTGTGGAGCGTTAATGAATAAATAAGTCTCTTAAAAAAATTAGAAAAATCAACCAGCTAAACAGAATTTGTTTTCAGCCCTTCGGGCTACAAAATAGGAACTACAAAGTACTTAAAACATTGCATTTAGCCTACCAGCACCTGCTACTGTTTTTGAAGAGTTTTCACATTGTGCGTATGTGAACATTTATTTCAGTCATATAATGAGTCACACTCACTGAAACTGGCACAGATTCTATTCAAAAACAAAAGCAATTCCATAAACTACACACTAATAAGGCAGATACAAAGGTTCTCTGGATTACAGTACAAAGCACAATTTAGCAGCAGAATAAAGCTTAAAGCTAGACAAGCGAACTGACATCAGCACCCTTGCTAATCATAGTACAAAAGCGCCTCTATATTTTCTCAAAGTGCAAAATGAGCCCACATAAATCACTCTTTGTTATTTGAAAATATCTGGGATTCTTAAAGCTTGATCTATTTTTAACATTTTAGTATTTGTCATTGCAACGAAAGCTGTACACTGCCCCACTGAAGTATACAATACTGGGCTGTATGTGTAAGCAAGACAGCTTCTTCAATAATGGCTTTCCAAAACAGAAATCTCTAACAGAAAGCATGCAAATGTGCAAATATGTATTGACATAAATTTAATATCCACGACCACCCTCGGCCATTTTTGCTTGAAAATTCTGCATTTTCTTCTACAGACCCTGTTACAGACTACTTCTCACGATCACTAAAACGTTGTGACTGGTTTAAATCACAGGAAAATTACAGGTACTAATTATCTGTCATATTACTGATGTTATCAGCCATACATTATCAAATACTGGTTTTCTGTGCTAAAAGGTCAACTGCATTAAGTTTGAGAAGTAAAAGAATAGCCAGTATGTGATTTAAACATGTTGTTCCAACACCATTATCATTTAATTATGGAAAGATAATTGAGCAAATAGAGAAAGGGTGGGTTTTTTTAATGACAGATTTTGAAATATATGTAAAATGTGTTACCAATATCAACAGAGTTTTAAAAACATGTTTTATAAATATACTAACACCTAGTTAGAAAACACTGCATGCAGATCAAATACCTAACTCAAAAGTAAAATAGTACTGTAATATAGCAAATGCCATGGGAATCAAGTTCACCAAATGCCTGTACAGGCTGCGTGAATTATTACAAAACAAGGTTTAACGAGGTTTGCTGCTTTTGTTTCAGACTATAAGGGCCTTGTGTGCCTCTCAGCTTGTTTTCTGCTTTGAGCTACAAAGCGTATCAGCTGGCCTAACATAGGACATCACCATTCTTGCCAAACATTGTCCTGTTTGTATCATGAGACCATTGTATCATGAGACCATCATAACTACAGAAACAAGCTTATTTGCTTGTTTTTGAGGTAGGCTAAAATGTGACAAGCTACTCACCCACAGAGCATCAAATGATCGAAGGAACAATGGAATTTTCTCTTTTTCACACAGGATTTTGAGTAGCTTACAAAGTAAACCAAAGAAACTCCAGTTATTAATTTTTTCTCTCGCACATATGCAATCTGGTGATTTAAAAGTGAGTGAATCAGCTAAGAAATTGGCAGAAAACATCATTTAGCAGTGTAGGGGTTTGTTGGGGCTTGTTTTTTTTTTTTTTTTTTTTTTTTTTGTGTTTTTTTTTAATAAAAAAATATTTTTTATTCAAAAAAAAAAAAAAAAAAACCTAAAAACCAAAAAAACCCATACTGTCACTAAACCTGTATGCAGTACACAGGATTTACAACATAACCTCCTTACAAGGAGGTTGAAGTTATTGCTATACCTCCCTTAATCTTTTCACTTATGGATTGTTTTTTCCCTTGTCATATATATACACAAGATGTGCCTTATTCAGCTGGTGGCTGGAGCTCCAAAATGTAGGAAATAGGCGATATATGTGTAAATGGAGAAAGACAGGAAGGAGGAAGGTGCAGGAAAGTAGTTAGTTTATATTTTAAGAAAGATTCAACCTTCCATTTGGATCCCCTCAAGCTGTTGCTCAAGAGGCCAAAAAAAATCACATTAAATGTTTAAAGAAAAGCTTAGAAATGTTAAATCAAAGACAACTTTTTCTTGGTCTTCCCCCCCACCCCCCTTTTTTCTACAGCATTTGCTTCCATGTGGTCAAGTAACTCTACTTACTGATAAACTAGTCAACCATCCTTCTTTGGTTTACTAGGTATTATTACCCACAGTCCTCATGTTACGTAAAGCTTGTTTTCCTCTTTATCACATTTACAACCTTTCTTCTCTTGGGTAGCATCCAGTCAAAAACCTCCAAAATTCTTAAGTATTGGCTAAGGCAAAGAGGGTATCATTTACATCCCACTCTGGTAATACCTCTAATGAATGATCAGGAAGAAAACTATGTATCTCGGGCCTTCTGACCTCTCAAATGTGCAGACATTTGCGCTTAGTTTTTCATCTCTGTACTCCAAGGACTACTTTGAAAGGACAGTATTTGGCATCCTCCTTCCCCAGAGAAGTCAAATGAGACTTGGAAGAAAGAAGTGAGTTACCAAGGGGCACAGGGAAGGATCAAAAAGAACAGCTGATGTTTTACAAACACACAACAAAACATTTCTTTGCTCCAAAAGAATGTATAAAGTAGAAGACATGCACAGCATGAACCAGAGAGAAGTAGGGGAAAATAAACAAGGCAGTCCTAGGTCACTTCAGGATGCTCTCCTGGACATCTAAGTCCTGAATCTACTGTTGAGGTCTTTTCACATGTCTGCTGGGATCAAGACTTAATTTCTCAATGCTTTTTGCTCTCATCTATTTCATCTATACCTCTGCCTTGACTTTCTGTCCAGTGCAAAGGTTAAACAATAGTGAAATTGCTAGATGTCTCTGACAAACAGGAGAAAGGATCACAACCAGAAGGTGAGCATTTCTTCTTTTTACCTCCCGATTTCTAGTGTCCTGGTGTTTTGTTCATCGTAGGAGTCACACACAGCTCTGGCACAGCTTCACTGACTCATACATTTGACCTGTGCTCAGCATCCCATTAGAAGCTCAAACAAAATAAAAATAAGTGTTCCTTCACACTATGCTTCTTTTTAAATCCTGTTTGTGGTAGGCATAGACCAGTGACAACTGTCACTGATGAGCTTCATCCCACAAGCACGTATTTGGGAGGACTGCCAGGAAGAAGCCAAAAGAGGTCACATTAGGTAACAGTGCTTCAAGTACAGAACTTTACTTTCCCAACTTGCTACTCTTCTGGTTTGCAGAACTAACTCCAACATTGTGAGATTTCAAAGTTTCACCTGAGAAATTAACACTTGTGTATTTCTACATGGAAATAAATTAAGGGCTGTTTTTCAGAAAGCATTTTCTGGAAATCTGTTTAAAACCCTCTCACACCCCAGTTCCCCAACTGCCATATCATGAGCACCTGAACTGAAAAATACGTAATTGCTACTTACTTCTGAAAGCCACTGTCATAACACCTACTGGCATCTGCCATCCTCCTCTTCCCTAAAAATTATGTCTTTTTTTTCTTCTTTTATTTCGTTTTTGAACATAAGACAGAACAACTAAATTGAGCACCAAAAAAAGCATGCTCAGTGTCTTAACTGGAAATGCAGTTTCTGCTGTTACAAGATTTGACAATAGTCTAAACATTCTACTTTTAGTAGCATAAATACTATGATGCGTAAACAGATTACTGCAAAACAAACAAATGTGATATGAGGAAAACACTGAATACATTATGACTTTCTTTAAATATTTAAGACTTGTTTTCCAGGAAGCACCATCTTTTCTCACTGAGCAAAATAAGGAAAAAACAGTCTCAGTGGAAGTTTCCACTCTCCTGGCCATCATCCTGATCATCTGTTCCGAATACACACAAGGCCAAAATTTCCTGTTTTCAAGCTATTGTCACCATTTTCTAGTCTTGTGCTGTTGATTCTAACTTTAGCTTGTCAAATAAACAAAACACTGAAAATACAGCAGAACGATACTTCCACACAGATTTACCATGAGCCCTGTTTCATAACCAATGTTGCAGCAAGTGAATTCGTCTCCCAGTGTTACGCCACCAATTAAAGCGCCAAAAAAGGTGCAAAATACAATTCAGACAATGTAGCACTAACTGCTGCTTTATTTCGTGAATCTAGAACTAACTGAATATTTTCCATTTTCCATGGGGCTTCTTGCCTTTTTTTTTTCTGACTTGTTTTTTGGGGGTTTTTAAAGCCTTACACCTATTCCCTGTGTAATTGTGCTGCCAGGTCTGCATCACCTAATTCACAATAAACTGATCCTTGTTCTATCTGGTAGCATCAGTCACTTTAATAAACACTCACTTTTTCCAAAGCATGTCAAGAGATTTTCTAATGGCAAACACAAATTTTTCTCCGCCATACTCTGCACAGCAGAGAATTATTATAAAAAAATATCAAAAATGTCAAAACAGAACCAGAATTTAGAGAGTTACACAGAGCAATAAAGCAGATCTGCAGCAGAGCCAGGACCTTGAGCCTTCATTTCGCCGTCTCTAAGTTAGGATCCTATAGCAGATCACCCCTTTATTATCTCATCTACTTCTGCCTATAAACATTATGCCATTTCTGGTCATTTGCAAACTTACCTTTTCACTTCTAGTTGATCTGTTTCACACCACCCACCCTATGTGGCTAAAACATAACTCCCTAGCAGTTTTGCTAGCAGCATGTTCCCAGATATTAGCTTTGCCATGCCTCTCACTGCTTTGTCAGCAATGAAAATAATAACACTTGTCACGGCAGAAGGAAAAGTATCTGTTGCAGGTCCCTTACCCACACATCTCCATGGTCTTTGGTTTGCCACCCTGTTTCTCAGAATATTTCCAAAATTTGGTCTTTTCCTTCCTGATCACAAATGTGCTCTGATCATCTCCCTCTATAGTCTCTCCATATGCATCCTATTTAAAATAATACTGCCAAGACAATTTCCCTTCTCTCACCCTGATCACATTACCTTCCATTTTAAAGTTCTCAATTTATTGACTTGCTTTAATGCAGTTTTGAGCCTCTTTTCCTACTCTTAGGCTTTTTCTTGTAAGCAAAGTCAATGCGCTTACTTGATTGCCTCCCTCTTGCAAGTCACCTCCTATTGCTTTGCTTTATCACCGAGACAAGATTTGGTTTATTTTAACTTCTCTCCCACTCTTCTCATCTTTCTTCAACTTCTGAAGGCTCCTCAAATCAATAAGCAAGCGCATGACACCTCCTTCTGTCAGATTCCCCCTAAAGATCAACCTCTTTGATAGTCCTTACAATCACCCAAACCAAATTGCAATTTGGCCTTGCATCAGATGGATTTATTTAAAAGGTTATGGTTTTGTGCTTTCATCAGACAAAGTTCGGTTTGTTGTTTTGTTTTAAAGTTGCTTCAGTTTGGTCATCAGCTCTTAATTAGAAGTCACTCCTCCCCCACAAGTCTTAGTCTAAGAAAGCAAAACATGCAAGGTGGGTTAGGCCCTTTTTTTTTTAATGTGTTAAAATGTGGGTTTTTTTAACATTAGTTATCACAAGGATTACTACAGTGCTGACAAAACCCTCTTAAGAAGACAACCAAAGAAAACACCAGCTGTGCTGTTTGACTCAAGTTCCACTATTGCGAGCTCATGGTGTGCGTTTTGACAAGCTGCATTAGAGCAATGCACAGAAAAATAACAACTTTAGGATTTGAAAGACACAATAAATCCAAAGCTGAGAGGTCAAGCCTGCACTCCATGGATACCAACAGCTTTCCCACTAATGGTCAGGGATGAAACAGTCTACCATACATTTCTGTCTACTCATCTCTCATTTCTTAGGAGGACAGTCATTTTGAAGTGGTGCTTGTACCAAAGTGTGAAAAAAAAATCCCCATTCTTCCAGATAACAAGCCCAGTGTTTTTTTTACAGTATTTTGTACAGATGCGCAATTTTCCTTCCCCCCACCTTCTTACTTGCCTGTGTAGTTAATGTTGTTGATGATGTTATCATCTGCAAAATGCTTATACACAAGGAAAAGCAAAAACATGCAATCCTGACACTACCATGGATCTTTTAAAGGACACTGCAGTTTCAACAAACATACAATACACACGTCAGTACTTCATGTTTGGATTACTCAAGCGTGCTCATGCTGCATGCAAAATAGAGACTTCTACAGATGACAGTGGCTAGGCATTCTGCACATCATCTCTTCAACAAAATATTCATAGGCTTAAATACTGCGTTTTGTACTCCCCATAAAAGAATGGAGATTTGAGCTACAGAAGCAGTAGTGCCTCCAACTTCAATAGGGAATGATGAATAAGGAGAATTTTGTAGTGAATTAAGGAGGACAGTGCAAAGATACCCCTTAATTTCTACAAATTGCCTCCCAACTAACCAGCCTAGTTTAACCTACCAGTTGTATGCATGATGAAAGAAGCTCCTACACATCCATCAAACACACAGGGAAAAGTCTCCAAAGGAAATTCCAGACAACGTTTTAAATAATCCCTACAAATTAAATTTAGGACATGTTGACACTCCATCCTTATCCATTCCTTGTGAGAGAGAGGCTGTACACTAGCTGACATATTTGCAAATTGAGGACTTGTAGACCAAAGCAGGAGCCTCTCTTGTAAATGAGCCAGCCACTGTTACAGCAATGAAAGGACTGACACTTATTCAAGCCTCTTTACTCAGACACAGTAAAGCTAAAGGAAATCTATTGTTCTGACAAGGTATTACAGGGAGAATCAACACAGTACTTCAAAAGTACTGTAAGGCATTGCAAGGAATTCCTTATTGTAAGAAAGGGGATGAATTAGGACGGGCATGCCTAGTGTTCATATTTTAGGACTAAAATTACTAGCTTTTCCATTACAAATATACAGATCAGCAATGTGCACGAACCGAGTGACTAGATATGGCTGGAAGAGCTGCTAAAAAAAAAAGTAAAAGCTAAGGTAAAGCAAAAGTCAGTGCTGTATCCAATACACACATCCTTACTTTACATCACTGAAAACATTTGCCAACTAGGCTCAGCAGAATTTTTTCTGAATAAAACTGACCTGAGGAACTACAGAGAAAAATTGATTTCAAACCAAACAAGCACAAAATCAGAATTCTTTGCAAGACATCACAATATATCAATCACTCATATAATGCTAATTAAACTGAGTCCAGTATAACAAAACCAGCTTTTCCAACACTGCAAATATACTTCTAGATTCAAGTAACTCACCAAGTAGTAACAAAATGGTTAAGAAATTAAAAAAACCTGCTACATCACATACCAATAGCATATTTACCTACATACCAGTGCACTGGAAAATTAAGATGCTCTGGTATAATTACTTGGATTAGCTTACAAAAGACTCCTCTTGCTCTCATCAACTCGTATAAAGTTTTCTACTGTTTCCTAGACTGTAACTGTACCCTCATGCCATATATTATTAAGGTCAACAGTTTGGTAGAGTTTAACCACCACAACCAATTAATTTATCTTTTTTTTCCTCCCCGCCCCAATGCAATCTCTGAATCGGGATTTGCTCTGAAACCAAATCCTCCACACAGCGTTGCAACAACTGCTCGCCACAAAGGCAGAGGAACCCGAGTGCCAGGACCAAGCCCTGGTCAGCCGGCAGCTGCTCACAGCAACTCCCCACAAGCTCCCTGGTGACAAAAGTGAAGTACTCACACCAGGGTCTTAACAGCCAAGAAAGCACAGATGGTTCTTCAATAACCATACAAACGTTAAGATAAACTAAGCATTTTAGAAGGTTGTATCAACACACCTATGCATGCCCAAGTATGCCTGTAACATACTGAAGCAATACACTGCAGAGCTTCTACTTCATGCTATATTCTTTTTTTTTCTTCTTTCTTGAGTTAGTGACACAAGATAACAAACGGAGGTTTACACTCACGCTTCAGAAACACAGTTTACCCAGTCAACCTGTCAAAACAAGAGCTACACCTCTTTTCGAATAAAAAAAAATAAAACACCCCAAAACCTAAACAGTTTCAAGCAAAAAGATAACACTCTTTAAGGAAGCCCCTGTTTACTTACTCCAATTCATTTTCCACAGGCATCAGTTACAAAGCAGAAAAGTAAACAAGAACAGGTTTTTTTTCTACTTTACCTCTTCAAGTCTTCGAACAACTTAAGCAATGTCCTGGCCACTTCTGTAGTTGTGTCTACCCCAAAATAAGCAAGGCTTTCTTTTTCCTGCTGGCTTCCCACCTCACTCTACACACCCTATCCTCATAACCTTTGACCAACAGGAAGCAGACACAATGGACTGAAAATAACAGCAATTGTAAGATTTCGAATGATTTAATACATGAGAGGTGGGCTTAAGATTTGAAAAAACTTCCCTTGCTTTGGTTTTTTAACAGTTGCTTGAAGCATGTGTTATCTACATGGGCTTACATTTGTTAGAGATCCCAGCTTGAGAACCAGGCTAAAACCTGTGAAACGTACATTAAGAGCACATAGGTACAAATTCTGGCATATGTTCAGATTCTGCATTTATCAGGCTATTATATACGTACTTACACGTATATATTTATTATTGCTAGGTTATTATATACAACTAAATTTTCTGACAGTGCAAACAATAGCAATTGAAGTTTCTTGCAGCATTACGGTTTTGGGTCTTTTTTGGTGGGGTTGGGTTTTTTCCAAATATTTTTATTGATCTGAGCTTTTCGATCAGTAACAGGTAACTATGTCCCATAGAATAATATGACATTCTGGTAAGAAATGTAACCATCAGTTCATTTCAACACTGCAGTTAAAGCTGTTAATAAAAAAAATATACGCAGTGATGGAAAGCCACAGAACAACTTGCTAATACAAAAGAATATCTGCTGATTCTATGTAGCTGAGGTACATTTCGTGGCTTAGAAGGAAGGACTTTTTATCTTCTCCTCACATAAAAGCCCAAAGCCATGAACCCAAATATAGCTTCATTACCAGTAAAAAATTCACGTGCTTTAAGTTATACTAACATCTTGGCCTGAACACGTGAGGGTTACAGATTCCAAAGTCCAGATAGGCAATTAAGAGTGTTTCTTTTTAGTAAGTGTTTTTTCTGTCTTGCATCCCAAGTACCAGCTGCTTATTATTTTGAAAACCATTTTGGAATGGAGGGGATAACAAGTCAGTGTCATTTTTACACAGACTAAATATCCTGAACACAGGATGACCAAATCAAAGGTCCTTTCACAATCACAAAAACTGGCAATGTCCTTTGCCTTGTGAACGCCAAGCAAAATTTTGAGTATGTTTGCTAGCCCAAGCACACATTCATTAAGCATTCACTGTCCATCCATTCCACATTAGGTGCTGCTTGAGTTTCTTTTTAGAGGCATTTCCATCCTGGAATTACAGTAGAAATATTCTTTGCTTGGCAAAAGAAGCTCAGCCACTGCATTTCTGCAGGATAAAACCAGATCTACCTTGTCAACGAAGTATTTCATTAAGGTCTGCAAGGGCTCAAAATAACTACAGCAAAGCCCCTCATAATATATATCAGCATGGTATCCACAACAACTTCCAAATATACGGACATCCGTACGGCACATGAGCAAGCTTTTGAGCACAGCAGCAGAAGCCATCACTGACACACTGTAACAGTAGCTTGAGTACAAATGGTTCAACAACCAGACTAAGTAAGTATGAGGCTCTCTGCAAACCTGCAGTTTAAGAGTCCCTTGAAACCACTTTGTCTGCTAATAGGATCCTCCTTTTCCCTTCCCCCATTTTAAGACACAACCTGATGCCATCACACCAAGGAATAACAGGGAAAGGATATCCTGCCTAGATTTTCCATTATACAGATCAAATCATCAATCCAGAGAGGTCTTTGCTTGCACATAGGACAAAAAGAAGATGCTTCTAACTGATAAACCCTGAGAGGAAGCAAGGTTGGCTCCACAACTATTTTTAAGTAGCTAGCACTCACACAATGGCCTAAAATTAATGGCCAACCCCCAGGGTCCATGAAGCCCTCGTTTAAAAAAAGTATCAAAAAAAAATTAAAATGAAAATTAAGGAGTTAGCATTTCTGAGGGAGAAAGAAAAAAAAAGGGGGGGTGGGGGAACAAAAGAACTGGAAGGTGGCAGATACAATCATGCTTCTTCCCAGACTCACCTTGAATGAAGTTTGTATGTTTAGTTTAAGTAAGTGAAAAGAGAGAAAAGTAAGTGAAGAGAGAAAGCTTTATGTTATTTTCACTAAAAATGAAGCATTTCCTTCAACAATTGCTGGGAGAAAACCTACTTTACAGCTCTTGTCATTTTGACTAACACACCTCTGCTGTATCATATGACAAAAAGTAAATAAACATAAAAAGAATAATATCTTTATGTAAATGTATCATGAAAGAAAGAACTTGTTTCTCAGCCTGAATTTCCAAGACTGGCTATCACAGCTGTGCGGCAGCTCCCAGCTGAACGGCTCCCTGCGTCTCACCACCTAACAGACAAAGAGCATTTAGTTTACCAAATGGCCAGTGTTTCACATTTAGCTCAGTTAAAAGCATCCCACATCTAAGGCTTCAACTAAGCATGATAAGCAAAGTCCTACTTTGTGCATCTCGGTAGATGATAAATACAAACATCTTTATTATCATCTATGGATAAATAATTTAAATGGCATCATTTCAACATTAACTGCACTGAAAATGCAAATCTCATGCCAAACATTTCTTTGGATAAAGATCAATATAAGGCAAAAGACCTTTTAAAAAATCACCTTTTTAATCTAAGAAATGCCCAGAAACTTGAGATGTTTTAAATATTACCATTCATCTCCACCCTTTAGTGCTAAGAAGGATTTCTTCATCTAAGCATTTATCCTTCTGGAGGTTTTTTTTGTTGTTGTTTTTAATAACAGCATTCTTCCAACTAATAACTAACAGAATCATGGAAAACAAAAATGGCCTAGAACTTCTGATCTCATCACAAACTATTCCCCTCCTCCTCTGTGCACTAGATAAAAAGTGAACAATTAGCCTGCTGTTTGCTCTGTACAGTGAGATTGTTCATGTCTTCATTTGTACCAGATCACAGCATGGAATAGAGAAAAATATGAAAAAAAGATTAAATAAAAAAAATAATACATTATTAAGCCACCAACACAGCTATGATAACTTAAACCCAATCAGATTTGTATTTTTTGTTGTGCAGCTTTGAGCATATTCAAGTACATTTACCTTACCTGGCTTGAAAAGTACTTCACATTTTCAAGTTTTGCTCTTTGACATGAAAAGTAAGCACTGCGTTATCCAACCGCTTTTACACCTTTTTGTGAGAGTTTCCTAACTAGTTTCACTTACTATGAAAATGTTTAATTTTTAACTCACAGGCAGCAAAGGGACTCTAAAACTGGACACCTTGTTACTTTATTTGTTGGCGCTCTACACATCTAAACAGCATCCACTTTGTTTACTGACTAGGAGCTCTTACTACTGCCAGCACTTCAGGAACAATGACTGTAGAAAAGGGAAAACATGTTTTTCTACATTGTTTGTCATCTAACAGAACTATAAGGTACACATGTACCAGTTTGAAAACATTTTTAATAGCTGGTAACCTCAAATGCACAAAACAACCTACTACTCAGCAGGTATTTTATCTGAACTCATAACTTAACCCTTTTCATTCTGGAGTTATTTTTAAGTAACAGTGACCACAAGATTTTCTACAATGCTGATTATTGTTCAGTATCTGTATCATAATAACACTGAAGAAGCGCATGCTATTTCTAAAGATTACCATTTTTTAGTCCTTACAATGGGAAGAGCTTTGGGGCAACTGCAAGAGCCCTGAAATCAGAAACAAGATTTAATGTCTTGTGCAGAATTTTCCAGCTCTTCATATATACATCTCACAGCACCATTGACATGAACCCAGTAAGATACACAACAACTTATTTGATTTTAAATGTAGGCCAAAAAAAATAAATATATATATATATATAAAAAAAAAAAAAAAAAGATACACCACAATAACAACATACCAAACTTCAAGCAGAAAAAGGAATTGCCTCATTTTCCCCCATAACTTACAGCGGCATCAAAGTCTTTCCTCCCCTAGGGAATTCTGGAGCACCTGCACTAGGTAGTGTGACAAGGATCCCCTTGTCTGTGGGGGACAGCAAAGTAAGAGGGATGCAGCTAGCTAGGCCAGGTGCCACTCACCAGGTCCTCTGAGCACATTTCCCTCCTGCTCACCAGCACTGCCAGCAGTGCTGATGTAAGAGAGGCCAGTGGTCTGTTTCAGGTAGGTGAGATTCAGCAGAGGAGCGCACTTGTACATCCAACATCAGTTCTCACACAGGTTTCGAAGCTGTTGTTTACCCTCAAAGCTAGATAAATGTAAAGCACATATTGAAGTCTACAAGTGGATGGCTCCCCTAATTCAACTCATACACCATCCTTTCAGACCTGAAAGGCTCACAGAAAATACGGGGGGGGGGGTGGGGGGGTGGGAATTGAATTAAATGGCTACCCTAAGCAATACTCAGATGACCTTCATATTTAAACATGTTGAATTTGCTCTGCTGCAAGCCTCTTCCTCCTAGAAAGCTGCAGAACTGAAGCTGCTTATTCACTATGTGAATCATGACAGAAGAACAGGTGAGACCAATAACAATGTCAAATGATAATTTTCGTAGTCACTGATTTAGAATGATTACATCTTCACTATCACCAACTGTGAAGACAAGACACCTACTAACGTCATGCTATTTGTACTGCTGCAGTCAGCTGCCTATCAGGCAGGTGCCGCTCCACCGAAGCTACTACGTGATTTGAGAGCACTTATTACTGCTCTTGATAGGCAGGGAGGCTAGAGACTGAGCAACATGGAAACAAATAATTCTCACTTTTGATAACAGGCTGATGTGTCAGAGCAGTGGTAATGTCCATTCTTACTCTCCATTATAAAATCTTTCCAGAGGAAAAGACAGATTTCAGCAGATTGGGCAAGTCAACTCAGATCTTACTAACGAAAAATCATATCACTTCACAGCAAAGATCAGAAGATTTTGAGGATGGCATGATAAAGCCAGGGTGTTTAAAGTTTAGTATCACTTCATTCTGGTTCAAAAACATGCACTGCCTTTTTTTTTGCGGCTGTTCTTTCAGAAGCTACAAACTTTGAAGTATGAGGCCCCATGGCATGCTAGGAGTCTAAATACTGCCAGGACTGCTCACATCAGCTACTGATGGACACCATCCAAACTGTTTCAACCCAGTGGAAAGTTATTTTGGTGAACAAAGTGACTGAATCAAAGTAACAATAAAAAGTACTTACACCAAAGTCTTGGTACCTTAACCAAAATATGCCTATTGATAAATCTGTTAGTCACTTTGTGACTAATAAATAAGCATAACCAGCATAAGCAAACAGTTTATTCACTCACTATGTTATGAGTGCCCTCCCCACAGTGGCAGGGATAGATGATTTTCCGCAGTAATGTGTGCTTGAACTACACATACAAACCAAACACCTTCTGCCTGAGCAAGGTGATGACAGTATGTGAACACTGTTTGGAGGAAAAGCTATAGGTGAACTTCTCTAAGCATTTAAAAGAGGTATCGCATCATACCAACAGAATTGATAGAATTCCCACAGAACGTAAAAGAAGTTTCAGTGATTTTAACAAACATGAGCTGGCAGGGTAGAGAAGCATATACAAATGACTGCTTTCTCTTTGATTCACAATATTTAGATTGTTATTTCCAGCTCAGGTTAAACAAATTGGTGTTATGATACTATTGTTAGGCTAGATGTATAAACACACTCATGCGCTTTTGGAGGCAGGCCAGACAGCTTAAACAACAGATTACAAAAGAAACAGCAAAGAGCTGCTGCTTGGGTTCACCCACTAGGCTGTTAAGGAGAGGGAAGCAGGGGGTGGGAAGGAAGAAAACAGCGCAGAAAAACAGTTGAGCAAAATATTTTGTGAACATGCTATTTTAAGAAGTGTAGA
The DNA here is from genome assembly GCA_039720435.1 of Amazona ochrocephala. NCBI lineage: Eukaryota > Metazoa > Chordata > Aves > Psittaciformes > Psittacidae > Amazona > Amazona ochrocephala. The sequence continues at coordinate 68,857,593 of CM077879.1, forward strand.
AGGTGTCTTCAAAAAAGGCTCAAGAGTTGGCTTATACTCAGCAAAATACCTCCTGAATAGTTCATACAAAGACAGACACATCAAGCAGTATCAATCAGCGTGCTTTACTCAAAGCAAAAGCAACAAAGCAGCGCTGGATATAGATTTCTTAGACTGAAAAGAAAATTAGTGCTCGAAGCACATATCACCCATCAGCAAATTTTACTCAGTAGAGAAAACTATTTGTTTTCACTATGAACAAAGATCTGGATAGTCCAGATCTCCCACTTTGCCACCAATGAGAAGCGCTCAGTCTTACCCCTCTCTCTTCTGCAACAGCTTAAGCACTTGACCCTAACATTCCATTCCACCCAAAATGTGTCTAAAAAATTACATTAAAAAGACAACAATTTTTTTCTCAATCAAAGCAGAAATGTTTTGAGACAGGTTATTTAAAGTTTTTTACCAGGGCACTCAGGTTACAGATACGGAGTTGAAAGCAAGTATATATGAACCAACAGATATCATGGGTTTTTTCAGGTATTATGGACTTTTCAGCTATTACAACCAGCCTATGTAAGCAGAAAAAGAGTTACAACTTTCAAATAAGAAATACAGAGTAACATAAAATCATGGATTTATCTCCCCAGCTTACCCTCCATCTTAGTGAAGCTGAAGTCATTTTAATGTTCCAACAGCCAACAGGGCTGGGGTATCAACCCTGCGAGTTAATTTTTTAAGTATACCCAATACGTAGAGAGAAGAAAACCATGTGAAGAAGTAAAGCCAGTAACTCATTCTCTTTGAAAAGGGCCTTGTGAGATTTCCCATTTATGATTTGCTCTTCTCAGTTCATAGCAGACACTCTGGAAAGACTAAGATGGGTTGCAGTCATACCAACAAAGGAGGTGTTTATTTTCATTATCAAAACACTTGTCTTCTTTAATTGGAAATACTCCAGAGTATTTTAAATTCTATTTGGAGGAACAGGTCCTTCACCAGCAAAAATACAGCTGTGTACCAAGGATTTGCTTAGCCCATAAAGTAAAAAGTAACTGCAAAGAAGTGCCATCTTGAAACATCAGGACTCCACCAAGGTCTCCTAATAGGAGATCTTGAGATACTTCAGCTCAACCAGCACACTTGGTGAGCAAGTTAAAGCTGGAATGGAAAGCATTTCCATACCTACACATAACAGCATAATAGTCAAATAATTTACTTCAGCCTACTACACAGAAAGATATACTTAGCTACACAAAAGTAATGCTTTGTTAACAGTTTAAATGGGGAAAAAAGGCAATAAACAAATTTGTAATCCTTGCCAGTTCATTTATTTCCTTAAGTGTTTAGGTTTTGATGAGACTCAACTTTACTTTGTATATAAATTATTGGCCTGCCTCTTATTTGCGTATCACTGATATCCAGTGTAGCCTTGAATCTTAAAATCAATCTCATGAGATGATGTTTTCTATCACCAAGTTATGCCATTTTTACTAAACTAGAAAAATTAAACCTGAAAACTTGGTTTGCGCTTGCTCTGCTGATCACATTTTACAAATTATTGCTGTGCGTAACCCCTTAGTAACTTGTGCAACTTCGGTTGGTTGCTTTTTTTGTCAAATACACATGAAAGAGCATTCTTCTTTCAGTGTGCATATTTCCCTGGTTCTTCACACGCTGGAACAGGTTGTTGTTGTGGACTTCGATTTCTGGGTTCATTTTTCTGTTGTTTGGGGTTTGGTTTTTTTTTTGTTATTTTTTGTTTGGTTGGAGGGTTTTTAACACCAGATCCTGAATAGCTCTTAGACAAAGATCACTTCCTTGCAGAACTGCAGAATAAATAGACCACATTTGACAGAGTTCAGAAGACACTACATTACCGGGGCTTCTTGCCAAAACAACAGTGTATCTGGGCTTGTATCACTGGATACACACAGGTGTTATTATTGTCACATAGTGCTTTCCCTAAGCAACAGAAATAGACCAACTGCTCACAACACACAACGGAAGTTAGAAATGTTTCTATCAATTGTCCCATTCCCCCCCCCAACACAGCACCACCCCCCCAAAAAAAAGATTAACTGGGCTATTCTTTAATACAGAAAAATCTGTCTATGCAGCAGCAGTAGTTACTGCCAGTCTCCAAATAGTAGCCTTAACCTTCCAAAACTGTGTTCTAGTAACCCTTGCATTATAAATACTGTAACAGTTTCAGGATTAGTAACATTTGTTTTTCATTTTACCTTCCTACCAATAACAAAGTTCCAGTACAGGACTAGTCAAGTATCCTGACTTTCTTTAGAAATTCTATGTTTTTCAATGAGCTCCTTAAAAATAAGTAGCATGTGACCAAGTCAGATAAAATTTCTGTATACAAACAATTCTAGCTTGAGCACATGTTGCCTGCCACGCTGCTAGCAAAGAGGACAGACAAGAAGATGATGTCTGCCACTTAGACTACACCTCACCCCAGGTCAAGCCAAAGCCAACCTCCAGAAAAAACAGTTACTCTATAAAAACAGAGCTGAGAAATGCACAGTGACATTCCCCTTTGCTACAGGGACCATAAGTTACACAAAGCAGAAACATATTCTTAACACTAATACTACAGATTTTCACACGGAACAACAAAGCATGGCAAAAACTAAACTACCACAAGCCTGTCACTGACTTTAAAATCTTATTTTAAAATCTTACTTTAAAACACAGAAAGATGGAACATCCTTCACCAGCCCCCAGCTGCTGCGACAATTATCCAAGAAAAAAACCCTTTCAGGAGAGCACTACACTTATTTAGCATCAGTTCCCAACAGCAGTACAACAGAAAGCTCTGCAATCTGGTATACTCAATGAAGGTTTTAATCATCTAATGAGATTACTTCATCCGTGTGCGGTTTCACAATGCAGTCTCAATGGTAGCCCATTATGCCAGTCCCCTGACATGCAGTATCAATCATGCTAATCGGCTTACTCTGATATCACTCCTGCAGCTAGATGACTGCCATGCACAGAAACCAAACCCATGAAGAGTTTCTACCTCACAGGATAAAAAGAAATTGTTAACAAAGTACTGCCACAATAGTACAGACAGCACTGTTAGCTCCAATCCCAAAATTAATATCACTTCTATCCAAACAGGTTATGAGCCATGTTCCGTTTTTAAATTTTACATATATTCTCTGCTCAATCATACCGAAGTAGAACAGCTCCCTTCTGGGGAACATGAAGTTTTTGTATAACAGTTTACATATTTACAGTTAATGAATCCCACATTGGAAAAATCGCAATGTTTCATAGAACATTAGTAGCTGAAACACAAGCTTCCCCAGCTATCAAACGGAGCTCACAAAGCACAGCACACTGTTTTACTGTCACCAGTATGAAAATGTTAACAGTAATTAATGCCACCCATTTACCAAAGCAAGAAGCATCCAACCTCAAGGTAACAATAAAATTAATTCTATTTGACAACTGAGACTAATGTGAAAATCTTAACATTAAACTCAACCTAGCCTTGTTTTCTTTATTGGTTGCAAGGGAAAAAACAGCCCTGCTTTCAGATGTCTTCCTAGGTAACACAGGGATCCAGCTGCTATACACACATTTAAAAAGGGTAAGCACACTACACAGATGGAAAAACTAACAAATCAAGCCCCTCTAGTATCAATGTTTTATACAAGAGAGATTAAGCAGCCTGTCCAAAGCAGCTCAAGAATCGTGGGCAAAAACCTAAGACATAATTGTGAAATTAGCACTGCTTTATCACACCGGCTTTACCTCTGACACTTTTCCCAAAGAACTTGAAAACATTAGTGTAACCAGAATTTCAACACATCTTCATCTGGTGGAATTAAAAATACACAAGCATAAGCACGGGTATTAAACATTTTAGAATATGATTTTTCTAAAGGCTACACATATCTAGACTAGACTGTGGACTCTGAAACAGGCCTCCCTAACCCAAAGCACCATCTCTAGTGTATCCTTTTGCCATTAGCTGCTTTCAGTAACATGCAGGAAAGGGAACTGAAATTAAATAAAGGAGACAAAATGAGTATATTAGGCTATAATTTTGTCATATGAAGGTTGGAAATATACAGAACCACTTAAAACTTGACACAACCTGTAAAAAGCAAGAATCAAAAAATAAAAAACCCAACCAAAAGACCTAAAGCCAAAAACCAAACACACACACAACTGATGAAGCAGCTTTAGGCCTTTACACCCCTATTGCTGATCAGCCCACTCTGCTAGACCAAGTATCCCTAAACTCTTCTGAAAGTACCTCAATCCACTTCCAGGATACTCATTTAAAATGGGAATGTAAAAAGGGAAAACCAGCACAGCAATCACAGGGCAAAAAAAAGTCTTTTGATCTTGTTATTCAAAATTAACTGCCTTGTAAGCCACTGGCTCAGCTGGCCCAACTGAAGACAGGATCTGACATGGGGCTCTTGCCTTGCTGAGCAGATACCAAAAGGTAACCCTGTGCAATTTGACATTCCAGATGAAACTCATATTTTAAAAACAATCTACATTTCTCCTCCGCTTTTTCAAGCATACTCAACCCAAACAGATCAGTGACTTCACATTTCTATAGGATATCATCTGTGCAAATCCCAAGTGAAGGCAAATAGCTCTCTTTCAAATAAGAAAATAGACTTTCAAATAACTTACTCTTGCTACCCAAATGCACACTAAGCCTCCAGAATAGAATATGAAACTGAGTCATCCAGTATCTGGGGGGGGGGCTATAGAGATGCTGGGGAGGGACTCTTCATTAGGGACTGTAGTGACAGGACAAGGGGTAACGGGTTAAAACTTAAACAGGGGAGGTTTAGATTGGATCTGAGGACGAAATTCTTTACTGTAAGGGTGGTGAGGCACTGGAATGGGTTGCCCAGGGAAGTTGTGAATGCTTCATCCCTGATGGTGTTCAGGGTGGGGTTGGACATAGCCTTGGATGGCATGGTTTATTGGGAGGTGTCCCTGCCCATGGCAGGGAGGTTGGAACTAGATGATCTTAAGGTCCTTTCCAACCCTAGCTATTCCATGCTGATTCTCTCACCCAAACTTGATTACTTTCTACTTACAAGACTACGATCAAGAGCAGTCAGCATGAATTTACGAAAGGAAAATCATGCCTGACCAACCTGATGAAATGACTGGTTTAAGGGATTATGGATGAGCAGTGAATTTTAATTATCTTGACTTCAGCATTGTCTCCCATGTCATTCTCATACATAAACCCAGTGAAATATGGGCTAGATAAGTGGACTGAAAGGCGGACTGAAGAGTAGCTGAACTTAACTTCTAGACTCAGGCTTGCAATCAGCAGCATTAAGTCCAGGTGGAGGTCAGATAATGGCACAGAGTGCACCCTCAGAAAGCTTGCAGATGATAGAAAACTGAGAGGAGCAATTGATACACCAGAAAGCTGTGCTGGCACTCGGACGGACCTCAACAAGCTGGAAAAATGGGACAATGAGAACTTCATGAAGTTCAACAAAGGGAAATAAAGTCCTACACCTGGGAAGAATACCACCAGACATCAGTGCAGGCTGGTGGACAGCCAACTGGCCAGCAGCTTTGTAGGGAAGGCCATGGTAGATAAACTGTCCATCAGTTAGCAGTGTGCGTTCACGGCAAAGGCAGCCAATAGCTTTTTAGGCTGAATTACAGAGAGCATTGCCAGCATGTCAAGAGAGATAACCCTTCCTCTCTACTCAGTCTGGTAAGACACATCTGAACTCTGAGTCCAGTTCTGAGTTCTGCAAGAGAGATATGGACATTCTGGAGAAGATGCAGTAAAAGGCTGGATAAATAATTAGGGGGTTGTCGTGGTTTAAGCCTCTCACGCAGTTCACTCACTCACTCCCCCCTCTTCCTTCCCCCCAGCTCCCGGGGGATGGGGAGAAGAACTGAAAGAATGTAACTCCCACAGGTTGAGATAAGAACAGTTTAGTAACTAAGGTATAACACAAATCACTACTGCTACCACCAATAATAATAATGACAAGGGAAATACAAGGGAAGAGAATACAACCGCTCAACACCGGATACCAAGCTCGACCCAGCAGTGAACCCCACCCTTCCGGGTCCCCTGCCCCTGTTTTTACATCCTGGGCATGACGTGCTGTGGTATGGAATACCTCTTTGGTCAGTTTGGGTCACGTGCCCTGTCTCTGCTTCCTCCCGGCTCCCCCTCCTCCCTGGCAGAGCATGAGACTCAGAAAGTCCTTGGTCTTACTGCAACAACTAAAAACACCGGTGTCATCAGTGCTGTTACCAGGCCGAAAGTCAAAAATACAGCACAGCACCAGCTACTAAAAAGGAGAAAAATGACTGCTACTGCTGAACCCAGGACAGGCGTGGAGCATCTTTTACATGAGGAGAAGGCAGGAAAGCTTGGACTGCTTAGCCTAGAGGATCTTATCCATGCATATAAATACCTGGTGGGTGGAAGTAAAGACAACGGTGTCTGACTCTTCTCAGCTGTGCCCAGTAAGAAAACAAGAGACAATGGGCACAAACTAGAATACAAGAAATTTCTTTAAACATAAGAAAAGCCTTTTACTGTGAGGATGATTGAACACTGGAGGAGGATGCCTAGAGAGGTCTCCATCCCTGGAGGGGCTCAAAACCCAAATGGACTCGGTGCTGAGCAACTGCCTTTGCCCTAAGCAAGGGAACTGAAGTACATCTCCAGAGGTACCTTTCACTCCCAGTAATTCTGTGAATATATAATCAATGAAGCAACTGTCAAACACTGTATTTGTTGACTGTTTTGAAGTTTCATATTTACCACAAACACACAAACCAAAGGACAGTTTGCATAAGCAAAGACCTACAAACCCCTTCCCCTTTGAAATGCCATCTATCCAGCAAGAGCCCTCTGGAAACAATAAATTCACTTGCTGTTTATAAAGGAATTTTGAATGGTCTGTGAGACATCCCAAACAGGGAATACAGCTGAAATAAGACAGTTAGACAATCTACTACACAAACTGATCTCTCCCTATTTGGAGGTTAAACTGCTAGTAGAGTTCAAGAAATGCACAAAATCAAAACTCTAGATACAAATCAGCACTGCTTCTGTCTAATGTCTATATGACACTATTCTGTCAAAATAACTGTGCTTATAAAAAGGAGACAAGACAGAGGAGGGAAAATGCATCTGTCTTAGCTTCAAAGAGAAATAAGAGTAGTGGAAAAAAATAAATAACCTAATAATGTTTTACTCCATCTAAAGTATCAAATACTGACATTAAAAGTGGCATTATAATTCTGCCACTAGCAGATCTACCTAGAAAGATCAACATAGTCTCTGTAATCATGGGACACTGGAAATGCACAAGTGTCTGTTTTTAAACTTCTACACTTTTAATAGATCAAAACATTGACTTCTGTTTCACCCAGCAACCTTCATAGCTTCCAAATTTGAACAATATTCCTCAAGTCCACTAACAGCCGTCTGAAACTAAGATGTTTCTTCCCAACCCCCATAAAAAGTTAGCCTTGCCTTCTTTCAGAGGGGGAGAGGGGGACAGAAGAGGGGAGGACAGGGAAGGACATCTTTCTTAAACAAACCAATAATTATCTCATTTTCATTCCTTTTCTCACACACAGCCATCTTATGACAGATCTCCAGGACAAAAACTCATTAACGCAACCAGTTAAAACATGATTTAACTAAGACAATACTATAATGGGAGATGTTAGGCAACCTAAAACTTTGAAATTCATTGGTTGGTCTATCTGTAATAAGATTCCTGACATTATTATGTTAGTTTCCATAGGGATCCAAAATGCTAATTACATGAAAAGTCAAAAAAGTATGAGTTGCACTCTCAGTGTGGAAAAGAATACTAAAGAGAGATCAACTTCATATGAAGTTCATCTTACCACGCATCCTGAGTTTGCTTAATGCCTCTGTTTGACGTTCTATAAAATTGTCATTTAGATTAAAGTAATTTTAAGCCCAGGTAGGAGATTCACATAAAGCCTAGAGAAGCCACATTAGGATGCAAGAATTCATTTCTAATAGTAGAGTGCAGGCTTTATTGGGTTTCTGTCACTCATTTATCAGTGCACCAACATTTTCCCACAATTGTTTTTGTTATTCACAATAGAAAGGCACATAAACAAGTACACTATACTGCTGACTAAACGCTGTCTGAGCATCATACAGATATCCCAGTACTTGTTCATAAAGGCAAAACACCAGTGAATCACCAGGACTGCTCAAAGGATAAAAAAGGAAAAGAAAAATATGTTGTCCTGAAAAAAAAAAAAATACTTTTTGTTAACATGCATCAAGTCGTCATTCACCTTTCTGCTCCTTTTTTTTGAGGGTTTGGAAGGTGGGGAGGGATGAGGAAGAGAATTCACTTGTGAAGGTGACATCATTCAGAATAGACTAAGACTAAACTAAGAAACAGCCTTCTTTCGGATAGAAACTAAGTAACAGATTCATTCCATTCCTGAATTTGCTCATTTTTATTGATCTCTTAGTTCCTAAAGTACTTTTCCAAGTGCAAGATATTCTATAAGCACGTTAAAACTGTAGAAGCACGTAAGCAAACAGTGAACGGAAAAGAGTGGAAAAACAGGAAGAAACTGATCTGCAGCATGGGATGAGCAGGAAATAGGGATTTGTGAACTGCAATTTTACAAATAATTTAAAAGAATTTTCCAATTACTGCCACATATCAAGAAATTATTATCTCAAGCTTGGCATGTAAGACCGTAATGATGCTTGATGTCTGACAGTCATTTGGGGCCACGAAAACATGGTATTTCTGACACATTTCTTGTTGGTCAGAACCTACACATTGCTCCACTTCTAAGGCACTGCAATAGGTACAAATGTTGAAAGAAGGTTTTAAGAAACATCTACCCACCTGACAGTAATTTCTTTCTGACTCCATTATGATGGAGCAGAGTGTGAAGCTGTACTTGGAACTTACACCCACAGAAAACTTTAAAGATGAGAAAATGCTTCTGGAGATGGACATTTGACCACATTACGTATGGGACTGGGATTGTTTGGGTGTTTTTGTAATTTTGCATATTTAAAAGAGCCTGTCCTGGGAAAATGCAGGTGCTCCTTAGGCCAGCATGCTTTCAAACCTCACCTACAGGATTTGCAATGGATACAGTTCAGAACCACAAACCTCAACATATATGCTGTATGGCACCTCCAAGACCACGGCTGTAAAAAGGCATATCTCAGCCTGCCCTTGCAGTTCCTGTCTAGTATACCGAAAAACCTAAGTGAACAGCACTAGACAAGATACACACACACAAATATATACATAGGCTGATAAACATACCATATTTGAACAGTTCAGAGCAAGGAAGCCTGATCACTACTTCTGATACGATCCCCCGACCAAGTCTCTCAGACAGACAAGCAGTGAACAACCATTATCAGGGGACAGACCATCTGAAGAGTAACAAGCTCCAGGGCGTTGTCTTACTAATAGTCAAAATAAAAAGCTGGCCTAGACAAGTCTTCAGAGGCAGCAGAGCTCTGGCAGAATGAACCATAGACCTAAGATGTTGCTAACAAGCAACCTGCGATATCTTCTAATCTCTGTAGCACAGATTCAGGTCTGAAAATAAGGATAACATCTTTTTTTGGACTCTGCCTCCTGCCCCTAATTTCTGTTATACATTATTACATACAGAGATATGGTATGCATACATCAGAAACAACACGATTTACAATTATTTATTACCAACATTTGGTAAAACAGGGATTTCAACCATTGTTCCAAGACTACCAAGCAGTTGTTCATTAACATATGAATTGAAACTACAGAAGATTTTATAGTATAAATTTATAGTCAAAAAGCAAAACAGAAGAGTCTCATTAATTTAACTTGATTAAAAGCACGTTTGAAATATTTCCACGAATTACACTGGTTTTTGTGGAAGACAGTGAAGTACTAAAGTGCAGGCATGTAACAAGAGACAAGACATATGCACTGGTAAGCTGTTCCAGGTGCAAAGTATCATGGAAGAAACAGACCTGCAAGAAGAGGAAAAAACTGATTACTCGGCCCCAGATGATCTGATGAAATAACTTAGCATTACCAAGTAGTATCACCATGGGGTATTTGTGCAAAGCCCTGCCTACATAAGATCAGTTTTGTGCCCTCTCCTGCTCTGGAGGGAGATGTGCTGCAGCACACACCTTACCACCCACTAAACATACTTCAAGGGCCACAGTTTTCAGAGGCCATCTGTAGGAAAGCTCTCTGTACAGATAGCATGTGGCTATATCTTTGACCACAATTCTGTCTCAAGAGAGAAACCAAGTGCTATTTATTTATACTTGATCAGAGGCACCTCTTAAGATCATAAAAAAAACAACTCTTGCTCACCCTCAAGAATCTCCCAACAGCTGTGCATGGGTACACATGCACTTGCAAATATGTATTTTGAAAGGAGAGGGAGAACAACAATTGATTTCCTTCAACTGTAATGTCCTGTTATTTTTCCAAGGTGATCTAGAGAATTATCACAATCCCAGATGCTTACAAGGGGCAAGAGAAACTGTAGTGACTTTGCACAGGATGAGACAGTTGACTGCCTAAGCACATTATTATAAATGAAAATTCAAAGCTTTGTTGCTTTTTCTATATGGGCTCTCTGTTCCAAATCCTGGAATTGAAAGCTGTAGGACATTAACAAGCATACATTTGAGTGAGTTTCCAGCCACTTCAAGTGTGTATGAGGCAACGAACTTATACGAAGTATTTTTAGACTTCCTGCAATCAACTGTCCTCCCGGCATTGCTCAATATGACACACAATTGTCTGAGTTAGGCACTTGTGCTAACATACACTCTAATTTTAAAGTTTCATTTCTGTGTTTTCCATAAAATAAGTACTGTCAAATTTGCTCATGCAAGAAGTTGAATCACAAGTGATTAAGGGTCATCTAAGCTAAACCATATTGTGTAAATGCTTATTAAATTACACTTATAAAAAGCAATTCGTTTTATCTACATAATTGTGTAAACTGAACAAAACACTAGTAATGATTGGTGTGTATAGAAAAAGAAGTGGCTAAATTCTGCACAGTAAGTTTTGCCATTACAGAGTCACACAAGCCTAAGCTTAGTCCTGATTGGAGATAGCACAAATCTTCTGTAAAGGAAAATAAAGAAGAAAATGTTGCCTCAACTTTACAGATCTGGCAAGAGAGAATGGCTGAAATCTGTAAGACTGGTCCTATTTCCTGGCATGGCTCAGAAAATATTCAACAGTTGAATTGCAAGAGCCAGGAAACAGGGTGATGGTTTGTATCATGTAGACATCTCATGTGTCCAAGAAAGGATCAAGTTATAGCTTTATCAGTGCACAGATGACAAGCCAGACAGAACTGCTCCAATACAAGACATTCTTGCAAGAAAATAACCATGGACAGGGTGATTACTAGAACAACCCAATTATCCAGCAGAATTGAGTAACAAATCACTATGTGATGCAGCTCTAGACTATACACAACTATAACAAATACTGTCATTAACCATGATTATGCATCATCTCTAATGCAGAAGCTTCAAATGAAGGATCTTGCAAATTAGCTGTCCTACATCTCAGAGCCAACAAAGGAATATCAGAAGTCTTCTGCTATCAATTTGTAAAAGTGGGTGAACAGATTGGTCCAGTAAGATGCTGATGACACTTCTTCCACTAAGAACACCATCAAGATGCGGTACTCTGATTTTAAATTGTTACTAATGTGTTTCTTTTGGACTATGACTGCTCTTGGAGTACTTTAGCACCATGACTATCATTTACAGAAGAAACCGATTGCTACTTTTAATAATAATGGTAGCAAAAAGTCAATGGAAAAACTTATCACACTGTCCCAACTATTCAGGAAGACAAAGGCAAGTTTCATGGACTAAACCTGATACAGACTTCAGTAAACTACCTTTGGTTAAAGGCCCAGCTGAAATTGCAATGCAAAAAGAGTACTTAAAGAGTAAGTTTTCACAGTAGCGTCCTGTTAGAAAGAAATTTGAATTCTTTTGGAAGAATGGAATCAAATTATCTCAGTTTCATGCCAATAAGGATGACTGTTTTCCTCAGACTAAATGATAACAGACGAAGAATTTAAAAGAAGGAAACAGTCCAAGAGGGGTGTCCTCTAAAAATGGCGAATAACTAATCAAAACGATAGAATTACACTCCATGATTCAGTGCTGCTAAGGCTTACTACAGTATGTGCTAGTGACAGTAGAGCACCACGTTCCTTTTTTCTGATTACAATCTTGGTCTTGATAAAACCAAGAATGGTTCAAGGAGTTAAAAATTAAGCCACACACAAAAGTGAAGGATCCCTTTTTTTTTTTTGTAAGTACAGAAAATACTTCATACTATGATAAAAGGGTTGGACTAACTGTGGAAGTCTGGTTGGGGTTTATTTGCCATTTGAGTTTTCAGAACCACTCTCAGTTTCTCTGCAGTACAACCAGCAGTTCCACAAATAGCTTACCCAAAAACAAGCTTTAATAACTTGAACAAGTTTATACATTTGGAAAGGTGTTGACAACTCTTCAATGGGCAACACACATGCAAAAACATTCAAGCAACTGTTTTATGCACTGTTCATTCCCTTTTGCGTCACATGCAAGGAATTTTTCTCAAGTACTTCTGAATGCAAGATTATTCATGCTATCACCTGCAGGTCCAAAAGTAGCATGGCAATTTCAAAGAGATCTTGCCCATACCTGTGAACTCCAAAAATCTGGTTATAGGCTCTTGCTTTTACCACAAACTTGCCATACTGGCTTTGGGTGCACATGCATATCAACAGAGAAAAGAAAAGGTGACACACAAAGTCCAAACTCTGACACTTGGACAGATACTTCTCAGCTGTCATGGTATTAGCCAGTTGGCCTAATTTCTCTATGAAACACACATCATACATAAAAGGGATGCATTACATAAGATGGAACCTACCTCGTCACTGCAATGCTGTTAATGAGGAATAAAACCAAGTTTGTAGAATAAGCAACTGAAAGGAGTCAATATGTAGAGAAAGCACTTGTTCCTGCAGAGAAGGCATCAACTCCTGTCATACATCACATTTTCTTTGTCTTTATATATTTCAATAGGAAGAAATATTTCAATAGGAATGATGTGAGCGTGACCAGAAGGTCGAGGGAGGTGATCCTGCCCCTCTCCTCTGCTCTCGTGTGACCTCACTTGGAGTACTGTGTGCAGTTCTGGTGTCCTCAACATAAAAAGGACATGGAACTGTTAGAACAAGTGCAGAGGAGGGCCACGAGGATGATCAGGGGACTGGAGCACCTCCCGTATGAAGATAGGCTGAGAAAATTGGGGCTTTTCCTCCTGGAGAAGAGAAGGCTGCGTGGAGACCTCATAGCAGCCTTCCAATACCTGAAGGGGGCCTATAGGGATGCTGGGGAGGGACTCTTCATTAGGGCCTGTAGTGAAAGGACAAGGGGTAATGGGTTCAAACTGAAACAGGGGAAGTTTAGATTGGATATGATGAAGAAATTCTTTACTGTGAGGGTGGTGAGGCCCTGGAATGGGTTGCCCAGGGAAGTTGTGAATGCTTCATCCCAGGTGGCATGCAAGGTGGGGTTGTACATAGCCTTGGATGGCATGGTTTAGTGGAAGGTGTCCCTGCCCACGGCAGAGGGGTTGGAACTGGATGATCTTAAGGCCCTTTCCAACCCTAACTATTCTATGATTCTATGTGGTTTAAGTGTTTTAACAGGAAATTATAATCAGAGAGCTACAAATAATAATCAAAGAACTACGGGTAAGAGCAGAATATAAACAAATTTCTGTTGATAACAAATCTATATTGATGTGAAGCAATGAGCCTGGTATTTATGCCAAGAGTACACAGACTATTCGTAATAAAAATCATGGGATACTCCTGGTACTCGTAAAAACTATTATAATACATATTTATGCACACAAATGAGAAGCATGCACACAGAAAAGGTTTAAAACCACAAAAGAGCTCAAATACTCAGTTTTATGCTATCTAGCTTGACAAACAGAGAACATGAAATGCCTTTCCATCTCCCCAGACTCCTCTGCTTTGCCATTTAATATTCTGTATTGCTTTTTATTAAGCATACAGAAAGACTTAAGTCACATTGAAATAAATGACTGGAAACTATTTCACTTCTCTCTACAGCTATTCTCCTATTACAATCAGATCCCGACAAGTTAATATGAAAGCCTAGTTATATTTCATATGGACTGTTATATAGACCTGATACTTAGAACAATACTTCTCAAATTATTCTTCTATGCTTTTAACTGGATAGTTAAATGCTGCCAGAGAAAAGTGTGTGTTCAAGCTTTACAGGGAAGAAGTCTGTTTTTCACAAGGAGAAAGACAAAGTGTACAGGGTCTCTCCAAAACACACTTTCCTTCTTCTTTTCTCTTTGCCTATCGCAGTTTTTCTTAAAGGCATTGAGTCAGTCACTTGCCAGATACATTTTTCCAACAGCCTTGATAAACTGATAGCCACAGATTTAAACACAAACACAAAACACTGGAGTATCACAGAAGTTTTTTTAGAAACTTATTGTACTAGCAAAAACTCTATTTCAACTGTTTACCAGGCTGTTTCAGATAGGAGAATCTAGGCGGTTAGCAAACCCCCAGAAGGATTTTTTTTCCCTCCAAGCTGAATGTTCTAAGGAAGCATAACCTGTTGGGGGGTTTTCATTAGCTTTCCGTGCTGTGTTTTCAGACATTCTCTCTTTTATCATTATAGTTCTTGAGGAGAGCTCATAAAAAGGTTATGAGGAACTGTTTCTCTAAAAGTTGACCAACATAGTTTCAAGCAAAAGCATATTAAACACCATAGTAAACCTATGTTTGGAGTCTCTTTACATTCAAGTAAAAAGTCACTGAGACTACAAGCAAAGAGAAACATCAAGTTCCAGGCTTCTGAATTTGGTTTATCGAATTATGACATAAAATCCCTGTCAATATTACTTCAGCTTACAAATTATTTTTTCATCACAGTTTAGTTACTTCACCAATATTTTAGGTAAGAGGCATGATTGCAAAAGCTTGACTTTTTCCAAAAAGAAAAGGTAAATACAAAAACTGCCATGATGAACCGAGTTGCTATTTCTATTTATCATACCAATAACTGCGATATGCAAAGAACCCCACTATAGTTTAAAAACAAAAAAAAATCTGGCTTGTATGATATGCTTATAGCTGCTCACCTGCCCTTCTGTTACACAGAGATAGTCTACTGACCTTAAACGCCAAGTCTGTTGAATGAGACTTTCATCAATGAAACGCGGTTGCTTAATGACTTTATGGAGACAGACCATTAGCTTACAAAACAGCGTCGGTTTGTCTAACCAGAAGGAAAGTAAAATTATCCCAGTGGGATAGAAAGGGAGGCTACTAAGGAGAAGAAAGGAAATGTCAGGCACACGAGCAGGGTTTGGATATGCCGAAGAAGGCAGGACAGAAAGACAAGCCATACCTTTCCCTCGGCGCTGCCCCTCTCTCTATCTCTGACTCACATCACCGGTCTGCGTATTAGAGTGGTCTTCACAGAAGCTGCACATACAGCACAGGCTGGCCCACAGCCAAGTGAGTGACTTCAACTGCTCCATATTAATATGGCCACAGAAGCAATAGGCAGGGGAGAGAGAGAAAATGGAGGGGGTTGCACCCTTTGCTCAGCCACCACCACTTCCAGGAGGCAGCTGAGCACAAAACCAACTCACTCAGGTGGGACCAGCACCTGAAGCATTATCAATGCCAGCACCTGTTGTGCCACCTAACACAGGCCACAATTTGGTTCAAAACAACAAAACCAGACAAACATCCACACATCCCCCTCTCCCTGCTGGGTAGCTGCGATGGTTCAAACAACAAGGTATTTACAAGGCAACCAGACCCAGCCTCGTCACAGTAGAAAGCACATCAAGGTGCACCTGCCACAGGATTGAGCACCTCACAGAGACACTTGACAAGCAGAATTCCATGGTTAAGGGTAAGATTAAAGAGACCGATTTTTTAAAAGGCCTTGAAAGTTTCAAAGAGTGATAAAATGCACTAAATTCCTGCACTAAATTATCTTGCACATTCTGAGCTATTTCCTGATACACGAGCTGTTCAGTCAAAAACTTAAAGGTCAAATTTGCATCAATAGCCTCGCCAAGAAGTTTTCTGCAGAGAAAAGAGGGGAGGAGGACAGACCAGAGAAGCAGACATGGCAATAAGAAAACAGTATCTATATTTTACATAAGATGAAGTCACATAGAGTACAGAATCAACCTGAAGAGGCAAGTTATTACTCTTATTTTAACCAACATTCTTTCTCTTATCTTGAAGTCTTTCCAAGTAGTGATATTTATTCCATCCTTCAGTATTGCTCAGAAAGCCTTCTTTCTTTAAAAAGAGAGGAGGGGGATTATTGACTGTCTCACTTTTAATCCTTCCTCACACTCCCACATAGAGAACTTTTTTTCCTTAAGGACACTTCACAAGTACTTCATTATGTCAGATTCTTTTTCCTCAGTGTATATATAAACTAGCTACTCTCCATTTTTAACTCATTCAAGCTGTAGCCAAGCATCTTGCCATAGAAATTTAAAACTAGACACATTGCTGTTAAAAGAAAAACCTCTGAATGCATAGGTTATAATAATATGCTTAAGCAAGCAAACACTTGAAAATGCCAAACGTAATTTATTACCTATGTCATTTGCGAATTTCTAGTGAGCCCACATAAGGTATATTTGGTGTTTGGTGGCTTGTTACATTTCCTTCTAATGAAGGAAAAATGGAAGCACCTGTATCTCCTAGAATCAGCACATACCAATAAGCAAACTGAAAATCTTAATTATTCAAACCTGTCTAGTTCACAATTAATCAAGCATGCACAACTAAAACATCCCACATTCAACCAGCTGGTGTTTTAGTGAGATCATATTCATATTAAAGCTGATATGCAACCACACTCAGAAGGGGAAGGAAAAAAAATAAAAGTACAGCCACATGCATGCCTGATTTTCACACTTGATAGTGTCAATAAAGTCCTTCAAAACACTCAAAAAGGAAACCCCTGACTCTTAATACAACCTGGCACTGTGATTTGCAAAGTAAACAGAACAGCATTTAAAGCTGTTACAGCTTAATACTAGTTTGGGAATGACCAAACAATACTGAGCCATGCACAACTAGTCTCCAAGAAGGAAGACTTCTCAGTAGCACAGATTCCAGGCTGCCAATCTATGCCCCTCAGTTTCTCAACCTCCGAAAAGATGCAAGGTAAGAAACAGCATTACTTACGCCTCTCATACACCAGCGCAGCTGTGCTGCCTGGTACACAAGGCACAAAAAGCCTTAACTGCATTCAGCCCTTATCTCCCCACTACAGCAGTAGGAGATGATTAAGAACCCAGCACCTTTTTGCAACTTGCTTCAGCATTCCCCTCTAAGGTCACAATTTACCCCTGAGAACACAGATTTAGCCCCCCCAAAAAATAACCAACCCTGTTACCGTCAGGTGCTGTGAGCTAACAGAAAATATTACCGAAATTCCCCAAGCAAACAGATTCAGCCCAGCTGACAGCAAGTGTAGGTCTGAATGACATATTAAAAAGCAATCAGGCTGATTACATTATGCATCAAAACATGGTTAAGTGGTACAGTTTTGCTGCAACATTAAAAGAACATCTGATCTTTCTCTGAAGAAATACGGTTTAATTGTCAAGATACAGGCAACAGAAAAAATAAAAACTGGAACGAAAGAAATAGAAGAAACAGTTTTTCTTCAGTAGTTTCTGGATTATAAGGCTAAGGCTTCTTTCTCATGCCAAGTGAAAGCTTTATAGAAGCAAAGGGCGAATTTAGTGACCTTGCCTTAGGCAGATGGAACAGACTGTAACATTACAAAGTTCTCCTATTCCTTTTGGGGTTTTTTGTTTGTTTTCTTAGGTGCAAGCTATTCCTGCCACTCCCTTCTTACCAGGTGTAGGTTCACTTCTAAAGCTCCCAGTAAATCACCTCTCGTCGCAAGCACAGCCCTTCTGCTGTTGCAGGCCAGCTACTCTCCAAGCTGCGATACTAAGAACCCAAAACAAGAACAAAAGCTTCTGTCTGAAGAAGAAATATTCATCAAGTCAAGAGAAGAGGAATCCAGCAGAGATGAGCAACAGCAGAGAAAGAAGTCCATCTGCATATCTTGCTCAACAAAAAACATTTTTTCTTAACATGTCATTCAACGAAGCAGCAAAGAGCTCCGCTGTAGATGTGCTACATTTCTGCTACAGCAAAAAATACATACATGCACATTCCCCCATAGCAACTACAAACTCTGGGTGGTGACTGACTTCTAGAGGAACAACTTTGCTACAGAAAAGGGAGGAGAAGCTTACGAAGACAGGATGCTGCCAGAACTTCGTCTGCCTTTAGAAATGCAAAGGCTGCACTCAACCCAAATAAGCTTTTGAGCCCCGGTAAGTTCAACAAAGAAGCACCCAACAAAAAAGCATCTAATGGAGATTAACAGCCAACCACCACAAAGACATCTTGAGTTCCTCAGCAATGGTGACAATACCCACAATGTGCTGTAGAAGACCTTAGTTTTTGCTTACCCAATTTGACAACACTGTGTAGTGATTTTGAACAGGAGCTCTCCTACTATTTCTAACAGAAAACTTCCCACTTCAAGTTTCCTCCAAGTTTTGGATGTTTGACTAAGGGAGACAGTATTAGCTGAAGTCAAAACAGCTGCAGAGACACACACATTACATGTTTTACACAATTCTGTATGCCTTTGCTTTAGTACTTTTAACTTGGTATGGCTCTGTCTTTGAAGGCCTAGAGAAACTTAAATTGAAATACTGTGAATGTTAAATTTATGCTTGGATTCAACACAGCGTAAAGATCAATTAGCAATATAAAAGAATGTTTTGCTGGACCACCACAAGTCCACCTGGGAGCCTCACAAAGCTCTAGAACCATACTTCTGAGGCTCCACTATCGCAGCACAGGGGACAAGCGAAGTGGCTCTCATGTGATTTGCAGCCACATGTTAAACAGTACATCAGTCATGGCATCTGGATCAACAAACATTCAGTAGTTCACAGCCTACTTTTAGAACTAAGTTGTTGGTGGGTTTTTTTGCTCATTTTTAACCCAAAAGGGGTTTGCTGATTCCACTGATGAAGAGTGATGCCACCAGGCAACTCCCAAGACCAAGGCACTCTCTCATAAGCACTGCCAATTCCAAAATGCAGATTTTCCACAGGCAGCCAAGAAGATACAAGAGGAACAAAACAGATGGAACTATTAATGCAAGACTTTTCTCCCAACATACTATTACCAGTCTGTGGGTCCTATACACAGCCTTGCATCACATCTGTGGAATAAAAGGCAGAAATGTAGTTTTCTAAGGGAAAAAACAAAAGATTGTCCCACAAAGCTCTCTGCAGACAGCAGAGGAGTGGATGTCTCCTCTTCCTACACAGCAAGAAAAAGACTACCAAAGAAGCGGTTAAGTCACCCAGCATGCCAACAGGAAAGGCTTCACATTTCAGCATTGCAAAAAAAAAAAACCAAACAAAACAACCAAACAAACACAACAAAAAAGGAAATTCTGCTTCCATGCATCAGGCCTGAGCAGGAATATTCACTAATGAAGGCTTCTGAGTCAAGTAATAATTTCAACAGAAAAGTTCTTCCAAGTTAGTTTTCGAGTTATTCAGTTAAAAGTCTTTGCATTTTATATCGCAATCCAAGTAACGAAAATTCCTTCTAAAACCCCACTCCTCCCTTCATGCTAAAAGTTCACAAATTTGAAATTCTAGCCCTGTTCTGTGTTAACAATTCACTGCTCTGTCACCAAGTTGTATTTCGCAATCAGCCTTTAATGTACTTGTAGCAAGAACCGTCTATAAAATCCTAAGCTGCCAAGACCTGCTCTGATGCTCCCACTCCCATTAAAGACTCCAGTGCAGCTTGAAGAAAGAGACACAGGAAAAGGCGCCTCTGCCAGGAGTCCAGGTATTTTTCTGCTACAGCTACAGAGGTATCTATTGATTTAAATTGAAAGATTCACAACATGTCAGTAAGTCTGAAGGGGAATCAATAAAGTTATTTGTCTCATTTCATTCTTCCCTCATGAATTAAGGAAAAGGAACAACTATTAATCAGGGATCAGTCTACTGGTATACTACTGCAAGACACTGCGGATCATGTAATGTAACTTTTAATGTATACAGTGATAAGAAACCCTCCAGAGCACAACACGGAGTTATAAAAAATACAGAGTTTCTCTAAGTGCAATACTTTCAATTTTATTCCTGCAGACAGTTCTTTCTGCAAAGGTTTGTCAATAGCAAAATGGATTTCTGAACACAAGCAGAAAAAGCTGAAGACAAATTTAAAGACTGAGGAAAAGAGCAGTTGTTTTCCAGGATTTCTAATTATTTTTTACATGATAATATGAAATTCAAAGATGAAAAATTTCAAATAGCAAAGCTATCTGGAAGCAAAGCTCTTAGGAAACAACATGACAAAGGAAGTGTATTTATAGGTCTGCAAACAGGGAGGGGGGGAATCACTGAAGCAGCTGCATGGTTCTTGCACAGCAGAAAAACACAGTTAAAAAAAAGGAGGAAAAGGCACACAGGGAAGAAAGTAAAGTAGTTTAAAACAAAGGCTCCAATACTTAACTTTTTCCTGTCTCAGGTTATCGTGAAACTGTTGAGGTTTTTTTAACTTTAAAACTAGTGCCTTTTTCCCCCCCACCTGATCCAGTTTTCATAAGTGCCTTTCCCAGTTTTCATAATTAAACCCATTAAATAAATAATTATATGGCTGTGACGCATGTTGCTATGGCAAGGATTGCGATAGCAAAGATTCAAGCTTTTATGACTTCACTACAAGGTCACATAAAAGCCTGTGGACAAGAAAAATACGCGGCGAAAAAGGTTACTTCCATTAACATCAACTGCAAGGAACGACACTAAGATTACACACACATCCACACTCTGGAGAGTGGTCTGAAGTGCAAGTGTTTCATTTTTCACTCCAGCCTCTGCAACAAGTCACAGAAGGAAGAGAAATGTGACCACTGCCTATCTCATCCTTCTGGTTTTGTCTGAAAGGTGCATTAGCACAACCCTCACACAGCACAAGAGGCCCCAGGGCCAAACACGTTTACTTGCCCGCTAACCCAGTTGAACACTCTTTAGCCTTTCAAAGTATCCATAAAAATACTACAAGACTGTGAACTTTAAAGAGCGTGCATTCCTCGCCAGCTAGTGTGGTGCTTTAAAGTGGTGCTCAAGGAAGATAAACACCACAGTCTGCCTTCCCATAGGAACAAGGGCATATTCCATGCCTGCGTTCCCATCAGCAAAGGGCAAATCCAGCCCAGGCGGGACAGACACAATAAAGTACAGAAGCAAAGCAGTACTGCCAGCCCAAAGCAGGTAAGCAGGCACGCCCAGGGGGCTCTGGACATCTGGCTGCACTTGGTAGCTGTGTCGTGGTCTCCTCAGAAGGTGATATCCAGGGTAAGACAGGGCTTCACCGAGGCCTTAGCTAGGGAAGGAAGGAGGAATATGGAGCAGCCTTCAGCCCTACGTGAGGCAGGGGTTAGGGAGAAGAAAACCTGCCCTCAGACTACCAACCAAATTCCCCAAAACCAGCTAGAAACCTGCATGCTTCACCATCACTGAAGGCCGTGACTGCTGGCCTGGCATCGTCCCTTTGCGTGAACACCACCACCATGCCTCAGAGACTCACAAACACTAGTTTCATGTGAAAAGCGTAAGCAACCTAAAGCAAGGTGCCTCTAACTTGTTACTATTTTTACCAGTAAACCTTGCCCTAAAAATATTTGTGTGCGGGAGGAGGAAAAAAAAAATAAAATAAAAGGATTTAGCAGGGTGTCAACGGAAAACTTCTAATCAAATACATACATGCATTTGAAGGCAAATAAACCACTTTGAAGCTGCTCCATGGTGAAGTCTACAACTTAGCATAGAGGACGAGGCAAGCAGACTTTCACACTAAGAGAAGAGGTGGGAGATTCAAAATTAGAGATGAAGAAAGCACACACTTGTACTGAACTTTCAAAACAAGTTATTCCAGTTTAACATTTTTCTTCTCTTCCTGAACTGACGTAGCATAATTAAGAACCAATGAACTAACAAAATGCAAAGCTTATCCTGAAGCTTGAAAGTATTATAATTGTGCTGTGCTTTGCTAATTTTAGAAGACGAAGAAGAATGACTATACTATAATAAGTCAAATGTAAATATACAAGGCCATCCCATCACCCATAGTGCATTCAGCCCACATTATTCAATTCTTCTCCACGTCTTCTCAATGTAAGGCAATAAGAGCAAGAAATTTCTTCATTCACGTCCAGTTTGCTAAACAAACCTATTCTACTCCTGAGAAAAGTTTACAAGTGAGAATCTCCTTTACTTCAAGGCTGACCTTCTGCCTGTAGCATTCTCCACCCAAGACACATAGAAATGTCACAGCGTAATAAAGTAGCGTGAAGCCCAGTATCTTCACAGTGCTCCAAGCTCTTTGTTGGTTCCACCCTCACCTCCAGATCCCAGGGGAAAGCCAAATTTTCATCATTATAATACCCACACAGTGGGCTAATATCAGTGTACTCTGAAGATGGGTTTCTTACACGACACTCAAAACAATTGGATCGAAAATGGAAATAACAAAGAACAAAAAAATAAATAAAAACATCGCTACTGGAAGTCCTGTCTAGCCACTAATTCCAGATAAAAATCACTATGGGTCATGGCCTCCTCCTGTTATAAAAGCCAGCGTTTTGCACAAACCTTCTTTCAATAACACAGATTAAGCAGGTCAGATTACCACATGGAAAAACTGAGATAGAAGCCACAAGGTAAGATATACATGAGTATATATGTTTACTACCTCTGCTTTAAGCTACCCTGAAAAACTCTGGACAATGTAGCCTAAGGAAATCATGACACACATATTAGGAAGGCTATCAAAATAGGAAAAAAAAAAATAATAAATCAGGAAACCCCAAGATTATGAAGCTTTATTTCCTTCCAACCTTTTGGGAGAGTGGAGAGAGCAGGAGGGAAAAAATAATCTAGAAATACTTTGTTTCGGTGCAGCTGTATTTTTAGCCTTACAAAGGAATTTTGTTATTGTTTTCATGTTGAAATTAAAATATCCAGGTTCTTTTACTGGGACAGAAGTTAAGAGTTATATATTTCTATTTTATCAAAACAGTTTTCTACAAAGGTCATTAAATCAAAAGGTTATAATGAAATATTTCAACTCATCAGGTTCTTAGAGACACACAGAGGCTACACGCTAATGTTCAAAACGGACAATGAAAAGCAATTGTAAGCACAAAAAAAACAAACCCAAAACTCTTACAACAGACCAGATTTCACAGCTGAAGCAGTTCTCACAAATAAAACTGGCAAAAAAAAAAAAAATATATATATATATTAACTGCAGAACTTTGTTCAAACCCAGGCTTATTTCATGTTTTCTGTTTAACAGAATATGGATCAACTTACAGTAGCTCTAATTAACTGGCTGACTTGAAAAATTCTTTACTAAGTTTGGCTTAGTATTAACTCATTAAGCTTAGTCCAAGGGGGAAAGAAAAAAAACTGTAACTGGAACAGTTTCCCTCAGCATTGTAAGTGTTGCGCTGAATGACTATTCCATTCTTTTCACAGTACATCTTCTCAGAGATAGAAGCTGTTCATAGTACATATTATATAAATACACACTATATGAATACATATTATATGAAATACCAAAAATATTCCCATGATGAACTCCAAAAGCTCACCAAAAGACCAAGAAGGCAGTGAGCTTGGAGTGGGGGGCAATGTAGGAGGGGTGGATGAAAAGGAAAAAAACAGCTTGCTTGATAGAAGCTGCCCATCAATACAAACATTTTCTAGTAATTTCAGAACAAGCCCAAAGACCATCAGTAAGAAAATCTTCAACTCCCATTTACCTTCCTAAAATTTCCCCCTGCCTTTATTTTCTGAATACATGAGGATGATTACAATATTTTTTGAATACATCTGATTTCCCACAATGTGCAAAAAAGTGATATCACCATTACGAGGCGTGTCTCAAAAGCATATAGATTTCGTATGCCATTTACGTGTCATACCACAGGGGCATATTTTGTTAATGCTATGTAAGATATTACAGTATGTTCACTTAGCTCTGCAGACTTGAACCACACTCGCCTAACAAGACAGGCAAGTTTGGCTTATACAATACGTAAACAAGCCTTAGAGCAAACATGCAGTAGAACAAGTTGAAACATTGGTTAGTTAAGCCTCATTACGACTGAGTAGCCTCTTCATTTCCAGTTATTCCCATTAAGAACACTGCAGGTTAGCAAGATCACAAAATAGCAAGTCATCACCTTTTCCATCAACCCTGTTCCAGGAATACTTTGCACAGAGAGATGCAGCAGGACAATTGCAAAAGAGCACAAACAGCTCTGGACCACTTCCAGTTTACTTTCACATCTGTACACAGACAGCTCTATTTTCCCTAAGCACATCCATTGCAAAATTCAGACATACAGACTGATTAGTTTTAACTCGATGAGCAGCAGCCCCTGGTACCTTGAACTACGTCAGTACGTGCAGGACCCTGGTGAGGTAGCTCACACAGCTACTTCTTGGATGTCAAAAGGTTTAGATTAGATTATGGTATTTGGGATACAGAGACTCCTCCCTCCTGCGCACAGTAGTTAATTTCAGTTTGTTACACATCATTTTTAGAGCATCTTTAAAGACTCGTGAAACCAAAAAGCAGAAACCCCCCAGTGCTCGTCTCACGACTGTAAAGCTATCTGCCAGCTCCAAACCCCTTCAGACTTGCCTGACACAGGCTGGGAAAACAGTATTGAACAGAGGCTCAGTCCAGGGAGACAAGACTGATGTTGTAGGAAGCCCTCAAAGACACCAAAGCTTTTTACCCTGTTCAGATGAGGGAATGTATGTGCTGAATTTTGCTGGCTTCAGCTTTTTTGGTGGGTTTTGGGTTTTTTGTTGTTGTTGTTACATTTCGGTTTTGGTTTTGTTGTTTTTTTTTTGTTTGTTTGGTTGGTTGGTTTTTTTTGTTTGTTTGTTTGTTGTTTTTTTTGGGGGGGGGAAGAGGTTAGTTTTTTGTTTTCTTTCTTTAAAAAAAATATAAATTTATTATTAGAGTAGTGAGATCATCAAACAAAAGAAAATTTAGCTTTATAGCTAAAACGGCATTCTTTCAGGGGTCAACTTTCATATTTGTGTTTGCTTTTATGTCTCCATGGAATTTGAATCATGTATGCTATTTGGGGCTTTACTGAAGGATGACCACAAAGAAACTTTACAGCTGATACAGAAGACAGCAGCTTATCTTGGCAGCACTCCTAACAGAGCACAGATAATTCCCATGCTCTTCAGCCTGTATTCTGTCAATTGTTTCTATGCACAAATTCAAGCCATTTTGACCTTTGTGGGTCTCCATATAGGCAAAATCATATCTAAAACAGAATCCCTCCTTCTACCCTGATTAGACTAAAACAGAGCAATTACATTTAAAGTCTGCTACATGCTTTCCTAGCAGAGACAGAGAGATAGGACCATTTTTCAGTATACTCTCCTGAAACATGAACTCTTCTGAAAACATCATCCACAGTTCCTTCCCTTGGTAATGTATAATCTCAGAGAGATTGTAGACAGAAGAAAAATGAGAAAAGTTATGTTTGCTTTTTTGCTCTATAAGGTGTATGTTTATTTAGCATGCGGGGCATTTATTGGGGTGGGAGGGAATGATAATTGTAATTTCGAAACTTGACAAATAATAACGGAAAAAAATAACATGCTCAGATTAACAAGTATATTCATACTAACATACTTCTTCCAAAACCAAACCTTACTCATCTAGATACACAAACATTTCACAGAAATATGCAAGTGAACAGAATAATCTTGAAATCCTTTGTACACATAACAGAAGAAATTAGCCTTAATTAGGAAATGAATGAAAAAGTACTCAAGGTCTTATAGTTCAGAAAACAGTTTGATTGGTTCACCCCAAACTTAGCACAGAGTATAAAACCAAAGAGATAAATCTGTTAGAGCAGACAGGAAAACTAATGATATATACAGTGCAATTATGAAAGGCTTCAAACACAACTTCAAGCAGTCTGAACTTCATTAATTTAAGAAGCAAACAGTTGTTGCATTTAGAGATATACAATATGGCTTGTGAGCCTGAAAAGCAAAACAAACCATGACACCAGCTATACTTGTTTCTGTCTGTAAAAAGCCTACATGGTGAATGTGGGCCATATCATCCACATGTTCCTGGAATAGGCAACTCTAGTGGTCACGAGACGTAACTGTGTGGAAAATGTTGCTATATTTTTTAAGGAACAGAGAATGCAAACTGCAAAGACAATTTCCAAGAAGCCAGAAGATAAACTTTATTTAGTAGCAAAACATTAATGATAGCAGCATACACAAGACAAGTCAGAGAAGAGGCATTTAGGAGCACAGAGACTGAAGCATACACTGTTGATGTAAAGCTGACACGATGAGCATGGGAAGTCATCCATGGACAAGTCAATGGCAAAAAAAAAAACCAAAAAAGAGCAAAGATGATAATACAAGATAACACAGAAGATGTAGAGAAAGTGAGACCACAAGGAAAAGGACAAAATAAGTGTGTGTGTGTGTGGGGGGATATTAAAAAAAACCCAACCAGACAATAATACTACCTTTTAGCAGAGACATGAATCAAGTTACGGACTAGCAAGGTATAGTGTCACAAGGCTAAATACAGGAGCTCAAGCAAGTAGTAATTGATCATTTCTGAATAAAAATGAAAGGGGAAAAATACAAACACTGAACAAACTATTGACACAAGAATCAGCTTAGAAAAAGTCACTTTCAGGACTCTGCAGACATCTGTAAGTCATGAGGAAAGACTGAACCAGGCGGAAGCCAAGGCTTCCCAAACATGGAGATGTACCAGTAGATAGTTTTCTGGGAAGGCTCTTGGCTCTGAATTTTGCTTCCACCTCCCCTTTACAGATGACCTTCTGGGCATACTGCAAGGTTTACTCATTTACCCAGGTTTTTGCCTGAAGGATGGCTGTGAAGATTTTCCTACTAGGAAGGCACAGAGAGATCTTTTGTTGGCACGTCACTAATTCCTAAGCTGTTTGAATTGTTTTAATTACTATAGACACACTGAGAGGCTTTGTTAAAAGATGAAAAATATTCTAAACATAATAAAGCACAATGTATATACACTTTTTTGGATATTGAGGTTTTACCACACACAATGGAAGTTCAACATGTTCTTTCAAATCATTTAATTAACGATAGGTAAGTTTTTAATCCAGAACTGTAACAAACTTAGAGGACTCTCTCACATTGTCTTTTTATGTTATGACAATACATGACTAAGAGCTAAGGTTCAAGCAATATGTCCTTGTCATCACATACAATGACTACCTGAAACAAAGTTTCTGAATTATGCTACTGAAACCTTACAGATTGGTTGGGTTGTGCCTAATCTTCAGGATACACCCTTGGGCAAACTTAGGTGAAATTATCCTTGTGAATCAAAAGCTACAATGCTGCAATCACGTCTGCATCGGGGACCTTTTTCCACAGAAAATAAGGAGTTGTTTGAATGCTAATAGGGAATAACTGCAGTTCAGTGCAACTACATTTACTGCCCTCCATGAACTTTCTTCCAATCAGTATCTTTTTACTTACGTACCCAGTAGTTTAGGAAGTTGTCAAAAAAAAAGAAAGTAATCAGTGTGGGCCTCTGCACTTCTTCATGAAAAGCCAAGATTAACACATTGAGTCAACAACTTCTATTTTGAAATAGTTTAACTCTCCAAGGAGATGACTGCTTTCCCCAAATGATGCAAACATGTCTGCTGTTGTCTGGGCCAATTCAGAGGCTTGTTATTCACTACTTGGTTGATTTCAAAATCAGACTACCCCTTCAGAAAGTTGCAGAGACTATGACATCACATTCATGATAATTTATTGCACAATTATGGTGGCTACATCCCTGGATTTTATTTCGTGGGAAAGCACATTTCTTCTACAATGATCTCCTTGGCTTACACCTGCTCGCAGAGTTACAAGTTTTGGTATAAAGCTTAGCATGATTTTTTTTCCTAACATTAGAAAGGTGTTTTATAGCAACTTAAGGCTGTGTAATTTAATTGCCTAGAGAAACATTTGCACTTTAAATAGAGACTTACTGGAATTTCATAAGCAACTCACAGAAGCGCTGCTTAACTATTTGCTAGGAAAAAAAAAAAAAAAACAAACACAAACAACACAAAACCAAATCCCAATCATTCAACCCTCCACCAGATTTGATTTTGGTACAACTTACATCTTCTTAAAGAAACAAGAAGCCAAACATCCTTTGAGGAGGCACTGTCAAATAAATTGACAATAATGCAATCACGGAAATACAATGCAAGAGTATAATTTAATAACCTCATGTTCAAATGAAAAGATTTGCACACCAGTGAGATACTGACTGCAACTGATAAAATAGCACTGTGGAACATTACAAGACAGCTTGAAGTAATGGAAATGATTGAAAACATGGGTTTCATTATACTTTGGTCAGTCTTATCTTCATTCTAACCAAAATACTTTATATTACAAGCTTAAATTAAAAGGCAATAATAGACAGTCCTGTAATAGCATAATTACAGGACCCAACCCTTACATTTTTGCTTCTGATTCAGCAAAATTTTCACCACCCTGTATACAAAAGACACAAAAGTATTTTCTATTTTATTTAACAAGGCATTTGAGTATATACTATTTAGAGTCAAGAATTCTAAAATGCATGAAGTAAACTGATAATATTATTTCATATGGCTGTATCCATATTCTACATGGTATAGCATTATTAAGACCATTTCAGACTAGAATATAAATAGGACACTGTCTTCTATCACACTCTTTCTTCCCAGTTCCCTAGCATTGTTCATTATTCAAACTGCACACCCAAGAAAATTACTTTCATACTCCAAATACAGAAAACTCATTTCAAACCCAACCACAGGAATTAGTAACTCCTCCCACTGTTGTGGAAAGAAATGTAAATTCTTTCATTACACACAGGCGAATAGCATAAGTAGACAATGACAACAGAAAAGGCATCCAACACATACACAACTTCTAAGATGAGAAACTGGGTCCAGAATTTCTCAAACTTACCTTTTGGAGGAACTCCATCCTTTCCTTTACTGACCAGATGAGACCAAATAGCACAAGGGAAAACCCCATGCCCCCATGCATATGCAACCTCAGCCAGAAGAAACTGGAACACGAGACATTCCTATGGCATGTAACAGCAGGGTTCTTTTGCTTCAACTGCCTTTTCTGAAACTGGTATTAAACCAGGCTAAAGCAATACTCTGTTGCTTAGTTCTACTGGCACACCATGCACAATTACTATTTTTTCAATCATCTGTATGGAGAATGTGTTTCCCATGCTATATACAACACAGTCAAAAATTAAGTTAAGTTGCAACTGTTGAAAAGAACTCTTTTACAAGGAAGGACAATGAAGAAGTCAGCATAACATTTAGCCTGTTCTTACCTCATCTAGTCTGTCCTAAATATATTTGACTTATTCTCACATTGTTCCCATATTAGTATGGGCAATAAGAGAAACCAAGGGAACCCAGGATGCACAGCATTGATGGGAATGCACAAATGCAAAACTGCCAAAACAAGGACTAGATCTTTCTTCTGCTGTTTCCGTTTACCAAGTCCATTTAATAGTTCCACATGTAGTTGCAGTGTAGTGTTCAGCACCTTCTGAGACTAATCTATTTTAATTCAAGTTTACCCCATAAAGGACAGAAACCAGTAGAATGAGAATGCACTGGGAAAGGTGGGGAGTCCCCGTGGGTGTTAGCTGTGTCTTCCATGCATCATTCTGGAGTCACAGTCAATTAAAAAATAACATGAAGGATTATCAAAGCTTAGAAATAAGTATAATAATAGAAAAACTGAGGATGACAAACTCAGTTTGCAGCTTTTATAAGTATGGCCTAACAGGTCCAGCAGACCACGGGTCCCAAAGTGCCCCATATTATCTTCCTGCCTTGCAGTGAAAGAATCCAAAAAATGAGCAAAGTCCTAACATTAGGACAGACAGCGCTTATCACAAGTCACTGGTTAAATGGCAGACACCATGTATCTCAGCACTACATACATGCAAGGTATGAAAGAGAAAAGAAGCAACACTAACATCAGGAAGACTTGAGGCAACCTAGCTGCTCCTGTTACCAACTTTCAAAGCTCCTAACCCACTGTTTATACTGGTTTTATCATCTGCTACCACTCACCTGCTTGTCCTGATCAGCCAAGCAGCTGCATCAGTTTAGAAGATTGGAAAGACAAGGAAATCAGTTGGCCACAGAGGCGTGTGGTAAACAGCCTATCCAACCAGTACACAAGTGAATTAGCTTCCCAAGCATGCTGCCAGAGGGACACCCCCCCACACCACCACCTTCATAAATAAAATTTCAACCTTTGGAAAGGTGCCAGGAGTAAAATGTTTGTTTACTGTAGGCAGGAAGAGGTACCTATGATTCAGACATTAGGAAGTGACAGGAAAGACTAAATTATGCAATTTAAAAGTAGGAAAATAAACACAAAATAGTTGCAATGAGATGAAGGAGGAGGAGGAAAGAACATGAGACGCAGAAGTTTTGGATCTTCTCTCTCATTTGTGCGGGGCTAAAGCAATCACTGCAGCAGAAGGCCCCCATAGGACTTCTTCACCTTTTAACCCGCATCCTAGAGCCCCTAGCCAGGGACTTTCCTCTTTAGCACCGAGTAAGAAACATCTGTCCAGCTCTGTCTCCCAGCTGGAAAGGACAGATCACAGGATCCTTATTCCCTATTTTCTTTAAGCAGAGATTTCAGAGAGAAGCAATCCATCTGCCCTCCCTTTAAACAACAGCTATCAGAAGCAAAGGACTGAAATACAGACAGAAAGAAGGCTTTTTTGCAGCCAGCTGAGGGAGGTAGGAACATACTTCAGCTCTGTCGGATGCTAGTTGCAGAGATTGATAGGAAAACCTCTTCCCGTAAGCAGAAAGCAGGAGAAGCACCCCAATGGGAATAGTGCTGCCTTCCCAGCAGCTGTTGGAAGCAATCGAGCATTTCAGCAGTGTTGCTTACAACTTTGCACCTCCCCTCCGCAGTTTGCTAGGTTGACTCTCAGCAGCACATATCCAGCAACAGTTTTAAGTTTCTTATATTGCAGTAATAGTCTGCATAATTAACATGCCCATTCCAAGGCTAAAACAGCAAACAACATGTGAGTTGCACTCAGTTACAGCTGCACTGCAAGAAAATGTCACCAAAAGAATGCTATCAAATTTATGTAATGATGGTGGTGCCTCCCCTTATATAACCAGTAAAGATCTCCCTGTCACTCTCTTTACAAGTCAGACAATAAATTCCTTCTGTCTGGTTTGTTTGTTGGTTTGTTCTTTTTTCCTTTCCTGAAGCTGCAGAGATTCACAGATTAAACAGAGATATCAGGTCAAGGAAAATGCAAAGGAGTGTGTATTAAACTCAGCACTGAAGCACACACCACAGCAGAAAACTGTAGTTACTTGTCCTGGGACAAAATTACTCTGGAATGAAACCAGGGTTAAGTTTCCCAATTTATACTAATGTGTCAATCCAATGCTACTCTTCACTTTATATCCTCCCCCTTCCCCATGTCTTCCTTCCCCTCCCCAAAACTCCAGAAAGGAAAAAACAGGCTTTATCTTAGTAATGACTGACTCCTGAGTGTGTGTGTGTTCTGCCTGCCAACAGACCTTCAGTAGTGAAGAGTAACTTGTTATTTTTTCATAGTGCTGACAAGCTTACACAATTTAATTTCATTTGTGCACACAGACAACTGTGTTAGATAGGTTATAATAAGAGCGTGACATGACCTCAGGTGTGAGCTTTAAGGGCAGTATTTCACACTGAGTAACAAGTCATTAGACTGCAAAACTTATCCACATAGCATGATACAAATAATTTCAGCAATAATTCTGTAGAAACAGTAAATGAGAATGTATCAGAACATGCAAGATTCGGGAACATACACTTACTGTTATATCTTTTACCTACTCTTGCGCTTCTTCAAGTTATCTCCCTTAGCAACAGGAAAGGATTTTGTAAACAAAAAGTTCATCTAATGCCATCATGAGAACATCACCCAGTATAACCCATAATTGGAAGAAAGTAGCATTTCTTTAATGAAGAGCACCACAAAAAATCATGGAATTATCAAACAAGTGGTACCTTCCAAGGGTAAGTTTTTGCAGCTTGTGCCTTTAAATCTCAAATCAAGTCCACACATATCACTATTTTCTAGGAAATCAGAACTGCCAGATGGGATCACACCCATAGCCTACCTCTGACACTTCCAGCACATCAGCAGAACTAGGAAGAGACTAGATCACATAAATAAAACAAAGGAACCAGTTACAACATGACATTTTAGAAGTCTCCTCTTATCACACCCCAGTCCTCCAAGCACTCACACTCACAGCTGGGGGATTCTGTTCAAGCCCCGTGGAATCTCCTGCATTCCTGACATGGACACCACATGGCAAAGTGCTCCACTGGCTCATTGGTCCTGGAAAACTCCAGCGTCTTCTATTTCAAACTGCACCCATTACCCTCCTTTCTTCCATGCTCCCCCCTTTTCTTTTTTCTTTTTTCTTTTTTTAATAAATAAAACTATGCAAGGACAAATTACCAATTCACCTGAAGCCCATACATCACTTCAGTGTTTTCTCTCTTGGCTTCCTGACAAAAAGAACACAATGCCAATCCTTACAACAACCACTAGGAGCACGAGATAAATTAGCCCTACCATCTCTTCCCTAATACACTCCTTATTTTCAGTGTGTGCTGGTAAGGGGCAGACTTCCTATATGTATTTCAACATGTATTTAGAGGGGAAAAAAAAGGAAAAAAAAAAAAAGCATGAACGTTTGCTAGGTTCTGTATATGGATTTTGGAGTTCATCAAGATTAATGATTGCTCACATGCTCTACACTGAGTTTCAAAAAGCAGTCCTTCTGAAGAATCAGTCCTCCCCTGTACTATCCCAAAACCAGGCACAGTTTCACTGCTACATCTGATCCTGCTTAAGAATCTACATGGAAATACAAACGTCAGAAAACTAAAAGAAGCATGCAGTAAGTGTGAATGGGAGCATTTGTCTAGCACATTATGTGACTCAGTGCAGTTATTCTTCATACAAAAGGAAAATGACAAACTGACACATTATTTTCAGAATTGCTTATTTTTTTATAAAAGGAAATCACTCCATTTTGAAACTTAAAATCCATTTTTTCATCTGATATCATGTTGCATTTACCCTTTTAATAACTCTCCCAAATGGACTGTAATTCTTATGTGTTGATTGCATCAAAGGTCTATTTGACGGCAGTGGCATTAACTGTGTTTGAATAGCTTCCTGTATTCTTACTTCATACCCCAAATCTAACCCAGTGAACTCCTACTGTCAGCAATAAACACCTACAGAAGGTTAATTTTGTTTTAAAATCCCAAGCCCCAGACAACATAGAAAACCAACACAAAAATAGAGAGGCTGTAGTTTGTTCCCCCCCTCCTTTTTATTTTGAGACAGATATACTGAAGAGCCTGACAGTAGCTGTAACCCCAGAGGGAGGAACATGCTGGCCTGCACTACTGAAACCCATCACATACCTCCCGGGGTGGAGACAGGCTTACCCCCGAGGAAGACAGGCAGCAGATCTGCCATCACCCTGCCCCAAGGCTGGCTGTGCTGGAAAATGGGTGTGGAAGCAGATTTAGTATGTGACAGCCACTATCTCCACTGCCATGAAGGGTTTATCTGGCTTTGTTTTCACTTATAAAGCAGCAGGAGAACCCACATGTGACCAGCTAGATGATTGGAAAACTCTTGTGTGGGAAACAGGCTAAGAGGCAAGGTTGCTTTTCTTCTGCTAGGCAAGGTCATCCCAATAGCCAGCCACCATCCTCAGCCAGGTCTTGCCTGCACATGGCCCCACATCAAGATTTCCTACCTGAGCTAGCCAGTGTGTGGCAAAAACCGAAAATTACCTCCTTTTTAAAAGCAGAGAAGGCAAAGCTTTCTTCTGGCTTCCTAAAAATTCTTACAGAAAAGAACAACTACAGCTCCTGAAAAAGCACATATGCACATATATGTATGTTTTTTTAAATCACTCCACCAATGAATTGTTTTGCAAAATAAGAACAAGCAAAACCTTTTCATTTAGTCCAGTTCCCGACGTGAGGCCTAAACTCGGCTGTCCAAAAGTCAGTATACAGAATACAATATTCAGACAACTGGTGTACTGACTTGATACAGTCTCCTAGAAGAAGTATCACCTCTTTTTCATGGTATGCTTTTACACAAAAATATTTGTATTATTATGAACAGATATTATGTATAATAATACACAAGCCATATGGACATAACTGCCTGACTTTTTTTAATTACATGTTGTTATACCACCAGTTGCAAGAGAGACATCTATCATGCTGTCATTTACCCTAAATAACCACCATTTACCGGAAAAAAAAGAAGGAAGAAAAATGTGTCTGTGTAACCTCAGAGTTTAGTCCTGAAGTTATAATTTTGGTGCATAAAATGCAATTAAGTATCTTCCTACTCCTCAGTTAAAACAAAACAAAATAAAACAGGTTAAAAAGTTCAACAGTTCAGCGCTTTCATCTCACAGAAAGTTACCTCATGAACATTCCCCTACTGGATACTGCTAAGGAGAGAGTCAGATACTACATAATGTAAGATTACTTTTTACAACTAAAGGCAATGTGGCATGTTCCAAAGAGCCCCAAAAGTTAGTCATGAGAAACGAAACTTTGGTCAACAGCTGGAAGCAAGACCAAATGCAAGCACAAAACCCAGACTACGGAACCTTTTATTGGAAGCCGGGTCAGTTGGGTTTTGTTGTTTGTTTTAAAAAAGCCTCAAAATACAACTAACATATTGCCCAGCAGTATTTACAAAGCTAACACAGGCTGTACAACTATGAACACTTTTCCTAAAGTAAACAAGCCAGAGAATTCACAAAAGAACAACCGCAATAGCCTAATCAAAGATTGATGAAGGAGGAATTGAGAACAAACAACACTTCGTTTTCAGTCTAGAGATGGCAGACACCCTGGACACCCCTCAAAACCAGAAAAATGTAGTGCTGCCTTAGATATACTTGTTTGTATGCATGAGGAGCTAAGTCACATTAGCGTCCCCAAAGCAGCATCAAATTACACTGGACTAACAATATCCACCTGTACACAACACTTACCTGCCTTGACAAGATTATCCCTTTCTGCATGCCTTGCTCAAGTAATTTGCATGACATAAGGTCTGTTGCTGCAACTGAAATATTGCAATTAAATTGCAACAGTTGAAATTTCTTCTATTGGCAATAAAATGATGAGTCATTGGGCCACGGAAACTTTTAGGGTCAGTTTGAAAAAGCCTCAATAAGTCTGTCACTGCAACACTACAAAAGAAGTTACGATGGAAAAGAATAAGGAGGCGAATCCTTGCTTTGTGTTTAATTGCTCTACGTCAAAACAAAACTTGCACTTCACCAGTCATACCTGCCTTCTTAAGAAAATATTTCACCCAATATAGGTTGGTGACATCCATTTTTACACTAGAAAAAGGTGAGAGCAAGACTAAAGTAGTCTGAGATATTCAACCCAGAGCCATCCACAATATATAAAATTACTCTCCCCCTTAAAATTACTATACTTTGAATCACTGGTGCTCCTTTCACTCTTTGCCAAGACTTTTCTCAAAACCATGAGCCAAACTTAACGGGAAATAAATGTGTTCTAAATTTCTCTATCAAACTACACTTGATTCTAATGATCTGATCCAAAAGTCATGACAAAAGAAACAAACAAAAAAAAAAAAAATCCATGCCTCCAAAGTGTCCAAACCATCATTCCAAGATTTTAGAAGTTTAATGAGAGAGTTTTATGTCCGTCACTTTCCTCTCTCTCCAAATAAGGGACTAACAAAAAAAGATGGGAGATAACCCTTCCATTTTCCTTCATCTTAAAGAATGATGTGGTCAGCCAAAGGCGTCCAGAATTGATGCTCATTTTGAAAGCCAAGGTGTATAATTTTTAAAAAAATTATTAAGTTAAACTGCTCAATGAAAACATTAATTTCTCAATATATCCAATTCACATTTCACATAGCTGCTTAAGGCTTGTGAGTAAGAGGCATGAAAAACAAGGTCATCCGCGTATAATTAGAAGTTAAATTCATGGTATTTCATTATTTCCTCTGGTTAGTACATATGTTGCTTATACCGAATGTTCAATGCTACCAGACTTTGTGCATAAATGTAGAAGTCACTACGCAGCATCAAGAAACTGGGAGACATTAATTTGGTTTTCCACTTCCTACCCCTGCTCCTCATTAGTTCTTCTTGACTTGTAATCCCCTGCAATTAGCAGCACCAAATCTTATTAACACACCTACCAAAAGACAGAAGCAGAGTGAAAAGTTATCCACAAGCTGCTATACATCCAACTGAAAATAATCTTCCAGATCACAAAGTCAGAATTTGACTATTTCCTCATCTCTCAGCTATTATGATCCCAAATTAAGCATTATTACTTAATAGCTGTTAAGAAGAATTGTTTACACCAAGAAACATCTTTAGAATACCTGGCTCATTTCATATGTCCAGTAGTCACCCACACTTCAAGAGGAACAGGACTATTTCTGTTAGTTTTGACTCCGGCTTTCCTATCTACACCAAGAACAAAAGCATTCAAGCAGCTCAGGTACTGTCTAATCATCTAAGCTCAGAAACATTTAAATTAACTGTGTGCATCAGTGTGGTATACTACATGAAACTTAGAGTAACTAGTGGAAGATACTTATCCTAATATACGTACATTAGGCTTTTTAATCAGTTCTATATACTGTCATCTGCTTTTACCCTCTGAAACCATCCACTGGTGGTTAATTCAGAGCATATACTATAGATGCACTGACAGCACTGGAGCTTTGGCAGCAAAGTCAACATCAGCTGCTAATGTCCTGTCAAAGATGCTAAATACTTGTACGATGAGTTCCATTCTGCTCAAGTGAGCATTACACCCAAACAACAAGCTTAAGATGTAGTTATACCCCCAAAATCCTACCCAAGATCATTTCAGCATCTTCAGTCGGCACACAAGACAACATAACTTCCTTCTATAATCAACAAAACCAGTATGTTTAGTCATGCTTCTGAATTCATGGTTTAGGGTTTACTAACCCACATTCAAAAATACCAAAAAGTCAAAATACTGGTACCTGAACAATGCATAGCAGAAGGGAAAGGACAGACTTCCTTCCAGAAGGAAAGCTTTCTGCACAAACACTAATTTCTTCAAGGTCTTCAGCAGCTCCTGGAGGAGCACAACTTTATTCTTAACAAGAAAGTTCAGAACATTAAGATGTCACATAATGCTACTTGATTACACTCATCTGTCTTGAGTTAACTTGACCCAGCTCTACGGGGACAACATTGAATGATGTCGAACAAGCTCATCTTGTTCTGGGCTTTTTTTTTTCTGTAAACCAACTGGCTTCTTCAATTTGCTCACTAGGCTGATGCAAAAATAAAAAAAATAAAGAAAAAGCTTTAATGCAAACAAGTGCCTTCCAGAAAAAAAGGCTTTCGTCAGGCACTGCAGCTTCTACCTGATTACAACCATTCTGCTGAATAAAACATTTCTTAACACCATTACATATCTTAGCATGTTCACGTATTACTCAAGGCAGAAGAGCACCTATGTGATTAGTGCCAAAGAGCAACTGCCAAACAAAACTACAGTAAAATATTCCATTTCTATTACCTCTGTACCTGTATGCCTGAGTGCGGAGTTCAAATATCAAGAACTAGCTTAACAGTCTGGCACTTTTCTAGTCACTGTCTTCAACTGAGAAATTTAGAATAAGTAAGAGAATGTACAGGCAGCCTTTTATATCAGTGCTCCTTATGTTCTGGGAAGATCAAGCCTATTTCTCCTTTTCAAACCCTTGTTTTTGAAATGCATAATCAATAGGAAAGTCAAATAACCATAGGATTTTTCACAGTAATTACATCCAAAAGAAGGTTGCCTAATTTACTTTCAAAATCATCTTACGAACCTCCCAGAAGTACAGGGAAGCTCATCAGATACAAAAGAAAACTCAACCAACTTACCCAAACCTTCTTTCCCAATACAGTTTATGAGAGATGTTTGTGATGAAGTTTTATCTTTTACCAAATAAAAGGTATTTCAGTCTAAGTTGGACATGCTAGAATACTAAGAATTACTGTATTATATCAGCAGACTTCCTACAAACAGTTGATAAACCAATCATCGATGTTAAAAGCCTAATTTTAAGCACATCCAGTTGCCATATTGAGCCCAAGCCACCTCCCAGATGAAAGCGCAGTAGTTCTAGGAGAGAATTTAGAAGACTTGTCCCATTCCCTCAAGCTTTTCTCCCTTGCTTTAGTAAGTGCTTTAGTAAGGACAGCCGTGTTTAAATACCTGGTGGTTTCTTAGCATAATGGCAGTAAAAAGTCCTCTACGCTGCTACCACAAAGCATCAGCTATTTTAACTGGCACGTGCACAGCAGAACTGCAACGTAACAGAAAAACACAAAGCCAAGGTTTACTATCACTTTTTAAAGGACAGAGAGGGAGAAGAGGGCTTGCCCATTATGTCTTTAAAATTAAGGGGAACCACAGCAGAAAAAGTACAGTAGGTTTTAGACGGGCATGAACATTTCAAAGTTGAAGGCAACAGAAGTGAGGAAAGAGATCAACACAGAGGGTAGAAGCTGTGAAGTTTAGCAGTGCTCCATCCCCGTGCACAAACAAGTTCTTTCATGTACTTGTGCAACCACAGCATAGACTGCAGAGACCTGAGCAGGATTTAGCCCCAGCTCTCTCCTTTACTAACTCCACATCCTCCTCTTGAATGCCCAGCATAAACCTAATGTTTCTTATATTTTTCCCAGAGACCACCAGTCTATTCCAGCACACAAACTATTCTGAATACCAGCTCCAGGGAACCAACAACAGGTGCCAGCGGTTATCAGAAAGTTACTTCTGTATGAGAAACATATAAATCAGACCTGAAAATGGGACTCCTTTTAAAGGGGTGAAAAGACATCCATGGCATTAAGGCACATATTCAAGGAAATCAGATTTTTCCATCTGCAGGACATAGTTGGTTGGGTTTTTTTTCTTTTTTTTTTAGCCTCAAAATGATTGCAAAGCTAGCTTTAATACCATGTCCAACTGTTTCAAACTAAAAATTGAAGTCCCTGTGAAACATATGTCTATGTACTAGCTTCAAAGTGCTCCTTTTCACCCCTCCTAAGAACTGAAACCATATTTAACTGCAATTTCAGACTTTTTATCTCCCTTCCCAGATGGTAACCCGGGTTTGCCCCAACACTTGCATGCAAAAACTAATAGAGCGTGAAGTTACAATTTTCCATATATATATATGTGAAAAGCATGCACTGCAGAAAAGCAGTTTCCTACTGAAATCACTTTCCCATCTTTTCGTCTGGTGCTGCAGCCTCTTGAAATATCACCAGCACAAAATACAGCTTTAAAAAACACAGCTCTTCTGTGCCTGTGCCTAAGCGTAGAATTACAGAGAGCATAAGCCAACATTTCAATCAGTGCACTCAGTTAAAGTTCATCGCCTTAAGTACGACAACTTTTGGTTTGCTTGAAGATGGCGATCATGATGTCAAGGTCACCTTTAGGTCTTTGAAGTGAGTGTGAACCTTCAGCCTACAACTGATAAGGTACCACTGACAAGCAGGAGGAGTTTTACCTTAAGTCTTCCTTTAAATGGCATCTTTCTTTTATACAAGCACAAAACAGCCTGAAACAATGGGCAAGATTTAAACTTACTGCTCTATGGTCTACAGCACACAGAGAGGATAACCAAGTTATGCTCATAAAACTCACCGTACTATCACTCCAATACTCTGCCTCCTCAAAAAGCAGGTACCCCTTTCAAGTGAAAATTACACAATTACTTCTTAAGGACAGGGAACCATGACCAACACTGTAGTCAGGGTTTTCCCCTCAAAGGTTCTGACGTTATTCCAGTATGGAAGTGGAGCTATAAATACACTGGAAAGGGCAGTTACATGGAAAAAAGCAAGTGTATTTGGGGACTGATTTACGGTATCAGTTTAGGAGAGCAAACTCATGCTTACAACTCGGTCCATTAACAGACAGCATAACTACATGATTTAGAGTCTGAGAGGGAAATTTATTGAAACTTTAAAAACATTAATACTGCTTTTAATTCCTACACACTGGTAAAGAGACATTCTGTGAATACACACATACACATGGAAGACAGGCCAAAAAAACTGTGTCCAAGCACAGCCCTGCCATGACCCATCAGGACATCCCCTTTGCAAGTCTAAGCCTGTGTCTTTCACACAAATAGGATTTTTGCTATTAGGAACCAGAGAAAAGGCTACCCCAAAAGTTATTTTTAATTAAAAAAAAAAAAAACAATAAATTAAAAAATCATTTTACCAACTTCCTGGCATTTAAAAAAAAACCTGTCCATAGCAGCAACAGTCCTTCAAGAAGTATCTTCAGTATCTGAAGGGGGCCTACAGGGATGCTGAGGAGGGACTCTTCATTAGGAACTGTAGTGATAAGACAAGGGGTAATGGGTTCAAACTTAAGCAGGGGAAGTTTAGATTGGATATAAGGAAGAAGTTCTTTACTGTAAGGGTGGTGAGGCACTGGAATGGGTTGCCCAGGGAGGTTGTGAATGCTCTATCCCCGGTAGTGCTCAAGCCCAGGTTGGACAGAGCCTGGGGTGACATGGTTTAGTGTGAGGTGTCCCTGCCCAAGGCAGAGGGGTTGGAACTAGATGACATTAAGGTCCCTTCCAACCCTAACTATTCTGTGATTCTAAGCGGCTGTTAATCGCGAACAGATGAAAGTTAACAGGGTCACGTTAAGAGCCACATTCACAGATTCTAAAATCAACCTGAAGGTTTAGCTGTTTTAAAAAAAAAAATAAAAAAACAGAAATTCTGATAACTGCAAAGGTCATTTGTATTTAAATACCACCTAACTGGCTAAAGAGAGAAAAAAAGCCCAAACAGACACAGAACGTCCAGCATTTTGTCCCCATGATATAAATGCCGAGAAGGAAGCAGGGTGCCCATGGGAAAGGGCTCCGCAGAGATGACTCTTGGCATCACCCATTCCTCCTACGTGACTTAACAGCGTCTCCGCCGGCACCGGAGAGCCCCAGCACACACCAGCACCGCCGCTGCCCTGTCACGAAATCTGCCCTCTCAGCAAATGCGCTCCATTTTCCTGCGAACTCAGTGTCAGCTCCGCTACAACCTCTGCCAACATATTTACTTCGGAGCAACAGTAGGCTGAACTTCAAGTAACAAAAAGGCAACTCCTGCGACTCCCTCCTCCACCCTCCGCTCCTTTCCCCGATGCGGAGGACTCCAGGCCCAGGGAGGAGGGCTAGAGGGACATCCCCGGCTCCCACCGGCTCCGGGCCGACAGCTCCGGCGGCTATCCCGCCAGCAGCGCCTTTGGGCCCGTCGCACCGAGCCCTCCCCTTCCATCGGGCACTAGCACCGGGACGGCAAGTGTTTACGTTTAAAAATACATATATACCGAGCCCGGATCCAAAGGGAAGACGGAAAAACTCCGCCCCCCTCCCTCTCCTAACTCCCTTGGAAAGGCGATAAAAGCAGGGCAAAAACATCTGACCGCTCGGCGCCCCTTTTCTGAAGGGAAAAAAAGAGAAAGGGAGGGGGAAAGGAAAACAAAATAACGGGCAACAGAGGTGAAATAAAGGGCCGGGGAGAGCCGAGGGACGCCGCGGGCAGCAGTCCCGGCTAGAAGGGGAGGCGGCCGGGAGGGCGGCTCGTCCGCGGCGCTGCCGGGCCCGGCCGTGAGGGACCGTGCGGGGAGGCCGGGCCGAGCGGGAGGCGAGCGGGCAGCCTCGCCGGGGGAGAAGCGGGGAAGAGAGGGGGGAACGCGGACCGCGAGTAGCAGAGGGCACTCACATAGCGTTTCAACTTCTTCTCCGGTGGGGACTTTCGGAGCCAGCCCGAGCAGACCACCTCCCCGCCGCTCATGGCTGGGCCGCCTGCCCGCCGGGGCAGTCCTCGTCCTCCTTCTCCTCAGGCGGCAGCAGCGGCACCCGGGCCGGGCCGAGAGAGCCCCGAGACGCGGCGGCAGCACCGCGCCCGCTCCGGCCTCCTGGGGTTACGGGGCGAGTGAAGGGGACGGACGGGAGAGCGGTGTGGTGTGTCTGTCTCTCACGCACAACAACGAGCCGGAGCGGAGAGCGGGGCTGAGGCGGGGGTTCTCCCCGTTCTCCTCCTCCTTCTCCTTCTCCTTGTTGCCGCCGCCGAGTCACACGAACACCGGCAGAGACAACAAGGACGGCCGCCGCCCCGCCGCAACTTCGGATCCGGCGTCCCAGGGCAGGATCCAGCCACCGCCCCGCGTCAGTGGCACCGCCCCCCGCGCCGCCGGGACCCTCCCGCCGGGGAAGGGCCGCGGGGGGCTTCCCTTCCCCTCCGCTCGACCCACGGCTGGGCCGAGCTCAGCGCCGGCCGCCGCAGGTCCGCGGGCTCTCTCCTTCCCCTTCCCTTTCTCCCTCCTCCCCCTCTGCTGGGAGGAGGAGATCTCCCAGCACTCCTGCCTCTTTCGCCTTCACCTCCGAGAGGAGCGCTGGGGCGCGGGGCGGCCGTGGCCGGGTTCTCTCGCTCCCGGCGACCGTGGGAGGGGTTTACCCTGGTATTCGCGGCGTCGTGTCCACCCCCCGTCCCCCAGCCTACTTTTTCCCACAGCGCCTCCCCTCCCGCCCCCAACGCCGGCCCCGCGCCGCCCCGAGCAGAGCTGCGGCGGCGCGGCGGCTCCTCCTGAAACTCCGCCGGTGCCTTTTCAAACAACAAGGACCGGGAGAGAAGCGGAGGGAAGGGACGGCGCCTCCCTGAGGGATCCTGGGAGCTGTAGTCGGCGGGCGGCGGGGACTGCGGCGGCGCGGCCGTCGGGGGGCGCGGGGCGGGGAGGGTTGTGGAGAAGAGAAGAGGGGACGGGCCGAGCTGCTGTGTGCCGGCGGAAGAGAAAGGGAGTGAGGGACGGACCCCGACCCTCGCCGGCCGATCGTTTTCTGTTCGGTTCCGAGGGACGAGGAAGCGGGTGGTGGTTTGAATAACCGATATTAAAATCGCAGCTGAAATGGTGGTTCTTTGAAACCCACGGCAAAATCGTTCTCTGCAGATGCGGGGGAAAGGTGAGGGGGGTGTGTGTACCAAAACCGACTCCAGAACCCTGTGAGAACTGCGTTAAAAGCAACTCGGCAGAAGTGAACTCCTGCTAGCGATGTGAAACTGCCTTAGTACTAAA
Source organism: Amazona ochrocephala (assembly GCA_039720435.1). Taxonomy (NCBI): domain Eukaryota; kingdom Metazoa; phylum Chordata; class Aves; order Psittaciformes; family Psittacidae; genus Amazona; species Amazona ochrocephala. The sequence continues at coordinate 68,901,170 of CM077879.1, forward strand.
GAGTTACAAAGTCAGGGTATGAGAGCGGAAAGGCGCAACGCCAGCGGCGGACCGTCCTTCGTCCTTCCCAAACTAGACCCCGGACTGGGGCTTGACGACGCTCCCCTAATGCAGAGGGTGCCACGAGGGGCGGCCTGTGACGGCGGGATGGACTCGTTATGCTTGAAGGTCAAAGGATTTTAACTCTCCTCTGGAACCACCAGCGCCCACCCCTCCCCCCGAATCCCTCCCCAGCACTGTTCCCTACAGAAAAAATTACTAAATAATAATAAAGTTTCGGCTGCTCGTGCCTGCTTATTGATCTGCGGTATTATTAAGTGGGGTGTCGGTAGGCTGCGAGCTTGGCCCCGGCTGCTCTTCCCTGGGGAACAGCCGCAGCCGCCCGTGCTGGGGCAGTCCCCGAGCTGGCCCCGCCGGCGGCGGCCACGCCTCTCCCGAGCGAGGCGAGCGCCGCCTCGGGTCCGGCTGCCGGCAGGCAGCGGTGCGGATTGTCGTCGGCAGGCAGCGGTGCGGATTGTCGTCGGCAGGCAGCGGTGCGGATTGTCCTCAGCCGGCACCGCCGCTGGCACTCGGGGGTATACAGTGGTGCCTTCCCTCACCCCTCCTTCCTCTTCTGGCTGAGGGCTGAGGATGAGCCAGCCCCTCGAGGCAGGGCTTGCTGGTCAGTCTGCGCGCAGGCAAGTACCCAAACCCAAACAAAACATAACAAAAGGAGAATGATACGCAGGGCAATCCCAACCACTATTCAATTAAAAGCGAAAGCCACGAGTCGTTTAACATCTCTGCTACTGGTGTTCTCTGTTTGTTTCACTGTGCCAGAAATAAATCTCCAAATAAATGTTATTGTTATTATTATTTTGTTTTTTACAGATTATTTAACTGCAGGCTTCTGGCACGTGACCGCTGTGGTGGTTGTTAGCACCGGTGCTCTTCCACTGAAGAGAAATGGTCCCCCTAGTGTGCCGTTGTTGAAGGGAGCACCGTGGTGCTGTGATTCATCAAGGTATATAGCATTAAAAAGTTCCAAAGCAGCGGTTGGAGCGTTTTAACAAGGGCATTTGCAGAGATAACAGGGGAAAAAATAAAGCTAAAAGCCTAAAGTTATTAATATCAGTGTATCGATTACACCATAAATCATAATTACGACAGATAAAGCACTATGAAGCACTAACAGAAAGATCATGAAGAGGAGGCTGCGTGGAGACCTCATAGCAGCCTTCCAATATCTCAAGAGGACCTATAGGGATGCTGGGGAGGGACTCTTCATTAGGGACTGTAGTGAGAGGATAAGGGGTAATGGGTTCAAACTTAAACAGGGGAAGTTTAGATTGAATATGAGGAAGAAATTCTTTACTGTAAGGGTGGTCAGGCACTGGAATGGGTTGCCCATGGAAGTTGTGAATGCTCCATTGCTGGCAGTGTTCAAGGCTGGGTTGGACATAGCCTTGGGTGGCATGGTTTAGTGGGAGGTGTCCCTGCCCATGGCAGGGGTGTTGGAACTAGACAATCTTAAGGTCCTTTCCAACCCTAACTATTCTATGATTCTATGAAATAAGGAGATATTTTGCCAAAAACTTTTGAAAAAAGAAAAACCGTGAATGTTGGCCTTTATCAATATTAAAAGTGCAGAAATCTTACATCCAAACCATTCTCACATACATTTCTACACATCATTTCAGCTGCCTCAGTGGGTCTATTGGAAAGAGTAAAACTGTTTTGATGTCTGCAGTTCATAAGCATGAACTCAAATTGTACTGTTAGGTTTAGATTTCAAGCTGGGTTTCAGTATGCCTCTTTAGTTTAAACCAGTAATGCCGTTGTTTAAGAATCTCAACATTTGAGATTAACCAAGTTCATAGAAGACCACAAAATTTTCCAGTTTCCTTTAGAAACCTGGAAACAATATTGTCAGAGTAAGAACATGTAGAATCAGTGTGAACTTAGTAAAAATGCCATTGGCATTAGAGTGTTGTAGGATGATCCAACGATTCATTAAATCCTCCTAATTAACCCATGTCTTGAGGGCTAATCAAAGCAAGCCAGAGTCTTTTAGCTCAAGTAGAGTCTATGGAGGCACCAACCAAACAAATTATCTGGTCCAAAGACACAAAATTGTCCCCAAGGTCAAATTTCAAAACATTACATTTGTATTTTAAAACACATTGAAAACAGTGTTAGCCTGGAGTCTGGCACTGGTTTTCATATATTTGTCATGTGTTTGTCTGTCAATTCATTTTCTTGAAAATAGCTATCCAGAGACAAATTCTCTGTGCGGGTTTCATTCCTGCCATATAGCAATGAATTGTAGGTTAGGGAAAAGGAGTTAATGTCAAGAAAAGTGATTAATAATAAGTACTAAAAACTGCTTTTTAGACTGTACCTTGTTGTTGAGCCTAATCGCAAGCCTCCACAGTGGACATAAAAATGATTTATTGGATTATTGAATTGAAGAAAATATAATGGAACAAAATGAGGAAGTTTTCCAAATGACAAGTTAGGATGTTGTCTGATGGACTGCTCCCTTTCTAGTTGTGGCAGTGGATTTCCTTTTCTTATGGCAACCATTTGGGTTACCCATTCACATTTCCACTGGCACTTTCACTAATCAGGAGAGGACTGCACATAGGCGTCCCTCTCTCCCTCTCTTCCCAAGTAAGTCAACAGCCATAAAACCAAGAGTATTAATACCATAATTCTCTGTGCATAAACAGCAGTGCTTCACTGTTCATAATTTAGATACCTTGTATTAGGATAAACCAAACCAATTAAGAACACTAACAGAATGCATAAGCAGCACAATATTTAGGTCTGACTCTTAACATCTGCGTATTTAAAGCTGTGAAATTGTCTATGAAGAGATGTTAGTGGGCACAACTAGAAAAATCCTTAGCTCACTCAGCTAAATTAGGTTAGGGCATAATTTCCTGAAATTAGGATAAAAGTCACAAAGACCTTTGTCAAGAATGAATGCTTCAGCTAGTTTGCCTGCTACAGTTTTGCTCTGGACGTTTAACAACATTAGGCATTTTGAAATTCTCCTGCAGTATGACTTGTGCTTGAAGTACTGAATACCCCCAGGGGCAGTCATTGCTTGCAGGACTGCTGTAACCCTACGTCAGGACACGACCACCCTCTCCCCTCACTTTATCCTGGCAGGTTATTTCTGTGCAAGCATGCTGTTACTCAGGAAGCCAAGGATAAAGATCCTTTGAGCTCAATTAATTGCACTATGGAGGTCTTTTGTGTTTCTGTACAAAGACAATCCTAGAAGGAAGAGGATTTTCTGTGCCTTGCCAGTGTATCAGCTATGGCCTAAATAGCTGCAGAGGTCTCATTGTTTGCACTGGGAACAATCTCACTCTTTTGCTTTGCAAACAGTCAGTGTTCATAAAGAGTTGCCACCTTATTTTTCAAACGATATTTCATTGCTTCAGACCATCTTTTGGGATTTTTTTACTGGTAGCAAGAAAACAATCAATTACCCCCAGTCGTTTTGCAGCTAGTTGGGGTACTGAGGTTTCTTCCCCCTCCCTGCTTTTAAAAAGGAGCTTGCTATTGGCAGCTGCTGATGGCCAAGATGAGGGCGTGCAGAGCAAAGCAGATACAGAAGCTCAGAAGAGATCCATCCTGGCTTCCTGCTGCACCGAAACCACTTGAGAACCAGGTACTGCGCTGTTGTGCATGTTGCCATTTCTGGATCTCTCATAGCTAACGTGCCATTCAAAACAGTACCCATTTCATGATCGCATACCAGACCAACTATGCAGTACCCAAATGCTGAATAAAATGCACTCCTACTGGCCAGGAGATACTGTGCCCTGCTATGTGACAACTACACACATGGTCATGGTGCTTGTGCCAACTTCCAGCTCACTGCACTGGTGTTCAGGCTCCTCTGACAGTGGTTTTGTCTCAGCTACCACCTCCCTTCCTCTAGCATGTGCAAGATGCTTTGATTCCTCCACTGACTTTGTGCTCTTTCATGAGTGTGTTCCAAAGTGTATAAATGGCTTCTCCAAAATTTTGGAGTATCATAGAATCATAGAATCATAGAATAGTCAGGGTTGGAAAGGACCTCAAGATCATCTAGTTCCAACCCCCCCACCATGGGCAGGGACACCTCCCACTAAACCATGCCATCCAAGGCTATGTCCAACCCCACCTTGTACGCCGCCAGGGATGAAGCATTCACAACTTCCCTGGGCAACCCATTCCAGTGCCTCACCACCCTCACAGTAAAGAATTTCTTCCTCATATCCAATCTAAACTTCCCCTGTTTAAGTTTAAACCCATTACCCCTTGTCCTCTCACCACAGTCCCTAATGAAGAGTCCCTCCCCAGCATCCCTATAGGCCCCCTTCAGGTATTGGAAGGCTGCTATGAGGTCTCCACGCAGCCTTCTCTTCTCCAGGCTGAACAGCCCCAATTTTCTCAGCCTATCTTCATATGGGAGGTGCTCCAGTCCCTTGATCATCCTCGTGGCCCTCCTCTGCACTTGTTCTAACAGTTCCATGTCCTTTTTATGTTGAGGACACCAGAACTGCACGCAATACTCCAAGTGAGGTCTCACGAGAGCAGAGGAGAGGGGCAGGATCACCTCCCTCGACCTGCTGGTCACACTCCTTTTGATGCAGCCCAGGATACGGTTGGCCTTCTGGGCTGCAAGCGCACACTGCTGGCTCATGTTCATTTTTTCATCAACCCACACCCCCAAGTCGTTCTCTGCAGGGTCATGTGGAAACCCATTTGCCTCTGGTTTGCTTTGCTTGCCAGGCCCCCTTGACAAAGGAACCAGGAGCTGATAGAAGAGGAGATTAAATTCAAATGGGTTTTTTTTTTTAGAAATATAAATGACACTAATTTCTCATGCAAATAGCTTAGAAATTCTGGACTTGCATAAGACAGTGCTCGGTACAGCTCCCAACTTTGAATTATAGTATGAAAACCTGGGCTTCCTCTGTAGCTTCACATTGCAGTCACAGTCAGCTGTGGCTCCTGATAGTAATCCCTAAACCCTTCTATGCCCTTTGCTTATATTTGCGTAAAAAATTCATGCTTCATTATGACACAAAAGACTTAACACTCTAATAAATAACCTAATATAAACTTATTTAATAAAAAAAATTTGCATGTCAAACTATGTCCCAAAACATCTTTAGGTATTTATGAAACAATGAATCAGTACAAAAAGACAGATAATTTTAAGCTTGAAAAAACCTGCATTTAGACATTTGTTTTCATCTCAGATATTTCTCTTTTGATTTAGAAATTATTCCCAGATAAATTTAATCCACAGAGTTATTTTTGTCAGTTCATAGATGACATTTTCTACTGTTTCTTTCAGACTGCAGTTATTTACATTATGTGGCAAAGAGGTTGAGGACAGTAATACTAAACAGACATAATTAAATGAGATGGCTGTATATCCATGCACTTCAGGGTTGTTTACTGGGTTTTAAGCTATCTCTTGTCTCTTTTCTATTATTCCTTTTAATATTGACGTAGGCAAATAAAGGTATGTACACTGTAGAACTTGTACCAAAAAAGGACTGGGTTTTAGTTCTGCATTGGTGTAATACATTGAGATTTCCTTGTGATTTTTGTGGAAAACTCTCATTCCCACTTCTGGAATGGAAATTCACTGGTAAATGTTTGTCCTCTGTCTTTTTGCCAGGGGATCAGTTGACTACTTTACTTCATGCAAGGGAATTTCCCTTTCCTTTCCAGGCTAGGCAAGGAAGAAGGAGCAGGCTGGCTGGTTGGCCAGCCATGCAGAAACTTCCTCAGGTCTGTGCTGTTCAAAAATTAATCAGCAAGATTTTCCCTCCATAAGGACAATACCTTTGCAACTAGCCTTGTGCACTGAAAATGCATGGACTTTTTTCTATCATAGGAAACATTTCACAAGTTAAGTAAAATGGAAAGTTAATAGTTCAGACATGTTTGGTTTGGTTTTGAATAGAAATAAGATTTGCTGTAGAGATGACCATGTTTTCCAGAAAAAAAAATGCATGGTCATATAAGAGACCAATGCTCCAGTGCCATGCATAGTCAAGAAAGCATCACCCAAGCAGTTCGGTTTGAGCATGGTTTATCCTCCAAAAACACAAGGTGGAAGATGTATTGACCACCTCCCAAAACTTAAATTGATTGCAATCTAGAACAGCAGGGACAAGTAAAGGCTAAGAGGCAGGAAACATGAGCACATTGCTTTTATTTTACTGGAAGAATAAGAAATGCAAGCCTTTTACAACAGTAATACTTTCTGCTGGAATTAAGGGATGTTTCAGGGAGAGTCTGAACACTTGCCTGCAGCCTCAGCCAAAGAGGAGTCCTACTTCATTAATCCAATTAGCAGTGCAGTTATCTAGGCTGGGATTCATTTCCATGTTGTCACCTGCAGTGTGGTGGTTTGCATATGTGCTACTTATCTACACCTTCTTTTTAGTCACTGGCGAGATATAGGCAACTAGGGCATATTTCATCTCTTCCAAAGGCAGATGTCTAAATTGATTAGGTGAATTGAGTTCTTGGAGTGCTTGTTTATCTCCATTGACTGCAATAGTCTAGACAACTAGCTCAGAGGTAGACAGCCATGCTTGTGACATGTAAAGTTAGGTAAAGATGAGACCTTAGCATGTGAGTGAGAAAAGCAACTATATTCTCAGATGTAAATGTCAGTCAAAAATGGGGATTTTATTCATTTATTTGTTCTAGTTAAGTGTTTTTGAGAATTTTGAAAATCCTCAGCCTATATCAATAGCAGAGATAGGAGGTCAAGTGAAATTACAAATTGGATTAAAAGCTCTGAGAGACAGAGTCACTTTGTATTGAAGCAGGACAGTCTTGTGCAGGCAGAGCACACAGGAGCAACAGTCTTTCTGTAGTTATTTATAAAACCCTCAGTGCTTTGGCTTGAGACTTCCAGAGCCTGAAGCTGAAGAGATTTAAGTGTATTTCTACCATTAATATTATTTTATTCATCTCTACCATAATATCTAAGATTATTATATTGCACTCCTTTTGCTTTTTCCAGGTACAAACAAATATTTGAATTAAAAAAAAATAAAGAATGGGGAAAAATATTTCTAAATTACAGGTGAATAGACAGAATGTTCTACTTGTATTTAAAGGAAAAAAATTAAGTTTCCTATCTCTATCTCTCCAGCTACTACTGTCTCCTTGAGGATAATAATATCCCAGTTCACTGATTAGGCCATCAGCTTGTCCACAAGGTCATCCAAGACAGTAAGAAATAAAACTGTTGCTTACTTGATCAGCCACACGATTCCAGTATTGTTATGTGAGTAGTCACTGTGAACAATTCATTAGCAAGCCACAGTTTGCCAAAAACATGAATTAAACTGCTCACAGAAAAGTTATGATCAAGTGAAAGAGCTCCATTTGATCCCAAAGTAAATATTTTCCACTTATTGATTTATCTGCCTCTACTGGAAGCAATTACATTACATTTTAAAGGATTTAATGACACCATTTTTTTCCCTAGTATAAATCTTGTGTTCATCTGTAGGCTGTCTGTATTTATTGTGGAACCTCATGGATTCCACATCATCTAGGATAACACAGGTGAGTTTCCCTCTGTCCAGGTAAACCAGCCACAGTAATCACAAAAATTTCCCCCACATCACATTTGGTGGTTTGGAAGGGCAAGCCCTGCAGGCCACTTGGTGCTTCTGACCTTGGCTTGCTTTCAACTAGGTGGACTTCTTAAACAGGAATGAATAGGAGTCCTCAAACACCTCATTAACCAATATTAGGGTATTCCCTTTGACCACCTTCTCAAAAACTCCTCAAAGGATGGACAGCTTTTCAGATGCTAAACAATCAGGAATCACTCTTTGATACTGAGACCTCAGTTCCCCCTCTAGATGTAGTCTGATGTCAACAAGATGTTCACATTCTTTCTGTAGATGTTTTCTCCATTCTTTATCTTTTCCCCTTCTTTTCATTAGGCTCTTATGAAAGCCTCTTTTCACTTATCTCTTCAGTTGTTTTTGAATATGTTCCACAATCAGCTTGCTGATGTTCTTACTTCCCTCATACTGCTTAACTAACTTAACAACCCCACCTCCACCCAGAGGAGGTGGGTAACAACCCCACCTCCTCTGTCCAACATCACTCCTCTTGCAGTACCCTCTTCAGGGTGGGAGGCAAAGATCCACTTAGTGTTATGGATAGCTGGATGGGTCAGATATTTGTGTTGTCCCACAACCCCATATGCACTACTTTGTATTGAACATAAACATTTAAGACCACACTGCACTCTACCCAGCGGGTAACTTCACAGACTGTGTTTGTTCGTCTGACAAATCACTCTCTTTTTCTTCAGAAAGTGCGTTGCTGAAGAAAACTCACACTTGTTGCATCTTAATATTTCTAATGTATTAATTTTCTAATTTCCTTCATAATACTTCTAATTGTGTGGATTTTCTATGTAAAGGCAGAACAAGGCTTTTCAGTAATGTAGACAAACTCAAGTTTTGCCTTTCCACAGACAAGGAAGAAGATGACTTAGACTGTCTTCATCCTCAGGAGTAGCAACCTCCAGTTTAGCAGGAGAGGTAGACTGCATGCTGAGAACAAGGATAGGTGGCTGTGAAGGCTCAATAGGAAGCCAGGAAACATTGCTGTGGGTTGGAAGGGACTCTGTCTCTCTCCCCTGACTAACACCTTTTCCAGTCTCATTGGAGGGACTGAAACCCAAGGTAGAGGTTGAGGGAAACAAAACCCCGGTTCACAGATCAGGCCACCACCTTGTCCACAAAGTCTAGGTCATCCAGCACTGTCACTTACTTGATCAGCCACACGATTCCAGCATTGAGTGTTGGAGAGGGTTCATGGCAGGGTGCTCATGACCCCGTCAAGAGGCTGTGACTTGCCAGGAGTGTGAAATGAATGCAACACCTTGGCTCACTCTCCTCTGGAGAGCAAGAGAGAGATTTCACTCTCTAGCTGTGAGATAGGGGTGTTGTGAACTGTGGGAGGACAGTGGTAGGACAATGGAGGGGCCAGGTATATTGCAGGGTTGGAGCCAGGCATACAAAAACAAAGTGCAATGACCCCATCTATCGCCATCCTGTTGTTCCAAGCAACTGTGTGCACAGTCAGCTCACTCTCTGAAAGCTATATTGCCCCTCGAATTTTAGCTTTTTTGAGCTTTTCCATGAGAATAACATGGCTGTTATGACATGTGTGTAACATCTGCTATTACATGTATGAAATATTGCAGTCACCTAGTATGTAATATCATAGTAACATAGCAGGAAGATGTGAGCCCACAACATTAAATTCTGTGCTAATCCTTGGCCTCCTACAGACAGCAAATTAGAAATAATCAAGCGTTGTGATCAAAAAGGCAGTAGGTCCGAGACTTCTTTCTGCAGACAGCTTGGGCAGAGAGATAGAACAGTTAGCACAAAATAAGCCCACAAGCTTTCAAACTTCTGGACAGCCACAGACTTCAAGAGAAAATGAATGCTTTTTCTTTTCTTTCTTAATTTTTGGCAGTGAGACCACAACTTTTGCTCCACAGTACCAAGACTCTTCCAAGAAACAAGCAGCTTCGGTGGGCCTTTCCCAACACTTGCAGCATCCCTTCCTGGTGCACCACAGGATGAAGGCACCTTCTCACATACAATAGTACCTTTTCTCTCTTCCTGGCCCAGCTGTTGGTGAGTTTACAATAGTAAAAAATGATGTGCTTAATCCCATTTGAGAAGTGCTCAGCGCATCTAATTGAGCAAAGACAGATAGAGTAATAGTAATAATAAGCTAAAGTCTAATTTTGTTACACGCATGTGCAGGCTTGATAAAAGACTGATCTACAACCTAACCAAAGGTTAAAAGTTACTTGAGATCACTTTGCATGATAAGGTGAGGAGTATTGCAACCTCACTTGTATTTTATGACCTTGATCACTGTTATGTCTGTCAGTGATTATTCATCTCTATCTCTGGAGAGGAATCAGGCTCTTTACTGCAAAATGGCAAAATTTTGGTCACTAAAGGTTTCATCTGCAAGAAGAGGTTGTTCTGTTCTGGGCATACAGTTAATCTCTTTCAGCGTAACACAGTAACTTAGTTCAATATAGCACATTCTTCCCTTTGAAATGATCTAGCCTCTACACTTAGAATTTTCTGGCTGAAAATTGAAAAGCATACAAACCGTGAATGTCTTAATGAATGTATAATTACAGGCTCCCATAAAACAGGCTTATGAAATGTGAACTGTTCCTGACTAGTAATGTCAAAGTTGTTGCAATAGCTTATTTCCATTACTTGCAACATCCTCTAATCTTAATAAGAACACAACAACTTAAATATTTAACAAAACCAGAGCATGAAAGCATGAAACTGATGTAAGAGTATTGATACTAGTGGGCAACAGCAATTTTGCTTTAACTTTATTCTGTAGCAGTCTAGATACACCATTCAGGAAACCACATTGCATGCAAGTGAGGAGGATGTATTTACTATAGGGCAAGTGGATGATGTTATTAGTCAAATGAAGACAAAGACAAGGTAAAAAACAAAAAATAAAAGTAAGGATGGGGGAAAGTAAAATAGGGCTGTAAGCTGAAGGAGAATGCAGAGCCTGTATTGCCCTTGGGGTTTTTCTTTGTCTTAGATTGTAAATTTTTCAACATGGGGAGTGTCTTTCTGCCCTGTGTAAAGATTTAACTCCAGGACTTCTCAGGCATTAAAGCCAGTTGTCATGGGTTCAGCAGTAGCAGTCATTTTTTTTCTCCTTCTTGGTAGCTGGTGCAGCGCTGTGGTTTTGATTTTGGGCCTGGGAACAGTGCTGATAACACCAGTGTTTTCAGTTACTGCTTGGTGATGTTTAGGCTGGCCAAGGACTTTGTGAGTCTCATGCTCTGCCAGGGAAGGGGGGAAGCTGGGGGGAAGCCAGGGGGAAGCAGAGACAGGACACCTGACCCAAACTGACCAAAGAGGTTATTCCATACCACAGCACATCATGCCCAGGAAGTAGAAACGGAGAGCAGAGACCCGGAAGGGTGGGGGGTGCACCGGTGGGGGTGCACAGCTTGGTCGAGCTGGGTGGTGAGCTATTGTATTCTTTCCCTCTATTTGCCTTGTCATTATTGTTACTGGTGGGGGTGCACTGTGTGGCGCGGACTTGATATTGGATGGTGGGAAATTGTATTCTTTTCCCTTGTATTTCCCTCGTCATTATTATTATTGGTGGTAGCAGTAGTGGTTTGTGTTATACCTTAGTTACTAAACTGTTCTTATCTCAACCTGTGGGAGTTGCATTCTTTTGATTCTCCTTCCCATCCCTCCACGAGCGGAGGGAAGAAAGAGTGGGGAGTGAGTGAGAGAGCGACTGTATGGGTTTGTAAGCTTAAACCACGACACCAGTTTCATTCTCCTGTTCCGGGGGTATAGGAAAGGTGTTAGCATAAAGAGCCTTGGGGGAGAGTCCTGGGAGCTCATACTTGCTCCACCTCCTGGCAGACACAGCACTGGGGGATGGTGTTAGACTCTTCTGCTTTGACCCTTTATGGCTCACAGCAGGAATTTAGTATGACAGCAATGCTCATTACGGTGTTACAGACGTGGTAAAGGGAAAACACACCACAAAAACATGTCTGCTTTGCATCCAGATCAACCTCTTGCCATAAGCAACTGCCAGGTTTTCCCATGCCTGCTCTCACATTGCCTGTGTTTGTCCAGCTCAGTATAGAGTCGGTCCTTGTTGCTACAAGCATGCAAACAATAATCAATAACAATGTGGCCTCTGATGTTCAAATGCTTAGAATAGCACTGCTTTTGGGGAAAAACCTCAGCCAACATGTAAAAATAAGATCCAGTGCTAAGGGTCCGCTTTGTCGACTTTAAGAGTGTTGTTGAATCTTGTATTTGACCTTTCTAAACCTAATTAAAGATTTACTCTAGCACAGAGATACATTCTGCTGTGTCACACTTCTCCAGATGGGTAGACTTTGACTCGTATAAGGTGAGCTATTTTGGGGGAGCACAGTGTGCCTTGCAGGACTGGGGCACTGACCATGTGCATACAAACAGCAGGCACATGCGCCCAATCATACCAGAGGCAGATGCTAACTTGTGCCAGCTTTGCATTTGCATAAGCAACTGAAAGAGATACCCTTGTAAATATACATCTCTTTTCCACTTAACACACTGTGGAAAGCCCAAATTCAAAGGGACATTATGATTATGAAGCTAAAACCCCCAGAAGTTCATGTGCAACTATAAATCTGCTTTTACATGATCATACATCTGCACTGCTGTTTCCACAAAGCCCCTGCCAAAATCTCAGCATAGGAATGCCCTGCAACTTGCTGAAGCTCGTGGGAATTGAAGTAATTTCACACTATATTAAACTGAGGGAGGAAAGTGCGCGATATGTTCTTCAAAGCTGCATAAAAAGAAAGTTTAAGTTTAAACAAGAGACCATGTCATGGAGCAAAGTTAGCATTTGGTCTAAACAAGCTGTAACTCAGCTTTTAAAAAATGCAATTTCCTCAGTTTCTCTGAGGAAAGCCAGCAAAACGGGAAACATGCTGCCTTGGCTGTTTCCTAGTCAAAGTGCCAAGACAGCACCAGAGACAGGGAAGTGAAATTGCTTGGGATAGATGGATCATACATTAAAAATATTATAGAACATGGTTGAAACACGCAAGTTCGCAGTTATCCACTTAGACTCCTGTTTGTTGCATAGTGTACCTGAGTCTAATTTGAGGATTTAGACAGGCTCTGTGTGGTAGCAGGCCTCATCCTAGTGCTTTTTATGGGGATGCATTTCATCCCGGTTGCATAGCTGTCAACAGCTGCAGTCATAATAAATGTTGTATATGACAGTTGTTAAATGAATGTATCTCTCATGCTGCGATGTAACTGGCAGGGAAAAGGTGGAAAGCACAGGAAATGGGAAGCAGCAAGTAACCATGCAATGATTCAGTCAGTGTATATATCTTTCCTATGTGAGGTGAAAATGTTTTTCACTTCAAGCCAGTATATATACGCTGACAGGAATTCAGTTTAAACAGGAGATGCCATTGGTAAGAGCCCACAGGCATGAACACAGGCTCACACCATGTTGTGATCTAGCTTGTCGGAATTTGTGACCTTCAGCTCCAGAAACTTGGGCTTGGTAAGATAAGAAGAGCAGCTCTCCTAGCTTACCCATAGATAGGGGTCTGATAAACACTAAGTAGTCTGGCATGCCTTTCTGCAGAGCACAGGGCTATGCATACATATGATACAATCACAGTGCAACTTCTTACTCCGGTAGTTTTCCTAAACCATCATCAACCCAGGCAGACCTCCCACATCAGGGAAGGTCTGCATGTCACAGGTATCAGCAACAGAGCTTTGGCAAACAACACAAAACAACATCAGCAGCTTTCTAAGAGAGCCAGAAAAGCGAACACCACTTTGATTTATAAGCCACCACAATTGTGTGGAACACCACCAAGGTGCATATGTGAGTATATCCATGACTATATTCCAGTAATCTTCCAGACCATTAGAGAAGGAGCTTTGCCTCGCATAACCCCCTGGGCTTAAAAGCATTTTCAGTATCCGCAGATATAATGAGCTTAGAAGACTAAAATAATCAATACTCTTTATTTATGTTTTTCTCATACACTGAAGCAATTAATAAAGGTTTGCAAAGCTTTCGTGGGCATATTGTTACAGACATCAAGACCTGCTACTGCTGATGCAGCAGTGCAACTTGTGGGAGGGGAGGTAAACACCCCTGTAATGATGCTTCCTGGGTGGTGGTGAATATACCATAGAGTAATCAAAATTGTAAGTGTGCACAATACCAAATGATACTGAAACAAGCACATGCTAGTACTATTGCAGCACATAGTACTAACAGTAGTAGCTTTATGCATTGTTCCGCATTGCTTTTTAGCGTGTGTAGATCCTTCTGTACAGAAGTAAGGCAGTGGTAACCACTTAGCCTCTCTGCTTATGCAGGGTAAATAGAGGTCATGCTGCCTTTGCGTATGAAATTCAGGACTCCTCCCTCTGCTCCATGGAATGCCCTGCATCCTGGGGTCTATAGTGGCATATAGGACCTAGAAGGCAAGTTGATGACAGAAGCTGACCTGTGATGCAGAGCTGTCTTCTGCAGAAGCTGTGGATGCCTGGAAGTATTCTCAGGCAGCTCTGCTTATACTAACTTTGAGTTGCATCGAGTCTCCTTTTTCTTTCTCAGAAAGAATATTTTTCATCATAAGGTGAAGTTTTCAGGCTGGATCAATCAAACCCAATGAGAACAGGAAGCAAAAGCAGACAGTCCCTCACACGGCCTTTGAATCCCACTCATCCCATGTCATGCTAGTTGTACTCTGAGCCTCAACAACACCGCAGTAGCTTTATGATTTAGTATCATGACAGAATCAGGTATCTGTCATCACTAATCTTCCCAAACAGTAATCGAAGTCTGAGGTGCTGCTCAAGATTATCTCATTAGCTATAATGTTTCTCTAAAGACAGCAGTAAGCTGTATCGCATGCCATATAGTAAGTTGTTCATGGTATGTTACAGAGTGCTTATGGACTGAAGCTTATAGCAACTTACAGTTGCATCAGCTCTTTTTCTTTCCAAGAAAGAACATCTTTGCTTTGGATGAATGAATTACTTATTAGCAGAGTGAATGGTAACACTGTCTATTTCTCTTCACATAAAAAATTAACACTGTATCAGGCACTGATTCACAGCAGAAGGCATAAAAATAAATACCCTCATTACCACTGATTGCACACACTGGTATGCACACTGGCTGTGTGGTTCAGTTGATACGTTGGAGGGAAGGAATGCCATCCAGAGGGACCTTGACACGCTTGTGAGGTGGGCTGATGCCAACCTGATGAAGTTTAACCATGACGAGTGCAAGGCCCTACACCTGGGTCGGAGCAATGCCAGGCGCAGCTACAGGTTGGGCAGGGAAGAGATTGAGAGCAGCCCTGCGGAGAAGGACGTGGGGGTGTTGGTCAATGAAAAAATGAACATGAGCCGGCAGTGTGCGCTTGCAGCCCAGAAAGCCAACCGTATCCTGGGCTGCATCAAAAGGAGTGTGACCAGCAGGTCGAGGGAGGTGATCCTGCCCCTTTACTCTGCTCTCGTGAGACCTCACTTGGAGTATTGTGTGCAGTTCTGGTGTCCTCAACGTAAAAAGTACATGGAACTGTTAGAACAAGTGCAGAGGAGGGCCATGAGGATGATCAGGGGACTGGAGCACCTCTCGTATGAAGATAGGCTGAGAAAATTGGGGCTGTTCAGCCTGGAGAAGAGAAGGCTGCGTGGAGACCTCATAGCAGCCTTCCAGTATGTGAAGGGGACCTATAGGGATGCTGGTGAGAGACTCTTCATTAGGGACTGTAGTGAGAGGACAAGGGGTAACGGGTTGAAACTTAAACAGGGGAAGGTTAGATTGGATCTGAGGAATTAATTCTTTACTGTAAGGGTGGTGAGGCCCTGGAATGGGTTGCCCAGGGAAGTTGTGAATGCTTCATCCCTGGCAGCGTTGAATGCGGGGTTGGACATAGCCTTGGATGGCATGGTTTATTGGGAGGTGTCCCTGCCCATGGCATGGGGGTTGGAACTAGATGATCTTAAGGTCCTTTCCAACCCTAACTATTCTATGATTTTATGATTTACACACAGGGCAAACCCCTGCTGGTGAGTGCTTCACAAGGGGCAGTTCAAATTTGGGGAAAATGCCAGAGGAGAAACATTTTTTTGAGGAATTGGACAGCAAAACTGCACTCTGAGCTCTGGAGTGAATAAAACATTCAGTTGCACCTTCCCTTAGCTCTAGGTACCTTCTTCACTTGCAATGGAGAAGGAATAGGAACAACCACCTGACCCAACTTCCACTACAGCAGCTGCCTCCACTCACAGGCAAAATTTTACCTTGTGTTACACTGATGCAGTGGCAGTGAAGTCCACTTGGACTATCTAGATTCACTATCTAGACCTCTGCGATTTGTCATCATTTGAACTGCAGGTTGCCCAGTGGTGCCTTAGTTAGAGATACGAGGCTTCTAGGCACAGGAATAATACAAACAGCAGCAACACCTGCTGGACCAAAGTAGCATTTGGTTCTGGCTGTGCAAATTGCATATATTTCGTCTTTTAGCCCCACCTCATAACTGTATTGGCTTGCTAACAATGTGCAGGTTGTTTGTGTGCACAGTGGTTTCCATCATCCAGCTCCTACTGCGCAGCTTTACTGCATCCCAAATCTGTGTGAGGACGAGGCTGTGTTGACACTCAGGGCTGCAGAGGAGCCATATCATGCTCTGACTGGTCCCTGGCTGAGAGACCAGAGCAATGGATGGGATGTACCTGTTAGTGCATCTGCCTTGAATGAACTGTACCCATAAGTGCTGTATCCATGAAATAGATGCATTGCTCTCTGATCAGATGGGTTGGCTCTTTTTCTTTCATTCAAGTCATTGGTTCTTTTATGTGAAAGAAATCAGGAACAGGATTTCTGGAATTGACTTAAAATAGCAAAAATCCAACCTAATATGACTTTTCCAATGATAATCACATCATTAATGAATAAGCACTTCTATACCATTTTGGAAAACAGCCACCATTAGGAAGTCTGCTTTCTTCAGAAGGAAGACTATTCACTAGCAAAGAAAAGGTCAAAGGCAATTGTTTTGTCTAAATGATCATGACTATTTCTTTTGACAAGCACTGTAACAATTTCTGGCATGGTCCTTGAACTGAATGAAAACCTAGCTTGAATAGACTTAACATTGAATATTTGGAGTGAATTTTCTATCCTGATTTTTATTTTAGATCAGTATTGGAAATGAAAAAATAATGCTGTGTTGTTTCTTACTGAAACGTACCAGCCAGTATCTCAGAGCTTGACAGTTCCTTTCTTTTCCTTTTACCGCCTGGAGAAAGCTTTGGAAGAGCTTATTTACTGGGAGCTGGAGAGTCTTTTTCAGCTCCCTCTAACAAAGAAATTCCTTTAGCTTAGTACAACAGTGCAAAGTAATTAGCAAGTGTTCCCAATGGAAGATCATTTGAAACTGTCTCAGACCATCTGTACGAGAGACCTTACTGGCAGCAATAGGAATTTCATTAATTGTATGTATTTAAAACACACAATTGAAGAAGTAGCAATCCTTTCTAAAGCCCTACCTGACATTTCTCTGCCACTAACATTACCCGCTTCTTAATTAAAAAATCCCATAGTGGTAAGCTTTGTATGAGCTTTTTAGCTATGTTCTCCCCATGGAAATTTACTGAAATGCAATGGACCATCTCCCCATTCAATCTGTGGAACTGAAGCAGATCAGACTATCTCCTACATCCAAACTAACTTGAAGCCCAGCAGCATTTATGCAGAGCAGCCCCAGGCCTGGCCCATACATCACTGCACTCTTGCATGTCTCAGTAAGCAAAAAAGGATGTAGGAGATCACAGAGAAACAGACTGTTTTGGGCCTTTGACTCTTCAATGCACGAGAGCAAGTGATGGTGGTGATAAGCAGCTTTGTTGCAAAGACTTGTACATTAGATGAAACCTGGAACAGGCTCATCAACGATGTGTTGTGAGACATGTCCTTTGGGGTCTGATAAGCTTTTTGACTCCTATTTCTTGATAAGAGTTGGGATGAGGCAGTAGGAAGGAAGACCCTTCCTCTGCTGTAGGAAGAGCTGCAAAGCAACCAACTACTTCACCATTTGCTTCCCACCCCCCTCTTCCTGCTCAGCATCCCCCATCCCTACAAAGATGTACCTAACAATAAACAGAAACTCCTTCACACAGAACCCTGTGAAATTCTATGAAGCAGGCCAAAGTCTTAGAGGACAGAAAAAAACAAGGACAGAATAAAAAGCAGATGGGAGTGCAGTTAACTGAGAAGAATATGGTTGTGATATGGGAAGACAGCCTTGATAAATTTTTGATCAAACATACCTGCACTTTCAATAGAATACAAAGTTAGGGTGTGAACCCTAAGGCAATATGTTCATATGGGAACATATTTAGCTTAGGCAGTTCCCAAAGGCTAAATATGCTGACCACTGATAATCCTTTGCAGTTGCTTCTGCACTTCTAGTGTTTTTGCCTGTAAAAAAAGTTTGTAATAATGTATTTGGTAGCTTTATTTTCCATTAAGAAAACAATAAATCATATCATGGGTTTCTGAATACACATGCATTAGGGAAGGAATGACTACTGGGACAGGATTATTTTCTATTTCTTTCCCTGCACATGCAAGTCTGGCCGGTTTCAATACTGAGCGTGGAGCTGAAAAACAGTGTTGCCTAATCTCATACTTCTGTGTTCTTACACAGCCCATGCTTCAAGTCACCATGGAGACATCTGAGACCCCCAGATTCCACTCTTCTTTGAGATTTCCTGGTTGCAGACAAAAGTTTGGGAAGATGAATCCTAAATCCCATATGAATCTACAATTTATCATTCAGTCTTATGATTTTGGTATACTTTAAGTTAGAAAAAACTATTTTCCTATCAATTTCTTTGCCTCCTTTTTCATAATAGGGAGGAAGGAGGAACAGGAGGAAAGTACAAACTGAACTTTTATTTCACTTCTGTGTGAGCCATGCAAGGGGAAATTCTGGTATCTTAGGCTCCCTCCTCATTGCCCTCACGCACAGAAAGGCCAGGCTCTGTTTGGCTCCTGAGGCTGAACCAATCATGGTAACAATTTACTGAAAAACATGATGAAATAGGATCCTTAAAGCTGACAGTCCCTGGTGTTCAGAATTCATTAAAATATATTTTAGTTCATGCAACATAGACTGTTCTCCCTTCCCCAAGAATACAAAAATAAGAGAAGGCTGCTTCCCATCAGCTAGAGCAGAAGATACTTTATGCCTTTGGACCTTAGTTCCAGGCACCAGCACATTCCAGATTCTGGTTTTTGGCCCTTGTTACATGGACTCTTTATTGCTTGAGTTAATCTACTGGCTGGATTAAATTCTTGTTTTTAAATCTGACAGCAAAATGGACAAAGAGAAATCCAAGAAGAAATTGAGCAAAACATGACACGGAGGTGAAATCTTGTTTTCCACATATAGGGCCAAATGTGAAGTCAGTGGAGTAGCTTTGAATGTACAGTGGTGGAGCTGAAGGCAGGATTTGGCCTTTGAAGCTGTGGATTGCTAGATTTGGAAGAGTATGCCGGTCGCTCCATTGCAGCTTGGCTCTGACAAAATATGACTTCTGGACATAGTCCCAACAAGACAGGAATTATTTCAAACAATAATCGTTTTGTTTGCATAGCATAAGTTTTCACTCAGTTCTAAATAGATCTTTTAAATTAAATTTCCCTTGAAAAACAATGATTTAAGGAACAGAGTGGTTAGTCAAACTGAGGGTATTCCTGGTGAAAACTAGATCTTGGGGTGGGGTCTGTTGGAAGCCCAAACCACTGCTTAGTTTTTGCCATGACCACAAGAATAGGATGTTCAATCTCAAGCAGGGAGTAAGTCTGCCTCATGGTTTCCTCTGCCTTTGCTGTAACAAGACAAAAAATTCACAGAGAGCAATGACAAAGGGTTTGTGTTTTTTTCTCTCGCGCTCCCCGCTCAGTGAGGAAAGGCAAACCATGGCTTTCAAAACACTTCATCTGTGGACCACACACAGCCTGAGGTTAACACTATTATTGCTCCTTTGTCAGGCTTTTTTTGTCTGCTCTGCCAAATGAATTGCTTGTTTCTTTATTAAATAGATTTTTTTTTCCAGTAGCTGTCTCCCTTAACCTCAAAATAACCCCCTTCCCTAGGAAAAAAGGATCAGCTGTGTACTCTTGTCCCCTTGGTGAAATGACAGAGACAACATTTTGCCAAAGGATGTTATGGAGTGTCCTCTGAACCTCTTATAGAAAAAGGAAAGCAAACATAAACATATTTCTCCTCTCACTTTGGGGGTGAAGAGTAAGTATATGGTACTGAGGTTGAACTCTGGTTACTTCAACTTCTTTAACTAATTTCAAAGACAACTGACCCTTCAGAAAGAACGACTGAACTTAAAAGAAGACTTTTTAACAGATTATTAATTTCCTCTTGAATTAATATCTATCTATGAGAGACAGGCAACTCTATCAGGAAAGCCTTTCTGCTTTCTGGGAGTTTTGAAGGAATGAGCAGGATGATTGTTTAAAGAAAGATTTGTGCCTATATGTTCAGAGTGGCTATCACTTAATGTATCTTCAGTCATTGTCAGTATTTCAAAGACTTTAGAAGGTTCCCTAAAATATCACCAGGACTATCATAATCTTCCCTCATATAGTTTTCAGTTCACAGCTCTTATAGTCATATTGACTCTCCTCATTTTCCTAGGGCTACAAAAAGAAGTTCTGGATCCAGGAATCCAACTTTCTCCTTTTATTCTCTGTACAGTACACTTCCTTCTGATGCAATCTTTTTTACCCTTCCCTCTGTCTTCTTCTTTTCTCTCACCCATTTTGATTTCCAAATTGCATATTAACCCCTCACTTGTTCACCTGCTTGTTCCCTATTTGATTTATCTTCACTCTCTGCTATTTGCCCTCATGGTTAGCCAGTGCCTAATGCTCTGCCTCTGCATAGAATCATAAAATCACAGAATGGTTAGGGTTGGAAAGGACCTTAAGATCATCCAGTCCCAACACCCCTGCCATGGGCAGGGATGCCTCATCCTAGACCATGTTGCCCACGGTTTTGTTCAACCTGGCCTTGAACATCAGGTAGCATTCCTGGCTGTGCTGTGCCATCTGCTTGGGAATCCCATTTGCTGCCACACTGGGAAGACAGCACCCTCTAGAATGGTGTGGTATGGCTTGGTGTGAACCCCAGGGCTGCTGGACCCCAGGTATTGCCCATTCTCCATCTCTATGCTTAGTAGCTCTACCCAGAAGGCCTGGACTAACAAATGCACTGTCATGATCTAGTCAGATCAAGATCTGATTTCATCTTTCATTGACTGGCAGGTGACAGCTAAATCTTTCCTTTCAGAGTCACTCAAGGATGTGGGAAATATTTTCATTTCTTCCATCTAGGATTTGTACTATATGAAAAAGATAATTTCCTATTTTTCAGAGGCTATGGAAGCATGATGGCTTCCCAAGAAAGGCTGTTTCTGCAGTGGTTTCTCCAGATTTCTTGTTATCCACTTCAGGCACTGGAAGCTGCTCTAAGGTCTGCCTGGAGGTTTCTCCTCTCCAGGCTGAACAAGCCTAGCTCTTTCAGTATGTCTTCACAGGAGAGATGCTTCAGTTCTCTGATCATCTTTGTGGTCTCTCTGGACTTACTCTTAACAGGTCCACATCCTTCCTATGCTGGGGCCCCAGAGCTGAATGCAATTCAAAATTCAAAGTATACATCATTCCAGATGAGATCTGTGTTTAAACAGTAAACCTCAATATAATGCATATACAATAAAGCTGTTAGAAACTGCCATTTATGTTTTGCATTGGTATGTGGCAGTGCACTATTTTAAAATCAATTTTCCAGAGAAAAAATGAACAGGAAAATGTGGTTTTGTACTGCTAAAGTTTCCCAAGATGGTGGTCAAATCAGCTGGCTATCAAATTGAGAGGATGACTCTACCTCACGTAGCATCCAGCAGAAGAGTATCTAAAAGAATTGTCCCTTCTCTCCACTGATGGAATACACATCGATGAAGGAAAGGCACCTTACACAGTGGCATCCAGAAACTGCCTTTTTCTTCCACACTTCCCGTGCCCCCCCAGAATAAAGGAAAAAAACAAAAAAGCAAACTCCCAAGAAGAAAATAATCTATGTATGTCACTGTGAGACAAACACGTGGCAAATTATACTCTGGAAAGCCAAAAGAAAGGCTGCTGGCTATGTTAAGACAGTGCTGAACCAAACATGTGGGGAAGGAATTGCAGGGAAGGAAAATGTAGTGACATCTGCACCAAAATATGGACTGATCTGAACTTGTGCAAATAATTAATGTAATAATATGCAATATTAAGTTTCTGTGTGAGCGAAGCTTATATTTATAGATGTTGTATATAGAGATGTAAAACACAAGAGTTGTACGGAATAGTGGGAGTTTCTTCTTCTCGATTAGGAGCTATGCAGAGGACCACCACAAGAACAAAAGGAAAAAAAGAGCTTGTTTTTACCACACTGAACTGGAAATCACAGTATATTTCTGACAAGAACCCAGCTGGTGTAAAAATCCTATTGGAGATACTGCAGAAATACCAGTTTGATCACCTCAGCAGAGCTGTTCATAGTATAGGAAGTCAGAAGAGAAAGTATGGATCTGAGGGCCAGACACCTATTTCTTGAAGGAGGAAGGAAGCAGAGGGGTTGTGAGCCTGCCATTAGCACAGCCTGCTGCAAGCTGCACACTATGGATCACATGGATGGCTTGTAGCTGCTCAGTCCACAGCAGGAGCACAGCTGAACTTGGCTTCGTGAGCCATCAAATCGACAGGAGGAAGTGGCATCTTCTCTTCTGAAAAGGAAGCCTGGGAAAGCACCAGGCAGAGAGAATATACCAGAAAGCTTGTTGTGAAAAGCAATAGGGAAACAAAACATTGATCTGCCCTTGTCCTGTGTAGCTGTATGTGCAGGTGTCTGGGAACTGGCTAACCGGTTGGATGAAAGGAGCTGCCCTCCCTGAGGAGGTACAAGCAGAGGAGTTGTACTAACTGCCTGATTTCCTCGATACTGCATGCAAATAATTTCTGTTCAGCAGAATGAATTGCATCCAGTGAAGTGAACAACAGAACCCAAACTATCATCCCTAGGTATGATCAAGTACCTGCTATGAAATCACAAATGTGTCACTGAAAAGGGCAGGGAGCACTTCTGAGGGGAAGTTTCCTAACAGGTCTGAAGTATGTACTGTCCACAGAAGACACTGGCAGGCACTATTTCCAAGTGTCTCACTAGGCTCATCACAAATAACCTCTATTGGCAGCTAACGAGGGGGCAAGATATGAAATTAAAACAATATGCTATTCTTTTTGTCAGTCACACAATGCAACAAATACTTGAGTCAATAAAATCAGATGGCAAGGAGTCATCACCAAATGTGGCAAAACCAAAATTCAAATGAGTTATTCTAAATAAAAGTAGAAGGCAAACAAAAAGACATTATGAATAGCAGATTCAGATAGCTTGGAATCATGTATGACCAGCCAAGGAAATTGTTCCAAAGAAACTGGGGAAAAACTGGGAACAGCATGTTCAGCTAGTTTCCCTTACAGAAACTAGAGTTAAAATAAGACCATGACATCTCAAAATGTCTAACACAAGATTTACTTTTCCCACAGGGCCTTGTGAATGTGAATTACAAGAAATTAATGTTGTTGAAAGGAAGAAAATTGGATAATCTGAAATGTGGTACTGGCAAATATCCCTGTGTGCCTTCTGGTTAGAAAAACCAAAGACTGCTAACGCTAGCAACACTGCTAAAAAAAAAGGTAGACTCTGTTTCCAGACCTGAATGGCCATGGACATATTCTTCAATTGTATCAGATACAGCAATGGAAATAACTACAAAAAGCTCATCATAGCAGGGTGGGAGGGAACAACCCATGGAGAAGAGAAAGCACATCATTTGAAAAAGGTTATTTCAGAAAACCTTTGCGCATCTGACAGAACATAAAGTCTGAGGGATACAAAAGCAAAAACAATCCCTTATGAAAAGTTTATTTGAATGTGAGCATACAGAATAAAATGAATTTCCAGCTATTAGAAAGGAAGGTATTGTATTATGACAGTATTCTGTCACCAGACTCATCTCCAGTTGACATGTCATGCCACAGTTTTCAAGGGTCATGCCACAAACAGAAGTACATTGGAGTCAGAGCTGTTAAATGTGCACCAAGTGTGTTAAATTAATTTTTATAACTTCAGAAAGACTTTTTTTTCCCCTTCAGTAGCAAACAAAGTTTGCTTAACAATATGTTACCTTCCATTTATATGGATGGCCTTGAGGGTCTAAGGGATGAGCTTAGTAGTATTTTGTGTAACAGTCATTCTGTAGTTCGGTAACTGCTGGCAATCTTGAAATGTATAGATCTGTGTAAATGAACTGAATATATGTAAGTGTATATATTCTTACTGGGTAAAAGTTCTTGGCAACCACCAAGTAAAGGGAAATGTACTGGGTCTAAAAAGTGACGAGGCCAGCATTTTTCAACTTCTCACTTCTTAGAGATCTTTTCCAAAGGACTAAGTACATCTTTCCCAAGCAGTGGAATGCAGCTTAAAATGCAGTGTTGCAATAAGCATCTATCTAGTCTGGGAAAACAGGTTATGTATTTAGACATCTTAGCAAAACCTGTATTAATCAACTCATTTAAAAATATTGGTTTGCCTCCTGCATGAATAATGAGAGGAACAAATGTAAAATTTGTTATGGGCTATGAATAGCTAACATATTTTCTAAAGCTCTGACTATCAGGGGAGCTGAATTTTACCTTAAAACATATTAAAACAGGTAGTGATGCATTAAAACATGTTCTTCTTTCTGTCTCCAAGTAGAGTCATAATAGCTGGCATTGTTTCACCAGTGCTGAGTTCTAATTATTGTGACAATACTATGACGCAGATCCCCAAATATAGACACTTTTGTATCCCATGGAGTTTTTAATTGGAAAGACAAAACAGATAAACCAGGATACAGCAAAGTCTGTGTTTCTCCATCCTCCCTTTCTTTGGCTTGATGGTGGTCTGCAATCATCTCAACTTCTATCTCCTACTGATGCTAATGCAGTGGTGATAGACTAACTGTACTGGCAGGAAATAAACCTCAAAGGGCTTTCAGTTTGCACCTTGCAGAACCGGCTTTGTCACCGTGAAAAGATGAATTTACTGGAAGGCAAAATCCCGCATTAAATAAAAACTAATGCTTGTGATTAAGAAACCTTGATACAACTTTTGCAGTGCAGAAGTATAATCAGTGTATCAAACACATCTGGAAGGTGCTTCTGTTTATTCAGGAGGAGACACTGGAATGTGAATACAGGCTAGGTTGGGCCATTCTAAACTTGAAGAATGTAGGTCAGGCACATTTCAGATCTGTTATGACAACTTTTTTTCCAGAAACAAGATGAGAACATTTAAAAAACAAAAGCCAAACAAAACCCTTGGGACAATTACTGATGTTAAACTATGGCTGAATTCAACTCAAAGATCAAAGTCCATCATTTACAGTAAATGATCTTTTATTTATGTAGTTCAGTGTTGATCAGTATTTCACTTCTGATGTCCTTATCAGCAGTTTATTTTCCTTAATCCTTTCCCTTCTGCACTGCATATAACTAGAACAAATTATCTTCTAAAAAAAATTGTTGTTTCCTCTGAATATAACAAAGGTTGGAAGCAGAGAAATGGTGGATGATCCTGATTGCTGGTGCTGTGATAGTGTCAAGAAACAGAGGCTCTTTTGGTAGAAACTCGTAATGGCATTTCCATAGGTAATTGCTATTATTCATGAGTTTGTCTCAGTGATTCCTTGAGCAGGACTTTTCTTTCTGACCCCTCCTGCAGTCAGGCACACTTTCAGCAGATGTGAAATTAGTTTTTTTCTTTCCCAGAGCACAGACGGCAATTTATTTTCACCCCAGACCCCATTTCTGAAGTTGCTAGGCAGATGGGAATGGACCATTTAGCTATCTTTTGATAATTGTATTATAGTTATATCATTCTAGTCTGTTTTTTGCTCTCAGTGGATACGCCAAGGAATTAGGAAGCTGAAGTCTCCTACAGACCTATGAGACAGAGAGAGATCTCACTGATTCTTCCATTCACAGTTCACGGCGCTGCTTCTCAGGTCTCTTATCCCAATCTCATCAAGCTTGGACGATCCCTTCAGTATTACCTCGCTCAGAGTAGAAGTCGTAAGAATGACAAGACTTGCACTTGTCCAACACCTAAGAGTGGTGTGAGTGACAACAGCCACGGAGAGATGTTGATTCTCCAGAACATTTATTTGCAGTCACCAGGGCGTTGGGCAGATTCAAGGAACCAGTTTCTCCTAAAGTACTAACTAATAACACCAAGTCTTCTGAACCATGAGGTTACCCCCAGATTTCTGTAGGCTCCAGAATCACAGGAACTGTAAGTGTGCAAGCCTGATTCCTCAGGTTCCCTATTGAAGGCATGACTTTCTTGCGCAGAAATGGATAATGAGGTGTAGTTTTAGTTTACTGCAAATGTTGTGTGCTGATTGCTTTTGTCCTGTATTTTCCTTTTCCCCAGATGGTAAACATTGCAGTAATAAGTATAGCAATAGACTGGATATTAGTGTTGTCTGCAAAGTGTTTAAGTTCTGAAAAATATACCTGAGACATTAGGAAGTAAAAGAGGGTGCAGTCTATTTTAAAAGGCAGATATCCAGTCCTAGGTGGTTGGAGGGCAAGATCAGAGCGCTCATTAATGATGTGGGTGGTCTGGACTGAAACCAAGGGAGTGGACTGCACTGTGGGAGAAAGAAAGGTTGAATTTATTACTTTTTTACTTAATTCTGTTAAGTAGAAGTTATTCATGGAAAACCATATAGGCGGAGTTGTTGGTAGAGCTGGCAATACTTAGTTTTAATTTACTAAAGATATTTAAGAAGACCTTGGGAGGAAAAAAAAAGAAGAAATTAATTTTTGAAATGAAAAGTGGCTGTGGGGTGAGTGTTCAGCTCTAAAACAATTCTGAATTTTGGAAAATCTGGATCCAAATCTCTTGGGCCATGGAAAGCTCCATGGCTTCTTAAAATCTTTATTTTATATCCATAAGGGTCTCCCTGTGCTTGTTTCCTTTATAGACCATACGGGCTTTTTTAGGAGGGGCAGGGTAAGTATCTTCATCTGGTTATGAAGTAACAGGACCCCCACCATAAAGGGGGGTTTGGAAGCGCTACGGTGGTGTAAATTAGCAAAACCAACTTCCTGGCCAATAGGTATGGATTCCAATCCATTACTCATAGGCAAAATACCCCATAATCATATTACCATTTTTACAAGCAAAGCTTTTGCCCTGGGTTCAGCAGTAGCAGTCATTTTTCTCCTTCTTAGTAGCTGGTGCAGTGCTGTGTTTTTGACTTTCAGCCTGGGAACAGCGCTGATAACACCGATGTTTTCAGTTGCTGCTCAGTAATGTTTAGTCCGACCTAGGACTTTCTGAGTCTCATGCTCTGCCAGGGAGGAGGGGAAGCTGGGAGGAAGCAGAGACAGGACACCTGACCCAAACTGACCAAAGAGGTATTCCATACCACAGCACGTCATGCCCACTATATAAACTGGGGGAGTTACCCAGAAGGGTCAGATCGCTGCTCGGTTGGGCTGGGTATCGGTCCGTGGGTGGTGAACGGTTGTATTCTCTTCCCTTGTTATTTCCCTTATCATTATTATTATTTGTGGTAGCAGTAGTGGTTTGTGTTATTGCCTTAGTTACTGGACTGTTCTTATCTCAGCCCGTGGGAGTTACATTCTTCCAATTCTCCTCCCCATCCCTCTGGGAGTGGGGGGAGGAAAGGGTTGGAATGAGAGAAAGGCTTTATGGCTGACTGAGCTTACACCATGACACTTTTTCAACCTCATATTTATCTGGTACATGGCTTTCTGTCAAAAGAGAAAATGATTTTTTTTCGTTTTAATAAATAAATAAATAAATGCACTTCTGCACTGCATGGAACATTTACACCTGAGTTTGTGATATACTGAAGATGGGAGCAGGTGTATGACTTCTGCAGCACTGCTGAGAAACACTGGACCAAAGCCTCTGTCAAGATCACTGAAAAAAAGACCTATTATTAGTGGCACCAGTCCCAGGTATGACAGCAGAGAGTTTTTCCCATTATACTTTGAAGATCACTAAACCAAGGTCACTAAAGACAGCAAATAGAGAAAATGGAGAAAAAAAATATTCTGGAGCAGCTCAATTGGAGCAAACGAGTAAGGAAGCAACTTTTTTTACTACCATTTTGCATGTAATATACCCCTTCAAAGTCAGCGATAATTGGTCTAAAAGGTTTAGCCTACTTGAGACAAGTTTAAGGTTGCAACTTTGTTTAAAAAAGCAGAAATTAATATTTTCTAAGTTCCTAAAAACCTTTATGTTCAAGTGTGCTCTCTTTACCTCTGGTTATGAGGTATTCCCAAACAAAACTATAGAGGGACCAGAGAGGATGTGGAGCCTCCATCCCTGGAGACACCAAAACCCACAGGCACGGACCTGGGCAACCTGCTCTGTTTTCCCCTGACTTGAGTAGGGGGTTGGAGAAGACCACCTCCAGAGGTGACTGCCAGCCTGTGCAATTCTGTGAGCCTGGGGCTGTACCCCATCCTGTTTGAAACAATATTTGGAGAACACTGCTTCCTGGGACTCTTGGATGGTTTAGAATTGCATCTGGACAATAATTTAACTCTGCTATGCTTTTGTTGTGGGTTAACTCCAGCACGTAGCTGAGCCTTACAGAGCCCTCTCTCACCCCTATCCAGTCAGGACAGGGGGGAGAATGGCAAAGGAAAAAGTGAGAAAACTCACAGGTTGAGAAAAAGACAGTTTAATAGATAAAGAAAAAGCTGGATGTGCAAGCAAAACAGAGTAAGGAATTGATTCAGCACTTCCCACTGGCAGGCAGGTGTTTAGATATCCCCAGGACACCAAGGCTACAACACATGTAACAATTACTTGGGAATACAAACACCTTATCCCCAAAGTCCTCCCTTCTTCCTCCTTTCACTCAGGTTTTATTGCTGTGCACAGTGTCATGTGTCCCAGCTGTGCCCTCCCAACTGGCACTGCCACCCCAGCCTATTCACTGGTGGGGCAGCATGAGAAACAGAAAGCTTCAACACTATGCAAGGACTGTTCAGCAGCAGCTAAAACAGGGGCCTGTTATCAGTGCTGCTTTGGCCACAAATCCAAAGCATAGCACCATACAATCTACCACAAAAAAAACAACAACAACAACAAACAACTTACATCTATCCCAGCCAAAACCAGTATTCCAGTTCTTTTTATTACCACAATGCTTATCTTCTTCACCTATCTCCTGAGTCACTCTACGTTCAGTCAGCAAAGCCTGTATTTTATACTTATTCCAGCCTTTTTACTTCATTTAAAGAGCAATTCCAACGAGCTAGTTCCATATTTTATTAAAAAAATAATTTCTTTCAGTGCATCGGATGTATTCAGCAACTCTGCAGTTGTAAAAGTCTTTGCCAAAAGAAACCCCGTAGTCGACTGGCGTCACACTTAACAGCTCCAGCAAGAGGAGCTCTTAGCTACTGGCTCATTTCCATTCTCCTTTGCATCCCTATAAATCAGGAGTCAGTTATTTAACACGTAAAGGGTACAAGCAGTAACGGAAACTGGGTTTAGGCTTCCCTACTTTGCACTGGTATCAGGCTGTTGTGCTGCGGATTGCCATGAGCCACTGCAGGTCCCACAGCCGCATTGCCTGCAGCTTTCTAAAGCTATTGTAGATTACGAATTCACAGGGGTCATGTGAAAGGAAGAGATCTGTGTTGTATGCATTTCTCACTCACTATGCTAACAAGAAGAAGTACTGATTAAAAAAAATAAAAGAAAATAAAAGAAAATTGGAAGGTGCTCAGTGGAGAACAGAGAAAAGGTGATTGGGACCAACTCGGCAACAAACGGAAGGGGAAACTCAAACATGAATGCAAGAGACTATTAGTGACTGCATGGAGCAGTGGAAGGCTGTTGGATAGCTGAAGGCAAAAAAAACACCCCGAAGAGAGAAATCTAGTGATTTCCAGCCTCCTCCTGTGGTTTACTGCCTGGTGTATAATGTCCTGAATACATTAGATATTACAGACTCATTCATCACAAATGCACTTTAATGGAACAAAAGGCAGGGGCAAAATTAATGCTGGGGAGAAGGAATGGCCTGAGTGTGTGTGGAAGGGGAGAGATGTTTATTTCCGTTTTAGCTTGAGTTAAAAGATTGCTCTGTATTTGTGTATGCAAAGCTTTTCACTAATAGCTACTGGAAAACCACAAAAGTAAGCAAAGAGTACAGAATTCCTGGATTTGTGAGCATACAGATGATGGTTATCATAAAGCTCAACTGAAAAATCCCAGATAAACTCGATAAACATTAGGAGATGGTTTTAAACTAACAAAACCAAAAAAAAAAGTAAAGATGCTAAAAGACACAACTCATCCCTGTTGTGAGAATGCTGTAATACTTAGCCACAAAAAGGGGACTTAAGCACACAGAAGGAGCTTTATTCCAACCTATTTCATTTTGCTTTGCCAATTTAATTCAGATTTTTAATATACCTTTCTGAAAATCTTGAGAAAATTGGATGTAGGAGAGCTAGCAAGAGACTCACTTGCAATTGGGACTTTATGAGATGTCACAAAAATAAATGTGGTGAAGACTTTAGAGATCACTAGGGTCTCCAGTTGACTCACTGAAGAAACTGGAAGCAAACACTATGGGAACCAGTAAGTCCCATTAGAGGCTGCATGCACGTTTCTAACTTGCTCTGCACGCAAAAGCAGCTCAGAAAAAAATCCATATTTATGAAATCTGAATTCACTTCAGAATATTTTAATAACAATAATAGCTTGATTAAGATCTAAGTGAAAATATGAAGCTCTAAAATGAGTTATTTTAATAGTACATAATTTTCCCTTTTGAAGCTTTGCCTAGAAAGGAGTTAATCCTCATGGACTAAAGAATACAATACACATAGGAAAGATCTTTTGACTGGGTATTCATTTCTGTAATGTTAATGACACACATGCAATTGTGCAGGCCCTACCCACACAATTAAGATGGCAAAATCAAGCTCTCTTAAACACAGGTATTGCCAAAACTCAGACTGCCTCTACAATTGAGGTTCAGCCCCCTTCCATGCAAGTTCTGCGATAATACCATTGGCTTTATGGGTAAAAACTACTCTTTTTTTTACAATGGAGTCAGCCTTTAAGTACAGAATTGACTGTTCAGAGAGGTCAATAGCTATAACAAATATAGTCTTCACAATTCAGCTAGTGACCTACTTATTACCCACCATCCAAAGCCTACAGAGAATCGAGTTTCTGCATGTGAAGGGAAGCTGCAGGAAAGAAAATGATGAGATCATGCCACTGAAGAAGGAACAGTAATGCACACAACACAAGAGGACTAAATTAGGGATGCTCACAACCACCTCAAGAGTTGCATTTTCAAGCACTTCAGCATTTCCTAAGTATATTTCATCTAATGATCTGATTTCTGAATGTTATTTCCTGGGTTTTCTTTATGTCTGAAGACCCAATAATAAGCCACCATTAAGAACAGGGCTGAATGCTGATATGCGCTACTGCCATATAATTGAACAATTATAATTAATAACAGAAGATTTATAATAAGGGTTATTCTTTCTCCAACATATATCCTGTGTCAAAATGATGAAGTAGAAGAAATTGCCAAGGATATCCAGCCCAAATCTCTCTACTCGTGCCCTTTGAGAAGATGTGCATTCCCACAGACCCAAGCTGATTGAACACTGTTGTTTAGGTCTGCTCTGGGAGCATGGCTTCCCAAAGGCTAAGCTGAACCAAAGTTGCACAGCCACCGGAAAGAAAAATTTGCTCTCCCCTCCATCTCCATTGTTTCTCCTCCATCCTCCTCATTACAGAAGAGAGACTCCTCTGGCCCCAAGCTGCTCCCTCTGCTTGAATTTCAGCAGCTTCCCATACACAGAGGAAGACCTACAGCTTTCCCAGACAGGTCAAAAGACATTTTTACAGTGGGAAGCATGCAGCAACCCAAATGCAGGGTTGCTCCCTGCTAGTTCTAGAATGTCTGGCCCAGACGGCACTGTCACAAAAGTACTGTTCATTCATATCTGTGATGGGAGTTTATATTTCCATACATTTAGGTCTCTGGATTTCAGGCAATGACTTGTGAGAGACATATTATCTCAGCACTGGTGTCACATAAGCTCATATTTATAGGGATTTTTTTCTTGGCCATCTCAGAAGGAAATGATCTAATTACAGGCTAATATAGTAGGATCATTATTATGTTAGCTGCCCAAGCCTTCTCATTATAAGACCCCTTTTTGCATTGCCTGTAATTTTGCAGTTTTAACTCTTTGACCCAATTTCTTTCATCGCATGAGACTTCTTCAGTCTTTTTTAAAAGTAAAATTTTCTGCCAAATCCCATACTAATTCCCAAGAATGCAGCTGAAAAGAGAGATGCTATTTTCCTAACGCCAAATCTTCCATTTGAAAACTCTAGCCGACGTGTAGCTTTGAGAAGCTTTCTAGAAGACTAGAAATCTGGGCTGCAGGGGGACTTACAGGATTCTCCTCTGAAAATCAAATGAAACTTACTGATGCAGCAAAAGTCTAGAAAAACTACAGTTTGCACACATTCAGTAGACACTTGCCAGAACTTCATAATGCAGCTTTTCAGAGATGCTGTCTACAACGAGCACACTAGACTTTATAAGGCTTTTCTGCGGCAGGAAGGGTTATAACCTAATACCACTAATAATTGCTCCTTCAGATTAAGTTGCAGGTCTGTGCAACAGATTTAAAGTTTCTAGCATGCCGATAAATCCTGTTATTGTCAGGACAATTACACAGTTGAATTTTCCTTGTTTGCATCTTTCATAAGCTTAAGAATTTTGGCATAAAAACTCTCCTTCAAAAAAAAAAAAAAAAAGGGCAAAACAACAGCATAAAACCCATGCAAAGTGGTTATTATTATCCCCATTATACAGATTTGCATCTGAGATATGTGAAGTTTAAAGCCAAATGTATCCATTGGCTTTTGGGTATCCAGCCAAAAAACCAAATTTGATTTTTTAAAAACTTCATTTTTCTGATCACATGGCTTGATACAGCTGTAGCTGCGTGTTCTCAGAATCCTGCAAAGCTGTCTCAGGATCAGGCACTCAAAGAATAGGGAATGTGCAGGATGAAGACTACCTGCAAAGAACATGGAAACAAAAATGATCTCTCACAGTCCATATCTGAACTTGCATTACATAGGGGAGTACAGCCAGGGTGTGAAAGGGACTTCCTGAGTTGAGAACTGACTTACAGTAATATCCTTTTGACACAGTTTACCCACCAAGATTAAACTTCATATGATATAAATAGGCATATTCGTTTCCCAAAAAGTATGTGGTCAGACCTATTTCAGTATCAGCTTAGTCTTTTTGTGGCTTTTCTCTTGTTTATATGACCAAAATTGTAGAAAATTATTAGCATATTTTGTCTTGAAAAAGTTTAACCACTGTTTGCACAGTAATTATGGCAAGTATTTGTGTAACAAAGATGCTACATAAATACAAAGATAATAATACTTTTATTCTAAGATTAAACCTTTCATCATGGTGTGTTATACAACAATTAACACTTTCTATTTCAGGAAAACTGAAGTCTCGCTAACAGTAATAGAAGTATTACACTGCGAACTCGAGTACTGGAAAAAGTTGATGACAACTGGATGTAATGATAGTCGCACATTGTTAAAAAATAAGCAGGGAAAATAAAATGCATAATATTTTCTTTAAAACTGTTGAGCCATTCTAACAAACACAGAGAATCACTTGCAATTAAGATAAACACAGCATCCTCTTTGCACTGCTGTGTTTACAGCTCTTTCAAATAGCACAAATGTTTTGGGCTTTTATCAAGCGTGCTTAGATCCTTTTCTCCTAATGAACAACTGTATGCATGGTAGTTGAGAAGAAAAACAAGACTAAGTTAAATACACTCTGGCTGCCTTAACTCAGAATTTCCCTGTATTTATGGGTTTATATTAAATCCCTAAGGTAATTTTAAAATTGTTTTCAGTGTTATTTTATCATTAATCACATTATCATCCAAAAAAACCTGGCTGCAAGTGATTGCTTTGAGGATTGGCAAACACATTTGTACAGCTTGGAACAATTTATTGAAAACATAAGAGAACATGCTGTCTTGAAATGCTGTTGTTCAGAAATGTTCATTTCTTGAATTTCCATTCTATTTATGGGCTCTAAAGACAGACAGGAAAAATACAATTTAAAGTACACCTACAGGTTGCGTACCTTTTTTTTTTGACCACCTTATTTTAACCTCAAGAGAAGGGATCTTCATTGTCTAGCCATGACTTCGCAACGGAATCCTCAGGGGTGGCACACAGGCACACACCAGCCAAGGTAACATGCCTTTTCAAAATACTTGATATTTTCTCCAGGGGAGGAACTTGTAGCCAGTCATGTTGTAAACTAGCGAACATTGGTTTAATAATAGGAAGAATTTTAGTTACAGTTCAACAGAACAATCCTTTTTAGCCAAATGTATTTCTGTGGGCATTTTAGGTATAATGAAGATTTATGGCAAAGAGTTTCTTTATTCCCCCCCTCCCTGCCATATATTTGCCATCTCTATAATACTTCAGTCATTTGCACATTTACATAACTCCCCAAGATGAAGTATAATTATTTTTGCTATTTTACAGCCTGTGAAAATGAGCTACAGCCAGAGTTACACAGAGCACACCTAAAAGAGCAAAAGATGAAACTCCCCAGTGGTAAGTCTCAGTTCAAACAAGATGAAATTTCCTCTTTCACGTCTGTAATTTAAGCTCCAGGGCCCAGATCAAGTCACTAACAATTATTAGTCACTGACAGTTATTAATATGTGAGTCCATACATCCTCCCCACAGCACACTGAATGTTCATCTCTCCTCTTCAGGGCATGCGTTGGGTGTCCTCCACAGGGGATGGTCTAGGACTTTCCCCGATCACCAGCTTAGGCAGCAAACCAAACTGCTGTCTGTTCTAGATACTTAAAATTATATCTTCACATTCCAGAAAATTGCTTATTTCAGATGCCATTTTTAACTGATACCTGATTTTTAGCACTTTGTATTGCTCTTTATGAAGATTTTTAGAGACTTAAGTGATTTTTCTTCTGCAGTTGTAAATCTCGTTACTTCTGCTGACTACGCAAGTAGCAAATGCAGTTTCTTCCCCTTTTTCTGCTTTCCTGGTCTGCCACTGATCAAGTACCTTGTCACCTGCTTTTCCTAAGAACACAGAAGCCCAGAGCTTTTCATCACAAATGGTTTCTTACACTTTCATTAACCTGAGAAGAGGAAGAAAGGAATGAAATATCCTTTCATATGAAAATATGAAATATTTTCAATATGAAAAGCTTTTAACAGAAGTTCATCGCTCAGAGCATCTTCTGGAGGGACAAAAGAAACCCACTGATTACTTGGAGTATTGTGTACAGTTCTGGTGTCCTCAACATAAGAAGGACATGGAACTGTTGGAAGAAGTCCAGAGGATGGCCACGAGGGTGATCAGGGGACTGGAGCACCTCCTGTATGAAGATAGGCTGAGAAAGTTGGGGCTGTTCAGCCTGGAGAAGAGAAGGCTGCATGGAGACCTCATAGCAGCCTTCCAGTACCTGAAGAGGGCCTGTAAGGATGCTGGGGAGGGACTCTTAGGGACTGTAGTGATAGGACAAGGGAGAATGGGTTAAAACTTAGGGGAAGTTCAGGTTAGATATAAGTAAGAAGTTCTTTACTGTGAGGGTGGTGAGGCACTGGAACAGGTTGCCCAAGGAAGTTGTGAATGCTCCATCGCTGGCAGTATTCAAGGCCAGGCTGGACAGAGCCTTGGATGGCATGGTTTAGTGGGAGGTGTCCCTGCCCATGGCATGGGGGTTGGAACTAGATGATCTTAAGGTCCTTTCCAACCCTAACTATTCGGAGATTCTATAACGTTCAATGGCAAAAATCTGCTATAACACTTCTAGGTCAAGATTTTTTTAAAAATGTAATCTCGATTTCTGTTAATCCATCTACCTGGTTGGATGCAAAGTTCTGTCTGCATGTAGGTTTCATACAGGAGCAAATGCAAATCTTTCCTCTACACAGGAGAGAATGAGCTGGCTCCCTCATGAATCAGCTAGAATCCCATAATTCTAGCTTGCTTCCCCATGTGGTCACTTGTTTCAAGCTCACAAAGGCTGGACTCAAAAGCCCAGCGGTCCAACTTGACTCTCCTACGTTATTGTTATTTTTAATCCAATCTTGAACGAGGAGAGTGACATATGTGCTTAGGCGTTCATAACAGCTTCCTTTTAAAATTAAATATAGCTGTCTTTTAAAAAATTGAACCTTGGAAACGCACTAGATAGAAAGATTCCCCTGACCACAAGCATGCATAATTTAAAATCACAGCCAGACTTCAAAGATGCTGCCTTTACACCCACACCAGGCTCATTTTTATTGCAATTCTTTTCTAAATAACTAATTGCCTGCTAAGCATTAAATAAGCAATTTACACTTTCCCCTTTATTCTTTATGGGATAGTTGACTTAATGCTGACAGCACAACTACCAGCTTAACCGACAGCAACACAACACTGGTCAGGTCACTCCATCCCAGTTTCCCAGGGCTACGAGGCATGTATAACGACTTCTCTCCTGTTTCATTGTGCTGTAAAGGTTTCTTGAGTAACTTTTACCATGTTCTACTTCAGGTCTAATTCAGCATCTCCTGCCAAGTAACTAGTCCTTACTTAGACTGATGACAGAGAGCTTAGCAATGTTTTTGTCAATGCTCTGACTCCAGAAAGCTGAGCTTTTCGTACAGAAACTGCATGACCACTGGCAAAACTTCAGCAGCTCGACTTGCACACTGCCTTATGCGTCACTTCTGTTTCCCCAGCAAGACACCAGTGCTGGTATATTTTTTTTGCGTGAGGGCCTTAAAATGAAAATCAGTTTTTGGGAGTTGTATCTGTACTCTGCTGAAGTCTCCTTTCTTCCCATCCTGAGCAGCATGCCTCTTTCCAGAGCTACTGCCAAGGGAGGAAGCTGTGCTGTCCCAGCCACCTCCAGTCACCACACTCCGAAATGATGCAGAGTTAAATGCTATGGATGCCACAGCTTAGCACATAGACTGATCCAGACAAGCAAGTGGTTTATCAAAGACAACACTGGGTTTGTATTTCCAGCACTCTTCCCCAGTCTCTCCCACTGAACTTCACACTAAAACAAAAACAAACAAAAAAATCCAAAACCCAAAACAAAACAAAAAAAAAACAAACAAAAAACTATAATGGAAATGTAAGGCCACCTTCAGCCATTTGTTAAGTTACTCATCTAAAGACGGTAAGAGAGAGATTAAGATAACAAGATCATAGAAACCTGAATGTTTACTGACTCTCCCAGTAGATCATGCTTATCCTGAGATAATCCAAGAGCATTTTCTTATACATCTAGTAACATTTAAAGAGCAGTGGTCAGGTTTTCACAAACTGTAAGGTGTTACATCAGTATCAGTGGCCTGTTTTTATTTAGATACAATGTGCTTTGCAGCATACTTTTGCTTGGCAATATTTAGTGACACAAACCCAACTGATCCCAAGTACTACCAGGTAAGCAGAGAGTTTACTTTCTAAACACCTCGTTAGGTCAGCACCATTTACTGACATACAATTACATTGACACAGGGACTGAAGATAGTTCACCTAGATTCTTCTTTGAGGTCAAGCCTGGAACCTTATGGTAGCTGTTGCAGTTTTTATGAGCTTTAGACCTTCCTGGAAAGCCACTGGCTCAGCCCCCCTTCCCCCAGCTGTGGGGGAAGCTTGGGGAATCTGACCTCCTCTATCAGTGGTCTAAATTAGGCAAAATGAGTAATTTGATTCTCTTCACATTCCCAGATGCTGTTTTACTCTTACAGTATGCTAAAACTCCTGTACAAAGCCTACCTGTCAGTATAAATGTTCAAGATAAATGGAGCCAATTATGTCCTGTTGACCAAATGTTGGTTTAATCTCCATGAAACCTACCCCAACTTATTTTAAAACAGACATATTTTGTAAGTTATATAAATCTACTTAATTTTCTTAGGACATTATGGTTTTGCTGTTTATTTTTAATTTTTCAGGAATTCCTTAAGTACAGGAGTGTACAATTATCATGGGCAACTTTCGCAAAGTGTTATGCAAGGTGATTTGGGATTCTGCTCCAGGATCTTCATCCATCTATCTATCTATCTATCTATCTATCTATCTATCTATCTATCTATCTATCTATCTATCTTTCATTTCAACAGTTAATTCCCTCCTTCCCCTGTCTGATCTGTGCCAACTCCTCTTTCTGCTTTCCCTGGGAGCCTGTGCTGACTCAATCCCCATACCAAATCTGCAATATAAGGACCCATTACTGTTAGCTTCATTCCTCTCATGGTTACAGTTGTCTTGGATTTTATACTTTGCATGTATTTTATGCACATAAACTTTATGCACAGACTGAGATATTCAACATCTTTGTTGGTGACATGGACAGTGGGATTGAGTGCGCCCTCAGCAAGTTTGCTGATAACACAGCTGTGTGGTTCAGTTGATACATTGGAGGGAAGGAATGCCATCCAGAGGGACCTTGACACGCTTGTGAGGTGGGCTGATGCCAACCTGATGAAGTTTAACCATGCCAAGTAAAAGGTCCTACACCTGGGTTGGAGCAACCCCAGGCACAGCTACAGGTTGGGCAGAGAAGAGATTCAGAACAGCCCTGAGGAGAAGGACTTGGGGGTGTTGGTAGATGAGAAAATGAACATGAGCCGGCAGTGTGCGCTTGCAGCCCAGAAAGCCAACCGTATCCTGGGCTGCATCAAAAGGAGTGTGACCAGCAGGTCGAGGGAGGTGCTCCTGCCCCTCTACTCTGCTCTCGTGAGACCTCACTTGGAGTATTGCGTGCAGTTCTGGTGTTCTCAACATAAAAAGGACATGGAACTGTTGGAAGAAGTCCAGAGGAGGGCCACGAGGATGATCAGGGGACTGGAGCACCTTCTGAATGAAGACAGGCTGAGAAAATTGGGGCTGTTCAGCCTGGAGAAGAGAAAGCTGCATGAAGACCTCATAGCAGCCTCCAAGTAACTGAAGGAGGCCTACAAGGATGCTGTGGAGGGACTCTTCATGAGGGACTGTAGTGATAGGACAAGGGGTAATGGGTTCGAACTTAAACAGGGGAAGTTTAGATTGGATATAAGGAGGAAGTTCTTTACTGTGAGGGTGGTGAGGCACTGGAATGGGCTGCCCAGGGAAGTTGTGAATGCTCCATCCTTGACAGTGTTCAAGGCCAGGTTGGACAGAGCCTTGGGTGCCATGGTTTAGCATGAGGTGTCCTTGTCCATGGCAGGGGAGTTGGAACTTGATGATCTTAAGGTCCTTTCCAACCCTAACTATTCAATGATTCTATGTTTATTCTTATCTTCTCCCACAATAGTCCAACAAAGGAAATGACAAATCCAGAAGGATGTTATACTCAGCACACAATTTCTAAAAATGCTGTTAGAAGCTAGAATGGGGGCAATAGAACACATGTAGAATAAAAGCCCGCTTTGCTGAAGGGCATACCATCTTTCTGGTATACCCTAGGAAAGGACTGAGCACCAAAACGGCTAAGCTTTCCTGGGCTGAATGTAGTAAAGCATTTCAACCCAACCGCAGGCAAGCAATCCAAGCATTTTCACTAACTAGACAGTCGACAAGCAGGCAGACTGAAGTGTCCAAGGAAAGGAAACACCTTAAATAGACTAAAATGCTAAAGTATTTTTGCTGAATAACAAGTACTGCCTGGAGGACACTGTCCTTACTAGCAGTTCTGGCTTGGTTTTGGTTACCGTATAAAGAATCCCCCAGGGCTCAGTATGGTTTCAGGAACTCGCATGCTATTCAAACGTGCAGCCTCTTTCCCTGAAGCCACGTCACCAGGCACTAAGAGATGAGCAGCCCAAAAATAATATTTTGGAAAGAGCGCTGCCAATCCACCCTTTATGTGAACAGCTTTCTCACTGGCTCCTCTTGAGGAATTAAAAGTTATGATACAAAGCCCTCCAGGCAATCTTTCTCTGCTGGTATTCTTAGCTTGTATCTTCACTAATTTTAGTCTGCTGTGATGACCTCTATCACTTACCAGGCAGTTTTGGTTTCAGTTAGTGCATCTAGCTATCTTATTCCTGGGCTATAGCTTTTTTCTAAGTCTGCAGTTTTCTTCTCACACCCATTCCTCTTTCGTTTGTTGTTTCCGTAAGGCATAATATGGAGAAATGCTGCTTCCCGTTCACAAAGAAAAGCCCCAACAAAACAAATCCCAAAGCCACAATTTGTCCTCCCTCTCCTCATGCCTGCTGGCCACCTGACCACGAGGCCATTTTCCACTCATCTGCTGACAACCAATAAAAGGGTAGCAGGCAGCGCTTGTGCTCTTACTCCAGACACAAATCCTGCACTAGGTGTGGGGATCCTCCTGTAGCAGCTACTGCACACTTGTGGAAGAAAGCTGGGAGGCTGAGAGCAGTAGTTGAGGCTGTCCGGTTTGCAAAATGAGAAGCAAAACTGTCATCGCCTCTATGCTTTTAACAGAATGCTGAGAAACATGTTAAATGTTAGAGCTGGTTGGGTAGATGAACGTATCTCAGATCAAAGATCAAGGCTGCAGCTTCAGGCGTACTGGAACAAGTACGTGGAGGAAGGAGCGCGTGTTACCTGTGAGTAGATTAGCTAAAATAACCCTCAGCTCCAGGGGTGGTGAGTGGGAAGAGGACTGCTGAACTCGCAGTGCTGGGAGAGATGTAACTGCTTTGACACCAAACACAAAGCAAGGCAATCACATAATGTTAGAGAGACAAGTTCTCATCTTTAAACTGCAGAATTCCCTTAGTCTGAAAACATCCAGAAAACCCCTAATCCTCCACCATTTGGAGGACTGAGACCCAAACAACCCAAGGTGCCAAGCTTTTCCAGGGCACCTCAGACTGCCCTCATGCAGCCTTTTAATGCTATGTGAGCATCACAAACTCATGTCCTTTCAAACTAATATGATTGGCAGTACAAGTCTGGTATACTCTTAATCTTAAAAAAAAAATAAACAAATTAGTGAAATACAGTAAGAGGAGGAAGGAGAAAGAGCTTTATTACATGCGAACACAGATCAAAACATTTTTCTATGCCTACAGGGGTTTCAGAAAAAAGTACAACAAAACGT
Source organism: Amazona ochrocephala (assembly GCA_039720435.1). Lineage (NCBI taxonomy): Eukaryota > Metazoa > Chordata > Aves > Psittaciformes > Psittacidae > Amazona > Amazona ochrocephala. The sequence goes on from CM077879.1 coordinate 68,942,180, forward strand.
AACTTTCAATGAGATGTAATTGATGAATGATTTATGGGCTATTTGTGTAGAAGCACTAAGCATGATAAAGTCTCATCTTGATAAATCAGCTCAAATTCCACTAGTGCCATTAATAAATCAAAAGCAGGTCAGCTCCATTCTTAATGTTATTACTGTGGTGCCTTCTGTCTGCTAATGCAAGTTTTAACATCTTCTTCACACATTAGTATGAGACAAAGATACATATACCTCCTTAGTGAATTAATTAGGAGGATTTTGCATCCTTCATTTCACAGGCAGGACATCTCCCCATTCTCTCCCTCACACTCTCTTAGCTGTCTGAAGGGAACATCTATAATACACTGAAGGAAAAGTATATAACACCATGATAAACCTGAGCCAAATTAGCATGCTAGCCCTTCCAGAAATGGAGGACTTCCCTCTCCCTTTCTGCAATACCTTCTTCTCAACATGTTCCCTTCCCTCCCCAGATGCACAGGTCACCCCCTCCCTTGTGCTGACACCAGCACTTGTTCAATTGCACAGGAGGTTGATGCAATCTTCTGTCCCAGCAGAACTTAAAAAAAACCAACAAAAAAACCCAACAAAAAAAACCCAAAGCCCACACCACACTGTTTTGTACGCAAGCCAGAATATCTGTGGGAACATTCAGCACAATAGAAAGGCATTTAAGTACTTTAAATTGATTTCAATGCAGTCATGAACACCAAAGCCAGCTCAAGGTAAGAGGAGAGAACAGCATGGTATCTCTCCCTTCTGATAGCTGCCAGTTGCTTATTTGGCTCACCCACCTATGAAACTTTATCTTAAGATTCTATGACACGTTTGTGGGCTTAAGAATCATTAAAATACCAATTAGTCTGATTTCTAATTTCAGTGAGTCTAATTAGTTCCAACACACAAATAATTCTCCACATGCCTTCACTGTGCAGGTCATTGCTCATCTGCAGAAAGAGCTGGGCGCTGTACTACATTTCATATCTATTGCACATCTTAAAAGACATTAAGCTTCTACTTGTAATATCCAGCACCTTTAAGATGACACAAGAATTGTTGGGGTTTTTTCAATATAATGATTTGATAAGCTTATGTGCTCTGAAACAGAATCGGGTTCTGGTCAGTGTGTAAACCCCACTCCTTACAGCTCACTTCCAAAGATATTAGACAGAGAGAGACAGTACAGATAAAGACTAAGGAGAAACAGCTTCTACAGACTCTTTAGAGACTATTCAGAAGAGAAGGGGGACTGAAGAACATACCAAAAGATACACTGTGGAATTTAGGAATCTTAATACAAGCACTGGCATGCCAGTCTGAGCGGCTTTTTCCGTTTTAAACAAAAGCCCAAGAGTAGTTTCAAAAAACAAAACCAAAACCAATTTCTAGAAGGCTATGATCTATTATTTAGTATTAATTTTGCCGGGAACACGATTTTATGCACAGAAACTGAAGATCTAAAAAGTCTGCATAAAGTCAGACACTGATATACACATGCTCCTCGCCCTGCAGAGTTTACAAAGAGCTCATGAGGCACTCCCCTAAAATGAAAGGACTTTCTATGTAAACTGCATATTTCAGTCCCAAATTTAAAAGTGCTTATTAAATTGAACATTCACTAACTTCCTATCTCTGCATTAATCAAATACTAACTAGACTCAGGAATGAGATGATGTAGTATGAGGCTTTATTCCCACATGTTTAATCTTCCCAGAGATTTCACAAATGGTTGAGGCATGACCAAGATTTGCAGGTGTTTATAGACTTAGGTTTTCACTTGCCAGTCACTGTTGCAGCCTCCGAGCACCTTGCAAGAGCTAAAAACACCACAAGCAATCACGCCTCCTTCCTTCCTTCCAGTAGGTAGGCGTAAATTACCTGACTTGAATGACTGGGCTAGAGGGGAGGAAAGCAGAAGCAGGGCAACCGAGGAAACTCACTGGAGGAGTTGAGCACTTCATGCCAAACATTCAGAGCCTGTGGTCGTTCTCATACCTCTTTCAACACACAGCTCCAAAGCCAAGGTCTTACTCGCACATCAATTTGGGCTCCTGTATGCAAATCTCCTACATTTTCTGCACAGGCCTGTGGCCACAGTGAAGCATGCCTGCTGCAGAAAGCCACACAAGCAAAAGGATAACCATCTTGGAACGCAGGAGCTAATCCCACAGAGGCCTTGGAAAAACAGGACAGCCAATGTATGGGAAGAGGACCTCCCTCATTAAGCATATGGGACATCAGTGTGATGATCTTACAGTGACCTGCATTGCTCAGCAGGCAATCTACAGCAGGTTTGGACCAGATGGGACTTTTCAGGGTGTGATCTTGGTCCTTGCTATTGGAAATATTCATGCCTGGCTGTCTCAAGTGCATGGATCACTGTGGAGAATAGGGTGAGGTACAAACTCATAACCAGAAGCAGATGGAAACATTTATTATTGTGGCTCTTCTGCACTCACAGAGCCATGGGGGGTCTGAAGGGTCTGAATGCCAGAGGCTGACAACATTCCTCTGTGATGGGGGATGCTACAGAGAGGCAAGCTATCTCAAGCACGCTCCTCTTTCTCAGCGAGAAATCGAGCTTAGCTTTTGTCCACTGCTGTTACACCAGAAGCTCCCAGTTAAACACCAATAATATTTAAACAGTTTGTCACGTATTAATCTTCTTTGAGAAGACACAAGGAAAAAGGAGATTATCTTATTCTGACTGCTTTATTTTCTTACTGTTATTTCTCATCAAAATTTACTCCATGTTTTGCCGCACAAAACCCTGCACTGCTTCATCTTGTGACTATACGTATATATGAGCTGGGCATTTTAGTAATTATCTCTTGCAGCCTTCCTCCCTCATTTACTGCCCCTCCTCAAGAGATTCAAAACAGGAAAGACCTTATTTTGTATCTGAACATAGCATAAAATGCTCACCAACAGCTTTCAGTAATGAACAAAGATAGAAATCACAAGATTACTTTATCATATAGGCTACTCATTCTACAGTGGCTGTGGAAATCACTTAACACTTCTTTACTCAATTATAAAGAGTGTTAATCTCTTTCACCCCTTGCAAAGACTTCTGTTATTATTGAATGAAAGCTATCAGTAAAAACAATGCAAAGGGAAAATACCAGGCTCAGTAGGAGTTGGCGACCAGCAGACATAACTGTGGGAGTGACTCCCACAGTGGGTTCTGGCCAAGATATGCCAGTTATGTGTTCTTATTTTATCTTCACTGTAAACTGGGTTTTCAACAAATACCTACCCCCCCCCCCAAGGTTATTGAACTAATGGAGTGTGCAAGGTATTTTGCAACTGAAAAAACAATCGGCAAGAGAAGTTTTTCTTACTGTTCTTTCAAGCTAATCAGTAAGGGCTAATCTTATTTTGTATCATTAGACCAGCGCTTATCCTGGGAAAAGGGAACTCAAGTGTTTTATACACAGAAAGGCACTCCTCTCATCACAGGTGCCTAGATGGTGACCCCACTTCAGGGAGAGGTGATGACCTGAAGAAGGAGGTGCACCACGTCAGCAGTTGAGCTGGAAACCCAGCACCCACCTGGCCCCCACATTTTGAGCCTTGCCTCCACTCCCCCCCTCCTCAGCCACTCATATAGCAGCAGTGTTGGCTTGGTCAGCTTGATCACATCAGCAGAAGTAGTAAATCCTTGTTCAGCTTATAGCTGCGTTTTTAAAATCCAGCATGATGTTTCTGACTCATCAGAAACTGTAATCGCTATAAGCATCCCAAGTGAACAGAATCACACCTGAGACCGATCTGGCCTCACTTTTTCAGTTGCTATAGGAGAGATGGATTGAAATGAGCCAGCTCAGCTCCCTAACATCTGCTCGGCAAATGCTCGCATAAATCAGGATGCAGAATATAGTATATTTGCCACACCCTGAATAGCAATAGTCATGCAAGATGAAGAGAAAAATGAAATCCTGGACTTGAAGTCCATGGCAAGACTCCCATTACTTGTAGGAATGGCAATATTTTACTGTAGATTGCTACCAGATGGTAGATTTTAGGACCAATTGGAAAATGCAATTAAAAGTAAAAAAGAATTAAATAACATGCTAGCTGCATTAATTTACTGCATTCAGATTATCAAAATACACAAAATTGGCGTATCTCCAAGTAAAAATCATGACTGCCCTCTTAAAAGTACCCGTTTTTACTCAGAAGAAATCTGAGATTCTTCTAACTAGTGAACTTTTTTCCCCAAGCAAAGAGATCTTCCATAACAATTTGACTTTTAAATGGATAAAGATGCTATTTTTTAATAAGTCACATAGTGTATTTTAGATAAACACAACATCTTACCTATGCTTAGACCATTCTCCCCACGTGTTACATAGAATCTTTTCTAACTGGGGGTTGTTTCTGAGATAATACTGCAGCCTCCTAAACCAAATTCAAACCAAACATCAGCTAATACAATAAGCATAAAGGTGCTTCCACAAGTTCATGTGTGGCTGTTGCTTTCCCCCCCTTTAAGTCCTTACAAATAATGTAATAAGGATATTGCCTTCAGTTATTCTTGAATTCATCCAACATTGAGATGGACTACTGTACCTCACGCTTCTCACTGCGATTGTTTCAGACTGCCTGGATGTTTAGGATGATTAACTTACACTGACCACATTATTAAATTCTTTCTATAACCCTAAGGGAGAATAAAAGCACCTTTTTCTCCTTCATGCTCCAGAACTACAGTTAACAGTTCGCTGAGCTATTATGAACACATACATTCGGACTGCTGGGCAGCACAGTGAGATGTTTTACCCAGGACACAAATTTGAGATACTCTTCCCAAAGTTAATTTGAAACATTTTTATGGGTCTGCTTATATTTTCTCATTGGCTCCATCTAATTTTCTCACAAAGTGAGCATAGGGATTGTTATTTTTAAACTGCTAGCCACAAACTCCATTTGACATATTAAAGAAAAGTTAGTCTTTCTCATTCATGCTACATCATCCCTGAGGACTCCAGAATTTCAGCTTCAGTGAACTACCTCATGTCCAGCTTAGCTGTCTCAGCTCTCAAAAGATTATTAATAAATCGCTATTTTAGCCACTACTGATAAGAATTTTGCCTTCATACAGAGAAGCAGGAATCACCTTGATTATACTATTGACTTTCCTGAGACCTTTAAGATACTTGCAACACCAGCAGTCAGACATTTATCCCAACAGTTTTGGCACCAACCACTGAAAGAGGAATGCTAATCAATTTCCACACCAAAAGCCATCACTTAGCTATTCAATGCAAAGGAGAGACTGGAGCATTGCTGCAGCTCCAAACTGTGGGCAAATGTTGGCTTACTTCCTGCAGACTCCTTTACACTCTTTTTCCCCAAACTGTTTATAGCAGAGCTTCAGCCATACACTGATTGTGAGAAAAGCCAAGAGTCCCAATCCCAGCTCAGTACTCCACAGCACAGTATTGTAAGACAATACTGAAGAACTCGATGGAAATGTGAACTACAAGACAGTAGTGTCATTAGTGCTCTCTACTGGATGAACACATAATTACTCCAAAATTAATACAACACATCAGGGACATCAGTAACAAAGTCGTTTAAAACCACTTGTATTTAAATGATAATACTTGGATTATATTTATAAAACCTTATGCTACTCAGACCAAGTTAAAACCTTATGTCAAGATGCAACACAGAAGTCCCTGAGAACAAAACACAGCTGAAGCCATAACTGATACCTGAAGTAGGCCAATTAGAGAAAAAACCAGCAAGACTGTACAAGAATACTTGAGTCAAGGTAGTTTTAATAAGAAATATTCCTTCCCATTCTTCACATCCTATAATCCATATGCACAGATTAATTTATAGCCAACAACTGTGAAATTCAATTTCAGATACTCTTTTGCCCTCAAAAGTAGTAATGCATTTAGAAGTCACACAACAATTTTCTTCACAGCTTTCACTACCCTGCGAATAAAGGGCAAGCTCCTACTTGGCAGTCACACTAAGCTGTTACTTATTTCACTGTGACTACAAAGTGAAGAAGACTAAGTAAACATTTCTGTAACCCTCCACCATCACCACCAGTGCCTATGGCTCCATCTGAATGAAGACAGCCATAATTTGCCATTTCCTCAAGCCAGCAGTGAATCACCAAGCCTCACCCCCAGCAGAAAGGTCGTGCTGCCATGTAGTTCAGCATTATTCAGAGCCAAAATTATCTAATTTGGCACTAAAGTGGTGATGGTTCAAGCACCTGCAACCACAAGCCTTTGCTTAAAAATGAGTAGTGATTGGCCTTTGTGGGAACCTCTTAATAATGCAATTCCCTACAAGTACCAGAAGCACAGCTACCACTATGCTACTTCCTTCTACCACTGGGCATGCACACTTCTTAAGAAGTTCTTAAACTGCTGAAGAAACACAAAACTTTACTGTAACTGCTACTTGTCTGAATTTCTGCATGCAAAACAGAGGCTTTACTGAGTCACATCAGGTTTTATAGATGCAATAGCTCATTTTGATTTTTTTTAATTGCATTTATGTTATCCCATGTTTGATGAGATTTAAGTTTATAACAGTAGCATTTAAAAGCTAGCTAAGAAACACACGCTATTACGTACAGCCCAGTGCCGACAAGCATGCAGTGTACAAGATGATCTGTGTCCTGTATCAGAGTCAACTGACAGCTGCAAGAGACTTGAGGAGGGGGAGGGGGGATGTAAACAGGGAAAACACCACAACACTGACGAAGCCACAGCAAGAAGCATTTCGTAAGTACCATAAGAATTTATTCCACTGAATTTGTTTAGGGGAGGATAAGATAAAGAGTTGCCAGATGGACAGGGCAGAACAGGTGAAAACCACTGCTAAACACAGAGCTGCTGAGAAACTTTCCCTGCTTAGTGATCCCGCAGTTTTTCTTACCCAGTGAGTTTCACTTCATTCCTGTTTTTCAAGTAGGAAAGGAATGAAGAGAATAATCTTGCTGGGTCCTAGTGATCTGAAGGAGAACATCTATCCTAATGAAAATCTGGAGGTTAAGGAGACTTCAGGGATGAGGCTATCTACAACCTAAGATACCTATTCACATCAGGCTGGACAAATTCTTACAATATGTAAGAGTGTGCATCATCCTGTAAGAAAGTGGGAAGAATATTCAGGCAGAAGAATTACTTGGAAAAAATTAATCTCCTTTGAAAATAGCTATTAAATTAAAAGGACAAACCCCAAATATTTACTTTTGCCCAAAATATTTGTTTGAATACAATGCATACAGATAGCAGGGTGGGCATAAGTGTAGCTGAAATATTAATGAAAACAAGTAGGTCACAGTTACCTTGACCAAATGATTGCTGTATTTTTTCCCACATGGGTTTTTCTTTATGCATACATGACATCTGAAGTTGGTAAGGTTTTGCTTAAACATCTTCTCTTTGGTCTCTAAAATAAGAGTAGGAAATCCACAGCTTTGCATACCCACATACTCTGAAACTCTTGCTCACATTTCTTTCCAGCTTTTCCCTCCCCTTTTTTAAAATCCTCCGGTTGTTTTCAGATCCTCTTCAAAGCTGAGCATTCATGTCCATTCCCAGAAGTGAGATAGGGAATGTGAAAGAGTTGCTGTCGCTCATTCTGGTCTCACCTACTTGGCATTTCCTTAGTACCAAAGATGACCAAGTTAGATGGAGTTGTTTAAAAGCAAGTTTAAAAGCAGCCCTGTGAAATAAGCAGTTAGAAGCTTGCTTAGTTGAAGTTTCTCCCAGCTTGCGGCTTATGCTACATATTCACAACTGGAGAAGAAATACTGACCACAATACACAAACTCTGTATTAGATGTGCTTCCAGGAAAATGAGAAGTTTCAGGAAGAATTCTCTACTCCTCCATACCTGTGATGAAAGGAAATGTTCTTCATCTGTGACTATACTTAAGCCTGTGGTCTGTGAACAAAGGGTGCATTTCAGGTCTAGTGCAGTAATAACATTTTAGTCTTTCCATAGATTCCTTCCACCCTAACACACCCTGTGAAAGCATGGGAGCAGCAGCACTATTGTAGGCTGCCATGCAAGATCACACCAACACCACCTAGGATTCCATTCCAGGAACTGATTGTTCTTCTGCAGAAGTGTTAGTAACTACTTGAGGCCTGTTTGTTTTCTATTCCACATCCTCAGATTCATATTGCTTATTATCCTCACACAGCTTCATTCACATCAATCCCCAAATGCAAAATACAGTAGACAAACCCAAATGATGAAATCATCCACCTAGTTGCTTGTTTATACTGCAGCCAATTCCCTTTCCCAGTAAATTCTGCATAGCTGCTGATTTCATGGTCTCATCAGCACGAAACACCTTTTGCAGCCCTGGGACTTTTCAAATCCAGCAGAGAACAAGTAGCTCCCACTGGAGCCATACAATAATTTTTTTTCCTTTAAATTATTAGTAGGTCCTTTATTATGTTAAAGCTTGATCTGTCCTTTACCTTGGCCTTTAGCAGGTTTGTTACTTAAAGCAAAGCAAAGCTGAAACAGCTCAGGTCAAGAATAATTCTTCAGTTAGCCTGACTAGCTCTTGGATGAAGAGGAGGTTCCCACGATTTCATCCTCACAGGCAGTACCAAGTTTAATCCTGAGACCACATAAAGGCAGCTGTTTCTAATGCCAGAGGGAGGTTGTGGGCAGCCAACTAGAATAGACTCAACTTCAAACTACACACTCTAAGGGCAACCCAAACCTTTCCTTTCTCTCTCACACAGTTCACCACCCAGGAGTAATTTATCCATTATTAACTGGACTGTTAATTGTTTGAGTTTCCTACGTATTCTTTTAGTCAAGAAAAAAACCAACCAAACTAAAAGACCTCCTTTCAAACTTGCCGTCTGTGCAACCTGGAGGGGAAATACACAAGAATTGAAAACAGCCTTACAGAACCTTGTCTTTATTTACAGGAGGCCTGATTGTTTCTGTGCTGTAACTTCCATTTCATTGGTAACTGCGGCATTTTTACCAATGATGATGTTCTTTATTAATTCAACAAGTTGAAGGTTAAAAATGATGAAGATTTAAGTACCACCAATTGAGAAGACAACTCAAGTGAAACATTGCCTTGTCACTGCAACTGAAATACACATGAAATTCTACTGCTGCCCAACACTCAGTTCTCCAGATCTAGTTGGCCCATTACGGGCCCTCTGCTCCAATTCATTTTCCATGTTTTTGTGCAAGATCCTTCAAGCTGAGATTTACAAACACAACTTACAATCCCCACAACAACCCCACCACTGTTATATTTTACTAGAACATCTATCTTTCAACTCAAGCCAAAAAATAACCTTAGATACTTTCAGACATCTTCTGAGGCATTAAAAAAAATATATATATTGACTTCTTTATGCAGCCCAACATGTGGATAGTAAACCATTCATTTATCGCATCCATTTTTAAACACTAAGATGAAAGGCTATTAAACAGTAAAGCCATTTTACAACAAGATTTAAGGACACATTGCAAAAAAAATATTTCAATTGTAGTTCAGTAGAACAAACACTAAGAGATACAGCAAGAAAATGAAATGGCTTTCTTTTAAGGAGTTGACAACTAAATATTGTAATTGTGTAGAGAACATTTGGAAAAGGGCAAGTCATTTTAAAATGATACTAACCTCTAAAGCCAAGTACTAACACATTCCTGCATTTCGTAAGGAATATGCGCTCCCCTCAGAACTGGAATGGCCTTGCACCTCTGCAAACCAGTTAAGGCTGACGACTCTTCCTTGTCATTTAATGCACACCGCAGGAAAACAAATGATGAAACAGTTCATAGCCCTTTCATCAAATTTTGTAAGAACTCAGAATAAACACCGATCCACAACATAGTCATTCAGCATGAAGTAATGACAACATTCTATATTCACTGAGTGCAAGAAACCACTACTATAAACAGGTCAATTTTGACGCCTGTTCCCATCAAGGTAAAACTCTTTTCAAAACTATAACCAAGAGAAGTGGTCTCTCAAGTGAATTGCCTGCACCCCAGTGGATGTGCAAGTCAATCTATCTGGGTGCAAGAAGAAAGTACATCTTATACCATTAACAAACAAATTTGTAAGTAATTTAAAAATAGTTTTTATTTCATCTTTATCTCATACTTCTTCAATTTCTACTCTTGTGTATGTACATAATATATTAGGACAGCAGTACAATGTATTATAAATGAATAAATATACATATATTGGGTGCACACTTAAAGTTTTTACTGATGGGGTGTGCATCAAAAAAAGTTTGGAGACCACTGGCCTTGAGAATGCTGCATCATACTACAGCTGCTACACCGACCACAATTGCTAACACCACCCTGTTGCTGAATTTACTTTCTTACTGTCAGTCTGAAACAGCAGCACGTTTCATGTTTTCAATATGCCTATGAAGACTTTTTCTATTCAAGTATGCCGATACAACAGAAAATTTAGAAAGATGAGGCCTGGACAACAAAGCCTTGCTGACAGAGTACCCTTCGGTGGAGTTACACTGAAGTTACAACTTTTTATCCGATACATATGAAATTATCATTAAAACATACACAACTTCTAAATCAGATTAGAGCTACCCTTTCCTTTTTGCAGTCTGGTAGTCTTGCTTTAGTCTTGCTTTAGTCCTGCACCAGCACTTTTCCTTCACCACCCCCACCCCATCCCCATGTGAAATCATGCAACCTCTCTTGCTGCTTGCCACCTGGTCTCTGTCAGTGCTGCAAGGGGTGCTTGAGCTACACACTCTGGGCCTTGGGATGTTGCTGGGGGTTTGGGGACTGTGCCTCACTTGAGCTAGCACCTCAACACTTCAAGACCCCTCTTGTGGTCCTTGCTGCAGACACAAATGCTGAGGAGACACCACAGTGTGGCTGTCTCTGGCCACCCAGAGATGCAGATGAAGGTGAAGGTCCCAAATGGCCACCAGCAAGTATCCCAGCACTGCAGTGCATGTGGTAGCATGCTGTTTACCAAGGCTGCAATGAAGGTAAGCATGTGAAAATGAACAATTCCAGCACTTTTATAACTGATTCCTAAAAACATTGCCTGCACTGGAAAAAATAAGCAACAAGAAATGTGTATCCCGAATCTACATACCTTCCTAGAATCCAGCAGACTTAGAAAGTTTTTAAGATTATGTAATCTGATTTCTTGTTTAGATCATAGATCCTTTGCTCACACATTGAAAAAGTCCAGTAGTTTACATCTGATTACAGCCTAAGGATACCAAGCGCTACAACACATTGTATATCCCATAGTAGGCTGTTAACCAGGTAATTAATTGCCCGTGTTAGGAATGGGACACACTTCCTTGGATCACAAGTCTTTCTAGCTTTCACTTTCTATCATTTCACAATTTTTATGCCTCGCTCCCCTAAATCAGAGGCAAACACCACCCAAAACTGAGCAGTCAATCTTTGCTGTCATATTTAGCATTCCTTTCATTTACACTTTAATCTTGGAGCCTTAAAAAGAAAACCAGCAATGTGGCACGATGGGAAGCCCAAAAGAAAACTCCAGGAAAGGACCTCTGGTTTATCAAGTCTAGTTGCCTATTATTCAGACACCACTTTGCATTTAATTTCTTTCATAGATATACTTGGCTCTTCCTTCAAAGCAGGTCTCTGCCTGGAAGGCTGTTCCAGAATTAGTTCTAGTAATTAGGAATTTGTTTTTTAATCTAAATCTTATTTACAGAAAGTTATACCCACTTGCTTTTGTTCTAACACTCCTTCAGCCTGGAGTACTTCTGCCCTTCCCCTTGACATTCATATAGAAAAAAAGTAATATTCGGACTCCATAAACAACTATAATGCTACAGATTTAAAAAAAAAAAAAAAAAAAGAAAGCAAAAAACAACAAAAAACACAAAAAAAAAGAAAAAAAAAAAAAAAAACAAAAAACACAAAAAAAAAGCTTACCCATTAAAGCTTCCAGAGCATACAGCCGACAAAATAATTAACTTTCCAGAGTAAGGAACAAGGGGGAGGGGAAAAGAATGGAAAAGGAGCTAGCCAGGCGGTGTGAATTGTTCAGTTATCCAAAGAAGCCTTTTGTCTCCTCATCCTGGATATGAGCTCCTAGATACTGTAATCACTTGTTACGGGGGATAAATTCACAGCAGTTGACTGCAATGTTCCACGTGAAAAAAACTGTACAAAGTGAACTGTATCAAAGAAAGTTAATACCACTCCACCGACCACTAAAACAGAAGCCAAAACACAATCTGTCTTGTTAAAAGGAAATCAAATTTTAAAAAGACATACCATGAGGCCCTGGAATGGGCTGCCCAGGGAAGTTGTGAATGCTCCATCCCTGGCAGTGTTCCAGGCCGGGTTGGACAGAGCCTTGGGTGGCATGGTTTCGTGTGAGGTGTCCCTGCCCATGGCAGGGGGGCTGGAACTAGATGATTTTAAGGTCCTTTCCAACCCTAACTATTCTATGATTCTATCCTTGAGTTTGGTACAACAGCACATCCTTCGTGAAAGGAAACAAGAAAAACGCCTAAGCTTCAGAAAAAATATTATGTATTTTGTTACCTACCTATTCAACTTAGATAGAAAACAAAGAATGGAGCCCAAAAGGTCAACAAATTATCCAGCATTCATTCACAGGCAACAAAAATCTAAGTACCGTATGTACACTGATCTCATACTATGTCCAGAAGATAGGAGCATGCAACATTATTACTGTAAACCATGAAAAAAGGTGTACATTTTAGAGCGGGAAACTTCTCCACTTGCATTAGTTTTATTGAAACCTTCCAAGTTAGGTCTGAATCAGCCTACAATGGCTGTCAGGTCAGCAAGCAGACTTGTCAATAGGTATTCTGAATTTTAGAGTCCATTCGTAAACCCTAAAGTAAGGGCATCAACAGAAGTCAACAAAGAGAAAGGAAGAAGTTATTTTCAGTTTCAGACGTACAATCACTTTATACTTAAGGAGATCCAACCTTATTGGCATTACTCTCATAAAATTTTCATATTTAACACTTAATTTAGAACAGGCAAACAAGGGTGTAGAAAACCTTCTATGATCTCATGAATTAAATATAGTACAATAGATATACAAAACTCATACTGCACATTATTTTTAGATAGGCTACATAATTTGTATTTTTTACTGTGAGAACATAAAACCAAAGCTGAACTTCACCAAATTATGATTTCATACAGAGTAAACCCACTTGCCCCTGCTTCTCCTTACTAGTGTTTTAAAATGAACAGTAAATTGATACAGAGAGACAAAATACTCCCATTGTAATGCGAACAGTAGACAGCTTTTTAGTGTGTCCTCATAATATGGGAGAGAAAAGCCAAATAAACCTGTTATACAAAACATTTTGAAACCAGAGCTAACTGGCAGAAAAGACTGAAAGGAAATAAAAAAACCTCTTAGACTGATAATTACAGAATTTCAAAGCAAAGTGAGTTTTCAAGAAAACCTCATCCAAGCACAACAAAATGAGAATGTTCCTCACACTAGTCTCGTAACATTCAACATTTCCACAGCTGAATCCCCAGATTCGGAGACCTATAACTGAGATAGCAATGAAAAGCATAGGTCAAAGCCAAGGTGCTGCAGTCAAAACAAAGCCTGGAAACTTGGAAAAATGAATTTGAGCTGCTCTAGCTTTCTTGAGCAGTAATATCTGAACCTATAGCAGAGCAAATAGCATAGTTTTAGTGATACCATAAAAATAGCTTGCAAGCTAAGTTATTTTTCAGACTAACCCCATATACTTAATATGAGCAAGGTTTAATTTTCTACTTATTTTATGCTTTTAAAAGGCATTTTCTAAGAAATTTATTTTGTACAGTTAAGCTGACATCTGCCAGGTTTGCATGCTTTTTAAGGATGCCCTTTGTCACCTAGTAGAAAATAAAAACACAGTAAAATTGCAGGATTTTGTAAAAATACTTTAAAGAAATTTACACTTCACTAAAAGATTATTCAAGTTAAGAATCAGTCACCAGATTCAACAGTGTAACTCCTGTTACCCTCATTGCACATCAAAACTTAAGTTGCTATTTCTGCCAAGACTTCAGAGACTGGATCCTCAACCTCTGCTGGCCTAACAAGCAAGCCAACACTGCTCCATGGACAACATCATTTTTCTCTTCGGTAGACAGTTAAAACCTGAACCCACCAGAAATTTCTCACTACAAGCAAAATCACAAGGGAAAACTTCAGAGAACTCATAGAGGCAGAGATCCTCAGCAAGGATCAATACAGGTAGCCTCTCTGTGATTTCACAAACATAGCTCAGAATTTACGACCACCTTTTTCTTGGCAACGCAGGCCACTAAAGTTGTGGATCACTAGGTATGTATTTTTTAAATCAAAAAAATAACAGGCAACATACTCCAACTACCAGATTTGTACTGCTAGAGACATAATAGCTACCATAAGCATACTGATTTCTAATACTGACAAAAAACCCCAAAGAACCAACTAACTCATTTTTCCTCTTTGCTGCAGCCTCAGAAAGTTTAAGTTACAGTACTGCAAGGCACATACAGAATCTCTTCCTTTCCAATCAATACACAGCAGATATATCCCCTGAAATAATTTTAAAATCCTCAAAACAATTAGAAATGCTACAAAGTTAACAATTTCTATTTAAAAACATTGTTCCTACAGAACATGCACTTTTCTGGAAAACAACTTAGCAAATATTTATAAATTATTTTTTCTTCTTGACATTTACACTGGAAATATATTGAATAATTTTTGACCTGAAAAGTACTGCATCATGTCACATGTAAGTTATTGCCTTCATTATAAATTGCATCATCTCTGGAAATCCATAAAGATACTGGATTTGAAAATAAGGTGGAGGCGATAGACTACGGATGCAGTTTAGCCCATCTGAAAGGATTTCCACATAAAGCAATCCCATCAGAGTAAAAAGACGAACGTTCTTCATTCAGTGGATGAGGAAAATAGAAACTGATGGAAGCACATGCACTCAGTTCAATGCAGTATCATTATCAACTACTTAAAAATCTCCATTTTGTGTCTTTTGGGCAAGCGTATCTTTCTATAAAAGCAACTGAATTTTAAAGAGGTAGTTTTTTCCATTATGCGCTTATTTATTTCAGATAGAACATAACCAAAAAGCCCCCAACATTTGCTTCTGAAACACAGATCAAGTCTCAGAACTTAGTACAATATCTGACAAAGTTCACTATTTCAGTTGTCCTCAGCAGTATAGAGCTGCTTCGGAACCAGTGTATTCCAGGGTGTCTTCATAGTCAAAAGACTAATCTACCAACAGTACTGAACCCACCCCCTCCTCCTCCACCTGTAGGTCCACAACTTCCAGGGGGGTCATTGTCATCAAATCCATTGGGTCGGAAAGAGCATGAGGCTGAGGCAGCTTGAAGTGCCTGTGTTCTAGCACTAAGCTCTTGCTCCTGAAATGAAAGAATAAAAGGAGAATTTAAAAAAACCCAGCAACCTCAAGTCCTTGAAGCAGCTTATTTCTAGTAGATTTTGAAACAGTTCTTTGAAACATCACTAACTGCTGGACTCCTAAGTGTGAACGGCTTTTTGGAACATCAGATTGAACATCCACAGCCAATCCAAGATGTGCAATTTTGATGAAAACTAAGTATACGTGCATCACAATTAAACCCTTTTAAGTTTATGCTACAATTGTATTTTTTAGCAACATGGGACATTACTAAAGAATTAAGACTGATGTCCAAAAGCTAACAAAACAACAGGTTTTGATACATGTTTTACATGAATTTTCATCCTATCGATTTTAAGATGCCCTTGTTCTTGGTTGCCAAATAGAAAGGTAAGACAATTAAATGTTAATTATTTAAAAGATTTCTTTTCATTCCATTCGATCAACCCCATAGACTAACAACATACTCTGAAAAAGGCAAGGAGATGGAAAGCTATTTAGTTTCCATTCAATGCAGCTTTTTAACTTTCAAGTGTTATTGCTATGCTCTTTTTTAACATTAGTAATTCTAAGGAACTCTCATAAAAACCAGGGTCAGCTGGTAGAAAAAGTACCTGCACAAATAGCAGGACCAAGAGATCAATAGCAAAGTACCTGCACAAACAGCAGGACTAAGAAAAGGCTCCTGGCAGCTGTTTTTTCAGCTGAACGCACCTGTGGCTTCGTAGACATTTAAGATGGGGCTGAGCACAGGCTTTCCCCTCATAAGAGAGATCATATACTACTTTGTCTCTGGCCAACCGGCTTCATAAACCTCGCAGCAATTTCTTAAGTATCCCTCTCTCAAACTGGTCAAGAGCTTCAAAAACTGAAGGCAGGTGCTGCGCTCTGGAATACTGACAAGAAAAAACACAGCAGACCTGCACAAGCTTTATTTCTTTAGGAAACAAACTGGAAGCATTCAGGTGCTAAGACTCAATACCAACAGCCTCCTTCACATGACACTTCATCACTACATACTCCCCTAAAGGCAAAGGGAGAAAATTTTAACAGGGTTTTAGTAATTACACAGGTCACCTCAAACTGTTCCTTTTCTTCTCCACCTCCTGGTGAAAGCAAGGAACAGAGCCAAGAACCTGGAAGACTGTCTGTATTATACTACCATGAAAGCACTAAACTTAGTCTTGTCCATTTACTTTCACAAGTGCTAAAAATAGTACCTGTGGGTTTAAATTACTCTGCCCTCTTAGAAAAACAGCCTAAGTTTGAAATTATTTACACTACTAATGATCGAAAGGCATACTGGTTTCCAAAATTACGTAACAAAATATTTGGAGGACATTGTCTACATTGATATGCCGACCATATTCCTGAAAGACTATCTTATACTATCTCCAGCAATATGTGGATTCTTACATATCTGCTAATTGTAAGACACATCAAAAACTTGAGTAAATTTACTAGGAATAACAACGAAGAACTCACTTCTAATACCAGAAACAACAGAAAGTGTTGATTAAAATGTTAGGCCTTGTATAAATAGCCTATTTAGTTAAAAATCTACACTGCAAAATTGCTTAATATAGAGCAGGATTTCTTCTCGAAACCAAATAGTGGGAGACTGGCTACACTGTCCCTGGGCTGGTTTGGTTTTTTTGGTAAACTGTTTCTGAAAAGCGGTTAGATGCAGCACAGTACCAAACCAAAAATGGATTTTTTCTTACTTTCTCCTCCTCCTTAATCCCTCTTCCACTTTCACCCCTCCAGATAATTATATTTGGGCAATTTTATACCTTAAACCCCAGCAGTTGAGTTTTACTTAACAAACAGTACTACAGATGTATATAAGCATCAACAACAGTTTGCGATTATGCTATATTAAATAAAGGTCTTAAATTTGTAAACAAAAAAGACCACTAGATTCTTACAGCTAAGGTTGGTTTGCTTGGGTTGGGTCGGGGTTTTTTTTGCCAGATTTAGCTAGAAACATGACAGAATTTGCCTTACCATTGTTACTGAATAGCATGAGGTTCTGGTATACCTATGCAGCCAAATTACTTTATGTATGTCTTTATTTCATACCTTTGAAAATACTGTTAACAACTGTAAGATTGTTTCACTGTCACTAGGCTTCCTTGCAGAGGGGACAAGGCAAGAAGAGAAGCACTACTACAGACAGCAACAGCACAGTGCCTTGCACATGATTTACATGCAAGGGATGACTCATTCCTGGAGACATGCACCACATTAGGTATAGAGTATAAATGAGCTGCAAGCACAGCTTTTGTCAACCACCTAGAAATACTGTTCAGAAGCAGACATAATGCATTGAGAAAATAAACCTTAGTCCTGATCTTAGCTTCATTCTACCATGTACAAAACATTTTCTCTACTGGATGGAGGGTATCTGTACATGCACACGGACATGAGAAATATAGAGCAGTGATCAAATTATCAATTATTAATATTAATACTCTGTCAGGAAACTTTAAAACCCATACACTATTTGTATCTTCAATGCTAAAGGTAAAATTATTTAGCTGTTTAAGAGGTTTCATGCTTTATTCCCGTTCAGGAGTTTGTGCTAAATGAGCACATTTCTTTCTTCTCTCAAGGCACATACTGAATTATTGTTAACTTATGTTAAATTTTTCTAGTATAGTATCCAGTAGTAGCATTTTTTCCAAGAAACATCCTTATTTCTTAAAAACAATTATGAATGTTTTCAGAATGACTCTATTTTTCCCAACATATACTAAATTAGGTAAGTAAAACTTGATAGTCAATACAGTTCCCTGGACTGAAAATAACATAGAACATCAGAGCATCCCTCCCCACCTCCTCGCTTTCCACTTGCTCCCAGAATGGGATTTTTGTTTTAAATGGAGCAGGAGCTACCCATATAGCAGGTTTTGTTACTTAAAATAAAAATATTTCATTTTACCATGTGGCAAACTGATACACAATAGTAAAACAAAAGCAGTAAGCTAGAGATTTCTGGAAGGTTTCTTCAAAAAAGTAAAGGGTTTCTCTCAGGACAAGACAAGTATATTCTTAACTGGTTTAGAACTCTTTGGGACAATGAAGTGCAACTTCTCAAAAATACAATCACAATACTAGTGTTAATTTGAGAAAAATAACTAAGCAATTCTCATCAGCCTCATTTAAAGTGAAAAAAATAACAGGATCTCAACAACTTTGAGATTAGTAGAGCACTACAAAGAAAGCCAATACTGAAGTATTTCAAAATGGAAAGATGGGTAAAAGATCATAAATTAAAAAAAAGGCCCCAAAATAAACCCCAAACAAGCACTATACACTTGTGTTTGGGGGTCGGGTTTTTTTGTTTGTTTTGGTTTTTTGTTTGTTTGTTTTTCTTCATTTTGAGACTTTTTTTGATTGCAAAGTAAAGGTTTTCAAGAGACTACTAACTTAACTTTCACGCTTTATAAAACTTCAGCTATGTGTTCAGTAGAGAAAGCTTTGGTCTGGAAGATTATCAAATAGCAGTTTTTCTGTATATGTACCAAATGACCTGAACTTCTATAAAATCATATTAATTTTTCACTGATTCTGGACATGCTGCAAAGTATGTCCAAATTCTTAATTAACTTCATATTCCAGAAATCCCATCAAAATGGTCTTGAATATGTCAATTCAGAGAAATCTATTTATAAATAACTTCATTATTTAACACATTAATTTCTCAATATCCTGACAGTGTTGCTTGCTCCTAAAGCATCATTCATATCCCAAGAGATAGCTAAAGCATTTCTTCATATTTGAAAATAGGTTCTGTTAGACATATTCAGGTAATCACCTATCCTGTTGATATCAGTGAAATATGTCACTACAGACATTGGATTCAACCAGTAAATACACAAAAAAGAATAGTCACTAGGATTTATATTCCATGTGGATGACACTGCTCCACCTTTAAATGCTTGGCTTTATATAAAAAAGGTTAAGTATCACTGTAGTAGTTGTACTGCTTTTCTTCAGGCTGTGATCTTAAGATGTTCCCCCCCCCCCCCTTACTCAATTACCTAGATACTGTCACAACCATACTCAAAAAAAAATAATCTGGCTTTGAGATTGAACTTTCAATTAAAGCATTTATGTATCAGTGAAGCCACAGCACTTCTGACTGAAAGCATGACATTATTTTGGAGGCAAGCGCATAGGCAAGCCCCTTTCTTGCCCACCTTGCCTTCCCAGGCGCCTCTGTACAACACACAAGAGGCTCTGGCTGTGAAAGGCCAGTCAATGAATGAGTCCATCTACAGAAGAGATGGTCAGAAAAGCTTATTCCACATATCAT
The DNA here is from genome assembly GCA_039720435.1 of Amazona ochrocephala. Lineage (NCBI taxonomy): Eukaryota > Metazoa > Chordata > Aves > Psittaciformes > Psittacidae > Amazona > Amazona ochrocephala. Next base: position 68,961,932 of record CM077879.1, read on the forward strand.
AACCACCTCCATGAGAAAGAAAAATTACTTTAAAGTTGTAGGCAACTGCCTTCTGATGGGAACAGAGAGCCCAGTATGCTAGACAGACCCTCCTCTTAGGGAAGCCTGCTGCCCATATTGGTGATAGATGCCTCAACCCTGGAAACATTCAAGAGGAGGGTGGATGGGCTCTGAACAGCCTGATCTAGGTGAAGAAACGCCTTTTCACTACAGTAGAGTTAGAGTAAATGACTTTTAAAGGTCCCTTCTAACCAAAATATTCTATGATTCTATGATCTGCAACTGCTGCTTAAAGAAGCCATGTTTGTGCTACACGTAGTCAAGAAGAGGTGGCATATAAACACAGATGGCTAGGACACAAACACTTTAACCATAGTCTGAGAACAGCAGCAGAGTTGCAATTTAAACTCTAAGTTCTCTTGTTTATGTTTGTAAATACCTGCAGATATTAACAGATTTTCCATAGTGAGATTTAGCTGTTTTCAATTCGAATTTACCCAGCTTTTCTAATTGGAGTAGGATTAGAACTCTTACAGGAACAGCTTATCTGAACAAAAAGCACACAGTAAAACGCACTTTTATTGTTACAGCATCCAAACATACTAATGATGCTTAAAGCAAAGCAAGTACAATAGATTACAAGAGTAGCTTAAGTAAAGCCAATGAAAATTAGAACCATATGAAGTCTCTCCTGCACAGAATGACAAGTAGTTGCACAACCCATGAGAGCACCTCCACTAAAAATTTAAACTGAATGAGTTTAAGTCATGTTCCTTGATGCTTCCCATCCAATAGTGACCACCCTACTGTGAAACCTGGCTAGCTGTATCAAGATGGAAGCAAGGCTGGTGGTTTACGTTAATATACCAGAATATTTAAAAGCTGACTTTTTGTTTAAGGCTGTGTCTTGTGAGTTTTAAGGAAACTACCCCTCATACACTATTTCCACCTTACCTGCAAGTACAGTTTGTTATCTTTTGTAATTGCATCCATGAGGTCCTTCTGTAGGGGTGGGTCTCCATTTACCCAGAGTCCATTTGCTGAATTGGTGTTGAAGCCACAGGTACTGTTCTGTTTTTTGTAAAACAGAACATAAGCAGTGTCCTTTGGAAATCTACTGGTAATTTTCTGGACTGACTGAAATGAGGTAAACGTCACTCTGCTATCATTGAACAGAAACCATTCTCTTGGCATCTCCATGTCCAGCTCATTTTCTACAACAGTACAAGGACTCTCTTCTGTCAACAACTTATCCTGAGGAGAAACTAAAGAAAGAGCTGTAGACTGGTGGCAGAGTGCTGAAGGCCCTGACCCAGTAACATTTCTAGCATACGAATAATAGTGTCCACTTTCAGAGGATACACCAGAATGTACCACTACAGAGCTTAACGTGTAGGGCACCAACTGTGGGCAGGTCACTTCATCAGCACCTGAGGGCTTCAGTTTTTTAGCAAGATTTTCTCCAATATCAGAAATGTCAACACCAGCAGACCAACTTCCCTGATCTACAGCTGAAGGGGATGTTGTTCTTTTGACTGGTAGCTCCAAAACAAGTGGTAGAGAAACATTGTCCAAGATTTTGCGCCTTATATGACACTTTGGATCATATGAAAATCTCAAGAGAGTGAGAATGAGGTATTCAGGTTCCTCGATGATTTGCATAGTTTTCTCAGCATTTTGTAGAGAGGCACACTTTTCACAATAATACTTATTGTCTCCACTGAGGATCTCAGGTGCCAGAAAATAATTCAGTAAGTCTGTAACTGACAGGGTGTTTTTACCTACTAGCCTCTGAGACATATCGCTATTATCTTGAATTTTGCCAAGTTCAGCATCTGTGGTATTCTCAGAGTTTGGCTCAGTAGAAAAATCTTTTATGGGTCCTTCATTCACTATTGCGTCACATCCACCATTTACTTCCAAATCACTGAGAAGTGTTTCTCCAGCAGGACTATTTGCTAAAGTGCTAGTTTGCACCATGCAATCATCTTTCACTTCAGAACTTTCCATGCATTTTGGGCCAACGTTCTCCAAGGAAGCTGGAGGACAGAAAGCCAGAGAGAGATCTGTGAAAGCTTCTTCCTTTTGAGACATACTTTTGCAGTTCAAACAGCATATAGTAGTCCTCAGCTTTCCTCCAAACATCTTCTCTATCAGAGTTCTTTCTTCACTTTCTGTACAAGGTGCAAATACTTGTGCTTTATGGTCAGCTTCTTGTGTCTGGGACTTTTCATTCATTATATTTTCAGAAGCCTTTAGTGAAGACAGTGCTTTCAAAGTTCTCTCTTCTTCATGCAGCCTGAAGACAAAGAAAAATAAATCCAAGTAGCTGTGCTGTTTTCCAAACAAATATTGCTGCACCATTTCAGGCCTTTTTTCCAGTTATGGTAAAAAATACACACTGTGAAGTGGCTAGGAGTGTCTTACATTTAAAAAGTTGTTATAAGCAATCTGAACCACACAGGTCAGTACTACCCAAAAGAGAACAAGCACAAATGCATTTAATTTGGACTTCATTATATTAACAGAACACAATAGATATACTGAGAATCAGCAACTATCAAAAAAAAAAACCCCAAAACTTCACAAACAACATTTCTATTTAGCAATACATTATCTTAATAAATCAGTTCTCTAGCTGACTGGTTCTGTATGTCAGATTTTATAAGAGAACAAGCAGCTATTTATCTAGTGCCACGCTATTTCCAAAGAAAAGGTCAGGATTTTCTAGCCAAGAAAGTTAAGAAACTACAGCAAGAAAAAACAAACCGAAAAAGAAACCCAAGATAGGGGAGCAAGGGGGGAGAGAAGCAATTATTTATTTTTTTTTTTTAAGCCACATCTCAGCCAAAATAGAAGAGGGCTACTAATAAAATTAGGTATTTTTTATCCATGCCACAGTTAATTTGCTTGTTTATTAAACTGGTTATACATGCATGTACATCTCTTCATTACTTATCTGACTTGCATGAAATACAGCTGTCTCTTCCAACATGAAATTCCAAATGCATGATTACACTGCTTTCAGCAGCCACATTAATTTTACAACAGGACTATGATATTAACAAAACACCCAAGTTTAGATTTCTAAGAATGGAACATTACTACCACTATAACCTGCTTTAAATGATGTGGGTACAAGATGTTAGCCATACTTTACCACAGATTAAACCCATGAAAAACATTTCAGACCACAGAGAAAACCAGAGGGCCAAAATTCCTAGTCCCCACTTAGGCAGTGAACTGTTACATGACTGCTCCCCAGAGTTCAACATTATGTGGTAGGAGTGTAGATTCTTTCCCATCAATGGCACAGTAACTGTACCTGTCTAGCAGGAATCTGAGATATTCTGAGCAATCTTGCTGGGACCGAGGGGTAAACCATGGTGGTCTGGAAGCCTCAAAGAAAATTCTAGGAGCGTATGCCTCCCTCTGTTGGCATAAGAGAGTGACAGACAAGGTTACACAAGAACTACTTAAAACATTGATTGTATTACTTTGATGCTGACAGTGAACTTCAGAATACATTGCTCTAGAGGAATCATATGAAACATAGTACACGAATATTTAAACCACTTAATCATAGGAAGAGACGCCCTTTAATTTTGTAGTAAACACTTCTAGTGATTACTACATTAGTGAATATTACAATCTAGTGATTACATTTGGAGGGACTCATTCCCCTACAAATATACCATATTTGTATTTCCAGTATAGTAAAGAGGACTCCCATGGCATCAAGTTCGTTCCTAAATTTTGGTATATTTTTCTTATGTCTTCCTAGCACTAGCAAAAAATTCTGAACTTTAGAATGACCTTTAGTTCACTTCAGAATTTGAACTACACTAAAATTCGTTCTAAAAATCATTGCAAGAAGTCACAATTCATCCTAGAAAGCTGCATAAAGTCAGCTTGTACATCAAGTCAGTTCTTAATTGAATTTTTTTATTTGGCTTCTCAAAGAAAGCCTGTTACTGCCCACTTATAAAAAATGACACAATGCCAAGATGTTCCACTTATGAAATACAGATTTCCCCAAGTCCATCCACACACCACCTGAACATTTGGAGGGACTCATTCCCCTACAAATATATTATATTTGTATTTCCAATATAGTCAAGAGGACTCCCACAGCATCATGTTTATTCCTAAATTTTGGTATACAGATCTGGGCTTAAAAACCAGCGGATGAAGTAAACTGACATACCTGGGTATGGGCCAAAAATGCAAAAAGATGCTGTAACTTTCTCATTAGTGAATTACACCCATTTAGATTCAGAGATAAAACATGTCTTCTGAAACTGAAAAAGAGAGATAGACATGAGTTTCCTTGGTAGATTTCTAGTAACAATGCAGTTACCATTGCAGCTCAGATTATTATTTCAATTTGGGAAAAAAGCAAACATTTAACACTTCAATACCTGAATGCAGAACTACTGTACGATAGGAATTAATGCTGCAAACCTCCCATTTCTCTAAACATTTAAATGTGTAAGAGTAGGCTGCAGACAGATGCGTTTTTTTTTTTTTTCCTCAACAGCTTCCAGATTATAAGAAAAGCATCACCATAAACTTCAACAGTACTCAAGCGATTTTTAATGGCTAAAATTGCAGTTTCACAGAGAAGGACTTCGGTAAAGCTATCAGCAACTGAGGGCAAAGAAACCTACTCAGTTATACAAAGCTGAGACACCCCAGGACATGTGTAAAGCAAGACTGCCACAAGTGTAGCAGTTAATTTGCAATTAACTGAGTTGCTGAAAGGAACTGTTAAAAAAGACTTACTCTGTAGCCATAAAAAGTGCCTGAATAACACTATTCATGTAGCAAGTATTTCCTAGATTAATTAGGCCTGTCTTCCCAGTTTCGGATTTTCCAGAAAGTCTAGATAAACAAGATGGCAAAGAACTGGATTGTGAAGTCCAGGCACTCTGATTGAGAATCAACTTAATCTTCTCTTCAGTGGGTTTGGGCATATCCTACAAAAGAAACATTAAACACAACACACAAAAAAATGTTTTTACAATAGGTCCCATGTGTGACTGTGTTCAGCAGCCTATCTTCACTTGCTTCCAATGCTTCACTTGCTTCACATGCTCGAGTAGTAGATGCATCCCCTCTCTTCCCCACCACCTCCACAGCCACCTTAGTCAAAGCTCTCTTGCTTTACTCAACTCTCAAATTGCAGGAATAAGGGGCTGGTTGTTACATCTGACCAGCACATTCACAGAACCCTTGAATTACATGCTTTAATAGACCCCTAAAGTATTCTCTGTTCTGCGTGAAGTATGTTCCTGCTGTCAAAGCAAAACATAAGAATGAAAGAATAAAATCCAGAATACTTGGAATTGACTTGATAGGGGCTTTTTAAGCATCAAAATATTTAACTGCAATCCTATTGCTATAAAAATCAGGCAGTGATACCAGAGTCAGGGGTTTTTTTGGTTTCGTATTTTTCTCAACTTTTTTTTCACTTGTTTTGGAAATATTTTTAATTTTTTTTTATTGGTTTTTTTTTTTTTTTTAATCTTCAGTGCATTATGAACTTAAATATTTATCAAAAAAAGCACCAAATTTTGCTTTGAAACATCATAGGCAACCTTCCTTTATCCAGAGGCATGCAATACTGACTGCAGTATTAAGATGTAGTACTTAGCAATGGTCTTTTAGGTTAGCCAAAAATTAACACTATGCCAAGTACTCCTCAGAACCCACTTCTCTTCAATACTATCAGTGCTCTGAATTTATATTTGAAGAGTCAGAGTTTCTAGCTTGGGGTGAAACAAAATGCCTAGAGTAAGGCTCATAAAAGCATATTAACAGCTACATGAGGCTTAAAAATTAGACTGTACTGTTAACATAGGATCTTATTTCAGGCTTTTTTAAAGGCTGCTATAATTGTACCACGGACAGTCGGAACAATTTTTCTAACATATTCCCAATACAGATAGAATTGACCTTAGATTAGGTGGTTAGCTCTTCTCTCCTAATGGAAGTTCTAAAGAACTTAGATCTATGGAACTAGAGCTTTCATGTTTGAGAAAGCAGAAGAAAAATATTCCACCCTCTTAATATTCCTAATATACCTTAACAGCTTCCAAAATAGGCTCATAGAGCTCTGGAAATCCTGAATAATGATACATCATACAGTGTATCAACTCTGTCAACTGCATCAAAAAGGCTGTACTGGAAGGTAAGTCATCTCTTTTGAAGGAGTGAACCAAACTGACCACGTGTGGGACAATCTGAATGGGAAAAACAAACAAGAAAATGGTGTTAATTACTTCCTCCCCCCCTACAGACAGCTTCACTGTTTTACACATGCCAAATGATAGGGAAACTTTTGTTCTTAAAAAAAGAAGTGGTTGAGAAACAATGACTTAAAATACACACATTATTCTTTACTCAGGACAATTTTCAAATACCACCATTAATTATTCAATGCTCTCTCTAGTTCATGTAAAGTTTTATAACCTTATAAATTTCAACAATACATGTTAAAATCTGAAACGGTCAAGTGTCCAAAGTACTCATCTTCAAAAGGATACGAACAACTAATGTTTTGCTTTTGTGCCACCACTAACAGTGCAATATCCTGTTCTAATTTCACAGATAATGCTTTTTAAAAACAAACCTTTCAGTTTTTCTTTAACAGAATCTAACGCCTCGGATGTGAAACCAATTAATAGAGTCATACTACTTGAGCTTACAAGACAGAAGCTGGGTCACAGCTCCACCTAGTGAGGGAGCTAGGCACAATAAACCAAGACAGTAATTTACTTACGAGTTTAAAAATAATAAAAAAAAATAAATAAAATAAAAAATTAGCTTACTCCAAGGATTAATTCAGATACATTAGTATTTTAAATTGTGTATAAATCAGAAATGTTTGCTCCACCTCCTCCCCCTTCTTCAGTGCAGATCTGTACTTTTACATGCATGAGACACTCTATATTAGGCTTAAAACATCATGTAGGAAAAGTTATTTCAATGCAGTCCCAAAGAACAGGGACTTTTTACCATGCACCAAAATATTTCAGACACCTGTGGCAGTTTTTAAGTGATCAAAATGGATTAACTTGGACAGAATAATTAATTTTGGACAGAATAATTTCCCTTCGCAAATTAGCTTACAAATTGTCTGGCAGTAAAGGCAGGAAATACAGAGCATGAATTGTAAAAACATCACAATTTTAGGAAAGCATACCAACTACAAGACTTAAAAAGAACAAAGTAAAAGAGGCTACATGCAAAACAGTCATTTGACACTTCTTCAAATATCAGTTGCTCCCTAAGTATAAGGAATATTTCTACACCTCGGAGAAACAAATCCTACTCCTTTGGTAAGCAGGATTCCCACTGTTTAAAAACAAAGCCACCAAAATTAAGTGTCTGATGTATTACAGCATCAACAGTGAAAGCCGCAATGAAAAAATGCTGCTCTTTTACTTTATAAATGTGAGTACACAGCAACGAGAAAGTAACTCTTGAGCTCCAAGAACGAGATTTGTGTAAAGCAGGTCTGAGATACAATTATTTGGCGCAAAGAGGGAGAAAAACGGGAAAAGCACAGGTTCTCAGCTCTCTCAAATTTAAAGCCAAAATCTTACTTACAGCATGCTGCATAATACTTAACATGACACTTCAAATACATACATAAATATAACTTCTGGCTTGAGGTTGAATTAACACTCCTATATACATCAGTAGATTTTAGAATTCCATAGTACACATCATGGTAAGTTCTACATCATAAGTGCATGACAGAGTGTTTTTCCTCTATAAAAACCCCAAGTAATTTATGCTAACAACACTCAAGCATAGGGAAGAGGAATGTTAATTGAGATGCAACGCTAAGTAAATTAATTTATATTTATTAAATGTGTATTTAACAAACTTTCATAATAAATGGTCTGAATGTAAAAGTAAACAAGTAGTTTAAGTGCAGGAAAATATTATTGGATACTAAATGACAGGAATAGTTCAAAAAATGACAGTAAAGAAAATGGTCACGAAGATCTGAAAACAGACAGTTATGCAGTACTGCATGCAGCCTATGGTAGAAATTTTCGTTGTTAAAGCCAGTATCTATTTCCAGAATAAGTCTTTCTCACATTTTACATTTTTCTCATGAATGTATTTTCCCTAAGGAACAAAGAAAAGGGAAACAGTAAATGTGTAAAATATTTATGTTTTGAGCATATTCAAGGCTACTCTGCTCTTTCATTTACAAATTAAATTCCTATGCTAGGCCAAGATTATGGCAATGGAGGGGAGAAAAACTTCAGATTTCTGTAATTAAAAACAGTGTAACAGGCGTAAGGCAATTACTCTGACACTAATCATAGGGTTGTGACCCCTTCAGGCCTAAGAGCCTTGATGACAGCTTGGAGAAACAGTGTGCTAGGCTGTTACCATGGTTAAAGCCGAAAGACTGACATTTCACTTAAACATTAAGTTAAACACCAAGTATGAGAATAGGGAATAAACAACACATCTTGCTGTACTAATACAGACAGTCATCGTCATACCCTATTATCACTTCAACTGGTGAACTGTGTTTTGACGAGTGGCCATTAAAAACCGCATCTGTCAGTTTGCCCATACATACACCAAAACGTAGATAGAATTGTAGAATCATACAATAGTTAGGGTTGGAAAGGACCTCAAGATCATCTAGTTCCAATCCCCCTGCCATGGGCAGGGACACCTTCCACTAAACCATGCCATCCAAGGCTATGTCCAACCCCACCTTGAACACCATCAGGGATGAAGCAGTCACAACTTCCCTGGGCAACCCATTCCAGGGCCTCACCATCCTTACAGTAAAGAATTTCTTCCTCAAATCCAATCTAAACTTCCCCTGTTTAAGTTTGAACCTGTTACCCTTATCCCACCACAGTCCCTTATGAAGAGTCCCTCCACAGCATCCCTATAGGCCCCCTTCACATACTGGAAGGCTGCTATGAGGTCTCCACGCAGCCTTCTCTTCTCCAGGCTGAACAGCCCCAACTTTCTCAGCCTATCTTCACGCGGGAGGTGCTCCAGTCCTCTGATCATCCTCATGGCCCTCCTCTGAACTTGTTCCAACAGTTCCATGTCCTTTTTATGTTGAGGACACCAGAACTGCACACAATACTCCAAGTGAGGTCTCACAAGATCAGAGGAGAGGGGCAGGATCACCTCCCTTGACCTGCTGGTCACACTCCTTTTGATGCAGCCCAGGATACGGTTGGCTTTCTGGGCTGCAAGCACACACTCCCGGCTCATGTTCATTTTCTCATCGACCAACACCCCCAAGTCCTTCTCCGCAGGGCTGCTCTGAATCTCTTCTCTGCCCAAGCTCTAGCTGTGCCTGGGATTGCTCCGACTCAGGCGTAGGGCCTTGCACTTGTCATGGTTAAACTTCATTAGGTTGGCATCAGCCCACCTCACAAGCGTGTCAAGGTCCCTCTGGATGGCATTCCTTCCCTCCAATGTATCAACAGAACCACATAGCTTGGTGTCATCGGCAATAGCTTTCTTGAAGTAAAGTACTTCTGGGTGTCAGGCATCTATCCAGGGTGACCAGGTTATATACAGCAAATTAGTTATCTGTTTTCCCCAAAGAGTTGTGCTTGAAACTCTACTTGCTACCCAACTTTATCAGTAGACTTCACACCACATAAATGGATTTCCAGAAGCATATGGTGGAAGACAAGAATGCTGCGCCCAGGTACTACTGCCAGAAACATGCACATACCAGTAAGAACAATACTCATTTTCAGTTACAGACCAAGTGGCTGAACCTGGAAGTTAAAAAACCTAGTAGTGGTCTGTGAAACATAGAAATATGATTCTGCAACCTTGAAACAGAGGAAATCCAAGCACATCAACTCTGTTACTCTGGACACCTGCTTCAGAAATTGTACGTGAATGACATTTCAAATAATTGAAAACCATTTATTTACTAACTCACCAAATGAAAAGCTTCTGGAGAATGCTGAAAACTAAGTAACATATGGGAAAGGACAGCAAGAGCACCAGGCCTCACTAGAGGAAACCAAAGTCGATTAAATACCTAATAAAAAAAAAACAAAACCAAAAACAGAACACGTACTTATTTCAGCAAGTCTAGAAAATTAAATTTCAGTAAAAAAGTAAACAGTCAGAATCACTGCATGCAACTGAAAGCTATAGATAAATTTACATTCTCTTTGCAGAATAAGACAGTATCTACTGCAATACAAAAGATGCTACTCAATTGCAAGGCTGTTACAAACTCCTTCCTCTCTCCTTTATTTCTGAATGCTCTTTTCCAACATACCAACTCAATCTTAAGCAGAGTGACATCAATGAGAATGGTAAATTTCTGGACTGCAGCCAGTCCTTTTAGCAGTGCAATCACCCATGTTTCCACATGTTGAGCCAGAGGCCAGGACAACCAGTCAATCATTCTGAAAGATTAAAGAAAAATAAAAAGATAACACCTAAAAGCCAGTATGTCATTATTTTTAATCTCAAAAAAGTTTTCATCTCTTACCCAGATAATTACACACTTAGAGACTCAGAAGTAATGTAAAAATGATTCTAATTTGATTAATTTTGATTATATCTTCAGTAATCTAACTATAACAAATACTGATCAATTTAATATGTTAAAAGTAAATACACCCTCCCCCTAAAAATACAGAAGCATATAAAATTAAGTATAATGCCTATTATTGTTGTTATTTAAGAATATGAACCCTAATTTTACAGATATTAAGCTAACATTTTTATTTTGAGGCAAAAACTTAGTAGTGAAGGAGAAAAAGTGAACCTCCCCTCCTATACCTTTCACCCCAAATTAGACCCAAACTATTAAGTTTAAACCTTAAAACGGAGTGTTTTCAGCTTTGACCTACATTCCTGGAAGCCAACTCAAATACTCTTTTAAAAAGATAAAATCTGTTAGTTTTAACTACATTGCAGCAAGTGCTATAAGGATCTTATAATAACCATCAGCAGCCTGTGGTCTATATGTGCCCTGAAAGGAAGAATTTCACTACAGCAAAGGAAAAAGGACTTCCTTGCAGAAAGCTCTTATGTTAATTAGACAAGGCCCTGGGCAATGACTGACTTTCAAACTGGCCCTGGTATGAGCAGGACTGAGCCAGATGACTTCCAAAAGCTTCACTCAATCTACAGAAACAGGAATTTAGAAGTACACTTATTAACATATTTTCTGAAAAAGCTCCTCAAAAATACATTATTTTAAGGGGCTAAACTCTAGCACACAACCAAACAGTTACAGTCTAAGAAACAGCCACTATCACTAATATGCATAGTTAGTGATTATCACTCTGAAGCAAAGCTATCAGCCCTTATGTTCTGCCCAGAAATTAAAAGAGCTCCAAACAGACTGAAATGAGGGTTTCAACGCTCAGATTCCAAACTAAACAACAGTCTTTTGCAACACCAGACATGCATTCTGAGCATGCTGTATTACCATAAACAACCTAAATTTCCAGAGTTTATAATTTGGATCTCAAAAATGTATAGCACACATTGTAAAATGTACGCATCTCAGAATTATGTACTATCTGCACATATAGCATTCAAAGCTCTTTCTAAAATAAGGAGTCTTTAGGACAGCCAGCACAGATCTTACACAGCTTATCTCGTATTACTAGGAAAAAAAATGAAACAAAACCTAGAACTTGGAAGAAAACATGGCAAGATGATAGGCATTGTCCTGAATTTCCACAAGGCTCTCATTTCCTCAACATGCTAAATTCAAACATGTTTATTCTGAGCACCCTTTCCATATACTTTCTAAAATTGGAACCAAAGAACTAGGCAAAAATTGTTTCTGCCTGCAAAGAATTAACCTAAAACCAGGCCCCAACCCTTACAGTCCTATCGTCTTCACCTCCCAACAATTTGCAGGCTTGTTATTTTTCAACAGTGGCACTAACACCTGCACACAAATTTGGTCTTCTTAATTAACTTTCTATACAAATGAAGAGTATTCTGTACAGCCCTACATCAGAACCACTGTTATAAACCATCTGATCACCACCTTTAGCACCTTCAATCATGCTGTCTCACAAACACCAAATGAAAACCGATGCTTTTTGGCGGAAGCTAGGGCTCCCCAAGCTCCATTCCTTTGCTCTGGTTACATCATGGGCAATCCTGTGTCATCTCTAGTCAGAATAATTAACTACTAAACTATTCAACCTTGTTACTAATAGGACAATGGCTATACTTTCAGTATGATTAACTTTGTGAAGAGAAGCGTAATTTCCTGTGTAACTGACACAAACAGAATCCCCATCCTTAAAATCTGATTCTGCTCTTAAAAGCAAAATCAATGCTCTTTAGAGCAGAAACAAAAGGCAAAAGAAACAGAAACGAACCTGCAAACATGCTTCACATTTTCCTAAACAGCATCAAATCGGAGATCTAGTAGGCGAAGATTAGAAGCTTTGCTTACTAAATCCTCTCTGCATTGCATTTACTTGGCTCCTGCCCTGTTGCAATCAACAACTGCATTTTTAATGCAAAGGCAGATCTTAATATGGGACATGATGATCATAAATAAAACTACAAGGGATCTTTTTTTTGTTTACCAGATTAAGAGAAGCTTGAAGGCCTCAAGGGGACCTTTTGCTGCATATCACCCTAAATTAAGCAGGTCTGCTATCCACATATGTGCCTAACAAGGATATTTCCAATATCTCTTGACATTAAAAATAAACATCTGTGCAACTTCAGACAGTAGCTTCTTTCACAATAATATCATCTCAGCCACATCAAAGAATTTGGCAGCTCAGGTGCAAATTCCTCAGATTAGAAAAAGAACAAAACAGTAACAGAATATCCCTGGACTACCTGGCACACATCCACTCCCCACCTCTCCCCCCAACACAGCATTTTTACAGTATTTTACGTTTTTACCAACAGGGCAAAGGGCCTGGTCATGTCACAAGTTTTTCCTAGGAACATTTTCAGTTTCTCAAAGACACTCGGTTTAAAGTGAAAACAACATATTAACTCTAGGCAATCAACTTCCTCCAAGACCTCTGAAGTAGACTTTTGATGCAGTCATATATTCCAGAAAAGATTCAACAATTTTTTGCCTTTCCTCACTGATGCTTCAGATAAGGTTTCATGAGACAGCTGAGCCAATTAAGAGCAGCTCAGTGATGCCAAAAAGCGAGTTATTCTTACATAAACCTATGCCTAATGTAACCCTAACTGAACAGATTCAATTTATTAGTCTTCTAATTACAGATTATTTACTCATCTAGGTTTTACTTTAGACAGACTCTGCAGTGTCATGGAAGTGAGCAGTAAGAGCTCTAATTTACAGTCACCAAAGGTCTTTTGACTCTCATCAGACCTTCCTGTGCATCTCCTGGGAATGATGCAAGCCTTATGACAACATTGTCATTTTGTGCTCCACACTTTCCAACTGCATTATTGTTTTTACAATTACTCCTCTAAGACAGAGGAGAGTAATTGCTGCAAAGGGTTGCTAGAGGTACATGACATAAGAGTACCTACAAAAATAACAAGGGGTACCAGAAAAGTTCTATGGAACAGAACTAGAGGCTCTTAAAATCAAGTATTACTTCAAAGAATGAATAAAGCAAGTAAGATTTCACTGTCCTTTCAAAAACAAGAGGGAAAAAACCACCACAGGTCTAGTATTCAGAAAGATCACTTATTTGATAACAACAGCTCCTATTAATACCTAAAGCTCAGCACTGCATTACTTCCCTAAGCAGAGGCACACAGAGAAGCCATTCTGAAGCTACCATTATACAATCACATTATGTTGAAACGGATAATACCACATAAACGTTAAAATTGCCCTAACGTGAAAATTATCACCAGCACACTACTGGCAGATTATTAGCATGTACAAATCCTTCTGAACTTCCCAGCCTTGCATTTCAGGCTGGGTACACAGCTTTGTTAAAATCTGTTCAGTTGAGCAGTTTCTTTTCAAAGCCCTAAATGATGTCTCATTACCCCATATTACAGTATTAATGATGCTGCTTCTCATTAATGATGTTTTCAACTGTAAGTACATTTTCAGTGTGAAAACTCCTCAGTATTTCACCAAGATACACAAGCGTTACATTACATAAATGTGTATTACACTACTTCAAATGAATTTAGTTAACAAATAATTTTAGTTGAGACTTGTTATTGTTAAACAATACAAATTTCTAACAGATTCCTGTTTAATTGCTTCACTCATTTTTCTGCTCTTCAGTGCTCAATAACAGCTTCTTCCATAGGCTTTTAAATAAATAATTCAAAGACCTTCAAGGTCTTTCTCCCATTGTTATTATTCTGCATCACTAGTATCCACATACCTGAAGATGCCAACCAGGACTGCAACCTGAATCACAGCCTGTTAACAGTGCTACTAATCTCAGTGTTTAGTCGTGTTTACTCATGTTAAGATTAGTAATCAGAAGCATAAAAAGCAACTGGTTTTACATTATTCCTATTCTTTTATTCACAGAACATCCACAAAAACTGCGGAGACTTGAATGAAGACAGAAATGAGACCGTCCCCTGTGAATCCTACTAAAGAGTAATGGAGATATGTAAACCAGGAAAAAAATCCTCAAAAATAAGCAGTAAAACTCATTTCTGTCTCTTCTCTTCAGGAGAGGATAGGTAAGAATCATGTGAGAGCATCACTGCTCCTAGAAAAAGTATAAAAGTTAGTCTTCTGAACACAAGGCTTTATTCCTCAGATTGACTGTAAACCCTGTCAAGCTTCCTCTTTATTCATGTCCCATAAGGTAGGGGATCTAAACATAAGGTGACGTCTAAAAGGAACAGAGCTGGCTTTCTCTTTGTTTCTATATAGCCCTCTTTTTCATCTATCGTAGTATAGCACGAGAAAGAAGCCACATTAGCAATGAAGCAACAAACTTAAACTAAAACCATACCAGTAACATTCATAACATCATAAATATACATCACTGCAACATGCTAAACAGCATAACTTTGAATACCATTTTTATTTTTAACTTCTTTCTTTTTTTCCTGGAACCTAAGTGACAGATGACTTCAACAAAGGCAAGAATAAGGAAAAAGGAGACTTTTCTTCCCTTTACAATGAAATAAAGTACCTGCAGAGAGCTTGAGTCATACTTGCATCTTTCACATTCGGATCTGTAGTAAGGCTCCTGATGAGTACAGTAATCATCTGTAATGGTATGTGCTGCACAAGACTTGCCAGTGCAACAGAAGGTTCAAATGAAGCATCTGTAATAGTTGAATATAACATAATGTAAGAAACTAAAAAGAAAAGCTCACAGAAAAAATATGCTTTATCTTCCACCCTACAACTTCACTACAGTTGTGAAGTTTTGAGTGGATTCTATTATCACAAACTAAAACAAAATTTAAGAGTTTCAATTGATTAAGGACAATGAACAGGGCAAACAAACTCCTTTTGTTTTTATGCATGCAAGAAAGTAAGAGTCTGTCAACTTCCTCCTCCACCTCAACAAAGCTGAGAAGTAGGTGTTGATTTTTTTTTCCTCTAAAAAGAGGAAAAAAAATCATCATCATTCTTGATGTTAAGCCTAGGGATCCAATACACCAGATATTTCCCATATCCTTTCTCAGCAACTGATTGCTAACCATACCGGTTATGGAAAAATACAGCATTAGGAAGTGAAGTTTCCCAGACACCTCAACAGCAAAGGTACTTTCCAGTGCGAGCTTATACAGTACTTCACAGATTTTTGAGGTCAGACAGGAACTACTTACAATAGCACCTACATTATGAAGGCAGTGAATCCTTCCCACAATACCCAAGTTTTATGTATTTCTTACGCACACCCCAGTTCCATAGACTACACAGTTCCAAGACACAAGGTATCTCTCGGGAGGGAGCAAGGAGGAAGAGTAGCTTCTGACACTGAGAGCTTTAGTTTTTCCTAACAGGACACCCCAAACACTGCTCCTGTGCATCACTTACAGCATTGCAACAAGAGATGGACTCGTTTTTTTGTTTATATAGTAACAAAATCATGCTACTCTGCAGCTACATAAATCACCATCTCCCCTCTAGCATTTCTTGTGAGGGGTTTTGCTTCTCTCACGGGCAAAAGTTGCACTTCGCTGCCTAGGCAACACACTTCACAACGGGTCCTAGGCGACGCCTGCAAAGCTACCCGACGCTAGCAGGCTCTTCCCTCTGGCAAACCTGCCGCTCTCCTCAAGCGCCCACGTTACTCTGCGCCCCTCCCGCCCCCTTTATCTTCCCGGGCCCCATGGGGAGGCGCTCACCGGCGGCGGAGATGATGGCGAAGAGCTCCTGCAGGGAGGGCAGCAGCGTGTCGGGCTCGGCCTTCCAGACACTGCGCAGGAGCCCGCTGACCTGTGTCACCTGCGAGACGTAGAGGCGCAGCTCGGCCTCCCGGGTACCTTGGCTCTGGAAGTGGGCGATGCTGCGCACCAGTTGCTGGCAGAAGGCAAGCGAGAGCTTCCTGCCGCGGGGCAGGCACTGCGGAAAGTCGCCCAGCAGCTGGCAAAGACGGGCGCAGAGCGGCGGCGCCGGCCGCTCGCACACCAGGCGCAGCGCCTCCACCTGCAGCAGCTCGAAGAGCTCCAGCACCGAGGGGCAACTCATGATGAGGCGCAGCCCCGCCTGGATGTAGTCAAGGATGGCGGGGTCGCGGTTGCTCAGCTCGCCGTAGCCTCGCTGCAAGAGGCCGAGGACGAGCCCGCGGTTGAAGAAGGCCTCGAACTCGTCGCGGTGGTAGCGGCCATAGGCCTCCAGCACCTGCCGCCCTACCTGCCGCTGGAAGGGATCGGGACCCTGCAGCACCAGCCGGGTGCTGAGGGCGAACATAGCGCGGCACTGTGCCTGGCTCAGCGGCGTCTCCGCCGACTCCACCACCCGCCGCACAATCACCCGCTTCAGCGGCAGCGGGTGAGACGAGCTCACCAGCCCCTCCAGGATCTTGTCCATGGCGGGTGCTCCGGGCACATCGGCCGAGCGGCGGCGGCGGCGGCGGGCCGGCTCAGGCCTCAGCGGAGGCCGCCGCCGCCGCCGCCTCCCCACGGCCCTTCCTCCGCCCCGCCGCGCTATGCCGCCAGGGCGGTGGCGGCTGCCGCTCCCGCGCCCTTCTCTTGCCCCGTCTCGCCGGCCCTTCACCCGGGCGGCGGTGGCGGCAGCCCCAGCCTCTCTCCCCCGTCCCCGGCTGAGGCAGCGCCGCGGCCCCAACGGCGACCGCTCAACACCCCCCCACTGACCCGGAAGCTGAGGAGTACAAACAGGAAACCGGTCTGCCAGCCCGAGCGGGCACTGTGTACGCGTCAACCGGCTACGGCACGCCCGTCTCCTTGCTGGGGCGCCGACCAATGGGGAGTGAGGACGGGGAGAGGCTGACATGGCGGGCGGTCAGCGGAGCTGAGGTGCTGGTGGACCGTGCGGGTGGGCAGGGTTCCTTCGGACGGTCTAACGCCAGTGTATGCTCTTCGGCTTTTAGTTTCTCCCCTGCACATGTAATGTCACGCCAGCCTTCTCGCCCTTTAGTCGCAGTCATGGGGCTACCCCGCTGTGGTGAGGCCATGTGCAGACCTGTCCTGCCTTCAGTCGGCGTGCAGAAGCCCTCTTCTCCTGTGGCTGGCGTTGGTTGCTTTATCTATCACTCATTCTTACTTGTAAGTCGACTTGTAACCAGCAACGCTTACTCAGAGAAGCCTTTGCTCTTTAACAGTTGTGAGGATGTTCCCATCTTTATTTACAGAACATTGCCTGCTTATCCCTTGTTTTGCTGTAGATAACTTTCGTTTCCAACACTCAAATTGTATTAGTATACCATGTTTTTTCATACCAGGATTTATTTCTAGTGATAGGGAGTTATGCAATTTCCAAAGACTGAGAGCTTGGTAACAAGAAAGGTCACAAAATTGGTAGTATGCAAACCAGAAACCAAACTCCACTTCCGTAGACAAATAAAATCCTTCAGGCCAGGTCATCGGTCCCATAAACTGGGTGTGCCGGCAAAGCCCTCCCTGTGGTGCTCTTGTTTCTCAATACAAACAACTTCATGGTATGTGGTTGACTAATACCTGTAATTCAGCATCAGGAATTTATGGGAAATGAGCATAATTAATCCCTAATATTTGATGTGTAAGAGGTGTGGCAGAAGCAAATGAGAAGGAGCTGGAATAGTCACCCGAAAAGATGGAGATGTACAGATGGCTTGCAGGATCATGAAGAGGCAGGAAATGCAGAAAGCAGGTATAGCTCTAGATTAGCAGCATCACCGCTCCCGTGACCTGGGAAATCAAAGGTTTGAGGAGGTTGTCAGTGCTTTGTCCATCCTTTAACTAGCATTATGGGTGGGAGGGGAGGCAGTGCCAGCTGCTTGGGATGAGAGAACAGTCGTCCTAACAGTTGGGGGATATTCTGTCTAGCAGCTTGGTCACAGCTATGCTGCATAGATAAGGCAATTTCTCAAGGAAGCAAAAAGGTCTGAAAGTCTACAGTCCCGAGAAAAAGCAAAATTCATATTTGAAGCTCTATAGTTGGGAGGAGGCTTAGCTATATCTAGCATTAGAATTTGGAAATAATATTCTTATTTGCATCCACATGACCAAGTACGCAAACTCCTTATTTAATGAGCTTATGTCAAGTAATAGAACTAGCAATGAAAACTGACTGGTTAAGAGTTATGGTGATTGGCTGAGTCACTGTCTATGCTTATGACCTCAGAGCTAAGAATAACCTGAACTGTGGGGATGATCTTAATTAGAAGCTTACTATTAGATATGCAATTGTCAATATATACTTATGTGCTAAATTCTGGGACACAGACTGTTCCTCTGTTTTCAGTGAAATCTAATTCCTCTATGAGCCTGCAGTGTGTGCTTGCGGCCCAGAAAGCCAACCGTATCCTGGGATGTATCAAAAGGAGCGTGACCAGCAGGTCGAGGGAGGTGACCCTGCCCCTCTACTCTGCTCTTGTGAAACCTCACTTGGAGTATTGTGTGCAGTTCTGGTGTCCTCAACATGAAAAAGACATGGAACTGTTGGAACAAGTCCAGAGGAGGGCCACGAGGATGATCAGGGGACTGGAGCACCTCCTGTATGAAGATAGGCTGAGAAAATTGGGGCTGTTCAGCCTGCAGAAGAGAAGGCTGCATGAAGACCTCATAGCAGCCTTCCAGTATGTGAAGGGGGCCTGGGGATGCTGGGGAGAGACTCTTCGTTAGGGTCTGTAGTGAAAGGACAAAGGGTAACAGGTTCAAACTTAAGCAGGGGAAGTGTATATTGGATATGAGGAAGAAATTCTTTACTGTAAGGGTGGTGAGGCCCTGGAATGGGTTGCCCAGAGAAGTTGTGAATGCTCCATCACTGGTTGTGTTCAAGGCCAGGTTGGACATAGCCTTGGATGGCATGGTTTAGTGTGAGGTGTCCCTGCCAATGGCGGGGGGGGTTGGAACTAGATGATCTTAAGGTACTTTCCAACCCTAACTATTCTATGATTCTATATACAGATATATTACTAAGCTGTGACAAAATGAAAAATAAGTGAATTCTTCAGAGAATAAAATATAAAATATTTTGTTTAAAAAAGTAAGGGAATAAAACCTAGTTGTGTTTCATCATAAACAAAGATTATTGGTAAATCTGAACAATAATTACTCTTCTGTGAAACAGCGTAAATAGCAGCAGAAGGTTAACCATGGTGACATCTCCTTCATGACTCAGGAATCTTGAAGACAGTAAGGCAGAAAGGAAACTTTTTACTAAGAATGATGGATTAAAGCTATCCAGTCAGCGTACATACATTTCATAATTCGTGACTGAGATAACTGCTTTCTAGCAGAACATTTTTTAGGTAAGGGGACCATGCTGCAGGCCCATCCTAAGGGCTGGTGAGGCTCTAGATCAACATCTCATTCCTTATGCCGCCCACATGAGCAAGTCCAACATGCTGGACTTCCTGCTGATGTACAGAGATATCCACATTGCATGTACAGTGAATTCAGTCTCCCTGAGAGGTAGGATCCCCATGTATCTGCAGTAGGTTCAGGGTATCTGACGTTGAGCGTCATGTGTCTTGGCTGTGTCGTGGGATGACTGCTAAATGTAGTACAAGCGGGGCAACAGGAGCCCAGGGAACATGGCAAGCAGGCCTCCCTTTTCAGTCACAGTTTGCTGTTAGATCACTTTCAGCGTAACATGAAACTGCTCTGTGAGTCAGGAGCTTCTGAGCACTAATCATGGCTCTGGTATCAACTGCATTGGTGGCTGCAAGCAGCTTGCTTAACTACAGGGTCTGTATCTGTCACATATAAATAGTAGTAACTAGGTACTTGAGAGCACTGCAAAGTTCGATTTGATAATGTTTACGAAGTATTAATTTCAAAGCGTTGTTTAAAAATGCCTGAATGTTGAGTCATTATGTTCTAGTTGTACACTGTCACATGTCCTAAAGGTTTATTCATCCAATAAACAACAAGACACGATTTGAAAGAGCTGTTTTGTCTCCTGTGGATACAATCTTTCATGATTGGGTTTTGCATATGTGAGATAGATATATTTGTGGTTTCAAGAAGCAACATCTGCCTGAATGTGACCTTATTGCTAATTCTGTATTGGTTTTCCTCTGTTGTAACAGGAAGATATTGCAGAGATTGCATTCAATATTGAAAAGACCTGTGTAGTAATTGCTGTAAAAATGAGGGGCATCTGTAGCTTTAGCCAAACAACTATTAACTGTGGTTAGGGGCAGTGGTGGTGGGAGATCTAGGTACCCCTCAGCATTTGTGTGGCAATAGTATGTCAGGGTACTAGGTTGAGACGCTAAAAAGTTTAAGAAGATTTGGGCCTCTCTTGGGATTAAAAGACATAGTGTGGACTGTGGGGCCAGAAAGTTCATATTTTAAAAAAGCAGGTGTATCCATGTGAGGTAAATTGATAGACCCACATCTGCCACTGGAAATTTCCAGAAATAAGATGGGTCTCTGTAGTTCAGCATGGCTCAGATTTCTTTTGGCTGAAATACTGTCTTTAGACTCAGGCTTCTTTACTAGGTACATCTGCCTTCTTTACTAAGTACTCAGTACTTCTTTACTAAGTCTTAGTAAGGGGCTCAGCTGGTCTACTATTTTGTATTTTATGTTTCATCCTTTTACTCAAAAGGATAACTGGCCAATCTTTGTGCATTACCTTTCTCTCAGATCTCTATTACATGAATAAATAAAATTGCTGGTTACCAAATATACCATTTTCACTGCTGCCTATCTCATTGCACACCCTAATGACAGTGAATGTACTAGCCATAATGAAACAATGGTGGTTAGACTGGTATTTGGACAATTGGAAACTTAGCTGTGCATTACACTGTCCTTGATTGTTTTTCACTTACGTCTTTGTGAAATTTAGAATTACATCAGTGAAGTTCCTACAGAGATCAGGAAGGTTTAAGGTACCTTGATATTCACAGCAACTTCCCGGAGGCTATGTATATCCCAACAACTTACATTTCACTGGCAAGATGTGCATAACTTTTCAAAGCCCTGACCGTCTAAAAAGCAAATTTTCTGGGGCTCTATATCTCTTCCTTCTCTTGCACTGCACAAAATGTTCACGGTAAATGTCCCAGATTTCAAAGTCAACATAAACCGCATTATGTTTAGGATGCATAAGGCTAGATATTTAAATATGGAGAATCAAACTAAGTTATGCCAAAACCCCTTGAATTTGTGCAATTCTTTATCTGTTTTGCTTGTGCAAGTGCATACTTTGCGTGCATACATTTGCAATACAAATGCAGCTTGAGTGTGTTCATATGAAAATATGACATTATGTAGGAATTTAGATGCAATGATACATACTATTTTCAGGAAAAAAAAATTGTGATGGTGATTGTCTCTTTCAAGTATAGGCTGCTTTTAAAACAAGGAAAGCTGTACCTATATGAAGAGCTTCCTTTGATAAATGATACATTTGATTAAATTTAGATACCTGCTGAGGAAATAGTCTGTTTATAGAAATAGAGTTATACATCTGCCCAGCTATCTGACAGAAAGTAATAAAAGTCGATTGCCTGCAAGGTCATCTGTAACTCAGAATTAGAATATGGACTGTGGAAGTCAGCTGTAAGGCTGTCACAGAGAACAATGCATACTTCATTGAATCTGCCCCAAAAGATGTGTCAAATACCACACCTTTCTCTAGAAAAAGATTCAGTAGGTGAAGAAAATACTAAGTATTGTACTTCACTGCATATTATGCACATCTGACTTAACAGGTTTTTCACTATGTGATGTTTCCTGAATTTTGGTGAAATGTTTGCAAGTTGAACATGCATCCAAATATATATTCTAAACTGTAAAAATATGTCAGTACACTTCATTTGGAAAAGTAGCAGGGTTAGCTTAAGTTAGACTGCTGTTTCTTTTATAAGTTTTTAATGAGACACTAGTCAGAACCAGTACTGAAATCCTTACAGGCATTGGCTGACACTTACAATGCTTGCTGCTTAATGAAGGAGTGAATTGTGTCATAAATCTCCTATTTTTATTGCCATTTCTTCATACGAGGAGTGCAAATCATCTTTCAAACTTACAGGTTTCTGCTTTCTTCCTCTTCATATATTATCCATGTGTATTGTAAAGGATACTGTAGAATGCAATTTGTCCAAGACCAAATATCAAATAAGTTCATGCTGTCTGATCTTCTGGATATATACTTTATGGATGACATTTGAAGGAATAACTGAGGATCAAATGAGCATTACCATTAAAAGAAAAACAAAAAAACCCTGGAGAATACAGAGGAAAAAGAAAGTGGCATGTTGAGTTTACAGAACAAAAAGTTTGTCTCTCAAAGATACGACCATGGCTTGATTGGTGTGTGTACCTTAAAAGAGGTGCTCAGCTTATTAGAGCCTGGGGATTTGCCAGTATTGAAAGATTTATACATCCTGTGAGGTATTAAGCATGTCTGTATACCTTTTCTAGTTGTTCCCTTACATTTACAACATTTTTTTTCGCTTAACCCAGCATTTTGGCCTGTATGAAATCCTTTGCTGTGAGCTAGAAAAATAAAATGTTCCAGTACATGACTGATAATGTGGCCTTGGTTTTTTGAGTTAACTGCTATAATGCTCAACTGGTCATCGTTGCCGGAGACTTTGCAGCTCAACTGGAATGTGCATACTCTCCTAAGGGAAGTAGTCCACTGTGCCTTGCATCTTGGTTCGTGCCTTGTTTTGCCTTGTGTTTGCTACGGCATGTAAGATCTGTGAACCATTTTAAAACTCTGATGTCTTAGTGTTTTTCTTTTCTTAGGTTTTGGTTTTGTTTGTTATTTTTTTTTTTGGGGGGTGGGTGGGATGTAGTGGTGTTTTATAGCATAGATAGAGTCTAGATTTTCTCTTCTGTAGTGCTCTCATTACCTGCTCAGACTTCATATATTTCATGAACTGTATGACTGGCTTTGTTCTGATTATTTTGCCAAAATTTAAGCATTGGATTCCTCAGGATCTGAGAAGTTTGTCCTAGGTCATAACTGTAAGTCTTCTTTCTCCACTTAAGCCATCAAAAATCCAAAGATGGGTTTGTCAATTGTAAATCAGTCACAAACTTCGCTTAGCATCTCATTTTTGGTCTCTGTATAAAAATGTACTGCTGGAACCCCAAGGCAAATTTCAGATGTCTACAGTTTCACCATTATCTCCTTTCTTACTCTTAATTCTTTCCTGGCAGCTAGTTGCTTGCAGTTGTGAAACAAGTCATTACTTATTTATGTTTCTTCTTAAAAGAGTGTCCATGCTCCTAAGTCCTAACTCAGTATTTCCTTGGTTATGCTCCCAGTACTCTGAATTATTCAGTAAACACTCTGTGTCAAAAATGCCTGACAGGGGGCCCTTTCATCCTCAGTCATTATTCTGATTGCATGTAACCTACATTGCATTGTGGAGATAACCCAGTTTAGGTTCAACTTGAGCAGGTGTGTCTGCACCCTGCCTCAAATAATAAGCAATGCAACCTTTTAATTCATAGAGGCACAGCTGCTGCTTCTAGCACTGGAGGTGGCTGCCACTTGTTTTAGTATCTCTGTTATATGCTTTAACGCATTGTGGGGTCGATTGGTTCTTCATTACCCAAAGAAAGTTGGCTTCATCATGTCAAATTGGCTTTCAAAGCATACCTGGAGTGTCAAAACATTACATCTCTGAAATTTCTATCTCCTGTCAAAACCAAGTGAAATCAGCCATTTTATTCTAATGCTTATGATGAGCAAGAGGAAGACAGACACATGAATGTGAGTCCATACACCTTCTTTCCTTGCAACACTGAGAAAAGGTGCCTGACTCTACTTCAAGGAATCCTGAAGCACCCAGTAATGAGGTACTGTGGAGCAAGGAACCCAGTAGCTTTGGACAATATCAAGAGACAGTAACTAAAATGTCTGTTATGCAAGCATGTTTAATGAAACAGATGTCAGATGTAGGCCCACCGGCACAGATCCTCCAAAATCAGGGACAGCATAAGAAATAAGGGCAGACCTTATAGCAGCCTTCCACTACATAAAAGGGGCCTATAAGAAATCTGTAGAGGGACTTTTTACGAGGGCGCATAGTGATGGGACAATGGAGAATGGTTTTAAACTGACAGAGGAGGGATTTAGTTTAGATGTTAGGAAGAAGTTCTTCCTTGTGAGGGTGGTGAGGCGCTGGCACAGGTTGCTCAGAGAAGATGTGACTGCCCCGTCCCTGGCAGTGTTCAAGGCTAGGTTGGATGGGGCTTTGGGCAGCCTTGTCTAGTGCAAGGTGTCCCTGCCCATGGCAGGGGGGCTGGAACTAGATGATCTTTAAGGTCCCTTACAACCCAAGCCATTCCATGATATGATTCTATGAATGCTTTGTATTAGTCTTTTACAGATCCTCAGAGATTTCATACTTAAGTGAGCAGGTCTCAAGGAGTAATACAGCCCGAAGGCACAGTGTAGTCACACTGGTAATCAGAATCTACAGTTAGTTCCTATCTTCTGCCAGAAGTGTCAGTGCAGTTTAATGATTTTTTGGAAGAGTTTGCTCAGCTACTATTTCATTGACCTATTAGATTGTGGGGTTTGGGTTTTTTTCTTTTTTAAATTCAGCTCCAATATTTGAATCCCTGCAAGAATTCTTAGCAACAAAGTAATATATCTAATTCAGATTATTTTGGTTTGGAATCTGTGATAATATTCCAAAATAAGCCTGTTTATCTATATTTTGACACTTTTTGTGGTGTTGCATATGCTAATTCAAATGCATAACAACAAAAGGAATTGTAGCAATTTTTTATTTGAATAGCTGAATTCTTTAGTGTAAATTTGGATCACTAAGGAAATTTTCTGTAGCTCAGGCTTACTTAAGATCCATGAAGAAAAGAATTGTGTGGTATAGAAAAACAATGCAGGGTCAGATGTGTACTCTGAAATGTGAAATTGTGTAAACGCATTTTTATTTGGATTCCATTTTAAATTTCAGCACAGATGGAGCCTGTGATAATTCAATAGTGGTGGTATTTTGTCTTAAACCAGGATCTGACATGTTCTTCACTTACAGTAGCTGCTGAGGAGAGCTTAGGTTAATGTGTAAAATAATTGGTTCTCTGAACAGTTGGGCACAGTCTCAATCAGTTCCCCGTTTCAGTATCAGATTTCTTGTAATCAGAGGGAAGCGTAATCTTTTTCTGATGCTCTGTATGCAGTGAAATTAGTTGGAAAGAAAGTGTTTGGAACAGTGCAGCATAGAAGCAAATGTTCAATTTTATAAATAACATATGATTAGACAAATACACTAAGCTTGTAGAGCTTATTTATGTTGAATCATGTGTCAGGGTGTACTGTGGACTTTTCTGCCCTTATTTCAGTGATCTCATTCTTCTGGGAAAGGACCTATTTAAAGTAAAACTTCATTTCATGCGAGGCATAAATACATGTAGAAAAATAGCTATTTTTCTTTACTGAAGGCAAAATTATCTGCTACTTATTATCTACAATATGGAAAAAAAAAAAGGAAAATGCATTACTCATGGCCCAAAACAGTTAAAAAACATGAGGCAGATCCAGCCTCATCTTTTTGGAAATCATATGGTGTATACTGACAGCTTCATACGGAACTTATCCAAATAAGAAGGTGAATACTTTTCTCCCTGTAGTTGTTACATGTTTTTCAGTATCTTCATTTTCCTAGAATGATTTAAAGGCAACAAATCACAGGAGGTTTATAGTGTCATAAACTACTGTAGGAAATTTTGGATAACAGAGAGGAAAATTATTTCTTTATTAAGTGGCTATAAATTGCTTTTGGCTTTTAGCTTAATGTAAATCAGACACCTAAGGTATACATGGAGTGTTCTTTCTGACAAAAAGAATTGCCATTTCAGTTTCTCAACAAAGATCTGGCTTAGTTCTGTCACCTGGGGAGGGCTCAAAGGTATTTGATACTCATGTTATCCCGTTAGGCCAGTCACCTTCCAGTCTGGCCGCTCACCAGTCAGAACTTCAGTTTGACATAAGGATTTTTGTCTCATGTTGTTTCTTGCACTGCATCTTATCATTGTAAGAGTAACAGCTTTCTAGCTCCCGCTCACTTTCTGAGTTTGCTTCAAGTGTTCACCTGCAGTGTATCTGTATTTATGCTGATGCTGGAGAAGTATCTTCCTCTCAGAGTAGGTCAAGGCTTGGAAAGCCTCTGCCTCTGAGGGCAATGTCTGATTGCACAGAGCACTCAAATTCTTGTTTCCTATCAGTATTTAGACAGGTCCCCTTCAAAACTGAACCATGACCAATGAACATCCTCATGTCCTGCAACCCATCATGGTAAGAGGATGGTTTAGGCAGCTGACATACTTGTGTTCAAGCAGTGCTGTCAAACCATACATCCTGGTCTGAATGTGCTCTGTTGGGTGTTTGTGAGTCCTGCTTTCTGCCAGTACTCCACACTACTTTTAGCTTTTGAAGCTAAAAGGTCTTTAATACGTGGTCATTTAAAGTTTGTCATTCCTACTGTCCCTGGAGCCCTTGCGAAAGATCGTGGCCTACAACTTGCTTGTGAAATAGACATGTCTGATAGAAGGTCTAAATGTTTCACCAGAGGCCACAAAATGATTTTACAGTACCTGGAACTCTAAGAGAATTATGCTTGACATTAGCTGGTAAAGCAATTTGATTTTGTTCATGTTATAATTTATCTGTGTTTTAAAAGTGGATCGGGAGGACAAGAAATGACACCCTGTGCTTTCAAAGTGAATTATGAATATCAGCCTTACTAAAAGCCAATAGGATGCATGTTCTAAAATGGCTTAGGTGCTTTTGAAAATCCTCCTCTGTAAACACCTATCATTTTTCCTGATGAAGCTCCATCTCACATACCCTCATAAATACCTGCAGAACCACCTCATTCTCTTTTCATGACTCTGCCAAACTCTGTCTTGATGTGATACATACAGAAGAGCTCCAGTTTGCTTTCTGTGATCATTCTTTTTTTTACTGGCCTTGATTGTCTTGTTACCTCCATGCGCCATCTATTTGTTATCTCTTCTCTCTTGGCTCATATTTGCATTGGCAGTGTTCAAGAACTGGATGATTCTTTCCATTTTGTGCTTTTACAGCATGTACTAGGGCATGGCTTGCTTCACAGTGAGCATTTCCAGCAATGACAAAATAATAATGTGCTAACTTTGCACAGCAGGGAAAAAGCAAGTGATATTGCATGAACATAGGTTCGTCTGGCAACATGTAAGTAGGAAACCCCACCCACAGAGGGTCTTGCCACTGCCAGGCTAAGAGCTTCAGAATGGGGTGGAGATTACCCAAATCTTGTTCATAGTTTTACTTTAATATGCAGGCTCATCTGCTGACAGTAAGATTGCAGAGGACATGCCATGAAAAGATGTTTCATTACAGTGGAATTATGTAGCATTGGAAATAAGTATAAATAGGGGTGTCTAAATAAAAAGAGTTGGGATTCATCTGGGAAGAATGAAGTGGAACTGATTTTTGCTTCATTTGGATAGTTAAAATAGGAAAAAGATAGCCATTATAGTGACAGTGACACACTTGCTAGCACAATAGAAATAATCAGGATTCCAGTTTAATGAGATGTTATAGAACGTGAGAATATTTTGAAGTGCTAATGAAAAAGAAGTGTTATGAGTGGTAGAAAATGGTAATTGGTAGATAGTAATGCATTTAAGGAATACTGACAGTTTCATATGAAAAAGCATTGTAAGAATGTTGATTAGTTTAACTGGGACAGGAAAGATTTACAGAAAGAAGGGATTCAAAAGAAGAGCAGCCTTACTCCTGTCCTTGCAAAGCATTGCTTAGTATTAATTAAACAGAAATAGGATTAAACTTAGGCTGTGTGTAATAGCACAGCTCCTTTTACGTGCAGCATTAATTCATTTCATGTCCATGTAGTCAACAAAATATCTTCTGAATGGCATTGACCAACACGAGGGATAGATGAGCATAATGTCGCAAAACATTTGGAATAATTACTAATTGTAGATCACCCTAAGAGGTTGCATGGATAATATGTTCATATCCCAGCTGTTGGTTTACATTGTCCTCTCTGCATGCTAGGTGATGTGGGGCAGGAGCTCAGGAAATGTGCATTCAATTCTCGTTTTGTGTAGCCACTAGCATAATATTTAAGCCTCTTTTTCACATGAAACTCAAAGTTATGTAATATTATGTTTCTGGCGTGGCTTTGTGCATCATATTTATCTTAATAATGAGACAGTTCTACTTGCATGAGCTTTCAGTAACTAACACAACTGGATCCTATTCTGGGCTGATTGAGTGTGATCTGGGTCTCAAACTGCCAGTTACAACCTGCCCTCTGCTCTGAGTGGCTGCTGTGCCTTTCCCAGTTTCAGCAGGATTAAATTAATGTGTTTATTAAGTGAGCTCTACAATCCCAGTTCTGGATCTGGAGCAATAGCAATAACCTGCTTTCTCAACAGGCCCCCCAAAGAGCATACCAATAACCATGAAATCATCTTTACCTTTTGGGAAAGACAGTAAGAATCCAGCCATCCTGGCTTTGGATGCAAAACAGGGAAATGACAAGTGACATTTTGTTTGTTTTTTACTAGACCTTATTTATTATACTGAGGATACTTCTAGGGAATACATTTAACATCATATTGGATTTTATTTATTCAGAACCATCTAATGCCGTTGTCCATTATCTTGCTTGTCAGTAACGTAATTAATCTCATAATGCTGAAATAAATTACCAGATTCATCCTAATCATTATTCTCTGATTTGTCAGCTGAAGCTGGACCACATTTAATGGTAACACAATGTAAAATTGGACATGCTGGGAATATATAACGTATTTCTGAAGGGTATGATGATAATCAGATTTGTCTAGACATGTAAAACACATTTTTGGTGCTGTGAATTGCTCCAGTTAATTTCATGAGTCTTTGAGACTCATGATAATTTAACTGAGATGTAGTGTGGAAGTTAGAAATCGTAATGTTCACAAAGTTTTTAGCAGAAAAGCCACTGCCATCTTGAAATAATAAGGCCACATCACCATGTGCTGTAAATAGTATTAGTGTGTTATTTCCAGTATTTAATGTATTTACTAAGCTTTTTACTTAATGCAGGCACTTGTCTGTCTGAGGAGGAATAAATTTAGACATGAACCAATATAGTGTATCAACTTGTTACTAAATGGCATTCTTTTCTCTCCTGATAGCCATGCAGCTGTGAGCTTTTTCAGTTCATTACACTTCTCTTGTTCCGATGTAGCACATTCCGGCTGCAGCGGGAATTGGCACTTACACACAATCCCTCTTCCACTGTGGTTGAGGAGTAGTGGAGCAGGTCAGGATATCCATGATTTTCCATCATAGGTCTGCTCTGTAGGAAAATAATGTTGGCAAAACCAGCACTGGTAAGCTGGTCACATGTTTCAAAGGTGCAAAATGAGAAGTACCACAATGCTAGTTTTTAAGCTGGTCAGTGGTGATGCAGGTCCTGCGGTCAGATGTCTGGTTGTTGCCGACACTTCAAAGCCATGGAAAACCGGTTGTTTTTCATAGCTGTCTCTTCAGTTCCCCTTGCTTTTCCCCAAAGTCTGCTGTACAAGCAGCTGACAGAAACAGGCCTCTGCTGATGAATGTGTTCATCTGAAGCACTGATGACATTTCATTTGCCAAGCTTTACCCATCTCAGTTTGAATTTGGAGTGAAGATTCTCCACACCTCATTTCTCCAAGTAGAAAGAGAAGTTTGCCTTTCTTTCTTCTCCCTACCCTTCCAGTCCCTTATCCCCCCTGCAGACTGTCCATAGACAACACAACACAACAAAACAAAACAGGGCGGCCTGTTTCCACTGTCCTGTCTCCACCATCAGTTTGTCTGTTTCCACTGTCAGCCTTCACAGGAGCAGTGGCCGACTGAGAAAGATGGGCTGTTTCATGGGAAGGATAGCCCCTGTCCCAGCAGCACACCTGGGCTGGTCTCCCCCACAGTTGCCCTGTTCTTGGCTGGGGTGGTGGGGCAGGCCCTGGCTGCCAGACCCTTCCCTGATGGACCCTGTGTGGGTAGCCCCGACTTCCCCCCGCTGACATTCCTAAAGGAGCAGCTAGCTCTTGCTGCACTCAGAAAGAGCCACCTGGAGAATAAAGGCTTGGGAATCATGGTGACATTAAAAAAGAATAATAAAAAATCAATATTTGAAAGATATGCTCCTGCTTTGTTTTGTTGTTTTTTTTTTTTTTCTTTTCCCAGGAGAAAATGCCAACAACCTGCTTATGCAGCTTGGCTGTATTAATGTAACTGCTCTTTGCTGCTAATAATAATTACAGGGAAAGATTACATAAAGAAAATAAAATTTGTCTTCCTTTTAAAAGTGTGGCTTGCAAAGTTTTGATGTGTGAAATCCAGTTCTACCTGGGGGCTGTCTCACATCCCCATGTAAAATAAGTCCATCATGGAAGTGGAGTTAAAAGTCAGGAGCAAAAGGAGTGACCTAGAAGCCATAAGGGGGTCAACACAGGAATTAACTGGGGAAAGCTCCAAATAGTCTAATCTGCTGTGGGTGACTGTAGGAAGAGTTTTCCAGTAGGCTCATCTGCTTGGCAGGGCTATCGCCAAGAGACCTCTGCAGGGGTGTAAATGCCAACCTGTCAAGCCAGAGTGAATGAGCAGGAAAGACTGGAAGGCAGGGGGTGACGAGGTTCCAGCTGTGTTTCCTCAGTTAAAAAGTAAACTACACAAAGAAGGCAATTAATTTATTCTAGAAAGGTAAAGTATCTCCATAGAAAAAGAAGGAGAGAATCTTTTAGGCAAGACTGGAATGGTTGTTTCTCAAAGAACAGATGAAAATCCTAAAAGATGGTGGAAAACAATCTGAGCTTTTGAGAGCCTGGGCTTGAGCACTTGCAGTGCATTGTGGGATAAATGAGTCTCAGACTCTGTGGACAGTCTCCAAGTACTGCAAGACAGTTTGTTCTCTTCAAGGATGGAGAAGAGAGAGTGTTCCCTCTGCATCTGGAGTTTCTCAGCATAGGGTCTAGCTGTAACTCTGCTCGAGCAAAATGGCAGAAGAATTGGTATAGCCAAAGCTAAGGCACACAACATGTCTTCCCCTTCTGCCCCTGTGTGCATGCATAGGTATCAAGGTCATTGTTTTGGGTGAAAAAAAGCCTGCCTAGAAACTTGCACTTGTAAACTGTCTTCCTTTAGCAGTACCTTGGTTTGTTCACCTGCCTGACTGCTTGCTTGTGAGATGCTGCTAAAAATGGTAGTCCTGTCTCTTCTGATGAATATTTCAGCACAGAAGGTTTGAAGATCCAGGCGTTTTTATTGTGAAGTTAGCAGCTGCCAGCTTGAGTGTACAGTGCCAAAATAGCAGTTCCCCACATCAGACACCATATGTGAGCCTTATTCTAAGAGTGAGGTTTGAGGAGAGTGCAAATAATTTTCCCTCAGTTGACAGGAAAACAGGAGCTTCAGGTAGCCGTTATTCCGTGGGGAATACTGGTAGACCTCAGCATTATCGTCAAAATCACTTTAAGTTGTTGCTGTTCTCTTGAGATAAGTGTGAAATGTCAACTCAGCAGACCACTGAAAAAGTTTTCCTTGTTTCCATAGGAGGTCCTGAGCTAAAGTATTCTTCATACTTGCTGGAAGCAGAATCACCTCTGCAGTGTAAAAAGAAATTAGACTCCTTTCAATTATATTGTTGTAACACCTTACTTTGGTGTTCGTATGGAAACACATTGGTAATGGAAAGTACAGTTATAAAATCTCTTGAGTTGGTGCATGAATAAAGCTGTCAAACAAGACAAAGTGCTAATAAAATCTTAGACAACTTGGGGAATATTACCATAACACCACCAAACGAAGAGTAGGTCATACATAACAAAAATACAGTAATGCAATAAAAATAATATAACTAGAGTTAAGTGTTACTTAATTAAAGCCCTTTCACTTGATGTCATGTGGTTATGCTGTCATTCCACTAGGGGTCAAATTCATCCCTGGAGTGACCTCAAGAGAGCGCTAACAGGTGGATTTTTGCCTTTGATTAGGGCTACTCAGAAGTTGATGTCACACTGCTTCTGAAGAAGTTCTGAGCACCCTCTTTTGTCAGTTGTGTAAACCTGAGCTGGAAGTTTTTAGTTTTCTAAACACCATGTTGCTGCATGTCCCTGCTCCTTCTCCTCCTGTCCTTGAACGTCTTGTAATGATACCAGCACTCCTACAGGAACAGAGAAGTTTGCTTAAACCCTGGCAGTAGAGGCCTCCTAGTACCTGGGGTATACTCACATCAGCATGTGGGGCTCTACCACACAACAGGAGCTCATTTAGATACACTGAATACATCAGCACAAGCGTTATGTTAGTACAGATTATTTGACGAAAATCTCCTGCCAGTTGTTCCTGCACAGTGTGCTTGGGCCCACAGCACAGAAAGCAGTCCTGTGGGATCCCTGGTGGAGGTCCTCCTGCGCAGGTGGCTGAGCTGTGGGAAGCTGTTACTAGGCTGAAAGGTGTCAGGGAAGCTGAGAGGAAGCAGCACTGCTTGCTCCGGGACCAGACTGTGCAGAGGCCTCAAGCATCTACTGTCACTCATGCAGGAAAGGAGGCTGCTAACCCAGGAAGCTGGGAAAAGGTAACAGAAAAAAACAACAAAAAAAGGAGGAAGAGGACAATTAAAAGCAAGGGGCTTCCCCCTAAATCTGTTGTCCCCACCCAGAACCGCTTTGCTGTCCTGCAGGGGGCTGATGAGGAACCACACTCCCGCCAGGAACAACTGGCTGATGCACTGGTAAAGAAGATCACTACTGGTGCTGCCAGGAAAAGCAGCCGGTCATAGTAGTAGGGGACTCTAATCTGAAAGGCACAGAGGCACCCATCTGCCGGCCTGACCCAGGCTCAAGGGAGGTGTGTTGCCTACCAGGGGCTCAGATCAGGGATGTGGCCGAGAAGCTGCCTGCTCTAGTCGGTCCCACTGACTATTACCCACTCCTGGTAATACATGTGGGTGCTACTGATATAGATAGCAGTAGCCCGGAGACTATAAAGAAGGACTACAGAGCTCGGGGTGAGGTGGTTAGGGGCTCTGGAGCTCAGATTGTCTTTTCATCAATTCTCCAGGATACAGGACAGGACCTTGAAAAGGCTAGGAGGATTGGGCAGGTTAACAAATGGTTACAAGGGTGGTGCCATAGTCAGGGGTTTGGGTACCTTGAACATGGGACACAATTTAGTAGGCCAGGTCTACTGGGAGCTGGTGGAACTGGTCTGACAAGGGAAGAGTGGATTTGGTAGGAGGCTTGCCAGGCTGGTCAAGGATGCTTTAAACTACATGTGTTGGGGGAGGGGGGCATCATTCCATCCCAACACACCCAGTCACTTGCCAGCGCCTATTTTAAACATTCAGAGCAATGTAGGGATATTCCAGCTGCTCCAGCCAATGAGCGGCTTCAATTGGATCTCGGCTCAAATGCCTCTGCACAAATGCCCATAGCATGGGGAACAAACAAGAGGAATTAGAGATGTGTGCACATCTACAGGGGTATGATATCATAGGCATCACAGAAACATGGTGGGATGGCTCCTATGACTGGTGTGTTGGAATGGAAGGTTACCGGCTCTTTAGGAAAGACAGGCCCGGCAGACGGGGAGGGGGAGTTGCTATTTATGTTAGGGATAGGCTAGAGAGTATGGAACTCTGTCTGGGGACAGGTGAGCAGTCGACAGAGAGTTTGTGGGTCAGGGTTAAAGGGAGAACAGTGATGGGAGACATTATTGTGGGGATCTGTTATAGACCGCCTGACCAAGGAGACTCAGTGGATGAAGCACTCTATAGACAGATAGGAGCAGCCTCACGCTCGCAGGCCCTTGTTCTCATGGGAGACTTCAACCACCCTGATATCTGTTGGAGGGATGGTACAGCCTGGCACAAGCAATCCAGAAGGTTCCTCGATTGTGTGGAAGACAACTTCCTTCTGCATGTAACAGAGGAGCTGACAAGGAGAGGTGCCATGCTTGACCTCGTCCTCACCAACAGGGAAGGGCTGGTTGGGAATGTGACGCTCCAGGGCAGCCTTGATTGCAGCGATCATAAGATGGTCAAATTCAAGATCCTCAGGACAGTGAGAAGAGCGTGCAGCAAGCTCACTGCCCTGGGCTTCAAGAGAGCAGACTTTGGCCTCTTCAGGAATCTGCTCAGTAAGGTTCCATGGGATACAGCCCTAGAGGGCAGGGGGGCCCAAGACTGTTGGTTGATATTCAAGGATCACCTGCTGCAAGCTCAGGAGCGATGCATCCCGACTAGAAGTGCTGCAGGAGGGCCAGGAGACCTCCTTGGATGGATAACAGCCTGCTGAGGAAAATTCAAAGGAAAGAAGAGGCTTATAAAACATAGGAGCAAGGACAGGTGGCCTGGGAAGAATACAGGGATGTTGTCCAGGAAGCTAGGGACCAGGTTAGGAAAGCTAAGGCCCACTTAGAATTAAACTTGGCTAGGGATGTTAAGGATAACAGGAAGGGATTTTATAGGTACATTGCAAATAAAAGACAGGTTAGGGACACCGTGGGCCCTCTCCAGAAGCTATCGGGAGAACTGGCTACCCTGGATTTGGAGAAGGCTGAGGTTCTTAATGACTTCTTTGCCTCAGTCTTCATCGGCAAATGCTCTGACCACAGCACCCAAGTCTTGGAAGGCAGACATAGGGACAGTGAGAATGAAGACCCTGGGCCCACTGTAGGAGAGGATCTGGTTCGAGACCATCTTAGGAACCTGAATGTATACAAGTCCATGGGACCAGATGAAATCCATCCGCGGGTCCTGAAAGAACTGGCAACTGAAGTTACTAAGCCACTGTCCATCATATTTGAAAAATCATGGCAGTCAGGTGAAGTTCCCGATGACTGGAAAAAGGGAAATATAACCCCCATTTTCAAGAAGGGAAAAATGGATGAGCCAGGGAACTACAGACCAGTCAGTCTCACCTCTGTGCCTGGCAAAATCTTGGAGCGGATTCTCCTGGAAGGCATGCTGAGGCACATGAAAACCAACAAGGTGCTTGGTGACAGCCAGCATGGCTTCACTAAGGGGAAATCCTGCCTGACCAATCTGGTGGCCTTCTATGATGGGGCTACAGAAATGATGGACAGGGGCAGAGCAGTTGATGTCATCTACCTGGACTTGTGTAAAGCCTTTGACACTGTCTCCCATGACATCCTTCTCTCTAAGTTGGAGAGACATCAATTTGATAGGTGGACCACTCGGTGGATAAAGAACTGGCTGGACGGCCGCACGCAGAGAGTAGTGCTCAGTGGCTCAGTGTCCAGCTGGAGACCAGTAACGAGTGGTGTCCCTCAGGGATCGGTGTTGGAACCGGTCTTGTTCAACATCTTTGTTGGTGACATGGACAGTGGGATTGAGTGCGCCCTCAGCAAGTTTGCCGATGACACCAAGCTGTGTGGTTCGGTTGATACATTGGAGGGAAGGAATGCCATCCAGAGGGACCTTGACACGCTTGTGAGGTGGGCTGATGCCAACCTGATGAAGTTTAACCATGCCAAGTGCAAGGTCCTGCACCTCGGTCGGAGCAATCCCAGGCACAGCTACAGGTTGGGCAGGGAAGAGATTCAGAGCAGCCCTGCGGAGAAGGACTTGGGGGTGTGGGTTGATGAAAAAATGAACATGAGCCGGCAGTGTGCGCTTGCAGCCCAGAAAGCCAACCGTATCCTGGGCTGCATCAAAAGGAGCGTGACCAGCAGGTCGAGGGAGGTGCTCCTGCCCCTTTACTCTGCTCTTGTGAGACCTCACTTGGAGTATTGTGTGCAGTTCTGGTGTCCTCAACATAAAAAGGACATGGAACTGTTAGAACAAGTGCAGAGGAGGGCCACGAGGATGATCAGGGGACTGGAGCACCTCCCGTATGAAGATAGGCTGAGAAAGTTGGGGCTGTTCAGCCTGGAGAAGAGAAGGCTGCGTGGAGACCTCATAGCAGCCTTCCAATACCTGAAGGGGGCCTATAGGGATGCTGGGGAGGGACTCTTCATTAGGGACTGTAGTGATAGGACAAGGGGTAACAGGTTCAAACTTAAACAGGGGAAGTTTAGATTGGATCTGAGGAAGAAATTCTTTACTGTAAGGGTGGTGAGGCCCTGGAATGGGTTGCCCAAGGAAGTTGTGAATGCTCATTGCTGGCGGTGTTCAAGGCTGGGTTGGACATAGCCTTGGGTGGCATGGTTTAGTGTGAGGTGTCCCTGCTAATTGCAGGGGGGTTGGAACTAGGTGATCTTCAGGTCCTTTCCAACCCTAACTGTTCTATGATTCTATGATCTTTGCTGGGTCTGGACCATTCCACCGGCAGAGCAGAGCATTACATTAACGAGCTGCTAGCACTAAAGACTGCTTGCTGAGTACACTTGAGATAAAACTGATGGGAGGTTGATCAGAAATCAATAAGCCATTCTTTATTTAACTACAACGTTTGTCTGCTTCTAGTCAGCTTGCCAACTATTTCATAACTATGAAACTGAGCATTTTCAATGCCACCTCAGGGTGTATCAGCTACAGTCAGGCGTCTGCATGTGCAGATTACTTTTTTAGTAGGTGTGTTTTCTGCCTTCTCACCAAAATAAACAAACCGTCACTCGCACTTATTGAATTCATTTTATGTTTGTTTTAATTATTTGGTAATTTATTCTGTATGACTGCAGGTGTTTGAATGGAATAGCTGTCTGAGTTCATTAGTCAAACAACGAGTAGGCTACCTGTAGCTATCTCCTCTAGCTTGTAAATGGCTTTCTTGCATTAAAACTTTATTAGTTTTTTTATTCCCATTCACAATTTCCAGTTCTGTTAGGCCGGATAGTTTTAATGTGAGTGTATCTTCAGCTCTACAGAAATTGCCTTATGGTGTTAAGACTTGGTTTTATCACATTAGTAGCTCTCTAAAGGCATGGTGCCCCATACAGCAAGCAGTGGGACTTACACAGCACATCCTGTAATCTCTCGTTTTAATTCTGATCACACAGCACAACATGTAAAGACATGCTATTTCATTTGTCTCCTTTATTGCATCTATGTACTGAACAGATGGATGTTTCAGTGATTCTTCCACTATAACTGCAAAATCCTTTCCCTGTTCACTTTGCTGGATGATTGCTCCATTTAGCAGATTCTTAAGCTCGATTCTTCACTTCGAGGCTAATTATTTTACAAGGTGCAATGGCTAATCTAAGCCGTTATGTCAAACTGTCAATACCTAGAACCCATCTTTTTTCCTCACAGAAACAGCCAACTGAACATTCAATGGGAAAAACAAACAAGCAAACAAAAAAAACCCAATGAAACAAAAACAAAAGCAAAAAAAAAAAACCATCCCAAAGCCCCAAAAAGAATGTAGAAGCCAACTCTCATGTAGTTCATATTACTATGTTAACCAGGTGACACAGATCAGAGATCAGTGAAGTAGCACACTGTGTGTTCCACGTCTTTCTGAGCTTTTCTCCACTCTGTCACATAGTTATCTAAGAGCTTCTTTGCCACGATAATACCTGAGAAGATCTGTACTTACCCATTTTTAGCTATAATCTCAGTTAAATGAAATACTGCTTCAGCAATGTTTTCTTTTAAAAATAGCCATTCCCTTTTGCTGCCATTCCATATTCTCCCTTGGGCTATATGAGCTTTATGCAGAAAATAATTTAGCTTCTGTCAAACAGTGATTTTTATCCTCATTTTCTGATAGAGGCATTAACTTCTTTCCAGGGACTAAAGACCGAATAAGATACCCTTCTCTTCTCTTTGCTAAAGCATTCAGAGTAAATGATGTAGATCTCAGTATTAGCAATGAAAATTTGTTTCCCTGCCAACCAGACAATTGTCTAAAGTAACAAGAGTGATTTTGTGTTGTACCCATTTTTTGCCTCTGTCACTGTTAAAGGGGGCCAAAAGAGTATGTAGACTCAAGGAAGGCACAAATTGCCACAAGGGACATTCCAGATAGACTCTAGGAAAAACAAAGGGGGTTTGACAGTCATTGAGTAAGGCTGCCTGGGAAGGTTGTGAAATCTCCATTCTTAGACTGTTTCCATCATTGGACTGGTAACTTGGTCTTGTTTTGAAGCTGGATCTGACTTTGAAGTTGGTAATGCTTAGTGCAGTGGACCAAGTGACCTCCAGAGGTCCCTTCTAACCTACATCATTCTGATCTTGTGGTTATAAAACATCTGATGAGTTGAGATGAGAAAGGAAAAACTGGGAGGGTGAAGGGGGAAAGGCAATGCTATTTGCTGCCCTCTGTAAACATTTTGCTTATGTTTTTATTCTGTCTTGTAGTATTACAGAAAGTTTAAGAAAATGATACTATGTCCAGGTGACTAAGGTGATTACAGTAGTAAAGTGGCAGCATGTTTAACAAAACAAGTTTTTGTTTAAGTATTTGCTCTTAGCATGCATTTGCTTGAATCTTGTTGACTTTAGCACCATTAAGAGCTAGATCTGTAGCAAAAAAAAAAAAAAAGAAATCTTGAAATATAGCAGGAATATACATAAAGATAGACCATTAAGAGTCTATCTTCCACAGACAGACATCTTTAAAACTACATCAAATGTACTAATTACAATATCTGCTTTTGGCATGGTTGAATCTTTTCTGTGGAAGCAAAACTGGATGGGATTTTCAGTATCATTGGTAGCCGGCTTATCCCTGATGACTTATATCCATTCCTATTGATTTTTTACATCTATCCACCAATCAGTTGTTTTGTAACTGAATCTGCAAATACTTTCTGGCTTGAAACTCATTTGGGGATGGAATAGTAGTTTCGCTGGAAAGTCACAGCCCAGAGCAGAAGAAAAAGTCAGAAAGTACGGTGGTGAACATGCGGATTTCTCTTGTTTGATTGTCTCGTTTGCTTGTAAGTCTTTGAAAACACTGCTTAAAATCCTTGGGCAAGGATGGTAGCATGGTGGTCAGTGATCTAAAAATAGCAATGAGAACATGCGCAGATTTAGCAGTGACACTGATGATTCGTGATTTATCTGATTCTTCCACTTCAAAAAATATTTTCTTGCATTTCTGCATGGCATCATCTTACATCTTCTCTCCAAGATCTGCTGCATTAAAAATCAGTAGAGCATAAAGTTATTCCATTTTCCACATAATAGGAATCCAGGTTTTCCTGGATTTCATATTTTTTGGGGTCCCTGAAATCTGTGGCTTAGATTGTACATTTGTTACATTTCATTTTCTTTTCTATAATATGCTGAACTAATGGGGGCTATGTGAAAAGTCCTGTAGTACTAAAAATTGAAATTCTTTATGCTTCAATCAGTTTTTCCTCAGAAATGCTGTGCAAATATAACAGCATATTACAGCTTTTTGCATACACACAAGGAGTATAATTGTCATTTGGTGATCAGTGTAGGAAAACTTGCTGAAGTGACATTTCAGTGTAAATTTATGATTTATTAAAACATTTGAAATGCTTTGCTAAATCACTTTCCTCTTTCCTTTCCCTTGTGCCTTCACAATCTTATTCATGTATAATTCCTTTCTTCCTTATATGAAAACTCTCTATGCCATACAAACTGCGAAAGCATTGCTTTTAATGCGGTTACTACTTCTCTGATCTTGAACGAGGGATGAAGGCATTGAAAGCAATGGAAAATGACTACTGAGAAATAATTTTAATGTACTTAATTGAACACAGCCAGACAACAGTTACAAAAATGAAACTCCAGTGTATCATTTTCAGCAGATATTTATGTTTATGGTTCAGTGTTAATGTTTATGGTTCAGTGGTTAAACCAGGAAATACCGAAACTGAGCTGTCTTTTCATTCCCCACGGTGATGCCCTGTTTCCATTATCAGCAGAAAAGTTTCTGAGTGGAATGAATATGCTCATGGTGATCACTCTGCTGTTATCTTCCTGTGGGATGTAAAGAATGCTCTAGGGCAATCCTTGCCAGCCAGTACTTCTGGATGGACTGGGCTCGACTGGACACATGCTCAAGGAAAGACCCTGCATGTCATGCAGGAACATTTATTTCCCTGATTTTATGCAGGAATTGAGCCTCCATTTTTGTTTGAGTAAGGCTATTGGTGGCCAACTCATGGCAACTCACAAATCAAGAGCTGTTCTAATTATTATTATGAGTGCACCCTCAGCAAGTTTGCCGATGACACCAAGCTGTGTTGTTTGGTTGATACATTGGAGGGAAGGAATGCCATCCAGAGGGACCTTGACATGCTTGTGAGGTGGGCTGATGCCAACCTGATGAAGTTTAACCATGCCAAGTGCAAGGTCCTACAACCTGGGTTGGAGCAATCCCAGGTACAGCTAGAGCTTGGGCAGAGAAGAGATTCAGAGCAGCCCTGCGGAGAAGGACTTGGGTGTGTTGGTCGATGAGAAAATGAACATGAGCCGGCAGTGTGCGCTTGCAGCCCAGAAGGCCAACCGTATCCTGGGCTGCATCAAAAGGAGTGTGACCAGCAGGTCGAGGGAGGTGATCCTGCCCCTTTACTCTGCTCTCGTGAGACCTCGCTTGGAGTACTGTGTGCAGTTCTGATGTCCTCAACATAAAAAGGACATGGAACTGTTGGAACAAGTGCAGAGGAGGGCCACGAGGATGATCAGGGGACTGGAGCACCTCCCGTATGAAGATAGGCTGAGAAAGTTGTGGCTGTTCAACCTGGAGAAGAGAAGGCTGCATGGAGATCTCATAGCAGCCTTCCAGTATCTGAAGGGGACCTATAGGGATGCTGTGGAGTGACTCTTCATTAGGGACTGTAGTGATAGGACAAGGGGTAACAGGTTCAAACTTAAACAGGGGAAGTTTAGATTGGATATAAGGAGGAAGTTTTTTACTGTGAGGGTGGTGAGGCACTGGGATGGGCTGCCCAGAGAAGTTGTGAATGCTCCATTGCTGGCGGTGTTCAAGGGCAGGTTGGACAGAGCCTTGGGTGACATGGTTTAGTGTGAGGTGTCCCTGCTAATTGCAGGGGGGTTGAAACTAGATGAGCTCAAGGTCCTTTCCAACCCTAACTATTCTATGGTTCTATGTTTTCAAAGTTGCGTGGTTGGCTTTTGATCATCCTATGACCAGATATTGAGGTTTGTGGTCAACACTTAACCCTGATTTTAAACATAATGGCACATATTTTCTGTCACCTGACTAACCAACTGACAAGTGAATAAAAAGATTAGAGCCTAGGGGTGGGAAGATTGACTGTAGCCCTGTAACTTCTTTCATTTTTCTGCAATATTTAGTTAGGAGAATTTTGGAGGCTAAGAAGCTGTTAAATGAGGTGCTGCTATGCTAGTCTCCCTTCGGAGTTCCCTCTTGCTGAAGTGGCCTCCTTGCTCCCTTGCTGCTGAGGATCAGTTTAGGAAGGCCCTTCGGTCATCTACTGTAATTATTAGCTTATTCAGTAAAGTTCTTAAATAGTTTTTTTACAAACTACTAAAATGCAGCCTCATATAACCCTGGAGCCCTAGTTCCCATCTTTGCATTTACAGGAGTGTCTGTGTTTAATTAATAGCTATGGCTGGTACACAGAAGAATAATACAGTAAATAAGCAAACTTTCATCCTGAGTCTGTGCGGAGAAGTAGCCTTTATACCTCATTAGCAAAGTCTCAACTGCATATATCTCTGCTTGATAACAAATGACAGCCAGAGATGTAAATTTTCTAAGAAGTGACACTCCTGCATTACCGAGCAGCCTACACTGCCATGGACGGGAACCAGGAATGCAGGGCTCCCAGCACATACAGGCACTGGTCTCTAGGAATTATTTAGTTTAACAACGTGTCAGATTTCTGTCCTTGGATTACAGAGTATGCGCTCTTACCTGTTACAGCTCTAGAGTCTGACATGAAGAAAACTTGCTTTTTATCGCTGAAATTCAGCAGATGAGATTCTGATCATGCTTCAGGAGTGAATTTGCTCCTGAAGTAGGAACTATTTTTGTGATTTTTCAAAGAACCAAGCTAGAAATTATATAACATTGGCAAAGCAGACATATATTTATGGTGGGAAAAAGCTCATGTTTCTATGCTTCTTGGTGATAACACCACAAAGATACTGGTTTTGTATATTTGATATAAAAAATGGATTTATGTTAGCATATCCCTGCAAGTCAGTGCTGAATAAAATCCAAAGGGAATTTGCACATTTTTATAAATACGTGGATCAGTTGGTATTGTATCTCCCTTCAAAAAGAAATCAGATCAAACACTGCTGTCATCATCTGTTTCTAAGCGTGCAAATGGCCTATAGTTTGAATCTCCATAGGAAAATGTGCAGTGCACCTGTTTCTCCCTGTTCAGTCGGCTTTCCACGAAATGTAGCTCGGCTTTCAAAGCCCATATACTGGTCATGGTGCATAAGAAGATAACCTAGCTAAAGTTACATAATCCTGTCCAAAGGGTTTGTAATTTGTGTGACAGGAGAGAATGGGAGGTAGAAGAGGAGAAACATTTTAAATTGATAAACCAGCAAATCTGATAAAAATCTTTTTGAGACAATAAGCCAGGTTCCTATTGAAATCAGCTGGAGATGGACATGCACATGTTTCAGAGACTCTTGTGGATAACTGCCATGTTGAACCTGTCTTGAGGGCCTCCTTTATGCTACAGAGGACCTGGGTGCTGATGTATTTAACTTTCAGTCTGGTTCATGCCAACTTGGGCCATGAGGTGGTGCTTCATGACAGTGAGGTTCCCAGGAAACAGAACACAAGATATGAATGGAAGGTTATACAGAAAGAAAATTCTTTTCTTTTTTTAACATAGCCTTCTGGGTTTTTTTTTTTCCTTTAGAAATAGTAAGTGAAACCCTGTTATTTATCAAATCTAGATACAACGTACCTAAGTACAACTGGAAAATAGCTTGGTCACAGTGACCTCTTCTCCAACAAGAAAATCCTGACCCTGCATCAAAAGCCTCCAAAGCCGTTACTACCTGGCCCATTGCAAGGTTGTGGACTGAGACAGGGAGTAGTTTTAGTTCGGTTGTAGTAAACATCCGGCAGTTTGATAAGTAATAAGCCTGGAGCTCGATAATTAATAGTCCTTGATAATTGATAATCCTGTAACAGTTTGATCTGACCACGTTGTTGATAGAGTGCTCAATGGCAAATGACATACAGATGGAACAAATCATCTGTGATGCATTTTTTTATCACCACATTCATTTTTGTGTGATGTGGTTAGGTTTTAGTATATGAAGGCTCATTTTTACAACCTTTTTTGGGTTTTTTTCATTTTGTGCCGAGTTATTTTTTCCTTCTCTCTCATGATCGAACATTGTGTTAGTACTATGTAAACACTACAAGTGACAGTAATTTAGATGATTTTATTGCAAATGTTACTGTGTAGTTTCCTTTGTTCCTTCTATTTGTATGTTTGATGAAAGTCTGTAGTGGAAGAGTGATTTACTAAATGTGTCTGAGGACTATATGATGCTTATTAATCAATGTCCCGTGTTGCTGTTTTACCAGGAAAATGTGAAGTACAGAAATTCAGTATAGGAAATATATTGAAATTTCCTTAAATCAAATGGAACGTAGCTATACTAATCATAATAGATGGTAGAATACATGGATGAAATAAACTGAGTTTATCTACCAGCAGCCACAAGTCAGTTAATCAAGAAAGTACGTTTACCACATTTCTGTTTCTGCTATCCAGAAATGAAAACCCAGATAGGAAAAAAAAAAAAACCACAAACCCAACCAAAACATATCTAGTAAGAAGTGCTTCTTTTTATGGGCATTTTATTTCCCCTTTCACAAATCTCTGTAATCCTTTTCAGTGTTGTGTGTAGGTGTTTACAAATACTCCGAAGGAGCACCTCCTGGAAGAGCTTCTGGCAGCTGGGAATTGCCTTCAGTGCACACAGCAATGTTATCAGTGCTGTAGGTTTAACCACAGCACTTCATGCTTTCAGAGAGCAATATCCAAACAACTTGTCAGGATAAACTTTGTGTTATGCATTAGCT
The DNA here is from genome assembly GCA_039720435.1 of Amazona ochrocephala. Taxonomy (NCBI): domain Eukaryota; kingdom Metazoa; phylum Chordata; class Aves; order Psittaciformes; family Psittacidae; genus Amazona; species Amazona ochrocephala. The sequence goes on from CM077879.1 coordinate 69,006,458, forward strand.
GTTAGGAAAGCTGGTACAGGAGTGAGAATGCAGTCTCCATACAAATACCCCTTTCTCCCTTTCCTGGCCTTCTCAGAAGGGTGGAAACAGAAGTATTTGTAGGTTTCTCCAAAGATTTCAAGTGACTGCAGCAAATCCTCATTTTTCTTCTTCTTACATTTTTGAGAGTAGTGAAGACAAGGACTCTAAAAATTAAAATTTTATGAGGCAGCGTAAACATTCAAGTAATACGGGATCAAATTTATTTTTGGACTCTACCAGTAGTTCTTTGTCCACAACCCATACAGTCCAGCTTATCTGCAGTTGCCTACAGTCACGTTTTCCTGCTTCCAGTTCAGACAACTAAAACCCTAACAAGTACTTCACTGGCAACCCTCCTTCACATAACCAGCTGCTGCTGCTGTGACAACTTTTATGTGACAACTGTAGGATTACAGCACAGGAGGTACAGATATGTGCCTACAGCCCTATCTTTTTGAGTTATACAACGAGATAAAGTTGTCAGTGTTCGCTTAGGAAATGTTGATGGATACATATAATCCTTGCAAATACAAAGAATATCTCTGAAGACACAACCCAAGTGTGACTCATGAATACAGTGACCTCCTGAGGAGATGGGAAGGTAGCTTCAGATGGTACTAGCTGTCCCTTTCATTGTAAATGGCACCCTCTACTATGTTAAAGGAAAGGCTGGAATAGGTATGCATAATGGCCATAATGTGGGAGAGTGCAGGAAGAAACACTTTGCAGATTCCATACAGGACCCAGAATGACATCATTTTCGTTCTGCAGACACTCTAAGTACAGCATGGAGATATTGTGAGAGAGACTTTGCTTGCAGGCTGCTGAGGCAGAATTGCTGGATTGAGGGCTGGTAATGGGAGAAATAGCTGGAATAATATGAAACTCTGAAGTGTAGTAACAGGATGTATTTCCTAATGTAAAATTTTTATGATGGCTGTTTCTCGGAGTAGGATGGAATCCCAGCTGAATTGCAACTGGCATTTTGTTATAGCAGCTCATCCTGAATTTCTCATAATCTAAGACAGGGTTGTTTTGGTGGAGGGTGAACAGTCCCCCAAAGGGAAGAACGGCACTAACGCACTTCTAGCTCTAAATCAGAGACAATTGCCTGTTGTCCTTCTTTAAGTGGAATTTTATTCTAATAGCATCCAATCCTTCTGACTTCCAATTTTTTCCCTCCAGATAATTTTAAAGAAGCATGTGTACTCAAAGCTAATAAAAAATTTTATTGAAACAGTTTTTATAAAGAAGCACATTTCTATCTGGTAGTTCTTCTCCCCTCCCCAGTATGTTTTTTATTCTGAAGAAACTTTCTTTTAAAGAGAGGAGAAATCTTTTGGAAAACATTTAAATGTCTTGTTGAACAGCTGCAGAATGAAGTGTCTTGGGTTTTACTCATATTTAAAATGTCTGCATAAATTAGTGTAATGGAAACATTTATAATTTATTTACGTGTTTCGATTGTGAATTTGTGCTACAAAAATTATGATTAATTGAAAAAATTGCGATAACCTGCCTTTTTCTTCCAGCTTGGAATTGAAATAATTTTGTTTTCCAGTCACCACTATGTACTCTTACTTTAGAAAGAGGAAATGTGGCAATGGGAAGGCATGACTACTAAACTGTCTGGGGTACCTCTTTAAACTTATTTCTTTTCCCATAGTTTCCATCAGTTGTGGTTACATTTGAGTTTGTTGTTCTTTAGAACAAAGGCCTTACTTGATCATGGCAGCTCTCTGTATTACACCAACAGCAGCAAAACGTTGACTATCACAAAATCAGACCAAAGCCCACAGTACTTAGCTCTGTGTTTTTGTCTGTCTGCTGCTCTGTGCGCTCCCACCAGCCTGGCCCTGGGAGGTTATTATCATTTTGCCAGTCCTTCCCCATTCAGACTGAGTCAGTTGCAGCCACCCCGGTGGGTTTACCACTGGGAGTTTTCTGGGGGGCTCCGCACTCTCTCATGCAAACAAGCACACAGCAAAAGTTTGTGCATGACCTAGAAAAACTACCTCAAAGCTGCACAGGCAAATACGTAAAGCAGAAGCTGGAGCTGAGACTAATTAATCTGGTGTGGTGACTCCAAACATCAATTAGCTGGGAATAAATTTTAATCCCTGCTTGAGCCAGGCAGGATTTAATTTGGTATCAAGAGGTGGCAGGCTGTATCATTCATTTGCCACACTTTGTGTTCTGGGAAGAGGCTTATTATATTAAGTCCTAATCTTTTTGGATTTTGCACAGACCCAGTCAACCTTGTTTCTGGGAATACAAGTGAAGCGGCCTATGACAAAGGGTACTCAATGTTATTTCTTCGTTTTTGCTGGGTGCCACCATTGGGAGTAGCATCAATCTGCACCCTGGTTTGTGTACTGATTTGAGATAGTCAGCCTTCCACCACTGGAGTGCATGCTGCAGACTGAGAAGCACAGTCTCAGCAAAGCGTGGAGGCTGCTACAGCTTGTCCTTAAAGGGCTGGATGCTGCTAGTCAAAGTAACAAATATACACCAATAAAATACATACTAACACAAATTTTAACTTGTCATATGTTAATTCAATATATATAGAGGCAAATTATTCTAGAAGCATCTGATTTGACTTCTCTTCAGTCTGTGCATTAGCCCTTACTGGCCTGTCAGTCCTGGTTTCAATGCTATCCAAATCACTTTTAGACTCTCTTTTTCTTCAGAGCTGGGGAATAATAGTTACTGTGCAACTGAATGCAATGTCTTGGGTTGTGAAGGGCAGAAAAATATTAACCACAGTTGGCAGAACAGCTGGGACTTGAACAATTAGCCCCTGGTCACGTAGATAAAACTCTTTTCCTCCAAGCTGTAAGACATTTTGAGGGAGATTAGTTCCTCGTTCGCATTTTGCTTTGCAAAAATTGTGTGAAAGTTGCAAGATTATATATAATGACAAAACAGCCTACAGCGGTGATCAGAATTATGTTACCTGTGATTAATAAAAAATGACAACACTGCCTGTATGTGGCCTGTTTCAGCGTGAGGAATCCAGAAGTTGCAAACACGAAGTCTAATCTCCATCCCTCTCATATTTATGGTGAAGGAGTCATCACTTTAGCTAATGTAAGAACAGGCTACTTGCAGAACTAGCGTACAAGCTACACATTAATCTTCTGCTGTACTTTAGCCACTAGATGTTCGAAATGCTGTAAAATCCAACAGTTCATGGCCTCACTGCGTAGCTGTGTGAGACAGTGGTGGGGAAAATCCCAAGCACTTCAGACTGCAGAGGCAACAGGCCCTCCATCTACAGTCCCCTCAGGGTACCTGTGCTGGGCTGCTTGCACTTGACAAAAACTCTGTAAAATAACAAATGGTATTTGTTTCAAGACTTTGGGGGAGATGTTTTCTTTTCCTTTGATTATTGTTGAACCTATCAGGGCCAGAGGAGCCAGCTGTGAATACAATTTGTGGGGCATGGGCCCAAGCTAAGTGACCTGGAGAAGCTTCCCCACCTGCATGCAGAAAGAGTTATAGGAGGTGGACTAGAGTAAAAGTAAAGTCCTGCGTGCATGGCTCTGGCTGGTTTCTGAGGTGTACAGTAGTCTGCAGATCATATGGGATGATCTGGATCATCTTCTGGAAGTTGGAGTAATGGATAATTTGCCCTCATTTATTCGAGGTTTAATTTCTAACCTCCAAAATGGCCTATGCTCTGTAGGGCAAAAAATAAAAGCAACTATTAGCCATACAAATTCCTGTATCGTTCTGTTTTTTCTGTTTTTATCCTCTCCAACAAGTACAGCATGGCATCATGGCACATGAAAACCAACAAGGTGCTTGGTGACAGCCAGCATGGCTTCACTAAGGGGAAATCCTGCCTGACCAATCTGGTGGCCTTCTATGAAGGGGCTACGGAAATGATGGACAGGGGCAGAGCAGTTGATGTCATCTACCTGGACTTGTGTAAAGCCTTTGACACTGTCTCCCATGACATCCTTCTCTCTAAGTTGGAGAGACATCAATTTGATAGGTGGACCACTCGGTGGATAAAGAACTGGCTGGATGGCCGCACGCAAAGAGTAGTGCTCAGTGGCTCAGTGTCCAGCTGAAGACCAGTAACGAGTGGTGTCCCTCAGGGATCGATGTTGGGACCGGTCTTGTTCAACATCTTTGTGGGTGACATGGACAGTGGGATTGAGTGCGCCCTCAGCAAGTTTGCCGATGACCCCAAGCTGTGTGGTTCGGTTGATACATTGGAGGGAAGGAATGCCATGCAGAGGGACCTTGACACGCTTGTGAGGTGGGCTGATGCCAACCTGATGAAGTTTAACCATGACAAGTGCAAGGTCCTCCACCTGGGTCGGAGCAATGCCAGGCACAGCTACAGGTTGGGTGGGGAGGAGATTGAGAGCAGCCCTGAGGAGAAGGACTTGGGGGTGTTGGTCGATGAAAAAATGAACATGAGCCGGCAGTGTGCGCTTGCAGCCCAGAAAGCCAACCGTATCCTGGGCTGCATCAAAAGGAGCGTGACCAGCAGGTCGAGGGAGGTGCTCCTGCCCCTTTACTCTGCTCTCATGAGACCTCATTTGGAGTACTGTGTGCAGTTCTGGTGTCCTCAACATAAAAAGGACATGGAACTGTTGGAACAAGTGCAGAGGAGGGCCACGAGGATGATCAGGGGACTGGAGCACCTCTCGTATGAAGATAGGCTGAGAAAATTGGGGCTGTTCAGCCTGGAGAAGAGAAGGCTGCGTGGAGACCTCATAGCAGCCTTCCAGTATGTGAAGGGGACCTATAGTGATGCTGGGGAGGGACTCTTCATTAGGGACTGTGGTGAGAGGACAAGGGGTAACAGGTTCAAACTTAAACAGGGGAAGTTTAGATTGGATATGAGGAAGAAATTCTTTACTGTAAGGGTGGTGAGGCCCTGGAATGGGTTGCCCAGGGAGGTTGTGGATGCTTCATCCCTGGCGGCGTTCAAGGCTGGGTTGGACATAGCCTTGGATGGCATGGTTTAGTGGGAGGTGTCCCTGCCCATGGCAGGGGGGTTGGAACTCGATGATCTTGAGGTCCTTTCCAACCCAAACTATTCTATGATTCTATGATTCTATGTATCTTAGTTGGCTTCTTTTGAAATCAGGCACCTTCAGCAACTCGATGCCCCTTTCTCACAGCACTGAGGAAGTGATTCATTACTGACTGGGAGAGAGAACACTGTGCAACAGGTATCTGTTATGACTTGATTTCTCTGTGCTAGTTTATTTGCCTTTTTTTCTAAATAAGAAACATTCCTGTGGAGTGGGAGTGGTGTCAGTTTTGTGATCAGATGCAGCCTGCAGCGAAATAAACATGGAAATGGTAAGGAAAACCTTATGTTTACTCTCTGAAGCTTTTAGTTCAGTGTAAGATAAAGGTCATTCTGGAGAAACATGTCAAGATTTCTAGTGAGGGTGGCAGACATGTAACATAACCAGAGAACCAGGAGGTTTGAAAAGGAGTTCAAACTACAAGGGGGAAAAAAAATCTAGAAGTATTTTTAGAAATCTGAGACTTTGATATTTGAATGCAAGGACAATCATACTGCCCATCTGAACTGGGCAGTACACACACTGCAGAGAGCTTTGAGTGTAAAACAATCTCTCCTGTTACTGTTTAGAAATGCAGCAGTACGAACCCAGCCTTCTCCCCTCCCTTGTGTTTTGCAACCTCCTTGGTAAAGTGAGATGATACTTAGCAGACACTTTTATACTAGATTGCAAAAAAAGGGAAGCATATAGCTGGAAGAACAAGCCTTAACAGATACAAGTGATAATACCAATTTCTGAATCACTTCCTGAAACCTCATTTTCCTTTGAGGTGTCTCATTCCTACTGAAATTGGAAGAACTGAAATGAAAGTTATTAAGGAGGTCACTGTAATCAGGAAGTGTAAATTTAAAAAGAGCCCTTTAAACATTGAAAGGAGAGTGTAAAAAGTGCTTTTCATCACATCTCCCAATCCTCCGCATTGCCCAATTCAGAATGACATGCATTTTGTTCTTCGGTAGTCCAGGTTTCAGAGTTTGTGTACTAACTGGTACACAAAGTATGAGAGCAAGGGAAGCTCTGATTCTGAAACTGTTGGCTTCTTATCCAGTAGGCAGATATGCAGGATCAAAAATCCTCTGGGTTTGGAGAACTAAATGGATGAGAACTGGAGATACAGCATCATTTTTGTCTGCTTGACAAGATTTGGTGAAAAGTTGCCCTTGGTCATCAGCCTAAATCAAATCAGTAGTTCAAGAGTCTCTTTCTTGTTCTAATTATATCAAAAGAGCACCACCATGACTATTGTTAGTTGCTACTCTTTCTCACTATGCGAATGTAAAAGGTAAAATGACAAAGCAGGGTGCCCTTTTTGGGGGCAGTGGCTTGGCTGGGAGCATTGGTTAAGCTGTGACTGATGTTTACTTCTTTTTTAAATGCAGAAGTAAGCATGATCTGCCTCACTAGCTGGTGTAAAGGCCTACCATGAGCAAAGTGGATAAAGAACATGTAAGAATTTGGCTTGGCACTTCCAGAGGATGCCTCTGACATTTGAAACTGGATAATACAGTTCAGAAAGGGTGTTTACAAGCTGATCATGATACCGCTCTCATCAGCTTGGGTCAGGCTTGCATTGCCCACCTTGTAGCTGTTTACTTATTTATAATCTGACAACTTTGAAAAGCCTATAATGGTATGGTAGTATTTCTGAATAAGCTGATAATGACAAATTTAACTATTATCTCTACTTCATATTTGAAATGAGCTCCTAAAATCGAACTTGCTTTTAGGGTCTGCTGAAAAAACACAGACTTGTGTCAGGCAGTTATTTCCCAATGCAGTGGGCACTTTCGCACCCTGGTTGCTGGGGTGTACCCTTCTTTCCCCAGCAGCAAACTAAACTATTTCAAGTGTTAATAAAAACTTTCTTCTGGAAGAGCCAAAGCAACTGAGCTTCCCCAGCAAGCTGCTAGGTCAACTTTGGGCCCTCTCTCCTCCATTGGTACCTCCCATTGCTCTTGGGTGCCAGGGCTCTTGCACCTGTGTCTCTTCACAACTCACCGGTTCCAATTGATCCTGCCAATATTTTGAGGGTGTTGCTACTTAACTTTTAAATTAGGACAGGGGAGAGAGGTGAGAAGGGTGAAAGGCATCAGTTTAAGATTGCTTTCTTGAATTGAAGCTGTAGAAGTATTACATTTGCATGCCAGATCCCACATCTGGGCACAAGTGGTTCCAAGAGCTTTTTGTCTGTATAGGAGATGACTTCTCCATGGCTTAGGGCAGGTAATGTGGCTTCATTGCCACTTCTATGACTCTAGGAATGTGGCTGGGTGCAGGATCGGACAGCTAAGACTATCAGGGCATGCCTGTCCCTGTCCTGGTGATGCTCTTACTTGTAACTTGATGCCAGGACAGTCTTAAGATAGCTCTAAAAGATGACTGACAAACGTGTGACCTTTCTGGCCTAAGAAGAAACAATAAAGCATTAGAAAACTACATATGCAGGCACTGAAAATGTGGATCATGGTGCCTGAATGTGTCATTAGGCAAATAATTCCAGCATGTATGATTTCCATGTTTTTTTTCCATTTCAGATTGATAGGCATTGTATTCAGTTATTCACCAAAGTTAATAAAAGGTGCTGGTAGCAGGCTTCAAGACTCGATTCCTGTATTCACGGAAGATATTCAGCAGAGGTAGTGACAATGTTCTCTTCCCCTTGATAGCTCTTTCGTAAGTGCCTCTATGCTCAGTCACCATCTCTGAAATGTTAAAGGGCAGTTCAGTCATGATGTTTGTTGAATCCTTGCCCTTTCTACTTAAATTACCTACAGGGAAGGCAACTAATTCTGGCTTCTGGGGAGGTAAGCAGGACGGATGTTTTTTAAGCACCTTTTTTTCCCCTCTAAAAATTCTATGATTTACAAAAAAGTTTTTCATTTTACTGAAAACTTTCTCTACTACAGTAATTTCCTTATTATGCTGAAGCATAGATTGTCATGACCAAATACTCTTTGCTGTTTTCCAGAGGTGTTTTTATTAGGAATAGCTCCTAAGTGGGCCATGAGACTGTCTCCCTGGCACAGAGACAAGAAATGCTTGCTTCCAACCTTGCACCCAGCATCCTCAATCACATAATGATGGAGAGTAGAGCTCCATCCCTGCAACATGCTGACTCATGTACCTCTGCTCAGCGCATAAGTCAGGGGCATTTACGTCCTCCGTGAAGCATAAAAATGTGGGGTTTTTTTATAGCTCACAGGCAACAGTATTTCTCCTCCTGCAACTGGTTATGCACCTAGAACATAATCACATTCTTAGCAGTTAATTTTAGGAAGGAGAATAAATACTGGGCTGTCAAGATTATCTGTGTACTTAGCATCTTGATATACTTAGGTGTGTTCTTCATTGTTCATTCTTTGGCAATGGTAGATAAATGTTTTTGTTTTGTTTTTTTTTTTTTCTCTGTGAAGTAACAAGACTTTCATTTGAACAGCTTATTGCTCTTAAGAAGGTGACGGTAGAGAAAAATCATTCAGAATTCATAGAATCATAGAATGGTTTAGGTTGGAAAGGACCTTAAAAATCATGCAGTGCCAAACCCCTGCCACGAGAAGGGACACCTTCCACTAGACCAGGTTTCTTAAAGCCCCATCCAACCTGCCTTGAACACTGCCAGGGATGGGGCATATACAGCTTCTCTGGGCAACCTGTGCCAGATCACAGAAGGCTAGCTTGTTTCTGGCTGGATTCCACTTTCTGTGGTGGGCTTACATGTTTTGCACAGTTAATCTGGGGCCAAGCAACCATTAAGCAGAAAGGATCTTCTCTTCTTTGTAGTAATTAATTACTGCAATAGCCTTGTGCAGAGCACATTGTGGCAAGAGATGTATACCAAGCAGCAGGTTCCTATCCCACAAATTGTAGGGTTTTAGAGAACACAAAAAAATAAAAAGAGATACGAACGCAGAATGGTGAGGGCTTGTATTCACTGAAATCTGATGTGGGATCTTAAGTAAATGGAGCCCATTTCATTCGCTGTAGTCTCTTTGGAGAAAAAAATCAGGAAAGATCCAGGTCATCATTGCTCAACTTTTTTTACTAATAGTGCAAAGAGGGTATTAAAAGATACCATTTATATACAATAGCTTTTTTTATTTGCTCTGTTCTGATTGAGCTGTAGTGAAAACAGATGTACTTGTTTTCTGAAAGTGCAGAAGCTGTGGCATTTTCTCATCTTCCTCTTTGGTGTTGCTTTCCTTCTTTTTTCACAGCCATAGTTCAATACAGATTTGTCTCCCCCGCAGTGTTGAACCCTGAGCCAGCCTAACAAAAAAGAAACACTTTACCATAGTGGATATGAGACAGCAACCACCTTTCCACTGAGGGAAATTTCAGGAAAACCAGAAAATCAAAGAGTGCACTGAAGAAGCAGTTCTGGGAGGATGGTCACCTCCTTCACCACAAGGAACTCCATGTTGTCTCATAGACCATCCATCTACCTTGGACCTGCCATGTTAATATGGATCTGTGGCTTCCAGAATGGAGCTGGGCTGCACTCCATCGGCTGGAAATATGAGTAGGTGTGCTGGGATATGTACAGGAAGACTTATCCCAGATCTTCCTTATTCTGTTATAGAGAGCTCTGCTGGCGCTCTCAATAAGGAAATTGTCTCTCACCCCAACCCAAACACCACACAGAACACCTGAAACCATAGACTGTCCCATTTTATGGCTACCTGCTGCTCACAGTTTTTCCTTCATATTTCTTGCTCTGATCACCTGGCAGGATCCCACCCAGCTTCTCTCTCTGAAGTCCCTCCAGCGTTGCTGCAAGACTTGCCTGGAGGACCAGGTTTACTCCCTGCAGGCAGAGGGATGTGAGGCAGACCACTAGACCACTCTTCACCTAGAGCTATCTTTAAACATCCAGTGCTTAGCCTGTTACCCTGGATGAACCTTTTCCTTCTTTTTATCTACATTGTAGTATTACATGGATTATCAAGAAAAAAAAAAGCTTTCTTTTGCTGCTTTGTGGCAATTTAATCTCCTCTTACATATTTCTAACACCAGTAGTTACTGATCAAGGAGTTGAAACCTTGTGTTTTGTTTTCAGTATTCTGTGAGCAAAGGAATAAGTCTGACTGGTATTGAAATAGAGAGGAGTCTGCTTTCTAAGACCAAAATAGTTCATCATACTCTGCCTGTCTCAGTATGTTCTCATCTTTTATCAGTACTTTTATGAAGGGCTGCTGTGCATAACTGGTTTGATGTTTACAGGCAGAAATGTAACTGTCAGGATGGTTAAGGGGTTCTGGTCCTATATACATTTTTGACCTATATTTACTACTGCCTCATATTTCTTTTCTTACATATCTAATTGCCATTCCCAGTTTGCATTGTCATTAGTTCCCCATGCCATTTCACTGATGCTGTTAAGAACTCATTGCAGCAGTGATTTAGAAGCTCTCCTACCTACCTGAAGTTTTGTGGCTGAAATCAAAGATTTGTCCCACCTGCAAGGCTTGAGGATTGCCATGTTCTCAGTTGGATGAGAGAGAAGTAGGTTTTGACAAGCATCCACAATGGAAGTACACCAGAAACTGCTGGAAGAAACAACAGTTAGCCTTTCAAAAACTAGGGAAGTAATATTTTTGGTGCCACTCAGAAGAGCTGATAAGAGGAGAGCTGAATGAGTTTTGACCTCTGACTTGTCAGGTTTTTTCCTTCAGTTAAGACCTCTACAGAAGGGCATTTTTCCAGAGCAAGCTCGCTCATAGGGAGAAAAAAAGAAATTGCAGTATAAAGGAAGAAGAAGGACTTAAAAGGTAAACAACTAAATGGAGAAAACCATCATCTTTTCCATCTGAACCTTCCACCAAATCCTTTGATCTGTTTTTGGAGTTGTGATTTCTGCTGAGGAAGATGAAGCAATATCCCTTACAAATGTTTGCAGAGGTGTCTCTGGTTTCATTTGTTAATACCAGACAGCCAAATTAATTATCTGGTTTTGCTCCATCAAAATACTAGACCTGGAGAAAAGGGGAAAGACTAGCAGTCATTATGCTAATAAAGCTTGATTAGTGTGTGAAACGAAAGCTTAAAGTCAAGTGCATCCTGTCATTTTGGCCCGGCTACCATAAAAAAATCCTTTTCCTGCTCTATGGAATGATGCTAAAAAATACTGTCAATTGCTTAGATTTCAGCTCAGTATTGTTTTCATTCCTATTTATGTGATAGCTGTTAAACAATGTTATGAGACCAAATCCTCCACGAGTAGCCCCACTGAGCTGGGTTTCAGGTCGGTAACACAGGCATAAATGTTGATCAGCTCTTTCAAAGGCAATGGAATAAGTCCAGATTATGGTGGTGTAACCAGGTCACTTACATTATTATGACTATTTTCTGGGGGTGGGAGAGGAAAGAGGGAAGGGTGGGAGACAAGTTTAAGGCATTTGCCTAAACTCTCCTGAGAGAATCTGGAAGAAATTGTGTTCAGGTTATCAGATGTGACGGTTCGGGAGGAATTAAAAAGTGACTGTGAAGGTTTTGAGCCAACAGTCAATGAATCAAAATTTCCAGACACCTCAGCAGGGCGTTTGGTGAAGAGTGAAGTATCCCAGTGCTATACATAGGTCAGTTGTCAGAACAGTAATAGCATAATTGCACAGGGAAACAGGGTGACAGCTGTGAGCAAATGCACAAATTGTATAGGAGGAACAGTACCCTTCACAGGTGGGAAATGCTGACTTTAAAGCACTGTTTTTTTACTCTGCATTTTAAGTTAGCTTACAACCAGTCTAGCATTTAGATCACAACACACTTGCCTGAGAAACTACTGCCTGGGAAGATAGCCAAGAGCTAAGAAAATTAGCAAAGGGAGAAAACAGGTTCTGTAAATATTGAGCTTCAGAGAAGGTGTGCTCTAGCCTGATATTTTTACAGTTTTCTTGGGACTGATATTCATATCCTTAAAGCAATGCACTTTTATGCCAACACCAGTTATTTCTTTTTGATGAGAAGTGAAAGGGTTTGCATCTCTGGTTCCTTTCGCTTTATTTCCTCCTGTGCTCACTTTTCTCCCATCCGAGTAACAGGTTATACCAACTGTTTTACAGCAGCCAGACTACTGAATTCAAGTCAATAGTGACGCTATTTACATAAATAGTGCCACATAAATAGTCTTTCCGTTTTGTCACTGCCTGCAACTTGAAAAAGGAAATGTATATTGGGTGGTCTGCAGTATTGTTTATTACTCAGCTATTCTCTACTTATGGAGAAAACTGTACGGTTAGCTTTGTAATAAACAGAACTGTAGTCCACTAAATACCATCCAATTAAAACATTCTTGAAGGTTTTAGTTCAGCGCCTTTTTAGCCTGCCAAGATGAATTGTTGTACGCATGTTTTAAATAACAACACATGCCATTACAAGAGTAGAGCTTGGGCAGAAAAAATTCCCTTCAACTATATTGCGTAAAAATGGCTCAAAAGGGTGCAGTGTCTGGTGAAGATGTAATGCTCTATTTCATGGGGCTTACACGGTTGGCTACAGAAGAATTCCATTCTGGATAGCAAGCATGTTTTTAGGAAGGAATTTATAGGATAAAGTTTAGGGCTGCCAAGTAAAAATGTTTGCGTTGTTTGGTATCTTTTAATAAAATAGTGGAAATAAACTGGAATAAGATGGCTGATCTAATTTGAACTTACTGCCCAGAGATATTCATAGATCTTTCCTGTAATGTAAATCAAATCATGGTATAAATCAAGGACTGCAAAAGGTGAATAAAAGGAGTCTAGGTGTCACATTAGTGATTTGTGAAGTCTGTGAGCTCAAAGTTGCTTCTTAAAGAGAAATACCTGAAATAGTACCTCAATTGAGTTAATTGAAAGTCTTTGTAAATCTGCGTAGCATTAGATTTGTTTTTACTTTCCCAAATTGTGGGGTTTATGCACTAAATTTGAGCACATCCCAAAAGCTGAGCCAATGAAATATTCCTGGGGTATTAGGAAATAGAGACCATTTACAGCTAAAGGAAGGCATATGCAAAATGCCTGAGACTTCAGAATGTAAAAGGAAGGGGATAACTCTTGCAAACTTACCAGAACTGGCAAATTACTCTACCACTGGACCTGAAAGATTGTGCTAGCATGACCAGAGTAAAGGTTTTGGAAATTGAAAATAATAAAACCTACTTCTTCATGGGTGGCAAAAAGTTGAACACATTAGATGCTTAGACACAGCAAAAAGTTGTCTTTTCTTAAATGATAAATTGCTTTGCAGCAGAAAACCTCACACAACGTGATTTCATACTCCTGTTTCTATAAAATATGTGATTGGTTTTATGACCATTTTACTTCAGTGATTTCATATAGATTCTTGTAATACATTTTCAGCATTATTTTTACCAGTAGGGTAATAAAAAATAGTAAGAGTTATATGGTTGCTGAAATGATTTATATGTTATTATATTATATATTTTACCACTCAAAATCATTATTTATTTATTACCTTAGATAGAAGGCAGATGAAACAATACATAGAAACAAAAATTGAATGGCTTTATCACTTTTCAAAAAGCCCTGTCCATGAAAATGACCAATCAAGGACATTTATAGAAACACGATATAATTATTGTAAAGAATTACAATATTGTAAAGAATTACAATAATTATTATAATAATTTTTATGTAATTACCAACAACAATGACATAAGAAAATTGACAACTCAGAAGCAAGTTTTTTTTTTCTGTAACTGGTAATGTTCATGGCCAGATTGGATGGGATTTTGAGCACCCTGGTCTAGTGCAAGGTGTCCCTGCCTGTGGCAGAGGGGTTGGAATTAGGTGAGCTTTATGATCCCTTTCAGCTCAAACCATTCTATGATTCTGTGGTCATTTTTAATGTCCACAGAATGCAGGACTAGTTTCAAGTATAAAACTGAAGCAGTTCTGCTCATAGAAAATGCCAGGGAAGTTCTCCTGATGTGCAGCACAGCCCCATCTCACTTTTCCTTGCTTTCAGTACAGCTATCATGCTGTAGGTAAGCTACAGTACCTTTATGCCTACTATAGGCAAGCTACAGTACCTTTATGCCTACTATAGGCTACCTGTGCTGCAGTTCTTCTCTATACAAGTTGGTACATTTTTCAGTGTCTGCCTTTTGCAGGAGCCTAAAGGGGATGGAGCAGGCCAGAGTCTGGATTGTAATTCCAGACACTTCAGTAAGAAAGAGCTACGTAAAATTCCTGCTACGATATATAGCAAGGATCCCAGATTTGACTGGCCAGATATTTTGACAGCTGTGACAGATCACGATTAAAACCTGGTTCTTTTACATAGGAACAACTTGAGGAGCCACAGACAAGGAATGAGCATTGCCTGTGCGTGAACCCTTGCTGTGTGGTTACGCAGGTGCCTTCCCTAGGGCTTCTCTGCTGCTTGCAGTGGATTCTGACACCCTGCCCTGAGGCAGAAACTGCCTTCCAAGAAACTTCCTGGTTTTGGAAGTAGTTAGAAACAAAGCCCTGTACTGACCTCCCACTTAAGGTTTTCTTCTGATCAGTTGTCATATGTACCAAACTGATGGGGAGAAAACTCCAAGGCTGGTTATGTAGGCTAGCTAGGTACGTCCAGTGGTGTCATTTTAGTGGACACAGCGGTGGAGAAGGAGCCTCTGTACTCAGCCTCTCCCCTTCCCTAAGCAATCTCTGTGGCCAGCAACATTAGGTCTGCCCATGATACAAATACATTTAGGTTGCAGCACAGTGTCTGCAACAAAGAAGTGTTGCTATGAAAGGTATATTCCATTGCATTATAAAAACTATAATTTTCCTTCTTCTTTCTTATACCCCACAGTAAAAGCCGAACACCATGAATTTGTAACAGAATTCATAAACTTCTTACTAACCAGAATCCTGGCTTACTGTGTAGGAATGAGAGCAGAGAGGAGTTGCAAACCACTGTTTTCACTTTTTTGGCCAACTCACCATGCATATTCGACATGTTATCAGTCACATTTGACATGACAATCTTCTTCAAATAAATCTTTCTTTCCTACAAATGAAGGGTTTGGATATCATCAGACATTTGCTTTTTTCTCTCCTTCACAGAAGACATTTAAGAATTCACAGCTTCAAGTAATGGCATAAGAGTCTACAGGAAGAGCCTAGCAGATATTAAGATCTGTGCCCTTTTGCCTTCAACCACTTTTCTTACATTAAACTGAAAACCGGATTACTATTGTGTGGTCTTGTAATTTAATATTTTGCAATATGCTGTGCATTTTCCAGTCTCTGTAATATTCATTGTACCTTGCAGAGCCCAGAAAATTACCTGTTTCATACTCAGGTAATCAGTTTTGTGGTAGACGTGGATCTAAATAAAGGCTTCTATCTGAATCACACACAATTATACTTTCTTCTTCTTGCATACTGGTCAAATTTGATTGCATTTAAACTTAGTTGCTAATGACTGTTGTCAGGATGGGCGAAACAAACCCTGTGGATCCTGACTTGCTAGAAAACAGCATTCAGCCCAGCTGTGCTGCACTGGCTGGAGGAACTGTGCTCTCTTACAGTAGTTGAACTCCAGTGAGGGGAAAGCCACTTGCCGTAGAGAAGTCTAGGACCCCTCTGCAAGGTGGTCATCATCACTTGTTGGTCCTTTGCACCTCAAAAGCTCAAGCCTGAAAGTATATTTTTTTCCTTTTCTTATAATCTGAGCCCAGTGCAAGAAAAGCATCCGATTGTTAGGCAAGTATGCCAGCTGTGCAGGTGCCTGGCACTAACATACATGTCAGAACGTGTTAAACAGTTTGCTTGCTTAACACATAAAGAAAATCCCCTAAGGAAAGCATGTTAGTTTTCCCCTGTCATTTAAATCACCATTGAGCTCAGTCCTATCATCTTTTCTTTCCTTGCTGAGGAGAAACTCATGTTTAATTCCCACTTAACTGGATGGGCATTTGATCTGTTTAACCAATCTGAGTAACAAAGGCAGGATTTGGTCCAGTGACTTAAAAGGACTCCTATAATCTGTGACCAGTTTTGGAAACCAATTCCATGTAGATCTCAGAATAGACCAGTAAGTGTGTTTTTTTTTTTTTTCTCAGCTTTTGGATACCAGTGGGTTTTCTTCATGAACGTGAGGGTTAGAGCATCTGAAGTAAAATTCTGCGAAGAAGCAGAGCTGTTCTTCATAGCTCCAGTACAACTATTGCATTAGCAAACTTTCCAATTAACCTATGATCTACAGCTTTAGGATGCAGTGATCACTCAAAGATGTTGCAACTGTCCCAGAGGAATCTAAAGTGTCTAAAGTGCTAGATACATTTATCACAGAGCCTACTTTCTACCATGCCAGATACCGTCATCAGTTCATTCTCCATCTGCGTTAATGGCTGGTTTAACTAAAATGCATACTCAGGCTGAGTGGCCTTTAGAAAATCTGACAATAAATGAAGACAGCCTCTAGGATGTGGGGTGCAAATGCACACTTTGTAGCTGCTTTACTTTAGAAATAGCTCAGGCAGAAATTGATACACAAGCAAGGCACAAGGTAGGTGCCAGACAAGATGAATAATCCTGTTCACCTGCCTGGCCCCCAAACCCAAAATCACTTGGCTGCTAATCTTGCATCTGTTTTTAAAAGATTTTGATGCATCATTAAACAATCCTCATGTGTGAGCTACCAGCTTTAGTCAGCCTTTCTTTGAAGAAAAACAGGCTGCTGGCCTCCACTTAGCCTTTTTTGTACTCCAGAAACTACGGCAAACATGGGTAACCCCCCATATTTGTATCTTAAATCCTAGGTTGCTCTTAAAGGAAGCACATAGTGAATGATATACCATACAAAAAAATGGATGTTCCTGTTTAGCGCTGTTGGGCCAGGGAGGGAGCAGAGGCAGCCCACTGTAGCTGTCTTCTATCTGGCACTGCTGTTGCTGTCCAGCAGCATGAAGGCCAAGTACCCACCAGTGCCTCAGATGGAGCTGAAGCAGCATTGTGTACCCAGGGGTGAGCACATGCATCGCTGCTGTGCATCTCAGCTCATTCTCCATCCACGAAATGATGGCAGGGACAGGTTCATGCCCAAAAGCAAACAATCCAGTTTCCCAGTTTCAGCTGAGAAGCCACCTAATGCCCTCGAGTGAAACAAATGAAACACTTCTAGGTCAGGTAGTCTCTGACACTGGATAGCAGACAAGCAGTAATATTCATCTTAAAGAAAGAAATATGCTGGGGTTTGGTTTTGTGGGGTTTTGTTTGTTTGCTTGGTTTGTTTTTTTCTAAAAT
The DNA here is from genome assembly GCA_039720435.1 of Amazona ochrocephala. Classification (NCBI taxonomy): domain Eukaryota; kingdom Metazoa; phylum Chordata; class Aves; order Psittaciformes; family Psittacidae; genus Amazona; species Amazona ochrocephala. The sequence continues at coordinate 69,023,775 of CM077879.1, forward strand.
CCTTACCATTGTAACAATCTATCAATCTGGGATGTTCTGGTCTTAAATTTTTGTTTAATACTTACCTCTGTCTGAAACATCTGAATAAAACCAGAAACACTGGAAAAATTCAGGATCAACTTACTATTTTTTTTTTGGTGGCGATGAAGCAGGCACTATCAGCCATCTCTGTGTCAAAACCTCTTTCTCTAGTATTTGATAGTCAGTCCTTAAAACACCTCATCTGCTCGGGAAAATTCTTCCAGTATTTAAAATCTAACACTGTAAAGGTGTCATTCACAAAGATAAAAGCCATCTTAACTGGAAATTGCCTTTTGTATTAATTTTTTCTTTTCATTAGGGATCGGATTGTATCAGCTTCTTAATAAGAAATGTAATACTATTCTCAGACCAGTAAATTACATACCGAGTAACATTTATAAATAATTTTACTTGGTTCCCTTTTTGAAATTAAATTCCACTGTTCTCAAGTTCAAGGCACATATTTTTTTATAAGTCTAGCCTTATGCAGTGTTTCTGGATTTAAGCACCAAGAAACTGCAGAATACTATGAGCCCAGTTATCCCTGATGCAATTCAACTGGAGTAATGAAAATTGCATTGGAGATTAACTTGAAGCTAGTTTTGATACCCCATATTTCTGCACCAGAAGGTAACCTATCTGGATATTTTTAAATTATTGAAGTTACTACAGAACATCTGCTAAAGATTATATATATATATATAGTTATTATATAATTTTTACAAATATTACAAATACTGTTGTTTTCTTATTAAAACATGCAGCGTGCAAGGAAGTCATATCATATCATCTGTGAGTCTGCATTGGGTGAATTTTGGACTTAAAAAAAACAATTTAATTGGGGGATTCCACAATGCTAAAGACATGAGCTTTGAAGACTTTAAGCTAAAATAGCAACATGGTGATGCATTCTTAATTCTCACCAAAAAGACCAGCAAAGTTAAATCACTTTTTGCCTTCTGGAAAGTCAGCATCTTTTTGTCAAAGAAGTTATCAGGAGAAAAACTAAGCAAGTGCCTTGGAATACACTGGATAGTTTAAAGTCCATCAGCTCTTCTCAAGACAAAACCATTTTCTTATTCAGTGTGGAGTTTAAAAGCAGCTGAGAGGTAAAACTTTTTGAGTTCTATGTCAGAGCTCATTTTACAGAGAACAGAGGGACTTCTGTTAAAGAACGAAAAAAAATTATTTGCCTTTTTTGTTTTAAATAGGATGACATAGTAGAAACTGCTATAAAGGAAAAGTAAAGTGAACATGGACACCTTAGGAGTAAGGACAAGGTACTGAGACCATTGTAGTTCTGATTAGCATCTGTTCATTAATTGTCATCTAAGAATTTGTCATTTAGTTTTAAAGCAACACCTCTTCTGGCTAAATGCCTAGATCTACAAACAGGACAAAGCTCACAAGCAAGCTAATAGATTACATAAATGCAGAGTATACTTGTAGAGTACAACTGTCCTATAGTAATTAATTTCACTGTTCTTGACTGAAAAGCTTTGTGCTCCTCTCTGAAAGTCCCTGTGAGGCACAGAGGGAGGAGAGAAGGTAGGATCCAAGGTGAGAAACGATGGCTTCTGTAAGCATCGAAGCTATTGAAGTCTGGTTTTCAATCATACTTGGTGGATTTTAGCATAGATTTTAGAAGGTGTAAATTTAATGGAATGTTTTCCTACTTGTAGTGTTACTCAAAAGTGTCTCTGCCTCTGTCCTTGAACATAGATTCTCCAGTGTCTAATGTGTGAGCACATGTTGGTGCCTTTCCCTCAGTCCAGGCTCTGTGTGGAGTTTCCTCTCTACATAACTGTCTATATTAACAGAACTTATAGAAACCAAATTATTTTGGGGATTCCTCATTTGTATTAGATTAAATGTGGCCAGGATATGAAAATACTATTGAAGGAATGGAAATACACCCACAAGTACCTACACACAGATTGAACTTGAAGGCCAGTTTCCATGTAAGCCAATCTAACATGAAAAAATGTAAATAAAAGATAAGTTTCAGCCTATGGGTTGGGTACAAGAGAGGGTACAAGGAAGCAAGAAAGAGTAATGTCCATAGTTCATGCACCATAGCATGGCTGCACAGACTAAAGCCAAAACCTGGTATGTGTTTGTGATACAAACCTCAGCAGCGACACATTATGTACATTGAGAAATCCTGATTGCACAGGTGAGTAAATTAGGAGCCTAGTTAACGTATAAAAGTTAGAACAGTTCTTCCTTTTGGTTCAGGTGCTTAAATGTCATTCCCCAAAACCCTGAATGCAGCAAAGGATCCAGAGCTTAATAGAACCAGGGCCTAACAAAGAGGAATCAGGATGTGACTTGGGCATGGGCAACCGTGGGAGGCACATCGCAGTCCTCAAGTTAGGCCAAGTTTAGCAGCGTATTTTCCCTGTAAAAATGGAACAATCACTAAAGGAACAACATATATCACAGTAGGGTCTGAAACCTGTTGCAGGGATTTTTTTGTATAATATAAAATGAAAGTTGCCTGCCTACAGTAAGTTGAAATTTAGCTACTGTTAGCTTATTGAAAATTCTCTTTGTCCTGGTTTTAAAAGAGCCCTTCAACTTTTTTTGTATATTTTAAAGCAATCCTGTTTTTTGGAGCTGATTATTTTATAGTCTGAGTTAATGACGATTCATTCAGTTTGCATTTCTAAAGCATTTTGTGCTCAAATTATCACCAAGGTAATTAACTGTTTGTTATCAGGCAATACTAAAACATAATAACCTCTAGCAATTAGGTAGGCCTTAGAACATGAGGTTGAGATCAGCTGCAAAAAGAAAAGGTTGGATTTAAAGAGTTACATATTTTCTTGAAATACATTCCTGCCTCTGTGCCCTATTTTAACAATTACATTTTGGCTAAAACTTATTTTTCATTACAGCAATATGTTTAAGTTGAGTTCCTTTAGTATAAATTTAACATCTTATTTAATATTCCAGCTTTTACTATATTTTTATTGTTTTACTGTATATTGTATTGAATGCTTTAGACAGAGATTTCTGTGGCTGTTATGATAGATCTGCTTAGAAAGATCAATGATTCTTTTATGATTCTGAAGAAAGCATAATGCTCCATGTTTATGCTTTGCTAAATAATTCTATTGATTTAAATAGTGAATTTTCTTAACAAACAGTGTATACAATATATACAAATAATTCCAGAGCATTGTATTTACATAAAATTTAATTCTAAATAATTGTGTTAACTATATATATGATATATAGTTATACATGCTATATATAGTATATACTATATACAGTAAATAGTATTCTATAGCATACTATAACATACTGAAAGATCTATGTTTTATGTATAATATACTCTTAAATGTAATGCATATGGCTTCTGTATATATATACACTCTATAACTAAGTATACAATTAAAGATTAGTATATATTTTTGTATGTTTATTGATTTGAATTGGAATAGAATTTTTCTTGTTAAAGGAAGCATATGCTCCAAGCATGTTTCATTAGATGCTCCTAATTTTTAGTCAAAATATGGTAAATTTAGTAAAATGGAAAAATTGAAAGCATGTTGGAAAACAGTAATATATTTCCTTCAGAGCAACCAGGTGGCATGTAGTGATAGGACAAGGGGGTATGGCTTTAAACTGAAAGAGCGTAAATTTAGATTAGATATTAAGAAAAAATTCTTTACTTTGAGGGTGGTGAGACACCAGAACAGGTTGCCCAGAGAAGTTGTGGCTGCCCCATCCCTAGAAGTGTTCAAGGTCGAACAGGGCTTGGAGCAGCCTGGGGGAAAGGCAACTCTGGAGGCTGTGAAGGTACTGAGTTCAGATGCCCTGCTTGGCTCCCTTGGGATGCCAGCAGCAAATGAAGGAGTACTTGAGACTAATCTGGACTACTGGGTTTTTTCCCCTCAAAATGTGTATTTTCTCCCAGTCAGCAGTCCTACCTGCATGGGGGCCCTAGCTGCGGGAGACCGACTCTCACACTGCCCTGCCTGAAGCATACTCTGGCAGCAAGACTCTGCTTCTGCCTTTGCCTCTGCCCTTGCCTGTGCAGATGGACTGCTCCATTCTGCCAGACCCTGCTCCTGAGGCCTGCAGCACTGCAGTGCAATTGCTGGTGGATCCAGGAGAAACCCCCCTTGACAGCCCATCTCAAGCATGAACTGCAACAACTATTACTCTTGAAAGTCAGCATGACTCCTATAATTTATTCATCCCAAAATGTATTCATCCATCCATTATTTATTTGCGTTTGTTTTACTACTATCATTACAATTTCATAAACAGCGGCATGGAGAGATTGGAAGTTAAAGGCAGAGGTAGCTGCTGGACAAAGGCCCTGGGCTTGCTTCTCTTTTCTGCTGACTGCCTCCAAGTTTTGTGTAAAGCCATAGCACAGAACAAGCAAAAATCTTCTAATCCCTTCCCTAGGTTGGTGGAAATCTTTTGTTTCACCTAAATTCCTCTCCGCAGTCATCTATATTCTGTTAATGTGATGAGGACACTGGAAAGTACTGAAGCGGTGGGGAATGCTGTCGTGTGCAGAAGCTGAGAGGAAAGTAAGGGTAAATGGGAAAGGAGTGTCCCTCCTCACTGTCTCCCCTCCTTGGTGTGTGCTGGGGTAGAGGTTTCTGTGAGCAGGAGAAATGAACTGATTTAAGGTATACTTACACAATGAATAGATTTAGATTTAGTATTTCCAGAAGTAATCTGGTGTGGGGATTACAAGGGAAACGGGAGATTGTGTTGAAAGGAGTAGGAAGCAAATCCTGTGCAGAACATCACCTCTCCAGTATCCTTCCTTAACAGGCTCAACTACCTGGGCTGTGGAGAGATTTCAGAGTGATCCGTTTCCCATGGCTTGGCCATGGCAGCTGACTGTCCCTACATGCTCCTCAATAATCAGCTGCAAGGTAATGTGTTGACTTAATCTGCCTTCTTGATTACAGTGTGGAAAGAGGAGTTCAAACATCAGGCATGTTAAGGCACAAGATTGAAGGCAACTGGGTTTCCCATTCGGGAACTTGAGCCATTCTGCAGCACAGGGCTTTTTGCAATGTGTTATTGACTTTATAAAAGCCACAGCAGCTTTGTTCTGAGTACTGCCCTCTAGACCTCCTTCTTTCAAACAATATACAGCTCTATTGTAAATCAATGTCCAAAACCATTGCAGCAAAACTACTTTAATCTGGAGGGACCATTTTGTTAAAAAAGGACTTTTCTTTAAAAGGAAAAAAGAAGTATAAAGAATTTCCTAAGGAATCATTTTGAGCCTTTTCAATCAGCCAGATAATTCACTTCGTAGTGCAGAAACACAGATTTGTTATTCAATTTTTCAGGAGAAAAAAATAAGGAGAAGAAAAAGATTGTTACTTTACTCATTTATGGAAGGAAAAATGAATTGCCATGGAATTAGATCGTGGCATATAAAGCTTTTATGTAAATCAGGAGGTTAAGAGGTTAAGAGGTAAAAAAGCCTGTAGCCCTGTGAAACATGAAAAGTGGACGGTTTCAGATTATGTGTGTTCCATATTTTTAAAAGGGCAATTTATCTATAGCTTTGTTTTAAACAATGGGGGACTTTGAAATACATGAATTCAGCAAAATCAAATCAAGGTCTTCAAGATTAAAATTTAATCAGGAAAAAAAAGCGCTAAATAATATATGGAAATGTCATGGATATTTGAACATTTTGTTGCAGATGTAAGGTGCATAGGGTTGTTTCTTACAACACAAGAAGGTTAGATTCTCTTTTGATTTTTTCCTGAGCATGAGCACAGGTGAGAAGAACAGCTGTGAGATGGAGGACCAGAAGTTAGCATCTCCTGTTCTCTCCAATGACTGTAGAAAGTGTGTTCTGCTGATTGTCCTTGCTAGGCATGAAGGAACAGACAGGCTCTAGGTCCAGCAGACCTGGGGCATGGTCTGTGTGTTTAAACGTCTAAGCCACCAAGAAAGGGAGTCTTAAGACCCTATTCTCTTACTTTGGCATCCTTACTAATCTCTTTTCCAGAAGATCTTATGTAGTCCCTGGCTAGCTCTGGCTGCAATAATCAGCTTATTTCCCTATTATTTTCAAACAGAAATACTAATAGTCCCTTAAGCTGAGGTAAAAGTTATGGCCATGGATGTGCTATTAGATAACAAGACCAGTAAGTAGCAACAGTTTCCTAATTTCTCTACTTGGAGGATGCAGAGGAAATGTACACATTTTCCATTTGGTTTAGAAATGCTATCTCAAAATAATATTGACTCTTTTGCTATTATGCATTTATTGGAACTCTATGGTATTTCTTAAAGCACCTGCATCACATAATTCTGCTTCAAAACAGAGTAAATTTGGGTCAGTTTCACTCCCACATACATCATAACACCAAATGTAGAGTGACTTCAAATATTTATAGTATTGGGCTGTATGATATCTTAATGCAAGCCTTGCACTTACATTTGATTTAGCTGTTATCTTGCCCTTAGGGAAATCTCTTTTGCCCAAGAATGCACACTCTCAGTAACAAACAGGATCACAAAATCTCAAAAAAATTGAGCAGTAGTAATATTTTTAGAAGGAGGAAATATCTGTCAGTTTGCTATTACCAAGAATATTGACATTTTTGCACCCAATTAAAACTGTTATTAAGCACACGGACTCAAAACTTTTAAAGGAAAAATGAACAGGATGTTTATTACATAGTGTGATCCACTGTTCAAACCTTCTATAAATTGAAGGTGTATTATGTGTCCATAACAATATCTCAAGGCACCTGATCCCCTGTGGTTTAGATCCCTGTTCGAAGTTCTCTGATCAGATCCTGTGTGGAAAGACTCAAGCAGTTAAGGGAGCATGGACCATTTTATAATTCTTCCCTAACCTCAGAAGGTAAATGGCAGTTGCAGTGATCTAGGAAAAATAAACAAAAAATGAACTCTAGGGAAATAATATTTCCAACAGACGTGCAGTTAAAAATTAGGGGAGCTGTGTCCAAAATTGAAGTTCAACAGAAACTTCAAGCCACGTGACTTGAAAGCAATTCAAAGGTGGAAGAATAATGCTTTGATCAATGTACTGACCTGAGAGTAAGCACAGGTTCATGCCTTTGCTCCACTCCTGACTTCCTGCATGACGTGTGCTGTCTTTGTGCTGTGCTTTGTTTTCTGTGGACTAAGACTGACAGCGTCTAGACTGCACACCACTGGGGTAGAGTTGTCTTTGTCTTCTGCAGGGAAGTGCCTAGTTCAGTGAAGGCTCAACCTTGTGGCACCATGGTAATGCTGCGCAGGCTGGTAGAAGCACATCCCAAGAAAACCAGTTCTGAATTCAGCATGTCTTTGCAATGCTGAGCTATGGTTTCACTGCAAAAAGCTGCTTAAAAGTTTTTCAAAGACTTTTCCATTGGAGAGAGCTGACTAAAGTGAATTAAAACATTTCAGGAGAATGTATCAACTTCATCATGTGCTTTAAGGTGCATTATGAAAACATTTTGCTGTACAAGGGACAAAAGGATTTCCTTCAAATTTACCACTTCCTCTTTTACAAACTTAAAAAGAAGTTTGATCCTTATCAGCTCAAATTATTTATAATATGTTGGCTCATGAAAAATAGGGAGATTTTTGTCATTTTGTCTTGATTTGTGATTAAAACAAGTGTAAAAAATCTTTGCAATTCCTCTCCAACATATGTCCTACTTTTCAGCCCATGTAACTGGATAGTGTCCACTGAGATCACCATTTTAATAAAAATGCCTTCAAAGCATTAATTCCACTGTTATTAATTCAAAAAACCTCTCAGAATTTCAGTATTCATAAAAGAAAAATCTTCTTTGGCTCACCAATATATAAATGTAATCCTTCTAATACAGCAGCACTGAATAATAAGGAGCCAAAAGCTACAGATCTAATTACTGGGCATCACTGGCTCAGGAGTCATAAAAACCTTGACTTTGAATAAACAACCCAGATTTCTATTATTAAAGTATAACAATTACTTCTTGTAGCAAACAAACCCTGTATCTTCTTATAATAAAGAAATGCATCCTTATGAAAAGATTAAACCATCTGATTATGTAACAGCATATTTGTGGCCTAAAAATGTCCAACCAGAACCAGCCCTGCTATCATTAATCTTTACACTGAATTCTAATCAGGGTATGGTAATGAGAAAAGGAGAAGAGAGCTGTCCCTCAATGAGACAGGGCTTGCTGATGTTCCTCCAGGGAAAGGAGATTTCAGAAATCTTATGCCCAGCTCCACTGTCTGTCTGAGAAAAACATGTGTAGAGCAGTGTTATCAAAAACGCTCATCAGCTGGCTCATTTCAGTAGACTCAGCAGACTCAGCTCTTTAGAAGGAATAGAGCTGGGCCACTGACAAGAGCTCTCTGAAGTCCTTCCCTCTGCTCTTTATGGACCAAATCACCCCTTCCTATGGCAGAATGAAAAAAAGAAACTATTACAGGAAGAAAATCTCTAGATCACTCTTTTGCACTGTTTTTTGTTGTTTTCCAAATTGTAGCATGCAGCAAAGGAGTTGGACTTGTTAACAAATTGCTGAAGTTGTGTTTTCACTCAAAACCAGTGGTGGAGGCTGGGGAGCAGCATGACAGCACAGACTAAAAGGGGAGCATGTTGAAGGCTTTGCATCACCTTGGGGATCTGTATTCATAGGTAGCCTTGGAGCCCTGTAAGAAATGGGGTTTCTAGCCTCCAAGGACCACCACAGGATAGGTAAATGGTGTTTGATCTTACTAGCTTTTCTGGCGCTCTCTGTTTCTAGGCAGCTTCCTTTTTCCAAAAGCATTACTGGACTTTTACAAAGCCTACCATTGATCAATGGGAAGACAAGAAGATACTTGTGGGAATACCTTGCCTTGAAGTGGTGCATAGAGTAATAGCTTTCCATACCTGCACGCTGTTATTCACATTCGTTTGAGAGTCAAAGCAGATTCTGTGTAAATCCTTACATTTCTGTCATGTGAATTCCAATGAATACCATTTAACTATTTTTCAGGGAGAAAGTTGATTTCCTAATTATGGAGATATCTGTCACTGAGAAATTAGAAAGAAAATGAACCTACTAAAAAGCAGAACAGTCATTTCCAGGCTCTATTTAGATTGGGAATTTACAAGCATCAGGTCCATGTAGGCACAGAAGAAATACTGCTTGTAAGACAAACACAGTTGTGTTCCAGCACTCTGGAATAAGAAGACTGTAGACATCAGAACAGAGGCTTGCAGTTTGTGCTGATTTAAGTGGATAAGAGAGCAGTGAAATAGCTATAGATGTGGCAGGGCTAGATTTCAAATGAATGAGCCTATGCATCAGGACTACAGGAGACAAAACATCAGGAGTGAATAAGTTAATTCATCTTAAATTGAGGCTTGATTGAATGAATCCACTAATAGTTGCACAAAGCAATAAAAATAAAATCTTGGGGGAAAAAAACATATAAAGAGCACTCAGCCTTTGTGATAATATTGTAACCTTTTACAATAACAGTATGAGGCAAGAATTATTTTGCTCCTTGTCATATCAAATCAAGGAGCTAAGATCACCTTTACTTCAATGGTGCTGAATTCAGCCCAATGTGAAAAACAGACAACTTCTATGATGGGATATTCAAAGCGCCCTAATCCTGTAGGCATGCCTGAATAACCTACCATTACAGCAGAGGAAACTTACAAAAAGAAATAGGCAATAAAGTACTAATAATTCAAATACAGACATTATATTGTATTCATAATAGGAAAAATTAAATCCTTCCAGATTAAATTTGAGGAACTAGTGACTAGTGAGGAACTTTAAGAGAAATAGTGGAGAAATATAGTACACTGGTGAGGAGTTGAATCTTTGTAAGAAGAAGCCATGTCTCACAATTTTCTTGGAGTTGTCTAAGTATTAAGTTTAGGGTGATTAAGTTGATGTAATCCACCTGGATTTCCAGTGGATGTTGAGTTAGGTGTGAAATCTCTTAATGCAACCTTGCAACAGTGGCATAAGGGGAAAGATTGCTCGGATAAAAATGTTGTAAAATGACCATTATCAGAGGATGGTAGTAAGTGAATAATTTGGCAGTACAGAGACGTGGTGGAGAGTTCTGCAGCATCAAAACCAGCATCTAGGTTATGCAATATATTCATAAGTGATCTGGGAAAGATGATGAGCAGTGAGATGAAAAACTCTGCTGATAACACCACCTGATGCAAGAGGGTATAAAAGTCCAGTTAAGAAATATTGGCAAAAGATCCCATGATCTTAATAATAACACAGTGGAAACTGAAATTTAATGTAACTCAACTGTGAAAGGGAAAAAAACCCATAAGTTTACATGAACTCTGCATTTACTAGTGACAGTCAAGCATGAGATACTGGATTTGTAAAAGACAGGTTTATGAACATTTCTGGTCAATGCCCAACTGCAGTCAAAAAAAGTTAATCTAACATTAGAAACTGTGAGGAAAAGAACAGAGAACACAACAGAGAACCATTTTTCACCTTTGAATACCACACACTGTTCTGGGCCCTGCATTCCAAAGGATGTAGGAGAATTGGAAAGGTTCAGAAAATGGCAACAGGCACATCAAAGCTATTGGAACAATTCCAGTTGAAGGCAGGATTAGATAGATGTGAATCCTTCAGACTGGAAAAAGAGATGCCTGAGGGATGTAAACCAATGAGTGACATGACAGAGAGGATAGTGATTGACTGTTCAGTTGTTTCCACTATGAGAACAAAAAGACATCAAATAAAACCAACAGAAGACAAATTCAAAATAAAGGAGATGGTTTCCATGCAATTGATAGTGACCTGGGGAACTTTTTTTTTGCCACAGGATGTTGTGAATGGTTTACTGGCATTTGGGTGAAGATGGCATGGACTTATGTAAGGGAAATCAGTGGAGGGATGCTCAGTGCCCTGAAACCAAGTCTGCCTCAGGCATCCCCCGAGCTGCAAAAGGTTGAAGTGTGGGAAAGACTCAGGAGAGGACCACTTGTGTTCATCCTGTTCCTCAGGCATCTGCATTTGACCCTTGGTGGAAACAAAATAGTAGGTTAACCGGATCTTTTGTCCAAACCTGCATGGTTTGCTTATGTTTTTCTATAACATTATATCAGTAACATGGCAAAGCAATATCTAGTTGCAGGCCACGCTGTGTTTGGAGGTTCAAAGCAAACCTACACTGAAAACAATACCAATCTCAAAGTCTTTGTGAAGCTCCTCTGGCTAAAATACATATCCAGAGCAGTTCACAGAGAAATCTTAGTCTAGAAAACAAAGCAAATAAACTCTGGCATCTCATCTTGTGCCCTGGAGAGTTGTCTGACAGATGGATATTGAATTAAAATGCATAGCTGCAATTTGCTAAACATACTAAGTTTCTGCATACTTTGACCCTACATGAGTGTAATAGATAATACTGTAGAGACCATGCTGGAATTTGTAAATCCTTCTGCGTCTGTGGCAAAAGGACCCAATATCCCAAGTTTAGATTTGTAGCAATACCAGGCATGCAATAAAATTGTAACAGTTAACATTTAGGTCTAGATTGTTGGTTACTCTGAAGCTGCTTTATACAGCACTGGCGATGTAATGGGGTAGTTAAAGCAAGTGCAAGCTACCCTTTTACATCCATTTAAGCCTCTTTTATGCTGCCAGAGCAACGAAAAATGGTCTTGGAGTAGTGAGCAGCAGGCTGCCCCAGTTTAAATCTGACACTGTTTGAGAGAAGTACTCCCTGCCTGTTTCATTTCAGGCAGGAAAAAAGTACAAGGGAAATGGCAGGAGAATAAACTTGTCACTGATGTGGCCCATAAAAACATGCTGCACAGCTATTTCCTTGATTTTAGGTGACAAAGAAGAGCAAGTTGAAACAAATGACACAGAAAAATGTTCTTTAGATTTGAGCTGTTTCAACAATAATTTGTTGTCCATCAGACTCACGAGGCTTAACTAATGCTTTGTGAACTGTATCAACTATCATATCCTTTTTCTTCAAATATCTTTTCCAGTTCATTAGTCTGTAACTAAAACATCTCCTGGGTAACCCACCAATTCTAGAAGCCCTAATAAACTGACTAACCATTAATCTGTTCCCACTGCCACGCCACTTTCGCTTCTGTAATTCAAGAGGGTTATTCCTGACAGTATAAGTTTTCTATAAAAATAGTTAATCCCCACCAACTTTGTATTTAACCTCACCCTTCTGGATATAAATTTTAAAATTACTGTGTTACTATATGTATCAGCTGAATTCTGCATTCAAAGTCAGAGCTCCCCTTTTAATGACTCCACCAACCCAGCATCATAGAGGTAACCGCTAGAGTTCCTTTTTACAGGTTTTTGGCTGGTTTTAATTTTTAGAAATATGTTGTCAAAAGATATCCATTAGCTAAGAAATATAAAACATCTTTTATGAAATGGCATAGGTGTGCAGTACCATTTTTGTGGGCTTGTGGAAAAGCAAATAACAAGTACTAACCTCTAACTGCAGTAGACTATCGACATAAAAATCAAGCCTTGCATTAGCACCTCTTCATCCTAGCTTGGTGTTCAACAATAGGCAAAGCTTTTAGCCTGCAGGGACTAAGGGGGAAGTAATTCTAGTATATAAGACATGGGCTCTTTCATTATCATTAGGAAGCATGCTGGATTATTCATGAAAGTTGCACTCACAGAGATAAGGAGGCATTTGCCATTTATTCCTTAGTGTAATTTCAATCAACATATCACTTTTTATGTTAACCTTGTGGAAGGTATTTTGATCTTAATTGGGTTTTTTATTAACACATTACTAAAACTCTCTATCCATTTGTAACTTCTCATCTAGCACAGGGTTGCAGAGCCATTCATCAGGGACAATGTATATACCTATGTTATGGGAAACTCTGAAAGATTACCTAAACAAAGAGTCTATATTTAGCTGGGAGTGTGTTGGAAGGACAGGCTCTGTGGGGCCACTCCACTTCAGCAGATAGGCAGACTGTGACACCCTCCTTGCAAGTATTGCTCCAGACAAAAAAGTGTTTTATAGGAAAAGAAATGTTACTGTCAGATGCAGTTCCTTTCCAGGCTCCTTTTTACACAGCACTTCTCTCCTTTCTTCTTTGTGACTCTTTGGGAAATCAAAATGCAGAGCTGTGTCCTGCATGTGGTCATTGCTTCTTTGTAGTGTGCCACTGGTTCCCTGCACATCCAGGGGAGGATGGGCAAGGTGAGGCACTACATTAGCATGGCAAAGGATGGCAAAGGATGGCAAAGGATAGCCTGCTTGTGCTACAATTTAATCTCCAAATAAAAGGTTGAACAAACTGGTCTTTTATGTGATTTTTGACTAGGCATGGTCAAGTTACAGAATCATAGAGCCACAGAATGGTTTGGGTTGGAAGGACCTTAAATCTCATCTAGTTCAAACTCCCCTGCCACAGGCAGGGACACTTTCCACTAGGCCAGGTTGCTCGAAGCCCCATCCAACCTAGCCTTGAACAATTCCAGGGAAAGAGCAGCCACAATTTCTCTGGTAAATCTGTTCCAGCACCTCACCCCCCTCACAGTAAAGAACTTCCTTATATCTAGCATAACATACTGGTATGCTTTTAGCTGAAGAGCAAGTAAATGGATTACTTCATAGCAAACTTACCTTATTTATTTGGATGGGACCAGGAAGAAACAGAGATGTCAGAGGAAAATGATTTGCCTAGTTTTTATGTTAAAGAGACAAAAATATATTTGCATATGCCTACCTCTTCAAATGATGGTCAATGAGGTAGTGGTAAAATGAACTATTACCTATACTTGAAATCTGCTTTTTTGTGGTAAGGCCCACAGAGCTGGGTAATTTCTACTTGCCAAATTAGAGCAAGGTTCTCAGTGTTGACTTGCATTTTACTTGGACTATACAACTCCATGTTGTCTTTTTTTTCATATTCATAATATGTAACAGTAGCTCAAACCAAACAAAAGGCACTTAAAAGTTTACACTGTTTAGGTGATAATAATCAATCAAAAATGGTCTGCTTAGCGCTGGTCTGCTTAGTGCCTTTAATTGGGTATATTCTTCAAGATTGTTAGCTGTATATTTATTTCAGTTTTATTTCTTAATTACTTAAAAATAACTTACTTTCTAAAGAAATTAAATAGAATTCCCTCAGAAATTGCTCCAACAAAACATTTATTCCCACTAAAAAGTTATCTCTATGTGATTTTTGACTTCTATTATACAACACAGTTCTCTGTTAAACTGTACTGTATGTATAAAAGTAATACCCCAGGGAAGTTTTTAATAGTTCATTATTCAGTGGACCTTTTCCATAAAATGCTTTGGTTTGTACACATTTCCTCTCACCTCTCCTCTTCTTGATTGTTCTGCCTACTCCGATATCTCTTCACCATTCTAATAAATGACAGTCATGTCAAAAAGCCAGATAAATCAATGAAATCATCGATTTAGAGCACAATGAAAAATGATGCTGTGGAAATACCCCTAAACAAGAGGCAGTGAAGGTTTGACTCAGTTATTGTGAAGGAAAGACCAGCTTTTTGGAGGTAGATCTTCATCTGTTAACCACAATGATCTCTGTATAATGGCCTTGTCTTCTTATATTCCTATTCCTCATTGTGTTGGCTCCTATGCTGAAATTGTTATTGTGGCAATAACAGACTTTTATGCTGTTTACGTTATCATCCTAATGTGTGACATGATTAGCTTGCTTACAACATGACAATATTACAATATTGTTTATGGCAACTACTGTCTGGGAAAGCGTAGAGAAGGGAGGCACATGCCATACCGCCTTACAGCTCACGTTGGAGCTGAACAAGGTGCTGTGTTCCTCCTTTCTGGTGAACAGAAGATCAGTTCCTTCCTATTTCAGCTTGCATCTCTCTGAGCTTCTTTTTGGATTGTGTTTAAAGATCCAGCGAGGAGAAAATAAGAACAGGTCAAGTGGCCTATCTAATCATTGCGTTTCATCTTAACGTGGTAAATTCTGCATCCTTGAATGTGAAGCAATAAGTATACCCAGGCTGAACATTTTGATAGAACCACATTACACAGTGATGCAGTGAAACCAGGTCAGGTTCCATGTTATTTCACGTTTTTGAAAGGAATTACAGACATTTCTTGCAGCCATCATGCTATCATTTTATATGGGCCAAAATTGGGCCATAACCAAAGGTAGCATTTCTGCTCAGTTATGGGTATTTTAAATCCCTGCCAATATTTCTGAACACCCACAAATATAATTAAATACTTACTTCAGTCCAGCCACCAGGTGCAGCAGATGACATTTGGGGTTTGGGTTGTTTTTTTTTTCTTTTTTTTCCTCTAAATCCACCATCCTCATTAGAAAAGAAAAAAAAAAAGTAAAATAAGAATTGTCTTTCTTTAGAGAGATTTCAGACTATTACTTTGTCTGCAGATGGTTTGTTTTTCTTCCCTTTTTAGGCATTTTGCTCGATCAGTAAATAAAGAAACTTCAGAAATGTTCTTTTTTTTATTGAAATGTACTCGTACAGATTTGATTGCCTGCATGTAGCGCACGACAGAATGCAATAGATATTTTTCATCTGGATACTACCTGATCTCACAGACTGGAAAATGGCATAAACAAAATGTCAGGTGAGAAAAAAACTAGATTCCATGTACTCAATCAGCCAATACAGGTTTATTTTAAAGAAACATTTTGGCATATTCCCTGACATTTTAACCGTTATATTATCACACTGTTCCCTTTGTTAAGAACGCTGTAGAGGCATGTGGATTTAGACTTGTTTACCGCTCTTCTATACACCATTTCTCCTGGAAATCCTAAAGTAAGGGGAATAAATGCCTCACTGCTGGTCAGAGTAGATTACATCTGTGCTGAAATGCATAAACTTGGTATCTAAATAAACACTACTCCATTTTGATAGTATCTCATGTTGTGATAGCTGTTTGTTTTCTCTTTTCTAACAAACATATTTACAGAAATAGTACTTGGAGATTTAAAGCATCCCATTACATTTTACATGAAGTACAGTAACTATCACAGCACAGTAACTATAGCCTATGGTCTGAGGGAGAAATTCCTTGATAAAACCATGGTCATTGTTTTAATCTCCCATCTCCTTTATTTATAACAAGTTTTGTCACAAGGAAAACATCATGCACCAGAATGCATCTGGCAAGAAAGTGAAGATGCTGTTGCCAGTAGCTGTCGAGGTAAAAAATGTCATGCTAAATGAAGGACTGCAACACCTTGAAGTGCATCAGATTTTATTGTGCTTCTCAGTCCTTGCTCAGATTTTGGCTGGGTTATCTCTGCAGTCATATCACTTTCCCATATTTTGAGAGGATTGTCTTAATGTCAGTTATACAAAGAAAAGTTTCAATGTACAAGAAAAATACGCATCTGAACAGTGAATGGCAAGAAGCCCTGACATCTACCTTCCGTCACAAAATCTGTTGTCGTACTTCAACTCCCCTTGCTCTCCAAGATTGAATATGAAAATGAGTATGAAAAGAAATCAATTTCTGCAGGTGGAATCAAGAGAGATGGCATTCAGCAGTTTCTTCAGAAAGTAAAGTGCTAGTGAAAGCACTCGATAGACTCAAGCTCTTGCAGACTCGTTACTAGTAGCAATTTCACAGGCTTCCTATTCTACACTGCCATCCTATTCTCCCCTCTAATTGTGAAAAGCTTGTTCATTTCTCCATATTTTAACCCCTGCCCTCATTAAGGAGAGGAAAATGAATTGCTAACTTAGAAGTAGTGCTGTGATATTAACATTACCCAGTATATATGTTTCCCCTCTAGCCAGTTTCGTGCGCAGGCTAATTTTGTTCTTCAAGCCACAAGGGACATATGTTAACCCTGTCTTTTGCAGGCATGTTGGAGCTCATTCTGCATGTCCTCTGAGCAGGGCACAGGTGAACCAGCTCTGACTCAAGGACTGTGTTTAAGCTATAGCCATTATTTCTTACATCCAGTAAATGTTTGGGAAAAACTCCTCTGCGGGGATTATTTCCACCTGAAGGAGAATTTGTCTCAAAAAATGTTATATACAAACCCAGAATTCTGTAGTTCCCACACAATTTTATTTACCATTGTTTCTTCTCCAATTCTTTTTTTTCTTTCTTCATTTAAAGTAAATTGCAAACAACCTCCTCATACAGACCACTACTTGCACACAAAAGACAGGAAAAGTAAAACATGCATATATTCTGGAATGAGATTTTCGAGAAGTCCTAAAGAAAATCAGTATTGGCCCCAGTATGCATTGCAGTAGGAATACAACATTTCTACAAGAACTTGAATTTCTTCCCACAGAAGAAGGCAAAGCTTGCTGGACAGTGACCCTGTGGAAGCCAGCATTTGCTTCCCCTCTTCTCATCTCATTTTGTGTTCTCCGCAAAATGTTTTGAGGTTGATTTGAAGGATTACTGTCTCTTCACAAAACAGCCCCTGTGCCTTGTACAGCATAGGCTTTTCTCCTCCCTTGCCCCAGCGTACCAGCAGCATCAAACCCTCTAATGGCAGCTGCTCATACAAGCTCTGAGTAATGCTAGAGAAAAGACAAGGCAGCCACAACGCCTGCCATTACACAGTCTGAGGGTGGAGAAGCCATGCAGTGTGTCTGAAGCGTTTGCCTCTGATTTGCTGTACACCTCTATCCTTCCTTTTCAGCTCATTTCTCACTTCCTCCCCAACCCACAGCACAGAATTAAGCTACTTGGGTCACGTTTCCTGAGGTTCTGCTGTTTAATTTTAACAAGAAACATTAAAGGTGCAAGATGAATACTATCTGTGATTGGTTGGCAGGCAGTTACATGTTCATCTCTTACAGAGTGGCTTAATCCTGTTCTTAGATGCTGCAGCTTCAGAACAGTCAGCTGGATCCAAAAGAATTTATTTGCATGTGTTGCAGGGGAAAAAAAGTGAACAGACTCTGACCCAATGTATGAAATGTAGATAACTTCATACTTCTGTAAGAAGCTGTATTTTCTATTTCTCTTCTTGCTTGACTTACAAGCAACGCATGTGTACACCAGTTTACCTCACTTTGTCCCTAAAAATAACAGGAGGGAAGTGGTTACAGGGTTTACATATCAGCACCATCTACACTTGTTAAAATATTTTTCCATGAGCAAGTATGTTTATAACTCCAAGTTTAATTTCCACTTAGCAACTAATGTTAGTTAACTAATAACAGGGAAAAAAAATAAAGGATGAATGGAAACATAATGTAATGGATTTATACTTTGAATGTGAAAGTAAGTTTCCTTTTAATAAGTAATCTTTACAAAAACAGTGGTGGTCACATAGATTAATTAACCTTGAAATAGCTGAAATAGTATTTACTCTTAATACATTTATCTACAGGCAGTTAACCAAGCAAGTTAACACTCTGGAGTTACTGTTACATACCTACCAAATATATATATTTTTGAGGATGAACAAGAAAATGTGTTCCTCTCTTACAAGATGTGCTGTATCTCTATAGCTATCTGCTCTATATGGTTCTGCTTCAGAACACAGAAACCTTTTATTTTTTTGTGATAGCAGCAAGATATTAGAACATTTGCAGACAAATACATAAAGCATAGAGCTGAATATTCTTACTGTTGAGCTGCAGAAAGAGGTCCTAAAGCTTCATGATCTTAAGGCCCTTTCCAACCCTAACCATTTTACGATTCTGTGATTCATGAGAGTAAATTCAATGGAATATTTGCATTCATCAAGATGACCTAGATAAAAGCCAGGAAGGAGCAGGGGACAGTTCTTGAAACTAATCTACTGCTAAACACAGAAGCTGGAAGATGTTAATTCTTGGTAAAAACGGGCTTGACTTCTCATACGACCTGACACATGAGTTAAATCATTTTAAATATGTTCCTCTTAAAATGAATAATACTACTTTGCTCTCCTGTAGAGTCTGTTGGTGGAGGATTTTAAATTGTGCTTAATGCCTCAATTAATTAAAGGCCTAGACATGGAGAGTGAAGCAGGCAATAGCCTGAGAAAGACTCAAAGAAAATACGGTTCCTTCCTAAGCTTTGCAAGCCTTTTTAGGCCAACAATTTCATATGATTTTACTTTCTCCCAAGCTCTTTGAGGCAATCTACTGCCCTATGACACATAAAGGAAAGTGCTTCCCATGATGTTTCCCAAAATTAGTTCATTTTTCTTGGTCAAAACAAGGTTTTATACCCTGAATGGCACACAAGTGCTGAAAGGCCGGCTATAGCTAGGGCCCAAATCTAACAGTACCTGGTGAGGCCTGTGAGGGAGATTATAGCAAAATGGGTCAGATCCACACATATTTAGCAAAACTCTCAAAACTATGTAACAGGTCAGTGACAAAGCTGGAACTAAATCTGACCCTCCTCACCATCAATCACCTTGTATTAATTATTTCTATTTATTTCATTTACTTTGTAATGCAAGGCAGATACTTTTTCTGAACACAACGGAAGAAACAGACCTTGGCCAGCAGAATGTGCAGCCAACTTGAAGCAATGAACATCATTAGCTCTTAGCTAGTCGATTCATGTTACATACAAGTTTCTAAAGGACAGACAGAGTCAAAATCCAAAATATATCAAAGATCAGCAGATGAAAAGTGAGGGACATAATCAGCTAGGAATATATCAAGCTCTCCAAAATATTCTTTGTATTGCTGTTTTAAATTGCAGCACAGGGAAATGAATACACCATTAAGCAGTGATGATTTTAGATTAAGCATTTACTTTAAGACAGGCTACAATATCATACACAGACAAGAAACTGCTATTTTTGAATGGCACCAAATTGTGAATTGAAGCACAGTGGGTAGGAAAATGCTGCAAAGGATTTTGAAAACGATTCCTCATTGGTGTAGTAAAATATATCCTTTTTAAAGTCCTGCTGTGACCAGTATAAAATGATCAGGGGTGACAGCCTGCATGGCGCCTGCTGTTGTGTAGGAAATAGAAGGAAAATCTCATTGTCCAGCAAAGAACTGGGTACATTACAGGTAAATGAATAAGCCCAGACAAAATACAGATAGAAAGTTGTCCTACAAGTAAAACTTCTCTGAAATCAAGGCAGCTGTGTTTTAAAGCATTAGCTGATTAGAACAGGGACTAGCAAATTTCCAAGCAAGGGGTGTCAGAACTGTATTTTTCTGTCTTAAATTAGAGGAAAAGTGTGACAGCAGGAGCTCAGCAGAAGCCCAGCAAGAGCAAGA
The DNA here is from genome assembly GCA_039720435.1 of Amazona ochrocephala. Taxonomy (NCBI): domain Eukaryota; kingdom Metazoa; phylum Chordata; class Aves; order Psittaciformes; family Psittacidae; genus Amazona; species Amazona ochrocephala. Next base: position 69,043,988 of record CM077879.1, read on the forward strand.
AGAGGTTTCCCCTTCAAGAGGTAAGATGTTGCTAATTAACTGACTGGTAACATTTTACCTCTGTAGCAGACAGACAGGAGTTCCCTGCCTCTGGTATTCATATGGGGCTGGAAGCCAGCCCCTCCTTCAGATGTCTCACCTGAGATGCTATACCTGCAATGGCCCACTATGTGCTATTCAAACCTGCTCACTTGCTGCCTTGAGCACTGGCAGTATCTTGTGAGTCCTTGATTTTGCCAGTCAGTATTTAATGTGGTTAATCTACTTTTGTTGTTTGTGACATTCCCTTTGAAGCATGTATAGACTTGCAGAAAGCACTCCCTCAATTATCAGCTCCACCTGTCACACAGGCCTGGACTCTGGTGCAGCGAAGAGGGAACGGCGAGTAAATGGAAGAAAATACAACTTCTCAAGATTATTTTTCTGTTCGCATTCACACTTTATTCCTGAAGGTTCTTTCCAAGCTCTGGAAACCTACTTTTATATGGAAGAGAGTACTTTTTTCTTTACTTTCCAAGTGTTAAGTTTTCATACAAGTGTGGTATCTCGTTGAGCTACTCTTGCTATGAATGTGCAGACTATGCATTAGAGGATATATGTATGCAGCTGTAAAAGGAAATAGATTTTAAATGAGAATGGAATCACATAATCATTTTATGAAGATACCAATGATAAGGTATCCTATCATCTTGCTACTTCAATCTGGCAAGCATTTGTGAATTTTCAGTTTTTTAGATGTTGCTCGTCTTCAACCAGCTGCCACAAATGGAGCTAAAATCCATTTCAAAGGAGTGTGAACTACTGTGTGAAATGCTCCACCAGAAGCACTGGAAAGCTGTAAGGGCTTGGTTTTCTGTTGCATCAAACCTTTTAATTTTCACCATGCAAAGTAAAAAACAAATAAATGCTATCATAATTCAAGAGAAAGTTATCTTCAGTAAAATACTACGCAAGTAATTACACCAGTGGAGGGCAATGCAAATATGAATGCAGCTTCTCTCTGCCAATTTGTCCCTTCGGAAAATGAAAGAATTTAGAACAGCTCGCCATTGCCAGGGATACGCTTTTTGTAGGCATTGCTGGCCCAGAGGACAGTTTTCTCTCTGAATAGTGAGACAAAGGGAATAAGGGATTAAATTTAGGACAAACACAGATTTTCCTGAGTTTTTGGCAGAGTTTTAAAGGGAGCAGATAATTAATATTCTTTTTGTAAGAAGGGAATGGTTATAGTTCTAATTTCTGAGAATGAAACCAGAAGTCTGAACTCTAATTTGTAGGGGTGGTTGTGGTGGAATGAAAAGTGCCACAAAATTTCACTTAAAGCGATAGTAGTGGGGTTGGGGTTTGGCTTTGGGAGCTGAGGAGGAAGCTGAGAAATTTTCTTGATAGTTTATTTTTTTTTTCTATGGTGGACATCAGCACAATGCTTTAAAATTGGTCTGTTCTGGCATTGTACAAACCTTCCTTGAAATTCAGCCTACGTTAGGAACATGAAGAAAGCAATGGCAAAATCTTGTCAGCATGTAGGGAATCATGTATTGCTTCAATTTCAGCTTGTCTGATGACTTTATTGTTTCAGACGGTAAACTAACTGCTGGCTTGGCCTTTCACCTTCTGTCCCACACAAGTATTGCTGAAAGATATTGAAGTGTTTTTGCCTTCTGAGATAAAATAGAGCAGTGTGATTTTTTGGCAGAGGTTAAGCGTCCAATATCCAGTAACAGGGCGCTTGGCCCGAAAGATGGCATACAATACTAGTAGACCTAATAAAAACTATGGCTTCTGTCCCATAAGTAGGTAGTAAAAAGGCCCATAAAGTCTAAAGAGTTTGTACTAATGGAACTGGACTAATAATTTAATCCCTGATCTTGATTCTTTAAAGCCTTGCTTACTGCATAGTCATTTACGTTAGCGCAAAATGACCACAAAATGAAACTAAAACTCCCTTTATTTTCTTTTTCTTTTGGCTGTCCCCCCCCCAGTCTTTAATACAAGATCTGCACGTGTCTGTCTTGCCTGGCAAATATGAACCAGCTTAGGCCTGGGCACACAGCTGCATTATTGTCAAAGTGGCCAGAACACATGATGCAGTGGATAAGCCTTAAAAGAGGCTACCTGACACAGAGGCTGTTACAATAAAGTCATTCCAGTACCATGCTTTGAACAGTAGAGTAGAATCACGTTATTCAGCATTGGGTATCATATAAATATGATATTTCCAAGGTCACATTAGTGATAAAATCATGTTTGAGGCCTTTGGAACTCTGTTTGTTGATCCTTGGTTTGATACAAAATTTTGCACAGCAATAAATAACAAAAAAGAGAACAGTAACAGTGTAATAGTGCTTTGTCTGGGATTTCTAAGACTGACTTCCTCCGGACAGTGGGGCAAGAACTGAAATTACTGTTCAGGTTGGCTTTGATGATAAATATTTGCATTGGATATGAGGAAGAAATTCTTTACTGTAAGGGTGGTGAGGCCCTGGAATGGGTTGCCCAGGGAAGTTGTGAATGCTTCATCACTGGCGGCGTTCAAGGTGGGGTTGGACATAGCCTTGGATGGCATGGTTTAGTGGGAGGTGTCCCTGCCCATGGCAGGGGCTTTGGAACTAGATGATCCTAAGGTCCTTTCCAACCCTAACTATTCTATGATTCTATGATATATCCGATGTACAGAAAAAAACAATTGCGGTGGGTCAGTTTGTTACCATCATTCCCTACTCGTACAACAAACATAATAAATATTGCTAAACTGTAAAGGAAGCAAATCTGTATTTCAGCAGGAGGTGTGATATACTCAGCACAGGACTTAATTTTGGTTTGGTTTTTTTTTTATGATCTGCATTACCATTTCATCTCATTTAGTACACAGTATGACACTATCTCTGCAGTGATTTTCTCCAGTGGTTCTGTATTGTTTTCCTTCACTGTCTTTTGATGGAAAGTGTGTGATCATTTCAGATAACTGAGGAAGTGTTTCCCTTTGACATTGCTTTCTTTGGTATTTGATAGTATGATATTTATCTCAATTTCAGTTCCACCTCCACTATATTAGTTATACAACTCTTCTTCTGGTGAGTGTTGACCCTGAAAGTTGTTTTATGTTAGCAGTGGAGCTACTCATACAATTGATTACCCACACAGAACAACCTGTAAAGACCTTAATTTTTTTCAGTAACGCATGGTTTTCATTCACTTGCAGAACCAAGTTCACCATCTTCTTGCTTCTTTAGCAATAATTCTGTAGCTGTATTGTACTATATATATTGGCTATAAATCATGATTAGATTAGCAGCGCAACTTTTTGCACACATTCATCATCTGTGGAAGTAACAAGGTATGAGGCACCAAAAGCAAAACTGTAGTTCATGGTCAGCGATTCTGTTTGTTAAGAGCCTGACATAGATCACAGATTTCATTTTGTGTAGTAATCTACAGTGACACTGTTATGCAGGAAGCTGTACCAGTCAAGTTCAGTCCTGCTTTGCTTAGATGTATTTTTGCTGATTTTCGTTTGGTGCTTTAGGTTTTGGTTCAGTGCCAGAAGCATCCTTTGGTTTCAGGCAGGGTTGCTGGTTCCACCATGAGGAAGGAGGACAGTGGCTTTAACAGGTGGGAGCCATCAGACACTGATATGAGAATGGTTTATGCTTTCATTAGGATTTAATTTTTGATTGCCTAGTACTTTGCAGTTAAAAAGTATTCATAAATTCAATATTCTTTGCTGTATTGTGGTTAACATGTAGAAGCAATGCAATTATGCTATGCAGTCATCCATACTAGCTGTCCAGAAAACAAGCAGCCTTGGATTTTTACTCTAGCTTTGCCTTCAAAGATGTTTCAGTGCTCAGGACTACAGAATGCTTTAGATCCTCTTCAGTCCTCCTTGGATACTGAGACTAAATTTAACTGCTCTGGCTGATACAGCCCTGCTTCCTAACAAGGTTAGCATGACAGGCTCATATTGTGTTTGGTGTACATTAACTTCTCTGTCTTGGTAAACTGTTACACAGAACACTGATTGAAGATAACACAAAAAGAGCTTCTTGAAAACAAACCGTTTCTATCCATCAAGATGTACTCTGAACAAAGGCCTATAACAATAAAGATTTGCATTTCCTCTTGCTTAGACCTTTGCCTTTCCTTGAAAGTTTAGTAAATTCTTGTCAATCCTGTTATTTCCTCCTGTGCAATGGGAGACCTCAATAGCTTGCTAGAGCTTCTCCAGCAGAGATGGTTTACTCCAGCTGCTGGTAGGCCATTAAATCCTACTTTTTTTTCTCACCCTGAAGCTCTTTAATGGTTTGGTGTTCTCTTTGATCCCAGGCCTTAGTCTGGAAACAATAAACCTTGCTAGCCTTGCTAGATTGGATCTGGCTAGCAGAGCAAGGATATTCTCCAGTAGCTCCATGTGCTGTTCCCTTGGGAAGTCTTAAGTCTGTCTCAGATCAATTTCTTGTTTGCTCTTTCCCTCACTTACTTTCTTTGTGAGTAAGAGATTCTTGATTTGGCCCAGTGAAACAGAATCATATCAGACCAGGAAGCTTAGTTATACCTAATATTTATAAGGTGGAATATAGGAGATCATACATATAGGAGCTGCGGAGATAGCAGAACAGAAGATTTTGAAGAAAGAAGGCACATTGATTTGGAAAATATTGAGAAATACCATTAAGTAAGTAACACGAAAAAAAATCCCCAGTAGGTCCTTCATTTAAGTTTTTCTCCTGTTACCTGCTGAAGACTAAGCTTCAGATGCTACTTTCCACATACCAGGGTGATACGAATAATCCAGACAAGTACTTTGTCAGGTTGGTGTCTCTTCTTCTAATGGCTCAAGTCTGCATTGCTTTTTTGAGAATGCTTTTATAGCTTGTCTTAAGCTTTCTGATACATTTATTATGAAGCACAGGTATATGTACGCTAAAATTTTCAAGCTTGAGTGGATGTAGTTAGACACCCTAAATCCACATCTAGGCACTTACGAAAATGTGATTTTCAGAGGTAGGGAGCGTTGAAACACATTTGAAATAATTTTGAGCTCAGTACTTTTGAATATCAGAAGACATTTTTTCTGCTAAGTGTAATTTCAAGCTCTGAAAATTTTGACTGTATGATGAAAGAGAGGTTTAGGCTATATAGCCACTTTAGAACATTTCAGAGGGGATAATATTCTGATTATCTTCCTCCTCCCCCCACCCCCACCCCCCCATATTGACACATGGCAGATTTCTGAACAGGCACTGTCCACTAACATCTTGCATCTTAACATCAGAGTAATCTAAAACCCAGCCTTTTTTCTTCTTGTGCTCTGCAGTATTACCAGCTGTACAAGGCTTGCCCAAGAAAAATCATACTTCAAGCCTATACTTTTGATAACTGCTCCTTGCATGTTCAGTGCTTTATGTATTTAAGGTTTCATTACTGAAATAAGTAAGCAGGTGTTCTCATTGCAATTCCTTCCAAATCTAACAGGACAGCAATTTGACAGACTTTGTCCTCAGTTCTGAGCACATCTAAGAGATTTAGATTGCTTTCATTTGAAAAGTAACCACAGACTTACTCAGTACTCAGTTCTTAAGGGAGCACAGAGAAAGAAGCAGCCTATGCTATTGAATTACGTGAATTTAAGTTTTCAAGTTCCCTGCTCATGAGCCAGATTTTCACCAGTGGTGCTCTGAGCCTGCTGGTACTGATTCCTATGCTGGCCCGATCTTTTCTGCTGTGGTATACTGTGGAACATTAAAAACTGAACAAGAAGGAAGATTATGAAGAAATTTCTGTTGTGAGAAGCAAAATATTGTTTTGTGGGAGATATTCAAAAGACTTATCTCGGTATTTAAAAGGCAGTTTCACTTTGTTTCAATGGTTTGTTCAGTGTAAGCCTAAATCTGCAAACATTAGTGCATGAGTAGCTTTACATAAATGTTTTGGGTTTTTTTAACCATCAAGCTAGGTTTTTGAGTATTACTTCTTATGTTTAAGTGTTTGGACACAGCCAAATTTCTCTCTCTTGTGCATCCTCCTTTCAATTTTTATGTAGCTTATAATGCAAGTATTTGGTTAGCTCCCCTCTTCTCACAACTTTTTCTGTCTGTATAACTTCAAGCTCTTGAAACTAAGTCAGTCTTGCTTTGCACAGACCATTGTCAGCCTTTGTCCTGGTACTATGTAGATGACTGCAGCTACTACAACATAGAAAACCCTACAATCCAGCCCTGTAACAAATGATATTTAGTAAGTTAAGGTAGCTATCTAATCTGCATTAACTTCAGTTCTATTGTGTATGATGGCGTAGGAGTTACTTACGCAGCTCAAATCCCATACGGTGTCCTGCTATAATGCTATAATGTACAAGTAGTCTCAATAGGATTAACTGAAGTTTGAGATACCAGAATTCATCCAACTACGTGAAAAAAAAATAAAGGATTATATAGAGATTATTGAGTAAGATGCTTTAGAAATTACTTTTCTTAATTCCTCTGCTGTCTTACACACCAAACCAATTTTCAGATGACAGCCCATGTGGCATGTACTAGCTGAGCTTTGTGCAAGCCAAAGAGGTCAGCTTGGCCATCAGGGCCACCTGAGGGGGCATCTCGTGAGGAATCACAGAATAGTTTGTGTTGGCAGGGACCTTCAATATTGGACTGACCACGCGAAGCCCAGCATCACCTACATGCAGTCATTTACTCACGAGGAGCAACGCACAAAAAGTGCCCTCTCACCTTGCCTCCAGGGCGGCCTTTGGTGCTCCTACAAAGCTGGAACGAGGGGGCTGTGGCTCTCTGCGGACCAAGGGCCGGGTTTACGGAGCCATTCGCGGTTTGTGGATCGGCGGCGCCGGTCGGAGGCTGGGTGAAGCCCTCCCACCTCCAACGCCGGCAGGAAGGGGGTTCCCTCACCGCCCACTCCCAAACTTTTGAAGCTCATAGGAAGCCAGCCCGACGGCTCCCAGAAGCCATTCGCTTGTCCCCCTAGGGAGCCCATAGCTGCAGTTCTAACACGGGGTACAACCAGCGTTTTCCCCTGGTTCCGTGAGGTGTTCACCTCGGTGACCGTGCCTTGGGGAGCACCTCCAGGCCTGGCAGGAGGTGCCGGTGAGGAGCTCGTTAGTTCGGTAGAGCACTGGCGCCGGTTCCCCGGAAGGGCCCCTCGCCTAGTACAGCCGTCCCTTCGGGCTGGCGGGCTCCCGCCACCGCCTCTCGGCCCCTGGCCCTCGGAACAGGCGGCCGCGGAGGCCGGGCTCCCTCTGGGCGGCAGGAGGTGAATGGCAAGCGGCTGCTTCTCCCTCCCACACCCCAGTGTCGGTCTCGCCTCCTCCAGCAGCAGCAGTAGCGGGTCACCTCTGCGCGGCTGAGCCGAGCCGCGCCGCGCCGCCTGCCTGCCGGCCGCAGGGCTCAGAGAGAGGCCGAGGCGGCTGCTGGCTCCTTCCCCCGCCGCGGGCTCAGGGGCGCTACCTGCGGGACCGCCGCCGGGCTGCGGGGACACTGGGAGGAGACTCAACCGAGGGCGGCGCCGGGAACTGGAGCGCCTGTGCCCGCGGCGAGCGGCAGCCGCCACTCGCCCTCCTTGAGGCGGCGGGGAGCAGGGCGGGCGGGCTCGGTGGTGGCTGCTGGGGCTCTCAGCCCTTCCCCTTCTCTCGGCGTTGTGCTGCTGGAGGCTCCGGACTATAAATAGCAGGCTTGGCAGGCACCTAGAGGCACACGCACGCCTCGGAGGAAAAGTGCGGTGCCGGTTGCCCCGCCGGACGGGCGCACAGTCGCCAGCAGGTAACTGCCGCTCAGGGTAGGCGGGATGCGGGGCTCGTTCTGCCGGAGAGGGGTTTGCTTCCTCGTTTCCCCGCTGGGTCCGGCGCGTCGCGAGAGATTAAAACCCAGGGATCGGTTCCGCCGAAGTCCCTCCCTTGTACTCCCTCATCAAGTTTCTTGAGGTCGTAGCCTGCGAGGTGTGTGCAGCCCTTGGCAGAAGGAGAAGGAGCTCTCGTCCAGGGCTGCCGCCTTGCGAGCGGCGATCCGGCCGGGGCCGCGCTGACAGCGGCTGCAGCTCTCCTGTCTCCTGGGGCGGGCCCCGCGCCCCCTCACGGCTGGGGCTGAGGGAAGGGAGGCTGCCCGGCAGCGCCGGGCACCCCAGCGCGGCTCGCAGCTGCTCTGCGGGCATCACCGCGGGCGCGGAGAGACCGGCGCTGACGGGGTAACTTCCAGCTCGGCCTCGCGGGGCACGTCTCCTACTTTCTCTTGGCGGCAGCGGCGTTGCCTGCCGGGGAGCCCCGGTGCCTCCTTGACCGCGGCGCCTGGCCGCCCCCGCGGACATGCCTCCTGTGAAGGGGCGTTCTGAGGGGATTGAGGACCCTCTTTGCCACAGCTTTCTTTCACGTTTGAAAGTTGAAGGTACTTGGCTGATGAGGAGGGTAGCAGACTATGTAGGTGCCGCTGAGGGGTTAATTTCGTGGAGTAATAGAGCTATAGGATCCCCATACTGCAAATAATAGCGTCTGCTGAAATGTGATAATAATCACAAGGAAGGTATTATATATAAACAAGTTGAGTAGAGTTGTAACTTGGAATTATATCAGCCTGAGAAAGGGGGATAGGGGTGATATTTAATTTCTGAACTGTGATGAAGTGGAGCTCTATTTTCTTTTCCCCAAAAACGACATACAGATTTTGCAAGCATGGATAGCACAGCTGGTGCTATCTGCTTGCCTCGTCTCTGAAGCTAGCCTAGTGTCTTATCTGAAATAGAAATAATAGGATGAAGTCTCTGTGGAACAATGTTTTCATCTGATGTGGAATTATGTTTCCATTTTTCTTCCTTGCCAGAAATAAATTTACTTGTTTATTTACCCATTAATGATGTGTTAAAATAGAGATACTGAAGTCAGGCTATATATATGCCATTTAAATCTGGCTTTGAATCACAACAAGACTAATTTTCAGTCTTCACTGGTTTACAGGCACCCTCTATTTATATTTAAAAGATATCTACATAGCAAGAGTGATGGGGAAAAATGTATGTTTCCCTGTCTGTATCAAAGCAAGAATTTATGTAAATAAGTAGCTACTAATGAAACTTCTTATATTCACATAAGTATTTATTTACAAGTGTGATAGCAGTCTTTAAAAGGGAGTGTTCCAGTAATTTGATATTTTTTAATGTTATTTTTATTTTGCTTGATTAAATTTGAATTGGCTTTAGAGCTCTGTGGTATCTTAGTTTTCTTGTCCTGTGAACCTGTATATTGGATGAGGTTTGTGCATGTAAGTCCTCATTACTGTAACTATCCATGCAGGACTGAACGGTGTTTACTTCACACTTTCTGATAATTCCACTAAAATTAAGGTGCAAGTCACAAGATTAATATGAGCAGAAATCAGTCCTGTGAGATTTTTACATCCCTGGTGACATTAGTGGGAACGTGTGGCAGTGTTACTTACTTCAGAGCCATATTTTTGCTTTTTTCCCTTCTGCTTTTTGACAGTTTTTATAGTGCTTAAAAAAAAATTGAATCTTTCTTTAAAATAAAGCTTTTCTTTTACTGGGTCTCTTGGACTACTTAAAGTTTCAAGTTCCAGTTCTCCATGGGTTCCTCAAACCTTGCAAGTGCTGCTGCTCTCTCATTTGCTCTGTTTCTCTGTAGGGACTTAACCGTGAGACTGCCTTAGTTCTTTCTGATCAAAGAATTCTGTCTTCCTCGGGCTAGGGTATATCAGTTTGAGCAGGTATATCCACATGCCTCCTACAGATCCTCCTTTATGACTGTCTCCTTATCTTCTGATCTGACCTGAAGATTTCACAACATTAGGTAAAGGTTTTGTGAATCAAAATTCACGATTTATGCTGTGCTTAGTACCTGGATGCTTACTGTACTGCAAGAAGACAAAAAGTCAAAACCAACCCCCGAAAAACCAGGGATAGAAGGTCTGCCTGGAGCACCGAAGTCAGCCATGGAGCATACTGCTGCTAGTTGACAGTCAGGAGTGGAGGCTGCGAGATAGTCTGCAGATGAAGTAATTGTTCAAATAGGCCTAGGCCTAAATTCACTATGAATTTTGAAGAAAAGTAGTTAGATTGATGTGTCTGCTGAATCGTTTAGCTTGTTGCAGGTATGACTTCTGCAGTGAAATATGGAAACAATACATTTTGGATTTATTCAGCAGATTAGCAGGAGAAGGTAAGATAGTTTGCTAAGAGAGTAGACAATTACTCCCAACACTAACATTTCTTTAAAATTTCTGATAACTTGAACTAGCATTCTTAACCACTTCAGGAGTTGGCTATGTTTCTCTCCCCGGTTTATATTTTCATTGCCTTTCCTGTATGTCAAATGCTCTGAGTGATGGAAGGTTTTTAGGAAGGGCTAGTTTTGTTTGGCTTATTAAGTCTTTTCTATTACATTAATGTTTTATTGTAACCGTTGATGAACGGTGAATGATATTTGTCACACTTTCGAATAAGAATTCCTTCTTCTAAAGTAATCTGGACAGATGTGAATCAAATTCCATGAAGTACTTTTCCTTGGCTTTTTAGAATAACTTGCAAATCTAACTTCACATGTCAAAACTTGGCATGGATGGAAGGCTGAAATGTCATTTAGTGAGAGTTCACAGTCCTGGCCTCACCAACCCTTTGGTCTCGGCTACTACTTACCCTGGGTTTAGGAGCCCTCCTCATGCTACTGATTTCTCCTATGGATCAGTCAGTCTTGCTACAATTTTGTCCCAGATTCTCCATCTCCTTCTTTAGGAGCAAGAGTTGGTTTTGCTCTTGCAGTCCTTAAGATATCTTTTTTTTTTTCCCAGGAATGCCTAATTCTTGCTTAACTCTGCCAGATAAGGGTCTGGTCAGTTATCCACATAGAAGAGCCGGGTAAGCTAGTTGAACTGTTACAGAAAACCTGAGACAAACCTTGAAAGGCCATCTGAATTGCACAAGGTTTGAGTACTGTGCTGGACTTTAGCTCACAGATGTCTTCACAATGATAAAGAATTTTAATTAAAAAGACAGAATCTTGATACAAAATCCACACTGGCAGTTTTAAAATGGAGGTGAGGTTTGTGAATTTCAGTTTCCTGCTGTTTGGAAGACTATGTTAACTGCTTGCCAGCTGAGTACAAAGAAGAGAGAAAACCTATAAGCTAGGGATGGAGGGATTCTTTAGTTTGTTTTCTCCATGAACTGAAAAGATAGATTAAGTTAATTTGTCCAGGTCAGTAACAGATCATTTCAGAGAAGAGTGTTTTTTTCTCATTTCTTCTGTCAGAATCTCAAACAGCAAATCCTATTTCTGTAATGCTTTCTGCTATGAAAACTGCTGTCAGGAGACAGGATACGTTGTTTGTCTTCCAAGTCTCGCATCTCTTTTTGGCAAGGTATACTGAGAAAACGTACTGAAAAGTGAAGTGAGTATCTTGCTCCATACATGGTACATGTATTAATTTGTCTTTTAAGAGGGAGTTAATAGAATAAATTGTACTTGCTTACTCTAGCTTTTACAAGTTTACAATGGTACAGTTTGCTTGTATGTTTCAGAAATGGGTTTTAAATTGATGTAGCTTTAGTGGGACTATTTAAGAACATGGTATTACTTCTGTTTCTAAGGTGCTTTACATCCAACTTCTATAGAACTCAACACCCTTCTGAATCCAGAAGAGACTGGGCAAGACAGTTCTTCTGTTTATAGCAGTTTCAACTGTGTAGCTGCACAGGAGATTTAATATTGCTTTCCATAGGTTAGAATGCTAATATGCTTTTTTGCCTCAGCTTGACAAACTAAGCCTCTTCTAATTTGTCAGTGAATTTGCCCCATAGGTTCCTTGACATTGTTTTTAATGTTGAAGAAGGCTATATTTAATGAAAATACAGAAGACAACACAAGCTAAAGGTGCTTACTTGACATAATACAGTGTCAAAGTTGATCAATGTGATGCTGTTGATCAAGTTAATTTCTTTGGCAGGCTGAGTTTGTGCTCTGTTACTCTGTGCCATGACATGAAAAAAATCAAATCCATCTGTGTGTTTTTGGTGGATGCTTTTTATTTTGTTGTATATTCTGTTTCTGTGAAATTTCACCCTATGCTGTGACCTCAGTGAGAATTTACCCTAAGTATAGTAGTATAGTCAAGCTGGGATAAGTCTGTCTGGGGATCATTTTCCCTAAAACTCACTGTGTATGTATAGCTAAACCACTTTCATTTGTATCAGTTTCTTTACTTCTGTTAGCTGTACACTTGTCAATAGGAGTTTCTTGCTTACTGTGAAAACACTAATTTGGAAAATAGAGTGAAATTCCTTAATAGGCACTGAAAAGACTCAGTTTTTTATTGTAGTAGGAAGAGGTAGGTGTGTAATAGACAATTAAGAGGGAGAGTGTCTGGTGGGAAATAAGCTTTTATTGTATTTTGACAGCTTTTCATGTACTATCAGTTTTTTTTGTATTGTTTGTTTTCTTATAAACTATTATCTTAGTATACTATAGCAATGCAATCTTACTAAGATGCAGTGAACCTAGGGTGCATGTTTCTGTTACCAAAATGACTCAAACCCATGAAAATGGATGTAAAAGTTTAAGCACTAAATGTGACGTGGTATTTTGTGTATTTACTGCTGTGAGAATGGAGCATTGAGGAGAACACGTCAATGCTTTGGTATTGTACAGTTTCTGTTACAGCACTAACATTGCTGCTCTGCTTGGATTTTGTTTGCTTTGTGCATGTGTAAGTAGCTAAAAAACTCAGGTGTCAGTAGAAAGGACTTTTATATATTACTTTCTCTGCTATAACGACATAATTCTGGAATAGAATCATAGAATCATAGAATAGTAAGGGTTGGAAAGGACCTCAAGATCATCGAGTTCCAACCCCCCTGCCATGGGCAGGGACACCTCCCACTAAACCATGCCATCCAAGGCTATGTCCAACCCCACCTTGAACGCCGCCAGGGATGAAGCATTCACAACCTCCCTGGGCAACCCATTCCAGGGCCCCACCACCCTCACAGTAAAGAATTTCTTCCTCATATCCAATCTAAACCTCCCCTGTTTAAGTTTAAACCCATTACCCCTTGTCCTCTCACCACAGTCCCTAATGAAGAGTCCCTCCCCAGCATCCCTATAGGCCCCCTTCAGACACTGAAGGCTGCTATGAGGTCTCCACGCAGCCTTCTCTTCTGCAGGCTGAACAGCCCCAATTTTCTCAGCCTATCTTCATACGGGAGGTGCTCCAGTCCCCTGATCATCCTCGTGGCCCTCCTCTGGACTTGTTCTAACAGTTCCATGTCCTTTTTATGTTGAGGACACCAGAACTGCACACAATACTCCAAGTGAGGTCTCACAAGAGCAGAGTAAAGGGGCAGGAGCACCTCCCTCTACCTGCTGGTCACGCTCCTTTTGATGCAGCCCAGGATAAGGTTGGCCTTCTGGGCTGCAAGCGCACACTGCCGGCTCATGTTCATTTTTTCATCAACCCACACCCCCAAGTCCTTCTCTGCAGGGCTGCTCTGAATCTCCTCCCCGCCCAATCTGTAGCTGTGCCTGGCATTGCTCCAACCCAGGTGGAGGACTTTGCATTTAGCATGGTTGAACTTCATCAGGTTGGCATCAGCCCACCTCACAAGCGTGTCAAGGTCCCTCTGGATGGCATTCCTTCCCTCCAACATATCAACCGAACCACACAGCTTGGGGTCATCGGCAAACTTAGTTCCCTTTCATGGGTTATTGCAGTTTATACTGTAAATGAGAACAGTATTTGATGTTCAGAATAACGTCAGTCCACTATTTTTATAGTTTTAAAAAGTACTTTCAATTGATGAGTTCCTTACTTTTTCAAATTAATGATCTAAAAGTTGGAGTGTGCATTAAAAGTGCCTTTAGCCAAGTAAGTGTGTGGGTGGGGTAGTTGATTTATTATTTTTTTGCCCTTCAAGAGGCAGCTATAGAGCTACACTGTATCTTGAATTTCTGTTACTGTCATGACACACGATTCATGTGGCTTTTGTGGAACAGCCCCATGACGTAGCCTCTCTGTTAGCTGGAAGTGGTAAAGATGGCAGTGTTGCCTCTGTGGGGCAAGCTGATCATACAGCAGACTTTGCTGCTGACCTGCACAGCAGCTCTTTCCAGAGGAGCAGCATGATCAGGCGGTGATCCAGGGATTAAACCTAGGAATAAAGATTGAGGATGTAAGCGATGAAAAAACACCTGGTTTAAAAAATTAACATTGAAATAAGCATTCTCAGTTTGGACCTGCTGTTGAGAAATACTCTTTAATTTGATCTGTAGTTTCTATACAAGCACAGATGATTAAGATGCATTAATTAAGTTTTCACTCAGTGAATCTACATTAAACAGTTTCCCAAATGAATCATATTTGCTGATTGTTTAGCCACTGAGTTAAAAATACACATATTCTTAATTGTATCTCCAGGAATTTTTTTCAGCCTTTGGTTATCTGTCAATGTCAGATAGCTAAAGGTTTTAGTATTTTGTTTCAGTTGGCTAATGTAGCCTTTTCCTTGTAGGAACTGACAGTTTCCAAGTAAAATAAACAAAAGCAGTGGCTGCTATTTTTGTGGAAGGTTTTATGGTTTTGAATACCTGAGGTGCTGATAGTTGGAAGCTTAGAATGCATGAGTACAGCCTACACTAGATGGCACTGCAAAATATGGAGAAGCCTTGAGACATTTGGAATTCTTAACAAACCCAGTAGAAGCTGCCACACTTAGGGCTTAGTTCATAGATGAGCATATATTTATGGCATGTACTCCTGTTAAATATCAAGTCACTTATTTTTCATGGTCTAATTTCATCTTGAATTCACCTTGTTTGGGCAGTTACTGCAGGATAGCTGGCATACTATAAGTTCAGTCTACAGTTTATTCTTGGTTAGCTGGCTTGTGTTTGTAGTTAGTTACTGCTTAGGAAAACCACATGTATTTTTGAAAATGTTATTTGAGATGGATGTTTTAAAATTGTGAGATAAAAGCTATCAACTGATAAACCAACGATGGGTGAGACTTCATTTTAATATTTTATAGTTGTATTATGGCCATTCATTATTTACCTAGGATGACCGGGTATGTTGTCTTGGGTTTAGCAGTAGCAGTCATTTTTCTCCTACTTAGTAGCTGGCGCAGTGCTGTGGTTTTGACTTTCAGCCTGGGAACAGCGCTGATAACACGGATGTTTTTAGTTGCTGCTCAGTAATGTTTACTCTGACCAAGGACTTTGTGAGCCTCATGCTCTGCCAAGGAGGAGGGGAAGCCGGGAGGAAGCAGAGACAGGACACCTGACCCAAACTAACCAAAGAGGTATTCCATACCACAACACGTCATGCCCACTATATAAACTGGGGGCAGTTACCCAGAAGGGTTAGATCACTGCTTGGATCGGATTGGGTATCAGTCAGTGAGTGGTGAGTGGTTGTGTTCTCTTCTGTTATCATTATTATTATTGGTGGTAGCAGCAGTGGTTTGTGTTATACCTTAGTTACTGGACTGCTCTTATCTCAACCCATGGGAGTTACATTCTTTCAATTCTCCTCCCCATCCCTCCGGGAGCGGGGGGAGGAAGGAGGGGGGAGTGAGGGAATTGGCTGCATGTTCCGAGTTACCGGCTGGACTTAAACCACAACATAAGTATATGTCAGGTTTTTTTAAAACAAATTAAGCTGTACAAAATCTCCGGGGCAAATTACTGACATCAGATTACATGTACTGTTACAGTTTATTATCTTTCCTATACAGAAACTGCATATGTGTGTGAAGTGATATATATAAGAGCAGGTGCTGTGATGTTAGTCTTTTAAAGAATGATACAATGTATAAGCCTCAAAAAGATCAAATGCCTCTTAATGTTATTCAGGCATTGTGATGGGGCTTGGCAATGGGAATTAAGAGAGTTATTTGTGAGCAAAGTACATCACTTGTTAGTAAACCTTGGAGTGCTTTGCAAGTTTTCTTTCAGCAGTATCTGATTATACAAAATTTCTAATCAGGGTGGCAAAAATAACATCTACAAGAAACCTTTAAATCAGTTTCTGTACCATGAATATGTGCTAGCCTAGAGGTAGACTACTCTACTAAAGCAGAAAAAGCAAGAGGGATTAGAGGACCCAGCCTATAAAGGTTGTGTGCATAGTTGTTGTACTGCTTTGTTATATATTTGCAAGTGAAATTAGAAAGCAGTTTGATGTAACACCGTGAAAGCTGTATGTTTTTATGAATTGGATTTTCTTTCTCTGACGAAATGAAAAACCTGGTCAGAATAGCTTCTTTGGAACTGAATATTGGAAAAAGCAAAACTCTCCACATCCTGGAAGTATTAAATATACTCAGGCAGTCAAAATATGCATGCGAATATGTGTAGTACTTTGCACTAAAATAGATGAGTAATCAATCTGGTGGTAAATTAGGAAGATTGTGCATGGTGAAGATGTAAGTCATGACATGCTGAATATGTTTGAGGAGAGAATACTGTACAAAATCACAACTTCTGATAATGACTCCTTTTAAGTAGAAAAGTACTATAAAATAGGAGGAGTGTTCAGTGAGGAAATAACACATCTCTTTCCTTGCTTTTCTGCTACTACTATAATGCTTTTCACAGAAGCAAATGTTAGGTACCATTAGTACCTGTAATATCAGTATTTTTAGGATAATGTGAAAGATATACCAGCAGAAAATGTAACCGTTCCAGTAAACCTGTGCTTGGAGAGATACTATATGTGTGCATATGGGTCTTTGAGGTACACAGCAAGTATTGTCCCTCTACTTTTATGTTGTGTTTTGAAAATACAGCTTTAACTTGTATCGTTTATAGATTGCAGCAAAGGAAACCTTGTGTAAATTCTCCTTGGCAGCTCAGAATCTTAGTTGTTGCTTGAACTCGAAGTGTGAATTGAGATAACCACATACTCGTTTAGATCTTTTTGGTTCAGCATTCACAGGTAATTTTCTTGTTTCTATGTTTTGTTTTGGTCAGTGTTCTTAATTGAATGGCAAACTGTGGCAACCTTGCACAGAAAACCCCTCCAAACATGTTAAACACCACTTTATTAAAAAAAAATGTGTGGATGCCTAAATTAATATGAATAGGAGTTGTCCTATAATTTGCAGCTGAAGACTGATCTAATGGCATGTAGGAATCTGTCAAAGCTGATCGCTGACAAAAGCAAACTGTGAGAAGTCACTGACTGACTCACAGGGTGAAAGGAATACGAGATTAACTGACAGTCTATTTTAGACCTGTATAAAAAGTATTCCAAAAATAAACTGTCTGATCTGGTGTCCAATGCTCTTACCTCCAGCCATGATCATGGGGAAACTGAAGCGCCTTTATCCAGTTTGGGACTGTGTTTTATCAAGGCTGAAGAGGCTTGGTCTGTGCAAGTGGGACGATATCAAGCCCTATTTTCTTCTCTTCCCGCCCTCCCCCTCCTGCCCCCCCTGACCTGGAGGTTGGTCACCCAGTTTCCTGATATTTTTGTTCTGGCATTTGGCTATCATTTGAGGTCTATCAGCTTGTTCTCTAAAACTGTACTCTTGAGAATGGGTCTCATGGTTGTCTAAGTGTTTGGGATGCTACTGAGTATATCATGCCTATGGCATTGTGTGTGATCAAAAATCCATCAGGCTACCAAAGTAACCCTCTAAACTTCCTGTTCTTGGTAGTATGACCCTACAAGGAAGGTTAGAAACTTTTGTTCGTTTTACTTTTTTGGGTGCGTAGGAGAAAATTCTTCTATTTCTGTTATCATGAGCGGTCCAGTTGCAGGTACAGCTTTTTTGACTGTTATGTGGGCATGGGTGCAAGTTAGAGGAATTATTTGGGACTAAGGTGATGAGTCCCAGGAAAAGCAAAGCAAACAGAGTCTCAGGAGCTCCTGGGAACGAGTCATTTCTTAGCAGAGCAGTGAGGACAATGGGAAAATAAACCATTTGGAGTAGCCCTTTTATTTTTCTAGTACAGGCAAACCTTGCAGTCTTCTTCCAGGTGGTAGCATTTGTTGGCTCTCCTATTTCAATAAATCCATATTCTACTGAAGAAAAGTGCTACGACTGTTTCCATGTTGCTATGAGAAGATACATTTATAATAATTATTTAAAATACCTAATTCGGCACTTGCTCAACTTCTTGAACAGCTTGCTAATGACATGTCCTAGAGTTATCTATGAATATTTATTAAGATTTATAACAACACAGAATGAAGAAAAACTGTACTCTTTTTTGAAAGAAAAATTATGTTTCTCATTTTCAGGGCACTGAAACTACCTTAACAATCAATGTTGGCATGT
This sequence comes from Amazona ochrocephala, assembly GCA_039720435.1. Classification (NCBI taxonomy): domain Eukaryota; kingdom Metazoa; phylum Chordata; class Aves; order Psittaciformes; family Psittacidae; genus Amazona; species Amazona ochrocephala. The sequence continues at coordinate 69,062,279 of CM077879.1, forward strand.
TACAATGGAATGACATTCTTGGACATTTTGCCTGAAGCAGTGATCTGAGGGTTGTGGCTACCTCTTTTAGTAAATACAAAAATAATGAACAGCTTTGTCCTCACAAACTGTTCCAGCTGGGAAAAACTTAAACCAAAACAGAGCAGGGAACCTCCAGGGAGTCATATAAACGTCAGGGCTATTAGAAATTTTCTACTAGATGGGAAATGAAGGGATGTGCCATGAACAGTCCCAGCGTTGCAGCTTTCCTGAATCTCTAACAATGAAGTTAAATCTTTGTGTGCTTGACCACTTTCCATCTTACTGCAAAGGTTGTTTTGTCCTTGTTTATGTTTAGAGAACTGTGTATATGAGGAAATGATGATCTGGCTGCCTCCTTAAATGTTTGCATGTGAGACTGACTCCCTTTAGGAGGCAGGAGTGCATCAGGGTACATTTGGGTCATGGAGAGCACCAGAATTTTCAGTGTCTTTAATTTGGATTTGTGAGCATCTTGATGAAACATTCCTGGGTCTGTTTTACTATTTGTATTGGCTGGGATAATGTGCCCTGTTCTTTGTCTTTTGTGTTGTTCATACAACACAAAGAACAGAAATCAGACTTTCCTATCTATTTCCTGTTTTCCTTCTTCTTTTGCCTGCCTGGCGTGATGTCCTGGTTAGTCAAGGTCTCTAATCCTTTCTTTCTAGACACGTTATAGCAAGCTTCACATCTAGACACCCTATGGTAAGTCTTTACCATCCAAAGGGATCTTCTTATACTTGAGAAGAGTTAGCCAATATGAACCTCATGGACTTCAAAAACACCAAGTTCAAGGTCCAGGCAATCATCAATATCAGTACAGACTGTATGGTCAACTGAGTGAGAGCAGTCCTGCTAAGGAAACTTGGAGATAGTGGTGGGTGAAAAATGAGAAATGAGCTGGGAATGTGAACTTGCAGCTCAGGAGGCAGATTGTATTCTGGTTCACATCAAAAGAAGCATGGCCGCTGGGTCAAGGGAGGTGATTCTTTCCCTCTACTAAGCTCCTGTGAGACCCCACCTGGGGTACTGGATCCAGCTCTGGAGTCCTCAGTACAGGAGATACATGGATCTGTTAGAAGAGGTTCAGAAGAGTACCACAAATATTAACGAAGGGCTGGAGCCTCTCCTCTGAAGAAAGGGTGAGACAGCTGGGGTTGTTCAGCATGGAGAAAGCTCGAGGGAGACCTTACTGAGACCTTTTACTACTTATAAGAAGGGGGCTTATTACAAAGGGGAGGGGCTTTTTACCAGGATATCTAGTGACAGGGCATAATGGCTTTAAACAGAAAGTAGATTCAGATTGGATATAAGGAAGTAATTATTTAAAATGAGGGTGGTGAAGCAGGTGAACAGGTTGCCCAAAGAAGTCATTTGACTGCCCCATCCCTGGCAGTGTTCAAGGCCAGGTTGGATGGGTCTTTAAGCAACCTGGTCAAGTGGAAGGTGTCCCTGCTCATGGCAGAGGGGTTGAACTAGATGGTCTTTAAGGTCCCTCCAAACCCATTTAGTAGTTTGGTGAGCAGAATTTGCCTTTTAAACTGATCTGCAGTGTTAGTCTTCATGGTTATTTAGGAGATAAAAAGATTTGTATTTGTTCCAATTTGTTCATAATAATGAGTTTATTTGTTCCAATTCTTAATGAAGATGTAATTTAAGTTCTATATGTAGAACTACTGTTGGTCAAGTGGACCTCGTACTGAAGTAAATTATATTCTCACATACTGTTAAACAGTCAGGTGTGGTTTTTTTTCTTCTTTTTTTTTTTTTTTTATAAAAGGTGCATATATATATTTTTTGGAATTTAATGAGAAGTGTTTGGTACACTTGCATTTGTTAGTGAAGAAAACTTCTAGTCTTTGTATGCAATTCCGGTTTTCACTCTTTCTTCATGTGTAGTTATCTTTCAGCTTGTTCTATTTCTGCCAAATAGTGTTGTTTCAATTCTAGCCCAGTGAAGGATATTCACAGCTTTCAGACCTAGTTCTTATCATACCCAGACTACTAACAGAAACAGACAGTGTAAGCCAGGACCTAGTGTTGAGGTGGGAGAAGCATGTAACTTGCCATGCTCTTCTCGGTATAATTTCCTGCATCTAACAGATGATGCAACCAAGCAAGTAAATAAAATTCACATCTTATAGTTTATTTAGGTATCAGGTGTCTGTGTAGGCAGGTCATGGACTACAGTGGCTCAGGTAACTGAAAATAAAGAAAAAAATTTATACTATGTTTAAAATAAACACTGCCTTAGTGCGTCAACTTACAAGTCATCATATATGAAGAAGGGAACACAAAGTGTAAGTAAATTCAAAAGATTGAACAGAGAAAGACAGACAGATAATTCTTTTTGTTTGCTATGCCACACACATACAAAAAAACCCAATGCCTTTAAAGAATTACCGGGCAAGAAGAGATAATTAAACCATCAAACACAGGGAATTTCACGGTCATTGTGGGTAAACAACTCTGGCTGCTCCAGGCAAGGGAACAACTTAATTAAAAAAAGAAAAAAAAAATCAAATCTAATTTAGTTAACCCATTTATCAAAGACATATGTTGGAAAACCATTAGTCTTTCTACAGACATTAACACTTTGCCTGTAAGTGCAACACTTTGGAAAGGGAACTTTCTGAAATTCGGAATGTGCAAACAGCCTGGTGTGCTGTTTTGTTGGGTTTTATTTTATTTTTTCTAATCCTAGCTACATGACATTTCATTCCTTTTTTTTTTTTTTTGTTTTCTTTCATAAAAGAAGACCTGAAAGAGGGTAGGTTTAGATTAGGCATTAGAAAGAAGCTCTTCACTGTGAGGGTGGTGAGGGGCTCGAGCAGATTGCCCAGAGCAACTGTGGCTGTCCCATTCCTGGCAGTGTTCAAGGCCGGGTTGGACAGGGCTTTGAGGAACCTGGTCTGGTGGAAGGTGTCCCTACGTATGGCAGGAGGTTTGTCTTGATGATACATAGCTAATTAAGGTTTTTTTCACTTCTACAAGTGAGTCTGCTCAGGCTTTTTCGTAGAGAAACATGTTTTTTTATCTCATTCATAGATAATGGTAGTTTTAATGAGAGATTCACTGTTAGAAAATATGCTTAGGTATTTAAAAACCAAAGAAAAAAAAAAAACAAACAACAAAACTCATTAATTTCTTTAGTAACAGCAGCCAGCACAGATATTTTAATTTATTAACTGGTCTAGGAAAGAATGAATAGCAAGCAAGCCAACATACAATCTAGAGATTAATTTAAAAACCAGGACTGTTGGTCCATAGTAAAGATATAAACAACTTTACAGTTGATAGATGAAAGGCAGTTAGGCACTTGAGAATCAGAAAGTTAACTTATATTAGCCTACCAGAGAACAACTTCCAAATCATACCAAAATGCATTGTTAGAATCATAGAATAGTTAGGGTTGGAAAAGACCTCAAGATCATCGAGTTCCAACCTCCCTGCCATGGGCAGGGGCACCTCCCACTAAACCATGCCATCCAAGGCTATGTCCAACCCCACCTTGAACACCGCCAGCGATGGAGCATTCGCAACTTCCCTGGGCAACCCAGGCCAGTGCCTCACCACCCTCACAGTAAAGAATTTCTTCCTCAGATCCAATCTAAACTTCCCCTGTTTAAGTTTGAACCCGTTACCCCTTGTCCTAGCACTACAGTCCCTAATGAAGAGTCCTTCCCCAGCATCCCTATAGGCCCCCTTCAGATACTGGAAGGCTGCTATGAGGTCTCCACGCAGCCTTCTCTTCTGCAGGCTGAACAGCCCCAACTTTCTCAGCCTGTCTTCATACAGGAGGTGCTCCAGTCCCCTGATCATCCTCATGGCCCTCCTCTGAACTTGTTCCAACAGTTCCATGTCCTTTTCATGTTGAGGACACCAGAACTGCACACAATACTCCAAGTGAGGTCTCACAAGATCAGAGTAGAGGGGCAGGATCACCTCCCTCGACCTGCTGGTCACGCTCCTTCTGATGCAGCCCAGGATACGGTTGGCCTTCTGGGCTGCAAGCGCACACTGCCGGCTCACGTTCATTTTCTCATCGACCAACACCCCCAAGTCCTTCTCCGCAGGGCTGCTCTGAATCTCTTCTCTGCCCAAGCTGTAGCTGTGTCTGGGATTGCTTGACCCAGGTGTAGGACCTTGCACTTGTCAATGGCTTTTCAATGTAGAACAATGTGAGAAGGAAAAGAGCAATTATTTTTTTGACGGGAGGAAATGTAGAGAGGTTTTCTTAATCTGCACCAGAAAAATATGAGAATATCTTTCATCATGTTTCCCCTTGGTTACTCTGTTGAGAGAGATTTCTGCTCCCAAAGGTGAAAGTGTTGCAAAATCAGCATGAATACAGTTTTTTTTCCTACTAACTCCTGTGGTATCTGGTCTCCTCAAAACTCCACCAAGAGCAGGAGCTTTAATTAGTTGACAAGTTAGCCTGGACAGCATTGATAGGATTTTTATTCCACAGTTTATCCAGGGATTTAACATGGAGATTTGGAATGGCCTGTTAAGTACCTGTCATTCCTGTCCTTACCAGTCTGTATGTCATAACCAGATAAAATAATACTATATCTGGTTGGGGTAATAGTATCAAGCCAGACATCCTCCTCCTGTAATTTACTATGCAAAATAAGTAAGGTTGAGGGATAAGAAGCAAGTGGAAGAGAGCATCAATTGGGAGATTTCTACTCATGTTTTTTAAGGGCAGAGAAGATCAGGGAGAAGAAGCAGATGAGGTCTTAAAGCTCTGTATACAGAATATAGTATCACTAGTATGATTCTAGGTCCAGGAGTTTAACATTTTCAAAATATCCAAAGAAATGAATATATAAATTATTACAAATAATGTTTTGGTCTGGTCAATTATCACTTGTGTCTGAGATTGAACAGTACATCATCTGTGCAATCAAGCAAGTGCTATTTGCACCAGGTTATACAGCAGGTAGTGTTGTGGATGCTGTCTTGGCCTGCAAGCTGTGTCTTATCTGTTATTGCACCACTGTTGCTACAGCATTACAAGGTGAGCATACTCATTAGCACATGGAAAATGTATGGAAATGGTAGTGGCTGGATTGCCCAGGAAAGCACCCAATTGCTCAAGTGAAGATAAGCATTTACGTGAAACTTGAGGCTGGACTGTAACTAGAGCTGCCATATCTAAAATTTTAAAATCACTATTAACCTAAACATTCAGAATAAATCAATGTAAAACTTTCAGCCTTCAGTTTGAAATAGCATTTTTACTTGTACTTGGTTTTCTAAATCTTCACAGAATATGTAATGTGGTATTTGCAAATAGCAGCATTGCTTTATAAATTTCTGGCATTCTCACTGGTCTATGTAGGTGCATTAGTCACTGACTGTTTTACTGTAGTTGGGGAAAAAGCAAGAAGCAAGTGCTGAAGTGTAAATTAACATATATAGAGCTCGGTGCCAGAAGGGCAGCAAGAGAGAAAACATAGGCATGCCAGAGGTAGCAGTGAAACCAAACGAAAGAAATCAGCTTTCTCTTAAGAAGCTTGTGCTGTGGTGGTTACACCAGAGGTATGTAACAGTATGTATCGGGTTTTCCTGTTGTGCCTAATTGTGCTGCTACCTCGTGCTTCTCTGATATGATTTTGGAAATGTTTTGAGTTGGAACATTTGCATATGTATCTCTTCATGCAGTGATTCTTGATAACGGCAGCTAGATTCAGCTTCATATTATTACAGGGCATAGTTATCTAACACATTTTTGGAAGTAGTTTTCCAATCTTACTTTTAATTGTGGATTTAATATTTTAAATGACAGGATTCTGAATGTTAAGAGTAATATTAAGGAACATTAATATTTAATTCAATGTCATAAGAAGTAGCTTAAAGTCCTCTTGGCAGATGAGATAGGTAAGATATCTCTCATAGTTCTGTTGGAATTTTGGTGCTTATTAATCATTCTTTGCTTAAGGGATGAGGCATAGAATCTTTTGTATGTGTCTGCCAGAAGCTGGATTACATTGGAACCAAATAAACATCAAACTGGGAGGAATTTAGATCAAGATCCATATTTGTGGACTTTTAAATTATCATAATTCTGAAAAACAAATCTGAAAGTTCTCATCTGTGTCCGCACTACAGTAAACTCTGGGTTGGCACAGATGGCACGTACTTCTGTGCTGCTCTGTCTCTGGCACTTGATATTTTTCAGCTCTTTTTCATTCATGGAATTGTGTAAGTAAAAGTGAGATGCAGTGGAAGAGTTGTCTCCTTAGATGTATGCCTGCAAGGATTTCACTCAGCAGGGCAGTTTGCTGGTCATAGTTGATGACTTAACTAGAACAGAAGATTCAAATCAGACCAAGAAATCAACCTTGATTAAGGTCTTCAGTTATCTCCTTAGATGCATGCTTGTAAGGATTTCACTCTGCAGGGCAGTTTGCTGGTCATAGTTGATGACTTCAGCGTAACAGAAGGTTCAGATCAGACCAAGAAATTAACCTCAGTTAAAGTCTTCAGTTTTAAAACTGCATCCTTATTAAAACCGGAACACATTAGTGGGTTTATTAAAAGTCTTGCTTTGAGTTTTGTTTTGGATATCTTTTCTGAAGAATTTTCTGCAAGATTTTTTCCGGTTTCCTTGTGCCTCCACCATTTCCCCTCCCCAGAGTACAGGGGCACTTTTGTTTGTGTTTTTGGCTGCTCACTAGCCCAGTTTCCTGTTCTTTGTCTTAATTGTCATGCAGTATAAGTAAGAATTATTTAATTATCTGGTTAGAACTATGTATTGCCATGTACTGAAACTATATGTTCAACATTTTTTTCTCACTTATGTCCTTATAGTTGATAGTTTTCTTCCTTAGTCTAAAATGTAATGTTGTTCTTCACACTGAATGCAGGAGGTGTAATTGTTTTCAACACAAAAGAGTTTCTGGCTAGCAAATATCTTTCTTTAGTGAAATATGTCAAACTGTTGAAGGTACACCCTTGTAGAGAATTTCTGCCTATATATGGAAAAAAATAACCATGTTTATCTGGGAAAGATTTGGCAATAGAACGTTTTTTCTAGAGAAAGTTTGTGTTGGAAGTGATGGAAATCTAGCTTTGTGGGAAGAAAGACTAGGTAGTTTGTGTAATGAGAGCAAGGGATAATTGAAGTAAGAGGTAGGTATGAAGGATCAGGATGAGAGTATTTTAGTAAGAGTGAAAAGGATGAGCATTGCTAGCCTGAAAAGCTGGAGGTGAAGTGACTGTCCCTTTGTTTTGCTGTCTTCATTGTTTTCTTCCTCAGTTTTTGAGGCTGTTTTACTGACAAATTCTATTAACTCAGTGATGAGGAAAAGAAGCTGAAAGGTTGTGTGTGTGGTTTTAGACTAAGGAAATCAAATGGAAAAGTAACTAAATTGTCTCATTATATGTCTTGTCTCCTGGTTTTGGTGGTGATAGCAGTGCAGCTGCAAAGAAGTTGATTGCACAAACCTCTGGGCAGTTAGTGAAACTCTTAGACCAGAAAAATGAGAAATGACAGAAATACTGGGAGAACAAGGGAAAAGATGACATTTCTGTATTTCTCCTAGTTTCTACTTGTTTTTCTTTATAAAACTTAGGTGCAGCTTACTTCAGGGCATGACAGATATCTGTTGGCTTTTTCTTTTTCATTGGAACAGCCCAAACAAAAACCTTCTCACTTGCATGTTGAACATAGTCCTTTGTTTTCAAACTACATTCCTATGCCTGCTTAGGTATAACATTCAAATATAAAACTCAAGGTTTTAAAAATTTAATATAGTTTATCAATAAAATGCAATTTATTTTGGATAGAGTACAAATAAATGTCCTCGTCTCTATCAAAAATCTTGTGCAAGCCATAATCTAAATGCTAATTAAAAAAAAAAATCTAGTCACCCTTTTCAATTTGAAGGGAATAAGTAATCTTAATTAAGCAATCTTAATCTGTAAAAATGAGACTGATTTCTTATCCTACTGGAACAGAATGACTGGTTGCAAGCTACTTGCATAGTAGTAAAATATAGTTAGATGGAGAAAAAGCTTTATTCTAGGAACAGATTAAAATTTGATCACCAGAGAGTATCAGAAGACTTGGAAATGTATGTTATAGATGGACATGAAATGAGAGATAATCTAGTGGTAGTCACTAGCACGTTTTTCACTAAAGTCAGTATCTCCTTAAATGAAGGTTGGTTGCCGTGTTTCCTCCCACTCCAGGTGGACTGTATGGGAAGGTGGATTGTACTGGATCTACCTAGTCTGGGTCCAGTAGCACAGTGCTGTGAGAAGGTGATAACAGGTTCTTCTTTGTAAGTTTCTCTTTTTTTGTCACTTGTTACCACTGACAGGAAAAGACAGACAGAAGAGCATGCAAATCCTTTCCGGCTAGTATTCGGTTCCCCCTTATGAAATGAAAGAGTGATAGGAATATTCTGTCATTGGTTGATACAGGACAGCAATGTATTTATTGTACCAGATGACCTGAATGCAGTAACTGAAATACCTAATGTGATAACAACAACAACAACAACAACAAATAAATTAATACCAAGTGCAGTGCTAAGTTGGAATCTGTGTGTATCTGTCAGCAGCTGCTGGTGAGCTAGTACTTTTCATTATTTGCAGCATAATTTAGCAGACCTAAGAAAGGAAGGGGGCAGAACTAGTACCACACAGTTGAGTCCACTGATGACATAAAAAGAGGCAAATTGTAATTTTCTGGGGCAATGTGCTAAGGCTCAAAACTTAGTGTTGTACTTTTTTAACCACTTCTTACTGTGGTTTTCTTCCTTTAGTTTTAATATACAAATTACCAGTCAAATCTATTGATTGTTTCATCTGCAGCCATGTAAATTAAATAAAATGGGAGAGAAAGCAGCTGTCAGTGGGAGCTGTGCTCATTTGATGACTGTAAAATTTGACCTCAAGCTAGGCCTCTTTTTATTTCCTTTCTTATGGATAAGAGATTTGATGGCAGCATTTTGGTACGATAGCATTTCAAAATTTTGACATGTATTTAAATAGACATGGACTGCGTACTTGAACCTGTACTTAGCCTTTCACTTAACCTGAAGACCTATGAATGCAAACAAAATAAATGAACAAAGCATTCAGTAAAATGTCTTGAGTGATGCTTGCCAAGTAAGAAAACCAGCAAACTGCCAGACAATATCAGACCTAAAGGAGACACCCTTGGCTCTTGCTGGGTATGGCAAAGAGTTGTAGTAAGATGTGGTTACTGCAAAGTAGGTATTAAGAGCTAAACTACCCTTTCTCCACTTTTGTGTTTTAAATGCTCTGGTTTAGAATAAATAGATGTCATAAATGCTGCTGATATGTCTCAAGAGGTATTAAATGTCCTAGAACAATGTCCTTCACCTGTGATACATGGCAGCTGGTGTCATCGCTGTCTTTTGTGACAAGTCAGTGCAGTACTGCTGGAGGCAGAGCAGCGCTACTGAGAAACCTGAGATATGCTTTGTCTTTGGGACTCCTTTTCTGTTAACTAGATAGATGCCCCCACAATGACGATCATCTCCAGAGAGCAAGATCTGAAGTACAGTGCTGGATTTTGGGACAGCAGAAGATTAATCTGTTGCTTTTCTCTCTTCAGGATCAGTTGGGATTGTTCTAATTTATGTCAGTTTTGAGCTGATGCCTTACAGTGTCTGTGCTGTTCAGATTAGTTCAAGCATAAGGTGCTTTGGGTAAATTGCTTTTCTCATGCTCAGATTGGCTTCCAGCACCTCTCTCCCTGGGGTGAAGGGAGATTTAAGATCATTTGGTGGCTGAGGAGATGAGGGTTTAGTTTACTACCAGCCACATTATGGCTTCTTTTAAGGATTAGCCCAGAGTAGAGAAGTGAAATACTTAATTTACTACTTCCCTGCTTTCCTCTTCTTTTTGAAATGGTTACAAACTCTGTGCAATCAGATACCTGAAATATATATACATTGGTAGGCATCAGGTTTTCTTTGCTGGATTTTTATTTATTTATCTTTACCATGTAGGGGTGAAACGTAGCAGGCTTTTAACAGAATGAAATAGCCACTGTTAAGGACAAAGGGAAAGACAGTATCTGTTTGCAACTGCATAGGAAATTCTAGGTATGTTAGAGTTAGTCAGACTTTGACCAGGATGCCATAATTAATGGCCTTAATGAAAGGCAAGTCTTCATCGCTTTGATTCTTAATACTGGCTGTATGCATATGTTCATCCCAGTGTTAGAAAGTGCTGTGGCACTATGAAGGTATCGCTTTTTTACCTTTTTATTTGAGCTCTAGGTACCCAGAAGTCCTTTATGTCTTGGTACAGTGATGAGTTCATGAATGATCTTGGACTGCTTTCATTCTGTGTATGTATTTTTGATCTCCTTACTTACTGGGGAGTCGATACACTCCCCAGATATTGCTGCAGCAGTGGAAGAATATTTGACTCACAATCTTAGTTTTAATTATTTTTTCAAATGTAAGTGAAATCATAGCTCTCACCTCAGCATAATATTCTGTTGAGAATGTGAATTTAACTAGAAAATGTTCTCAAAGCTAAACTTCCACTTTTTCTTCAGATGGGCTCTTTTAATATGTGACTGATTCTCCACAGGTGTAGGTTTTTTTTTTTTTGTGTTTTCTATCAATAAGACTTTAGATATAAGCTCCTTTTTTTTTTTCCTAAAGAAAATTTCATCAAGTTGATCAGTTGTTGCTTTCTGCTCTATTACGCATTCAGCTCAGCTTGGTTTGTGTTGGTAGGAGTGGTAGAATGTAAGGAGCAGAAAAATAAATTGCTGGTTCTGCATGTCTCCTGACCAGAAGCGTTACTTAGTTAGCTATTCCATTCTTCTTATCCTTCCAGTCAGGGCAGTCTGCACAGAAATGAATTTCTTCATCAAAGTGAGAGAACATACCACTTATAGTGCCACTTTCATCCTGGAAATAGAAAATTACTTTTCCTCTGGAAGGCACGAGCATTCAGACACATCTAATGTCTTTGCAACTCTTTAAGAAAATGAATAAATCAACCTGTCAGGCCTATAATCTCTGTCCAAGAACTGGGCGATTCTTCCACGGCTCAGTGTGCGGAACCAGAATCTTGTGCCTGTGAAATGACAGTCTTGGGAGTAAGCAGAGGTCACTGTTTCACAACTTGTTAGTGTGTCATCGACCTTTTTAATAAGTCTGAAACATTTGCTCCACAAATATACCATGCGTTGGCTGATTGAATGCCAAGACTGAGTGAGGATTGAGGGTTTTTTCTTTCTTTTCCAAGTTAACCGAAATGTGTATGATAGAGAACTACGGTACAAGAGAAACAGAAGTGGATTGAAGTTGTACAGTCATTAATCAAGTGACCAGGCACTGAAAAGCCAAAACGTTTGCAGGATCACAGCACTAACATACATCTATCTGTGATTTCCATGGCCTGCTTTGTCTACCAAGGTTTTGAGTAACATAGAGCCACCTTGTAAAGACCTCTGCTGAAGAATGATTTTATTGCAAACAGGATGACACCAGTCTATAGTTAGCCATGTCTAGTCTGTAATCAGACTCAGTGGGGCAGATTATGTGCTCTCATAAAGGGAACACGAGTGGAGAAGATTGGCAGGAGAAAAGAACATAGGTACTGCATCAGCTAGCCTTAGATGATCAGTACTCCAGGTGGGCAGAGAGATATCAGAATTTTTGTATGTTTGTTTCTGAATTCTTTTCTTAAATATTAGGCCATGAAATAAAACTGTGCCATCCTCTAGATACAGCACTGAGTCCTTTCAGATCTTAGGAAACTGATAATTTGCATTTATCTGCTTGATTGTTTTTTTATTTGCTTAATGGTGGTTATCAGATATGCCATAACAAGAATTAATCCGATCAGGAGTGGTCTTGCAAGTTTGGAAAACCATAACCTTCAGGGGTTATGATTCATCCATGTTTAAAAGGAACATTCAGGCATTAAACTAAAGTTTTATTACATCCTGAGATCCCTGTACCCTGGCTTATTAGTACAGAGGAATGGGAAGTGAGAGTAGAAAGCAGATGATGAGCTCTGCTGTATCTTGGTGAAGTGGCTGGTGGGCAGCAGAAGCGAATGATGTTCTGGCTCTTCAGCTGTCACTGGTCTCAGCCAGGTGAGTTAGTTTGTGTTGATAGCAGTGCTCATTTGTTTTGAAGAGCAGATGCTGAGGATCAGTATATCTTTATTTTTGTCCCCTTTGCTGTGGGTCTGGTGTTTTCTGCAAGTACGGAGGAGTGGCAACGAGGAGCACTACAATTTAATGCTGTTAACAGCTGAAGTCAGCAGAGTATGAGAGGTAGAGAGTAAGCTTTGTAGAAGATAAGTTGCAAGGAAGAGGGGAAAAAGCAAAAGCAATCAATACAAGTTTCTTGAAGCCAGTGTCTTGACATACTAAGGTCAGGTAAGGTAGTTATGTGTTATAGTTTTTACTTTCAAAGTAATTCTTGATTATTATCTATTGAGTCACAACAGTGTTCTTTTTGTTTTTAAGCTCAGGCTGGTTCTGGCTCATAAAGAGGGAGCTTTGAGAGTTACCTGAAAGCTGTTTGGATTAATCAGCATTGGAATATAGGCTTTATATTGTATAGCAGCCCGAAGAGAGCTGTGGCAAAGATGTGCTGTCTGCATCAGTGTGGTCTCCAATTGCCTGAAAAATCTGCTGATTGAATTGAAGCTAGCTCTTAAAAGATTGTTAATAGTGTTAATTCCTTATCAATACAAATCCTTTGGAAATAACTGTGGGTGTGCATTGCAGCATCATGTTAGATACACTTCTGGTCACACAGTGTCTGTTGGCTTTGTGCTACCCCCTTGCTTCCCCCGTGCTTTTCCCATGCTTCCCCTGGTCCCTGTTACTCTACACAAAATAAAATGCAGAAACAGTAAATCCCACAATATGCAGATTTTGGTCATATCTGCAGAGATCTACTGTGAAGGAAATCTTGAGCTATCTATGCCTTACTTATTGATGAGTCTTGTAAATTAGAAAGTATGGATTTGTACTTCGTTTGTAAATAACCCCACGCTATGCTTGTTTTTATTTTTCTAGCAGCTCTTTGATTTTTGTCCCTGTGAGAACACTAAATTAATACCTTTCCTTAGCCTTTTATTTTGGGACTCACTTGTGGTTTTTTTCTCTTCTTCAATAGCAGAACTTGATGCCTTAGTATTTCCTGTCCTCTGAGGACATACCATTCTATTCTGTATAGGCTGTGGTAGAAGTCTAAAGGTTTTACCAGTAATCCTCACTAGTTTCCATTTAAGGATATGCATCTAGATTTCAGACTTTCTTCCTTAAACACAGGGACCATTTGCAGTTGAATAGGTTGTTCAGTGTGTTTTTAAATTTATAAAATTCACAATAAGCGGTTGTACATTGGTATAAGTCGATTCCTATTGTGTCTCCACAAAAAAAATGCAGACACAATCAGTCATACTGAGAGTTACCTGCTGTCTAATCCCAGGGTAAATCCAGAATGATTTTTGAGTCATTCATCTAATACTACCCCGAAGTCCTATCAGTGAGTTGGTCTCTTAATCGCAGATGGATTAATTTAGGCATAACGTGTGCTAATATATCCTGCTAATCCTTTATGTGATCAATCCTACTTTAGGTTTTTCAGTAAATTATTTTTTTTTTCTTTAACCCCATCAATTCATGCATGCAGTTTATTTACTGGCTGTCATTTAACTGTCTTGTATCTGCATCAGTGAATTGCATCTGAGTACATAACAGTTCTGGATAAAGATCTGGTAGCAGTTTGAGCATAATGGTTAGGAGAAACTTCCATCTTTTTATGTTTTTTGTGAAATACAGGTTGATAAGTTTGCCTTCAAAGGAATCCTGAAATTGCAACTAGATTAGGAATTGGTAATAAAGAGGAGAGAGCTGTCAAAGACAGACCATAAATTTGCTCATCTGTGTGTTATAAATATAGCCAGTTGCTGGAAAAATATTTTGGAAACCAAATGTAAATAAGTTACAGTAGAATTATTATTTTAGTTTTAAAAGTGTAGTATGCATTGAAGCAGCTTTTCTTGTTTTATTAGACTTGTCTGATTATATACTATAGGCAAGTTATTCAGACTTTGTCCGAGTGAAATACCTGTGACTTATATTGTTCCTGAAATTAAATACCTGCTAGTAAATTGAGGCTGGGTAAACAAGAAATAGGGTTAGGTTAATGCTTGCAGTAAGGCCAGACTTGCTTGAAGGAGTGAGTTGGTGGCTGTGAATGCCCTGGAAGAATTTATGTGGCGCCCTTTCAGCAGATGTGGTAGAAGCTGTGTTCCCTCTTGTGTTTGCGCAAGTGTGTTTACACACTTGCTGCATTTCTGTATTGCTGTGTGAAGTTGCATTTAAAATTTATGAAAAGGTCTGGCTTTTCTTTTTCTTTCTGTAAAATGAGTGAGATTCTGTTCTGTGAATAGATGAATTGCTCTTAGATGACATGAACTGGAGATAATGGTCATTGTCATCTTTAGTACTTCAGAAGACACAATTGTAACTTTGGTTTTAGGGATTTAAGCTGCTGTGATACAGTCTGGAGCCCAAGAGCAGGCTCTGTCTTTTAAATAACCTGGCTCAAAGCTTTTTGATAAAGGTATCTGCATATAATTAGCTTTTCTACAGGAATATGGAGCTTAACTCAAATGTCCATAAACTTTGGACTGAGTACCAAAATACTTTTGGTATTGAATCAATGTAGTGTTTTGCTAGTGTTACTGTTTGCATCTCTGTATAGGAAACCAATGGTTGGTAAAAACAAGCTTGTACTGTTATGATCATGTGCAACCTCCTGTTTACTTGCCCTCCTCCATAAATCACGCAGTAGTAGAAAGAAGAAAATGATATCAGCTACTGCTCTGTTTGTTCTTTCATGGTGATTCCAGGTGCAGTTTTTCTTTAAAACCCATATACTGTTATTACCAACCATGTTACTGAGATTGAGAGGTGAATGCAAAATGAGGAAAAATATTCATATTTGCTTCAAGTATGTGTGAATAACATCTGTTCTTCCTAATAAAGACACGAAGACTAAGTATCTTCAGAAAATACATGCTAAAAAAGTTTGCTGTGCTTTTCATAAGAGAAAATACTATGTTTTCATAAACAGGCTCAATAAAATTAGTGCTCCATCATACCTTTATAAACTTAAGCAAAGCATCTTGTAAATCATATAATCTCAAAGAATTTTAAGTGTTTTAAGTGGACTAGTTAGAAACCTGTCTTAAGGATCCAGAACAGAATTGTTAAATTTTACATTGTCTTCTAGTAAGTGGAGCTTGTTTTTCTATCAGTATCTCCTAGTGACAGAGATAGTGCTTCCTATTGTTTCTTTATCTAAATTGCTTCTGACTTCATTTTACATGTGAGGAGTGTGGAGGGACAGATTTATGGCTGCTGCCTTCATGCACTGTCATGGTTTTCTTTATTATTGCTTAAGAAAAGTGACAAGCCACTGTCTGAGATTTGGAGCTTTCTTATTGTGTTAGTACCATTGCAGTTCTAAGTTTTGCTGTGAATATAGAACTAAGGTGTTTCATACTTATTTTGTGTATGAAAAAGCATTCATAAGCCCATTTCAGTCTGACTGTTTTCTCGCTTCTGTTTCTAGTAGGGTACTTGGATTTTGGATACTAGAGGAGTATGTTTAGTAGCTTTTAGAAAGAGAGAATATTTAGAAATAAACCTGCCCTGTATTTTCCTGTGAGATTGCTCCCCTCCCCCCCCCCCCCCCCCCCCCCCCCCCCCCCCCCCTGTTATTAATGATTAGAAAATGGGTCACTAGAAGCTCCAGGTAACCCATGGCAGTGAAGGTAATAACCTATTTTAATTTAGGGCAGGGTGGAAGGGAGACCCGGTCCTACAGAAAGGATTTGGAAACTTTAACCATTAAAAATATGCCTACTGGAAGAAGAGTCTTAAAAGATGAACTGAAACTATGATATCATAGGCATCACAGAAACATGGTGGGATGGCTCCTATGACTGGTGTGTTGGAATGGAAGGTTACCGGCTCATTAGGAAAGACAGGCCTGGCAGACGGGGAGGGGGAGTTGCTATTTATGTTAGGGACAGGCTAGAGA
Organism: Amazona ochrocephala; assembly: GCA_039720435.1. Taxonomy (NCBI): domain Eukaryota; kingdom Metazoa; phylum Chordata; class Aves; order Psittaciformes; family Psittacidae; genus Amazona; species Amazona ochrocephala. The sequence continues at coordinate 69,078,385 of CM077879.1, forward strand.
GTATGGAACTCTGTCTGGGGACAGGTGAGCAGTCGACAGAGAGTTTGTGGGTCAGGGTTAAAGGGAGAACAGCGATGGGTGATATTATTGTGGGGATCTGTTACAGACCGCCTGACCAAGGGGACTTGCTGGACGAAGGGCTCCATAGGCAGATAGGAGCAGCCTCACGCTCGCAGGCCCTTGTTCTCATGGGAGACTTCAACCATGCTGATATCTGTAGGAGGGATGGTACTGCCCGGCACAAGCAATCCAGAAGGTTCCTCGATTGTGTGGAAGACGACTTCCTTCTGCAAGTAACAGAGGAGCCGACAAGGAGAGGTGCCACGCTTGACCTCGTCCTCACCAACAAGGAAGGGCTGGTTGGAAATGTGATGCTCCAGGGCAGCCTTGATTGCAGCGATCATGAGATGGTTGAGTTTGAGATCCTCAGGACAGTGAGAAGAGCGTGCAGCAAGCTCACTGCCCTGGACTTCAAGAGAGCAGACTTTGGCCTCTTCAGGAACCTGCTCAGTAAGGTTCCATGGGATACAGCCCTAGAGGGCAGGGGGGCCCAAGGCTGTTGGTTGATATTCAAGGATCACCTGCTGCAAGCTCAGGAGCGATGCATCCCAACTAGAAGAAAGTTCAGCAGGAGGGCCAGGAGACCTCCTTGGATGGATAAGGAGCTGCTGAGCAAAATTCGAAGGAAAAAAGAGACTTATAAAAGGTGGAAGCAAGGTCAGGCGACCTGGGAAGAATACAGGGATGTTGTCCAGGAAGCTAGGGACCAGGTTAGGAAAGCTAAGGCCCAGTTAGAATTAAACTTGGCTAGGGATGTTAAGGATAACAGGAAGGGATTTTATAGGTACATTGCCAATAAAAGACAGGTTAGGGACACCGTGGGCCCTCTCCAGAAGCTATTGGGAGATCTGGCTACCCTGGATTTGGAGAAGGCTGAGGTTCTTAATGACTTCTTTGCCTCAGTCTTTACGGGCAAATGCTCTGACCACACCACCCAAGTCTTGGAAGGCAGACGCGGGGACGGTGAGGGTGGGGACCCTGGGCCCACTGTGGGGGAGGATCTTGTTCGGGACCACCTTAGGAACCTGAATATATACAAGTCCATGGGACCGGATGAAATCCATCCGTGGGTCCTGAAGGAGCTGGCAACTGAAGTTGCTAAGCCACTGTCCATCATATTTGAAAAATCATGGCAGTCAGGTGAAGTTCCCGATGACTGGAAAAAGGGAAATATAACCCCCATTTTTAAGAAGGGGAAAATGGATGACCCAGGGAATTACAGACCAGTCAGTCTCACCTCTGTGCCTGGCAAAATCTTGGAGCGGATTATCCTGGAAGGCATACTGAGGCACATGAAAACCAACAAGGTGCTTGGTGACGCCCAGCATGGCTTCACTAAGGGGAAATCCTGCCTAACCAATCTGGTGACCTTCTATGAAGGGGCTACGGAACTGATGGACAGGGGCAGAGCAGTTGATGTCATCTACCTGGACTTGTGTAAAGCCTTTGACACTGTCTCCCATGACATCCTTCTCTCTAAGTTGGAGAGACATCAATTTGATAGGTGGACCACTCGGTGGATAAAGAACTGGCTGGATGGCCGCACGCAAAGAGTAGTGCTCAGTGGCTCAGTGTCCAGCTGGAGACCAGTAACGAGTGGTGTCCCCCAGGGATCGGTGTTGGGACCGGTCTTGTTCAACATCTTTGTGGGTGACATGGACAGTGGGATTGAGTGCACCCTCAGCAAGTTTGCCGATGACACCAAGCTGTGTGGTTCGGTTGATACATTGGAGGGAAGGAATGCCATCCAGAGGGACCTAGACACGCTTGTGAGGTGGGCTGATGCCAACCTGATGAAGTTTAACCATGCTAAATGCAAAGTCCTCCACCTGGGTCGGAGCAATGCCAGGCACAGCTACAGGTTGGGCGGGGAGGAGATTGAGAGCAGTCCTGAGGAGAAGGACTTGGGGGTGTGGGTTGATGAAAAAATGAACATGAGCCGGCAGTGTGCGCTTGCAGCCCAGAAGGCCAACCGTATCCTGGGCTGCATCAAAAGGAGTGTGACCAGCAGGTCGAGGGAGGTGCTCCTGCCCCTTTACTCTGCTCTCATGAGACCTCACTTGGAGTATTGTGTGCAGTTCTGGTGTCCTCAACATAAAAAGGACATGGAACTGTTAGAACAAGTGCAGAGGAGGGCCACGAGGATAATCAGGGGACTGGAGCACCTCTCGTATGAAGATAGGCTGAGAAAATTGGGGCTGTTCAACCTGGAGAAGAGAAGGCTGCGTGGAGACCTCATAGCAGCCTTCCAATACCTGAAAGGGGCCTATAGGGATGCTGGGGAGGGACTCTTCATTAGGGACTGTGGTGAGTGGACAAGGGGTAATGGGTTTAAACTTAAACAGGGGAGGTTTAGATTGGATCTGAGGAAGAAATTCTTTACTGTGTGGGTGGTGGGGCCCTGGAATGGGTTGCCCAGGGAGGTTGTGAATGCTTCATCCCTGGCGGCGTTCAAGGTGGGGTTGGGCATAGCCTTGGATGGCATGGTTTAGTGGGAGGTGTCCCTGCCCATGGCAGGGGGGTTGGAACTCGATGATCTTGAGGTCCTTTCCAACCCAAACTATTCTATGATTCTATGATTCTATATTTCCCAGAGAAATAGCTTGCTGACATTGAGAGTTTGTGCAGTTGCTGAAAACTTCAAACTGAGAAATGTGATAATCTGCATAAAGCCTATTATTTTGTTTTCCTTTGAAGTATACATGAACAGAGGTAGGAAACCCAGCGTAGCACAACAGAAAAAGTGATGTAACTGTACTGAACAGTGGATAATTATTAGACTAAAAGTAAGTGTAATAGATATTTCTGAGAATAGCTAGTGGTTATGACTGTGCCAGTTTTGAATGAAGCTAAGATTTTCTTAGGTGAAGTACAAACATAGCTGGAATACTTCTGTGCAATTACAGGAACTTGGGGTATAAAACAATTGGAATAATTTGAACAACGGCATGTTAAGTTGGATATCACAACTATAAGATAGCATAGGAGTCATGGCAGAGCATGGGTATTGAAGGATGCAACATTTTCAAGAAAGCTAGAAACAGGTTATTGAATAGCATTATATTACGTGATATTTTGCTCTAATAATTTAGAGACAATATAAGTAAAAAAGAACCCAATGTCAGTTCAGTGAAAGGTGGTAAGAGACTGCTGTGGCATTCGTAGATTCCTGAATTAGATGCAGTGCTGGATCTGGAAACAGGTAATTGTGATGGAGTAAAAATTGAAATTATTAGACACACTGTGAAGAGAGTACCTTAATGCGTACCAATTGGAGAACAAGTGTCTCTGATAATGGTAGGTAGGGCCAAGATATTGTGGTTGAGACCTCAAACAATTTTTGAGCTTGAAAATAAGTCATGGGGCCAAGAACAGGTGGGGCTGGTTTAGAATACTATAGTTTTAACTCAGACTTCGTGTATCTTCAGTATTTATGTTTTCAGTCCTGTATACTTTCTTCAGAAATGGGTTCAGGGGAGGTTTATGAGGACTGGAAAGCATTCCCTGCAGGGGAATGGTTAAAAAAACCAAACCTAAAGCTTGGTTTGCTTTGACACTTCCAGTAAGGGAAAGAAGAGAGTATAAATGTAACTTAAAGGTCAGTGTTGGCATAATAATGTGGATAATTTGGACATTAAGACATGTAGGCTGAAAATTACTGAAGGTTCTTCCTGTTAAGCCAGTCAGGTGCTGGAGCAACATTCCTTTGAGGATATTGAGACAAAGCTATCTAGCTGCTTTTAGGTTTGAGCTTGAGAATATATGTTATGAAAAGGATTTTAATCTGGTGCTGTATGTAATAGTAGATAACTCAGAGGTCTCTTTCTGTTTGTTTTTTAATGTGGTTGGACTAACCCTGTGTGTCCAGTGTGTGCTCTTTGTGTTCCACTGCCTGACTGGTGTCTGTAAGTAGGTAACCAGTAGGTGACTGGTTGTAATCAGTTTGTCTCTTTATATTATCTATAAAAGCTTTACAAGGAGTAACTTTTTGTTACAGTTTCTTCTGAGGATTACATCCAATTAAGTTGAAATGCCACTGCAACACTTACAAAAAGAGTTGCCCTAAGCCTTTCATTTCCACCTCAAAAGAAATGTTTTATAGGACCTCAGGCCTTTAAAACAGATGATGTTATAACTGACAAGTTTCTGACCCTTGGTAATTTTTTGTGCTTGAAAGGTAATCATAGGAACAGTCTTTCATTCTTGCACATTTCAAAAGCAGCAGCAGCAAAAAAACCCAGGCAATAATAACAATACCCCTCCTTCACCTGCTACCCCTCTAGCCTTCACACCTCTTCCATTCACCTGCAGAAAGAGTTTGATGTGAGTGGTCTTGACACTTGTGCTAATGGCAACTAAGGATAAGCAACTCCCTAGGCAGAAATTTTACGTTAATGTTATACTATTTTGCTAGAGCAAAATAAAAGTTGAATCTTTGTGTTTTGGTAGAGCAGGAAAAGTTATTTGACATATCCATAGACTAATTAAGTTTAGCAAAGTGTTATTTTGTGGGGAAGAAAATAAACAGTAAATGGCTTAATAAAAGAGTCTTGTGGGTCAGTGTTACTGCTTGGAGTGGGGAGGAATAACATTTTAAAACCAAAGAGAAATGATGGGCAGAAGTTAAAACTTTGGTCATATTTACCTAGAATGTACAAAGAAAATGCCAATTTTGTGGCATTCCAAACAAAATGCAAAATTTCAGTCTTCCTTTTTTTTTTTTTTTTTTAATTTTATTTTAAAAATCTGTTTGCTGGGAAGGGAAGGAGACAGTTAAGTCTGAGAAGCAACCAGAGAATCTTGTCACTGTGCTTGTCCTCCAACTAACATACTCCTAATTGTCTGAATGCCTTGAGGAAATTAAGGAAGAAATCAGTTTTCAAGTCATTTATGAATATGGGTTTTTTTGCCTTCCTTGTAAGGTGACTTGGGGTGTGTATCGGGACCACAACAGCCTATGCTGGGTAAATTGAGTGGAATGCTTTTGTAAAATACTGTTCATGTGCGTGCACGTGTGTGTGTACTTGCAGCCTGCAGTTTTTAAGATGTTATCAGGATAAGGCAAACAGCTATTTACCGGCAGAATTGAAGTTTCTTAAACCTCTGTGTCTAACTCCCGCACGAGTTGCTTTTCTGCCTTGAAGCAAGGTGAGCAAAATAGTTTAGACTAATGTTTGGAAATTCAAGAAAAGAGGAAAAAAAAATCCCAAAGCCATTGATATTCTACTTGAAATAACAGTTTTAAGGCTGTTATGCTTCAATTGCAGAACGTATTCCTCCCCACCAGCTGCAAGAAGAGCTGTTGGTTCACAGAGCAGCCACCTTTCCTGTCTTTGTTCAAGAGCTGGAAGAAGCTGTGGTAGGATAATGAAACTGACTCCTTGCAGGCCTGGACCCTGAGGTTTGAACATATTCCCTTCTTTACCTCTCTGTTACCCTTCTAGATCAGCCACTAGCTTTCACACAGGGTGCTCTTTTTGCAGTCCTTCACATATCTTTCTTCCCGTTCCTGCCCACTCTACTCTTCCCAGGCTAGACATGCTCATTATTTCAGCTCTAAAAATCAGCCCTGATGCTACTCTTATCACCTTTAAAATGCATTAGCATGTATTTGATCCTTTCTTTTTCTGTCCTCAAATGTTCCTTCTTTTTGTGGTATCCTAGTCCAGTTGTTATTCTCTGGTGGCTCTTCCCAGAAAGTCTGCAGTCTTGAAGGTAGACTTTGAGAAGCATGTCCTTGAACTGCCTTTCTAAGAAAAAATGCTTTTGCCTCACATTCTAGAGAAACGTGTGTTGTAAGTTATCTAATATTCCTGATTATTTAGTGCAAAAGGGAGCATTCATTCCAAAATATGTAATCTTAAGAGATTCAGATCTCTTAATGTATGCAAATGGAGTTAAGATCAAAATAACTGCAAGTCTGCAGTGCTGAAATGGAACTGTAAAGGAGTGCTGCAGTGAGGAGGAGGAGGAAGGTAGTTCATTAGGGTCATATTTAAATTTATTTTTGCACTGAGTTAATTGTACCATTATGTAGTCACTTTGTTTGTATGGGTGTATTTTTCTCCAGTACCTGTGATATTCTGGCTGTGTGTCACTAGTACACATTGGTAACTGCTCCAGTGCTGTCTGGGATTTTCATGTGGAAGGTATCTTCCTCAGACTGTGTTTACTGTGTGAAGCCCTTCTCCACAGGCTGTGAGACTTTACTGCTGCATCACTGCCTGCTGCAAACGCATGTCAAAAGCTTGCTAGTACCCAGGTTGGTGAGAGGAGCTTACTCAGAGCTCTGGCCAAGCTCTAGGTATTCTGCTTTGCCTCTGTGACAAGATGACAGGAAAGCAAATAACGCAAGTGTGACTGGGGAGCAGCCTGTTTATAACCACCGAAGCAGAGCTTTGCAAGCTGAACCCCAGAGGGATGTTTTTATTTTTTTAGCCTTTTTAGAGTTGTGTTTTTTTGGTGCTTTGGGCTGTTGGTCCCCTTCTATGTTCTTTTTCTCTGCTTCAGGATGTTTTCCTTGTGTATTCTTACTCAGAGGATCTTTTAGAAGCTGAGAATCCTTCAAAGTGTGTAAGTCTGATTAAAATGTAGCTGATAATCCTTCAGTTAGATGTTAGGCAGCTTTTCCAGGCTGGGCAATCAGGTGTGATTTTACTAGGGATGGAAAAGAGGCTGTTAGCCATTCACTGAGGCAAAGCTCAGTTTCTGTGCCAAGGAGCTTGTCTTGTACTACTGTGCACCTTCAGTTTTTATGACAGGAACACTCAGGCCTCAACTGCCTCTGGTGAAAATCATAGTTATGCTTCATGTTTAATACAAACCCATGCACTTAATTCAGACATACCTGTTTTGTAATAATTGTATCTCAACACAGAAGTTGTGGGCTCTTTACCCAAATAATTCTCTACCAAGGGAGCGTGAATATCTAATGAAGCCAACTCCTGAATTTTGTATTTGGTATGTAACTGTGACAGCCTTATTTTCTTTACTGCTGTCAACTTTTTATCCTTGCATGTGGTGTTTAATCTGAACAACATGTAATTTTGGTGGATTTTGTGTACCTGGGCTATTTGTTAGTTCCAGCTTCATCAAACTAAGGTTGTTAAAAAGAATATTTGCCCATGATCCCTCGTAGCTGAAAAGAGTAGAGTGTCATTTATTATAGAGTAGATAATTATATGCAGAAATCCAGTTAAATATATGCCTCTATTGCCCAATTAATAACTTGTGAAATAAGATATGTTTTCTAGGATTTTTTTTTTTTAATTTACTCTGTCATTCCAGCCAGTGAAAAGTTACATATTAGTGAAAATAGGTAGTGTAATGATGGATAATCAAGAATAGGAAATTTAACTTAAGTGTTAAACTTCCCAAATTGCCTGTCTGCATGGGAAAGCATTAGTAGATTTTGAATTTCCGCACATGGTGTTTGTGTCACAGGTTGTAATAGCGGGGAATTATGCAGCCAAAAAATCAGCAGCCACATGGTCACCATGGAATAAGCCAAGGAAGAAGCCATTTGCAATTTGTACTTGCAAATACACAGGTTGAGTAGTCCTAATCTAAACTGAAATAGGTATGTGAAGAGAGCTTGATTGTCTTCGGTATCATCCCTGGCCTTGGATTCTGTTTGTGGTTCTAAAGTATCACTTCGCACTTTCTTCTATTCTTTTTTCACTTTGGGTGAATTTAGGGAGATATCATCATCTACTTGGTTTAAAAAAACTGTGAAGCTTGCAAGTCTTTTTGGTGTGTCTAATTCTTTATTTAAAAATATATAAACTTTATTCCTATCTGCTAATTGAGGATATGTCATTGATCTTGACTTGTTATTGCTATAGCTGCCAGGTCAGTATAAAGCAGTTATGTCCTTTAGTGGTTTTCATGTTCCATGGGTTTTGTTGCATTTCTTCCCCCTGCAATTTTGTTTTGCATCTCTCTCTGAATATTCCCTTCCTCAGATAGCATAGTAGCTTCTGCTGAACTGAGACTTCCATTGCATGTAGAAATTGACTCATTATTAATGGGACACAGTTAAAGCAATTTATTGCGCTTTCTGAATAGAATAGCACTAAGTCGCCATTTCCTTGATTTAGTTGTTCAGCAATTACATTCTGAACAGTGGTAGTGGCTTTTTAATTAAAACTGTAGGTAATCAGATATTTGTGAACATTCAGGAGCAGTATATTTAAGTAGAGAATGTACTTCATATAAAGATTCTCCCCTCCTCTCCCTGGTATTTTGCTTGACTTCTAATTATCCAAAATAATTGACATAATAAAGTAGTAACTCCCTTGCTTTTCCACTCTTTCCTTTTGTCAGTTTGAGGGAAGCCCAGTAGTCTCTTTCCCTTGGAAAGTGCAGGGGTAGGAGAGCTCATGGTCTCTCCTGAAACTGCGAGAGTAAAATTGAAGCCTCTGTTGTACCTTCACAGATCTGTTGAAGAGTTTCTGTAAGGAAAAACACTTCTGTTATTTTCTTGAGCACTGTGTAGGGAAAAAACAGCCAAAGCAGAATTGATACTATTAAGAAAAGTGGGAGGGGTTCCTTTCTGTTAATACCAAAATAAAAAGTGGTGAATTCCAGAGTTGTCTGAAATTTCGTGGAAGAATTTTTTTCCAAGTACTTGAGATTAGAAGTACAGGGTTGTATTTTACTGTGTGGCTGACTTGACTCAGTATTCTAGGAAAGTCTTCTTAGAGCTCAGATGAACCCCAAATCTCTCAAATATGCTGTTAAAATCTCTTCAACATTTATAGCTCAGATAAACCCCTGATATCATACACTTGGGGAATGGGGAGTTGTAGAGAGAAAATCTCATCACTATGTTTTCTCAGCAATGTGGTAACCTTTCTGTCAGCATAGGTGGCAAGACTGTTGAAGTTGTTGGGTTCTAGGGTGTGATGCAAAGCAAAAAAGGTTAAGGAATGTAGTCCCCAAAGTTTTGTAAGCTTTTTAAGATCAAAAAGATAAAGAAAATCTTGTATCTTAGACTACGAGCTGCTGTCTCAGGGCAGTAAGCTGTCTGTTACAGTAAAAATGACCAGTAAATTTTGTGTCATAGTTATGTTGTACTTTAAGTTTGCCTCTACCTTCTACATCTTTTGTAGATATTGGAAGAGAGAGGAAATAAGTCTTCTAGAGGTAAAAGTAAGTTTCAATTATTGCCACTCAAGTACCGTCTCTTGCAGAATGGAGCGTGCTGCCATTTTTAATATTGTGCAGTACTTTTTTGAAATGAGTTACTGCGTCCTCCCCTCATCCCTTACTTTATGGGATCAGCGATTGCAGCACAGTACCTCCTCCAGACTAGTTAACTTACTATGACGTGTATAAGAGCTCCAAGTGAATAGAGTTATACTAAGGTTTATTTTGGGGCTTTGTTTTGTTTAAAGGGCCAATTACAAAAGGTTTGGGTGTTTACATTCTTGGAGCCTCGAGAAAGGAATCTACTGTGTCAATAAATTTGTAACTAGTCACTGAAATGCTATTATTTAGCTGGAGACCACCTGCTCTGGAACCAGTATCATAATAGTGCCTGAACTCACTGACAGTAATTTGTGTGTAGCTGATGTCTTTGAAGCATTAATGATGCAGTTGCCTTTGAATAAGCTTTTGGAAGACTGACTTAATCTTCTGGTGTTTGTTTTCTAGTGTTGGTTTTGAAGTGGATAAGTTTGATAAATCCATGTTTCTAGCTGGCCCAAGGGAAAGTTGTAGCCAGTGTGGTTATGCTCTTCAGCAGTGGAAGGCAGGCAATCTAGCAGGGCAGCAGTCACCTGGCCACACGTGGGAGACAAGAATTTACAACAGTATTGCTTAAAAGTGTATTAGGAGATTTGAGAAAAGCTCATGAATTAATTTGGATTTGCCAGGAAGCTTGATGAGCAAGGACTGTCTGACGTCCTTTATACATGAATTTTGTCTTAAGGCTGCAGCTATGCCATTATACTAAGCTGACACATCTGTGGTCATCTGCAGAAAGATTACCTGTGGATGCAAACTCTTGTCCTCTGTTTTGGGCTGGCAGTAGCATTTTTGCAGGCAGGTAGCCAGTCTGATCAGGGAACAGCTTGATGAGGTTGGTATTGATCAAGGTAAGTTCCTTAAGGTGATGCCCATGGCTGTATCAGCGCTGGTGCCGCCATGAGGAAGAAGGGCTCCCTTTCCCCAGGAGCCTGTGTCAGGCCAGAGGCTGCTCAAGCAGAGCCTGAGGGAAGTTGCAGTTTGAACACTTTGAGTCGTGGTAAGGTGGCCGTGCTGGTGAAAGCAGCAGCCTGTTTCCTGTTCAGTTCTCTGCCTTGGGTGGTACAGGCTGTTTGGGCATGAACCACATGGGGCAACTCATGCAACTGAAAAATTACTTTATTTTCACAAAGCTGGTGTTTGGTTGGATCAGTATCCATTGCTAGAAGTATATCATCCAGTAGGTGTGCCAGGTTATACCTGTTTGCAGTAAGTGTTTGTATTATCCTTCTTGGGGGAAGCAAAATACAAGAATATATATTTCCTGAAAGGTCACACCTGAGCTCTGGGGAACTGCATGAATCATTTAGGAATGTGCTTGACTGTGAAGTGTGTCAGAGGAAGGGAAGACAAAGCTGTTCTATATAGTTGCTTTCTTTTTTTTCAGCTGAAGGGAATACCTTCTGGCCATGCCAGCATTTAATTTTTATATCGTTTGCCTCCAAATCAATAGTTCACCTCTCACGGCTTTATTTTTTTTTCTTTTTTTTTCCTTTGAGCAGATACTTTACTTTTAAAGTCGTGTTAGTTTTAAGACTTTAAAAGGACCTCGCAGACAGTAGTGATACTGATACAAGGGTGCTGGCCAGTTTAGTTTATGTAGTGCTGTATGATGCCATTGCAGTCATACCTCCCTTGGGAGAATGCTGGCTCTGGTTAGGGAGTGTCTTGTTGGGCTGGAGCGCCTATGCTGGTTTTTAGGGCACCATGAGGTTAGGGTGATGGATCTGAGGATAAAGGCATAAAAGCTGTTAAAATATGGTATGTGTGTTTCAGCATAAAATAGAACTGAAATGACCACTGTTATTATTGAGAAAAACAGATAACTATTTAAGGTTTCTACTACCTTCCCTGCTACACACACAAATTTCAAAATACTTTTTCTGTGTTACTGTTCTTTTATGCAAACTAGGAAAGCTCAAAAAAGTGTGTTCTAGGAAGTGACATGTCTCACTAACTTGCTGAATATTGCAGGCCTGTCATTCTTTTAATTCTAGTTTTTCTTTTGGAAGACCATAGTGGTTGATAAGTGGTGGGAAGCAACATTTGAACTAGGTTAAAATGACAATCTTTTCAAGTAGATTACAACAGTACTGTCAGCCTAACAAAGTATAAGGCAAAGTGACAAACAATATATGATCAGCCTAGCTTCAGTCTAGGTAGCAGGAAATAGATAGCCAGAAGATAGAAATGAAGAGATCACAAAGATAGGCGGGGAGGAGATTCAGAGCAGCCCTGCGGAGAAGGACTTGGGGGTGTGGGTTGATGAAAAAATGAACATGAGCCGGCAGTGTGCGCTTGCAGCCCAGAAGGCCAACCGTATCCTGGGCTGCATCAAAAGGAGCGTGACCAGCAGGTCGAGGGAGGTGATCCTGCCCCTTTACTCTGCTCTCGTGAGACCTCACTTGGAGTATTGTGTGCAGTTCTGGTGTCCTCAACATAAAAAGGACATGGAACTGTTAGAACAAGTGCAGAGGAGGGCCACGAGGATGATCAGGGGACTGGAGCACCTCTCGTATGAAGATAGGCTGAGAAAGTTGGGGCTGTTCAGCCTGGAGAAGAGAAGGCTGCATGGAGACCTCATAGCAGCCTTCCAATACCTGAAGGGGGCCTATAGGGATGCTGGGGAGGGACTCTTCATGAGGGACTGTGGTGAGAGGACAAGGGGTAATGGGTTTAAACTTAAACAGGGGAAGTTTAGATTGGATCTGAGGAAGAAATTCTTTACTGTGAGGGTGGTGGGGCCCTGGAGTGGGTTGCCCAGGGAGGTTGTGAATGCTTCATCCCTGGCGGCGTTCAAGGTGGGGTTGGGCATAGCCTTGGATGGCATGGTTTAGTGGGAGGTGTCCCTGCCCATGGCAGGGGGGTTGGAACTCGATGATCTTGAGGTCCTTTCCAACCCTTACTATTCTATGATTCTATGATAGAAATAAACCGTTTTTTGTTTGCTTTTCTTTTTTACATCATCTCAGTTGACTGCATGCCGGCTGATAGGCATCTTTAACTTCCTATGGAAAGAAATGACTTTGTATTGCAAATAGATACATAGATAATTTAGCATTTAGTGATAGCTGGGATATAGATCTTGCCTATCTTCCCTCAGTGGGAGGAAAAAATTACTAAAAGGAAGGTTGTGTTTAAAGACAAATGTTTCCCTATTCTTTTATCCCTCTGTATGAAGGTTGATTTCTGCAGATCCCCTAAAATCTTCTCTGGAATGCAGTCTGCAAATTTATGTAGGCCAGGACAGTTTTCTTACCTAATCAGCTGATCACCTGTTAATGATTTTAAAGGTAAAACTTAGATACAATTTAGGTTTTCAAACTTTTCATTTGGATATATGGCTATATCTGCATATTTGGAACTCCTGTCATATATTCTTTTTGCTGACACTGCATTGTATTCTTCTTTCTTGGACTGAGGGAATAAAACCTAGTGTTTTGTTTGAATGTGCAGGGATCATTGGTAGAATGTAGAATTTTTGGTGTGTGTGGGGGGCATAATGTGTCCTATTTATATTTTATGGCCTAATAATTATGGGTGAAATAAAGAGACAATATGTAGAATTAGCAATACCTTTTTGCTTAAAAAGAATACCATTATTGAAGACAAAACTGTGGACTAATTTTGCAGCTTCTCTTTTGAAGGCTGTTTCCTGCACTGTGTGTGCTCCAAAGATTAAAGAAGCTCTTAATGCAAAATGATGTGAACTAAAAATATTGTACCTTTTCAAAGGAAGAGAAGAGGAATGCAGAATGTATTTGGCAGGGTCTCTGAGGACTTGCAGACATGAGTTCTAGTCTTTTTCTTTTTGAAATTGCTGAAATCAGGCAGCTGATTTTATTGGCTTTGTTTAGGAGGTTTAGGAGATTGCGTCATTAGAAAGCTTGTGTTTTAACACTTTACCAAAATATCTGGCCTCAAATGCAGCACTAATGAAAGCTGCAAGGTATTATGTGCTAAGTTCTTTAATTTTGAATTGCCCTTAAGAAAACTTGGAACCTAAAATGTGGTGTTGAATGTGTTTCAGGGTAGGGTATGCAGCCGTGAAAGTGTTTACTCTGTTTTGCATTGGCACTAGTGAAACTCCCGCATTTAGTGCTTTGCACAGCGGCTGTTTGGTGGTTATCAGAAACTAATAAAATATATCTTAGTAGCTGTCCTGCAGCGTGCAGGAGCTGCAAATTGCTTCAGTGTGTAGCTTTTTTCGTGCTGGTCTCATGTGTTGAAGTCAATTTTGTACAGGTTTTGCGTGGTAAAACTTCCCTGTAATTTAATATTACTTTAATACGCTGATAGTTTTGATTGACTTCTAACACTTAGGTACAGGGTAAGAGGTGGTCTGACATATCTTCAAGTGATCAAAAATATTCATATTTTTCACTGTGATAATTAAAAATAGGCAACTATATGGCTGATACTTCATAGTTACAATATGTCTCAGCTCTTCTGTGTCATGTGAATCAAATAGTTATGGTTGCTCCACATCCAGAGAAAGTGATCATCAAAAGTATAATGGCAAATATGAGGGGACAGGGGACATCTAACAGACTTTAATAAATTTTGTGGTCCATGAGCTGTCAGAACTTCATCTGCTCTAAAATTATTGCTTCCAAGGACATAGGCTCCTCCACCTCTTTCTCTCCTGGCTGCTTGCAAAGTAATCGACTGGTCTGGTTTCCTCATGAATTATGGTTGTGGTGATTGTGTGGGGAGAAATATTGAGAGACTTTAGATGCAGCATGACTCTCTCTAACCACAAGTATTAAATAATGCCAGTCTTTTGAACCACCAGTGTTAAATAACTGAAGATAATATCTTTCCTATCGGAGATCATGCTAGGAAAGAGATTAGCTAGCAGAAACATTCAAAGGCACTATGTAACTAAGTAGTTTTCCCAACTGACAGCTTTATTCCAAAATGGAAGTAGATTATTGAGGTAAACGGTCTTGCTGCTCCTTCAAGGAGACCCAGTGCTACGGCTGAACACAGACACTTCTATCAGTTTTTTACCTTTTAATTTTATTGTTGTGTCAGCTCTGGCTGTGATCACCTCAGGACAGTCATTAAGCTTCTAAGTTAAATGCAAGTTTGAATCCCACAATCTCTTAGGCCTTTTAGGTTTGAATAATATTCAGACATTGTCAGATTAGCTTCTCTGGCAAATTTCCAGGGAACAGGCACCTTGATTATTAGCACTGTGGATCTCTGCTGGCCAAGCTGCCTTGCATTTAGAGTCTGAGACAGGCGTGTATGTACCAAAGCATGCTGTCTCAGGGGTTTTAATTGCTGTGTACCACTCTTGCTATCCCGCATGATTTGCATGTTGTGGTTCATATGCAAAGCAGGTGATGCACAGGTGTGATTAAAGGAATTTCTAGACCATTACCACTTTACAGATAGATATGTACAATCGACAGGATGTCTCTCGGGGCGGGGGAGAGGGAAATAACAAAATCAATATGCACATCGCTTCCTGGTGTTTCTTTATTCTTTTTCATGAACTTTCCAGAAAATCACGGTGTTCTGTTCACCTGGTTCTGTTTTTCCCTTTGCTGGAAAACAAAAGCTTCCTTAAATAGTAGTTTATAACTTGTCCTCTGGTCTTCTGTGTTTTGCAATTCTATGTAATTTACATAAGTCTATGCATTACAGTAATTACTGCATTTAAGCGTAATTAGAGTTTAGCCAGTAACCTTCATTTCTTTGATAGCATAGGCTTTGTACACTTGCTGGTGTTTTTCAATAACTTTTCCACCTGGGGCCAGACTCCTAGTGTCTGACTTCCTCCATGCTACTCAAAAAGATAGAACCAATCTAAAATATCTGTATGTAGCTGAAGATGCTGTTTAGTGCAGATTTATAAGTGGCTTGCACAATGGACTGGAACTGATTAGTTCACAAACCAGTAACTAAGTAGGTTGCAGTTGGATTTCTAGAACTGCATTCTCTAAAACAAGAAGGCTACCAATAAGCTATGTGAAAGGTGTGCAAGGTATCTGCTTGAGAGGGGGCCAGGGAATAACAAAACTGCACAGCTGGAGAGCACAAAAATTATTTACCTTGCCAAATTTAGGTTTGATGTGTTTAAAAACAAGTAGGTCTGTTGCAAACAGTGTGCTTTGTTGTTAAAGATATAGTCTGTGGCTGTAAACCAAAACCAACAATTAATTCCACTGAGACTGCAAAGGCTAGCAGGAATGTAAGCGTTGTCAGTCCCCAAGTCTCTGTATGCCCTTGTAAGCCTTTTGCAAGGCTCATGGTGCCTGGGTTTTGTGTATAATGTGGCCAAGCCAGCAGCTTCCGCTGCCTCCGATGGGTTTGATCTTCAATGCTGGATATGTTTGTAGTATTAGATTACAATGTATGATAAATATACTTTTTGGAAGTGCTATGTGACTCATCTTTTCATAGCTGTAGTCCATCAATTCACCAAACAGCCATCTGTACCTGCATGGAACCTCTGTTGGAGTCAGTAGCTCATTTTTGGCACAGCAGCACCCTTGTATGTTATAAACTGGTGGCCTGGTTCTGTGATGACCATGGTGTTATAGGGTTATAATTTCAACAGGATTATGAAGTGAAGCCAAAGGCATGAAGATGGGCTTGAAAAAAAGTGTTGCTGCTGATGCTAAAGGGAAAACAAAAAAGAATGTGTATGTATGGGAATGAATGGAAAAGGAAGCTGCAACCTTCTACTGCTTAGATATGTGCTAGGAATGCTTGCACCTGTTCTGTTTCTGGCTTGCAAAGGCATTTGATAATGAAAGGAAAAAGAGCTTTAACTTTATGGCAGTTCTCTGTAGAATTGTAGAACCTTTGTAGGAGGAAAAACATAGAAAAAGACTTGGGACTTGTCTTCTGAATGTCATATTTATGGCTTGGCTGTATTAATAGTTGAGTTTGGTCTGCTTTAACCATTGTAATGCTGTTGGAATTGGCTGTGGTTTGGCCATTAGAAATTAAAGGAGACAGCAGCAATGATTTATTGAGGGATAAACTTGAACAAAGGAAGTGACTATAAAGGGGAAAAGTAGGAATGAAAGGGCCCACAGAAAGATACAGTGCAAAAGATGTAACTTGTTGTTTAGTTCAACAATTGAGAAACTTGATCAGGTTTAGTGGGAGGTGTCCCTGCCCATGGCAGGGGGGTTGGAACTAGATGATCTTAAGGTCCTTTCCAACCCTAACTATTCTATGATTCTATGATTCTATGAATTAAGAGTTGTAGTTCTCCATCAGATGGTGTCAGTGCTGTCCTCTAAAGAACAAAGGCTTCTGATTTAGAGACCGAAACTGGCTTCTGAAGCCCATATGCTGTGATTTGGGTGCCTTTTTAAAGGGTGCAAGAGTATTAAGAACCATCAAAAAAAAAAAAAAGGGGACTGCATAGTAAGAACATAGAATATTTTGGGATTAAAAGGCAGATCTATTTGTAATTTTTCTGGCCTTCTTTTCCCTTCCTTGCAGCATTGTAACATGGTGCTGTTAACTATAATTTGGACATAAACATATGTTTCCAGCCTTCCACTGGTCAAAAACTACAGCTACAGAACCTAATATTAAATTAATTTCAGATAAACCAAGGAGGAGCTATGAGAGAAAAAAAGATCTCTCATGTATATGCCCAGTATAATTTTTTCACTAAGTTCAGTAGATGTAGTTCTAACAAATGAAAACTGTTGTTTGTTTTTTTTTTTTTTTTTTTTTTTTTTTTAAATTTTTTTTCCTTGTTTTGTTTTTGATTGAGGGGTGAGGAACAAGAACTCTTTTCCTGAAAATACAGAAGAAAGTGTTCCAAAAGAATTGAAGACTGTTAGAATATACCATAAACCAATGGGAAGCACTTGGTCTCCTAATCAGTGTCAGTATAACAAAACATGAATGCTATAGTATATGGTGAGCTTTCATAGTTAATACTTCATATTTTGTTACAGTTATTGTTCCTGTGAAGGAGATGGAAGTGCAAGGCAATGTTGCCTTCTACCCCTACCCCTTGAATACCTGTTTGAGTTTTCTAGTCATTTGTATGCCTATAGCCAAAATATATTTTTAGCAGTATTGATAAACTGGGGAAATGCAGGGTAAAATTATAGCTTCTGCATGAGGCTATAGAGATAGTGGAAAGCAAAACATACATTTTTGTTTCTTAAAAAGTATGTGGGGAGATGTTGTCACCCATATAATCTGGCGGTTTTTCCCTATTATTTGCAATACTCCCATACTATGAAAGAAAGTATGGTGTTTGGAGTACACAGGAGTGGAAAACACAACAAAAAACGCCATCTCTTGCTTTTTGTTTTGTTTTTGGTATTTCAGTTGACCTTCAAATCTGTGGCTTAGGTTTTCCTCAGCTTCAACAAACTAAGTAGTATCATCGTCTTCCTCCGTTCTTACTTATCTTCATTCTCTTCCCTGGCAGCCGCATGAGATTCAATGCTAAAGATCTGGCTTTGCTGGCCAGGCAACCTTCAGGTTGTTTTGACAAGGAAGGAAAACTGAAGATTTGCAGACTGGTCAGGGATGAAAAATTAATAGGTAAAAATGACTTGCACTGAAAACTACCTGTGGTTGATGCGCATGTTTTTTGCAGTTGTCAGCTTGCAGTTTCACTAATCACATGCACCTTGGAGTTTTCAGTTTTCTTCATTACTGATGCTTGAGTGGTACTAAATACCTTCTAAATAAAGAAGCTTAAAGCCAGCTCTTTAGTTTGCTCAAGTTTTCAAGCTTCCTTTGTCATGTCCCTGAGAAACAGTACTTGGTCCTTACATTATTATTATTTATTATTATTATTATTTTTCCTGTAAGAAGGATAGATTTTTACTACTCTTGATTGCTTGTCATTAGTCACCATGTTTTCAGATACCCAGTTCCTCAGGAGCTGCCCCTCCCATACTCAAAACCTGTGTTCTTTTATCATTATAGATTTTCCATGGCTCACTTCCTACCTTCTTTGCAGGTTTCTTTAGGCTTTTATGATCGTGTTTTAAATGTCTTTCAATTTCCAGTAAGCTTGAATAAATGTCTGTTCCCTCGGTAGCTTTTAAGAAATAGCTCCTGTTTAGCTGTAAAATCAGTTCTGATACAATAATTTCAGCAACAGCAAATGTTTTATTATCACTTGTCCCAGTTGATCTTCATTGTGTTATATTTGTGCTTATTTTATGGGGGGGGGGAAAAAACCCAAACAAACCCAAACCAGGATAGACTCAATTATGATGAGTGGATGAGAAAACTTTGTGCCACATATTCAGAATATTTTATTTATTTTCTAATGGCAAATAGACAGCTTCCTGTGGAGCATACAGCAAACTTCTTGGAGAGAGTCCTAGTGAGCTTTTCTTTTTGGCTGCTTTGAGGTTCCTCAAGAGGATTCTCTCCCCATGTTCTTGTAGCCAGCATGTCCAGTGAATGTATGGTGTTTATGAGGCTGTTTTTAAATTTTCTTCCCTTATGAATACTGATATTACCACTAAAAACCTTAGGTTGACCAGAGACAGACCAAACATTCATCTAGCCTGCTGTCATGAGCTCTCTGTGCCATGGTCAGTGGTGATAGAATCTAGCAAAGTGCTTAAAAAATTATGCATGTGCAGGATGTTGCTTTTGCCCTGTAAATCCTTCCGGCTTTCAGCAATCAGATTATGGCTCCTTGAGAGAAGGGTCACTTCTCTTGAGGCATTTTGGTCACTGTATGTACTATCCACTGATAGACTTATCGTTAGTCTGACTAATCTTTGGACTTGCTTATTTTTCACACTTATGAGGTAGTGACTTTCCCAATCCTATATAAAAATAACTTTTTTTAGAAAAAGCAGCAGTGTGAGTGTTACAAGATTCCTTCCTTTTGGTCCCCACAGGGTTCTGGAGGATGGAATTTAGTCTTAGCAGGGTCATATACTTCTACGCTAAAGCAGCATCCTTGGCTCTGATAACTGTGTTTAGATTTTTAGTTGGTGGATATGCATCTGTATTCTTTTCTGTGTTGTTCTTGCACTCTAATATGTCTGGAAATACCTAGAAAGTTCAATTCTGTTTCTAAAAGCCCAACCCTGGTTATAACTGAACCAGTTATTTTATGTCCCATGCCTGGGAGTGTAAACCTTCCACTCTCCTGTGGCGGAAAAGCTGTTCTGATTTTTTAAATGTTGCCTATTGAAATTATCAAGAGGAAGGAAAAAGAATCTTTTTTTTTTTTTAATTGTAACAAGACATCCCCCTGGTCCGTGTTATGCCTCTAGATGTCTCTAGCGATGTCCAGCTTTGAGGAAGTACAAGAGTTCCACAGAGGTAACTGTGGAATAACATGATTTTAGGGTACAGCTGTTCTTCCTGCTCTCTAGCAGTTCAAGATTGGCTGCTGTTTGGACACATGGGGTTTCACATGCCCTCTCAAAAAGAAAAAGGAATATATCTTATGTAAGACTGTTCCCTCATATGTGAAGAAGTGGCATAGGGTTTGTCTGAAGTGCTCACGTTTTGTGAGATCTGTATAGCAGGTATATGTATCTATCTGTACCTACAGATGTATATACAAGTGCTTTTTTAAGAAAAATTATGCAATTTTAAAAGTGGAAAGTTCTGGAAGAGTAACTTTTGAACCCTTTTGGACCCCCTCACCAGCCCTAAAGTTCTGAAGCATTCCCTGTTTTTAAAAGCTTAAGTGCCTGTATGTGTATAAACACAAATAGGTGGTTGTTCCCATTGATGGAGCACTTTATAAAAGTGTAGTAAGAGCAATAACAAAATGACTGTAAGTATTTAGGTTTCATTTGCTTAGTTCTTATTTTCTAACAATTATAAATTCTGATTGGTGTGTTGTAATCTAAGTGGGATAGTAAATGTTTTTGTGTCTTAACAAGGATTATATTTTATCTCTTGAAATGATTGAAGGAAAAGCTGTTCCATGCCCAAGTGGCTGTTTCTGCGCCGATGTGAGGAAAAGGGAGGAAAACAGAGAAAACATTGTTGAGTGTATGCTGCAGTCACCAATTCTCTTGGCTGCAGAGTAGAAGAAACCTTCTGGGAAGTTGCTTGGCATTTAACAGCATGTTGTACAAAGGCAGCTGCTGAGTGAAGCTGGCTTTTCTTGGTTGTTAATGATTCTTTTTTTCCTGACCTTTATCACTAATGCATCTTCTTTAAGAAGCATTTAATATGTGAAGACAAAAGGTTGTTTTTCTTAATCTCTTACTTCTTTGCATGCAGAGCCAAGAGAGAGATGGTGCCGACTGAAAGGAAATCTTCTTTTTCTAATGAAAAATAAGGTATTTCATTTTCCTACTGCTTTTCTTGATGTGTTAGTCTAATTAGTGAGAACTTGAGTGATCCTTTTTCATGATAGCTCTTGGCACTGTGTTTTTAGGGAGAAAAAAAACAATCACTATTATTAGAATAGTGGAGATAAAGAAAACTACACCCCATTGTTTTCCTTCTACAACACTCAATATTTTTCAGGATATCAACATACCTTAGCTGAATCTATGGCCAGATTCTGCTTATAACACATCCAGGTCTAAATCTAGAATTATTCCACCAGATCCACTGGAATAATGAAAGCAAAATCTCACAGCTGTATGAGGTAATGTGTTAAATGTTCAAGATGCAATTTCTGACCCCAACTACAATTTTTTAGTGTGGTTTTGTAACTAAGTTTATCAAAAGTACTTTTATTTTTCCTTCCTTTATTGTAAAGAGTAATTACGTGCTTAAAATGAAGGGCCTATTAAAATAGTGTCTGACCATGGCACACAATGGGGGTCTTGCAGGAGCTGCTGAGTGCCCTCATTTGCCATTGGCTCTATTAGGAGTTGAGGCCACTCATCCTCTGGAAGGAACCAGTACTGACTGTGGAATTGCTCTTTTTCTAGCCCTTTCTGTCTGATGTGAAGATAGGCTGAGAAAGTTGGGGCTGTTCATCCCAGAGAAGAGAAGGTTGTGTGGAGACCTCGTAGCAGCCTTCCAGTATCTGAAGGGTGCCTATAGGGATGCTGGGGAGGGACTCTTCATTAGGGACTGTAGTGAGAGGACAAGGGGTAACGGGTTCAAACTTAAACAGGGGAAGTTTAGATTGGATCTGAGGAAGAAATTCTTTACTGTGAGGGTGATGAGGCCCTCGAATGGGTTGCCCAGGGAAGTTGTGAATGCTCCATCGCTGGTGGTGTTCAAGGCCGGGTTGGACACAGTCTTGGGTGGCATGGTTTAGTGTGAGGTGTCCCTGCCCATGGCAGGGGGGTTGGAACTAGATGATCTTGAGGTCCTTTCCAACCCTAACTATTCTATAATTCTGTGATATTATGAACACTGCTTCTGTAGTTGCCTGAAAATAGCACTGGATTGTAATGAATTAGGGAGTAGTATGAAGGTTGATATACTTACCTGTTAACCGTGTTTTATAATTGGCTTCTAGGGTATTTTTATACTCTGTGGTCCAGCAGTTGGATGGAAACGATAGTACTACTTGACAGATCGCATATTCCATTTGAAAGATTTTTGTCAATGGGATATAGTGGCTTGTTTTAATATAGTTATGAATGTGCACATAAGGTATACTTTTAAAGCAGTATTTGCTATCTGTTCAGGAGCATGAGGTAGATTTCTGTATGTATGCAAACAAATGAGACTGCGTGATGTAAATGTTTCTCTGGCCTGAGTTCCATATGGCTACGTTCCCCTGGGTGGTAGGAGGACCAAGAAGTTTTACATAGGTGAAAGCAAGTTTATGGTCACCTCTTTGTCACACCCTCAGAAGTTATCATTCTGCTGTATGACTTGCAGAGACTATTTTTAGTAAAAGGCTTTAAGTTTCAAACTACTTTCTTCTACTCTGTATTCCTCCAAGACTCCTATTTTCATGGGAGCCTCTGGCATTTCGTAAAACATTTTCAGGAAATATTTTGATCAACTTTGCGGCTATGAAGAGTAGGAGAATTTTGCTGAAATCAAATATAGCTATCAGTTTGGCTCTGGAAATTGAGAGAATTAATGTTACTGTGGATTGGTACTTGGGTTCATATAGTGTGTGGTGTGTGTATATATATATGTTTTAATGTGTAGATGAGGTGCAGATGGATGGAAGATGAGGCAATCTCAGTTGGACCATCAAATCAACCAACCAACTAGTAAATAAATGGGAATTCCCTTTGAAATGCTGTGGTTTGACTGAACCAGTTAAATTGGTAGGTGATTTTTATCTCTATGTATAGGTCAGTTTTATGAAACTACATCTCATTCTGGTTTCCTTGTGTAAAGAAGTTCCCAAAATTTGCTGTAGTTGCTTAAGGCGCCAGGATATGTGACAAATCTTAGTTTGTCAATAAGACTAGTGACCTGATAATGTCAAAGTGCTTCCAAAGGGGATTTTTATGAGGTACTTTCCTTAATTAGGGAGTTCAGAATAAGAGAAAAACTTGGAAATTCAAGTCGGACAAATTCAGACGATCACAGGATGATTGGTCACTGAAACCCAAGTGCGATGAGATATAGTGGGTTCTCAGTTTTAAAATGCCACAGCTTAGTTAGCTCAGTACAGAGATCACTGAGTGATTAAAGGGCAGCATCTTACAATACATCAAACTAAATGATGTAGTACTTCCTAGTCAGCTCATAGCCTAGGAATTTGTAAAATGGTCATTTTCAGAGGCTTCATCTTGTTGGGTACTGTAAGGAATAGCTGCTTTGACAGAGAATGATCTCCCCTGAATCCTTGTTTCAAAGGGCACAATTTATAGGCATACTAAGTAAATAAAACCAAAGCAACTTGTGTGCTGTGATGACGGAACGGAGTGTATCATGTATTTTTCTTTTTTGCTCCCTTTTTCCACCCACATATCTCATTCTGGAAATGAACAGGGATCCCATTAGAAGCAGATCCCATGTGAAGCAGATAAGAAATCATAGTTTGAATTCTGGGAGTGTAGTTTGCAGGATGATAATAACCAAAAATAATCTTATCATAAAAGTTATTAAGCATCTTAATAAGCATAGTTGCCAATTTTCTGCTTTTAATATCCTACTGAAACCTTTGATAATTCATGTAATGTAGAGTGTGAAAGATGTTCCCAGAACAGCACTGATGAAGCCATGTTCCTATTTTTGGTGTTGGAACCTGACTTGGGTTATGGCATGATGCAGAAGAAAAGTAACTGTTGTTTTAGAAGCTCATTTGAATGTTGAATAGTTAACTCCAGAAGTCACTGTGGTGGAATGAAGACTGATTTGCTGCTATTCCTTAATTGCTTTTGGAGGTACGTGCATGTCTGCATATACAAATGCTTATAGTTTAATGACAGATTGTCATTCTAGTTCAAATGTACATAAATTATACTAGTGTAGAAGAAAATTCTTCCCTACGGAATTGCAAAAGATGCTTCCAGACTTATTTGTGCTGTAAATCTTTAGTGTGGCAATACATTTTCAGTGTGAGGAAAAAACGTGGTTTATTCCTCCCCTTTGTCATATCGGATGCAGCAGAATAACCTATTAGGCATCTTAAGGACATTTATTTTCCTTGGTCTAGCAGTGGAATTGGTTATTTTGGACTTTGAGTGGGCAAGGTGGTAGACCTGCTTGTAGGCCTGAGGCATAATCTGGCATCTGCTGGTGTTGGTGAAACTTTTTCCTTTGGAGACTTCAGTGTGGTGTGGGTAGGTGGGTCGGTGGGTTTTTATTTATTTATTTATTTTCTCTGTCCTCTCCCCCTTTTCTTCCCCCCCCCCAGTTGGCTCCCTACCACATGGTAGGTACTGGTTGTAGGTGGCAAAGTTATGAGAGTGAGGGATCTGCAGGAATGGTCTTTGTGAGGAAAATGTCAAGGATCCATCAGCAAAGCAAGTGGTGCTTCTGGGCAAACGTATTTAAGAAAGGGCAAAATGCTGCACGGCAGTGAGGGAGTGTGAGAAACAGCCCTGCAAATGCACACAAGGTCAGAGAAGGGGCAGATGAAGGATCTGCTCCAAGTACAGGAGGAGATATTCCCCTGAAGTCTATGGAGGAGACTATGCCAGAGTACATGGATATATACTGAGTGATCTAGAGCCAATAGCTAGCCCATGTTGGAGAAGGTCCTTCTGAAAGGAACTGCTGCTCCTATGCTAGAGCAGATGTTCAGTGTCTGCAGCCCACGAGAAGGACCCCATGCTGGAGCAGGGAAAAGTGTGAGGAGGAAGGAGTGGCAGAGAGGAGCCATGACTGACTACAGCTCCTTTCTTCATCCCTACTCGGGGGGTAGGGAGGAGGTAGAGAATGGAGTGAAGTTGAGCCTTGGGAAAAAGGAGGTGGGGGAAGAAGCTGCTTTAGTCCTTGTCTTTGTTTCTCACCACCCACATCTATTTTATTTGGCAATAAAATAGATCAGTTTTCCCTGGGTTAAGTCTGTTTGGTGTGTGACGGTAACTGATAAGTGATCTTTCCATCTTCATCTTAACACATGAGCTTTTAAATTTCATTTTCTTCATCAGTCCTGTTAAGGGGGTGTGTGTGTGTGTGTGTGTCAGAGAGCAGCTGGGTGGGTGGCCGACTGCTTGCTGTCAACCAACTACAGATACCATCTTTTATGACAAGTGTATGTTAGTTCCTTCCTGTGTGAAGTCTCAAACCCTAGAGTTTGTGTGTAGGCTTTCTGTCCCCTTCTGGGGAGGTGGCAGATGTGTGCACTTGTGTCTCTTGAAACACAGTCAATATACTATATGTTTTTGAAGACAGTAGTTTTGCAACTGTGCTTCCTAAAGCCATGGTTAGCAGTGCTGACTGGGCTGGGGAGCCTCATGTGTGACAGGACTTCTAGAGAGAAGTTTGGCATTGTGCTAATCTTGGAGCAATTTTTATGGATCCTAGTCCAAAATACTTAAAAATAGTATTACTAATGTTTTCAAAACAGTTAATGTTTTGAACTAGGGAACTAGAAAGTGCTGTGTGCCTCACTGAAAGTGTGTGGGTTATTTACATACTTAGATTCTATCCAATTTCGGCCCGGAGGTACTTTCTTCCAGAGCTCATGTGAGTGGGAAACTGGGAGGAAGATTGTCAAGCAACAGTTGCTTATACGTATAATAAGTATTATATACTTATGTGCCTTTTTTCATGGGCATAGAAAGGGACTTTTGATTAGAAGCGTCAGATCTCTTTGGGGATTGCAGTATTGTTTGCTGGTTTTGTTTTCAATTATCGATGAGAATTCACAGTAATGGTTTTCTCTTTTACTTTTTTTAATACCAAATGTAATGCTGTGTCATTTCCTTGTTTTCTGGTTTAGGTCCTTCAGAATAATTTCCTGCCCCCCTTTTTTTTCTAAACCTCCTCCCCCCCCCCCCCCCAGCAGTAGGCAGATTACTTTAACTTTTTCAATATCTCTTTATCTTCATGCCAATTCTGGGCTGGATTTCTCTCTCCACAGCTCCACCTGTGGCTAAAAACACCCCTATTGTTTACTATATGTGTGTGAAATGGGAGTGTTTGTACTGAAGTAAAGAAAGAAGCTACCTAACCCGTCTATGGTTCATTTTCCCATATACTAATATTCCTAAATGGTAATGCTGATACTTAGCCAGTTTTCTAAATTACTTTGTAATCTACAGTTAAAAAATACACTAAAAACTACAATTATGTTTTTGCATCTTGGTAATAGTTCCAGAGGGCCCATTATGTTTTATTGAATAAACATTTTGACATTCCTACTAATTTTTGAATAAATATTTAGGAATTTATTTAAAAATAGATTTTTGATCAATAGTCTGTAGTGGATTCTCTAGGAGAGTCATTAGTGTCTATTGTATAAATCTTTCTTAATTTGTGGCTTAATGATCCTTGGGGGGGGGGGGGTAACCATTCCAATCCATTAGGGCAATTTGTCCATGCACTAGCTCAATAAACCGACACCGCTTTTGTGTGTGAAAGGTTGCCTTTTAAGACTTCCATGATGTATTGAGTTTTTTAAAATAATCATGTAGAAGAAAAGAAGTTTAGTTAAATGATGGTCATATTTAAAATAAAATCTGTTATGGGTGCTGAAAGTACCTTAAATTAGCAGTCATATTTCAGACATAAAATTGTAAAGCTGTCCTTTTTTCTTTAATCACAGAACCATAGAATGGTTTAGGCTGGAAGGTACTTTAAAATCATCTAATTCCAACCCCCCTGCCGTGGGCAGGGACACCCACCACTAGACCCGGTTTCTCAAAGCTCCGTCTGTCCTGGTCTTGAACACTGCCCGGGATGGGGCAGCCACAGCTTCTCTGGCCAACCTGTGCCAAGGTCTCAGCACCCTCATAGTGAAGAATTTATTTCTGATATCTAATCTAAATCTCCCCTCTGACAGTTTAAAGCCATTCCTCATTGTCCAGATCTCAATAGTGTTGTGGTAGCAAACTTGTGTGACGTGTCCATACTGTAGTGAATCTATATGCTTGTTTCTTAATCCACTGAAACCAATGAATTTATACTGAAGAAATGACAGACTTAGTTGCACAGGTATAAATCGAAGTGCTACAATGCACCTAGTGCCAGAGAGAATTAAGTGAAAGTTCATGAATGTTTTGTGACTTCTCTTGTAATGATTGATCTTTGCTTAAACCAAATGCATTATTGGGCTTACGATTCTGTAGATGAGATTATGAGCAAATCTAAATGGTTGTGCTGTCAATAATTGCAAGCTTTCTTACAATGTTTGTGGAAACTTAGCATAAATTGTGTTGTTATAGCATTTATCACAAGTGTAATGTATTGGTAATAGCTGGCAAAAAAGACTCGAAGTAAGATTTCCTATTGACTCATGAATCAATAACGACAGAACCATGTGCAAGGTAGAAATAATAGAAAAATGACTTCTGATGTATTTCTGAGGCTCTGATGTAAATTACGTTGTAATACAGCTGTGAAAATGTTACTCAGGTGTTCATGATGTAGTTGTATGTAAGCTATCACATAAAAATGTGAGGCTATCAATGAATCAGCTCAGCAGTCAGGCAGGTATGCACAAGGTATTTTCAGCATTTCAGCATGGCTGTATAGCTCTGATATCTTTTAAATACTCTTACAGGGTGAGAATACTTTATATTGGAGCTGTGGGGCCTTTTCTGGTCTGTTGGGCTATGGGGTTTTCTCTCTGTGTGTGGTTTAGCGTTCTGTAAGTTGGTGATCTCTGCAGGGCATCTTGAAGTAAAGGTGTCTCTTCTGGCTAAGGATGTAGTTTTTATAAACCATTTTTCAGCAGTGATTTCAATTTTCTAGAGCATGCTTTGTATCTGTGTGTTTAAGGTCTGAGCAGCCAGAGTAAGTGTTGCTGTGCTGTGTAGCATTGCTTTGGGATTGAATGTCACTGCTGTGGTGGTTTTTTGCTGAATGCTACTTGTTTGATATTGGTTATGACCGTGTTTTGCAGTGTCTGTAAGCTGATAAGTAGGTAAGTGAATCTACGTCTGCAATATAACATCCTTTCAGAAAGTTTCAGTAAATATGTTGTTGCTGTGCTGATAACATTTTGATGTACACTAGGAAGTGTGCTGAATAGAGACGGAAGCAGGAACTGACAGAACTGTGGCATAGGCAGATCTGAAAGCCATATCAACCCTTACATGGCTCAGAAGTCTTAGTGTGTTTCTGAAGATTATCAGTCCAAGCTTTGCATGTACTTTTTCCTCCACTTAACTGAGATGTGTACTGTTGGAATGATGATTTTATCTGTATAAAACAGTATGCACATGTGCATATACATAAGTTTAAATATCAGGCGGTGTTGAGTTTAGTTCAGAGCTCAAATTAATTTGTGTTGAGAGAAGGGATGTTGCCCTGTGGGCTTTTTAACCTTCCTCAGTAAGGTATTGCATCCTGTTGCTGTAGTAATGTGTTTAAGTCAGTGAGATGTCTTCTATGTGTTTTAAGTCCCTTTCTTAGACTGGGACTATCATGAAATAACCAGCTGTGTTGCCCCTTATGTTATACTGTAAAGGTATTTTAGAATGCTTTTTTTTTTTTTTAATGTCTCAATTTAAATAATTGTGTGTCCCGTCCCCCCCCCCCCCCCCCCCCCCGGATTTCTTGGTCTTTTTAACCATATTGGGTTGGAAAAATGCTATGCCGAGAACTGTATGCTAGATGAATGCTGTAAACTCTAGCCTTAAAACCCCACTGAGCATGATACATAATACTGATGTAGTGTTAGGAGGGAGGAAGCAGCTGTCTTCATGCTGCCAGTGAAGAGATCATGTGGGGACCATGAAGTTGTCTGCAATAGTTGGGACAGAACAGTAAGTAGACAAGCATAACCCTCAATTTTCTTAGTAGATCTTTCTCCAAGCAATTATAGTGCTGACACAGACCCATGCATTTTAGTTCTGCAGGCCACTGCAAGATCAGGGTGCCATGTTTCCTTGTGATAGCAAGGGCACAGTGAGCTTTGTTACTGAGAGTCTGTGTGGTACCAGTAAGGTGTATGTGCTGACTGTTGCTGCAGTCTGCCTTTCAACAGTACTTGAAAATGGAATTTATAGCCATCAAGTAAGGAGAAACATTATTTGCTCCTATTTTTACTATGAACCGAATGACTTTATATCTCTTTCTTTTCTCCCATCATAACAGGATCCTGGCAAGCTATACTGCCTCTATGCCATCTTTGATTCTCTCACCTTGCAGCTGCTCCTTCCTGCCTCCAGATGTTACTGACTTATTCCAGATAGTGAAGCTCTCCCTTTCCTTCTTCTGCTGTCAGAGCCAGACCTTTCTTAAAACCAGTGCTTGCTTTGATAATTCCATTCTGTCTCTTGGTTTTCTTTGGCTTGTTTTAATCTCTTGCTTAACTTGTTCCATAATGTCTTCCTTTCCTTTAGCTTTTGCATGGCATAGGCATTCTTTAACCCTTACTTTTTTTGTGCTACCTGTCCTTTACCTACCTGCTTCCCCAGCTGTGCTCATTACTCTTTCATATCTGAAGTCTATGACTACTTCGTTTACAGTGTTACCCATGGCATTTCCATCCTACTCTCTTTCCCAGTCCTGTTGCTATCCCTCACAGTCTTCAGAACAGTCTTATACTAATCTCCTTTGAATAATCTCTTCCAAATGAGAGCTAAGAAGCATCTCTCTTGTTCATGCAATTGTCTGTCACTTTGAATGGTAGCTCACTGACTATTTTCTCCTGGTCATTTGCAGCTTCTTCCTTTGATTTTCTGCTTTTTGGGGATTCATAATATGCTCTACCTAGAGTTGAAGCACATAGGAGAAAAACTAACTTAAAACTCCATATTCTTCAGTATTAAATTATATCTGCATCTGCCTAAATACCTGTTTCTCCAGACTCCACTTTCATCTTGCCTTTCAGAGACCTCTTCCTGTGCATTTAGCTATGAATTCAATTTCAGCAGGCATCCAACAGCTGCTTAATCTTTCCTGTCAAGTTCTTCCCCCCCATTGCTTTTGATGGCTGAAGCAAACATCACTTCTCTTCCTGCTACTCATACCATTTTTAGCATTGCTTTCAAAAGGAATGTGCTTCTGAGTATTCATGTTCTGGCTATGTCTGTGTTTTTGCAGATTCTTTTCTGGATGGACCACTCTTTCTATCTCTCTATCACCTAAAACTCTAGACTGGATAATCTTATTTTGTGTTTCATTTACTGAAATACCTCTCTCCTGATCTTGGTAAAGATGAGGTTTACTTATATGCATTATAGCCGTTGAAAAATAAATTCCCTAGGTTTTTGGTTTTTTGGTGTTTTTTTTCCGACTGTTGCTCTCTCCTTTGCACCTGATTCTTGTGTCTTTTCTTTTGTAAGCTCTTTATTTTCACTATAAAGTTTTTTTCCCAGACTCCAGCATCCTACGTGATCTACATTTAAAGCCCTTCTGACTTTGAGTGGTGTCTAGCACACAGTATCTGCTTTCATAGATCTGTGAAGCCAACAAGGAAGTACTGAAGCAAGATATTTAGTAAGAAATGTAATCTTTCTCTAAGTTTTGCCTTTGTAAATCTTCTTTTCTATGGTGCTTACAAGCTCATAATGATAATGCCATTTATTTATCACTGTTTCTCATATAGGCTGACATGGACTTGCATGTCTGTGGTATATAAACTCTCTGGCTTTTCTTGTGGTTTGACATCTATGTTCTCTCTCCCTGTACAGTGGATAATATCATTAGGTCCTCTGGTCCTTGATCTGCATTTGTAAAGGCTCCAGTGATATATATAAACATTTAATCTTAGCAAATCCCTGAATTTGTGTTATCTAATAGAATTAGCTATTTTTTTTATATAGTTGTTTGTGCTCTCTGCTATTCCTGCAGCAATTAGTATGTTACAATTGCATAATATAAGGAATTGTATATGTTACAATTACTTATTGGCAGTAATCAAGTACCAGCCTTATTTAGAATAGATAATTGTGTAGGTAGCTCTTTAGCAAAAGGTTATAGAGCATCCCTGTGTGGTTTCTGTCTTGGTTTACTGGCTTTTGCTGTATTTGGTGCTTCAGTGAACCCTGTGGTG
Organism: Amazona ochrocephala; assembly: GCA_039720435.1. NCBI lineage: Eukaryota > Metazoa > Chordata > Aves > Psittaciformes > Psittacidae > Amazona > Amazona ochrocephala. Next base: position 69,109,172 of record CM077879.1, read on the forward strand.
GTTCTTGGAAAGTGCAGGGTCTGGCAGATGTTTTCGTTGAGCAGCTTCACGCATGGCTGCAGAGAGAGTCCTGGGGCTGAGCAGACATTCAGTATTTGAGATAAGTTTCCAACATCACAACTCCATTAGCTTCCATAGTTATTTTGGGAGACCTGGGTGACAATTTTTGCTATGTAAGCTATGTTTTTTAGACATAACTTGTGAAGACCCAATAGCTATGCTGGAAACAAGAAAGGCTTTGAAACTGTGCACATGCTGAGCAGACAATGTGTGGCAGTCCTAGCTGGGTAGACTGCAGCTGAAATACTTCACAGTTATCTCATAGAATATTAGCTCCTAACACATGAAAGAAATCTAGGGATGGAGAAAGGCTAATAATACCAGTGGAATAACATGCCATGGTAAGAGGCAATTCCTGCTGCAGTCTGTGAATCTCCACTGAAGGATTGTTTTGAAGTTGGTATCAACTGTAGCTGGAAGAGCTGCTTGGCCTATGAAACTGTTTCACAATGCATTCCAGTGAAGAGCCCCTTCGGAAGATAAAACTGTATCAAACCAAGCACAGAACTGGCACTTTCAATTATGTTAACCTGAACTGGGATATTACTTATAAGAGAAAATGCTGTGAAAGTTAAAGTTTTATCTTTGAAAAAGTATACCCACATTTCTTTAGTGCTGAGTGACTAGTAGTCAAAGGAGTATGCCCCCTTCTTTTATTTAAGAAGCAAACCATCACCCCCAAACCCAATGGTTTGTATCACTTTTTTCTGTATAAGACAGTAAACCAGTTTGTCAGGATGCTGTTGCTAAACTCTTCCTTCACTGTAAGGGGTCTGAGCCCAAGATGAAGTATTATTCATGCTTCGTTACCATGTCAGATAGATAATGTAGCCTGGCTGCCAGTTTGTGCATGGTGGGCTTTTCTATGGAATCAGTTTGTCTCAGTTTGGAGTATAACTTCTGTTTTATATTTTGTTTATAATGGAAGTTGTCAGTAGATGGCAGCAGCAATCTCTTCAGATAATAGTTTTAGGTTACCAGACAAATGAACATCTTAGGCTAATGTTGACTAATCCTAAGAAAGAAACATGCTACTGAAGTAATTCATCAAGGGCAAAACTGGCTTTTGTTTTTAGCTGAAAGCAGGAATTTGAACCCAGGGGCTGCTGATTAACCTCAGTTTAGACTTTTATGAGCCAGATGAAGAGGGAAGAGGGGAAGCTGGACTATATGCACAGCTAGAGTCATCTTGCAGCTGCAAAATGATTGACGCCAGCCAGCCCAAGGAGTTCGTGGGTAGAGCTCTTGCGCCATCAGAGATGATCTTCTGGCTAGTCTGTGCTTGCCCAATCATATAGCCATTAGTAAAGGCTGTATTTAGTGGAAGGGGGGAGAGGAGCTGTGCATATATATACACATACATCAAGGTGCTGCTTTTATATTACATCCCAGGTGATCCTGACTAGCCTTTTTATTATTTTTTCCTCTTCTCCCCTAAGAGCTTGCTATGTCAGTGGCTCTCAAGTTTTGAGAGCAGCTTGATCTATGCTGCCCCTTTAGGAAATGAAGCATAAAGTGTTGCTTTGTTCTGCTCATGTCCTTTCTTTTCTGCCCTTTCAAGTGGGGTTCACCTAGGAAAGATGTCCTGTGGCTCCTGAAAAGTGATTTAGGGAAGGGCTGTTTTACCCCTCTTGAGGGCCTAACTGTAACCCAGCTGCCATGACTTGTTTGTGGTAAGGATGAGGGGTGGCTGCTATGTGTCATCTTGGTATCAGCATGGAGATGAGTGTGGTGAGGATACGGTCCTGGTTGTACTGGGACCTGAAGATTTTTTAGGACAATGGTGTAAAGGGGAGGGAATGAGGAGGTCAGCTAGGTAGTGTTGAAGGGTAGCCTTGCTTCCGCAGGCTCCTGGTTGAGCCAAGAAGAATAAATGGTGGTTTCCATACCCATCTGCACTCTGAGATTTAATGAGATTTTCTTTTTCCCTGAATAAGTCAAGTGCCCCTAATTCATAAGAGAGGCTCTAGCCTCTGGCCTTTGGTTTGTCAGCAGCTACTGACTGTTAAGGTCAAAAGAGTCCCTTCTCCTTCAATATCTTCACTAAGCACTATTTACTGTTCCCTTTCTTTTTCTGATCAGCTCTCAGAACTGGGCTGAATTCTCCCTAGTGCCACCAGAACATAGTTGCTGAGTAGTGATAGCTAATTTTAAGTTCAGTGTTATAAAAGTGAATGTGTTTTGGCAAATGTATACAGTCAGCATGCATCAGCACTGATTGCTTTTTTTATATGTGTTTTTTATTTTAGTTTTTTATATTTTGCCTTGCTTAGTGAGAACACTGGGAGCCTTTAGCTTTGCCCTCAGTTTTAGGTTTGAGACTCTTTCATTGGCATTAGAAAATGTTACCACCTCATTGTACACATCCTTGTTCCTGGGCATCTCTTAATGCCAGACATCTGCCCTTTATGACTTTGCAGTGTGATTTTTCCAAGAAATTGGTGAAGGACCTTGAAAAACTTTCTTTTTAAAAGTCCATATGTGCTTCAGCAATGCTTCTGATAACTCTAACAGGCTTATGACATGTAACTTCTATACAAAACCTGTTAACTCTTTATCTTCCTGTTTCTCTGGTTTGATTCAGTATTATAATTTCTACACATTTGTCCAGTACAGCAGAGCTCTTCAATAGAAAAGTTTGAAATATACTACTATGTACCTGGCAATACTAATCCCGGGCAAGGACTGGGCAGGATATTAATCTGCTTTTTAGGGGGAAATTTTTTAGGCATAAATTAAACACTTTTTTAACTGCAGATGTTAGATTAATCAAGAACTTGCTCTTGGTGATACGTAGGACTTTATTGTAGCTACCTAATAGAAGTTCAGAAGATGTGAATGGTGGGGAAAACAATCTGTAGCTGAAGTTGAAGATTTTCTTTCATAGAAAGAAGGAAACAATAGCAGATCCAATACGTTAAATAGTATTGCTGTGTTTGGGGGAGTTTGGTTGTGTGATTTTGTGGGTGTGGGTGTTTTTCCTATTAGTTAATTTTTTTTCTTGGGTGGAATTTTTATTGAGAATTAACTCTTTGGTGTGTGTTAGGTTGTTTTTGTGGTTTTGCTTTTGTTTGGTTTGGGTTTGTGTTGTTTGGTTTTTTTTTTTTTTTTAATATATGTATTTTTTTTTATTTGGTGATATGTTTTTATTTTATGTGGCTTTGGGTTTGTTTCTTTAAGTCACATGCATCTGGCCTTTAGTTTTTTCTAGGTTTACTCAAGTTCTTGACTACTTGAAAAGTCTGCCTGATGTTGAATGTATCTGTAGACTTTTGTCATTGACCTTTCCTTTAGAGCAATATTTATAAAGAATAGACCAGATGTGGAACGCAAAAGTTTGTGAAACCAAAATGGATATCTATGTGCTGTTTCAGAAGGGCATAAAAGCTTTCCTAATGTAAGAACATTCTGAAGTATTCCCATGAGAAGGTAAGCCTCAGCATTACCAGTGATGTCTCCTTTTTATCACAGCCTAACATGCTAATGCTAATGGATCAACTTTTTAAAGGATAACAATTAATTCTATTTCTGTTAAGTGCATTGCAGGTACCACTGCAGCATGGTACCCAAGTGACAAGCTCCTACCAGCTTCAGATGGTTTGATTTCATTGGGGTAGGCGTTTCGTGATGCCGCACTACTTCCCTGAGTAGATTTGTGAGTGATTTTGAAGAATCTGCAGCTGTTCACTCAGTCTCTTTTTTTTCAAGGGTTACTTTGATGGTGGTTTGTTGATCTGCTACAAAGTTGAGGCAGAAGGTAAAAATAAATAGATCATCTGTTCCTCGTAAAAAAGCCTGTACAAAAATCCCCCTTCCCCAAAAAAAGCCAGGACATCACCGCCATTTCAAAATCAGTAGGTGGAACTGCTTTTACCTGACACAGTCTTTGATTTTATGGGTATCTCCTAGGTACATAGGAAGGTTAAATAACCAGACTTAAACTCTAATGGGACATTCTGAGGATTAATGGCAATGTAGTCGAAGTGCATAATAGGATTCAGTGAGGCCAATGTGTTTGCATTTTGGAATGGATTTTAGAGAAATAAATACACTGTACGCTCAGCTTTTACAGCTGAGATTTTCTGTGTTTGAGGAGCAAGGCTTTTTTTATCAATATTCTGATAAGTAATCAGTGTTACTTGGCCTGGGTTTTATCAAGGCTTTGATGCCTTACACTCTGCTTAACATTATTTTAGTAGCCGTGGTATGGACATATGCAGAGGCGAAGTCTTCTAAGTGATCCTGCAAATCTCACTGAACGCTGTAAAGACCCATCTTACGTTTTAAAAAATGGTTTTAAGGTATTGGTGCTTGCTGTGTTTTGTCTTGGAATCTTTCCTTTTGTGGTCTCCAGTGATCACTGTGATTGTGTTAAAAGGATCTTGAGACTTTTTCTTGTGCTGGTCTGAACAAGCTGAGCTGCACTTCTCACATCTTCAGTTAACTTGCATGGGGGAAAAAATAAACCAACTCCATTCTGTCCATTATAATATTAATGTTTTGAAGTAATTTTAAGATTGTGCTAAGAAACTAGGGCACAAACAGAATTCCCGTGGCAAAAAAATATTGAACGCTTGACCAGTCACTATTAAAACTTAGGTTTTTATCTAGCCTATTCAAAAAGATGTGAATTGAGTGAAAAAGAGTATGTTGTTATATGTGTTAACGCTAGAAACTTTAAAGAGTTATTTAAAATGCTGATTAATCTAGAGTGGAGAGAATTGCATGTGGGAAGTGATAGGTTGAGAGTTGTGCTAAGGATGTTTTAGATGAGAATTAGTATTAATTTTTCCATCAAAAGGGTTGCCTAGGGAAGTGGCTCAGTCCCCATCCCTGGAAGTATTTAAAACGTGTAGCTGTGGTGCTTGGGGACATGGCTTAGTGGTGGACTTGGCAGTGCTGGGTTAACAGTTGAGCTTGAGTAACTTAAAGATCTTTTCAAACCTAAGCAAATCTATGTATGTGTCAACAAAATCCTGAAAAACTGTTGCTCTGTCCATGCTGCAATTGAAAGGGACATGTTTAGGTTTTATGAGCGTAAGTGTAGCTAACTGGCTTGTCATTCTGGCAGCATAACTGTAGTAACCTCATCTTCGCTTACATGATGTTCACCCAGGATCCTGGGCAAGCTAGCAGACTCTTGTGGAAAGCCAGCTGGGCTCTCTACCTGGAGACTGCTGCATAGGTGTGTCCTGTGTGGTGCTGTGGGTTAATGCTGTTACATTACATGTTCAGCCTTGAGTAAAGAAGGCTCAGGATCAGTTATCACCCTGTTCAAGTACTGGGAGAATGGCTGCAAAGAAGATGGAGGCTCTCTTTACAAGGAGTCACACAGAAAAGATGAGGGATAATGGGCACAAGTTACTCCTGAGGTCATTCTCGTTGGACATCTAGAGGAAAATTTTTCACGATGAGAACAGCCACTGGAATAACCTCCCCAGGGAAGTGGTGACTTCCCCAGCGTTGGATGTTTTTAATATTCAGCTGGACAGGGTGCTGGGCTATCTTGTCTAGACTGTGCTTTTGCCAAGAGAGGCTGGGCCAGATGATCCTTGGGGTCACTTCCAACCTGGTATTCTGTAATTATAGAAAAGGCACTGTGGGCTCAGTCACAGGCTGTTAATAATAATCAGAGGGTTTAAATACTGCTGAAGTTTGACCTTTATAAGGAAGCTCGATAGCCTCTGCTAGAAAACTTAAGCAGTCTGTAGCCTGGAGAGAAGCAATTTTTAAAATTTATTTTGCTTTTATTTGACATGTTGCTTAGTTCTGAAATAAAAATGGTTTTCGTTGAAGTGTTCCCTGCAGAGGAAGAAGGATTATTGTTAGGAAAGGCAATACAAATAAAAATGTTAAGTTTTATCTGGCAGATTTTAAACCAGGAAGAAAATACAGTTTATCCGCTTACCTCATCTTCATAATAAAGCTTTGCTAACTTTCCCTTCTCCTTTCCCCAGAAAAGTGGATCTAGGCTTTTGATATACATAGTCCTAGTGATATTAAAATTTATGATCTTGACATGACAGGAAATAACCAAATAGTGTCACAGGTGCAGAAATGCAAGATGCAGAAGGAAGTTCAGAATTTCTTTTCCTTCCATGTTATGGAACACACGAAGACTCAGTCCTCTACCCTTTCAACACTGACATGAGTTATGCCAGTACAGCTTTCTACCACTTCAGGAACCTCTGAAGCTGAGGGAGGTGAAAATAACATGTGGACAGGCTTCTGCCTCTGTGAATCTGCAGAGATGCAGGGCTTTGCTAGTGTGTGCGGGGTGTGGTGTTGGGGTTTGCTTTTGTATTTATTTGTTTACAATTTTATTGTTCATGGGTACAAGCGGTAGAGCAAAAGTCTTCGTGCATAGCTGTTCTCTAATTTGTTAGCTGTCTGTCTTTGGCAGATTCCCTTAAAGGCCTAGACTTCCATGGCTGCAGCCTGACCTCATGGATTTACATGGCAGGCTTTGATCCAGTCTGGCAAATGCAATTCATATTGCTGTTTCCTGATGTAACAGACTTTCCTTTCGAGTTTCATTCTGATGCTCATTCACACTTTGCGCACTCATAGACTGCTTCGCTGTAACTACTTCTACTTACAATTAAAGTTAAGCTACTACATTTCCGTTTTTTTGTTTCTTTTTTTTTAGAAATATTTATATTCCTCCAGTGACTTTTTTTTTTTCCAAATATTCAGATAAATATACTACTGTTATCAGAGCTAATAGTTTATTTTATAGAATAAAAGAATAAAGATTTTCAGTCCCAATAGAGAAAAATTGGGGGGGGGGAGGGGTCATTGAGACATTATTTGTGCATACTTATCAAAAAATGTATGACTGATTTGGGTGTTCCAAAAGCTTCAACAAAAACTGTTAATTAGCCAACAGTGCCAGAAATGATCCAATAAAACATTGAAAATCTTAATCTGAATTTGGATTAGAATATGTGTTTCTTGAAGATCGACACAAAAGCTTTGTATTTCACCTGAACAAGTTTCCCTTGACCTGATGATACAGATAGCTGCCAACCTGTTTGCTTGCTCTAGACTGTTACACATATCGATCCAATGTTAAGCTTCAGAAAGACTGCATATGCAATCTGAAAGATGAGTAGAGCTAGTTTTTCACAGCTGTTTTACATGGCCTGCCTGCATTTGTTCCACGGAGTTGAGTAGAGCTTTCTGGATACAGCAATGAGTACCCAAACTGTGTGTTTATCCCATAGAGGTACATCTAAATTGCACCTGTTCCCATTTTGGTCTGCTGGTGTTTCTTTCCTTATTTCTTTTGTATTTCTTTCATTATTGATAGCTTTAGTCTTACTATTTTTGCATTACATGGGGTTTCACGCTAGTCTTTTAAGTAAAAATATTACCTGAAATGTTCTGAATTTCTCTGTAGGGAAACTGTTGGGAAGAGCAATTGTCTCTACCTTGTGGAAGGATAGATCACATTCCTCTGTGCCTGCCCCCCTCCTGCCCCTGATAAAATTGCTCACAAAAATGTTAGCAATTGTTAGATGAATTTTCATACCTTATGAAATAAATGTGTCCTTGTTTATTCAGTGGTGTTTTATCTTGGTGTTCAGTCAGGTTGAATCAACATGGAAGAACATCTTATGCTTAAAGTGGCATGAGACCAGGAACAGGAGTGTCGTGGGCAGGAATGCTCCAATTGCCTTTTATTTTTTCTTATTAATACAGACTGATTTTTCAGTGTCTGTGCACCTCACACCCTGATCCATAGCCGGTTCAAATTTCTTTTGTCTGAGTCTGTGAACCGTCTATGCTTTTAGCCCCTACATCACTATTTTTACGTTTGAAAATTTAGTTTGGAGAGAAATGTTTTCAGTTTCTTTCTGCTTGGCACTGAAAATAAGTTGGGTATCGTCTGACCTGTTAACACTAACAGCTTCATCATCTTCCAAAACTCAAAAAAATCTGGAGATGTTCTTCAGAGTGGTTTCCTTTCTTAGCTGTCCCTTAAATAATAGGAAATCCAAAGCTTTGCATACATGCAGTCTGAGTGTTTTCAGCCCCATTCTGTGATATTCTGCCGTTTTTCTGTTGAATGGAGGAATATTATTCTAGTTGTTTTTCAAAAGAGATTTTAAGTACGTGTTTTAAAATATACAAAGATAAATCAAGTGTGAGGTAAAAATATAAGTAATTTGCTATGGAATATCTTAATTGCTTGCTCTGTTTTTTGATTATATGCCTTATTCTCCACCTTCCTTTGAGGAGGTTTTTGTTTTTGAGCGTGAAGCTCAAAGTTGAGAGAATCTTTCAAGTAATCATTTCACTGCTTGCTTGTATTCCTAAACCAGATATTTGTAGATGTACATTTTAAAACATTCTTCTCTGCTCACTGTGTAGAAAAACAGCTTGAAAACAAGGGCTTGCATCTTATAAAGAAAGCAGTGTGATTTGCATGTAAACACCACAGGGTAAGATAAGTTATCAATGGAAATGAGCTTATGTTTCTCCAATCAGAATTTCTAGAATATGTGAATTGTGCTTCCATGATGTTGTGGGAGATGATTTCTGGTCTTCAGTTCTTGCTTGTCATGAATCAGGATTGTGTAGATGAACCTCCTATAATGGAGACACATGAAACAATAAACCCATTGCTTCCCTGCCTCTTGGAAAAGGTCACTCAAGGTGGTTTGGCATTGAATTCTGCATTTCACCCTTTGAGGTTATTATTCCCACCTGTGCCCTTTCTGCTTCTTGTCAGCAAGGAGTTCCCATCCTCGAAAGAATGTTATAGTTTGTTTTTTTTTTTTCCTTGGTGCTGGACACTACCTAAATTGTGACCGTTGTCTTCTAGGACAGTCCTGAAGGTACACAATGAAACTTGCCAGCCACATCAAAATACTCTTTTGGTGGAATGACGGAATCTTGCGGATGACAGCTTAAGATCTCTAAATTTGACTTTCTGCACCTTGTCCCATTTTTATGGAAAAGTTAAAGTACTGCCATCCACTTCTAAAATGTATTAAACTTTGCCTATTTAAGGATAGGAGCCTATTCTGCTTAAGTTGGTGGAGATTTTGAGAGCTGTGTAGCTGAAAGTAAAAAACCCAGGAAGCCTGGTATTGAGTCCTCTATGTGATCTTTGTTTATTCCTTACAGTTTCCCCCAAGGGGAATCTCTAAATGTTTTTTGTTTTTGAGAAAAGCAGGTTATATTTTTTTCTCCATAGAACAACTGGTGAAATATGGAACGCTGAAAAGCCTCCTCAATGAAGCACTGTTCTGAAACATTGCTGGCTGCTTCTCCTTTCTTTCCAGTCATGCAGGAGTTCCAAAACTGTAAATATTCAAGTGTTCCACTTGTGCAAGAATATATATTTTCCAATCCAAAGTGAATAGAAGACTGTTGAAAGAGGCCAGCTCTTGCCTATTAATTAATATTGTTGTGGCTTGTAAAGTAGGGGAATGGAACTTTTGAAACTGCAGCTTTCTTTTTGATGTACTGCTGGCTGTTATGGCTTTCAGAATTATGAAAGACACTTAAGTACAAATTGGAGAATAATGTCAAGGGAAAAAAATAATCCGTTTTTGGCTGTGTTTTAAAATAAATTAAATGTCAGAAATGTTCAAAACCAGTGTTCCCATTTTGATTCATTCCCTTGCATTAACATATGCTCAGCATTGTGTTGTGATGATCCTTACCATTTCAAATTAAAAACAAAAAGAAGACTGAAGTTAGAGAGGCAAAGATTTATTTATTTATTTTTTCCTTCTCTCATGCTGAAGTAGGAACGTTTTCCAGTCCAGTAAGTAAGGAAACATTTGCAAATGGGGAAGGAGTAGAATTTTAGAGTGAGATGCTCTGAAAATCGGAGTAAACAGAATATTTTTAATTAACTGGTAACAGGAAGAAACAATTGGATAGTTTTTGGCTGTGTTGTTGTTTTGTTGTTTTTTTTTTTTTTTTTTGTTGTTGTTTTTTTTTATGTGGTTGGTTTGGTTGGTTGGTTGGTTTTTAACCTCCTTGAAAGATTCAGGTGTGTGTATTTAGGTAATATTTGGGGTTGGGGGAGGGGGTATGTGTGTTGTTTTTTCCTGGGCAGCTGTTTCCACGCTACTGCCTGTTTTTTGGATTGTGAGATCTGAAGGCCATAGATATATTGCTGCCCTTAAGACAGGTCACCTTTCAATAGCCATGGAAACCAGGGACTCTAGCTAGAAATTACCAGACTGTTTCCAGGAGGTACTTTGTTTTTCCCAGATCAGCAGGTTGTAGCAAAGCCTTAATTCTGGTTAGCTCCGCTAAAGTGTAGCTTAACACATTTGTAGTTCTAGAAAGAGATTAAAGTAAACTGTTTTCTAACAATTTCCAACTGTAAAAAGTGAGCAGTGTCGTGGCCATTTCACTGTGTATTTGTGTGCAAATATGCACAAGAAACTGGAAGAAAGGTTGAGACTGTTCTCTCAACTTCTATTGCAACTTTTCCCCTCATCTCATTCACACTAGATATTATTAGCACTACACCACTCTACATGGAATATAGCTTGTCAAGTACTAGCTAGTGATGTGAATTAACTTCCTTATCTTAAACTAAACAATTATCTTGAGTCTCCTATGGTAGGACCTCAGTTTATGCTCCAGAAAAGACACTTCAGTACAATCACTTAAACTCCCTTGGGTTCTTAGTAAAGGAAGGCAATGATGTTCCTCAAATTCAATAATCAATTTGAGATTTTATTGCTCTGTTGGGCAGGATGCCTCTAAAAGGTGGCTGAGAACAGTATTTGGAAACTTCCCCATAGCTGGTAAAACCCTTAGAATCTGAGACTAGGTGGAGTCTGATTCAGAAGTCTGTAGCTTTAAAGAAGAGAAATTTTTTTGCAGTAACTGAGCATTCTTTCAAAAAGTAGATTTTGGTAAACTTCACAGGAGATTTTTTTTTTACTGAAACAATGAGTATATTTTTGGAATGACTCAATGCTGATTGGTTTAGTAGGCTGTATTATGCAAAAGGGTATATTATATTCTAATTAAAAGTTAATATAGGTTAAGCAAACTTTGAGTTTTCCAAGTTTAGTTCTGTTTAACTTTGGTTAAGAAAATATTTGTGTTTATGCAAAGCTGTCCAGTGGCATATTTTAGGCATCTTTATCTTTCTGTCAGTGTCAATATGCTTTTTTACTTTGAAAATTTTTAAAGGGATAGTGTGTGTTAGTGTCACCCTTAAATTGCAGAGCTGAGTGATAACCAGCTTCAGCAAATGTAGCCCCTGAGCTTTATTGTGTACTTAATTTGGAATAGTGCATGGTGCCAAAAATACCATTCCTTCATGTTGTTACAGGTGACTGTATTGCATGCTTCAATTACCTTGTCTTTTTTTTGTCCTTTTTGGTGACATTAAATTTTGTAGTTGAGATGTATATTTAAATGCATTTATGTTTGCTTGCAGTCTTGCTTAAGGTGAAAGTTTTGTAATACAGTTCACCTTAATTGATTAGTTAACATTCTATACCAAAGAAAATCTGTCTGCTTTTATTTAATAACTTGATGTCAGCAATAGATTGGCTTACACCTTGAGTATTATTTTATATTTGTGAACTAGTAACAGAGGTTACAATAACTAAGAGGCAGACAAGGTATAGGGCTTTCCAAGCTATTCCCATATGGTTTGAGCAACCTGATCTAGTGGAAGTTGTCCCTCCCCATGACATGGGGGTTGGAATCAAATGATCTTTAAGGTTCTGAGTCATTTTGACTGTGATTACTGTGGGCTTAAAGTTTTTAGGGTTATGCCCTGAAGAGAAAGAGAAAATTGAATATGCATTACATTGAGTGTATCCAGGATAAATGAGAAAGATGGCTAATCAAGGTAAGAAGAAGACGAATATTGAAATTATTAAAAATGCCTTTTTGTGTCTTTAGCTAGGATTTTGGTATCTGGATATTTCAGGAACGTCTCAGGGGACTATTTATAAATTCTCAGGACAAGCTTTTAGGGGAAAATTTATAAATAAGAACACTGGAAATCCTTCTTTACAATCTCACTAGCTTGAAAAAAGATCTTCATTGCAATCTACCGATGGCAGGGTAGAGTATTTATCATCTTTGAGGAAAAAAAGCAAATGTAAAAGAGAACAGAGCTACCTTAGGATTGCATAACTGTGATGTTGACAATACTAATATAAGAAGTATTTCACGTACTTGTTTCTGCACAGCTTTTGGGTGTGGGTTAACGAAGGATTACTGAAGGATCACCCCAATACAGGAAAGTAATACTGTTCTGTAGTAGGCCTTGTTTTGTGCTTTGCAGACCTCAGGAAGGTATTAATTTGACTGAGCTTTTTCAGGTCTTGAAATCCTCTTGTTCTCTTTGTTCTTCCTTGTTACTAATAGACTCAGCTGTATTATGTGTATTTCTACTTTGCTGCTGCAACTTACTGAAAGCCAAACAACAGGGTAGGTTTGTTTTCCAGGAACTGAATGCTGATATTCATCCTGCTTCCATGCTTTTCATGGGATGATATAGAGATGATATCTGTCACTGTAGAAGCAGTTCATGAAAAAGTGATCCTTCAGTGGCTGGGATAACCAAATGGGTGATGAATACCCTGTGAAATCGTGCTCCAACAATCACGACTATTGGATACCTCAGAAAATATGTTGTTGTGAGTAAAAACATGAATGGAATAGTGCTGATTAATGTAAAATGTAGGGTAAGAGGATCAGGAAGGTTCAGTGAAGAAAGACGCACAAACAGCAACTTTTAAAGGTGATGAATACAGAAGAAAATATGTCCTTTATACAGATTCTTTTCTTGCTGAGTTAGAATTTGAATATATATGGGATTATTCTTAAAGAGTGTTTTTTTTCAGAATGTACTTTGTGGTACTTTTCCCTCTGTGGTAGTTGGGCAGCCTGCTGTTTTTTGTAATAGCATTGCCCTTCGCATACAGACTTCTCAGTAGAAGTGAGAGTAGAAGTGAGTAGAAGTTTTGCTCTTGAGGAATTGCAGAAATTGTAATTGAGGTGGGTCTGATTTGGTGAATAGGTTATACTCTCTGCTCCAGGTAGATCCTGCTATCCAGTGTTTGATGATTAGATCTTTAGAGCAATGACTGCTGTAATTAGTTCTTCATTGTAGCATTCATTTAGGTTTCTCTTAAAATAGACAAACCACCAACCAACCAACCCTCCCCCGCAAAACTCCAACCAAACAAGAAACCCACATCACAACAAACCTCCTCCCCTTAGAAACCAAAAAAAAGAAACCCCGACAACCCAAACCCTATACTTTGGAATTCAATTTCTTCCTGATCTGTGTAAGAGCTGAAAATGAGGTTTACTATATGTGCGCTTGCTTTCATTAAATGGATTAAGAGGAAGAGATGCTTCTGCGGTGTCACAGTTCCAGACTTCTGTGTCAAAGGCACTAAGCTTGAAGAGCTCGTAAGGTTAATGTGGTAATTCCCTTAAAGTTCAATGTGGTAAGCACCTGGCTGTATACTTGGTCTGAAAGGGTTTGTACCAAGGTGGGCATTGGTCTCTTTTCCCAAGTAACAAACAAGAGGACAAGAGGAAATGGCCTTAAATTGCACCAGGGGAGGTTTAGGTTGGCTATTAGGAAAAAACTCTTCACTGGAAGAGTTATCAAACATTGGAAGAGGTTGCCCAGGGGAGTGGTGAGTCACTGTCCCTAGAGCTGTTTAGAAGATGTGGTGCTTAAGGATATGGTGCACATGTTTCAGTGGTGGGCTTGGCAGTGCTATGTTAATGGTTGGACTCGATCTTAAAGGTCTTCTCCAATCTTAACAGTTCTATAATTATATATATAAAATGTTGGACTGATGGTCCCTTTTTTTTTTTTTTTTTTTTTCTTCCCAGTTGTCAGGTCGCTTGTTTCCTGAAAGCTTCAAACTGGATTTCTCTGGTATATAGGATGTTTAGTGACTTCTTTGGGCTTCATTCTGGTCAGACTGTTGAGGGGATATTATCTATTTCAGCTGTTTTCTTAATCTTAGTTGTCTTATGTGGGACTTGATGTTGTTTCTTTTAGTCTAGTCAGGTGTCGTGGTTTAAGCTCTATAAACTCACGAAGCCGCTCTCTCTCTCACTCCCCACTCTTTCTTCCCTCTGCTCCTGGAGGGATGGGAAGGAGAATCAAAAGAATGCAACTCCCACCGGTTGAGATAAGAACAGTTTAGTAACTAAGGTATAACACAAACCACTGCTGCTACCACCAGTAATAATAATGACAAGGCAAATACAAGGAAAGAATACAATAGCTCACCACCCAGCTCGATCAAGCAGTGCACCCCCCACTGTGCACTCCTACCGGCTGCGAGCCCCCACAGTGCACCCCCACCACCCTTCCGGGTCTCTGCCCTCCGTCTTTTCCTCCTGGACATGATGTGCTCTGGTATGGGATAACCTCTTTGGTTAGTCTAGGTCAGGTATCCTGTTTCTGCTTCCTCTCGGCTTCCCCTCCTCCCTGGCAGAGCATGAGACTCAGAAGGTCCTTGGTCAGACCAAAACATTCTAAGCCATAACTATAAACATCAGTGTTATCAGTGCTGTTCCCAGACCAAAAGTCGAAAACACAGCACTGCACCAGCTACTATGAAGGAGAAAAAAATGGCTGCTGCTGCTGAGCCCATGACATCAGGTCTTTTTGTTTCTTCCATCTTCCTTCTTTTCATATCTCTGTTAGTTTTCTCTCCTGTTTCTTGAGGGAGAGGTTTTTTCTTTTTTCCAGTTTAGTGTGAAATCCCCAGTTTATTTTCCCCTGTTTATTTTCTTTGTCCTCCCATTTTGTCCAATTTCTCCATTTTCATCCCAAACCCCTTTTTCCACATTAGCTATCTTCTTTTCTCATTTTGTACTGGCATTTTTTTTCTTATTTTCATGCAATCCATGTTTCAGAAGCTACATAATTTCGGTGTTGCTAGGTGTATCAATATTATGTTGCAATTTTTAAGAAGCCATTAAACTTGGCAAATTTTGTGACTCTTACTGTTGTATGTTATAATAATTATCCCTACCTATTAATCAAGACAGAAAGACTAGTAACTGATATAATGAACCAATTCTATGCCACATTATTGAAGTAAATTCGTATTTACTTTGTGTAAGGAATATTTTAAGTATATTAGAAAGGATGTTGTAAGGATAGAAAACATTAAAATGGTTCAGCTAACAAACTGTGACTGCTTTTTACTTCTACTCAAGAGTCTATTTATTCAAGAGGTTGAATGACTTTAAAATCTACTCATTATTCACCATGCAGTAAGAAATACTGTGCCTCCTAAATCAAATTTTAACAATCTGCTCCCGATTTAACTCCTATTTAACCTTTTGAGCCTAATTATTTCTCAGTAAGCCAGCTAAATCCTAGCCTATCGTATAAAGTCATCCAGCCGTCACCTGCGAGTACAGCATTTGTTAATATTTGGAATTGAAGACACATTGGGCTACAGCTGCAAGACTACTGCAGTTTTGCTTGCTGATAAAAGAATGCTAATTTGTTGCCTGTAATTCTGTGTGCATTGAAAGTGACCTTACTGCTAGAACTTGCTGAGACATGTATTGACTCACATATAGCAAGCTCTCAAGTTTCTGTTAGTTTAAATACTGGGTATGGAATTAAATATGTAATTCTTAATAACTGAAAAGTTGATGGGCCTCAAATTTAGTGGACTTCTAAATTTAATATTCAATAAAGGAAACTTGTTCAAAAATTTGAAGCTGTTGCTGTTTGAAAACAAATTGCAGCATTGTGTTAAAATTCCGCTCACACTACCCACAAAATCCAGGGTTTTCTGTAGTAGAAATGTAAGTGCATTGTGCTTGGCCTCTGTGCTGATTTGTTTTACTTCTATGAAGGCTGACTGAAAGTCTTAGACAAGGGCTATAGTTATGCTTTCTTTATAACCAGAAGGCAAAGACTGCAGGGAGAAATATTCTTCTCTCTCCCCTGGCTCCCTGAACCAAAAAGTTGAGGAGGATATATGTAGTATCAGGCTTGCTTATCTTGCTCAGTCCCATAATGTAAAGTCTGGGAGACGTATTATCCAAAAGGTCTTTTTGGACCAAGACTAAGACAAGCAGGCAGTGCAGGAGGGGTAATGTCTGTTTTTTGCTGTCTGGAAGAAAGGCAAATATTTGCTTTGAGGTCATCCCTGGAGTTGGATGGTGCTCTGGTTGCCTCACTCCGGTGGCACAGGGTTGCATGTGTACAGGGCAGATGGGAGGCCCCTGTTGCACCAGCCCTCCTCGAGCATCTTTGAAAGCCTATGGAATAGCAGTCTTTTGGTTACATGAATGCTCTGTGTCGACCTGCTTTTCAAGGATTACACTGAGGCTAACTTGTGCTTCTCTCCAAGTCTTATGCCTCTGCTAAACATGAGTTTTTTAGTCTTGAATGGTTCTCCTTCAGTACCCTTTGAAAGAAACGCAGTAAATAATCTTTTTCTTTTCAGCTAATCATTAGAAATATCATGATACAAATCAGCTGTCATGTAAATACCTGTCAAAATAATAAATTGGCCACAAAACCCCTCTAACTGGTCACAAAAGCATGAATCAGAGTCAGAAATTGATCTGTTTTAGGAAGAGGCAGATAGTATGTAGCCATGTATGGCTAGGAAGGTAACAGACTGAAACTTCCACAATGAGCTATCTGTTGCAGGAGAAACTCCAGGAAAAACAATATCCCCCAGCAGTTTGGATACTAGGAATTATGTACAAACTTAATGAATGAAGAAATGCTGCTGTATGTCTGTTACCCAACTTTCCCTTCTATTTGTGAGTGGGGTTTTTGTTTTATTTTTATTTTGTAAAAGCCCCTTTGTGTGTTGTCTTTGATCCATCCAGGATGGAAGCGTTTGCAGTGTGAAAAATCTGGCAACTGCTTTCAGTAATTATTTTGTAGCTTTAGGTCTCTTCAGCTGTACTTATTTTTGGTTTTCCTGCCTAATTTGATGCACAAAGTAATTTGGGAATCCTCTGTGGGAAGCCAAATTCATCCCCTGATCTCACCATGAATAATTAGATGCTTGCAATATGTAACTTTGTTACTGATAGATAAAACAATCTTTAGTCATTATTATGCAGTTTATAAATATATAGATGTAAAGCAATAGAAAGATGGAAGGAAAACCCAATAAACAAAGCATACTATTGTTTGTGAACACAGGGAAAACTCCTTACTTGAAGAGTTGGAATGGAAAGCTCCATCTACTTAGTGTATGCAAAATAACAAAATAATAGCGGAAGATTAAAGCAGAAGGTTGAGTCCTGGGTTTACAGCAGTGTTTTGTACAGTTGGTGTATTGAACAGCAGCTTTGGCACAAGTACCTTGATATGAGAGGTGGGGGTTTTCTTGAAGGACAGCTGCCATACCACGTAAAAAATAGTTGCTCTGTCAGGGGTCACTTTTGCTAGTGATTTTTAATGAATCGATTTATTGATATTGCTATGGATTCTGAAAAAAATTCTAATATGTTGAGCTTTATTGGGTTTGATTTTATTGTTTTGTAGTGGTAAAATCATGCCCTCTGTCTTGTTTTAAGCATCAGCATCCAAAAGGCTTAAATGCTCAAAAACCACCAGGGAAGAAAAAGGCAGCTGAACCTTGACTGATTTTACATTAGTTCAGTTTGATTTCAGCCAGCCAGATAGGCATCTGTTGCCTCATGAGGCTCTGGCATAATAGGCAAAGGCTACTGATGTCGTAACTGTAATGTGTAGTCTTCACAGATTGACAGGAAAGTATATTGGCTTTCTCTCTCACTCACTTTAGTTCCTATTTTGTTGGCAAGTTCTCCAGCTCTCCTCTTTGAAATTTGAAATTTATACCTTTTTAATTCAGGCAGTTGTGCAAAATAGAAGAAAAAAAAAGGAATCTGGTGGTGATGGGGATAGGTGAGGTTGTTAACGTGTTCTCTTTGAGGACTTCTTGAGCTGATAGTCTCAAGGTTTGGTATACAAGTGTTTTGTGTAGGACAGAGGTGGGAAGGAAGATAGCTTTTATGTTATCACTTATAATATTCCTAGTATTGTGAGCAATTCAGAGTTAACCTTACAGTTTTGCACAGTCTCTGTTCTGTGGTGTGGTACCTTTTAATATATAGTCCCAAAGAGTTACTCTGCATGCACCTTGTCTTTAGACTCTAGTGTTGTTCCCCTCTGCTCTATTTCACAGAGCTCTACGTCTGCAAGGTAGTGGAATGTAGAAACTGAAAATGTGGAAAATCTCTAGGTTTCTAATTAAGCTACGTCTTCCATCTTTATCTCATGCTTCTTAGTATAAATAAATTATTATAAGTTTAATCTTCACATTAACAGGGTTTTAGAAGTGAAAAAAAAAAAGTGTTAAATGTCCTAAAAACTAAAAAAATAAAATAAAAAAAAAAAATTGGAAATTCTCACATCTCGGTCATTTTGTTTTGAGAAATCTTTATTTTTAATTGAAACAGATGATGGTTTGGGTATATACTACTCTGGATGAAGTTTGTCTGTTCTGCTGCAAGTAAATATGTGCTCTGAGCAGCATAGAATCATAGAATCATAGAATAGTAAGGGTTGGAAAGGACCTCAAGATCATCAAGTTCCAACCCCCCTGCCATGGGCAGGGACACCAGAATCATTCCCTTTGCTCTAAGTGATTTGAGATTATTTTCTCCAGATCAGCCAGTCTAGGAGGTTCTGTAAGTATACAGCAGCTTGCTTTTCCTTTATGTGCTAAATGGTTGACTGAAAAAATAAATGTGAGATCTCAAGATGTGCATTTTCAAGTTAGATGTTTGAATTTGTGTACATATACATGCATGTGTGTGTGTGTATACCAATAAGGCCATTATAAGATGGAAAAAGTGATAAACACTTCAGAAGGCATCACAAACCATGCTTTTGAACTTCTAAAGTTATTGTTATGGGAGAACAATGTATGGTAAATGATTTGCAGCACAAAGTTGTTTCTATTCTTCTCTTTAGGTATGTGAGAAATGCCTCAGGGTTCCCCATTGACTATTTTCTGCCTGAGTGACAGAACTGGGATCCAGCCATGTAAGCTTTAGGGGATGATTGAAAAGCACGCTATCCCCACACGTATCTTATCCTGCACCAGCCAGTATTTTACTGTTTTTCAGACCATGTTAAAAGAAGTAATTTACTGGATTTTCTTTACTCCAAGTTCATAAATGGCTTAAGATAATCAGATAAAGGTCAAGGGCGTTGACATGTGCTAGAAGCTGTGAGTGTTTCTACACTTCAGTATGATTTTTTTAGTGTGTATTTTGTTTACACATCCCTCAAGGTGCTGTGCAGTTCAATTAGAGTCACTAGGTTTCAGAGCGCTGTGAAATCAGGGATTCTGTGTTCTGCTGAGGCTTTTGAAATGGTGATGGCAAGTCCTCTTAGAGACAGGGTAAGGTTTTTTGGTATTATTTGTAATTGACTGAGGACAGAGTAGTGATAATTTTGTTGTTATTGTTTAAAGCGTTTTTACTTTGCCCTCCTAATGCATCCTCATAATTTACTGGCAAAGTTAATGGCTTTAACCCTATCACTTATCCTGTTTCTTTTTCCTTCTTAGTACTCGCAGTTAACCACATTCTCAGGTTTATGCTGCTAAGTGTACATTTTAGCATCAATATTTTCCCCTGTAAATTATCTGAAGCATTTAACTAACCAAAATATCCAAGAGCTTTGGGTTGTGCTGAATACCAAAAGTGCATGCTGTTAATTGTTCATTTCTTGAAATAATGTGCAGTCCTTTTTGTGCTTTGCCTTCTGATAGCAGGCACTTGGGTTCTGGCTGTATCACAGCAGCAGTGTTGCCCTTGCACTAGAGAGCATTCTTCTGGATGTAAAGTTCACTTGTCCTAAAAAAACCTTTCCTCCTGCAGCTAATTGAGGTGTGTCGTGGTTTAAGCTTCTCAGCCACACACAGTTTTGCTCACTCAACTCACTTCCCCCTCTTTCTTCCCTCCGCTCCTGAAGGAATGGGAAGGAGAATCAAAAGAATGCAACTCCCACAGGTTGAGATAAGAACAGTCCAGCAACTAAGGTGTAACACAAACCACCACTGCTACTGCCAATAATAATAATGACAAGAGAAAAATACAAGGGAAGAGTTTTTCTTCCCCCCCCACTCCGGGGTGGGGGGGGGGAGGGGGGAACAAGAATCGAAAGAACGCAACTCCCACAGGTCGAGATAGGAATAGCCCAGCAACCAAGGTACAACACAAACCACTGCCACCACCACCAATAATAATAACAACAAAAGAAATACAAGGGAAGAGGATAGAACTGCTCACCACCCGAGGACCGAGCTGTGAACTGAAACAAAAACTCTTCTGGGTTCTGGCCCCCAGTTTTTTGTTTTTTTTTTTTTTTTTTTTTTTTTTTTTTTTTTCCTCACATCCTGGACATGACGTGCTGTGGCATGGAATAACCTCTTTGATCAGTTTGGATCAGGTGTCCTGTCTCTGCTTCGCCCCGGCTTCCCCCCTTCCTTGGCAGAGCATGAGACTCAGCAAGTCCTTGGCCAGCCTAAACATCACCAAGCAGTAACTGAAAACACTGGTGTTATCAGCACTGTTCCCAGGCCCAAAATCAAAACCACAGCGCTGCACCAGCTACCAAGAAGGAGAAAAATGACTGCTGCTGCTGAACCCAGGACAGGTGATATACTGGGGAGTGAGAGTGATTTGTGTTAAGGGTAGAGCTTTGCTTGAGGATGTGTCCCACCAACCCTCTGTCCCATTTTATATTGCAGTATTTAATGTGCTGTGGAGCTGAGTAGCTCAAATAAGATGCTACCAGCTCTCTGCTATCCAGACCTGATCAGACCTATACAATCCTCATATGCAGGAAAGTATAGCTTGCCTGGCATTCCTCTACACCTTTCTGCCCAAATACTTCTCATGCTATACTGGCATGATACCAAAGTAACTTCTGTGACTTCAGTGAAGCTTATGAATTTCACTGTAAAATGCATATATGTGATGATGGGGTCCTATATTTTTCAGATGTATTCTCTTTCTTACAGTGGAATAGGTGAACAGAAGACAAGAATGTGTGTTGAGTGAAGAATCAGCTTGTTAGGAGGGCTGTGGGCAGGATTGAGGAGAGGTGCTGAAGGATATATGTGCATTTATGTTTCCTGTAATATTCACTGGATTGTAAAGTGGAGAAGTATTAGCCACGAATTTTGTAGTAGCTAGGTTATTTTGAAACCTGGCAAATTTTACCTTTGGAGATATGTTGGGGTTTTTTTTTTCTTTTTTTTAAAAATTTATTCTTCTTTTTCTTCTTCTGGAAGCAATCTGGTTTAGAATTAAAGGACGATTCTAAAAATGACCGGATGGCAATGGGAAAAATACCTGAGTAGCAGTTTCCCAGGCACAGATTAGGTATCCCAATCTGTCCCTGAAGGAAATATTCTCTAAACTTTCAGATAAGTCTGTAATATTGAAAGACAGTCTACTTGCAAGTTCTCAATATGCAAGCAGGCTTATTATCTTCAGGATACTTTAAAAGGTATTGAATAGTTACATCTGTGGGTTTTGCATGTGAAGAGTGGATGGATGCATTTAAAAAAGAAATTGAGAGCACTTCCAGTAATTACAGATTTGGCTAGGGTGCTATGAGATACTTTTTTTGTAATTATATAATAGAAATAATATAGCTAGTGTTAGGAATCAGTTTTTCATGTGATTTGGCTGTCTGAATTCATAAGGATATTGCTGTACTAATAGACCTACACCATTGTGAAGAAAGATGGTTTCTAATGGCCTTGACAATAGCTGGGAAATCACCCCTGGAAATTTGTGTGTACAAATCAAAGAATACATTGGCACATGGAAACAGATTGCTGATCCGGGGGCCATTTCTTTCAGATATAATAATAAACTCACAAAAGCTGGTGCAGTGCCCAAATGCATACCCCAATGTAATAGCGGTCTTTCCTTCCTTCCCCCCGTGCTCTCCCTGTGGCACTTGGCTGAGCTGAGCCCCTTGTCTTCCTTTTGTGCATAAGTAAAACTAATAATTCTAAATGTAATGAAAATGAACAGTAACCCTAACTTTTGTGATAAGTTCCAACCAAGTCACCAGTATATGCAGTAATTATGGATGCTTTTTCTGTCTATTATGTACTTGATGTTTTTAATTAAGTCCCAACCCCCCCCAATGTCCCTTTCCTCTATTCCTCTAATTAAGCCTCAGCTAAAGTAAGAGGATAAATAATTTGAGTAGAATGAAAGCTATATTCTAGTAGAAAAAACTGCTATGTTTCAGAAATGACTTGTCCAATGGTAGAATGAACTGCACTTTGTTCCCAGTTCAAGCCATAGAAGAGTATAAGGGTTTCTCCTTTGCTTTAAGATAGTGAAAACTATAGTTTTATCTTAAATTGCATCACAAGGTTTGCTTTCAAGGGCAGTCTGCTGGTCTGCCTTGCATTTGACAATCC
Organism: Amazona ochrocephala; assembly: GCA_039720435.1. Taxonomy (NCBI): domain Eukaryota; kingdom Metazoa; phylum Chordata; class Aves; order Psittaciformes; family Psittacidae; genus Amazona; species Amazona ochrocephala. Next base: position 69,131,683 of record CM077879.1, read on the forward strand.
TGCATTCATTGACTGAGAACTTTCTAAAAGCAAAAACTAGCTTTGATTCACTTTTACATGTAAACATAGTATATGAGGCTGTGGGCTTTGACTAAGGCTTTGTCCAAACTGAAAGAGTAGGGAAACAGTGGATCTGGAGCTAAACTGACATGCCAATTTCATTACCCTGGTGGTTTTGTTTGTGCAACTGCAGTTGTTGCTTGTTAGGTGAGGAACTTGGAGTTTCTTCTAATTTGTGGGAGTAATTTGCCCAAGACTGCAGACTCTGCAGGATATCTTTAAATAGTATACATTCATGATGTTTCCTTGTCGAATCATTATCAAAATTCATATGGTACTTATTCTGTGGATACTTACCATTTAGGATAAGGTTGGTCTTGGAACTAGCAAATGGAAACCTTAATTTAATCAAAGCAATTAATTCAGAATTCACGTTTATATCTAAGAGCAACGTTTTGAAGAAAAAGGGTAATATTCTTATTTCAGCATATGCAGCGTTGGTACCTCATGAGCAAATGCTGTCTCCAGGAGAGGCAGGGGTGGCATGGCTGGAAGACACCCGTTTCAGGCAAGTAAATGGAAGTGTTTTATTTTTATCTTTTATTTTACTCCTTTGTATGGAAGGGAAATTTAAGAGGTAGTTTTAGTGCTTTCAGCAGCACTGGACCTTTAAGGGGAGTCCAAGAGAAACAAATGAATTTTAGTTAATTTTGTATAACTTTTGTGAACTTAGAAATACCTTTTCACTGTATGGAGTCCCAAAGTAGTGTTTTTCTTCTTGTCTTTGATAGTCTTCCAAAATGGGAACCATTACAATAAGTCTGTTGTAATTTTTATGACCTGGGTCAGAAAGAGAAGTGTTCTCATCTGTCTTATGAATAATTGTGAATTGCATAGATTTTTCTTTCAGAAATGATTAATTTCTCGCAGTTAGTTTATGTGTGTACTTCCATTTTAAAGAAAGGATTCCCTTGTGTATGAAATACTGTAGTATTTCTTTCTGCCTCTCTTAGTGGAGAGTTCAAAAGAGTAACTCCAGAATGAAGAAGCTGTGATAGCTTCCTTACCTGTAAAGATTCTCATATATTTATCTATCATAGTGGTAAGTGGCGAGACTGTCCTGTTATCTTTGGTTAGATGTCACTTCATGGTCATATCCTACTGATAGTCTTGGACTGAAAAGAATAGACTAGCTGCTGCTTTCGTTATTGTTCTTCAGAAAACCATATTTAACATCAAGAGAAACAGAAGTAGAGGATTTCTAACTCATATTGTATTTGAGCCCTGAAAAAGGTTGATACACTGAAGTGTCTTACACGGCTTGATTGGAAGAAACTGTATTTAATTTAGGTGTTAATTTTCTGCGGTGCTTCTGAGTTAGAGACTTGAAACAGGTTTGAGTCTTGAACAGTATTACATGTATGAGGCTTGCTACTGAGACCAGAAACCACTGAAAATCTTCTGATCATGCTCAGAGAGTCTCTAGTATGATTTGAACACCAGCAGTGTATTAGATTGTTTTCATAGACAGTGAGGGGTTTATTATTTTAATTTATATTATTTAGTTTTAAACCAGTATAGCACACCATAATTTTAAAGTCTGTATGTGGAGTTGTTTACTGAAAGTTAACCTGTTTTCAGCCTCTGCTGGCTAAATAAATATCAAGTAGCCTGATGTGTCAATATTGCCAATATTTGGGACTCTAGATGTGACTGCCTGTGATCTAAGCAGTATATCTCAGATGACAGACACTGGTTTTTGCTATTTCAGCTCTTCTGTAATGCAGTTTTGTGCAGCACTTAAATTGTGGTGGAAATGAAATAACAGAAATTAGAATTGCTATACAGAAGAGAGCAAAACAAAGTATTTGATAATGTCAACTTTCCTGTTAGTAAGAAACCATTAAAAAAACCAAACCTAAAATCTCTTCCAAAACACATGCCAGATGACTAAGACTGTTATTAAAGAACATTTTTGTAGTCTATAGAGCTGTATTATGATTGTGTTATTCCCCATATCTAAGTTACAAAATAGAGGACTAGAAAGAAGAGCTTCAGCTGGCTGAGAGTTTTAAAAGGCAGACAGGCAGTTACTGCTTTTGAGAAATTTCTTTCATTAAACAAAGACGGAATATAATATTCTAAATGAGATTAGAAATTTCAATTATTTAATCATGGAATAATGCCAGGCTGCTCATAGGTTTTTTTGTATCATGAGTGGTTTTAAGGTCTTTGCTGGTTGAATGTGTTTCAGATTAACTACAGCAAAACTGCTGTTTTGTTCCCCTGTGGCTCTAATTTTGAAGACCAACATCTTCAGTCAGGAGAGTCTTAAAAACCCTGAGAAAGGTTTCTGTTGAGAGAGGTAACTGTTGATTTAGCCCCTCTGTGAGTCTGTCTGCTCCATTTTGAGGAAATCACTTGGGTTCAGACTACTGGGATTCACAAATATGATGAAGTACAGATTTCGAGGAATCTCCAGAACAAAATGTGGTGAAGGAAAAAAGCTCAACTGCTGGCACATAAATATGCAAAGTTCAAATTATGAGACATACTAGAAATGTTCTTGAATCCATGCCCTGGCAATAGTATAGGCATAACTAGTACAATAATTTTCTTTAACTTTTCAGAGATGGTAAGCTAATGAGAAGCAGAAGCTTGGGGAGAAGTTGTGGCCCTTGATTTAGATAAGACTGCCTTCCACTTTCCTTTGTCACCAGGCAATTCTTAAGGTCAGACTTCACAGGAGCTAATCGAGTGTGAGATTAAATCATTAGAAGCAGTGGATGAGGCTGTGAGAGAAATGAGTCTTTTCTGTTTCTGTGTAACCTCAAGTTCACTGTGAAATGGTACACAAAGACCTTGCTGATTCAAGGAGGAGATACTGGTCAATGACCTGTTCATTTGGCAGCAACTCTGGTGTTCTGCTTGTCTGCCCTCAACTTCCATGGAGGCAGAAGCTGAACGACGTGCGAGTGAGTACCATGATGGCCTTTGAAATGCAGTATGTGTTTGCTTTCGAAACTGTTTTTGTGAAGCTGTTGATTCTGTTTTGATTGCAGATTCCTCTGCAATGTTGGCAACATCCCACATTCAAGTAGTATTTCATTTCAGCTGTATCTGTTTTAAAATCTTTAACTGAAAAAAACCCCACTTTTTGTAGTATTTATTTGCTTAGGTATTTAAATTCTTAATCTACAAAAGTTTTGAATTTTGCTAGTAACTAACTGTTCGTTGATAGGTTGTGGTGTTTTTGTTGGCCATAACATGAATAATTAGGGTAAAGCAGCCATAGAATTTGCAGTTATGTGAATTAAGACTCCCTGTAATGAGGTGATTAAAGTCGTCATTGCCTGCCTGTGACTGGGTTGACCAGCTGTTAAGCAGCTGAGTTAAACCGTTGTTTGAAGTTTCTCAAATACTGTTGTATATGCGGATGAGAGAGATCCTTTTAAATAAAGAGAAGCTATCCAGAAAGACAGAAAGAGTAGATCAGAGCTGTATTAGTTGAGTTTCTTCTTAAAAAAAAATAAAATAATATATATATATTTGGATAGTGATGGTATGTAGGGTATTCTCTAGCAAAATTAAGCAAACAGACTCCCAACTTCAAATTAAAGTACTGCCTATTAGAAAGCAGCATTATTTCCTCCTCCCACTGGCCTTTTTGGAAGGCGTGGCTTGAATTTGTGTCAAACCCGGTGAAATCTTGTAAGCTTCAATTTTTTCAACATGTTTGCCTCTAGTTTTGTGATTTGGAGAACTGGTTCAGTCTACTGTTATACCTTCTAGGTTAAGAGTACGGAAACCCCACAAATCGGCGTGCACCTTGGGGAACTGCATGTCATCTTTGTTTTTAAAATGGCAAATTTGCACTAAGTTCACCCCTGGCAGTGTTCAAGGCCAGGTTGAATGAGGCTTTGACCAACCTGGTCTAGTGGAAGGTATCCCTGCCCATGGCAGGGGCTTGGAACTGGATGGTCTTAAGGTCCTTTCCAACTCAAACCAGTTTTTCATAGAAATACTTCTTGGTCACTCCTATTCTGGGAAAGGCTTCAAAGCTAAGATGGATTCTTGGAATTTACAGATGTTTTGAATCAGTTTAGGTTAGCAATTACCCTCCATGCTTAATCTGAGGCACCACAATGTTCATCTGTAAAGTGTGTGACCTGCTGTGGCTGGTCATACTGATGAAATAATAGTGGTTTGCAAAAGTTTTGATGATAGTGCTTTTAATGTTACAGAAGAAGGATGAAAGGCGGGAATTCTTTGTGTGGGTGATCAAGTTCTTTACTACCTGCTGCTTGACTTCATTGAGGCCTACGAAGTATCTTTATTGCTGCTGTTTGCTCAGAGGACGTGAAAGTAATGCAAGGAACGAGTGTCTCTATTTTCTACTTGCTTACTGCTCTGTGTTACCATATTTTTTTTTTGGCTGTGGAAATTGAGAATGGACCCTTGTGTGCATCTGGAAGTGGACGCAGGAAATGTGGCAGTGTGGAGACTGAAAAGTGCATGCTGAGGTAGGGTTGCTCAAATTCTCATTAGTATTTAAGCTTAGACTTTGGAACTGCAAACTTTCTTTTAAGGCAGGTCAATAAGATAGCCTTTTAGATTTGGCTACATTTTTTTAATGAGGCTTGAGGATTTCAGATCCATTGTAAGACTTCCACTAAACCACCCCTACTGGAAAATCATGTATTAGTGGAAATCTGGTCTTGAAACATGATGGTAGTGACTTAGTAAAAATTTCTTTACAAAAAAACAGCCAACCAGCACCTCCCATCCTCCCAACAAAATATCTACCCTGAAGCCTCTTGGTTGCCTCTGATTCTTCTGTTCAGTCAGTGGAAGCAGCTATCCTTGTTGTCATGCCAGCTTGTACTGTGCTGTATTGCCACGTTTCTGAAATGCTCTATTTAGGTTTGTAGTCATAGCCAAAGGGAGCCTAAATTATGTAAATCTTGTCAGAACCACTGTTCAAATCTCTAGAGGAATTACTGCTTGGTTCCTGTCCATAAATGCAATTTAAAATGCAGGGCTTTCTAAAGAACAGAGAGACTGACTGCATTAAGAGCAATTTTTAGTTTTTCTTCTATATAGACTTAGCTAACACAGAGACAGAAATCTTGTTATGCCACATCTTAATTCAGCTTTCAACTATTTCATTTCCTTGTTACCTGGTCTTCATGCTTCTGTGAAAACTCTTCCTGTTTTTATGTTAGAGATTTATTTGACTGAGGAAAATGAATGTGTTCTTTCTTAATGTCTTTGTGTGTAAATTGTATTGGATTATGATTTCGTCTTGATGGGTGAAGGTAGACATTGCAACCTGCTCCAGGAAAAGGCAGCAGAAGGTACTTGGGCCTCCTTTACACAGGCTGCTCATAACTATAGAGGGACAGAAAGTGGATAGTGTACTTGGAAAATACAAAACAACAAGATGGACTTCATTTGATTCTGACATTTTCAAGTTCTATAGATTCAAATTGATTTCCTCAGCATTGCATAGCTGGAAAGGTGCAAGCTGATGTCTTGCTCTATGGGGTGACAGTCACCCTGTTATAAGGGATATGCTTTATAGGCAACTTATTGAGGCAATTTATTTTCATAGATAGTGTACACAGCCTTTAAAAAGTTTGCTGGCTTGTTTTCAGCACTAAGTGACTTTCACATCAGTCTAGTAGAAATCTTTGTTGGCGAAAAGGGGCTCTGTTAATAGCTATGCTTTTATATCCACTGAAGTTATAAAAGGAAGAAAATTGTTTTCTATGTTGTAAAGAGTAGAATAGCTAACAGTGTTATAAGATTATCTTGTCTTCCTGCCTCCATCCTAGAACTTTTCCAACAAAATAGCAGCCTGTGTTGTGACAATGATTCTACCAAATGTACAAACTGCAATTTGATCCAAAATTTGAACTCTGAAATTGAATTAAGTCTTAGGGCAATTCCTGAGTCACTGTAGAATTGAAAGGGATATATTAGGCACACAGATGTTTGTATACTATGTACCAGTCTCTTGTGACAAAAGTGAATATGAATTCTCATCAGCTGAAAAATCTGGCTAGATTGGGGAACAAATCGTAGTATTTCTCAGTACACCTTAAGGTTCTGTGTTGCTTAATGCACCCTCTTTATATTTTATTTTTTTTAAAAGGTTTTCAAAGCTTGATGTCAATGTAAAATTAAGCCTAGTAGGCAGTGTTTAGCATTTCATCATTGGGTTTATAAGCAGTATAACTGTATAAATACAGCTTTTAATGCACAAGAGAAATCATTTACATTCTTAAGCAAATGTAGGCAAATGTAGTCTAAACCCATGTTTGGGAACAAGTCATTACAGAAGTGTTGAAACTGATTTTCTTCTTTTTATTTCCTTTTTTCTTATCTCTCTGAATGCAGTCTTCATGAAAAAGATGGAAAATGAAGGTTTGATTTCCTGGTTTTGTTAATGGTAGCAGAGTTGTATGAGAGTCCAGCCAATGCATTTAAGTAGAGAAGCAGGCATGCAGATTTTCCAGAGTTGGAGGCATCTGGGAAGAAGACTTGAAATAACCATTTTGAACTTTCTCTTTTTAGGCTTGTTTCTCAAAGTGGCTTTGAAGGTTCTTAATGAGCGTCATTTCAATCTAGTAAAATCAAAACCTGGGGCCAGGGGAGAGATGATGCCATCCTAAGTGAAGATATCAAGATGGCTCAGTTGCTAGCACCTATAGTAAACGTTTGGAGCAATGCAGGGATATTCCAGCTGCTCCAGCCAATGAGCCGACTTCAATTGGATCTCGGCTCAAATGCCTCTACACAAATGCCCGTAGCATGGGGAACAAAAAAGAGGAATTAGAGATGTGTGCGCATCTACGGGGGTATGATATCATAGGCATCACAGAAACATGGTGGGATGGCTCCTATGACTGGTGTGTTGGAATGGAAGGTTACCGGCTCATTAGGAAAGACAGGCCCGGCAGACGGGGAGGGGGAGTTGCTATTTATGTTAGGGATAGGCTAGAGAGTATGGAACTCTGTCTGGGGACAGGTGAGCAGTCGACAGAGAGTTTGTGGGTCAGGGTTAAAGGGAGAACAGTGATGGGTGACATTATTGTGGGGATCTGTTACAGACCGCCTGTCCAAGGAGACTCAGTGGATGAAGCACTCTATAGACAGATAGGAGCAGCCTCACGCTCGCAGGCCCTTGTTCTCATGGGAGACTTCAACCACCCTGATATCTGTTGGAGGGATGGTACAGCCTGGCATAAGCAATCCAGAAGGTTCCTCGATTGTGTGGAAGACAACTTCCTTCTGCAAGTAGTAGAGGATCTGACAAGGAGAGGTGCCATGCTTGACCTTGTCCTCACCAACAGGGAAGGGCTGGTTGGAAATGTGACGCTCCAGGGAAGCCTTGATTGCAGTGATCATGAGATGGTTGAGTTTGAGATCCTCAGGACAGTGAGAAGAGCGTGCAGCGAGCTCACTGCCCTGGACTTCAAGAGAGCAGACTTTGGCCTCTTCAGGAACCTGCTCAGTAAGGTTCCATGGGATACAGCCCTAGAGGGCAGGGGGGCCCAAGACTGTTGGTTGATATTCAAGGCTCACCTGCTGCAAGCTCAGGAGCGATGCACCCCAACTAGAAGGAAGTTCAGCAGGAGGGCCAGGAGACCTCCTTGGATGGATAAGGAGCTGCTGAGCAAAATTCGAAGGAAAAAAGAGGCTTATAAAAGGTGGAAGCAAGGTCAGGCAGCCTGGGAAGAATACAGGGATGTTGTGCGGGAAGCTAGGGACCAGGTTAGGAAAGCTAAGGCCCACTTAGAATTAAACTTGGCTACGGATGTTAAGGATAACAGGAAGGGATTTTATAGGTACATTGCCAATAAAAGACAGGTTAGGGACACCGTGGGCCCTCTCCAGAAGTCATCGGGAGAACTGGCTACCCTGGATTTGGAGAAGGCTGAGGTTCTTAATGACTTCTTTGCCTCAGTCTTTACGGGCAAATGCTCTGACCACACCACCCAAGTCTTGGAAGGCAGACATAGGGACAGTGAAAATGAAGACCTTGGGCCCGCTGTAGGAGAGGATCCCATCATCCCCAAGAGAGGAGACCATCTTAGGAACCTGAATGTACACAAGTCCATGGGACCAGATGAAATCCATCCGCGGGTCCTGAAGGAGCTGGCAAATGAAGTTGCTAAGCCACTGTCCATCATATTTGAAAAATCATGGCAGTCAGGTGAAGTTCCCGATGACTGGAAAAAGGGAAATATAACCCCCATTTTTAAGAAGGGGAAAATGGATGACCCAGGGAATTACAGACCAGTCAGTCTCACCTCTGTGCCTGGCAAAATCTTGGAGCGGATTCTCCTGGAAGGCATGCTAAGGCACATGAAAACCAACAAGGTGCTTGGTGACAGCCAGCATGGCTTCACTAAGGGGAAATCCTGCCTGACCAATCTGGTGGCCTTCTGTGGTGGGGCTACAGAACTGATGGACAGGGGCAGAGCAGTTGATGTCATCTACCTGGACTTGTGTAAAGCCTTTGACACTGTCTCACATGAGATCCTCCTCTCTAAGTTGGAGAGACATCAATTTGATAGGTGGACCACTCGGTGGATAAAGAACTGGCTGGACGGCCGCACGCAAAGAGTAGTGCTCAGTGGCTCGGTGTCCGGCTGGAGACCAGTAACGAGTGGTGTCCCCCAGGGATCGGTGTTGGGACCGGTCTTGTTCAACATCTTTGTGGGTGACAGGGACAGTGGGATTGAGTGCGCCCTCAGCAAGTTTGCCAATGACCCCAAGCTGTGTGGTTGAGTTGATACATTGGAGGGAAGGAATGCCATCCAGAGGGACCTTGACATGCTTGTGAGGTGGGCTGATGCCAACCTGATGAAGTTTAACCATGCCAAGTGCAAGGTCCTGCACCTGGGTCGGAGCAATGCCAGGCACAGCTAGAACTTGGGCAGAGAAGAGATTCAGAGCAGCCCTGCGGAGAAGGACTTGGGGGTGTTGGTTGATGAAAAAATGAACATGAGCCGGCAGTGTGCACTTGCAGCCCAGAAAGCCAACCGTATCCTGGGCTGTATCAAAAGGAGTGTGACCAGCAGGTCGAGGGAGGTGCTCCTGCCCCTTTACTCTGCTCTCATGAGACCTCACTTGGAGTATTGTGTGCAGTTCTGGTGCCCTCAACATGAAAAGGACATGGAACTGTTAGAACAAGTGCAGAGGAGGGCCACGAGGATGATCAGGGGACTGGAGCACCTCTCGTACGAAGATAGGCTGAGAAAATTGGGGCTGTTCAGCCTGGAGAAGAGAAGGCTGCATGGAGACCTCATAGCAGCCTTCCAATACCTGAAGGGGGCCTCTAGGGATGCTGTGGAGGGACTCTTCATTAGGGACTGTAGTGCTAGGACAAGGGTTAACGGGTTGAAACTTAAACAGGGGAGGTTTAGATTGGATATGAGGAAGAAATTCTTTACTGTGAGGGTGGTGAGGCCCTGGAATGGGTTGCCCAAGAAGTTGTGAATGCTTCATCCCTGGCAGCGCTCAAGGTGGGGTTGGACATAGCCTTGGATGGCATGGTTTAGTGGGAGGTGTCCCTGCCCATGGCAGGGGGGTTGGAACTCAGTGATCTTGAGGTCCTTTCCAACCCCGACTATTCTATGATCTGCAGTCACACGTCTTTGAATTCCTAGTTTTCAAAGGTTTTCTACTCTCAGTGATTACTTTTGTTGCAAGGCTGGCTCTTGTATTATGGCAGCAGTGGCATGGCACCAGGAATTTGAAGGTTTTTGGAACCATGCAGTGAACCATAGCTTCTGGAACAGCTCACCAGTCAGTACTTTGCATTCAGAAATATTTTTTTCAATGAGAGAGAATTGCCAACCTTGGGTCTTCTGGTTAAAAATGTTCTTCTCCTTTTTGTTTCTTGTTCTTAATCTTTGGATTCTTTTGTGTGTGTGCCAAGCATGTTTTGGCGCAAATGCTTTACCCTTCATTGGATTTTCTTCTTTTCACAGTGTCATACTGTATATGTCAGTGGGTGTGATTATTTTCCACTTTTGAAGGGAAGAGGGGGAAGCCCACTCACCCAGAAGTTAGGATTGATTTTCTAATTACATCTTTGGAAAAAAAAAGGAAGTTTGCTTAGTGTAGCAATGAATGTTTAATGATGCTGTAATCAAAGTGGGGTCTCAGGTAGTCCAATGTCCCTAAATTTTGAACACTTTCCCCATTTTTTTTTCAGGATAAAAAGAGTATCTTTACAGAGTAATTTAAAATCTATGATATAAGATGGTGAATGTATTCTTAATATAACTTAAAAGACTGAAAGAGGATGGAAAAAAATCAGTAAAAATAGCTTAAGGACATTTTAGATGTAACTCTCAGGTAGTTTCTGTACAGTTTCTATTATAATACAGTGTAGAATACTTGAATATAACTTTTTTGTTCCTAAGGTAAATATCTGGTCATAAAGTTCAAACACTTCAGAAGGATTGTAACTTCCCTTTGAAATTGTTTGAATTTGGCTTTTCTGCCTGATTATTCTCTTATGAGTCACTGGATAATCAGCTACAGTTCATTCATGGATGTTCTATTTTTTTCTCCTTTATTGTCTTATTGAAGGTCGTGATGGTTTTCAAAGTAATTCCCATCTTAGTGCTGAAGGGCTGATGATCTTTTAAGAGAAAGCATGTATCTCTTGAAGGAAAGAATGTTATATTTTGGACCAGGAGTAGAGGGAAATAAAGTGAGAAGATCCTGTTTCACAGGAGGAGAAGAGCAGTAAAATTAATAAAACGGAACATTTTATGAATGATCGAAAATGATTTCTCCAGGGCAGAGAACCATTTTAACGGGAATGAAAGGAAACTTGTACTGTTGTTACAGCCCCAAAGAGTGCTAAATGTCCCACTTACCTATTACACAAATCATTCAACTTCCATAATAGCACAGTGCATTTAATGCTTTCATTTGAATTTCTGTCATTAGTCATAATCTTTAAGCAATTGTTCTTACCAAGTATATTCTTATTTTGGGCTCTTTTCCCACAGGTGTGTTTTCCTACCTGTGTTCAAGCTGGATTTAATTTTATTTCTGGCCCATGCACTTTTGGCTTTAATTTCCACTAAACTTTGGTTCTCAGTCTCTTTCTTCCATTGGCAGTAGTGCTCCCACTAGTATTCTGTGTTAGCTTTGCTATGGGTATGAATGAAATAAATGTTTCTGTAAGGTCTGTCAAAGTTTCTTTGCTTCAAAGCTGAAAACTTTGGAAGTCCCAAGGTAAGCTAATCTGCAAAGGTGAGATTTTTTTTTAACCTGAAATGATACAGAAATGTACAAGTCCGGTGTTGACAATGGAGGAAAGTAAAGGAAGGATGAGGAAGGACATGGTAAAATTGATGAAATGTGATGTCACTGTTAATATTGTCAACACTTAAGTTACAGTAGGGTTTTTTTTATTAAGGGTATTATTTTGGGGAGCGAGCATGGCAGAAGTGGCCATTCGTGTGTGAATACATGATGTATCATCTTTACAGTATTTTGCATGTTATCTTTTCCAGCTTTTTCACTAAATGGTGCCAGCATAATATTAACAGCTTCTAGGCCTGAATTTTCATATATAAACAGTAGTCCTTTCCTTAGCAAATATTTGTGACCCAGCACTGCATACATAATAGAGAATTTAGGCAATGCTTCACAAAGCAGCTTTAGCACTAACATAGAATTGGATTGCCTGTTTTCCTGCCCTCTGCAGATGGGAATAATCTTCCTGTCTCAGACAGTGGGAGCAATAGCAGGCAGGGTCCCACTCAGCAGAGCCTCTTCTGTAACCTAAGTATCAGGTTGAAGTTCCTTCTCTTAGCAATAGGATTCATGATGGCAAATCCCTAAATGATGGTAATGAAATTCCCAAATTTCTTTGGGTTGAGGAGCTGGAGAAGGTGTCATCTCCCTGGAGTGTGTTCATGATAGCGGATAAACCTTAATTGCTTTAGTAGTGTGCAATGGTAACATTGTTAAACTATGGAGGAAGCTTGGTAGCCAGTTTCACAGCAGGCTAAGTGGCAGAATTAGGTCAAGTTCTCAGTGTTTGACTCTTCAGGGACTTCATATATGTGGTGTCCAAAAGTTATTTGGTATGTTTCCACAGCCAGATTGTTTTAGGATTAACTTTTTAGTGGGAGGTGTCCCTGCCCATGGCAGGGGTGTTGGAAGTAGATGATCATAGAATCATAGAATCATAGAATAGTTAGGGTTGGAAAGGACCTCAAGATCATCTAGTTCCAACCCCCCTGCCATGGGCAGGGACACCTCCCACTAAACCATGCCATCCAAGGCTATGTCCAACCCCACCTTGAACGCCGCCAGGGATGAAGCATTCACAACTTCCCTGGGCAGCCCATTTCAGGGCCTCACCACCCTTACAGTAAAGAATTTCTTCCTCATATCCAATCTACACTTCCCCTGTTTAAGTTTGAACCCGTTACCCCTTGTCCTCTCACTACAGTCCCTAATGAAGAGTCATGATCTTAAGGTCCTTTCCAACCCTAACTATTCTATGATTCTATGATTCTTAATTTTGAATTGCACAACTTGACCGTGTTCATTCTTTCTTCAGAATTTCATATTAATCTGAAAATCTTATGCTTCCTGGAAGATAGAAGCCGGATTGGCTGGTTTTGCATGTTTTCTGCAGGATTATAGGATATACTTTAGAGAAGCCTCTCAGTGGATACTGTACTGAGCACAAAAGTATCTTACTGAGTTGTTAAGCTGGGACAGTGGGAAACATTAGGCATTTATTTACAGAAGTAGGTCATACTTCCTTATTTTCAGCGGTGGTTTGTTAGCAGCATCACCATCAGCTTCCGTATGCTTCGTGTTGGCTGATGTCGCACTGAAACTGGGAATTCTCTCTCTTTTTATTGAACTCGTGGGCAACATTTTTTGCTGTCATTCACATGGGTATCAATTTCAGTCATGTTAAAGACTGAGATCAATTACAAGAAGAAAAGCCACTGTTTTTTGCTCTTATTTTCTCCTGTTTGCTTATCACAAGTAAGGTGAACCTTCGTGCGCGTGCCTCTCATTCAGAGCTAAAGCGTCCTTAGTTTTGCAATTTCCTGCCTGAGAATGAGAACATCCACAGTGGAGCTGAACTAAATTTATGAACTAATGAGACACCTGCAGTTCATTCAGATTTGCTTCCCTGAGAGCTTGTTTTGGGCTACGATTGGCTAGTACTGTTCAAATATTCTGTATTTTGGAGTACCCTCTTTACAGCTGGGCGCCACGATTTTTTTGAAGTGCACAATATTTGCAAAAAATGAATCCAATTCTCAGCCTAGACCTCAATAGATTACATGTAACCCATAATGGCTGGTCAAAGACATAAGAGACTTCCTCCTTTCATGTGAAAAGGACAGCCCCTTTTGGGGAAAGGTTAGGTCTGGTTGCTTTGGGCTGAAGAGCAGTTGTAGCAGGAAACTAAACCTAGTTTGTTCTTCTTTTGAAAGCAGCAGCTGGTTTTTAAAAATAAATCTTGCTTTTTAAATTCTAAGAAGAGATCCCGTTTTTGCTCAATGCACCTTTTTGCTGTGAGCTTGGGTTGTATGTGGAAATTTTCCCCCACTTGTGGACCTGTCAAAATAATAATTAAAGAGAAAAAAGAACCAGATCTATGTTTCCCTGGAGTTGTTGGGTTCGTTATGTGTGTGTACAGTGTAGGGCTTTCTGAAGTTTATATCTTAGCCTCAGAGTGAGTGACTTCATTGTGAATTGCCGATTTTTACTTTTTTTTTCAGCACATTTATAAAGGAAGTTGACACCTGTAGGGTTTTTGTTGGCCTTTGTCTCCAAGTCTGGAAATGTGTGATATGATTCAGTATCTTTGTGTTACACGTCATCAAATGAAGCAACTATTATATTTACTTCATAAAGTTCACAATAGTTACGTAGCAAAGTGACAGTACCACTTAAAATAGCAGCCAAATATATGGCCAAGTAGTGGTGGAATAGGCGAAAGTAACTAGTCGTCAATTTACATCAGATGGCAGGACATACAGAGAAATCGATAGGAGGGCAAACCACTCCAGTGACTGAGGGCTAATAGGAATGCAAACAAAACAGGCTTAGCTGTTGTACGTGTTTTACTCAGAATAGTTATTTCATGTTATTTCTATGGCTTTTTTTAATGACTACTCTGACAATTTAGTAAATAGGATTGAACATACAATTGTAAATTCATACAAAGTGTATCAAACAGATTGATGCACTGTTAAACCTCAATTCATGAAGTAATAGGAAGCAGCTTGTCAGACTCTGCAGTGTTAGTTGTTGCATTTTTTTGTTTGTTTGTATTCTGTTTATTTGGAGGGTTTTGGTTTTTGAGGAAGGTACAGTTTATTCAATAAAACTGTCTGCGTAACGTTCAGTGTTTGTACCTGGCTCCTTTTTTTGTCTGAGAAAATGTAGGGCAGTCTTCAAGAATAGAGTGAAAAAACCACAAACAACCAAAACAAACACACACAAAACTCCCCAAAAAACCTCAAAAAAAAAAAAAAGTCAAAATAAATCAAAAACCACAAAAAAAAAAAATAACCACAAACCAACCCTAAACAAAACAAACCACACTCCCCCACCCCAGCCAAACACCCCAAGGGATTTGAACACAACTGGGCTTAAAATATATGAATGACACCTCTAAAAGCCAGTGTCAGTTGAGTGATCGTAGAATGTAGATTTTGCTAATGGGAGTCTGCTGGCTTCAGCAAGAATGAGGCTTAATAGTAATCAATTATTCTTGAAAAGTTCTTCTCTGCCTGCTTGAATGGATTTGAATTTGTGAATTATGAACCTTGGTAAGGGAGAATGTTCCCAGACGAAGTGCCTGATCTCAGCTTCTCAAATAACAGATCCTGCCCCTGTGGTTTTCAAGTTCTTAAGTCTTTCAAAGGCATCCTCTAGATTTTAATCTATCTTTTCTTGATCTAAGTCTCTCCAGGAGAGTTGCTCACTTTGTCTTCAGGCCTGTGGTGGAATATCACTTGGATCTTGTCAGAGCAGTAGCAGCAATTCTGGTCTGTGATTTTAAACAAGCAAGAAGGACTTTTTTTTTGACTCCTCTCATCCTTTGGTAACAGTGAAAGAGCTTAATGCTTTAGATAAAGCTTTCTTAGGTAGAGGGGGAGACAGGTATTAGTCTAGATGGAAAAATTGATGAGTTTTTAGGAATACTAAAAGAATGTAGATCTGTAATCTCTCTGAGCTACTTGGGAGAAAAACTGGTAATATAGCAAGCCTGTATGACTGAAACCTTAGTAGTCTCCAAATTAATGACCTTATACAAGCTGATTTATGAAGGGCACAAGGAGCTTGATGAGCTTGAAACTCATTGGTATTATTTAATTACAGCATTAGAGCAATGAGCTTGTTAGGTGGGAGATACCACATGAAAAAGAACTTTGCTGAAATTATTTGGAGAACTCTGTCTATATTTTCAGGTAGAGCTGGGTTTTGCTGTCCTCACGGCTGAATATGTGGCTGTCGTTATACATCCAGTGAAAAGTTGTTTGAATGAGGTCTGAAACATCATAATCGCAGTTGCTGCACTGAAACACTGCTGTCACTAGCTACTCTTCTATTTGGGCTGTGATGATTATATTGCTTGTAGTGATTATTGCTGGCCCAAACTGTCAAGTATGTAAGAAGAGAACCTTTAGGTATTGTGAAATTTTGCCAGCATCTCTAACTGGTTATCTAGTTAAGTGTCGCCTTGTTGCTTTAGTTCACTCAAAGCATCTACTTAACACCTTCTTAGACTCTGGAAAAGGTATTCATAATCTCAGTAGCTGT
Source organism: Amazona ochrocephala (assembly GCA_039720435.1). Lineage (NCBI taxonomy): Eukaryota > Metazoa > Chordata > Aves > Psittaciformes > Psittacidae > Amazona > Amazona ochrocephala. Next base: position 69,147,526 of record CM077879.1, read on the forward strand.
CCTTATGAAATAATAGGATAATCTGAGTTACATTGATATGGACAAGGATTCTAGTTTCTGTTTGCTGCAATTCTGCTGTGTTAAGCTACTTCATTTTTGGACATCATTGTTTGCATAGGCACAGTTCCAGAAGGCAATCTCTAAACTGAAATGAGGTTGTAGTTATCATTGCACTTTGGGACTGAGTTTGGATTTGAACGTTCGCTATTGATTACATCATTGAAAGAGTTGTGGGTCTTTTCATTTGAAGACACTGGTTTTATTCTGCCATGTAAAGATTAAATGAAATAAAATGCGTTATGTCATTTTTTCTATAAAAATTAAGGAACTTTGGTTCAAGTGCTTTACCACTGCAAGTGGCATTTAAATGTGCTCCCTGGGATTTAGTCCTACTACTAAGAATGCCCTGTGATCTTTATCTTTAATCATAGGTGTCTTTTTTCATGTCTCAGTCAAAGTCTTACCACTGCAACATAGTGGAACCATATAATTGTCACATTTAGCATTGGCATGTGTGTTCTCTTAAAGTTAATTGTTGTTTTATGCAAATGTTTTGGCAATTTGTAATGTTAGTATGATTATTTCCTGAAGAAAAACAGGTGAAGCCAAAAGCAGATTGTAAGCTCACATTGCTATGCACCAAAATGAAACCGTATGTCTGTTCAGCTAGCAGTGAGGCAGATGTTCTTTGGATTTACAATGGCATCTTGCAGCCATCAGGATTAAGAAGTATTTTTTTCTGCAGGGCTTCAAATGTCACTGGAGCAGTTGTGACTGCATTGTGTATTCAGAAACTGATGGCAGCTGCGGTGGCATAGAGGTAGTGGGTTTTCCAGCCAGGAGTACGAGGTGACGGTCAAGGGTTTACGTCTCTTACTGGGCTTCTGCTTTGTTTGTTGTCTCATTTAATTGGTTTAAAAAATTTGTTTGCCCAGGAAAGTCTTCTCAAACTACTTCAAGAGTGTTAGTTAATGAACTTTTATTTTGATCTTTATTGAACTTGAAATGCACAGCTGTAGTGCCTATTGAAAAGACAATTTACTGGAATGCCGAATTGAAATTTTAATGGGAAAGCAGCCAGGAAATTAAGAAGTAAAGTTCTGCTATGGATTAAATTGAGAATCCTGTATGCTTTGTGCCTGTGTAGTGCTTTTCCTTAAGGAATCCACTTGTTTACTCTTTGCTAAAAAACCTTCTTCCTGAACTTGTGTTTTCATTTTTAAATACAGAAATTGCTAAAAGGTGTGAGAAAACCATTAACATTTAAAGAGAAAATATCAGTAATTTAAAAAAATTTTGAACCTTATAGTAGGCTTGAAATAATACTGGTTTGAGTTATCATCATCACCTCATTTTAACTAGTGGTTTAAATCTGCGGCTGAAGCTCTGCCGTGTAGGTGAGCAGACCAGTAATGTGTTGTTGAAGGCAAGTAATCGCACTCCTTGGATTCTCCCTTGGTCCCAGTGGTACAGTTCTATGTTTTTCTGATGGTTCTTGTATTGATTCAGTTCACTTAGCTAGCAGAAGAATATTTTCATTTATATCTGGATGGGTTAGTCGTGTTCAGGCTAAGATTGATGCTGCTTATGGAGAACCTCATGAAAGAAATTCCATAAAAATCACAAAGAGTGAGTGGCAATGAATTTGGCTTAAATTTCTTGGATTTTGTGGCAGGCTGCTCCAAATCCCTCATTCCAAATAAACCTCTGGCTTGCTTAGTTCAAGAGCCTGTAGGTTATGCCAGGGCCTTTTAGATGTCTAACAGTTGAGAGCTTTGAAGAAATGAACTGTGAAAATAGATCATGTAATAGCGAAAAAAGATTTCACAGTGAACAAACTTGTTTATGGTGGTGTTAATCACAATTTGTGTGTTTTCTGTATTTGGGGGCGGGGAAAGGGGGGATTTGGGTGAGTGTGGCATAGCATAGTAGATATCAGCCCACTTCCGCTGTACCCAGTTTTTTCGTGGTTCAGAGGGCTCTTGTGACAACCAAAACCATTTCTTCTTTTAATGGTCTGTGTTCCACGTTGGAAGAAATTATGACCTTCAGTTTAAGAAAAAAAAAAAAAAATAATATCCTTGTGAAATATTTTTCATGGAGAATAATGCAGTCGAAAACAACAAAATGAGCTGCAACAAAATTGTGGACAGGTCCCAGAAAAGCTCTCGCCCTTACCATCTTATTTTCTGCATATGGGAAGACTGAGTGCAGGGATTGGGAGGCCTGTCTCTGTATGATGAGGCTACATTCCTCATCTGCACAATTCAGGGATCAGGAGCTCAGATGTGTACTTGCTGCTAAGTCTGAAGTCAGGCTGGTGGAGGGAACAGTCTAGTATGAGGTTTTATGGAAGGGCTGCCAAATTGGCAGTTGTTTAGGCTGGGCTGGGTAGTACCCAAGTTGAATCTCCAAATCCTTGTGGGCTGTTGCTCTTGGATATGCATTCAACTGTTTCTGCACAACATCTTCTCCAGGTTGAGTGTTATGTTGGTGTTTACAGCCTTTCTTCCTATTGCAGCCCATTTGACCAACAAAGGAGCAGGAATAGGAACAAGAGACTTTACCCTAGAATGTTTGCCTGTCACCATGCTGTACTGAAATATAGCCTGGCTGATTTCTTACTCATACTTGCTGAAGACCAGAGTTAGCTTATTTGCTGATCTTATATGTGCGAATATTTTTTTTCCATGAAAGAGAATGTTTAGGGATTTGTGTTTAATGAGCCCAAATCTGGGTCAGAATTAACACCTAGAATGGAGGGAGCCTAAAGGCTTAACAGGGGTTTGTACCCAGTGATGCAGAAGCGGATTGATCTCAATACGACAGAACTTTGTTGCAGTTGCCAAGTTATATCAGGTTGTTTAACCCAGACTGAAAATACCAAATGGGACCTTTTACATATCTTTTCACATTTTTGGCATGGTAGGTCTTTGATAATTGCTTAACAGCAGGAAATCCATCATGCATCTTTGATTCAGATGCTTTTATTCCTGTTGGTATATAAAACTTACAGAAGGTGACAATACATAACTGACAGTCTGTTTTCTTGCCACCTCCTTGTGCTGTAGTGTTAGCTATAATTAATAACTTTTCAGAATAACACTTTTTTATGGCATTTGCAAACTAGCAAATCTGTTTTGGTTATTATAGCCATGACAGTGATAATTTAAGTAATTTAAGATTAAGTCTTGTGTTTTGGGCACAGCTTGTTTTAGTTTATGTACTGAAGAAAAGTGATTTCACAATGCAATTACTTGGTAAAACAGACTATCTTTTTCCTGGCAAAATGAAAACATTATAATATATCCATGTATCAAGTAGCTTAGAGCCAATTATGTCAAAGTGTGGGGCTTATGTAGGTCAGCATAGCCTTAGTTAAGGCTGAAGTCCTCGTATACCCGAACACCTAGTGATGAATGACCTCTTGAAGTTTAAATAGCCTTGACACCACTCTTGGGAGGGTTTATCAGCAGTGGCATTCATGCAGAGCTGAGGGAGCAGCTGAAAGGAGCCTGCTTTTGCTTGGATGTGGCAGTTGTGGTGCAAAGTTCTGACTCTGTACTGGAAACCTAGGAAGCTTGAAATAGGCTATTTCAATCAGGGAGAATTGCAGGTGTTTAGTGCTGGTTTGTAATTATAATAGAAAAGAGAACGACATAGACTGCCTGTTACATCCAGCTCTCTGCAATGCTACTGTGCTGCTCTGGAGCTTTATAAGAAGGCCCCAACTCAGGAAAGTACTAAAGCCCTCGTCTGCAATTAAGTGAGTGGCTCCATGTACATTTTCCTCAGAAATGGTGCTGCTAGTGCAAATTCCTGCCCTTTGCTAATGTTCACTCCCTCAATAGTTGTGCTGATGGTGCTGGTCGTAGAGCTACCCTGTACTTACTGTAAATCTGATTAGCTGCAAATTTACTGTGAGGTGCTGGAGGGAGTTTGTTCCTTCTCAAGTATCATAGAACCATAGGACGGTTTGGGTTGGAAGGGACCTCAAAGATCATATGGTTCCGATCTCCCTGCCGTGGGCAGGGACACCTTCCACTAGACCATGTTGCTCACAGCCCTGTCCAACCTGGCCTTGAACACTGCCAGGGATGGGGCAGCCACAGTTTCCCTGGGCAACCTGTGCCAGTGCCTCACCACCCTCACAGTAAAGAACTACTTAATATCCAATTTAGATCTCCCCTCTTTCAGTTTAAAGCCATTCCCCTTTGTTCTATACCTACATGCCCTTGTAAAAAAACTTTATTACCAGCTTACCTCTGCGTGTGCTTTAGTACTGCTGCTCAGGCACTGCTGATTGAGACTGCGCTTTCTGCTGAGTGAAGGGTGTGCATTGTGTGGCCAGTGGTGTTTAGCAGGATAGCTCTGCTGTTAGTTCAGCTGTACTCACAGGAGTGGACACAGGTTTTTTCCCCATGGTGGTGTTAAGTGCTTATGATACTTTCGCACCGTGCTGTAAAGTTGCTGTGGCTTTTGCAGTTACTGTTGCAATTTATCTTGTGGTCACTTGTCATGAGAGATTCTTCAACTATGTCCAAAAAGTCTGTTGCCTGCATTATTCATCAGTTCAAAACAAAAGTCTCTTAAAGCAGCTCAGAGGTAAAACACCTGGCTCCAGCCTTCACTCTATTATACTTGCATAAGAGAGATTTTCATTTTAAATGTGAAATGAGGATGGGTATATGTTTTCATGATGAGCTTGTTATAGAAATGGCATTTCACAACATCTACTGGATTTTCAGTTATGAAGCTAAGTCTTCAAGTAATACTGATTCTTCCACAAATGGCAAGATGCTAAGATTTACATTGAGGCCAAATGGGGTAAGCAGTTACAGAACTGTTACCTGTGGTTAATTAATGGAACCCAAATGAAATACTGTACAAACGGATGTAGGGGATTTGGGGGTGTTTTTACAGCTTGATGCATTGCAGGTTTCCCAGGCTGAAATTAAAGTAGCTGGACTGTTAGACTAGCAGCAGTTGCTGGAGAAGACGTGAAGCACTAGGCTTTCTGCTGCTTTCCTGTACTGCAAGTGAGCCTGCATTTGGTAGTGGCTCAGAGAGAGGAGGATGCCACAATCTCTCTGCTTGTGGAAAGTATTGTGAAAAACCGTCATACAGCAAACTCATTTTCTCTTGAAGACCTCTTCCTGCGGCCTTTGTCATAAATCACAGAAAGGTTTCAATTGGAAGGGACCTCAAAGACCATCTAATTCCAACCCCCTACCACGGGCAGGGACACCTTCCACTAGACCAGGTTGCTCAAAGCCTCGTCCAACCTGGCTGGATGATCATCTGCTTCAGCAGAGCGTACGAACTGAAATTGTGGCAGGAGTTGTTAAAGTCTGGGAGATTTCTTTGTCCTTCCCCTGTGCTTTATGTACCCCTGTGTCATTATGCCTTTGTGTTGCCATCCAGTCCCTAGTGTAAAGTGGGAAAGAAGAGGAAAAAAAGCAAACCAAACAAACCACAAACCCTCCCATATTTTTGTCTACTACAGTGTGCTTGCTGAGAAAACTAATTTAGTTATAATTACGGTATAATTTCAGTATATTCCCCCACTAATACAGTCTGTTTCTCAGAAGATGAAATGCAAACAGGAAATTAAATAGAACAAGGCAGCTGAACCTTGAATATAGCCTTTATATCTTTATAACCTACTGTGCTCTTGCATTGACATCACTTGATGTCAGTGATTTGTGTTTGCAGAAATACCTACCTGTACATTTTTTTAGGCCTTTCTGGCAACCTTGACTTACAGTGTGAGATAGATAATTGGTCAGTGAGTCTGTATGGATGGAGGATCCTGTCATGCAAAGAGGCTTGTTAACGTCATTGCCATTCTGGATTCAAGTTGGCATTTATACCATTGACTCTGACACGGTTCAACAGTTTAAGGTCTAAAGACATGATGGATGCAAATGCGTGAAGATAAATAAACCACATAAAACACTTTTTCATGGTGCTACATTGTGATAGCAAACCCAAAATTTCAAAAAATTGAGTGTTGTCTTTTAGGCATTCCCTTTTAAAAACAAACAAGCCAAACCTAAAATGTTTAAACAATAATAATGTAGACTCCAACTGTAGTATGGAGTTTATATTCCAGATAATCGATATTCAGAAATTGACGCAAGAACCTTCAAATTGATGCAAGAAACATAATAATTGGGAATTAGTTTATTTGGGATAGTAATTATTACGGCATAGCTAGGAAGTACTATCAAAACAGGTTTTTAATGTTGTGTGTTGGAGGAAATTATTGGTTTGGAAGCCCAATAAAGAAAACCCAGTTCATTACGTTAATATGACTATTGAAAAGTTTATATGCAATTTTTAGTTGTGGACTATGAAAAATGTCTTAATGGAAAAAGTCCTTCTGATTACTTTTACTCTTCTGCTGTGTTTTTTGTTGGGCGGCTGTGCTCTGGGAGAAGAGCTCAACTACTGTGATGAAGAGAACGCATTGATTTTGAGTATAAAAGCATTGCAATTTCTCCTAAAAGGCAAATTTCCAGTTTTAAGCACTGTGATTAAAAACACATGGTTCTGGTGGTTTTCCTGGTTTTTTTTCAGTGTTGGGATACCAGCACTGTTCTTATTCACAGAAGAGCATGAAAGGGTCGGCCTTGAAAGTTTAGATTTATTTTTGTGTGTGTGTAAGCTTATGGATATGGTACTGCTGCTTAATATCCCTAGCCACTTGCTTGGATTAAACTAGCTGAGTTTAAGAAAGGGCTCAGTGTGTGTCAATTTAGAATCACCGAAAGAGTTTAAATGCTTACTGTAGTTCTTCTCTTTAATACATTGCATCTTGAAAGCCGACTCACTTTTACTTGAGGACTTCTTGTTTGTGTGAGAAACTTATCTCTAGAGATGTTCTGTGGTAAAGAATTAACAAAGACCAATTGTGCACGTCCCTGGCAGCACTGAGGAAGATTAGGTAGAATGAGTAGAATGAGCCTAATTTAATTCTTTTTTTTTTTTTTTTTTTTTCCTTCTCGGAAATTACTGCGGCTTTATTGGGTCCTTAGAACAGAGTAATTATAGCTACAAGCTTAAAAATGCTTAAAGTCCTAAATTTGGTTTCTCTTCTTTGCTGTATTGATATGAAACAAAAAAGCCCTTCAGAAATGCTTCATTGTCTCTGGAAATGACACTTGGAGCCAGAACTTTTAAGTAATCTTCTGTATAATTTATTTCTGCATATGGGAATCTTTTATTACTTTTAAAGTACGTATTTAGTCATGATTAGTTTGGATTGTAAAGAGCAGAACAGGTAAAACATTTTGTTCCTATGTTGCTTAATGTTTTTCTATCTTTACTGTTTTTTCTAAAGTACACAGACTAATGTAGTTAATGGTGAACAGGCATGTGGGAGCATCCCTTCCCTCTCTCCACTGCTGACTACAAGTACTGTCAGCCACAGCACCAGTGCTCAATTTTGAAATACTTTACTAAGCTTTCTCCTTACTGCTTTTACATCCATTCCTTCATCTCCTCTTGTCTCTTGATGAACATCTATACCCAGGATCATTGTCTATGGTTCTTCTACGCAGAGGTAGTTAAAACTTGGCTTGGTTGCATGGTCATATCAGCTCATCTTTCTGTAACACTGGTACATTGCTTATACAACATTGCTCAGCTTTATCTACTCTTTTGCTCCGAACTCTGTAAAGATGGAAGGGCAGAGGGGCCAGACCCATGGCCTGTGAAGACTTATGGAAACCAGGCTCCAGAGCTCATGTGCTCACTGGGGAAAGAGAGAGCTGGTGGCTGCAGGTTCCCCCAAAATGGGATTTTAGAAGAGAACTGTAGAGATTCCAGTTAAGGGAGAAAATATGCTTATTTTTTCTTAAAAATTCCAGAAGACAAGGGAATAGTTTGTATTCTCACTCTTTGAAGAGTTCCAGGAGGGAATATCAGATCACAGTTGATAATCTATTCCTGTGGTCCCTTGACAGTATAGACATGAGAGCATTCATCTCTGGGTCCTGGTTGGTGGGGATTTAGTGGTGTTTGACAAAGAGAACTGCAGTGCATGCGAAGCAGTATTGCCGTGCCTGCCATGCTATTTTTCCTGGCTGTTTGCCAGTTCATAATGTCCTGAAGTATATCTGGGATGGACGCAAAATAGTTTCATTAATTGTGTGTATTACCTTTGAGATGTTCAACTGGTAATTTTTCCCCATTCTTCATCAAATGTGATTACAGCATTGTAGTATGATAAACACACATCTTCTGTACTGCTTTGAAACTCACTGTTAGCTGCATTGACATATAAATTAGTAGTAATATGATGAACAATGATGGGTACTGAAGTCAATGTTGTAAGTAGCTTCACAGGGTTTCTATGCAACTGAGTATAAACATTGTACTAATTCTTTAATGTGCTGTTATTTAATTGTACCCTATATTGTTGGTTGCTGTTTATGCTATGTCATTCTGATCAGTTTCCTGGGGAATATCTAATACTGAATGTTTAGGGCAAAGCAGTTACAGTGAGATGGTACAGAAAGCAATAAATGGCTTTGAGGGTATTTAAATGACGAAGCAGTGATAAGGCTGCTAAATGAGAGAATTGTTTGTAAAAGTTCTTTTTGGGAAACATTTTTCTGTTTTCCTGTTGGTGGAAAATGAAACTAGCAAGTGGAAACATGAGAAGTAGCATTAAACTTACTTCACACTGAGAACGTTTGACTTTGCTGTTCACTGTTTCTGCTTTGCATGTGAACGCGTGAAAGTCCGTCTTGGAGGACTTGGCGGCATAGCAATTAAATCATTTTAAAACCACAAAGTGTTAAATGTGTAGTACTATGTGTTAGTGTTGTACATGCATTTATTTGCAAGTGGATGGACATAGTTCCTTGTGTTTGCACACAATTGAAAGCTGCACATAGATTGGAAACGGCTTTTTGAAATGGGATTATTGCTTCTTTCAATGTCTGTAAGAAAACGGGCGTTTTGTCTGGCATTTTGGGAGGGTCTGTGATTTTTTTTTTTTGTGAGGGCGCACTCTGGCTGAAATTGCATTTATAATATAGATTGGAAAGTTGTTTTTTTATTTACTTTCTGAGATCAGTGCTAAAATGATGACATTAGAGATTGTTTTTTCTCTCTTTCTGAGACTAGTAATTACAGCTTCAAGTCAGAATGTGAAGCCCAGATGAAGGTTAAACTTGCCTCTGAAAAGTGTTTCTAGGCTGTTATGTTGCAATAAACATTGACATTTCCAGAACACTGTACAGCTTCATCATCTTTAATCCAGGGCTTTCAGCTGCACCTTTTTTTAATAACAGCCATGAATGTATTTTAATTTCATTCTGAAAATACTTTGGGGAAAGTTAATTACTGTTATCTGTAATTGAGTATTTGAAACGATTGTTGCAGAAACTCAAAGCTGTCTTTTTATGACCAAAGGAGGAGGAAAATGCAGAAGAATAAGATAAAGGCCATTATATCCTATGCTTGCTCAGAGAGCATGCAGTGAAATCATTGTTGGTTGCCAGTGAGTTTTTAGAATATCTTATGTAAAGTCCTATAAACATCAACTTAGAAAGTGAATGCTACAATGTCAAATTGTTTCTTTTTCCCACAAAACAAAGGGGTTCATGATTAGTGTTAAACTCACTTGTGGTGAGATAAATTAAACCTAAGTCTGCATAGTGATTTATAAAATTTACAATGGATGTTTGCTCATATATAGTTTTGTAAGAAGCCTCTGGCTTCTTTATTGGGCTATTCAAATGCACAGTCCCTTTTGAGATTGTGTATCAATGCGTTGCATATGAAGCTAAGTTTTCCTTGAGGATGATCTGCTAAGTCTGCCAGAATTGGTCTCTCCAGATGAGGTTGAACAGCATTATTTAGCAAATGTGTCCCAGGTTTAAAACTACAAATTTGGATAAGATTCTTGCACTAGTTTCATATGAGACTTTTAGCCAAACTCAAGTTTTCAGAGGTAGAAATTAAAGAAATTCCTCTAGTTTCTTTGTAGGAACTCTTTAGTCATCTATATCTTCCTTTTGTGTGCACTAAATGTATTTGTGCTGTATGCTATCTGCATGTTTACATGTGTTTTCAAACATCGTTTTACAGGGGTTTTTATTTTTGTTTGGGTTGTCTTGAAGTTCAGCAGACTGGAAGAATGGCTTTTGCAGAAGGTGATTTAAAACAAAATACCAGTAATGCCAGAAAAAAACTGCGGCAATTCTAACAAAATGTAGAAGTGGACATATTGGCAAATGTTATATGTCGGAGGAATCAATACAAATGCACTAAACACAATTACCCATTGGTTTAGAAAAGTCCATGACCAAGACTAGTAGAAGCCTGGAGGTATTTTGGAGAAGCATGGTGCTGTGTTAACCCTGTTCTTTATGAATTCCCTATTTATTTGCCTCTGTTCACTATCATAGATGCACAGGGTGCTGTGTGGCCTTTTGGGCAGATGCAACAATTATTGTGTAGTTTGTTTGTTTAAGCACTTTTCATTTTCTGAGTTCTGTTGTGAGGTAAATGGTTCTTTTACTGTGAAAGTAATCAGGTTAGGAAATCAACAGTTTGAATTTTTGTAAGATACGGGCATAACTGGGGTGATAAGCAGTATGGTTCCCCTGGAAGACAGCTAAGGTAAGCAAGAATAGAAATATTTTTCTGTTTTCTTTACTAGGCAGTATTTTTGGTGCGATGTCTATAAAATCAGAAGCAAATTGAGACAGTTATCTTGGTGATAGTGAAAAGTGACGTTAACTTCCTAAGTAGTAGCCAAAGATAACCTTGGGAAATAGCCTTGCTTCTTTCTCGCCTCCATATGGTGGGAGTTAAAGAAAACAGGTGTTTGGGGTTATTTAAATGTGACTTTTTAAAAAAATCCCCGTCTTTTGAGCCTACGTGTTAACTTGCACCTCTGTGACTCCTTTCCATGTTTCTTCTCCTGTATACTGTTGCTAGGGAAGATTTTCCATCTCTATCAACTACTTTAAAGAACGTTTAGTAAAAGTGGCCTTTAAACAGGCTATGTTTTCACCTATGTGCAGAATGGACTATTCTAATTTGTCCAAACTTTTGAAGTAAAAATAACCAGGTCACATGTCCAATATCCAGTGTGTGTTTACAAATATCAACATGTGTCTGTTTTGTTTTTCTTTTCTATGCGGTGTTTTTAAAATTTTCGTTGACAGCCTTTCAGGGAATCTTCTGAACATATGAAATGGTACTTTCATTTCAGAGTACTAGCCTGGAAATAAATTGATATGCTTCTAGCTGAAGGTGTGGACAACTCTGAGTTGAACTAGTTGATTGATTGGATTTCCTGGAAGATCTCTTTTTTTCCTATCAATATATAGGTTACATATTATACTATAATGTATATTATATAAAAATATATATACTATAATATATATGTTATATAAAAATATGTATAAAATGTATAGGTGTGTGTGTATATCTGTATACACTTTCACTAAGGTGTCCTGTGAGGCTTTTTGTTTGTTGTTTTGGGCTTTGGTGGACGTGGGGTTTTATTCCCCTTTTTTTTTAAATCCTGGTTTTCTTTAGTAGGAGCCAAGATGTTAGTTTAGGAAATGCAGTAGTTCTGTGCAACTTGAAACTTAGAATTTGTTGGTTCGCTATCAATGTGCCACTAAATAACTTTATGTGGGAACTGCTTCACAGCTTTGTAATGAAGTCTGTTTTATTTTTCATAACACCACAAACTCGAGTGTGTCTGTGGAAGTAAAAGCACTAATTGTTTTTAGCTGTCTTTTCCAGCTTTCTAAACCCCTCAATTACTTGAATTAGTAACTAGATTTGAACAAAGCCTCCATGTTTAAGGTGGAATGCTTTAAAGAAGATGGAAGTTGTAATCTAGTTTTTTAAGATCATGAATGCCTGTGTTTTGAATCAGTGGTTGAATATTTTTATTCTGATTCCACAGAGGATATTTGTTTTAAGGCACGCCAGAGCTTGTCTCTTACCATTAATTTTAACAATCAGTGTTATGCTTGTTATTTATAGCCAGCACATTGTACCGTAGAAACTAGTTTCTACACTATATTGAGGCACTTAAACCATGCTAAAATAATATTTATGTATAAATAAATATTTAGGGCCTGTTGATGCTGTAATCAACAGGCAGTTTCTGGATAATGGCATTTGAGTAAACTAACCTTATAATGCCTTTATTTGGTTTTGTTTCTGATTTGGATATAGAACGTAACACTTAAATATTGGAGAATCTGGAAGACTGGTAGTAGTTTGTGCAGGTGGACTTTTTTGTTCTTCATGCTCTTGTTTTCAAATAATGATTGCATAGCTGGAGTTCACAGTCCTGGGCTGGGGCTGCATTTTGTGATTTTCTTCTTAAATGTACCTTGATTTTTGGAAAGGGTAGAAAGAAAAGAAATTGAATTTCTTGCAGAGAGAAGGTAGAAAGGTCAAAGTACAGGTAAAATTTTTCTGTAATGTATTTAATCATTGTTATTTAAAAAAGGTTAAACCCCCAGTGATCCTCTTTGCGAAGTATCTTTGTAAAGTTTATTTGCACTGCACATCAAGTCACTAAATTTTGTTTGAATTTAAAGGTACTGTGGCATACTCACTCAAACAAGTAGGTACCCTTTTTGCTCACACTTATTTATTGATCTTTCTTTCCTAACTGTTAAAAATACCTTTCCTAAAATTTCTTTCTGTGGGCTTATGACTCCCACTTCCTTTTTGTGCGTGTTGCTCTGAACAACAATGGTGTTGGCTTATCAGTGGTCATGTGAAAGCATAATCAAGATTGTTAGTTGGAGGCTATGGAATTTATTAGACCAAGTGACAGATGAGAAGTGGCAAGCTTTTGACCACAAATGCCTTTGATGAGGTTTGAAATCAAAATACCAACATTCAAAGCTAAATAGTGTTGCTCAGTGTTCAATTAAATATGGTTCAATTTTTCCGTCTCAGAAAGGAAAGGGAGTTCCTAGGAGGGGAGGCGGGAGAAGAGCAGATAGGGTGTTCTTGGTGGAGGGAAGAGATGAGAAAGCATTTGTCTCCTGAGCAGAAGAGACAGTCACTTTATAGCTGGTGGAATATGAGGAGTTGGCTCTGGAGGGAGAAATCTTATTGAGCCCATAATTTTTATTTTGTGACCAATTGGATACATTTGGTATATAACAGAGTTACACGTTTTGGCTCTTACGTCGGTCTAGTTGCCTGTAAAATTTCCTCCTCCGTGCCAAAGCTCATAGTTGAAAAGAGGTGTGTAGCTTTCCCTTGAGGATGGCCTGAGAGATTAAAGCAACTGTTTTATGAGAACTACCCTGCTAATGTCTGGCTGGTTTGGTCCTGAATCAATTGTCTGCATGAACATATTTTTATTTTTTAAAAAAGCACTTGATCATGTTTACCTTTTGTCTTTATATCCTAAAATAGGAATGCACGATGTTCTAGTAAACAAGAAACATTGTTTTGAGAAGAGGCATTTGTTGGTTCAAATCTATGTTCAAAATTTGCTTATTGCATATTAAGTCTGTCTGATGGACTTAATATTTGTGACATGCCACCATTTCCTGTGGTATTTAACTGACTAAAAATTATTCTTGCTGCTCACGGTGTTTGTCTTCTAATTCCCAAGCATCTAACTGCTACAGTTTATCACACGAATACTTTTCTAGGTCCTGCTTAGTGAGAGAGCTCCTCAGATGTAATGCTGAAGATCAGAAAGTCAGTACCATGTCTGAAATAATGGTGTTAATCAGTAGGTAAGGGAGCTGTTTTTCTTTGTGAAACTAAAATTGATGAAGTTTAATAAGTCTCTCCCATTCACAGAGTATGATATAAGCTTTCTAAACTGTGAGCTTATAACCTAGATGGTTTTCCTTAGGGTACCCTCGCATGAATTGCTCACTCTGCCTTTTATATTCAGTGACATACTGGTTGTAAGGGAATATAAGAAGAAAAGTTTCTCTCGGAGGTAAAAAACCCTCTCATCTTTCTTTTCATGGCTATAACAAAACCAGGTTTCTATATGGTCTTTTTTGTTGTTGTTTTGTTTTTCCTCAAACATAAAATATGACAGATATGCATGCAGAATATCAAGGGCTTTATTCTGCTGCTCTTGCAAAGAACACAGACGTGTCTCGTCTTGGCATGGATGCCAGGACAGGTTAAAGGCAGAGCTGTGCTCTGGCATACCTTGTTACTTGCCTTTGAGCTTGGGAGTGTTCTGGAGTGCTGGCATTCCTTTAGCTGCAAAAAAAAGGGAGGAAAGGACAAGCAAATGCTGGAGGAGTAAGGAAGTTAAAATGAACACGTTTAAAAAAGAATTAAAAGCCTTCTTTTGACTTGGTTCTCTGTTTAGAAGTTGGAACTTATTGACGTTGGGAAAGGGCTACCTGGAGACAATGTACAGGTCTGCTAGAAAATTTTTTGGTGCTCTTAGGGACTGTAAGTAATCACACAACACCCATCTCTTAGCACACTGTGTGTCGAGCATCTTGAAAAATATTTTGTTTGCTTCTTTCAAAAGCATTGTGCAGAAGATTAAAGCTTTGGGGTAGGGAGGAATCAAAGCTTGCTTTCAAATAGAAGTGAACAGCATTATGGGCAGGGCAAGGAATCAGAAGAGCAGGAGTTATATTTACAATACATGTATTGGATATATTAGCAGTTAGGGTTTATAATTGAAAATATTCAAAACACTTAAAAATTGGAATGGAAACACTGCAAAAATTTAAGTTTTGAGGAAAGTTGATTGCATATAGTGAATTTTGGGTTCTTTTTTTCACTTTGGGAAAACCTTCAGCGGAAAGCACAACATTTATATTGAAAAGAGAGGTCCTGTGAAGAAAGACATTTTGTTAAGAAAGTCCATCCTGAGGCTGTCTCTTTGGGGTTATGTGGATCATGAAACTAAGTCTTGAAGAAAGCATGGTTCTCTGCCAAGGTAATTTGCACAACATTACTTGTTGGAGGCCAAGCAATGGAATGCGGTTTTGTTTTGGTTTTCCCTGCACTTGAAATATTTTTTTTAATACTGTGTCACTTATGATGATCCTGTTTTAAATGTGTTTGAATAACTGCCCATGCAGTTTGTGCATCATTCAAATCAATTAATGGTCAGTATGATCCCTGAAAACATCTTTTGCTGCCAAGAAAAGCAAAAATATTATATGACCAATTCTATTTGTTTTCTTAACAGGCACTAAGATCCTTAACTTGCCTTTCAATCTGTTGGGGTTTTTTTGCATTATACAAATAATGCAGATCACTATGTTGTAATAGGGATGAGAAGTCTAGCATGGATATCTAGTTGAATAAAGTATAAGGTCTAGGAACTACAGCTGCTTGGCCTGTTCTTACATTGGAGTGCATCAACAGGGTGCTGTCATGTGCGTGTAAATGGTGAGGAGGTAAGCAATGAGGTGAGAAAGTCTGATGCTAACTTACTGAGTAGTTAAGATCGGGGGTTCAGGTATCCTCTAGCTTTTCATCATGCAGTGTCAGAAACACAAAGACCTGATGCTGCCCTAATTTAGCTGGAACTGCTAGGGAGTCAAGAAAGTTGTGGCTGTGAGTGTACCACCATGCCCTTCTCTCCCTCCTCTCTTCCTGACTGATGACCTCTTTGATGACTCTTCCACGCCTGTCATGTTTTGGGAATGGCAAACAGCAACTGTTTCTGCTTGCTAGGAGAACTTTTTAAGACTAAAAAAGAAAAAGTAGCTAAACTAATTTCAGCATGGATTTACTAGCATGGGACTCAGTGCCACCCAGAAAATGTTTCTCACTACCTTTATTGCAGGGGCTGTGCAGCCCATGTTCAGACCCTGTGTCAGGGAACCATTGTGCCCAGTTTTCTACTGAGCTTCTGGGTTTTGTGTTTTGTTTTTTGTTTGTTTTATTTTTACTTGCATAACTGAAATATATTCATGATGCTGGTTCCACTGTTACAAGCAAGTACTTTGTACTGCCTATTGGTCCCATTCCAGTAGTTCACTGATGCCCTTATTCTAGGAATCCTCTGTGACATTTGTTCTTCTCATTGCCAAGGGGAATATTATAGCAGCACAGTGCAATAATTGTCATCATACCCTGGTTCTTCAAACCTTTGGCAATCAGAGCTAATAAAATCTTGCTTGGCAAGTCCTGCTTCATTAACCTGATCTTCTATGACAACGTGGCCCACTGAGTGGTTGCAGGAAAGGCTGTGGATGCTGTCTACTTAGCCTTTGGTAAAGTCTTTGACACCATTTCACACAGCGTTCTGCTGGAGATATTGGCTGTTTGCAGCTTAGATGGATGCACATTTCACTGGATAAAAACCTGGATTTTTTTGTTGTATTTAAAAGCCATGTGGATGTGGCACTTAGGGACATGGTTTAGTGGCGGACTTGGCAGTGCTGGGTTAACAGTTGGGCTTCATGATCTAAAGGGTCTTTTCCAATCTAAATGATTCTATAAGCTGTCATATCTAATTTTAACATGCAGGTAACATTTAATTCTTGTTTTCAATTATTTTTGAAGTTAGAAGGCACTCTATGGGGAACTGTGCCAGATATTAAGAACGTGGTTTTTATGTGCTAGCCAGAAAGTGTAGAACACAGGGAGAGCGTTTTTATTTTTCTTTTTTTTTTTCCTTTTTTTTTTTTTTTTTCTTTTTTTGTTTTGTTTTGTTTAAAAAAAACCATACTATGGGAGGTATGTGCTGGAGTGATCCAGCACTGGAGTCTTGCACCAAACCATAACTTTGAAATACTTCACTAATTTGTATTTGAACGGAATGCAATAAAGTTTTTAGGTAGACAGGGAAATTTGAGATTATTTCAAGCTGCGTGTAGAATGTAGAAAGTGTTTAATTTTCATTTTTCAATTATGCTTATGTATAATAAACTGAGGAATATGGGGTGTGAATTAGGAGGGTGTGTATTTGTACATCATTATTATATACTCCTGATGCATTTTTAAACTGAAAAGAAAATTACTGTTGGTTAAATATTCACATTTGCTAAACTATTTTCTCTACTGCAGGACTTGTTCAGCAATGTAAGTCAACATTTTCCAGAGTGAATACAGATTATTGGTATTATATCGTCAGCTTGAAGTTGAGATCTGGTAGCATTGCCTGATGGATTAATCGCAGTGGGGAGAGCGTTCTTTGAAAAAGATGATTTGAGTATCTTTCAGAGAGCTGCCAGTTTGTAAAGACTGTTGCAACGAACTACCAGGTTACAGCATGTCTGGAGCAATCGAAGATGCCCAGGAAGCATATCTTTCCTTATCGTGCGGTTTGGGTCTTAGGCTTTGCATTACTGAACAGATACAGGGTTGGAACATTAATATGGCAGAAGAATATACAATATTAAAGGAGGCTTCACTATGAGGGTGATGAGACACTGGCACAGGTTGCCCAGGGAAGTTGTGGCTGCCCATAGCTGACAGTGTTCAAGGCCATGGTGGATGTGTTTTTGAGCAACCTGGTCTACTGGAAGATGTCCCTGCCGGTGGCAGGAAGGTTGGAGCTGTACGAATACTGCTTGCCAACACTTAAAGGGGCAGTTTTAATTCTTCAAATTATACGCTTGTCTATGCCATGCAGTTATTTGTTAATACCTCAAAATTAGAACAGTGTATTTTGCTTTATTTGGTAATGGACATAGTGCAGTAGAAATACATTGAAATAAATGTAAGGCTTAGCTTTTCTATTCGTGAATGAAATTACCCTGACAATTCATGTTTCTTTTTTCTTGTTCACATACATATAAAAGCTGTGCTTTAACTGCATGATGATGAACCTTATCTGTGCTAACACTGAAATAGCAAATGTAGGTGGTAATGTTTATAGCGTAGTAAAAAGCAAGACATGAGCACACACATACATTATTGAGCTAGTATCAATCTGACTAGCTCTTTTTCCAGTACCAGTGAAGTTGCAAAACCTCAGGATCATAGGCAAGTTGTACAGCTTGTGCTATTTTTAATGCCGTTAGGACTTTGTTGCTATTGGTGTCAGAGCAAGATACGTTAACACTAGGCTATTGTTAATACCATTATATGCTTGCTATGTGTTGCAGACCTCTGGTCACAGTGTAGGCGTGCCAAGAGACAGTGGTCATATCACATCTATTCTTAGTCTTATAATCACAGAATGGTTTGGGTTGGAAGGAACCTTAAAGACCATGCAATTCCAGCCTCCCTGCCATGGGCAGGGACATCTTCCACTAGACCAGGTTGCTCAAAGACACAGCCAACCTACCCTTGAACACTGCCAGTGATGGGCAGCCACAACTTCCCTGGGCAACCTGTGCCAGTGTCTCACCACCCTCATAGTGAATAACTTCTTAATAAACTTCATCTGCTGCTACAAGTCCCTTCAGGCTAACTCCTCTATTGCAAGTACTTTAATAGCATGCAGGAAATGAATTCTCATCACTTACATCTTGAAAATATATTTTTTTTTATTCCCTAGCATAGCCTTTTTGTATTTCTGTGTGACTATAATTTTGTTCATTTTAGTTATGTTTTGTTACCTTTCCATAACATTTGTCTTTAACTTGTTTTAATCATAGGAATATGTCTAAATGCAGCAGAAAATAATTGCTTTGAAAGGAATGATAAATGGATAGGTATATGTAGCATCCCTGTTCTATCAGACTTGTGAATTTAATTGTTTCAAGTTTGCAAAAATAAGCTTTTAAAAAAATGAACTGTGAAATTCACACACACACACACACACACACACACACACACACCCCTGCCCTGTTTAACTCTGGAGGCTTTTTGTAACGTCTTATTAGAAGAGTTTTTACTTTCTGTGGTGTTTGATTGTTCTACAATGCTATAGCTTCACTTTTCTACTTATTGTTTTAACACAGAGGAATTGCTTTGAATGTCACTTCCAATTTTAGCTGTCAGTTTAGCTGCTAGCTTGATATAGATAAGGGTAGATTTTTTTTTTTTCCTCCCTCCTTACAGCCACCCTCCTATTGTAAAACCCTTCTATAATGACACACTTCCTCCCCTCCCCGTGATACATCAAGTCAGATCTACAGGAATGAAAAAATAGTTCAGATATGACACTGACAGTTTTAAGAGTTTCTCAGTGCTTTAATTTTTTCAAAAGTATTTTTCCTTTTCTGTTCCCCTGCCCAATCTAAGGAAAAAACGGCAGGCTTGAGTCTGCGATAACAGAGTTGTTGTTACATAGTCCACTTACATCGTAGGTTGCAAATTCTGTGCAGTTAGAAACAACTAAAAAGAAGTGCCAGTGTAATTTCAAATACTGTGTGCTTCCCTCCACTGTAGAATGTGTTTGCAGTTGTTATGCTTTCTAACTGCAAAAATGTTACGCTTTACTCTGTCAGAAAATGTCTCCATACAATGTGTGCTTTGGCTGACTCAGGAATCTGGAGCTAGGCACTTGAATGATGGTTGCTAGTTTAATATCGTTAAGCTTCCTTGATGTTAAAAGGAGCTGTCTACAGTTATGTAGGTATGAATGTACAGTTAGCAGACATCTGCTCATGTGATCTGGTATAACTGTCTCTTATTTCAATTTTATGCATGGACTCCACAGAAACAGTGATGTCTTCACTACTCTGATTTGAAACTCATGACAGTTACAACAGACAGTAGTGGCTTTCGCAGTAGAGCAGTACTTTGGATTTACAACAGCAAAACTTGGCCAATCATTTGGAAAAGTGAATTGAAAGGGTTTCTGCAGATTCTAGATGTTGGATACTCTTCTACTTCAGCAGTTTTAAGTTAAATTTAGGAATCATTTAATTTTCTCCTCAAATCAGTGTTTCAGCACAATTTCATGATCTGGGCAATGGTGGTCTGCCTGTAGACTTTGTCAGTATTTGAAGAAAGTTATAATAGTTCAAGGCCTAGTTGCTGTTTGACATTTGGATTGATCCAGTAAGTTTTTTATTACAATTATCCAAAATTACCAATGGTAGGAAGCAAAACCCAGTATATTAGATAATAACACATTACTACAGAGCTGATTTTGATCCTATTTGCTGCACATAAAGACCAGTTTGTTAGAAGTTACCCTTTTATTTAAAATTGGACCCGAGGGGGAGGGAAGCTAGTCCAAAGAAGGTCATATCATGCACACAGAGAGAAATTTTGGATCTCCTTAGGTACTGAAAAACAAAGCTAATCTCTCAGATAAGCATAATGGTTCCCTTGATTACAATTTTGTCATTTCATTTGTAAATGTATTTTTTGTTAGTTTTTTGACAGCACACAGCTCATCTGAATGATTAAAAATCTGCAGTAATAGCATTCAGAAGGTATTTCTCTCCTGTTTTGTCTCATGATGTGGGAGATGTTTTGCAGCAAGATATACTTTCTTTTCTGGCAGCCTTATGCTCTTTCATCTTTTTTTCATGTTTCCCTTCTTGTTCCCTCTTGCATACAGGAAGAGCAAATGCATCATATGCTCTGATCACTGTACTTGATTGTGTACCTTGGAAAAGCAGTCAGATTAATTTGAAGATGTAGCATTGTTTCATTCCCACTTCTACTGGTGTAGAGAGTTGAGTAATTTGTCTCTAAAGAGGTTCTTGTGGTATAGCGTCTGCTTTCTCAACATGCAGAAAGCTTGAAATAACCCTGAACTGTCTTTTATGTTTGTAGTTACTCTTGTATGTCAAGTGTGTCGAGACAAACCTTACTTGTACAAATTCTTGTTAATGATTTGATAGTTATCTTTTGTTAACCACTTGCCAATTTGTTTGTATTATACATATCCCTTTCATATACAAATCCAAATATAAAGCCTTTAAATTTTGGCAGCTATAACAAGCTACATGGAAGCTGTGATTCTTTATTCATGGCCTTTCTGAATACCTGACTTGTCTGAAAGACATGAAACAGTTGCTTCTTTTTTGCATACTGTCAGGCTTCCATTTATTTTAGATATGTATTTTGGGGAAAATCTAAGTCTATGGAGTTGTTACATTTGCCATTTTCATCTCTGGGCATGAATATCAGCAGAGGAACCATTTTCTGTAGTGGTGAAAAAAGCTGTTAGGTTTGATTGTCTGTTTTTTGGACAGAGTGTATAGGAGTCTCATGTACTCACAGCTGAGTGTTAAATTGTCTCAGATCTTTGTGAACTTCTGAAATAAGCCCCTGAGTTTGGTCATATCTTTTCTGAAAGATTGCCAGCTTTTAAGGGAATCATGCTGCCTTATCTACTTTTCAAGTCTGGGAGGCTATTGATGTTGATACTTTCCTTCAAAATCTGAAAAATTCAAAGTGTTTCAGCAGTAGGGCAGTGAAAGAACTTTTCCAAATTAGTCTGATATTTGTTTTTGCACTATTATTGCCTATTTTCCCAAGGTGACTTGATCTGTTGCCCTTAAAGACTTTTTGTATTTTACTTTACCATGTAGAACGTCAAAGAATGTCTCGCTCAACAGCACCCGAGAATTGTCTCTGGGTTGCCACCTATGCTCGACTCACTGAATTCTACAAATTAAGAATTTTCCACAAGGCACTTGCATTTCTCCCTTAACTTACTGCACTGTTTCACTGCTTTCTCCCTTTTAAAATTTTATTAACCAATGAATTAGCTGGGTTTCAGTCTACAGGACAACGCATCCCTTTTAGACCAACCCAGCCTGAATAATATTTCAAACAAGTCAATGTACAAGTGGTTTCTAGATAAGTCTGATTGCTTTTTCTGAGTCTCTCTCTCTTTTGACCTCTGGCATATTTCAGTATAACATCATGTGCTTTTTCCTTGGACCTCTGTTTTAACCTTTGTGACCTTTGGATGTTGATTTGTGCTTTGATAACTGGGTTTGGAGTGTTCATTTAATAAGTGGTAAAAGGTGGCAGGGAGGGATGGACTTTGTCAGGGAAATCATTACTCATCAGTCTTACCGTGGTCTTATAGTCTTACTGTATTCAATTTTCATTTTTTTGCTTATGAAAGATGATAGTATTACTAAGTAAGTAAAGGGCCTTTTTGTGAGAAAATGCAGAATCGAGCCATCCATTTCAAAATGAATATGAACCTCTTGGCAGAATCTGGTTCTGGCAGAACAAATAATGCAGTGTAAATGTGGAGAAAGAGGTAGACTAGAAAACCTGTGTCTATTAAGGATGTGTTATAAATATGAACTGTTTTATGAAGTCATTCATTAAATGTCACGTGTGGAACTAAAGTTCAGGCTTTTGGTAAAATTGTTCTACAGTATGAAAAAGTTTTCATTTTTAGGATCACTTGACTAAAGAAGTACCTGAGGAAGGAATGTTAAAATAAGAATTTACATTATTCTCTGCAGAATCTCACTGAAGTAGAGAATGAGTTCTGCAGCATTTGTGTTGTGAACCTGCAATGAGGCAGTTATGGGTACATAGAATCATAGAATCATAGAATAGTAAGGGCTGGAAAGGACCTCAACATCATCGAGTTCCAACCCCCCTGCCATGGGCAGGGACATCTCACACTAAACCATGCCATCCAAGGCTCTGTCCAACCCCACCTTGAACGCCGCCAGGGATGAAGCATCCACAACCTCCCTGGGCAACCCATTCCAGGGCCTCACCACCCTCACAGTAAAGAATTTCTTCCTCAGATCCAATCTAAACCTCCCCTGTTTAAGTTTAAACCCATTACCCCTTGTCCTCTCACCACAGGGGTAATGTCCTCTCACCCTAATGAAGAGTCCCTCCTCAGCATCCCTATAGGCCTCCTTCAGATATTGGAAGGCTGCTATGAGGTCTCCACGCAGCCTTCTCTTCTCCAGGCTGAACAGACCCAACTTTCTCAGCCTATCTTCATATGGGAGGTGCTCCAGTCCCCTGATCATCCTCGTGGCCCTCCTCTGCACTTGTTCTAACACTTCCATGTCCTTTTTATGTTGAGGACACCAGAACTGCACACAATACTCCAAGTGAGGTCTCACAAGAGCAGAGTAAAGGGGCAGGAGCACCTCCCTCGACCTGCTGGTCACACTCCTTTTGATGCAGCCCAGGATACGGTTGGCCTTCTGGGCTGCAAGTGCACACTGAAGCCGGCTCATGTTCATTTTTTCATCAACCCACACCCCCAAGTCCTTCTCTGCAGGGCTGCTCTGAATCTCCTCCCCGCCCAACCTGTAGCTGTGCCTGGCATTGCTCCGACCCAGGTGTAGGACTTTGCACTTAGCATGGTTAAACTTCATCAGGTTGGCATCAGCCCACCTCACAAGCGTGTCAAGGTCCCTCTGGATGGCATCCCTTCCCTCCAGTGTGTCAACTGAACCACACAGCTTGGTGTCATCGGCAAACTTGCTGAGGGCGCACTCAATCCCACTGTCCATGTCACCCACAAAGATGTTGAACAAGACCGGTCCCAACACCGATCCCTGGGGGACACCACTTGTTACTGGTCTCCAGTTGGACACTGAGCCACTGAGCACTACTCTTTGCATGCGGCCATCCGGCCAGTTCTTTATCCACCGAGTGGTCCACCTATCAAATTGATGTCTCTCCAACTTAGAGAGAAGGATGTCATGGGAGACAGTGTCAAAGGCTTTACACAAGTCCAGGTAGATGACATCAACTGCTCTGCCCCTGTCCATCAGTTCCATAGCCCCTTCATAGAAGGCCACGAGATTGGACATGTTCTAAGGGTTATTTGTTACCAGATGTTAGGGATAAAAAATGGATGATGAAAGTTTTAAGGTAAAAAAGATTAATTCTGAGGGAGTGATTGATAGCTTCACTCTTGTGAAAAACGAATCATACTAAATTAGACGAGCCTGCATCTTCTCTGCAGAGCACTCAAAAAATGATAGTGGTGATTTGTATCATATTGCACTCTGCAATAGGTCTACATATCATTTAATGTCATTTGAATTGCATAGCTTGAGACAACATTCAAGGTTTCAAGTGATGAGAAACAAATCCCTTTTAAATAAAAATTGAAGAGAAATGCCTGCTGTAGAACTGTTATTTTGTTTCCTTGAAAGTATCCTACTCTTCTAATGTAATTTGTCGTTAGATTCAGTCTTACTAGTATATATGAAAGTTGGAATGAGCTGCACTTGCCTGATTTGTTTAGGAATGAGGTGGCAGCTATTTTTGAATACCTGCAATAGGAGAAAAAAGCTAACTGCTGAGTTCCTTTTTTCTTAGTTTCTGGCATGGTCTTTTCTAACAGTTTATTCTCATTATAGTTCATAGAGCTGAAGTAGGATGGCACAGATCAGTAATTAAAGTATGCCTGCATCCATCTGCCTGGTGACTTTTATGCTTTGTTGTCTTTATATATCTACATGTTGCATTGGCTGTAAACAGCTAAACAGAAGGACTTCCCACTCAGGCTCCAAGTCCTAACATTGTGCCATATTTTGTGTCTCAGAGTTCTGAAGCCTCTGAAGTGGTAATCCTGGAGCGCTGCTGGATTGTGGAGTTCAGGAGTAAAACAGATGTTTCAATAGTTCTCAGTAAGTAAAAACATTGCTCAACATGTTCAGTGTCAGTTTTTACTGTCAATGAAAATAACAAACTCAACTACTGAAACTTCCTAAATGTTTAGCTAAAATGCATTCTCGTCTGTTAAATGCCCATGTCTGAACACTGTTTCTCTCTGAATTCATGCCTAAAAAAAAAATCTTAAAAGCTATTATTTTACTTTTTCTAAAATCAGGTGAAAGCCATATATCATAATCTTCATCTGACAATAAGTAGATGTTTGAGGTTCAGTTTTGTTAGGTATTATGTACAATATGGGCTTTATATTGATACATAGCCAGTTCATCTTATTCTTGAATGATTAATCTTTGCCAACCTCACCATTAAATGAGGGGATTTCCTAGTTTTGTCTCCTCCTTTCAACTCTTCATTAATAAAATTGTTAAAAACACTATGAAAAAAAAAGTTATTTCATAGAAATTGGAATAATTATTTAAGTGCAAGGATTGATTTTATTTGGAGAAAAGGCTGACATAATTTTCTCTGCAGGAATAAATCTCCAGTAGCCATTGTGGTAGAAGTTTTTTATGATGTGGATTCTTTCTGATACCACTGCAGAGATTTGAAGTTCTTAGATCTATATGATATTTTCTATTAGCTGTAATGGCCTAAGAGCACTTTTGGTAAAAGTAGCAGGGTGGTAGAGCAGGCTGGTAAAAGTAGCTACAGGGGAAAAAAGGTTATGTTGCATTTGTAGGATGATGGCCAGCTTTGCATTCTGTAGAAGTTCCTACTTTCTTTATAATCAGCAAAATCTCCAGTCCACTTCAAGGGAAATGTTGCATTAATTATGCTAGCTTTTGTCCTCACATGCTGAAGTGATTCATATTCTCATAGAATGGTTTGGGTTGGAAAGGACCTTAAAGATCATCTAGTTCTGACCCTCCTGCCATGGGCAGGGACACCTTCTACCAGACTATCTAACCTGACCCTAGATTTTGGCCATGTTTGAGAAGGCAGCATTGTAGGGTTTATCCTTTTCTGGGTATCATTGTGGGGAGTAGCTCAAATCCTGCATATTTAGTAGTGGAATTAAGTCTGTTGTCTCTTCCTCATGTTGAGACACTGCATCAAAAAAGACTTCTTTCTGGATTTGGAAGCATTGCTTTGCCTAATTATAACAGCTGAATGGTTACCATTGACTCTCAAATTGAGACATTTTAAATCGTGCCCTTATTGAGTCCAATTCATTGATTGGAATCATCAGCTTTATGAGGTGGTGATGTTATAGTTTGAGTATAAATGCAGTCATGTGAGTTCTGTTCTGGCACCTCTTTATGCTTGAACATAATGCTACTAAACTGAACCAAGAATGCAGTTGTGATTGCTGACGGGACTCTCAATTAGCTCTGAAGCCTGCAAACAGCGCAGTTTCTGTGGCAGTGAGACTTTCAGGTTTTAAGTCTAAAAGCTAGGAAAGTAGACAACAATACTGAGTAAGCACTTGAAGCTGCCTGTGGAGAAAGACTGTGAATATGTGTGGAGGAAGAAATCTGCTTGCATAGTTACAAAGAGAAATTGCTAGCTGAGAGACAGACCTTTCAAAACGAAGGTCGATAGTGTGGTTAGAAGTAATGGTGACATTCTGACCAGCCTCTAAAAATGTATTAAAGGAGAAATGAAGAAGCAGTGCAGAGAACTCCAGGTATGCAGAGCCAGCAAATGAGTATGAACACCTGGGGTGCAACTGAAGGAATACAGCAGAAGATAGAGAAGAGACAGACAGGTAGATGAGAAATGATTTCAAACTTGGCAATTTTCCTGTGCCAGAGAACAAGGACAACAGCCTGGCTGCTGCTGATTTGCTGGATGGGAAAAGAAAAAGAAAGCCAGACTATTATGAGGTATTGGAACAAAAGTGAAGACAAATGAAAATGATGTATTGTGTACTGAGTGACAATAAAATACCAAAAGAAGTGTAATAATCCGTGTACCATAGGTGAGAACAAAATTCAGAAGACAAAATGGACCACTCAGTGTATAAAGAACTGGCTGGATGGCCTCACGCAAAGAGTTGCGGTCAATGGCTGAATGTCCAACTGGAGTTCAGTAATGAGTGGTGTCCCCCGGGGATTGGTGTTGGGGCCGGTCTTGTTTAACATCTTTATGGGTGACATGGACAGTGGGATTGAGTGCGCCTTCAGCAAGTTTGCCGATGACACCAAGCTGTGTGGTTCAGTTGATACATTGGAGGGAAGGGATGCCATCCAGAGGGACCTTGACACGCTTGTGAGGTGGGCTGATGCCAACCTGATGAAGTTTAAACATGCCAAGTGCAAGGTCCTGCACCTGGGTCGGAGCAATGCCAGGCACAGCTACAGATTGGGCGGGAAAGAGATTCAGAGCAGCCCTGCGGAGAAGGACTTGGGGGTGTTGGTCAATGAAAAAATGAACATGAGCCGGCTTCAGTGTGCACTTGCAGCCCAGAAGGCCAACCGTATCCTGGGCTGCATCAAAAGGAGTGTGACCAGCAGGTCAAGGGAGGTGATCCTGCCCCTTTACTCTGCTCTCATGAGACCTCACTTGGAGTATTGTGTGCAGTTCTGGTGTCCTCAACATAAAAAAGACATGGAACTGTTGGAACAAGTGCAGAGGAGGGCCACAAGGATGACCAGGGGACTGGAGCACCTCCCGAATGAAGATAGGCTGAGAAAGCTGGGCTGTTCAGCCTGCAGAAGAGAAGGCTGCGTGGAGACCCCATAGCAGCCTTCCAATATCTGAAGGAGGCCTATAGGGATGCTGTGGAGGGACTCTTCATGAGGGACTGTAGTGTTAGGACAAGGGGTAATGGGTTGAAACTTAAACAGGGGAAGTTTAGATTGGATATGAGGAAGAAATTCTTTACTGTGAGGGTGGTGAGGCCCTGGAATGGGTTGCCCAGAGAAGTTGTGAATGCGCCGTCGCTGGCGGTGTTCAAGGCTGGGTTGGACAGAGCCTTGGATGGCATGGTTTAGTGGGAGGTGTCCCTGCCCATGGCAGGGGAGTTGGAACTAGATGATCTTAAGGTCCTTTCCAACCCTATTCTATGATTCTATGAAAATGGGTGAGAAAAGCGAAACTCAGGAACTAAGAAGAGATCTTTGTCAGTGGGGTCTTTGATAATGAAAAAATAGCTGTATTGTCACAAGAATATATCTCTTAGCCACTGGGAGCCAGAAAAACTTTAAAATATCTCTCCAAGCCTTTTAAAGGATTTGGGTGAACGCAGGAATAGGATATGCCTGCTTATAATGTCAAATTCCTTGTGGAACAGATGGAAGAGAGCTGTGCAGGAAAACAGAAGCAGCTCCATGGAAGGAAGTAGAGTTGATCTTCGAGGTTTAATTTGTGGTATGTCTGGAAAGGTACTTGCAGGCTTGGAGATGGAGATAATTAGCTGGTGGGTCAACTTGGAACCATGAGGGGATGGTTAGAGTGAGCTTTTGGCTTTTTGTCTCCATATTTCTCTGAGTAGTGGGCTGAATTCCAGGAGACATGAGGAAGAGTGAGAAATTGAGAGTAATTTGGATATCTAGGAACAGAATGTAACATAGGGCAGTGGAGTTAACACGAAAGGAAAAACAAGGACACTTTTATGCCATGTCTAGTGATATTGTGGAGCTGATCATTGCCTCAAGGTGGTGTGGGCACTGAAACATAACGGGAGTACAGAAGAGTTCCGGCAGTTGCAGCAGATTATCCTGACAGTGCTTCAAGTGTAGTGCTCCCAAAGCAGTCTAGCTCAAAATGTTTCTAAGCAGAACATGAAAGAAAATGGGAGGACTTGTTGGGTGAACTGTTCTGTGTGTGGCTGGTTTCTTGCATGCCCTTCCAGAAACTAGTTGCTATTAGCAGAACAGTGTGAGTAGGATCTGATTGAATGTGACAGTTCATACATACGTGATTCATTCCTGAAATCCTGGAAGGTGTGATAAGGAAAGCGTTTCAACCCTTTTGTCCAAAAAGATCTTAAAACTGGAAACTGCTGCTGTGCACTAAGATGTTTGAGCAGTGCACTGTTAACTGCTTCCCTTGGATTCTTCTCAGGAATAACCACCATTTTCATGCCGTCAAAAGGCAATGGGTGACAGTACAAGTGACTCTCTTCCGAGAGGTACAGAGTCACCCATTTACCAACTTGACACCCTCTCTAGAGAAGTGTGCTGCTCACCGGGGGCATGTATCAGGGATGGCACTGAGAGACTACCAAGCTTCATACAGTCCACTTACTGTTATCTGCTGCTTTTTTTTTAATGTGAGCACCAGTGATGCAGCCAGGAGCAGTCTGAGGGACCTTGACAGGCTTGAGAGGTGGGCCTTGAACCTCATGAAGTTCAAATAGGCCAAGTGCAAGGTCATGCACCTGGGTCAGGGCAATCCCAGACACAAATACAGGCTGGGCAGAGACTGGATTGAGAGCAGCCCTGAGGAGAAGGACTTGGGGGTGTTGGTTTACAAGAAGCTCAACATCAGCCAGCAATGTATGTTTTCAGGCCAGAAAGCCAACTGTGTGCTGGGCTGCATCAAAAGAAGCATGACCAGCAGGCTGAGTGGGGAGAATCACTTCACTGCTTCCACCTGGAGTGCTGCATTTGTTCTGAGTCTCCCAACATAAGGACATGAACTTGTTGGAGTGAGACCAGACGAGGGCCACAAAGCTGATGAGCAGGCTGGAGCACCTCTCTTACAAAGATAGGCTGGGAGAGCTCGGCTTGTTCAGCCTGGAGATGAGAAGGCTCTGGGGAGACCTTAGAACAGCTTTGAGTGCCTAAAGGAGGCCTAAAGAAATCTGGAGAGGGACTTCTTACATGTGTATGTAGGGGTAGGACAAGGGGGGGAATGGCTCTAAACTGAAAGAGGGGAGATCTAAATTAAATATTAGGGAGTTCTTCACTGTGAGGGTGCTGAGGCACTGGCACAGGTTGCTCAGGGAAGCTGTGGCTGCTCCATCCCTGGCAGTGCTCAAGGCCAGGTTGGACAGGACTTTGAGCAACCTGGTCTAGTGGAAGGTGTCCCTGCCTATGACAGAGAGTTGGAACTGCATGATCTTTATATGGTCCCTTCCAAACCACTCCATGATTCTGTGATCTAAGCTTGCACAATGCAAGCAGGCATCATAGCTTCCCCATGCACAGGGATACGTAACTAGAGCACAGCTGTGCCTCTGCTGGACCTTGGAAACCCTGTTGTCGGTGGTGACACTGCTGAGTGTATGTGCCCAGATGCTGGCAAGGAGGGGTTCTGCAAGGTAGTCTCCCTGAGGAATGGCAGGGGCTACCCCGTGCCAGACTCAGCCAGTTCCATCCGGCTCCAGGTGCCCCCCCTCAGGGCTCTGCCCCTCAGCCTTGCAGGTGCCTCAGGGAAAGCATGTTTTGGAGAAGGTGAGATACTGCCCAGCTGTGAGGAGTGAGGGGAAAAAGTGTGGTAAACAGCCCTGTGAGAGCCAGGGTGAGAGCACATGGACGGGAGGAGGATCTCCAGGCCAAGCAGAGATTCCCCTGCAGCTCCTTGGGAGACCCAAGTGGAGGAGGTATTTCCCTGCAGCCATGGGTCAAGTGTGAGGGGGAAGGAACAGCAGAGGAGCACTTATGGGCTGATCATAACCACCCAAGCCCTCCAACTTTCATGTGGGAAGGTAGAGGAGTAACAAAGAGAGTGAACTTGAGCCTGGGAAAATGGGGGGGAGTGCAGGAGGGGAAAGGTCTTTCTCCATAGTCAGCACTCTTAATTTGCAGTATATTAAGTTATTTTCCTATGAGTCTGGTTTGCCTGTGGTGATAACTAGTAAGTGGTCTCCCTGTCTTTAACCTGACCCATGAGCTGCTGGGTTTTTTTGTCCCCCAGTGCTGCTGAGGAGAGGGGGTGAGTGAGGGACTGGGCAGGTGTCTGACAGCAGGCCCAGGTCAACACAGCACTGTTAATCTGTGTCAGGGGTTTTTATTCTAAGTGGTTCATTCACTTCCAGATGTGTCCCTGTTTGAGCAGCAGAAGCAAACAGATAAGCAAACAGGAACAAAAAACTTGCGTTAATGTTGGTAGTTCTTGGTTACTGTTGTGATTCTCTGGAACAGGACAATTAGAGCTGTGTGGCTAGGTGTTTGAACTGGTCCCAAGAGCAACCTGAATTTGACCACTCTGTTGTATATAGCCTCATGTGGGTGAGAGCAAAGAACTGTCTCCCTGCTTCCCTCCATGTCATGTACAACACAAAATCGGGAATGAATCCAAGAGACTCAGGCACAATGAAATTCAATCAGATGAGAGGCAGCATTCAAGGACTGCCTTGTCTTGATCTGTGTATCTCTTCTGCTTTTCAGGATAAGAGATTTCTTTAAAATTATTTTAATTGCATTACTGTGTGTAGTCCCTTAGTGAGAACTATGGAGAGATAAGAGCTCTAATAGCCAGGTAGGACTGGTGAGGTGTGAGGAGGAAGGGAGGGAACAGGAAGAAGACAGAGCTTTTGATGAAAGGTCATAGTCATCTAAAACACATTGCAGTGTGCATCAAGCAGGGGGGAAGGCTTGCGTGTAGGAATACCCTTAAGATGGCAAGCATTCCCTTTTGCCATGTGTAGTATGCAAGCCGCTTAGCCTTGGAGCTTTTTGTTTCCTTCAACAGTAGTGGCTTGGAAAGGTAGGTCAGTATCACTCCATTTTAGCTATAGACTAAGTGAGGCATATGCTAAGGTTACTCTTGGAGGCCCAGACACAGAATTAAGATCTGTGAATCCTGCTTTTTTTAAGGTAGACTGATGGTCCAGCCAGTGATGCAATCTACTACCTCTCAGCAAAAGCAGTCTACTGCTTTGCAAAGGCCTCAATTAGTACGTAAAGTGAGTGCTGCAGTATTTCTGCTCAGTGATCTTGAGATACCATTGTGGTATTTAAATATTTGTGTGGTCTGCCTCGCTTCTAGCATAGGTGTGGTAGTTACTTAATGAAAGGGAAGAAGCAATGTGGCATGTGTGAAAGCCTGCAGGTATTAAAAGAATCAAAGTTTTGTACTGCAGTAGTCAACCTGGGATCTCACACTATATTAATTTCAAATACCTCAGGCTTCTGGGGGGACTTATATAAGTTACCATTGCAGTCTCTATTTAACTTTATTCCAGCATTGCAAAATATAAAAAATAGCACTGAAGATAAAATTTTTAATTAAATTTTTTTATCTTTGATTGAAAATTTAACTTCCAAAGCAAGATTAACTTGGCACCATGAGTAACCACAGGATGATTTCATCACTACTAATTTGAACATGAAATGCATAAGCATATAGAATTCAGTCAGCTTTGTGAATTAAAAGCCTCTGATGTCTGTATTAGAAATATCCTGCGGATATAATTTACGTATCAAAGCTTCCATTCTACTTTTGTTACAGCATATGGTGGTTAGCTGTGTTGGTGCTTTATATTTTTGAGTGGCTGTGGCTCATTGATATTCCATTTTCCACTGCTGAGGTAACACCTGAGAGTTACTTTCTGCTTGTGTGTGTCAAGAGAGGCAACTTTTAACCTTTTTGAACTCTCTTACTTTGCATGTTTGCATAGGAGGAAAAATAGTGATCCTATAGAAAAGGGAGAGGCTGTTGTCCTGGATATTGACCATGTGCTTTGTACATGTTTTTATTTAAATCTTGCCAGTAATGTCTTTTAAAGCAAGATGCTGGAAGGGCCACTAAGCACCTGCAAATGAGGCATCTCCAGTTCAAAGTTAGCTTTCTGTAATGTCAATGTAAGTGATGTCTCTGTTTCTGCCCACTTTGTGTGTTGAGGGATGGAAAGTCATGGAATCACAGAATGGTTTGAATTGGAAGGAATCTTAAAGCTCATCCAGTTCCAACCCCCCTGCCACAGGCAGAGAAACCTTCCCACTAGACCAGGTTGCTGAAAGGCCCGTCCAACCTGGTCTTGAACACTGCCAGGGATGGGGCAGCCACACCTTTAGGTATTGGAAGGAGGAAGGTTTTTGGTATTGGAAGTTGAGGATTGGAACACAGTTTTACACTGTGGAAATTGGACAGTTTCTAGACTACAAAACTTTGCTTTAAAATATATGCATAACAACACCAGTGGCCAAGTGGCTGTGAGCTACATATAATCATAAAATAGATAAGGTTGGAAAGGACCTTAAGATCATCTAGTTCCAACCCCCCTGCCATGGGCAGGGACACCTCACACTAAACCGTGTCACCCAAGGCTCTGTCCGACCTGGCCTTGAACACTGCCATGGATGGAGCATTCGCAACTTCCTTGTGCAACCCATTCCAGTGCCTCACCACCCTTACAGTAAAGAACTTCTCCTTTATATCCAATCTAAACTTCCCCTGTTTAAGTTTGAACCCATTACCGCCTTGTCCTATCACTACAGTCCCTAATGAAGAGTCCCTCCCCAGCATTCTTATAGGCCCCTTCAGATAGTGGAAGGCATCTGTTTTAGAACAAACACAGAATGCTCTGCTACAGAATTTGTTCCCACAAATTTCATCAGTGATCCCTCAGTGTTAGCTTGCTTTTGCAGCTTTATCAAGTGTCAGTGCTAACATTTAGATACCATTTCATGCATTAAAGTTAGTAATATTTGGCCTTTTCTCTCCCCTCCTCCTCCCCTTTGGCTAGTAGCTGTGACCATTAATTTATTTTCAGCTGGACAGATCAAAACTGAACTACCAGTGTAGAGAAATGAGAAGAAATATTTTATAGCTGGTAATTTATTGTAATTGCAGAGTAGAGTTTCATGGCAAATATAAATATATCTGACTTTACACATTTTTAGATTTGTTCTTATATAAATGTATATAGTATAGTAGCAGTACTCTTGCTTTTAAGCACTCTGCTAGCTTCCAGGAAACAAATGAGAGATCTTGGGAAAAGCTGAGGACAAGCTTTTTAAAATGTCGATTTAGATAGATAATGAATTCAGTTAGATATATACAAATCTGTTGTTGAGACAGACACTTTCAAGTAACTGTTGGTTACATCACTGTCCCAGTGTCTGGCCTTAGAATCTTTCCCGTTATTTCTGTTTTTTGAGTTTATGCAAGCTATCAAAAGGTCTTATGTTGCTTCTTGTAGCTATGTAGACCAGCTTTGGTTCAAGAAGAAAAAGAGGTGAAGATAGAATTACATACCATTTTGCACTAAATTTAAGGCTAGTAAGCTGAGTATTTGTTTTGTGATGAAAGCCATTGTGTTTAACAGTGTGAATGTCTTCCCTGGGTTTAT
This sequence comes from Amazona ochrocephala, assembly GCA_039720435.1. NCBI lineage: Eukaryota > Metazoa > Chordata > Aves > Psittaciformes > Psittacidae > Amazona > Amazona ochrocephala. Next base: position 69,181,199 of record CM077879.1, read on the forward strand.
GCCATCAAACTTGAATACCCACTAGCAATGTCCAGCAGTAAGATGAAAATTACTGTCCTACTATTGCAGATTCCCAAATAGATAGAAAATGTTCTTAGTGTTGTATATTCCTAGACCTTACATGTCCTCTTATTCAGAAATTATAACAATAAAACTAGGAATGTATACCAGATAAAGAACTGGCCTTGATGAAATCAGTAGTAAATACTCTGAAAAGGTCAGGATGTTTTTCCAGAACTAACAGTAACTCATGTTGCAATGACAGCATAGCAAAGGATGCTCATGTATGGTAACTACTTAATTGTAAAGCATGAAGTGCTTTTGCCCACCCATGAAATACTCCTGTGTTTAGGATGCAATACAAATATCATTCTGCTGATATGTCTGCCACTCATTCAAGGCCTTCATTACATTTGTGGGTCTGTTCATTTCAGACTCATTTTAGCTAAGTTTTTTTCTGAGCTTGTTATGGTTTGTTGTATGCAGCTGATTTAAAATAACAGTCCCCCATAGTCTGGAGAGAAAAGAGCTGATGATCTTCATTATATAAATAAACCTGTTGCTCCTTTATTGCAACAGATACAATTGCCAATGTGCATTTTGGACATTGCTTGTGTGTATTTCAGTATGTGAACTTGTTGTCTGTAAACATTACATGCATTGAAACACTCTGGGAAATATATAACTTGCCAACTGCTGGATCTGCAGAATAAAACTTTCTACACTTGCAGTGATGAATATTTTCAGGTATTTTAATATGCTTTACAGAATTTAACTTAGCTGTCAGAGTACTCCAAAGATCTAAATATAGCAGACTGTAGTGTTTTGAAGTGACAGCTTAGAATAAATTTCCAGATAACAAAACTGGCACCTGTTAGATAAGAATACAGTGAATTATGCCCACTCGTACTGCATTTCACTATCCATTTCTGGTTCCATGCGTATTAAGGGTGATTCAGTATGCTTTTTGTGCTTGACAGTCTGATTTCCACAGCTAAGAAGTAAATATAAATAGCTTGATTTCAATTGCAAAACATTGATTTCCTCCCAAAGCAGATGTTTTTCATCTAGCTAGTGGTAGGATATATTTCAAGACAAGATCACTGTTCCTATTTACATTTAAAAATAAAGAGCAAAAAGAAACAAACACCTTGATATACTCGTATTTTGGATGCTGAGTGTTGGCTTCTTTCTCTGCAGTTTTTCCTTAGCTAAGGTATCTTGGATTTTCAGACTGCCTTTATTAAAGTTGTTCTTTTAAAGGCTGAATGGTGTAAGCAGGTGCTTTGCATGCCTAGAAGTTTTTAATTTTTTAAGTAGAATCACTGCTGATTAATTTAGGTCTTGATGCTGGTTAACTACCTGCCTCTTATTTCCTGTCCTTTTTCCTCTGGCAGCTCCAAAATCATATGAAATAAAAACGAACTTCTGTATCACTGAGGTCACTGACACAAGAAAGTAGACCACTGTGCTGTTGCAGATCTCACCAGAGCATCAGAAAAGTTATCACCTCTTCTAATTTCCGGTCTTTTGAAGGCTACTGCCCTTATGGCTCAAAGCAGTAGCAGAGCTTACAGCTGAAACTTCCATGTCTCTAAATCCATTTTTGACAAACAGTAAAATGCAGTTTCAGGTTTGATCATTCAAGTAGGTATTTTGTGTGTAAATAAGGATCTGATGAACATATGCAGCTCTCTCAGATTTTGAATATTCTTGTCTCAAGAACTGAATACCTTGTTTTATGACTGAGGGCTAAGGCAAGAGTTTGACTCATTATTAGCACTTCTTGAATTGCCTGTGAATCCAGAAAGATGTTCCCCTGCTTCCTGCTCTTCTTTCCAGTCTTTCTTCATGAATTCTGTAGTCTGACTGGTATGTGAAATCTTATCCAGCATTTTTAGCAGCAGCTGCAGTCACAGGGATTTCCTTAGATACACCCGCAGACAAAAGAAACTTGTCTTACCTCTACAGGCATTTTTGCTGGTAAAGTTTAAGAGGCTTTCAGACTTAAGGTTTGCATCTTTTGTTCCCCCCACAACAATAAAAGCAGAGTTAATTATAAGTGGCAGATGCTGAGTTTATGAAATGCAAATGGGTTTAGAATAGCATGTGGGTAAGTGCCCAAGGTGAGATACTCAAGCTAGTAAAAGGGAATTTAAGCTTACTTTGTGCTGAAAAAACTTTTTTCTATGTTGTTTGGATTTTCAAGCTAAGTATAAAAACATTTAAGTGTTCTGTTTCATCCAGTAATGTGATCTATGGCTTATTTGGGTCAAAATGATTCTGATGTCCAAACAAATACTTCAGTCCTGATTAACACAGTAGCACAGGTGTTTTATAGAGTTTTATGTTTGTAAATCAGTTGGTAACTTGTTTTAAAAAAGTACTGATTTCTTTTTTTTTGTTTCTCAGTTTACTCTTCTCAGTGTTTGTTGCACTAAATGTCACATAGAATTTGTGCCTCTGTGAAGCCATCTACACTGCAGAATTTGAAATGCTTAAGAGGTGTTTTTCCTTCCTGTTCTAATCTTAATCAAATGACTGACCCTTGCTACTTACCTGGATTCCTTGGGAGCTTCTGCTTTTTTCCCCTCCTTTTTCATTTTCTTCTTAGAAAATTTAATCGTTAAACAATTAGACTTCAGTCAAAACAGCAAACAACATGTGGATATTAATGAAGTCAGAAGCTCCAACATACAACCTGTTGAGTCTTCACAGAGGAGCTGCTAGGCTGCGGAATCTGTGATAAGAAAGCATTTCCTATTTCAGTTTGATTCCGCCACCTAGTTTAGCAATATATTAACTGCTTTTGGAACCACTCTGCAGATAGACTTAGCGCAGCACTGAGTAGAAAAGGACTGGGAGTTTGATTCAAGAGGTGGCTGGGGTGCGTGATTCTGTGACCATGAAAAGAAATATGCGTGATGCTTTTAATTGTGTGACATCAATATTTTCATGATCTTAAAAACTGTGTTTATGTTTTCTGAGTGCAGAGTTTCAGAGCGGAGAACCAGATCTTTACCTTGAAGCTGCATCAAAGACAGATTGCGAATCCTGGGCTGTGGCACTGGGAGAGGCAAACTCAGAAGGTTTGCAGAATAAAATTCAACAGCTCCGGAGGTTGATCATGGAAATCAAAGAGGAGAGATCATCAGATGAAGCACGGCAGTGTTTCCCCTCATCCCAAGTAGACAGTCTAGGAGAGCCACAGTTTACAAGTAAGTGCATAATACTCATTTTATTGAGTATTATTGAGTGGTACAATAAAAATGGCCTGCTGTCTGTATCAGTACAAGTAGATTCACAAACAGGGTGCATAATGCTGTTTAACTTGTTGCTTGACAAAGTGAAGTTGTAGAGGCAGTAAACTGATTAAAATTGTCTTTAAATGTCATTACCTGATGTATTTTTATTTATGCAGATAAACTTCAGGGAACAAATGTGTGATCACTGTTTTGACTTTTTCTCCTTAATCTGTTTTCTTCATAAGACTTGGATGTTATTTAGTTAGAAATAATCTTTTCCTCTTTTGTGTCCTATATGAACATATGGACTACTGTTTAAAATGTAGCCTGAGAACTTTGATAAATGTGTATAAAGCTTTAGCGATACTGGAATTAGTACTGCAGATTTGTTCTTTGTGATATAAAAGCACTCTGGGGATTTGAAAGCACATAGCTATATGTTGAGTCATCTTTGGTGCTCTGGAGTCTGGGCACCTATATTTCAGTTACCCAGCTGCTTAATCAAGTCCGTATCCAGCATATTGATAAAGGTGTTCCAGACCAATATGCTGATGCTGCTAATAGCAGAAATCAACCCAGAAATTTAGTATAATTTCGTTAAAAAAATAAAATTAAATAAAATGAAATCATGTTATCTCATATTGCCCAAGGCCTTTTTAAGCCCTACAGCTGTAATTTTTCTTGCACAGGCCTGAATGATTAGCAATAGCAATGAGAACAATGTGGATTGGTTTTTTTTGTGGGTTGTTCTGTAATTTCTTTTTTTTTTTTTAAAGAAAAATCTTGCATTCCAGTTCATATGCTTGGTCCTTCCCATCTGACAAATTTCTTCAGTAATGGCAAATACTCAATAATGCTCACCGGAGACAACATGTAAATGTCAACAAGAGACAGTTCAATTTCTACAGGGTTCATTGATACCATAGTTGTGATGTAATTACTTCCTGCAGTGGGTGGACAATTATGTTTTTTAATTATCTTTCCTACATTTCTCTTGTTGCAGCTCTGTGGTTCACTCCTTTATTCCAATGTAGTAAGAAAATACTGGCATTTGCCGATGAAGACTGAGGCAAAGAAGTCATTAAGAACCTCAGCCTTCTCCAAATCCAGGGTAGCCAGTTCTCCCGATAGCTTCTGGAGAGGGCCCACGGTGTCCCTAACCTGTCTTTTATTGGCAATGTACCTATAAAATCCCTTCCTGTTATCCTTAACATCCCTAGCCAAGTTTAATTCTAACTGGGCCTTAGCTTTCCTAACCTGGTCCCTAGCTTCCCGCACAACATCCCTGTATTCTTCCCAGGCCGCCTGACCTTGCTTCCACCTTTTATAAGCCTCTTTTTTCCTTTGAATTTTGCTCAGCAGCTCCTTATCCATCCAAGGAGGTCTCCTGGCCCTCCTGCTGAACTTCCTTCTAGTTGGGGTGCATCGCTCCTGAGCTTGCAGCAGGTGAGCCTTGAATATCAACCAACAGTCTTGGGCCCCCCTGCCCTCTAGGGCTGTATCCCATGGAACCTTACTAAGCAGGTTCCTGAAGAGGCCAAAGTCTGCTCTCTTGAAGTCCAGGGCAGTGAGCTTGCTGCACGCTCTTCTCACTGTCCTGAGGATCTCAAACTCAATCATCTCATGATCGCTGCAATCAAGGCTGCCCTGGAGCATCACATTCCCAACCAGCCCTTCCTTGCTGGTGAGGACGAGGTCAAGCATGGCACCTCTCCTTGTCAGCTCCTCTGTTACTTGCAGAAGGAAGTTGTCTTCCACGCAATCGAGGAACCTTCTGGATTGCTTGTGCCAGGCTGTACCATCCCTCCTACAGATATCAGCATGGTTGAAGTCTCCCATGAGAACAAGGGCCTGCGAGCGTGAGGCTGCTCCTATCTGCCTATGGAGCCCTTCGTCCAGCAAGTCCCCTTGGTCAGGCGGTCTGTAACAGATCCCCACAATAATGTCACCCATCGCTGTTCTCCCTTTAACCCTGACCCACAAACTCTCTGTCGACTGCTCGCCTGTCCCCAGACAGAGTTCCATACTCTCCAGCCTATCCCTAACATAAATAGCAACTCCCCCTCCCCGTCTGCCAGGCCTGTCTTTCCTAATGAGCCGGTAACCTTCCATTCCAACACACCAGTCATAGGAGCCATCCCACCATGTTTCTGTGATGCCTATGATATCATACCCCCGTAGATGTGCACACATCTCTAATTCCTCTTGTTTGTTCCCCATGCTACGGGCATTTGTATAAAGGCATCTGAGCCGAGCTCCAATTGAAGCCGGCTCATTGGCTGGAGCAGCTGGAATATCTCTACATTGCTCTGAATGTTTACTGTAGGTGCTGGCAAGTGACTGGGTGTGTTGGGATGGAATGATGCCCCCCTCCCCCAACACATGTAGTTTAAAGCATCCTTGACCAGTCTGGCAAGCCTCCTACCAAATCCGGTCTTCCCTTTCTTTGTCAGACCAGCTACACCAGCCCCCAGTAGACCTGGCCTCCTAAATTGAGTACCATGTTCAAGGTACCCAAACCCCTGACTATGGCACCATCCTTGTAACCATTTATTAACCTGCCCAATCCTCCTAGCCTTTTCAAGGTCCTGCCCTGTATCCTGGAGAATTGACGAAAAGACAATCTGAGCTCCAGAGCCCCTAATCACCTCTCCCAGAGCTCTGTAGTCCTTCTTTATGTTCTCTGAGCTACTGCTATCTATATCAGTAGCACCCACATGGATCACTGAAGTGGGCAATAGTCAGTGGGACCGACTAGAGCTGGCAGCTTCTCGGCCACATCCCTGATGCGAGCCCCTGGTAGGCAACACACCTCCCTTGAGCCTTGTTCAGGCCGACAGATGGGTGCCTCTGTTCCTTTCAGCGTGGAGTCCCCTATTACTACGGCTTGCAGCTTTTTCCTGGCAGCACCAGTAACTATCTTCTTTACCAATGCATCAGCTGGTTGTTCCTGGTGCGAGTGTTTCCTCATCAGCCCCCTGCAGGATAGCAAAGCGGTTCTGGGTGGGGACAACAGATTTAGGAGCAAGCCCTTTGCTTTTAGTTGTCCTCTTGCTCCTTTTTTTTTTTTTTTTTTTTTTTCCTGTTACTGTTTCCCAGCTTCCTGGGTTAGCGGCCTCCTTTCCTGCATGAGTGACAGTAGATGCTTGAGGCCCCTGCACAGTCTGGTCCTGGAGCAAGCAGTGCTGCTTCCTCTCAGCTTCCTTGACACCTCTCAGCCTATTGACAGCATCCCACAGCTCAGTCACCTGCTGCAGGAGGATATCCACCAAGGAGCATCGAGTGCAGCCCTGCCCATTGTGCACCCTCCCCCCAGGAGAGCAGTGCAGGCGCTCTCTACACCCTGAGCCCTGCACTGCAGCCTGCCTTCTCATTGGCTCTGTCTGGGTCCCTACACTGCTCACTGCCAGGGCAGCCAGAGCAGAGCTCCCAGACCTGACCCTGGTCATAAGGCGAGTGCTCGCCATCCCGCTCACCTGCTCGCAGAAACTGCGGCGAACCCGCCATGTTTGCCCACCCTGGTCGCTCGCGCTCCCTGGGGCAGGTTTTTACTCAGTCAGGGAAGTGCCGCTCCTCCTGGCACCGCCCCCTGTGAGTCAGCTGCTGGCGTCCGCTGAGCTGCCGGCTCCCGTGCAAGCGCTGTCGAGGAGTTGAGGCTCCCTCGGTGCCTGTTGCTGCTCCTGGGTTCGGAGACTCCCCGGTCATGCGCTGCAGGCATCCGCTCTCGAGCCTTTGGTACATGAAAAGAGGAATTAATGTGCTATTTTCTAAAACCACAAATAAGTTATTTTTGTTGCTTTGCAATACATATGTAGCTGTTTTATTCTACTGTATTAACCTTATTTACATACTTCCACAGAATCTTGTCTGTTTTTAATGTGATGACATCACTACTTAAGAATGAGTAATTAGATTTAATATTTTTTCATCAGATATATTGTTAGTTATGATAGAAAATCTTACAAGTGACCAACTTGTCAAGTGCAACTATGAAAGGTTGGGTGGTTTGGTTTTTTTGTTTGTTTGTTTGTTTTTCCTTCTTGGTCTTCAAAAACAGATTTCTTTTTTTTTTTTTTTTTTTTTTTTTTCAACAAATATTTCATGCACAGGTCTTTTTCACTAGAAGTTTGTAACATGAAGTGTTATTCTCATGGCAATGGCAGATAGTTAGAGGTATGAATTAGGCGTGTGAAAGTTTGACTATGTATGAGGAAGCCAGGCATCGAAATCTAATTATTTCTAATATTATTTTTTTTTTTTCCCTGAAAGGTATTCAGAGAATTGCAAATGAGCCAAAGCTGGAGTTCAGTCTTGGTAAGACACAATTTTGTCTTCTTGGAATTGCAATGGCCTGTGTGTGTGAAGAGTTTATCTGATACCCTAAAGCTGTCGCCTTTGGGGCAGATGTACTACTGTCTGATACAATAATTTTTAGATTATCTTAACTTGGTAGCTTTACCTGTATGCCTTTTAAAAACCGACAGTTATAGCATTACAAAATCTTTGTTGAGTAATGTTTTCTCCTGTAGGGACTGTTTCTGCTGAAATGGTTAAATACTGGCATGGAGAAAGGCCTAGCTCTGTCTGGGGAATTACTGAGCTATAATAATTGTTAAAAGTTACTTTAACTTTTCTATGCCTTTCTATATGCGCTGTATGTGATGAGACTGTAGTATTTGGGCATAGCTAGTAATTGCTGTGCTTGAGGGATAGTAAACTCCCAGAATGACTGTGGTGTGGCACAGGAGAGTGGAAGAAGGTGCTACAAGCAGTGACTGCGAATTAGATGAGCTGTACATCAGGAGAACTTGCTTTCAGTGATAAATGGACCCCAGCAGGCAGAAGTGTAAAACCAATGTAAAGCCATTTTCAGACTTGTTTGGGCTCATGCTGAGCAGAGCTCTGTTTGCTCACGGTGTCAGTATTTGTGTATTGCATTTGGTTGATTCTATTAGGAATTTATGTTCTGTGGTTTGTTCTGCATCATTATTGATTGAGTCGTTGCAGCTCTGTGAGTGATCTTACACATTGACTTCTGCTGCTGCTTGGGTAATAAATAAGAGTAACTGTAAATCTCTTGGTTTTGCCTGATATTCCTGGCTGATGTCTTAAGTGAGGGATATTTGGCAGTGTAGGGAACTACATAAAGCTGATTGTTAGTGTCTTGGTCCTAAAATAGTACTATATATTTAAGCGTAGCACATTTGCATTGGGGGAATGCAGTTTCAGTGACTGCATGGTCCATGGAAGACTTCAATTTTATTGTAACAGTTATAATTCTTCCTGGAGTATCAACATATCCATGCCAACTTTCCTAGCTCCAGCCACCCCACTCACCACCACTGTGCTACTTATATGTTTAAATGTACAGGTATGCAGCAAACACCTCTTTCTGAAAAGTGAGGCAGGAACAGTTTAGCTGTGAAGTATGCATGTGCTGTTTGGCCCAACCAGCTAGTTAAAATACCTCTTGCAAGGGCAGCCGGTCAAGATGTCTTTTCTGTTGTTCACCTGGCTATTCTAACAGGGCTGGAACGGACTCTCACTCTGACAGGCTGGTCTCTGCATCTGGGAAACATGACCTGACTTGCTGTGCCAGCCGAGCTGGATAGCTGCCCCTTGGCAGGATCTTGCCTTTTGAAGGCTTCGTTTATGTCAAATTAAAGACTTGACATTAGCTTTAGCTAATCAGTGACTTCAAAGATCTCTTGGTGAAGCAATCCAAAGCATGGTAAGCTGGGATGAGAGAGACACTTGCTTCAAGCAAGCACATTGCTGCAATATTTACTTAACTTGGGTAACTAAATCTTCGGGCTCTGTAGAGATGTTTCAACTTGATTAGACTGCTCTTTAGCATTTAGAATTTGGAAGGCAAATCTAACAGTTGCTAACCTATACTACTGGTTTCTAGTCCTGAAAGAGTGGCTTATTATCTATAATTTTCTTCATATGCTTTATATAAACAGTACTAAGTAGCATATAATATATGTATGTAAATAGACATTTGCTTATACCAGTTAATATACACATTTTTTAACTATATTAAAAAATTGACAGTTATCATATAACTGTAGTTTGTAACTCTTCTGGAACACTCTGGAAAGTGTTCTCTTTATAAAATGCCCAAAATACTGTCTTCCATTTATTTTAAAGGTTAGTGAAGTGTTTTGGGTGTTTTGGTGATTGTTTTTGTTTTGTGTGGTGGTGGTTTGTTTTGGTTTTAGTTTCTTGAGGTTAAAGCAAATGATAAAAATCTGAATTACTGCTTTCCAATGCAATATACTCAGCGCTTTTGGGAGTGTACCCGATCTTGTAACATTCCTTATTTTGTAGTCAGATCTTGCTTTAGACTAAGATTTTTGATTTTTATATTCCTAAGGACTTGGAAATGTGGCTGGTTTTTGAGCCTTGTAACTGTTGTGAAGTTTTACTTTTCAAACTTCATCTTGTTTGGCTCTTCCAGTCATTCTGTTCTGCATGCTGTCTTATGAAGCACTAGGAGGTAGCATGTGTCAGTCTGTGCAGAGTGCTGAATAGAGAGAAGGCACAGAGCAAAAGGAATAAAGGCAGATCCTGGGCCTAAATAAAGACCTAATCTAACAAACAGTGAAGCTGGTAAGAATTTTTCCCATGACTTTGAAGTGCACAAAGCCGCTCCTTTTATAGATGTTTATTTTGGAGTTACTGTTCTTAGTTGCTTCTTTAAAACATCCCAGCCCTTGAATCTCAGATCTAACTAAATACAGTTGGAGGTTCCAGACTTTGCATTGATTTCAGTGTAGCTACTTTGTCAGAACTTAGCTGAAGCATTATGTAAGAAGTTATGGGAAATAAATTATATTGTGCGTGTTGGTAAACACTACTGTGAAGTCTTTAAGAGCTTCTACCTCTGAAGGTAGTTGCGTTTACTTGATGGGGAACTGACAAAGCAGCACAAGAAAACTCAATAATAAAAAAACGAGGGGGCAGGACAGAATGCACAGTTGGTTGTCGAAGTGCTCAAACATGAAATCAATAATGAACATGATGTTAATATGGAGAAACACATTTGAAAAATGAACAATCCCAAGTGCAAGGTCCTACACCTGGGTCGGATCAATCCCAGACACGGCTACAGGTTGGGCAGAGAAGAGATTCAGAGCAGCCCTGCAGAGAAGGACTTGGAGGTGTTGGTCAATGAGAAAATGAGCGTGAGCTGGCAGTGTGCGCTTGCAGCCCAGAAGGCCAACCGTATCCTGGACTGCATCAAAAGGAGCGTGATCAGCAGGTCAAGGGAGGTGATCCTGCCCCTCTCCTCTGCTCTCGTGAGACCTCACTTGGAGTATTGTGTGCAGTTCTGTGTCCTCAACATAAAAAGGACATGAACTGTTGGAACAAGTGCAGAGGAGGGCCACGAGGATGATCAGGGGACTGGAGCACCTCTGTATGAAGATAGGCTGAGAAAGTTGGGTCTGTTCAGCCTGGAGAAGAGAAGGCTGCGTGGAGACCTCATGGCAGCCTTCCAATACCTGAAGGGGACCTATAGGGATGCTGTGGAGGGACTCTTCATTAGGGACTGTAGTGCTAGGACAAGGGGTAACGGATTCAAGCTTAAACAGGGAAAGTTTAGATTGGATCTGAGGAAGAAATTCTTTACTGTAAGGGTGGTGAGGCCCTGGAATGGGTTGCCCAGGGAAGTTGTGAATGCTGCATCGCTGGCGGTGTTCAAGGCTGGGTTGGACAGAGCCTTGGATGGCATGGTTTAGTGGGAGGTGTCCCTGCCCATGGCAGGGGGGTTGGGACTAGGTGATCTTAAGGTCGTTTCCAACCCTAACTATTCTGTGATTCTATAAAAATAGTCTAAAAGAAAAGTTTGTTACTCTACCAATGACCAATCAAATTCATTTTAACCCATTACGGTGTTTGAATTTGTCTAATTGACTAGAATTATGAAGAGATCAAAGGATATTTTAGTTGTGCAATATTATATTGCATAATAATCTAGAGAACTGTAGAGAAAGGATTGTCTCTGCACATGTTATAGGCATATTCAGGTACTAACCTTAATTAAAGCTCCTGTCTGGCATCTCCAGAAGCTTTCAGCTTCTTGGGAAGTGTATTAGGGCAGTGAAGTCTGACACACTGACCTAATGTTGTTCAGCCTCTAGGTACTTTTCAAGCTACAGAATACTGTAACCCATGGTTACATCATGTTACAAAATCTCATTAAAGAGTGCACAACATACAGAAAACTTCAACAAGTAGCTTAATGAATTAAAAATTAAAATTTTGGGGATATTTATTTTTTCATTTTACTGAATAGTGGATTTGACAAGAGCTGTCTAACTGTAAATGCAGAAGTATTTATTCTTTACAGTCTTATTTTCCCAGAATAATGTTGTGATGGCATCTTTTGAAAAAGGTCTTGAAGCAGATTTACCTCTGTACAGTGAACCTAAATGGTATGTGGATGCTGCTCAAATACCATGACTAAATGATTTTTCCAATTCTGAAACATAATCTGCAGCTTTTTCAGCAGCAATTGTTCCTAGAAGAGTGATAAGCAGAAGTACTTTTTTTTTCTTTGTCCGTACCATAAGCCTGGAGTCAGAATCCTGATCCTAGCAGAATTTTCCTTTCTGACTTGGCTGTCATGTTACAAGTTGGTGAACAATTGATACTTTGTTCTGTTAACCAATTAAAAACTAATTAATTACATTTTTGGTTAGATTTAAAAAGTGATCGTTTGTCCATAAATTGAACTGAAAGTGATGCTTTATGCTGAAGGGTGTATCCCTCGAAAGAAAGTCAAATGTTGACCATGTTAGGAACAGTATTAGCAAAAATATGAACATGAAGGGTTGGTTTGTGCTTTACTAAAATGTTATTTTTCTGTTTACATTTTATCGTTTTTTGTTAATACAGTTTACCGAATTTTACATGAATTTGCTCTAGCCTTACACAAATTTCATCTTCCACCAAAACAGCTAGTCAGGTTTTCTTCCTAGTTTTACTAATGTTAAATTTTACTGATGGAACTACCCTTACTTGGCTGTATTTGAACTATCGGAAGAAAGTGGATGGCAGCCTTGTAAATATGGATGTGTATAAATCAGAGCTGTTACTAAGGGAGACTTTTAAATCTCATAGAATAAAGATTCTCACAGAGGCACTCACATGTTTTGATATAAATGCTTATCTGGAGATAAATTTTGAATAGTGTTGCTAATCTCTTTAGCAAGGGGTTTATAGATACCTGAACTTGAAAAGCTATTTAACAGTTGAAAGGATTTTATTGGAATTGAACCATTCCGAGAGACATGGTTTTATCATCTTAGTCCTTGAGTGATGCAGCAGACAATAGGATTAAATTCTGTCAAAAATGTACAAATTCTGGAATCTTGTCAGAGTTAGCAAAGTGCTATATTTACAAGACTAGGGAGGAAGGAACATAAAACTAGGGAGGACCTTCCTTTTTAACATCGTAAATAAAACAGGTAGGCTTCTTAGTAAAATCAATTTCTTCTGTACTTCTGTCCACTTCACATTTTTCTCATAGGGTACGTAAGTATTGCCTCATGTGCAAAATTCCTTCTATTCAGAATTTCAAAGGGATAAGGTTGTGTCTATGCTGAAAACTGTAATGTTTTCTGTGAGGTTGGCTGCTAGATCAGTGCCGCATTGAGGCTGAGTACTGGGAGCAGATTAATTATGAGCTCAGTTTTAGTGTGGTTCATCTGCCTTTTTCCTTACCAGTAAGGGTACTTGTGCTGCTTTGCCTGAACTAATTATAGGTTCTGAGGTAAAATGCTCAAAGCAATCAGAAACCTCTAATATAACTTACGAGGTTTATTGAAAGTTACTTATGAAAAGGGCTCTTGAATTAGTTAAGAATTTGTAGATTTAGGTGGAGATTTAATGATTCTGTGAAAATTGAGCTATCTTAATAACTTTTCTCACATAGATTAAAACAAACAAATGATGCAGTATGGACTGTAATTTGTCCTTTAGTATTTTTCCAAGTGTAATGCTTGGCTTCTGAAGTATTGGGTGTTCTGGTGGATGTGACAAGGGCTCTTGAATTCTTCTGATGAAACTGAAAATGTGTGTTTCCATGCTATTTTTAAGGTAGTTCATAGGAATATAAGATTAAGATCATTAAGTTAGAGAGAAGTTATTTTTGGTGCATGCTGCTGCTCTTTTTTCTTCATCGTTTTTCTCTTCCTACTTTTCCCCAAAGTTACACTTCCTACCGTGCATGCTTTCTCCTATTTGTCTTGCCAACATATGTACTCTTTCCACTTCAATTTTTGAAGCTCATTCTCTCCAATGAGTCTCTTCCCTGCATGCCTCCCACATAGGTCTCTTAGACCTCATACTACAAGACTTGATTTGGGGGTGTGTGTGTGTATGTGCATGTGTGCGTGTAGCCTATTACATGTTCAGTCTTTGCGATGCTGGAGTGGGAGAACAGATCAAGTGGCAGAGCTGTGTGAGAGCCCAGTGCCTGAGCTGGGAAGGGAGAACAGTGCCTTACCTAGCAGTTCTCTACTATGGAAGGAACTTTTGTGGGCTTCCTAGGTGGACCTGCATTGAGCCCACTCTGCTGTTCCATGACCAACACATCCACGCTTTTATGTGACCTGATGGCTTGTGCTTACCTGGTACATAATGAGTCCATGAGTGATTCCCCTGCGGTTCTATGAAACTGGTCTGAATGAAAAGGACTAGTTACTTAGAGTCATTTCTATTGCAGATGTTTATGCACAGAGAGCAACCAGCCAAATAAGGATAAGTTATTCCTTTGTTCTTATAAAAAGCTGTGTAAGACTTCCTTACCTACAACCGAGAATTGGATGGCAGTCCTGGCACTGCTGCCTTCTTACAACCTTTCCCTACTTCCTACCTCCCACCTCCCAGGAAGCTGACATTTTAACTATTCAGGATGTAATTGTTGTTGTTGTTGTTTTTCTTATTTATTTATTTATTCATCTATTTTTAAATTCCTTAACCGTGCTGTTGTCAGGAGGGCTTAGAAGGCAGACAGTGACTGCAGATGCTTTTCAGCAATAAATGTTTGTCTGCTCCATAGCTTCAATACTAGAAATAAACTACTTTTTCATGAATCTTTTAAAACTACAATGCTTATCCTAGTGGAAGGGCTTTTTTTTTTTTTTTTTTCTATCAAACTACAATATCTGGTAGCATTAAAATTTTAAGCTTTATTTTTACTTAAAAAAGAAATTATGTATGCCACTGAGACATTTTTAGTGTTCCTTGTTTTATGCTTCAGTGGCTGGAATTGTAGTTTTCTATGCTGCTGTCTGATGTCCCTTAGCGTCCCGGGATTTCTTCCAGGAAGGTATGAGAAATAGCTTGTATTTTGGAATTATTGGACAGTCACTTGGGTTGCCAAAAGTAACACTTATGATTCAGGGACTGGAGATTAGTAAGAAACTGAAGCATCCTTCATATGGGGAGAGGCTTGCATTGCTCAGCCTGGAGAAGAGAAGGCTCATGGGGGATCTTATCTTTGTGTCTAAATACCTGATATGAGAGATTGAGTGCAAGGGAGCCAGACTTCTCGTTACTTCTGGTGAAAAAACAGGAGACTGTGGACTGAAGCTAAACCCACATGAAATTCGATCAGAACACAATTTCCCATACACAGACATTTTTACTTTGAGGGTGGTAAACACTGACAGAGATGACGTAGGGAGGTTGGGAAGTCTCCATCCTTGCAGATGGTCAAAACTCAACTGGACGGAGTCCTGGCAACCTGCTGTAGCTGATGCTGATTTGGAAAGAGGATTGGACTAATTGAAGCTTATTCTCAATGAGCTTCATTCTGAAGCTCATTGAGCTTCAGGGTAAGACTGATCCTGCTATCTATGTGGCAGGGATTTGTCATGTAACTTGCCAATAGGATTTTCTTAGTGATGGGCTTGCAGCAGACTTTTGTCTCAGTCTGTACCATATGTTGATAATAAGATGTCTGTTGCCTTGATCTAGAACTTTTTTAGGATCTCTAAATCACCCATAACAGTCTAATTTAAACATAATTTAAAATTGTTGCCATATTGTTAACTCAAGCAGTTTTAGGGAATTTCCATTCTTGCACTGTTACTAAATCCTTTAGGGTGTGTTTAGTGTGCCTCATGTAAGGGTGTGACAGCAGCCTGAATTGCCTTGCTTTTGGGGCAGAGAATGTGTTAGGACTGGAGAGAGTAGAGTAAATGTGGAATTAAAATTTTGTGAATACTCTTGGCCTGGGATAATATCTTATTGGTGCTCATTTTTATGTTTTAGGACCTTTTTTTCTACATCTGCATGCATATTTTTTTTTTTCTGTGTATTCTCATAGGGAAGACTTACTAGTGGGAATGCTTGCGAAGTGCAACCTCGAAATAGAATGTTTACTGAATACGTATTTACAGCAGTAGAGTTGGCTAGGAATTAAATTGAAATGGACACTTGTACCCTGAGTTGAAACTCTCCCCCCTTTCTCTGTGAGTGAAAGAATTTGGGTCAAAGACAAAATAAGCTGAGGATGACGTATGAAGACAGGCTGAGAAAGTTGGGGCTGTTCAGCCTGCAGAAGAGAAGGCTGCGTGGAGATCTCATAGCAGCCTTCCAGTATCTCAAGGGGGCCTATAGTGATGCTGGGGAGGGAGTCTTCATTAGGGCCTATAGTGAGAGGACAAGGGGTAACAGGTTCAAACTTAAACAGGGGAAGTTTATATTGGATATGAGGAAGAAGTTCTTTACTGTAAGGGTGGTGAGGCACTGGAATGGGTTGCCCAGGGAAGTTGTGAATGCTCCATCGCTGGTGGTGGTCAATGCTGGGTTGGACAGAGCCTTGGGTGACATTTTTTAGTGGGAGGTGTTCAAGACCAGGTTGGACAGAGCCTTGGGTGACATGGTTTAGTGTGAGGTGTCCCTGCCCATGGCGGGGGGGTTGGAACTGGATGGTCTTAAGGTCCTTTCCAACCCTAACTGTTCTATGATTGTATGACTTTTGAGTGATTAGCCCTTTTTTTCCAGTGAGGAAGACCTGAATTCTGGAATGACCATGGGCAGTGACCTGAATTCAGTGACAAGTGAATGTAAAATAATATATGTAAAATACGGAAATTCCTTTTCAAATTACCTTTTGTCCCCTCTACACCTTCTTCCAGTACAATTTCCTTTTTTAAATCAAGGTGGGACAGATTCAAGAGGAAGACCTGAGTGTCTGCCCATATGCTGTCTCTTGTGTAATAAGTGGCGACTGTGTGGTGTGTAGCTGCTATGTTAGAGGTGGGCAGAATGATGTACCTCTGTGGATCTGCCCTGTGTCTGACCTCTTTCTGGTCAGGTGTTCTACTGAGTTAAAAGGAGCACTGTCCCCATTTCTCCTTCAGCCGTCCCACTAGGTCTGTGTGAAGGAAATCAGCAGTGATGTTTTTGCAGAGCGTGGACTAGCAACTGTGCCCTGACGCTGCCTGCCAGCCTGATGCTGTCGAAATAGGTGTGTGGTTTGCAAATCCTGACAGGGACAGAGATAGGCTCAGCACTTTTAAGGCTAAGGCAAGTGGGACATGCCCAGAAGCCAACCTGCAGGGATGTAGAGACCTCTTCCAGTTGAAAGCTTAAATATCTGGAGACTTTAAATACCTTCAAAGCTACATAGCAGGTGTGCAGAGGCTTAGAGCAGTCTGTTTAAAACCCAGTTGTGGACATCTCTGTCTTTTTGTGACTTTACGCTTGACTTTTTGCTGTCACTTTTTGCAGTTGGTCTTTTCTAACCTTTAGCCCAGTCTGTAAAATACTTCATGAAAAATTGTTGGGAGAATGCCTCACATCTCTTTCCTTGTGTGTCAATCTCCTCGAAGATAGTCACCTGGCAATCGCAAAAGAGTACAGATCACTGGGAGACAAAAACCAAATCTATTATTTACAGATTACAGTGGTTATGTTGTTCATGCTTCCTGTTGTGCAGAATGGTAATGACTAAACAGACATGAAACAATTCTGTTATGCCAATAATATTTTAACTGAAACATTTTTAAGTAATTCAAAGCGTGATAGCTCTTGACTTTTTTGACTCTAATGGTACAGCCCAGCATTAACTGAACATTTGTATTTGGAATGGCAGTTGTTAAATACATCTCTAATTATGCCTATAGAAATAATTGCAGTAAGACTTTCATGTTATAAAACATTTCCCAATGGACTTGTTTTTTTCTCTCCTCATATGTGGAAACAGCAGTTCCATAAAAAGCAAAACATCTAATTAACAGAAGACTGAAGTCATTCCTCTCATTTGAACACATTAGTAATAGATGCACTTCTTTTGGGCAGTTTTGAAATGCATGTCCTGTGGGGAGGTTTGACTTGAAACTGAGGTTCCTCTGCAGGTCCTGAAAAAAATGGAATTCTCTTAAATGCAACACCATAAAATGCCACATGATGTTGGGTGAAGCATGACAAGCAGACTGACCTTAGATGCTTCGAAGGGCTTTGCTGAAAGCAAACAAAATACCTAAGAATGCTTTTCTTCATTGTTTTGTCCCCATCTCATGTGGATAATAAAGTTTCTAGTGCATTTATGGACACTTCAATTATTGTGATAAACTAGATTTTTAGTCAATTTTTTCCTGTTATGTGGAATATGAAACTGAAGTGAAATAAATTGAACTAAATTAAAAAAATGCCTGACTGAAATATAGTTCAGATGTTCAGAACAAGTCAAAGCTGACACTTTCATCTGCAATCCTGTTGCATTTAAGATTGATTTCTGAGAGATTGAATGAGTACAGAATTTCATTATGAGTTGAGAAGAATTTAGTCTTGGCATTCTTTGAAGACCAGAAATCTTCACACCCAAAAGGCTGAGGATTGTTTGCTGTAGGATTGTAAATGAACTGCTTTAGAACTAAAATGGGCTAGCACTGTTTTTGACTTTGAGATCTGAACACGCTCCCATTGAGATGAAGAGCAACAATAGCTAGGTCATTCTGTATTTAAGTCTCTGATCTGCCAGGGAGTGTCTCTACATAGACACATGAAGGTCTTCCCCCCCACCTTTTAATCCTTAAAAAATATTTCTGTGTACAAAGGAGTTGAAGTAATTTACAATTAATTCTCTGCAAAGAAGAGAAAGCTATATTTTTACATGTGTCAACTCATCAAAATCAAGGTAGTTTCACCCTAGTATTGTAACATGAAAATAGCAGGTTTTCACCATTGAAGAAACGCCTGCTAGAGATGACAGTCTATTTATAGTATAAAGATCCAACTTTCTGGTTTAGCATGCAGCATGTTGGGCCCTGCTGCTCTGTAAAAAACAGTTAATATCTCCTCCTTTTAAATCTGTCTCAAAATACAAGCTTGCGGACCTTTTGTAGATCTGTGAGTTAACAATTTGGAGTAATAATTATGAGCCAGTATCTTTGAGGAGATGAACTCGGTGTTGATTTTGGAGAAACTGGCAATGCAAATGGATATACTGTTTTAAAAATGTTACTTTAAAATGACATCTGAGTGTGTCACAACAGCTACAGTCATTATGGTTTTTGTCACCCTATACTTTTTTAAAGGCTGTTTGTGTCTACCAGTAGAGTTCTCATGGTTGAGATGTACATTTGGAGGAGTTTAGGAGTAAATGTTTTTTCTTCAGAATATGTAAGTAAACAAATCCAAAATGCTCATGGGAGATGAATTCTTGCCCTTTGACACAACCGTTGATCTGTGAGCTTTTATTATTTCTGGACTCTACCATTAACGTGAAGAGACACAAGTATGTGTTTTCAGTTTGTTTTGGGTTTGGTTTTGTTTTTTAATTACTTAAAAAGGGGTTATACTTTGCTATTTCATACTGGTTCCATGCTATTAAAATAGTCTTGTTTGTTTGTTTGTTTGTTTTTTTGTTTGTTTTCCAAAATGGCTGTTTCAAAATCCCCTGAGGAGTAAAGCACTGTCTCTTACTTGGATCTCTAGTTTAGGTATTAATCCAGAATTACTGCCTTTTCAGACTAGGCTTACTGACAGTAGAACATCTTATCCTTTTAACTATAGCTTGCATGCAGATTACTTAGCATTTATCATGCATTTCCTGCCTAGGAAATTTAATCATTATAGGGCTTAAAGTGATTGTTCTGGGTTGCAGAAATCTGTTTTCTCCTTTGATTCAAAGTGTCTCTTGCTTTTCTTTGCCTTGGCTTTGAAGTACATTTTAGTCTGGTTTACTTTTAGACATGTCAAATGGGGTGGGTTTTGTTTTGCTGAAAATTGACCTGTGGCATATTGGAGTGACTAATGCTTTGCTTTCCATTCTTTGGGAGGACCCTCTTTTTAGACAGAGGTTCACTATTTCAACTTTTGACAGGTACCTATGCAATGAGAACCAAATGTAAATCAAGCTATCATTCAGCATCCCAACGGGGGTAAAATAAAAAAATAAAAAAAAAAAAAAAACAACAAAAAAACAGTAGAATCATACAGTTCAATAATACCCTGGCTACTTTTTTTAAAGGTTATGTTCTGGCTCATTTGAGCACTACAGATGGAGAGTATTACAATGCTCAAACCTTTCTGCTGTGCTCCCATGGGGAATGGATTTTTACGAATCTTTGTGAAGTTGCTCCGGACTACACTGCTTCCTCTCCCTTCACAGAGGCTCCATCCTTGGCTTATGTAAAGGAAGGAACACAACTCTTCTCAGACAAATGCTCCGTTAGACAGTGGAGCAATAGTTTTGCTTCCAAGTCTAACTATTATTAGTCATTTGTGAGTTGCAGTCCTTACTGCATCTTGTCCTGGCACCTTCATCATGATTGCCTTTACTATGTAACATTTTAACTCAAAGAAGAAATTAATAGTTTTATTCACTAGCAGTGTCTCATGGGCGAGAGGGCTATGGCCACACAGTTGATTAGTTGATTATAATTAATTAGAGCTGGCTTCAAAGAAGTTTATGTGAAAAGGACATCCTCATCATAGCCTGTAAAACTGCGCTATTGTTTAGATGTGCTCAGGTCAGTTTTAACAGCAGCTAGCTTAGGTTGTAATAGCTGCGGGACCCTGAAGGCCTGTCCAGGCTGCATGATATGCTGAAGAAGCAGGATGGAACACTCCCTGCTGAGGTCTTCGTTCCTGTAGCTGGACTTCTACCCAGAAGCCAGAGTAGCTCACTCAAAGCAGCTGTACTGCAGTGAAGAAGCACCCTGAAAGACTTAAGGTTGTTTACAGTTTTTTCTGAAGCTTGTTGTCTGCTGTAGTTCCTGGACTCTGTGTTGCTTGACTGCCTTCGTTTTCTTTGCAAGGGAAGCTTCTTTCCTTGCCAAGCCTAAAAGTATGTTGTAAAGATTTATATGATGACATGGATGTGGAGTAAGACTAAGCAACAGCTGAATTTTCTTTACATATTAGAGGAGAAGACTGTCTCAACAGTATCGTAAACTAATAGTGCACTCTGAGGATCAAAACCCTGTAATGCTTCACTTGACAACTGGCATAGCACTATATAAATGCTTATGTCAAAGGAAGCAATGTATGCTGTTAGAAAAAAACATGTGGCAGATGGAAAACTTTGCAATAGACTTGGCACTTTCATTTCTTTTCATCCTGTTGTTGTATTGCTGATACATTTTTGCACATTTCTGAAGAAAAGGACCAAGTTAGGAACCAGCAGAATATATTCTATTTATGGAATATGGAGAAATTGTTGCAGGTTTTGGATGTTTGCTATGAGCTTACAATATAAAGAAACTTAAAGCTAAAAGAAAATAAGAAGTCTGTATACCATTTGCTGTTCTTCTAATTCCTTGGTTGGTACTTAAACTTGTAACCACTCAATTTTGGGGATTATGAGAAATCTCAGAAGAATTGCAGCAAATTTTCTTCTTTATTTGATACTTGATATGATAATATTGGGAGAAGGTGAAGGGGGAAATAGTGTTTCACTCTGTTTCCAGAGGTTTAAATGCTTTTGTGGTATTCTAAAGTATCAACAATACCAAAATAAATTATAGCCTTGGAATAGCAGTATCAAAATTAATTTTGATATGAATTTATTTCGGAATGTAGTAATATATAGTAAGTTTTTGTAAGACTAAGCAAGTTTTTTCCTCTCTTTTTCCTTCTTATTTCTCTCAGCAGAGAACTGAAATCACCTTCAGGTACAAGCATAACTACCATTTCTGCTCATGGCTCTGCCTGTTACAGTTTTGGACAGAAGGTAGCGATGACAATTGAGAATCTAAAGCAACAGTTTTGGACAGAAGGGAGCGATGACAATTGAGAATCTAAAGCAACAAAAAAAGCCTCTGCTTTGCAGCCACTAGACTGCTGCAGCATCTCAGAGTTCTTTGTGCTGTTAGAGAAGCAGTGTGCTCAGTAAGGAAATGCAGTCTTTTTCTGGAAGAATTACAAGGATACACAGAGACACATTTTCAGATACAGTTTCAAAAATTAAAGGAACTTAAAAATATTGATCAAGAGCAGGTTTTTCATAACTTAAGGAACCAGCTGTTCTGAGCAAAGCTATGAATTCACTTCTGTGACCTTGTTGCTATTGTATAGCTTGTCTGGAGCACAGGGGTGCCAAAAGTCAGTTATATGCAGTTGTAAATAAAGCTGGAGGAGCATGATTGCTAGTAGGGAATGTGCTCAAACAGTCTGTTGTTAGCAATGGATTAAGGCACTACCAAAATGTAAATAGCACTGAATGGATGGTTAACACATGTAGCTGTGCATTCAATTCTGCAGTGGAAATATGATGCCTATGAGCTGTACAATGATCCAGCCAGCCTCTTTCCTGAGTCTCTTCATCTATCATACTTAAACTCTGTAAGCAACTGGGACTGTCCAGGCTGACGAGCAAAACTGCAGTGTGAAATAAGCCTGTTCTAACATGTCCTAAGAATCAAGACCCACATGAAGGATATGGCTATTATTGCTGCTGGTAATGGCAATGAAAAGTTAGTCTAAGCCTTTGCGTTTATTTTACCTTCTTGGAGAAAGCAGAAGGATGCAGTTAGGAAGTGCATCTTAATGCACTTAATACATACTTAATGCTCTAGTATGGTATGAAGCTTTCAGTAAAACAGAAAAGATACAAACCCTAAAATTTCTTTAGTACTGCAAAAGCCAGGTTGGGCAAAACTTACTCTGAAATAGATTACTTCTGATTTTCACAGTGGTAATTCCAACCAGATTTATCACTTCATATACAAATAGGAAGATGAGTGCAGCTGCTCAACTCCTGGCCATGATCACTTATCCTACCCTCCATCAGCATATTGCGTTTTCCTCCAGCAGCACTTATTACCTTATTTCAATGACTCCTAAATGTTTGTGTTCTTTTAGCTGCAAATTAAGTGGGTGACAATTGATGTTTTTCTGGACAGTATATTGAGGTATTACTTACAGTGAGTACTGCTAATATTAGTGGTGTTTGTGGTTTTTTTTTTTTTTTTTTCTCATCCCAAATCGTATTTGTCAAAACTTCGTAAAGACACCTTTCTTTATGCTTTACCTGATGAAACTTCCCTGTTATCTCTTTCTCCTTGGACTGTTGGTAGAAATCTTCTTCCTGCTGTTAATTACCGGCATGCCCCAAAGGATACTAATTGTATTATGTATGTGCATTTTCTTGAGCTATAACTAGGTTACTTTCGCAACCAGCTGTACATTCCAGAGAACAGATATGTATTTTATTTTTATACAAGTCTTATCTCCAGAGACAGGAATAGTCACAGAATCACAGAATCACAGAATAGTAAGGGCTGGAAAGGACCTCAAGATCATCGAGTTCCAACCCCCCCGCCATGGGCAGGGACACCTCCCACTAAACCATGCCATCCAACGCTATGTCCAACCCCACCTTGAACGCCGCCAGGGATGAAGCATTCACAACTTCCCTGGGCAACCCATTCCAGGGCCCCACCACCCAAAGTCTTCTTGAACATTTTCTTAGGTAAAAGTCAGTGGTTCTCTACTGATCTGTATGTGATCCAAATGTAGTCTTCTGTTCCATAGAGATTCTTTTCATTGCATAGTTTACCTGAGTCTGAGCCTCTGTTTTAGTCACTGCTGTTAATGAGTGTCCATCCTACGACACAGCTTTTTCATGGCTTTGTAACTGTGACCTCATTTTGCAATAACATGGATATTATAATTTCTGTGGCTGCATCCTTTGATATTTAGTGTAATACAGTAAGTTTTACTGGGTGTCCATGTTGCAAATTGTCATTGGAGTAGCTTCTTTGTTCTTTTGGTCCCTAGGTAGAAGTGCTCTCGAGCAACCAGCAAACTGAAGCATTCCTCTGAAATGTGAATGGGACAACCAATTAGGAATATTTATGGTAAACTAATTAATAATATTTATTGTGGAGCACTAGCTGGGGGGGTGCTCGTTAACACCTTTCTGTGTTAATACCAGTCCCCAGATGTTTCTCTCATTTCCTTTCAGGCATGTTTTGCCACGCAAAGAACACATCATCCTGTTCTCATCCCTCTTGCAGCTGTATTTACATTCCTACTTCAAAAGTATGGCCAAAGCCTTTCCTGTATGTTCTGAAGTTGGATTATTCCTAAGCCTTTATATGTGCCTTTCTGAGGGTATTCTTTTCAGCAAGCTTGGTTAGTGCTGTGTGTTCGCAGCAGAGGCAGAAAAAACAGTGATGTGCCCTTCCTTCTCATACGCCTCCCCATCCTCCTCAACAACCCCCAGGGTGGAGGAAAGAAATCTGTGTACTGCTTAGTGTTCTGCATATAGCACAGGTCTGAATGTAGTGTTCTCTTATTTAATGTGTCCTTTTGCTCACTAAGGAATAGCTGCACCTCAGTTAATTAGTCTGCCAAGACAGACTGTATATTATTATTTATAAACTAAGTTGCTTTGGGATAATAACACTGCTGCAATGCCAATGAAATGAAAAAAAAAAAAAAACCAAACTTTTGAACATTATGTTCACATATACATGTGTGTGAGACACACAGGCTTCTCCCATGACTCTTGTCCTCAGATACTACTAATTTTCTGTTCTGTTTTGACAGCATACAAAATAGTGTGCCCTGGAGATGGCAGGGCTGTGGTGCTTAATTCCTGTCCCTTGCTAGCCCCTTGGAATAAGTTTTGGTTTGGAAAATGAAGACATGAAGCTGTTGGAAATTGTGTTTCTGTGCCCGATTACAGGAAAAGCTGCCTTTCAGATTGCCAAGTAGGCTAATATGCGCATTGTGTGAATCTGTAGTCTGGGAAGATATTCTCCAGTGTGCTGTAGTTTCCCCCACTAACAAAAACAAACATTTCAATTTCAGTGCCATTTCCCAGTTTTTGGGCTAGTCCTTGGCTTCCTTCCTAAACAGCTCTGTGAACTCTGATCTGAGGATGTCTTTCAGTCCCTCTGGCCATGTCTGTTTGTTCCAGCCACTGGACGTTTTTAAGTTCTGGGAGATGCTGCATCTCCCCGTTTCTCTACCAGATTCATTTCTTTTGGCTCCAATGGGCTTAGCTCTTAGAGTAGTGCTGAATGCCTGGTCAGAGTTGTTATAGTTCTAGGGAAGGTAGATGATGAATTTTCAGACTATTTCTATTTTGTTTTGTTTTCCCACTTTCCATTTTCATATACTCATAGGGATTTTTCAGTCTTTCTCTCTGTGCTGTGTTCCCCTATGGAGGCAGTGTTTTCAGAAAATTCTCCGAGATCCAGTGAATCAGTCACTGAAACTGTGAAGCAGGATTCTGGTGGGTTTACATCATAGCCCAGTTTTGAGGAAACGGTAACTAGTCTTTCTCCTCTGTTGTTTTTACATGAGCACACATGCTCACAGAAGGATGAAGAGTACAGCCAGCATGTCAGTGCAGCATAGAAGCTAGTGAAATATTGAATGTGGCAGGATAAGAGAGTCAAACAGCTACTTGTGCAGTTTGCATGCATTTACAGCACACATGGTTTGTGTGAGTCGTAATGGTATTGGAATGTACAGGTCAGTGTATAGGCATGACTGATAGAGAAGGAGCACTTGTTTACTGGGATTCATCTAAGAATAATATTAGTTTTAATAGTAGAACAACAACAGTAACGGACATAACAATATTCTCTTTGCTTTTATTCTTTAGAAAAATAAGTGTTGAAGGATGATTGATTAAATGTTATCTGTTTTAAGGCATTTAAAATGGCTAGACAGTTTTATATGTAGACCACAGAATTTTGCAAAATACATAGGTATTTGTAAATATATTCTAGAGCAATTCTTTTTCCTTGCAGCCTTTCATTTTGCTCTACACATAGTGATTACTTTGCTGTCTTTCCTTCTTTTTCTTTGCTTAATATGTAGAGTTGTCTTCCTGTCATCTTAGCTTCTTTCTTTGTTGATATAAAAGCATAAATTATTCCTAATACAGTTCTTCCTTAAACATTCGTTGTACGCTGATAGGCTTAGGAGAGATGGGATCACCAGGAGAATGGATGACTCAAGCTTCTACACTGAGTCAACAGTCACAATGAGTAGATTTATATGCTTTTGGCATGTAGGTACACGCTGTCACTTCTTTTCACTGAGTTTTATTGATGAGTTTTTCCAGAATTAATTCAAGCATAGTAAAGTTTTAGTGTGACCTATTATATGGTCTGCTTGGCCATAGGTTATAATGGAAAATGCATTGGTACTGTTACCTGCTTTTGCTGTGCTATATTTGCAGTTAAGAAAACAGCCTTAGCAAGCCTTTAATATTTGTATTTTCAACAGTTTCCTTTTTAATAGTATGTCGATAATGCCCAGTGGATGTGTTTAAATATATAACATGTAGCTGATATTCCACTTCCACAGCCATATAATGTTTAGCTTTGTCCGAAGTATGTTGGCTCTTTTTTGAGAAGACCTAAGATTTTCAGAGATACTGCCAGTAAGATAGTTCAAGGGGCAGTAATGCCATGTGGGACTGTGGAACTTGCCAGGCTATAAACAGGATATAAAAAAACTTCTCGTTTCTTTGCTATCAGCATAAAAGTAGTCCTTATGTTGTGTTAAATAGTTCAGTTGGGCTGTTTTTAAGGGAAGTGATGCACTGTGCTCAAACTGACAAATTCTGTGTCACACCAAATCATTTCTCTGCCAGCATCAACCTGACTGAATATCCTCTCTAACTGAAGAAATAGTTGTGAACAGCAGTAGCACAATGTCACAGTAGAGACAAAGTAGGCAGAGGTTTTATTTAATTTCATTTATCCTTCTGCCCTGGGATTTTCTGAAGAGTTTTGGTACTTTGTGCTGATACTCCCCATTGGAGAGATACAAGTGAATTATCTTCATGTCAGCTCTACCCAATGAAATTCTAGATTGTGTTACTAAGCTACCTTCTTGCAGTAAAATGATCTAATGACTAGATTGTCCTGCTATCATAGAAATTAATTGTCTCCTATGCTCAAATATCACCAAGGTGGTAACCACTTAGTGCAAATCTTCTTCCTTTTGTTAAAGGTTTGTCAATAGGATAAAAGCCTGTGCTGTTGGAATTAGTCACACCTAGATTACGTATTTGAGACATCCCACAAGTAAATCAAATTATTATTTATGGGGGACTTATCTCCAACATGCACCAGTACCTTTTACAAGAGTTCAGCTGCAAGGTTCCTGCCGGAGTCACTGGTGGAGTTTTGGGGATATTTATTTTCATTTTTCCTAAGTTTCCCATCTCTGTTTTTCCCTTCTTTTTTCCCTTCTTTCCTTTTACTCTTATCCCACTTATACCACCAAATTATGATAAGGTCAGTTTGAGACTGTCTTATCAAGAGATTACATTGGAAGTTCGGGCCAAAGCAAAAGCTTCAAAATGATCAGTGAAGGTTAGATTTAATTGCTTCCTTGTTCCCTTTTAACTGTTATGGAAGGAGCGGTGATAAAGCTTCAGCCAGTTTTCCTTTTATTTCCTCAAGCAGCATGTACTAGTCCTCCACCCCCACCCCCCCCCCCCCAAAAAAAAAAAAAAGAAGTATAAACCAAGCTGAGTTGGCCTTTTGTATATATCAGAGCTTTCCTTGCCTTGGCTTCTCGTCAGGCCAGGTTTGCTTGCTGTGTGGATAATCACTCACCTTTCAAAACGTTAAAGGTCAGCTGCATTTGAGGAAGCCCCTGGTTGGCAGTGACTCCTAGAAAATTTCACAGCATTTTCTTGACAATTAGCCTCTCCAAACCCATAGACTTTTCTTTTCTTCGCTCTGGATTCTAAGATCCCAGTGTAGTGTGATGCTCTGCAGAAAGCATTGCGTAGGTGCTATCATAGTATTCACTGTTGTGTCTTCTCTGCTGAAGAATGTAAGGTGAATGGATTTTGCTTTTGAGCCAATGCATGCCTCATTAGTCTACATCCCTTCTGCAGAACAGCTAATGGTGCACTCGTTTCTTTTCTCCTTTTCAATTTGTTTGGTGCTTTCATCCTTTTGGTTAGAAGGGATGAGGTGTATTAGTCTAAAGAGTGAACTCAGTCACCTGTATGAGTGAGCCCAGGGTAACAACAAATTATTAAACAACAGCTGAATTTCTATGTACTTGTTAGCTAGAATAAGTTTAAATAATAATGTCACATAGCCAGAATACAATTATTCTTCTAATTTATATGCCAGACAAAAGAATTTGTTATTTTGCTGACTGCTTTTAGTTATGTGGATTTTTCCTCAGTGATTAATTCTACTAAAAAGTTCAAAATGTAGCGTCAGACTGTACAAACTAAGCTAATCACTGAGAGCATTTAACTGGTTTAGAATGTGTTTAAAATGGTCATGTACTGTGAAAATTGTCAGACAAGAGATGATCAAATTAGGCTGCTAAGGGAGATTTCGTGGCAAATGAAATGAGAGCTTATGTAAAATTACCTACTGTTGCAGTGTGTGTAAGCGTGTGCGTATGCGCACGCACATTCATATACTGGAGCTGATGAGCCTCTGGCACGGAGCTTTGCAGAAGCTGCAAGTATTTTTAGTGGAAACGAAATCTCAGTTCAGTGCTGCAGCATGTGACTTCCTATTTCTGTAAGTTACTTCCAAGGGACTTCCTCTGTTAAATCGGCTTGTCTCTAGAGATCTGGTCTGGAGCCGGCGCTTAGTCTGCTTTGTCCTGTGCCTGTGAGAGCATTTTCTCAGAGTTTTCTTTTGAGAATTTCATTTTTATTTTGTACTGTCTCCAGCATGCAAGGATCTAGTGGCTGCTACCCGTGATCGGAAGCTGAATACATTCATACAAATCTCAGTGGTACATCCAGCAGAGCACATTTTGACGAGGTATTCAAGCACTGAAATCGTGGAGGTGAGAGTCTTTCTTATTCAATTAACATGTTGATTAATAAATCGCTCGTTTCTTCCTTAGAAAGGGAATGAGAAATAAAACAAGTTAGTGCATAGTCTTAGGTAAGACAAGCACACTCTGGCAGTTAGTAAAGCATACCTAAGAGTGTTCTGTAGTTCTTGGCATTTAACCAGGATAAACAGTTAGAAACGAACTTGGCTTTTTATTAAAGCTCTGTTGTTCCAAATAGAGATATAGAGAATACTCTGGTTCTCCAGACATAAGTCTAGAGTGAAACAGGGAATAGTTGCTCTCATGAAAGAACAAGGCAGTGCAGAGTAAAACTAAACTAAGAGTGCAGTGAGTTGGTAAAGTATTTTTAAATTACAAAAGAACATAGGTGTATTGTATGGTCTATTATCCTGTTTGTTGTTCTAATTTTTTCCATTCGAAAGTTGATGTTTTGCAATTTCTAGAAGTAGCCTAATATTTTTCAATTAGGGAAGAGTGTGTATGTATGTAATGTCTGTGACTTTATATAAAATAATTAGTGTCTTGCATCACATATTATGTCTTCACTTTGCCCTATAAACGTAAGTGTCAGAACCAGCAAAAATGGTTCACAGAGAAAATGAAGTGTGAGCAGGCAATGTAGGTGTAACTTGTTTAACTTACTGGAGAGGCACATTAAGAAGAGGAAAGTCTTATTATAAACACACACAGGATTTTGCCAAAGGCTTATTTTAACTGTTAAATGCAGTAGAAATATTTCATGAGCTCTTTGTGTGATCAGTTTCAACCAACTACTAATTAAATTGTTATAGTTTCAGCCATCAACCATCCTGAAACTGCTTAATTCAAGTATCTTGTGTCTGATCAGGGTGTTTCATTGCAGACTGTCTGCAATGATGTTGTGCAGAAGATGGAACAGATGTATATTTTCTTAATAGAAGTTGATGCATTTCCTAACACAATGTCTTAGATCTGAATAAATCCCCGAATTTGTTGTGTCAAGGCTCTTAGCTTCACAGTCAGGCTTTGGGGGAGGGGGAAGAAAGTGGCACAGAAAAGTTATTTTCTACAAAAATTTAAGGATACTAGCCTGGTAATCTTTGGAAATTAAGTATAATTAAACATTAAAAAATTATAAGCACCATTTTATATGTTTCATTTAATTGTCTGTATGTTTGAAGCTGTGATACAGTTACCTCTTTGTAGAGGTTTTAGATATAGTCATGTTACAAAACACAGGAATGTCATCTTGCTCCACTACTGCCTAAGAGGGGTAGTGTAATCCCCTCCCCATAAAGCAGTGTGCTTAATGTAATACAGGGAGTCTGAATAGCATTCTGTAGACATTGTGATTTAATGAAGATCTCTTTTTGTGTGTGTAAGTTTTGTTTTTAGGTTATTTAAATTAATATGAAACTGTGGTACTTTCAGAGAGTATTGTAAGAGAAAGAAAGGGATGGTTTATTGCATGTTGTATTCCAGATACTGATACCTGCTGGCTGAGTCGTTTAAAGGCATGTTGTTAGTTCCTATTTCAGAAGCACTTAATATCTCTTCCACTTAGAAAACTTTCCAGAAAGTTATTTGAAACCTTCCTGACAAAGTTTTAAAGTTCTCCAGTTTTCTTATTGATTGGATAATACTTAGCTGTTCAGATCTCTCTGCTGTAGAAGCAAAGTTCTTTGAAAGAGCCCACAGTTTCTGTACATCTGCACTGGCATACTACGCGTTGCACAGCTGTTACCTTACTGAATGTTTACTCATGTTACACAGGGCACAAAAGACCCACTGTTTTTAACTGGTGTGACATTCCCACCGGAATACCCTATCTATGAGGAGACTAAAATAAAGCTAACAGTCTACGATGTCAAAGATAAATCTCAAGACACGGTAAGTGCTTTGCTTCATTTCTTGCATAAATCATACTGAGGATTCCATGTTGTTCTTTGGCTGTCTTTAGCGAGTTTGAAAATTGGGGAAATAGGTTTATGTGAATTGGTTTTGCTCTTCTTTTATATGTAAAATGTACTTTATTTTTTGTTGTTGTGTTAGAGAGTAGAAAAAGGGAGCCAGGCTTATGATGGACCCTTTGCTGCTGTTTAATTGGTTGCATGACTCAGCACAGGAATCCCTGGCAAGTGAAAGATTACTCTTCTGTGCTTTTTGATGGCAGAGAACATATGCAATAGAGTGAGATAACACCACTCTGAATAATTTTTCAGAAAATGTTTCTGATAATATATCTACCCACCCCAGAATGATAATATAGCGTGTAACCTGGTGTTTGAGAGAGATAATCATATTTTATTTTAATCTCTTGTGTCTGCAGTGGCTGCTGCTATTACTGGTTTGTAAGAGTCCAAGGTGTTGTGTGTCACTGCTAAAGGTGAATCATTCTGAGTTCCAGTATTGCGTATTTTTGGTTTCACTGTGAGCTTTTTATGCTGAGAAACAGTTACTCTCTTGAGAGTATATGGAGGTCAACAGGACTGTCTGAGTGATCTAACTGCTAAATATAGGCCTTGAGTGCCATCTCATGTGCTCCAGGTGATCTAAGACAGCCTTATAGAGCTAGAAGATATCATAGGACCTATGGGAAATGTGTGTTTTTTGTTCTGTGGCAGCTGGAGTCCAGCTGATAGTTTTCTCTTGGGCATCAAAAATGGCCCTTGACACCTGTATTTAATTAGCTGAGCTGTCCTTTACATATCTGTAATTGGCCCCCAATATGATTAAAGACTGTGCAAACTCATGTCATGATTGTATATGCATTCATTATCCATAAGAAGGAAACTAAAGACATAGCTTACAATTTGAGAATGTCTTTGAACTGCTTGCAAAAGTTATGTATTTAGAGGACTTCTAATGTTTTTCAGGCACAAAATAGTTGATATATTTGTTTAAATTTTGGACCCGTGTGAGCAAACAGGTTGGCTCTGTCTCCTTACTGTGACTTTTTTTTTTTTTTTTTTTAATGGGAATATGTGGAATATTTTAGATGTAGAATCTGTATTTCTTTCGGTTTAGAGACTAAGTTAT
Source organism: Amazona ochrocephala (assembly GCA_039720435.1). Lineage (NCBI taxonomy): Eukaryota > Metazoa > Chordata > Aves > Psittaciformes > Psittacidae > Amazona > Amazona ochrocephala. The sequence goes on from CM077879.1 coordinate 69,212,743, forward strand.
ATTTTCTGTTTAAGGATAACTGAAGAAGAGGCATGTATGCACATTTTCACAGTGTGTATGTTTTAATTTTTGGTTATGGTTTAAGACTACAAGGGCTTAAAATAGGATCTGCTGTTTATTCAATACAATTGTCACCCATGGACAGATAGGGGAATTGAGTGAAGGGAGTTTGACTTTGTCCCTTCTCTTGCAGTTTCTATTGTGACTGACAGATGCTAGAAAATAATATCCCATCTGTAAGCAAAAAAGTGGACTTGATTCAGTTATCCTTGTACTACCACTCTTCTAGTGGCGGACCTCTATATTGTTTTTGCCAGAAGACAAGATCTAGCCTAGAGAATTAATATAATTTGATAACTTTTTGGAAACTTTGAAGAACTATTTATAACTGTTCCTTAAAATTGTAATACAGGAGTAAAGTCTCTCCCAGAGAATGCTATTAACATAGCTTGAAAGTCACAGGAGGGAATACCTTTTTCTTTTTCTCATACCAGCTATGTAGTTCCTATGTAAAACATTGTAGATCTATAGTTTATAGTACTTGTTTTATAAGGAGAGATGTTACTACTTAGCCATCTTACAACTGGATGTAGGTAAGAAAAATTTAAATAAGCTATAAGATTTAAATCAAGGTAGACTGCAGCATGTGTGAATGATCCTGGGCCACCCATGCTGTGACTTCATTTGTGCCAATATTTGGATTTCTGTTTTCATCCTAGAATATCAGTAATGATCTAACTAATAGCTTGACTTTCTTTCCTGTATTTGGAAGCCATTGCATTTTTCTGTCAATTCAGGTGACTTTTTTGAGTCCGGAGATGTATATAGATTTGGAAAAGTCAGGTTTAAATCTGCTACAGCTTGATACCATTACCAGCATAGCTGCAGCTGTGCAGACCTTAATGGTTGCTTCATGACGCAAGAAATGGGATGTGTCCCTTTGGCAGTAAGCCTGTTCCAAGTGCTGTGGCTTCAGAGTTCTGATGATCCATGCTACAGTAAAGCTGGCTTTCTTGTTTCTCAAAAATTGCTGCCACAGCTTAAGGCCACAACATGTAGCCCCACCATTTCTTAGCCAGGTAATCCACTTGGAGGTGGAGCGGAATCCAAGACTGTTAGATTATTTTGATCTTCTAGGCCATGCTTCCATACCAGTTGTGAGCTCATACAAGTGAGCATTTATGGCAGAATAAATCTGGAATCTGACAACTTGTCATGGTTTAAGCCACTCATGCAATTCACTCACTCGCTCCCCCCTCTTTCTTCCTCCCCCACTCCCAGGGGAATGGGGAGGTGAATCGAAAGAATGCAACTCCCACAGGTTGAGATAAGAACAGTCCAGTAACTAAGGTATAACGCAAAGCACTGCTGCTACCACCAATAATAATAATGATAAGGGAAATACAAAGGAAGAGAATATAACTGCTCACCACCCGATACCAAGCCCAACCCAGGAGTGAACCCCCTCTTCCGGGTAACTGCCCCCAGTTTATATAGTGGGCATGACGTGCTGTGGTATGGAATACCTCTTTGGTTAGTTTGAGTCAGGTGTCCTGTCTCTGCTTCCTACCAGCTTCCCCTCCTCCCTGGCGGAGCATGAGACTCAGAAAGTCCTTGGTAAGGCTAAACATTACTAAGAAGTGACTAAAAACATTGGTGTTATCAGCGCTGTTCCCAGTCCGAAAGCCAAAAACACAGCACTGCACCGGCTACTAAGAAGGAGAAAAATGACTGCTACTGCTGAAGCCATGACACAACTGCAAAATATTTTGCAAAAATTGGGCAACAAGCTACAGTAATAGGAATTTTCATAAAGTCAGAGCTGTACTAAACCTGGTTAGTTCAGTTAACCAGTTCAGAGTAGTTAATATCCTTCATCACAAATATATGCTTATTCTTTTTTTCCTGTGTAAATAAAATGAAACTAAAGGAAGTGAATTCTCTGCATTAAACTCAGCAGGATTTTACTACCACTAATAGAAGACTGTAGAGAAGGCAGGGAAAGGGCAGTGGGTACATCACAGGATAAAGTAATTTCTTGGTTTTTAGCTAAACCTGCCTCTGTCCATATGAAAGAATTAGGTCTTATTTTCGAACCCATTGGATTTTTACTGTAATACAAAAAGAATTAAATACTGCTCAGTTTGTGCACGCATAATGCTAAAGGGAAAGTGGATGCACCCCAGTGAGAGACAACCAGATTTTTGTTTTGGCATTGCTGCCATGCAGTGTAAAGAGAAACTTTTAATAAAGGCTATGCTATTCCTACTTTACTTTTATATATTTGGAATAAAGAATCTAATAGAGTGTGTTAAGAAGTGTAATTTAAATACAACCAGTGGAGCCATGCATACAAAGAAACGTGCAATGCCATATTCTGAAAAATATACAGTGACATCTGTTTCTACATCACAATGATTTTCTTTCCATATTGCCTTGAGCAAATTTGTTACACCAGCTTGAGTCGCACTGCCTTGAAGATTTTGGATAACTGAGTTTTGTTGTAATGATGTGGCTACACCTGTTCTTTAAGTCATTGTTCAAGAAAATTGGAATTAGAGAATCAAACACTGTTAAAATATTACCTCTGTACCACTTTTGCACAGGCATGCTAATCTTGTCTTTCCTATAGGCATGCAAGTTTGGTCTAGCAAGTTTTAAAGCTGAAGCCAGATTCGTTCTCTTTGAAAATACCTCTTAGCAGAAATCAGGTACCACTGCCACGTGGCAGACTCACAGGAAATACAAAATAGATGAATTTGTGTTACATTAAGATGAGGGAGTGCTTAGTGATTAATTTGAAATGGGGCAGTCTTTCTGTTCTGTGTTTAGAATATATATACTTGTGTCCTGCAGCAAGCATTCTGAACTTCATTGTGTTGAGCAGTGTGGCTGTATTTGCTGTACTGTAACATTTAGCTCCGGTGAGACTTTTGTTTACTTGTTTTCCAAAATTGGTTCTTCTGTTGCCTCATCTATATCTGAAATTCTCATTACACTGACTTTTTTGTCTATAATATGGGTTTGAAAAATGTTTGTGTCTTGTGTGGTAGGATTATGTGTGTTTTAATGTAACAAGATCTTGTAAAAGCTGTTGTTGTTGACAACTTTCTGTGTCTGGTCTCTGCATCACCCCTTCACAGTTTCCCCTTATTTTCAAGAGGAGAGGGAGACTTCATATCTTAGCTAGGGTTACTGATTTAATGGATGTCTTTGCTGTTTACCCTACAGACGAGCAGGTAGGTATAATCTCCTTTGGATGGATATAAATACTGGAGTTCATATTCTAGATATAAACAGCCACTCCAGTGCAATCTCCTGAGAGCAAGGAGAAATGGGATGTAAAGTTCAGTCAAAATATTTACACGTTCTACAGTCTGGTCATGCATTTGTTATTTCCCAAATTTTCTCTTAATTGCTGAGAGTAAAATTAGATGAATTTGGTAATTTTAAGAGTAAGAGGGATGAAAGTGAAGTTTCGGGTGTGGAAATATATGTTTTAAAATGAAAATTTAGATTATTTAGGCTTCAAATTGCATGTCTTTTAACTGGTGAGATTTGCATCTGCTATTAAACTTGCTTACTATGAATAACAATTTGCAAAAGGTTTTATTTTGTGTGCTTCTTTGTATTGCAAGTATCCCTTTTAAAATGAAATCACACTGGAGTGAGTGAAAAATGAAGACTGCCTGTCATTAGAAGATGTGTTGTGAGTCTGACTGTGAAGCCAAATCTGAAGTGACAGCATTCTACATTCCCTCGTGGGCATAGACCTATATCACAAAACCACCACACACTTTAGTGTGGTTTGCCATCTCTGCTGAAGAGACCCCCCTGGCTTGAATATTAGGAATGTTGCAGAGCAGGATGTGAAATGCATTAGCAGAGATAAATGCGAAAGCTTGTCCATCGTCTGTCTGCACTCTGCCTGTACTGGACTGCTCTCAGTCCCTCCGTCTTGTCAATGCTGAAACTACTCCAGCTGCTTTTCTTTTTCTTTAAAGCTTAAAGTGGTGTTGGAAGTGCTTGACTTTGTTTAAAGAAAAAACCACTTAATCCTTCCTTTTCTCAGTTCTGGTCACTGTCATCTCTGCAGCGTTTTTAGGAAAATATTGCTTTAAATTAGAAACTCTTAATATCTCATTCTTCTTACTAGAGCAGTACTGTATAGTACCATGGTCCTACCAACAGAAATACGTGCAGTAAAGCTTCAGATATTCATGTGTCTCTTTAACATCATGTAAACTTATTTCTTTTTCTCCCACAAATACATACTTGCTGATAGATGTAGTTTTCCTTTTGGAACAAACTATAAATTCTTACTAAATACTATTAGAGATACTGGGAGGGAGAGATATCATTTTTTTCTTCTGGGCGCATGCCTGTGGAATCCACCTGAAGTATTATTTGTCAGTCTTTCTCAGAATTTTTAAAAAGTCTGGATACATAAAGGAAAATCCAAACTGCTGACTTTCATTTGGGTTTATATTGAAATAAAATCTTCCTTTGAAGTAGCAGAGGGTACAAATAAGGTTTTGTATATCTTAGTATATCTGTAAGAGAACTGGGGATAAGTGTCAAGACCAGGAAAGTTACTGGTATAGACTTAAAGTCCATTTGTAGCCTTACTGCTGTTTGTGCTTAGCCTTTGACAATTCAGTGGGAGGATTTGACTTTCCAAAATTCCTTCTGTCTTTGAATGCATTCTACTTTTCATCCTACTCTTTCTCATACCCTCTTATTATTTTTCCTATTTAAGGCAAACTCCTCCCTATTGCTGTATCTTTAGGGAAAGTTGTAATCTGCTATTTGTTAATTTTCCATTTTCTTTTCCTTTTCTACCTGCTCTGTCAATCAAGTGTGCCTGATGTGAGGCAGCAGTAAAAGATTTGCTCTGAGAACTGACATTTTGGAAAACTGCTGTAAAGCTACATAGTGATGAGACTAATTGTATTCTATAAAAATGTGAAGGGTTGCCTTTAAAATTGCTTAGAAATAAAAGAACCAAATAGTAAAAGATAACATTTTCCTGTAGATTTTTATTTTAACCAGCTAAGGATTTCAGTAACATAGGTGTGATTGTTCTAATCTCTGTAGCACTGTCCAAAGAGCTTGCAAATGTGTCATTTTTCCATGAGTACTTGTGTATGCATATTCATAGATGTCCTTCATTGCTCCATCCCTCACTAGACTGGCATGGAGCACATAGGAATAGTCAAACTAATCCAAGGTGGTTATTGCACTGCCCTATCATTCCTAATGATGACTTTTTGGGTTCAGGGGTCATGTACCTGCTGTAGAAGGCTGGAATGTTTTCCTCTGAAATCTGCACAAAGCAGTGAGTAGAGGAAGAAGAGCATGGTGTTCCTTTAGTAAGTGTGAAGCAAGCTGGCTGTGAAAACATGACTTCAGGTTGAAGAACATGCTGCTTTCCTTTCAAACGGTTGATATGTTTTCCTTCGTAGTGTCTTTGGCCTGGTGTTCCTTGGAGGAGGCACTGGAGGAGCAGCTCCTCAGGAGGGGTGGCTAGTGCTCTTGTCAAGCAGGGTGCTGCAGCCCTCATGGGCATCCCCGACACTGCAAGCATGAAGAATTTCCTTGTACTAAAGGCAGCAACATGGAAATGTTTGAGTGACTCAGAGGATAGGATGCGTCCTCACTGGTGATTTCCCTTTCTTATCAGGTGAATGATCAGCTTTTCCAGCTCAGGGGACTGGGTACCTGGAGAATGACTGGCCTTACTATGAGAGTAAGGCAGAGAAGGCGGTAGGTAGGCTCAGACTTTTCCTTGTCCTTTGTAACTGTGTTTGCAGTAAAGGATGGAGATTCTCCTTGTCCCCCCCTTTTTTGCTACTGTATTTATAGAAACATTTGTATTCATTGTTTACAGCAGTAGCCAGATTAATTTCTAGTTGGGTTTTGGCCCTCCTAATTGTCTCCCTTCACAGTCTCACAACATCCTTGTAGTCCTCCTCAGTTGCCCACCCCTTTTGCTGAAGTTCATAAGGTCTATTTATTCGGAGTTCCAGCTGAAGCTGTCTGTTCAGCCATGCCAGTCCTCTTTCTGCTGGCTAATCTTTTGGCGCATGGGGACAACCTTCTCCTGCACATTTAAGATTTCCTTCTCTAAGAATTTCCAGCTTTCCTAGACTTTCCTCCCAATGGATTCTGTCAACCAGACTCCTAAAAAGGCTGAAGTCTGCCCTTTGGAAGTCCAAGGTAGCAGTTCTGCTGACCCCCCCATCCTTACTGCCCAAGAATCAAAAACTCTCATTTCATGCTCAAGATGGCTTCCAACTATCACATCACCCACAAGTCCTTCTCTGGTCACAAACAGGTCCAGTGAGTGCCTTCCCTAGTTGGCTCACTCAGCAGCTGAGTCAGGAAGGTCTCCAGGGACCTTTGAGACTGTTGGCTCTCTGCTATGTTGTGTTTCCAGCAGTCATCTGGTAAGTTGAAGTCCCCCACAACAATGCAGGCTAGCAATTGTGAGACTTCTCTCAGCTGCTTACAGAGCATTGCCTCTTCCTGGTTGAGTGGTCTGTAACAGACTCCCACCACTATACCTGTCTTGTTGGCCTTTCCCCTGATTCTTGCCCATAAACACTCAAGCCTGTCATTGCCATCATTAGGCTCTAAATAATCAAAACAGTCCCTAACATTCAGGGCCACCCCACCACCTCTATTTCCTTGCCTCTCCCTTCTGAGAAGTCTAGAGCCATCCATCGCAGCACTCCAGTTGTTGGAGTCATTCCACTGTGTTTCTGTGATGGCAACTATGTTGTAGTTTTCCCACCACACAATGGCTTCCAACTCTTCCTGTTTGTTGCCCATGCTGCATGCATTGGTGTCAATGCACTTCAGCTGGGCTATTGATCCCCACCTTTTTTGGGGGAGAAGCCCTAATTCCTATGTGACCATTCTCTGGTGCTTCAGTGGTTTCTAACACATCAATAGCCCTTGTGTCTTTGCTGCCACATAGATCTCTGTGCCCTACCTCCACTGAGATGGCAGACCTAAGGACATTGCTGGCACACCATCCCTCTAACACTGGGCCCCCAGGCTTATGTCAGGTAAGCCTGGTTTTACCCACTTTCCCCTACAAATCCAATGTAAAGCTCTTTCAATGAGCCCCACTAACTCCTGTGCAAAAGCTAACTTTGCTAGCTACTTCCTCCATCTCTCCTCAGAGAAAGGCACTGAACCTTTTAGATTCAGCATATTTAAAATCTAGCCCTTCAGTGGCAAAAATATTTCAAAAATATAATACTTAATATATTTAGATGCAATAAGGACTGAAAGGATGAAAAGAAATATATATGGAGTAGAGGTAAATCTGCTTTTGCTGTTGTGTTATGAAAGCAGGCACTTAAAACCAGTTTGGAAACAGATTTTTCTTTTCAAGTTTTTGGGTGTATGTTCTGAGAAAATGGAACAAATTCAGTTTGTTAAACCAGATTTTTCTCCATTACCATGTGTCTCACAAGAGTGTTCTTTACAGTTATGGATATATTTGCACCAGGAAATGTTTGCATTTGAAATTTGTACTTTTAAAGTAAAGCTGAGGAAATAATTCTATTAAAAAAAGAATTGCATGCATTGGACTTAACGTGAGACTATCTTCTTGAGCAAGTTTTTGTTAGAAGAGCATAATAAATTGCTCTCAGAGTAAACTAGTTAAATGGTTTGAATTATGCTGTACTTTAAATATTTGATGAATAAACATGCAAGGTTTATGTAATCATTTAGGAATTCCAGTGTTGTTAGAAATGCACGTATCACTGAATTTTACAGTAATCAAAGCCTCTTTATGCAATCATTGTGCAGTATAGTAGAGAAGCAAATTCCCATGTGGCTGAAATTCTCCATGCTTGCCTTTTTTCATGCCAGAAATGGGGATTTTGTTTTGATCTGTTCTTTGTTTTGTCCTCTTCACCATGGATTGCGTGATCATAAAGGGAGTGGAAAAAAATCCAGCTTTCTAACATGCAGGTTTTTAATAAACCATTTGCAGTTTATGCAATGTTGGCTGGAAAACTAGAACAAAGGACAAATACAATTGGTAGCATGATCAAAGTGTAGTGCATTTGCTTTTTGCAAAATCTCTACAGCATAAATGTGAATGAACATTGCAAACATCAACTGTTGAACTCAGGGTTTCAGTGTACAAAGCAGTTACTTCATTGAACACAGTATCAACTAGTTTGCAGTGTTACAGCACTTTGTGGTATATGAGAGAGATTTCCTTTCACTGGGAAATAAGATGCCTTCCCTCACCTTGAATTTATTACTCATTGGTGAGGTCTTGGATCATTGGCAAGCAGTCACTGGCACAGTGACATTAGGTAGGATTATGTTTAGTATGTTTGGTGTGTTTTTCCAGCATTCTGGGGTTTTGAGAATTTGGTGGATTTTTTTTTTCTTTTTTATTTTTTCCCCTCAATGATATTTTAAAAGCAAGAATAGTTGAAGTTTTTTATAGTACCATGCAGCTGTTGATGCTTATTCTTGCAGTCTTATTATCCTTATAGTCTTTGTTGTATATGCAGTCTCACTAATGTGAAATGAAAAAGCTGCAAGTCACAATTATCCAAGCAACTGTAGTAAGATTTCATTTTTCTTTTTTTTTTTCTTCAAATTTTATTTCAGTGTGGAGTTAGGGAACACTGTGTCTTTCTATTTTCCTTATACCTGCTTCCCCTATCTTCTTCGTTCTTCCCCAGTTTTCTCTGCCAGCTTCAGCATGTATCAGTAAGGCACAGTATTTAAAACGACCATTGTAATGGTTTGTATGTAATGGTTCATAGAGCTTTTGAGGTAACTTTGTTTAGAACAAAACCAGAGATACCAATTTGCAAAGACTGTTCCATCAGTTTTGACTGTAAATATTACACCTGAGCCATATTCAAGTGAAATTGAGGCTTTCACTAGAAAGAAATTAAAAATAATTATTTGGTCTACAAGTTGATAAGCAAGTTTGTTGTCATGCACACCAAGGAGTAGTACCAATACTAGAGTATGTATTTTTGTTGGATTAGAAGAAAACATTTTGACGATGTGTGTAGTATATTGATATGTCTTGATATGTACAATAATTTCTGGTGGAGGCTGAAGTCTTCTTGCTTTGTATGTCTCATGGTTACATATTGTTGCCCATATTGCTTAGGTTTTTGGTTCTGTATAAGACTATAGGCATTTGTCACTGTGTTATTGTTAGGCAAAATGAAGAAATTACTGGATCTCTATGGAGCAGAAGTAAGAGTGGAGGATACTACCCTCTCTCTTTTGCATCTGTTAGCACAAAATTAGGGAGGTGTGTTACTGTCTAGCAAGTTTATGTCTGTACTACTTCCACCAAAATCTGGGAGCAGGACCAGAGGCAGCTGATCACAGTTTTATGTTTGTTTCTTTACCCTTTAGAAGTTTTACTGGGAGTGTCAGAAGCAATCAAAAGCTCTAACCTTTTTTTTTCTAGATGCATTGAGTGATAAAAGCTAATTCCTTTGATTGAAACAGCATCTGCACCATGAGCTGCTGTATGGATCTGTTTTGTCATAAAATGCAGATTTGTAAGTTTGGTTTTGGAGAAAACTATTTCTCTGGTGAGATTACTTCAAACAGGATAGTGTTCTTCCTGACAAAATCTGCATCGTGTGGGACAAATGTGATTTATTTCCTGTAGAAGGGAGCAGTCAGTATATCTTTGAGATGCTCGCGAGGCTTGGATCTTGACACACAGCTGCCTTAGTGAAATCAAGCATGGAGGTCCTTGATTTGTTATAGCTGTAGATCCACACTGCCTCTCTTCCTGGGGAATAACTTGGCAGCTCTTCAAAAAGAAGTAATTGCAAGGCTCTTGCTCAAGAAATTATCTCTCAATGTGGAAGCTCTGAACAGTTACTGCCCAATTATTGCTACCCTGTTCTGAAATAACATCACCCCTGTGACAAGAAAGTTTCTGAATAATTAACTATGCCCAAATGGCTTTCAGGCTTTGGTATGACAGAAAATGACTGTCCTTGCAGTATAAATTAAAATGTAGATACATATACCCTGTTCCATTGAGAGGCTTCCTGAAAAACTGTTTCCATGTATGTACAATACTGTGTGAGACTTGTGTCCAGAGATTCATTGTCTGTTAAGACAACCTTGGCCTTCTCAGTTACCAGTCCTCTCCTGGTGGATACATCTGTCTTGATTTCAAATTAGTCTTGGTGCAGCGTATTTTGCAATGATACAGTGATGGATTCCTTTCCCCAACTCCTTTTTTAGGGTGCTCCTCAGGTAGTAGCTCATTGGCCACAAGAACAGGCTCCTGTAGCTTGAAGTTTTCATGTCTGTTTTTAGACATGAAACATCACTATGAACAATACATTCAGTATGAGGAAGACAAAAAGTCAGTTGACTCGAGCTGTATGAAACTCCATAAGATACTGGCACTTTTACCATCTGTCTTAGATATTGTCTCCCAAGCCCCACAAGCTATCTATTGAAGGACTTTGAGAGACAGTAACAAGAAGTGAAGGGCCATCATCTAGTTTGAAAAAGCAAACTGTTATTTGCCTTGGGTTTGGTTTGGTTCCCCCCTCCTCTTGCTTGTTCACTTTTTTCTTGGTCTGCAGTTTGGATTTCTGTAGGTGTGCAGCCTGTTTTGTATGCCTGAGGTGGACCGTGCTGTTTTCTTAGTGCTTTTGAAACTCTTAGATGAAGCTGTATCTACAGGTGCCTGATTTATTTTTTTTTTTCACCTTTAGTTAGTCTTACTGGACGTATCCATTGAAATTGTACTAAATACGAGTAAGCTGCCCTTTACACAGGACAAATTGGAAATTCAGGTTATTTATAAAAAGTAGTTCATACCTCTTATAATCCTCAACACTTGGCTAGTGTAACATAAAATATGATGGATTGCCAATCTCCTTTTAAGAGAAAGTGTCATGAAATTTGTGCTTACTTTATTTGCATCTGTGTTACAATTATAGTGAATCTTATGAGACTGCATTGCTTAGACACTTCTTTAGATTAGGCTATAATTGTTGATGCATTCGAATCATTACAGGTGGAAGGGGCAATAAATTCTTTCCTTCTTTAGCAAATGGCTGTCACTTACAGCAGTTTATTGAGATGTTTATTAAGTTAACCTGCACAGCAGTGCACTTCACATTTAATTAAAATGAATTGGTTGGTTCTGACTTTAGGAGTTCAGCATTGTAGGTCCTGTGTTTAAGACTGGGTGTTTTATATCCTGCTGTTTGGCATTTTCCGCAGCTAAGAGTGCACTGTCTGAAATCAGATGCAATTGATACTTTGCATAGTATTGGCAGCTAGTTTAATATGGGTCTAGGGATTGGGAAGAAGTTCTAGGTTTCAAACAAATTACATAACTTTATTAGAGTTAAAAAGCAATTTTTTTTTTTTAATAAAGCAAAGCAAACAGTTATTTTCAAATGGTTTTAGCATTTTATTATGAATTCCAGTTGCAAAACAGCAAAAGTTATTGTAGGTAGTTTGGGCCTATGTAAATACTTTTCTCTGCTATTTCCCCCCACAAGTGACCAGAGCACAAAAATTTGACCCGGAAATAAGCAAACTTTATTTTGAAAATGAGCTTCTGAGGCAGTCTCTGGACTGTGGAGCTTCTATGCTTTGCAGTAACATCCTGTAGTTTTTCTCTACTGACATCCAGCCTTAGAAACCCAGGAGGAGCGACGTGGTGAGTATTCAGCCAACATTTCGATACAAAGTGCATACTGGGAGGCTAAAAAGAATCTCAGAGTCTCAGTTCTAGATGTGTTCTAGAGGACCAATCTAGTAGTGCATAGCAGGGTAGTTCCATCATTGCTGTTGTAGGTGACACACCATGCTGAAGTCATTTGTTTGGCAGTTTTCTGTTTCATGACTGCTGAAATTTGATTTGGGCATGCGAGTGGGAGATGGGAAGTAGCTGGCCAAGCAAAAAGATTGCTAGAGATGTGACAGGCAGAAAGTATTGGGGGAAAAGGAGACTCATGTGCAGAGGCAGAGAGATTAAAGTATAAAGTGTGGCCAAACTTTGATATGCTAAGAACTTACATAGCCCACCCCTTTTTATCTCAGGCTTGCATACTGTTAGAGCTGGATTTGTGTGTTTGTGAACAGGTAGAGCTGGATCTCTGGAGTGGGCTTCAAGTCCCAATTCCTTTGACATTACTGTTAGAAAGAGTAATGACACGTTAGGCTATGGAAAGAGTTGCTAGAGAAATAGCTATCAATACTGTGAAGCCTCAAGATAGTAGGTCTTTGAGTTTGTATACAAATTCTGAATACAGAATTCACTAAAATAAGAATAATACAAAGAGTACAAAGTTGTGTGATGAAAGTAGAAAGCTTAGGTAAAATGAAGACCGTGCTTCTCTACAATTGCTTTGCTAATCTGGAGTCCATGTAATTACACTATACCTGCACGTTCTTGTTTTCTGTACTTAAGGCTTTTAGGTTAGGTGGTGGTGTTAGAGTCAGTTGCTTCTGCAGTTCCTATTATGCCAATATCGAGTATATTAAGTTGTAATGCTTTTTTCGTGTGTGATATTGAGTATGAAAATTAGGGAATGGGGAACAAATTCGGTTTCAGCCTCTGTGAACATGGAACCTAGAGCATTAGTAGCTAAAACAACTGTAAGTAAAATGCGTGTTTTATTTTCCTTGAAAAACACAGCCGGTATGTGCTGATATTACTAGCAAGTGCAATATGATGAGTTATGGAAGTCTATTTCTTACTCTCTTAAAAAAAATCCTATTTAGGGAATATGGATTTGTGTGCAGTTTGCTTACCTACACCAAAATAGTAATTTCAAGTAACTTCATTTTATTTGTGGTTTCTGATTCATGTGATTTATTCATGGCTCATTCAGATTTAGTGCTACAAACTATGAGGAAAAAGCCTATCATACTTTAGTAAAGCCACTTAATTTTTCAATGAAATATTGAAGTTGCCTTTTTCAAAAAGGAAAATGTTTTAATTGTGATTGAATTAATATAATAATCCTACATTATTATTAGCACCTATTTTAAGCAGATAATCACTTTCTCCCAAATTAGCCAATGCTGATGCTGTATGGCTGTAACAACACCTCACCTTACCAAAAGATGCAGTGGGTCTGGGGTACATTTGGTTTTGCCTCAGATTTCTGAAGTTGGTTTATTTTCTTGTCTTCCATGAAATGAATCCTGTTTTAAGTGGTGGTATTGGTCAAAGGAGCCTTGAAATGTTGGGGGAAAAAGGGCCAAGAATGTTCCATCTTGTATGATTTATTTCTCTTAAAGTGGTTTTGGTTTGGTTAGGGATGCTTTTAGGGGGAAAGGGTTTGTTTCTAGCAAGATCCTTGGCCTCATGGTACTTTAAACTTGCCAGCTCTAGCTGACTGGGTGAGTCAAAATTTCCACATGGTATAATTCCTGGAGCCTGGGCTGGCAGGAAGTCTGAGGGCGGGGTGCTACTTGCAGCCCAGAATATAGGTTAGTATCTGAGCAATAATGGCATTTCCAAGAGAGAAGGCTGAAATTCTGAAGGGTGCATGTATTTACATGAATTTTTTTTAATTCATTTTTAGAGGAGGGCTTCAGTTGTTCCTTTTTAATCTGTTCCTCCTTTCCCAGTTTTCCTGTCACTGAGAAGATTGCATTTAAGTAGTTTATTTGATAAGCTGGGTGAAAAGATTGGAGTTTGTCCCACATGGTCTAAAAGAGCAGTGTGTGCTATTTAGTGCTCTGACTTTTCTTCCATATGTTGTTTCTAGAGTCAATAATAACAAAATCCTAAGGAAGATGAAAATGGTCTGTGTTGAAATGCTGAATAGCATTGAAGTTCAGTGTCCTGTATAAACAGAACAGTTCCTGTACATACTGGGGGAGCACGTGCATGTGTATTTACATTCACACAATGTGTTAGAAAAGGTTCTACTTTTTGAGGTATGGTTTCTTCAGGATGTTAGAAGAAAAGAGCTGAAATGTAGGCTACCATAGCAGGTATCTTTATTTACTTATTTATTTCTTAGTGCTTTTTTCCTATTTCTAAGTCTATATGGCCCTTGTAGCTGCTAATGAAGTTAACTGTGTCTCTTCTTAACCTTTCCTTTTTAGAGAGGAAAATTGAAGGAGCAGGGCTTTTATTGTTACATTGGTAGCTTTATATCCAGAATTGGATTTTTACCAGTTCTGTTAATCCTTTCCTCTAATGTCTGTATCTGGAAGTGGAGGTAACGTGTGACCACAGTATTTCTCTGGTGGCATTAGTTCAAATACAGAGTTGTTTGCAGCACGTACTGCGTCTCCTCTGGGGTTTTATGAAAATGTTACTATATTCAGAATATTTTGGTACTGAATATTAACTTGCAGCAATTTGTTCACTGGAAAATATTTGTGCAAGGAAGGACAGTGGTGGCCCTGTTAGTCTGAAGAAATCTGCATGTGTATCATCCCATTCTTACAATAAAAGCTTCATGGCAGCAGATAATTATTTTAATGTTGATTACCTAATTGTATCTTGAATATAGCACTATTGCAAAGTTTTGCAAAGTGTGCAGTCTCTATGCATGCCTTTTGATGGCAAGTTTTCTGTCCTCATGTTTGCATAAATCCTTGTATATAATGTGTAGGCTGAAGAGTGTGAAATGTCTTTGGAGTAAGCCGGAGGATGCTGAACCTGTGAGCTGCATTGGCCCTTCAGCTCCTGCCCATATTGCTTCTAACAATCTAACAGCTCTACCTCAGGCTCAAAGTGTCTGTGCCACACAGAAATTATTCAGTGTGGGGGCATCTGTATAAAAGGCAACAGCGCTTTTCCCTTTGTGCTTGATCTGTTTGGACAGCTTCAGAGTTCAGGCAAACCTGTCCATAATATGGGGTTAGTGTGCTTACCCTGTGGAAAGCAGTTGAGTATGTCAATTTCCGTCAATGAGACCTAGCTGCATGTTATTTGTAGGAGAACTTTCGGGAGTATTTTGCAAGCTATGCTGCTAGACCTCCAGCAGAAAGTGTGTCTGCATGGCAGTATTGCGCCAAGGAACTGGACCATCTTGTCACGTGCGAATGTAGTTTCTATAGAGGAAGAGAAAGAGGTACTCTTAATTTAAAGTTAAATGTACTGATCTCTGGAGTTAACAACTGTTTGACTAAGAGATGGCACTGCTGCACACTGCTTGAAGATAAAAGCTGAAGTCATACCTTACTGAAGGTATTAGGAGGTGTTTGACAGGCAGCTGTAGCTATCTGAATCAAGAACATGGATGAACACAGGGAACCAGACTTCTGTTTCAGGAGTAAATCCTCAACATGAGCAAGGATGTATTGAAGTAAGATACTTCCCAAATGAGCAAAGACATTCCGTTTAACTGGATTCTCCAGGCAGTTTTAAAGGTAATATTAATTGCAGCAGTTTTTATGATGGAAAATGACGTTTGCAGTACATCAATGCAAGCTGCATTTCATCCCCTGGAGCTGTTAGTATTTTTAAAGCATTGGAATTGAGCTCTGGATGTAATTTAACTCTGAAAATTTCTTCTTAATGAAAACTTTCTGTACTGTAAATATACAGAAATGTCTCCAGAAATCACATATGAATCTAGTATTTTCATACTTGAACAGTCTTACTTGGAATGTAAAAGTAAAGAGAAAAAGCAAGGATGGATGCTTCACTGATGTTCATGGAACTTGTTGAATTCCCTGTGAACCTCCGATACACTTGTGTCACAACTTACTGTTGGAGTTCCTATCATTCAGTTCGGAAACTTGAAGACGTGGTTCAGTAGTGAGTCCAATGTGATTTGCCATGGACTCCCCAGCACCTTTTGCTGGTGTAGGGGCCTTATTTAACTAGAGCAGCTCGCACTGGGGCAACCAGCATGGCAGTAACCTAGCGCAGCAGAGCTAGCAGCTCTAACTAGCTAAGGCTTGACAGAGGAGCTAAAACCTTCACAAAAGGGCTTTAGTCAGCTTTATGTGGTCTGCTGGCTAATGTCTAGACTTCTGAAAAGTGACAGTGAGGCTTGTGACAGCCTCAGTTTCATGGTCCTTCCTCATTAGGCTGTCTTTTAAAGCACAGGACATGTTACTCTTGAACAAAAGAGAACTTTTTGGCATGGATTTCATTGAATATTTTTTATTCAATTGGCAGCTGCAAAGACTGAGTTGATTCTTACATAATTTTTCTTCACCTTGAGGTCTGTGTTATTTGTGGCAGGCTCTCTTTCATGTCACTTTATCAGTTTTTGTGTTTTAGTATAGATGCTCCACTCCAGTGCAAACAAAAAGCAAAAAGAAAGCCAGTTTTCCAGATATTCTCTTGACAGATGAAGAATACAACTAACTCATATGCCATAGTAGTCATTGAGGAAATCATAGCTTATACACTGGACTGGAAAAAAAAAACAACTGAAAGGTTTGGAATGGTACTGGATTGTTTAAGGTGCTTTTTAGGAGTCAAACTTGAGGTCTTAATTGTTTTCTCTTCTTCCCTGCCTTCCCTCACATCAATTTTCGCTGTAGCTCAAGATTATAGGGATGCTGGGGAGGGACTCTTCATTAGAGACTATAGTGATAAGACAAGGGGTAACGGGTTAAAACATAAACAAGAAATTTAGATTGGATATGAGGAAGAAATTCTTTACTGTAAGGGTGGTGAGGCACTGGAATGGGCTGCTCAGGGAAGTTGTGAATGCTCCATCACTGGCGGTGTTCAAGGCTGGGTTGGACAGAGCCTTGGGTGGCATGGTTTAGTGGGAGGTGGCCCTGCCCATGGCAGGGGGTTGGAACTAGATGATCTTAAGGTCCTTTCCAACCCTAACTATTCTATGATTCTATGATTCTATGATTATGCTAAGGCTTATGGGTTGAATTTAAAAAGATATTCAGAGTGGAGATATTTACACACCTAAAGATGGGGCTGCTGTATGGATTCTAATGAAGTTAAGCACCCAATTTTCCATTTTTTAGCTACTTGAGGTACTTAGTCAACCTGTACCTACTTAGATGCTTTTGAAACTGCCTAGAGAAGTTTACCAACATCATTTTCAGACTCTACACACTTTTGGAAAAGTGTGACCCTAACTTTGCCAGATTGGTGTCCACTATAGCATCTCTTTTACAGATGTCCATGTGCCAACACAAAAGTGATATGCTGCATAAGCTTTAAAGATGGAGGTCAAGTACCCTTTCAGGAGTTAATTGACCAGTAGTCTGGATGGAATACTTTCCTGGCCATCATATCATACCTCAAACTGGCTTCTAACAGTTGTCTGTAATAGGAAAATTGGTTACAGCTCTCCTGTAATCGGATGGGGGGTGGGAAGTATATTGGCCTACCCAGTGATACATAGAGACTTTGGGCAGTCTGGGGGAGAGCAGTGTCTCAGCATCTAGTCCTTGCCTTGGTGATTATTTCACAAAATCAAGATGAAGAAACTCATATATGGCTGATAGGCCCTGAAAGAAGGGGGAGAAACTCAGGTTTTAATGCAATTTTACTAGGTACAAGTACAGTGAGACAAAGACTCTGAGGATTGAAGATTGGGTAGGAGTACCTTTGGAATAAAGAATCTGGAAACCCATGTCTGGGATGTTTATAGACTATAAACATATCATCAAGGTAAAGTATTTTCAGGAAAGAGTTGCCATAACCATAACGAAGTAGTAATTCAGCAGAACAGACTGTTACCATTGAAACATTTTGGACTGAATTCCAAAATATTATTAATATGATCTGCAGCTTCCCTCACATTTCTGTTAGGAAACTGAGTAGGTATCACTGTGTTTAGTCTGTCGTTCTGTTTACTGTTCTTTGAACTTGAATGTGCAGGTTGTTACTATAACATAATTTTGTCTTTATGCCTGGAGAGAAGTGTATTGTGGAATTTGTTTCTCACTTCACAATTAGGAATTACATAATGTCTTCTATATTTTGTAAATTGACTGTTCAGTTCAAAAGCATGGTGGGGTTTTTAATGTATAAAATTTGTATTTTGTTTTGTTTTCTAGAGGGGCTGAAGATTGATGTTGGATAGTTCAGTGAGTTAAAGCCATCTAAAATTTAAATTGACCATTCAAAACAGTGAGAACAGGTGCCCTGAATCTGAATGACTTGAGTTTCAGAAAAAGAATGAGGATTTTTGTTTTGAAAGAGGTAAAGTAATAGTAAATATGTGACAAAGGGGGATTTTAATAAATAAAAGGGTTAAAAGACAATTGGTAAATTTGGATTCAGCCTGTGCCTTGTTTTTTAATTAACAGTTACATTTTTGAACTGAGATATAAATAATATCTTCATTACTTTTGTTCTTAGAGTCACAGGGAAGTCTGTGAATGCTGTAATCCTTTTCTTCTAAATGTTTGTTATATAGGACTACTGGAAAGGAAATTAAGCATTTAATATAGCAGTGAGAATACTCTGATAAAAGTTCAGCTCTGTCAGCATGTCCTTTATAAATTCATCATCTCTGATTTTTGGTGGGCATGAAAATTGGCTTCAGGCTAAATTTATGAAGATTTAAGGCGAAACTCTTTAAAGTAGAAAGGGATTTTGGTACAGGAATATCTCTTATTGTGGCAGTGTGAATATACGTCATAAGGAATATTTCTTAAAATAAATTTTAAAATAGGTAGTAATTTTTTTATTCTTGGGGGGGTTGGGTGTTTGTTTTTTTTTTTTTGTTTGTTTGTTTTTTTTGGGGGGCGTGTTTTTTCAGCTTTTTTGTTTGTTTTTCTTTCCATTTAAAGTAATTCGAAATGGAGTGTAGGCTGATAAGTGTGTGGAATAAGATACTGATCTGTGCTCATATGGATATGTGTAATTAGCACAACAATAACTGTTATAAGCAGGACAATGCTCATACTTATTCAAGCACCTCAGAGCCAGACAGGAGTTCAGAGTTGCCTGAATTTGTCATGCTGCATATTGGATGTACGTAGGCTAGGTGGTTAAAGATGATTCAGACTTCATAGCAGGGTATCTCTGCTTTGGTCTAAAATAGCAGTCATAGCCTGCAGGGCAATACAGGCATAACAGCAGCCAAGCAGTGCCCACAAGAATTCAAGGGGTGTAAAGCTCAAAGGCAATTTACAATGTTTCAATTACATTCAAAAACATGGTCTTTTGGAGTAGGGGTATAACTTTTATCCATTTTATCAGCAGATGCTAAGAATGTCTCTTGTGTCAAATGTCAGTGAGAACAAGAAATTGAAAGGTCCATTGCCCTTCTCTGATTTCCAACAGCCCCAGTTTTAAAGTCTGGGGAGTATTGCCTCAGTTTAAATAGATCTCTTTCCTTTGGTGTTAACGGGCAGTTGCATTCATTTAAAATAATCCTATCTCCTTTCAGCTCTTGTTTTCTGATGCTTAAAAAAATAAAAAAAAAAAAAATAAAAAAAAATTGAACTATTTTAGTCTTATTACCTAAAAGTGGTTCACCCTTCTTACCAGCATTCTTAATCCTGTGGGAGGTGTCCCTGCCCATGGCAGGGGGGTTGGAACTAGATGATCTTAAGGCCCTTTCCAACCCTAACTATTCTATGATTCTATGACTCTAATATGAATGTCAAGTGTATACAGTATTGCTGATAAAGTGGAAATACCTTTCCTGACGTATCTGGAAAATAATTGGCTTTTTTCAAAGTTGTTGATGCCTCATACTCAGCCTGCCTATGAATGGTATGCTGACGTCTTTCTGCTGCTATGTTTTCTGAACGGGCATGCTTCTAGGTTGTAGAGGAAGTGCTAGTTGTAACTAATTGAATGCATCGCCTTGTACTTGATACAGTTATGTGTCTGTTACTCAGGTCTCCCATGTGTAATTCTTTCTGTATCCCTTTGTGGTTTTACTTGTTACGGATTCTGGCTTTTGAATTTCATTATCAAGCTTCTGCAATTTTTGCTGTAGTGTTCAGTGAAAATCTGAAATAAAATTAGCCCTGCCACTGAGTCTCAAGGAACTCTTGTTGCTATTTCAACCTTGCCATTTCCTGATTAGTCAGTATGTTATTCTCTCTAATTTCTTTCTAATAAATTTTGAAAAGCCACTGTATCAACTGCTTTGTTGGAGTCCAGAAGATAAAAGCTACTGCATTTCCTTTGTCTAGACAATCAGTTATCTTAATGAAGGAAAATAAGAACTCAGTCTGCTTGATCTTCATTTAATAAACGTGTATTTTCCTAAGAATATACATATGTATGTATAAATATCATGGCAACCATCAGTAATACAGTCACCAGTCAGGGAGGATGCAAAATCGTTGCTAAATCTTAAATTACTGGGAAGATCCAGAATAACTTGCAGTTTTTAGTAACGTGCCAACTATCCACTATCCTTGTCAGCCTACTGATGATGTTAGAGTCTATGAAGAGCATGAAACACTGCGAGCTGATGGGACCTGAGGAAACTACGTTAACAACTGTCTGAATCAAAACTGATTGGTTTCTGGGGTGGTGGGTGGTTTGTTTTTTTTGTTTCTTTTCTCCTATAACATATTTGAGAGTCTTGACATCCCTGAGGTCTTTCTGAGCTCTGAAGTTATGTTTTTAATCATAAGAGTCTAGCATGGAGGGTTATGGTCTGGTTTCATGGTATTAATTGGTGGTTTATATTTTCAAGTACTTTCCAGGTTAAACATGTCATTCATTCTTTTCACACTGGGCTACATTGTTACATTTCCCGTTAGTACCTACCCCAGTTTATTTGAAGTGTTTCTGACAGCAACTTCAAATGTGCTTGGATCTCAGTCTGTTGGTGTCTTCCAGAAGGCAGCAGGAGGTTCTAGGTTGCTTACAGGTGATCAAAACCCTGAGGTGGTTTTACATGCTTTGCATATCAGTGTTGTTCAGTCTTTAGATTTTTCCTCTCCTCAGTTTTATGATTCCTTAGGGAGCTTTAGTGTTAACACTGAGCTAGAGTAACATATCAGAAAGTAATGCAGATATCTTTAAAGCACACAATTGCATTTGTTTTGATAGAAGTCTATTCAAGTAGATAGAGAATCTGCTTTGGAAAGTCCTATCTTTAAGTTGTCTTCATGAAATTATGAATAATTATAATAAATAATGAACTATTGTGATTGAATTTTATGTGTATTTGAAACTGTTCTCTCATGAACGTTTTAAACTTGGTCGATAACAAACTTTTCAATAAATTTTTAAATAAGCTTAGGAAATACCAAAATATCTGCAGAAGAAACCTGATTTTATGGGATCTTGGTTCATTGATTAATTTTCTCTTGTTTAACAAGTAATTGCTTTTCTATGGAGAAAATAAGTGTTTCAAGCTTAAGGTATGCTCCTGGTGTGATGCATTTCTCCTTGGCAGTTTTGAGTTCTTAAAGACAAAGATTCTTCTCTTGTATTTAAAGGAAAGAATGGGTCCATCTTGCTCAGAGGTAAATCCATCTGTTAAGAAAACAGAGTCCTGAATTATTGTCATGGGTCCTCAGAATATGTTCTCCTGTTTGCCTGCTTTGTGAAACAACGTTTTTCATGTAAGAAACAGCATTGGAGTATCAAAACTCTTAAAATGAGGCTGAAAATGCAACACTACAAAATTACTATTTAGTTCCTTTTTCATGCCAGATTCTCTTTTACAGGCCCAAGACAACTGTTTTTGTAATGGCGTTACTTCAGTGGCCTGGATTTGCCTCTAATTCACATTGACAAAGCTAGGAGTGGCCCTTAATTGTTTTAAGCACTATCTATTTTACAAAAAGCATGACTGGAAAAGCATTTTGTATTTGGAAAATACCTGTGAAACAGCACACTTTTCATTACACTTTTTGACTCTTCCCCTGTGAAGAATAATTTTTGTTCAGACTGCACTTTCCTTACTAAATTGCTGTCATTTAGCATTCAGCTGAATCCAATTTCCCATGAGATATCTTTGAGAAAGGGCTGTTCTGATTAAGTATATAATATTTAATTGAAATTATACTGTAATTTCATTCTTTTTGTTCTGGTCTAAAAATTCTGAAGTTTCAACAGTAATTTCTTGTCTCCTTTTATGCTCTTTTCTTGTTTTACTGGCTTTGAAGAAAATAGCCATTAGTGGCTTAGATATTGTTAGGGCAGAAATTATGCTGGTATATTGGTGTTCCTAGAATGGAAACCATTGCAGAGACTACATGTGCTACCTTAGCAGTGAAGTAACTGCAGCTTTATTGTTTGTTTCAATGACAGTGCATTGTTTGGTGTTTGGTATTGCGTTTAGGGAAGTGGGAGGTAGAAGTGAAATTAAGAGTTAAAATGATCAATTTAGTGTGGATATGCCAAAAAGAGGCATTTGCCAAAAAAACCTCATTAAGTACAAGGAATTAAGATGTTTTATTTTACTTATGAGTGTTGACATTGTATTTCCTGTTTGTTTTACTGGAGAACAGAAATGACGTATGCAGCTAGTGCAGAAACTTTCATTGGCACCAATAGGCATGGGACACAGCTTTCAAATCCCCAATTTTGAACTGTGAGTGAAAAATTGTAGTTCTTTCTTCTTTGATAACATTTCCATTGTACAGCCTGAATGAAAAGGGCATTAAAAAGTGATGTGCAAATATAACAATTTCTTTTACTTAGTCTAACTTCAATATTTTTGTTTTCCAAAATAATTTTGTATTTGTCATTGAAAAGGCTAGATTACTGGTTTAATAGTAAAACCAGTCAACTGTATTTACACACTGGCTTTAGTGTATTAACAAGATCTGAGGTTATAAAAGAAAGGTGGTTAAGCAACCATGGCCCTTCAAATAGTTTCATATGTAGTGTTTTCTGTCCTGAGGCAGCACCCGAATTCTTCAGAACCTGAAGATGCTCATAGCTGAGAGGCCCATTGTGTTTTACTGGCTGTATCTCTAAATGCTCTGAAGAGATAAATCTCTTGGATAGCATGCTGGATGAGAGAAAGTATGGGAGTTACACATCACATGTCTCTGAATAGCCTGTCTTTTAATGTAGCTCTTCCCAGCTGAGTTGTGTGGCTGAGACTTGTGCTTTTTTGGGATGGTTTCAATTAGGTCTTGGGCTTTGAAGAGGTATTAAAATAGCACAGTGGTTGGAATACAGAAATGTATTCGTTAGGGGGATACCCCCAACTGTGAACAGAGGAAGGAAGCTGAGTAATCCAGTGGTATGTGGAACGGGAGATAGAACCTATGTTCCTAATTTTATCCCAGGCTTACTATACTATCACAGGCAAGACACAAATATTATATTTCTATGCTGTAGAGGGTTTGATTTTTATGGGGTTACTCCCAGTGCATGAGATCCAAATGTGTGTACACTGGTAGGATCAGAGTATTAGGTCACCAGTTTTAGTGGCTGAAGATGCTAAGCGTGAAAATAGTGGCTAGGTAAATAGAAGCTTCTGCCTCAGTAAAATGGGGGAAATGCGTAGGTGCTATACAGAGAAATACGTGGGATGTTCTAGAGTTAACTTTCCATTTTAGCAGAATACACTGTAAAAAATCATAGAGTAATAAAACAGTTTAGATTGGAAGGGACATTGAAGCTCATCTGGTTCTAACCCCCTGCCACTGGTAGGGACACCTTCCATTAGACCAGGCTGCTCAAAGCCCCATCCAACCTGGCCTTGAATCCTGCCAGGGATGTGGCAGCCACAACTACTCTGGGCAACCTATGCCAGTGTCTCCCCACCCTTCATAGTAAAGAAGAGCCTTCTCTTCTCCAGGCTGAACCACCCCAGCTCTCTCAGCCTGTGTTCCTAGGATAGGTGCTCCAGCTCTCAGATTGTCTTGGCGGCCTCCTCTGGACATGCTCCAACAGGTCCATGTCCTTTCATCTATTTGTGTGCCCTTTTTCATTGTCTAACAATACTTGGTTGCAAGGAAGCTCTCTTGGTAACAAAATTCTGTCATTTTTGTTGTCATTAATAATTTTAAACAAAGGAATGCTGAGAAGCTTCAAGCAGTTTGGAGTCTTTAATATGCTACTCCTTGCCTTTTTTAGATGTTGCTACATACAGTTGTTGCATGAAGTCTGGGATGTTTCAAAAGCTTCATTTTGACTCCTTTGTTCTCGGTTAAAGGATTTCCCTGCTTTTAGGTAATGCTGGGAGCTACTTTGACATTAAGATCTACATTTTATCTGAGAGGGGAGTACGAAGTGTTTCGTCTTTCTTCCCCAGGATGCAGTGGGCTATGAGTAGCTTTAGAATTGAGTTTTCATCCTGGTGCAGGCTTTTTCACCTCTTCCTAGATATGCTGCATGTGTACTGCTGCTGAAAGGCCACTTTCTAGCTGCATTGACCAGCAAGAAGTTTTGAAATGGAACTGCTAGTGTTCCTTGTGAAAGTATCAATCACAGAGATAAGTAGTTTCAGTTTCTTGTAGCTAAATTCCCTGTGAACAATTTGTTGTATTTCTGGCAGTCTTCGGGTGTGTGAAAAAAGGGGAAGTTACTGCTTTTCCCCTACCTTTTCTCTGTATGCACAGTGCTGACCAGGATGGAGTAAGAGTGCCATAATTTAAAACAGTTTCTCAGCAGCTAAACCAAATAGCAGGGCTGTAACATGCTTCTGTTTTTTCTCAAAGGTAATAAAAGCAGAAACTGAATTTTTCTTTTAATGGTTTTGTGGCTAGAGTTCATCTGTCTAACTGAAATGAATGGGGATCTGTTGCAAAGAATTGGTACCTGAAGTGTTGCTGTAGCTGCTGGGTTTATTAACCCTTTGTTGCAGGAGGGGACGTATTAGGGTGGGAGTTCCACAAAGTATTACTGTGGCTGATGAGAAGGTATGTAATTTGAAGTGGTATTTCATTTAGTTACCTAATTGAGCCAACTTTTATTTAAATATTACTCTGTATAACCTTCACTGAAATATTTTGTGTAGTCCTACTTTGTTTCCAGTTAGCCCCTGGAGGTTTCACATTAATTATTTACTGCCGCTTGTTTTCATCCTTTTTTGAGTGTGAAAAAAGGGTGAAAAAAGTTGTTTATTTTAATATGCAAGCATGTGGAGATTATTCCTCCCCCTCCTTTTTTAAGAAGTGTCGGACTCTCCTGATCCATTGTACAGGAATTCCTGTAATTTGCAGGAGCACAAAGCCATTTGTGAGAATTTTTTTTTCACACATGGAGAGAACAGATTTTTATTCTGTGTAAGTAAAAAGCAGGGAAGTCAGGGCTAGATTATGGAACAATCACAACTCAGACTGATGTGTGTTTGTTTTCATGGAAAATGACATAGTGTAAGTACAGTAATTTAGTATTTGTACAACAAAGAATTTCTATGGAACCCTATTATAAATGCTTCACATATAACATCCAGGAATATGTTTGGCTGCAGGCTGTGGTGAGTATTAAAAGAAAGCTGAAAGGCTTATTTGTGAACTTCCATCATTTTGAATTTGAAACTCTGCAGATCCAGTTTGCAAAGGCTTTAATAGAAAGAGGCTGTGAATGTGGAAGTTTAGGGAAGTGGAGAAGAGTTTTCTTTGTGACGTGAACTTCATGAGCACAAACTGGCTGCTGTAAGTCAAGCACAGAGCCTATTTCAATTTCTGATTACTGAAGAAGAGAAAAAAAACACAATTGCAGAAAATGAGTAGAGCTCTTTTCTGAGATAGGGGTTCAGTGTAACCATGCTGACTCCTAGTGTCTTAAGAGCAAGTATATGTGTTATATTGGCCCTGTGCCATAGGGCAACCTTTAGCTGTGCCCTGCATGCAAGAGCAATTATGTTGTCAGATGATTCATGGGTTGCCAGCGGAGTGGGATTTATAAATAATGTGTTTGGACTGTTTGTTATCGGTGGAGGATGTGGGAAATTTAGGGGAGATAAAAGTGAGAGGAAAAAGTATTGCTATTGGTACAATTGAACTGTGTAACTGGATGAGGCTTTTGTTGTTGCTCTTTGGGAAACAAACTGAGCCCTTGCTCAGGAAGCATGGTTTTGTTAAATGATACTCATTAGGTACTGGCACTTATCTTTACATGTTTTCAAGGCAAAATGATGGTCAGTCTGCAGCTTTTCTTTCTTGGAAAGAATAGTTTACTGAGATGACCCTGTATTTAGGTGAAATGAAACAAGAATAGTAGCTCTGCTCTCAAGAGGTCTTTAGCATATCTGTAACACAGAAGATTAACTAGAGGTTAAAAACATGAATTATTCTTTGTCATTGTAAAGGTCAGTTTTTAGCAGGAAAAAAATAATCTGCCAGACTTGACTTTTTCAACCGTTTTTCCTGAAGTTTATTATATTTGGTTGTTGATAGCTCTAGTAGTGGCAGGAGATCTTTTAAATGTAGGCACTTGTTAAGTGAAGTGCACAATTATTAAAATATCTTCAATCTACACAGGAGCAGAGAAGTATTAGTGGGAGATCTTTGGCCACAGGACTAATGATGCTAATAGTGATGTTGATGCTTCCAGCTCCTGCTTCTTAACATTTTCCTTCTAAGAGCTAAGGTTTTGAATATAAATTCTGGAGTATTAGTATTTTTAAGTCGGAACTGAAGCCAGAAGTGAAGTAGGTTCTATCATTTAGGTGATCCATGGTAGTAACAAACTGGTACACCAAAAAGTAGTCCTGATGCATGTCCTCCAGCAACAGTGGATCTTTCCCAAGGCTTCTACTTTTATGTTCATAAATAAAATTACAAAATGGTAAAGGGTATTATTTTTTTTATAAAAGGGTTTCTTTACATATGTTTCCTTTTTATGCCCATAATATAAAATAGGGTAATATGCTTTATGTTTGCTCTACACATCAGTTGTAAAATTTAATAATGTATTATATGAAAAGAAAACTTCTGTAGCAAGCTTCCTTCAGTATTAAATTCTTGGTGGTGAAGAATGGAAAAGAGTGGAAGTCTGGCATTCCAACTCAAAAACTTTTCTGTTTGGGGAAGTTCATAAATCCTGGAAAGTTACCTACTAGTATGTGATCCTTACTAGTAGTGTTAAGGCTGAGATGTAAATATTAACTTCCCTCTTCAGGGGCTTGAAGCTCTCTGTGTTTATCTCATTGTTGAGGGAAGGAGAATCATTCATACTCTCTTATAAGAGAAAAAGACCCCAGGAAGCAGATACACTGCAGTTGGCATATGAATTTTGAAGAAAAACAGGGTCTGTTTTTTTCTGGCAATCGTGGAATCAGAATTGATACTCTCTGACAGAGGCTGAAAATACCATTGTTCTGTCTTCTTGTGAGCAATGGTGAGATTTAAGTGAGGTGCCATCTCAGGAACTGCATGTTTCACTGTGGCAGCCCTTCCTGCACACACTTGTCATGGGAAGAAATTGGTATGTACTAAGACCAAAGATGCTTTGTAGGAGAAGTTAACAGCTGTATTAAATTGTGATGGTATAAACAAAAATTAGCATGACAGAAATGAAAGGACATTGAGAGCATCTTGGATTTTCTGTATGGACTCCAATAGCCTCGGCCCTCAGTTCTGGAGGGCAAAGGAATTTAATTTCAAAAAAGATGTTAGAATGCTGTCTGGAGATGAATGTAGATCAGAAAAGAATTTCCATGAGGTCACAGATAAGAGGCTTCTAGATTTTAAGTACTTGTTATTTTGCATGGTGAGTGGGCTTCCTCTCTCCCTGCAGAGGTCTGGAATTCTGTCACTTTTGTGTTTGTGAAACACTTTGTGAATTTCATTCAGGGGTCTTGGTTTCTTCTTTTATATACGAGGAAGAAGGCAAGTACCATTAACTCAGAGCAATCTTGAGGGTTTTGTTTTTGTTTTTTTTTTTTTTTTTATTTTTTTATTTTTGGGGACGTTCATGTGCACTTAAACTGTTCCTCTCAAGGTACATGCAATTGCAGATTGCTCACAGGTTTGTGGAGCAATGATGGTGTAGAGAGTGAAGCATGATTCGCTGCCTTTCTGTACCATGATCTTTGTGTAGGAGGATAAGAATTTCAAGCTGCAGTGTTTAAATTCGACCTGTCATACGCACTTTGTTAATCCAAATATTATCTTGAGCAGAGCCTTCATGTGCAGTTTGAATCAATGCTAGGCTTTCCTTGTAAAAGAATACTCAGCTATTATTCTTAAATGTGGCCTTTCAAATAAGTCCAAGTATGTTTTAGTTTTCACAGGGAATGGTGAACTGAAGGTCATTAATGTTGAGTTTATTTCACTCTCATCTTTTTAAAAACAAGAGATGCGGAATTTAATAAAGTGATCACTGCTCTGTGATGATGCTTATGTTGACAATTTTGGAGTTAAGCTTCTTGCAACAGTATTAGATTTGGTATTATTTCAAGATCTCTTAGTGCTTGAAACTGAGCAGAGTGACTTCATGAAGTCACAGAATGCAATAGAAAAAAATCAACTTCTTTTAGGTTGTGTCTTGAAGGCATATAGGTAACCAATTTGTATACTTTTATCTATTTTAGGTGAAATATATTTTCTTTTTTTTTTTTTTTTCTGAGGGATTTTTTAGTTAAGTTCTTAACCCATTAGATTTTAAAAAAAATTTTCCATGCAATAAAGTTTTGTTAGTCAAATACTGAAAAGCATTTTGACCCCTTTTATTCTTTCTCTTGAGATACTAAGTGTGTATAAATGGGGGAATAAATCAAGGCATGCTTTATGGGACATATTAAGATCAGGAAAAGTTTCAGTCTTCGTTTCAATCAGTCTGATGATACTAGTGCTGTGAAAAATAATCACTGAGTTGGGAAATATATGTGAGAAAGATTAATAACCTATTGTATTGACAGTTTCAAATCAGGTTTGTCAAATGTCTCCTCTCTCTCTCAAGTAATACATTCTTTCCACTATATCATATATATTCTCATGAAGTATCATCTATCATTAAGCAAGTATTTTCTTTAATCAATTGCCTGTAAAATTAAAAATTTCCTCTTTAATTACTTTCAAGTTCTCCTTTGCTTTCATTTGGGATATCAATAATATTTAGACAACTGCTGAAATGCCTCAAAATGGAATGCTTTCTTGCATCAAGAACTTTATCTCCTCTTCTCCTTATCCCATTTCTCATGTTCCTCCATGTGAATTTGGATACAAATAGCTTTTTGTAGCCTGTTTCTCTGGTAATTTTACCTGTCTTCTATGCAGACTTCTTTGTGGTCTTCAGTTAAAAAATTATTTTGGAAATTGTTGAGAAAAAGCCACTGACTAATACAATATTTAATGCAACCCATAATACAATGCAATTAACTGTTTGTTCTTGCATCTAATTAGTATTAAAAATGATCTGACATGAGAGCAATAAATAAAATGGGATGTTATTCAAAAATACCGTATCATTTTGTGAGACTGATTCAGTTTGTAATATCCGAATAAGCTTGTTCCATGCATACGTATGCATTTCAAGTGGCTGATGCTAGAAAAGCAGGTATGACACACAAGTCTTATAACTACCCTAACATGACTGATACTAAATTTTGTTTTCTGTTTATCCACTTGCTTGTAAACTATGTTATCCTCTTCATATTTGTTCCATTTATAGATGGGATAAATTACAGATGTTAAGCAGGAGTTCATCTCAGTACCTTCAGTATTCACTGCCCTCATTACATTCTCTTGTTCTTTTTTGTCATTTGTAACTGTGGCTATTATTGCTCTGGATTAGCATCCTGGCTGCTCACCTGCAGAAAGGTGAAGAAATGAAAGTCATAAATGGGAAGAGGAGGCTGTTTGTTGGTGGTTTTGGCATCTGGGGTTTTATTTTTGAGGTTTGCTTCTAAATGAAATTCTACAATTCAGCTGCTGGATGTGGCTTTTTTAACGCTGGAAATTGCATGGGTTTTATTAGAAAACTAGGCATGTGAGCCTTGATATTCATGCTAGATTAGTCCATGTCTTGAAATGTGTAGTGGGTTGACCATGGCTGGACACCAGGTGCCCACCAAGCCACTCTGTCACTCCCCTCCTCAGCAGAGTGGGAGGCAGGGGGTGGGAAATAAGATGGGGAAAAAACCTCTTGGGTCAAGATAAAGGCAGTTTAATAAAGCAAAAGGAAATGTCATTTGCGGAAGCAGAGGAAAACGGAGATTTTATTCTCTATTTCCCTTCAGCAGGCAATGTCCAGCCGCTTCCTGGGAAGCAAGGCTTCAGTGTGTGTAGTGGTTGCTCCAGAAGACAAACATCATAAATAATGAATGCACCCTCTTCCTTCTCCTTTCTTTTAGCTTTTATTGCTGAGCAGATGTCATGTTGTCTGAATATCCCTTTGGTCAGCTTGGGTCAGCTGTCCTGGCTGTGTCCTTTCCCATGATCTTGTGTACCCCCAGTCTGTGGGTGAGAGGGGATGCTGGAGAAGCAGCCATGATGCTAGAACACTAGTGGGTTATCACCACTTTTCTATTTAGCAGTACAAAGTAAAGCAGTATGAGGGCTTCTATCAGGAAAATTAACTCCATCTCAGACAGACCCAATACAAAATGTGTGCTAGAATTAGTTAGGTAAAGATGTATGCATTTTGTTCAGTGGTGTCTTGACTTTCTTGTGATTTCTGTTTAAAGGGTCAATTTGCAAGATGCTGAGTTCAGGCAGCTGCTATAATAATCGTGTTGGATGTAGAAGGTCTGCAACAATTTAGCATTTATTGTGTGAGTTGGAAGATTTTCTATGAGTACAGCATTATTTCACATATAAGCTGTTCTTTGTTGCATATATCTTTTTCACTTTTAGAAATTATATGTGGAAGGGGGAAGCCTCTAAACATTAATTTTCTAGAACTACCACCATCCTGTCAGCATATAGGATGCTGTGCAAGTATCAGAGCACTGTATCACAACCTATCCTCAAGCTGAAGAGATTACCATTATTTTTACATGTATAACTACCATCCATATAATACATCTGGTATTAAAATGCTTTTCTTTTATAAATAATTATTCCCTCTGTCAGGGGGAAGGAGTGAGGAGAAATTGTGGGCTGCTCTGTACTTGCTTGAAGTGAAAACGAACATCACTTCACTTTGCTAAAGCCTGTATTTGCTAAGCTTTTCGGTATTATTTGTTGTATTACTTGTGCTTGAGTGAAACTGGTGCTGTTCCTGTGAAGTTGATGAATTAAAATAATTTAATAATTTAAAATAAATAAGCTACTAACACAGTTTTGGAAGCATAGCCTATGTGTTGCTTACTAAGTACATAGACTCTCCTACTTGTTTTCAAATGTCCTTCTCAAGACGTTGCAGTGACTGTAGTCAGCCATTAAAAAATTATAAAGTTACGTCATCTATGGCAAGATCTGTTCCTTTGATTTATTTAAACAGAAATCAAATCTTTGTCATCTAATCTACATGGCATAAAATCCTGCTAAAATGTGCGTGTGCTTCTTTTATCCCCTACTTTTGTAGGGCAGACATTCTAGTGAATTTTTAATACTAATTTTGATCTCTCTGCGAACTGCTAATGATTTAAAATACAGGTATCTTCCACAAGCTACTTTCCCTAGACCTGGACCAAAGTTAAATAGAATCTTTTATACCTCCTCAAACCAACTTAACTTTTAATGGTTTTTGGAAGACAACTAGCTCAAGATGTTTACTGACAGAGTAACTTTTAAAAAGAGTTGCTGTTTGGTGGCATTGAAATGCATGCCTGTGTAAAATTTGCAGTTCCCATTCCTGATGCCAATTTGAATGTATCCTGAGATATGATACTGACCGTAAATCTCTGTACCCTATGGTATTTCATGTCATTTGATGAGGAGGTAAAGGGTGAGGCAGCAAGTGCTGTCATCTTAGCAGAGCTCTCTTGGAAGCAGCAAAGGATGCAATAGTGAAAAATTATACTGCACATCGGCAGGGAAGGGGCAGCATGTAAAATATGAAAGGGAGGAGAGCTGTCAGCAGCATTTGTGCTATAGCTTTCCTGTCTCCTGGTTGAGCCAGCTTCATTTAATAAGCCATAGTGTTGTGGCTGACATCTGGATATCTCACAGAAAATGTCTGGTGGGTGAGAATGGAGTTGATGGCGTTTTGTTAGACAAGCAGGTATGTTGGAGGAAACAAGTTTTGAGGAGCATAAGCTTTTTTGAGTTCCTGAAAGAGACTTCGTGTGCAAAAAACAAAGTTGTCCATTTCTTTCCATCTCATATCATCTTGTCTAATAACAGCTATCTTCTTTCCCAGAAAACATTATTTTGCTGAATTTCTGAATAAGAATTTGCAAGTTGAAAGCAAGAAAGAACGTATAAATGATTTCTAGAAATAGAAGCGTGATCAAATTTCAGATTTAAACATCTTTGCTAAGAATACTGTTCCTAATATCTTCTGTTTCTTTGCTGAGAAAGCATGTTTGAAACAATCCTGGAAAATGACCACTTTGCAATTTCAGAAAAAAGTGAATCTTCTTTTTTTTTTTTTGTTGTTTTTTTTTTTTTTTTTATTTATTTTTTTTTTGTTTTTTTTTTAAAGTAGTGAAAATATTTAAATCTCTTTGATGTTTACTCTGAGCATTAGGATCTTTTTTGCATCATCAGTATGTAAGTTGTGACACAAACAAACAATTAATTTAAAATATATACCTAGTGTCTTTATTCCCGCTTTGTGGTTCATAAAAGTCAGCATTTAATTCCTTACCATGGGCAGCCATGACTATCAGCTTTCCTGACCCTGCTTAGCAGTCTGAAAGTAGGCTGCTCATAGCTTACTTGCTTCTAACTCTGCAAGACCTCGACTGTGCTTGTAGAAAAGGGTTATGTCTTGCAGATTGCAGTTATGCTTAAAAGAAAAAAGATGATAATGCAGTGTGGGGAAAACAAGGCTTTATCTGAATATGGTAGTCAAGCACTGTGATGTGTACTCAGATGAGGAAAGCAAGTCTTTCTGTAAAATGGTTTTGAGATCAAAATCATGTACATTTTATGCAGAAGTGACTAATTTCACTGATAAAACAGTGAAATGCTTTTAACATTAAGTTGTCTCTCTTACAGCTTTGCATTGAGAAGTAAAGGAACTGTGTAAGTCTGCTTTTTGCCTTGTCTTGTAGGTACAAAACTATGTTTAGGTTGCTGCAGTGTAAATAGGCCCACAGTGATAACTGCATCCAGTGACACCTACTTCTTGCCTTTAAAGCAGAAACTAATTTCAATTGTGAGATGAGATATCTATCTTGAAATCACTTCTGAAGCCAGCAGTGAATTTCTTTAAGAAATAAATATGCAACTCTCCTTTCAGTTCCAATCTCAGAAGAGAGAGAGGGGTTGTGCGAAGGTCAGAACACTATCAAAGACTGTTTGTTTAAAGATGGCTGAGCAGTAGGTTATTTGTTGGAGTATTTATACACTTAAGAACTTGATTTCAGTTATGCAGGTTTAATTGCTGTAGTCCCACAGTGAAATGCTCTCTCAAATTAAAAAAAAAAAAAAAGCCAACGCAAAAAACATTTTTTTTTCATTGTAGATAGTTTTGGAAATGTTTATATTTGGATAGTTGGGAATGTTTGGATTGTTGGGAATGTTTATTTTCCCAGGGACTTTCGGAGGTTCCTGTGAGAAAATTCCCTGCACCTCTCAAGCCTGGATTGCTAACAATGCGGATGAAGTATGTGGGAACTCTGGGCACAATAGTCATTCTCATGACAGTACTGCAGTTCTACAGGTTGAGAGGGCCATTGTCTATGGAAGTACAGCTATAAATTTGCTAAACTGGCCTTTTGTTAATAGATAGATCCTATCTACTAAGGCAAAAAAAAAATAGAGCTCGTAACAAGCCCCCCAAAATTATAGGTACTCCCTCTCATTGTCTAACCTATGTTTATGCCTTCTACCATAGTATATCTGATGAGCAGTTTTACCCAGATATCCCTAAAGCAGAAGCGAATTACCATCTGGTAGGTAATATTGCTACCAGCCCTTAGCCTCCACTATTTTTTAAACGTTATCACAAACAGTCATAAGAACAAAAGAAAAATCCTTATTGGTAACTCTTATTTTCCTTGCTTTTCTGGAAATATATGCGAGACTCCTTCAAGCTTTCACTGAAAGAAAAATTTGGTGTGTGGAGAAAGCTTCTGATCTAAGGGAAAAGGGGTTGCCAGCTGAGAGAATTCTTTACCCATGGAGCTGCTTCAAGACACTCAGTCTGGAATAATAGAAATGGGATGAAAAAGCAGTAGTCTCCAAGTACATATATATATACACACACAAGACAAGGCAAAAATATATATTTTCTACTAATGTGAACTTTTGGATGAACTAAGGCTTTGTGCATTAGAAACAAATTACGTGAAGGACAACACAAGTAAATGAGTTGATCAAAGTGAGACTGAGTGGCGGATGTAATGTAGCAGAGAGAGGCAAGCGTGATTCCTGGAGGAATACGGGGAATTATGTTCAATATACCCGAGTTAGGCCTTTTCTAGAAAGCTGTCAATAATGTGGTCATTCACATTCAAGAAAGATGAATTAGGACTGGAACAGATCAGCTAGTCTGAGGAATGGAGAGCCTGTTGTATGACAGTGTATTGGAAAAGCTTGGCTAATTATCCTAACAAAATGAAGTATGAGAGAGCATATGAAACCTTTCCTATAAATACATCAGGAGACCAGGATGAGGAACAGAAAATAATTAGTTCGCTAAAAGACCGTGTTGGCAGAAGAGCGAATGAGTATAAACTCTCCATGAATAATGCTGGGCTGCAAATTAGAAAATTACTCTGAACTATTATAGCAATCATTTTTTGGAATGGCCTTCCAGTCACAGGGGTGGGAGAAAAAATAATTTCAAGGTGTAGTTCAAAAATGTGTGAAGGGGGTTTTATTATGTGGTGTCTGTGACAGTAAAATATTGGAGGAAATGATGTAGAGGTTCTTAGAGCCCTATGTTGCTAATATTTCTTTTTATTAAAATAGCAGGCTGTTGATCACTTTTCCAACTTTTATGGCCGTTTTTGAGAGGAGTAGGGTTAGTCAGAAAATATGCATTCTACATGTGTTCTTTTATACAGTAGGGCCAGAGCAGCTTTCTCTGCTTCTCTCAACAACTCTTATGAATGTCTAGAGTACTGGTGGATGGGTGCTGCATGTAAACATGGCACAGACTTTAGGGAAATGATGTTACTCATTTTAAGTCTTCACATGGATGATGGATTATTCTCGGCAGTGTTCAAGGCCAGGTTGGACAGGGCTTGGAGCAACCTGGTCTAGTGGAAGGTGACCCTGCCCATGGCAGGGGGGATGGAACTGGATGATCCTCAAGGTTTTTTCCAACCCAAACTATTCTATGGTTCTATGACAAAAGTTCTTTCTGGTGGTGCTACTGCTTGCAGCTGCACATAGGAGTAACTTCAGGAAAAATCCAGTGCTGGAATTCCCAAGAGAGACACCCAGTAGGAAATGAAAAAAGTTGAGACTGGCTGAGCAGAATCGCTCTAAAATGTTCACTTTAAAATTTAAACACTTATGTTAAAAAGTTACCTTACAAAGGAAGAGGGAGAGGATAAAATCTTTAACTTTCTTCCTGAATAATCTCATGAAAAATTGCTGCTTCTGTGGAGACTGATTGTTTGTCAGTTCTGTACCTCATGTAAAAATAGCTCATTCAAATTACCTTAAGTTAATGTGGGACCTTAAGGGCCCCAGCAGGCAATGCATTCAGGTATAGGCAGAGGGGTAATACCAGCTTCTATGGCAAACTTAGGTGAAGGTGTGTACTGGAGACATTACTGCCCCAGCTGCAGAGCAATTTAATTCTGAGTTCTCATTTTCAACTGCTCCCATGAGTCAGTAGACTGATGGAGATTTTGTATAGTGTTGAAAAGTCTGGATTTGGTTAAGACAGCAAGATTCTTTTCTGTATTTAATATGTGAATAAGCTTCTGCCATTTGAGTAAATGTTGCAATCTGTTGAGGAACTGGGAGTGTTGCAAATACCTATGCTAAATGCAAATATAAACTTTGCTTCTTTTAAGTAACTTGCTCATCAGGGTAAATGGTGTCATGTTTAATTTATAGTAAGAGTTCTGAAGGATTTACTAAGATTTTTATGGCAGTAGATACAAATTATGAAATGCAGATTTTAGCATACTCAAAAATAGACTGTTTATTCAGTAAAGAAAAAAATGGGCTTTTCAATAGATTTTGTCAACGTAGTCATACTTATAGAGCAATTTTTATTCAAGTTTTGGTGTGGAAGATTGTGTTCTGGTAATTTCGTAATGGCATTTAGCTCATCATCTCATCAGTCCAGCAATATTTGCCTTAATTTATGTTGTGTGTCATATACTGAAGTGAGACTGTGTTGACTGGCTGCTTATCAGACAAATGGATGTGCTTTTCACCACCCTTGGCTTGTAGCCTCTGAAATCTCCCCTGCAATAAGTGGTTAGAGTACAAGTTCTTTCCTTGGCTTCTCTAGCATGGGTTTTTGGCATGGGTTCTCTGATACTCATATGGAAACGAGATGGGTTTTTTAAATTTTTCCTCCCCCTCTCCAGCTGCCTCAGGCCCTGTGAGCAGTGCTGAATACTTTCAGTCTCAGAAGGCATTTTTCCTTGAAATTCCAGCTTAAACACTTGGGTTATAGTCTGCTGCTTCAGGGGAGCAAGATGCTCGTATGGACAGACAGAAATTGTCAGGTCAGTCATGTTTTGCGCAAGCAATATGCATAGCTAGATGGAGGGGGGGGAATGGGGTGGGGGTGGGGGGGTGAAAAAGTGTGAGAGAAAAGCCTCTCTATATATTTCTACATCCTATTTTCTTGATCATTCTGAAGTGAGTATTCTTTGGCATGTAGGTTACCAGAACATCTGGAGTTCCCTGGATGCAGTTAACAGCTGCTTTTTTTGAATTGTGGACTCTCTCAGTGTTCTTTGGATAGTGGAATTGTAGTAACTGGCCTGAGGTATTCAGATTTCAGCAAGTAACAACTCCTCATTGGCTGGCCCATATATATGAATAGCCAAAAAAGCTTAGAAGTGCTCCATCATTAGCTTGCTGACAGAAGCTAGAATTTGTCCTCTGTGACTTTTATTTTACAGTCAAAGTGAGCAGGGAAGAGTAGGCATCACAGGCAGTTTGGTGGGGATTTTTACTCTTCAAATTTTGCGGATTGTTCACAGTATGCAACAGATTTTGAAGGGGTGATTTCCAGAAATCAGGGTGGGAGCAAGGGGGAGAGAAACCAGCCTACTGGCTGTCTTTAATGACTACAGATTTCAAACATGATGCAGTATTATATAAAAATGTTATCTGAGGAAATGTCCAGAATATTCAGTATCTATAATAAGACTACAGAAGGCTTCTTCACATGGTTGGGCTTTGTTCAGAAAACCTGAGATGGAGGAAAAATCCTGTATTTCATTATTTTACTACCAGTGGTCATTATAATGATTGCAATTGATGAGTGCTGTGTTCTGTGTCCTGTTCTCAGTTGCACCTGAGAATGAATGGTGTTTTGGACCCCTGCAATACTTGAACCATCACTTGTAGGTGTTTCTTCCTGCATGCAAACTGTGTGTGCTGAAACCACAATGCAAAGGTCATCTTTTGCTAGCAGCAGTTCACAGGGGGGGTGACAATGATCTCATGGTGCAGAACAAGAATGCTTTGCAGGAGAGGTCTACATTAACTCTTAGCTGAGAGTTAACTGGGTGCAGCAATACACAGCAATTTTTTCTCCTTGTAAAGCGGTGTACTGCGGCAACTGATACTGGCAGAGTACCTGCACCCCAAGTTTCAATAAGGAGCAAATTACTAGCAGCAGAAGAGCATCTATTTTTAATGATGCTAAGACTCAAATGTTAATTATGTCTAATTTATAAAGGCCATTTTTCTTTACCACTTTTAATCTCTCACATAACCTTACAGTTGACAGACCTTTCTCAGCGGAAAAAAGAAAAGCTCTTTCTAATAGGTTATAAGCATTGAATCTAGTGCTCATGCTGTGTACTACATTAACGAGGCAAATAAACAGCTTCTTCCTTCTCTTTTTTCATTGTATATGCTGAAAATATAATAAAGATTTATATGGGCAGATTTGACAGCTTTTTCATGTTTACGTTGACTCTAAGAGATAAATTAAACTTGGGGTTTTACCTTCAAGGATTAGTTATTTCTCATATGAATAGTTGTGGAAGAGAATAGACCTGGATACAGAGAGGTTGCTATAACTGTGTTTCAAATGTGTGATTTTCAGTTTTGTGTGTTTCAATTTTGGAGCATACTGGGGAAAGAAGCTGTATATGGCATCCTAGTGCTTTGCAGGGGAAGAACGTTAACAGGAGCTGCCTTTTTTCCTCCTAGCACATCTTCAGTACAGTCAGCTCCTATTTGTGTTTGGTAATTTGCAGACCAAGTGTCAGCAGCGTAAGTGGTCAGCCAGGCTGACCGTAACCTCCTCCTGGAATCTGAGATGCAGTGGGCTCTTGTACAGATACCGTCAGTATCGTTCTGTGTAAGAGGCATGGTGCAAGGTAGTACCGCTCTGCTGTGGCTGGCAACTATGCTGAGTTAATAAGCCTTGCTGCATCTCGTCTGACTCTCTGATCATGTCCAAAGCACTCGTAATGTATGGATTTTTCTGTCCCTTGATCTCTTTCAGCGTCCATATGGATGTTGCAAAGTGGCATGTTCTTTGTGATGCAGTCAATACAGAGAGTTCCTGAGGCAACTCTGATCACATGCCCAAGCTGTAAAAATAAACAAAATTGTATTTGTAATCAAATACTAAAGGCTTTTGTGTTTTTCTGCTTCTTATTCAAACACCTGGTTATGCACCTACATAAGCTGTTAAATTCTGTTCACCGCAGACTTTGCCCAGGGGGATCTTGTAGTGCGTATCTTGTACCATGTGTTGGTACTCTTCTCTAGAAAGCATGCAAAGGTGCAGCCTACACAGACAAGATAAAGATACTCAGTTGCAGAACTTGTAAAGAAAAGCGATTTATGATGATTTTTAGAGACTGAGAAGTTCGTATTTTCTCTTATGCTCATATTATGCCTACATTATTTCTTGAAAAGTGTGCCTGGAGGTAGTAAATAGTCTCAGTGCTGCACAAATGAATTATTCTGACTCCACACACTGCAAGAATCAAGATCTGACTTTGCCTATAAAAAGTATCCAACCATATGCAGATATGCCTGCCCTTCTATTTGACCCTTTCCGATAAATAAACATCTGAAAATGTCACTTGGTATACAGTAGATAATAGGGGCATGCATACAGTAGAGAAAGTCCCAGTTTCCGTACTGTAGATATATACAATATTTTATCACTTTTTATTTTATATTTTATTAATATAAATACATGTTTATTATATAATATACTATATAATAAAACATATGTATTATACTACTGCAAAAGCATAGCAGTGAAGTTTATATAGCTTATGTTCCTTTTACTTGTTTTCATCTTTAATTTAATTTTAACATTTGTTAGTGTCTCTGCATAGCAACTTTGCATTGGAACTATAAACCCTGCAATACCAGATGCATGTCTATTGTGAAAAAAATTTCTTTTTTGTTTTATATGGACTCTGAGAAATAATTATGCACTAAAGGTTGGAAAATTACTGTATAGGCTTTGTCCTCCAGCCAATAAGCAGGTATCCAGCAAAGTATTGATTGAAGTGTTTTACTTTGCTGACTATGCTATGCTGATGGAACTATTTAGCAAATTGTTAATCTATATAATGAAAATAAATAGCTGGTAAATGTGTACAGTGTCTCATCATTACCTTCTTTTAAAAATCAGTTTGCTGCAGGAATGGGATCTATCCTATAAAAGCTGATCAATATTGTTGCAGAACCTAGTAACAATTTCAACATTTTCAGCTCATCCAGCACATATGCATGGAGCTACAACTTCAGTGATGAAAAAGTTACAAGACAAGTGGTTACTCCCTGACTCTGATGGTTGGTGCTGCATGGTTGGCAGGCAGTGGTGGTGAGGCTGGGGACTGACTGTCTATGCAGCTGTCTGTGGAGTTGTGGCGGCTGTGTTAGAGTTCAGTGCTCACTTTCTTTGCAAAAGGGCTTTTGGAGAAAGAAAGGTGCAGATGGTCACTGTCTGAGATCACCTTCAGGTAATATAAAAGTAAAATTGTCTGCATGTGTTCTTTTACCACTGCCAGCTGTATACTGGTGAGGTGATAATGTTGAATGCCTTCATGGAAGGTGGTATATTGAAACAGTGTAAGTCAATTTTTCAGTGACTACTTTCAGTGATCTCTCATCCTATACTTTGTCTGAAGTGGTGTGTACATAGTTGTAGTGAGATGCTGGTATCATATAACAGCAGTGACAGAATAGTGCGTTTAAGCAGCCAACAGCAATAAGTACTGGGAAGTCATTGGAAACTGCTGGTGATTTGATGAGGTAAATCTAGAGTAACTGAGAAAAGGATCCAGAATTATTTGTTTGAAAACTTAAGTGCCCTGTGAACATGGCCTTTGATCACAAACTGAAATGCAAAGTCTTTAATTAAGGGCAGACACAATAGTTTTGAAAATGGTAATGATTCAGTCTTCTGAACTTTGACAGTGTGTGTGGATGTGGCTCAAACTGCCATGGATGACTGAAAGAAATGTTCTTTTTTAATCGTATGAAGCTGCCTTATACTAAAGGACAGTTAATTAAAGCGGAATTTAACATTTAGGCCTAGAGAAATCTGACACTTGGAAATGTCTGTGATAAATGCACTATAAAGTATAAGAATAGCTACTCAGTGCATATTGTTCTAGATGAGATTTAAAGAAAATGAAATGTATCATGAGTACCCACTCTAGTGTTCTTACTAGCAAGCTGTGGTGCATACAAGATAGCTGTATTATTTTACAAACTAAATCACTGGAATGAATACTTGTCACAAACATTTTGCATTTGACCTAGTTCGCAAGCAGTTTTTCTTGCTTACTTTTTTTGTCTCTTCATACATCTCTTGTCTGGGAAGGTAAGGCTTCAATTTGTGTTATTCCAGGGATGTTCAGCCTTACGTCAAACTAAAACTCACCCTTCAGAGGTTTGCTTTTTTGCACAGGAAAACATAGAGCAAATAATGACAAAACTCGAATTCTAACAGGATAATGGATGCTTGAGATTAAAATCTGCCTTTTTGTTTGTATTTACATTTTGCAGTTGCTTTAGAATACTATTAGGTCCATTAGGGAAAAGTTGGTTTATGACAATGTTTTAAAAAGTACAGTAGCTTGTTTAATCAGGCAATGTGCTGAGAGAATATTTGCTTTTATAAATCCTTGTATTTCTTTTTTTATTTTAAATTTATGCATTGGGGTTAGAGTTGAGTTCTTTCTTAGATTTTATATTTTGTTGCAAACTGTCTGACTGTATTTGTAATGTTTCTGGCCTCGGCCTGTGTGGACATCTCATAATAGGATTATGATAATTGCAGTATTCTGAGAGTATAAGTATGTTTGGGAACTCAGCCAATAGATAACTTGAAAGGGACTAGACAATAGCTGCTATATATATATTTACATACACATATATGAATTTTAATGAATATTTTTAAAGTGTTTCAAAAGAATAAAAATATTTGTGTACACTTGGATCAAAAAAATCCATTTTCCTTTCAAAAGAAATATATTTCAGAGAGGAGGAGAAAACAGCCTAATGCAAGTCCCACCAAAAATGGTGCTTACATACATTTGGCTGTATGATTACTGGCTATAAAGTGGTTTAAACCAACTGAAAACAAACAAAAGAACCATGGAGCTGCACTGAAAAGTATTTTAGAACTGAAATCTAAAGTTTATGGATGCTTTTTCTATTCCTTCCATTGTGACACTAATGAAATTGAGTTTGAAACTGCAAACAAGCAACAAATCTTTTTTTCCTTATTTAACTCTATTTGGAATGATGAAATTTTTGTTGTATGGAAGGCTTATGCTGCAGGTTTGCCAGGTATTGACATCCTTTTCCACTTCTCTGCTGGGCCAGAAAAACAGAAGTAGGTTTTCCTGAACTGAGACTTCATCCAGCAAAAGGAAGGAACATTCTGTGATTCTAAATGTATGCTTGGAGTCCATTAGTTTCTAGAAGCATAAAAGATGCTTAGTCTTCTTCGTGTTTTAAAGTGCATGTTAGTTTCATGCAAAAACAATTACACATGTTTGAAAATACTTGCTGGGCTGCTTCTTAGAATCATAGAATCATAGAATAGTTAGGGTTGGAAAGGACCTTAAGATCATCTCGTTCCAACCCCCCTGCCAAGGGCAGGGTCACCTCACACTAAACCATGTCACCCAAGGCTCTGTCCAACCCCACCTTGAACACCGCCAGGGACTTGGAGGTGTTTGCAGGTAAATTTTCGTTACAAATTTGGTGTTGAAAATTTTGTAGTAGTATGCTATGGAAAGCCAAATGCCTGCTTGATACTAATGCTGTATTAGTAGAAAAAATCTAAACGTGAAATTACATTAAAATGAGGAATCCCACAGATTTCTAAAATATGCTGGCCTTATTACATTAGTTATAGCATTTCTTTACTGTCTTTATGCTTTTGTGGAAAAATAGTTGTTCTCACTGTAGAAAATCAAGGCATAAGAGCTAACTCAGAAAAGCTGTGGCTCTACTTTGTTGTGTCTCTGTGGTAGATTTTTGTTAGCCTTTTATAACAACACACTGTATTTAGGATAACAAACAGGCAGGTAAAATTACCCTCATTTTAAAGGAAGGTTTTCTCTTTGTACAGTAAGTTAAGTTGCAGCTAGACTAAAAGAACTAAGGGATGCATTTGAGGGCATGGGACAAAAATTAGTCTTCTGCTTACAGTTTTCCAAAATGGGCTTGAGTTTTACTTTAAAATCAAGCCAAAAGTTGTTCCTTGGGGGGCCCTGCTGTAAGCGGATATCTGTTATTTAGGCTAGGTAATCGAGCAGATGTAAATGCTCAGTACATGCCTCCCTTGTGTGTTGCTGAAGCTGGCATCCTTTTACCAGCAAGCTAATTCAATGGGCTGTTTTGGCTCAGGCACACCATGTTAGAGGGGTGTTACAGAGGTTCTCTTACACTTATTCTATTTCAGTTTTACTGTTTAATTGGTTCTCTGTTCTTAACCAACATTCAACTATAAAATTATACAGACACTAAATCTGCCCCCCTGTATTACCATATGTTGTCCCATACATTTTCTTGTGGAATGAAAGTAGTTGTGTACAAAAGCATCTCCACCCTGCAGCAAATGCAGGGACAGCTGGAGGTCCCTGTTGTCCCTGCATTCCTTCTCTGAATATCTACAAATATGTTACCTCAGAGATGCTCAGAAATTGGTAGGAGGAGACAGGGCCATACACTGCGTGAGACTGGGGATCGGGATATCTTTGGCAGATCAGCCTGCAAAGGCAAGTGCTTTTTTGGAGAGAATGCTTTTTAATGTACTGTGTTCTTTCATTTGTGGTTGAAAATTTTGGTTCCAGATAACAACACTAGATGAAGAATTCTGTAATTCAGGTTAGAGCAAAGAGTCTAATTTTATGAGAGGAACAACTGAGCACAGTTGTTCTCCTTTAGAGAATCAGGAAAGTTCAGACTGATACATGTTTAGTGGTAAGAGACTTTCCATAGGAACCAGAAGATATTGTGTTTTTAAATTATAAATTACTTTTTATTAATTTATATATGCATATATTCTTCCCTTTAAATTTTTCTCCATAATGTAGAAAGTATGAGCAAAAAAGGCATTGTTTTTTTCTTCTTCCTTTCTCAGGTCCGTACTAGTGTCCTACCTGATCACAAGGAGCCGAGAGCAGATATTGGAGTAAGCAATTTTACCTTTTGTTTTTTTTTTTCAGTAATTGATTTTGGTTTTCAGCTCATCAACAGGCACAGACTCCCAGTGGAGAGAAATGGTGTTCTGCCTAACTGCTAAACAGGAGCTGACAAGTTTCTTTGCTAGCAGAAGTTGGGTTAAATGAATAAAAAAAAAGGCACCAGTAATGGTCTGTGTCTGATGAAATCTCATTCACATTGTTCTTGAAAATCCTTTTCAACTGAAATTATCTCGAGGCAACTACAACTATCTAGACTTTCTGCTACTGCCATACAAGCAATCTGGATGAGATCAAGAGCCTTGGAATCATGTTGCCTGAATGAGCCTGACCTGTTGACTTTCTGGTTTTCATGTGCAGAGTATAATAAGTTCTGCTGTAGGAGTTGCCTTTGAGTCTATCTTAAGAAATTAGGCTAGTGACATATGAAGGACTTGTTTTGCTGTGTAGATCTGTGAAAATTTTGGCAAAGGTATTGGGATGTCATTTCTGGGTCTGAGAAACCTCCCAG
Source organism: Amazona ochrocephala (assembly GCA_039720435.1). Classification (NCBI taxonomy): domain Eukaryota; kingdom Metazoa; phylum Chordata; class Aves; order Psittaciformes; family Psittacidae; genus Amazona; species Amazona ochrocephala. The sequence goes on from CM077879.1 coordinate 69,256,936, forward strand.
ATAATACAGATACCTCATGGGGCTGGGAAATGTTGGTCCTGCAAGAGCTGAATAGAAGACAAAACGTCTGGTGCAGGTATCTGACTTACATCTGCAAACAGTTAAACCAACTGGATTTTGAAACTTTTAGCCTAAGATTAGTTTCCTGCATTACCAGGGCCTCCTTGGTACAGTTTCCAGGACTTCAGCTAGTGTTTGAAAAACCTGTAGCTTGGCAGCAAGTTCTATCTGAGTGAAATAATCAGTGTTTCAACTTTTCAGATAGCTGTTATGGAGACTTTACTATTTGGCTAGCTGAGATTATTTATCAAACTATGCAAGGCACATATCTTAACATTTATAACCATAAGTACTCCACTAGCAAAATTACAGAGGAGCATTACTCTATAATTAACATTACAGCAGCAGTTCTGTTTAAAGCCAGCCTTTAAAGCCTCTCCAAGTCACGTGTAAAAAGTTAGATTGGTTTGTAGGCTGCCAGTTCAGGCCCCAGGGTAGAATACTGGTATCTAAATCAGTGTGAAAAAGTGTTCTCCAGCATTGTTTGAAATTAGACCCCTTGAACATTAGCATAACTCTTCATGGGATCATTCACAGATTTATTTAATTTTGCAAATAACTCCTAATTGCACTGTCAGGCAAAGAAAATCTAATTCTAAATAAGCATAAAAATAAAAACCAGACAAGTGAGTAGAATTTCTTAAGCCCATAAAATTATTCCCCTTTAGTTTCATGACCCTGGAGAACTGGATAATGATGCTGAGAGCTGGTTACTGGGTACAATGGCCAAAGCTCCTAGGTTGTGTAAGAGAGCAGTATAATTGTTTCTTAGCCCTGGTCATATGTGAACCCTGACTTAGGGTTCTTAAATGGGTTTATAGTTCTGTTGTGCTGCGGAAAGAACACGTAAGTGACCCAACTTCTATCAGTTTCATTCCAAATATTCTCCTCTTTCTTTTCAAATAGTAAAGTTGAAAATATAAGCACTTATATGCCATAAAATACCAGACTAGAGGCTGCTATATAGACGTTGTGCTGCGGAACGTGTTCTTATTATACTAAGGATATGTATCTTCTTACTCTTGTGAAGAGATAACTAATTTGTGCTTACCATGCCACCATAGAGTTTTAGTGAAGAAACACTATCATTGACTGACCTAAAAGAAGACAGAACTATCTGTGTATTCACTCAAGGTGTGTCACGCCTGGACATATTTCTTGTAAAAGTACATGTTTCATTTTGGGAGGGAAAACTAACCATCAGCTTTGCTTGTCTGGCTGCATTATTTTTTCTTCCTTACTTCCTGTTCAGCACTTTCCAAATCTGTGTTTTGCCAGCCTTCCCTAGACTATCAGCTTGCATCTTTTTTCCTTTGCTACTTAACTGCCCGACAAAGCACAGGAATATCTAAGCCTCTGTAGGGATATGGATGTGTGGATATGTGATAGGAATGTGTGATAAGGATATGTGATAGGAATATGTGATAGGGATATGTGATAGGAATGGGCCATAAGTAATGACTTAGTTACCCACTTGGAGACCAGTGTCAGTGCTTACCTAAATTGAGAATTTTGATTTGAACTGTATGTTTTACATGCAGGAAAACCTATCTTAAGGAAGGGCTTTATTGTTAGCATTCAAACCCTCAAATCCAGCTGGTGTTCCTGAAAGAAATCAGACTGCAGGGTTTTTTTACCAGAGGGAGTTACGCTTCTCTGTAGCAACAAATTCTCTATTTCCCTAAAGGGGAAAGTTACTGTCTACATGCAGCGTATGTCAACTCAGAGCAACTTGATTTTCTTTAATTTGTATATCCAAGAACATGTATAATTTAGCTTGGAATTTTACTTTGCATTCGAACAGTAAAGTAAAATTAGCGTAATGTAATGAAAAGAAACTGTACTTCTTATTATTTTCTTGCAAAAATTCAACATAGTCTTAAGATCTCATTGTAATTTATTCAGAGCAAGTGATGTTGAGTCATATATTTGAAAGATAAATGGATAGAAGATGGCTGTAGACTGTTATTTTCTTTCCCATTGTTTCTGGGGCAAAGTTGGCCAGATGAGTTTTTTCGCAATTCATAGATGGTAGTGCCTAAGGTTTGAGGAAAAACTGTATCAAACCCAACTTTGATAAAATACTGAAAACTTAAAATTTTCTTGCAATCTAAAAGTTACAATTATAGAAAGAAGATGAAGCAAAATGTGAGTGGGCTTTACATTTTGCAACCTGTTGTTTTGTCAGGTTGTCAGACTGTACTTAATAAGAGAGAGAAAGGTTCCTGCCTGTAAAATCAAAGTTTAACAGTTTTCTGATAATCATGCTACAGGTGCTTAAAAGGATTTCTATTAGATAGTGTGTCAAATTGACTACATTGGAATATAATATTTTCTAGGTAGCAAAGAAAGTTTTGAAGTGTGACACCAAAAAAAAAGAATTAGTAATTAAAACTTCAAAAATTAATGGAGATACTACCTTTTCTTTCTGCTTTGTTTTCTAGCGAAGCTTCCTGGGCTGTACAACTTTTAGAGTAGCGGACTTAGTAAAGTCAAAGGAGCAACAGTTGACCCTTACCCTCAGGTAAGTGTTTTCCTCTGTTATAAACTATGTTGAATTAATAACCTACGGAATTTCACATCCAGAGAAGAGCAATGAATCTAGTGAAGGGTCTAGAGGGCAAGTTCTGTGAGGAGCAGCCGAGGAAACTGAGGTTGTTAAGCCTGGAGAAAAGGAAGCTGAGGAGAGAGCTTATCACTCTCTGCAACTACCTGAAAGGAGTTCGTACTGAGGTGAGAGTTGGTCTCTTTTTCCAAGTAACAAGTGGAGCGAGATGGCCCCAAGTTGTGCCAGAGGAGGTTTAGGTTGGCTATTAGGAAAAAAATTCTTCACCAAAATGGTGTTAAGTATTGGAACAAGCTGCCCAGGGAAGTGGTGGAGTCATAATTTCAGGAGGTATTTAAAAGACATCTAGATGTGGCAGTTAGGGACATGGTTTAGTAGTACTGGATTTAGCAGTGTTAGGTTTATGGTTGGACTCTATGATTTCAAAAGTCTTTTCCAACCTAAATGATTCTGTAATTGCTGCATGACTATGAAACTCTATATTACTTCAGGTATTAGATGTCAACTTGAAATGCTTCTATTTCTACCATGCACAAAGTCAAAATGAAATATCGATTCTTTAAGCTGCATCTTGCTTTGTGTCAGATTAGAAAAGGTTAGCCATTTTTTAGTATGATAGTCTATGGAAGAATTGCAGGGAATTTGAAGTAGGGGATGTTCTTTCAAAGTTTCCTTTAGAAAGGAGCAGAAAATTCTAAATTTCATTTGATGTGTGTGGTTTAAAGATTTAACACTGTACAGTTTTCTGGTTTGGTTACTAAGCATATTTAAAGATGGTGGACCCAATGAATCAAGGCTTCTCTTATGTGAAATTGGTTGTCATCTTCTAAACTATTGTTACATGCAGCCAAACTGAAATGCAGTACGCGGGTGGTGTACAACTCTAATGAGTGGCACAGCGTACAATGCTGCAGGAGAGTCAGGGCCCATAATTAAAAACTAGGGCTGGGCTGAACAGATAGTTCTGGTTGTAATCTCCTAAACTATTGTTACGTGCAGCCAAACTCAGATAATATGGGGGTGATGTACAACTGTAATGGGTGGCACAGCTTACAATGCTGCAGGAGAGTCAGAACCCGTATTCAAAACTGGGCTGAACAGATAGTTCTGAAAGCTGTGCACTGAGGAAAAAACATTCAGTTTTCACCCATGATACTGACTTTCATGGCCTAAGGTGTATAAAGATATGAATCTTTTTGAAGGTTAGGGGACACATTTTAGGTGAACTTTATATGGTGCTAGGATTTTGTTGATTTGATTTTTGCAAGAACAGTGAAGACTTATTTGCAATTACTGGGTAGGTGCAGGTACGCATCACAGAGCAAGTACCTAAACTTATGATGCTTCTCCATAGCCACGTTTTTTGGGAGGAAAGAAGCTGCGACTAGGGAAACTGAGATACCGGTATATGTTCTGCCTAGGATACTGTACGTAAGTGCTGTAGAAAAGTTGTGTTACATTTTTTATTCCTTCGCGTGAAGCCAGGCTTGATTTGGGTGGAGGCCCAAATTGCAAACCATTTCAGGGATGTTGTGGTATTGTTACTATGTTGAGGACACTGTATGTTTTTTAAACAGAAACTTCCTGAAGTATTTTGGGTTTATTACCACACCTGCTTTCCTATTATAACAATAGTAGTTGCATACATGTGTAGTTTAAAGGGCAAAGTTACCAAAATGCCTTGATTTTAATTTCTGCCAAATGCAGATAATGTCATGCCTAACCAGCAGGTAACTTCTTCTTACAGAAGAAACCAATCAGATCAAATGGGAACTGACTACTCCCTATGGAATTGTATGGCTAGATAAACAAATACCAATTTACTGTTTGTAAGTCTTTTGTTACAGAATTTCAAGTTGTCTCAAGTTCTTTGGGACAAACTTTGGCTCTCTGATTGACATCCTGAAAACTTGATCTGAAAGAATCCCTCTGGCAGGTGCCATAATAATTGACAGAATATAAAGCATCAGGAAGGTTTCAGAGTATTTTGTATCTAGCCCATCTAATTTGTAAATAAAAACTTCAGATGGATAACTAATAATCCACAGGTGACAGATTGCCAGGTTAGTTTTAACTGAAGCTCTAGGCCTTTTCAGATTCGCTTTTATTTACTGTTTTTAGTCTTGTATGTCCTCTTTATGCAGCTAACATTAGAATCTTAGAATCATAGAATCATAGAATAGTTCGGGTTGGAAAGGACCTCAAGATCATCGAGTTCCAACCCCCCTGCCATGGGCAGGGACACCTCCCAAGACAAATATTATCATAGAATTCTGGAATGCCTTGAGTTGGAACTTGTTTTCCTTTAATTGCCCTATTGTGTTAGCTCCCCTCAGGAGGATAAGGAGTTTTATCAGAGCATGCAGTTTGATTTAATTCTTGTTGATATACTTTGAATGGGAGTTTACCAGAGACTGCCTGGGACTGAGATACTTCTTTGCTAGATCTGAAGTAAAGATTTAAGTATCCGGAAATAGCTCTTTGGGGTGCCCTGTAAATATTGCTGCAATTATAGTATCTGGTTACTTTTTCCAGGGTGTTGTAGGTTTTTTTTCCCTCATTTATTATGTCTTGCCATTGCCTTTTGTGAGGTACACAACAATATGAAAGTGTTTTTAAAGAAATATTCTTGTATTTTTCTCAGTTATTTTGTGGAGGGCTGGCATACATCTACAGTTCCTTACTTTTCCTCACCAGTGTATATTCATAATGATTAAGGAATCAAGTTACAAAACTACTGCAGATGAATTTATTGTGATTGTCCTTTCTTCCCTAAGAAGGTGCTCTAAACTAATGTCTGAGTGTTTATTGTAGATGTGTGCATTTGTGTCTGTCTAAACATCAGAACCAGAACAGGTCAATTTGTAAAATTGCTTTGATGCTGATGACGTATGCAACTGATGTTGGCAGATGAAATTCAGTTAGTAGAGACTTGGGATTGTGCTTTTCAGTATGAAATTTATAAAAACAGGTACGCCTGTTTTATTTTGTAATGGTAATGCAATGCCACTTGCTTCCAGCTTTCTCACAGGGCTGTGGTGATGAACAGGGTAAAATGGGCTGTTGAATAAAACAAAGCCAAAGCCACAGTCAGTGGCAGGATATTTCTTAATAGTGACTATATGTTGCAGTGTATTTAATTAAAAAAAAAAAAAAGCATGCATCCTTTTTTCTTTGTAAATGAGTTAGGTAATGATTGCTATTTTAGTAATTAATAATAATTTTTAAAATAAATTTTAATTTTTTTTTCATGTTCAGTTTAGAGGATCTTTTTGCCATGCCTTTCTTTTAAGAACAGCACGATGTATTTTTGCTTGGTTGAGTCTTTCTGTAAGGGGCTAGCAATTAGTATTTCCATTAGCTGCTTCCCCTGTGGTGGTAGTTTGCCTGTTTCCAAGAAGGTCATCTTTAACTGGGTGATTTTGGTATGATTTCCAGTAAGTTACATGTAAGAAGCAGCAAAAGAAAAAGATAAAAGTGCTCTTTTGCTCTCTCTGTAAAAATAAGGTCCATCTGTCTGAGATGCTCCTCTTAGTAGACAGTACAAAAGATGAAACCAGGGTAATATCAATGCCACTTGCATCCTTTGGCCCCTGTAAGCAAGAACTCTGTAGTGATGGAACTAACCATGCAAAGACAAGAACGAGGATACAGTGCATGTATTATGCAGATCACCTGAGAGAACATGCCTGTGAATGTCTGTCAGTCCTGTAGTGTACAGACTTTCTTTAAACATGCGACGGTACTTGACCTCTTGAACCATATCTTTTTGCCTATCAATCTGTTTTTTTTTAGCTGCCTTATTTTCATTTATCTTGGGCAGGACTGAACCTCTTTCCTTTAAATAAAGGAGATGAAAAATAACCGTAGTTGTTTTTGGAAAGTTCAAAGAAAAGAACTCCAAGACTCTGTTAAAGAAAGTCCCTCCAACTTCCCTCCCTCCCTCCTAGCACTGTCCTGCAAGCATCTTATAGTTCAGTAGGCCGGAAGACACGTAACTGCACTTAAGTAGTAGTTACATTCATAATGTTTAACTAACTAAAGACAATTTGAACACAGCACACTAATTCTTGCAGTTGTTTATGAACATATAACTTCATTAGCAAATGACTACTATAAAATACTATGTATTTAGCTGCTTTTCCCCATTAAAATTCAGTCCAAGTCTGCCTACAACTATTTTTACTTGATCTCCATCCTGAAATTGTTTCTTGTCTGCTTCATGTCATGTCATCCACCTCAGGAAGCAGGTGAATGATGGCTTGGTGTTATAAGCCAGGCAACCATTCCGTTGAGGTGAAACTTGTTTTGATATGAGGCTTGACCAACAGTACATTGGATCATGAAAACTGAGAAGGAATTGAACAGTGAAAAACTTTATTTGCCTTGGGGCAATGTTGGTCTATACTAATGTCATTTATTGTGTATTATGCTTTGAAGAAAGGGGCTGCCTGCTAGATGGCAAGTCATGCAGTTTGCGTTTCAGGAGGCAGTCACTCACTTTGTCATGTATAATGGACATGGCCGTGCAAATACACTGTCTGCTTCTCTTTCCTTGTACTCCTGAGTTTTTGTTTTGCTTTTGTTTTTTGTTTTATTTTTTGGAAGAAAAGTATGGCCATGGGAACCAATTAGCAGGCCTAAATTTGCATATTCACTGTGCAACGAGACTTGACATGCACAGCATTGGAGGCAAATGGCTGCTGTTCTCAGTCCTTCTGGCTCATTTGCTTTTCTAGCGTTAGCTTGTTACTTTCTTTCTTTCTGGATGCTTGGGTCAACCTTTTGTTGCTAGAAGTATTCAGGTGAGCATATATTCCTGCTGCTGGTGATGGTGCTGACTAGCTCCTTACCTTGCCTTTGAAGGAACCGATACTGACCTGGTGATTCTTGAGGACTTAGTGTGGTAGGGAAATCCTTGTATGTAATAAACTACAAGTTCATATTAGAAGCATTAGTATGTAATTGTAGTTTTAAGCCTGAGCAGATTTCATGATAGCTTCTAAAGTCTGTGGTTTGTCTCAGTGAATAGAACATAGAACAGCGGTGTTGCTTTTAACACTGATAGAAGTTTGTGGTTTTTTTTTTGTTTTTGTTTTTTGTTTGTTTTTTTTTTTTTAAGTTCAAAACAAACTGCTTCACTTGGAATCCCCTCCACAAGGCTCAGCAAAAGGTGGGTCCTTAGTGACTTCATCTTAGTGAGTGCGAACTGTCACAGGCTTATCACTATGATAGGTGCAGGGAGCACTGCAGTGTGCAGTCATGTTACGCTGCATGGTTGGGATAGACTGAAACATTGCTAGCTTCGCTGCCAAAGGCTGTATCCTGTGACACTGGATTCTAAAATCTGTTTTAGAAACCGTGCTTCTAACACTTAATCTCCTTTTCACTGGTCATATTCCAAATGCAGATGCCCTGCAGGCCATTGGTACTCCTTCTCCCAGACTTCTAAAAATAATCAGCAATTTTCCAACTCTATAAACGAGAGTTTGAGCCATATATGGGCCTCTTCACATTGACATGTTCTTTTTTTTTTTTTTTAATTCTTATTGCTGTATTCCTCATTCCCACTGTCCCTCTGCAGTTTTATGAAGATATAATCCTTTTTCTTTTGGGTCTACCATATCTGTTGTTACATGACCATGAGCCATTTGATGCAGGGACAATCTTCACTGCACTGCGAGAGTATGGAGTGCACTTTTTGCCTTTATTAAACTGCAGTAAATAAGCTGATTCTATCCTAATGCATTATGAAGTAGTCTAAAACTAATTAATTATTCTCCTTATGCTCTGTTGAACATCAGTGTGTATGTGTGAGATTGTTTTTTCCTGACTGTCCAGGAAAATGGCAGGAAGTGTATACATATATGTGTATGTATGTGTGCAATACTGTTTCTGTTAGTGCAAAGTAAAGTAATAAAGACTTTTATCTAAGTATGATCACCAGACTTTACTTATTTTTCCCAGTGCATCACTTCTGTTTTTCACTTTTAATTTTCTTTCAAGCTAAATTTTAATCTCCCGATGTTGCTTGAAAGTTTTAAATGTGTCTGTTTTTTGCAGACTCATGCACCAGTGGTATTTTACATTCACAGTGTCTGACACAGCTAATGACAGTTTCTCCTTGGGCATTTATAGAGCCCTTTGTTGATTTGCATGTCTGTAGCATAGGGTGGTTGGGTTTTTGTTGTTGTTGTTGTTTCTTGTTTTTGTTTTGTTTTAATTGTGTTTCCATGTGGAAAGAGGAAGTTGTATAACTGCAATGCAGTGTCCCACCATTTAGTTCTATTCTGTTGCATAGCCTCTCTTGCAGATACTGCATGTTTCAAATTGTAATATTAGATATATATTAGACCAGAACAGGAGTGATTTTGAGAAGAAATCAAACAGGTATAGGGTAAGCTTCCAAATCTATACTGCTAGTTGTGCAGGCAAGCAATGCAGTGCTCACTGCTGTACTGAGGCCAAACCCCTAATAACAGCAATGAGAGGGAATATTTAGTGTTCCAAAGGAAGGGAGACAAGGACTGTGAAAACACAATTGGCTTTTTTTTTATTATTTTTTAATTTTGTTTTATTTGAGCAACCTGCCTTTTTGCCATGTAGCACTTCATTTGCAAATTAAGCTCCATTTTGCTCAATATCTCTTTATACTCTTCATTTCCTCTGATGTAGTTTTAAATCAGATCTCTTTTATGTAGGTCAGTCTCAGACTTGCAGGTCTCTTTAGCCTTAGAAAAATATGTTTCCTAAAAAAAGATGGGCAAGATTTTATTTCTGAAAGTCAAACAAATGCAACATTTTCCTTTCAGACTAGAATAACAGCAAAGTGCTATTGCATATTTATGTCAGCCTGGTAATGAGGTCGTTCACTTGTATGCTTTAGTTGGGACACATTAAGCTGTTGAAAAATTTTCAGTCTCGCAGCCACACATTTTACTCTGATTTTTAAAGGTATAGGTGATTTGCTAACATCTGTTGTATTCCCTTTCTCCTTGGAAATGCTGTAGTCCATTTGTTGAGTTAGCTAGTCTGCATGCTGGTTTGACACAGGAAGGAGAAAACAAATGAAATCAAACCACTAAGCTGTAGCAGCTCAGAGTAATGTTCTTCATTCAGAAGGCAGTTAAGTTCTTCCCATGCATTTCAAAATTATTGTACATTTTTGCTCATAAACACTCTTTGGACATTGAACCCTTCTTATTTCTTTTGTGTGCTTTGTTAATTAACGTAGGCTTCTTTGGTTGCAAGGCTATCTGAAATTGGTTCATTTTTTATTGTTCCTTTATTGTCAGTAATGAATTTGGCTTAGAGGAAATGAAGTAGTGGCACATGTAAAATATGAAGAATTATGTCTATTTTGCAAGGCTTTATATAAGAACAAATTTAATTTGTGTAGTTACAAGATGAATGTATTTTAATGAGTCACATTTTAAAGCATAATGGTTTGCAACCAAAATAATTATTTAAATTTGAAGCTTGAGGGTAGCTGTATTTTGATACTTCACTGTAAAAAATGAAAGTTTTGATTTAGCATGATAAATAAGTATCCATGCCTGAAAAGACTGACGTATATGTTTAACTTGAGTCAGTGTGAAGAGCTGGCATGCTCTGACTTAACTAAGGCCTTATGCTGTATGCAGAAATACAGATGATGTCAAACTGTACAAGGAAAACGCAGACAGGGTGCTCCCACCAGGGGCGTAAGCAGGCACTCTGGGAATGCCTGTGCATGGCAAAGTCCAAGGCCTGCCCTGCCTGAGAGCGGGAGATAATGTGTGTCAGCGCAGTGCTGCTCAGGGGCTCTCAGTGCTTCCAAGGCAGTGAGAAGTATCTCGTGGAGCCGTACAGCCATGGTGCCTCCGCATGGTATTGTTCCATGCAGCAAGCCAGGCCTTAGATTGCAGTCTTTCTCCCAGTTGGTGAAACGAGGAGAAGGCTGTTTGATTTGGGTTTTACTTTTTTCTTTCCTATATTAATATAATGTGAGGACTGTTTTTTGAACTTCTCAAAGGGTTTCTGTGGTGAGGGGTTTTGATATTTTCCTGCAGCAAGGATTGCCTTAGGAATGTGGCTTTTTTTTTTAATGGAAACACTTATTTCTAATATTACTGTTTCTGAACGTAATTTTTTCTTTTTTATTGCCAGCCCTCTAGTCACTTTTATATGTGTTCCTTTGTCCTGCTCCATCGCTTCTCATCTTTGCTTCTGAGATTATACACAGTATTACCACAAACCCATTTGTTTTCATTTTTTTCATTCCTCTCTGTGATTTTGCAATTCTGCTGATCTTAATCATAGAATCATAGAATCATAGAATAGTAAGGGTTGGAAAGGACCTCAAGATCGAGTTCCAACCCCCCTGCCATGGGCAGGGACACCTCCCACTAAACCATGCCATCCAAGGCTATGTCCAACCCCACCTTGAACGCCGCCAGGGATGAAGCATTCACAACTTCCCTGGGCAACCCATTCCAGGGCCCCACCACCCTCATAGTAAAGAATTTCTTCCTCAGATCCAATCTAAACCTCCCCTGTTTAAGTTTAAACCCATTACCCCTTGTCCTCTCACCACAGTCCCTCATGAAGAGTCCCTCCCCAGCATCCCTATAGGCCCCCTTCAGGTATTGGAAGGCTGCTATGAGGTCTCCACGCAGCCTTCTCTTCTCCGGGCTGAAGAGCCCCAATTTTCTCAGCCTATCTTCATACGAGAGGTGCTCCAGTCCCCTGATCATCCTCGTGGCCCTCCTCTGCACTTGTTCTAACAGTTCCATGTCCTTTTTATGTTGAGGACACCAGAACTGCACACAATACTCCAAGTGAGGTCTCACGAGAGCAGAGTAAAGGGGCAGGATCACCTCCCTCGACCTGCTGGTCACACTCCTTTTGATGCAGCCCAGGATACGGTTGGCCTTCTGGGCTGCAAGCGCACACTGCCGGCTCATGTTCATTTTTTCATCAACCCACACCCCCAAGTCCTTCTCGGCAGGGCTGCTCTCAATCTCCTCCCCACCCAATCTGTAGCTGTGCCTGGCAATCTCCTAGTTTCCTTTTGCCAATTTTTACTTGGTCACTGTTGTTCTACCTTCTTCATTCTTATTAAATGATCTGTTACCCTTCTTCCTTTCTTTGAAAAAATCCAGCCATTCAGAGTAAGCCAGGGGAGATAGGCTTGCACCATTAACCTTGGTGTTTTGCTACTTGAGAAAGCTGAAGAGCATTCAGTATCTCTTTGGAATTTAAACCTTGGTTTCTCCTAAAAGGCAGTGAGCAATACTCTTGGGAGATGTAAATCTGAATTGCTATTTATTTTCACTTAATTGGAAGTAAACTATTTGCAGAGATGATAATAAAGGAGCTCTTCTGAAACTATATTATCTTCTCCCATATAGCTGAAGAGACGGGGCTGATTCTGAATAATTACAGAAAGACTTCAAAAGGAAAAGTGATATTCAGATTAGTTTCATTATTTTGGTTTAGCAGGAGGTTTATTAATATACTGAGCATGTCCTTTCCTCACAGATTATGTTAGGAAACAAAGCAGTGTGTTGTGCAATGACATTGCAGCTCATAAGTAAGGTATTGGTGCAGTGTTATAGTCCTTTCTCTCACGGTCCACACACAGAATAATGTTTAGAATAAAAGCTTAACATATTCATAGATTCTTCCACCATTTATAGCACTTGCCCATCCTCAGTTTTGTGCTGAAAACTTTGATTGCATTTTAAAGAATTTGGAGAAAATACAATATGCCTTATTGTTAGCATTTGGTTTATGATTAGAATCACATAACGGTTAGGGTTGGAAAGGACCTTAAGATCATCTAGTTCCAACCCCCCTGCCATGGGCAGGGACATAGGTAACAAAGTGGAGAGGGAGCTAAATGTTTACCAACAATGTTTTTACTGAATGCATGTGGTGCTGCAGATGACCCAATGTGTGTTTTTTTTCCCTAGGACTTCTGATGGCGGGAAGACAGTTGGTACAATTGAAGTCAATCTTGTGAAGATGGGAGAGCTAGAGGATGGTGAAACAGATCACATCACAACAGATGCCCAGGATCAAAAGGTAGAAACTCAGTTCATCACACAAACTTGATTAGAATGATCAGCTTTGACAAATACCTGAATTACTAATTCCAAATTGGGTTACGGACTTAATAAAAAATTCCAGAATAAAGTATTATGTACACTTAATATCCCTAAACTAAAAATAGTTTTTAATTAAAACCTACAGAGTAATATTCTATCCCTAGTTTCCTAGTCCCTCCCCTTCTTTAGGAAAAAAAGAGCTAATTTTGATGTTAACTGAATGTATTTGATCACTCCTGATCAAAAAATGTCCATAGAGGCACCATAAATCTTATTTTTCCCTTGGACAGTTCCTCCATTTTCTGCCCTTGAAGTCCATGGATTTTTATGTGCAACCTGTGCCCACAATATTGAAAACCTCAAAAGAATGACAGACAAGCAAGCCAATGAAGAAGTGAATCCCCTTGCAAAGGGGAAGGTTCAGCTGTATTTTGTGGGAGCACACAGCGGTGCGGAAAATCAATGGGAGGGATGGCATAATTATGATGCCTTAAAGTGGTAGCATAGAGCAGTGTTGATCAGAGGGTTGTATGTAGGGATTTTAATTTGGATGCTTCTGGTGTGGGACAAGAGGAAAGAGGGAAGGGCTTGCAAAGAGCAAAAATGCTCTTAACTAGGCAGGTTGTTGCAGGCAGAAGTGATGGAGACTGGAGCTGGAGTTGATATGGGGAGAGTGGATTTGAGAGTAATAAAAAAGGCAAAGGAATGAGCATGAAAAGGTTGGGCTGTCTCTATGATGACACGAGGTTTAGGATTAGAGGAGATTCAGAAATGACTGCTCAGAACAAGGAAATCAGAGTTTGAATGACTTGCAGTTAATAAAAAGGTCCCTCTAACTGGGTCCCTAACTGATGGTAAGTGGCATACCTGTACAGGGTTGCCTCCTCCTCCTATATCTGCCTCTGCAGCCTCATTCTTGCTAACAGAATTTTTGCAGCCCTAATACTACGGTGTATTGCTATACTCTATGGTGTATTCTGTTATTAGTGGGGAAAAGAAAAGAAATTACATTAGATAATGCTGCAGGGAATGTAAATTTAAGGACTGCATTTTTTTGTCTGGAAGTAACATGTAAGAAAGTAGCTTTGGGGGAATTGTTCTGGATACCTTTCCTGCTCAACCAAAGCAGTCTGCTTTTGGGCCAAATTCTGAGGATAGATTTTACACTCCTTTTTTCACCATTCTTCTCAAAAAACTTCAATGCCCTTTTAAAGCAATGGGCCAGTGGGACCAGTTCAAAGAAGCCAACAGACACGGTGAAATCTTTGTGGTTTTGTGCTGCAAAACATCCACACGATATACAAAATAAACTGTTTTTTCAGCCTTCTCTTTCATTTTGCTTTTCTTCCATTTCAAAATGTGGAGTGAAGCTTCCCACAATTATTTGGAATATAATGAATGAGCTCTGTCCAGCCTGGCAGAGCCAGAAATAGCATAGTCAGCAGGGCCAGGGAAGTGATCATCACCCTGTACTTGGCATTGGTGAGGCTGCACTTGGAATCTTGTGTTCGGTTCTGGGCCTGTCACTGCAACAAAGACACTGAGGTGCTGGAGTGTGTCCAGAGAAGGGCAACAAAGCTGGTGAAGGGTCTGGAGGTATAAGTCTTATGAGGAATGGGTGAGGGAACTGGAGTTGTTTAGTCTGGAGAAGAGAAGGCTCAGAGGGGACCTTATCACTCTCTAAAACAACCTGAAAGGAGGTTGTAGTGAAGTGGGGGTTGGTGTTTTCTCCCAAGTGACAAGTGATAAGACAAGAGGTAGTATACTCAAGCTGCACCAGGGGAGGCTTACATTGGATACTAGGAAAAATTTCTTTGCAGATAATCAGGTATTTGAGCAGGCTGCTCAGGGTAGTGGTGGAATCACCATCCCTGGAAGTGTTCAAAAACTGTGTAGATGAGGCTCGCAGTGATAGGGTTTAGTGGTGGTCTTGGCAGCCCTGGGGTAATGGCTGGACTTCATAATCTTAAAGGTCATTTCCAACCTAGTTGATTCTATGATTCTAGGGGGTTCTAATACTTGTCAAGGAAGACAAGTCTCATGACAGCTTCATTTTCTGTGGTCTTTAAAGAATTCCTTATTTTTTATGGGCTGCATCAAAAGGAGCGTGACCAGCAGGTCGAGGGAGGTGCTCCTGCCCCTTTACTCTGCTCTCGTGAGACCTCACTTGGAGTATTGTGTGCAGTTCTGGTGTCCTCAACATAAAAAGGACATGGAACTGTTAGAACAAGTGCAGAGGAGGGCCATGAGGATGATCAGGGGACTGGAGCACCTCCCATATGAAGATAGGCTGAGAAAATTGGGGCTCTTCAGCCCGGAGAAGAGAAGGCTGCGTGGAGACCTCATAGCAGCCTTCCAATACCTGAAGGGGGCCTATAGGGATGCTGGGGAGGGACTCTTCATTAGGGACTGTGGTGAGAGGACAAGGGGTAATGGGTTTAAACTTAAACAGGGGAGGTTTAGATTGGATCTGAGGAAGAAATTCTTTACTGTGAGGGTGGTGGGGCCCTGGAATGGGTTGCCCAGGGAAGTTGTGAATGCTTCATCCCTGGCGGCGTTCAAGGTAGGGTTGGACAGAGCCTTGGATGGCATGGTTTAGTGGGAGGTGTCCCTGCCCATGGCAGGGGGGTTGGAACTGGATGATCTTGAGGTCCTTTCCAACCCTTACTATTCTATGATTCTATGATTCTATGTATTAGTTGCACCGTGAAGTCTTGGTTTCTATGTTCATAGTGAGGATGCAATTGTGAGACTGTAAAGTTATTGAATTATTTCAAAGAAATAAGTTCTGAATCAGGTTTGACAATTCATTAGATTAACCATGTACAGGGAATTCCTCATGGAAGTGTAAGGTGATAGTTAAATTCAGTCTATCAGCTGCTGGTACAGTGCATCATAGAATCATAGAATAGTAAGGGTTGGAAAGGACCTCAAGATCATCGAGTTCCAACCCCCCCGCCATGGGCAGGGACACCGCCCACTAAACCATGCCATCCAAGGCTATGTCCAACCCCACCTTGAACGCCGCCAGGGATGAAGCATTCACAACTTCCCTGGGCAACCCATTCCAGGGCCCCACCACCCTCACAGTAAAGAATTTCTTCCTCAGATCCAATCTAAACCTCCCCTGTTTAAGTTTAAACCCATTACCCCTTGTCCTCTCACCACAGTCCCTAATGAAGAGTCCCTCCCCAGCATCCCTATAGGCCCCCTTCAGGTATTGGAAGGCTGCTATGAGGTCTCCACGCAGCCTTCTCTTCTCCAGGCTGAACAGCCCCAATTATCATGTCTTGCTCTTTGATTTAAGCTCTGCAACAGAATATCTAGGAACTGTGGAAGCCCTAGGAGCTCCCTATCACCTTTAGAGGCTTACGTGTTGTTTCTTTTTTTTCTGACTGGGGGTAGGAGAAGCATTAAAAATATACATTTAACATAGGTTTACACTGTTGATTTTGCCATGAAATTTTAATGCCTTTAAACCCTGATCAAAGAAATCTTCCAATTCACTTGTATAACAAATTATTTCAATCACACACTATGAGTGCATTTTAAAGACTTTCTGTGGTTTCTACTTTTCCCTTGTTTAAAAATTAATGGAATGCTTTCTGACACTGCGCATGAAAACTGCCTTGTCACCAGAAAGCTCTCTGAAAGCACAGAACTTATCAAAAATTATTTTAACCTTTGCTGTAGGAAACCTTTCCAGTTTATTGTGAAATAGCTGATCATATTTTGCCATTTTCTCTGCTATCGCTCTGATTGTGTTACAGTATTATAGAGCAGGAATATAAAGAGGAAAATGTAAATTATAATTACGGCTTGGGAGGTTACATTATCAGTGATGTTTTTCAGTCTGCCTTTTATAAACCACAATGAATTTCCATGTAACACCTGAATGTGTTACGTTTGTTGTTGCATTTCTTTTGTAGTGTGCATTGGTTCGTGAATGTCCAGCCACTGAAGGCATAAGTGGTAAAGACAGTTTGCCTTCGTTAAGTGCAGGTAAGTATTCTAACATCCATAAAAAATGTGTGTTGCAATGCCATGTCAGATCCTGAAGAAATCACAACTAGGGGCAGAGCTCTTAAAAGGCTCTTCAAATGATGCACAAATTTTTAATATTTTAATGTTTTGTACCTATTTGACAGTATCATTTTACTGAGAAATGTGAGGAAAACTTCCAGAAATGTATGTCAGCTATGCTTTCTGAAACAAGCATTTCTATATCTTTACCATTCAATGATTTTCAAGACTGTCAGTGACTTCAGTGGGCATGGAATTAACCTGATAGTTTTGTCTTTTAACATTCTGTTAATTATGCATTTTTTGTAACTGCATACCCTGGAGAATTAATCTCTCTCATAGTTGATGAAGTGGCAATTTCAGTTTGATCTGGAAGCTATATGACCTAAAATGAAGGAAGCTCTTGGCAGGCCATTCTCAATTCTGGGTGAACTCTGGGCTAAAGTGTCCAGTGTTCAACTAGATCTATTTCTTTTTCATTATACTGAGAAATACTACATGCTGATATGCTGCACCATAAAAGTTTTATTAGCCCAAGTTTATGAATCTGCATTACTCTGCAGTAACAATGTCACAAATAAGTTATATGGGTCATCTGAAGCCACAGTGCTGTCAAGAATGCTGTGCGTCTGCTGCATACATTTGAGGACAAATGTTACTGAAGTTTTAAAACCTTTACTGAAACTCGTCCATATGACTTCACTGATAGGACAGACTTATTAGACTAGCTTTGCAGTCTGAAGGAAGCACTAGAAGCCTTCAAAAAAGAGGTTTTTTCCATGTATGTATGAATGCTGTGATTTTTTTCTGTGACTTGTTGAGACTAGATCAAAAGCAAGGAAAAAAGTCTTCTTCAGAGCTGCCATTTGTTTTCAACAGTTCAACATGAGACTAGATATGTTTGTGGAAAAAATACTCATTGAGAATTACTAAATACACAGGAATTACACCTGGCTCCGGAAATTCCTGAATTGAAAATCGCTGGAGGCAGGGAGAGTATCTTGCATCTTTAGGTGTCTATTTATGGCTCTTGGAGATGGATACAGAGCCAGTTGAACAATTTGGCCTAACTCAGTGCAGCCCTTCCTTGATTCTGATTCTATATGTCATCCACATAAGTGGTTCTTACAGAAATGACATTTCTGTACAGAGAAAATGCTACTGATTCACAAGTGATTTCTTTCAATTTGTTGTCTCTGTTGAGTGAGTTTCATTGGGTTGTTTGTGGGGGGTTTTTTTGTTTGTTTTGTTTTTTTGGGGGGGTTTCTTTGTTTGTTTGTTTTTATGGGGAAATGCAGTAGTTTGGGGATTGTATTTTGTTGGAACTTCCAAGGTAGATGTCAGTTTTGTGAATATTGAAGTCTAGATCACTTTGTCAAGAGTATTTGCATGTGATTTTTTTGGTTTATCCAGACAGTGCTCAGCATTTCTAAATTTGTTGTTCTCATATACAAGTGCACAATATAAAACCAAAACCCTCACCCAACATTACTAGGGTGGGTTTGTTTGTTTGTTTGTTTGTTTTGTTATTTAAAATAGTTGAGGGGAAAAATCAGAACTGCGGATGCGTATGCAAGAAATGACAGCACACAGGATATTGGAAAGAGTTTTTAGTCACAGGAAGCTTCCTCTAGTAAATGCATGCTCTTCAGTCTGTTTCCTGTAGTTGTGGCTTCCTCTTCTCTCTCCAGCATTGCCTCCACTTCCCTGCTGACACTGGACACTAGTTCCAGGTTTTGTCAGTCCCATTCTCTTTACTGACTTCCCAGTTTCTTTTCTGATAAAATTTTAGCTCCCCTTTTATATTCTCAACCTTTTTGACTACCCAGTCAGACTTCTTCCCCAGCATACTGCTGTGACTGTGCTTCATGTGGATCAAATTCCTGTGTTGTCTGGAGACTGGCTTTCTCACATGGGTAATTCAGTGCTGTCCTTAAGCATATTGTACCATGCAGTAGCTCTGCTCAAAACCGGATTCATCCACTCTGTATGAGTGTCATGTGCACAGTTTTGGTGGTGTTAAAAACTGGGAAGGATGCAAGAATTTTCAGTAAAGGTAGACCCTTGGTGTATGTAGGAAGTGTAAAGTTCAAGTTTTGAGTTTTTACATACTGAAATTTCTCTCCCAATGCTTATGTTGTTCTCATATATGGTGAAATTGCACATCTCTGTAAAAGATCTACTGTCAGAATTAAAGTTCATAAAGCACAGAATTTTCTATTGCAGATTTCTGGCCTCATTTTGTGCAGCTGGAAATTTCAGAAAATAATCAGTTTAAGCCAGACAAATTTGTGTGGCAGAATTAGAGGCAATCAAAAACAGGGACTGAAGGGAAAGGAACAATATCAGTAATATAGTAGAAGTACAATACGGGCAACCTGATAACATCAGCATTGCCTGCACTACTTTCCCTCCTGTGTACACATAGAACTGTTACAGTGAAGTGTATATTCCATATAGATATGTATTTAGTACATATGTATACTGTTGCAAAAAATTCTTTTTCTGTGATTTATCAGGCCCTCAAAACTATGAAACTGAAAAAATACCCCTGTGTGAATCTTGAAGTCTGTAGGAATAGACGCACATTGACATTCCTCTGAAATTTAAATCTTAATATAAGGAACTCGCAGCCGTCAAGTGAGTTATGAGGCACTTATCGAGTGAGTGGGAATGAGTATCATATTTCAGAGGCTTATCACTATTCCATTTATACCCCAAGAGATTAACTTCATATGTCTGGAAATTCAGTTATTTGTTTATAACACTGGAGATTTTGCCGATAGTTTGCATGTAAACAAGTTGAGCTTTGCAATAAAAATAAAAGTAATTGAAATAAAGCAAAGCCTAAGGAAATTTTAATTATTCTTCCTGAGGTTATATGCATAATACACCTGTATGACAAAGGAAAATGTAGTTAGGAACTCTGTTAGTAAATTAATATATGGCAGGAGTCTATGTTCAATAGGGAACAAAAATTAAAAAAGTATTCAATCTTTTATGATGTTTTCATTTTTCTTGCAGGGGAAGCAGTGTGAAGGATATTGCATGGAATAAAACCACAGAGGTCTTTAAATTTAAAAATGAGAATTTCCAGAAATATGGCTAGCTAAATATATGGCATTGGCTTTTAGGCTTATTGCCATAGAGAAAGGCTTTTAGAATAGGCTTTTCTCTTTTTAAACACAGCAGTTCATCCGTTGAGTTGTGTTTTTTTCAGTGTTTTTCATGATCACTGTCTAAATATAGGAAGGTTTACCTTTATGAAGCTTTGAGTCATTTTAATAACTCCTTGTTATAAAAGCCAAATCTAGTCTTGCCACTCTTACTGTTCTGGTGGTTTTACATGCCTTCTGGAATTTGTTTTTAGATGACTCGTTGTAATTAGAAAGCAATTATTGTTGTAATTGGAAAGGAAAACACATCTGAGTTTTTTATGGAATCACATGGTGTCAAGTATTTTGTAGCATTTGTTGATGATCTCAAGCTTTAGTGATACTTCAAATAGGGTTTTTTCTGAGTTTTTAAATGAAATTTTCTTCATGGAGAGATGTTTTGGCTATATATATATATATTTTTTTTTAAACTTGCAACACATTTGAGATTATCCCCATCTGAAAATTCAGACTTGGAGGTAGTACCTGAATTGTAGTTTAATGGTTCTAACAATGATAAAAGTCACAACTTTTTGATCCACATTTTCACAGTTATTCCTGGTCTCCCTTGCTATCATGCTGCAGTTCTGCTGTTTTTTTTCATTTGGCTTTGTTTTTTCCCCATGGTGGTTGTGGTAATGCTGGGAAGATAGGAGGAAAGAGATTGTAGAGCTATGTATGTGTGTTAGGTTCTGACAGACAAATATGAATTTTTGAATGTAATAGATTGAGTGCAAATTTAAGGGCTGTTCTTTGAGAAACAGCCTTTGATAACTTGTTAGGAACTAGATACAACAAGGTAAAGTAGAGCTTTTTGTGCCTGTGGCATCGTCATTTGAAATATCCTAATAAAAAATAGATACTAATAAAAATATCCTAATAGTAGATATATATCCCAATAGAAATATCCAATTTAAAATTATCGACCTCCTTCCTAGAGAACAGGTGGCATTAAAAACAAAAAAACCCACAATCCCACACACACATACACAAAAAAAACACCCGCGCTACAATGACAAAATCACCATTAAATCATCATCTGTGTTTTGGCAAGTGTCTCGTTTAAGGGCAGACCTGAATTAGCCCTTAGTTTCTTGAGCCATCTCTGACATCTGAAGATTGTCATTCCCTGTCTTGTTACTGGAGGATGGTTGGTGCCATATATCTACTTTGTGGATTGACGGAAGCTGTTGATAATATTGACAAAACTGATTTTGTTAATTAGAAGTATCTCAGCAAAAAAAGAGGAAAATAGGAAAGCATTGCAGCATATTTTAATCAAGTAATATAATAAAGCCCAGATGCTAAGGTTTAAGTTGATCATAGGCAAAGGACTTGGAGGGGATGTTGTTTTTTTTTTGTAGTAGACACTAGTTAAGTCTGCGTGATGAGGTTTCTGGAGTTGTGTAATGTGTGTTAAGATGCTTGCACATTGAAGTATTTGGGATATCAATAGCAAAGAAAAAATGCTGTTATTCAGCATATGTTATGCCATAGCTGTCAAGCATCTATTAGGCCTATATCGTAACAGCAAGTCAGAATTTAGTTTTTGTAAGTAAAATCGCTGCTTCGTGAAGGCAAAATGACTCTAAAAAGACTACCAGTTTCTCATCAAGTTCGGTCTTGTTTTAGGCCTTTCCAAAAGGACTTCTGTTAAAAACAGTTTGATTAAGTAGACAAGACAGTTTGTGTATATTCAAAAATTTAGTCTGTGCTTTTCTTTCCCTATAAATAAGCCTACATAAGCAATAATGGTGGAAGTGAGTTCTGAAGCTGAAATTTCTGTTAGTAGATGTCGTTTTGACAGCGAGTTTCCTTGCAGCACACATGCGAAATGCGTTCCTATGAGTTATAGACCATTCAGTGGCAGATCAATTGGAGCCTGTTCTGAGACAGCTTTTTCCAGAAGGCTGATAGAAAGGTACTGTTGGAGCATTTGGATGGCTGTCCAAAGTCATTCTGAGTTGTATGATATGTGTGTTAAATGACAGTCATTTGTCTCCGAGTAAGCTTGTCAGATAAAACTTCTCTTTCTCAGGTTTTCCCTCATTTCCTCTCTCTGAAAAATTAGTTAAGAGAAGGGAGGAGGAAAAAACCATAGGAAATGAAGGAAGGAGAGAACAGAAATTTCTCACCTTTATTATAGACCATCATTGTAAGATCTGAATGGAAGCATAGCTAACACATGAGAGCTTTAAGATAAAAAATATGGTGGGTTTTTAAGCAAGACCTTCCAAGACATTAAGTAATGTGATTTTCCTATGTCAATATAGACACCGAGAACAGTGTGTGTAACATATTTATAGGTTTGTCATACTTATTTATATGTAGTGGCAGTCTATCGATGAAATCAGTGATCAGGTTGACTCTAAAATGACATCCTTTTGACCACATCAACGGTCAAGTTTCCTTTAATGCAGATGCATTCCATCTGTTTGTATTAGTGACTTCTGTGCGTGCATATCATGCAGAAGATGTATCAGGTATAGATAAATTGAGACATGCTTCACTTGTCCCGTGCAATTTATTAGAAACGTGAGTGATTCTAGCAGACGGCGAGTGATGGCGTATGTGAGTTCATTGTCTGTTTCTGCATTTCATTTTTTCCAGCTGTAGCCAAAGTGTAAGAATAGAGACCATAATTTACATTCTCACTACACTGAAATGCTAAATTCACAGGATACCTACTGTGCAATGAAAACATGATTTATCTACTCTACTAGTAATGCTTTGTCCTCCACATGCTACTATAATAAATTAAATAACAATCTAATGTTTTTAATAGAATTGTAATGGTTCTAAAATTAACTCTGGAAGCCAGGCAGGAAATAATATATTATTTTTGGATATAATTTTTGTCATAAATTTTCAGAGAATCATATAACCACAGTAAAGTAATGATATAATTTTTCCTCTCTGCAGTGTTAAAAAATCCAATCTGTAAGTTATATAGATTCCCTACTTCTGACAACAAGTGGATGCGGATCCGGGAACAGATGGCTGAGACCACCCTCTCTTTCCACGTTCCGAAAGAGCTGATTAATCTGCACATAAAAGAGGATATGAGAAGGTAAGGAAGAAGAAGTAGCAACAGTAGATACTAGATTTTATTTTTCTGAATTGCAAGAATGTAAGTGATGAGCTAAAAATATTAATTTTTAGTATGAAATAGGCAAAATATAGCAATCATTTTGATTGCTAAGTATTTACAGCAGTAACTGAACAATAGCATAGATTGCTCAGAATTTTTAGGACGCCAGTGACGTCATGAGTTCTAAGCAATGAACTGTGCTAAAGAGCAGTTATGACATTAAATGGGTAAGCATCAACATTGGTTAACAATGTAAATGTTCTGAAAAGTTAACAATTTATACAGAAACTACACATTACAAGGGAGTAAACTACATTGTAGTGTGTTTACCTTTGTGTCTGGGCAGTGCTAATGTCACAGGCAAACATTATGCAAACAAGGGAAAATAGCATGTTTGTAGTTAACAAAGGAGCACTGAAAACATGAATCACATTCCTCTGACTAATGTAAATTAGTTGGTATAAGAAAAGGATACCGAAGTAACTGAAGTTTGAAGTCTTTGCTTACATTTGGTCTTGTAACCAGGAAGGACATCTGAGGATCATTACAGGATATGCAACCTGGGGATAAAAGAGGATAGGGAGCACAAGTGTCCCAAAATCCTTTGTATGTCCAATTTCCCACTTCAGCAACTGGAATGGTAGTCTGTCCTTGAATACGTGTAAGTTGTGCTGATACGTCTATGGATACAAGCAGTGTTTTAGGCAGCCCAGGGCTTTCCTGCAATCATACTTTCTTTTTCCAATGAGAATGGGTGGTATAGAGAAATACTGCTTCTTTCCCCATGAAAGTTGCTTCACAAATAGGTAGGCATTTGGTCTCATGTTGAGATTAACACTGTGAGCCAGTACTGCTTCTGAAAGCCACCCATGCACTTTCATGCAACTCCCTTCATCAGACGGGGTTGATCATGGTTGTTTACGGTGGCTGTTTGTCCTGCAATAGGATTTTCTTTTCTCTTTTTTTTATTCACCCCATCTGCTGCTTCTGTATGAGCTTTTTATACCAATATAACAGCATGTGGGAGACCATAATCTTGCTTTTAATAAAGTCAATGAACAGATACATGCTTATGCATGGTGATGATGGCTTATAAAAATCATATGAATTGTTATAATACTTTTTTTATTCATTTATTACTGTGTTTATGCATTTATGGCCTGATCTTATTTGAGAATACTAACATGTAAGGCTTTTTTAGTAAGCAATAAAAATAGATTATGCTGACTTGCACAGTTCATCCACTTCCTAGATTTTGATTTGCCCCATGGGTAAATGTCTTTTAAATGTTAGAGGATTACTTTAACCACTTTTACTACTACTGCATTATTCTCTCCAAAGGCATAATGCAAGTAATGGCACTGGCTGTTATTTCATATTATAGCATTCACCTCCTTGGATAAAGTCATAGTAAAGAATCACCGTAGTTTGGGGCTTTTTGAGTGATTATTCTATACTTACCAATATAAAGAAAGGCTTTCAGGAAGAAATAGAAGTAAAAGTTGCTCAAAGATTGAGTTGTTCTGACTTTCCTGACTGCCAAAATGTGATTAGCTGTTCAAGCATAGTAGAAAGTGTGGGTGTGAGAAGGAGAGAGACATAATGATTGTGTCAATCTGAGGGAGGAGGTAAGACCAACCAAGAGGAGCAATGACTTGCAGTAGAATACTAGCAGACGGTGGGAATAGGGGCATCTGTGTTACCTATCATCATATAAGTGTGTAGGTTGGAGGTTCAGTTTTGTACAGGCTTTGCTTATTGAAATAAATGCAAAGGTGTGCAATTATTGCAAAATCTTATGGACTCCTTACACTGTTAAACTGATAAAACAATGCTAGAAGGGTATTTTTATGTTAGTTCTTGAACTTGTGCAAAACTTACATTGCACTATCTTGAGGCTATTCTCTTCTGAAGTATTCTCTGCATCTTTTTTCCCCTGTTGGTATAAAAGAATAAATATTTTTTGTCACAGAGGTAATTTCTTACCATCCTCAGTCTATTTCATTGTATTCCTATTCTGGCTTCAATGAAGCAATTGTCTATTAAAAAAATATCCAAGTGAAGTATTAATCCCATTCAGTGTTGTATTTTAAATTGTAATTTGAATTCTCTTTTTGCATAGCTCCTAAGATTGTTTATCTCTCGTATTCACTGTTAACCAAACTTTTTCATTTACTGATGTGCTAGTCTGAAGTATGTAGCTTCTCAGGATGTTCAGCTTTGTTCTTCAGCATGAGGTTCTATTTTTAAAGATATGCATACATGACAGATTTTATCCTTCAAACCTCCCTGGAAGAAGTTTTAATAGGAGTTACACGGTCATTTTTATTGTTCTAGTAATGGTTATACAGTTTGCTTTGCTGGTTTTATTAAGAAATTATTTCTAT
Organism: Amazona ochrocephala; assembly: GCA_039720435.1. Taxonomy (NCBI): domain Eukaryota; kingdom Metazoa; phylum Chordata; class Aves; order Psittaciformes; family Psittacidae; genus Amazona; species Amazona ochrocephala. The sequence goes on from CM077879.1 coordinate 69,282,309, forward strand.
TTCCTCCATAAGGTTTTTCAGTGAGTCTTTTCCCTAGTCTTTAATATTTCTTTGCACAAACCTCGTCCAAATACTTTGCACCTATCATGCGTGATTAGCCAAGTAGTTCTTTGAACCTAATTGTTAGAAGAAAGACTTAGTATTTTACAGTCATTGTTTAGAAGGTTGGTTGACCCGTATAATCTAAGCTTGCAGGTGCAGATGTAACTGGTGTTGCACTAGATAGCACAGCAGCAGAATTAGGCTATAGTGGAAGCTGCCGTGCAGGCTCTTCCAGATTTGCCACCACTCTTTTGGGTCTTTGGGAACTAAACTCAGCTTTGACTGAAAGGAAATTCCTCCTACTTACAGCTGAATTTGGCCCATGGCATTTGCGGTCACAACCAATAAACAGATTTCAAGGATAAATTGCTGAACTTTGCTTGAACCCTCTCTCCAGAGTACAAAGCACGCTGAAGCTTTCCTTCTGCATCAGGAATGGCTGTCCTGTCCCAACTCCAATAGCCTTTTCTTGTACAAATCTGTGCTATCTGTCTGTTTTCTGATTTCTTTCTTGTAACATTACAGGATGAAGAAAAAGTTCAGACTGTCTGAAAGATGTATGTTTTTCTACTATCTTGTAATACACAACTTCCACAGAGCAATGGAGCTACAGGCAAAAATGCTGTGTATTGGGAGTAGGCATTGCTTTTTCTGGACCCTTGCATATTATTTTTTACATGACTGATTTTTGAGCAATTGCAGTGCAAAAGCATTGTATTAATAAGAGGTAATAGCATAAAAAAAAACCCATAACAGTTATTCTAAGTAAACTTACCATAACTTTTTAAGCTGTTTAAACAAGCCACATTTAGACAGGCACTGTTAATATGCGATCTACTTAAAGACATTGAAAACCTTCAAGTAACTACCTAGCACAAATGTTCAAAGAGGTAATTTTTCCAACACTTAAAAAATGTAGCTCAAATACATGCACGTGCATTAATGGTGCATGCATTTTACATCCTTTTTGAGGCACCTCACTGTGCATCAAAAAGGAACTAAAACCTTTATCTTCTTATTCTCCATCAATTACTGCATAGAGGAATAGAAGTATGTGAATATAAGTGTAACTTGAGTATTTGGGAGTAGTATTTAGACAATTGCCTTCCTCAAACATGATGAGTTTAAAACCCATGAATTTATAAACTAAAGGATAAAATATATTGTAATACATGATCACTACATAATTCTCTGTTTTCATGACTTTAGCTTTTTATACTAAATTTGGAAAAGTCTAAGACTTTATGGAGTAAAATTTGCTAGGCTTCAGTTTGTTACTGGGTGTTTAAAGTTGTAGTGCAGTCTCAGAGAGTGACTGCCAAAATTTCCAGATGTATCTCTGCACAGCATGCTGTGGTCCATACTGAGCAAATGATTTAACTTGTAGGCCTTATTAGAGCCTCCCACATCATTGTGAAGGACAAAAAGCCAAAGCAAAAAAATAATCTTTTTCTCAAGATTGTAATTATTTTAACACACTCAAATTCTGTCATAAAAAGCATTTGAATTTTTACTTTGTTAACTAGAGATTTTGCAATTAGCAGTACTTATCTCTGGTCCTAATAGCACCAAGTTGGGTGCAATTTTGTCAGTTCATGTCAGTGGGGGTGCAGAGAATATAAATTAGAGGTATTAAGGCAATTAGAAAAGCTTTGTGCAGTTTTAATATGTTGCTCATGTCATAGAGATTCTCACTGTTTATTTTGGATGAGGCACTCTGATTAATATATTGGAGAAAAAAGAAAACAGAAACCCACTAAACTGTTTAAATGCTTGAGTAATAATGCAATTAATACTGTGATTAATCTTGTCACTTGTGATTCCAAGCTAAAAGAAATTAAGTTATAAATATAAGCTATGAGAATAAGATGTTTTTGCTTATGTCATGCAGCTGAAGCAACATTGTCTTGAGCCGATTCTAGTGTTTCTTGATGAATCAGTAGAATTTAAAAAACAACTGAAGAACCCTAAAGCAATTCTATACAGCACAGCTAAAATATACTATATGACTAAAGTGTAAATTCCACAGGTGCCATTTAGAGTATTACTGAATTTGAGACTCCTTGCAACGTGTGATGCAGATATCCTCTGCTATTAAATGTGAATCACAGAATTAACCTCGAATGATCATGCTGTTTAAAGATCTTGAGTCTTTCAAAGATAAACCAAGGCAAGACAATATCCAAGGAAGGGCAAATTTTAAGGCAGGGAGAAAGAGATGAATTTAGTTTAGCTTGTATATTGTCTACGCATTTGAATGATAAAAAGGGGATGGTGATAGACAGAAATGCAAAAGGAATGTGAAACCTCCATCTTTCGGGAACAGTATAAAATATTCTCAAGCCTTTAAAAATCCCAGTCAATTTTCCATTATATATATAAGAAACAGGTTTTAAAATATTTTTAATGTTTGTGGTGACTTGTGTTTTTGGGGTGGTTTGGATTTGGTGTTTGCTTTTTTTGTTTCTTAAACAAATGTTGAAGGCAGGAGATAGGCAGAACCTGCATTTTAGTTTTTACTTACCTGTCAGATCAGGTTTACCAGAGCCTGAAAGTTTTGGGAAAATCTGTAAGAAAAAAAAAAAATAAATTTTTTTGGAGGTTCTATGTGAAAATTATTAGGAAAGAAAGAAAAATATCCTTTTATTCACTTTTTTTGTGGTAGCTTCTCCTTAAGAGATTAAATCCTCTGTAGTAATTACTTGTCTGAGAAGCATTATAGTAAAAAGGCTGCAATTCTTTTATTTCTTGGGAGAATGTTATATCATTTTGATGGGTAACTGCCTGTGCATCACAGGACAATAACTTGTGGTAAAGTAAAATGAGAATAATTTTGTCAGTTTCTGTTCTACAAAAAACAAAACAAAACATTTTTTTTTTAAAAAGTTTATCCATAAATATGTCCACCTTGAAAATTTTTTAGAGAAAAATAATCCCCGTGTTCCTTCCTTAAAAGAAAGCTTCTAAGCTTCCTTTACTTATAAGTGATTGAGTCATGCCCTAAATCTTATGGTGTATGTTTACTCCAAAGCTCCTGTTTTCTAAATATGCAGAACTTTGTTATATTTATAACATTGTAAAACTTTTGCAGATATAATCTGCAGCTATGTCTCATCTTAGTTTGAATCCTGCTAAACACTTTGCTTCTGATATTTTCCAAAAGTGGATATCAGAAGCTGATTTTTCTTAGTGGAGGCAAAAATCACTTTCTTCTTTTATATTTGAACTCGTCGTGTTTGCTTCACTGGGGCGTTCAAGGCTAGATTATTGAAGCTGAATGAATCAAAAACTACTGCTTTGTCTTCATACAGCATTTGTGGTTTATGTGCTTTTATCATACATCCTCTTAATTATCTCTTCTTTGTGTAATTACACTGATCTGTTCAACTTCATCTTTCAATTTGGGAAGATTTGTGCTGTGTCCTTAATGATGCAAATGGCTATTCCTGCTGTTCCCTTTTCTGCAACAGAATAATTGGATCCAAAACAGTTCATTGATGGTATGCACCCTTCTAAATAATCTTGCTTATCTTAATATCTTTCTGCTGTTTTTGTTTTGATTTTGCTGTCACTAACCACAGGTTTTCACTATGCTTTCCCCAGTGGTGTCTGGACTGTTAAACCTGATTGTAGTTTTGCAGAACAAGTTCATTTGGAACATAATTTCAGTATTAGGACTTTCTTCTAATAATTCTGAACATGATGCTTGTTCACTTGTTCAAAATAACTCCTTACAGAATTCAGTATTTTAAATTTTCAGCATTGAATATCTTTCCTTTAGGCTTCGAAGCTGTTTCTATGTCCTAATACGCAAAATGATGAGAAAGAGTCTTTTTCCGTTGCTATGGTCATTAGAGTGCACGGCACAAAGCACAAACTGATTAAGTAGAAATGATTTATTCCTCTTTCAGGTACTTTTAGTAGTTTACTATAATCATGTACCTAAGGTGTTCTTGGAAAAAAAAAAAAAAAGCAAGCATGAGTTGATAAATCAAAAGGCAGAATATTAGTCTGAGCCTTGGGTGCTCTACCATCATTTCATCATGGGCTTCATCAACCATTTTCTTGGAACAAGAAAATTGCATGTAGTTTTACTTTGAGTCTAATGGCAACAGTATTTAATGCTGCTATTGTCAGCAATGTATCAGTCACGCTGTGTTGGATGCCCTGGTGCAGTTGTTCATAAAGAAAAGCATAGCTGTTTCAGTCCATGCACAGATCCTCTTAAACCACCCTACATATCCATATAACAGCTTGTGCAGTGACTAATTCCATCAGCAGGGAGAGGTTGGGTAAAGCTTGAGTTCGCTAAAGGGCAAAGTGCCCGTGAATTGTAGCTCAGTAAATCAGTAAGACATTCAGAGTAAAAGAAGTTGTTGATTTTAAGTAAGAGCCTAGAATGAAGCTTCATGACAGTTCTAGTAGTGATGTGGGATCCTGAGGAGTCTCATAACTTATTTAGACTTTTTCATCTCTTCAAAATTGTGTTGTGATAGCATCAGTGATCATTAATCTTTATGCTAACAATCATTGTGATATATAGTGCTTTCAGCAGACCAGGATCCATCATGGAATTTTTCTGCCATAATGTCACAAAAGAGTTTTGAAGAAAGGGTAACAAGTAGAGCTTAGATTTTTTTAATGGAGAACTGCTTCTAACCATAACGAGAAATGCTTAATAAAAGCTGGCATAATTTGTCTACTAAAGGAAAGAGTGGATGTGAAAAACAGAAAGTACCTGAGAAAAGCTTAAAAATAAGCTGATTAGCTGATGTTTGAAGTGGACTAGGAGGGACAGACTATTTACATCCCCATTCTGGTTGGGTACAAAAGGGGCAAGATTATGTCAAGGCCACCAAGGAAGATGCTGAAATAATCAAGGGAAGAGACAAAGTTGAGACACACTCCTGGGTGGGAGTTTTGTTGTGCATTGACAGAAAAGACTATCCAGGGGACAGCTTGAGGAACTGAACAGCAAGATGTGGACAAAACTTGTATTTCATTCTGTAAAAAGAGTTGAAGTTGATGCTAAGCACCAGATCTGTCATGATGATGCGTACAGTTACCTGGAAAATACTTTGAGAGGAGATTTGAAGTGGGGGAAGATGATGATAAATCACTCTATTTTAACAATATTGAGTTTGCGCTGAGCTTACTGCTTTGTTGACAAGCTATTCAAAATTCCATGGCTTCGCTGAAAAGGTGAATCAGTAACTGATTTCCCCTCTATAGAGCCAATATATATTACAAATTTTAATTTTCTTTTATAGTACAGTTTTTCTTTGACACAATTATTGGTTGAAGTGTGGTTTTTTTAAGTTATTCAATGAAATAAGTTTTGGTATAAGTATTATTAAAGCAAAGATTTTTAAGATTGATGTTGTGGCTATTAGTGCAAACTGTAAACTTCCACATTTGAAAGATGTTATGTTTCTTCAATCTGTTTGCTTACTTTTGGGACAGGCCCTTCAAAACAATGATGATAAAGCTTGGTACTATGGAATGCTGTTGATGGAGCTTAGATATAGGAAAAATAATTCTTTTTTCAGCCGTAACTCAGAGTTTTACTGAGCAACAGAAGCAGTGACAAATAGTAAGAAATCAGAAGACACAAATACTATCTAAATCCTCTGACTTAATGTTATGGGTTCACCAGTAGCAGTCATTTTTCTCCTTCTTGGTAGCTGGTGCAGCGCTGTGGTTTTGATTTTGGGCCTGGGAACAGTGCTGATAACACCAGTGTTTTCAGTTACTGCTTGGTGATGTTTAGGCTGGCCAAGGACTTTGTGAGCCTCATGCTCTGCTAGGGAGGAGGGGAAGCCGGGAGGAAGGAGAGACAGGACACCTGACCCAAACTGACCAAAGAGGTTATGCTATACCACAGCACATCATGTCCAGGACGTAGAAACAGAGAGCAGAGACCCAGAGGGTGGTGGGGGTGCACGGTGCAGGATGCACTGCTTGCTCGGGCTTGATATTCGGTGGTGAGAAATTGTATTCTTTTCCCTTGTATTTTCTCTTGAAAAAAGTCTTGTCATTATTATTACTGGTGGTAGCAGTAGTGATTTGTGTTATACCTCAGCTACTAAACTGTTCCTATCTCAACCTGTGGGAGTTGCATTTTTTCGATTCTCCTTCCCATCCCTCCAGGAGCGGGGGGAAGAAAGAGGGGGAAGTGAGTGAAAGAGCGACTGTATGGGTTTACAGAAGCTTTGTATTTGGAAAAAAAAAAAAAAACCAAAAAAAAACCCGACAAAAAAAAAAAAAAAAAAAAAAAAAAAAAAAAAAAACTTAATTTGCAAAAAGGCTATTTTTGGAGGAATAGCATTTATGCCATATAATCCTGTTATGTGTTGGCTTTACTGTATTTTAAATGAAAATAAATTTAGAAAAGGTACTATTTAGAGTTTTCATGCTATATATGGTCTAGATTTACTATAAAACTGTACACTCACTTTATTAAAACGTTGTGGATACGATGTGTCTTTTTATGACATACTAGTGGCTGCATTTTGACCTCAGTGATGCATTTGTGTTTCTGAGATGAAGCAAGTAGAAGCCTTGTAGACAATGATAAGAGCAGGATTTGACCATTTCTTGCAAACATGTTAAAGATAATGTGGTGGGATTTGAACTTTCCCTTCCTGTTGCTGTTGGTGTCAGTGCAAGTTAACGTGTAATCTGCTAGTTAAACCAGTTTTGGTTTTAGGCTGGACATGTTAGTCTGAGATAAGGGATTTCTGTTCCTGCTGTTGCTTGACTTGAGTTTGGGACCAAAAGCTCCAGGAGTGGGCTTAGATAAAGGCAGGGAGCAAAGCCTCAGCAGTTAGTTTTCCATGGCATAGAGGGCTGTACATGTGACATATTGATGTGCTCACCCCTCACTGTGCAGTAAAATTCTTCACAATGAGGGCAGTGAGACAGGCTGCTGAGAGAAGCTGTGGCTGCCCCATCCCTGGCACTGTTCAAGGCCAGGCTGGATGAATCTTTGAGCAACCTGGTCTAGTGGAAGGAGTCCCTACCCATGGCAGGAGGGGTAGAACTAAATGAGCTTTAAGGTCCTTTCCAACCCAAACCATTCTCTGATTCTGTGAATACTGTACTCCTGTATGGGAGGAGCAGGAAAGTTTTGGATCTCAACCAGGTCCAAACACTGTTGCTAAAACTATTAAATAAGGCAGTACAAATATTAAGTGCCAAAATATTGCCGCTGCAATTAAATAAAATTGCGTACCCTGACAAATCTTAGGAGTTCTTTTTAGGAGGAAGCCCTGAGATTTTCGCTTACTGGGATGCCTCATTTTAAGCTGATAAAAACTTGCTAGGAGAATAGTGGTTGAAAATGGTGAGTTCGTCCTCTTACTGCTGATGATTCTTCTGCTACACCATTGCCAGCTTGTATTGATGATGGAGGAAAGTTGAACAGTTTCGTCTACTTCTGTTCTTCAGGTTGAATGAAATGAAAAAAAGTAACTATAAGTTATTAGTAAACTCACAATGAGTTCATGTATCGCAATCTGTGTTTCCATTTTGATACATGCAAGAGCATATATAAACAGTCTAAATTCTGCTTCCAGTGCAATCTGCTTGATTTTGGTTGTCCTGTTAACCAGGAACAGAATTATGCCTATATAGCTTATGCTAATAGTGTCCACTGTAATTCAGAGCTAATGATGATGCAGGCAACATCAGTGTATCAGTGTGGGGCTTTTCTGTTTAAGAAATAATTTTAAGAAATAATTTATGGCTAGTGGTCAGAGCTGTTGCAGTAAGTATAGCTCCGTGTCCCTCTGCTACATTCTCACTGGTCTTTTTTTCATCTTTCTGCCCCTTTTCCCTTCCTTTTTTCTTCTACTTCAGTAATTTTCCTACAGGCAAGAGGAAATCTGGAAAGTTTTTTGGGACTTCCAAGAATTGCACTGCAGCAGTCTGCTCGATACTTTGTGGAAAAGTAGTTGGTTGTTGTTACACAAGTTTTCTCCTGAACAGTTCCAAGTGTTTGAAGAGTCAATATCTTTCATTTTCAGTTTCTTTAGCAGCAGATCCCCCAAAGTGGCTCTGGATTATGTATAGGATGAACTACCTTTGTGAGTGGGGAAAATAAAGAGAAAGCCCAGTGTACTGTGACTATGCTTGTTTGTGTAGGAAATTGAAGTGATCTCTATTTCACTCAGGTCAGCTCTCAAGAGTGTACAGGAAAACTGATAATTTGCTAAAGGATTTCCTTTTGGATTTTCAGTGACATATTTGGTTACCATAACACTGCTGTTTGACCTGATGAACGCAGCTGTAAGGCTGAAGATTAAGGGGACTGGTGGGGTTTTTTCAGTTTGTGTGTTTTAAGCACTAAAGAAATGTGGGCAGGGCTGGTGTGTTGGTTAAACTGACTTCTGAAGAAACACTGCTTAAACTGTGTTTATGATATATATGAAAGTATCTAAAGAGTCGAGTGTATCAAAACAGCTATGCTGCAAGCGTTGCCAAAGAAGCAAACTTTGAATTCTTTACAATGGTGTTTAATATTTCTTCACAAAGAATTGCTGGGAACACAGCTGTCTGGAGCCTGGAAGCCTTCTTACCTCCAAGGAAGAAATAATATTTCACTTTGCAGGCTATCGCGTTGGTACCAGTTGAGTTTTGAACAGAAGTTACTGTATCGTTGACTGATTTGACTTTCTTTATTGTGTAGCTGAAAAACCGAGCTGAAATCGGCAGATTTTACAGGTGTCATGAAAACAGATTTTATTTCAGTTAGAAAGTCCTTTTTTTTTTTTTTTTTTTTTTTAATAAACTGGTTTTAGATCAATTCAGATGAATGTTAACACATTAATGAGTTAATTAACCTCTCTTTTTGCCTTCTGATACAGGAATCAAGAACTTAAGGATTTGGGAGAACTTGCTCCTCACTGGGACAATATGCGAAAAAGTGTTATTGCTCATTGTGATCAGATGCTGAGCATGTACCAGGATACTCTTGCAGAGCTTGGGAAGCACACAGGTATGACTCTATGCCTCCATATTTCCATGAAAATGGCCTCTCCTCTTCTGGAGCAGTTGAACCAGGCTGGACAGGGCTTTCAGCAACCAGGTCTAGTGGAAGGTGACCCTGCCCATGGCACGGAGTTGGAACTCGATGATCTTCAAGGTCCCTTCCAACCCAAACCATTCTGTGATGGTGTATTCAGCAGAAATAAAGCACATGAAAATGAAATATTTGTAATTCTGAGATCTCACAGGTGCCCTATTTCTTTATCTATTCCAGGTTTCACAGCAGCCAAAAAAAAAAAAAGAGTGTGTGTGTGTGTGTGTGTGTGTGTGTGTGTGTGTGTTTTAATGGCATGTTCTCTTGGTCAGACTGCTCTGATAGTATTGAATACCATCTGCTAATTGAAACCACCCTTAGAGGTGGTTTTGTAAGTTTTTCTTGAAATCTAATAAGGTTTCATTAAGGAAGTCACGTTTAACAGTCTACAGGAGAACAGTAATAGTAATGTCTAGCTATGCTTTGCATCTCCTTAGTGTAGTGATTGTCAATGCCCACGCTGTGCCAGAAAAACACAGAATTAATATGGGATGCGCAGTCTCCTCTCAGTCCAGAAACAGCAGCATGCGCTGCCCCGCCCTTCTTCATGTGGAAGCAGTGGTCTTGTATCCTGATGTGTGCTGGGTGCTTGTTCAGTTCATATCTGCCAGAGTCCTGTGGTCAGAGCGTTTGCATGGCTGTGGAAGAAGTGTCGGTGACAAATGTGCAGAAAAGGCAGCTGGGCTTTTCCTCCTGTAGCAGTTCTTACTCATAACAAGACAAGACTGCAGGGCAAATTATTTCTGATTTTGAATTTCTTTCCTTTTGTTTATTCACAAAATCATTCAAGGAACTTAGGATAATTCTTTTGTATTTTGTGAGACTACTGTCATTTTTTCTGTGTAACACTGTATTTAAAGCAAACAAAGATTTCTGTCAGTATACAGTATAACTTTTTGCCTCTCCTGCTGGTGTACCTCCTATACCACCATGACCTCCCCCCCCCGCAATGTTTTTGATATGTTCTGGAAGGAAATGGACACATTTGTTCTAATTTACTACAAAGACTTTGTTATTGTTGCTGATTTCTTGCTGGTGTCAGATTTCTAGCACCAGTCCTCACAATCGGCGTCTCAATTATGCGGTTTTGATGGCATTATTGCTTGCATATGCTGTTTTGCTCTATAGTCTCACTGCTAGATGTTCCCACTATGGCCTTATTCCCACACTTACATTTGAGTAGGCACAGCAGTATGCATCAGAGGTCAACACTGCACTTTGTGTTATATGTGCAGAAGTTTGCAACCTAGAATATTCCTGAAAAAGGGATTAGTTATGGTTACGAAACTTTGTAAAAATAGAGGTACAAATGATATCATCTTTTGAAATATGTGGTATATAGTTATGGAGAATTTGCAGTATTTTCTTAATTATTTATAGCTTTTTACATAGTCCAAACAAAACTTTTTCTGTGTCTACTGAGAAATGGATTAACTGGTTTTAGCTCAATATACAACTAAAATGTATAGCAGAATAACTATTTCTTTTAAAGAACTGGGTGCATAGAATGAATTTGCTGCACTGAGTAGGTGAGACACAAATCTTGCCCTTCCAAAATATGCATTCAAACTGTACTTTTATCCTTTAGCAGTCATCTTCTAATACAGGACTGAGCATGGTGTTTCTCACTGCAGATTGCTCTCCGGAGTTCAGTGGCTTTCTTGGTCACAGAAAGAGAGAAACCCTGTTTCAGTGTATGAACAAAAAACAGTTCCTGAATGAAACTAAACATTTTGGGAGCAGTTGATCACCTGCTTTAATGAGTGTGTGTGTTGGCAAAAAAAGCTCATTTGTTACACTAAATGGTGTATAATAATTTACGTTTTGGTCGCAGAAGTGTAATTTCTTGTATTTGTGATTGTTTTCCACCGTCAGATCTGATTTGGGCAGACTGCTCTCTGATCCAGCATGGCACTTCCTATGTTTGTGTGTTTTAACTGATATAAATGTGTTTTTTAGTGTTGAGCTAATAACATTTTGAAAGCGGTCCATAAAATATCATACGCAAGGCAATAAACACAGATCATGAAAGAATCAATGTAATAATTATAACTTGCAGGACAAGATTGAAATAAACATTTGAGAATAAAATTAAAATAGACACTGTAATCTTTTAAGCATAAATTCTGCAAGTCCAAGTGAACTTAAAAAGGTTGGTGATGTTAAATGACCTGTCTTAACTGTGGTTTGAGATAACTGCAGCAGACCAGGGAACCTGGTCTGAGAAGGACAGAACCAGCCCATATGAAAGAGTAGGAACACCTTTCTGAAAACAAAAAGCAGGAAACAAAGCAACCTAATAATTGTAGTGAAGATGAGAAATAAGGGGAAGACATTAATTTGCTGGCCAACACACAGGTATACCTCCTTACTAATGTAGTACTAGTAAATACTTGTTTATACTTGGAATACCCCTGATTTTGCATCTTGTGTGAAAAAAGGTTACTTTAACATTCGAAGACTTACTTTATTGTGATCAGTGGGCTAACTGCACATTTTAAAGCCAAATAATAGCCCAGTCCTTCTAATGAAGACAACATTTACTTTTAACCCTGTAATATCTTATTAGATGATAAATCCACTTCTGAGGGACCAGTTCCATGTGAGTCATCTAGATGCGCATATCTCCAATTTCCTTTTGTATCAGCACTGGGGAAGACTGTTAACTCATAAGCAGGGTAGAGAGGGGAGATAGCATCTGCAAATAATTCTTTTTTTCCTAAATATTCCCTCATTTATCCTATACAATCACATGCTGGGTTTTCTGAGAGATACTTACTTCAGATTCAATTGAGCTATTTGTGGAATTTAATGGAGAAGGCAATTTCTTGTTAAATTTGAGAGATTGCACTGAAAGCATCAGGAGACTGCATTAGTGTTAGACAGCAGTTTTGATTTAGCAGCATATTTACTGAAATGGAGGTTTAAGGAAGTTAGGACTATTTCAAATTTGAGTTGTTTTGGCAAACACAACTCCCCTCAAAAATGGGAAGAATTTTAGAGAATGACAAGTATTTTTGTTTCAAGGAAACATAACAGAAATCTGAAAGGGTTAGGGAACATCAGAACCAAAAATTTCAGGTTAATTTAAAACCCAGATTTGGTGGTTTGGGGAGGGAGTAGAACCTAGAAACTTTTTTTTTTTTCACTCGTTTTAGTTTGACCTGAGATGATTTCCACACACACCTTTTTTTTTTTTTTTTTTTTTTTTTTTTTTTCCCGTTTCAGTCATCAAACTGAAAATTCTATCCATCTAGTTTAAGGCAGTCCCTGCCTCTATCACAAAGGTCCTTATGTGACACTGTGACACTAGACAAGACAGCCTTCAGAAGTGGTTAGACACTGGCAATAGACACCAGCTGTTTTGCAGACATACTCAGTACTTGTGGATGTAATTCAGCTCAGTAGGAGCTGTGCTTCCAAAATGGAATGTGATGTTGAATTATAATGCGTACTCTGCAGAATGGCATCCTCCATATCTCATATTGGTTCATTGTTTTCTTAAATGATTTGACCTTTTATTGTCTGCCATTAGAATGGATAAAATTATAACCCTTTTTCTCAGTCAGTTATTCTATAAATATTTGTAAAACCCTTAGAAACTGTTGGCATGCAGTAAACAGGTTTGAGGGAATGAATAATCCTGTCTTTGTGGGAGGCTTGAGCAGTATATTTGAATCCAGATACCTAAGTAGAAGTTGGAAACAAAATATTGAATCACTATTTTTAAAGTGAGCAGCAGAGATACTAAACATTCAATGAGCTGGAAAAAAGCTAGAATGTGGTAAGTCATTGAAGTCTATTTCAGAGTTCCTCTTCAGATGGATGTCAAATGAAGGTTGCATCTATATTCCTGTGTTTCCTAACTTTGAAGAGTTTAATGTTGCAACAGTAACAACAACCGTTTTAACAGAGGGGTTGTAGTTTTCTTGGTCATTAAATACAACTTACCGAGCTGTTTAAAAACTAACAAACTACACTAAAAATTATTTTAATCACATGGACAATACTGGCAAACACAGACTGAGGTATTAATGCCACTGCATTGATATCGCATACCTGAGTAAACAGAATAACTGATGGCAGTGGGTGGCTATTATCCCATGTGTTTCTGGTGCTGGGCAGGAAGGAATTCTGCTTCACAGCTCTTCCCTTGAAAAGAGGAGTAACAAGACCCAGCAATGCTGCATGTATGCAAATCCAGCCCAGAACAGAAGTGTACTCTAGGGAAAGCGGGCTCTTCTGCTCCCTCCTACTCTTCTTCTGCCTGTCCCTTTTAATCTGCTGACATCTTATCTTAGTCTGACAGTGTTTCCTTGTCTCAGATGCAGTTATCATTCCTTAAGCTTTGATTTTGGTTTCATCTGAATTCTGATAAATAATCTGCACTCTTTTGGATTTTCTTCCTAATGATTTGCAGTCTCCTCACCTACACTATTCCTCATACAGTTGAAGTTCCCTTTACTGTTCCTATAATTTTGTCTTTCTATGCTCTCCAGGTGCAGGTTTCCGGATGGTATTCTTTATCATACATGGTTCCTCATTTCAGTGTGCATCTGCAAATTATCTGTCAAAGCTGAATCTTTGACTTCTGTCAATTGCTTTTCTTCCTACTTTCACTCTTAATCTTTGTTAAATTATTTAGTTACTAAGCTTAGGTATCAGCCTAAGAAAGCCTGACTTGTCTGGAGCACCACTGGTGCCCTCTGGCAATGTAAGTCGCATTGGGAAGCTCAATGCTTAGTCTTATTGGAATCTATAGCAGTTTCAACAAATAACCTCTAGCAGATCTTGATTGACTAAGTCAAAAAGAAGAATTTAAAATATTTCATATTTTCCCCTTAAGAAAACGTTGGACAGATTGAACCTTTTCAAAGACCTTTGGAAATGATAGTGTGCTGAAAAGTTTGTCTAGATAATTATTGGGTGCCTGAGTGAGAAGATAGGACTCTTTCCTAATTTACACCCTTTAATTTTATATATGCATATGCTGTTATCAAATATCTCCAGGTAAATTACATTTTCATACTGTCAGGCTTTAATTAGATTCCTTTATGCCACCATAGAGTTAATCATAATCTCATATTTTGGAATTATGCACCCAGATTTGTTTATTTTTTTCCCAGCACATTGCGCTGCTTCTGGTTCTGGCTTTTTAGAAAGAAAACCTATTTCTAGCTTTTCTTAAGCTAGATTGTATTTCTTTATTTGAAATTTCTAGGAAGAATGCATAGCCTTGTCAATGTAATCCTTTTGCTTGAAGAAGAAAAATATTACTTGTTGAAAATGTAGTACCTCCACAGCTCTGTATCCCTGTTTTTAGCACAGAATAAACATAATGCACATTAACTGTGACATTGTTTCCAGCAGACTGCAGAGCAATTTCAAACAGCAGGAAAAGTTGTCTATCACCTAGACTGAAAAATTAGATTGTTCTCTGAATTAAAAGCTGTTTTGTTGCTTCCAATATGGATACATGCTGAGACTCAGTTAGTGAACCATTCTTCTCCTAATACACAGTTACACATTAAAAGTAAATTAAAGAAGACTCCTAACATACAAGTATTGTCCTCTCATTAAAAATAAGACAAAACATCTGCTGGGTGCTTAAGATAATGATTCTTTAAACTTTTGTTTTTCAGGTTCTTCCTTCAAATCCAGCTGTAGCAAAGGAGAAAAAACATTAGAATTCATCCCGGTAAATCTTCATCTCCAAAGAATGCATGTGCATAGTCCTCGATTGAAAGGTAAAGTGTATTCTGCAGAGAAATTTTCCAAGTATGACAAAGTATGTTTTGAATTGCAATTAAACTTTCAACTAAGAGATGTGGTTTTCATTGTAGCCCATATTAAGATGTAAATATTTGAATTTATGTATCCTGTTTTAAGGATGAACATTGGGTGGACATGCTTTCAGATTTAAAACTGCAATGGAACTGAAAGGTATGCTGTTTAGAGAGTTGAATCTTCGTAATTTTGAATCATTTAATCACTGTTAAATTTTGTAGGTGGGACAAAAAGATGCTGCAGATAAAAACCATGGAAAATAATAGTATTACATTGATTCATTTTTTCATAAATTTATGTGCAGTTTGGACTTTTACAGATTTGGAGAATGCTGAGGAGAAAAAGCGTCTCACAAGAAATACAGTGACTTATAAAGAAAATTCTGAGATTCATTTTATGTTGCATGTGTTTTGCCAGTTAGTGAAGTTTGTGCAGTATTAGCTCATTTGTAAGATTTGTGCAGTATTGTAAGATTTGATACAGGAGATTTCTTGCATGACCATATTGTTGCTTGGTTTGGTTTGGCTTGTTTGGTGGTTTTGCTTTTTCTAATAAAATCAAAATCAATCTTCCAAATTTATTATTTCAAAATCTGTGCTGTACAGGCTCAAAGTGTTTATTTTTTCACTTTAATGGGATCTAGAAACTGTGTGTTAATTTCTTGCCTCTGTTTTGTATACGTATCTGGATCCTGTGTTCCCAAAGGTTTTGATTTCATTCTCTCATGCCTGTGCATCTGCTTCTAAAACCCAAGCTTTCTAGATCAGGTGATGTTTGGAATATTTCTGGAGCAACTGAGTATGTACTGTCCATAGAAGACCACACTTAAATCATGTTATCAAAGAAGTGAACAGCTTGCCCATTCTCCAGATTTCAAATTCTTAAACTAGCATGCAGACACTGCCACTGAGATTGATCGGAAGACCTAGATATGTGCTGGAAAGTAGGAATCAGGCCCAAATTTAAAGCTGTGCAAGGGATTTCTCTGCCTCATCTTTTGAAGGCACAAGTTTTGGATACTGGCAGCAGATGGAAAACTAAGAAGTGGTTAACTACATTTCTTTTAAGTTGTGGGAGTTTTTTTGATAAATTCCAGGTGTGTTGTGCTCATGTTGTTTCTATAAAACTTTGAACTAATAAGTAAATGTAGAATATATGTTCACTGAAATGTATTGGTAGCTTATGTAGGACTCAAAATAATGTGTGGTTGCAGTGCAGAACTAATACTGTCATGATTCATAATGACACACTGCACAGTGTTCAGTAAGAGTCACATCCTTCTAGGGCATTTGCTTAATTTTCCATTGTGGTTTATAATGTCAGTGCAGTGTTAAAAAAGCAAGTCTTACCTGTCTTGTTTCTGAGGTGTTTCTGGTTGGTTGGTATGTTGGGGGCTTTTTTTCCGCTCACTGTGCTACCAGAGATAGCGATAACAGCACAAAATATTTCCTCCTAGAGACTGCTGGGATAAACTTACCAGCCTAGGTGATGCGAGTTGCACGGTTCAGTTAAGGATGGTGTTACTTCTAAACTTTATATCTTAGAGTGGTTAGAGTTGGAAAGGGCCTTAAGATCATCTAGTTCCAACCTCCCTGTAATGGGCAGGGGTGCATCACACTAAACCATGTCACCCAAGGCTCCGTCCAGCCTTGCCTTGAACACTGCCAGGGATGGAGCATTTACCACTTCTTCAAGCAACCTGTGCCAGTGCCTCACCACCTTTACAGTAAAGAACTTCCTCCTTATATCTAACCTGAACTTGCCCTGGTTTAGTTTGAACCCATTACCCTTTGTCCTATCACTACAGTCCCTAATGAATAGTCCCTCTCCAGCATCCCTGTAGGCCACCTTCAGATACTGGAAGGCTGCTATGAGGTCTCCACGCAGCCTTCTCTTCTCCAGGTTGAACAGCCCCAACTTTCTTAGCCTGTCTTCATACGGGAGGTGCTCTAGCCACCTGATCATCCTCATGGCCCTCCTCTGGACTTGCTCTGACATCTCCATGTCTTTTTTATGTTGAGGACACCAGAACTGTACACAGTACTCCAAGTGGGGTCTCAGAAGAGCAGAGCAGAAGGGCAAGGATCACTTCCCTTGACCTGCTGGTCATTCTCCTTTTGATGCAGCCCAGGATACGGTTGGCTTTCTGGGCTGCGAGCGCACACCGCCGGCTCATGTTAAGTTTCTCATTAACCAACACCCCCAAGTCCTCCTCAGCAGGGCTGCTCTGAATCTCTTCTCTGCACACTGTAGCTGTGTTGGGATTACCCTGTCCCAGGTTCAGGGGCTTGCACGTGGTCCTTTTCCTTGTTGAACTTCATGAGATTGGCATTGGCTCACCTCTCAAGCATGTCCAGGTTCCTCTGGATGTCATTCCTTCCCTCCAGCATATCAACTGAACCACACAACTTGGTATCATCAGCAAACTTGCTGAGGGCGCACTCAATCCCACTCTCCGTGAACAGGACCAGTCCCAACACTGACCCCTGAGAGACATCACTCGTTACTGGTCTCCAGCTGGACATTGAGCCATTGAGCACAACTCTTTGCATGCAGCCATCCAGCCAATTCTTTATCCACCGGGTGGTCTGTCAAATTGATGTCTTTCCAGTTTAGAGACAAGGAAGTCGTGTGGGACAGTGTCAAATGCTTTGCACAAGCCCGGGTAGGCGATGTCAACTGCTCTACCGCTGTCCATCAGCTGCGTAGTCCCATCATAGAAGGCCACCAGATTTGTCAGGCAGGATTTCCCCTTAGTGAAGCCATGTTGGCTGTCACCAACCACCTTGTTGTTTTGATGTGCCCTAGCATGGTTTCCATGAGAAAGTGCTCCGTGATCCTGTCAGGCAGAGATGTGACTGACTGAACTGTGTTTCCCCAAGTCTTCCATTTTCCCCTTCTTGAAAATGGAGGTTATATTTCCCTTTTTCCAGTCATCAGGAACTTCACCTGACTGCCATGATTTTTCAAATGTGGTGGACAGTGGCTTAGCAACTTCATCTGCCAGCTTCTTCGGGACTTGTGGATGGATTTCATCCAGTACCATGGACTTGTGCACATTCAGGTTCTGAAGATGATCTTGAATCTGATCCTCTCCTACAGTGGGCCTAAGGTCTCCATTCTCACAGTTCCTGCGTCTGCCTCCCAATACTTGGGCAGTGTGGCTAGAGTACTTGCCGGTGAAGACTGGGGCAAAGTCGTCATTGAGAGCCTCAGCCTTCTCCAAATATATCCTATTTCTCAGGAAGCCTTAATGAGCCCTGTGCTGCCTGTGCCTAAATCAGCTTATTCAGTACTAATCTGTGCCACGTAAGCATGTGCTTAGCATTAAGTGAAAATATCTCTCTGATTATGCTGAAAATACTGTGAACTTCTGGTACCTTCTGTAAAGGGTGATAAATTTCTGTAATGTCATCTGTGATTCTGTTTAATAAAGAATTCTGCTGCTTGCATTTAATTTTAGCAGCATCCTTTACAGATAAAAGATTATGTTGATTCATACATATAAGCAAATCATAGTACAGTGCATAATTTATTAATAAATTGAGATTATTAAATTTGCTGTCACTGTAGAAACATGTAAATTGCACTGTAAAGTTTTGCCTTATAAGTACACTCTGCATCTAAGCAGGTTGTAAAACAGTCGGTACAAACAATGGTTGTGGGAGTACTAGATTGTGTACTGCTGATGTTTATTCACTTTCAATTTAGAACATGGGAACTTCTGAGTATCTGTTAGGTACTGTATTGTTTCAATATTTTGTTATTTCTTCTACTGAGCAACGGTTTCTCCAAACATTTTGGCAAGATGGGGAGTTATTGTGGCAGAGTATGACAGCATTGCCCAGGGAAGTTGTGAATGCTTCATCCCTGGCGGCGTTCAAGGTGGGGTTGGACATAGCCTTGGATGGCATGGTTTAGTGGGAGGTGTCCCTGCCCATGGCAGGGGGGTTGGAACTCGATGATCTTGAGGTCCTTTCCAACCCTTACTATTCTATGATTCTATGATTCTATGAATTTTAATGTAGTTACTGTTTTGAAATTAATTCACTCAAAAGCATTTTTAGATTTGTAATGACTACACATGGCCAGAACTGTAATTTTACGTCTTTTCAAGAAAACCTTCTTTCCACAGGGTATTGTATGTTTATTTGCTAAATAAAAAAGTTGAATGAAATATGCTACTGAATCACCCCCAACTTTTGCACTGCTGGAGTTTTGTTTTCTTTTGTTTTCAATGAGTTTTCTCCTTTCTCCTCCAAAATCATTTTGCTTGTGGCATATGGTTAATCCATATTTGAAAAGGGTACAGAAAGAACTAAATGTTAGAATCATTTTCTAAATTTAGAACTTGAAGTTATAAAACACTCCCTTTTTTCTTTAGCTGATGTTTGCTTTGCTGACATCTTGTTACACTCAAGTTTAGAGATTGTAAAGCATTAATAGAGAAGAGAACTTGTGTTAAAATCAGGGCATTTCTTCTTGCCTGTATTTTTTGGACTGACACCTTGTTAAGAGGAGCTCTTTTTATTTCTCTGTTTACAAAATGGGTTCCTCAATATGTTTAGGATATTTTGCTAGTACTATAGTATGGATACAAGAAAAAGTAATTGATTTTTATTATATTTGCTTTTGGTTGGATAAATTATTTCTATATCTATTGCATAGCTACCATCCCATCTGTTTAGTTCTGTAAATGTTCACAGAGGTGGTGATTAAACAAGCTGAGCCATAAAACTGTCTTTAACCCTTACCATGTTAGATGTCTTAATTTTGGGAGCGTAAAATAGGTTTTAATCCCATTGACCATGTGCATGCCCACTGATATGTGCTTTTTTATTCAACATGTTCAATTACAGGCTTACTTTTACTGAACTTTGATTTGGGTTGTTATCGACAACTCACATGGAATAGAAAATGCCTGTGTGTTTAAGCTTACAGTAGGAACAGCTTTGAGAAAAATACTATTTCATTATGGGATAACTGGATCCCTAACTATTTGATAAACACCACATTTTGCTTTGTTCATCATAACTACAAATTTATATATTGCCATAGCTTTGCTTTTGTCCCTGTTCATACAGTAAGTGTGTTTGTTTTAAACAAATTTGGTGGACTGAAGAAATTCTTATTTTGCTTCTGGCCAGTGTGAGACACTGTCTCTATGAAGGCAAACATGTTACTTCAGTTCAATATTGAACAGTGCTTGACATAAAAATCCCTCAGCTCTTTAAATCGGTCTGATAAAGCCTAGGTTTATGGAACTTCTATCCTGTCACTGTGGATATCACCATCATGCAGAAGCTGTGTTTTGTTTGTGAAGGAGTGATGGGCAGGTAGTTTATATTTCTGTGTGGTGAAGGGATTGTTGGTTTTGGGCAAGTGTGTTATTGGTGTTAGTGTTTCACTTGTACCAGTAGGAGGTGAGTGGTATTTTTGAGTCAGAATAATTGGTATGAAATGATGATTGACTTAAAGCTCTGTTTCCTTGCACTCCAATCTTCTGCATTTTCTTCCTTCAATTTCTGAAGTAGGTATTTGAAGAAGCCTTGAGGGGTCTTTCTAACACCTATTAATTAATATTTTGGGAGAAACATGCTGACAGTACGGTACAGCTCCTACAACTCTGCTGGATTTTAAGGTCTGTCTCAACTGTATTGTCAGCAGTCATTTGTTCTTGAAGTGGACAATGGTTGTGAGTTACTGGAGCATTCCTGTACCAGTGCACTCATGCTGACACTGCATGTGCTTTACAAGAAGCTTCCTTGATGTGAAAGTGGACCACATGAAAAGGCCTTCCTTGTAGCACTTTCCAGCATACTGTCCTCTGGAAAGTGGGAATGAGACTGCCCCCTGACTGTCACTACGGTTGTAGACATTTTCTTCTTAGCCACTCTCACTCTCCCATGTTTGCTTTCATGGGGTAGACGCTCAGCTGTTCTGGGTGTGTTTGTGTCTCAAACATCCTTAACGATGATGAGAAGATGCCGTAGGCTGAATTAAAGCTTCCTTAAGCCTTTCTCCATAAAGTTAGCCATAAGCAGGGTCATTATTTATTTTTAAAACAGGGGTAGCAAAAGCATCAGGGTTTACTCTTTTAAGTATTTTCTTGAGTTAGTCTGTAAACGTATTCAGAAGATGTTATTCAGTTACCCTGATGGATTCATATCTTATTTTGGTTTCAAGCCACCATTTTTTTTTTTAAGGAGTAGAACTACTTATTGTCAAGTACTGATAGAGCTCTAATAGCCAAAGATTATGTAGTATAGACTAATCTCTAGTAAGACCTGAAAGAATGAGCTATTTAAGAATCTCGATGCTCACCTTAGGCTAATGAAATTATGTCACTTCTCCTTTTAAGTGGAAATTGAAGAGTCGCCAATTCATTAGAGTACAAATCGATTTGAGTGAATATGCTTTGATATTCAGCTCTGGAAATAAAACATAATTCATTAACTGTGAATCATTAGTACAGTGTTCATGCTTCTAGGGATATTTATCATCAAAATGCAAGAAAAGTTATATTTTAGGGAAGGATTAGATTTTAATTTAAATGGAAAGCTTCCTTAATAAATAAAATAGTTCACAGAAAAAAATTCCTCTAACGCTTCCTTTAGAAATACATTGTAAAAATAAGGCATTCTGACCTGTATTTTCATACCTCCAGTAAGCTTGGGCACAAAACAGGTACTGCTTACTGCAAACATAAATTCTGCAAATGTAAATTTAGAACTTGAAGGAATAATTATTGTGTTTTGGGGTGTAATTAAATCTTCGTCTCTGCATTGACAATCAATCACAGGCACAAAATGAAATGCTGTTTTTAAGATGATGTTCCACCTTCAGTTCTGTAACCATAGAGAAAAAGTTCATCCCATATGTCACAAGATATCAGGTACATACAGAGAGTAATAACAGTTTGTTGTCTCATCAAGAATTTCAATAGTATGGTATATTTTCCATTCTGTTAGCTTTTCAGCTGAAAACAGCTGACTTATTCTGTGTTTATAAGCATACATAAAAAGGAAGTACATGTCATAGAACAGGGTTCTTCAATTTAGCATTAAACAGGTAATTATATCTGCAAGTGGAAGCTAAACAAATTCAAAGCAGAAAATAAGTGGAGATTTGATTGATCGATTAATCTTTGGAGCAACTTCTCTCAGAATGTAGCAAATTCATTGTCACTTGAAGTCTTTAAATCAGAATCAGATTGTGTTTGTTTGTTTGTTTGTTTTTAAAGATGCCTTTACTCAGACAGAAAATATAATCTTGATGCCGGAATCATTAGCTGTAGTTCAAGCAGTCAGACTCTTCAGTTCCATCATAATGGTCTCTTTTGACTCTAAAATGCATGAATCTGTGCATCTCAGTATGAATGCAAGTTAAATAATGGAAGGGGTAATAAAGTGAAATACACAAAGGGCCAATTTACTTGGCAGCTTTGTGAACTGCAGAGCTGGAATATTGTTCTATGCTGTGGCATATAATTTAGATGTAGCAATAAATCAGATAAACTTTCTAAGGTGTGCAGGTGGCTATATGGAAAGATTGATTAGCCTTTGGACCTCCTTGAGATACAGATTCTTGATTATTCCTTGGAACTAATATAGACCTGTTGTCCTCACATCTTGTAGAGTAGATTTCATAGTGTTGCCATACCATGGGGATAGGCCCATGCAAATCTCTGTGCTTGTCTGTTCCTGTTCCAGATGCTCTGTATGATGTCATCACAGTGGGAGCCCCAGCAGCGCATTTCCAAGGATTTAAGAATGGTGGTCTTCGAAAACTGCTGAGTAAATTTGAGGCAGAAAGACGAAAGTAAGTAATTTTATAAGTAGCTACGAAAATATCATTAAAGTTGCATTAAAATGTTATGAGCTCACTTGAATAACAAAACGGTTTACCCTGCTGAACGCATGGAAGATTAAAATCTAGTAGGACTGAACAAGGATGCGTTTATAACCTATTTCCTTTATCTTTCCTGCTTTATTGGGCTGCAAAATTGAAGCACAGTTTCCTTTTAGTGTCAAGACTCATTTTTGAACACAAACTCAAAATTGTGACATTTTCTTCCTATATTTTGGGAAGCTTGAGGAATATCAGTGCTTGAAAACATGCTGTTCAGAATGAGATAGCGTTTTGGTAATTCTTGTGCTAAGTGGAAAGCAGCTAGAGACAATTTTTCAATATATAGTAACTTCATTTCTGACAGCCCTGGGTATTGCGAACAAAAAGTATTTTTAGCCTGTCTGTGAAGTAAACAAGGAGCTCCTCTTGGTTTTCAGAAAGATTAAATGAGACTAAGCATAGATAAGACCCTAATGTTTCAGTTTATTGTGGTACTCAAATGCTTTGTTAACCACCCAACGTGAACAATACTGTTAGTTGCATATTTTGCTAACCAAGAATTGGATGTATTTGTGTTTGTTGCTATGGCTGTTAAGAAATTTCAAGCAGCCACAGCTGTCACTGGCAGCACCCATAGTTGTGACTGCTCAACACTTCAACTAACTGTGCCAACCCCGTGCAGTCAATGGCACAACATTCAAAAGGGAATGCAGGAAGATACTGCGCATATGCTAATCTAAGCATTGGGATGCTCCGTAGAGAATGAATTCCATTGTTTTCCATGCTCAGAAAAGTTTCATAGTTACAATATCATAAAGAATGAGCAGAAATTATAAAAATCTATTGTTGACTTCTAGGTTGACTAGAAATTGGCATCAGTACTAAAACCAAACTAAAACCAGAAGATGTATTTGCTTTGAAAACTGCATTTTTATTTTTTCTCTTTGCATTGCATAAGATAAAAGCCTGATTAAATCTTCCAAAGTCTTTCATTTCCCTTGCCACCTCTGATGAGAAAGCTTGCTTGTGAAATGTGAACATCACTGTTCACACAAGACTGATGAGTGGACTTCCTGTTAACAATAGGTACATATTCTACTATCTGCAACTGGATAGGCAGCCTTATCCCCATGATAAGGAGGCATATGAAGTACGTGATGAAGAAAATGTCCAAAGGCATTTCTTAAAATAGCTGCTTTTTAACTATCTGATTAATATAGTTGCAGTTGTATTTAGTGGGGTTTTATTACATTTCATAAGAAGAAAATAATGTCATCAGTAATATAAAGAACTTCACAGTGTTTTGCTTTCAGAAAATGAACACTTTCTCACTTGCACAGTCCTGCAGCATATCCATATTGACAGAATGTGATTTCCCAAAGTGGAAGATAGCTGTGAGGCAAACTTGAAATCATTAACTGAGGTTTCTGTTCCTTGAAGAAAAGGAAAAGGCTTTGTAGGGAAGAGACCTAGTCTTTCTTGAGTACTTCCTGGAGGAACATATTGCAGTATCTCACAGGAATGGATAGACAATGCTCTTGTTTCTTAGATGCCCATAGCAGGAGAAGATGATGGGCTAGACTCATTTCTTTGGATCCTATTCAATGTTCTATGTCAAAAGGCTAGGATGGCAAAGGATACTCAGTGCTGCACAGCCTCTTCTCATTTTCATTCAATCTTCTTTTACTGACTCAATCATGTAGACCTCTAAGTTGACAGATTGTGATCAAGAGCACAGGGTAAAGCTTTGTGCAGATTTTATCAAAGCATTTCATACCTATTTCAAAGTGCCTACACATCACCTTATATTTGCCTTGCTGCTTAGACTTATTTGCATCCCTCCGAAGCACATGTATTTTGGTGACTTTCAAGGGCAGAGTACTGGACTTTTACTCCAACAGTGCAGTTTTCAGGTTTCCTTGTTCCCACAGAAGAGCAAAAATCTGTATTTAGGATGATATAACTAGGGTAACTGTTAGCATCCTCTCAGACTCTTCCTGAAAAAAAAGAGCCTCCGTCAGGCTAACAAACTTTTGAGCATTAAAAGCAGCGGGCTGCAATTTTAGCAAATCACTTACCATACCTGAAGAAACGGACACTTAGCATATGAATTCCCATGAAGTAGAAAAGAGGAAACCTCCAAAATTCATCTATCTTTGAGAGCAACATGGAGCAAACTCAACTAGAAGATCCTGTGTGAGTCAAAAGACAGGAGCAAGTAAGCTCTGAATATGATCTCACTTATTTGAATATTGAAGAATTGGTCTACTTTAAATATATGCACGAAGTGACCATTCTCATTCTTACCACGGAGAATTTCTTTCACTGTGGCAATGACAACTTTATTTTGTAGGCACCTGTTTGTTTAACTGCATGAGGATAGTTTGAGGACACAGAGCATTTCCAGGGGCAGCTTTTACAATTTAAATTTCCTGGTTTACAATGGGAGCAGCTTTTCTGAGGATCTGGTTGAAGGAAGAAGTGACTCCTTGAGATATCAGTCAGAATACAAAATGAACAGAAAAAAAATGCAGATTTAGCAGCCATTTCCTCTAGGCGAACTGAGCTGATTACATAGAAGAAGATGTGGGAAGAGATTATTTTTCAAGCCAATCCTGGTAGCTTTCAAGATACTATTAGTATACTGTTAACACATGACAGAATGCCTAGCATGCCTTTGACCTTCAGGCTGATTATTAGAATAGGTTATTGAAATATTCAGCAGTGTCACCATATCACAGAATATTCCTTGCTCAAATCTATGCCTGTGGAATTAACAAACAAGAAGAACTGTCAGCTGGTAGCAAGGTTATATCCCACTTTGCAAGAGCATAATTGCATTTGCAGTTGCCAAACCAGAACAAGATTGAAACATATATTTCATGAAAGTTTATCAAACAGAGAAATGTGGAAAATGTGTATCTGAAGATAGGGCTGGCATATTTTCTATTGCATATAGAAATTTTTTATTATATATATATTTTGTGCAGACAAAGGAGGGGAAGGTATTTGTCCTGGGTTCAGCAGTAGCAGTCATTTTTCTCCTTCTTAGTAGCTGGTGCAGTGCTGTGGTTTTGACTTTCAGCCTGGGAACAGCACTAATAACACTGATGTTTTCAGTTGCTGCTCAGTAATGTTCACTCTGACCAAGGACTTTCTGAGTCTCATGCTCTGCCAGGGAGGAGGGGAAGCTGGGAGGAAGCAGAGACGGGACACCTGACCCAAACTGACCAAAGAGGTATTCCATACCACAGCACGTCATGCCCACTATATAAACTGGGAGCAGTTACCCGGAAGCATTAGATCACTGCTCGCTTGGGCTGGGTATTGGTCGGCAGGTGGTGAGCAGTTGTATTCTCTTCCCTTGTTATTTCCCTTATCATTATTATTACTGGTGATAGCAGCAGTGGTTTGTGTTATACCTTAGTTACTGGACTGTTCTTATCTCAACCCGTGGGAGTTACATTCTTTTGACTCTCCTCCCCATCCCTCTGGGAGAGGGGAGGAGGAAGCAGGGCGGGGAGAGAGCGAGCGGCTGTGTGGTTCTGAGTTACCAGCAGGGCTTAAACCACGACAGTATTATATAATATTATTTGTTAAAAAATGCAGTATTTTTGCAGTTCTCTCATTTGTTACCACTAAGCAAGTCATATTTAAAAAAAAAAAAAAAAAAAGAGACTTCTGAAAATGTGACCTCAAGTAATAGGGAGAAGGTGAAAAACAAGACTTAATGGTATGCAATCTGAAGGCAGGTCCATTGTTTTATTACCCATTCACAATATGGACTGGTTTTGATTTGCAACAAAAACATAGATAAAAGGGTTTGCTACTGCAAATCTCAGGCCTGTCTATAAGTCATGGCTGTAATATGTCTGTCCCTTTAGTAGCTAGTGGTGAACTTCACAAGACCAGTAAGAGCAAAGGAGTTTATTTATTTATTTATTTGTTTAATCTTGTTTAGTCATAATAGCATTTAAACCCAAATAATTGAAGTTTGATCACCGTATGTGAAATCATTGCACAATGTGACTTGTATGTGTATAATGCAATACAGATTCATTTTAGATCTTTTTTCATCATGTTGTATTGGTTTATTCTTTTTATGTTTTCCTTCCTTATTTCTAGCTAAAAGTGAAAGTCAGTCAGTTGTTCAGGTTCAGTCCTCTGTTGGCCTGCTGGTATAGGTTACTTCTTCTGCAAATGGAAGGCCTTGTAGTCTTCATCACCATCATCACCAGCCTACATGGTATAACAAATTATTTTTAGAGCTCAGTTGTGCGGGAACATAAGGCAGTATACCTTATACTGTATACAGTAAGTTATGCACATAGAATGTCTTGCTGCTTGAAGTGTGCATAAATCACTTACAAGGTACTTTCCAGGACTTTTTTTCTTATTTAAAACCTAATTTGATAATCTCTGGTGTAGCCAAAACACGTAGCCTAATGATAACAAGATTTTTAATGCCCAGGTACTCGCCATCAAGAAAAATAGGTGTCCCACAAGTGCATTAGGTGCTGTAATTCACTACGGTTTTGTAGACCATTTCTATCAAGTTCCTCAGAAATTACCCTGCTTTAAATCAGCACAATCTTAAAGCTGGAATAGCACTGAAAAGGATTTTCTGTTTATATTTTCTTTTTAAAGCCATAATAATTTATTTGGGTTTAAGCTGCCCTGAAGGACCCTCTTTTGTTTGACTACTCCTTGCTTTTGTCAAGGTGTGAGGCGTGTTTGTTTATGAACATAGAGCCATAGAATGGTTTTGGTTGGAAGGGACCTTTCAGATCATCCAGTTCCAACCTCCCTGCCATGGGCAGGGGCAACTTCCACTAGACCAGGCTGCTCAAAGCCCCATCCTGCCTGGCCTTGAGCACTGCCAGGGATGGGGAAGCCACGACTTCTCTGGGTAACTGTGACAGTGTCTCACCACCCTCATAGTGAAGAATTTTCTCCTATGCCTAATCTAAATCTCCCCTCTATCATCTTAAAGCCATTCTCCCTTGTCCTGTCACTACATGGCAGTGGCAAAAGTCCCTGTTCAGATTTCTTGTAGGCCCTTTTAGGCACTGGAAGCTGCTCTAAGGTCTCCCCTGAGCCTTCTCTTTTCCAGGCTGAAAAAGCCCAACTCTCTCAGCCTGTCTTCGTAGGAGAGGTGCTCCAGCCCACAGAGCATCTTCATGAGCCTTGTCTGGATTCATTCCCACAGGTCCATATCCTTGCTTAACAATATTTGGATAAAAAGGCAGGTTTTTATTTGGAAATCCCTGGTTTTGTTGATTTAAAGGAAGTTCTTATTGTTACTTTTAACTTAACCACTTATGCATTAAAAACACACTTTCCCCAAAGGGTTTGTTACCACATCCATAAAAACACTGAGGAACATGAAATATTTTTAGACAAGTGCATCTATTTCCTCTGCTGAGCTGAATTATTTTGTACGATGGACAACAAACAATGAAACTCCCCAGCTCTTATATTGGATGCTATCTTTCTTGAAAAGCAATTTAAGAGTCCTATGCCAGGATACATAATCTGAAAAGATGGCAATTCTCATGCAGTAGCACCAACACCACAGACTGACAAATATTTTGCAGCCTGTTCAGCAACAGGATGGAATTACTTAGTGCTGTCTTCCACTCCTTCCTCTTTTTCTCCCCTCTTTCCTCACTTTTCTTTGCTGGCCTGATTATTCTTTGTATTTATAATTAGCAATTACAGAAATACTTCACAAACCTTCCTGGAAAACAAGACAATCCAAAATTTCCTACTTTCATAAACAGCCTTAAGACAGAAACAAATTATAGGCATTGCTTGAGCACAGCTTTAGTAAGCAAAAGTTGATTATAAATACATGTTACTGGAAATTTTATCAATGCTGAGATCTTCCTTCAACTCATTTCCACTCTCTGAGGAACCTAACAGGGTACTGTTCCACAGAAAATCTAGCAGCCATTGAAATAATAATGGATTGCATTTCATCTAGTTGTAGCCTTTCTTCTCAGAGGGAAACCACAACTTGTCATGCATTGCACTGTTCCCGGAGATATTATTCTTTGCTCACTTTCCCCTGGTTTGTTTTTGTGTGTGTGTGTGTGTGTGTGTGTGTGTGTGTATTCCTATATATGTGTGAGAAAGAGAGATTAGACTTCATGGAGATGAATATTTTTTTTCTTTGGCCATAAATCAGTGTTGTTGGAAGTTTTGCTGGGAAACTGCCAAAGATTATACTATTTGTTGAGATATAAAAATCTCTTCAGTATTTTCCAGGCACTAGACACTCAGGACAGAATTGTTTCCTTAAGCAGGTGTAAAAGAAAAGGGACCAGGGCTGGAAAAAGAAGAGAAGGAAGAGTTGAGGAGCTTTGTATGTGAAGGTTAGAAAGGATCATATGTTTTGGAGAGCAAGAAACCATTCCTTCTCCGTGGACCCATGGAGTCCCACTAATGTAAAGATACTCTTAAATTAATTTGAAGAACTGTGAAAGGCTTTCCCTGGGCATTCAATCTGCCTGGACTTAATCTTCCTAGGAAGGTTCACTATAAGATTCACCTATGCCCCTGTGGCATCAGTCCTACTTAGGTCTCCAGAGGGCTGATGAAGAGCATCTTGACCTTTCTTTTCACTGAAACTGGTGTCCAACATAACCAGCTGAAGGCGTTGATGTAGAGTTATTCCAAGGGTCAGTTAGGAATGAAGAGGAAATAGAAGAGCAGCAAGAGAAGCTGTGCATATAGCCTTAGCCATTGCTTCAAGATAAGGATTTATGGAGATTTGGACTTAGTGGGTAATGATAGATTAGAACTAATAATTTTATTTTCCTCAGTATTCAAAGTCAGAATTTCCAAGTTTGCAAGGGAAATCTTCAGCACTGATAACATCAAAATCTCGGAACTGATAACATTGTTTAGTTTTGTTTCCTGAAGCAGCAAATTGTCCTGATGTTGAGGGGTTTTAATGTAGCAAATTTATTTTTGAGCCTCACTTCCCCCTTCAGACAGGATACACGTGATGCATAAATAAGCCACTGAATTGGTATCTTTGGTAATGTACGTAAGTTGGAGGTTATCTGGGTGTACATGTTCTTGCTGCATATACTTTAACTGGATTCTTGCTGTTAATGTCTGTGGTTTTGACTCTGGAAAAAAGCAAGGTCAAATGTTCATTGTTGAAAGATTTTAACCCCGTCCCAGATGGTGACAATTTAACTCAGTCACAGAAATTACTCAGTTAACAGCAGGAGTGGAGTTACTTGGAGTATCATTAAAAATTAGACATTTAGCATATTGCAGTATTTATTTTCAGGCAAAAAACTTTGTTAATTTAAATTGCAGATATAGTCAATGTAATTTTTATTCAAATTACATGACCGTGTCATTAAACCAATTTTCAAAATGAAATGACCACTGACAGCCGTATGTACGTAGTTAATGATGGTGCCAATATGTGGAAATGATTAAATGTGATTTTTATACGCTTAGTGAGAGCTTTGAAACTTAACCCAGAAGACATTATTATAGAGTTTTTCAAAAGGTACCTGGCTAATAATGTATTTTGCACATCAAAGGTAGGTTTTCATAGTGCTGCTGACATCCCACACTGGACCTACTCATGTGGCCTTTGGCCCAGTGCGAAAGTTTCTTACTTGTAATTCCCTTCATCTAATTTCTGCATTATGACACCTGTGAAAAGTTTCTCTACGTGTTCTGTTGGTAGCTGCTTCTTTTAAGTAATGCTGCTTATATACCACAGCTGTATGTGGCAGCAAGCTCTAAAAGTAGTTATTTGTAAAGAAACTAATTTCTGTGACTTGGAAGTAATAATGTCTTTTCATGAATGGCAAGGCCACAGAAAATCTTAGGCTAGTCTTAGATGGAACGCTGTTGAGACACAACAATTACAAATTTCAGATACTCCCGAGCATGTTGTTTCTGAATAATAATTGTGCACTTTCTTGGGGGAGAGAAGTTGCCCTCAAATTCTGAAAGAAACTGAATATTTGGAATCATATCATGCTTTCTGGGGGTCAGGAATTGTTAAATTAGCCAAATAATGAGGCCTGATTGAACACTTAATTTTGAAGAAAAAGTCATTCTCTGTTTATTATTTCCTTTATTTAAAAGCTGTGATTGCCTTCATTAGAATGAGAACTACCTACAATTTTAGTATCTCTCTTTCCTCTTTCTTATATCATTGACTGTAGCTTTTCTGCTGCAATATTTGGTGAAACTTAGAGCTGTGGGAGATCTGTGAAAATGACCTGGGAATTAAAGGCTGAGGGGAATCCCAGAAAGAAGTGTGTGCATGGTGAGCTTGATAACAGTGTTAGCCAGATTCAAACTGCAAAAAGGCTGTTTGATAATGGGAGGGGGAAGCCTGAAGGGGAATTAGAGAAGATTATTCAGTGCTGTGAAGCATCAAGACTTTTAAGACTATGTCTTCACTACAATTAACATAGACTATATTACTCTTTGTCCCTGCCCTGCCTACTGAGTCTGACAGCTTGAGAGCTGTGGTGAATTTAGAGAGAGCTCTAACTTTGGAAGTTTCTTTCCCTAAGTGTTTGCACCTTGAAGTCAGCCCTGGGGCCAATTCCTCATTTCCCAGAGGGACAGGGATTATTCCCCCCCCCCCCCCCAAATCAGTAGGAGAGATATTTTGTGCTATTCATTTTGTTGAAATATTCGGAATTCTGGCCTCTGCACTCAGCGGTACAGCAATTCAAGTAGTCGACTGCTAAGTGGAGATGCATAGTGATTTTGATGTGGCTGGTAGCATGACTGATCATGGCAAAGCTTCACTGACTCAGATGCCCTTCATCCCGACTACCTCCACAAAGAGTATCTAAAAATAGAGACATCATTGAAAAATGGAGAAGTAGGTTGGGGTATTTTGGAATTCGTGACTGCAACTTAGCAAAGTAAAGCAAGAGGCTTAATTTTAAGACTGCTTGCATCTATCATTATTTGGCAGAAGATTTCAGCCTTTTAAGTTGTAAGGAAGTGACTTCCTTTGGACTTCTCAGTGTGCATTGCATATGTCCTTTATTGATTTAAATTTAATTTTGAATTAATTTCTGATGGGGGAGTGAAGAGATCTGGGAAAAGACTGAAATGAAAAATGGTGCATATTGTTCAATGGATTGCACAAATTTTAGGTCTTAATTTGTGAAATTAGGAAGGAAATTAAAATGGTTGGGAGAAGGCAGAAGTGTCTGAAGGATGTATGGTAAAAGGACCCAGGAGAAAAGAAGGGAAAGGCTTACAGAACCAACTGGGGACTAGCATGTATGTTGCTCTGGCATTGGTAATGTTCTAGGAGTTGCTTGGTGTCCTGAATTCAGCAGTAGCAGTCATTTTTCTCCTTCTTAGTAGCTGGTGCAGTGCTGTGGTTTTGACTTTCAGCCTGGGAACAGCACTAATAACACTGATGTTTTCAGTTGCTGCTCAGTAATGTTCACTCTGACCAAGGACTTTCTGAGTCTCATGCTCTGCCAGGGAGGAGGGGAAGCTGGGAGGAAGCAGAGACGGGACACCTGACCCAAACTGACCAAAGAGGTATTCCATACCACAGCACGTCATGCCCACTATATAAACTGGGAGCAGTTACCCGGAAGCATTAGATCACTGCTCGCTTGGGCTGGGTATTGGTCGGCAGGTGGTGAGCAGTTGTATTCTCTTCCCTTGTTATTTCCCTTATCATTATTATTATTGGTGGTAGCAGCAGTGATTTGTGTTATACCTTAGTTACTGGACTGTTCTTATCTCAACCCATGGGAGTTACATTCTTTCGATTCTCCTCCCCATCCCTCTGGGAGCTGGGGGGAGGAAGAGGAGGAATGAACGAGCGGCTGTGTGGTTCTGAGTTACGGCTGGGCTTAAACCACGACACTTGGTTACAGTTTTTCCTTGTTAACATTATAGGTTAGCCTGAAACTGTAGAAGGTTTTGGTTAGTTTCTCCGAAAGGCTGAAGCAGAGCTTTATAAATGGGCAGATTAGATACAAGAGTTTTAGGTGGGGAGATGTATACTATAGCAAAGAATTCAGGTGTGTGCAAGCTGACTAAAATGGTATTTTGGAATAATGTTATAGAAAGGATATTGCATAAATAGGAAGTATTGGGGAAAAAAACAACCAAGGGGTAGGAATGCAAAAGAATTGCAGTAGTTTGCAAGCAGTTAAAAGTAGAACATTTGCAGTATTCATTTGTGTGGTCTTGTAGTAATTAACTCCCATGCCCTATTTGTGTTTCTTTTCTTGCAAATGAGACACATGCTTTTTATTTGAGATAACTCTGGTTATTACCAATTCCTGGACATCACTGACGCTAATCAAAACATAGCATGGGCCTCTGATCAATTAAACATTAATGGCTCATTTTGAAAGACTTAATGTGGTAGGTAATAATGTGATGGGGAGTCAAGTTGGAAAAATAAAGAGCCTTATGATGTTTGTGATTATTAAGTGACTTGGTCAAACATTTAATTTCTCCAGAATTACATTTTTTTAAAATAAATAAATAAAAATCTGTTTTGCATTTGCTAGTGGGCACTCTGTTGTCCTCTACTGTTCAAGCAAGGGTTGTTTTTAGCCTTAAATAAGGAGCATTTCAACGATATCAGTGAAGTTTAGGGATCTGTCATTGTTTGCAAAACCAGGTAAAATTTTTAGCACATTAAGCATCACTATTAGTAACAAAAATGACTTTGATATTTTGTGACCCTTTCTCTCTTATTACAGTACCGGATACCAGTGTATTTACTATTCACCTGAAAACACAGCCAAGGCAAAAGAAGTTCTCAGCAACATCAATCATCTACAACCTCTCATATCAAGCCATGCAGACCTGCTGCTTAATTCTGCAAGCCAGCATTCTCCAGACAGCTTGAAGAATTCTTTAAAGATGCTTTCAGAAAAAGTAAGATTCAAATCTTCACTGCAATGGAAAATGGAATAACCCAGTCTCTAACTACTGGGGAGTTTTCCTGCATAAATTGACTTTCGCGGCATCAGCAAATGTTAAATAAGCTCTCCTAAAATAAGCTTCAAAATGTTGCTATTAGAAAAAGAATATTATTTAGCATTTTCTGTGTAGAAAATTAATGATATCTATAAAGGTTGTCTTTATTTGAAAGTATAATTAATTTCACGTGTGTCTGTTATCCTCCAGTGGCCACACACTGGGGTTTATAAAAAAATAGATTATTGTAAATAATTTTGCAGCATGATAAATGGTTATTTTATTTCTCTTTCATTCATACTTCAAACCTGAGCTTGTGGGAGGTAGCTCAAGCCAGGTTTGAGCTAATGTTTAGGATTAAACCATGATCAGAAATGGTGATACGATCTGGAAGGAGAAGTTGGCACCAGGAGGTCTCAAATTTAATTCTCTTTCTTGTATTATATTCTGCTGTAGCTGTACGCTTTTCCTCATTTTAGCTTCTTTAGCTCTAAATTAAGGAAGATGATATTTTCCACCTGTCTCACAGAGTGATACTGGAGATTAGCTGAAGTCTGAAATACTTCTAAGCATATGTTATCTTACAAAAATATTAAGGGCTATAGCTCTGACCAGAGGGGTTGGAAAAAAGTTTCCCATTGCTTCATGGGCCATACCTTCTGTAATGTGATCTCAGTATGGCTTAATAACACTATCAATAATCATTTCAGTATATCTTCAGATATTGGGAAGTAGCAACCCCTGTGGTCTGTTGAGCACTATTATCCCAGCAGTACATCTTTCAATGGGAGAGTTTCGAATCTGAATACTGAACTCAGTCACATACTGTGAAGGCATTGCATTGGAGCCACGGGGGAGATAAACGTTACTCTCAGTTACAGATGTGTAAATCCACAGTAACTCTGAGAATATTGGAGTCACTGAATGTCAAGAACAACGTAGGAAAGTAGAATCCAGCCTGTAGATTAAGGAAGAGTCGGGGGTGGGTGTTGTGGTAATTATAGCATACCTTTCCGTGTCATACCAAAGGAGGCCATTCTTAGCTGCATGTAGAAAAAGTGGAGCCACTCTGTTAGCGCTTAGTTCAAAGAAATATGCATGCAAATTAAAGCAAATCAAGCAAAGTGTTTGTTCTGAAGATCCAAGATCCAGTTGCTAAGGAATTTGTTTGTGGCTATAGCCACTGGCTTTGCCCTTACAACCTTTGCCTGCCTGGGCTGGAGGACTGGATGATCTCAGAGTGGCTGCAGGCAGCTGTGATACTGACTGTTTGAGCCATGGCTTATTAGAGAGTCTGGCCACAGAAAAGGGCCAAAAAGGGCAATCCATTGGGTTTGGAGAAGTCACAGATATTTTAAATTTATAGTTTGTCATTTAGTTATATATGTCCATATCAACTTTTCAGGGCCAGGATTAAATTGCTGGTTAGTACGTGAGCACAGGTTTCCAGATGTGGAAACAGGCGTCTCACCTGATGTAGTCCACATACAGCCCATAGTTTCTATCTATCCTACACCGTTTGCTTGGAAGAGATGGATCCAGTTGCCTGAACAACTGCTGCATGAACGATTGAATACCTGCTACCCTGGCTATTCCCAAATTTACTCTGAGGAGAAGACAGATAATTGAGAAAAAGGGTGGGACCATTGCTGAGGAAACTAGTGTAGAGGCACAGCTGCCTGTAAAGAAGGAAGGAGAGCTTTCATTTGGGAAAGAAAGACCAAGAAACAGCTTCAGAGAAAGCCAATATTAAGTTTCAAAAACCCAGACTGAGTGAAACCACACAGTGCTGTAGTTGAGTCCCTCATAGGTAATACAAAGCATCATCTCAATATTCTAAAATAGCCTATCTATATAATCTGGTCCAGTATGGGAGAACTGAGACTAACAAAGTGTCCCTGCTTATGTTTAAGATAGGTTGGTATGCTCTTCTGAATAGAATTATGTGAAGCCTACCTATATTCTGATGCATATGAGCTGCTTCTGCTCTCGCACATTTTGTATACTATTTTATATGTAAAATAGAAATGTTCTTGTACATTTTAACTTGCTAGAAATTTAGAAATGAAACTGCTATTTGAGGAAATTGTAAAAATTATTTTTCTGGTGATTAAATTCCTCAAATATATTAAAAAGGATAACACTTTATGATAACGTTAAGCTTGATATAAAGAATAATTCTTTCTAAAAACATTAGGTAGCAGGGAGTATATCTGAGCTATCAGTAAGGTGAATTGCAGTTAAGTATTTATGTTAGAAATGGAAAGACTGGGTGCATGTCTTGGAAGTGGAAAATCAAATAATTCCACTGCTGCTTCTTAAATTGAGCTTATTTTCTCATAGTAAGCATGGTTTTACTTCTCCATGTATGATTTGCAATTTGCTGTAGTGTTTTCCTGAGACTAACCTTTATCAACGTTTTCTGTTAATTGATTAAGAAAGCCTTTAGCTGTTGACAAATGTATCAGCATTTGCAGCTTGCAGAAGGCTTGATAAGTTCATTTTCCAGCTATGCCTATCTTTGTTTGCAGAAATATTCTTTGGTTGAATATCTAAAAGAAATTGCAAAGTTTTCATTTCTTTGTATAGACTTTTTTTGTGATTGCAATAAAATTTTATAAATAGTGATGTTCTGCAAATGTAGCAGTACTGAGCTGTAAGAAAATGCAGCTGAAATGTAGATTGTTGTTAAACCAATGGAATCCTGGAATGGAATTTAATTACAGAAGCGTTTTAATCTCTATGTGGAAAAATGGAGGCTTGTTTCCATGTCAGTTTGCGTCTTAAAATGAACTTTCCCTATAAAATATTTACATTAATTTAAATTACTTAGACTTTTCAGGTAGTTACCTAATATATATTGCAGTCATAGTGGGCATTCCTTACTTCAAATTGTCCAATACATAAAATTTCTGAAATGTAAAGCTCTTTTGAGTCTGCCATGCCTGATGCAGAGACCTGAAACAATCTCAAGCAGACCTTGAGAAAGGGAGACATAAAACCTCAGTAAAGCCATGATGTTGTCATTTCTAAGGACAGACAAGCAAAGTAGTTTAGACTCTCCCGATAAGATACTGTAGAAGAGTCTTGAAGATAAGCTCTGCTGTTACCGTGCAACTCCACAAGTCTCACTTTGCTTCTTCTTTATAGAGGATTGGTAGGGTTTGCTAGCAGTATTCCCCAGAGACTATGAATTCTCTGCGCATGCACCATTTCGAGGCTGGAAATGTCAAAAACTGAAATTGTCCTATAGTACTGAAAAAGAGAGAAAAAAGTAAAAGAAGCAGAAACTTTTCAAGCAGGTACCTAACCCAGCAGCCAGAGCTTTAAGAAAACCGTCAATTATTTAAAGCATTGTGGTCTAAATGTCAGTGAACTTTTGAGGGGTTATAGAGGCAGGAAAGTAAGAAAAGTTGAGGAGGATAAGAGGCATACAGAAGGGCAGAAAGTACTAGCAAAACAGGTATGCCTGGCAGAATGGAGGCAACAGCAAATGCTTTTACATGGAGAGGGTCTAGAGATGCTAAAGGCCAAATGGAGAAAGCATTTTCCTTTTCTTGTTGGGTTGGAAAGGAGATAAATACTGCAGAGAGGTTGAAGGTTTTTAAAAAGACAGTGAGCTTTCAGCTGTCACAGTCAACAAGAAGGATTTAGAAAAATGATGCAGTGATTGGATAACATGTTCAGAGAGCCTAGAGAAACTACTTCAAGGTTTCCTGTCTTTAAAAATAATTAAACTGAAGCTAGAAATCAGGTGTTTTCACCTGCCCCGATATGTGGGTTGATACTAACAGGTGCCAAAATTTCTCTCTGGAAACACTGCTTTTGCAGGTACTGCACTGCAGTCTCAGCAGTATAGAGTGGTGTGGTTTTATTAAATTTGTTAATCACATTTTATGTGACACTTATTCAGAAATTATTGAGCCATGGTTGGTTACTCTTGGAACTGATCCTTGTAGAGGTTCATCCTTGCAGGCAAATTCTTGAACTCGAATAGAATAGGATTGTGTGCAAAGATAATCATCTCTATGACTGTACTTTTAATCCTTAGAACAGTGGGATTGTAGAATGTGTTGATATCCCTATACCCCTTGAATCATTCCTCATCGTATCTCTACTTTGTTTTCTACCTCTCAGGCCTGCCTGAAACCAATATCCACTCTGCCTAAGGGTAATTCAGTCCTATAATAGTTATGTTGCAGTATTGCCTTCCTTGGTCTAACCTCTTCATTCATGCATATTTTTTTTTTTCCAGACAGAGATATTTGTGCATGCATTTAAGGATCAGCTGGTCAGAAGTGCTCTTTTGGCGCTATACACAGCTCGGCCTGGCTGTGTCCTCAAGAAACCAGCTGTGCCTAGAAACAGTGCAGAAGAGGGGGGTGATTTACAGCATCAGGATCATCCTTCTCAGATTAAAAGACAGGATTCTATACCCCATCATTCTGAATATGATGAAGAGGAGTGGGTAAGTAGTCATAAACTCTTAGCTGCTATTCAATCCTAAAACCCCACAAATCAGCATAAACAGAACAAGCTGTAAATGTCCTTGTCACATACTATTGGGAGGGGGAGGGGAAAAGGGTGCAAAACTGTGAAAAACTATTTTTCAGATACAATACAGATTAAAAAATAACTCAAAAGAATTTTCCCAACTCGAGTGTGCTTCTGTGTTGTTCCTTGGTTGTGCATGTAACGGCCAGAATATCTCTTTGTGCGGACAGGGAAATAGTCTTTGGTCTTTCTAAAGTTCTTTTTGCTAGTTAGGCAGACTTAAGGAGACTAGAGTAGCATACATTATTATGAGGGAAAAGTATTTTCTTTTTTTTTTCAAAGGCTGAACATAAATAGTTTAAATACACATGAATTAACTCTTAGCAAAAAAAGAGCTGTTTCCCTTAGACCCTGTTCTTAGAGAATGTCTGAGATTTCATTGAAAACTTACACATGGCTTTTAGATTTTAACATTCTTAGCATATCTTCCAAAGATTTTTGTTATTTATATGGCTGAGATTTTGTAAATGAATTATTTTGGTGGATATGTTCATAATGGATCTGCTGCTTTGTTACATGCGCCCTGAACTCAAGCTTTTTTTTTTCAGTTCAGGATCATACTTTCAATTCAGTACTGTATTCTCATGAATGTAAAGGATGCCGGCATATTAATTGCTATTGTAAATTATTAATAACTTGCATGAGCTGCAGAACTTGCACCTGAACTGTGATTTTTATCCATACTACAAATAAGGGAAGAAGAATAAATTTCTTCTAGAGAAAGACAGTTATCTCCAACCCCATGCATTAAGTAGTCATGAGATTTAAACAATAAATAACTCATTCTTTCAGTTGTGTGCCGGTTTTAGAGCCTTGAATTAACTTTTTCATGTTTTCTCAACAACCTGATGGGCCAGAATGGTGGTTCTTGCCTTGAAATGAAACCCAAAATGTTTGTTTTCAGCTGTTGAAACATTCAGATAAATATCACAAAAAAAAATTGATAAAAGGGAGAAATTTTACATTGGAAAAGTAGCATTTTTGTGCAAGCTGTATTTTAGTTTAGCACTGTCATTTAGCTTCTCTGCAGATTCAAGCTTTACTGCATTTCATTATTGATTTTTGATTTTTTTTTCTGCCAGGTGCTTGGTTCTCATCTCTTAAAACATATAAACACATTAGTTCACAGTTTATCTATTTTATTCTGCTGAATTAGTGAGATTACCTGCTTGATTAAAGCATATCCTGAAGTATTTTCTGAGTGAAACTGAGTCAGTTATTGTCAAACTTGAGACAGTATGAATATTAGAGAAATTTTGTTTTTTTCAAAATTTGATAGATTAGACTTCCATTATTTTTCAGTTCTTTCTGTCAATCTAGGTAATGAATAATGTAGTTGTGATGATCAAATTGTTATTAGCATGACGAAAAGAGAGAATAAATGCATATAAAATATGAAAAAATTCTTAATCTACTCTAAAAATCAACTATAAAAGGAAAAGCTTTGAGATACATTGCCTTGTATGCACAGTACAGTACCCTTCGTTGTTGTTTTGTTTTTCCCCACACTCTTACTAAGCTCTAGACCTGCATTTTACAGTTGGATTTTCAATCTTAGTTTTGCCTGAAATCTAAACCAGTGGCATCAAGCAATCCTTCAAGCTAACTCTGTTCCATCCACTTCCAATGACTGCATTACCTTACAAACCATCACAAAAGTGAATTCAAGGCAGTAGGTGAGGTCTATCCCCTTCCCTCGCATCCAAATTTATCTGTAAGGAATAACTCCCAATTTCTTAACTGTGCAGGGTGCAGTTTCACTGAGTGACTTGTGTTTTCCAAAAAGCCTCCTTCTGGATAGCAAGAATGTGTTGTACCTCTCTTCTTTGATGCCAAGTGCAAATATTCATCCCATAGTAACGGACAGTGGTATGGATTTTGCACTACACATAAACAATAGTAAAGCATTACTGTTGAAGGAAAAATATTTAACTTGAGGGTTTCAGATTGCTTCTGGGTAGATATTCTCTACTCCTCTTGCCAGCTGCTTCTGCTGTCCTAGAACTTCCCTGCAGGAAAGAACAAAGCATGTTGTCATGTATAATACAAGAAAAGGTGGGCACATTGCATTTGGAGCTTTTTCTGCTTTACATTTATGACTGAGTACTTAACATGGTTGAAGCTACAAAGAACAGATAAAATAGTGTTTCCAATAAGTTATGTTCAACTACTGACATGGTACTCAGACACAAGTCTGATGTGCAATATATTCCATTCAGAAGCACTGTTGCATCACAGGAGGGGGTTAATCATGCACGTTAGTTAAGATATTTGCTTTATGCAGGTTCATTTTTGAATGTCTTAAGAAAAGTGCTCAGTTTTCTGTGATGACAAGGCCTAGCTTTTCGTGGACATCATTCTGCGTATGCATGAATGCCTGGCAGCACCACAGCAGAGGCAACGAAAGTGCATTTGTGGCCATTTCTAACCGGCAACACCCACCCGTATGTGCTGGGAGTCAATAATGGCTTCTGAAATTCGAAAGAAGTAAAAGATGTCAGTGAGTCATTGCCTTATCCCAGCAGGGTCAGACCCTTTCCACCTTCTCTGTCATTGGCTTGACTTTTGATCTTGAAGCAGTAAGGAGAAGGAGCGAGAGACCTTGTTTCTCTTGTCCTTTCACACCACAGTAGTAAACTTACCATTCAATTAGATCCACAATAACTGGTGGGAAAACTGGTATCAGGGAAGAAGCATCCTTACTTGGGAATCTAGGGTCATAGTAGTTCAGCATATTGAGAAATAAGGCATTTTCTTCTGATCACTCATATCACACAGAGAGCTTACAAGAATGTTTATTTGAGAGGCTGTGGGTGTCATTTTGTGCTTTAACCTGGCATGTGCTGCAGAGTGATGGCCTGTAAGGTAGTTCTTAGGCAAACTGAAAATACACCACTTACAAAGGTGAAAAATGGGTGTAAAATGAGCTTGGCTACGGGAAAATAT
The DNA here is from genome assembly GCA_039720435.1 of Amazona ochrocephala. NCBI lineage: Eukaryota > Metazoa > Chordata > Aves > Psittaciformes > Psittacidae > Amazona > Amazona ochrocephala. Next base: position 69,323,533 of record CM077879.1, read on the forward strand.
TATGGGAATAGTACGGGATGACAAAGAATGTTAAATGGATGGATTTCTGATCACAGAGACTAATAGGGTGTCACTTGATTTTCACTGATTGGAAATTGCATTTTTACTTGAGAATTGTTCTTACAAAACTACAAAATTTCAGCAGTATTCTTGGCAAAATGTGGCCATCTTTGGTGCAAACAGAATAATGTCACTATGAGCGGTAGACACATCTACTTTTTCTGTCTGCCTATAATGATATCTTCTAGTCCCAGGAACCTCCAATGTGGAGAGAAAGGACTGTGGGACAGGCTCTTGCTCCCTCTCAGATGCCCATATGTAAAACAGCCAGATATTTAAGGTTCTTTCCAACCCTAACTATTCTTTGATTTTATTTAATAATAAGAGTGAGCTTTCTGTCAACAGGTGTTTATGAATTTTGTTTCTAAACCCTCAGGGGATGTTTATGTGAATATTGTATAGACATCCTCCCAATGTTGGGTTAGTAGATGGCTTGAAAAGAGAAAAGTATTCTTTCCAAAATGAAACAAGGGCTCATATTCTGTTACTTACACAGTAACTCCAGATGTTCATTAAGCATCACTCTTTGTGCTGGGATGAAACTCCCCTAGCAGATGGAAGAAAGGGAAATTATATTGCTGCAGTGACACTGAGCAACTGTGTTTCTCTACATACTCAGCAAATACAGTTCAACAGTCTGCAGGCCCATTCATGTCCCCCAGGATAGGATGCCTGCTTGTCGTGGGGTGTGCCCTCAGTTGGAGGGAACAGGGAAAGATCAGATTCCTGTGGTCAGGATAATGGCCTAAGAAGTGTGTGGCATGTAGTTAAAAAAAAATATCTTAGTTTGAATTTTTGCCTTAGTTCTAACTTTGCCTTCACCAAATTTCCAGGTGTTACCATTTTTATGGAACTACGGTATTTCTCAGGTTTAAGTTTTCTTTAACCTTCTCTCTTACTGCCTTTCCAACTCCCAAGTTTTTTGCCGCAAGGGCTATATGCATAATGCTTGTGGGTATTATAAAGTACAAAGAAAAGCAGTGATATTATCTTCCCATTTTTCAACCTTCAAGCAAACTCTGGTTGCTCTGAGTTAGTTTCAAAATGACTTGGCATTAAAACATGTATATGTTGTTGTTTTTTTTTCCTGTGGGTTTGTATTCTGGGTTTTGTCTGACTGCTAGCCTTTTTACAGCCTTATTTGTGTACAGCTTGGTTGTTTCCTTTTTCTTATTCAGCTCCATATAAGTAGGTGCAAGAGCTTCAATTTCTGCAGCATCCGGCACCTGAAGGACCCTTCCTGTATCTGTGTCCCATAACAGCTTTGTCTTTCACTCCATATTATCTCTCTTGTTCTCTGTTGTACAGAATTCATTCTATCATTCTGTTACACCTGTAATTCTCATATTTATTATAAACTCAGTTAAGCATGATGGTTACAGTTTGTGTGAGAGGTGAAGAACAAAATTGAAATTGTGTTACCTAATAAACGTCATGAAAGCAAGTTTCTAATTCTAGGCTTTTAATTTTACATTTTCTTTAACAGAGTAACTGATGTGATTAAATAGAGGGTATGTTAAATTATCAAAAAGAGGTTGTCAAGTACGATGGCAAAAAAAACTGGCAGTTGCACAGGAGGTTTCATTTGGCAAGGCTTTGTATGTCTGCTCTCTTACTTTATTATTTCAAATAGACAGACTGCTCAGTTTGTTGTAATTGGGCATGAAACCTTGCATGCATTTTAATGTAGACTTTGAAGTATGTGTTTTACAGTGTCTAAAAACCCCAAACAGTTTCAGTTCAGTCATTTATACTGCAAGAAAAAAAATACATGAAAAAGGATTAAGTTGTTAGTAGGCCGAAGAATGAGAAAAATAGTAATATGCTGACACCTAATACTCCCAGTAATACTTACAGTAATTTGCACATCTCCGTCTCCACTTCAAGGTGTTAGTAAGAAGTTAGTATTGTCTCTTCTTTTAATTCTTCAGTAATGTGCAGTGATAACTATGCTTTTTCAGGACAGGGTATGGGCCAATGTGGGAAAGAGTTTAAACTGTGTTATTGCCATGGTGGACAGATTGCTTGAAAAAGACAACGTCAGCAACACTAAAGAGGGTGAAAATGATCCTTCAGCAGCAGATTGCAAGGTGTTTCATACAGGTGGTAAGCAAACTTTTGTTTTTTTAATCACTGACTAGTGTAAATAAACATGGAAAAAGTGACAGAAAAGCAATATAGAGGAGGGTCAGCAGTATCTTTGATGAGAGTGCCCATAGCTACGTTTGCACAGTTATAGCCTTGAAGGATGGAAGGCTGTTTATCAAATTATAGCCCCATTGTGTGCTCAGACTTCTTGCTATGTTGATGTTTTTTTTGTGCTACGATGAAAACCTGTTGAAACAACGAAGTTTTCCTTTGAAGGCTGATGTAGTTTAATTTATTTCAGATTTTACTTGAATATACCATTTTAAGACAAAAATTGGAGTGTGTCTTACTTACAAGAAAGGTGAACGTTCTGTTTATGTCATTCTCCTGTAAGCCCTTCTACTTTTCTGAAGTGTTATACTGATTTTTGTTTTCTGATTTGCTAAAATTCATTTTTCCCTGAATACAGATGTCAGTGTATGTCAATACTGAGGGCTAAGTAAAGTGATTCCATGAGATGTGAAGAAAACTATCCACAACAGGCCCTTGTCACCAAATCTTCTGATCTTCTGTGGCTACGTTCCATATTGATTTCTCTAAGCATAGATTAGATCTGATTCTGATGTCCAACAAGACTTTGTGATGTGCAAGTGTGTTGGAACAAATGAAAAGCTCCTTAGTGATACTGGTGGGAGGCCAGCTCTTCAGTTAAAAAAGAAAACACAACCAAACAAAAAAACTGCATAGAACAACAAAAATGCCATAACTACTTTATTTTATGGAGCTTCAGATTTCCCCCTCCCTCCCCAGTCTGAAAAAAGTAATGACTTAGCATAATTCTTTCTGGATGCTTTTTGACACACTTTGCAAAGTGAATGTTTACAGATTTTCCTTCAGTCTCTTCAACCCTGAACATGTCCTCTGTTCTGTATAATCCATAAAATGTACATAAGCAGTCCGTTGGAGTTACAAAAAGCATGCTCTTAGCTTTCATTCAGGCTCACACCCTACACAGGCAAATGAAATATCAGTTACAGCTTTTAGCTCACAAAGCCAAAACCCCTTCAAAGTTACTTCCTTTTAGGTACTATAATAAGCAGTCATCAAATAGAATGATAAGTACCTCTTGCTAAGGAATAATGGTTTGAAAATTATAGATGTGTTTCATTCAGCTGGGTTGTCTTGTGTAGCTGACAGGCCGAGGACACAAAAAATATCAAGATGCTATGGCACTGGAGTAAATTACTCTTTCTTTTTCTTTTTTTTTTTTTTTTTCCCCTCCTCATTTTGGGGGCCTTCCCATTTCTCTTGAGTCAGTACAAGTTTTCTTCTGTGAGAGCACAATCAGTGCTTCTGGTGAGTCGTTCTGAATGTTCTGCAGCATGGAAACTGCAGTTTTGTGGGGCGGATCACTGTTTTCATGTTCTCCTTTATGAGGAAGACATAATTTCCAGTGATATTTTCATGAGAGCATCTTGCAGTGCCTTTGACAATTTATAGCACTTTCAAGGTCATGTAGGAATGAGGGTGTTTTAAAATTGCTTTCTTTTATGGGACTAACTTGAAAGATGGAACTTTCTGAAGAACCAGCCAGGTTTTTGGCACGCACCATCCAAAGCTGGTTGCCTGATGGTTTTCAAAACCATTGCCTTTGGTGCCAGAATTTTTCATGCTTGATTTCTCTGTGAGAGTGTGGGTTTATATGTTTTTTTTAATCTGCATCCCCTTTCTGAAGTTTGATGTGAAGCCTTAAAGATTCACCATGAAGTACCTACATAGAGGTTGAGATTCTAAGTTTAGGGTTATAAATTCTGCCTTAATTCTCCATTTTATGTCTGAAGCCTGGTTTGTGTGGGCTCATAACTTTTTCCTAGATATAAAGTCATACCATGTTTACACCTGGAGATATATTTCTAAAATTAGAATTTTATGCTATGTACAAGTCACAAATATTACATATACAAAAAGCTTGTTGTATCTTGCAATTATATTATACCATAGTTTGAGCATAATGTTTCATCAACACTGCAAATATATGGGCACAGATAGATCTTTGATTCTGAAACTGCTTCAGTGCTGGAGTTGAGCTGAAGAAACGTTGTACTGATGTTTGTAAGAAAAATGGAGAATACCCAGGGTTTGAGCAAAACAATGAAAAGTACACCATAAGTATAGGATGAAATATTTGCTTATATTAGTGAACCTGTTTCAATACTTTTTCTTGGTAGCATATAACAATGATAAAGATGAAAAAGACTGCATGCATGTTCATTTTAGATGACAGAAGACGTTATGACAATAACGATGCAATAGCATATTCCTATTACAGTAGATGTTGTCATAGCATATATTCAGAGATAGGTTTATATTTGCAATCTCAGTGTTGACATCATGTGATCTTATTCTCTTCCCCCTCCCTCCCGCCCCCCCCCCCCCCCCGAACATGCTTATATTTATCGTGTGGAGTTTTTGTCATCAGAAATATCAGTGGCGCTTTTTTCTCATGCTTACCTTTCAACATGAATTATACCTTCCTTAGCCTAACTTTTCATGCAGTCTGACCTTTGAGTGTATTCTTAAGACTGAATTTGAGTTATCAGTTACCAAGGTAACATGCTGTGGTTTCATCAGTTGCAGGATTATGATTTCTCTGCAGAACAAATCGAGAAGAGTAGATGGATTTTAAAGGAGAGGGAGGATTTTTATTGTTTTAACTCCAGGGCAGTTTGCCTTGGAGAACTACTTGAAAACATTAAATCCTTTTTATTTTTGCCTTTTCTTTTTCCATGAGAGTCAGAATGTGAAAGCCTGTCCTGCAGCATTAGAGGTGCCAGTGAAACATGGTAGTTTGCTCTTATGCTGACACAGCCCCTAACAGATCTCCATGTGTAGCTGTGCTGCTAAAAGAGTTTGTTGGTTCTATCTGCTCCTTTGTACCACACCATCAGAGTTATCACCAAGCTATTCCTCCGATGGTTCTGTGCAAGTACTCCCTTTTTTTTCTACCTGCAAAATTCACCATATGATCTCAGGCAATTTAAGCTGGCAGTGTGTTTGCACCTGGATTTTGTTTTAAGTGAATTATGGAATCATAAACTATGTTGCTGGGCAGATGAATGGGCCAATGGTAACTTTCAGCAGATAGCAAAAAGCATGTGGGGAATGGTGCCATGTTTCCTAGCTGGAATGAAGGGAAGCATCTGTTCATAGCCACATTGCTGCAGGCATATATGGGTTAATCTTTGTTGAATAATCTGATACCTGGTGGGGGCTCTTTAAGTCTAGATTCAACCTTTCTGTCTTTCAGTTCATCCCTCCTAATGCAGTGCTGGTAGAAAAGTGAAATAAAGCTGTGTTCTGGTTTTGTTTGCATCCTCAGATAAAGAGCTTTTAGTGTAAGTTACCATTTAGTCAGGAAGATGAAGAATTCTCCCTTGGTTTGTGTTTGCTTGAGTAGCAGATATTTATTTTGTGGAAACAAAAACACTTCTGAAAAACTTTCTCTCATTTTTCTGTCCTGTTCTCTTAGGCTTGCCTTTACTTCAGCTCTATTTCTGCACTTTTTTTCCCCTCACACTTTCGTATCATCTTGCTCTTTTTGATAGGGTACTTACCTGGGGTATATGTAGCCCAGCATATAATTCCAGTGCTTTCTCTAAGTAATTTGGCTAATAAAGGGAGCTTAAAAATGTGTAAGGGAAAGTAATACTATTTAACTGAATCAACAAACTAATTTTTAAACAAGACATAAGAATATTTAGTTGCACAACGCTTCTAGAGCAAGTTTTATCCCTTACTCCTATGTTTTGAGTATTTTAGATTTCCTTAGCTTAATGTCTGTTATTGTCATTGCTGCCTGTTTTTGTTTTCCTTGTGACTAAAGCTGCTGACACACTTGTATATGTAACATTAGATGGTTTCTGTTTTCACTATTAATCCATGTGACAGTATAGAAAATCTCAGATGATTGCAATGGAATAATAAATACCCAAGATTTCAAGATTGTTCTTCTGGACACCCAAACTGTGTAAAGCAGCTGCTATTACATCAACTGCAGAAATACTAGGAAGACTTATGCAGGTTTTTGCAAGTTTTTGGTATTCCTGTGAGAAATGCCACAGAATTATGACCTCATTCTTTCTTCAAAGAGCTTAGCCCTCATACTAGAGCTAAACTGAGCTCCAAGAGCTGAGAGGCAATATGGGGTAGGAAGCTGACCTTTTTATGCTGCAAAATTTCATACTTGAACTCTACTAAGTTTTTAAGCCTCTCAAAAAAGAAAATAAAAAAAAAAAATCAGAAGTATGTTTCTGTCCTAGTGAGTAATTCAGACTGTGGGTTAATAGTACCATGATGTTTACATTACCTGGTTAGAGGGGTTTACTGCTGTTTTGTGTTGGTTGGTTTGTTTTGCTTGCCTTTTTCTGTAGGGCACATTTTGCCTAATATTTAATCTGTGATGTCAAGACAACTCAGTTACGTCCTTTGAGCTCTATTATTTCAAACCTATCATGGATTATTTGTATGTCCAGGTAGTAAGGGGGTAAGTGATTAGCTACAGTGAAAAGTTAAGTTGTAGGTAGCTGCTGTTGCATTCATTATCATATGTCTGTACGGCCCTCCGTTTTGCTTTCTTTTGCTTTTAATTCCATGCTCAGTTTTTAACTTCATACCATTTATATTTTGAGGTGACTTGAATCCTTCGAAGATTTCCACTGGTTTTTAAGTGGTGCAGACAGCAGTGGCAGAATTGGCTTTTTTCTATATTGCCAGGGCAAAAGGAGATAGAAGACCAGTTCTAAAGCCTCAGAGCTTTTCCTGTTTAATTACCAGCACATTTTAATAAGCACTTCAATGGATCTGACTTTGAACAGAGCAGAAGCTTGCTTTTCTGCCAAACTTTATCAAATTTAACATGCAGTCTGACATATTGCAACTTGAATATTAGCATAAAGAAATGACTAGCTGGTTGCTAAACAGGTCATTTGCCTGTACAGGCATGCTGATGGAGAGAACATGGGGCTGATGGGCATTTTCTAGCAAACAAAGGGCAAATCCTGTCATAAACTGACCTTCCACAGCTCTCTGTTAGCAATGGAAGTGGAGTATTCCTGGCGCTTTGCTGCACATATTCATATGTTTTAATCATACACTAACTGCATAGTGGTGATACCACTTCTTTTAATTTCATCCTTCCATTTTCTGTTTTAATGTGTTTGGCTTTTATGCTTAGTTTCTTTTCCAGTGGCTGACTAGAACAATTTTTGAATTGAGTTTCCTTGCTCCATCAATGGGCTTTGACTCATCTTTGGATATTCCAAACAGTACATAGGATCAGCAAGGTTGGAAAAGACCTTTAAGTTCATCAAGTCCAACTCAGGACTACCAAGTCCACTACTAACATGCTGCCTTTGTCGTTTTAGCAACCTGACAGTTATCCCGTAGTCCCCTTATTGCTTCTGTTCTTGCTCCTAATGTCTTTTTTGAGATGCTTACTCTTCAGTCTTTTTCAAAAGGTTTTCCATGGTATCAAGGATGCTAACCCTGTGATTTGTCACCTGAAGTGTCAATATGTAAGTCCTTGAATGTGTTGAACACAAAAGTGATTCTACAAAGCTGTCATTAGTCTGTGCTGTAGCAGAGGTCTTGAGCCATGGTTGGCCCTCTGTACCTTCTTTACAGCAACAGTTGATTCTGAGCTGACTGCCTGTTTTCTCATGAAGTAGGAGTAGTAGGGCATCTTGCATCTCTCCCCAAATTCAGATGTGTAAGCAGTATCTTTTAACCAAACAGTATCCTCACATGTCAGCGATGTTGTGGCAAGTCAGGTCTAAGCCTGATTTTAGACCAGGGATTTAAAGCTCCCTTTACAAATAATAGCTCTATATTATTTTTATTCATTTTCCATATCTATGCCTTGCATACAAGACAGTTTTATTTTCTGAATTCTACTGAATTTTCTTGTAAGCTTTGAAATACAGGGATTTTTTTTGTTTCATAAATTTCAGTTTCACGGTACTTCTCAGTTTCAAGGAGCAACTTAAAAGCTGTTGTACTTGCTATTAAGCAAGTGCTTTTGATGAATATTTGGAGCTCTGTGCATTATTAATGAATGACCCTGATTTATATTCTTGCTGAAGTATTTGCAACAGGATATTCTGCATAACAAGTGACATATGGTGATTTTTAACAGACCGAAGATTGAGCAGCAATATAGATTTCTCTTTAGAGTTGTCCTTTCTAAGATCCTGGTCTCAGCATAAGATATATTCTTATTTTGAACTTAACACACAAAACTTGCTTTAAAATAAATGGATAGACATGGGAATATGTTAGTCCATGCATGAATTTTCTGTTTTCAAGAAACAATGCAATCCCTCTCATAGATTTACTAACTAGCTCCACCTTCTGGGGATTGGACATCCATGCTAATTTTGAGCAAGGATTTTCAGTGTGAGCAAGGAGTAGGATGATAGCTATGGATTACTTAATCACAAGAGGCTTTAGTTTTATCTTCATCCCTTTTGGCAAGTACAATTCTATTTATGTTCTATAATAAAACGATTTATCTTTCCTCAGTCATTAGGGTAATGTTTCCAGCGAACTTTCAGTTTTTATTGTTTTCTACAAAACAAAATGTATATATAAGTCAAGCTCTGCATTCTTTGAGATTTTAAGTACTCAATAGGATTTATTTTTAATATATAGCATGAATGCCCTTCAATGAAAAAAATGGCCTTGAGAATTTCAAATCTTTACATTCTTTGTTAATGCAACTATTACTGACAAAAATTACTTATTAAGTTAGTATTCTGAACGCATAATTTCCCCCACAATAGCCTTGTGAAAAAATTATCTTGAAGGTACTAAAAGGTTTGTGCAAAATAATTTGGAAAATCATAATAGAAGGTGAGTATCAGTTGTTTACTGCCAACCTGGAGGACTGCATGAGGTAGAATCCACTTACATTTGTTCTGGGTCCAGTATTATTCAATATTTTCATTACTGACTTAGCTTATGAAATATGAATGATGCTTATAAAATTTGCAGATGCTTAAGGCTGAGAGAGGCTTTAAGCACCATGGGAGCAGGATTAGAATGGATCTTGATGAAACGGAGCACTGAAATATTAGGATGCAGCTCAGTAAGGGCAAGTACAAAGTTATGTTCATAAAGAAGCAGAAATACGGTGTGGATTGACTGATTAAGTTTGGCAGCTCAGTAGAGTCAGATGCAAGTATTATGTGACCAGTATGTGACCCCCTCTTTTATGAAAAAGAGTGTCAGTAAAGCTTTTTAGCCCTACCCACCTAATCTGAAGTTTTAATAGCAGGTTCACAAAGTGTGGCTAGTTCAAGAAATTCAGCTTTTTCTCTCTTGCCCTGGCTGTCAGTGTACTTGTGAGATCCTTGGCTATGTCTGTATCCAGCTCTGCTTTCCCATGAAAATAGAACAGATGTCTATTTAGCAATACCTTGAGAGCTGCTTTAAAGCGGCCAGGTATGATGTTTTTCATTATTTGCTCAAGTTGGAAGCAGACAAGAAATTCTATTTTAATCACATTCAGCCCTGTTGACGGGTTCAGTAGGCGCTGGATCTTTTGATCTTGATCTGCTGCAGTTGCTTTCCTTGGAATTTATTTATTGATTAATTTAATAAATTACTATAATTTAAGACCCAAAAGGAGAGTTTAAATTGTCTGGTCTGTCTAGTCTGACTTCCAGTATGTCACACCTTGTTGTTTACCTTATTTCTAAAATTGTGTCTCACAGCAGCCTCTGGCCTTTGGTTGAATAAACATCCTTGTTAGTACTTGTTATTTTCTCCTCATGAAGAGGGATGACATCAAGTTGCTGCTCAGCCTTTTTGATAGGCTTAAGGAGATTAAACTACTCTAAGTCTTGCAAGCTCTCAGGTTTTTTTCAGCAGTCTCCTTAAAATGTGTACACCAGATCTTGGCACATGGCGTATAAGTGCTGTCTTAGTCAATGGCATGTGTAAGATCACCTCTTTTTGCTGGAGCATGGAACAGGGGATGGCTTATGTTCTGTTTTGTTCACAATGGCTCTAACTTCATAGCTGCTGTTTTCCAGGGAATGGTTCTTCAGTCTGTATTACATTTAAATATGTATGACTGTGTTGGAATGCGCGTTGCCTGATGGCAAAGACATTATTTGCAAAGGAACTCGAGTTGTTCTCTGTGACTGCTCTGTCCTTGTTTCTATTTCCTCATTCCTGCACCTTCTTTTTTTTTTTTTTTTTAATTGCAGTTTCTCCTGCCTTTCAAAGCTCTATCCACTCTTCTTGGCTACAGTCATATTAATTTACCTACTTTCCTGGAGCATAGCCAAATTGACTTTGCAACAGGCAGCTGTGTTTTCCTGCCTAAAGAACTTCTCCAGAACTAATGAGTATTTCATTGGCCTGACTCAGAATGTTACCTGAAACAACTGTTATCTTCCATCTAATTAAAATTTAAATGGAACAGATTTTAATTATCATTGATTCTTAATTACACTAATCTACAAAAAATATGAGTAAGTGATGGACTGTGTTAAGTCAGTTACACTCCCTATTTTTATATAGATTCTTCTGCAGTGTTGATTTTTATTTTAAACTGTGACAATGAAACTGAGATGCAGATTCTGAAGGAGGGTGGGTTTTTATTATCATTTGATCAGCTTGGAGATGTAGGCAAAACTATGTGCAACTACCATGCAGGTATGGTTTTACTAAGTCCTGCAAAATTCAGGAACAGCTTGGGAATTAGGCAACTTGGAGTACAGTGTTCTGATTTTCCTCCTTTCTTAGGTATCACTTCATTTCACTTGTAATACATTAAGGAGTCCTGTTTTTTCAAGCATTTTCACTGGCTTATGTTTTCTGATATTCCTAGCATGTATTTTTGTAGAGCAAAACATATTATGAAAGTCCTAAATCTCTCCACTTAAAGTACCTAAAAAAAAAAATTCAATATATCTAAATATTTAAAGAGAACAATATAAGCAGAGGCTAGAAAAGGAAAAGAATGTGACCTGAAGGTTAGTATTTTTTCTCAGCCTATATATTAAACAGATAATACCCTTCCAGATATATCTTTATTCTTGTTGTGCTTTCTGGCACTCACTTTTTCTTAATTATAGGCTCTTCTCTCTGTTTTTTGGAGGTACTTTGTTTAGATAACAAGTTGTTAGTGCTGAAAACAATATGAATCTTCATTCATCTCCACTGTATTCATCTTGTGCTAAATGAGTTTTCATGTGTATCCCTGTATGCTCTGTTTAGGACACTTTAATGCAATTTTTACAGAGAGATTAGGTCTGTTAAAAAGTCATTGTTTCAGGATACAGTTGGATTCAGGCCAAGGATTTAGCCTCAGTCTTGGTGGTATCCTGGATTCCTACCTCCAAGCATATTCTCTGGTGTCCTTTGCTGTACTGCAGCAGTTAAGATAGAGCTGCGGAGTTGTTTTAAAATGTAGGACAATCTACACAGCCACTGCAGCCCTCTTTTCATTCGGAAAAGCATTTTAATTGCAAGTTTTCTGTTTTGGAACAACTGTTTTATCTTGTTCTAGGTGACTGGTATGAGCAGCTTTATCCCCTGGTGATTACACTGAAGGACTGCATGGGAGAAGTGGTGACCAGGGCAAAGCAGTCGATGGCGTTTGTTCTGCTCCAGGAACTTGCTTGTGGTTTGCCACAGTGTTTGATGCTGACCCTAAGAAGAGACATTGTTTTTAGTCAAGCAGTAGGTTGTCTTGTGTCACTTATCCCCTACTGTTGCTATAATGAAGCATTTTATTCGTGCCAGTGTTTGTGATTTTCTTTTTTTCATTTTTTCACTCTTCTCAGTTTAACACAACTTTTTTTTCTTGTATTTGCCATTACATTCACTTAAATATGTTATAATGTGGTAGGGAAAATAATAAATGGAAATCCATAGTAACTGTGTCATGAGTTAGAGAAGAAGGTCTGCAACAGACCGGAAAATGTTACCTAGTCCCCTTTTTTTCACAGAGAAGGATCCATGAAGTTATTTTTAGTTTTCCAAGATTATATGCCAGTATCCTCACCTGTTGGTATAGTTCTTATGTCTAGCGGGGAATATTATGTAGCCTGGAATATAATACTTAGCTTGCTGCTATTCAAGTTAGTTTTTTTTTTTCCCCTCAATCACCTTGGAAATGAAGAACAGATTATCTGTTATCAGACTGTAGCAGTATTTTATGTGTTTGAAGACTATTAGTATGTTTCTTCTCAGACTTGTCTTCTTTCGGCAAATAACTGGAGTGCTTTTGATCTTCTGTGCATCATATTTTCTAGACAGATTTTTCTCTGAATGATTCATCTAATTTCTCTCTTAAGTTATATGTTTTTCCTAACATAATTAAAGAGTTAGAGTGCAACTGCTAAGGAGATTCAGTTGCATTAGGTGCCTAACTGCTTACAAATCCATCTTAATTCACAGCCTTATGTGTTTACAGCCTGCCAGCGGACGTTCTGATCTTGCTTCTGTTAGTGTAAATAGCACATAACCCTACAAATAAATGAAGCTTATCTAATGTAAAATAAAGGAGTATTTCACTGCTTTTCACACCAAAAAAATGCCTCAGTAATATATTAATATGAAATTATGTATGTAGTCACTGAACAGAAATGTCTATGCTGTTTTCCTCAAATATCTAAATATTATTTCTGTTGTGCATAATGATAGCAAGCCTCATTTCAACTATGTTATAACAGTACATCTATTAATTTCACATGGTTTCACTGTCTTTATATTATAGCTTGCTGGATTGGTCTGCGGGTTTATAATCAAACTGCACACAGGTTTACACGATCAAGGATTTTTGCAACAGCTTCATACTGTTGGATTGCTTGTGCAATATGAAGGACTCCTTAGTACATATAGTAAGTATTGTTCTTGGACAAAGTTTCTTATGTATTCAGACCAGAAATTTACCCAGGAGGTTTTTATTTTAACCTCTGTTCTGCTTCCAGTAATTTGGCTTATGAATGAACAAGTACTATCCGTAGGAGACAGTAGGCTTCCATATAATAGCAGAGTTGAAGTCATTGATGCTGTGCTGTTAATTCTGCATCAAAAATTTCTCATTCATTTTATTCTCAATTCCTGTGAGGACACTAGCTGCTAATTATTCCATGCAGAGTGCTGAACGACATCGTCTTAAATACAGGAGGCTCCTTCCTCAGTACAGCTCGTGGAACTTTTGGCTTTAATAAAAACTGTCTCCTTTTGTATAGGCATTTGACCTAAGCAGGTTTATAAAGCTAATCCAAACAGCAGATTTAAACAGTTACTAACTCTATCAGCCTCTGCCCTGACCACACCAGTATTGGTGATGTGAAGATAGCTTAAAAATTCTTTAATTCCTAGTTTGTTATAGATGCCATCATTTGATACTTATTAAAAAGAATATTTGCAGGGAGAAACTGCCTTATGTTTCAAAATGCTTTGATCTGGATGTATTGGATCCTTCCCCAAATTAGAAATTTTGGCCAAAGTAGGGATTTAGCATTTGTACAGTTCTTTAATGCACAGGCAATTGCAGATCCTCACTTGGAGATTGCTATCAGGCTCCCTTTTGCATGATGCTTGTTGTTATTCTCAAAACCTTTGTCCTCTGTCAGCAGAATGGCCTTTAAAAGCACTTTCAGAATAGACAAAAAAAGGTTTCTCTGAGGTTATTGTATGCACATACAGAGCAGCCTGATTTTCAGAGGTACTTAATACTCATAGTTATCATTTAGGCCACAGAGAATTGTCAGCAGTTCTAACAATCAGTGTGCTTTTATGTAGGTTACTTTAATGTAGATTTAGGACTGTGATTTTTTCAAAGCACAGACTGGAAAATATAATCCCTGTATTGCTTTACTATAACCTATTCAGTGACTGATCTGTCTACTCTGTTAATAACCTCTGTTACCTTTCCATATAGGTGAAGAAGCAGGGATGCTGGAAGACATGGCTGTGGGAATTTCAGATTTGCAGAAAGTGATGTTTAAAGTCATCGAAGCCAAATCAGAAGATTTTTTGCCTATCATAACTGGAAGGCGGTAAGAACTTTGTTTCCTGGAGCCCATGGCCTGTATTTTAATCTGTAGCACATGAAAAGCCCAGGTAGTGGTTTTCTTGTTGCTGAATTCTATTACATGGAAAGTGCAGTAGTTTTACTTTTCAGGATGTGAGTGGAGATGTAATGAGGTAGTAGAGATTTGTAAAGCCAGCAGTAAAATGGGTTCTGGGTTACTTTCCTGATGAAAAGCTAAAAGTTCCAATTATTAAAACAAATTAATCAAAACAGTGTCTGGGTTATGCAGAGTTTCTGTTATGTTTTTCATACTGAGTCAAAGAGAGGTGACAAGGTCAGTATTTACAAAAGTGGCCTCTAACTGAAGAAACCTTGGGTTTGAGGTTTCCAGAACTTGTATTTCACTGTGACAAATGAAATCACATTTCTAAGAGTTAGGCCTTCATTATCTTAAGACAAAACCTGAAAAACTCAGGCACCAAAACCTAGTGGTCACTTCTGAAAAATGAAGTCTATCTTAGTTGCTGAAGGTCACACAGGACATACGCAACCTCAAAAATCCTTCTGAAAGCCGCTGATACATTACACGTCACACATAAGCAATGCTGAATATCAGGACATAAACTTCATTAATTATGGCTATGAGAGGGTTAATAGGTTGTTACACAGGAGGAATGGGGGTTTTATCTTCAGTATTATTCTAGTCTGAAGCTCCAAATGTTTTTACTTTTGCAGAAATCACTTCCTTAGTAGTATCATTATTCTTAAGATGACTGTAAATTAAATTCAGCTAAAAGCAGCAACTTTTAGAAAAGATGTGTTTCTTCTGAGGGGGGTTTTCACCACTGATTTACTGAATTATCTTGGATAATTCACTCTTATTCTATGGGCCTTCTGAGAAAGGATTGAAATAAATAGCAGGAAGGCCAGAGTATGATCGGGAATAATTAAGAATAATTATGGTGTGTAGATAAAACATAAGAAATACATCCTTTGCAAATTACAGCAGTCAAAAAGCTTGAAAAATCCAGCAGCTACATTTACTGGCTTGCTGCCATTACTGCGGTACACTGAACTGTCACGCTAGGAGGTCCTGGCTGGAAAAGAGACTTGAGCTTTGAGCTGCCTCAGGCATTCTGGATTGATGGAGTAGTCAGTCTTTAGGAAGAAGAATTACTGCCTGTGATTGCTGTACTGTACTTACTGGCAGGTGCTCACTGGATGGAATCGGTATCAGGGAAAAAAAATTAAAATCTTAAAAGCTTATGTGTAGGAGACCTCTTGTTAGAGCTGTGATGAGACAGCTCCTATCACACAGCGTTGGAAGTCAAGCATAAAAAGAGAAGACAGTGGAAACCCTAGTTATTTCTAACTAATGTGTAAGATCATTTGGCTTGTTACATGGTGTGGCTCAATAAAATGAGACTGAAAGACTCTAGAAATGCAAGCCAGAAAATTAAGCTACAAATTCTTATCTTGAGGAGTCAGAGTATTCACTTGTAATTGTTTTTCTAGGGGAGTGCTGAAGACTGAGATTTTATGTACACAAACAAATCAATCGAAAGAGCTGTGGCATTGTCTAGCAGAATGCTAACCTGCTGATGCAGGTGGGTGACTATGGCCATCGAGGAAAAGTGAAGTTTAGTTCAGGCGCTCAGGTGCTTTTATTATTATAGGCATTCTATTGTGTTATTTTATTATACTTACATTCTATTGAAGAATTTTATTAAAGTATTTATGCATATGAACTTTGAGGCACCACAGGGTTTGATACCATGTTTTCAATGAAGCCCACTAGCAGACTAGCACTTTTACAGCCACATCGGAGTGATCTAAAAAGTCATCACTTAGTAAAAGAAGAGCTAGGTAAACACTTCCCAGCTGAGATGCAGCGGCTGACCATGTGTGCATTGTTTTTTCTGTTGCAAAGCAAAGGTGCATATAAATGACTTGATATGTAATGATAACAAATATTAGAGAATAAGGCAAATAAAATCAAAGAAAGGGGTATTCTTAAACAGTCCTGTTTTAGTGAAATCATATACATTGAAGTGTATAATGCCAAAATGTATATAATTTGTTCTCAAAGATATGATTTATTATTTGCTCTCTTTAACATGCTGGATTTCTCCACCCTGTTGCTCTGAGAGATCATTAAATGTTAAAAATTATGTGCTGATTTTTCCTTCTCATTGGAAAATGTGGTAGCTAACTTACTCATCTCACGCCAAAAAAACCTGGTATCTCTGCACTGGTTCTAGCCACAGAAAGACAGACATGACATGGCAATAAAATTTACCGCTGTATTACTGTTTCGTATTTAAATAGAAGCACAAGACCTGTAAGATCTTTGGTAAATTAACACCAAACAAGTCTTCCAGATCTCAGTACTTTGAATTATTTTTTCTTTTTTGCCCACCTGACTTCAGTACCATTTCTAGGCAGCTCCGTCAAAGCTTGGGAGCCTTTTACTTACATGATCAGCAATGAGTGGTTTTCATTGTGCAATTAGAGTTATTTTAATTTTTTTAGAGTTACCAAGGATTATCTCTGAGACTTCTAAAAATGTTTCAAAACAGATGAAGAAAAAAGTAAGGGGCAGGGGAGGCAAGGGGAGGCTCTCAAATAGTACCGATGTTAATTTATCATGCCTAAAGGTCAGCATTTCCCAATGTTCTTTCACACACTGAAAGATTTGTAGTGATCTGGGGGTGTGAAATGTAGCAATTCAGGGATTTGGTGGCATTTTGGTTCAGCGGTGTATGCTCTTTGAATTAGACTAAACCAACATTTCTTCTCAACCTCATGAAAGCACTCCATCACAGAAGAATGTCCTGGCAGTACCTGATGGCATCTAGGAGAGTTCACATGCAGATTGTGAATGAATGCTTTGCAAAGATCAAATGAGTTGTTTACTGTCATCCTTGCTAACTCTCTATTTCCTTCACACAGTTGAATTCATTAAACAAAACACAAACCGAATAGACTTTTCCGGGGAATGAAACTGTTTCTTCACACACACACTTACTTTTTTCCCCCTTCTAAGACATGTATCCTCCATTCAAAACTGATAACCCCCCTCAGTAGGGAGCATTTGGCATTTGCTCAGAGATTACACACTGGTTCTAGCCTGTACCAAGGCAGAACCGAGGCATATGCTGTTGCCGTAGTTGAACGTAATTACAATTCAGTCACTAGTCTGTGGTGGTTCTATTGTATTTTGCTCTCAGATACATGGACAGGATAGAGGTTCAACTACAACCATGAATTCTTCTAAGCTAAAATACTTACCCGAACGCCTGCTCTGAGGTAGTGCCACTCACCCCTTCAGCTTGCCAAGGCTGTCAGAGCTAGTGCAGAAACTGCCTCTTTTCTTCAAGGTTTTCTGAGTTTTCTTTCCCAAACCCTATGCTTGCGTAATCCAGATTGTATTTTAATTCCTTAGCAAGCATGTGATTGATTAAAATAAGGGTTGGAGCGACTTCATGATAGATTTTTTTAATAGCTGCAAACAGTTTTCCAGCTGAAGTTTACATGCAGAAGTTGTGTGACTTCCTAGGCCTGGTTTCTGTAGGTAGGATATAGATCTTCCTTCCCTCCTGTTGCTTCCTCCTTGGTGGTATACCAGATGTGCTCTGCAGGAGAGAAAACCTCAGTCTTCGTTATCAGTTGGCCCTGTTTGAATTATTAAAATGCCAGATCCTGGAGACAAATGGATTTGCTTCTAGTTTGTTCCTCTTTTGTTAGACTGATTGCTCTAATAATGGAAAGAAAGCTAATAAACCCCAAGTTAACAGTATGCTGTTGTTTCTGTTGTGGGGTCAGGCATCAACCCTCAAATTCAACTTGGAGGGTTCCACATAATAAGAATTTAGACTGGTAGCCAAAGTAACATGTTTTTCATAAAACCAGACCAAACACAAGCATGTAACCACAGCTGTTCTATATTATATCTCTTCTACTAAAGTAGGATTCATGTTTATGTAATGAGCCTTCAATTGTTATCTTCACAGAGTCAGTTTTGTTATGGGTGATGCTTTCTATCCCCAGGGAGAAAATCCAGCCACTGAAAAAAAATGGGAATTTTGCTTTGAGCTTTTCTGAAAGGTTTTATTCTCATATTGCATTTAGAGTGGAAACAGGATCAAGTCATGACTTCTGAAAGGGAGTTGTTGTTGAAACTCAGCAAGATGCATTTTAAAATTTGAGGAGTTCTCACTTATGTTTTGGTAGCAGAAGACTTTTTACTGCTTTCATCTTTAGTCCTATTTTCACTTCAGTAAAGAAGTCACTATCAAGAGTGTGTGATTATATTTACCTGCCTTTTTTCCATATAGCTTGGTTATGCTCTTAAAGCCAGCAAACTGAATCATCACATTTTATGGTTTGAAACAAGGGGGAAAGGGAAGAACTGATTTATAAGTCTCCATGTTCTCTATAATTTAGGAAGGTTATAATTTCAAGCAAACCAATTGATATGCCTATCCTTATTCATCTTTTTATTTTCCTAGTGAACATTATGTTATAGAGGTCCAGCTTCCAGCAAAGATGTTTGAGTTGCTGCCACAAGAGATTAAAGAAGGAAAGCTACTTCGTATGTATCCAGTACTCTTTAATGTTGGAATCAATGAACAGCAAACACTTGCAGAGAGGTAAGAAAAAATCATGTTTCATTTTCCGTCTAAGTATGCTATGCTAGTATAGGATATCTCCCAGGACTAAAAATAAACCTGTGTTGTTATTTGTTGTTGGACCATCTCACATTTGCTTGGTGTGTATTTTGAGAAGTATTAAAGGGAATAAGCACAATCTGTGAAGCCATGCAAAATAATGGCAAGTCCAAGTGAAGATATGACCATACGTAGGGGTGCATTTCACACAGCCAATGCCAAGTTTCCACTGGATACAGATATTAAATGAATTTCTATTTCACGGATGTAGAAGTTTGTTTCAAATATGAGTTTGAAAATTGAAAATTCTTATTATCTTAGAAGCAGGGTTGAAGATGCTGGACAAGTCATAAGCTAGAAAGAGATAATTTTTTGCAACTTTTTAGGGCTTTTTTCCGGGGTTGAGGAGTGGTAGTTAATAATAGGGAATGCTTAGTAGTATGTTTGTAGAAACATGAAGGCTAATGTTAAAGTTCTGATGTGCTAATATTAATCCTCTGAAAAGACTGCTAGAAACTAATTATCACAATAATAGTCAAAGTTTGAGCAGCCTATTAGTTTTCCAAGGGAAGGTTAGCTATCCATGATGTTTAATTATCAAGTTTGTGCAGTGCTAAAACTGCAAGGTAGGCATCGATAATGAGCAGCTACTTTTTCTTTTCTTCTTTAACTGGTTTTATTAACAGGGCATCAGAGAGACATATATCATTAGGTTCCATTCACTACAAACTCAAAAGAAAAAGTGTAGCAGGGGAAATAGAGTGAAATAGTGAAAAAAGAAGTTAACCTGGACAATAGGCAAGAAGTTAAGCACAGCAGGAGTTTCATGTCCTGTTCTTTGTAGACAGCAGAGTAAAAGCAGTCTTTTGTCTTTTAAGGATGTCTTCTAAGGAATACCATCAGGTATCTTTGTGGATGTCTGTGGGGGACTTCTCCAAATTGTGAGTGGTGATGTATGAGAAAATTTAGATAGAAAATTGAAATGCGAGACATAGGCTGAATCATAAAATGGTAAAACCTGGCATTTTACTGTTGAAAAAGTTGAGTAGTGGGTTAGAGAACTTGAAACATTCTTGAAAATTAAAATAGCTTGTACTTGATGCCATGAAGAAGGGAGATGTGATGCTATGAGAGGAGTGACATGACCAAGGTGATAGGGTACAGCATCAAAAAAATCAGTCATAATAATTGTGAGTGGGACACATCAGGTTTCTCCAAAATCAGAGGAGTATGCAGTAGCAAAGAAACAAGTTCATGACAGCATATATGGGTGGGATAGGCAGGAAGGACTGTTACGTTACAAATGTCCTGAAAAAAAGATTTGATGAGATTTAGAAACAGCCTGGACATATGGGGGCTTGAAGAGAGGAGTTGGTGTGAAAAGATATCTGGCTTGCAGGTGGAGTGGCAGGAAAAGTGGTAGCCTTGTGGTGATTTTACATTGTGGGCAAAGAAAGCCATGAATGAAAAAATAATATCTGTAAATCAGTAAATAAACATATATATTAATATATATATCCAAAAAGTCAAGTTGGATTATTCCATGCAGAAACAGTTTTTTCTGCATTCATTTACAGGTATAAATGTTACTCTTAATTCAAAATACTGCTTAACTCTTAAAGCTGCACCTTTGTCTTTGAGATTGGAAACCCTGCACATGCTTTTAGGTAAAAAATATTTTCTGTGGGGGAAATTAACATGAGAATAGAAAGAAAATTTTGTGATAAATTTCTAGAAAATGTTGCTTTATTTGAATGAAAACATCTCTTCACTATAACACAGTTGAGAGTGTATCTGATTTAAAAGAAATATTCTTATGTGACAGTGCAGCAATGGCTATGAGGAAGTAGTCTTTTCCCTCTTTAGCATGTTTGAATGTTTTATTTCCTTCTGCATGATGTAACAGTACATTCGGTATCTTCTGATTTGTGTTCCCGTTTCTCTACCTGGTAGAGAAAACTTACCTGTCCTGAAAAGATCTGCCTGTCCACATCTCTCTTTCTGTGCTCCACCATTTCCTTCTCTGTGTTCCTTTTCTTTAATGCAAGGTTATTCTAGAGATGAGTCCCAACTGCCCAAGGACATTCCTGTCTTTATATTCATATCTCTCACAGCAGAGCTGCCAGGAGATTTATATTATATATTTCTCTTTTTTAGCCTATATTTCCTACAACTTGGCTGTTGCAGAAATTTTGATCTTGCAGATAAAGATACTTGCCTATGTAGCTATGGTCAGTGCGTGGATAAGCGTAATGGCATCCTGATGTTGTCTGGATTTTCTGTGAAGTGCAGAGTAACAAGGATTAGGGAATGTGTTCCCAGCAGACTCTGCTGCTGCAAGAAAGCCCAGAACATGTTCCTGAGCCAGCTGCAGCACTGTCAAGCAACTGCTGAAGTCTGTGTGCCGCAGTAAGCTTAAATGAAGACTACTGAAGCCAGCTAGCCTGCAGGTTATTACTCTGTGAAGCCTAATGGTGAAATCACTGCTCAACAACAAGGAAATGGTTTGGTCTTTGGTTTCAGATACAAGAAACCAAGAAAACTAGCAGGTCAGGAGCAGTGTAGGTCAGAAAGGGCCCAGAGAAGTAATCAGTTTGACTATTTATAGCAAATATTCTCAGACCAGAGCAGAAAATATTTCTTCAGAAGGTTTTCCACCTGACACTTGAATATCTTCCATCTTGTGTGGCTTCAATGTTGTCCAGCTCTGGCAGAAATTAATACACTTAAGCAAGAGCAGCAGTAAGAGATGTAGGAGATGGTGTTCTCTGCCGGTGGTGCCATCTGAAATTCCCACAAAGAGCCCTTGCATTTATTCAGGATTTGTGAAGGTAAAAATAATATGTGCTTTATTGAATGTTTGTCTGTAAATGGATTACTTTGTCCATATGATTTTGGAAAATTATCCATGTGTGATGACCTCATTTTGAAATATTAAAATATTAGTTACAAAGCCTATGAGAGATGAACAACTGCATATTTGACAAAATCTAGTACATTCAACACTGGAAGTGAGGGAGTAAAAAAAAATGATCAAAGTCCAGTGGATGGTGTCCTTGCTTGTAGCAGGGGGTTGGAACTGGATGATTTTTAAGGTCCTTTCCATCCCAAACTGTTCTATGTTTCTATGATTTCTGTATGCAAAGAAATCATTCTGAAGGATAACTTAGCTTTGGTTTAGTTTTGGCCGTTTGTGTGGGGTTTTCTTTTCCATCATTTCATTGTGCTTTTTTTATAGGTTTGGAGATACCACTTTGCAGGAAAACATTAACCAGGAAAACTTAGAACTTCTAAAAGAATATTACAAGCTGTTTACAGAAAAAATGCCTCCTGATTGTAAGTACAAAATAATGCAATATGCAAATGGCTTTGAAAGGTTTGATAGATGGAAGATTCTAAGAAGGTAACATTACCACAGTATTAGTGTGCAGCTTTTAGATTTAGGCCTCAGTCCCATAACTTGTTCCATAAAGTTAAACACTCTGCCTGTACACAGCCCTGCTGAAGTCAGTAGTGATTGCAGGCCCAGTGCCACAGCAGAAACTACAGGGAGAGTGAAACAGCATAATGATGACTCAAACAGCTCTTTTAAATCTTAGTATAATATGCTTTTAAATATTTCAAGTAGAGGACAGTCTGTACCTAATATATTTGTGCAGAAATACTTGGTGGGAACTTTCATCAGTTTCAGTCATTCCCTCCATTCTTATTTTGCAAATGCATTAAGGTATGGTAAACCACTGAGAAACTGGCAGATGCAAATGCAAGCAGTGAGCCACATCATAATGTCACTGATGTGAATAACAGGGTTGCATTAGAATGGGCCCTACATTTCAATTTTACAGAAATTTGGTATCATAAATATTATGAGCCTGTTACTCTGGTTCTTGAAAGCAAACACTGAAAAGACCATTTATATCAATCTAATCTTATTAAAGTGGTCCAAATGCCTAAACTGTATTCCCAAATGTTGCTAATTTTACAGCTTGATTTTAAATAGCTTGGATTTCAGTCTCTGCTCTTTCCCTTTTTATAAAGGGGGGGATGAATCTTTTGAATCTAAAGGTCTGTC
This sequence comes from Amazona ochrocephala, assembly GCA_039720435.1. NCBI lineage: Eukaryota > Metazoa > Chordata > Aves > Psittaciformes > Psittacidae > Amazona > Amazona ochrocephala. The sequence goes on from CM077879.1 coordinate 69,346,478, forward strand.
ATCCTACAGGATTTGCATGTGCCTTCTCATGGTGAATACTGCCTGTTAAAATCCCTTGCGAAGCTTCTGTTGTCATACAGCATACCTTGTGTTGGTTAGTTTTGCAAATTATTCACTACATGTATGTACTGGGAGTTATATCTAGTGTGTCACTGTATATGTGTACATACTTATCTTTTATCTCAGGATGATTTTCAGATGTTAGTAACTGTGACAGCAATGAAAGTTCTGTTCTGAAACCGTGGGCAGTATGCCCATCATCCACCCCTGGCTCTAGGATTTCTAGGATTTCTACAGAGAAACTCATACAAGAAGTTAGTAATTAATTTAAGGGAATCCTGCCAAAAAAGCATCCGGAAAAACTAACCTCATCTGGGGTTAGGTTTAAGGTAGATTTGCTACCTCATAAATGGTTCAGATTATATAAAAGTAAAAATTTGCATGCAGATAGGATTGGCCGCTTTTCAGTAACAGAAACTAACCTTGTGCCGTCTTCTTGCAGACGGATTATTAGTGAGCCACACAGTCTTCCTGGACTTCTTCCAGACTCTGCAGGCTTTTAAGAACTATGCTTATCTAATTCATCATGTCTTTTCTGGTTATTATTACCTTCTTGCTTTTTCTCTGCCTCTAAGATCAGAGTCTGTTCTTTGTCCAAATTTTTACAAAAGACAAAGCACCTTCTGGTTCCATTGCCGTTCCCAATAGCTCCCTGCCATTACATGGAATCACTCTTTTGGCTTGAAGAAATATGCCTTTTAAACCAGCTCCCTGGAAAAACAAAGTCAAGCTCTCCAAATCATTCAGCTGGGGAGGACTTCATTTCCTCTCCTGTCCCCTCACCTCTGTGCCCAAGTTCTTAAGAAACTAACCTTCCATGCAAGCTGGCAGCAGCCCCGGCATTGTGGCCAAGTGAGAATCATTCAGCACTGATGGCTCCTTGGTGGTTTTGTCACACCTTTTGAGATAGTTTCCTGTAATGCCAAATCTGTGCTGCAAAATAAATGCAGGACCCAGCTCAGAAAGCTCTTAGTTACAAAAACAGTGCTCCTAAAGCCAGACAGAATTTAAGGGCTCACGGCCTGTTGGCCAGGCTGTTGCATCCACCACCCTTAGGCAGCCTCATTTGCCTGCTGCTTCATTCATATATTCCATTTCAGTGAATTCAATTTTCCACTCCCATAAAGGTATTTGCACCTTTCCCGTTAGTTTTTCCTCTCGTCTCTGTAATTCCAATTGCAAATAATATTCTAGCTTTCTCTGTCTTCCCAATTACTAAAAGTCTTCAGCTGCACGTAACTGTATGTGCTGAACACTGACTTTGTCTTCTTTTAGATTAATATGCACCGTGTCACTCACCTGTTTCTTAATCTGTCTAATTATCTAATAGGAAATTCTGAAAACGGTAAATAACAAGGTGCTCCAGAAAGATTCCTACTAAAAACGCCAACCAAATGTAGCACTGATTTAGGCACCAAAATAGTACTGCTTTTATGGAGTAGCTAATGATATTAAGGGTAGAAAAAAAAGTATGACTGTTGTTTAGTAGTACCTGATTAATTGAAAAGAACAGTTTAGAACTCAATTTAAATAGCTGAAAACATGAAGAAATCCATGTCATCAGTGACATTCAGTGTTGCTGGTTTGATACCCAAAACCCACAGCAACATCTGTTCATCATATCCCGTGTGAGAGGAGGGATACATGCAAGGTTTAGAAATCCAGCAAGCAAACAAAGATTCTATTCCATAGCATAATAATGCATGTAGCGGTACATGTATTTTTAACACAAAGTCTGTGAGTCTGTTATGTACTTCCAGGCTTTTCCCCCTTATAATCTATGAGAATGATTTGATGGTTTAATGCTGCATTATGACACAAAGAATTTAAGCGGTCAATCACATCCAGTGAAGATGCAGCTCATTTGCTGATACTATAAATTAAGAGAATCTTGCTTTACCTGTGGTGAAGTCATCTCTCTGAGATGATTCATTTTGTGCTGTGAACCAAAGGAAAACTGCTATGAAACAATGAAATATTTACTTAGTGATGCATTCCCATAATCTGGAAGCATCTTTTTAGGTACTCATTGTATGCTATGTGTTTGAAAGAAGCAGATGCAGAATAAGTATAATAGTCTAGCAGGTTGTAATGTATTTTTATATGCTTTGCATTATCTAATTGTCTGATCAGGAATTGTAATACAAAGATAAAACAGTCCTCATTAAGATTATTGCAAAACCAGTTTGAATGTGCTTTTTCTGCATTTTTTTCTTTTTGGCAGCGCTGTATGAGTAAGGCAGCTTAGACGTTTTTAGAATAGTTCCTGAGTATATTTAAATTACTTCTTACTATGAATCACAGATAGGGGAAACGACAGAATTCATTACAGATAAAAGGTAAAAGCCTGTTGATAAGAGGGATCATTCCAGCTGTGATCACATTAGGAGAATGGATTTTGACCTGCGTTAGTACTTGCCTCATTTTTACTCTTTGAACTGAGTGTAAATCTTAGGCTTGGGACTTGAAGAAGTAATTTTGAAAAACAAATTTTGATTGTTTCTGCTGATTTTCAAAACTAATGAAGATAAAGGTAACATTAGAACAAACCCCTCCCATATATACCCACAAACCAGAGGAGCAAATTAAATTGCTTATTCTTGAATTACCACTAGACATCTATGATAATAAAATGTTGGCTCAGCTGCCGTACCTAGGGCAATTTGGTGTAATTTTGGATTTTAGGTAAACCTGAAATTATTTTGTATTTCATAGAATCATAGAATCAACCAGGTTGAAAAAGACCTTTAAGATCATCAAGTCCAACCCTTAACCCAGCACTGCCAAGGCCACCACTAACCCATGGCACTGAGGGCCTTGTCTGCACAGTGTGTGAACACTACCAGGGGCGGTGACTCCAGCACTGCCCTGGGCAGACTGTTCTAATGCCTGAGCACACGCTGGGGAGGGAATTATTCCTCATCTCCCTCTAAACCTTCTAAAAACAAAAAGAAAAAATACCTTTTCTGCGGCTTCTACTGTCTTCTGAGTTTTCTTAGCTGCATGTCTTTTGTGATCATAGTACTAAAGTTCCTCAGACTGAGAAATATCCTTTGCTGAATGTGGGGAGATGTGTGTGGTGTGGTGGTGGTGTTTAGTGTTGTTTAACCCTCCTCTTCTATTAGGAAGTAAAGCATCGTTTTCTAAGAAAAATGAGATGTAACAAAAGCAAAATATTTTGATTTAAAAAATGCATCCCATCAAAGCAGATTTTTTATACACTTGATTATTTCTCTACTCATCGACCTTTTTTTCCAGGTCTGCCACATTTTCAAGAACAAAATGATTTGAAGGGGTTGCTAGAAAATCTCCATCAAAATATCCAGGCCAAAAAGAGAAAGAATGTAGAAATCATGTGGCTGGCTGCGACGGTAAGTCCTCTTGTTTCATACGCATTCACATGATTTTCGTATGCCTGCTGATACTGTAAGTGCAATGCATTTTAAGGATATAATTGGGAAACTCATTGTTGTGGTTTAAGCCCAGCTGGCAGCACAGAACCACGCAGCTGCTCACTCTCTCTCCCCCCTTCCTCCCCCTGCTCCCGGAGGAATGGGGAGGAGAATTGAAAGAATGTAACTCCCACGGGTTGAGATAAGAAAAGTCCACTCACTAAGGTATAACATAAACCACTGCTGCTACCACCAATAATAATAATGACAAGGGAAACAAGGGAAGAGAATACAACTGCTCACCACCCGCTGACCGATACCCAGCCCAACCCAGCGCGGTGATCTAGCCCTTCTGGGTAACTGCCCCCAGTTTATATAGTGGGAATGACATGCAGTGGTATGAAATACCTCTTTGGTTAGTTTGGGTCAGGGGCCCTGCCTCTGGTTCTTCCTGCCTTCTCCTCCTCCCTGGCAGAACATGAGACTCAGAAAGTCCTTGGTCAGAGTAAACATTACTGAGCAACAACTGAAAACATCGGTGTTATCGGCGCTGTTCCCAGGCCAAAAGTCAAAAACACGGCGCTGCACCAGGTACTAAGAAGGAGAAAAACGATTGCTACTGCTGAACCTAGGCACTCATTGATTGAAGTAGATAGGCTGAAATGGCTCTCTAACATTTCCATTCTGATGGGCTCTCATCCCAGTCATGCATATATCTCTTGTTCCTACACTTAAATTACAGATATTATATTTTTCCTGCTTTCTTAACTGGTAGAACTGGCTAGAATTCAAAGAGAGAGATGGTCTTGGTCACTTTGTTGTCCCCTACTTCCTCCAGCCCCTTTATTTCAAAGCTTCTCCTAGCCAGGCAGTCCATGGCCTGTGCTGCTGCTCAGGGTTGTTTTGTCCCAAATGCAGGATTTTTCATTTATATCAGTGAGTTGTATAGCAGGGTAAAAGAGGTTTATGTCTTGTTTGGGGCATGTTTTTCTGTTTAACTGAGTCCAGTTTTAGGCAGAGGAATCCTTTCATCCCCAGTATGGGCAGAATTAATTGTTTGGATGGTCTGGCATATCTATCGATGTACCACGTAATTGGGAAAGACAATACAGTATTCAGCTACAGTACCTAACATTTTTGCTTGTTTGTTTAAAATCACATCCATTCTTTGATAATATAAAATTTGGTTATTCAAAATACCTTCCTTTTATTGTTTAGTGTCCATAACCCTTGAGAACATGATTACTTGCTCTACCTTTTGTTAAATATTGCTGTACTCAACTTTTCAGTACTCATGTTTTGTAAGCAAATGTTTAATTGTATCAGCACAACTTTTTGTCAATCACATTTTATGGGGTTTTTTAGCCTGTGTCACCATGACAGCTGCTCCAAGGGCACTGATAAGATTTATATGCAAATGGCAGATGTTCAGACACAAAATGTTTATCAAACCATGAATTATAGTTACTTTGCTTTGTTTACATAATTCCTTTTTGTTTCCCAATTCTGTGTTATAAACAAACAAACAAAACCCCCAACCAAATAAATGACCTTAGATACTTACAAAGAGCCCAAGATTTTCAGGAATGTGGAATTCAAACAGGTAATAAGAATAGACACCCTTGGTGTCTCCGACCATTGTATAAGTAGGCACTCGATCCTTATCTCCTGGAATTGAAGCAAGACCTTGCATTTGGAGGAACTTTCAAATGCATATACCCTTCAAGGCAAATAAGTGTTTGATAAAAAATATTAATTAAATTTTCCATGTCTCTTCATTAACATGAGGAACAAGACAATATTAGCTAGGTCTTTGTATTAATAACACTACTGTAATTTTTTACATTGCTAATAACATTTTGCACTGTGGTTCATCAATATTATCACATACTATAACAGTATAAATCTGTTGTGAGTAAAACCAGAAGCCTTTCTAACAGTACAAGTTCTGCAATTACTATGAAACACTGGTTTTTAAAGAAGTAAAAGATAAATCAGTACAGGGTAATGTAAAATGAACTATATGAAAATTCCCTTAATCTTTGGCTGTAGAAAGTTATCCTCTACCATCTATTCAGGATTTTCTGAAAACAATTTCATGGGTAAAAAGCATTCTTTGAACATTCAAACTGATTCAGATTTTTCCTTCACTGTATTTACTTCTCCTCATGTTACCTTACTGTAACTTTCTGAAATGAATATTTCTTGACTCATTGATTTACACATTGTTGCACTATATTACATTTATTTATTGGAAAGTATGTATGGATATCGCTTTGCTGTTGCAGTAGATTCTAGATGGATATGCGTATGTATCTGCACCTGCATGTAATCCCTGTTGTAATGGCACCCTGAAAATACAGCTGTTTTAAAAGTCAATTTTTGCAAATTGGTATCACAAACATTTCTTATTCTAAATATAATGAGATAAAGACTTAAATGTTATATTCTGATTTCCAAAACTGCCCTTTCATCTTTTGTCTTAGATCATGAGAAATAAACAGAGTATATCCTAGAGCAATCAGATCACTGTTTGCCCATTTTAATTATTTACTTTGTTTAACTGCTGCTGCTTAGTGAACTGAGTCATTGTGAGGATTTTTGTGGGCCAGCCTATCCGGTCAAGCTATGCTTCTTCTTAAATCCGAATCTAAGGATTTTTTAGTTTGTTTAAGTGAACAGATTGTTTTCTATTTAATCCACTTTAAAATGATTGAGACTTTTGTACTGTGCTTCAATGCAAAACAAGTTTGTGGTTACAGTCATTTGTGTATTGTGCCTAGAATGCTTCTCAGTTCAAACCTGACTCTCTCTAGCCAGCACTTTCTGTGCTGCCAGCCCAGATCTGAGATTTGGTCTCCCTTCCCTGCTTGAGAGGCTCATCTGGAATAATTACCTGTTTTTTTCTTGTGATTCATTCACTTCAAAGAGTCACAATTACTCATGGACTTCAAAAGAAACAGTGTAAGGAGAATTAATCTCCTCAATTAAACAGTTAACTTCTTTCACAGCATTGTCTAAAAAAAATCAACTTTTGAGATGAATACAATTAACAGATAAATAAGTGCTTATCGGCCGAAGCAAGATTATGAAGTTTCACCCTGCAGGATCCCAAGTAAACCATTGATAGCCAAGCTGGGAAATTCCTTAGGATGAAGCCTAATTGCTGTAATTTGTTACGTGCCCTATTCTTGTAACTATTTCCTTTTTAGATACTGTTACAGCTATGATTTTCCAGGGATGGGAGCCAGCAAATAAAAGTGTTAGCTTTTCTTAGGACAAATTATACCAGGTGAAAGGCAAACTCACACTTGGGCACACCAGCTCTCCTTCAGAATTTTCTCTCTCTGGTTGAATATTCTTTGAACCCAAAGCACAAACTAATGGGCTGGCACAACCACAGATGCATTCCTAAGGCGAGAAATTATCCTCAAAAATATGTTTCCCTTATTCCTTATAATTGTGCCAAAGCGTGCAGTGAAAGTAGACAATCCATGGCAGTCATTTTTGTTAACCTTTAGTTGTTCTATGCATGGAACAGTTTACCTCTTAAAAATAAGGACCATATTTAAATACAGATGTGTCTGAATCTGTGCCCTCATAAGATTTTAGCCCTCTATGTTCATGAGCTTAAGACTTGCTGAAGTTTTTCTTTGCTTTTCAGATTAATTAGGTGTTCAGACAATTCATCTGTAATTGAATAGGGTGGTTCTCACAGAAAATGAGGAAAAAAAATGAAGCAACTTTTCCTTTTATAGTCTAGGCTAACACAAATACTTTATATTTCAAGTTCAGGATTTTGGATGCAATGGTTTCGTAAGCTGTAGTCCATGCACGCATTTTAGTGACTTGCTTAAAATGCTTAGAACTAAGAGTAGTAGATTTTGATTTTTATTTTGTTGGATCCACCGTCAGTTTCTTGCTTTGCTGAAGGGGTGGTGTTGGGGTGGGCAGGAGAGAGACTTGACTGCAATTGCAGTACAAGACTCTGTGCAGTGTGCTCTTAAAGTAAATAAAGGGGTTTTTTTCTTCAATGAGCAAGTTATTTGTGCGTTTGTCCTCCTTGTGAAAGCCTTGAAGATCTGCTTTTAAAATGTGTCATTTGGACAAATTGGAAATAGGCTATAGAGCAGTAGCTATGATCTTTTGGTGCTATTTTAGTGGAGTGTTAATGCTGCAAATTTATAAACACTGTTGTTGCTGATCCATCCCTGGCAGTGTTCAAGGCCAGGTTGGAAGGGGCTTTGAGCAACCTGATCTAGTGGAAGGTGTCCCTGCTCATGGCAGGGGGTTGAAACTAGATGAACTTTAAGGTCCCTTCCAACCCAAACCATTCTATGGTTCTATGAAAAAATAACCATATGATAACCAAATAACCAAATTTGCAGTTCTTTTCAGCACATTTTCACCTTTTGTGGCACTGCATCAGGCCAGCATAATCCTTAAAATATTAAAATTCTGACAGATTTAACTGCAAAGGCGCACATCAGTAGCCATTGGAATTGCTATCTTTTATAGCTTTTTTTCTTCTTGAGAAATACTTCAGTTCTCTGTATTCCTTGTCTGTGATTGCAAAACTGTGGGAGTTTCACAGTCTGCATAGTGCATAGAGAACACAGGGTGTGAAAAGGGCAATCCTTTGACGTCTGCCTGTGTTTCAGATTTGCCGTAAGCTGAACGGAGTCCGTTTCACCTGTTGCAAAAGTGCCAAAGACCGGACATCCATGTCAGTGACACTAGAGCAGTGCTCCATCTTGAGGGATGAACATCAGCTTCACAAAGACTTCTTCATTCGGGCACTGGACTGTATGAGAAGGTATGTGGAGATTTTTGCATATCCTTTGCATTTTGGGCAGAGCCAGGTAGTAAGTGTGGTACAGAAGGGTCTAAAGCCAGCTGCAAATGTGTGATAGGCCCCAGTCCTGATTTAGCAGAGCTTGACCCACAGCATACCAGCTGGTAAGTCACTTCTGCATGCAAGGGCTTCACAACTGTGTGTTATAGCAGTAATTAACAGTTTCTAAGATAGATAAGTGAAACCTTGGAAGTGTCACCACTGACTGTAGCATTTGACCAAGGTAAATAGCAGTTATTTTAACTATTTCTTAGGCTTTCACAAGACTTAACAACCTTTTATGACAATATAAATAAAACACAAAGTTATTTTCTGTTTCAAGATATATTTTTAAAATGTTTATACACTCATTAAAAATTTATGTAAAACTTATACAAATATTGCGAAAGCAGTATAAATATTTTTTATGGATGGCAATTCTTACCTCGTGTTATTAAAAATAAAGTTTGTTTGGACTGATGGTGTTGCCATTAATATCTGATAAAATCTTTACTATGCTTTAAAAAAATATTTTAATTCTAAATTACAGCTGTGCAGAAATTGAGGCTGATGCTGTCAGCAATGTGTAATTAAAAGATGTAAAGATTTCTGATTAAATGACCCTGATGAATAAAAAAAAAGGTATTGAGCAAACAAGTTTTGATCATGAAATGAATCCGAATGCTATGTTCTCTAAAGGAGCTTTTATCGTTGGCTTTAATGAGTACTGCAGTGTGTTTTCTATAAGAGTTTAAAAAACGTATCTACAACATTCAAATTAGGTCTCTAGCAAATAAAAAAGGTCACTGCAAAACTAACAGAAAATATTCTGGTCAGCCAGCAAAGAGTCATATCTTTCACTTCTGTGAAGCACAACTTGTTTCTATGTTGGATTTGGATCGTACTATGTAAACAATCATGTTTAAAGTCTCTAAATGGTAATTCCTGACCTTAATATTTAGTATAGTCAGATTAGGTGTTTAATGTCTACGTTAGCACTGTAGGTTTACACAGGTAGGGTCCTTTTGTCTTTTAGCAAAGATAGATATTCTGAAGAAACAAAGTAATGTTTACAAAGAGTAATTGAGCAGAGGACTGAGATGGCTTCCAGACACGTTTGTTTTGTAAGGTGCTAATGCAGTGTCCTGTATTAAAATGAGGTGTATAATTTTGTACGTACCTTGCAAAAATCCCTTTGTCTCTGCAGTATTTCAGTGAGTGAATGACTTGTGTGCAGTCTTTCATAACCACATATTTTACCATTAATGAACAATTTCTGAGTTTTCTGTGTTAAATTTCATTTATGTTGGCATTTCAAATGTTTTTTTTTTTCCTTTTATGTCTCCAATAGATACAAAAGTGTGTAAGCTACAGTAAATTACCAGATGCAGGCAAACTAATTGCATAAAACCATTATTATGTTAGAATAGCATTGAGCAGTAGATCAGAAAAGTTTCACAGATACAAATATGATTTTATAAAGAAAAAACAAACCTGGTAATTATAGAGACTTGTTAGTATGAAAGTGTAGCAGGTTTTTGTAGACTAAAATGTAAGTGACTTTGAGTGCTTTTGTATCACATAACTGATCTGAAAGCTGTGAAGATTAACATATCAGTTCTGTCTGAAGGTAACAGTAAATTGGAGCTGCAGAGGAATGGTGAAAAGCCCAGAAAATCTGGAGAAACCTTAAAAAAATAAATGAGCAGATGGGTATATGAGGTTGAAGCACCATCGCAAAAGTTACTTCTATGATTTTGCTGTACTTTTGAGCAGAGAAAAGTTTTATCTTGCTAATGTCTGATAAATTAACTTGAAACAGTCTTGAACTGATGTTAGATGCTGCGCTGGATGGAAGGTAGTAATTTTGACTTGGGAAAATGTAGTGTGGTAGGATTGTCTGGGTGGTAAGATTGTCTGGGATTTAAAGCAAGAGCCTTGCAATTAGTGTGGCAGTGGCATACAAAATAGCCTGCATCATCAGGATAAGAAATAAATAGATCTTTTACCTGTGCTACTTTTGATCTGTGTAACATTGTTCACTTAAGTGGAGGTTGAAAAAAAGAAGAAAGGCAGCAATTTTTTTTCTCATGAGCTGGGAAATGAAAGCCCAAAAATTCAGAACAGTAGAAAAACAGTGTCAAATGGGGACACACAGTGCTTAACTCCGTGGTGCTCTCACCAAGAGCTGCCTTTGGGTGCATTTTTTTCTATCTTTGCTGCTACATACATTCAGCAGGGACTGTTTCTCCCTCCCCACTGACCATCTGTTGCTGGAGGTGCTTCTGGAAGAGTGCTGCATGACACAGGCTTCCCTCCCTCGCCACCACTGACTAGGTAGTGTGGCATGTACCCTTCAGCTGGGCTCTCTACTTGTAGGCAGATGGAGAAAGGTCAGTTGCAAAGAAGGGCAATTTGAGAGAGCAAACTTGGAAGGAAAGAACAATCAGGCAACAGAGATGGGGGAAAAAGCCATAATTTCCACAGGAAGACAGATGGTGTTTCAACTACATCTCGTGTATTTTACCTGAGGGAAGTTTGGCAGCTGTGGTTTTGAGGTTTGTATGAATGAGGTCAACAGTCTTGTTTGATAATCATTGTGATGCTTGATCCTTTCTTTTTGTTTGATTACTATTGCAGAGTGTTATTTGAAAGATTATGCTGTGCATTTCTGTGCTTTTCATTGACTACCTGTAGAAGCTTTTAGAATGATTTTCACATCTAAAAGAACCTATTTTGTTTTAAGAGCAGACAGACAAAAGCTCTGTTTGCCATTTAGTTTATGATTTTAGCAATTTTCCCCTGATGAATCTTCTCTAGATCACTTAGTTAAACTCTGTCAATCAAATCCCTTTATGCTGATTGCCACAAATCACTCCTAAGCCTTTCAAAAGAACTAGTAGAACAGAAAAATTCAATTTTAACATCCAGAATCCTAATGGCCTGGATTGATCTTTGAAAGGCTTCTTTCAAGAGTTAACAGTAGGGGAGACAGCGTACTGTGAAACAGAATGCTAAAAGCAAATGGTGAATCAAAAGCAACCTCTATTGGAAATGCCATGATTTTGAGATACAAAAATTATAGAGGTGCCTGTGTAGCTGTAAAGCTTTTTCTTTTCCCGCCAGTGCTGACACAGCTTTGCTGGCTGTTGTAAAATGGAAGCATGTGCTTATGGGTTTGTGTTTTCTGGCCACCAGAAGTTTGGAGATACTGACTTCTGCATGCTGCTGCTTTTCAGCTTCTCTAATGTCCCTAGAATTTTGAGCAAACCAGAGGCAATTCCAGATGTTTTGGTGTGTTTGCTTTAATATACATTGCACAATGCTGTTTTGGAAAATAACTGCCAGTAGCTGTCACTTAATGACTCAGTTTGTAAGTGCAATCAATGTCTTGTACTGATAAAGTATATGTTTTTTGCTTCCTAAAATGAGAAAAAGGAAGAAAGAAAAAAAACTGTACAAAAATGCTTCCATTAGCTGTCCCTTTAGCATATGAAAAATGTGGTGAAATGATGACAGGAACTCCAGCTTCATCACTTAGCGTGTGTAATATGTGGTTGTGTCTTCTGGGTGCAGCTCTAGCCGTTATGGTGCTGCAATTGATGTGTACTTGAAGCAGCTATTCCATAAATAATTCTCCATACTGTAGTTTCCTTGGTATGTGTGTGTGATATCCATTGATTTTAGAGACAGGCACAGTGTAGAATGAGGAAAATCAATACATTATCCCCTCTCTATCAAATGTGTACAATTCGCGTCATATTAAAATCATCCTTATAATATTGCTGGAGCTTTCAGATCATAATCTGTCACAGTCATCAATATTCTGTTCCTATTTTTCCTTTCCCCAATACAGGAATATTTCCTATCATTCAATGTTAACAGTATTCCAAGAGGCAGTGGAGAGACAAAACTGATTTACCGGAGTTCCTTTCAGTATCTGTCAAAGGATTATACTTTTTGTCTTTAGAGCTGGCCACTTGCCAGGGAGGTTGGACTCTGGTAAGCAGCACACTAGAAGCAGTTCTGTAAAACTCATTGGATTTTCTTTTTTCCCTTTTTTTTTCTTTTCTGAACCTGTTTAATTTTAAAGTTTCAGTGACAGGGCTCCTTTTGGAGGCCTTGGGTAGTGTGTAACCTCAGAATCTCCTGGGTTTTGAGCATGTTTCCAATAAAGCCTCAAAAGTAAAAACAAGCAAATGAAATGACAAGTTCACTGCATATAGTGAAGCCTCCAGGCTTTCAGCTTTATCATCATTCTTAGCAGGGCACAATACCTGTCAGGTATTTCAGGTCCTGAATACAAAATTTGTCTCAATGTAGGACGCACTGTTTTCACTTGAAACAGCAGTCAAAGATATTTCAGATTATTTTAGATAAATTGCCTATCAAAAATCTAATTGAAGCATAAATACAGAGAATGAACAAGTTATGGGATCTTGATGGCCCAATTACAAAGAAAAGAGTTACTTTTTAAAGAGCTGTTTGAGGGCATCTTTTCTTAGAGATCATCTCAAAGATTTGTGGGTTGAGAAGAAGGGATGACTGTAAAAATTCTTTATGAGATGCTATGAGCAGGATCTATTAAGTCCAGGCTGAGATGACCTTGGCCATGGAAGGCCCTGTACCGAGCACCACAGCGTTGCAATCGCTGGGCTGGGAAGCAGAAGCAAAGAGACAGGATGAAAGACTGGGATCCATGTGCAGACAACCATTGTTGACAAAGTATCAAACAGTAGCTTGAGAAGGCTGTGTTAAATCTAAGGTTTCCTAACACAAGTAGTCAGTTTCACAGAACTGATCTTTCTAATGTGTCTTCGAAGCAGTGCCCTGGTTTCTAAGGCTTACGAAAAAAAAAAAAAAAAAAGAAAAAAAAAGGGGAAAAAAAAAAGAAACAAGGAAACCCAAACGCACTTTATTTGCACCTTGTCAGGCTCAGGAAGTTCATTGGTGAGGCTCAGGCTTCTACATGGGCAAATTAGGTAAGTAAAATTGGCAGTTGTTTTGTAATACATTCTCACACATTTTGTCTGCTCTGCTGGGGTCAGATGTTCAAGTCCGTGTTTTGCAGGGGCATGTTTTCTAGCTGATTGCAGAAGTTTCATTTCTCTTGTACCTCATTTCTCCGACATCTTCCCAGATACTGATTCCTGACTCCTTTCTGATCAACACCCCAGTCAAAGTCCTGAGAACTCTCTCATGAGAATCTTCTCATCTTCCTCTTTTTCACCAAACTATTGCTTGAGTAGTTCCCTCTGGTTGCTCCTTCCTCCTTTGTGATGCATGTGGGTGCCTTTGTGTTCTCCAGAGCTCGGCTTGTAGCTTCAGTAACAGTGTAGAGAGAACAGCGGAGAACATCAGTCCCCCTGCCTCATTGCCTTTGCTTCGTGTTGCAGTGGTCATCACCTGCCATGGAGACGAACAGCAAGGAAAAGTCTTGTCTAACCCCTTGACCTGGCAGACGTTCAGCATAAATTGAATCCTCAAAGCGTGTACCTGCTGAATTTTAACAAGTCCTTGTTAGGAAGAGGTGATTTGAGATTCTAGCAGGAGCAGGCTCTTACAATAGTTATATCTCTCATACCTTTATTACCTTGGTGCAGAATATCAACTCCTGCTCGTCAGGGTAGAGGTTCTAGTAATCGTCACCAAAAAAAAGTTGTATTCTTTTTGCTTCTTTACATGACATTTGAAATTTGAATTTTATCCATCCAAAATGAATGAACAATTGACAGTAGAATCTCAATGGAAAACATTGTGCAGCCTTAATTATAGTTGCTCTTGCCCTGGAACCTATAATAATATTATTGGACTACTCACTGGGGAGGAAGGGAGTGTTCAAGGGCAACAGTAAAAAACTTTTCCACTCTTTGCAAGGAATATTTAGAGCTGTGACCCAGGCTGTGTCACCAAAACCCTTAGCTTTACCACAGGCAGTAAACCAGAAATTCTGAAGTAAATGCTTAGTATTCCTGTCAGTCCAGGGGAAGAAGTGCCTGTAAGTAGTTTGTGTCACCTCTACGTTTTGGCACCAGCCTTAGCTGGGTGAGTCATTGAAATGCACCTTCTTCTCCTTTATTGATTATGTAGGAAAGGTGGGTACCTTCCTACCTGAGGACTCAGAACCTGACAGTAAATTTTAATTGATGAATAGTAAAATATACTAACATAGCATTGCTGTGTTTTACGGGGAGGAGGGGGAAGTTCCTTTTTCATTAAAAAAGAAACTGGCAATGTTTGTGTTTTAGCTTTGTGGCAAGAAATAAACCTTGACCCCCTGTGATCTTTTTCCTGAAGGGAGTCTTTGCCTTCTGACTTACACACGTATATGACACAGTTCTCCAGAGGAGAAACAGATTTAATGGAATTCCGATCATAAACTCGCTCTACTCTGAGCTCTTCTGCTCTGATTTGTACTTTCTATTTCTGAGATATCAACAGAGTAAATGATCTGTTATCTAGCCCATATTAGTGTTTGCCTTATCTTGACCCAAATAAGAGTCTAGAGACTTGAACTATGCCTTCTCTCTGAGTGCATGTTTTAATTATTCACTAGAGGCAATGAGAAGGGCGTGTAATTAATTGCCAGGTGCATGCTAGGATCACTTAGTTTTCAAAACCAGCCAAATGAAAATACCTTATCCAATAAATTTGCTTTCCCATTTAGTACCACAGTCTGTGTTTGGATCCTTAGTAGTGTGGCAGTGATTTTAGACACTGCGTCTTGATTGATTAAAAAAGGAAGTGCATACACTGTTTGCACCCCTAATGTAAAGTGTTTGTCCCTTTTGTCGTGCATAGATAATAGGACCATAGTATTCCTGGACTTTGCCTGCTATAGGTGGGCAAATCTAGCATGCAGGTAGTCAGGTTATCTGAAAATACAGTTTGGTGTTTACTTTTGAGATTCTTCTAGACATCCATGGAAGACTTCATTAATTGCTTCATTCATTGGGTGCTTTAGTGCTTATGCCATTGCTTATTCAGATCTCCCTGTGAAAGACTAGATCTCACCTGAAATCAGAAACTAGATGCATTTTATTCACCGGAGTGAGGAATACCAGATTTCTTCCTATTATATTTCACTTCTATTAAGATTTTCTGGGAGAGTGTGTGAGAAAAGTCCATGCATATTTATCACCTGTTAAATCTCCATGTGCCACAGCTGAATTACTATGGCTTTGACCACATACAGCTAAATCTCTCGGGAAAAGCAACACTGCCAAGGCTAAAATTTAGATAGGAAAGGAGCAGGAAATAAGTGGGTAGTAACTGCATACAATAGCTGGCTAAATTTATCATGGATCCAATCTCTTCAAGAATTTATCTGCCTCTAAAACAATATTCCTCTCAGAATAACATAACATGGGCAGGGAGAGCTTGTAACTTCCTTCCTGCAGTCCCAGCCATGTACAGACTGTGGAGAAGTTGGAGGGGTCACAGGAAAGAGTGGCAACTAGCTGCTATTCCAGAAAGGTGGTTTTGTAATAGAAGTTACTGCATTTCTTCAGGAGAAAGATGATGCAATGTCAGCCGATAGCTTAGTTGGCGAATGTAGAAAAAGCAGGTAATAGATACTTTGAGGTCCATATTTGCTCTCAGTTTAGGCTTCCTTAATTCCTTCATCAAACTTAGTTTCTTTTGGAGTAGTCCCTTCTCACATAGTCGTCATCTGTTCTCATCCAGCATCCCTGTTCCAGTTTTCTTTCATAGGATCCCTGCCTTTTTTTATATGTGTGATTGTTTCTGTTGTTTTCCCCTTCTGTCTGCTGCTCTATTTCCCTTTTCCAGTAATCATTTCCATGTTTCTTTGTCTCCTGCAGTGTATGGTATTGGTGTATAATGTGTTCATCTTGTTGTATGATATTTTGAAGAACTCCTCTGAGAGTATGCTCACTTAGCTCAGTTCAGGAGTGAGTTTTAGTAGTGGTTTCTAGTCATTACTCTCTGAGGCAGCTCTAATTTGGTGAATGTTGTTTCATTAATGTGTCCTCATCATTACAACAACCTCTTTCACTGGCATAGCTAGCAGCAGCACATTGTGTCTCAGTTTCCTTGCCAGTAGAAGTCATGGTAACTGTCAGCAGTGGAGTGACCAAAGGAGTTTCCACTTGGACTGTTTATTATGGATTTCCTATTTCCATGATGTTATCAGTAGTTGGCTGGAGCTACACCCAATAACAGAGCCAGCAGCATTATATTGGTGTCCTGTTCTCTCGATCATTCAGAGATAAATTTGGGAGATAATTTTGGGTACCTGTGTTCTTAATAGCCTAAGCCTCTAGTATAATCTGTATGAATAGGAAGTATGTGTTTATAAGGAAGTTAATGCAAAGGAAAGGTTGGAGCCCTCCCAAAGTGCACAGCCAAATCACTCCACAGTTGACTCCCACTGTTCTAACAGTTAAAGCGGTTTCTGCAACCCTGGGACTTAGTGGTACTGTAGTTGTATTGTGACTCCAAACATAGCTAGTGCCAAAATCACTGGGCACTTGGATGTGCATCTGCTGTGCTGGTTTTGTGTCCTGCTGTACGCTTACTTCCCTGCCAGCTTATCTCCCCAACCTGGTATTGTTGCCACGTGTGTATCGTCTTCCAGCAGTGTCTTTTCTCTGTTGGAGATGCTCCTGCTGCCCCAGGTAGGTGCCAGAGCAGAGTTTCTACCTGTGGGATCCCAGGCAAGGCTTAGCCAACTTCAAGTCCCATTGACAGGGGAGGTTGGAGGGTGGGAAATAAATCACTGTGCCCTGTAACTTCTATCATGGGATGAAACTTTTTGGGTATATGACTTAGCCTCCTACTTAGATCAGCTGTTAATGAGGCAAGAGATGCCTCTGCCTGTGGTACTTGGAACCCTCACTTACCCTTGTGTGAAAGATTTCATAGTATTGCAGTATTAGGGGATATCATTCTTTATTTGAATAAGTTGTTTTTTTATTCCTTAAAGGAGTAAATAGTGCTTTTGGGAATAATTTGGAAACTCTTGAAATATTCTGAACATCTGTAATTTTAATATAAACACTGTTACTGGCAGGACTGAAGACTACCGTACCAGCATAACTCCATGAAGGAATGGCCAGGTTTGTGTCTCTTTTTAGGGTGAATAGAAGTTTTCTGTACCCTTTCATGGCTTATAGACTTTCTTGGGGAGTGATTATCTGAGGCCCAACTGAAGTTTTTCCGCAGTTGGGCATTTATAAGAAATCTCCTCTTTCTACTCCTCTCATTCATCATATGTGTTTCCTAATGTACAAGCAGCTTCAGTCTCATGCTCCAGCCTCCCCGTTTGACTGTATCTCTGCAACTTGACTGTATTTCCTTACACTGGTGAGAACATAATAGTCTTTGAGGTTTCTTATCCCTCACTTGAGTTCAACTGAAATCAGTTAGTGTGCCCCAAGGCTGCAAGAATACACAGATGCATCTCCCTTCCCCTCACAACAAGCACTAGCGTGTAACCTTTGCTTCTATAGGAAGACAGACTGAAAAGGCAGCAAATTATTATCAGCAGTAGATCAATGAGCTGCATCTTGCTTTAAAAAAATAAGTATTTTCTCCTCAGCCACGGACCCACCTCAGTCAACAGCATTGATATGAGGAACTTGTTTAGAATACTAAAGAAAGGATTAAGGAGCAATCTCATTAATCATATATTTATAAAAAAGGCGTTGCTCTAAGATCATCTCATTAATAGTTTGTGTCTTGGGTAAACTGGTAAGTCTGATGAAAATATTATTCTTGCCAAAACAAAGTTCTTTATAAGCATTTTAAAAAAATAAAACAAACAAAAAAAAATCACTCCTTACTGCTCCAAAGTTGTTGATTTTCTAAAAAATTTAAATCCATTTCTGCGTGGAGACCTCATAGCAGCCTTCCAATACCTGAAGGGGGCCTATAGGGATGCTGAGGAGGGACTCTTCATGAGGGACTGTAGTGGGAGGACAAGGGGTAACAGGTTCAAACTTAAACAGGGGAAGTTTAGATTGGATCTGAGGAAGAAATTCTTTACTGTGAGGGTGGTGAGGCCCTGGAGTGGGTTGCCCAGGGAAGTTGTGAATGCTCCATTGCTGGTGGTGTTCAGGGTGGGGTTGGACAGAGCCTTGGGTGACATGGTTTAGTGGGAGGTGTCCCTGCCCATGGCAGGGGGCTTGGAACTCGATGATCTTAAGGTCCTTTCCAACCCTAACTATTCTATGATTCTATGATTTCTAGCTTATTTGTAACTGTTGACAGTGGAGAATCTACAGATTACAAAGTAATCAGCAACAGACAGGCTTGCTGAGCATCATCCAGCAGACTGCCTTGAGGTGATGTGGTAAGCAGAAAAGGGGAGTGTCCACAGTAGATTGTTTTGGAATGTTTTTCATAATACATTTCAGCCAGGAAACAAAAATCAGCACCTTTAATCTGGTTTGTTTTGGGGGTTTGTTTGGTTTGGGTTTTAGCTCACTTAGTTTAACCAAGGCTGGCATGATCTGTGTTCTAAGTTTGTAATAAAAGGACTGAGGGAAGCTAATAAAAATGGCTGAACTGGCAGCCTGTCAAAGGCATTATCGGCTGGTTTTGGAATGATCAAAGTAGCATCAGACAAAGGGAGGCAGTTACAATATCATCTCATTCTCAAAGGTCTATGAATTGATTCTGGAATTCCAGAAGAGCCTGCTTTGATAATATTGGTTATAAGTGGTTAGGATATTTATTCATGAGTTTTTAAGAAGCCACTGACATGTTCAGTCTTTTCTGTTTCACCTTTTGTTGTCATCAGTGTGCAATTAGAATATGCTCTGTCCTACTTCTGCTAGTTAAAGTTGCTAGGTATTTCTAAGATGTCCTCTCTCATTTAAGATCTTATCATAAAAAAGTTGCAACATGAGTTTGTTTCCTGAAGAAAATGTGAAGCTTTCCAATACTTATCGTTTGTTATTTGTACTATATTGTTCACTTTCTCACCCATATAGCAACTGCTAACGTGGTAAGCTGCATATGTACTAAATGCCTTTCTTTTAATAATCACTAGGTAAATGTTTTAGAAGTAGGTCAAGAGCTGAGATTTGAACAGATGTGCAAACAGTTCTTAATGTCAAATGTTCTTCACTCAAAAAGCTTATAATTGGTGAGATAAAGAAAGGCACTTGTGCCATTTCACATCCTGTTCAGGAAAAAGGTATGACAAGTCAAGTCACTTGCTCATGACCACAGTCCTTTCCTGTGTTGGAGATTGAGTTTGGACCTACTTTTTCATAAACAAAGACTCTTCTCATTGTCTGGCTTGTGTTAAACAGAAGTTGTGATGCTGTACTTGCATTTGCAATAGCAACACTTATAGGTTCATTGCCTTACTGACACTCACTATTCTGCACATTAATAATTGTCTTTTTGCACTCCCTCTTGCTACTTGGATTCATGCTTACATGGCTGGGTTCACGTTCACTGTCCATAAAATTAAAGCCTCTTTCCCTCCTGGACTCTGCTAAACAGGTGCATGAACTGCCTGAGCACTGGTGGACAGTCCTTCTCAACATCACACTGAATAAAGCAGTCTCTTGCTTTCTTGCTGCATTGCTCTTAGGGGAGAAGGTTGCTCCCTTTTTCCTCTTTCTCTGTATGAACTTGCTGCTATAATGGTATTATCAGCAAATTTGTAGACAATTACTTTAAATATAGTTTGACATTTCTGTTACACAGATTAACATCATTTCCATGTGAAGATGCCACTTGAATTCATTCTTAAAGTGAGCTCGTGCATGTCAGACGACTAATATGCTCTTTATTTTTGCTTTCGTGAAGTGCAAGTGGCCCAAGAGGTGCTGCCAGGCAGAGAAGTATTCATCCTACTGCTGTAGGACTGGTTTTCCCCTGCTAGCCTGTCTTGCTGAGCTCTGTAAGATACTGTCTACTGTTCCTCTTGCAACTCATTTCCTCCTGCCCTTTCTTGAAGGGCAAATCACATTGTTTCATGAAGCCCTTAGAGTGGATATAACCTTATGCTTCATGCTTACTGTGCTCTACAGAAGTATTAGTGTTGTTGTTGTTTGGTTTTTTTTTGTGACCAAGGTTATTGTCTGCCTGGCTGTAATTTTAATCCAGTAGATTAAAAGTCAGTAAAATGTATTTCTGGCTAACGAGGACTGAAATCACTTTTCATTGATGCCTTCACAAGGCACCATTGCATACAGCAAAGTTTTGCCTCCTCAGTATGTTGGTCTGTGGGATATAGCCCATAGCATGCACACTCAGACATAGAGTCAAATAAAACGTAGAAACGTAGGAGTTGGTGCATTTCATTGTGTCACATGTTGCTGTGTTATTCTGTGACTTCACAAAAAGAATTTTTAAAAATGGCTCACAAATATTCTTTCCAAGACAAGAAACAGTTTTTAGAGTACTTTTATTTCTGTATCACTGTGGCTTCTGATTGTTTCATGTGCCTTGACTGGCAATTAAAATCCAGCTAAAAGACTTAAGACCTTTGTGTCCTGAGTTGCCGCGCAGATTTACTGTCTTCAGGTGAAGATACTTGTTTGTAGATGAAGGTTTTACTGAGTTAGAAGAGCTGGGAAAATTCGATCACTTGATATAAGATGATAGAGCTGTTGTTCCTGGTGTTTCAGGGAGGATAATGAAACTTGAGTGTGCCAGCATTTTTCAAATCAGACACTTTTTCTCACTTTCAGACAATGGGTGTTTGCTGGTAGGGGGGTGCTGAGCAAACACATAGCACACTAGTCTAGAAAGGTATTTGTAGTCTTAGCTGATTTTTTTTAAGCTATTCTGTGAAAGAGGTATTTCAAATTCGATGTTTTCAGTCCCAAAGGCAATCATTCTTCCTGCTGTCATGAAGAATCTTCCTTTGTGCAGCACAATAGGGACAACAAAATTCATTTTAGTCTCAATTTAAGTTTAATTCCAAGGTAAAACTTGAAATGAGGTGGTAATGAACTTGCACTCACGCTTTTGATCTCCTGTGTGCCTATACAAGCACTCAGACGCAGTACAGGTATTTTCAGACATGGTTCTGTTCTGAAAGTGTTTGTCTCTTGAGCAGATTAAAACCTGAAATTTTCTGCTTTGCTTGCCCTTAGAGTTAATATAGTAAGAACGCCTGGAATACGGCTCTTACATTTGAATGAGACCCACCGAAATACATACCCAAAAGAAGAAAAGGTAATCATGATGTGATAACTGTAGGAAATAATGAGCTAGTAAGACCAAGAGACTGATCCTATGAAACAGAGAATGATCAAATCAATTAAAACCATTTGGAAAGCAGAACTCATAAATGTGTTGCAGTTCCAGCTGTGCAGGTCAGTGGGTGCTGCGCTTATAACAGCCAGTGTCTCCCTCAAATTCTTTGAAATTAGAAATTTTTGTCTTTTCTAAAATATTGGTTTGTGCCCTGTATCTTTAATATGCTCAGTTGGCAAACAGCCTTTATCTGAGATAAAACTGGAATAGCTATAGGAAAGTCCAAGGATCTAGATCAACAGACCCTGGTTAGAAACGTACACACCTCACAGATGAGAGAGCAAGCATTCCAACACATGGCTTTCTGTAGCATGAACTTCATTGATGTCTATGATCAGTGGTTATATATTACCATATAGCCACACTGGGCTAGCAGAAGTCAAAAGACCTTTTCCCAGACAGGACCAACGCCTGCTATTGCGGTGGGCTGCTTTGTTCAAATACTACCACTTTGTTATTACTGCATTACAAAATGCATTAAGCATCATTTTTCCTTTGTAAATGAAACAATGTAGTACCTCAGTAGCTACTTTTGAAGCTATCTGCAACTTCAAACACAAATGTTAAAACTAATGGAACTAAATAAACCCCCTCTGAATGTAATCCTTGAAGAGAAAAGTGCTTGTTAGTAAAGTTTTCTTAATTATAAAGTTTATTAAATGAAATACATATTACGGTGGAGGGGAACAAGTCAAATGATCTTTTATGGCAAAAATAAAAACTTTAAACTTGCTGTCCGTGCTGTATTGGGCATGGAATGCCAAAGGAGGTATGAACAGACATTTAAACTTGTTGCAAAGGTGAATGTTCTGTACCACATTGTAACATAGCCCAAACCAGACAATTGCTTCCTCATAAATCTCCTTTTTTTTTTTTTTCTTTTATTCACATTACAGAGAAAAAAAAATCAAGACTGTCCATTCAAAATAGTCTGTAGTCAAACGAGCTTGAAATACTGTGGTGTTAGCCATCCCGTTTGACCATGTTTATGGTGCTGGAAAGAAAATCTGAGTCTGGTGTGGTTCATTTTGTAAGTGATGCAGTGGCAGGCTGGAGATTGTAAAGCACTATAACATTGGGGGAAAAAACATTGGTATCTCCTCTTTAGGGAAACAAGTCTTCATAGATAAGTCTTTCCTTGCCCCCAGGTCACCTGTTACTTCCTCAGTGGTTAATTATTCTAAAGTCAAGAAAATGTCATTGAGCCAATGTAAAACTGTCATTTTTTACCACTGAAAAATTCCAGTTTAGGACGGATTATCATGTTTTCAATTTTCTACAGTATTTTTACATGTGTTTCATTACTGTGTACTATACCTGGGAAAATCTCATGTATTATTTCATGCCCCAAAATATTCTGCATTGATGTACATGAACTGATAAGTGGAATTGCTGGCCCCTCCCGTGCCTTTAGCTTTGTTTGAATCTCGTATCTGCCATCATTAAGTATTCCCGCAAAGAGCAAAACTGAATAAAAATAGGGCTAGTAATAACACTTGTGAGAGTTAAATAAAAGAAATACTGCTTGCCTGTTTTAACCGTGTTGTAGGAGAGGAGGAAGGATGTTGTTAACTTAGTGGTATGTAACCGGTGCACAGCGAACTCGGCCCCCTGTGTATATGAGTGAGATAACAAGAGGTGCCTGTAGCTTTAGAGTGGTAATTTTTAAAACTTACTTGTGCTGTTAATTGCAGCTTTTGTGTTGTGTTGATTTTATTGCAGCTGTCACTAGCAGCACATTAATAGCACGTTACAGAACTTATTTTTAACTAACGCAGAATTAAATACTAATAAAATGAGACAATAAAATGAGGCATCCTTTCCATGTGTAGGCTGGGCTCTGATGTGATGACGTGAAGCTGATTTCGCTTTTAGTAAAGGTTAATTGAGAGTTAAAGTATGAAAATGGTTGAGATCTTTTAAAAAAGAACATCACGTACTTGTCCATATATAATTGTGCTTATGGCAGAGGATAATTTAAGCAGTTTAAAAGTATTGATCTCTGCTGTGTTCTTACCTGTGCAGTAAATCTGTGCCAAAAAGGGAAAT
Source organism: Amazona ochrocephala (assembly GCA_039720435.1). Taxonomy (NCBI): domain Eukaryota; kingdom Metazoa; phylum Chordata; class Aves; order Psittaciformes; family Psittacidae; genus Amazona; species Amazona ochrocephala. The sequence goes on from CM077879.1 coordinate 69,370,058, forward strand.
TGTTTAGTTACTAGAAGCCTGTAAGTGCTGTCCAACGGCCCCAGAAACACGGTATTAACCAAAAGACAAGGAGAAAGCAGTACTTTTTCATAGTTCATTGGCTGCGAGCAAGTGCTGGGGAGGGCTGTGAATGCTGACACATCTCACAGGGCCTGGAGAGGCACTGTCATTCCCAGGGCTGTTAGTGTGGGATATGTTACAAGATAATTGAAGGGCATTAGCATTTATCAGAAATTAAAAAGGAAGCAGAATTCCTTAAGGCCTGCCATTGTAATAGGCATCTGGGGGGGATGAAGTGTTTCTAATTAACAGCCTATGTGCTTTTTGGCTGCACTGTAGATTTTTCTATCTGACCACTGGCCTCTGGCTCAATTACTCAAGCCAAACACTTTAAGCATGTGAGTAAGTGTTATTGTTTTTCTTAATGACAAAAGATGCATGAGCAATACCAGGATTAAAATGTCTCAGAATTGACTGGATTGAGAACTGCATTCTTTTATAGAGTGTGAAACAGAAGGTGCCGAAATTGCCCTCAGCACAATCTCATTCAGTGTTGTGTTCTAGGGGCACTGAAGTTATTTCAAAAGACAGGGATTTTCTGGAAAATTAGTGCACCATTTATCTAAAGTGGGAGCACCATCAGATAGTGTCTTACTGAAATGTTTCTTAAACTGTTTACCTTCCAGCATGCAAAATTACCAGCATACATAATAGATTGTACTGGAGGCAGTATAATCCACCATCTCAGTGAGGGAAGATTTATACCCTCCTGCTATCTTCCATGTCCTGTCCTGAGGAAGGAAGGAAATGCTCAAACATTGATACCGGCTTGCTGCTACTTCAGAAGGAAATAATGGTAGATTATAGGTGAACAACTTATCCACAAACTCTTTGGTGTTTCTAATTTTATGTGGCATGTTTTGGAATTTTCATAGTAAAACACTGTTTTTTCCACAGTTAAAAACACTTTTAAGATAGTATCCATCTGCTTACTAGTAAGTGATGGCAATTAGCAGAAAGCCCTACTTCTGAACTGCTTTACACTTCCACATGCAGCTTGCTGTGGATGTGTTTAGGGATATTCATTCTTAAAATATCTCTATCCCAGAGACTTCAAGGTTGCAGGAGTTGGCAGATTTCTGTAGCTTTTTGCAAGCTGCAGTTCCCAAGGCACTGTAGTGACGACTCTGGTGAGAATGTTTCCTCTCTACTGATCACGAGTTTGAGATAACACAGTCTGCCGTACAGAAAAGAAAATTAAAATATTTTAAAGGAGTACTGACTGATGGTTCAGTCCAGGTCAAGAAGTAAATCTGTGGTTTTTCATCTGTCAGTGACTTACCTCATCATTAAGTGACACTGCAGTGTAGTGAACTCTTCTTTTTCTGTTCAGGAAGTCCTGAACGTAATTCATAGAGCATATCCTGAGAGCTGTATATTTCATCTTTGGCAAACTCTGAATTACTGTGACTGCACTGATCCAAGCCATGTTCTTCATTTCTTTGTAACAGTAAGGAAAATGTAGAAGTATGATAGAGAGGAAGATATTTGCTGCTGTGTTGTAATTTGTTTTCTTGCTCCTTGCTGCTAGCAAAGGCTTTGGGATGCAGGAGGTAAATGCAGTGCTTTTTGAACCTTCAGTCTATAGTGATTTCAAGTTTTTCAAAGGTCAATTTTTTTCTGGAAACTGTGGGAGGAAAACTGTATGGGTTTGTCATGGTCAGACTAAAGCAAAAACCCAGCACTGTAGCACCAGCTACTAAAAAGAAAATTAACTCTATCCCAGCTTGAAACCAAGACAGGGTTTTCATCTCTTCACTCTCCCCATCACTGCAGTGCCATCTTTGCTTAAAATGTGATGGTCTATGCTAATATTCACTTTCTGAGATATGATGAAGGAAGCTGGGAGAGTATGTCTGAAACTTACTGAGGAACCTGCAGCATCATTTGACATAAAAATTGCCTTACAAACCTGAGTAGTGACAACAAAGTGAAAAAGCTTGTTAAATATTTCAGCTTCAGTCCTCCTCCTTGGTATCTGAGGAAGAAAAGCCCAAGAACAGGCTCCAAAAAAACTTTGTCTGTGTTCTAAATTCTAAAACGAAACAAGTAAAGAGAAAGCAGTCATATCCACTCTCAATTTCCCATAGAAAGGATTTATTCTTCAAAGTCTCTATATATAACCTGTTACAGAAGGGGTGACAGCCACCCTCAAGGCACCTCATGAGAATTTCAGCCCAGCCCTGTCATTTGCTCCAAAGGAAGTGGATGGAAAATGTAGCGTATTTGGGATTTGAATAGGATGTTGTTTGCATTTATAAAACTCTCTTAGTTATGACTAAAATCAACCTGCGAAACAAAAGATAAGGTGTTTTATTGGTAAGACTGTTGGGTGCAATCTCCAGATTATTACAGTCTGCATCCCAGCCTATGCGGTTTTGGGTAAGTTTTGTTTAGCTGTTTACCTAGTGTGAGTAGGGGTGCTGCATTAGTGCTGCTTCTGGTACCAGAGCCACCAGCTAAAAACAGGTTTTGGAGCATTTTATGACTGGGGGATCTACATGCGTGCTAAATCCCTTTGCATAAGTGTACCCATGTGCTGTGAGGGACACTAGCACTTGAAGAATGGCTGGCATCAGAACAGACCATGTATCAAACTGCTAATGTGTTCTAAAAAAACCTGTATCAGTATGTTGTTTGAAAGCAATTAACGAACTGGCATTGTTTATTTGAAATGGAAGAGTAGTTTTCAGATCTTTCTTGTGGTTTTTTTATGACTCGTACATTGGTTAATCTGATGAAGAGATGATGTGAATTGGTGTCATTAATCAGCAGCAGTCCCATTCCTCCTGTTGTATATCTCAAACTGAATTTGCAGGTATAAACCAGTAAATTACAATATTCAAATTTATACTTACTGCTGTTCAGCACTTTCCTCACTTAAAATGACCCAAATTACAAATGCAATAGATATTGTGATCCTCTGTTTACATCAACAGTTCTCTCTGATTTTAATTCTGTCATTCTACTCATAGATATGAACATATAAAAATTAACATCAGATTTTAAGCATCATCCTTCATGCATGACTGTTTTGGTTGTACAACAAGCCTTTTCTGCCTCTTAAATCAGCTTTGCCACTTGTCCTCACCATGGGGGAAAAAAGGCTAAAAAAAATCTTTGCCTAAAGAAGAGGGATGATTCATGAAGATTTTTCATGGTCAACAGGAAGCATTTGAAGTCTGATTAGACATATAAAAGAGATAATTTATTGTGGGTTTATATTTCACTGAACTATGTGAGTTGAGTATATGATCATATTCTTCATAAAGCTCCCTTGCTATGACAGAAACAGACCAGAAAGAAGTGTGACTCACCAGCTAATTATAGTAGTGCCATAACCTTATGGCAGGGAAATGTCTTGTGTATTCAGAACTTACTCAGACATTGTAGTCATCATCATTTCACACATGCTTAGATCTCTAAGAAACCCCGGATTCAGTTTATGGTTTGGTTGTGGTTTTTTGCTTGGTTCTTTTCCTGCACGAAGACATAGATCACATTTACCTTAATACTGGTTGCACGTTGGATTGAATTTCAAACCTTGCAAGAGAAGTTTGTCACGAAAGATTTTGCAGTTTTGTCCTGAGAATTTCCCATATATGTAATCCTAATACTTTATAGAAGAGTGCCTGGGAAGATTATTAGAACCATATTTTTTGATAAAAAGAGAAACCTTTGTAGAATTTATGTGTAGTACTGCACAGCAGTATTGGTAAATAGTAGAATGAAACAGCAAATCCTCTGCTTGGAGAATAATAGAGGTGAAAATCATGTTTCAAAAACCACTCAACTGCCTTGACAGGTAAAGAAGAATCTTTCCTGCAAACCCATCACTTTTCAGCTCTGAAGCTAATCTCTGGTAAGAAGACCAGAATGACTTTGCAGGACTTGAAGCCTCTGCCCATAGGTGTAAATTAAAGCCCCGTGGGGGATGTTTCTAGGACATGATTTCAGTCATGAAATTATTAAATGTTTCCACGTATGATTCTGGTGGATTTTAGCTCTCTTTTAGGTGAACCCAGGGCAGTTTGGGAGTTGTCATGACCAAGGGACTGTTCTCACATGGCGGCTTCTGGTTGGCAATCTCTTTTGGCCGAAAATGGAACATAGATACAGAATGTGAACTTGATCTTGCTGTTTAGCTGCAGCAGCAGGGAACTGCTGGGAGTGGATTTAAACTGTTAATTTAGGTGTCTTAAAAGCAGCAGTGAGGAAAATGGGTTATGATTCTAACTGGAATGTTTCATTTATTTTTATTGTATTTTCACTGTATGAATTTTGTCAATGTTACTATTTTACCACATAGTTACTCTTTAATGTAGAAGGAAGAAACATTCTTGCAGGAATCTTGTATCAGTCACAAAGAAGACGCTAATTTTCCTGCAATCAGATGAGATTTATGAAGTGCAGGACTAGCACTGGGGGAGATGTATATTATTAAATAGCACATCTTTTGTGCATATTAGATATAAACCTTGTAGTTGCCCTTTCATCTATTTTTCAGTGTTAATGGTACGTTAAAAGTAAACATGGGCAAACAGTAGGGAGTTTACTTTGTGGTGAGCCAACAATTTTGGGACAGAATGAACCAAACTGGGAATTTTTCTGTTTTTCAGAGCCGTCTGAAATGCTGTCTAAACAAATTCAAAATGTTTAACTTAGCATTTAATATTTCAGCATTTTCTCTTTGACTTTCTCTAATGTAGGACAACATTGAAACAAAAACAGCTTTCATGAACAGGAAGCCAAAATACTTCCCTTAGACTTTTTCCCATCTTGGGCTGAAACTGTCATGAATAGATTACGGTTAACATGTACTGTGTTTTCAGGAAGTTTAATATATGCCATACAATAATCAAGCTTTAACTATATTGTCTAGTTTTGGTAAATAACAAAGTACCTAATTTTGGAACTATTTTTGTTGTTACTAAACTGTATTCATGTGAAAAAACAAATGGTGCTCTGATGTTTTATCATTGTATATTTAGCAAACAGTAGATGAGCACATGCTTTTATACCTTTTTTCCAAAGTATGGATATTTTCCTAAATTTTATCTCAGAATTAGCTTAATGTCTTCCTCTTAATCTAGACAGTACATACAATCAGCTAATAGATTGTGAATACCTAGTTCAATCTGTAGCAGACCACATCTTTCAGGAAGGATGCTGCAGAGCAGGACTGCAGGGAGGCGTTTCTGTAGGTCAAAGCAGGAGTGAGTTGTGCTGTTCTATTGCCTGCATATGTGGGGTATGCCTCTCTCTCACTTGCCCCTGGAAATTCAAAACCAGCTCAGATGATAAAATTGGTGGGAAATTCAGACATTAATAATTAGTTTTAATTAGTTTGACTTCAATGAGAACACATACACTGGAGATTGAAAGAGAGCAGCTGTGTAATTTGACTTTTTACTTCACCATTCCTTCCAAAGTCCCCATGTCTATCAGTGTGATCACATAAGACAGTCAGATTTTCCTTGGATGTGTTTGTGTGGGTGCAAGACCAGAAGTCTCCTTGCCTCTTATTAAGCACTACTGCAAGAGCATGTATTTATGAATCTGGTGCTCTGCACTGAACCGTTATGGCCTGTTCATAATAGTGTTGAAAATCTGTAATGTGACCATTTGATCCTCCAGTACCCTGCTGTTTCTGGCCAGCTCTTCAAAATAGAATCTTTTTCTCTGTGCAGATTGAGGACCCTCAGTAACAGTGGTATCATTTTGAGCACAAAAAAACTGAATTACTGTATATTGACTGTTTTTCAAGATCTAGGTGTCATGTCATCATGAATACATTGTGAACTTGCTGCTTGGCCAAACTCGGTGGACGGGCTTCATATTATATCATGTGCTCTCCTTTTTATCTTTTAAACAATGGTGTTAGAAAAGGAACATTTTGATGTTATAACCAAACAAGGGAGAGAGAAAGGAGTAGGGAAATAAAGGATGCTGACAAAAGCAAAAAGAATAGGGGAAAAAAGCTGCAGTACAAAAGGTAAAACAAAAGAGGGGGGTTAAGGTGAAAATTTGATAAACTCATTGGGTTGTTTGTGTTGTTGATGTATGTTTAAATACCAGCTGTCTCCAAATCACTGACTGGATTTGGTTCAGGATTCATATTCAAAGAATACTGGATCAATATTCTTCAATCTGAACTGCTCATCAGTTTCTGTAATGCCAGTTGTTTGTTTTGAACCAGAGTGGAAATTATAGAATCACATAACCAGCAAAAATTGATTTCTACCATCTTTTACTGTATCTAATACCGTTTAGATTTGAGGAAAAAATTGTATGTTATTAACAACAATATTCATCAGAAAAAGAAAATTGTAAAGATTATTGATACAGAAGATGTCTCTTATGGTTCCCTTCCATTTTGAAACCATGCAGAAACATTTTCTATTTTTAACAATTTATTGGAAGTTTTATTGTATTGACTTTGTATCTTAACATAAAAGGTTGTTGCCCTGTATTCTGTTATATGTTTTATCTGAGTTCTGCTCTGATTCAGCAGTCCTCCAGGACTAGGCTGAGATCTATTTATTTCCTTCTGAACCATGTTTTATTCTTCTAGATGTTATAGTGCAGCATCTACATGATGGCCAAGACATGTTCACAAGGATCCCATCTTTCTCCTTTGAAAACTTTAAGACTGCCTTATAGAACTGCAGTGCAGCATGTGGGAACACTTGATTCTTCTCTGAAGCATTCAGAGTGAATCGCAGTAACATGTGTAATGTAGAAATTAAGCTTTCACTCAAAAAAATTGTGGGGGTTTGGTTTGGGTTTTTTTTTAAAAAGCAAGCAGTCAGTATTCTGTTTAGAGTCTCTGAGGGCTGAAAACACACTTTACAGGTTTTTTTCCTAAAAATTCTTGATTGTGATAGTCTTAAAAGGAATAAGTAAGTAAGCAAAATTGTGTAAGATTGAGTTAGCAGTTAGCAGTTACTGTAGTTAGCAGTTGCTTCTACTTGAAGAAATATTTGTGCTGCTGTTGTTGGATGGGATTAAAGAGAAGCATCTCACTTTTGCCATTTGGCTGTGTCAGCACTGGAGTTTGACAAGAAAATCCCAACAGGCCCAGAAACTGCTTGCTTGAGTCTGTCTGTGGAAAAGGAAAATTTCCCCAAAGTATACGTGCTGCAAGACATGAATTCAGACTGAAGTCCTGCTAGCACGTGAGGTCCTGTGTTGGTAGAGAGCTGCCTATCTATTCTACCTCAAGCACTGCTTTAGGACACTTTAGAATGTCTAGTATCATTAGTAGCTGGAGCTGTAAAAGTTCTAACAGGAGAAGCATATATCCCAAAGTGATAAAACGCAACTCCAAAAAAACCTTGCACAGGGATGTCAGTGTGACTGATACTCAAAAGCCAGACTATGCCCTTGTATGTGTGCTTGACTTTATAAGGACTCTTGAGAGGCTTCTTTTTCCTCACATAATTTTCATAGTCTCTGCTCCACTGCTTATAGGTTCAAACAATTTATCATCTGAATTTAAAAACAACAGAGAATACCTGCTGTTTTGCCTTTGCTTCATTTGATAGGCAGGCAGCATTATCCCAATAGGAGTTAAAGATGATAAAGTACCAAGTGAGATAGAAGGCAGACTGAAATGGTTATATCATCATTAAACTTACAGCACCCTTGGCTGTTATGATGTTATACTGGTGCTATGTTGTAAGCCTCAAATGAGCAATTTGAAAGTAAATGAATAGAAATAGTACTGTAGGTTGCAGAGGTGTTCACGTCCCTAGATGTTAACGGATTTAGAAGCTTTCACTGTTCCTCTTTATATTGTGTGTGTACGAAATAAAACTTGCTGGGTATTTTGGGAGTCTTCTTCCTTCCCTTTGGTGTGAGCTGAGAGTATGGTTTGTGATGGAAAGAACATCCAAAACAATGGTTATACTATCCAAAACGATAGCTCCACCATAACAGGGTCAGATGTCACTCTGTTCTGGTTGTGCTGAGTGTCAGTCAGAAGGCAAATCAATCCAGTTGACATGGCACCAGCTGAATTCATGCTGTTTGCAGGAAAACTTCTACAGGTGTTGATGAGCCAGGGGAAGCAGTGCTGTTGAGCCAGGGGAAGCAGTGTTGTCATGCTGCTGACAGCTGGGGGTAGGGCCTCGCTTTAACTAGATACATTAGTCACTGCAGAGAGTGCTTTAAGATCTGCTAGAAGACATTGTCACTGCAGTGCATTGAAAATTGTTAGCAGAGCTTAGCAAAGCATCTGTCTGTGATCAAATGTTCCTCTTAAATTAAGTGCATGTTTAGGTATTCTGCTCAGCCTGTTCTTAAGAAGCTGACAATGGAGTTGAATCCTCTTGCTCTATTTTGGAGATGTCTTATTGAATCATGTGTAGAATGATATGACTAATTTGTGGAACAGAAGTCCCTGTGCATCAGCTGTTCACTGTGGTTTTCCTGGGGGGAAGATAGGACTTCTTATGTTGAAAGTCACTGATCATTCTTTTCAGCATATCAAAGAGCAAATGTACTGTAGGTTTTTCTGTTGGAAATAAAATAATAGAAGAAATGGCTTTTATCTGCATTTCCATCATTACATCTGTGTGAATGTCACTGATATGAATGGGACTTGTAATAACATAGATAAAAGACAGTCACACTGTCAATGAGACATGGAGCAAAACAGAACAAGGGACATGGCAGAAGTAGGAGGGTTCCTCCCTGAAGAGGCAACCTGTAAATGTGTGTAACTCATCCAGATCAGAGTAAACTGTTAGCATGCAAAGCTAAGGCTGTACCTCACAGTGGCTAATGCCATGGCTGTGCAAACTTACTGAATGTTGAGCTTTGTTGCTGCCTAAGTGGATCATTTCAGAGGAAAGAGTTTGGTCTGTGTATCTGCTGTGACATAGGTGCACATATGAAGTCTGTGGTGGAAGACACCCAGAACACTCCAAAAGCACCTGGGCTCTGTGCCTGGGAAGGAATAAACAGGACTATGAGGGTTCAGCTAGAGCCCTCCATTGTGGGAGTGATGGGGGAGAACTGAAACCAGCAGGCTCACCTCCAAGAGTAGAAAAGGAGTGAGGGGACAGTGCAAAAGGGTTAAAGAGGCAGACTTCAGGGGTCCTGGAAAGATTAAGGAAGGAAAAGAAAAACAGCAGGCAAAATCTTTTTAAAAGTATACAAAGATACATAATAAAGGATAAAATTAACAAAGAGCAATACAGTTAGTCTGCAGCTGATCCCAAATCACGTTATCACTGTGAGCAAAAGAGGAAGAAAGTTCTGGGGTGGACCATAGGAAAAAGGTGTTAACTGGGATGGTCTGGTACAGAGCACAGAATTATTTCTTTTGGTATAAGGCACAGTGTTGACAAAGTCAGCGTATCATACAGTTCCTTGTTCTTTGACAGTTTCTGAAAGAATTTTGTCTAAAATACTGTAAATGCAGTTCTTGCACCTCTCTTGCTATCCAAGCTCAAGAAACTCAGCGTTGCCTTTTAACATGTAGGTCAGAAGGGCAGGCTTTCTGTAAGATGAAGTGATTGCTGCTGTCTTTGATGCACCCTTCTCATTTTACCTGGCATTGTGTGATATTACCTTTTCTGTTCTGCGGCCTTTTTGTAGTCTGCCAGCATTTTCTTTCTCGAAAATTAGCATATCTGGGACATGTGCTGCAGAAAAAGCACTGTGTTGTAATTTGTATATTTGGTTGTTCTTAGATCCACAGAGAAAAATGATGAGTTATGTTTTCATCCCAGAATACTCATAGTATATAGAAAAGTCAAAATTTTCTCAGTCCTTACTGGCCAAAGGGCTAATAAGGACTCCTGAGTATATACCAATGAAGTTAAGTTTGGAGGGATTGAAGGGTATAGTTGAAGTATGCATAATTCTACTTGCAGAGAAGCTACCAAGACTACAATAGGAGAGGTTGACAGTGATTTGAAAGTATTCCTGGTGCTCTGACAGGACAGTGACTGTGCAACTTCAAGTGATTCAGTAGAACTTTCCTGTAACCAGATTAGTTCCTGGCTGAGTTGACTTGACAAAGGTATAAGGTAAATTACAGGAATGTAGGTGTGAGCCTTTAAGTAGAAAGAACTGCTGTTGACTTCCATCAGCACTGGTGAATTTTTTAAGGAGTCAGTATACCATCATTTAAAACTGTTGAAAGATAGTTGTTAATTCTTTAAAAAAAGAGCATGTGCCCATTCTATTTCTGCCTATATATTTCCTAATAGTGAAGCAGGACTGAAAAGCCTGCAAACACCATGGAGACAGTCTTCTGTCAGTGTTGCATCGTGACATATTCATTATCCTTTTTTCTTTGCTTTCCTTAACTTTTTTTTTAACTTCTCTTATTTCATTTCTGTTCGGTGTGTGTGTTCATTTTAATGATAGTATAGTTCATCTTAAGTTATTTAATGTTAACTTGTGAATACTACTCCGAGGCAACTAGCAGACTTAATAACCTCTTAGACACCTGGTCATCACGCTGCTCATATCAGTTGTAGACACAATAAATATATTGGAAGTACTTATCATAAATTTCTTTAAATGAAATGGTTATATAGTTTCACTTTGTCAAAATACTTACATGTTGGCTTTCTTTGCTGTTTAAATACTGTTCTATTTGTTCCTAACTTCCCCTGTTTAACAGCAGACAAACCCAGGGAGCACTGAATGAATCCGATGATCCCGAAACAGGCTGTCTAACTGATAACAAGCCAACTTCTCGACACTTCTATCCTGTCGCCTTGCTGCTTGTCAGCTCACACTTGCTGGTTGTGTGGCTTATCTTAAGTCTCGCTTTGCTATTAGCCAAATATCAATAAACTTCACTCGTGTTCCTTTCTTTTCTACAAACAGCAACAAACTAACTTTAGAAAAAGGAATTACACTGTAATATTTCTACAATCTCAGACCCCAAGGATTCATCTTTAAGATACAAATGACTGAAATGTATTATGTTTTTGTTATTTTTTTCCAAACTTCAAGAAATATACTATGCATTGAGTGAATTGATTTGCTCTTTCTGTTTATGGTAAAACTTTCCCACTTTAATTAGCTCAAAGAAAGCCCACTTACAATGCTGTCACTGTATACAAGAAGATGTGGAATCCTGAATGCTTGAACCCCTCTTTCCAGAGTAATTAGTCTGACAAAAAAAAAAAAAAAAAAAAAAAAATTAAAAAAGAATTTGCACAATCCAAACTAACCCCTTGATGAATATTTCAGGGTGGTGATTTGTGAGACTTAACTTTCATTGTGTCATTTTCATTGCTACTAGCTGATGGGATCTTTTTTGTTTAACAAGCGATTATTACTTTACTGCAACTAACCCCTTTCTGTCAAGTAACTAAATGGAATGGAGTAAGTTCTGTTTTGTAATGAAATTAACCTGTTTGTAATTGTTGCTTTAGTTGCGTTTGCTTTCAAGACACTTTTATATTCTTTTTAACAAAGTCCTGTTTATGTCTTGATGCACCACTTTGGCACTTGTGACTTTTGTACCGTATGTGAAGAAACATCGTTCCTTTCTAATGCGAAGTGTTGCATTGGCCTGTTTGAAAAGCTATTTCTTTTTTTTTATTATTTTCTTTTTCTTCATTGCAAAGCTGAACATACGGGAAATGAAGCAGAGATGAAATTTTCCTTTGCAAATCTCTAGGGCCAGACTTAATAAAATGCCTTATTCCTAGAATACGCATTTTTAGGGCAACGTGTACTCTAACATATATAGCAAACAATTTGGAAAAAAGCTATGAGAAGGTTTAAGAGGCAAATATATTTATGGAATTAGAACAAATTAATAATTAAAGTATTTAAATTATTTTTACTAAACTTTAAAACCTCAAGGGCAAATATATTTGAGGGGGGGAAATCTTATCACCTATTTCTGAGGGCAATAACTGTACTGGGCCTGGCCTTGGATTTAATTTTGTAAGATGTATCATCACTTGTGGAAAACAAAAATGTAGAGTTGAATCTTTGTTATTTTTACTTCAACTGTTGCTGAAACTCTGCAATGAACAAATAAAGCATATTTATTTATTCTGTGTTTCATGAAGTTGTACTTTTTCCCCCTTTCACTAGAGAAGGATGCCGCATAGAGAATGTACTGAAGAATGTCAAATGCAGAAAGTATGCATTCAACATGATACAGCTGATGGCTTTCCCAAAGTACTACAGACCTCCAGAAGGGACATATGGAAAAGCTGACACCTAAGTTTAACAAAAGTGTGATCAGGAACATACATCACGCTAATTAGTGAATATAAAAATTGCTGTTTATGACTTACTAATTGGGAATGTGTAACCAGTTGAGGTGTTATTTTTATCAGGTTTTATCATTATACATTAAAATAACTTCAGTTAGTCATTATGAAATAAAATATCATGAAAAAGCAGTGGACTTGAATAGCCTCAAAACCAAATATATTCAACTCTTCTTTGTGTAGTTGAAGGTTAGTATGACTCATAAGCCAGCTAGAATTAGTTATTTGGGTCATTTGATTGAAGATTACAAAGGCAAATATCATTTGCTATAGGAACTGAGGTTAGCAATCTGCAAGGTGACTCTGAACCAAAACCTGAGATTTGATTTAAGAGGTCTCTTACCGCTGGAAATAGTGTTTTCTGAAACCAGCATTGCACCAAGGTCTTGATCACTAATGATGAAATCCTTCACCGGAAGTGTTTACAAAAGATTCTAATGTTAATGCCTGGGTTAAATATAATTTGGGTAGTTACATTTATCTTCTTTACATAAGTGTGGTAGCTTCTTAATATGTTTTCAATAGTTACAGTCTGTAATTTCAGTAATTCCATTCTGATTCCTTGCAGTTCATTTGGATGTATCATTCTTGGCTTTCTGTGCCACAGCCAAATAACACTTATTTCACTTTCTTATAAATCACATTGAAATTAGGGGGATTAATTCTTCAGTAAGGTGACCTGAATTTGACCTGTCCTGTTCACGTTTACGATAAACCCTTAAAACTGTATTTTCTTTAGAGGTAAGGAAAATGAGTTATATATACAGGAGACAATGTATCTTCAGGCTGTAAAGGCATGTACGTTATTACAGATCCTAAGAGATATGTTATAATTATGAGTAACCTGCTGTATTAGGACTAGTTAGCCACTGCAGCTGATTTATATGAACTTTGTAATGCTGCATGTAGACACTGTAGGATGAAGAATTATCAGCTTTCAAAATCAATGTTAATGCTTCTGCCAGCTTGTGTTAGTCCTGAAATTTGTCTTGCAAAGAACATTTGTGTTTTCTAATTGTGTCTATTTATTGCTGCCTTCTGCCTCCCAGAGAGAAATACAATTAACCCACCCACTATTCACTGGTTCCTGACTTTTATGTAATGCCTTCATTTTGAGAAAAAAAATATCTGGAGCAGAAGTGTGAGAATTTTATATGAATGAAACTCCACCAGGAATGCGTGCATCTGTAGGAAATTGTAATTACCGTGGCTGGAGAACTTAATGTTTTCTTACTGATATGGAAGTCAAGGAAATCTTGATGCACTGTGAGTTATAATTTGTTATTTTTTATTTTTAATCCATTAATGCCCATTACCTGGGTATAAATCTGTAACTATACCAGTAAAAATTATATTTAAGAGCCTGATTTTGCAAATTCTACTAGTATAATTACATGCAAATGATCTAAAATTAAAGCCATCTTGTATATTTGCATGATTAGGCTTTGGGGCTCGTAGAACATCAGGAGACCCTTGTTCCAATATTCATTGACTTCAGTGAAGCCAGGAATTCACCTATACAATATATTTACCTAACTAATTGGACCTTTCTTCAAAGAAAAGTAGGTCATTTAAATGGTGTGTTGGTGCATATGTTGATTATTTTATAATGTGCTGTCATGAATTACTTCTTTGTTTTTCTGGAATGTATTACTTCAACAGATGTCAAAAGAGTTGGTGTTACATCATAGCTAAGCTCAGGCAGATGAGAATATAATGCCTTGATTTTTTCCTGTCGTGTACCAGTAGAAGTGGGCACTACTCATTGGGTGGGTGGACATGTTCATAAATTTGTTTGGGTCTTTAACTATAACATAGCTGAGCTGTACAAAACTTTTTTGTGGATTTACGGAACATAAATTTTCCTAGGACAGTAATGTTTTGTTCTATTGCTGCACTAGCCCTCACTATCTGCTGTGTTTGTTATTAGCTTAAAAATACCTACATGTGCAATTTAGAACTAGCAGTAAATTCCTTGTGCATCTCTGAAATAATCCTAGAGATGTACAGTAGAGAATGCTGCCTTCCTACTGTAATTCTGAAACAAGCTGTAAAAGTCTCTGTGGGGATGGTATTCACTGGTGAGTACTATGGTTTCCTATAATTCTTCATTTCATGTCCCATGGGCATCCTGTCAAGTTCAAAATATGAAATTCTATAGATTTTCTTCTTATCAGAAAAATAGTCTTTCAAGATCTTGTCTCAGCATTTTAATCCCATTTGGATTCTAAATTGCTGTTAACACTATCATGTTAATTTTATATTAAAGATTTTTTCCCCATGTATTTTCTGGAGGGTGGTGGGGTGGGGAAAGGAAAAAAAGGCATTGGATTCCTATCCTTTTTGTTTGAACAGCCTTTCCCATCATGTCTTCTGAAACTAAATAACACAGAAAAGAAAGCAAACCCCACATCAGTGTACTACAGTGAAACTTCATTGAGCTTGGGCCATTACAGTAGAGTAGGCTGAGTTTTGAGCTGAATAGGCTGAGCTTTTTCAAGCCAGTTTTTTTATTCAAACATCTTTTTGTAGGTCATGAGACCATTGTATAACAAACTGATGTGATTCCAAGTCTCCTAAAAGAGCCATGTTGCTGCTTCAGTACTGAATCAGGCTCGAAAGTTCCCTGGTTTGGTCATTGCCTGCTGTGGGTTACTGGAGGCCATACAAGCAAAAGCTGGGTCGTTAAAGCAAAACTGTCAGCTGAGCACGGATTCCAAACAAGTGGGTTTTCTGGTTTGCTTTTTATGAAGAAGCAAAGAAGGTTTGCTGCAGGTTGATAGTTACATTACTTGGAGTACTCTTTGTGGAAGCTGCTTCAACACCTGTGCATTGTTTGAATGCCTAACATGAGTTAAATCATCTTTGAGGTCTTGCACGTATCCTTGTAGTTTTCTGTGAGTAAAATTAAGCAGATGAATTTTTATGAGCAAGCTACACCATTTGTTTTGCAAAGGGTTAAGGGAAGTATTCTGATTTTGGTGGCAGATTCACAGAAGATGTTCCATATCTGCTCTGTTAAAACTTTTGTAAGTTATAAGATAATCTACTTTGAGGGGAGAGCAGTTCTCAAGGGCTAGGAGATGAACCTCCAAAGATACATCTGGTATCTGAAGCTAAATCCTGCTTATTCACTGAAGACATTATTTGTAGATATAAAATCATAAGGATCTGCCTTGAGCAGTCCTGAAATAAGGGCCTCTAGCTTTGAATATCTGTATAATACATTACAGGTTTACGTGGGGGTTTTGTGCCACAGACTAGTGTCTAAATAAAGGTTAGAGTAGGGTTCTTTTTTTCCTCAGAGTTGACTGTAATACTGTTATAGTGCATAACATGCCTAGGCCTGATGTTATTAAGTGGCCTTCTTTTAATAAGTATAAAATATGTTCTTGATAATGTTTATACTTTGGCTTTTATAGGGCAACTAGGAGACAGAAGTTTTTCATTATGTTGTCTGATTTTTGTCTATGTGAAGCTGTGTATTTTCATGGAATGCTAGCAATGTGTGTGTTATAAAGAAGAAGCAATTTAGGAGGACAGCTGAAACAAAATATTAACTGAGGAAGAGCTTTAATGAAGCTGTTTGCAATGTTAATTTTTGCGCTGTCTGAATTTTGGCATTAGGTAAGCAAAATAAGGAAATTAACAAACACTTTCTGTGTCTAAATCAATCAGTCCTGATGAAAATTCACTTATTTATAGTGAAATAAATTGTAATGGTATACTAAATCATTGCTAGTAATTTAAGTGGAAAAAAGTACAACATATCATTTCGAACCCCACTGTATAATATGCCTATTAAGAGCTTCAGAAAATAAGCTTATTTTTATTTCTAGTTTAAACACAAGTTCCAAGAAATCCTATGGGCCACTTATAAAAAGCAGAAAATGCACTGAACATCAACCAGTGTAGTAAAGAAAGAAATGGCATTAAAAACTACGAAGCAAAATTACTTGCGAGATTAATGTCTGTAATCAGTTAACAGCCTTGAATGTGTATCATGTCAGTTGGCTATGTGGTAAACTTGAAACCATTTGTATCTATATTTGTGCTTTTTCTAATTGTAAAGAAGTTGAGCTGTACAGGCAATGCCATGAGACATGAATTTGCATGTTTTCACTTACTTGTAGCTTAAAAGCAGATGTCTACAATTCAAGTGCTTTAAAATAATTTAGTGTTCTTCACAACAAAACTTACCTTGTCAATTCCGTGTTAAAAAAAAAACAAACAAACAAAAAAAAAAAAAAAAACAGGAAAAAAACAAACAAACAATAAACCCCACCCCCCCGAAATACCTTTTTAAAGCAGAAAAGAAAAAAATCCCAGACTTCAGTCTCTGGAACATTGCTTTTGTTTCTCCTTAGTCATGCAGCACATTGACTGTTGTGTTGCCAGAGCATTCAGCTTACACTCTGCAGCATTCAAGCATTTATTTAATCTCTCTTAAAGCATCTACTGAATAAGTAATATAACAACAATAAATTTCAGCATGATACTCATGATGCAAGATTAAAAACTTGCATTTTCTCAAATAAACATGAAACTTAATACTTCAGAATACATAAACCAGAGGACTGTTGTGAGCCAATATGTTTGTATTCCGAAGAGCTGAAACATAAAGCATGAGGTTTGTGTGCTGACAGGGAGGAAGAGTTACAGTAGAAATCTGGCTGTGGTAATAGAGTGCCCTGGATCTGTGTGCTCTGGAATGCTGAGATTTGGACCATACTGCTCTTATTTAGATCTCTAACGGTTGGCAGTGGTGTTTTGTACTCTTTCCATGCATGCAAAGTACTTCAAAAGTTTTCAGCACTTCTCTTTTGTTTATGAATGGTCTGACTTTAGAATTTCTAAAATCCCCAATTACTTTGGTACTTGTTTTCATTTTGTACAGCTATTCCTTGTAATGTTTCTGTCTCACACTCTGGAGCACATGGGGCTGTATATAAGTAACATCAATAGCACTTCAGTCCATAGTGTGTGTTCAGAGAAATGAAGCACAACTGTAGCAATTCAACTCTTTGTATTTCAGGATTTAGCATTTTTGTTTCATTGCTGTCTGTAAGCCATATCCATTGTACACTGTGTGTATATTTTTATTTAAATAAATGTGATGTTTATTTTTTATGTTTCTGACTTATTTTGTTTGTAACTCATTTTTCATTTTCATTACGGTGGTGTTGCTCAGAGGGCAGATCACACATGATGCTGGGAGTGGGTTCCCTCCGAAAGGAGTCAATGGAAGCCCTCCCACAGGTCTCATCACTGCTAGGAACAACTATTTGAGAATGCAACAGTAAAAAGTCTGCAATGGCCATAAATTAATTGTTCCTATTGTTCCTAGTCTTACTACAACTTTCATCTCAGAGCCAGGTAGGTCCTGCATTTTCTAATTTAAAACAATGTTCATGTAACCATAAGGAAACCTATTTCACCTAACTATTGATCTGTGGAGAGTTATTCAATGTCACAAAGGTGGAATTAACATCTTCCATTATGAAGACTTCTAAAGGTGATGTGGCATACTTTGGCTGGTATTTTGTCTTCACTGTCTTAATGCTGGATGCTAGACCTTGGACAATAAGGAAGGGTTGATTCTGTGCTTTTTTTTGAGCTGCTGTTGGTAACTAGATGTATTGTATGATCTGTCATTGCAGTGAAAGGTAAGTTCTCCATGGTTGGCTGAAATATAACACATGGGCCTTCTTTTAGGATGTATGATAAAATGTGGCTCACCTTCTGTATTAGTAGTGCAATGATTAGAAGCTTGTTGCATACTTTACTTTCTCTGTTTATATGTTAGCATGTTTAGTTGTTTTATTGTGATATATAGAGCGAAATGTTAATTCCCTGCAAGGTTCTTGATAACTCCCATTAGAAAGCACCAGGAACTAATGTTGCAAAGCTGTTAGCATTCAGCCTAGGAATTTTTCTCTTAGTAATAAAAGTGTCAGTCTTTAAAAACTACTTTGTCTTATTTTGCATGCTTATGGATTTTATCTTCCATGTCAAGTGGGAATCACTTTTCTCATGACAATGCAAGAGTGAAAAGGAGAAAGAGCCCACAGCTGTAATTAGGTAATAGACTGGTATCATAGTAAAAACACATTTTCACCTATTCCCTTTCCAAAGTTACTTTGCATCATGTTTGAGTAGAAGTATGACCTGATGTTTCTGAGCCACAGTGTGCAGTGGTCTGCGCTGGGGTGTATGTTGTTGGTACTGACAGTATATGTACACAAATGCTGCTTCTGGTAGGCAAATTCATGAAAGCTCTCCTGTGCACTTAGTGTTGAATCTTGTATGGATCACAACCTTTATAGTTGTGACAGCTGTTCTTAATGGAATTAAGGGCAGTAAGGTTCTAGATGCAAACTGGTCTGCGTGCTGCTTGCTTTGCCCGAATAAACAGACCCTATGCATATCTGTGTAGGCTGTCCAAGCACAGCCCTAGCCCAGTACATAGATGAGAAGTACACTTGCTCTGCTACAGAAAAGACTTTTGGCATTGTTAGTGGAGATGATGTAAATGCTTCTAAATTAACTGGGATAAGAAGTTTAATTCAAAGAGTTGCTGATATTATTTTTTTTTTCCTGTGTGTATATATAGGTATGCGCATGCGTATTATTTATACACCTGCATATTCTTGATATACTGTGGGATGGGGAAAGGCAGTTAAATAAGACCAAGTAAAAAGCTGAAATTTACACTTCTAGTAGTTGAATACAGTTTTCCTATTGAAAGTGTTGCATAAAAGAGCCTGCAGTATGGCAGATGTTAACTCTAATGGTAAGTTACTCCTGGGGAAAAGCAAAAGGAGAGAGAAAAGGGAAAGAGAACATGTTTCCCAGTGACTCACTAGGGGGTGTTTCCCAGACTGATTCTGCCATTCCTGTCAGGAGCCTTAAGAGCTCAAGCCTTGGGCTGATCATTCCTGCTTGTAACGCTGTCAGCCCTGACCAAAGTGGGCCTCGATCAGGGCAGTTCTGTCTGCTGACCAGTTGTGAGGCTTTGTGCATGTGTGTCTTTGAATATCTAATGGAAACCAAAAGCTAGAATCAAGAGGCAGGAAGAAAGGGGAAGGAAGGGAAGAAGTCTTTGCCAGTGGCAATCAGTTCCTTTAAGTGCCTGCCCTAACAGTATGGAGCTGCAGGTGCAAGCCTGTGCAAATAACTGCATAAGAACAAGGGAAAAACACTGCTTTGTTCATTTTCTTTCCTCACCAAAATCCATGTGGCTATCCATTTTTCATGCAAGAATAATTTGTGATTGCTGTAATTTACAGGACAAAGCAGTTTAAACTGCTGACTTGAACAGAATTAGAACAACTGTCATACATAAGCACTGATTGCCACAGCAGAATTTGCCCCTTGGGTGATACCATTCCTTAAAGGTTTTCTTTCAGTGTGAAACTTAACATATTTTGAAGCACAGAGAAGTTTGAGGTCTGATCCTGAAGTCATTAATCACAAGCGAAGGATCAAAAATGGGGCACTTCAGGTGAGAAACTCCAAGGACCAAGATTTTGAGAGCAGATTCAGAAGCATTCAGGTTCCTGGACTTTGGTTCAGAACTGTGAATGTCAAAAACTTTCTGTTTGTACAAGGCCACTCACAAGAAGAACTTGCTCATGGTCATGGTCTGTGACTACTCTTTTAGTATGCAAAAAAGCTGATGGCAGTTTCCTGTAAATTATTATAATGAATAGCAAAATCTAATGAACTTACACAGGGAAGTAAATATATGTCTTTAACACGGTCTGTTTAGAAAGGATATGTGCAGTAAAATGTTCAGAAGCATGTGAATAGGGGCTGGTTTTTTAGCAAGATATAGGTTTCTGACTTGTTTTGGAACTTATCAAAGGAAAATGTACATCTCATAAATAAAAGTTTAATTCTATTTTCCCTAGTGCTACTTCAGTCAAGGTAAGTTTTCTATTTGAATAGAATTCTATTTCTATTTTAATTGAGTTTCTCTCCGGATATGGCAGGTAGTAAGGGAAAGGCGAGAGAAGCCCAGGTTAATGAAATATCATAATCTGTCTCAGTATTTTTCCAACAAAACCAAAATATCATAGAATCATAGAATAGTTAGGGTTGGAAAGGACCTTAAGATCATCTAGTTCCAACCCCCCTGCCATGGGCAGGGACACCTCCCACTAAACCATGCCATCCAAGGCTATGTCCAACCCCACCTTGAACGTCGCCAGGGATGAAGCATTCACAACTTCCCTGTGCAACCCATTCCAGGGCCTCACCACCCTTACAGTAAAGAATTTCTTCCTCAGATCCAATCTAGGAAATAGTAATAAAGATGGGTCAGAAGGATGCTCATAAGTTGGGTCATCTGATTTGGTTCCATTTCCAGATGGAGACTTAAAAAAGTCTTTGTGGGAAAGAAGAGACTGATGTTAATGTGTGACATGCAGACACTCAAGACTGGTTTCCAGCAGCCAGCCTGCTCCATGATATGACAGCTCTCAATTAGGCTCAACTTGGGCACAGTAATCCCAAAAGAAACTTCACAATAAATTCCAGCCTTCTTACCACTTGGTTCCATGCACAGTGTTTCAGTCTTAGGGAGCAATGGGTAAGAAAAACAACCCCAGCCACTCCACTCCACGATACTGCACCATGGCGCCTGGATTCTCATCAAATATAGCAGCTGTATGACTATAATTAACATACTCATGTTATGTGATGGAACTCCCAGTTAAGTTTGTGGGGTGTATATCAAAGACCCAGCAGATAAACAGCTGTAATAAAATAAGACAGCAAAGGCATCTCTGTCTAGTCAAGGATAGATAAGGAAGGTCACATCTTGACCTAATCTGTGCATCTTAAACTGCATTCAACTTCTGTCATCTTCTCAGATATTCTTGGAGTTGGAATGCTTTGCTGCTTTGTGACTGTGGTAGCAGCTACGATGGAAATAGACTACCAGTTTATCAACATAAATATGAAAAATGTCCTTGAACAAACGACAGGATTGTTTAAGAGCTGTGGCTGCTCAGCCAAGCAGGTGTCATGCACATACATCCTCATGCAGGCAAAACGATTTTGCAGAAAAATGGTTATGCCACTTCGTTTGTTCTCACAAAAGGAAGGGACCATGATAGTGCTTACTGAGAAGGTAAGAAGTGAGTGTGAGAATGCATCAAGGCAGTCTTTTTATGATTGATAAGCATTGTGTCTCTTGATTTCACATCCAAAGACTAAAAGACCTTTTAGAGGCTGATTACAAGATCTAATATGAACAGAAATTACGTTTGTCCAGGTAGGTTCAATATTTCTGCCATTCCACAGGAGCTTTTGATCCAAACCAAGCTAACTTTCACCCTGAAAAAAAAAAAAAAAAAAAAAAAAAACAAAATCCTGAAACTCACAAAATGCCTTTAGGTGATATATAAACAGTGCTTTTAACAGCTACCTTTAACTTCCAGTGACACAACACCTCCACACTTCGTTGAAAAAGAGGGTTATTAAAAAACAATAACTTAAATCAGGACTTTTACTTTTTTAATGTCAACATGAGGAAAAGAAGTATTTCATATGAGTGGAAAGCAGCAGCTGTTAGCAGGGTTTTTTCTGTGAATTAGTTTAAAAAAAAAAAAAAGAAGGGTGAAACACCCAGTTTGTGTAGTCATGGGCTTAATCAATGGACATCAGCAGAGGTGTGCTCCCACACATTTTAAAAATCAACAGGAAAGCATTGCACGCCATGCAGGCCCCTTTTGCATTAAACTTATTAAGTCAAATCAATTTTTATGAGCACATAAGCCAGAGCTCTGGCACTTAATTCCTTTTGATCTTCTGCCTGCTAAATTCCTTTTCACACTGTGCTACAACGCAGTTTATTTTTAACAGATAATTTGTTTGGACATTATGAAAAAGAAAATATACTTCTAGCAGTACTAAGGCACTAAAATGCCTGTCAAATTATTAACCGTCTGCATACACACACACAAAAATAACTATTTGCACAAAAGGGAATTTTAGAGTTAAGAAAAATGCCTAATCGTTGTGTTCAAGAGCATGAAGCAGACTACTTACCTATACCGACTTATGCAAAGCCAACATCAGAGATAACTCTTGCTAATTTCTGTGCTCGAAGAGCAGCTTCCAGTTACCATGGCTGTTAAGTGTCTTAAGAAAGAGACTGCTATGAAGTGACAGGTTTTGAAGGGAAGCTCTTGTGCCCAAATCAATGGATTTGTCTTTTAATTACAATTATGCTAACTCAAAACTCCACTATGATTAGTGCCCTGAAAGGTACATTTCCTAATTATGGATTCTTTTTCCAGCTGACTGCTACTCACGAGTTGGTGTATTGTCTTCTGTACAAATAATGTATGTCTTTGGGATTAGAATTTTCATACTGCTTACGTTTTTCTGTGATGAGAATCATAAAATGTTTTAGATATTTCAATTACTGATCATGCTGTGATTATACTTTAGTAGATTTTTTGTTTGTTTTAGTTAGCAAAGTAGTAGTTCAGTGCTATTTAGTAACGGGCCTACAAACAGATCATTGTTCTCATAGGCGTGCTCCACTTACAGATCCACATGTGGATCCTTGAACCAGTTTGAGGACTGAGGGTTTAAATACACGCAAAAGCTGGAACTGCATAAGACCCTTGAACCACTGATGTCATGGAGCCTCAGCAATGGCAGTGAACAAGATGATGTGCTCAATGACAGACTAACCAGTTGCTCTGCTTGGTTCATTTAGGGAGGTAGGTCTGGGAGAAGGGGATGGCATATTATCTGGGCCTGGATCTGTGTGGATCTAGTAATCTTTGGATATTTTCACTGTTTGTGATTGCACCTCTATGGATTAGAAAAGCTGCCACAATCCTGTGGTTTGGTAAATATCTTGGCGTTTTTGTCTTACTCTATCCCCTCTTGGCTTCTTTTTCATTAATGATTAATCATCTAATTAATCATGATCGATTAATCATTTAATTATGAGTTCATGTTCTCAGAAAGAATGGTATTACAGAAGATAACCAGATACATGAGAGATGCCTTCTTTGAATAGATACTCTGGTGAATCTGAATCATCTTTCTTTGAACAAAACCTAAGCACTATCAGCAATATAGAGTTCTGACTCCATTTGAATTTTCTTGTATTTTGTTTTCCTCTGCCAGAATTTTTTGCAATCCAGCTTCCTGCTTTTGCTTCTTGTTTGTGTAATAACTTGGGAACCTGGATGGAGGACTGCATTAGAACTGCTGTATGAGCTTTGCCCTTTGAGAATTGCAGAACTCCTCAATAGAGTACTCTTTATTAAGTAAATGCAGGCTCAGTGAATACTATATACAAGTCATGCTACTAGATGATACCTCCAAAGCAGGGATCAAACTCACCAAGAGAAAATTCTGCATCTCCTCCTTGCTTTTGATATGCCTAGCCAATTGCAAATATAAGGGACTTCAGTAAAATGTAGGCTCTGTGAATCATTTCAGATTTTATTACACGGTAGAGATAATATGCACATTAGCCTTTTCAGATGAAGGCAATGATAAGTAGAACACCTGCTTCTCCTAGGCCTGAAAATTTTGTATTTTAAAATGGGGTTCCATGAAACTTTGTTAAGAAGGCAAAGTTATGATGTGGATTCAAGCAAGAACACCAAAGCCTGGAATCCGTAACAAAATTATTCTAAACATGAGCCAAAGAGATCAGAAACTACCCACCTAATGTTCTGCAGGATAATCACATGCAGTTCAGGGAATGTCAGGTATAATTGCCACTTACCTTCTTCCAAATGCGCATTTGTTTTATCTATCAGCTATAGAGCACATTTTGATCTGACTTTTGTTCCATTTCTTTAACTTGGGCTTACATCTTGCATCCACACCAGGATGAATGTAGATAAACTTCAAATCTGCAGGTGCACACTTCATTTACCCTTTATTAGAAAGTTGTCTGATCATCCAGTAAAGTTTTGAAGTAGCGTGCGCTGTAAGGATGGAGTGTGCACCCACAAATATGAAGTTACCCTAGCTTGTGGAACACAGAACAGTAAATATGACAACAGGAAAAAAACAAAAAAGTGTGCTTTGTAAACAATATTCTTACTATGTTATTTGTAACACAACACAACCCAGGATTTTGGTGAAGTCTCTATAAAATTTTAAATCAATTAACAAGCAAATAATTGCTAAATTGGAACCAAAGTGTGTCAGTCTTCAGCATTCTATTTTTGTCCTAAATTTCATTTTAGAAGGTATGGTTTATTTTGGGTGGGTTGCAGGTGGGGGATGACTCCTAAGGTTTTACTGATAGGTTATTTTCAATTTGTGATAGGTCCATAGCCCAGTGGAGAATTTATTCCTAATGTGCATTATTTGGGGGGAAAAGAAAAACCAAACCAAACAAACAAAACAAACCCATTTCTCATTCCGTCTGAAATTAGATGTTAAACAAATGAAAAAAGTTAGGAAAAATTAGCCAAATCTATCAGGAAAACTTCAAGTATCCTGGGTGTTGGCATTTTTGATCAGCATATTTAAAACTTAAAAACTAGAATAGCAAGCTCAACCCTCTTGCATGCTAGTAAAGACTATTTTTGACTTCAACAGTTTCCTCAATCATTTTCTCCCAGTGCACTGCTCAGTACATGACTGTGTTTGACAAGGAAATGTGTCATAATATCTGCTATTAATGTAATGTATTATTGAAACACCAAAATGAATCATAGAATCATAGAATCATAGAATCATAGAATAGTAAGGGTTGGAAAGGACCTCAAGATCATCGAGTTCCAACCCCCCCGCCATGGGCAGGGACACCTCCCACTAAACCATGCCATCCAAGGCTATGTCCAACCCCACCTTGAACGCCGCCAGGGATGAAGCATTCACAACCTCCCTGGGCAACCCATTCCAGGGCCCCACCACCCTCACAGTAAAGAATTTCTTCCTCAGATCCAATCTAAACCTCCCCTGTTTAAGTTTAAACCCATTACCCCTTGTCCTCTCACCACAGTCCCTAATGAAGAGTCCCTCCCCAGCATCCCTAGAGGCCCCCTTCAGGTATTGGAAGGCTGCTATGAGGTCTCCACGCAGCCTTCTCTTCTCCAGGCTGAACAGCCCCAACTTTCTCAGCCTATCTTCATACGAGAGGTGCTCCAGTCCCCTGATCATCCTCGTGGCCCTCCTCTGCACTTGTTCTAACAGTTCCATGTCCTTTTTATGTTGAGGACACCAGAACTGCACACAATACTCCAAATGAGGTCTCACGAGAGCAGAGTAAAGGGGCAGGATCAC
Source organism: Amazona ochrocephala (assembly GCA_039720435.1). Lineage (NCBI taxonomy): Eukaryota > Metazoa > Chordata > Aves > Psittaciformes > Psittacidae > Amazona > Amazona ochrocephala. The sequence goes on from CM077879.1 coordinate 69,395,656, forward strand.
CTCCCTCGACCTGCTGGTCACACTCCTTTTGATGCAGCCCAGGATACGGTTGGCCTTCTGGGCTGCAAGCGCACACTGCCGGCTCATGTTCATTTTTTCATCAACCCACACCCCCAAGTCCTTCTCTGCAGGGCTGCTCTGAATCTCTTCCCTGCCCAACCTGTAGCTGTGCCTGGCATTGCTCCAACCCAGGTGGAGGACTTTGCACTTAGCATGGTTAAACTTCATTAGGTTGGCATCAGCCCACCTCACAAGCGTGTCAAGGTCCCTCTGGATGGCATTCCTTCCCTCCAACTTATCAACCTAACCACACAGCTTGGTGTCATCGGCAAACTGAAGATGAATAGTAATTAATGTAACTTAAATTCTTGTTCAGCACACAAGGTAGATAGAAGTGCCTTATATCTATTCCTATTTTAAGCAGCTGCATGTTTGTACTTACACACGTTTGCTTTCCTAAAACAATCCATGTCGCAGCAGCTTGACCTTGGAATGGCAGCAGTATGTTAAACTCCTCTATTACTTTGTCTGGCATTTGCTAGTTTTTTATTGCCTGATAATTTTCATCCTCTTCCACTGTCTAGAAAAGGACATAAAGAAAAAGGGCAAAAAGTATAAGGGGATCAGTGTAGTGCACAGTAATATATATTTTTCTTCATAACTATGTGTATATATATTGTGCACCAGTGGGAATACAGAGACATCACACATTTTTCTCTGTGCCTTATTCTACAGCAGATTACGCTCATTGCGATGATATATTCTAGAGGCTGAGACATAGACTTCAGCAGTGAAAACAGTACTGATCACACATTTCCAAGCTGCTAACTGTATTGAGATTTTTGCAGATGATTCAGGATATAATACATTGCCATTGCAGTGCTAAGACTGCAATCTAAATCCAATGCGACTTTATTTCTTTTGATCAGGTGAAGTAATTGTGAAGAATTCCACACATTAATATGTCATTTCACAAAAACAAAACAAAACAAAAAAAAGTTTGTGTTTCTTTCAGTGATTAATTAGGTATCATTAAGAGTATAAAATTTTAAAATTACATGTTTTGTTTAAGATGGATCTTTTCTTTAGTATACTTCCATATTTTATTAGTTATATTTGTAGGTAGTCGATAATTCATTCACTCTTTCTTTTCCCTGCAGAGAGTTTTGTAAGAGGTTATTTATATCTGAACATACCACAACAAAGACAACAAAACAAACAATAGCCCAAATAGATGGCTATGGGGAAAAAAGTTGTGCACTTGTTTTCTGTCATGTCGGATCTTATCCTAACTAATAGAAGAACATAAATTAAAAGCAAAGGATTTAATTTCACATGTGTATCCAGGTATCTTAGGCAAAACCAGCAGTTTCCTATTACGTCCCTAAGTGGGGAAGGTCAAAGAAAATACTTATAATCCAACCATACCTGTCTGGAAGGAGGTGGTTGTTATAAAGCAATGATACAATTAAGAAAGCATATTTTTGAAGGTATTTTACTGTTAAAAATGGAACTAAACTGTATTCTACTGTTAGTAAACAGAAAACAATGCCATGATCAACCCACTTTCACAATAACTTGTTGCTGGGCTGAAGTTACATCATAGAATCAATCAAATCATTAAATTAATCATAATGTCCCGTAATATTGAAGAATTTGGTTGTCCAAGTGCAAAATCTCACTGAAGGAAGTCATCTTTGTTCTATATAATTTCCTAGGGCTTGCAGACAGAAAAGATGATCTGTTCCATGCTTTATATTATAAGAGGTACTTATACTTTAAATCCAAATACTTAAGTTACACTAAAGGACTTTACTCTTCAGAAATATTAAATTAATTGCTTGCAAAACCCAGTGATTATCATAAGCACCTTTGGCCTTTATTTTAGTTTGCCATGAATCAGGTAAAATATGCCCAGATAATCACATATCGCTGAGAGCAAGAAAAATCCCAAGGCCATTGCCAATTTGTCTTGGGAAAATTTCCATTAGATCATGAATGAGATCCCGTCCATGCATAAAGACTCATTAGTAAGATATGTAAGAAGCACCTGTGAGCCTTCTCAGAGCATGGGTCTCATATACTGTTCTTCACCAGTCATGGTTACTCAATCCAAACCATCTAGTATGAGAAGTTGAAGCTGAAGCTTGGCCATGTTTGGATAAAGGAAAGAGCACTGTGCATCTTAGTTCAGATTAGGTTCATGTGAGGTTCATGAGGTGACATCCTTATTTTTAGGATAAGCAATTCAAAAACAGCAAGTTGAAATACATAGGGGGTTTATGATAAAGTGGAGACTGAGGTATGGGGTTATGTCACCTAAATTTGTTGCCTAGTTTTAGTCTAGTTGTCATTTATATTCCAAGGAGAGAAATAGTTGCAGCCAGAAACATCTTAAATCCAGCTCTTTGAGGAATGTGTGAACTGTCCTCTAAAGGTGCTGATCTCTTTCTAGCTAGGAAGGGACTAGATGGGGAGTTTTGAAAAATAGTTCAGATTAGTGTCTGAATCCTGGCCATAGCAGCTGCCAGCTGCCACTGCTGTTCAGCTGTGGGGGGGAAGCTGTTCAAAAAGAAGGAGCCTAAGATGTATTAGAATAGGTATTTTCAAGAACCCTCAAGGTGTGAAAAGCAAGATAAAAGCTGTTTTAAGGAAGCCAACATAGGCTTGTTGTCATAAGTCTGTATTATGTTGACAGTCTGCAAAATTCAGTACCAAAAATCCTTTTTAATAATCAGGAAGCACTTCTCGCATTTAGCCAGCTACAACTTTCACTCTGGAGTGACATTAAAAATAAGCAAGTTATTTATGGCTATAGCCCTTAATCCATTTGCAGACAAGGCAGTAATATTAAAAGTTGGCTATTAGTCAAGCTGCTTATCTATTTTCAATTTTTTACTCCGCGAAAGAAAGTTTTAAAATCAGTGATAAATAAAATACACACTTTCCCATTTCGGGTAGGGACTCTATTGACTCCTTCTCCATGTGCTAATTCAATAGCAGAGTATGTGCCGAGCTGTAATGTGACATTTTTTTAACCTGTAGAGGTGATAAATCTTTGTTATTATAAATTGCATGGGCAGCACAGCAGGTAAAGCCATGAGCCGGACACCCACCAGCCCTGTGACTCGGAGCAGCAGTGGAAGGAATGCAGGACTGCCAATTTAGGGGAAAGAACAAACAGCAACATTGCTTTAAGCATCCAGATCGTGAGATTAAACTGTCAAAGCGGCAACATGAATACCTTGTACTGGATTCCTCTCCTCAGGGACCTGCTTCTCTGAGTTTCCAGGAAGTGTAAGACGTTGCCCAGATTTGCACTGAAATTACACATTATTTACAGTGGCACGATCAAGAAATTTGATGGCATTTTTCAAATCTGCACTGTCATAAAAAGCAATGAAATCACAGGTTGGCTGCCCCCGGTCTCCTCTGGTCTGTGCCCTGCCAAAATGGCTTCCTTGCATGCTAAAGGAAAGGAGATGAATGAGGAGATTCACTCTTTGGAGGTTGCAGGCTGTCAGGGAAATAACAAATACTCAGCACTTCTGAGAAACCTCTTTTAATGTCCTGTACTTCTCAGCCATTTAAATGCTAAGAACCGGCATGGTAGTGGAATAGCTATTTAAACAGAGGGGTTTGAGCAACCATCCCAAGCACAATCAATTTTTTTAAATTTATTTCCCCCCCCCTGTTTCTCAGCCCTTCCAGATGTATTTAAAATGTGGTCATTAATGAAAGCAGCCTTGAGTTTAATCTCTCCGATGGGCAAGTAGAGCAGAGCTTGTTGGGTCCAGTGCCAGAGGAAGTGGCACAGTGGAGAAAAACCATTGATCCATGTGCTTCCTCAGCGCCTTGCAGAGAACAAGTTCATCATAGGCAGTGTCTGCATGCAGCCATGAACATTGTTAATACCTACAGAACTGGTGTCTTTTGGATATACCGTGGTGAAATACTTTGTAATTTGAAAGGTAGTCAGATAAGTGGAAAGACAAATCTCTTGGCGCGAGCCAACATCTCACCTTCACCTGCCCCACCTCAACGTACAGCTGCCATCACATAGAGAGCTCTGACCTGCCTTCCTCAAAGGCAGACTCTCCAAGTGTCAAAGGCTGAGAGGGGTTTCCGAACGCGGGTCTTCACTGAGGGGCACCGCACAGGTGGGCATGGCTAGCTGCGACCCTCTTGCAGAAACTCTTCTGGGCTGTTTTGCTGAAGGGGAAGGAGAACTTTCTGAAAGGTGTGGAGAGGTGAGGAAAGCTCTGCAGTCTGCATACGTGTGAGGTAGCTCATCCGACGAAGGTTGGAGATCCGGGAGCATGCAGCCGGAGGCCGTGATACAGGCTTCCCCCAGAGGCGGCGGGAGGGCTCTGTGGTATTCCCGCCCAGGAAGCGCCACCTGTCGGTGATCTGAGAACAGCCCTGAGGTAACGGCTTAATCTTAACAGGACTTGGCTGCGCGGGAAGATACATTTTCAACGTTGTTTCCTCCTTTTGCCTTAAGAAATCAGAGCTCTAAGTACACTTTGTTTTAAAGACAAAAAACAAACACCACCACCACCACCCCCCCCCAGCTTTTTCTAATGAAACTCGTGGCACAAGTTATTTCTGCTGTGTGACTTTTTTGAGGGAAGGGGCAGACGGCGCCCCTTCAGGGCTGTGGCAAAGTCAAGGGGGTGGTTGTGGTGTGGGCTGTGCAGAGACTGCTGCTGTCCCCTGGCAGGGACCAGGCATGGCCTAAGGGGATAGGCCACGCTAACAAGGAGTTCTTAGCATTTCCAAGGGGGGCTGGAACAAAGGTGTGTTTGTGCAGCATGGCTACGGATGGCAAAACTGCAAAAGAAACTTGCAAGCTTCACAAATTTAGAGTCCTTCGTCTTGTTAGCCAACCGTGTGTAAAAGTGAGTACCTTTAATTCTCTTTCCTTTTAAAAAAACCTCTTATATAATATAAAAGAACAACCAAGACCAACCTGCCTGTGGCAGGTTCAAAGATATATATAGGTGGATAGTTGTTCTGGCTACAAACCCAACATCATTCGAGTTCCTCGAACTGCTGAAATACCACCCTTGCAGGGTGGCTGGCTTTGCTGATTCTTGCAGCATGTTCTGTCAGCATGTTCTTCCAGGTCTGTGGTCTTTTCCTACAAATACGTTATTACATCAGGAAGTAAAAACAGAAAACATGTCCTTGGCATTGTCTGCACCTGATTTTTTGAAATTTGCTTTACCCAGCGAATATTAGGTATTAAAATGGCAAAGAATACTATTGTTAAGAATTAATGGGGGCTTAAAAATCTATAGATTTGTAACTTTTTTTCTGCCCTGATTTCATACCTTTAGAGTTTCTGGAGTTCATGGGAGTGCTTATTGCAGGTGTTATGCAGATTAATCAGTTTTCCTTCGAGTGGGGCCGTGAGGGTTCATTTAGCATTTACACAAAATGTTAACATTGGGCAAGGACTTTTCTGGATCAGACTGTTGCATATTTTATGTCTGTAACCACTTGTTGATGCAGGCATCATGTTTCAGTAAGTGCTGTAAAAGACAATGTTACCTTATTCCTACCTTCCTGACGCATCATCATCAGGAACCAAATCAGGGCCCTTTGGCATATGAGATTTCAGTGTGGGATTTCAATTGCCTTATCAGTCTCTTGAGACAAAGGTGGTCCTGAGATTTCAGTTTCTTGTAAGCCTGCTTACAGAATTAATGATGGCTGACAAGGTATGTGGATTTTGAAAGCTGTTATGTTGTTTTTTCACGTTTCCTGGACACATGCCTCAGGTGAATGCACATGTGACATACCAAATGTAAAACTTACATGAAAAGTTTGTTGAAGCACTGCAATTTAGTAAATGCTTAGCTCTGTGTAGCAGTGCCTTTTCTTTCGTGTATGCAGTCTATAAAATTCACTGTGTGACATACAAGCTGTTACAACCTGACATAGATGGGATCTAAAAGAAATACTTAAGGCTCAATTTTTTGTTTTCTTGAAATGAAATGAACTTTTGCCAAAGCTGCAGGCTAGAGGTTGTATTCTAGAGCAAAATATAGCAATGCACTGAGTTTCTTACATTTACTATTGATTCTTGTTATTCATAGGCCACGAGTCACACCTGCATAAAAGCGAATAGTTCACTGTGGTTAGACAGCAGTTAACATACAAGTTAGAAGATAAGATTCTTATCTTTCAAATCATTGTCGGGTTATGTGATGTAAATGAATTTGCAGTGTGATGGTATATTCAACAGAACAGTGTTATCTGTCCTTTTTTCCTCCCTTGAAATGGCTGTAAACCCTGGCTTTCTGGAAGGAATCTTGTCCTAATTTTGTGCAGGGAACTTTGATGTAATTAAGATTTTGGGTACTCCTTTGTGGTAGCAGCTGAGGGATTAGAGACTGCAAGAAAAGAACTGAGGTGCTTGAAAGTCTCCTGTTCTGCAGTTAGGTAGGATCGATCAATGTGTGACACTACTTTTGGGCTTAGATTCTGAAACGGCTTTTAGTCATATGGGCTATCAGGGCTCTGGCAATGTTACCAGAGTTCACCAGAGAGCAAGAGGATTCTTCAGGTGCCCTGGATCTGAGGACTCTGTAGAACACCATGAATTTTCATGGAAAAGAAATATCCCATAATGCCACCAGGCTTACAATGTCAAAGTTAAGGCACTTTGGAGTTAGCATTTGTCAAGAATTTTCTCCTTTTGACCCCATGGTCACATGTTAACCCAACCTATCAGAAAGTGCGCTTGCAGCCCAGAAGGCCAACCGTATCCTGGGCTGCATCAAAAGGAGCGTGACCAGCAGGTCGAGGGAGATCCTCCTGCCCCTTTACTCTGCTCTCGTGAGACCTCACTTGGAGTATTGTGTGCAGTTCTGGTGTCCTCAACATAAAATGGACATGGAACTGTTAGAACAAGTCCAGAGGAGGGCCACGAAGATGATCAGGGGACTGGAGCACCTCTCGTATGAAGATAGGCTGAGAAAATTGGGGCTGTTCAGCCTGGAGAAGAGAAGGCTGCGTGGAGACCTCATAGCAGCCTTCCAATACCTGAAGGGGGCCTCTAGGGATGCTGGGGAGGGACTCTTCATTAGGGACTGTGGTGAGAGGACAAGGGGTAATGGGTTTAAACTTAAACAGGGGAGGTTTAGATTGGATCTGAGGAAGAAATTCTTTACTGTGAGGGTGGTGGGGCCCTGGAATGGGTTGCCCAGGGAGGTTGTGGATGCTTCATCCCTGGTGGCGTTCAAGGTGGGGTTGGACATAGCCTTGGATGGCATGGTTTAGTGGGAGGTGTCCCTGCCCATGGCAGGGGGGTTGGAACTCGATGATCTTGAGGTCCTTTCCAACCCTTACTATTCTATGATTCTATGATTGCGTACGTGCAATGAACACACGGAAGTTTGTGCCTCACTCTGCGTGCCTTTTACTTAGTAAATGTGATCTGTAGACAGGCAGGTCTTACAAGCATATAAAACTCTTGATGCTGTGTCCAACATTTAATAGACATATGCACAATTACTGTCAGCACTGGCACTGTAGTGTCAGGATTTTTGATTGAGGATAAAGCAGTCTCAGGTTGGAGATGCAAACTGAACACAGAAATTTGAAATGGACAATAGTTTCAATTGTAAATACAGACATGCTGGGAAAAGGGCATGTGCATATTAACATTGTCTGTGCTCAAGTTTCCAGAAGTGGTCTTTGTAACATTGTTTCCACAAAACAATTTGTACATGTTGGTGCAGCCTTGGTTTTGTGCACTCTCCATGCTGCACACACGAAATAGTTTGAGAATACATAGCTAGAAATTCATGGAGTCTGTGCAGAGATCTTCTAAAACTTCCTATTGTGTCTAGCAGTGCGAGAGTATTTTCTTGAAGCAGTGATGTGTCCTGAGGGGCCACTTTGACTGTTTTCCTCATAGCCTTTAAAAACCTACTCTGCTTTTCTCAGAAAAGTTCTTGGTTTTACTTGTCTGTACAAACAAAGGAAAATTGACACTCTTGAATTAAATACTTAAATTATGGGTAAGTATGTGATGCTGTACTTAACAGACAACAATGTGGAGATGCTTGTTTCAATTATGAAGTATAAGCAATGAAGAATTTTTTCTTAGTCATGAAAGAGAGAGAAATTAAGCAGCAGTCACTTGAGCTATGAAATTTAACTATTACATGTTATAAAAAGGCATTGAAAACCAGGGGAAAATCTATTGTTAGCATAGACAGGCCTATCTGCTGAGGAAAATAACTGGCAAAAATTTGCTTGCAAGCCTTTAAAAGGTGTGTGTGGTGCCACACATGGAATAATTAGGCAGACAGTTGACACATAGTGTGGTTCCATTTTGACTGTTCCTCCTTACAGTGAGCTATTGTTACAGCAGTGATTTCCCTGCCTTCAGTTTCACATACAGAGGTGGACGTGTCATTGGCACTTACAAGCATTTTTTTTTCGCTCCCACTCCCTTGAAGTTTTCTGTCACCTGGTGCTATGAAGCTTGTATCCTTAATCAGTGCATATGAGGGACAATTAATTTTATCTAGAACTTATACTTTCTCATTTGTTCCATGGCTGCAGTCTAGCAGCTAATTTCACACTAAGGACCTAATTACTTTACCTTTCCTGGCATTTCTCCTCTGCTTAAAGCATTCAAAAAGGCTGTATAGCTGTTTCTGAAGTCCTCATTAGAGTTGAGAAAAACTTGCCTAGCAAGGAAATACTTTAAGAAATAAATGTGAATGTATGTGTATTTTAAATGCTATTGAGTTCTTATGGCCTAATGAAATAGTGTAATGCTATTTTAAAATGTAAAACCTGTCTCCAGTGCTCTGTCACACACTTCTGTAGTGCTGAAGGAGAAGCAGACATAATTAATAGTGACAGAATAATAGTGAGCTCCACAGAGCTGTCTCTCTCTTAGCTGAGATTTCCTTATAATGGAAGAAAAAAAAATTAGATGGATATGTAATTTTTTGAAGATATTTTTATCTTTTGTATATTCCAGTATCTTTCTGTTTCAACCAAGAATAAAGTCTGGAGCCCCCTAAAGTCTGAATTTACTGAATTAACTCCAGTAAAGTCAGAGTTCTTATGTCCATTTCTTGCTTCACATGTCATAGAAACATAGAATCATAGAATAGTTAGAGTTGGAAAGGACCTTAAGATCGTCTAGTTCCAACCCTCCTGCTATGGGCAGGGACACCTCCCACTAAACCATGTCACCCAAGGCTATGTCCAACCCAGCCTTGAACACCCCCAGGGATGGAGCATTCACAACTTCCCTGGGCAACCCATTCCAGGGCCTCACCACCCTTACGGTTAAGAATTTCTCCCTCATATCCAATCTAAACTTCCCCTGTTTAAGTTTGAACCCGTTACCCCTTGTCCACTCACTACAGTCCCTAATGAAGAGTCCCTCCACAGCATCCTTATAGGTCCCCTTCAGATTCTGGAAGGCTGCTATGAGATCTCCATGCAGCCTTCTCTTCTGCAACCTGAACACCCCCAACTTTCTCAGCCTATCTTCATACGAGAGGTGCTCCAGTCCCCTGATCATCCTCGTGGCCCTCCTCTGCACTTGTTCTAACAGTTCCATGTCCTTTTTATGTTGAGGACACCAGAACTGCACACAATACTCCAAGTGAGGTCTCACAAGAGCAGAGTAAAGGGGCAGGAGCACCTCCTCCTTGCAGGATATCTCTCTCCCCCATGTTGGTAAAGATTCCAGTGTAGTATAAATTAAGTAGATTTCTTGTGTGAAACCAGTGAAGTCTGGCAGCACTGATATTCTGCCTCTAAATAGAATACTGCAGCTCTAAATTTCTAAGCAACATGCAATGGCATTGCAGCCAGTGTTGTTAGGTTAACCATATCTTGTCCCTGCTTTTCACTGCCTGTCTCTTCTCTGCCTCTTCCTTGACCACTTCTTGGAGCAGGGTAATGCCACTTGTATGTCTTCTCCACTTCAATAGAGGGGGCTACATCTTTGCTCTTCTGCCATATGGAAGCACACCACACTCTTTCCTCCACATGATGGAGCAGAACAGAGGTGTGCAGTGGATCTGCATGTTGCAGAGAGGGAAGGAATGGGAGAAAGATTTGTCCTGTGGCTGGATTCCCATATGACTTTATACTGATGTCTCCAGCGGAAGATACTCTAGGTGACAACTCCAGCCTTCTGGTAAGATCGAGTCATCTGGGAAATAGGCAGTAATGGAAGGACATAAAGATAACCTCACTCTTGCTTTCCTGACCAGCTGGCTGAACCGAATAACAGTAAAATACTTGGTGGCACTCTTGATACTTTAAGAGACAACATAATCGTGAAAGATTCAACTAGAACTGCTCAGCACAAAGCTTCAAATGGGCATTCAAGTATAATTCAAACACAGTAAAGTTTAATTTAAATGTTAAAATATGTGTTAAAACTTCCAAAGGGTGGAAAAGGAGAACATATTCCCACAAAATTCCCCCTGCCCCCTTTCTTCTACTCTCATAATCAGAGCTCAGCTAGTGTGGCATGCCCAAACTGAGTCAAGCTCTTCCATTTTTCATTTCCAGATGATTACATATCAGAAGCTATATAAGAATCTGTTTTAAGTAAATCTGTAATCTCAAGCATGATAAAATAGCTCACTTCTTCACATATTTATAATTCTGCAACCTGAAAAAATTGCAACACTTACTTCTTTGTTGATTTTGCCAGTAGAGCGGTTAGACTATGCAGGTTCCTGAAGATTCTCTGTCTTTTAGAAGTGCACATAATGTGAGCAAAAATAAGGCTTTTCAGTCAGATTTTAGGTGCATTCGCTCCCTTCAAAACAAAGTTGCAGTTACCAGTCTGACTGTCAGTGGCATATTTTATCTGACATAAAAGCAAGACAGGAGTGAGAAGGGAAATCAGAATGTCTTCAGCAAGAGATGTCTCTTAATGCCAAAATACACCAACAGTGAATTTTAAGAACAGTTTCAGCCTCACTCGCTGTTACTAGGGACCCAGCTGTGTGATTTTGTTTTGGCATTAAAGTGATGAGTTTTTTACAACTCAAAATTCAGCACTGAATGCTGAGTCGATGTAATCTGAGATAAAGTTGATTTGGAATGCCAGGTGTTTTCTGATGAGGAAAGATCTCATATGAAACTATGATCTGATCTGTCTCTCACAGATGATAATGTTCAAATCCAGAAAGTTTGACTCTCCCACAAAGCAAGAGCTGCAAAACCACATATGTAATTTATTTATCTTTAGTTTACTAAGGTATGGTTACCAACTTTAGGTTGCTAATGATAAATACATTGATAAGGTACTTGCCGTTAGACTATACTGCCTTATATGTGCCTTTTTTATTATTTCTTTAAAAAAAATTTGTATCCACCTTGTGTATATGCAGGGTATTCTAGATCTATGGTTTTGTTTAAAAGTCTGTTCTTTCCCTTGCAGTCAAATAGGTTTTATATTTCCTCATCCTAACATTGGCATTGACATATTTGGAACCTGCTGTCATGCTAACTGATTGCTAATAAATATTTAAAACTATAATGAGATAATTAAAGTTTATCCTTCTCTTGTACTTAGTGAGAGCACTTAGAATTAGTTTTATACTCCTCAACAGTTTTCCTTTAAGTAAAGTGTGCAACTTTAAAGAAGTATATTTTTCACTGGTTTTCTGCATTCTGGGGTATGTCAAATTAATCAGCTGGTTTTACAGGCAAAGTAGTGGCTGAAATACAAGAGGAAGTATTACACAATTATCTTATCTTTACGAATAATCCAGCATAGATTTTGAGCCTTGTCAGAACAAAGACCTCATCATCCTTCACTGAATTTCATAGTCTACTGAAATAACTAAGCTGGGGATTGAGTTTACAGATGCCAACTTCTTTCCTTCACACTGGGTTCACCTCTTGCAGGCTTCCAGTTCTCATGTACTTTGAGCATACTTTCAAATTGTAATTTCAGAAACCCAGCAAGAATTGGCCTTGTCCCATTCTAGATGTGAATTTTTCCATTTTGGCTGTTGAAGTAACTTTTTTGGACTGAAGGTGGTTGATAGCCCTGAGGTAGTGGCACAGTTTATCCACCCATATTCAGTCTCTTTGTTCAGATGTTCTGCTTTGCCTTGGAGCTCACCAGAGAGAGTGCACAGCATTGTATTTGTTAAAACTGTTATGGAGGAAGCATTCTTGAAAAACATTTCATCATATAGATCGTGTTTTCTTCCATCAAAATTACTATTTTGTGCACTTAGGGGGGAAGGAAGCAGAAGCATTATAATAAAATAGCTGCATTTGTTGGATCAGGTTTCACTTGAAGAGTTCTTCTGAAGCCAGCTGAGACATTGCTGTACTTGAATTTTTGCTGAACAAGGTGATCTATGGGCTTCTCCACACACGAGAGTTCTGCCTAACATGCTTCCTGACACACAGTTCCATATGAAGTTGTTATGTAGCACATTAGGGAATGCATCAATTGTAGTTTCTTAAGAGAATACTCCTGAAAAGGTGAGAGAGAATCCTGTACTTCTGAAGGTGTATTTAAAGCATCTGCCAACAAGCTCATCTTAAAAATTATACACAGATTTACTTAGTCAGTTTGCATCTGACTTTCCTGAGCAAGAAGCTGATAATAAACTAATTCAGGAACGAGTTCATGCCTGCAGGCAAGTGCTTGTGATGTAGAAATAAGAACACAGCGTAGCAAATCTGCTTCAGCTGCATGCTGGAGTCTCTGCAAATACAGGTTGCAGCATCCTGGCAAGAAAACTGCTTACAGCTAAAAGGCTGAGTGTTGGACATAGATTTTCCTCATGTGGACTATAGTGACATGTCTCAGGAAAAGCCCGTACATGTCAAGTGGCTGATAAGGGCACTGCATCAAAGTGTCTGCTCTGTCTGTGGCCTGAGCTTATGACCAGGCTGTCTGAATTGTGTGTGGTGCAGTTCAACCTCTGCAGTTTGTAGCTCAGTGTATTAAAAGTAAAATTGCGGTGGTATTAGGCTACTTCAACATACTTACACTTGTTCATGCCACAGACAGTGTAATCTCCACAGATAAAAGAAGTGCAGAAGACCGGGTGTAGCAGGTGCTTTAACACTCATTATGTTAAACATTGTGTTTAACACTCATGGCTTGTGAGTCAGCATTTCTCATGTCAGCAGTGTTTTAGATTTTCTGGTTTAAAGAACCTTTTAACTTCCATAGAGATCAGATACTTGTTTTCTTCTTCTTCATCTTTTTCTTAATCCCAAGTTGCCAACAGCTCTTGCAGAAATAAAATATTCTGTCTGGTTCTACAGATACATGCCTGACTTTTAATTAACCCAGTGATTGTGTATAGATCAAATTTTCTATATCTATTTATCTGTACTTGAATTAAAGGATGTGTTCAGTGCTGTAGTGTGGTAAAGTTTATTTTTAATTAACCTGATTTGCACTTGTAAGTTAAAGCTGATTAGTACAGCTCATTCATCGTTTATATCTAGGGCCACTGGGAATGGTTTGATTTTCTACCTATCTGGTTCTAGGCCATACAAATGTGTCCATTACCTCAACTTTCAAGTTTTTTGTTGATAGTAGTATTTGTAGGACTTAATATTATGTTACAACATCATTTCCTTAGGGCTGGGTCCCTGAATCCAGATTTCTGAATCTTTGTCAACTTTAGCTCTTGCAGTATGTAAATTATGGATCTGAGTTTTGTAGATTGGACCTATTTCTATTCCTCCTAAGCAGCTGTGAATTGTCCTTGAATAACTCATTTTGATGGGAAAGCATATTGAATCATAGAAATCTGGCATTTACAAAGCCATCTCCCTCCCTGTTTCACTCCTGAGTGATGTTCAACTTGCTGGCATATCGCTGAGATTCCAGAGGAAAATAAAAACAGTGAACCCTGCCTCCTCACTCTCCCCTAAAACAATCCAGGCACATTTATCCCAGTGACTTCCTATCGTTGATCTTGGAAAGATATTCCTAATGTCCACCTGAATCTCTCTGAAATGTTGCAGTGAATCTTTCAGAAAACAAATTAGCTACAGCAAAAACACCTGGGAAGGATGTTTGGAGGAAAGAAGTAGCACAGGAAGTTGTATTACCTGTTGCTACTCAGCTGCCACAAGCTAAAACCAGTATGTTGCAAGAAAGTTCGCTTAGTTTCAGGGGTGTTAAAAAGAGAGAAGACTGGGACAGGACACATTCTGAGCTTACTTTTATTCCCTTAAAGGAATAAAAAAATACAACAAAATTATCCCTGGTATTCTGTAGCTGCTGTCGCCTGGAGTTGCTTGAAAGATGTTTGTTAATGGTGCATGTAGTTAGATGTTTTCTTTCGTGATAGCTTTTCCTGAATAAACAAGTTGGATCTCTTTGCACTAATTGAACTGGTCTAAATGTAGTCCAACATTATTTTATATGTACTTTTTACTACTCATCAGTGCATAAGCCTGATAAATAGCCAATGGTAATGTTACCTTGTAAAATACAAATACAACTTTTTGTATGGGAGAACCTGATTCTTTCTGCTACCCAATGCACAGGGAAATTGATGCACGAAATTCCTAGCATGGCGCAAAGCAATTAAGTAATTTCTAGGACCTAAGCAGGTCAGAGAAAAAAATCAGAATCCAGAATAAGACAAAATAGGAGACTACCAGACAGAAAGCAGCCAGTTGGTGGCGGAACTAAACCTCCTTCCTGAGTTACATTGTTGTCAGTGTGGGTTTAAACAAGCTCAAGATGGAACAAGGCAGGTTCCTGATGCTGCTGAAATTGTGTAGCCAATATGGTCTTTTCCTCAGGTGCTATATTTGTTTTCAAATAGATCTTTCCAACAGGCTACAGACCCTGATGACCCCTTTGTTCCTGTGCAGATTATATTGCCTGACATCAGCTGTGCTTTAACCAATACAGATAAGCCTTTGTAAAAGGCTGTGTGGACTCTCATTTTCAGCCATGCTTATTTTGGTTTCAGATCGGTAAGAACACACAGGTTGGGGCAAAATTAGGGCAGTTTTCAGTGAAGTAGAAGTTTCTGCGCGGTTATTCCTCTATTTTATTTGTTTCAGATTTTTTTTTCTTCTGCACATATGTATAGATGTCTTTCTTGAAAAAGTCTGAATAAAAATTTACTAAGGGCACCAAGATTTCATCTTTTACTTTTGAAGCTTAAATGTAAATTTATCATGGCTTTTAATGAGTTATCTTGTGAATAAGGATGTAAAGATTTGACCAGCAGAAATAGAACCACACAATAAGCTAAGCTGTTAAACACCATTTTTAGTTAAGAACAAAGGCCATCTTTGAAGTTTTCCTGTCCTTTGACAATCAAGGGTTTTTATGGTCTGTATGAGATGGACAGCATTAGCGAGGACTTTGTGGAGAGCTATAAGCAGACAGCCTTTTAGAATGGGAATACATAACACTGACAAAGTAGAACCACTGTGTGCTTTTGCTGCAGTGCTGTCATTATTGGAACAAAGAGAAAATTTCTTGTATGTAAGTATTCTCCAAGGGTAATAAAGTAAGGTAAGAACACCTACAACTAGTATATTCTCTTGACTGTTTATTCCCACCTCCCCACTGCCCTGATGAATTAGCAGAGTTCTAGTAAAGGGGAGGGGGAGACTGAAGCAAAGAAAGGAGATTGGAAAAGAAAGCTGTCCTTCTGAGACGCTAACATGTTCTTCAGGAATTCACCTGTCAACACAGAAATTTATTCACTTTAGCATCTACTGTCTTTGTGCAGTGAAGCTGATGAGTTTTGACAGTTTGTAATGTACTGTCTTTGGGTTCTTTTACTCTACGTTGTTTCCCGGAGTCTCTAGTATTCTGTATCAACTGCGGCTTCCCTTCAGGGAGTGCTTCCCTTCTGACAATGTATTCTTAATTGTAAAACCTGGCTCTTCAATTCCCAAATAGCATTTTCTCTTGAATTTATTTTTCGGGGATGTATTTTTGTTTACAGTATGATGTAGTTTCTTAGGAGTCAAATATGTATATTCAGAATTCCCAGAATCTGTGGGCATAGAGGTTCTGTTAACATAAGCCATATAAACCTCTATATGGATGCTAAACTGACTACATAATGGCCACTAAGTCTGATACAAGTACCTGTCAAGTCCACATAAGGGGACTATAAAAAAAACCTTCTATTTGTAGCCGTATCCAAGCAGTATTCAGTTGAAAATTCTTCATTCTGAGCTTCAAATTGGCCAGCATTAAATAAAACAAAACTAAATCATCAAGTGAACACCAGAGGAATACACCACCATTCTTCCCCCAAGGAAATTCAGCTGCTTTTATTTGTTTTGGGATAACTTTTACTGACTCTGCTCAGAAATTAAGATCACATTTTGCCTACTGCTTGAAACTTCTGTATAATGAAGAGAGAGCCCTTGTGCCAAAACCCCTGCAGAAATGGTGCCAAAAAGCCTGCAAAAATGGTGCTAAAACAGACTGGATTGTGAGGCTGGCTGCTAAGTGACTTGACTGATCATAGTGCCCAACACCAGGATGAAGTTTTCCTCTTGTTCAGCCCGTGTTGATGTTTTTATGACAGAAGAAAATATTGCAATTCCGTCATAAATTAAACTGATACATAACAATTTTAACTTCTAAAAACTATTTCCCTGGCCCTAAGTTGTTGAAAGCATGGGGTTTTATAACCATACACTTCATAATAAATAATTAAAAGACCCATCACCCTGCCTGGGTATGGCATTCTGTTTAGCCACAAACCAAACTAAGTGGCAGTGGTTTGATAGGAGGTTTTTTTGATATTACAGTCCCCTCCACTTCTTTTTCAAGCATTTGTAGGATGGATTTTCATGGTGAAGAGGCTGACAATGTAATATAATATTCCCGGAAGGAGTGTAACTAAACCAAATAAATAAGATTGCTGAATTTGCCCCTCTCAAGGAAAAAAAAAAAAAAAAAAAGGCAGAAAAAGCTGAAGAGTATCGTACCTAGAAGTACGTGTAGGTCTGACACAAATTCAGGACTCAAATAAAGTCCTATGATGACTTTTCTGTTCCTCACAAGGAAGCATGCTTGGAGGATGATTTGAGACTCTCTCCATCAAAGAGCATGAAGCTACCTAGAGTAGGTACAGTCTGTGGGCAGGTGAGCATGATTCTGTTAATCTTTCTTTCTTATATAAGGTGGCTTGTTTTTTAAGACTAAGCATGATGAGTTCTTGCAATTTAGCACACTTTAGTTGCATTGTAGTCAGTGCTTTTCTATCAAGTTCTGGTTCATTTACATCTCAACACTCATGAAAGCAGGTTTGTATTCACTTTCCCTCAGATTGTATTATGACAGTAGAAAGGAATCACTGTATGCCATCAAATAGAGTGAATATGAAGTTTCAGTATAGAACATTTGAAGATTACATAGAATTAACATGGAAAATACATTGTGCTAAAAATTATATACTCATGTAAAAGTTAGGAGAATGAAGGCTGAGAAGTTCATATAGCATTAGGCTTTTACTTGTCTCGTAGCATTGTCCAGAAGCTTTTATGAGAATTTACAGTTTCCATATGGATTATTGATTAATAAATATACCTGGTGCTGAATTTGCAAACCTTGGAGTACCTTTTCAGTACTTGAATGTAAGAGGGGATGGATTGGTGTTTGAATTTTATGGATAGGGAGGTTTGGGTCTTTTCTTCACAAGTCCTTAATTTGAACAGGAAGAGAGTAGACTGTAAATCTCATTAAATATATCAGTCAATGTCTTATGAATTTTGGTTTTATAAGACCACTTTCTCATCTCAAACTACTTGGCCATGTTTCATAACCAGGTTTGTACTGTGCCCAGTGGTGGAAGGCAGGAAATGGGACTGAGAAAATTGTATTTATAAATTAACCCTGTATTTAATAGTTGCTCTGGTGCTAATGTGTGTTGGAGAGTCTAGAAAGCAGTCCCAGAATTTAATTTTTAGTATCATGCTGGTTTATGTTCTGACATAAACCAAATTGGTACTCCCAATAGTATATCAATTTATTATTATTGTGTTATTTGTTTATTGTGGTATTCTGTGGACCTTTGGGATGGAAACTTGGTAAAAATAACTAAATAGTGTTGTCCATAGCAGCAACACTAGTAATAAAGAATCTGATCAATCTACAAACAGGAACTTGGCATACTGAAAAGGAGGATTATCTAAGGAGTAATCACACCATTGATACTAATCCCAAATTAATCCTCTTGAAATAATAAGCTTACTCAAATCCCAGCACAGGTCATGGAAACTCAGTGCCTGAATGCAACTTGAGACCTTTCTTAAGATCTGAGGAGCATGTGCAGTGGTTACAAACTTGAAGAGTGTTAGAGAGCAATTTTCACAGGGCTGGATATTGCCCCATGTCTATCTGACGGTAAGTAGTGTCAGAGCTGGCTTGCACTTGAGCAACACTGCCATTCCCTGGAGGTTATGAAATAATGATTGCTTTTTCTCTGCATGAATGATGCCAGAGGAAAGGACTTGGTGGCTTGTCAAAATGTCATGCTTAACTTCCAGCTCAGGATATTTCTGCATTTGAAAAAAGTTTGAAGGTGAATGTGCATTTAAGAATCTTAGAGAGCTGAATGCTTGTATAGCACTTCTTAATTAACCCCTCTCAATTGCTCTGTGGTGCCAATTGTACTTTAAAATGCAGGAGGATTTAAAGACCTTTCCAAATAATCACTTGCAGGCCATAATGCATGAGGGACAGAGCAGTGAATGAAACTTTGGGCCCTTTATTATTAGCTGGTGTAAACTGGCAAGTGATTCCAGTATTTGTCTGGTATTTGGAAATGCTGAGCATCTTGAGTCCAGCTCTACCTTCAGAGACTGAACATTTTCTGAGAGCAAAGATGTCATGCCTTTGATGCCAGACAAGAAAATCTTGTGTTTTTAGAATGATAATGCCGGGACCGGATCTGTCCCAAATTTGCATTTAGCTATTTGGATTTTTTCCCTAATTTTGTATGCTCTGTTCCCCCACTGGAAGCTGCTCCATATGCGTACCTCTGCTATTTCACCTCTTGCTGGTGTGAAATTTAAAAAATATATTCCAAAGAGCTGCTCAAGAAAATGAAGATTCCTAGGATGATGTGTTCCATTTTCTTGAACAAAGTGACACTGGCAATAGCTTAACTGCTGTAAGCAGTGGCATTTGTTACCCAATCAAGGAGCTGTAAAAGCAGCAGTCTTGCCTTCTTTGCAGCACTGGAAAAAAGCAGCAGTCTATCTTCTTTCCACAGTAGGAATTATTTTTCTAGTGAGTTAAATGGGCAAAAGGCTTTCAAGGACTTGCTCTGCACCTCAGGAACTCTTCAGTATCATAAGGCTCTGTTTGACACACAAACATTCTGCCTCTTAACAAGAGCCAGCTGAGAATCCACCTCTTTAAAGATCTGCATAACCCTCTTGAAAGGCCATCTGTGAAACTCCTCATGTAGTTCCTGCAAAAGACTATCTTTCCTAGCCTATCTAAACTGAAAGGGAAGCAGAGCTTCAAGGAGTAAGGGTAGGAAAGGTGGGAGTTTTTTTAACTCTTTGGACTTGGCTGGCACCTCTGCATAAAATAATAAGCCAAGGCTAATACTGTGAGCAAGTGTTTTCTCTAAATGAAATACCTGAAGAGAGTCAGTGTTTTTCAGGGCGTATTTGAGTCTAGACGTTTTACATTCCTTTTGACTTTCTGACATTGTCATTCCCTCAGGCAAACTGATTTTGTTGGCTGTGTCCACTCAGCAGCTTATCCTTTTTACAGCTGGTAGGTGGTTAATAGGAAAGCTCTTGTTCCTTGTTAGACCCTTATGATGAGAAATGACGTAACAGCAGATACAATTATTTCGGTTTTCCATTACTTGATTTGATAAAAAAGTCTCTGGAGAGAGTGATAGGGAAGGAGGCTGGAACCTCTGATTAACAGATGTCCATTGCAGGTAATTAATGTATGGAACTGTCACACCCATGAGTTTAATAAGGGATCTGACACATGTCAGGATACAGCTGACTGCTTTTTTTAAAGTTCTTTTTCTGTCAAGCATACTTACCTTTTAACATATCTGCAACTACCGCCGGGTACAGAGGTCTCAAATGGGGAGTCAGATAACTTTTTTCTTGATTTATGGTGAGAGGAATGAGAAAGGATTTAATGCTGTTCAGGTGAATAGTTTGCTTTTTCCTCCCATTCATGCTTGAGCATGGTTTGATCCAAATGATATCGCCAGAATGAGCAGGAATTCTGTCACTGTTGAATTTCTTAAAGAATTCACAACAGATTAATCAGGATATTTGTTTGCAAGTGTCCCTGGAAATGCTGAAGAAAGCAGCAATATTTGTGCTTGTAGGAGACTTTTTCCACAGCAGATCTTGAGCAAATTCTTACACTATTTTCTGCCTGGAATAACTCTTCTGTGGGTTAAATGTAAACCAGAAAATCCCTTACCAATTCTGCAAATTGAAGTTTCTTCAAAGCCGCTAACAAGTAGCATTTTCAATGCTCTGAGGTTCAAGATTGGTATTTTTCTGAGCTTTTTGGGATGCCAAACCTTCCCTTCCACAGTGTATATTCTAGAACTTCTCAGAAGCTGCCTATATCACAGACGTGCATATCTTAGTTGCTTAATGTTTGAAACTGTATTTTGAATTAAGGACTTCACAAATTCTACAGAGCATTTTCAGGGCTCTTCTACCAATCAGCTGAACACTGAAGGAGAAAACAGACTTTCTCAATGCAGGATGGAGAACTTGGGCATGCACCACCTTTTCTGATCCTACCGCTTTGTTCCCCAGCTTTTCAAGCAACCTGCTATCAAATAATTTAAGATCATATTTTTCAGTGACTCCCTGCCTATTTACAGCTGCATTTCATATAGCTGACTATAGTTTTTTGGTCTCAGAAATCTGACTTAGAATATGATCAGCCATCAAAATGTCTTCTGGAGTTACAGGAATTCTGGAATGCCACAAGCTGTCCAGTTAACAGCTAGCTCTGGTTTTCCAGTCTCCGGCACTAACACATGCAGCCAGGGATGACAGGATGTATTTTCTATTTTCTGTTGTGTATGCTACTTATGCTTACTAAGTCTTTGCTAACAAATGGTCAATTTTTGTTAAGTCTGTGGAGAACATTTGAGTTCTTAACATCACAAAACAAATTTCTTGTTGATTTGATCTTATTTTCAGGGGTATCTTTTCTCTGGGAAACAGGTGTTTAACCTCATCTTTAAAGACTAACTCTATTTTTTTTTAATACTGTAGTTTTTTTATTGAATGAAACAACTGTTTAGAAAATACCTTGCAATTTAAAAAATAGCAGGCTAATTTTCCATTTTGCATTACTAAGAGACAAGACTTTGGCTGTGAAATGGAATTACAACTTCTAGTATAAATTATATTTGATGCTTTCAGTTAGAAGTTATTTACTGACAGCATGTATTCTGCAAGGTTCAAAAAGTCTTTAAGACCCTTCCTTTCCAGAATAACTTTTGAGGTTTTTCCTTGTCTGGTGATGTGAGGTACAGAGAGTGCCCTGGATCCACGCCCTCACCGCATTTTTCTCTGTTATAAGGTATTACCCTGAGATCGATTTCTACCTCTTTCCTGGGGACTTGCTAGCGTGCACTGATGCTGATAGGGAGTGCTGTAGTGGAAGATTCAGCAGCCAAGGGTAATTGGCCTATGGTTGCTCCAACTGTACACAATTTAACAATGCTATTCTGTCTCCCTAGAGTAATCCAGTATAGCTGGAAAGCACACTGTGGCTTGTCTAAGCAAGCAGGCAGCTGGCAGCCAGAAGGTTCCGAATTCTCATTCTGCTTTTGCTATCCATCCTGTGTAGGGTTTGTCTCATCACCTTCCAGACTTAGTTCAATACCTGCATTGCCTCCCTGCAGAATGAGGGTTATGCCATATAACCACCAGCTTGGCACAGTCATTTTGAGTTCTAACTTGTTAAAGCCTCATTCATTGCCCTCAACATGTTTTGTTATAAAATCATGCAGTCCAGCGCAAAATGTAGTGGAGAAAGCAACTGGGGAAGAGAGTACACATATATTAAGCTTTCCTGAAGAAGTGAAAATAGCTTACATGTTGCATAAAGCTGCAAAGAAACAAAAGAATTCGGTCCACCAAAGCTGATGCTGGTAAGCTGATACTGAACAGACTAGAGGAGACTGGAAAGAAATCTTAAAATATTACGCAAAAAGGCTGCATAAAACTAGTTTTTAGTCAGTGATGCAAATGGTTAAGAAATATTTCCTGTGATTACTAAAGGAATTGCTATTTTGGCAAATGCCAGGATTTTTCTGAGGTGAAGGTGTATTACTACTTTGCAGGTAGATGAACAGAGCAGTCCGTGCATGGAACAGCTGCCAATACTGCTCCATTCTCAGAAGAAAGAATAGAAAGATCAAGGGAAAAGTTAAAAACAGGGCAAGAACCCAAAAGCTGAATTGTCAAAAGCCACTTAGATAAACATTAGCAAAGCACTGGATCACACATACCTGCTCATTTATTTGGTTTTAATCCTTCTCCTCAAAACCCACTGCCTCCTGTGATGAAACCAGAGGTCCAAATTATCTCTGCCTGACAGAGGCTGATGAATCTTTTAATGCAGGAATGGAACCTCACTACTAGATTACTGGGAACATAACACCTTTGGAAAAAAGGTATAAGAGGTCAAAGCAGGAAAAAAGGTATAAAAGGTTTAAACAGTAAAAAGGTAAGGATCAAGAAGTAGTAGTGGGTGGATAGATAAAGGTAACATTTACACTAACTGTGTGGAAAGTGTTTCTTCTGTGCAAATTATACAGGTGTCTATATAGTTCATTATTAATATTGTTAAAAAGTTCTGAAAGTTATCAAAGAGTTATGATTAATTTTATAGAGGGGGCAGCTGTAGAGACAGCGCATCATCATGACTTGAATGGTATTAAAAGTGAGAATGAAGATTAAGGTGTTTACTAGCTTCAGTGTTTCTCTGGAGGCACTTCAACTTGAGACGTGTGTTATGGAAATAACAAAGCTATGGGATGTTTTCTGTATAAAATCACTACTGCTGTAAAAAATACTAGAAATAACTGTGGAGGCATTAGAACCACAAAGAGAAAAATCAACTAACAGCTGAAATGCTTGATGTGATATGATGTTATCAGATGTGATATTAGGATCTGGATTTTCACTCTGCTCTTCAAGTGCATACAGAGGAACATGGTGCTGGATGAGCTGATAGAGCTTAAACTTGGGTTGCATAAATATCCTTTTCACTGGTAGCAGCAGCAGCTGTTATTTCTTCTAGTTACCAGACGTGTGCCCTTTATTTTCTGAATCAATACATATGGAGAGGTATAGGCACATTCTCATGCACACACACCCTTACACACCCCCACACACCCCCCGCATGAAATCTCTCCACTAGCCTAAGGAATTCAGTTTATACTCTTCTCTCTTTCTAGCCTTTCTATTCCAGTTGTCAAAGCTGGACAATCCCTGAGTATAAGTGGAAGACACGTTTAAGTGTTCATGATAATTCTTAGAAAACTGGATTCACTTTAGACAGTAAATCCATGTAGCTGGATTACTATATATAAGTAATATATATATAAGTATCAAGAAGATCAGGTGGTTGCAACTAGGAAAAAATATAGAATATTGAAATGGCTTAGCAAAAAAAACAGAATAGGAAAGACCCATTGAGGCACTCAGGGCTCTTGATAAGCTCTGACATTTCAGCCAACACTGAGATTAACAAAAAAAAATACCTCTTAGCTGCTAAGTGTTGCAGAGAAATTGACAAAATTACAGTATCATAAAGCATTGCATTTGATATCAAAGTGAAGCTTTATTCAGACAGTGCACTAATAGTATCACTCTCTGGAGTGGAAGGTAATGCATAAAATAAAACAGACATGAGAAGGTCGTTAGTGTAGGTGAGAATTCTTCAAAAGATAACAAGTACCAAATGGAACATTTTAGAATCAAATGTGGATGTTAGAAAAAGATTAAGATCTGAAATCATGGGACAGGAATAGTACAGATAGATTAAGAACAGGCCTGGAAAAAATGAAGTGCAGGCCAGCCCCGGAATAATCACTGGCAGGAGGTCAGGTCTCTATACGGGAAACATGCCCACGACTCTGAACAGCGCAGTAAGACCTGGCCAAGCATGAATGAATACACTGTACTGACATACTAGGACAGAAAAGTTTAGAGATTATCCTGGTACGCTTCCCTTATAGCAGCAGTCAGCTGAATGCAAGGCGGCATTCCTGTGTCCCTGTGTCCATTAACCTCTGCTTGACAAAGTCGTGGCGGTGACTGAGAACTTACCTAGCTCAGACCTCTGTTTGCTAGGAGGAAGGTGAAAGAAGGTGATTTTCATGTCCTTTAAAATGGAAGGCATCAGATATAAGTTTATACAAAAGATACAAACACTTACTACAACTATTCCTTTTACACCACAGCACTTGTAATTTAATAGTATGCTGTCAAACTGAGATGTCACAAAAGATATACAATAAATACTTTGGTATGAAACTGAATTTGCATTAATTGCATCTGACAAAATGGAATGAGCAATGTATTTTTGGCGGGCAAGTAATTAGTGAGAAGTGGTTTTGACAAAAGGACTGTTTTACAGCTCAGACAATTTAACTATTCAGTGTTACTTGAACTGAACTGAAAGAAATGAGCTTTTCCCATGTCTTGCCTCCAAAAGTGTAAGAAATCTGCAGCAGAATGGTATTACCCTCTGTACACAACTCCTCAGCTCACACAACTGCAGTACTGCTGTGCAGACTGTGCCTTGATTTCCTTATTTTCTTGCCTCTGTTACTATGTTCTGCCAGTGTGTCCCCACCCTGTGCATTAGATTCAAATATTTCATTCGTATTTGCAATCTTATGCCAGGTAAGTTTTTCTGTGCCAGCATTCTCATTGGCATGACTCTTCTGTTATTCTCAGAGAGGTTTTAAGATGAAAGCTTTTGGGGTGGGCCAACTGTCATATTATAATGAATGGTATAGAAGTAGTTGGGATAGATTCCAAACCAGAGGAATTCAAATTAAGAAAATATTACAAACTTTTTGGGTATAAAGATTAAATATTTAACACATTTTCCCCTTTCACTACTAAATGCCATAACAAAGTACTTAACATCTTTTCCATTCATTTCATTGCCGTATATTGTCTTCATGAAAGCACACAGCCTAGAAACAAACTGATTTCAGTATAACACATAGGAGGATAAAGTTTAGATTCTCCAAGGCAGTGGGACTTTGGTAAGTGCTGTAGAGATGAAGGTATTCCATAACTAAAAATCAGGTATGTTGGCTGGGAGAGGTACCTAGTGATAATGAATGGATTGATACTGGCAGACATACTTTGTGCAGGTTTGAATCTTGCTTCAGTTTGTTATTTGCTCATAGTGACTTGTTTTATTCTAAAGTTGTGGGCTTGAGAAGGGCTTGTCTGAACAAGAACATGTTACAAATTCCTTGAATCAGCTTATAAACCTGCAGTCCTAAACTGTGCACTATGTAGGGTGTAGGGAAATACTTGGTTTGGTTTAGGTTTTGCTTTGGATTTCTTTTTCTTATTTTAATACATTGTAGGTAATCACCTTAACATTTGCTTTCAGTGCAAGGCTTGGAGAAAAGTTGCCCTCCTGGAATGAACGCATTTTTAGGTAGAAACAATAGAAGTGATTGCCTGTACATACAGCGTACACTTGCCGCTGAACTACAATGTCTGTGAAAATTAATAGAGTGTTCAAATAGGCTACATAGATTAGGCAGAAGAGAAGCTATGTGAATTTTAGAGAATTCAATGTGCTTTATTTCTTAATAGGTCTATCAATAAGACTGGATAGAGTTTTATTATGTATTAAAGTTTGAATATGGAGGCACAATATGTAGTCAAGGAAGGAGGATGGGCTTTTCGATCTGAACAAGAGCCTTGTTTTTGGGTCTGTGTAGTGATATAATGATCTTGTCTATTGTAGTCTCTTAGACATGTTTATTCCACATATTGGAATGTATTGGAAGTTAGAGTAACATCCATGTTGTGGTCCTGGAGTATAATATGCACAAACCCCTATTTTCACAATTAAAAAGGAGGTCTGGATTTATCAGCATTAATTTTTTCAAACTTCAATTTCTCTATCGTATTTTAAAAGTTGCAGCACTTAAAAGAATGTGATATATTCTAGAAAGGTTTGGATCTATCAAGGCAAATTCCCTAATGGTAGCTGAAAACATCACTGAGTACCATGTCTACAACTGAGGAGACAAAGTAACTGTGAAAGTCATACAAGGTGCTGCTTTTGATCATAAAATAAAAATTAATCAGCTGAGGAACTATGATCTTTATGTGCAAAGCCAAAGTAAAAAGAAGTATCTTCATATAAGATCTTTGTCCTATGGACTGACTGTGTTTCACTAGCATTTCAATCCAATTTTTCAGATTTACTCCCTGGACCTATTTTATTTAAAATACATTCATTTTACTCATTTATCTTTTTTCTGCAGCAAGCTCTGTGATAACAATTTTGGCTATTTGAATGACTATTTTAAAAATACATGTTATGTTAATCGCTCTGTGAATGCTACCATTTATCTTTCTGGGTGAAATTAAACCATTTGATTATTATAGCTTACTACACTGATAATTTTTGAATCTCATTGCAAGAATGCCAGTTTTCAAAAACATGTGAAGCTGGTACAGTACATCTAATTTTCACAGGTTAGAGAAAGAATATAGGTGAGTCAATGTCAGTAAATGTTCCAGAAGATCAGAACCTAATGCATTAGATCAAATCTTCTCTGGATCCTAGTAAGACTAATAAGTCATTCAGCCTTGGTTCACTGACAAGTCGAAACATTGCTCGTTCATTTGCACAATTTCTTTCAAACCAGTGCAATGAAATGTCATACCAAACCTACCATACATATTCTCAGGAGAAAATCAATATAACACATGGGCTACAAAAACTACTAATGTAAGAGAAAAAAAAGACCATGTGATCGTATCACTACAGAAATCTTGGTAACAATTTTTAATAACAGATGTTGTATTTTGCCTTCCTAATTAATAAGGACTCAAAGTTGAGTAACATTCAGATAAAAGGTGTTTTCGTCTTTTCTCTGCTTGCTACCTCTGGGACTCCATTTTGATATTAAATCTGTGCAACTGAATCTGTGTGTTGATCTGACACCCACAGATTTTTGAAAGGATTCCATGTAGACTGTGTGAAAACCCATCTTCATTTACTGATTGTCATGCATGAAAGATATTTATGTTATAGGTAGTCTCTTCTCCCTGCATGATTCCACCAAATGTTTCCCAGAGTATGTATGACTGACCAGTGGAAAAAAAGTAAAATGAGAGCTCTCTAAACTGGATTAATAGATAAGATTGGCAATCATTAAAAAAAATAATGAACATTTTCTTTCCATTTGTACTATGCATTTCAGGGCTTAGTGTGCGTTTTTGGGGCTTGGGGATTTCCAGGTTCATGTAACAATTCCACATAGAGAACAAGAACATTTCAGTACAAACATCTTGTTGAAGGCACTGACAAATAGTTTTGGATTTTTCCCAAGTCTGATGAATATTCTAAAAAGAAATACATGTTCTTGAAAACATTAAAGCAAAGAGGGTTGCCCATATCCCTCACAAATGTACAGCCTGTGATTTCTCTATAAATGGTACTGCCTCTGACACAGAAGCTGACAACTGGAAAAAGAGTGTCACACAAATAACTTCATCAGGAAAAAATAGCCTGCACTAGCACCTGTCAGAAGTGAAAATAAAAGGTTCGCTGAAGATTGATTTTAGTTTTTTGTAACTCTCAGCAGAGGTCTTCTCTTCCCTATGATGTTAAGTATACTAGATTCTAAAAAGGGATGGATGAATGAGGTCTTACCCTGTATTCTTTTTATGTGTAGGTGCCATCAGGTCATCAAGCAAGGATTTCCCGTTAAGGTAAGCAAAGGCAAATAATAATTCACCACAGAAATTTTTTGCAGTTCTGCATGATGTGTACACCTTTGCTTTGGCAAAACACTAACTCTATGTGAAGTAGTAGCACCTAGATCTCCTTACAAGAACTGACATAGGTGTCTCAAAGCATTCAGCTGTGCCCTTGCGCTGGCTCTGCAGGTTTTCTAAATAGGTCACCATGTTATATTTTACTAGCTCCACAGAACACATCAAATCAGAAAGTGACAATGACTGCTCCAGTTAGAATTTTAAATGGCAAGGTGGGAAGTCAGAAGTTGAGACCACCCTAAAGAGAAGAGGCTTGCCACAAATGATAAGAAAATCGTAATAGTAATAGGCTTTTAGCCATGTGTTGGAAGTAAAGTTTTCTTAGAATTGGCCAACATCACGGGACAGGATCTGACAAGGTTGCATGTTGTAGCTCTATTAGTGTCTACTTAATTTGTAAACAGAGTGGGAAAAAACCTCCAAAGCTTGGTCTTCTCTGGAAGCCTAACACTGGCAGCTGTAATATAAATTAATTAGCAGGTGATTCTTAATGAGGTGTTTTTTGTAATGAAAGTCACAGTGCCAATATCCCTTTTATATGATTGGGGCTTCTGATATATAACAAATTAATGACTTTATTATGCTTAGTTCCCTCTGCCTAGTTAGCCATCTAGATAGAAAAGAGATTGTATAGTGCTTCCAGAAGAGTCTTCAGGAGACTTGAATTACAGCTCATAGTACTGTAATTAAGACTTGCAGTTGGGAGTTCGCCTTTTACTTGATTCTGCCTATAGCTGGCAGATTAAGATAATGCTAAATTTCTTTCCTAAGTTTTGGAGCTCAGAAGAATTTTCTTGAGGTGCAATGAAGGGATCTCTGGTGCAAGCTTAGACTTCTCCAGCTTTCCACTGTTGGCCAAACAACTCCTGAAAGAGTAAAAATTTTGGGAAAAAAGTGCCAGTTGAGACAAGAGAGGAACAGATACCAAGGACCTTTTAAAAATGCCGCTCCTTGTCTTCTGAAATTTCAAGAAGTACATGGAAATACTTTCAAGGAGAACTGTCAGAGGTATTCCCAGGTCGTCTTATATGGGCAGCCATCTTTGCTCCAGTGGTCTTCAGGAACGTGTGTCCCTTTTTAAAATCTTCGTCAAAGCTGGGCACTACCCCATAAAAGCAGCAGAATGCAGATTGTCTAAATATATTGTTGTGGGGTACCAACTCTATTTTATGTTAGCTCAATGAGGTTGGGGAACAGACAGGTAAGAGTTAAAAAATCCCAACTGGGGGAGTGAAGCAGGGAGTAAGTACTTTTGCAATATTTTCCCTTTGCATTCCCAGCTTAGTGTTTTGGAGATGGGGTAACTGATATTATCTGGTTGTGTGCGTCACAGTACTGAAACAGCATCTAGCAGCTAAACATGACAAGAAGAAAACACACCTAGCCTAAGTCCTCCTTGTTTCCTGCATAGAATAGTCACAGCTCAGGATGAAGAAGAACAATACCTTAAAAAAGCAAAACAAACCAACCAACCAAACAAAAATAAAGCAAACAAGCAAACAACCCAACAGGATTCTTGTTAAGAGACATAACATAACATCTGTTACTTCTAGTGTGAGTGAAAAAAAATATCTCTCTAGAGATCAGAAAAAAATTGATCAACATGATAATTATTCTTTTTGTCATGGCTTCACATAGGAGATCTGTGAATTGGGTGCTAGACTCTAAAAGAAAAACAACCCAGGATCACATTTATAATACCTATATGGTTAGTATATTAGGAAAGGGTCTGACCAGTGTAGATTAATACTGAAGTCCTTTAAAGAATGCCAGGAAGCAGGGCTTATGCCATTCTGCTTGAGGACTTCTGGGAGTTTCACCCCCCTGAGTTTGCATGTCATCAGGGTATCATGGTTTTTATTTTTCTGAAAAGTAAAGATAATCTGGAAAGCATTAGATAGGTTTCCGAAGGGCAGTTCTAGTATAGTATCTGTCTTGCTGAGATCTATATATCTTTTATCTCAATTCTATTAATCAAGGTCTGGAAATGTTCTTTTCTATTTGAAGCAAATGCAGTGACACAGAAAATTGTCACAAATCAGGGATATTGTAGATGATAAATCACACCAGAACTCTGGAATACACAGAAGGAGTAATTCTGAGAGGAGAGAATGGGGAGGGAAGTGTAAGAATCTCAAGACCTGCACTAAGATGGTAAAAATCAAGATTATTCCAGAGTATAACAGAATGCCCTTTTAACTTTCCGTTTTAAAGACCCTCCTCACTTTCATGACAATGGTCCTTTTTCCACAAGGCAACTTTAGCTTTCATCATTGCATGACTTTTCTATAATGTACTACAGAAATACAGTTCAAAGCTAATAGCATAAGAAAACATTATATCTATCTGTAAACCAGAAATGAAAAAAACTACCATTATTCAAGAAATACTCCCTATTTCCCTCAGCTATCGTATTTGATATGCATTAATTTTTAGAAGACAGCTCCAGGAGAACTGTTCTCTTAAAAATAAAGTTGATGCATAAACTTGTGACCCTTGTCTTTACTACTGTTTAAAATCCTCTGAGGTTCTCAGCACTTTGCTATTAGCAAGAACTCTGTAGAACACAGGAAAAAAAAAAATCTATGCCCAAACCCCCATCTCTTCATAGACAAATTTATTGAGCAGCAAAATAGAAAAGAAAATATTATAGCTAATTTAGAATAACAGTGTTTTCCAACTAGGCAGAATGAAGTCTACTTTTTAGACAAGATGTTAGGCTAGGTACTTAGAGGATGTAAATGCACATAACCATTTTCTTCTTTATTGAGATAAAGTCAATAATTTTATTTTTGAAGAGAGTTAAAAGAGACAGGACTTTAAATTCTCAGAAGCACAAATGATCAATGTAAGCAGGACAGAGTGAGACTGGATAGATCTCAACTTTGCTATCTTTATCTTGGAAAGTTGCAAAGGATAAAACTGGCCTGCAGATAGTTCAGATCACCTTGATTGTTCCAAGGCCTCTTGTTTCTGTGAGGGTTCTTGTCATTCATTCAGAGACTATGAAAGTACATTATTTCTGTAATGTTATCACTCTTCTACTGGAAAGGTAACACAGAATCAGCACAGTCATCATTAGAAGCCAGAAATATATTTAGAGTTATTTTATGACCTGTAACAGCCTGCCTTACAACATCAAACTCTCTGTAATGTGATACTCTTTCCAACTTCTGGACAAGGAGGTGTTAAAGGATCCGCTGAGCTTGTGAACCTTAAACTAGAACCCATTGTGATCTTCAAGACAGAGTGTAAAACCCAGCAGTTTTGGGGAGCAAAATTGAGAGTCGTTTCAACCCTCTTCTCTGCTTTCTCCTTACTCACAGAAAACAAGCATTTCAATGAATACTGTAGGAGTAAGACGAATGTAGGAGTAAGGATGAATATTAGCCATCTGCCTGAAGACAGATTTCCTGCTTGAGGTGTAAGCAAGTAAGAGACTGATTTGCTGGAAACCTTGATCCTCTCTGATACAGAGCTTATATAGCTGGCACAAGGCTTCAAAAGATTGCCTTTCTTCAAGTAATTTAATGTAGCCTGTGTTAACTGCTTTCTCTGCATACAGACTTGACTGAACTGACTATACTTATTTGACCGAGTATATTCGTGAAAACATGCCACCATTGAAAACATAGCTGAGGCAACGCACATTTACAGAGAGCAGGAGCATTGAGCACTAATACTGTTCAGGGTATCATTTGCCAAGGTGTCTGAGCTTGTATCAGTACAGTATGGGGTGTGAACTTACATCTCTATCAGTCTGTCAGTGCTTAGGTGCAAGATAATGTGCTTTTGATTTTGCCCTAAAGGAAGCTATGACATCATCGTCCATTATAAAGGAAGGGAGAGTTACTACTCCTCTCAGATTTGATACCTGACTAAAAATAGGGCTGGATTACCGTTCACTAACCTCTCAGATGTGGGTGCCAAACATGGAGTTTTACCAGGCATCCAGTGAATGAACTTGATCAGGATCTCAGTTAGAGAGACATAGACCCAAAGTCTGTGGAAACTGCGGAGGTAAGATAGCCAGTCTGTTTCCAGCAGTATATGGCAATAGCTCAGAGAAGCGATTACTGTGTCATAAAATAATGCAAGATAAATAAATAAATATCATTTTACTAATGTATAATATGCTCTTAGTAATTTCCTTAGGGATGGAAATCTGCTTCTCACTGCTTGTTTTATTTCAATAAAAATAAGAAGAAATTCAGGATTAATGTAGTTTACAGCTCACTTTTCCAGACTACAGATATCTTGATATGCAGTTGCAGCCAAGTAAGTGCCATTATTACAAGAGAAACTACCACTTCAGAGATAATGGGGTCTAATTCAGTGCCCCCTTGCTCATGTATTGGTGTGACAGCTTTGGTAGGGGATTTTTATTTTTTTTTGAACGGTGACAGTCAAATTTGTTCCAGAAGAGAGTGAAAATGAATAATTCTAAACTGTTAGAGAAAAATAAATAAATCAAATTTTTGTTATAAAAAATTCTGAGTTGTCTCTATAGTGTTTAAACGCAATGCAAAAACTTCTGTTATGATTTTATAAATATCAAATGAATGACTTAGTGTGTAATTGTGCCTACAAGGGGTCTACTTGTCAAGTGTATCATGTGTAAAGAATTCTGTCAAGGAACAGCAGAAATTGGGCTATGCTTTGGGTTGTCCATGGCAGAAAATTGTTTTAAATTAATTAAATTTAAATTCCAGTTAAGAAAAAACAAAACAAAACAACCAAACAAACAAACAAAAAACCCCTATGTTTCTTATGTTTGAACAACTAAAACATCTTGTAATTCTACAGTACATGAGATCTGGGGGAAGCCTTGCTGAAACAGATTTGAATATATCCATCACTTTCAGTGAGTCCTGAAGCAGTCTGTAACATTAAAGATTTAAACAGCCAAAAAATTGTTTTGAATGGATTTAGATTGCAAAATACTAAATACTAATCTTCATTTCATTTAATAAATTCTAGTGATATGTGGTCCTGTCATATGTGTATTTTCAGGTTTTCACCTGAAGCATTTGAAGTTCAGTTGCATAATGTAATTTCATACATTGAAAGACTGTAAACAAGTTGAAAAACTCAACCTACAAAAACTTTCTTTTTTCCAAATTTTTTGGTCTTTTTTTTTTTTTTTTTTTTTGGTGGACAATATCAGTGTTAAATGTATTTTTGACACAATAAGTTTTGTTTAACAATTTGAACCAGATCAAAGTTTGAAATGTCAGCTTAAAATATTCTCAGATTGAGACTAGTCTGTGAACCTTCACTTTGTTCTTGGTCAGTTTATAAAAAAAAAAAAAATAAAAGCTAAAAAACCCAAGGTGTACCAATATGCCTTTACGTGCACTTTTTTGTCTGTGGTCATGTTCTTATTAGAATCATAGAATCATAAAATCGTTAGGGTTGGAAAGGTCCTTAAGATCACTTAGTTCCAAACATGAGTTGGATCTGACCTATCTGCTATTTCTGTTACAATAATTGCAGTAGCTTTTGCTCTGAATCATGTTCTGGGCACTGAAGAAAGAAGGAAAGAACAGCTGCACCAGAAGCAGAACTTGGTCTGCTTTCATTGTCCTATTATTGCTTTTTTACATTGTCCTATCAGCTTGAGACCCTAAGCATTTGGAGAAGAGGCCAAAGCCAGCTTTTGAACATATGCCTTTGGCTGTAGATGGGTTCTTTAGTTTTCTCCTTAGGGAAGTCACAACACTTCCTGTCCACTTCATCTCTGCATTTGCATTTGCTTATTTGATTGGCCACTGACCCAATTTTTAGTTATAAATTTTATCACAGCAAAAAAAGATTAATGGTCAAATTCCTTAGAAGGTACTCTGCTGGTTCTTCAACTTTATTCAAATGACTGCTTTTCCCCTTAAAATACTTTGCCTCTTTCCCCAACAGACAAAGAATGGGATAAAAATGCCTTTATATATATTGCTGAGTAAAAAATATCCATTTATCTCCAATATGAGCTTTCTCATATCGGAGGTATCTTTTTAGGGCTATCCCATATGATTTTTTTTCCCTTCTGTTTTCTACCTTCCCTTTAGTTGTAGGACTCCAAGAAAAAACAAGGTAAATTTGTAGTCCAGGGGAAGCTGCGAGGCTAAATTTAGAGTTGACCTGACACAGGCTGTCTAGTTAGGTGTAGATGTGCATTCCAAAGGGGTTTTTGATAAGATTAAGGATGCTTTTAGGATAGAGATTAGTGTCGATGCTAGTAGCTACTGGTAAATGTCAGCTGAACGCAGAGAGAGGCTGCAAGATTCAACAGGTTCTGCCTAAACCTGATAGTGTATAATCTATCCAAGTCTGATAAACTTCCTGGACAGACTGGGTTTTGATTAAAGTTAGGCTCTGCAAGGGTCAGTGAGCTAAATTTATGGTATTAGTGGGTTAAGGGTTTACTAAGAATACCTCTTTCACATTGGTTCAGTGACTTCAGCTTTCTGAAAATAATAGTGGACTTCTAGTTAAGACTTCAACCATACAAGATAAAATAGAAACTGTAGAAAATTAAAATTTATGTAATAGAGAATGATGAAAGTGGGAAGAAAAAAAAATTAAAGGTCTGAAGTTTTCTACTTTCTTTAGGTGTCTACAATAACTACTGAATGGATGTAGTCTCTAGTCAGTTCAAGAAGCAAGAAGGGAAAGAGCAGAGTGGAAAGATATCATCACCAACTGAATGTCCTCAGAAGGTAAGTTTGCAATTAAGTCACTATGAATGGTGACTTAGGAACTTAGGGAAATCAGTGTTGCATGTCTGTGCAGCATTTAAGAAGATACCAGCAGATCCAGTGGTGAGGTGTGAAAAGCATCAGAAATCATGTGTGCACTGGATTTATTCCTGCTGGGTTGACTCATGTCAGTAGCAAAGTTCTCAGTGACAATAAAGTCACAAGCTCAGCCCCAACTGCTTACATTGTTGTCTGCATTTTGTTCATGAGGAAAACACAGAGACATGAAATGAACGAAAGAAAGTTTCATTGGAGTAACTGTGACCTTCAAGAAGTATAACAACATCGTAATTTAATTGCAGGTGCAGTATTGGACATTTTCACTTACATGAGACATTGCTTAAAATCCCTGAACAAAATATATCTGACCAATCTTTGTACTTTAAACAAAACATGGCCTTTATTGTACTTACTAGCAGTACTGTTTATAATATTGGGGTAGCAGAAAAGGGATAGAAAACTTCTTTTTAGTGATGTAAGTGGCTTGATGAGACTAGCAATGTTCCTTTGAACTTGAATTTTGTCCCCCTTTAGGAAAGGGATGCATGAAATAGGCTATTAACTCTTTCATGTTGAGCCTTTTCTAGTCTGCTAGACATGAAAGCATGAAACGTAACTGAAGGTGTTATTTTTAAAATTTAGTAATTTTAAGCACAGCTCCCAGATATTCATCACTGAATAGAAGCTCGAAGATACAGCAACTGCTCTATATGAGAAACAGCATTTTTCCTAATAGGTGTTGACTGGGGCTTGAGATTTAGGGTTTGTTGGATAATCAGAAATTCCTTCCTTTGCAAATATACTTGAAGTATTTAATCATCAATTAAAATAGGTGAGGTATATGGTCATCCTGTATCAATAGATCTAGAAGGCGAATCATAGTATTCAGTATCTATTATTCTCTAATCTATGTAAATTACTGAGACTGTAATCTCTTCAGGGCAGTCACTATCCGCTATGTTGTGTTTGTACAAGGCACAGCATAATGTGCCT
The DNA here is from genome assembly GCA_039720435.1 of Amazona ochrocephala. Taxonomy (NCBI): domain Eukaryota; kingdom Metazoa; phylum Chordata; class Aves; order Psittaciformes; family Psittacidae; genus Amazona; species Amazona ochrocephala. Next base: position 69,431,454 of record CM077879.1, read on the forward strand.
TTACTTTTGTTTGCCTTCCCAGGAATATATCAATACAAAATAAGTAACATCATTGTGATTCCATCATATTTACTTCTTTTAATCAGTTTTTTCACAGTTCACAAAATAACATCACCAAGACTCAAATTATCACTGCCTTAGCCATAATATTAGAACTGACAACAACAAGAAGCACTCTTCTTCTGAAAGGGAGTCCCCAGTAAAAGTAAAATTTAAGACCTTTGCAAGGCCATTTGCTATTTATAATTGAAGTGTCTCTGTGGCAAATAGCGTAGTCTTTAAATGTTTAACATCTACATCACCTAGGTGAGTAAAATGAGTTGTGGGCATTAGCAGACCAGGTAATGAACCATGAGTTCTACTGATACTGAAGTTTAGAAGGTTGCTGCGGAAGTCTGGACACAAATAAGTTTGAAATAAGATTACTAGCTTAAGATAGATGTATCACAACTATAAATTTTGGGTTCTAAATTCAGGAACATTCTCGCATAATTATAGCAGTAAGAGCAGAAATAATAACAACAAATAATATGTATTTATTATTAAATAGGAGTACATTTCCCTTTTCAGATAGTCCTAGTGCTGCTGCGGTAAGGAAGTTCGTAGGAGACTGAGATGAAATCAAAACTCAGATCATGATTTGTAGATATTCAGAATCTGACTCCTGCGTTCAAACATTAGTCTGCAAACCACATTCCCATTACTTGTTCTTGTGCTCACGATTTTTTAATCAGTCTCATAAATGCATAAAGCATGTAGCATTTTTAATATTCAAAGTACTATAGAGGCATTACTGTTAATTATGCCTCTCTTATTTCCTCACAAAAAGAATAATTTCTTACTCCTCACCGTCTTTCTTTCCTCTTCATTGAAGTGTTATATTCAGCGCTGGATATTGAGAATTTGCAGGGCCTCCCAAGTTAGATGTCTGATTAACTCCTGCGTCAGGTTTGAAGAGATCTTTCTCTGCCTGTCCTGAAACTGTGCTTGGACGGACTGCAGAATGGCATGTAGTGAAGCAGAACTGTAAGTTTCGGGCACAGGAAGGCAAGACTCACACCTGAACATATGGGAAACAAGGTCTGAGAGAATTAGGAGTAAAAGTATTAAACCTACACAGCCTCTTGAAACCAGCTTCTCCAACTTCTCTGTTAATTGGTTTGTTATGTTGCAGTGATCTTTATCCTAATTAAATAGCAAATCTTTATCCTAATTAAATAGCAAGTTCAAAAGAAATCTGAAATTGCCCTAATGGGAATCATGTTTTCTTCACATCTCAGGAGGTGTTTTAGTGGCCGCTAGACAGTATTTTCAAAATCCTAAGAAAGAAGTTTGATATTCTTACGTGTTTGGGAGTGAGAGGATAACATCCAAGCTTAGCTTTAGAAAGTCTAGTCAGTGCAATGCAGAAACATTCTTGCTGAAGTGAATGATGTAGTTCTATGTTTAAGTCACTAGAAAAGAAGTACAGCGATACACTTTGCAGAAAAGGAACTTGGTAGTGGTGTTGAGGCAATACTGCTGCTGTCATATATACTCATGTCACAGGTCACAGCCTCTTTGCCATTTCTGCCATTTTAGCCCCATCTGTCTCTCATTTGGGATGAATCAGCTGATTCCCCTGGTAGGAAGACTTAGGAACATAGCAAAAACTGACTCAGAGGTTGATTCATCCGAAACTCTTTCCAACTCTGACTTCAGGCTCAGACAAACATCCACAGTTATCAAAAGGAATAGCCAGGGAAATAAAGGGCAGACATCCTCAGTGGCTGTCAAAGCAAAGTATCACAGATTGGACTTCAAGCTTTAAGAATCTGTGCTTGCTAAGGACATTTACCGTGAGCATATGTTATTGTGCTTGTTAACGGGGTTTATTTATTATTTATTTCTGATGAAGCAAGTATGTCATGGTTCAGCCCTACGAGCAACTAAGCACCACACAGCCACTTGCTCACTCTCTTTCAGTGGAATGAGGAAGAGAATCAGAGAAAAAAAAAAAAAAACTCATGGGTTGAGATAGACAGTTTAATAGGCAAAGTGAAAGCAGTGCACACAAGCAAAGCAAAACAAGGAATTCATTCACTACTTCTCATCGCCAGGCCGGTGTTCAGCCATCTCCAAGAAAGCAGGGCTCCATCACATGTAACAGTTAGGAAGACAAACTCCATCACTGTGAACGTCCCCTCCTTCTTCCCCCAGCTTTATATCATCATATATATCATATATCCCTCCCCAGCTTAAGACATCATCTGGTATGGGAAGTCGCTTGGGTTTGTTGGGATCAGGTGTCCTGGCTGTGTCCCCTCCTAACTTCTTATGCACCCCCAGCCTACTCACTGGTGGGGTGGGGTGAGAAGCAGCAAAAGCTTTGAATCTGTGTAAGCACATAATGAAAACATCCCTGTGTTACCAACACCGTTTCCCCCACAAATCCAAAACATGGGCATACACTAGCCTCTATGAAGAAAATTCTACCCCAGAAAATACCAGCACAAAGTTTGACATCTATCTTTATCCGTTGTAGGTGAACTCTCCATAATAACACACTTCTCTAATAATAACAGCACCTGTATGCACATTTACCTTCAAGGCCTGAAATGTGATAGAGCTGCTATCAAATTTTCATGCACTTTTGCTTTTCAACAGTCAAGCTCTTCCTAGATAAAACCTCTCTCCTCCAGTTTCCCATGACATCTCCACCGCTGAAAAGTACAATCCATTTTCTGCCTCAGGACAGCATCATTCAAACTTTCTTTCATAGCTATGTAGCTTTGAGTAGCCATGCTCTAAGGTAGTCCAATAGTTTAAATGGGGAATTATCATGTTAATCTGTAGGATACTTACAACACCCTCTCAACTTCTTTTCTACTACAGGAAATATTCTGATATGAGAAAATGAGTTACAAACTGACTTCAGGCTAGAAAATAGTTATAACAAAACTAACTGACTTTTTTGTAATGCTGAAATTGTCTTCTTTAATGTTGTACAGAGCTGCCCATCCCCTTGGCAATCTTTAAATGAGATTTCAGGGAAATAGAGTGCTAGCAAAGGGCACGTTTGTTTGCTTTTTTCTTGTTTGTTTCTTGTATGCTTAGTGCATGTTTGCTGAACAAGAAATATTTTTTTATTAGGGTGTGACTGAAAAGTAGTCTTATGATGAGATGTGCTCAGGCATTTTCAAGTACAGTTTGTTCAAACAAAAGTACTTGAAAAAAGGGAGTGGTCTTCAGTGAGATACAAGAGGAAAATCTTTCTAGTGCCTAGCTAGAGGAATATATGCCAAGGTGAAATATTCCATTATCAGATATAAAGTATCAACTGTTGGTTGGTTAAATTCTAGTAATGAACCGTCTTTAAACTATAGATCAGCCTGTCAGATTCCTATGCTGTGTTTTAATGCACGGTGAGCTATTTTCTCTGTGCTCTGCCAATTGTCTATATTGTTGTTAAGTACCTATGACTGTCAAGGGGTTTTGGTTGAATCTGGAAATAGTACACTAAGCTATTAAATGGTGATTTTCTTATCTACCCTTACATTTAAAATGTTGCAGTCTTTTACTAAATTATTAATCCAGGTGTGACCATTAAACTCTGAAATTCTTTATACCAGCTTTTATTGACCATCAAGCAGATGTGCAATCTAGTTAAAATGCATAGAATATGATATGAAAAAAGCCCTACTTCTCTTTAAAACAATTCCTCAAGATTGAGAACACGTATCATATATAAATATATGTATATATACATACACACATGCATACACACATGCTATCATGTTTGCAGTCATAGCAATGTTGGCATATTCTTATCAGGCTGAGTTCAAAGACCACAATCAGTCAGAATGTTGTTTCCAGGATGCTGTAGGAGCTGGGACAAATTTTACATAAAATAGAACTATATGTTTTTCTGCATGAAGACAATCATTTCTTGGTGATCACCAGAGAACAAAACAAGGCCGCCACCCACGAGCAGCTCTGATTATTTCTTAGCTGCAGTTAAAGAAAGCTGATTCAAAAGCCAGCTGGACATGTTTATGGGCAGCCTTCTCTAGATGACTCTGCTTGAGCAGTGGGCTTGGAACAGATGATCTCTAGAGGTCCCTTCAGTCTCAAACATTCTGTGATTCCTGAAATGGAGTTTATGAAGATTAAGCCTTTGCCTGAATGGAATTCAAAGGCAAATGTTTGTTATGCTTGAAGGCTAACAGACAAACACTTAATTGCATTTTCAAACTCTTTACTGAAGATTTTAATCTTCCCTGTCCAATCCCATGATAATTATATGCTTCTTTTGCATACTTCATTAGATAAACAAAAAAAAAAGTTTCAACTCTGGAGCTTACAGCTGCATATCTATAAGGCTTGTCAGTTGCTTAAGAACTATTTTAACTAAATGGTCTGCCCAGTACAACTGGAAATAATAAAAAAACAACCAAACAAACAAACCAAAAACAAACCCAAACAGCAGCATTTTTATAAAATTAAATCAAAATTTGCTAGAAAAATGTAGGTTTACAGTTCTTTTATTACCTGCTTTTCACTAGACCTTGATCCAGCAGAAATCCAGTCAAATAATGAAACTTTAAAAGTATATTCCTCCTCCTAAGTACAGCACTACATACACCTCTGGGAATTCATCACCTATCACAGGGTATCTGAAGCATATGCTAAAAATGGGATAGTAGGAAAGGACAAAGTGTGTGAGCACTGAAACACAAGGATTATTTTCAGTCTTTGATATACAGCTGTAAATTGAAGGAGAAATTTGATGCCTTCGTTGAAATCCCAAACAAGTGCTAAGACAGATTTCTCATCAGGCACAGGCTCTGTGGGAAGATCAAAGCAGAGTTCTACTTCAGAAAGTGACGATTCTTGTTTGTGATCCCTATCCTGTGCCTACTGGTTCTTGGAAGAATTTTAGTCTGTTAAACTTTAAGGGATAGAGCAGATGGTTTTGAGATAATCATATTAAAGAAAATGCATCTTTGTGGTGGAAAAACTGATTTTCACTTGTCAGCTATTTGAATTATTAGTGTATATATAAGTAAAATGAGCTTTCAAGTGTATTTAGTATGGAACTACCAATGCCATCTATAGGATAGGAGAGATCTGTTGGTGACGAATGTGCCTTTAAGTTTCCCACTTTTCAGATATTTCATCAGATACACATATCTTAAATGTGGTGTTGTCATTTGCAGAATGTCTGCGTCATGAGAAAGTGAAACTGTGCTCTGAAAAATACACGTTGAGGATCATTTCATTATCAAAATCGTTTTCTCTTATTATTCACACACTGCTGTACTAAAGCTGTAGCCAAGTGCAAGAGAGAAGATAACACTGTAGTGTATTTCTGAATAGACAATTGGGCAATAAACAGGAGTATGGTTATAAATCATACAAAGTTCATGAGGCAGCAAAGAAGAGAATTTAAAAGGAAAAATGCTATTACCGCTGATTGATAATTTCTCTTTTAATCAAATTTTCTATTCTCAAAGGTATAGCAACACTTCTGAAAATAGCTTGCCACACTATTTGGTGCTTAGCACTCTGGCACAAATTGTAAATTTTGCTTCAGCACTTAATTTCAGTTATAATATTGTACCACCTCTGCTTAATAATATGTGCTCTTCTGCAGTCTGCCCTGTAGATTTCCTTTCTCAGGGAAGCTATAGCTCATGAAGATCCCACAACCGTATCTTTTCCAAGAAAAATTTGGCGCGGCTGAAGTTTTTCTTGGAAAACTTTAAGGAAAGTTTCCAAGCAACAGTGCTACCGTTGCTTCAGTGAGCAACACTGAAGCAATAGTGTCCTAACCCACCAAGTCAAAGTACAAAGTCGGCTCGTCTGGTGCAAAAGCACAAACGTTCCTTAGTCCAAACCACAGTGTTTAGTTTAATTTTTGAAAATCAGATTCTGTTTAACCTGATGTCAATCATAGGTTTGAGGAACTGAAATGATAAAGGAAGGAAAGTTCTTTTAGTAGGCAAAGTGGCAAATGCAAGCCATTTTCATAGGACACCTGTCACAGCCTTGTTGACGCATGAAGCACAGAAAAGTATGAAACTGGTTACATGCTGCAGAATTTCTTTTAAGAGGTAAGCAGGTGGTAGCTGCTTCTCTTTTAGACACCTGTTTCGTGTATTTGCAGCAACTGATGATTCCAGATTGAGAGAGTTGGGGGTAGGGGTAGTGATATTCCTTTGGCGACTACTGATTTCTCTGCTTGGTCTTCTTCCTGGAAGAGAATCCTAACAAATTCTTCTGTTTAGCTTGGGCTTAGAGTATAAAATTATCCTAAACATTTATCTTCCAACTGTTTTTCAGTAATGCTTTCTTCTCTGTTTTGATTTTTGTTAGGGCTACTTATTGGTACTATTTTTTAAAAAAAATTTAGATACTCTAATAATTGTATTATGGATGTCTCAGGTTTAAAGAGACATACTGTTGTGATTAAGGCTAATAGTTATACTTTATCATGTGCTGCCTGTTCCATAAAAGGCATTGCACAACTGCGTGTGTTGCAAGAGGGTTTTGTTAATAAAATTGGTATAACTTGAGCATTTACAAGACGAGATTAATTAGTCCACTGAGCTAAACTGCGATTCTGTTTACTGCTACTGTTAATTTGGCCTATCCTCTTTTGATATCCTAGAAGCTATCTGGGAAATCCTCCAGCATATGAAGGGCCAGAATGTGGCACGGTATTTCACTGCTGAGTTGTGGGGTTTTTTTAACCGTTCTAGTAAGATATTAAACTCTAATGTGCAACTTCTTGAGCCTCAAATACTGTTGAGGACTAGAACAGACTAATCTTTCAGAGTAGGTTTTCTTTTGGTAGAAGACATTCACAATCATAACTTCTTTGTGTTTTCTTTTGAGATAGTGTTATGGCTTTATAGGGAAGAAAGGTCTAGGCACATTCACTCATTAACCCTGGTTCTCTGGCTATAGCAAGAAACCCTCTTTGGGACTGCATGCATATAGAAATGGGAGCACAGGGAAATCCATATGCAGTTTGTTAATTTAGTCTTACAGCCTAAAAATTACTTCTGGCCATGTAGTTTGAATAGCTATTTGAATGCATGCTTTGCCTGTGTGGAACTGCAGCATTGCTTAATTGGTGTTTTCCCCTTGGTTACTTGGTTGAAAAGTTCGGTTTGTCACAGCTAATCTTTAATCCACAGCAACTCCTTAATGTATGTCGTGCACTGAATAGATGGAGTAGAGCATGTTGAGGATAGAATAATAAATTCCAAGGTTATTTGTGTGCAGTGATTTATGACTAGGGATCTCTGTAATTTGCATGCCTCTGATCTCAGATACCTTCTGGCAACAGTTTTATACTGAAAGTGCATGGCACGGGTATGGTGGGTTTACCACAGCTAAGACACAAACTTTCCCCATCTTCACACTCACTCACTCCCCTTTCTCAGCAGGGCAGGGATGGAAAATAGGATGCGAAAGCTTGTGGGTCAAGATAAGGATAGGCAGATTCCTTACCAGTTACTGTAGCAGACAAAACAGACTCCAGCTAGGGAAAGTTAATCTAATTTATTGTCAGTTAAAATAGACTAGGGTGTGAGAACTAAATACAACCTTTTAAACACCTTTCCTCCCACTTTACAGTGCTCAGCTTCATTCCATCACTCTGAATGTCTCTACGCTCACCCCTGAGTAGCAGGCGGGAAGGTGTCAGGGGGTAGGATTGACAGTACATGCTGGATTCTTTGCCATTCCTTCCCTTTCACAGTGTTTGCCTGCTGTGATATGGACTCTCCCCATGGGCTGCAGTCCTTCAGAAAAAATCTGTTCCTGCATGGGCAGTTCATGGGCCACCGTTCCTTTGGGAAGTATCCAAATGCACCAGTGTGGGGACTGGGGGGAATATCTGTTCCAGTGGCATAGAGCACCTCATTCTTCTATGATCTTGATATTCCCTCTGCTGTTTCCCATTCTTTTCATTCCTACCTCCCCTCTCCCTTTCTGTCTAACTCCTGTTCAAATTGTGGTATGATATACTTTGCTTATCAAAATGGGGATTTGTATTTTCTTTTTATTCTTTATGTAACCCTCTACCCTCACTAGGAATGTTGTAGGGTTTCTCTCCAGAAATGTATTAAATTTCTAACAGTTGGAATGCTTACAGTGAAGTTATAGAAATTCTGATGTAAGTTTTATAGTAATGTTCCCTGTTAGAATATATTCTGGGAAAGTTTTGAATATTTTTAAGGGGGGTAAAAATGGGGTTAGAAACTCCCTCAATTTTAAAATAACTTGTGTATATTTGAGAGAACTCTGAGTTTAACACACAAAAGACACTTAAGGTCTACTTATCAAGAAAAAATATAAGCAATCTCGAGCATAAGGTGGGTTTTACCATTATATTTGCAAAACAAGAATGAGTTTGTACAACTCATGGCACTGGCAGAGCTACATAACATACAGTATTTGAATAATCTTGAGAAAAAACTACAGCGAAGCACAGCCTTGTATTTAAAAGAGATTGCAGTTTTACTTTTACATAAAGAATATCTTTCAGAAAATTTACGGTCACTTCAGATATAGCCAAAATTTTTATTGTTGAGCTGGTTTTGCTGGATTGACTGTGAGCCATTTCAGACTAAGTTTAAGTTGGCATATTTTTTAGATACTAAAAGTTGAAAATTCCAGTAATTGTTTGGAATACAGTTTAAAACCCACTGTAAATTTCCCTCAAGTCCTGAGAAATTTTGAGAATGTAATCTATAGACTCTTTATATGTGCTAGTAATCCACGCAGTACTATCCTAGGGCATAAGAAAAATGTCAGCTACTGCAGTACACATTTTTTGATGTACATTTGTAATCCTCTTTCACAAGGACATCAGTAGTCTTACAATAAAGCTGTAAGTTAGGAAGTTGCTTAAAAGGCTGTTTCTGAAGATGTAATAAAAAAGGATACAAAATATTTTCAAGTAAAAAAATTTGCAACTCTGCTTACAGGCAGAAAACAGCCAGTAATACTCTTCAGCATTAATAGATTTCTGAGCTCTCTTGATATGCTTTTGTTGTAGCAACAGCTGTGAGTGAATATTGTTTCAAGTCAACAGCTTTTCCTTGCAGAAATGTTGTACAGCTGCACTGTTAAAGTTACAACATATGTCCCAGTGTCCTAACTATAGTGAAAAACTCATCTGGAATACTTTCTGGCAGCATCTGAGGAGTTAAAACAACTTTTGGAGTGAGAATTGGTTTGCCTTTTTGGGCCATAAAAGACATTTGTAAGGTTTTTGTTTTGTTCTACTAAGTAATTCTAAGACATATTTTCTATAACCATAGTTATAAATGACCTATTTGACACACTGTAGCTGATGAACAGAAAACTTTAATACAGAGTTAGGGTTGATTTGAGATATAATCATACCCCTGTGGAATGCCTTGTTCAACAATATTCACTCTATTGACCAAAAACGCACAGACAAACTGAAGCAACACAGATCTCATAGCTAAAGGAGATTTGCCTGCATTGAAGCTGCCTTCAGCCTTAAGCATTGCTACTGTGATATTGTAGGACTTAATTAAAGCATTTTGACAGTGAGAGAATGATGCAGTCTGGAAGGAATTCACTGTGATGGAATCAAGTGGAACTTTTTTCTTGGATGCGGAAGCACATGGCATTAAGAAAGGAGTGGATGTGCATCTCAAGAGTCCTAATTGTTCAGTACTGCTTCAGCTGCAGAACCTACAGTTATCTTCTATTGACAGCAATTAGGTTGGAGATGAGTGTAGCCTGGGTGTTTAGAGGAGAAGTCTAACAACCTTGAGGAAAAGTCTAACAACCTTAAGGAGGAGAGGGGTGTGAAATGAAGCACATGCATTATTTTTACCGTGAAGAAAGGAAGTGTTTTATTGTGGAAAAACTAAAGGCAGATTTTGATTTATGTTGCTCATAAACAAAGATATTCATGGCATGAGTTGCTGTTGAAAACAGTGACTGATGCATGTGTTACTTAATTCTTACTCCCTGCTTCTCAGAACCTTGAGATTTGCTAATCTCAGCATTCATGGACATTATATTCAGCTGAGGAAATAACTGTGTCATTCTTTTATCTCTCAGTTTCCCAGGGTTTTGTTGTTTCTGGTGGTTACAGAGAACCTATAGGTGTTAGAGATGACCATTAGGAGATTATCATTAGGTGTTAGAGATCACCATCACCAAGATGGTTTGCCCTTCAGATGCTACTTGTAGGCAGAAAGGTGGTTCTGGTTTAAACATACAGTACACCTTGAGTTGGTCATGGTTGGCAGCTTGGAAGAAATAGATAATGGCTCACTGGAAGGAGTCACAGTGTGTTTAAATTCCAAATCTTGTCAGCTTTAGTATTTAGTCATTACAATAACTTAAAGGACCAGAGAAGAAAAATGAATTACTTTCTATGCCTTCACCCTTTCCCTGTGACTCCTCATAGCATATTGACAGCGGTGCTATCACTTTTGCCCTGTTCCTCTACATCACTGCAGTGTATTCTAGTGCTTTCTGGCACTAGATGCAGATTCATTCCTTCATGTGGTCACCCCCAGATAAGCTGTGCTTTGCTAATTGGTCTTGGGGCCAAGAAATAACTCCTCAGCCTTTCTTTTTATTTGTGTAGGCATAGAAGTCTTTGAGAAAGCCATGAGAACAGGATTTTGGAATTGTTTTTTTTTTTTTAAGGCAGCTTGCCTAGAAGAAAATTATCTGCATAAACACCATGTTCTGTGATAGCCTGATAGCTATCATTACCATCCTACTCAGCTGCTAATGGGACTTCTAGAAGCTCCTCTGCACAACGGAGATCATGTACAAGCACATACCTGGAAAAGCCTATTTCCCACCTGCTGACACAATTGATGCCTGCTTTGTGGAAGTTCATGTGCTTGAGATTCCTTCACCATTGCTGAAACAAAACATAGACTATCCAGAGTTATCAGTGCTTTCAGAAGATCCCAGAATATCATGAGGTCAAAAAAGGGGATGTTAAACTGACAAAAATCTCTTTAGGTCTTTAAGCCAATAGTTAACATCTACACCTTATATGTCATAGCTGGAGAACTTAAAAACAATATAAGAAATTCAGTTACTTCTGTTTAAATTGTCTCAGGTAGATCTTCATAATTTATTAGTAATACAAAATAGTAGAGGATGAGGTCCTAAAACAGAATTATGTCAAGTGATAAAAATACAGTACAGCCAAGGGATTTTGTATGAGTTACCTTATCCAAATGCCTGATACCAGCTGTAGAAAGATTATCTGGGGTAAAATGAAGACCAGTCCCTGCAATAGGCAGCGTAAGACAGAGAAGTGTTATCTGAAGACATCAGTAAAAAACTTAAAATGTCGAATGATTCATGAAAGCAGGAAACTTGTTATAGAAAAAAGTTGCAGAAATTCTTTATAATGATCTCATTTTCTTTGAACTAGTTGCAGCAAGCTTGCCAAAGGAGCAACTAAAGCAAATATAGATTAACCTCTCATTTGTTATCTTGTGAATAAAAGAAGAAAAAAAAGGACTCTTACAAAATGTGCTCTAAAAGCTCACAATTAAGGCTAATGAGGAGAAGAAATTCCCAGCTGTCACAGTTGCTGATGATGAGCACCTCCTCTTCAGTATTGCTACCTTGTGCTGGTTTTGGCTGGGACAGAGTTAATTTTCTTCATAGCAGCTAGTATGAGGCTATGTTTTAGATTTGTGCTGGAAATAGTTTTGGCAACAGAAGGATGTTTTAGCTGCCTGCCAATGGGATGAATATGTGATGAACTGTACACAATCCCCATTCCCTGGCCCCCTCTGCTGCTTAGGGGGAGAGGTGGAGAATCTGGGGCTAAAGTTAAGCCTGGGAAGAAGAGAGGGGCGAGGGGAAGGTGTTTTTAAGAATTGGTTTGATTTCTCATTATCCTACTCTAATTTGATTGGTAATAAATTAAATTACTTTTCCTCAAGTAAAGTCTCTTATGCCTGCAATGATAATTGGTGAGTGTCTCAGCCCACAGGCCTTTTGTTTTATTTTCTTTCACCTGTACAGCTGAGGGCAGGAGTGATAAAGTAGCTTTGGTGGACACCTGACGTCCAGCCAGGGTCAACCCCCCACAGTCCTCTATTACTGCAAGACTATAGGTTTCAAGCTATCTGCAGGAAACATTGGAGTCTTTGTGAGCCTGGAAAGGCAGCTCTTAAGTAGAATTGTTTCTCAGTTTTACCTATGGCACAGGTAGCACATTACTATAATACGTTATCATTTTTTGCCATCTTAGAAACATTCTAATTACATATTTTTAATTTCTCTTAAATTCTCTCTTGTCACTTTAATAAGATCTGTCATTTGTGGTAGAACAGCCACTAAGGTTGTGTAATAATATATGCGGAATTTAATTTTGAAAAGTCCAGCACAATTGCTTCCTGGAAGGCACTGAATAAGTAAAAAGCTGCAAGCTGAAGGCTTCTGTTCCTCTCACAACAGAAATACTGTATTTGGGTCTAATGCAGGCTCCTTCAGCAATACTGTCACTGTATTTTAAAATTTTATTTCAAGAAAGCAACTTGACATATAAAAAGTTGGTTGCAGTTCTTTGTTTTCCTCAACTACAACTTATGAAAAAAGTGTGTTAGAAACCATTCTGTATATACTAAAGTGGAAAGCGTGGAGTAGTACTGAGTCTCAGTAGGAAAATTTAAAAGAGGGCAAAGTTTGTGGGGTTCGGGACTTCATGGAATTGCAGTCTGGAAGTGAAATGATGCTGCTGATTTTTTCTCGCCTAAGGAATTTGAATATGATAAAAGACTAGCTGTATTACAAGATAAATCTGAAGTAAGAACTTGGCTTTAGAAATATGAAAGAACTGTGGAGATATCCCTGGGATCTAAACCTATATAAACCCTGGAATATAAACTCCAGGGAAATAAGATAATGAAGGAATAGGATGAAAGATTCAATTCTTTTCTTGGGTGACAGCATTAGAGTCACAGTTGATACCAACTCTGTCTGATCCAGTTCTATTGGGCATATGTTTTTACAAATGGACTCTAATAAATTATTTGAAGATTAAGGTATTTACGTCATTTTTTTTGTCCACAAGGGCATATTCTAAAGATTGACTCACAACTTAGATGACTCCTGATATTTCTTCAACTGCTGCCCTCCCCATTCACCATCTGGCTCAGATTTTAAAGATTTTACCCAATAGTTAGTCATCATCCATCTCTGAAAAATCTAACTCAGACTCAGGAAGAGAACCAGGGTAAGATATCAGTTTGTGTGCTAAAGTTAAAACAAGCTCTTTTAGTCTTAAGCATTTCTCAAGAAATTTCCAGAAATCCGCCTGATTTCTGTTCTAATATTATTCCTTTTTACCCTGTATTTTTTTCATTTTTAGAGGTAGTGATCTGCCTATGCCATGGTATGAATAAGTCATTAAAACAGGTGTTTCATTCTTGTGTTTGCCGGTCTTCTCTCTCATTTTTACAAATCCAAATGATTCCTGTTCAGCTTGACGACTAAGAAAATACCACAGCTAATAAGCATTCAGAAGGGGCTGAGGTTTTGGAAGATTTTTATTTCTTTATATCTTTATTTAAGGTGTTAATTATTGGCCTAATTAAGCCCCAGAATTCGCCAACATTGCCAGGTTTTGGATGGAAACAGTTTAGAGATGATGATTTGATTTTATTATTGCAAAATAAATAGCCTACTCATTTATGGCTTCCTTTCTCTCCTTAAGTGCCTGCAAGTAACATTGCACAGAGAACATAGTGGCAAATTTTAAATGTTTCTTCTCTTCTTCTAGTGAAGGTGTAGCTCCTAATACGCTACAGAATAGTCCCATTTTATGTACTGCTCAGTGTCCTGTCAGTCTCCTGACTGTACTGAAATTCTGGTATGAAACACTCTTTCTATTGATAGTAAGGTACACCTTCATATGGAAGAGCTGCAAGTGAGGGCAACTTTGGATAAAGTTTAATGCTTTTTCCTGTTTTAAGAACAGCAATACTGACTTAAGGATACAATGAAGTTTGAGTCTCTTGCTTTGGCTTCATCCATTTATTCTAAGCAGCTAGTTCATTTTCACATTCTTATTCCTCCTGCCAAGACATCCCATCATGACCTTGGCTCAGGGACTCAGGATGGGAATTTCCAAAGTCTTCTGAAAGGCCTCTTTGGTGCTTGTTAGAGGGAAGACATGAATACTTTGACTGCAGTTGTGAGAAGGACTCTGAAATTTACTGTTTAACTTTGAAATTGCAGGCATATCCTTCTTTTCATCCAGCCCCTTGCCAAATTCTGCTACTCAGAACTGATGCAGTAGATTCACAGTGAGTTGGAATAAATTTATTTTCACCATTATCATTTAAATTGGCTCTCACTTCTTTTTCTTCCTCCTATTTGCTTTCAGTCCTGTAGTGAATGTTCCATTTTTCCTGTCTTTCTGTTACTACAAGGAAGCAGTTGGCAGCTCAGTCACCTTTGAGTATAACTGTGAGAAAAGCAAATCTTATGGTACTGGAGTTATTGATAATTACAGCTAGGCTAATTTTAGATTACATTATTTTAATACTGTCCCTATATATTTGTTCCATATTTTTCCTATAAGAAATGCAACAGAATATTAATAGCTCCATCCTTTTGTGGTGTTGCCCACATCAAAGTAGGAAAGGATGGCAGGCAGAGAAAGAGGTTTGCAAGGAAGTCAGGGAACTTAGTTTGGGTTTAGTGGACAGTAGAACCACAGCTTCTGTGATGCAGCTGTTTATACATATCAGATAGCCAATAACTGTACATGTCATTTATGTACTTGGCATGGGTAGTGATGTGGTTATCTAATGCTATGTGTCATAGGAGAGCTAATTTGCAACACACCTTTGTTCCAATCAGATTTCCTGGAGTTCATAAACTACTGAGCAGTAGTTTTTTGTGTAAATGCAAATGTCCTTTAACTCGCTTTGCAAAATATGTGATACTGGTGGAAACATTCACTGGTCCTCTGGTGTGAGAGGAGGTTAATATTGTTGCTCAAGTGTAGCCACTTGAATCCCTATTATCTGCTGCACCTGTATGTCTAGTATTTCTACTTAGAAGCAGAAGTACTGAAAAATTGAACAGTTCTATGGTACTCAAAAACACAGCTGTCAAAACATTCTGACAGTGGTAACTCAGTGACATTTTCTGTTAAGGCATGTAACAATATCACTGTTTCTGAAGTGCTGAACTAGATTTATAAAAACACCCCAACTGAATCTCAATTGAAATCTCTGTTGGGCCTGTTTAGAAAGCTACAGGAGGAAAAACAATGAAGAAAGAGCAGGCTATTGCTTCCAGGAGATTAAATCAACATATGCTGCACTAACTTCTAGAGCAGCTGCCATCCTTGGCTTCTATTAAACTTTGGATCTGGACGTTTGGTTGAAGGGTTGAAGCAGCTGAAACACTGCCTTTGCTATTGATATATATATATGTATGTTGATATACATAACAAACACAATGTATGCCCCTCTTTGTAAGTGTTACCACTGTACATGGGTACAAATTCAAACATCTGTGTCTCTGAGCTTTTGCCAAAATAGATCTTAACGTGTGTTTCTATTATTTTCCTCACATAGCCATATGAACATGACAGATAATCTGAAATTTCTCCTGAGCCCACAGCTGCTTCTCTGCAGGCAAAGAATTCTTCTTTTTTTTTTTTTTTTTTTTTTTAAGATACTTTCCCCAAAACAGTGAAGCTCTCAACAAGAGAGTTTGCTGCAGTTCAGAATTTGCTTTTTTTCCACTACCATTAATGATTCTGGCTTTCACAGAGTTCTCATTTCCAAGTGACCTAGCATCAGTGAACACTAATATCAGTCCCTTAAAAAGGGATTTGAATGCAGAAAAGATGAAGGCACTCATACCATCACTCAAGTCAAATGAGGAGTTACCTGTTTCCTCCTGGGCAAAACAGACCACCAACTATAGGTCTCTATTAGCCTCACATTTCCTTGCTGTTAAGGTTCCCATGGCTGCTGGCTTCTCACTGGGTGCATCTCACCCTTTAAAATCTTGTTGGTTAAAGAAGGGACAAACGGAGCACTAAACGAGGCAGTGATTTATTTTTTACAGGCTTATGCATCCACGTAGGTAAATCACTGTATAACCTGAGTCAGAAATTTAACTGACTTTAAAAAATTGAGGGTAAACTGGCAGATGCTACCTTTGAGGTCCAAATTTCTACTAGGGAAAAGAAATTGATTGTCCATACTGCATCCTATAATTGTAAAAGACAGATATTGTGGAAACTGAAATCTATTGATCATGAAGCATAGATGGACTGCTTAAAAGAAAATCTGGACTGCAGAAATTATTGGTTAAATTCTCTTACATGCTTTAGGAGTGAGGTATTATAGGTAATAATCCTAGTATAAATATACTGATTCTGATCCAGAACTGACTTTAAACTGTGAGGACTTTCAAACATCTCCCGTGAAATTGCCTGCATGGTACCTGATAAACAGGTGCTCAAATATGTGAAGACACCAGAGACATTCTATTGATGAGCTACCAGTATTGATCTTCAGGATATGACAAAACAACAGGAAGATAGAGGATGTCATATATCACCTGTGCTAGTGCTATTATATTATCCAGTTTAAATATAGACAGAAATATGGATACTGAATACCAGGAAAGGAAAGGACAAATAGATTATAAATTATTGTGAAGTCAGGAACACAGAATTATGTAGTTCAAAACTTGTGTGGAAGGGCACCATTCTTCTCTTCTGGTGTTAAAAGACAAAGCTATTTTTCTTTCTGAGCATGGAAACACTGCTATGAGTCACCTTAGTCACAAACTGAGTATTAATCTTTTCTTAACATTTACTAATAGCAGTTGGAAAAGAATAGGTAGTAAATGTCACAAAAAATTGCAAAAATTACTAGACCTTGTGTGAAAGAAACGCCTTCCTTTAACCTAGGGATGTTTACCTCAAAAGTAGGCATCCTGAATTAGTTTTTATTGTTCTACTTGAAGGACTAGCAAGTCAGATCAGACTCATTGTCATGGGTTCAGCAGTAGCAGTCACTTTTCTCCTTCTTGGTAGTTGGTGCAGCGCTGTGGTTTTGATTTTGGGCCTGGGAACTGCGCTGATAACACCAGTGTTTTCGGTTACTGCTTGGTGATGTTTAGGCTGGCCAAGGACTTTGTGAGTCTCATGCTCTGCTAGGGAGGAGGGGAAGCCGGGAGGAAGGAGAGACAGGACACCTGACCCAGACTGACCAAAGAGGTTATTCCATACCACAGCACGTCATGTCCAGGATGTAAAGACGGAGAGCAGAGACCCGGAAGTGTGGTGAGGGTGCACGGTGGTGGGGGTGCACGGTGGGGGGTGCACTGCTTGCTCGAGCTTGATATTGGGTGGTGAGAAACTGTATTCTTTTCCCTTGTATTTTCTCTTGTCATTATTATTATTGGTGGTAGCAGTAGTGATTTGTGTTATACCTGAGTTACTAAACTGTTCTTATCTCAACCTGCGGGAGTTGTATTCTTTCGATTCTCCTTCCCATCCCTCCAGGAGCAGAGGGAAGAAAGAGGGGGAAGTGAGTGAGAGAGCGACTGTATGGGTTTATAGAAGCTTAAACCACGACAGTTCTTTTTGGCGCCCAATGTGGGGCTCGAAGGGTTGAGATAACGACAGGATTAATAGCCACTCGTCACAATGCTGATTTATTGGCTCTCAAAGTTGTTGCTCTTGAATTCATGGTTTCAGCCTGTTGTACCTTACTTACTGCTGGTATTTATTATCTCAGCATTCGGATATGGGTTTTGGGTTAAGGTTCTTGTTTCAGTGTACTTTATTGGAATGGCTTGTGATATGGGCAGGCTCCAGAATCACAGCGGGGCAGATGTGGACGTCGGTGTGGACATGGACTTGTACCTGGCAGCTCAGCTGCTCTTCACCGTCCTGGCCCTCAGCCTTGCCTCTGTATTAGTGAGGCTGTGTGGAGCCGAGGAGGGGCGGCCCCAGGAGCTGCTGGCAGCCGAAATGGCTCGGGAGAATGGCGCGGGGTATCAAGAGGCCGGGAAGATGGCAGCAGAGGAGCTGAGCCCCCCCACCGAGCCCAGCCCCGCAGCTCCAGAGAAGCGGGAGGAGGGGGGTGGAGAAGCTGAACCCCAAGGCCGAGCCGAGCCCCACAGCAGCAGAGAGCATTCGCCAGCAGCCGCCCGAAGAGCCCCGCGAGCCCAAGCCCCAGGAGGACGCAGGAGACCACGCAGCACTTCCCAGCAAGGCAGAAGAAGAAGATCTGGACTCAGACAAAGAGCAGCTGGTGGTGAGAGAGCCGGCAAGCACAGCAGCTACACCAGCCCCAGTGACAAGTACAGCAGCCTCATTTGAGAGCTCTGGAGGTTTCAAGTGGCCTTTGGGTACCCTTGAGATCTACCTGCTGATTCTGGTGGAGATCAGCATGTTGGCATGCATACAGAGTGTGTTTTACCCACCACCATTTTGTCTGGTCCCAAGAATTAAGCAGAGTGGGGTGTGGGCCTTGTCTGGGGTTAGACTACCATGTACGGTGACCAAGAGATTTTCCCTGAGGCTGGAGAGTCATGAGTGGCAGTGTATGTATGACTGGTGTGTTGGAATGGAAGGTTACCGGCTCTTTAGGAAAGACAGGCCCGGCAGATGGGGAGGGGGAGTTGCTATTTATGTTAGGGATAGGCTAGAGAGTCTGGAACTCTGTCTGGGGACAGGCGAGCAGTCGACAGAGAGTTTGTGGGTCAGGGTTAAAGGGAGAACAGCGATGGGTGACATTATTGTGGGGATCTGTTACAGACCGCCTGACCAAGGGGACTTGCTGGACGAAGCGCTCCATAGGCAGATAGGAGCAGCCTCACGCTTGCAGGCCCTTGTTCTCATGGGAGACTTCAACCACCCTGATATCTGTTGGAGGGATGGTACGGCCCAGCACAAGCAATCCAGAAGGTTCCTCGATTGTGTGGAAGACAACTTCCTTCTGCAAGTAATAGAGGAGCCGACAAGGAGAGGTGCCATGCTTGACCTCGTCCTCACCAACAGGGAAGGGCTGGTTGGGAATGTGACACTCCAGGGCAGCCTTGATTGCAGCGATCATGAGATGGTCGAGTTTGAGATCCTCAGGACAGTGAGAAGAGCGTGCAGCAAGCTCACTGCCCTGGGCTTCAAGAGAGCAGATTTTGGCCTCTTCAGGAACCTGCTCAGTAAGGTTCCATGGGATACAGCCCTAGAGGGCAGGGGGGCCCAAGACTGTTGGTTGATATTCAAGGCTCACCTGCTGCAAGCTCAGGAGCGATGCATCCCAACTAGAAGGAAGTTCAGCAGGAGGGCCAGGAGACCTCCTTGGATGGATAAGGAGCTGTTGAGCAAAATTCGAAAGAAAAAAGAGGCTTATAAAAGGTGGAAGCAAGGTCAGGCGGCCTGGGAAGAATACAGGGATGTTGTCCAGGAAGCTAGGGACCAGGTTAGGAAAGCTAAGGCCCACTTAGAATTAAACTTGGCTAGGGATGTTAAGGATAACAGGAAGGGATTTTATAGGTACATTGCCAATAAAAGACAGGTTAGGGACACCGTGGGCCCTCTCCAGAAGCTATCGGGAGAACTGGCTACCCTGGATTTGGAGAAGGCTGAGGTTCTTAATGACTTCTTCGCCTCAGTCTTTACGGGCAAATGCTCTGACCACACCACCCAAGTCTTAGAAGGCAGACGCGGGGACGGTGAGGGTGGGGACCCTGGGCCCACTGTGGGGGAGGATCTTGTTCGGGACCACCTTAGGAACCTGAATATATACAAGTCCATGGGACCGGATGAAATCCATCCGTGGGTCCTGAAGGAGCTGGCAAATGAAGTTGCTAAGCCACTGTCCATCATATTTGAAAAATCATGGCAGTCAGGTGAAGTTCCCGATGACTGGAAAAAGGGAAATATAACCCCCATTTTTAAGAAGGGGAAAATGGATGAGCCAGGGAATTACAGACCAGTCAGTCTCACCTCTGTGCCTGGCAAAATCTTGGAGCGGATTCTCCTGGAAGGCATGCTAAGGCACATGAAAACCAACAAGGTGGTTGGTGGCAGCCAGCATGGCTTCACTAAGGGGAAATCCTACCTGACCACTCTGGTGGCCTTCTATGAAGGGGCTATGGAACTGATGGACAGGGGCAGAGCAGTTGATGTCATCTACCTGGACTTGTGTAAAGCCTTTGACACTGTCTCCCATGACATCCTTCTCTCTAAGTTGGAGAGACATCAATTTGATAGGTGGACCACTCGGTGGATAAAGAACTGGCTGGATGGCCGCACGCAAAGAGTAGTGCTCAGTGGCTCAGTGTCCAGCTGGAGACCAGTAACGAGTGGTGTCCCCCAGGGATCGGTGTTGGGACCGGTCTTGTTCAACGTCTTTGTGGGTGACATGGACAGTGGGATTGAGTGCGCCCTCAGCAAGTTTGCCGATGACCCCAAGCTGTGTGGTTCGGTTGATACATTGGAGGGAAGGAATGCCATCCAGAGGGACCTTGACATGCTTGTGAGGTGGGCTGATGCCAACCTAATGAAGTTTAACCATGCTAAATGCAAAGTCCTGCACCTGGGTCGGAGCAATGCCAGGCACAGCTACAGATTGGGCGGGGAGGAGATTCAGAGCAGCCCTGCAGAGAAGGACTTGGGGGTGTGGGTTGATGAAAAAATGAACATGAGCCGGCAGTGTGCGCTTGCTGCCCAGAAAGCCAACCGTATTCTGGGCTGCATCAAAAGGAGCGTGACCAGCAGGTCGAGGGAGGTGCTCCTGCCCCTTTACTCTGCTCTCGCGAGACCTCACTTGGAGTATTGTGTGCAGTTCTGGTGTCCTCAACATAAAAAGGACATGGAACTGTTAGAACAAGTGCAGAGGAGGGCCACGAGGATGATCAGGGGACTGGAGCACCTCTCGTATGAAGATAGGCTGAGAAAGTTGGGGCTGTTCAGCCTGGAGAAGAGAAGGCTGCGTGGAGACCTCATAGCAGCCTTCCAATACCTGAAGGGGGCCTCTAGGGATGCTGGGGAGGGACTCTTCATTAGGGACTGTGGTGAGAGGACAAGGGGTAATGGGTTTAAACTTAAACAGGGGAAGTTTAGATTGGATCTGAGGAAGAAATTCTTTACTGTGAGGGTGGTGGGGCCCTGGAATGGGTTGCCCAGGGAGGTTGTGAATGCTTCATCCCTGGCGGCGTTCAAGGTGGGGTTGGACATAGCCTTGGATGGCATGGTTTAGTGGGAGGTGTCCCTGCCCATGGTGGGGGGTTGGAACTCGATGATCTTGAGGTCCTTTCCAACCCTTACTATTCTATGATTCTATGTGGGACAGTATGGGCAAGTATCTAGTCCACTGGGCCCCTCCAGTGCTTTGGAAGCATCGCAGATGGAAGGCAGCTGTATGGAGTCCTCGACAACAAGCTGCAGAAACTGCTGGAGGGGAGGGTGAATCATTTTGAGCCTGGTGGGCCTATGACACTTCAGGCCATCAGGGCAGAGATGCAACATACAGATGGACACATGATCGAGGGGTGGACTTAGCAATGGTCACTATTGCCCAGGTTATTCACGAGTGTGAGCACTGCACACAGTCTCCTGCTCTGAAAGACTGTTATAAAAGATGGAGCCCGATATCATGGACTGGATGGACTCAGCAGCTTTATAGGGTTTGGTCCATGCACTAAGGGATGATCTCTCTCCCTCTGTGTGTGTGGATATGTATATACACATGTGATGGCATATTGAAAATGTGGGATCTGAGCATGACGTGAATGGTATGGAATAAGGGGTGGAATGTCATGGGTTCAGCAGTAGCAGTCACTTTTCTCCTTCTTGGTAGCTGGTGCAGCGCTGTGTTTTTGATTTTGAGCCTGGGAACTGCGCTGATAACACCAGTGTTTTCGGTTACTGCTTGGTGATGTTTAGGCTGGCCAAGGACTCTGTGAGTCTCATGCTCTGCTAGGGAGGAGGGGAAGCCGGGAGGAAGGAGAGACAGGACACCTGACCCAGACTGACCAAAGAGGTTATTCCATACCACAGCACGTCATGTCCAGGATGTAAAGACGGAGAGCAGAGACCCGGAAGTGTGGTGAGGGTGCATGGTGGTGGGGGTGCATGGTGGGGGGTGCACTGCTTGCTTGGGCTTAATATTGGATGGTGAGAAATTGTATTCTTTTCCCTTGTATTTTCTCTTGTCATTATTATTATTGGTGGTAGCAGTAGTGATTTGTGTTATACCTTAGTTACTAAACTGTTCTTATCTCAACCTGCGGGAGTTGCATTCTTTCGATTCTCCTTCCCATCCCTCCAGGAGCAGAGGGAAGAAAGAGGGGGAAGTGAGTGAGAGAGCGACTGTATGTTTTTATAGAAGCTTAAACCATGACACTCATGCATGTCTTAGTCTTATAGAATCTTTTCCTCTGGGATATGTTTTAACTCCCTCTCTGAAGAAAATATCAACCTGGCCTGAATTTAGCCCATGATTTATACTGATCAGATCATTTCTTATAACCATAGGAGTCAGGATGTAGTAAAACTTTCAATTGTCAGCTTAACTATCAGGAAAAGGAAAAAGCCAGGAGAACTACTGGAAAACTGGATTAGGAAATGGCCTGTTTTGGTTCTAGAATATGCAGCTGGAACAGGTAGAGGTGAAATCAAATAAAAGAGATGTAGCTGATGTCCACAAAAAAAGTGGCTAACAGGGTGGCAAGCTGAGTGGTCACAGATTTAGCAATATTGTTTTAGAAAGACAAATTCACAGTATTTAACATACTTGTACTGGTAAATGATTTAAGGAAAAACAGAATAAAATTAATCAGGTAACTGATTTTCACAATGGCCAAGGTAAATAAAACTACATTAGCAAAGGAGATGCTTATGTCTCCCATCATGAATGCTGCTGGACTGTGTGTCAAGCTCCCTCACAGATAGAAATACAAAAAATCCCTGCTTATCTTTGATTAAAGACCACAGCTTGTACCTTTTTTATGCATGTGACATCATGTAGGAGGAAATTATATTCACTGAATACCATTGTTTTAAGGAAAATATTAAAACATAGAACCAGCTTACTTCACCCGAACTATGTAATAAACACTTCTTTCATCAATGTTTAGCAGCAGCAAATAATTTATTTCTTCTGTGATACCTCTGCCAGTGTTTAATGCCAATATCAATGTTCTTATGAATTTACCAATCAGTCTATAAGTCACCTGGAAGGTGATACCAACTATTGTCACATTTATGTTCTTTCTCTTGTAGTTTACTGGTGATTCAGCTTCTCAGAGTGCTGAAGACTGACTATCAGGATTTAGCCAACCATAAGAGAGCACCAGACAGTGTATTTGGAGCCATAATGAGATTGAGACTTCCTTCCTGGTAAGTGGACAGCTGAATGACTCAGCCATTTATCAAATGAAGATGGGGAACTGGAGGTGCCTGGAGGAAAGATTTACTTGATATGGATAGCAGTTGGTCTGACATGATTATGAATCATGAAGAAAGCAGTTACTTTGGGAACAGTTGAAAGAAGACTGTGCAACATTACAGACCTACCAGAGTCTTAGGGATACAATTATCATGATTTCCAATAACTAGTCAAAAGTGATTCCTGACTGATTACCACAAAAGGAGGCCAAATTTGCAAACTATTACCTAGGAGGGAGTTCTACTATGTAAAATTTATTATTTTTTTGTTAAGTAAGAGTCTTGATCATCTCCTTCATTCATAGAAAAATCAAAAATAGCAAAGAAAGAAAACTGTCAGACATGACTAACTACAGAAGTCAGAAATGAGCTAGGATCTTCTAGGAGCGCAGGTGGTAAAGGGATAAGGTTCAGATAACAGAAATAGCTATAGACAAATCCTACAACAAGATATGATAATTTTATGTTAATAATAATAATAATAAAAGAAGAGCTTTTCTCTGAAACCCCATTCAGTTAGCCCTGAACTGATGTTCATAAGGAGGTTCCTACTGCAGATACCCTGAGATCTTAGAGAATTTTGTTCAAAAGTGGATAAGTTAGACAGGATTTCTTTTCCTGTGGACTTACCAAAAATTCAAGAACATTTAAGTCAAGAAGAAGCTTTAAACCCAGTGAAACCCCTTTCATTTATAATACATAAGTGATGTAATTTGCATGTATTCAATATACAGGGATTTTATTTTTCCTTGTTTACATGTTATGTTATGTAAGTAAGATTGTGGGTGATGTTCTTTCCAGTTTATTGCTGGTGATAATCTAATTTCTCTGAGGATATTTGTGGAAGAATCCTCTTCCCAGCTTGCGTCTTTTGGTCAGTGTTTGCATTCCTTCTGTATAACCTTTACAAAACTCTGTATAAATTCTGTAAAATTTTTTTCTTCATACTCTTCACATTCTTTGCATTTTGCTGATGTTGTGGAATTCAACTGAAAAACAAAATGTAATAGTAAAGCAGGGGACTGACCTATTTGTTCTGCTAGAGAACTAGCCCTTCTTTATCGTGTTCTTGTGAATAATTCCAATGTAGTCAATGGCTACAGAAAGCATTGCTGCAGGCTTCCAAGGTACTCGTGTGCAGCTTCCGGCTTGCTTGCTGAGTAGGATCAACTTTCAAAAATACAGCATTTCAGTGAGAGATGCAAGTGGATGCCCATTTGAAAACTGGGATATTTCTCTGTATGCGTCTGGGCATACCTGACTTTAGATGCTGAAGTTGCAAATTGTGATTCATGCTTACACATTCAAACACTCTGATATATGTATGCAAGCACAGTCAAAAGTGTTTGCTTTGATGGGTGTCTTTCTAAAACACACTAAATTCTGCATTTCCATTGTCGTATATGTAGCTTTTTCATTGTTATATGTACAGGTTACTGGATCTTATTTGCTTTAATCTGTACATTCCCACTTTTCATATAACAAAAGCGGTACTTCTGCTACTGAAGAAACATTTTTTATTTGTTTGGATTTTTTCTCCCATAGACTGCTGGTGTTACTTACCTTGTTAATTTCTAAGCCAGCATTTCCATTTTTCCATATGTTCAATACATCCTGTGTTTTACTACAGTTTTTGATAAGACATTCTTGAAGAATCACTTTTGTCTCTAAGAGAAAACATCTTATTACAGGTTCTTGGCATTCTGTCTGAAAAAAAAGAAAGAATTTGTAAGTTTTACAATTAAAATTAAATGAGTAAATGTAAGATAAATTATCACAAAGTAGATGCTTTTTCTTTGCTAGATATCTTTTCCTACTGTTCAAATACTTATAAATATCTTCAAAGATTGGCTGTGAGAGTGTTAGTGTTAGTTAAGATCATCATATTTGTTAAACATAAAGGCCAGCCAATATGCTAAGATGAGGTGAGTTGTAGTATCTTGGTGAAGAACATAGGAAAATATTGAATTAGGCTAGGAATTTGGGGTATAAATAAATATAGTGAATTTAAATTAGCATTATTCTTCGTAGTTTTAGCATTTTCATTCTGAGATCTGAATTCATAATAGGTAGGGGAGAAGTGAAATTAAGAAGAAGCAGCAGGTCTACTAATTTCTTCACCAAATCAACAATAAAGCCAAGAATAAGTCCCAGATTGTCTAACCATAAGAAAAGCTTTGTGACGTTATCAGGTATTAAGTCAGCCATTACAATGGATGAACCTCTGCCTCAGTTTTTCCTGTCATGTACAAGGCTAACCGTACAGACACATCAGACTATGCTTCCTCAGGCTTGCCAGATCCACTGAATACATCAGCATTGCTGTGTTCTGCATGCACACTGAGGCTATTCTGCACTGAGGTAGTCAGTTCGTCATTCCCAGGAAATCTTTGATTAACTCTTTAGGTACAGTATTCATATATTGTCTGTTTGGCACTATTCTTGTGTGAAAAGTTTGTGGTCAGGAAAGTAGTGTCTAAGAAGAAGGCTACTACCACAGTAATCAATCCAGCCAATTCCACCAGGGCTATACTTAAAGTGACCTCTAGGAGTAGGATATTGGCTGAATTCATTTTCTTGGTGGAATGCATATGTTCCACGGAGTGCAGACTGAGTTCCACAACAACAGATTATGAAAACACCTCTTTAGGAATGAAACTGCTTTTAAGATCATCATATTTTACATAGGGTTTTATTACTGTATGAAGAATTATATTGGCAAATTAACATAATTCATCACTTGCAGGATAATTTATAACCTACAACTACTAGAAGTCTAAATCCTTAAGAGTACCTAGGTATTTGCTGTTGAGCTAAGGAATGACAAAAGATGAGAAATGCACAGGTAGATATATTCCATATTCCACTTCTCCAGTATTTTATTCCATAAAATAGTGCATGGTGTTAAATAATCATCTTTGGAAGTATTTTTCTTTGTTACTTTTTTCCTCCCTCAAATTACAAATGAACACCAACATTATTTTACCAGGGTTTGTTTAGGATAATTTTGGATCATCCCTTTTAATAGACTAATTTTAAAAACTGGTGATTCAATAAAAATAATACCTGTTTGCATAATTCATCATAAGTACTTAACAGAACTGTTTCTTCCAAGGCAAATTATTTGATTCCTGAAACTTTGCTCAAATATGACCAAGGCTGCCTTAGGACTAAGTTGTAGTGAAGAAACGAAGCTAATATATTAGACCAATTGCGGTCAAATTTTGACTTTACTTACATCCTCATCTGTGTCTGCAGTATATAAACTGACATCGATGTCCTAAAAGAAAACAAGAGTTAGAATTTTGAACATTAACTAAGTTTTACAGATAATAAAGTCAACTGCAAGATTAGCTACAAGTAAATAGGCAGAATCCATCCAGTTACTGGGAGCCAGCAAGTCAGGGTATCTTAAAGTTACCTAGTAACCTGTGTGGAGGACTCATCAGAATAGAGTCATAGAATCATAGAATAGAATCATAGAATAATAAGGGTTGGAAAGGACCTCAAGATCATCGAGTTCCAACCCCCCTGCCATGGGCAGGGACACCTCCCACTAAACTATGCCATCCAAGGCTATGTCCAACCCCACCTTGAACGCCGCCAGGGATGGAGCATTCACAACCTCCCTGGGCAACCCATTCCAGGGCCCCACCACCCTCACAGTAAAGAATTTCTTCCTCAGATCCAATCTAAACCTCCCCTGTTTAAGTTTAAACCCATTACCCCTTGTCCTCTCACCACAGTCCCTAATGAAGAGTCCCTCCCCAGCATCCCTAGAGGCCCCCTTCAGGTATTGGAAGGCTGCTATGAGGTCTCCATGCAGCCTTCTCTTCTGCAGACTGAACAGCCCCAATTTTCTCAGCCTATCTTCATACGAGAGGTGCTCCAGTCCCCTGATCATCCTCGTGGCCCTCCTCTGCACTTGTTCTAACAGTTCCATGTCCTTTTTATGTTGAGGACACCAGAACTGCACACAATACTCCAAGTGAGGTCTCACGAGAGCAGAGTAAAGGGGCAGGAGCACCTCCCTCGACCTGCTGGTCACGCTCCTTTTGATGCAGCCCAGAATACGGTTGGCTTTCTGGGCTGCAAGCGCACACTGCCGGCTCATGTTCATTTTTTCATCAACCCACACCCCCAAGTCCTTCTCTGCAGGGCTGCTCTGAATCTCCTCCCCGCCCAATCTGTAGCTGTGCCTGGCATTGCTCCGACCCAGGTGCAGGACTTTGCATTTAGCATGGTTAAACTTCATCAGGTTGGCATCAGCCCACCTCACAAGCGTGTCAAGGTCCCTCTGGATGGCATTCCTTCCCTCCAATGTATCAACCGAACCACACAGCTTGGGGTCATCGGCAAACTTGCTGAGGGCGCACTCAATCCCACTGTCCATGTCACCCACAAAGATGCTGAACAAGACCAGTCCCAACACCGATCCCTGGGGGACACCACTCGTTACTGGTCTCCAGCTGGACACTGAGCCATTGAGCACTACTCTTTGCGTGCGGCCATCCAGCCAGTTCTTTATCCACCGAGTGGTCCACCTATCAAATTGATGTCTCTCCAACTTAGTCCCACAGTCCTTTCTCCTAACTAGCAAACTCCCAAGCCCACTGCCCCTTTTCTTAGGAAAAGTGAGTAAGAATATAATATTTAATTCTATGCAGTATTTGGTCAACCCCAGCTCCCTTTACCCTTCTAGTCCTTTGCTTCTACCCATGAAATAGCATTAGACAAATACCATCCCTTTTCCTGCTCCCAGTCTCTGACACTTCTCAGCCAAGTACACTGCTGAATATTTAATTATGTCTGTTCTTATGATTATATGAAATGCTGACTTCTTTATGCACTTACTTTGGATGTCTTGATCTGCTCCAAGTCTTCCAGAACTTCTGTCCACTTGCAATGACCTGCTGCTGTCTTTGGTACATAAGCACTAGAACAAGAACACCAGTGACCATTAGCCTAAACAGTAGGTATACATGTTTATGCTGAAAAAAAGAGTCAGAGATTAAGATACTATAGATATATTGTTTACATGTATACATATGTAAATGTGTGGGGCAAGTATATTTGACAAATCATATAGATTCATAAAAACCTCTGTCACACACTGTATAAGCAGTCAACGTGTTTTTTGAAAAGAACAGGTTTATAGAATGTAATGCAAGAGAAAGGTTCAACTACTTAATGTAAAATTCCTACAGTTCTTTCTAAGCATACAAAAAAATCACAAATTTCAAAGTCTCTTAGGCTCAAAATTTTCCACACCCTGCTACTATGGAATTCCTACCTTACACCTTGTAGGAATTTTATAAATTTTGCTTGCATTTTCGATGTACTTTTTCATGTACAGGAAAATTGCCTCCTGCTATGGATAACACTGTATTTACTGTATAATTAACATTGACTTTGTAGTTACCATAGGAAGAAGATGATTAGTCCCCTCTCATTCTTTAAAAGGCAAAAGAAATGGCTGTTCAGAAGAAGATACAGCTGATATTGCAGACAAATACTTTTCAGGTGTGTTTTCTGAAAGACACAACCAAGGTGATAGCTTGTCACAATCTGATTTCACAGAATTTTGCTGTAATACTGACTTAATAAACCAATTTTACAAGACACCCAATCAAGACAAGGCTACCTGTGCGTATTTTGAAAGACCAACTGATTTGTAGCTTGCAGAAATACACAATCAGTTCACAAAGCAGTTGGTGGAAAATCAGATGTGAAGACGCATTGCAAAATTTGAACTCATCCTGGGCTCCTGATTTATTTACCTGTTCATACTTCAGACTGCTATTTAATGCAGGGACAATATTAAAGAATTTTTCTTTTTTTTTTTTCTCCCTAGAGAGCTTTCCCCTGGCTACCTTCTTCCAGCTAAATTCTATGAATTACCTACAATTATAACATTACCTACAATATTGTCATTGCGTATATGAGAAACTCTGCACTGAAAACATCAAATGCTATAGTTATGTGTCTAGATCTTAAATGTGATCATAGAATAGTTAGGGTTGGAAAGGACCTTAAGATCATCTAGTTCCAACCCCCCTGCCATGGGCAGGAACACCTCCCTCTAAACCATGCCACCCATGGCTCTGTCGAACCCAGCCTTGAACACCGCCTGCGATGGAGCATTCACAACTTCCCTGGGCAACCCATTCCAGTGCCTCACCACCCTTACAGTAAAGAATTTTGGGCTGCATCAAAAGGAGCATGACCAGCAGGTCGAGGGAGGTGATCCTGCCTCTCTACTCTGATTTTGTGAGACCTCACTTGGAGTATTGTGTGCAGTTCTGGTGTCCTCAACATAAAAAGGACATGGAACTGTTGGAAGAAGTCCAAAGGAGGGCCACGAGGATGATCAGGGGACTGGAGCCCTTAGATACAGTATATATATATATACTTCTTTATGTAGTGTATGTTTATCTAATGCTGGGAAGCATTTAAGAATTCTGTTAGTGGAGTCTGACAACAGAAAATAAGGAAGAGCTGTGAGATGTGCATTGACCATCAGCAAATATTTCACTGTGCACAGCCTATGAACCTTTGCTCCAAAGTCACAAGCCCTTTGATTTCAGCTGCTACAGCTCCTTCACAGAGCTAGGTTAATTACCAGCAACTGTACTTTTGATCTAAAGTTTGACATCTCATTATATGTACAACACATTTTTATTAACTGACTTAATTTCTTGAGCAGTCATTTATTTACATACTCACTTGCAAGTGAATATTTAAAAATGAACCAAAGAACATAATAACATAAGTGCCAGCATTGTGCAGTGGTAAATTTATTGACGTGAGGGCTCATTCTTTATTTTGCTTATATATTGCATAAGGCAATTGGAACTAGATGATCTTTTTTAAGGTCCCTTCCACCTCAAACTATTCTATGATTCTGTGATTGTCAGTTTTGCAGCTAACTTAACGAAAGCTGCTTTATCTACTGGCAAATTTGTAAAAAATATTTTGTATTCTCTTAAATAGAAAAGGTTTTAAATACATTGCAAATATTTTGTTTTCAAAACCCATATGTATAGCTGAAATAGCATAATAACCTAATCAGAACATGAATTTCCACACTCTATAAGGTAAAGCAGTGCCAGACCCTTTTATCACATGTTGTCACGGTTTAAGCCCAGCCATAAATCTCCCACGTAGCTCACTTACTCACTCCCCCCACTTCCTTTCCTCACTCCCGGAGGGATGGAGAGGAGAATCGAAAGAATGTAACTCCCACGGGTTGAGGTAAGAACAGTCCAGTAACTAAGGTATAACACAAACCACTGCTGCTACCACCAATAATAATAATGATAAGGGAAACAACAAGGGAAGAGAATACAGCCACTCACCACCTGCCAACCGATACCCAGCCCGACCCAGCAGTGATCTAACCTTTCCGGGTCTCTGCCCTCAGTTTTTACATCCTGGGCATGACGTGCTGTGGCATGGAATACCTCTTTGGTTACTTTGGGTCAGGTGTCCTGTCGCTGCTTCCTCCCAGCTTCCCCTCCTCCCTGGCAGAGCATGAGACTCAGAAAGTACTTGGTCAGAGTAAACATTTGAGCAGTAACTAAAAACATCGGTGTTATCAGCGCTGTTACCAGGCCAAAAGTCAAAACCACAGCACTGCACCAGCTACTAAGAAGGAGAAAAAATGACTCCTACTGCTGAACCCAGGACACGTGTTTGTCCAAAACCTGTTAAACAAGTTTATACATGAATGATAAGCAGATAATCAAAATTGCAATAAGACCACAGCAAGTAATTGTCTATCTTTTTGAACCATTTCAGTAATGATAATGTTGTGCTGTTACCCAAGAATGAGCTAAATCATTTTATTACAGTATGATAGAAAAGGTGTAAACTTCCACAGTTAATATTGTTTGATCTAAAATTTTTCATGGTGTTAATTTTGTTTGCTTGTTTGCTTGTGTATAAATCTTTACACTGACTGTTTTGATTTGATTTGCCAGTCATTAAAAAAAAATTCGTTAGTGGCTTTTAAAATATTTATTTACTTGAAGTTCAAAAGTAGCCTTATGGGGAAACCTAAGGTACATTTAAAGAAATGGAAATCTGATTTGTTGGATACAGCTGAAGAAAATATTTTTTAATCCCATATTTAAATTTCTTGAAATATTTTAACAAAATTATTTAAAATGTATTAAAAACATTTAAAAATTAGTTAACATTTTGATAATTTTACAAGCCAATTTTTATCAAATGAGGTGGCTACAAATGAAAATATGAAAGACTTATGTTGGGCCAAAAAGCACTTACCAGCTTTGTGTTTCATAATTAGTACTATGGGGCTTTAAAAAGCTCATTTGAGAGGCCGTTCCAGTCCAAATGCATTGTCAAATTTATGCTGTAGAAGGTGAGGAAAACGAAACATTATAGTACCTATTGAATAATAGGCCAGGGTTATCATTAATTTGTCATTTGTTTCCTTTTTTTAATACTTGTGCACTGTGATGACAATGGAACACTTCTTAATGATTTATGTAGATGCCTTGATCTTTGGTTTTCTTACATACGGTAGGTAACAATTTTATTGTAAGGAAATAATCATTGTTAATTTAAAATAAAAGTTTTAGAAGTAACAGAGAACTTGTGCTGATTGAAAAATATGTACTTTAAAGGGTATTACATTTGTTTATAGACAAAGAGGTTCCTGACATCAAATAGATCAGCTGATGCGTTCCTTTCAACAAATTAGGGCCATTTTTTAAATAAATATCTTAATTAGTTCATCCAAACTGCTACTCAACAGCATAAGAATTGTTAGCTCACTTACATGTTTAGACAGATTATTCTCGTGTTCTGAACACATATTGTTTAATGTATATATTTTCTTTGGCTAGTGAATCATTAACCAGCTCCTCTCAGTCTTCATTATATCTCTGATACCTTTGTTTTATAGAAGCTCGAACTTTGGACAAGGGAGCAGCTCATAGTCAAACACATACACATTTTCATTTGTAGCTTTTGTTCAGATAACATACAACCCTAGGTTAAGGATTAAAACCTTAGTGAACACATGCTATTCTGAAATACAGATAAGAGATACGATATACATTATAATCTGTTTGGGAAAGGAATACTCTTGTTTTGTGTAATAAAGTTAAAATGAAGTACTTTGAAAGCAGACACCACTGAGTAAGATCTAAGCCACGGTAGTACTTTCTTTAATATTTCGTTATTATAAGTAATATTTTATTTTTTTTTTTTAAACAAGAAATTGGGGCACATGCTGGATTTCTTACCTTGTGCACAGCCTAGAGCAGTTGCATGTCTCATAGGATAGTTCTAAGCACGATCAAACATGGGTAAAGGTTGGACTTGGTGGTCTTAAAGGTCTTTTCCAACCTAATTGATTCTATGATTCTATGAATCCTCCTCTGCTTCAGTGTTCTTGGGAACAAGTACCCTGAAGTGTACAACGTACTGCGATCTCATGAAGAGTTTATAAACTGGTGCTAATATTTTCACCTTTCATCGGAGATAAGGAACTGGATAGTGGCAGTGTTTTCTTCATGATGGTATCACACTGGTGAGTCATACTTCACTATGCTCCCCTGCCAGAACTTTATATCCAGTCCTTTCAGAGTCCTGGAGTGTCTAAAGAATCTCTCATTATTTACACCACCACCACCACTTCCTCTCCCACCCCTCCCACCCAAAAAACCCCCAAACCAACCAAACAACAACAACGACAAAAAATACAAGGTCTAACCTGCTTAATTTTTGATTGCTATCTATTTTGACTTGACTTCTTGACGTTTAGCACACAGCTTTTTCCTTGATCAGTCCTTTCTCCCTTTGCTCTGGGTTTTCTAACTAGTCTCAGTGGTGCTGAGAGGTGACACCAGTCCTTACATTTCACACTCTTGTAAGCAAATCTTTCTCAGACTGCTCTCTCTGTAACAAACCGTATTCCATTTTTATTCATACTTGGCTTCTTGGTTTCCCTTTTCTGTATGTATGGTGCGTTGCTATTCTTTAATAAATTCTTTAATATGTTGCCACACAATGTTTTGTTTCTGCTGGGTACTCGTCTTCATTCTCTAGTGCTCTAAATCTTCTCTTTTCTCTGTTGCTGCTGCAAATTTCCCTCTAAAATCATACCACCACCTCCAGCTCTCTAGTCCTTGGACATTTTCTTAAGCAACATCTTAGCTCTGAAGTATGTTTTTCAGATTAATTTTCAAGTACTGCCTACATTACGCAGAGTTAAGCTCTACACCCATTCATTTGCATTGTTTCTGAAATTCTTCTCCTTTAGTTTCTCCTTTGCCATAATAATTACAGCCTCCTTTAGAGAACTCTGCCTCCCCCCCCAACACAATATCATCCTGCGGCTCTTCCTCTGCTGTTCTCTTGTTTGTTGCCTCCACTAAGTAATTTTTTTGTCCTTTTGTGCTAGCACAATATCTTTAAAGGGACAAGGTACCAAATAGCTGCACAACTAGTGCGCTGCATCTGTTTAAGTTTTTATATTGCACATAATATTGAAGCTCTTTCTCTATGCACAGAAGCAAAGAGAGCATTTTTAATATCACGATCTATAAGATTGGAAAGAGAAGATGGTTTTCCTATTTGTATCCTAGTTTTGTAAAAAAAAGAAAACAAAACCTTTTTTTTTTAAGATTATTTTTTTTTTTTTCAGAGAGAAGCTGTGGAGAGTAAAGATTTCATAAACTAATGGAAGTGACTAAAAAAAGGAATAGAGCTCATAAATACTTCTGAACTAGATAGCTGTTTCAGTATTGAGCCCTTAAATAAGTAATTTTGAAATAAAATTTTCATGGATCATGAGTGAGTTTTAGAGGAAAGACATGTTCTTAGTGCCTTGTTATGGAGTAAATGCTAGAAAACACTGCAAGTCACGGCAGCAGACTCACTGAAGGATCTCTGTGCTCTTTCATTCCCAAGTTTGTCTAGGCAGTGAAAAGGAAACAACCAAAGGGAAATAAACAAAGGTCCCTGAATATTAATTAGTGTCAGAATGTATTTATTCTGATGGGATAGAGTTCAGAGATAAAAACAGAGAACCACGATAATGTAGTCTGAAACAATCAGAAACTCTGGATCAGTTGTGACTTATAGGTGCGGCCCTCTAAACAGACTTTGAGAGTAATTTCATTTGTGTATCAGAGACGTTGCACATTGACAGAAAGTAATATTTTCCTATGAAGGAATCTAGTACCAGGGCCTTAATTGGGAATTACCTTTCCCAATTTTTACAGACTAGTCCTGTCTATCAAAAAAATATGTTTTACAGCTCTGATAATTTCTGTCCTAAACACCATTTCATGCAGCAACCATCAAAAAGTTGTTTCTTTGCTATCATGGTGCCTGAATCCACATGGTTCCACAGCCCTTCTAGTTTCTCTTCTCCCTTCTTACCCATGTTTGCATAGAAGCTTATGAAATCAGCCCTCAAACTCGTTACCAGCAGCTCTCCTCCTCAATGTTTGAAGGCAAAAAGCAAGTTTTCCAAGTTTCTGTTTAGCTCGTGCTGATCCAGAAAGGAAGTCAGTGGAATTACTGAGTGTTAAACTGAATCACATGCTTGAACTCGTCTGGATGAGAGCCAAACCATGCCTTAGATTGTTATGCCTTCAAGCCTTTATTTCACAAAGCTAAAGTGTTCTCTTAGAAGTTCTGTATTTAGCAAGAATTAGGCAGGATAAAGCATTTTGGCAGCTGTCATTTTGAAATTGGCATTCTTTAAATATTATTCCTATTTTATGACTTCCCTTTCACTCCCCTCCCCCAAGAACTATAGTTTTCCTTCTTTTTATTGCATAGTGGTGACTCTCCTGTGGAGTACTATCCTATCCAGCTTATTCTGCTTGTATGTGAATAGTGCTGACCTTCAAAAGAGTATTCTCAGTTATCAGCACAGCAGGAAACTTTCAGTTTAATCACTAATGCATTTATGTGTTCCTGGTTTGCTTAAATACTTGTTGATTTGCTTTTGACAGTCATCGAGTAGGACTTCCTTCTCCTATATGCTTTTGCTAATTGGCACTTTTGCCAGAAAGTAAAGTTTGCAATACCTGTTTGAAAATTGTTCCCAAAGGTCACAGAGTAGTTGTTATTCCACTCAATACCTTAAACTTCAGAATTTGAGATATAAGAAGTTAAATATTTCCTTTGAACTTTTTTTACAAAACATGCTTGAGACCCGGGGCTTATCCCATTGCCTTATGGAGGTGTGTCCTATGCTTACTTGGCTATAGGCCTGAGAGGAAGTTTGTTTTTCATGCAAAGAATGATCCTATACCTTTCCAAAGGGCCTCACAGTCACAGCTGCAATGAAACCCAACAAAAGCACTGCTGTATTTAGGGCTGCAGTATTAGTAGTGGAATATAAGTGTAAACATTGTGAATTAAAAGCTTTCCTTTTAGTCTGTCTGCTTTTGCTAGTTTGTCAGTTACAGTCTCAGAACAACGCATACTCCATGACCCCATGCCTCTTCCACTAATAGCTCTGCTTGAAATGTGGGTGCCAGGTCCCTATTTACATGCTTGAGAGACTGGGACATCAAACATGCTGCCTACTCCATAGGTTAGACTTACCTTTTGCGGGTCAATTCAGGATCTCTCTTAAGCATTTTTTGTCAGCTGGCAAAATCCAGACAGAAGAGAAAGCTAATATATGTTGCGTTCTTTTTACATCCTTCCATGTAATGTCAGTCTTCTCAAGGTACTGATCACTTCTTAAATTATGAAAGATCAACTTAATGTGGTTCCGATGCAAATACATATGATACTACTGATAGGTTTGCTTGACAAACACTATGATTGATAGAGAAGCCCCAAGCCTTGGTAATGGCAGAATTTATGAGTTGAAGGCATAGTCAGTAAAGACGAAATATACAACAAAAAAATCTCATTTGTAGGGTACAGATGGTTGGCTTTGACTATTTATCCCCAAACAACTCCCCTCAGGATGCAATATGTAATAATTAGTGAAAAGACCTTTCAGAGTATACTCTACCAGATTAACAAACAGTTCAATCACATCATATTTGCAACATAACGGCATTAATAAAACACACAAAAAAGAGGGAGAACTAGTCAGCACTGAAGTTTGCTTAGCAGAAGGTGTCCTGATCTACATATATATACTGTTAGGCACTCCCTGCAAGTATTATTTGTGATATTTTTACATCACAGAAACAACTATCCAGCAGGGACCAAAAATACAATGACGGATAAAGTTTTTGTGCATTTAGGGGTAGCATGTTGATGTATAAACCAGTCCCAAACATGGAAAATTAAACAGTAAAAAGTATAAAGGATGTCATACTCATGCATAAGAGTTAGAAAATAGTTTTCACAGGAGAAACTGCTGGACAAATAATATCTCAGTCCTAGAAAAATACTAATCTCAGAGACTGAATAATATATGCTAATGAAAGTAAACTTAGAAGGAAATTATTTCTGCTTTATATTACTCTAAATCACTTAAAAATAACAGTGCAGTAAAACTTACAACTACTGAACAGTCATCCTTAGTCTCTTGCCCCAGGATACAGGAAGATGATTATTGGAAAAGCTCTAATGTGTGCAACAGAAGCCACCTGCTTTCATGTAAAGTTTGAATGTATTTTTGTGAAATGCAACAAATTCTGAGATTGCACAATGAGCCACTTTTTTTGTAGATATGGTGGTGGATGCAATACAGTCATCATCATTATTTCAGGTTTCTTCCATTTGTATGGATGATTGATTTCCTTCACTTTTTGGCAGTCAAGCCCAGAATATATAGAAGAATGAAAGAAGTTATGTGTGTGCAAACTAATGAGAGCTCAAGCAATAGTTAATTATAATAAAGTGGTTTCTGTATTGTATCTCTTAAAAAAAGAATAAATGGTAGCCATAGTTCCTAACAGTGCAGCACAGCACGCATTTGGAAAACTTCAAATATTCTTCCAGACAGGGCAAGATGAGTCTGTACTAGTGAGTACATTCATTCAGACAAAAGTGCTTTTAAAAAGACTGAAAAAAGAACTTCACACAGATGTTAAAAGCAGCTGTATATAAAATAATTGGCAATACTGCAAAGCACAAATAAATCCCTGGTTGCTTTTGTATTATAAAGCTGTGTGGAATGACATTATTGGAAAGCAGTAAGCTCTTGGATGAAATTACAGGTCTGCATTCTGGGATTTCTTACTTCATTGATTTAGCATACAAGATGTAAAGCCAAAAGCAACTCAATTTGTTGACAGTAACTGAGTGATAATAAATGCAATTGCTTGATAATAAATGTTTCTGATATGCTCCTAGAAGACACAAGATAAATTGTAAGAGATGAAATATGCATTGTGAGTTGAACCCGTGAACACATGGCAAAAAGTCAGTCAATTCTATTAAATTAATATATATATATATGAATTATTTACAGAGCTATGATTAGTCTTGTTAAGTAAAAGGAATATTTTGGGACATAATGTAGCCTGCCAGAAAAATTAATACTACTTATAAATTGGAAAGTGCACATCTTCAGATCAACATCAGTCAATCAGTCTCATTTTCAAAACAGACTGCTTTCAGCAGCTCCCACTGAAATAAATGCCCAATTCAGCTGCATGTAACTGGTTTAGTAAATGTGCCACATCCATGTTGTGGAAAGGCATTAGAGGAGCTAAATATAGTACTTCCCCATAGCCTCTTTTCAAGCAACTTATCACTTTTGAATGGTAAAGCTAGGGATTAGTTCCATGTCATTCTAATCAAGGGCTGAGATAGTATTTGATCTGACTCACAATCATAGTCTTTCTTCTTTCTTTTTGAAAAAAAAAAAAAAAAAAATTAAATTAACAAAGATATTAAGAACTGTGTGTTATACTGTTTGCCTGAGTAATACTGGGTTTGCTGAAGGCAATATTAGGCCTGCTGTCTTATAGAGACTTCTCTTCCACTGCCTTACTTCTTGCTTGACACCAAAGAAAGGCAACACTGTGAAATAATTCACTTTGTTTTCTTTCTAAGACAAGATAGCAAAGTTTGGTTTTGGCAGATATTCACCCAAATGCTGTGTAAGTTCCACATGGTCTTCTTTCAAATTGATTAGGCCAGATTTAATACTATTATTTGTTTTACACTTGCCATTGAGCCTGGACATTGCTGTGTCTGCACATGGGGTTTTCTACATTTTGCTTTCAGAGCCTGACTGGCATTGCTGATCTTTGTCTTAGACCTGTATAGGCAGCCAACAGCAGTTTTGCATCAGAGAGGCCATGCAGGCGTCATCTTGTTGAAAACCTGTTTTATATTTAATCTTCTTTGCACAGCTCCTGTATACTCAAAGGACTGCAGAAATTCATGTCACAAATAATGACTCTTCATTAGCCCCTGATGGCCTCCAGGTAGTATGCTCCTGGAGCTTAACTTGTAGTAGGTAGATAAGAAAGGGTTGTAGTCCTTAGAGGTTAAAAATTAGGTACATATCCCTGATATGAATTAAAGCAGTGCACTGAATTTAGGAATAACAGAGCCGACCATAAGTGAGAGTCCTCTAGGTCTGGTGTCTCCAACCACAGCCAGTTGTAAATGCCAAGAGAAGAATATACTGAAACATCCTTCAAAGCTCGTCAGATTTGGGGCCAGTGTTTTCAATTTTATAACTTCTCTAGCCATTTTTCCTGCTGTTTATTGGCATAAATAAATATTTGCTTTTTAATGGATTTTTTAGAATTTTATGTGGCAGTTTCTTCCACATAAATATTTTTTTCAGCTTACATTTCAAATTTTGACACGCAATGTTAAGTTCTAAACCTAAAATCTAATGGTAAGTAATGTAAAAATGCAAAATATTACATTAATGAGGCCTCTTCATAATATAATTTTCTAAAGAATGCTGTTTTTACAAGCATACATAACCTAAGGGAACATATCTTCAATTTTTTAGGTTAGCTTGAGTTTTCTGAAAGTCACAATGTCACTACCTTGAGTAAATGCACATATTATTTTCAGGCATTACAATGGAACAAATTCTGGTATTTACCCTTTTCCTGAAAACAAGTATTTCATTTCTTTGTGGTTTCGATCTATTTACTTTTGTTTCAGTCCAGCAGGCACTGTGAGAACATTTTCATCATTTACAATAGCTATTTCAAAACTGAGCAACCTAGCTGAAAAAGAGTAAACAAACTTTCTTCTCTTGTAGTTGCAAACTGTGAATTAAAAAAATGCATGGAAGTGCTAACATTTGCCAATTCTGAATACCTGGGACAATGTATCACACTTTTAAGATTACTTTTGGCACCAAGGTGCATATAAAGTTCTTCAGAGTATATAGAAAAGTTGCATCCCATGACCCAAACTTGTGGTAAGCTGAAGGGATGATAAATATAATCTTATTCTTTCAGCTTCAGTAAGAATGAGACTTTTACACTACTCAAATTCTTAGCATTTTTTTTCCCCAAAGATGTTTCCTTGTCCTTCAGAAAGTCTGAGCAAAAAGAATGACCTATTACTTTGAGAATGCATCTGTTTTCTTCTGTATCAGAAATAGTTTAGCTACTCCTATTAAATTCACACAAGACAAGATTCAAATATTCCTTGAGCATGTTACTTCCATTCCTATTTCTTTGGAATTAAAGACTGACCGAAGTTGTAAGCAAATTACAAAACAAACAAGCAAGTACAGACATCACTCACTATCTGATAGGATAAAACATTGCAATAGTTAAGAATCTGAATGTGTATGTTACAAAAGTGCTTAAGAAATGTGGCTCATTGTTGGATTTTTTTTCTGTTAGAAACACTAATCAGTATTTTTAAAGAAAAGGCTTCTTTCCTTTGCAAAAAATGTAGTGGTTATGTGAACTCGAGAAAATTACCTTTTCTTTGGATCAGAACTGAAATATAAATATAAATCTTTGGATCAGAACTGAAATATAAATATAAATCAAAATTAAGATCCATGATTTAAAGGAAGGGTTTTTTGTTTGCTGATATTTCAGTCAGGACAAAACAAGTGTCTTAAATTGCTTTGAGATTAATCAGTCCAAGTTCTTGGATGCTACCATACTTTCACTATGGTATGGGCACTCAGCTGTTAGGAAAAGTACTTGCAAAAACCTTCAGATCCTAGAAAGTGCAGGGGATCATTACCAGCCCTCCATCTTGTTGATAACCTTATTGCTAAAAAATCACTTCTACTAAGTGTAATACAAAGCCTGAGTTGGCATTCTCAACTTTCATACTTCAGTTCACTTTCAACACTTGTTTAACTCAGAGTGGGAGTCAAATTATCCATTGTTTTATTGTTAAAAGTTGTCACATATGCACAGCACATAAATCTGTGTTATTGTCAAGATATTCATCTTTAGCTGTATGAAAACTACCAGAAAACTGCTTTGTCCTCACTAAGACCTATGTGTCTTGAAATTGCACACAATTTAAAATGAGACCTGAAATATTCATGTGTCATTTATATTACACAGAATAATCTACAGAATCTTATGAATCATAGAATCATATGAATCTGAGGGATATTTTCAGTTACGTAATGGCTAGAGATGACTGGAGATTGTGTCCTTCAAAAAATAGAGAAAAAGAAAAAAAAGGAAGACAGGAAAAAAAAATTGTTTTAAAAGTAGACTATGAGAAAAGCTTCACAAAGACTCCCTTGGGAAAAGGTCTCATAGATATTTGAAGGGTGAATATGTAAGTAATGTATCACCATGCATTTATAATATGTTCAGGTTCTATTCGATAACAAATGTTAGTAGTGTAGGGGGTTTCGTGTACAATATACAAGTCACCTGGTTTTCAGTATGGAATAATATGAAAGACAGAGTAGGAAAGCCAGTAAAGCTGCCTGGATTATAGGTATCCAACTACTGAAGATTGTTTTCTCAAAGATCCAGATAAATTTGTACACTAGAAAGGAGAGCTACACTTTGTGTGCTGATCAGCTAGAGGGAATATAATTGGTAACAGTAGATACCCATTACAGAAATTTTTATGCCTGTGTGGAATTCAGAGCTCTTCATTAGGGTTTCCCTGTATTCTCTCCAGGTTCCAGAAACTTGCTTCTGTCTGGTAAGAAAATGAAAGCAAATGGCTTGATTTTAAACTACCGACTCCTATGAGGAGAAATGATGGCATCAGCCAAGGAATGTATATAAAATCAGTGTCTGTAGTGATAACTGTTTTATATTCCCAAAATATTTTTTATTAATCAAGGTAGGCATCCATTCAGTTACAGAATAGATGTGGTAGAAATCACATTCATATCAAAACATGGGGTAGGTGCAGTCTATGAAGATCACCTTCTAGCTCCTGGTATTATTTTCACATTTCCCAGCACCACTGAAGTTATGGTGTGGAACAAAACCTCTAGAAGGTCTCCTTCATCCTTAAACCAATAATCAGAAGTATTCTAAGCTAAATTACCTCATAATAACTAACAAAGACAACATAGATGTTTCAAGAGCTCTCCGCTTGAAAATGCAGCACAGAAAGAATCATGTAAGCCCAGCAACTTGACACATTTTCATTCAAAAATCATAAGCTCCTCTTCTGTTCCAAGGTGCCTTCTGAAGCACTTCCTTATACAGGCTTTCTATTGAGAGCAGTCTTCAGTTCTACTCTTTCTCCCTCTGGTCTTTGCCAGCTCCAGCTTGCACATCACTCTTCCTCCAACACATATGCATAAACTGTGATTCTGACTAGAGGAATAAGTCAATCCTCCTCATAAATCAGGATTGCAAGGACAGATTTATTTTACATCATTCAGCAGTACTACACCTCAAATGCTTCATCACATCCTGAAAAACTTTACACTGAAAAAGTTCAGCCTTTATGAAAGGGTGGGAGTGATCCTGAGATAAAGTTGTCAATGAAAATGTCTCCATAAAATCAGGCCAAATTTAATATCTTCACTGTATTTCCTTCAAGTTTTACCATACAAATTAAATAAGGGTGTGTTCTGTAATAAGTGCTTGTTTCAACATTTACAGGAAATGAACAGTGGACTGACTTACTAAAGTCTTTATATTTTAATCTCAAAATTAACCCACACAGAGTCTTCATAAAGGTATGTGTCTCTTACTCTGAATAGACTCTTTCTGTATGATATTGTTAGGTCTCATATATTTGAATTCTATTTTTAGAAAGAGTGAATGCAATAATATTTCAACTATGTAATTTAGCAGAAACAGAACCAAGCGTGTTGATTCATGCACCAATTAAATTAGAATAGCTTAATGCATCCGTTTAATATTCTAAAGCCTTGTGGTTTTTATAGAGCTGTGAGATCTCTTAAGATATTTTCTAGGAATAGGGTCTGGTATAAATTTTCTTCAGTAGTCATATTCAGACCTGATAGCAACACACTGTATATCAGAATCTCAGTAGTATATGAATGATTTTGAAGATTTCTGGTAAAAAAGGGTTTGCCCATTGCTCTTAACCATCTCGGATGTGATGGGGCAGATTGACATTTTTCTGAATTTCCTACCTGCTTTTAATTGTCCTCCA
Organism: Amazona ochrocephala; assembly: GCA_039720435.1. Lineage (NCBI taxonomy): Eukaryota > Metazoa > Chordata > Aves > Psittaciformes > Psittacidae > Amazona > Amazona ochrocephala. The sequence continues at coordinate 69,474,427 of CM077879.1, forward strand.
TGGGTCTGCAGGAGCTAAGCAGAAGTGAGCAAAACCAAGCACAAGAGATCAAAATCAGTGGAGCAAAATACCATAAAGCTCTAGCTGCGTTTGTTTACCTTAATTGTAATGATTGCCCAAGGGCGTGATTTCTCAACCATAGCATATTCATATTCCTTTTGTTTTACAGTTGCAGAAGATATGGATTAACATTCAGTCAGAGGATAAACAATTCAAGGATATTTACTGAGTCATTTCCAAAGTGATTAAGATTTTGCTAGCAAAATTTCACTAATTCACAGCCAAACTCTATGTCTGATTTTTGTCTTTTTTAAAGTGCACTGAATAATAGGAATTAATTTCAATAATTTACATGCTACTTAGTTACTTGAATATCAGCATGATGACTTATCAGAAAAAGATAATAGCTTTGCTGAAACAAACTGAATTTGTTTGCCTCTGGATTTTTATTATTTTTTAGGAAAAAAGTGGCGCTATCATCTGCACACTGCAAAACGGAATATTTTGAGAACTTATACACTGTGTTAATGCTATACTACATTTTTTCTAATGGAAGCAACCTGAAAACATTCACTCAAATGGAACCAAGTGTGCTACTGGCAATTGATTACTAAACCAAGCCCTTTGCAGTGACACCTAGGCCAGATTTCAATAATCTTGAGACACTGCTTTTTCCCCCTGCCTGCCTATTTAGGAAGACTGACTTTGCACAGGGACCTATCTATCCACAGTGCTGTGTGCTGGCAGGGAGGGATGGGGCTGTGAAGACATCGTGGAAGAGCCATGGTGGCAGGGATGTATGCTTGCCTTGAAGCCCTGCACGGATGAGGGCCCACAGCTGAGGCACTCAGGTTTTATCTCCATGGCGAGGTACCATGCAGGCAGCTCTCTGCTCTGCTTGTTACCATTGGACAATCAAATGGGAGAATCCCACCTCAGGCTGCCACATCCCTCAGCTCCAGGAGGGAGCCTACCTGGAAGAAGGGAAGGCCAGTGCAGAGCTGCATGTGAGACTAAGGGGTACTGAGTTCCGTATGCTAATGGCTTCTGGGTTATAAGAAGGTCACCTGACCATGCTGCACAATGGAAATGCAACTGATACCTAATCACCTAGAAAATGTGTTGGGAGCTATGAATAGTACTACAAGAGGCTGGACACTTGCAAGGTTTTTCCTCCTGTATCAAACACTTTAGGTTCTGGGTTTATGGTCTTGCATGTTACAGAAGGTCAGCTAGACACAGACATGAGTCCAACCAAAAGAAAAACTCTGCTAGAACTTGCTGTGCCACAAATACACTGAAAAATGCGAAAAAATCCAGATGTATTTACTGTGTAATTCTGGTACAAATGAACAACAAGGAGTGAAAAAAACAGAGCAGAAAATTACAGGGTGCTAGTGATCTCATCAAAAATACTGGAAATGTTTGCAAGCCTTAGATTTGTCATATTACCTAGCTTTCTTGTTGGGCTGTAAAATAACATTTAGAGCTGTCCTGAAATTTCCTAAAATGTCATGTTTAAGTGGCACTTACCTGACTCTCCAGCCTGCTCAATGCTCTTGCAGTTTCGTGTTGGCTGTGCCGTCCCCAGCATCCTGCCTGCTGAATCATTACTCAGAACAGAAGCACAGAATCTGGATCAGGAAAGTACACTGTGGGACCTAAATGAGGAAAAAGTATGCATAATGTTGCAATAGAGTTCTGAGTGGTCTCAGCCCATTATTAAGAGCATTCAAAGCAGGAAGTTGCTGAAATTTTGCAAGTAACTATTGCAAGTTCCTTTAAATCTTCTAAATTAAAGGAATGCACAAGACAGACTTTCTGAAAGGGTTATTTTTGTCTAGATAGTAGAGACTCACCTTTGAGTGTTGCAATGTAAGGGGCGTTCCCACTCAAGAATGTATATTGTCATCAAAAGATGATTTTTGTGACTTCTGATGATAATCAGAAGAGAGGTTGTAGCCCAAGTAGCTAATATTAAAGTCATTGATATCAGTATAATTCTGCTTTTTATTAAGTGCTGGTAGAGATCTCCTGTTACAGCACAGCATGACAATCGCTTTTAATAGTCACCTTCTACATAGACAAAGTACAGTCCAGCTATGTGGTTTTACTTTTGGTCTCACCTATCTTATAAAATAAATTAGAAGAGAATAAATGAGAAGAATCAAGACTGGGTCAGCAGCAACCCACTATACCGTTTAAGCAGTGTTTTCATAGTAAGGATCATGACATCTGTTTAACCCAGCTCATTCCCCATTTTATTTACCTTTTTACAGATGGCACAATAAAATTATTTCCAACACAATCAGCAAGAAATTAGTTTTTGAAGGAGCCTACCTATGGAAGTTGTGGAAGCTCCATCCTCAGAGGTATTAAAAATCAACCAAGACTGGAGCAAACAGCTCTAATTTTGAAGTTAGCCCTGCTTTCGGTGGGAGGCTGGAAGGGGTGACCTGTAGATACCTCTTCCAGCACAAATTATTCAATGAATTAGGCCTTGAATTAAAAAATCTGATGGAGGAGAGAGGAAGAAATGCACAAAAATGCACAGATGTGTGATTGCATGAGCACTATTTTCTTAGAAAATTAAACTAAACACTGATAATTTCAAAGATATAGGCTGGGAACACAGTCTTATTTCTATATAGGTAAAGGGACTATTGCCTCCAGTTTTCTTAGAGCTTTATGCAGCAGGGTCTAAAAACAGTTAGACTGTTTCAGTTGCTTTTACTTTGGTCAAGCTGAAATTGTTAGAGCTGAAATTTTCAACATTGAATTACTTTCTCAGGCTAGTTATTTTCTTTTAAGTCCCATCAAGAGTAGTTCAGTCATTTCCAAAAATAAATTAGCAGAAATATGCATTTCTTTCCTCTAAAGAAAATGCTTATAACCATCTAATTAAAGCTGTGCTTTTTAGAAATGTATTCAAGTTTGGCAGCCTAGAAAACCTGCATAAACTTGGCCAAGTCATGAGTGTCTTAGTTTACATAATTGTGGAAGTGATTTGTTGGCACTGTGTAGTTGATCTCCAGCAGTCTCTTCACGATGAACATAATCCATCTTGGAAGCTTATAGGCAAGCAGAACTCTTTGTATTCAAAAAAATGCCTTCCTACAGGAAAAACATAGTGAATGCTGAGGAGCAGAAATCCATGGTGCTGCTGGTGCACAGCAGTGGAATTTGAGTACTACGAATGGAAAACACTGCAAAGAATTAAGAAAGGGTAGATGTGAAAGGAAGAAGGGAAGGTTGAGTGGAGCAGAATGATTTATGAACACTAAGCATATTCTTCTTGAGAACTTGAAACTCAATCCCATGCTCACTGCTTCCCCATGAGTTCATAATTTTTAAAAGGTATTAAATGTTTAATCCCAGAAGCTGTGGCTGCCCCATCCCTGGCAGTGCTCAAGGCCAGGTTGGATAGGGCTTTGAGCAACCTGAAGACATTTTTTTATTAAATAAAAAAGAATAAAATAAAATGAGTGAAAGAAAGCTGTAAGCAGCAACGCATCATATAAACCCCAGTCTGATGATTTCTGCCATTACCAGCATCTGGTGTTGATCATCATAGGGAAGGATTACACTTGGAATCCCCAGGTTGATAACAGAGACCTGTGCAATCCCAGGTGGGCTCCCGGTGCCAGCTTCCTTCTCATCCTCTCTGCTGCCCAGCAGTGATCTACACTCCATGTGTCAGTCCTGAGTAAAACTAATCACGTTAACTCAGAACTGATCAAAACTCAGGAATATGAAACACTATTTGTTTTATTTATCCTGCTAAGAAACAGCATAAAGAAAACCTCCACCTAGCAAATACACCATTACCAAAGTACATTATCAGGGAAACAAACCATACTTTTTGTTTTTCTTCCACAATGTATAGTAGAGGAGCCTGCAAGAATTACTGTGACTCCCATTCCTGTATTCTTAAAAACATACTACATGCACTCATTTTTAACAGATATGCAGACATCTATTATTTTAATGACGTTCAAACTGAAGCTCCATGACCCAGGAGAAAGCCAGTATAGCTTATACAAACAGTTATAAATAGTTATTTTTTAACAGGTGTGCTTACATTGATACCTTTTACTCTCACAAGCAGGTTGTTGGCAGTAACCAGCTGCAGCTTTTAGATGTCAGGCACATAGATTTCCATGTTCCTGCAATACCTTTCCTTAGTCCTGGAAGGGCAGGTAAGGTTCTTACTTCTTCTTCCAGGAAGACAGACATTTACGCTTTGTCACTTGCCAGGGATAAATGCAGACACCACTGGTGCAGGTGCCATCATTCTTAATTAGCCAATGCAGCACGAAAAATGGTCAGAGCTCATGTCTGATTTTCCATCATGTTGGTTACAGAATTGATATTATGTTAATAATACTTAACAACATGTTAACTATTCATAAGAAGTTCACACAGTTATGTGAAATTAAAACTTGTCAGTGTTGTTACTCCTTTACATAAAATGAGTTTTCTACTGCAAGAGTTGTTCACAAGATCATAAACTCAACAAATGCATCATTATATTTCGTATCTGCAACAAACAGGATACGTGGCAGACGGTGACCTGACATCCCTGATGAGTTCAAGTCCTTTCTCCAGCCGGGACAATAAATTTCTCTACACTGTCCTTATTTATAACATAAACTCTATGGAAGGAAATTACTGAGCACTTGACATTCATAGCCTTCTGGCGGAGACTAAAGCCACGGAAGGGTGGAGTGAGAACCAGTTTTCGCTGGTGGTTTAGAATATGGTGATTCCTCTACTAAAAAATAAATTACAGCCACTAAACTATATTTACAGAAAGGCACCCTAAAAAATAGGTAAATTCTAGTCATGGATGGACTGGCTTAGCAACTTTGCTGGAAGATTTTTTTAACAGTCACAGGGTACAACCCTTCTAGTCTACAGGTATTTTTTATAGAGCAGGATTTTAGAAACAGTTTTGCCATGAGTAAAAATATTGGCCATGTTTTGGTAAGAATTTTTAAGCATTGTTAATTCATAAAGTATTAAACTGTTAAGTTGCAATTTATAGCAGTTATAATGGCAAGAATATCTGAGTTATCACCCTGTTCTGCCACTAAAGACATACCTCATCTGTTATAGCACGAAATACTGTAAGATGGTTTGTAATGATGCATATATCTTGTTACCTGCTGATAATAACCTATCAGCAGTGACAACAGTTTAATTATATTGCACATCTCCTGCTGGCTTCCAAATATTTCTGCTGCTCTTCACTAATTTCTTGGCTAAAAAAAGTATGAGTCTTATTTTACACTAGTACCTTAATTTATGAATGGAAGACAGAAAATTTTTATTATCTGCTGAGGCGCCTAAATTCTTTTATTGTCATCATGATATAAAAATCTAGCCCCAGATGCCCATAAATCCTGAAAGATGGTGGAGAAAAGGCCTCACATCAGCTAAAGGGTGTGGAAAAATCCCAGACTAGAACTCTCACAGGGATGTACAGAGTATTATCTCAAAGGTGGTACTCAGCCCTGGCCAAATGGGATCTTTGCTTGCATCGATACAGTACAGGCAGTTTGAGTGAAATGTCTTTCTCTTATCTCTTACTTCTTTCTTCTTTTCCTTCAGGTTCATTCTGAGCATGGGATCATCACACCCATCATGGGAACAGCAAGAGCAGAGGACCCTTCAGTAGGCAGGAACCTTTGAGGTGGACACCAATGGCTAAGGCTTAGTGTTTGACAAAGAAGCAGCGAGAAAGTAAATTCATCTGGGATTACTGATATGAAATCAGAAATCCTTTTGTCTGTGAAAGACTAATCTGTGTGTCCAGGTATTGGAGATCTCCAACATGGTTCTATCTCTTTCAACTCCAGCTCAAAAAGGAGTTCTAAGCATATGTTCCCATGAGGACCTATTAATGGTGCGTTCTACCACAGTTGGGTCTTTGCAAAGAGAGCTATATCAGCATGTTTGTTAATATGTCAGAATATATTCCTGGAGTGAAATCATGTCCTCTTAAAGCCTGTAAAATGGGAATCAGGAAACTAGGTTGAGTAAGAAGAATGTCTTTAAATTTGGGAACTCCTGATAAAAAGGAAGGTTTTGCTTTATATGTATTTCTCTGAATAATGAATAGCTGATGATAAATAATTGATAGTAGGGATTTCTCCCTTTCATTTCTGAGCAATTACTTTTGGAATACTTTTGAAAATTAGAAATATTTTAGCATGCATGTGCAGCAAATGGGATATTTGAGATGTTTTTGCTTTGCTAAACATGTTATAATTTGGTGTAGAATGTTGAAAATATATTATAATAATGAGAATTGGCAGTGCATTACATTCCTGTAGTTAACATAACCTTTGAAGTCACTATTTTTCGTCTGAGTTTTTAAGTCCATGGAAAGACCTCATGAAAAACATCAATTCACTCTCCAGGGTTTTAGCTTCTACTGATGGCGCAGTCATAAAATAGAGGATATAGCAACAGACCATGTCATGTAAAAAAAAAAAAAAAAAAAAAAAAAGAATAAAATACGTACTTCTGTGCAGACTAACAGGTAAGGTTGGGCTGCTGTGCTTTACTAACCCCTGCAAACAATAACACTCTACTGGCCTGCAGAACAGTGATCTGCTTTATACCACAAAACATGTTATTTTGATAAAACAACATGTCTTACAGTGGGGCTGTTCTGGATTGTTCTTCTCCCTGATCTACTGGCTGCAGCAAGCTGAACTCCCTCAGCACAGAAGAAGGAAACATTTGAGAGAACCCTGGACCTGACATTGGAAGATTTGTGTCAAATTCATTACTGGCCATGGCTTGGAAGAGACTGCCAGCAGAAGTAGGAAGAAACTTTACAGTCTTCATAAAAATTCCAGCACTGTGTTATCCATACTACCCAATTACTCCACACCAGCTTGTACCTCTGTCCCCTGTGATCTCTATTTTCACTGAAGAGCTAGGAATCCTCAGAATTGATCTGACCATAGTATTCTTTTTCCTAGACAATTCAAACATTCCTGAAGACAGCAGTGTATCACAGAATCATTTAGGAACAACTATTAACCTAGTGCTGCCAAGTCCACCACTAAGCCATGTCCCTATGTGCAGATCTACACATCTTGAATACCTTCAGGGTGGTGACTCACCCAGTTCCCTGGGCAGCTGTTCCAATGCTTGATAACCCTTTTGGTGAAGATATTTTTCCTAATAGCCGATCTAAACCTCCTCTGGCACAACTTCCAGCTGTTTCCTCTTGTCCTATCACTTGTTACTCAGGAGAAGAGACTAACACTCACATTGTCACAACATCCTTTCAGGTCGTTGTAGAGACACATAAGGCCTCCCTTCAGCCTCCTTTTCTCCAGGCTAGACAACCCCAGTTCCTCAGCTGCTCCTCATAAGACTTGCTCTCTAGACCCTTCACCAGCCAACACTCCCACACAACTTGGTGCTGTCTGTAAGCTTACTGAGGGTGTACTCAGTCCTCTCATTCAGATCACTGATAAAGATATAAAACAGGACTGGCCCAAAACAGCCCTGGGAACTACCACTTGTGACTGGCCACCAACTGGATGTAACTCCTTTCACCACAACTCTTTTGGTTCAGCCATCCAGCCAGTTTTTTACCCAGGAAACAGTATGATTGTCCAAGCCATAAGCAGCCAATTTTTCCAGGGAAATGCTGTGGGAAATGGTGTTAAAGACTTTATAAAGACTACATAAACAACATTCACAGCCTTTCTCTTATCCACTAAGCAGGTCACCTTGTCATGGAGATCAGGTTAGTTAAGCAGGACCTGCCATTCATAAACCCACACTGACTGGGCCTGATCGTCTGGTTGTTCTGAACATGCCATGTGATGATACTCAAGATGATCCTCTCCATAGCCTTCCCTGGCATTAACATCAGGCTGACAGGCCTGATCAGTTGCCTGATCTTCCTTCAGCCCTTCTTGTGGATGGGTGTCACATTTGCTAAATTCCAGTCTACTGGGATGCCTCATTTTGCCCCTTTTCCCCCTCATTTCTAGTTTAAAGCTCTTTCAATAAGCCCTGCTAACTCCTGCATTAAGATCGTTTTTCCCCTTTGAGACAGGTATACCTCGTCTGTTGCCAGAAGGCCTGGTGTCATGTAGACTGACCTATGATCAAAAACCCAAAAATTCATCTGGTGGCGCCAGGCTCAGAGCCAGGCACTGATCTCCTGGCTCTTTCTGTTTCTTCTCTTATCATTCCCTGCAACTGGAAGGATAGAGGAGAGCACTGCTTGTGCTCCTGATCCATTAACCAATTGTTCCAAGGCCCAGAAGTCTCTCCTGCTTGCCCTCAGGCTTCTTGCTGCAACTTCATTGCTGCTTACCTGAAAAATCAGTAGTGGGTAATAACCTAAGGGCCATACAAGGGTAGGAAGCTTTCTCTTCACATCTTTAACCTGCGCCCCAGAGGGGCAGCAGACTTCTCTAAGCAGTGGGCTGGTCTGCATATTGGGCCTTCTGTTGCTGTCAGAAAGGAGTCTCCTATGACAATGACCTAATTTTCTTGTTTATGGAAACTGTTCTGATGCAGGGCAAAAGCTAACTTAACCTCAGCAACACCTCCATGCTAGATGAACTATTGTTTGGTTCCACTTGCACATGCACAGTCTCATACCTGTTATGTGAAGGCACCTGGGAAGGTGGAGTAGTCACAGGGGAGACATGCCTGCTGTGCCAGGCAGGAACTTGCTGCCATTGACCTCTGTCCCTTAAGTCGTAGTGTTCAGCCAGGCAGAGGGAGGATAGGGGATCCTCCATATTACATGCTGCAGCCTCGCACTGGGCTGACAGCATGCTCCTGCTGGCGCTCTGCCTGGGCAGCTGTGTCAGTCATGGGGGGTGCAGAGCTTGAAGAGGCCATGACTTTCCACCAGGTGGATACCGTTGCTGTCTGGTCGAGCTGACAGGGCCCTTCCTGCAAGCCCTTCTGCCTAGCTGCTGCGCAGACTGCTGCACCACACCCTTCTTGCCTGCCCTGATGGCTCACGCTCCCTAAGGACTTCTCTTATACATGGAGCAGGAGGCTTGCTCACCATTGCTCCTGGTCCCATCAGCCACTGTCACCTAAGCTTCAGGATCCTGGTGGCTCTCTCAGCTCCCCTCAGGTTCCCCAGTGCAAGAACCTCCCTGTGCGCCATTCTAGAGCTCTTCATGGCCGATCATGCCATCACTGGAGCTGCATGCCTCCTTATAATGTTGCGCTCTAAAGAACTTGCAAAGCTGACCTTTACTGTTTGGGTTTGTAGAGCTGAATTGATCGTGACAGACTATAAAGCCATGCTACTTGTTCTTAAAGAGTTTAGGACAGTTCAGTAAGCTTCCAACAAATGAATTGAATACCTCTATTGATCTGTAAAACTAATTTGTTTATACTAAGTTGATATCTAATGAAGTATCTCCTTCCAAGATAAAATAATGAAGTGGTACCTTTCCATTTGTCTAGTACATCATATAAATTGATAACTGTAAAAAGAAATGAACACAATCATAATAGGCAAAGGAAGTGCTGTGCTAATGACTATTTGGAAAATATATCAAAACATGCTGTGATAATTATAATCACAAATTTCTTCTGCAAGATCAGACTCTTAAAAGAAAGCAGCACAAATATATCTGCTGTATGCAGAAGGAATCGCAAGGTACTGGTTGTGCACAGCAACAATTTCCTAATACTGACTTTTACAGATGAAATTTTGCAGGTTTTGACAACAGAATCCTTCACAAGTTTCTGCCCCACTTCTTTTTCCTCCTGCCTTTAATTTTTATTAGGTGGAAAATAGTAATTTTAACAACAGACTCATAAATGCATTTGCTTACTCAAATTTACAACAGGCTAATACCTCCCTATTATACTGCTATCAGCTATGATGTCTCCATATAACTGTTTTTAGTAGGTTTCCACTAGACTGAAGATTTTCAGTTCTTTGCCTGTATTTAATGTTCTTTCAAGTGTATACACTAAGACAGTAAATAACTTTTCTCCCAGCTTTTTATTTCTGCCTTGCTATGTAAACCACAGTCACAGCAATATCTGTTTTTTCCTCATGTTTGCCGTGTGAGTTTGTTAGGAACCAACGACAAATTTTCACTGGCTAGCACCAATTCTCTGTACTTGCTGATGTCTTTCACACAGCAGAAACAGAGAAACAGGTGCCAGGTATAAGGTTAAATACAGTACATAGGCTATGTCTTTTATATTTATAGCAAATCTTATGAGACAATTTGTAAAAACATTAACCAAAACCAATTGCAAGCTAAGCAATGTATTTTTTCAATACAAGAAAGAAAGAAAATTGAGAGGATGTTAAAAGCTTTAAGATACTCACAAGTCTCAGAAAAGCCGTGCAGCAAGCCGGCACAGAAGTTAGGATAAAGTTTGCACTAGTGACAGCAGCAATGCTCCACCCCCTCCTCCTCCGTTCTCTTTTACTTTCAGTTGTTACATAATAATATAGGACTACATTTGTACTAAATATAACACAGAACTTATTCTCACCACAAATAGCAGATACTAAGGATTTCCTACTGCTCTTTCTGAGGAATGTTGAAACTTAGGGAAAAACAAAACAGAACAAAATCGTGGTGAAAGACATATACCTGTGATTCAGAAGGCAAAAAAGTGACTGACAAATGAGAAAGGCAGCTTATTGCTGGTCCAAACAGCAACATTTAGGCACGCTACCTCTTATCCTTCCATAAAGGGAAGAAAGTGTGCAATTGTCTCTTCACCGTCACTTCCCCCTTTGGAGCTTTAATGTATCCTTCCCAGCCTGAGCTCTGAAGAGTTGCTTAACTTAAAAGCAAACGCTGTAGCTTTATGCTGTGACTCCTCCGCCGCAGCCTTTTCAGTGTTTTACCGTGCAGCTGCCACAAGGGGGGAAACAGGGGCTGCCTCTCGGCGCAAGATCGAGGAAGAAGAGTACAGCCGTGGAAGAGGGTTTCACGGATAGAAAAGAGCTTCTCCAAAAGGTGCAACATCTGACTTGCTGTGGGACGACAGGACAGAGAGTTGTCATAAGTCCAGATGACATCAGAAGAGGATCTCTATAAAGCAACTGAAACAATTCTCTGCAAATTGCGCTGAACTCCAAGGTTGTGGATTTTAGCTGTTAAGAAAAGGTAGTTAGTGCCTATGATAATCACAGGATGTGACAGCTGTAATTCTAAATCCTGCTTAGACACCTCACAATGAAAAATCTTTATAACTTGAGTTAAACTTCATAAACATCGTCCCGCAGATGAAACTTGGCAGCTGCCTTGGAGTGCTCTCAGGTTTCCAAGACCCACCTCTAAAGAGTCGTACACTCCAGAGGCAACAGTCAAGATGGTACCTCCTCTCTGTGTAGTCTTCTTTTGTTCAGAAGAATTATCCTCTTCTGTGGGTGCTGGTTGTTATTCTGTATGTGTCACACTCTGTAAGGTGGTAAAAATATTCTGCAGCTAAATGAGAATGGTTTAAAAATTACTGTCTCCTTACTGAAGAAGAGATGAGTTTCTAGAGTTGGACATTTCCTTCCTCTTTCTCAGTGAAATAACATTTTTTTTTCAGGAATACTATTAAAAAACTGGTGAACAATAGGAGTCAGTTTCCTGTGCTGTGATATTCTATTAACATCAGATTCAGAAAATCTACTTAAGGACATTAGTATGACTGCTGTATCTCGAAAAACTGTTGTACAAAAGAGAGAAATAAGGACTGGAACTCAGTGTTCCCTAACAGTGCTGCATGACAGATTCATTACATGAGGCAGCTTACTGTCATTTCTCATCATCCCTGTGCACAGTACCCTGTGGTCCGATGCTTGGGTCTAGTATCCATTCTGGATGCAGAGGAGGCACCAAAGGGAAATGCCAACACGCTATTAACTCCTGTACAGGATCTGGTTTGCAGTCACTCCACTGCAAAGAACATTCCAGCAATTGAATACAAGACAAAAAAGCAGAATTCACAATTGCATGCTCTCCAGGAACTCTTGTCTCTCACAGATGACATTGCATCTGCATCTCCAGAAAAGCAGCTCCTTGTGCTCCTTGCACTCTGTCTCAATGTAGAGTGTTAATGTCACTTTTTATGTGGTTGCAGAGATCTCAAAGGTGATATCTGCCTCAGCTGGAGGCTGCCAGAAACCCAGGCAGGATTTGAAAGAGAAAATGAAAGTACAGACTTGGCTGGAATGGTACAAAAATACAAGTGAAAAGGAGGTACCAGCATTGCAGGAAAAAAAAAAAAAAAAAAACAGCCTGAATAAATATTTAAACCAAAGGAACATGCTCATTTACTAACTGTCTTGTGCTAAGGGTACTTCTTCTAAGAGAAAGTGGTCATAAACACCTCTGTTTGTTTCTTCAGTTTGCTCCAGCTCAAAGAATGAGAGTGAATGATTTCAAGTATACATGTGAATGTATTTGGACCTGGGATCCCAAAGTCTCTCATATTTGTTACTGTTTAAAACTGAAGGAAAATAGATTGTTTTCCACTTGTCTTCACTTTTTGAATTGGTGCCTTCTCCGTACTATAATTTGTCAGAATTTTCTCAACTAGGAAAAATTTATAAGCAAACAGCCAAAACCAAGCACACAAAGCTTTAGGTACTCACGAGTTATTCTGTGGGAAAAGAGGAAGACTCATTCAATATTTTTTTTAATCACTTTCCAAACAGTTTCCTTTGAACACTGGGAAATGGAAATACTGTATATAGGGTGGATTTTTATTTTGGTTTTAACTCCATCTCTAGGTTTGTTCCTTCTTTAAGAATTATATTTTACTGGCAATTCTGAAGTTAAAAAGTTTTAATTTCTAGCTTACTATAAAAACTGCCCCTAACATTGAAGTAATTGTAGATAAAAATAATGCACGTATTAGTATGTAGTATGTTACAAGAGAGTGGCAATATCACCTGTACTCCCTCAAAATTCAATTCTCATTAATTTTTTTAATTACACAAAAATATCCTTCCTAATTACGCAAGGGACATTTTGTGGTCACCTAAACACTACTAACCATATCAAGGTGTTTATTTGTAGCATAAATTATTCTGCTCTCTTACAAGCATAGTACCCCATTCTAGTTTATGCAAGTTTTATTTATAGTGGATACAGGCTATTTGGCAAGATATTGGCAGTTGCTCTCACTAATGAGCTACTAAATTCTTATTTAGTATTGTAAGTGAAGTGAGAAAGAATGTGAGTAACTTACAGCATGCAAACAGTAAAGTGAAAACAGATGCATGAATGTCATCTTGAAAATATGAAAGGATAACTGAAAAATCAAATATGACCATCCTGACTTGAAGGAACAATACCCAAATGTTTTGTGCGGCTGCACAATAGCCAACAAAAAGTTTTGGTTTGCTATCCTCTTTAAAGTTTGCCCGTACTCTCATGAAATTCATTTCTTTGGAACTGGTATTAGTTCTGCTGCTGAATACCAGGAGAGGAAGTATTGCTACAGGGGCAAGAGTGAAGAAGGGGGGAAGAAGGCTGAGTGCTTAAAGACGGGACTGCACCATGCTCTTCTCACCTGCTGTCTCAGTATCAGTTCTTTTTAAAAAAAGTCTCAAAATGGAGGGCTGCTCTGATAAGACATCAGCTTTGATAAGCCATTATGCTCTCATAAGCATAATGAGTTTCTTTTTATTTATTTACACTGAACTCCAAGATTTGTAGAGAACCTGAACCCAAATGTGCAGGCAGATGCAGAGGATGGTAATTGCAATTTGAATAATGTATATTCCTGAGTATTTTTTTATTATACTGTTTCTGCTGTGTTGGAATTTTTGCCACAGGGCTGAACTACTTCATTCTCAGTTATTAACCTCATGAATTTCTGCATAAGAATATTAAAGAGCTGTTGTTTTCTTGCTCTAGGTGACAGAGTTGATATAAAGAGCACATAAGCATGTACAACTTTGTCTCCTCTCAATCCCAGTGTGGCAGCTGCAGGACCTAAGTCAAGGGGAGACAGCCTTCTGCCTCTAAGGAGTCACATCCCAGTCATCCCACCAGAATTCCTCATTACTGCATGTTGTTTCAGCTAAGGTGAGCCTTGATTCTAGCGGTAATGGCTAGCAGTTGAGTGCCTTGCTCCTCAGCAGAAGATAGAGGGGAACTTGTATGGTGAGGGGCTTAGGTAAATCAGTCGTTGATATATGCTAGGAAGGTGTATTTCTGGAAATCAGAAAACTTCAGCAAACCATACACATAAGTGAATTTGGGAATTGTCCCGCACCATTGTCGTAAAAACACATAAACCTGTATTCAAGACAAATAATTCTATGGTGGAGTAATTGCTGTGATAGGATATGCAATATACAAAACCTGTTACTAGGTGGGAATGTGTGAAAATCTATGCAACTTCATGGCTGGTATAGGACTATGGATAATCTGTCTCTTTTTTCTTACTCTGTTATAATGTGTCCTAAATTACAAACTCTTCAGATTGGTTCTTAAAAACTTCTGACATCTCAAAAATGCTATTTAATTTCTACACACATCTGGAGATACGTTAATATTCTGCCTTTCAGAAGCATGCGCAGTATTTCTGGTATGTTATAATTTATCAACTATTGCCACTAAGCAGGAGACATTCCTATTTAAAGAGATAGTCTTTCCAAAATAAATCACATCAATTGCTAAATTAGCAAAAACAAAACAAAGGGGAGAACATTTAATGCTTAAAGTTAGTAGGAATATGGTTTTGTATCTGAAAAAAGCAAACGCAGAGAAATGAACAGCTCTTAGTTGGAGTCATGTGAGGAACCTATAATCTTAAGTGTTCGGTTTAGTGCCTTGTTAAACAAACACTATCCTATTGAGACAAAATATTTGAGTATTGCAGCCTAAAAGTTTTCCTGAAAGATTCATTCCTTAATTTGCATGACAGATATAGAAAAATCATTCATAAAATAGAATAAATATGTGAATAAAAGAAGCTGGCCAATATCCCAAAAGGCACGTCTTCATTTACAGCAGTTCTCTCAAGTTATACTGTGTTATTTCTCTGTGTTAATCAACCTGAAGCACAATGGCCGGACCATAAAAGTCTTGCAGTTCACTCTGTCTCAGTGGTCTCTGATGGAGAGAGCTACACTCCAAATCCACAAACCTGTTAGAGAATCTAATCCTTATTTAAGTTCCCAGCTAGTTACCATAGGAGTCATTCTCTATTCAAATACTTCTAGGTATTTAGGTGCTATGCACATACTTTTGATAACTTGTCACTTTCTGAACTGGGTAGCTGAATCCTAGTGCAGTGTGCCTTGGGAGTCTGGCAGATGTAGCTGTTAGGTTTCACGTGCTGAACAGGACACAGACTGAATTAGCCAATTAGCAGAGCTGGGAGAAGCCTTTTGAGGGCTTGAATGCCCTTGGTTGCACTGGTCATACCCAGAATATAGCTCAGGATCCTCCCCTGAAAGCAGTTTCTTTCTTCACTATAAATCACAACATCCAAAACATGTCTGTCAGTTTTAATCTTTTATTTTATTAGATAAGCATAGAATCATAAAATCATAGAATAGTTAGGGTTGGAAAGGACCTTAAGATCATCTAGTTCCAACCCCCCTGCCATGGGCAGGGACACCTCACATTAAACCATGCCACCCAAGGCTCTGTCCAACCCAGCCTTGAGCACTGCCAGCAATGGAGCATTCACAACTTCCCTGGACAACCCATTCCAGGGCCTCACCACCCTTACAGTAAAGAATTTCTTCCTCATATCCAATCTAAACTTCCCCTGTTTAAGTTTGAACCCGTTACCCCTTGTCCTCTCACTACAGACCCTAATGAAGAGTCCCACCCCACATCCCTATAGGCCCCCTTCAGATATCAAAAAGCTGCTATGATGTCTCCATGCAGCTACTCAACAGAAATTCAAGAACAGTGAATTGAAGAGTTAAAATGAAACGTCATAATAATGGAATGGAGTCACATGGGAGGGGGATTCTTTTCCTCAAAGTTAACTATCTGTCAAAACAATTTGTTGAGATTTCTCAGTCTTAGTTGTGTGGACACCCTCTCTGAGGTTAACAGCCTGCTTTGTGGCTCACTTTACCATTTGCAGTTGGAGCTTTCAGGAATATAGGAGAATTAGATCCTAACTCATATGATGATACAGACAAGTCTTACCAAAAGAAATAACATGCAAAAGAGAGCTGAAAGAGGCAAGAATGCAACTGAGTAATGATGTGTATTCCATCCAGAGTATTTCTGATTTTTTTCCTTTTTAATATTAAATACAATAACCATGACATATGTATCATATTTCTCATTTGATAATACTGTTCTGTAGTTTCATTATACTGTAATATCACTGGTTTCTTTAGCACTCACCTTTTGTGACAAAGGTATAAATCACTCAGTGGAAAGTAATTTCTGTATAGAGAAAACAAGAACTTTGGCTACCAAGTGCACAGAGTGTATTGTAAACACTGTAAATTTAAAAGATTCTGCACAACATACTGTACTTAGCCAAAAGGAAGAAAAGGAATTTCTCCAAGTACTTTAACTTTAAATTAGGAGTCATACCAAATTCGAGGTTGTCTTTGGTTTTGCCGCATCACTTTCAGGTTACTAGTGCATATAAAGTGCCTTTTTATATATTATGACACACTTGTGCAATATTGAAATCCCACATCACCCCACAATATATTGCTCACTCCTTAACATGAAAAAAATCAATGTGCTTTCTGTGGGAAGTCTTAATATGTAGGATACTATGTACAGAAAGATTAATACTCTTGGAGTTATCGAAAGTTTTTACTAGATGATGAAAAAATAGTGTTTTGAAATTTACTATCAATAACTGGTAATTTTTCATTTCAGTCCTGGGATATTTTTTGCTAGCTTACTGTCCTCAGGCCAGCAATTTCTCCCATCTGTTATTTCTTACCTTTCCCCAGAGCATCTGTTATTCAGAAGCAGCAGCTTCCTCTGAATGGTGCCTTTGCTTTCACTGGCCCTGCATGGGACACAGAAATGTTCAATATGCATAAGAATAGAGATTCCCCATTTTTAACCTCTGCTGCTTGCCCTAAATTCTTCTATCCTCTGTCTTGTGACTGATTAGGCTGAGTCACTAAAATTCATTATAGGAATTCACACGATGGCACGCCGCAGCAGAAATGTACAGGGAGTTTCCAAAACTCTCAATTTCCCTGACTGATTATTTATCTGCGTGTACTTTGATGTATCCTGAAACCAGCCAAAGATAAGATGTTTATGGACAGGATTTCCTGTAACAGGCCTCTGAACTCTATCTAGTGAGCAGTTCAAGTGAATTGTCTCTATCAAGGTCCAAAATGGAGTTGCCCTGTAAGTACAAACAGTAGACAAGACAGAAGCAGAGACTGTTAATGGTGGCTTTCCAGCTGCTCAGGCCCGTGGCCAGACCAGGCTCACCCACAGTGAAACAAGAAGGTCTCTGCTTTCCAGAGATACAAAGCCTATGAAGCGACATTTAGCTGTGTGAGAATTTCAGTGTTTCCTAATATCAGCATGTCTAGCTGCCCCTGATCTGTGACTTGCAATTCTTCTTGCTATTCCAGGGGATCTGCAGTCTGCTCGAGATTGTGCGAAATAGGGAAAGACCAGAGATTGACTTCTGGGTTGTGTCCAAACATGGAGCATAAAGTAGCAGCAGCCCTTTAAATTGCCACTGCAATAATGTCCAATCTGGGGAAACTGATAGTAAACCCAAATCTTTTGTCATTACAGTTGGATCAAAGTTTCTGTGCATTAAAATAAAAGTAGAAAGGTGCTCAGCAGGTTATGGTACTCTGCAGAGTTGAAAATGTGGGAGAAAAAAAAAACAGTTTTTTTAATAAAACAATGCTGAAGAGATGAGGTTCAAACCACTCACTGTTGCTAACTTTGCCTTCTTTTCTGTGTCTCCAGAATCTACTTACACAGTACTTCGTCAGATATAACCAGCATCCAGAGATACCTGGAATATAAATAAAAGTCATGTATACTGAATTTTAATCAATATAGGTAAAGATGTTTTTTCACTGGAACAAGCTATGAAATGGAGTTCAAAAGATTGAAAATGACATCTCAATTAAGAATGCAAGTAATGATACATATGGCTATTAGACTTCATGTATGCATTTAATAAACAAATCAAGCTCAAACTCAGGAAAATACGTCGCCTCAAAAAGATTACAGTTTGTGAGATTGCAACTATATATAGTCCATAAATCCTATGTCATGAAGATACTAAGTATTGAACTTGCAAGATATGGAAAGATAGTCAAAGTAGGCAAACCCCAGAACAGACGACTTAATGTCACTTGAGAAAGGCTAATAAAATCTCTCCAAAATCTTAGATGCAGAAAACTATAGCATTTCTTGTCACTCCCCAGGTACCTAAATCACCCGCAAGAGCTTGTCATTTAGGGCTTTTTTACCAGAGGATTCCTTCTGAAGTGACTCCCACTGAATTTAGCAAAGCACGTTTATTTTTGTGCGGTTCCAAATGTAAATAGTTTCCTGTCTTTAAAATGAATGTTGTGTGGCTTAGGGGAGGGATACAATAGAG
The DNA here is from genome assembly GCA_039720435.1 of Amazona ochrocephala. NCBI lineage: Eukaryota > Metazoa > Chordata > Aves > Psittaciformes > Psittacidae > Amazona > Amazona ochrocephala. The sequence continues at coordinate 69,492,991 of CM077879.1, forward strand.
TTCCTGCTGATATTACACTTTCTTGCAAACCGTTCCACGTATTTATACCAGTGGAGACTCTGTAATTTCCTAGATTTACATTACATGCAGCTGGTACATAAAATTGCATGCTTTACTTGTTTCATTCATGGGTAACTTCATGAAATCAATTTTAATCTACCCTCATACACATATCAATAGAAACTTAGACCTGAAAATCTAATAAACACAGTTGTCTTCTGGGACCCCAGAGTAGCAAGAGATCCAGTTTGACTGGGGGAAAGGGCTAAGTCTTGACGCTGTATGTATGAAAAAGTGATTTGAAATTCTGATGATGGTGTAAGTTCATAATATCCTGAACCACAAAGTCTTGGAGGCTTCCATTTCCATTTCCAGTCACCCCAATTAACAAAAGCTATATTCAGCAATTTTTAATAAAATGCTGTATGCTTTACTTTGGCTGAAACAAGAAGTTTAGAGTAAAATGGTGGGTTTTGCTATTTTATACATTTCTCAGAAACAGGGTTAATATACGAAGCTGGTGACTTTCTCATGGCTGCCTGGGAATGTAAATGGCCATTGTGTGATTGGTGAAGGACAATTGCTGTGTAACTTCAGGGTTTAAAAGTACTAGAAATATTAATATATTCCATCTGATCATTTGAAAATAACAGCTTCCTCACCTGGGAAGGAGCAGAGACGGTTTCCTGTGGTCATTCACATCTTGATGTCTGTGGGGTTTCTCTTTCCTCCTCCCTCCTCCAGTGGTTGCTGAAGACCTGCTCACAAGTTCTGCTTTTATAGCACTAGTCTCCACTGATCTTTTTCCCTTCTAAAGCAAAATTTGGATTTCATAGTCATGTTCACCCATACTACCCTGCTTTGAAGATGAGTACTGCTACCATAAGGAGGAAACTCCACACTCCATAAACATTGATCAACAACAGAAAGCTTCCAGTGTTGAATAATGCTGAAAGTTATTCAAGAGGTAATGGTGAATATGTATGTAGTCTCTCTGTCTGAAAGGGTCTGTTAGGATCTGAGATTTTATCAAGGATTCCATTATTTACTTTCTCTCCTTTCCATTTCTTTCCCAAAAAAGGAGGTTGGCCCTTCAGATTTGGATGAGTCTTTCATTTGTGATTACACCTTCTTTAAATATTTTGCTCAAAAATGCACCACAGATTTTTCTGATGAATATGAAATGTTCTTTAGTTGCATGTACAATACAGTTTCTAATTATCTGTGTTAAACCAAAAATTGAATAGTAAAGGTTTTGTGACATTGTTTATTCCATCCTTCTGCCTCAAGGCATGAGTGTGTGTGTATAAACCACACCTAGTGGGTATTTTATTGAAGTGCTCTTCAAAACCTCCAGTTTCACAGGGCTGTGAAGAGAGGAGTACACCAAAGGTAGGATGCTGTGGCAAATGCAGGAGAACTGAGAGAATGAGAAAACACATAGCAGAGAGACAGGTCATAGAGGTACTCAAAAAGAACTTATATAGGACCAGAGTGAAGTGAGCATTACATGCTCTAAATCAGGACCAGAATTGTTGTTCCTCCATGCAAGGATGAGTGGGCAAGGGAGGGTGATATATTTAAAATATCCATGATCTATTGCTGCTAGTTTATAGATTATACATCTAGAAATATTATAAACAGGCAAAGTAAAAACTGTTGTCTGGCACTGGAATGCATGCTTCATTTATAAACCTATCCCAAACAGAGGCTCAGAACAATAGTAAGCAATACGGATAGGACAGGTAGTTTTCAACCTTAATGGTTCTACAAGGTCATTGAGTGAAACAATCAACCCAGCACTGCCAAGTCCACCACTAAACCATTTTAGAGATTAAGACAGATTTGAAACACATGTCAGGTGAGGAAACGGCAGCTGCTATAAATTGGTATAGCCTGCAGTTTTGCTCCTACATGATCAGTGCCTACTAGTATAGAGGATTTTGAAGTTTTCTCTTCCAGAGAAAATACATTTCTACACAAAACAAAATATATTATCATATCCTTTGTAATAATGGCTGTTGGTGTTATAACTAAAAAACATTAGGATGCTAATTAGCATATCTGAAATAGGTATTTATAAGAGTCAGTTTTCTAAGATTTTTCACTCTGAAATATTCACTTGCATTATGGTCACGTCAAAAGACGAAGGTACTTGCAAAGTGCGAATATCAAGATTAGATATATTATCCTGTAGCTAAAACCATTAATATGGACTTCTTAAGGATAGGAGAAAGTGCTGACTTTAAAAACCAGACAATTCCATAGAGTGGATTAGTAAGGGGAGTTAGCAGATATGCAGATGATACCTTTGAAGCTGAAAAAATTTATGTTCCAAAAGCCACAACCAATTTAATTGGTTTTCCAGAACCTGTGACTCTGTTGAGTGTATAAGGTATGAAATAATAGACCATTCTAGTAACACATGTGAGCATTATTGCAAAAAAGAAGAGAAGTCAAAAAGACATGTTGACAGGAAATGAAAACACATTATTTCTATGTTGAAAAAGGGTAAATGTTGAGAGGAGCTTAGTGGTTTAGTGTTGCAGGATAGTTCACTAAGGTTTGTAAGTTTTTAAATGAGCTTCAGTTCATTAAAAGTATCTTAACTTCTCTTAGCCAGATAGCCAAGTGACCAGGTAAAATAGATTTTCAGGTGGGATGTTAGTTAGGGTTATAAGCAATTTAGATCGGTGTTTAATTCTTCTATCCTTCTTTATTATTTTTTTCCTCACCCACCTTAGAAGAAAACGACATATGGAAACAGCAGTTTCTTAACTTTCGGAGTGAAAAATGAGTTTAATATTGCTATGGAAGAACCGTATCTTGAATCAAATTTTTTGTGATTTGTGAACAAATCTTGACATTTTTAAGGTTACTTTCATTTATGTACTTGGAATTAGTACTGCAAATTCAAGTGCTAGCTTTGTTTCATATGGAACTGAAAAGTGTTATATAAAAGCTAGGAAATGCTATCTATTTACTCTGTGCTACTCATAGTGAGTAGTATGTGAAAGCATGCAGTAACATGTCCTCTGTCTTTAAGTAAACTGATTTTTATAAGTTTCTGCTTCTTGACTAAATGACTATTACAATTCAGTTTTCAATTGCATATCTGGAAATGAAACCATTGTCGAATAAGGGATATTACTGAATACTAAACCAAAAAGATGTGTAGTTGAAGAATTAGCTTGTTTGCTCAGCTTACATCCATACCCAATAGATTTTTTTCCTGCTGTCAATAGAGACTTATTCTGCATAATTTAAGATTTTATTTTTTCTAGGCTACATAGCCTAAAGAGTTGTGAAAAGAGCTTTCCATAAATTCACTAGATGTAACTGATGGGCTATTGTCCAGGAAGTGTTTTAAACAATAAGGAGAAGAGTTGTGTGAACTATACCTTTTTATCACTGATAAAAAGACAGTCAACAGTATGAAGAAAATGTATTAACTACTGTACTGGTGGCTCCAGCAGACAGAACTAGCTATTGTGTCTATCTGTTGACACACTAGGGAAAAGTTTCTGTTTAGGGAACACAAACACAATCCCTTCTCTATCTTCCCTTGGCCCTTTCCACCATGCTTAAAAACCTGTGACTACACATAGCAGAAGTTGCGAAAGGCAGTGACCCTTTGGAAGTTCGCAATTTCTTGACTTATTGTTGTCTTCATTACAAAGGAAAGCATTGCAAACACTACTGGTATATATTGTGATTTGAAAAGTAGGGCCACTCTGTGCCTATTCACTCTGTGAATATATAATGTAATGTTATAACTCCATGTAGGCACTTGCTGAAAAGTGTCTTGTCTGCCAGAAAGTTACATGATCTGAACGGCAGCAACTGCTATAGGTAAAACCAGTGTGTGCACAGGTTTCTGGACTGTACAGAAGTCAACTCCTGCAGGCAACTAAAGCAGCCTACAACAGAACAGAAACAGGATTGCTTGCTTCAAATAAAACCTTATCTTGTTTCTATCAATAGCATGATTAAGCTGGTACTTTACTCTGAGGTAAATAAATATTATTTTTTAGTATATTGAAACAAGTAGTGGTTTTTTTCCCCTGCTGTTTTAAGGAACATCAAGACTCAATCCCACAACGTAGTTGTTTGAATTACAAGTTCTGGTTTTGCTGACAATTTTAGGAAGATTCTTTTATGCCATACTTTACACTAGCATGAATGTCGATTTTTTGTTAATATTTCCATTAACAAAATGTGTTACAAAAGTCTGAACGTATTTGTAACAACTTTGATGTTAATCCATGTAAGAGCTTCTCTACAGAGAGATTTAGAAAACTAAGGCAAAGCAATTAGAGTGATATGCATAAATAAAGAGATTTACCACCTGTGTTCTGTTGCCTCCATTTGGGGCTAAAGTGACTTTAGCTCAGATCACTTCAACAGCAACCTCAAAATAAAGGTATACCTTTCATTTCCAAAGGATTACAGGTAGGAAATGTATATGCCAACCAAAGATTTTCATCTTTCGATAGGATATCATTTTTGGAACTGCTAAATAATCTTATCTTGCAAGATGCAGTCTCTTTCAGGGTTCAATATGATCCTTCTTGTTGATATTTTAAGAGTTTCATTCATATTTCTGCATAACTTAGTATGGGTCTGAGCTCACTGGCTCCACCAAATACTGTGATTACAGAAACAGATTTTTATTTAAACAATGTCAGCGTTTTGAATCTTGGCAGAAAAGTAATTGCTGAAACCTTTTCTTTGGGTCACGATGATTAATGTGAAGAACAGAAACTTGAACATGAGGCAATTATAATTGTTGAGTGGAGGGTTATTAGGAGATAAACCTTGGCTTTATTTAAACTATCATTTCCTACATATTGCCATTGTCTTTGTTTCTCTTGCTGTCTCCTCCAGATGTCTTTGGTTTTCTTTTTTTCTACTAAATAGATTTGGGTTGAAGATATGTTTTGACGATTTGTCCAATACACTTCAATTTGTTTGGATAGACCAACTGGGGATGAAGTATATGTTTACCTAGGAATGCTTATTCTTAGAGGAAGAGGAAATTGTATAATTTTTCATATATATATTCAATAATTTGCCTGTTGTTTATGATGTTACATTCTAGCTTAGAAGTTTGAATCTTCAGATCTGACCACTCATCAAGATTTCTTTTTCTTGGTGAAAATTTAACCATTCGGACCTGTAAAAATGCTGATAAACTGGAGTTACTTGCAAGGTCTTCTAAGAAAAGCAGTCTGGTATAATTGCAAGAAAGTGGTTGTTACTAATATTTTCTTCCTCTTTGTAATCACACTTTTGTAACATATTTTCTTACCTAGTATTTGCTAGTTAAGTAAAAGCCTTCTTTAAAATTCTGGTGTTAAATTTTTAATCAGCGCTTCACTATTCCCCTCTGAGATTTCTTACAAAATCCGGCAGTTTTGTCATATGTTGCCTCCATAATCCAATTCCAGCAATTCTGTTTGTTCTGTGGCATACTTTATATTCCTTTCAGCTCTGTATGTTTGTCCATTTGCAACCTCTGGGAAACCAACACTAGCTTCCTTGAATATGGTAAGCCAATTGAGATTATATTTGTCTTTTTGGAAAGATGGGTCTTTTTACTTGGCCCTTCATGTTAGCAAGTTTAACAGAAGATAAATCCATCTTGCTAAGAATATGTTGTAAGATGCATGTAAAAATAACAATGTTGCAGAAACCAGCCAGAAGCAAAGATCTGTTGCAAGTTTACTTACTTACTGTCTTATTAACCAATTGCCTTTGCAGTATGGAAAAGCCTTTAAAATCCAAACACTGCTTTCTAGAGCTTTTGTTCCTGAACTGAAAGTACTAATATCAGTTACTAACAATTAGACATAGGACAAGTGGGACTTCTTGTTACATGCCTAAGCCCAAACTCGTAAATGTGATTTTCATGCTCAAATATGCTGACCCATTCTACAGCACCAGAATGAAACATAAACTATATCCAGTGAGAATAGCATGCTATAGCTAATACTTGTTCAACTGCAACATCTTCTACTGAGACTATCTCAAGGCAGCAAGAATACTAGATTCCTTAAGTCACTGTGAACGCATCCAAGCTCTTCTGGAGCAAGAAATCTGAAACCACCATCAGGCTCTTCTGTAATTCTTAAATTTTATCACCTTTTATGTTGTTCATTATGGTCTCTTCCTCCCTGAGAACAGTCATCCTTACTGTCCTGTCGCTGAAGTTTCCCTTCAAGCACTGAAATGGTGACAAATTGCCATGCAAAAGACAGTCTTCTAGATCTGAATCAGCACTCTTCTGACTGCTATTTAGCAGGGGCTCATGGAAAAGTAGCCAGCCCAAATACTCCTATTAAAAGCGGAAATAATTTCATTTATGCATAAAACTACATTAACCCAACGTAGCAGAACCCTGATTGTTCATCTGGGTGGAGTACTGTAGATTACTTAGTGGTGAATCCCAAAGGTGGCTTCTTTTTAGCTGCAGGGCATAGGCTGCATGCAGTCACTGGCCTTCCCCCACCTTTAATCATTACCTTATCAAACAATGTTACTTTGGTGAGTGCTACACAGAATTTTAGAATAGCAAAAATTCTTGAAGCACATATTTTGTAGTTATTCTATGATAATCAGCACTTTACTTGATAGAAGAGAAGGGTGATAGGGCAAGAGGTTTAACTACTGCTACACAGCTTGAGCATTTTATCATCATCAGATAAATTGCTGCATAATTTGTTTGTAGAGTATTGTCTTGTAATATCTCTAATGGTGTGATGTTCCTAACTAGTTTTCCATGTATGTTTGCAGATTTCATTGTTAATAACAACCCTAATATGGTATTCATTAGCCTGTTAATTACATTGTCATTTAGTAACCCTTGCTTCCAATTACCTTTAATGACATCAGAGTCATTTTTCTGTGCTGCCATTTTTGTGCAACACTTTCCCATATAAATTGCATGCTGTTCTATCTTAATTAAATTTAATAACAGTGGTGGTAGTTTGTAGGGGACTTTTTAACCTCATTTAATGTCAGACCATTTATACTTGTTTGAATTAGGCACTGAAAACGTTTGCATTAATCCAATTACTTTGAAAAGGAGCAAACTTCACCTGCTTCAGATGATTTTAATTAAAGCAAAATCCCTATGAAAGGTCAAACATCCCTACCCGGGCAAATATGTAGAAACATTAGGGTTTTCAGTAAGTACACTCCAGACACAGTGAAAAGTCAACAACAAAGAGAAGGAGGCCATAAAATTTAGTTTTCTTTTCAATTTTTTTTTCTTTTAATAGCAAGAGAAAGGGTGAAAGAGCTGTCATAGTCATTAGTGACTCAATACTGCTGGTTAGACAGAGTCATTAGTGACTCAATACTGCTAGTTGGACAGAACTTCAGGGAATGGTTGCAGTATTTTTTAATTTGGGAAAACTCTACAGGACCTGAATAATATGCTTAGCGCTATGCAGCACCCTGGAAGTTGCACAGTGAGGTTAGAATCATGGCTCTCATTAAAAATAATTATCTTTTTAGCCCACAGAGATTTAAAGCCCTTTGGAGAATCTCTACAGGAGCTGATAAAAAGATTCAAAGAGATGCTAGAGGTCACCTAGTCCATCCTCCTCAAGCAGGCTGTCTCAACCAATACAATTTCTGAAGTTTGTTAGACCTTACAGTCTTACTTTAATAAGTATTTCACAGCTACTTTAGTGGGCTCCAAATGACAGGGTCAAATTGATGCAATTGAAGATTGCTCCAATACTGTCTCTCTCTGAATTTGGAGATGATTGCAGACATTTTTATCCTAGCCTATTTATTTGACTCTAGAGAAGCTGTGCTCTGAAAAAAAAAAAAAGATCTTATGACTTCTTTGAGTGTTGTCTGGAGCTAAGACATAGCTTTGTATGCAGAGGCTGATGAAGGAAAAATTGGAGGTATTTCAGGGATCTGACAAGGAAGATAGCTGCCAGGAAGCATGCTGAATTTAGGAGATGCTGCAAGAAAAGGAGAGGGAAGGAGGAATGAATCTTCACAGTTGGAGGTGAGAGGGAGCAGCCAGCTGTAAGTACAAGCAGGCAGCAATGGTGGGCTATGCTGGGAAGAATCTGTTATTGTGAAGAAGCGGAAGCTGAAGGAACAAAATCCTTGACAGCCTCATAGGGTCATTTTCCCATGACTGACAAGTAAAGTAAGGTAACTATAAAGTGGTAAAGAGACTGGAGCAGCAAACTGTCTCTAGGGGCTGCTCTTTTGATAGCAGATGCCAGTCAGAGTTTTCAGGGGAGGAAAGAGGAAGACACGTCTTTCCTTCCAGAGCACTGCTTAGATCTTGCTTGCCTCTATATTACCCAGCACAAAGGTCTAATAGCTTTCTTCTCAGCTTGCTGAATTCTATAAATCTTGCTGTTAGGCTCATAAGTCACCCTTAGATCTGGTCAGCAGTTTCATAGAATCATGAAGTTATTTAGGTTGGAAAAGACTTTTTAAGATTATCAAGTTCAACTATAAACCTAGTGCTGCCAAGTCCACCACTGAGCCATGTCCCTAACAGCCACATCTACACATCTTTTAAATACCTCCAGGGATGGTGACTTAACCAGTTCCCTGGGCAGCTGTTCCAATGCTCGATAATGCTTTCGTAAAGATTTCTTTTCCTGAAAGCCAATCTAAACCTCCCCTGGTGCAAACTGAGGCCATTTCTTCTTGTTCTATTGCTTGTTACCTGGGAGAAGATATACATGCATTTCACTACAATCTCCTTTCAGGTAGTTGTAGAGAGAGGTAAGGTCTCTCCCCTGAGCCTCCTTTTCTCCAGATGAAACAATCCCAGTTCTCTCAGCATCTCATCACAGAATTTGGTTACAGGACTTGTTCTTTAGACCCTTCATCAGCTTTGTTGCTCTTCTTTGGACACACTCTAGCACCTCAATATCTTTCTTGTAGTGAGGCCCAAAACTGAACACAGTATTTGAGGTGCAGCCTTACCAGTGCCCAGTACAGGGGGATGATCACTTCCTTACTCCTGCTGGCCACAGTAGTTCTGGTACAAGCCAGGATGCTACTTTCAAGGATATTGAAACCCTGACTGGGTCTCCTTGGTACCAGACACAAATAACACATGTAGTATACATTTTAATATTTCTAAATTATAATTTAAAGTAACTTCAGTGAGTTACATAAAAAATAAGTACTTATTATGCTCCGTCTTACAAGCGTTGCCACATGTCTGGCTTCTTCTCAACTTCACACATTTTATTAATTTCCTGCTTGGCTGAAAATCAGTAGCTTACCCTTGTGTTTGCAGCTTGTGTATCTTAGCTGTGACAGGTTAAGTACCTTGCACCTGTGCTTCATTGTTTACAGCTGCTTCTGTTACAGAAAGGGCTTTGCTGTTTGTACTCAATTAGAAAGAGTGCTTTGTCCTGTTCTGGTTTCAGCTAACACTATGTATCTCTTCAACAACATGAAGCCTTCCCACTAATAGTAGAAGCAATTTAGTGAGGGTAACAAGAATTTTTCACCATGCAGGTCTGAATGTAGGATGTATCCTTTCTCTTCAGCTGACATTCTCCTATCTGATATTTTGTGAATAACTTGCTAAAAACTACAGGAAAATGGATTACTGTGTTTTGTTTTCTATAAAATTGGAACTACAGGAATAATCTGCCTGTGCCAATATACTGGTTTGTGTTGTGCAGGGCCAGCTGGTGTGTAGGAGATCTCTGGAGAGTCTTCCTTACCCTGAAGTAGCAAAGCCTTCTTAGGGCCATGGTTCTTTCTGGCCAAAGCTACAGCATCATGTAGAGAAGGGGCAGAATGCAGGATAGGAGATGTTACAGTACCAGGTTATACAGGAGGGACCAGATGCAAAAAGGCCATCCTGCATCACCTGACAGAACGTTTTGTGCATGTGCTACACCACTAGTTACAGTAGATATCTTGGTGCACACTGTTCCATCTTTTTGGTCACCAGATCTTCATCTAATGCTGAAAGTCACTGTTCCCATTATTAGATCACAACATTTTTAAAGTAGAAGCCACATCTCTGCTCCTTATGGAGTATATATAACAACTGAGATTGTTTGGACAGCCACCACAAAAACAAAAATCTCCAGGGATTAATGTTTTATCTATTGAGGTAATATTTGGCAAAGTGAATCCACCAGTTCCCTGGGCAGCCTGTTCCAAAACTTGACAACCCTTTTGGTAAAGCATTTCTTCCTTTTAGCCGATCTAAACCTCCCCTGGTACAAATTGAGACCATTTCCTCTTTTCTTTTTGCTTGTTACCTAGGAGAAGAGATGGACACATGTCTCACTACAACCTACTTTCAGGTAGCTGTAGAGAGGTAAGATCTTCCCTGAGCATCCTTTCCTCCAATCAGAACAGTCTAGCAAACTAATAGCCTAGCAAAAAAGCCCCACATTGTCTCAGATGGAAATCTTGAAAAAGTATCTTAAATGACTCTGTGTCTTGTCCCTATTTACCACATCAGCTGGGATGTGTACATTGCCAAGGAAAGGTGACAATTTTAAGACTTCGGAAAGAGTTAAAATCCAAGTTAACACAGCAAAGGCTCATGAGGAATAGCTTTGTGTCTGCAGCAGTTTCTCAGTGTACTTGTAGGTGCTGCTGGTATCTTGCAAAGTTGAGTACCTTCAAGAGGCAAATGGGATTGAAGAAGCCTCCTGGTATGAGGAGACAAGAATGTGGTGTCAGGCACATTGAAATGAAGAGCAGCTATGAAATTTAAAGACAGATAGGAGCTAGGATGAGATTAAAATAATAAAAACAATGACAATAATCCTCAGTGAAGCTCGAAAGCAAATAAAAAGGACATTTCAGGATCACAAATGACAGGAAAGAAGAAAGGTGGCTCGGGGATTGGTAAAAAAATGGTCGGGAAGAAAATCCTGCAATATGATGTCAGTTTGATATATACATGTCTGTTAAGTTTGCCTGACTTCAGTAGCAAGAAATAGAATAGTTTGAACCACACTAGTTTTATAAACAAGTTTTATGGCTCAAAACTTCAAAAACAAACTGTGAAGATGGATCATTTGTGTGTCTGGTGGCACTAACACTGTCTTATGTATATTGTAAGATACTTTTTTTTTTGTCCAGCTTTAGGAATCATCTGGCATTTGTTACCCAGCTTTCAGAGTAACTTCTCAGATTCTTTTCTCTTAGTACCAAAAGGAAATGAGAATGTGAATGAAGCATAGCTTGGCTGTGAACAGAGTTAAAGAAGTTGTCACAGTTTGCAGCCAAAATTTGAACAACATCTGGTTGGGGTTCAGTCCGCGGAACACTGCAGTGTAAAAGAGCCACAGTCAGGAGGGGCAGGCGGACAGAGGACTAGATGATAAAATTTTTCATGTGGGAAATCCTTCCTGGACAGCATGTCTTTGTGAAATTTATTGTAGTGCCTTTCCCTTCCTTTTCCTTAATGTGGAGTGTGCCCAGAAGCAGCATTATTTAATTGATCATTTAACTGGGTATTTAGAGTTTAACTTGGAGGCACCATAGATTATGTGCTTTCTTTCAGACTGACTCATTAAGGGAATTAACATTTTGAAAAACAGGTATTTCAAGATGCTGATTTTCCTAAATTCCGATTAATGATGGGATAGTCAAGGACAGTGAGGTCCATGCAACACAGCATCCATTTTCCTCCTGTAATGAAGAAGTCCATTGTAGAGACATTCTAACTGACCAGGCATCTGAAAGTAGGATTCTTTGTATCTCTGCCTCTCTCATGAAGAATTTCCTTGATTACCAAGAGAAATACTGAGGACATGCAAATGGCTTAAATCTAGAGTTTAATAATGAGCATAGCTAAATACAGGCCTACATCAGCCCTTTCCATAAGCATAGCTTGTACGTAACCCTCACCTATTCTCTTTCCTGAATGAATATTGACATTGAGAAATGCCACTGACCATGAACATATTTTCTGTTGAAAGTTCTCACTATTGCGACTACAAAGGCAGCTCTTCCAAAAAAAGCTAGAGAAGAAGTTTTTTCTGCTTTTTTTGACTTCTAAGTATAAATTGCAGAATAAATGGTCAGAAAAGTTCCAATCCAGAATCTTTCTTAACAGGGATTTTACTAGGTGCTCTAAGACCTTTCTAACTTGCAGCATAATGGATCAAATAAATTAAGAAACAGCATGAAAACATTTAGTCGCCTTGTGACTAACACATCATTTCTTTTAAACTCTTCTTATGTCAGGAGCATATAGCAAGGTTGTGCTCAGAGTTCCAGTGTTGGTTGTAGGCAATGACTGTACTTAAATTCCTACTGGCATTCTTTGTTATATCCAATATTGTTTAACTTTCAACTAATAACACCTTTGATTCTTTAAATATATGAAGTCTGTACTTGTTTGTATAATCTCTGAAACTGAGAGGGAAGTCTTTCTGTGTGTATGTCATTTCCCTTTTTCTGTCTCTTGGGCATGAATATGTTGAGTTATGAACTTGGAATTTTAAGCTTCTGGACTTTTTGTCCATTTGCTTTCCTCAGCTCCTCTCTGTTCAAATCCACAGCCCTGAGCCCTCCAGAGTTTGGTAGTTATGTCCTTCCTTTCAATAAAAAACCCGGTGCCACTCTTTCCTTTTACAGGTTAGTTGTTTGGCATCCATTTTAATAGTGTAGCTCCAGATGTAGCCCTCAGCTGAATTTCTAGATCCTTAATTTGTTGTGCCTAATGCTTTGGCTTTGGATTGCTTTGAGATCAAGGCGGCACTTTTCATTGCAAGGCGGTTCCTACCTGCTTGTATCCTTTCTAGAAGGTGATGTTTATAACCAGAGACAGACATAATAACCCTAATGAAATGTTTTAACTGTTAAACTGGATCCAATGTTGTTTATGACTCTTGCCTGAAGAGGGAAATAAATTCTACTGAAATACAACAGGCTGCTCCCAATTCCATGCCTGTACTGCCTATAGCTTTTGGCACAGACTACAGAAAGAGAGCATGCTTAAATAACCTTTCTGCTACTGGCCAGACAAAGAAGAGCAAAGAAAAGCTGAGCTTCTTGGAGGCTTGGGTTTGAGCTCAAATATCCTATTTCGAAAGAATGATTTTAACATACTGTCTTGCAGAAACTTGGGGTTTATGGTATGTGAATGTGCTGTGAGAACATCTAGATGGAGGATTTCAGTCTTGTTTGTGAAATCCAGCTAGGCTTGAGCAGATAGTGAATTAGGAATGGCAATTTGGTGAATGTCCAGAAACCTAACTGTAAATACCTGGAGAAATATAAAGTCAAGTCTAGTCAAGAAAAGAGGGATGTATGAAGTTTAGCATTTAAAATACTGGTTAACAGCAGCATGCCTGAAGGGGAAAAAATGGGGGCATTTATTAATTACAGGTTTGGGCATGAACTCTTGAATTGCTGAATCATTTTTGTTCATATTAGCCTTTTCTTGGATCTGGCTTCGTAAATATAAGAGCAGTAGTGAGAAAATTGCCAGGTTGCTTAGGACAGTTTTGCACTGATAACAGAGCTCAAGGAAAGATGCTGACAATTCAGAGTTCAGAGTTGAAACTTAGAGGCAAGAGTAGAAATACAATAAAAATGTTAAGGTTTGTAGGTTATTCTAAAATTTCAGTCTTACTTTTCTGTGTGTTAATGGGAGCTTTTCTCAAAATGCCCATGGAAGTGAAATTTATTTCTTGATGTATGCAAACCACTGAATTAACCCTGGTGTTTGCTTCTATAGTGGCTCAAGAAGGCTAAACCTGGGAGCTGTAACCTTCTTTGAAGAACAGAAGTTAATTTGATAATAAATGAAATTGTGGACACCATTGCTTGTCTATCTCTAGCAGTCTGCTTCCATTAACTTGCTGAGTTGTTGGTTAGTTTAGTTTAGTTTAGTTTAGTTTAGTTTAGTTTAGTTTAGTTTTAGTTTTAGTTTTAGTTTAATTTAGTTTGCTGCGGTTTATTTCTCCTGTCTTTAAATTTCTTTCAGTTATGAAGCCAGTTTCTGGAGATTCAGATTGGCCCATTTAGACTGTAAAGGAAAAAAAAAGAAAGTTCAAATCAAATAATTGTGGAACTTTACAGTGCAGAAATAGTAACCTTAATATTTGGATTTAGCAGGGAAGACTGTCCAGTGACATTGACTGCAGGACTTTTATCACTGCACTTACTGCTAGTGTTCTTTGACGTGTTGTGAGAATTTTTTTAAATGAACTTGCCTTCCTGTTGCCTTAATTATCTGAGGTTGTTCACAACACCTATTTCTGCTACCTTTGAAAGTGCTGTAAACCCATATGCTACAAAGCCAAAGTGATAAGACATATGGAGACAACTTTGGGCAATGTGCAGCCAGCTGGCTGAAAAGATTTTTGGAAATAAATCTTCTTGCTTGAAAAAGAAAGAAAAAAAGACAGGGAAAAAAAGAAAAAGCTTAATGGCAAGTATTCAAAAGCATTTAAAACATCTCTGTATACTAAAACCAAAATTATTGCTTAGAGCACTATCTGTGATTCACAGCTCAGAACTCGATTCCAAATATCCAATCTTAATACTAATTAAATACAGGTGTCTTGTGAATGATGTTGGCATTAGCAGGTCTTTTTTGTTTTGTTTTTTCTTCCCCACTGTCTTTAATGATCTTAATATGAAGTCCTATTTTCCACTTGCTTAATATTGCTTATTTTCTTGGACATCTAAGAGATGTACAATATTTCTTCTTGTACAATAATCTTCTTAATCTTCCACAATATTTAGCGAATGCAGCCACAAAAAGTGTTTTTTGGTTTGGGGTTTCTCATAAGATACTTTTTTTTTGTACTTCTCAATCTTTTTTTAGCTTTATAACTATATCTTCATGTACTTTTTGATAACGTGAAATTGGAAGAACTCTTGCTAAATGAAGGCACAGAACCGTCGCTGATAAGCTGCTTATTATCTTCTAGCTATAACAAATGCCGTCTTGACTAATTTTCCATAGTCTTTCCAGCTAACTGGTTCTAAATTTCTCAGCAAAGACACTTCATGATCACCTGCCAGACTGCTGGTTTGAGACAGGATATTGGTGGCACACATTTCTCAGCAAGTTTTGACTTCTTTTCCTGCTGTCACCTGTATCTAACTTCTGTGCTTTCTGGTATTTACATACTTTAGCAAGCATAGAACTGCTGCTGTTGTAGATTAGGGCCCCAAGCAGCTCTTTGCAATGTGGCCTTCATCTAGGACTCTCTGGATGGGGTTTTAATAATGCAAATGAAATATATTGCTCCTTCTGCGTAAGCTTCCTACAGGAAGTGTTCCTTGGGCTTTCTTAAAGTGGACGCTAATCTAATGGTTTTGAACAATAGTTGTCAAGCAGTCACCATAACCTTGGCAATCAATATTTTTCTCTTTCATGATTTCTGTGCAATTTCATCCTGCCTTATGCTGTTCTTTATAGAGCTTAATTGTCCCACAGGTTTTTTATAAAATCAGTTTTTCAGGAAAGTATGGATACTGACCCACTTCACCCTTCTCTAAAAAAACTCCCTTGGAAGCTTTTTTCTATCTGTGCTCTTTCACAGGAAATATTTAATAATGTGGAAACTAGAAAAATTCTATTCTGAAAATATTTGTCCAGGCTTCAATACCACTTTGATGGTATTTAGAAAGGGGGGCAGGGTGTATTTATTTACTTTTAGTAGATCAAAACTAGCTGCCCCACTGTTTTTGCCATCATGGTCTCTTTAAATAGACTGTAATTAGAAGCTGTATGCTGGGCTTGCTTGCTTAATTGCCGAATAGCAATCTGGTTTTATTGCATAACTGAAACAAAAATATATACTTTTAAAGCATCTATTAAAGTTTGCACATATAAATCAATAATGTTAAATAGTCTATAATAACTTGCTGGGGATACTGTAGAACACACCTTATACTGGGTTTTTCCTCTCTGAAACTCTTCATGGAATAAAAGAGTCAAGATTTGCATGGAGAAGCAGGATCTCCTCTTAGGTAAGGCAAAAGGATGTGAGAAGCTTCCTGGCACTCTTTTCTGAAGCAGAGGTGGCAAACTGCAATCTAGCAGAGATTAGGAACAACTGTTGGGAGCTGAACAGCTGTCCTGGATTGCAGAGGAAGCCACGTATGAGAAAACTGTACTTTACATTTGCAGAGACAAGTGGGATAATAAAAAGGAGAAAAGGAACAGAAAGGTAGACCACCTTGGCTGAAACAATTCTGCTGTTGCCACCTTTCTTGAGCAGAGTCTTGGCCCTAAAGCACTTCTGTTACTTCTCAGAAACGAGATACAGCCCTGGGAGAGAGGAATTACTACACAAGAAATAACATCAAAACACTGCTCTTACTATCAGATTCCCTTTGTGTGCCAAGAAGCCATTCTCCCTCTCATCTTTGTTATTTGTTGACATAGACATATTTCTGCAAATCCTGTGCTAGCCAGAAGCAACTTTCCAGGAAAACTGTGTCGCCAAAGTACCTGGCAGTAACAAAGCACAGCTGTGTAAGGCATGGCAGCTCTGTGATAGTATATTTGAGTATTTGTCCTGCATTTGCTTTGTCCTGCTGATGGATTTTTATGATTGTATTAATTTGACCAAGATCTAACAAAGCTGAACAGTCTGTTGCAATCAAGTGACAGTGTTTTGGGGAAAAGGCTTTGTAATGACTAGCATGATACTGTATAGTTCTGGCTGTTTCCAGTCAAGTCTCAACAAAGGAACTGGAATCCTTTCTGGAAGGTATTTCTCTCTTTCACTGGTTTACTGTTCATTCAAATCTTCAAGAAAACTAAGAGGTATTTAGCCTTAGATGGCATTCCCTTGTCAAGATTTGAGAGGGTGTGTGTTGCAAATGCTGAGCTGGTGCAGTCTGTTTAGTGCCGCTGATCACTGAGTCTCAGAATTTAAGCTTTAGCAATAATCCAAGTGTCAGAGCACAGATGGGAATGTTTACTTAACTGCTTTTCAGCCAATGTTGAGCAGTTTCATGCTGCATGTGTATTATTGCTTTCTTCAGCCCATCTTAAGTGTCTGGAATGATAGTGATTCTGCAGTGTCCTTGGCGAGTGTTTTATGGTATAGGTGGCCTTGCCATTCTGTAACTGCTTATCCTGGAGAACTAAAAGCATATAATGCTTGACAGTATTAACTGCAGATCTAAGTGGGTCATGCCATGGGAAGGTCTCTCGTTAAAAGCACAAGAGATTATACTGTATTTGGGGGGGGAGGGGGGGGGGAAGGCATTTTAAAACACGTACTAGAAATGTGTTAGAATATAATAAGCACTTTTGTACCCAAGTGCAAGTGCTGAGCAAATGCTCATGAGGAAAGTGTTAGCAGAGTAAATCAACAGAGATTAAATGTCTGTGCTTTCAATATAGGACTGAAATATTATATGTTGGTGGGGTTTTAAATGGAAAAGTCGATCCTCATTTTCAGGTACCAAAGATGTTATGATCGCAGATATTATATCTTCAGTTGCCCTGAATTTACACATTTTACCAATTCTCAAAGCAGATACTAATAACCTTTTGTTCTTTTTGCTTTTCCACTATTGTGTCCTGACTCCAGAGTTCTGTTTCTACTCATTCTGACAATCAGTACTAGCGAGTGCTGCTCCTGTTCTGGTAGCATTTGTGAGACCAACCCAGCAGTCTGTAGCTACCTCTATAAAGTCTGACCGAGTTACAAAAATGGCACCAATAGTTTGGAAGCTTCAGCAGCTTCCTGGAGGAAATTTATAAACAAAGGTTAGAAATTTGACTCACCGGATCACCAACAGCAAAGTTCTTTTGGGTCATCTGCTGCTGGCAATCAGGTCTGCCAAGTTTCTGAGCTTTTATTTAAAGGCTAGGAGAGAGGTTTATGGGCAAAGTTCTTTCACAATATTATGCTTTTCTAGAATACATTTTATTTCTTTAAGATTTTTTTTATTAAAGTTTCTGTTTAGCGTAGAACATAACAATCAGAGATTCATATTTAGTGCCAGTTTATCCTTTTGCCTCATGGTAAGTTTCTGCTCAATATGCAATGACTTGCTCTAAGGCTCAGCTGTCCTTCAGAGCAGAGTTCTCATTGAGCTCTCTTTTGATTGATGAGGTGAGCTTTATTGAGTGTTCTTCTCAATGTGTATGACACAAATGGTTACATGAAGTGCCTAGTGTCACTTCAGAGATATTTTTGTGTGCTTTTGATGTAAAATAGTGCTATGGACCTAGGTAGATTGTTCTGTAGATTTCCTCTTCAGGGGTGGCATCTTTAATCTTCCTTTAGATTTCCAGTTGTCCTTGTGTTCTGTGTTGTCACAGCCATTGGAGGATGACAATGTCACAGTTACTGTGTTGTTTTGTTTGCTTCAGTTGCCAGCACATTCTCCTGCATGCATTGGAATTCAGTTAGCATGTGTTTCCACTTCCCTAAAGTCACTATTATTAGCAGCTATTTTCCTAACAGTGTGTGTACATCACATGCTGGTCAGTCAGATTATAAGTATGCCTCAAAAGAACAGGAAATGGACAAATCTAATGGATTAAATTAATGCCTATTGTAGTCTGAACAGCTTTGGCTAGAATTACCTCAGAAATTAACTTGACCCAATGTGTGAACAAAGCTGTTGTTACCAAGAGTGCTAGTGATATCTTCTTTTTTACTGGTATTACTGGAACTATAATACAAACTTTAGTCCTTGTGAGAGTGACCAAGGAGAGATCTTCCCTCACTGAAGTCAGTTAGATGTATTCTTCACACATACAATCAGATCCTTGGCTAGTGTTATCAGCCCAGCTGATTTCAACGGATTTGCAGAATCAAAGACAATTCTCTGACGTCCTCCAAGAATCCAGTATTACGATAGGCTTGCACAATGCTCTTATCACATAATTACACAATTTAATATATAATCTGTTGGTTTACAGTGTACAGGTCACAATGGAACTGAGTGTCCAGGCTGCCTTGCAGATTAGATGAGGCCACCACTTGGCATGAAAACATGCTTCTGAAATCAGTGAAAGTAGCAAAATTGCTTGCATGTCACTCTGCCCGATTGAATGAATGCCTGCCCTCCTCCCTTCCCTCCTTTATTTTTTTTTTCTTCTGATTTTAATGGGTTTGGGGCAAATGCATTATAGTAATGAAGAACTTCCTATCACAATATGAGAACTTTGTCTCTTAAATCAAATGTATCATGTGGTCTCCTGCCATCAGGCTCTTAAAAAAACGAAGAAAGAAGGTAAAAAATAGGCTTTCTGGTGCTGTTAAGAAAATAAACTTGTCTTTCCGATTTTTCCTGAGCTATGAGTTTCTATCTTGCAACTGTTACTGTTGTATAATGTTTTGCTGACAAACTCTGCCTCAATATGAAGTTTAAGGAGTTACTAAGTAACAACATACTCTTGTGGTTTGAATGTTTTTTCAGGGCGCAAACACGGCATATTTGGATTTCTTCTTTGCATGTTAGCGCAATGTAGCTGGTTTGTTTGCTGCTTAAAGATACAACTGGAGAAGGAAAAAATCTGATCTTATGGAGAAAGTTTTCATTTCTACAGGTAATCTGCTGTATTCTAAAAACTCTGGATTAGTACAAATATTTTAGTGGTTTTCAAAGACTAACAGAGTGACCACTAGTGCCATCTCCGAGAGTAGAAACACACTGAGATTTTCTTGCAAATTTTTCATGCTCAGCCAAATAGCTCTATCATTTTCATGATCAGTCTACCATGGCCTTAACGGTCTTTACGATTTGGCAATAATGTGGGTATCAAAACTGGTTTGATGTCTCAGTGAGAAGTAATCTCTAAAAGGAAAAAGACATCAAATGAAGAACAATACACAAAAAAACAATTATAACTATTCATTGACTCATAACAACAGAAGTCCTATCTTTTAAGCCCAATAAATCTTATTCTCCTTAATCTCGCTCCAGGTAAAAATTGGCGTGGGGCCTGCTTTTCAAAACCAGGTTGTTAAAAATATTCTACTTTAGCAGTGTTTATCTTGCTATTCAGTAGAAAAAGGCCAGAGAAGTATATGCTGCATCATTTTCCTGAACTGGGTCATTCTACAGTCTACTGTGTTGTGTATTCGGTATTTTAATAAGCTCTTTTCTAATTGCGTATCTGCTTTCAGTTAGCACTGTCCATTCCAAGGAAGACCCTGTAATCTGCTTAAAGCTCTGAACTATTTGAATGTTTTTCTCCAAAACAAGTCTTACAACCTTCAAAAACCGATAGCAATCTAAGGTGTATAAGAGGAGCAAAGATACTGGTGATAACTGATGACAACAGATTGTTTCAGTCTCTAAGTCTCTTTTGTGCCCTTTGAAAACTAGGACTACCACAGAGGGAGTTTTTCCCCCAAGGCATTTCTCTAATGTTTTCAAATGTTGCTTCATCAGAGCCAAATGGTCAAAGCCACCTAAGAATGTTATAACAGATGCACAGATATTTTTTCCGTGTTCATTTCTAACATATTTAGCTGCATTCCTGGAGCTGTAATTGAGATGAAGCATGTCTAAAAGTCCTTATAGATTTCTCTACAGTGGAAGTTCAATGAATTTTCCTTCAAGATGCATTAGAAACAAAATATTTCCTAGTGTTACTGATGTTGGTTGCTTTGTGGTATAAACGGTCAATCTGGTTCATGTGAAACATTCCTTAATCATTAAGGAAACACCCTTTTGGCATACCCTTGCACAAAACTTGGCAGGTGTTCAACAAATTACAATTCAGCAGCTGAAGCACAGCCAGCTTGAACTGCTTTGGGTATCTATATCTCACTTATTCCACTCTCCATTTTATTATCCCCTACACACAACTTCAGATGAAAAGAAAATAGGGAAAACAGAGGGAAGGGAGAAGTAAGCAGTTCTATGGTAAAAGTGACAGCCTGACAGCCAGGAACAGGTATGATAAAAATAAAAATGGTATATTCTTGAACCAAGTTGAAGCCTCTGTGTGTTGCATGTTTATCAAGCTTTCCATCTGAGGCTGTCAATCATATATACAAATGAGCTGACTGAAGGGATGAATTCATGGGCAGTACTGCATATTTACACACAGTAGTGCAGCAGTGCATTTACATAGCACTAGATGCCTATTTACAAAGGTTTTTCAGATTTAATTTTTAGGCATGAATAGTGTTTAATTTCTTGACGTCTAAACCTTTTCCTTTTCTTTCTCCAAATTCTATTGGTCCTGTGTTTGAAGCCTCTTTGTTGAGAAGTTTGCCTGGACCATTTATGCCTGTCTTTGCTGGGATGGACATTTTATGCATGGTTCTCTACAGGATACTTACTTTTGTTGTCAGACCACTGAAGCCTACATAACATCACTGTTATGCTGTGAAATACGTATCTATCCTTGCTTCCAGCAGTACACTTAAAAAAAGCTGCACTTCCATGACTACACTGGAAGTAACAGGGACCGGTGGCAAATTTAAATGCACCATTACTGAAACACAGCTTCCGATATGCAGAAAATCAGTCTAAGCTTTCTGGTCCTAATGAGCTGATGTTCTTTTGTAACAACAAATTAGTTGGTAATAGCAGCTGGTACCACATTAAAGAAAGAAGAGAGAAAAATGAGCTGAAACCTCTCCACCATAAGCTTTGCAATATTAAACCCAGTTTTCTAGTGTGTTAATGTTTCCACCATGCAAACGAGTCAAGTCAGTTGACTTCAATGACATCTTGGTAAGCAAAAAGGAAGAACACCAACAAAGCAGACAGCCAGGGTAACACATAATGCTTTATTCATGATATATGGCTATTTGGCTGGTGTTTTGAGGAAACCAGTAAAGGCAACTATAGTATTCACATGCCACCCTCCAAGCCTGTTGTACATCTAGTTACCGATCCACATAATAGCTAATCCAGGTGTATACATGCCTTTATGTATGATTGATCAATGTGCTAGCAACTTTCCTGGACCGTGCCTTTCTGGCATCTGGAAAGAGCTGGCACCTCCCTGTGCAAAACACCAACCTTGGCCCCACAGCAGCTCCTATCAAGTTTGCCATTGCCAGGCTGAGCTGGGCAGCTAGGTTCACCAGCATCTGACAGCGACTGCCACAAATGTCAGTAGCTGAGCCCCACTTTCCAAGCACGTCTCTCTCTGGTTTTTGTTCCCTACCCCCACCCCTCCTTTCTTCTGCTTTACACCACTGCTGAAGCAGCTCTTTTTTTTAGGTTCTAGTGAGAAGGACTGATCTTCTTGCACATTTGGGAGACCCTTGGATAGATTCTTGTCTCTTGGTTCTCAGAAGGCATCAAAAGCTTTTCACAGTAGACAGTTAAAGAGTCATTTTAACAGAATCTTACTTTCCCTTTCCTATTTTGTTTTTTAGGCTACCTTTGCACCCGTAGCCTGGAAATTACTGTTCTAAAAGTGAATGCTAATAATGCTAATAATGTAAATGCTAAAACATCTATGTCCAGTTTGGGCACAGACAATCTGCTCTGCTTAAACTGCAGGTCTGTCCAAACTATATGAGCAAAAAAAGTGTCTCTCCTTAACATTTCATTAATCCTTTTCATTCATCTGTCCTCCCCATCACTGCAAAGCACTCTGGAGGGGGTTGGCGAGTCTCACCTCCAGATATGTCAGGGGTGAAGGGATTTCCTTTGCTTTTTGGCCTCAGACACTGATTTAAAATAAGGTTACTATTGTAAAACAGTGGCAGAGATTGATACCAAACAAAAATTCCCAGAGAGACTATTAAAACAGTGTTGACCTGGTTTAGTAGCACATAATGTTTCCTTGGATTGCAAGCAAGTAAACAAGCTTTGACAAATACCTGACATAAATGGACATTGAAACAGAAAAGATGGATAAAGAGTTAGAAAGGACGAAGAGGCTATTTTCTGAAAGGGAAAAAAAGGAAGTAAGTGTTTGTTTTGTAAAACATCATTTTACTGAGTTAGAAGCTCTTTGCATCACCAATGTGCCATTTCTGGCCTTGGACAGGTGTTATAAAATGTTATTGGGAAAGCTTTTTAAAAATCTTAGAGTCATACCTTATCAGGATCAGCTGGGGAAAAATGTAATTCAAAAATCACCTAAGTGACCTGAAAGAGCAGTTTGTCATGGGTTAAATCCTCTTTCGGATGAGACGTGCCAAAAAGCTGCTAAAATCGAGGTGCTCCATATTACTCTTTTGTAGATTCTTTATTATAAATACAGGAGGGAAATGGGAGTGCCTCTTCTAATAAATTATATTTGGGATAACAATGTGAACTTCAAAACAACAAAGTTCAAGAACCAGCAATAGGGCAGTAGCAGTAAATACCTTGATCCTTCAACAAGAATTAATTTGTTAGTCTTGAGTTCAGCATTATTGACATGTCTTGAACTGGTTGATGTCCTAAGTGTGAAGAAACCAATCCATAGTTTTCTGGATTATACTTTATGCCTTCTAAGTAAACTTTACCTTGCTTAGACAGCTGCTTACTCCTTAGGGAGCAGTCTGTGTGGCATTTACTCATGATAGAATGGCCAATGCTGGAGTGTGTTTTGTCTCAGTAAAAGCCCAGTGGAGAGATAGATGTTGGGAGAGTGCTTACAGTTCTATGGAGCCTTTAACAATGCATCTGGGTGTAGTGCTTGTCACCGGAAACAGTTCTTGCTGTACATGTCTGCTACAGTTAGTGAGCTGCCCAGTTGTTACTGTGCTATAACCGGGGCTACAACATGAACAAACTCTGCTTGGTGCTGTTTTGTTATGAACAGACCGTGTATCCATTCCATGTTGCAAAATAATTGCTCTGTGCCCAGAAGCATAGATTATATCTGCTTTTCCACCCATCCATATTTGTGTGTCTGCCTACACATGTATGGTGTTAGCTTTACACCAGTGCTGCTGTTTCTTGGACTCCTATCTGCGCACAGAACTGTTGCTGTACTTGTAAAAGATGCAATAGCTCGAAATTGGTGTCTCACTCATAATAATGTTTTTTTTTAACTTTGTTTTACAACTTCCAGTTCCTGTGTCTGTTTTTACCTTACGGCATTCATTGTAAATCAATCGTTTTAAAAGCTTTACAAGCTGCAAGAGTTATGCAGTAGCTCAAGTCCTGTCAGTATATACTTCATGGCTTTCAGTTCCTCAGAAGATTCCTAATGTTTATGGGATTTCATTTCTGCTCAGCTGCAGTCTGTGATTATTCTTCGTAATATTGCGTTCCCAGCACATTAAACAGTTGTCACATCTTGGCACCTTCTTCTTTGGCCTCTCATCTTTTCAGGTGGGAGTGTTGTGATTAAGACAATGAGTCTCTCTGGAGCTGGTTCAGCTGACATGGGATCTTTTGACAGGCAGCAGACGTCCTGTCTTCCATTAGTAATAGTACCTAGTGATGTGGCCAAGGTTTGAACATCTGGTTTCTATCTTCTGTCACAGTAGAAATTCTGCCTGGCAGACCCTTGCTACTTTATATACCTGCAGATGCTACAGATATAAAAAATAGGAAGGCTTATTTGCTCAGGTCAGGTGACCTCCATTATTTACAGTGCACTGCTCAGTGGCTTTTGGTAATACCAGCTTTGAGGAAGAGGTTGTGATGCATTTGCTGCTAGTTTCAATGGCTCTTCTTTGCAGCTCTGCCTGGGCTTGACCAAGTTCCCTGTTGCGAATCCTGTGCTTTGGCAGGCTGGAATAGACTGGCCAACAGACACAGAGGGGTTTGCTTTTTAATTCAATCTGCTCTCCTGGAGACTCTCTCCTTATAATTATAGATGCTTTATAAAGAGAAGAGAGACTTCCTGATTGCTGTTCTTTTCCACCTTGTATTTTGAATGAAATCTGGGGCTTAATCCAATATTCAAGCCTGTGGTTTGCCCTGTCCTGCTGCCAGCTGCAATTGATATTCTGTACATCAGCCATAATATGTTTTAAATAGTGGCATGACTTCCTTTTCTGAGTTTTCTTATTGGCAACCACATTTGCTGCTTAGCCTCAGAATGAGGCTTATTCTTCTATCCAGTTATCAAGTCTAATATTTCTGTTTTATCACGACTCCTGGGATTATATGTCAGCTGGAATCAGCTGCCCGTTGTGTATACACTGTCTGCAGGAATGGAAGCCAGCTTCTGTAGCCTGTGTGCATGTGAACCGAGTGTCTTTGCAAGCATTAGTCACACCATTACCATTGTTTCATTGCCATTGCTTCATAACATGAATTACTGTTTTCTTTACTTGAGGCAGCTGTGGCAATGGGTCCCAGAACTGCTGTTTCCCATAACTCCTACATCATTGCCTCTAAGCTGCATATTTATCTCCCTATGAGGCACAATATTTCCATAGAATATTTCCTGGCCCTTGACACATACACCCTCAGTTCGAGTCCCTTTTTTCCACTGGATCTCTTTCAGTTTTAGCCTGTGTACATGTTCCATCTCAGTGGTCCTTGCGGGGAAAAAGAGAAGGTGCACCACAAATTGCATTTAAACAAGCCCAGAGACAGAAGTTAAATGCTATAAGAATGTCAGTAATGGGTTTAGCCATATGCTCATCCTTTTTCACCCTACTGAGATGCTGCCTACTGCTGAAGCAAGAGGGAGAGGGGCTAGGGAAATTCCAGCTGTCGCTGAGACATACTTCTCTGATGATGTAGTTAGTAGCAGTGTACCAGGTGGTGTGCAGTGCATTGAGCAGATTCATTTTAAAGAGTTCAGCTGAGGCCATCTATTGATTATATAGTAAATCCAACTTTGGAATTTCTAAATTGGGATCGGAGAGGTTCTGGCCGCATGGCACATCACACTGACCCAGTGTAAACTCACCCTGGCAATTTGGATTTGTTTAAAAGCAGTAGATTCAACAGCTTAATATTGTACTATCATGCTTTATGGCAGATTTAGTACTGCTTATTCTCATATAACCAGCGTAAAAAGCACTCTTTGTGGTGTGCACCTTGGCTAATCTGCCAGAAATACCAGGACCTGATCCAGATCTAATTAGTGCTGCTGGGTCATTGTGCACAGCCCTGGCATTATTTGCTGCGGACCTGCAGTAACAAATACATACTAGTAAGTGCTCTTGAGCTCTTGGCAGAACTCGTGCTGCTATTCAGTCTGCCTGAGACACGGCTAATGCCATTTGTCTTTGAGGCCACAGGAATTAACATCTTTCTTCTCCAACCTTAGCCAGCAGGCTGCTTTGGCTCTGGCCTCTGTGGGAAATGGTTCTCACTTGTTCCTTATTGTCTCTTTATCTTTTACTGTTTCCAGCATTTGAAGAACAGTACACCCCAAATCATGAGAATGCTTTCTGTTGCCAAGCTTTTCCCCTGAAGCACTTACGAACATGTGTGGATCAGATCAAAGTTAAGATGAGACTTTTAAGCTGTTCATCGGCGCAGTACAGGGTGAACAGTATCTCAAGAGAAGATAGAGGAGGTGACATTGCTTAAGCACCCCCATTTCTCATTCCCTCATTAGAGTTCCATTGTTCCATTTTGACTTTTTGCTGGATCTGTTACCAAAAAAAAAAAAAGAGATATTTTCACTTTCCTTTGAGGAAAAGTTTGGGTTTTTTTCCCTAATAAATTGCCAGCTTGGCCAGGGCTAACCTCAGTGTTCTGAGGAAATGGGGTTGAGGAAGTGTGTGCTTGATATAAAAAACCCAGAGCCCTACAACGTGTTGTGTGTTCAGAATTCCAGTTTGCCCAGGCTAGCTGTCATTATCAGGTGTTAGCGACAGGAGTTACGATTTGAGTTCCCTTGCAGAATGAAAATTAAGGCACTGCCTTTCCTCTGCCTGATCCTCTGTTCATCAGGCACTGATGTGTTGGGAAGAGATACTTGAATTAACTGGATGTAGCCACCCTGTTCTGTTAATCGTACAGAACCCATTGTTTAGGCTATGCATTATTAAGTATAATCTCTTTGCACACCTGCCTGTAATTTGTTGTTGGCATTCAAACTGATTTGGACTATTTGCTAAGCTGAGGTAGCTATTTGATTTCTCTCATGCTGTCCAAATGCAGTGGGGCAGTGTCAGAGCAGGTCTTCTGGGCGAGTCCCCCCATCTGCAGAAGAAAGGGGGTGACCAAAGGTCAGAATTGGAAAGCTGCCTTAGTTCCCAGCTTCAAATTCAGTGGATATCTGGCTAACAGAGCCATGTCCTTCTTTTTCTCTAGGAACACCAAGGGACAGAATTCAGTCCAGTGGCTCTCTGGATACATGACTCAGAGGTTCAGAAAGGATGGCCTTTGAGTTTGAAAGCTGCTCTTGCAGTGAGAGACCAATTGCATGAGCAGTGGGTATGATTCATCTCTTTTTTTTTTTAGGGTGAACCTGTTTCAACCTCTTCCCAGCTTTTTCTGTGTTTTCGCTTTGAATCCATAATAGCTCTGTCCACTGAGAAGCACAGGGACATTCTGTGCTGGATCTACCAATGTGAACTGTTATGAAGGATCTGGGACACACATGCCTTGCCTGCCAGTAAAGCCCTGGATTGCTGTCAGACAGGTAAAACTTACACCCTAAACAAAGTGAAGATGCTATTTCATTCTCCCCTGAGCTGTTTGCTGATGCTTCATCCTTGCTGCATTCAGTGCTGCAGTGAGCAGTACAGGGCTGGAACACCCAGGTTTCTTCTGGCAGCATCTAAGCCAAAGTCTGGGCTTTGCTTCAGCCACTGAATTCTCACTTGCATGTATAAAGGAGTCCCCTGGTTTGTTTATCAGGCCTGGCCCACATCAAGGTGGTGAGTAAGAGGTATGGTAGAAGTGATTCGCCTAAAGAGACCAAAATAAGGAAAGGGCTTAGCCAAGATATTCTTTAGTTGTATTTCTCCACTCACCTGCAATTTGTGTCTTTTTGGGTCAGGGAGGACTCTCAGACAGTCCCCAGGTCTTGGTATTGCCTAATGCTCTGTACTGTATGAGGCTGTCACTCTCTTTTAATGATCATATCACTTAACGGCCACCTGGATAGCTCCAGGAGACAATTTGGAGTACATGGATTATACCATATTAAAGCGTGTCTGTACTATTAAGATGCCTGTCCCAGGTGACGGGCATAATCAGAAAGCATGAGCAAAATATTGGTCAGAAGGGCTCCACATAAGCAATTTGTGTCACTACTGGGTTTGTGCAGCTGATCTTTTATACTGCTGTCTGTCCCTTGGCCATTCGGAGAATTAAACAATACACAGTGGTACAGTGCAGAGTTATATTACATCTTCCTGCACTGAAACACCACCTCTAATGGCAGCCACATTTTAAAATGGAGCCTTCTCTCCAGTTCAGCTGGTTTAAATCAAAACAAAATAAGATAAAAGAGCTCTAATTGTGAGAAAGAAATGCCAAAAAATGTCAGGGATGATGCAGCCTTTAAAGGTACAGATGATAAAAGGTGGTCTTGACCCCAGTGACTCACAAATTTTGCCCTATGTGTGGTGCCTTATTTTATGTAGAGCAGTTCAGCAGGACAGCTGCAGACTCTGTTCTCTGTGGAACACAGAGGATTAAACCTACCTGCTATGCAAACCCCAGCAGGTGTGCACCCAAACACTACCCCTCAACCCGCCCTGGCTATGGGTCTCGGGCTATGCCTCAGGCAGCTCTGCATGAGCTGAGGCTGCCATTAGTTGCCCCTTTGGCTGCAGTACAAAGCACACATGGATGCTTTCCATACTGGTTGCTAATCTTAGAGCGTCGTAATCATAACCTGTTTCTGAACATGTAAGTGATTGCATTGACTGGGTGCCAGGTGTTCAGCCACACCTTGCCAGGCTCCCAGCTTTAAAGGGCATAAAGAGAAGACTGCACTTTTCCCTAAAAAATTACCAGAAATATCCTTTGATAAAATCTTTGGAAAATTTGCATGCAGTGGTTTTTTGTTTACGTTGACAGCAAGAGAAAGAGAGATCTTCAGAAGTTCTAACTAAATATGAAAGGTAAAACTGAATTAAAAAAGAGGAGTGGAAAAGGAGATTTTCTTAACAAAATCCTTTTCCAAATACTGGCTCTTTGTGGCGTTTGGGCCAATTTCATGAAGTACAGTTTCCATGAAGAGGTATTGTGTTTGTTTAGTATTTATATCATTGAAAGTGATATATTTGTGGGAAATAGTAACTACTGGGGAAAAGTTTTGGAAAGAAGGAAACTCCATATAATGGATTAATACAGATGTTACCAAATTTGCTAATATAGAGGTATGCTTAGAATCCATATTTTTGGAGCATGCCACACAAGGTCCTTGTTCTTCCTCAGTATTTACACATATAGCCTCACATTTTTTCTCTTATCAGCTTTCTCAGGGTTACTTTCAGCAATCTCTGTGACTGTTCTCTATTCAACCTGTATTTGTATTATTTGCAGATACCTCTGTACTATTCCCAAAAAGCTTTTCATGTTGACTTCTTTATTTGTTATAGTTTATATTTTATTTTCATGGGTGGCTATAGGTTTTCCTGAAATGACACTCCAATTTTAACATTGCAATATAATGTCAGTGTTAAAATGTTATTAAGCAAGAAATGCCCTATGATAATTTAAGCCTCAGAAAATGAAGAGAAGGCTATTATAAATGAAGTGGCTCCTCTGAGGTCAGGCAGGATTCAGCACTGCAAGAGCTTGCTGCTGCCCCCTTCACTCACCTTGAGCAGCCCACGATTCCTGAGAGGCTGCTCTCCTTCAGATGACTCTGGTTTGCAATGTTTGCCCATTGCAAGACTGTTCAACGGGGACAAGGGGAGATGAATCTTAGAGTCTGCTGCCTAGAAGCTTTCTGAAGAGATTACTCAGTCTGTGAAAGAGTCCAGTAATGAGAAATGATGTTGCTTTTGTTGTAGGCCATTGGGTCCTGCATGGTTGTTCCCATTTTCCAGGGCTAATCTCTAAAGTAAATAGTTTTCTTTTTGTTGACTGTCAGCAGTGTCTCACTGTGCAGTGACCTGGATGCGCCAGTGCTGTGGACTAGATAGAGATCTTGTGACCTCTGCCAAATCTCTACAGGGCGTATCTCCCACTCCCCAATGCCCCCTGGCATTGGTTTCTTTCAGTTTGAAAGGAAGGAAATTGAGCAATTTGTCACTGCTTGTAGAGAAGCAGACTTCGCTGCTTGATGGCCAAGTCCTTTCTTGCTGGCCTTTCTTTTCTAACTTCTGAACCTCTTTTTCATTTCAGCAATGACGCTTTGCTCCATTCCTCCTCCTGCCTTTTTTTTATTTTCTCTTTTCTCTGCTTAACTCATTCTTTCTTTACAGGATATCACTTCACATGTGTGCATGTACCTGCACAGAATCAAAGTAGATGGCAAAATCT
The DNA here is from genome assembly GCA_039720435.1 of Amazona ochrocephala. Lineage (NCBI taxonomy): Eukaryota > Metazoa > Chordata > Aves > Psittaciformes > Psittacidae > Amazona > Amazona ochrocephala. Next base: position 69,523,231 of record CM077879.1, read on the forward strand.
GCTTCCAGTAGACCTTCCCATTTACCCAGTTTTTTCCTCTATGATGTCCTAGTGGTGCAGCAGTGATTTCTGCTGTCAGTCCCTGACGAACTAGAGTGGCCATGACACTAAATTATCCTGTACACACTCTTATTATTTTTGTCTTTAGGTACTTGTATTCGTTATTTCCTTTCTAAGAGATATGAGAGCAATTATTGATGTGAATGAATGATGTGAGTAGTGATTTGCATTGCAGCTGCATTTAGTCTTCCTTATATATAATAAATAATGAGAATACTTAAATTAAAAATCTTGAATTTTATTAGAATCTTGCCTTGATCATGTGGGAATTTTCACTTGGTTATAAGTTTGCCTATGTATCTACTGACGGACATTAATATGTGCCCCAAAAGACTGAAAAGACTGCAAAGGGTGGAGGCTCCCCAGATGTCTGGTCCTCCATATCCCACAAAAATATGGACTGTGTGCTCCACGGCATGGCCATCTTCCTCAGTGACAAGATTAGTGACTGCAATTTGGCCCTGGGAAGAAAATCACATGCATAAGACTCTATTTTGTGTGCAGCTATACAACTGTTTATTTTTCAAGTGGTTGTCCCATGACATTTCTTCCTGAATAAAAAGCTGCAATGAGGAGATTCTCACTGTGATGAGCCCTGCAGTACTTCAGTAGTGCTTCAGCAGCTCATGACTGAAGGCAGTCGGAGGGAACCAAACCTTAGGCATAGCAGCCTTATAAAGTAGACTGTAATGCAGCACTGCCACTTTTTGTCTCCTGGTCCTTTTAAGCACTCTATTTCTTTCTCAAAGAATGATCCAAAAGGGTATCAGTGGGTGACTGCTCCTTCTAACACAGGGTATCACAGTGATCCATTCCCACCTACCCTAGGCAGTTGGCCAGGAAGCATACTACTTTATCCCAGCTGAAGGCAAAAGCCAGAGATGTTTTCAAAACTAAATACAGGATCTGCACTCCCTGGGGCATTTGATGAAGATGGCTTTCAGCCATGCATATCCAGGCTTTAAATGAGCCAAGATCTTGTGCACACACCTCTGAAAGGCTTAACCTCTCATCTTGTAATGGAGTATTTCTAAAGCAGTCACAGACTGTAGGAAATATAGCCCAACTTTCACCTCACAGACTTTGTAACCTAGTATGTGATATGAAAATGAGCATATGCAAAACCAAATGTAGCATCCAGCTGAGCTTGAGAGCTGGGAGTAAGTATACAGGGAGTAACCACAACATAAGGACAAAGAATCACTGCCAGGTGTTCTGTGCATGGGAAGGCATCAGTAAGTCTTAATCAGGAACTGGAAATGACTTTGTAGATTTTCTTTAGAGGAAACTTTTCATTTGCAAAAGGAATGTGATAAAAGAGGAAGGAGCTGTATTGGAGTGCACCAGAAGCTAGAGAGCCATCTCTTATCTTCTTGGTCAGCTGCAAGCAAGTATTGACCAGCATGTGCTTTGAGACAAGTGGGTAATAGCAAGGTATAGAGCTTGTATGATGCATTAGGAGAAGAAAGATGTAGATGAGGGATGAAGAGTACATGAAAATACAATAGAGATGGTACATCAGTAAGGTAATTTTTACTGCAATGTGTTAAATGGTTTTGCAGTGAGGGAAAGTAGATTTGTTGAAACCAGTTCAGCTGTGGACATGTGAGACAATGAAAACCTGAACCAGAGCTTTGCCAAAGAAAAAGGGGCTGAATTTTTGAAGCAGTATGCAGGAAGAATGAATGTGATTTATGCCGAACAGGTTGCCTCTCGCAAGCTGTGCACATTAAGGAAAACACTGCTTTTTGCCATTCACAGGTTACTCCTCTAACAAAATTACTGAACGTTTCTATGCCTGTTGTTATTTGGAAATGGTTACAATTAAGCTAATCTAATTATTTCAGTTCCCTCTGTTTTGTTTCCTATTATTGTTGAAACTAGTTCCTCTGCCTGAATCTGCAAGCTTTTGCAACTTTTGTTTCACTCATTATTCCTGATGTAACCATTATGTATAAATATACCCTCATAAAAGCAATCCCAGCCTACACAGTATTATGCTATAGTTCTGTCTTTGGCCATATAAACTGAAATCCTGTGAGAAGGTTTTTGTTCAGGAACCTAAAACTTTAACACTACCCAAATTGTATTCCTCAATTTTTATCCTCCTGTTTATTTCACTAGTAAAAGCAAAAGCTCACACAACTGTTGGGCTTTTTAAATAAACCTTGGTCTAGCTCCCACTAGCGTTTGTAGAAATACTTCCTTTCGTATCAGTGAGCTTGATCTGTGTATATTTAAAGCCTAATACCAAGATTACTTCATGAATCCCAAAGACTGGCATAATATGAGCAAAGACCAATGCTTATTGTGAGCTGTAAGGGACACTATTTTTAAAAATGAAATAAAAATAGAAGTCAGAATCTGTTATCTGTCTACAGCTAATATTGAGATCTGCTGGAAAAAAAAATGCATCTGAATCCATGACAAGTTGCTTAAACTCTCAACTATAGAACCCCTGTTTTACCATACAGTACAGATGTTTTCCAGTGCAACAGATGTTACTGAGGATTTTCCAAGTGCAATTTTTACAATCTCTATTTAGCATAAATTGTAGTCTTGTTGGATTGGTCCTTATGGTATGTAGCCTACCATGAAAGAAATAACCCCTCGGGCTTGAAAGCACAAGGAGGTGATAGGGCATGACACACCAGAGGGAGATGAGTAGCCAGAAGAACTGCGAGCACATGGAGCCAGTTGCCTCTCCTGGAAGATATCAGTGCTGAGAGGAGTGGACAGTCAAGCTGTGCTAGGGAAGAAAGGTATGATGCCTTTGGCTTTTGTTTGGTTTAGCACTTTGTTTCCCTAACAAGATGAAAACAGAAGTAAACTTTGGGTCAGGAGGGAACGAAAAGGAATATTTTGCATCGCTTTTCTTTCTCAGACAGGAAGGAAGTTCTTCAGGTTGTGCTGATGGTTTTGTTGGTGAAAATCCAGTGACTACAGGAAAAAGTACCTTTCCTCAGAGTAATCTGAGGGAAGGTACAAACAAGATAGTACAAGTTAGCCTCACTCCTTGTTACAGGGTCTGAGACTGAGTATCTAAATTATGGTATCATGACACTATCCAAAAAGCTATTCAATAGGACTGACATGAGGGGCTGTGGAAGTGAATGTAACATATAAGGGCATGCCTTCAAGCCATGGTCTAAAGTTTCTCTTTTGTCTTCACAAGACAATACAAGTCTGTGAAAGATAAATAAAGCTGAGGCTGTGATTCTGCATTCACTGTACTGACACAAGCACAGGCTGCTGACAAAGACACAGCTACATATTTTGACAAGAGTCTGCCCTTATATTTGCTCAGGGTAATCAGGGAGTGTTAAGACCTCACTTCATTCAGGCTTAGCTGCTGACAGAAAAAAGGGTGTTCCTCTGGTTTGCCTGTGAATAGAAGCAAAATCCACAAAAGTAATGTTTTATAATTCCCTAAGTACATAGCTAAGATTTTTTTCTAGGTCTTATTTTTTAAGAGCGCTAAGGTGTTTGAGGCAATCTCACCATACCTGCTCTCCCAATTTTAACGTAAATTTGATGGTGAACATCAACCATCATAACAGCAAAAGAAAAGGAATAAAAAAGGATACCAGCAGGTTCAATTAGCCGTGGGAGTCTCTCATTTTTCCTACACTATGCTTGCTGTGCCTACAGAGAGAGCAGTTTGTCTGTCCCTTGAGAAGGTGTGTTGGAGCACACTGGGTGCCTGGATGTGGTGGCACTGCCTTCCTCCCTGCTGTGCTCTGGCAGTAGGATCCAGCTGTGTGGTGAACACCAGTCTTTCTCCCTTTTTCAATACTAATGCTCTGCCTGCAGGAAATGGGGATGAGGAACCTCAGCTCCATTCACTGCTGCTGATTCCCAAGATGCTGTCCTGTCACTGTGCTGATTCTAAAGGTCATATCTTCATGGGCACAGCGTCACCAGCTCAGACGGATGCACAGACATCAGGAGAGGTACAGAAATTAATTATTCTAGAACTAGCAGAAGAAAACAGCCAGAATCACTCCAGGTTACTTGTAAGTACTCCCCTGCACAAGTTTTTCATCATTTTGTAGGGAATTCAGTAAATTTAAATCAAACTGAGGAAACTATTCTCCTGAGCCCTGCATGCAGTTTCTTTTGTAAGTTACAGCCTCTTTATCCAGCACAACCAGTTTCCTTCTAATCATCTATGAACCCTACATCTGCCCTTTCTATTTTCTTGGTAGTGTCCAGTCCTCTTCAACTATAACACCTTGGCCAGCTTTTTCAGGCAAACGCCTGAAGTAATGCCTCCAGCGGATGTGCAGCTTTTGGGAATAGCCTCTCAACATGCAAACGGTGTAAAGGACAGATGAAGGTGTACGCCCTATTGCTAACTATCCAAAACATACACAGTCTGTGACTGGTTGGTTGTGGCTTTTTTTGTTACCCCTCTTGCCATTCCATTTGATGCATGCCTGTATTTATCCACATTAGATTCTTTTCTTTCCTATCTGCCAAACACACTTGTGCAGATGCATGTAAACAGAATGCAGCACAATCCCTGATGGAAGCCTGTGTACTAAGAGGATTTGCGAAAGGAATATGGGCAAAACAAAACTAAAACAAGCACAAGACTAGTTCTGAGTAAAAAGATGAAAAAGGAAGAGCCGGGGGTGGGGTGGGGTGGGGGTGTTTATTTATCCAACACAAAACCTTCCTTCTGCTTCTTTTTTCCTGACAGAAGGATAGAGCTTGATATAGTGGAACAGTATCATAAATGTGATGATACATTGCACCATAAATAGTTATCAGAAATAATACCATAATATCATAATAAATAAGGAAGAATATATTATATTATATATTAATAATATATTATAATATAATAATTAATAATATCACAATAAATATTCTCAAAAATTTAATGATACATTTCAATAAATGTCGCACCATACATGTAAGCTAAATGGGTCACCACAAAGGAGTCACTGACTTTGAAGTCTGCAAATACAGTGTGTAGAAAAACCATAGGCATTAGGTGTTCCCCATAGTGGGGTCTGACTTTGTGAGTTTTTGAGCAAAAGGGAATGCATCAATGTTTTGTCTCTTCAGCTTTACTTCATTACCTGGAGTGATTGTGCTTTTTCCACCTACAAAGGAGAATAAAAAGGTTTTGTCCTCTTTTAAAGTTTTCTTTTGTGGCGATGCCTGAAGAAGCGCAGATAGCAGGCTGTGTACCACGCTACTGCCTCCCTTCCTGATCTCTGCTGTCTCTTGTTCTCACCATCTGTTGATTTGCGTTTTATGAAAGGTGTGAAGCAGGGATTATCTGTGTACAAAACCCAACAGAGCATGGCTTTGATCTGGGACCAGTTCTTATTATCAAGCTCATTAATACTAACATGGAGTTCCTTAAGCACAGATTTTTGTGGAATACTGTCTCCAGGGGGGAGTTAGCATTTAATTTCTTCAGTGTCTAAAGAAGGCTGTCGCTCAACTGGTGCACAGATAGCATTCCTCTTTTCTTCCTGACTACATACTGTCATGAAATGTGCTGAAAGATAATATACAAGAAACCTTTTAATCTCTGTCAAGTTGAATTGCAGCTGTCCTAAAGTTCAGCATGATGAAGGTGGGAACTGAGAAATGCCAGAACAATGACTTATGTTCTGCCTTCAGATCCACTAAGCTAAAAATCGGCTGCTTTTTTTCCCTGTTAAGGAAAAATTAATCTGGGATGATACCATAGCAAGCAATGTGCAGAGGTAATGTAAAACAGGCCACAGAGCAAAAGCAAGGCTGCCTTGCTAGGCTGTAGCTTTAACGCTGTCCTGGGGTCTGGGTCTCCAGGTTTTTTGTTTTGTTTGGGGGGAAATAGGGATTGAGTTCTGTAATCATGAATGTTTGGAAATCTTTTAGTCCTAGGATATAGGCACCCCTTCAGCTTTCCTACACAGTGTAATGCTTTGCCAGCAAAGCATCTTTCTGCTAAGACCAGGCAATATAGAAAAGCAAACATGGACGTATGAAGCCTTCTCTTCTGTAAGAGTGTATTCAAGGCATTTTTCCTTTGCTTCTTCATGTTAAGTCAGATCCATGTTTCTAGAATTCTCGTGCTTCACATTTTAAGTATTTAAAGCTAAATCTGTGATGAGGATACCCCAAGTCACTGCCCTCATGAAAACCTACTTCTGTCCATAACAAGTCGCTGTCTTCATACTAAGCTTTCTTGGAAGAAAAATCTAGAAGAAGTAAAACGGGATCTCACTTTTTCCATTTTTTTCCCAGCTTCTCAGAAAGAATTCCATCAAGAGACAATCATTTTACAATTTTAAACCTGGGGTTAGAAGATCTCAAGGATTTAGTTTGCTTCATGAGAATGTGATTCAGGTTCCTCATGCAGGGATGGGAGAGAAAAGTCTTGCTGCCTTCTGGTTTGCAATGCTAATTGATCAAATAGTGGCAGACAGGCCAGATTTTTGTGTTTTCTGGCTGGTTAACCATCAATGGGATAACAAATCAAGAAGATAATAATGTTTTGGGTTTTTTTTATCTTTGTTAGATATATTGGGATTTGGTAGGGATTAAGTAGGAAACATCTGAGCATAATCTTCCCTTACCTGCAGAGCAGCCATTGATATTCACATTCTGTGCCCTGGATGAAAGAAGATTTCTCCTTTGGCATCACTACTGCAGTGCTTCTGTCGACAGAGTGCCTGCATCTCTTGCTCCTCTACAGCAGTTGCAGTGTATGCAACAACAACAGTGAGCAGCGCTGTAGCATAAATATGTCCAAAATCATACTTTAATTTAATTACCTATAAAACTTATCCCATAAAAGAGGGGGAAGGAATTCACTATCACTTTCCTTAAATAGATCAAATTTCAGTAATAATTCCGAAAGTTTCTTTGCTTTAGAGGAATGCAGAAAGGCCTGGATAGGTCATTAAATCAGCTGTCCACTGGTAGAATGAGCTTGGTACTGCAGCAGAGATTCAGTGCTCTAATTAAAACTCTCAAGCAATTAGAATTTACCGCTATGAAAACAAAATCTTTGTTTGCCTCACAATTATGGTATCTTGACTGGTCTCATACATCACAGACGTGGAAATTAATGAGGGGGGAGAGGAATTTAGAATGTGTTCTTTTATGCCATTCGCTTTTGGGAAAGTGGGTGAAAAAAAGAGCAAAGACTTTGTAAAGGTCCTAACATTTGTTTCCAGTGTTTCTATACTGCATCCTGGTACCCGACTTGCCTCCCTCCCCCATCAGAAAAAAAGATGCATTTGTATTTCTTTTCTTCCTGAAGTGATGCAATCCTGTAAGAGCTGTAGAGTGCCTGAAATCTCTACTTGCACTACAAATTCTTCCCACTTTCTGGGTATAGGGCTTTGTACCACTGCCTGTATTTCCTCTGAGCAACCTATTCCAGGTTGGTTTCTATTTCAAAAGAACTGCTTCCGTTTAAAAGCACTGTTTCTTTTGTTCCATTCTAAATATTTCTTGGAGGTTATACTTCTAAATTATGTCGGCAAATCTCCATTAAAAGAAAAGGTAGATCCTATCAGAAACCAAAGTCATGGAATCTGTACTCTCTGCTAAGTGGTATCTGGGCATCTTACTATTTAATATAAAGGCAAGGAGGTAATACAGTCCCAAGACCTGTTGAGAAGAATGGCAGAACTGAAGAACAGAGAAGCCATTTGATGATTGTGTTTTCAGCTGCAATCTGCAGTCTGAAATTACCTGCTGCACATCTTCTTTTCAAGGTCTATTACAGACATGTACAGAGACAGTGTATGTGTGTGTATGTATACATATACATATTCATATACATATATGTATATATATGTGTGTATATATATAAAAATCAGGGTTTTAGGTATTGTGCTAGGGAGTAATTGACACATGGTGACTTGGCAGTAATGAATGCTGAGCTTCAGTAAAGGAGCATGTAAGAAGTTATTTTCACTCCTTTGCGGCTAAAGCTCCCTTTCATAATTAACAGAGAGGGCCTTTTGTAAAGAGGAAAAGAAAACACCCAGGTTAGACTCCTCTTCTGAATTGCCTTTCAGAGGAATCATTTACTCACTATTGAGAGCCGAGCCTCCTGATTTTGACATCACTCTCCAAAACTGGAATACACCATGATAAGCACTTGTATAAACACACACTTATGTGTATGTCTGTGCATGTTGAAACTAACTCTGAAAATGAACTCTCCTGAAGCAGATATAACCTTTTCTAAAGCTAATTCCACGCTTCACCGTTCACTTCACCTGGAGCCACTTTTTTCACATCTCCTGTATGGTTGTCATTCACAGAAGACTGTTACAGAACTAGGCTATATGGATGCAGCAGAAATGGACACGATCTCATGCTTACAGACTGAAGTGCACATCTAATCACATCCCCACTTACATCAACCTAGTGAATGCAGATTTACAGTTTATTTTCTGATGAGGGACTTTGGGTGAGTTTATGATTAGAGAATTAATTTGGTAATATTTTTAGTCTGAAATAATGTGATCTGTATTTGCAGTTCTCAAATGAAATAGTAAATATCTCTGTTGTTAAATGTGGACACATTAGACTGTTAATTTTCCCTGCATTGATTTTTTTTATTCTAACACATGTTATTTCTTTTTCATCCTATCTGAATTTTATGTTTGGAAGAAAATCTCCAGTTGCCACTGCATCATCATGGAGCTCGTTACCTCTGCAGCAATGAGCACTGGCATGGAATAATTAAACTTACTTCCTGCTGGCAAGTGAGAAATCTTTCCATGCTATTCCTTTTGATTTGACCTTTGACTAAATACATTTCTTTTTGCAACATAGTTGGTATTTCATCCCCTGGCTGCAGTGTGTTGCTTTATCATGGATGAGGCAGTGATTTCTACAGTGTTGTTTTTCACAGAATCACAGAATCACAGAATAGTAAGGGCTGGAAAGGACCTCAAGATCATTGAGTTCCAACCCCCCCGCCATGGGCAGGGACACCTCCCACTAAACCATGCCATCCAAGGCTATGTCCAACCCCACCTTGAACGCCGCCAGGGATGAAGCATTCACAACTTCCTTGGGCAACCCATTCCAGGGCCCCACCACCCTCACAGTAAAGAATTTCTTCCTCAGATCCAATCTAAACTTCCCGTTTAAGTTTAAACCCATTACCCCTTGTCCTCTCACCATAGTCCTTAATGAAGAGTCCCTCTCCAGCATCCCTAGAGGCCCCCTTCAGGTATTAGAAGGCTGCTATGAGGTCTCCATGCAGCCTTCTCTTCTCCAGGCTGAACAGCCCCAATTTTCTCAGCCTATCTTCATATGGGAGGTGCTCCAGTCCCCTGATCATCCTCGTGGCCCTCCTCTGGACTTGTTCCAACAGTTCCATGTCCTTTTTACGTTGAAGACACAGAACTGCACACAATACTCCAAGTGAGGTCTCATGAGAGCAGAGTAGAGGGGCAGGAGCACCTCCCTCAACCTGCTGGTCACGCTCCTCTTGATGCAGCCCAGGATATGGTTGGTTTTGTGGGCTGCAAGCGCACACTGAAGCCGGCTCATGTTCAGTTTTTCATCAGCTCACACCCCCAAGTCCTTCTCTGCAGGGCTGCTCTGAATCTCTTCCCTGCCCAACCTGTAGCTGTGCCTGGCATTGCTCCGACCCACGTGGAGGACCTTGCAGTTGGCATGGTTAAGCTTCATCATGTTGGCATCAGCCCACCTCACAAGCGTGTCAAGGTCCCTCTGGATGGCATTCCTTCCCTCCAATGTATCAACCGAACCACACAGCTTGGGGTCATCGGCAAACTTGCTGAGGGCGCACTCAATCCCACTGTCCATGTCACCCACAAAGATGTTGAACAAGACCGGTCCCAACACCGATCCCTGGGGGACACCACTCGTTACTGGTCTCCAGCTGGACATTGAGCCACTGAGCACTACTCTTTGCGTGCGGCCATCCAGCCAGTTCTTTATCCACCGAGTGGTCCACCTATCAAATTGGTGTCTCTCCAACTTAGAGAGAAGGATGTCATGGGAGACAGTGTCAAAGGCTTTACACAAGTCCAGGGAGATGACATCAACTGCTCTGCCCCTGTCCATCAGTTCCGTAGCCCCTTCATAAAAGGTCACCAGATTGGTCAGGCAGGATTTCCCCTTAGTGAAGCCATGCTGGCTGTCACCAAGCACCTTGTTGGTTTTCATGTGCCTTAGCATGCCTTCCAGGAGAATCCGCTCCAAGATTTTGCCAGGCACAGAGGTGAGACTGACTGGTCTGTAATTCCCTGGGTCATCCATTTTTCCCTTCTTAAAAATGGGGGTTATATTTCCCTTTTTCCAGTCATTGGGAACTTCACCTGACTGCCATGATTTTTCAAATATGATGGACAGTGGCTTAGCAACTTCATTTGCCAGCTCCTTCAGGACCCGTGGATGGATTTCATCCGGTCCGATGGACTTGTATACATTCAGGTTCCTAAGGTGGTCCCGAACAAGACCCTCCCCCACAGTGGGCCCAGGGTCCCCACCCTCACCGTCCCCGCATCTGCCTTCCAAGACTTGGGTGGTGTGGACAGAGCATTTGCCCGTAAAGACTGAGGCAAAGAAGTCATTAAGAACCTCAGCCTTCTCCAAATCCAGGGTAGCCAGTTCTCCCGATAGCTTCTGGAGAGGGCCCACGGTGTCCCTAACCTGTCTCTTATCGGCAATGTACCTATAAAATCCCTTCCTGTTATCCTTAACATCCCTAGCCAAGTTTAATTCTAAGTGGGCCTTAGCTTTCCTAACCTGGTCCCTAGCTTCCCGGGCAACATCCCTGTATTCTTCCCAGGCCGCCTGTCCTTGCTTCCACCTTTTATAAGCCTCTTTTTTCCTTCGAATTTTGCTCAGCAGCTCCTTATCCATCCAAGGAGGTCTCCTGGCCCTCCTGCTGAACTTCCTTCTAGTTGGGATGCATCGCTCCTGAGCTTGCAGCAGGTGAGCCTTGAATATCAACCAACAGTCTTGGGCCCCCCTGCCTTCTAGGGTTGTATCCCATGGAACCTTACTGAGCAGGTTCCTGAAGAGGCCAAAATCTGCTCTCTTGAAGTCCAGGGCAGTGAGCTTGCTGCACGCTCTTCTCACTGTCCTGAGGATCTCAAACTCAACCATCTCATGATCGCTGCAATCAAGGCTGCCCTGGAGCGTCACATTCCCAACCAGCCCTTCCCTGTTGGTGAGGACGAGGTCAAGCATGGCACCTCTCCTTGTCGGCTCCTCTATTACTTGCAGAAGGAAGTTGTCTTCCACACAATCGAGGAACCTTCTGGATTGCTTGTGCCGGGCCGTACCATCCCTCCAACAGATATCAGGGTGGTTGAAGTCTCCCATGAGAACAAGGGCCTGCAAGCGTGAGGCTGCTCCTATCTGCCTATGGAGCGCTTCGTCCAGCAACTCCCCTTGGTCAGGCGGTCTGTAACAGATCCCCACAATAATATCACCCATCGCTGTTCTCCCTTTAATCCTGACCCACAAACTCTCTGTCGACTGCTCACCTGTCCCCAGACAGAGTTCCATACTCTCTAGCCTATCCCTAACATAAATAGCAACTCCCCCTCCCCGTCTGCCAGGCCTGTCTTTCCTAAAGAGCCGGTAACCTTCCATTTCAACACACCAGTCATAGGAGCCATCCCACCATGTTTCTGTGATGCCTATGATATCATACCCCCGTAGATGTGCACACATCTCTAATTCCTCTTGTTTGTTCCCCATACTACGGGCATTTGTGTAGAGGCATTTGAGCCGAGATCCAATTGAAGCCGGCTCATTGGCTGGAGCAGCTGGAATATCCCTACATTGCTCTGAACGTTTACCGTAGGTGCTGGCAGCCGACTGGGTGTGTTGGGATGGAATGCTGCCCCCCTCCCCCAACACATCTAGTTTAAAGCATCCTTGACCAGTCTGGCAAGCCTCCTACCAAATCCACTCTTCCCCTTCTTTGCCAGACCAGCTCCACCAGCCCCCAGTAGACCTGGCCTACGATATTGAGTCCCATGGTCAAGGTACCCAAACCCCTGACTATAGCACCACCCTTCTAACCATTTATTAACCTGCCCAATCCTCCTAGCCTTTTCAAGGTCCTGCCCTGCATCCTGGAGAATTGACGAAAAGACAATCTGAGCTCCAGAGCCCTGTAGTCCTTCTTTATAGTCTCCGGGTTACTGCTATCTATATCAGTAGCACCCACATGTATTACCAGGAGTGGGTAATAATCAGTGGGACCGACTAGAGCTGGCATCTTTTCGGCCACATCCCTGATCCGAGCCCCTGGTAGGCAACACACCTTCCTTGAGACTGGGTTAGGCCGGCAGATGGGTGCCTCTGTGCCTTTCAGATTAGAGTCCCCAACTACTACGACCCGCTGCTTTTTCCTGGCAGCACCAGTAGTGACCTTCTTTACCAGTGCAGCAGCTGGTTGCGCCTGGTGGGAGCGCTGTTGCTCATCAGCCCCCTGCAGGACAGCAAAGCGGTTCTGGGTGGGGACAACAGACGTAGGAGGAAGCCCCTTGCTTTTAATTACCCTCTTCCTCCTTTTTTTGTTGTTTTTTTCTGTTACCTGTTCCCAGCTTCCTGGGTTAGCAGCCTCCTTTCCTGCACGGGCAACAGCAGACACTTGAGGCCCCGGAACAGGCTGATCCCGGAGCAAGCAGTGCTGCTCCCCCTCAGCTTCCCTGACACCTTTCATCCTGGTAACAGCTTCCTGCAGTTCAGCCACCTGCTGCAGGAGGACCTCCACCAGGGAACGCAGAGTGCAGCCCTGCCCATTGCTCACCCTTCCCTTAGGATACCCCGAGCTCTGCACTGCAGCCTCCCTTCCCGTCGGCTCCGTCTGGGTGCCTACACTGGCCACCACCGGCGCAGCCAGAGCAGAGCTCCCAGTCCGAGCCTTGCCCGGACAGTGAGTGTTCACCATCCCGCTCACCACCCCGCTCGCCTGCCCGCGCGAACTGCCGCGCAAACTGCTTCGAGCCCGCCCTGTTCGCCACGCTCCGGGTCGCTCGCGCTCCCTGGGGCAGGTTTTTAACCAGTCAGCTCTGCCGCCGCTCCTCCTGACACCGCCCCCTCTGAGTCAGCAGCTCGCCTCCGCGGAGCTGCAGGCTCCCGGGCAGGCCTTGTCGAGGACTTGAAGCTCCCTCGGGGCAAGTTGCTGCTCCGAGGTGAATTTTTTTTCTGCCTGTGTGAATTAACTTCCATAAAGGAATTTCATACGTTTTAATGCAGTTCAGTTGCCTTGTTTATACAATGTAGTGTTTAATCACATAAGAATCTAAATCAGAGCTTTCTGGCGTAACCCACCATGTAAAGATGGCTCTTGAGAGGCTTCACAGAGAGTCTGTGGTTAACTCATGGTGAAATAGAAGCATTATTCCTCTCCATTAGGAGTTTTTCCTTAGTTGCCAGTAAAAACCATATGAAATCTTAAAAAAAGGGGGGGGGGTGGGGGGGAAAGGAGTGCAAAAAACTGAAGTGCCAAATAAAAAAGCTGCCTGTCAAAGTGAAATGTAGCCTAGTAACAGTATGACATGAGATTGATTTAGTGGTATCTGGTCATTGCCTGTGGCTAACCGGCATTTTCCAACAGCATTTTTTTCTTCTTTTATTTGTAGGTCATTTGAATGCTTATGAATATCAGCACCCTACAGACCTAAACGTGTGAGAAACACTGTATGGGAACCAACAGCACATGGTTACTCACACCGTCTGCACAACATTTTCCAGCTGGGTTTGGTCAGAAAGAAAAACAAGTGGAATGTCACTGCTCAGCCTGCTGGAGGCTGATCTCTGGGGACCTCTGGTTCTTTTTTCCTGCTCTGTTTTTACAATTAGTTTTTTATCTGTAAAAGCAGTCTTAGCATAGTATTTTTCCATCCATACACAAGAAAGCCTATGACTCTGACCCTACTTTCTTTGTCTTGTTTTTCAGTGGAGAAACTTGCCTGCCATGGAAAACATGTGGGCTTGAGCCCCTCTGAAACAGAGAAAGGAGCATTAAACAGTCTCCCCAGCCCTGAGAGCATTAGCTCACCCAGCACAGCTGGGAACAGTGAACTGCTTGCAATTCACCACCCCCAGCTGGAAAAGACTTGTTTGCTGTGCAGTTTGTGAAAGAAAGATCTTTCACCTTTGGAGAATGAATGGAGGTATGTCCCTAAAAATCCCTGAGGAAAACCTTCTTGGTGCCAACTTTGCCTTCTGATGTCTGTAGGCATTTTCTTGGGGAGCATGGGGTACCATGAAGACCCTGCTTAGACCTACCAACTTCAGCTCGGGTTGCCTCCCCACATGCCCCAGAGGCAGCTTGCATGAAACATACATCCTGGGCTTTATTTCCAGTATCACTGACAAGAATTCACTCACCAGTGATGGGTCACCTCCCTGTCAGGTGGGACTGCAAAAGCTGTGGAACCAAGTGTTTCAAGTGGGGTCTCTGGTCCATTCAGAACTGCTTATGAAGCATGGCCCAAATAGAACTTTGGGGCCATCTCTGGCTTCAGCAGTGGAAGCAGGTAATCAGTGTGTTGTGTAGAGCAGGTGAGCTGCTCTGCACCCCACCCCTGCTCATTCAAAGTGTGAACAGCAAAATCCATCGTCAGCAGTTGTACCAATTTTTCTTTGCCTTTCTGTCCCGTTGGCTTCACTGAGCACCATGCAGCTGAGAATTTACAGGGCTGACAGGGTCTAGCTTTCACCTGCTGTGAAATCTCTGTTAGACCATGATGATAAATGAGGAATTTTATTGGGGAAGTTAACTTCTGCAGCTAGAGTTTGTTACCAATTTCTGTCTTCATTACTGCATGCCAGGACAAGTGCCCAACTGCTCATGTCCTCAAACTTTTGGAAGCATCTAGAGAAAGCCTATGCACAGCTCTAGCTTCAGTGTATGTTTGAGAATAGAAAGAAAAGAATCAAAGACAGAGCTATGGAAGTTCTACCCCAACAAAATATGGTGTCATATCCTTGGACTTCTTTAATCAAAGCCTGAGAGTGGTTTTTTTAGAGAATCTTTTCAATATGCTTAAAATAAACCTTAAATAAGCTTAAGATTTCAACCTTAAATAGTCCTTAAGATTTCAGTGCACATTTTCCTACAGCACTGCATGGCTTTTGTCATTTTTCTAAGTAAAAAACTAAAGCATAAGGTCATTAAGAATATTTTACGGTCATTGCTGTAATACTGTTCACAAAGGCAAAAAGGCAGCTTGAAAACCAAAGCGGGTTAGGGCATTTCATTGGTTGATTCATGTAGAAATTTTATTGTATTTAAATTATTCCAGCTAGCATACAACTTATTGCTTACAAAATAAATCCCAGTTGACTTCTAAAGTGCTATTGGCACTGGGCATAGTTATTATTCCATGCTCTGGGTTCAAAGATAATTTTTGCACCATGAGGGAATTTATGTGCAGCATTCTTTTCTTACTCTTGACCTTCCAAAAAACAGCATGGAAAGATGACAAATGGCAAATACAGTATCTCCCAGATGTCAAGATTATTCCTTAAAATCAGAGCCAAGGCCTGCTATTTGGTAAACAGGATGGTGATAAGCAGAAAAGCAGAATTTTGAAGAATTTTAATAAGGCTCATACTGCCCCAAATGCTGCTTTTTTGTTAATTTTCCCCAGTCTTTGTGCTACTGACTATTTTGGAATTGGGGTTCCCAAATCATTAAAACATAAAAGAAAACTACAAGTGCTGCTAACTGTAGAGAGGATTGTGAATCAATGAGTCAGGATGGACCACAAGAGCCTTTTAACTAAAGAAAGCATGGACATTTAAACATCCACTAAGTATGCAGGCAAGCTGCAGGCTATGCAAAGAGGACAAGGGGTAACGGGTTCAAACTTACACAGGGGAAGTGTAGATTGGATCTGAGGAAGAAATTCTTTACTGTGAGGGTGGTGAGGCCCTGGAATGGGCTGCCCAGGGAAGTTGTGAATGCTCCATCCCTGGAGGTGCTCAAGGCCAGGTTGGACAGAGCCTTGGGTGACATGGTTTAGTGGGAGGTGTCCCTGCCCATGGCAGGGGGTTGGAGCTAGGTGATCTTAAGGTCCTTTCCAACCCTAACTATTCTATGATTCTATGACATACCACATCAGTGGCCTGTTTGAGCTGCTGCTAAACTTCAAGACTCACTAGTTGAAATATCTGAGCTGGATCTTCAAAGCATTCTGCTCTCAATGAAGTCCCAGCATGTTTTCTCTCAATTTCTGACTTTCATGGCTATGGAGATTAGAAAAATGCATTGCTGACTCTAGAGGAAACTCACGAAAAGTACCATATGAACCCAAATTTTCAGCATTTGTCAAAGCCCTATCTAATTTTGAAGCTTAAATCTTGAAGATCACATTTCTGAGTGATATCTAAACACCTTAAAGATGCCAAAGTGCAGTAATAACACTGAAAATGGTGAAAGGGAGGAAAGTTCAGGTGAAGTAGTATCACTAAGTTCTTCTCTCAGGGAAATTCTTGTACAATTTTGGGAGAACGCTGACATGAACTGCTGACTAGGTACTTATCCAGTTTTTATCGGATACGTTCCTTCTGTCAGGACAAATTTTATCACTTGTTATTTTTAATTATTTGTAACACCGAGCTGTGTGTAAGAGGAGGGGGCGTAACTCCTCACTGTGCTTCAAAATGAGTGGAAAATCTAACAGCAAGTAATGTGATGTTGATTTGAAGGCACATTTTTGTATACAAATAGAGTTTCTCACTTTCTGAAAATGTTTTCCAAAGCGTATTAAAAAGTGTAACTGACATTGAAACTGATTCTTAGGCAATGGAACTGAGGTAAAGCTACCTAGTGGTATATCAGTACAAGACACTATCAGAGCATTGTAAATAGGAGAGAAATGAATAATGAATGCTAGGTTATATAGAGCATGTTAGGTTATGAATAATAAATGTTAGGTTATGTAGAAATGAATGTTAGGTTATGTAGAGAGAAAGTTAGAAAAGCAAAAGCACAGATGGAACTAAGTCAGGCCACTGCCATGGAAGATAATACAAAGTACTTTTACAAATATATTAGCAATAAAAAGAGGGCCAAGGAGAGCCTCCATCCTCTATTGGATACTGAGGGAAGCCTAGTGACTGAGGATGGGGAGGAGGGTGAGATACCTAATGCTGCCTTTGCTTAATTGCTGTCTTTAGTAGTCACAGCAGCCACCCTCAGGGTACTCAGTTCCCTAAGCTGGATGGCAGAGATGGGGAGCTGACTGAAGCTCCCATAAATTTGGAATAAATGGTTAGAGACCTCCTGCTCCACTTAGATGCATACAAGCCCATGGGGCTGAATGGGTTACACATGAGTGCTGGAGGAGCTGGCAGAGGAGCTTGGTAAGTCACTCTCCATCATCTGTCAGCAGTCGTGGTCTAGTGAGCAGGTCCAAGAGGATTGAAGGTCAGCCAGTATGACACCTCTCTACAAGAAGGGCAGGAAGGAAGGCACAGGAAATTACAGCCTGTCAGCCTGACCTCAGTGCCTGGGAAGGTCATAGAGCAGATGATCCAAAGTGGCATCATAAAGCATGTACTGGAAAACGGAGGGATCAGGCCCAGTTAGCATGGGTTCATGAAGGGCAGATCCTGCTTGACCAACCCAATCTCCTTCTATGATAAGGTGACTCACTTGGCTGATGAGGGAAACGCTGTGGACTTCGTGTATTTGGACTTAAGTAAAGCATTTGACAGTCTCCCACAGTGTTCTCCTGGAGAAATTGCTGCTCATGGCCTGGATAGGTTTATTCTTTGCTGGTTTGGAAACTGGCTGGATGACCAAGCCCAAAAAGTGGTGGTAAATGGTATCACATCTAGTTGGCGACTGGTCACTAGTAGTGTCCCTCAGCGCTCAGTGTTAGGGTCACTGCTGTTTAACATCTTCATTGATAATCTGGATGAGACATAGTCTGTAGAAAAAGTCTTATGAGGAATAGCTGAGGGAACTTGGGTTGTTTAGTCTGGAGAGCAGAAAGCTTAGAGGGGACTTTACCACTCTCTACCACTACCTGAAAGGAGGTTGTAGTGAGGTATCTTCTCCTAAGTTACAAGCAATAGGACAAGAGGTAGTGGCCTCAAGCTGCACCAGGGGAGGTTTAGATTGGATATTAGGAGCAATTGCTTCACAGAGAAGGTGATCAGGCATTGGAACAGGCTGCCCAGGGAAGTGGTGGTGTTACAGTTCCTGGAAGTGTTCAAAAACTTGTGTAGATGAGGCCCCCAGTGATATGGTTTAGTGTCGATTTTGGCAGTCCTCGGGTAATGGTTGGACTTGATGATCTTAAAGGTCTTTTCCAACCTAGCTGATTCTGTGTTTTTATGATTCTGTGAATCTAATGGAATTCGGAGTGAAGTTAAGGATGAAATATCCAATTTGCTAACCTTCTCCCCTCAAAAAAAAGAAACAAAAACCAGCACCAAAAAATCCACTTTTTTTTGCAATCCTGCTCCAGCTAGCTACTATTTTTGAAAGGATTTTAGAAGTTCTTTTTGTTGTGCTTTGGGTGGGCTTTTTTAGTTCAAATCAGTGTAAATTGAGGATCAGTGAGCCTTGCTTCGATATAGGAAGCTAGATAAAAAATAATTAAATTCAGTTTTAAATAATGTAGTCCTGAGCTAGAGTGGCTTTTTAATGGAAAATAAAAAGGAGCTCAAAAAATCAGAAGTTAAAGATGAAAAATAGTCTTATGAGGAACGCAAAGCACATAATTGACCTCTGACAGCTATTCAGTATTGAGAAAGACGTGGATTACCTTAATTTACCAAACACTTAAAAGGGATATAAATTCTCATGCTTCAGAGTTAAGCCCAATTTCTAATGAATGGAACAAAGACAAGAAACGTTCACTGTACATACCTGTCATTCTTTATTGCCCGTAAGGTAATTTCTTGGGATTTTTCTCCAGTACTAACTTCCGCCAGAAGCAGGTTGCTGGGGCTGATTCTGGCTCTTAAGCCAAGTTACACTTCTGCTGTGCAAGTAACTGCAAGGTGAAGCAGACATGGTGCAAAACCAGAACAGGTGGGAAAGGAAGCAGAAATATTTCCCCCTTTGCGAAACTGATTATAGCGCCAACATGTCTTTTGTGTCCCTGCTGCCCTCCAAAGACGTCCTAGTTCAGCTGCTGGAAAGAAGACACATCCTGAGTGACCCATTAGCAAAGAGAGGAATTGAGAAGCACACATAGAAGAAAATAGTGTCCCACAGGCCCTTTTATATTTTTTGTGTTCTGTGCAGGATACGCATCAGAAGGAGTTTTCCTTTAAAGCTATGTTTCTTGTTTCTATGAAACCCTCTTTGTGGGAATGCTGATAATCTTTTCATACCAGGAAATGGCTTTTTTTTTTTTTTTTCAGTTTGGGCCAATGATCCATTTCTTTCCAGCTCCATTCCAATAAAGCCAGTCTTCTGAAGTCCCCAAGTGCACTAACAAGATAGATTGTAGTAAACTCTCTAACAGCAGATTCTCATTTCACTGGAGTCACAAGCAATATATTTTTATCCATATATCCAGCAGCAAAAGGTTCTGATATGGTAATTTTTACCTCCTTTACTTCCTTTTCTCCTCCTTCCTTTGTATTCATCTCAATGTATTTAAAGCAAGAGACACATGGCTGTGTATTTGCATTCAAACTGGAGAGCTGAAAAGCACATGTGCTACACCCACCAGAGGAAAACAGAGAGTAGGGCTGGCTTAGGCTATATAAAGGCTGATCTATTGTGTCAGGAATAGCAGCTGAGAAGAGAACTGAGAAGAGAACTCTAGAGAGGACCAGTCAGGCTGCTCTCGACAGGATGGTTCGCTAGCTCACCTTTTCTATTACCACCATGTTTTTAATTGCCTACCTGCCTTCTAAAAGGCAGCACAGCTTCCATAGACCACAAGTCAGTTGAATAAGCACAGCTTCTAGGTTTCAGTGTTATTCCTTTCATAGCTTTAGATACTCCTGTCAAGTGAGAATTAATATTTAGGCAATACTTTCACGTACTGTCTTCCAGGGGCTCGTACCTCTTTATTTTTTCAAAAGTTAGAATCATAGAATAGTAAGGGTAGGAAAGGACCTCAAGATCATCAAGTTCCAACCCCCCTGCCATGGGGTTGATGACTCGAATTAAAATTCTAACAGATCTTTGGTTCCCTGGTACCTAAGTTGCTCTTGAAAACTTTAAACTGTAACTTGTTGCATAAAAAACCCCGCAAAGTTTGCATGTGCAATTTTAACGATCCAGAGAAACAAACAAAAGGTATTGAAGTTGCAAATATTGGTATTCATCCTGCTCAGAGAAAGAGAATTAAAACACCAATGGGCCTAAGGTCTGTGTAAGCATTGCAATCAGAACTGGCAACTCTCTGTAATTCAATCACAGCCATGGTGCAGAAAATTTCATCTCAAGTAAGAATGGGAATACTGAAGAACTATTTGAATTTTCTAATACCGCATGTAATACAGAAGCAGCCCTGGAATTCACATCTGAGACTGCATAATCTGGGAATTAGCTAAAGAGACAATGGCAGTGAAGATTCTTTAGTTCAAAAACCAAGTGCTCAAACCACTGGTAAACTGCTAAGGCAGTACAAAAGATGAAGGGAACAAACTGCTGGCCATGTAATTATTCTCTCAGCAGGCTCATCAAAGAGTTCCCAGCATGCCCTCCGGCCTCTTTCTGGGGATGTTTTGACTAAATCTAACAAAATAAGGGCTGCACTCACCTCTTTTTCACAGCCACTTGCAATACAAATCGGATGCAGCGTCAAGTCCTTGAAGGAATTGATGGTTGTCATCAGCAGTATTTGGCTGCCAGATGCAAACCACCTGGCAGACATGCAAACCTTTTGAAGGCAATTGGAAAAAACATCCATTCCTCTCTAGACTGAGAAATCCTCAGTGAGGAAGCATGCTGAAATATGCACTTTTGAGATGTTTCTTTGTAAGAGGAAAAGGATGTTTTTTATATAATTTTAGATTATTTTAGGAAAAGGTAACAATGCTTTTGGAAACTTCTCAAGCAAATCACTCAGTTCATTCTTCCTTAGCATAGGCATCATCTATGTCCACATTAGGAATAAGCAAGTTGAGCAAAACTAACTTCAGAATCTGTTTCAAGGCTCTTGTCCATTCATTGCATTTGTTAATCCTAGTCATCCTAGTGATTTGCTGTCTTAAGAATTTGCCTCCAAAAACTGAAGTAGAACTGAAAGCTTAATTACCACAGTTCTTTAACATGAAAGTGACACTCAGCTTTAATACACATTGGTGAGACCTGAACTGATAATATAAACGTTTCTTTCATCTTCTCTGTGACAAACACAGAAAATAACCTGGAGCCAGATCTTCACAGTTAGGTCTTTCACACCCATTGGCCTCACAGCACAGTTTTGATAACTATAGACATGTTTTATATCCAAGTAGCATATAAAAATGGCAGCAATTTTAGCAACTTGTAGGTTTTAACTGTAGAAAAACATTTCCCAAAAGAATAACAGTATCATAAAGCTGCAACGTGAGATACAATTTCTCTGTGGTTTTTTACACTATCAGACATGAATGTAAATCAGTCTTCTGAGTCCTTCAGGTCATAAAAAGTTGGGGAAAAATAATCAGTTTCTCTCCTTGATGTACAGAAGTCTGTTAGTCCCCACTAATAATCAGTAGTACAAGTTCACACAGCTCTTAGTCAGCTTTCCTGGATTTCAATGAGGAACATCTTTGATACCTGGTTTTGATGACGTGCTTCAGAGCACCTCACCTTCATTCCTGCTATATATGCTACTTATGTCTTGTCATAGGGGACAAGAATTATGGATCTCTTGGTGTCTCTGATTGCTTCACAAATTCATGTCATTTAAGTTTAGGAAGGACCATTAGCACCTCTCTCACCTGACTGTGCCTCACACGGGTTGAAGCATCCCGTTACCAGTACAGCAAGTCATATAACTCGCAAGTTAAGAATAAGGACAAAATAAATGAGCCAGAATGAAAGCCCTGGAGTATTCCTCCTGCTGCATCCCCAGAGGGCAGTAGTAGTGTGTTGGTGACTGCCCATCCAGGGCCGGCAAGGAGCCCACTCCCTTCCAGCCCCGGCAAGAGGCCATGGCTGCCCCACTCCAGGTAGTCCTAGGTAGGGAGAGAGCTATGCTTCTAGAAATATTTGCTTGTGAAAAGGTTAAGAAGCGGAAAATGTTATCTTAAAACCCTCTTTAGATCACCATCTCCTTGTAAAGTGGAATATTTTAGGGGTTTTATCTTTTTTTCCTTTTACTCTGTATGGTTTACAAGCTGAAGAATCCAGCTTGCCTTTGGAGAAAGCTGTTTTCACTGGTGACAATACAAAATGTTAGACTTCTTCAAAACATGATATTTGCATGTCAAAGTGGATAGATAAGTTTCACTGTGTGAGTGAGAAAGTCTGCTCTCATCTGTCATTGACTTTATGGAAGTGTATGTTCTTGGAACAGGCTTCTCTTTTTTTCTTTTTTTTGAGGTCCTTACCCACAAGCTTCATCTCAAGTTACAGGATCAATGCTGTGTTAACACAGTTTACCATAGTTTTTGTAGTCTTTAGGGTAATATGTTGGATAATTAATGATTTGCTACAGTTTTCACTGTAAGCTCAAGTTAACAATAAGATCATTCAGAACATTCCTCCTTTATGCTACTCCAAGATTTGCTAATATTCTTTCTACACTTAACAAGAAACATGAGCCCTAGGCTTTGCAACGATAAACTTCATCTGAGATAGCTGGTAATTTCCTGCATCTTCCAGAAAGATTCCTTGTCTTCTTCAGTCCTGAAGAGATCTGTTTCTTCTTCATCCAGCCTGCCCCACCACCTTTTCCTGGTCACATTTGCTATGTAAGGGTTGCTTCTGTCTCCACTGTTGTTTCTTGTTCTGGATCAAACAGAGCAAGCTCTGAGACCAAATTAACTTCAGCATACGGCTGCAATGCTTCCCAGATCTCCTGGGAGCACAGATCCTGCAGGACTTGCCTGCATATCATGACCAGAGCTAGCACAACTGTGCATAGTACCAGGCTTTTTGTTGTCCCTAAAAAAGGACACTTTACTATTCCTTCTAAATTCAGTAGAGCTGGGATTTGGCAGCTGCTCCTTCCGCTCAGACCCCAGAAATCTGCATCTATGAGTATACGTATCATGAATTTAGGCTGGACAATTTCTCTGTCAGGATGGCCAGGACTATGGGTCACAGTGGTGATGAAGGGTATGAGAAGCCAAGTCCTTGCTGCCTTCCTTACACACACAAGGACGCAGCACTGCTCCCTCTCTGCCTGCTGCAGCTGAAGGCAGAGCCAATCCTTCCATCTTTCCAGACTTAAATTCATTCCCCTCAGGTCCCAAAGGCATTGACCTACCGTTTTATCCAAAAACTTCTAGTTTAAGATGTGGTCTGAGAAAAAAGAGCATTCCTTTTCTTTGGGGTATGTATTCCCCCCTGCACATCTCATTGCAGTCTGGTCTGTTTAAACATCAAAAGTGCTTGTGTAAATATATACAATGAGGCTAAGTGATTAGAATAATCTAATGCAAATTTCAAAGACTCTGAGGAGATCTGAGAATTCAAAACTGTCATAAGTTTTATTTCCACATCCTGAATGGAAATAATATAACTAAAATACAGATTGCACTTCAAAGAAAACAGTGTTGAAATTCTAATAAATAAGAGGATCGCTTGAAGGTGGGAAGGAAAACCTGGCAGGTGGGGGTTTGCTCTTTTCCCAGTTGTAGATGCATTTTATTTGTTCATAAATGTCTTAAAAATGCAGTAACATCTCCGCGAGCAATGAGGCACTCTTTTCCATTAACGTTTGCTATATACTGTTTTCACACATCCTCATTCATCTCCTGAGCCTCATTTAACTTCACAGCAGCCACTCTCCGGGCCATCACCCTGGCCTCTATCCGCGGCACCAGCTGCGGCTGCCACAACTGCTGAGGGTGAGAGCCATCCAAGGGCATCCTGGGGAAGTGAAGCCTCCTCCAGGCACCACCGTGGCCTCAGCCACCAGTTTCCAGAGACACGGGTCCCTCTGCAGCTAAAGGAAACCTAGCAGAAAAACCATCAGATTGCCTAGGGGCAAGAAAGGGCAGTGGCAGCTCTGTCCCTGCAGGATATTTGCAGCTCTTGAAATGATGTGATCTGAGCTCCTGTCCTGTCCCACTTGAATCCCTGGTGTGGCAGCTTGCATCTCCACTGAGGGGGACAGGGGAGAAGGGATTCTGATGAGGACATGAGGGACCCTCGTGAAAGCATCCACTTCAGATTCAAACTCCCACAGGTCACGCAGTTTTGCCTACCAGCAGCGAGCAACAAGTTGAAGAAAAACAGCTACTGGGCTCGGGAGCTGCCAGAGGGGAAGTGGCTGCCTTCCCATGAAGGAAGTGTGGTGGAGAGAAGACGGTGCATCCAGTCCCTGAGCTGGGGCTGAGCCTCCCACTTCTCTCCACATTATCCAGTGTGACCGATGGTGGCCCCACAGCCCACAGTGCTCACTTCCTTCACCAACATCATCACTTCCACCCAAAGTGTAGTGGGTACCTTATCAGAGAGCTGATGGAGAGGTGGCACACCAAAGCTAGGAGCATGTCATTTTTTAATTCTGAGACAGGCATTTTCATAAGAAAAAATGTACATTTTCAGATCAATGATAGGTGAACAGTTCAGAAATAAAAGCCTTTCCCTCAGAAATGCAAATCATCTGGACTGCTCTAACATCTCTAATGATCCTTAAGCACTATGTTTTTGCTGTCTGCAAAGCAACCGCAGCTTGACCTATGAAGGACAATTTCAAGTGACCTGGGGAAGCAATAAAAATGCAAAGACAAAATGAGAAAAAATATTTATTTGAACACTCATGGTACTATTTTTATTTGCCATAGAGATCATCCACCAGTTCTGTATGGTCTTTCCACTCTCTGGAAATTGCAGTGTTCCGCTCTAGCAAATGCACAGAGTTGAAGGTCAGTGTCGAGCCATGAAAAAGGCACAGGTACAATTTAAGCACTTACAGTTATGGGCAAAACAAGAAAAAAAGGCACTTTTTTATTCCATCTGGAATTCTACTCGCTCTGTGCATAGTGTTAATAAAACACAGATGCAACTCGGGCCAATGGTGATCGAAAGCCATTAACATCTGAAGCTGTTCAGTGGCCTGTTGAATTGTATTTTGTTGGTCTTAGCTCACTGCCCGTTAGACAGACATCTACATTACAGCCAAAGCCTTTGTGTCATATGCAAGGTCCAAGGGCTGTTATGCATTTTTTCTCTGAATTTCCTTTGAACAGAATCATTTTTGGACACTGTGGAGTTCCTCCTCCCCAGCACCACTGGTGCTCGTAACATTCACGGTCTCTGAGGGCAGAACATCCATCTGCAGCTTTGCCGGGTAAATAATGAAATGCAAATATGCATGGGTCCATAGAAACCATGGGTTCATATCCAAGAAAGCTGTGACTGATGTAAGTGCAGCTAATGAAAACAGAGTGTCTATATTACACGGAAAGGGGTGTTACCTCTTCACCACCTCCCCACCCAGAATCAGCCCCTTGTGCTGACTGCAAATGCGTTACTGCAGACAAAAGACGCAGTGTGCCTGTAAAGCAGCTCTCTGGGTGCAAGACATCCAGCACAGTCAGGGCTTTGCTATCTGATAGAACTCTAGTCAACTAGAGGAAAAAGATTTGCAAGCACACCTCTCTTCTCTGCCGTATGACTTCTCCCTAACCTGCCTGGGCTTTTTCTCCACAGGAGACTGCTAAATAGAGCTTAATACTGAGGCAGCGCTCAGTTTTGTCCTGCTCTCTATAAACTAGCCTTTACTTGCATTTGGCAAGGCAGCAGTTTCCAGTCCACACTTTGCAGGACCACCCTTTCTGAGAAGCACAGTCTTTCGCTGCCAGCAGAACATGTCTTAGCCCACTGCTCAGCCCAGCTTCCAAGCCTCATCAGATCCACACGCTTTGAATGATAAAGGTGATTTTTCTCCTAGTTTCTGTATGGATACGACTTTTGGATATCTCATCCATGTGCTGACAGCCATATATGCTCTTGGGTACCAGGAGGAGCAAGAGAGAAAAGGCTATGATCTTCAGAGAACTGTGTCATTAGCACAGCTGCCACTGTAACATAGCTTTGAGTTTTTCTGTTAAGAGTGTATATGCTTCCATGACGTGACCTTTTGCACTCAGATTTGTCACGCACCTCACAGGTTAGAAATCATAGCCTGAACCATTAAATCTCCCAGTCCTATCTTGAATAACACTCTTTGTAGAAAAATTTCTTGAAGGCATTTGTGTGAAAATACAAGAAAATTTGTTTTTTAAGGCTGTAAGGATCTGGAAATCGTTCACTGGGGTGCTTTAGAAAGAGTACAAGGCTTAGCAAGTGAAAATAAAATAGTTCTGATTTATACAGTAGTACAGTATAAAGGCCATGCAGGAAAAATGCAAACAATCATTGTATATATGTTTATGCACATTAACTCTCTAAGTGATTATGCAGTCTAACAACTGGATTTTCAAGGGGTTTTGTAATGCTTCAAAGGAATAGAGCTGCAAACAGACAAGTATAAGTTTAATTTCTACCATTTCAGTAACAGCAAATGCATCATTTTTGCATTTGGAAGCTGCCTCTTCTGTCAGTTGTGCTTACATTTTTGTATGCTTTTATGCTAACACAATTCCAATGACATCAGCTATAGCAAACCTGCATACTTGATAAATGTGTGAGCAAGAAGAGAATCAGGATCATACTAAATGAACAAATGTCAATCGTCAAGGAATAAGGGGAGGGTTTAGCTTGTTCAGAGGAAAGGTAAGTGGAAGGGCCTTTGTATAACTTCCTCCATGCTCAAAGGTAATATGTAGATGCCTTATCTAAATAAAAGCGCTTTTTTTTCCCTTTTATTTTTCCTTGCGTGCTCTCAGAGGAAATGATGTTGAAAAGGCTAAAGCCATTGACATTTGGGTGGTGTGAAAGAGTTAGAATGTAAGCTAGAAATTAATGGAAATGCTCCCCTAAGCGTACGATCCATTAAGTTGTTTTGCAGCACTGAGAAATGAAGCATAGAGTATTTTGTTAAAGTCAGTATTCCTTGAGGATGAAAGCAAGATGAGGATCTTTCACCACAACAGGATAAGACCTGACAGCAAGGATGGAGGTATAAACCCAGAATACCTCCAGTTCAGTTAAAGGAACTGCCCTGAACTCATGCCAGTGCAGCTGAGGACTCACCGAGGACCTGTCTCCCCAGTTTGATGTCTCCAGGCTGAACAAACAACATCTCCAGTGCTCCAAACCAGGCAGTTGCAGCTTGCTGGCCTGTGTGCAGAGAACTTCAGCTAGATGTGTTGATACTGGAGTAATGTAGGACATCACGGACTTGTCCTGCCCACTCCCAAGTGAGGGATACCTTGTTCAGCACTAGGATTTACTGTAGTTTTCTGAGTGACTTGTTTTATTCTGACTGCACAGAGTTGCTTACCCTTTCAAGAAAAGATGTCCGATGAGTGGAGAAAGGAGGTTGCATTATTATTCTGCAAATAGCTTTTATTAAATTCAGTCATTAATGCTTTGCCCACAGCCCTATCACCAAAAGATGGCTTTTCACTCTGTCCTGGCAGAACAGATCAATTACCAGTTTTCACTTGTACGTTTCTTGATGTGCTGCTGCCTTTTTCCTACAACTGCTGACTGCCTTGACACTGAAGTTGCTTTGCTCAGCAGTTTCTGCTCACTTCGCCAAGTGTTCAGCCATTCAGTTGGTGTTCCAGCATATTTTCTGCTGCTTTATCTGCAGACCTGAAGGACAGGAAAAGAACCTCCCAGGCTTGGCCTGAGATGGATCTGAACTGGTGTTTTCAGGGGTGCTAAGCTGCAGCAGGCTTTCTTTTCAAACCCAACTCAAAGGATGAAATAAAGAAAAACGGCTCTCGGGGGAGTTCTTTTCATTGCATACCTGAAACCTGAATAAAAAGAGAAGGCAGGCATTAAAAAAATGCCAGCTTCAAAAAGTTGTTGGCACTGACAAAACGTGTCTGATCAATGGACGTTTTATTGCTACAAGGGGAGCTCTAACTGAAGCTGTTTCCCCTTGGACTGCTGCCAGGGACAGCAGCAGAGGTTTCTGAGGAGCTCAGGAGGGAAGGCAAAGGAGCCTTTTTGGCAGAGACTACACACGAAGAGAAACCTCTCAGCCATGAACATTTTTCACAGCAAAAGCTTAAAGCTCAGAAGCGGGCGGTACGCTGTTGAGCAGAAATGCAGCTCAGTCCTCTGATACCCTTTCTGTAATATTCTGTCTTCAGGTTTCAGGAAATGGCAGGGGAGATGAAGCACGTCTAAAGACAGTTGGGTACCTCTCCATCTTTCCCTCTGCATTTGACATACTGGGATCTGAAATGCAGCCGAATTATGAAGCTGCAGTGGCCTGATCATCAATTCAAGAAAAGATAAGATCTCAGCAGGAGATTTGCCCTAGTGAGGCATCTTACCCAAGCACAGCAAGTGTGTCTGTAAAGCTTAGTGTGCCTCGGCCAGGATTTCCTTGGTAATCCCCACACTAGGGGTTCAGGGAGTCTGATGCTTCCAAAAACTGATGTGTGCAGTGCAATCCCTTCTTGCAAGCCAACATATGGGTCCTGAGCAGAGAGACTGATGCTCCCAGGATGCAGCAAAGTTTCTCTCCTGTCTGCTTGGGACCAAGCAGTGCATGCACTGCTAGTGTGGGCCTTGCCTGGGCTTTCTGAGGGGAGGCTTCAGCCTCTGCTGCGTGCAGGTCAGGAAGCCATGGTGTCAGACTTGCAGCAGCAGGCCAGATGTTGAGGGACAATGTTGTCTTTACTGCATACAATACTGCTTTAGGCCAGTGACCCACCTCATTCAGACATACCCAAAGGAGCTTCAACCCACCCAGCTCAGGTGCTGGCTGCTGCTGAAGCACTTTGGGCTCAGGAAGCTGGGGGTCATCCTCTGGCTTTGGTCTGGTTTTTTTATCACTAAACAGCTAGGTCAGGTTGGTTTGCTGAAGCTAGACCCATATACGTGAACCTGAAGCTGACATACTCCAGTTAGCACTTCTAAGGCAGTGAAGGAAGGACTTACGGTGAAGACAGCAGGACTGCTGAAGTGACCCACAGTCACTGTGAGGGGTCACAGTCAGGTACCCTGCTGTCATTTCCCACATTTAAAGTAACTCTGTCCTTTCAGCTCTGTCACACACGTTCTGAAGCAATGATTTTTTCTTTTTTCTTCTGGAGATAAACCCAGATTCTTTCAATAAACAAGCAGAGCCCTTGGGTGCTGCATCTTTTTAACCAGATGATAGTGCAGCTAGAAACCAGCTCTCAATATGATAACTCTTGCCTTATCTCTAAAGTAACACATTGGCCTGATCAATCAAATATAAAAATACAATTTTAAATGCCTGCATTTTGATTTTCTGAAATTCACTATGTCTTTAGGCTGTTACTATTTTCCCTTAAACTGCAATATCATTTTAGCTAATAACCTTCTCCTTCACCTTACAGTACAGTTCCATCAAGGCTCCTTTCCTTTAAAAGAAACTGATTTGATTTTTTTGGCTGCTGGGGGATGAGGAGAAGGAAAAACAGTGTTTGAAGAGGAAGCAGGATTGCTTTTGTGTTTTGCTTTTCTCTCTGTGCATATAAAATTCAGACAATGAGTAAACCTTTCCCATCTGTGAGTATGCAGAAGTAGGTTGCACTGCCTAAAGCAATTGCAATAACTCATTTGCCACTTTTATAGAACTCCCTGCTTTATTAGCTTTATGCTGATAACTTTATAGTTACTTTCCAGGCATATAAAAAGTAGGTAATTGAAATCACAAAGGTAGCTTGATACCGGAGTTATCATGTAATCACCTGGATGCACCTGGAACTCGATTAATGCTGTGTTTTAGTGCTTTCAACTGGCCAGCGACACAGTTTATGCAGCAAGTAACCGACTGTTTTCCATATAAATTGGACAAGTGACAGAAGGACCTCTTTTCCTGACAGTGCAAGTTCTGTAATATTTAGAAGCACAAATTTAAGACCATCTGTCCTCCTGATAAAGGTGCAGTGAGATAAACCTGAAATCCGAATGTTTGGAATAGTGGCATTAGTAAAAGCAGAAAATTCTATGAATCTGCTGAATCTTGAAAGCATTAAAGAACTCGGGTTTATTTATATCAAAAGCTAGTGCTTTCATGGCTTACAGGCACAGATGGATAAACAGCTTTCACCATGCCAGCCATGATGAAACAATTCGCAGTGGCTAACGGAATGTAAGGGTGAAATTAAGGACTTCTTTTTCCACGGCAGAAATAAGGACGAAGACAATGGATTTCTGGTGCAGCCAGATCTCAGGATAATCTGAACCAACTAAGGATGGCACACAATTCCAAACACCTCAAAATATATCCCAGTATACAATAGACCCAGGAAGTCCTTCTCCCAGGACTTCTGCTTAGTGTTCCACATCATCAAAGGGCGTTCCTCCAGTCAAGCTGCGTATCAGTTTCCTCTTCCCTGCCGGGTGTGGCTGTAACAGCAAACAGGTCAGCCAGGGTGACAGAAATTTCCAAGTAAGATGGCAATAGAGATCTCACAAGATGTTGAAGTGGAGTTTGGAAAAGCTGATTTCAGATTGGGCCCTTAGAAGCAATGTAAGCAATGTAATTTTGTTGTTCATATAGTAACAGCTGGAAGAGGATAGTTGGTGTCTTGGCACATTTCTAACTTTCCCAGGATCAATTGCACAACTCTCTTAATTTAAATGACAAGGAAATTACCATTTGCTTATTTCCTACACTAAACAGAGAGGCAATCTGACCCTAGTCTTAAGTGAGAGGCTTTTTAAACAACACTCACTAATTCTACATTCCCATATATTCATTATTTTTGAGGGTCAGACTGTCATGAGACAGATTAGTTTTACCCAACTGATGATGTGTTGCTAGCAGAAAAACAAAGCATGCAAACGACTTTTTGTGCTGGCCTTTTTGTTCAGCTTCAGAGAGAAATGTGCGCTGTTAGCTTCAGTTTGCAAGGCTCTGCGCAGAGGCATTGCTCAAGGGAGCTCAGGCTCCGGAAGCAGCTGGAGCTTGTGCTCTTTGCCTCGGTCCTTGATTAGACGTGATTTTTCAACAGAAATGGCTCCCTGGAAACAGAGACTGGTGCTGGGCTGAGATGCCCAAGACAAGAAGTGCCTTCTGCTGTTCCCAGCTGCCAGCTCTGGGTAAATAAAAGTGAGTTGTACTTGGGCTCTCTGTCACTTACCACACTGCAAAAGCAACTTACAAGACTTAAAATGTTTGATCTCATGTACTAGATGATCAATATTAGTGCCAGAAGGGACATGAACATTGGAAGAACAGCAATGCAAAGGTGCAGCCCCAACCAGAGCTTAGTGAGCCCAGCTGGGAGTGAGCAGGCAATCCCCAAGCCCAGGTTCTGCAGGCCCAGAGGGAAGAAGAGGCTGGCCAAAGCTCAGTCCACAGGCTATGTTTCATTGGCACCCAGCCCATCCTAAGACAATCATGGCTTACTGGGTGCTAGACATTAGCTCCTGCAGTTCAGTTGAACCTGACAGCAAGTGGGCAGCAATGGGGTCTTTGGTAGGAAGAAAAAGCACAGAGGTTGAGATGAGTAAAGGACTGCAGCCCACAGAGCACTGTATGGCACACAGGAGCTGGAGGGCTAGAACAAACAGGTACAGGAAAACCATCCCTCAGGTTTATTAATAATGTGGTTTGACAATATTCCATATATTGGAATAAAATGCAGACACTAGACTTAGCCAGATAAAGAACATGACAGCATGCTCTCCTGCTGGGTAGCAGCTTGAGACCAGCAACAGGGCAAGTGGGAAGAGCTCTTAACTTTCTGAAGCTGGAAGCAAGTTGATTATCTGAGAACTAGTCATCTCTAGCAGGACAAAGACTTTCAAATATGTTTAAATACGTTTAAATGGCACTGTAGGGACTGTGGCTCATTTCTGCTGTTAATAATCTGACATACCTATAACATTTTTTTTTAATACCCAAAGACAAATTACAGCATGTAAAAGACCATGTGGTTATATTTTAGTTTTCTAGAAGCTGAGATAGTCTTATTAATATATTATGAAGGCATTGTAACAAGAGTGCTAGTATTTTAATGATAAAACATCCAGGGTCAGTAGAAAATATGTATCACCATCTGCAAACTCATTTTAGATCTAATAAAATAACATAGTATAGGAGATCTGTCACATTTTAAATAGGATAAATGTTATTTATACTTTATGCTGCAACATTTTATCTTTTGAAGCAGCAGGAAGGTGTAGCAGGACTTGGTACTTGATCACACGCCATCCTCTAACAGGCAAGAGGAACCATGACAGCTCATCTGCAAAAACAGGCAAACGCTAAAGTAATTAACGGGGGTTGCTGATGATGGAGACCAGCTGTATGAGAGACCACCCTCACCTATCTCATTAGTGAGGGGTCAAGTGGGCCCTGCTGGAGGGGTGCAGGTGGGGAGGAAGGCTATAAAGAGGGGCGCAGGCAGAGACCAAGCTGTGAGGTTCTGTGGGGTAGGAGTATTGGCTGTTGCTTTGTTCTGGAGTCATGTTGTCTGTGGGTGAGCCATAATTTAACTTTCTTTCAAGGGAAGGGTGAGTCAGGTGCAGCTGGTGGCAAGGAGAGGAGATGGTTTCTAGGAGAGGAGGGGAAAGGTTGTGGTGGTGAGTGGTTTCCTTTGTGAGTGAGTTCTGGGGCTTTCAAGGGTAGCCATGCAGGGCTGTAGGAAGGTACTGTGCCTGGTTTTGCATCCTATAGCTGAGCTCAAGGTAGGGTCTGAGCATCCTGTGGTGCAGCAGTGCTGAGAGCGCTTGGGAAATGGGGGGTGTACATTTGCAGTCCAGTACCAGTAGTAGCTGTGTGCAGGTCCACCCTTGGTTGACTAATACTTACTTGCTTAAGCCAAAGTCAGAAAAGCTGCCAGCTGGAAAGGCTTCTTAGGCTATTATTTTGCTGATGGCTTTGTGAAGTTTTGGACAAACAGCAGTGTCCTGAAGGTGTGATAAACCTAGATGATAACTGCTATGTTTTATCACTTGGAGTATTGTGTGCAGTTTTGGTGTCCTCAACATAAAAAGGACATGGAACTGCTAGAACAAGTGCAGAGGAGGGCCACAAGGATATCAGGGGACTGGAGCACCTCCCCTATGAAGATAGGCTGAGAAAATTGGGGCTGTTCAGCCTGCAGAAGAGAAGGCTGCATGGAGACCTCATAGCAGCCTTCCAATACCTGAAGGGGGCCTATAGGGATGCTGGGGAGGGACTCTTCATTAGGGACTGTGGTGAGAGGACAAGGGGTAATGGGTTTAAACTTAAACAGGGGAGGTTTAGATTGGATCTGAGGAAGAAATTCTTTACTGTGAGGGTGGTGGGGCCCTGGAATGGGTTGCCCAGGGAAGTTGTGAATGCTTCATCCCTGGCGGCGTTCAAGGTGGGGTTGGACATAGCCTTGGATGGCATGGTTTAGTGGGAGGTGTCCCTGCCCATGGCAGGGGGGTTGGAACTTGATGATCTTGAGGTCCTTTCCAACCCTTACTATTCTATGATTCTATGTTGATCCTATTGGCTTAGAAATGATGTCTGATGGTAGATGAGAGGAGTGTTGTTCTGCAGCACTAGTATGTAAATGTCATGATTGGATCTTTGAAATACATGTAGCATCAAGAAAGTGGGGAGAACATACAAGGAATGCAATTAATCATCTCAGTGCTAAGTTATTCTTAATGTTTCAAACCTGGTTGCAGTGCTTGTGCATGTTAAATGCCTAATAAGAAATTGTACAGTGCCCCCTCTGAAGCTCTCTTGGAATTGTTAATGTTTTGGCAAACAAACCCCTCAAGGTTTGGCTCTGCATTATGCTTTTTTGGCTGGCACTGCTAGACTTAAGGGAAGGGTGTAGTAAAAGCCAATTGTGACCATATGGCATTGTCTCTGCATTTTCCTCTTCCGAAGTGTTCTGTACTATTAACAGTTTTGCTGTTAATAGCGTAACGTGTTTATTTATCTTCCTGTTGCTATTTCTTTTTCTTGCTTAAATCCATGCTTAGTAGATCTTTATTTTTTAAATAAAGGAACAGTAATAATGACTTCTGTCATGGACACATTCTGTTATTACTGAGGAAGTAGAGTGAAAATAACTTCTCTGTGGAATTCAGCTTTGTAGTCTTTATTTTTCCAGCCAGTATGCGCTCAAGGAGAGGCAGAGGCTGCAGCATTTGGGTTTCTGCAGGCTTCCAAAATAACCTAGTCAAAGGTCACTCAGCTGCTACCACCTTGAACTGGCAGGTGAGCACACCACTTGGAATTGATGCTGACATCAAGGGTGAGGTCCTTGTGCATCTCTCCCGTTGGAAAATCTCAAAGGGGCTCAGCTTTGTCTCTGCCACCAAAATAAGGTGCTGAATTTAAATCAGACTGGAGGCAGCCCAAGGGTTTAGGTGCCTGGCTGGCAGCGATTCACTTTAAAAAGAATCAATCTCTTTCTCTATGCAAAAATAAAACAGTAGGAAGAGCAATGAGCAACTATAGCAGTAAAATGTTTGTATTACCTGCTAGAGAAGTTGTGGGTCTTTGGCATTCCAACTCTCTAATAAAAAAAAAACTTAATGGCTTTGTAATGTGAAAATCTACAACAGATGCCATGCAACATCATGGTGAAGCAAATTATTATGCAGGCCCTGCAGGCACTCAGCACTTCTCATTTCAGGAGGAAACAAAACTGAATTTCAAATTACAGTTAAGTTTGGGGAATGCTGTGGAAGAATCACTGGCTTCAGAAGTGGGCTTGAAAAGAATGCAGAAAACATTTAGTGTATATTTTAGTGATAGAAAATAGAGGGAGACAGCTACGAAAGGCTTTTTCATGCTTTTCTATTGTTTTTCATTTTAAAAAACATTGCAGGGCTTAAAAATTGGATGGCTCTAAACTAACAGCAAAACTGCATGC
This sequence comes from Amazona ochrocephala, assembly GCA_039720435.1. Taxonomy (NCBI): domain Eukaryota; kingdom Metazoa; phylum Chordata; class Aves; order Psittaciformes; family Psittacidae; genus Amazona; species Amazona ochrocephala. Next base: position 69,558,322 of record CM077879.1, read on the forward strand.
TTATCAGTTGTAGCTTAATTTGGCTAGAGACTGAAATATGATTTCCCCCCACCCTCCCCAAATTGCAGAACTATCTAATTGAGTAAATTGCTGCAGAAGACAAAGTACAGCCTGTTTGTTTAGCAAAGGGAAACAAAGGGGTTTTCCATGGAATGATCCTCATGTCTGCGACATTCTCTTGCTGATTTGCCTACCTATGGAAGCTAAAAACTAGGCACTGCTTCAAATTTCAGATGTGAGGTAGCTAATTACATTTCAAATGATCTTAATAAAGAAGACTCATTAGTTATAAAATACATTTGCTCTAGAGTTTCCTGGGTAGGCGATGGAGAGTCCAAGCTGCAGAGTGCTACTGCCAACTGGATGGCTTAGGCTGTGATTTTGTCAATTACTGTGTTTTCTATTTATGTACCTGCAAAGCAGAGATGACCAAATTTGTCTGTGTCCTGATTGCCTTCAGCTTTTAGCAAATATTTATGGACTACATGCAGGCTTTCAGGAGATGAGTAATTAAATTTCTACATCTTGTTAAATGTGTTTTGTAGAGTCTTATCTCTTCCTGCTTTAGACAGCTTCCTCTTTCAGTCTTGAAAGCACTTTCCAGTAAAAATGTTGAAATTTAGAACAGATATGTTTATGCTAATGGAGCACATTAACCTCAGGTCAAGCTTTGTGCCATCGTCCTCACTTCAGCTTATTCTCATGTTTTGCTCTGTAACACCTCTTGACATTTAAGATGAACTGTAGATAGTAAAGATTATAAAACTGCTCCCACTTGGATAAATAGGAGCTTTACCATTGGTTCCTCTGGAAATAGTATCAGGACCTAGACAGATGCATGTAATGTCTTGTAGAGACAGACTAATATGCATTCTACCTGAACAAATACGACTCCAAGCGCTTTTGAAGCTTGTTCTCTGCAAAATGCATGCTTCTACTTGGTGAGCTGAATATTGAAACTGCAGTACAACAACCTTCACATTAATTTGCTGCAAACAAAACAGCAACCCTGCAACAGGATTGACCAAAAGGCTCCCAGTCACAGATGCTAAATCATACCTGAGTGTAAATGAAAATGCATAAAATCCATGTAAGCACTCAATGCATGTGTAATGAGCTGGTGCTGTCACCATAGAAAACTAATGCCAGAAAGAGCTTACAGAGGTGGGCAGAGCTCTTATTTTCTAGACTCATTTATTACAATAAATACTACTGTGGTTTTGATTCAAATTCTACTTAAACTTTGTTTAAATAGTCAGCACAGAGGTGGAAAAAAAACTAAAGCAAGTCAAAGACTTTATCAAGATCTTTTTTTTCTGGAGTACTATATGTAACTCAAATATTCCTGGTTACACGTTAAAACTCTCCTCTCAGTTCAGAATTTCCTTTAGTTTGGGGCAGGATTTTTAAAAGGAAAAGTCAATGTAATGTACAGCCTCAGGATTTCATTTATCCAACTTCTGCCCCACCAGGAAGCACACTCTGCAGTACTGCAGTCTTAAAATGTTGGAGTTATGCATGTGGGGGTTTTGTGTGCACAGGCATGAAGTCCTGGGCTCCAGGTGACTTGAAAAATCATCCCTCTGCCAGAAGTGGCTCAGCAGTCACCTGAAGTACATGGTGGGCTGTGGCAGTGTCTGAACTAGCTTGAGATCCTGTGGGTTGTAAAACCTAAGTTATCAGCACAAGCATCCTCACCTTTAGATACAGCAACAGCTACGTCAGCTGCTGAATTCAGACGCATAAGTGAATGGAGCACTAATTTACATCCAGTGTAGAGATGGTGTACTGCCCTGTCAGCACCCTACTAACATCCCCTAAGACACCTGAAAGTGGACTAATAGCAATGAAGAAAAATGAAGCTGACAAGATTGTAAGTTTTGCCCCAGACCTGTTTTTCAATAAAACTGGGATACATGTTCATTCTGTTTCATCCTCTTCCTGCAATTTAACCCAAGACAACCAAAATGATGTGCTGTGAAAGAAAATTCTGAGGACCTACTTCTGACAGACCACAAGCTGTTAACTTTACTAAATAAGCAGAGGATGAGAATGTACAACCTGTAGCATTGTATCCTGCCCGTCCTCTCACACGCTGACCAGCTCCATTAACAGAAAATGCGTTCATGTTTGTCTGTTTTAGCTTGAATCCACCAGATTACTGTAAAGCAGCTTAAACTTGCTTGTTTTGACCCCTCAAAGGCCAGCTGCCACAGGTCTCATACCTGGGCCCTACTTCCAGCCAGGTTCACAGAACAGGCATTTTCAGTACAAAGAAAAAGCAAATCAATGCCTCTGTCCTTGGAGTGGTGACCTTGCTAAATTACATAAAGTATCCTGAGCATCTGTCGCAGGTAGGGCCGTGGCCTTCTCTTATGACAGTGTCACAGGAATGTGCATTAGCTCTGGAGGATTGATCTTTCAAGGATCAGTGCAAGGACGTTTCAATCATAAAATGAACAGTTCTTTACTCTGATTATGATGATTAATTCTGTTATGTCAGCAGCCTTTGGCACAGCCAGCAACAGCACCAGATTTCATATGGGGAAAAACCTAATTCAAGAGCCAAGAACCTTAAAGGGGAATTTTGTGTGGTTAAGTAATAATATTAATAAATGACACACCAACAGGTCTAATTTTACATATATGCTGAAACACACATATTCCTCAATCCTTTATAAGACTTTGCACTGATTTATGATTGTATTGTACTAGAAACATCAGCCAAGATAAAAAACTGGCATCATTGCTGGAATTGACCAGCCACAGATGACTCAAACTGTGGAAGCTTTTGGACCCCATGAAGTTGAGCAGAAGTTCTATCACAGGTGCCAATTTCACAAACAAGTAATCACTGTTGAACTGGCAGGATCCTACCTCACTCATTTTCAGTTTTGTCATGCAAAAGACTAATCAAGACATCTATCAGGTACGTAATTTAAGCTGGGTAAGTCTTCACTAGTGCATGCAACTGGATGATCCTAGTTTTGATTTTTGAAAGGATTTGGCTTCAGACAGTGCATTAAGTGGTTTCCTCTCCAGTTCTGAAGGCAAGCACTTGACATGCACTGATTGGGTCAAATCCCTCTTTCCAGTTTCTCCCCTCAGCTGCCACAATCAAGTTGTGCTCTTTGTGTGTTTTTTGTCTTGGATGCATTCCAGCTCGTGTCTTTTATGCCTTTGGTAGGAGAGGCATTTAGGAGGGATGTATTAAGGCCAGGTTCCTCAAGCATATTTTGTTAGGAAATGCTCATTTGGCAACCCTAACATCATTAAAAATTATTCTCGGTAGCATATGCTCTGCCAACACATAACCTTTAGCTGCTAAGAAACAGTAGAGAATGCACCACAAAAAGCAGGTCATTCAATAATCACTTCAGATATTTGACAGATAACGAGAAATAGCTCTCTTGCACTTAAGCATGGTATTTAGAAAGCTGGAGTAACTTTACCTGGCTGCCCTGGCAACTTATCTGTCTGCTCTTAGAGCTGCTATTCTCTCAACATTCCCCTACAGGAGGAAACTAAATACAAGCACTTAGATGTGTAGATTGGTAATTAACATGTTGACTTTCAAATCATAATCACTGCAAACACTTCTGCAAGCATCGCTTCCTCAGCTCAGATGTGCTGATCACTTGCCTTGTACCAGCACATTTGCACAGAACAGTATTTGAACCTGATATTTTGAATGTTCCTGTGCTACTTCACCTTATCAATTCATTGGGGTTGTTCCCTATCATTTTTTTTCTATCATGTGCAAGGAAAAGAGTTGAAGGCTAGGCACAGAAGAAACTGGCCTCTTTTTGATCTAATGAGAAATTGTCTTACAGATTTTAGAGGCACAGAGGACACACCAACATTTTTATTATAACAAAATTTTGGACTCTCTGGAGTGCACTTGTAATGATGACACATTTATGCCATCTATGCTCCACACTATGCCATTTATGCCCCACTGATTAATATCTAATACTAAAAAATGCTGGAAAGGTAATGTTCCAGTACATAGAGAGCCACATTGATCTGCCTCGCCTACACAAACAAGGAAGTTGTTTTAGTGCTGATTTACATTTGTATACAACCTGCTTTCAACTATTCAAGGGAGATCAATATTTATGACGATTCACTAAAGAATGCAGTTGACTTTTATTGTGCAGATCAAAAATAATGCAGTCACCAACCCACCACTATATTAATGTTATGAAATCAGTTAACAAAATAATTGAAAAAAATAACTTAATTTCTGATGAGCAAATGGAAGCAAGTTGTAGAGCTTTCTCATGCTCCTGTATTGATAGGAGAAAATGGCATTGAACCATTATACTCAATAACTCCAGAACAAAACCACTTCCATTGCTCAGAGGAATAAAAATGTTCCTGTTTTCTCCCCAAGCCCCAAACTCAATATTGGTTTATACAAAAAAAAAAATCTCACTTGGAGTTACGGCAGAAGTTCCATGCTCTTTGCTCTATAACTTGAATATGCCAAGCGCCTGATAGAGCTATCTACTGGCACATACAGAACTCAAGTGAAGCACTGCCTGGCTCCTTTTCAAGTGTTTTTAGCTTGCCAGCATACTAAACTTAATCTTCTGGTTCCTCATAATGTGCATACCCACTTGCATAGGTCCTTCCTAAATTCAAATTGCTGAATACGTCTGTGGTCTCAGTATCAGAATCCTTCCCTCCTTCATCGTTGTCATCTTCATCATCATCTTCTGCTTCATATTCATCGTATTCATCCTCACGGCCACCCGCATCTCCAGGCTTGTTGGAGGAGAGGTTCTTCCAGTAGGCATCATACCCAGAAGCTCCATCTGCATCTTCACCTCCAGTCTGTCGGCCAAACTTCAAAGAACGTGCTGCAGGCAGAGAAAAATCATCATGTTCCCACCCCTCAACAGCAATTTGAGCTAAGCATCTGACATTTCATTTCAGTCTTTTTCCACTACTCTGCAAAGAGCACACAATGTTTGACAGCCTTTTTCTAAATCTGACATTATCAGGTTTAATCCTTACTCAGACAGAACCTTTCTGCTACACACAGTATGTCTTCCTGCAGCCAACTTTGTATGAACACTAACTGTCCCCAGAGTATGACTTAGCTTTAGGATAAAGCTTTGGTACTCTAGCCAAGAAAACCTGTAATTGGATGTGCTTTGCAGACACAATATGTATCCCGATTGATTCAAGAGTGGTTGAGGTAGGTTGTAGGCAGGTCATCAAATCACACTTTGAAATTCATTAGCCAGCTACTTGTAGATGAAGTAAAGGCTTAAGCAGTTATTTTCTGCAATTTTTCCACAACTAAAGTCTCAAACTAACCAAAAGCTTTCACTATTAGGATCAATGATTAAGAATGAGTGACTTCTCAGTTCCAGACTAAGAAACACAAAGTTTTCCTAACACAAATGTAGCAAAGCTTTGGAAAACAACTGAAAGTAACTGGACTTTACTCACTGTTCTTATGCAGAAAATTAGTCACCAATGGTACTTGTATTGCTTATTAACTGGAGACACAAGCTTACTTGACATGCTCAGATCCTTTGTCTGCTGAGTTTCATGGCCACATTTAGGACAGGGAGGCTCTTTTCCTTTTTCCTGTTTGAAAACCTTACTTCGCACATGATCATCACAAAAGCAAGCCTGTGGGGTGAAAGGGAAGTGAGAAAGCTAAATGTTTTAATCGTAGAGCTGTACTCTTCAGCAAGAAGCAAGTAAAAAAGTGTCTAACAGCAGCGGGTTTTCTGGTTGGTATTAAAATTTAATGAGCTCTATCTGCAGTAGAACTGGGATCTGTGTGCACAGAGCAACCATCTCTATAATGAACATAGTTCCATGACTTCCTTGGGAAGAGGCTGGAGAAAAGTGCTGATAAACAAGTAGAGAAGTAGCACACTCAAGGACTGGATTATAGTGCTGCCCACAAGGAGCCTGGCAAACTTTGGTTTCCATTGACAAGCTTAAATAAGATACAATCACAGATGCATGCCAGAATATAACCATGCAGTGACCTGAAGGCAAAAGTTAGAGATAGAAATTTCACATGTTGAGCACCAGAATGCCAGTGAAGATACCTGGAGAAAGGAACAATTTGGAAGATTAAATCAATGCCATGGGAGGCTGCAGGTAAAACGTATGGAGAGTAAGAAGAGTAAAAGTAAGCAATGAACCAGCACCTGGAGAAATCTGGGCAATGCTGATGATGAAGCAGGTGGAATTTTTATACAGAATTACTTCTGAGTGTGAAAACTAAAAGCCTGGTATCAGCAAATTAATGTCTGCATGTGTAAAACTAAATTAGCTGTGGAGATTGTTTCTACTGGATCCAGGCTGTGGTGTTTCTGGCCAGATAATCACTTGACTGCTTAAAAAAACCCAAACTTTTTCAATTATCTTAGACCTACACTGGATCAAAATGAATTCCAAACCCCTGGATTCTGTTTAGGACCAAGGATTTGTTTTGGTTGGTTTGTTTAGTTTTGGGGTTTTTTCAAGGGTCAAACACGGTACAGCTCTGGTTTAAACAGAGGGCTTGACAAAGTGAAGAACGCCTCTCCTGGCATCAGGATGCACAACACTGGCTTGTGGTTAACAGGCAAGCACAGATTAAAAAAAGCCCTTTTGTCCTCCGTAAGCCTGTCTCCAAGCTTCAGATAGTAATACAAAAGTATGAATATTTTTTAAGAATGTAGAGGAAGATGTGAGAAGGCTTGATGCCAGCCTTGAAGGCTAAGAAAAATAAGTCTAAAGTCATAGCTGCTTGCAACTGTCTTTACTCTTTACCTTACAACGCAGGCATGAATGCTGCCCAAGCCTGTTACAGGAAACACCTGTTGGAGAAAACCAATATGTAAAATTCAATACTTAAAAATCGCAGACCTGTGATGCTTTTAAAACCTTGCAAAAGTCTGTAAAAACATAACTGAGGCATTTATTTTTAATTCCCTGACACAACTGCACTTTGGCAACATGCACATTATTTTAGCATACAGTACCATTCTACTAGAGTTTTTCAAATCTAAGACTCATTGCAATAACAGCATTTGACATAAAAAATAGAAGTTCAAGAGGGGCAAAAAGTTTAACTATTACTTGAGTTTCTAAACTTTTAAAAACAGAAGTTTCAGAGCCAGTTTGGTATTAAGGTAGTCATCTTGTGTTTCCTTCTCTCATGATACCAAAAGAAGCAGCACTAGCATTTTATGGTCACTTTAAACATGCCATGACAGCCTTTACTGCCTTTACCACCTTTACCTCATTTAAACGGATGTGATAATACTTCAAGCTTGCAAACCTCCAAAGCTCAAACACTTGTGTTCTGTATTTTGTCATGTCCTCTGGAAATATACTTTATTGTACACAACTTCAGATGAAAATCTATTCATTCTTAAAGAATTGTAGCTGGCACGTGAGCTATGAAAATCAGGATTGGTGCTCAAACTCTTGCTTGTCTTGAAGCTTCAGATCTCCTCCTTTAGTCTACTAGAGGGAGTAAAGGCAGCTACACAGCAACTGGCAGCAACACCAAGCTGGGTGAATTGTAGTTACTACTCAAGAGTCAGTGATACATATTTCATCAGTCACTGTGCAAGTATTCGTTCCCTTCCTTTCTGCCTTACCCCTGCGGCAGCAGAGTTTTTTAATCTGAAGTAATAAATATAAGGAGCTTTTCACATGAGCAGGACAGCCTCAGGATTTAGCGCTCTTATGTATTTAAAGATGGAATGCGAATTGCTAATGCATATATATTCAAACATTCCTGGAGTATCTGCACTTACAAAAACTCGCAGGTAGTGATGGAAAGTAGGAGTACCTTTGTCACTGCTAGAATGGGATTTAGACTACAAAGGCATGACTGCATTTAAAGTTTATGTATTCTGTAAAAGTTCAGGTTTTACAACCTTGTTACTACACACTGACAAAATTCCTACCTCGCTACCAAAACTGCACTGTGTCACAAAACACTGAACACAGTGAACGACCTCAAAAAAGCGATTTCTCCATTCAGGGTGTGACATACATTTGTGAATTAAAAGCTTCCAGCAATCACTGAACAAATACTCATGTGCAATAGCTGATGCTGCTTCAATGTTGCTATGCAGGAAGATATTTTGGCAGAATACATCAAAGGAAGCTAATCAAGGCTTAGAAAATAGCTGGCTGGTGAAAAAAAGGATGGGAGATGAAAAGGAGATGAGAGATTTCAAAACACACAGACTATAACATTGAAACTGACAAATATTCTGAATTGGGAGAAATCAATTAGGACAAGAGATTAGCCAGTTCTGAAGAGTCTCATAAATGAAAAGAGCACTTTGAATTTCTATGATAAGGACTGAAAAGGCTGTAACAGTCAAAATACATATAAGTTTTGGAAAGGACAAGTGCTTGTCTTATGGAATAAACCAAACAGTAGTAAATGGTGGGTAGGAAAGAAATACTTCTAGAAAAGATTAATTATTTTAAATATGCATAGTCTTGGTTTGTTTGTTTTGGCTTTTGCTGTTTTAGCTTCCCTTGACATTTCCCTCTTTCAGTCAAAGATGAGTAATGGACTAGCATGTGCCATCCTCTTAAAAATATGAGTTTCAGTTTTAGCCACAAAATTCACTGAAGTTCAAAAGGACAAAAAGTCTTCAGCTACCTGAAGACTTTATACCTATCAATAAAAGTGGACACATCTCAACATTCAATACATTACTCACGCACATGTCCACAGTCTACTGGTCAGTGAAGAAACTAATACTAAGCTCATGCTCTCAATTAACATTGGTTTTGTTCATTCCTTACATGCTCATGCTGTCTCACTGACTGCTGATGACTACTTTCTGAGTCACGGCCTTCCTCAGGACTTGCTGGTTTTGCCAAATCAACAGATGTTAAAACATTCACCAATATTCAGGCCATCCACAGCCATCGGGGAAAGTTTAGCCAGACTAACACAGGTAGTATTATTTAGGGCAGCTGTTTTCCATGAGGCACAGGTATCTAGAAATAGCTCATCATATGGTCAGAGGAGTAGAAGAGAGCTCCTTGTCTGCAGAGCTTTGTGGAGTAAAAAAGCAGCTCCAGCAGTTCCACCAGTTTTGTTGCAGTCCTGGCCACTGCCAACATTGCAACTTTAGAGACTGCTGGCTCCTGCAACGGCAGCTTCCCAGGAGAGGCCTGTAAGAGCCAGGCAGGGAAACAACTGCCTCATGGAGCCAATATGGAGGAAGGCCAGAGACAAAAGCTCTAGTCTAGATAATCATAGAAGCATAGAATAGTTAGGGTTGGAAAGGACCTTAAAATCATCTAATTCCAAACCCCCCTGCCATGGTCAGGGACACCTCACACTAAACCATGCCACCCAAGGCTATGTCCAACCCAGCCTTGAACATCACCAGCGATGGAGCATTCGCAACTTCCCTGGGCAACCCATTCCAGGGCCTCACCACCCTTACTGTAAAGAATTTCTTCCTCAGATCCAATCTAAACTTCCCCTGTTTAAGTTTGAACCCGTTACCCCTTGTCCTAGCACTACAGTCCCTAATGAAGAGTCCCTCCCCAGCATCCCTAGAGGCCCCCTTCAGGTATTGGAAGGCTCCTATGAGGTCTCCACGCAGCCTTCTCTTCTCCAGGCTGAACAGCCTAACTTTCTCATCCTATCTTCATATGGATATCCAAAGCAAGCAGAGAGGAAACAAGCCCTTTCTTCCAGTGGTGGTTACAGCTGTTTGGAAAAGGTGATGGAGAGTATTCTTGAGCACAGAGGAAGCGATTGGAAAGTCTGCTTAGCTATGGTGAAAGGGACTATGAATGAATAACTTACATTTAAATGTCTCTGCTTCCAGAACTTGGCAGCTGGCTTGATGTTCAAACTGATCATCTTCACAGAGGAAATCGTGGCAAAAAGAGCAGGCAAATATTCTGCCTCCTAAAAGATTTATCAAGGCAAAATAATCAGCAATGGGCACGTGCATCAAGTTCTGCTCTGCAAGCAAGTTAGGCTGTGGTTCTGACTTAAAACAAGTTCTCTCTTCTGTTACAAATGCTTTAACGAAAGTACTAAATCAGATACTGTCATCCATTATTATACCAACAAATACCATGAATCCTACAATAGGAGACAGCATAAATACAGAGCAAGTATTACTTGTACTTTTCTTCATTTAATTTGACATTAAGTATTTTTTTTAAATCAGATTATTCTCTTTTATCCAGTTTCCTTCCCTCCTACCCCCTCACTTCTGACGCACACTTGGAATAAAGCCTTCAATGTATTCTACAAATTGAAATGAGTATGGTTTTCTAAGCAATTGGGAATCCAAATACCTATACTAGCACAGAAGAATGGTGTGGATGGAAATGGCAGAAAATTGTGTGTTGAAAATTTGATGCAATGTTTAATTATGTGAAGCACTCTGCTCATAAGACAGTTAATACTTCAGATTACATAACTACCCCTGAATTGAATACTGTATGTTCTTGAGCAGGTCATGTACATTCCCCATTCATAAGGTCTATTTTTAAAATGGGAAGAATGCTTTGCTTTGAACAAACATACTGCAAGAACTAATCAGTGAAGATTAAAAATGCTATGCTAAGAATATAGGTACAATAACTTAAGCAATGTGAGGAGAAAAGTATCATTTAGATTTCCTTAAGTGTGAGCAACCTACCATGGTCCCAGACACTTCTTTCACACTCAATACATTCTGCATCTGCGAGAGGGCAGGTACACGCGTGTGTGCTCAGACACTTCCTCCCATGACACACCCAAGCTTCACAGAAATCACAGATTGCACCCTGTAATTACAGAAAGATGCCATCTTGGGACTTACGCAATACCTAGAGGGAGACTCTTATTCCATAACCCTAAACGTATCCAAGTACCCATTCTCTCAGTGGGTTCATTCCAGTTGAGTGGGACAGTATGAACCACATCTATATTCCTATTTGAGATGCTCCACAGTTCATCTTGTTTGTTTGATATTCACTTCTGCAGGGTTAAATATGATGTAAAATAACTTGGGTTTCTCCTTTTCTGTTTTTCACATTTCCCATCTTAACTCTTATGCACGCAAATTGTGTCCTCCATCTGAAACCTGAGATCCACAAATGATAATGTTCTGGCAAAAATGCAATTTCAAAACATGTCCTGGAAAATGCCACTAGATTCTTAGAGCTGAAATCACTTATTTGGATTTTAAACCATGCTATACTGGAACACAAGCTCTGCACCGAGCAAAGATCAAATAACTCCCTAGAAATAAGTTACTCTTTTAACTACAAGATCTACACATTGACTATCCCTTAACTGTAGCATTTTAGGAAGCCATCTCAGCCCTTTATGTAACAAACTACTATGCGCATTACATGCACGCAAAATTAAACAAGTGGTGAATCCAAATTAATTGTTGATGAAAATACTGCACCACTGAACACAAGTTTAGGAAATTCAGACTGGAAAGGCCGGCTGTGTTGCTGAGAAAAGCTGACTGAAAACTGGAGGCAGAAACAGGACCGAGGTTTAGCCCATACAGCATTTAATCCAGAGGCTATGACATGCCATAACTTGCTTTCCAGAATGCAGTAATAACTTGTCCTTCTAAGAAGAAAAACTCAAAGGCCAGAAGCTATCACTAAGAGCAAAAATGATTTTTTTTAATTAAAATTCCCTCCTTATGCCATAGAACAGACTTCTCTCTCTGATAATCCCGGTCTCTGCATAGGGCCTGCCACCAACACAGATCTGTTAGCATCCAGGACACGTTGGGAGTTTGCAGGAGTAGTACCTAAAAATGCAACATTTAGGGTTTCAGTAGAAGGGAAAATCAGTTTCTGATGGTAAAGTGATAAAAAAAACTTGGCATAGTGCATGCTGTCATTCCATAATCTGGTTTATCTTCTTTTTTTCAGGAAGATTTGCATAGCATAACCTCATACAGCAAAAAAGGCTATAATTCTGTATACATACCACCATTGCTAGTCCAGTACTGTACACACCAGCATGTTTTATAACACAGTCTGAAGACTTCATCATGCATTTGGTTTTTCCTGTTTAGAAAAGACAAGGAACCAGAAGAAAACCATATAAAAATTTAAAAATTAGAATGAATGTTCACACAAGAGCAGTACTTCAACCAAACACCTGTGCTTGACTGTAAATCTAGATAAAAATAATGCAAACAAATGTCTGCAACCTGCAATCCACCCTCACATCTGCCTTAGATCAAATTAATTATTGTCTGTTTTCAGCCAAATGTTTCTCCCCAGTACTGAGATAGTAAGGCAATGTGCTGTCTTGCTCTGTGTTTTGAGTCATTGGCAAGAATTTCAAATGTCAAAACATTTGAAATGCTGTCAAATCAAAGAACAAAATTAAGATTAAAGCCAAGCAATGACATCTTTAAAAGTTGCATTTGAAGCTGCTCATTCTGCCTCACCATAAAAAGCAGTACATGCCCTGTGCAAGGTTGAGGCCCTCTGAAAAAAAACATGCACATGATGACTTAATTTCTTACATGTACTTGGATAATTAAGGTTTTGGTGGTGGTGGATGGGTTTGGTCTTATTCTCTTTTAAAAGCATATTAACAATTAATTCCTAGACAAAATAACTCCTCTTAAATGCAGGTATCAGTGGGAGAAAAAGCCCCAGTCTTTATTTAAGTCATTCTGGCACAAGCAAGCAGTTACAGTGACAACTTTCCCCTACTCCTTGCCTCTGACATAAATAGCTCTACCAAAAAGATATGCACCCTGCATGCACTTATGCAAGCAAAAATATCTTGTACTTAGCCCAGGCTACTGCAGCGGAGTTTTATCACTGATTTAAGCTGCCCTGCCACAGATCCCTTTGGTGCCTCTGCTATTGCCTGCTTAGAGAAACCACCAAAGGGGTGCTCCCTGCAACCCCACTGAGGAGTTGACAAAGCCAAACTGTACTCTGAAAACATCATGAAATTCCAGTATGCAGCATCTGCAGAGCTTTGTATTAAATCACACTTCAGATACCAAATGGCACTTGGAGGGTGAGGAAGAACCAGTGGTGGGCTGAGCTGCGCCACTGGAGGTGGTGGGGTATGACTGGGTCTGGAGCACTGCAGTACAGCTACATTGGTCCCCTCCCTCAGAGATTTCTCTAAGAAAGTTTCTTAGAGAATTGGTTTATAGGAGCTGTCTCCAACACTTGATTAAGCACCAAACAGCTCTAATAATGGCCTTTGCTTTGGAAAACCTGGGACTTAATAGAATTCTGTTGCTGTTATTAGGGATGCTTTTCCTCCAAAACACAGTGCAGATTAAGATAAATTCAATAGACAGGAGTCAACTTCAGATGTATAATATACCGCAAGATAGACAGCATCTTTTTACTACTTCACTGCATGATGACAGAAGGAAGACCTATGAAGGATGACACACTGCCATTGCACACTAACAGCCTGGCTTCCAGAAATGCTCAGAAACTGCAGGTCCCAACAAAGGCACTGGAAGCTGCAGATGTCAGTAGCACTGACAGTCAAACTATAAAACAGCCAAATTGCTTAATGATAAATTGAAAATCTGCAAGGATGTGTTGAAATGGTATAACAGCAAAATTCACCTCAAAGTATGAAACGATTATCAACATCCCCTGCAAGCAAGCAGCTGTTTAAAAAAAAATGGAAAGGTATTTTATCCTGATTTGGAGCAGAGTTCTGTCATTAGGAGTCCTTCTCTTCTGATTTCAAGCATCAGCCCTCTAGCTCATAAATAACATGAGCAGGATGGTCTCAATCCTAAAAGGCAGCAAAACAAATTCTTCCAAAGATCAAATACTGAAGACTTGCACACCTCTTGGGGTCAGAGGGGCTTACAATTAGCACATGATCAAGCAATACCTCTTCTCGAGGAGATCCACACCAGATTTAAAAGAACCTGCTCCACAAATCACAAAGGTACTTCAAGACAAAGGTACTCTTCAGTGCAGAGAGTCTAACACTGCAAATGGAACTGAGGATAGCATGTCTTCCTTCATTACTTCTACTTACCACATTGTGCACAAATAGGTAGTTTTTGAACTGAGCTGCAGAAGTAGCAAAAAGCTCTATTCTTCTGTCGTCTAGGCATACAGAGGGGGAAAACAAAATGCAATGTAAGCAAGCATTAGAAAGACATGTAAAATATTTGAAACCAACTAATATTCAACTGCTGGGTTTAGAAAGGGAAAAATACTTACCTTTGGCACTTATCACATTCCTAAAGAAAACAAATAACACTGGTAATTATTCTATGTAAAATAAGACCTAGATTCAGAGACCCCACAGGGACTCCGAATTAAAGTTCTGATTAGGAACCAAACTTTTTATTCAAGTGTTATACATCTGATGCAAATGTAACCTTAATTATAAAGGATGGATGGTTGGAAGAATGACATTCTAGTGGCATTAAATACAATTAATATTTATCACTGGGTTTACATAATTTAAAATCAAGTACTGTAATATAAAATACATTTGGTTATTTTACCATTGAAGCATTACAAGGATGTTTGGCTAAATCTATGTTGGCTCTTGAAGCCCTTATCTGCTTTTCACGTTCACGCCGGTTCTCAGCTTTCTTACGAGCACCAGTCTTCTTCTTAGGCATTTTTCACTACCTGTGGGGGGAAAAAAATAGGTTTGTAATGAATGCACACAAAACTATGTATGGAACTACATGGATACACAAGACAAATACAGCACTAAAACTGGATCTTGGAGTTCCCATATTAACTGTGCTTCATCTCCATTTCCTTTTCTAAAGGTTTCTTTTCAAATGTACAATAAGGGGCCGGTCCCTTAGGAAGAGTCATGTGATGAACCATGAAGAACCTTGTGATCAAGAAAAGACTTTGCTGCCTTAAAACTTTGTCCTTAACTATCTTTGAAGTGTTTTACCTTTAAAAAAACAAACCCTAACTGCAATGTTTTGTTGGTTCCTTTGTGATGGGCCTCTGGTTTTGGTTTGCCTTGTCTATTTATTAAGGACAATATTCAGTTCATTTCCTCTTTCACTTCTCTCTCTTCTGATGCTCACTAACTACTTCAATCAGTTGAAAAGGATTCTTCAGGTGAGCAAATTGGTGTACTGCATAAATACAAATTTTACACTTCATGAAGGCTTAGAAAACAAAATGTCATTACATGGATTTAAGAGTTATGGCAAAGGGATGTCTGTACTGCTTATTTATCATTCTTGCACGTTAGCAATAATGGAGATGTGTGCGCATTGATGTATTACTTTGAATCATAGAATCATAGAATAGTTAGGGTTGGAAAGGACCTTAAGATCATCCAGTTCCAACCCCCATGCCATGGGCAGGGACACCTCCCACTAAACCAAGGCTATGTCCAACCCCGACTTGAACACCACCAGCGATGGAGCATTCACAACTTCCCTGGGCAACCCATTCCAGGGCCTCACCACCCTCACAGTAAAGAATTTCTTCCTCAGATCCAATCTAAACTTCCCCTGTTTAAGTTTGAACCCGTTACCCCTTGTCCTAGCACTACAGTCCCTAATGAAGAGTCCCTCCCCAGCATCCCTAGAGGCCCCCTTCAGATACTGGAAGGCTGCTATGAGGTCTCCATGCAGCCTTCTCTTCTCCAGGATGCACAGCCCCAACTTTCTCATCCTATCTTCATACGAGAGGTGCTCCAGTCCCCTGATCATCCTCGTGGCCCTCCTCTGCACTTGTTCTAACAGTTTCACGTCCTTTTCATGTTGAGGACACCAGAACTGCACACAATACTCCAAGTGAGGTCCCACAAGAACAGAGTAGAGGGGCAGGATCATCTCCTTCGACCTGCTGGTCACACTCCTTTTGATGCAGCCCAGGATACGGTTGGCTTTCTGGGCTGCAAGCGCACACTGCCGGCTCATGTTCATTTTTTCATTGACCAACACCCCCAAGTCCTTCCCGGCAGGGCTGCTCTGAATCTCTTCTCTGCCCAACCTGTAGCTGTGCCTGGGATTGCCCCAACCGAAGTGCAGGACCTTGCACTTGGCACCACTTGCGCTTGAAGGCACCACTGTTTCCCAAGAAGGGTTTACGCTAATTTAAATCCATCTAGTTCAGTGCATCCATCCATCTATTTTTAACATCCTAGGAGGTAACCAGTGCAATACAATGGTGAGACCATCGGAGAATCAATCAGATAACTGCTCTCCTGTCATCTCCATAATGAACTGTGCAGTACTCACACATGCTTAGTTTACTCTGGGCTTATAATAAATTAGGCAAGTGTTATACTGACTTCATGAAATGGCCAACTGGGAGATTAAAGGTGTGGTCTGATGTTAGAGTTTCTCTTGTCAACACAGGCACCCAAGATAGACACCTTCTCTTATGCTCCATCGTTATTATCCCCTTATTTCTGCTGATGTAACTGTTGGTGTTAAATTCTAAACCATATACAGGTTAAAAACAAAATCAAAAGACCCAAACCACATGATGGGACAGCTCTGACCAGAGCCAGGTTCTGCTGATTCCAGTAGGTCAATGGGTGGCTACTGGGGTCACCGGGCTGAGGAAATGAGAGGTACCTGCTCTCCCCAGCCTCATCCCTAACTCCAAGCAGACATGTAGACATGCATGCTGACAACTGTAAAGAGAATTGCAGCATCAACAGGCAGCAAACTGTAGTAGCAGTTTAAATTTTGAGGAAAAATTAGTATCTTTGTTCAAAAGGTCTTACAAAACAAACCAAACAATCCTAACTTTTCCACATAAAGAAATACATTGTCCTGGCCAAACACTAAAATTTGGTTTTGATAGAACACATAAATCAGTTTTCTCACCCTGTAGCATTTTGCACTGTGTTTAAATTGTATTAGTGTCATATTTTGTAGTCAGAATCATATTGCTGAGATGCCTGCTAGCAACTGTCATTATTCTAGAGCGTGACATTTCTGATGTTGGGAGTCCAATATGAGGTTGCACACTAATTTTCAAACTGCTCGAATGCCAAGTTAACAACAGAATCTAATGGTTAGTATTTATACCTTGACTTCTTCCCATTACCTCCTAATCGAAAACAACAAAATGACAAACAGTTTTCATGAAAAACACCGTCTCAGTGACTACTGAGGACACAGATTATGAGAAATCTTTAAGATGGTAATTTTTAGAAAGTTTGCACTAAGCTGAATAATAAAACTGCAAAGTTGAGTCCTTTCAACAAAGCTAGCAAATCAATCCAGGCTTTTGAACACCAGCCAATAAATAACTATCCTATTGATCAATATTCTATCACTCTTTCTCTCTGAGCTTCTATTTAAGATGTTTCTGGTCTTTTCCCTGAGTTCTAAGTTTTTAGGAAATTTACCGTCTTTTAATTTTCTGACTAGAACTTAATAGTGTTATGATGGCAGAAATTATGACAGTAAAAATTTTGTTTACCTGCAAATTCCTTTCAAATCAGAGTATCACTCTTGTAAAAGCACTGATCAGTATTTAAAATGCCTCTGCAGTATATTCTACTTCCTCTTTCTGGCAACACTTCTGTCATCTGAAGCTAAAGGATGACTTAAAAATGCATTTAGGCACCACAACACATTACTAAATGCTCAGACAGGAAAGACTCAGTGCAATCAGTCTGTGGTCCAGCTTTCCTGCAGGGTGCATGGGCCAGAAAATTGCCTCTCAGGAGGACCAAAACCAAGTTATCAAGGAAATGCTTACAGTGAGCTACTCAAGACCTACCTGCCAGAAAGATTTTGCTTAAACAGTTATTTCTGGTGAAGGCAGGGACTTACAGCTATGCTTGCACCCTTCTTTTCAACCTACGATGCTGATATGAAAGAGACTACCCAGGACATAGCAGGTCCAAGCCCCAAAAGGTATGACCCTGCTGCCCTACAAAGTGTGCAAGCTCCTGAACTGGGAACACTTTTGCACAAGGGGGTTTTCTCCATTTTAAGTTTTCTGCTCGAGGGCAAATGTTCCAGTGACTGGGTCAGAGCAGCAGCAGGAAAAAGTGTGACTCCCCAGCTTAATGGCTGATGGTGTGGCACAGAAAGCACAGGTATCAGGAGGCTACGTATAATGTGATCAGTAGTTGAAAGGGAAAGCCCTAAAATGCGTGTTGGGAGGACTGGGACCTCTGTACTGTGTGTTTCATTCTGTAAAAGTTTTGTTTGCTGTTCCTCATGTGCTCTATTATTTGGCAAGGGAAATACAGGCAAATACAGCAGGGTTCCACCACAGCTCCAAAGACTGCTCGTGTATTTTAACTGGTGGTTGTGCTAAGTCAAATACATTAACAATGCCTGGCATCTAAATTCTGTAGAGGTTGTACCATGTGTATGCCATCTTTCCCCCCTCTTCAAGACTTGTCCTTGACGAAGTATCAAAGACACACACCAAGTTTGCAGCAGACAGGAAAGCAGATTGCACCAGCTGCTTTCTGGATCTCCGTGCTGAGCATGACATTCCCTTGTGTCATATTATCTTATGTGATATGCTAACCACCCTGCTGTCACAAATATAATGAACAGCTGTAACAAGCTATTCGTCTGGGGATGTGGGGGAACTGTCAGTTTCTCTTGTCGTGCAACTCAAGTACTAACACCCAATGACGTATTCATGTTTCAAGATTTCTTGTACCTGATCATCAAATAGCTTCTACCCTATGCATATACATCAAAAGAATAATCAGGGTGAATTTGCTGGGTCACACCTGATCCCATTCAGAATTCAACAAGATCTGGTTTAACACTTTATACACGCTTACAACGTTTAAGAAAAAGAAATCCTCCGTTAGCACTATTCTGTATTTATGTCACTCCAGCCCATGATTCCTTCTATTAATGAGCTCATGTTCAAGGCACCGCGACTTCAATGCCTTACTCGTACATTAGTAACGCACGGGTGAACCGAGCCTGCAGCCGCAGTGCCTGGGGGCTGCTGCCTGGTGGGTCCCAGGTGCATCGTGTTCCCCGGGGACATCTCTGACAGACTCAATTCCCCCCCGGAAACGCACCGGCAACAGCTGCCCAGCGTGAGGCCGATGCGCTCTCACCGCCCGATTTGAGGGTGTTCCGTGAAACGCCAACAGCAGACGAGCTTTTCGGAAAGCACACCCTGTCAGCTTGCGGTATTTCACCACATTTTTAGTGTTTTACCTACGCCCCCAAACCGTGCCGCCAACACGTTTCCAACCTGGCCCGCCGCGCTCCTTGTTTTCCGGCACTGATCTCTGGGGAAGCCAGCCACTGCCTCGCTCGCTCAGGCGGGGAGGCCGCGGCGGACCGGGGCCGCCAACCCGCCCCCTCGCTCGCTCCCTCCGCGCCCCTCCCGACCCAACGAACCACAGGCGCAGCTGCGCTCCGCGCCCACCTGGCTGCAGCGGCTGTGCGGAAGCCGGAAGCGGCTCGGTGCGCTGCGGTACGCCGCCCGCCCAGCCCGGCCCGGCCCGGCGCGGCGACACGGGAAGGTTCCGAGGGACGCCGCTGAGATCGGGTCTCTCGAACGCCCGTCCTTCCCCCGCCCTCATCTCGCGGTGTGAGGCGCCGCGCTGCTTGCTGGCAGCCGGAGTGAGGGTAGAGGGGCATACCGGGAGCGAAGGGGGTCTGGGAAGAGCCAGAAGGAGCTGAGACTGTGTCTGAGGAGGGTTAGGGAGAGAAACAAGTGGGAAAATAGCAAGTCTGCGCTTTCTCCTGACAGAACGGCAGTGTCCGCGGGTTGGGCATCGAATGGTTGGGAACCAAGGGCACGATTTTCATACTGCAGGCAGAGGCGTTAGAGTTTTGGAAGGAGACATCATAAAAAGTAGTAAACATATAGATACCAAAGCCAGCACTCTAAGCAGGAGTAGTTAGCACCCGCATCTTTGTGTACTGCTGAGCACTTGGTGCACTTGAATCTTCTTGGATTAAGAACAAAGCCCAAGGTTATCTCCACATGCATGTCTGTGTCCTGAAGAGGAAAAACCAAAGCCAAACCAAACAACAGAAGCCCCACACCTTTTTTAGTGTTATTTTGGGGCTCCTAACCAACATGATCTTTGTCTTCTCTTGGTTTTTCTGTGGTTGGGAAATGATCTAAAAGTTTTTTATAAGCTGTTTGCATGGGTGTTACTGCTGGTTGTTCCATCCTCAAATCTGGTTTGCTTCTTTGGTGATCACCTCTCAACTTTTATTTGATGGAGACCAAATTTAGGGCACAGTAATTGCAACAGTTAGTTGTGGGGGTTAGACGTAGATGATCTTAAGGTCCTTTCCAACCGTAACTATTCCATGATTCTATGATTGTGATTGATTAGGGTTGACACCTGGATAGTTATCTATGAACTCTTCCGTCAGTGGCTTCAAAATGAGGTATTTTTTAATCTTAATGGTAAGAATACTATGTAGCTTGAAAAGGGAAATAATACCTGTACCATAAAAAAGCCCTTCCAATCAGCTCTGTCTCGCCTGAGGTTGTGCAAGTCCTGCGATGTCACAGGCTTGCCTTTCAGGAAAGTTCAGCCTGTTTCTCAGCAATTTCTGCTCATTTCCCAGCTCAGCCACCTGGAGGTCTGTAACCCGGTGATGCTTCCTTGCGTTCTGCAAGAGCTGTGAGCTCTGGAACTCGGTTTGGTTGGCACTATTCACAGGTACTACACGGAGTGTGAAAGAGTGTGAAGTATGCGGTGAAGGCAGCTGTATGTACTTGCTGCGTTGGTATGTGAGATGAGCACTTGCTTCATTCCTCATAAATGGCATACCACACAAGTGAAAATGTAAGGATGTCTTTGTTTCATTTTCATACCAAAAATTCTTCCTACAAGTGTATTTATTGTGCATATTGCCTAGAAAACCCTTTTGAAAATCATTATATGATGTAGCATATAGCTATTTCATGAAGATCAGTGCAAGGATCACAGAGCAGTTACATTCCAGTGTATTTCATAGTCTTTTGCCTAGGAAGCATCTGATACATGTTTCACATAAGTAACTCCTAGGGTACTGTTTTATTTCTTGTGAGCTTTGATCATCCCTTCACTCAGGTGGGGTGGTTGCATTGCTTCACATTGTACTTGGTCATGAACTTCTTACTGGAAGTTGTCTGCTAGTTATGAAATGTGGTTTTGGCTTCCATTGCCTTTTCCAGGAAGACTCTTAACTTTTGTGAGGCCGGGGTTGCATCTCCCACAACAAATTGATTGCTTGTTATGCTTTTCCTTCCAGATGTAATCTTCACACCAGGTTAGTGGAACACGCAGAAAGCAGCATTATTGTTTAAGACAAAAATTCATGGTGATCACATAACTGGACATTTCTTCTTTGTAAGAAAGTGTGCGGAGAAGTCATTTTCGACTCCATGGCTATGTGCTACTTAACTAACAACCTAAGTAGAAAATAAGGTCTTTTGGGAGACCTTAGAGCTTTTCTGTGTCATTTTGACTTTTCCAAATGAATGCCACTAATCATTACTATTCTTTTACTCTGATTGTGACCATTGTGGTCTGTTCTAGGCAGCCACGAATGCAAGAACACAATGAGAATAAATGATATAGCATTGGAAGAAAATACAGACAGAGAATGAGATAGGTGGACACTAACATTTTCATCTCGGTCTCACTTAAATGGCTTTTTAAGCAGGTGTTTTATTTTATCTTCTGAAGCTGTATCTGCCTCGATTATGTTCCACAAACCACCCTCTAGATGGCAGGGGTTAGTCACTTCACTCACGAACAGCAAAGTACCTTATTTTCAAAATTGATGAAGTGGTCTAGGGCTGTAATACAAGTGAATAAAGAAAAAATTAGATGAGAATAACCAATTAGAGCTTACAAAATTTCCATTTACAATTCTGGACTAGTCTTCAGGGAACTTTTGCAGACTACTGTTGTCTCAAAGGCACATGAAGAAATTAGCAAGAGTCACCCTCATTTTTAAAGGTGTTTCAGTGTAAGAGAAGCCATGAGAGGACAGTGTGTGTGTTTCTGAACTATAATCGTTCCATATTATCTTACAGAGAATCAGAACTGTCATGTTTTTGCTTAATGGCCGCTGTCTAACTGAGAAAACAGGACAAGATTCTGTGAGGGCCTCCCTATGTTGCCTAAGAAAGGTTTTTGTCTAGTCAATGGCTTGCATGACAGCACAAATAACGATGGCTGTCTTAACCCTAAGCTATGCCACCAGCAGAGTAAAACCTGTATACTAGAGACAACTGGCAGTGAAAGTCACTCTTTTAAATGAAATAATGCAATGGCAGCACAGCTGGCTTGGTTGGTATTCACACATTAAAGGCATATTCTGCAGCATTCCTGTCTTACTCTGCTACACCACCATGCATCCCATAGTTAGTTTCAACTATGCAAAGGGCTACAGGATGCTAATAAATCAGAAACCCTCCAAAATTCATTTCTATCCAGGGTGCAGAACAAAGACATTTTGGGCAATCTCTACCTTACTCCCTTTTTCATTCACGAAAAAGGCAGGCAGACCAGTAGCGCTGTGGATTGCATACTGACGGCTGGTTAGATACAGATTTGTAAGGCAGTAAATTCATAAACATTTGAAACAGGAATAATTCAGGGAAAAGAAGTGCTGGGAACAGTTGTCTGAGGGAAGGTGGGGGTTGTTTTACTGCAGTGACAAAGCTGAAAAGTACCCTCGCAGCGCAGTGTACCAGCTTGTGTGGACACTAACCATCTTCAGAAAAGGCTGCTCACTCCTTCATCTGCTCATATCATAGAAATTCTTCCCTTCCAGTGAGGGCACGTTTCAGTGATGGACAGTTATTTATTCCTTGACTAATCAAGTAGTAACAAAGGATTCATGCCATCTTGCTTACATTATTGAAAAGTATTGAGATCAGAAAGGAAAATCAGGAAGTTAAGTGCATGCACAGCCTCTATCAGAATGGCAGTATTCTGGACCTTCATATGCAGTGGTGCTGGACTGTGCTGGAGGACAGTGAAACATTTTTACTGTATATATCACAGCCTTTTGCTCAGTCCCTTTAAAGATACAAGATAGTGTGTTAACTATCAAATTGAAATAAATACTGTCCTGACTTGTTGTAATTTACTTTTAATTTAATACACTGCGATTTCTTTTTCTCTAAATAATATGCTTGTTGTGATCTAATTAAGCCCCTACCTATCACTGTAATTATCTTCATTATTGCAGTGTCTCTTCACAGCACTCAATATGTTTGCCTCCCTGGGGGTTGCATTGTAAAATGGGTGCAGCATATACCTTTCTAACTGACCTTTGAAACAGCATACATCAAATTTAATTTGTTTTTAAATCCTGGCCTTGCAGCAACTGACCTTAAAAGTCATGTCAATATTTGTTTGATGTAAGATAATTTTGTCTGTAGGCATTTATCCTTGCTGATTTAACTGCAGAAAGAAAAGGAAAATAAAGAAAAGAACTTGAGGCAAAAATCTTTATCGATGTCTACTGAATTGGCATGTTCAAATATAGTATTTTAAAATAGGCCTTCTTGAATTAGGTGTTGGAAAGATTCGTGCGTGTGTTTTCCTTATGCTATTATAACTGATGCTTACAATCAATGATTTTAGCCCTGGAAAATTATTCCCCAAGAAATTTCTAAATTGTTATTTTGTCTGGTCAATGTTTGTGAATGTATCAAAAGGGAAAACAAAAAAAGAAAGATATAAAAGTAAAAGAGAGAATTTGCTGTTAAGTGATTAGAGTCCTGATTCAGGAGCCCACTCAATTGGCAACTTCTTTATTGAAATCTATTATTCTTTCCTATGATATCCAACAATGAACTGTACAGCATTTTAGCATAGTAGTTTGGTGGGCTTTTTTTGTTTTGGTTTTATTTTAAGATGGAAGACATGCAGTAGAGCTAATGCTGGAATTTCTGTAATGCATTTAACATTTTGTCATATGTTAATTATCATACATTAGTTAAGATTGCTGAGGTGAGGGGGTAGTGCAAGACTAATCAGATACTCGTTTCTAACAAAAGGGGAAAGCAATAAATATTTATGATGGAAAAAGTACTTGCTGGCTGGTAGCAAGTTATTAGTATTATTTTTCCATTATGAGATTGAAATGTCGTAAATTATCTTGTTTCTCTTCCCTCTGACCCCACAAAAAGGCTGGCACATGATGATAAATTTGCTGTGTATGTGACCCTAGGAGGCTTTGTGTGTGAAGAAAAGGAGAGAGACACCTGATAGAAACAGAGGCACTTGTGTGACAGAAAAAGTTAAAAAAAATACCAAAATCAAGGTCAGACAGTGGATGACTGATGACAAGAATTTCTCTCGCAGTGCTGGAGGCTTGTCGGGTCGAAGTGACAGAGGAGAATGAAAAATGTGAATGCAATTGGTCACAGGATATGAGATTAATTCATCTACCTTCAAATGTGTAATTATGAGCTCACTGGGTTTGGGCTTGTCCGACCTCTCCCTCTAACTCACAGAGAGAGATGGGCACTTGAAGGAGCTCAACCATCTCTCTCAGGACAGGATGTTCACTTTCAGACAGCTAAAGCTAGGTGCCATGAAATCTGCCCAAGATGCCTGCCAGATGTCCATGCCAAAAAAAGTATGGCTCTAGGATATATTGGCAGTGATGTTTCCAACAGGGCTAGGGAAGAGATGAGGGTATCAAAAAGGTCTCAGAAGACATTATCTACAATACTTGGTACAGTTACCCGAGTTCAATTGTGGTCTAAAATGGGGAGCATCACAGCTGCGTCCATACAAACATGAGTTCAGAGATGTCTTACACTGGAGGATACTAAAGTATAGAGGAAGAAGAAAGAGGGGCTGAAGTTCCGACAGATTTCCTGCAAATCTCCCTGTAAGCATGGACCACTTAAAACCATTTTACTCTTTTTCAAGATAAAGAATTCATACTTCTGGGGGAAGGAAATTTTGCCAAGGTGATCACCCCATGACATAGGAGGAGGCTAAAAAGATGCGTTGTATCTAGCAAAATGAAAGATCAAAATGGTGTGTGGAGGCATTCCTTTACTGTGCCAAGAGGGATGAGCAGAAGCCTGCTCTGACACAAGAATAAATGGATATGAAACTTTATAGCCTCGGGCTATGTGATTCAAGAGAGAGAATGACAATGGGAGAGTGTCAGGGTTCAGGGGCTGCAGTCGCGTCATGTATGAAGAGAGCTGAGATTGTTTAATATGGAGAAGGGAAGACTGAAAAGACCTAATTATTGTTTTTAGGGACCTAGAGGGAATTTATAGATAAGACAGAGCCAGACTCTTCTCAAAGTTACACAGTGAAAGCATGAGAGGCAACAGTCACAAGCTGCAGCAAGGGGAATTATGACTGGTATAAGGAAAAATATTGTTCAAAGTGAGCGTGGTTAAGCAATGGAAAAGCTGTGCTGGAGCCTCATGCATTGATGACAAGAAACTCTCTTGTAATTTAGAATGGATATAATTATTAAAATAACACAATGAATTAGATTGGAAGGGACCTGTGGAGGTCACCTAGCCAAGTCTCCCGCTGAAAATTTCCATATCAAGTAGGGTTGGCGAGGGGCTTGTCTAGCTGAATGTTGCCAAGGATGGAGATTGCACAACTGCTCTGGGAAGCCTTTTACCAGGCTTAACAACTCTCCCTGCTAAGATCCTGAATAGGAGGATCCTGTTGACTTCAAAGCAGTTGTATGGTGGCCTAGCTGAGGCAGACTATTTGTTTGCCATCTTTTTCTGAAGTAACTGTACTAACAAATTCAGCATTTCAGCTGTTTCATGTTTTTCCTCAGTTATCGAGCTGCGTGACATGTTCGTCTCTTGTGTCACTTCTTCTCTAGACAGCAGTTTTTCTTCTTTAATTATGCCTTTTCCTTGTTCAGTAGAATGTGATTGTAGAAATCTTATGCAAATATGAACTGAATGGTTTTCCTGTCTAATTATAGCTCCATTTAGATGAGACTAATATCAGTGGTACTGAGCACTGGCTGAATTAAATACTGAATTTATTCATCTAATGAAAGCTGAAGGACAGATTGTTTGCTTTACAGCATACAACATGGGTGGTTAAGCTGTTGGTTCCGAGGACAGAAAGAGAATTTTTGCATCAACAGTTCACTTCTCTGATACTGCAGGGAGCTCTCTCTTATCTCTTTCACAGACTTAACAAGCTTCCATCTTACTTGTTGTCACTGTGTTTTTGAAAAGCATTGTGGATAAAGAATATAATTAAATCTAGTGTTTTTAACAGCATCATGCAGCCATTCATCACGTACTGAACTTCATATTGTAGATGATGTAATACCTGTAATATAAATAAGATGTTTGAATGCAGGTAATTGAGTGTGAAATCATATGCTTATGGCAGTATGAACAGCAAGACTTGGAACCATTTCTAGGCATGGACATCAGTCCTCAACATTCTGATTGATTTAGAAAACCCATTTGGTTATGTTCCACTGTTGTTAGTTGTTATTCTAGCAATAGTTTCTATTCATTCTCATTTGTTTTGTTTGTTAGACTTTCAATACCTGAAGGGGGCCTATAGGGATGCTGGGGAGTGACTCTTCATTAGGGACTGTGGTGAGAGGACAAGGGGTAATGGGTTTAAACTTAAACAGGGGAGGTTTAGATTGGATATGAGGAAGAAATTCTTTACTGTGAGGGTGGTGGGGCCCTGGAATGGGTTGCCCAGGGAGGTTGTGAATGCTTCATCCCTGGCGGCGTTCAAGGTGGGGTTGGACATAGCCTTGGATGGCATGGTTTAGTGGGAGGTGTCCCTGCCTATGGCAGGGGGGTTGGAACTCGATGATCTTGAGGTCCTTTCCAACCCTTACTATTCTATGATTCTATGATTTGTAGTACAAAGTTGCAATAACAGTTCTATTGCTTCTTAAGTACCAGTACACTTAGAGTTACTGAAGTGTCACTGTAAATAGTTATGTACTTGGATCGTACACCAAAGTCTGTATTTATATGTATTGTGGAATAATAAATGTGCAGTCCTACTCTGAGCTAGAGCTTATCAGCAAGTGATGTATTTTGAGATACATTTTCATTTCTTAATGAGCGTTCCAAGTGTGGTGGTGGTAAAAAGCAGAGCAAAAGCCTTTTTTTCATAAGGGGGAATTGAAGAGTTTGTTTAAATTACTTTATTGTATTTATGTATTATTTAAAACAGTGGCAGAAAACTGCAACACTGGTGTACCTAAAGTAAAACTCCTAAAGAAAAACAAGAAAAAAATCAAGCAGTTTCTGAACGCAGCACCCTGGACTGGCATCTGGTTTCTTTGCTAATTTTTACTAGGTTATAGTTCTTTTGACAAGAGGGAGTTCTCGAACTCATTGTAGATAGATGTGCAGTCTCCACATTGAATGCCTGTCTGATGGGTCATTGGAAGTATCATCAAGGTATTTGAGTTGTTTGGTTCCTGTTGCTGTCATGTCACTGGACAGTCTGATGCCAGCTGCAGCAAGGATGTGGCCAGGTATTTTATACGAAGTTAAATATTTGTCTACAAGGAATAAGGCCTTGGGGCTCTGAACTGGCTATTTCCATGATGATGAGTGAAGTTAAATAGCAATAAATTTTGAACACTGACAGCTTCTCATGGTCTGACCCACTCTGAGCTTGAAGACCTTCCAGGCATCAGACAAAAGTTACTTGTGTAAGAGATTTGGGCTGGAGGATGGATGGTGTGCCCTTGGCAACCAGTATGTTTCCAGAGCATTTCCATTTGTATCGTTACCCAGCTGAAGTAAAATGTTACTTTCATTTGTTCGGTTGTTTTTTTTTCAGGTGGCTGCATGGTAGAGTTTATTTGCATAGTGGTACTTTTGTCACTGCTGAGTTCATTTTAAATCTGATTTGTTTCAGAGAGCTCAGGCCTTTTAAAAGAGCACACTTTTTTCCAATGTTAAATCCAGCTAAAACAGCCTAGAATGAATTGAAGCACTGGCCTAGAAAGGAAAGGCTTCACAGCCCATTACCAATCCCCTGAGCCATCTCATCCCCTCGACTGTCATATAATGTTTGCTTAATGTAAAATTTCCATATAAACCAAAACAAAGTAAAATCCGAGAAGCAGAACAGCAGCTCTTTGGCATGAAGTTATTAAAATGTGAAGGTAGTGAAAATGAGATTTCCTTTTATAAATGCATTAGCGACCTTAGGGGAACCCTCAGTGGGGGAAATGCCACAGCGGTGAGAAAAGGCTCGACTCAGAGGAGGAGGTGGAGGAACGCGTTTGGCAGTGCGGGCTGGAGTGACTGGGGAGTTTTGTTTTCAGCTTCAAGGGAGAGGAGGCCCTCGTGGGAGCCTGTGAAATTGTTAAATGTAAGTGCTCTGGGCTAGTCTGTCACTGTGCATGTTACCAAGTATGTCTGGGCGGGAGTTGTCACTGTGTGAGTTACTGAGGACTGCTCTGCACAAGTAAGCGCATCATTTTGTGAGTCACTGAGGATTTCTATGCATGAGTGACTGTTTCTGTGCTCAAATATGAATAAATAACAACCAGAATCTCCAGTCATTCTAAACAGGTTTAATCAAGGCTATCAAATAACTGGTTTGTCAAAGAACATTGCTCGCTGAATATATTCATGAGGTTTCAGGGACTAAAGTAAATTCAGCATCCCAGCGGTTTCTCCCAGGTCATTTAAAGTTCCCAGGAAGATCAGATAAAGACACCTAATTAAGATCCTTAAAAATGTAAAACCAAAATGGGATCACTTGCATGAAAGGTGGGAGTGACGTGTTCAGAGTCCTGTGCACATACCCCTGTGGTGAGACGCTCACAATCTCAAGTGTTTTCATGGTCACTGATGGATCTGTCCAACTTTGCATGGTATTGGGTGCTGACTGTAACATTCATCTTTTGGGGGGCTGGGATTGGAGGTACTTGGAAATGAGGAGAGAACGTGTAAAATGTGCATTGCCATGTATGCTGGGCTGCATTCAAAGGAACATGGCCAGCAGGTCAAGGGAGGTGATTCTCCTCCTCTACTGCAGTCTTGCGATATCCCACCTGGAGTGCTACATCTAGTTCTGGGGCCCCCAGAGAGGACATGGACCTGCTTGGATGAGCCCAGAGGATGTCACAGAGATGATTAGCTCCTATGGATACAGGCTGACAGTTGAGTTTGTTCAGCCTAGTGAAGAGAAGGCTTAGAGGAGACCTCTTGAGTAGTCTTCCAATACCTAAAGGGATTGACAGAAATCTGTAGAGGGACTTTTTACAAGGGTATGTAGGGACAGGACAAGGTGAAATGGCTTTAAACCGAAAGAGGAGAGATTTAGGGTAGATATTAGGAAGAAATTCTTCACTATGAGGGTGGTGAGGCACTGGAACAGTCCGCAGAGGAGCTGTGGCTGCCCTATCCCTGGCAGTGTTCAAGGCCAGGTTGGATGGGGCTTGGAGCAACCTGGTCTAGTGGAAGGTGTCGCTGCCCATGGCAGGGGCTTGGAACTGGATGGTTGTTAAGGTCCTTTCCAACCCAAACCATTGCACGATTCTATGATTGCATGATAATGTGAGTGACAGCCTTCAAATGCTTGCTGAAGGTTCTGGGAGAGAATTTCAGAGCTCCCTCACTGAGCACATGTTAACATTACACTTTACCTAGTTGCGTTTTCACAGAGACCTGATGAGTCTGCACTTTCAGCAAGACACTCACCCAGCCTGCCCTTGTATCCCACTGTCCCTGCTGTCATCCTGCCCCTCTGTCACAGCCTCCCCCACTTGCAGGTCTGTCATTTCATCTTAATCTCTCAGATGTCATCACTCCCACCTCCAAATGGTGTGTCACAAATGAAGTTAAATGAGGCAAGTAAGCTGTTCTGGAGATGAATATAAAGGCATTCCAGGAATTAATACAAACAGTTGAGACACCTGAAGGATATCCACAGAAGTGAAGCTGGGAAGAAATGAATGGCTGAAAGGTTTATACAGTGGTCTTCGAACACAGGTTATCATGGTATCAGCAGAGCCAGCTGGGTCCTGTGGCAGGGTGAGAGCCAGAGCAGGCCTGAGCACTGCAGCCTGTCGCCAGTGAGATGTGCTGGGTCTCCTCTGTCTCTGCCCTTTCCCACAGGCATCTTTCACAACGAGAAGCTCTGAAATCACCCTCTGCTCCCGCGGGAACCAGGTATTTTGTGGTATGCTTGCAGTAGGCTGAGCTCAGAGCAAATGGACCTCTGCTAGGAACTTACTAGAGCTTTTCTTAAAGGCTATTTTTTTTCACCACAAGCATCACAAAGCAGATGAGTGAATCTGAGTTTGTCCCTGAGAAGGCAAGATGCAGGTTTTGAAGCAGTACTCATTACAGAATGGTGCCATTTTTTCCATTTCGTAATTGGGTAGGCACAAATGTAAAGGAGCCTCAGTACCAGTGCCATGCATCTCTTAAAGAGCACTGTGAGGGTGTCCTGAAAGAAAGCTAAAGAAAGGATACATTCTTTCCTCTCAGAAACCACACTTTGCATTATATCAGACTTCCTTAGGTTCAGCTTCAACAGTTGCTCTTCAGCTTGGTGCTGGTCTCATCCAAATATTTGGGTAGCTGGCAGGTAGCATTGTTTGCATCTGAGGTGAAGCTGATGTAAAGTTTGGAGTGATTTTCTTACTGCTGATACCTTATCCTTACTATAGAGCAGTGTACACTAGAGGCTTAGAGAACTCTGTGTGACACAGCCCGTCTATGTCCAAAGCTGGAACCAAGGTGCTAAAATAAAAGCAGTTATTAAATGCTACTTAAATACTACCTGTGGAGAGTTTGCTGCCCTATCTTTGTTGTGTGGCTACATCTCTTGTGAAGCAGTTGCAGCTAATAAATAGATTGCAGGAATACTACAGACATCCTTGGAAAAGGACGCAGAGATGAATGCAGATAAACATGGAATATAATTATCTGGCTTGGAAATGGGTTGCCACATGATTTTTCTTGCCTTTCATTTGGGGAATTTTACAGAAACAGACTTTCCACTGTCATCCTGTGATATAATATGGCACCTCCCAGAGCCTAATACACATTAGCAGCCCTCAAAGGTTTATGTTGATTACTGACTGAAAAATAACATCCTTGCTGCCTCCTGAATCACTGACTGACAGGGCTGGAGGCTTTCCCTACCTGAGGCTTTTTGGCAGTTGACTGATGAGCAAAAACTCTCGAGCAGCCCCTGGTAATCCCAGAGGTGCCCCTGCTGTGACTGGCAGCTGGGGGATTCTGCTCTTGCAGGGCAGGAGATAGAGGCCTCCTGGCTGGGCAGCATCTGGGGCTGGTAGTGGCTCACATCCTGCTTTCTGTCCTGAGCTCATGGGACTAGACTGTTGTCTTGGGTTCTGTTTCTGGCAGTGGGTCCTTGGTGATATAACCTTTCTCCAGCCTTTGGCTGGGCAAGATTGGTTGCACAGCCTATGGCTGGCACTTCAATCCCCTCTCAGCTCACATAGTTACAGGGTTGTAGCAGTAAATCTCTGCTCACTTGGTGTGCAAACCTAATCCTTTTCCTATCTTTTCAGCTTCTAGCACTGTTTGCCTTTCCGGATGCAGCTTTTCTTGCCTTTCGTGCTGATTTCAGAGCTGATACCTACAAACTGGAGGAAAAGTAAAATTGCAGCTTTTCTTAAGAAAGAAATTCAAATTGCTAAATATTCCATACATTATTTTTTTTTTCTTTTGGATAGTAACTCATTCAACGAAAACTGAGCAAAGTGAAACTGTGAAAGTAGAGAAGGAAGTTCCCAGAATACGCTAGGTATTGGAGTGCTTCCATATATGCAGTGTGAGAGAAAAGGGCAAGATACGCAGTGTCCTGTCATCTTGAGCTGGCAAATGTGCAAAGATCACAGCTGTGGAAAGTTATCACACAGAAAGGAAGAAAGCTCTAAACTTCCCTTTGTTTTGAAATACATTGGATTAAATCTTTGGCACTAACAGATGTGACTTCCAACCTCTCCCTTTGCAATAGCTTCTTAAAGTCATATTTCTGAGTAACACATGGCTGATGTAGCAGGCATACCACTCAAAGCAGAAACAACAGTCTAAAACCATGGTACGTGGTAGCAAGAAAGAGTATGGCATGGCCACACATAACATCTCTGCCCTGGCCAAGTCCTGTAACAGAATCATAATGTAAGGCAGGAGAAGAAGAAACACAATTTCTTAAAGTGGCACTAGTTAAACCAGAGTATGGTGTAGTCTCTGTAACACCTTTTTCCCTTGTTACATGGGATTCTTTGCCATCTTCCCTGGTGTACTTATGCCTGTAAAACTTGATAATGCAGGGAAAGCTTGGCTTTAAGAGATAAACCCAGCTACGCTTTTTGGCTCCTTATCTAGCCATCTGCAGGGAATGACAGACAGAACAGATAAGCTGAGAGAAGATGCAACAAAAGATTGCTAGATACAGCTACAAGAAATACAGTTACTTTGGGTAGGAGATGCTTGCCATGAAATGCTGGGTTGAAGCCATAAGCAGAGAAATTTGGGGGAGGAAGTTACCTTGAACACAGAAAAAAATTAAGGTTTTATATAGGATTTGTGAACAAAAAGGAGTTAAAGCTGTCATGAATTTTTCCTTGTTTCCTGAAATGAGGAAGGGGATATTGAACTTTGAACTACTTGAAAGGGCATGGATTCACTAGTGATTGCAGAGCTGTGCTGGATTCATTTGTCTGGCTATAAAATAACTGACTCAGGAGAGTAATGAAAGCTCGAACACTTTTGTAATGCAGGGTATTAAGTAACAGAATATCTGTGCATCTGTAGTATGATTTAGCAAAGAATGTTCATTTGATGGAAGGTGGAGGATCTGAAAACTTGCTTTAAAGCTAATACTTGGCATAAGAATTAAGAGAACTTTGCCTGCATAAAGTATGTTGGAATTTTCATGAGAAATACAGTAGAGATTTAAACCAATTGGCATTGGGTTTGTTATGCTACAGGAAGTAGCCACAAGTTAGAAAATTTTAGACAGTATATTTTTTTATCACATTCCTCTTGATGTGACATAAAAATGTATTTTGTCAGGTCTAGCAATCTAGTTTGAGTATTCAGAATAGTTGAATGTCAGGCTAACTTCATAGAGTGTAAAAAAAATAACTCTACACGAGGATGAAGTCATCTATTTAATAGAGCTAGTCAGTATATTACAGCTTTCAAAGGTAGGCCACAATACTGTGCTTTTCTTATACATTAGTGATATAGAATTACTCAGAATGTCTAGCACATTTTATCTGTAGTGCAAGTTGAACACACATCAGCAGTACATTTATTTCCCCACCATAATTGTTTTCCAGTCTGAATCTCTGGTTCTCTAATGTTAGTTAACAGCAATGCTGGTTAGTAAAAGGGAGATGAGGACAGTCCTGGGTAAAACATGAAATAAATATTAACTGCGGAATTTTAATTAAAAATCATTTTCAAGTACAATGACAAGTATACCAGATAGCGAGGAAATTTGCAAGCTGTAATAGATCCATAAACTTAATGAATTGGTTTTCTTCCCTTTTGCAGTATCTGTCCTGCAAGCTTTTGGTATTTCAATAAATTGTAGCTGCTCATGGGGGTAGCCTGACACTGGCACTAATTGAATGCTACTGGATTGTTAGCTTTGATCTGTAATGAGGTTTCCATGGTGATATCACCAGATGAGACTGTGGCCACTACAACAATTTCTTTGTGCTGATGTGATTCTGAACTGCCTACCTAGCTGAGGATGAAATCCCAGCTCTGCTGAAAATCAGTGGGAGTTTGCTGTTGATTTCAGTGAATTCGATACTGTCTCTATCATGGCTGGATTTGGAAGCATGTTCTGGAGTCATATAGGTCCCAGATAAATGCAGTCGGTAGTCAAGATAATACTGGTTTCAGCTGTTCACTGTATTGTTTGAAACCAGACGAAATTTGCTGACATTAAAACCCCATTCCCAGACTGATTGTGTCTCCACATTAAATAAGTTATGCAAGCCATTTCCCTCAGAAGTTAAACTCTTAATCTGTACTTACTTGATTTCATTGCATAGAATCCCTTAGAATGGAATGGGACAATATTGCATCAGGGATCATAAAACTACAGGATATGGTTCCCCTTTGGAGAGCCTACAGCTGGATACAGATGAGCTTATGAGAAGGAGTGGGAAAGAATGAGGTAAGGAGAATTGGCAGTGATCAAAGCAAATTGGTTGACTGACTACATTGGGTTTAATATTTTGCCATTTTAATAATTGGCATTGGTTTTAAGGAGACTTTTGAAGGAAGAAGTGATTTGTTTGCATGTGTTAAGCAGGTAGAAGAAAGTGCTTTTTGGAAATTGAGTGGGCAGAGAGATGGCAAGGTGGGTGAGGGTACAACAGTGGCAAACCCAAGAGAGATTGTGATGCTTCTCAAGGTGAAGTTGGTAGCAAAAAACTTGTGTGACCAGGAAGGAAGAGATAGTGCAGTAATATAAAGAAAAGGGGGAAAGGGCCAAAATAAGACCATCCTGGAGAAAAGAAGGCTCTGGGAAGAACTTATTAGCAGCCTTCCAGTACTGAAAGGGGCTGACAGAGATCTGGAGAGGGACTTTTTACAAGGGCAGGTAGGGATAGGACAAGGGGAAATGGCTTTAAACTGACAGAGGGGAGATTTAGGTTAGATATTAGGAAGAAATTCTTCACTATGAGAGTGGTGAGGCGCTAGCACAGGTTGCCCAGAGAAGCTGTGCCTGCCCCATCCCTGGCAGTGTTCAAGGCCAGGTTGGACAGGGCTTGGAGCAACCTGGTCTAGTGGAAGGTGTCCCTGCCTGTGGCAGATGGGTTGGACCTGGGTGACCTTTAAGGTCCCTTCCAACCTAGCCATTCTATGAATCTATGATTAATATGATAATTTTTTTAACAGTATTCTGAATTGACCTACATATGGTAAGATTGCATTTGCTAGGACAAGACAAAAGGAAGCTCCTGTAAATACATGAGATGGGTGAAGCTCCTGTTAGGACATGAGATAGGTTCTTGGATAAGATTTTTTAGGTGCAACTGTGGTTAAGAAACTCTGGAGGGTTCTGAGTATAAAACTGTTTTCAAATTTTTCTACCTCCTTTCACTAGTGAGATAGCCTTGTATCAGATAACAAAGTAGAGAAGCAGCATTTATGTCATATTTCAACTGGGTTTTTTAGACTGTTAAAGTTGAGGACAGGACAAGGAACAGGGTTGATTGTAGAATGTCAAAACATCCCTTAAGGAAGGATGTGAGCTGTAATTTTTACCATCCATTCTCTGGGACTGGTAATTAACTGTTTCTCCTAGGAAAAAACCTGTCCCAAATAATATCCCCTTCCTTGATCTTTATGTTAAAGTTGAACTACGAGTGTGTGGAAAGGTTCAAGAAAGACATTTAAGGAAAGTGAAAAAAGCTGTATTAAAGCTAAAGGCACATATTTTAAGAATTAGCTTTGACTTTATTGCAGAAACTTCTTTGGTTTACCTTCTTCATTAAAAAAGAAATCCAAAACCAATACACTTGAGAAGAAATGTAATTTTTCTGACTAGACTGCAGGGAACCTGTTCTCGTGGAGCAATGATGACCTCTTGTGATCATCTGGTAAAGCTGCAGGTTTATCTCGTGTAAAGGAGTTCGACTTTTTATTAAATTAGGGACAGTCACAACACTGGCTGCAATGTTGTGACTCTAACTGTTCTTATACAAGTCCTTTGTTTAAGTGGGGAATATGAGCTTACTCTCAGGGAGTATACTTTTGCCTCTTTTCTAAAATTTCACTCATGTTGAGCTTAATGTTCTAAGCTTAAATGGTTGGGGTTTTATTAAAATCCATAAAAGTGAAACAAAAAAGGCAAATAAAGCTTGTGCAATTAAAGCCTTCTAGGTAAATTTTCCCATCAGTCTGAATGTGTGCTGCAACCCAAACGTTGTGGCACTGTGTTAGTGTACAGGAAAGTACGCATTTTCACTCTTATGCTGAGTGAAGCACGGAGACTGAACATTGTGCATCAGCTGGTGAAAAATGTATTTTAAAAATTACTTTCTTATAAATAATGTGTCATTCACATTGGCTAGTGCTCTTAACGGTACTTCATGCTCACAATTTTCCCGTAGAGCTACAAAACTATTCATGTAAAAAGCTTGTATTATGTAAGTTGAAATTGTTTATGTTCAACCATGGTCTGAAGATTAAAAATCTTCTGATTGGCTTGAAATGTAGGTTTGAGGAAGGAAACTACCTCTCTTTTTGTATAGCATCTGAATCATCACTCGGCTTCCTTTCTGCCTCTGCTAGGTAACGCAGTATGCTGCGAAATGCGATATGTAAGTAGCCCTCAGTGGCTGTGTACAGACCTAAGGTATGTCATTCTTCTTTTCTTATGTGTTGCCAAAGTTAATGTAAAATCCATAGTTTGAAGAATGAAAAGTCAATATATATATAAAAAAAAAATCTAATCTCAATATATCAGTGAAGGAGCACATCCAAACTTCTCAATAACCTTGGGAAGAAAGGCTTGATTAGAAGAAACATGCAGACAGAATTCATTACCATGAGATGTCACTGTAACTGAGAATGTTGGAAAACTCAGAGACTGGACTGTGAGGTATTTCAGGGTACATCTTTCTGGTAGTTGATGCTAGCACAAAGCAAAGACCTTGTGCTTCAAGATTTAAGACAGTAATTTCTGGAAGGCAGTATAATATGAGCTAGAGGCCATGTTGAAAGGAGAAATTACCTCACATCAGCTTATCACAGGACTTTTTGTACCTGCCAATATATTTCCTTGTTTTGATTATTCAGAGGTGGGATATTGATTCACATAGATTGTATGTCTGCTAAAATACATCCATTTCCAAGGTCCTATGCATAAATCACTGCTTTGAGTATCACAAAAAATAGACCACCTGAAGAAAGCAGTTTTCTTCCTGCAGAAATTACTCTGATATGCATGAAGGCAACAAAGATATTTCCTGAATAGTGTGGAAATGTTGCCACTACCCATGGATTGCAGCACACCAAGTATGCTATATGTATATTTTCCACCTACTCTGGTTTCTCCATGGTCAGTGGGTACAATATTCTAGTGGTGTTACCAGTTGTGTTGTCCAGGATGTAAGAGTGTCCACATGACATCAGAAGGTCTGCTTCTAACCTGTGTCAGTGACAGACATCTGTCCATTGTCCCTACTTTCAGGTGGCCCACAGGTGTGGGGCACAAATTATGGGTTTTCTTCTTTTAGTTTTGTTTTGGTTTTTTTATTCCCAGGAGTCAGTAGCCTTCCAGTCCTGAAAGGTGGAGAAGTGTTGCCCTGTGGCTGCTGCTCACATATTGATTTAAAATGCTGTGAGTAAATATTGGTCAAATCTCTGGGGTCGGCATTAAAAACACAAGAGCAGACTGAAGCAACTTAAACGAGCAGTCAGTTCCTCAGGGGGCTGACCCTCAGCCACATATTAACTCTAAGAATGTCTATAGAGTGCTTTCTTGTACTAAGGGTTTGGCTAGCTACCAGGTACCACATAATTGCCCTTAAAGTTAAATATATTTATACAGAGGAAGTGGAGCATTTTCATTTTAGTGCACTTTTTCTTCTGCTTCAAAGTAGGAAAGGAAGATACAGATGATTCAGGCAGGATTTCCCTTTAGTGAAGCCATGCTGGCTGTCACCAAGCACCTTGTTGTTTTCATGTGCCTCAGCATGCCTTCCAGGAGAATCCGCTCCAAGAGTTTGCCAGGCACAGAGGTGAGACTGACTGGTCTGTAATTCCCCAGCTCATCCATTTTCCCCTTCTTAAAAATGGGGGTTATATTTCCCTTTTTCCAGTAGTCGGGAACTTCACCTGACTGCCATGATTTCTCAAATATGATGGACAGTGGCTTAGCAACTTCATTTGCCAGCTCCTTCAGGACCCGTGGATGGATTTCATCCGGTCCCATGGATTTGTAAACATTCAGGTTCCTAAGATGGTCTCGAACCAGATCCTCTCCTGCCTGGCCAATCTGATGGCCTTCTATGAAGGGGCTACGGAACTGATGGACAGGGGCAGAGCAGTTGATATCATCTACCTGGACTTGTGCAAAGCCTTTGACACTGTCTCCCATGACATCCCTCTCTCTAAGTTGGAGAGACATCAATTTGATAGGTGGACCACTCGGTGGATAAAGAACTGGCTGGATGGCCGCACGCAAAGAGTAGTGCTCAATGGCTCAATGTCCAGCTGGAGACCAGTAACGAGTGGTGTCCCCCAGGGATCGGTGTTGGGACTGGTCTTGTTCAACATCTTTGTGGGTGACATGGACAGTGGGATTGAGTGCGCCCTCAGCAAGTTTGCCGATGACACCAAGCTGTGTGGTTCGGTTGATACATTGGAGGGAAGGAATGCCATCCAGAGTGACCTTGACACGCTTGTGAGGTGGGCTGATGCCAACCTAATGAAGTTTAACCATGCCAACTGCAAGGTCCTCCACGTGGGTCGGAGCAATGCCAGGCACAGCTACAGGTTGGGCGGGGAAGAGATTCAGAGCAGCCCCGTGGAGAAGGACTTGGGGGTGTTGGTCGATGAAAAAATGAACATGAGCCGGCAGTGTGCGCTTGCAGCCCAGAAAGCCAACCGTATCCTGGGCTGCATCAAAAGGAGTGTGACCAGCAGGTCGAGGGAGGTGATCCTGCCCCTTTACTCTGCTCTTGTGAGACCTCACTTGGAGTATTGCGTGCAGTTCTGGTGTCCTCAACATAAAAAGGACATGGAACTGTTAGAACGAGTGCAGAGGAGGGCCACGAGGATGATCAGGGGACTGGAGCATCTCCCATATGAAGGTAGGCTGAGAAAATTGGGGCTGTTCAGCCTGGAGAAGAGAAGGCTGCGTGGAGACCTCATAGCAGCCTTCCAATACCTGAAGGGGGCCTATAGGGATGCTGGAGAGGGACTCTTCATTAGGGACTGTGGTGAGAGAACAAGGGGTAACAGGTTCAAACTTAAACAGGAGAAGTTTAGATTGGATCTGAGGAAGAAATTCTTTACTGTAAGGGTGGTGAGGCCCTGGAATGGGTTGCCCAGGGAAGTTGTGAATGCTTCATCCCTGGTGGTGTTCAAGGTGGGGTTGGACATAGCCTTGGATGGCATGGTTTAGTGGGAGGTGTCCCTGCCTATGGCAGGGGGGTTGGAACTAGATGATCTTGAGGTCCTTTCCAGCCCTAACTATTCTATGATTCTATGATTCCTGCTCGAAGAGAGGGCACTCATCCAGAAGACCTTTCAGC
This sequence comes from Amazona ochrocephala, assembly GCA_039720435.1. Taxonomy (NCBI): domain Eukaryota; kingdom Metazoa; phylum Chordata; class Aves; order Psittaciformes; family Psittacidae; genus Amazona; species Amazona ochrocephala. The sequence continues at coordinate 69,597,492 of CM077879.1, forward strand.
AACATGAAAGGTGCCAAATGAACCCTCTGATCCTAAAAGATAGTAATATCTTTTTAAAAACCAGAAAACTCGCAAGTATAGCTATCTCTGTAAAAACTGTGCATACATATATCACCAATTATATGATCTTCCACCACTCTTAAGAGTGTAATGTAATGTTTCCCAGTCACTGCCTCCCTTCCGTTCCCTTTGCCCCTGCAACACAGACCCTGTCTTGCTCTGGATGGTAAGGAGAGGCTTCTTTTGCCTCAAGGAGAGAAAATCTCTGCTTTCTCCGACCACTTTGGAGCCCCTAACAGACTAAAGGGTCGAGAGCTTCCTGACAAATCATTTCAGCCTCCTGTCTTCCAAAAGCTTGCCCGAAGTCTGATTTTCTAAAAGCTAGACTGTGGAAAGCTTGACATTTGATAAGTATAATATTTCTCTTAGACCTCCCTGGGCTGTTTGGAAGCAAGCAAGGATATAGGGAGAAAACTTATTATATGTATCAGAACAGGTAGTTGCATTCAGTTACTAACTCAAGAACTCCATGTAGCACTGAAGTGTTCAAGGTAAAGAAACCAGAACAAGGCCATACTATGCCTAGGTAAAAGAACCTTATTTTTTTCTGAATGGATGATTTACATTTATATGTACTTTTTGTCATCTACATTTTCCTAGTTTTTCTTGATGTTTTAGATAGTAAGTAGGAAATGATTTATAGTGGAAGTAACTTTAGCCTGTGTTCAAGGGTAGCTTAGGAGTCAACTCCTGATTTGTCAGCTACCTGACAAATTTCTACAAACTTACTTAGAAGACCAAAAATAAGTTTGTTAAGTTATAATGGGATATAAAACCCTATATAAATTCTTGAATGCTAACAAGTTGAAAAATTCCTTTTTTTTTAATATCTCTTAAAATGTGGACATGAACCTGATATTAAAAACAATAATAACAATTTAAATGTTAATAACATCATTAGCATTGTAGGAAATCAGCATAGGTGACCATAAGGGACCCTCTTACAGGAATCCTAATTAGTCTTTGCAATCTGTAACAAAAGCAACCAAACCCGTGCTGACTCCAAAAACGCCTTGTCTTCTCCCAAGGCGATGTTATAATGAACCATCACATTGACTTGTATGACAGCAAAACTTTCAGTCTCCTCACAAAAAGAAGCTTTTAGACAAGATATTGACTAAGGCATATACCAAATACAAATAAAGGTGCAATGTAATAAAGGGATTTGTGCAATTGGAGTTTAACTGCCAAAGAGCGATGTCATTGCAAACTGCTGTGCTCAATTCTATATGGAAACAAAAAAGCCCACATCAGAGATTAGAACTAGAATGTGATAAGCAAACTTCCTTGAATGACTTCTTTTTCTAAAAGTACTTCTAAATCATTCATCAGCTCTTACCGTGCATGGACCACTTCTCTGTTGCTCTAATTGTAGTGGTAAACAGTTTATAAATGTATGAGATAAGAAGATAATGCAAAGTGTAGGGCTATTTTCTAAAATCTAAAAGCAATGTCTGAAATATTTGAGCGATGGATTCAGAACACTGAAAAACTAGTCTTATAGGGTGACAGAGATCTAAAGCATAAAGAGGAGGAGAAGTGGCAATGCCCAAAATTAATAAAATCCATCTGAGCTCTATCAAATTTTTAAGTAACAACTATGTGTACTTCTTTCTTTAACTATCAAATGTTTTCAAAGTCTTCATAGTCTATAGTCTGAGTCACAGTCCAGGAAGCAATAATCCTTCCACTTCATTTAAAGAGAGATCTAATGAGGGAAGTAAGAAAATGAGGGAGGGAAATCCTGGGCTCTCATCTTTTTCGTGTGCTTAGCATCCCTAGGACTCAGTGCAATTTTCACTCAAACCAGTGGTAAAAATAAGATTCAAAGAGGAATTTTACTATCTACCTACAAAAGTGCTTCCTTTGAGCAGTAGCACTGCTTCTAAGAACCTGTTCAGTCACAGATTTGAGCAGCAAAGAAACTCTAATTGTATATACAGGAACATCATAAAATATGCTTATTGTGACACAGCTACACAGCATTTGGGTCATAACCTGTAAAAAATGGAAATCTGGATGTACTGAGCTTATAAAGCTGCCTGCGACAGCACCATCTGGTGTCTTCCAGTAATACTACTTATGCTATTTTTAGAGGAAGGAAAGGAAGGAAATACCCTGTCAACCTGTAAAGCTAAGTTTGGATATAGATGAAGGGAATTTCTTGGATCATCTAGTCCAAACCATGCTATTACATGCAATCATTTATAATTTCTTCACATCAGTTTATCATGTCATCTTTAATTCCAGTTAAATAACTAGAAAATTTCACAGTTCTGTTAATCAAGAACTTTCCTCCATTTTTTGTGTATTTGTTCATATATGATCAACTTGCAGTCCTTTTCTTAAGTTCCAAATCCTAAAATGCTATTTTCCTTCTGCTGCATTTAGCCTTTCCGATATACCAAGAGAGAGCCACCATATCCCCTTTGGCCTTCCCCTTGTTGCCAAGCTTTTAACTTTTTCATAAATAATTCCTTGTTCTCTCACTGTTCTAGATGTACTTTTCTTCATCTTCGGCAAGTGCAGACCCTCTTATGCTCAACTTGAGGTGGGCTTTCTTGCGGCCTCTTGTGGGAGATGGTTTGTATGCCGCCCATTGCTGCCAGTCCTGCATGCTCACTCATTTTAAGGCCACATTTGAAGGTGTGTCTATGTGTATATGTGTTAATGGGCTCTTTGTGTTATTGACATCTTCATGAACCACTATCCTAACCAAGGAGCTTCCAGTTAAGAGCAGAAATATGTATTTTTAGTCCATCAATTCATGGCCTGGCATTATGCGCTATTGAATTTCATCACATCTCCCTCAGTCAGATCAATAAGGTTCTCCTGTATTCTGTACATGCCTTTCTCTCTATTGCCAATGGCACCTTATTTTATGTCATCAATGAATTTCCCATTTTGTTTGTATACACTATGGCCATTAATGATCGTGTTAAACATGACCAATTGCAGGAATCTCTCTTGGAAAACCTCCATTAGTAATCTCACCCATCTGTTTTCAGCAGAATGTATTACTATCTTCCATTTGGCCAAATGTCTGTATTTGCCACCTGCATGGCACTGTATAAATGCTCTCAAGCAGGATGAGGAATCTCCACGTATGTCTGAATTGGGCCATATAAACATTTGCGCCGTTATACTAGGTATATCTATTTTTCATTATTATTTCAGGGGCTTGTTGCTGGAAGTCTTGACAAACATTAGCATCTCAGTGTCACTGGGTACATTCAACTTTTGATTTGAGTGTGGTAGCTTTATGAAAGTGTAGCACTGTAAAGGAAATGTCATTTGTAAGTAATCTCTGGATTGTAGCTAGAATGTGCACATGTAGCTCATCTTACCTACTATGCTGGGAATCTATAGGTTTGTTTCAGCAACAGTGGAAGAATTTTAGGGGTGTCCTCTCAAAACCTGAGCCTCCCACTAGAAAACCTTTCAGTGTGACCATCACACTCAGAACCTGTGGTCTAGCCTTGGTGAGGTGAACATTGTATTTTGTGGCTCTGCATCCTCCTCTGCTGGTGATTGCTTAAGGAGCAAGGTGCAGGATGTCTGTTGACCAAGTAGCTTTGTCTGTGTGAATACTCTCTCTTCTGCAGCGTATTCACTGATATGGTTCAACCAAAATAGCATGAAACAGAATTCTGCCACTAATTTGAAAACTGCAGTCAAATTTAATATGTGCTGTTCACAATACACAGTGTGTTTTTCTGCAGAGACTGAATTCTGTGTTTGTTTTAGACATTAGAGAATGGCATGTAGCTGGCAACCTCTACTTCTGAGATTTATCATTATACCACAGAAGTTATGAGCCACCCAGCTAGCACGTAGCGTGACTCTCTTCATTGCAGATCACATGAACTTCCAGCATGAGGCACAGATGATCTCTAATCACACATTTCTCTGCAGCTTCTGCAGCAAGCTCCACTCTTTACACAGCCTTCTCTTAATACATTTCCAATTTGACTGTCTTTTTGGAAAGAATCTTTAAAAAGTTACAGCTTGTTATAGGTTTTTCACAATATTTCCTCTTGAGGATGATTAAAACGCTAGGAACTGGCACTGTTTTGGAGTTTGAATTCTTGTGTGTAAAGGAATTCTGCCTCAGCAGGATTGCACTTCACTCTGTGTGTGCCTGTCAGCACCAGAGCAGCTAGCACAGGCACAGAAACACAGATTTGAGCCTTATCCCACACTTAAGCTACGGGCTGTCCCCAGTCAGTCTGACCATTCAAGAAAGAAGATGAAGGTACCTGGATCTGACGCTTGTCACAGTAGTTCCTTCCCTTCCAGCCATGCTGGAGGCCATGGTAAGCTTAATAACAACAGCTTCTTAGATCACAGTAAACCTTTGATATATTTAGTTACACATGCTCTGCCTTAGAAGGAGACAGGTAGGAAAGGAGCAGTAAGTAAGGTGAGCACTTGTAGTCAAGTTACTGGTGTACTGCAGGAGAAACTGCCTGGTTGGGATGGCAGGAAATGCCAGCGGTGTCGCAGTGCTGACACCTTGGCTACCCTGCAGAGCTGGGACTGTATTTTGTCAGTCCACTTTTTCTTCGAGTAAGACATCTAAATAATTACCTTTATAGGAGAGCAAGGAAAATAACCTAGTAATGGGAGAAAACTAACTTTATGACATTTTTACATTGCAAAGGAAAAGCTACTATATTGGCTGAGGGCTGAGTAAGCCTCTACATGAGATTAATAAGAAATGTGGATAATGCTAAAGTTTAAGGGAGTTGAGTGAGCTATTACAGAAGGGAAAGAAATTGCAGAAAGGATACATGTTTCTTTCAGTCTTTATTTTTAAGATATTATAACAAAAGAAGGAACAGGCAGAAAGATGTTCATCAGCAACAATCCCCTGAGTTCTTGTAGTTTACAAAAAAGATCTCTATAACAAAATCAGACACTAAAAAGTATGGTAAGACATGGCAATTTTTGCCTCTGGAACAGAGGGAGCACCATCTTACTATGAAAACTTAATAGGGATCGAACATGATAAAGCTCCTTTCAATTCTTTTCATATTTTTAAAATGAAAATGTCACTTTCCCTGTAAATTCCATTGAAACTTTCCTATAGCCCCAGTGAGGAATTTATCTTGGCTGCAACATAGCATTTTTTTTTCTCAAACTTTACTCTGAAGATTCTTTTAGAGTGTCAGAGCATTATCAAGGATATTGAACTGACCTAAGTGAATTAAACTAGAACTACAATAGCGGCTATAGTAATTCAAACAATGTTAAAGAAGAATGAAGCAGCACTCCAGATAAGGCCTTTTCAACATGGATCACTGACCTTTGGGTGTATATAGGTCCTATATACAGCAAGGCATCAAGTTTGCATATTCTGAATTGCTTGGTGGAGTATCTTTCCATTAGTAGTAAAGGGAGCCAACACACCTAATTTGGGCTTTTTCAGTATCCTGCAATGCCATCTTCAATATTCTTCTGGATTAAGATTCCTTATTTTCAGGTAAATCATAGAATCATAGAATAGTTCGGGTTGGAAAGGACTTTAAGATCATCTAGGTCCAACCCCTCTGCTATGGGCTGGGACACCTCACACTAAACCATGCCACCCAAGGCTCTGTCCAACCTGGCCTTGAATCCCTACTTCAGCAGAATTTAGGCAGCCTGGTCTTTTAAAACCTAGGTTTTAAACCCTTTGCCATTTTACCTCTTGGCATCCCAACAAGCTGAGATAGAGGTCCATAAAATACCATGGAATTCTGTAACAGAGGGGCTTAGCAACCTGAAGGAGAGTCCTCACCTTTAACTGAAGCAATGTCTAGTCATTCCCTTTGAGATAATCTGAAAGTTTAGGTACAGATACACAATTCAGCACAATCTAAGCATAGCAAATCACCTTTAAAACCAAAAAGGATATAAACAAATGAATTTTACCTTGTGAAAGGGCAATCTAACAAAGCATTGTGACACACACTAGAGATGGTCATATAGTGAATTTCAGTTTGCTCTTTATCAGCTGTTACCTAAATCCAGCTTCTGAGTTTCTGTATATCACAAATCTGGAGCTGTAGTTCCCCACATGCTGCTTATTAACCACATTTCACACATTAACGTTTGAATATGATGGTCTTGTAACTTTCTACTGGATTTATTGTGACTTCAGAGACATGGAAAATGGGGAGGAGAATTTGTAATACATTATTAAAGTCATACATAACATCCAAAATTCAGAGATACAGCCCTCACCCCAATGGTACAGACAGTGTAAAATGATTTTCAATGGTGCATAAAAGTAGAGATTGTGCTTTTCACTCTAATCCAGGCAAGGAGATTTGTGATCATGCTGGATGTTCTGTGGTGGCTGTATGCTGCAGTGGGGGCTGGAACAGGACGAAAGCCATAGGGTTTGTTTTTTTGAAGGAGAGAGCATAGGCTAGCGTAAAGTGATGGTAAATGTCTTGTTGGCCTAATAGGAAACATATTTACAGCTGCTTGGATGTTCCTTGACAGTAAGGCATTCTTGTGCTAGAACAGAGGTCTAGGAAGCCTGGTAAAAGGAGAACCTCAGACATTCCTGGGGACAGAAACAATATAGGAAGAACCATCATCAACTATTAGACCAAACTGAGTGATGATAAGTCAAAGCATTGACCTAGTTAATTGTAGTTTAGCCTTCAGCAACAGAAATAATAAAATGTTCTGTTGGTTTTATTCAGGGGTACTTTTAAGGTGAAAAGCAACCACTAGATTATAAATCAATTGTGAAGAATTTCATATCTTGCACTTAAATAAAGCATACTTCTGTTGGAATTGGTTTGTTTGACCGTAAGAGTAGATTTGTCTTTGCTATCCAGGAAAGTCTAACATCTGAATTTTATCCAGTGGACAATCACTGTTTGATCAGCTACTTTTGCTGTAAGTTGCATTATCTGTTGTAAACTTTGGTTCTCATAATGCCTTGATCCACTAGCTTGAAGCACTTAGTAGTAGTACCTGCTGTTATATCCCTGTGATGGTACTTACGCAATGTAATCTTATCACCTCTTTTCCTGAAAAGCTGGATAGATTGGGCACCTGAAATCTCTCCCGGGACAGGAATTACTTCAAATTGTTTTTAGGATTTCTTTAGTAACCTTCTTTAGTATTTCAACATCCTTTTTAAAATGCAGATACTAAAACTGGATTGCTTCCTATATCTGCCTCAGTGATGCTTCATGCAGAGAGAAAATCACTTCCCTACCCCTATTTGTTATTCCCTTGAAACATCTGAGAATAGCCGCAACATCTTTAGGTCCCTTTTCCCTTGGAGTATAGCATGATTCCTTCCTACTCTTACCGCCAAATCCCTCCCTGTGTGCAGAGTAAACCACAGTCTTCCCCATTCTGCTCCAGGTGGCCAGCAGTTTTAATCACCTGGATTCATATTTTTGCATCAAGCTCTATTAAAACATGTTCTATTTCAGCTAAGCTCATCTTATCTGGTCCTTCGTAGGTGTAATTAGAATGATGTGTAGCGCTGAATAACACGCTTTTCAAAAACCTGTTGTGGCCATGGCTGTGTAGCTTCACTAACCACACTGAGAGTTTCCTCACAAAACCATGAATCATGTTGGCTTGGCAGGCCACTTCCCATAAACACAAACTTCATCCATATATTGGAGTCTTTTCTCTCTTGTTTTTCTTGGGGTTGGTTAACATTGAGCCAAACAGCCTGTAACTACCTGGTCACCATAATTAGTTTCTCTGGATCTTATCAGGAAACTGAATGCCCAACCTGTCAAGATTTTCCTGTTGCGCCCAGATTTACTTGAAGTAGTGTCAGAGAGATGCTTATTCTCTCCACCTTCCTGCCCACTCTTTTGGGATTCATATGTGCCATTTGTCTGGGTCTGCTGGTTTTTGTATGTTCTGAGGAGATGCTGCTGCTTCTCTCTTTTATGAGTCAATAATCTGGCAAACATGCCCTCCATTTCCTTCCAAATATGAACATGAAATGTTGATCATTTATACTTTTTTTTTTAGGACTTCTTACTCTTCCAAATATACAAAGGCTTTATTTGCCATAGCCTGTCCAGGGCTTTTGCTTCTCTCATGAAATCTCAACACTTCCCAATTAATGTTGATTGCCATCAACTTTCGTCTCTCAATGTTAGTTCTATGTGGTATTTTTTTTTCTTCTCAGTCCCTGGTTTCACCTCTCCAGCAATGAGCTTTCAAGGAAATTTGTCCTCTTGTTTGACAGCAGACTTTTTGGCAACCCACTGTATTTCCTGCAAACTTCTTTATTTTACTCCTGTATTCACCTGTACGTTTTTCTCTCAAATTCACCTTTTCAGCATCTCTCTCTCTGTGTAAATTGTGGTTAAGACTGTCATCTGTTCACCTACATCAGTGGCAGCTATGAACATAAAATGTAAACAGGCAAATCCTGACACTACTGAGGTACTCAGGAACGGTAACTCTAGCAGCAGACTTTAATAACAACGGTGCTAAACCAGGCAGGATATATTTATCTTGTGCAACATCCTTTTGTCACTGAACATACTTACGAAAAGGCAGATTTTTTGCTACTTGTTTGCACTGTGATAGAGTCAGTTGTGGTTTGACCTTCTTGAAAGGCATCCAAGTCCTGGCCAAAATTCTTTTGGGGTGTTTTGTAACAAAAAAATCCCCAAATCTGGATTTTCACTGAGCCAAAATTAAACTATTCCTTTCTGCCCATGTCCATAGAGTATTCCCAGAGAGTGGCTTTGTCATTCTTTGAGGTTTCACTTTTGAGGTTCTCCACGTTCCTTTGAGTCACACACTCGATTTTGGTAAACGTGCCTGTCATTATCAGCCAGAAACGTATAGGAAGTAATGTTTTCAGTTTGTGTTTTAAAGCCTGATACAAAAGCAATTATCCATCCCTCAGACCTGAAGCATAAAGTAGTAGAAGCTGCGTGGCATAATTGCACTATGACGTTCAAGTTATAATATATAAGGCTTTCTAACTTATCCAGCAGAGGTCAGGAAGATCGCTGGGGAAAAGAAAAGTTAAAACCAGAAATCGGAGTGTGTCCGACTTAATCCCCGAGGAGAGCCGGCGACTCCTCCGGCTCCGCCGGCAGGTGGCGCTGAGAGCGCCCCTCCGCACTCGGCGGCCCCGCCGCCCCGCACCCCGGGGAGCGCGGCGCAGCCCCGCCGGCGGGACTCGCCGGGCCTCCGCAGGGGTCGGGCACAGAGCGGCAGCGGCACCGCGCCTTTGTGCGTGTGGAAACATCCCCCCTCCTCTTCTCTCCTCTCTTCTCCGCGCCTTACCCCACCAGCCCACTGGGCTGCCAGCAGCAGCGAGGGAGGGGAGAAGGGGGCAGGGGGAAGCTGAGGGAGAGGGGAGGGCGGGGACGGGGCGACCGCGAGGCAATCAAATGGGCCCGGCATGAATTAGGCAGCGGGGAGGGTTCTCTCCCGCTCCCTCCATCCCTCCCTCTCCGCTCCCGCACGGCGGGAGCAGCGCCGCCCCGCGCGGAGCGGGTGCGCGCACACACCACACGCACACCACCACCCCCCCCCCCCCGCACACGCACCCCCGGCACACGCACGCACACCACACGGAGCCCGGCGGGGCGGGCTGGGCTGGGCCGGGCCGGGCCAGGCTGGGTTGGTTTGGGGGGGGGCCCCGTCAGATGAAGATGGCAATGTCTGTGATCCAAGCGTGCCGCAGCTTGGCTTTCTCAACATGGCTGCTGTCCTTTTGTTTCGTGCATCTGCTGTGCCTGGACTTCACCGTGGCCGAGAAGGAGGAGTGGTACACGGCCTTCGTCAACATCACCTACGCCGACCCGGCGGCCGGCAGCGCCGAGCTCCGCAGCGAGAAGAGCGAGTGCGGGCGCTACGGCGAGCAGTCGCCCAAGCAGGACGCCCGCGGGCAGGTGGCCCTCTCCGCCTCGCCCGTAGACCGCTACGCGTGTGACCCCGGTACCCGCTTTAACGCCCCGGCGCCGGGTAAGAGCTGGGTGGCCCTCATCCCGGTGGGTAACTGCACCTACAAGGACAAGATCCGCCACGCCGCCGCCCAGAACGCCTCCGCTGTGGTCATCTACAACGTGGGCTCTAGTAATGCCAACGAGACCATCACCATGCCCCATGCAGGTGAGCCCCGGCACCCTGCATGTGTTCCGTGGGTGCACCCCGAGGTCTGGGCTGGGTGGACAAGTGGGCCCTGTTTTACTGCATGTGCAGCCTGCTCTGCCACCCCACATCCTTGGGATCGAGCTGGTGGGGGGAATGTGTTCTCACACCTCCTGGCAGGGAGCAGGACAGGCTATGGGCCTCACTGGGCAGTGGGTGCCCATCCCGGGGGCTGTGGAGCACCTCTCCATGCTGCCATGGCAAAGGATGGATGTGCTGCTGGAAGCAGTACGCACTGGTGCGCCAGGGGTGAAAAGTTTAGGAGGTGTAAAGTTTCGGTTTAGTCGAAGGAACGGATGGGACCCTGAGCCCGCTGTGGGGCACCGATGTTTTGTGGTGTCCTGAGGATCTTTCTCAGGCAGGTGCTGCGTGCGATCAGGTGTGATTCAGATTGAGACCTTCAGAAGAGAAGCGTAGTGTTTATGGTGCAGGCTTATCAGGATGTGCAATAGAGCAGGGAACACAGTGTCCACTGTCCTGCCTGTGATAGCGTTAAAGCTGTGAGATTGAGTAGGGATGCCAAGTATCTGATCTGGTGAGAACATGAGGTATTTTGTCCAGCACTGAGCTTGTTGGGGGGGGATGTGGAGGGTGTTCACTTTCCCAGGTGAATGCTGTGTTTGAGTTAGCGTTTGAGTCCCAACATGCACTCGTTAACTGGAACCAAGCAGAGACCCAGCATCGAAAACAACCCAAACCTCAGGTTATGCCCACCAAAAAACCCCACTGGTTTTGTAACAGCGTTTCATCTGAAGTAATGTTTTAAAAACAGATCACCAGATTTGTATTTAGGGATGATGTTTTCTGCCATGGGTCACTGGTCTTTTATACCAGCAGCCTATGCCATGGAGACTAAAATGACACCTATTGTGAAATCTCTGGTTTGCATCCAGTAACTTATCATGCCCAGCTGTTTCATGCTAGTTGAATCTTAGCAGAGTTAGGGGTAAATTGAAACACAGAAAGGCTGCAAAACAGGATGTTATTCTAATGACATTTTAAATTTCCACAATGAACCAGCTAGCATGAATGTGCTGAAAAAACATTTGTTGCCTAACTATAGTGCTATAATACTGCTGATGCCAAAGAAGTGCTTCTGGAGCCTCTTGTGTGCAGCCTCTTTAAGAGATTAACCGTTTATTTGGGGAAAATCATGTCTCTCTGGTAGGTTTGGTGGAAAATGGTATTTTTTAGTATTTTCCAATGGTTTTGTGAGACAAGCAGCTCATAACCTCTTGAGCTTCTTAAAACTCTGCTTTATAACCTGCACATGGTTTAGTAGCTGTTCAGATTATACTTCTTGGTACTTTTAAGTATCACAGATTATATACTAAGTAGTATAAAGTAGTAGGAGCTTGGGATACTTATGTACCCTTAAAGTAAAGCTTTAGTCTGTTTCAAAAGTTAAGATGCATTGCTTGTTCTCATCATCGTGAGTTTCTCTAGAACTGCCAACATGTTGGATCAATTAATGGTTTGCCTGTTTCTGAAGTAAGCTGGTTTCCCACACAAATGGTGTTCTATTAAGAAACAGTGGGAGTAAAAAATGTGTGTAACCTTTTAAAATGTTGGCGCTTTTGTTTGTTTTAAAGTCTAAAATGAAGTAAGCAGGGAATCTTTCTTACTAAAGTGGCCTCAGCTTTTGAAAATACAAAGCACTCTATCACTTGTGTTGGGGGCAGCTTCTTTTATGTCATATGACTCCTTATAGCTTATTCTGAGAATCCTTTTTAAGTACTGAATTGATGCCCAGCGGTGTGATTGTACAGTACCAGAAATGGAAGGAAACTTGCAGAAAATCATCCAGACTTGTTGAACACAGTCGGTGAGACTGAAGGGCATTGCTGATTGATTGTGTGAGGTTGTCTTTGGTTTAAGGATTTTTGTCCTGTGGAGTTGAGAAACCTTAGGGAAAAACCTACCCTCTGCTACAGTTGAAACTCAGAGGAGTTTTAGAGCATAGGTCTGCTGGAACAAGAGGAGGAATAATTATTCATAAACAAATATTTGACAAACTAGCAGGGATTAGAACTGGATTTATATTTACTCTTCCACTGTTACACAGGGACAGACTGAATATGCAAGCTGTATAAAATTATCTTTCTGACTTTCAGCCTTTGACGTTTGGTTGGTCCCAGTCTGAACGATAGCACAGCACAAGATTCAAGGGAAGAATGAATCAGTTTCTTGGTTCTGAGTTCAGCAGCATATGCAGTGCTCTGCCCACGCCAAATCCTGGAGTGGGAAGAAGAAAATTCCATCCTGGAAAATACTTGGGGGATGAGAGGGAAGGGTGAAATATGACCTAAAAAGCAATTTAAAAGTTGAAAGAAATATGATGTTACTCTCTCTCTCTTTTGCTTTTCCTCCCACAGATTTTTTTTTTTTTGAGCTTTCATATAAGCTTAAATAAACTCTTTTCTATAGAGAAAACAGTATATCCTGTTGCATAACAGCGTGGCTCCTGCCCTTGCTAAAGAACTATTACTCCAAAGAGAGATGTTTTTCCTTCTGTACATTCTTCTCTTCTGTATGCTTTGTCGTCTCTTGCTGATGTTTTATCTGTGTTTCTTTTTCTACTGTTCCCACCCCACTCTAATTTGTTCATCTCTACCTGTTCTTTCCCCTTCTTGACCATGTTACTGTGCTACTCTTATTTTTGCCCTTGACACTTTCTTCCCAAAGCTCTCTTTCTCTTGCCAAAAATCTTACCTCACAGCTGTGTTTAATTATATTTCCTGTTATCTGCTACAGTGCATGCCAATGACCCTTTCGCTAATGTGGTGCCTGCCAGCTGATTTCAAAATCTATAGGTAACTGTAGCAAGATACCATTCTTGAATTTGCAGGAGGGTTGGTAGACCTCCCTGCCTCTGCAGCACCCTTAAGCAGAACCAGGGTGGTATTATATCAAAGCTTGTGGTTTAAATACTCAAATACAACTTTCCAGGATTTATTTATAATGCAGCAGACAGTGTACAATTTGAACCAGTTCAATCACCGTTTTTAAAGCCTTTGCTTTCAGGGAGCTTGTGCTTAAGTCACTGCTTGCACATCCAGAAGTGAGGTAGAGTTGTGACATCTGCGCTCACAGGGAATGCAGAGGTCTGTGGTTCTCGTGCTAGGGCACACTTTGCTTTTGCATCAGCTGCTACAGCCTTTGCAAGCCGGCAACTTTATTTTTATTGGCTTGAAGTCTAGGAGCTGTGAGTCCAAGTTTGCTTTTTAACTAAACAGGGTTTAACCGGAGAAGGAATAAAAGCATCTAGAATTTCTGTTCCAGATGCTTTTTATTTTTCCTAAATCAACTTCACTAGTAGAAAAGTAGTCTAATAATATAGAAGATGTTGTTTTTTTCTTTTTTCTCTGGAAGAATAATCCATGGTGTTGGCTAGGGTTTCTGATTGGCATTTGTTCTTATTCAGAACAAATTAGCTGTTATTTACATTTGAAAAGGCTCTAACCACTGTGTGTACATTTAATAACTTAGTATTAATTGGAAGTATTTTTATTACCTGTTGTAGCATGTCCTAACACTTCCTCTGAGCTCTGAATAGATACAGTAATGGAGCCTTCCAGAAGGTGATTAAAGGTGAGAACTTCCTACTCTCCAGTTCTTATTTGAGGGTACCCCTTCTAACTTGGGCACCTGTCTGGTGCTTGGGACTAGGGAGGGATGTTAACTGTGACTATGTACACATGAGTCCTGTGTGGGTAAAAATCAAATCTTTAGTATTCAGTACAGTTTGAATATTCTGGGGTGCTCCAGAATATCTCACAGAATGGATATGATCCCGCAGTGATACGGTTTTGTGGTGGTCTTGGCAGTCCTGGGGTAATGGTTGGACTTGGTGATCTTAAAGGTCCTTTCCAACCTAGTTGATTCTATGATTCCATGATTTTATGATTATTATGTGAATTAAATTGCATCCTGAGTATTTTGCACCAGAAGCATATGTGAGTCAGGCAGTTTTGCACTCTCTGTATTCTGCTTTTCCAGTGCATGGCATCACAGATTCTAAGTCACGTGCTGCATGTATGACAGCCCATTTTCAACGAGAGGCAGATGCCTCCTTTTTTGTAATGGCTTGTACACACTGGCAGCAGCTGCCAACTGCATCTTTGAGGCATGAATCTCATATGTGGTCTGAGATGAACCTGACTTCTTCCCTCCCTCTTTGGCCCTCAGGTGCAGCATGTGTGTGCCAGATTGCAGGAGGGCATGGCATCCCTCTCCAAAACCAGGTGTGTCCCTGCACACATGCTGTGAATTTGGCTAGCCTTGATCTGTGCATGTTCAGTTCAATAGGTTTCTTCCCTTGCACTCAGATTTCTGTTCCATGATCAATGACTGGTCTTGTCTTTGAGATATTTTAAGATGTGTTGGTAGTTTTGGCTAGGGGCTCCTCTGTAGTTTTGTACTGATATGCAAATTAAACACTGGAATTGAAGATTTTTCTCTTTACAGACATAGTACTGTAGCTCTTTTACTAAAACAATTGTTTCCCTAAACTTTTGTCATATTCTAATGAAGAAAATGTGCTGACAGTATTTGCGTATGGATAAGCGTGAATTAATCAAGGGTTGGAGATTTCAGGCTTCCAGGGCCTGCCATGATTATTTTCTGTTCCAGGCATCCAGGATTCATTCCTAATAGAAGCCTCCTCAGTGTGGGAAGGAGGTGGAGATTTGTGCATCTCTGAGTCTTATCCGTTATGAAATTGAGGTATGGCTGGGGTGTGCTGCTATCCTTAGGATCTTGGAGGAGCTCCTGGATCCATCATGGGTGGCTTTCAGTAGTTTCGGAAAAATCTGGTTCTCTATCAAAATCAAGGATTTATGTGACCAGCTAGAGCCAGCAGTAGTGCCAACAAAGCTGTCCCGCTGTGTTTGCTAGTGAGACACACTTCTACCTACTAGTTCTGCAGTGGCTCAGTGCAAAACTTCTCTACTACAGAGGTGTTCAGTCATGACAAGTGCTGGGGGGACTTTGCGATGTTAGGTCACTGGTTTAGCTTTAAGTGAATTAAGAGGGATGAATTTGACCTAGCAAGGACTAGAGCAACAAAATAGTCTTGGTCTCTGGTACTACTTGGGGCAGCCACTTCAGCAGTGGGGCACTGAGGTTTGTCACTAGGTGAAATGCTTTTTGCCTTGTTGAGTCTCTTGTCTTCTTTCGCCCTGACGGCTGGCTTATGTATCTCCTTCAAGGGTTCATTGCAGCCAGTGGAAAGACAGTGAGTCCACTGAGCTTTGGATCAAGTCATAAGGTACAGCTTTCCCTATAAAGTGGTGAAGTATCGATTCATTAAAGATTGCGTTGATCCTCCAAACTTACCGATTGCAAAAGCAGTTATATTTCTGCATGTCTTTTCTGCAGCATTTGTTTAGAGTGATATTGATAAAAGTGCTGTCCTCAGATCTCTCCAGTAAGAAGTGACACAGCAACAAGAAAATTTTCCTTAGAAACAAATCTGTATCAGCATTGATTTTAACTGCTGTGTTAATCTGGATCGCTTCCTTTTGGTATGCTGTCCTTATGAGAATGGCTTGCCTGCGATAAACTGATGGTTTGTTCTAATCCCATTGGTGCTTTGGCTTTAAAATGGTATATGTTAGCTTGGGTTATTAGAATACTGTGGCAGCCTTTGTCCATGATAGCTCACTAATTCATGCAGATACATTTCCGTGCTGCCTCCCTCCCTGGTACATCACAAAACACAGGAACGTTTTCAGCAAAAGGAGAGAGAAGCCTACAGTTAGTTCAGCATTGGCACTTTAAGGGTCTCTTTTCCTGGTAAGAGACAAGGACATTTTCTACTTTCTCCCGTAAGTGAAGGACTAAAAGAATCCATTATTTTGCTGCATTTGTTTGATGGCACTCATAGCGCATTGTCATGTGAGATGACTGAGTTTCAAGTAACCTCTGCCTCCTTACACCATGAAGCCAGGCTGATTAAGAGTTGGATCCTTATGAAGGGATATCCCAATGACTTCACTTCCCAATAACTTCTGCATAGCTAACCTGCACAGAAACAGCATTCATTTCAAGACAAGTCTCACTTCTGCCCTTTCAGTTGCATTTGAGTACTAGTCGCGAACAATACAATCATTGACTCGTAGAAATCAGATATGGAAAAGTCTGAGTAGTCCATGTAATCTATCACCTTACTAATGCAGGACTGCTGCCTACAATGTTACCACCTACTACTGGCACAGTGCTTTTTGCTTAGCATCTTGCAAAGGAAAGAATCTTGGGGTGCTTCAGAACCAAGTGCAGTCTGTTTAATTAGCAGAATGGTGCTGAGGGAAAAGATATAAAAAGAAGGAGAATATTAAATAGTAATACTATATCTTGCAATAATATTTCATTCTCATTACTTCCACACGGTCATCTTGGCAGAGGCATAACTGCTAACAGGTAAGGTTTAAAACCAACTATATCCATTGTACCACACGGTTTAGGGGAGTATATGGCAATTGCAAGGAGGCAAAATATTTTCTAACTGGCTATGTCCAAACAGACTTAACTCTGCTGTGTCTTGATTCCAGAGTGGGATGTGGCCCAGGACTTCATTTGTGCCCAGCTCTCTTCTCACTTCATAGTGTTTTGATTTCTCTTGAAAAGGAGTCTAGATAGATAGGCCACAGGTGAGCTACTGCACAGTTTGACCAAGTCCTGAATGTGGATGAGCAGGGTCAAGGACACCCAGGGTATCTTGCTTGTTCATGAATGTGTTTAGATGTGGTATCTCAGAAGGTAATTCTGTTAAGAATGATTATTTCTGTTACCTGGAGGATAAACCCCAAATCACTTAAGTGAAACCTCAAGTTTTAAAATTTACTGTATTAAATATGCCAGCTTTATATCTACTCTCTGACCCATTGCCCATGTTAGTGGATGCCAAGCTTCATAAACCTACAACTTTGCTAATGAATTTGCTGTGAATTGAAGCTCATCAATAACAGGTTTAGAGTTCTTCAGTGTATTTTGTGGAACAATTCTCCAGCCAGGATAGATTGAAAATTACTCATTTAAGTGCTCTACCACCCTGGTGGAAACAGTGTGGTTTTCAGTTCAGAAATGGATGAGTGGAAACACCTCTTCTTTCACCGGTTCTAGTAGATGGAGAAAGTTTGTAAAGACTGGTGTGCTTATGAAACAGCAATATTATGCAGGTGTGCTTTACAAGAGAGGCATAACAAGGGCATTATTTATTTTTTGGCTCTTCTTCAATAACTTACTTGAGATAAACCTTAGAAAACTGAACTGAGTAGAGCTAAAGGAGATGATGAAAAGATTAACGTGTTTGTTTTATTGCTGTTCTACTTTGAAATATGAAAAGTTAGCATCTTTTGATTCTTTGCTACTTAAAGATATAATAGGTTTTTCAAATAATTGTTCATTTCATTTTCCTTCTCAAGAGTGACTTACAAATAACATCAATAAAGTGAAGTGCCTGTTCATTTGCTTCTGACAATATAATCATAGTGATATTCAATTATACTGCGAGGCCTAAGGGTCTGTCAGTGTTTCCATTTCAAATTTGATGTGTTTAGCTGTGTTTATGCATGTAATAGTGCCTGCTGTAAATTGAAAAGGTAGCCCATTTATATTAACTTTTTTTTTTCAGTTTGAGACAAATTGGAGGAAAAAAATATCTATCTTTTTAGTTCTTGAAACAGAGAAACATAAATTACAGCCATGTAACTCCCAATAATAGAGAGTCCTAGCTTGAGTATATCTTGTATACTTCTTAAACACAGATAGAAGCATTTTATATCTGCACAGAAATGTAGTTCCTCCAGGGATGCATGGAATAGGGTGAGTTGGCAAGTGCTCCCTTGTGCTATACACTTAATGAGACATAGATTTTTAAAATTATTTTATATTCCATAGTATTTTAAAGAGAATTATGCATCACATTAAACTTCGCCTTCCACCTTTGTAAATCACACGTCGTTAAACTGTGCCCTTCTGTTTATTGCTTGATCTTGCAGTCCTTGTCAAAGGATTCATTTCTAGCACCGTCACTGTGGTACTGTGTTGAATGTGTCTGACATTACAGGGCAGCACTAAGAATGAACTCAAGAGCCTAGTAGGTAGATTCATCTTTAGTTAACACATATGTCTAATCTTAAGATTACTGTAAAATGTATCAGTGTTAGTTGAGTATGTGTTGTGGGTTCGCTAGGTTCAGATTCAGTACAATAAGATGTACAGATTTATTCTGCTGCTTAAATTGATTTGTGGAGCACTTGGGAAGCTTTTGCATTTAGTTGTTACTGTCATAGTAGCAGAGCAATTCCAGTTCTTCATGATCAAAGATGTGGGTGTGTAACAAGTTTCACTCTGAAAGATTTCTTGATTTTCCAACTAAGCAAGAGTTCTGTATCAGTATCTGATAAAGATCTCTCTGATTTTACATCCTCTGATGTTAGCCAACATGTTAGTATTCTTTGTCCTTTTCCATTTCAGTATTTTCTGTTAGGAGACAGAAATACATTTCTGCTTTTCCTTTGCCCTTTCAAAAAGTCTCTGTATTAGAGAATCTTAAAACCTTTGGCCATGTTTCTGGGGTATGTCTGAATTGACTCCAAAGAGTCTTTAAAACAGAACAGTCTGATGCTGCAGTCTCATTCATGATTGCTTCTTGTACAGAATATGCTTTCCCCTCTTGCGCCTTTATAAGCTTTTAGTATATGCTCACTGTCTCCTAGTTTTACCTGCCAGTATCGTGTTTCCTGAGTGAGGCAGCTTTTGCAGGATAGTTTAATCTCTGTGCCTGGTCTCTTATCACTCTTTATATGTCCAAGTGTTTGACGTACCATCTGGTTGTCTATCAAATTCATACCTTTAGTATATACTGTATCAGGACTTCTCATGCTGGGAAACAAGGAGCTGTCTGAGTTAAACTGCTTATGACTAGTTATAATACTGCCTTTGATGTCTTTCTCTTGCTTTACTTTTCCTTCAATCCTCTATCCTGTTAATTTTCTAGTTATTTTTTTTCTCTCTCTCTCTTTTTGGAGGGTGTGAGGGTGGGAAGTGTCTGTGTGTGTATTTCTTTACCGTCCACGCTTCCAATGAATCTTTCCTTTGGACTTCTTACCTATTTTTTTTTTTGTCATCTTCACTTCTCTTGTTGTGTGCTCTGCACCTATTTTTCATCTCTTCTAGTTGTTTGGGTTTTTTTCCTTTCTTCCCACCCCTTACCAGGTTGACAAAAATAGCCAGATAACTTCACGTACAAAGTTGACTGTAAAGGGAAGAAGAGCAGGTTTATGCTCTTCTGGTTGCTTTCTTTTCCTTTGCAGCTGACTCTGGGTTTAAAGAGCATCTGCTGTCTGCTGCTCAGGGTCAGCTTGGAGGAGTGGGGCACCAGCACTCAGGAAGAGTGGCAGTGCTTTTGGTGAACAGAAGACTGCCAATCAGGCATAGCCACTTGCTATGCATGGAATGGCTTTGTGCTGACCACTCTTCAGTCTTTTTCATGAATTCTTAAAGGACTAAATTATGGTCCCCTCTATGCAAGGGGCAGATCCTGCTCTTCCATCCTTTCGCAGATGAAGATCGAGTTTTGCCGCTGTGTGCTAGAAAAACTGTCAGGGAGATTTTCCATTAAAACTCTACTTCTTTAGAAGTGAAATGGATTTTCAAGAACAAACCTGTTTTGGAAAGTTTTTGCTGTCCCGAAAAGATCTTACAGTTCTGAGTTTGAAGGAAGATTTTATTTTAGTAACTATTTAATGTTTCAGAAATTTCAGAGACATTTCAGAAACAGTTTGGTTTCCGTTTCCTTTTTTGATGATATATTATATTTTAATCAGCTTCCACCAGCTTTAGACACTGCTTCCACCCCAGAGCACAGATCTGACTTCTCCCCAACTCAAATGTTACACTTCTCCAGGAATCAATGCATGCATTTGATTGCAAACATTGTTTAAAGAAATTGAACTCGGGTTTGCAATGCTGGATTTCATTTCCTTATGGTAGTGTGCCAACAGCTTTCTGTCTTCCCATTGTGCAGTCCCTAAGCTATAAGGTCTTTTTCTTTTGCTATGTGTGTATATGTCCTTACCAGCAGGCTAAATATGACTTTAGCACTGTGTCTAGATACACACAGGAATGATACTTGGTATGAGATGAAGATTGCCCTCATAGGCAAAGACATAACAAGGATCAGTAGCTGTCAATGGAAGTGAGACAAATTCAGGCTTGTAGTAAGATGCAATTTCCTAAATGATTGCCCATAACTTAATGTTATTTGAATGGGCTTGGATAGCTCTCTAAAAGTCTCATCCTGGAAAAATTACCCCATCCTCTGGAAAACTGTGGTAGTATGTGTATAAGGAAGGTTACAGAAGGTGATCATGGTAGTTCCTTATGGGTTTAAGGACTGTTCCCTTCTGGAATTACCACACATTTCTTTTCCACATTTGGAAACTGGCAAAGTAGCTCTGGCAGAAGCTCTGCAGAAGCCCTGCACAGTGGGCAGACATAAATCCTATGGCCTGAAGCATCACCTTTTCAAGACTGGATCTCTGGATAGCATGTCCCTTCTCACCTATAAAGAACTTAGCTGGGTGACAGTGATGAACCAATGTCAGTTTATTATGCTTTGTGACTGTTGCTCATGGAAGAGGAAGCTGTAAGAAAAGGCGCTTGCAAAAAACTATGGTCTGAGCCACTTCTGGTTTTGTGTCTGAAGACAGCAATCAAATGCAGAGAGCTGCCTGTAAGCCTCCACAAAACAAGCATTTGCTGGAACATCTGTCTCAGGTCATAAAAGAAGTTGAAAGCCTTTCTCTTCCAAAATTTCTATTTAAATGTTGAATGCCAGCACAAGGAAATACCAACCCAGAGCAGCAAAGGTGGTGTGGGTGGGGATGAAATAATAGTAATAATAATACTGGCTAAAATAGACATTAGATGAAAGTCACATAAATGAACCTGAATCCTGGAGAGATAAATTCATATTGATGGGAAAATAATAGACGTGGAAATAGCTCATGACCCCTATGGCATCATAAGTGGGGAGACAGTCTCCCTTTTTGAGACTATGAAACTTATTTGACAAATCCAGAAATCTCCATTTCAGTTCTGCACTGACTCCCATTTCTCACTGGTACCCACTGTCCTGGTCTTAGAAATTTTCTTGTTTGCTCATTGCTGTTTGTTCCTGTCCTTCCTTGCTGCCTTTACAGGTGGTGAGAATGTTCCCTGAGATCATGAAGATCTTGGTCACCTTGTGCTCAGGGTTGCAGTTGTATGTTTTCTAGTTGCTTACAGCATTTTTGCATGTTGCTTGGTGTTTGAGTATGGAGAGTTGTATTGCTCACAGTATATTGCCCAAGTGGATCCGTAGGTGAAGGAGAGAAAGCTACCAAACAGCTTAACTGTATAGGAGAGCAATGAGCTACATCTAAGGCAGTCAGGATTGTCTAGTGCATATTGATTCTCCAGGGAATTCATGGGTCCTTATCTCCCCTGGTGTGCTAGCTGCTGCTTAAGAAACCACGTAGGAAAATTTAATTTTTCAATGTTTTGGATTGGATTTTTTCCCTCTAAAGACATTCTCCTTATCCATCTAAGGCCCAGACAGTCTTTCCCCCTCCCTTTTATTTCTGTCATAGTCTACTAACCAGAACTTACTGGGATGCAAGTAACAAGAGTCAATAGCCTATTTTTGAGAGAAAAATGTGACTGTATAACTTTTTTTTTCTGAATGTATGATTTCTAATGGTTGGTTATAATTATCAGAGAATTGATATTATCTGGTTTCTAAATATGTATGACCTTTCACTTCTTTCTCCAATAATTAAGGGCTTCATTCCCATTAACTAATTTATATAATGATCTCTCTGCTATTAAACTTTGAAAAATAACAAAGCAAGCACTGAATTTTTAGTATAGAATATTTTCTATTGATTATCTTATACCTTTGAAGTGTAGAATCTGTTCTTAGTTCTCAGCCAATACTGTGTTGAGTCAGCACAATAATTGCTGTTGAACTTTTCTGGACAATTAATTTTGTGTCCGTAGACAAGAAATATTTTTTGCTAATGCAAAGATAACTCTGCTAACTTTAGCACAAAGCTGTTGTCTTTGGCTCTGACTGGCCAAATCTGTTGTGGATTAGCCTGCAAAACAGGAGCTAGTGTGCATGTGAAAAGCAACAGACTGGTAGTAATGATAGCAGGAAGGCAAAGTGTAACTGTCTTACCAAGGCTGATACGGCAACTCCTTTAATCTCTTACTTGCAAATTGGCTTCTGCTTTCTGAGTTATCCGGCATGTCTGCATTGGAAGGGTGTCTCTTAACTTCCAGTGAGCACTGTTCCACTTCCATTCGAGAAAGACTTGACCACCCAAACCCTTTAAAACCCAGTCTCTTCTTAACCATGTTTTATTTGACATCTGTTGCCATTGCATGCAGAGGAGCAACCATAGTTGTGAGAAGTGTGGGCAGCTGATTACTTCTTTGCAGATGGCTTAGAGATTTGTATCAACCAGTAGTTGTACTTGCTAGGTGAGCTATAGGAGTTCATGTCATTTAGAATAGCCACACAGCATTTCTTGCTAATCAGGGAGTTGCCTAACTTGGAAATACACACATATCTGAGGCCTGTCAGATACACAGCAGCTCCATACGCCCATTCCAGTTTGAGAGTAATTATTATAATGTTTTGCAGATTTGGTTTCAGTAGATAAAATTTTGCATCCTCCCTTGTGACCTTATCAGTTTGTCAGCTTCATTTTGCTTTGAGAAATTCAGGAGAGGCTTCCTTAATGTTCCTGATGGTACGTATCATTTTTGAACAGGACTTTTCAGCAGCTTGGGCTGTTGTTGGGAAGCTGTAGCCAAGGCGGAGGGAAGTGTAAAATGAACAGATATTCCTCCATTAGACATTCCTAACAACTCAACTGCCATCTTTAGTTACAGGGATCTCACTGGACATCATAAAATACTTCTTTTTTAATAACCTTTAAGTATGTGTGTCCCATGACAATCACGTTAACATCACAGTAAGACTTGCTAGACCAGACAGATATTAATGTATAATATGCAAGTATTAATGAATACCTGAGGTGACTCAGTAGTGTCTTCAGTGCCCTGCAAATCTCTGTTTATCAGCACAAGCCTCAAATATCCTCCATAATCTCAATGTGAATGGACATCAGTGGGAGTGGAGGTGATAAGTATCTATTTCTGAGTGCTGTGCTTTTCACAGGCCTGGGCCCTAGTTTGCCTACTCCCGTGTCTCTGTGTTTAATAAAACAGAATTGGAATCTGTCCATCAGAGAATTATTGCAGGTTTGATTAATTTGAAAATAAACCTGATGTTCATGCTGTTACTCAACAGTTGTCTCCATCTGTTGGCAGGAGTTTCAGGATCTGAGATTGCATTAAGTCTTTATTCAAGAGCACAATATTCAGTAGGCTGCAAAAAAGAAAAAAAAAGTACAATTTCATTTTTGCTTTCCATCTTTAATAATGTCTATTTCCCTATCACTGAAAGTGATAACATACACAGCATGTAAGCACCCTCAGGCTATAGCAGTGAAGAAGAGCTTGTACCTTTTTCTTTTGGAAGGATGGTATGCTGTGCAGACTTGGTGTCATGAAAACTGAAAGAGTGTATGAAGTTTTAAGTAAGGGGATGAATTTTAGATCTGTTCTGTAGCTACTTTGAAGAAGCACACAACCAACTTGTCTGGAAAAGTCACCAGAAGTTCACAGGGGAAGAAAATCTCCAGCACCAGTATGATGGTCACCGTAGCTCTTATGGGGGGTACTGGGATTAGGCTGGGCTTTAAACTGATTTTTCACAGGCCGTATTTTCTTTATGCAGACTGCTTTCAGGCCAGCTCAGATGCTGATTTCTGAACTTTCAGGCTAGTCACCATTACTTCAAGAGTCTCCCAAGTCCTCATTTGCTTACATTTTTTTGAATGTTATGAAGAGAAAACCAACAGCCATCCCGTAAAATACCAACCCCTAAATCTTTTAATTAGAAAAAGCATTGTAAGTTTGCTGGTTGCCAGCAATGCACTTAATTATGCCGTCATTTTTTAACCTCTACTTGTGAAATCCTAACACTGCTGAAGTCAGTGCCAAAATTTCCTTAGGATTTCATTGCCAAGTAGTTAACCCTAGCAAATAAATACCTGAGCTCATCATGTATCTTTTGCTGCTCGATAGTATTTAACACACTGCTGTCAAGTACAGAAAAGCCCCATTCATTGCAGCCCAAGAGCTATAATACCAGTCTTTCACCAGCAATCTCACTGAAGTATTAACAGGCTGCATTTCATATGAACTGCACACATCTATCAGGTTCAAGTAATACATCAGGCAACACCAAGGCTTCATTGAGGTCATTTTGTACTTGAGTAAAATTATGGGCCAGCCTGTGAGTGTCTTGAAGCTGTAAGTATTAACTTGCATGAGCTCTCCAGAGCATTAATAAAAGGTCCACCTGGCCTGAAGTGATTGTATAAATTACAAAGCCATTCTTACCTTTATGATATAGGTAGAAGTTAATTTTCTTAGCTTTTGAAGTGCCTGAGAATAATGGGCCATGTCTTATGTCTATTTCTAACAGTGGGCTTCAAACAGTTTTTCTCTGAAATCTAGTGAGAACTAAAATTTAGCTCTTGGAAGGCTTACAGCTTTTGTGTGAAATGAAAGGAATCGAGGGGAGTGTGTAGTGGTGATAGAGCTGTGTTGCAGGAAGAGGATGGAAAGCTTGTTTTGCAAGATGCACGTGCTTGCTAGCTCATCTCTGAGAGCAGTGAGCAGCCAGGGTCACAAGAGCTGCGAGAGATGTTGCTGCCTGACAGAAGTCATAGTTGAGATAAAAGCTTCTAAATCTCAAGCAGGCACTGGCCGGACACGCTGCAAAAAGACCTGCTCTATATTTGGAGGGTGAGAGCAGTGTGGTTTTCACACCTTTCTTCACTAACTGCTATGCTAAGAAGGAATGGCAATGATGACAGCCTTATCACGGTAGGGATGCTTCAGTGGTGGCTGTTAGGAGAGTGCTCAAAATCAGTGCACTGTCCAGTGAAGGAGTGGAATCTATGCTTTAGGCCATCCATTTATATGCCACATAAATATGGACAGTTGTCACAAAAATAGTTATAGAAGCAAAGTCTATCCACATTAAGCCTAGCAGAGGTCATTCCTTACCTGTTTCCAGTCTGACCAAGTGAAGATGGCATTTAACATGAGTTGGATTTCTTCCAGACAGAGCAGCAATAATTAGTTCTTAGATTCTGAAATCTTGGTGAATTTTTTTCTTCTTTATTCTTTTCCCTGGAAATACTGTTCAGCTGAAGAGACCACAATGCACACAATACTGCGTGGCAATTTCAGTGCCTTTGTTCTAACATGCATATTGTTTTGAGTGATGCTGATCTGTTTTGAGAGCTTGTGGGATTTTCAAAACCACTGCTATGTTAATCTCATTTGGCTCCTGTAACATGCTTCAGATCACACTGTCTTTTCAGGGTCTGATGACAAGACATTGAATGGTGTGATTTGTACTGCAAATGGTTTATTTTCAGTTTTCACTGCATCTTCATTTCAGAAACCTGTGACTGTTTAACCCCTTTGTAAGTCTTTATCATGCTTTGTTATGGCAAATTGCTAATTGAGATCTTTGCTAATGAGAGAGTCTGTTTCAGTTAGCATAGACATTGCTGTATTCTAAAAACATTTTACTTTTTGACTTATTTGATCCAAATTAATTGTCGGAGGCTAAATGCAGACATAAATATCAAATGCATAGGTACGATTAACAGAAATGTTACAATTACATAAAAGTATCAGAAATCAAAGGAGAGATCTAGATAAGTGATTCAGCTTAGAAATAACAGGGTAGCTGAAGGTCATGAGTTAAGCTGGTAGTTGTGATCTGCTTCACTTAGACACTGAGTCACGCAAGGCATAAAAGCTAAATGAAGAAAGAGAACATAAACTGTCATGCAAGAACCGAGGTAAATAGAATTACTCTCATGGCCTCTCACATTGGTCTCTGATGCAATACAAACATAGGAACATATGAGCAGCAGGAATATTCTCAGCAGAGGAAGATTTCCAATAGTTATGACTAGTGTTCCTCCCTGAGAACCTATATATGTTTTGTTTGTTGTTGGGGGCTGGTTTATTGTTGTGTTTTTTTTCCTTTCAAGGGGAGGGAAGGGGAAACAGGCATATGAAATAGTATGTGAATGCCTGAAACAGCATGATACATCATCTGAGTTGCATATTCAAGGAATAACTAGAAATTGCCATTAAACTGAAGATTGACTTAAACTTCCGTTTGGAGTTGTCTGTATAACATAAATGCATCCGCTTCACATCTTTAGTTGGGTCTTTTGAACTAAAACTTGCTGACTTTGGTGCAAGATTTAGTTTCTGAGCATATTAGATCTGAAGTGTGTCTTACAAAATTCTTGTTTCGAGTAATTTAAAGAGTTAGGAAATTCACATTTAATCTAGAATTCTAATCTGAAATTTCTGGCTCTGGTACATGTTCAGATAATCAGATTTCAGTAGGGAAATATGGCACTTACCTTACATGTTGCAGATAGATCCAGCATAGAAAAACCTAATAATACAGCCGGTACTAAAAAGATCTACACTGGTATTCATTTGAGTATTAAAAATAAAGACTGTAATTAGCAATGTATTGTGATATCAGCATTGTCTTCACTGCATTTGTTTTCATCATCCTCAAAGCTTGCCTAAATCTCACTGAGAAATGATGGAAACCATATAATGAACCGTGTAACAACATCAGTCACAGCTGGACAAAATGTAGGGTGGGCAAAAATGTGCTTTTCTGTGAAGCCTGCAAATACTGACAGGTAACTCTGACAAATGCTTTGTTTTAGAAATAAGAGCACGTGCACATTTCAGTAGAGCATCATGTGCTAAGAGGAATTTATTTCTAACTGAATAGTCAGAAGCAAAGTCTGTATTGCCATGTTCCTATAAAAGGAACGCTACAGAGGAAGGACTCCGCTTGCTTAATACAGATTTGGGCCCACTGATGTGCATAACTTCCATCTAGGCATCTAAATACCTTTTATTTTTGGAATAGATAGCATGAATCCTTTGCCTGTAGGTAGGGATGTTTGTGTATGTCTGTGTGTCCTTATTTACGCACACACATCTGTAAAAATAGCAACTTTCTCCAGGGAGATTTGCAACAGGAGGTAGCCCACACCTGGTCTTGAACTTGCAGATGAGCCAAGGCATGTAGATATCTGATACACCTATTTTGCCAATCATTTATTTGGACATAAACAGTGCTGTTTTGAGTCCATGTGGCATGGTGGTAGTACTCTTGCTGGTTGTTTTCGGGTTTATTTAAACTGCAGTTGTTCAGAACATGGAAAAAATGAGAAAAAAAAAAAAAACAACAACAAAACAGAGATTTAAGAATTTCTGGATAGTTTAAAGAAGCTGCTTTTCTGTGCTCTTTTCTAATTTCGGGTGGCTAAGGACAGAGGGTCCCAGCTATGTCTCAGCTAGCTCTAGTCCTTAAACTTATTGGTCTTGGAATGTAAATAAAATGTGTTGTCTTGGAATGTAAATAAAATCACAGAACCATAGAATGGTTTGGGTTGGAAGGGACCTTAAAGCTCATTCAGTTCCACCCCCCTGCGGTTGGCAGGGACACCTTAAACTAAACCAGGTTGCTCAAAGCCCTGTCCAGCCTGGCCTTGAACACTGCCAGGGGTGTTGTTGACTGTGCTGTTCTGCATAATGCTATCCTGCAGGTTGTATATGCATAGGTGTAACAGAGTGGGGACAGCAATTTGTCTTCTATTCATTAGCATTTCAGAGTACTAGAAGCAAGAGATTCCATCTGGAGCTGAGTTTTTCAGCTTCTGGGTACAAAAATGAAATAAATGTTGCTCTCATATTGTTCCAACTGCTTGATTAGAAATGAGTCAGAGAGTGGTCTCTGTTCTTCTCCATCTGGACATGTGTACTCTATGATAAGCTCAGATATGAAACTAAAAAATTCTGTTCAAGCGTTTAGCCTTTCAGCTAAAAAGACAAGGTTGGTTGTGGGAAGATTGTAGGAAGAGATTGGTTTTACTGTCTTGGGCCCTCATGCTGAAAATACTTATGCAAGCAAGTACCTCATGCATGTAATGAACTTGCTTGATCTATTTATAGCTTTACTCAGTGTATGCTTGTACCCAGATGGTGCTCCTTAAACTTCACTGGGCCGTGTCTTATGAGCAGCAGTTCACACTATGATCACAATGCAGGACAAGAATCCAGGTAGCAAACAAATACACTTAAGTATTGTGTTAACTCATTGTGATCATCTGCTTAATTATGACTTTTTTTTTTTACTCGTGTCTCTCTGCAAGAAGGATCTGTAACTTGTAGAACTTGCAAAATTGCTTTTAATTACCTTTTCTTAAAAAAAATGGATTTTTTTCTTTACAGGGATAAATAAATAGCATTCTCTTTTAAGAACAGAGAAACTGCCAAAAAGTGTGTAGTAGGCAAATCTTGTAGTGGGTTGGGAGCAGATTCCAACCTTCCAGAATCCTCTTCTCTTGGTGTTAATAGATCCCATTCCCTTCCCCACAACACCTTGCTTCTGCAAGCTTGTTCTTTGCCAATTTTGATTCTCTGTGTTAACGCTTTGCATGTGCTTGAACTCCCACCAACATTGGTTTGGATTTATTTTACAAGAAGACTCTGAAATTCTCCTCCAGGCTTAACTGAGGTCCACTTGTATTCGATTCTTTCATAAGCTATTCTTGCAATTCCATTTAAAAATACACTATCATTTTTATACATATTCTCATATTCTTCAGTTACAAGCTAATGGCAATTTACTGGTTTTAACTTAGGAGACACTAAAAGTTACAGGGAAGCAGTGAGTAAGGGAATGCTGCCTCTTTACTCACTGGACTCAGAGCAGTGGCTCTGTCTTTACTGTCATTTCTATACATTTGGTATAAAAACTTTATTGTTTAGAAAACATTTTTTGCACTGAGAGGACAGAATTGAAATGGAAAATGTCCTTTGGAAAAAATCTGCAAGATCATTTTAATGAACTTTCAAATTTGTTCACGACATTAATATATATATGTATGGTATGTAACACTGTTAGTTTTGCATGAGCCTGCTCTGTCTTTCTTGCTCTTCTGTCTATGGCACAGTCTCTGCTTTCATGTATTCAGGAAGACCCCAGGTAGCACATATTCTGCAGATTGTGGAAGGCCTGAGAGTTAATGACCCAGTGTGATTTCTTCAGAAGCATTGACGTCTTAGCAGTCTCTCCCCATTCTCCCTTGCTCTCTTCCTTCCTTGTCTTTCTCCAAGGTGCTTGTTTCCTACTCCCATATTGCAGTTTTCTGCCCTTTTAGCTGTTCCAAGATGAGCTGAGCTTTAAAAAGAGTTTTCAAAATTAAAAATAAAAATAAAATTAAAAACCTAGCAAACAAACAAACAAACAAACCAAAAAAAAAACAAAAAAAATCAAACATGAAAAGCCTTGTTTGTTTTTTAGCTCATATCAGACCTGAGTCACTCTGCAATCCCATTGTACCACATTGTTCCAGCTGAAGGATAGGTGAGTGATGGTGCTGCAGCAGAAGCAAGCAGCTGTTGGTGAGGAGGGCCAGTAACTTTATAAAATGGCTTTGTTCCCAAAGAAAGTGCATGGTGGAGCTGCATATGGATTACGTCTTGAACTCAGCATCAAGTGCAGCTGTTTATTACCGTGTCTGCAAAATACAGCAGTAGTGTGCAGGCAAAGCTCAAAAGCCCCTTAGCAGCTTACTAATCTGAGGTCAGTTGAGACAGGATTCCCCTGTTTCTGGATTCAGATTCCAGCTTAGAGGAAGGCCCTGTGCATAGATCTGCTGTATATTCAAATATCATTTGAAGTAGTTTGGGCTGCAAAAAAAACAGCTGATAGCTTTATTAGAGGACCAAGGGACTGGCACTTGTGTAAATAACTTAGAATCATAGAATCATTTATGCATCATCTGTGGGTGTGGGACTGTGCCTATAATGTGCATGCCCCATCTTCCCAGCCTCAGACTGCTGACATAGTCCTTCCCTGCTATATACATCCTTAGGCTGTTCATGTTTTTTTCTGACAGCACTTCTGTCACCAGCTGCAGCTTCCTGCTTCCCAGGTCTTGGCATGCCCTGTGCTTGATGATACTCCCTGTTCTAGCAAAGCTGTCTTCCTTTACAACATACATCATATCCTTGATGACCTCCTGTCCCGTTAGCAGTTTATCCTCACTTTCAGTCTCTTTCTTCTCTATTCTGACTGTGATTTCAAGTCATGTCACTTGCCACACTGTCACAGGGCATGCGTTTGCTCTTTCTTAGCTGTGTGCTTGCCTGATGGTGTTTAATCGGTGCTTTTCCTAAGGGTGATCTCTCATCTTCTTGCACAGTTTTAGTAGCTGCACCTTGTTGAAACATCTGTAATATTCTGACATGTAGTAGAGCTGGGTGCAGAATGTCTGTCATTCTATCAAAACATTTGACGGGGCAAAGGGAGATTTTCAAAGAAAGGTAGCTGAGGTCAGGGAAGAGCAGTTACTTGTGCTGGAAAACCTGTGAATGTATCTTGGGTAAATCTGCCTGTGGCTTCTTAGAGGTGGTGGGGATGTTTTTAATTCCCAATAGCATGTACAAATGCATTGTTCATGCTCATTCTTCACATGACATGGCTGCATGGCTGTTCATCTCCTAGCCATACCTCAGTCAGATGTGGAGGAGCTCTAGGTAAGCTGTATAGTAAGTGCACCTCTTCCAAAGTAAGCTTTTCTGATCAAGGCTGGAAGTTGCATATTTCTCTCTGCGTCTTCCTTCTGTCCTTTAAGACTTCCACAAGAATCAGAAAGTTTTCTTCATTTCTTCCTGTCCTGACTGGAGTTGTCTCTCTCTTTGCATAGACCTGAACTATTACACATATAGTTCAGCCCGTCTTTATAATCAAGTTAGGCCTTATTTTATGAAGGTGTATCTGATCAGTCTAGTGCATGAATGATTACGCAATTACGAGAGCATCCAAGTACCCAAGTGCTGCACATATCTTGTGAATGGCAATAAGTTGTCTGGTTAAGTTTCTGTCAGTATCACACTGTGTGCAGTTCTGGTGTCCTCAACATAAAAAGGACATGGAACTGTTAGAACAAGTGCAGAGGAGGGCCACGAGGATGATCAGGGGACTGGAGCACCTCCCATATGAAGATAGGCTGGGAAAGTTGGGGCTGTTCAGCCTGGAGAAGAGAAGGCTGCGTAGAGACCTCATAGCAGCCTTCCAGTATCTGAAGGGGGCCTCTAGGGATGCTGGGGAGGGACTCTTTATTAGGGACTGTAGTGATAGGACAAGGGGTAATGGGTTCAAACTTGAACAGGGGAGGTTTAGATTGGATATGAGGAAGAAATTCTTTACTGTCAGGGTGGTGAGGCACTGGAGTGGGTTGCTCAGGGAAGTTGTGAATGCTCCATCGCTGGTGCTGTTCAAGGCCGGTTTGGACATAGCCTTGGATGGCATGGTTTAGTGGGAGGTGTCCTTGCCCATGGCGGGGGGGTTGGATCTAGATGATCTTAAGGTCCTTTCCAACCCTAACTGTTCTATGATTCTATGACAGTGTCTTCTTCAGAGTCTTCACATCTCTGAATTTTCTTTAAGCTAACAGGACTGATACCAAATTGTTGCAAACAATTAGAAAATCTCATTCTAAAGCAGTTAATTCTTGGTTAAGATTCTGAACATTTTTAAATGCATTTTAAATTATTAAATTCCTTTAATCCTATGCTGTCTGCCTGTCACATATGTACTATTAATTCATTAACATGATTTTCTCTGTAATTTTGTTAGCAACCTTGGCAAAGGTGAAAATTGTAGCAATTGAAAAGGGGAGATGAAAAGTGAAGGTATTCACTGACTGCAGTAAAGATTGGAAAAGTAAATCTCAGCAAATTAAAAGGTTTTTAGTTTATTTTGCAGATGAGAGATGTAATATGCTAGAAATGCAACTTAATGTGCTTCCACATCTCATTTGAATAGACATCAAGCAAAGCAGGTATGTACAGCATCGGAGTACTTACTACTTGGTCTCAGTATTGCATAAACATGGATTGTTATTTTCTTGGCTGTTTTGGTTTCCCATGGAGTCCAGTGCATACTTTACATTTAAAATATATGCTCGCATTGCATTTGAGATGGAGTCTTGTATATTAGGAAAATTTACCACAAGGTCTGTGACAGACAACAGAGAATAGCAGCTGCCTTCATTAAATACTGCTTTTAATACATCAGTCGTTACAGAGTAGGTACACATTAGGAGAGATATATTTGGCTCTTAGGTCAGTGAGGATGGATGAGGGGTCAAAAAGTTGGTACTGGATTCTGGTGTCAGTATAGGCTTATAGGCTTGTCAGGCTGTTCATCACTGCCTGGAAAGTAGTGTTAGCAAAAATATCCATTATCACAAAATCTTGGTAGTCAGTGCATACTAAGGCTGCAGTTTTGTATCTAAACACAAGAAGAATGCATTCTTTATTATGGCTCTGGAAGAAAAAGAATTAGTTACCGCATGAAAAGACAAGAGGCAAGCATAATTACTGCTATTTGGTGATCCTGTTCCACTTCAGCTTCCAGTATTAGTTTTCTAAATGCCATGTGTATCGAAGGCATCACTTACAGTGCTAGCAGGGCTGGTGGCTACTTGTAGGAGAGAAGTTTATGTCTGAAGGCAGTTGCTTATTTTGTTGATTTAATCTTAATCATTAGTACAATTGACTGTCCAAAACATACCTTTGCTCAGTACGGCTACCTGTGCACAGCAGAATCTAATCATTGGAATAGTCCTGTCTGAAGTCAGAGGCAACTTGTTTCTGAGGTTGGGCTTGTGATCAAAGATCCTATTGTACCAGGACATATGACAAGAAGCCTTCTGAAGGAAGCTAATAACAAGTTTCCAGGTTTCCTTATTGTGTAGCACATTGTCTCCAAATTACGTGTGCCATCATTTCACACAGTTTCATTGACTCATCATAGGGTTGTTGCCAACGCTGTGCTTCATCTGTTACTGCCAGGAGAACAATCTCGTGAAAAGGCAGGCGTGCATGTTATGGAGCTATTCAGAGCTCCAAACAGGATGAGGAAATAGAAATAGAAATGACAAAAAGCCACAGATGTTTGGAGAGCCAGAACACTAATGCAGGAGCTGCCAAGGAAATAACAGATAACAGCAAAAATAAGTGGAAGAGAAATAGAGGAGTGTGGGGTGTGGTATGAATCTTATGAAGAAAAAAGGATAGAAATATTTGTCAAGTTAGGAACCATCACCAGACCACAAGTGGATTACGGCATTTCCTAAGGTCTTTTCTGTTTCACCACAGTTTGGCGATTTGATATTTGATAAGATGATTTTACTTATGTTTATACTCATTTTCCCAGGGGAATGCTTGTGAGCTAGCAAAAATATTATAGGTTTATAGCCTTATATAGGATTATCTTAGTGTAATGTTTGATAACATTCAGTAGAAAAGGAAAGCTGATGGCCTAGACTATTTGAAATTTAATTTTCTACAAGAATTTTACGTGGTTTTTTAAATAAATGTTCTGAAAAGAAGTACCTGTTCTTTCCTAGATCTGTGGAATAAAATTCTGCTCTGCATACAGAATCATAGAATGGTTTGGGTTCAAAGGGACCTTTAAAGATCATCCAGTTCCAACCCCCCTACCATGAGCAGGGGCATCTTCCATTAGACCAAGTTGCTTAGAGTCCCACATGCAGATGTAACACTAATAAAATGGATATGCAGTGACAAATTGGGGCCAAGCTTCATCCCACAAGCCAGCCTAAGGTATGCTCACCTAGAAAACAGAGGTCCCTTTATGACCCCAGAGGCCAAGCAATGCTGTTCTGGACCAGTGATACTACCAGTGAGCACTCGAGAGCATCCGCAGTGCTGCATGAGCAGCAAGACTGTACTCCTGGCCTCTCCTACTCAGTTTGCTAGTGCACACTAACACCCACTTCTTGTATCTTCAGTGTTACTGTTATTTGTGCTAGCTGGAGTAAAGTGTGACAAGTAGGCAGCTTCATGTCACTATGTAGACATATTTCAAGGCAAACTTTGTGGCTTGCCCAGCTGGGAGGTGGCAAAGACCACTACAGCAGCCAAGGGGTGCTGGGAAGCACAGGTATCTGTTAGCCATCCTGCTCTCTTCCAGTGTCTTTGCACTGTTGCTTTGTGGTATGAAAAGGTCTCTTCAGTTGTGATTTAACCCTGAGCAAGGCAAAGAACAAGTAATGCAACTGCATTGTGGAAACTGTCTTTAGTATTTTTCCTTCTGGCCTGTTCATGGTTTTTGTGCCAGTTAGAGAACCCTGTTGAGTCCCCAGTGAAGCCTTCATGTAAGGCTGTGGTGGAGACAGCTCCTTTGACACAGAAACCGTCAGAAGGCATGCATTGTCCTCAGTGAGGAAGAAGCATAGAATGGTTTGAGTTGAAAGAAGCCTTAAAGCTCACCTAGTTCCAGCCCCCCTTCCATGGGCAGGGACACCTTCCACTAGACTTGGTCAGTCAAAGGCCCATCCAACCTGGCTTCTGTGTCTTTATACTCCACCCCCTGGAAATATCTACCTTAGCTTTAGCTGTCAGTACTAAATAAACTCAATTGGCGATTGGCAATAAATAGGTGTGGGATGGAAATAAGAATGACCACTAATGTGCTGATCGTATATTTGATCTCCATCAGTATTGAGAACTGAAGCACTGTAGTCTTAGCTGTGCACAGCCAAGGGCATCTGCTTTGTACTAAGGGCCTTAAATTGCTCAGGCCCTTAGTACAAGCTTGTCTGAAACAGGAGCTAGGATGTGTGAATTAGGATTTGCAAAACATGGTTGTATTTCTTACGAGGTGAGGCTTACTGCAAAAGCTTCTCTGTAGGTCCTGCTCTTTGGTACTTTATCACAACAAAGGAAATGCTGCAAGTTGCATTTCCATAAACGTAGAGCAGAATCCTAAACAGCAGCCTCTTCAGGATATTTCTTATCTCCTCTATGTAAAATATCAGTGTAGGCTAATCACAAACTCCTCATTTATGCAGTGCTTGCAAATACAACATTGTACATTTGCTAATAAAAAGAAAATGAGTTTGAAATTCCCTGTGAAATATGAAAATAAGTTAATCACACACTACTTGAGAGATGGAAGGCTCAGAGATGTGTTCTAATGGTACAGTTGTCAGCCTCTCTGTGCATGCAAACGTCATACTGTCAGAATTTAATAGGGTGAAACAGGTTTTCATTTTAGATGAACAAGAACTCCAATTATAACCTTTTACAATTCCAGTTACTGTACTCTGGGTGAATGTGTTTAGCAGCAATTCAGTGTATGACACAAAAAAAGTCCTTTGCATGCTGGCTGGAATTACAGTGCTGGTTACATTATGCTATCCATACAATACAGTAGACAAGGCATTTCCATTAACACCCCTGTATTTGGTTTTTGTAACTTCTTTAAATGTGTCATTTAAGATTCAAGTTGTCACTCTTATTCTTAGCCCGGAACTCAGTTTCTCTTGATAATTGTTGAAAGCCCCACCTGGCTTATTTGGAGTTCTCCTGGTTTTTAAAAATTGAGGATTAGCTGAAGAAGAAAAGTCTGGTTCCGTGTTTCAGTATTTTTTAAAGTATGAGATCAGAGTGTTAATGCTGATCTATATGATATACTCATCATGATATATAATATCATGGTGAATATCATGACAGGATTGCACTATCCATAATTGTAAGTGTAAAATTTCAGTTGCATTTTTATTGTATCTCTGAAGGCAATTGCTTTGCTGAAAAAAAAAAAAAAAAATGTCGTTTGTAGCAAACTCAGTAAACTATTTCCTAAGTTGTATATGTAATCCTGAAAAATCTGTTTTGCAAATAGGTCCTCGCAAGAGAGTGTTCATGCGTCGAAGTTAAAAACCTCTGCCTGGGTTTTATGTATCCATTTGCACATTGAGATAAAAATCACACTTCAAATATTTTAAATAATTCCATTTCAAAAAAAGAAAGCATTTTCATTTTAATGCTGTTTTGTGATAGTTTAGAATCACAAGGTTGTTATAAATTTATATTGCCAACCTGATGCAACTTCTTGTACTGCTTGTGTAAAAACAGTATTGCTTTCTAGCAAGATGGGTTAATTTGTTGTATTGAAGTCTATGCAATTTTAAGATACTAAGTTTATATCTGGAAACCTACATAATTCTACAATACTGCATTTCTATCTCTGTTAAATCAAAGTCCTGAGGTTTACAAACCATGGTTCAGTTCTGGAAACATGCAGGTGCCTAGAGTGAGAAGGTTAATATGTGAAACAAGATGGGCAGAAAAGATAATCAGTTCTACTTTTCAGAAGGAACCTGTGTTGCGTGAAGGAGATTTGGTGCGATACAGTCAAGCATACAAGGACATATAGTGACAGGACAAGGGAAAATGGCTTTAAGCTGACAGGGGAAGATTTAGATTAGATATTAGGAAAAATTTCTTCCCTGTGAGGATGGTGGGGGACTGTCACAGGTTGCCCAGAGAAGCTGTGGCTGCCCCATCCCTGGCAGTGTTCAAGGCCAGGTTGGACGGGGCTTTGACCAACCTGGTCCAGTGGAAGGTGTGCCTGCCTGTGGCAGGGGGTTGGAACTCGAGGGTCTTTAAGGTCCCTTCCAACCCAAACCATTTTATGATTCTGTGGAGTTAATTCCTGCTTATAGTAGATTTCTGTAAGGTTTTGAGAAGTTAACATAGCGGATAATTATTGTCTATCAATAGTAAGTTCACTTGCCTGTGTCTGTTATTGTGGTGATGAACAGTTGTACTTTGTAGCCCCATATGAAGGCTGAAGAGTACTGAAGTTATGCCATGACTTAACAGCTAGAAAAAAGCTTGACTCATTTGTTTGCTTATTTACTGAATGTGAGACACAATTTTACTTGTATATCAAATGTTCTTAATCTATAAGTCATGGAAAAGAACTAGTTAAAACTTTGTGTGGGACTCAAATTCCTTGCAGAATAGAACTGTCTGTAAAAAAATTAGTCTGTTCCTGCAGTCTGAAATTAGTTATTATTAGCATTAGTATATATTTCTGTTGTATCAGCAGAAGAAAACAGTTTGTTTTCAAAAACCATGTACCTGCTTTGGGTTTGTCATTTGTGAAACCCAACAGCGTTGGTGTGTTTGCATAGATATGTGGTTGGTTTGCAGGGGGGGGGATTTAGTTAAAAAATATCAACACAGTTTAGTACTTATATATCTATTTCATGCTTGACTAACTTTAAAAAAATACATGAAATGCAATACCTATAAAATAATGCATAGCTCTAATAGATTAAAGTACCTAAGAATACTATTTATCAGATATTTTCATCAGATTCAGACCTGGAAAATATAATCCATATCTGGGCTCTGTGATAAAAATAACACTGGGATATATTTTGATCATGAACTAAAATGAAATTCAACGGTCTGTCAACACTGTGGATCTATTTCTGAATGCCACTGAATGCCATTTCATCTGGTAAAGAAATAGTATCCCCCCTCATGTTTAACTGGGACAATTTTTTCAGGTGCTAAGCACATGTGGCTCCAAATCAAACTGTAAACACTTTGTGTAGCATAGATTGAGAATTCTGCTTCAATCAGAAATGCTCTTCAAGTCCATTTTGTTGCAGAGATGACTGTCTGCCCTTGTAAGCTCTTGACAGTGCTATTTTAGGATGGTTTCACTAGTTAGCTCTGGAATGATCGGAACACATCCTTACAGCAACAAAAAAATAGATCTAAACCAAGTGCACTGAACTCTAGCTCTGACATGCTGGTAGGCGATTCAAAAATCATATTCTGTTTGTTTCAGAGGAAAAAACTTTGGAGAAAATAATATGAACAAACAGTGGAAGTGGCATTTAAAACATGCTCACAGACTTTAATTCCAGATTAAGCTTTACTGTCTGAGTGCCAGTGCACTTGCTTCCTTGCCATAAAAACAGCCTGTCTATCTCTTCACTTTAGTTGGTTGCTGGAATGTAGAGAAAATAGTCACTGATGGAGTGAGATACAAAATGAAGTGCTGCAGATGAGTGCAGTTATAATTTGGAGTGCATGGTGACTTCTTTCTAAGGAATTATCCTTTGTGGCATTTAAATAGGGCTTGGGGCAGAGAGATTGGTTTTTGACTTTGTTTATTTAGTGGCAGTATTTTATTGATAAAATATACAGAAATATAAACATTATGTTAATAGAGAAATAATGTTTGAAAGCATATTTATGCTTTTCACAAAATGAGTGTTTAGCCTGTCCCACAGTAATTGATGCCTGGCTTCACCATGATGTGCTCACATCCAGTCTGTGAATTACTGCGGAAAATGCAAGTGGATTTGAGGGCAGAAACTTCTGCAGATTTACTCTCCTCCTTCCACCACCCTCTGGGGCTCTCAAGATATGAACACACTTGGAGAATTTGAACAGGAAATATTAGAAGTAAGAGCCAATCAAATGTAGAATGTGTCACAGAGAGTAATTGATGCTGTCTTTTGCAGATTCTTACTTTTTTTCCTACTGAAGCTACCTGTGCTAACTTGTGATATTTTAACAGTTACTAAACCTGTATCATATACTTTATGACATAAATGTAAGTGGGTTTTTTTTCTAGTTAAGACAGTAAGATTTTGTACATGCCATTCCTCACCAACTCACATTGAAACAGAAACTTACTCTTGAATCCCTTATGGGAAGTGGGATGAGTCTGAGAGGGTATGCTGTTTCAAATAGATGCTGCCACCCTCTTCTTCAGTGATCACTTAGAAGGATGTCCAGAACCCAGGACAAAGGCGGGATGCAGAAAGAGGCATGCAGCACAGACTCACACCACAGGGGACAAAATGATGCATTTGGGGGGCTGAAATGAGCAATTCCTGATCATCAGGAATATTTTTGCTGAAATGCTTTTTCCTATGGAACAGAAATTTAGTAATGAGGTATTTGTATTAGTTTGGTATTGCTGCGGCCAAGTTCAGGTTAAAAGTTTGGAGATTCTCTGTGTGTGGGTTGCACAGAGAAAGTTGCAAACAGTTAACAGCTATGACCTTCAGTGATGGCACACATGGTCTTTGTTGAGAGGTGCTAAGCACTTGCAACTCTTTAGTGTAAACAGTGGATAATAAGGACCTCTGAAAAGCACATCACAAGCCTACTTGAAAATAGCCATGATCTTCAGAAGCCAATTTCTTGGCATAATTCACAATAAGTAACAAAGATTATTATCTCTGTGCAAATGCTCCAGTGTACAATTACCAGCATAGTTGTGAGTGTTTCAACAATCAGAATGATCTTGAGCCTGAAATATGCTATAGCACATCCCCAGGCTGCCTTCTTCCAGAAAGCATCACCTGAAATTTAATATAAAACCTTGAGCAAGAAAAGCATTTTAAACTTGAAGTTTTTCTAGTTAGTCCTTTGCACCATTTGGATTGAATGGCTCCTTCTTCCCATCCCTGAGCATATTTTCCCTAGTCCTGTTTATCTCTAATGATATGCTCAGTGATTCAGCCCTATTAAGGAGGTTATTACAGAAACAGAATATTTTTCATTTTAACTTTCTCAGGGGCGAATACAAATAACTATAAATAAGCAAAATTTACTTTTTTCGTCTATCGTTGCAGAGGCATCTAAAAGCCAAAAATACAAACAAGAGTGGAGTATAGCAGACAAGAGATGGTTTTGTTCATCCAAACTCATGACATTCTGCTCCACAGACCACTGAAAATAACATTAAAATAAAAAGGGGGGGAGGGAGGAGTGAAGTTAACAGGAGACCAGAATAGGGATGGAAAGTTGGAAAATTAACTAGGTGCATGTTGTCTGTGGAAGAACTTCTGTAAGTCACTAAGTTACGAACCCTTTGTGTCTTTGGATTGTCCCTTTTCTTGAATTTTAACATTGACCAAATAGCCTTTATCAGCTCCAAGAAATGTGCAGCACTTATGTGAGAGTTATTTGAGATGCAACAAGGCTGGTTAGTATGGAGGCCTAGGTACCAAGAACACTTATAACCTCACAGCAGTTGTAATGAATTGACCTGCATTTTCTTCAGGGTGGAGTGAATACCAAGAACTTCCCAATATTTATTGATCTGGTTTTGGAGAGTTTCCAGTGCAATATTTTTGTCCCATTTTCAGAGTACTTTCTGTTGCATACCGAGGATTTGAGTAACGTGTAAAGCGCCTAAGTGACTGTGAGCCCCAGTGGGATAAAATTAAAACCTTGTAAGGCTGAGCTCCCTCCTGAGATACCTGCTACTTTGAAATGGCAAGGATGAATCTGGAAAAGATTATCGACAGGACACAGATGAGACGAGCACTTTGCCAAGAGATAGGCAATATACTGATGGTCAGGAATAAATGTCTGGGGTGTATTAAGAATCCGTTTTTATAACACCCTTTAAACAGGACTAAAATGGAAAAATAGGCAGAGGTAAAAGGTCTAGCCTTCTCTGAAAATACTGAAGACATGCAATCAGGTTTTGCTGGAGCGCAATTTGTCTTGTGGTAGTGGTGGATCCTTGATACCCATTCATTTTACACTAATTCCTCTGAAAAAGTCTGGGCAGTACAGCAGTAGCCTGTAATCAGTGGCTGAGTACTTCAAGAGGATGCACAAGGAAAACAAGTGATTTTGGGCTGTAGTTTTAGGAACCCTCAGATTTGCAGTCCAAAAATTTGGATGATGTTGTTCAAGTGGGATCTCACATACTGGATCTCTGCTTTCATGTCACAGCTCACAGACTCCTGCAGATCCTCTGATACAATGCAGAGGCTCTCTCAGTAGATCATCAGATGGAACTGAGGCAGTAGCCTCAAATACTGGCTCTGGTTTGACTCTATGTCTGTGCTGCGATTTCATGGCAGTTAGGAAACATTTGAATTTCACTGTCTATCCAGCAATTGAATAGTATAGTTACTGGAGTGTTTTATTAACCACCCTTTAATAACCCTTTTTTTTTTTTGGTGTTCCACTCTCCTGTTCTAAAAGCAGATAAAATATTTTTAACCGCTGATGGCTTTTAAATTCTTATGAAGGTCTTATTTGGTCAGAGAGGATGTTATATTTCCTTCAGAACAGTGTTCTCTTTGGTTGAAGGTTTAATATGAGTTGATTGAATTAAACAGAGATTATTTAGTGCTGCTTAATGAGCAAAAATTGATTAGTCAGGTATAAAGGCACAGTGCTTTTACTTTCTCTGAAAGCCTATTTCAGATCAAATTCCTCGGTTCAATGTAAAAGATGGTCTGATCAGCTTGTAGTGAGCTGTAACTGAATTGTACGTGAGACAGGGAGTTGTGTGATGGAAGCATCTGTATGTGTGTATGAGTGAGAGGGGAAGGAGGGAGGGATTTCAGCTTGTTTAGCAAATAAAATGCGTCATTAATCTAAATATGACAGTAGCATAAGCTGTGAGAACTGTCTTCCAAGCAGCGTGCCACGAGCCTGCTTTGTTTGCTGCTCTCTGCCAGCTGCAATCACGTTTTTGCCGAACTGCTGGTTCATTTCCTGGCACTTTCATGGACCAATTGGTGCCAGAAAAAAAGTGTTGTGGGGAAAGACTGTTTGAAAAACATCCACTGAAAGAATCATCTGCTCGGATGCAGTGTAGTGGGAATGAAGGGGCAAAGAAGAGAGAAGCCCGTTTATCACCATTCCCAGCTAAATCTAAACACAATGGAGAGACTTTATGCCTCCTGCGTGCAGAGTCTTATTGACGTGTTTGGCAGTGATGTGGCAAAGCTAGTTGAAAGAAAAGGATTTGATAAGAAAAATCTGTCTGCAAAAGCTGATTTTGTTTCATTTTTATTCTTGATGGTAGTGATCTTCAAAATTATCACCTATTTTGCTTCCCTGCTTCAAAAGTGTAGCTACAGGACAGAATATGAATACCTGATAACTCCATGTATTTGTCACTGCATTGGTTTGCATAACTGGTAGTTTTCTCTCTTCCCTGAATAGCTGTTTTTCCTTCAAACATGCTTCAGGGGTGCTTTTGGGGGTTTGGATTTTTATAAATTAACAAACAGTTCACAGGGCGAGAAAGTGCAAAAGCTAACAAACAGAAAGCAAACAGCAGTTATGCTAAAGAAACGGATGGAGAAATATACATAGATGTACAGGAAGTTTTTAAATAAACTGCATATAAATACAGTGGAAGCCGTAGAGGCTGAACTGCTGCCAGCAGGGTAATTATATAATTGATGCGCTTGTCTATGAGGCTGCTTTTTCTCTGGTTTGATATATAGCTTCACTAATGAGCTAGGTCTCAGTC
Source organism: Amazona ochrocephala (assembly GCA_039720435.1). Classification (NCBI taxonomy): domain Eukaryota; kingdom Metazoa; phylum Chordata; class Aves; order Psittaciformes; family Psittacidae; genus Amazona; species Amazona ochrocephala. Next base: position 69,640,099 of record CM077879.1, read on the forward strand.
CCAGAACTTAGTCTCCTGATCCATGTGTAAGCTTTAGATACACATAACATAGACAGCTCTATGAGGAATATGCCTGCAGCCTTTTGGAAATGAAACGCATCTTTTCTAGGTAACACTGACGGTATCTTGCTGGTTTCTGGGCCATGCTATTTGCTACTTCCCGTTTGGGGGAAGATGGCAGTGGGAGTTGGTACAAACAGAAAATGAGAGTCATGTTGTGCATGCAGAGATTCACCTCTCCTTTCCAAAAGGAGTCATGTTTATTTACACAAAGTTTCCTTATTGCTTTTGTAACTGAGTTCTCATTAAACCTCCTTTGCAAATTAGTCATAGCCTTCATCTCATGCTTAAGCAGTAACTGATCACGTGGGCTGCATATCAGATTGATGTGCTGCTGAAGTCTTTGAAGGTCAGAAAAAAGGATGAGGTTCATAGGTGTGTGACTGGAAGGATCAGGTTGTTTTGCCACACTGAAGTACTGGTGTTCTAGAAAATAGTTGAGTCTGAGCTGAATAATGTATTACCTGGGACCAATGAGATGACTGTGGCTGAAAGTTGATTCTACTGTTCTGTTAGATTTGAAGAATTTGAAGACTATCAGATTATTCTTTTTTTTGCTGTCATTTAGGTTTCTGCTGTCTGAATTTGCTTCATGTGTTTGTGCTTTCCTTGTGATTTTGTTCCCTCCTCATGTGCATGCACGCACACATACATACACGCTTACACACTTCACAGAAGAATGCTGAGGAAGTTCAGGAGCTTCATAATTTCTTTTCAGAGGGGCAGGAAGATGAGAGGATCCTCAGATTTCTCTCTACTCTGTGGCCTTTATTTCCATCTTTCTGTTTCTTGTCCCAGACAAAAACTCCACAGAGCAGTATTTCTTTGCTCGGTTACCACGACCTCCAAAGATGTTAGTATTGCAGCAGCCCGTTGGTGAGGGAAACTGTCAGGCAGTGAGCAGCATCTCTGCTATGGTCCCAGGGCTGAACGCTGGCAGACGCATTTTGATGAGTATTTTTTCTGTAGTTGTTAAACGAACAATACTTAGCAACTAATAGCAAGACTCCAACATGCTCCTGTTTCCTAGCATTCTGCCTCTTGAATCACTGTATATTTATGTTCTTGAGTGTCAATTAGGAGGCTTCAAATCTGGAAATGCTGCATTTCAGTAGGTAAGTTTAAAATAATTAAAACTGTTTTGCAATTGGTGCATTTTAGACAAAAGCATGGAAGAAACTAGTTTAAGGATACAGACTGGAAGTTTCAGATGCATATCCCAGTTACATATGATTGTGCAATATGTCCTGAAAAAGAGATTCCTGTGGGATTGGACAGGCATCTGTTCATTGAACCAAAAGGACCTGCTTTTCTGCTTTGCCAGACTTTGCTTTGCTATTTACACATGAAAGCTGGCATTTAAACCTTTACTGAAGATATGATTCCTTAGGTTTGAAAAGTCACAGATCTTGACAAAACAGATGACAAACCATTAAAAGGGCATTGTTCTGCCAGAAAGCATGGGCTATATGGGTGCAGCCTCAGGTGGGAAGTATGCCACCAGGGTCACCTAAGTGTCTGCTGTCCAGAGCATAAATACTTGAATTTGTGAGCTGGATTTGGTCACTTAGATTTCTGGTACCTTTGTAGACGTTGTACCATACCATGCTGCTCACTGAGCTCCCAGAGGTCCTGCATCATACCTGCTGGCCCTGTTCAGGTTTCTTACATGTCCTAAGGAGCGTGAAGTGGCCCAGGGCACCTCTGCGAGGCCATTGAATTTGGTGGCAGAAGGAAGTGGCTGGAGTGACTATTGGAAGAAATGCCAGGAGTGTTGGGCAGCAATGAAAGCAAAACCAGAGCACATGATAAGGGGGGTGAGAGTGAGGCAAACAAAGAGTGTAGGTGCTGAGAAGCAGGCAGATAATTAAAGAAACTTAAAATACAGAAGCCTGATTTTTATACACTGACATGTTTCTTGACAGAAAATCACATTAGCAGCTTTCTTCTGCAGTGACAAAAAAGTAGTTCAGGCTGGATTTGTCTTTCCATGTATAATGTGTTGGCTGTTCTGTGGGTTAGGTTTGTTGACAAAATTCCTCTCCAGAGGGTTTGCAGTCTGCAGACTCACTTATTTGTCAATACTGTACATGACTAATATGAACCAAATTGGTGGCTCAGGATTGTTTTGAAGTAGATGGGTCTTGGCATAAAGAGGTATTTTCAAGGAAGCATAAAGCCAAAAATAGAGGTAAAGAAAATATATGCAGCAGAGCCATGACTGGAGAGTCATTAGTAATGATGTCACTAACTAGGCCACGCTTAAAAAATTCAAGTGGCACAAAATCCAGCATGTGTGCGCTGCAGCAGGGAGTGATGTCTGGGTAAAGGGGAAGTGTGTGCCAGGTTTATGAATTCAACCAAAAGTTCATGCATTTAGAAACCTGGCTGCAGACAGAATGACTTGGGAACAGCTCAGCTTCATCATGGCCAGAAGCTGAACGTGAGCTCTGCTCAGGATGGAGCTGAGCCAAGCCATCAGTGCTGTCCCTCGTGGCAGGCAGGCAAAACTGCGCTATGTGGCGGCCCCCCAAAGGAAGAGGCGAGGAGGGAGCGGGTGAAAACTAAGAGGAAGGACCCCAGAGAGAGAGTTTTGCAGGAGCGGAGCTGCAGAAGCACTTGGCTGCACCCCCACGGTGGCTGCCAAGCGACATGCTCCGAACCCTGCCGCGGCACCGGCAGCTGGCCTGGCTCTGCCCTTCCCTGACCTAACACTGTCTCAGGCATCTGCTTGGTGTCTAAGCCTAGAGCTGGCTCCAAGTTACCCAGTGAATTACTCACTATTTTTCTTAATAAGGTTTTGAGAGCTAGGTTAGCTTCGTGCTTAGCCAGCAACATGTGGTCAGTGCATTTGATTTATTATTTTCAACTTTGCATAGAAAGACAGCAAATATATTGTTTATTTATTCTGGTGGTAAAAAGAGTGTTCATTTTTAGCACTGCCATATGTCTTAAAGTCATCCTTTATCTCTTTGATATTTTTTAGCTATAGCATTGACTACAGAATAATGTCTTAAAGTTTTGCAGCTTTCTACACAGCGATACGATGGTAATTTCTGTCACCAAGGGAGGCTATTGCACTAGGAACCGAGACCTCTTATCCCAGTATCTGGAAGCGAAAAACAAAAAAGGCCCATTTTGTTAATTGGGTGGCCCCTGGTGTTCAGGTGCTGTGGGATATGCCCAGGAGCTGGTGTTTCCATGCCTGGAGAAGTGTCAAATTTTGTACAGGCATGTGCAACGAGTAGATGTGCTGACACAGTGAGCAGGCGCAGGGCAGCTGGAGCGGAGGTTGCTGATTTAAGGGGAGCAGGAGCACTCGGAAGTCTCTCCAGGGCTGCATTTAGGTCCAGCTCTTTGCAGCCAGTGTCTTTAGTACCTCTTCTCAAAAATACTAGTCATTCATAGAATCACAGTATAGTTTGAGTTGGAAGGTACCTTAACAACCATCCAGTTCCAACCCCTGGCCATGGGCAGGGACACTTTCCACTAGACCAGGTTGCTCAAAGCCCCATCCAATCTAGCCTTGAACACTCCCAGGGATGGGGCAGCCACAGCTTCCCTGGGCAACCTGTGACAGTGTCTCACCACCCTCATAGTAAAGAACTTCTTCCTACTATCTAATCTAAATCTCTCAGTTTAAAGCCGTTCCATCTTGTGCTATCCCTACCTGCCCTTGTCAAAAGTCCCTCTCCAGATTTCTTGTAGGCCCCTTTATGCACTGGAAGCTGCTCTGTGGACTCCCTGGAACCTTCTCTAGGCTGAACAGTCCCAGCACTCTCAGCCTGTCTTCCTGGGAGAGGTCATGCAGCCCTCTGGCCCTACTCTGGTTTTGGGTGAAGACAGTGCAGCATATATTAATACAAGGCTTGAGGGTCATCTTTTTTCTTTTCCTAGCTCTAAATAGCAAAATACATGGGACACCCTTACGTACTTGAAACAGGTTTTACAAAGGCTGGTGTTAGCAAGGTGTCATGGCTGAAGAATAGTTAAGACTTTGCCATGAGGAATGAAGGTGGATTAAACCTTTTGCAATTAATCAAAATAGTTAGCACATTAAATCAGCATCCAACAAAGATCTATAAATAAGTGTGTCACAAAAATTCCGCTAATGATAGATCTCAGGAAAAAATACTGTTGGGGATACAAAGGCACTATGACTGACTTATAAATCTCTTTTGCAAGGGTAGTTTCAATAATGCTGAGTGCTATTGTTTCTTGACAAAAAGGAGTATTAAATGGTGTCTAATAGTTGTGTATCAGTGGCATTACTAACCTTTTGACATAATAAAAATTAGAACTGCTTAATGCAACCACTTTTGAAAAAAAAAACCCAACTGTTACTTTAAATCTGTTGTGCGGTTATTCTGTCAATTTTTTTATGAATGCATTTCATATACCTTTTTCCTGAACTTGCAGAGGATCGGTATGAAGCTGCCCATATGGTATTTTATTCTTTAGCTTAAATGATCATTCAAATTTACTCAACTTTGTTAATTTTCATACTTACGCTTCTTCTGCTTCACTATTACCCTCTTTGCCTGGTATTTAAGCGTTCTGTTTCTTATGGATATATATTGAGCGAAATCTTTGATATCCTTAGATGGCTGTGGATGTTTGGCTGACTTCTCTTGTACAGTTTTCCTTCCCCCCGCCCAATTAAACACAAACATTATATTCATGCATATTCTTTCTTGTTATTACTCTTACTCCTTCGCTTTGGGAAACTTGTGGAAGAATTTTGCAAATTTTTTTGCTATTTTTGCACAAAATTTTGCAAAAAAAATTGCAAAATTCTGCAGAATTTTTTTTTTTTTTTTTTTTTTTTTTGCAAATTCTGCAGGCACTGCCTCTGATAAGTCATTTGGGAAGTTCAGGGGTTTGGGGTTGTTTTTTTGCTAATATTACAGTCATGGATATTCTGCTCCTGTCCTTGACAAGGTGAAGTTAGTAAGACTCATTTGCAACCTGTAAGAGGAGATGTCTGGAGATGAAGTCTAGTGCTACTAAAACATTAGTATATCTGTCTGCTTGTTACTGATCATTGCTGTCAGGTGAGAAGACCTGTGATACATGTTGTATCTCACCATCTAAGAATTTATTTTCAGGAATCTTAACCAGCATTAATCTGAGCTGGAAGGAGGAGGGAGACATACACCTGCCAGAACAAAGACCTGCATTATGAAAATGGGTTAACTAAACATTGAGCTCTCCCGTTTCCACTAGCAGAAACATAAGTATTTGTACAGAGGATGTTTGGCTTTTGTTTTTCTTTTGGTTTGTTGTTTGGTTGTGTGTTCTTTTTGTTTGGGATAATTTTATTTATTTATTTATTTTTAGATTTGGTTTGTTTGGGTTTTAAGGTTTTGTTGGTTTTTTGTTTTTTTTCTTTTTTTAATAACCTGTTCACTTACTGTGCACACACTACTTTTGAACTTTCCATTTCAGTGCTTTATAGCGCTGGAAATGCTGTAAAGCATTTCACCCTCAGCACTGCTAAGGGAAGCTGCAACAGCATGACCTTTCTAGAAACTGGGATCAGTGTGGCAGAAGACAAAGCTATTGCAGTAGTCTTGTAAATTTTGAGTGTTGAATAATGTCCCCAAATGGAAGTAGTGGTGATGCTAATTATTCTTCCTTAAAATACATTAAGAGCTCTGATTCCCATATAGTTGTTTCTTTAAATAAAGAAAAAAAAATGAAGAGTACCGTTATAACTAAATATCAGTAAGATTCTTATTCTTACTTGTCTGTAAATGAATCTGTTTATATAGCATTGCTTATATCTGGAGAGTGACTGCCAGAATGTCAGAAAGTAAAAGGAGAAAAGTTGAAACCCATGTTCTTAATGTTCCTCTCCCTTTGTTACTGTTTTTTGTTACCTGCTATGAATTTTATTGTAAGTATCCATTCCAGAATATTCTTTTACCTACACTGATGTAGTCTATCCTCACAGATTTCGTTTCAGGTCTCCAGCCCTTTGAAAATACAGTGTTTTCAGTCCTTAGCGTTCAGATTTCCATCAGTTAAGTTCCCCTTCCCAGCCCCAAAACTGAGACAAAAAGGTGTTGTAGATTTTTTTCTTTGTCACTTTCTTATGTGAGACTTGAAAGTGTGGCTATTTTAAGCTTTTGCTTTTTTTTCTGGGAGCCTTTGTTTTCTTCTTTTTTCACAGAAAGAGCACTGAGGTCCAGAAAAACTTGCTAAGGAAAGTTCAGGTTCATACATTTTATCTTCCTCCAAGGTGTCCTCTCACCCCTTAGCACTTCTGTCTAGCTGTTTGACATTCAGATCATCTTTTGTCCAAGGACTTGTTTTCAGGGAAAAGATAGATGGCTTCCCCTTAGCCCCATCACTGTCTTTGGGCAAGCTCAGCACTCTCAATGTTTGAAGAGATTGCTGGAGCATCCAAGGCTGGGAGCATCCCACAGTCATTGAGTGCTTTGTCATACATCAACAAGGTGTGAAGAGGTGCAGCTTCTGAAGCAGGATGCTAAGCAGGTGGAGTTTTATTTTAGGAAAGACTTGCAGAGCTACTCCAGTGTTCTTTGTAGTGACCTTTGTGGGTGGGAGTGATGAGCAACATATCAAAATCAAGAGGGAGAAGGCAAAGCCAGGAACTTGCTAAATACTTTCTTGGGTTTTCCAGCCCTATCAGACCTTCCGTAACAGTCAAGTTTTCCAGTTGTGTTTCTGAGAAGTTAATCAAGCCCAGTATGAGGAATTTCTGGGTACATTCAAGATTTTCATTACTTTTCCACAGCGTGGTTCCAGGTCCTAAGATTAACTATGCTTGTTACAGAATATCAACAGAAATTCAAGACAGTAACTGTACCGTGGTGTCAGTCTTGTCTTTTCCCTCTCAGTTTCTTTAAAGCTTTTCTTTTTTAAATCTTCTCTTGCACTGAGGAAATTAAACTTCCAAATTAAGTGTGAAATAGTCCTCTTGTCAACAACTAACTTGTTGTCGATCTGTGTGTTATGAATATACATGTTCTTTGAAGGATGGGCTGTTGGTTGAGCTCTGAAAACTCTTTTCACACTTTGTACATGCTAGGAAAAACCTTTTGTACCTTTCCCCTTTCTTTTCTTTTCCTCCCCCAATATACTATTACTGAATTATTCATAAAAAACTCTCAGAAGAGAAGGCATAAAAAGGAAGAGTACCCACGTTTCCTGAGATTTTCATTTTGTGCTACTTCCCGTAAAAAAATAAATATTCTGAAGTGATATATGCATCTAGGTCTGCAAACAAGCACTATCAAACATAATGCGATCCTTGAAAGATTCATCTGTGCAGGAGCCATTGACTTCACAGACACAGCTACTGGTGATAAGTATGCTGTATGAAGCCTCATATGTTGAATATAAAAGAGCCAATTCTGTGGAAAGAAGCCGGGATTTTCTGTTTTGTCAACTTATAGTTGTCTTTTCCCTTGGTTTAGTCCCTTATTTATCTTATTTTTTCAGTATTCCTTGCTTTCTTGTGCTTACATATAGAAACCTGTGATGATTAGTGATGTGATAGATAGTAATAGAGAGAAAGCAAGTAACTATGCATACATGAAATCTCTGTTGTCCTGCTGGGACCAGCATTTCCAGTACAGCATTAATTCAAAAGAGCTTGCTTGATGATGAAGGTGTCTAAAATATTTACTTTGAGACTTTCTGCTTTTTTGTGTAACATATGATGCCTAATGTCTTTAAGTCCTTGGTAATACAAGAAAATTAGGAAGTCTGGGGAGGGAGAGGTAACTTAGACATTTTCTCCTCTTGACTTCAAATGTTATTTCTGATGGCAGCTTGACTTTTCTGAGTCTAAAAAGGTATTGTGGAAGAAAAATCATAACTGAAAATTAATAGTGAAGCTTTTGTCTTGGTGCATGTTTGATTGCATTTACTTATAAGTTAGTCTCAAGGTTCAAGTGTGATGCTTTAGAGAGTTGTCAGCATGTGTACCACCCTGTTTCTTGGGGGTTTGGGTTGCTTTGGGTTTTTTGTTTTCCATTGTGCTTCAGAAATTAAGATAAAGACATGAAGAGTTTTATTTCTCCTAACACACACACACACACGCAAAAAACCCTCTCAGCTCATAATTGGTACATTTGGGCTGTTTCAATTTTATGACTATTATTCAAGGTGATTGTGAAGAAAATTTCTGTTATCTGAGAGGGAGTCCTGCTGCTGTTGAATCCTGCTGCAAGTTACATTATCTTGCTTTTTTCCCTGATGAAAAAGTCCCCTATGGTAGGTGTAAAAATATTGGTAGAGTTCTTGGTTCTAGCCAGTGCAGAAAGTTAATTCCTCCTTAGTGTAATTTTACAATAAAAGCTTTTTCTTCTCATTTATCCCATTAATTTTATTGGCTTCACATTTTCAGAGTGCTTCAGTTACAATACTCAAGATTCAGAAGAGATCTTCTGCCATTAGAGCATAATGTGATGAATCATTACAATATTAATTTGTATACTTAATGTGGTTCATAATATGTCCGTTGTGAGTAGTGATCTTTGGAATTAGAATTACAATACAGTTCCCATAATTCTTTGGTTCCACTCCTTGTTTGTTTGTCCTCCACTCTGAAAAGCCTGACCTAAGCTGGTATTAAAAGGCCAAGTTCTGCTGCATGTTCTTTTGAAGGCTGAATAATTTAGGAAAGATGGACTAATGTTCTTTTAATGTAGAACATGGAAAATGTTTTGTTTCAGATTTAAGTAAAAAAAAAAAACCAGTATACATCTAAAGTGGATTGATTTGGACAGAAAAATACATGGAAATGGCAGAACATTTCATAGAAAGTTTTGCAGGAAGTTTCACTGTTCATTCTCTAGCAATATTTTATCAATATATTAATAGAAATTAATATTGTTGTTTGTCAGTCTGTAGTGGCATGGGTGATTCATTCTACAGGGAACAATTTTGTAGTTGTCTGCAGATCCATGTATCCTCATACCAGTTGGTTTTGCTCCTATATTTTAGCCACTTTTTAATTACAGGAGAGTGAAGAAGACTGTTCTGAGCAAAAAGCTAGATTGATGATGATAGAAATTCTAACCAACTTTGAGATGGGCTGTAATATCTATGTCTAAATGCAGTATAAGAATTGATATAAGAAATAAGTGAATATGCTAATATTTGAAATCTGTTTAGGAGGAAAAAAAATATTATGGTTTTACTTAAATATACCTATATTTTCTATTAATATGGAATGTGATTCTAATATAATGTAATTTGATATAATGTAATTTTATTATATATAGCCCAGCTACAGGTGTACCAGTAGCTGCGTTAGCAGTTGCTCGTTGTCAGTCAGTTGGTATAATGATGTCCACAAAATGATGCCTTTCTTTCTGCCTTACTTTTTTGTGGATGCAGTAAGCTGCAACCCTGGGAAGTAGCTTTGGTTTATAATGGACTACAGCAAAAAAAGGCCTGGATGGTACAGAAATGTTTGGTTTGTGCTTTTTTCCAACATAGCTAACTGGCCTTTTAAGTCTGTCATAATTAATAACAGGATGGTGGGTTAAAAGTAGGCAGAGAAATGGCAAGTATACAGGTTTTCTTTGTTCACTATTGGACATTGGAAAGCTGATGTCTGTTGTTTGCATAGTAAATCTAGGAAAACAAACATGTACAGAACTATCTTCCATTACTCAGTTAACAATACCATAGCAGCCAAACACAAAGCTAGAATAAATGCTTTTTTTATTAGTCATAAAACATCATATTTTACCACCTGCTCAATAGTTATTCATTCAGTTTCCTCCCAGAACACAGCAAAGGTGGCAGGATTAGGCCCAAAATTTGAATGACACCCTTATGCTCTGTTTAGCTGCAACATTATGGTTTAAATGAAGGTTGATCCATCTGGTATTTTCATTTTATCTCAAAATCTCTTTCTTGAAAACTGTTTGTTATGAGAAAGAATAATTATTCTATCTAGTTTAAAACAGGGTATTGAAATTGAAAGCTGTGCCAAATACTTACGTAGTTATGGAGAACAGGTCTATGAGCAGAGGGACATGACATCAAGATCATCTATCAAATGCAACTTAGCAGAAGTTGGGAAAGTCTTTGCATAGTGCTTTGGCTTTTTGCACTTTAGGGAATGTTGAACCTACTAAACACCAGATTCCTAAATGGCACTCTAAGAATCTTCCAAAAAGTATGCCACTGAAAACATACCCTATTTGCAGTGGACATTTTTAGAGAGCATAGTGTAACACAGGGGAGTACAATGTGATGAAAAATGTCATTTAATATATCTGTTTTAAATCTTTCATAACGTATACCGTTTTTATCTCAGAACTGTCGGCCTTCCATTTCCTGACTTTACCAAAACTTCATTTATTGACATCAAACTTCTGTTTGGCAGTACAGGGCACAGAAGCAACAACCTCCTCCCCTCCTCTCACCCCTGCCTCATGCGCTTACTTATTTGAAATGCATTATGAAGGAGATCCACAGAAGGTGAAAACATAAGACATTTTGTACAAGCTGTGGTCCAAATCCTTTTTCAGTCCAGCTGCCTCAGGTCTGATTACCTACTTTGTCCTGCTCGGCTGTACTGTGGCAGGAGGAGGAAACTGAAGAATTAGGTTGAGAAGCTGAGCGGACTGCTCCCAATTTTCTGTTCTGTTGAACCAGTGCCCTGAGAGTGAGTGACTTAAACACTTTCCCTGAGACCTCATTAAAGGAGCACACTTCCTTGGTATTAGCTTTTGCATCTCCCCATGGCTTTCACAACATCCAAGGAGCTTCAGCACTGAAAAGATTTTTACATTGTGTTGTAAAGAAAAGGTGACTTTTATATGGGGATGAAGAATCCTGTGTGATAAATCTCTTTAGCTTATATCATGGGTTCAGCAGTAGCAGTCATTTTTCTCCTTCTTGGTAGCTGGTGCAGCCCTGTGTTTTTGATTTTGGGCCTGGGAACTGCGCTGATAACATGAACGTTTTCAGTTACTGCTTGGTAATGTTTTGATCTGACCAAGGACTTTCTGAGTCTCATGTTCTGCCAGGGAGGAGGGGAAGCCGGGAGGAAGCAGAGACAGGACACCTGACCCAAACTGACCAAAGAGGTTATTCCATACCACAGCACATCATGCCCAGGATGGAAAAATGGAGGGCAGAGACCTGGAAGAGTGGGGCTCGCTGATGGGGGGTTCGCTGCTGGGTCGGGCTTGGTATCGAGTGGTGAGCAGTTGTATTCTCTTTCCTTGTATTTCCCTTGTCATTACTGTTATCGGTGGTAGCAGCAGTGGTTTGTGTTATACCTTAGTTACTAAACTGTTCATATCTCAACCTGTGGGAGTTGCATTCTTTCGATTCTCCTTCCCGTCCCTCCGTTAGCAGGGGGAAGAAAGAGGGGGAAGTGAGTGAGCGAGAAAACTGTGTGGCTGAGAGGCTTAAACCACAACAGCTTAGAGAATTATGGCAGGTTTTCTGTCTGTGGTGGTCCTGATTTCTTTGTGAGTGTTTTGGCTGGTTAATCGCTTTATAAACAGAAAGGAAACAAAGCAATGCCTTAACCAGCTTTGAGGTCTCTGAGAAGTTGCATGCTAATGTTTTGAAGAAAAACTGCTACAGAAAACATTGAAGGCCACACACACACAGACATACAGAAGTGAGGGAGTGAAATAGCACCTTGTGGTTTTTATCAGTGGCAACTTGCACATGGATCCTCAAATGCAAAATGTGTGAGTCCTCATGCCTGAGGTATAATATATGTGAGACATGGTGGATGTGCAGCAGGGATTCATCCAGGAGTTCTCCTATCTTAGGATAATTAGCATAAAAATCCTTCTTGGCCAGAAAGAGGTTGGACTGGAACGCCAGCTAAAATGTTTGTTTCTACAGATATTTCCATTATGATGTAAGAACAACATAACTACAGAGGATATTTGACCATAAGAAAGGCTATCTTGGGCTAGCTTTTAAAATTGTTTTTCAGCCAGGACCAACTGAACTATATACTTATGGAAAAATCAGCCTGGCTTCCAGTGGTTAAACCGTAGTGGAAGAAAATTTGCACACATGGAACTTGACTCTGTTTCCATTGAGGTCAAGGCATTTTCATTCGAAGAAGAATAGAATCTATTTTGGTTTTCCTTTCAACATTGGAAATCAGTGTCTCACTGATTTTTGTACTCAGTGATGCATTGTTAGAGATTTTTTTTTTTTCCATGTAGTATAATCTCTGCTTCCACGTTCTGAGTCTTTTTGGTTGTTTGTTCAAAATGATTATTGGCATTGTTAGGAAAAACATGTATGTTACATTGGGTGGGTGATGGTTAATTTGTTAAAGAGCTGTTTAGTTGCCTGACATGATTGCAAGAATGCATTTCTGTAACTAAAGGCATCACACAGAAAATAATTTACACCACTTTAGCTAAAACTAAAGAGAATTTTTTTGTCATTTCAGAGCTGGTTTAATGACAGTATATAAATTCCATGGCTCCCTACAAGAAAAAAAAAAAAGTCTGAAACTGTTGTTTCATTGAATACTGCCTGTAATTTTTCTGTGGCAAAGAACCAGAACATCCCTAGGAAGCTAGAATCACTACTTTTCTAGTTTCAGATGGATTTAATGATGCTGCAGGGAAGCAGGTTTTGTGCTCTGCAAATCATAGTTCATATCTGGCAATGAAATTAGAAGTAAATAGGCCTCAAATACCCCTTCCAAGCCCAGTCAGTGCAGATCTCACTCCTTTAATCTGCACTGATTGCTGAGGCACCTGCGGTAATCTATGCCTTTGCCCTCAAGGTGCTAAACAGGTTTATGGAGAGAAAATCCCTCATCTGCGCAGACCCTATGGACCAATTTAGTCCAGGGCCTTCCTAGGTGTTTGGGAGACTTCCAGCAAGCACGCAGATTTGTGGCATGGACAACCTATATATGCACATGCCTTAATGACATGGTTTAGTAGTAGACTTGGCAGTCCTGGGTTAACAGTTGGACTTGATTATCTTAGAGGTCTTTTCCAATCTAGTTGATTGTGTGATTCTATGTGAGTGTCACTGTACCAAGAAAGCTGAGTGTCATCTTGGTCTTGTAATATAGGCTTCCATGCACCTGTGTCACAATAGGTCTCCTGGGTGTAGGGATTGTCAAAAGATGGAGCCCTGGAATGTAAGGATGTGAAGACATCAATGCTTGAGTCCTCGGGTCAGGAACAGAGCAGGGCAGGACCTCATCTCTTGCTGACAGCTTTCTTCACATGCGAAGTGTCAGGAAGGCAGTCCTGTGAAAATGTTTGTCTGTAATATTGTAATGCAGATATACCGGAGAGAGAAAAGTGAAACAAAACCTAGACAGGACAACCTATGGGCAAGTTGCTTGATGGTAAGGAAAATAACAAATGGGACATTTGATAAGCTACAAGTAGTGGCTCTTTATCCTCAGTTTAGGATTACAATAAATGAGTCATTGAACTGAAAATCAGTAAGGTGACATTTTCACTTAAATAATTCTGTAATGACTGGTTAAATCCATAAAACCTTCCTCTGTCATGAAATGTGGTATGGGATAGTCTGGAGTATGATTTCCGGAATCGGGTCCTTCACGGTACCTTTGTGCACATCTCCTTTCCCCTTTGCACTTAGGAATGTAGACCTGACTCTGTAATACTTAGTCACACAGAATAATGTTTTGTTTCTGAAGCCGAGACAAAACAAATCAAGATTCTTAGCACCTGTGTAAATGTGATAAATTACAAAAAGCAAACTTGGGTCCTAATTTTGAAAAGCCAATGTGTTGCAGTGATGTTTTCAGCTTGTTGCTGTCCCGCTGCTCTGAAAGAGCAGCTGCTCTGCTTCAGTGCCTGCTTCTTTCTGGAAGGTGCTTTATGATTTAAATCACTTCTTTGGGTGGAGAAAAGCAGAACTCTAACTCAGCAACAGCTGTTCATATTGACTTGACACCAAGAAATAAAACCAATTGTAAAGGATCACTACAAGGATAGAGAAGAATAGGCTTAGCTAATAAAAGGCTGCTGAAAGCAAAATTTAAAAGAAAGGCAACATACTACTGGGATTTAACTCTTTATTCAGAGCATAAAAAACATGCATATGGTTTTATGCATTTAAAAATAAAGTGTTGTTTGGTGGGTTTTTGTTTTGGTTTGGGTTTTTTTTAAGGGAGGTTTTTATAATATGCATTGCTTATAAATCTAGAATAATCTCTTAAATCAGCAGCATCCATGCACGATGTGGGCATTTCAAGCAAAGAGCTGTCACCACATGAAATCCTTTTGCCTTTTTTGGCTGGAGAAGAAACACTTCCAAACATCTTGCAAAGGCAAGAGGAGGAGCAGCCTGTACAGCCTTGTATTTGTGACTCTTTATGCCATGTGCTTTTAGCAGAGTGTGGCATGTCTTGTGGGTAGCTCCGTCCGCTGTCCCCCCCCGTCCCCCCCCAGCTCAGATTATCTAACAGTTAATCTTTGTTGTTGATGTGCTGAGTGACAGCAGCTCATTCAGGAACAGACTCAGGGTGGGAGGGGGAGCGGTTCTGAGAGTGAGCTATTTCAACCAAACATTTTCCTTTTAGCGATTTGTAGGATTAAATTTCAGGCTGTTGCCTACGAAACTTGGCATTAACAGCCAATGCGTTCGTCACCTTACCTCTTTTCCTCAACTTCCCTTCTGGAAAGAAATAGTGACATAGTTTATCACTGTCAGTCTCCCTTGACCAGCTTATAAGACTGTGATTACCCTTTTTCATCACCTTTTAATACTGACCAAAATCTAGGTGGTAAAATTCACATTCCCCTTGCCTTTTTCCTTTGTACCGGGGTGCGTTTCTTCTCAGCATATACAGAATAGTTCATAAATCTATGTTACCATTAACCTTCTTCATTTCTAGACAGAAAGTTATTATTATTGTTTTTTTCTCAGCATATGTGTGTATGTAACCATCCATATTCAAGCTAGGCTATTTGCTCCTCACCTAGGGCAAAGGTGGGAATACGTGCCTTATATTATCGACATTTATTGCACTATCTTTCTTTTATTTCAGTCAAGTCCATTGTTCTGTAGATCCTGATGTGGCTTCTAAGTACCAGTTTACATCGTGCTTGATAATTTGTATAATGTCTCAATGGTGAAACCTCTTGTAGTCATCTTTCTCCCTTTTCATGACATAAAGGGGGCAGGAAAGACCTGCCTCTAAGTCTAATTAGCGTGAATGAATCTGTGTCTTGTACGTGCTTCTCAGAGGCTTTGCTGTCTCTTATCCATATTACTGTCACAGCTGAGGAGCACATCACAAGGGCACCCTGGTGCGGGCCCAGAGTGCTTTATCTGTACAGATTACTGCAGTGTGTTCGTGCGGGGTGAATCCAGACTCTGCAGCTTCAGCTTTCACAAAGCCTCTTCACAAGGGGAAAACAAATTATGTTAGCTAAAGTGTAGCAACTGTCAGGAGGTAAAAGCCTAATGAAATTAAGACAATGTGCATTTCTTACAGGTTGCAGCAAGTGCTATGGGAAGGCTGAGAAATAATTAGAGCCTGGTAATAGGCACTAAAACTACAGATACCTTGTCTTTTCCAGAATTGCATTTCACTTTAGTCTATGTGTATATGGTATAAGAACATCTTTTGACATCACAGATACAAGATTTCAGCCAGTACAGACAGGGCTGAACTGATAACAGCATAGGGGACAGGGCAAGACCTAGACAATCTGGCCAGGATAACAGGAAACCTCAGCGTGGAGTCACGGGCTCATAGTGTATGTATTTTATTTAGGAATGCTGTGTTTGCTTTGTTGGACCTGCTAAACTTGTCCTAGCCACTACAAGCAAGCATCCTGTCTGATGTTATTTGTATCTGGATGTTTCTGTCCATGGGGAGCATAATGCTTATTGTCATGGTGTTTAGAAGGTACTGAAGGCAGTCGATTGAGAGATGCCAAGTGGTCTTTTGAAAGGACTTGGTGGTGCAAAATGCTAGGAGAAGCTCTGATTCTGGTAGTGAACGAGAGGACATAGTATCCATGTATGAACATGAAGGCTTCAGGGGTTGTCTGGGGCTGTGAATAAAATGGGGGCTGGCATAGTCAGGAAAGAATCCCCTTGGGCTGCTGGATCAGCACAGGTGGACCTTTTAGCTTCTAGACTAATAGCTTGAAGGGTCATGAATAAAACTTCTCTGTGTGATCAAAGGTGGTGGTCTGCTATCTCTTCTCCTCCACATTCCATTTCTGAAGGATGAAAACAGAGATGGCTGGAGCAGCCCAGGATCTTGGATCTTCTATTAGTCCTCTCTGAGTCTGACTTTTTTCCCCATGTTATTTTTCATGTCTGCCCTATGTAAGACTCTTGACTCCTGCCCTAACCCACAGTCCTATTGCAGATGTAACCCTTTCACTCTTCTTCGATTATCATAGTTGATCAGTCTGTTTCTAAGTCAGCATCTGTCATTCTGAAGGGATCCACATGGAAGGACACTTTGTACCGTGCCATGTGGCATCTAGCCCTCATTCCCTCTGATTCAGGAAGCTGCTCTGAAAACCCCACCAAAAAAGCAGCTGTTTGGCCCTGTGGTGATTCAGACACCAATTTTATTTCATTTTGAAGCCCAGAACTGTCTGCCTTGGCCCAAGGTACAGGGCTACAAAGGTTGTCCTTTCTTACAGTTCAGATTTCTGCCTCTTTGGGGTCAGTTTCTCCAGTTCTTTCTGGTTAGTCTTGTGTAACCCCAATAAACCAGCGAGGTTTTGCTGTCAGAGCATTTGGCTAATTTTTTATGCCAAACAGTGACATTTTGAATATTAACTATCTGCATGCCATGAGTATGTAAATACTTACATATGATTATGTAACAGGCTCTTTTAAGTGGTGACTTTTGGCCACTACATTCAATTTTACCAACTGTTTCTTTCTAAAAATTAAGAAAATATAGGATAGCAAGAGCAGAAACAATACTTTTTAATGTAAACAAATTGGTTTTAGGGAGTTAATGAATGAAGCAACTCCAGAAAGATGTAAAAAGCATTGTATTAGTGACTGGAAATGTGTCATGTATAATTCAAACTGAATCCCCCAGGAAGAGTTCACCTAATATACATGAACTGTTGAGTGCTTTAATAAACAAGGAAACTGAAAAGGGCAGCCTTTGTAAGCCAGACATCTTATTAATACATACAGGTATTTGCAGCCAAGCAAAGACCACTGTATTTAACACTGAAGTGTATCTGAGAGACAAGACAGGGAATTGATAATACCACAGTGGTTAAGCACAGAACAATACAACCATCCTTTATTCCTAAAACACACAAAAAAAATCTTATCAAACCTCTGGAACCTTTTGGGATTTGCTTTCCCAGTCAGGAGTTTAGGAATAAGGGTTTCTGAACTGAACACCTGAACTTGCTACATTCCGGTATTGTTTTGTTAGTAACTGCAGAAGCCATTTCCAATATACAACCTGGCAGCGTTTGGCTTATTTTCAACCACTGTTGTAAATGTCACATAATAGCGATATGAGAGTTTCAGTTCCTTCCGTGCTAACTTCTTCCCAGATCTTAACCCAATGAAGAGTTCTAAAAGCATTGTTGTAATCAAAGGTTCAGTGAAACAAACTTTTTTCCAAGTTAATGCCACTGATCCGTGGAAGTCACTTTGCATCATTCGGCCCACATGTTACTTTTTTCCCCAGGTAAATCTGAAATGGGAATCACCATCCCAGCAAAAGCCACTGATGTAGGTCTTCAGTGTGGTGGCTGAGCCGGTTTCTTTCTGAGGGGTCCTTTGGCTCTTTAGCTTTTTTGTAGCACTTTCAGTCAAGCCTTATGTAGCAGCTCTCACTAACCTGCATGGGCTACAGCTTCCAAACAGAAGCAGGGCTCCCTGCCTTGGGATCACTGCAGTTTTCTCTGGGGCTTGGTGAAGGTCAGCTTTTTCTTGTGTTTTTGCGCTCTGCTTTGTACCGATCTGCCTGACATAGGGGAGCTGATTTAAAAGCTGCTCACAGTATTTCCTACCAGAATGAAGTCTGAAGAAATCAGACTGAAGAAAACCTTCACATTTTTGCGTGCATTTTTTTGAATGTATTTCTGGATGGCTCTGTACCTCCACACATGCCATGAATGAAAATATGATAGACTGATGTAGATTTCAAACCTGTTGTCAGTGTGGCTCGCTGTGGTAATTGCCTAGTGACCTCCCTTTTGGGTCCTTGGCAAAACCTGTCTTTTTAACAGCAGGTACTTCTCCTATGACCTCTGATTATGGATAGCTAGAGAGTATTCCCCTCTTGCTCTTTCTCTCACTTCTTGTAAACAAATAGGTGTTGTCTAGTGTGGTCATTTTTCCCTGAGGGCTTTCTTTGACTGCTTTTCAGATAAGTCTATACTGAGATGATCAGCTTTGTGGTTCAGGGCAGCCTTCTGTGTGGAGATTGAGCACCTTGGCCTCCCACATATTTGGTTTAATAACAGTGAGTGGATTGCTTTGGAGGGCATTCATCCTTTTTTTCTTTTTCTTTATTCTTTTTTTTGTAAACCAAAGTTACCTCAAACTGCGGCTGTATTTATTGTTGAAGAAGAGAGGAAGGCGTATGCCAATATCTCACCTTTTTAGACTGTTGGAAGAGCCTCAAGGTAGCTAACTTGTTACCAACTGAGTTGAGATGCCATTAATTCCACGTTACGATTTCAAATCAGACCACTCATTGATTTTGAGGGGAGCACACCTGAGCACACTTATTTCCTTTTCTGGGCACTGACTCATACAACCTGTGGCGTTCCCCATTTAGACTATTAGGTTTAACTTTTATCTGGTTTTCTTATCTTTCCTCTTAACATTTAGATGGCAGGTTTTGAAAAGAAGCAACTGATCTACAGAAGTGTCTCAAGCAGAATGCATTGTTTCTATGGGGACACACACCAACTTTTGGGGGGCTGGGAGTGGGAAAGGGGGGTTGGCAAATCCACTAAAGATTTTAGGGACTACCGGAATGCCTGCAAGTGCTATAAGGTAAGAACTGAGAGAAGCATGTAAAAAATGCTGTTGGAAGTGACCTCAAAAAGTCATTCATGCCAACTCCCTACCCTTCAAAGTAGAAACAACTGTTCTTATCGGGCACAAAGGTTTGGTTTGCATCTTTATTAACCTGATTGCTCTTACTCACTGGTGACCTTTCTGTACTGGCTTAAATGTTTTTCACAGTGCACCGAGATTTATAAAAAGGCACATCTTTTATTAAGCTAGGTGCACTTTATTTTGTTTGTAGATGGCATAAATGTTCTCTGAAATGGCTGTGCCATGTGTGTGGAACTCCCATCTTTTATTATTAGTAATCTCACAGTGCTCCACAGAGAGGAAAGGAGGAGGAAAAAAGATCTGACAGTATTCACTAACAAACCTGAAATCTTTGTTGATCTACTTTGTTTGCATCTCAGTGCTGTGTTGAAAGAACATTTAAAACTTACCACCAGAAGTCTGGCTAAGAGAAGAATTTCATTCAATTTTGGGTCGTTTTTATTCTTTCTCTCTTGGCTTCTGGAAGTGGCTATCCAGGTTTAAGTGTCTGCAGTGTATTTTTGGCATAGAAGACTTGTATGTGTTGACTTTTAATGTACCAATCTTTGAGACTGCCAGGCTTGCCTTCTGGGGAAATTTTATATAATTGGAGTGTCACATGAAGTGTGTTGCTTTTTTGCTAAATTCCTTTAAAGTCGCTGAAACTTCCCTCTTTTATTTCTGACGTTCTTTCATTTCATGTCGTAAATAACACTGAACTTGCTGAATTGCTGCCCATGAATTGCTTCAAGATGTGATGAACAGAAACAAAAGGGGAGTGAGAGAGGATTTATTCAAACTTGACATTAACATGAGCAAGTGGCACTTTGAGGCACTGCCCTACATAAATACCAGGAACCCCAAAGCATTTGCAAGAATTACAGAACTGATGTGCTACTTTAAAGCCATCCCAAATGGAAGCAGGATCAGAAAGCATGAAAGCGTCAGATCAGAATCAGAATCATCAAATCAGAATCATCAAATCAGAATCAGAAAGCATCTTTTTAGCATGAAAGACCAAAGGTTAGCAGTGCTGCTGGTTCGTGACATGTTTAAACACCCAAACACACAGACAGCAGTGTTATCATTGTTAAATGTATATATAATGCAGTAATTTTGCATGTTTAAAAAAATCCGTATCCTTGTATTCTCAGAAATACAGGGACGTTTTATCTGAAAGGCACATCAGAGCTATAGCCCTTTCTTCTCATCATGCCCACATGCTTTTGACAGTGGAAAAAGGATGCACTGAGCAGATGAAGAGGGATTTATTTGTCTGCAGGGGGAACATTCTTCAATAATTATAGCTCCTTTTTAGTGGTCGTTTGGAAATAACATCTTTGAAATGAGATTGTGGAGTTCTTTTAGCCAGGGCATATATCTGGCAGTGACTCATTCAAACACTGTTTACAGTGGCATTTCATGAAGTCTGCAGTCCTATTTTGCTGACAATTGCAACCTGCAAAATGCTGGGACATACTGTAGGGTTTTAAGAAAATGTTTTTCTCTTACACCTGCCAGGACATTTGGGGCCCTGTTCCCTTTCTTCAGGATGTCTGTAACTTCCATATATAATCAATAGGAATTGCTCATATCCTGTGCTAGGAAAATAAGGCCTTGTCAGCCAATGTGTTAAACTCTGTTGTCTAAAGAGCAGTGTATGAATAAAAATATCCAGCTTTTTCGGTATTGGTAGCTGGTTTTCCTTCTTCTCAGTAGCCCTTCCATAGTTAATTTTATATACTAAAGGCCTGAGTCTGCATCATTTTCAACCAGTGTGAGATTTAACTTTAAGTATGGGAAGAGCTGGCCTTACCGAGAATATGTGCATGACTTCATAACTTTCCTCCCTGGTTGTAAGGTGGGAAAATAAGGTTTATAAGACATTTGCTTTTCGGATATTATAAATGTGCTCTTGAGGCATTTTTCTTACAGTCATGGCAAGGTGTACATCATAAAGATTTGTAAAAGAAGCTGCGTATCCAAGCTCCACAGGGACTTAATAATGGTAAGGTCCCAGAGCATGTTTCTCTGTATTGCATTAGAAAGCAAAGCATTCCAGTGACTTTCTCCTTGTGAAATCCAGAGAGATAAACAGTGTGCCTCTATAGAAGTGTAAATATTTTTCTTCAAGACATTTAGAGTTTCACATGCTGTTGAGAGTTGTTTTCCTTTTTTCTAGTGTGAGAAGGCCTGCATATTCAAAACATTTTCAGGCTTGCTGTGTAGTTTAGCTAAGGGTGGGTGTATCTCACAGAGCTTGAGGTTTGGTTAACACTGCCAACTATTTCTGGGTTCACATGGTTCATTCAGCTAGTTGAAGCCTGAAAAAACACTTCTTCTGTGTTTCATTTGCAGAGTTTTTCCTCTTTTCAGTTTGCTTTTGTTTGTTCTGTTTCATGTTTTGAGCTAGGATTTCTGCTCTGTGCTCAAATTGGAACATCACCTTAAGAAAGATTGTGTGTGTGTTTTGGAACATGCAGCGTGTGGTGCCTCTCCGGTCTCTCTCCTGGAGCCAAGGATGACCAACTCAATAATAAATATTAAGGAATTCTTAAGTGACACTGTCGCATGTGAACAGCGACATCTGGCCATCTTAAACTTCCCATCAAGTAATCTCACGTCAACACTCAGGTTACTTTAAGCCCAAACGCAGATGGGAATTACAGTTGCCGTGGCAGGTATTGGTGACTGCTGAATAAACGCATGCACCTACATATCCTTCCCAAATGCTTGTTTAGACTTATGTCCATGTGGGAAGAAACTCAGTACTAAGTTCATATTTCTTAAAACCTTCTTTTCATAATAGCTGAATTTGCTCGAAATTAGACCAGGTAAGTTTAACATCTCCAAGTTTCAGTTTCTGATGGGAAGCTGGGATGCACATCTAAGAAGTCACAGAGTGGTTTTTACATTTTTCTAGTCTGATCTGTTTACCACAGATAATCAAGTTTCAGTCAGTTTCTCCTGCTCTGCCTGGATAGGTTATTCAGCTCAGATAACATGATGCCCTCGAAAAATGATTCTACTCCCCTGTTTAATCACCCCCACGGTTTAAAAACATTGTGATTTATTTCTGATTTGAAAAGACTACCTTAAGACTCCAGCTATTAATTGTAGGTGTGTCTCTTTCCAGGTAGACAAAGGCCATCTTAGTAACACTTATTTTCTCTTATTCAGAGCATGTGTACGTATATATATATATATGTAGATATTGATATATATGTAGGTACAGATATATATGTATATTCGTAGAATCAAGTCAGCTTCTGGTCCTGTTTTCAATAAACTAAGCTACTGTCATTCTCTGGGTCTCCCCAAAGCACTTTCTCTGCAGCTGCGAGCAGTGGTGTTATTCTGCTGTTCCTCTCAGTTGCTCTTTGCTTCTGCTCACTGTTTCCTGTTGATAAATCCCAGGATTGTACTTTTTTTGCCATGAAGTTACCCTTGAACTACATCCTGATGTGGCACTTTCTCATTTGGTTGGCTAACCTGTCAATAATTGCTTCCCAGTTTTCAGTCTCTTTTGGTTTCCCCCCTCTTTTTTTTTTCCCCCCTTATTTGTTTTCCAGGTTGTTTGTTTGCTTCCTGGTTCCTAGAAATGCTACCTTGCCTGTAGGCTGCATTAGGAACTGTGTATTGCTGCAGGGGACTGAGTGATCCCTGGCAACCCTCCCCTGCCATTAAGTCTGCTTTGTTATACCATTTCATATAGGAAATGGGCTTTATTGTGGTATACGGATGGGCTGGATTTTCCTCAGAAACATTACTAGGTATGTATGGGGAGCTACACAAACTAAATGTAAGGAGTGTATCTGAAGATATTCCTTATTCTTCATTGAGTCATCAGTGGGTTAGGTTGCTCTCTGCTGTGCTTGGGACTCACAGACTAGAGCATGAGTGAGTCAGGGAAACCAGAGCTGCATTCCCAGCTCCGGTGTTGATTTTTCTCTGTGACTTGAACACCTAGCTCCACTCTCAGCTGATAATATTTGCCCACTACATTACAGCCACTGGAGAGAGAAGATGATGGTTTTACAGAGCTGTAGAGAATAACATCCAACCTTTTGGTGGGATTGGAAGCAGTCATGTCTAGACAAGGTCACATGCAGAAAAGGTGAATCCGTGGTGCTGGGCAAGTTAGTGCAACTTGCTGGTATTGCTGAAAACTGGCATAGAGAGAGCTCAGTGGCTGTATTGTAAAGAGAGGATTTTAGCTGCTTCCACACATTTTTTGGCTATATGAGTGAAGGATCAGGTTTGTTACTTACTTAGGCTGAACAGTAGCAAACAAGGTTAAATCATCCCTAACCTAGACTACAGAGCTGACAGTTGAATCAGTCAGAGGAATATTAGCTAACATCATGATAGCTCATTTTGGGGGGGGAACAAACAAACGAAACAAAAATCTAGGAGTCTACTTAAGCAAACCCTCTACTACCCCAAAACAGTCTTTTTAGATGGCTTGTTCTCTGTTTTGTCTCAATTGTTCTTAGTTATGTCTCTATTCTTGTTATTGTGCCTTTTTTATCATATGAACTGTTACTGAATTTTGGTTTTAGAATACCACAACACCATAGTTAAACAGGAGTTTGTGCATCCCAGGCTTTTCCCATGATGTACAAAGAGGCCCTAACCACATTCTCTGAAGTTGATGTTCTTTAAAATTGTTTTAACCTGGGTTGCATTGGTGTAGGTGATTGAACTGTATCGGTTTAAAATGCAATTTTACTTAAGCTTATGTCTGTTCCTAATGTAGAAAAGACACAACATTTGTCTTCTGCTTGATTATAGTTTTTTTCTCATTGGACATTTTAAGTGGTGTTTGCCCTACGGGTTCTGGGGACAGCTGGAGAATTGCAAAACTAACGGTGTTAGGGACTAATAAAATAAAACTTGATTTCTTAAGAAAGGGGGTAAATTTCATTACCTGAATAATACTGGTTTGCGCTGATCTTTGTCTGATTGTACTAGCTTTACGTTTTTGATTTCAGTATGTGGAATTGGTCCCTAGTTTTAAGTGGCATTTAACCACACTAGCTGAAAGTGAAGGCCAAAGATTCAGCAGCTCTGTCCCATCCTCAGGATGGGAGGTTTCCCTGACAAGGTTCTTTAACAAACAAGATGTCTCCAGCAAAAACAAGAGAGACTATTATTCCTGTTTATGTCTGGGGTAAACCAAAGTAAAACATGTCCCTCTGTTTTCTCCATTTTTGTTTATTTAATTAATTTAGGAAGTCATTGGCATTAAGGTGTTTAATAGCTCATAAACAGATAGGGGCTACAAATGTTCCCCCTAATTGGTGTATGGCTGAGGGCAGGGAAGAAACCTGCAATTGGGTTGGGTGAGATTTTGAGGGAGGCAGGTGATCAGGAGGCTGGAGCACCTCTCGTATGAAGACAGGCTGAGAAAGCTGGGCTTGTTCAGCCTGGAGAAGAGAAGGCTCTGGGGAGCCCTTAGAGCAACTTCCAGTGCCTAAAGGGGGCTACAGGAAAGCTGGAGAGGGACTTTTAACAAGAGCCTGTAGTGACAGGACAAGGGGGAATGGCTTCTAGCTGGAAGAGGGGAGGTATAGATTAGATGCTAGAAAGAAGTTCTTTGCTGTGAGGGTGGTGGGACACTGTCACAGGTTGCCCAGAGAGGCTGTGGCTGCTCCATCCCTGGCAGTGTTCAAGGCCATGTTGGACGGTGCTTGAAGCAATCTGGTCTAGTGGAAGGTATCTCTGCCCGTGGCAGGATGAGCTTTCAGGTCCCTTCCAACCCAAACCATTCTCTGATTCTATGACACTGCACTGCTTGTTTCCCTTCCTTTCCTTCTTCTGCTCCTCTTGCCTCAGCATGCAGAGGCTGACTTCTTCTTTCCTAGTCCCCCTGGACCTGGAAGACATGCAGTTCTGGGTGTCCACCTTGCTGGAGGGCAAAAGGCTGCTTTGCAGGCAAGATGTGAGGCTGTTGCTGGACCCATAGGAGTGTGCGTTTTTCAAATAGTTGGGAAGGCAAAAAGAAGAAGGCTACTTGGACTGATAAATAAGGTCATTTCAATATTTCTTTATAGTTTTCTGAATGATATTGTTATCACTGATTAAAAATAAACAAGAGCTAATTCCACACGAAAGCCAGACTGCTGCTTTTGCAGAAGGTACGAAGATTTGTGGCATCATCCCTGTGACGCTAACATGAGGTGACAAAGAAGAAGGCTCAGGCTTCTGGCTACAGCCTACACTGAGTATAATGACTAAAGCCTGTTTTCTTCCTGGGAAAGTCTTTAAAATGGCAGCAGCTAAAACAAAATGTTGGCAAACATGCCACTATAAATCAAACCTATCCATCCCCTGTATGGAAAAGTATCTTCAAAGGTATGGAATAGCTTCCATATGGAGCAGCTGAGTAAGACGGGGATAATTCAGCTTGGAAAAGAGATGACTAAGGGCACATATTGTAGAGGTCTACTCCTGTAAGTATCTAATGGCATTGAGGGATGTTCAGCAATTTTAGAGGGTTTGGCAACATGTTGGTGATGCTTTGCCTCAGATTTGGCTTGTTTCATTCTGCTGATGTGTTCCTGGTCCTCTGCCTGAGATTTGGCTTATTCGTCCTTTTTACCATTCATTCTCACTGTTTTCTTTCATTTGCTCTATTTTAATTCATTGTTCTTACCAGTTATTTTTAATCCCATCCTCCTGCACAAGGTGATAAAAGTGATTAGTGTTTTTGCATCTCTGGGGAAGTTTTATCTGAGTGAGGAAAGAGGAAATCCTCTGAAGTGATTTTACTAAGTTCCTGGACTGCTGCACCAGCCCTGTTTCTTGCCCAGCTAATGCAGGGTCACTTGAACTGGAATATGCCCAGCAGCGTTGCTTAAAACCACACCAGATGTGCTGTGCTCTTTACTTATTTTCAGTCATCTGTGCTTTTTAAACCACAAACCGCTCCGGCCCTTGTGGAGCCCCTGGAGTTGTAGTGTGTGGATTCAATCAGAGTTGTCTTAATCTTTTGGTTTGGGGATTTTCTGTGTTGGATTTGTAGGCAAGGGTGTCTGAGGGCTGCTTCTGTGAAGCTTTATCTTCCCTGGAGGAAAACTGATAATGCCCTGTAAGGCTGCTCAGACTAGCAGGTTTGGTGGTGCAGGAGGAGGATGTGCACGGTCATGCCTGTCCAAGCACTAGACAGTGTCAGCACATCCTTTTTCCTGCAGCCTGGTGTGCCCAGTCCTTGGGTCTGTGTGAAAGCAGGGGAAAGGGGGCTGTGGGGAAGCTAAGGCAGCCTGGAGCTGTCCCAGTGTAATAATTCAGGTACCAAGGTGGAGGACCTTCAGCAAGAGCTCTGCTAGCTGGTGGGGTGACCCTCTGCACCTAGGATTTGCTGGGGAGGGTGAGTGAGAAGTCAAGGGTCAGAGCAGCGCCTGCGTGGAGGCTCTGCAGTGCCCTAGGGACCGTGATCAGCTCACAAGTGCTGCAGTCCCTTTGAAGCCGGTCAGGCTTGCGCTGGGAACTGGTGTACTCCCAGTCATAGGGACCGGTGATGAGAACCGGTGATTAAGAAGCCCTCATCTGCTCCCCATCTATTTCCTTTAATGAATAGTTTTCAGCTAGAATTGTAGATGGAGCCTCGTGGGTTTAAGAGGTATTTTCAGCTATATTAAAAGTGTTTGAAACATTATTTTAGAACTCAGGCATTTCAGTTCAAATCTTTGCATATGTGTCTTTGTCTCCTTTTCTTTTTTTTTTTTTCCTTTTTTAATGGCTTAGAAAGTTTCTAATGATACTTTACACTCCAGGGTCAAATGTTGTGTGTTTTGCATGTAGCAATAATATTTTTTAACACTTTTCTCTAACGTTATGACTAAATGTGCAGGGTTTGTTACTGCATCACAAAAAACACTGATTTTGTGTCTAAATTTAGATTAAAAGCTGTAATTAATCTACATAATAACAGCTACATTTTTTTTCTGTGTATAGTCTCATTCTTGCTTCCGAATTTTCTGTGTGTTTTCAGTATTCTCTGTTCATTAAATCTGCAAAATATGAACAGCAGGTAAGTCTATTAGCAAGACATAGAGCCATAGAATGGTTTGGGTTGGAAGGGACCCTAAAGCTCATTCAGTTCCAACCTGCCTGCCATGGGCAAAGGGACACCTTCCACTAGACCAGGTTGTTCAAAGCCCCATCCAACCTGGCCCTGATATAATTCCATATTTAAATATGCAGACAACAACTTCAGTTATTTTCAGTGTCATAGATTTGTTGTCCTCGTTTTACCTTTGATTATTCCGTGTGGTTTTGCACACCTGTAGGTTGCATTTCTACTGAACATATTTTGGCTGTGGGATTAAAGTTTGGAAGGGAGGAATTCGAGGTCCCTGCTGCAGTTAGCTGTGCTGGAGGTAGCTGGCCTGGTGTTTGCACTGCGAAGCTCTGCTTCTTGCCAGGGTTCACCTCTTGGTCACCAGCATTTCCCCATGTGGTGTGTTGTGGGAGCAGTCACAAACAGCAAGCAGTATTGCCTTCCTAAAGCATTCCATTCTTAGCAGCTGACTGTTTTTATGGTGTATTCTGTGCAAGCATCCTAATTTACCCAATGAGAGCTTACCACAGGAAGGATACATAGTTTGAAGGGAGGATGGTTTAAAACAGGGTTATGGTGACAAATTCAGCATATGTGTCCCTGTGCAGGGAGTTGGCCATGATGGCATCTACTAGCTCTTGTCGAATTACTCTGCTAGCAGAGGGAAGGGCACCTCAGGCAGGAAGGGCTGTGCTGAACCCTGCCCGTTTCCAAGGGGAACATGAGCAGCTCCAGCTGTTCTGCCTATTCATCCTGCCTTTTCAGAGGAGTATTGGTGCTGCTTTCCTGTCAGGGATGAGGCTGCGATTTAGATACTCTGCTCTTACCTTTCAAGAGCCTTTATTAAGTTGTTAAACATACTTTTCTCTAGTTTCCTCATTTGTAAATGAAAGTACATTTGTATCCATTCTAAGAGCACCAGGCACAGTAACTAGTTTGTGTTTGCATTGTATTCTACCCTCCCTATGTCAGATGCTTTTTAAGACATATTTTCTTTTGGCACAATTCCCCTGAAGATAACAGGGCATCTTCATCGTTAGACAGTGGGTGTATTTTGCCACAACTCTGAAAAGGTTGTATCTTACTAATAAATTGTCCATATAGCATATTTTGCAATGAGCTAGAGTGTATCCTAGCTGCAAGGCCTGCATGAAGGAGTCTGGCCACCTTGTACAGGCAAGAAACCATGAAGTATTGCAGTGCAAATTCTAGAACAGAGAGCT
The DNA here is from genome assembly GCA_039720435.1 of Amazona ochrocephala. NCBI lineage: Eukaryota > Metazoa > Chordata > Aves > Psittaciformes > Psittacidae > Amazona > Amazona ochrocephala. The sequence continues at coordinate 69,668,473 of CM077879.1, forward strand.
TACAACAAGTAGCATATGCCATTAACAGTATATATTGTTTAGTAACCAAGGGAGATTTCTAGAGAGGTCTTCAGTGCATTTGTACATTTAGTACAAATGATGAGCAGTTATAATGAAGTACTGTCCTGGTTAGGATAACAGTCTTGAAAATCTGTGCCTTGGGTTGGGGTCTGGTGAAACCTCTCACAGAACCACCCATGTGCTGTAATTAAGCGTGAATAAGTAACACCGCACTGGTTCATTAGTATTGGTTATTTCAGCAGATTGATGAGCTGACACTGTGGGAACCAAGCCCAGGAAAAGTGCAGCTATCGTGCTGAATTTGAGTTTTGTGAGTTTTGTAGCTTTTTACTTCTTTTTCCTTTGCTGCAGTTCCTGCATAAAATCAGAGGAAGTCAATATATTCTGAGCTCTTGAGGCCCTGGCAAGATCAGCATTGATTACAAAAACATGAACAGAAATTTCTTTGTCCCTAAACAGTAATAAACAGAGGCTGAGGCTGCTTTTCACAGGGAAGATCACAGCCAGAAGCATCTTGAACTCTCCTGGTTTTAGCATCAAAAGAAATGAACGGAGAGCAGCTCTGCTGGAGGTTATTGTTGTTTGCTTCAGGACCAAATAGAAAACTTTTGTATCTGTTACTTAAATACTGCGGCCAATCATTAACATCAGCAGGCCTTTTTTCTTTACAGGTTACTTCATTATCCTACTGCATATTTGTGCTTCTGCAGTAAAAAGCGTTTTGTGACAACAAGGTTGTCTAAGAAAAAAGAATAGTTTGTGTACAAGAGTTTCCTTCTTTTACAAGTGGGGAAAGCTCTGTAGGGAAGAGGTGTCACTCCTCTGTAGTTGCTGCATTTGCCTTTTAAGGAAACCTGATTTACAGTTAAATGTTTTGGAAGATGGGCAAAGGACCAAGGCGAGTGCTAACGGTGCCGAGGAGAAGCGGGAAATGAGGGAGAGGATAAGGAAATATCTCTCTGCTTTTAAACAGAGAAGGAAAACAAGTTGGAAATGTGGGCAGGGGGGAGGAGGGAAGATGAAAGCACCCACGTCATTGCAAAGCAAGGGCTCTAGAGTAAAATGGGAAAAAAGATTATGTGATGAAACCTCGTGTTCTGATAACTTCATAAGCTTGATATCCACAAAAACAGGGCTACGTGCTGCCATGCTGCCTTTGCTTCTGGCCTTTCCCTGTGTTTTTCTTCCTCTCAGGCTGGGTGCCCTAGAAGGGGGTCAGCTCTGCCCTCCTGATGTCTCTCAGTGTTAGCAGTGGGGACAAAGAATGGTCACACTCCTGCCTTCCTTTCCCAGCAGGCAGCTCTCCTACACTCCTCAAAGTGTGAGGGCAGAGCGAGGCTGCCAGTTTGGGGTACCAAGGGGAAGGCATTGCCTGCGGGACCTAGAAGTGGGTTGGCAAAGACTTCTACATCCCACTCTGCAGCCTTCTCCCACCATAGGGTGAAATCCTGCTCAAAATCTCATCCATCCCTTGCCCGTGGTACCCTTTCTAGGATGAGCGCTGAGAGAAGAAGTGGACGGGCCCATCCGCAGAATGCAGTGTGGTGTTCAGCAGAGCTGGCATGCACAGCTCTGAGACACCAACCCACCCTCCTTCCTCTACATCAGAAACACACCCTTCTGCCTCAGGTCAAGTCTTAAACTGGGGCTTTGAGAAGCAAGAGGCACCAACTGGCTTAGCCCATCCTTTCTTGTTTGTCACTGGTCGCAGAAACAGGTATGGTTTCCCCACTTGGCTCATAGAGGTACTTCTTGGCATAATCAGACACCTGACTTTGGCCCTATTGTTTCACTGTCATGGCTTGACTTACCCTTCTTCTTTTCAGGGGAGATACAACTTTCAGTTCACAGTGAATGAGTCTGTAGTTTGAGACCAAAGTTCCATCTGTCCCTCTGTTTCTCGCAATGCCAACAGCAGCTGCTTGGAGAAGAGTATAACCATGGGGTGAACATTTCGTCCTGCCTCCCCAGAATCACTCTCCCAGCCTCCAGCAGTTTGTGGTCCTTGGGTGTCTTTTGTACTTGGTGTCTCTATGATGTTTTGAATACCAAGATCCTGTCTTTTAGCCCCTTATTTTCTCATGTGAGGCCCTTACTATTTTATTCAGATGCCTTTTTTGCTTTAGAGTCTTTGGTGAGGAACCTCACTGAATAACTTGAGACAACCTGATCCGTAGCTGTCTGTATCTGTTATGAAACCTCATTAGAAATTGGTGTCCTTTCTAGTCCTCTGGCATTGAGACACTTTATATAAGAGATTATAGATGACAGTTTGCAGTCATTTCACCTATGATATATGATGCACCCACTATGTATTACTGTTATTTGCTGTATATGGCTCTTCCCTTTGCCAGTTTTTTCTATAATCTCATTTACTGGTACTTCAATTTGAGACCAATGCCATAAATGCTCCATAAAAGAGAGTTCCTGCAGGGAACTGTCCTTTTACCCAGTTTGCTTCCTGACCAATAATGGTTCCCAGTTGGCCTACCTAAGAGTCTAGAGAGTTGTTTACACAATATTACGCTACTCATTCTCTGAAATGGGTGAAGCACAGAAATCAGCTTTTCTAAAATACTGCTTTGGTTTCCAAAAGTAATTTTTTAGTTCACAAAAATGTAATTTAAGCTTATCTTTATTTTTAAAGGAGAAACACAGTTAACAGCTGATATTCTGGTCAATTTGTAATTGCACTATACAGAACAGAAGAACTGAGATTGGCCGCTCTTTGGATGATGTTAAACACTTAGAGCCCTTATTGCAACCATGAAAATATTGAAACAGTTTAGATGGCATTAAAATTGAGTTAAAATGCCGTCTGCTTAACCTGTGTACCATTTCCCATGTAATTTTGTTGTAAAGAAACCAAACACAATTATCAAGCGATAGTATTTTCAAAGAGAACAAGGTCTGTAGCAAAAGGTAATATATTCTAATAGGCCAACTGGCCATTCTTGGTTACAGCTTAGACCATCAGAACTACAGCACCATCACACTGATTCCTTTCTTCCTTTTCATTCTCTTCAGTGCTACTTTTATAGCTGAGCTGTTGTTCTGGAGAGAAAATTAAAAAAAGTATTGTTTAGAAAATGTCTCTGCTTTGCTCCAAATTGGCTTTAAAATGTTGCATGTCATCCAGATCGTATGGTAAAATCCATTCACATGGACACAGGCGGGAGCAGGAGCTATAGCAGGAAAACCATCGCATGGATGGCAGCACAGTAAGTCCTTGTGGAGAGCAAACGCTGCTGAGCTCGCAGAAGGCACCGTGGCCGAATTGGCTCATGGTGTGTGAGGCTGGCTGGACTCACAGACCACGGGCTGCAGAGCTGGGCACAGGCAGGCTGTCAAGTTGTTTAGAGATGCATCTGGTTTGCTTTTTTTCTAATAGCTGCTAGTTACTGAAGTTGGTTCCTAAAAATGAAAGTATTTCTTCAAGAAGGGAGGGTTGCTTAGGTTCTTACGCCCTCCTGCAAGGCTTCTATTCCTGAGCTCTGAGCAGGATTGAACACTGTTTTATCAGGACAATTTCTAATCTCTAAAATAGTGTTTGAGTTTTCAGTTACAAAATCTGGAAAAGGAAATATGTGAGTACTTAATTTTGATATACAACATAAGAGAATTCCTTATTTATGTCTTGATAAGGCATCTTGGAGAAAACTCTATCCCTCCCGAATTGGAATTCTATTCAAATACTTTAATTATTTCTCAGAGTGACTTCTGGCAATTGCCAAGCATGAAGAATTAAATCTTCTCTTCTAAGCTCTGTCAGAAACATACCATTTTAGAGCCACCATCAAAAATTGGCAAGGCATTAAAGCAGCAGCCTGCCACTGCTGGGCCTGACTGCTAATTAGGAGAGCAGAGGACCGTTGTCAGTATCACCCCTGAGGCTCCCTGAGCAGACTCAAGAAATATAACAGGTTTGTCGGCGCAGCCTGTGGCCAAGGTGGAGGATTGACGTACATCTTCAGATGTAAAATCTGTTCATTTCTTCTACAGAAGCCACTGTTACAGAACTTCTTTCTTTTCCTCTGTCACTCATGAAAAGATTGTTACGCTGGAAAAAGGTATCAATTTTGCATAAAGGTATCCAAGCTGAAATGTATTTCCATAGCCAGGTACTGCGTGAAGGGTGAAGGTTTGAAGAGAGTATTCCAGGTCTTTTTTCTGAAGTGCAGATCTTGCCATTGAAAACACTCTCTGACTTCATCACTGCTTCACAGCTCCATCATCCACTGCCGCGTGTAGGTCTGGGAAGGCAGCTGGTGCCTGCTGCAGGCTCAGTATCCATCGCCCTTTGCTCTGCAGATCATAGAACCATAGAATGGTTCGGGTTGGAAGGGAGCTTAGAGATTATCAGGTTCCAGCCCCCTGCTATGGGCAGGGACACCTTGCACTAGACCAGGTTGCTTCAAGCCCTGTCCAACCTGACCTCGAACACTGCCAGGGATGGGGCAGCCACAGCTTCTCCGGGCAACCTGTGCCAGTGCATCACCTTACTCATACTGAAGAACTTCTTCCCAATATCTAACCTAATTTAATGCTGCCATAGGATGCAGAGGTCAGAAGCAGAAAAGCTGCCCGAAGACTGGTGGCACAATTTCTCTGCCCAGAAATATTTGATTAGGCAAATACACTTCAGCAAGTTAAAGTGACTTAAATCATTCAAATGCCTGTAGGTTCTGCCTTACTTGTTTTGTTATTGGCGCATAAGGAGAGAGCATTGGTATGTTAAATGTATCCCAAGCCAATAAAGAGAAAAAAAAAACTCCATTCACTGTAGCCTGAATGACTTTGATTTATGAATCTCTGATTCATCCTGGCAGCTACTGAAAAATTCTTGTAAAACTGCATTAATCTTGGCCCGAAAAAGAAAAGAAATGCGTTAGGTAACAACAGTGCCACACAATACAGTTACTATTGTGGGTATGCTTAATGAAAGGCATCATTAGTGTTTAACTCACCAGAGAAGCAACAGTAGGTATTGTCACATACTTTCTCATTTCTTAAGTCTGTTAAACAAATGCATACCTGGACGTAGAAACGCACCTCTAACATTGACGTCTCATTACCTTATTTCCCTTCTTTAATGTGTATAGTTTTCATGTTTCATATAGTTTCAAGCATTCAGAGCTTCTGTGTTATGAGATACTGAAACTGAGTAATACAAAGATTTTGTTGTAGAAAAAAGGAAAGAGAAATAAATTACTTTCATTATTATTATTTTATTCCCAATATGGAGCATATTTGAGATCAAAAACTTAGCTTAATGACTTGATTGATCAGATAGCATTCTCTGTAGTGCCTTGGAGAAATCATCATAAACTCAATAAAATGTAAGAAAAAAAATCCAAACTTTATTATTATTTGCTGCAGATTTGAGTATTTTTTTTCCAAGAATGCTTCATTACAAATAGCAGTGTTTTCCAAGAAAATAACTAGATAGTCTGAAATTTTAATATATTAAGGGTTTGAATAAATAAAAGCGGGTGCTTTCCTCTTGCGATAGGTGCTTTTCAGCTCTGAATGCAATTTTGTTTAGCATATAGCCATGGCAATTTACTTAATATCTTGTGGTTTTTTAAACTGTCTTAAAGGCCCTAGGCCCAAGGTGGCAGTAGGCCATCCTAGCAGAGAGATTTCAAGAGGAGAGAGCAGAGGAGGGAGTTGTATGGCTGTGCTCCTGTTCAAAACCAGTTATATTTCCACTGTAACTCAAAGCCAGATAGCTGTGGGCAGAATGGGCTGGTGATAAAAAAAAAGGAACGAGGTTAAATTCATTCAGGAGATCACTTTTTTTTTTTCTCCCTCTTTTTCATTACTTTCACATTAAAGAAAGATAGGACATTACTGTGAGTGCTTGTTTTCTTATTACAAAAATATTAATTTCATAATTGAACAGTGGAATGTGTTTCTGTATTTGCAATGTGTCATACATATCTGGCCTGTGCCCTTTATTTACAGCTCTCCAAAAGCATGCTAAGCTATACTGAGTTGAATTAAACATAATTAAACATACTGCTGAGATTTTTAAAGACATTTAAAATTCAAAATAATTGGACAGTTAAAATACCTGTATTTTCAACTGAAAACTGTATCTCCCATTTTCATAGGCTTTCAGGTAATATCGTTCATACATGTACCTGAAATTGTACATCCCACATTGTACTGATGATGTTAGAGGTCACTGGCCAAGTGAATAGGCCAAAATTGTGGCTTTTGGGAGGAGTTGATGAAATTAATGTCAGTGTTTTCAGCTGTGAGACTTTTCACTAAAGGTTCTCTTTGGCTGTGTGTGAGGTGGTTGCTTTGGTTTTCTCGTAGAGTGATGTTATAGTATTTATTTTCTTCAAAGAAAGCAGAGAACAAAGGCAGCCATGTGGACGGCTAAGCACTGCTCGGGAGAATTTGTCTTATTGACTGCAGGAAAATTACTGGCATGGCACCAGTGCCCTACTCAGCAACTTTGAGACATGGCAATTTTTCCTTAGGCTGTTAGGGTAATGCTTGCATTAACCTTTTATAATAAGCAGGTGCCAGAAGAGTTGCAAAGGTAAATTTCTCTTGACTCCTGAAGATGGAATCTTACTAGACAAATAAAGGAAAATAGCTGAAAATTGTTAATGCCTTATAGAGGAGTATGAGCAGAAAGTTTGTTTCCTATCATGGATATCTAAAACTCTTAACTCAGCCAAACTATTGATTTCTTCCTATATGCTGACTGGCCTGTTCATAATCAGGCAAGCGTTACGATGGAAAGTCTCACGAGAGGAAGAGTGGTGGTGGTTGCACTTTTATTCCAAGACTTGAGGGAGGGGAGTTCAGTTCCCAACTTTGCAGCAGATTTGGTGTGCGAGTAGCAGCAGCCTGCCACAGCTATTTCAGTACCTCAAATAGATCCAGGCACCCAGCAGAATTTGATAAAGTTTCCACCACAGTTAGCATTTTCCACTGAATGCCACCCATCTGTCTGCTTTAGTGTCTCTGAAATCCTAGACACCTCCTGGTCTTTAGCATCTAGATCCCTTTGAAATTCTGGTTCATGCCCCCCAGGTTTTTTCAGTGGTGAAATGTCTGAGCTGGAGCATGAGGACCAGATCATCATGCTGCCCCAGTGAAGCTTGGGTTGGATATCAGCTTGGAGGGGGATGAAAAAGACCAAACTTGGAAACACAAGTCACCCTCTCACATCTCTATTCACAGCCAAGCAATCCCGTCCCACCTCCATGAATGTTCCAAGGTGGGCAGCACTTTGTCCTGCCACAGTCAAAATACAGGTAGTTTTGGGGTTAGCAATGTGCTGGCTCATTTCCTGGGGTTTCAGCTGAAATTCTAAAACCCCACCTCAGCATTGTCTCTGACTTCAGACAGCCCCAGTTTCTATGTTTCTTTCTAAATGCCACTTTGTGATCATTTAATATGCTGTTGCTTCTAGCATGTTTCTACAGAAAATACATCCTGTTTGTCCTTAGCCACTTAATGCAATTCAAGAATTGACTACTGCAAAACAGAACTTGGGTATAAAAATTGTCTACATACTTGCCTTGAGAAGTGGAAAGAATATCCCTCCTAATACTAAGCCATAAATTGATGGTTTGAAGCCAGAAAGGGCATTTAACAAGCTGCCCAATCCCAGATAATTTCAGACTATATTTGTCATGTACATTGTGGGTGGGGGATATAAAATAATGAAAGGAAAATAGTTTCTGTAGTGCGTGATGCAAGTAAAATGAAACAGTGCTGTACAGAAAAGCAAGCTGGTGAAGGGTAAGGGCTTGATAGATTGGTGGAGAGCTCATTTCACATGGTCATGGCTTCAGAAAGATTGACAGGACTGTAGGAAGTCCAAACTCCATTCCACCAGTGGACACCCCTTTGCTTCCTCAGCTGTGCTGACTTGGATCCTTGTTGGGCCATGCTGCAAACTGTGCTGGGGGTGATGTGTGCTGCAGTAGCATGTTTTGTGGAATAAAACTGTGCTCTGGACTTCAAACTTGCATCAGTTGGCGAGTCCAGCTCCAGCAAGGCCTCCCAAGCATCTGCATGTGCTCAGGCTGTGAGAAGCATCTGGTGGCACAGGGCAGTGGGTGAGCTGGGAACATGTCAAGCTGCTCATGTCCCTGCAGTCATCTCCCATTGCCAGCCCTGGGCGAGGGCAGTGATGCTTTGGGATGTTCAGGTTGTGAAACCATGTGGAGATCTGTGATTGAAAGTATTTCTGATCTGAATGCGGAGGTGCTTCTCTGGCAGACTCGTGACCTTGCAAAATGGGCTATGATGAATGTACATGGAGTGCTGAATGGAAGGGTACTGGCTGCAGCATCTCTCCCTTTCTGCAGTGCTTACAGCAATATTGTCTAGATAAGCCTCAGTAGCGCTGGGAATCTGTGTTTATGTCAACCCATGAAACACATTTTATATATCTCACTGAGATTAGTTCATAGAAGCACCCTATGTAGCTGATTCTAGTTGAAACCTTCACCAGATCCATCTGACTTACCTCTTAGTGAGCAGGAGGGAAGGGCAGGAAAAAGGGGAGCTTTTTTGTTACTGTTTTGCCTTTTGGCAATCACTTGTTTTACTTAAGGTTTCTTTTTTCTCTCCTCTCTGATAGGCCTAGAAGATGTTGTAGCAATAATGATTCCTGAACCCAAAGGAAAAGAGATAGTTAGCCTCCTGGAGAGGAACATTACTGTGATGATGTACATAACCATTGGGACCCGCAACTTGCAGAAGTACGTCAGCCGGACCTCTGTGGTGTTCGTCTCCATCTCCTTCATTGTGCTGATGATCATCTCGCTGGCGTGGCTGGTCTTCTATTACATCCAGCGATTCCGCTACGCAAATGCCAGAGACAGAAATCAGGTGAGCAGCGCTGAATGGCTGTTTAAGTTTCCAAAAAATCACCACCAGATCAGTTTACAGGTAAAAGTTGAGCAAACTGTGAATGTGTGGTAAAAAAAAACAAACCGAAAAGCAAGGAAGTCAAAAGAATGGGGATGTAAAAATGCCTGTGTTTGGGAATAGCCAAGACTTCTGTCAATATAGATGTGATTCAGGAAAAAAGAAATTAATAAATATAGTGTGTATGTATTATGGGTATTTTCTCTCATGCAGAACACACAAGAAATAGACAGAAATTTGATGTTTACTGGTGCAAAGATTGCCTTTATAGCTAAGTGACATAGAATGTATGTAACTGATGACTATTGGGATTAAAATGATGGATAAAATATAGTGAGGTATGCAAACATCTATGTGTGAAACAAGGGTTCACAATAGAAGAAGAAATTAAAGAGGAATAAGAGTGTTTTCATTTTAATACTTCTTCAGAAAGGTCTTGAGCTTGAAAGGCAACATGTCCCTGTTTTGACAATGATATGTAAGTGCTGTAGTGATGGCTGCCAGTATTATTAAACCATTGTTTTGTCCAAACCCCTTGAAAAAGATACAATCCCTATAGAGCTAGAGAGAAGTCAGCAGTGGTGGGAATGAGCCCTAGGTCCTGAGGCACTCTGCATTTATAAGGCACTGTGCATCTTTATGGTAGTTCAGCAATGAATAATAATAGCAATGATAATAATAAATTTAATCTTTTCTTGTCTGGATGCAACTATCTCGGCATCAGCAGACCTGTGAAGCTGAGGCTTCTACATTTCATTCTAATGGTGCAGTATAAAATGCTGTCAGTGTATGAAATCTGAGGAGATAACCGCTTTACTGCAGGGAAAGAATGCACTGCAATTCTGAGATGTTTCTGGACCCTTAATAAATTACTGTCAGGGTAGGGGGACAGTGGCCTTTCTTACTCTACAGAAAAAGTGAAACTGAGAGTATTAATAATCATCTTGTAAAATATTGTGACACACTCTGCAATATATACTTAATGTATAGCCATCCCTCCCTCTCCCCTACTGAAACTCAGGCATCCTCTGAGACAGAGATCAGCTGCTCTGTATTTACAAACAGAAAGAATATATTTTCCTTTAAATATACAACATGAAATTTTGGATAGCAGGAATGAGACTGTCCCAGCTGGAATTTGAACATCACTGGCAGCAGATTCACTGTAACTATGATGGCTGTGATAATTTTTAGATGCTTTGGCTGCAAAAGCACGTGTGCCTAATTTATGTATGTGAGTACCGTTAAGTGTGCTTTCAATCAAGTAATTATACAGGCAGATTAGCAGTGTAAATAGACATACATAAACATGAAACCCAGCAAAATAAGTAGCTCATTCAGGTAATATGCTATAGTTTGGAACTGATAGGTTTATATATTCAAGCAGCTTTCCTTTTCAGTATTTTCTTTCCAAAGTCAGAATGAGATTAACATGTGCACAAGCAGTTGTCCTCTGCGTATGTTTTAATAACTGTTTTTATACTAGTTCTGTTCTTCAGAAGAATTACAAAGCATGCCTCCTAAGCAATTACTTATTTTTTTTTCCCAAAGCTGTAATAATATGGGGCAAGCTAGAATTTCTCCATATATTTTCTGCATCCAGTTTTGCCTGACATCTCTTATCTCTTCGTTAGCTCTTTTGTATGAAAAACGGTAGCAATACACAGACAAAGCTCGACCATTTATATTAATGAGTTGCTGTGGGTTTTTTTTCTTTTAGTCCTAGCTATGGAATATAATAGTGTAGGTAATTCAGAAGAGCTTATCTTCCTTTTGCCTTTTCCATGAGGGTTTCTCTGTTTCACTTTAAGTTCTGCTTGTTTGTTTGTTTTCTTTAACACACTTTCTTGTAGCACAAGGATCACAAAGTTCTATGTTAATATCTCGTATATTCAGATATGTACAAGACAAACTGTGTTGCTTTGCTGGAGCGGGATTCTTTTGTCACTGTGCTCAAAAGTTATTGCCATTATAACTTGCATGTGTCTGTATGAAGGTGTTGTGCTTACTTGTGGGAAAAGCCTTCCATGTGTTGTAAGCACCTTCATTACTAGCCACCTTCAGGAAAGATGCTTCCTTCTATTTGTATTTGATGTACTGAGGGTAAACCAAAGGCTGAAATGTTTGGATAAACAGAGCATCATATGAAGGGGGAGCCAGCTTATTCAGAGGAAGTTGTGCTATCAGTTCCTAGCCTGCAATGTGATAAAATCTAACTCAGTAGACTGACTGCTGTGTTCTGAAAGTGCAAAAGACTGCTGACTCATTTATCAGACTGCACTTAGAATTAAAAAAGAAAAAAAAAGTAGCTTAAATTCATTTTGGCATCCAAGTGATATAAAAGCCCTTGTTTTAAACAAGGGCTTGTGAGGGCCCATGTTTTCTGTGTCTACCTATGTCTACCTCTTAGTTAACCTCCATCTTACATGCCCTTCCTATGTTTGGCTCATACTGGAGTTGCTTCCAGGAGTATTTCAGCCTCTTCTGGATTGGTAGTCTGGGCAATGTGCTGAGGGAATGGGACATTGTGGCTGACTGCAAAGTACGGGTGGCAGAAAAAGTTGTTATCTCCAATAGGGAAGGCTGTTGCATTGTTGCATGAAGACAAGGTTTCTGAACATCTTTCTTCAGTCACTCCAAGCCTCCTGAAGTCATCTTCTACTTTGCCTCTTCCAAGCTGACCCACTGAACTATGTCTTCCTTTGGTGGAAAACATCATGTGTCTTTTTATCAAGCTTCATAACCACCTTTGCCTTCTTATCCTTTTTTAAACGGTGATCCTGATTTCCAGGTCCACTTCTTTCTTGTGCACAGCATAAGTTGCTGATCAAGCCATAAACTCAAAAGAAACTGATTTAATTATCCATCAAGAAAGCAATGAGTCCAGCAACTGAGAGCTAGGAAGACCGACGAATCTCCTGGAATCATTTCCTGTAACTCCCCAGTGAGATGAAAACTGGACATACAGCATGTACATAGAATCATAGAATAGTAAGGGTTGGAAAGGACCTCAAGATCATCGAGTTCCAACCCCCCTGCCATGGGCAGGGACACCTCCCACTAAACCATGCCATCCAAGGCTATGTCCAACCCCACCTTGAATGCCGCCAGGGATGAAGCATTCACGACTTCCCTGGGCAACCCATTCCAGGGCCCCACCACCCTCACAGTAAAGAATTTCTTCCTCAGATCCAATCTAAACCTCCCCTGTTTAAGTTTAAACCCATTACCCCTTGTCCTCTCACCACAGTCCCTAATGAAGAGTCCCTCCCCAGCATCCCTAGAGGCCCCCTTCAGGTATTGGAAGGCTGCTATGAGGTCTCCACGCAGCCTTCTCTTCTGCAGGCTGAACAGCCCCAATTTTCTCAGCCTATCTTCATAGGGGAGGTGCTCCAGTCCCCTGATCATCCTCGTGGCCCTCCTCTGCACTTGTTCTAACACTTCCATGTCCTTTTTATGTTGAGGACACCAGAACTGCACGCAATACTCCAAGTGAGGTCTCACGAGAGCAGAGTAAAGGGGCAGGATCACCTCCCTCGACCTGCTGTCACGCTCCTTTTGATGCAGCCCAGGATACGGTTGGCCTTCTGGGCTGCAAGCGCACACTGCCGGCTCATGTTCATTTTTTCATCAACCCACACCCCCAAGTCCTTCTCTGCAGGGCTGCTCTGAATCTCCTCCCCGCCCAACCTGTAGCTGCGCCTGGCATTGCTCCGACCCAGGTGGAGGACCTTGCACTTGGCATGGTTAAACTTCATCAGGTTGGCATCAGCCCACCTCACAAGCGTGTCAAGGTCCCTCTGGATGGCATTCCTTCCCTCCAACGTATCAACCGAACCACACAGCTTGGTGTCATCGGCAAACTTGCTGAGGGCGCACTCAATCCCACTGTCCATGTCACCCACAAAGATGTTGAACAAGACCGGTCCCAACACCGATCCCTGGGGGACACCACTCGTTACTGGCCTCCAGCTGGACATTGAGCCACTGAGCACTACTCTTTGCGTGCGGCCATCCAGCCAGTTCTTTATCCACCGAGTGGTCCACCTATCAAATTGATGTCTCTCCAACTTAGAGAAAAGGATGTCATGTGAGACAGTGTCAAAGGCTTTACACAAGTCCAGGTAGATGACATCAACCGCTCTGCCCCTGTCCATCAGTTCCGTAGCCCCTTCATAGAAGGTCACCAGATTGGTCAGGCAGGATTTCCCCTTAGTGAAGCCATGCTGGCTGTCACCAAGCACCTTGTTGGTTTTCATGTGCCTTAGCATGCCTTCCAGGAGAATCTGCTCCAAGATTTTGCCAGGCACAGAGGTGAGACTGACTGGTCTGTAATTCCCTGGGTCATCCATTTTTCCCTTCTTAAAAATGGGGGTTATATTTCCCTTTTTCCAGTCATCTTCAGCCACTGCTCTTCCTCACTATGTCTGCAAAATCCAGGTTCATGTGCCAGAAGGAAGACACAGCTCACTCCAGTTAAGTGCCTGATTTTGAGCTTGGGATGTCATAGGATTCTCACTGGACGCCCTGGCCCATTCATTCCAGCTTGGCTGGGGGTTAATGCAGTGGAGAACAAAACTGTCTTCTGTTGTAGGCTTGTGCACCTACAGCCAAGGTATCAGCCACAAATATGGTTAGATTTCAGTTTTTTAAGAGTATCTCTACCACAGACAAACCTACAGTACCTGTGGAAGTAGAAGATAGGCAGCAGTGTTCACAGGGATGAAAATCCAAGTTGTCTACTTTTTTCCCACCTAAAAAGATGTCCAGGAAGTAGGTGGTTATCCTGATAATATGCCCTTTTGATCTGAAGAGGCTAAATTTGTGTAAGGAAAGCATAGGCAATATGCTTCCTTAGTGGCTTGTTCCTGGAGCCCTCCTGAAAATGAGAGGGTTTCTCTGTGGAAAGACTGTAAGAATTGTTTGCATCAGGAGACACCAGGTTGCATCGCTAATTGGAAGCAGTTTGGAATTACATGACAAGCTAAGTCCTGGAGATAATTCAGAAAACTGTCACTTGCTATCTCAGCCCCGTAACAGCCAAGACAGAGGCTTTAAGAAAAAAGCCTAACAAACAACAAAACAACCCTGTCAGTGTGTCGGATTTCATATTTCACCAGCAATAGCAGAGTAGCAGAGTTCTTTTTGTTGTCTGTGAAATGGGAGATAGGAAGATGGTGAAGGGATGATGTTTAAGTGCCAGACCTGTTGGCCATATTTATTCTATGTCGTTTCTTCCCACTGGTTTCTTAAGAAGTTTTCTGTACGGTTGTTTTGATACCAGGTGGGCTGTGTGAGTTTTGCAGGGTAGTGAAAGCCGAAGCATACAGTGATTGCACCAGGGCTGAGGAGATTTCTGTGTGTCCTGGGTTAATTTCCAGTGAAAGGCCTACTTTAGTATGTGACTGGCAGCATGTGGAGGGTCAAGTAATTATCTGAGAAGGAAGACTGCTGGCTGTGTCTGTGAATGACAGGTTTGTGTCACGGAATAGAGACGTGTCTTCGAAGCAGTCTGGGGAAGATGCTTCCCATGATGGAGTCCATAAACTTTATCTGTGGTACAGAACATGTCTGGTGCCTCATCCTGATTTGTTCTGTGCAAGGCACAAGACAATCTTCTCCCTGCAAAGATGATAGTTTAATAAGGCCATTAAGAGAGAAGCAGTTACCATAATTTGTATTCCACAGCATCTATGGCCATTTACTTCTTCAGGAACAGACCAGTGATGCTTTACATGCTACTGTCCTTTATTTTCAACCATCTCCAGAAGATCACTGCATCTGATTTGCTGAACTCCTTCCAGTCCAGTACTGAATGTCGCAGCCTTGCTAATGAGATTGACTAAGCCTTACTTTAAACCCTTACATTATTGTAACGCCTCTTATCTTTCAGGGGAACTCATTGGTTAGTGATAGCACGCCTTTCATTCAAATGGAAGAATCCTTTGAAAATATTACTTTACTCCAAGATAATCCTGTTCTTTAAAAGCTATATTATTCTCATTTACATCTGAGTCATGAGCTTATCTATGTATGATAGATAAGAAAAAGCAAACATGAATACAACCAGATCAAAGATGTACATGAGTCTTTAATCTTGTCCTTTCCCCTTGAAGAATGTGTAAAAAAAAAGAACTGAGACATTTCATTAGTTTAAGTAATATTAATGATATAAAGGAATCACAAGCAATTCCTGAAGCAGGACATAATGGCTCTTGTCTCGCTGCATGTTATCAGTCTGTCTTTGATTTGTATTAAAGAAACAAATAGCTGGCAAGAAATGTTTCCAGGTCTTGTCTGATCCCTCTATTTAAGGGAGACTGTGAGAAAAATGTATCACATAAAAAGATGTTGTATAACTACAAGATATACCCTCACATGTAATAATTATTTATGCTGGAAAGCTTATATGTAAATCTCGTATGACAGCCAAGATCATTTTCACCTCTTTAGCCAGATCTAAAATTGCTCTCTGCTTTCAGTATTGCATGCATTTTGTCAGTCTTCCATGTCTTACTGATCCAATAAGCTTACTCGCTAAATTTAATTTGGTGATTTTAATTGAATCTGAAGAACAAAGTGGTAATTTATTAATTGCATCTGTATGGTGATTAGCTCTCAATTTACGAACTATGTCCAGCTTCCTTCCATTTTTGGCTTCATGCTCTTAGGCTTCCCCTCCAGCTGGAATCCCTTGCTGCTGAGAGGCCCCTCTGAACTCCAGTACAGGCAGTATTCCCGGCCCAAAAAGTTGAATGTCTCCTGAGTTACCAAACCTCCTAAGTCCCTCTCCCATCTAGCAACACATGGCTGGAAACGTGGATAGGAGAGGGGAAGTGAAGAGAAGAATTCAGGTCATTTCTTGGTGGCAAATTGGGATGAACTGTATCGTGAACAGTTGTAAAACTGTCAAGAAGACATTGCAGTAAGTGTTGCTGCATGAAACTGTACAAGAAAGGCATGAAAAAACTGGAGAGAGACCAGAGGATGGTCTGGGGACAAGAGCACATGACATCAGAGGAGAGGCAGAGGTAGCTCAGCTTGCTAAGCCAGGAGAGGAGGAGAGGAGGAAGAGGAAGGGTTCTGCTTGCAGCTTTCAGCTGCAAATGGGTGGTTGGAGAGGAGGCATTCAGACTTTTCTTGGAGGTGCATGTAGAACAAGCGAGGGTAATGGTCACAAATTACAACAAGGGAAATTCCATTTTGTATGTTAAGAAACCTCAAAAAACTGAGAGTGGTTAAGCACTGGAACAAATTATCCACAGAGATTGTGAAATCTCCCTTCCTGGACATAATCAAAAGTTGACTGAACACAGCTCTGACTTTGAAGTTGTCCCAGCCTTGAGCAGGCAGTGGGAATACATGACCTCTCAAAGACCTTTCCAGCCTGTGAGACTGTCTTCAGGTTACGTCCCTGTTTGGTTAGCGGTAGTGAGCAACCAAGTCCTCGGAACACTGATGCATGCACAAGCTCAACTATACAGGGTGTAGAGGTAGCTCTGCTTAGCCCTGATTGTATGAACTGCCCCACAGTGTTCTTAAACTCTTGGAAGAGGCACACATCTCCATCTTCAGCATTTGAGAGCGGGGCGTTTTGTGCCAGGCTGTGGTTACATGCTTTAATCCTGAGTGGCTGTGACCCTGCCAGCACAGTAACAGTGTTATGGAAATATGAGGGAACAGTCAGAAATACCACATGGTAAGCAATTCATGGTCTGCTGGAGGTAAAGACAGAAAGGCAAAGAACAAGCAAATGGTTATGTATGGATATTATGTTACTGCAGGGCTGTGCAGTGCTTTACCTGTAAGAAACTGCAAATGCTTTTGCTTCGTTTTTATAGCATGGAAGCTATGAAGCTCCTATAAAGTAGGCAACTGTATTGCAGGAGGAGAAAACAGCAGAGAGGATTGTTCATGGGGTTTGTGGTTAACAAATTAACAGCTCACTGAAACAACGGGAACTGGAACAACTTACAAATAAAGACCTTCTGAATCTTAAGTCCAGTGTTCACTCTATTTACTACCCCAGGCGTTCATTTAATAATGTATTTTTTACAAGTGTCATTAGAATAAGAGAGGGAAGAAGTGGGGTACACAAATAGTGGACTCATTACATACATTACTATTCACTGGGAGAGTGAGCAGCATCATGATGGGCTCACATGCAGTCTCCACTGGAACTCCATTAAAATCAGCTTTGCCTCATCGGCCGCTGGTTATCAGCAAGCCTGAAATACCTACTGTGCCCTTACTGTGAATAACAGTATGACTGACCTCATCTATTTGTATTTACACAACACTCTCCTGTTTCATGAACAGTCAGTTGAGATTATTAAGAAGCCTAGGGAGAAAAGGTGATTATTTTTCGCGAAGAGATACTCTTTGCTAAAGAGCAAATTTTGTATTACAGCGCCGGCTTGGAGATGCTGCAAAGAAAGCAATCAGCAAGCTGCAAGTTAGAACAATCAGGAAAGGTGATAAGGTAATTTTTCAAATTGCTTGTTACCAAATGAAACTCTGTGCTGAGGGTTCCTTCAGACCACTGAGGCAATGAGAAAGAACAGACATTGCAATTGCTTATTTAGCTGCTATGTGTCCTTCGGGCAGGGCAAGGGGAGGGGTGGAGGTGGAATACTGGTAAGCAGTTTACTGATGGAATGGAGTAGAGGGAGAAGGGGATTCTGTAAAGATGCTGGAAATCCTGAAAGTTAAAACATGCTAACTAAATCTGCATGCTTCACAGGGCACGTTTCCATCTGGAAACATGTTGGAAAATCTGACTTGCTTGTCTTGAAATGCATTAGTGGATTCGCAGCATGCATTCGTGACAGTTTTACTTTGTCACAGAGGCTCTTGAATGAAGAAATTAGCTGATAAAATGAAAAAAATTAAAATTATGAATGTTCTCTTTTGTAGGAAACTGAGCCAGACTTTGATAACTGTGCTGTTTGTATTGAAGGCTACAAGCCCAATGATGTTGTCAGAATTTTGCCTTGCAGGTAAGTTGAAGCTACTCTTGATACTCTCCCTCCTTACAGACAGGCTCTGTTCTCACAGAGTCACACTGAGAGCTTGGGGAGGGATGGGCGAGTTTGTCATTTTGATTTATCCAGAATCTGTTGGTAAAGATATCTGAAATGCCTGTATTCAGCTTCAAGTGAAGTAGTATTAATGGTGAGAACCCAAGTTTAGTGTGATAGTCAGAAATTTTGTCCGATCTTGACCTATTGCAGAGTCTTCAGTAGGATTTTTAAACTAAAAGTTTTGATTCCTCTATTTTCCTCACTGGTTTCATATCAGTCCAGAATAAGTGCCTTAGAAGAATTTGCCCTGACTCCAAATTGAAACCCAGGCACAGTAGCCAGGGATAGAGCAGGCTTCTGCTCCCCATAGAGCTGCTTCTTTTGCTGTCCTGGGCCAAGCCCAGATGCTGAGAAAGAGATGACCTCTATCAGAAAAATGAAAAGAACCCAGCCATTAAAAGAGATGTGCTGAGTGAAGCAAAGAGGAAATGTGACAAAGACCATGGTACCTACTGCTGCCATGAAAATACTCTCAGGCATGTGGGACACGGAGGTGACAAGAAAAGCTAGTGGACCTGTTCTCTCTCTTTCCTTCCCTTCATGTGAATGCAACCTTTGCAGCACATAGAGTAATAGTGGTATGACACAGGAGCACAGCTTCTTGCCACCCATAACAGCTGTATTCGTCTCTTTGTGTCACAGTAGTGTCATCTGTGAGGTGTTAGCTAATGAGGATTTCTCTAAGGAAACCAATTTCTTAGGAAGCTTCCTAGGAACAGTTGTTCCTCTAGGAGAACAAGAGCAAGTGCTTGATTTTCCTAGAAATAGGAATCTCAAGTGCTGTACATACAGAGCAGAAACTATTTTTTTGGTTAATAGTTTCTTTCTTCTGCTGCATGTTCACGGGCTTTAGAAACCAAAATATCTGAGCTTTTTCCTGCTATGTTGTTCCCTAGTAGAGACTTGAATATTACAAGCCATCCATTTCTGTTTGTTCATGTGACTCATTAAATCTGTTTACTGCCATCACTAAATGGCAAACTGAAAGCAACAGATTAATCATGGATTTGACCTACTGTAAATCCCCCACAATGACAAATGCATGTGAACCCTTTTTTTTTCTTTCTAGAAACAGACACAAATGCATCACTTGATGAAGCAGAAATACAGAAAAATGAGAAATTACCAGAAAATGTGGACTTTGGTTTGACATTAAGCTTGTTTTCAGAGAAGCATAATAAAGCTTGAAAATTTTGCACGATAGAGACAGGCAGTTTTTGGAGGTAGTTATACAACAGCAAAAAAATACATCTAGGCTCTAGCTTTCACTTGTGTCTTGCCTCCTAATTCAATGAGGCTGCAGTCAGACTTTGTCATCCACAGTGTTGAGTCAAACAGAGTGAATAGGAAACACATAGCTAACAGGTGATGTTCAGCTCTTGGCTGCCTTAAAAGGTCGCCTAGAAAATGACTCATGCTAAAAGGGTAGCCACAGCAGAACTATCTGGTAAAATACTCACAGTTTGAGCCTTGGCAGTTTTGAATTATAAAAACTCAAAGATCTTTCTCAAGCAGCTATTTCACAAACCCTGGCTTTCCTGCTACACAAATTGTGAGGGCAGTATTTTACACATTTGCATGGGTTTGGACTTCCAAGATAGGAAATTGTAGTCATGATTCCTTCTGCTGTTATCAGTCTCATGTCCTCATCCAAAAAAGAAAGGGGGGGAGGGGAATTAATTTCTGTCTCTGTTAAGTGAGTAGGAGAGTGTTAAAGACCTACAAACTCTGTAGGTTTCTTCCTCCAGCGTCCTCAGTTAAACTGTGTGCTGTTTCCAGTATGGAAACTCATCAGACTGTTGTTTAATAAGAAACTGGCATTTCACCAAGCCTTGCAGAAGCCAGCACAGTATGACACCAGTGCTGGCTGACCTTAGTGTTTCTATACAGGGGGTGCTCAAGATATAGAACTTTTTATCTGCAAAGCCAAATACTCCCCAAGAGCTTCACATGAAATATGCTGCTTTGTACTGCAGGCAGTACTTGGAAAACCTGCTAGCAGGCACACTCTGTTATAAAGCTCTGTATATCTTGAGATCTCTTTTTAAGGCTGGTGGAACCTGAATCTCCTAAGAAATTGGTACCAAGAGCCCACCAGCCAATATTGCAGTGGATGAGCTCTGAAGCCATATAGATAGATGGTTACTATGCTTATGCTGTTTCCCCAAATGTCCTCTCTTTTCCTCTGGCAGAGAGATGGCAAGTGGGATAGGCTGTTGTTATGTATTCCACTCTGGAGAGCTGGAGGAGAATTCCAGTTAACTTGTGCTTCTTCATCTCTGCCCTCTTTAGCCAGCTCTCACCACTAACAGTATCAATAAACTTCACTCTACAGAATGTATATTAATAAGTAATAAATGTAATGTAATAAATAAGTACTGACACTTGATTTTTTAAGAAGTGTTGGCTTGCAGCTGTTTTTATGTCTAATGGTAGCAAGCATCACTGAAGTTATCTTTGAGGGCACTGACACAACATCAAATGTAACCAAGTTCATTGTTCCCAGAGTGATAGCTCTTGTCATAGCCCTAGTTCCTTCTCCTTGCCCTCCATCTCTAGCTTCAAAACACCTCTGTCCTTTCTGCTCTGGCTTTGGAGAAGTTGCTAGTGTTGCTGCTCCAATTGTGTGCCTTTTACTGAACTTTTACTAAACTTCTACAGAGAGGCAAACCAGTTCTTTCAACCTCATCTCTACTGAGTTCTTCATAAGCTTTTTTTTTTTTTGTTGTTGTTTCATTTCTGTCACCAATAAACACACTTTCTGACCCCATTCCAGCTTGTTCCCTTCCTCTGAACCTTCACTCTGTGAACAACTGTGATTTCAAAGACTACTTCAGTCCTCAGGCTTGTCTTCAGTCCTCCTGTGAAAATTATTTCATCACATTCTTCCCTTTGAGTCCTTCCTTTCATTTACCCTCATCATTATCATCTTTTGTCCTTCCTTCTTCCTCAAAAATAAACGAATAATACTGTACATGAACCCCCAAAAGCTCAAACTTTATCATTGAATACTACAGGGCTGCTCACCAAAACCCTTCTCAATCCTCTGCTTCAGCCCTGCCTCTAGTCCAGGCAACTGATGCTGTTACTCAGGGTCCTTAGGGATGTACCTCTCTTTCTGCTTTTGTCTCCTTTTCTCTTAGCTCATGCTTCTGAGAAAAATGACATGATTGGTAGGTTTGTTTGCATGCAGTTTGGAAAGGTAGGACTAGGAGTAGGAGGTGGGAACAGAATAATTAAGTTTCCCTTAACTTGCAATAAAAGCTCCTCAAAACTGCTGGCAGTCTGAAAGCTTTACAATAGTTTTACAACAATCATATCATTAGTATAATTCTGCGATTAGCCTGAAATTGTTTGGTTTTTTTTTTTTCCTTGAATGATTAAAATTGCAGCTTTACAGAAAATTTAAGTACATTTCAAACAAAAGTAATGTCCAGTTCAAAAATACGAAATGCTGTTGTGATAATAGTCATTGAAATGTTCTGGGACTTTGAGGTTCTTTTCCTTTCTTTGTGCTCTGTGATCTCTACTCAGGCATGTGCAGTCACAGAAGAATGCCGGAGGGATCCCAGGAGGCCGCCACCACCTCTGGAATGGCACAGGGACACTGCCTGTGTTGTTCTTGGGAGTTTTTTCCAACACACTCTGCAGTCTCCCTGATAATTTATTGTAGTGCTTCACTACCCTGACTGTAGTGAGGCCTTTCCTGTTGTGTAACCTAGGTGTCACTTGCTGCACTTTGAACACATCATTGCATCTCTTATCCCTAGGAGAGGTGAAGAACAGTTGTTTCCTTTCTCTTTATGAAAGCCTTTGTTTTGTATGAGGATTGTTATGAGATCTCCTCTCCTCTCGCCTTCCTCTCAACTAATCAAGTACAGTTCTTTAAAGAAACTTTTCAACCCATCCAAATGAACATAGTTTTGCAATGCCTGTGGTTGCACACATTTTTTTACTAGCTCTAACTCTGATTGTCAAAGCCATGTCCTGAGCTGTACTTGAAATATCTCTCTTAGTGTCTCCCTGTATGGGTCGTTACTTCTGAACTCATCCATGGTGCTTCTACCCTCTCTTTTCTTTTAAAACCCTTTTCTTTTAAAACAATCAGAACTGCAGAGGGAAAGGGATTTTTCTTGCTGTTGATCTTTTTACATCATTGTCTTACCATGTGACAGTGAAATATTGCAGTTGCTCTCTCATCTTACTTTGGGCTGACCCTTGTTTTGCCTTAATTTGGATGATAAACTTCATTAGGCTTATTTGTCAGAATAAAATAAGCTTTTAAATCCAAATCTGCAAAGCCTGCCACCTTGCTTCTCTGCACAAATGTTTACATATTCAGAAGTAGTTATTATGAGTTCTCTAGTCATATAATGTGGTACAGAAATTAAAAAATTCAAAGCTTTATTTGATTTTTATAACATTCCATTTCCCCAGAAATTTCTGTCAAATAATCAAGTTATGTCTGTTGTACATGTTAAATCTGAAATTAATAGAGCCATACTACACTGTGCTAATTTAGTATTGAGAAGTGCAAAGTGACATGATCTGTCATGTATTTAAATGGTAGGACTTATTTTAGATTATTGTTTTTTGAAGCCAGCTTCAGGAGCACTAGCTTCAGTTTTTCAAGTCTTTAACGCTTGTGTCAAGCTTTTGGTGATTAACAGACGTTACGAAGTGCGGTAACATGAACCACAGCTTGACTGAGACTTACAAAGCTTGAACTGGAAAACAAAAGGAGGCTTTCTAGTCGATGGTAAAATTGCTTGGTAGAAGTTATTTTTGTTGGTTTTTGGTTTTGTTTTGTTTTTTTAATCCAAAACAGATTTTGGAAATCTCTTTGGGTTTTGGTGTGGGATTTTTTTATTTTTATTTTTTTTTCCAAGATTGTCTCAGATTTTTGTAAATGTACTGATGACTTTGGCACAAACGTGCTTCTGATGCTTGCCACTAAGCGTATTTGTTTATGGATTTCAGTATGTAATTAAAGAAAACTGATCACTTTCAAGAATTTCATCATTATTTCAAATAGCTGAAAAACACAATGTTGACTTTCAGTACCCTCCATGAATTAACATACCCAAGGAATTCTGTTGGTTAGACTTCTAAATGTAAAGTTACAAGTGTTTGAGGACTGTACTTTTTTGGTTTTGCCTATTCGGGCTGCTTGACCTATGAAGGGCTGAGTATGTCCCTCCTGAGATGAAAGGAGTGAAGAGTTACACGGGACAGACAACAAAATTTGGTGCATTGTGCTTTTATCCAGTAAGGCAAATCCTGTTTGAAAGGAGGGTTGTGAACTTTCATAGCCTTAGTAAAGTGGATTAAACTTCACATATCACGACACTTCATTTGCCTTCATCATGTTGACATACAGGATCAGATGAGGTCTGACAAAGTTTGGTATTGCAGCCAACTGATATAATTAGACTAGGTTGAACTTCCAAGAACAGATTTGCCCTTTGCCAATAGTTGTGCGAAGTCAGACCAAGTACAGGTATGCGATAATTTGTCATGTAGCTTTGTTTCACAAAGCACCCATTTAATCTAGAAGTCGTGAGAAAAAACATTGAAAAGAATAAGATGCTGAGTTCACACAGTTTTGGCTTTGAATTTCTAGTGTTATTCAGGCCTGAAGCCAGCTATTACACCAGCCAGCTACTATGTGGGCTGATACCATGTTAGTAAGAGCCAGGGTTACAAATAGATGGAGGTGAAAGTGCACCTCAATATCTTAGATCAAATTGAAAGCCCATGCGTATCTTGTGTGAGAGAGGCTGGGACACAATACAGCAGCCAACCCATTCAGCTGAATACGTACCATGTAAATATTTAAAATTGGTGCATTGAGTGATTCTGGCTCTCTCAGAGATTGTATTTCCTTGTGGAGGCTGGTGTGTGCTCCAGGCAGAGCCTTAGAATCACAGAATCATTTAGATTGGAAAAGAGCTTTAAGATCATCAAGTTCAACCATCACTACCAAGTCTTATTAAACCATGTCCCTAAGTGCCACATCTTTTGCATACCTCCTGGGACCATGACTCAGCCACTTCCCTGGGCAGCCTGTTCTAATGCTTGACAGCCCTTTCAATGAAGAGACTTTTCCCAATAGCCAATCTAAACCTACCCTTGTGCAACTTAAGGTCATCTCCTTGTGTCCCATTGCTTCTTACTTGAAAAGAAACCAACGTCCACCTCGCTACAACCTCCTTTCAGGTAGAAGTTACCTGAGAGAGTAATAAGGTCTCCTTTTCTCCAGACTAAACAACCCCAGTTCCCTCAGCTGTTCCTCAGAAGGCTTGTTTTCCAGACCCTTCACCAGCTTTGTTGCCCTTCTCTGGACCCACTCCCGCACCTCAATATCTCTCTTGTAGTGAGGGGCCCACAGCTGAGCACAGTATTCGAGATGCAGCCTCACCAGTGCTGAGCACAGGGGGACAATCACTTCTCTGGCCCTGCTGGCCACACTGGTTAGGATACCAGCCAGAATGCTGTTTGCCTTCTTGGCCACCTGGGCACACTGCTGGCTAATATTCAGCTGTCGACCAACACCCAAAGGTCTTTTTCCACCAGGCAGCTTTCCAGCCACTCTTCCCCAAGACTGTAGTAGTGTTGCATGGGGTTGTTGAGACCCAAGGGCAAGATCTGGCACTGAACCTTGTTGAACTTCATACAGTTCTCTTTGGGCAGCTGTGAGCCTGTGATTACCTAGTGGGTTTGTGTGGCTGTGCTCTATGGGCGATGCACAGGGGACAATATCAACACGGGGAAAGGCAGGTGGGGAACTGCACAGATTCAAGCAGAATGTAAAACTTCAAGCAGGCTGAAAGGAGACTTTCAGGCTCTGCCAAGTAAAATGCGTGACACTTTTCTATTCTATTCTAACTGATTAAAAAGGAGTTTTAGGAGGGCAGGTCAATTTTCAGTTTCCTAAATGCCAGAGTCATTTCTGAGGCAATGTGCATGGTGGGAAATATTCCTCTTTTTCTTCGGAGGAAGTGTGGCTGGACAATCTTCACGGCTTTGGGCTGAGCCCCTTCTCCTCTACTTGACCTACGCAACAGCATTTCTTAAATCATGCGCTCCACATTCCTGCATTTTATAATATTTGTTCTCTAAAGCCACAGAGTATTCTCACAAGAGAAAATACAATCTGTCGGTCAGGTACATACACTAAATATCGCTATATTCAATGTTAGCTTGTGTCAGGCAAAGCTAGACAAGAAGCTTTCTGTTCCTGCACCTGAATAATGTCCCCCAGCAGCCACAGGACTTAGGAGGTTGCTTACTGGTCATTTCAGACTGAGCACAGGATTAGCACCAGCCCCTTCAGGGCTGGAATTGTTTAGGAGCTCTCTCTGATGGGTAACTTCCAAAGAGCAGGAAAGTCAGAGAGAATGTTTTAAAAAGTATCATCCTGTTTTTTCTATTTAAATGAAAAGTAGATTTCTTTTCATAATTCACTTTTGTTTTCTGTATTCTAAGAAATACCCAATCCCCAATGGCTTCACATTTAAATAATATGTAATCAGGTTTGTCTGCAGAGCCATCAAGACATACTAATGCAATTTTTACCTTTACCATCAAGCAGGTTTTGTCTACTGACCTGTAACATTTAAAGAACATGGGGTTTGCTGCTGCATTTTGTGTGTTTTTTTCTAATTCCCCAATTATGTATGTATGTGCTTTTCCAAGCTCAGTGTGCACACGTGCTTGAGGTGCTATAGAAATATTTTTAGTCTTGTGTGCATAGGATGTAGTTTTGCAGTCCTTGCAGAGGTCACAAACCACGCCATTTGAAATACTTCACTGAATTCAGAAGTGTCTGTCTGGTAGTAGGTGGTAAATTGTGCTGTGGTGCATTCAAATTAAAATGTCCTGGTTTTCATTGCAGGCATCTTTTCCACAAGTCCTGCGTAGACCCCTGGCTGCTAGACCATCGTACCTGCCCGATGTGTAAAATGAATATTCTAAAAGCTCTAGGGATCCCGGTAAGCACATCACAGAGCAGCTGGTTGGAATAGGAGGGAAATACCAGCTGCTTGGGTTATATCCTTAGCCCTTTGCCTGTCTGTCCCCATCCTTCTCTTCTTGTCGTGTTATTGATTTATTAAGGGGAGTACAAGCTGAAATGTCTGGTTCTACCTCTCTTCTTCACACCACTTTGATTAGCAAGGAAGAGCATGTATATGGGGGTTGGTTGGATGTTGGGATTTGTGTGTCTGTGGTTGCCTGCTTTGTGGAGCAGAGGATTGCTTACTGGTGTTTGGTGGATTTATAGATTCTTTCACATAGCTTTTTTTTTGCGTTTTAAATCAGGACTGGATTTATTTCTTTTTAATCATGCTCTTGGTTCAAATCTCAAAGCAAAAGGTCTGCAAGTAGTATTTTTCCTGCTATATTAGTTGAGGACAACTAATTGCTTATTCTGGGGAGCAAAATCTTTTCTTTCTTTCAGATTTCTCTTAAAGGCTATCTCTAGCAATCTCTGTACTCCTAATTCCAATTAGGAAGCATTTCTCCCAGCAACTAACCACATGACATACAAGAAATTACTAAACTCTTTGTTATTTGGAACATTCAGATGTGATTAGAAGCTGCCAAGGGAATTGATCTTTTTAGGTTGCATGTTTACATTCAGATAGTGTGTTTCCTGTCTGCCATACAGTTTCCTAACCACAGCTATCACAGAAATCACGGATTTCACCAGGAAGAAGTGAGTCACTTTCTCACACTGTGCGAGGCTTGCCACATGAGAGTGAAGTTCAGTACTCCAACACCATAGGCTGATGCATTAACAGGTGCTGTAAATACCCTTGCCAGTTACAGATGGTGATATACTCGCTGACATATTAAAGAGCTATATAAAGTAACATAGCTCATGTGAACATACCAGGGGAGCTGATACAGCCATTCTCCAAGAGTTCATTTTCATGGAGACTGGGAAGCCAAGCAGGTTGCTGCAGAAGAGTTTCCCCAGCAAGTGATGAAGTATGTTTTTGCTGAAGTAGGCAGATATGTTAATCAATCCAAGATAAAAACTTTAAATGGGAAAAATTAAGTATTGTAGTTAGGATAACATGTTATTACAGTTGGGCTACGTTTTTTCTGCTAAGCCATGTGTATTTGTCTTTAAAATGTTAAAAGATGGTACAGTGTTTGAGATGTCAGGAAGAAACAGAATGAAGGCTGCCTCTCCCATTCAACATCTCTGCACCTAAGTTAATACAGGAATTTTTCCCCAGGCTCCATGTCTCAGTTCACAGGCCTGCCAATGAGCAGTTATGCAGGATTTTGACACTTCTTTTCTGTACCCAGTGTATTGTTCCATGGCTTTCTTCTGCACCATACAGGACCTTATGACCTCTGTTCTCACACTGGTCCATTCACATTTTTGCCTGAGCATTTCATTAACATGCTTTTCATCCAGCTTCATAAACAGGGGATATAAACAAAGCAGACCTCTACTTTCTGGAGGCCTGCAGTGAGATGTTAAGGTCTTCCCAGAAAGTTTAGTACCATTAATATTTACATATATTAATATTTACATACTAATTTAAAGAGACCAGAATACATCTCTCATTCACTGGCAGCTGCTGAAGGCTAAGCATGTCCGCAGGCTATGTGAGGCTGGGTGCACCAAGGGAAAAGGGCCAGAGGCCATGTGTAAGGGTTTTGGTTTATGTGACTGGCTCTTACTACATGTGAACAGCTCTGTGGTGGCAGGTATAGAACTTAATTGCCAGGAATAATTGAAAGTGGCATTCAGTTTCCTCAGCCATCATTTCTCTTCTCACAGTTCCATCTGGTTTTCTCTGTACTGCTTAGCAGAAGGGGGTCCATCCTGCTCCCTTTGCTAAGAGCTTTCCACATGGAGCTTTTGTGGAAATAATTGTACTGGGCATGTAATTAAAAAATTAAAAAAAAACAAATTACTGCTGAAACCATCATAAAGAACTGGGTCACATCAAGATTTCAGAATCCTCAGTGCTGGTCTCAAAGTCAAGTGCTTGAATGTTAATGTTCCACTAGCAACGTTTGTTTAGAGGATTTTATTGTATGAATTTCTGTTAAAAATTCCCTAGGTTGTTCTAAGAAAACAGCCCGCTCCATCATTTGGAGGAAGCATACTGGCTCCCACCCGCATGGCTCACCAATTAGGTTTATAAAGGGAGAGCTGCATGCTAGAGCCTTTCCCCTCAAGGTGACTTACTGTAGATGTTGTCCATGGAAGCTGGGAGCAGATGGTAACCTTCATGTCAGGGGTTTACTCTGGCTGACAGCAAAGGGAGTCTAAGAGCATCTGATAGATTGGGGGTTAAAAATTCCTATACAGCTATCAGTTGCTTCTCTTTCTTTGCTTGCTCTGCCTTCTCTTTCTAAACTATGCCTCAACTCCTGCTCCTCCTCTTTTCCCCTCCAGTCCCCTTTCCTGCTTCTTTGTATAACCTCTCCTGCCCAACCTTTATCCTTTGTAGTTCTTGCCCTGGTGTCAAAGCTCATTCTCCCTGCTCGCCTCTCAGGACCTTTTCTCCACGCACACAGAAATTGTGAATCCTCACCCTTCCCACTGCCTGGCACCAGCTGAGGGCACCCCACTGTGGGCATCAGTCCTGTGGGGTGCTTTCTTGTGCTACCATAAGCTTGCGGGCACCATGCAAAGCCCAGTTCTCTCTGGAGAGTGTAGTTGTTGGTCCTGAATAACGTACCAGTCTCTGTCACACATACGAACTGATACTTTCAGAGGCTCGTAACTTAGCCAGATGTCAGTAGGCTGTTGTGGAAAAAGACGTTTCCCTGGAAGAAGCTGTAAAGCTCTAGGGCTTCTCAGTGAGAGGTGGCAAACATTTCTGTGGAGTGGATAAAGCAAAATGCCATTCCCTAACCACATTCTTGAGGCTTGCTGAGCCGTCTTAGCTGAAATTTCACACAGAAAAGCAGCCTTAGGCAGGCAGCAGTCTCTGATGGGAGACTTGAGAGCAAATTTGCCAAAGTCCTTTTGCAGGCTTTTACAATGGGAGGAATGAGGAAATCTTACCATAGATAGAGCTAATGTGCTGGGTTTTTTTCCTGCCAGCTGCATGTTTGTCCTATGGTTGTTATTAAAGAGCTGGCTTGCGTGACTGGATATATTGTGCTTCATTTAGCTTCGATACCCAGGATTTTCCAGGAAATGATTGGTTAAAACCCAAATATTAGATGTTTCAATTCACTTAATGTCTAAACTCTCCATTTATTTTGTAACAGAGACTTCAAACATTATCTTTGCTAGAACCAAATTTCCCAGGCTGCCATGAGGCACCAAAATGACTGCACTCATTTTCACGGTAGCTGAGCACCCTAACATCTCCGCTTTTCACTATGGCACTCTGTAGCTTGAGAGGGTTATTAACTAACTATGCATCAGCAAATGGTTGGCGTAACCTTTTCCACTGACTCTTTGCTGGTGAATCCAGCTCAGACTGTACCTCATTTGGCTCTAATATTTCAAGTGAATTACCGGTGAAAGTGTCTTTCAGAGACCTACATTGCTATTGGGATGATCATATCACATAAAATAGTTTCACCTGCTTCTCCCCCTTTTCTGCAAGTATCTGCTGGATATGCAGACAGCTGCATTTTTGGCAGCTGATTGGATGGCTTGAAGCTATTCACTAAGAGCCTTAGCCAAGCCCTCAGAAGTCAATACAAAGCCTTCCCTTGACTTTAGTGGAATTGTGCCCTCAAAGCACTTACATGCAGGGAACGAGTGAAACCAATATAATTAAACTTAGCAAATGTATCTGGGTCACTCTGACAGCAAAAGCCATAATGTGTTTTTTTTGATCAGTATTTCATATCATTAGTTTTATAGTATGCTGCTTAGTTCGGGGTATTTTTTTCCAACTAAAATGATTCAGGAGTAAGGGGATTAATTATATCAAGCAATGCTTTTTTGCATCTTTAATGTTTGTTTTGCTTTCAGTTGTAATTCCTTGTTTTAAAAGGTTTTAAAGTAAATGGTAAAACCACGTTCTAGGAATAACCAGAATCAGAGCAAAGGACAGGAAACTGATGCCCTGAAAAAAACCTTTGAAATAGTTTTTCCTATAGTAGAGAAGAAAAAACAGGATTTTTTTTCCTTTAAGATACACTGCCGTCAAAGCCAAAGTTAAAAATGAAAATCCAAAAGCGTTTGTTGTGACACCTCGGATTGAGGGAAAGAGTGACAGATCTAAGGAATAATTTTGGATCTAAGTCTTACAGATGATTGTTATTTCACTTAGAAAAGTACAAGTTCAGTCATTTTCATTAAAACCTGGTGAAAAGCTGAATGTTACTTTATCCCGGTTCTGGAGAGCTCTTGCTGCTTGTGAATTAGACTGGAGCCAGAAGATGACAATTTTTTGTCAGAGAGGAAGTGTATGGGAAAAGGCAAAACATGCTAAGTTTCTGGTTCTGCAAAATATGTAAACATATGATAACCTTCTGTGCCTGAGTTCAGAGGGATTGCTCATGTGCTTAAAGCTAAGCGTCTGTTTAAGTCCTTGCTGTATTGTATTTTGCCTCATTTCTAGGTGCCTGCTGTTGGAGATAGGCAGGTAGTGAAATTTTCGTAAATGCCTTAGCAAGTGAAACAACTAAGAATAGAAAAAAATTGCATCCACAGAGCAGAGTACATCTCCTCTGATTTGAGCTATCCAGATGTTGGATTTCCAGACTAGCAGCTTAAGCGCATCTCTACTTAGTACTGAGCAGTAGGAAGGCAGAGGGGGCAATTCATATCACTTACCTTAGGGTGGGATAATGACACAGTGAAATTGTTTCAAACAACTGAATTTAGAGGAAACTTCAGTGACCAATCCAGGTTAGCTGCCTGACTCATGGAGAATAAAGATAAATGGGAACAACCTAACTTTACATTTTCTAGCTTAGCAAGGTATCTATGTAGTTGCAGCTCAACCTGACTATGTCCCTCTGTCATTTTGGAAGCTTTGCACTGTAACACACAGCATCCTCACTTCTGCATCAGCCTTGATTTTTAAAACTTCAAAATCCAGTTCTTGAAATAGTTATGCAAACAATTTTTCTCCATACCTTGAGGAGAACTAGACCTGGTTCTGTGGGCAAATGGCACAAGAATCTGCTTCCTTTTAGAGGAAAAAGAGCTTTTTTAGTCATATGTTTGTCCCCAGTGTTTATGGGGAGCTCCACAGAAATCACTGCTGTATAAATGGGAGCATCAGGCTTATAACAGGCAGGTACAGAGAAATCAAAAATAGAAACTAGTCTTGGATGTAGTATCTTGGGACAAACAATCCCCTTTGCTGCTCTGTGCCCGCTTGAAGCCTAGGTACTCTTTATGAGTGCTCAGTGCTAAGGATACTGTACAACAGGTGGTCCCCACAACCCCCTGTCATTGCTTCCCTTGACTTGAAGATCTTGGCTTATTCTGGAGGTGTTGGTGCATTAACTATGTAACTGCAAGAGAGAAGTGTCTATATTCCCGAGAGCTGGGTTCCATTCCTTGCTCTCTCTGAACCACAAAGCAAGAAAAGCTATGGATCAAATGATACTCTTCAAATTCCCATTATTGCTTGTTTATTTCTTTTCTCATAATTTTATTTTGTGGGAAATACAGCATTAGCAAAGGAAAAGATCTTTTGATGTTAAAAATCTTGTCTTATACACAGCTTTAGCTTCTATTTTTGCACCCCACACAGAGATGCACCCACAGGCAGTTCTCTTGAATTCTTATTCCTGAAAGCTCTGTTACCAGCTCTAAAAAAATGTGTATTTATGGAAAAGATAATCATTCCCCTTCAGCTGCTCTCTCTGTTTACATTTGTAATCTGACTCAGCAATCTGCCTGTGTTGAGCAGATCATGTCAATAAGTGAGTTAGTTCTTTGATGTGTATTCTTTCAAACCCTTTCAAAAGTGTAAGAAAGAATATTTAGAGATTATAGATGACACAGTTTAATACGGAATATTTCCAGTGCATACTTTGTATCTCTCTTCCAACAGATTGTATTGAGTTTTAACTACATGAAAACAAATAAACTGTGAAAGTTTGCTCATCATATGTTGCCATATCCAATACTGAAAGTGAAAAACCCCAAAGAAGTGGCAACAGGTAAATTTAGTCTTTTTTATCAAGTAAAACCCAATTTTCTTATTTTTCTTCCCATTAGCCAAATGCAGATTGCATGGATGATATACCTCCAGACTTGGAAGCATCCATAGGAGGACCACCAACCAACCAGATAACAGGAGCCAGCGATATAACAGTGAACGAGAGCTCTGTAGCCCTGGATCCCCCAGTGCGGACTGTGGGAGTACTACAGGTCATCCAAGATGTAGACTCCTTTCCCCAGGCTGGGGAGGGTAACTTCACAACAAGCAGTAAGTTCCTCTTTCTGGCAGAATTTGCACTGAAATAAATGTTTAGAAACCCAAATCACAAACCCATCTCTAGTGCGGGGAAAGTGGCCTTTGAGGGCTTTTCATTGGAGCAGTGGCCTTACTTTAAGCCCAGCGGAAATCTACAGGGTAAGTAAATTTAAATGTCATGTTCTGCTGTACTGCAATCACTTGCAGCCTGTGTGCAACTCAATGTGTTCAACAGCAAACTCTAACTGGAGTCCTCTGCATGGACAAAACAAGTTATTGCAGTCAACACAACACAATATAAACCTATTGTCATCTTCAGATTTTGTTTATAGTAAGTGATCCAATTTACCATGATAGCCCACCGTGTATCACCTGTCTTCTTTGTGAAGCAGATTGGTACATGTCTTCTCCTCACTGGGCTACATGTTACTATGTGGAAGCTATTCTTACCTGAATATCATAAAATAAATAGTGAACACCGCGATCACTTTTGGTCAAGAAAAAAAGACTGTTTAATTCTGGTTTGGCTGTTCCTTTATCTTCTTCCGTCAACTGAAGCTTGTCTGATTATTTGTTTATACTTGAACTTCTCATTTCAGAAGGACTGATGGTCAGAGCTCCTGTACTTGAAAACCTGAGGGTAGCGAAATAATGCTGACAATTTGGGGGGGGGGGGGGGGTGTTAGAAAGGAGAATTCGGGATGTTTTCAGTGTGTTTCATTTTTGTGTAAGGGGCACTGTTTGAACCAGTAACTCTCAAAATGTCTGCATGACTCTGTTCCTAAAACTTATATTCTTTCTTGAAAAATCTACTCTGACAATTTAAAAAGAATGTTGTCAGCTGTTCTGAGTGAGGACTGTGCTAGTCTAAAATTCTTATTTTTAGGAAAAATAGCAGATCAGTAGAAACTAAATCTGTTTGATACCAGTCGGTGTATTAGTATTGACAAGCCATTTTGTAGAAAATCACCAGATATACTTGAAGGGAGATAGACAAAAATATAGGTTTGTGTATAGAGTCAGCATAGGTCCTGGAAAAAATTACATATTTTCAACCATTTCTAGGTAATACTATGGGCCTGAGAGTGAAAAAGAAGACAAGTAATAATATGACATCCTTCTCTCTAAGTTGGAGAGACATCAATTTGATAGGTGGACCACTCGGTGGATAAAGAACTGGCTGGATGGCCACACGCAAAGAGTAGTGCTCAGTGGCTCAATGTCCAGCTGGAGGCCAGTAACGAGTGGTGTCCCCCAGGGATCGGTGTTGGGACCAGTCTTGTTCAACATCTTTGTGCGTGACATGGACAGTGGGATTGAGTGCGCCCTCAGCAAGTTTGCCGATGACACCAAGCTGTGTGGTTCGGTTGATACATTGGAGGGAAGGAATGCCATCCAGAGGGACCTTGACACGCTTGTGAGGTGGGCTGATGCCAACCTGATGAAGTTTAACCATGCCAAGTGCAAGGTCCTACACCTGGGTCGGAGCAATGCCAGGCACAGCTACAGGTTGGGCGGGGAAGAGATTCAGAGCAGCCCTGCGGAGAAGGACTTGGGGGTGTTGGTCGATGAGAAAATGAACATGAGCCGGCAGTGTGCGCTTGCAGCCCAGAAGGCCAACCGTATCCTGGGCTGCATCAAAAGGAGCGTGACCAGCAGGTCGAGGGAGGTGATCCTGCCCCTTTACTCTGCTCTTGTGAGACCTCACTTGGAGTATTGTGTGCAGTTCTGGTGTCCTCAACATAAAAAGGACATGGAACTGTTAGAACAAGCGCAGAGGAGGGCCACGAGGATGATCAGGGGACTGGAGCACCTCCCGTATGAAGATAGGCTGAGAAAATTGGGGCTGTTCAGCCTGGAGAAGAGAAGGCTGCGTGGAGACCTCATAGCAGCCTTCCAGTACCTGAAGGGGTCCTCTAGGGATGCTGGGGAGGGACTGTTCATTAGGGACTGTAGTGAGAGGACAAGGGGTAATGGGTTTAAACTTACACAGGGGAAGTTTAGATTGGATCTGAGGAAGAAATTCTTTACTGTCAGGGTGGTGAGGCCCTGGAATGGGTTGCCCAGGGAAGTTGTGAATGCTTCATCCCTGGCGGCGTTCAAGGTGGGGTTGGACATAGCCTTGGATGGCATGGTTTAGTGGGAGGTGTCCCTGCCCATGACAGGGGGGTTGGAACTGGATGATCTTGAGGTCCTTTCCAACCCTAACTATTCTATGATTCTATGATTCTGTGATGTGTAAAGGTAGGAGAGAGAGATGAGGGAACTAGGCTGCAATGGTTTTACATTAGTCTCCTTACTCCATGGAGAGACTTGATAATCACATTTTTCCTCATATTGCAGTCAGTGCCATGGCAGTGAAAATAACTTGTGGAAACACTATACTCGCAACCTTAGCTACAAGTGATGCA
Organism: Amazona ochrocephala; assembly: GCA_039720435.1. Classification (NCBI taxonomy): domain Eukaryota; kingdom Metazoa; phylum Chordata; class Aves; order Psittaciformes; family Psittacidae; genus Amazona; species Amazona ochrocephala. Next base: position 69,703,270 of record CM077879.1, read on the forward strand.
GAAGTGGACTTCTAAGTTCTCCCATTGTGGAATAGGTGCTGGTTTCAGGTTTGGTTATTTTATGGTGTAAGTCCTAGATCCAGCAAGGGGTGAGCAGGGTTGTAGGCCCATCTGTGATGAGCTTGTCAACTGGTGACATGCAACTTTCTCAAGCCTCCTTGGGTGCTGGCAAGAGCTGTTCAAAATGAGATGTTATTTTGTTCTTTCCAGTAATTGTTTTTAAATTCATTTGAGGCTGATGTAAGCCATGAAAGAAAGATTTTTACTTCATGGTTCCACAGTGTAACTAAAGAAGGGGCTAGATGCTGGTCTCAGCTGTACCCTCTTAACACTCCTGAAGTGAGCAGCTCCTCTAGCAGATAATTGTCCTTGTCCTGCTGCTCTTTACAAGGTCTGCTGTTGAAGCTGGGTAGGAGGGCCGTGGTGTGCCCTTTACACGCACAGCTGCATGTGCATGCTGAGAAGAGCCAGAAGCCTGGTGTGAAGCCCAGCCCTAGGGGCAGTCCACGCTTTTTATCCTGGAATTCTGGCACACGGAGGAGCAGTTCTTCTGGTTTGTCATCAGGGGTAACAATGGTGTGGAGGCAGCCAGGGCACACAAGAGCTCAGCAGCTCTCCAGATACTCCCTTCCCCTGCAGTTTTGTTTCCAGAGTCTGTGGAAGTCCAAACACATTTGTTCTTCATTTTCCAAGTTGCCAGCTAAGTAACTGGGTCAAAAACTTGCTCTGAGCCAGCAGAGCACTGCAGGGCACTGCAATACTTTGTTTTTCCCCTATAATAACATTGGGCAATAGACACTAAGTCTTGGCAATCCTGAAGCCTGGCAGCAGAGCCCATGGACTAGGAGCTCACACCAAGACCAGTGGTCTGTCTAGGCACGTAGGTAATGAGGCACCAAACCATAGAGCTTCAGGAGAGCCCATCACTTGGAAGACGCTGGGCATTTGGTCTGGGGAAGGACTGTGAAAAGGGGTTTTCTCTGGTTATTTGAGAAAGAGGGAGATGAGAGCAGGGAGGAGAAACTGGCAGATGGCCTGAGCTCGATGAAGGTTGTGAGCCTCATGCCATCACAGGGGTGACTTGTGACCCACTGCTAAAAAAAGACCTTTCCAGTTGTTTTGTGAGGAAAGAGGAGTTCTGAGGAAAGCTCAAAGGACCTTGGGAGGTTGCAAAACCTGGTGTGTGTCTGCCTGTGCTGTGCCTGTCACACACTGTCACTCAGAGAACTCTAGTTATAATGCATGGTTAGCTGTTGTCACTCACCCATCATGGATAGACATGAATCTTAATCTGGTTTTCTCATCTCAGTGAGAAATACTTGAATATTAGTCAGTGGTAGGTATGCAAGTTTACATGCTGTCATCACCACATCCAAAGTGGTGCAATTTGCACTATTTCCCAGAAACAGAGCACTTAGGTCCTTTCTTGCAGCAGGGTTGCAGCAAGTAAGATGTCTCTAGTTGAAAGTTAGGGGCTGAGTTCCAGCAGTGATGGGAATTTGTCCCTCCAGCTGCCTTATGTGGATTTGAGGGATTCAGGCACTCTGAAAGATAGAACTTAGCATCTTAGGCAGCCTGAACTCCTAAGCCAGTGAAAGGGGAACATCAGGTAGCAACTCTAGGTTAAATAACCTGTTCATAGCTGTCATATAGATGGGGCTTTATAGGCATTGTGGTACCGTTTATTGTGTTCAGGCATTGCATTTCTTATTTCCAGAATCCTCATAGTTACACAACTGCAGAGCTTGCTGAGCGTGCCCTTTCTGTGAACTAGCCTGCCTGGGAATTTGCAGGAGATGACGCTGACTGCTTCTAGGAATCTTTGCTGAAGTTGCTAGGTTCTGGCCTCTTTATATAGCATTAGTGATGGGAGCAGACTCCAAGGCTGACTCTGCGCTGGAAGTTTTTCTTCCTCTTGTTGTTGAATCTGTGCAGACTACCTCCAATGCAGTCTTGACGTGGCACCCTGTACCCAGCATCAAGAGTTCTTGCATCCCTCTGTGTGCCTGGCGAAGTTCAGTGGTCCAGGAGGTAAAGGACTTAGCTTCTTTTTTCTGCCCACTTCAACAATACTTTGCTTATTTGTTGTTGCGTCCTTTTTTGTTTGCTGATTAATCATTCTGGCATTGTTGTCTTGCTTTGGGTTTAATTTCCTTTTCTGTGTTTCCAAGGAGTATTCAGAGCCAGAATTGCTCCCACAGTGTGTCTGGAGGGAGGATATTTCCAGAGTACTATTCACATTGAGTGAAATTCCATCTCCATTGAAATCTGGTGGCAAAGCTCCCACCTACTTCAGTGGGGCCAGATTTTCATTTCTGGAATTTGGCTAGTGCTTTTCTTTTTATTTCTCTGTGTGTGCTCAGCAGACACTTCCTCTTCTCTCCCTCCCTTTTTCTCCCCATGCTCCTGACCAGATAATGTCTTCCATGGAACCCTGGACGAAATAGTGTGTTATGAACATCTGGATGGGACTTCATTTGGGGGCCCACCCCTAGGGTTCCTTGCTAAACCAAGTACCTTCTGAGTGGCACTGAGAACTTAAAAATGGGCTGTCAGTTTCTCTGAGCTGGTTTTTACCAATATCCAAGCCTTCATCAAGTCTCTTGGGCACATCTACAGCCTGAAGTCTTCAGTATTTAGCCTTAGTGACTGCTCTCTGTGGTGGGATTTTATGCAGGATCCTGGTATAGTATCTTGTAATGTGGTATTTCTAAAATCAGTTGAAGAAAATGGATGGAAAAATTGAAAAACTGGAGTTAGGAAAAAAAAAAGTGTGAAATACATGAAAGTTCATCTCAGCCAAGTTTCCTGCGTTGACCCTATTAGTTGTCAGCTCTCCAGAAGGTATGAAAGAAGATACGCTAAGGCTCTTTTTCCACAATAATGTATCATGGCAATCTGTTGACTAATATTTGGTAGTGAGTTACACAGAATGCTAACATCTTTAGACATTTCAGCACGGGTGCTGTTTCCTGCTGTGAGGTGATGTGAGTGTGAGCTGGTCTTGGCTAAAATCTGAATGGGGAGAAGCTCTGAGCTACAGCAGATTTGGAGGAGTCAAAAGGGGATTTTGGATTTGAGGAGGACATTCTTTGGGTCAGGCTCAGCTGGAATTGAATGATAAGGTTAAAAAAGCTAGTTCACTGGGAAAGTAGCATTTAGGTATTTTAAAGGTTGTATGGCGACACTTGCAAGAGAAAAAGGATTTTCATCTTTTATAGCAGTCATGGTTATTCATCTCCCTCAACCCTTGTGGCACTTGCAAGTAGATAATGTGCACTGCCTGCGTCTTTGCTCTCTGTTGGTGAATACCTCTAGTTTTTCAGTTTAGACAAGCTTTCTTCTCTTCAGTGGGATGTCTCGTCACACTGCATAAGGCCTCAGAAATCACTCCAGCACTGTCTCTGTACTTGGATGAAGATCCATAAATAATTTACTGCAAACGCGCGCAGGAGTTCCCGTATGAAAACCCACGAACTCTCTCCCAGGGTGCCATGGCGCTTGTAAAGTCCACCAAGTTTGGTGGGCTGTGCAGCAGTGTGGGCAGTCTACAGAATACCAGCAGTTCTTTTTCTGTCTCTCATTTCGTTCTTACCATAAAACCCTGCCAACATATAGCTCATCGTGACTGAGGACACTTTCAAGTCTCTTTGATAGCTCTTCATTAAATCTATTAATATAACTTCTCAAGTAATTATTATGATCTGCATATGTCTAAAATGTCTTTGTGAAGAATAATCAGCCTTTGGAATTGGAGAAAGTGCATGGTAAGAATCTGATCCACTGTTGTCTTGCAACTGCTTGACTGTTCCTCCTTGCTATTAAAGGAGTTTTTTTAGGCAGAATGTAAAGGGGTAGGAAAAGGTGGAAACACTCCCTAGACAGCAGTTAGTACAGAAAGTTATTAGCACTTGCGTTAGCACCTATCACTGTCCTGGAGACAGAATACTGATGGGACCTAGTTAAAGACTGAGCAGATTTGGTCCCATGTGTCTGGAGTATGACGTAAGTCCTGGTAGCTCTATTAAAAGCCTGTGTAGATGTTGCACTAAATAGTTACCATGGACTGAAAGCTCCAGAGAGCTGAGGTCCTAGATTTGTTTTGAGACTCACACCAGTGCCAACGTAGCATCGGTGGTTTGGCAGACCAGCAGTGGTTTGAAAGTGTCACCAAGTGAAATGTAACTGGCACTAAAAATGTGCTCTGGATTACTACATACACCTACAAAGACTCCTGCCTGGCTCTGTGAATGGACAGTGAAGTTTTCGTGTTATGAAACTGCTCTTCCTTTCCATGTTAAGATGTGAAATACAGACAAAATGTTTCTGTACAGCAGATTGCAAAAAGCGATGTACAAAAATGCTGTGAAACAAGGAGCAAATTTGAAGTCTAATTCATTAATTCATTTTATGTCTATTTTCTGTTTCACAACTGCTATGTATATTGGCATTAAGTACGAAGCAAGGATGAAAACACCGGTTCCCGAATCTCCCTTCTTCCCTGCAGACACCGTGAGCTGTGACTGTGCCCCAGTCGGGTGGCACAGTAGGTACACACAGTAGTTTGGCCTAACCTCAGGTGCCGAAAAGGCTGAAGATCTTCAGAAACTTGTTTAGTAATCAACTAGGGAAAGATTTAGAAGATAATGTCCTCCTTCAGTAGTGGAAGCTCCATTTAGATGTCTGTCTGTACATGTAAATGCTGTGGTACTTACCAGCTTGCCTCTCTCTGCCCCACATTACTTGTTCTGCGTCCATGTTGCATTTCTGTTGTGCAGCTACTTTGTGAGCACAGTCCAGGAGCTAACCAAGTTCTTCCTGGTTTTTCTTGCTTGGATCAGTTCCCTGATTCTGAAATAGTTGTGCCAGTACAACAGGAGGAAAGAAATGCAGAGCACAAGAGAAGAGTGGGACATATAAGCCAGATTTCATAACACTATTGCCAAAAGCAAGCATACTATCGCAGACACAACTAGACCCTATACAGCTGTCTGCTTGCCCAGAAATCACGATAAACAAATAGGCATGAAGTAAAAGTAAACATGAAGCTTCAAATCTCATTTGAATGCTCATATCTGAGTGTACAGGCATTTTATTAATGGTCAATGAATATGACAGATATAAGGCATTTATTATCTATGACAATGAAACTTGGTAAGGAAAAGTGCTAGTGTAAAAAGTGTGTGTGTATTGCGTTTGTGTGGCAAGGTTTTGGTAGCAGGTGGGTTACAGGGGTGGCTTCTGCTGGAAGCTTCCCCCATGTCCACTGGAACCCATGCTGGAGCAAGCAGCTGGCAGGACCTGTGGCTCCATGGAGAGAGGAGGCTGTGCTGGAGCAGGTTTGCTGCCAGGAGCTGTGACCACGTGGGGGACCCACCTGGAGCAGTCTGTTCCTGAAGGACTGCACCCATGGAAGGGACCCACACCGGAGCAGTCTGTTCCTGAAGGACTGCACCCATGGAAGGGACCCACACCGGAGCAGTCTGTTCCTGAAGGACTGCGCCCATGGAAGGGACCCACGTGGAGCAGTCTGTTCCTGAAGGACTGCACCCATGGAAGGGACCCACACCGGAGCAGTCTGTTCCTGAAGGACTGCACCCATGGAAGGGACCCACACCGGAGCAGTCTGTTCCTGAAGGACTGCGCCCATGGAAGGGACCCACGCTGGAGCAGCCTGTTGCTGAGGGACTGCACCCATGGAAGAGACCCATGCTGGAGCAGCCTGTTGCTGAGGGACTGCATGCCATGCTAAGCCCATGCTGGAGCAGTTCCTGAAGAACTGAGCCCGTGGGAAGGACTCACGTTGGAATAGTTCATGGAGGACTGTCTCCTATGGGAGGGACTCAATGCTGGAGCAGGGAAAGAGTGTGAGGAGTCCTCTCCTGAGGAGGAAGGAGCGGCAGAGACAAATGTGATGAACTGACCACACACCCTGACCCCCTGTGCTGCTGTGGGGGAGGCGATAGAGAACTCAGGAGCAGAGTTGAGCCTGGGAAGAAGTTTGGGATGGGGGGAAGGTTTGGGTTTGTTTCTTATTACCCTACCCTAATGAGACGTTCCCAAATCGAGTCTGGTTTGCCCATGGTGAAAATTGGCAAGCAATCTCCCTGTCCTTATCTCAATCCACGAGCCTTTCATGATATTCTCTGTCCCCCGCCCATCTGAGGGAACGATAGAGCAGCTTTGGTGAGCACCTGGTGTCCAGCCAGGGTCAACCCAGCACACTGTGGTGGCACACAAGCATGCCTTTTATATATGTATACATATGTATATATATATTCATCCCAAATTGCTTTGAATGTGCATTGCATCCATGCAAGGGAAAAGGGGATTTGACGACTGGGATCAGGGATAATGTAGCTTATATCTTTCTTTGTATTTCGCTGTCTTCAGCAGACAGATAGATAAAACATGAAGAAAGCTTTTAAAGCAAAATGGACAAACAATGTGCAGTAAAATACAAATCTGGACTCAGAGAGACTGAATGACTTAATAGTCACTGATCTCTGATTTATACTTGAGAATGAAAGCATTGCCTTGCAAGAGATGTTCAGCATCTTGCACACAATCTGCTTGATTGTTTAGGACTCATGCTCACATCTCTGGTGTCTGTGGAGTTTTTATTCTCATCAGTTTTTATACAAAAGCCTCCACTGAAATCATCAGGAAGTGCTGTTTAAGATACAGTCTGTTACTGTGGTTCTGAATCCTTTTCTGACCAATTCAGGAACAAAGACAAATGGGAGATGAGGGTCCAGCTTGGGTCTGCACATGAAAGTAAGAATAAACAAGACCGAGAAACAGCAAGGGATCATTCCAGGATCAGTGCTGCTGGGTGCTGCCATTATTTCAGACAGATAATCAATGCAAAAATAATGCCCACCTGTACTGCACAAGTCCCACAGACCCCTGCCAGGGTCGGGCTCTGCTCTACCAGTCCTTATATACACAGACAGTAACAGATAGACCCATTTCTGAAAAATTCACAGGTAAGAGCAGATTATAGCAAACAAACAAATCTAATGCCTTTACTGGGAAAAGAAAAGCAGTGAAAAGGCAGCTGTGCCTGTGTAGGGTAAAAACACGAGGCTGAGATATTGGAAGCTCATAGAAAGTAGTGTCATTTCTGCAGCAGTCACCCTTGATTCTGCTTGCATGTATTTTGTTCTGTGTTGCGTCATAATGGAGTATATATTTGCCTTGGTGCTCCCACAGAGTCATGGCCACTTTGAAGGTAACTCAAATGAAGTAAGCCAGGCAGAAGCTCTGCCGAATACCGTTTCCAGTCATTGTTATGTATGTTTTTCTCCTTATTCATCTAGACTTTGAGTCTCTAAATGTGCAAGAGAAATGTTTGCACATGGAAGCAGTCTGGTTTACCACAAGCATTTAAAGGATCATGTGCATGCTTACACCTGTACTTCTTGTGCTGTAGCCGGCAGTCCTGATTTCTCAAAAAGCACGAGAGAGTTGCATTTAGAAGCAGATTAAGTGAAAGAAGCCCGTGTGCATGTACCTGTATCATGTTTTTTTATGACAGATAAATAGTCCTGGAGGAGATGTTTGGCCCGCAAAAAGCATCCAAAAAAGCTCCACTTCAAGTTTTCTTCAAATTCTTGTAGGGACAACAGCTCAGATTTCCACATAGTTTGTAGCAGTTACAATTTCAGCCTGGACAAATAGGAAATAAATTGCTATTTGCTCATAAAATACCAGCAAGTCCTAGTGTGTTTTTCAGACAGCTCTTTCGTTTGTTACTTACCTCCAACTCCAGCAGAAATTAGGGTGCTTCAGAGATCCTTTAGAGTTACCACAGTAACCAGGTCACTTCACCTAGAAGTGAGAGTTCTCACTAAATCTTTAGTAATTGGTCTTTTATCTTTATAGTTCTGGATGTGGGCAATTTTAAGTGAAAATCATGCCTGAAACTCATGCTTTGAAACTGATAGGCCAGATGGGAAAAGTAGCTTTATAGAAAACATGAATGATTGGAAGAAAAGTAGGTAACAGGTGAAACCTGACATCTGAGAGGAAATATCCAACTACTGGCATGAGTGTTAGGAGAGGGTTTCCTCCTGCTGTGAGGGATGGGAGAAGTGGATAAGCCCTCACATTTGGGGATGCTGAAAATAGGACCCACATGGTTCTATTCTAGCCCAACTAGATGCCATCTTTCTCACTCCAGTGTCAAGGCTGATACCCTGAGGAATATACTCAGGCTGTACTCAGCACAGTGTAGAGTAACAACAGAGTTGCAGTAAGTAATATCAGGGCTTCCAAAGTGCCCAGGAGATGATGAAACATCAACCCAACTTGGCGTTTTACTGCGACTATCTTTTGCAAGTGCCAATATCTTTGTTCTTTATTTTAACTCATTTTAACATATCTGAGGCAGTTGGAGAGAAGCAAAAACATATGATCTGCTGTGGCAATAATTAAATCCTATGTAAATACACATATTAATAGTGCTGTAAGACAATGAAAAACCATAGTCCTACAGGAAAAATGCATAGAAAATTTATAGAACAAAGGTACCACTGGCAAAGTCAGCATATGAAGAGTACTTAGCTAGAATATCTGTGTCAAATCAGAGTATCTCGGGGAAGGACAGAGAAGGATCACACAAAGGAGGTTTAAAAATCTGCCAGTTTCTTATGCAAGTGATTAAATAATGCAGTGGTTTTAGCTGCTAATGTGTCTTTGGGAGACAGACACCAAATGTGGTGTGTCGAGTACATATAACGAACCTTGCTTCAGATTTTGCCCCCATGTGCATGGGATACTGAATTCAACTGAAATGTTCCCAAATTTTGTTACTTCTTTATAAATGCTTTTTGAAAGGGTAGTGGCACCTGCAAATTGTCTTTCTGTGCATGAAAAGCTACCAGTCCGTACGACCAAAATACTCTCAGAGTAGGAGATTTTAGGAAAGTGACCCTCTGCCGGCCTGCTTTGGAAGATGTAACATGCTCCCAGCTGCTGAGTAACCTGCAGCCTAAAGAAACACTTCAAAGGAAACAGTTTTGAAGAAAGGCTACGGTAGAAAGATTATATTTTCAGTTGTTCACCCTCAAAAGGGCCTTGTTAAACTACTGTAATAGCTGCATATTCCACAGGGTAGAATCCTTCAGGTTTTGCCTGATCATGACTGAGAGATTCAAGTCCACTTCCCTTGTAAAAGCTGAAAATTTACTCTGAATTTATATGCAGCTTCTAAAAGCCTCTTTCCGGTCTAGATAAATAATGTAACAATATTTTAATCTTTATTCTTCCTAAAAGTGCCTGAGGTCTAAACACTCTTGCGGAACTGCCTGGGAATCTCCTGGGGACTGCCCCTTCTCAATGAGAGGAGTTGAAAGTGAAGAACGTGCATGGAAAAGGAAACTTTAACCTTGAAAGTTTTAACTTTTTCAGGGTTAAAACTGAACTTAATGTCACAAAATTTTTACTGTAACTTTACAGTAGTGTTACCCAGGGAAATAATCATGAACTAGTACAAAGGCATTTACATTTTTGAAGTTACATGATTGGTTTCCAGGTTTTCAGAGACCTTTTGTTATTTTTACTTTTCCCGGTACATAATACACGTGGGTGCTACTGATATAGATAGCAGTAGCCCAGAGACCATAAAGAAGGACTACAGAGCTCTGGGAGAGGTGGTTAGGGGCTCTGGAGCTCAGATTGTCTTTTCGTCAATTCTCCAGGATGCAGGGCAGGACCTTGAAAAGGCTAGGAGGATTGGGCAGGTTAATAAATGGTTAGAAGGGTGGTGCTATAGTCAGGGGTTTGGGTACCTTGACCATGGGACTCAATATAGTAGGCCAGGTCTACTGGGGGCTGGTGGAACGGGTCTGGCAAAGAAGGGGAAGAGTGGATTTGGTAGGAGGCTTGCCAGACTGGTCAAGGATGCTTTAAACTAGATGTGCTGGGGGAGGGGGGCATCATTCCATCCCAACACACCCAGTCGGTTGGCAGCACCTACAGTAAATGTTCGGAGCAATGTAGAGATATTCCAGCTGCTCCAGCCAATGAGCCGACTTCAATTGGATCTCGGCTCAAATGCCTCTACACAAATGCCCGTAGTATGGGGAACAAACAAGAGGAATTAGAGATGTGTGCACATCTACGGGGGTATGATATCATAGGCATCACAGAAACATGGTGGGATGGCTCCTATGACTGGTGTGTTGGAATGGAAGGTTACAGGCTCTTTGGGAAAGACAGGCCCGGCAGACGGGGAGGGGGAGTTGCTATTTATGTTAGGGATAGGCTAGAGAGTATGGAACTCTGTCTGGGGACAGGTGAGCAGTCGACAGAGAGTTTGTGGGTCAGGGTTAAAGGGAGAACAGCGATGGGTGATATTATTGTGGGGATCTGTTACAGACCGCCTGACCAAGGGGACTTGCTGGACGAAGCGCTCCATAGGCAGATAGGAGCAGCCTCACGCTCGCAGGCCCTTGTTCTCATGGGAGACTTCAACCACCCTGATATCTGTTGGAGGGATGGTACGGCCCGGCACGAGCAATCCAGAAGGTTCCTCGATTGCGTGGAAGACAACTTCCTTCTGCAAGTAATAGAGGAGCCGACAAGGAGAGGTGCCATGCTTGACCTCGTCCTCACCAACAGGGAAGGGCTGGTTGGGAATGTGACACTCCAGGGCAGCCTTGATTGCAGCGATCATGAGATGGTTGAGTTTGAGATCCTCAGGACAGTGAGAAGAGCGTGCAGCAAGCTCACTGCCCTGGACTTCAAGAGAGCAGCCTTTGGCCTCTTCAGGAACCTGCTCAGTAAGGTTCCATGGGATACAGCCCTAGAGGGCAGGGGGGCCCAAGACTGTTGGTTGATATTCAAGGCTCACCTGCTGCAAGCTCAGGAGCGATGCATCCCAACTAGAAGGAAGTTCAGCAGGAGGGCCAGGAGACCTCCTTGGATGGATAAGGAGCTGCTGAGCAAAACTCGAAGGAAAAAAGAGGCTTATAAAAGGTGGAAGCAAGGTCAGGCGGCCTGGGAAGAATACAGGGTTGTTGTCCGGGAAGCTAGGGACCAGGTTAGGAAAGCTAAGGCCCACTTAGAATTAAACTTGGCTAGGGATGTTAAGGATAACAGGAAGGGATTTTATAGGTACATTGCCGATAAGAGACAGGTTAGGGACACCGTGGGCCCTCTCCAGAAGCTATCAGGAGAACTGGCTACCCTGGATTTGGAGAGGGCTGAGGTTCTTAATGACTTCTTTGCCTCAGTCTTCACCGGCAAATGCTCTGACCACGCCACCCAAGTCTTGGAAGGCAGATGCAGGGACAGTGAGAATGAAGACCCTGGGCCCACTGTAGGAGAGGATCTGGTTCGAGACCATCTTAGGAACCTGAATGCATACAAGTCCATGGGACCGGATGAAATCCATCCACGGGTCCTGAAGGAGCTGGCAAATGAAGCTGCTGAGCCACTGTCCATCATATTTGAAAAATCATGGCAGTCAGGTGAAGTTCCCAACGACTGGAAAAAAGGAAATATAACCCCCATTTTTAAGAAGGGAAAAATGGATGACCCAGGGAATTACAGACCAGTCAGTCTCACCTCTGTGCCTGGTAAAATCTTGGAGCGGATTCTCCTGGAAGGCATGCTGAGGCACATGAAAACCAACAAGGTGCTTGGTGACAGCCAGCATGGCTTCACTAAGGGGAAATCCTGCCTGACCAATCTGGTGACCTTCTATGAAGGGGCTACGGAACTGATGGACAGGGGCAGAGCGGTTGATGTCATCTCCCTGGACTTGTGTAAAGCCTTTGACACTGTCTCCCATGACATCCTTCTCTCTAAGTTGGAGAGACATCAATTTGATAGGTGGACCACTCGGTGGATAAAGAACTGGCTGGATGGCCACACGCAAAGAGTAGTGCTCAGTGGCTCAATGTCCAGCTGGAGGCCAGTAACGAGTGGTGTCCCCCAGGGATCAGTGTTGGGACCGGTCTTGTTCAACATCTTTGTGGGTGACATGGACAGTGGGATTGAGTGCGCCCTCAGCAAGTTTGCCGATGACACCAAGCTGTGTGGTTCGGTTGATACATTGGAGGGAAGGAATGCCATCCAGAGGGACCTTGACACGCTTGTGAGGTGGGCTGATGCCAACCTGATGAAGTTTAACCATGCCAAGTGCAAGGTCCTCCACCTGGGTCGGAGCAATGCCAGGCACAGCTACAGGTTGGGCGGGGAGGAGATTGAGAGCAGCCCTGCAGAGAAGGACTTGGGGGTGTGAGTTGATGAAAAAATGAACATGAGCCGGCAGTGTGCGCTTGCAGCCCAGAAGGCCAACCGTATCCTGGGCTGCATCAAAAGGAGCGTGACCAGCAGGTTGAGGGAGGTGCTCCTGCCCCTTTACTCTGCTCTCGTGAGACCTCACTTGGAGTATTGTGTGCAGTTCTGGTGTCCTCAACATAAAAAGGACATGGAACTGTTAGAACAAGTCCAGAGGAGGGCCACGAGGATGATCAGGGGACTGGAGCACCTCTCGTATGAAGATAAGCTGAGAAAATTGGGGCTGTTCAGCCTGGAGAAGAGAAGGCTGCGTGGAGACCTCATAGCAGCCTTCCAATACCTGAAGGGGGCCTATAGGGATGCTGGGGAGGGACTCTTCATTAGGGACTGTGGTGAGAGGACAAGGGGTAATGGGTTTAAACTTAAACAGGGGAAGTTTAGATTGGATCTGAGGAAGAAATTCTTTACTGTGAGGGTGGTGAGGCACTGGAATGGGTTGCCCAGGGAAGCTGTGAATGCTCCATCGCTGGCGGTGTTCAAGGCTGGGTTGGACATAGCCTTGGATGTCATGGTTTAGTGGGAGGTGTCCCTGCCCATGGCAGGGGGGTTGGAACTCGATGATCTTGAGGTCCTTTCCAACCCTAACTATTCTATGATTCTGTGATTCTATGCTGGTGCATATGGCAGTATCTCTTTCTTCTGCCTCTCTGGAGTGTGGAAGCTCAGAACTCAAAAGAAGGTGGAAAGGGAGTATATATTCACTGTAAAGACTACAACAGAGACAAAATGTTTTAAATACAGAGAAACTGTTTAAAAATGTCTCTGTTCCAGTTTGAGTTTCACTTGTAGAGTGTTAGGGAGGTCTTGATGGTAGTGCTGGTGTTCGAGTGACCTAAAGGACATATTCTCTAGTAAAATTCCAGCTGCAATTTGTTAAAACTTAAACTGACCTTTCCACTGGTATGAGAAGAAAGTCTGAAAATGGATCCGTTGGTCTTGGCCTTTCTCGTGTTCTTGTGAGCATTTCAGCAAGAGTCCCTGATAAAACCGGTGTATTGGAGGGGATTTTCTACTGCCAAAGTTGTTCACTTGAAACTAGATTGTGACTGCAAGCATATTTGAAAAGAAATGCTAAATGGCCCTAGATTTGTATAGCCTAAGATGAGGTTCTATTGATGTCCCTACTGGCTTTCCTATGAGCAAAATCCAGGCCTTGAGGGGCACTTGGCCAGGGAGAAATTACCCTGGTTGCACTTTAGGCACCTTCAGTGGCCTTTGGTGCGGCTGAGTTTCCTGTTTAGTGTTAGCCTTGCTGCTTATTGCCCTGGTTGCCCCTCTCTGAGTTTTAATTGTCACATCCAGCATTTTGTAAACAAATAAACAGAGCTCACTTTTTTGTTTGAACCCTGAGCAAGGAAAGCAAAAGGAGCTACATAAAGAAGGAGGGAGCACATTTGAACTCTTGCTTTAGAATGGTAAGACAAAACTGTTGGTTTCACATCTCAGGTCAGGGAGTCATGTCAAGTAAAACTCTGCTATGTTCTTTTTCATAAAGGCTTATTTTGGGCATTACAGGAGACAGGCAGGAAGGAGACGAGGTCAGTGGGAGATTCGCATTAAATTAATTTAAAATCTTTAACTCAAAATGCTTGTTAGTTTGGTTTCAGGTTTTGATTATTTTTCCTTCTTTCCATAAGCTGTTTTTATAAATGTACTTTTAGACAAGATTTGAATGTAGGAGGCCTGGCCTGGCAGAGCAAAGATTTATTTTTTAATGGGAAAAAAACAAAATGTTGAGCTATTGCAGCAGTGTCAAAGAAATGTTCCAATTAGAAGGAGATTGGCAACAACTGATTTAAAATTTCTTAAATGAACATAACTAGAGATAAACTATTGACCTTTGTCTTTAGGAATGCTTGTCTCGGTTGTTCTGTACTCTGTGTTTGTCTGTGAATGTGCTCTAATGTACACAGCCTAGCTTGTTAGAATTTTATCTGGTGCACTAGCCCTGCTGCTGGAAACAATAACATTTTGGACATTTCTGTTTCAAGTAGACAGTAGTTCTGTATACCTCCTAGTCATATTTTAATCCTCATTTCATGTGCTCGTGGTGAGTTTTAAATGTGCCTGTTTTTCTTTTCCATAGAATGCTTTAGGCTGCATCAAAAATATTGTTAAATCCTTTAAGCAAACTGTGAAAGCAGCATAAAGGAGATCCAAAGGACACTTAAGACATTTTACTTTGCCAAAAAGAAAAGGGCTTGATACAGTCTTTGGTGGGTTTTTTTCTTGATTTCTAAACTAACGAAAAGAGCAATGTTACTCATAAAAACAACTATGCATAGACAGATTAAATGGGGGGGGGGGGGGGGTGTTAAGTTTGCAGGAATTCCTGGGAAGTGTTCCTGCTGGAATCTGTGGGCTGTTAATGGCTGCGTAGATCTACTTCACCCTTCCTGCTAGTACTCAGTCACAGTTATACAAGATTACAGATTATACCAGTGAAGACAATGTCATAGCCCACCTGCCAACACATAAATGTCGGCAGCAGTTTGAGTCATTCTGCACCCACAGTTTGGCACAAGGCACGTTCAGCTTACAACTGCCCAGGGGCACGCAAGGACCTTCTTGGTACATCAACCATCCAAATAGTGGGAAGCTCTCATTTTAGGAAGCCTTGAGTATGAAAGTTCATGTTTGTTTGTGGCGATGGTCAGATTCACTTCTCAGTCAGAGAACCAGGCACTACCATAGGTAGAAAATGCTACTGATAGTGAAACTGCGGAGTAGACTGCAGGGAAAATCAGGGCTGGAATAATTCCTGTCCAAAACTGAATAATTACACTGGAATGCAATATGTGTTGCAAGGTTCGATAGGCTTGCAAAGTTTAAGAGAATGGAGCGTTAGCAGTGAGCTCATCTGTCATTGTAGCATGTAAAAAACCATTTCAATCTCTGTGGGTTGGTGTTGCATGAAGGGTTCTTTTGAAAACCAGGTATTATAGCTTTTAACTGACATCCGGCTGCGGTTCTGCACTGCAAAAAGATGAACTAAGTAGCTGGGGAGCTTGTGCAGTGAATGGTGCTAATTGCTAGCAAATCCGAAAGGGATTATGCCGTGCAGCCACTACAATAGTGGAGAGTAGACTCAACTACCCAGGACATTGCTTCCAGTGCAAGTCTCCTAAGGCTTCCTCTTTAAGTAAAGAGAAATACTCCGTGTGTTATTGTTCCACTGAAGATATTTTGAAGTATATTTTTTTGCACTGTCTGCCCTTCCTGGCTATTGTTTTAAAACAGCATCTTCACTTAGATTCCAGAGAAGATGAAACATCGGAAAACAGTGAAGCAGTTCAGGTTGCTTATTTTAAAGGATATATTTATGGTGGCTCCAGCAGTTGGTAATGGCTCATCTTGAGTTTGCCAGTGCTCAGTGAAGGTCAGGGCTGTCCTCTCTGAGTGTATATAAGGGAGGATTGGACGCAAGTACCTGCCAGGAGTGCATCTGAACAAAGGGCACTAGAAATTATGTGTACAGTGTTTTCAACACTGCACAGCTGAGGCTCCATGATTCAGCTTTGTGGTTGTTGGTTTGGGGTTAATTTGGACTTTTTTGTTACAAGAGATTTTTCTGCAGCTGAATTGCACTTAAATCAATCGTTATCTTTTGAGCTACAGTAAATAGATAAGCCATGGCCTATGACAAAATGTATAATTAAGCTGTCCAATTCAAATCAGGGTAGACAGTTCTTTAAAATTCAATAATATATTTTCTCTGGGTTGATGTGCTGTTTCTCTCATGTATTCTATGGTTTTATGGACTTGTGACAATTGATCTTTAACCTAAGCAGGGTACTTCAGTCAGATGTCTCCAGTTTGGGGGGGGAGGATATAGCTGACGGTCCTGTAGAAGCGTAAGCATGTGATGGGAGACTAGAAATGGTCAAATCCTACAAGTCCACATGTGGCTGATGGGAGGCAAGACAGTGATTTCACTGCAGGGTGTCAGAGAGGAGAAAGAAGTGTGACACGCAGTGTTATGGGGTCTGCACACATCTGTTGTTTGTGAGCACCCCTGGGCTGCACGGAGGATGCTGAAGCAGTGTAGGTGGGTGACCACTGAATGCCGTCCTAATGTGCCCAGGCTTGGCAGGCACAGTGGTACCACAGCTGTGCCCTGCCTCAGGCACTGGAGCTGTTGCCACAGCAGTGCCAGGCCTGTTCCCAGGCATGTTGTTTCCTTGTATTGAACAAACAGGAAGACTGTTTTCCCCTTAAGGTAGAAGTTACACTGTTAAAAGTTACATTTTGCTAATGACGGCTGTTGAAATGACATATAGGATACGTGGGTTCCTCCTCCACCACTGTGGCATTTTTCTCTTTTGGCTTCATGACTGTGTGTGGTTTTTCCATGCCTAATGAGAAGACATCCCTGGGTGAAATATTCATTATGGACATTTCTAATGGAATTAAATTTCAGCCAAGCATCACCAATATGCATGGTAAGGACAGGGTTCCTGGTGACATCCACAAAATTCAAGACCCCAGGAAGTCATGGGCTAATGACTTGCCCCTTTATCCTGGAAATGTCCTGGAGATCTCAGGTGGAGCCCACTGTTAGCAGCATTGGAAAGGAAGGCAGGACTGTGCGTGAAAAAGAGGAAGAGAAGATATTCATGTGCTTTAGTTAAGTCATTCCACTAATGCTGAGCTTTTCAGACACCTCCTTGTATGTTTTCTCAATAGATCATCTAATGTATGCAGGCATTTTTGTGACATCTTTCCACAAGGATGTTTTTCATAACTGCTGTTGAAAGTTCAGTATATGATTCCTCAGTACTGTGCTTTGCTGGTGGCCTAGGTTTTTGGAGAGCCTATGCAGTAAAACATATTTGAAGAGACAGATATGAAAATCATGCTCATGCCGCCATGACAGACAAACTCAGCCAGGCTGACATGAGCTTTTCCAGCCCCCTCATTCAAAAATTAACGGGAGTTTTCTTTAAAGCAAGCTGTTGTTTTCTGTTACAGCTGTGTGCATACTTGTGATTGAGGAAGCAGTGTGTAGTGATTAGGCAGAAATGTTTTTCCTCCTTCTTGTCACAGCAGCCTACGTTTCACATCACGTTCCCAGAATTAATTGCCCCCATGCAGATTCTCTCTGGCTAGTAGCCACCTTGTATAAGAGCTGAAGTAGGAGTGAGAGGCCCTGGAAGAAAAGCTGGAGTACTCTGAGATCTCTTACAACAGCCTAGTCAGACCTTGCTCTGCAGGTCCACTTTCACATCTTAGTCTTGTGTGCCTTTGGCGGGTTGCTCTTGCAAGCACCAAACACCCCTTCTTGCCCTTCCTTGAGTGCCAAAGGTGGCATTCCCACTTCCCAGGAGAGCTGTGGTCCTGGGTGCCTTTGCAGGATCCAACTGTGCTGAAGCTGTTAGGCAGAGATCAAAGCAATGGGATGCCATTTTCCCCAGGTCCTGCTGTGTGCTAGCAGACCCTGCTGAAACTCAGCCGCTGCCCAGCCGTGGGTGCTCTGGGATGGGCTCCTTGGTTGCCACAGTGGGAAGGAGGGTGCTCCTGGGCTGAGCATCCCTTTGCACAATCCTGCAGGCCAGGAGCAGGGTGCAAAGCAGCAGGGCAGAGCAGAGCTGCTGTGCAGGTGGGGTCAGTAGGGATCTGCAGTCCTGAGAAGGAGCGATCTCAAGTGGTTTTGTGCATCTGCTTCTGCCCTAGAGTCATAGAATAGTTAGGGCTGGAAAGGACCTTAAGATCATATAGTTCCAACCCCCCTGCAGCATGATGAGACCTGAGAAAAAGGTTTTAGAAACCACTGGCTTACATTAAGTCTTCTGGTTTAGTATTGTATCATGCTTAGGGGTGTTGTGATACCTCTCCAGTGTGGCTGCTCTGAGGGATTTGTGTGGTCTTGGCCAGTACATCTCTAAATCATGCCATGGAAAGATGTTTCTTCCTTATGTTCCTTCAGAACAGAAGTTTCTCTTACCGTTACACTCTCATTCAATCCAGTGCATTGTGTGCCTGAGTCAGCCTGTAATTTCCTTCTCCTTTCAGGCTTGCAGGAAGCGGAGCATACTGCTGACACAGGTGTTTGAAATATAAGTAAGAAAGTTCAGTCACAATAGCAGTTACCAGGATAGCCCATGGAACCTGAGGTGCACACAGTTAGATTATGTGATTATACTTCTTTGATGTAAAAGGCTCATTATTATGACAGCCTACCAGTAGGCCAGATAACATATAATGCATGCTAGCACATGCAGCATTTAACTCTACTTTTGTTACATACCTGCTATCCCTTCAGGTTTTTAAATAGCTGGCAGTAAGATTAAAGATGTTTGCTCACTGCTTAAAGGGTGTGTGTCTCTCCACACTTGTCACCCTTGCTACTGGAATAATCCTTGCAATATCCCTTACACACCATTGACATGACAAAGCATGATTATTTTTTAATATATCACTTGATGCTGTTTGTTTTGCAGTAGCACCAACGAGTCCTGGTCATTCACCAGCTGCTAAGAAAACCAAGCAAAAAGTAGTTCCCATGCCACGCCTGACATTTTAGGTCATGGTACCGCAGGGACAGCTTGCAGATGTCAAATGAAAGGGGAGATCCTTCCTTTCTCTCTTTCTATATGCTTCTTTCCTGGAGGTGTCTGCAGTGCTTGCCTCGTGATGGAGCCAGCCTGTTCAGCTGCTAGCCTATCAAGAAATGTTTCCAAGGGAGTTTGCAGTCATTGTTTTAAATGGAGTCAACTCCCTGGCCAGTCAAGGGAATCATAGAATCATAGAATAGTTAGGGTTGGAAAGGACCTTAAGATCATCTAGTTCCAACCCCCCTGCCATGGGCAGGGACACCTCACACTAAACCATGCCATCCAAGGCTTTGTCCAACCGGGCCTTGAACACCGCCAGGGATGGAGCATTCACAACCTCCCTGGGCAACCCATTCCAGGGCCTCACCACCCTCACAGTAAAGAATTTCTTCCTCAGATCCAATCTAAACTCCCCCTGTTTAAGTTTGAACCCATTACCCTTTGTCCTATCACCACAGTCCCTAATGAAGAGTCCCTCCCCAGCATCCCTAGAGGCCCCCTTCAGGTATTGGAAGGCTGCTATGAGGTCTCCATGCAGAGCTGACCAAGGATAGGTGGCCAGAGGGTGAGCTAGGGCAGGGGAGTTGGACTTCCACTTCTTGGCTCTGTCGTGCTGCTGGTACATGGAACTATACTTCAGCTAAGTCAAAAACTTGCTCTGCATACAAAGAAATTAAATGGAAGAATAATAGAAATGATCAGAGGATGATACCTGTGCATGAAGTGTTTATAGCAGTGCTTGGGACTGCATGATAGTGGTGATCTTAGCTCAGTCAGGGCCTAAGAGACTTTCTTGGAGTGAATTTGGTGAAAAGTTGAATTAGACTTTTTTAACATGAAATGGAAAGTTTAATATTTCTTCGGATTCTCAGAGTGGTTTAGGAACTAGCAGGATGTTACAAAAAGTAGCTAAACTCTTTTTAAGAATTAAATTTTTTCAGAATTAAAGATCTTTGACAATTTAATATCTTGCCAAAAGTAGCTGAGGTAGTTGAGAATCAAAACTGTCATGCAGGTACAGCCCCATGTTTCAGGTTTTTTTATTTTTTTCCCTTTTTATGGGAGATGTCATTTTCTGATTTTCAATCAAATACGTGAATAATTTTGCGTGGTTTAAATAGTAGTCATTACTAACAGGCTGTAGCGTGAAATGCAGTTCTGAAACTTACTGTGGGCATAAGAAAGAAGGTACTATCCTGACCAGAGATGGATCTGGTGCAGTATTTAGGCTCTGAGGATGGCCAGTGGTGAATGGTAAGGAGAGTGTGCACTTGTCTGGAAGGGGACAGTGGGACGACTTGGAGGGAGAAAGGAAAAGTACCTTTGCAAAGGTTTAAGAGGCTCTCTTGTGAGAGAAGTAGGATGGTTCTTGTCTGACAATCGAACAAGGGGCAGGTGGGGGACTGAAGAAGGCGGTTGGTGAAAGATGGAAGAAAATACTTTGAGTAACACCAGACATTTAGATAAACTGTGAAGGACCTTGAATATGGAGATTACATGATAAGAAAGCATAGAGGTCAGTGCAAGAGACCTTAGCATGATGACTCCATTCACTGTTCAGGCAATCTTTCTGATTATATTTTGATTGAGATTCCAGTAGGAAAGAGGAAAGACAAGTCATGGGAAGAGAAAATTATATTGCAGCATTTATGCACAGAATAAGTTTCCCTTTTGTGGAATAGGCAGGAATGTGATAAGCATGACCCATAAGAGTAAGGAGAAAGAGGAAAGTATACTGAAAGCAAAAATACTAGGTTTTCTTGTGTCTTATTTGGCAGAGGCATATTCATTGTGTCACAGAGAGGGTTGGCAGCACCCCACTAAGACAGCTGATCTGGAGTTCCCAAAACATCAGCCAGCCTCTCATAGAGAGATCTCCAAAGTGTTGGCTCCTAAAATAATGTTAATACATGCAGAGAATTTCAAAGGCCAAGTGTTCTGACTCATGGACAAAATCCCAAGGAGCTAGTGTATGCTCACTGAAGATGCATATAGAAATATATGTGTGTAAATATATATATAAATATATATATACATAAAATGAATACAAATGTTTCGCTTTTACAGCCAATCAGGTCTAACTGTCTCCATTTAATAACATGTGGTATGTGTTCTTCCCCCTTTTTACTCAGCTTTCTGCAGATGTGTCTGCTATCTGCTCCATGTGTTTTATATCATATGTCCTCATTTCAACATATTTTTTTCCCTTTCTTTTTGGAGAAAGCATTTGGGTGCTGATACTTTTCTATGCTGTTAATGAAAATGAGTTTATTGTCTTGCCAAAACACAAAATGTCATCTCAGGTAACTGGTGTTAAAGTTTATTGCTTAAAAGAACATGTTCCAAATTTAGGCTTCTGAAAATTGGTTGTATTACTAATAATTTCCCCTTCATTTTTTGACGGTTGACTTTAGATACTAGGATATGATTTCCAGAAGTACTGCGTAATTACAGCTGTAACTGAAGTAGTAGAAGATATTCTTGAGGCATAAAATGTGCAGGCTAATGCTGTAACTGAAAAATCAAGTGTATGGTGTCTTAACTGGGCACCCAGAAGAGTCGTGACTCTCCATCTCAGTAGCTCATGTCTAGGATGATGATGATAATGTTGCCTCTTCGTTCTGCAGGATGTTTGAAGTCAGGGAGCTATGTCTTTGGCTGTTTGTATTAAGAGATGCTGTATGTTCTCCCAAAACATATATCCTAGATAAAGATTAAAGGAAGAAAGTTTGTTGCCTTTTCACTCAATAAGAATTAAGAAAGAGGTTTTCTTTGGGAAGAACTCCAGTGGTTTATGTCATATCCAGACCCATCTTTCAAGTCTCTCAACCGCTGAGGGTTTGATACAGTTAAATACGTTTTTGAAATGTTGTCTTGAATGAATCCTGCCAGGTCGTGGCATTTGATTCTCCTGGTGTGTTGATGTTCGGATATTCTGTGCCTCAGGCATCATCTGCTTTATCCCCTGAATGGAACCCTGTTGCCATTAGTACATTCACAGAGCTCTGGCTTGTTATTTATGAAAAAGACTCTAACCTTTTCTTCCAAAAGCAGTTACCACGCTTAACTGCTTTTCCCTTTGCTGCTCAGATAAGTCTCTTTCTGATGCTAGGGAACAGCAATAAAATATTTCTCCAGTACTGTGTTCTTGATTGTAGCCAGCCAGACTTCATCCATTTTATTAGTCTCTGTGGAATAAGTCAAAAGGACCGTGTTAGTAACAGGTTTTTTATAACCCTTTCTCCTCAGGCATATTCCCAGTGCTTATTTTGCATTGGAGATTTTATAGGCATTTTTTTCCATGTGTCTGATTTCAGTCATTTTGTAATGCAGTTATGGCCTGTTCTGAAGTGTTATGATTATCAAGATGATATGGAAGGAATTTGAGACTTCCTTATAAAATGATCCAGTAAAAAGTATTGGATGATTAATTTGAGGAGAATTTTAAGAATCAGTAGTGTTTTTAAAGAAGAGGGTCAGCGATCAAGTACTATTGTGGAAGGAGTTGCTATTCAAGGTATTAACTTCATGGGACCATGCTCCTCTGCTTGGACTATAAGCAGCAAAGTGATGCTGTGGCAAGGCTGCAATAGCAGGGAGCAATAAAATCTGTAATGGTGAAGTGCATTCTTGGGCAGACAAAGCAAAAATAGAGGGCTCTAGAAATGTCTCTGTCTCCTGGTCATAAATCAAAGATGATGAATAGTGTTCTGGTTATTATGATACTGGAAGCAAAATCAGAATTGCGTTGCATCATCAGTTCCCTGTGGCTTCATACTGAATAGAATCCATTTTGATAAAGGTCCCATGTCAATGCCTCTAATGACCCTGGATGTATTTTCTTCTCAGGTCCTCAGCTCCAGGAGATGGTCCTGTTTCTTGTTTCTTCTGGAACAAAGTGCTTCAAGACACATCTTACTGGGGGCAATGTTGTTTAGTAGAAGTGAGCCACAGACTGGAGTAAGGTTCATGCTAACACATAAATTTTAGATATTTGTCTAGACATGAGAGCATACCTGTCGCCAGGGATTTATCTTCAGAAAGTGAAGAGTTCTGAAATAAGGTATATTTCATAGAAGTGAGAATGTGAAATAAATAGCAAAATTGAGAATGTAAAATAAATAGCAAAATCAAGTTTTGCTGTATATTTATTGTCAGAATGAGGTTTTAGACACAGTCCCCTTGTCTGCTGTACAATTTCTGCCAGCTAAGGATGGGATAAGAGCTGATAAATTTTTCACAGCATTTCATTAGATGAAGTAATCAATAATTTCTCATTTCTCCTTAAATGGGCATCCACCATCAAAAATGGAAGACCTGTGCAAAAGAAGACTTGTGCCTTGTGCTACATGCTAAACTTTATAGCTACACAAATAGGTTACACCTGAGTCAGTAGCATGGTAGTAGCTTTTTCTTACCCTCTGATTCCTGTGACTGTCATAAGATGAAGAAAAACCATTAGCAGCTGCACAGTTCTGTGCATCAGTTCAGCTGTGTGTGGAGCAGGACTAAGTATGCTGAATTAGTTCATGGAGAGCTGATAACAAATGAGGGAAGGGAGACTGACTCCCAGCTGAATCGTTTATTGCAGTGGCCTGTGTTTTAATCTCAAGAATAGGGGATTGCTGACTTTAGTTACACTTTCAGTAGGTGAATTACACACTGGTGGCAGCTCTCATTTGACATTTAATAATCGATGCTTCTCTGCTTACCCACAAATGAGTAGCAGAGAGTGACCTAATGGTCCAGAGAAGGAAAAAAAATCTTGAACAAATCTTACATGCATTCAGTGAAGCCTTTGCTGTATAACATTTTAATGTATTCTTGGTTTTCTGGTGACTTTGTGGATGCAAATTGCTTGTGGACCTTTTAGCCCAAACATGAGGTTCTGCAGCTTTTCCAGCTCCCTGAGCCTGGGGGAAATCTCATCCTCTGGGGCAAGCAGGAGCAATTTCAGGAGAGCCCCGTGGCACTGCCCATGTCCTAGGGACATCAGAGCACAGCGTCAGATGTGGTCTCCTTGGGAGGAGCACACTGGTGAGCAGGAGGGAGGCCTCCATGAGTGCAAAACCCACCATAGTTACATCAGCTTGTTCCTCATCTTTGTGTGGGTCATTACAAGTATATCTCTAATTGTGGCCACGCCTGTGTGCTCTCCTACACATGGCACATTAATGTCTTTGTAAATGCACTTTTCACTGACTATTGAATGCTTCGGTCCCTCCCAAGGCTCTCGCAAGCAGTATCGAGTTCTTGGAAACTCATCGTCTGACCTTTTTCTTTTGGAATATTTATTAGTGTGCAACAGTTACAGACTTACTCAAAGTGTTAGGAGTAGCAGCAGCAGTCGATAACTATTACTAGTGTGCAGTCTTACTGGTTTTAAAGCACCAGAGTAACCAGGTGTCTTCATCCTTGTTTGATTGCAATTATGCTCAGATATAAACATCATTAATGAACTTTGCAACAAGGAGGGGCTGAACCACTGCTATGTAGGGCAGTTCCATATCTATGTGGCAATATTCTTCCTGCATTAGCATAATTAAATCTAAATATTGGCTAGAGAGGAAGTTTGTTTTATTGCACCTCTCAGCCGAATGTGTGTCAGGGAATATGAGTGAGTGGAAAAAGTCTTTCTGGAAGTAGGCAGAGTGCTGTGGTGTATTGCATTTCGCTGACATGAGAGGAATGTGGCAGTGAGGTTTACAGTTGCCTGCTGTAGGCACTAGCACTCAGGCTGAAAAGCAGCTTGGGATGTGCCTTTTGCTTCATTAAGCAAAAAGCCTTATGCCTGTGGCATGAAGTGCTATAAGGCACAGTGTGTAACTATTATAGTGTATGTTGTTAGACAGGATTGCCAATATCAAACATGTGAAATCACAAGTCAAATATTACAGCATAACATCTGTCTAGAAATTAGGGCTGTGTGGTTTTTTAAACTCTCTTTCCTTTTTGCTTTGTAAGATTCATTTATTTTTAAGTGAAAGCCGAATCTTCACTGGCAGTTGAGATCCTCACCTGGCTTCAGGGCTTCAAGAAAAACACCAGATTTCAAAAACAACCTGCAAAAAGGTCATAAAAGTTCTTAGCAGTGAGTCAGACATCTGTAGAAGCTGTGTGACCGTATAAGCTTTGTCACTGTAAATAGGAGCTAAAAACCAGGGATGCAAAATGCAGGCTAAGCTCCTGGCACTGGCGATTTAGTTGAGGTTTGCTTACCTTTAACAAATGTCACTAGCTGTGCTGGCTCACGTAATTGAGCAGCTGGCAAAAAACAAACCAACCACCACTATCTAGAAAGCGTGTGTTTGGGAGGGAAACCATGTGAGGCAGTTTGTAGACCTTGCAGCCAGTTAACTACAGCTGATCCGTATCTGCTGTATCTTCTGCAGCATCCCAGAGCTTCATCCTGTGCATGTTGGAGTCAGTAGCAGGGCTCTGTACTGCTCAGGGATGCATTAATTTCCTTATGTTGTCTGCATCTTCCAGGCTGCAGCTTTGGGATTTTGAGCCACAGCACTGTTAGCAAGCAAGGAAGGTGGAGCATTCATGTTTCTAGGCACTTGCACAGCACTGGAAAACCAATACCAAGGGAGAGGCATGGGCATTTTTAGGATCCTTTGTTCATTGTTCCTACTGACCTGCACTTCAGTCCCAAAGAAGATAAACTAAGGAGCCCACACTTTGGAAATACTAAGATCCAAGCGTTAATAACTGTAGGATTTTTAATTTGAAACTCAAGTTTGTTGGTTTGGAAAGGAGGTGCTCCTGTGCATAGGTTAGATAGTTGGTAGGTGAGCTGTAAATCTGCTGTTCTCTCTGCCTCTCTTGCACTCAACTGAGATAATTTTTGGCTGTGCAACCCCAGAGGAAACAACAGTTCTTGAAATAACATTTCAGCACCATAAACACGTCTCTATTTGATGCTCTGACATTTGGCGTTGGCAGCTCAGCCTGTCTTTTCAGTACGTGTGTGGCTGCCACCATTCAGCCAGTCCTTCTTTCCTGCACATCTAGCTCAGAAGAAAATCACCTTTCTCTCAAGAGTGCGCCAGGTGGTAGTTTAACATGGCTAAGCCTCAGGAACTCTGTCATACAAATATAAACTTGCTCGTGGGTCAACATTTAAAGCATTGTTTTCATTGTTTTTAAGAATCCTGTTAGAGGATTGATAAATAATACAGTATTGTGGAACCGCATCGTTCTGGCTCAGGGAGCTGTTACCACTACAGATTATGCTTTAGGTCTTGGAGGTGCACTTTTGTACTCTTGGATCTAGCAGTTCACCTAACAGTTCAGTGTAATTCAAACCCACTGAAGTCTGCAGGAGATACCATTCAGTCAACGTGTGCTTCCCCCACCTCCAGTGGAAGCATTTATAGTCAGAAGCAATGCTTTGAAATGTTTTACTGCTGTCATATTGATAAGGAGAAAAAAAAAGATACAGATATAAAGAGGTTGTGTGCATTAATTATTTATCTTGCAATCAAGAAAGTATAAAAATAATCCAGGATGAAAATTGGGAAGGGTTGTAAAGGAAAGCACTGGCTCTTTCAGTTTGAATAATGCAGACCGCATTCAGGCTTTCTCCACGGAACATGA
Source organism: Amazona ochrocephala (assembly GCA_039720435.1). Lineage (NCBI taxonomy): Eukaryota > Metazoa > Chordata > Aves > Psittaciformes > Psittacidae > Amazona > Amazona ochrocephala. Next base: position 69,729,738 of record CM077879.1, read on the forward strand.
CGTCTAATCCCAGCACAAGTAAATACGTGGATTTTTTCTCTAAAACAGATTTTAAAAACACACAGCTCTTGAGAGGAGGCTAATTGTGGGCACTTAGCTTCAAGTGAATAATTAAACTGTGTGGAGTTATTATTTTCCTGGCTTCTCTGTAATGTTTCTTACTTATTAATTCTTAGATATTCAACTTTCAGGGGTTTTTTTGCATCAATCAAGCTCTGCTTCTGTTGTCTGAAAAATAAAACATGTAAAGGAAAAGCTACCACAGATTTAAATCTGTTTACAGTATTGTAATTAAACCATTGGAAAATATGAACCATGGACTTTTTCTCTCAGGGACTCAGCCACCTATGGGTTTTTTGTGCCTTTGAAAATCTCCCAAGAGATCCAGTGTGCTTTGCTTCTCCTGATTGTTCTTGAAATGAAAGAAGCTTTTAGTCCTTTAAAATCTGTTGTCTTTATCTGCTACTAATTACGTACATAGTAAGTGCTGTGGGATCAAAATTAAAACAACTTACTCTTCCTACGCTTATAGCTTTGATGGGATTTGCAGTTTGGCCAGTCTGACTCTTACTGTATTTGTGATCATAGTGGATTAAGGTAGATCCCTTTGGCCTGGATAAAGAACCTTCAAGGCATCTTCAAATAGAGGAAAGGGTGAATAGAAAACAGACTGGAAAAAGACGAGAGAAGGCACCTGAGAAGGCACCTGAGAAGGCAGGTAGACTGGTCTCGAGTCCTCGGGCGTAACTAATGAGGCCCATGTTGTTCTTTCTAGACATCAGCCTAGCGCCTTCTTAGAAGTCTCCACTCACAGCAATCATGTCACCTAATGAGGGTTTGGGTAGATTTTTTTCCTGTAAGAAATGTTTTCCTCATGGCCAGCTTGCTCCACCAGGTGCCTGTGCATTAGTCCTTAACTTGGTGCCTTTGTGGAGGGAGTAGAATGATGCCAAGTGAAAAGGGGACAGGGAGAGAAGTGCTCAGGCGGTGGGAGGAAGGAGGTGAAGGGCCTGGAAGGAGAGCCCTGGGAGGATTCCTTGTCGTTGTGTTTCTTGCCTACTGATGGCTTCAACTTTCTGCTACTTTTGAAATGCTTTAGACAGCGATTAAGAGCAAAGTTTGGAATCTGAGGACAACCTCGGTTGTGGAGAAACCTCTGGGTACCTTCTGCAGAACCAAAAAATAGGAGTAAATTGACAGAAAGACACGACCATAATGCCCTTTTCTTGTCTTTTCTACCCTCACAGATGAACAGGAGCCAGCAGTGAGCAGTGATTCAGATATTTCATTGATTATGGCAATGGAGGTTGGACTGTCCGATGTGGAGCTTTCCACTGATCAAGACTGCGAAGAGGTGAAGTCTTGAAAAACAGAGATCCAACACTAAACTACAGGGGAGGGTCACAGGGAGGGACTGAGTCAGCTTTCTAGGATTTGGACCAGTCATGCACATGCCTCCAGAGCACTGTCACTCCTGCACACTCCATTCTGAGATGGTCACGAAAAGCAATAGCAACAGTTGTGTCTGCCTGGATGCGGTTTCATCATCTGCATATGTTCATTTTGTTCACACAGGAGATGAACGCTTTCAGTTTACCCACGTGCTTGAGAGCGGTCATGTAACTCTTCAGTGGCTCATAAATCTGCAACTGAAAAGACAGCTTGAGTGTTTTCTACACTTGTTCGATTGGGTTTTGTTTCTTTGTTTTGAAAAGACGTCCATTTGTTACATTTGTTTGGTTTTGGACACTGTTTTTGTTGACTGATCCCAGCTTTTTCAAGAGTTCAGTCCAGAAGTCTGAATTCCCATTCACTGGTCACTTCATGATCTGATTCCAGGATTTATCATTGCCTTCTTGTTTCTGCATGAAGTACACACGGCTTCAGAAGGATGGTGTACCAGCACCCTGCATTAATGTGAAGCCTGCTTTCATTAAGTGGGAGCCTTGGAAATAGTGTATTCTGAAGATCTTTATTTGTAGGATAGCTGTGAGTTAACACAGGTTGTTGAGATTTGGGTTAAAACTCCATTGTGTTGACATTCATGTAGAGGTCTGTTCTAGACAAGTATCATATAGTGAGAAGGAGAGAAACAAAAGCTTAAAGCTTTGCTCCATCCTTGTAGTCCTTTGCTATATTTTATGCCATTAGCAGTTGTCACTACAATAATGGCCTTCCTACAGTTCAGTAGCTGGAAAAGAAGATCTAGTATAACGTCATGTCTCTTCTTAGTTTTACAGACCAAAATCTGACGGGTAGGCTGAAGGGGTGTCTGAGAGGTTTCCAGAGGCTGCTTGTTGACAGCTGTGCATTATGTGGATGACAGTATTCTTAGAAAGGGTCTGAAGATGCTGATATCAGCATCAGAAATTGCTAATAAAGCAGGAGGCAGCTGGTTGAAATGTTTGCTTCCTGATTTGTTTGGGGTTTTTTCTTCGTGTGTTTCACTTCTTACCTTTTAGAAGTTGTTACCCAACACAGGAGTTCAAGTGGTCCTTTGCCCTCCAGGGTCCCTGTCAACACTGTGGCAAACATAATAGAATACTTGCAATTTGTATAAAGATATATATACCAAAATACATTGGGTAGAGGGGAGGGAGTATGAAAATAAACAGAACTAACATAAATCAAAACGCCTAAGTAATAATGGCCTGTGATGGTTATTTAGTTCATCCTGAGCTCTGCTTTTCATGGAAAAGCTTATCTCATTACTTGTTCAGTGTATGATTTCCTTTTTCAGTCAAAATACTCAACTGTGAAGAAGCATTTTTAGCTTACTGTTACACAAGAGTACATGGTTTCTGTTGACAGTCAGATGATTTGAATCACATTACTGCCTCCTGAGTCAAGTCCATAGAATCAACAATTCATCTTACATTGCAATTTCATGGCGAGGTCAAACATTTTGACTTGATGGTGTCGTGGTAGCATCTCAAAATGCAACTATTAGGGTTCTTGCTGTGTTTAATCTCCTTGTGGATTTACTTTTTAAATGTGGAGACCAACTTCCAGACAAAATTTGGTTTGCCAGATCTTATTAAGAAACAAATATGTTTAGAACTATCCCTAAAATTTTGGCTGACTTGCTTCTTTAGTACAGGAAGAAGGAAAAATTATACTCCATGCTTTTGGGTCCAGTTAGAACTCAATTAATTTTATAGCTTAATTTTTTTGATGTTCTTAGTCCCTGAATTACAGGGTACCTTCGAGGCAAAGGAGCACAGGCTAATCATCCTTCAAAACCATGATCTGGAAATGTGCAGTTAGATTTTTATAAGCTGTTTGAAAGGACATCTCTATTTAATTAAGGAGATGCTGGAAATCTGCTTGGTTTAAAAAGAAAGTTACAGATCATTCCAAAGGGCGCAACTAGGTCAGTCTTGCCAGTATTTGTGGTTTGGTAATCATATTTTCCTTATTCTTTAATGTCTCCTTTATTCGTTGCTGCTATGGGAAAGGTCCACAGCATCAGGAGGACCGATGCTAAGTTTCACCCCTGCACAAGAGAGTTTGCACAAGGTACTGCATCAGCTCCCCTTAGGCTCTGGAAATAATGCTGAAATGGGATATAAGTGATGCTTACAGCAAATACTGTCCCTTCACACAGGAATGGAATTCATCTCAGATGACTGCAGGGGAAAGAGTGAAGCTGGTTATACACAGTCAGGTCTCCTGAGGGGAACTACACACGCTGGTACAATTTCTTCTCTAGTGCTGGAGCCTGGGTGCTACATGTCACAGGAACATCACGAACACGATGTCTGAGTTGTCAGTGATCCTTCAACATCCACCCGCTGCAGCGCAGCACACAAACAAAATACTCCTGGCTGCACTGCTTGGGTTCTAGAGACGCTGTCACAAAGTCTTTGTTTTATTTCACATTCAAGTTAATTTCACAATTAATTAAGTTAATCTCGATAGATTGACCGATTATCTGTTGCCATAGCAGAGTCATCCACAGTACAGCAGAGCAGTGAGGTCTGTGGAAAAGCAAGACAGTAGATGGAATTCCCGGCTGACATTGAACTGTGTCCTTTGCCCAGCAAAATCATTGGAGGGAGCTGTGCTCAAAGGGGCATCACATAGATGGTAACTGAGACCCTGCCCTTTTTTCTAGGAGCCTGGGGAAGGATTTCAGGGAGGGATCACACTGTGCATGTTCTTTTCCTGAGTATCCCATACCAGATGTTGTCCCTCAGGGTCCACTGGTGGCCACTGTCAGGGCGCTAGGCTGGGTGAGACATTTATACATACCACCATATTGTCGTCTTCCAGAAGAGGCACCCTAACAAATGTGGGTCAGCAGTCGATCTGCTTTTGTTTTCCTTGTTCTGCCTGCAGTTTCACTCAGGAAAGATATTTTTCCGTCCCTGTCCTCAGGTGTTCTACAGCTCTGGGCTCTGTTAAGCAGTAGCAAGTGGAAAGCCAGGTTGCACATCACTGAAGCTAGAATTTAGGAAAGCACTTAAGTAAATGATTTATTCCATCCTTCTTCAGAAAAGCGCTTGAAGCTAATTTTGGACTTGTACCAAAATCATATTATTTTCAACAGGTCTATGGCCATAATTAAGTCCCTGTGTCAAATGGAAATACTTTCCTAAAGCGGGACCTGGCTGACAATATTCTTTGTATATATAACCTCTGAAATGCCTTGGGAATTTGAGGTGCTTCATAATGACTAAGACCCCCAGGTGTGTGTTTGTAGCACTTATGAAAGCCTTAATTCTGCACATCTGCATGCCCATGTACTATTTTGCTTACATGAGTATCTGCACTAAGATTTCCTCACGGGATAAAATTAAACCTCCCGAGTTGCAACTTTGGGCAAGATGAGTCCCATCCTGTGAGTTGTGCAAGTCCTCAGTACTGCTGCCTGCTAAGCTTGGGCTCCGGAATGAAATATGTGGGATTCAGATGCCAGGGACAGAGCACTGCCTGTTCAGAAGGGAAAGGAGCCTTTAGCATGCAGCCAGGAAAACACAAAATCCTCTGGTGCCGTCTGATGAACAAGTGTTCATGCATGTAATTCTGCAGGCTCATGCTGTGACTAACACCGGGGCAAAGAGGCACCTCCTGCACAGGGCTGGTGGCCATGGATGGGTAGTGCAGCTCTCGAGAAAGGCATTTTTGTCATTAAGCTGATGTTGTGTCTCTGAGCTTTTCCTGTCCTGTCATCTGGGGCTCTTTTCTTTTCCATGAACAAGTTGTAGGTGGGAGAAGCATTCGTCTTAGCAAGGCTCATTTCCACTCATGCTAAAGTGGTTGCAGGGTGAAACTTGGGCAGAGGGAGACTGCCCTCTGGCTATCCTTTGATTTTCGTGGGTTTCACTGAACTGCTTTCCCAGAGGTCTGTTCAGTAGGACACAAAAGGTTGTACAGGAGAGTTCTGCACTCATAAATGACCTAATGCGTGCATGCAGATGCGCAAGGTGCCAGTTCCACATCCCCTCCCCATGGCTGATCTATGCTGGTGACGATCAAGATCTGACACTTGCTGAGGGTTTGGGGTGTTTTTTTATTTTCCGACTGCTTCAGAGCCTCAAAACCAGGATCAGGTCAATCACAGCGCTATGGTTCATTCTTTAAGCATTCTGTAGAATTATATTGCCATGAATGCGTATAAAAGTGTATTGGTAAGACTATAGAAACCACATTGTAGTGGAAACAGAAGCAGCTGCCATTTTTATATGACTTTTTATATGGGGGAGATTGTGGCACCAAAGAAAAAGGCTTTCTAGATGCAATTTGGGAGAAAAAAATAATCCATATGATAAGAGGTCCCTCAGATCTCACTGCTCAGTGAACCCTAGATCAGATCCAGGGGAAGCCACTGAAAGAAGGGTAGTGCTTAGTCTCATTGAGTGACTTGTTTGGGATACATTTTTACTTTAAGTGGATGAACCCAAGCACAGAGACGCATCCAGGTCTGAAATTTGATCTTTCTCAAAGAATATGCATTGTGATCCAGTTATTTTCCATGTCAAACCTGTTAACCCACCTTCTTTTCCCCATTGCTAAAGCAAAAAAAGTGCTTATCCAGTTTGAAAAATGTCTATCTCAGAAGACCTTTGCATACGGATGGGTTGCCCTGGTGGGTATCTGCAGATCCCTTCACACTTCTGTGTACATTTACTCATTAGTACGACACAGTTGCAGATTATCCATGAAGTCTGTTTTATTTGCTGTTCGTGTTAAACCTGCAGTTGTCATTTAGATTTTCCAGAGTTTTGCCTTACAAAGTTTTCCTTTGAATGTACGCCACAGTCCTTTGAGTGGATTCTGTGATTAAAAGGCAAAGATCAGGGCACAAGTCTTTAAATGGAAATCTCTGGACTGCAAGTCCAACTTCACAGCTGGGAATCTCCCAGGCTCTGTTTCCAAGAGTCTCATTCCTTTGTGATCTCTGTCCTTAGAAGAGCTCATGACTAAGCATATAGTTTGTAATAAGCAAGGATAAGAATTTATAGGCCATGCAAGCCAGGAAAACCAATAGTCATTTATTGATTTATATTTAGTAGCAATAACGGACTTTTATAAACATTTGCTGTTCTTGTGGATCCCTGCTGTCGAGCCACTCCACTAGGAACAGGGGCCAGGACACGCTGTCTAAACAGAAGAGAGAGGGCTTGGTTTGCTCTTGGGATGCACCCATTTCCAGTTCCACAGGACTGAAATGTTAGAGAAGCCCAGCTGGTTCCTTCCCAGTCCATCCCACAGATGCCTGCTCTGGTGTAAGCATTAGTTGCAGGGGAAGGAGATGGTGGGATCAAACTAATGCTGTGCCGCTTCCTCTCTTGCATTTTGTGCTGCCTGCATCTCTTGTAGCAGGTTGGATTGCTCTGGTTGAGCACAGGGGAGAGGAGCCAGCCTAAGTTCAGCTTAATCACAGACAGGCCACGGGTGTTGGGCAGACTCAGGGTAGCCAAGCTTCTTCATAACCAGTGCTGATCAGGATTGCTGCTTCACTGAAGAACACTGAGCATTAAGTCATTTGTTTTATAGATGCAAAACGTGTGAGTGTATACGGAGCAGCCAGCGTGACACAAATGAATCGGCTTCATTAACGCAAGCAGTGAAAAACAATGGCATGAAATACTGTCGAGGCAGGGAAACAAGGGTGGAGGTGGTGTTTCACAGGCTTTGGTGAATAGGGACGACTGATCCAACGCAAGCACTCCTTTTGCTTTCCCAAGCTGTTACCTGAACTAATTGATAGTTTCGCGGTTGAAAGAGGAACGCCAGATGGACTTTTTAGCCTGGGTTTGTTTGTGTGGCAGATGGCAGCTGCCGGCTGGGACAGGGAGCGAGGGAGAAGGCAAGGCCACCCCCGCCACGCTGGACACCCGCTCAGCTCCCTCCCTCTGCTTTGGCACTTATTTCTCTAGGGAAAAAAACCCCTTCCGAGCAGGAGCTGTGTTTCAAAGGGAGAAATAGAGAAGAAAAATGAATGAAATATGTTGTGGATTTTGAATGAAAAGCCAACAGATGAATTTTCCATCTGAAATTAATCTTGTCTCAACTGTTTTAATTGTGAGCCAGTGGAAATTATTTCTTCCTGGAGTGAATGCAAAGAAAAAAAAGGGAGAGGGGAAAAAAAAAGAAACAGAAATAGCATTTTCCCATTTTTGTTCATTTCTCAAATCTTCGGTCCTGTGTAGCTTGAAAAACAATAGCAAGATCGAGATGCTTGTTTGCTCTGAATGTATATCTGAATGTTATTTCAGATGTCAAATACCTAGATTGTATGTGTACGTAATACCGCCCTTCCTTCTTGTTTCATGTTAGGAACCTGAAATGACTGTACCATTTTATAATTAGAAATGTAAAGAGGGGACAGCGGGTGGGAGGGTCTGTTATTTTTATAGCAAGATGTTCCCTGTGTTTAGTGAACATTTAAAATGGTTTTGTACTTGTCAAAATATACATTCCATCCATTTCCAGAAGAGGATCATTTCTATTGAGTAGTTTATAAGCAAACCAAAAAACTGTGGCGTCCCATTTGTACGTGGTTCATAAACAGAGCAGAAGTATCCTGGTTTTCAGTGATGGCTCCAAAGCTTTTTCCAGCCATGTCTCTTTTCACATGCTGCAGAGCCGTACCAGCAAATGCTGACGTTAAGAAGGGAAGAAAAACCCTGAGTGAAATAAATACCATATGGATCAGTGCACAGCTTATCAAAATCACTTCCCGTTTGGAGACAATGGTCTGTCCCACTGGAACAAGGTAATCAGTCCTGCTCTGGATGCAGGAGTGGATTTACTGATTCTGCCCTGGCAGGCTGGGGGGTGACAGGGCTGTCACACTTGGCACTGTGGCCCCTCCGGCTGGGAGCCTTGTTCTGGCTGAAGCTGGTTTGCTGGGGAGGCAGTTGGTTCCTGCAGGCTGACCACGTTGTGGTTCTTCCGACTGTGGAAACAACCCTTCATCTCCGCGTTAAAACCCAGTTCCTTTCTCAGCCAGCTGCACATTGGTTTGTGCAACACCCAGCAAAGACCATGGCAAACTCACACAGTGGCATTTACATGGCTCTTTTTTCTCATAGTCAGCTTCCCCCCCCGCTGCCTGTGACTTGCTGCCAAAACAGTGCAGTAGCAGTTTGTGAAGCGAGCCTTTTTTTCTAGCATTACTTTCTGTACAGTATTGCAAATAGACTTTAAGTCTGTGCCGATATTTTCTAATGTCTACATCTTCCCCTCCAATGCACTTTATCTCTCTTGAAAAATGTGGGAGTCGGAGAGCTACCATATTAAAGGGATTTGCCTGAAATCGTGAGGCACACACTTTTTGTTTTGTTTCCTTCTTGCTTTGTTATATACTGTAAATGCTGAAGAGCATGGACAGTGACTCGGCTGGGGGAAGTACCGAAATGTTGAGGGTAACATTCGGAAGCATTATTCAGTAGTACAACATGGCTATTTTTGTTATATAGAGGATTATAATGTAAATATGTGAGACTGTGTTATTATGTACTAGTAAAATATTGCAACTCTCAAAGTTAAGATGGTGAATTCCAAGGAATTTTATTGCAAGTTTTTTAATAAAACGAATCTGATTACTGTGTCGTACCTGTTTTCTAACAGCCTGTGTCAAACTGGCATTTCCTGATGCGGGAAACGTGTTTCTCCCTGAACTCAGCCACTTCAGACTGGTGTTCACAGGAGGCAGAAACTATAGCAGGAAGGGACCCGAGTGGCAGCCTGGCCTCCAGGCTTCAGCGCAACTTCAACCTCAGTTGCTGCTCAGGTCCTCCCTGTCCTTCAGCTGCTTTTGATCAGAATGCAGTGGCTGTGTGTGGTAAATGCCTCCACTTCCCCACACCAGGTGGTGGGCATTGTGTGTTAAAATAGCTTTAAACAGTGACTGCTCCACCATGCCCCAGTGGGAATGGCACTGGTGGTGTGAGGATACATCAGCTGCTGCTCTGCATCCCTAGGAGCAGGGGGCTACAGGAGAGCCCTAAGGGTTGTGATGCTGGCCGGCATAGGTATGCTGCCTAGAAGAGGTTCAAGGCCCAGCAAAAATCCTGCCTAAATGAATTTAAGAGACTTGAAGTTTTCCAGTATATGCAACAGAAGGCAGACAGAAATCCCTGAAGGGGGTCAAATCCTGGCTTGAGCTGGGGCCCAGCCAGCCCCCATCCTGACCCACATTTTGTGCTTGCTGGCCAGTGCCTCCAGCACGGATGCCTCTCACCAACCTGCAGCAGTACATTCAAAGCATCAACAGCCAAATTGATTGGGGCCCTAACGTGGATTTCGCATAGGAGTGAGGAAGGCAGCAGCCATGGGCTAGATCACACAGCTCCCCAGTACCTCCTTGCTCCCACCCTCCTGCTGGGCTTTGTTCTTGATGTTCATGACAGAGGGACAGCAGGCAAGCTCAGAGCAAGAAAACCACATGTGATTTAACATTGGCTTTATCATAGAATCATAGAATCAGCTAGGTTGGAAAAGACCTGTAAGATCATCAAGTCCAACCATTACCCCAAGACTGCCAAGTCCATCATTAAACCATGTCACTAAAGGCCTCGACTACATGTGTTTTGAACGCTTACAGGGACAGTGATTCCACCACTTCCCTGGGCAGCTGTTCCAATGCCTGATTACGCTTTTGGAGAAGAAATTGTCCTTAATATCCAGTCTAAACCTCCCCTTGTGCAGCTTGAGGCCATTACCTCTTGTCCTATTGCTTACGACTTGGGAGAGGAGACCAGCCACCTCCTCACTCCATCTTCCTTTCAGGTAGTTGTAGAGAGCAGTAAGGCCCCCCGATCCTTCTCTTCTCCAGACCAAACAACCCCAGTTCCCTCAGCCATCCTTCATGAGGCTTGTGCTCCAGGCCCTTCACCAGCTTCATTGCTCTTCTCTGGACCCCCTCCAGCAACTCAAGATCTCTCTCAGCAATGCCAGAAATTACTCTTCCCCTCCCAACCCATGTCAGCCAGTTGGCAGCACAGCTTGGAGCTCGCCGTCCCACCAGCCCTGCTCCAAGGGCAGAAACCATCCACGCCAAAAGCATGGACAGCCTTCAGAGGGAGACTGTAGGTACTGCTAGTCAAGGAATCTCATCCCGCTCTTCCCCACGTGTCTCCCTCCCTGCCTGCTGCTTTGTTCTCTGCCTTCCTTTAGTGACGGGGGCCGGTGCTCCTTGGCAGGCAGCTGTGGCAGTTGCTATGATGTGATCTGCACACACAACACAGCTGCTGCCCGTGCCGCGGGTCCTGAGTCGCGCCACACAAGTAATGCAGCAGGGAGCTGCTGGGAATGGCAGCGGGGCTATAAATAACATGGGGCGTAAGGCAATTCATTCCAGGATGCAATGCATACTTGGGGCTTGTGTTACATCACTCTCGGCTCTACATGGGAATCGTTTCTGGTCAGAATATGGAACTAAAGCTGCGCTGCTCTGTGCTCTGTTGTGGGTTTTTTTTCTCCCAGAAGGAATAAGGCAAATCCACTCTTGTGATTCACAGGGGTGATACTCAGACTCATCAATGGAGAGGACTTGGGATTCAAAGAGCGTTTATCCACAATTGCACTGTGCAATGATTTATACAACTCAGAATTCCCTCTGTCCCGTGATACCCAAACCATGCTAGGAAAGAAAGCAAGCTTTGTGCTGCACGCTTGAGGGTACCCAGAGGGGAGTTGCAGTCGTTTGTGAAGGGTTTTAGGAGCCACACTGGGAAAACTATGAGAAGGTAGATCTGCAGTGTGGAGAGATCGCATCTGCAGGCATCCCAAAGGGAATAAGAGACTTTCATGGCCCGGAAGAAATCTAATGGACTGGTGCATTTATCATAGATAAGCTATAGGAAATCCGTGCTCTGTGAAGGTGTAATTTTGCAACACACATTCCTTTGATCCCCGTGCAAACAAGCTGCCAGCAAACCCTGGCAGCAGCAGAAGCAAGCAAAGTGTCACCACCCTCATGTGCCTTGTCCACACTTTGCTGCAGGCAAAGCAGACCTGGGAGCACAGACAGGCCAGCAGCGACTCATGGTGGCTACAGCCCAGGCAGACGTCCCTCCTCCTGCTCCAGCTCAGAGGCATGGTAGCTCCTGGCAGCGGGACAGAACAGCCATCTGGGAGCGGGAACGCCTTAGACGTGTTGGCGGAGCCCCAGAGCTCATCTGTCAGAGCCTGCAGCTCAGATGAAGCCGTTCCTCTGTCCCTGCTTGGGGCAGCCGTGCTGGCTCAGACCAGCAGCCTGCTCACCTGTGCCTGACAGCGAGACTGGGAGCAGACACCCACAGAAGAGTGGCACTGGGGCAGCCACTCCTCTACACGTCACTCCTGGTTTTGCAGAGGTCTGCTGTATCCCTGTGGTGTCAGTGCTTCCCGGTGCAGGGGCAAAGTGTTCCATGCCTTGGCATGTCCTCACTGCCTTTCTCCAGACCTCTCTGCCCTTCAACTGCACAGCGGGGGGGGGGGGGCAGCCAGAGCACACCACTAGGCAGGGAGGATGGAGACAAGCCCCACGGTGGGAACACAGCCAAGGCATCACCCAGCGCAGTGACAGGAAATGCTCCCACCTCCCATAGGCTTTGGATGTTACCTGCATGCACCACCCCAGAGCAAAGGCACTGCACCCCAGCCAGGTGTCCTACAGCTTCCCCCAAGGCCAGGGGTGCGCAGGGTGCCAGCCCATATGGTGTCTCTCACAGTGGTTGTGGTATTTCATAAAACCATGGAGTGGTTTGTGTTAGAAGGGACCCTAAAGACCACGCAGTTACAACCCCCCTGCCATGGGCAGGGACACCTTCCACTAGATGGGGTTGCTCCAAGCCCCATCCAACCTGGCCTTAAACACTGCCAGGGATGGGGCAGCCACAGCTTCTCTGAGCAACCTGTGCCAGTGCCTCACCACCCTCACAGGGAAGAACTTCTTCCTAACGTATAATTTAAATCTCTCCTCTGTCAGTTTAGAGCCATTCCCCCCCTTGTCCTATCCCTACATACACATGTAAGAAGTCCCTCTCCAGATTTCTTTAGGCCCCCTTTAGGCACTCAAAGCTGCTCTAAGGTCACCCTGGAGCCTTCTCTTCCCCAGGCTGAACAAGCCCAGCTCTCTCAGCCTGTCTCCATAGCAGAGATGCTCCAGCCCGCTGACTATCTTCGTGGGTGTTTTCTGCCAAGCCCCAGGCCCTGAAGGCGAAGGCGGGAGGGTCAGAGGGAGGGAGGGCGAGGCGAGGCGAGGCTGCACTCCAGGTGGCTGGGACGGAAACGTTTCCGAAACGTGAGCGATAGGAGGCGTTTATGGCCCCAGGGCGAAGGGCCGGAGGCAGGACGCGCACCGCGTCTCTCCAGCAGGAGGCTCTCCCGCCCCGCAAATGCACCGCCGCGGCTGCCTTAGAGCTCGCAGCGTCGCAGAATGGTTTGGGTTGGAGGCGGCCTCCCAGCTCGTCCGGGTTCCAACCCCCTGCACGGGCAGGGACACCTTCCACTACAGCGGTCCTTCATTTGTTGAGCTAAATTAGTGAATATTTGTTGTGTTGAACAAGTGAAAGGCACCCTGGGGAGTTTTTCCCTGCTTTTCCTTGTGTGTTCTCCCTTGCTGGGAGAGAACAGCCTGGGGTCCCTGCCATCACCCCAGCCAGTGAAGCTCAAGAAAGCTCTCAGTGCAACCGGGTTTGCACGTCCATCTGCCCAGTAGCTAGCAGGCTTGGCAGAGGGGAGCAGGACTGGTGCCCTGCTCCACAGGCAGGAACACCGAAGCAAAACCCAACAAGGGCGCCTACTGATGGTAGCTTGAGCAGCAGGATGGGGACAAGAGTGGGGCTGGAGAGCAGCGCTGCAGCCCCACCACAGCCCAGCCATCTGGGTGAAGGAGATGGCATGTTTTAGCTGCATTTTAGCTAAAGGAGTGTTTCCAAAGCAGATCGGTTGAAATTCTGTTTGTGCATGCACTTACACTGTTTAAAAGCAGGTTATTTTGATGTGGTTTTGGCTACGGTTCGAGGAGGAACAGACCCAGGCATGAACTGACAGAATCACCCTGCATGGGGAATTGCACTTGAACAGGGACTTTGCAGGGGAAAAATTCCAAATTGGAGCATGATGCCCGTTGGATCTCACACCCTATTCCAGCCTAGCCATGAGAAACCCCCATTTGAACACAGGCACCTTTAAATGGACACAATCCAACTGAAATCCAGATCCACTTCAGTACCATTCATCTCGGCTGACATCCTCAGCTATCCAGACTGAATTTCATGCCTGCAGGTCTAACCCTGACTGGTGGTAGAGCTTCAAGGTCAGAATTACTTCATCATCATCCCCCCCCCCCCAACCCCAGTGTGCATTCCCCTGCAGAGGGATGCTTGGCAGTGGCTATGCTCTCCCAGAGGATGTTGTTTCCACACAGACAGCTCTGGAGGAGCTTTGGGGAGGCAGGAAATGAGTTTTACTTTCAGCCTGGCTTGAGTGTGAGAATCAGGGAATACCTAAGAGGATGAGGAGAATTGCACAAATGTGTGTTACTTACAGTGCTGCTCTGTTTGAAATAATTGTCCTAAAGGGTAATAAAGAAGGGAATTTTCTTAGGGGAAATTGACCCTGGCTGACTTTCAGCTGTGAAACTGCTCTGAAAAGAAATGTTAGTACTGACTAACATTCTCCATTTACTTATGCTCAGTGAAGTCCTAAATACAAGCAGCTGCCAAAATTCCCCAGACACATGTGATGTCCTGTTAGCATTGACCAGCCCTGCTCGTTCCTGATGAGCCAGGTGTGTGGGAGGGGGGATGCCCAGCAGGCTGGGAAGGCAATTGCAGAACCTGGGGGCTGGTGGTATAAATCCCACTGATCCTGCAATAAGGAAAGTGCTGCTTCTATGCTTTTGTTTTGCTTGCTGGGTATTAGGGGCTTTCCTTTCTGTGGAAGGAAAGGGCTCAGAGCCACACTCAGGAGCTGTTCATCAGGGTGTGAAGAAAAGGCTTGCCTGTGCTTTGACTGGTAGGAAACTCTTTTTCTTCCCTGGAGCTGGTTGCCCCTTGCTGGAGTAGTTTGCTCAGCTCATGGTCTGTGGTGCTCCTTGAGTGTTCCTGAACCGTTCACTTTGCTTGGGTTTGCCATGCACCTCTTATTAAAAGGCCAGATTTTTACGTGCATAACTTTTATGTACACCTTGGAGAAGGGGGTGGATTTCCTGGTGGGCAGCTCCCTGTCAGGGTGAAGAGGGAGGGTTGCTCTGAGCTGGGGTTCTGCTTGATGTTGTGACTCCCCCAGGCTAGCCATAGAGCTGAGAGAGGCTGTGTCTGTTCCCCTGCAGAGGAGGCCTTGGGTGGGTGAGCAGGCGCTAAGGAGACATGTGGGGTCTACTCCTGCTTCTGGTAAGCCTGACGATGTCCTCCAAGCCCTCCTGCTCACCAAGAGGGAGGCAACCACTGCTACAGGTGATCAGGCTGGTCCACAGCAGGAATATTTACTTGGGAGCAATGTTCCTGCTACAGCTGAGTGATAGAGGAGGGCTGTGTAGGCAGGAATGAGAGCCACAACATTGCTTTTCAGAGGCAGATTGGTGTTTAAAAGGCCCTGAGGACATCAAATCCATCACAGTTTGGGCTCTGTAAGACCTCTGACAATCCTTGCATAGTACGGGCTTAATTTGGCCGTATCACTGATCGAATGTTGAGTGAACTGACTGAGTTCATCCTGAGATAGAACCATAGAATGGTTTGGTTTGGAAGGGACCTTAAAGCTCATCCAGTTCCAACCCCCTGCCACGGGCAGTGACACCTTCCACTAGACCAGGTTGCTCTAAGCCCAGTCCAACCTGGTCTTGATGATAAAGGACACAGAATCGGCAAATTACGAGAGGAGGAGGGTAATGGTTATTGCTTGAGCGCTGTACACGTTTTTGTTGGCAGGCAGACTCCATCAACAGTGAAGCTGCTTCGCTCTGACCGTGAGAGTTTCTCTCTTCTGTGTTGAAGATGATAATGTTATGCAGTGATGAGATCATCTCCCTTGAGATGAAACCTCGCCAGCGAAGGAGCGAATCCGTGCTACTGAATCTCGCTGCTCAGACATCCGAGATGTTAAACGGAGCAATTCAGAAACGCATTGGACCATCTTGGAGACGTGAAGTCTGACTCCATGTGTGACACATTAAACACAAACTGCCTGTGGAGAGTAAATATGTTTTTTACTTTCTAGCAGGAGAGTATCAGCTTTATTTGTTTTGCCCTTGATTGTAATGCCAGAAACCTTCCTAAATACCACTACTCTTGCTGGCATTAGGAAACATTATATGTCTCATTTGTTCTCTAATTTGTATGGAAATAGAGCTTACTCCTGCCTTTAGTTTTCTGTAGTGCTTGCTGATAGCAAGGGAGTCAATGCTTAAGGTTCTCTATAAGTAACTTTACTGTAAATGTGGTCATCCTTGCTGCTCTTTTCTCGCTAGCTTTGTTACCCCTTTTCAAGGGACTGTGGTCCTCTGGCACCAAACAAGTGTGCAGAAACTGCCATTATTCCAAGGACCTGACTGAGAGCTTGTATTACAGTATTTAAAGCTCAAACAGCATCCTTTTTTTCCTGCTCAGAAGGAGGTGATGCTGCTGATTGCCTTTCAAGAGAGGAAAAAAAGGTTTTGAAAACAGCATGTTAAAATACTTAACTTTTTTATGAAGGTATCAGGGGTTCAGCTGGCTGGAGGGAGGATTTAGTGTTGTGCATGTTGTGTGTTAAGGAAGAGGTCTGTTTGGTTGTGTATTTTTAGTGGAAACCATTGGAGCTGCAAGTTGATGCTCTTGGACCTGGTGTGAGCTGTGAGAGCAAAATCTTGGCAGAGCTGTGCAGGAGGTGTTGTTTGAGACCCTCTTTCCAAACGGATGCTGGTGGCCAAAGCAGCAGACCGGTACCACAGCATCTTGGTGGGAGACACCCACAGGACAGGACATTGACTCTGATGGAGCAGCAGGAGCCAGACGTACGAGCTGCTTGCAGACCTGCTGGGTGCCTCTTTTCCACACATGTAAGACATGGCAGTAGTCTGGAAACTTAGTAGTTCCCTAAGTTTCCCTTCTTTTGCATGACTTTTTTCAGCCTGGAGCCTCATTTTTAGACCCAGTTTGCTATTACAACCCCACAGGCTTTGATAGCTTTATTCCCAACTCCCATTCAGTGAGGTTGCAATCAAGCCTCCTGTTGCTCGGGTTGCTTATGTCCCCTTTATTTGCTCACTTCCGCAGAGATCTTGACACTCAGGAGCATTTCCCTTCCTTCCCTGCCTTTTCCCCATTACTGCTGTAATTCTTTCTGGTGAGTTGACTTTGAGCTTGCCATGTGATAACAAATTATTGCATGGGAACAGCTGCAAACAAGTTATGCCTTAAAGAAATGCCTCTTAAAAACAGCTACATATGGGCATACCAGATGACACAGCCTCCTTGTTTCTTGATACCCCAGCCATATTTATGTGTGTGTAATGTCTTCAGCAGGGAGTATGTCCCAGCTGGTGGTTAGGGCTGAACCCTGAAGAGCTGCCGTTAGGTCACTTGCACACCCCTAGGGATGCTCAAAGCCTGAGGCTGCCATGTGGAAGGGTTTAGCTTCCTCCCTGTCCTGGGTTCAGCAGTAGCAGTCATTTTTCTCCTTCTTGGTAGCTGGTGCCGTGCTGTGTTTTTGACTTTCAGCCTGGGAACAGCACTGATAACACCGATGTTTTTAGTTACTGCTCAGTAATGTTCACTCTGACCAAGGATTTTCTGAGTCTCATGCTCTGCCAGGGAGGAGGGGAAGCAGAGACAGGACACCTGACCCAGACTGACCAAAGAGGTATTCCATACCACAGCACATCATGCACACTGTATAAACTGGGGCAGTTACCTGGAAGGGTTAGATCACTGCTTGGGTTGGGCTGGGTATCGGTCAGCAGGTGATGAGCGGTTGTATTCTCTTCCCTTATCATTACTATTGGTGGTGGTAGCAGCAGTGTTATACCTTAGTTACTGGACTGTTCTTATCTCAACCTGTGGGAGTTACATTCTTTCTATTCTCTTCCCCATCCCTCTGGGAGCAGGGGAAGGAAAGGGGGGAGAGTGAGCAAACGGCTGCGTGGTTCTGAGTTGCTGGCTGGGCTTAACTCACGACACTCCCCATGTCCCAGCATGAGGGGAAAGTGTCCCCCATCAGTCAGGTCCGATGATGATGCCCATATCTGTGAAACCAGATAAACGTGAGCATCATCCAAACCAGTCCAACAGGCCATGTCAGGCACTGTACAGGTTTCTTGGTGCCTTCCCCAGCCCTTTTTCCTCTGCAGGGAGCAATCCATCAGATGTGGTTTAGGCACTACACAAAGGGGAGGGCAGGTATCCTGGACAGGAGGTAGCAGCACATTGCCAGTAAAAGGCAGTGTGGTTGTTTGCATGCATTTTGCAGTCCATTTTTCTTTTCTTCTATCCTTTTAGCACAAGTTTTTGGCTGTTCGTGTTCTGGTCACACAGGCGGAGATATCTTCTGCAGCAGTGCCTTTCTGTGTTGCCTGTGTGACTCCGACTTGCGTTTTTGCTCATCACAGAAAATGCAAAGGAGAAGGTAGCTCTCTGTTTGGGGTGTATATGAATGAACTTTGAGTATGGTGGGTGTTTTTTGGTTTGGCAGTATTTTTTTCCACAGAAAAGCTTTTCTCTTTGGCTGTGGGGAGTCTATAATCTCCCTATAGCTTGTACCTAGAGAAATTCAGGGCCATCAGTGATGGTTATCATTCACCTTAGCTTATCTGCTTGCTTGCACCCTCAGAGCGTTGC
Source organism: Amazona ochrocephala (assembly GCA_039720435.1). Classification (NCBI taxonomy): domain Eukaryota; kingdom Metazoa; phylum Chordata; class Aves; order Psittaciformes; family Psittacidae; genus Amazona; species Amazona ochrocephala. Next base: position 69,747,995 of record CM077879.1, read on the forward strand.
AAGCCCAGGTTCCTGGACAGTATGATGTCGGGGAAGCTTGCCCTACAGAGATGCAATACAAAAGCTATGTTGACAATGCATGTTACAAAGGAAATCACTTGCTATATACCGAGGGCTGTGCCTCTTGCACCTTGTCTTTGGGAGATGCTGTGAGCTGCCTGCTTGGGGGAGCTGGAAACTGCATTGGGGTTCATGTTGGCTGGTGTTCAGTCCTGTGTCTGCAGTGCTTTAGATGCTTTTAGTCAGTCCTCAGAAAACTGGTATTGCCATAAAAAGCACCCAGAGACCCGTAAATTTTGTAGGATGCAAAGCACTTTCTACCCCCATTAAAGATGGATATCAAAATGTCTGTTACTTGGTTTGTACAGGAAGCTTAAGGGATGTGTAAAATGCCATTGTAGAAAACAATCATGTAGTTATTTACTCCTGCATGAGATAAAGGCATGGAAGGCATAAACCCTGAAAGCAATGAGAGGAAGTACCATAATGCAATGTCTTATTGATCTGTGGGATTTGCTGCTGCTTAAGATGATGGTGCTGCAAGTAACATTTCTAGTTGTACTAACTAGAATTAAAATAATTACAGGATGGAAAAAAAACCCTAAAACACAAGATCCTTAGGCTTAAAGCTTTCTACTGCTTGCTTGTTAGCTGGCAGAGTGCAGCCAAAAGGCTTTCTGCCATCCATGCATATTACTGCAGTGCCCAGTTACACATGCTATGAATGTTTTATGTCTCACTCTAGAGTTGCTTGTAACATCTCCTCAGGAAGGCTGAGTGCCAGACCTTTGGCTGCTAGAAATCAATGTAGTGCTGCTGACTTAGGAGGCAGACTGCCCCTGCCATGGGCTCAGGTGGCTCCCTCCCAGCACTGGTATGGGATCTCATGCATGCAATAAAATCAGATGCCCAAGGAACAGGGTAAGAAATGAAGGAAAACTTTGCTGCTGGTAGGCGAAATCAGGCTGGCATCTTGGAGAGAGTGGGGAGCCAGTGCTAGAGACTTGAATAGCACAAGGTGGTGGGGATGGTGCTCTTAACAGCCCCTCTCCTGAAAATGCCTTTGCCCCCTGATGTGGCAGGGTGGCTGCAACGGCTTACAGCTGCCTGGCCTTTTACAGGTGGCACCCATTTGTAGCTGGGGTGTAATCAGTAGCACAAAGTCAATGATTAATTGCAATTACATTGTGTTGCAGAGCTGTAGTTGAGAGCATTTCTCTTAATTTCAAGCCCTAGTTAATGCACTGCTGTAATAGCTATCCCAGCAAACCCAGGTGATGGATATTAGCAGGCTGAGTAAGTGAGGGAGCTGGGAGACAGGCAGTAGGAAGGAGGCAGCTTGACCTTTCCTAAGCACTGTTTTTGTGTGTGATAGAACATCTTAACATTGTGGATGCTGCTACAATAGCTTTCATTGCTTCCTTTTTCAGAGCACAGAGAGGGTCAGGCTCTTCAGGAGCTGGGGGTGGGCTCCTGGCCTCACCGTCCCTTCCTGGCTACCCACATCCAGATTGGGTATGGAGATACCTTGCTGTCTGCTTGCACTCAGGTCAGATAAGTATTTGAGGGCATTTGTGCCAAGGAACAGATAACTGCTTAGATGATTTCTTCCCAGAACACAGCCAGAGTTTCCACTGCACTTCAGATCAAATATAGTTTCTGATAATGGGAAAGACAAAAAAAAGTGTAATTTAAAATCAAACCCAGAGACTGCAGGAACGAGGGGGTTGGTTCTTGGAAAGTTTTAATTACTTCTGAGTTGCATTAAAGCTGATTGATGGGAGCTCAGATTGCATCATACTTCATAGGAGAAACCCAGCTCACAGGAACAGCTGCTTCAGCGATGTGCTGCTCTGACAGGCAGGTCTCAGACCACACAGTGAACATCGAGCTTCTGAGGATATCTGTCAGCCCTCTCTGAGGCGATGCATAACTTCGTTATGAGCAAGAACAAGGCAGTTTGCAGAAGGCTGATGCCTTTTATTCCTCCCTTCACCCTGTCCCCCCCAGGAGCTCATGTATCCTTGGACCCCTACCAAGGAGAGTCACTAACTGGGTCTGTGGGTCTTCTTCATAACAACAACTTGTAGGGAGACCAGATGAGAGCTGAGACTCAAGAAACAGGCTTTCATACCAGCAAGGAAGCGGGGCCTTCAATTACCCATAGGACTGACTAGGGAGGAAACACTGAAATTTCTCTTCTGGGTTTTCAGCTATACATCTAGCAGGGGCCACTCACAAGGCTTTGTTTCCAGCAGCCCAATAGTGCATGATGGAAATGGTCCTGCGAGGGCCAGGTAGGAGGATTTCCCGTCCAGTTCCTAATATCCCACTATATTGCCACAGCACCTTGTTTCCCATATTTACTTCTTTTTCTAAAGACAGCCCTAGAACAAAAGCCTTTGCCCGCTTTGACTGCCTTTCCCTCTCGTGTGATGCTTCAGCAGAGCTTTGAATGAGGCTCTGGTACCAGCCCACAGGGATTTTGCAGGCTCTGTAGCGCAGTGCCTGAGTCATACTCTAAAAATAGCCAGGAAAATGTCAGCCCAGCCAAAGTCATTGGCTGATTAACAATGAAGTTTCATGATTCCAGCTACCTCCAGATACACTCCTGATACGAGCTTAAAAAGAAGGAAAAATGAAAGTCTATGGGTAGGGACTTTACATACAAATTTAAAAAAATAGAATTTGTAGAGGTAATACAGAAAGCTTTCCTTATCATCACCACAATTAACACAGTGATTAGGTAGCAAAGGGCTAGAGGAACTGTCTGTGAGTGCAGTATGTCCCTTCTAGCAAGAAGAATGAGAAAGAAACTAAAAACCGGACAGGACTGAATCAAATCTTCGGTCGTTGGAGGCAATGCAGTACTGTGGCTGTGGTATCCCATGGGAGTAGGAGGTGGTCTGTAGACAACCAGAGGCCAGGCTCTGGGGTATGGTGGAACAGACACAGTGCCCATCCCCAACCCTGGGAGGTGGCCAGGCACAAGGAGGTGGGAAGCCTCCTCATCAGGAGGAGCTGGGCCTGCCCAAGGGGCAGTTCTGCTTTACTAGAACTGACCTGGTTAAAGTGTCCCTCCAGCACTGGTGTGCAGTGTCATCGTGGTACCTGTGGGCAAGTGCTTGGTCTCTGAGCTGTGGTTAGACATGGGAGCTTGGCCAGAAGTGCTGATGGAGGCAGGGGAGAGCACCCCAGTGCCAGAAATGTCAGTCTGCTGCAAGAGCTGAGGGCGTACCTGAAAAAGCATCTGGCAACAGCTCATTCAAGAGCTTTGGAAATAAGAAACTAATCACTCTAAAAGCTAACACAGTGCCAGCGCAGGGGCTGCAATGCTGCAGCAGCACCTTGTGACAGCCAGGCATGCTGAATTGCTTGCAGTTCAAATGTGGTTCAGACAGAGCCCCTTAGGAAAGGAGCTGAAATACCTCATCTGGAGAAACAAAGGAATAAATCAACATTGGGCTCTGGTGCCTGACAGCTATTTCCAGACAGTGAATGCTTTGCTGGCTGAGTTACCTGTTCCTGTATTAATTCTAGAAAAGTCTTTGCTCCGGGTTGCTGATTTCTTACACAGAGGTTCAACCAAAGGCTGCTGGCTGTGTGGTCAAGGGGAGAAGAGGAGGGATGCTCAGACATAACCAAGCTGTTGGAAAGGGCAAGGACAAGGGTGGTGGTGCTGACACCCTGTCTAGTAACCAATCTGCTTTGTGTGCCAGGGAGGGAGTGTTATTTCACTGCAGCTTGGGCAGTCTTATCACATCCCACTCATCCTCATTACAATGCCCAGGCTAGTTATACTGGGAGTGAGGACCAACAAAACTATGAATTGGCCCTGCATACAGTCCTTAAGTCATCCTGTCAAGTAGATGAGCTTTTCTACAGCTTATTTTCAGGCAGTAAGTGTGTTAAGTTACATGAAGAGATGTCTACCTAGGGTGAATAGCAAAATGGAATTGCCATTAATGGCAAGGAAGGGAGGGGGTAAGATTTAACCTGATACTTCTGAAGAGTTTTCCTTCAAAAGGGGAAGAAGATGCGACTCCCGCGCCCCCCGACCTCATGATGTTTAATGCAGCGCAGCAGGATGCTCTCTGCAGCCACATGCTGCAAGTAGCTTTTCTACCTCAGAAGTCATCACCTCCCCACACATCACCGTTCTGGTTGGCCCATGAAGGTGAAACTATGCAAAAGAAACAGTGCTGGAGTGGAGTCACCCTGCTAGAGGCCCTGGTGTCTCCATGTCTCTGCATCCAGCCAAATACATGCTGGTGGGAGAGCTGCTGATACCCCTGGCATCACTCCCAGTGCTTGCCTGGTAAAGATGGGGTCCATGGCATTGCCTGTTTAAGCCAGTGGCTGGGAGGGCTGGGCTGCACTCATTGCAGAGAGGAATACATCTGCCACTCGTGATGCTGCAGAGGTGTCTTGGCAAGGCCACAACAGCTGGACTGCAAGTGCCAGTCCATCCCATGGGGTAATGACTCTGCAGGGACACCTTCTGCTCTGAGCATGGGATCTACTTGTTCCTCCTCAGCTCACTGTCTCACTCCAGGTCACTGACACATGGAGGAGCTACCACCTTCTCAGCTTGCTGAGCCTCATGGATGAACCAGCACTGTCTCCAACACTGATGCTCGCCTACTTGGCCTGTAAAACAGTGAAGATATGCAACTTGCTCTCCTGGGTCCCTCCTTTGCCCAGTAAAGGTTTCCATTTCTTGCAAGGGAAGTCTGACTCCCCTCCAGAAGCACCTCCCTCCTAGCGCACCACAAAAAGCTCTGTGTGCTTCCCAGTGAGAGAAAGAGGCAGAGCTTGGTTGACCCTGTTCTGGGATTTTAAACTTGTACCCCTTGTTCACAGTGCCGTAGAAAGGTATATTTTCATAATACATGGAGCAGCCACCCTTTTCCAGCTCCTATTCAGGCTTAGCTGCTATTGGAGGTTAAAGAGAGGTGACAGAGCAGCTATATGCCTCACAAAGAGGATGCAGATATGGGGCTGGATGGATTGCTTGATGCACTTTGACATTCAGATCTGCTGGAGCTAGAGAAAGGCTGGGAATCGAGCAGTACAGGAAAGGCTGTGGAAGTGACCCAGCGGGTATGTGAACCAATGTAATTATTAAAAAAAGGTTTAAACATTCAAAGGGATGGAATGTTTAAATCTTTCACTGATGCTGCTTACCCCTGAAATGTATGCTATGAACAAGAAAGTATTTCTGCCACGGGACTTGTAAGTCTGTGTTCTTCCATGACCTCTGAGCTTAGTAGATGCTTTTTTGTAAGCTGAATGAATGCAAATTAGCAATAATGCTTCCCTGGTCTGGCAGTCCTTCTCCTTGCACTGAGGACAACAGAGGCACAGCAGGTAATGGGTTATGTTTCTCTATGCTGGGAGGGGTCTTTTCCCTCTCACTAATCAAAGAATATTTTTTCATGCCACCCCGGTGTGGTAATATGCTCTCACTTCCCTTGCACTATAACCCCATCTGTCATCCCTCATAAATAAGTTTGAAAGATGTGGTTGGTTAAGCAGGCAGTGCAGCTTTATCAAATAAATACTGCAGGGGCACAGATAATAAAGTAGAGTGAGGCAGGGGGAAATAAAATCTCCAGTAATGGGCCTCACTAGTCTGGCTGTTACCAGACCACCTTTTAGCTGGGCATGTGGGTAAGTATCTAAGCATCTGGGAACAAATATGTGGGCACCCCCAGCTACCCAGGCCATCAGCAGAAAGGGGGACTAGCCAAGTCAGGATGTGCGGAAACAAGATACCAGTTGTTAAATATAGGTCCTGATGGTCCAGAGACATACCTGAAATACATCAGCATAAGTCCATTGACATGTTGATTTGCATCAGGTGAAAGCGGCTGTTGTCTTCCCCATGGTGTCACTCCAGTTTCACTCCAGTCTGGGTCTGTTGAACTAAGTGATGATTGGCAACTGGTGGAAAATCCCCAAGCCTTCACATTATCCCTGCTGCCGTGTTCATTGACTGAGATGCAGCCACTAAGTATCATCTGCAAATACTTATAATAGCACTCATTTTTAATTTTGTCCTTCTGCAAAGCACAGGTCTACATATGAAGTTCAAGGTAAGCTATGGGAGGTTGTGGATTTATACTGCAGTATTTGTATCTGGATGATTCCTTGGGGCACAGTGTTGTTCTTGGTGGGGAGTGGAAGAGTCCCTTAATCCAGGTCAGTAAATCCACTTTCAGATTTATGCTGGATGAAAGCAAAATTCTTCTTCAATGTGCCTGACCATGGAGTTATTTTGGAATGATTACACAGGTTATTCATTACATTAGAGTTTTGTTCTTTGAACAGATTACCCAGATTCCGCTGATTTTTACATTTCACCACCACCTATTTTTCTCCTCCTCCAATTACTTTGATACTCAGCTACTAAAGAGTACATGGGGAAATGCTGAGGACTGACTTTGAGCTGGCAAACAGCTCATGAAAACCTCACCAGGTCAGAACAGTTTTTCTTTAGCACAGTTGTTTTCCTGCTTTTTGAAACTAGTACTGGCACTTTATCAGGACTACCTGAGGGTAACTGTCTCTCCGTGAATCAGCTGGCTTTGCTTGGGTGGGTTGGGTTTGGTTTTGCGTTCCTTGGTTTTGGCTGTGGGGTTTTTTTCAGGAAAGACAGAGGAAACCTTTCCTGTAACCTATTTTTGTACAACTGTTTTGTACGTTCTCCACCTGTGACTGGACCTCCTGTTTCTTGTATATGTTAGATGTCATGGACTATGTTACCCTCCCGTTATCCTGATGAGAGCCTGCACAGAAGAGCATTATGGAGGTCCTTATGCATTAGGAAGGCAGATTTCTGCATCTTCCAAGCCAAGCAAGAGAGAACCTTAAGCATAAACAGAATTTACTTTGTTGATGATCACTTATCAACAGCAAATTACCCACAAGGGTGGTGGCAATTAATGGATCCATTCAGTGTTGTTCTTGCCCCGGTTTGTGTTTGATGTTTGAAGACATCAGTAGTTCCATTTAGGTTTTTCAGGTCATGAAGCACAGATTTGAACTAAAGGTGTCAGATACTTTTGCAGGCACTGTCATAGGGCTAGGATCTAAAGCAAGTGGCAAAACCATGTTCAACAAATAGTGCGTTTAGTGTTACAGAGCTAAACGGTTGAAATTTGATGGATTGGCTCCAAAAGGCATTTTCAGTGATACCATCAGTATTTATGAAAGCAATCGATGAGAAGAAAACACTATAAAAATGTAGATGGGCCAGACAGGCTGTGACCGCATTGCTGAAACATATGTGCAGCAACAGGACCTTCATTACTCAAAACTTGTCTGTGTACATGTTTGTGTGAGCCCATCTTCAATCCCAAGAGTTTGCTTCCCTTTTCTGTTTTTTCCTTTCTTAGGGGGGAAAAAAAGAATATAGTCTGGTCAAAACACACATGACTTTCCAGCCTCTGAAAAGCTCCGTCTGCTCTTGCCTTGAGAGCAATTACACTTCATCTTTTCAAAGCAAACCACAAATAAAATAAGTCATGAAGCTGTACAGGGAATGAAAAGCATTCCTGTCTGCTTCTCTCCAATACCAACAAATTGATTCCTGAGGCTTTTCCATTATATATGTACAGACACACACATGCATTTTGAAACGTTAGGACTGTAACTTCAATGATTATTTTATGTAAAATTGATTCAGTCCCTTTCTGAAGTTGTTGTGCCAGATTACCTTCAATACGTTTCAACCCAAAGTTGTCTGACTAACTTCCTTGATTTCCCACAACTGGTTTTCATGGCTACAAAAGTCTTGCTTCTGTGCACAGGTATAAGGTGTCAGAAAAACTGAGCTGCATCAAAAGGAGTGTGATCAGCAGGTCGAAGGAGGTGATCCTGCCCCTCTACTCTGCTCTCGTGAGACCTCACTTGGAGTATTGCGTGCAGTTCTGGTGTCCTCAACATAAAAAGGACATGGAAGTGTTAGAACAAGTGCAGAGGAGGGCCACAAAAATGATCAGGGGACTGGAGCACCTCTCGTATGAAGATAGGCTGAGAAAGTTGGGGCTGTTCAGCCTGGAGAAGAGAAGGCTGCGTGGAGACCTCATAGCAGCCTTCCAATACCTGAAGGGGGCCTCTAGGGATGCTGGGGAGGGACTCTTCATTAGGGACTGTGGTGAGAGGACAAGGGGGAATGGGTTCAAACTTAAACAGGGGAGGTTTAGATTGGATCTGAGGAAGAAATTCTTTACTGTGAGGGTGGTGGGGCCCTGGAATGGGTTGCCCAGGGAGGTTGTGAATGCTTCATCCCTGGCGGCGTTCAAGGTGGGGTTGGACATAGCCTTGGATGGCATGGTTTAGTGGGAGGTGTCCCTGCCCATGGCGGGGGGGTTGGAACTCGATGATCTTGAGGTCCTTTCCAGCCCTTACTATTCTGTGATTCTGTGATTCTGTGATATACAATAGTTATTTCTCTTAAATTACTTGTTGTAAAATTTTGGAGATTAAATGCTCAAGCCTCCATCTCACACCACAAAACTGATATATGCAATGACACAGACTTCAGTCTTTGTGGAAGCCACCTGTGCTTCCAAAGGGAGGAAAGAAAGTACAATGTTTTACAGTCACCATTTTCAGCCCTGATTTCCTGTTGCTTGCAGTTGCTGATTTGTAAAGAGCTATGTGCTGTGGACTTTGAGATAGTTGCTGCACATGAATGCTTTTGGGTGGGAAAGAGAGGTGTTGTCCCCTTCCCTGCCCATCCGAGCAGAAGGCTCATTACACAGGCTGAGACATAAGAAGCACCACTATCATCTTGGAGGACCAGAGTCACAGACAAGGGAAAGGTCCTTCAGAAACAAAGCTGAATGTAGAGGTTGTACATTAGTAATGTTTATTTATTTTCATCCTCTAGTTTTATTTGAAAACACACATCTGAGTGATGCCTACTTTTTTATCACAGGTGAATAGACTGAGCAAGCCACTCAAGTCCTAGCAACTGAGAGTGCAGAGGCTGACTTTCCATCAAGCAAGTGTGCAATGGGCAGGGTGCTGTGGTGTCCCAGCCCTACCATAGGCACCAGGGATCATCATCAGTGTGCAGCATTGGCACCATCTGCCCTTTCGCTTCCAGTGCACAGAAGGCGGGGACAGGAGCTCCTCCAGGTTATCCACTGCTTCTAGCTAAAGGATTGCATAAGCTCTCTTATGAGGGGAGAAAAAAACCCCAGGTGATCAGGTATTTCACTGGTGTGTGGCAGCTTCTGGAAAGTGATGATACCAAAGTCATCAGCATGGGTTTACAAAGATTTTAATAATGCATATGCATACAATCTACATAATAGTACGTAATTAATTCTGCAGAGAAGCTAATGGAGTTTATCAGTGGGGGGCCTTTAAAATAGTATAGAGAGTTATTTCAAGAGTTTCCAAGTCATTAAAATGTTCACTTGTTAAAGGGCTGTGGGCTGCTGTTAGTAGGAAATGTTAATATTTTGCACCTAAACTTGTTTCAGCCTCAGAATTGGTTCAAGATAGATTGAGCTGCTTAGAAAAGAATTTTATCTCTTAGTATGTTGGTACATTTATGGACTGCTCTGTATAATTCATAACTGATATTTTATGGGATAGTTTTTCCAAAGATGATGTTATATTTTCAAGAATACACTTAAGTACTCAGCAGAGCTAAAGACTGAGTAATGTCTCTGGTGCTCTATCTGTTGTGAAACGATTTCATATTTAGTCATACCTAGAAAAAATAATGAAAGTGATGAAAGTGGTTTCCTGTTGTGGTTATGTGTCACTAACAATGCTGCTTCTGAGATGTTGCAAAGAAAAAAGAAAGAAAGAAGAGCACTCTTTTTTGGTGTTTTAATGGAGCATCCAACACCACTTCAATGTGCATTTCAGTTTCTTGACAAATGATTTTGAAAGATTGTTTCAATACATCCCTTTTTTTTTTCTTCTTTATGTGACAAGATGGAGATTTCAAGAGCAATTAATTTCACCCATGGTGTGCACACTGATACACTTTCAAGCTGGGAGATAATGACTTTTCTCCGTGAGTCTGTTAAGATTGATAGTCAAAGAACTTACTTAGGTACTGGCATATTCTGTTCCAGTCCTTTTGCACCATTATTCTCATCTTTCATTTATTCTCTGTCTTCTTTGGTCTGTTAACTTTTCTCCTCTTCTTTTTCCAGCAATACCTTTTTTTTTTTCCCTTCCCGATACCCTTTCTGCACTAGTTTGTTTATTCCTTTGTTCTTCTGGTGCCTCATCACCAAGCTCAGTCATACTGAAGCCCTCATCCTATCTATCTTCCTTTCCCACTTTAATCAAATGACTTCTCCTTCAACTTCTGAATTATTTACGTTCTCCAGATCACATTAGTTCTACTGTACATGATGGGCTGGCTTGTTTTTCCCTTGGCCAGTAGCTTATATATTATTCTTTTCTCTGTAACGAGCAAATGATTACGCTGCTCAAATTGGGTTGATGCTATGCCTGCTCCTGTATATGTGTGTGGAAGTAGGTGACCTGGTGCTTTATGCTAGGATGCTTTGATCCACTGCCACAAACAAGGGAAAGCCTGTCTTTGCTTTGGGAGGGAACTGTGGAAAAACATTAGGACATTTACGGGTGCCTGGAAAGCAGGCAAATACTGAGTTGAATTAACCTGGAGCCTATGCAGCTTACAACCACTTAGTCTAGCCTAGCTGTAGCTCAAGACACCTCTTGTACCAGAGGCTGGCTGTGTGGTGGTAAGGAGACTGGTGGAGAAGCTGGCCAAGCACCTAAGCTAGTGCTGCAGCCAGTAAAAGTAAACACTTTGTGTGCAGACAGATTGTAAATCAAATAAACAGCAGAATAAAATATTAATCATACTGAAAGCTCTTGGTGTAGTCCGTTTTTGTTCAGGTTGTAATCCAATTGCCAAGGCTCTGCATGCTCATGACTTACCAGATGTGTGACTTTCTCAATGGATTTCTTTTAGAGCTGATATAGTCCACGACTGCTTTCAGTGGCTGTTTTCAAGCAAAAGAGGAAAACTTGAATTTCCACTTCCTGGGTTTTGAGGTCTGCACCACTGGGAATATCTACCTGAAAATGATCCAAACTATATTTTTCTACTGTCAATACACCTAGTCAACTGTCACATTTGATTTATTGTTTTAGACAGATAGTTTTTCTTAGGCACTGAGTTGAAAGGAAAATTGTTATCAATGACTGAAGAATGATTTTTATGTATTCCTGAAGGGCATCTTATTCTTACCAGCATCTACTGGACCCTTAATCCCTTGCTCCAAATTCTTCCCATGCAGTTCCATCAGCACAAGGAGTACAGAGCAGCTCCTTCCCTGGGAGTCATTAGCACAGGACATAATCATGAGCAAACACATGAAGTAATCGCCCAGCCCACAACGGCAATTTCTTCTGGGGGAGGATAACTGTGAGTTGTATTCTTCAACGTACCACTAGTTTTTTGGTTTTATTTTCAAACATGAACTTCTGTGTTTTTCTGCAATTTGCACGTGCGCAAACTGGTAACGTATTTCTTGGCCAGCAGAGCGCTGAGCAGAAATTGCATCAACTGTGTTGGTTTCTACATTCATTTGTGTAGACACCCTCATTTCAGTTGTTCACTATGGAGGTACTGTAATACCAGAATAAACTGCCTCTCTCTTCTTCCCACAGGGAGAAGAGGTGATTGAAGGAAAGTGATGAGGATCCTAACATAGAAATACCAAATTTTACATGCTGGGACTAGAGAGATGGGAATGACCAGGTTAAACAAAAAGGCTGAGGGATGAGTCATGACTAGATCCCCTCCCCAACTTTCACTGAAGCCCTCTGTAGTGACCTCTGCAACTCCAGATAGCTCAGGAGCCACCTGCTGTTGCAAAGTTGATGAAGTAACATGCCTGTGTCCAGGCATTACCTCTCAGCTACCACCTTGGAGGTAAGCAGGTTAAACCTGGCCATTGAATGGAGATGGGACAGGTTTGATCTTCAAGTAAGTCAAGGGGGACAGTTTTGATTTGAGAGGAATCAGACGAGGCATTCCATGCTTCACAAAATTGTTTCTTTACATGGTTCATTCAGAAAATCAGCACAAACCAAGTCATGTATTTGGCTTCGTGAGGCTACGTGCAACAACTGCTATGGCAAACCTGGCCTCCTGGGGTACCCCAAACATAACTGGTTTTCTGAAGAACCTGTTCAACAAGAGACATAAGTAAGCCCAGAGCATAGTTTTATATTAAATTCTTCTTTATTAAAAAAAAGAAACAAAACACCACCCCTATTCAGAAGCTCTCTGAAGAGGCACATCCACACCCACAGATTGTTACCACCTTTATGCTAATAATTGCCAAATCAACATCTTTGTTGACTCCCTCCATGATCACATCAGATTATTTGGTGAAAGGTAAGGGACATCACAATTAAACAGAATTGCAATTATTATAATAAACTACTATGACTTTTGTTTATTAACTGGGTTTGTAAGCCAAACTGGGGTGTATGAGCATGTAAATTCTGTAATTTGCTTCATGATGTCTCCCTGCACAGTTATGCTTTGAAGCTCTCGGAGCCAGTTTTCAGGTTTCTGGTTCCAGCAACCAGAAATGCTCCTGGAGACTCCAGGCTAATGGTGAGGGAAGCACTAGAGTAAACTAACTGCAAATTAACTCTGTAAATCACTCAATACACAAAAGAGTAAACTGACAGACCCTGGCTTTTTCCTGTGTTTCCATAGGTCTAATGTAGGTTCAATCCTCATCTTCAATGGAATATTACATCTTTAAATAATTTCAAAGCAGATGTGTGCTCTATTTTAGCATAACACAGATAACAAAAACAATGCATAGAAAAGTAAGGAATGTCACTGAATGGTAAATAAAATTTATTCTGAATGAAGGTTAAACAAACCCAACCAGTTTATGAATGGGCAAAGTCAATTAAGTCTTATCACACATAATCTAATAATTTAAAATCATATAATTTAAATTCAGAAACTTAGCATAAGTAATTAATGAAAAGGTTCTGGGGTAAGTAATTACTACTAACACTCCTAAAGCCAGATTTTAGATTTTCTCTGTTGTCCAGCATAATTTACATTGTCCCTCAACAAATTTATCATCTCCAGCTTGTTCAGGCTATTCATTATAACAGCATGTAATTAAACCCTAAGAATCTTTAAAAGAAAGCTAATTTCTTGCCAGTGTTTTTCTTCAAACTTTCTCATCCTGCCATGCTGTGGAAGCAGTGCTAACGAAACTGCCTGCTGAACTGGTTCAGTGACATCTCATCTGTTTGACTGCTGGTGGCTCCTGAAGGTGCTAACAGGAAGGTTCAAGATGAAGTTGGATTGCTGAATCTGAGGGAAAGGAGCAGACATTGCTCCTTTTCTTCCTAGCATCTCACTGGAGTATGAAGACAGTGCCTTTTTCAGGTTTCTGTTGCATTTAAAATATCAGCTGCCATCATATGGTTGTTGGCTTTCCAGTTATGTTGGTAACATTCGCTCATGTGTGTGACCTCTTAAGGAATATTCAAAGGGATGATTTTTTTTTTTATCAGTTTTATGACTGTCAGCATTCGTTTGTTGTAGAAAATTTTAATAACTTCTTTGGAGTTTTAATTATTAAGATTTTCCTATTTTCATTCCACTGGAAGATAGCAGATGTTGAAATTTTTATACATTCATTCTTACACTGATGTAGTTCTGACATTTAAAAACAAGCTTTGTTAATTAGCTAGACCTAACAAACTGAGGACTAGTCTATCACTGAATTTGGTTACAAGAACAGAATGATTAATCTGCCACAATGTTAGCAAACATTTCCAGGATGAGAATATAATTGTATTTTATCTTGAACAGTCTATAGATGGTCTCACGGAAGTGGATTCTGTCAAACAAAGCTTGTTTCTAATTTTGGCAGGATGAAAGCTTTGGTCAATAGAGATAGTAGAGTTGGTATCAGATGTCTGGATTTTGCCAAAGCCATTTTAATTGTAAAGATGGATCATATACGGAATTAACTTGGTCATAACAGTTGGGTATAAAATGAACCCACAGAGAGATGCGAGAACAAGGGGATAATAGTGAGTCGGATGGTTTATAGCAGTCCACATATAATTTTAACATTCTACATGATCAATACTGTGCTAAAGGATTTTTACTGGCTGTGTTTCTGACATGGAGATTGACAAGATAATAGTGATATAAAGTCACTGCAACATAGGATCCAGATCATTCTACTACAGCCCAGTGCTTATGCTCATAAACCAGATATAAAGTAGAAAGCGCCAGTTAAATCTAAAACAGGGATGGCTGCTTTGGAAAGTTCTTCCTGCATGAAGATTTTGGATAAAGTACTCAATGCGTTCCCAGTGCACTGCTGTGTCAAAAAAAGGACGATTCAGCCAGCATGTCTCCAAAGTATCAAAGACCTTGCTTTTGTCAGAACGAAATGGAAACTGGTAAAGCTCTCTTAAAATACGGTGTGAAATTCTGATACCTACACTTCAGAAATCGTCAGAGTTCAAAGGATAGTATAGACATGACAGGAGAGTTGGAAACTGTGAGTCTTATCTGACACACCTCATGAAGCAAGGTAGGCCACAAACGGACGTGTGGGCTGTGGATAAGCAGCCACCTTGCCTGTGGGAAGCCTGGTACACCAATAATGCTTTATAAAGAGAAAAGCAGTCATGATATCTGAGGGTAGTTAAATATAATGTCTTGACGGAAAGTAGGGAACTGCTTTTTATCAACCTGCAACAAGTTGCCCCTTTGCCATGGGAGACTGGCAGAACTTCACAAAAGACTGGCCTGAAAAAGCTGTCATTCACAATGGGAGGAAAACTATTAAGTGGCATATTCAAGAAGATCTGTCATAATTGCAGGTAAGTGTAAAAATGCATTGCAGAATATGAAAATATTCTGAGAACATTAAAAAGTTTTATTTAACCTCCTTGAAAGCTTGCAGTAGTTTGTTCTGAATTTGACAGTCTTCCCAGGCAACAAAAATGTTCTAGGAAGAGAAACAGACAACTCGATATTATCTTCAAAGTCAATGTTTCCTGTTGGATACTCAACATAAAAGAATTCAGCTGTAGCAGACCTCCTGGGATGTAGGTAGGTTTAGTAAAAGCCTCTTGTTGAAGATGGGTAAATTAGAGTCATTGTTGAAAGCTTGTGTCAGAGAGGGTCAGGTGCTCTCCCTGCTACATTGCTGCATCCCTGAAGCCATTCAAATTCTGCTCTTCCAGCTCCGGCATGTCGAGCTCCAAAATGAGCACTAGAGCTCAGGGAAGATCTATCCTGCTGCTCTCTAGGTATCCAGAAGAAGTGCCAGAGATTTCCCTTCTGAGAACCACCACAGCGATAGGAACAAAACGCCCTGCTGCTGGCCTTTTATTTTGAAATCACCTTGCACCTGAGCTAAATTAATGCAGAAGCAAGAAATGTTTTCATTTATCACACAGAAAACATACAAGGAAGGTGATAGAAAGGAAAATGGTAAAAAAAAAAAAAAAAAAAAAGAAGCGAGATTTGTTCTTCTGCAAAGTAGCAGATCAAAAAAATCTTCTGTCAGCATCCTTTTAATGAGGTACAGATGCGTCTCTAGCAGTTAGGGCACACTTTGTCCTCTCAAAACTGCTTTCACACTGGTAAATGTGTCCCCACCTTTTGCTGCAAACTCCAGGGGTTTGTTTAGGATTCTCTCTGATTCCTTCTCGCTCCTTGACCTTGAAAAATTTTGATTCCAGATTCCCTTGGGAGACATTTTGACATTGTCCTCCTGGGGTAGTAAATGATATTTCTGGTAGCCTAGTACTGAATAGCTGCCTCAATCCTACAGAAATTAACTGCTTCCTATCAGGCAAGTTATGCTCCAATTTGGAGAAAAGACAAAACGCTTAATCTCACACTTCATGCAAAATGTACATCTCCCAGCAGGCACTTGACACAAATGATACTCACTTACGTGACCAATTCAGAAATAGCTTTTGAGATTAGACCCAAGGAGTATAAAATTATTCTGGGATGACAAAGGGCCTGAGAGTGTCCTGCCTTTGAAGGACACTGATCACAGCTGGAAGTGGGAAACTGCTGATAGCGGATGCTGTGATTTAATTCTATTTGCTCTCCGACTGGCTGGATGATCCAAAGCAAGAATTACTTCATATGATTCAGTTTGTGCACATGCAAAAGTGCTCATAATACACACTTGCATGACAAAAGTGATGTTATTTTTGAATGCTTTGAGTTTCTTCTATATGGTGTGCTATGGGCATACAGACATTAAGGTTTGTGGCACTTGAGTTGACCACACACAAAGAAATCTTGGATGCTTTTTTCCTTCACTTTGTTTCATCCCACATCACACCTAGAGCAATGTTCTGTAGCCTTTTAAAGATTTAGTACTATTTATAAAATAAAACACTTCTCACAAAAATCTGAATTCCCACCTCTCCATGTACAACTTCCAGGTGCTTCTCCATGCTAAGGTATGTTCTCAGGTAGGAGCTACATGGCTATTGTTCCAACCTGAGCAATGTGTGCATTTCTCAAAGGTAATATTTGATATCTTGATATTTTCTTTGCTCCTAATCAGCAGAATGGCTGTCCTGAACCACTACCAAATGCTAGTTGGCTGCATCTAAAAAAGAGGTCCATTGTAAGGTCTTCTTGGGAATAAATGGTAAAGTGTCTGCTTATTTAATCTTTTTCTGCTTGAGTACTGTTATTGTCCATTAGTCTGACGATGTTGCACAGAACGGTTGTCCTTCTAGAATCATGTTTATTTTCTTCCCTAAGAGGTTTATATTATAGCATTATAAGAAATAACTCCTTAGTTTATATTGAGATCAGCTCCTGATTGCTTTAACCCATTTTTCAAAACTGAATGGTATATGTTGACATTTTAAATCTAATAGCATAGAGAACTTTAAACAGTCCTATTCAATGTTAAAGCCATTAAGACATTAAGGTCCCAACCTTTTACAGGTTTTTACCAACAAAATATTGCAAAACAAGCAGTGGCAATTATTCCTTTATTTCCATTTCATATTGTTTTTTTAATTCTTACTATAGTACACAGGAGTGGCCAGAAGTTCTGTATTTTATATATTCCCAAACTATATGATGGAAAAAGAAACAAATTTTATAATGGAGCATTAAGATTGGGAAAAAAATGCACATAGATGAGCATTTTACTTGAGGGATAAAAATGCATAATGGGCATGCAGGAGCATATTTGCATTGCCTCCAGTAAAAATGTCAGCCATGATAGCACACTGCCTGTTTTTTATTACTATGAAAGCAGATCGGGCTTCCATTGAAAAAAATGCCTCGATACAATCTACAACACAGCAGCAAAAAGACACAATATAACCTCATTTTAAATGCCATTTACTTGAGTGATGAGATTTTCTTTCTTTCCAGTTTGATTCAAATGTTCTAGACTGTTTAATGGAAATAGGAAGGATGTTAGAAATTATGCTTTTGCTGTTCTTTATGCCAGTAATATGTCACCCCTGTTGCATCTAAAACTGACTAATTGGCACTAATAAGGCCTGCCAGCTGTTTTCAGTGCTTACAGATTTCAATGCATAACTTTCTGTGCCCGCTGCTGAAAAGCAAGTTAGGAATGGGAAGCAGGAAAAGCTCCCAGCCTCTGATGATGCTCTTTTCCTTCTTGAGGTCAGCTACACTGTTCACAAAGAAAATTAATTTCACACCAGCTCTCACTGCAGCAGGGTATCATTTGGCTGCTCCTTCCAAAAACATCCATGTGGCTATAGTAGTCCTAATCCAGGTTGGTGGCAGTGATGACATCACTAGTATGTAATGACATCAGTACTGCTGTGACAGCACAAGTGCCTTGTGTCTGTGACATCATGCCTCTACCAAAGCAAGTTACTAGGAATTTTTGCCACTACTTTTAGCCAGCCTAGAAGTTAATATTCAAGCTACTTGGCATACAGGCTTTAACTAGAGCTGGTTTAAAATAATAAAATATATATATATATGAATAAATAAAGAAAAAATCCAGAAATTTCTTCTCAAAGCTGTAAGAAATTTGCTTGTCCAGAATTTTCCTTTAAAAGCACTGCCCTTAAAAAACCCTTTCCAGTTAAAAGGGTAAGCTCATTTCAACAGTAATAGAATTCACTATAATCTGACTCTGATAAATTCAGAAACGGTGAAGAAGTTGTTCTGCATTCCCATTCAGACTGTGGTCACCTGTGGGTGAAGGGATAGAAATAGTTAACGAAATGGGTTCAGGTGTTATCGCCCTGGTCCGGCTTCAGCCCTGGGAACAGCGAAGAAAACACCAGGTGTTAATGCCCTGGGCTGGCCTAAGCCTAGAGAACTGTAAAGACAACAATGAAGGATTGAGATCGGTCAGCAGAACAAAGCAGAGAGTTTGCAAGATAAAGCAGGATGTGCATCTCAAAGACAGACCAAACGATGTAAATATTTGTAACCCTTAGTAGTTTTGCTGAATCGGGATGATAAGGGAGTGAAAGAGTGGAAAGTTACTGCTTAGCACTTAGCAGACTATAAAAGGGATGCGAGACGCCAAATAAACGATTTCGTTTGTAACCAGAAACGGGGTTCGTGCCTTACTCTCCGCATTCACCTGCCTTAGCGACAATGATGAACATTCCCCACAGGGATGAAGAGCAGCACTGTCAGTTTTCAAGCGCTCATCAGAGACGGTCACTTCCCTCTGCTCAACCTTTCACCTCTACAGTAACAGCCCTATGACTGCTAACTCAGACAAGAGTCATTTTTCCCCTGACCATGTGTGCATACCCACATGATGAGCACCGGGTACCAGCTCCATGCCAGCACAGGCCAGTGAAAAGCTAAACTCCACTATAAAGCTACAGCCTTCATAAGGAGTTTGCACTTGGAACACGGTTTTAATATTATCTTTGTGGTTTAATTTACTCTTCTCCGTACCTTTAATAAACCAAAGGTAAAGATCAGATAGATAGTAAAAGTTTCCAGAAGAAAGGGAGGCCAGTGAGTCTAGTGGAAGGTGTCTGTGCCCATGGCAGGGGGCTGGAACTAGATGATCTTTAAGGTCCCTTCCAACCCAAACTGTTCTATGATTCTATATATACTACTATACCCTCTGAATGTGCTTGGCATATCTGCCAAGCCAAATATAGCTGTTTACTTTAGGGCTTTTCAGGCCCTCAAATCCTCCCTCCAGTCATATCAGCAAACATAGTGTGGTCTTCAGCAGCGGAGTGAACTTCAGAAACGGCGCTGAGCAGAGAAGGGTCCATCAGGGTTGGCTGTGGCAAGAGGGCAGCCCAATCACCTCCCGGGAATGGATGGCTTCCTCCGAAGTGGAGGCCACAGCCCCCTCTTCAACACCCAACTTCACGAACTTCTCGCCACGCAGTGAAAAGGCCGCACCTTTCCGGGCAGGCAGTTATGAAGGGGCGATAGCCACCTCCCCCCCAATGACCCTGCAGATGACCGGCAGGCCAGGGGCGGCTGCTGACGAGGCACGCCGGGATGCGCGGGGAAGGGGCGGCGGTGCCGGCGTCTATGTCCTGCTCCCGCCATCCGCGCACCCGCCACCAGTCCCTCCAACGGCCGCCCTGAAGGAGCAGCCGCGGGGGCGCGCGCGCTGAAGCTCCGCCTCCCTCCCCGGCCCCGCCCCAGCGCGCGCGCAGGTGCGGGGAGAGTGGAGCGTGCGGCCTCTCCCCCCCGCCCCTCGCTTCTACTCTCGCCCCCAGGTTTGTGTGGGGAGGCGAGTGTGAAGCCGGGCCGCCCGCCCATGTCGGTGCTGCCCTTGCCTGCTGCGGCCGCCCCTCCGCGCCTGGTGGCGGGAGCCGCGGGGGGCTAATGCGGCTGCCGCCCCTCAGCCCTGCGCCCGCTGCTGCCACAGCGGCCGGGCATGGTGGCGTCTGATGCGGACCGTGCGTGCCTGAGTCACCGCGCCCCGCAGGCGGGCGGCCGGGCGGGCCGGGCTTTGTCTGCGCCGGGAGCATGTGGGTGAACCCCGAGGAGGTGCTGCTGGCGAACGCCCTGTGGGTGACGGAGCGGGCCAACCCTTACTTCATCCTCCAGCGGAGGAAGGGGCACGGCGGCGATGGCGGCGGAGGGGGACTCGCCGGTAAGGGCGGCGGCGCGGCCGGGGTCCTGGGGACGGCACGGTGGGGCGGGGCCGCGTTCGCACCGTCTCCCTCCGCGGCTCCCCCGGGGGGGCGGCGGCTCCCCACCGGCTGTGGGCAGAGGGGTGGTCTTACCGGGCTGCCGGGTCCTGCCCCGTTCCCGCCGCTTCCCCGCGTGGTGCGGGGTCCCGGTGCGCGCCGTGCCGGGGGGACCGGCCTCCGTGCCGGGGGCGGTGGATGGTGCCTCGCTGGGCGCTGTGAGGATGGGGGGGGGGCGAGGGGGGGGGAAGTGTGCGCCCTGCTGGCGCTCAGGTGTGCGGCTGAGTGGAATGCGCTGAGGTTCTCATGAGGACTGGCTAAGGTTCCCTTGAGGATTTACTCCTTGTGAAGGTTTGTGTGGGTCATTGCCGTGTCCGGTGCCTTCATACATCAGGGCGTGATGTGACCAGGTTCTCAGATTTCCGTTTTGAGCGCGTTGTGATTCACAAGCATGTAGTGTGAGAACAGATTTGCTTCATCCTTTCTGTATTCTTCAGGGTGTCCTTGTAAAACATGTTTCCTGAATGCTTTGTTTTCGACTGCTGGCAACTGCAGGCGCTTCTGTAGGTCTTTGGGCCATACGCATCTTGGCCTGTGTAGTACTGTGCCTGTACATTTGTCAAGACCTTTCATCGTGTTTAGGCAATGTATACGCATTTCTGTGAAACTGGAGATGCAGAACCAATGGTGTTATCAGCAGAAAATAATAAAATTCATTGTTTGAAGCGCTGTGGTTTCTCCGTTATGCACTTCCATTGTCACTAGTTCTTCAGGCTAATCAAAATAAACATGTGGGCTACATCTGTGTTTGGCTCAAGGTCCTGTGCATATTTGCTATGAGAGTAAATGTTTCTTCAACCTTTGAATGCTCTGTGGACTTGTAAACAATCCATAATCTAAGCTAACGGACCACTGTAAAGTGTGTTTTCATGTAGGTGCCTGAGATCCTCAGTCTTCTTCAGTGTTGTATGTGGATAAACCATTCTTGCATGGGAAGTGATCACATTGTCCGTGGGTCTTAATTTTTCTTTAATCTTTTGAATTACGGGCAGAATTAGCAAATCCATAAAAAGCGTGTCTTGCCTCAGAAGTTCACCCCTGCTGTATTTACTGACAAATTCTTTGCAGACTCTCCCGTTACGGATAACCCCCTACCCTGTTAAGGTTTTCTTTATCTTGTGTAGGTGGTCTCACAAGGCATTCCAGTGCCTTTCTGACTTTATCTTTGAATTAGAGATCATTTGAGGTACCAAATAATTTTTCCAATAATTTCTCAGTTATTGGGGAAACATTTTGAGAATTTGGGGGTTTCTTTTCAACCTGTTTGTACAGTGCATGCATATCAAAGCCTTCTGCTTGGTGATATCACTGGGCAGATGGAGGCATCCCTTTTGGAGATTTACTTCTTGAGTGGGAGTAGGATTCATAAATGTGCGCTCCTTTTTATCTTTGTGAAGGCCGGGTAAGCTGGCAGTATTTGATTGGACTTCAGAATACAGAAATAGTTCTGTCTTGGTTTCTGCATTCCCCCTTTGGAATTTAAGTATTGTGCACTGTATTCATTATTTTAGTATGCGAATGCAGTCTATATAGTGAATAGGTCTTAGAATGTAGAAGTTCTATGTATATTTTGAAAACTTCTTCCCATATATCTCTTGTTAGGGTCCATGCTTTGCCTGGAATTGCAGCTGCTGTGGCTTTGAGGTAGTAGCAACAAGAAGCTAGGCAATTTCTAGGGGATTGGTTTGTATGGGAAAAGGCTGGAAAAAGTTGTAGGTTTTTTCAGCATGTTTCCAGAACCATAACTAAAAAGCCAGCCATTACTAACCTGCAGAAAGTGAGTAGAACTGGCAGTATTTAAAGAGCTGTAGGAGAACTTGTCAGCCTTTGCCATTTTAGCACGTGCGGTTTTGATACAGTGGTTAACAAATGGTGAGAAAGGAAGAAAAAACGGGGTATAGCCCACTCCCCTCTTGGTAGGCATAGTAATAAGTAGAATTTAGAATTATTTGTTTTTTCAAGAAATACTGGTATTTTACAGAGTTTTTTCTGATAGTTGTAGTCTTCTCATGGAGTGCCACAACAGGTAAAGGAAGCCAATGGGTTGTTCTTGGTGGATAAGACTGATTAAAAGAAAAGTATTGATGGACCGAGCTGATCCTGAGGGTTCAGAGTAAGTAAATCTCCTGAAACGGTCAACAGGGTAGACATTTGCAATAGTGGTAGCATTTGGATTGTGGAAGTTCTGTAGTTGATAAGGATATAGCTCTCGTGACAGAGGTGGAAGTTATCTAGTTCAAAGTAAAGAATTTGGCCTGCTTGCTCTGTGGGAAGCCAGATTATGTGTCCTTGTAGTTGACTAGAAATATTGTATGCAAGATTTTTCACTGTGGTGGGAGTGGTCTGAATTTTTATATGCAGCAGAGAATGTAAATACAGCTGTCCCTTTTTTTGTGATCTAACTTCTGCTGGCTTGTACTCCCATATTATTGACTCTTGAAGCCCTTTGTCTTCAATTATAGAATGACAGTGGACTTTCAAATTATGAGACTCGGCTTCATGACATGAGGTGGCTTCATGATGTTGGATGATGAAAAGCATTGATTCTCTGGCTTTGCCCTTGAATTTAGGTTTGCTGTGAAACTAACCGGTCAGCAAATTGATCAGGGCTAAGTGTAATGCCCTTTCCTCCATCTGTGAACGCATCAGACTTCAAAGAACTTTAGTCAGGGCAACACTGTAATGCAGTTGTGTTGGCATATCTGAAGTAGGAGGTAGAGTGCTTTCTGAGGCACGAGGGCTGGAGACAAACCCCTTCAGACAGTAATGTGGCTGGATACTGTGACTGTGAAAAGGTGGCTGAAGGCTGATCATCATCCTCCAAGTGACTGCCAGGGTCTTTGTGTTACCTGTCCTCCGTCACCTAGTACCATCCTATGGAGGGAGGTTACCATCACCAGAGCAAAGCCCAGAAGACTGGATCTTTTAGACCTTTTGGTGTGTCTCAGTCTAAAGCCAGGTAGTTTAAATAGCCTTGTGGGTGGTGAAAGTAGTTCTCGATGGCTTTAAGTTGAAGTAGGAGAGCAGTACTTGTGTTTCCTGTTCTTCAGGATCCACTCCAAGTGCAGCAACCTCTTGCAAGTAAAACAGAATCAGTGACTTTGGGGTAAGGGGTGAAAAATTGACCCCTTCTGCCCTGATCCATTCCTCTAGGCCTTGATTTATGTGACTTAGTTGAGTAGAGAAAAATCTTGTTTTTTAAATCCTAGTTTGGATATTGGAGGTGTTTTTGGCACTTATTGGCTCGTAACAAGTTAGAAGACTGATGATCTTGTTATGTGTTAGGGCAGTGCCAAATTAGTCCCTAGAAGTCATCTCTGGTATCAAAATGTATCTGATTAATAGTTTACTGAAGAGATACAGCTTTTCTGCTAAGCAGTGTGGATCCTATTTTATACTGAATTAAGGCTCAGGCTTTTTTAACCGGTTGTGTATATGTCAGTAACAGTCATATCAATGTGACTTCCCTTTGTAAGCATGTCTTAATTGAAGGGTTGTTTGGGTTTTGCTCCCTTTTTAACAAAAGGGAAGTGGGAAAGATTTGTAAATTGGATTTTAAATTGGATTTTCATAGCTTTTCTGCAGACTTGTGTTATCTTGCATCACTGAATTAATCTCCCAGGACAAGACCAAAAAATGTGTTTTCCTGCTTTTAAAGCATTTAATGGCTGATGAGCTTTCTTCCTAATGAAATTGGTTTGTGCCTTGCACATAATGCGTGCCTGTATTTTGCTTCTGTGTGTCCCTCACTCACGAGTTTCATCTTCCCTTTGTTCACCAACAGGGAAAACAATCTTTTCTTTTTTTTCTTTTTTTTCCCCTTCTTAGGTTTGTTAAAGGTGCTGGATGTTTTTAACCCTCACTCCTTTATACCTCTTCTGCTTCCGGCTTGTCAGCTCCCTTCCCTGGGCAGCCTGGTGGTTTGGCTTCTTTGAAATACTTCTTCCAGTGGGACACCCTGTGTTACACAGCGGCCTTCCTCAGCTGAAGCAGAGGCATTTGGAGAGAGCATGAACCTAGATCTCTCCTATCGCTGGGGCACTGTGCCCTGTATGACCCTGGTAGTTGATTGATGTAAGAATCTTGAGGGTGTCAAAGTTTGTAAGGAACAACAAGGCGTTTGTGTTATTGAGTATATATTGCAGCAGCTACGGTAAGAAAGTTAACTACTTTCTGCTATACGGTGGTAATGCTTGCCAGACTCTTGTGTGTGGAAACGATATTGCAAGGAATTAAGTGCCACTAATAGTTGACGGCAGAACAATATGTTCACTTAGAGCTTACAGGAAGAGAGACTGTGGCTGCTGTGCTACTTTTGAGTGTGTATGTGTGTGAAATGGAGATGAAATTCTAAGTAATTTTGTTTAAAAGATCTCTTTGAATCCCAGTGCAAATCAGTTGTTCTTAGTTCGCAAGAACTGTTCTTAGGAGTAAATTATTTTACAGATAGGGTATTCGTGCTTACAGTTGGGGACAGTGCGTGTGTGAGAGATTCAGTACAAGTCTGTAAGTCTGTGAGATGTTGCCAAAGATGATTTAAATGCTTAAGCAGAACAGAGCAGATGGAACTTTGCTGACTTAAGGTGATAAAGGAAATTGATGAACTACTATCTTTCTCTCCAGATATTTTTGCAGAGAGAGTTATCATGTAATTTCCACAATGGAAAGGCAGAAAGGAGAGGTTCTGAGGTTGACTGGCTAGTGCAAGCCTTCAATGTCAAATCTAATATAATTTTTAATAGTGTGACAGTGTTCTAACTCGGAACCCTTTTCTGCAGCCTTGCTGGACAAGACAATTAGTATTTCAGATCTGGAGATAAGATTCTGTCTTGTCCTCAACCTCCCAATTCTGAGGTTTGAGGAAGAGTTGCTTGAAAATGGTTTATATGAGTATTAGGAGAGCTTTTGGCCAGTATATAATCTGTCTGGTGGAAGGATGGTACATGTTTTAACAAGCTTGGCGCTTTCTGATGTTGAGTCAAGCAATTAGGGCTTTTCATGTCAAACATGGTACACTTGAGTAGAAAGCATGTGCTTTTCTCATACTTCAGATCTAGCATTTATCAGAATGCGTGCAGTTAGCATAACTGACATGAGTGGTCAGCCTATCCCTCAGCTTCCAGTGTTCATTTTGGCTCATGGGGTGGAAATTAGTTCCTTCCCCTGTGTCATTTGATGCTACACCACATCTGGTTTTGTCCTCCTGAGCTTCTCTTTAGGTTCTGCTGTGGGTGTGTTTGCTTCTTCAGTCTAGTAGATTTCCACTTAAAGAGGACATGCAGGTGTCCAGGGTTGAGCTGCTGCTTGATGCTCCAGATTGACTCACCAGTCATTCTGTTGAGCTCCCAGATGCTTTCACAAGTGCTGGATTGGAAGGTGTCTCACTTCCTGCCTAATGCTTCTCTTGGTCTCTGGTTTGTACAGGCAGTGCACTGTTTGCGCAGATACAGGGCATGAGATGTTGTTTGGTATAGCTCTGGCTCCTCTGCTGTAATGCTTCTTGGTCAAAGATTTTCCTTGATGTTACATCATCTTTTACGCTTTGAGTAGTGTGACCCATCAAGGCCTTTGAGCTGTCACTTGCCATTTTTGCCTTCTGACATAATGTTATTTCTTGGCACATGGGATTCAAGGATGGCCTGCTCTTTCTCCTGAGATCACTGTCTCAGCCCTGTTGGAAATGTCACACAGGATCATAATGTAGTAAACAAGAATTCATAGAATCAGAGAATGGTTTGGTTTGGAAGGGACTTCAAAGCTCATCCAGTTCCAACCCCCCTGCATGCGGCAGGGACACCTTCTGCTAGACCAGGTTGCTTGAAGCCCCATCCAGCCTGGCCTTGAACACTGCCAGGGATGGGACAGCCATATCTTCTCTGGGCAACCACCCAAGTGTCTCGCCACCCTCATAGTAAAGAATTTCTCTCTAGACTGTGTAGGCCTATTAGTAATTTTCTGCACTGTACTAGAGTTTGTATTGCTTACAGAGTTCTTGGTATTGCTTTCTGGTCCCATACAGTCTTCAAATCAGTTTCCATATTTCCATCATTCTCCTGTCCCAGTTATGCGTCTTTGTAAGACTGTCATATTTCATGGAGGTTTCGGCCGTTGACAGTTTCAGTTAGAGTTCTGTAGAATTAAAATATGTTCCACAAGGTATGGTTTGAAAGGTAATTAAAACACATTCTTGTCTCTTCTTCTTGTAAATATTGGGTATAGGCATAATCTATTCAGCTTTTTTTTGTTCTTCCCAAGGATTTGCAAGCTCTACTTTTTTTATACATCATAGCATCACACTGTGTATGGCTTTTTCCTGTAATGGACAGGAGTTGTTGCTGCCACCGACTTTCTCTTAGTTTAGGGGTGGTGGTTGTTTGGTTTTGTTTCAGTGTGGTTTGATTGGGTTTTTGTTCTTCAATTGCTCATACTTGCTCGATCTATAAGATTATATAGTTTCTCTGAATCTTACGTTGGCACAGATGTAGTTGATTTAAATTTTACTTTTGGATGAAGTCTGTTTAATTTTTTTGTGTACTCTTGGGAGAATTAGATACTTTAAAAGAATTAGTTTCAAGTGAAAAACAGTGACTTGCCTACTGTTTGGTCAGTGGTACCTGATCATGCTCTTCCTAAGTGTTGGTTTGGTTGTTTTTTTCACAAACTTAATGTAAATGTTGATATCATGCTTTGAAGGCATTTGTTAACTTTATTTATATTCTTCTCCATCATTTCATATAGTCTGGTGTGATTGACATGTAGTATAAAATTTATTTTCTTAAGGTGTGTGAGTTTGTTTTGGTTTTTGTCCAAGTACCAATTTCCCC
Organism: Amazona ochrocephala; assembly: GCA_039720435.1. Classification (NCBI taxonomy): domain Eukaryota; kingdom Metazoa; phylum Chordata; class Aves; order Psittaciformes; family Psittacidae; genus Amazona; species Amazona ochrocephala. Next base: position 69,775,057 of record CM077879.1, read on the forward strand.
TGTGTTGCAAGCCTTCACGTTCCTGTAATTGTCTAGCTTGTCTTGTCAGTGCTCATCTCCATACACAGCCTTTTCCTGCTTCGGCTGGGTTTTTGTTTCAGATCCAATCTAGTGGGTTTGTTTCTGGGAACTTACTGTTTGAATGTATTAATACTCTGTGAGTGTCTGTGCCTGGATATTTTATCATCTGCAGACTGGGCCTTAGTGGAAATAAAGGCAATTCTTTTGCCGTAAGTGTATGTATCTGTATGTAGTGATAGATGTAGATTGTAATGTATATTCTTCTCTGTTGAAGAAAAAACTGGCAAAATTTTACAACCCTAAAATATGGTAAATATTACTTAGTAGGCAACACTGACAAATGTGACTACGTCTTAAAATTATTAGGGCCCTTCAGCTTGGCAGATGCAGTTACAAATAATTCTAAAACCTGAAAGTCTAAACCCAGTCAGATTTAGGGTCCAGTTAAGACACAGATTTTTACAGGGATGGTAATGAGTTGTCTGGACACCTTGACAAGTCCTGTGGTAGATATTCAGTTGCTAATCACTTTTAAGATGTTTGGAAGAGAATCTAATTCCATCACAATTGTTAAACTTGAAGGGCGAATGAAAGCATTATCATTTGTTACTGCTTTATCCTGCAATAGTCAGGCCAGATCAGCACATTGGCCCTTCCTGAGCTGCTTTTTTGTTTTTAGAGAGTTAGTTTTTCAGCCTTTTCTCATTTGCATTCATCAGCCTGAAGACAGAAAAAAACAAATACTATTTTATCTGCCTTTCTTGCTAAATGTCAATAGAGTGACAAGACTTCCTCTAAGTCAGTTTCATAGAATATGTTTAAAAACTCATGTGCAAAGGTAATGGTGGCTGTGCAAATCAGTGCTCTAGAAAACCGCATTGGTAGAAAGAGGGCAACAAAGGCAGGTGTTGGGGAAGACTTAACAAATCTCAGGCCTTAGTTTCAGAGAGAGAATTTGTTTTTCTTGATACGTTACATGTTCATATAAGCCAAAACTATATAGCTCATGTGGGAAGACAGTTATTAAATAATTATTTAAATGTTATTTTGCTTCCACTTGTATAAATGAAGACCTATAAAACAACTGTATAACCCTTCATAAAGTTCCAAGTGTGGTGTTCACAGTCAAGTGGTTGTTTTCATACTTTTGTGAATACTATTACTAGGATTGGAAGTTTAACAATGTAATTATTTTTGAGTTGTGTATAATACTTGCTATTCATTTAGGCTCTCCTATGAAATGAAATCAAATGGAATTGATCTACCCCTTTAAAAGGATTTGTTCAGAGTATTTCTCAGTGAGTCTGGATTATTGCTTTAGACTGAATTTTGACAGACAAGTAATTAGATGACCTCATCCTGTAATAACAAATGAGAGAGCTAATCACATAAACATGTGAACTACCTTGAGAAAGGATGGAAGAGCAATGATTCATTATAGTTAATAGAAAAAACAGTCATTTGTACTGGACATTTTAGCTATGTGGTGTTATGAGTTATTGTTTTTATAGTCCAGGAAATACCACTCAAACTTTTAGGAAGATTTTATTCACTGTCCATAAAATCAGTCCATGAAATTAGCATAAAACTGAATGCTCAGGGTACAAATATGACTTAAGTTGACCTTATTGATTGAGGCTTTTTCAGAAACTAGCAGATACCTACAACCCAAATTAGGTCCCTTGGATGTTTCAGGTATATGACCAGAGCTCATTATGTGTCCATTCTACTTCATTGGCAAGGGAAGGGGTCACGCTTTAATCAGCACACTTTGAATGTATGTGTGTCATTCAGTGGTGGAATGTCACCATGCCTGTTTTGAAAAATTCGTCCTGATGGCACGTGTGACACTGCAAGTTTTCCTGGTTGTGGTGTTGAGCTCACACACAAATAGGCTGCTGACATCCGTTGGGCTATTTGAGTGATAGCTCATAAGCATGACTGCAGGAGTCACAGTCTAACCTGTATTAGATCTTAGCATTTTTTGGAAGGTATACATCTGTATTTGCTCTTCATGCTAAAAAGATGGATGTTGTTTGTTTAAGCATTTTAAAGAAGGTATCTTGAGACATTATCAGGCTGTAAATTGTATTAGGGTAGAGCTGGGAGAAGGATGTGGCAAGGCAGGGCTCTACTCTCAGGAGCCAATAACACATGCTTGTCATCTGGCAAACTGGAGGAGGGGAGGGTGTCTCTGAGTGGCAGTATAACGCAGTATTATCATTCATAAACAGTAAATAAATTGGCTTTTAACAGGGTGCGCTACAGGTTATATACAATCCAGCTATTCATTTTCTTATATGTAATCCAGTTTAGTTTGAGACCCCTCTGCATTTTAGCAGGCAAAACACTGCAGGCTGACAAACATAGTAAGATTGCTGCCAGGGGGACTGCCGAAAGATGATAAAGACTATTCAATCTTTGTGTTTGATTTAAATCAAGTGTGACTTCTTGTGAAAGAGGGTTACTGTTTGTCAGTAAGAAAGTCTTTTTGCGGTATGAAAGATTGTTTATGTGTAAGGTGCAAAACCTTACTTTTTCTTTAAAAAACGCCAGTAATTGGTGTTTTGCAAAGAAACTTGCAAATTCTTATGGAAGGTTTTTTAAAAAAAGTAATCACTAGCTGTATTTTTTAAAGAAAGAAAAGAAAAAGAAATATTCCTGCAGCAAAGACCTGTGCCATGGATATCCAAACAGCTAAAAATGTTGTGACTTATTACAGGTATTTCAGTCCATATAAACTAAAGTGTGTGTGTTTGTACACTGCTGATAAGTAAGAATGAACCAAATGGATTCTTGTGGAGGTCCTCCCTTAATTTCATTTCTGTTTGTGGGCAATTTGTAATCAGTCTGGACTGTAAAGCCATTGGAATGCTGGTCTCCAAAGAGCAGAGAGTGCAGTGGTGCTTGGAAGAATTGTAACTGACTGAATCAATTTGCTTAGTTTTCAAATCATGATGACCTACCTTTCTGGAAGACAGCCTTTGGTCAGATAGAAATCATCTGTCTTAAAAGGGGGTCTGTGTTAGGCAGGAGGTCAGGCTTTGTGTGCTCGTTATCCCTTCCAGCAAAATACAGTTTGAAAACTGGTTGCTAGTGTAAAGATGGAAGTATAGCACATCATGATTTAATGCATGAATGCAGACTACTAATATGTATACTGTATGCAAAGGTTATAGGCTCCCCCTCCAGCTTATGACTAAATGTGAGGCACAGTGGTCAGATAAGTATGCTGTAGTATGATTTCTTCGTTCAGCATAAATTGCATGAGGTAACTGAAGCCCTTTCCAGTAATACCCTCTAGTGCATTGTATGTCCTTCCAGTAACATGATGCAAGAATAATTGCCAAGGCCCCCTAGCCTGTTGTGGCTTTGTATTCCCTGGATTCAGGTATTACATTTCACTGCCTTTCACAGAATGATAGAATGGTTTGAGTTGGAAGGGACCTTAAATCTCACCCAGGTCCAACCCCCTGCCACGGGCAGGGGCACCTTCCACTTGACAGGTTGCTCAAAGCCCTCTCCAGCCTGGTGTTGAACACTGCCAGGGATGGGGCAGCCACGACTTGTCTGGGCAACCTGTTTGAGTGCCTCATCACTCTCATAGTCCAGAACTTCTTCTGAATACCTAATCTAAATCTCCCCTCTTTCAGTTTAAAGCCATTCCCCTTTGTCCTATCCCTGTATGCCCTTGTAAAAAGTCTCTTTCCAGCTTTCCGATAGGCCCCTTTAGGCACTGGAAGCTGCTCTAAGGTCTCCCCAGAGCTTTCTCTTCTCCAGGCTGAACAAGTCCAGCTCTCAACCTGCCTCCTTAGGAGAGGTGCTCCAGCTCTCTGATCCATCTTTGTGTCCCTCCTGTGGACTTACTCCAACAGGCCCATGTCCTTCTCATGTTGAGGCCCCAGAGCTGAATAGAGTACTCCAGGTGGTGTCTCACACGAGCAGAGTAGAGGGGGAAAATCACATTCCTTGACCTTCTAGTTATGCTCCCTGTGATGCAGCCCAGCATATGGTTGGCTTTCTGGGCTGCAAACACATGCTGCTGAGCCATGTTGAACTTCTCATCAACCAGCACGCTCAAGTCCTTCTCAGGGCTGCTCTCAATCCCAGCCTGTATTTGTGCCTGGGATTGCCCAGCCCAGGTGAAGGACCTTGCACTTGGCTTTGTTGAACTTCATGTTGTTTCCATGGGCATACATTTCAAGCCTGTCGGAGTCCCTCTGGATGCCATCGCTTCCCTCCAGTGTGTTAACCATGCAGCTTGGTGTTGTTGGCAACCTTGCTGAGGGCACACTCAGTCTCACTGTCTGTGTCACCAACAAAGATGTTGAACAGCACCAGTCCCAATACCGACCCCTGAGGAACACCACTTGTCACTGATCTCCACTTGGATATCAAGCCATTAACCACAACTCTTTGAGCACAACCATCCAGCCATTCCTTATCTACTGAGCGGTCTGTCTGTCAAATTTGTATCTCCAGTTTAGAGACAAGGATGTCATGCAGTGTAGTGTCAAATGCCTTGTACAAGTTTAGTTAAATGATGTCAGTTGCTCTTCTGTTACCCACCAATGCTGTAACCCCATCATAGAAGGCCGCCAAATTTGTCAGGCACGATTTGCCCTTAGTGAAGCCATGCTGGCTGTCACCAATTCACCTCCTTATTTTCCAGGTGCCTTAGCACAGTTTCCAGGAGGAAAAGAGGAAGCTGACTTTATTAAAAAAGTTGTATCAAACGAAATTAAGTCATTCTCGCCGCCTTTTCTGCTCCTACCCCTATGTATCAGTATGACTGCTCTAGACGTTTGCCATGTGCGTCTGGTGGGACTGATCCTCCATATGAGGCTACTTGTGTTTGGATGCCTTCAGGATCAGGGCTGTCATGAGTTATCCAGATGCTAATCCCACAAACTTTAACTTGTGCTTTAAACCTTTGATGATGAAAACTGCTTGTTTGAGCAAGGGCTTTCAGGTTTAGTGTTCTTACACTGGGAATTCCTTATTTCATTTTGTAGTCAGAAACCTGATGAAATAATGGGGAAAAAAATGTAATTGGTACAGTCACATGATTTGATGCCTGGATAATTTGCTGGCTCTTACCCAAGGACCTGTCTAAGGAATGTGATTCTTTGTTGCTTGTTCAGTTGCTATAGAAACTTGCAGTTACTTGTTTCGTAACCATGTCTGAAAAAGTACTTGTATATGAAGAATTAATGAACAGTATTAAATTAATTTTTTTAACTTTATTATGATCACTTCATGTAGAAGTTTCTCAGGTTATCAGTTTGAGCTGCTGTGATTTCATTCTCCTTGCATCACATCTGAGGGAAAAAAACACTCAAACCCAAAAAAACAACATTGACTCAAAATGCGAAATGGAACAGTTCCCAAAGGACAGCAATCAAGGGTAATGGCATGATTTCAAGAGTAAATATTAATTGGTTTTAATGTATATAAGAACACGTAAATTATTTTTAAATATGACATGTATCATCTATCAAAACAGTTATAAATAAAATTTTACTGCTAAACTGTTGCAGTTATCTTGGTAAGCTAGACTTTGAATTTCCATGGGGTCTTTTAGAGTTCTGTGAGGTTTTTTCCCTTCACCTCACTGCATGGATATTCCTACAGCCTGTTTTCATTGCTGAAAAAGCACTGGGCAACTGCTACTTACTGCACCAGTGGAAAATACTCTCTCTTTTATTTCCTTTTCCTTACTTACCTCCCATCTCTTGTTTCAGTGCTGGCTTGTTTCAGTTGGTTTGTTTTTTATGTAGTGCGCTCCACATTTCTGGAATACACTTCTTGATCTTACGTTGTTTCTGTTTGGTGGGACAGGGGGATGTTCCTCTCCTGTCTCCCATACCTCAGGGAGAAGGAGGTAGGGGGGGCACTCCTCTTAGCTTGATGTTGCGGCACAAGTCTGCAGGTTTGTTCTGGCTTCCTGACCATACCTGCACATCCCAGTTCTTATATTTGCAGCGCCCTCCCAGAACTAGTGGCAGAATTGGTTGGCAGGACACCCACACACCAACGGATTTGGAAATAGAGCAGGAAGAAAGCAACAAGCATATTTTTAAGATTGCAGGGACATTACAGTGTATCTGAACCTCGGAGAAGATTTCATTTATCCAGCATACAACTTTATTTAGATATTACATCATGCCTATTGCATATTTAGTACTGTCAGTAGACATGTGAAGCTGCAAAGCAATGAGAACCTTTGGCGTAAGCCCTGCTATATGTTTGCAGCAAACCCAGATGATAGTGCAGTCTAGTGTCTGCCTTGCTCTGCACTCCAGTTGAGCAGTACTCTTGAGCTCACTAACAGCTTTAAGCCTTTGAGGATCTTTGCCCATGGTTGAAGCACACATGTGCTTTCTGGACTGGGGCCATACTGATTTTGTGATGCCAGAACGGAGAGTATATTCAGCAGAAGAGGAACATTATAACCTACTTCAGTCTCCTAAGTTTGAAAGGAGTCAAGGTGTATCTAGGAGGGCTGGTGGAGGATTGATAAGAGGCAGCTTGTTAGTGTACACAGGTAATCAAAACGTATGAAAGATGAGGGTTTAAGGTGGCAGTAGGAACAACAAAAGCTAGTTAGACTAGGGAACATTAGGATATTTTACATTATTTTGTGTTCATATCCTGTAGTCAGCAGGTACCTCTCTAAGGTATCTGAAGACCTTACTGAAGTCCAGATGTTGTATTCAGACTTGTTTCTCATGTATTTCAGAAATCTTAGATTAAAAAGTGGTGGATATTAATGCAGGAAAAGACTGCATTTGATCTGGCCTGTGAAGATCTTAACAACAAAATACAAATAGAAAACATAGAATGGGGAAATACAAAATCTGTGTTCTCACTGATATGTGGGGTATTTCCAAACATCAGTTTCAGTTCAGATTTAAGGAATGTAGTAAGATGGAAAATGGGTAGTGTTTTTATATGTTTGTGATGCATATAGCAAATCTGAAAGAACTACAAGGGAAGCAGTCTTCTGTACCAGTTACAGCAACGCAGAATGAGGAACTAATGGAACTCTGACACTAAAAAATGAAAATGGCCACCTGAAGGGGGGAGAAGATTTTCACGGGAGCGGTTTAAATGATTTTATAACGCGTGCAGTTTATTTCAGCTGTTTAAAAAAAACCCCTTAATTTCTACCCCAATAGAAATTTACAAAAAATAAAGTCTTTGAAAGTTCATCTGTCTGTTTTCAGTGTGTGAATTTGCTGAGAAATTCAACTTGAGCATTTAAATCTGACATCTCTGCAGGGTAGACGAAAATTCTCTGTAGACATGAAAAGGTGGAAAACTTTTGCATCTTTTAAAAATAAGTAGAGCTGCTGGTGGGAGAGGGTTTGGAGGGTTAAAGTTTTATTTTGTGTACAATTTCTTATTAAAATAGTATCTAGAATTTGTGGAAATATATTTAGGAATTATTGGTAGCATTTGGGGTATGCTGCTGTTGATGGTCTCCTCAGTAGCAAAGAATTTTCAAAGCTACTTTGAGAAAATGGTGTGGCTTTGTCTTTAATCAGTGTCCTTTCAGCTGAAAAACAGCTTGTCTGACATTTCAGTCCTTTCCACCCTAAAGAGTCAGACCATTAAGTGCATAATTATTTTTGCTGGAAGCCTTAGTTTTTACTAGCTGATGGTTGAAATTTGAGCCCTTCCAGAGGGTATTGTCTGGGTTTTTTGTTGGTGTTGCAGTGGGGTTTTTTGTGGGTTTTTCTGTTGTGTTTTTTTTTTTTTTTTGGTCTTGCCTATCCTCACACCTCCACCCCACTACCAGGGCTCCAACAGTATATGAAACACAGGAAAGAACTAAATAGCTTTTAAATGTGGTTTTATAAAACAGCTACCTTCTGCTTTGCCTCAGTTCCCCTGCCTTTATGCTGAAATCGGTGTATATTTAAGATTTAAAGTCTTGTTAAACTGAAAGTTTTTCCTTGTTGAGTCACTTTCCCTCTCTACAACCTGAGGCAAGATGTGGGGATGAATACACCAGTGTGCATTTTGCTATGGAGGGGGAGCGGAGCTGTGGACTCCTCTCCTGTGGGATCTCGGAACATTCATTACTGTGTATTCATCAGAATTTCCTGTTCTATAGGTCTCCTTGTGGGTACTCTTGATGTTGTGTTGGACTCCAGTGCCAGAGTGGCACCCTATCGAATCCTCTACCAGGCACCAGACTCCTTGGTCTATTGGACTATCGCCTGTGGTAAGGTCAAACATACTGACGTGTGGATTTTTATTCTTCCTGGGTACTGCGCCACATAACTAATAGAACATCCTGATAGCTGAGCACAGTCATATCAGGACAAATAAATGCGTCAGGATGAAAACCTGCTCTAGTGGTTAAATTAAGACGCTCCAGAGCTTCTGAATATTAAGGCCTGGAGTGCCGGCCTGTGTGTATGTGTTATGCACAGTAACTGAGCAGAAATGGCTATGGAGCAGGGACAGAAGCCCCTGATATTTCCCACCCTTTGTTTCCCATCTCTTCTGAGATGTTCTCAGACACTTAGTCTTGGTATTCATCCCTGCTCCCTGAGTTTCTTCTTCTCCATGCTATGGTGAGCGTCGTACAGCATTTTGAAAGTGCAGCCTTCCTAGGTGATGTGATATCTCTAAAGAGTGTGGTAGGAGAATTACCTGGGTTATAGCCCCCAGGTTACCTGGAGAGGCCACCTGGCTTCCATTGAAATGGAAACCAGGAAGACAGTGCAATCCTAGCATTTGCCTGAGTACTGTGTATCAGTGTGGCATTTCCTGGATAGTGAACTTAGTCTCCTCTAGGATAAATACTATGTAGATTCCAGGGATGCCCACCTCCTGTACTTTTATCTCAGACAATATGTTGAACTTCTAAATATGATGGACTTAGACATTCAGAAAGATGGTAACTAGGTTAGGGTTAAATACAGAAGTGTACATTCCTATGTAGATGCAGCAACTCAAAAGAGTTTTTGTTTTTAAGGCTCAAACTCTGACAGATTTAACTGCAAGACTGTTTCTTCTGTCATTATAGTAGTTGGTGAATTATCAATGAAGTTGATATTTTGGTACATTAAATAGGATTTTTGCATGCATCAGATTTTGTAAATACTAAATGCTTTTTTCTGTGGTCAGGTACCTATTGCAAGTAGCATAAAACAGTATGTAGCTAGTCTCTGGTTCAGTTTGCTGACTCTAAATAGCATCTGAAACTGAATGCAGAAGGTTGAGGTTTCTTAGCTTTGATTGCCCAAGCTTGTAAGGTCCTATTCTCAATTTGATAGTATTGCTTTTCAGACTTAGCAAATAGAAACTTTTTAATACAACTCCTCTAACTCTAAAGCTTCAAACACTGTTTTAGGCAGCAGCCAGAACTCCATTCATTTGAAAGAAAATTGAGGAAGAGGACAAATGAGAAGTGCATACATGTCTGTCATCTCTTTTTAATAGTCTAGTAACTTCCAGCATCCCCAGCACTGCCTGGCAGCCAAAAATACTAGTTAATGGAGCTGTAGACTTCTTCTGTCCTAACAGTGCCCTCTTATCTCTGCCTGTTCTCCCAGTAAAAGTCGACATTTAGATTATTTGGATAATTTTTCTTCCAGATAAATCCTCTCTCTTGGGGAGGGAAGAGGACGAAGCACAGATGAAGATTGTCTTAAATTATGAATCTTAAGCCTAATTGAAATTAATAAAGTAGTAAATGTATCTATCTGTGCTTCCATTTTTCTGAAGTGTTTCTTGAACTCTTACTCCCCTAACATCTAGTTGCTTGATTGGCTTAGTTATTTTTGTTAAATTATGTGACTGCACTAGCTTAGTCTCATCACCTGAGGGGAATAGTGTGGCTCTCACAAGGAGGTAAAATTTTAGAGAGCAAATTACTTATCAGTGCAACCTTGAAGATGAGCAGCCCAGTGTTGCCTAAGGCTCTGTGCTGTGATTAGCTTATGAATTTGCAACTAAGGCAGTTCTTTCTGAACTGATCCAGGGTTGTTACAATTATACAGGTTACCAAGGGATTTGGCTGCATTTAGCTATGCAACTCTGATTTGTTGCGCATTGTACAGCTGTCCCTCCCTGTTCCCTAGGGGTACACTGTTGGTTATATGGTGCTTGTAATCTCTTATTTGTACAGAATTTTATCCTCTGCCTTCCATAATGCAATAATTTCCATCCTCAGTAAGTAGCTTTACGGAATGACTGGAAGAAAAGTGATTGTTTCCCTGGTCATTCTTGTTGCATGACATTTGGTCTTGTTCTGTACAAAACTATTCAGAGGGTAAAAAATAATCTAAGGGGTTTTGTTTGCTCTAAAATTATATTTTGTTTGATACCCAAGATTTGTTTATAATTTTGGATGTGAATTTTCTTAGGTATTTAGTCTACTGATGATCTAGGCTGTGTAGGAATGCTAGCTGGTAGAGCTGAGGCTTTCTAGCTCTGTAGAGGAGGCTTGTTAACAGCACTTTCTGCTTTACAGATGATGTCACGGGTTAGAATTCTGAACTATACTGGAAAGATGTTATTGCAAACTTTTATAGAACAGTTTGAAGCATATTAATTTTGTAATTGCTTAGGAATCTAAAATGTTGTGCTTGATCAGCCTTGCATATTGTAATAGCCCTTCTGTGTCCCTTCCCAGTCTGGTAGTGCTCAGTTTAGGGGGAAGAATGATGGTACGTGTAAACTGTGTTTGGAAATTAACAACTCTTTTTAGATCCTTCTCCACATATAAAATCAGTCATTCTTACTACGGCTCCATGTGTTTTTCACTTATGTGGAACCGTTCGTATAGTTTTTTGTGGTAACAGTTGATATGATATGCGCTTCCATAAGAGTGTCCAAATTTGTATTTCACATGTGGAAAAAAAAGAAGAAAAAAAAAAAGAGTAACAGATTACTTTAAAGCATCAGGCTTGAAATTTTATTGCATACCTTGGAAAAAGTTTTCATAAAAGCCCATGTGCTTTGGTAACTAAAACAAAGCTACAAGTTTTAGTTAGAGTGCTGTTGAGTTTACCAGCCATGACTATTTTCTCTTCCCTCTGCACAAATTGAGGCTCTGCAAGTCCACTCTTGAACCTGCCATTACTGGCAACAATTCTAGGTTCTCTGAAGTGTTACAAGTTCTCTTGCAGTGCATTCTGTTAACAGCAGCAGTTCAGATTGACTGAATAATCTTGAGGAAGTATCTACTTGGAAGAGAAGACTGGACATGATAGCCTCATCAGCTGTCTCAAGTTAAGCCTTTCCTCAGTCGCCAACTGAAACAATACTGAAATTACACTTCTGAGTGTTTGAAAGCATCTTTATATGACTTTTTAATTTAATTTTCTTCTCAGTCCTGTACTCAGTCACTTTCCCTCCGTACCTTCACCTCTTTACTTTAGACAAACTGACCCAGATGTTAGAAACCTAACCTTGACACCCAGAGATGTTCCCATGTTGCTCATGCTATTATTCCACCCCACCTGTCATGCAATTGCCCCTTCTCATCCTCTCTCCAGCACCATGCATCATTTCCCCATCCAGCTCTTCTGGTGTAAACCTCCCTTAGCTCTCCAACTTCTGTTTAACACACTTACTAGTTTCCTCCCTAAAGGTTGAGGAGAACAACTCAGTCTACCAGGAATGCTGACCAGCATTACACCATTTCAGCCATGGAGCACACCATAAGCTAAGTGTACCATTTAGAGGAGGGGAAAGAGTGTTTAGTAGTCTACTGTATGTGTTGTAGCTATTTTCCCTTTAATTTCCTGCCAGTCTTGAAGGTTCTGTATTCCAGTGTAGTGGTTTAACTGTTAAATGTTGTTTTTTTTTTTTTTTTTTTTTTTCCACTTCCGTGAAAGTTGGAGGTATTGCTTAGTTTACCTTAAAGGCCAATGATTGCAAAATGGTGAATGCTTCTAATATGCTAAGATAAGCAAAGATTTGTCAGTAGCAGAGTTAAAGACCTGTACTTTAGAACATCTCAGCAAAAGTGTTTTTTAATCCTGAGTGAGCAAAGCAAAGAGAGATGGTCTAGTGTGAGGTGTCCCTGCCCATGCTGAAGGGGCTGGAACTAGATGATCTTAAGGTCCTTTCCAACCCAAACCATTCTGTGATTCTATGATCTAGACATGTGACACTTAGTGCCTGTAGTGAAACTGAAGAAGTTATTAGAAACGGCTTGTTGTATTTAACCTCTTTCTAATGGTTGTTTCACGTAAGCCCCTTTACTTTGTTGGGTTCTGTAGACATCAATTAGCAGGTAGGTACTTTAACTTGCTAGCTCTTGAGTAAAATGAGCCAAATCTGTGGTTTGAACAAAAAGATCGTAGAATCATACTGCATCTCCAGTTACTAGCGATTTTATTAGTCTTTTGTTTACGATTATGAGGGCATTGACACTGGTGAATGATTTATTTTGTGACTTTTGGTTGTTTTGTTTTTGGTTTTGTTTTTAATATATATACAGGTTGCTCGAGGAAAGAAATCACTGAACACTGGGAATGGCTTGAACAGAATTTGTTACAAACTCTTTCAATCTTTGAAAATGAGAATGACATAAATACGTTTGTCAGAGGAAAAATACAGGTAGTTAGATATATTATTATAAATGTTGTTAATGATAAATGTGACTGTGAAAGGAAAACTGATGTGAATTCCAAACGAATTTAACCTGGTAGTCCCCAGGCTGCTCCACCCTTTTGGAGGGGAACCAGATTCTAAGTAGCAGCATGTGTGTAAAAAGTAAGGGAAAAGCTTTTATTTTTCAATTTTATTTCATGTACTCATAAAATGCCTCCGTACCCTCTTCTGCGTAGTTAAATTCTGTAGTGTTGGTATTTGCACTTCACATTGGTTTCAGGGGTTGCTGGTTGATTGGTTTGTTTTTTGTGTGTGTTTTGTTGGGTTTTTTTGTTTCTTTTGCCAGAATTTCTTTTTCTCCTATAGGTAATAGCTATACTTGTAAGAAGTTCTTTATCCATGCTAAGAATTACCTAAAAGTTAATATTTTGGTGAAAGATTGATTAGAAGCAGAACTATTGTACATACTTGGTGTGTTTTCTAAAGCACTGGCTTTGTATTATTCCTCTTTTAACATTTAATGTAGTAAGTCAACTGTCTTAAGAATTTCCTAAAGTTATGTTTTACTAGTGAATCAGGTGTGAGGGCTAAGGATAATCATGGCAACACCTGATGTGAGAAGACATCTGTCTTGTGAAATATAATCTTTTAAGGAACTTCTTAAAGTTAGATAAATATTAAAAGTGAATGATGGCTCACTGTCTAATACTCTGCTTTCCATGTAAATATGGAACAATTTGAGACAAGAAGTCACTTTCCTTTTTGTAACTTTCATATAGAAGATTATAAAAGAGATTAGGAAAATAAGTGAATAGACTTCTGTTCTGTGTCAATTTCTCTGTTCTATGTTCAGCGTAGAACAGAGAAACCATAGTCTTTGAGGTATCAAAAGGCAGCTTTTCACCAGACTGCTGTCACTTCAAATTGGATTAAGGTCTCCTGAATGTGAAAGTGTGAATTATTTTTATAGTTCTGCTAGTTAATCTAATGGGAGATATTTGTTTCCTCTTCTTTTGTTTCTTCTTCTCTTTCATTCCAGGTCTACTAAGACAGGGTCATAAAAGTAGTTTGGTATTTTCTCTAATGAATCACATATCTTTTTTTACTTTTGCTTTTTTCCTTTAGAAGAAAGTTTTCTGGTGAAATCCTATCCCTGTCTCTTCAGAGAGCATATATAGATGGAAGAGGAAATACTACAAATCGTGGGTGCTTAACAGAGTTGTTGGGAATGTTTGAGATAGGCTGGTTAATTTAAAGCAGAGTATTGGCAGGTGGTTGGTGTTTGGCTGCTTTTGACATAGGCGTGGTAAGGAGCAAGGTCATCAGACAGCCTTGAACAAAGTAAATAACTATATAAACAGAAGAATGAGCAGAAGAATAAAAGATAAGCAAAATTCTTTCTTGACACTGCAATAACTGTTGTGTCCTTTGGCCCAGACAATGATAATAAGGATATTCGATACCCCATGGCAATAATATGCTGTGTACTTCTTTCACTCCCTACTAGGGCATCATCGCTGAGTATAACAAAATCAATGGCATCAAGGAAGATGATGATACAGAAAAATTTAAGGAAGCCATAGTGAAATTTCACAAGCTGTTTGGGATGCCAGAAGAAGAGAAGTTGGTGAACTACTACTCCTGCAGTTATTGGAAGGGGAAGGTTCCCCGTCAGGGCTGGGTGTATCTCAGCATTAATCACCTTTGCTTTTACTCTTTCCTCATGGGCAAGGAAGGTATGTTTTACAGTGGACCAGTGGTCTGTGCATCTAAGAATTGTTAGGAGATCTTCTCTGGTTTGTTATTGTTCACCTACGGAACTGCTGAAGGGTGCAGTGATACTGCTGAGGAAAAGAGGAGTAGGGAGCGATTCCCTAATTGTCATGCTGTTCCCTTGTTTGTTTTGTGTTTCTCAAAGTAGTTCTCTGTAAAACAATACCTGGGCATCATCTGGAGGCATGGTTAACTTCAGGGACTGTGTCCAAAGGGATTAGAGATGAGATCACACCAGTTCTGGCTCCTTCTGCTCTTACACAGTCCTCCAGTACTACTCTGGCAGACTTTGAAATCCCACATTTACTCATATACAACTCCAGAGCATCAGAAAGGGCTCAGAGGAGAACCAGGATCAAGAACCTACATAGTATGGATGCAACCAGTTTGCTACTGAGGAAGTTAATTCTAAGCTGTGTGGAAGTGAGCAAGTCTGCAGTACTTGGTTATGAGAAATGGATCTGTCCCAGGTCTTTCTGTTTAGCTGTGTGGACATACACTAGTGAATGACTTTTTTGGTTTTGTTTTTTGTGTTTTTTTTTTTTTTTTTGACAAAAATAAATACAGATTTAGTGCCTGTTTTAAGGACAGTATTCTAACCTGTGGTGGTGTTGGAAGAAAAGCTAAGGATCTGTCATTACTGTAATATTTGAAGCTTTTTAATGTGTAAAAATAATGCAAACATGTCTGATGGATTTAGACTGTATTTCTTTGCTTCCATGGGAAAGGAGAATGTTGGAGTCTGGGCGGTATGTTGGCCCACCTTGCTTTGTAACACTTTGATGTTCACTACAGACCTAAATGATACGTAAATTCTTTAATCTGCTGTTTCTTGTGTGGTCGTATTTTGCTTGTACAAGCTGGATCTATTTATGCTGTCCTCCCAACTTTTCAAGTTGCAAGAAAATTTCAGCTGAATATGTTTTTGAGGAAGAGGAAGATAAAAGCTTTTGAATATGCCAATTTTTTTATTGTACTAAATATGTTTTTGTTCTTGTTTCTTTGCTTCTGTTCAGCAAAGTTGGTTATCCGCTGGGTTGATATCACTCAACTTGAGAAGAATGCCACACTGCTCTTCCCTGATATGATCAAAGTGAGCACAAGGTCAAGCGAACATTTCTTCTCAGTATTCCTTAATATCAGTGAGACATTTAAACTAATGGAACAGCTTGCCAATATAGCTATGCGACAGCTTTTGGACAATGAAGGATTTGAACAAGACAGGTCATTACCCAAACTGAAAAAGAAATCCCCAAAAAAAGTATCTGCCCTGAAACGGTAGGTAGCACTGGCTTTTAGTCATTTGTTCCTTCTCAATCCTTTAACTTGCAGGATTTTATCTAAAAGTTTTCTAATTTTGCTGTCATTTACTGTTACTCCAAGAGGAATGATTGATTCCAGCAGTGGCAAAATGGAAATAACTATTTAAATATAATTATTTGGTCTCCTGTTGAAATGGGAGAGGGAAAACATTTGAATATGAACATGCTGCAGAAGTAAAAGTAACGTATTTGAGCCAAGTTCTTGTTTGTTCAAAAGCTCTTTAATGTATCTCTTGATGCTGGCTGCATTAGGCATCTGTTGTGAGGCCTTTTTGGGTTACCAGGGGAAGGTAATAAAATGACTTAAGTGCTATTAAAAATGTGCCTGACGTTCATACTTGGTCCTATAACTGGAGTTGAAAAATTACTCTAGATGGTGAATTCTATCTAGAACTTATTTTTTAGGTAACAGACATGGGAAAAAAATTATATAAAATTCTGAAGAACAAAAACTTATCTGGAAAAATCCTTCTGCTTCTTCTGTAGATGTCATACTGCAGTTTGATAGGTTCTTGTTAATTTTTTTGTTATTTTATATTGATCATGTTAGTGAACCATATAGAATTGATCATAGATCATAGAACCATAGATGGTAATCTGTATGTACTATAATAATATATGCATTATATTGGTTAGGTTTGTCTTTCTGACTTTTCAGTGTTTTGCACTGAACGCATTATCAAGACTGAGTCTTGAAATTGTTAACAAACTCTAGCCCTCAGGATTACATCATGTTAATAAATGAGTCTCAAGCATTTTTGGTGTGATATTACACGGGGTCATGTGTTATTTAATAATAAAATCACTGTATATAAACTCAGAAAGTATGTAGTATGTATTTCTTAAAACAAGAGAAGTTTTGTGGGTTTGTTTTAGGGATCTTGATGCCAGAGCAAAGAGTGAGAGATACCGTGCATTGTTCAGACTTCCTAAGGATGAGAAATTAGATGGACACACAGACTGTACTCTCTGGACTCCGTTCAACAAAATGCATATTTTGGGGCAGATGTTTGTTTCTACAAACTACATTTGCTTTACTAGCAAAGAGGAGAACTTGTGCAGCCTTATTATCCCTCTTCGAGAGGTAAATATTTGTATTTGTAAATTTATAGGGCAATATGCTGTTGGAAATTGCATCCTAGCTTTGATGTTTGCAGAATAACCTCTTTTCATCCCTTTAATCTCTTGTGAGTGTACTATTCTGATGTATTCTAAGTCATATTTAATGACATGGTATCTTAAAAGTTCCTGCTACTAAAATTCACAGGGAGTTTTCTGTCAGGTTTTACAAACCTTGTGAGTTCTTCCCCTCCATAGTTTATATTCTGATTTATAGCCCCGTGGTATGGTTTTTGTGCCTCATAGGGAGGGAAGGGCAGTAAAACTTCCTAGATTGATGAGTGGAACTTCTGTTAAAGAATCTGTCAGACAAGATCTGTTTTTGTGAGACATGAGTTGATTCATGATCACAAAGATTTAAATTCTCTTCACACAGACTTGCAGTCATTTATTCCTGTGCATGGAAAATATTTGTCAGCATTTTATAGATCAGTGTGCTTCCCTTTTTAAAGCTGGCTGCTTAAAGCAGATGTTTAATAAAAAGGACCTAAGCTTAATGCAATTAAAGAAATTATGTTGGAGAGATTTTTTTATGATTGACTTGATTTGTGGGTTAATGGAAAAACGTGTGAAGTCTTGGAAATAGTAGCAAAGCCGATGCAACCAAGGACAGTTTGTCATGACTGGAGAACCATGGAATATTTCTAGGCATGTATTTTCCACCACAAATCATAAAGAGTGAAAACAAATGGTATTTGTTTGGCAACTTTGAAGTACACCTTCGCCACAGTGTGTTGCAATGACTTTTGGTTATTTGAGAAGGGCCATTTGATTATGGTTGCATTGTTTGTCTGGAGCTCCCAGGGAAGAATGATCCTCTAGGTGGAGTGATGGAAGAGGAGAACAAAGTCTGCATTTGCAGGACCCCTTTTCCTGGATGCAGATTCAGCAACTTATCAGTACCCTTAATAACTGAAGGGAAGCTTTCTGTTTAATTAAAGCTTTTGGTCAGACCCTAACCTATTTCCAGTGTTCTGTGATAGCCTGAACATGTTTTGACTGATGAGACAATGACGAAGCATTGATTCAGAAATGATGATCAGGAAAGCTGATTTTCAGTGTCTGACTGCACTGATTACTGCACCCAGTAGATGCAGTTTTCAAGATCAGTACTTCAGATACATGTGTGTTTACTTGAATAGGAAGTAAGTGAATATTGGGTCTCATAATAGCAGGGCATGCTTGCTAGAATATCTGTCCTGTGCCTCTAGAATTTGTCTTGAGCTGATTATGTTCAAACAGTTAATGTGGAACTGAAAAATTACATAGGAACACTTTTTAGCGAAGTTCAATATGCTGTTAGTGAATTTCCTTTAAGTTAATGAGTAATTAGTTAATCAGTAAGCTTCCTTTGGACCCTGAAAATAAGTTGGGGAAGAGAGGAAAAAATAAAAGCATGTCATTGGTAAATTAGATTATAGCACTTCAAAAGTAGTTTTGTGCAACTGAAGTATGAAATTCCCGTTTGCTGTTGAGTGTGCAAAGTAGCAAAGATTTTCTTTCCTTTGATTCCTTCTAGACATCAGGAATTCTTTGCAAATTGCATTTGGCAGATTTGTGCATGTTATAAAGACTGATGGCTGTAAATTGTCTCCAGGCAGGTACTGTGGTTCTGTAGCAAGGTCCTCCAAGAGAGAACTATGTATTCAAACTAATAAACTTGTATTTAACAGCAAAATAAAAGGAAACTTGAAGGATAGAGAAGTGGTTTATCACCTGAGCTGTGTACTGCAGTCTTTAAATACATCTTCAAAGAAAATATGTGAAAAATGGTTATCCTATCTTTTTAGCTATAAAAATACTAATATTATAGCACTAATGCCTTACCATTGATCTCTGTTTTTAAAAGAGTGGAAAAAAAAGAGCAAAAGTAAAGGTGCTAGGAAACTGAAATGTGCCCTTTTCTATCCTGAAGGAAATAAGACAGTTTTCATTACTAGGAAATTGTTTAAAGTCATAAAAGCAGTGGTTAAGAGTACTGACAGTTGTGATTTGTTCAATGTATGAATGGCTCAAACTTGATTAACTGGTTTATTTGTTCTTAATAAGTGGTAATGTTTGCAACGCACACTGTATAACTTATCCCTGAGATCTCTTTTCGTTAAGGTGCTTTACCAAAAGCTCAGGGAGCTAGTGCCCTGTACTCAGTAGTGGATTGTTGTGTGAGTACTGTTTACAGGCTGGAGTTCAGTTAGGTTAGGGACTGTTTCACTAACAACTGAAGGCCAAACAGAAACCTCCGCCTCACAGGGTGAGATGTCTTCCTTTATCAGGAATGTTTCCCTTTGTTGCAGGTTTCTGTGTACAGTTGCAGTAGCAGTTGTTACCAGAGTATGTAATTATAAGAATAGAACAGGCATGTTATCTTACATACATTGTCAGTAAAAAGTAAGCAAAAGTCATTGATTCATCCTGTACTGGTGTAGGGGAGCAGGAAAATGGTTCCAAGGTCCTACGAAAGAGCCCATAGATCTGTATCTCACCAAAGTCATTTCCTGTTAGTGATTCTTAAAAAATAAAGAATGAGGAAAATGAACTAAGCAGTGCAAAGGAGTCTTGCTGGAAAATGCACTACAGCCAGTTGTTTGCGGGATGAGAGCCTTCATCTGTCAGACTTGTATGTCTTTGTATCCAGGTCTTGTTTTCCTGCACAGGGATGTCTGTAGTGATTCAACATAAGGGGAGAAGGGGTTATGGGTTTATTGTATTAAGATGATTTCTTAGACTAAGCAACCTGATTAAAGATCTTAAACTGTAGCTACTCTTCCTCCCTAGGTGACGATAGTGGAAAAGGCAGACAGCTCCAGTGTGTTGCCCAGTCCGTTATCAATCAGCACAAAAAACAGAATGACATTCCTCTTTGCCAACTTGAAAGACAGAGACTTTCTTGTGCAGAGAATCTCAGACTTTCTGCAACAAACCACTTCAAAAATATACCTGGAGAAAAATATTTCTGGAAGCTATGTGAGCTCAGATGATGAGGTATGTGGGGGAGCATGAATTGTTTACTAGAAGGGGATTGTAACTGATGTGGGAAAGAAAAGCCAGTAAAAAACCTTGTAAATTTTTTGTGAAGCTAAACCTCTGTACAGAGGAACATTTCCTCTTTTGTTTTAACAGCTGTAGCTTCCTTAAGCTGAACAGTTAAATGTTAGGACTAGGATATCTACTCTTTTTCATGTAGGACTTAAGAGAAATCGCCATTGCTGTGGAGGAGCTACTGTTAATTCCTTCTAGCATGTTCTGGAATTACTGTGTATTTTGTTGAAAATGTCCTAGTTAAGTAACTGGTTAATTGAATAATGTTGTTTAATGCCTATTGACTTGTCCTAATCAAAATGTGATTGTGGAATTTTAATAATTTGAAGAAATTATCAGTTGATTCAAAATTCCTTTTATTGAGGACTTCAGCTGCTAAATCTTACTGAGCTGAGCAAGTCTGCATGTGCACTGCTAGTGAACTTTGGAACATTTGAACTAACAAAAAAACCCCAAAACAACCCTCACCTAGAATTCAAATGGCCCTATTCTGAACCAGCTCCCTGTTTACCTAGGCAAAGTAAATGGTTCTTAAAAGATATAATTAGATAAACTTTACTCGGGCACCTTGAATATCGTGGCGTCTACTGAATTCCTAGGTTTTATGTATGAAAATATGCTTTATATTCCAACCTTGTCAGATCTGTTAAAATCAACAAAGTTTAGTAGTTCAGATCTCAAAGCAGAAAAGGCTTTGATGGTGTATCATTTCACACTCCAAATCTGTACTAAGCCATACCTTAGTCTTGTAGCAGTTAGCCCTACCCTGTCTGCCATGTAAATCTTAAAAGTCAGGTTTTTACTTGCTTTGTTGATGGTGAGGTATAATTAGTGTGGGAGTGTAGCTGTATACCAGAGCACGTATGCATATGTGTATAATACTGAAACTTTGTCTTGTCTTTTTGCTCTGAATGGATTTGTGCATTCTACCTACTGAATTATAAACACAATTTAATAATTGCAGTCACTGTTATTACATTTAGTAATGTGACTGCGTATCTAGACGTGCACGGCTACTAATTTCAATTTCAGGCATTTGGTGTGAACTGCCGTGTGAGATCCTACTGTGATAAATTTTCAGAGCTGTGTGAGAAGTTAGAAAATCCTTTTTCTTCAAAATATTTTTCTTTCAAATCACAGCCTGTCAGTGTTGAATTTTCTACAGAACTTTTAAGTGAGGGGAACAAAATAATTTATTTTGTGTATGTCTGTGTACACACACATAAAAATGTTATATTTGAATCTTTAAATATTTAATGGTCAAGGAGCCATCTGGGGATTCAACAGTCCTGTGATGTTGGCAGGAGATTAAGGGAGTCGCCTTAATTGCCCAGGGCTACTTAAAATTAACACTCCCTTAGCAATTCTAATGATAGGATTTGATTACTTTTCCAGGGTAGGGGGCACTGAGAAACTGGAAACAATTTAATTATTCTGTACTGGTTTAATTTCTGCTGTCATATGTTGTGAATGTACCTGGGTGGTTTAATTTGCTCAGGTTTTGTTAGCTGTTAGCATTATAAATTTTGAAGTAAAATGAAGTGAAAAGTCGAGACTCTGGCTCAGGCTCCATGTCTGATATTTCTTGTGACTGCTTTCTACAGGTGTTTACAAGATCATCAAGTAGTGTTATTTCTGCCAGCCCCCATAAAAGCCTCAGCTCTGAGTCTGAGGGAGAACGACAGTTCAATCTCAATGACAATGGCATTCCAACAGCAACTCAAGCTTTAATGACAATGTATCGACGGAGGTCACCTGAGGAGTTCAACCCCAAGCTGGTAAAATACACCTTGGAGTGCTGTACCCGACTGAAAAGTTGTTAAATCATGTGGTGTTTAAAATCCACGTTTCTGACACGGGAGCATTCTGACACAGTTAAGAGGCAGCATTTTTCACAGAAATACTGAACATGCTGTCATTTTACCAGTACAGATAATTTTGCTACATAAGAAAAGCAAAGTTGGATCTAAATCAGGGAGAGGTTTTAGGCCTGCTCTTAAGTACAACTGCTTCAGCAATATTCTTTTAACAGCAAGGTCGACTGGGACAGAAACTAAGAAATGGGAGGAGGCAGCCCATTAGGAGGAGAACCAGGCTGTAGCCAAGTTATTTCTTGCTCACTTGGGAAGTTAGGACGTTGCAGGCTTTTTAGCACTTAGCATTTCAGTGGGGCAGAGTGTGAGACAAAGAAGCTGCATCTTTATGTCTGCGTTTCTTTGCTCTTAGGCTAAAGAGTTTTTGAAGGAACAGGCCTGGAAAATTCACTTTGCTGAATATGGCCAAGGAGTTTGTATGTATCGCACAGAGAAAACGAGAGATCTTGTGCTGAAGGGCATTCCAGAAAGCATGAGAGGGGAACTTTGGCTACTGTTTTCAGGCAAGTATTCATTTGAAATGAGACTGGGATATAAGTAAAAGTTTGAGGAAAGAAAGGATTTCAAAGATGTTCAAAGGTGGAGATGGTAAGTATCTAAAAATACTTGGAGCAAACGAGGCTGTGATTGTTAATAGACAGCTGGCTGGTTTAGACGAGATCTGTTTAGACCAGTAAATACCCTTTCTCAAACAGGGAAATTAGGGAAGAATATGAAAAAGCAGAACACACCCTGTTACCAGAAGCCAGCAGTCTGGGGGCCTCTAGATGTTTGACAACCACCAGCAGGGCTACTTCCCATATATTAAATCATTTCTGAATCCAGTTAAGCTTTTGGCCTTCACAGCAAGTTGTTGCAAGGAATTCCAAAGTCTAAGCATGTTGCACAGAACCGCTGTCTTTATTTAAATAATGTTCTAATAATTTTTTAAGACTATTTCTTCCCTAATAATGCTTAACTTTGTATATGTGTTCTCTTTGCTGCTGGGCATTAAACAAATGTTTTCAGCAAATATGCCTAGGAATGCATAGATCTGTCCTATGTCTGATTAACAATTTTCACCAGTTTTCATGGTGTATGTATAATTAGTATTTTCCTTGTGCACTACTTTCTGCTGCTAACACTTGATTTCCTTTGCTGCTGAGATTTTAATTTCCAGAGAAGTTTTAAAGTCGGCAGTGAAATCTCATGGCAGCTCTGATAGCATTGGTAAGACAGGCTGAGTGCCCTGCTCAAGGTGACAGGGTCATTTTCCGAAGCAGGAATAGGGCTCAGGAGTTTGTCTTTTGCTCTTTGGCTGAGATATCGTACTTTCTGCAACAAAGCATTAATATACTCCCTCCTCAGGGTAAGTAGCTTTCTCAGAGGAATATTCTGAATTATGTAGGATAATCACACCCACAGCCAGCTGCAGAGAGAGCTCATGGTACTGTGTGACTACACAGCTGGTTTGTTCTTCATGCCTTCTGTTTCATTCTAGCAGCAGGAGAAGAGGGGCTTTATATTTTTCCTTTTCTTTTTTTTTTTAAATGCCTTGAGGAAAAGCCAAGAAGGGGTAGCATCTCAATCAGCCAGGCACATCAGGTTGTTTTTTTATCACCTTTACAAAAATAGCATTTCATATTTGCTTTCAAAGTGCTTGTTGGTGGCATCCAAGATAAAGGGTAGCAGGAGATCATTGTGTTGGATTACTGTATCTGCTAGCCCTTGCTTTCTTCTTGTTTTAATACTGTTCTCTGACTCCTAGGAGCCATTAATGAAATGGCCACTCATCCCGGTTATTATGAGGACCTGGTGGAGAAATCAATGGGGAAGTATAATCTTGCTACAGAAGAGATAGAGAGGGATCTGCACCGCTCCCTTCCAGAGCACCCTGCATTCCAGAATGAGATGGGTATTGCTGCTCTAAGGAGAGTCCTGACAGCTTATGCTTTTAGAAATCCAAACATAGGATATTGTCAGGTAATTGAAATACCTTGACACTCGTTCAGTTTCTGGATTCTAGTTACTTCCTTATACTCCTATTTCTTTAGCCATGGACATGAGTATTGGCTGTGCAAAGTACACAGATACATACATGTATAGTACTGTGAGGTAGAGCCTCAGTGCTGCTGAATTACAGTAATGCTGACGTTGAAGGAATTTTGACACAAGGACGTACTCCTAACAAAAGTATTAGCAGCTCATGCTGAGATGTGCATTGTTTACTGTAAGCATATTTTCTGCCCTTTAATCTAGAGACTGAACAGAGGATAACAAGAGAGGTGTCCTGAAGTGCATCTACAGAAAATGACAAACGAACCCTTTCTTCAAACTAGAAAAAATCCTTCAGCTTTAATTATTCAACCTTAAATTTTTACCTACTTATTTAACATTTTAGGAGGTTCTGGAGGGTTATCACAACTTTGTATATTTTATTTTTTTTAAATTATGCCGTTCAATCATTCAGAACAAAACCCCAGAAGGTATCTTGTCCCTGTGCTTCGCAACCATTTATTAGTAGAGTTAGTGCTGAGCAGTGCATGCTTTTGGAGTTCTTATGCCAGTGATTCTGGTCACATTAATTCCTGGTTCTAAATCATTCTTTCTTGCTATATAACTTTGAGTTATTGCATGGGCTGCTTTTTCACCTTCCTACCTATTTTTGCAAAATGGAGTCTTGAATTCATGAGCCTGATTAATGTATTGAATGTTAAGACTCCCAAGTACAACACCAGTAAGTGAAGGTGCAAGCAATTCCAGCAGATGCCATCATAAATTATTTAATAACACATGCAATAAGAAGTAATAACTACGATAACTTTTTATAAAGGTTGTTTAACAGGAACAGTAGAAAGACAGTGTGATTCTGGTTCCTAAAGCTGTCACAGTAATTGGGGCTTGGTCAGTGGCATTCCATATGCTGATTCACAGTTACAGTGCCAATTAAGGACTGTATCCTGGGCTGCATCAAAAGAAGTGTGACCAGCAGGTAGAAAGAGGTGCTCCTGCCCCTCTACTTTGCTCTTGTGAGACCTCACGTGGAGTATTGTGTGCAGTTCTGGTGTCCTCAACATAAAAAGGACATGGAACTGTTGGAACAAGTCCAGAGGAGGGCCACGAGGATGATCAGGGGACTGGAGCACCTCCCGTATGAAGATAGGCTGAGAAAGTTGGGGCTGTTCAGCCTGGAGAAGAGAAGGCTGCGTGGAGACCTCATAGCAGCCTTCCAGTACCTGAAGGGGGCCTCTAGGGATGCTGGGGAGGGACTCTTCATTAGGGACTTGTGGTGAGAGGACAAGGGGTAATGGGTTCAAACTTAAAGAGGGGAAGTTTAGACTGGATATGAGGAAGAAATTCTTTACTGTAAGGGTGGTGAGGCCCTGGAATGTGTTTCCTAGGGAAGCTGTGAATGCTTCATCCCTGGCGGTGTTCAAGGCTGGGTTGGACATAGGCTTGGGTGGCATGGTTTAGTGAGAGGTGTCCCTGCCCATGGCACGGGGGTTGGAACGAGATGACCTAAAGGTCCTTTCCAACCCTAACTATTGTGTGATCCTATGAAAGGAATAACATAGACTTTGACAGAGTTTAGTAGTGTTCCAAGTTTCAGTTGAAACCTTAGTTACTATTTCAAACATGTAATGATGAAGCTGGAGTCTTAAAATGTTACAGGATCTGAAATGAGCAGCTAATTCCTCAGAAGGCAAACTGTTAAGAAAATGATACTGCAGTACTTCATTTCTTCAGACTAGCAGAAATCTAGTCAAAAGCTGTAAGCAAACAGTTCAGAGGTCTCTGTACAATGCAGTGACATTTGAAATGAAGTGAAACAGGCCATAAAAAACTGTTGTGCACACAAACATGGAGAGTGAGCAACAGCAAGAGGCTTCTGTTTCACTATGTTCTCATTATTCATGACTGACACTATTACCGGCATTTGCCTGAGCTCACAGGTGATGTGTTTCGACCTTTTCATGGGGGCAGAGAGCATAGGGAGTGCAGACTGCCCCTCAAGGAGTGGTACGGCAGCGGCCATCATTCGTGCTGTAGGAGGCATTTTGTCTGCATCAGGCCCAGATTCCCAAGAGCACTTATTGGCAGAATATCATTACAGTGTAGCTGGATGCTTGCAGACCTGATTAGGCCCTTTATTATATAAAGGAATCTTGATTTATTTTTTTCCTTAACAAAAAAAAAATCTAACAATGTTTTGTGGTTTATTTGAGACTTTTTTAAGCCTTCCTTTGAGCACTGAGAAAACACTGTCTCCTTCTTTACAGGAAAATACATGAACAATGTGGGGTCTGCAAGGGGAGATGTAGCTGGTTTCCTAACCATAGTAACCACTTATCTGCCAAGTTACTGTGCTAGATATTGAATAAATGGGTCTAGTAATTTTTATTTCTTTCTTTTAGGCTATGAATATTGTCACTTCTGTACTCCTGCTTTATGCAAAAGAGGAGGAGGCTTTTTGGTTGCTGGTGGCTCTGTGTGAACGTATGCTGCCTGACTACTATAACACAAGAGTTGTTGGTATGTTGAGGGGAAATTTGCTAAAATTACAGTACAAAAATTAACCAAATTAATTGGTGGTGTTGGTACTGAAACAAGCATATGGGTAGAAAAGTATGTGTGGCATAGACGCTACTGTGAATGCTAGTGGCAAGACAGTTTGCTCAGGAGTATAGAAGCAAGTCCAGAAACAGGTCCTGTGAAATTCAATAGTTTTTTCACTTAGGATGATATTCTAAAGTGGGCTTAAAGTGAATAAAAAAAAAAGAGATGGGAGGCTAAAATTTGAATTTCAGGTGATCTGGTTATCTAGTTAAAGTAAGGTGGAAATAGGAGCTTTGACAATTTGCAGTAGAAGTCTTTGTGCCCTTTTTCTCTCTGGTTGAAAGGGCACGAGTATCTGAAAGCTGTTGTTGTCAGATGACAGTTTCATTGTGTATGTGGAAGTGAATGGCCTTTCAGTTTATCATGGAAATGGTCTATACTGTAGCTCACAAATGCTTGAGGCGCTCATTCAGCCTTAGAAGTTATTCTTCCTGGCCTGCTTAAGATGCTGATATTATGGCATAGATATGTTTCTCTTAAAGCAAGTCCAGACCTTCACAGTCACCCTGGCCTCCACCAACAGGTGATGCTGAGAAGTCTTATTCTAATTAATAATGTTAGATACTAAGCTGTCATACAACTTCTGTGGGTGCTAGACCAAAGTCACCCTCTGTTAGCTTTTATGAAATGTGTAATTAAAACAAAACTTACTACAGTTCAGTTGGTATTTCCAACTCAGTAGTGGAATAGAATCTGCTCGTTGTTTATCTGCAAGTGAGAAAATGTGTATAAGCATCATGTAGAATACTCTTAGGTTTTATATTTGTTTCCATGTAGAGAGAATGTATGTGTATGTAATTTTCTTCCCTAAATGGTGATGTGGTCAGTTGCTCCCATATTAATCGACACCCAACCTCATTTATTTTTAACAGGAGCATTGGTGGATCAGGGTGTCTTTGAAGAGTTGGCTCGTGACTATGTTCCGCAGCTTTATGACTGCATGCAGGACTTGGGTGTAATATCCACCATTTCCCTCTCCTGGTTCCTCACTCTTTTCCTCAGTGTAATGCCATTTGAAAGCGCAGTGGTGGTTGTGGATTGTTTCTTCTGTGAAGGAATAAAGGTGATATTTCAATTAGCGCTTGCTGTCCTCGATGCTAATGTAGACAAGCTGCTTAACTGTAAAGATGATGGAGAAGCCATGACAGTCTTGGGAAGGTATTTATTACAGAAAATAAAGTGTCTTTCTTTTACATTTCTTTTTGCTTACTTTTCTGATTTGTGTTCTTCTGTGTTGAAATACAAAGTTGAAACCAGTACAGTATATGTAAATCTTTTGCATACTTATAGTCTCCTTTCACCCATATAAGACACTCTATAATATCTTAATATTTAGTTACCAACTATAAATTCTCCTTTCAAGACAGTCAAATAAAATTCCCAAACCTGTTTATAGAAATTTAATTTGATTGAGTATTTTAGTTGATGTGTGGTTTTTGTTACTTCATCTTTTGCATGAGGCCTTTTAAATAGTGCTAAGAAAAAGCCTTGACCTCAAGGGAAATTATTTCGGGAATGGACTAAGCAGAACTCAGAAGAATTAGGTAGGCTCCTGAATGAATAGATTTCAATGAAATAAGAGGCTAATAAATAAACTGGATTGAGTTGTTTAGTACAAATTAATACTGATGAGTGCAATCTCTGATTTCCTTGAGTTTGGAGTAGTGTTTAGTTTTCGAGTTGCTCCTAAAACTTTGGAATCTTTTTCCTAGGAATTTTCATTAGTATAGCCTTACTAAACTCTGGTTTTAATTTCTTTGGAACTGAAGAAGACTCTGGTTGTGTTTTCTCTGAAATAAGCCCCAGTGATTGCTGAGGATTGAAGTGTTCTGCAGCTGCATGGTAGAAGACAAATGATTTACAGCAGCTGCGTTGGTGGAGGGAACAAGCCCTTTAAAGCCCCTTGCAGCAAAGTTGGGCAGTAGTAGGACAGAGGTTATTTAGACTGAAACACACTGACCTTTGTTGCCATGGTGTTGTAATTCCTTTAGCATGTTTGAACAGCCAGAAGCAACAAACCTGTTCAATAAGCTACTCTTCTGTGACTAGCTGTATTTGAGCTATTTCTTGTTGAGGATAATGAATTACCAGGGTTACCTTGGCTCTCTTTGAGAAAAAGCAGTGTTAGGATTTGTCAAATTACTGATGTCAAAAGTCATGTAGTTTATTAGTAGAGTGACTCGATCATTTTTACATTTAATAATCTATATGTAAGTCTTATTCTATTCACCCTTGGAAGGGAGGAGGGTACAAATGTATCTTGGGTTTCTCATTTTTCTTTTTTTCCCACACCAGATATTTGGACAGTGTAACTAATAAGGACAGCACTCTTCCACCCATTCCTCATCTTCACTCACTGCTCAGTGATGATGTAGAGCCTTATCCTGAGGTGGATATCTTCAGACTAATTCGGTCTTCATATGAGGTAGGATAAGATTTCTTAACAGGAACTTGCCAACTCACTACTTCTGCTTTAGAGGCATTTGATACTCTGTAGTTTGGCTTTGCTTGGAACAGAAAGAACATAAAAGAAATACAGACTCATCTCAGGAGTCTGCAGTGGGGCAGGGAAGAGGGCTCAGTGTTTCTTTTAACCAAAACTTTTAATTGGAGCTGTTTTGTATAGAAGCCTGCAACATCAGTTGAGAGCAGCCCACAACCAAAAGGTGATTTACAAACAACATGCAGAACTTGTAATTCAGAAAAGCTTTTTCATGCTTTTCTGAAGTGAAGTATTAGTGAAATCTGTATTACTTCAGAAAATCTATTATCAAAAGACTTTTGTCTCTTTTTACCTTTGTTTTTCTCAGCAAGTACTGATTACGGCCACTAGCTTCTAGGCCACTAGCTTCTCTATTGTAAGCAAAACTAAAAATAATTCATGTGAAAGGAGCTGGTAACAACTCGTATCTCTAAAGCAAAGAACAAAGCCTGCAAAAACTCCTAAAATTTGCAAAACAATTTCGTTGTCCTTAAATTTTAAAAATAAGCCATCAGTTAAAATGGTGATTACACCGACACAGTAATTTTTAAATGAAATTTAAAGAATAACTTTAATGATTTTTCATTTCCTTTTTCCCTTCCACTGGCATGCAGGTCGAATTAGTATTTTTAGTTCAAGATGTAGATGCATACTTAGCAATATGATAGCTGCTTCAGAGGCACCTCCCATGTCCCTAAAACCTCCTTGCTTTGATAACATAATATCTGTTTAAGAAGGAAGTAGGTAATCCTTCATGTATTCTACACTGAAGGGCAAACTGATTCAAGTCAGATGTATAAGGTCTTCTTCACACAATGTTAGAATGGGGATAAGGATGTTTATGTGAAATTCTTGTTTCCCTTGTATTTTCCT
This sequence comes from Amazona ochrocephala, assembly GCA_039720435.1. Taxonomy (NCBI): domain Eukaryota; kingdom Metazoa; phylum Chordata; class Aves; order Psittaciformes; family Psittacidae; genus Amazona; species Amazona ochrocephala. The sequence continues at coordinate 69,804,738 of CM077879.1, forward strand.
GATTTTTGTCATCATGGAGACAACTTGTTTTGGCTTAACTGCTTTCAGATGAATAACCTGACTCCATGCAGAGCCAGTCTGTCTTTTTGGGGCTTATGCAGCACAGAATTCTGTAACTCCTAGATAAATAACCAGCTGTACTGCAGTAAAATCAGGCAAAACAAATTGCACAGGGAGCGAAGGACTGTGCAGAAAGCAGGAGCTAGGAGCAAAGAGAGAATGTGTTTGAGGAGAAACAGATTGGCTGATTTGATTATTTAAAAAGAAAAAAAAAATGGAATCAGTGAGAGACCATACCCAGGAGGTAATTAATTGCCTGCGACCTTCCTATTCTGTAGGCTACATGAGTTTTACTTTCATGGGTGTAACAAACCATCTCCTTTGGCCTCCAGACCAGAGCATAAGCCTTGTGGAATAGATGTGGCCTCACAGCCACAGAAGACCTCTCTTTCCAAGGTTTTGTGACCCCTGTGGTACTTGATGGATGTTTTATCTAGATACCATTATTTTTTCTGAAAGACTTCCTTATTTGCAGAACGCTCCAGGTACATGAAACATCATTTTACTCCTGAGGTACATGATACAGGTGCACAGCTTTACAGATGAACCCAGCTTTAGTGTTAATTTGATCACACAAGATTGTGCTAGCAAATTATGACCTGCTATGTAGATGCACTTACAATGGAAATACGCTTTCATTCAAGATGGATTTATATGTTGCCTCACCCCTTTTTAGTTTTATGTATGGCATACTTTGTCTGATACTGTTGTTCCTGCTTGTCATCTGTGCATTTTTAAGTATGTTACAAGTGTTTTCTTGATGGCAAAAACCTACTTATAATTAACAGAAATAAATCTTGGGGATTAGGCATTCCTCTGCATACAAAACCATGGAGTGTTATTCTTAATAGGTTTCCCCTGGGATGTGTCTGTAGTATACACCAGAGCTCCTTGACTGAATTGTGAAAAAAAAAAAAACAAACCTTCTGAAAATAAGGCTTGGGCACTTCAGAGGATCTTCTTCTTAATGGAAGTTGCGTTCTTGATGCTGGGTTTCAGATCTAATGAATGTAAGGACTGTGATGCTGCCTCAGCTGTTAGAGGTCCAGTTAGTCTAAACATCTCTCTCTCTGTAATACTTGAGATATTCCAGGACAAGTTGAAATAAAGTCCTGCAGAAGGGTTGTTTTTAGAGATGTGCCAAGCAAGAAATTATAACTGAGATTATGGTTTGAAACGTGATGATTTGGAACTTAATGAAGGCCTTTCAAATTAAATTAAATTAAAATAAGGTATTGGGAAAAATAAAATCTTGAGGTGCATTCCTAAAGCCTTCATAATTTTGTCATGTGTTAGAAAAATGCCTTTGTGATGTGTTAGAAAGATGCCTTAACAGCAGTTTTTAAAATACAGTATTTATGGTATAATTAAGTTAATTTCTCAAGTGCATTAAAAGCAAGCTATGAGTATTCCAAATATTAATACACAGACTGTGCTGCACTTCTTTTTGTCTTTTAAGAAATTTGGAAGTATCCGAGCAGATTTAATTGAACAAATGCGATTCAAACAAAGGCTGAAAGTTATCCAAACCCTTGAAGATACTACAAAGCGCAATGTGGTAAGTACTGAAGTAATGTTATTCGCAAAGATTAAGACCAGCCAGTTTCTGAAATTTAAATTGGTTTTTCAATGAGTCATGGATTTCAAATCCATAACTGTTAATGTTGTGTTTCAAAAGGTACGAACTATTGTGACGGAGACTTCTTTTACTATTGATGAACTGGAGGAACTGTATGCTCTTTTCAAGGTAAAGCTAAGTAAAGATAAGATGTTGTGCCTGCAGGAAATGCAAATCTTTATTTTTTTATAAGGGGCTGTGTCTTTTCTAAAAACCAGTTGAGTCTGTGAGTTGCTTACTATCAGGTATCTTAATGCAAACTTAAATTAGCTGTTACTGATATATATACAAAAAACCCCCAAACCAACCAGTCTTTAAAAGCTCAGGAAATAAGTAATTCAGTAAATTATTTGTCCATGGAAAAAATTAATTATACTGATAAAATCTGTTGTAATGGAGAAGTTAATAGACAGAGGCATTTGATCAGTCTTTAAAAACTTATGCATGTCTCTCTACCTACCTAACCCAAGCTTTGGAATTCAGCACAGAAATACCTACATTCTATGATCTCAGACAGTTAATACTGCCACATCACAGCAGCTGATTTTTGCCATTGTTACTGCTTTAATGTATACTGTATTACATGGTAATGCAGTGTCACAGAGTGATATGTCTCCATAGGTTGATTTTACAGCAATACCATTAGATCTGTAAATTTAATGGTGCTGGGTTAAAATGCTTTAGCTTCACTTTCACAGTGCATTAAAACAAGATACTTTCTTCCTCTGTTTTTGTTAGAACAGAGTTTTTTTTTGGCATACCAGGAAGAATTTCATTCCTTTCAATTTCCCATCTGTAATATCAGGTCTTAAAATTGTCCAAATCCTGTAGTACTTCCTTTTGGTCCTCCGTGGAATCAGTCATACCAAGTCAGACAGTTCACCCCCACTGATCACTGTGTGGTGCTAGGATCTCTTTGTCTAAGCTTCAAAATTATTTTGAATTAGATTCTACCAAAATCAGCTCCATAACTTTCACTGAATTCAGTAGACTGAAAGAGTAGGATCTTATACAGTATGTTTTGAGTCCAACAAAACAGTTGAACTTTATAGTTCAAAGATCATCTCATGAGAGTCCCTTTTCTGATGTGACTGTGTAGTGAGGCTGAAGGGGGAGACTAAGCACAAGGAGCTTAGTGTATGTGTATACAACATGTGTATGTATGCAAGTTACAGCTGCTAGCTGCTTACTGCTCTGTTTAAAACAGGTATTTCATGTTTCTGCTGCCTGGTACGCAGGAAAAGTTTTGCTTTCTTTTATTTGTAGAGGGATGTCTTTTTGTGCTTGTTAGAGAAGAAACCTCTTGTAGAAGTGCAAGAGCGAAGTAGACGGAAATATATCTGCTCATCTTGTGTTGTTTTAATCATGTTTGTGTATGAGTTGTGTGTGGATTTTTGTGGGTTTCTTTGTTGATAGCAGTGAGTTGTTTACGGAGCATTTGCCTTCTGTTCAGGCAGAACATCTGACTAGCTGCTACTGGGGAGGAAACAGCAATGCTACTGACCGGCATGATCCCAGCCTGCCTTATTTGGAGCAGTACCGTATTGACTTTGAGCAGTTCAAGGGGATGTTCGCTCTCCTCTTTCCTTGGGCATGTGGAACTCATTCCGATGTATTAGCTGCACGCTTATTCAGGCTTCTTGATGAAAATGGAGACCTTCTCATCAACTTCCGTGAATTCGTCTCTGGGCTAAGTAAGGAGAATTCACAGCAGTTTCAATATAATCTGACCAAAACAGTTTGTTTCTACAGGAGATCCAGTCCTACAGAAACACAGATGTTGCATTAGCTCTCAGATAATGACTTTGACATGTGCTGATTTGTGTAAGTCACTTTTGTTTTACGAGCTGTTCATGCTGCCGTTCAGTGCATTTTATTATGCCTGTGGCAGTGGTTCCACTGGGGTTTAGGCTGCTCTCAGTAGATGCACCTACGTTAGCCAGTGGTGTGTCACGCAGGGACAAGCCTGCACATGAACTGCACATCCAGTAAGGTCTGAGGATTTCCCTGACCTCTAACTCTTAACATGAAAATGACTTGTAACTTGTTTGCTTAAAGGTGTGATTACTTCTAATCAAAGTATTTCCTTTGGGAAAGTCTTTTGTGTATTCTTTTTGCTCTGTTGTTCAGGAAGAAGACTTTTGAGAAATATATGTGTGCATATAAGGCAGAGGGGAAGGATAGAATGAGGATGGTAGTTTTGTTTGCCCCTGGGTAAAAGTGCTTCTCTTTAGAAGTCTGCTGACACCCCACATATACGTGTCCCTGTGTGAGGGGAAGGTATTGCACCGCAGTGAAAGGTACCACCTATCTTCTGCAGACCAAGAGGGAGAGCAGGAGGGTATCACAGAATCATAGAATGGTTTAGTTTGGAAAGGACCTTACAATCATCTAGTTCTAACCCCCTGCCATGGGCAGGGATGCCTCAAACTAGACCATGTCACCCAAGGCTCTGTCCAGCCTGGCCTTGAGCACTGTCAGGGACAGAGCGTTTACCACTTCTTTGGGCAACTTGTTGCAGTGCTTCCAGAAGTATCACAGAATCATAGAATAGTTAGGGTTGGAAAGGACCTTAAGGTCATCTCGTTCCAACCCCCCTGCCATGGGGAGGAATACCTCTCCAAACCATGCCACCCAAGGCTCTGTCCAACCTGGCCTTGAACACCGCCAGGGATGAAGCATTCACAACTTCCCTGGCAAACACATTCTAGGGCCTCACCACCCTTACAGTAAAGAATTTCTTCCTCATATCCAATCTAAACTACCCTTGTTTAAGTTTGAACCCGTTACCCCTTGTCCTCTCACTACAGTCCCTCCTGAAGAGTCCCTCCCCAGCATCCCTATAGGCCCCCTTCGGATACTGGAAGGCTGCTATGAGGTCTCCTCGCAGCCTTCTCTTCTGCAGGCTGAACAGCCACAACTTTCTCAGCCTATCTTTGTATGGGAGGTGCTCCAGCCCCCTAATCATCCTCGTTGCCTATAAAAGTCAGTATTACAAGAAAAGGAATGTGCAAGCCACAGGATTGAAGCAAATCTGAGACAGGAGCTAGCCACCCGTTTTTTGAATATAGCAGGAATTATTCGTTGTAAATGACCAACATTTCACCATCTGCTGTGTGTTGTTTTGTGGTAACCTGACATTTCCTCCAGCTTTACATTTTTATCCTTTTGAGAGAGCAAAGGTTTCCCTGTCTGCCTTTCAGCAATCTTTTGTAGCCGTGTTTTAAAGCATTAGGGCTCCAAATGCAGCCTTACATGGAGACGTCTGTACAGCAGTGGTAACACCTATTCTCTCACAGGTATAAAAGTTATGTGACAGTAACACTGATTACCCACCTCCGCTTCACACCACCCAAAACCCCAGTGCTTCCTGTGATGCGGTTCTGAATTGTATTTGAGGGGCTGTTGGTCAGGTAGCACTTAAGGGCCTTTTTTGAGACATGACCAACGGGGTAACTACTCTTGCTGCTTACAGGATGCAGTTAATTACAATCAACCAGTTACTGGTTAAGACAGCAATTTTTAGAACAAATAATGAGTGATAAGAACAAGAAACAGTGTTGAGCACTGTGACCAGAAATTAATGTAAAATACACAAATATGGCTATAAGCAAACATGACTGAACTAAAATCTTCAATGGGCTAAACATTCAATACTGCTTATTCTGCAAACCCACATTTTTCAGAAACTGAGTCCAGTGGGGCATATCTTGAAATCTTTCTTAAGAGGTCAGCTTCCCAGAAGAGACTTGACATCGGCATGGTTTGATACAAGAACGGTCAGAAAGGGAGCTCAGAGAAGGTTGTTCCAGTCATGCCATGAAAAGGGGTGTGCTGGTCAAGCCCTCAGGGTGCAGAGCAGGTGTATGTGAGGACATTGGCTGCAGCTTGATGGTGACAAGTTTCACTGTGGCTGTGTCAGGTAGGAGATTCAAAGGCTGTAGTCTTGCTCTCTTCCAAGCAAGGTTTCTTCTCTCGCTGCAAAGTAAATTTAAAACTCCTGGCTAAGAACTGTCGATGCAGCATCTGAGACACGTACTGCAAAACACAAGACTTGCTGAAAGTCATTGAAGGTTTTAAGACCTGTGACTCCAGAGTGCAGGAAGGAAGTATTTCTGGCTGGGACTGGGAATGGTCTTACCACCTCCCCAGTGCTGTTCACAGGCCCTCAGCAGGGTCATGTGCTTCGCTGTTTGGGGATGCAGGGGCTGTGCAAGAGCCCACCAAATTCTTGGGGTCCTCCCATGAAATTGTCCATATACTGCAGCATGGAGGTCAAAATGGTGGCCTGAGCTGTGGTATCCACCCATGCAAAGGTCTTTCCTAACTCTCCATAACAGGGGCACATGTACCAGGTGATGTCTTTATGAATGTAGCCTGAAATTTTCTTACTGCTTAATATAGCATCAGTTTCATATCTTTGGTAGCCCCCTGCAGCTAACTCAGGCAGTCCCTTTAAATTTCCAGTAGGCTGTTCTTCCCTTTGTAAAACTTCTCACTTCTCCTGGGGGAGACCCAGAAGATCTGAGAAGAGTCCATGTAGCTTGTGTCACCAGATACCTTGTGCCTTGATTCCTGTGTTAGTGAATGTGTCTCTAGTCATTGCTGAAGAACACAGAACTGCAGCCCATTCTGTGCTTTAGTTATTTTATGTTGACTTTAGCAGTGGGGTACCTGGGTGCATAACATAAGACAGTTTCACCAGAAGAGAAAGCATTATCTGCACAGTGTGCAGATAACACCAGCTGGGAACATAAGGAGGTTTTTTGCTTAAAAAACAAGTTGAAAGCAAAATAGCTAACATAAATGTACTCGGTTCTTTGGTCTAATATCTGAATTTATTGGAGTGTTAAGCTTTACAGCACACTGTGATTGTTAGCATTTGCCAAACCACACTTTGTAGTTTGCAGAAGTTGACACGATAGCCTGTAAGGTAAATAAAATCTCTGCATAACCTAATTAATGAAGGTTTGTTTATGAATTACTTGTTGTAACAGGTAAGATTTATGAAGAAGTCTGATTATCGGTTATTTCATTACTTTGGAATTAACTAATATCCATTTAATTAAGTGGAAGGAGGAGCTGCAATAGACCACTTGGATTTCATACAGCTAGGTGTAGCATAGACCAGAAATGAATAGGGGTTGAGCTGGATAAATCACTAGAAAGCATTGCCTGAATATCAATTTAGGCCGTGGCTAAGCCGTAGCTGTGGTAAATGATGCTGTTTACTGGAAATTCTTTTTTGTATATATATATATCTTGTTGTTTTAAATCATGTGATGTTTTTGGATCCTCAGATAAGAGATTTTGAAGTCCACACAAAAAGGTGGTCTTTCAGCTGGAGGCCTATTTGAGTGGCAATGTGATGATCATAGATTATTTTTGAGTGTTATAAAATAGACATTTAATGAAGGATCTAAGGTTGAAGTACAAAATTCAGGGTAAGTTGGTCTGTGTTCTCTTGCTATTTCTATTCCGGATTGTATGATCTTAGAAGTCAAGTGACTGCCTTGTGATCTTGGGCCATAAAGGGAGTACAGTTCTTCCGAGAGTGAATGTAGAAGCTGCTAAAACAAAATATTGTAGCAATAATAAATAGAATTGAATGCTGAGTATTAATGTGATGTCTATAATGCTGTTTAGGTGCAGCATGCCATGGAGATCTTACAGAGAAGCTGAAGCTACTGTATAAAATGCATGTTTTGCCTGGTAAGTAAATGATGTTAAAATAGCTATTGTCTTGTTGAGAACAGAAATTTGGAGCAGAGTTGTTTATCACTAGCTTTCCCAATTAAGAATTAATTTGTGGGTATCATTGTAGCTGTTTATGCAGCAATAAAATGGAGTTTCTGCCATAACCAGATACGGATTTAGGAAGTCTGAAAGCACTCATGCAGTCCTCTATTGCTTCAGTCACAAACAGGCCATCTATATGTGTCTCTTGTCTGTTTAGCTGGGGTTGGTGACTTCCTCCATGCACAACAAATACCGTGTTCTTCAACTTATGGATTTCTTACCATAACCCACTTTATTTAACGGTGAATCTAGCTTAAAACGTTCCTCTGTGCCCTGGCTTCTCATTTCTGTCCCCAGGTTTTCTTTGTTGTTACCTCTCTGGGCTGATAGAAATGTTTGCTGAGGGAAGCTCCAGATCATTTCAAAGATGTGTTTTCCATCTGTTGCACCCAACTAACTGAGAAAGGCAGTTAGGTTGGAGAGGGGTGGAAACATCTCAAAACAGTTTTTGTCCCTGAAGAAAATTATGCCCTGCAACTGTCTGGCTGGCTTGTCACATGTGTGCCATAAAGACCCTGTTGATGTCCTCACTGAATCTGTGGTTTACATAAGTTGCAAGCCATCCTCTGGTAAAGATATCTACAAGTTTTGAGGGAACATTCACCTTCATGTGCTTTGAACATGTGTCACTGATTGCTTCCAGCTGGCTTTTTTGGAGGTATATGCTTCAGTGATTTACTAATCGATCTGCAAACAAGTATGATTTTATTGAATTGTAACAGAAGAGATCCATTTTTAAGAATGCAGCTTCTGGTATTTGAGGATGCGTAAGCTCATGTCAAATCATGACAGACTGTTTCCAGCTAGAAAAGAGTTCATACCGTGCTGCGGACATGTTGAGCTGCACAGAAGAAAGTAAGGAAAGCAGACATGGGAAGATGGGCAGGCCAGCCCCTGAAGGTAGACAGCTCCTTGTTAGTCAGATACCATGGAGGAGACTTAGTACTGGATACCAGGGAGGAGACAGAACAGGTCCTGTTTTTCATCTGCAAGCTGAAAAGAGATGACTCCTAACCTGTTGCATCCTCACACTTCTAGAAACTGACATTCTAAACGTATCAAAGGAAATGTGTTCTAGTTAGTAATTAAAGGGTGGAATTTTTAACGAAAGAACTTTATTATATTACTTAGATCCGTCCCCTGAGCAAGAAGAACCAGACTCTGCTTTTGAAGCTACTCAGTACTTTTTTGAAGACATCACGCCAGAATGTACACATGGTAGGCATCTTTTGTCTTGGGCATGAAAAGATGCGGTAATGCATTTCAAACAACATGTCTTTTTAGGAAGCTACTTTTTTACTGTAACTTTGTAAGTATACTCTTATTAAGTATACTCTGCAAAAAGAAGTATGTATGTATTTTAATATCCTTTGAGGTGCAGGTGTGTGTTCACTAAGAACTCCCCTATATTGTGCATTGCAGAAGTACTCTCAGAATAATGTGTTGTTGTAATCAGTGTGTTGCAATAGAAGTAATTTTGTCATAAGTGCACAGTATGCTTGCCTCAGTGGAGAGTAAGAATAAATATATTGGCTTCCAGTACGTATTTTGAGCAGAACTTAAAATATTCTAAAAACCTGAAGCCAAAAGATGTATCAAAATGCAGTGTGAAGTCTTCTTGTGCCCTAATGAGAGCCTGGTCTTGTAGCTGTTGTCTTAAATGGCATTCTTCTTCTAGAGATATTTGATGCTAAGTTTCTCTCTGATGCAAGAAAAACATTGCTCATCCGTCAGATTACTGGGGGAAGGAAGGTTGCTTGAAAATACAGATAATTATTAATAGGCTAGGGAAGGCAATTTTAAGTGCTGATAGACAAAAGAAATTTCACTAATATTAATCAGCAAACATATAACATGCTAGAAGCTGTTGGCATTGTGGTAACACAGCCTAATCATTGTACTGCATAAACAAATCCTAAGATGGTCCCTGGCTTAGTATTTATATTATTAGTTATATGGAATTTGTCAGCAGATTCAAGAATAAGCAAAAGTCATCATTTAATCCTATCCATTTGGCTGTTTTCTGCAGTGTAAACATTTCCTTTGTTTTGCGCTGTACGCAAGAAAAGTATGTATGTATCTAAAACCACACTGATAATCTCTCTCCCTCCCACCCTTCCACTTCCTAGTTGTTGGCCTAGACAGCAGGAACAAGCAAGGAGTAGATGATGGGTTTGTTACAGTGAGTCTGAAAACAGAAAAAGGTATGCATGGCGTCTCCATTCGAATTACGTCTTTAATTTCTTGTAAAGATGCTCCTTTTGAAAATGGAAAAAAAAAAAAAAAAGTATTAATTTAAGGTTTCTTTCATGGACTTTTCCTGCTTCTCTGGGTAATTTGTTGACAATAGGCAAGAAGAGCTCACAAGAGAATCGAAATTACCTGAGAATGTGGAGCCAAGAGAATAAGTCCAAAGCAAAAAATACAAAGGACTTGCCCAGACTAAATCAGGTACTTCTGCTGACACTTGCTTATGTTTCATTAACTTCAAACTTTTTCTTCACATAGCTACAAATATTCAATATATTAACTCTGAATCAAGATTTTATTTTGAGGCAGATGCTTTTTCATCAGAGCAGCAGTCAGCTGAATACAGAAGTTTATTGTTTTCAACATACTGTAGCTAGTATTAAAACATCCTAAAAATGAGATACATGTATATAGGAATGATTACATACTATTTTGATCTCCAGACAAAGGGTGATATGACACTGGCTATCACCAGCTAGCACGTGATGTCCAGTACATGTTACCCAAAAAAAGTATTTTATGTTTTGTAATTTGTACTGTCAGTCTCATTTCGTTTAGATCCATAGCTGCTAAGGAGGAGGAGACCCATAGGGGCAGCTGTTTCCTCCAGAGCATACAGAGAAGACTTACTCCCTGTAGAACAATGCTTCTTAAGATAGCCCTAAGCAAATCTCCCTCCTGTTCAATTTGTGAGTTTTGAATTGTGAAAGGCTCACATCCAGCTAAGTTACCGTGGTCAATTAAAGGAGCACTGCAGGTCTTTTTTTCATTTTCATTACTTATTTGTATCAGACCCCTAGTTATACTTAGCATCATTCCTGCAAGAAAATCCACCAAAAGGAATGCCACGTGTCTCACTGCTTACCCTCTGTTGCCCTCCTGTGGCTGCAGATAAATGAATTTGTCATGTGTTGGGACAAAAGATCCAGCAATTTATTCTAAGTAGCTTTGAGGGAGGCAACACATCTGGCTGCCCACTCTTAGTAAAAGCTTTCTAGACCACACGTGGCTTATTTCAGTTTCGGTTTAATCACATGAACTATTGTGTCATACCTCCATGCCAGACTTTAAAAACTGATTTAGTAGTTCTCAGTCTGATGTGTTTCCTGCTCTCTCATTAATGCTTCCTCTCTCTGTGCTCTAGGGACAGTTCATTGAACTGTGCAAGACAATGTACAATATGTTCAGTGAAGACCCCAATGAACAAGATCTGTACCATGCTACTGCTGCTGTGACAAGCTTGCTTTTGGAGATAGGTGAGGTTGGTAAGCTCTTCAGCGTGCAGCCCACAAAAGAGACAGACAGCAGTGGTAACAACTGCAGCAAAACTATTCAGAGTGAGCTGTTCCAGAAGAAAGAGCACCAGCAGTACCCCCTCGAACAGCACAAGGCCTTCCAAAGCAGCCTCAGCACCAACGACGAGGAGGCCGTTTGCACCGACAGTGCCCTGGGCATGCAGATGGAAGACATCAAGCTCGAAGACTCTTCACCCAGGGACAACGGAGCCTGTTCTTCCATGCTTATTTCCGATGATGATACAAAAGATGATAGTTCCATGTCCTCCTACTCGGTACTGAGCGCAGGTTCGCACGAAGAAGAAAAGCTGCACTGCGAGGACATCAGTGAAGACACCGTTTTGGTACGGAGCAACCACAGCACTTCTCTTCGGAGAAGCACTAGCATTGACAGAGACTGGGCCATTACCTTTGAGCAGTTTTTAGCCTCCCTTTTGACTGAGCCAGCGCTGGTGAGGTACTTTGACAAGCCTGTGTCCATGATGGCCAGGATTACTAATGCTAAAAATGTAAGGATGAGGGGGAAACCAATAACCTCGGCCAGTGACTATGAAATCTCTACTATGTCGGGATAAAGGGCAGTCGGGGGTTTTATTTATTTTTTTTATTCTGTATTTATTAGTACCTGGCACAGGCCCTGGTATTTTCAAACCATGATTGTTTTCACTAACTGAAAATGTTGGGGTGCAGACATAACTATCTCGAAGTATAATCACTCGTTCTGTGGGAAATGTTACACAAATGCAGATTTTATTCCAAATACAGAGGAAAAAAAGTATCGGTTGTCAGTGAAGTGTGTGTATTATTAACCTTGCTGTCAATATAAAATGGTAAAGATTAGTTCTTAATTTGTAAATGTAAGCTTAATGCTGATATTTATGTGCATTTTTAAAATAGACTTATATAGAGATCTGATTCTTGGAGAAAAAATAAACAAAACATGAAGTACCTAAAATTTAAAGGGACACTGTCAACCTGAATAGGACCTCACATGATATTAAGTTCCAGGCAACATCCCTAAAGGATAATTTTATTTCATGTGACTTTTTTTCCAAAGCAGATAGTGGGGTTTAATGTATGCTTCAATTTTATGTTTCTTTAATACTTAAAAGATGACTTCAGTGACACCTGCCTGGCTCCTAACTTCCTCTGCTTGACACTGGAACACTCAAATAGAAGTGAGAAGTCCATTCCAAGCCTAGCTGGCCTATGAGGCAAACGTGGTTCAATGTGATGATTTCCACTGCAGCAGAAGGCGGAAGCCCATTTGCCTTTCCCTGGGTTCAGCCGCCCCTGGCTGTGCCAAAGCAGGGTGAAAGCCCTTTCCCACCTGTGGCTACCGGGGGAAGATTGACAGCATGACCCTGCCTGGAGCTGTATTCCTAACAGTGGACTTGGGAAGCTTTGTTGGTATGCTCCAAAGACAATACATGCAGGTCCCAGAACAGATTGGTAGAGTCTCTTTTTAAAAATCAAAAGCTGTTTTTAAAAGTTTAAAAAAGAAAAAAAGTTATATATATATATACATATACACATATACATATACACTTTGAAGGCTGGATCTATAGCTTAGCTCTTAAAACTAACCTTTACCACCAACCTGTTATATCCTTGTTAGATTAAGAAAATAAGAACCTGTATTGCATAGGTCTTCATTTACAACAGTGTAAAGTAGCAGTAATGAAAAACAAAAATCTGCAAGATATGTAAGTGAATGTTTAAGTCTTACTGAGAACACTGTCACTTTATATAAAATGAATAGTATCCTGTATCAACTTACTGAGTAATATGTTAAAATGAAAACTGGAGCACCTGCACTTTGAATCCTTGCTTCTTTTATACAGATATTAAGGATTTTTTTGTCGTCGTTTTTTAATTCATGTTTGTTTGCGTTCAGGATCATGCCTACATGCTTAACCTTTATTTGCTGTTTTGATAATGTTTTCTGTAGAATATTGTTGATTTTTTTTATACTCCTGTATATTGCATCCATGGAACTGGCAGATTTTTTTAGCACAAGCTACATTTAATTCTTTTGTTTTAAAAGAATGCTTTTAAACTGTCAGATGAAGTGGTTTTTTAACCACCAAAAGGTAATGTGAACAAATAAAGTACACTGCACAGATTTGGTTTTTAACTATTAAAGTCATGCTAGAGAGAAAAGTAGGCGATTGTGTTTTGTTACACAGACAAATGACTTCGGATCTTCAACACCATGTTTCAGAACAAAACTACTGGTTGTTTCTGCGCTTGGTTGTGTTTAACACTTACAATGTGTTTAATTCCATCTGCAACAAGCAACCGTGCAAGCTTCTCTCACGCTATCCCATGTCATTACACAGTTTTCCCTGCTATGCTCACATTTAGTGACAACAGTTGTTAGGACTTTCCAGGACCCCCAGGTACTTCACGATCCATCTGTGTTTTGCTGTAGCTCACTGGCATGAGTTTAAGGCTTTAAATATTACAATGTTATTTACAGGGTCCTGGTAAGCTGAGATGTCAGCCTCAGACCATGGCAGTGACAGAATAGGCATGGATGTGCTCTGTTTGGTGAATTATACTTTTAAAGGTTACCATCTATTTGTGTATATACAAAGTTAATTTGCAAAACAGAGCTGTTAATTTCTGAGCACTGCTCATATATTCCTTGTCTCAGTCACTTACTGTTGATTTTCTTTCTTTTGTTGGGATGAAGTTCTCTCCTTTGTAATTTAGCCATATATAGCCTACATGTAACAGTATGAAAAAGCAATATAGCCTTCCTGCATGTGAGACTCTGCAGGCTGGCTTACATCTGATGTTCATTTGAAGCCATAATCACCACTTTGAAGAATATGGCTTTAACTTAAAGTACACTGCTCTCACCTTGGCATCTTAATGTAATGCCTGGCAGCTGAGTAAGTTATCACGTAAGTCTTCAGCACTATGGGTTAACATCCTTAAGCAGACTGTTGACCACTTTAAGTTTGCAAATTGTTAAACTATTTATCTTTTAGGTGTCTGTCATGGTAAAGTGAATTTAAGCCTAAGGACAATCTTCCACACACTCCTGGAGATGCATGTACCACAGATGAAAGCATTTCTGTATCTTAAAAGGTCTTTCCTCCACATGCCACCCACAGGGCAGGGGCACAATGTGTCATGACAAGTTATTCTGCTGTTACAACTCCTCTAACAAGAGGCATCCACAGATGGATCTCCGTGTAACAGGAGCCACTTTACAAGGCAACTTCTTTTTATTTTGCTCCCTACCTTCCTGATCATGTCCACAAAGCTCCTAAGTCATCTTTAAGAACAGCTTTGCTATAGGTAGCAGCCAGGTGAGCTGATTTTACTCAGATTTTGGAGGGTAAGGCTGCTCATGCCAAATGCCACCTGGCAGTCACCTGTTTGAAGAGACAAGATCTGCTGTGACCTGTTCTTTAGTAGCTGCATGGGAGCCGATGTGAGGAAAACTGCAGGGTTCAGCTGACCAGCATGCAGTGATGTGAAACCTTCAAGGAAAGGTGAGTGAATATGTTTAAGTCTTACCTGCACGTGTTGCAAAAAGCAAGCCTGTATGGCTTTAGAAATGCCTATTGTCCTGTGTTTTGTATGCTTTGGGATACAGACTCCTCTATCTGTGAACTGTAAAGTTTAGTTAGAGCTGTTAGTCTCAGCCAGGGGCAAAAAAGGTCATCCTTCTCTCCATAGGTGAAATTTATGACTGAACACTGATGTGTGCTGCTTTCTAGTTTGGTAGGAGCCTATTGGCAACAGGGTGCTGCTTGCCAGCCAAGAGGCAGCCAGCAGATGATGGAGAAGCATGAGCTTATTTGAGAGAGCTTTTTCTATTAAAAAAAAGGCCATAAACATTCTTGAGTTTTCTTCCAATCTCTCATTTACTCAGAGGCTGATAATATATGAAAGTTCAGAGGTACTGATTTCCTTCATTGTAGGATCTTATGGCTCCTGAATTCTAGGTTAGAGCTGAGGGTTGTGTTTAAGGCTTGTGATGTTTTGTGTTACATAAGTTTTGGGCAAGCAACCAAAAAGTTTGTTATGTGATGGATTAAACCTACTGAAAACTTCATATCAAAACTGTTGTAAAGAGAAAAACACCTTAGGGGTTCTTCTACAGAGATGCTAGAGCTTCTGTTACAGCAGATGTCCTGTGTCACGTCATAAATCAGGATGGCAGAGGCCGGTATAGCACGTGATGTGATATGTGAGAGGCTGTGGGAGAGACAGGGAGGTGATACTGGTGCATAAGCACTGCAGTAGATCAGAGGAGGTGCTCACGGCTGTACAGGTGGGTTACAGGTGCAGAGCTTGCCAAGTCCCACCAATTTGGTTTGTATGTGTGTTGATGAGCTCCAGTGCTGTTAGTTTCCAAGCTTCTGGCATCCCTACAAGTGACTTAACCATAACCTCTTACCTACTCCAGTTCTTGGTAATTCAGTAACAGTGAGCTACACTGTAGCTAGAAGACTTCTTTTTATCTGCAATGAAATATTAACTGGAAAAATTATTGATGCTGTTGTGTCTATTTTTGTATGAAAAATGCACTAGTGGGAGAAGGGTGGTCCATGACTGGTGCTGACCAGTTTAGATACACACCAAGGCATAACATTACACCAAGAGCGGAAGTGACACAGTTGTGTCTATTGCTGAGTCTTGCCCTTTGCTTGGAAGAACATTTCTGTGCTGTTTCTTCTTCTCTCCACTAGAAGATAGTCTTGAGTCAAATGTTATGTAATTCAAGCAGTAATTGTGACTTTTAATGCTCATTTAAAATGCTGATTTGTTTAATAGTGAAAGTATAAAAACTAGCCCAACAGCAAGTAATTAGAACAAAACTGTGGTAAGGAGCATGACATTGAAATATGGCTAACAATGGAAATGTGTGATGTGCTGTTATCAGTAGCATCATGTGTGTTTCAGTGCTGGGATTACAAGGACTGAAGTACAGGATGTTGGTCTTAACTCCAGTGCAAGATACTCCCAGTACAGGGTGGCAGGTTTGGTTGAGTTTTGGTTTGTCTGTCAAACTTGGACTTTCCCACTGCACAATTTCCTGTTACAAGAGATGTCAGATTTCAAGTGGACGTGTATGTAAGTGTGTTTCTATAGTATCAGACCAGCCTTCAGAGTTAAACACAGTTTTTATAGAGATGTCAGTTAGATTTAAGTCTTGCCCCTTTCTTCTGGTGTTTGATTCAAGGAAGATACCTTGGATTATGATAAAAACTAGAAAATGCATGTGAGCCAGCCAGCCTTTGTTCCAGCTGTTGCTGCATTTTCCAGTTCAGTTTCCATGCACGCAGATGTGCTGCCTACCACTTCCAGCAGTTTGTGCAGCAGGTTTATTTCCTAACAATGCCTTTCCTAGGCACAAACACCAGCCCAGGAACCATAACAAACTCTGAACAAGTTTTCAGAGCAAAAAACACCCACAAAAAAGATGGGATAAAGCTTCCTGTCGTATTGCAGTGCAAGTGATGAACTGAGAGCATGGCTAACTGGAAACTGTTACAGTTTCTGGCAGGCCAGAACACATTCATGCTGACAGTATTTTGGAGTAACTTGTTCTTTATTTGCTACCATTGTAAACATCTTTCTATTACACAGACATCACAGTTTACATTATTGCTTTTAATTGTGGTAAACAGAAATTTCTATTAGTACGCAGCTATCTAAGCACAGTGTGAGAAGAGGAAACTGCCCACAACCTGTCTTGGGCTGGCTTTTGTTTGTTTTCCCCTAGAGAAAGACAGTTATCTAGACTGGCACAAGAAACATCAGCCCAAAGAGTGATCACCAGTGTACTACAGCAACACAAACCAAGGATGACAGAAAGGAACAACAGGTTACATCTACCACAAACTCACCAGCAGTATTTTCGAGAATACTGACTACTGCTGAACTCCCACCTAACTAAACACAAACTTATTCATCACGATAACTCTTAAAACCAAGGCTATCCAATATGCTTTTGTAAAATGTCTGTTATTTAAGTCAGGATGGAAAATCTGGAAATGCTTGGCGCTTTGTGTATGTGTTTAATGTTTTGTTCTGGTTTTCAAAGAGCGAAAATCCAAAACTATTTAGCTGAGGTGCTTAAATTGGCCCCATTTCTACAGCCCGTTAGGACAAAGTGCCCTATTCTTTATGCTGTTCTATCAGATGACAGAAGCACAACCACTTTAAAAACTTTCTCAGTTCCTTCCTTCCTAAATAGCACTGCTTTCCAAACAAGTCTCTTACTTATGAAGCAATGTTTACTTACTAAAAGACTATATTTTACTTTGCTTGTGGTAAACTTCTACTTCAGGTTAATTTGTTCATGGAATGGCACCATGTTTCAAGCATACACTAAACAACATAAGTGGAGGTAGTTTATGAAACAGTTGCTCCTGTAGTAACAACAAAATACTTTGAGAACCACCTCGTTGTCTTCAGTTTTGTTGGGTTTTCTTACTAGAATTATTATTGCATATAAGCTTTCACATTGTGAATGCTTTCAAGAGGCAGCAAGTTACAAAACTAATAGTACCTGCAAATTCCAATAAGATAATACATACTTTAAAACATGACAGTTAATAAATAACAAAAGATTTTAGCAAGGTTTTAAGACTCTTAGACTAAAACCACAAGCACCAACTTCTGCTGTTAGACAAATTCATTATATAGGCAAATTGATTATATCAACTTGCAGAAAGGTGGCCTACCTCCAGTACCATAACCTTAGGACTGTCACCCTACAACAGTTAGTATAAAATGCTGACTAGTAAAACATTGTCATTTCCTAAACACAATCTTACTTGTTCCCATATATTTTCTAGCTACCACCATAATACAATTATCCTATGACTGGTGCAAAATAAGGACAGCCAGTACTAGTCTACAGATAGTGACTCCCAGACAGGAGGCCTGGGCTACTTGAGCACACAAAACTACATGCGCATTCTACCTGTTCACTGGGAAGGTGTATTGCAGCCTAACAGAATGTTCACCTTAATTACCACATGCAAACTAATGCATTCCATATATCTCACTCATCTGATGAGGGTTGGGTTTACTTTTTTTCCTTGTGTACTGCCACAGTAGATGCATCTCATCAGGCTCAGCCTACATTCTACACTAAACAGTCCTAGGCGTGTGACAGAAAACGTGAAGCTTGATGGTTGGGCTTTAAAAGCCTCGGCAGTAGTTAAATGTCAGTCTCCCAGTGAACCAGGAGCCAAGTGAAGGCTCCAAGGCTGGAAAGAGGAGGATGTAAGTTAACTTGCAACTGTTGCAATAACAAAAACCCCAAAAGCTTGCCAACTCTGGCACATGGGAGTGCTTTAGAGGATGGCTCAAGCAATTTTGTTACTTTCTAGCAAGCAGTAGATAAAAGACAAGAATGGGCTCTCTTTTCCTGCTGCTGCTAAACGTATTGGGGTCACTTCTGAAATTCCAAAAGTTAGTCTTAGGTTGTTTGCAAAGCAGATCTGCAAGCAATAGCAAAAATTATTAACAAAGACAAACATGACGGAAGCTGGGGCTAGAAAATAACAGACAACTAACCTCTCAGCCACTGGGAAAGAGTCCGCTTTCCACCTCCTTCCTCAGGTTTTAGGAACAGACAGTATCTACAAGGGTCAGGAAAATCAGCTCCACTGCAAGACCTGAATCCCAGAACACTCACCACAGGATCCAGCTTTGTTAGTGGTGAGAATTACAGGACTCAAGTACCTGGGAATAGCAAAAGAACTTTGCTTCCTGCTGTCAGTTTTGTTACCTAAATCAGTCAGTTTAGCTGTTCAGCTTCCAAGCCATGGCATAACCATTACCATTCTCCCTATAAGCATCTTCACATTATCCAACACAGATGAGAGGAACCCTTCTCCACCCTGCACATGTTAAAATCGAGAACTGTTTAACTCTCATCTATATGGAAGGTATCCTAAAAAGAAAACAGAACTGTGTTACCTTCTGTATCTATAGTGGCTACCCTGATCAGGAGCCTTCCCACAAATAAGCGACCACCAATATTTAATGAATCAAAAGCAACTGGGTAGATGCAGTGCAAGAAGTTATTAGTTACTCAATAGACTCACAGAATTACAGAGCTGGGAAGGCAGCTCTGGCGCTCACCTAGTCCAACCCTGTGCCCAGAGCAGACACCTAAATCAAGCTGCTCAGGGCCATGCCCAGTTGGGGTTTGATTATCTCCAAGCAGATGTAGTATTACATGTTATAATAATACGTTTAATACTTATGTAGTGTAACATTACTCATGACAAAAACGGGTTTGTCTTTTTCCTTGTGTTCAACATTTATATTCTGCAGGAATCTCTTCACGATTAGTCATTGACTAAAAGTTAACTAATTTACCTGAGATGATTAAAAAAACCAAACAAAGGCATGAAAGCTTGTATTAGCATACAAATACTTTGTGCCACTGTGTGCTATTTAGGTATATACTCAAAGAGTCTTTCCCAAATAAATCAAGTTTCTAAGGCTATGATCTGGTTCCATAATCAAAATAAAACACTGATTGAATAAAGCAGAAGGCACTTATATTTCATAGTAGGTTTTAAAAAAAATGAAGTGATGATCATATCAAATGTGTTTACAGTTGCTTTAAGCAATCCTTAGTCACAATATAGATGTGAAGTCCTATGGACTAGATTGTCTGAGGATGCCAATTAAGAAACATGTCACAGTTGCATCCATTCAGATTAAGAAACGTCACAGTTGCATCCCTTCCGTGGAAAATATATCTTTGTTAGAGACTTGTACTTCATGTGAGTTTATTCTCACAAAATAGGGACTGCAGCTGCAACAAAGGTTTTTAATGACTGAACTATATAAAAGGGCTAAAGGAACTCTTGTACTTCCCACTGAGAAGACCCCATTAGCTGCTAAAGGAAGAGCTGACAACAGATGCAGAGTCAAGCAGCCTGAGCAGCAAAGTCAGATTAGAAAGAATTGAAATGTTTTACAGTAGGAATATTTTTAGGAGTAGATTTAGTCAGAGGATCTGATCCTCACACTGAGGATTTGTGGTTCTTTTTGTTTGTTTGCAAACTAAGCTTTTTCCAAGCATAGGAATTAGCTGGTACAAAACCACAGATAAGAAAACTTATTTAGCCGTAAGTAATTTCTCTTAAGTATGTCAGTCTGTTGATGGATTAAGCCTGTTCTCCAAAATCATAAGTGACTAAAACATCCCCTTCATGGACATCTTCTTTACAGAGAAATTTAACACTGATGAGTGAAGCAGCAACTACATTTAAGAACTAGAACACAAAGTCTAAAACCAGAGTAATTTCAACTAAAACAAGTTTTTAAAAGACTCTTTAACAGTCAAACTTGTTAATGGAAAACATGACGCAGCATAAATGGTTCACGTCCCTGCACCAAGAAGTATAATAGAAATTGTGAAAGCAAATGTTCCAGAGGCTCTTGAGATTAGTGGGTTATTTTTTGTCTTGGCTTGTTGGTTGGGTTTTGTTTTGCGTATTGTTCTTTAAAGAAAGCTGTCCTTTGGAGAATAGCATATACAGACCTGTAAACAGAGGCTGATTGTCCGAGCTTTCTGAACTCACTTTTGATTATTTTCTTAAATGTAAAAGAAAAAAAAAAAAACAAACAGAAAAAAGGTTCTATTATTAAACAGTTTTTGGTGGAACATGCAAGACTTTTATCCAAATGCATAACTCCATTTTTGATGCAGAACCTCATAGACTGCAGAGGAGTTAAGGTTTCTTTGTATCTCCTAAGGTTAGTATCACATTACAATCCAGGAGAAGTCCCTTAATTTTTTCATGGAATTTCTCTCTGTAGTGATTGAAGTGCATAATGCTTTCTGGTTCTTCTTCAAACCAGAACTTGTCAAACTCATAAACCAGGTAACCTGTGAAGAAATAAAAATGCAGACCTGCAAAAAAGACCTCCACAATTTTCTGCCTTGATCTAGCTAGACCTAGAACGATCATTTAGACTCCAATCAAGCCCTTAAAGTAAGGACCATCCCATCATGGTAAACAGCAAGCATTTGGATGCTGTAATAATGAATAGAAAAGAAAATCTGCAAATACTGAGTTTTCAGACTGCAGTCTCTAATATATGAAAAGCCACCCAAATGTATCCCTCAAATATACATTTCTGTAGCACAGTGTGTAAGCATCAGGTGCATTTTCAGCACCCTAAACTCTACATTGTAGGCCTTCCCCAGTAGTCTGTACTACAGAAGCTACAGATACTTACAGTAAAACTGATGGAAGTGCTCCATCTGCGGCAACCCGAAGACCATGTTGTACAGATGAGACTTTAAAGCACCGTTCTTCAGTAAGCTATATGCCATTTCTGTCAGGTTGATTCCAACTATTGCATAAGAATATCTGCAACACCAATCACATGTCACGTGTTACCTTATGGATTGAAGGACTTAAAAGCTTCCCTGAAAAGGTCTGCATTAGGATAACTGTAGGTCAATTTTTCTTATGATACTTGTGGACAAGCTGACTCTGGCCTATGGACCACTCTTTCTCTTCCCTGGTGCATCGAACCATGTCAAAGTTCTCTGAAAACATTAGTTTCCTATACAATAGTATGACAAATGCTGCCATGAGGCAATAATGAGATGGTAAAGCTAATCTGCATTGACCTCAGTTTGCTCATTGGAAATCATCAGCTCTGCCAGAATATTAAAAATCAGACATCAAAAATGCTGTTGTGGTATAAATGGAACGGCCATCTCAACCTGTTCTTCAAGCTGAGAAAAATCTGTTTTTCTGTTGCATGGCAGAGAAAGCACCACAATCGAAATTGTTAAAGGACCTCTGAAACAAATGTTTCTGGGGGAAGGAAAGGGGAAAAAATGATTGATTAATTCACAAACATTTAATTGATCTAAGCATCTATGATCTCTTATTCATCACTCTGTTGCGCAAGGTAATATTATTTGATTAGAAGTCATGAAAGCCTCCTGTTCTTGGCAGGCGACTGAGTTAACTGAGACTAGACGGATTGGATGATACACACAGGCTTACCTGCTTGCCTCTGTACCTGACTGGTTTTAGAGTATGTTTTCCTATAAATGACCTAAATGTTTTAATATACAAAGTTTTCAAAAATGAAGTTAAATTTGAACAACCACAAAGCATCTCTTTGTATATATTCCTCACAGAACAGAAACCCAGCCAAAAACGGGAGAGTCCTGCGGAGAAGGACTTGGGGGTGTTGGTCGATGAGAAAATGAACATGAGCCGGCAGTGTGCGCTTGCAGCCCAGAAAGCCAACCGTATCCTGGGCTGCATCAAAAGGAGCGTGACCAGCAGGTCGAGGGAGGTGATCCTGCCCCTCTACTCTGCTCTTGTGAGACCTTACTTGGAGTACTGTGTGCAGTTCTGGAGTCCTCAACATAAAAAGGACATGGAACTGTTAGAACAAGTGGAGAGGAGGGCCACGAGGATGATCAGGGGACTGGAGCACCTCCCGTATGAAGACAGGCTGAGAAAATTGGGGCTGTTCAGCCTGGAGAAGAGAAGGCTGCGTGGAGACCTCATAGCAGCCTTCCAGTATCTGAAGGGGGCCTCTAGGGATGCTGGGGAGGGACTCTTCATGAGGGACTGTAGTGAGAGGACAAGGGGTAATGGGCTCAGACTTAAACAGGGGAAGTTTAGACTGGATATGAGGAAGAAATTCTTTATTGTGAGGGTGGTGAGGCACCGGAATGGGTTGCTCAGGAAAGTTGTGAATGCTCCATCGCTGGCGGTGCTCAAGGTGGGGCTGGACATAGCCTTGGGTGGCGTGGTTTAGTGGGAGGTGTCCCTGCCCATGGCAGGGGGGTTGGAACTAGAGGATCTTAAGGTCCTTTCCAACTCTAACTATTCTATGATTCTATGATTCTATGATCTTACCATCCCAACACAGGATCATAAGGTGGCAAAAACTAAGTATTCATTTCTAAATCCAAACTAAGCCTACTACAAATGAGGATAACTATGATGTTAAAGGTGTTCACTGTGCTAGCCAAAGCCAGTATTTTGCAACATTTTTGTCCCAGCAAGTGTATTCTGAAAAAAAAAAAAAAACCAAGCTGCACATAGTTCCCAGCCTTAAATTGATTTCTGTGTTGGGTTTCTCACCCTTTATTGGGAACAAAACAGCCACAAATATTCTCCTCTTTATTTTCAGGAGACATACTTTGTGATCTTCATAATCAGCTCTTACACACAGCAAGCCAAAAAAAGTCAATATAGTGACTTACCCCAGCTTTGGGTGATGTGAATGAGAAAGGATTTGACGAGCTTCATCCGTATAACGCTTACTGAAATACCTGTTAGTGTAAAACAGGATCTTGCATTATTTTGTAAAGCTTATATATTAACAACAACAAAAATAAAATAACATGTTCAACATCAAAATGGGCAGCTTTAAACTAAAGCTGAATACTACCCTGGACTGAAAAATGGCACACAATGAAAACCAAGGCAAAGGTAGCAAGTTAAATTATATTCAGTATGAACTATAAAGATGGAAAAGAAAAATTGGGTTCTGAAAAATATGAAGTTCACCCAAGTCTACAAATTAGCTTAGCAACATTATGCAAACCTGTTTATTTTTCATTACAGAAATTCAGGAATTTAAAAAGCTAGTGACAAGTTAGTTTCTAAGTTATAACCTACCAAATCTATCATATGACAACAAAAAAATAAGGTGTCTCAGGCAAGTTTCTATTCATTTCCTTGCTTTTTGGCCTTTACTCAGCCACACGTTTACAGATTTGCAACCTCTAGAAATGTTGACTTATTTAGAAAATACCAGTTTTCACTGTACAGAAGCCACCATTTCTATTGGCTCTGTTCAGTTTTTACTAGAAGTAGCACTATCTAGAGAAAATATACAGTTACTGAAAATGAGTTACAAGAGAAATTAAATACTTATTTTTCACTTACACCAGATTCATTAACCCCAGCAGTCCCATTCCTCTGAAGTCTGTTTTGGGATCATCGCCTTGGAAGCCAATGTCACACCACTGCTTGGTGATTCTGGCCTTCAGATTCTCATGAGGCATCAGCAAATTCCAAAGCTGCACAAATATGCTTCCATATTATTCACGGCTGCTAAAGTATTCCAAGTCATGTAATTCAGAACACTTGCTACTGCACATTAGAAACCATTCACCAAGGAAAAGAATACAATCTGCATGCTGTTCTTTCAGTAGCAATCTGGAGTCATGCTACAATAGCTTATTTCAGCCACTGTGAAAACGATTACATTTAACATTAAATGCGATCATTTCCCCTCACAGACAAAGCCACTGTATCGAGACTGAAGAAACAAAGACTGGTTTCACAGCAGAAATTAATTTATGCACCATTTTCTGACAGGACAGCTATAAGCTGAAATACAAATTATCAATGAATACTTACTTAATATGTCAATATTGGGACTTGCATAGCTAATTGAGATAATTGTAAATGACATGCTAATGTATTTGCACAGTAGAAGCTATTTACAAAAGCCTCAAGCAGTATTGTACTATTTCCTTGCTATTATTTATGGTTACCTAAAATACATTACTGATAGCTTTTACCTTCCAGTATGAAGATATCCTCTTTGACACTGATTGGGATGCAGTAATAAGAAAACGCTAGTGTTTCATTTTGTGGGGTTTTTTTTAACTTGGTAATTATTGGTTTATAAATTAGACACGTGCATAACGTTAAATATATTTTTAGTTACGATCCTTCAGTGCTCCATTACAAAAGTATTTTGTTACTTATGTAGTGGTGTTATGTCTGATTTCACACAAAATAATCCCAGCACAAGTAACTCTAGTTTACTAGTTTGTTTTGCTTTGATGTTGTATTTTAATGCGGCACTTGTGTAATGGCTTAGCAGTTCACAAGTAGAAAAGAGCTTTAATAGGCCAACTGGTAAGAATACTACCATAAATTAAGTTCACTTGAGCTACTGGACTTGGAGGGGAAAAGCCAAACAAACAGCTTTTGTGTTTAATTATTATTTTCACCTCAATTAACTGGTCTTCATGCTCTTCGTTATCCGAATCATATGGGATCTTCCTCAGATCTTCCACATTCAAATACAGTTTTTTATAACCTGATATCTGCAGTAAGGATATACGCAGATCTGTCTTAAACCTGGAATAACAACAAAACACCACACAGAAGCTCATAAAGAGGTATAGCTATTTTTGGCATAAAGTTAGCTATAAATCCTGGCTTGAACTACCAGATAAGACATTTCTTATGTTAATACAATGTAAACACCAGAATTAGGAAGTACTTTACTTTTATCTTTCAAACCACAGCATACTGGTCAAGAACACTGCTATATGGACCTTATTTCTACTTTAAAAACCTTCTAGCCAATCTCAGTGCTGCACAGTCAGACCCTATTCACTTAGACTATGGAAGTAAAAAGTAATTTATCTGAAATCTGTGATGACACAAGAAAACTCCATACATCATCCTTCACCTGCCCCTAGACTTTTAAATTCCGAAGTGAAGTTTTGCTGGAAATACTTAGAGCTTCGAAGCATTTCATTAAACTTTAGAATTTAGACCATTCACAATTTTTCCTCCCAACTGTTCATAATTACTTATGCAGATGAATGCAAACGTTCATCAGACATCACTATACTCTCAAATAAATCTAAACAATTACATAGTTCATGTAATCAACATATGCAATAATCACATTACTTACAAATAAGGAGTAACAGAAGGAGCTTGCAAGATAGAGATGCAGTTATCCTAAATCCATGTCAATTAAAACTTGGTAATTTATTTTCTAGAGCAGAAGAGGACATGACAATACCTTCTTTTCTAATTTACTTTTAAATACTCGTGCTGAATGGCTTAAATATTGTATCAGACTTAGCAACTGCAAGAATATGCCAATAAAATCAGAATTATCTGCCATGAAGAACTTCTGTTTGGGCTCCAAACATACCCTGTATCCTTCTGTTTGATTTTCTTTTCTTTCATTAAATCTCTGACACAGTTCTCCACTTCGGCTTCCTCAACATGCACAGCATTTCTCAAAATCTAGGAAGTTAACATAGTAAAAGTCTTATCAGAAGTCTATCCTCTACTTTATTCTTATTTCTCGGCTTCTGTATACTTGCCATGTATATATTCTTTACTATGAAAGAACAGTCAATTTATTGTAAATATTTACAATAAATGGGATCAAATTGCATACAAATCATATGCAATAATCACATAAAAGCATAATTTGTAACTTTGTCAGACTATAAACAACAGTTACACAGGAGTTCCATGCAGAGTAAATAAAAAGGTGGTGAGTTGCTTAGTCAAGATTCTCCTTTGCTTTCAAATGCTGAATTGAAACACATTAATCCTACTCCAGCTGAAAAAAATACAGCTGTCCAGGAGTAAAAGTGATACCATTTCAATAAGGAAATAATGCCTCAGAATTAGGAGATGCTGAGCTCACAAAGTTGAGGTTTCAGTGCTGGAGTGAAACAAAAGAACATAATCTAAAATACTCCTATTCTCCATCCTGCTAAGATAAAGGGCAAATATTAGTAACAATAACTGTACACTGCCCACCTAAAATTTAACTTCATCTTCCAAACTTTTTATGGTCATAATGCATTCTTTAACACAATTCATACTAACACCAAAGCAGCTTCACTTCAGTACAGAAAATGGTTAACTCTTTTAAAAATTAACATTAATACAGTTGATATAATCATTTCATTAAAAGATGCTAAAAGACCCACCCATACTGTGCTCTACTGCAACAAAGATGCTTGTGGCAGTTACTAATTCTCTCTCAACATAATGTTCCAGTGATCAGCTAGAAAAGCGGAGAATGCAGTCGCCTCAATGTCCAAAGAGAAAAGGTTCTGTTCATTTGAGGGTTTAAAGTGTTAGCTTATGTTTAACAGCCACAGAACAATTGGAATGAGTTTGTCATTTAATATCCACCTGCAAACTTGTATTACCTTTTTCCAACAACTCAAGACATTACTGTATACACAGCATTTAATTGCTTTATCTATCTGTATCATTAATCTCTATCACACTTGTGGTTTCTACAAGAACAGCAGAGATTGTTGTGATGGGGAGAACTGACCCTCTCTCTGAGAGCACAAGCCCTGCATAACAACTTGCCTGAGTTGCTGAAGAGCAGGTAAGCTTTTAGAGAGATGGGAACAAACATTTGAAGGGACATAGGGTTATTTTTGAGAAGCCCTGACTAACCCTAGCATACAGAACTGAAAATATTCTTCTCTCCTCTCTGCCCCTACTTTCTTCCACCCTCAAAGAATAAATGCATATGTTCTTTTCTGGGATCTGTCTCTGAAAAAAGTTTCTATTATAGTTTAAACGCTAGTATCTTTTACCTTATTCTTTGATGATTCCAGTGAATGTTCTGCAATACAGAAAAAAGTAAATGTCACAGTTAAATTGAACTGAATTGTTTAAATAATTGACAATAGATGTTCTTGTGGCACGTTATAAAATTCTGCATCACTTTTATACACATAATTAAACAAAATTACTCAATCTCAAAATCAACAGGTATCATGCCAACCATATCCTGGGCTGAACCACAAGAAGCGTGACCGCAGATCGAGGGAGGTGATTCTTCCCCTCTACTCAGTTCTCAGTACTGCATTCAGCTCTGGGGCCTCCAACACAGGAGGGATGTGGATGTTTTGGAGCGAGTCCAGAGGAGGCCACAAACATGGCCAGAGGACTAGAGCACCTCTGCTATGGAGACAGGCTGAGAGAGCTCGGCTTGTTCACCCTGGAGAAGGCTCTGGGGAGACCTTAGAGCAGCTTCCAGTGCTTAAAGAGGCTGACAAGAAATCTGCAGGTACGGTGTGTAGGGACAGGACAAGGGGAAATGGCTTTAAACTACCTGTGATTAGATATAAGGAAGAAATTCTTCCCTGTGAGGGTGCTGAGGCACTGGCACAGGTTGCCCAGAGAAGCTGTGGCTGCTCCATCCTGGCAGTGTTCCAGACCAGGCTGGACAAGGCTCGGAGCAACCTGGTCTAGTGGAAGGCGTCCCTGCCCATGGCAGGGGGTTGGAACTGGATGAGCTTTGAGGACCATTCCAGCCCAAACCATTCTGCAATTCTATGAAAATCCTTACTGAACAGCCAGGAAGAAAGTCTGAAAACCCCAGCCTGTGGATGCACGCTGCGCTCGGGACAGCTCCCGGTTCCCAACTGTTGCTGTTTGGGCCGTTTCTAAGGCTCCCAGCCCGTCCCGGTTTGGCACCCTTCCCTCATTACCTATGCTGAGCGTCCGCCGCGCACCTGCCTTCGAGCCCTCTAAGACCCGCTGCAGTTCGCATTTCTGAGTCAGCAGCCTCAGGAGCCACTTCAGCCAGAACCGAAAGTAGCTGTTGTACAGGAAGCCCCAGAAGTACATCAACATCTTCTGCATGACGGAAGCGCCGCGTTAGCTGGAGGGGCGCGGCGGCGGCAGCGCCCTTGTGCGACCGGCCTCCCAGGCCGGCTGCCCTCAGCCCCGCGCTGCAGTCATAGGACGTTAATGGTCAGCGCCCCGCGGCGCTGGGGGCGGGCGCCTGCCCCGCGCCCAGCGTGGCGGCGGCCTAGCGGCGCCCAGCAGCCCCCCGCATCCTCTTGCCGGAAGCCGCCTTCCCCGACCTGGAAGTGACGGCTGGGCGGGAGGGGACGGATCGGAAGTGCCGGGTGGGAGGTTTTTCGCCGTCCCGGGGGCGGTTGCAGCGGGTGCAGCGCTCCTATCCGAGGGCTGTAACGCCGCGGGGCGCCTGGTGCTCGGTGCCGCTGCCTCAGCCGAGACCTCCGCCCCGCCGCTCCGGGCACTCCCCGTCCTGAGGCTGTCACGGCGCGGCTGCCTGCCCCGTTGGGTGCCCTCGCGGAGGTAGCTGCCTTCCCTCAGCAAGTGCCCGGCCCTTCCCAGCGCGCTTGGCACCGGGTAAAGAGCAGTGGAGAACTTGGGCTGGCTGGCGCCGTATTGAGCGGGCGGCCTAGCTCGGGTAAAGTCGCCTCCTGTTCCAGAGGCTTTGTCTCCTAGGCCGGTTCCAGGCACAGGCAGAGGTAACACCTCCCTGGTGGTGGTCCAGAGGCCCTCAACCAACACCTTTAGTGTGCCTGGCACAGGCCCGCCAGTTGGAACACAGCAGGGCTGACCAGGGAATTGGCACAGGCAGCCAAGTTCTTAGTACCTGAGGCACGAATCAGCATCCGATAATGCTAGTTATCACCTTCAGCTCATTCATGATGCCTTACAAAACATGATTGGGGACTGCTTGTTCTGATTTCAGTGTTTAAACTATGCTTGGAGGCTTGTTGCTTGGCTCCCTATAGCTGAAGGCAACACTAATCAGAAGGATGTTATGGATTTACCTGGGCCACATGCTTCCTAAAAGGTGTGCTTTGCCACCTTTTATGCCATTGCTGAATGGAGCTTCAGCCTGAAGGTTTAATTAGTTCCAGTCAGTGTTTCCACTGTATTGTAATTAATGATTATTTTAGTAAACAGCTCCATGGGGACAGCGGAAGGAATTCTGTTGCTCTAAGTTGTATGCAAATTGGGATGGTTGACAGGATGCTGACAGACTTGCTTGGCAACATTCTGATATATTTTTCAATATGAGGAAATCGAAGTACCTTTTACACAGAATCAAAAGGCACACAGCAGGTCTGGTGGCCTGTGTCCCACAGAGGATTTCAGAGGGTGGACCAACACATTTGGCAGCCTCCCTCTGGATTTTTACCCTCGTAGTAGAGGTGCCAAGTTTCATGCAGGGGAATCATTGACATGTGAACTTCAGTTATTTGGAGATCTGATTCCTACTTTTTAAATCTGAGGAGAGATGGTGCATATTGAGAAGCAGCAGGTGGTAATTTCTTTTCTTTGTAACT
Organism: Amazona ochrocephala; assembly: GCA_039720435.1. Lineage (NCBI taxonomy): Eukaryota > Metazoa > Chordata > Aves > Psittaciformes > Psittacidae > Amazona > Amazona ochrocephala. The sequence continues at coordinate 69,834,661 of CM077879.1, forward strand.
TCTCGAGTGAGTAATCTGACTTTTAAAGCATTAGAGTGCGACTGGATGCAAATAAACTAAAAAATATTTATCAGAAAGTATTCTTACTTGGTGACAGGATGGCACGATGGTTCTACACATTGCCTGCATATGAGTTGGTCCAAGATGGACAAAATCTGGAAAATACCTTGGGAAAATATCAAAGATCCAGTGCCCAAGAATTGATAAAAAAAATTGGAAGAAAAAGATCTGCCAGTGCTGCAGGACCAGTGTAAGCTACAGCTCTCGCCTCGCTAATATGTGAACAACTGAGTAAGTAATCCAGATCAGGAAAAAAACACTGTGTTACACCTGCCATCTGACAGCTTGGCAGAGTGCTGCTGCTGCGGTATTTAAACACAGCTAGGTGAAAACTCGTCATTAGGAGGATGGCTTCAGCAGCAGCGGGGCACCATAGTTTGATGTTGATAAGGCAGAGGAATAGTAACAGCATGAGGAAATGGAAGGGTGATCAGGTCCTTGCTGTCAGTCTTCATGCCCATGCAGTGAGGTTTGCTCTGAGATAGTTCATTAGGAGCATGAGCTAACAGAGTAACTTGGGAAGTCCAGCAGGTGCATCCTCAAAGTGTGGGTCTGTGCAAACAGCAGGGAAATTTCTAGCTGATGAGGCTTCTGTTGGTGTATATCAAAATAAAACCTTCCTACCGCTTCAGGAGTTTCACTTTACATTGCATCTTTTAATGGATTAAATAGCTTCCTATCACTATCAGTATTTTTTTCCTGTTATTTATACTTAAATAGAAATTCCTTTTTGTACGGATTAAGAACTTCTACTACTGCAGGTTTTGGAATTTGTTCCACTTCCTTTTTTAGTTTATTGTGTTTTAAACTTTACCATAACAATAAATACACACAGTAGGTTATGACTGTTTTCTCAGTCAGTTCTCTTTGCTTCCAGTCTCCAGGACTCACGTGTAGAGTATCCAGTGTTGACAAGCCATTGCACCATACTCTCTGTGTTATAGTTGAGCTTGGACATTTTTAAAGTCTTGTTTTAAAGCACTTCTGAAATGTAAGAGTTTAAAAGAGGCTTTTTCATCTAGCTCACATTTTTTTTACTCACACAATGCTTTCTTAAATATGTATTTTAAAGTAAAATCTGTAACCAGCTACATTATTTAAAAATATTAAAGCATTTGGTTTTGACAGGCTTTTCACAGCTTTTTATAACTTGCCAAACAGTGAGCATGTTTGATTTTGCACAAATGTTAGTTCTTGACTCGTGCAAGATGCTTTTGTTTCATCGTGGTCAGTCAATTCATGTATTAGGACAGTCAAAAATATGAAGTGCTAGCTTAAGAAAAGAATTTAGCTTCCTCTTTTTGTGTTCAGTAGTTGCTTTCCAGCATTACCTTCACCTAGAGTTTGGTTAAAGGAAAGATAATGACCTACTGTTTACCTTTTAAAATCACATTTCTAAGGTGACAGCAGGGCAAATAAAAGGGGACTTTAACCAGCAATATCAGTCAGATCTCTACGCAGTCAGAAAACTTTCCATGGCAGCAACTATTACCTATTGTTACTGGCAGTTATTCTTTGTTCAGGTACCCTTGTAGATGAAGGACAGGTGCAACCCACATACAAAATAATCCATTACTTACTTCACCCATGAGCCTGTATTTTGTCCAGTATTTATTTTCATTTTACTTCTGCTTGGGCACAGATGTGTGAAAACAATTATTGACAATTTAAGACAATCATCTTAGCAAGAAAAGAGGTTCAGTTACAAAGCATGAGGACAAGCCTAGAAGCTTTCTTGCAGGTAAGGCACCTGGATGGAACTAAGTTGAATGACTTAGGTTACTTGGCAGCATGTTTTATAGTGTTTTTAAAGATGATCAGTTTGCCAGAAATGCAGAAAGTCTGCTACTCTGAGGTAAAACTTGTCTGAAATATTTGTCACCCCCCTAAAAACTTCTGTGCATCTTATTCCAGTTCTACATAGTTCTTGAACATGTGAAATAACATATGAAGAGAGCACTGGGAGGGAGGTATTAAGAAAGCATGAAGGAAGTAAGAGGCCCTCTGTAGTAGGCCCAAATACAGTGGAAGTTCATGACATTTTCAGTGATGAGGTATTTCGATATTTTTGAGGAACAGTTAATGAAGTACTTCATCGTAAGTTCAAGTGCTGGTCTAAATAGTGAGCAGTAATAAATGATCACCACAACTCGGCATGGCTGAGTAACCGCATCTGTTTTAGTGTTGGCCTTAATAAATAACATCTAATGCATTCAGTGGCAGTCTGCATAGACTTTCCCTGTATGGTGTGTAGCTTTGTTATTAGTTTCTGGAAATGTGTGATGGTTTGTGCCTTTTTTTCTTACTGGCTCTGAAAATAAGCTAAAATTAAGCATATGTTAGATTTCTGTTATTCTTATCTTCAGTAGCACTCCTGCTTGACCACATCATTTACATGTTTGCTTTGGCTTTGTAACGGATAAAACACTGGCCCATCAATTAAAAGGCATTTTATTCCTTACATATAACATATTTAATGCTTATTTATTCCTCCTAGTTCTAGATCTCTATTTTATTGCAACTGTGCCAAAATCTACATTGATCCTCCATCAAAAGTAGTACATTGAGCTTTTAGTTTGTTAATTTGGAGAGGAAAATGGTGATGAGGAGGCAATAGCATGAGAGGTTCGAGTCATAATCACATTGGTAATGCAAACAATTGCAAATACATATTCAAAGTGTAGGTTAAACATTTATCAGTAAATATATCAAAGATGCAGTCAGAAAGCAGGAAGAGGGAAGTCTAGAGTGAATGAGTACAGATCAGGAATAGTGAGGGCAAACTCGAGCTTTCACAGTGATTCATGATAATAACATTTATAATTCAAAGTCATCAGTAAACAAGAAGTAAACCCATCCAAATCATCATTCAAACTGGAAGGTTTTGATAACCGTGCAGGAGCAGCAATGTACAATTTGGGGAGTCTGAAGTCCTTTCAAAGAAGGATGTAGTCAAGGTGTTGGTGGTATGAGGAGCAGTACATCAAGGCAGCGTTCACACTAGGGTTCCAGCATGCTTGTGTCTGCACACCAGTGCTGGGGTTTGTTTGCTTTACACAACACTATTCCCAATGACTTGGGGCTTTGGTATAAGTTTAGATGTAGTTGTAAGCAAATAAAGAAAAGGAGGGAGGAGATATTGTATTAATAACACAGGCATATTTTTATAAACCAAACTATATAAAATAGTATGTCCTCTGGGTGAATAAGGCAATAAATTATATATGCTAGTAATAAGGAAGCAGGTAACAGATTAGATAGCAAACAGCTTACTGCTTTTATGTGCTGACCAAGTCCAGTATGATTTCTGAAGTTGTCCTTCAGATCTTGGCAATGCAGAATGAGAAACTATTTTTTTTATTGCAGGTGTGGAATGGGGGGTAGATATGTGAGCAGGCAGAGAACGCGTCAAAGTGAAAGCCACTGACTCTCCACTGACCAGGTATGAAAAGGAGGTACTTTCTTCTTCTAAAACACAGGCGGTTCTATTAGAACTGTGTCCCAGTAACACATTCTGGAAGGCTCGGTAAATATCTCCTCCCTTTATAAACCATGTTACAGATGATGTATTCTAAACAGTGACTAGTTTTTCATTTGCTTATGGATTGCAAAGGACCTAAACAGGAAAACAGGTGTGCCTGCCATGTCAGGAAGACATATGTGTGAAGCAGGGCACTATGGCCAAAGTAAAATGTCATCCTAACCAGTGCACATTAGAATGTCAGCAGGTTAGATTTTGCAGCTGCTTTCCCTACTTTTTCTCGAAAGATGAGCAGAAAAGCCTTGTTTCTTCACCTGACTGTGCTAGATCTGTGTATTAATTGTACACTGTAGGTTGCCTTCCTGATAGAATCCTGTGATACAGAAACAAATGAAACATTGGGTTTAAGCAAGCAAAATATTGATAACCGTTCTGGTGGTGTGACTTGGTCTACACTGTACCCCAGCGGCGGGGCAGACGCGGTAGTGGCTGTAAAAGTACAGCCTACACTTGCTGCAGTGAAGAGGTTTTCCAGTTTGGCTCCTAGCATCGGGAGGGCTGATGCTAGGGGGGCGCTTTACCAGGGGCGGCGCAGCGGGGACTGGCCGGAGCGCTCCTTTTCACGGTGCAACTATCTCCGGGGGGGAAGCCCGGCGGCGGGAGGAGCGAGTCCCTCCCGACCGCCGTGAAGCGGGAGGGCACGGCGCCACTGCCCCCGGGAAGTGGGGTGCCGGGAGGACGTGCCCGTGCCCCGGCCGGTCTCGGCGCGGGGGGCGGGCAGGTTGCCGCGGCGCGGACACGCCCGGTCGGCAGTTGCCCGGGTGAAGGTGCCATTCGGGCGTCGGAGCCACGGCCGGGGTCGTGCGGGCAGCGCCCCCCCGGGAGATGCGGCTCCATCACGGCCGGCTCCTGATGGTGCTGTGCCTCGGCGGTGCCTTCCCCCTGCTGTGGTACGCGGCGTGGCAGGGGGCCCGAGGTGAGAGCGGGCGGCAGGCGAGCTCAGCAGAGGCGAGCCGGGAGCAGCTCGTCCCGTCCGTCCCGTCGGGTGGGGGAGCGGAGGGACGGCTGCTCGGTGGCACCTCCTTCTCGCCGGGCGGTCGGGGCACCGTGGCGCTGGGTTCCCCTACCCCAGCGGCCGGGGTCCCTCTGCCCGTCACGGACGGTGGAGGCGAGTGGGGCCGTCGTGCGGCAGCGTCCCGACTAGGGAGGGAGGGAGGGAGGGAGGGAGGACTGGAGGTGAGGTCGAGGCGTTTGAGATGCCGAGTCCCCCTGACTTTTTTATAGTTTCATTTATAAACCTTAAAATTACTTGTGTCTCTTTCATAGGTTATGTAGGTGGCACATGCTGGATAGTTGTGTGAAAAGGCATGTCTAAGATTCTCAGATAGAAAAAATAAAACCGATGCTATTTTCCAAAAATAAATGAGCAGATCTCTCCAAACACTACCTCTGAGGTCTGCAGACGTGGCTTGTTATGTGACAGTTTTGGGTGAGGCAGAGAGAGGGGATCTCTAAATGCTTCCCATATGCACCTTTAAAAAGCTCTGGTTTTATAGATGCTGTAGAATTAGAATAAGCCAATTAGTAATTTGTGCGATGAAGGCAGAACTCTGCCTAGCTGTTAATTTCTTTCTATTATTTTTTTCTGTAACAGATAGAAGTGGTAATAGAGATCTTGCCGCCGCAACAGAATATTGAGTAAAGGCAGTGCTGACCCTCCTGCTTTCATAATTTCTCATCAACTATATGGTTGTTTATCTTACAACACTTTTTCTCGGTGGCAGTCCTGCTAGGAGTGGGGAAGGAGAAACAGAAGCAAAGGCAGGGTGTGTGTTAAGATAAGAAACTAAGATCCAAGAGATGACAGAATAAAAACAATTGTCCCATCTGCAGTTACCACCTCTGGCACCATGTTTCCTGTGACTCCTCGTTCCTGAAATTCCATTTTCATTCCCCTTTCTTTTTGGCCTTTCTCTGCTGGTGTTCCATGCTAGGGTGTTTTGGTTTGGGTTTTATTTTGTCTTTTTTGACGGAGGGTTAATACATGTTGTGGTATATATGTTGTTTTAACTTCTCTCTTTCCACAGCTGTCTCCTCCTCCACAGTAAACAGAATAACCAGTTCCTTTCAGGTGATACAATTTTCCTAATTAGTATTATTAGCACCCGGTTTCTTAACAAACTTTTAGCCATTACAAATGTAAATATGTAGTCTTCAGAGTCACATTCTTTCATAAGCTTGGTATATCTCACAAATATGTAAATAAGAGTTGATACTAGTAACTAATGGAGGAGGTAACAGCATCCGGTGAATGATTTTTGTATTAAGGGTTTTTTTGCTGGAAAGATAGTCTTTGCTTCTGAATGGTGTTAGAAGACAGAAGCTTCTACCCTCTGAGAAAAACCCAAGAACATACCGACATACCAAGAAGGTATGTTGTCACCTTTTTCCACAGAGAAGCACTGGAAGCAAATCAACTAATGCTCTATTGTTACGGAACACCTAGTTAAGAAGGTGGTTTGAAGTTAATCTTTTTCACTGAAAGCAGGCAGATACCTCTGCTTAAATATTGTTAAACCTCTCTTCTTCCCTTCCATGTTGTGGAACGTGACTTTTCACTGACATGTCTAAAGCACGAGAGGAGTGCCCAATATTCTCACATGTCAAACTGCATTGTTTTCTTTTCTAATGCCATTTTCACTTATCCCACGTTAGTGAGAGGTCAAGTACTGTTGCAGCTTGTCAGCTCCCATCTCTTTCACTCAAATGCTGTTCTCTGATTAATTTTCTTCCACACATCTCCTCTTACTTTAGTTTCTTTCTCTGCTTTGCCCATTGAAACATTTAGGCTGCTCTTGATCCTTGACTACAGCATATTGCATTAAGCAATAGTAGCCTACAGTATTTCTTCTGATTTCTATCCAGTTATTGTTTCTTGGATTGTAGTGACATTGGGATAGCAAATAACCTTTTTTTGTTTGTTGTACAACTAGGACAGGGCATCCTAGCTCAAGACTAGTGGTCTTAAGTACTTCCATAATATGTAAAGTGTATAATAATCCTGTAAAGCATTGTTTGGTTTGTCTCCAGTCTCACAGCCTTTCAGCCCTTGAGTGCTAGGTCCAAGTGTAAATCAGGGATTGGCTGTGTCCCAGTTTCTGTGCATATAAAAATCGATAGCTTAAGCCAGTGACCTTTAAACTCCTTATACTAAAGGGCTAGCTAGCTTAAGGATTTGAGTTGAAATGTGTTTGCTGTCAATAACGGCAGTAAATAATTGGCTGTTTGGTACTGCTTTTCACTACTTGGTTGCAGCCTGAGTGTTGACTTGCAGTTGTGAGACTTAACTCAAGTACAGGTGACTTGAACTGGCATGGTAGGGAAGATGTTCCTGCATCTCTCATGCTCTTAAAATGGAAAGTTCAAAATCTACCAAAGTCACTAGACTTCAGCTGTTGTTGGTAGTCGTCGAATCGTAGAGTGATTTGGGTTGGAAGGGACCTTAAGACCATCCAGTTCCAATCCTCCCTGCCATGGGCAGGGACACCCCTTCCACTAGACCAGGTTGCTCAAAGCCCCATCCAGCCTGGCCTTTTGGACGCTGTCAGGAATGCAGCATCCACAGCTTCTCTGGGCAACCTGTCCAGTGCCTCACTGCCCTCATAGTGAGGAATAATATCATATATATTTTAACTATCCTTTCAAAGATTTTCTTAGTCGCCCTTTCCATTGCTTTAGAAATATAAGCAGAGGTTTCATTTTAAATAGGCTGATATTTTTTCTGGCCAAAAAAAGATATAAAAGTAGTTGCAGAGATAGTTGCTAATCACCACGTCTTTAGCAAAATCTGGAACTGTCTGCCTAAACTTTTGTGGTTATTCCATCAACATCCTCTAGTCCTTGCAAACACAGGCTGCTATTAGGAAGTAATCAGATGGACTGCTGTAGCAATACCTGTTCCACGTCCTGCGTGGTTTTGCTGTGAGCTTGTTGGTCCCTCCCCGGCCCCCAAGCAAAACCTGTCTGAAGCAAAGTTTGCATCTGAGGATAGGAAAGGCTGTTGTCAGGATGATGCAGATGTTCCCACTGTTGTAAAACTGAGTTACAATCTAATTACAGTCCACCTGACCAAAAGTATTTGCTCTCATATAAATCCTCTTCATATAGATTTGTACTTCTGGAAAGTAGTATACAGCTTACAATACATGTAGTGGTTTTCTCACACAGTTTCAGCTACTATTTTCCATGTAAATATTAATCAACAAGAAGGTAGAGAGGAAAATATGAAGGTAAATATGAGGTAGCAATTTTATTTTTTTCCCCCACTTGAAAAAGAGTAAAGGAGAATTCAGGGCTGCATTATAAACTCTTTACGAACTGAGCGAAAATTTCTTCAGAGGAAACGCTATTCCTGAATAAAAAGAAACTTTGGCTGCGTAACAATGCATTTCTAGAAGTCCCAGCAATAAGGTAAATCAGATCATCTCACACTGCAGTGCTTCTTCATGTTGCTGTAAGGGTTGTACAATTAGATCACTTTGAATTCACTTGTAATAGATTGCTGCCCTCTTCACCTAAATTTGTGGGATACTTTATCCAGGTAAATGAAAACTAAGCTTTGTCTGGAAGTTAGGAGGAAGTGATGCTAAAATATGATGTCACAAGCACTTAAGCATGTTAATATATACATGTTGAGTCAAATATTGCAAAACCCACATTTGTTTAGTTTTTCGTTTTAGGTGGGGTGAAGAAGAGAGAAACTGTTCGTACTTGATCGCATTCACAGATATATATTTAAGGTTTATCAAATTGTTTAACATACTACATTTTTTATTGTTTCACGAAAGTTTTCATCAAAAAAGGGGTACAAAGGGTTAAAAAGGTATTTCTGAATGAAGTATATTTTGCAGTTGAGACATAGTAATGCACACACTAGACCAAACAGCTGATGACACATTTATTTCCAATAATCATTTGCCCATTGTGTGATGCTTTCCTTCAGCTGGCCAAGCCCTGCTCCAGCTGTGCACCCAAGCACAGGTCCCCAGGAGATCCTGTCATTTGTGATGGAGTTCTTTGCAGGTTTCCTGTCCAGACTCAACTGGCACACTCTGGCTCAAAGCTGCAATGAAATAGTGGCAAACTGACAGATTGGTGAGGAGTCTTGAATTACACCGTTCTTATTTGAGCCAGTACAGTTTATCCAGATTTATGAACATGCAGAAGCCAATTTTCCTGCCTGCTCTAGGTCTGCTAGACTAGACTGTGTTTAACCATTTTCCCCAGCTGTCCCAGCTGACTGGTAAGCCGCCTCTTCCCTGCTTGCCTTCATGCGTATGTTTCCTTGTAGTGGAACTGAGAGCATACAGAGGTTAAGGCACATGCTGGTTTTGCCCCAATACGCAGTCAGGATGTGGCCAAAATGCCGTGTGGTAAGGGAAGAGTTTCTCCAGTACACTGACTGCTTACTCAGTTTCTTTGTGTAGTTCTGCATTTAGGTTTAAAAAAAAAAAACAACCATACAACAACCTCAGATAGGACTTAAGACTAAGTGCTCGCTGATTCCAAGTTTTATATCAAAATTCATATCCAAGACTTACAACAGCTCAATAGTTTTACTGGCTTTTAAATGTGTGATTTACTAAACTAAGACACTGCTGCTTCTTACAGTTACTTCAGGCAGAATAGTAGCTGCCTTGTCCTAAAAAGTAGAGGAACTGAGTCATAAATCCTATAAAGGTTCAGGTATAAGATGAGACTAGTTACTGTTGGGTTTTGTAGAGAAAGGGATAGGGAACATTTCAGACCTCTCTTTGTTTGCTGTGCAGCGTCTCATCACAGCCTGTACTTAAGCAAGTGCAAACATATGACCTTCACACTTCTCTAATGTTGCACACAGTCTTGAGGAACAGTTTTATCCAGACATAATTTAGTTAGTGTCTAGGTATTTAATTATACATGTGTATAAATAAGTGATTGTTGCTACATCAGGCAGAACAGTAAAAGTATTTTAAAGACTAACCAGAATGAAGCAATAACCATTGCTTGAAGTGAATGAGTACTTTTTATTTTTCTGATAAAGGCCATATTTAAATCAGAATTTTCCACTGCTATTAAGAACTCATATCACATTACTAACATTACTATGTTAAAACTGAAATATACCACTTATGGGCAAACGCCATGCAACATCCATTTGATTTATGTATTTTCTCACATGACGCTATTGCTTATATAGGAAAGCAGTGTTATATAGGAAACGGTGATGTTCTGACAATGTTTTGAGATCACTTTTCACTATATTCTAATATAGGAAAAGACTTGGATCTAAAATGAAGATTGTCGGTCAACATTTTAGAAAATATCATTAGAACTTTAGTTGTATTTGCTGTGAGACAAGTTTGCTTATATATATTCAGTAAAATAAAGTATGTGAATCCTTCAGTAAAAAGCATTCTGTTCCAAACCCAATAGCGAGTCCATGTTTGTTATACAATGGAATGTGTTTTAAACTCAGTTATTAACTTTGACCTGCCGTTAACTTTGTAAGGTGTTTGTTGGTTCATTTTAATACTGGAAAGCAATTCTAATTCTATTGCTAACATATCCTCTGTATGTGCACAGAGGAACCCTTATTTCTACCGCTGAAATTGATGTCACACTGCTTTTCTTCGATGTCACTGGGTTAATGCAGCGTCCCTCCCCTGGCCTCCACTATCTTGAAGCTCCTGATGTGGATACTGTCAAAGACAAGTAGGTCCACTGGCAGAACATATTGCTTCCTTGTTCCTCTGCTTGCATGGACGCCTACATTGAGGACTGTAAAAACATGGTGAGATAGTCTTCACTGCATGTTAAGCCCTGTTCTTTGGCTTCCTGAGCCTGTACATTTGATACCACTGTGTCATGGCCAGGCCGTGTTTCAGCCATCCGGCTGAGAATTGTCTCTGGCCTAGATCAGTCTTCCTCCTCCTACTTAGAGCCTTCACCATTCGCCATAGCAATAGGCTCTGCAGCTCTGTTGCCATCAGAGCATGGACAGGACAGGTGAGTGGAAACAATTAGAAGCTTCTTAACCTGCTCACTTAACCTGCCCTTTTCAGCTGTGTAAAATAAACCAACCTGAGCACTGACTGACTTCAGAGGCTCCTGAAAATTTAAGATCCGCATTAAGACATGCAGCGTCCTACTCTTAAAGCTCAACCATCGAAGCCACCCCAGTTCTGATGGACATTAAACATAATGGGTGAATGTTTCCAGTGCAGGTGAAGCAGCTTTTGTATTTTTGACAGTTTTTCTTGGCTGCCTCTAACCTGTTGGGAGACATGAATAATTCTGTGCTGTAATGCTACCAAGAAAAAAAAAAAGAAACATACAAATTCAGGAAGGTGTCTTTAACCTGGAAAGGTGCTTAAATACCCTTAGACTTCAGCACATTGTTGAATGGTAAGTGTTTGCGTTAGAACTGGCTGTTCTGAACTAAGACAGAGGCATTGTTTGGGGGATTTTCTTTTCCTTCTTACTCTGAGAGAACAAAACCCAAGCTGGCAAAGCATGTAACAAGATTGAGTGAGGTCTCTGTATTTTAGATCAGTTGTGGGAAGATAATAGACAGACACAGTTAATAGTGCAATGCACATGTCAGTGGTTTAACATGCTTCATTAACCTGAACAGCAAGCAGTGGTTCCTAGTGCAGAGTATGACAAGACCTTTGCAGTTAGTGTGCTTATATAGTTTCTTTTAAGGTGGGCATTAACCAAAGTTCAGTTTCTGAAAGAAAGTGTCTTTAGGTATGATAAGCAGTGTGGCTTGTAATCAAGAAACAGGAACCAGAGTCACTGCAAGTTTTTAGGGTGTTTTCTTCTGTCCTTTCTGCCACTCCCAGATTTCCTTTTATTTTCTTTTTTCTTTAAATGCTAGAAGGAGATAGTGATGAATCGTTCCTTAGACACTCTTAGATATTGCCAGAAATCATCTGTTAATAAAACTGGAAGCATTTATGATAATAGGAAGTACTTGTGCATGGAGCAAAGAGAAATAATCGGTTGACTTTCAGAATGAGTATTCACTTCAGAGATTAATATTGCCTCTAAAGAGTTTCAGTTCCTGATGCTTAAAGTTATATATATATATGTATATATTAGGAGATAAAACAAGATTGCATTTAAAACCATTTTAAATATTGCCATCTTAGAATTACAATAGCCATAAGTATCTATGACAATGTGTAGCAGTCAGCTGAAATGCTGTAGTAGAGCTGAAAACTCATTGCAAAAGTTTTGAATACTATTGTTGTGTCTGTTTGGTTGTTGGTTTGTTGTTTTGTTTTTTTTTAACTCTCCTGGTTTGTAGCCAGTGTAACCCCATTGAAATTTCCTGATAGGTTTCCTTAAGCTGGCAGAGTGATTCGTCTTCAGCTCACCTTTTATCTTCATTAACTTTCTGTAGTTTTGCCATAAGTTCTCATCTTGCCTTTTTCCAGTTTTTTACTGACTCTCCCTGTTGCTGACAGAGCCACTGGTAGCTAAGGTGTTGCCAGGTCAGGTTGTTACTGTGGACAGACAATGTTTCATGATACATGAAGCTCTTTTCTCCTATACCTCCTTGCCAGAGTGAGCTACGTTTGTGAAGGCACCCTGTCTGCTTCTTTCCAAGCAAGCTACTGCAAGCCAGTGGTCTAGTTCTGTGCAGATCCTTAGATACTTAGAGCAACACTTTCCACACACGTACAAACCCATTTAATGACTAATTAAGCATTTAGCGTATTTAGCTTCATAATGCTTCTAATTCTCTCTTCTTAGCTTGCTACAGTTATATCAGTAATGAATACCATTCATGACAGTGCCTTACTGCACAGCAAAACATAAGAAGTTCAGTACTGCTGTCCAAACACATTTTTTGCCAAAGGTTTTCTAATAGTTACTATTGCTCATTTACATGTGCTCTAACACTTGGAACGTTTCATGTTCTGAGTTATATATGTTTATAATAACAAACTCAGTCTTCACTAAGGGTGGGTGAACGCTGTCTTCCTTCTTTCCAACCCTTGCTTCCCCAGCTGTCAGAATTGAACAAGATAAGTGATTGCTAAGAGTCTTGTTCTACTAACGGATCAGAGGCTTCAATTCTGAAAGTCTCAAAAATGTGGTTTCCGTTTTCTGGCCTGAAGAAGTAGATAAGACCATTTACAAATACCAGCTTCTTTGGATGTACTGAGCGACAGCGGAGTCTTGACCTTTTATTTGCCAGAGGCATCTATGATTATTTTGCTAGGCTTATCCATAAGTAAGCAAGTAAAACTACAGTTACTTGGTGATTGCAAAAATGTCAGTCCAGTAGTGACACTGACAGTTTTGAATCACACTGACGCTGGATAGCTGAAAGAATTGTAAAGAGAGAGTCTACTATTATTCATGTGCAATTTCTTTACTGATTCTCCTATAATGTAGTTGTACCAAGGGGAATTTTAGTTTGGTTTAGTAAAATCTTACGTTGTTACAGCACTGCAAGTGTCAATGGAACAACACTTTGCTCTTTGTTGTTTGCATCTTCCCAGGAGCACATGAAATTTTACTGCAGGTTAAACCTCCGCTTTTTGTTGGCGCTTATTATCTAACTCCTAATAAAGGTAATTGGAACATAAAGAAAAATGCACATCTCTTACTATAGCTTTAGTTAATACCTCTGAATTTGTTTTAGAATGGCAAGATAAATCTCTGCCATATTTATATGTATTGACACTCTATTTGGAATTACATTCTTGCCATGAAAACAGTATGATTAATGTCTGTCAGTCACCTAAATCAGCTTAAGCCTTCTGTTTCTGTTTTATTCATATATATTCTAAAGCAAAAGAAATAAAGGTTGGACTATAGCATTAGAAACAGCTACAAAAGAAAAGCATAAACCAATAAAGTATATTCCTACACAGTAATTGATGAAAGGGATCTTCCTTATGTGCTCCAATAATTTAGCTTGTTTGGGTTCTAGCTCTGCAGCTTGATGCCTCCTGAAAGATTTGTGTTGGAAGCCTATTTTAACCTTTCTCCTGAAGTTGTTAAAAGATGGACTCCTCATTACATTGGACCTTCCTTTATTTATTTATTCTCCAGGGTTTTTTTAGGGAAGCCTACTTCAGTAAAGTAGAACTTTCATGTTGCATACAGCTGAAATAATCCAGGTTTTCTCTCCTTTTACCAATGTTAAATTTACATTCAGAGCTCCACAGTAGAGGATACTCCTAGATATGAATGCCTTTCTTGCAAGTAAAACATTTTTAAGGCTGACAGAAAATTTTAGAAAGCATTCATTTTATAGACATTTTACTAAACACACACTTTACAATTTAATGAGACCAATAATAATACAGATCACATGTTCACTTCTTTTTTAAACTACTTTCTTCTTAGATGGTTTAAACTTCAGGGTCTTCCAACCACAGAATCACAGAATCACAGAATCACAGAATAGTAAGGGCTGGAAAGGACCTCAAGATCATCCAGTTCCAACCCCCCCGCCATGGGCAGGGACACCTCCCACTAAACCATGCCATCCAAGGCTATGTCCAACCCCACCTTGAACGCCGCCAGGGATGAAGCATCCACAACCTCCCTGGGCAACCCATTCCAGGGCCCCACCACCCTCACAGTAAAGAATTTCTTCCTCAGATCCAATCTAAACCTCCCCTGTTTAAGTTTGAACCCATTACCCCTTGTCCTCTCACCACAGTCCCTCATGAAGAGTCCCTCCCCAGCATCCCTATAGGCCCCCTTCAGGTATTGGAAGGCTGCTGTGAGGTCTCCACGCAGCCTTCTCTTCTCCAGGCTGAACAGCCCCAATTTTCGTAGCCTATCTTCATACGAGAGGTGCTCCAGTCCCCTGATCATTTTCGTGGCCCTCCTCTGGACTTGTTCTAACACTTCCATGTCCTTTTTATGTTGAGGACACCAGAACTGCACACAATACTCCAAGTGAGGTCTCACGAGAGCAGAGTAGAGGGGCAGGAGCACCTCCCTCGACCTGCTGGTCACACTCCTTTTGATGCAGCCCAGGATACGGTTGGCCTTCTGGGCTGCAAGCGCACACTGCCGGCTCATGTTCATTTTTTCATCAACCCACACCCCCAAGTCCTTCTCCGCAGGGCTGCTCTGAATCTCCTCCCCGCCCAACCTGTAGCTGTGCCTGGGATTGCTCCGACCCAGGTGGAGGACTTTGCATTTAGCATGGTTGAACTTCATCAGGTTGGCATCAGCCCACCTCACAAGCGTGTCAAGGTCCCTCTGGATGGCATTCCTTCCCTCCAATGTATCAACCGAACCACACAGCTTGGTGTCATCGGCAAACTTGCTGAGGGCACACTCAATCCCACTGTCCATGTCACCCACAAAGATGTTGAACAAGACCGGTCCCAACACCGATCCCTGGGGGACACCACTCGTTACCGGTCTCCAGCTGGACACTGAGCCACTGAGCACTACTCTTTGCGTGCGGCCATTCAGCCAGTTCTTTATCCACCGAGTGGTCCACCTATCAAATTGATGTCTCTCCAACTTAGAGAGAAGGATGTCATGGGAGACAGTGTCAAAGGCTTTACACAAGTCCAGGTAGATGACATCAACCGCTCTGCCCCTGTCCATCAGTTCCGTAGCCCCTTCATAGAAGGTCACCAGATTGGTTAGGCAGGATTTCCCCTTAGTGAAGCCATACTGGCTGTTCCCAAGCACCTTCTTGGTTTTCATGTGCCTTAGCATGCCTTCCAGGAGAATCCGCTCCAAGATTTTGCCAGGCACAGAGGTGAGACTGACTGGTCTGTAATTCCCTGGGTCATCCATTTTTCCCTTCTTAAAAATGGGGGTTATATTTCCCTTTTTCCAGTCATCGGGAACTTCACCTGACTGCCATGATTTTTCAAATATGATGGACAGTGGCTTAGCAACTTCATTTGCCAGCTCCTTCAGGACCCGTGGATGGATTTCATCCAGTCCCATGGACTTGTATACATTCAGGTTCCTAAGGTGGTCCCGAACAAGATCCTCCCCCACAGTGGGCCCAGGGTCCCCACCCTCACCGTCCCCGCGTCTGCCTTCCAAGACTTGGGTGCTGTGGTCAGAGCAGTTGCCCGTAAAGACTGAGGCAAAGAAGTCATTAAGAACCTCAGCCTTCTCCAAATCCAGGGTAGCCAGTTCTCCCGATAGCTTCTGGAGAGGGCCCACGGTGTCCCTAACCTGTCTCTTATCGGCAATGTACCTATAAAATCCCTTCCTGTTATCCTTAACATCCCTAGCCAAGTTTAATTCTAAGTGGGCCTTAGCTTTCCTAACCTGGTCCCTAGCTTCCCGGACAACATCCCTGTATTCTCCCCAGGCCGCCTGACCTTGCTTCCACCTTTTATAAGCCTCTTTTTTCCTTCGAATTTTGCTCAGCAGCTCCTTATCCATCCAAGGAGGTCTCCTGGCCCTCCTGCTGAACTTCCTTCTGGTTGGGATGCATCGCTCCTGAGCTTGCAGCAGGTGATCCTTGAATATCAACCAACAGTCTTGGGCCCCCCTGCCCTCTAGGGCTGTATCCCATGGAACCTTACTGAGCAGATTCCTGAAGAGGCCAAAGTCTGCTCTCTTGAAGCCCAGGGCAGTGAGCTTGCTGCACGCTCTTCTCACTGTCCTGAGGATCTCAAACTCAACCATCTCATGATCGCTGCAATCAAGGCTGCCCTGGAGTGTTACATTCCCAACCAGCCCTTCCCTGTTGGTGAGGACGAGGTCAAGCATGGCACCTCTCCTTGTCGGCTCCTCTATTACTTGCAGAAGGAAGTTGTCTTCCACGCAATCGAGGAACCTTCTGGATTGCTTGAACCACACATTTATTGATTAAATTAAGGACTTGTGTTCACTGTAAATTAAAAAAAAACCCCACAAACATTTGTCCAAAATAAAAATTAATTCCAATTTGAAACACCTCCGCAATTCCTCACAAATTTGTACTCATTTTGCACTTTTGTCCTTTTTTTTGCACTTTTGTACTCACAAATTTGTGCTCATTTTGCACTTAGTCTCTTTTATATGCTAGAATTCCCAGGAATTAACTTTTGCCGAGAGGCAATGGTGGGCCCTAGAAAATTAGTCCTACCACAGATGGGCTCGATCCAGTCCACAGATAGAATGGGAGAAGTGTCTAAATAATAGCATTTAATGAAGGAAAAAAAAACAACCAACCAAAAAAAAACCAACAACAACCAAACAAAAAACCCCCCAACAAAACACCCAAACAAAATCAAAGTAAAACAAAATAAGCATCATTATAAAACACTTTAAAATGAAATAGAAGTCCCCTTCTGCCCTCTCATTTCTTTACTTCCTGTTGCAAAGCAGGTGACATTACTGAAGTGTTGCCTTATTACATTCATTTTAATAAGTCTAACAATCTTTATTCATGTGGCAATGAGGCAGTAGAGGCACAGACAGGTAGAGTCTTGTGCATCATCTGTTAATAACTTGAGAAGTTCTGACAATACTGGCTTCTTAGGAAAATGGATATTCTACAAAGAAAAGATTGATGTTATCCTAGAATACTATGCAGAACAGCAGAAGGTCTGATAACCATGACTGAGAGCACAGTGTTTCTAATATTGATACAGTTCTAGAGTATTTAATCAAAGGTGGGCTATATATTATGAAGGGATCATTCAATCCAGAGCACAGTTTCACTTATTCTCTAATTAAATATATCCAAGAGTTAAAATAACCATCTTTACTAATAGTTCTTAATATGCTTCAGGTACTTTTTTACTCACAGATGAGGACTGAATACCTTAATATCTATGCTTTAATCTTAGTAGTGTTTTCTAGATAAGATTTAAATGATGACCACTAAATGATTACACCCTTCAGTGTGACAAAGGTCATCAAGATTTGTCACTTAGTGAAGAATGTTGTTGGCTTTACTCGATAGCACCTTCCCCTGCACCTCATAGTCTTCCACTGACTTTTTCCTTATTATTATGGGTGTCATACTGTTCTTTTCTTCTGTTGCAAGCTTTTACCCAGCTGTAGTCCGTAAACTCTGCTTCTTAATACTCTTCCAGCTTTCATTCCATGGATAAATTTTGAGTGGCCTCTTTTATTATTGTTTACCCATTGCTGGTCATGTCCTCTTCTAGACTGTCTCCTATTCTTAAACTTTCTCTTTATTCCATCATATAATTCACCACTTTGTAAAGATACTGTGTTCTCATTGCAGAAAATGACTTAGACATGTACCAAAACCAGTTTCTGGAACTTCGGGAAAGACTATTGTATGCTGAAAAGGAAAATAAGAAAAGATCACAGGAACTGAGCCGTGCCTTAGTTGAAATTAAACGTGTAGTTGCAAAAAGAATGAACTTGACAACAAATCATACAGGTTTGTATGTATAAAAATGTACTGTGTTGACTGTTCAAAGTTTCTGTGATTCTATGTTTCTTTATCACCAGTGTGGGGAGGAAAATTGTTGATTTGATTATATTAGCATTAGGTAGAAGTATCTACTTTTTAAAAAGGTTGAGGAACTAATCTGTAGCCCCTCTTTAAATAGGATCAGTTACTAACCAAATAAGGAGGGGAGAAAAAGGGGACACAATAGATTGCAGTGGTGTCATAATGGCAAAGCTATACATATTGGTAATCAGGTTTCTTACAATGCTTATCCCTCTTTAACTGCCAACTACAGAGCACTGAATAAGCTATTTTTAGCAGCTCCTACTATGCCACTGCACCCTGATAAATACTAGGGCTGTGTCTAACCTGCAAGGCAGATACGCCTCTTCAGATGTTCCACAGTCCCGGTGTCACAGAATCACAGAATAGTAAGGGCTGGAAAGGACCTCAAGATCATCGAGTTCCAACCCCCCCGCCATGGGCAGGGACACCTCCCACTAAACCATGCCATCCAAGGCTATGTCCAACCCCACCTTGAACGCCGCCAGGGATGAAGCATTCACAACTTCCCTGGGCAACCCATTCCAGGGCCCCACCACCCTCACAGTATAGAACTTCTTCCTCAGATCCAATCTAAACCTCCCCTGTTTAAGTTTAAACCCATTACCCCTTGTCCTCTCACCACAGTCCCTAATGAAGAGTCCCTCCCCAGCATCCCTATAGGCCCCCTTCAGGTATTGGAAGGCTGCTATGAGGTCTCCACGCAGCCTTCTCTTCTCCAGGCTGAACAGCCCCAATTTTCTCAGCCTATCTTCATACGAGAGGTGCTCCAGTCCCCTGATCATCTTCGTGGCCCTCCTCTGGACTTGTTCTAACACTTCCATGTCCTTTTTATGTTGAGGACACCAGAACTGCACACAATACTCCAAGTGAGGTCTCACGAGAGCAGAGTAGAGGGGCAGGATCACCTCCCTCGACCTGCTGGTCACACTCCTTTTGATGCAGCCCACCTGTCTAGGTGGAGTGATGTTTTTGGGGGGCCTTCTTAGCCATGAGTGCTCTCCCATCCTGCCAGTGGACCCCATGCACCAAGGTGTATGTGGTGGGTGCCCAGTCTCATCTCAGCAGGCATACAGACCGCATACAGTTGGGTGCTTGCCTGAATCCAGGAGCTGAGAAGCCCGATGAGGTCTTGCTGGCTAGATACAGCCTATGTCCACAGTGTGTGGGGTGACTGGCGGCTGACAATATGGTCTGTATTCTAAACCTTGTAAGACCACAACCCTGCCGACACTCAAGCATTTGTTTAGATGCATCTGAACAGTCCCACTGAATTAATATTGAATAAACAGACAAAAAGAGGCAGGGAAGAATAGTGTAAGAAACAAAGCTGACTACACAAGGCAGGAAAGCACCTTATTCCTTCTTCCCCTCTAAAAGTCCTAGTTTATTCCCTGTTTTAATCTGATACCAGCCCACTGTACTGAATGCAAATAAGAATTTTTAAAAAGTAGTGTTTAGTAGCATGTAGACTCTTTTAGAAGTCAGGGGTGTTGTGGAATGCCTCACAACAAGCACAGAGAAGCCGCTTCTACTTTTCCTTCTCTCCCACGGGAAGTAGGTCTTCCAGCTAAAAGGGAGGAAGGCAGATCCTGCACTGCTATATCACTTCTTTTAGAGGACAGAATCAAACAGTCTAAGCTACTGTATGCAACTACCATGTACAGATAGATCAGATAGATGGAGATGTACAGCAATCTGTAAGGCAAGGAGCTAATATATTTTTAAATAAAAAAGAAGTTTAATTAAACAATGGGAAGAAGCCAGGTCACTAGAGTAAACTTAACTGCATGTTGGTGTCTGTCTAAAACCAAATAAACTTGGAGAAACCTTAGAATCATAGAATAGTTAGGGTTGGAAAGGACCTTAAGCTCATCTAGTTCCAACCCCCCTGCCATGGGCAGGGACACCTCCCACTAAACCATGCCATCCAAGGCTATGTCCAACCCTTCCTTGAACAACGCCAGCGATGGAACATTCACAACTTTCCTGGACAACCCATTCCGGTGCCTCACCACCGTTACAGTAAAGAATTTCTTCCTCATATCCAGTCTAAACTTCCCCTGTTTAAGTTTGAACCCATTACCCCTTGTCCTCTCACCACAGTCCCTAATGAAGAGTCCCTCCCCAGCATCCCCGTAGGCCCCCTTCAGGTATTGGAAGGCTGCTATGAGGTCTCCACGCAGCCTTCTCTTCTCCAGGCTGAACAGCCCCAACTTTCTCAGTCTATCTTCATATGGGAGGTGCTCCAGTCCCCTGATCATCCTCGTGGCCCTCCTCTGCACTTGTTCTAACAGTTCCACGTCCTTTTCATGTTGAGGACACCAGAACTGCACACAATACTCCAAGTGAGGTCTCACAAGAGCAGAGTAGAGGGGCAGGATCACCTCCCTCGACCTGCTGGTCGCGCTCCTTTTGATGCAACCCAGGGTATGGTTGGCTTTCTTCCTCAAAGGTTTTCTTTTAATTGGCATCACTTACAAGCATTCACATTTCCTTCAGATTATTAATAAACTACTTGCAAGGTAGGCTGTCAACGTGATTTTGTTGGCTAAAACTAGTTGAGGCAGTGTTCTGATATCAGCAACACGCTAGCACCAGCGTGTTTGTACAGCAGATAAAGTGTCTGGAGGAGACACCCACTGAAGTATGAATTACCATAGATAAATTCATAGTAGGTGTATTTTTCATTTGGAGCATGAAGACACACATGTTGCAGTAGCTAGTAGGATACAGAAAAAGTCAGCAAGAGAGAATGACAGGCAGAATTCTAGTGCAAGAGCCATATGCTGCCTGTGGCAGGAAAGCAAGGTTTAGTCTTAGCTGGTAAATAAAGTCTGGAGTGATCTTCAGTTCTGTTTCGAAGAAGTTTTCTTAATGATGGGAAAGACCATTTGCTATTCTTTGTTGTCCTGGTTTCAGCTGTGACAGTTATTTTTCTCCTTCCTGGTAGCTGGCGCAGTGCTGTCTTTTTGACTTTAGTCTGAGAAATGCTGATAACACACTGGTGTTTTATTTGCTGCTCAGTAGTGCTTACTTTGATCAAGGACTTTTCAGTCTCTCATGCTCTGCCGGTAAGAAGGGACACAAGAAACCAGAGGAAGCAGAGACAGAACACCTGATCTGAACTAACCGAAGGGGTATTCTATACCCCAGCACATCATGCCCAGTGTATAAACTGGGGGGAGTTACCTGGAAGGCCCCGGTCACCACTTGGGTTGGGCTGGGTGTTGGTCGGCAGTTGATGAGCAATTGTATTGTGCATCACTTTTGTTTATTGTTTTCTTTTCTTGTTATTTCCCTTATCATTATTATTATTGGTGGTCGCAGCAGTGGTTTGTGTTATACCTTAGTTACTGGACTGTTCTTATCTCAGCCTGTGGGAGATACAGTCTTCTGATTCTCCTCCCCATACTTCCAGGAGCAGGGAGGAAGAAAAGGGGGAGTGAGTGAGTGGCTATGTGATTCTGAGTTACCAGGTGGGCTTAAACCATGACAGTCCTTTGAGAAAACAGCCTACAGCGCTCAGGATTCCCAGGTAGTCTTCCACCCAAGTACTGACTGAGCCTGACCCTTCTCTAGCTTCTGAGGTCAGACGAGATCTGGTGTTCTCAGGGTGGTATGGCTGTAGGCAAAACTACATGCAGTTATTTGCAGCAACATACCAATTCCCAGCAAAAGAAGCAGGCAAGTTTCAAAGGTATCTAAAGGATATTCAAAACCTGTAGAATTCTCAAATGCTGCTGTAAACAGCCTGGTGGGGGAGTGGAGGGTGTGAGGGAATGTCTCCTTCATAGGTTGATGCTCCAAGAGGAAGAAAAAGATGTTTAATTGCTAAAAATTCCCACTATATGCCTCCCAAAATATAGAGGTGATGACCACACTGCAAACGCATAATAGATCAGTTTCATGATTTTATTGTATTGCAAGTCATTACCATGAAGCACAGCAAAACAAGAACCTTAGCCCAGGCCCCCCAGCTGATAAATGTTAAAACAGCAAACACTGACTGCAAGTGAGGTACAACATGCTGAAACTCTGAGACCAAGCAGGACAACTCTGAGAGCAAATAAATCAGCATCGTAATAAGTGATAATTAATCCGAACAATGAATGCTTATCACAAATACAATTAGACACACTCTGGTCAGATCTGTCGTTATCTCAAGCCTTTGAGCCCCACGTTAGGTGCCGAGAAGAATTGTCGTGGTTTAAGCCCAGCTAGTAACTCAGAACCATGCAGCAGCTCTCTCACTTTCCCTGTTATTTCCTCCCTCCTGCTCCCGGAGGAATGGGGAGGAGAATCAAAAGAGTGTAACTCCCACAGGTTGAGATAAGAGCAGTCCAGTAACTAAGGTATAACACAAACCACTGCTGCTACCACCAATAATAATGATAAGGGAAATAACAAGGGAAGAGAATACAACTGCTCTCCACCCACCAACCGATACCCAGCCCAACCTGAGCAGTGATCTAGCCCTTCCGGGTAACTGCCCCAGTTTATATAGTGGGCATTATGTGCTGTGGCATGGAATACCCCTTTGGCTAGTTTGGGTCAGGTGTCCTGTCTCTGCTTCCTCCCAGCATCTTGTGCCCCTCATGCCAAAGCATAGAGACTGAAAAGTCCTTCATCAGGGTCAGTGCTACAACTTAAACATCGGTATTATCAGCATTATTCTCAGACTAAAAAACCTACAGCACTGCACCAGCTACTAAGGAGGAGAAAAATGGCTGGAACTGCAGAACCCAGGACATTTGTAAATATAGTCTTCATTTTAATCCATTCAAATACCTTTGTTAAAATTGCATGGTGCGTATCATCTTTGCGCCTGTTACATTAAGCATAACTTTCTTTATTGATTTTATGGCTGAGAGAGTTGGGCTTGTTTTGCCCAGGGAGACCTTAGAGCACTCTTCCAGTACCTAAAGGGGACCTACAAGAAATCTGGAGAGGGACTTTTTACAATGGCATGCAGTGACAGGACAAAGGGGAATGGCTTTAAACCAGAAGAAGGTAGACTTAGATTAGACATGGGGAAGAAACTTTTTACTGGGGGGGGGGGGGGGGGGGGTGAGGCACTGGCACAGGTTGCCCAGAGAAGCTGTGGCTGCCCTGGCAGCGTTCAAGGCCAGGTTGGAGGGGGCTTGGAGCAACCTGGTCTAGTGGAAGGTGTCCCTGCCTGTGGCAGGAGGGTTTGGAACTAGATGATCTTAAGGTCCCTTCCAACCCAAACCATTCTATGATTCTATGATTTTAGAATTAACTTTTCCAAGTTTTTTATTAGATTTATTTGAAGAATTTTTACCACCACTGGAACATTCAGGAATGTTTATAGCAAGGAAGATAAATTAGTGAATTAATGGTATCTGGGTTTTATATGGCTTATGTAAAAAAAAATACGATTATTTTTATAACGTCACACTGGAGTTATTTCAACATGAATAAATATTCTCATTATTTTAATCTTTATTTTAAAATAGTAAAGAAAAAAATATTCCTGACTTTTAACTACTGTAGTCTTTTGCTTTTCAAATAGTTTCTAAAGCCCTGGATCTGGCCATTCTCAGTTTATTAGCAGAAGAGGGTAACATATGATACAGAATCACTTCGGAGGGACAGTACTGATTGATTACCACTGTGTGTGGTAATCTGATAGTATTCAGTTGAGGAAAACAGTTGAAATAATAAGGTTCACTGCTGGCTCTTTGTATGTGTGTTTGTTGTTTCTTTAAGATGATATGAAGTGGAAAGTGTTAAACTTGACCAGAAAACTCCCCGTGGATCTTATAAACTTGTACTACTATCTACCTCACCTTCGAGAATATGAAGATGCTGTTTTCCCAAATGTTATTTTTGGGCAGCAGAGAACTGGAGGTAGGAAATAAAGTTTGGCTTGTATTTTCTATATGTTTATATTATATATTAAGTTCTAACAATGAAGCATACTCCAACTTTGGAGTGGGTTTTCCCCTGAATAGATTTTAAAGGGGATGGCAAAAGAACTTCTACCACACCCATCCCAATTTCAATTTCTACCCTGAAGTATTCTGATAAATGTTTTTAAAAACCAACAACAAATAGTCATAATTGAGAAGAAAATACTGAGTTTATTTGTACATTCATATGGCTAAGATGCATTAGCTGACATTTTTTCCTCTAAAATGAATATGAATGAGGAGAATTTATAATGCACCCAGTTTGCTAAAGTTAGAAGCAAATGGAAAGGTGATTAGATCCTTTAAAAGATATTAATAAATCTTCAGTGTAACTTTTTCATCCACATGCGAAATCAGCTAACACTTGCACAAATCATAATGAATTCTAGTGAAATCTAATACAAAATATACAGTTACATCTTCTCCTAACTCTCATGTGATGGTTAAAAAGAACTTTCATAAGCAATAATAAGGAACTAATCAACCATTTTGCTGGGGTTTGTATTTTGTTGAAATTATGACTCTTCTCTAAGGCTGATTTTATATAAAGAAACTGGCAGCGTTTTTGACTGAACTGAAAAACCAACTTGGCCATGCCCATGACAATGGATAACTTTCTACAGCCTTCTCATTCGTAGGTGCAATTGTAGCAATGTGATCTAGTGCTGGAGTTCTCACTGGAGTGCCCATAGATCTGTCAGTCTGAAAAAGACCAGAGATTGTCAGCAAAATGATTTGCAAAAGACCCTCATAAAACCAAACACATTCACAAGCAAGGGGGAGGGGAAGGAAGGAGGAAGGAAGAAAAGTAATAAGTAATGAAAGAACGCTCCATGTTTAACTTCCATTTATTCATACATTAAAATCACAATAGCAAGACCGCTGTTTACAGTTTGATCTTAAGTGTGTAAAACCGAACAAATCCCCAACAGTTTAGCAGGTTATGAACTGGGAAGGAATGCTGGAATGTTGGCATTTTGAGCTGGCACTGGCACAGATGATGAACTGCACCTACTCCTTCAAAATCTATTGCTTCCTTACCAGCCCCATGAGGTTTTGTGAATAGCAATCATCTGTAAGGACTAAGAATTACACAGGTTTACTGAGCTGGATTAGGTCCCTGATTTAGGTAATGACCATACCAATGGAAAAAGCGAGAGCCTGTTTATGATCTAATGATGTAAAACAGCATAGGTTTGCTACTAGTGGAGTCTCTGCCAGAGGCAATCTTAGTTCATTTCTTCTTGATAACATCTAAGCTCCTTTTTTATTATGTCGAAGCCATTGATTCACATCAATTAGACTGCTCAGAAAGATTTTTGAGTTGGATTTCTTTCTGAGATATATGGCACTCACCTCCTGTGAGCACTTGTTCATTAGAGCCGGGTTGGTTTAACTCTTAAAACTCAGATCTCCAGCTCCATACCGAGAGCTAGCACTTCTGCAATACTCACTTTCAATAGAAGATGTGTTTGCCAGAGGTAGTAATATCTCCTGATATCTCCATGTTAAGTCTACACAGTGTAGACCTGGTGCTTCTAACACAGACACAGGTGTCTCTAGCCTAAACTTAGCTGGAGGTATCTCTCCTTCCAGGTAGCAAAGCAAATGCTGTCACAGTGCTATAGGAATATTAACTGTCACTAAGTCTGTTGGTCACATCAAATAAAAATTAAAATGTAATTTCAGTTTCCCTTTACCTGACTTAAAGTTATGTGGCCTGTGGACTTCTTTCTTTTGCAGTCTCCCTGGTGATGGGTATTCCTACCGTGAAAAGGGAAAAACAACATTATCTGATTAGTACACTGCATTCCCTACTGTACGAACTTTCTGAGGAGGAAAAGAATGACTGCATGATAATCGTCTTTGTAGCAGAGGTAAGTTTGTGTGGAAAGGTGCAGTATGCTGATAGAAAGACAATATAGATATTTATGTCCTAGTGTAATAGTGTAGGAGACACTGCAAAATACTGCTAGCTAGCCCTTTGGGAAGGATTTCTTTAGGTTTGGAGGAGATACTGAGCAGTCAGTGCTTCAATGTTCATATGTGGAAAAAAGCCTGTAACTCAGATGATCAAAGGGTAAAAAGTAACATCACATTTACACAGCTGTTGCAGTCAGGTTTTCTAATAAATATGAACTCATTGTTTATCTCTCAAAGTGTTCTGCTTCAAGAATGAAATGTAAATCTTCCACAGAAAAGTTCCACAGAGCTGGAAAAAAAGTAAACTTATTCAGCCTAACAAAAGTTCAGTTTATTTATCTGCTGTTTTGATATCGTCTTATCTTGCAAAGTACCTTGACATGCTAGAGCCTTGCCTTTTGCCTGTGTATTGACATGGCTTGTGAAAAAGAAAACTGTTCAGAGACTTAAATGGTTCAACGTTTGGGAAAGTAAACAATAGTCAAGATAGAATATTAGGGGTAAATGATTTTTTTTTTCTCATTCCAAAATGTCTTGATCACATTGGAAAAAAGCTACAGAAGGGAGTTAGCTAGTGATAGCTTCTTGCAGGTAAAAAGACTGCAGTTGTTCAGACTTCATATTTATTGCTCATATTTCTTTGTCCTTCCATAAACAACATTAAATTTCATGCATGTATTCATTAACAATTAAAATTTGCTTTTTTAGTTCAGTCATCACATAGAGTGGCTCTTGCAGCTATAATACTGTCAAACAGAACATAGTTCACTTTGTCAAGTTAGGTCTTGACTTCCATTTTTCAGTTTGGGTCACAACAATAAATAGGCCTAATTTTACTGGCTGTAGTTCCTCTTCAACGTAATTTTCAGGAGCTGAACTTATTTTACAGCTTCTATTTCCCAATTAAGAGCCCTTGCAATGACGAGGTTTGCCTAGCTGCCATTCAGATAAACCTATTACTGGGCTTCAGAGAGTTCTTTAAGGGTTAACTTCTGAATAGTTCTTTCTGAATGTTGATAGTCCTAACCTCGCACTTCTAACAGGCTGTTGCTTTGGTTGTAGTAATAGTCCATTACAGCCAATTTAGGATTAAACTCCTGTTTTAAGAATCAGTCTCTTCCCTTTCTTCCATTTCCAAAGTCACATTCCTGCAGCTTCCATTTCTCAGCCATGCAGTAAATTAGAGCAGGTTGATAATGAGAGGTGATAAGAACATTTTATTATGAGAGTAGGGCAGGTGTGTTCGCTGATCATGAAACTAGACCTTCCTTTTTCCCATAAAGTTACAGAAGATCAAGTTAAATGTTTACATCATGAGTTAAGTCAGAGTAACTTATTGACTGAAAGTGAGGTGCAAAGCTGTTGGTATTTTTTCTTATCGCAGTTCTTTACTTTCCACTTCACATCATTTTTAATTATTACAAATTCAAAATATAGCTGCTAATGATTATTTGTGTGCATTAAAAATAAAAGATCCTAACTGCTAAGACAGGTATTGTATTGCTTTGGAAATCACACCCATAAAACTTAGCACTCTTTAATATAGTTGAGATGTGTTTTGCGCACTTAAACTGTTACTTTTATGAAACAGCAGCAATGAATAAGTATGTCCTCAAAATTCCCAGACCAAGAGCCATAAGTCTGTTATATTAGGAAGAAACTCTAAATAAAACTTGTAAGTATTGCTAGTTCAGAAAATTTTGCTTAGGTGACTTTTCTCAGCAGCCTCAGGCCTCTCTTGTGATTTTTGGATGAGTAGCCTGAAACAGCACTTTTTACTGACAGTTATATGACCATGCTTTTCTGGCACAACTGAAAGTTGCAGAACAGAATTTTATGCAAAACGTGCTTGTGCTCCTGCAGAAGCAGTGAGAAAACAAAATGCAGAAGCCATAGCTGGAGATAGTTCAGTTTACTTTCAACTACGTTGAGAGTTCAGTTGGCTCGAAAACCCCATCCTGTCCTTTAGTAGAAATGCTGTTAGAACCTATTGCTCTTGTTTGGAATGAAAAGAATTAGTGAATTACAATGAAGTGTTTGCATATAAATATTCCCTACAAAATGTTGCTTAATACAAAAATGGGTGACTTGAAATGAACCCCCCCTTCTTTTCTTTAGGTGAATGCAGAGTTTGTTAACAGTATTGCAGAAAGTGTTAAAACCAGGTAAGTCCTATAGAGAATATAGACTGCAACAGCCAGTGAGCACATTTTGAACTTATATGTAAAGAATTAGAGCATTTCAGCAATGAATTTCAACTCTACCATCCTGAAGTGCAACTGCTAAGAAATGAGGCAAAGGTGCACTCTTATTATGTATATTGTAACACACTGAAATTCAGAACAGAAGCATGATACCAGTTTATTTTCCTGTTATTATTTCATAAATACGTGTTACCTAATCAGAGCAGGTCTCAGCTGAAGCCTCTGATAAATATTTACTTGAACCTAAGTCTTTTCCACACAAAATTAATGATGCAATTCAAGGCACCTGGGGCTACATGTATTAGGTCCCCATGGACTTCACAGCCCTGCAGTGTATTCTGATGTCTGTTATGTTTCCTAGGTGTCTTTGTTTCCTCATTTGCCTCTTTTTCATGGAGGCAATGGACTTTGGACAGCAGTGGGATAATATTTGTAATGTCAAATACTATTATATAATGGGTAACATGAGATGGGTATTCTTTGCCATGCCAAATTAATATAAGAGCTGTCAAACGAAGGCCTGGTTCCTGCTGCAGTTTTGCTTGCTTTTATCATTCTTTCCCATAGGTGTACATAGCATCACATGCATGTTAAAAAACCTTAGAGCATCTTGAGAGGAACAACTACTGAATTAAAATGTTTGGGGGAAAAAAATAGGCTTATTGGTAGATTTATTTTGTCTAACAAAAGCTGCTTTTGGAGAAAAGATATAGTGTGGGTAACAGTCACAAAACAGGTAAGGATAATGGCCCTGAAATGCAGCTGTCTGAAAGAGGCTTTTTTCGCATCAATCATAGGAAATGAGGAACTCTGTTCTGAAAACTCCTTATTTCACTGCTCCCATCTATTAAAAACTGAAGTGTTTTGTTTTGATTTTTAGCATAT
The DNA here is from genome assembly GCA_039720435.1 of Amazona ochrocephala. NCBI lineage: Eukaryota > Metazoa > Chordata > Aves > Psittaciformes > Psittacidae > Amazona > Amazona ochrocephala. The sequence continues at coordinate 69,863,623 of CM077879.1, forward strand.
CTTGGAGGAAGGGAGAGATTTGGCTTCCAGGTTTGGCTGCTAAAATTGATTGCACATTTTTTTAAATGACTTTTTAAATGGAAAATCTAATCTTTGGAGTAGAGACTAGACCCAGATTCCCAGTACCAAAGCCCCACCCCAGAACAGTATCATTTTGGCTAGAATATGGCGTTAGAGCAAGTGTAAGGAAGCTTGGCGCTCTTGTGCAAGGGGAAACAGTTGTGTGTAGCTCTAGATCGTGGATTTGGTTGTGAATTACTGCTGCATTTGGGCAATCATATCAGGATTACGAGTATCTGTAAATGCAGGAGGGGCAGGATTTCTGAGACACCCTTCTCTTCAGTGTTTTCTGAGACTTCAGCGAGTTAATGTCCTGTCTGTTCTGATGGTTGCCAAAGACCCCTTCTTGGTTTCCTAATCTGTGTGACTTCATTTCTTTGCTAGAGTTGTGAATTCCATTTATGGAGGAGCAAGCCTAACCCTGGGGAGCTTTTATGATTGCCTTCAAAAATCTTTTTGAGGAATGGGATCTCACTAAGCTTCTCTTCACAGCTTCCCCAGAGAAATCCAGTCAGGAGTCCTAGAGGTTATTTCTCCTCCTGCTTCTTATTATCCAGATCTTTCCAACCTGAAGCAAATGTTTGGAGACCCAGAGGACAGAGTAAGGTGAGATAGCTGCATAAAAGCTAAGAACTTTTGCTAAGACTATAAAATGGAAATTTTGGCTAATGTCAGCACTGAGCTGATAATGTTTTTGTATTTCAGAGTAAATGGACCTTAAGTATACTTTAAAAAAAGTTATTACACAAGGGGAACTTGAGAAAAGCTATGCTGCATGTCAGTTTCAGGGTGAGAGCCAAGGCTTCTCCTTTGGGTCTTGACTCTAGGTGCTCTAGGTAACCAGATGGGTAATGCCAAGAGGTGATAGGCTACATTATCTGGTCATAAAGATAAAAATAGGAAAATCTTTCATATGACAGAAAGGGAGAGGTTCTGTGAATGCACAACGGAAACCCCACAGGGCCCCTTACCTAACTAATAACAAATACTGTGAGTTGAATTAATGACCTAATTCTGGTGATCATGGACTTTTTATACTATGGTTAATAATATATCCTAGCTGGTGAATTCATTCGCTCATGTCTCCCAAATTCACTGAGACAGATAGTAACCTAACAAAATTGATTTATTGGAGGACAGTAATTTTCTTTTGTTTAACAATAACTAATACCAGAAGCTACCCCAACAATGCAGTGGAGGAGCTGCAGTACTGGAGTTCAGGTTGGAGGAGATCAGCGAGTACATGTACGCATGTGTATTGTATTGTATCTTTTAAAGCATAAACATCTTTACACACTTACACGTAAGTTTCAGATATTATTAGATTTGAATACACTTTTATGTTACTTAAGTAATGATAAATTGCTCTGAAGTCTTTTATCAAACATTTATTATCAAACATGTATTATCAAACATCAGCTTAATCCTCTGATAAAATGAAAGACTGTACTTTGTAGAGAAAAATGTGTATTTACGTTTAAACCTGAAAAGTTTATCAACCTGCTTCTGTGTTGTTCATCAGTAAAAAGCACTTCATTTTTGATCTTTAAATAATCATTGTGTGTTGACCTCCGCTGTTCATAATATGTTGAGTAGAACCTTTAAGTCATTTGGCATGAATATACTTATTAGACATTTTGTTTCAGGTTACATTGATACAAATAACATTTTTTTGCTTTGTTTATGATAACTTTTATGGGAATTGTTCACAAATGTTTCAACTGATTATAGAGGAATTTTTATTCACTTAACAATGAGTTAGAATACTCAACCTTGCAATTTTACTGTAGAGCATTAGAAATGCTTTTATTACAGAAATAATTCTTGCAACCCCCTCAAAAACCTTATCAGAATTTCTGCTTATATTTAGGTGGAGAACCAAACAGAATTTGGATTACAGCTTTTTAATGCTATATGCCCAACCAAAGGGAAGATTCTATTTACAGGTATGTTCATATTATCATTAAGTGTTGACACAGAAGTCCCGGACACAGCATAAACGACCAATATGATCAAGCTGTGCCAAGTTTATTGCGCAGATAACTCAGTATATATAGGCACTCTACTTGTCTGTCATTAACACACACGAGTCTAATTGGATACGTGCATTGTTCACGCGACTAAATACAGAATAGGATTCGCTCAGACACTCTGTCCACGCACATAGTGCTCTCCACCTACATTCTACTTGGTGCCCTGCTTAATATGTGATTGGTTAATATCTCTCAGCTAAATGTTAGTAACAGCTTAATGATTGGTTAACTATTACAGCATATGTTTCAAGGTTGCAGTTATCAGTTCCCTCCTGCACATCTCACTCAGCAACCCTCCGTGCCAACTTTCTCAAACTTCTGCACGTACGCAAACTCTAGTAACCTTCAGGCAAGGCCTCAAAGCCTGTGGGTTACTACCTTACAATTGTCAAGCAGTTGTCTGGATTGCTCACATGCCCATTCACAGTCAAATAGCTCTCCACAATTAAGTAGCTGCCATACATCTGTACTGATTATTAGCTTTGGCAATTTTGTTTCAAATGCCTCAATAAAAATAAGAATCTATTATAATTTTCTGTGTATTTTGCCTGTGCTCTTTATGAGCATCCACATATTTCTGTGCTTACAATCATTTCACATCCAGGTACTATTTGATTAAAACCACCCTGTAACTTCCTGTAATTTGTGAGGTTGAATAACAAGATAACTGAAGCATGAAACCCTTATTTGAATAGGTTAAGAAAGTCAGAGTTTAACGTGTTTTCACTTAATGCAGCAAGATAGAATGGTGATGGTAGGTTCAGGTTACAGCCCAGATCACCATGAACCAAAAAACCTTTACAGTAGGGAAATATACCAGTACAGTGATACTGGAGAAAAAGTTAAACTGCAAGTTGATGCAGATCCTAAATTCTCCAGAAGATTTAGAGAGTTAGACTTTAAGAAGATCTCTATTCGTCCAGGCTTAGGTTTACCCATCATTCTAGGTTTGTGCTGATTTGCAGTCCATAAAGTTGATAATCACTGCTAAAGACTCCCAAATTTATGACTTCAATAACAGAACAGATCCATAAAAGTTCACGTAGCTTGTGAATGTCAACAGCTTTTCAAAAAAAGCTCTGAACAGTATTTTGCTTAGTTCTTAGTTTTCCTGTGTCTCCTCCAGCAGGCCTCAGGCTCTGTATCACAGAAATACATCACAAGATTCTCAGAAGCAGCAGAGAAAACCACAAGAGCAGGCATCTTGTACAATTGTCATCAGCATTTAACACAAACACGTTTGAGTTAGGCCACTCAGGGTTCTATGTTCCGTTCTCAAATTTGGCATAGGCACTCAGAAGACAGGTGGACAAAGAAAAATGGTGTCTATTGAACAGTTAAGGTTTACTGGAAAATTAAGGTTTTTCCTGTGACTTTCTTACATTTTTAAGAATTCTACCGAAGTTTACTAAGTGCTGTAGAGCATTAAGGCATGGGAAATTGTGAAGGGAAATGTTAAGTAGGCTGCCGGACACTTAATGTGCCTTTCTATTATAAAGTTCTCCAAGCATTCATGTTTGCATGGAAATGACTTACTTATGTAATTGTATTTTTGAAGAAATTTGAGAATATGTTTTCTTATCTGAGACAGCATAAAGAACTGAACTGTGTTACTTGGAGCAAAGACTGGATTGTGATGATCTGGTGGTATTTTTGGCTGCATTCAGTGTTTTCTTGAAATCTGCACTTTCCTCATACCGCTACCTAGTATATCCACTTCTTTGTTTGTGTTCAGCCTGCGGCTGGTTTTGTAACACAGATGCTCGTCTGCCCCACAAATACTCTGTAGAGTACAGGTGAAAAGAAGGAGCACATGCTGCCATAAAGTTAGCTATGATCTTCCTCCATTTGGAAGCCTTGTATTAATGGAAAGCAAATAACTTGAAAATCCCTTTCCTCAGCCTGATATGAAGATTTACTTCAATAATCCTAGGGAAAACTTGAACTAGCTTAGACTTTATCTACTATTTTGTCAGGAATAGTATCATTTAGTGACTGCTTTTGTGAATTTTGAAAGAAGATAAGCATATGTAATTAGTCTTGATGTCTACAGATTAGTTGATGTAATGAGTCAGGCAAGATCTTTGCTGAATAAACGCATAAATACTGCTGAATCAGGATTTAAGCAAGTAGCTTTGTGAAGTCCATTGAAACCAACAGGGTTACACTGTGGATGAACCTTACCTACTGATCAAACATAATCTTTGAAAAAAGACAATAAATGCCATCAGTCATCTCATCTCTTCTATTGAACCATCTCTTCTACTTTGCCTGTCTTCTATGTAAGCTGAAGCCAGAAAAATTCGAATTAGTATTTGGGTACTACGTACTCAACATATGGGATAACTACACATAGTATAATTTAATGAAAAAGAACTTACACTTAAATCTCCAAGCAACAGTGAATGCTCTTCAAGAAGATGTGCTTTAGTTGGACACAAATTACAGGGCTCAGTATAGGGTTAACTAAACTTTTTATGGTCTGTGGTACATAGTATATCAATGTACATTCCCCAATATTCACTTTTAACTGTCACCTTCAGAAAAGACTGTTTCAGACTTCTCAATATGCAAAACTATTTTCAGTTCATAATGATATTCAGACCCATTTTGCATCAGAGTCTCTGTATTTCTTATCTTTACTATTATTGCTTTCTTCTAGTGTTTCTTCATATGGTGGTCTCACTAGGTTTTTGAAATACTCCTCTCTCTGCCTTCTGTCTTTTTTTGGGTGGCCCTGACTTTCTTTTTAAGGATTCTCTGAAACTCTCTGATTCCTTGCTCTTCTCTTTTACATCTAGCCAATTATTACCAGATAATTCTCTTAGCTCATTTGATTTTATGCAAGGTTTCTTGTAAGTTGATGTCTTGGTTTTTGTTGTTGTTGTTGTTCTCTTCCTCTTCTGCATAACTATCACCTCAGCTCAATCCCCAGATTTCAGAATCTGTTAAGAAGCATGCATCTCGATCCGTTCTGTCTCCATCTATCTCTTTTTTGTTACCTTACCATCAGCAAAAGCTGGCTGTGTCAGAACAGATCTCTCAATCTTGTTTTCCAAATTCATTCTACTTCTTCCTGTGCTCACTGTTGACAACACGTCTCTGCCCCACCATCCCTACTCTGGTAGTAATGGCCAAATTCAGCTAAAAGCCTGCTCAGGCTCTTGCTGCTGACTCTGTGCTGAGTCAGTTGAGGACACAAAGCCAGCAGGAACTCATGCTGCTTTTTTTTTTTCCCCTCATAGCATTCATTTTCTACCTGTTTAGCTTTCTGAACCAGATTCCAGTGTCACCAGGGAAGTACTGGAGCCAAGGAAGTACAGTAGTTGGATCAAAACTGCACCCAAACAACATTTTCCTGAAGGTGTAGCCTCCTCTTCCTGTGTTTTTTACACCCATACAAAATTCAAGCACTGAATTACGTGCTCCCTAATTATCTCTGGAATTCATTCCTTTCTTTTGTGTCAGTACCTCTAAAGTCCTTGTTTGGATTCATTATCCTCAGCTTTAGTAATAGGAACAGCTTCTGGTTTTTCAGATCCCACATTCTTCTCTGAAAGCCATACAAAAATGCAGCCAGGGCATTTCCCATTTCCTTGATGGATGTCTGTCTCCTTTTCCAAGTATCCTGTAGCTGGCTCTACTGCTGTATTCTGTCTCAGCCTTTACACTGTCCTTCAGTGGGATTCACAGCATGTTCCTTCTTTCATCACTTGTATTCCCTGAAACAACTTGCTTTCTACTGCCGTCTCAGTAATCATCCACGGTTCTTCTCAGTCACCTTTTAGGTACGACAAAGTCTGCCCAGGCTACTCAGGAAAGCATTTAACCATCTGCTTCACACACCTTTCTTTTTAAACAGTTTGCTCCTGCTGCTTATCAGCGCTATACAACTTGAGTACAAAGTGTCTACTGTCTTCTTCCTTAACCTCTTTTTGCTTCATTTTTTTTCTAAGGGAGATCTCTTTAAGGTAGGAAGTCCTCCTTTCTCGAAAAGGGAGAAGCACTCATGGCGTTATGGTTCCTCCTGTAAAGAAATATTTAATGAATGATACTGAAACAGAGATACATGTAGAAGCTAAACAGCAATCCACTGTGGTTCGGCCCAGCTTCAGTGCACACTACACAGCAGTCAAATGCAATGTGGTTGTCACTTATATGTGACTGGCAGAAATAAAACCACCACTTGCCTCCTCTTTTTTTGTTGCTCTTTTTTTTTTCCCCAGCTGGAAGATGACATTATAGCCAAACCTGATTATATTCAAGGTATAAGAAACTTTGCTGCTAAACAGTCCCAAGATTGGATGATTCTTGAGTTCTCCCAGCTTGGATTTATTGGTAAGTATTACGATCTCAGCAGGGTCAGCTGGATTTGGAGCCATGTGGGTTGTGTGTTTATAAGTAGGTCTCCCTCAGAATTACATTCAAAGCATTGAAGGACTCAGGAAAGCTCCCACTGAAAGTCTTTCACCTTTTGTGTTCTTTAAAACTGTCTTTTTAATGCAGAGTCTCCTTAGCATAGGATCTGGTAGCTGGATTCCCATAAGAAGCAAATTGTTCCACCCCAGGGCACTATGTGCCCCTATAGTGTGTAGTCTTCTCTTCAAGACAGGAATTTGAACAGTCTATTGAAACAATCTGCTTCCTTTCCTTTGTGAAGCAGAACACGCATTCCATATCATAGGGGAGGTTTTTACTATTTTTAGTAGTAAGTTTCTTTTTAGTTTTTTTTCTTTGGTTCTAATACAATTTACTTGTGATAACACCTTATAAGCGTCAAGTGAAATAAAAAAAAATCTGACAAAATCTGCTTACAGAAATAGCAAGAGAACTAAATGAATTGGGATAGTATTTTAAAAACAACACTTTTTATATCAAGGTCTTAATTTAAAGATACTCAGTATAGTATTGCCAGTCAAATTGCATGTCTAGCAATTTGAGGAATTCTTTGGACTTCGTTTCGTTTGACACACTGATACAGGTGACTGACAGATTTGTGTTTGGAGCTAGGTTATACTACGTACTTTGTTAGTCCACTGGGTGACTATGTGAGAATATCTCCAGGCATGGGATGGATATCTTTTCAAAATCCCAACAAGCTGGAGGATAAGCAAGTCTCCAGGGCTGGAGTCTGTGAAAATTTCACTAAATATCAGGGTTACATCCATGTGTTTAAAGCCGGAGTAAACATAAAGCTGCTGATTTTTGCACAGCAATAAAAATATCTGAATATGCAACTTCTTGTCTTGCTTTCAGGAAAATTGTTTAAATCAGAAGACTTGCCACTCATAGTGCAATTTTTTCTCATGTTCTATAAAGATAAGCCCATAGACTGGCTTATAGACCACCTGCTCTGGGTTAAAGTGTGCAATCCAGAAAAAGCTGCAGTAAGTATGTCTATGAATTTGTGAACATAACTAATACTTAAACACACTCAGTGATGAAATAGTGTATTTTTAAAAAGCAAAATAGAAATCCCTCAAACATGACTATGGAATTTGTAGGGAAAAATCCGCTGCAGCTCTGCATAGAATCGCATGATGTTTGGGCCCACTAGGGCATATGGCGAGGCCTAACGCACAGCAATTCACATTTCCACATCGATGTTGTTTTGCCTCCTTTAGCTGCCTGCAGCTGGTCATGTAGACAACCCTGCAGCACTAAAGAACATTTTGAGTATTTAAACCTATGTGAACTATCACTTCTCATAATCTTCTGCTGACCCCCAAAATGAAAGTCAGTAAAGCATACCTTTTACAGTCACAGTAGTTCTGAATTTTGCATACCAGTTCCTTTCTTTCAGGAAGCAGAATTTGCTTTAGACCTTTTACTACTTGGGAAAATTAGACTGCTTAGCTGAAAAAAAATAATGGAGGGAAATGTGGGTCAAATGAACTAAAATACTTTTCACTGAAAATGAAACAGTTGTGTGGAACTGCAAAAGGTGCCATTTCTAGTACTAAAGGTGAGCCCAATGAAATATGAAGTATTTCTTTATGCCCTTTTGCATTCTTTCTCTCACCAGTCTTTGGTGCTAGTCACTGCTTATACCTTTCTTGTATAACAGACTGTGCTGCAGAGGACGGACCAGTTTCTAGTCCTTCTTGATTTTTAAGGCTCAAGAGCTTTATTTGATTAGTGTAGCCAGTCCCCACTCCAGGTGTTTGCACATATTACTTTTGTGTTGATAAAGAAGGAAGAAGAGATAGATAGGAGCTGTGCAAAGCAGGAAATTGAGGGGAGTGGAACAAACAAGCTTCACATTTTACTGCGTAGCAGAGGAGACTCTTGGGGATAGCATAAGGTCGCTGGTTTTACACTTAGGAATGCCACTGAAGAGTCTCCATTCCCACTTCAGACAGGAGTAAGCTTTGAAATCCTACTCCGTGGGTTAGGGTGGCTCATACGAGTTAGAGTGAGCCTCAAGTACCTTTAATTTAGGTTCTTGTATGCCTGTGATAACAGAAAAAGATACGATTATGTTAACATCACCCATTCAAGATCTAACATGTGCCAACTTCCGTCTGCTAGATGAAACATTTTACTTCTATTTTTTAAATGAGTGTACTAGCTTCAAAGACCTGATTCATACCTAAAATGAAGCTCTGTTCCTGAAAGTCAGGCAGCCAGCTCATGGGAGTCTCCTCTGGCCAAGCCAAAGCAGAGTGGCATCAGCAAGTTTCTAGTGAGTTTCACTTCTGCAACTGCAATTTCAGTTGCTGTGGGTAGCAAAAACCTACTGAGACAAGTCAAGTCTAATGCTACCCTTGGGTGGGAATGACCAGTGGCATGACCTAATGGGACTACTCATGACAATATGGAACATGGTGGCTGGAAGAAGGACAGAGATCCCAGGGGCTGCTCCTCTTCTGTTAGGCTGAATCAGTGGACTTTCCTAGGGGCACCAAGAAGGCAAATTGACAGAAATCCACATGCTTTCCCCTTTTCAAGCAACTAAGAGTGACACTAAGTGATCACAGACTATGCCTCACAGGTGAGTTAGCAGGGCACTTGCTTGTGGCTATTATGTGCCATCCTGTGGTGATGGGTGTTTGGCACACATTTTCTTGCCTGAGCTGAGTATTAGCATATCAAGATTCAGCTACACTTGCTCATATAAAAATAAAATTCTCCACATGTAATGTTGCAAAGTGTAGTAAACTGGAAAATCAGGATTGAAATTCAGTATATAAGGGCATTATCTAATTGTCAGAAGAAAGATACATAACTTATAGTACATTATAAGCCTTTCAAACATAGTAGAAAGAGACAAAATGATAAAGGTAACTTTGAATCTTAACTCAAGAAGGTTAGTTTGGTCAAAATAGTTTAATTAGAATGATGTGGCAAGGCCAAGAGAAATGAAATTTGCTAGAAATGGTAAAAATGAATAAGTTTCAGATCTGAGGTTTATTTTTTTGAATTAATGGTGGATGAGCCTTCAAATCTACATGGCACCATGAGAGGAATTACAAATATTAGGTCTAGAAATGGTGTATTTGCAATAAGATGACTGTTAATATAAGGATTACTCATTTAACTATAGATAAAAAACTCTGCTCCCAAACCCTCAAGTATGTAATGAAATTGCTGTAACTCAGTTTGTCTCTTCTTTGTTTTAACCCTTTTACTTTCTTTCAGACACACTGTGAAAAGGAAAAGGCAAAGTTACGTATCCGTGCTAAGCCATCTCTCTTTCAGCATGTGGGAATTTATTCATCACTGGCTGGGAAGATACAGAATTTGAAGGTAAGGATAAGAAACTATTGCCATATTTCTAAATGATATGCTTGTGTTCTGACTTGTTTCTCAAATCAGTTTCAAGTATTGCATCTTGGGCATTAGGTGCATTTCTGTTTCCAAGAACTCTGGTTTACAGATCTGGGGGAGAATATTGGTCTGGTGTCTAAACTGCAGGTGGGGCATACCCACAGCATACAGCTTCTGCACAAGTATCTTTGACTCTCTAATCTGAACACTTGTATGCATCACAGTAGCATTTCATGGCACCTTCTGCACAGTACAAGGTTTCATGTGCTCTGCCCCATACAAACACAGCTGGCGGTGACGGTTTGTTTTGGACGAATAAATAGTCCACAATCCCAGTGCAAGGGACTAGTAAGAAGAAGGACAAGGGTGTGGCTATTGTAACAGCCATAGATTTTTAGGGAGAGTTTGGATGGCAAGCAGTGGATCTACCATAAGAACAAGAGCAATAAACCACCAGACTTCAGGGATGTCCTGATGGCGCCATTTAGACTAGCCATTTCAATTGCTGTATTGTATCAGAGTACAGGTTCATGTAGGCTTTATCAGAGACCAATATCAGGTGTTCTGGCAGAAGGCATAGTATACAATTATGAAATAGCCTGCTGTGGAGAATTTCATTATCAAATCTAAGCAACTAAGAAATAATCAGTACAACTCTGTCTACAAACTGCAACTCTGAGTCTCAGTGACTACACTGAAATGAATATTTCTATTAGAAATAGATTGTGTGGGTTTTGACACTGAGGAAATTATTTTCTGGAATATACAAAATACTATACAAAATATTGGAACACTTTTTTTCATGATGTGAGTGATATTTGATTTATTTATATCCAACAGGATAAAGATTTTGGCAAAAATGTGCTACATAAAGCACATGATAATCCACCTGCAAAAGTGAGTACAAGCCTAAAAACATATCAGCAATATACCTTGGAGAAAGTTTATAAAGGACACAACTGTTTTTGGGCTTCAGCTCCAGTGGCAGGGGACTACATCAGCTTCACCTTTTTAAATCCACTGAAAGTTGAAAAGTAAGTATTACATGATATGGAATATCTAGTCAGGAAATGATTGAGCCCATTCAAAATCACCAGTGCTCAACTGTTTGCTTAAACTGTAGCCTCATTACTGACAAGAAATCTATGATTTGCTATTTATGTGCTCCCCTTCTTGAATTCCAGAATACATTTCTTGCTTGGTAACTACAGAACTTTAGGGTTTTTTTTCCTTTTATTTCTTCAGTTTAATATTTTTCGTTCTATCATGATAATTCTCAAAAGAATTTGGTTTTAATTAGTTTCGTCAAAGGAGTCAGTGAAAGGTTTATTTCTGTATTTGTCAACAGAAAGGCAGTTTCCTTGATGTCAAGTCAAAGGCCATGTCCCAGACCAGACACTTACCAGTGTAGGTGAAAGCAAAGAGAAAATATTCACCATTGTGGGGAAATAATGAAGAGTGAATTAATAAAGGTGGGATTCAGTTGAAGATTCAGAGATTTGAATTTAGGTGTTTACAGTAGAGATGCCTATGTAAGGTAGCTGTGTAAGCTCCTACTGTACGTAACAGATAAAGATCTTGATAAAGTCAGTGGAAACTAGACAGCTATTTATCTCCTTTGCTGTTTGGTCACCTGAGTCAGTTGCTGAGTCTCCTTGTCTGTACTGAGTATATCCCCATTGCCTGTAACAAAAACTTGAGCACTTGGGTCACAGCCAGATTTCTAACTTCACGTGTTTGGATCTACAGCTAAGTCCCACCTTGAATTTTTTTTTTATACTAAAAGATGAAACTGTCTTCTCTGTTTTCACATCATTCAACTTGGGTGTCTTTTAAAGGAAAATATCTATAGCTTAAGATAGAGAAGTGTTTTTCAAAAAGCCTTACTCTGTGAACAGTAGAAACTGAGGTTGGCACCAAAAGGAGCCGTCCTGCCTGGTTCAGCAAAGTTTCTTCTCTCTGTGTCAGACTGGAGAACAGACCTGCATTAAAAAATTAATCTAGCAAGAAATATGGTTCCAGGAAAGTGACACAAATTACTGCAATTACCATATTTTGGTAATGATATTCAGAGAGGAAAACTCCTTCACTGTTGTTACACTTCCTCCCAAAACTGGTCACAAAACTACACGACTTCCATTTCTGCAAAGATTGTAGATTTCCCTTTTATTTTACAGAGTTGTAAGAAAGCAAGTCTGTATCTCTATCTAGTAAGCTGCACTAAATGACAGCTGTTATAATAAACACTGGTGTTCTGTGATCAACACTGTTAATTATAACTGCATTATGTTTTGGAAGACTTGGTAGCCTGTATTTTGCATTTTCCTGTTACTGGGAAATTATCCTGGATGAAGCTAACTTACACTCTGTATTGCCATCACGCTTCTAACCTATGAAAATGCATAGTTAATCCTATAATATTTGATGTACTTCTTAGGTTTTGATTGTTTGATACCAGAGGAGGGAGGTTGATGCTTTAAATTTCCTTAGCTCTTTTTGGATCTAAAACCCTAAGAACTCTAATGCCAAAATATAAAACCAAACAGAGGTCTTTTTTTTAAATCTCATAGATGTTTTTTGCTTGGATTCTTGCTTTGACAGTGCTGTTGCTCACTGGCTATAGCGATTATTTAGAAGCACCTGATCAGCATTGATAAAAAGGGGGATTCTCTTGACATGTAGCATATGGTCTTGAAAAACAAGGCATTTTTGCTGCCATTGTATTCCAGAACCCTATCTCACTTCAGCCTTAGGATGGTAGGAACAGATGAGAGGGCAGACCTTACTTAGCCATTCAAACCCGTAAAGTTAATTTATTTGCAACTTGAGCGCTGCAAAGGGGAACACTTACATTTTGTGGTTCCAGAAAGAGATGTTTCTGATGCTTGTTCTGTCTAAAATGAAAAGCTTCTAGCATGGTTTGGTCACACATTGGAAAGTTTCAATGCCTATTTCTGTTCTCTGCAGCCCACGACATATTAAAGAAAAGGTATGTGAAACTTTCCATCCAAACTTGAAAGCATTACTTTCCTAGAACTTTTCTAAAGTATAAAATACTTAGAAGTAACATACTTTTCCTATCAGGTACTTCTTCAGAAGTGGAAACATGGAGCACCCTGGCGATAAGCTGTTTAATACAACTGTGGAAGTGTTGCCAGCTGATGTAAGTCATTTCCAACTGTAATACAGAGTGCTATTTCATTTCAGAATGATGTTCAGCGTAAGATGTCATGCCCTAGAAAATACTTCTGGAGATCTTATTGTTTTATTTTTCACAGGAAATGCTAAAAAAGGAACTGGTTGACAATGGAAGTAAATTTAACTACCCAGCAACCAAAGACGGATATTTACAGATAGGTAAATAGTTTATTGTCACTTCAAAACCTGAAATTTTGTTATTACATATAAAGTGGCTTTGCATTTGAGAATTTCATTAACTCTGTAATAAATACAACATTCCAAGGTGAGCTAGGAAAGAAAACAAACCCATTGCACTCTTGCATGTTGTAGTATATGATGTTTAACCAGTGACTATCCTATTTTAATAATGAAGAACCCTAATAGCATTGGCGAAAGCCGAGACATTTAATTAGAAGAAAAACTAACTGCACTCTCTGCAAGGTCTTAATAGGATGTATTGGGTTGTATCTGTGGCAAGGTTTTGGTAATGGGGGGCCTACAGGAGTGGCTTCTGTGTGAAGCTGCTAGAATCTTCCCTCATGTCCTCAGAGTCAATGCCAGCTGGCTCCAAGACCACTGGCGAGCGCCGAGCATATCAGTGGCTATGGTAGTGACTCTGGGGTAACAGAGCTAAGAAGAGGGGAAAGTTGCTGCACAGCAGCAACTGTAACTGGAGAGAGGAGTCAGAATCTGTGAGAGAAACAGCCCTGCAGACACCAAGGTCAGTGAAAGAGGGAAGGAGGCGCGCCAGGCACCAGAGCAGAGATTCCTCTATAGCCTGTGATGCAGACTGTGGTGAGGCAGGCTGTGCCCCTGCAGCACATGGAGGTCCATGGTGGAGCAGATACCCACCTGCAGCCTAGGGAGGACCCCACGATGGAACAGGGGGATGCCTGAAAAGAGGCTGTGCCCTCATGTGAAGCCCATGCTGGAGCAGTTCATGAAGAACTGCAGTGCATGGGAAGGACCCACATAGGAGTTCATACGGAACTGTCACCCATGGGAGGGACTCCACGCTGCAGCAGGGAAAGAGTGTGAGGAGCCCACCCCCTGGGGAGGGAGGTAGAGAACTAGGAATAAAGTTAAACCTGGGAAGAGGGGTGAGGGGAAGGTGTTTCTAAGATTTGGTTTTATTTCCCATTACCCTACCCCAATTTGATTGGTAATACTTCAAATTGATGTTTTTTCCGCAAGTTAAGTCTGTTTTGCCCATGATGGTAATTAGTGAGTGACCTCTCCCTGTCCTTAACTCACAGGCCTTTGGCAATGTTCTCTCTCCCCTGTCCAGCTGGGGGAGGGGAGTGATAGAGCAATTTTGGTGGGCACCTGGTTTCCAGCCAGGGTCAACCCGCCACACAGGATAACTGACTCTGGTTTGGATTTTGCCATGTTAGCTAAAGACAAGGATTTCTTATGATTACGAAGGCATTAACTTGTGCTCCAACCTGAAAGGAAGCTTAATACAGTGCGCACCTTCTTCCTCAGAGCGGCGTGTGACTTCTCCAAAATGAATGCAGATTCCGCGTGCCTGCCAAGGCCTGATTTCTGTTACCTAAACTAAAATGCCACTGTGTGAACAAAAATGGACGGTTGGGAGATCTGCTTTGCTTGCCACTTTCTTTTGTCTCTCTACTGCATAATTACTCTTTTGTCTCAGTGAACCAGTTTCACCTCAGCAACACTTCCGCTTTACTTTGATTTGCACCTCTCCCACCTCCCTTTGGCGTTTTGCTCTAATTAAGAGAGCCAAACCAAAATGCTGTCAACTCACAGTTGCATATGCAGGCCGATAGGAAATTAATATTGTACATGGGATGTGCGTTTTTCATTTGCCTGCAGCAGCAAGCTTAGTTAAAAAGCATTGAACTAGTGAAAAAATGCATCAGAATTGGTCCATGATTCCTAACACACCTTTTTAAAAATAATTAGATTCTCAGAAAAGTTCTCTTGGGTTATGTAACATGACTATGTGTGCCATATGTATATGGTCACCACTAACTTCTTTAAATGTATTTTCTAATGTTTCTACCTATAGGTTCTTTATTTTCTTGCATTTTTTCCAGCTCCTAGTTGCTGTAACTGAAGGAAGCTTTATCATTCACTTGTTACTGTTTCATCGTATCCAAAATACTTTTTTTCCCTAATGTTGTATCCCTGGAGTTAATTTTTTTAATTTGTAATTTAGAGCTTTTCCATAAGTATATTTCATGCTAATACATGTTTGTATAGGTCTTGGCTTATTTTTTATTTAGGTGCTTTTGAAAATGGAATTGCAGAAGGCAGTGTCAATCAGTTGATGGGAAAAATACAGGCTATTCGTCTGTCAGTCAATTCTGATTCTCCTGTATGGGTAATACTTAGTGAGGTAAGCATGTTAACAAAAGCATTTTAATTAAAGCTTTGTTAGATGAGTGTCAGTTCTTCCTGCCATACAGTACAGATAATCATAGAATCGTAGAATAGTTAGGTTTGGAAAAGACCTTAAGATCATCTAGTTCCAACCCCCCTGCCATGGGCAGGGACACTTCACACTAAACCATGTCACCCAAGGCCCCATCCAATCCGGCCCCGAGCACCGCCACGGATGGAGCATTCACAACCTCATTAATTTGTATTTAATTTCAAATGGGATTTTGTGTGGAAAAACACAAGTGGAGAATTATATTAGTTATTCAGAGGAGAGGTTAAATTTACTTTATAGAAAGTGATGGAAATGCTCAACTGGGACGATTCTCTAGTTTTGAAGTGCTGTAAATACAGCCACTAGAATTTGGGTCATGATAAACAAACCAACCAAAGGAGACAGGGAGGCTTTTCTAGATTTTTTCAGTCACTATCTTGGATATTAATTATAATATGCAAACATTTTCAGATTAGTGTGATTTTTTGATTCTTCAAGTATTCTCCCACGTGTCTGAATTTGTGTGAACCCCTAAGCAGAAAATACTCAGCAGAAGTCACTGAAGAAACTACTACAGCCTTAAAGCCATACTTGGAAGGAAGGAAAAGCTAATGTCTTAGGCAATGCTTCTGCAGGCTTTAGAAAATAAGACATTTTGTTTTTTTCCAGGTATTCATCAAGACACCTGAAAACTGAAAAAAAGAATATTTGGTTTGTCGCTTGTTACAGATTGTTTAAAATGATTGTGTCATTTGAAATGTTTTTGGGAAATTATAATCCACCTTGGACATCTACCTGCGCAGAACTCCTGCATCACAGAATCACACAGAATCACAGAATAGTAAGGGCTGGAAAGGACCTCAAGATCATCGAGTTCCAACCCCCCCGCCATGGGCAGGGACACCTCCCACTAAACCATGCCATCCAAGGCTATGTCCAACCCCACCTTGAATGCCGCCAGGGATGAAGCATTCACAACTTCCCTGGGCAACCCATTCCAGGGCCCCACCACCCTCACAGTAAAGAATTTCTTCCTGAGATCCAATCTAAACCTCCCCTGTTTAAGTTTAAACCCATTACCCCTTGTCCTCTCACCACAGTCCCTCATGAAGAGTCCCTCCCCAGCATCCCTATAGGCCCCCTTCAGGTATTGGAAGGCTGCTATGAGGTCTCCACGCAGCCTTCTCTTCTCCAGGCTGAACAGCCCCAATTTTCGTAGCCTATCTTCATACGAGAGGTGCTCCAGTCCCCTGATCATTTTCGTGGCCCTCCTCTGGACTTGTTCTAACGCTTCCATGTCCTTTTTATGTTGAGGACACCAGTCACTTCCTTGGCACTTGAAGCACAACTGCACCCTCATTCTCCTGCTCATGCATTGCATCCTGACAGCAGTGTGAGAAACGAACTCCCCCATGCGCTTGTGTGGAGTTGCATTAAATACATTAAATTAATGAAGAATTGTATTCTTAATGCAAGAGTATTTTTATTTAGAATACGATTAAATTTATTTTATTACATTAAAACAGTTCAGAAGGGTGTTTTTTAAAGACCTCCTCTAATATTTTGATAATTTACAGTATTGTTTATGTACTGTGGTGCTATACGTATGTGAGTGTAGAGATATATATATGTACATATGCATGCATGTATGTCTTGGAGCAAATACCGCAGGCCTTACTAGGTTAAGAGTTTAATGCAGGTTAAGAATTAATGCAGTAATTCAGAGTGCTTAGCAATACACAGAGGGACACCTTTATCCATCAGCACTTACATTAAAAAGAAGGGTTGAGTGAAACCGGGACCAGTGGATCGTTAAAAAGCAGCACCTAAAACTGCAGCTAGGGAAAGAAGGGAAATAAAGAGGCTCTGCATCGAACTGTATGGCACGAGAAGGGCAGAGCTGCCTCAGATCATCTTGTTCTCTGCTCATACAGAAGCCTGAGATATTTAGTCACAAAAACTTGTACTAGAAAATAAAACACAACTTGTATTACATTAAAGGAAGTTAAAATTGAGTTTTCTCAAGTAATTCTCTCTCTGAACCTGCTTTGGTATCTTTGGGGAAAAACAACTGAGCAGGGCCCTCTACCCAAAATGGCAAAGCAAGAGAGAACCTCCAGAACACAAGTATTTTC
Source organism: Amazona ochrocephala (assembly GCA_039720435.1). Lineage (NCBI taxonomy): Eukaryota > Metazoa > Chordata > Aves > Psittaciformes > Psittacidae > Amazona > Amazona ochrocephala. Next base: position 69,881,202 of record CM077879.1, read on the forward strand.
CTGAAGAGCTTTAGAAACTTGTATAGGTATGAAAATGATTAAAGTGTGGGTCTTCTTCTGATGCCTCAGTTCAGTTTTTAGCATATCGTAGCTTTTAGTTCTTTCACCGAAATCACATCCTGTCATGGGGATTATCTTCAGGATCTTGTCAGGAGCTTCAGAATGGCAAGTTCTTGTAGACTCTGTAACTTTATAGTCTGAACTGCCCTCATATAAAGCCTGTTTCACCTGCCAGCAAAAGAAGTAGGAATCAAAGCAGAAGCAGCATTTCATGTAGAACATTTTACTAATTAAGTGTGTGAACTAGTAATAACTTAGAATCTTCTTTTCACATTGCTTTTACTGCAACCAAGTCACAAGCAGGGAGCAGCGTTTGCATTCAGGCTGCCTTGTACTCACCTGTTACAGGAAGGTGTCACTGTAATGAGGTGATTCTTAGAACTCACTAAGAACTTGCCAACAAAGTTGACAAGCAAGTATTCTTTATTGCAGTGCAGTATTTATTTATTTTAATTTATTGCAGGGGATAGCTCCTCCTAACGTGTCTCCCAGCGCTGCAATAAAGAATACCTGTTTGTCAATTTCAACTTTGTTGGTGAGTTCTTAGCAAGTTCTATAAATCAATTTGGCAACCCAGATGGGACCCTCTCTGCTCAGCTGCAGGACCTGCTGAGGACAGGGCTCCCTAGGGCCCTTAGGAATTTTTCCCAGAGGGACTCCTCAACTCATTCAGATCACTGTGGGAGCAGACAAGGACCATCTTTAAGAAGGTATTCTTTTGTAAGTGTTATTTTGTTTTGGTTATTCTCTAAGTTGTTCCGCAAGTCGTACGAGACATCCTGCACAGAAATTTGTTTGGCGAGACAGAGAGGTCTTGTTTGGATTTTGATGGGCTAACCTTTGTTTGGAGCTTTCCGTAAAGTGAGACATAGAGTTCTCATAGGAAGGAATATACCTGACTGCTAGCACCTGACTGGTGTACATTTGGAACCCTTGTCTGTGACTTACTGATATTTGACCTATTTTTGTGGATTATCACGGTAATGATTTTGGTATTGACGATATGATATTGTTACTGCTGTACTGTATGTTGTGGTTCCGTCATTAATGGCTGTTTTTCTAACTGGATTTTGTTTCTGTTTCAAGTGTTGTAGCTGTGTGGAGTGTGCTTGTGGGATCCCTTGTATGTGTGTGTGTGTTGAGGGCAGGGCTTGGTCAGTGGGGTATGTCGCTGCACCAAGAGATACTGTTCTGCATGTATTTTGTTGTTGGGGTCGCGCTGAAGTTTTTGTGTAATATACAACTGCTATGTTTTGTAAGAAAGAACCTCATTTTGGGGTACCAGCGGCTATCTCTTCTAACCAAGACTCACATTTCAGTGCAAAATTGTTGCAAGAAATCAGCAGGAAATTGGAAAATGATTGGCAATTACATGTTCCATATAGGCCTCAAGCCAGTGGACGAGTAGAAAAAATGAATCATCTAATCAAACAAATCAGTAAAATCTTTCAAGAGACAAATTTGTACTGGTATCAGGAGTTACCATTGGCCTTGCTAAGAATCAGAACAAAGCCTTGGTCAAAGGAAGGAATTAGTGCGTTTGAAAGTATATGTGGGAGACCATATCCATCCTAGTTTAAAGGGGAACATCTTCAGGAAGTAGGAGAAGGCTGTCTCAAACAGTTTTTGATAAATTTAGAAAACAATTAGAAGAGATAAGTAAAAGAGTACTAGGAAGCAGGGCAAGAGGCTTGGATTACCCTAGCCATCCTTTTAAATCAGGAGATTGGGTTTATATCAAAAAATTTTCAGGTGACCAGGAAATGTGAACTGCAGCGGGTCTTAGAGGGCTCGAAGGCAGGTGCATGGTGGACGCTGAGCATAGGTAATGAGGGACGGGTGCCAAACCAGGATGGGCGGGGAGCCTTAGAAATGGCCCGAACAGCAATAGTTGGGAACCAGGAGCTGTCCCGAGCGCAGCGTGCATCCACTGGATGGGGTTTTCAGACTTCCCTCCTGGCTGTTCAGTAAGGATTTTCATAGAATTGCAGAATGGTTTGGGTTGGAAGGGACCTTAAACATCATCCAGTTCCAACCCCCTGCCATGGGCAGGGACACCTTCCACTAGACCAGGTTGCTCCAAGCCCCATCCAACCTGGCCTTGAACACTGCCAGGGATGGAGCAGCCACAGCTTCTCTGGGCAACCTGTGCCAGAGCCTCACCACCCTCACAGGGAAGAATTTGTTACTTTTATCTAACCTAAATCTCCCCTCTGTCAGTTTACAGCCATTCCCCCTTGTCCTGTCCTTCAAGACCTCGTCAAATGCCCCCTCCAGATTTCTTCCTGGCCCCTTTATGCACTGGAAGCTGCTCTGCAGTCTCCCTGGAACCTTCTCTAGGCTGAACAGTCCCAGCACTCTCAGCCTGTCTCCACAGCAGAGGTGCTCCAGCCCTCTGATTATCTCTGTGGCCTCCTGTGGACTTGCCCCAACAGCAAGCATGGAATTCCTTATGTACTTTTGGATGTTAGTAGCAACAACCACCACACACAAGTGAATTATCTGGGCTTCTAACACCTTCTGTTAGGCGAGGAACTGTTACAGATGATGTGTAGCTTCCATTTCACTCTGCAAGCAACTTGCAACCGGGGCTTTTCCATTTAATAATGTTCTGCACTGAACCTGCCCACACCTTCATGCACTGCACCTATAGGGCCATGACAGCAGCGTCTATATGAACGACTGCAGGCTGGAGCACGCACCGATATGCATCAAAGTCAATATGTGTCTGCAGTCTCTCCTAGTAACTCACTGTCGAGGGGAAGCAGGGCCTTGGCCTCTGGAAGAAGGCGCCTCTCGTCGCCGGTTCAACGCGAGGAGAGCCAAGATCGCGACTGGTCGCCGAATGCCGTCGCCGCTACGAGGCCGAGGTGCAGCCTGGGAAGGTGCTGCCGCGCGATTGGCTCTGGCAGCACGTGCGGTGAGACCGGCGGCAGAGGGCCGAGCCCGGATTGGAGCACGCAGCACGGAGGGCCCTCCTCGATTGGCCCGCTGTCCCCGCCCACGCGCACCCTGCTGTCGCGGTTCGCGCTCGGATTGGGTGAGGCCGCGCCTGCCCCGCTCTGATTGGCTTGGGCGGGGCGGCGGGAGCGGCCGCGGCGGCACCTGCTGCCGGGCGCTCGCATCCCCGGGAGCGTAGGGAGCGCTGGCGCGCATGCGCGAACGGTGATGCCCTGGGAAAAGCGGTGGCGCTCGCGCCTTGGAGTGTGTCTTACTGCTGGTAATCCGCCCGTCGCTATGGGGAGGGGAGTGCCGGGCCGGGCCTGCCCTGCTGCGGCGGGGGGCCGGCTCTCGGTGCTGGGCGGGCATTGGGTAACCGGGAGAGGGGAGGAAGAGCCAGCAGCCCAGGCCCGTGGTGTGGGTGCGTGTCGTGGGTGCAGAGTGTTCTTCCTCCCTCCCTCCCTGCTTCCCTCCGCTGCCCGGCAGGTGCGAGGGCGGTCTCCGCCGGAGCGCTGTGTGTGGCAGGGGGTGGGGGGGGCAGGAGGCGTTCCTCACGCGCCGGCCGTTACCAGCCGTTAGGCTGCTCGCTGCGCGAGGGCTGGAGCGCGAGTCTCAGCTGTGGCGGATCCCGTACACCCGCCCGGTGGGGCCCTGGGGCGGGGGTTCGAAGCCGGTCCCCGGGCGTGAGGAGAGCCGCTTCGTAAGGGGAGCGCGGCCCGTGCCTGCAGTCTGTGGCCTCCCTTCCTGGGCTTCCAGCGAGTCGTCTCTGTGTAAAACGTGGGAATGGGGCTCGTCTTGGGTGCTGCCTGAACGCCGAGTGGCCACTTGACTGAAGGGGGGTGGTTTGTTTCATTAATTGAAAAATAACATCTTTGTGGAGGCTTTGCACAAGCTGACTGTAGTAACAAAATAGCTTTATGAGGCACTCATGCGAGTTCAGCACTGTGGCTTTATAATTGTGTTAATTTCAGTATAATGTTATTCGTGCTTTGGAAAAAGAAAGCGAAATTCTCATGCAAGACAAAGGAATAAAAAAGACTTGTTTAAGAACCATGGTAGTGTTCAAGGCCAGGTTGGATGGGGCATGCAGCAACCTGTGGAGGGTGTCCCTGCCCATGGCCAAGGGCGTTTGGACCCAGATGAGCTTTAAGGTCCCTTTTAAGCCAAACTGTTCTTTGATTCTAACTCCAGGGTGCTTTTCATGGAGCAGCTTCAGCTGGATGTTGTCTTTGGTTAACTGATGTCAGTGCAGCTGTGTGTGAGAAGAGTAAGTCAGCACATGACTATGTGTGGAAGAACACGTGGGGGAAAGAAGTACTTTGCATTGGCCCTGGGTGGAATTGATACTGAGCCTTGGGAAAAGCCCATGTGTTGGTGCTGGATGCAGAAGGTTTGGACCTCTGAGTGGTGAAAGGCTGTTACTGGCAGCCTTATTACGCCTTTTTTGCTTGAGAATGCAAAACTCAGAGTATCACGAGGAAGGCATGGCCTTCTTCAAAGTACATGGAAAAGTTAGCAATACTCTAAAAGATCTTGACCACTCTTTACTTCTGCATGAAATGGAATATCAATGCCATTAATTTCATGGCATGTGTAGACTATGCAAAGACTATGGTGCAGAAATATGAAGGTTGCCATACTTGCACTGTGCACCCATATGTAGAAATTGAATTGTTCAGGTGGAACTGGACCCCAGGAGGTATCTGCTCTGACCTGCTGTTCACAGCAGGGTCAGCCTTGAGGCTGATTCAGGCTGCTTGGGCTTTCTCTGGTCAGTCTTAGGAAAACCCCAAGGATTGAGACTGTGTGTCTGTACCAGTGCTTGCCTGCCTTCAGTGGGGGGGGGAAGTTCTAATAGTCAGAATATTCTTTCAATTTATGCCTCTTGTCTTTTCTAAATACTAAGGAGCCACTAAATACAGTGGCTCCTTACTTTAGTTGCAATATTATGTGATGTTGCAGCAGTGTGGCTGGTCCCAAGAGTGCTTTACAGTAGTACTGCTGGCTCAGTGCAGAGGTGCTGCAGTTGCCCATGCTCCCACGGTAAAAAGTGACCAAGCTATGCAAAGATTAAGTTTAAAATTGCAGGTCTAAAGTTATATATGTTGATAAGGTTATCTATATGTGTAAAGAAAGCTGAATATATTCTGCCCCTCATAAAAGGAATGACAGGGAATCCCATTTTGGAGGTGTAATTATTATTGGATAAATTTCTATGACTCAACTTCTGTGATTACAGCTTTTCACACTGAAGAATGGCTTGACAATTCTCTTATGGGTCGTTCTATAGCTATATTGCATTCCCAATTGAAACTAGTGCCCAGATATATGGTTTTGCAATTGCCTGTTTGCTGCAGCTCTCTGAAACATGTTTTGGAAGACATGGGCCTTTGGTGCTGAGGCCAAGACTACTTGTAAACATGTTTTGTCTTTGTATGAGGCCCATAAACTGGGATAACTTGTTTTGTTCTGCTCAGGAGCTTTTAACAGTGGGGATCCTTTTGGCTTGTTTTTAAGATCACCTTGAGGAAAAAAAAACAAAACAAAACACAAAAACAAAAAGTTTTTTTTATAGGCCTTCATGTGTTAATAGAGACAAGTGTGAAGCCTGATGTGTTTTGAGACCAGAAACTCTTTGGCTGAGTTGAAAGATTCATTTTACATTTAAAGACTGTAGTGCTGGCAGAGTTCATAAGAGTAAAAGATGTAATGATCTTGTTTAAAACTATCTTTGCCTGGCAAGTGAGTGATAACTGTAATTGTTCTTGATAATGTATGTCATTGTTTCTAGGATTATGTTAAAAGTGTGCCATCTCTTCTTGAAGCAAAAGTAAGAGGTATAACTGAAGACTGAGTGAAATCAGGAATGTCCTAGGCTAGGATCAGGGAGTAGTGATAAGACTTGGCTATGAATGAAGTGAAAGCATCAGGAGTTTAGGGAGGGGAACTGTATGGAATGATATTAGTCTGGTTTCTTGCTAGTCTATGTATGGAACAAGTACATAGGGTTAATTACAGCAAAATTACTGTGAAAGGCATTTTGAGTCTTACACACAATACACCTGTAAAGTATTAACAAAGAAAGATGTATCTCTTCATTTGCTTTGGAGGAGAGGAAGCAACTACCTGTATGACAAACTAGCTAAACTAAGGGGTAGGCAAGTTTTATGCTAAAAAAGGAAGTCTAATATCTGATTTTATATGCCACTTTAGCTGAGAGCTAAAGAGTCCCAGAAGGTATCAATATGAAATTTGTCAACTGTTTGTCCTAATGTGATGATTAAGAACAAGAGAAAGGGTGTGGTAAAGCTTGATACCCTCAGACAAAGGTGTTCAAAAGCACACTGTAAAATGGGATGTTCATGTATGATAAGTTGAATGACTTTACATATTCAGGGCAAGATTACTTTTAGTTCTTGAATTGGCTAAAGAAGTCTATGAATTAACGGTATCCATAGGTTTTAACTAAAAAGTAAAATACTAAAAACCTAGTAAAATTTGCAGGTAACTTTTGAGATTGACTTCTGTGTTAATAACTGAGAAAAAGCAGGAACCATGGACTTGCCATACTCAAGCCAAATACACAGAAAAGTAAAATGCTTGAATTGCTTAGCAAATCTGGTGATGTCAGTAAGAGACTCTCACCTTCCAGTATAAGGTGGTATCTTGAATTGCTGGGATATTTTGGGTTGAAGTGGTAAACACTTCGGTTGCTAAAGAGCGATGACATAACTAAAAGGGTGACTGCTTTCTCAGGCCCAGAAAGCACCTCAGCAGCAGAATATTTAGTATGATTAGTAGTGGCTAAAAGTAATGCAAGGTTTGAAAATTTTTTATGATAGCAAAGTAAGTATCAGTATTTGTCTTTCTTTTTAAACTTACTGTGGCTAGAAATTAGTAAAAAACAAGGATAAATACCAGTGCGGTGGTGTCCTGATCTTGGTAAGGGCAGAGTTATTTTTCTTCTTAGTCGCTGGTGCGGTGCTGTGTTTTGGCTCCAGTCTGAAACCAGTGCTGGTAGCACACTGATGTTTTTAGCTATTGCTCTGTAGTGCTTACTCTGATCAAAGACTTTTCAGTCTCTTATTCTCTGCTGGTGAGGAGGACGTAAGAAGCTGCGAGGAAGCAGAGACAGGACACCTGACCCAAACTAGCCAAAGGGGTATTCCATACCACAGCACATAATGCCCAGTCTATAACCTGGAGGGAGTTACCAGAAAGGAACCAATTGCTGCTCTGGTTGGGCTGGGTATCAGTCAGCGGGTGGTGAGCAATTGTATTGTGCATCACTTGTGTTTTCTGAGCTTTCATTTCTTCTCCTGTTGTTTCCTATTATCATTACTGTTGGTGTTCTTTCTATTATCAATGTATTTTACTTTATTTTTTAAACTGTTCTTATCTCAACCTGTGGGGTTTACATTCTTTCAATTCTCCTCTACATCCTGCCCAGGGAGGGAGAGAAAGGGGGAGTGTGAGCGAGTGGCTGGATGATTCAGAGTTGCTGGCTGGATCTGAACCACAACAGTCCTTTTTGGTGCCCAACATGGGGCATGAAGGATTGAGCTAATGGCAGATCTGACCAGTGTGTCAAAATAAATTTGTTATAAACTTTAATTGTCTTGGTTTAGTAGTCTGCAGGTCACAGTGTTGGATTGATTTGCTTTCAGAGTTGTGTTTGGTCTCAAGAGTTGTGTTATATACATATCTTGCTGGCAGTATGTTCCCTGTTTTGGTGTTTATCAGCTTTGGGGCCTGGGCTAAAGTTCTCATTTTGTTGTACTTTATAGTAGTGGCTTGTGATACAATATTGTTGCTGGTCATGAAACTGATGTGGTGTATGTTCTCACTACTGCTGTCACCTCTATACTGTGGGAGCCATGTAACAGAGGCTATTAATAATCATACCTCTTCCTTTTTCTCCTTGGAGAACCAACCAATGGAGGAGAAATTCCCCCACAAATCTCTCACTAGGCTATTCACAGCAACATTTTAGCATTTTGAAAATTCTTTACATTCTTGGGATGCTGAAACCAGCCTGGCCCCATTGCTAGGAATCAAGATGTTGTTGAATATGGTTCAGATCTTGCTTAGGATTAAACAGCTATGTGTGGCTACTTCAACCTGCATGAGAAGCACTGCAGCTCAAAGGAGAAAAAGTGACTCCAGTGACAAGAATTTTGGCTACTTCAACCACTGTGACATGCACTATAGCTACTTAAATCCCAGTGGTAAGCACTATGGCTACTCAAACCTTGTTGACAAGCATTTGGAGCCACTTCAGGCACCACAATTATTTTAATCTCCGTAACAAGCGCTGCAGCCACTCAAACCCCAGTGGCAAGTATGGTGGCTATTCAAACTTTGGTGAAAAGCACTGCAGCTGTTTTAATTCCTGTAATCAGTATTGCAACTATTCAAACCCCAACAACAGACACAACCACCAGTTAGACCCTGGCAATGGGTGATATAACTGAATCAGAGAACCAGCCTGTGTTGGTTATCTGTTGCCCCTATATGCACGAGGAAATGGAAACAAAAGCCAACTCCTTCAGTGAAAGAAGGTGAAGAAGGGCCATTATCAGAACTAGAGGAACCATTACCAGAAACAGAGGAAGAGGCAGAATAGGAGGTAACTTCTTGATCCCTATCCTTGACTGAACTGTGGTATATGTGAAAGGTTTTCAGCTATTGTCCAGGCAAGCACATCATCACCTGAATGCTGTGATGCTGGGACAAAGGGGCCAGCAGTCACAAACTAGAGGGTAAGGAATCCAGGCAACTGAGATCACTTGCAAGGGAAGGGGAATTTGACAAAGTGATAGTGAAAGAGAAATGAGTCCTCAGCCTCTGGAGACAGCTCTTGTCAGCTGTGAAGGAAAGGTATCACTAAAGGAAGATGTTGTGCTACCCAGGCAAGTGGACCGCAATAGAGGCCTTCAGTTCCTGAGGAAATTAGCTGTTCTGGAGAAGATTTATTGTAACTTAGATGCTGAAGAGCCACCCATAGATACAGATGAAGTTGAATGTACACGACCAGTGTGGCAGAAATTTACACAGAGTATAATTTTGGCAACAGTGAGTTGGAGGGAAGCAGCAGCACCAACAGTGGATAAAGTGAGTTGTCAGCTCTGGGAGTTTGAAGACAGTATCACCCCTTCCATTATTTCAGCTGTAGAAAAACTGTCTCAGGAGTTCCAGCAATTGAGAGATGGTGTATCCAGCTCCCCACATGTACAGACCTGCATCTCGGTTATTAACAGAAGGTGCCCTGTTGCTTGAGAGGGAAGATATTAGAGATACTCACTGTGAAGCACCTTACGGTTTTACCTGTGGAATCATGGAGAAGACATGAGAAAGTGGGATGGAAAACCTTCATCAGTTCTGAAGTAACAGGTATGTGAATTGCAAAGAAAAACAGTAGTGAATGGAGGAAACTTTCCTCCCAGGAAAGTTGCGGCTCCAGTCTGGTATGCAGTTTCCCAGATGTTTTGGAAGAGCTGGATTTTACTCATGCTCCTATGAAAAGGAATTCTAATCCCTTTGTACAAGTAAGTGCAGAATCTTATGATCACTTATTAGAGGGGGCCCCTCCTCCAGCCAGGTGGAGGTGAGGGACAGTCGGATTTACTGGACTGTGGATCAGATGGCCTGGCACATCAGTCCCACAGAAGTGCAAGGCTCTAGTAGAAACTGACGCACGTATACCCTGATGCCATCAAGCTGTCATGGGGTGTAACCCATTTGTATTTCTGGAGTGACAGGAGGATCCCAAGATTTGACTGTACTGGTGTCTGCAATCAGCCTAACTAAGAAGGAGTAGCAAGAGCACCCCATTGTGACTGGTCCAAAGGCTGCATGCGTCCTTGGCATAGATTACCTCAGGAGAGGGTACTTCAAAGGCACAAAAGGGTACCGATGGGCTTTTGGTATATCTGCCTTGGAGGCAAAGGAAATTGAGCAGCTGTCCACCTTGCCTGGTCTCTCAGAGGATCCTTCTGTTGTGGGGTTGCTGAAGGTCGAAGAACAACAAGTGCCAGTCTCGACCACAGCAGTGCACCGGTGGCAATATCGCGCCGACCGAGACTCCCTGATTCCCATCCATAAGCTGATCCATAGACTGGAGAGTCAAGGAGTGATCAGTAGGACCCGCTCACCCTTTAATAGCTCCATATGGCCGGTGTGAAAGTCTAATGGAGAGTGGAGACCAGCAGTAGACTATCTTGGCCTGAAGGAAGTCGCACCACCCTTGAGTGCTGACGTACTGGACATGCTAGAACTTCAGTGTGAACTGGAGTCAAAGGCAGCCAAGTGCTATGCCACAACTGATATTGCCAGTGCATTTTTCTCAATTCCTCTGGCAGCAGAGTGCAGGCCACAGTTTGCTTTTACTTGGAGGGGCGTTCAGTACACTTGGAACTGACTGCCCCAGGGGTGGAAACACAGCCCTACCATCTGCCGTGGGCTGATCCAGACTGCACTGGAACAGGGGCAAGCTCCAGAACACCTGCAATACATTGATGACATTATCGTGTGGGGCAGTACAGTGGAAGAAGTTTTTGAGAAAGGGAGGAAAATAATCCAAATCCTTCTGAAAGTCATTTTTGCCATAGAACAAAAGTAAGGTCAAGGGACTGGCACAGGAGATCCAAACTATCAATTTCATTTTCCCTAATGAAAGGGATGTTACTTTTTGCTACACTGTAGAGGCTGATTCACTTTGATTACTTGTTTAGATTGTTAAGGAATAAAAAGAAATAGAATCATAGAATAGTAAGGGTTGGAAAGGACCTCAAGATCATCGAGTTCCAACCCCCCCGCCATGGGCAGGGACACCTCCCACTAAACCATGCCATCCAAGGCTATGTCCAACCCCACCTTGAATGCCGCCAAATAAAAGCAGTCTGACTTCTTAAAAACATATATATACTGCAGTCACGTTCTTGCTAGATTTGTGGCCTGGCAAGGTAAGGGAACAGGCTGCAAATGCTATTGTAGGGACAACAGGAGGGGGAATAAAGTCTGAGTCATGGCTGTCTGGTAAGAAATTTTTCAAATTAAGATACAGTGCTTTGCTAAAATACTATAGTGATAATACTTTATTTGTATCAGTTGACAGGTAGACTTGGTGATCTTAAAGGTGTTTTCCAACCATGTTGATTCTGTGATCTGTATTTCTTATTATAATATGTTTTTTCTCCTACAGATAAAATCTGGGGTAAAATTCCAATGGTATTGAAAATATCCTTGCAATGAAATTTGAAACTTTAAATTAAAATTTAAAGAATTAAAACTTTCAGTTCTTCAGATAACCAGGATGTACCTCCAGTGGGATTGGCTGTGCTTGGGTGTCCTGATAATTAGCTCAGTTACTGCAGAAATTGAAGACAAAGGAACTCTGGATTCCAATGTTGAAGTAGAGGATTTTGACAAGCAGTCTCAAGAAGCTGATGTTGACAGAGATAAATCTTCCTTAGAGGTAAGATGACAGAAGTCTTTAGTTAAAGCTTGTTGCATTATAAGATATGTAATTATAACTACTAGAGAAATTGGTGGACAAATGTATTTGAGAAAGAGCACGTTAACAAGCAGTTGACAACTGTGTGGGTGTCAAACCCACCAGTTTTTTTCAGTTGCTGTATGTGACATGTAGGACAAGGTTAACAAATGATCCTGCTATGCCAAAGTGTGAACACATCTCCTGCCTATGATGAATAGTCATGAAGAAGGTTTTGCTAGTCTTTGCTTCAGTCTAGATACATAACCTTTTTGTTGTAACTCCTAACATGCCATTGCTAGAGAAAACAGCAAAAAGTGTCTTGGTCTTGCTGATTTTTGAGTTTAGACCAGTTCTTGATTTCATCAGCTACGTTTTGACATTTTGTTCCCAAAAAACCTTGCTTGTTACGCTCTACTTCACAATATTCATAAATCCTTTTTTCAACTTTTGACTGCATAGCTTAACTGTAATGTGCCAAGTAGACAGGAAACCAGAAAAATGGAAAACATTGCTAGAAAGAGGGAGGAAGCAGAGAATTGGTGCACGCTTGGTAAATTTGGTAAATTTCCTGGAGTTTTATTACACATAAGATGTGTAGCAGTACTTTAGTTATGAGCTTTTTAGGAAGCAGTTTCTAAAATTCACAGATGGGAAATTGCTCACTGTTAGAGGGATGCACCCAAACTGTGAAAATGAGAGGGGTGGGGAAAGGTGGTTTGTGCTGTTAGATATTTCTAATGAACAAAATCTGGTGGTCTGTCTGGGTGGAACTACTTCTAGAGGTATGATAGTGTATTTCAACTTAACAGTTCTAATTTATATTAGAGTATGCACCTGTACTTGTGTTTTAGGTTGTGTACCAGACTCCAAAGCCAACTGGGGAAGTGTATTTTACAGAAACCTTTGATGGAGTATTGGCTGGGTAAGCTTATGCCTTAAAATTTTAAATTTTGAGCACTTCAACATATAGTGGGAGGACTTACTTTGTATCATTTTTCTGCTAGTATCTCTATAAAAATTAATTTTTACAGGGGTTACAATTGGGAAAGCTGGTAATGCTTGCTACAAATATAGCATAATGTTAGCCTGATAGTTAACTTTTCAGATATATTGCTTGGTTTTGTGCAAACATTGATTAACAAATGCAAAAACTTAACTGGGATGCTTGAAAAATGTCATTCACCCCAATTTCTAGCTTCATGAGATCTGTGAAAAGATGAGTTTGTCTTCCTGCTAAATTTACTATTCAAAGCTTTTGCTGCAATGCTTTGGAGGTTTTGTTTTTTTTTTTTGGTCTAGCTGTGCATAATTTACATAAAGATAACAACTATGGAACTAAGCTGTATGAGAAGGTAAGCAGTGTGTTGCAATTCTTCCCTGAAATTTGGGAAACAGTGCGTATAAGTTGACTAGGTAAATCACCAGAGTAGAATAGCTTTTTTTGAGAATGCGTCTTGAAAATCTGTGCGACTTGTAGAAATGTTTTATTTCCTTGTTGGTCTTTCTTCTGGTAGACCAAGGATCTAGTTTGCCATTTATATTGTGAAGCTTTTCCAGCATCTCTGGAAAAACAAATCTGACTGAAATTGGAGAAAATTTGAAAGTTATTCATGAAATTTGAAAGTTATTCATCCCTGAAATACTCCGTGCAGAGGATGATTCAGAATGAATAAAGATAGTTCTTTGTAGAATTAATAACAAAAATGTAGTATTACAGTTGATACAATGAAGAGTTCAGTGACACTGTTGACTTAAGATATTCCTGTACATGGCTTGGGATAGAACCGTTGTATGGCCAGATGAGGGTGGGTTGCCCTTTCTTTCTTTTCATTTTTTTTTTTTGTTTTCCTTTTCCAAATAAACACTTTGTCTTACATGCGAAATGTGCGTATTTTTTGGTGACCTCAATTTGATAAGCTGAGTTTGCCTTGTTCATAGTCTCAAGGAGATCAGGAGATGGTTTTCCCTGTTAGGATATCCTGTGTGCAATACACTTAGAACGTGTTCAATGCATGATTGCATTTCTCATTTGGACACTTTTACCTCTGCCTTTTGTCCCTTGCTATACATATATACTGTTACTGTCAGGTAGCATTAAAGTTTCTTTGGGTGGTTATTTTCTTTCCTTATCGTATTGAAGATATTACACTTGAACCTTGCTATTTTCCATGTATTTTTGACGTTATATGCTTATGTAAAATTCTTGCATTTTGCCAAACTTACCTTGTATATAAAACTGAAGTTTATTCAGGATAATTGAGTTACTTTAGTGCTATAATTGTATAATCTATTATAATCTTAGGAAGTATTGTGAAATGCTCTATTAGACTAATCTATTTTAATTTTTCCTTTTGTGGTCTTTGAACTGCACAAAGTTCCATGATGCTGACTGGCAGAACCATATTCTCATATTCACAGCCTAGAAGCAAAAGCTGGTTTTCCTGTGCTTGTTAAATAATACAGCTTTGCGTAAGTAGTTCAGTGACTACTACACTTTTTGTTTTAGGTGGGTATTGTCTAAAACCAAGAAAGAAGATACAGATGAAAACATTTCTAAATATGATGGTAAATGGTTTTAATGTTCATTTCCACTGTGTAGTTTCTAATGTTCTGTTGCTCTTTGAGAAGCAGCTACCTCTTACACTGAACTTTGCTTTGAAAACTTTGAAAAAAGTTTGTATAATGACTGTTACCCTAAAACAGAAATGTGAAATTTTGCTCATTGGATTGTTTAGTGTGAAGATAATTTTCTATTTTTGTCATGCCAACAATCTATTGCAATGAATGATAGTAAAGTACCCTCTGGCACCTGAATATTTGGTATTGATTGTGAATAACGCTTCTTGAGAACTGCCTTCTCTGAAATCATGTAAGAAAGATTTACCATTTTAGTCTTGGTTGTTAAATACATTTCTAAAGCAGCATGTTCTGTGTTGCCGTGTCTATCCTACTGATTCATGGGTTGGTCTCTGTCATGGTTTAAACTTGAAGAAAATTAACTTTATTCCAGCCCAGTCTCCAGGTCCAGCCTCTGAAATAAACTGAATGATGTTTTTGTTTAAAATACTTTTTCAGAATGCCTGTGCTTGAATATAGGGTTCTCCAGTCGGTCTTGTACAGTTTTTTCTTACAGTAGTCTAAAACAAATCTGTAAATTAGTAAAGAAAAAGTTGTTTTGATGGATTTTATCATTGGGGTTTGCATTTACAGATTCCTAGGATAGAAATACCTGCTTTAATATAATTTTAAACTAACAGATGTGTGCTCCATGGCAATAATTTTGCCATATGAATTTATTTCATTCAAGAGAAAATGTCCCTACCCATTCAAGGAAGATGTCCCTGCCTGTGGCAGAGGGGTTGGAACTAGCTGATCTTTAAGGTCCCTTCCAACACACATCTTTCTGTGATTCTGTAAAGCAGGGAGAACAGGAAAAGTTTCTCCTGCAGAAGACAAGTATTTGCCACTGTTCTTTTGTCAAATGAAATCAATTAATGTTACTAGAAAGTGGTAAGCAAACATTACTTGTAGGGTTTTGCTGTGTAAATCTGTATAGAAGAGATGGTTTTACCAGAAATACTTGCAATTAAACAGAAATCCAGTGGAAGTTTACACACGCTACAGGTTTGTGCAATAAACTTAATGAAATTTTGTGGTCTAAACGCATTTAATGTTAAATGTGTACATTTTTCTATTCCATTTCATTGGTTTGTGGTGGATTATGGTAAGGATGTGGTTCTTTCCTACTTTGGAGTCCATGACTTTTTTTTTCCTTTGAGTTGAAATATTCTGTTCTATGCATAAAACTGAGATTTTTGGTAATTTTCTTGGCTGTAACAGTTATGATACTAGGAGTTTTACTGCTGTACGAAGAGCTACTTGGGGTAAAGAAAAAAGAAAAAGCTTATCACTTATTGTAGTTAAAACTACTTTATCTGTTTTTCCCTAAGCTTTCTCTCCTCCTTGCTGTCTGAGCCAGAACAATGGGTTAGATGGGTCTTTGGCACGACACAGTTTTTATTTTTATCCTTTAACTGTGGAGCTGGAATTCTCATAGTTTCAAATTTATTGAAAAGTGCTGGTTGAAACATTCTGTTATTGATTTGATAGAAAAATGGGAGCAGCAAATTTGTGTACCATGAATTTCTTTTTAACTGGAGGAGGGGGACACAATTTGAGTGCTGTACAGCAGTTAGTTTGGGGGAATGGAAACTGGACTTGAGTAATGTTTTATATACACAGCAGGATTACCAGTATTGGATGGGGTTATTATTGCTTAACTTCTTTGACATCAGACGTCAAGATTTTTCCCTACTTTAGCAATTGGTCTTTATTTGCTTTCAATGGGGCTGTGATTTCTTTACTTCAGCCTACATTTCTTTCAAAGACTCTGTGTTTGTGTGTGTGTGTGTGTGTGTTAGGAAAATGGGAAGTAGAAGAGCTGAAAGAAAACACAGTGCCTGGAGACAGAGGATTAGTGTTAAAATCAGTCGCAAAGCATCACGCAATATCAGCTATGCTGACAAAGGAATTTATTTTTGATGATAAACCTTTGATTGTTCAGTAAGTAATCCCTCAGATTTTACTTTTGCTTAAGATTTAATATTATTAAAATCTTTGCATCAAGATGATAGCGTGAATGTCGGTAGAAAAATACTGACTTACACATAGCATTGCCTTATCATATCCAGAGCTGTCAGAACTGTAAGTGTGGACGATTTAGTAATCAAATAAGATATAATTAAACTCTTGAAATATTTTTGGAACAAATCTAATTTACAAGTGCTGAAAAAGCTAACTAATTTTCAGTCTTGCTCTAGGATCTAAATCTTATGGAGTTTGAGCACAGTGGTTTTCCATTTAGAGAATACTTGTGTACCTCCATAAAAGTAACTTGAATCTTGAACATGCTATAGCAGTGTTAGTGATTGTGAGCACCATGGCAATATGACTGCTTTTTTCTGATGTTCAGACTTGCTTTCTTGTATTTACAGATATATCCAAATAAATCCTCTGGCTAAATTCTGTGTGTCATCTGGTCAGTTTCAAAGGTGGCACAAACTTCGTAGAACTCTTGTCCATTTTTACTTCACTTTGATGTTTGCGTGTCGGTTGATACTGCCTTGAAACTTTCCTGACTGGTGATACCTACTGTAGCGGTTGCTACTGTGGCATTTTTTGATGGACATTGCTGCTGTATTAGCTCGCATGGCAATTAAGACCTTTTGGTCACATAGAAGCGTTTTGACTATAGTGACTAATACAGTCTTAATGTATTCATAATTAGAACTACAGATTAGATGTTAATTTGTATTTGTCTGATACTTCGAATGTTTTGTTGTTTTTCTTAATTCGCCCAGATATGAAGTGAATTTTCAAGAGGGCATTGACTGTGGAGGTGCATATATTAAACTTCTTTCCAGCAGCAATGACTTGAATCTGGTATGTCCTCACACTTAACGTTTGCTATCAGTTGTTCATTTGAGAAATGCGTTTGTGTTTGTGAAATGTCAATAAGAAATTAATTCTTAATGCAGCCTAAGTTCTTAAAAGCTTCCCAAATGTTTGAACAGAAGATTGGGCAAGGTAATAATATACATATAGTTTACTATATATACACAAAATGTTTGGATTTGTGCTTTTTTTTACTGGTGAAATATTTGATTGTTATTCTTGTTATAGTTTCCATTTATTTTAATGAAACTTAGTCTAAAACTTACTTTAAGTTCTTAAGGTCTATATTCTTACAAGAAATTTCAAAATCTGGATTTCAGAAGGCTAGAATAAAGAGTTTGCTGTGATTAATGTTCTCTTAGTTCTGCACAAGTGATGTTTTATATCCAGGACAAACGTCTCTTGTGTCTGTTTAATCTGACTTTCTGCAATAATAGAAGTTGTATAATCTCAATTTGCAATTTGTGAAACACTTTTTACTGCATGCCACACAGCATAGCATCTTAGAAAGGGTCACGGCTTGGATTTAGAAACTGAAAGGGATGGGGAATCTGTTCCCAGGAAAAGGTCTGAATAGTCAGGTGTGAAAAATTAGTAAGTGCCTTAGTATGCTGGACCATTCTGTAGGTTATTTTTTTCCCTTAATACATTGACATGGACTTGCCTACCCTTTCCAAACTTGTCTGCAAAGCTCTTCATTACCATGCCAATGCTAAAATACTGCCTTTTCTAGCCAAGTCTCCATTCTGGCACTGGTTGTTTCCACTTCAGTGTTTCTACCACTGCACTGGCGTGTAGATATAAGCTGTCTAGCCTGTGATGGAGGGTATTTTAGCATCTTTTTGAACATTGAGAACTGGCGGTGAATTGTGACCTTAGGAGATTGTGCAACATAAATTTTGTGTTGACAGCATAGGACTTGACTGCAAATCAGCAGTCAGGAAGAGCCACTTAGCAGTGGGACTCTTTGTGAGATATTAAGGGATAATATCTATTTTTGCAAGAGTCTAAGAGATGACAATATATGTAAGAAGTTGCTTGTAAGCATTTCCAAGATGTATTAATAAAACCTTTAATACGACTTCCTAGTGCTCTTCCTTTTTCCTAAAATTTGTATGTCAGTGTGGTGTGGGCTTTTTTTTTTTGTTTGGTTGGTTGGGGTTTTTTTATGCTCAAATAACTTGAGTGCTAACAGATAAGTATTAAAAACACAGACTGTAGGAAAATAAGTAGAAGCATGGCATCTTTCATAATGGAAAGACATGTAAATGATAGTAAAACTGAGGTAGTAAGTTTTACATTGCCTTACTACAAGGTAAACCAGAAGATGGCAAATGCAAAATTTGCCGGTTATGGCTGGGCTCACAATTCATCCTGTATTGGTTTTGGAATTTCACTGGCTTTGTGATGAGGTAATTTAAAAGAACCACTGTTCTCTTTCTCATTTTTTGTTTTGTTTTTGTGGTTTTGGTTTTTGTTTTTTGAACTTTGAAATTGGACATGTCTCAATGCTGTACACATGCATACTGCTATTAGATAGTTAATTATTGTTAATTCTTACCATTGACATTTTCCTTAGACTGTTGAGTGTCGTAAAAGGGACCAAACTTAAAATACATGCACTTCTGTAGTGCCTAAAGTGAAAAAGTTTACTTTGCATTCAAAAAACTTAAGAATATGGACTTATTTTAATTAATACATTTATGTCAGAATATATCTTTCAAGAAGAAAACTTCCGGAAATCAAGTGGTCTTCTTTAGGCAATTGCTTAAGGATCTAAGGCATCATGTTACTGTGCATTCCAAGTATGGAAGTCATACAGATAGTTGAAAAAAAATCCCAGTTTAATGCAGCATACTCTGAAGGAGAATCACTGTATCTGACATTTTCAGGTTGTATATTACTGTTGCTGTTATTTAATGTAGAGCAAGAAGAGTAATAAAATACTGAATAATAATATTTCCGGGGTTTATTGAAAAATAAAATTGTTATGAAGAACAATAACAAGTTCCCTTCCATCTTTTAGTTTGTTTGTAAAAAAATACAGATGCCTGGGTGTGTTGATTTGTGACAGGCATCTCTACTTAACTTAAGAGTAAGGTCTAAATAATCCTCCTTTCAGAGGCTTAAGTGATTGCTGCAGTTACTCCATTCCCTGAGAACAGCGAGCACCCCGCAGTGTGAAAGGACAGTTCAATTCTCCTCATGGTTTACACTACCAGTTTTCAGCTGCTTTTCAGGAAAAGGCAACTATGCCCTATGCCATGACATCAAGGGAATGAAGTACACAAAATTACTTCATAAAACGTACAGTATAACTTTGTAAAATATACAGTATAACACATGCTCAGCTTTCTTGCTTCTACAGGAATACTTTTTTGACAAAACACCTTATACTATTATGTTTGGACCGGATAAATGTGGAGAAGATTACAAACTACACTTTATCTTCAGACATAAGAATCCTAAAACTGGAGAATATGATGAAAAACATGCAAAACGTCCTGATGTAGACCTAAAGAAATTCTATTTGGACAAGAAGACGCATCTGTATACTCTTGGTATTTGTTTCATTCTTACAAGTAAATTGGAAAGGAGAGATTAAAACTGTGTTTCAGTCCCCTGAGGCTTTGTATTTATTTGGTCTGATTTTTTTGTTTGTAATAGTTTGTTAATTCTGAGGGGAGGTTGCTTAATGATTGGGGCTTAAATGATTTAATGACTGGGTTTAAATGATGTAACAACTGGGCTTAACTGAAGGACGTATGAGTGGCTTTTGAATGCTGCTGTTTAATATTCAACTACGGAAAAGAATACCGGTCCTGGCCAGCCTTTAGTGTGAAGAATTAATATTTTCAGTACTTATGATAAAAGTGCTTCTGTTAAAGATATTGAAAGACGCACAGCTGTCCAAGATTCCAGAAAGTCATCAGAGTTCACAGGAATTCCGTTAAGTCTGCAGCATGCCACATGCCACTCTCCTCCACTCGTTAAGAGTTCTCACTAGCACCTGCATCTGCAGCAGTGTGTATGAGCAGATGTTACCGTATTCTCTGAAGATGAATCAATATGAGCTAGTTTTAATTCATGTGGCATTTCTTTCTGTGCCAAAAAACAGTATAGCAGAGATGAAAGTTGAATGTCTTAGTTCTTTTTTCAGCAAAATTGATTGTACTTTTGAACTTCCATGGAATAATAATAGAAGGCATGTTCAACTGCTGTGCCATGGGAAAACTAACTTTTTTTTTTAATGGATTACTGTAGTGTGCCACCATAAGCTTTCACTTTTAGATAATGGGAATAAGTGAAACAAAACTGTTCTTGTGGTAAAGGAGTGCGTGTATTCCTGTATTTGGGCTGTTCATTAGAAATTATGCCTAAAGATACTTAAACTCCAGATTGCATTTATTCTGTTATAATTTTTCAAATAGAATCTATAGAGCTGTGTGATTCTAGTGCTTTATGTGACTGATAACAGAAGTTTAAAAATCAGTTCTTTGCATTGTATCTGAAGTGATATAGTGGTTTAACTTTTTCATTTGTGGGTATTTTAATACTGTTGAAAACTTCTAGGCTGCAGGAGCTTAATTAGCTATTATCAAACTGTCACTATGAGACTGTTGCTCTGATTTTCATCCCCCATCTTTATTAAACTGTCACAAGAGTGGAATAGTATGTAGTTCATGGAATCATAGAATAGTTAGGGCTGGAAAGGACCTTAAGATCCTCTAGTTCCATCCCCCTGCCATGGGCAGGGACACCTTCCACTAAACCATGCCACCCAAGGCTCTGTCCAACCCAGCCTTAAACATTGCCAGCGATGGAGCATTCAAAACTTCCCTGGGCAACCCATTCCAGTGCCTCACCACCCTCACAGTAAAGAATTTCTTCCTCATATCCAATCTAAACTTCCCCTGTTTAAGTTTGAACCCGTTACCCCTTATACTTTAATACTTTGTTGGATGGACGCTTGAACATACAAATGTGCTCACTGGTTATTAGAAATGGATGTGGATAGAGTGTCTGTTACTGAGTTTGTCACAGCACAGTTCTGTGACCCTGGCTTCTCAGTTACACTTGTAAAATACCAAAACATTTGAAGAGAATTTTCTGTATTCACAATCTGCCCTTGAGTGAAATAGCTGTCAGATTTGAGGCTGAGAGAAAATATTTTGATCCTTTAGCTGTGTTACTGATGTAACTCCTGTGTTTCCATGCTTCCTGTGTTTCTGGTGTGAAACAGTAATTTAATATAAAGCAGAATTTTGGTCAAGTGGTAGGTTTTTGAAAAATCTCTTAGAGCGTACTTGGATGTGCAAGAAGTTTCATTTTGGGGGGCCTGATTCCTGTCATACTTCCCTACAGTAGCAATTCTGATGTTTTGTGTCCAGATCCAGTACATAAGTGGCTAGTGAGGTTTCCGTTTGCTATCATTTGTCTATGTTTGTGCTTATTACATAGGTTTTGTTTAAAGATATTTGTAAAATGAATGCTTCCATTACTGCTTAAATATAAATTTCTTCATTTTAGTGCTAAAACCAGATGATACATTTGAAATTCTAATTGACCAACTGGTTGTCAGTAAAGGAAGTCTTCTTGAGGATATGGTTCCTCCAGTAAACCCTCATAAAGAAATAGACGATCCTAGTGATAAGAAGCCTGATGACTGGGATGAGAGACCAAAAATACCTGATCCGAATGCTGTCAAACCAGATGACTGGTAAGGAGAACATTTTTATCTCTACAACACATTTTACTTGCAGGTCCTTCATCTGAAGGATTTGTTTGGTTTTACTTGTCTTTTTTGCTAATAGCAGTTGGAATATGTTTTGCAGCTAGAAGCACTAAAATTTGGAAACGAAACTGAGGTCGGTACAAGAATTTGGTCATCTTTTAAGGAGAGAAATAAAAATGGTGCTTTTTGCTCAATTTCTACCCTCTATGGTTGCAATTAATGGCTAAGATTACTATACCTGAGAGATTAGGGAGAGGGTCATTGGGGTTTTTCTTCACCGTATAGTCTTAATTTACATTCAGTGATTTCTACTTCCTTCTTTGTGAACTACAGTTCATATGGCAACTTAGGAAGACGAGGGAAAAACCTAATGGTAAGACCCAACACTTGCCAGTTAATGGCAGCAATTTCTGGGCTAAGTGGTACTTTGAAACAATGTAAATATAACTCAGATATTTAAAAACAGATAATTGGATGTCTAATTCTCATGATCACTGTGTCGAATTCTCTTGTGCCTTTGAAAATCACGCCTTTCATGCCAGTTACAGTCCTCTGAACAGAACATTTGTTCTAAGTCAGGTGCTGTATTTCAGGTGCTGATTCAAAATACAGCTGCTGTATTTTCTAACATAAGTCTGTAATTGAAGGGATGAAGATGAGCCTTCCAAAATAGAAGATCCTGATGCCGTAAAGCCTGAGGGATGGCTTGATGATGAACCACAGTATGTTCCAGACCCTAATGCAGAAAAACCAAAGGATTGGTAAGAATTTGGTTCAGTAAGTGCAGGTTGTTAACATGTCTTGTAGATAAGCCTGCCTATTGTCTGTGGCAAATTGAATTGTGGATCAGAAGTCAATCCAAATCTCACTGTCTTTTGAAGGAGTGAGTTGGAATGTATATTTGTTTTGGAGGTCTGCTTTTAGAAGAAATGGAACATGTTCATTGCCTTTTTTTTTTTTTTTTTTTGAAGACGCATAAACAAAACCAGAATGTTTTTTTTTAGAGTATAGCACTCCTCAAAAAAAAAAAAATATTTTTTTTTTGCTAACATTAGGTAAAGTTCTGTGAACTGGTCAAAATTTTGGGATTGTTAAAGCAAAATGTGTATGGACCCTAACTTCAGACTGAGTGCTAGTGTTCAGACTGATCCAGTCTGGAATCAGCTGTTTGTAACTTCTTGTCTCTTATGTAGGGATGAAGAAATGGATGGGGAGTGGGAAGCCCCTCAAATCCCTAATCCGAAGTGTGAGGCCGCACCTGGTTGCGGCCCCTGGGTGCGTCCCATGAAGAATAACCCAAACTATAAAGGAAAATGGAAAGCACCTTTGATAGATAATCCAAACTATCAGGTAATAGAAATAGTCTTTGTTAAAAGGTACGGAGTCCAACAGAGCAGGCAATTCAAAGTAATAAATATATGTAGTGTGTTTTGTATTTTAGAACGTGAATACCCTCACTAAACATTTTGGGCTTTTCTGTATTCTTTAAGTACATTGGAAAATATAAATGCTTCCCATATTAAAACAATCTCTCTGCTAAAAGTTGCTTTTGGCATGATTTGCGCTCATGTCACTTAGTATGTTATGTATAATTGTATTCTGGATCATGTTATTTAATGAAATACTGATCTTTTTTGTTGGGGTTTAAAGTCTTAACATTTTTAATTTAAAAAACGAAACTTTTCAGTAAGTGGTTTGACTTACTAGTTAAATTTTGGTGGAAGCATCAATAATTAAATTCCCCTTCTGCCCACAGATACGAGGAAATCAGTTTGATATTAAGGAAAGTTATTTTATATTAGTTATGGCTGGAGAGTACTTGAATCTGATTTCTATGAGTTTAAGAACCTTAGCACATTTGCAAACAAAATTTGAATCTAATTTGCATAAGTATAATAAAGCTGAATTTTCCTTCCATAAAATTTTCTGAAATGCTTCTGGTTACAGTAGCTGTCAGTTTATACACACGCATAATGGAAGGGACCATATGGACCATGGGAGGATGTAGTTCCCCTACTGTCTTAGGCCACCAGACAATAGATGCTTACCTCAGAAGATCCCATTACTGACCACAAAACATTAAGCAGTGCCCTTGCAAAAATGTATATGCTATATTGATGAGCAAAACCCAAAGCTATGCGTCAGAGAAGGAGAGACTAGAGAAAGACGTAATGCTAATATCGTATTTCCTCTTCAGTATTAGGCAATTTGTTTCCTAGAGTTACTCTAGGAAACTTAAAAAGAGTGTGTTTGGAATCACCAGTACCAGCAAGAATGGAGATACTGTGTACAGTCAGGTATTACGGTAACCCTCTGTGGACAAACCCATTAATTTTAAGAGGTCTGCCTTAAATAGAAAACTGAGCTCCAGCTACTGAAATTCCATTGGGCTACTTCAAGTTCTGGTTTTATGTAGGTTAAACTCAATTGCTTGTCTTCTTAAATAGTGTATTTAAAATAGTGAGGAAGTTCCAGTTGTTTTAAAATTTGTTTCAGGATTGATTGGGTTTTAGTGAGGTATAAGTAATGCGAGTACTATTTCCTTTTTTTTTTTTTTTTTTTTTCTTTTTCCATTAAAGGGAATCTGGAGCCCTCGGAAAATACCAAACCCAGACTATTTTGAAGATAGTCACCCATTCAAGATGACTGCTGTCAGTGCTATTGGTTTAGAACTCTGGTCTATGACATCTGATATCTACTTTGATAACTTCATTATATGTTCGGAAAAAGAAGTAGCAGATCGCTGGGCAGCAGATGGCTGGGGCTTGAAGAAATTAGTTGCAGGTGCTAACGAGGTATAAACTTTATGTTCTTGATAGCCAAACGTAGTGAGGAAGCTGAGCTTTTGGAAGAATTTCTGTCAGTTAATTCTGACAGTATTAATTGGTTTGCAGTTAATATTTGTACTAACTATGATAGGGTTGTTTTTTCTCATAGCTTGGCTTTTTACCATTCCCAGATTAATACCCTCTTGGTATTAAAAGGGTACAACATTTTACTTAAACACTAGTAGTAAATGGGCTTCACTATAGGGTAAGTGTTCTGTTGTTGGTGGTCGTACTAGAAATTGAGTACCTGTCAGCAAATGGAAGCTGAGTTACTTGCACTCAAAGACCTCGGTTTTTTTTTTGTTTGTTGGCTTTTGTGTTTGGGGTTTGTTCTGTGTTTTTTTTTCTTGTGGGTAACTCCATTATATGTATTCTTTGCATGTTTCCCTAACATGAGAAATGGATGAATAGTCGTGTGTTTTTGCTGTGTAATAATTTTAGGCCTTTGGCTGCTTGGATGTGTATTATGCAGCTCTGAAAATAGTACACGTTTATGGAGCTGTGTCTGTTCTTCCGTTTGGATGTGTGCATTTACATTTTTTTCTAGAGCTCTTTTGTATGCAAAGGCTCGACTTGTTCTGACATACGGGATCATGAGCCCCTCTAGTGTCTGCCTGTAGTGACTACAGCTTTTCTAACAGTTCTGTGTTTTCTTTGATCGAGTGACAAGAGGAAGCCTGCAGTTGTGGGAAAGAAATTATGGGTTAGTGGCAAATGTGTCAAATTCCTGACAGCTGCTGTTTGTCACAGGATGAGCAAGTCACAACAGTATATCTTCCCATGCAGTTAGGAAAGACACCTCCCGCATCCTTGCCCTTTTCTGAAATATACAATCTTATGTCTGGACCTGTATCTGTGCCTATACACACAACAGCAAAAAATATTCCCTTTGAGTCCTCTCACTCCACTGTGCCTCTCAAACTTCCTGCCTTTGTTTCTGGTGTACCCTTTCCAGGGGTCTTGCTGGACCAGGCACTTGGCCTACCTACCTCCCTCTACTATATAAGTCAGAACTGGGCTGGGAGGATGGTCTACTTCCTGAATAATTGTCTGTCAAAGGAGAGAACGTGGTAGTACAGATGGAGCAAGACACTGCTGTTCAGGAGGCTGTCTGCTGCTCCGAGATTCTTGATGCTTTGGGAGCTTCAAGCTGAGTTAGCACAGTATGGGATAAAATCACAGTAGCTGGGAAGGGTATAAAGTGTGAGCTTGCCAAGACTCCAAATGTCGCTTTGCAAAATTGAGTAGTGGCCAGTCTAGTACATTTTGAGTACCAGGTTTGTTCCTTCTTACTTACCACCTGCTGTTCATTTGCAGTCTGTCAATTTCTTACTTTACTAATATTAAAATCCAATATTGTTTTAGTCATTAAAAGATAGATGTAAAGAAGGGTTTTCTTTAGGCAACATAAAGCTTAAAATGTAAACTTCAGTGTTGAGAGGGATGTAAATGCAAAATTAATAATTGTTTTTAATGTAGCCTGGTATGTTTACTCAACTGCTGACTGCTGCAGAAGACCACCCGTGGCTCTGGGTTCTTTACATCTTGACTTTAGCTCTCCCTGTTGGTCTAGGGGTGTTGTTCTGCTGGCCAACAAAGGTAAGAGAAACTTAACTGTACTTTTATTTAATTTTATTCTTAATACTTTATTTGAAAACTCTGGTCATCTCTGCAACAGTAACACTTTCAATGTGCCATTGATATTACTTAGCTTACAGTGGCTTTTGTTTAGTTCTTAATTTGAGTTTAAATGTAAATTGATTTTGAATTTGTTGTAGAAAACAGATGAAGATATTGACTTCAAAAAGCCTGATATATCTAAGCCAATTACAAGAGGAGAACTAGATCAAGAGGGAGAGGAGTTAGATGATGATGAAATAGAATTAGAAGAAGAAAAAGAAAATGAAGATACTGCTGAAGATGGTAAAATGAGCAAGCCAGCTTGCTGTTTGATTAATTGTAAAGATATGAATAGGACTATTTTGTGGATTGCATTGCCAATAATTACAGGCAGTTATCTTTGAATATGCACAACCTGCTGTGCTCTGAGTCATCTTTTTTCTTTGACAACCTCCAGCGAGTAACATTCCATAGCTAATAGTTTGTTGATAAATATAAGGAGAAAGTAAGGCTCTCTTCAGTATTTTTCACTTTTATAAAATTAATGTGCTTCCACCAGTCTTTCTGTGTTCGTAGACAGTGATGTGTATTTTCTCAGTACTTAATATTTTGTATATTGAACCCACCTGAATGGTTCAGATACATGTACCTGAAGTGGTTGAAGTCACATTGTTGTCTTTAAAAGCTATTACAGATGCATTAAGTCTTTAATGTAAGTCTTTCATCCTGTCTGTGTGAGGGTTGTACCTTGAACTATTCTACTGGTCACTGATTTTAGTAATTCTTGATAAAGACTGAAAATACAGTAGATGCAAAATACTGAAGGCTGCTTCTTTCAGTTGGCTTCCTTTGGGGGGGGGGGGGGAGTTGTCATTTTAGTTGGTCACTTAAAGGTCTGAAAGTATGTGCTATTGTGAAAAGAGAGAATGCCAAAGCTGTTAAAATTAGTTAGTAAATCTAACAGTGATCAATTTCCACCGAACAATGAGAATTCTACTGTCTGTATTAGAGATGTTTTTAAGGGTTATTGTAAATTAGCAGTTCATTCTAAGACTGAAATTGACTCCCTTACTGGTGTGTCTGGAAATAGTACATTTTTAATATAGTTCTGTTTACCAAGTAAAACTAGTTTCTTCTGCAGAAGATGAGGGTGAAGAAGAAGAAAATGACATTGCAGATACAAGTCAAGAAGAAGGTGATAAGTTAAATAAATCTAGTTCAGAAGATGAGGTAAGGTTGTGGGTTTTTTTCCCCCTATTTTTCCTTTTTCCTTATCCAACATCTCTCCTCTAACTAAGCTGAGTTACCCACAAGAGTTTTTCTTTTGTTAAGACATAAAACAAATCATGAGGGGGGTGTGTGTTTTGAGTTGGACACCTCAGCTGCCCTCTATAGGTTTGTGAAACATGTCTCTTCCTGCATAATTTTGGCAAAGAGGTGATATTTATTGTAAAATATAGGTATAGTATGAAGTGATCATGCACGTCTCTAAACATGAAACATTTTTACAGGAGTATAGTTTTTAACAAATTATTAAATGAATCAAGTCTTAAATTTGGCTGCTGCAGCAGATGTCAGTCTCTTTATATTGTGCTACTTAACTGATGGAACATGTGATTCTAACCAAATAGCCTTTCAGTGAGACCTAAAAAACCCTTAAGCTTTCAGTTACCTTTTTTTTTTCCTTTTTTTCCTGTTTTTTTTTTTGGTGGTTATTAAAAAAATAAGGGTTTAATCAAAATGACCTATACTGGTTTAGAATTCAGCACCTGCAGTTCCATTTCTCTTGTGCAGGTTAATCCAGTGACCAGTCTGTAAAATGTTTTTCAGAAAATTATGTTGTGGAATGGAATTTGTGTATGCTTTTCTTGGTTGTCAACTGCTCATTATCCTTTCGTTTAGTAACACTGGTATGTCTGAGATGCTTTAGATCCACCCACAGTATTTCTGTTGGTCATTCTGTGCTTGCCACTCCCTAAATGAGTCCCTTCCCAGACTGGGGGAGTTGCTTAATGTAACCTTAACTCCTTTTCATATAGAAGTCCTCTAAGAAACTCTACCTTACATGAGGTTTCATTGTTTAAGCACTGAAATTCTCCATTAATTACCTTTTATTCCTTACTTCCTCCTCTTCCTTTAAGAAGTTTTAGGTCTTTTTTCCCTTAAACACTTACCTGGAAACACAGTATCTGATGAATCCATTAAGGTGCATGTGGCTCTGTGGAAGTAATAACGAGATCTGTGTGTGTGCCACTACATGGTGTCACAGTGAGGTTATGTCTTGCTCCTCTCAGGGTATTTTCAGGGTGTACAAGTTTCAGTCATGAGTTACCTAGTGACCTACTTGGGAGATATCATTTATGCCATATTCTCACTCAGGTTGCGCCACAGTCTGTGAGCTGCTCATTCTAAATGAGGTGCTTACCATTAGGTGATGCAGGGAAGTGAGAAAGCAATCCATTGTCTGCTTTTAAACCAGGCAGTAAATGGGCAAAACCAAATTCCTGACATCAGTTTAGATGTGCTGGTCTCTTCCTTCTGCATATAGAGAGAAAAAGTCTTCTACCTGCTATATTTACTGTTAGATTAGTATTGTGGAACAGAATGTCCTGTCACTGAAGTGTTGCATTTAGTGATACAATGATGGGGGTGAGGGCAAGGGGGATAAAGTAGTATGCC
Source organism: Amazona ochrocephala (assembly GCA_039720435.1). NCBI lineage: Eukaryota > Metazoa > Chordata > Aves > Psittaciformes > Psittacidae > Amazona > Amazona ochrocephala. The sequence goes on from CM077879.1 coordinate 69,910,015, forward strand.
AGTCATGATAATTAAAATTGGGTTAAAATTTTAATGCTGTTTTTTTTTGTGTGGGTTTGTTGTTTTTTTTTTTTTTTTTTTTTTTTTTTTTGGTTTTTTTTTTTTTTGGTTTTTTTTTTTTTTTTTTTAGATTTTTTTTTTTTTTCCTCCCCAGGTGAAAGAAGCTAACGAAGACACAGGTTATGGAGATGGTCCGCTGAAATCAGTGCACAAAAGAAGAGTACGGAAGGACTGAGTTACTTCCAGCTAGTATTTGTAGACCTAGATGATAGTAACTTTTGCTGTGTCACCTCAGTGGGCCTTGACAGCAGGCAAGTTCCTGAGATTTGAAGGAAAAAGGGGGGCTCATTGCAACTTAAGTTCTTATTTAAATTCTCTAATTTCTTTTAACCCTCCTTGATTCCCTTTTTTGAAGGAGAACTATCTGTGAGGAGTTGTCTGATGTTTTGAATTCAGAATAAATGTGAAATTACAAGTCAGCCAGCTGATCTTAAGGTGAAGATCCTTAGGTTTTGAAGGTTCCTAGAAATTAGTATTAGTTGGAGATAACTTACTCCCAATTTTTTTTTAAAGTGAATAAATTATAATATTTTTGCAGCTCTAGCACAAAATTAGTGGTTTACACTTTTCAGCCGAAAAAGGATGATAGTATAGATGTAGCATCTATAGCGGTTCACGTTGCTATGAGAAAAGGTATATTTTTCTGTGCAGAGCTAAATGCAATAATTGTTTTTGTATGATTTAGTGCTAGCAACAATTTCTATTGTAAATTATTTATTTTAATTGATCTTCATATATGGCTGGTCACCTGTTCACTTTGTTCACATTGTTATTTATTTTTAAGAGCTATTTTAAAATAGAATGCTCCTAGAACAAGCGGTAATTGATGTGACTTGGTTTACTTCTGAAGGCAGGTATCAACTGCAAAAGTGACATATACAGATGATTTTTTTCAAACTTTTATAGTTCTCATGTTCCAAGCCAGAGTGGTATAATCTCTGTTTATAGAACACTTGTTAAGTGTACATTGCCTCCTAAAAATTTAATAACTCTTGCTTAACATGGAATTTATTAATATAGATAAGAATTTTTGACGGATTCCGTTTTTTACAGATGTAACTGAGCATTCTCGTAACATAGTTTAAATAAACTGCATATTGTAAAAAAATGTTGTTTTGTTAAAGTTCAGCTGTATATTAAAATGAACAATAAAACTGCAGTCACCAGAAACCTCTTATTTTCACAGCAGGTTGGGTTAGTGTATATTCCATGGAAGCCTCTAACAAATGAACAATTAATTAACTCAAATCAAGAAGCTAGTGCCTTCAAGTGCTTGTACTGAACTATTTGAAAGTTAATTATTTGGACTCTTAGTTTGTGTGAACCATGTGGAAAGGCCTCTGGTTTTGTTAAGAGTTTGAGGGGTTTTGGTGGGGTGTGTTCATAGAATCATAGAATCATAGAATAGTAAGGGCTGGAAAGGACCTCAAGATCATCCAGTTCCAACCCCCCTGCCATGGGCAGGGACACCTCCCACTAAACCATGCCATCCAAGGCCATGTCCAACCCCACCTTGAACGCCGCCAGGGATGAAGCATTCACAACCTCCCTGGGCAATCCATTCCAGGGCCCCACCTCCCTCACAGTAAAGAATTTCTTCCTCAGATCCAATCTAAACTTCCCCTGTTTAAGTTTAAACCCATTACCCCTTGTCCTCTCACCACAGTCCCTAATGAAGAGTCCCTCCCCAGCATCCCTATAGGCCCCCTTCAGACACTGGAAGGCTGCTATGAGGTCTCCACGCAGCCTTCTCTTCTCCAGGCTGAACAGCCACAATTTTCTCAGCCTATCTTCATACGGGAGGTGCTCCAGTCCCCTGATCATCCTCGTGGCCCTCCTCTGCACTTGTTCTAACAGTTCCATGTCCTTTTTATGTTGAGGACACCAGAACTGCACACAATACTCCAAGTGAGGTCTCACGAGAGCAGAGTAAAGGGGCAGGATCACCTCCCTCGACCTGCTGGTCACACTCCTTTTGATGCAGCCCAGGATACGGTTGGCCTTCTGGGCTGCAAGCGCACACTGCCGCCTCATGTTCATTTTTTCATCAACCCACACCCCCAAGTCCTTCTCCGCAGGGCTGCTCTCAATCTCCTCCCCACCCAATCTGTAGCTGTGCCTGGCATTGCTCCGACCCAGGTGGAGGACTTTGCATTTAGCATGGTTAAACTTCATTAGGTTGTCATCAGCCCACCTCACAAGCGTGTCAAGGTCCCTCTGGATGGCATTCCTTCCCTCCAACTTATCAACCGAACCACACAGCTTGATGTCATCGGCAAACTTGCTGAGGGTTGGTTGGTTGTTAGTTTTTTTGTTGAGTTTTTGTTTGTTTTAACGCAGGTTCCCCCCTCTTTATTTAGGGTCTAAACTCAAAACATTAAGCAAAGAGTCCAGATTCCTCCTCCTGCCTGTGACTTGTGAGCAATAGGCAGAAGTTGTTACCAGTGCATTACCCTGCTAGTAATAACTGCAGTGAGCTGTCAGGGAACACTTCAGGACTTCAATCGAATGTGTCTTGTCTGAACCTGGTAAAGGTCCTTTGGAATTTTTACAGCATTTAGCTGTGGTTTTGAGGGTAGTGTTTATCTGTTTTGTTGGGGTGGAATTTTTTGGTTGGGTTTTTTTGGGGGGGAGGGGGATGGGGAGGAGGGGTTTGTTTGGTGTGATAGTTATCCCAGGGACTGGTCACTCCCAGAGGAGTCTAGTCTTGACTTAGAGTTTAGTAAGGTTCCCATAAGGTCTTGATTAATGCCCCATCAGCATCTTTGCTTGTACCTCACTTCAGTAAACAAGGAGCTATTTATTATGGGTAAAATGATCTGATGAGGCCACGACTCAAGAATGGTGTTTGCAGCAATACTGACTCTGTAAGGCCTATCTCACTTAAATACTGACTTAATGACCTTGATTACCCAGACATAGAAGATACCTTTCTGCACATCAGCTTACTTGGATCTAGGCTAATGCTAGTAATTAGGGGAGAAATATCAGAGCTTTGGGGGTTTGAGGCTGTAGGCCTAGGAAGCCAGGTAAAAGGAGAACCTTCATTGACACTAGTAACTGGGGTTTCTCCACAGTTCCTGTGTGTATTCCGTTTGTATTTGAACAGGTTTTTGAGGAAAAAATACTTGATCTTGCTATCATGGCTGCTTGAAAGTGCTGTGAAATTAACAGACTAATGATAATCCAGTTCCAGGATGCCTTGCTATTAAAACTGTCAGTCCTCTTTGGAACCACCTATTAGACCTCTGCAGCCTGCAGACACACCAGCTATATCATGGCTTAGTAAAAGCAGTCTTACTGATGATGCCCAATCCCAGACTATTTCTTATATTCAGGGGAGGCTACATAAGAGACTGAGGCCTCTTTAATTACAACTGAAGCTACTCCTCTGTTAGCTTTCACCTTCATGAGGATATGATGAAGTAATTCTGGTTTCTGCCTGATGTAGAGCTCACTACCTGTGTAAAATCTCTTCTAACTTGGGTTAAAGTTCTCCCACATGGAGAGATGCAAGTTTTTGCTTTGACAATGCTAGATGCAGTCTACCAATCTTTTTCCTTCTTCCTTTAGCCAGAACAGAAAAGGATACAGAAATTCAAAATTCATGGGTGGAAACACCAGGTGAGTTTGGAACTGGAAGCTTTGCTGAAAATGTATCAATTAACCCAGGTTTACTTTTAACACTTGCTAATTACATCTAGTCTTTCAGACATTTTGGCTGCATAGAAACAGTTAAGATGATGGCAGAGCTGGAGAGAGTTAAGAGAAGTTTTAGAGCTTACAAATGTTAAACCAAACTAATTGAGACAAATCAAAAGTTTTTATTTAGTGTAAAGTCAGAAATACAACATCTTTAAAATGTTAATAAGTTAAATGAAGGCCACAGTACTGGGATGTAAATGGTACATAGATGAAATGGCTACTGTATACACACTGATGGATTAAAATATCACTATCCAATCTTACAATACAAAACCATGATTTTAAGATTACTTGATCTTGGGAAATTGCTGCAGTCTAACAAGCGCATGCTCTGTTTCCACTTGATCCCCTACAGTGCAGATGGAGATGTGCAGTGATGTGGCTTTAAAGCTGGGATGGCTGTAATACAAGGCAATCTTAAGTGCTTGGTGCAAGTAGTCTTTAATGCTCAGACCCTGGACTACCCATGTGATCTGCTCTAGCTGCTAGCAATTACTGGATGAATTTAGAGTTCCAGTGAGAAAGTAGTCTGTGTAAGATTAAAAATACTTCCGGATGTTTAGGATGCAGTGACACAAAGGGTATCAGCCACTTTTGCCTTGGTGGGCAAAACTTTTCTCCGTCATGTTTCTTGACTCAGACTTGTAATTAGCCCTCAAGACTAAACTATTAGTGCTCTGTTTGCACTCATTTGACTTTGCTGACAGTCCAGCAAGTGCTGTACAGCCATCTTAAATGGGAAGAAATGGGAAACCCCTCCTTTGGGAGGGGGGAACTTCACAATGTCAGCTTACACTCAAGACACAGCAGTGCTTAGTTGCCAAGAAACTTTGGGTTTGAGAAGGATTTATTCCACTATTAGACCTACTAATCCCATTCCTGCAGCTGTTTCATAGAATTCCTCACAGCAAGGTTGGAAGAGATCCTTTAACTAGTGGTTTGCTTTTGTTAAAAGTACAACGGCTTCATTACTGAAGAGACAGTGCTCAGTTCTACGTTACTCCCATTAAGTAAGGTCTGCAGTGCTGCTGTATGGCAAGATGAAGTGCGCAACTGAGTACTGCTAAAATGTACATTGTTTTTCAGTCTCTCTCTGTTAATACTGATTATGCTAGATGTGCTGCTTCTATGAGAAATGTTCAGACCCACAACCTGGGCTGAGCTCCTCTGCCAAACCTATTAACAAACTGGCAAGCCAGTAAAAAACAGGGCACCTTGACAACTACGCTTTACTCAGAGCAGCACAAATCTGAGCAGCAAAAGCCACCTTTCTTCCATTGCAGTCTTCTGCCTTAAGATACCTGTTTCTGTGCTGTGCCTTGAAAGGTACTTCACAAGCTCAGGCTCTGGGGCAGGAAAACAGCTGCTCTAAGGCCTGAATCAAAGACGAGTTTGGCACTTCAGAAGGAAGGTTAAAAGGTGGGAAGGAAAGACTTGTGCTTAGTTCCTCACTGCAGGTTGTTCTGCAGTTGTTGACCACCTGTTTCTGTAAAGTATCTTACCTGGATTTTTATTTAAATCTTCATCACACAACTAAAAAACTTCAGGAGGATCATGATGCTGTGACTGGTCATTCTTTGAGAAAACAAGAAAGTGAAAATGGTTTGAAGTGTGCATCTTGCAAACTACAAATGCTCTGATGCTGCCTCAATTTGGTATTTTCCTGATTGAAGTTGCTTATCCTTGTTCCTCTTCTCTTACCCTCCCCCTTTGCAAAAAATCTTAGGTGTTTTTCTGTACACAAGCCCTGCAACTAGTGTCATACTGGTATTCCTTCACAGAAATTTTTAACTGGTTTCTAGATTTTCATTTAAAATTGCTTTGCAGATCTAATCTCTGATATATTTAAGGTGGAAGAGGTGATGCAATGAGACTTTGAAGATTTTTATCAAATGAGGTTTCAACACAATACAACTATTTTCTTGCTAGTTGAGAACACTACCCTAAGACTTAAAAGGGTGCCAGCAGACTTCTGTTTAACCTGACAAACTGAATCCAATTGTTAACAAGATATGCGCATTTTTTAAAACAAATACAAAAGTTTAGTAAGTCTACACTACATGTGCACATTGCTTAATCTTAATACTACACAAACTTCTCTCTCTTGTTCGTGATAATGTTCTTCATTGTGTTTTATCACCAGAGCTTTTCATCTTCAGGTATCCAGTAAAGCCACAAACTAAGGTATTTTAGCTCATGTAGCCTATGCCAATTAAAACAAAGAAAAAGGACAGCAGCAATACAATGACATCATCTGTGAGTCAACCTTTACTTCCTTTTGCTTTTTGTGTCAGTTGTTTGGAAAACACTAGAGGCTGACATCAGGTTTTCTATATACTGTCCAAGAACTTGGTTTTCTGATTTCAGTTTCAAGTTTTCTTCCTTAACAGCATCTACTCGTGCTGAGAGATCTGCAAAGGTGATATTATAAGAAACATATTAGACACTGTTGCATACAATGAGTACGTCCTGTGTGCCTACATAAAGTGTGAATAGTTTTAACTGCGGGAAACATTGCCATTAGGTATTATCTTGTGCTACTTGCAAATTTTGGCTGAAGTCTATTTCTTCTGTATCATTTTGTAGTCCAGTATGGTGACAAACTTGATACACAAACTAACTGCTCATCTGTACTTTTAGTATTCTCTTCAATTTCTGAATTAAGCTGTTGCAAACTAAACTACCTGGACACAACCGTTCAGGTAGGAGCGGACTCAGAGATGTTTTGTCAACAAAGGAGCTTGGGCACATGTAACTCTATGGCCCCTTCTGCTTCTGGATTACAAGAGTTGAGCAAATGCTATATTGCATAAGGGGGGGGGGTGGGGGGAAGGTATTTCTGAGACCTTGTTCATGTACCTTCACCTAGGCAAGCACCATAGTTCTGGGCACTCTGGCTAAGGCAGAGCGAGAAAACCACGGGTCTCTTGCTTATTAGTGTGTGTTTGTGAAAAACCTCATATGTCAAACTGCTAACCTTCAAGTGTGTGCTGCAGTTCCAACACTTGATTAATAAGGCGTGTTTTCTCTTCTAATTCCACCTGATTCTCAGCCTCAACAGCTGTAATAAATCATACGAGTTTTAGTACAACTGCTGTAACAGCTGGAAATGAAACATTATATAGAAAAAATAATACGGAAAAGCAGTAAGATACCATCCATATCGGCATTCATCATTGTAGCGTGGCCTCTTTCCACCTTTGAAGGGGGTATTCTTGAGAGATGCTCTGCTTAAAGGAAAAAAAAATTAACACTGATGCAATTGCTTTTGGACCTGCCTTTACATTTGTATTTTTCCATGCATTTTCCTAACTGGTGTTGAAAAGCTACCACTTAACCCTAAAGCAGAACAACATCTTTTAACATTCTTTGATTATTTTTCCTTGAGCCTTATGTGACATAATTCTTGAAGTAGCTGTGCTTCAGGTCACAAGAATAACTGTTCACTCTAGTGCATCACTAACCCTGCGTTTCAGTGATGTGATTTCCACTTTCCCGGCACCCATCTTTCTGGAATTGGCCGTTAAAGAAGCCCAGGAGCAGGAGCGCCCCTTCACACCCCCCCTCCCCCCCATCCCCGTTGTCACAGGCAGCCGTGTCGCGGAGACCGGGCCTGCAGGACTCGGGCCACTTGCGCCTCCTCCGCAGCCCTGCCCTTTGCTGGAGCGCGGAACGCGAACGGCTACCGGCAGGGCTCGGGCCCGCTGGACGGGGGAGCGGCAACACTGCCTACAGCGCACCCCGCGGCCCGAAGCATCCTCCCCGCGGCCGCCCGAGCCCGCCCCGTTTCTCACCTGCCGCTGCCTCCCAGCGGGGTGCGCCCTGGCCCCGGCTCGGCCGCAGCTGTGCGCCTCCCGCCGCGCCTGCGCCGCCCGCACCCCGGCAGCTGGAGCTGCGCGCGCACACGGCCGCGCCCGCGCCAGCCAATGGGCGCTGCGCGGCGGGGAGGAGGGGCAGGGCCTCGGCGCCTCGCTGGCAGGGGGGTGGAGCCCTGGGGGCCGCCCCTCCGCGCCGTCTGTGGGGCGAGTGTCCCGGCTACTCCCTCCCAGCCTCCCCCTTTCCCAGCCTCCCTCTTTCCCTCCCGGCCGGCGAGGCCCGTCCCGTCCCGTCCCGCCGGTATCCTCACGGCCGGTACTCGGCAGTGGGGCGGGGCAGAGGCTGGAAGATACTCCCACCCCCTTCAGGTTATGGCAGTGCTGGACACCGCCTCCTTCCCGCCCCTTGCTGAGGGGGCGCGGAGCGGGGGAGCCCCCTGGAGCCTGGGAAAGTTAGTCGCGCCTCAGCCTCCTTGCTAGTGTGTTTAGTTGTACCACCACCGAATTGCAGGTAAAATAATGGAAGCAATGTGTGAGTACACAACTATATTAATATCAACGTTTTTCTGACAGCTTATTTTTGTGCCCCGGTCTGCAATGGTGGTGTGCTCAGAAGAAACTGAGGAAAGGCTGGTGTTCCTCAGTGTGTAACTAACTCCTCCGAGTGTAGATAGGCTGGCAAAGCCTGGGGAATGCTAGAGAAAACCAAGTATGTGTAAGCCCGCATTTAACTGCCGGGGCTTGTCTGTGGCACTCTTGGAGAGGGCAGCCTCCCAGCCAGAATCCAGCAGTGTTTATCCGCTCTGGTTCAGCGCTGTGTAAACTTGGCCAGGCCCATTCCAGTGTGGCAGGTTGGTAAGTCTTTTGCACAACAGTGTTCAGACCAAAAAACCTCTGATTTAGCTCCCTGCTCCTGGATCTTTCAGCATTAGAGTCCACATCACACACAAACCTAAGTAACTTCACGTAGTTACTCTCATCTAATAGCAACAGTAGCTCCAAACCAACACCCCTATTTCTGTGTATGGGTTTCCTGGAGAGAATAATCCCTGTGCTCCCTTTGGACCCTGTAGGACTGTCTGTCAGCCACAGAAAAGACAACATGCAGGACCTAAGCTAATTTTAGGGGCTTCACTGAAGTAACTGCGCTGCATAACCTGCAATATCTTTATAGGTACTGTGTAGCTTGAATCATATTGCAGTGAAATATATCTGTATCATACCTGTATTGTTGCAGGAGTACTAGATGATCTTTAAGGTCCCTTCAAACCCAAAACATTTGATGATATAAATGACTTTACAAATAAATGACTTGATGATGTGTGGATAAATCAGGAAGATAAAAACATTTGGGAAGTGTGCCCTCTACTGTATTTTTAAATACGCTTCAGACAGTATGTATTTCTAGCATCTACATCTGGGTGTCTCCACAATACTATTAACATCATGGTAATAACTTTTTTAAACTCACAATTGAATAAATTCTGATAAGACTGAATGCTGCTCAAATTAGGAGAATGTATTCTAGAGTCCTGCAGTCTGTTTGCACTGGAGGATTCTATTGTTTTCAGTTCATTTAGAAGTATATCACCTTCTCTACAAAAGACATTTTTAACCCTGCAAACAGTCCTATCAGGTGGTGGCTGGGCTTTAGGAGCTTGTTAGTAACTCTTCTTGATTGCTGCTTCTAGTATCTTGCTTGCTGCACTTTCTATGTGGCAAGCCTGGCATTTAACAGGTTCTTCTAATTCTTTCTACCAAGACAGTCTCCAGCACTTTGATTGCAGATGAAAAACATGGCCAGAGTCTGCAGGTGGGTACCTGGTGAAGAGCTTGCTGTGGTTTATACTGTAAGGAGGATGTGTGTGTAAGTTCTGCAGGCTAATCCTGGGGAAGTGCACCTCTCTGCAGTAGAAATTCCACCTTGCTCACTGCATTTCATTTGCAGTTTGTTGTCTAAACCATTCCAAATGAGCAAAGTGAGAAAATACTTTACATTAAATTATGGGATAGAATGGAAACCAGACAGATTGGCTCCTATTCTGTTGTAGCTAAAACAGAGGAGTAATTCCAAGAGTTGCTGGTTTACCTACTGTTTCTATTTCAGTACGTATACTGTTGAGGGTTCATTCTACTTTGCATGGTTGCGGTTTTCTGACTGTAGTATTTTCTTTCATTAACTCCGAGCGTGAACACCAGGCTGAAACTCCTTTTCAGAAGTTACCATGTGTAAGAGGTTTTTTGATTTTCCTTTTGAGAACGTTGTCTTTATCTGAGCCTTTGCTGTTAGCAGTGCAGAGGTGCTGTCAGCAGGGAGCAGATGGTGTCTTTAGTCTGCACAGTGTTGCAGGGTTAGTGTTAAACAGTTGCATAAATGCTTCCTTAGGTTTGTACTGGAGTAAACTCAGACATATACTCTTTAGAAGGGCACGTAGTGGTGGAACAAGGGGCAGTGGCTTTAAACTGAAAGAGATTTAGATTAGGTATTAGAAAGTTCTTCACTACAAGGATGGTGAGACTCTGGCACAGGTTGCCCAGAGAAGTTGTGGCTGCTCCACCCCTGGCAGTGTTTAAGGCCAGGTTGGACAAAACTTGGAGCAGCCTGGTCTAGTGGAAGGTGTCCCTGCCCGTGGCAGGGGGTTGGAACTGAATGAGCTTTAAGGTTCCTTCCAACCCAAACCATTCCAGGATTCTGTGGTATTGGACCTCATACAATGCCTGTGCATGTGTGCAGAGTAACCAAAGACTACCTTGCATTGTAGGAGTGTGCTTGGTGTCCCCTTTGGCTGGAGATGGCCAATTCAAGCCCTTTTATAACAGTTCTTGCTTTTATCAGCCTGTAGGGTTGTTAACCCTTGTGTTAGAAAGTGTCATTTCTGTGTTCTGTAAGTTGTTAGTGTGGCAGGTCTTGTCTGGGGGTTATTCCCAGGAGTTGTTCTTGGTTTGATAGGGATCTGGCAGCATTTGCTTCTCTTGATTTCCTCACTCACTGGGAGGGGTAAAATTAATGTGCTAAATACTAATAACATGTAAGTGTGAGCAAATTAGTGTGGCTGTGTGACTGTTTACTACTGAAGAAATAAGAGGATACTCTAGCTGATGTTGCTGGCAAAAGGAGTTCATTTATCCAGTTTCACTGAAAGGGCATTTTTTGCTTAAACAGCAACAACCTCCCTAGAATATGAAGCATCATTAATAGTTTACCTGAATGCATATATGTGTATAGGTACAAAGCTACAGGAGAGAATTTTATTGCTCTGGACTCAGATTCTAAGTCACTGCAGCTAATGCCAAAGGTTTTCAGACATTTTACTCCTAAACCTCTGGTGTACATCCTGGTTTTTCCATGGTACACAGTGCAAACTGACAAGCCTTTCACTTCCTTTTTGGCAAGGTTACAGGCACGAGAGGCGCCGACGTAAGCTGGCTGGTGACAGAGGCTTCACTGTTCAACACCAGAATAGAAATGTATTCTTCTTTTTGCTAACAGAAGAAGGTATTGTACATATTTCTGAGATGAGTTTGCTGTTTGCACTGTACTGTTTTCTCATTTAATTATTGTCATAAAGAAAAAGACAAAAAGGAATACAAATGGCGTAATTCTTTTTCCTTGTAATACTAACTCAAGACCCTTTATATCAAATCTTCATCATTTTGTTTCTCTGCAGAAACGACAGACCCTGAGAAGTTTTTTTTTTAAACTGGTGTTGCTTTACACCAGAATTCTTCGCATTTCTTGTTAGTCTTTCTTGAGTAATCTCAGAAAGCTTTTGTAGCCTTGTGCACATCCTTGAGCATCCTAATTTACAATCACAGACTGCTGTCAAATGCAGAATTTGAGTGGTTCTTAGTTTGCACTTTTTCCCAACCAAATCAAATTCTACAAATTAAACAGCTATCTTGGTTTACATTGGTCTATCTGTCTGTTGTCTGCATCCTTACTTACTGCATGTGCTTTGGTGGTGCCTGAGTTCCTGAATGAGAATGGAACTTCATCAGGTGACATAAACTGTGAGCATTCAGTTGGGGAAAAACATTGGTATGTGAATACCAATATATATGGCATGATGTTGGCCTATTAAGAATTTGATCCTGCTTGTAATCATCACCTGTAGGTTTGCCATCAGATTTTGTGGAAGGACGTTTAGTGAGGTTCCATTAAGCTTTACTGGTAGCTTAATGAGATGAAAAGCTGTTTTGCCTTTCTGTAAGTTAGGCTTAAACCTTTAGGGGTTTTTAAAAGGAGGGTTTTACATGAGAAATGTAGTCCTTAATGTTGGATTTCTGTAAAGCATATTTGAAAAGAGTAAGAGGTTCTTTGCAGTGAACAAAGAGAGCCTTGATTTACTTACACAGTGTTGATCAGAGGAACAATAAGAATTTTTTCCAGCTGTTGGGCATCATCTCACTGTTCTGCTTTACTTTTGGTTTATTTTCCTCTGTGATTTTGTTTGAGTAGGTCCTTTTTTGAGGGAACTTTGTCAGGTCCCTGAGTTTCTAAGTGAAAAGATATTTCTTTCATTAAAGGTGAAAATATTGTCACAAATGCTGTTAATGGATGCTTTCCTTGACTTCATATGCTATTGATAGTGCTATTAAAATACTTACTGAGAATTTTCTACCTTGCTACCATTTTGCATCCATCTTGATTTATTTTTAATATCTGTGTATTTAACCAGTAGAGAAATGCTGCTGTTTTGAAAGAGCAATGGCTATTAAATATTCATGCGTTGCACTCAGCTAATCAGGCTCAGTGACCCCTGTTGTTTTGCCACAATGGCTTTTCACTCTACTTAAGGAACTTCGACATGAAGGCTGTATTCTGATTATGCTTCAGATTGTACGTACGTAGCACATTGTTCTACTTGTCTGATTAGTATCTTTTCCAGTATGTTTTAAGAAAGGGGGGCAGGCCTTATGCAATTATAAACATACTTGAGTTCATTAAAACCAGCACATCTTTGTGATACTACTTAAGATTTAATTACAGAACACTTGTTTTAAAACATCAGATCATCCTCAGGCAAAGTGTGCTTATGATCTCTGTATTGCAAGTTTAGTTTCCTTGTTCCTTGCTTGAGCTTGCTGTTGTCCATCCTAAGGAATCTTTTATCTCTCACCATATAAAACTTTTGTCCTCCCTGCTCTTCTGGAGTTGATGCTCTTCTCCAGCATTACAGTTAAAGCTACAAGGCCCATTCTGTTCCTGAGCTTCTGTGCTAACTTTTGTTTAACTTCTGTTCAGAGTTACTGTAACTAGTCTTAACTTCAACTGGGAGTGATAAGGAAGACTGTTGCCTACAAAGTATGTGATAGTCTCTTTCTATTCTAGGTTAGGAATTTTCTTACACCCTTCTCTCTAGCCTCCAGGTGTTGCCCTCTGCAGAAGAAATGGACCAGGGTTATGTTCACCAGGAAAATTACTGTCTTCTCCCTCTATGCCTTCAAGCTAAAAGTTTGCCTGAAAATGTAACTTATTTTCAGTTACTCTGAAGTTATCCGTCTGCTTTTGAGTGACTTCCCCCCCTCTTCACTATTAGGGGAAAAGCTCTGGCTTTGGTAGCAGATCTTGCATAAAGAAGCCTTGTTTAAGGTCCTCTTTGTGTTGTGAACATGAGCTTTCTCTGACTTTGGTTGTGTTACTACAGTCAAGAGTCTAGTAAATTTTAAGTGCTCAGTTTCTGACGTGCAGTAGAGTCTTATTTGCACTGTTGCTGAGCAGCTACTTTTATAGCAGTGACATTTGTCAAGTGAGTATTAAGCCCTGAATGCCTGGGTTGACTTGAGTATCCAGTGTCAGCTGGTACTTGAACAAGAGAGTTTGAACTTTCCACCTCTGTTTTCTCATGTATATTAACATGTTCCAAGCTGTGAGGGTGCTGAGGTTAGCGGTACAGGAGGCTAGCGGGTGTTTGCCTTCTAGAGAAAGAGACTTAACGTATTCTGAAAGACTAACAAAGCAATGTAGCAAAAACGCTCATCTGTGAGACAGGGAAGATACAAACACATCCAGTATTATGAAGTCATCCCTAACTCAGCTACTTCTCTGCATGCTCAGTGAAGACCAGACAATCTTGCTGCTGTATGCTGCCCCTCATCTGTTTCTTGCCATGTTACCATCTGCACAGCAAGTCATGAAACAGTTCTCTTAATGTTCTACACCATGCTTCAGGGAAAGAGTGGGATTCACAGCCAGGAGAGCCCTTCATTACTGCACAACTTGGAGCAAACTGCCAGATTATCATCTTGTGAATAGTCTGCGTCAGCCACATCTTGATGTCATTAAGCTAGATACTGTATAAACAAAGTGCATTCAAACATCCAGTTCAGCACCATCACACTGATTTCTAGAGAGCTGTTTTCTAAAAATAAGAGCAACTCCATGGGGGCTTTTGTTTGTTTGTTTGTTTTGGGGTTTTGTTTTTTTTGTAGGTTTTTTTGGAGTGGTTTTGGTTTGGGTTTTTTTATATAGTAGGCTAAAAAAAAAGGGGTGGAGGGGAAGAATAGGACTTGTATTATTCATTAATAAGTAATCCAGATTCCTAGATAGTGTAAATTAGCACAGATCTACAGCAGCCATGATGATACGGTCAAGTTGATACTCTAGCCACACCTTTCTAAATAATTTATTATCAACTCATATTAACTCACTTCATTTTTCCAGTATGTAGAACTGTCTTTCTTCCCATTCCAAATAATTTTTATTCCATAAGGTAGAAGAGCTATGGGGAGGGAGAGGGCAGTCTTTGCTTTTTCAGGTTGTTTTTTTTAAAGAATTAAATGCTTAATAGTGGGGGTTTAAATGGATCAGATTATTTCCATTACCAGTTAATTTCCATCACTTCTTGTGAGCTCTCACTGCTGTATGTCAAAGATTATCATCCCATATTTAGGAAGAAAAGCCAGCATTAACTGTATTTTCTTTGATAGTAGTAACTCCTGAGTTAACATTTCTGTAACTTTTTCATTCTAAACAGTGATTTGTGTACTCAAATGTAAATTACCATGTGCTATCATGTGAAAACTGTCGTATGTTCCGTACCCCCAAAATCTCAATTCTCAACTAATCACAAGGCTTATTCATCTCTACAACTAGAAAAGTTTACTTGAGGGCATTAGCTGAAACTCCAGTGTACCTGATAATCAAGATCTACAGATTTGTGTGCTCCCCCAGTACTCCAGTACTAGTATTCACCCTGTGGAACTCGTATTGTATCAGTAGATTACTGTAGTTTCTTACCTGAATCATCTGCCAAAGAAATGTTGGTGAAGGTGCCATCCTCCTCATCCAAAGGTAACTCCATTTTACTTTCTTTTCTCAATGTTCTGGAGACATGCATTAGGCATGGCAGTTGTCAGCCATTTTCCAGTGTACATGTGACTGCTCTGGTTGAATCTTTAATGAGTCCAGCACACAGGTGTTATTGCACAGTGCTGGCAGCTACACACATCTTACTCTGTGTGGTGTGTCACCTGAACCTTGAGCTCTTTCCCGGAAATTGTTAAGCTAGAGGGTTTCTATCTACTTTGCCAGATATATACTGAGCAAACACTGTTATGGCAGGCTCCTTCTGTGGAAGGACTATGTGTTCACCCGGTAGCTGGCTTTTTCTTGTTCTTATTTTCCCTAGGACTGTGTATGGGGGTTTGTTGAAGGGTTTGTTTGATAAATGCAAGAGGGAAAGTAATTTAAAGTCTTCAAAAAATGTACTTACAGTCCAAACAGATGCAATGGACAGATTTGGGAAAAGGATTATATCTAAAATGCAATCTTCAAATACTTAGGAATGTGAGTCATTTTGCTTGCATGAACAGCTGCATCAAAACCGGTCAGGTAATGTAAATGAGTGAAGTTACATAAGTGAGCATGTGACGTTCTGTGGTAGTAGATCGGAGTCAGGAAGAGAAATCAAGTTCAAAGAAAACCTCCTTTTAGTCTTTTAGTTTTGCTTCTTAAAGAAAATTTGACATAGTTTGAACTTATAAACTAGAAGCTCACCTTAAACTACTTATCTCTTTGGAAATAGCTTTCTTTTGTACTCCTGGAATGGAGTGCGATGGAGTTTTCTTGCAATTAATTTAAAACTATAAATGGACTTGGCTTGATTAAGGACAGTATTGTGAATAGTGAAACCACTTCTTTTTCAGGGGGCGGCATGTTCAGAATCTACCTGTCTTTTAATTTGTATTCAGAGAAAGGCTGACAGCTTAGGATGTTGATAATTTTTTCTTAATTGTAATTAGGAGCCTCTCTGAAGCCTCATTAAAAATCGAATCTTGGTTTTGTGAAGCACTATACAACTGCAGAATGAGAGAGTTCTCAGAATTTACGGTTTGCCTCTCACGCTTTTAGACATAATCTTGATTTGGACTCCTGAGACAGCTTCTAGGCACAAAGGTGAATGTGTGCAACTTTGCAGGACAAAGGGCCTAAGACACTAAGCATCGGAACTGGTGCAGCTTACAGAAATGTTATTACAGTGTAACTACAGTGCTGCTATTTAGTTTTTTCCTCTGATCCTTTCACTGCTTGGCTTTCCTTGAGCTTTTTTGTTGGTGTCAGTGAAGTTACTGACAGCTGCCTTCACAGCTTACTGAAAACCAAGCCCATCTTGCATTTTCAGAATTGTGTTGAGAGTTTTTCATTTCTGCTTGACATTGGTCAGAACCAGTTCGGAATTTACCTTACTGGTCTTGAGTGGTCTATGTAAAGAGACCTAATGACTTCATTCTGAATCCTGAAGTATCACAAGGGGGGTTCTAGATCAGTTGGGGTTTTTTCCTGCTTCCAGTGGTGCAGCAGCATGCTTCAAAGCTCTCATGATGATAATAATAAAGATAGAAAACTTTTTGATCTTTTGTCTTTATTATGTCTTCCACTGTTCTCAGACATGTTATATACAGTAAAAGCATTTCAACAAGTCAGTTTGGAAGGGCAGATCTTAAAAATAAATGTAATTATATATTCTGTTACCTTTGAATTTTGTAAAATCTTACACTTGTGCAACTCAGGGTTGTATTGTGTCTGAACTCTGTAGGCCTTATATAAAAGGTTTAATTAACCTCTCTAACCTGTGTCAATATTATTCCATTATATCGGCCATGTGGGCTCCCTCTGGTAGATACGATTTCCATGTAAATTATTAGCTGGTTTTTGACAGACTCTCACAGTAGCCTAGTGAATATGGATGTTGTGCAGCTGTTATTCATGTTTAGATCAAAGCCATTAGTGAAAGTGGTGCAAAATAAGAGCTGTATTTTAATAAAGACTAGTAAGAAAGACTCCTCAGGGTGAAGGAGAAGATGGCTGAAGGAGGATTTTCACTGGCTCATGTGGGGTGTACTGATCCTTGCAACTTAATGGAGTCAGGCTCTTGCCCTTGTGCCAAGTGCTTTCCATTCCATGTGGCACCAAAGAGCAGGTTACCTGAAGAGTTATTCTTCATGCCCTGCAGAAGGCTCCAAGACTCAAAAATAAGGCTGTGCTGCAAGTGTTTCAGAGCTCATCAAAGCTGTCTTGGAAAGAAAGTAATTTGGATCAATTGCTTGCTTCGTTTCGTCATCAGTGCCTCTACCTCTGAAGGAGAGAGTGAAAAGTGCAGATGAATGTGTTTGGTGTTTGTACCTAGTTGTATGTATGTGCATGTAAATGAACACCAAGGTGAGACTCTGGAACTGCACTCATTTAAGAAAGGCCTTTGCTTTTCAGGAGGACCTGGGAGTCAATCAAGTTTGTGGGAGATCTGCACAGCACATTCATGGAAATGGAGACTCATTTGTAAAGAGGGAGAGGGATGGGGGTTAAAGAAGGACTCTGCAGACATGATCTTCTTTCATTCTCGTGCAGAAGATTCTCCATGTTTAAACATACACCTGTGTTCCTAATTTCAAAAGCACTGTAGCTTGTTTCTTTTTGTGCGCACTGTAGTGAGAAACATTTTCTTTGGTTGTGGCCTGGTATTTTATTGGTGATGAAGGTCTTTCAACAGGAGATGACATGAAAACGTAAAGCAGAAGTATTGATTTCTTGCTGTCGCCATGTTTGTTTTGTAAGGAAGAATGTGAAGGAGCAGCAGCAGACAGAGGAGCTCCAACCAGCTTTAAAGAAAGCTGTGTAATGGAATTAACTGTCAGACATGATGAGTTCAGCTATTTCCATGTGTGAATTATTTTCACTGGAGTAATGGACATTTTGCAAAAGTTAATTTGGTTATAAAATATCAGTTCATCTTTCTGAGGGTTTCATTACGAAGTTGAGCAGGGGTGGTGGATTACCTACCAGCTGTCTGGCTGCCTTTTAAAGTAGGTGGCATAAACTAACAGGTTTGAGGGTAGGAGAAGTGTGGGACAGCCTCTCATGTAGCCACTCCTCTGAGCCTTTTGTTGACTTTATAGAAGTAGTATCAGTTGATGTAGCCATGTGTTAGCCCAGTTTTGATAAGTATTGATAACAAGCATGTTAGCAAATCACTCTCTGGTTATGATGGTCATTAATGTAGGGGGTTAATGCAGAATGTCTTCAGGTTTGGTACTGAAATGCTTCTCCAAGCTCAGGATTTTGTAGTTGGTCAGGCAACTTTGTGTCATGTGTGTCATTACAGGAGGTTTAGAGGCTTAGATTTAAAACACCATAGCTAAGCTTGCCTGGTAATAGGGTCACATTTTTGTTACTGAAAGTACCATGTAACTATTTCCTAATTAAAATGATTTAATAGCGACCTGAAAAGGAAGTTGGCTCAGAGTTAAGTACAGATGCATGGAACGTTTTAGCTAAACCACAGCATGTGCAGTGACTCCTATTTATGCCAACAGCGTTAACAGTGTTCATAGTGTGGTTGGGGCAGACTTCAATACCACTCCTTTTCTTGTAGGGTTCAGCTTTGCACTTACAAACTGAGCTACAACATCAAAACATTCAACAGCCCTTTTCACCTGCTTCCCTTGTTTCCTGTTACAGTGCTAATTTGTTATCTCTGGAAGTCCACAGCTGCTGTGCCTTTTGAAAACACTCTTCAGTGCTGCATTGCAAACATTTTTCTAACTTGGAAAGGCCAGAGGGAAGGGAGGATGATCAGTTGAGAGACATTTTTGCTGTTTGTCGCTTGGCAAAACCTCGCTGACTCCTTGTTCTAGTGTAATCGTATGGAGATAACTTTTGTTGCTCTGATACTTTCTGAGAATCAATAACAGAAACATGGTGGGGTTTTTAAAGTCAGAAACACTCAAGTAAAAGAACGTTTCTGTTGTCTTCAGAGAAGGCAGAGGCTGAGTACGCTGGATATGTTAAATCCTCATTGCAATATGGGTGAAATGGCTGATGTTCAATGAGGTTATCAGGTTTTACTGTACAGTCTTAATGCATCCATCTGCTTCTGTTATACAGTGGTTTGATTGAGAATCCAATTTGAAAACAAGTCTTTCAAATGTGGTTGTGTAAGATGTAAGCAATGCAGTATATTAAGTAAGCCACTGAAGGATTCTGATATAGGAAAACTATGGTTTGCATCCTAGGAGATACTGTATCCTTCTGCTTTTAGTCAACACATTTGAAAACAAAACCAAAAATATTTCTTTTGGTTTGTATTTTTCAATAGTAAGTATAAGTAAGACAATAAGCTCTGAGGAAAGAGGCGAATCCAGCTCAGGCTGTACAATTAGGTAATATGCATTTGTATAAAGTCACTGGTACTTTCTAGCGTACAACAAAGCATTTGGAACTATTTTTCTTATACAAAACATTATAAAAACACATCCAATATATTATTTCACACTGTATGTAAAATACAGCATTTTAAAAATCTGTGCCTTGTCAGGAAATGACAGCTGCCAGTGCATTTCTGTTCTAATGAACTTTGACTGAAAGGAGCTGAGCCATGTGCTTAGTGCATGCTAATGAAGCAGTAATTGTACTGGTAAATTCACAGGGTGTTCAAAGCTAGTCTGACTGACACCCCATGACAGTAACCTACTTGCAGAGCAGCAGTTTACTGAGGTGGTGACAGAAGTGTATTAAATGTGTCATTTGCTGATTTAACCTGTAAACTGAGGTGTATTTATACTTGTCAGTAAGTCTCCTAGGTGTGTGTTCTCTTCCCCATGCTTTTCTGTTCACTCACTTATCAGTTTAAGATAGTTAAGAGCCATGCTGTGGCTGAGAGTCTTGCAAATTTTGAGATAGACTTTGAAGGTGTGTTACGTGAATGAGCAGCATTATTTGCAGATACTGCTTCTGAAGCTGCATCCAAAATTGGCCATCTGGAAACCATCCAAAACAACTGCCCACTTGCGTTCATATCCACTCACTAATTGCATTTAATTTTCATAAATGCATACATGTTGTTCTTTTCTACAGGAGTATTTTTGAAAAAATGTGGATCTGCTGTCTGAAAATCATACAATCATAGAATAGTTAGGGTTGGAAAGGACCTTAAGATCCTCTAGTTCCAACCCCCCTGCCATGGGCAGGGACACCTTCCACTAAACCATGCCACCCAAGGCTCTATCCAACCCAGCCTTGAACACCGCTAGGGATGGAGCATTCACAACTTCCCTGGGCAACCCATTCCAGTGCCTCACCACCCTTACAGTAAAGAATTTCTTCCTCATATCCCCTGTTTAAGTCTGAGCCCATTATCCCTTGTCCTCTCACTACAGTCCCTCATGAAGAGTCTCTCCCCAGCACCCCTATAGGCCCCCTTCGGATACTGGAAGGCTGCTATGAGGTCTCCATGCAGCCTTCTCTTCTGCAGGCTGAACAGCCCCAACTTTCTCAGCCTGTCTTCATACCGGAGGTGCTCCAGTCCCCTGATCATCCTCGTGGCCCTCCTCTGCACTTGTTCTAACAGTTCCATGTCCTTTTTATGTTGAGGACACCAGAACTGCACACAATACTCCAAGTGAGGTCTCACAGGAGCAGAGCAGAGGGGCAGGATCACCTCCCTCGACCTGCTGGTCACGCTCCTTTTGATGCAGCCCAGAATACAGTTGGCTTTCTGGGCTGCAAGCGCGCTCTGCTGGCTCATGTTCATTTTCTCATCCACCAACACCCCCAAGTCCTTCTCCGCAGGGCTGCTCTGAATCTCTTCCCTGCCCAACCTGTAGCTGTGCCTGGGATTGCTCCGACTCACGTGTAGGACCTTGCACTTGGCATGGTTAAACTTCATTAGGTTGGCATCAGCCCACCTCACAAGCGTGTCAAGGTCCCTCTGGATGGCATTCCTTCCCTCCAATGTATCAACCGAACCACACAGCTTGGTGTCATCGGCAAACTTGCTGCGGGCGCACTCAATCCCACTGTCCATGTCACCAACAAAGATGTTGAACAAGACCGGTCCCAACACCGATCCCTGGGGGACACCACTCGTTACTGGTCTCCAGCTGGACACTGAGCCACTGAGCACTACTCTTTGCGTGCGGCCATCCAGCCAGTTCTTTATCCACCGAGTGGTCCACCTATCAAAATGATGTTAGAGACAAGGATGTCATGTGAGACAGTGTCAAACACTTTGCACAAGTCCAGGTAGATGACATCAACTGCTCTGCCCCTGTCCATCGGTTCCGTAGCCCCATCATAGAAGGCCACCAGATTGGTCGGGCAGGATTTCCCCTTAGTGAAGCCATGCTGGCTGTCACCAAGCACCTTGTTGTTTTTCGTGTGCCTCAGCATGCCTTCCAGGAGAATCCACTCCAAGATTTTGCCAGGCACAGAGGTGAGACTGACTGGTCTGTAATTCCCCGGCTCATCCATTTTCCCCTTCTTGAAAATGGGGGTTATATTTCCCTTTTTCCAGTCTTTGGGAACTTCACCTGACTGCCATGATTTCTCAAATATGATGGACAGTGGCTTAGCAACTTCATTTGCCAGCTCCTTCAGGACCCATGGATGGATTTCATCCGGTCCCATGGACTTGTATACATTCAGGTTCCTAAGATGGTCTCGAACCAGATCCTCTCCTACAGTGGGCCCAGGGTCTTCATTCTCACCATCCCTGCCTCTGCCTTCCAAGACTTGTTCATAACATCTGGCATGTGTGTCTTAAAATAGACCCACTTTCCGTCACGCTTGTCCATTCTACTCTCAGATTTCCTGTTGCGCATCTGTCTAGACTTAGAGAACATTTGCCTGCTAAATTAAAAAAATGAAATAAATCTACTGCTTCAGACTACTTCAAATACTACTTAAAGTTTAATTTTGTTATGATTCCTGTAAAACCAGGTAGTGACTGGGCAAGAGTGAGCCTATCTGTAATGTACGAGTGTGTCCTCTTCCATTTCCCAGTCCTTTCTCCTTCATCTGATACATCTTCTCCTAATTCTTAACTAGATGACTCAGCATGTGCAGTGGAACAGGGTGCTGCTGGACTTCAGAATCATCAGTTTGCTTTTCCCTTTGAATGAAAGCCCATTCTGCCTCACTCCACTGGTGATAATTCTAGAGATGGCAGTAATTCAGCAGCAGCGTTGGCTCAGGAAATTTCTACATCTCTAATAATTTTTCATTGTGTTCATTAAAGATACTAGGAAATTTCTGGTTAGTTCACTGGAGAGTACCACTATAGAAACTGACAGGACACCATTTTCTCTTTCATCGCTGCAAAGTGATACTAAATATTTCCTCCACCTCTTTGTAATAGAGATGCACAGTGTTGGCAGTGCATGCCCTGTTCCAAGGAATGAGATTCTTATGCTTTTGACAATGTTCTCTAATGTGTCTGACCGCTGGCATCCTGAAGTGAGCGTTGCCAGTCGGAACGTAGGAACTTTTCCTTCTTCTTGGTCCTTCCTAGTGCTCTCCAGGTCTGTAGTGGCTAACGTGTATTTCTTCTGTTCCACAGGGCAGTTAAATGCAAAACACTTGAGATTTTAAATGTGCAGTCATTAAAATTGTCATTGTTAATGGTTGCTAAATCAAAGCTTGTTGATTAAAAGACAGTTAAATTCATACAATGATCATAGATTTTACCTTGTAGGAGTATTGCAAAAATTAGTGGATCTCAATGCAGCCATAGAAACTCCCGGCATGACAGTTCAGGTGTTGAGATGACTGGTTTGAGTTCTCCAGCCTTCTAGCTCTAGCAACACAAATTCCAGTGCTGGCTTCAAAACTACTGCCAGCTTCAGCGGCAGAGTAAGTTGGCTTTTGTGAGCCCTGTGCTGCAGCAGGTACTGGTATGCAGTCCAACCATGTGCCACCCCACAAGCTTTTCTGTATCCATTCTCTGAATCTTAGCACTTAACAGGAGGAAAAATAAGGAATATATTTTAAAGAATTTTGCCATTTCAAAACTTTTCTGAAAAATCAGATGTGATCTCTTCATGGCCTGGATTCTGCCTACCTTGGGGTTGATCAGCTTCATTGCAAGTACTCTGACTAGGATGCCTGCTATTGCTACAGATTTTGAAAGAGAGGGTTCCCTTGGGCACCAAGGGAGTTTTTCTTTGCAACGTACTTTGGCTGGTTCATTGCTCTGTAATGTGCAACTAGTGGAAAGGACTGGGTCCAGAGTACCAGGCAGAACTCCAAAACCCAGCAACTTACTAGCTAAAATGGATTGGGCGTTGTCCTTTTTTTCTCTGCTGCTGCCTGCTTCATGGTCTGTTGCGTATGGAAAACACCCACCAAAGCACATAACCAGGCTACTGTGCTGAGCAGCCGGTGGAGCATCTGCACAGTAATGTGTCAGTCAGCAGTCTCATACTAACAGGCTGATAATAAGAAGGACAAAATCCTTGCACGTATATATGTATATATATAATTTTTTTTTCAAAGCCCTGTACTTCAATAAATATTGACATTTGCATACGGATGCCCAATCTGAAGATCTTGCGTTTCCTGTTCCCACATACTTGGTTTCTAGAATGCTGAGGAATCCCTAGTGGAATGTAATTGTGTGACATGCTTGCTCAGTCGTTTGTCTTGCTTATTCTTGGATGTGTTCTGCTTAAGCTGCAGCTATGCTGGCTTTTCTTTAGTACAAGTCTTATAGAAGGTTATTGCTGATGGCATCTGTGGCTAAAGCTAGTCTGGAGTGATGAATTATTTAAGGTGGTTAATGCTTTAAATGGACTCGATGATCAATAACTCTTATAATAGTACAATAGCAGAGAGATCTCAGTTGAGAGACCTCATGTATGAAAAAACATCTTCTGGAGGAGGAAGGGATCTTTGGCCACATTTTTACCTCTATAAAGTAGGCTGTTTCCCAGGGAATTTGATAGAATTGTGCCCAGATCTTAGTTTTATTATGAGTCTTGCAATAGTTGATGTCTCTTTAAAAAAAAAAAAAAAAAAAAAAAAAAAAAAAACATAAATAAAGATAGGTGAGAATTTTTCTTTTATTTTTTTTTTAATACAAGGCTTGTGATAAGGGATGAAAGTTTGAAGGAATGAACACTAATGTGAAGTATCTGAATGTACTAAGGAAAAATTCTGCTACTTTAAATCTAATTTGTTGAATAACAGCACTTACATGGTGGAGCACCAACTTTGTTCCCTATCTCACTTTATATAAATGCTCTATCAAGGTGGTTTGTTTTGGTTTTAATTTATTTAAATGTTTGAAAGAGATTTTTGAGACTGGAAGTGGTTGTTACAAGGTATTAGCTCTTACGTTTGTGTTTGAGTAACTTCTCTTGCCAACTTCCCCAGCTGAGAATTGCGTCACACTAGAGTGAAGGTTTCCAGTTTTGATTTGGGAAAGCTTGAAGTAGAAGGGGAAAAGATAAAACAGTAAGTGTATAGTGAGCAAACCCAATTTCCAAGCCATGTAAACTATTTAAGAAGAATGAAGCTGTGACATTAATGCCAAACCCAAAGACTCTGAAACGTTGCTCTGTAAGTGGTTCAGCTTCAAAAAATAATAAAGATTGGGATTGTTTTATTAGCCTTTGCGTTCTTTAGCCATGAACATTAATTCTTCTAACACCTCTTCACACTCAAGCAAATCTTTCTTTTTTTATGGATCATTGATTCTAAGATGTATGAAGTACATCAAGAGTTGAGACTGGAAGACTTGCACCATTATGTTAACACAGTCCAGGATAAAATTGCATGAGTTGTAACGATATCTCATTTAGTGAGAACCAGCTGCAAGGCCCATCCAACAGTAACAGTACATACTGGATGTGAATGCCACTTGTCAAAAAATTCACCAACAGCCAAGAAGCAGAAACGGTGCTCTCAGGCTTTGCAAGTCTACTGATGGGATTATCTGCCATGGGCCAGAAAATGGGCCAGGTGAGGCAGTAGCAAGAAGTCTTCCTCTTCCTGTGCCATAGCTGAAGTTTCTATGTAATGTGGGATGGACCTGAAAACTGTTCTCTCATAGCGAAAAGCCAGGGACAACAGCAGTACCATGTCTTTTAGCTCCCATGGTGTTGGATCTCCTCTGTTTCCCTTGAGGAGATGCGGTTTTAGCCACTGAGGGGAATGCACCATTTAGGTGTACACCTTTAATGCAGTTTTGCAGGATTAATCACAGAAGAGCTTTGTACCTACTCAAATACAAGGCAGCCATGAACACTCCTAGTTTTATGTGTCTTAGGGAAGAATATCTCTGTAGACTAAAGCAAATCTCTGATGCGTCTTTTTCTCCCCTACTTACCTCATTCTGTGCAATTTCCTTCCTCCTCAGTATCCCAACTGCTTGCTTCTTCCCCAGCCTTGCTCCAGCTTCATCCCTCTTTCTGTGTACTTTTCTTGCCTTCTGAGCCCTCTTTACTTGACCCTATTTCTGTCATAAGTCACTCTAGTGCAAGTCCTGACTCCTGCTGAGTTCTGGCAGGCTCAGTACCAGGAGGCTGCCTCCCACAGGGGCAAATTATTATTATCGTTTCATGGGCAGTAGCTCACCTCTCTGCTGTGGTTCACAGCTCCCTACTCTTTGATCACAAATGTAAGTCTAGGACCTGCTTCAGAAGGGAGAGGAGGGTGGGAAATCCAGCCTTATTTTTAGGAAAATTATACTGAACGACTTAATATGAAATGATGCCTTCATACAGGAAAAATAAGAATTGCTTTATAATTATAGTATCCTGAGTTCTCTCCTTTGGGAATGAAATCCAGTAAGTTCAGAGGCAGCATCCAGTGGAATAATTTCAGACAGAAAGTGAAGATTGAGTCTGCACGTACAAGGAATTAATGGATAAACAGCTTTCCAAAGCTCCATGGATTCTTTGTAAATGAAAGTTTATTAGTTCTCTGCATCCAGCTAGTGTATGAACAATCAGATCATGAAATGCCTACTCGGTTTTTCCTTTGACAAGCTCTGAGGAAGAATTGTGGTTAAAAACAAAAAATACTCCTAAAAAACCTCTCAGGATGTGCCTCTTACAAGTTCTTTTCCCATTAGTCAGATCAAGCTGTTGGAGGGTGTATTTGCCTTACAAAGGGAAAAAGAAGCATGTGTTTTCTTAATACTCTTTTCACAGAAGGTTCCCTTCATCTTTGACTTTCCCAATAGACTTCAGTCCCTTTCCTTGTATTAGTTCCCAATGGAGTGGTAGTTCTGCACTCTAGCAGTGTTCTGAATCAACAGCCAGTCTTCAGTGATGAGTTTGATTGTTCATTAATGCTAATTATTCATGCTCTGTGTGTTGTATACTTTGCATGTGTATGGAAACCAGATCTCTACAGCTATTTTGTTTGATTAGCTGAGAGTGCTACCCACATGTTCCCTAAAATCCATTGCTTTGTATGCAAATTATCCTCTCTACTGAAAATAGGGAAGACATTGCCAACCTATTTTATGATGTCTCTAAATAAGTGTCTAGAAGTGTGTTTGTTGTCATTCAGACTGGGGCTGGTTCCAGCCAGGGACTACTGCAAAAAGTACTGTATGTAATAAATATTCTCATTTCCAAGTCCATGACAAACACAGCAGGAAATGTGTGGGGTTGAGGGTGATATCTTTTAAATAAGGTTTTAAATGATGTTGTTTTTTTTCTTGTTACATTTTAAGTTGCTCTGATTTCTGATTTGGTTAATTATGGTTTATTGAGCTTCCATCTTTTACCTGATGTGTAATGACTTTACATAAACTGTATTTATTTACATCGTAGAAATAGTAGGTAAAACTTCTATTTTACTATGCCACTTCCTTTTCAGGTATGTCTACAGCTTTGTAAAAATTACTAAAATGGTTCTCAGCCTCACAAAAGCAAACCAGCAGCTTCCTCACATTTGCTTTAAACTATAGCACAGTCGTACTCTGATGTTTTAGAATAAAATATGGCCTGTGGTTTGCAAGGTCTCTTCCAATATGGACCTTACATAGGAATTGGCTAAAGGACGTGATACCAGACTTCACTCCTCCAGAAGAGATGTTCCTGCTCTGTTCTTAACTGGTGAGTGTTGATGTCTGATCCAAAGGAGGGCAGTGTTTTCTTTTTTTTTAGAGGGAAGTGTTTCTTTCAGTTTGTTTGAAAAAGAAGAGTGATTGAGAGACTTTTCAACTTATTTTTTTTTTAGTTGAAGTTGCTCTAACAGTTGTTCCTTGGGTCAGCAGAGAGCATGGTAAGCTCACAGTTACCAGCAGCTAGTGGAGAAACACATGTACTAAATCATTGCACTGGTATAGTGTCATTGATTTTAAATTATGGCTGAAGCAATGTGTATTTTCATATGCTCACAGAGCAGCTCACAAAGGTGAGTTAGGCTAACACATTCTGTAATGTAGTTGTGGTATACTAGGAGTGCATCTATAATCAGTTGCTGCGCACTGGTTTAGAAAGTCCAAGAGTAGTTAATTTACATTTAGTTCTGCTAAATGTACCTAATATTTATGTAAACTGCTTGTAAGAATATTTTTTTACAGAACATATTTCGTAGTAGAATAAAAAGTGAAACTAAAGATATGTGTAAAAGCTCCTGGTTTTGGAGTGAATGTTTGCTTGATTCTAGGAGTGCCAGAGTAATAAAACTCAGCAATGAATTCTTACACACGCACACCAAAGAAGTCAAGCCTCAGCATTTCTAGTTCTACTTTTGTTGTTGTTCACCCCTAATTTTAGCATTTTTATGGTGTGACTCTAGTATCCACAGCACACACCCGTAATTTAAATCAGCTTTGTGTGATGAGGCTCAAGTAAGCAATGGAACTGTCATCTGTGCATACAGACTGGAAAAGATAGGCCTTGGGATAGATGAATAAATAATATGAATTCCAGCTCTTCTGGTGGCTAAGCAATAAGCATAACAACTAAAAAGATGTTACTTTGATGATGGTAGGACACAACAAGCTGAGTTTCTGCATAAAGCTATGATCATCTACTTGCTGTAGTGCACTAGTGTCACTGAGCCACATCAAGAGCATGGGTTACTCACAGAGGTAATTTAGTGGAGATGTACACACTCACTTTCTCCCTCTTTCTGTCTCAGCATGTATATTGAGGCAAAACATTCAACATCCAACAATTCAACTGTCTTTCTATCTATACTCTGTCAGATTGTTACAGTTGCACATAGGTCATCACTGTTTGGTCATATCAGATCACTACATACATGACTGCACTGTGGTGCAGGCTTGAGGCAATCTTGCAGTTATTTTCCAGTAGCTCAAGCATGTGACCATTTATTAAATATGGGGATAAATAATGGACTAATCTCTTAAACACCATGATTTCAAGATAGCATTCCTGTGACCTGTTTTAGGAGGGCATGCAGTACTGTATGGATATTCACTACCTAGGCATTACATGCAATGTGATAATAGGACTTATCTTTCAGAAATAATTTTTGAGAAATTTGGAGTCTTACATCACGTCATAGTGGACAGTATAATTAAAAGGCTACTTTTAACAATCTGTTTCTGGAAAAGCAGTAGTATGATAAAGTAAATATTATATCTGATAAGAGTAAGTTTAGAACAGAGGTCAGTAATCTGACTGATGATGGTAGAGAGCTACCTCAGCACAGCAGCTCTGTGAGAGAAATGCGTGCTGAATACTTCTGCTTGTCCTTTGTCATGTGAGAATAGGCAATGACAAGGGAAGACCAGTGAGAGGTAGGGAGAGCAGTCACAGTATGCCTTGGAAAGCCACATAGCATTTCATATAGGAAAAGATGTTTGCAAGGGATTTGAAAAGAACTCCTGTGAATTTACAGAACTTTGGAACAATTTCTGTGATGGGAGACATTTGATTTGTAGATATTCTAAAGCTTATTGAGAAATGTTTCAGTTGACTTTTGAATTGACTCCTGAACTAACACTACTTAGTAAGTTGTTCATGTGAAGTCATGAACAAAGAGATATGTATAGTAGCTGGCTGGATTCTTCCTGTAGCAAAAGATGAAACCGATGAATAAAGAACACTGGCAACATGAAGAAGTTGCATAAACTTTCAAGAATCTTGAAAACGTGCAAGAAGGTGTAGTCATTCTGCATGCTTCCTTACGAGCATCAATAGTCAAGAAGCAATCATTAATTCTCTTTGTACAATACAGCTCTTTCCAGAGTGGGCTTTTGAATGGAATTGTGGAAATAGTTAATGAGAAGCAAATTCAGTAGGGACTTTTAAAAACAAATTGGGACATTTTATCTGCATCTTTTTGTTATTTTTCTGAAAGCGCCCAACTAGATAGTTAAACATCAGAAAAATGAGAAGCTGTCTTGATATCACTGGTGATCTCTCATACCTCAAACTTTATCAGTTTTATTGGAATTTCATCTTTTTGTACAAGTTGCTTTACAAAACAAGCTGATACTGAGTCCTGTTTAGCAGAAAGGGATATAGAGAATGCCTCCTTAAACTGAAGTCTGGCAGCAGAACTGGAAACTTATGAGTTTCCCATGTCCTAGTCAGTACTAAATCAGTTATGAGACACGTCCTCAGAAGAAATGTTCTTTATGAGGAGAGATTAGAGGAATTTTATGGCTTTACCAAATATCCAGAAGCAAAGCCACATGCTTCTGGGTATTTGAACTAGGCAAGCAGCAAGGATGAAGGAGGGTTACATGGAGTGCTGTGCTAGAAGTAAAGGGATGAAATTTAAAATGGTAAAATTTATCCAGATCAGGCTGTTTTGACTACAGAACAACTGTAGTCAGGTTACAAAAGTGTGCAAACCTCCTCAATCACTAGAAACTCTCAGAACCAGGCTGGATAAAATGGTAGGAGATGTGCTTTTGGGGGAGAGCTGAACTGGGTTGCGTAACTGGGTGTATTAAATAAATACATTCATGTGGAATACAGAAAAGCTCAGCAGATGGTCAGGTGAGATGCCTATCTCAAATGTGTGAACTCATGAGACAGGGGTGAAAAAGAGGGTTTGTAATGCTGAGTTTCCCTGTACTACAGTAGCCTTCATAGTAAAACCTCTGGATTTAAACTAGAGTGCAGTAATTTGTGAGGTACTTGCTTACAACTGTGCCAAGAGCACAGACAAAATGCTTTCGCCTACTTTTTGAACTCTAAAATGCTTCTGGTTTCTGCCAAATGTATTTTAAAATAATGTTTTGCCAGAAATGCTACCTAGAAATATTATGATGTCCTGTAGAAATGAGGTGTGCCAGCACAATTTACATGAGTGTAGTCGTCCTTACAAATACAACTCAAGCTTACTGGCAGCTCCTTGGGCTCTGCCCTGTGGTATTTGCTCAAAGAAACTGTGAACCTCTGTAATTTCATTATTGTTTATGTTGTGTACCTGGTCCTTAGCCACAGATGGGGATTTCACTGTGTTTGATGCTGTACAAATACAGAACAAAAAGATTGCTGCTCCATGGAGGTTGCAATTAAGAGAAATTAAAGAGAGGAGGAAACCTGAGGAAACAGTGAGATGATGTTGGCATTATGCCAAGCAGTATTTTCGGCACACTGACAGTCTGACTATTGTCAAAACTTTTCTTTAGGACATCAAGGGAAAAAAGGTTCTGAAGGGAATTGTGGAGAAAGACATTAAGGCAATACTGCCAATATATTGCAGGTATCTTCTGGGATCTCCTAATCATCACTGGGGACATGGCAGAAAGCTCAGAAATGTGATGATTAGGCATGCAGCTTGTATTGTGGTGTGATCAGAACGAAGCATGTCAGTGAGGCGCAAGACGATGAGGGAGGAAGAGAACTGGGAATCTTTAGGAATTGAAATGAGTGAATTGAGTTTGCAGTAGAGAAGCAGCTGATACTTGAAAACTAGAAGTTGAGACATGGCCGGTCAAAAGAATGAGGTAAGAGGAAATCATCTTTGCAGTAGCTTTGAATGAAATGAGACAGACGAGATTGCATCTGTCAAGGCCACAGAGAAGGATGTTGTGGTAATCAAGATGAGAATCAGAGTTTCAGCTGTGTGGATGGATACATAAAGTCATGGCTTAGATATGTTGTACAGCAAGAAAGTACAAGCTACATAGTCTGCTGTGCTGAACAGGTAGTTCTGCTTGTGCTGAACAAATTAACTTCCATTGGAAAGTACCAGTCATCTATCTCAAGCAGGTGTTTAAAAACAGTTATCAACCTGTTCATTGAGAGGAAGTGGGAGGAAGGGTGAAAAGACAGATGAAAGAGGTAAACAGTAAACTGTAACAAGGTTTTTCAAAGCATTGCTTTCATATGGCAGCATATCACAGCCAGAATCTGTCTGCATAAATCTGACTATAAGGTCGAAGTTGGTCTTTTTCTTCACAGTTTTAGTGTTTTTCAAATCAACAGCCTTGGAACTGCAACCTTGTGTAAGTACTGTGTGTCCACCGTTATGCGTGATGATTCTCATAAGCTAAACTGAAACATATGGGCCTGCAGGACTCAATAAATACACCATCTCAAACACCAGCAGAGCAGCTGACTGGTCTTAAATTATTAACCAAGCCCTGTTTACTGATTTATGGGTTTTCACCAGCCCTGTGTGGCACTGACAGTAACCACTTACTAGTCAAGTTTGATTCGCTTCTCCTTCCTTACTTGATAACCACTAAGAAGCCATTGGCTGGAGTGACAAGTTCATAGTTTTCTCCCAGTTCACGTATGAGTAAACCAGTTTGTTCATTAGACTACACACAGAATCTGGCAAACAGGTGACCACAGAATTTGATACTCTCTGGAAATGCTGAGGTGATGCTGAAAGTAAGTCATTAGTTCACAAAAGTTGCAGTTGTGTGTAGTGAGGGTTTAGAAATACAAGAGAACAATGCTGAGACCTGGGGAACTTTTGTGTAGAGTGACTTAGCTACTTTAGAGAACAAAAGCAAGACTTATGCTTCTGAATAAATGTGTGCTCCTTCTATTCCTGAAAAGCACTAGGTGATACAAGCAGAGGAAGGAATACACAATGAGCTGGATGGTGAGACATAAAGGAGTTAGGGGTGGAAAATAGTGATGCTAGTTGTGTTCTGCTGTAAGATCATAGAATTGTAGAATAGTTTGGGTTGGAATTGACAGGTCCAGAGGAGGGCCACGAGGATGATCAGGGGACTGGAGCACCTCCCGTATGAAGATAGGCTGAGAAAGTTGGGGCTGTTCAGCCTGGAGAAGAGAAGGCTGCGTGGAGACCTCATAGCAGCCTTCCAATACCTGAAGGGGGCCTATAGGGATGCTGGGGAGGGACTCTTCATTAGGGACTGTAGTGAGAGGACAAGGGGTAATGGGTTTAAACTTAAACAGGGGAAGTTTAGACTGGATATGAGGAAGAAATTCTTTACTGTAAGGGTGGTGAGGCCCTGGAATGGGTTGTCCAGGAAAGTTGTGAATGCTTCATCCCTGGTGGTGTTCAAGGTGGGGTTGGACATAGCCTTGGATGGCATGGTTTAGTGGGAGGTGTCCCTGCCCATGGCAGGGGGGTTGGAACTAGAGGATCTTGAGGTCCTTTCCAACCCTAACTATTCTATGATTCTATGATTCTATGACCCTAAAAGATCATCTAGTCCAACCCCCCAGTTACTTATGTCTGGGTCAGCCACTTCAAGGCAGTGTTTCAGTTACAATGTTTTCCTAACATTTCCTAACATTGAGATACCTGCTGTTGCTTCTAACTTCTGTGGCACGCTAGCATTGCACCTGGTGTCCTACAGTCCCATTTCTAGGAGGCAGTTCGACAACTGGACACTGAGACAAGCAGTCCAGTGTCCTTTTATAGGAAATTTCCAGCTTTCCCAGGACATATTAGATTTTTCTGGCTCATACATTTTCTAGCATCTGTTGCTAAAACAACTTAGCTGAGGGAATTAAAGAGTAAGGTTTTGATAACTGACTCTGATAAATGCCCATGACTGCTTCATGAAGCTTAAAGACATTTTCTCACTGTTGTGCTGCTTTTATGAGGAGTTCTGTATATATGCACTGTTCCCCAAATGAAGGTGGACATTTTTCAAAG
The DNA here is from genome assembly GCA_039720435.1 of Amazona ochrocephala. Classification (NCBI taxonomy): domain Eukaryota; kingdom Metazoa; phylum Chordata; class Aves; order Psittaciformes; family Psittacidae; genus Amazona; species Amazona ochrocephala. The sequence continues at coordinate 69,942,901 of CM077879.1, forward strand.
GAGGTAGATGGAAGTTATTCAGGCTAAATGGAATAAAATAATGGTGTTTGATTCTCTAGTTCCCACAGCTGTAGGGAAAAACAGCCGTTTGCATCATGTTAATTTTAATGTTGTTCATGGCAGTCAGGGAAAGCCATATAACCCACATGATTTCATGTGAGGAAAGACTCTGCCCTGGAAGGCCCACTCTCACTGTCTGCAGAACACTTCTTGGCTTCCAAGATTCTTATGTGCTGCGTTAACATGGTGTCCTGTTTAAAGGTTTATAACTTCTGCTCTCTGTAGGATGCTCAAAAATCATCTAGCCTGCCATTCATGGTTATAGATGACATGATACCTCTATTTTCTTAACACTGTCTGGTTGAGATTTCACAGTCCAAGGAGGCAGACAGGGTCTTCTGCAGTTGTTAAAGAAGTTAAAATTCATTATATGATTCTATAATCTATTGTCAAGGAAACGAGATGCTGAAGAAAAGTGTACCCAAGCTTTGTTAATGTACAATAATCAAAACTTAGATATTCTCTTGAAAATTTAAAGATTTTTGTTTTAAACAAAAGCAGGTGAGTATTTGATGAGTAATGAAACAGGAAAAGCAACCAAACATTCAGTGAGAAGAGATGAATAACAGGATAGATTAACCCCAACAAAAATTGTTATTGTGTAAATTCACAATAACATACAGTTCTCCAGAGAAGGATTAGTAGTCTAAACAGACAAGCCAGAGAGGTGATAGGAGAAAAGATACTCCCAAATTAGAGAACTTGAAAAAGAGCACAAGAACCATTAATGACCTTGTCCAAACTTAAACTAGCCATTTTTATCAGTTTGAATTATTGTGTTCTGATTTCCTAGTCTCCCAGTCTCCAGGAAGCATTCCTCTTTTGCTGCCTCCACAGCAGCACAGATTAAAAGAAAAGAATCCTAAACATTTGCCACTGTGACGCTAATACTGCAAGAACAACGAAGAGCTGTAACACAGTCGGCAGTAAGCTAACGCTACAGTTTGCACAGAGTAGCGCTTCTCATCCTACTGCCCGTTTTCTGATCTCACCAGCTTTGATCTAACTAGATCGTGACTTTGGGGTGGGTTTGAAAGTGCACCCATGGGGCTGGTAGACCACAGATTTGGAGAAAAGATCTTGGGCTATTCCTTACCTGCCAGGATGGCGGTGGGGAGAGAGAAGCAGAAGCTACTTTTCTCATTTGATGCTGAATCACAGATTAAAAAACAACTGCTGTTGCTTTGAACAGCTTGACAGCAAAGGAAGTAATGTTGAGGGTTCAGGGTGTACCCTGAATTTTCTGGCACAAGTGGGATACAATTGAAAGGAAAGGGGAGAAGAACTGATTCTTCAGGAATTTACTACTTGCCCAGGATCCAGATCTCTCTTTTCTGTTTGTTCATCTCCACTCAATAATATAGTCTTCAAGCTTCTTTCATTCTGTTGCCTACATACATTAAAGCATGAGAACTGAAGAAGAAATAATTGCACATACTGCCAAGTGAACCAGAACTATTGTTAACAAGTGAACATTCAGTTCTGCTGCTTCTCTCCCAAAACCTCTTTGCCACAGAAGATGGGAGAGACTGAGTCACCTCACCAGGTCTTTCCGAAATTAGCAGAACTAATTGGAGCTAACCAGCTTAAAGGAGGGCTTAAATACACAGACTTGGAAGGGAAGCACATGATGTCCTAAGTGTTCCCCCTGCCTGAAACAGGTCTTAAAGCAAATCATTCTATTATTATATAATTAGTCTTATTACTGTTATGCCAGACAGAGAAGACATAAAGAAAAATACTTAATCTGGCACACTCATGTTTGCAGAGGGTTGTCAGCTGTGACAATGTCCCCCTGTATACAGGAACACTTAAAAAACTCAGGAACATTTCAACAAACAAGCACACTGATGTTTTTGTTTCCTATTTGTACTAGCTCTTAAGAACTTGAACATGCACTTTGCAGTGTGTGCAAAGTGTTCTGTCTTGCCAGCAATGACACCAAAAGATGTGCATAACAAATCCAGAGATCCACATTGTGGGTGTCTATTGAAAAGCTGAACTCAAATCATCATTTTGTGAGTACCGGTGTTACTCTATCCTATGATTAGTACCACAAAAACCAGAATAGAACAACTGATGCCCCTTTTTAAGTATATATATATATTTAATCACAGGTCAATGTTGACCATAAAAAAGATTAGCATTTTTCAGTGGGTTAAATGCCATTCAGTACAAGAGGTTGTTCATCTCTGGAAACAGACTTTGAGCTGGCCTGTCATTGCAGAGAGGGGAAAAGATTTATTTTGTAATCAAGCTCTATTTTTACAGCATAGAGCAGGCAGTGGAAAGGAGACTCCTGAACCTGTTTTGACATTCCTGGCAGAAGAAACAAATACTATAGACATGAGAAAGAACAATTAAGTTTCAACTGGCCTTTCAAAAGTGCTCAACATTGCTTCAACCTATGTTTTGTTACTGACTACATAGCAAGGTCTGTGTGTCAACAATCACGTCTGTACTATATTTCTGTAGGCACATAGTTGTGCTGTAACAATATAAGTATTTTAACTGTCAATAAAACATCACGTATTTATGATATATGTGTGGGAAAGTTTTGAATTTCTTTAGGTAAAAGAGGAACCGCTCTTCAGTAATGAATAACAAATGACAAAGCCTTATTCCTTGTGCAGATGCCTGCTGCAGTAACTTCACAAAGAGGAAGCTGTAATTCAAGTACTTTTGTAATTGCTATTCCTATTGAAATATTTATTGAAATATGAGACCCATGTATAAAATGACCCCAAGATAACTTAAGAGTTAAATGGTATTCCAGTTTCTCAAGTAGCAGGGTGAAATTAATGTACCGCTCAAGAAGCAATGGATTATATTAACCAAACAAACATTATTTCATCTGATGGCTGTTTAATTTTTTTTCTTCCGTAAGAAGATCCTATGCTTTCCTAGGCAGGGACACCTTCCATTAGGTAGCAGACTTTGTTTCAAAAGACAGGTCTATTAAATTTTGAGGGCTATCGTACAATACTGTACATCAGACTTTACCTGAACAGGATCTATCCATTGTTGTGTGACTGTCAGAATTTCAGAATTTCAAGAACTGTAGAAAACACCACCTGCTTGCCCATATTTTCCATTTGTTTATCTTTAGATTGACTCTCTTTTGGTGCTTTAAAATGAAATTGAACTGTGTGGTTGTTATTTTGGGGAATTGATTGTTAATTTTCAGGCCCCATATCTTTTGATTTAATATTTCAAAGTACAAAATATAAGCCCATCTAGCTGCTTTTCCAGAGATGTGGTCCAGCTGCTTGCATCCTGAATCTATTGTTGCTGATGACTTTCCTAACTATCTTCCACATTCCTTTCTGAGTAAGACACAGTGCTCACCAGTGTGTTTTCACATCCAAGGCTTAGAGTTCTTCCTCATTCTGTTGTGCAGCCTTTTTTCTTTCTCAAGATGATCTCTTTTAGAACGTATTTTTCTCTGTTTTACAGGATCCTAATCTTGCAATCATGCAACCTAACTAGCTGCACTGTTCAAGATCTGATGATTCTAACCTGATTAGAATGATCAGATCCTGATGATTCTTGAACCTCTGGAGACTGGTTTGGAAGGTAAGTAATGTTATCTTGACTTCTTTTCACTAATCATATTCTAAGCAGAAGAATTTAGGAATCTTACCTCGAGGTGAAGTTTTACAAAACTGGAAAGGTTACAGCTCAGTGTAAGTGGATGATTGTATATACAGTCTAACAGAATATTTACATTGAAGCTGCCCTTATTATTGCTTGGTATGACAAATAACAGGAAGAAAATGTGTCTCTTGTCATCTGTTGGCTTTAGTAGTTTATGGTGACTTCTGTTTTTTGGTGAACTATGGAAATCAGGTCTGCATCACTGGGGAGCTCCCAGAAAGTACTAAAGTAGAATTGTTTACCTTAAAAAAGGGAAAAAAAAAATCTAGGTTCTCTAGAGGCAGATGAGAAAGGAGAGCAGTACAGAAGTTTCTATGTTAGTCTATTTGAGTGCCTGTTGAGAAAAGCTATTTAAACTATCTTGATGCAGAAGAAATGGGTGAAGATTGAGAATGAAGAAGTTATCATTAGTTCAAGCAGAGAATTTTGGTTTGACAGTGGTTTTGTGCTCGCTTGCCTGAAGAGAAACCTGCTGTAGGAGGGTACAAGGCAAAGGAAAAGCATCTGAGTGAAGAACATTTGCTTTATAGAAAATTTGTCTTAGGTCCTATGGCTCTTTTCCTGCCTCCTCTTCTCCCAGAGACAAATGCACATGAATTTTGCTCTAGATTTGTTTGTTTACTCATCATTAATGCTTCAGTATTCCACAGCCTTAGTAATAACTGTTGATCAGTGCATCGCTGGCTGCAGGAGAGCATGGCAACTCAAATCAAAGAATTCAAAGTGGTTCATTCGAACCACTTTATGCTCAGACACTGAAATACTTGGGCTTGTTTTCTCTGGATAATATTCCTCCTCTTTCCCTGGAAACAGCGACAGGTGGGTACATAATCTGTACCATCTTTGATTAAACAAGCAATTTTCTTTTTCAAACAAGTTATGCCTGTGAGAATGGTTTAAATGTGTATGGAACATGCATTGCTTTTATTTTGAGTCTTAGTGTCTACTCAAATATATTCTGATCAGACTGGAGTTATGCTTATGTAAGGAACAAAATCTGATAACTTGGTAATCTTATGATTTGCTTGTGTTACTTTATTTATTTGCCTGGCTGTGACTTGCACACGAGCAGCCTGCTTCTAAAATGCTTATTTGCAGATGTCACTTTAAATATTATTTTCCAAGAGTTTATTTTTCTTAGAAAACAGATGTCTGTAATTACCTTCTTTGACCTTCGAGACTTGTCAAAGTCAAATAGGTAATCATCCAATCAGACGGGCTATCATTATCAGAAGAAAAGTAATTATAATCTGAATATGTTTGAACATGATTATTACAAGCCTTAAACAGTTACACTTCTGATTGGGGCAGAACTAAAGACATTATCACTTCATAATTCACATGATATAGCTTCACTTATCGTTGTAATTTTGGAATATGAAGAGCTAAATTTACTGAACAGTGTAGTTCTTTGAACTTGAAAAAAAAAATTGAATACTCTCTCTAAAGCCAGAAGGAGGATCCTCAAAATCTTTATACTGAAATTAAGGAAAACTGTATTTAAGAACATGAGAACTAAAACACAGTACTAGAGAAAACTCAAAAAGGGCTGGGGAGTACAGGATGTATTTGTGTAAGAAAATGCACTTGAAATGTTTTACTGCTCTGGATCCAATTTAACAAAGCACTAAGAGTCTCCTTGGCTCTCAGCATTTGTATCATCAGCTCTGTGTCTCCTGGGATTGGGCCCAAAGTTTATCTATCTCCTTCAATGCATATCTTCTCATAGTTAGGGCAGTGGGAGTTCAAGCATGCGTTGCTGAGCACAGCTTGAAGTGCAGAGTCCTTGAGCCTTGGCTGAGGTCAGTGACAGGATGACTGTGCCACCCTGGGGGGGCTGGCAAATTCATCATGGACTGGAATCCCCTGAGCCAGGAGCTGCTGCTGTGGGAAGTGGAGGGATACTACTGTAATCCCTGTAAGTGCACTTGCAGGAAGGCTGGAAGCAGGTTTTAGTCTCATTCCTGGCAGTTTTGGAAATTGTGCAGATAAGGAAATTTGTTCTTTAAAATAGAAAACTGTGGTAATGTGAAAAAATGCACTGAAGCATAAAAAACGTTGATAATGGGAGAATGGAGCCAAGAAGGGGAGAAGGAGAATTCTTAAACATGCAGGGTTGCCCATGCTAGATGTTTGGAGCTAGAGTGCGATGCTTTTACCTGATCTGACAGGTGAAAGTTCAAAGCTCAGAAATTACACTAACTTCATAGTGAGAGAATGGTTTCTTTTAAAGGAAAAATCCTGAAGGGATTGTACTGCTGAAGTTTGTATGGGAACAATAATGTGATCATGTTCAGTTGCTGAATATTCCTACCTCACAAGAAATAACTGTAATGGTTGGCTTCAGAAAGTGTGAGCTAGCAGAACTAGTACCAACCTGATAGAAAAATGCTCACCAGGCGATAGTCAATATTCTGTTCAGTGTATTTGAGCACTATGCTGTATGTTCAAATGAGCTGGAACAGAATGGGCTGAGGCCTTCTGCTTAGGAACTGGAATGTTTTTCCCCAACATAACAAAGACACAAGTTCTAATATGCTGGTCCTGCACAAAATGGGAGTGCGCAGTAGGGGCTGGCTAATAAAGCAATTTCAAAGAGGGCAGAAGCTTTTCAGGTCACTGGGGAAATCTGTCAGAATAATCAAACCACACTGTTGGCCGTTTCTTGGCTCTTACACATACTGGGGAAAAATTATCAGTGTTCGATTCTCTGTGGACCATTTGAAAATGAAATCATTTCTTAAGATGAGGAAATGGATTCTTTCATGGCAGGATATGGCCTGTGGCAATATGAATGGGGTTTGGTTTTTTGCCTGGGACATGCTTCAGAGCTTCTATAGAGACTCAGAAGGAGACGTTTTAAACCTAGAAGATGTCTTGGTGCTTGCCATGCCTTTGAAGTTGGATCAATACTCTTACACATGATTTAGAATAACCTGAAGGCAACCAATCTGTAATTAAAGCAAAGAAATGGCAGTTGTTCTGGAAAGAGAGAAACTAACTTAGGCATAACCACTGAGAAAAGAATTTGCTTGGAGGAAGGGGGGGTCAGGAGAGTGGAAATTGTGTGCAACTATCTAACTCCCCCGAAGCTCAGAGGTCTGCAGATTTTAAAAGGGCTCCATTCCCATTACAGAAGGTTTATCTGTAAGCTTACCCATATTTCAAAACCACTGCATGGGTTGGATGGAAAAGGGAAACCATTCCCGGAGTCAGCAGTGTGATTTAACATTTTTCAGAACTGAAAAGGGAGTCTGTGGCTCTTTCAGCTCAGCCATGTTTCAGAGACCTTTTGATGTTGGACTCCACTTTAAGAACTCACCGGCTGACACAGGACACAAATGATGTTGCTAGCTTGCTATGAGAGAGATCTAAGCACTCCATGGAGAAATTACTTGCACTATCAGAAATTTACAGCAATGACTAAACCCGCACAAGTTTTCCATCAGTAGCTACATGAAAGGAAGTTTGTAGGAAGGAGATGAAGTGCATCCCTGTGATGGGGACTTTGGTTTCAGGAGTTCTCAGGACGTGCATGCCTGGGGAGATTGGTATTGTGACGTTGTTGCTGCTGTGCTGAGGTCTAGGCATAAGCACAATCCTGCGCTGGTGCCTATAGACAGTGTTGCAAGTGATTCATTATCGTTCCATGCAGGAGAGCAGGGAAGTGGCTGTTTGGTGAAAAATATGGCTGCTGTTAAAAACAGGGTTGACATTTTTCCTCCTTGCTTCTCGGAAGTGGAAATATCCTAGTTCCCTGGAAGGAGGAACACAGAGACCAGAATTAGTCTCTACTGCGGTTGAAAGCTTCCATGATATTAGAATAATGTGCGATTTGCAATTTTAGTTTCTAGTAATGAATTGGAACAAAATGTTCATATTCTAGTCCAACCGCCTCACGTCAGGGATGAGCTAGAAATACCCCCTCCTGATTTGCTAAAACAAAATTGTGAGAGAAGAGAAAAAAAAACTCTAGAGTGACTTGGACAAGATAGAAATAAATTTGGGGTTTTGTCATGAAAATGTTCTGATAAAAATTAGGTAAGTCAGGTTTTGAGTTGCTTCATTATTTTCTTGCTGGGTTAAGTCAGAGCTGATGTTAAGGATGCAGACAGGGAGTGTGTCTGATATCCCAGCCAGTCACAGATGGAATTACTGGGCATACAAAACCATATTTTGTTTGGGCCTTATGGAACTGAATCCTTTAAGCAGTAAGAGAAATGAAGCATTAGAAGCTGTTACGTGCAGTAGCATGGTCTTTGTGGCAAAGAACTGTGGAAAAGCCAGAAGAGATGAGAGCTCTCCCTTTTGCTGATTACTAATGCAGGGTCTAAGGCACTGAGCTAGAGATGTGAATGACCATATTTCAGAAGCAGAAAGTGAGAAAACCAATGAAGTGTAGGTCATTTGAGAGGCAAGAGATAGCTCATTAGAGCACAGGATTGATTAAAAGGCAGGCTAGAGTTTCTGAGCAACCACTTTTTGTTCGTAGTACATTCAGAGAATCACAATTTTATACACACATGTATGTATTTGTAGCAGAGAAATCTATCTTGCCAAAAAAAATATTCAACTTGTATCATCATGTTGCTGTTGCAGTGGCCTTATGAAGTAATATATTGCAGGTGTGGCCCAGGGTAAAGAGGAAACCATGTGTTTAATCAACCAGCTTCATCTGGTTTATTTTTCTGAATTTGCAGTAATCTCAAGTTTGCCTTACTAATGCCATCCCTTCATAAGTGCAGCCTGGTACAAGCTTGGAGAGTATTTTCAGGATTTATCCCAGGTTTGCTAGAGGATTCAATCAATAAAGCTTGGCTGTTCCTTCTAACTTCGTTGCTGTCTATACATCAATTTAAAGAGAGCCTGTAAAGTTCTTGGATGAAAAGGAGCTCTCCCCAGACATTTTGCTCTTCACAAGTAACTGAAACTCATGTCAGCAATTTATTACATAATGAAGAATTTCCTGTGCGCTGTCCATTTTCCAGCCACTTAACTCCTTGATTAAGATAAAAAGTCAAAACCAGGTGAGAGATCTCCATTCAAAAACATATTGATAAATTCTTCTTACAGCATCCTTATGGAGTTTCTTGAGCTAAATCCAATTTTGTAGTTGTATTACCCTGGAACAATTAAAGCAATGCCCTGTAAATGGAAACAAATTTCTAATTATTATTTCACTTTTGTCTCATTTGGAGCTTTCTCACATTTCTTTCCAGACCATGAATATTTAGATTAAGGAAGAACACATTTGGATTATGATTGAGTGGATGGAAATTGTTTTGTTGACAATTTTTGAATACTTTTTTTTTGCCTTTTTTGTTAACAAGGTCAGTACCTGTTCGTACCTTTCAGGCATTTTAAATTTCCTTCATACGCAGTTTCTTCCCTTCTTTCACACTTTTGATTTATCAAATTAAATCACAGAAGCCTTTCTGCAAAGACTCACCTTGACAACTCACAGCAGCCTGTGGCTTTCGTTACTGCTCTGCTTCACTACATGCCCATACATTCATTTACCTGAACTGAGCTTCGTCTTGTTGGAGGAATCAGACTTTCCTTCATTTTCATTGTCTTACATGCTGGTTTACAGCTGCTTACCAAGGATTTTTTCCACAAAGAATGTTTTTATTTTCTTCCCTGCTGCTTCCTGCCCCAGAGCTGCCTGTGGCCACACAATTCCTTTCTGAAGAGGGAGTCCTTCTGGGCATATCAGAAAAGTACCTGTAGAGATTTACTAGGAACAGTACTATAATTAGAAATTACTGCTGTTTTGACTATATTATACTGCAGGCAGCTGTTGAACTTGTCTATATTGTCCATTTTCTAAATGACTTACATTACAGATTATGCAAATTAATTAACTGGTATACCCTCTTTCTTTTTAATATTAACAGTTTGGAGTAATGAAACTAGTAAGAGTCTCCCAGTTCAAAAGCATTCATTCTGTGGAGGCAGTGGCATCTTTGTCCAAGAGCTAAGCCTTCCATGCAGTAGTAGGGCGTGAAATATCTTGAGTAGTGCACATGATGTCCTTAACTTAATGTCATGTCTTTAACTTGAAACAACCTAAAATTCAAAGTGAAATTTAAATTCACCAACAGTAGGATTTCCACATAATTATTTAATCACTAAGAAAATAATAATATTCCATGCTCAATTTTCAGCAGCTGAAAGCAGCAAAAATTTTGTCAGGCACCTTCTATGGAGAAAATTACCTGGAGAATATTGTGGAGATGGGTTTCCAGGAAAGCTGCACATATATATTATTATATGTTGGTGTAAGTTAAATGTGAATTTGTCCTACAAATTTTTTAATGCACTTCTTATAGACAACAGTTGATGTTCTCTGATAAAGTTACTTTCTAGTTCTTATTTATCATACATTTACTTACTTTCAGTGTTTTCTTATGAACTACATAACCTGATCTTGAACCATGTCTTTCAAAAAGCTAAGCCTCTCTTTCCTTTCATTCCTCTCTTCTCTATCCTGTTTTCCATTTATTCGTCAGAACTTAGTCCATGGTACTTGTGCATAAAACATAGTCACTTGTTAAGGTTAAATTTGGGGTGCATTCACATTTGTGTTGCTCAGATCATGAATGGAGTGATCACTCCCACTTGCAGGGATTTTTATTCAGATCATGGATTGCTCAGAGTGTACAAACTGACTTCCTCCTGGATGAAATTGAATCAATTGGACAGCAGGACCACATTTTAATGTACTCCAAACATTTAACGGACATTCAGTCTATAGCATCAACCAGAGCTGGTGTTCTGCATGGGCCAGGTAGAGACAGGGGTAGCACAGTATTCTTTCTGATCTCACTAAGAAAGGCCTGACAATGAACAGTGTAATGAAACAGCTGTTTTATTAAGGTAGAATAAAAAGGAGAATATAGAGGGGGAGTAAATCTTATGCCTTTCAGCCGCTGGGAACCCCAAGTTCATCCATCTGGAGGGATTTATTTTTCCCATGACATGCTGCACAGATTCTCTCTGTGGAGAAGTTTCTCTTCCCACCCATGCCATGGTGCCTTTTATATTGTGGACCAAGCAGCATCATCTATCTTATCCTGACAGCCTGGAATGCTATCTCTATTGCAACATCCGCAGCACAGGCTGGTGTGGGGCACACCATTATTGTGGAGGCTAATGTACAGGCTTCTCAAACTGGAAGCACAAGGCCCAAAAGAGCAGCTGCGACTTGCTCAAGATCACTGACTCCTTGAATATGATGCCTTCCATAAGGCTCCCAACACAGCTACTCCAAAGTAAAAGCGCTCTGGATGCACTTTGGCATTCTTAGTGCCAAAGCTTTCCTTTCACAAGTATGTTCCTATCAGTCCCTGATACTGCATAACACAGGCAGTAGCCCTGATGTGTTAAAAGAGAGCTGTAGTTCTCATTTCTGGTTTTGCACAGACATTATAGAATCATGCATCCTGAAAACTTCCATGTCTTGTCCAAAAGCAGCAATTTGTCTTGGAGTGGGTGGTGGGGATTACATCTCTTCTATATATGTCGTGTGCCTTTAGCTGTCTCTGAAGTGAGAGAGCTGAATTTGCAATATTGTAATCTGCTTTCAATCTAAAGTCATTGACCTTTCTGTCATTTGCTGAAATTAATCATAATTTACTAATTCTGCATGGATTTTTTCTGTTAGCATGAAAAAAACAGATTCGTTTTCACCTTTCCTTCTAATTCCAGCATTGACTTGACACTGTGCATGTCTACTTCTACTACTGCAGAATTCTTTACTCTGTTTTAAACAACCCTAGTGGCTTTCCTAAGAAATCTGAACTCAAATAAGCAGCTTATCTAATCCTCCTTTAAAAGTTCATCTGTTCTGCATCACAGCTAATCTTGAAACTTGGCATGACACTGCACAATTTATTTTGCATTATCATGCTGTATTCTTCAGAAAGTGTGACAGGAGGGTTAGTGTTCACCTGAAAGTGACTGGACACATTTTCAAAGCACAAAAGACTGAGACCTATTAAGCCTCTAATTTTGCCTCAAGGAAGTCCCTGAGCTACAGTGTAAGAACATGGCTAGTATAAAGTGATGCTCTTCCTCTCCATACTCTGTTGATTGCTGTTGCAGAGACACCATACTGGGCCAGATGGACTTTTTGTTAGCTTCTCTGTAGTTGTTCTAATGTATTTTATAAAAGAGGATTATCCAAATTTGAAAAGAAGCTATTCATAGCATGCTATAAATAGCATCACTTATACTACCATTGAAATTATAGCAAGTAGATGGAAATACAGTGTTAATTTTCTTAAATTATGATATCTTGGTGTATTGGACAAATAGCTTTGCGCTGGCACAGGTTGTCCAGAGAAGCTGTGGCTGCCCCATCCCTGGCAGCGTTCAAGGCCAGGCTGGACTGGGCTTTGAGCAACCTGGTTTAGCAGAAGGTGTCCCTGCCTAATGGGAAGAGGGGTTTGAAACTAGATGAGCTTTAATGTCCCTTCCAACCCAAACCATTCTATCATTCTGTGATCCTGTAGCTTCCGTCAGATCCTGTTGGATCTGAATGTTTGTAGAATCATAAGCACAGACAACATTTCTAAAACGAGGAATTCAGTTGAATCAGGATTGGTACATGTGTGTCTTGGCTGAAATCCCACAGTCTCACTTAAAATATGGGCCCTGTTTTTAAGTGTGCCTGTATCATTAGATCCTTGTGCTTCCAGACATCTTCATCTCACTAATTGGACAGAGTATCTTCTCTTGTGACCATGTCTGAGACAACAGGGTTTGAACCTCTGTTGCATATTCTAATATCAATAGCCTTGTCTTTCGCATGATATTTACTGACAACTCTTCAGCTTAATGAGGATTAAGAACATGTTACAAGGAGGCTGTTATTGCCCTGATATGTGTAGCTGACAAAGAAAACAATCAGTTGCTTTGGAATAATTTTCAGCTTTGAGAATGATGAATATTTAGCGAACAGTAAATACTTAGCATTAATAAATCCAACATTTAGCTGTTCAAAATGAAAGTATTTTTTCATAATACAAAGATGTAAGGACACATTATTTTTTAAAAATATTCTTTAAAATCACAAAGTGTTTCTATTGGCATTCATTTCTGAGAATAATTTTATGTATATATCCATACATAACTGGTTTTGGAGTTACACTATTATGACTGCACATTCAAGTATTCAAAATAAATGTGTATCATAATTAACACTTTCTATTTAACCTATTTAATTTTCTGCTTTTTGTATTTTCCATTATGATATACAATTTGATTATCACTGTATTCTATTGATTTGGTGTTTTTTCTTCTATTTGCCTCTCTCAGTGTCTAGCATGGATGGTGTTAAATGGAAATAAGTTGCTGCATCCAAACACAAGTCTGTAACTTGGAAGGTGCAAGTAACACTGATAATGCTGTAAGGGTTCCAGTTCTGATACAGCATGATCTAAATGTGTGCCCAGCCTCCCTAGAGGGTTTGTGCAATCTAGCACTGAACCCTCTGCCACACTTCCATGGCTGTTGAACGTATCCAGCAGGGTTATGGAAGTGCTTATTTGTAACACAGCCACATGCTCCCTTTGCTCTAGAGACTTACTGAGGTATTCTTTAGGGCTTTTTAAAATATGTTGCCTGTTAATTTGTTCAGTGTGGCCTGAGGGCTTCCTTACAGGTGTGCATCCATGACACACCTGAGTGTTTCATAAACACAGGAGTTTATATTGGAGAATGTTAGGGAGGTTGCTTGTCAGGGACAGTTGCTGCGCAAGGTTCCCATGAGTGCATGAATGGAGGCCTTAATACTGTTTCATAGAGGACAAAAACAGATGTAAAGATATTAGAAGTATCCATTAATTGCAAGCATCTGATTTAATGTGTGTAAGATCTGAGTTTTCAGAGTACTTAATACACAGCACTTCAGTAAGTTGACTGTGCAAGTCCCACTGGTTACTCCAAAACTGTGAATACAGAGTATGTCTGAAAAACTCATCACAGGCAACTGGAACTACAATTACATGGAAAACTTGGTGCAGGAATAAAAGTAGCATATATTTTATCAGGGTATTCTTCAGGTATCTTAACTGTGGCATGTTCTTCTCTCTTCCTGAAAGTCTCTGCTTCACTTACTATTTTCAATTTCCAGCAACAAATGAAGCAGAAATGAAATGGAGAATAGCTTTTAGTGCTGTACAACTCTGTCTGTTACCAGAGCTGCTCTATTTGTAAGGGCATTGTGGAAAAATTAGCACATGATCCTACAATTAGTGTCATAACACATGCACAAAATAGGCTGCACGGTAACGGTAGTTCTCGCATTTGCTAATATTTGAGTACATAGTTTGGCAAAGCTTCCTGTTGTCTTTGGGAGATGTTATTCTGCATTCATCACAGAGTGTCAGTTGGCATCTGCAATTCTGCAACTTTAGATCTCTTGCAAAAACTTGGATTTCTTATGGTGCATGTTATTTACATATACTGCAGAAAGTCTTTGGAGTGGGTTCCACAGGCAGCTATGTTCAGGTGTAACAAGGGCTGCTCCCGACCTTGCAATAACAGCTTCTGTCAAAAGAATGTCTGTGACCCTTTATACCCTGTCTTCTCCAACCCGTCTTTCTTCTAGTCTTCCTTTCCTTCTCTACCCTCATTCCACGCTGCTCTCTTCACCTTCTCAGTTTTTCTTTATTTAGTCTCTCCAGGCTCCCTATTACAGTCCTTGACCAATCAATACTTGTTCCCATCTTCCTGACTCCTCACTTCTCTGGCCTTTTTTGCAGTGTCTGATTCCAGACTCATTCTTTGCCCACTTCTTAATACCTACTGTTCTTGAATGCTATCTGCTTTCTTTAGACATTTTGTACAGTTTTGGTTTCTCCCTCCCCTTTCATCAGTTCTTGGTCCTACTACATTAGACTAACTCAAAGATATTCAAGCATCACATCATGCCTAAATGCAGATCTGCCTTCTGCTTTGCAGGTCCACTGTATCTTTACCCACTGCAGTTACCTTAATGAATCAGTTCCTTGCTCATCTTTAACTTCCCTCCTTGATTCACACTCCTCCACTGCTTGTCAGGATAGTTCATTTTCTTTCCCTACTCTGTCATTCCGTTTCTGTTTCATTCCCTACTCCATTTTTTAGACTGACTCTATCCCCAGACAAGGTCCTTTTTCAAAACTGCAGTCATTCTTGCCTTACTCTTGACCTTTCTGTAGCTCATTCAGGAAACTGCATTACCTAACTCCAGTTTGCGTGTTTGGAGCTTGAGGACTTTGACTAGCTACAACTTAGAAGTTTTGGAAGAACTTACTTATAAATTTGAATCATTGAATTGTACTGGTTTGTGGTGTCAGCTAGCCAGAAAGTATTACAGTCTCTGATAGTGGCCAGTGAAGAACTGATGATGCAAATAGGTTTACACACTAAAACAGTATTCTTGACAGTAAGTTGATAGAAGTCAAGGAGAACTGACTCTCAGATGTTCCCACTGAAAGGTTTTGAGGAAGGTTGAAGCATTCCCCCAGGTTCAGAAGGGAGACAGCAGTGATAGTGCTCCCACTTAGAATCTTAGCTGTAGAAAATAAAGGTTGAAAATAATGTATAGTACTAAACATTGAGCGGCCCCGTTAATAATTTGATCATCTCTCTCTTCTCAACTTCTGCTAATCATTATGATTTTTATTATCTTTTTAATAGCAAAAGACATATCTGGCACATCTTGAAGCGCAGGCTTTTGATAAGCACAAGTGAGGGTTAAGTGTCTGACCTTCCTTGACTTCCTATGGGTTTATAAGCATTTGATGGCTGACAACATAGTTGTGAAATTTTTCCCTGCATCATCAAATATGTTGGTATAAAGCAAAATAATCCAACTCTTGCACAGAACTCTAGTTGTTAAAATAATACAAATATGCTTTTAAATGTAGCTTGTAATACTTCAGTTTTAATAAATGATAAGTAATCGGTTTAAATGTAGTGCTATAAAAAAAGAGCAATGTAATCATAGAATAGTTAGGGTTGGAAAGGACCTCAAGATCATCCAGTTCCAACCCCCCCGCCATGGGCAGGGACACCTCCCACTAAACCATGCCATCCAAGGCTATGTCCAACCTGGCCTTGAACACCACCAGGGATGAAGCATTCACAACTTCCCTGGGCAACCCATTCCAGGGCCTCACCACCCTCACAGTAAAGAATTTCTTCCTCAGATCCAATCTAAACTTCCCCTGTTTAAGTTTAAACCCATTACCCCTTGTCCTCTCACCACAGTCCCTAATGAAGAGTCCCTCCCCAGCATCCCTAGAGGCCCCCTTCAGGTATTGGAAGGCTGCTAGGAGGTCTCCACGCAGCCTTCTCTTCTCCAGGCTGAACGGCCCCAATTTTCTCAGCCTATCTTCATACGAGAGGTGCACCAGTCCCCTGATCATCCTCGTGGCCCTCCTCTGCACTTGTTCTAACAGTTCCATGTCCTTTTTATGTTGAGGACACCAGAACTGCACGCAATACTCCAAGTGAGGTCTCACGAGAGCAGAGTAAAGGGGCAGGAGCACCTCCCTCGACCTGCTGGTCACACTCCTTTTGATGCAGCCCAGGATACAGTTGGCCTTCTGGGCTGCAAGCACACACTGCTGGCTCATGTTCATTTTTTCATCAACCAACACCCCCAAGTCCTTCTCCGCAGGGCTGCTCTGAATCTCCTCCCCACCCAATCTGTAGCTGTGCCTGGCATTGCTCCGACCCAGGTGGAGGACTTTGCATTTAGCATGGTTAAACTTCATCAGGTTGGCATCAGCCCACCTCACAAGCGTGTCAAGGTCCCTCTGGATGGCATTCCTTCCCTCCAATGTATCAACCGAACCACACAGCTTGGTGTCATCGGCAAACTTGCTGAGGGTGCACTCAATCCCACTGTCCATGTCACCCACAAAGATGTTGAACAAGACCGGTCCCAACACCGATCCCTGGGGGACACCACTCGTTACTGGTCTCCAGCTGGACATTGAGCCACTGAGCACTACTCTTTGCGTGCGGCCATCTAGCCAGTTCTTTATCCACCGAGTGGTCCACCTATCAAATTGATGTCTCTCCAACTTAGAGAGAAGGATGTCATGTGAGACAGTGTCAAAGGCTTTACACAAGTCCAGGTAGATGACATCAACCGCTCTGCCCCGTCCATCAGTTCCGTAGCCCCTTCATAGAAGGTCACCAGATTGGTCAGGCAGGATTTCCCCTTAGTGAAGCCATGCTGGCTGTCACCAACAACCTTGTTGGTTTTCATGTGCCTTAGCATGCCTTCCAGGATAATCCGCTCCAAGATTTTGCCAGGCACAGAGGTGAGACCGACTGGTCTGTAATTCCCTGGCTCATCCATTTTCCCCTTCTTAAAAATGGGGGTTATATTTCCCTTTTTCCAGTCATCGGGAACTTCACCTGACTGCCATGATTTTTCAAATATGACGGACAGTGGCTTAGCAACTTCATTTGCCAGCTCCTTCAGGACCCTTGGATGGATTTCATCCGGTCCCATTGACTTGTATACATTCAGGTTCCTAAGGTGGTCCCGAACAAGATCCTCCCCCACAGTGGGCCCAGGGTCCCCACCCTCACCGTCCCCACGTCTGCCTTCCAAGACTTGGGTGGTGTGGTCAGAGCATTTGCCCGTAAAGACTGAGTCAAAGAAGTCATTAAGAACCTCAGCCTTCTCCAAATCCAGGGTAGCCAGTTCTCCCGATAGCTTCTGGAGAGGGCCCACGGTGTCCCTAACCTGTCTCTTATCGGCAATGTACCTATAAAATCCCTTCCTGTTATCCTTAACATCCCTAGCCAAGTTTAATTCTAAGTGGGCCTTAGCTTTCCTAACCTGGTCCCTAGCTTCCCGGACAACAACCCTGTATTCTTCCCAGGCCGCCTGACCTTGCTTCCACCTTTTATAAGCCTCTTTTTTCCTTTGAATTTTGCTCAGCAGCTCCTTATCCGTCCAAGGAGGTCTCCTGGCCCTCCTGCTGAACTTCCTTCTAGTTGGGATGCATCGCTCCTGAGCTTGCAGCAGGTGAGCCTTGAATATCAACCAACAGTCTTGGGCCCTCCTGCCCTCTAGGGCTGTATCCCATGGAACCTTACTGAGCAGGTTCCTGAAGAGGCCAAAGTCTGCTCTCTTGAAGTCCAGGGCAGTGAGCTTGCTGCATGCTCTTCTCACTGTCCTGAGGATCTCAAACTCAACCATCTCATGATCGCTGCAATCAAGGCTGCCCTGGAGCGTTACATTCCCAACCAGCCCTTCCCTGTTGGTGAGGACGAGGTCAAGCATGGCACCTCTCCTTGTCGGCTCCTCTGTTACTTGCAGAAGGAAGTTGTCTTCCACACAATCGAGGAACCTTCTGGATTGCTTGTGCCGGGCCGTACCATCCCTCCAACAGATATCAGGGTGGTTGAAGTCTCCCATGAGAACAAGGGCCTGCAAGCGTGAGGCTGCTCCTATCTGCCTGTGGAGCGCTTCGTCCAGCAAGTCCCCTTGGTCAGGCGGTCTGTAACAGATGTAGCAACAGTTCTGATGTGATGTCTTTGTAATGATTTTTTTAAGAGAGTGAGTTGATTGCAGTGGGGTTTGACTTAACCTAGATAGGAATTAGAGGTTTTGCACTTCTACAAATAATACCAAATGCAAGAGGACTCCTGAGAGCTAGAGAACTTACAAACTATTAGTGACTTAATCACCTCAGCAGCCGGTATGCTAAAAGGAAACTATTTTTCAAATTACTTTTCCAGAATTGTATTATTACACATGTAAATGTAGATGCACAGAGGAGGAACAAGGTATGTGTAAATAATGCCAGTCCCTTTAGTGATACTTGTGCATTCAGGAAAAATGTATGTCAGAACTGGACTTGAAAATGCTGTATTATAGCGCAAACAACAGGAACCATAGAATGGTTTTGGTTGGAAAGGACCTTAAAGCTCATCCAATTCCACCCCCTCTGCCATTGGCTGGGATGCCTTTCACTAGATCAGGTTGCTCAAAGCCCTGTCCAGCCTGGCCTTGAACATTGCCAGGGATGGAGCAGCCACAGCTTCTCTGGGCAACCTGTTCCAGTGTCTCACCACCCTCACAGGGAAGAACTTCTTCCTAATATCTAATCAAAATCTCCCCTTTTTCAGTTTAAAGCCATTCCTCCTCATCCTATTCCTACCTGCCCTTCTAAGAAGTGTCTCTCCAGATTTATTGTAGCCTCATTTAGGCGCTGGAAGCTGCTCTAAGGTCTCCCCAGAGCCTTCTCTTCTCCAGGCTGAGCAAGCCCAGCTGCTCAGCCTGTCTTCATAGCAAATATGCTCCAGCCCTCTGACCATCTTCGTAGCCTCCTCTGGACTTGCTCCAACAGGTTCACATCACTCTTGTGTTGGGGGCCTCAGAGCTGAACACAGTACTATAAACATTATTAAAAACAAAGAATGTTTTACAGTTCTAGTGAATAGAAGCCATTGTTACACATTGGAAGGGGAGGAATAATGAGGTGCTTCAGCTCTGCTTTGGTTGGACATGTCTTCTAAACAATCCCCGCTGGTGTTGGCTAATTGTTTTGGGGAGGTACGTAGATTTTTCTTTTCCAGGAGACCTCTTAACATGCCCAGGTGAAAAGAGAGGAGCGCTGCTTCTGAATTAGAAATTTCTTCTGGTGAAATTTAAATGATAAAAGAAGCCTGCAGTAGTACAAAACCTAATGGTTAGGGTTTGTGTGGTTTTTAACCTAAAGGTGTTTCTCAACTTCAGTGTTCTATTAAACTACATGAACCCTGGTTTGTTCCTCTTTGGGAAGAGCTGCACTTGTGTTACTAGTAGAGATCACAGTGTGCTTAGCTTATACGCTCTCTGAGAAGAAAGGAAAACAAATTACAGTATTTAAAGCAGTGCAAGCATGAAAAAACAACTGAGGGTGTGGGAATATTTTACATTTGTATACCACCTCCTTTCCCAGCATCCACAAGGTTACAATAATGCATTACAGACTTGTAGTGTCCTCATGAATTGTGTATTACTACCTCTGTTTTATTGATGGGGAGCTGAGGTACAGATATACTAGTGGTTTCTCAATTCATGCAGTAAGCCAGTAAAAAAACCAACAGGAAATAGTAACCCCCCTTTTTGAATTCTAATTGTGTTTGAAGGAAAAAAGCTTTTCTTTTGTGTCTCATAAAATAATAGCAAAAAAATGGATCCCTGGCAGTCATCAGCTTTCTCCCTGTTAAGAGTTGCACTCTGTTAATGTCAGTCTTGAAATATGTTTGTTTAACTTGTTCTCTAGTGACAAATACACCACAACCTCTCCAGGCAATATGTTTCAACATCTCCCTGTGCTTATCACTAAAAAAGTTGGCTGCAATTTAAATCTATTACTTCTTCTTCATGATGGGCACGAAGAACAAATTACTCCTTTCCTTTGAAAATTGTGACCATACTCCACCTCAGTCTTAATCTGGAGATTAAACCATTGCAGTTCTTTTGATCTTTCACTGTAGGCTGTGTTTTCTAACCCTCTGATCATGCTCACTGCTCTCTGCCACTCTCTTCAGCTATTTACATTGTTCTTGAAATGTGGTACCAAAATTGAGGCACTGTGCTCATGGCTGATGCCTTAGTAGTATGGAATAAAGCAGAAGGGTTACTTTGCTTGTCTCACAGAGCAAGTTCCTGTTACACACCAAGAAGGATGTTTGCCTTTTCCCCCACAGAAAGACGCTGCCGACCTATGCTGCCTGTCGTGTGTCAGTGGTCTGGTTTTCTGCAGTGGGGCTATGCCACTGCTCAAGCCCCCACCCAGTCCCTGTGTGCCCACCCTGCATTTGTCACTTGGGCAAGTAGGGGCTCTCCCCGTCTGATTTTTGCATTTATGCCTCTTTGTCAGTGGAAAGCACTCTATAAAGATGTTTGGTTTGCTCTGTTAGAATTGTGCTGCCTCATCCTTTCTAGGCTGGAAATACAGAGGTAACAGGACTGTAAAACTGAGAGGCCATCCAAGCCATTACTACTGCAGACACCAGGATGAACTAATTACTTCTGTAAGTTCTTCAAATGTCGTCTTCTTGTCTGCACTGTGTTAATCGGAAGATCATTCGAGGACCTCAGTCATCACCTGAGGGTGATTCAGATATCTGCTGGAATGCCCAGGTGAGCTGTATTCACCTGTCTTCAGAGCAGACTGTTCTCTGTGGTAGTGATACCTGTGCAGGGAGCAGCCCTGTCTGCTCTTTATTTTGCTACGCCCTGTAAGCTAGCACGTGTCAATCTCCTTTTGTGTGACAAGTGCTGTGATTGTCAGGGTCATCTTTGACAGCACTGCAAGCTCGGCTTCTGTTTTCCTGGACTGGGTTACTGCAGGAAAAGAAAGGACAATCACAGAACCACAGAATGGTTGGGGTTGGAAAAGACCTTAAAGCTCATTCAGTTCCAACCCCCTGCCATGGTCAGGGAGACATTCCCCTAGACCAGGTTGTTCAAGCCCCTTCCAACCTGGCCTTGACCACTGCCAGGGATGGGGCAGCCCCAGGTTCTCTGGGCAACCTGTGCCAGTGCCTCACCACCCTCACAGTAAATCTAATCTGCAGCAGGTGCTGAACAGGTATTGCATTTTACTTGATATTCCGTTTACTTTCATCATTTTCATTTGTTCTCTTCGAAACAGTTTGCTGAAGTTTTACCTAAATGAGAGCTAATCCTGCCCTAATATACGGTGCCCTGTAATCCCCCTTGCCACCCCAGCTCCAGAGGGAGTGGTCCCTCAGCGCTGTTCCGGCCGGACCCGCGCTCCCTCCAGCCATTTTCCCGAGTCGTTCCCCTCCCCCGGCTCCTCCCTGGGAGCCTGCAGCTGCCCGGGGCCGGGAACGGGACGGGCCGCTTCTCCTCACTCCGGCGAGCTCGGCGCAGTGCGGCCGCCCTGCCCCTAGGGGGCGATCCTGCCGCAGGCCGCGGCGGACGGAGGCGGTGCCCGTCCGCCCGGCAGCTCCCTGAGGGCGGGGCAAGCCCTCCACGGGCAGGGCTACTCGCTGCCTCCGCCTCTGCCCTGGCGGTGGCGGACCCGGCCGGGCGGGAGCAGTCTGACCCGCTCCCCTGCTGCTGCCGCTGCGGGCGGTGCTGGGGCGGGCGGTGCTGGGGCGGGCGGGGGGCGCCGGGACTGCGGTGGCTGCAGCTTTGTGCAGGGAGGCGGCGGGTGGTGCTAAGGGGGAACAAGGGGCGAGCCCAGCTCGTTTGGCGTCCAAGCTGCCGCCGAAGGCTGGGGTGTGGAGGGAAGAGGCTCTGCTTTTGCGGCCGGGCCAGAGGGCCGTTCACTTCACTGGAAGTGAAGAACGTGTTGCAGCTCTCGTAGAGGCGGCTGTGTTAAGTGCTGTAACCCTCTCGCAGGCTGAAGCAGCAGGAGGCTTCAGATGATGATTGTCCAGATCCGGTGCTTGAGCTCCCAGGCCTTACCCTCCCCTGCCCTGCCCTGCCAAGGAAGTAGTTACAGGGGATGTTTCTGTCGCCACCGGTGCGCTGCTTCCTGTGATAGGGATTGTGTCTTTAACGTGCTAGCAGCACACCTCAGAAGCTTGCTGTAGAAAGGGAATGAGAGTTTCCACCCTGAGTGTGTAGCAGGTGGGCGATAGCTGTAGCTGTTAGTTCACTGATTCAAGTACAAGCTTACAAGTTTTCAAAGCTGGGCTGTGAAATACAGGCACCTTTTCTCTTAAATCCCCCGCTTGTGAGTGCAGGCCAGCGGCTTTGTCTGACAGATGTAAACGGGGTAGGCAGGAGCGCCAGCGGGGAGCAGTGTGAATCACAGTGGCCGCAGCATGTTTGCCCATGATGGGCCTGCTGGGGTCTAAGGATGAGAAGGCTGGAAACACCTATGTATGCCCTTCCCCAACACAGTGAACGTGTGCTAGGTGTAAACCCACCTGACAGGATCACCGCCTGAGTTAATGCCAGCCTGGAACTGATCAGAAGAGCCTCACTTAGGAAGGAGAAAAAAAAGAAGTCACTGATGGGCTAGACTCCTGGTAGATATGGTGTTGCTCTAGGTTTTCCAGTAATTTCCCAACAGTCTTGTTAGTCAGACCATCAGTTTTGAGAAGGGGGCTGTAAGAGTTGATATGGCTATGTCTACATTAGCAAGTAGTATGGTGCACTGGGAGTGGTTCTGAGCAGCAAATCTAGCTGGTGCTGAGGACCATGCTATATGCCTTTCAGGATGTTTTGCTTTGTACTAGCTCTGGTCTGGAGCAGTGGGCTGAATGTCTAGCAATGGCTGGAACACATCTTTTAGTTTAGCTTCATTTGAAAGTAATCCAGATTCAAACTGCTCCATGGCATGAACCAGACAAGATTAAACAATCAGGAGAAGCCTCTTCAAAAGGCACTGCTCATGCAAACTGCAATGGTAATGCTGAGGTGCACTCTGCATGGTTTTTGTTAATTTATCTTCATCTAGTCCTACAGTCCTTATTCACTTTAGTACATTTATATAATTCACCTTTTTCATGAAATTTAGAGGGACTGCTGGCCCAATCCTAGCTACTCACCTGCATCTTTGTGGGTTTCAGAAAGGCAGATAACTGCAGCTCTTCCCAAACATGAGATCAAGACCACATAGTGATTGTTTTAAGTGAAAAGAGTAAGATTTTCAGAGGACTCCATGTAAAATACACCAACTTTTTGGGGGTTTGTTTGTTTGCTTGTTTGTTTGTTTGTTTGTTTTCTTTATTCCTTGAGCATCACCTAAAAAAAAAAAAGAGAAAGTAAGAAAGACGTAAGGCTGTATTTGAAAGGTCTTGGTATCTCATTGTATCGCTGTTCCTCATGCTGAGCAACATTCTAAGGACATAGCACATTATAGCAGAACCTACCACAGTTAAACAGCATCCATTCAAAATGTGGAAATTTTAATGCAAGTACTCAGTTTGAGCACATCTGATCCCTGCTGTAAGTACAAATGTAATGACTGGTCACATTCTAATGCGTCATCTTCTTATCATAATGTAGACATATTCAAATAAAAGTAACTTGAAACATAGGATCTGTTTGCATTTCCATAGAGCATTTGCATTCTGTGCTGGGGTGCAGAGGTAAGCTGCAAAGAGCATTTGCATTCAACAGGGGATGCTTACAGTTGATGTTGGATTTTTGTATTTGAAACCATAACTGGCCAGTGGAATTACCAGTGAATCACAGAAAGCAGAGGTGGAAAAGGCCAGTTAGATCATCTAGCCTTTCTCCTTCCTGGTGTAGGATTATTGTGTACCAGATGCTTCAGTGCTTTTTCCACTGTAGTTTTAAAAGTCTCCAGGGATATGCCTTGTGTCTCTTCCTTCAGGCAAGTATTCCATAACCTTCTGTACTTTACCATTAGAAATCTTTTCCTGTGATTTGACCTAAATTTCTCCTTTCTTAAGTACATTCCATTTGCTGAAGATTTATTACCTTGAACCATTCTAAGTAATTCCAGTCACTCTTTGATATTAACATCTCTCACAATCTGTGTTCTTTCTTAATGCTTTGTCCCTTAATCAACACAGCTCTCTACACCTAGCCTGTGGCTTTACAGTCTTACACCACCTCTACTTCAGCCTGTAGGCTAATAAGGGGTTTTGCCATTTTCATTGTGCTTCCATCTTACGTTCATTTTCTTGGCAGTGACTTTGTGAGAGCCACTTTTTCATGATTAACATGTCTGAAATTGCAGTTTTTCTCTGAAGGAAAATGGTAAAAATGCTGTCATTGGGCACTATGGTTATTATCTTTCAAAGATGTACAGATGGAAATAAAAGATTATCTCTAATTACCAGGCCTGCAAATTTAGCCAGAAACTGTCTCCCGCACCACGCCAGTTACATTCAGTACATTCTGATTTCAGGGCAAGTTAATAAGTGCTCATGATGCAAAAGGGGTGTAAATATA
The DNA here is from genome assembly GCA_039720435.1 of Amazona ochrocephala. Classification (NCBI taxonomy): domain Eukaryota; kingdom Metazoa; phylum Chordata; class Aves; order Psittaciformes; family Psittacidae; genus Amazona; species Amazona ochrocephala. Next base: position 69,967,532 of record CM077879.1, read on the forward strand.
TATATATATACATATAAAAACCCTACTCTGCTGTGACAAAACTACAATAGTTGTTTTACTTTGCTAAGAGTAAAATAGAGGAAAATAGTTAGCCAAGACCAAATTTTCAGTGAATGTTTGGTGTACAGGTCTGTTGAGTTTGAATTAACAAGGAAAATCATGCTCTCAAGCAGAAATCCTCGTCATGATCACCATTTTCTCCAGAAATGACTTGGGGGAAGACAATGTGGGGATATTGGAGATGGTGGCTGGTTTGAAATTTGGAAACTTTTCATTTTAAAGCTCCATCAGCTTTTACAAGCTTTTAACTGTCAGCTTTTGGGGGGGAGAAAGGGTAAGAGGCCTCAGACCCACAACTCTTTCCTCTTTCATGAAGGTTGGGTTTAGGGATCAAATCACATTCGTTGAAATAAGATACTCATTATTTTTCTGAAGTCTGACAACACTTGACAATTTTTCCTAGACTGTCTGGAAAGACTTGCTGGTACATGTAAAAATCTTGATAGAAACCTACCTTTTGTTCCTTCGCTAAAAATGAGAAACTCCCTGGTTTGTATCACACTTAGAAAAAATAAGATTAAAGGATTTTGCTGCTTTCACCAAGTGCTGTGAATATAGTTTGCTGACTGATAGGTTGCTGATTGGTCAGAGTTTTGCAGCTTGTCTTTAGTCAGGGTTGGACTCTTGTTTCATGCACAAAAAGTGGGAGAAGTTTTTAACTGCAATAGAGTTGGCCTATTTGTAAAGGTGAAATAACTAAGTTGCTATCAAATAATTCCAGTGACTACTGAGCAGGAGAGGAACATAGGGAATATACAAGTAAAGCAGAGTCCTGGCTGAAACAGCTAGGTGATGGATTTGCAACTTTGATTATATTATTAGTAAAATGTGACCGGGGCATATTTTTATGTATCAAGTCCTCTTGTGTTTTAACCTTGTGTTTGTAGACCTTTTCCTACACGCTGGTTTCTCCTACATAAATTATCTAAAGATCTGGTGGAAAGATATAAAGAAGATGGACCTGGTCTCTTCTTGGTAGCATTCAGTGACAGAATGAGAGGCAATGGGCTCAAATTGAAATACAAGAAACTCCATTTAAACATTAAAATAGGCTTTTTCACTGTGAGGATGATCAAGCACTGCCTTGCCCAGGTTGCCCAGAAAGGTGGTGAAGTGTCTATCGTTGGAGATACTTAAAATCCAACAGAACATGCCTCTGAAGCACCACCTTAGTGCAGGGGTCTTGGTGTGGATAATATCCAGAGGTATCTATCTCCTGATCTCAACTCTTCTGTGATTTGATTGCAAAGTAGCAACCTGGCACCAACAGAGTGTAATTACAGGACAGCATCCTCTGAGTTTGCATGCTTAATTGTTAGTGCTTTATACCAAGTGTATATGTATGACAGCCTAAACAATTTTGTTCCTATATTAAGCCTGTTCATAGCTAGGAGCCTAAGAATTTTTCTTTAGCAAATCATATAGCTAAGTCACTGGGAGCTGCAAATTGCCCAAATGAGAAGATCAGCTGAGCTTGCACTTGCTCGAGAAAACATTCAGAATGAATAGTCAAGATTAGAACTTTATTTGAGGTGTGTGAGCCCATCCTTGAAGGTGGAAAACTAGAAATTTGGGTTAAAGAAAACTAATAAGGAATTAAGTTTCAGAAAGTCAACAGAAATCGAAACGGCTGAACAAAGAAGTAGGCACTCCAGCTGTGTATGTTTATGCCTGTGTGGCCTCTCCTGCTACCTCACCACTTTGCTTATTCATCGTTGACACCAGGTCGCACCAAGTACAAAATGCCACCACAATGGTGTTCATGTGTGCGTTTTTCCCCATGCTACCTGTGTGACATCCTTGAATTACAACCACCTTTGCAGCAGTCAGAACTGGGCTCCTGTGTCAGGTAAGGCACACTTCCTCCAGTTCTCTGCCAAGTATGTTTCTTCCCATACACCTTTGTGTACCTCCAGCACTTGGGTTTGTATTTTTATCCCATTGCCATAGAATGTATATGTGCGCTTCCTGTCCTCGTGCTGAACGGTGCTGTGCATTTCTCACGCCTCTGTTCTTTCCTCTCCCCAGTTGCCCTAGCTTAACAGGAAACATATGCAGTCTGTTCAAGGCTCTGAGATCCCACTCCAAGTGTTCTGGTTGCCACTTTGAAATCCTGCAAAGTGGAATACATGTAATAGAGGGAAGCATTCAAAGGAGTAAAGTTATCAGTAATCAAGCTTTTTGAGAACATTTCTTCCTTGTACACTCTCCAACAGCAAAGGTGGTTTCATGTCCACCATTTTCTTCTCCATCCAGCTGCTCATTGCTCATTCATCCCTCTTTCAACCACAATTTACCACCCCTTGCTTCCTTCTTTTGCCAGTGTTAATGGGATCAGCTGGAATGGGATCAGTGAAATGAATTAGGATAAACAGTGTGGGCAAGGGAAACAGCAGAGAGCAATTTCTTAAGCCTGTTTTAGTGCCAAACCAAATGTAATGCACAAGTGTAGCCTGAGAAGTGAGGATGATGTGATGTCCCCCTCATGATGCAATCAGAGGTGGAGATAGGCCAGTGTGCGTGCTTCACAGGCAATGCTAGTGCAAAAGGAAAGAGCAGCGTGAAAGTGTTTGGGGCATGTGTGCACCCAAGAGGAGAGTGCAAACTGAACCTGACAGGATTCCCATACAGCTATGTGTTATGGCATAAAAATCCATGATGACTTTGGAATGACAATTTCATTTGCTGTTCTGACTGTGCTCCTCCACCCAGGTAGGAAGGAAGAAGAAGAAAAAAAAGAAAAAGAAAGAGATATAAACACAAACCCCTATCATCGATTTCTTTTGTATTCCCAGAGTGTAGAATCTATCCTGGTAATGTGTGCTTGCTCCTAAATCATTTGGGCACTTGTGATACTTTCATTAGCCATTGCTTGTGGATGCAGCCGATACCGATGCTCTACCCAAAAGCCCTGATTGTATATGCCATGGGTTTGTGGGAGACTTCCTAGTCTTTTGCAGAAATTTCTGTTTGTGAAGCCTCAGGAGAGCTCCCTCCCGTGCCCTTGTGAAGCTCCACATCCTGTAAGAGAAAACCCAGGGTGATTTTGTTTGGCATAGGATTTTTTCACATAAGCTGCATCTCCCTGTCTATACAGGTTGAGCCTACAGTTCTACATATAATACAGTTTTACTGTCTGAATGTTCTGTAATCCTAACAGGATGTAAGGGTAAGAATGCAGGTTTTGTTGTCCCCAACTCTGTCACAGATTTGTTCTGTTGTTTTGAACAAAATGTTCGATGCATCTGGTATTGCTTTCTTGAGGTATAAATTTGATTTGAAGAGACACAGTTCATCAGCACATAACATCGAGCAACCTGGTGTAGTGGAAGCTGCCCGTGGTGTGGGGGGGGGGGGTTGGAGCTAGATGATCTTTAAGGTCCCTTCCAACCCAAACCATTCTGTGATTCTGTGATTCTATAAGTGTTCTGCAATCCTAGAGCTCCATAACTGCAAAACATTGTTTGGCAGTTTGCACTGTTTGTATACCCCCGATGTCCATAAGTCACAAACACCTCAGGGTACTGTTTAGGTTTATCATGAACTTCGATGACTGCCAGCAAGGATTCTGCATTTTAAAAGATAAAACCCTGCACGGCAGGTGAAGCTCCCAGGGGCTAGCAAATACAATTCAAAGAGGGTCTTAATCTCTGTTGTGTTGTTACGATGGGCTCCACAGCTTCCTAACGCAGCTTGCCGTCAGGCCGCCTCAGAGCTTCACAGTAGTGGGTCATGCAGAGCAGCAGCAGGGGCCGTAGGAGGAGTTTTCTTCCCTTTAAACAAATGGATTTAAGCGAAAGAGGGAAGGGGGAGGGAGGCTGGAATACCTCCTGTCCCTTTAGTATCTCTGTCGGTACAGGGAAGGGGGTGGAGGGGAGTTGTGCTCTCTCAACTTTAACTACGACAGTACGGGAGCCTCCTTGGGGGTGTCCACATAGCAAAGCTTTGGTGTTACTGCCCGGGCAGGAGGGTGCTGCTTGTCCTGCTCTCAGCAGCCCTTAGCAGCTGGGTGTAATTATGCACTGCAGCTTCAGAGGAAGTCGCTGGCTGTGGAGAGTGTGCAATACTTGGCTGCGGCTTCACTGCTTTTAAGGGTACAATGGAGATGGAGAGAGTAAAAAGTGGCTCAGAGTGAAGGGGAGGGCAAAAGCCCAATTATCCCTCACTTGAACTAGCTGCCTTGTTAAATCATTACATATTTCTGAAAGTCTCTTAGTAGATGTATATTCTAAATGAAGTCAGACGAGGGAAAGGCCATATTCAGATGCCAGGAACTCCTGCCACAAAGGACTAAAACTTTAGAAACAAAAAAAAACCTCTAAAACTATCTGGAAAACTATTATTTGTTTTACTACTCTTTAACAAAAAAAAATACTGATTTATGTCTCTTGGAAAGAAAAATTACATTGGGCTGACATATTGCAATGACTATTTTTGGCCTTACCATTTAAAATTATAGAGATATAAATAGAGCACTGCAAAATGCAGCTATTTTGATTCTAATTGGGGTTCACACAAACATTTTCTTTGGTTTCAATCATTGATTCAGCCCTCCACTCAATGCTGATTCTGCTTTGAATGCCGAGGATTCCTCCCTTTTGATTTTCAAACAGCCAAATCAACTTTGAAGCTGAAGGCTTGTTGCTGACTCTTGACCTTAAGCTATGTATTGTTCTAACAGGACCTAGTAATTGTCTCAAGCCTGCCAAAAGAATTGGAGAAACTTCTGTGAAGGTGGCTCTAGCCCTGGTTTTACGATGAAACCCAAAATGAGGCGAGTTTTGTCTGGCACTGATTGTTGTAACAAAAGCTATGGTTATAAATCTCAGGAAAAGAACATTTGTAATGGAAGTGGCCAGTGAATCCTAAATAGCAACAGAATGTGTTGCTATGAAATGTGTGTACCTAGAGGGGAAAAAAATGATCCCACTCTTTATAGAAAAGCAGCAGCTTACTCAGAGCTATTCTCAGACGTCAGAGTCAGTCATCAACTCCCTGGTCTGTGGTTGCATCCTTCTGAATTTTGGCCACTCCAGGCAACCATGATTTATGTCTTAGCCAAGGTGCATAGAGGGGAAAAGAATTAAAGGTAGGCAAGATTATTTTCAAGGGCATGTAGTGATAGGATAAGGGGGAATGTCTTTAAACTGAGAGAAGATTTAGATTAGATATTGGGAGGAAATTCTTCCCTGTGAGGATGGTGAGGCACTGGCACAGGTTTCCCAGAGAAGCTGTGGCTGCCCCATCCCTGTAAGTGTTCAAGGCCAGGCTGGAGAGGGTTTTGAGCAACCTGATCTAGTGGAAGGTGTCCCTGCCCTTGGCAGGGGGTTGGAACTGGATGAGTTTCTGTGATTCTATGATTAGCTGTTGTGCTGGATTATATTTGGGGGTATGGCAGAACTGTGACTTGTGTGTGTTTTGTTTTCTTTCACTCAGTTTCTCAGATGTAGATCCTTCTTGGGGCTATCCGGATGAATTATCTTATGTCATGAAGTGTCTGATTCATTCAGGTGTTGCCTAATGCCATCAGCAGTTATTTCGAACAATTTCTGTGCTTCATACCTCAGAATCTAGTGCTGCATGTGGATGCTACATGTAGCTAGGCAGCTACAGCTACAGTCTCGAGGACAACTCAAGGTTATGGCTGCTTGACTACTAGAGCATAGTAGAGGATATTAAAACTAGGATGCTTTGGACAAGCTTCTCAGATGCACTTCCCTGATTAAAAGATGAGGTTTCTTCCTTCAACAGTATATAACACCATGGAAGAGTACCAGAATTTGTAGAATGAATTTAAGTATGCCTCAGTGGCAATCATAGCTTTTGGGTAGCTTTTATTTTCTATTCCCTAATTTACTTACAAATGTTCACTGGTGCTTCCTCCAAGCAGAATTAGGAGGATAAAGAAAACAGCTTTCATTTTCTTTGAAATTTCTTCTCAGTTTTAAAAGACCTTGAAATTTTAACATAAATATTGATTGATTGCTGCTGAATGAAGGCTGTTGTTCTGAAGCTGAAAATCTAGTGACTTGACTAAACCCCATAACTGTGGTGTAGTTGTGACCTGCAGCTGGTGACCCTTCAACCACAAAGCTAAGGTGCTGCTTGTGTGGAAGGACCTGTGTCTAAACAGACTTTCTGGAGAGGTGGTTGATGCCCCAAGCCTGTTTCTATTTAAGAGGCATTTGGACAATGCCCTTCATAGCATGCTTTGACTTCTGGTCAGCCAGTTGGACTAAACGATCATTGTAGTCTCTTCCAACTGAAACAGTCTAGTGTATGAAACAAATTCAGTTGGTCTGGGTCCATCCTACAGCCCTTAATGATTGCCTTAAACTGCTCTTTTCAGTGGCTATAAAAGATGCTATTTTCCATCCATACCATATTTCCATCTGCTGAAGAAAAAACTTAAGACACCAATGGTATTGTGAACATCTCTGTAAAGACTCACAAAACAAACACTGACCAGCCTTTTAAAGCACCTCAGCAATTCATGCAGCGCTTGAGAGTTTAATGCATTTAACCTTAAAGTTTTCTTGTTGAGATAAGTGTAGAGTTATGAGTTGAACCTTTAGAGGTCTATGATGGGAAGATGGACTTAACCAAGAGTGCTTAGCTGTTATGCTGTTGTTTCTCTTTTTCACTCATACAATAAATATGGTAGAAAGGGTATTATGTGCTGCTGATGGACCAAAGTCTACTTTAATTTACTCAGTATAAAAATATATAGTATATATATACAGTATATATAAAAATATGTATGCAGTATATATATTCTGCTTTCAGTATAATTACTCCAGAGAATCCTAACTCCAAAGTCCATTGTGTCTCCGGATGTTTCTTAAGATTGTCCTAGATCCCGTCCCCTATTTACCCAGACTAAGAACTTGCCGCTATTCCCATCTGATCATTCACTATGTTTCTGCGGAAATCAGGTTGTCAAGGGAGAAGCTTATGTCAATAAGAAGACAAGATTTGGTCGAGACCTAGGAACTCAGGAGTACTCTGACATCTCCCAGTTTATATATAGTCAGGTTGCCTGTGCAGATGGAGGGGAAAGAGGGGATATCTGTACCTCATAAATTTGTATTTACTTAGGTGAATAAGTAGCCTAATTGTTAGAGATAAGGAACTGTATGTTCACATCAGAGCAACAAGGCTTATTTTATGACAGGAGCATAACTGTGACTTCATGTACTTAGTCATAGAATGGTTAGTATGGGAAGGGACCTTAAAGATATACCAGGTTGCTCAAAGCCCCGTCCAACCTAGCCTTGAGCACTTGCAGGGATGGGGCAGCCACAGCTTCTCTGGGCAACCTGTGCCAGTGTCTCACCACCCTCATAGTGAAGAATTTCTTCCTAATGTCTAATTTAAATCTCCCCTCTTATCTTAGGCATGTAGAGAGTTTGACCCAGAGACATCACCTGTGGTGGGTTTTTGCCATGAAAAAATGATTGCGTTTAATAACATTTCCTGAACAGTAAAAGTGAGAAGGTATAAATTTATTAGGTGATACGTTGCAAGAAGTTAACTCAACACACTGGCATTATTTTTACGTTACAAAAGCTCAGAAAAATGCCTGACACTACAAAACCTCTTTGGCACCCAAGAGCTTCAGAAGAAGATGGATGTTTCTCCCAACTTAAAAAAAAGATGCTTATGGGCTGGAATGTTTCTACTAGAACACATTCTTAAGGCTACCTTTTAAACCTGTAGAAGTAGGAGGTTACTGTCAGTGGAAGTAGTGACAGTTCTTTAAATACAGGAATAGTGTGGATGCTGACAGAGCTTTACAGTGTCTGGAGATGAGTTTTTGTTTGTTTGCATTAGGCATAAAAGTAATAATTGGAAGATACGGGAGAAATTCTGCTCTTAATGGTGGGAATAAGTAATGCTGAAGAAACGGTCTGAATTTATTTTATGTAATACTTTTTTTTAATAACAATGTCTATTAAAGACATCTGCTGAAAGTCTGTAACGCTGATTTAATAGGGAGAAAAAATAACAAAGCTCTTTAGCAGTCCTGTCTTCAGTTTAATATTATGGACTGTTAAAAGAGGGTTTATGCGTGCAACATTATTAACCGAAATTCTGCTCAAATTGAAATCAGGCCCACAAAACTTGCTTTGCTTCAGTACGCACTAGGGTTTTAAAGCAAGTATTTAAAACTATGCAAGGAAATGGATATATTTTTACTTTCTTTGGGATTTTTAAAGGCAATCAGGCCAGGCAGAGAAATATTTCTAAGTGCTTATACTCTTGCTTACAGTATGTGACCCCTAGAGCAATTTTAAAGTGCAACCAAAAATGACCAACTTCCTATACTGAGTCATTACTATAACTAGAGAAAGAAAATCCCCCTCCAAAGTGACAGAATTACAATTTGTAATAAAACACCCAATATTTTATACTGGCTTTGTCAGAGCTGAAAGATACGTGTTTAGTTCGGAGAGAGATTAGGGGCAGAGGGAGGTGGGAACAGGATCCCAGAGATCATGGTCTGGAAGAAAGCTTCCTTACAGTAATTAAGTGCTCACTTTAAGTTAAGTTAATTATATTGTTACCTAACTATGGTTGACGTTGTTGCAGGGTTTTTTTTCAAAACTTAAATTGTAAAGATTAAAGTAATAAAACACATTGCATTTTTATCACTCAAATTTGGAGAGGCCTTATGTTTTCCATGCCTGTAGCCTTGATGATTCTTTTGGCAGCTCTGCCGGTGATAAAAGGAATAACTCACCACTGTCAGGGAATTTGGCTGTTTCATCACTGACATGAGAGGCCAGCATAACTCCATGGTGATTGCTGTCTAAATGACTTATGTAGTTCCTTCATAGACTTTTTGATTGAAGAGTGATAACTCAGGCAATGAGTTATTTGGCATCAGCCTCTGAGACAATCTGTTTTCTTTTTATAAATCCTACAGCACCTTTCAGCCATCCATATTTAAATAAGACTATGGTGGATTGGGTTCTGATGTGCCTGGCGGATTTAGGCAAAGGATGGTTAAATTAGATTTTGCTTTCATTCATTCTTTTGCTTTGGTTAATTTTTGTTGTTAAATGATAGTTCTTGAAGTAGTATTGAGAAAATGAGAGGCTGGCTAGAAGACTGTCTTGACATTACAACCTAGGAGTATGGCAGGGCATTTCATGCCTGGTAGTAGCAGCACTGGCTCTTCCCAAAAGCAGAGCACATTGTCAAAGAACCCAGAGAGGAAAAAGCACACTAACACCAGCATAACTCTGTAGTCTTGGATGCAGAAGACATATCCAAGAGGATGGAAAAGAATAATTAAAAAATTCCTAGAATTGAAAAATTTTCTACAACAAATCACAGGTCAGAATGGTTTGAGATTGAAACATTGACTATCATTGTGCAAGGTAGAAAGTTGTTGTACATTCAAGTTAGTCTACAACAGGTCAAATTACAGCTGTGAATCTGACAGGATTTTGTGCAAGGTTTTAGGTGGAAACAGAAACCATTTCCTTGCTGAGTAACAAAGATGGTTAGATTTGCTACAGATTTATTTGCAGGGTTCCCCACCTAAGGTGATAACTGTGGAGCGCTAGATATAATCTGGAGAGCTGCAGTGGTGATGAGTGCTTTGGACATCCCCTTTGCTAATGTCTGCTGTACATGTGGTGTTACTGGTTTTATTGAAGTAAACCAGCTAAATCTTACAGAAAGAGTTGCAGCTAGTAGTTATGTTAAACCAAACAACCTCTTGTGTTTATCTTTTTGTTCACCTTAGCTCTTTGTTTTAGACCAAGCAGTGAGTGAAAGGGGTAGGTGAGTTTTGCAGTATTTGTACTACAGTAATGCACAGGCTATGGTTGCAAACCATATATGCACTTTTGAGGCTGATGCTGTGTAAGCACATATAAGGACATAATTAGTTCTTGAAAATATATAGTATTAAACTATCTGCATTAGGCATGTGTCTTGGTTTGGGTCACAGGAGAAAAGATACTGTCTTTTCTCAGTTCCATTTAAACTTTGGGATGACAGTGCATCTCTATATGGTTGCTTTCAAAGATTTTTAACTATGCAAAGTTCAGTTTTTGACAAAGAAAAAAAATTATACGTAAGGAGAATAAGTTAATCACAGAGCAGTTGTATGTGCAGCCTGAGTCAAAAGATTATCCACTGTCCTTACTGAGGTAATTCAGTGATTGTCACCTGGGTTCATTTCACGCTTAAGGCTTGGTTTGGATCTAAGAGTTAATCACCCAAAGCAAGTGAGAAGATTATGACAGATGAGGAGTTGCCAGTCTTCACTACTCTCTCACTCTCATTTTCTCTTTCTCTAATTTTTCTCATTCATGTGTATTTATAGTTTTTCGTTTGTAGTTTGTTGATGTTCAGGAAGTCCTCCTTCATGGTAAAGAGGAACTTGCAGTCTTCCTTACTCTGGAAACAGACTGTTCACTTTTTGATTGAGCAGCACCCTGGAATTCAGGGTGACAGGTGAAGCAGGGCTGCTGGCTCTCACAAAATATCTGGCATGTTTGAGACACAAAGCTTCCTGCTGTGCTGAGAGCGCCTCCTGTGGATAGGGAGACACTGTGCATTTGAGGAGTGGGCTTCAGGAGCAGTCAATTGGTTTGCAGCCAGTCCCTTCACAGTACGGTTTCGGGGGCTGCTCCATTGATGCCATGATGTCTGCCGGTTTACAGTAGATCCTGCCTTTTATTCCATTTGTTGCCCTGTCCATGTGAGGGTTACACGAAAGTCTAGCCTTTCAGACTTGAATTTGCTCTCTGTGATTCTGACATTCAGATTTATTGATGTTTGATTTTTCAACCTGAAGAAACCTCGTTTTTATTTCCTAATTCATATTCACTTTCTCCACAGCAAAATCTGCCAATCATGGCAAATTACATGAATGATTCTGTCGAGGCTAAACCAAGATTGCTGAACTCATTTTCATGCATGGCTAAGCAAAGAATTGAGCCTCCTGCTCCAGAAGTGAAAGGTTAGTGATTTTAGTTAATTTTAAAACGATTGTATAGGGGTTGATCCAGCTACTGTCAGTCTGCCCTAGTCCTGTTCTTTGTTGACTCTGCCCTTGCAGAGGCCCTGCTTTCTGTCAGTGATTAAGGGGAGACATTGCTTTCAGTGATGCTGATTCAGCAGAGCTAAGAATCAGTAAATTAGCAACGACTGTAAAGGAATTTTAAATATTGGTAGAGTACCAAATCTCTATTGTTACTGTGTCTTGAAAATTAAATTCCAATCAAGTTACTGTACCAGGCAATGTGGGAGAGACGACAGGCCTCTTTCTGAGTCACAAGACAGAAAAGTGGGGAAACCGTGTAACCAGTTTTTGGCTTTTTGGTGTCACTGCTATAAGATTGAATTGAGGAATCACGTACAAGTAAATAAGTCAATGTGCCAGAGCTACACCTGGGACAAAACCTGTGAGATGGGTTTAAAGGGAGTAACTTCTGGTTATCCCAGGGTGAGATGATAAGTGACACAGACCTTGACTTAGCATCAAAGCATTACTAAATAAAACTACATCCAGTGTGTGAGAGTGCTGAAAGGACTGATAAATATTACCCACTGAGCAGTGTACAAGTCAGCTTTTCCTTCTGTATGGAAGTGAAGTCTGTGACCCCGCTTTAACTGGTAATTAACAATGGCTGATAGTGGGCAATTCAGAGAAAAAGGCATCAAGCTTCTGGTGCCATACTAACTGAAGTAGCATGTGGTTCCTTTTCCAGAAAGGAAACGTAGGTTATAAAAACCCCACTGAACATGCAATGAAAAGGTTCTTACTACCTTCATATGTTCTATCATTTGCGGGTCTTGACAAGACAAATTGGCTGGCTAGTGAATCAAGTAGCTCTACCGCCAAGATTAAACTGTGATCAGTGTACTGATCTAGAACTTAAAGTACCAATGTGCAAGTTACTGGAATAAAATGGTGGAGAATACTGGTGATCTGTACTAGATCAGTATAGACCAATACCAAAATTATTGTGCTGACAGATTGTCTCCCTGTGAGCAAGACACACAGAATTAAGACATATATTCACTGAGTTCTGGGTGAGTAACACAGATTAATAGAAGTCATGGGAGTCAGAAAGGTGGTGTGGAAACTGGCTACATCTCACAGGACAAGAATTGCTCTCCAAAAAATTCTATACACATAGGTTTTGATGCTATACCGTGGAAAAGTTAAATATGCTCTTATTTATTTCCTATTTTATGGGGTATTTTTTGTAGATGTGTATTTATGCAAAGGTGCTGCTTTAGTATTGTTGGTCTGTAGTGCTAGATTTCTCTAGAATGTGTACCACATGAATCAATCTGTGAGCTCAGAGCCCCAACAACATGGGCTGTGTGTCTATATCGCCTTATTCGATTGAAATGCCTTCAGCTGTAAAATGACAAAACAAGCTCCAGAAGCTAACAAGTTACCTTAAAATATGGATTACGTGAAAGTCATGCTGCGTTACACTGTTATAACACAAATTATTTGTTATATGCAGACTGATGAGGTTCTGAAAAGAAGGATATAAACACCTAATTTGGGCAAGTTCAACACATAAAATCAACTATAACAGCATGATTTGAAAGCAGTGCCCTCTAGTTTGCAAAGTTAGCTGTTCCTAGTAAAAAAAAGGAGATGGCAATATAGGCAGCGGAGTGAAATGAAGAATTATAGATACTCTTTTGTCACTTCACTGTTCTGTGGCTCATAATTGCTCTGCAAGGAGGAATAATGAAGCTTAGAAGGTTTGAGTGCTACATGCACTAAATGCTAATTATTATCAGCATATATTTCAGGCAAACTCAGAAATGAGATCAGATCTAAATGAACCCATATGTCTGGTTATATCCAGGAAGAACCAGAAGTCCTTTCACAGTTGCTGCCCTAGGTTTAACAGCTACAGCTGCCCTATATTGCAATTTGCACAATTATATATAATGAATGCATATATATATGCATACACACATACATATGCATACATGTCTATATATGCATTTATGTCTTGCTGAACATTGAGACTGCTCTTTAAGAATGACATAACATTCTTGGATTCAATATGTTTGGGGAGCAATAGAGACCAAACTGGCCACCACTGTTGTGTTCACCTCAAAGTTTACCAAGAATAAACAAAGACTGGCATCTAAGCCAATTAAATCCATAAAGGGAGCAAGAAGACTACAGAAGGACACCAAACAGGAAGCACAAGGCCAATGCATGTGATTTCCTGGACATGCCTGAGAAAGTAAAAAGAAGCAGTCACGGCCAAACAGCAGAGAAAGGCTGTTAGAAAGAAAAAAATCCTTCCAAAAGCTAAAGACAGATGAAGGTTAAAACACCAAACAAACAGAAGTATCATAAACACTGGCATATATACTCTTAAAATCATAATTAGGCAGACCAAAGATGAGTCTGAGACCTGACTAGTTAAAAGAATCAAAAATAGTTCAACATCCTTCTTCCAGTGCATCAAGAGAGGAAAAAACATTGTCTGTGAGTCTGAATATGGTTTAAAATGAATTCTCTGGGAGGACAAAGCCCCTGGAGAGAAGCTGAACCATCTGCATCCTTGTTCACTATAGAAGATGTGCTGGGTTGACCCTGCCAGTTGCCCACCAAAGCCACACTAAAAAGAGAGCTTATAAAGGATAGAAAGAAGGTGAGAATGGAGGCTCCTCCTCCAGGTACTGGCAAAGGGAAGTGATTTGGGTCAGAACTTTAAAATGGCCTCTTTTCTGGATTTTTTTTCATCTCTGTGGTGGGTTGACCCTGCCTGGATGCCAGGTGCCCACCAAAGCCCCTCTGTCATTCCCTTCCTTGGCTGGACAGGGGAGAGATAATACAATGAAAGGTTCGTGGGTTGAGATAAGAACACGGAGAGATCACTCAGCAATTATCATTACAGGCAAAAGAGACTCAACCTGAGGAAATTAGTTTAATCTATTGCCAATCAAATCAGAGTAAGGTAATGAGAAATAAACTCCAAATCTTAAAACCACCTTTCCCCCATCCCTCCCTTCTTTCCAGGCTTAACTACTCCTAAGTTCTCTACCTCCTCCCCCCAGCAGCATGGGGGGACAGGGAATGGGGGTTGTGGTCAGTTCATCACGCTTGTCTCTGATGCTCCCTCCTCCTCAGGAGAAGACTCCTTACACTCTTCCCCTGCTCCAGCATCAGGTCCCCCCCACGGGAGACAGTCCTCCACGAACTTCTCCAGTGCTAGTCCTTCCTACTGTCCTCCATGGACTGCAGGTGGGTATCTGCTCCACTATGGACCTCCATGTTCTGCAGGGGCACAGCCTGCCTCACCATGGTCTGCATCACAGGCTGCAGAGGAATCTGCTGTGGCGCCTGGAGCACCTCCTCCCCCTTGTTCACTGACCTTGGTATCTGCAGGACTGTTTTGCTCACTTGTTTTCACTCCTCCCTCCATCTGCAATTGCACAGTTTGGATATTTTCCCCCCGTCTTAACTCTGTTATCCCAGAATCACTACCACTGTCGCTGATGGGCTCAACCTTGGCCAGCAGTGAGTCTGTCTTGGAGACAGCTGGCATTGGCCCTATCTGACACGGGGGAAGCTTCTAGCAGCTTCTCACAGAAGCCACCTCAGTAGCCCCCTGCTACCAAAACCTTGCCATACAAAACCAAACAGAAGAAATCAGGTAAAGTGTGCTTCCAGAGCCCCTTGGGGCATTCAGGGAACTCAGCAGAGAACGTCTCTGAAATTGAAGTATCTAGAAGAGGTAATGGTACAAAAGGCAGATGAATGCAGATGAATCTCCAGGCTCTGAAGGGTTCACCCAGGAATTCTAAAAGAACTCAGGGATGAAATACCTACTAATAGCAGCATGTAACCTGTCTCTTCAGTATTCCTCAGTACATGAAAATCAGAAGGTGTCAAATGTGATGTCAGTCATTAAGAAAGGTTTCAAGGGCATCCAGCAAACTAAAATTTTACATCTGTTCCAGGTGAATGAGTAGATATTGTAATAAGAGAGAGAAGTAGCATCTACCTGAATAAATATTACCTAATCAGTGAGAGTTAACAAGCTCTCAGAGTTCTTTGAAGGGGTCAGTCATACCTAGATGAAGATCATCTGACTGATACAGTCAACTTGGGTTTCCAAAAGACTTTTGATAGAACTTTTTGTCAAAGTGTGTTAGTAAAAACAAGCAATGTAAGAATGTTGCTGGCATAAGGGGGAAAGAGCTGGAATGGATGAGAATATGATTTAAAAGAGGCGACCAGAGGGTGGACCATTGTTGGATGGAAGTAAATGGTCAGTTCTTGCACAGGAGGGAGATCACTAGTGAAATTCCATATGATGTCTACCTTGGGATCTGCACCATTCAATATGGTCTTAAATGACCTGGAGAAGGGAGGTGATCAGTGAGGGGACAAAGCTCTGCTGATGATTCAAGGTTATGCAAGGTAGTAAGGACAAGGGAGACTGCATACTTGCTGAAAGTATGACTGTACAATAAAACCAGAGGTGCAATTCAGTGTAGATAATTGTGAAGTCATACATTTGAGGAAGAAAGGTATTCTGTGACTTCCAGCACAACAGGCAAGAACTCCATCTGTTGAATGGCCAAGAATTTGCATTTGGAAAAATAAATATGACACAGGGGGAATGTAACAAGAGGTCTGCAGAACTGAGAGGTCTGGAGAGGAGCAGAGTGGGATTGGCTTTTCACTATCTCTTCTAATACAGGCATGAGGGATATTGGAAGAATTTAGTGAGAGCTTTATTCAGAACAAACCAGAGGAACCAGTTCTTCATACAACCTATGTGGACCTCTGTGGTACTGCTCAAATAGATCAAGGGGTTTGTAGAAATGCAAGGAGAGACTGGGGGAAAAAGCCTTGGAAGAGATGCTGTAGAGTTTACTAACTAGATAAATCACCCAACCTAACTTGACGATGTGTTTGGAGATGGGAGGCAGTATGTGCTTAGCTTGGTCTTGTTTTTCCTGAGTGTCCACTCCCATGGTTACTGTGCAAGATGGAGCTCCATGCCAGATATGGTCTGAACCAATGTACAAGTTCATAAGTAACCTTCTCATTGCACACATAAGTCAGAATTAATTAAATGAAGTTATTAACAGCTTAAATACATTTATAACTTTCAAGCTCCCTAAATAATTGTAATGTTATGAAAAGTTAGGACCAGAAGGAACCTTAAGAAGTCACCTAATGATCCATTACCCTGTTCCCTGGCAAAATCAATTATATTTGTGTCTTGCTAACAAATTTGTCTAACCCGTTCCTAGAGCTTTCAGTGATGAAGACTCAACAGCCTCCATAAGTAATCTATTTAAAGTCCACTATTCATACTATAGAAGGATTTTTTTTTCCACTGTCTAACTGGAATCTAATCAGCTGTTGTTTGCTGTAAACCATTAGTTAACAGCAAGCCTGAGCTATGATGGAGGTGTCCTAGGCTTCTGATGAATGTTGTCTAGTAACTTTAATGACTCTGGAAATAGCCTGCATGCAGGCTTGGTTTT
Source organism: Amazona ochrocephala (assembly GCA_039720435.1). Lineage (NCBI taxonomy): Eukaryota > Metazoa > Chordata > Aves > Psittaciformes > Psittacidae > Amazona > Amazona ochrocephala. The sequence continues at coordinate 69,984,107 of CM077879.1, forward strand.
TAACGTAGCTGGTAGCTACTGGGGTTTGTACTTTGATAAATGTGACCAAGCAGGAACAGAGAACTTTTCTGTATCTCTTTAGGGATTTTCATGTTATTTTAGTGTCTTATCTCTTTAGCATTTTCTGGTTTCAGGTAAACATTCCCTGAGCAGTACTTTCTAAACCCAGCATGTTTGGACTTTGCTTCAGCAAAGGCTACTTGAAAGGTATGTCTACAGAAAAAGCGGGACAAAGAGATTTCTTTTAAAGTATTACTGAAGACCAGCATGCAATATTTTCTTTCTTTCCTTTAAGGTCTGATTTCTGGTTTTGCCTGGAATTTACTGAACTATATGTGTTTAAGATGAAATGTTTGAGCTGCATTAAGGGGTGCCACTCAGTTTGTGTAAACTCTGCTTCTTGCAGATGATCACTAATTGTGTTCCTCATTTCCCAGGTACCTACAGATTCAACTGAAGTTGAGTGGGCTGCTCTTATACAACACAGTCTGCTCTAACTTGTTTGTCTTTTAAAAAATTAGCTCAAATGGGGCATTTTAACAACACCTTTTAAGCTTAATTTCTTTGTTTCAGTTTCAAGTCTCTACCATGAGTAAGAGCGCTGTCCCCTCACTTGCAATGAATCATGAAAATCGGATTATTGGTACATGTGAAACGCTCAGAAGCAGTAGTGGTGGCTATTCTGAGGAAATGAATGTCTGTAAACAGGGATTGAATTAGTAAATAGACGTGAGGTGATATGTAGAACGACAAGGGAAAATGTATTAAATAGCTGCTCACTGGGGAGCGCTGACAATTCTGTGTACAGAATGAAGCAAACATCCTGTGGAAAAATAGTGTGTAAGGGTGTATTTGAAGACTTCCATCATACTGGGGATTGCGCAAGGAAGCTGAATAAAGGTTGCGCAGCACTTTGATTTTGGTGGTTTTAAACCCATTGGCTGCGAGACTTCAACCTCAGTGATGTACTTTTAACAAAGGTTTGTAACTGTAGCCGATATACTTGTATATTTGTTTATTGTAAACTAGCACTTTCAATGAAACAACGGTGTGTATCAGCACATTTATAGGCATGGGGAGGAAAATACCATATCTCTCTCTCTTGAAGTCTGAACTTATACATATCTTACAAAAAATTACCATTGTGGAAAATGATCCTTTATTTCTGTTTCCCTGTAATTTAAGACCTTATAAAAATGCTCTTGTTTGAAGATTAAACTTGATGAGTTATGGCCAGGATCACAGAACAATCATCAGTCTCCTGTACGAAGGAGGATGAATGATAGTTTTCAATGGGTTCAGTCTTTCTTCTGCTGCAGAAAATTCAGAGTTCACTCTGAAATTATTATAAGTGGCTGATATCAAAACACCACTTGTCTTGGAGAGGAAAAAAACATCCTCAAGCTGCTTCCTCATCACCAAAGGTTGGCATTTGCTTTTATTGATGAGGGATTTTTTGTTTGTTGACCTGTTAATTCAAGGTAAATGGAAGTGGGACAGTCTTTACTGAGAAGCAGTAAAGTTTAATTAAAGTTCCTTCATGCGTACTTCAAGCGTAAGCTGCAAGGAACCCCCAGAAGCATCTCCCTGGGATTTTTCCTGGTTCCCTTCCTTTGTATTCTCTCCCCACCATTCCCCTGCTTCCTCCATTACAACCCTGTTACTCTCTCGAGTTCAGTGTGACAAGATGAGGGCTTAGACAAAGCCTGTGCTCAAGTGACAATTTTCCTTTCCCCTCCTTCAAGCTTTCTGCTAGCTCTCTCCATGGGTATCTCCTACAGCTCTTAGCTCCAGAAAGAGATTTTTAAAATAACAGAAAGACATACTGTGGTCTATGGGGATTAATTATCTGAATTCTGCTTCCTAAACCAGGATGTATTTCAGTAACATTAATCCAGCAGGATAGTGTGTGCGTAACAATGCCAATTTATGCCTTCACTCACTCCTTTTTTTTATGTTCTGAAATCAGCACAGGAGAGAAGGAGTACACATTCTGCATTCCTTCTCCATTTCAGTCCAGCCCTGATTCAGCAGAGTACTTAGATGTGTGTGTAGTTTGGTCCCTGTGCCAGTCCACCTTGCTGAACTGGAGCTTTCAGTGCTGTTCACAGCTGGGAAGATCTTGTACAAATCCTGACTTAGATCCCCATGGTCTGCAACCTGAAATGTATAGGCTAGGAAGTGTGTAGTTTTAAGAGGGGACTTTTTTTTTTTTTGTTTTGTATTTACCTGCAGTGGTTATTTCTGCAATGCCTTAAAGCCTAGACTTTGGCCATTTTAATGATCTTTCTGTTTTTCTTTGTTGTTTCCCCTTCCTCCATTTATCGTTTTGCTCTTCTGTTCCTTTGCAGCCTTGACAACTTTTTCCTCAACTATTCAGAGCAACTTCTTTAGCTCCAGACTCAGCTCATCCCTTGAAGAATTCCTACAGCTCTGGATGCTCTGATAGCCGTAGCTCACGGCCGCCCAGCTGTCAGGAGAACTTTTGCCATGCTGTAGCTGGATTTCACAGATACATTCATGGAGGTAGTGTTTTTTTTTGTTTTCAGTCAAGCCTCAACTACATGGCTTTGCTTTAACTACTCTCCAAATGACATTATTACTGTATTCTTTTTTGACTACTGCTGTATTAGGCAGCATGCGCTTAAACAGCTTGTGGTAGTAACTGAGGTAGGTCTGATTTGCTCAGCACTGTATCTAAGAGAACCTTCAGCAACAATCTAACAAAACCCTTTTGTTGTGTAACTCTTTCGCTGCATGCGAAAGCTGCTGCTTGCAGACCCAAAAAGTGTCTGTTAGCTGGTTTTCCAAGTGATATTCAGCAAACACACTGCATGGTTGACTCTAAGTTTGCCTTCCAGCAGATGCCTGTGTCACTATGTCATCCATCAATTTAGACAAACCATTTAATTATAGGAGGAGCTTTCAGAAAGGTTTCTACCCAGGTGGCTACTCTGAAGGTTAATCTGTTGCCCAAAATGGTTTGAAGCTTGCTGCCATGATGGCTCTTTCCAGCCTGACTGGCAGCACCAGGACCTAGAGTGTGGTTTCTAATAGAGTGGGATTCGTATTTATACTCATGGTGATATTTGGAATGTTGCCTACCTATGGGATAACCCCTAGCTCCGCTGACAAAAGGAAAGTGGTTTCTGTGTATTGCTGTGAAAAGGCCTATTTTCTATATTATTTATGGAGCTCCTCCCACTAATACGACTCGCTAGAGGATCTGTAAGGCTGTGCTTGTTCTGAAACCACTATTGATTAATGCTGAGATGAAATATTTTTTTAGAAGCTGTCATTGGAACATGCTTAGGCTGCACTTGCTGTCAGCATCACAGTCATGTTTCTGTGTCTTCCTCTAAATTCCTCTCCCAGCTGGGCTCTTTCATATCTTAGAATTAAAATAGATTCTTCCTAATTAGACAGATCTCTGTCATGATAATCATCTTGAGAACGTATGCTGTATTTTCATACTGCATATCTTTTCACAGAACAGGCCTTTACTTTGTAATTTTTCCCAATCCTAACTCACCGAATAGATCCTTTACCAAGCAATCATCTCCTGCAAGTAGTAATTAGTGTTCTGTCAGCTGATAGTGGTAGGCATTGGTGTTCAACCGCTGGCATCTGCAAGTTCATCTCACATCACTTTGAATTCTGAAATATTTGATTCTTTGGACATTCCAGTTGTGAAGATAGTTTTACAAAGCTGAGGTGCAGGGGGGATAAAGAGCAAATATACACATTTGTGCATGCAAAGTAAATTACTATATAACAGGTGAGTGTGCGTAAGTCCACGGTTATAAATATAAGTGCATACATCTATCATGAGTGAATTTTTGCTTGTGGCTGATTACAGAACAGAGTTGCTTGGCCAAGGTTGTGAACATCTGTTTTAATGACGATAGTCAGTAGAACAACACTGAGATCTCTCTATTTTTGCACTGCCCAGTCCACAGTCCAAGGGATTTCCCCTCATTTTTACTTATTCAGACTCAGTGGCTTAGCACAAGTGTTGTCCTTCACAAAAACTGAATTGAAATAGTTCCCTAAATAGCTTGTTTTGGCCTTAGTTTTCCAGAAGCTGGTAATTGTTTGAGTAAGTCTCGTTAAAATAAAACTGATTCCAAAATGAACTGTGAATATGATGCTGTTTCACAATTGCCATTCGATACTTGGCTTCAAAAGAAAACCCTCCTGTCAGATGAAAATTCTTAGTTAGCTCTTAAGATGACAGCTGTAAATAACACAGCATGACTGACTTCTTAATGCAGTGCTGATTCTACTGATTGGGTTTCGATATTTATCTTATAAAAGGTTATTCTATAAAGTGATACAAGTATAACTACTGTTGCTGCTAAAACGAGTGGGGAAATAGATGGATACATCTTTGCTCTGCTTTGTTTTAACCTCAGCCAATTTAAAAAAAAATTATCTTTTGATCAGAATAAACCGGTTTTAGAATGCATCCAGATGTTTTATTAACAAAACTGGTGATTGATCTGTTTGCAAAACTTTCAACTCTAAGCAGCAGTTACTTCAGCACTTTGTTACTGAGATCATCCCCCCTGGGCTGGGCAGCCTGGCAGAACAGAGCTACGTGGCGTGGAGAGGAAAAGTCCCTACATTTTTAATAGGCTGGAATAATTCTGTAACAATCCAGCATGCACTTAAAATGTAATACTGGGTTTGCTGCCAAAGTGATACACTGAAAGTTATGTTTGTGTGACTCCGTGTAGGTTGAAAAATGGCATTTATCCCAGTCGTAGGAAGACAACTTCTGTCAAGCACACCAGAGCAGTCTGCAAAACCCCAGTGCTTTTACCTGTGTTTCTGTCTCTGTGGGTATAAAAAACGTTTCTAGTGGGAGAACTCAAAAACTACTTTGAAGTTAGACCTAGTTCACAGCTGTGCCCATCTCTGGCCTGCTGACACTTTCCATTCCAACTAAGACTCAAACAATAAAACCCCCAACCATAAGAGGAATCACCCACCCACCCACACACCTTACCCACTCCCCCTTCAGTTCTTACATTCAATCTTTTCCTAGATATTCCCGTACAACCAAAGAAATAATACCACTGTCCTGTGGAGTCAGACGGAGAGTTATAGAAGAGCTTATAACACATCCCCTGGCTCCAAATTAACAGAGACCCCAAGATGATGCAGGATTTGCTGTCTCTCCTTGCTCTAAGGCTGCTTTTTAGTGCAACTGTAGTTCTGCCCTGTTCATTTTGTGATAAAGTAGTAATGGGTGGTCACTAACAACCACAAGTAGTTGCACTTCGGTCCTCAAACTGATAGTAAAGTTTTAAGGGGGGGGGGGGGAAGGAACATGCTCGTTAGTCCCAGCACAAGGAAGGTACTAGCTACTAATTTTATTTGTCCGCTATTATTTTCCATCTCAACATAGTCAAGAATAGTTGCAATAGGGATGAAATTAACCCCAAAATTCATATTGCTGAGCACTTAAAGAAGACAGAAGACAGCTCTTTACCACTGAGAGAGTAGCTTAGAAATAGTACCCTATGCAAATTTGCAGTGGCAGAAATGATGGTTTAAATCGAATCTCATGACTAATGTATGAGTTCCCAATTTTCTAGATTTCCAGCTGCATGTTATAGAACATCTCAGGGATGATTCTGGGTCACAGAGGTATGCTTAATAGAAAAAGAAGGAAATAAAGAATTGGAAGTGCACATCTCATGGTGCTAGTTAGAAAATCCCCATCAATTAAAACTGTGCGAGCAGTAGCTTTGTTTGCCAAATGGTTCAGCACGCGCTTCCCGGGATGCTGTTCCTGATCCATGAATCACCCGCGCTCTACACGGAGGCAGCCACCGTCCGTCCGCTAGCTCGCTCGCGCGAAAAAACGTTCCTGCCCAACGTGTCATGTTTCTGCCGCTGTTTAAAATAGAAAGTTCAGCCCGGGCTCCGGGCGGCACCGGGCTCCCCGCTCCGCTCCCGCGCGTTATGCAACAGTTGACACGGCGGGGAGACACGGCACACGCTGGGCTCCGGGGGTCCTCCGCACCCCGCCGGTACAGAGGCACGGGGCTCGCTCACAAGAGGCGCTGCCCCCTCCACCCCCCTTAACCTTCTTCCCGCCCGGTATCCGCCGTACCCCGCCGCAGCGCTGAGCCTCCGCCGCCGTGCTCGCCCCGGCTGCCGGCCGCTGAGGCTGCCGCTCGCCCCGCCCGGCCTGGGGAGCCTCAGGGGCTGCAGGTGGCGGCCCGAGCCGTGCCGTGCCCGCGCCGGGCGTGAGCGGAGCGTGGGGCGCTGTGGGGGAAGCGCCATGTCCGCTCCTGCTGGGCGACGTCCGTGCCGGGTTTTGCACCTTGTCCCCGGGTCTGCCTCCCGGCCTGGAGGAGCTGCCGCTGCTGCTGCTGCTGGTGGTGCTGCTGCTGCGGTGTTTACTGAGCGCTCCTGTCCTGATATCACTCCGCTGGCATGGAGGAGGAGGAGGTGGAGGAGGAGAGCATTTGATCATTGTGATGGTGGCAGGAGGAGCAGCAGCAATCAGATCAGAGCAAAGCGTTAGGCTCTATCAGCTCGGCGGTTTGCAGAGACTTCACAGCTCTACTTTTTTCTTTCTTTCTTTTTTATTGTTTTTCCTTTCCTTCCAGCTCGGCCCGGATTGTCCATGTGTTTACTTCCCCCAGCCTGAGGATTTGCTCTTTAGGTTCCTGTTGAAATGCAACTCAGCAGCCAAAGTACTTTGCGAACACGGTGCGGCATAAACACCCAAACTTTTCTCTAGAAGGAAAAATACAATAAGAAAGCGGCTCATCCTGTCTCTTGCTGCCAGGGAGTGCGAGTGAGTGGGTCCGTGTGTGCCTGTGCCTGGATGCGTGTGCGCGAACACGCGTGTGAGCGGCTGTGGATGTGGCTCTGTGTGTGTGTGCCGGCGGAAGGGCGCGCGTGTTGCTCTTTATCCATGGGGAGAGAAGGCTTTGGGCGAAACCTCCGGAAATCTCCCGGAATCTATTTGGAAATAATGGATTATAAAAAGGAAAAAGGAGGAAAGGAGCTGGTCTGATATCCCCGGAGTTTGCTACCCGAATTGCTGCTGCTTAGTTTGTTGTGCTGCTTTTTGTGTGTGTGTGCGTGTGTGTGTTCGTTGGTTGTGTTGCTGGTGATAACCTTTTAGCACCTTCTCTCTTTATTTCCCTCCTCCTCCCCCCCCCCCCCCTTCTTTTTAATGTTTTGGAGCTTCTCGAGAGGGATTGGCTGGGGGGAAAGAGAAACATTTGCTTGGGATCGCTGTTTCCCTGATACATGCTGGTGCCCCCTCCCCCCCGGTTCTCTCAAAAGTATCCCATCAGGACCCCGGAGGAGACTGTGTGTGTGCCAAGGGTAGGGAAAAAACTTCTTCCAAAATAGTGTGTCCGGGGAAGAGGATGGGGGATTTTGCAGCCCCCGTTGCCGCCGCGAATGGCAGCAGTATCTGCATCAACAATAACCTGAACAGCAGCCTCGGCGGGGCCGGTGTCGGGGTCAGCAGCGCTCCCCACGGTCCTCCTGCCGCTGCTCCCAGTAACAATAACGCGAACGGCGGCGTCCCCAAGCACAGCACGGTGGTGGAGCGGCTGAGGCAGCGCATCGAGGGCTGCCGGCGGCACCATGTCAACTGCGAGAGCAGGTACCAGCAAGCCCAGGCGGAGCAGCTGGAGCTGGAGCGCAGGGACACCGTGAGCCTCTACCAGCGGACCCTGGAGCAGAGAGCCAAGAAAACCGGCACCGGCGGCAGCAAGCAACAGCAGCAGAGCAAACAGCAGCAAGATGCCGAGGCAGCCACGGCGGAGCAGAGGAACCACACTCTGATCATGGTAAGGGGATGCGGCCCGGGGGGCGGCTGTCCTCTCTCCTGTGAGCTGTAGGTGGACCCCGGTTTCCCGGAGAGGGGAACCGGTGCTCGGCTCAACTTCAGCTGCGGCCGGGCTGGGTGAGCGGGGGGCTCGGGGGTCTCCTCAACTTCTCACGGCAGGGGAGGGGGAAGCGAACAAACTTTTTTCCCCCCGTCTCTCTGGGAAGGGAAGAGCTGCCCCGGGGGAAGGAGAAGGAGCGGAGCCGGGTGCGCTCCGCGGGCTGTCGAGAGCCCACGGACGGGTTGTGTGTGTGGTTCACGACGGCTCTTCCGCGCGGGGGGCGGGCGGGCTGTGCTGGCCGCCCTCCCTCTACATCCCGCGGCAGAGGGAGGTGGAAGTCGGCGCCTCAGGCCGCGGTGCCGGCAGGAGCATGAGAAAAGTTGGGCAGTTCTCTCGGCTGGGCTGCCCCACGCGAGCAGCAGCCCCAGCTGAATCGCTTTCTAAAGTTTCCGTGGGTTTTAAGGCGCTGGGTGAGGAGCGGAGGGGGGGAAGGGGGCGGGGGCTGAGCCGGCTGGAGCGTAGCGGCAAGTAGGAAGCGGAGTTTCCCACTCCCAGGCTGCACCGAGGATGCATAATCAGAGGAGGTGCGGGGGGAGTCGGGCCCCGCGCTCCTCTGGAGCAGTGGTTAGAGCAGGTCGCGGCCGCTCGGCTGGGGCTAGCAGGGGAAAAGCGTGTGTGTTCGTCCTGCCGTGTCTCCCCGCCCCGGGCAGTGCGGGGCCGTGCTGGGGGTGCCCGGTGCTGGGGGGTGGGCACGGGGCAGCCGGGTCTTAGCCGTCTGCCGGGCGCACAATGGGCGGCGGGGAGGAGGGAGGGATGGATGGATGGATGGAGGGAGGGAGGGGAGGTGCGACGGCAGCGTGTGCTTTACAAGCCCCGCACGTCCCTCCCTCCCTCCCGCCCGCTGCGCGGCTGTGCGGGAGGGTCCTGCAGGGCGGCAGCTGCCGCCGGGAGCCGCGGGGGGGGGGGCGGAGGGTGTCACCGTGACAAAGCGGCGGAGAGGCGGCCGTCCCGGCGGCGGCTCTTCCCTCGCCCCCCCGTGCGTGGAAGGAGGGAGCACTGTGGTTATCTTGACCCGCTCCGGGCCCGTCCTCCCCCGGCCTCGGTGCCGGCTCGGTGCCCGCCGGCTCCTCCCCTGCGCGGCGCCGCGCAGTCCCGCGGGCAGCGGCACCCTTCCCTCAGCCCTTCGCCGTCCTACAGGGAGCTTTGTCTGCCCCCGGGGCGAGGGGATGGGGGCTCCTTCGCCGGCGACAAACAAAAGCAGAGCGCAGCCCCCGGTACCGCTCCCGGGGAGGACGGCCGGGAGTGGGGGGCGGGCCGCCTCCTCCCTCGGGGCGGGGAGCCGGGCAGGGCCCGCGGCGGCGGCGAGAGGACGGAGAGAGAGAGGGAGGGAGCGGCGGCTGGAGCCACACAAAGCGCGGGCGGGGGGGGGGGGGCGGCTCTGTGTGTGTGTGTGTGCGCTTTGCAAACAGGAAGCAGAAAAGCCTCACTACATCTTGTTGCTTTCCTGGCGTTACCAGCCAGGCACAACCATATTTCTCTGCCTTTCCGCAGGACTTCTGAACGCACGCTTACCGCGGTGCCTTTCGCACCGCAGTGCTTTGCCTTAGCTCACGTCTATTCCTAGCTCAGTAACTAATCAAACTCCACGAGCAGGGACTATCTTTCGTCAGCCAAAAGGTCTTCAGATTCCTTTCCACATCTTATGTCATTTCCACAATATACAGGAAAGGGGCTGGAGGCTCAGGAGACCTCAGGGTTACTTGGCTCCAGGGAAGTGTTATGGTGCACTGTGTATGCATCCTTCTTCAGAATAGCTCCTTGGGACATTTCTAGCTATGAGTTGTCCTTTCCCCTTCTTCCCAAGCCTTATCCTAAAGCATTAAAGGCCAGGATTTTTCGTGAAGTAGCTAATGTTTTATAAGAGCAAGTACGGGTAGGACAAGGGGGAGGACGCCTTTAAACTGAAAGAGGGGAGATCTAGATTAGATATCAGAAAGCTCTTCATTATGAGGGTGGTGAAGCACTAGCACGGGTTGCCCAGAGAAGCTGTGGCTGCCCCATCCCTGCCAGGTTGGATGGGGCTTTGAGCACCCTGCTCTAGTGGAAGGTGTCCCTGCCCATGGCAGGGGAGTGGAACAGAGTGAGCTCTAAGGTCCCTTCAAACCCAAACCAGCCTGTTGACCTTCGCTTGAAGATCCATGACTGAGACACACAGCCCTGCTATAATGTGAAAGTTGTGGAAACAAAGTAACAAAAGGAGGAAATGCACTTACAGCTCTTGCTATTATTAATCTGTTTCAGGTTGGGACACTCCAGGAGCTAAGAGCAGCCAAACTAAAGGGTAGTGTGCTGTGAAATACACAACTGAATTTGTGTGCTTCGGTCTCTGTGTCATTTAAATGTACTCAATGTGCACTATGCTTCTCTTAAAAAGAGACATTCTAATACTCCCTAAAAACCTGACCCATTTCCACCAACCTTCTTTTTTTCTTTTAAAGAATGTGTACACAAGTGTTGCAAAAAAATTTAGAAACATCATCTGCTTTGTTTCACTCATAGAGTGATAATTATGATTTTTGTCTGGCGTCTAAAACATCAGGGAGCATTCATGTGTACGTGAAGGTAATACTCAAAACCTGAGAAATTGCTCCTTTAAAAGCAAGAGAAAAATATTTTCTTTAAGACGTTTATGCTTTTTGAGTACACAAAGAAGAAACTTTTTCATTTCTAGCAATCATAGCAGCTTGGTGAGTTTTGCTGTTTACGCTCATCATGATTTTTATTTACCAAAACAATTCAACTTCATTTAACACTTTCTTTTGGCATGAGAAAACAGTAAAGTACATTTTGAGGTTTCTCCCTTTATTCCCTGGTAAACTCCAGCTGAGAGATTTATAGTGGAACAATCGTTTGGGTCTGCTACTGCTTTACTCTTCACACACAATCATTATTGAATTCTTCCCTTAGATTATAAACCTCACAATTTGAGAATGAAGCAGTCAGGATTCAATGACAACAAATACAATGTGGATCACAAGAAATGCTGTTTCTAATTCTTTTTCATCGGGGCAAAACAAAGGGAAGTATGTTCAGCGTGTGTGTCCCTCTCCAAACTGAGAGATGCTGGGAAGGGAGGGGAGGCGTGTACTAGGTCGGGACAGCAAACCCTCCCAGCAGCTGATGCTGACACATGTGCTGAGGTACCCTTCAGCAGGCTGGGTGAAAGCCATCTTTAGATGAGTGTCTGAAGACACACGCTCTGATTTTCTTGATGCGGTGCAGTACAAGCTCTCTGGTCTGTGCCATGCTCCTTGTCGCCACCCCCACAGTTTACACCCTCGCTCCCCGAGTTCATGAAAGGGATTATGCACTTTCCACTGTTGAGGGCTCTATGTCAACTGACAGGCAGTCATCAATGGGAGCCTTTTTTCAAGACGCCATGTAGGAGCAGAGGCTTGGCTGTGTTTCCTGAATTGCTGATCTCCTCTGAATCTGTGTCTTGTTATGAGTGTTTTCACTTGCTGGAGTTTGGAATATCTGGATTTATAGCTCTTTCAACCTGTTCTACTGGAGGAGAACAGTGGGTTTCAGAACTAGTTCGCTCGCATACTGTCATGCACAAAAGTTAATATATTGTTTATAAATATCTGGGAGGACCATTTTTCCCCAATCCCAGTTCAACCTGGCAAAAGTTAAACTTGTTCTCTGTGCCTTTGTGTTGGATTATTTAGAATGCTGGAGCAGCTTGGTTTTCAAAGGAAGTATTAGGAAAATGTGCAGCCCATCCAAAACTTCGCTGCTCATCTTCGGGATGCTTCCAGGAAATATCAGCACATTATGACAGTTCTTTGGTTCTTTGTGAGCTAATCTGCTTTCTTGTTTCCTCCTTTCAGTGTAAGAGTCTTCTGGCTCTGCATCCATGTTACTGTGCGTGGTTCGTAGATAGTGTGTGTGTATACACACATATGCACTTTACATATAAAATAATGTATATTTAGTATACAATAAATAGCTAAGTATATAATAGGCAAATATATAATAAACATTGCAAGTTATGTCACTTCTGTTTCTTATCCGTGACACCACTGTTCATTTTTTGTTGGTGTTTTTTTGGTCCAATGAAACACTATGTCTGTAATTACCATACTGACCTTCTAATGCACATTTATTTGCATCTGAGCAAATAAATTTTGCTCAGATACTGTGAGGCATAAGGGGGCTGGAGCTCCTTTTTGCTGTTTCAAAAGCTCATCAGGACTTTTCTTATTTATCGTCTTTATCAGTTTGATAGCTACTGTCATAGTGACCGTTTCTAACCTTAAAACTGATCCTTGGGAAATTGAGTTTTAAACACCATAAAATGTTATTTAGCTCACAGAAATTAGTGATGGAAGTGAAATGACCTATTAGATCATCTTTTTTCTTCCCCTGCCAAATCATACTATGCCAATTCCAAATTAGTTTAAACTGACAGAAAACATGGCTGGCAAATAGAGTATTTTCCAATACTGCTTTTTAACCACTCCGGGCTAATGCACTGCCTCATAGAAGGTATCGATCACATCACCCTTCTACCTGAGGCAAGGGAAGTGTGCAGGCCAGTCCTCACAGCTTGCTTTGTGTAGCAACAGAATGACACCTTCAGATTTATAGAAAGCTGGTTATATCTCATCCTTGTCGGCAGATATTCCACCTTTCTTCCCCAGGCCCTCCAATTTTGTTGGAAAAGGTACCCAGGGTAAAAAGTGTAACATCTGAATTGGTCTTAGTGCTTCACGGATAATGTGGGTAATAAAATTGAATGCTGAAGAATGCTGGCAGTCTTTGAGTAGATCTTTAAAGTTTAACGCCTGCTGTATTTAATATGTACATGTGTGTACGTTCATAAACCTGTATGCATTTCTTGTGTTCTTTCTAGTGCAATGTGGCTGTTTAACTTACTTTGCAGGTGCTCAGAAGTTGATCAGTTACACTACAGGAAATATCTATTTCTCTAGCATTGCAAAGACGAGACAGAGAGATGATTTTTCAGGTGTTTCTTTTCCACAAGAGGTCAAATACTGTAGCCCTTACTCATGCCTGACAACCAAGTAGGATTAAACATCTCTTCAGTTAATAAGCTGTCTGATCTTGCTCACGCTGGGGCAAAGTCTGTAGTAAATGCAAAACTGGGATGATACCAAAATTAAATCCCGGGCCAGCAATGCTCCTTCCCTTTCGTATGCATCATAGAGGGAGTCATCATGTAACCCCTTTTATTTTGCTCTTCCTATAAGGGTGTATCTACGTGTCTCTCTTATTCCACAGCCTCTCCCATTTTTCTTCTTTTCATACCAGCTCATGCTCGATGCTCCTGTGTGATTAGTGTCCTTTAGGACAAGGAGTTTTTGTGTTGACCTATTTTTGCAGCTTGTCTTTTTGCAGCACAATGGGTTTCAGTTTAGCAAACTGAAAGGAATGGAGAGACTCTTCACTTCAAGCGCTGCTAGCCTCTAATGACCTTTATATGCTCTGATAGAAAGTGTGCCCCTTTACAAGATAGTGAGTGGTTATTTCAAGCCGTAGCCAGAGCAGGGCAAGTTGGGCTTGTTCAGCCTGGAGAAGAGAAGGCTCCAGGGAGACCTTAGAGCAGCTTCCAGTACCTTCAAGGGCCAAGAAGAAAGCTGGGGAGGGATTTTTTGCAAGGGCAGATAGAGGTAGGACAAGGGGAAATGGCTGTAACCTGACAGAGGGGAGATTTAGATTAGTATTAGGAAGAAGTTTTTATTATGACAGTGGTGGATCTGGCACAGGTTGCCCAAAGAAGCTGTGGCTGCCCCATCCTTGGCATCCCCAGCAGACCCAGGAGGAACCTGGTCTAGTGGAAGGTGTCCCTGCCTGTGGCAGGGGGTTGGAACTGGATGAGCTGTAAGGTCCCTCCGAACCCAAACCATCCTATGATTCTGTGATGCTATTTTGACATAGGGTAGCCAATCAGAGTAAAAACTGAGCTCCAGATTGACCAAATAGCATGTGCTGAAAGTCCTGCAGTGAAGTTTTAGGCACTGTCAGGTTCAGGAAGAACAACTTTGGCTGGAACATGTCCAAAACTCATTCTGCCAGCACAGAAACATTAACATGTGATTGTGTTAAGACAATTGGTTGCATTTAGGTTAACCTTAATTTACAGTAGTTTGATCTAAAGCTCAAGGCTTCACAAGTGACTTAAGCTGGCGTGAGCCTGAGCTGCCACCACTGAGGAAGTCTTGTCTTTCCTGCTCTTGTCAGTACCCATGTATTCTTGCTGCCTCACTTTGCTAATGCTAGCCCTTAGTTCACCAAGCAGGTGAGGACAGACACATTTCTTTCTTTTCCTCTTCTGGGTTAGTTTTCAGCTGGATCTGATACATGATTTGTTTGACTGTCCCTCCCTTGGGCAGCATAGTCTTACAACACCTTAATCCTCTTGTGAAACTTCCCCCTTATCCCAGGATAAACATCTGGGAGCTAATAGTTAAAATATGCTCACCTGGTAGCATACATTTTACCTGAGCACCTGTTGTCAGGGCACATGGTTCTGTTCCTGACTGCAGAAAGAGGGGAGGCTGTAAGTAACAAAGGAGTCAGAGTTTGTTTTTACTCAATCGCTTGCATGTATATAACATTTGTTTGCATATTATTTCAATATGTATAATTCATATTGATGTGCTTGGATTAGCAGAGGTTTAAGGACAGGTCTGACAGCCAGGAACTGCTGACTGGAATCCTTCAAGTGCATTGTTTTATGAATTGAAACGTGAGGTACAATCTCTGACTGAAGTTGCAAACCTGTAATCAGTTTTCCAGTCTGGATCTCACAGGCTGTTCAGATAAGCAATGTACTTGTACATTCAGTGGGAATCTGGGGGGACTTAGCACTTTGAAGTATTTAGTTTCCTAGTTTGTACAAGATGGTGAATGACAAAATCATATAACTGATTACTCTTTTGCTTCCCCCCCTCACACACTTCAGTTTCACAATGCTTATAGCTCAAAAGTAAGCATTGACTGCTCCCGTTCACTTTCTCAATACTTGAAACCCGGTTTCATAGGGGTTATGAGAAAATGTGTTTTTAAACTCGCAGTAGTTAATAAGGGAGCAGCTGCTGAAATTTAGTACTTACAGGAAGGGGCTGAGCAGCCTTCTTTCAAGACTTCCCTCTTTCGTATTGATTTTATTTGCCACCACAATCTGTTAGAATTGGGGAAGAGATACACTTTAATCTTTAGTTGACCTAAGAGAAGTGTGTCCCCCCATAGGAACTTGGCATTTTCTGTAGCTCTGTGTAACTGCTAAGGCTGCAGTGCTGTTGGTACCAAAAGTGATTTATTGCAGTTTGCTTGCTGACAGTTCTGCGCAACCACAGCACACAGGGAGTAGAAAAGAGGTCTGATTCTAGGACTTTCACAGTAACTAAGCTAATAAGCAGAACCACTTAGCAGCTCAAGGATTTTCTTTCCCATATTTGTTTTTTATCGAGGCCCCTTTCTGTAAAGTTTTCATATAGGACTCTGTAATATTCTATATGGTTCTCAACAACTGAACCTTGGTGGGGCTGCATTTTAACTGTTTGAAGGTGGGGCTGTTGGGCTGTGCCTCTTCTCCTTTCTTCACACTTCAGGCTCCTCCCTACATTGCTTTAACTATGTGCCATACAGGACCATTTGGGGTTTAATAAAGCAATTCAACTTCATCTTCCTCCTGTTTTAGAGTCAGAGGAGCAGCTTCAACAGCTGTTAAGTTTAAGTGCTGCAAGGAAGGCACAGCTTTTCTGCATCCACTTTATGCTGCTTGTGAAAGTCTTGGGCGTGTTCAAAAAGTCCTTGGATATTGTGTACATAGGAAAAGAGCATAGAATTGGTCCTGAACCTTATTCTGACCCTCAGTGTTATCACAACAAGAAGCCAATATGCCTATAGATGTGTGTTTATATAAACCAGAACATGCACACTGGGTTTTTAAACACCACTGCAAGACAAAGTAAAAGGATTTGTGATCACTTTCAAGGGTGAAAGGGGATGGATAGTCTGATAAGTTTAGGAACAACTGATACGCACCCATTTTCTATATTTTCACTCTCTTTCATTTAGCTCATTTAACCCACTGTGTGGTTTTGGCACTTCTTCATTGTATTTAATCTAAAGGAGAAAGGGAGGTGGTTATGGCAGATGAGATACTGGAAGAGTTCTGGAAAGTATTGGAGTGTTTTATTCATTTAAGATGTTTCCTTACATCAAGGAGGATAGATCAGCACTTCTCCAAAAGAGAAATTGTAGCATTTCCTACCACTTCTGTTGATGTAGAATATTGTGGTTACAGATTCTATAGTATTTGAGAATGGGACTTTAAAATACGACTGCCTTAGCTGGCGGTAGGTGTCTTTAGACTGCTAAAAACAGTGTTACATTTCAGCTGTGATTTTTGCTGCTGTTCATTTTTGTCTTCAAGGCTGGTGGCTGTTCTGATTTCTTTGATTTTCATTCCTGTGCATAACTGAGATGGCACAGGAAGAAGTGCCACTGATGTTAAATAAGGGATTTTTAATGATTTTTTTGGCAAGTAGTGTTTCCATTCATTATACATCTTTTTAGTTGTCATTGAGGCAGGTAATGTAGCTTTGAAGACTTCAGTGGACTCATACAGAAGATTGTGGAATTCTGTAACTGAACGGTGGCCACGTTGTTCGAGCTCCAAATTGGCTGAAGCGTTCTGGCATATAGTCCATGGCTGGGTATGAAGTAATGGTTCAAAATAATCATAGAATCATAGAATAGTTAGGGTTGAAAAGGACCTTAAGATCATCGAGTTCCAGCCCCCCTGCCATGGGCAGGGACACCTCCCACTAAACCATGCCATCCAAGGCTATGTCCAACCCCGCCTTGAACACCGCCAGGGATGAAGCAACTGAAGGTCCTTCTCTTACAGCACATTTCTGGCCTGATCTTGCAGTCCTTGCATTCCAGTCACAGTGGAGATGCTGTGCTGAGGTTGCACTGCTATCTCTTTTTCTAATTTGTGCTAACTACTTTGTAGACCGAACGATTGTTCAAGGGCTGGATTGCTGCAGGTTTGAATATTCACCTGAGAGAATTTGGCTTTATGTTCTTTCACCCAGGGGAAATGACTGGGGCTTCTTTTTTTCTGACCCATTTTAAAACATATTCTACATCACGCAAACCAAACGAACAAAAAAGCCATTTATTTCATCTCCTTAATTAAATTTACAACAAAACAAACAAAAAAAAAACAAACAAAAAACCTTGTATGTTCACGCTAGGGTTTACTGCCCCTCTCTGTAACGTTTTTGTCATAGAGAATGCCAGCAGTGGGTAGGGATAATGGAGATTTGTGAATGCAGAATAGCAAAGCAAAATTGATTTTTGACTAGTGTCATTAAAGGCTTCACCTCTCCCTCACCTATTACTGTGATGAAGTGTATGGCAGTCTAGTTACAGCCGGAGAGCAGTTCTGGGAAGCTGGCACAGACCATCTCTTTATAGTTGCTACAGATATTTGAATACAAGAAACGTGGTATTTTTGTGGTTTTCGTTTTGTGTCAAAATAACAAATATCTTGAAAAAGTGATTCCTCAGGAGCATCAAACTTGTCTGTTACTCTCTACTGTAAAATTGTGTGCTACTTAAAGCCAGTGTAAACACATTATGTTTACTTGTCTTTTAAGTAGTTTATTCAAATAAAATATCTGTGTTCTCCTGGCACACTGCGTAAAATACAATAACTTTATTATGCAGGTACTGAAAACATTCCAGGCTCTGGAAAACCCAGCTTGTTAACCTTTCTGGTTTCTTCACATGTTACTGCCTTAGGGTTCGTTAGAGGAGTCAGCTGAAGCAAATCACCAATCTGCTGCCATTAAATGGGGTGGTCTCCTGCTTTTTCCTGCTGTAGTTCTGTATGGGTGCTAGTATGGTGAGCTCATCTGTAGTACTTCTCACTATAGTGAGAAAATGACCTCTCTAGGAGAAAAACAGTGTTATTTTTTCATGGAAGGTGCAACTGTACAACGTGATGCTGGAGAAGGAGGAACAGAGGAAAGGGGAGGCAGAAGGTATCATGTTAGCCAAGCTGTGGAATAAGCTCTGCCTATACCCTGGGATTCTGCCCTTGATCTCTGCAAGCTCTCTGGTCAGCTTCCAGTTGAATTTAAAGTCTGGTAGCTGTGGTTCATTGCTGAAGTTAGTTTGGGAGTGAATACCTGAGCAGTTTATAGAGTACCAGACAGCATTATTGGAAGTGTCTTTGGGAATACCGATGCAGATACTTGTAAGGATGAGGTGATGATCCAAATATAAAGAAGGCTGAGGAGAATATCTTTTCACCCCAGTCTAGTCCAGAGCAGATGTGCTGGCCACAGTGTGGACTTGTATCAGGTAGGTGACCACTGGCCTTCCTGTGAGGGGGGAAATGAAGCGCTTGTGTTTGTGTTTCTTTAGTTTCCAAATTTCCTTCGGAAAATTGATGAATTTATTTATGTCTCTCAGATAAAACAAGGAAAACCATGATTTTGCTCAGTCTTTGCAGTATGGTAATCACTTTTTTCAGGCTACTCAGGCTTATTTTAATTGCATGTAGAATAACAGAGTAGGTAAAATTATTATGAAAGACCCATGTAAAAGGTATTGCTATTCACGGAATGGGATACTTTGACTTACATAGTAATACTTACAAGTAATATTGAGTGAGCTGCTGTGTCCAAAATAAAGACACTTGCATGGAGTTCTATTTTTCCTTCTATCTGAATCCAACTCTGGGCAATATGAGAATAATTTTTATTTGAGTAGTCTGGGGGAGAGGGGAGGATCACAGATGGAGCAGCTTCTGCCAAGTTTGCTTTGTAATATGAGGATTAGTGAAGATGGTGTAAATTACAAATCTCTGAATGGATTTTCATGAAATTGAACTCCAAATGCTGATTAGCGCATGTGATTTGAGTTAATGATGGGAGGTTTGGTGGGGTTTTGTGTGTGTTTGTTTTGCCCCCTTTCTCACATGTCTTATTTTGGAATTAGCTCACTTGTTAGAATCCAACCTGTTAGCACAACAGGTAAACAGCAGTATTAGCGATAATGGTGTTTCTAACACAGTGTGTTCCATATGTCAAATTTTACCAGCGGTTACTTGAGAAGACATTGCTTCTGGTTTCAAAATTACTTCCCAGATCTGTGAGTTATATATTGTGGATAGTGTACACATGATGAGCATATGTTGTAAAGTCACAACAAGAGCTCATCAGAACAGATTTGGACTGGATAGCTTGCCCATGAAGGTAATGGCAGGAGCAAACTGGGCTGGTCACCGCAAATAACAACAGAATATGTATCACATTTTAACCCAAGTACTTCAGTCATACGCACAGAGCTTTGTAAAGAAACACAGCATTAAAAATATATAAAATATTTCATATTGGAGATGCATTTTTTACAAATATATAGACCTTACGTATTTTAAAATGCAGCATTTAAGCTGAGAATTGAATGCCCTTCCTGTTACAAAGGGAGGAAACTAAATGGCCACTGTGGTATACAGCTTTTATTAGTGCAGCACCAAATGTAATTTTTTGTTTACTAGACAAGATCCATACACTGTTAATTTTATAATGCACATTGACAGAATTTTCTCAAGAGTTCACTTTGGGTAGGGTATTTTTCTTGCCTTTACCCTTGTTTCAGTTGGTTGTGGGTTTTGTGGGGTAGGTTTTTTGCTGCTCTTGTTGGAGGTTGTTTTGGTTGGTTAGTTTTGCCAGTTTCTGCTGAAAAAGGTAGAATGCCAGGTGTAGTTGTCTCTCTAGTTGTCCTAGTGAAGATGGATTAGTAGTCTGAGTGCAGATGAGAAAGTCAAATGTATATGTTACTGCAGTTTCTCACAGTTTTGTAACTAACTGGCTAGACACTGCCCTCGGAGATGGTGTGTTGCACTCACGTGTAGGTCATGATAGAGCCTCCTAAGGCCATGTAGTACTTCATAAATACAAATAAAAATCCTGGTTTCATTTGCTTATATTTTCAAAGCTGTTTTTGATTAGTTGGAAACTTGGGGGGAAATTTGCCCAAAGGGGTTTACTTGTTTAATCCGAGAATCAGATTAGGGGAAAATACACTGTTTTCCCTGCTCTTTTAGGAAGTTCTTGAAAGCATTACAATGAGAAACTGTGGTACGTCTGAATTACCTATCATGGCCTGCTATTTGTGGTCCCTCTTGCAGCAGTGGGAATAGAGAGATCAGCTACTTTATTACCTGTTGGGGGTGGGGAAATATACTTTCAATGAGATTACTATTTCCTTGCTGACATGTGCTGAACATTTAGTCTACCTTTTTGTAGCCCTGACAGATTGGTTGGAAAGTGCCCACGGAGGCCCAGAGCATGGTCAGAGCATGTGTCTGCCTACACTAGCAGGGTCTTGGTAGGTCTTTCCCCCACTGTCTCCTCCCAGCTTTCAAGGACTGCTATCCCGTTAATCCCAGGAGTGGCGGATAAGAAAGTTTGCCTTCTCTGCACTGTTAATTCTTTCCAGTTTGGAAAGACAAACAAGAAGGTGCTGCATCAGAAATGTAGAGACCTAAGGAAGTAGATGGGAAGACAGGAAGAAAGCGTGGGTCGGGAGATGGACAGAACCCAGACTGGAGCAAAGCAGAGATCAGCTGTAACAGGACAGAAATACAGATGAGGGTGTTGGACTTGTTGAATCAGGCTGGAGAATAGAGCTTTATTCCCGCCCATGCACTTGGGATTCACCAAGTGCTGGCCACAGCTAGTCGATAAGAACACAGGTCCTTGTAATGAACTTGGTGTTTGCTATCCTGAGTAGGCAGAGCTTGGTGTTAGGGCTTTTAATAGGGCCATACTTACAGCTGGCTGCAAATATATATCAAATCAGTTGTTCTGGAGTTGGGTTTTCTTGCTTTTTGATCCATCAAAGCATTAGTGTGTTATGCTGTCTGATTTACTGCACTGTTGTTAAATTAGGTGATGACCTTCTCTCTTTTGTTTTGGCTTTTCAGATTTGAGGAATCATAAACACTTTCTAGTGGCACAGACAGTGAATTTATGTGTTGTGGTTTAACCCCAGCCAGCAGCTAAGAAACACGCAGCTGCTCATTCACTCCCCCTGCCTCTGGTGGTTTGAGGGGAGAACTGGAAAAAGGTAAAACCTACGGGTGGAGAAAAGAACAGTTTCATATTTGAAATTAAGTAAACTTCTTGTAATACTAAAAGGAAAAAGAGAGGGAGGAATAAAACCCAAGACAGACAAGTGATGCATGATACAGTTGCTCACCAGCTGCTGACCAATACACAGGCCATCCCTGAACAGTGGTCGGTGACTCCCAGACAACTCCTCCCAGTTCATATACTGATCATGATGCACAGTGGCGTGGAATACCCCTTTGGCTAGTTTGGGTCAGGTGTCCTGTCGCTGCTTCCTTCCAGCTTCTTGTGCCCCTCCTCACTGGCAGAGCATGGGAAATTGAGAAGAGCTCAATCAGGGTAAGCACTACTGAGCAACAGCTATAATATCAGTGCATTATCAGCACTGTCCCCAGACAAAATCCAGAACACAGCACTGCACCAGTTACTAGGAAGAAAATTAACTCTATCTCAGCTAAAACTATGAATGATTGCCAGAGTGGAAATCATTTGGCAAATGTAAGTCTGCAGACAGCAGGCTTCCTTTCCTTAGTTACCTGTTGTATGTTCCTTGGAAGTCACCAACAAGCTACAGCGGTTTATGTGAAAGCCATTGCCCAAGTGACCTTTTACACTTTAGTAATAGACATGTGTATTTTAAGATCTTTATGTCCAAATCCTATTTACATGTTTCTAAAGTTGGTTTAGTGGTGTGGGTTTTTCTTCTGAAGAATTAGCTTTGCTTTGCCAAACAAGGTATATTTCAGTACCTTTTCCCCCCCTCTAGGTATACATTCACTACCAATATAAACCAGTTACCAGACTTGATGGCTATGGTAGGTAGAAGGCAATGTGTATTTCTCAAAAGCAGTGGAACAAGTGAAAAGCATTTTATGTCCAGTGGTTTAGTGTCTGGCTGTATTTTTCCTGATGGATATAGAGAAATGCTGTGGAGTGCATTTCAGGCCTCATATTACTAAAGAGCTTTGAGAGATTTCCTGTCCCTTGGGTTGTAGTGTCTCATATTTTTGTGGGGAGGGAATGAGCTTCTGTCCCTGAGGCCAAACTACACCACCAAACAACCAGGATTTTCAGAAGATTTATACACTTGATAATGCAATAAGCCACAGTTGTAATTGTGTCCTCTTACTGGCTGAGCAGATGTGTCTATGCCATAGTGTGTGAAGCGGGTGGTTAGCACTTGATACTTTTGGGGTGGTTAATTGACTCACATACTATTAACCAGGTCAGCTTGAAAATTAGTGCCATGTTTCATCAGACCTATGCAGCTTGGGTCGTTCTTGTCCCAAGCAGAAGAATTGAGTTTTTCTGTAAGGATGTCTTAAAACCTCTTCACAGTGCTTTTTAACAGGATTTCTATGATCCCAAACTATGCCTTCTGCAGACTTGGATTGTGTGGGTAGTTGACAAAACTAAGTTTTATCTGCAATATTTCGTGATTCAGCCAGAACACCAACATTCCTTAATCAGCAAACATTCATAATACTGAAATTTCAGTAAGGAAGCTTACACTACAGAGTTGTCCTCTTTCATCTGAGGGGAATGGCAGAAGGACATATGTAGCTGACTGTGTATGTTCAGCACGGCATTTTAACTGTTCAAGAAGTATCTGTATTCAGTTTAGGTAATTTTACTTGCCTTCATGGCAAGAAGTTTGAATTTGGCCTTGGAGTAAAGACAAAGAATGATACAGACACTTTATGTTGCAAGAACATGGGAAAATCCACCAGGTTGCACACATAGGACACACCAAACCATGAGAGAGACCTTTTTTTTTTCTCCTAGGACTCTAGATGTGAATGGAAAGTCTCATGTATTTTGGTAATGTTTAAGTAATAGTGTGCTTATTTTCTTTTCCTCTCTTGTTATTGATAGCTGTGTTTTTATGTATTGCTTCTGTTCCCTTTGTTGTTCTGTAACTATCAATATAAATCAGTCTTTTATTCTTCTGTTGTGAAGAGATTGTATAATGAGGTATTAAATGGGTCATTTAGCTTCATTTAGCTCATCTTTGAGGCACAGAACATGTGACAGAAGAAATGAAGTAAAAGATACCTATGGTGACAGAAGTGGAAGCTTTATGGTAATACTTGTAACAAATTTGGGGGTATATCTTGGAAAGCTACTACTGATATGCAGAACCCAGTACTTGCATGAAGAACTACACTAATTCTTGCAATAAGCTGAGTTTGGGCAGTCTGCACTAAAAACCTGCTCCAAACAGATTTATTGCTTAGATCTGAGTGAGGTATAGACTATTTTCTTCACAACAGTTTTCTGTCAGATGTCAGTGCTTCCTGGCTCTGTTTTCCAATAGTCCCTATATATCATTTTTCTTTCTAAACTTCAGAATTTAGAAATCCAGAGCTGTCATTTCTCACCTACAGTCCACACACTTGTGGGATCATGTCGTACTCTGTGAAAGAGGTCAAGGATTTGTGAGTGCAAACCAGACCACTTTTACTCCTCTGGCAGGTGCCTGTGTTTGCCCTCCGAGGGGAGCAGCCCCAAATCTTCAGAATTCCCAGTGTTTGTGTGTGGATTTTATTTGTCTGGGTGGTATAACTGGCCTAAAAGCACATAAATATTGTCTCTCCAATTCTTCATAGTCAACCTGTACATGCATTTCATGTATGTGTGGTCACTATACGATTGGTTTCATTCAGCATAGATGATGTCCTCTAATGGTTTAGTTTTTGTTAAGAAAACTTACTTTCCCAAGTGCTTTATAATAATAAATGTCACATTGCTCAAAGGCTATCAGTCTTTGTAGCAAAGGATGTTGCATTAGCTTTTTAAGTATCAGGGAAGAGGCGTACAGCTAGTCTTTACAGTTCAGTAGCCTCACACTAAAATTGCTCATAAGAGAGCATAATTCATATGGAGAGAACCTTGCAGGGACTAATGGATTTATTTATGGTAAATGTGTGTTTTGACAACTGGGACCATACTTTTAATTTCCGTTTGTAAGGTGGAAGTTTGAAGAATTGGAGGGCTTTGACATGTCGAGACAATTATGTGATTGGAAAAAGTCTTCATTTCCTCCAAAACCATTTTTCTCCAGAGGCCTTTCATGCTGGCACTGATCAGTTAGTTTAATTCCTCCAAAGGAAGTGTGTGTGTGTGGGAAACCCCCAACACGATTCTCTCTGTTTCTGCAACAGGGTTCTATTAGCTGCTTCAATTCAGTGCCCCCCATTACTGGCATATGTATTTGTCTTGGTAACAGCTTACATATGGGAGAGGAAGTTTCAGAATTAGGCTGTATTTAAACATTTGTTTAGTGTTGCCTTTATTCTTTCTGGCTGAAACTGCTGTGAGGTAGACCACTGCTTTTGTGAAAACTGGAATGTAGTCTACTTACCACATTGATCAGAATGTGTGGGACTGGAGAAGTGGCAGTATCTTTCCCAGTGATGGTATGTGAAGCTATTTTCTTTTGGTGTGATGTTAGGAGAAATATATTCTGACCCACACACTAACGACAGCTGCGGGTTTTCATCAGGACAACCCAAAAAATGTATGTGTTGAGTTTGTGTGGCGAGTAGCCACTGACTTGGAAGGGCTAATTCTGCACAGCCTGTCAGGGAGTGGAGACCCTGATGGACAAAGAAAACAGCAGGCTTTTCTCTCTGACTACCTTTCATCAGTGTAATGCCACCCCTGTGTTTCTTGACCAGTAACTCCTGCCTGTGATAGTCTGACAAATGAGGAAGCACTGGGAAAAGGGCGCTAATCTGCCACTTCCTGCCACCAGCAACACAAGGGAGAAAGGAATGAGAATGCTGCACTGTTGGCTGGTTGTTCCCTGTTGTCCTTTCAGATCCATCTGGGCACCCCAGCCTGCTGGTCAAGCTGGAGAAGGACAATGTGGAGAAGCCGAACTCCACTGGTCCTTGATCAGCATGTGCTGAGCTCTAGGTTGATCCATGCACCTGTGTGATTTCAGGTTTGTTTTTTTTTTTTCCTGGAGGACAAACAAGAGCATCCAAAAGCTGTTTTATTCCATGTTTCTAATATTAAAAGCACCTAGTAGCTCATGTAAGCAAGTACATTAGGTACTTTAAAGAATTAACCGAAGCAATTATAAATACTGAAATCCCTTACCTTGTATTCTTAAAATACAAGGTAAGGGAAGTAAATAAATTACGTAGATCTCTCACAAAGTGAAAAATGTACAACAAAATGTAAGTTGTATATCTGGAGCCTATTCCCACAATTAGAAAGTTCAGAAATCCTTGGTATTACTGCTCTGTGCAGGGGAGAACCGTGGTAATGAGACCTGAGCTCACACACCATCTCGGATGGACAAAAAGCCAGATGTCCAGGTGGTGGCAGGGCTGTGAGAAGGCTTAGGAGACAGGAGATGTGCACTACCCCTGTTATTCATTGCTTGATGTGCTGGTTAGCAGCCCACAAGCAAGAGCTGGGTTTTATGTAAAAGGAGGTAATTTAAATTTGAAGGCAGGTTTTATATCACCTCTTTTTGTTCTTTAGCTTAGATATTTATTTAATCTTTACCTGCTGCTGGAAATTCTCAGACAAGAGAAAGTATATAAACCTCTTCACTGTGAAGCTGGTGAGGCACTGGAAGAAGTTGCACATAGAAGCTGTGGCTGCTCCATCCCTGGCAGCATTCAAGGCCAGGTTGGATGGGAATTGGAGCAACCTGGTCTAGTGGAAGGTGTCCCTGCCCATGGCAGGGGGTTGGAACTGGATGAGCTTTAAGGTCCCTTTCAATCCAAACCATTCTATGGTTCTATGATTCTCTGAAAGCTGAAAGAAATGAAAAATAGCTGAAAGGTCATTCTGACAGGTAGTCCTGTGAATCTGGCAGCATGTGCACAGTCCTGTAATTGCCTGTTCAGATGGGCACTGGTGAGATCTGTTTGGCTTCAGCTTGGACTTCTTCCTTACATGCCTGGTCGTTGCTGCTGATGCAGTTGTGCTGGGCTACAGCCCAGGATGGTGTGTGTCCTGTATATGGTTCTTCACGCACTCGGCCCCGGAGCAGCTTCCAACTTCACCTTTACACTAAGAACGTGATGATTTTAATTCAAATTGCCTTTCTTCGGTGTGTTTCTATAGAGCCTCTCTAAGGTGGTTGGTAATACTTTGGGGTTAATGTTTGAAATGTCTCCTTTTAAAAAATTATTATTTCATGAGTTAATACGTGCTGTTGGTGACCATCCAGCTGAGGTGTGCTCCAGGTGTTAAAATGTAATTTATTGAATCAAAGTACTTGCCAAGGTACTAGTATTTCCTTCTGGGGCTAAAATTCAGCTGTTCAGTGAACTGTTTAGTGGTAGAGGAGCAAATACTTTGAAAGAGATACCATGCAAAATGTGTTCCTTTCATATTCCACCTGGCATCTTCTGGTTGTATTTTTTCATTTAATGGTCTTCTGTAGTGTCTTTTTTCAATGCAGTCTGCACAGTGTCTGCCTGTGCAGTGGGAGAAAGACTTAACAGCTGTAAACCGAACATAATATAGTATTTTTGCATTTATTGTTCCATTTTTGGCGTGGTCTGATATGCGAAAGAGGCTTGCAGACTCGCTGTGTGCTTTTGGTCTTTGATCACTTTTATATACACATTACCGATTGCCTTGTACTATGCCCTGTTCAGTCATCATCTGCCCCAGCAAGTAGACAGAGGCAGCGAGTGAGGAAGTCACTAAAACGGAAGAAACAAACAGAAGGTGGATTATGCTGGTAATAGGAGCAATCAACCTGTGTCTTTTGCTGAAGAACTGCTACCATACTTAGTAAAATAGATCAGGTTAGACATGGGAAAGATCTGCTGCCTTTTTCTCTGCAGATGTGAGGTGATCCTGTTCCTTACAAGCTGAGGAAAGACAGAGGGACACCAAGATTAAACCATATCTGTTGATTGCTACAGAGTTCTCTGAAGGGTTTCTTTCACATTTCTAGTAGCATGGTCCCTGTTTTAGTGAAGAAACACCAGTAGTAGCATTGCTACCTCTTACATGCACTTTTCTGCCTGGATTTCCGTATAACCCACCTACTTAGAAGGAATTTGAATGGTGAGACAAGATCTTGAGCTTTAGAATATTTTACCCTCATGCTCGCTTTCCTCAGGTCCATAAAGTGCTCTTCCTCCCACAGTTTTTGAGATTATGCTGTTGTTCCTCTGGTTACTTGCTTTCAGTGTTTCAGAAAGAGTAATCAAAGCTGGCCAGAATAAACTGATGGATGAGGGGATTTTGTTTCATATGTCAGCTGCAGTTATTCTTTCATGAGTTGTTTCTCATAAGGGCTCATTTCCATTTCTCTGCTCAGGCCTTTGTTCAGTATGTGATTTTATTCTATATTTTCTAACACCCCTCTCAAATGAGAGTGGATAAAAATCACCAACCTCAAGCACTTCTTTTTGCCCAGTTCTTAAAAATTCACATTTGTGAGCTCAATTAACTTAGATTGTGTTTAAAGCATAATTTTAGATGTAAAAATAAGATGGTTTATGCCTAAACTTACTGTCACCTGCTAAAATAATCCAACCATAAAAAAGCAGCTGAGTGCCATGTTTATACTGAAGTTTTATAGGAAATTGAACAAGCAAAGAAATTAAAGAAATAATCTGGAACAAGGGGTCCTAAAATTATAACCAAGGCAATAGCAGCCTTCTGTGCTGATACTGTCATGGAGTCCTCATTGGTTTACGTAGTCCAGTTAGTTCATTTGAGACTGAAAGCTGATTGTTGGGAGAGCTGGAGATTTCTGCTTCCCGTAAGGGAAAGGACAAGGTATCTACTATTTTATAAAGCTGGGATTTCTCTTGAAAAAATGCAAATTCAAAAAGATTTTAAAAGTTTTATTCTTGTATAACAGCTACACTGAAGGTAGTTTTTAAAGTCAATTAAAAAAAAAAATAGTGTTTTGCTATGTTACTGCAGAGAGTTTTGTGCGTTAATGCAAAGGACGTATGGAGTGGCCAAGTAGCATGTTTTAATAGTTACCACCAGTAAGAATTGACTGTTCCCTAGGAAAACATTACAAACCCCCAAATGCCCTCCACTGATTTATTCAGATCATTTCTTGCCTGATAATTTAAATCCTGATTAAAATCAGCAATTTAAATCACTTTGATTTATATCAGCCATTCTCCCTTCAAACTAAGTGGAAACAGGCTGGGGCTTTAGTCCTTCTCTCTACCATTTAGCACTACACTTATTCCATCCTCCTGTTTTAAGTAATTTACAGTTTGTCTGATACCCATCTGCACTTCCTTTGCTGTGCTCACCAGTTCAAACGTCTTCCTTTGTGCTTTTTTAAAACATATATCTTGTATCAGTAGAAGGGAGGGGTTGAGTAGTTTAACAGTATAATTGAGATGATAATGCTGCACAAATATGCAATTTCCAGAGATATTTATGACCACTGAATATTTTGTATCATAATGACACGTCTTTAATATAAAGTTGTTTTCTTTCTTTACCATTTTCAGTTCTGTTCTTTTAGTTTCCACTGGGCTAAGATTCAGTGAGACCTTGGTGAGAGGTGTTTTGGTTTCTTTTCCCCTTTAACTAAGGACATCAGGCTCTGGCCTTCCTTGTCCCTTTTCCCTTAGCTTGAAATTGTAGGAGAAAATTGTGCTTTTTCCACTCCAGATCAAATGGGCTTTGCCCACACTCAGCTGCCAGGTGGTGAAGGTGCCCGCTGTGGTCTTCAGAGCAAACAGACCTAATGAATGCACTGCTCTGCTAATGAGGGTAAATTGATTACTTTTATTTACCTAAGTTAACTGTGTTTTATGAGTTACCGTAATGGAAAGTTTGCTTACTTGCCAAGGCAATTTCAGAACCATTGGTCATTTTAAGTGTCACAAACAATGAGGAATGACAAAATGTGTAAGTTCCTGTAGAAATGGAATTGTAAACTGGTAATATACTATTTTAGTAGGTGTTACAAATGCAAAGTTGCTTTGGTGGAGGATTCTGAAAATCACTTCCCTCTCACCCCAGTTGGATAACTAGTGTGCAGACATTGTGACAAAAGAAATATTTGTGCTTAAATTCAAAAGTAATGCCCCAGATTTCATTCCACAGTGTTTAGTGTTAATGAGCAGATGGGCTTGAGGGTTGTGAAATGCTGACACCACCTCCTAAGGCTTAGTTTCAGTGCCTGGACTGCTAAATGGCTAGTTTTCATGCTCTTACATGGAGAAAAATCAAATGTAATCAAGAGAGTTAAAAGTACTAGTGGAGGTGAGTTCAAGTTTCCAAGTTATGTTGTTCAGTATCTATTAGCCTGTCTCGTTGGAATGCATCTTTTTATCTAGCCACCTCCTCCTCATTATTTAGCTGTATAGACTACAATAAAATCAGTACAGATTGAGACATGTTTCCATCGCCAGTGAGCTTTAAGCCTGTGTTAGATTGGCTGGAGACCTGGTTCTGATAGCTCTTTATCCTTCAAAGGACGTGGGTGGGGAATAGGAGGGTGCTTGATAGTCAAATTCCTTGAGGAAATGGGGTATATGTAGGGATTGAAAAAAAAAGAAATAATCTGGCAGATACTTTGCTTTTCTAATTGTACATCTCTGGCTGCAGCAGAAAGCAAAGGGGAAGTTAAGAGGTTTTAACCTTTCCCAGTAATTCCTGGAACAAGGAGCCTGTGACTGTCTTGGGAAGTACCTTGCACACCTGGGATACACCAGTGATCAGAGTGAATAAGAAGTGTGGGTCACTGGTTTTGATTAATAAGTTTGCTTTGTCACAGTGCATGGAGATGCACAAAGAAACAGATTTAGAGGTGTGTTTATTAGAAGTGACTGAAATGAACAGTTAGCTTACAGATTGCTTAACGATATGCATCATGACGTGTGGTTTTACCCCAAATGCTAATGTAAGTCTATGATTACCTAATGAAGACATTGGTACTGTTGCTGATACAGCAGTCCACCAATATCTTTTAGTAAGTGCTACTTTCTGTAGAAAAAAGCAGCCTTTGCATCTTGGGAATGATTTAAGTGTCGTTAGCCAAGTGTAACCTGGTGGACTGTATTGGAAAGTGTGTAGCTGGAGATTGCTCAAATACCATGATCACTGCTAATTTGTAGATACATATGTAAGAGAGAACTCTGATCTCTTTTGCTTTTCGGAGTTAGATATTGAGTGTAGTGTAATAAAATATATTTGCATGCATTCCTCCCCCCCCACCCCCCTCCCTATTCTGTGATTAGGAAAACAGCAAATCTCAGATGCCACCAACCTCCCCTTTCTGATCATGGAAAAAGATCAAATTCTGTTTGACTAAAAATAGAATTTCTAAAATTGGGCTGTGGGAAAAATGGGAAAACTATGGCATGCAACAGATGAATGTAGAAACATTTATGTGGCTTGTTCGCCTTTTGCCGGTTACATTTGTGTTAGGATGTAGACAGATATGTCTAGGCCACTTTTTTGCAGACACACATGGCACAAAGCTTCAGTGTATAATGAAGTCTTGAAAAATGCGTCATCATTGGTTATTTTGTAGGAATAAAACCCGATACCTAATGGAGTAGCACAGGAGTAGAAATGGTCTGCCATGCATCACTTTCCTTAATAAAGACAGACCTGTAGAGCTTATTTTTGTATTTAATGATATCTGGAATGCTCGGCCCAGATCCAGCTGGCGTTCACAGTTGGTTCAATGATCTTGCCTTTCTATGAAATTCAGACCAGATTTTCTTCATGCACACCCCTCCCTCCCCCCAGCCCCTCAATTATGCTAGAATAAATAATTATTTTTCTTTAATTGCTGTAGCTGAGAAACAGTACTGGAAAAAAGCCCCCATCCCCCCCACCTTCCCCCTTGGCAAATATTGCAACAATTTCTTTCCAGAAAACACTTTTCCTGCAGTGTGAAACTTGAGGTAAACACAATATTTTCTCTAGATACTAGGTAGGCAGAGTAAATCCCAGGTAATGTGGTCTGAGGCTTAGAACAGACTGTATAGATAGACATGATGCATTCCAGGCAGAGATTAGATTCAGCACTCTCACACCTGTAGGCAGGTTTAGGGTTTAATATAATAAATATTAATGAGAAATATGAAAACTCACTCAGAGGGCAGTCTATTATGAGAAGGGAAGGAGAAGAAGGTGGTAATGGCTCTGATGTCTAACTGTTCATTAAGGCAGGGTGGGAAGAGAAATTAAAAGTATTTATGAAAATTTATGCTCATAGCTTTACAAATTGTGGCTCGCTAAGTAGGAATAAAAATAGAGCGTGTGTTTCTAGATGGGCTTGGAGTATTACTGACTGATAGAGAGGGCTCTGCTGGTTTCTCCTTAGTTAGTAGTTTGTTGCGTAAGTCTTCACCTTCCCTAAAAGCTGGGCTTTTTCAGGGGAGGTGTCTGTGGCAGCCTGTAATTTAATACCTCTCATTAGTCATTAGCAAAGGCATCCAGGTTCGCATTGTAGGTGTTTCCCTTTAGTCAGGCTTCACTTTGGAAGATGCAGTTGATTGTGATTTGTGGTTTTTTTTACAACTAACATTAGTTTTCTTGTTGGCATACAGGAATGGTCACTGCAGAGAGTTCTTAATCAGGACATAGCTTCTGATTTCATCTGGCAAATTGTTGTACCTTAGAAAAGTGAACGTTTTTATTAAACCTTCTCCGCTGCATGTATCCTTTAACATTAGTCTGATGTCTGCTGTAGGGAAATAATGCTAGGGAAGGAATGCTGCGGCTTGCCTTTCAGGAAGGTGAGGATCTGTTAGGGGATTTCTTGTGTTTATTCCTGAGGAAAGACTGAACGCTCATTCAAAGTTGCGGGGGTTGGATGCTCACCAGACTGTACATGTACTAGTTCTACAAAACAGTCATTTAATGAATGCACTTTATTTCTGTATTAGCAAAGCCATAGTACTTACACGTCTGAGAAAGAAGTAGTGAAAAGGGATTTCACTCCTGTAAGTCTTTATCTACCGGTGAGCTACAAATAAAGCTGTATTGCAACAGTTCTCACTGAAGCAGTGAAGTTTCTTGGTTTCAGCAGGAGGTCAGCACTGTGAAAACCACATGCTTGTTGTGAAAGAAACTGCAAGAGCATTGGTGGGATTAGTCCCAGCTTATGTTCTACATACTGCATCCAACTGGCAAGCCCACAACACCCTTGGATTTCAGGTGGGATTTTGAAACGCACAGAAACCTGCAGGAGTAGAGTTTAGCCTTAGGATGTTTTTAAACAATAGCTAGTTTAAACAACACCAGTGAGGCATGTCTTTGGGTTGATGTAAAGCCTGGCAGACAAGTGTTGCGATGAGGAAGGATCCTGCATTTGTGTGAAAATAAATCTGAATAAATGAAGCCTGAGAGGATAAATAAATACCAGAACAGAAATGCAGTTAGAAACTCATTACCATGTGCAGTGACAATGAGCCTGGAGATATCTGACTGACACGTCCAGTTGAACATGAATGTCCAGTTGAATGTATGACTTGCTGTTTGTGAACATGGTGGCTCAGTATTTAAGCAGCCAGTGTATGCAAGAGCTAAGTGTGCAGATGTATCCATATCCAATATGTCTGTCTGAAAAAAGCTCTTTTGGTAAAGCAGGTATCCAGTACTATACCTCTCCTCTTCAGCATGCTTCCAGCTATAGCACTGGCGTGCAGCTTGAGATGCTTCAAACTGCCTACTCAAGACACTTGTACTTACGGAGGAGATACATGGCAGATGTGAAAACACATCATGCATAGGTACACAGGCCTTTATGGTCACTGTTTATTTAGATATAAACAAATGTACATGAATCCATAGAGGTGAGACCTTATGTAAGTTTTTCATATCACTTTCAGTTGTAGGCCTTTGGTCTTCTGAAGGTTGAAGATTCATTGGGTTACAGTGGTTTCCACATACATTTAAAGTCTTTGATGGCTCTTAGCCACAGGAGTAAGGGTATTAACAGTCCGAATGCCTTGGAACAGTGTGAGAGACACAGAACAGCCGAGTTCTGATACTGGGAGTTTGCTTTCCTGCCCTCATGTTTCAGCAGTGGGTTTCTACTGTCAGATCACCTGACTTGCTTCTCCAGCTGGTCCTTTCCAGCTGGCTCATTGCCAGTAAGCTGCAGTGTAAAGTCTTCAGTGATCCTGTGCATGCATGAGATCCCAGCAAAAGGAGTGCATCCTGCTGTCCTGCTCCACCTGACCGCATGCCACACTGGATAAGGAGCTAAATTCTTGCAGCACCTGTAGATGTGAGTGAAGCTTAGGGAACTGAAGAAACATCACCATGTAGAAGCCCAGTGTTTGGACAGTATGTGTGTAAGACAGGGAAGTGGCAAAAGAGCTTCCCAGCCGCTATTCCTCCCAGTAGCTGAACTGCACTAAACACATGGAGCACCAGTATGGCTGGACTGGTGCCAAGGTAGACTTGTGACCTTTCCCCGGCCTGATCCCAGTGTGACCTTTCACTTCAGGCTAGTTGCACACAGTGCTGGCAAAGATCCTGCTTGGCCATGGTCTGTGGCAGTCCCCCTGCACCTGCTCTCCAGCCTGTCCCCAAGCACAGGCTGCTAGGCATGGAGAGGCACTGCCTGGTGCATCAGCAGCGGATTCCACCTCACAGTATCCAGAATTTGCTAGACAAGATGCTTTCTGATCACATCAAGCTTCAGTGAAGCATGCTGTGTGCCCCTTGGCTCGCTGGGGTCATTCCTGAAGTCACCTCAAGCAGGGAGAACATTTGGGTGGTTAGGAACGAAACAGACTGTCCTTTAGAGCTATGAATTCTGATATTTACTGTGCTCTGACTTTCTGGAGTCTCAACAGTGTGACCAGAGCTTGCTTTTCATTGCAAATTTGTAATAATGAGGAAAATTCTTGCATAACAGAAACCAGAGCACAAAGAAGGCGGGAGAACCTTCTCTTCATATTTAGCTAAACAGTTATTCTGGTTTTTAAGTGGATTATGCTTTTAGATTTTGCAGTGGCTGTGGATACCTATTCATTTCCCAACTATTTCATCAACAATGGCAGGTGCGTTCTGTCAGACTAATTCAGCTCCTTTGTCTTCCTTCTGGACAGTGTGTGTGTGTCATGTATTCTGCACAGGGATATTTGTCTGTGATTAGCATTGACGAATAGAGCCCGCATGCTTCCCGAAGAGTGAGAATTGGCTTTCAGACTCTGCCTATTTGTTGTGCAACCCCCGGATGAATGGGTAGTGGTTTAGAGAGATTAAAAGCAGGAAGTGGCGCCTCACCTCTAATACCTTTTCAGAGGTCAGGTATTGCACTCAAAAAATGTGGCTCACAAGAGTGAAAATGTTATTTGAATGGATCTTTCCCATGGAAGAGCGAGAAAAGGGAATTAAGGGCATTAAGCGTGAGGGGCAGAGACCGAATCTTCTTTGAACAAGTTCTGAAGTAAAGAATGTCTGACACTCTAAGATAACTTTCTTGTTGAAGATAGTGCAGTGGTTTTAATAGTTCTGACGTGTGAGTATAATGGAAGAGGAAATACACTACAACAGTAAGACACCAAGGAAATAAAGGCAAGGAATCTATGTGAGAGGCTGTACCTCTGCATTCATAAAGTCAAAAAAGCAGCTTGGGGACAGTGTCTACCTCTGTCATGGAAGAATCGCCAAGCTTCCATGTCAGGTGGCTGGACCTGATTAATTCTTCACTGGGAGACGTCCAAGAAAAGCCATGGTGCTGGCGGAAGCATTCGTAGTGCTGTAGGTGGCACCCTTCCCTTTGAGATGGTGCTGAACCACTGCCAGGAGGAAGGAAGGGGTAGGGGGCCCTCTGCGGTGGGAGCCCAGGGCCAGCCTCACCTGGTGCAAATCTGCACAAGTCCATTGAGATCACTGGTTTGGGTGCCTGGAAAAATCTCTCCTTCCATCTTAAAAACACTAGGTGAAAGCAGAGCTTTGCTCGCCTGTCCTCGGTAGCAATTCCGTGCTTCATCTTCTATAGGATCTGCTGGGTAGGCTAAACCCCATGCCAGACCATGTGTCCTGCCCCTCTGAAAGCTCCCTGACTGCTTCAGTGGGCAGCATTGGCCATTTCTGATGCTCAGCTGCAGAGATGGCTGCATCTCTGGAGTGGGCACTGTCATGCAGGCATGAAGTTTGTATTGTGCTTTGGGAGGGAGGTACAGCTCTATAGAAGCTTAAATATACTATTGCCTTCGTTGGTTTATAACATCTTATTTGGCTAACACGTTAAACAGATACTCATTAAATCACAGCATTGTTTCTCTGGAAGTAATTTTGCCATGAACACTGGAGGTAATGCAAGTATTCAGATGCATGCTTGAACTACACTAGGGCTGAGGGTCCTCAGACCTATTTGTGTTCCTGTAAGTACAGACCAAAAAAGACTGACTTCTTATTTACCTTGTGGTTTGGGAGTTGAGAGTTAGGACTCTGGGGCCCAAGCATACAGACGAGTTACTGTGTGTCAGCTGATCCACGGTAACAGTGTGCGGCAAATGCAAGTAACGTGCGGTGAATGAGGCATTCATCTCCTGGTGCTGACACTGTGGCCTAGCGCATCCAACTAAAAATATGTCTCTAAAATGGGCAGTCATCTGACTTTCTTATTTACTAGTGTGGCTTCGACATTGGTGGATGAAGCATTCTAATAAATCACTGTATCTTTTTGTCTGTCAGTGTCTGATTTATTGTATTTTACTAATTTAAGAGGCGTTAACATGCTTAGTGAATTGGAGCTTTAACATCCTGGCCAATTCATATAAAGGTGCTTGAAGGAGAAGGAAGACTAGGGACAGGGAGGATCAAGCAGAAAAGCAAACCTTCTCTCATTGATGATGGCTGTGACTTGATCCTCCAGTACTAAATTCTGGGCCAGAAGGTACTGTATTCGTACCTACTGCAGGATGAGGGCCCAGGGCACTTGCTGCCCAGCATTTGACAGAGCTCAAAATAGATGCTGCTGGTATTTGTCGTTGTATTCCACACTTTAGAATGGCTGTTGTCTCAGTTCTGTATGAGGGGGAGTTGTGTCCCTGTTTTATGGCATCTAATTTTGCCCTGACTCCCTGTGCTGGGGTAAAGTACTCAAGCAGTCCACCCTCATTTCATCCTGTGGCTGTAGACAAAGGAATAACATTCTGGCATTTTCAGCCAGAAATGAGATAGCAGTGATCCTTTAGGGATACTGACCAGAAAGGATGCAATATTGAAGCTGTTCCCTGCGGCTCTCCTTTAAAATGGACGACCAAGGGATAGCCTCGAACTTTGTTACAGAGGGTGAAACAGTAAGGAGGAGCTGTCTCAGACACAGGATTCCCTCTCTGTTCATAGTGACATGATCATCTGCAGAGCCATGCTGCTCGGTGAAGCTGTTGCTGCTGCACAGGGCAGGATGGTGCTTGTTCATTTTGATAGGAAGTTTTCCAGGAAGGGGAGGGGAGAAGAGGGCAGCTGATATCCTCTTTTCACCTTCAGTGCAAAGCCAAAAGGATCTGAAGTGATGCCCTACGAATAGAAATTTTCCTTTATCTCTCTTAGTGGTTGGTACATTCCCATGCTTCTGAGTAGTCCTTTAACACTGCAAAGAGGCAGTTTGCTCATGCCACTGCATTTTTGTATTGCTCACTACCTTGATTCTCTTTCCCTCCCTCCCAAGCCCCACTGAAGGTTTCTTTTGGGTTTGTGGGTGTTGATTTGTTGATTTTTATTTATTTATTTATTTACTTATTTTTGCAAAGCAGCCACGTGAGAGGAATCAAATAATTTTGAAGAGCATTATATGGTGAGAATTCTGACAATGAGTGGAAGATTGTAATTACTCTCTTCCATTAGACTCAGTGGCTTTGGACAGATAAGCTGTATTGAAACGTGTGACCAGGGCATGGGATCATGGATTGTCTTTCACTGTTGTCATGGCGACAGTGATGCAGGTGGCCTATAACTGCCTGGCTGTCAGATCTTATACATCAAACTGGTGCTAAGTGAAAATATGTTAGAGGCATGGGGGAAAAATTGCCAGCAGTGTTTATAGGATCAGGTGGAAAAGAGATAGACAGCTTTAAAAGCAGCTTTTTGTGAAGGCTGTGGATGGCTCGGGGAGGGTTCTTTAGAGTGTTTATGCCTTCATATGAGCAAAATCAGTTTCAAAGGGGAAAATATATATAAATATGCGTCTTTATCATGTCTTTGCCGCTTTCTCAAAGTCAAGATGATGATGGTGTTAGGCTGAAATGGAAAAGCAATGGGAAGAAAGGCAAATACTTCTAGCTGACAGCTGGAGCAGACCCTAGAACTTCAATACTAAGTGAGGAAAATAAGATGTATTCACTGCTGTATCTTGGGATGTAACGGTCAATAGCAAGTTGACCAGATGTGGAGGTGTTAAAGGAACATAGAAACTTATGCTGTAAAATAGCATCCTAAAGTCAAGATGTCTTATAGAAAATGCCATTAGACTTGCTGCAAAGTAATTTCTTTTTCAGGGCAGTTATCTTTCTAATGGGTTTGTACTCTATGTTCCACGAATTTCTAAATAGATTGAGACTCTGATCCCCTTCCCTTCCCAGCTGACAGCACCTTTCCAACTGCTAAGATTTACAGTAGTTCCTGACAGTAAAATTAGTTAATCTGTGCAATTTTGTGAAGTCTCACTACTTTGTACTAGCTGTTGACCTCCCTTCATTCTCCAGTGGAGACAGACTCTTTGCAAAGAGAATAATTAAAATGAAGTTAAAAGAAGCTTCATTAGTTGAAAAGTGTGATCAGTCTGATTGTGGTTTTCAAATGGAAAAAACAAATAAATTATTTTGTAACTTCTTGGCTTAGTGCTTCCTGACCTAGCATTCGGCTTCTCCATGCTCCAAAACCCAGCATTACGTGGTTTGGGTTGAAGTATCTGTTGTTTTAGGCAATGCAAATGTGTTTATTGATAGGAGGAGGAGCTTTTCTTTTTCTTCAGAGGTCCTTATAGAAGGCTTAACTAGAATCAAATACTGACTCATTAATGTATCAAGGATACTATTGATGTAGGGAGTTATTTAGTACTTATACTGAATTAGCAAAAATAAAACCAAGATCTGGCAGAGACCTATTGTATAAAGAAAAGTTTGGATCTGGATGAGAGTAGAGTGCATTCTGGGTTCTTTTCTTTGGTGACCAATTTTTTTGCCACGCACTTGACCAAGGTTAGGTTTTTGCCACTGTTCTAAATCTTTCTGTTAGACATCAGTGAAGGATGGGGTGGGAAAGGGAGGCCCTGCAGTTTAACAGTTGGCTCTTGGCAAGAGATCTGTTCTTCTTTCTCCCTGATAGCTGGTATGCTTGCAAGGATTCTGGGGGATTTGCCTACTCTTTCCTTCTGTTGGTGGAAGACATTAGGTAGGTTAAGCATTATGCACAAATACAAGGTCAGAATAAAAATATTTGCCATCGAATTTTGAGGGAGTAGTGTCTGATGATCTGAGCAAATGAAAAGGAATTAAGCACTAAGGTTTTTATATCAAGCTTGGCTTTTGATGGGCCGTGCAATACAGTGAATGGAATCAGCCTTTTGAGCTTTGGTTTCCTATACTTCAAAATGGAGATTAACCAAAACCTGTAAGGATGAGTTTGTGTGACTAAAATCTGGGAGGTTCCAGCCTCTGAAAAGTGCATCCTTGCCCCTGTTTCTTTATGGAAGAAAAGCATATGTAAAGTAGTGATGTTCTTTACCAAGTGCTGAATATTAGGTAATGGTACTTGAGAAACTTAATAGGCATCCCAGTTATCCATGAGATTGCCTTCAGTGTATGTTTACTGATAGGAAAAAAAGAAATCTTAACTGAGATTTTCGCTTCATCTGTGGTTCTCTTCAAAAGTACCCTGGTGTCTTTAGCTTTCATTCAGACCCGAAATGCATTAGATAATCTTACATAAAGACTTGCCTCTTCAATATAGCTTTGAGATCATCAAGAGCAAAAAAAAACCCAGGCCCAGATGTATATACAAGGGGTTTCTAGCTTAAGATGAAAAGAGCATGTTTTAAGATGATGCCTTAATTCATGTGCTTGAGGTGCTTCATTGTTTTTTTAATCATAGGCTGTTGGTACCAAATTAGCATTTGTAATAGTTTTACCATTAGTATTCAGGAAAAGTCTGGGTAGGAGGGGGTTGTTTTTGTTTTTTCAGTGTTTCTTGTTGTTCTTTTTCCCTTGAAGCTGGAACATAGAAATGGTTTCATGTGTATGTTTACAGTAGCTGTACACAACTTTGAAGAGCAAAAATAGGTGTAGAAACCTAGTTGCCATAACCATTTCCTGACTAACAAGCTGATCTTGCTGGTGAACTCGGCTCTTGTTTCTGGTGGTGTGAATGTGATAATGCAGTTTGGATGTTAATTTGGAAGTAACCACAGAGGCTGAAGGCTGGGCAGAGTTATTGCCTCATTATCCATTGCTCAGAGTTAGCTGGAAGGTTTGGACCATCTGTGTGCATATGGAGAGGAGGAGGGAAATGGACAGTACAGATTCTGTATTTCAAACCAGTATGGATCCTCATTAAGTTTGTAGTTTCTTGCAGCAGGACAGATCTGGTTCTGTCTCATCCTTTTAGCTCAGAAGAGTGACTGCACAGCTATTGCTTGGTATGAACCCATGCCTTTTAAAAGGGGTTTTATTAGGTTAGCAACCTAGTGCTTTCTCTTTCTTTTTGAAAGTGTCTTCACATCCCAGATTTTCTGAAAAAGGAATTGGCCTTCTGGCTCCAAATAGTTCAGGTCAAAATGAATAAAAATACTCATCCATCCTCAGGGTTGTCTGGTTTTTGTTTTTTGGTGTGGGGCTTTTTGATACAATGCTAGACCTCAAAGTTAATAAGAAGCCACTTTAATCCCTGCACAAACAAGCTGTACCAGCGTTGTGGTTGTTGCAGTTACAACAGGGTGTGTTGTTTTACATTGTTAGTAAAAATGCAGAAGCCGTATGGTGGCACATTCTAAGTTTTGTGCTGCTCTTTGTGCACTGTTAACCCATAGGAAATATTTTCATTCTTTTTTTGTAATCTCTTGTTCACTGCCAGCCCTTTGAATTAAAGCAGATATTTGCCGAGTGTGTTGAAAGATGCAGCCTCTCTGAGGCGTTTCTCATTTCAAGTGCTGTGCAGCATGTTCCAGCCACTACTGCCCGATAGCTCCTGCGAGGGAAAAGCAGAACAGAGAAATCCCGGTGGCCGCCTCAGACAATCCAGCTCTGCGGAGAGGGGTGGGGGAGCTTCCTGCTGTAACAACAAAGCTAACAGCCATCAGGATGCCTGTCTGCCGTGGAGGAGTGTCTCTGTTTGGGTGTGAGCTATATTTCCTGCCTCCCTGTGAATCAAGAATCATCTATTTTGGATCTCTGAGGGTTTCTTGCCCCCCTCTGTTTAAAGCCTCCCTCCCTCTCCTTCCTGTCTCCCCCACCCCCAGCGTATTTCTCAGTGGGCAGGTTTTATGTAATGAAATCCCATGTCTAAGAACAATGGCATTTGCAAAAGTCACTTGCACGGTTTGATGAAGATGTCTCTTGCTGTACTAACACCCAAATAAACGCAGCAATATACTTCTTTTGATTGGGTGGGTAGAAGTAACTTTTGGCTCTGATACTAAGCTAAGGGAGAGAGAGACTCAAGTGGCACATTAGTCCTCTCTCTGTATCCTTAGTTTGTGAGATGCTTGGGATGGAGATAAAGCTTTTTGTCCCCCTGGAAATGCCGCTTACATGTTAGATAGTACTGGAAATAAGTGTAGATGAGGGTATGTTAGATGAGGCCGCTCTTGAGTTGGGGATGGGGGGATGGGGGTGGGGGCAGAAGAAGATTAGAGATTTAATTCCCCAATATGCATTTTTAGCCTCTGAGATCACTTAGTAAGCTGCTGTATTGGAGCATACACAGTTTCCTGCATTAAACTCTGTGCTGGGTGAAGTGTGCCTGCCACATCCATTTGCAGCCACTTAGCATGAGCCTTAGTACTAAGACACGTGCCACTTAAACCAAGTGACTGTGTCTAGTGCCAAGAACCTTAAATCCACTCATGGTCAGGGTACTTTCCTGCGCACTTAACCCAGCCTAGTTTAGCTTGTTTACAGAGATAAGGCAGCATGTGCATTGGTAGGGCTGTAGTGACATAGGAAATGAGCCACTGGATCTGCCTCTGTTCACCAAATCCATGCCCTCTTGCATGAAGCCATAAGGGCAGGCTCAGTTTTACCAGTGGGGAGTCCTCAATTTCACAGATGCCAGGTGGGCAGAGCCTTCTCTTCTAAAAATTATTCCTGGTCCAGACACATCCTTTCCTAAAGTTTGTTTTGGTTTATTATTCTATTCTATTTTTTAACATTCTTGCTTCAGGAGCCCAACAAAGTCTCCTTCTCCAGTGTCAGCCCATGTCTCCTTTGTTCTGCCAGTGATGCCAACATTTATGTGCTGTCAGTTAGAGTGCAGCTGTGCCACCAAAGAGGGGGTCAGGGAATGTGCTTCTACATGTGCATGATCCTACTGATCAATATTTGCCCTGGCCCAGCCAGTGGAAAGCCACAACTATTCATATGTTAAGAAGAAGTTGTAGTTGTAGTATAGGCTACCATGATCGATCACAGCTTCAATATAGCTAGCATGAGCAAAAACTGCAATGAAGTAGTTACATAGTCCATTCCCAGGGCTGACAAACATTGCGTGTCTTTTGGGAGTTTCCCCCAAAGAAAAAGAGTCTCTTCCAAAGCTTGGGCTTTAATAGGCCATCTCTGTCATGCTAGCTTGATGGGTCCTCCCTATCCCTTTGGATCATCACTTGCTAGGGTGAGCAACTCTTCCTTTCTGTCTGTTTGGAAATAACTTTGCACTGCAGGGTAAATAATAAATATGCTGAAGAAGAAGAGAACACACCTGCCTTCAGGGACCAGGGTAAAGAATTCCAGCAGCTTCTTCCATTCCTTCTAGCAGTAATGGAAGAAAGTTAAAAAGGCCACTGCCTAAGTGGTAGAAGAGGTGATGATCGTGATGATTTCTGAAGCTTTTGTGCAGCAATTTGGGATGAAGGCCAGTAAATGTAATGGGACTAGCATGTGCTCCCAAAGGTTCATGTTTTAAGTGGTTAAATCTATTAAACCCTTCTGCAGTTTCCCTATTATTGCTGCTTTTAACTTGCTTGTATTACTGCAGTATCAAGAGCTTAGCCGAAGCCCAAGGCTCTCTTATGTTAGGTGTTGTACAAAAACCCAGTTGTGTTCCAGGTACAAAAAGAGACAACAGATGGATAGCAGGCAGCAAGCAAAGTGGCAGTGACAGGATATTGAACCACATGATAGCAACAGTCTCAGTACATTCTCCATCCCAACACTGGAGGAATTTGAGGAATTAGGAGAGTTTGTGGAGACACACTGACAGGCATAAAGGAGAGCACATGAAAGAGCTTGAAGAGATTTGTTTGACAGTTTAACAAATGGGGAGGGGTGGGTGTCTGCCATAGGCTGATCAGAGGTGAAAGTCTGCATGTGATTTTGGAGGAAGAGAGAGGCTATAAAGAGCTTTGAATGTGAAACAAGGTAGCTTTCTAGAGAAGTGAATGTGATATGTGATACAGTAAAAAAACCCACAAACGAGATCATAATACAACCCCTTGCAATGCATTTGGGGTGGGTATAGTAAGGCAAGACTGTTTGTCAAGGCAGGAGAAAAGACTGCAGCACTCGGTTGTCTCTCCCTGCTCCAAAAGTAGAGGATGCTTTTTCCAGACTAATACGTTTGTTTTGCATTTAGGGGCCTAAATACACTTCTAGGAGCTCCTAGCCTAACTTCAGGCACCCAGGTCTGAAAATTACTGAATTAAGTATTTAATAGTAGAATACCAGTGCTGGAATTGTTCTCCCATAATAAAAGCAAGGTGCTGTACCATATACAGTTGATTTGAAATTCTTACAGACTTGTGTTTGCCAGGAAAAATAATCTTCCTGAGTTTCCTTGAGACAGGGAAATAGATGATGGAAAGTAGGAGCTGAGCTGCACATTTTGGGGACACTTTAAAAAGGTATACTTGGTGCACTTGCTACTTCACAGATTTAGTAGCCAAGTAATGCGGGTGCAGGGCAGAAAGTTAAATTTTCCAGCTTTCCCAGGGCTGGGAAGGACTTTAAAGTAAGGACTTTACATCCTTAATTTTCTTTTAATAGAGTTTACAGTGTAGTAGTCCTTTGCTTACAGGTTATGGAGTTCTTAAGGCATGTCATCTTAATTTATGAGTAGGCATCAACTTTTGGGATTGAAGAGACGTTTCATCTACTATGTGTAATAAGTATCGCTTGGACTGAGCACGCTGGCAGTGAGGGAGTTGAAGCACTTAGCAGAGACTTGTGTTTAGTATCTCTTTGCCTCCACACCCTCAATATGCTCCATAAGCATCAACATCTTCCACCTCCATCTAATCCTATTTCTGCTGAACTGGAATAACGTGTGAAAGAGGGTTTAATTGTGGACATCAATATTCAAACTGTGTCTTCACTGCAGCGGAGGTCATGATACCTATATTTTGAGTTGCTAACTCCTCCAAGGGTGGCCTTGTTCTTGCCAGTGCTACATTGTAAAAATACTATTCATCAGTTGAAGTGTTTGGAGTAATAGCGCTAAATAAATCTTCATAGAGTGTTCAGTCAGTATTTGTAACAGCTATGCTTTAGTCTGTGAATTTGGTCCAGATAGTTTTGCTAAAGGCAACACTTAGCTCAAGCTAGAGTCCTACATCAATCGTATTACAATCAAGCTGTATTAGTTACAGTTTGAGTTACACTATGTTGAAGATAAATAAGCTGTAAGGGTTTCATCAGTAGATGTAGGGAGTGGGAAATGAACCGTAGTTGTGGAAGAGCAGAAAATGGCAGGGGGGATCTTCAAGTAAAATAAGAACCTGATGACCCACTGAGTGACTGGGGGCTGGGGGGGGGGGGGTTAATCCTGGAAAACAGCCCAAGTCTGGAATTGAAATATAACCCAGTAAATGCCAAGCACCCCAATTTCAATGAAGTTCCAAAATCAGTGAGTGCTATCTGCCCCTGGAAATCTGGCTGGTTGCTTATTGTCAAGATGCAAATTATAGTCAGGTTACTTCTGTCTGCTGTAGCAATTAATGATTGCTGTTAATTAAACTGACTGACCA
Organism: Amazona ochrocephala; assembly: GCA_039720435.1. Classification (NCBI taxonomy): domain Eukaryota; kingdom Metazoa; phylum Chordata; class Aves; order Psittaciformes; family Psittacidae; genus Amazona; species Amazona ochrocephala. The sequence goes on from CM077879.1 coordinate 70,028,275, forward strand.
GTAGGAGGGAAACTGAAATGTATAGGTTCTCGGCTGTTTCTGATGATAGGTACACATGCATGCATGAGAAGGAGCTCTGCCTCTAATGTAACGCTAAATCACAGTCCCGAAAGAGCAGCGTTTTATCCTATGTGGACTATGTGGGTTAAAAACTATGTAGTTATTTGTTGCGATTTTGCCTGTGCCTTTCTTATGGACTTCTAGTAGATTATATGCACTATTAATGTGAGAGCTGGATTTTTCATGCTGTCTGACTCATTGTATTTGTTTGGGGACGTGGGACAGGCAGAAAGGAAACTGGCCGTATTGTGCATCCTACTTCAAAGTGGTCCAGGATTTCAGTGGAGTTTGTCTGGCTTTTTACAGTGTAACGTTCAAATAATCCCTGCCACTCAGCCAAGGCTCAGTCCCAGCTGGGAGGACCCACTACACAGCTCTCATCCTCTAACTGGTCAAGCTATTGGTTTGTCTGTTGTTCAGGCTGTCTGGTGCTCAGCCTAATTCTCAGAGAATTTGGTATGAACGGGTATTGTGCATGTGAAGATGGTGATGGATACTAAAGCAGTGAATTAGTCTGATGGAAAGAATATCTAATACCTTTCTAGAAAACTACATGAGGAGTGTTTCATACCTGCTGGTACATGGAGGGTAGATGCTGTGTGTTCCTGAAGGAGCAGTCATCTCTGGGTAGGATGGGAGCACATCCATCCCTCAGCTTGTATGATAAGGACACTGAAACAGGGAGCAGCATCAAGTCAAAGCTCTCTAAGAGGTGGCAGAGGCTACTGCAAATGTGCACTAACAAAGCTGCTCTGCTGATGGGAAGCTCAGCTCTTCGTGGCTGAGATCTTTCAGCTGTCTGAGCTGGCTGGGCTGGTTGCAAAAGGCAGGGTTAACAGGTTAAGCCTGCAGTGGAGCATTTGGGCAGAGTCATCTGGAGTCAGCCTAAGTCTTTAGGTACTGTCCAGACTGTCTTGCTGTGTTACTTTGAGAAGCAGTGGCACTTGGTGAATTCATCCCAGATGATTCCAGCAGACTCTTCTTGCTTAGCTGTCACTCAACTTGTCTTAAGAAATTCCCTTTGTGGGATGACTTTTCCGCCTAGCAGATTTGATGCCTGGATCAGACCACTGTTCCAGCTCTAAAAGCACTTTTATGGGGAAGATGCATTCTTTGCAGATGCAAGTTTTGAGTTTGGCAGAAACAGATTAGTAAATCAAGAAACAAAAGGCTGTGTTACATTTTGTAGAAGAAAAAAACCTGCCATACTTTAATGATATAGAATTGTGGGAGAGCACAAGGTCAGTCAAGCCAAGACGAACTGAAGGGCAGCACTATCTGTGCCACGGTGGTGTTCAGAGGCGGAATGCCTGAGTCAGGAGTTGTGCTGACCGCAGTGGTGGGAGTTTTTGTTCCAAAGACCCTGTTTCAAACCCTTATTTGCTGACTGGCTTAGCATTTTTTTTGTTCCTGGTGATAAATGGAAAGTTCCCAAATCACCATTGTGTTGTGATTCAGTGCAGGGGGAGGGAGAGAACTTATTCCCCATAAAAGTTTCTTTTGGCATGGAGACAAAAGAGAAAAGAGCAGTTTGTTGGCTCAGGTTAGCGGATAGTGCGCCAGTAACTGATCAGCTTATTAATACAGAGGGTTTCAAATATACAATCAGCCAAATAAAAGCGTTTAAAAACACTTAAAAAGAAACAAAAGAGAGCAAATTACTTTTGTGTTGGCCTTTAATTAACCGCAGTTCACTCTCTGGTTACTTACTTTTTAAAAGCTGCTTTGGCTTATTTATTTAAATATCCTTTTTTCTCCAAGGAGAGAGGTCTTGATGGCAGGGTAAAATGAGCTCTGCTTGTTCGAGCTTTACGCACGCATGCTTTTCTTCCTTGGGAGTAGCAAACTAGGTGTCCCAGCAAACCTCAGCCTTCCATTGCTTTTCTCATGGCTAGTACAGAAGAAAAGAGATGCAGTGTGGTTTTGGTTTGATTTTTATCTCTGAGTTCCTTTGGCTAGCATGGAGCAAAATGCTTCTCAGATATGCTATGGATGGTTTATAGCCCTATGACTGCAGCTCCTCGGTGACAAACAACCTTTCCTTAACACACTCTCAAGTAGCAGGTAGCATTTGTTCTGCTCTTGCTGGCTGTTTGTATCCCACTCCATTTGTGCAGTGGGTGGACAGTCTGAGTTGCCCACAGGATTTTTTTCAATTCTCTCACTCACGGGGAAAACCCATGGAAATGCATCTTGTCAGCAAATAAAACTGATGGTTCTCTACTTCTGATTCTTTTCGGCTGCAGAAATCAGAAGAAATCTTATTTCACTTACAGAGGCCATGTGGAATTAGATCTAGCTGGAGTGGTTCTTCCCTCTCCTCAGGGGTATCTGCTGCACCTCGTGCAGTGATGAGATGTCACGGAGCGGCTGACAGATGGAAGCAGCGCTGACTTTTCTGTCAGCTCGGAAGACTGATCCTTGAGCTCCAAACACTGTTAAGTACATGGATTGTTGAAAGAGCCGAAACACCTCTAAAACTGGGTGGTAAATCTCAGTTGTGATGCTGTTCAAATAGGCAGGCTTCAACCTTTAGGGAAAGTAATCCATTAAGTATTGATAAACTTAGGTGATGTTATCTTAAGCTGTGCTGTCTAGGGAGGAAAGCAACAGGTATGAGTAGCTGCAAGTCCTTCACTGAGTATGCAGTCAGCAGTTGTCCTCTGGATTTCCAGCTTACCCGGTCTCACCTTAGACCCTCTCCCATCCACTCTCAGATCAGTGCAATCAAGTAGTAACACACCACCAATACGTATCATGCCTGCTCCCTAGCCGAGAAGCTAACAACCCTTATTCCATCCTCATTCCTCCTTGATCAATCCAGTATCTTCACCCTGCTTAAGTACCCTTTCCATTCCTTGGTAGGGACTCCTTTGTCTCCCATGACTCTGTCCACTTCTTGTTCTTCCTTTCCCTGTGATTGCCTTTTTGAATTTTTCTTTAGAGAAACCTCTTCATTCCACTCAAGCTTTCTATGCAGGTATCCTTTATTTCCTTCTGTACCTCTTATCAGGGCAATCACATGTGCAGGAAAAAACATCTGAGCCACTGTCCCTAGCACATGACCTCATGTCTACTCCTTTGTGGTGCACCACCTCCTCTTCTTCCAAGTTAAAGCGCTGGCATTTAATTCTGGCATTTTCTATGGGAATGGCCTAGCCACAGGCTGTAGGTCTCCCGCTGGGACAACTGAGCTGATATGCTTTCAACTTGCTGAAGGTACTAGTTTTGTTTGTGGATATCTCAGTGAGCTCTTGTTGAGGCTCTTATGATGTGACCTCTCAATGATTGTGACATATTTTTCCCTGCCTTTCCCTCTTTGCATGCAGAATGCAGCAGTAGGGATATATATATTTATTACATTATATATATATAATTTCATCCCATTTCTTTGAATATGACCCATGTTGTTTTGAATAACCTCACATGGTGCTCCCTTTGCTATTTGCATCAGGCACTAAGTAATTGCTTTTTTGGCCAAGGTCCTTCCCAGCCTTGTCTTTCCTGTTGTTTTCCTTTAAGATTGTCTCTTCCACCTACTGGACCCATGCTGCAGGCTCCGTTTCTCACTTGTTGCATTTTCAGGAACAGATCTTTCATTGTAATCCTCTTTGGCAACAGCAAAGCCAACCTGTCCCCCACCTTTTTGGAGAACACTTTCTGACTCTTGCCTGTGTGCTTCCTGTGTGGTTCTTGTATGGAGGGTGCACAGCACAGGCTTCTATGGAGCACCATGGTCCTTAATGTACTGCCAGTGCTTGTAGGCGCTATGAGAGTGTGAGTACTGAAGAAGAGTACTGAAGTACACAAATCCTGCCTGCCATGGCAGCAGTAATTGGGGAAAGATAAACTGGGTAGTGGGGAGTAAAGTGCCTGAGTGACAATTACTGCTCTGCATCCTTCAGCATCCTGAGCAGCAGCCGCCTTTGGAGCTGTAACATGTTAATTGGAGTGCTCCTCCAGTTAACATGTCTCACTTAGTGTCTTGTCTGATTCTGCTTTAGTGGGGAGGTGGGGGGAGGCTTCTCTTTGTTGAGGTGGCTGTTTATTGTTAAATCCTATTGAAGTGTGTGTCATTTGTCATGTCATCTCCTAAGATTGACTAGATGACTTTTTTTTTTAAGGTAGGAGCTGTTAGGGGAGAAATAATATAAGATAGACGTAGTATTAGCTGCAAGTTACAAAGAAGCTTCAGTATTCCTGAGAAGCCATTGGTCTGGATGCTTACAAGTTAAAAATGTGTATTTCTCACTGACCAATGTAGGGGATGATGTATTTCCTTCACAGCTGAGGAGCAACTCTGGCAGCAATAACTTAAATGGATAGAAAATATGCAATTTTATTTTACTGAGTAGTTTAGTTTTCAGTGTAAATGTAATGTGTGTACGTATGTATGAATAGAATTTATCCTTAATTTGGAAACTGTTTTTACAGCTTGAGATTCAGCACATAGTCATTGTACTGAAGACTCTGACTGGGCTTCCTTAGTGTCTTTCCATCCTCCCTTGCAATATATACAAGTGAAAATTGTTCACTCAGTCATGTTCATAAGTGACAACTAAAATGTCTTTCTTTACCAGATTTTAAAGGCTGAGTAGAAAGGAGTCCAGGAGCAAGAGACTGATGCTATCACAGAATGGACTGGACTGGCATGTCTGAGGCAGTGTGGGCAATCGGTTTTGTCATACTGGCACATAACAAACTCTATAGGAAAAGCAAGTTGTTTTTACGTGTGGAAAAGTAACACATTGCATAAAAGATTCCAGGAGCTCCCTTGCAGGAGTGTTTTAGTGTGAAGGACTATAAAGTAGAGAAATGGCGGGGATAAAAATTCCAGGACAGACAGTAAAGCTGCAGCAGTAAGTAGCGTGCTGTCAGTCTCTGGATCAAAGCAGTGATAGCAAGTGCAGCATCTCAAGAAGAGTTTAAAGAGCTGGTAAAATCAGCCAGAAGGACAATAATGGCTCCATCTGCCTACTAATGTAAAGAGGCTGTAAATGATACAGGACAGAACTTGTAGGAGCGGTTAAGGAATCTGTCAGGACCCCAAACAATAACATTTTGGAAAGGGGTTGTTTTTAGCTTTCTGAAGCTTTCAAGTGAAAGAGTGTCTTGAGTTTTATTGCAAGATTTCATTCCAGAAGTAAATATAGCTGGCCTGTTTCAGCAACTGGATTTGTGTCTTGCTGTAGCTATCTTCAGTGGTTACAGTGTGCTGTGAAATGCTGTCTCATCTCATCTTTAATGTTAGGCTGGGCAGGTCACTGTTGGTGGGAAATATTAATCTGACTAATTGTAGGGGGAGAGGGAAAAATGATAATTTTACTGAAAACCATGATGCTTAAAAAGCACAACACTTGCATGGCTACAGCTTAAATGCCTAGAGTCCATGTCCAGGTGCTGTAGCGTTAATTGCGTGATGAAAGATACAGGAAAAAGGTTGCTTACATGGAATGACTGTTTTTAAGAAAGGCACAGGATGGCACAGAATGAAACTGCTCTTGCATGCTTCTGATCTTGAGCTGATCTGCTGCTTGAAGCAACTTCAACATTATTCACACAGCCTAGTGGTCTGACACATAAGTAGAGATGACTTGCATTAGAATAACTGGCCAAGACAGCACCCTGAGGTAGTTGCTGCACTTCTGTCTATATGTGGAGAGTAGCTCATAGTAGCTTTGAATCTCTGGTTTATAGATGGTTTAGGTATATGGAATCTGGTGTCTACCAACCTAAAAGTTGGGGGGTTATTGCAAGTCAGGATTGGCTGTAAGACACACAGCCGTCCATGTAGCAAGTCACTCGATCAACTGTCCCAGGTAAGCCACAAAATGCTCATTAGCAAGTGTGTGTCCTAGCATCCTTTGTTCTGGTCTCTGGACCACAGCACTACCAGAAGGTCTGCAATTCTGTATGATGGGAGCTCACTGAAATGTGTTTCTTGGAATGCTTACTTTATATCATAGTCAAAAACTTCTCAAGGAGGACCATGAACTGAGCTGTAGAGCTGGCTTTTACTGTTGCCACATCATGGGAGCTTTCATGCAGAAGGGCTGCTTTTCCCCTTTCCCCTGGTCCACAAGCACTGAAGCAAGAGCTGTAATTTCATCTTGTGTATTTTGGATTAAATGCTTACTTGGAAATCTGAAAAATTAGTACCTATCCCGTGACACTTTTCCTACCAAAAAGAGTGTTAACAGTAATGTTCAACCCAATTCCAGGTGCAATAGTTCTGTTTTGTTCACCTAACTTCACATTCCATTGTCAATTTGCAGCTCCCATCCTATTTGTGTACCCTGTTTCCATGCGCTGATAAACAGCTGCTGTGTATCTTCCTTCTGTTCTTGTGTAAGACACTTCAGTGAATGAAACTGCATAGAGTTTCCAAAGCTCTTTGGGATTCTGCTAGGTAAAGATGCTATGTACAGTGAAGTTGTTAACATTCACGTGATACCAAAATCAAGAAGGGCTTTTTTTTCAGGAAAGAAAAATGAAAGAATATCAGGTTGATATTACCAGAGTAGAAGATGGAGGAAGCTGATTCAAAAGAGCCTGAAGCAAGTTGGAGTGATCCATTGACTTAATACGAGGGGGACCAGCTTCTGTCTAATCTTTGGCTGCACTGAACAGCTCTGGTTTAACCCATCTTGAGGATCTGGCCCAGAAAAAAAATAAATAAATTAAGAACCTAATTGCTTGCACCATGGAACTGACGGCTTCAGGGTATCTCCGCATCAGTGAGCTTGGTACTACTGAATGGGATTAGGTGCTTATGTGAATAAAAGCATCAAGCAGAATAATGATGCTTATCTTTATAGTGAAACAGGAGAGAAAGATGCAGAGGAAGAGAAAATCTTAAAACTACACTTAAAGGAGACAGGACAAATATTTATGCATGCTGGAGACATAGCTTGGTGAGAGGGAAATAAACTTTACATGAATCATGCAAGTAGAGTGAAATATATGCGCTTTTTTGTAGAAAAACTAGAGACCAAGATGGATGAAACAAAGTTAAAATGACATATATATATGTGTGTGTATATATATATGAGTATGTGTATAGAACTTATTTCTTCCAGAATTATATTAGAAATCACTGGAGAGCTGATGAGTCTGAATAGCTCAGGAGGCTCAGGGGACAATTAAGAAGAGAAAATTAGAATGTAAAATACTTTTTACACTGGTCTTCATACAGAGGGATACCTCTTGAGCTTAGCATTACCTTTTGGTAAAGGTAAAACTAAAGAGTTGGCAGGAGTACAGACACTTTTATTGTTCATAAGACCTCACTGAATCTCATGATTTAGCAACGATGTGAGACTTGGATTCTGCTTGTTGCTTTGCCCCATAATACCCTGGTCTATACTTCATTTTCCTTGTCTTCAAAATGGAGATAAAGATATTGGCTCTTTTTTTTCAATGCAGGTTGAGATTAAATGATATATGTATGTAAATGTAGGGAGTATGAATACTTTTAATATTTAGACTATGTTAATCTATGAAGTTGCTAGTGAATTTCTCTAGTATTACTGAATTACCTCCCAGGAAAAAACAACCCCAAAAGAAATGTGATTTAATTTATCATTACAGCTCTAATAAGAATCTGGAAGATTGCCAATGCTGCTTTTATTGGGTGGAAAAGATGATAAGGGTGATCCAGTGAATTATAAACTCATGACCCTCATTTAAGTACCTAAGAAAATTGTTGAGAAAGTCATTACAGATGTCATTATAAAGTACCTGAGGCAAAACCAGCACAGCTTTCTGTAAGTGTAAACTTTGTCTCGTATATTAGGATTCTTTGGAAAAGTTAAAATAGTGAATAATGGGATAAATGTTAGATACACTGCAACTTTTATACTCCTAAAAGGTTTTTGTTAAAGTTTCTCAGAAGAGGCTGTTAGGGAAATCTGGTAATCGTGAGGCGAGTTCTATAGTCATACTACAGGTTAAAAACCTATTTTAGATAGGAAGCAAAGAAATTGCATGTACTTACTGGGGGGAAAGGCTGGTTTGTCATTCTGGGAGGATGTTAACAGCTGAGCACCTTGGGGGCCATACTGCTATGCTGCAGGATAACAGTACTAATGATCTGGAAGAGGGGCTAAGCAGCCTGATTACCAGCCCTTAAAAGAGATACATTGGTTTTGTCAATCAGTCCTGTATAGAAGAACTGGGAAACCTTCCAAGAGGTGTTTCCAAAGCGTTTGGCTGAACCCTCAGTGAGAGGAAACATCCACTGAAGTGTAAGGGCTTGGCACAAGAAGATCATAGACTCACAGAATGGTCTGGGTTGGAAGGGACCTACAAGATCATGTAGTTCCAACCCCCTGCCATGGACACCTTCCACTAGACGAGGTTACAAAAGCAGGCATATAATAAATATTTGACAATACGTTCAAGTATTTGTGGCATAGTCATGTGAAAGCCTTTTCAAGAGGCTCAGTGGGGAAATAGTCACCTTTGCATGACAAAGTCAGCAGTGGTTTTGTGTAGCTCTGATCCATGCTCGGAAAATAGCCTTGTTCTGGAAACAGCTTCAGCTAGCTAATGCAGTTCTGATGGCCTTTCTTAGTGGGATATAATTAGTTAAAACCAGTGTCTTGCAGGGTGCTTTTGTGCCAAGTTGTATTTGGTCTTCTGTAGTAGCCATTAGCAGATCCCAAGGGGGTAGGAAGTGAGTCTCCTTATGCCCTGCCGTATACCTTTCAATTTTCTGATAATCGGTGGTCAGGGGATTTCCTCAACTAAAGACCTTCTTGTTTAGAAACAATTGATGGATCTACAGACCATTAACTTGTTTTAATCCCTGGTTGAGCTCATTCCTAGTTTTGGTCTGCCTGGTTCTCTGCAGTTGCACAGCAGGCAGCTTTTTTTCTGTGGGTTGTAAACCTTCTCTGAAAGCCTGGAAGATGGCTTGCTGGAAAACCTGGCAAGGAAAGAAATACCTCTTCTGTGTGCAAGTTTCTCTGCCCACCATTTCCAGCTTCTCCTGGTCTCTACTTGCTTACCTTTTTATCAATTGTTAGGCTATCTCAGGAGGCTTTGTTTTGTTTTTAACTCTGTAAACCATTGGAAATCAATGTAGCTTTCCTGTCCACCCCCCAGCTTTCTACCTTTTTAACAAATTAAGATGGCTCATTGGCAGAGGACAGGAGTCAGTGGGATACAGTGTAAGCTTAACGAGCTACGGCTGGGAGGAGTGAGAGGTGTGAGATGGTAAGAGAGCACCGGTGCTCCTCTTTTCAGTAGCTGTGAGCTGATAAGGGGTTTTGTACCCTAAGTGTGACTGTAAATCTCATCAGTATTCATCCATACTTCTCTGTGGCTGTACATTCTCACATTCCAAAGAGTTGTTCCAAAACCTGGGAGATTTTTACAGCTTGTGTGCCATTCACGAGGAAACGTGGGAGGTGCTGAAAACCTGCAGCAAGATTCTATCTGTTTGGAAGTTAAGGTGCCTTTATTTTCCCTGACTGCTGTTGTGGGATTCCTCTGAATACCTGCTTGTCTATGGACATACATTTCTCTTTAGGGAAGAAATGGAGCCATAAAGGCTAATACATGGTTGAACCCGTGTTTCCAGCTATGAAAAGCTAATGCATTCAGAAACTGTTTTAGTGAGCACTCTTGAATATAAAGGAGACACACTGGGGGAAACACAGCAGGAATTCTTTATATTCGGCAGCTTCCCAGCCTGTTCCTTATGCTCAGGCAGCAAACCTCATTGGACAGCTACTCTCAGGCTACTTTTTTCCCCCCCTATGGGAGCATTCACTTCAGCTGATCCCTTTGTTGCCAGGGCTTCTGCTCTAACTTTACTGCCCCTCTTGATTCCTTAGAGCAGGCCTTCGAAGCTTCCCGTTCTGCAGAAAGGCACCTGGCAATAAACTGGGTGAAGGTTAGTGTGGGAAATGTAAATCTGATAGGAGTGATAAACAACTTCAGCTTTGTTCCAGAAGGGCCTTTGATGATGATATGCCCTGTTTGTTAAGGTGGGAAAGGCACACGCTGCCCGTCTGCGTGACTACAGACTGTAGTTTATTTTAGGCTTCTGCCTAGGTGAAATGGCAAATATAAGCCCTGTTTACTAGAGCAGCGATGAAATCTGATCTGCCAGAATTTGGTGTGTACTTGTACTGAGCAGAAGCACTGTGGCCTTAACCCCCTTCCCACTCTGCCCTCTGTGGCTTTCCCCTCCTGGGGAATGCGTGCCATGCTGGAGTGGAGCTGGTTCCTCCCTGCCACCGCTGTCTGTAATAGCTCTGACAGCAGTTTGCATATGCATGTGGCTTTATCTGTTTCAGCCTAAATAACCAAATGTGACCTCAGAATGAGGACCCACCTGTTTGGATTGCAGCAGAAGGCAACCATTAGCCCAGTGCATTTCTCTGTTGTGCTGTCTGTGTTACTTCCTCACCTCCTGCAGTTTCAGTTTGCATCGTGATTCCTCCAGAGATCACTTGTTGTGTGTGTGAGTTTCTATGTGTGTACCTTTTTTTACAGTGGAAGGAAAAAATGTTCCGTAGCACTGAAAAGAAACTTCAATAACTTGGAAAAAAAGTTTTCAGAAGTGATTTTTCAGAACAGCTCTCCCAAAGAAGCTGTGGCTGCCCCATCCCTGGCAGTGTTCAAGGCCAGGTTGGGCAGGGCTTGGAGCAACCTGGTCTTGTGGACGGTGTCCCTGCCCATGGCAGGGGGTTGGAACTGGGTGAGCTTTAAGATCTCTTCCAACCCGAACCAGTCTGTGATTCTACGACTTTTATGTCACCATGGTTCCTTAAAAACTGAGCAGCTGTTATCATAAGCGTTTCAAGTTTGCTCATTATCTGGCTGTACATCAGCCAGGATTTAAAAAACAACGGGTTAAGAGTGGTGGTGGGGCAGCCTCGATTCTCAATGGAGCAGTTCTTTTGAACTCTGTAAATATTTTTAATGTGGTTTTGCACTTCTTCTGGGTTTTTTTGCTTTTATTTTATTGTTTGGGATTTGTTCAGGGGATTTGGGTTTCTTTAAACATGTGCCTGTCAGTGGCATATCCTCACACAACTGGGAAGGAAATTCAGTGCTAAACTTCAAGCCTTTTTAAATTCTTGTAGTTCTGGTAACATAGTAAACTCCAGCTAAATAAGTGGTCATTGCAGAAAATGTGAAGCCAGAGTATGTAACATGAAGACAAAAGGAGAAGACGGGCAAGCTGGCAGCCATGGCTTTTAAGAGAACATAGTTGACACAAATCATAGAATGCCAGGTTGGAAGGGACCTCAAGGATCACCTGGTCCAATCCTTTTAGGCAAATCATAACCTAGACCAGATGTCCCAGTGCTCCCTGTCCAGCCAAATCTTAAAAGTTCACATGAAATCTTATGAGCTGTATTTTGGAAGAATAATTGTAAGTAGTATAAGCTGTTTTGGAAACAACACTTACCCAAACTTGCCTGCTAGATAGTGTTTTGCAACCAGTGTCACTGTGTCCTAGCTGGCTGTTTCAGTGCAGTGAGATTGCCCTTAGAGTAGAAGCTAACTGTAGTACTGCATTGAGGTTGGCAATTCAGAAAAGGCATTCTGAAAAAGGCAGGGTTTTTTCTTATCTCTAATGTACTTTCATGAAAATACTTAAAAAAAAAGTGAAGTGTAAGAGTAGCAAGAGTGAAGCAGGAAGAAAAAAAAGGTAATGTGGGTCTTAACAAGGGAAGGAAGACAGGCTGAGAGAGCTGGGCTTGTTCAGCCTGAGAAGGGAAGGCTCTGGGGAGACCTCAGAGCAGCTTCCACTGCCTAAAGGAAGCTACAAGAAACCTGGTGAGGGACTTTTTACAAGGGGAGGTAGTGACAGGGCAAGGGGGATGGCTTTAAACTGGCAGAGAGCTTATCTAGATGTAAGGAAGAAATTCATTACTATGAGAGTGGTGAGGCACTGGTACAGGTTGCCCAGAGAAGCTGTGGCTGCCCCATCCCTGGCAGTGTTCAAGGCCAGGTTGGATGGGGCTTGGAGCAACCTGGTCTAGTGGAAGGTGTCCCTGCCCATGGCAGGGGGTTGGAACTGAATGAGCTTTAAGGTACCTTCCAACCCAAACCATTCTATGAAGAAAAGCCCTCTCTCTAACTAGGTCCAACTCATGTTGGAGTTTTGTCTGATTAAAGCCAGAAAGATAAGTTGTTTTTCAAGTTACTTAGTTCTGCTCCGTCTCATTTCTCAGTTTCATAATTTATATTCAGATTTACCTGAGAAAGAAATTAAGCACGATTTTTGAAGCACTAGGCTAAATCCATCCTGATATCATCAATCCAAGTGGAATTACACTGAGGATGAATTTGGCTGAGGCTTTCTAAACTTACTGAGAGAGCAATTGCAATCTAACCTGGAAGGGAAGCATGGAAAAATCTTTATCTGAAAGAGCACGCCATTACCAACAGCCTTTATAAAGCACTTTCATTTGTCTTCCCTTCCCAGCATTTCATGCTGATCACATTCGTACTAATTACGTATGTTCCCTTCTTCTTTCTTACAAATTAACCATTGCAGGAGAGCTGTATTTGCACACAAATATATTTACAATATAAAAGCTTTGATTAGTCCTGTTTAATAAAAAAAGCTTAAGCATTGCTTACGACTACAGATATATGCTACTTAATCAGATCTTTCATAGCTGTAAATTGGAAGAAAAACTATTTGAGTTACTAGGTTTCCTTTCCAGGTTATGAAGAACTGAAGTAATATAAATAACATGGTGGGATTGTTTGGCTTTTTAAAATGGAATATGCATAGAACTGACAGTCTGTGAGTTTTGGGTAGCTTCTCCTGTCTTCTGTAAGAGACCCTGTAATCCTTACCGTCCTCTTTACTGGTGTTTGTAGGTTTGGGCATGTCATTTAGATTCTTAGTGCATCAGGTCACATCGTCAATGGGATTGGTAGAATTAATATAAATTTATCTTTCTGAAGGGTGTTTTGAACATCAGGACGAAGTTGAAAATTGCCAGTACCAGTGTAAGTCCATATCTGCAGAGGCATGTTGTACAGGGATGCTCTAGAGTTTTGAGGTGAGACTGAAAGGAAAACCCATTCCACTGGGCTCCATCTTTACTGTGTGGTATATTCTTCACTGTAAGGGTGGTGAGGCACTGGCACAGGTTGCCTAGAGAAGCTGTGGCTGCCCCATCCCTGGCAGTGTTCAAGGCCAGGCTGGATGGGGCTTTGAGCAGCCTGGTCTAGTGGAAGGTGTTCCTGCCTGTGACAGGGGTTTGGAACTGGATGATCTTTAAGATCCCTTCCAACCCAAACCATTCTCTGATTCTGCGACCTAAGAACAGCTGGGTTTGATTCACGTTACACTTTCTCTATTTTAAACCAGTATGACGTCTGGAAGTTAGTCAAGTAACATCAGTATAAAACTAGTGTTATGAAAGGAACTCCATGCCTTAAATCACAGCTTATTGGCAGTATGTACATCCACTTTGGCCTGGCAAACAAGCGCAGTGGCTGGACATCCCGCAAAAGAGCTGTGAATGTCAGGCGCTGTTGTGGCACAGTGTCCCTAGCTCTGACCAAACTCAGCAACAATTGCATCCTCTTAGCAGGTCAAACTGTACTTGCAAGTCTGGGTAGCTCTTCAGCCAAATATAACCCACCGCACACACACAGAAATAGCCCAGTAAGGTAAATCTGGGTTTCTACGGTAAAATGTCGGTAAAGAAAATCTTTATTTTTGATTTACTGCTTCAAAAGGAAAAGGAAAAAAAATCCTACTTCATTAACTGTACATAGTAGAAATTTAATCTGTTTATAGGAATTTAGCTGTGCAACGAATTGATGGTTTCATGAACGTCTCAGAAGTGACTTACACTGTCATCCCATTTAGCTAAACTAAACCAAACTGGATCAAGATATTCTTGTTCCACAGGGGATACCCACAGTTGCAGTTCTTCAGGATCAACAGTTGCGCTTTAGTTTCACATCCTACCTTAATCTGAATGAATGTTCAAGTTCAGACAAGTACTTTCGTTGGAGGAAACAGACTCTGTTAAAGTAGGCAGAAAACTAACTATTTGTATGTGATTAAACTTCAGTTAATTTCAACATAAACACTCCCACACACTGATCTTCCTGTTATACAGAGTTCATAAGACTTATCATTAGAAAGTGGAAACCTTGCTATCCCAGCCCTACTTATTGAGGGACACAGCTTCATGTCTCAGCCTGATCCCTGCCCTACCCTAGCTGCTTCATGACCACAGCCAAGCCTTGGCAACACACGCAGCTCCAGCAACCCAGATTCGGGATGCAGCAGCAATAGGACCAGCAGTCTGCCCATCTGCTTTCTGTGGCTGTCCCCCCTCCTTGCTGCAGGCTCCACCAGGATTTGTACCTTGCCTTGCTGTCACTGAGGGTGCAAGTGATGGCCCTGCAGCAGCTGCTTCCCTCCCTAACTGAAACTCTCCCTCCCTTCTCCCCCTCCGACATGGTGTCAGAGCAAGCTGCAGCACTGCTCTGAACTTGTTCTATCCAGTTTATGCAGCCAGCCTGTTCCTAGAGATACATTCCTGTGGCTGCCTGGAGCTTCACAGGAGGAAAAACCTTCTTGAGCTCCCCTCACCCCTCCCAAGCTGTTTATAGGCAAAGGTCGGATCATCTTTTGTTCTACTGCCTGTTCCCCAGTCTCACACTATCTCTTGTGGCATGGCTCAGGGGGAATAAAAAAAGCAAACCCACCTCTTATTTAAGTGTGTGTTTATCGGGGAAGCTGGGGAATGGGAAAGGGCAGAATTTGTCTTTCTAATATTTAAAAATGTTTTCTCTCCTCTCCCTCTTCCTCCAATTAAATGTTTTTACATAATAAAAACAAGTGGTTACAGGAATGAAAGGAGAGGTGAGCTGAAGATTTTACAGCTCTGTCTACAACTTTGTTTAAGAATGCAGCATTTCTTTGGAGTTCCGTGCTGTGGGGAATTTTGTTAGCTGAGGCTGTTGATGAAAGCAGAAGTTTATTTATAGCACCCAATCCACGATAAGCAGATGACAGCTCCATTAACTAGCAGGACAAATGGTCTGAGACACTGCTAACCAACAGGGGATCATCTTCCTTAGACCTTAGAGTAGCCTCTAAGTACCTAAAGGGACCTACAAGAAAACTGGAAAGGGACTTTTCAAGGGCAGGTAGGGACAGACCAAAGGGAATGGCTTTAAACTCAGAGAGAAGATTTAGATTAGATGTTAGGAAGAAGCTCTTCTCCACGAGGGTGCTGAGGCAGTGGCACACGTTGCCCAGAGAAGCTGTGGCTGTTCCATCCCTGGCAGTGTTCAAGGCCAGGGTGGACGGGGCTTGGAGCAATGTGGTCTGTCTGGTGGAAGGTGTCCCTGCCCATGGTAGGGGAGTTGGAATTGGATGGTCTTTAAGATCCCTTCCAACCCAAACCTCTCTATGATTTTGTATGACCCCTCCTGGAGGGGTGCAGTAAGGCTGACCAGATTGGTCAGGCGACAGGGTTGGGGAAAGATGGTCTTGTCCTCAGCTCCTCACTGGCTTTAGGTGTTCAGGTTATGATGATAAAGCACCCCTTCTTCCTTCGTGTTAAGGCTGTTCTTTCAGTCTGTGCTGCTGTGGAGCTGCTTACTGTGTGCTTGTCGTGAGCTGTGAAAATTTATGCCTACAGAAAAATTTGGATACTGACTCAGCAGGCCTTACTTAGCGCAGATTATTGGGAAGATCATGTATCGTCTTCACAGCTCCATGTGAATAAATGGTTAGCAAGGTATCTGTATCCCAGAATTAGGCTTCTGGGTGTTTCAAGTTAACCACAGACAGCTATCTAGAAATACTTGCCCAGGGAGATTGCGAATGAAGGTCAGTCAGGGTTGATGAGCGAATATTGTTTAAGTGGTGTCAGCCATGTTCTCTAGTAAGAAAGCTGCTGTGAATCATCAATGTGGGATTGTTATACAGATGCACGACGCTGGGGTATAATTCTGCTCTGAAACCTGAACAATTCAGGTGCTTAATTAATTCTGCTGGTGACTAATTTTCTCGGTAACAGGTACCACCTCGAGGGACCAAATCCTGTCCCCTCTTGCTAGCTGACTTGGCAGGATCACTGCAATGAGGAAAGGTGGAAGCAAGGCTCTAGCAGTTGCTGCACTGTAGGGAGGAGATTTGGAAATACAGGAATCAGATGTGATGCAGCTCACACTCCCAGGTGTGGAAGAATTGAGGCTCCAGGACAATGTGGTTGGGGCTGGAACAGGCTCCACTCTGCATTACAGGAAGAGGAGCTGTGTGAACACCCTTGCGCCTCCTTCCCCAGCTGTCCTGGGCTGTGCTTTGGCTTCTGGTGCTAGGCACTAGAGGGAGACGTCAAGATGTGATGTTGCTTGAGGCTGCTCCAGTAGTGTGCACATTCCCAGGTACCTGACCCCTTTCCAAATCACCCGTGGGAGTTCCAGTACCACAGGAAGGGGTTATTTGGTGATTAACTGTAAAGGCTTGCCCATTCAGACAAAAGCTTGGCAGCATCTGGCTCACACACCTTCATTGTAAAGTGTCTTTAATGTTTTGGCTGAAGGAGCATGGATCTGGGAATGCAAGAGGCCTCCTCCTTTCTGGGTGATCAATATCTTACTGTCTGGGCTTGGATGCCCCCACTACAATAGAGAGGGAATTTCATTTGGTGAAGAAGATGCCTATAAGTCATGTTGGCCGCTAGCTCATATCTTGGTGAGATATCAGTCCACATTTTGCTGAACAGCTTGTCCAAAACGACTGCACCCCAGAGTAACAACAGCAGGGAGGGAGAGTACTGAAAAGCAAACCTGTGCCCTGCTATTCCGAAACAAAGACTGCCTAGCAACCAGGCTCCTCGCAGCAAGGGAAGATGTCATGCGAGCCTGCAGCCCCTGCTCTTTCAAGGAATGAAACTGAGATGTCAAAGGAAGTTACCCTTTCAGTATCAATCACATACCCAGGGTCTCACCTTTACGGAGGCCTTGGAGTCAACAGAGCAGCACAATGTACTGCTCGGTTATACCTTTGCCCTTTTGCAGCGTGCGTGCCATCCTTATCGGTGCAGTTCCAGTGTAAAACCAGGTCAGGTGGTTCTGTCTTGAGGCTGAGGCATACTGGTCCTGGAAGCAACTCAACCTCACTGACTAAAAGTTTCCCCAGGAAATAGATTGGATCCTTAACAAGCAGGTGTTTTATGAGCTGATAAAAATGATCTCAAAGGCCAAGAACCAACCTCACAAGTGGAAAGGAGAGAAATGATCAGTGGCTGTTTCTCCTGCTGTTGCGAGTCAGAAATCAAACTGAGGGTTGAGTGCAAAGAGGGTTAAAACACTAGTAATTCAGTGCCTGCCAGCTGGGGAGAATAATAAAGCCTGCATTTCTGTGTTGGTACGGGGTGAATGCTGCAGAAACAGGAATTTTATTACATAATTATGCCTCCTACATAAAGCTTTGGAGGGGGGGAAGCTAGCAGGGCTGTGCGTCATTAAAGTGACACAAAACACGCTGCCACGATCAGAGTCCTGTGTGTGCTGAAGACTGTACAAGCTGCACATGTTCTTCGTGGCCTTGCTGCAGTCATGAATTTCAGTTCACTCTGTTCACAGCTGGGAGGGAGGCTGCCTAGTCAGAACGCGTGCCGTGCTTTCTGCCATGGAGATGGAAGATGGGAGGATGGGGGTGTCTTGTTGTTTGTGGGTTTTTTTTTTTTCACCAGAGATTTAATTAAATGATTGAAAGGAAAGGGAGGGAAAATGCAGTTCCTAACTCAAAAAGTGCTGACTTGAGCATGATCCCTTCTGAAAACAGCAGGGCTTGGGAGTGTTGCAAGTCCGTGAAGCCCCTCTGGGTCATCTATGGGTGTTTTATGGTGATCCCTTTGCCTTCTGTCAGTGAGCTGTTCACAGGCATTGGTGGAAGTTGCACTGGGCTGTTGTCAGGAGGAGGTAGTCTGCCCACAGTAGGAAGACATGAACAGCACTTGGAGACTCAGGAATCATTGAATAGTTTGGGTTGTAAAGAACCTTCAAAGATCATCTATTTCCAAACCCCCTGCAATGAGCAGGGACACCTTCAACCAGAGCGGGTTGCTCAGAAGCACATCCAGTCTGGCCTTGACTGTCTCCAGGATGGCACTTCCACCACCTCTCTGGACAACCTGTGCCAGTATCTTACCACCCTCACTGCAAAGCCTGAGCTTCTGGTAATTTTAGTATTGGCATAAAGAGGACTTTATCTCAAAGCACTGGGCAAGCAGCAAATCCTACTAATGTCTTTCGGGATGGATTGAGCAGCTCTTTTCCTGTTACACACGTGAAGGCTCTGACACTGAAGGATTGTAATTCTGCTCTAGAAATGGCAGCTTCATGGATTTTCTTGGAGCATATGCTTAGTGGTCTGTCTGATGAAATTTGTAAGTGTTGTCTGTTACATGCTCCTTCTTTAACATCCAAAGCATGAAGTTGAGGGAAAGCAAGAAGGTATTCCTGGATTTGTGCGCTGTCAGTAAGCCACCAATGCAACCATGAAGAGCATTCTTCTATCTGATGTTTCAGCTCTATATAAGCCAGCACTAAGGCATTCTTTCTGTCCTGAAGAGCTTGCAGTTAAAGGGTTTCATTCAGAAAAGTATTTAAGCCATCTGTATCGATGACAGCATTTAAGTAGGCATTTAAACAATTGTTTGGATTGTATCCTAGTAAGGATGCTCTGTTGAATGGGTCTGAAATAGAAAAACTGAAGGCAAGGTATGGAGTGTGTTAGTGAAACATCTGGTGTTGCCTGGCACGTGTTTTGCTGTTTCTATTTCACTTAATCTTCTGCTTTGTTTTAATTGATTCCATTTTTCTTGCTTAGTGGGCTGGACAGGGGTGGAGGGAGACATGCACACATAGCACCAGTGGCGTAGGGAAGAGAGACAAAGCAAAAGAGTAAAATGGGTGATGTGCCTAGGGCTGTTCTGTAGGGGGATGGCAGAGATGTGAATGAAAATCAGTCTTTCCTGGCTTTGCTTTTTTTTTTTTTTTCTAGCTACAAAGTAAAGTTCACAACTGCGGTAGTCCCCTAACAGATGGGAGGTGTGAAAAGCTGTGTCTCCTTTAATGCTGGGTTCCTTTGAGTGCTCGCTTGGCTGTTGGTACCCTGTGAGATAGTCATGTGTGACTTTTGGCAGAACTGGAAAAAGAAAGCCAACTTGGAAATACTGGGTTAAATTATGCCCCTTATCAGTCCAAGCAAAGTTAATGGGCTTGCATTACTCTAATGAGGAATGCAAAGGTTTAGAGGTTGCTTAGTTACTGGGCCTGCAGAGATTTCAGACAGTAGGACATAACTCATATATCCCCCAGATATATTTTTATCACCGCAGTCATGATAACATGATATGTCATGCTGCCAGTCTGCACTGCAGATGAAACGTTCCAGCTGGTGGTCTGCGTGTCGCACTAGACCCATAGCGTGCTTCCGTGTGGCCTCCCACTTCTTCCAGAGCATGTGGGAACACCTCCTCCCATCTTTGTTGTGTTGAAAGCCAACCTCTGTTGTGCCGTCTCTAAGGGTCTTTTTCTTCTCTTATATGTGTACAAGGCCCCACAGATGAGCACGTCAGAAAATCAGTACAACATGCAAAGCTTCCAGACTGGAATACAGCTGCTCCCAAGATGAAACCACCTTGTCGATTCCCTCTGTTTCAGCAGATCTTTTTCTAACACGTCCAGCAAGTCATAACTATTTATTTCAATGACACAACCAAGATTTTACTCCTGTTAGCATCATGATGACGGTGGAGCAGCAGTGCTGGGTCTCTTTTGCCTGAGCAAAATTGTCAGATTGTTCTAGCACTGCAAAGTCCTTGGGCAGCTGTAATGTAAGAGGCAGAGAAAAGCAAACTTCGCAGTGGATCTGTGCTGAGCTGACAATAGCAGAGGTTGGAATCGATCGAAAATCATTGAGAGAGAACAGAAAGGCTGACTTAGTTTTAACCCCATTCTTCAAGTGCTCTCTCTGCCTGACTCAACGTGCAAAATGCCAACAGCCCAACTAAGGTCAGGGAACAGGAGTGAATGCAGCTGGTTTATCTGCCTTATCCACAGAAAACATTTCATGCCTGACCGATTTTGGTGAGCCATGAACAAGTTGTTTGAGTATAAACTGAACATATTAGAAGCAGTGATGTTTTACAAATCTCCCTCTAAGTCTCCAGTTAACTTAAACAAGGGGTCAGCAAAATTCCTAAACAGCTGAACAGTTATTGCACAGCCTGCCCAAGTATCTGCTGGCTTTACAAAGTCTCTGCCTACACAAGGTAGGCAGAGGAGGCCTGTTCTGTGTTCATAATGTTCACTGAGCCTTCCTAACGTAGTGTTAAATACTGAAATTAGCTTGCAGTATTTTAAAGCTGCAGTTAAAACTAGCATGGCTGGTATGATGTAAGTGTCTGGATAAAGGCATGATAGCATGTGCATAGGTGAAATTCTGGTGCTGGTGAAGACAGTGGCCAGCCTTATGGTGACTGTAGGGAAATGCAATATTATCTGCAGTGTTAATAGCAAGTCGAGAGTCAGGCCTGGACCTTTCATTGTTTCCCATTTCTCATCACCTCCATTGCAAGGAGACAGATGCGACTTTATTTTCCTGCAGTTACTGTGAGCTGAGAGGAACAACAGAGGGCTGAGGATACACAAAAAGAGCTTCTTAATAGTCTGCGCAGTTATACAGAACCATAGAATCGTTTGGGTTGGAAGGGACCTTAAAGCCTCAACTAGTTTCAGCCCCCCTGCCACAGGCAGGGACGCCTTCCACTAGACCAGGTTGATCCAAGCCCCATCCAGCCTGGCCTTGAACACTGCCAGGGATGGGGCAGCCACAGCTTCCCTGGGCAACCTGTGCTTGTAGAACATGATATAGCATTGAAAATACCCTTGACAGACGCATGATTTACACATAAAACCGCAACCTGTGATGGGTTACTGGCTATTATAAACTATATAAGTGTGTAGAACAAGCATCTTAGATTACTCTTTAGTAGAGCTTATGATGCAGAACACATGAATTTTCCCTGAAGACCCTTACAAATGAAAGGCTAGAGGAAAAAAAAATAGAGATGAAGATGGAGCTGAATAAGCCACAAACCACAATATGTTTGCCATCAACCTTTATACAGTTCCAGTCAAGTGTGCCTTTACAAGTGTGCCTTTACTGCAGACAGACAATGTCCTCTGCTCTGATAGTGCCGTGCTGGTACACACGACTCAGTGCTCCTGGGTACAGCTCAGCACCATGTGACTTGTTCTCAAGCATTTACCTCCCTTTTGGTGAGCAATAAGGTTTGAGGCACCAGTCTTTCAAGTGACTGACTTTCCCAACAGTGAACTTGTTTCGTAATTCAGGCGAAGGGAACAGGAGCAAAATCTACACCACGGATATTAAACAGTGAGGGGGGTCAGGCAGGTCTGTGTCTTGTAAGGCACCCTCAGCTCTGAGACCATGTCCCAGTATTTCCAGCAGTCATTGCGGAGCTCAGAGAGCTTCACACAGTGTGGGGCAAGGTAACTTTGAACTTAACTCATCTTCATGCCCAGCACTGCCTGCTTTCTGTTGCTCTTTTGCTCTTATGAGTACACAATGTATGAAGGAGGCCATTTCCATTTCTCCTTCTGCAGTTTTCTGATGGCCAGAATGCAGCCAACTGCTGAACTGCAATTGAGGAATGGGGCAGATAAGAAATCCCAAAGATAGGATCACGTTAGGTGATTCAAAGAATTCCACTGGGCAGAAAAAGGGGATTCAAGTTCACAGTTTTCATAGACCTGAGATGCCAGTGAAGTTGAAAAGTGGATTCTGTTTTTCATTATCACCACCCACTTTTTCCAAAGATGTTCTACTTTTCTCAGCAGCCTCCCTATTGCTGTAGCTATAAATAAGTATATATCTTTATGCGGGTGAGAGATTCAGGTTTAAGCTTATATTTAAGCTGCAAAGTTATATATAACCGGGCTGTGTTAAAGATGACAAAAGCCTCATTGTTCTGTTCTTGGTTTATCTCAGTGTAACGTGCGTGTTCATGGGTACGTGTGCACACAGGCATGTATTAACATATGTAGACAGGCACAGGGCATAAAACCAGTTCAGATTCTCTACTCCATTTCTGTTGTTGGGTGTTGGTGCAATTAACTTTCATGATGTAAATGGAATATTTCTTTAGAAGACTGGAGCAACAGCATGGCAAACCTTAGCTGTTTGCACACAAAGACTTTGGAGTTAGGTACATGCATTCGGTGGTAAAATACATGATTTCTAAGTTGGGTCATTCCAGATTCAGTTTCAGAATCTCACTTTCTGCATCTTGCCAAAGCATTTCTGAAGCTGTTTTTCTCTTGGTGTTTGGAAAGTAACCATATTTTACCCTTCTAGCAAGCTTTACTGTGCTTTTTTATTAATTAGAAAGCTTCACTTTGATCACTTCATGGAGTGGCTGTGCTTTTCTGGACACGGAAATGTTGGTCAAGTTTATATGGAACAAAGAAAGAAAGCAGCTAGCCTTGGGGAGCAAGAGGGAGTTACTGACATGGTAGCTGGAAAATATTTAATGGTATGGATCACTTGCCAAAGAGGGCATAAATCTGTGATGCTCATCCTTCACTGAGAAGAGGTTGTATGTCAACTTGCTGGGGATGTTTCTAATTTTCTAATTGTGGAGAAGGTTAATGATGTGTATCTACAGAACACTGTGGGACATTTTGCTGGTTATAAAGAGCTCAGTGCAGAGGGTTTGGAGTGTAGTTTCTTCATTGCTCTTGTTCTCTGCGGGCTGTTGAGGGAGCAAAGTAAACCAGCTAGAAACTGGACATTCACCTGTGTGAAATCGTCGGAGGATGTACTCATATACTTAGTCTCTGTTCAAGACTGCTCAAATCAACTTGGCTGTCAAAGGCTTTGAGTGCTTCTGTTGGGTAGAATAGGGGATTCAAATGGCCTTAACAAGGCTGGCTGGCACGGAGCTGTGTGGGCAGGCTTTGTTCCTATGCCACACTGTGTGGCAGTGGCTACCAATAAGGGATTTTCCACAGGGAGAATGCTTTTGCCTGTGCACATGGAGTTAGCTATTAGCACTCAGCACAGGGGTCCTGTGCCTCGGGGGAATTCATGGCTTTGCAAGCTACCCAGGCTCAGCTAAAGATTTAAATGACCATATGAGCTACTAGAAAATACCAGGTACAAAGTGTTAGTTTATACCTCAGTGGGAAAGCCCTAAGTTAATGAACCTTTTCTTCATATTTGCTATGATCTAGGAATGCACAAACAGTTGCTTACTGTGGTTCATCTGAGTCCTGATAATTTGTTCTGCTTGTGAACTGCTACTTCTGTGAACTCACAGACACTAGTGAAAGCCACATTCTGTGTGGGGTTTCTTTGTTTGTTTGTTTGCTTTTAATTTTAAGTGATTTGGCGTCTGTCTATCAGAAGTATATGTTTTTACACTGGTAAGAAGGCTTCGTGGTTGGGTCAGCTGTTTTCAAAGGAAATGATAATTTTTCTTAGGCACTTACTGAACCCAGTCTGTCATTCTGTTATTTCTCTTTTCCCTAAAGTTATAGGTAGCAAGTGCTTTTTTTACTGGGCATAAATAATAGCTGGCTTCACTGCTGCTGCCACGAAGGAGTCCCATTTTGTGGGTAGTACTGGTGCTTCTGAATGGCAAAGAGAGAGGTCTTAGTCCCTGTGTATTTGCACAACACTGGATTTCCAAGGGCATTTCTTTTTGTTAGTGCTGTTTGCTTGTCCTTTTCAAAATGAACAAGAATGGAAGTATTAGCGAATGAAATCCAGCACAGAATTCGCCAGCAGCCACAAGTTTCCACACAAGCATGCAGGGGGGATCAGCTGAAGGATGACAGGCTTTCAATATTCTGCCTGAGTGTCAAGTCTGCAAATGGGATTACAAACCAGTGACAACTGTGATGGCTGGTATTATGTGGACACCTGTTCACCCCATGCTGGACGCAGGCTAGCGTCCACATAGGATGTTGAACAGTCACCAGATGGTCATGGCTTTCAGTTACTATGCCTTTTTCTTTTATTCCTCTGGATTTGATCCAGCAATTCAGACAAGCTCTTTGCTAGCAAACAGCGCTAGAAGGAACACATAGCTCTCAAAGGGGTTCAAGTAGAAAGGTTTGTTAATGAACCACAAAACTCCCTGTGTGGAATGAGTTTAGATTAGTATCACTGAAGTTTAACTAAGTGTTGGGGTCTAAAGTAGCTGCTTAATAACAAACGGTTCCAACATCCAGTCGTTAATGAGAGCTGCTGCGTAACATGGAAACTTGTATCAGTAAAGGTTGGAGCAAAATGTCGAACAACGTATTAACAGGTTAGTGTGTCTATTTCCAGTTTAAAGCCTAGATATGATGGTACGCTGCTGGGGGATACCCGGTGTGCTGTGGAGCATATCTCATCCATTCTTTTGATTAAACTGGGTGAGAGTGTATGTTGTGTTACTGCCGCTTTGTTGGTGTGTTTTACAGGTTGTTTCTTTAATGGGAACTTGTTTTCATGATAGAAGCTGGTGTTTATTTCACCGGACAAAATTCAGACTCAGGTGGGAATCCACCCAGGCAGAGAGGGTGGAGATCAGTTTGAGTATGAAAAGAAGAGCTTGTTGACTTTCTTCTGTGGCCTCATGCTGGACACTGAGCTGCTTAGTGTTCAGGGAAGACCTAAGGTACAAACCTGCAAACTGAGAGGGGAGGAGCCCCTCACGTTGCCTAGGCTTAACATAGCTCCTCCAAAGTCACTGGAGCATGCCCTTGCTGGCATAAACTGCTCTCGTTTCATCAGCATCCTACACTGTTATCCTCAAAGAGGTAAATCAGCAAAGCTCCCTCTGGCTCTAAGAGTGTTTCAGATGACTGTGAAATCTGGAATGCTTTTTAAATGGTGAAGAGGTAGTGATTTATAATAGCCAAAACATACTCCACAGATGTCTATGTTGCCCATAACTCTCTGCTTCTTGGGTACAATGGTAACACTTCTGTTATGTGTCTCTGTTCTTTAAATTGTTCCATTTGGCACTCAGTTCACAATAATTCTCTTGAACACATTACTGTTTCTTGTGACACCATAAATCCTCTTTTAATTTTGGCCATTTATTGCCCTCTCAGTCCCATTTCAGGTTTTCTTTCAGATTTCTCATGGTTTTATTATAGATTTGTTACAGTGATGTCTCTCTTTCTTGGCATCATGTGATTAGCACATTAAGGTGAATATCTGTCATGATTCACTTCTGAACTGTACCAAGGATTTATTATTCAGGGAAACTTTTTTTATGTTCCTTCTTTCGTATATTTTACAAGCTTTCTTCTATTTATTTTGTGAGATTTTTTCCTTAATTACCACATTCTTCTCTTCATTTGGACTTCTTTGCATGTAGATGACATCTTGAACTCTTACGTCATCTGCTTGATGCAGAAGGACCAGTCAAACTTGGTAAGAAAATGTTGGGCTGTTGGGGTGTCACATACGAGATCCACACTGCAGTTCACTTACCTTTTACCTCAGTGTTTTATCCCTGTTATAGAGAGAGTGTTAACAGATGTACTTGTGTGGCTAAAGAGTATTACTGGCCTGGTTGCTAATTATCTTCTCTGGAGGGTCAGTCTTTCCAAGAATCAGCTTATTGAAATGAGGGCTGTCTGTGTCTCTTATCTCTCCCTCCTCTCCAACATTTCCTCCCTCTAGAAAAAGCTAAGTTTGCACAAGGCATGAAGAGCCTGGTATATTGTTTGTAGTAGAGGAATAGTTTTGAATTATAGGTTAAAAAAATATCCTGTGTATTTCTTTTCGGGGTTTATTTATAGAAGTTTTTACCTGTATAGCGAAAATGGATATGAGTGTTTGTCTGGATGGTTGTTCTTCTTGCTTCATTATATTTCTGCTGGAAAGTGAAGTCCTCCGCGTTTCATACCTTGAATAGTTTTCAGCTAATGATATATATGTGAGGTCTTTGAGCCCATCACTAGTTCCTGCATCCCGGGTCTGTGTAGATTTCTTGTTTGTGCCTCTGTGTTGTCTTCATTTGATAGTAAATAGTGGAGGGGAAGTTTTCTTATTCAGTGACTATGATATTGTTAGGTAGTGACTAAAGTTCAGATCATTTTTTGGTAATGTAGAATATGGCTGTTCCTCCATACTTAACCATCTATTGGTTGGTTTAGGTTTTCCATTACTGCTCAGTAGTGTTAGATTTAGACAAGCGAAATGTGTAATTGTAAATGCTGTTTGGCCGCCCTTGTCAATTCTTGCCTTTCTTAACTAAAAAGGTCGACTATTGAATTGTTGCAGTTGTCACTAGAATCACATTTTGGGCTTGCAGGAACTTCGCGTGTTTGTCTCGTTGTAAGATTCAAATTTGTTAGTGGTGGTTTGCAGGCAGGGCTGCCCTGGGGTTCCTGCATCTGTGGCCAGATCTTCCCCTGTGGTTTCTCACTGGGGGTAGGACCCCGGCAGTGAGGTTCAACCTCAGGTGAGCAAAAGTGTCTTTCAAGTAGCAGAGAATGTCACGCTTGTCTAGTGTCCTGATTTATTGTTTTGGTTCCCCTGCAGTACTTAGGCTGTTTCACATACTGACTTTTATTATCTGAGAATATTATCAGCAACAGATAATTTCCCTCGGTCATGGAGACAGATTTTAATTCATGCTTTCTTGGGTTTGAGACTGGGTTATTTGATTCTATCTGCTTCCACTCCTTAACTCCAGTAAGCAAAATCTAAATGCTGCAGGAAGGCAGATGCCAAAAATCAGCTTTTCAGAACAGGGGAAGTCTTTAGTGTTCTCTGTTCAGTGGTGTGTCAGTTGTAAACTCCTCATACTGATTTATAAAGCTTTGCATGGCCTTGGACTGTCTGATGAAACTGTCTTGATAACCACCTACTGTTGCTGCCTTCCTGGCTGCCTGTGGGACTGGATTTCACTCTGCCAGTCACAGAGCATTTTGCCATTATTCTTCTGCCTTGTGAAATTCTCCTTCCGTGATAAGAGCCATCATTCCACTGAGGCTTTGAAAAAGAAGCCTGTTTTTTGGTGGAACCACTTGACACCAGCAGCAAGATTTTCAGCTGGTGTTCTGCTACCCCTGATGCGAGTGACATAAAGCGGCAGTTTTATCAAGTGGTTCGTGATAGTTTTAAAATGTATTCTTATTATAATTTAGAAGACTTTTTGTTAGGAGGTAATTAATTATTTAATCAGTGTAAGTTTAAGGCTAGGAGTTGAGCTTTTCATTGTCATGCTGATATTTACTTCCTTGCCTGATTTAGCAGTTATGTCAGCTGCCTTACTTCTCATCTGTAGCAGAAAAGAGAGTAACTCTCTAGATCCTCAGCATAGATGTGCTCTAAATGTGCTGTGAATGCTGGTCAAACAGTAAAATGCTTTGGATTGTCTAGGGTCTGGTGATCCACCCTGTGAATGAAGGGTGTGATGCTTTAAAACCAAGCTGTTACTTGAAGAGAACCTACATAAATGTAAGTAAATCTCATTTTTAGAAGCAGTGGGGAATTCCTTTGGCTGCTAGGAATTCCAGATTATTTACACTGTGAAAACTTCTATGTAAACCTTTCAGTTCAGTTTGCAAAACTAGCTATGCTAAAATGAGTGGCATGGAAAGGTGGAAGCTTAGAGCTAGCTGCCATGTTCATTACAGACAGATTGTACTGGCATGTGGTATGGACATGAACAGGACAATAGGCTGGGTGTGAGGAGTGCTAACCTACCCTCCATCTCCCATAAACACCTCCCAAAACACAGCCCAAACCAAATCATGTGCAAAGAGAGTGAGGACACGTACTTTGTTGCTTTGTTGTGCTGTCCTGTTGGCCTTGAGCTGTTCCTCTGTGGCCACTCAGGAAGGACAGAAGATAGGTGGGATTTGAGAGAGAAATCCAGGCCATTTCTAAAATGGGGGAATGACTTCAAACTGAAAGAGAGTAGATTTGTATTTGATAATAGGAAAAAATATTAAAGAAACATTCCTCACTATAAGGGTGGTGAGGCACTGGCACAGGTTGCCCAGAGAAGTTGTGGCTGCCCCATCCCTGGGAATGTTCAAGGCCAGGCTGGTTTTGTCCTATAGGCTTTTTCTTGTTTGCAGCATACGTTTCTGTTTTGTGTTCAGTGTGTTGAAAGTATGTTTATGAAAATCTTGTCTGTAAAGAAAAACCCTTCCCTCTAATGTGCTTAGTTTTTTTATCAACGAAATGGAAACTAGACAAAAGGAAGTGGGTTTCTTTTTTCCTTCTAAGGAAGTATATATTGTTTTTTTTAAGGCAAATCCTCCATTCTCCCTTTACCAAATGAGAGTCTTTAACTCCAAAGAGAGGAGTATTGATTTGTCTCCTACAGTGAAACTGCTGAAGCATATAGGAAATGCGATGTTTGTGGTGTTTAAGAAAAAAAATGGAACAAAAAAATCCTTAATGACTCCCTCCCCCCTGCTTATTTCGGTAACATGAAGAATAAATTAAAGATGGGTTGTTAGCAGAGGTAGTTCTTCCTCAGGTCATGCCAATTCAGAGCTGGGCATGCATCTCAGTCCTTAAAGTGTGAGAGCTTATGAGCTGTGTATGTGTAACACAGAGATGGTGAGACAGACCTGAACCTGTATAGACACCATGGGGATATGATCAGTATCTCTGTAGCTTCCTCGGTAGGTGGGTGAGAGATTAACCACTGCACCCCTCCTTGGAGCCATGCTGGCTGTGTTGGTGCCATCCCAAGGTCCAACAAATGGGCTTTGCCTTCTCAGGGCTCAGTGATTCTCTGAGCACTGTTGTGTGCCTTCAGTCAGTCAGATAAGGTGCAAAATCTGCAGGTTGTTCAGCCAGACCTGCCTTGGTGTGATTGGTATTGTTGGATTACAGGATGGATTGGTTGGGGTCATGCTGCTCATGGTAGGTAGCGAACAAATGAAACCACTCCCTACAGTGTGAGCAAGATGGATGAGCACTGTAGTCCAGTCCTTCTGGCATTTCTTGGCCTGTAGGCACAGGCTCTGTGCTGAGAAAAGCAACTTAAGGGGTGATATTGTTAGATATCACTGAGGTAACAGAAGGTTACCTCAGTGTGCAGTTATTCACCATGATATACTAGGCCACCCACGTCCTATTTTGAAACTTGGGCCACTGCCACTGTCCAAGGATAAGGAGGGGACTGGAGACCAGTGAAGAGGGAATGACCCACTATGTTTGAAATACATTAAGTACCCTAATTCCTGCAAGCAGGCTGCCTTGAGAGATGCTATTCCTTGCAAGGATGGGTACTGCTCTTTGCTTCCAGCTCTTTCTGAGCTCAGAGCTCATCTGCAAATAGGAGGTGATGCCTTCAGCTGGTCAAGAGTCCCTGCCTTCCACAGAGCTGTTGCTCCTGGACCTCAGTGTTCCTCAGGAGGTGGGCACAGAATATCCCACAGAAGTGGTTACTTTTAACTCCTTGCTGCTACACAGATGAGGAAAGGGCCTCAGACATGCTGACAGGCAGAGGGTCCCAGTGCTGCTGAGCTTGGAGCCCTGATATCACAGCTCTTTTTGTTTTCTTCTCCACTTAAAGCACTATGTGCAGACAGATGAAAGTGCAGATGTCAGAAACTTTAATATATTATTGGGTCTGGGCTTTCATCTTGGCTAACTGCATCGATATTGCAAACAAATTTCACATTCATGAGATTATAACAATGACCATGGCTTCATTTAGTGTTATGAATGTATCCCATTGGGGATCCTCAAAGCCATTTAATACTCAAGTTTACATTTTCAGTCAGTCATCTAGTAGAAGATGACCGTGAATTCAAATGCCTCGAGTAACCTCCCTGTAAAAAGTGTTGAAAGGCACCTTCTAAAAGGTCCATCTAACTCCTGGATGGACTTTCTGCAGTCCTCAAATCCCTGCTCCTTTCCCTGGAGCTTGGCAGCTTTGCCCTTGGTGTGTCACACACTTGTGTGTTCTCAGAGCAGTTCTGCAGAGGACAAGCCAGGCAAATCCCTGGGGAAATTACTGGCTACCACCGTGGCTGGAGAGATGATAGCAGGCTGCATCCTCAGTTATAGGTGACGTTATAGGACTGAGGCCCCAGGAGAGTTTGAGGAAATGGAATGCTCCTCTTGATGTCTCTTGAATGCAGGTCACCACAGTCATGTGATGACAGACAAATAGAACGTAAATTTTGGATACACAAAGTGTCTTCTGGGTAACATCCAAATTACTGCCAACATGTTGGGTATTTTTCAGTATTTCATCTGTGTCCAGGGTTAATGTCAGTGTGACTTATTTCTGCATCAAACCTTTCACGTTACTGGTGAAGATGATCACTATTTCTTTTCTTTAAATTACAAAATGTGAAGCATTAAGCCGTTTTCAGTAAGGGAGCATTCACAGTCCTGCTCGCTCTGGTAGGAGTTTGGCTGAGGCACAGGAAGGGTGACCATGCCAGGGCCTCACTTGTGTCGGGCTCTTTCAGTCTTGAAGAGCTGTGAAAAGAAGGATTGACCTAATGCAAACAAATGTCTACATTTTAGGAACAACAGGAAGCAAATTGAGAGGATCACTGTTGTTTGCATCTTCAGGACAAATGTTCATACCTCTTTCAATAGTGCCTTTGATTTATTCACATACATTAGCGATGATTCAAAAACTAATAGAGGTTAAAACCAATCAGTAGTGCAATAAGATGCAGTGAAAAAGCAAAAGAATAGCAGGAATGAAGTAATCCCTAATGCAAAGCAGAAGTCATGGGCAAAAATATATCTGAATTGAAAGAAGAGGTAAAGAGATTTTAAAAGAAAAAACAAGCGAACAGCAAGGTTGGATGGGGCTTTGAGCAGCCTGGTCTAGTGGAAGGTGTCCCTGCCCATGGCTGGCAGGTTGGAACCAGATGAGCTGTAAGGTCACTTCCAGCTCAGACTTTTCTATGAGAACAAGCATCTGGTGAATCTGATTGGAAATGCTCTGAAGCCTGAGGAGGTAACTGTGAATCAGCCATGGATGAGAGCCCCGGTGGCCCAGCAGGTTGGCCAGGTCCCTGCTTGCCCTGATCCATCCAGGAGCAGGGTGAGGCTGGCAGAACTGGAGCCAAGCCTGGCTGGTGTCAGCCCTTGACTCTGCTGTTCTGGCAGACCTGGAGAAGTGAAGCTGTGCATTGTGGTTGCAGAGGCTGCTCTATGCAGGAGCAGGCTGTGCAGCCAGGTTGGCAGCTTCCTCCCACACAGCCTTGTTTTGTAACTCAGACCATTGCCATTGCGGAGGAGAGGAGCGGGGTGGTAAAGCTCTCAAGCCCGCTGGGTGATGAGCCGATGCCTTGGCTGCCAGAGGAGGTGCCACCTCAGGCAATCCTCCCTTTTTTAGCCAGGGCATCCTGAGACTGGACTGCTTTGCTGCTCACTCACAGGACATGCAGAATGGAAAGCAGGCATTTTGCAGGCCCCACCACGTTCACTGCTCTGTGGTGCGGGGAGCAGAAGCCATGCTGTGTGCCAGGAAGGCTGTGCTGCTGCTTCCCACTTGTGCCCCACGCTTCCTGATCTTCTGGGTGGAGGTCTGGGGCAATATCTTCCAGGTCATATTCAGACATTCATTTTCATTGGAGACCTGCTCTAATACTTTATTTGGACTTTGAGCAGCCTGGCCTGGCTGAAGGTTGGCATGTGGGGTTGGAACTAGATGATCTTTAAGGTCCCTTCCAACCCAAACTATCCTATGATGATTCCATGATTTTTTCTCATCTCTTGAAATTGTACAACAGGAAACTTCAGGCTTGGCACTGCACTGTGTAGCTGTTATCCCTACTTGATTTTTGGACTGTTTTTCATATGTAGGTTGTTGGATTTTACAATGCTTTTTGGTCCCGCTCAGGTAGGTGAACCTCTCAGCCTTCCCCACACATGCACTTCTTCTTTGTTTCTTTTTCCTTTTCACCAGGCTGCTTCTCATAGTACTGATGTGCTACTCTTGATAGCCAATTTTTTCCACCTCTGCCCAGTTCCCGTAAACTGTAGGCTTTGTTAACAAGATGAAGTCCTTCTATAGAGGAAATAATAGAACTAGACGTGCAACCCATGCTCTAGTTCTGTTCCTTGAAAAATATAGGTTCCTCTTTAATGATTACATGTAGGTTTTGGATATATTGAATCTAGGGAAGTACCGTTTCCTTTCCTTTATAACATATCCATTGTATTGTTGAATATAAGGAAAACGTAATAGAATTGTCACACAAAAGAGGTGAAAAGGATAAAACAACACCCTTGGTTGCTTTTAAGCCCCCCATTCTAAAGAGCAAGAGGGTCCTGGTTGGGTTTTTTGACCTTGTCTGTTTGGAGCTGCGAAGAGCTGAAGTTGCTGTTCAGCTCTACTGCATTCCACTAGGCTTTAGCAGTTTGCAAAGTGGGTTTGATTCGAGAGGTTAGGTGTTAAAAGCTGAAAAGACTGGTAGTGATACTCTCTACATACAGGTAAAGTTACATTTAGGTTTAAAATTAAGGTGAACAGAGATGTAGAGCAGTTGGGAAAAAGGGTCAGTTATGTTGGCTTCGCAATTAATTCATTTGGGGATGGGGTGGGGAAGGGGGAGACATGCCTTCATATTAGGAATATGATGCTTTCCCTGGTGTGTACTCAGAGCTCTTCCCTAGCAGTGGCAGGAAGGAGAATACCCGATGCCAGTGGCAAGGGAGGGTTACTGGCTCTGTATTTCCGGTGGAATGATCTGCATGAAATCTCTTCTGTCACTCTGAATGGAGGCATGGAATAATCTCTCAGTAATCTCTGAACACGTCCCTTGCGTTTCATAAAGGAACTAAGATCTGTGAAACAGCTATTTTGTCTGTCTTACACCTTCCTCTGCTATTTGTTTCCCTTCTTAGTAAGAAGCTGTTGTTTAGAAGTAGCTGGGCCACAAGCTCATCCTTCTGGAGGTCGAATAACACTACAGGCAGTGTCTTCCTGAAACTGGTTAAGTTTTGACTTTTTGCCTTAAGAGACAGTGGGAGAAAAGGTAGATGAAAGTAAACTCATCCCTCCTTTCTGCATTACCTTAGCTCTGGCTTCATTCCTTTCTCTCTTTTTTTCCTTCTAACACATCACATTATTGTTTCAGACCCAAAAGACACTCTTTACGACTTGTGTTAAATAAAGGCTTTATTGAGATTGTTGTTGTTGTTGTTAGGCTCTAATTAAGCTCCTATATTAAAAAGGCAATATGCTGAGCACTCAAGCATGTTGCATTCCTGTTTTTCGGGAGCCGGTGGGATGCAGAGCCCCGGCATCTGTCACTGCCATCCCTGGAGGTGTACCCTGGAGAGGGAACCCTCCGCACACAGCGGCAGAGTAACATCACCTGAACCCTTCCATCTCCCTCTCCTCCCCTCGCACACAGGCGCACACACACGTAGCGAGATAGTTTTGCTGTCTGTCGCTTCTGCTTTCTGTTGCTAAGTGAACAGCTCTAGCTCACACGCAGAGCAGAGCCAATAGCATCCTGACCTCCGGAGGCTGGTAAAAGCTGAAGAAAGGGAATCCAGCGGTGCTGTCTTTTCTTTGCCCTCCTCTCACCCTCCCTTTCACAGGGAAGTGGAGAGGAGAGAGGGAGAACACAGGATGGTGGAGATAATTTGTAATAGCCAGTCATGTTCTGGAGATAAACGCAGTAATACCTGGGGAAAGAAAGAGAATATGATGCTCCTTTGTATTTGTACGAGCACACACAGGCAGCAATGTCTTTCCTTGTGCTGTGAGCTCCAAGCTGTGATTAGGAAATCAGTTAACACGGTGGAGTTATTTTGCCGTTAATCTTCTACTAATCACCGGGAGTGGAATACATTGTGAGGCTCATCTTTCCCTCAACCAGAGAAACATTGAGTGAGGCTTCAGCCCTTCCCCTCTCTAATTACGGCACATTTATCACCTTACAGCTATTGTTTCCTTGCTCTCCTCCCTGAGTGTTTGGGAAGGGGGAGGTTGCTCATCGCGCTGCAGACACTTGTCTGGTTGTGGCAAACAGCCACACGGTCAGTAGCTGTAGGAATTGGCCATCTTGTAGTCATATTTTGTAAAAAGAAACAGGTTGTGGCTCACTTCTCACGAACAGAGCACAGGATTTTTGAGATTCAAGTGATAACCTTGGGAGCTTAATGTTCAGTGTTAACCTACTGTGAAGCCTTCTTATAGGTTATTTTTTTTCTTGTATTTGGAGGTCTCCCTGTTTAAGTATGTTTGCATCGTGATCAAAGTTTTCTAGACACAGCAAAGAAGTGAGTAAATTTTATATGTAAACCGTCAGAGCTGGTGATAAAGTGCCAGTGTAAAGTACCTGTGTTTGCCTTGCCGCTGGCTGGCTTCTCCTGTTGTATGGGGGAAATATAGCACTCACCTTGCCTCTGAGCAGCAGTGAGGATGGTTGCAGTTAGTTGTGGATCTGGAAGGAGAAAATATAACCTTTTTATAAGTGTAAATGAGAGGAGCATGTTCTGCAGTTATTGTTTGGGTGCCCCAGCCATCAAGTTGACCCAGCTGCAAATGTCAAGACATATGGTGGGCAGCTAAACAGTATCTGCAGGGGGTCAGTGGTTCATGGGGTGAATTGCCCCTCAGAACTGGTGGCTGGACCTAATGAGCTGAGTAAACCTGGGAAACTCAAATACACCATTAAGGGAATGAGATTTTTTGCAAAGATTGTACCCACAGATGACAATTGATCCACTTAAGCCCCATCATGATCATTAACAGACAGTTTATCTATCGATGGCTCTGAGCAGTAGCAGTTAAGGGTTTCCTGATAATCTAAAAGGATCAGCAAAGACCGATTTTCTTCAGTTATCACCAGCAGATGATGAGCAAACAGTTAAATCCACCACCATATATCATAGGGCATAATTTAACTTACAGGTTGTAGGTAATGTAATAGAACATGTAGACTGAACCAAAAGACAGTTGAGCTTTTCCTGAAGCACTGGAATGGCTCCACTTCAGCATCTCTGCTGACAGTGGAAAACGGAAGGCAGGGTGGTGTCTGGTGAGGATATCAAGGCAAGGATTTAGGGAAAAAGACACTTCTGTCTGCTAAGGAAGAGAAGCATGAAATTTGAATCCATGCGATTCTGTAGTTTAACATAGGTTCAGCAGTGCTTCACTGGGCATTCCTTTAAATCACAGGATGCTCTGCTTGCAGTCAGGTACCATGTGAATCACACATGCCTTTTGCCTTGACATGTCACAGCTCCCACTGTGCCACCGAGCATGGACATGACACTGGCCCTTTCAAGCCAACAGAAACCACCTGTTAGTAAGTACCTGGCGAATTTGTTTAGTGCTTTTCACCATTAACACCCCGACTGCCTCTTTAACCCTGCTGACTACTGTAAAAGAGGGACAAAACTTCAGAGAGCTTGCCACAGTCAATAATTTTGCATTGTAGGATGAAATATAATGTTACAGCTGTCACCTTTAATTAACAGATGACACGTTGTCAATCCACAATTGTCAATCTCATCTTTATTTCCTGTTTTGAACAGCTCCCTTTGCAATACTACCCGATTAACTGCCCTCACTTCAAATAATTTACATAAAAACATGGAAGTGTGCTTGATGTAAAAGAATCATAGAATCTAGTCCAATACCCCTGCAATCAGCAGGGACATCTGCTAGATCAGGTTGCGGAGAACCACATCCAGTTTGGCCTCGGATGTCCCCAGGGATGTCACGTCCACCACCTCTCTTGAGCAACCTGTGCCAAGATTTTTCCACCCTCATTGTAAAGAATTTCTTCCTGATGAAGCCTGAATCACCCGTCTTTTAGTTTAAAACCATTACCCCTTGTCGTATCACAGCAGGCCCTGCTAAAATGTCTCTCCCCATCTTTCTTATAGGCCCCTTTTAATGACTGAAAGGCTTAAATGAAATAGTTGTGATCCATACATTTCACGAAAACAAAATAACTAGGGATGAATTTGTCCCTGCTCAGAGGCTCTGCCCTCAGAAGTGACAGAGTGCATTCACGATTCCGCTGCCCCAGAGTGACCATTGCTATGTATGTGTGTTCATGTACTTCCGCAAGGTTATTTTTGCTTGCTTAAAGTCATTGAGATCTCTGTATAATGCTGCATGGGAGTGTTTCTTACTACTTCGGCTTGTTCACTCACCAAAGGTGTGAGTTTACACCATAGGCCTGTTATGTTTTACTGCTGTTATAAAATTCCAACAAAGATTGTTTCCCTCCTCCCTTTTGCAGATTTATTTTAATTCTCTTGTACAAAATCCACTGTGTGCAAACCCATTTGTCTGTCTCAGCTGTCGTGTTGTGTGGTGTTCCCAATGTGCCCATCACCATGGTATCTAAGCACTTTTTAATACATTCCATCTGAAATTTGCCGCGTTTCAAGCTTAACAAAGCTTTGATAAGAGGAAGGGCTAAGGAAGAAATAACAGTTTGGAAGAGTAGTTGGAGAAGAAAAATAGGTTCAGATCATCCGAGTGGTTACTTTTCCGCAGAGGATTTATACAAATAAAATTTTGGTATGCAAACTTAGGGCTGACTTTTGTCAGTTCAATTTACCCTCTGAACCTGGAGTTTATTGATTGCCTGTCACTACCCATAACTGCAGCATTCTCTAATCTCTTCTGTAGCTCACTCGGGCTTTGTTTGCGAGTTGCCAGGCTGCAGGGTAAATAAATTGATGTATCAATAGCTGCCCATTGTAGACTTCTCTTACAAGCGCCCTTCTGGCACAACAGGAAACTCAAATTGTTTAAGTTGGTTTGGCAATTAACTCCAATTAGGCTAATGTGGAATATAGCCTTGCAGCCTGCCAATTTAAAGATTACGCTTTTTCATTGGTGGAACTAAATTAATTCAGGTGCTGGTATAGTATTTTCTTCTTGTGCAATCCAGCAGTGGAGACATGGGGCTTGAAACTTGGCATTAGATCATTTGGTGGTTCTTGAATCCCTTCCTCGCTGTGCCACAGCTGAGGGAATGCAGTTCCCCTTGCTTTGCCTTGATGCAAAGGACTTTGGGGTGCGATCCCACTGAGATCGGAGCATGTTTTAATATATCTTTGCATGCTTGCACATGTGTTCACACAGAAAGTACTCTGTGTCCCAAAAATCTGTCTGGGAAAAGCAAATACTGACTCCCCCTTGACTTGCATGTGACGCAGGTGGTTGTTTCTGACCTGCCAGGTTGGAAGCTAAACGGCTTTCTAAAAAGTCAGAAGGTACTTGAGGTGAAAGTGGAGAAACAGGCTTAGTTTTGGCCTCCTGGTGTTCAAACCCACACTGTATAAAGGTGAATCTCTCGTTCCCCTGATTACTTGGATTTATACAATTCCTCTTGTCTGGAGAACTCCAAAACCATTCTTGGTGCAGGAGAGTTAATTTCAAGACACAAAATAAGTGTATGTATTAGAATGTAATATAAAATTATCTGTGGCTCTTAAAATATTTAACAGCATGAAGTGGATCATTCCTCCCCGGTTTTACACAACTGTGTAGAATTTCTGTAGTGTCATACGCTCACTATTAATCATCCAGATAGAACTGTCATCTTTGTGGGCTCTGCTGGAATTGCTAAGGTGCCCTCTGCAGAAGATACTGTGGCTAATGTTCTCATTACAGACTAATTGGCTAAAGAGACTTCTCTCACATTGTATTTAGTCTGATTGATAGTTTTCTATCACCTGATGGGTGGAATGGACAGCCAAAGCAATTATCACAGCAAAGAGTGCTATATTCCTGAAGATTTCAGGCAGAGACAAAAGACCCTTATAATATTATGTCTAGTC
This sequence comes from Amazona ochrocephala, assembly GCA_039720435.1. Classification (NCBI taxonomy): domain Eukaryota; kingdom Metazoa; phylum Chordata; class Aves; order Psittaciformes; family Psittacidae; genus Amazona; species Amazona ochrocephala. The sequence continues at coordinate 70,066,151 of CM077879.1, forward strand.
AGTGCCAGCTGAGATTTTGTTTAACTGTTAAACGGTTTTAGTTCTTTTGGGGTTTGTTATTTGTGTTTTGCTTTTTCTGTGTATTTGGTTGAGTATTTTTGGCTGTTGAGTGTTTTTTTTGTTTTGTTTTGGTGTTTTTTTTTTTTTGTTCTGTTTTATTTTTATTTTAATTTATTTTTTTATGAAAGCACAATTCAGAATGCCTCGAAAATTCTGTAAGTCAGGCAACCTCTGCCCTGATTTTGGGTTGTGGGGTTAGTGCTTTGACATGAAGTGACCCTAAGTGGGTGTGGAGGGTTAAAAACAAACAGAAGCATCATGAGGTAATAACAGACAGTATTCTGGAGAGATTTATACCTGAATGGGCCTTGTGATTCATAAGTGCTGGGCTATGTGCTATTTAGATAGTAACCCTTAGACACGGGCATTATTCAGATTCTTTTTGTGCTTATTTTCCTTTCATGTAGCTCTAACAGTTTTGAAGGAATGTTTGTGCAGTAATTGAGATGCAAAGGGTTTTTTTCCTTTTTTTTTTCTTTCTCTTTGTAGTTAGCGCTTTGATTGCTGAAATCACTCCTTGAAATGAACAGGCAGGTTTCTGGAGACAGGCAGAGCGTGTTGTACAGTTCTCTCACAGGCCTCACTTCCAGCACTTTGGGAATGTTTGCTGCTTTTCCAGCATCAGTGTCAAAGCTCAAATTCCTTCTTTCTGAGCCCAGGAAGCCAATGTGGGCTCTGGACCGTGGGCTCTGGAGTGTGGCTGGCCCATGTTCTCAGCACCCATAGCCTGTGGCACAATGCTGCTGCTGGCACCCACAAAGCATAGGGTAGCTGAGCCACAGCAGGAGCAGCCCAGCTCTTTGTCTTGGAACCGTTGGGTTTGTTCAGCTTGGAAAAGTGAAGGCCTCTGCGAGACCTTAAAAAGTCTTATAATACCTAAAGGGCTTACAAGAAATCTGGAGAGGAAATTTTTACAAAGGCAGGTAGAGACAGGACAAGGGAGAATGGCTTTAAACTGATAGAGGGGAGAATGAGATTAAATATTAGGAAATTCTTCCCTGTGAGGGTGGGGAGACATTGGCACAGGTTGCTCAGAGAAGCCGTGGGTGCCTCATCCTGGCAGTGGTCAAGGCCAGGCTGGACGGGGCTTGGAGCAACCTGGTCTAGCGGAAGGTGTTGCTGCCCATGGCAGGGGTTTGGAACTGGATGAGCTCTAAGGTCCCTCCCAGCCCAGACCATGCTATGGTTCTATGATTCCTTTTGATAATGGCAATGCCCCAAACTGATAAGAGAAAAGAAGGGTATGTCATGCACTTAAGTTTTGGCCGCCTTCATAGGAATTTTGATGGAGGGCTGAAGAGAACATGAGAACTGGTAAGAATCACTGGCCAGGACAGAAGCTGCCAGGAAGGCCAGCGCTCCTCTGTGGGGTTGCTTTCACAGTTCTGGGAGGAACAGCCATGCAGGACTCTTCTCCTCATCCTGTTCTTTCCTGCCCTGGCACTGTTCCCTCAGCCCTGCAGCCCACTGTGCCACTCCAGTGTCTCCTGGAAGCAGAGGTCTGCCTCCCTGGTACTGCGCTCCCTGTGGATTCTGTACAAACACCCTCTTAGAGGTTGGCTTGGAAGCTCATCTCTGGTAATGTATTACTTTTAAGTCAGCTCATTTGTAGCAGAATCATTTTAAATAAGCTTTCCTTGCTTCATTAAAACTATAATGAGAGCCAGAAGAAAAGAAATTTCTCAAATAAGGGCAGGTGACACAGGAGGGTGTAGATTCCTTTTCAAATACAAATTGGAAAGCACATGCATGCTGTATTCCCTTTTCCTTCATAATTTTACTGTATATTCTTGCCCCTTCATAGCGGGGACCCCATAGGATGTCAGGTAGAGAGTTTGGGCTCTGTCCTACGAAGCCTGTAATCTGAATGGATGCGGAGAAAAGGGAAATGAGAGAAAGCGCAGAGGAAAGGAGAGGGTTACTGTGATAAAATCACATGGCTGTGTGCATGCAAGTGCATGGATTGCGCTTGCTTGAAGTGTTTAGTTACTGAGAGCCTATAAGCCAGTGCTCTTAAAAAGCACTCCAAGAGGGCTGAGTGGAGCAAAGGGAAAATGTGCTGGAGCGCTGAATCGTCTTTAAATCTTGTCATGTACTTTGGCTCTGCATGGCTGGCCCACAAATTATATCTTTGGGCCGCGGCAGTAGCAAAATAAAAGAAGTACTGGACACTGCTGATCTTACAGCTATTTTGAGAAAGGCAAGTTTTAAGCTAAGCATTTCTTTCATCCTCTACTGTTATTGACAGACAAGGACGATGGAAGCTGGAAGCATTCTCGCCCCGTTTTTTGGGTAGCGGTAGCTTTGTAGCGACTCTGCACCCTCCCACACAGAAAAGGCAGAGAACATGTAACTCAACGTGACACAGGGCTTGTTTACATTGCAGAATATGTCCTCTTGCATTAGTATGTAGATTAATCAAGAGCCAGGCTAGGAAGCGTCAGGAGCGTGCATGCTAAGTGTTGATGCTTTGTTATTTAATGAATACACTAAATAAATGGACCAAAGGGATAAGTGCAGTTAGAGGCCCCAAGGACAACAAAATGCTGCTATAGTACAGTGACAAACCACTTAGAAATGCAGTAAGCCTCATCTTTAAATTGCTTGTGCAGTCCGCTCCCTTGCATAGACAGGCTTTGTTTCTTGCTTCAAAGTTCATTTCAGTTCATGCTTGAACATAATGCAGCTCCTCATAGGATCCTCAATAATAAATACATCAGAATAAAACTTTAATGATAAAATAGACAGTGTTCTGATCGGAATTACACCAAAGCATTCGCTTTCAAACTCAAGTGGGGGAAATTCGGTGTTAAACTTTATTGTTCTATTAGCATTTTAATGAAAAGACTTCCCAGGCATTCCCTAAAGGTAAAGAAATGAGCCGCCTCTTAAAAGCTATATTTTATTAAGAGATGCAACCTAAGATGCCATAATTGCGCTTCTGGGTGAGGAAGAGGACAGTTTGGACTAAGGCTGAAATTACAGTCAGTAAGGAAGTATCCGTTTGCTTCTTCCACCTGCTAATAATGTGTGATTTTCCACATGCCAGCCATAGCCAGCCAAAGTGGGGGTTTATTCGGTGTCAACATTTGCTGCTCACTGTCTGTGTGAGCCATCCCAACTTTTTGCCTTTATTTTAAAATGTACTGTCAAAGTTCCATTGTAAGTTTCTGCCCTGCCTGCCGTGATACTGGCATATGTAGCCCTTCATTGTTGCATGTGAGGAATTACTCAAGGTTTTATGACACAAGTCTTCTGGGAAATCTCAAAGTGTCAACACCCCAAATGTTGGGATGATGCTCCCTCCAGACAAAATGACATGCCTCTTCAGCCCCGGTGCCGTGCTGGAGGACTGGCTTGGAGAGTGCCCCCAGACCCTAGTTTATAATGGTTACATGAGAATATAACAGTTTATAATAATACATTAGAAAAATATACTAGAATTTTCACTTCGTGTGTGTCTCTTATCCTAGAATCACAGAGTGGTTTGATTTGGAAAGGACCTTAAAGATCAACTACTTCCAACTGCCTGTCATGGGCAGCGACACCTTCCACTTGACCAGGTTGCTCCAAGCCCTGGCCTTGAACACTGCCAGGGATGGGGCAGCCACAGCTTCTCCGGGCAATCTGTGCCGGTGTCTCACCACTCTCGCAGTGAAGTCTAATGTAAATCCTCTGTCAGTTAAAGCCATTCCCCCTTGTCCTGTCTCTACATAACCTTGTAAAAAGTGCCTCTCCAGAACTCGTGTCAGCACTGGAAGCTGCTCTAAGGTCGGAGCCTTTTCTTCTCCAGGCTGAACAAGTTCAAGGATTCCCAGACAAAGAGCTGGTGCTCCACCACCCTCACAGTGAAGAATTTCTTCCTACTATCTAATCTAAATCTAGCTTGTACTGGGTCAAGTTTCTATTTTGAAAGAAGTTTGTCAATGGCTTGATTTTTTTATATAGTTACATAAACTGAACACCTATAGCGGTTGCTGTCACTGTTTCACTTTCATGTAGTATGAATCTGTACTGCTGCCAGTAGTGGAGGCCCCACTTTTGAACCCTTGTTCCTGCTGCCTTCCTGTGTCAGCACCAAATTTCCCACAGCTGCAGAGTAAGGTGGCTGGTGGGGCTGATCCAGCAGAAAATAAACTGATAAAATGAAACCCAGGCTCCTGCTGTACTTGTAACAACATGGTCTTATGATGGGTTAAAGTGGTTCTATAGTGGTACCTGTATGGTGTGAAAATGCAGATCTATATCTGGGTCCTAGTTTCTGCTTTTGAAAACTGAATTTGAAGACTGGCATCACATTTTCAATGCAACCCCCAGATGGCAAGTTCCTTTCCCCAGAAAGCTGGTGATCTGAATTACAAAGCCGGTCAAGCAGTGTGTGTGATTGGATACAGCCAAAGACCATGCAGATATGTAGATAACACTTGTGTAAACGCAGGACATTCTTTTTTTCCTTTATTTTTATTTTTGATAATACCTTGGAATTGTAGTCCAGGCCAGGTTGGTTGGGGCTTTGAGCAACCTGGTCTAGTAGAAGGTGTCCCTGGCATGGGGTTGGGACTAGATGAGTTTTAGGGTCCCTTTCAACCCAAACCATTCTATACATTTCCATGCAGACAAGAAGTGGGAAGAGAACAGATGGTTGTGGAAGACTAATCAAGACAGGAGAGTATTAGCATGACTTCAAAGGCAGGGAAAGGGTGATCTTCACTTGCATAAGCTTTTTCAGTCATAAGACACCAAGTGAAATGTTGTGCAGTCATACACTGAAGTCAAAGAAGGATGCTTATTGAGCAGGCAGAAATGGCAGAAGGTAAATACAAAATGAGGACAGAGTTGTGGTACTGGTATCCCTCTAGCAATACATCCTGGTAGCTCAATGGAGTTAAAGCAACATTGGTTTAATGTTTCAGCTCAAATTGGTTGCAGGAGGGGTGTTAAAAGTATTTGTGGTTCCAGTGAAACAAACCTTAGAACTCAAATAAGGCCCTGAAGGTCAGGTCAGGTTGAGAAGGATTTGAGCATGATCTGGGCAATAGGAAAAAAAGCACAGGTAGATCCTCAGAACTGCTTTTAGTGTAGAAGGCAAGGGGTGGAGGTAGAAAGAAAGGCAGGTCTGACTTACACTGTAACCAAATATAAAACTTGGTGGGGTAGGAAGATAAAGCATTTATCAATTGGTGTACCAAATTAAAATTTTTCATTAGAAGACAACTCCTGTTATTGGCAGATGTGGAAGGTTTCTCACTTTTGTTTTCAGTCTTTAATACCCAGCTCCTCTACCTCAAATGTTGCCCTCATTCGATTATCAGGGTGCGTCCCTTCTAGAGGAAACCCAGGCTCAGGAGCCTAGTTAATTCTCTGTTCAAGAGTGGTGTTGAGAATGAAATATTGTGATGCTAAATGCAAGCTCACATTCCCCATCTTCCTCCAGAGGTGGATTGGAGCAGGAGGCTCCTGCCAGAAGTCTGGCTATAGCTGAGCAGGTGGGGTGCCATGAGCATGGGACTCCTCTGTTCATGCCTCTGTGCTTTGCCATGCTACTGAAGCAGAACAAGAAGCTCAGTTGGTGGCGGGGACCCAGTTTGCTGGTACTTTCTAGGGTTGAGCATGTTGTACAGGGGTACGGGGGAGCTGAGGCTCCCAGCTGATCTGTTGCAGCTCAGATACAGATTTTAGTCTTGATTTTGGCTGACTAAAATTTCATCAACTTTTATAATTAGTTTTAATACAGTTTTTCATAAAAGGTCATCAGATGATACAGGGGTTTGTTGCTGCTCTTGGTGTGGAGAGTGATGGAAAAGATTTGTTGATAGCGGGGGCTTCTGCACAACCATTTTAAACAACTTCTGTTGATGTAACAGTTTGATTTGGAGGAAAAAATGTTGTTTATACTGGAATAGATTGTACTTTATATTTGGCTTAAACCTTTAAAAGCACAGGCAGGAAAATAATATGGTTAGAGAGAGTATATTTAGACCACAGCTACATCTCTAGCAAACTAAAACGTACAGCAGCAAATCAGCACCTCTAAGGATCTGTCTTTAGGTCTGCTTGACTTTGGAAATGGTGTCGCCTCTCTTCATGCCTCCATTTCCTTCTACATGAAGTCTGAAGACAAAGTCTGCGGTTTGTAAAGCTCCCCGGTACTTTTATGAGAACCGAAAATTGTTTCTAGCAGTGATGAGATAGGCCTGGAAAGAAAGATGGTCCCTTGCCAGTGAGGAAGGGAGAGAACAAGTGGGATAGTAAATACCTGAGTGTAAGGGATGTGCAGATGGGAGAATAGGAGGGGCACAAGAATACAGTATGGGTGGTCCCCAGACCATGGTACACACTGATTTGGGGTGAGCCTGCAAACATGCGGCATGGACAGTTTCAGCTCTGAGGCTGGTGAGGAGCAGGAGGTGGCCAGCCCCTGTTCCTGCTCTCTCCAAATGAAGGAAGCTCATCTGTGGGCTGCAAACATCGCTTCCAGTTTCTCACAGCTAAGGAAGCAAAAAGCCAAGGGCAGTGTGACAGGAGAGAAGAGAACGGGGCAGGTAGCATTACGGGGCTGTAAGAGCTTCACAGAAGGATAAGTGGAAGAAAAGTGGGGAAAAGGAGTGAATAAAGAATAACTCAGTCTGATCAAACAAGTTAAACAAGCCTTTTGAATGTCATTTCACCCTCTGAACATCCTTAAACTGAACAGAATGGGGGAGGAAAAAGCTCCCTAAAAGAGATAGAAGGGAAATGGATGCTTTCTGCAGCTCAAAGGAAATAGGAATTCTGGGTTAAAAACCAAATCTATTATAGAAGAGGTATTTAAATTGATTTATCTGTAATTTGCAGAAAATAATAAATTAGTGGTTTGCTTATTGCGTATTGTGAAGAACGCGCGCAACTGTTGGGCTAATGTAAAAATGGCATTTCAGTAATAATTATGGATATCTTGCTTCAGCCTCATTTAGAAACATGTAATTGAAGTGATAGATAGATGTAGTGCTTATAAATAGTTTAGGTTTGCTAATGTAATAATGAGCAGTTCTTTTATTCTCTCTTTTGCTAGTTTTATCTTTTCCCACGTGTTTTTGCTTCTGAAGCATTTTTTTTCCCCCTCATTCACCCTTCCCTGATTATGACCAACAGCATTCCCAGGGGATGCTTCACCAGGCGGTTACGGTTTTACGTGCTGGGAGCTCAGTCCCTTGCTGCTGGGTGGGTGTCACAAGTGCGTGGGGGCTTAGTGGAGCAGATGTACCAAACACACAGAGTTGTAGCAGACTGGGGAAGAGGTGCGGGGAGTGTGCTGCGTATCCAGTGGGTGGAAGTGCAGCTGCGTGAGGGGTTTCTCACTGGGGCAACTGGTGGGAAGGGATGAAGGCTGTGGAGAAAGAGGGATGGGGAAGGCAATGCAGCATGTCATGGGTTAGTAACGTCACTGTAGCAAATGTTGATAATCAAGAGAGTGGTGACACAGAACCCACAGCAGCCTTCCAGCACCTCAAGGGCCTACAGGAAGTCTGGAAAGGGACTTTTTAAAGGGCAGGTAGTTACAGGACAAGGGGGAATGGCTTTAAACTGACAGAGGGGAGATTTAGATTAGTTATTAGGGAGAGATTCTTAACTGTGAGGGTGGTGAGGCTCTGACACTGGCTGCCCAGAGAAGCTGTGGCTGCCCCATCCCTGGCAGTGTTCAAGGCCAGGCTGGATGGGGCTTGAAGCAATCTGGTCTTGGTGGAAGGTGCCCCTGCCCATGGCAGGGGGTTGGAAATAGATGAGTTATAAGGTCCCTTTAGGCTGAAACCATTCTATGATTCTATGAAATGATGCAAGACATGAGGAATAAAATTGTAACATGTGTCATGTATGTTTAAGTACTAATGAAGTCCAGGGAAGGAGAAGGAACTAGGAATGTGAAATTCTGGATACAGCAATGCCGTATTTCCCTGTAAACGAAACATCTTCAGGCAGATGACTTTCCATGAGTAATTTCTGCCACTCAGGTCTCCCTAGACATTAGGAAACTCCAAGTTCACTAGTTTTTGCACTTGCAAATGAAGGGTAGATATATACAAGCTGCTGGGTCTATGTACCGGAAGAGTGTATTGAGACCAGCTGAAGAAGAAGGTATGATACAGGCTGGGAGCTGCTGAAAAGGCTGTTCTGTAGGCTGTCCCCAGCATTGCCTAGAGGGCTGTCTGGGCCTGTAATGTCCAAGAATTTTGTTAGTGTTTTCCTAGTGGTTAAGGAGTTGCTGGTGTCTTTTTTTCTTTATGCTTTAAGATCTACCAAGGAAGCTCTTAGGTTCTAACTTATTGCTACTTTTAAGATGTGTCAGGCAATGAGCAGTAGTTAGGTAGCCATAACCTGCAGTATTGATACTGCATAAACATTCCTGAAAAACTTCTAGGGACTTCTGTCCAAAATATATTTGCTCTCATCAAATTCCGATGGTGGAGTTTGTTGTCACTTTGTGCTCTTTTATCTTCCAAACTCTTTCATTTTATTTTCTCATGCATAGGCAGGTTAATGTCTAAGTAGTTGTTATGCGATTTTTGTTTTAACTGAAGAAATACAAACAGCATCCAAATGTTAAACTGAAGGATGGAATGTATCTGAAAGCTTATAATGGCAAGGAAGCTAACACTTGTCTTCCTCTGTTGGTAGTGAACTGGTTGCAGGTGGAATCTGCATGTGACAATGCACTCTTTGTAGCAATGGCTTCTTCCCCCATTGTATCTGTAAGGAGGATGAAGAATCTTCTTCAGAAGTAGGGACAAAGTATAAGTGACATAACAGCAATGCATTTTCATTTTTGATGTTGAAAACATTTGTTAACATGACTTTCGCTCTTCCCTGTCATCGGTGGGGAATGTTTTCAAGTATCAGCAACTTCTCAGATGCATTGTTTTGAAGAGCAAAACTAGTAACCTCTTGGACCTGCCAATGTCAACCACTAGCTTAGAGGCCTGTTAGTGAAACTAACACAGAGAACCAGGCAGTCAGTAAAAGTAAAATCAGTAAAAGTGTTTCATGTGCAGTAGATCTTCTGAGGGGGAAAAGGTATATTCTTCTTAATGGCAAAATTGCTAAGAAAAACTTAGTAGGGTTTGTGTTGTTTTCTGTGATGTGATCTGTTTTTGAATTGGTTTCACCTACAGGATTATTGCTTGGGAACTTTGTATGTGGACAAGCCAGGGTCAGGCCTCTGGGAGAGCCTCTTTCTGCTCACACTGAAGTAAATGGCAAAGAAAATTTCCACTGGCATCCCTGAAAGTGTGATTGAACTTGAATTGCCTTTCGAAAGCGGTGGTAGAAAGAGAGGTTGTTGCAGATTTTCATATTAGGTCGATAGCTCATTTGTGTGGGCTGGAACAAATACAGTTGGGAGGCAGGTGAGTGCTTGAGGTACAGCGTGTGTGGAAAGTATGACTTGCTTTCCTCAGGCTGTGAAGAGTATCCCCTTATCTCTTTGCTTCACAGCATCAATTCCCCAGATCAGAATTATCAATGAGATGTTATAGGGAGAAAGGAGGGTAAAATAGAGCATTTTAAATGAGAGGAAGCTGAAAACATAAATTCCAGGGGCAGATGTCTGCCCATAAGGATATTGGGGGGGGAGGGAACTACCTTAATGCTGCTGTGTGTGTGACTGAAATTGTAAGTCCATGGTATGTGTTTTGGGATTTTTGGTTTCTTTAGGAATTTCATTTGTTTTGTTTTGGGGATTTTGTTTGTTTTGTTTGTGTTTTAAACACTCAAGAAGCAGAATGGGTGTCTATCACATCCCTCCTGCCTGGGTTATGCGCAAGGCCCTCTGTAAAATAATGACTGGCCTTTTATGCGTAGTGTTATGGTTTCTTTCATTCTGTGAGCAGAGCTGGTTATTCAATTTCAGTGTCCACTAAAGCAATCTCCAAAAGCAGTTAAAATAAAACTCATTACAGTGTGTATGTGATACGGTATGTTTAGAATCCTGAGAATGTGCTGCAATAAACTTTCACTGGCTTCACTCTCCACAGCCACAGATAACAAAATTTACATTACCACTGTGAATAAGAAACTGAAAAGATGAATCCCTGCAGAATGGAGTCTGAGGACCATTGTTTCTTTGTCTACTAAGAGGTACTTATTTGTTTGTGAGAGAAATCCAGAAGTCACCTCAGGAGGTGAAATCTTCTGTATTTCTTGAAGATGAAAATAAGCATTCTGTGACTGACAAACAGCTGAGTTTCCTACAAACACAGATTTAGTTTTTCATCCTTCCTTTTATTTTACCACTTGGTTCTTCTAAGCAGCGTGAAAATACCTTCGGCCTTTTCTCCCTGTTCCTGGGATGTACTGTCCTTCCCAGAGGCTGGGCTGATGTTTGTATAAAGCCACTTATGCAGGCACGTCTTGCCTAGTGAAATGTGGCCATGGCTGAGATAACCCAGGCCTTGTTAATACTGAACGTTGAGTAAACAAGGCAGGTCATATCCATTGTTACTACTTACGTCTAAATGTAGTGCAGCATCCTTAGCTGAGAAAGGTCAAGTGAAACACAGGTCTGATCTCTGTGAGAGCGGTTTTATTTATTTATTTTTCCCTGTAAAAGACAGAAACACTAGATTCCTCAACTCTGGAGGGCTGGCTAAGGCGGTTTGAGAGAGCTGGGCTTGTTCAGCCTGGAGTAAAGAAGACTATGGGGAGACCTTGGAGCAGCTTCCAGTGCCTAAAAGGGTTACAAGAAATCTGGAAAGGGGCTTTTTAAAGGGCAGGTGGTTACAGGACAAGGGGGCATGGCTTTAAACTGACAGAGGGGAGATTTAGATTAGGTATTAAGAAGAGATTCTTAACTGTGAGTGTGGTGAGGCACTGGCACAGGTTGCTCGGAGAAGCTGTGGCTGCCCCATCCCTGGCAGGGTTCAAGGCCAGGTTGGACGGGGCTTTGAGCAACCTGGTGTAGTGGAAGGTGTTCCTGCCCATGGCAGGGGATTTGAAGTGGATGGTCATTAAGATCCCTTCTAACCCAAACCATTCTGTCATTCTAAGTGCTGATTGCTGGTTAAAGGGAGAGCCTGGTGCCCTGGAGGCTAGCAACCAGAAATATTCAGAAGGGGCAGAAAAGGTAAGGGATGGCCTGGTTTGTTTTGTTTGGAAACTAGTTTGGTATGTTTTTACTGTGTAATTGCTTCTTTCCGGGCCATCTATTTTCACAGTGCGTTATAATCTTCTCCTTTGTTTTGTTACCTAGTGGATAAGGTTGCTGCACTTTGACATCACTGGCCTCCTGGAAATGTCAGCTTTTGTTGTCACACTTATGGAGTTTGTGACAACTGCTTGAAAGAAAACTTTGCAAAATAAATTAACAGCCACAGGAACTCAAAGTATCTTCAGTGAAGCACCTTGGATTGTGCTGCCTCTCCGAGGCACGGTGGCCTGGTTTAGGGTCGGCACAGGCAATCACCTACTCGTGATCGCGGGTCCATTAGCACGCAGACACCAATGTGGTGGACGGCAAATGGCGTTTATTGCAGAGTGACACCGCATTATATAGCTTTGGTTTACAACGTCACTTCCGTCTGCTTACGTCACAAAGCTAAGACCTGGGGAGGGGCTCTGTCTTTCCGTTACAGCGCGACATCTTCCGACCGCCAAGCCCTGGCTGCCTACATTTCCCCCCCTCTCTATGCTTAAGTGAATTACCTAAGATATACTAATCTAAAAAAAAATAGGTATGACAAACTGGAACACACTTTGTAACAGTCTTAGAAAACCTATGTAAGAAACCTTAAATAGAAAACATAAGGCACTATAAGTGAGATGCTATAAAGAGGTTCCCCACAAAATATAAAGCACAAAAATGAGGTATGATGACCCTGTAAAATCAAAAGGTTGTTCCAAACAGCGTCGTCACAATGTAAGGAGGCACTCGTGAGAACCTAAAGTGTGGTTTTTGTAAGCAACCGAAATTTACAGTCCAATTCAGCAAGCTTCTTATCTTAGCTCCTTATCTTCCAGGCCTGCATTCTTGTTTCATTGATTGTCCGGAAGTTGCTGCTTTTCCACGGTCGGCTGCACAGAGGTAACCAGGAGTTACCCCTGCTACATGGCCAGTTGCACATACTTGCTTTCATTCAGAGCAGGCATATGTTCATTCTCTAACAAGAAATCATCCACATCTCCCCCTTTTCTTTTCTTGAGTAAGCCAAAGCTGTTTTACCAGGTTTTCAATCATACCACGAATACATTGCAAAATACAAGGTACAATCATAACTATGGTCAAGATTACTACCAAAATCATTCCAATACCTTTAATCAGAGATGTGAGCCAACCATTGAAGTCCCAAAATGTAAGAAGGGCATCTAACCAAGGAATTTTATCATTCTGATAGACATCATGAAGTACTTTCGCATGCTTCCAAATTTCTTTAACATCTTTCAAGGTCTTTCCAGACTGATCAAGATAACTACAAGAAGATTCATTAATTAAAGTACATACTCTGTCTACTTGAGCTGTTAATATATCTAAAGCCTCACAATTCTGCAAAACTATCTTTTTTAAAGAATTTACTTCTACTTGTGTCAACTTAGTCACATATGTATTACCATTGAAAACAGCATAACAAACTTCCACTGGATCTGGTCCTGGTCCTTTCCACTCATTATCATGTAGGTCTTTATACAGAACTGGTGGTTTGGGCAAGGGATCATCTGTTAGATGTCACATGCTGTATTGCAGAAAGAGAATCAAAACTAGACAAATTCAAAAGCTTTTGTAGAAATTACGCTTTGCAAACTGTTTGATGAAAATCCTTACATTTCCCTTGGGTGTTTTTATATATATAATACCTGCTTTAGACGACCCTATTCGAGCAGAGGATTTGGACTAGATCATATCTCCAACATATGCCAACCACAGGCTGCTTGGCCTGCCTTTCTCTCCTGTATAGTTCTCTGATAACAGGAGAGGCTATCCCTCACATCAAGGTCTGGCATGGCATGTGTCCCCACCACTCAACGCCTGCTGGGTTGCAGCCAGCAGCGGAGCTAAAGGTTCTTCTTGGTGGCAAACACAGAGGCCAACCCAGTCTTGCCCTTGACTGTGGTAGGAGGTATTTGGCCAACCTCAGTCGTGGCACATTGTTGTCAGTGCAGAGGTTCACCTGCTTCATTAAGTAACAAGTCACTACTATGGCAAAGCACATACAGATTTACATTAGCAATATGTACACTACAGGGTGCAGCAGCATGTTGAAGATGCCAGTGGCAGTGACAGACCAGCCAAAGAAAATTTTCCACCAGTGATGTACTTCTACCCTCTTAATTCGTTCCATTACCTGCTTTATAACACTATCATTGTATTAGAATCTTTCTAGTTTTTGCCTTAGCATTTTCTAGCAGCTGCTGCAAATTTGCATACTCTAACATCTGTTTTACAAGTGACAAATACATACAATATAAGGTGTAGTTTCTTATTAGCAACTGGCTAGTAAGTACAGGTGGTTTTATACACAAAATCACAGCCTCTAATAAGAGCTACTTTACATGCACACATATTCAAGCTCCTGTAGCTAAGGCATTGGGTTTTTCCGCTCATCTGTCCAGCTCATGGCAAGGCTTGAGAAACTTTGCAGGCAGCCTCCATGGACCTGTAGGTAGAACACAAATATATCCCTTCCCCCATGCCATCAGTTCTCGAGAAGTAAGTCAAGCTAAAAATGATTCGTTAAAGTAAAGGCATTCTGATGAAATAGGAATGTGAAGCAGGTGTAGAAGCAAACTGCACCGTATCTCTGCCACCGTATCAGCTGTTTGGGTGGAGGCTGGTAAAGCTTGGATTCTCCCTTAGGCTACCTTAAGCACACTAAGCAGGACTGCTCGGCAGCAGGTACAAAGGCCTGCCTGCCCAGCAGCAGCTACAACTGCCAGCCTGCTGAGCAGCAGCCATAAATCTCTGCAGGCAGCAGCACCTCTGCATTAACCCTTTCTTGCCCAAAACGTTAATCTGCTACCCATTAAAAACTTTTACATTAACCCAATAACAAAAAATACACAGAACACTGTCTGCCCTCAACAGACATACACATACACATACACACACATTCATGGGATCCCACAAACACACTCCACACAACTACAACATGTGAAACACAAAACGCAGACAGTTGTTACGCCCATTACGTGGTCACACATACAAAACGCAGTGCAATGACCCTGTGAAGATAATCAAGAAACCAGCTCCGAGCAGCATCATCACAGTGCAGGGTGGCAGGCTCAATCTCAGCGGGCGTCCCCGCAGAGGCTCTGCCTCCCTCACATTGCATGAGGCTTGGGCTTCTAAACTGGCAGAAATGCACACTCGTTCCAATGCAGGTGGCCAGCCTGCATTGGAAGGAATGGCCTTCATCTATGAAAGGTTTACAAGGGCCAGTCAAAAACATAAACATACTTACATGTATTTAGCTTTTAGCATATAAATATCACAACAAGACTATAAAACACAATATACTTGCCTTATTTTGTCTTTACAATAAATACTAAAAGGTGACACTAAATGGGTACATTTTCAAAGCACTTTTCAATGATTGAAACAAGCTCACCCAAATTTGACTAAGCACTATTGGCTTTGTTACAGTGTTATGCCACCCTATTGCGAAGCAATTGCGGTTGATAGTCTGCCTGACCATACTATAGGGAACAATCCGACAGACTGTAATTAGCAAAATAATACTCAAGGGATCTCCCTCGGTCAAGTGACCGAGGTGTAGTTGTTACTTGTTTCAGCACATTGAAAAACATACCTCTCTGGTGCTGTACAAATTTTGGCTCTCCATCTGAAATCCAGTCTTGCTCACTGGAACCCATTAAAAATACAAAGCAGCTCTTTCCCCTTCCATGCCTAACTATCCCAAAAGAAACTTAACCATCAGTCCCACAATCAGAGACTTTTCCTGGCAAGGGACAGACAATATGTCCTGTCCCTAAGACCCTTTACAGAAATTAGTCCTCTGTTGTAAACCTGCACCTCCATAGAGTAGAAGCTTGACGCATGAAAAAACATGGTGCTTGTGTTGGGTGGCTCTCAGACCAGTTGGAGTTTATACATTAAAAAAAGTGTAGTAACCTGAGGCCTGCTATCCAGACTGTAAGTCAAAAACACCAGAGGCTCCGCTTGTGTATCCTTTCTGAGCTGCAATACCTCACAGCATTTCCTGTCTTGACAGTAGCGTAGGACACTTCTTGGTCAATGTGTTTCATTAATCTCTAAATGGCCTAGAGATGGATTGTATCATAGAATCATAGAATAGTTAGGGTTGGAAAGGACCTTAAGATCATCTAGTTCCAGCCCCCCCTGCCATGGGCAGGGACATCGATGATCTTGTATCCAAATGAAAGCTGTATAGCCACCAGACATGAGTAGGAAAGTGCCCTTGTTGCTTATATGTCAAACAAGCCTCCATAACAACTCGGATCCTCAGTAGATTTTCACATTGTAGGCTTTACTGACGCATGAAGTGATGAGCAGGCTCTAGTTGGCCAGCTAACACTGCTGCACATAACTCATCCTTCAATTGACTCTATCTAGCGGAGTGTGTATCAGCCACCTCACTTTCACCAGGTCTTTAGTTTTGCCCAGTGCTGAAATCATAGAACTACAGACTGGTTTGAGTTGGAAGGGGTATTAATGACCATCCAGTTCCAAATCCCCTGTCATGGGCAGGGACACCTTCCACTAGACCAGGTTGCTCAAAGCCCCATCCAGCCTGGCCTTGAACAGTGTCAGGGATGGGGCAGCAACAGCTTCTCCGGGCAACCTATGCCAGTGCCTCACCACCCAAATCAAACATTGCTGTGTGTTGTCAGCTGCTGACTAAGTGTCATGGAAATGTTTAGGACCTACTTTTGCAGGTATCTGGCTTCTTCCAACTTGTAGGCCTATCAAGGCAGAGGGTGTCTTGTAATGAGTGTGCAAGAACCAGCCTCAGTCTAGCAGCAGTTCAGGATCCTTTGAGATAAAGAATGCTATGTGTGATTGTTATAAATTATCTGTTTGAGTTCCGTATAAATAACAGCTAAATCAGCAGTGTAATCAGGTGATCTGGGCTGGCTTGCAGGTTTGCAGAGAGCTGTTCTCTGTGCTTTCCAGCACCGTTTAAAAAGTGTTGCCTAGCTTGCGGTTATGGGCATAATCTTCCAAATGTGAACAGAATCTAAATTGGCACAGAGCAACTTGTCAGAATCGGCACCCAGTCTGCAGCAGGAGCTCAGGGAGGGATGTGAACCGCCTTTGTTCTTTGCAGTGGGGGTGTAAACGCTGAGGTTTATGATAATGTACTTGCCAGCATTGTTAATTATTGCACTGGAAGGAAGGAGCTGGAGAGTCTGCACAATTTGCTGTCTGTAAGGGTCTTGTTTCAGTGTTCCGGTTCAGCATCACAAATAGGTGGTGTCTGGGAGAGTCCTGCTTTCCTGGGGGTATGCAGGTTGTGGGACAGGCTCTTTTCAGTCTCTGATTTGTGTCCTTCTCTCTTCTCTTTGATGCAAATAGGATTCTTCTGGAAACCTGCATAAGGGAGCTGTTGGTGCTTATGCTCTTAAAGAAATGATTTTCTTTTTTTCCAGTGGATCCTCACAATTGTGGAGCTCATTAACCTGAATGGCTCAATTAGCCAAATGCTAACCTGCTGCCAGTGCTGCTGCTGTCACCGTTGCCACTTCAAAAATGTGATGTTTCATGCATATGCTTAAAATGTGCTGCTACTTCTGTTTATCTTGTGGGGAGACAAGATCAAGCACATACAGAAAAATATAGATATATATTATATCAGTTGTAACTGAGGTAAAATTGAGTAGTGCCTGCCATAACACAAACTGTCAATAGCTTAAAGAATGATGTGTTTCTGAGGTATTTGGAGTAAGAAACTTTGATTGTAGGGTGAGAGGGTTACCACAGTTAGCAGAATGAAATTAATGTGCTTCTCTTTATCATGGTGTTAACGAACATTTTATTTGAATATTTCAAAGCACATTTTGAAATAGCTTTATAAAGGTCTCAATTAAAACTTGTTAGTGTCACTCATTTGTTCCCATTCAGATCCTCAGCTGAGACGTTACACCTTGTTTGCATTATGGCGCCTGTGCTCAGGATGGTGTAGTTGTGTCTTGGTTCAGAGCAATGGGCAGTGATAAAGAAAAGCCCTAAGCTTCGGCATTGTGCAGGGCTCTGCAGAGTGATTGTGAGCACTGTATTTATGTGGCTTCTGATCAGAATAGGGCTTTCTTTTATCCAGTTTCACAACACGACTTTAATTTTCAGGATCTTGGCATATATCATTGTTGGGTAACTGCCTTAAGGATTAATTTCTTTATCCAGTGAAGCTGTAAAATGAACATATTTAGCCAAACTAGCTTGTGTTCCAGGTTTCAGAGGACAAGCTGTATAATTTGGGTGTTTGACATGTGATTTCTCCATACCTAACCAAAAAAGCAGCATGCATATGGTTTATTTAGATTAGCTTTTCCTCTCTTTCTTAGCTGAATGAAGCAAGCTACCCCCTTTTTGTACCTCGGGACTGTTCTGTGTCACCAGCCTCTTTCCCAAGTGTTCCAGGATCTCTCTCAATGTAAGCTTTTGTTTTAGAAAGTAAAATACAAACAGGAAAAGAAAGTTTATACTCCTTTGGTTATGAAAATAAGAATCCAAATGTCAGTTGGTACGCTGACTGATTTTTCCTAAATGTTCAACATGCGCCTTCACAACTAGTAGAAGTCATACTGTATGAAACACCAAACTGTATAAAATGAAGTTTCTGAGGACAGAGGAAAATGGCTTACCATAAGAATTCTTGCCTGTTTATGTTCATCTGCCTCTAGAAATGTGGGTTGTGGATGAGTCTCTGCTTTTGTTTAACCTCTGCTTTGTTGAAACTTCACCCACTCTTCTGAAGTCTGACTCTGCTCCCATTGCTTCCTGTGGGGAAAGACAGAGCATGAAGGAATTTGATGTGGCCATTTTTTTCAGCTAGGCATAGCTAAGTATCTGAGAGGCCTACCCAAGCAATGTGCTGTTGGTTAGTTTGAGAAACAATCAGAATTGAGGCAGTTTTTATCTGGGAAGTTGTACTGATATGAAAAAATCAATTCGAAACTCAAAGAAGGAAGTGGTGCTCTGTGCATGTAACAGACTGAGCTTTTAGCCACGTGGAAGCTCAAGAGAAGAAAGTCTTTGCTTCCCGTTGCCTTTGCTCAAGGAAGGACAGAGGTGATATTGGTGATATCATAGTGGGCCTAGTTCTGTCTCCTGTCCCCTGTGTAAGCCAGCATGCCATGTCAGGCAATTCAGAGGCTTTGAAAGGGAAAGAGAAATGTCTTGCTCCTTGCCACAAAGCTTGGGCCCTGCTTGCAGGAGTGTGGGAGACACATAGTCAGGGACATCAGCTTGGAGGGAGAAGCCAAAGGATGCAGTATTTGTCTTGATATTAGCGGAGTATGTGGGCAAACCCCACAGGCTGGATGGGTTTGTGTGTGATAAACCTACTGCAGTATATGCCATAGCAATGACCAGGTGCAGCTAGTCAGGCCAAGAGTGCTATGTGGTACCAGCTACAAATGGAAAGGCCCAACCCTGCAAGCTGAAGCTAAGTAGCGAGGGAAGGCAAAGCTAACTTTATCCTTTGGATTTCTCATCTCAGTTGTAAGAAACAGTTCTACTTTTTACAACTAAAAAGTTGTCCTCCCTCTCTCTTGACCTTACACTCCTGAGAGCCCCCCTCTCGGAGAGGGACTTTTTAAAAGGGCACGTAGTAATAGGACAAGGAGAGTGGCTTTGAACTGGCAGAGAGGAGATTTAGGTTAGGTATTAGGAAGAAGTTCTGTCTTATGAAGGTGATAAGACACTGGCACAGGTTGCCCAGAGAAGCTGTGGCTGCCCTATCCCTGGCAGTGTTCAAGGCCAGGTTGGACGGGGTTTGAAGCAACCCGGACTCGTGGAAGGTGTCCCTGCCCGTGGCAGGGGGTTGGAACTGTGTGAGTTTTAAGGTCCTTTACAACCCCAACCATTCAATGGTTCTATGATGTGCACTCTTGCTCACCATTTAGTTGGCAAGCAGATTGGGAAAACAGCAGCAGGTTAGGGGTTAAGGCTTTCTGTTCATTTCTACTCCAGCCATGCCACTACGCAGAACAGTACATGTGGAACAGCCTGTCGGCTGCTAATCTCTATTTGTTCTTTTTTATGAGGCATGTCATTTAAATTTACCTCCATCCCACACAAACTGGGTCCTAGTATTATCGCACTGCATTATTACTGAAAATTATTTGCATTAGCAATGCTTTATCTTAAACAAAAGGTAAAAAAGACTTCCACGATGTGTCAAAGCATGGCACTTCATGTCAGCCTTCCTTGTCTACTTCTTTCACAGAGAAACTCTCACTTGGGTTCTTTATCACACATATAAAGGGCAGCAGCAGTGGGATGGACTCCCATGTGCTCAGCAGCAACTCAGACCTTTGTGCAAGCTGGCGCAGTCACAGTGGCAAACAAGGACAGAGTGAAACCTTGTTTCTGACTTGAATTGGTCCTCTCTTTTGTTTTCCAGTCTCAAGTAATCTGTTTTGTGGGGCAGGATGGCATGTAACAGTTTAATTGCAGTGAAACTATTAATGTCACGCTGTCTTGTTTTCCCTTCAACTCTGCTCATGGTTGACACAGAATGCAGGTCTCATTTAATTTTTCCACATTTGTAAGTTGAAGGAAATGAGATGGGGATTTCTCGCGATGTGCTTATCTTGAGTTTGCTGGTTTGAAGCCCAGAGGACATGCTGACCTCTGAAGTGCTCATTCTGTATCGTATCTCCCCAGAGAATGAATGGACAAAGCTGGCTGCGCCTGGACACTGCACTGCTCTCTTTGCAGGGTGTAGCTCCTGTTATCTGCTGCAACTGCTGTAAAAGGCCACTGGCTACTAGCTGGTATGTGAGGAACTGCTCAGGGCAGGTGGTCTTCTCTCCCCCCGGGGCAGCTCAGGGCTCTGTGAAAGAATGGTGTTAGCCAGAATCTTGGCGAGTGTTGTCCATGATGTTTTGCAGGGATTCCTGCCCTGCACCAATCCCTTTAGCGATGTGCTGCTGCTGGTATGGTCCCATTCAGCGCCAGAGCTCTGCCTCATTCCATGGGGGGTGCCAGCAGCCCCAGGCACAGCTCCGGACTTGTAGTGGGTTTCACTGAATAGAGCCAAGGTGCTCGTCACCCAATAGATCCCAAAATCCCAAATCCAAACATAGTTTATGCCTGTACATTTTCCAGTGCATGTCCACTCATTCACACCCCACCTTTCTTTGCACTTTATCTCACCTCACCCTGGTAGAGTTATTTATCTAACCAGTTTAAAAATTAGTAGAGAAGATTCATTGCTTTGTATTTTCTGAACAAAGACGGAGATGTCTAGAGCAGAGCTCTGAACACTGCATACAGCAAAGTAAAATAAAGGGAGGCAAATGTCCACCCCTCCCCTCAAACTTCAGATTAGAAATTGAGCTAAAGAAAATGAGTTAATTCCTTGTCTGGTGAGCAGTTCTGATTTGTTGTACAGCTGTGCGCAGAAACCTTGTAGCTACAAGCATGCCAGGCTTTATTTGCTGGTTGGCTGGATATTCATGTCAGGTTGCCAGGCAAATTCATATACTGCTATGCTGCAGGCAAGGTCTTGGGGGTGGGGAGATGGGTAAACATCTTAGAAAGAGCTAATGGTGTAGGAAGAGGTTTGGAGGAAAAGAATAAGGAGCTGGGTTTGCAAGTTGTAAAACTTGCATTTATTTTTGTTCTCTGTGGTGAAACAGAGGTAGGTATACAGGGCTCAACTGTTCTGCAGCATTGCCAGTTTAGCATCAGCGCTGGCCTGTACCCTTGGGCCCTGAGCAGGCATCACCTAATGGAAAACCATGGAAAACCTCAAAACTAGTCAGGCCCTGCAGCGCAATTGGAGTTTGTGTCACTGCTTGGATGTTCACGTTTATGGAGTCCTGCGCGTTCAAACCCTATAATAATTTCAGTTAAAGTCTCTTCTGCCAGTGCAAACCACAGTAAGTAATTAAATAGACAATAAATCTACCTGCAACCTATGCAACAGTTCCCTTTCCCACCCTCAGCTGCCTTCTTTCTACAGCCTGTGTGTTACTCATCAGGTTCAGACCTGAAGTTTATGATACAGGATGATTTTCTAATTGCCATTTGAGTGCCTGGGAAAAGTTGGAGACTCCCTCTGTATTTGTGTGTGCTGTATTTTTTCATAGAATCATAGAATAGTTAGGATTGGAAAGGACCTTAAGATCATTCTGTTCCAACCGCCCTCCCCAGGGGCAGGGACACCTTCCACGAGACCAGGTTGCCCAAGGCTCTGTCCAACCTGGCCTTGGACACTGCCAGGGATGGAGCATTTACCACTTCTTTGGGCAGCCTGTTCTAGTGCCTCACAGATTTACTGGAAGACAAAGTGTGTATGCCAAAGCAGCAACGTTCTGAAGCAAAAGTTAAATCAGGAAACAGAAATAAAGGCCAATATCAATCTTTTATATATTTAGTTACCAAACAGCATCTCCTTTGTCAGCAGCACATGTAACAAACACAAAATAGAGCTGTCCCTCGCTTTTAGTTACTGTATATGCTAGGGTAGTCTGTTCTTGTATACGCTCTTGGAAATAGCTGAAATGATTATAAAAGTGTTTCAGCAAACAGCAGCTTTTTTTTTTGGTAGCAAATATAATTGCTAGATAAACTTGGGGTTGTGAAATGTTGAGGTTTATCGCTTCACTGGACAAGCTGTGTGCGTTTTTGAGACAACATCTGGGAGATTGTCAGCAAATCACTGTCAAAGACATTTGTGAGTCACAGGAGTGGAGAGTTTTGAAAGGGGTATCGGTTTAGGTAATCACAGCCTTAGCACATGGGGGAAAGTGGTCTTCAGTTACTGCTGTGTCGGCCTTTCTCGGATTGGCTGGAAATCAGTTTGGTTTAATTCTCTTTAGATTAAGAAATTAGAAATTTGTATTTTTGATGTATCATTGCTTTTATTTCTGTTGGAGAAAGGCAATAGGAATTTGTTGAGTGGTTGGTTATGAAAGATTCACATTTCTCTAAGTACGTGAGAGGGAACCTACGTTTTGTTGAAGTTGTGTTATGCAAGAAAGTTGGATCTGTAGTCACTGAACAGATCCTCACAGCCAGGTAGGGCCGGTGTACAGCAGAAGTAAAGCAGTTGCTTGTGTGGGAAGATTAGAGGGGCATAAATTTTTACTGAAGCAAATTCTGGAGCCCAGGAGAGAGGTAGCTCCCTGTTTATTTGTAGAAGCTCATAATGAAATGGTAGATAAGGAGCTAGCATGATGTACAATCTGGATGGATGAACCTGTACTTGAGATTTGACAACACTACTCTTAGAAGTGTTTACTGCTGCAATATAAGTAGAGAGCACCAAGAGAAGCAATGTTTTATTTCTGTCAGTTGACCTTCACTATAACATAAAAACAAGTAATTTAAATAGTAAAGGCTCCAGTAACTATTATGCACAAGTGTTGTTCCTATGCCTGGAGTGGGAGCCTGGGTGCATGTAGCCCTGCACTACTGTTGTATTTTCCTTTCCTGAAAGTTGAAGCAGTATCCGTAGTGCACCCCTTGGTTATCTGGAGACAATGTCTCTGCTTATGCTCATTAACAAACCAGGCAGGTTAGAAGCAGGATTGTTCAGTACCTGGACAAGATGCTTTGTGTTATCTTCATGTTGAAATATATGCAAATGCCCAGATGTATTTCTGAGAAGGAGCAGGTCTGTCCTGGGGCAGTAATTGGATTGCATATAAAAGGTAGGGTTTATATGCATGAAAGACAGTATGAGCAACACCTGGACTCGAGTACTTTGAGCATCCATTGAGACCTAAAGCTCCTGATGCAATTTGTAACCAAGTGGCGTTCAGGTAAAAATTCCATTGATGCAGTAACAGGTCTTGTTACAGGGCAAATCTTGTCTTTGAAGGTCTTTTTTTCTTTCCTTTCATTATTTTCCTTCCTGTTGAAGACAGTGATAAGATTCTTCATTGGAAATGGAGTCTCCTTCATTTCAAGCTGCTGGTAAAATAAAATGGCATTTTTCTTGTGACCTAGAAGTCAAGGGCATTGGCAAAACTGTACATATTAGTTGTTTTTAATGACTCTTCATACTTTCTAACATTGGTCCTTTCATCATGCTTCCTCATTACTAAAAGCTAAACAAAACATTCTGCTTTACTGACAGAGTTCTGATTCTGCAGTTTTTCTTTTGCAAGGAGACTTGCTTTGTAGCTGCTAGACATAGGGTTATGTTTGTTAATTACAAATAAGTTTGCTTCACTTAGATCCATTTGAGCTCAGAACACAAGAAAAAACAAGGAGTCAGTGCCGAGCAAGATCAAGTAATGGAGAAAACTGAAGGTGTGCCCTTACCCAGATGCAGATGAAAGCGTGGTCAGGGAGAGCCAAAAGCACAAGGCAAGGTATTATTTGATGGTATGTCCAAGTGCCTGGAAGCCAGGGGGTCCACATGAGGAGGGAATGGTCAGGGACAAGCAATAGGAAGAACACCTGGAGAGCCATTGCAACATGAACAAGGTGGTTCCTTCCCTTTGACACCCATCTGAGCCAGGCACTGGAGCACAGAATCTGCCAAGATAGTTTGTAAATAGGTAGGTGCCAGCAGTGCTGTGGCCTGAGTGGAGCAGAGGCTGAAAGACTGAAAGAAAGCTTCTGGTGTATCACCTCCGCTTTGAAGCAACTGTGTGTGTAGCAAAACTCAAAAGTATTCTATAGTCTTAGATTCTGTAGCTCTAAATGCAGAGCTTGCGGTTGCTTCCTAAAATTCTCTGAGATTTTAGGGTTTTTTTAATTTATTTAAATACTTTTCAGGAAGAGGTGTTAGAAACCAAGAGCTGACTACTTGAATTCTAGAATATGAAGCTATGTCTTTCTGTGTGGTTTCCCAGCAGTAGTCCAGTGGCATACCAGGTCTAATTTCTAAGCTTCTGCCTCAGTTTTCTGTGCTCAGCACTCTCTTACCTTCCCAATTGCCAGATGGGCAAAGGATTTGTTAAAACTGCAGCTACCTCCTTGGCTTCCCCGAGCCTGTTCCTCTTGTCACAGTTCTGCTTAATATGTTGGCGTTATTAAAAATCTAATCACTTGCTACCCAGTGTGGCTGTGGCTACCCAGCTCTGGTTTGCAGCTTCTGTTATCTGCCCTCGCTCACAAGTGTGAGCTTAGCAGTCGTAAAGAACAGAACTCTCACAGGAGACAGTGAGTACTGGAAAAAAGCCATTAGATGAAAATGCTGTGGAGTGTCATCAAGGGGGTGACTGCAACCTCAGGAGAAAGCACAAGGTGAACTGATCTTAATTTGCTGGGAGGGGAGACAAAATCTCTTCTGGATACTTTTATTTTTCCAGATCAGTAAGACATTTTGTCAAGCTGCTTCCCTTTGTTTCTACTAACACAAGCAAAGAAATTCCTGGGACTCTCTTGGAATAAAACATTGCATTGTCTTCTGTCTGAAAGCACCAGTCTTGGAGAGGGATGCCTGGTATTTATTTAATTGAAATTGGGGTTCCAAGCCAAATAACTCTGCAGTCTTGCTTACTTAGGGGCCTCATTTTAGGATCCCTGCTCCTAGTTCTAGCACAGCTTTCCCAGGGACAGAGACAGAAGGGTCTTCCCACCACAGTACGGAAAGGCCAGGTATGAAGCTGCTTAAAATCCATTGCAGGAACAACCTTTTATTAAGAAAAAAAACCAAACCCGAAGCAAAATCAAACGAGAAACAATAAAGCCATAGGGCTTGTGTAATTTTACAGCTTAAGTATCAGTAGGTGCAGGTTTATGTTCAGAGATCAGTGCAGGACAAGGGGAGGCTATCTTGAGAGCAAAGCCACCTTTTAGGCCGCTGGATCTGGGAATTTATGTAAAAGGCCTTGGTTAAGCCTAGAGTTCAAATTGTTCTTTGTAGATATTTTAAGCAATGGCTGAAGGTTAGGTGTGAATTCAGCCTCGCCTAGCAATAAGGCAGGCAGATGTGTACTGCACTTTGAATTTGTCTCCATCCTCTGATGCCCATTCCCTCATCCTCATCATTTCTGGTGTCAGAGAGGTTGAGGAAATACTTGCTATTTTATCATTTATCCTGCCATAGAGTAAAGCTGAAAGGGAACTTCTTGTTTGAAGTCACTTGCTGTCAACCATTGTCATGCTGCTTTTGGGGTGTCTGGCATGAGGTAGGAAGAGCTCTTACCTGGTGGAAAAGTGACAGTAAGACAGGCTGCCCAGAAAGCTGTGGCGACTCCATCCCTGGCAGTGTTCAAGGCCAGCTTGGACGGGGCTTGGAGCAACTTGGTCTAGTGAAAGGTGTCCCTACCCATGACAGGGGGCTTGGAATTAGATGAGCTTTAAGTCCCTTCCAACCCAAACCACTCTATGACTCTATGAGTTAATTCCTCAAGTAAAGCTCTGATTATAGAAAATGGATGGAAAAATTGGCTGCTCCTGGGTTGCTGGTTTTGTCACCTCTGTATTTCTCAGAGAGGGATTTGGTCAGTCTTCTTTTTGGTTTGACCAGTTCGGACTTTTCAAGACAACAGGTTTGCTATGCAACATTTGGAAGTAGGTGCTGAGGAAAGAGGGTGGCAGGGAATGATAATTGAAGCTTGTCATAGCAATCGGGAGGTGCGGGCTGTGTGCGCAACACAAACACTGCCTGTGCTTGACTCTTCCATTTGAAGTTTAAGGCATGTTTAGTGTTGACCTTTAGCCACCTAGAGAAAACAGTGTGATAGATCTGTCTGATTTTCCTTGGTTCTGGTTGATAATTGAATTTAGTTACAGCAACACTGCATCTCTGCTGTGAAGTTAAGCAACAGCTTCTGTTTTAATCCCGTGGCACCAGCTCGCGTCTCCCAGCCTTCAGCATTCCCTTGTGAGCACTGGGTGTTCTTTGTCTGCAGCTGCTTTCTCATCTCACAGGCCTGCTATTTTCATTCACTTCCTAATTTCTTTCTCTCCCTTTCTTCTGTCTGTCTCCCTCCAAATCTTCGTTAGGTGATGCGTATGTGCAGAAGGGGCTGTTTCTAATGAGCTCCTAGGCAGGGAGGAGGCAAGGCAGATCATGTTTAAAATTGAAAGAGAAGGGTGGGGGTGGGAGTTTACACTGAGGGGCACTGTATTTTTTAATAGATTCTTATTTAATTAAGAACACTTCTGGAGGGATGAAGGATGATGGTGTCTTTAGTAACACATTAGAGAACAGCGGAGTAGTTGTTTAGATACTTTTTTCCCGAAGCATTCTGGGAGTCTTCTCTTTGAGAACAGCCTTTGTGCTTTTACTTTAATAAAGAAAAGAACACAACCATAAACCCATTGTGAAGAAACCTCTGTTGTCTGAAATGCATTGAAATGAGGTTTTTTTGACACACATGTGAAGCCTGATGCCTTTCTGTGTACCCACTAAAATAGTGGAGGAGCTTCCAAGCAGATACTGACCTTGACTGGATCATATTGACTCCCTTTAATAAATTATTTTTAATTAAAAATTCACAAATAGAAATGAAGTGTCACCTGAAATTAAGAAGAATTGTCACTAGAATAGATGCAACTGAAATACCGGTTTGACGTAGCAAGTCTTTTAGTACTGATCATAACTTCAGACTGAAAAACCCTAATCAACTTCAGGGGAAAACCCCGATCCCAACTAAGTTAGTTGTGAGGCTGGTTTGGTGTCATTAGTACCAGGAGTTAATCTGTGATTTTGCGGGGCGGGTAGTTAGAAATAGTCCTTTTACCTGTGTGCCACCCAGAAGTGAATAAGATGGAGTGAGGCTTCACTGTACCCAATCTAGAAAATGGTTGAAATATTGCTTCCAACTTCACATTGCATAGCCTTAGTGGTGGAGGCAAGGTTGCTGTAAGAGTGAAGTTATCAGCAAAGGCCTGAAAAGCAAGTGCTTAAATTTCCAGAAGAAACAGCTGAACATTCAGTTTTGTCTTATGCCGTGGGTGTTTGGTGTACTGAGATGGGCTAAGCAGGCTGGTGTTATACTGTCTTCTATTTCATACACACAGTTCAGGATGTCTCCAGCATAAGTTTGGGAATGGTAAAGAGGAAGAGGGTTGGCTTACGGTTCATCTAATTTTTATCCAAAATATCCCATTTCTGAACGTTTTGCAATCCACGTGGTAGCGGAATGACTTCTTCCTCCAGCCTTTGCAAACACCAGGAATTATGAGCCACACTCAGAGCCAGCATATGCAAGGTCAAGGTAGGGGCAGGATCTTCAGAGTTGTAATGAGTTAGAAAGAGTTTAACCACAGCTGTCACTAACCCTTTCAGGAGATGAGTGCCCTTGCCAATCTGTGGTGGTTCTGCTCGTATGAGTGCTCCTCTATGCACTTCAGTCAAAAATCAGCTGCCTTCAGTTAAGGGGCTGGCATTTACTAAGCACAAGGGGGTTTAACTGACAAAGGTTAGTGAGCTCTTAAACAAGGGGCAGTTTACAAATGTGGTGGTGCCAGAGGAGATGTCAGCCGTTTGGTACATTCCTGAGCCTGGCCATGCTTGGATGCAGCAATTTCCAGGACTTGAGGTTGAGAGTTCCTGTGTCATCACATCAGTTTGGAAGCAGGTCACAGTGGTTAAGCCTAGCTCTTTTACCTGCCCTGTGTCCTTGCTCTCAGTTGCGATTTTACATCTACACTATCTTGTTTTATCCTGTTAAAGAACAAACTCTTCCTACTCTACTACTGCTGTGCTAAATGTCAGTGTAAACGAAAAGACAGCATTTGAGAGCATCAGCATGGATGCTTATTGCAAAAACACTGTGATCCCTTCCCACCATCATGAAACAAACCAGGCAAGTTACTTGTGATGCCGCCCCAGAACAGGGCAGTTAAACAGATGCAGCTCATTTAAAATGTACAGGAGCTCCTCATAATCACTTTAGAAAAACAGGAGTTTGTTTATTTTGAAGCAGCGTTATTAGCTACAGGTCTCATTGTATCCTAGCAATTTAGCTGTGTCAAAGATATGATTAAGCTACAGCTATTGGACTTAAGTAAAACTGCCAGATCACATTAGTAATATAATTTGTGTTTGTACAGCAGCCGTTTCCAGGCTTTTTTTCTACGTAAAGGTCTGCTGCAGATTTGGTTTTCATTCCTCCCTCCTTTTCATTGGAGGGGACACAAGGGATTGTAAATTGATAAGCAAAATTTGTATTAGTTGGAATTTAGGAATTAAGAAGTAATTTAGACTCTTTGCATTGATGTTTGACTATGGTTGATGGCAAACCTGAGCTGGAGCCAGGTGTGTTCTGATTTCCTATGAGCTTTGGTTTTCAGGGCTTTGGGTGTGCATACAGCTGAATTGGCATATATGCATCATTTGCACTCCATATAAACCCCATGCATGAAAAGCTGTCTTTTAACGTGGTCTCCACTACACATATTTATGTGTCGTTCAAGGGAAGACTTTTTCAGAAGCACATAAGGCAGGTGATCTTCCCTCTTTTTTCTTCAGTGGAATTGAGATCCCAACCAGTGTGCATTCCCAGATTTCTCAAAAGGATCTTAGTCCTGCCTGGGACCAGAATGTTTTCTCTAATATTTAAGCAGCTTTTTAATTTTTTACTATTTTTCTTTAAAGTATTTTTATGAATTCTGGCTCGTTTAAGCCATACAATCATAGAATGGTCATAAATACACCAGTCCAGATCCACTAGGCGCAGCAGAAACAAGATCCAAGGGCAATTCATTCATGTACTTTTCCTAGAACAAGTAATATTTTCTTTTTAGCCATATCCCGTTAAGCCTCCCAGCATTATGCTTGCTATCTGATCGAGAAGCTATTTTTATGATTTGCATTCCTGATCATGAAGAATTGTCTGATTCTTATTTAGTGGATTGAAAGATGTCATAAAGCAAAAACCATTGTGAGCAGGCATTACTTAGCCTTTCATTTCCTTCAGTCCCACAAGTGCTAAATTCTGGTTTTAATTTCATTACTGAAATTGCAGGACCTTATAAAGAGCTGGCTGCATCCCAAAACAGACTCTTGAAAAGATAGGTTTTTAAGTCACAGCTGTGGCAGGTAACCTGCTGCAGACAAAGGTTTAGAGGTATCACTAGTGGCAAACAGTAATTGCTTGCTTACAAGGACAGCTTAGGATTACTTTCTCTGCACAGATTCCTTGGTAAATGCAGACAGACATATGTGTGCTGTCTTCACTCTCTTAGCTGCACCTACAGCAGTGAGGTGGATAAAGCATCCAGTCAAACCCGTGACTTGGGAAACATCAGAGGAACCAAATCTGGAACTGGCTTGGATCTTGGCTGGTCCCATTTTAATAATGACACATGCAGATCTGGGTCGATGAACTGGCCAGATTCCGGCAGTAAAGGATTGCTCTGGTGTGTGCCTTGTCTACTGTGGGGATTCCAAGTCTTGGGACTGCAAGAGACTGAGCCTGAACCTGAGCAGGGCAATGCGCAGTTCAGGAGTGCTGCTGGTCTTATCTAAAACATGCTTCAAAGCACTCCTAGCCACGTTAGAAGAGAAATAGCTTCTTGATTTCAGTTTTTTGATTGCTTTGGTGTTTCTGTTTGTTGAGAATGAGAGAAGGCTGTGTGCTCTCTCAGGGTGTACATCACTGCAGGAAGCATGCTACTTTATCTGAGTTGAACCTCAGCAAAGGCTGTACATTTTAAATGTAGGAAGTTCTTATCTTCAGTTCATTTACACCAAAACTGCAGGCACGTTGCAAGCAACAGCTCACAAGTGTTCACATGCACACTTTTACTCTTTGTCCAAAGGTACAGTAAAATCACAATTAAAATGTAAGATGAGGGCCTTTCAGATGCAAATACTGCTGCCCAAAGACTTCCATTGGTGGAATACTGTAAATAGGTGAGCCTTGATTAGCCTGGGTAAGAGTAAGCTGAAGAGGTGTGAGAGTTGTGCTACAGTCACAAATGGGTGCAGAAGGCAAATGTGGAAACTGGAGGAATCCCAGGCAGTCAGTGCAAGCAAAAGAAGCAGGGCAGGTAACAGAGCTGTAGTCATCATGGGCTGCAGTAATGGGTGAAAGTCTATGATCAAAAGAGGCGTTGGGGAAATTCTTGGAAGGGAGGGCCATGCCAAGCTATGATGGTCAGGTTACCTTCTTCAGGCCCGAGGTTGCCTGACCTGCTGGATAGGGTGTACAAGGGGAAAGCATCCTCTGCATTTGACTTTGCAAATTAAATTCTTGCAGTCTTTAAGCACGCATTGCTGGGCATGGTCAAAGAAAGGATAGCAGGCTAGATGGATCTGTGATCTATTATAACAGGGCAGTTCTTGTGAAAAGCCTAAGAAAAGATATTTTAAATCATTTTAATTCCTTTAAAAAAAGGCTGGTGAGACAGTGTCTTGGGAGACCACACAAGCTAAATGTGCTGCTGTCAGTCAGTATGCAGTTCGCAATGACTCAGATTTGATACGGGCATTGTATTTATCTTCACTGGAAAGGAGGCACTGGATAATTCTCAAGTGCCGTAGCCACTTGATCTTCTCACTTGTGAAGATAAAATGTAGCAAGGCTTAGCTGCGCTGCATTTTATGTGTATGTGTGTGAGCATACACGCAGGGCTTGGTGGCTGGTAAGAGCTAAGCAGCTCCTTCTGATCTGTATAAACTCTGACCCAAAGGGCTGCCATTGCCCTTTCACAGATGTAAGAATTTAAAATCAATTGGTGTATGTTTTTACCTGTCGGTGCTCACCTGGGCAGCACCCTCAAGTACAGCAGCATGCTACCTGCCCTGCATCTCTCAGCCACCATCACCTCAGGCCACCCAGCTGCAAACCTGACACTAAACCATGAAGGTCAATATATTTCAGTTCTGGAGCATCGGTGAAGAAACCGCTTGCTAGAGAGCTCGCTATCAAGCTGTGCTGTTTCTCCCGTACCTGTAGTAGCCTGGGTTGTGAAGAACAGTTTTCCTTTCTGTAAGAGCCCTTCTGAAGTTAAAACATGGTGCCACCATAATTTTCTAGAAGCAGTTAGCTTCCCCACTCCCTTGTGTTCTATTTGGGAACCCAGGGAAGGTGAGCTTGAAGCTAAGGTGCTGCTCTGAAAGCTTCTTGGCACTACTTCTCTGGCAGCAGGAATGTGTGAATTAACTGGTGCAGCCGCAGATGGGGAGGAGAGGGCTGGTCTGGGAATGGGGCCTCCTGAAAGGTAGATAGAGTGAAGAGGGGGAAGAGCTGGCCCGCTGCTGCGTGCGCCTTCGCTGGCTCAGGAGATGCACACTGTACCTTTTGGGACTTGTGCCATCAGTCTTGTTGCCTCTGCTAATTGTTCTCAAGTAGCATGCCCTGCACTTATCTTTGAAAAGTGAGCTTTGTTGTCCAGAGTCAGATTTAGATGCCAGCAAATGCAATCATTCTAGAAGCCTCAAACCATTACAGGATTCTGATTTAAGTTTAAGTTAACTTCCTTTTAGTTTGTTCCCTTTATGCTGCAAAAGGTTTCTAGACACGAGTACCTGAGGGATCTGAAGAGAAAAAGCAATCTCATTTTCAGAAATACTGAAGTCTGTCTCTGCCTTTCTCTAATTTGCTTTTCAAATGCATAATTCCCATGGAGACCAGGAGACAGGAAAAGACCAGAAGGGATTGGGTGCTGGTGTTGAAGTTG
This sequence comes from Amazona ochrocephala, assembly GCA_039720435.1. Lineage (NCBI taxonomy): Eukaryota > Metazoa > Chordata > Aves > Psittaciformes > Psittacidae > Amazona > Amazona ochrocephala. Next base: position 70,097,919 of record CM077879.1, read on the forward strand.
AACCTACTCAAAGCTACCGTGGATCAATTGTATCTTCTAAACTATCAATTGTAATTTTCAGATCCCTCAGACCGTGTGAGTTATTTTTGACAGATTCTGATGACCGCATCCTTTGACATCTGAGAATGAGGGTAGCCTGGCAGTAGCTTCTGAAAGAACATTTGTCCTCATCAGTAAGATAAAGCTGTCAAAGGAACTCAGAGACGTCCATGGAAATAAATAATGATTCAATATGCAAAACTAGTTTTCTTAGTCCCAGAGAAAGGTAAGAGGGGCACATGCCTGAGAGCACCATTTGAGCATTCAGATGAATAAGGGAAGGGAGGATTGGAATGCCACAATGAATTAAGTATTCTGGAGGACTTAAATTATAGATATTATTTTATTTCTGAAATGTTTGCTTGAAATACCAATTTATCAAGGATAATCTTTGTGGCATTTCAGGCATTTATGTATGCATCTTAGGTATCTGATAGCTAATGCTGTGGAGAAAATGCTGATGTTTCTGATATTGTATTTTAGCTGGGTATGCAGGGTAGCCAGGAGCATGAGCAGACCGAGTATGTTACAGGAAAGAATCAGTTTACTGCATTTTTTTTGAGAGTTGAATTGTATAATGGAATGCATTTACAAGTTACTAGTAATTGCCTTAAAGCAGGCCTTAGATGAAACAGGAGGTAAGAACAAGAATAATTTAATGCATGTTGCATTGAAGTAACTACGTCTCTGGTGTGTTCTGAGACATTTGTGGCCAACAGGCTTGCTGGGAAATCATTCCAGCTTGCAGAATACAGCCCTCATTGGTTTACTGTCTCCTCACAAGGAGGATAGGATTCACTTCCGCTTTTCTGCCTTTTAACGTACTTTAATTGAGCAGAGTATGGTTGGTTGTTGGTTTGTTTGTTTGTTTTTTCTTGAATGTGTGTGTTTGACAGGGTATGTTGGAGTGCATTCCGTGCTAGTAGAAACCACCTTACTGACATCCTTCAAGCTGGCAACAAGTTCATGCTTGTTGTAGAAGTGCATGTAAGCCCATGCCACATACCAGGATCTCCTATAACAGCCTAAGGTACCTATACCTGCGCAGCACAGATACAGCAGAAAAGAAGCCCTCCTTGTGCTGTCAGTATTCAGAACTGAAATAATTGAATATCAATAATGAGAGTTCCTGTTTCTCCGTTCTCACTTTTCAGTGTTCTTCTATTGCTCAGGGCTAAACAGCGAGAGCGGAGAAGAAATACCCAGAGCTATGTAGGTCCTTCTTCTAAAATTGGCATTGCAGAATAAGAATAACGTGGCTGAAGCTCTGGAGGGCCCAGCTCCTGCTCAAGCAGGGTCAGCTGCACCAGGTTGCTGAGGACCATGTTCAGCCAGTCTTTGAATTCATGTAAGGATGGAGAACCCACAGTTTCTCTGGGCAGCCTGCTCCAGTATTTGACTCCACTCACATTGAAAACCTTTTTCCTGGTATCTAATTGTAGTTTCTTGTGCTGAAGTCGGTGTTTTGCCCCTCTCTCAACCACTGTGTGGTCCATTGAGAGACTGGCTTCACCCTCACATTCATTGAAGACAGCAAGAAAACCTCCCCTTTGGCATTTTTGGGGCATAATGGACCCAGTTTGCCATCATTACTGTAAGCAGTAGTGGGGAGAATGTAATAGTTTGAGTTGTAGGCACCTGTGCTGGGCCTGATGCTGCATAAGATCATTTTGTGCAAACCAAGTTGTATTTGCCCCCAGCAGCCTTGCTTTATGTCATGAACTTGTCAGCCTCAGTTGGCACTTCCTGGAAGGCTAGAGCACCTGGAGATATAAGAAGGTGTTGTCCTTCTGGGGTATCTGAGCCCTAGAACCATGCTTTTAAAAGCTAGCAGTTGTGAAGGATTCCTCTGGCACTTTCTACAGGAACGAGGGAGGGAAAGAAGGGATTAACCATCACTGCTGGCATACTTAGAGCTAGGTCTTTCAGTAATGAATAATTACTAAGTAGGGCTGTTAGTAAAGGTTTCTTTCTTACCAGTTTAATGATTCCTCACTATGCATCGTGGTGAGGATTTTTCTTTTCATTCTACACAATGAGCAGATTTTAGCTAAAAATACAAATAGTTCCTGTATTCTGCCTGTTGAAACTCCCCCCTGCTGTCGAAGCATCTACAGTACACAGGATGCCTCATGTCCTAGGCTGGTGCTTACTGATGAGGTAACCCCAGCACAGCTGAGCAGTGATCTTGGCACACCGTTTCCAAAAACAACTTGGTGGTACAGATCTGCACTATGTTCTTTTGCTGGCTTATTATTATTTGAAAAGAAAGATACTTTCTGCAGTGAATTTCCTACATTCAGAGAAAGGGCTGCCAGGGAACACAGAGTTATCTGTAGCACTGACTGTCACAGATTCTTCTCAGCCAGTTCTGTTTGGTAATTTCTTCACAGTTCATTTTTCTTGTGTGATTAAATGCAGTGCACTTGTAAATACAAGTTTCCATCTTGCTGACTGATCCCTGCGGTCAATCTGAGTGTTGCTATGGGACTGTCTGCTGTACAGCAGAAGTCAGGGTGATTCCAAAGGAATCAAAAGTTGGGTTTTGATGCCCGGAATCCCAGTTCTGGGATCTGAGAGCAAAGGAGCAGTCAGGACATTGAGTCCAGTCTAACTTCCTGCTTTTCTTCCCAATTAGAGAAGTGATTTCCTCTGTCAGAGTGATACTTTTTTGAACCCCTTCGAAGAAGGGTATAATCCCCTAAATTGAAGGGTATAATCTCAGGTGTGTTTAACACTGCCTTATACAGCTGTGCAGTGAATCCTTTTTCTGTATAGGAATAAATAACCTGTACTGTTAAAGCAGTAGGATTTTCTGAGCATGAATAAGGCCTTATTTAAAAACCCAAGACATTCACCCCCATCCCAAATCTTAAAAGAGGGAGTTGTGGTTTAGGATGCCTCAGGCAAATTACGTTGAGTTTTCCCTGATCTTGCACTCTCTGAAACCAGAGGCAATATTTTTTTCCTTTCCCTGAAAGCCAGAAAGAGATCAACATCTTGAGTTGATGGTAATAATGAGGGAGCCAGATCACCATGGATCTTATATCAAGCCTGGGAAGTAATGTCAGAAGCTGGGTGGCCTGTTACATAGACCTCTGGAAGCCGATATGTATGGTGGTAGGATACTCTTGGGTTCCTTGTAACAAGTCATTCTTCAAGCTGTGGTGGGGTCCCTCCATGTGAACTGCTGGCCCCAACCTTTTACAGATGGCCACAGCACCTCTGAATTGTATTGTCTTGTGGGAAAGATTGTGCTTACTCCTAAGCACTTCTTTTTTTCATAGTTTCAGGCGGGGGGGGGGGGGGGGAGGGGGCAAAGAAGGGTCAAGCTGGGTTTCCTTTTGACTTTGGGGATTTTGCTGGTACCCGCCTCTTATTTCATCTTGCCCATGGGTAGTTTGTGTATTTTCCAAGTGTCAGGATGGTAGCCCTCAAGCTGCTGAGCGCTAAGTGCATTTGATCAGTATCATTAGCAGCCCCAAGTAATTGATTATTGTCTATAGCTGAGTCTTCAGAGCAAGCACACAGCCAACGGCAGTCACTTAATCTTTCATGCCTGCATGTTTTTGCCCTCCTGAGATCTATCAGCTGTGTAGCATCTGACCCAATCAGGAAAATCATTGATGGCTGCTTTGTATTTACCACGTACCCACTATGTCACCTGTTTTAACCACCTGAACTGGCTGCAGTGTACATGGGAGAAGGGTGTAGAACAGACATGGCAGGGTTTGTGGATCTCATTTTAGTCTTCCTTTTCATGCAAATCTGAGCCTGGATTTTTGTGGGAAGAGGGGGTGGTCTTTAAATGTACACTGTTCAATTATTTTTCTGGTGTTAGTATTAATTGCGAGACTCAAAATAGGTTGATTAGAATAAGACCTCACAGAGGTGTTTATAATTCAGATTTTAGAGATGTGACTAATGAATAACAACCACAGCTAATCAGTTCTCAAAACTGATGGTAATGAGCAGAAAAGGGGGAGGAAGCCAACCTATATCTCTGCTAATGCATTTTTTTCAGCACTGCAGTGGAGGGTGGCAAGATCATTTCAGAAGTGTTTGACTTGGATGGAGTTCCTGATTTTTCACAGGAAAAGCCATATTTTGTTAAAGCGGTGCTTGAAGATTAATTTTAAATAACCACTTACCAACTACAGCTTTAAAGTTAGAGTAATATTTAATTGTTGGAACTGTTTGGAGACTTGAGGCTTGTTACAGCATCTTTGGGCTTTTTATTTATAAGTTGGGTTTTTCTGCGTTGGTAACAGCTACAGAAATGACAGCAGTGAACACTGGGGTCCTTTATTCACAGAACTGACACCACAGGGGCATTGGCAGTGCATTTTTTTCTCTGCATTTCCAATATTTTTGACCTTGATCAAGGTCATTTCTGAAAGATGAGAGGATGTAGTAACTCTTTTGCTATATAATCCCATGAGTCCTCTGCCGCTGTGCATGTGTTTAACTGTGTGGTGAATTTGCTGTCCTGAATAGGGAGAAAATCTGAAACATATCAGATGCTCCTGAACTGGTAGCTCAGGCAGGAATGATCCTGATCCACACGGGAATCAGGCTAGTGTCAGCCTTGGAGAATGCAGCTCAAATCAGAGGCAGGCATCTTCATGTCAACTCTGCATTTCTGCTGTGTGCCAGAGCCTTGCAAGGAGAGAAAGAATTTCCTACCAGCCCTCCAGGTCATGAATTTTAATTTGGCTTTTTTTGTTGTTGACACTGAAGGACGCATTTGTTACCAAAGTGTGCTCCCTGCGGTTGAACAAATACTTCCACTGACACCAGTAAGATTGCTTGTGGAAGGCAGGCAAGTAAAGACACTGGCCCTGGCTGGTGAGGTGCTCGTTACACATTTCGGTGCACTCAGGGAGGCTCTGCGGGTGTCCACTGCCTATTAAAAAAGGAACCCAGTTTTGTCATTTGACATGCAGCTGAGCTGCCAGTTTGTACATTTTGTCTTTAAATAATACCGCAGAACACAACTCGGTGTGGGCATGGGGATGAGGTTCCTCTTTCACCAAAAGCGTGGCTTTTAAATAAAGCCAATGGTAGAAATTAGTTGTGTTTAATGCTTCAAGTACTTGGGCAGAGAGTACCCTAAGGCCAAGGTTATTCCAGTCACTTATGTCCAGCATGAAAATTCACCCGGTTTTGGGGAAGTGGGAGTTCAAGTTCAATAGAGTGCAGTCCAGCGTGCAGCTACATGAATGTTACTGCTGACATTGGAAAAGGAGGTGGAGAACACAAATAAAGTGATAAGCCTCACCTGAGAAACAGGTCTAGTATGTTGATGTGTGGACATATGGGTGTCTATGCCCAGGTGAGACAGAGCAGTCATCTTAGAAAGTGGATCAGCAATTAAGTTTCAGAACTTCAGAAGTGTTTTAATGAATAACTTCTGTTTTCTTCAGAGTCTTTTGTTGAATGAACAGTTCTAGGCATCTTTCTGGAACACTTCACACACACAAGCATATTTAAACAGCATATATTACCAGTCAATATATAATAGTGATGCAGAATCATGAGCAGCTCTCCAGAAGCCTACGGTTTTTGTATAGTTTCCTGAACTTCTTAAAAATTAGAGCTACTTTGGATGACACTGCTGCAACATCTGAGTTTTTGCCCAGTGTCAATGACCTGATGTGGCCGTTAAGTCCTGCAGGATTGTTCATGACACCTGATGGAACTTGTATCAATCTTATAGGACTTCTGAGTAACTTTTCCAGAGTTTTTTCCATCTTCTGTGTTAAAACACTTTACCAGGATTCAGAGGCTCTAGTACAGTTTTGCTGCATTGGTGCCAGTTACGGTTTAAATTCCTTTGGGTGGAACTGGTTGTTCATAATCCTTCTATGGCCTCAGTTTTAGAGTTTGCAGCAGCAGCAGCATGACTATGTGAGCATTGATCCAGCAGTGCTGGCTTACTCATTGCCTGAAATTTTTCATGAGAAACAGGTTTATTGCTCAAAAGGCTGTCGGGTGCACATCACTTAAGTCTGTATCAGTTCCTGGACCAGCACTTGCTAAGAAGCAGCGTTTCATCTGTGTTACTGAAATGTGAGCATCACGTCTCACAAATTGTAGAGAAAGGAAGGTATATGTGGGGAGACGAGGAATGAGAGAGCCAAACCAATGTAGTGACAGGATAATGGGGAATGGCTTTAAACTGAAAGAAGGGAGATTGAGGTTAGGTATTAGGAAAAAATTCTTCGCTATGAGGGGCGTGAGACACAAAGCAGCTGTGGGTGCCCCATCCCTGGCAGTGTTCAAGGCCAGAGCGGATGGGGCTTGGAGCAACCTGGTCTAGTGGAAGGTGTCCCAACCCATGGCAGAGGGGTTGGAAGAGAATGATCTTCAAGGTCCGTTCCAACCCAAACCATTCTATGAGTCTATGATTAAGCAGTTTTTCTTCCTTTGCTTCAGCTGCAGTGCTCTGAGAAAGAAAAGGCCTTTCTTCATTCTTTCAACCTCTCTTTTAATTTATTTGCTGCCAGCCCTGGCAGCATAATCCTGTTGAACAGTTTAAGATAATACGTATTATATTGCACTTGTGATCTTCACAAGAACAGAGATCAGAAGGGACAGAGCAGACTACTGCGGAAGGCACCTTTACAGGTTTTCATTTCTTATGGGAGTGTGATGTGTGAACGCTGTCTCAAGAGGCAACGATGCAGCCAGGATTACCTTCTGTGCAGGAGGGGAAGGAGCGGAGATGGAGATGCAGATAGTTAGTCACTTATCTGCTCAGCGAGATTCTTCCTCTGCCAAGGCAGGCAGCTAGTTCTGGTCAGGGAGAAGTCCCAGATCCCTGTCATTAGTGGCAGCCATCCTGCAGGGCCCATGGACAGCCTTCAAGTAACCTTGTCTATGCTCAGCACAGGGCTCCCAGGTCTGCAGCTTCCAAAGTTGTCTGTTGTCAGGAGATTGTGTCAATCATTAACCAGGGAGCTTCCAAAAACAAACAGTTTAATAAAGGTAGAAAAGATATTGTTTGACTTTGTCCAAAGTTGTCACAGTTATAACTGTAGGTAATGAGGGCAAGTCAGAGCTTTACACAGAACATCTTGGCATATAACTCAAATTAATACAGACTATCAGCGTTTGTTTGAACCCTCACTATCACCACCTTCTTTTAAACCAAGAGAAGATGGGACAGGAAAGAGAAGGACATTTTTAACATGTTCTTAACACGCCTGCAGTTAAGCATTCAAATTTGTTATCTTGGCACCCACGTAGAGGCTGAGTGTTTGCACTATCCATGTAAATGAGCAATAAATGGTGACAATAACAATAGTTTGTGTGCGTACAAATAGTTTTCAGCTTGCATCTCATAACAAAATAGAGCTCCTTTTATCTCGGGCTCATTCAAGACCTGTGTAGTAAAGCCCTGTTGGCAATGGCGTGTCATTCTGTAACATTTACTTGGCCTGCTAGTGTTGTGTGAGAGGGGCTAAAATGTGTCTATATTGGCACTAAAGTGGGATAATCAATTGAGTTAAGGCACTTCACTGGAAACAGCATTTTTTTCCTAGTCTGAACAAACCCGAGGGAGTTTTTCTGAAGTTCAGTGTCTGACACCACGCTCTCGAAATGGAGGCAGCACAATCCCATCGTATTTTTGCTCCTTTCCAGAGCACGCTATGAAAGTAGGTTAAATTTGGCCAAGTGAACTGGCCACTGGCCGGGGTGTCAGCAGAGGGATGGCGGGGGCACCTGCGGGTTCATTGCCAGCTGAGATGTCAGCCTCAGGGGAACATGGGCTGTGCTCCACTAACGTCCCCTCAGTCTGTGGCGTTGCTCTGGGCGATGCTGTTGAGGCCGGAGCGTACTTGTAGCCGTGCCAGCCAGGAAGTCCTCTTCCGGGGTTTGCATCTGGTTTGAGGAAATGCTCCGTATGCTGCGCTTTTAAAATAGTCCTTGGCTGGTGTCTGCACTGGCTCTGCTGGCAGATGTGCTTGTGTGAGTGTGCAGGGCTGGCTAGAGGGAATCTATTACCCTGCTTAGGCAGTAGCTTTGCTGCCTGCATTCTCTGTGCCACTAGCAATGGAGGGACTACGCTTGTTTTGTCCTTAAATCCTCTTTGTATTCTTTACCCTGTGAAGAAGCTGGATAAAACCATCTTTTGAGGGTAGTCAACCACTGAAGCAGATTTTGGTTTTCTCTAATTCTGTTCAGGTAGTAGGATACGCGCTCAAACGACAGGAGGATAAAAATCCCAAAATCAAACAGATGGATTTTCTTTTTTTAAAATGAAAAACTGCATTTCAGACTCTAAAAGCATTTAGGCCTTTGGAATTCGGATACAGCTGGGTTGCAGTTTGTATTCGTTTGCATAACTGGGGGGCAAAGGGAAGTCACTGGTCTCTGAAGCAGCAATTTACTGTGCTTCAGCTCAGAGTTTTATCTGTCTGTAAACAGGAAGGTACATAAAGTGGAGAGCCTTTCAGGAATACTTTTGTTCTACAGCATGACCAGAAAAGAAGTTCTATTGTTAGGACTGATTTTACTGGAGATGACAAATGCATTTATGTAGATCGTGATCTCACCTTTTAAAATTCCGGTTGAGCAGTGTTGTACACTGACCCCCATGAATTCCAAATGCACCCAGAAAATGAGAAGTGAGAACATAGCCTCTTCTTTTCTTTGATAGCAGTTCCCTTTTTCTTTTCTTTGTTTTATTTCCAGCAGCAGAGCTGGCGAGACACTGGCACGGGTTGCCCAGAGAAACTGTGGCTGCCCCATCACTGGCAGTGTTCAAGGCCAAGCTGGACGGGGCTTGGAGCAACCTGGTCTAGTGGAAGGTGTTGCTGCCTGTGGCAGGGGGGTTGTGGAACCAGGTGAGGGTGTACTAAGAAATATTGGTGGACTGTCTGATACTATCCCATTAAATGTCCTTGGAATAAGCTTGCCCTTCCTAAACAGGACATGTCAGTAGATTTAGTTGGGATCTACACCAGTATGGCAGAGACAAAAACTTGGACTTTCATTGTTATGCAAAAAAAGGAACTTTTTATGAATGTGAACAAATTTGTTTAAATACCTATTATTATTCCTGGTATTCAGACCACCAAAACTACTACAAAAGAAAATACCACCGCAGGAAAATTTATTTGTCAACCTTTCAACAGTACACTTAGAATGAAAAATCTATGTACTTCGCTTGTCCATCAAAATACGACTTGCCTTGAGTGCAGCAGTAAAGTTTTGCAACACTGCAGTAAAATAATCCAATTTCTGATGCAAGCCGAGCATCAGTCAGCTCCTGTCTGAATGGAACTCATGCTGGGGGAGGCACCTTGTTTATGCTTTCTTTTATTGCTTTTAGCTGGTGTGAGTAGCCAAGAGACACCTGCAATACCATGATTTACACAGTGCTGCTCATGTTAATCCCAGGTATTGTTCACACATCTCTTCAGCTCCCAGCCCATTGATCTGGAACTTTCTTTGCCATGAGTCATGCTGGAGTCCAGCATCAGGAGCAGGTGTGGCCGTATGAATGTGCTCCCTGAGCTCTGTCTGGGTTAACTGGATAGGACAGGATGGCTGCTCTGTGTGTACACATGCCAAAGAGAGATGGTGGGAGGGAGGGAAAGAGAAAGTGCACGTGATTTTCTGGCGTGTAGATCCCTGAGAACAATGAGCATTGTGGTCTGTTCTCATTCCCAGTGCAATGGGGAGAGAAATACAGTGACTGCAGTTACACAGGCAGAATGTTGTCAAGCTACAGAAGTGGAGCTTGTGCTTCGTTCCACTGCCTGTGCCCAGAAAACAGAAGCTTAGAATCGTAGAATAGCTTGGGTTGGAAGGGACCTTCAAAGGACATGTAGTCCAACCCCCCTGCCATGACATCCCCAACTAGGTCAGGTTGCTCAGAAGCACATCCAGCCTGGTCTTGAATGTCTCCAGGGATGACTTACCCACCACCTCTCTAGGGAACCTCTGCCAGTATCTGGGAAAGCTTCTGTGTCCACAGCATTGTCTTGGGTTTCAAAGAGAATTTGGGATGTGCTGGCTGACAGCATCACCTCTTCTTCTCAGAGAGCCTCCTTCCAGACTTTCCTTTCTCCTATAGTTACAGTGTTGCTCCTGCGTGCTTCACGAAACACCCTCAGTGTGTTCCGGGAGGGCTGCCTTGGGGCAGCTTGGGCGCTTGTGATGAGGCAGGTGTCACGCAAAGGGACACAAGATGAGTTTTCCTTCCTTGTGCGTGCTTATCCTTGTATGTACTATCTTTTTTACAGGGCTAGTTGCCTTTCTGCCCACAGGGGGGATAAGTTGGTTTCTTTCCACAATGATTTGCATTTTGACTGCTATCTTTCTGGAATCCTTATGAAATGAAGGGAGTACGGTGGTTGACTGCAAAACACAGTGAGGAAGGCAGGCCTGCAATGTGCTTGGCTTGGCCATAGCAGCCCTGACTGCTGGAGAATGGCTTCTGTGAGCCCCTGATTCTGGCTGTGCTGGGCGCTTTGCAGGATGAGACCCTTCTGTGTTGCTGTGCTGAAAGTGCTGAAGTGCAGCAGAGGGGAACTAGTGAACTATGGCAATGAGTAATGCAGCAAAGGATAGAAAGGATTTGTGGTAGGAAGCGAACAGTAACATTAAAAGCAAACAAGCAAGTGTCATAGTGCTTTGGATTGCTTTGTGTCATGAGAAATTCCTTAGGCCAAGCAGCTCCATTTATACATTTTTCTTGCAATTGCACAAACCATGAGACTGTAATTTAAAAAACAAAATGCAAAACAAAAAGCCAGTGGGAAAGGGGGGTCCTTTACTTCTCTGGAAAGAGGGAGTCAATTCTAAACTTTTGTTCCTTTGCAACAATACATAAGGGCTTTGCAGTGGTTGCCTGAATGTTAAATTATAGCACTTGTTTCACTCTTTATGTCTGTGTCTAGCGTGATGCAGTTTGTACCAGCAACATCTGAATGCTTTGGCTTACTTTGAAAGACTAGGAGAGTTAAGGGTCTTTCATGAAATAAAAGAAAATCCCCAAAATAGCCTTCTGTAATTTCTGAATTGTATTCTTCATGGCATTAGCATATAGCTGGAGTTAATTCATTTGCATTAACGAAAAAGTCAAAGTAAGAGCAGAATTAGGCCTGTTTGAAAACCAAACCAGAATCATATCTAAAGCAACTCAATCTCAGCTTTGAATGGGAAGCCTGTCGCGTTGCTTGTGAACCTGGAGACGTGGATGGGTCAGACTCAACCCCAACAGTAGCTGTGCAATGTACCGAAGGAGGGGGTTGTCCTCAGCATTGGACCGGGCCCTGGTTTTTCAGCCACCCCAGTAGTGGCCAGAACCAGGGTGCAGGATGTACAGGCTCAGGGCAGAGGTGGTGAGCTGGGCTTTCCTACTTTCAGAGCTAGTGTAGCCCCCCAGGCTCAGGTGTTGCTTGCCTGTTGCCCCACATAGGCAAAGCTTGGGATATTTGAAGATGTAGGTTTGGGGTTTTGGGGTTGACGGGGTGGTCAACAGCACTGTGGGATCTAAGTACCGAATTCCCATGGATTTCAGAAGGAATTAGGTGCCCAGCTTGCATAGGTGCTTTGGAAGTGCTGAGAGATGATGTAGTGAGGTCTCCAAGGAGGAATTTTTTCCCTACCCAGTTATCACAGTCATCTTTTGGCTGAAGCAGGAGGGCTGATAATCCATGCTAATTCATAGCAAAACTATAAATCTCTTTAGCTATGAATATATATATTTTTTTTGAATCTTTGAGATTTTTGTCTCAACAAGGCATTGAGCATTCTTTTTAAATATAGTGCCCTTTAGGTATACCTGCTATTAAATGATCATTTTCTCCTATTTAATAAAAAAATAAGAAAGGGAAATTGACTCATTTCTAGGACCTTCCTTAATACATACATCATTTGACATATTTTTATCATGTTAGTTCTGACCTGAGTTCTCTCTAAACTTAACAGGTATAACCTTTTAAGTCTTCCCTCAGATGAGAACTTGTCCATGGCTGTAATAAGTTTTGTTCTCCTGTATCCTGTTTGAAATGAGATAGCAAGCTGGAATGTGCATGAAGGCTTTACATGTGGCTTTGTATTTTCCTTCTTCTTTCCATGTATTAACACATTCTCCCACCCTGTTGTCTTGTTTCTTTGCCACTTCTTTGTCCTTCTGGACTGAGCAGGTGTTTTCACTCAACTGCCTACAGCAATGCTGAAGAGTTTTCCAGGGCAGTTGGAGTTAAGATAACATCCATCAGCCTGTATGAGGAAACTGCTGCTTTTTTATGTATTTTGCATTTGTCTACACTAAATTTCAGCTGATCAGGGAATATTTCCTCAACATCTCTCGAAATTATATAGTTATTGACTGAGGGGGAGGGAGAGGATAGAAATTAAACGGTCACAACATTTGCTGAATATTTCTTTAGTAGCGAAGAGGGAGGGCTCCTTTGAAATGAGACCAATTCCTCGCAATCTCTTTTCTGTGTGCTGTTCTCTCTCTTTCTCTCCATATCAAGCAACAGGATTAGGGAAGGCACGAATGAAATTTCCTTTAGTTCTCTTTGTTTTGGGAAGTAGGGGCAGCGTGAGGGTGGTGGTGTGTGATGGGGCTGTTTCAGGGATTCCATTTGCTAAGGGCAGGGAAGGTGAGTCTGGGTGCCTAGTCAGGGCTGGGGAAAGTGGAGGAGCTGGTGGCACACACTTGCCCCAAAAGTTGAGACCTGTAAACTCAAAGCAGACTTTTCATCATGCAAGAAAGCTTCCAGATTAGGAGGCTGCCCTGTGTTCCTCATGCTTATGGATTGATTCCTCACCAAAACAAGATCTGGGGAGAACCTTTTCTTCCTTGAAATAAAAGCAGATAGAAATAATACACAAGTTCTTAGCTCTAATGCAGAAAAAAAATACATTGTTCCCTTCTGCAGGCATGTGCTTGCCTTATGTTAGAAGAGACACTTTTCTATCACTCAGTATAAAAATGGTCAGTGCAAAGGGATCCACCTGGGGCAAAGGCTGCATTTGCTGCCACTGGGTACTTCTTGAATCCTGTTAAAGAAAGAGAAGGGGAACTGTAACGCCCATTGGGTCTGGTTGCCTCTAGCTGTGAACACTCAATTTTGAAAGTTTTAACCTGCTTTTTACAAACAGAAAAGCCCTGTCCAGAAAGCTCAGTTCAGATCTGTTTGCCTTCCCAAGCATCAGGAGTTTCACAGTTGTCGCTACCGTTTCCTCTCTATGCCATGGTACATTTTGTTGAGATATTGACCGGGAAACTCTAGGGCATGTGAAAGTTCATTTTTTAAGATTTATATGTAGCTATGTTGAAACTTCCTTGGTATTGTGGATTGATATCAGCAAGTACATATGTATTTAGGATATGTGTCTGCAAACTTTCTAGGCAGTCTGTGCAAATGAAAACAGAATGTTTCAAATGTGTTTCTACTAGAAGAGCCTTCTACAGCTCCCATTGCCATACAAGCCCTGAACTCTACATGCTCAAGTAATTGGGGTGAGCTGGTTTTGATCTAGCTGAATATTGGGCAGATGAAGTATAATTTATGTTGTGTGGGCTACTTTTAAGCAAAACTCTAAGCTTTCTTCAAAGAAAGTTTCTGTTATTTCATACCGGCTGTTCTTGTGTTTGATATGACACCAGAAGGTAGTAAAGCACACTTTTAAAAGCATATTTTTCGGATGTGTGGTTTTGTTCATGCTTGTGCTTCTCTCTCTGCGTACCCATCTGCTTTGGGGCTTGTAAATGGCACACATCACTTAGCAGGCAAGTAGCAACCAAGGAAAAGTGCCCGTGGCTGCTGGCAAGAGCAGGACTGTGCGTGCAGAGGGGAAGGAAGGTTGAGCTTGGCCTCTCTCCGTGGAGAAGACTAGCTTGTCAGAAACCCAGGGATTTCAGCTGTGGCCTTGACCCTGACACTTAGCTTACAGGCTTTGGGGGAAACTTAAGCACCTTATACTAGAGTAAACTGAAGCACCTTAGGCTAGAGTACCAGGTACCTTGCCTTTTCACTGTGGCGTATACTGGCTGAGTGAGCTTTGGAAAGCAGAGTAGTGATAGAAATGGTGCAGTGCAATGTTTTCGTTAAATACCTGGTCTGCTTTTCCTTTTTTCCTTCTGATTTAACATTTAACCCCTCCCCCCCCTTTCCTTCTCCAACGGCGTCCCCCTTCTCTCATGATGTGCTACTGTGTTGTCCTGTTATCTTTCTCAAATGCTCTCTGTGTGTATATGTCCAGGGACCTCTCTGTATGGTATTAAGATAGTTGGCTGCTTACGAAGTTTATACCATGAAAGTTCCTGCCTGTAGCCTGCTGCAAAATGGGTGTTCAGAATGCAGTATCTTTTCATCAGGGAAAGATGAAACATGTTAATTGCTAGATTACTATTTAAAGAGAAATCACTCAAGTGCTCTAATTGGAATACCTGAATCGTGGGCAGAGTTTCTCCTCCTGGGGTCCTGTTGTACCTTTGATATACAGACTTTGTCAAAAGGTTTTGAAGGCAGAAAGCCTGCCAGGAAGAATAGTAGCAGAAAGAGGGGGAAGATCAAGGTATCAAAGAAGATGGTAGTGACAGAGGAGAAGTCTGCAGTGATGAAGCTTCCATGGATCTTTTCCTTTCTCCTTCTCAGGATTCAAGAGCTCTCTTTCCCCAGCAGAAACCCAAAGGGGAAGCAGTGGGCATTCCTGCAGATCAAGATGTGAGCAGCGCACTGGAGCCCAGGGAGGGAGGGAAGACAGAGGGTGGTGTAATTCAATTCTTTTCTTGCTGGCTTCAGTGAATCTGGCTCACCATGGGTCCCACTTTTGCTCTTGTAAAATGCATCTGAATTCAGTAGCAGTATAAATATGATTAATTTCTGGTCTGTGTTGAAGGGCACAGAGTGGTACTGTCTTGCTCTCGGGCTCGCTCAGATATACATTTCGTGTATCACTTACCTACCATGCAGGGTGGTTATGAGGATTAATTAGTTAATGTTTGTACAGCGCTTTGAAGATGTAATGCACTATTAGGCTCTAGTCTCTGCTTGATGCATGAGTAGAACACCCATTAATGCTAATGGCGGTTGCATGCATTTCTCAAGCTGGGAATACATAAATGCTAAATATAATCGTAATTATTATTGTATTTCACAATATTACTTGATCGGGGTTTTGTAATTTAGCTTAATTTTTTTTTAGTATATAACTTGCAGGAATAAAGAACATTTTTAATTTCGAATCTTGCTTTCAAGAGCAAAATCCTTCAGTCAATCATCCTTCTTTCCTCACATTAAGTTGGGGTTTTTTTCCTCCTTTTTGTGTGTCACTTGACCAGAGGTAGATTTCCATGTTCTGCAGTTGGCAGAGGTATCTTGCTAGCTAAGGAAGCAAACTCACAACACCTAGCACAAATAGTATTTGATTACTGCTAATTACAGTGCTGTCACATAGACAGGGGGAAAGAACGACGGCTGGCTTTGTCAAATAGCAATGAAATAACCTGCTGTCTGTCTACTGACTTAATGGCTTTAATTGCCAGAGCATAATCAAGATCTGGTGAATTTGTTTGAACATATCAGCAGGCACCAAATATTTCAATTAAGATCAAGTTGTATAACTAGTGTTGCTCTAGCTAGAGCAGAATTGTGGTAAATTCACATTTTTGAGGCTCACAAAAGGGTACCCATTGGCAAGAGCAACAAGCAAACTGGCAGCTGGTTGATTTGTTATAGTTTTCCCATACCTTGGGTAACCTTCTCCCCCTCTGATGCTACTTTACCCTTGCAGGTGGCTCCCTTTTATTTTCTTTCAGTCTGGTTTCTTTCTCAGGGTGATGTCCTGCAGCAGAGTCCATGCACTGTAGGCTTTCTCCTCTGAATCCTCCAGCAAAGTCCACCCCAAGTGCGGGGTGTGAGCTGGTCCTGGGCTGTGGTGTGCCACCAAGACATCTGCTTTGTCCCAGGCTCCAGAAGATGGCTGCTGCAGCTGCACAGAGCATGAGGCAGTCTAATTGTCCTCACAGGAACGCTGTGGCCTAGCACACCAAAGGTGGTCTTTTTCTTCCATGTAAATGACAGAGCTTTTTTTCCCTTTTGTCCCTCATCCTCTTGCCAGAACAGTCTTTTCAAGAAATCAGTCCTTTTCTATAGCTAGTAGCTGTTATAAGAGTTTGGGATGAATGCTTGAATTATGCTCAGCTTTGAGAGATGAATTTGTCCCAAGCTATCTGAAACCACTTTATTTACATCAAAGCCTCAATCAAAGATTTTTGTTCTATCTTTGAAGGATCCTTCCTTCAGGGATTCACGCCTATTCAACCAGATCATTAGCAGCTTCTTACGCACAGAAGAACAGGTCCTTGTGATAAAATCTGCAAGGCCATGACCCGGGCTTGCCTTTGCTCTTTCCTTAACCGCTGAAATGGGAATCTTGTACTTCTCTGAGGCTCCTTTGAGCACTGGATCCTGTAGACTACCTTTCCCTGTCCTCTTCATATTTAACCATGAAATTTGGAAGGACCCAGCTGTACCAATTTATTCCTGTTTACCTCATCAGTTTTTACTTAACTGCTATCTGAATTTTCTGTTCTGTTTGTGTGGCACCTATGTCTTGTTGCATGGCAGGCGTTAGTCCGGATTGGTGGGTGTATGTTCTTGACACTAAGGACTCTTAGCTTTGGTGATTATAATTCTTGCCTTGACACAGGAGAAGGACTTTGCTTGTCTGTGTATTGTTGTCTTATCTGTGATTCACTTTGGCTTCATCCACATACTCTTCAGTGCAGCTATCCTTGACCCCAAGACATGTCTGTGACCTGTCTTCTCCCTGCCCTCATGGGCCCTGTAATTTTAGGGCTCATGCAAAGCAGGCACAAACTCAAAAGCTGGCATGCAGAAAATCACAAGTTTTTTCTGTTTGTTCTGAAGGACCTTTAGAAAGTTGCACCTGCCCCCTGCTTAGTTCTGGCGAAGCTGGAGTCATTTGTGCATGTGTTTAGTGGGAGCTGTCAGTGCTCTGCAACTCTCTAGATCAGACCTGGAGTCTGAGAGCTAAAAAAGCCCAAAATGCAGAGATGATATATGACAGCCAGATCCACGTTTGTGGAAAGGCAGAAAATTAAACTAGAGTTTTCTTACTGCCGTTTTTTAAGTTGAAGACCAGAAGCCTAGACCACTAAATACTCTGGTATCAGTTTTGCTTCTTTTGGATGTATTTGTGTGTGTGTTTCAAGGAGTTTTCAATCTCTTAATGGGTTCTGTATATGGATATTTTAAAGATACAGATAAGCTGATATTCTAATAATAGGGTAAGGCTGGGCAAGGTCAATGGGCTTGCATATTGATGAAGCCAAAGAGTGGGAGGAACGAGGAGGGCTTGTAAGAGTATGCTCTTTGTGCTTGCCACTGCTGAATCTAAATTAAGCTGAATTCAGGAAACCTGAATCAAAAAGTAACATGCACTTCTTATTTTTTTGAATCTGATTTTTCCTGAAATTTCTTCCCCCCCCTTTTTTTTTCTTGTTTTTCTTTCCTAGCTGCTGGATTTTATCGTCCAACTGAATTACTTAGGTATCAGTCACACAGTTATATTACTTTCAATGATATCACACAGAACTAAATGACATACTGTGTTTATGGACTTTCCAACTTTACTAAACCAGAAGATGCTGGACAGCAGCTGCCAGCCCATGACATATAAATGCCACCACTGTGATGGACAGGAAGCAATGTTCCCTATTTCTTAAGGGAAAAATAATAGAAGAAAACAGGTTTTACACTTTGTTCTTTTTAGTATGCTTTCCATGTGAAGAAGCTCACCCTCATTCTCTGCTAGGTAAATACCCACCCTTTGGAGGATTCTGTTTCTGTTGGCTTTTTTTTCACCGGTTGACAGTAGGCATCAGTGTTCTTAAAAGTACACGCCAGATGCTTGGAAAGGGTAAATCAGTATAGAAAAGCTGCTTCCACTTATGCTACCTGAGAACCCCCTTTTTATCTTTTATCTACCCTTTGTGCATTTTGTAGCTCCAAGCAAACTTCGCTGATATCCTTATTGGCAATTATATCTTCATTAGTTTCTATCTTGCCTATCAATTTTCCAGCATTCCTGTCCTGTTGCTGCTGCTCAAGAGCTGTGTGTTTTGGTAATTTTCCAAGTTATCATCTCACACTTCCACAATCACCAGATTTCTTTCATTTGCTGAAGTACCGTCTTTGAAGTGTCTTGTACTTCCTGGCAAAGAGGTTACATCCAGCTTTTTAAAAACTTAGAACTCCTTTTTCCTTCTAATTATTTTCCCAGTAAGAATCACTCTAGTGATGCTGGTGCAAGATGTGTGTCTTCAGGAGATCTGCTGCGTAGAGGTGTAGTTAAAAGTTCTGCTCTCAGTCTGTGTCTTCTTTAATATTAATGAGAGGTAGGGATTGCTCGAACAGCAGATGTGTGAAATCCTGAAGGTTTTCACATTGCCTTTCCAATTCAGTCAAAGATAGTACTCCTGAAATGCTCCTGCCATCAAGAATTGTTGGGGATGTATGTGCATCCGTGTTTAGAGAGATGGTGAGAGAGGTAGCAGAGAGTGTGCAGCAAGTGATGTGGAAGAGAGCAGTGCTAAGCACTACTGAGGTCAGATTCTTCACTGCTCACTCCAGTATTTTGATTATTTTTGTAATTCTCATTCTATTTTTGCTGATAAAATTTCTCGTTGGATGCCCTAGAAAACTTAGTAATTTTCCTACGTAGTTAATATTCAGATATAAAAAAACTATTAGAGTTTAAATGATGAATAGATGCTAATTTATACATATATACTTATACTCAGAATGCCTAATTAATGATCTTATGTGTCAGTCACAGATATGCAAATGACTACGTTTTGCGACTCTTACCATAATTGTGGTGCCCCGTCTGGCTTCAGTTTGGGGGAGTGTTTTTTGCTGCTGTTTAGGAAGGGTTATGGAAGAGTCTGAGCAACAAAACAACCCACACTCAGCAAAGTCTTACCGCTGCAGCTGATGTGGCATTTTGATTGTATGGTAGGTGATGTGCTTTGCATGTGCTCTATTGGCCTGTGCTGATAGGTGCTGTCAAGCACCAGGTTGTCCCTGTTCCTGTGCTAGAGTTTTACAATCTCATTAGCCTCATGATGGGCGAGCTCAGTTCCCACAAAGATGACCAGCATAAACCTCATCTGTTGGGCAGAAGCAAAATCTGTTAAGAAAGGTGGATATTTGGAGTAGTAACCAAGTTGGAGGACACAAGTAGCTCTCTAAAGAGCTTCCCTATACGTATCCAGTATACAGGGAGCTATATATACCAATGCCTAAAGTTAAGTGGTGTTGGAAGCTCATCACAAAGCCATAATTTATCATAATTCTTTCTCTTTAAAAAATGTCTGCATCCACAGTGAAGTAAAAGATTCACAAGGTAGTTTATTAGGGCTTGTGGGTACATCTTGCCACATAAATAATTCTACCTTCCATAATTACCGAGAACATTAATAAAAGTTATGATTTTCAGCTGTGATGCGTACTTGCATTGAAGTTGGTCCAACTTTGCAGTCCTTGGGATTTGGACAGAGAAAAATGGACAGGGTCGGTTATTTTTTATGGCTGCCTTTCTGGTATCTTGGACTGAAAGCAGCTGTGAAGGAAAAAAAATCTAAACCTGACAAATTTTATGCAATTGCTGGCCTTGAAAAACATATTTTGATAAATTAATTAATGGCAGCTTGTTTCTAAGTCTCCAGCACTTTTAGCAGGATGCTGCATGAGCCAAGGGTTTCCTAGGGCTGAGGATAGCAGGGTCTCCCCATGAGGGTCTGTCAGGGCAAGGCTGGGCAGCCAGGCCCACTCCAGCCAGAAGTAGGGCAGCCCTGGGCATTGGCCACTTTCCTGAGGATGGACTGGGATATGGGCCCATGAGTGGCTGGGCAGGGACATGGGGAGCTGGAGACCAACCCTACTGCAGGGGCTGGTGGCCCTGGAGGGCTGTCGTGGGGTCCTGGGCTGTGGGGCCCAGATAGGGCTAGCCAGGAACACTGAAGACCATTAGCGTCCATCAGGCCCTGAGAAATGCCTCTGCATTAGACTAAGAAAAAGTGTCTTTATAATATTTTTCAACTGGACATGTAAGGAAATCCTTTAGAAATCAGAAATTTGTATTGTGGGGGCATAGTGGGGATCTTATTTGGATTACAAAGAGAACCAGCCTATAGATCAAGCTTGGTCTTTCTCCCTCCAAACATTCTTCTTGCTAGCTACTTTCTCAGGCCCCAGGTATGTTTTGAAGGCCTCCTCTTGTCACCTTTATTTTATGCTGGAATTGTTATCCAGCAATGGGGTAGCTGACAGACTAAGGGTGAGTTAGCTTTGTGGAACTGCCTCCTAGCACCCATCTTTGTGCAAATATGAATTAAACAATACCTTGACTCCATGGGTGAGATTGGCTTTTTGGCACACTGGGTGAACAAGCCCACATTTGGGACATCAGGATTAGTTTGTGTTATTTCACTCGAAGCTGTGTGTGTGAATGAGTGCTTGGTGCCTGCGAGGAGGATGCAAGCTGCTCCAGAAGAGTGTTGGAAGGACCACTGCAGAGGGGTCTGTCCCTGCTGAGACACAGCCCAAAACGGGACCTGGATGGGGGAAGTGCTTACACAGTGTGGGATGGCCACACTTTCCATGTTTTGCTCCTGGCACTTGTAAGCAGATGGTGGTGGTTGTGCACAGCTCAGGAACAAACCTGGGGTGAATGTCACTCCAGGGAAACTCAGATCTTGCCTGCAGTAAGGAGAGTTCATGGCTCTGCTCTTAGCACAGCTCTTAAATCACTGCTGGGATTTGCAAGGAGTTCACAGCAGCAGAACTATCAAATCATGCTTCCGAATTGATCCTGTAGGCTGCGATGTCAGACCCTGGCCAGGGAAGTTATTGATTCTTGACAAACAGCCTCGCAGGACAGGGAGGCGGTGTGATCTATACTGTTGTGCTCTTTCCTCACTCGTACAAGTTATGACCGTCACGACAGAGGCATCCAGCAGTTCAATGACATCAAATGCTTCATCATAGCTGGACATGTTATTCAGCCCTCTGCACAGGGAGGCACATACAGTGGTGAACTTGGGATGAGGAGAACCCAGTCAGTAAATACAGGAGAGACTGAGTGCTCTCTGTGAAAGCACCAGTGTACAGAGGAATGTGCTTTCCTTGTTGTCCTCTTCCTCACCCTTTTTTACTGCAAAGGGCTGGATCTTTCTTTTCAAAAATGCTGACACTTAAGTGTTCATTGCCATTATTTATAGATTATATCTGTAATTGGCTGCAGCTCTTCTGAGACACGTTCAGGTGCCAATGCTTTTTCAGTGCTCATTATTCAGATGCTATCTAGTATGTACAGTAATCTTCAATATGGTGACCCCGGGACTTTTTGTTCTAATGTATATATGCCTATTAGCATTGGAAATATTACCCAAATAAGGAAAATCAGGGAAGTTTAGTTTAATTCTGAGCTTGTTTCATAGGTTTTCTTTGCATTTGTGGTACTTGGGATTTGTAATCTGTATTATAACTGAAACGTGAAAATGGAGAAAGAGTAAGCTTAAGGAGAAATCAGAACTTCTGCCACATGGAAGCTTTTCATGTGTACTGTTACAAGTTAGTATAGCACAGCTTTTCCAGTGGAGTGGTAAGAAAATCTTCATTTGGTTCTTTCCATTTTCTAAAAACTGGCTCTGCATCAACTTGGGAGTTACAGGAAACAATAGCCTGTGTGGCTTTGTTCTGCTTGTTCCAGCTGCTTATTTTAGGCAGAAGGGCAACCCAGAGAGGACAGCTTGACAAGTTTTGCTTGTAAAACTGAGAGCAAGTTGTTATTATGAAATCTCAGGTTAAGAGGTGCTTTTTATGCCTGTTCTGGTTCATTAATATCTTTGCTTTTGCACAGAATGTTTTAAAATCTGCATGTATTAGTTTTCAGACTTTGCATCTGTGCGTATTAGTTAAAACCTTAAGCTGTGGGGACCTTAACTTTGTGGTGATGTTTCTAAACTCTCTGTTAATCATTCCCATGATGTTTTCAGGTCCTGCACTGTTCCTCTAGCTTTCAGCTGCTGCTCAGAAATAAGCAAATACAAACCAAAAATTCCTCTTGGAGGTAAAACAGCAGAGGAGAAGTCCATGAGGCTGCTGGAAAAACAACCCAGCCACCCTCAGTGAGGAAAGAAATCTAACACTTGTAGTGTGAAAGGCACTCTCCTTTGCTCTTTGCATGCGTCAGCCACAAAAATAGTAACATTGGGAACAAAGCTCTATTGGATAATGAAAGAGGAGGAAAAAAGGTGGGGCTGCTCCAAGTTGTGTTAATCGTGTTCTTCCCTGTGATAGCCGGGTTACCTTGGTAGTGCTGCAGAAGCGCAAAGTTTAAGCCGGCACCCCCTGATGTTTCTACTTCTGTTCCTCCTCTTTGCCTGCTTGCATTGGCTTTGTGGTCACTTTTAGCTGTGTCAGCATGTTGAAAATTGCTGACAGTAAACACAGAAGGCATGCATGCATGCTGCTGAAAAAAACCACAAGGAAAACAGCCTTGGGTAAAGGGTGGATTTGCTCACTGTTACATGTTCACAGCTTCCAGGCACAGTCCAAAGCTTCTTATAAAATACAGGGTTTGGAATTTTGTTTTAAAGGGAATTGAACAGGCTATGACATTAAGTTTTCCATGTGAGTTTTGGTATGTGCAGTAGGAGAGAGGTTTCTTGTGCGTCATACTGTGCAGAGCAGGGGAAATACAAAGACTTCCATGCAGAGCAGCAGCTGTAGGCTTGCAGGATCCTGAGGTTTGAGTCATGTAATTCAGTCAGACAGCCTGGGGATCAGAGGGACTCATAGGTCCATGTCCATGGCAGGGCGGTTGGAACTAGATGATCTTAAGGTCCTTTCCAGCCCTAGCTATTCTATGATTCTGTATTCTGTGCCATCATTGCCATGCCCACTTTCAAGAAATGATGTAGAAACTGCACAGTGTGTGCTGATCAGTATTAAATACTTTGCATTGCAGCAGGCTTGCATATTACACAGATTAAACACTGGGCATGAGAGGGTAGTGTTGGGCTCATCTGGAACAGCATAGACTGGGAAACAAGGCTTCCCTTGTAAGTACCTGGGTGTATCAGCATTTGCTAGTATCACCGGGGTATCCCAACGTTCCTGCCACTTTTCTGGTTAGCCAGTCACCATAGAGCTGAGGAGCCGGATTCTGCTCCTACCAAACTTGCCTAGGTGCTGCACCAGTCAATGGAATTGGATATAACCCCCAGAGCCCAGCTTTTTGCTGTGTGTTATGGCAGCGGCTAGACTCGGTTTACAGTGTGGGGAAGTGGGTAGGCTGGACTCAGTCAAAAACGGATTTTGGAGGGAGCTGGTTGCTACTCTTATAGGAGTTCACCCAGCTGCTTTGGAGCCATTGCAGCTGTCTGAAGCAGTTGTGGTGCACACCTTGTTAGAAATGCTTGTCCTGGCTACTGTTGTGAAGAGCTGAGTCATGCTTTTCAGAGGCTGTCCCTAGGAACCAGGACACTTACCCACATGCAAGAGAAGCTCCTACAACATGGGCGCTGCCATGGAGGATAACCCAGAACTTCCTTCCTCTTCCCCTTCCACTGCAAAGGCAGTGCAGGATGCAGATGAGGCCTGCAACCTGAACCAGAAACACCGAGATAAAACACAAGTCAGAATCTCATTTCTCTGGAGTTACAGGACAGTTTCGTTGTAGAAATTATTAATTATTCAGCTGTCAATTGATGCAGCTAGGGTCAGGATTTGGACCTGATCTATTTTTAGAATACCTATATAAGAACATGATTTCCAAACTCAGTTTAAACTTGGTGTGGTCTCATTCATGCCAGACAACCAAGCTGCATGTTAGCATGAACTAGCTGGCTTAAATCTCTGCTTTGGATTGAATTAGACAAAGGCAACCCAAAGCCGATGGAGTCTTTACTGCTTTGCCAGCTCAAGGTAAAATGCCATGAGAAACAGGTGCTTAAAGCTGGGAAAAGATTGATGTTAGGGGAAAAATCAAGGAATTAGTCCACCCTTTGTGTTATGTATTTGCTGCTGCATGCTTGAGCTGTTAGGCCTGGCAGAGGCTGCATCTTCCTGCTGGTGTGTAAGTGCCTGCCCTGCTCCAAGCGCTGCGTAGGCAAGAAGTAAAACCAAAGTTATTTGGCGCTAGAGATTACATTGCATCCCTGCTGTAATGCTCCCTGCATTAAAACACAAAATATTTTTTAAAGAATTCCTAGGAGGGTGCTGGCATATAATGACTAATTTTGTAAATTTTGCATTAAAAGGGGGTTGTATGCTGGAGAGACTTCTGCTATATTTAGAATAAAACTTCATGCTCCTACTGTCAGGATGTAAGCTTAATTACAGCATGCTGCAAACTTTGCTTTTGTGAAGGATATTTTTCTGCACTGCTTGCTTCAAAAAGCATGGTTTCATTGCTATTTTTATGATGCTTTTGTAACAGCAGCAGGAGTTGAAATGGGTTTGGTGAAACTTGAGGATTCTCTGACAAAACTGGTGATAGTAGCTGTGCACTTCCCAGCTCCTAACTTAGCAGCAGCTGAAGTGAATCAATGTCAGGAGGAAGGTGTAGCCGGTTGCTGTTCCTTTCCTTTTGTATTTCTTTATTTTTTCTCTCCTGTAACTTGCAGATCACTTTTCTATTACGCCCCAAATTATCTGTTAAGATTTTAATAGGGATCTGCTGTTGCTGCTGTGTTTTTGATTGGGTAACTGCTAGAGGATTGCAATAGAAAAATAAAACTGGTCAGTTAGCAAGTTTTATGTCCAAAAACAAAGAAAAGGTACAAGTAATTCATGCTCTCTGCCTGAAGAGAATAGCTGCTAGCTCCTTACAATAGTTGCCAAGCTGTAAGGAGACTTACTTACGTCCTTATCGTGGAATCAGGACGTGGTTTGCAGAGGCTGATACACTGTGCTCCGGAGAATAGCAGAGCTGTTGCACCTTAGCTGTAGCGGTAGAGAGCTTGTGGGGGGTGTGTGTGTGTGTGTGTGTATGTGTGTTGTATTTGAACAGCAAAGGATCTTAAGGCTGCAGAAGAAAACGTTTAGAAATCAGGAAACACGGAAGACGGGGGGAGTGAGGGCTGGGTGGTGTGTGTTTTTCTTCGTTCCACGGAGTTGTCCGTATCCTTGCACTGTGTATATGTACAGAAAAAGAGTTTTAGTTTAAGCTGTGTAAAAAAACTTGACCTCTCTCCAAACTGTTCTTTGTGGAGGGATACATGTTTCTTATTCAGGTGGAGCAACTTTCATATCCTGAACGTTGCTGAGCATGAATGAGGATTACAGTTTAAATTACATCCATAGCTGTGGAGGACATCTAGCGCCTCTCAGAAAGTTCTCAAATGCAGTGCAGTACTTACTTCCCATTAAAGTTACTCTGAGAAGACTGCACTGCTGCAAACACTCTGCTGCAGGAAGGGGTCTTGGTGTTTTGCACCAGCCAAGTGTTGTGTACTGCTCTTGGTCACTAAGTCCTGAAGATCTGAGCCCCTGGGACCTCTGTGTAGTTAGCTGTGTGTGACATCCTCTAGCTTAGAGCACCTACAGAGATAGACAAGATGAAAGTGTTACCTCCTGAAAGCATCTTACTTGATTTCAAGGGTCATTTTATACAGAAGACACATGGAAGCCAAGCTCATGAACCTCACAGAAGCACAGGTATGAGGAAACACATGGAAAGTCAGATTTCAGGGGGATTGCTTTGAGACTAAAGAAGAGAAGTGTGCAAGCTTTTCCTGTTAACACACTGGGGTGGCATTTGGGGCGGTAAGAGGGAAATTCCCAGTAGCACTGTGGAACAGAGCACTGCAACAGAGGATGCTGGGCAGCCAAGAAACAAGGAGCGTTTCGCTGTGCAAAGGTGCAGTTGCATGGGGAACCAGGAGAGGATCTGTGCTGGGGGAGGTAAAGCACAGCCCACGTATGCTGTGCTGCCTGGTCAGACAAAGCAATTTGAAAGTCCAGATTCAGTTTGCACCTAGGAAAAGATACCTTAAAGAAAGAAAGTAATTCAAGTAAGCAGCATCTGCCCTAATAAAGTGGGGGAAAAAAACCCACATTTTTTTAGTGATAGTGGAGAAGTTTTCTACAGACTATTTGTCAACATGTTACACAAGAAAGTAAATATGACATAACTCGCTGGAAGAAACATTATTTTCACTTTCACAAGTTGTAATGTAAATGTTAAATTTGCTTTTATTTCCCCTGTTTGGTTTTTCAAAGGAAAATAAAATAATTGGCCAGATGTCTTTGAGAATTGATGATAGATTAGGCAGTGCAGAAGCTTGACACCTGGTAGGAATTCTTCTTTCTGCAACGCTTTTATAACGTAACAATATAAATTCATGCATCTAAGGTAAACTGTTTTCCTGCCCCCATGGGACTCACACAAATTTCTCCTATTAGCATGGAGCCAAGGATTCTATTGAGGCTGCTCACCTGATGAGCAGAAATCTACACGAGTGGCATTTGCAAAATCGCGAAAGAGGGAGACTCTAGTTGGAAATAATAATAATGGGAAACATTTTTAATTTAGACAGAAGCATGCTCAAAGACATTGAGCGCTTTACTAGAAAATTACTGCTGCAATAATAAACCACCCCGATGGCTGGAGGTGGGTAGAATAATTGAAGAACACGAGGTGGTATTTTGCTATATATGCTGTGTTTCTTGGCTTTAACAGTGTCACGGCACCCCTCCCCTGAGAAGGGTGCTTATTTCCTATATAAAAGATGAAAAGCTCACTCATTTTCTGAAACACTGCAGGTCTCTCTGTTTCCAGAAACTTGCTTGAGTAGCACTGCTATCTGAGTCAAACAAATAAACCTCACTTGTCCCTGCTTTTCCTAGGATTTTGGGCTGTTGGCTCAAGTGGTACTTCTCACAGTGAAGGAAAGAATTTGTTGAGCTGAATTTATTAATTATGGACCAAATATTGATGTTCCAGTTCTGCACTTTACCTACTCTAAGACAAGTAAAACCAGAGCAGAGACCTTTATAATTCTGTTTTCTGCTTTTTTGACTGTGTCAGAACAAAAGTGGCATCAACTGGGAAAGTATGAGTATATGCCTAGAACAACCTTGGTGTGTTTATTTTTCTTTAGATGTAATCATTAAAACCCCCCTTTCTGTCAGTGAGATCTAAGCATTAATCTCTAGACAATTTTTGCTACAATTAAGAAATACATAACAAACTGATTGTTATGAGTCAAAATAATAAACTAGTAAGGATTAGCAGAATATTTGGCTAGGCAAAAAGGAGACTGAATGTCTCGTCTTTCTGCAGGCTGTGTAGAGAAAAGCTCTTCCACAGTGGACTAAAGCTTTTGGAAGAGAAGAGACTGAAATGGATGATTTAACGTATCTTCATAGAACAAATGTTTTGACTAATACCTTCCCCAGGACATCATGTAAATGGCAAAGCAGAGAATTTTTTTCTTGAACACTGTTCTATTTGCATGAAGGTACTTGTGTTATGAATTGGGCTGGTTGATGCTGAGAAATGTTGACTTGCTGAAGCAGATTGGACAAAGGGTTTCATAACCCGAACATTTTTACCTGCGGTTGGTCTGTCTCCATCAGTTCTTTGCTGTTTTAAAGGCTTCTGTAGCATCTCTGCACAGGAGGTAGCTATAAGTTAGGATGCTGTCATTTATTGATAAGCTTTTTCTTTTTTTCTTCTGAAAGAAGTAAAATCTCCTTACTCCCAGTCCCAGTATCAGTATGTTGAACTGTATTAATGCTGTTCAATTTCCCTTTAATTCATTGCAAGGTTACTGCTGGCACCTCAGAGCCTGGTCTGGCAGGAATGGCCAAGTGGAAAATAGGCACCTTGAAACTTTCTGTCCTTTGGCTCCCTGAGAAGTGTAGGTGAGCAGGAAGGAGAAGCAGGGTAGCACAGGAGATAATGATGGTCCATCTGCCTCCTTCCCCCTATAAAAGGAAGTGCTGGCACCTTCAGCCTGTTGAGGGCGTAAGTCTTTTTGTCAGAGACCAAAACTGTGATAGGTCCCAGTTGCAAGTCACTTCTGTCATCATTTCTCCCCAGACTCTAATGCAGTCACATCAAGGCTCTGGTTTCACAACACACTCAGGATGGACTTCAGGAAGTGGAGAGGCACAAAAGGTCAAGAGCTGCCTGTTACTATAAATATGTTTATCAGACCTGTTCCCTGCGGGAGAAGGACTTCAGGGTGTTGGTCGATGAGAAAATGAACATGAGCCGGCTTCAGTGTGCGCTCGCAGCCCAGAAAACCAACCGTATCCTGGGCTGCATCAAAAGGAGTGTGACCAGCAGGTTGAGGGAGGTGATCCTGCCCCTTCACTCTGCTCTCGTGAGACCTCACTTGGAGTATTGTGTGCAGTTCTGGTGTCCTCAACATAAAAAGGACATGGAACTGTTGGAACAAGTGCAGAGGAGGGCCACGAGGATGATCAGGGGACTGGAGCACCTCTTGTATGAAGATAGGCTGAGAAAATTGGGGCTGTTCAGCCTGGAGAAGAGAAGGCTGCGTGGAGACCTCATAGCAGCCTTCCAATACCTGAAGGGGGCCTATAGGGATGCTGGGGAGGGACTCTTTGTTAGGGACTGTGGTGAGAGGACAAGCGGTAATGGGTTCAAACTTAAGCAGGGGAAGTTTAGATTGGATCTGAGGAAGAAATTCTTTACTGTGAGGGTGGTGAGGCCCTGGAATGGGTTGCCCAGGGAAGCTGTGAATGCTCCATCCCTGGCGGTGTTCAAGGCCAGGTTGGACATAGCCTTGGATGGCATGGTTTAGTGGGAGGTGTCCCTGCCCATAGCAGGGGGGTTGGAACTAGATGATCTTAAGGTCCTTTCCAACCCTAACTATTCTATGATTCTATGATTCTATGAAGTTTGATTGGGCAAATTAGATTGATTAAATATCTAGCAGGCATAGGCTGCTGGGCCTTTTAACATGAAGGCGTATATGATATATGACAGGGCAAACCACCAGTAGCTGGCCAAGGGCCTAGCAAATGCAAGCACAACAGTGCAGGGCATTCACTCCTCCGATCCAGGGCACAGCCTCCTTGGCAGAGGCCCAGCTGCTGAAGAGCCAGTGTGCAAGGAGGTGGGCAGGGGGCTGGCTTTGCCATCTAAATGGGGAAGAGAAGGAAAGGGCATTCTCCCTTCTCTCCCTTCTTCAAACCAATGTTAGGTGATGTTTCTGTTGTTTCTGACACGTTTCAGAAATACACATCAATAGGAGCTGGAGAACCAGAACTAGCATCAGCACAGTCTTTGTGTACTTTTGCTCCACAGGGTTTCCTCTTCCCTCCTGTCACTTATTCTTCTGAGGAGACTTTTTCTGACTAAGACAATAGCAGGCTCCTTTGCAACCGGCTCTCTTTGTGTCAGCCCACCAGCAGGAGACGCTTTGTAAGCCAGAATGAAGATAAAGTCCCGGAAGACCAAGTAATCGAAATGAGGCGAGGGGGGGTTACCCACAAAGTACAACTCAAGTTTTCTCTAATTTTGTGGCATTCACAGCTGGGTTGCGGTCACGGTTGACACAAGACAACGGGTTCCTGGTGGATCTGAGTCTTCACCACAGCGTGTTACTTGCAAAATCTGCCAACTTCCTGAGGTCATTCTGGCCAGCAAGGAGTGGGTAGGCAGGAGCTGTTGTAGGAATTAGTTGCCAGAATCATGCAGCCCAAAAGGCTGCCTGCTTGGCCTAGGCAAGATGCTTGTCTTGGTTTCGATTTGCAGTGTAGGGGATTTATGTGAAATGTAGTTCAGAATCTAGAATTATATTCAGCCCAGGAATATTTCAATTCTGGGAGTTCTGGTTCAGAGCGATCACTTGTACAAATTGCAAAGAAAATAATCCCTCAGCTTTTATTGGAAAAGCTTCCAGGGAAGGCCTCGAACAGATTTATATTGTTCCTTTCAATCTGTACAGCACTGCTGCTGCTACTAGAGTCTGTGTGCTTGCTTCCAAAGGAGAATGGCAGACAACACAACATGTACGTACAATGGCAGACAACACAACAAGTGCAAAACTTGTCACTTCTATAGGCAGAACTATCAACCTGGCTACTAACATAGAAGTGCAAAAAGGAGCATTATGTTTGTCCGGATTTCTTCTTTCTTTCTTTCTTTCTGGGAGCTTTCTACAGTATCTCCTTGTGCAGAACAGATGAAAGGCAAAAGTACAGTTGAGCAGATGCAAATCAGGTAACTAGCAGAGATCTGAAATGTGTAGTGAACTTTCTCACACATCCACATGCTTCATTGCGCTAGGAGAGAGGGAGGAGGCTGTTACGAGCAAAGAGGTATGTGATAGCTTTTCGAACATCAAAAGAGCACTCTGACAGCATGTCTGAGGAAGCACAAGCTGGAGTTCTCTGGGCCACCATGAGGCCTGAGTGACTTGGAGGGGCTGGGTACCTGTGTCAAAGCTGGGTGAGGTTTCTTGTGATCATCAGTGTTAGCTGTCTGTGGAAAATGTTAGCATGGCCTTTGGAAAATAGCTTTGCGATGTGGGTTCCGGGTTGGCATGTAAGTTTAGATCCGTAAGAAGTTACCCCTGCTAATCACTGGAATTGCATTACTCTGAGCAGCTCAGCACTGTTGTTACCATGGTCAGCATTAAGAACCATTTCTCTGATCATCTAAGTATGCAATAGAGCTGCTAGGTAACTTTTTAATCTGCATTTAGGATTGATAGGGGGAGTGATAAGTCCTGGTGTTTCAGGCCAGAAAGGGCAGTTGCTCCACTTAGTTGGTAGGAAAATGCCTGGTGCCCTGATCAACCACCATCCTTTCCATAACTGTCAATCCTTTCAAGATGGGCATTCAGGACCCCAGGAGTATGCTGAAAATTGTGATCTGTTTGCCCTGCTGACACAGACACCAAGAAAAAGCCCCTTGCAAGCCAGTTCCAGCCTTTATGCCACAGACTAGCCATCACCAGTCCTTAGCGTGTC
This sequence comes from Amazona ochrocephala, assembly GCA_039720435.1. Lineage (NCBI taxonomy): Eukaryota > Metazoa > Chordata > Aves > Psittaciformes > Psittacidae > Amazona > Amazona ochrocephala. The sequence goes on from CM077879.1 coordinate 70,128,980, forward strand.
TGCAAGTGGATCGCTTTGTCTCTGTCGGGGGCATCACCAGCATTCATTTTGGAGATGAGGCTGAGGGCTGTGGTAGAGCAGCACAGGCCGCCTGGTTTAAAATGACTGACAGAGGTGTTCTAGTGGAACCTGACAAGCCCCATCAGTCAGGCCCTGGGCTAGCTTTGGAAAGATTTCAGGGCACATTGTAAGGTAAACCTAGCACCATTTTCAGTTTGTTTTAAATGCTGTACTATGAGCTGTGGGGATCTTAAGAGGTGGTTGAAGTGCAGCACCAAAGGTTCCAGTGTGGGGCATGGCAAATGATGAAAAGTGGGGATGTTTTCAGCTGCTTGAAACTCCCTTGTGCGTCAATGTCCAAAGCCCCTCAATCCCTCGTGTGCTTTCCAAATTCTGCCCTCTGGGCCTCTGTTGGGGTGTTCTGCAAAGTGCTTTCCAATCTGAACAGGATCCCATTTGCATCCATTCTTTAGGTTTCTTAAAGAGCCCAGCTGAAAACAAACGTAGTCAGCAGCTTCCTGCTGTAACTTTATTAATGTTTGGGTACATAACAACATTTCCATTAGATACCTTCTTTGAAATAGAGTCAAACTAATGACTGTTTTGCCATTTTTGTGTACCATTATGTGGTAGATTTGTGTGTTTTGGGGGGTAAATGCCCTCATTGTCAGTTTCAAGGCAGTAACTATTGATGTGAGCTGGCAGAAACAGAAAACTTTTCCAAAACTGTGTTCTAATTTTGGGGGTCCTGTATATGTGTATCAATTTAGAGAACTGATACTGGCATTTTTCAAAACCTGACTCTTTATATGTGTAATTGAAGCACTCCTAGTACTTGAACTGTTCTGGAAATGAAAAGATAGGTGGTTGGGTTTTGTTTTGGTTTGTTTCCTCTCCTGTTCCTGTAACTGATAACCTGAAATTCCTACCCCTGTTCTGGGCCAGTAACCTTGTCTTATGAAGCAGAGCTTGTACTTGCCCTTCTCAGAGCTTACAAACCAACGCTGGAGGTAACAACCACCACTCCTTACTCCTCACATCTCCCGTTGCTCTTGCTCCTCTTCTGCTTTTTGCCACTCCTTCATGGAGGCAGAGCTAACCCACTGCTTCTTGTAGCTCATTGCTTCCCTTGGAGGCCTGGAACTGCAAACAAAACATTTAGTCTACATGTTTGGGTTTCTAATCTGATGAAACCTTGCTCCAGATTCTCCCTGGAGGAAATGAAGCAGGAAATGGCATTTTCTCCATTTCCTCTACTCAGTGTCACCCTGTGCATCTCCTGATGAGATGATACTATGCTTGAGAAACAGGGGAATTTTTTCCACCCCCAGGTTTTTCTCCTGACAAATATAGGTTCTGTCAATCCTTCCATTTATTTTCCTTGAAAGTGTGAATTATGAGAATGTTCAGGTGTTTTATCTAAGCAGATTACAGACATTGGATATATGGACATCCATTTATTACACTTTTCTTCCACAGTATTTATTAATAGGAAACTATCTCCATTGTGTAGCCCTGGGTTCTGGAAAAGGCTATTTTTTTCTCAGGAATCATCCACTCAAACTATAAATGTACAGCTATGCTATCACAGCACATCTTATGCAAAGAGGATGGGAAGGAGGAAATTCTTGCTACTTAAAACCTTCCTGTGGTTTTTTCATATCTTCTTGAGTTGGATCTCAAAGATGGAAACCAATCAGTCCCTTAGTGGTATAATTTTAAATCAAATAGTGAAATATGCTTTAAACAAGTAAAAATTAGTAATCATTTCATCCTGAAATTAAAATCACCATGGGAGTTCATCTTCAGTGGCCCTGTTTACACGTCTGTTTTGTCTCTTGTGCTGTTCCATGTCAGAAACAATGCACGGTGCCCAACGAGACTGCGGTTTGAAGGGAACAAGCAAAAACTGGAAGTTGCCGAAGTGGAAGAAGAGCTGGGGTGAGGCAGTCCTTGAAGAAACTGAAGGGACCACTGGGTCATTTCCTTGAGTCCCAAAATATCTCCTTAGTGGTTCACCACCAACTGATGGGAAGACGTTGTGTGGCAGATCCTCTAGTCACTGTGCCAGAGTTAAGAGAGTAAAAATCACATCTAGCACACCTTGTGTTATTTAAAAGCCTAGTCTGTCTTTCATGGTATAGCAAGCTCTCTGTGCATTTCAAAGCTGAGGGTTTGGCTTGTGCCAGGACTTGAAGCTTATCAGCTCACCAGCTTGGTTGTGTCAGGAGGCAGGAAAGCTTGTTGCAGTGTTGAGGGATGAGCAGAAAATTGGGATGTAAAAGCAGAAAGAAAAGAGCCTCGTCCCACAGACAGGTGACTGTGAGAGTCCAAAGCCCTTCTGTGACTGGAGCAAATGCTGATACTTCTCACGGGATGCTGTAGCTGGGCCTTCTCACAGGACTCAACAACTCTGCAACTTCCTCTCGCGGCTGAGTGCAAGCAAGTAAGAAATCTACCTTTCCTGTCAATCAGAGCTTCCCCGAGTAACAGCAGAACGATGGAATTGATAGGATTCTCGGCAGTTTTGCTGCTGCCCATAGGGTACTGATTATCATTAATGAGTCTTATTGATTTCACCATGTGGCTTCTTGGGAACAACAGGAGCAGCCTGTCTGCAGACTCAGAAACACAGTGTGGCAGTGGGTCATATTTGGAAAGTTATCTGTGCATTTGCAAAGGCTGGAGTTTCATTTTTTTGGCTGCTGCTGTTTTGTTTTGTTCAAATTAAAGGCCAGATTCTGCAGAAGCGGATGATTTCAAGAGCCACATCCTTCCCCAGTCTCATCAGGAAATCATTCCACTTACCGCTGGTGAGTAGGTGAGTGGGTTTCTCAAGCCCTCACAGAAGCTGTATTCTCAGCTTCAAGAGAAGGGAAGGAGCTGTAATGTGACAAGCATCTCTCGGGGACCTCTGGGCCTGATGCTTTTAAGGCAGCTTGGGTTTTGTTTGTTTTGGTATTGGATAGCTCCGGCTGCTGCATTGCTCCACCCACTCAGTGTGCTCTTTGCCCTGCTGTCTTAGTAGCAATCCTTGTTGTAAGGTGTGGAAAAGAAATCTCCAGAGTCAAAGCCTGAACCGAAGGGCAAGTGTGTGGAAGGATTCCCCCTTTACCTAGACATTATGTCTCCAGCTCATCCTCCCTCCGCCACCCCAGCCCTGGCAAGGAATACCAGCAAAAACAAGCGTTGTTTGTTTGTTTGTATTTTGCTGTGAAAGTGAAAATAGGAAAGTTACTGTGCTTGCTTTTTTTATTTTTATTTTTTTTAACAAAACAGCTATTTCCCAACAATTTCCCCCTTGGTTGAAAGCCCGTAATTTCTGTCAAAACACCCATTATGCAGTCACTCTTTAACTAGCTGTACTCAGGCCACCAGTGGCATCCTGTTGCCTGTACTGAGATTTGAGTCCACAGGGGGTTTTCAGCTCCCAGAATAGCTCCTGAAGTGAGGAAGGCGAGATCTTGGGTTTAACTTCATCCTCTCCCCACAAGTTGTTGTCTTAAATGACAAAAAACAAATAAGGAAAATCTCCCCTTGCAGAGAGCCCTGTTTAAAACTAGACAGCGCTTCCTTCCCCTGCACTCGTTTCAGTGTTGTGAATGACAGTGTCTCCAGGCAAGAGTGACAGCAGCCCAGTGACATTTACCCTCTGTTAATCAGTTACTTGGCACAGGCCTCTACCTTTCAGCCTGCACTTCTTGGGATCACGCTGGATTTCTGACCTGTGAGAACTCTGCTTTGAAGGGACAGCTTGCTCTTTAAGCCCATTAGCCAGATGCCAGCCCTGGCTGAGGTGATGATGAGTACCTCTGGGCATGGCCAGGTGCCAGTTCTGCACTGCCAGCCATGCCCTTCCATAGGGCAAACCCCACAGGACTGGGGACTTGGCTCTGGGGAGGGTGGGTCCCCCTCACAGATATCTCCCCTGGTTCCCAGCCATATGCACAATCCCTTTCCTGATAGTGTGGAAGGGAGAGGAGGGGTTTAACCCCTCAGCAGCTGGAGGTCTGGTGCCATGTAGGGGCACGGTGCCATGCCTGCTGGCTTACTGGCTTGATCTGGTATGGCAAATCCTCTTTGCCTAGATTCCTGAAGGTACCTGTGGCCATGGCAAGTGCTTGGAAAACTTTCCGCATAATTTGCAAAGCTGCCCTCTGAGTGAGGCCGTCTTAGAGAGCCTGTTTAAAAGTAAAAAAAGGAAAATAGAAGAAGAAAAAAAAGTGTAAAATGGAAACATTCCTTCACTCACCTATCTCCTTGTCTCACATTTAAAAGTAAAGGAAGTAGAACGCTTTAAAGCAGCTTTGTTTCTATGGATTAAATGAATTGAAATACAGCGTCTTCTCCCCTTGATTTTCTGCCCTTCACCAGGTAAAGAGCTGGTGCATTGAAATATTGACTATCTGAGATTTGGATTTTTTTCATCTCCCGATAAAGCACAGTTCTTTTTTCGGTTACCATCAACCCTCTATCGTAGCTGTTCCTGTGTAACATTTCCCCTTTGATATGACAATGACTTTGTACAGGGGAAGGACCTTTACTGGAAGAAGAATTGTTTCAAGAATTGATGAAGGGTGAAAAGAAATTGGCAGCATATCATTTGAAAGAAAGAAAATGAAAGGAAGGAGAGGAAAGACATCACACCTTGGCGTACCGAGAAAAAGGGGGAGGGAGGCAGCTCTGTGAAGGCAGGGGAGAGCATTGCTAACAGGCCAGCTTAAAGCCCTCCTAACAATGTGCAGTTGCTCTCCCCAGCTCTTCCATTGATTTCCTCCTGCCCTCCACAGGCCTGGCTGCAGTTAAACCTTGCGTCCTCCAAGTGATGCTGAACCGAATCAGATTTTGCTTTTAGTTGTTCGATCAAATTTTCCTTCCTTGAGCTTAGAAGGCACACTTGGGACTTTATAGTAATTGCCTCCCCACGCTGAACTGCTGATACCTTTATTGGATTGGCGTAGGGTTTCAGAGGACTGTGTTTAACATGCAGTGAGCCGCAGCAATGCAAACAGCTCCGGTGTTTAAACAAGCATCCATTAGGCCAGGAAACAAGACAGTGCCAGCCCATTTGGTGCTCTTTAATGCTGGCAGCTTAAGGGGAGCGGTGCAGCTTGGGGGAAGGGAGTGGGCAGGATGGGGGAGACACAAATGCAGTGTCAGGAAAACAAGCAGAGCATCTCTGTAGGTTTGTGAGAAATGAGCCAGGCGGGAGGGGGGAGCTTGCGACTGGGGACATGTGCAAAGCTCATTAATATCTCATTATGTTTGAATTGCAGTCTCCCAGCAGATTGGCATTAACGTGTGATGTGCTGGAGGAAGGGGCTACAGGAGAGCAGCAGGGATATTTTAAGCAAGCTATTTTTTTTTTTTCCTTTTTTTTTTTCTCCTTTACATTGGAGAAGCGGAAAAAATAGCGTGTGCAGGGCAAAGTGCCAGCAAGCCACGATGTTTTGTGCCTTGGCCCAATACAGTGCACTTCATCAGACAAGAACAGCGCTTAGTTGGGCTTATCATAGTAACTGCTAGGATCTTTCAGTGTTTCTAGTAAACCTCCTTTATTTATAGGAACGCTTAAGTCAGCTGTAAAATTTGTCTCAGTGTGAAACCTCCAACATTCAGGATCTTAGCCCAGGATTAATTCTCCCCACCTCCAACAGGACAGATTGGGAAGTGTGCAGGGTACTTTGACATTTACTCCCTTCTGTATGTTTGTAGTTAGAATGATGTCTGAAAGACTTTCTTACCATGCTCCTATACCGAAATAGCTTTTGTTTTATCCTTAACTGGAGCATTGCAGTCATTAGCTTATCAGCTGATAAGCTGCAGTCATTAGCTTATCAGCTGACATCAGTGCCTGTACTGGCTTCTGCAGGACCACATACATTTTTCTGATTAAATCTTGGCTGCCGTGTTACTGGGAAAATACCCACTACTTTTAGGGCCAGTTCTTCTTTGACTTTCTATACCTGAACATATAAATCCTCTTAGAAAATCAGAGGTAACTCCCAACAATGTCTTATCCAAGAAAGAACAATCAAGGATTTGTAGCAGGCTCTCCTCCTTGTGCTCCTAGTTGCTGGGTTCTGTGATTTATCTTTGTCAACTTTTATAGAGAATTGAGTCACAAGAGGGACACAGAATGTACTTCTTTTTGCACTCTGCAGCACTGGGCTTTCCTTCAGAAGTGTTTTACTGACATGTACCAATGAAACCTGTAGGTTTTGCTTTCCTGTAGATACCTACTCGTGCTAGTATTCCATACAAAAATCATTTTAATAGGTGCTGTATTTGAGGAGACCTTTATTGCCAAACTAAGAAAATCATTCTTCTGCAACTCCTTTTGTGCTAGAAGAGCAAAACAACGGTTAAATTGGCTCCAACTCTTACGAAATGCTTGCAAGCCCATAGATCTTGGTTCAGACTCTGTATTATGTTTGAACTTTATCGCCCAGGCTATTTGTTATATGTTTATCTTTCCTAGTAAACTTTCTTTTGCTTTTATGGAACAATATTGGAGCCCTCCAGTGGCCAAACTAATCATTCTGAGGAATGGAGTTCAAGTTCTGTCAAGGAGGTTGATTTTTTTTCCCTTCCCTATTAAAAAATTAATTTGGTGATCTTTTTATATTCAGAATTTATGTGGAGCTTTATTTGAGTCACAGCATCATATGTGAAAAGTAAGGAAGTCTAGTAAAATGAATAAATAGTCTCTTTGCATGTCTAGGCTCTCCATGTATTTATTCTTCTATGTTTTCAAGAATTTAATGAGTTGATTGCTTAAATAAATTCAGTTAGGTTACATTTTCTGAGAGGATGACGTGGCTGGTCTGTTCTACAGCAAAGCCTAATTTTTGTACATGACATTGTCATTCCTATCAGGGGCCTCAGCAGGTTAGGATCATAGAAGCATAGAATGGTTTGTGTTGGAAGGAACCTTTAAAGGTCATCTAGTCCAACCCGCCTGCAGTGACCAGGTATGCCTTCCACTAGATCAAGTTGCCCAAAACCACACCCAGCCTGGCCTTGAATGTGCCCAGGGTTGGCACATCCACCTTCTCTGTGTGGAACCTGCGCCAGTATTTTACCACCCTCATTGTAAAGAATTTATTCCTCACATCCAGCCTGAATCACGCCTCTTTTAGTTCAAAACCATTACCCCTTGTCCTATTGCAACAGATCCTACCAGAATGCGTCTCCCCATCTTTCTTATAGGCCCCTTTTAGGAACTGAAAGGCCACAATAAGGTCTCCCTGGAGCCTTCTCTTCTCCAGGCTGAACAACCCCAACTCTCTCAGCCTTTCCTCAAAGGAGAGACACTCCATCCCTCTGAATATTTCTGTGGTGCTTCTGTGGACCCTCTCCAACAGGTCCATATCTTTCCTGCTCCCTTGTCTGCTGTTTCCACTGGTGTCTTTCACATTCCATGGCCTTTCACTATGATACCCACTCTGTGTATGAACTATTATCTTTTATTTATGTTGTATGCTCTGGATATTAGTAAGAAGAATTCTCCTTATAAAGAATGTTGAGATCCTCTTGAGTAACAGCTAAAATTGCTTAATTAACCCTTCTTGTGTTTGGTGTGGCAGTTATCACAGTTCCTTTTAGATACCAAACTGCAATAATAGTCTTTAGGAACCCAAAATCAGATAGGTAGGTCATAGTTACGTTGTGGAGCTGGGATTTTTGGGAGGAGGTAGGGGATGACCAGGGGAAGAGGAGAAAGTATGGTCATTTGTTTATCTTTAAATAGGATGACAGCAGTCCATTGAGTCCATGTTCAAAAAGCAGTTAAGCAAGTACTTGAGGTTGTTATTCTTACACCAACTCCCCTTTATTTAGGGGTCACTGGAAATGAGTTTGTACCGCTTTGTGTTGTATAGCTGCAGCATTTATAAAATCATGTGTTATCCTCAGAATGCTCCAGAAATAAAACACTGAAAAACTGGTAAAGGGAGGGTTCTGTTTGTTTTATTTTAGTAAAAAGCTTCTAAGTGGCTTTTCTTCTGCAGGCACTGTGGGTATAAGAACAATTGTACTGGGTCCTCTCTGCAACAGAAGCTAGTAAGCACAGTGTAAGAAACAGCAGGCTCAGTCAGCCTTCCCTGACTTATCTTCCCATTTTCCAGCCATCACAGATCTAAGAACCACTTGCTGAACCTACCTGTAAGCAATTTGCTTTTGCAGCCCCCTGCATACATGGAGAAGGTTTCTTCTTGTTCTTGAAGGGTGAGGTGAAAGTGAGGGAAGCAGAGAAACAGTTGAAGCAGAAACTTCTTGGGGGCAAGTTATGCAAATTCCTCTCATCAGCAGTAGCGGGAATTCCTGGAGCAACCCTAGGCTGTTTCCTTTCATGTTTTTTAAGGCTTATTGAAGGAGATAGATGTCCAGCTCCAAATGACTTTTTGAGGAAACTGCTAATGAGGTCAGTTTTTCTCTTGTCTTTTTCCAAGACCTGTTTCCAGACACTAGCAGCACTCAGATAGATGGGAGAATATGAATGTGCACTGAAGGTGGAAGCAAGAAGAGGCTTTGTAACTGCCAGAAGGAAGGCTAAATGCTCTAGAGCCACTTTGCCTTCTGCAGCCCCATAACTTCTGTGTGAGGCTGTGAAATCTGAACTATGAAAATCTGGGAAATCATGACGGGAGAGGAAAAAAGATGGGATTATGCAAGGGGGGAACATCCCCACCTTTCTGATGCTCATTTCATCCCCAGCTCCCGCTCCAAAGCTTCCCATCACTGCCTAGAGCTGCTGCCACTGTTGCTAGCTTGCCACTTGTCACAGCCACCTCTGACGGCTGCTGCCACCCAGATGAGAGCTTCAGGGCTCTGGCAGAGCTATGAGAAGTGCAAGAGGCAGGGACCAGTTGTAGCTTTTAGCTCCTCAAGTGCAGAGCATAAGAGCAGCTTTATATCCCCAGGGACTCCTGCCTGTGTGTGTTTACTAAGTGATGCTGCAGCATAAGCTGGGAATGCCAGGGCACACAGGCTGCCTGCAGCCCTGCTGTGCTGAGACTGAGAGGCAAATCTGTATGGTCTGTGGCTTAGTCTGAATCCTTGTGGTCTGAACCTCTGCTGACAGTGGCTGTGTGGAGAGACGGCGTTTCCAAGAAGGGCACTGTGCCCTGCTGTGTTCCTCCTGCAGCTCCCTAGGGAGCCCTTCACCAAGTATTCATTTAGTAGCTTGCTGTCTGGTAACATTTTCAGGCCCTCTAAGGCAGGAACAGCCTTGGATAGTTCGTGCTGCTGAACAGAGACACAGGGAACACTTGAGGGAGAAAAAATAATCTGCTCTAGTTTCAAGCATTGCAGTCCTTTCTCGTTAGCAGGAAGAGGAAAAGGCTGCCACTACTTTACTGATGAGTCAGGAAAATCCTCAATGTTTGCAGTTGAATGCTTCTAGTATGACTATTGTGGGTCTGAATTTGGAGTTTGGCAATGCCAGGCAGCTTTGGGTTTGGTGGGGGAGAGGGAAAGGAAGACGAAGTAGTGACTTGTGTGCCCAGCCATATTGAGACCACAGTCTCCTGCTAACCCTACAGCCATCAGGACCTACAGTATCCAAGGTTGGTTCTTGGCCTCGTGTCTTCCACCTGGCATTGAAATAAAGTCAGACTAGGGCAGCTGTGCATTTTAAAGCTGGGCCCTTAATGTAATTCTGAAATATGCTAATTGCCAGGCTTTTGTTTTCATTTGACAGTTTTGAGAAGCTTAGAAGAAAGGAGAAAAAATAAAGGAGTATTGTAAATAGCCCTAGGAAAAACCTCAGCCTGCTGCCTGTGTAATTTCCTTTAAAAACAAACTTTCATACTGGGGGAAGCTTTATCACAGCAGATTTGCACACAACCCTGTATGCAAGAGATCTACTTAATTTTCCATCATTTCTTAAGCATGCTTGCTCATTGTTAAAGTTGTTACTAAGGTTACTACAACTGCTGTTTAAGAAGGGAGAAGTGCTTGCTTACACCAGAGCTTGTCTGTATTTCCCTGCTATCTGTGCATCTAATTAAAGTTCTTATTTTTTTTTCTACTCTAGGGGCTTTGCATAGACCATTATGGTTCTAACAGTACTATTTATCTGGAATTTAAACTCCCAGCCCCTCCTGCTACCCCTTCCCTTATCCTCGCCTCTTTTAAATAATCCAGAAGTGATTAAGCATGTAAGTTACTAAGCAAGCATTTGGAGCTGCACAGCCGCCTTCCCCTTGGTGCTACAAGAAAGTAAGACTTTCCAAGAGCAAATGTAATATCATAATTATAGGCCAAACTTTAGGAAGATTTAAAGCTTTTTTCTTAGAGTTGAGCAGGACAAAACTGAAGCCTCTGGAAATGAAACTGGAGGAAAGACCCAGCCCACGCAGACAGAAATCTTTTATTAAACACAGATGTCAACAGCAGTAGCATGTAATTAGTGCCCTAATTGTGATTGGGCAAATAATGTTGGTGGCTTGGGGAGGGTCCAGATGCAGGCATCTGACTGTGGCTGCTTCTCGCTGAGCTAGTTACCAAGGCTCCCGTTAACGTCAGTGAAAAGAAAGAGACGCTTCTAGAGCATGATTTATCTCAGCTTGGTATAGGGGATATGAATTGCATCCTTACAAGTCAATTCATTCCAGTCTGTCTTGCCTGCAATTTTCTTATGGTGCCTATAGGAGTTTCCAGGCTTTCTGTCCTGTTCATAGCTTGTTTTCCCCCCTTTCTTTTTCCTAAATTGGGAAAGAAGCAGAAACAAAAGCAGCTATTCATCTGAGAAGATATATTTTGTATACCTATTTGCTGGCGACAAGACTTGGGAGACCTGAGTTCAGTTCTGATCCTGCCCCTGACCATATATACAGCTTTAGGCAAGCTTCCTGCCCTGTTGTCTTAAGTGAAATTCAGAGGTTTAATATATGTTTGCATCTGAATGTCAGACATCATTTAAGTGCTAAGTGATGGTTTGGGGGGGAGGTGTTGACATAAGAGTATTTTTTTCCCTTTTTAGATTCAGCCCACATCTGTTTTTCTCTGAGACAAAAATCCACATAATTCTGGTAGCAACCCAAGAATACTTTATCTCCAGACTAACAGATTAGAAGTACATTACTACTAGGTGGCTCATCACTCCTAGAACAGGAGAAAAAGGTGGGAATGAGAAGTCTTTTAAGAAGGAAAATAAGATTAGTGGAAGTCCATTATATGAATGCACAGCTGGCTTATGGTGCATTTCTATGGCTTATCTAACAGCAAACTATCATACCTCCAAGGGGTTTAGGAAAGAACTGTAGTGTTCTCAGTGACTCAGTCTTACCTACAGCATCTAACAGCAGCAAATGCTTTCTTGTCTTCTTGTGTTTATTTGACACTGTTAAAGGCACAAACTCTCAGTGGTGAATGGGACCTGAAGTGTAAATTTAATTTGGATTAGCTGCTAATATATGCTTAGTATGTATGCATTGCAGAGACAAAAACCCGTGTGAGTATCATGGGCAGCAACTACATGTGCATGTGTGTGGAAAATGCAAGTATTTTTTCTTTTTCCCCCCAGAAAAAGGCAGAAGTTAAAACTGTGCAGAATGAGCATGTACAGACACTTGTAGCATTATGAGTTTGTCATGGGTTCAGCAGCAGCAGTCAGTTTTTTCTCCTTCATAGTAGCTGGTGCAGTGCTGTGTTTTCGACTTTCGGTCTGGGAACAGCACTGATAACACCGATGTTTATAGTTACAGCTTAGAATGTTTTGGTCTGACGAAGGACCTTCTGAGTCTCATGCTCTGCCAGGGAGGGGGGGAAGCCAGGGGGAAGCAGAGACAGGACACCTGATCCAAACTGACCAAAGAGGTTATTCCATACCACAGCACGTCATGCCCAGGATGTAAAAAGAAACCTGGGGGGCCAGAACCCGGAGGAGTTTTTGTTTTAGTTCACAGCTTGGTTGCCGGGCGGTGAGCAGTTCTATCCTCTTCCCTTGTATTTCTCTTGTTGTTATTATTATTGGTGGTGGTGGCAGTGGTTTGTGTTGTACCTTGGTTGCTGGGCTATTCTTGTCTCGACCCGTGGGAGTTGTGTTCTTTCAATTCTTCTTCCCATTCCTCCCCCCCTTTGGAGTGGGGGGAAGAAAAACTGTTCCCTTGTATTTTTCTCTTGTCATTATTATTATTGGCGGTAGCAGTGGTGGTTTGTGTTATACCTTAGTTGCTGGACTGTTCCTATCTCAACCTGTGGGAGTTGCATTCTTTCGATTCTCCTTCCCATCCCTCCAGGAGCGGAGGGAAGAAAGAGGGGGAAGTGAGTGAGTGAGCAAAAAACTGTGCGTGGCTGAGAAGCTTAAACCACAACAGTTCTTTTTGGCGCCCAATGTGGGGCTCAAAGGGTTGAGATAACGACAGGATTAATAGCCACTCGTCACAATGCTGATTTATTGGCTCTCAAAGTTGTTGCTCTGGTTCTCACAGGTTCAGCATGTGTTACTTCACTTAGAGACAGTAATTTTTATCTTAACATTCTTCAGGGAAGGGTTTTGGGTTAAGGCTCTCATTGCATTGTACTTTATTGCACTGATTTTTAATACAATAGACTCAGTGATCATGAAACTGACCCGGTTTTTGTTCCCAATGTGGTCACCAACTCTATACTTTGGGAGGTATACAATAGAAGTGTTTAGGAATTATACATCTTTTTTCACCCCTCCTTAGTCAACCTGGTGTGCCCCAGCTCCCCGAGGCTCACCATATTGATGCTGGCCTTAGCAAGGACACCCGCTCGGCATAGCGCACTGCAGCCCAGAACTCCTGGGCTCAAGCGTGTCCATGACAGAGTTGCAATTCCTTCCCTTGGAGGGTTGCTTTCAAAATGCACAAATAGGTAAAAGTGCCTGGTAGTATAGTGGTTTGCAGCCACAACTAACTGGGAATTTGACCCGTTTGGCAGAGCACTGGCCACCTTTCTCCTGGACTTCTTTTTCCTTTATATGAAGACATCTGGAAGCCTCACACACCTTTGGGATTCTGGCAAACTTTTCATGCCATTACTACAATGAGCTCAACCCCCCAGTGGCTAGCAGCTTGGGGAACTTGCCTTCAGACAGCCTGCTGCCGCAACACTGTGTTGCTTTAGACAGGCTCTGAGCAGAAAGGAGCACCTTTATAAATAGATGACTTCAGAAGGCAGATGTGATTTCCCCCTAACAATAGCTAACGTTTTACCAAACGAATCCAATGATAAGATATTCTGGTGATAAGGTATCTGCAAACTTCATGTGGCATTTTTAGAAGGAGGACAGAACAGGCAAGCATGGGACATGTATTCATAAGACTCTGGTTACTGCTGAGGTGTGCCCTTTCCTGCCTGTCAGTGTTGGTCATTTAGATTGAGCCTGGGCACCTTTTCTTCTTGGTGCCACTCAGACATCAACAAAAGGAAGACTCTAGGCCAGATGATCTTACAGTAACTGTTAGCATTTGCTCCTAGAAACCATCTTTTCATGGTAGCCTTGCAGCCCCTTCCCCAGCACTGGATGTATGCTGCACCCGTGCCCATGTTGGGCATCATTATCACATGACAAGCAAATATGCAGGCATGAAACTCAGAAGCAAACAGTATAAGTTGCTTGGGTAGGTTGTCCATGGCTGCTGTCTTTCCTGGGTGCTCCAGCTATGTGCAGGGAGTGAAGAGATTCGCTAGATTGCAACAAAGTGTGTTATTTTTAGGATCTGTCCTTTGGGGAAGCGTGAAGCCAGTGCACCTGTACAAATTATATGAATATGCATAATACTCTGTGTACATCCATTCAGACTATATGCAAGGGAGGAAGAGATTTATCCTGGATTGGAGTTAGCTGCTGTACATGAAGTAAGGATGGTAAGACCTGAGCAAAGGTCTTAGTCTGATTTTGTTGTTTGTTGCGTAAACCATCCTTTGTAATTTAGGTTGCTTAGGGTACTCCAGGTGAAGCCTGTGCTTAATATTGTGCTGAATCACTGCCTTGATTTGGTTAAAATCTCTTTTATTTCTTATTTACACTTCATCAGTAGACTTAAATAGTATGGTTGCAGTTAACCCCACACAGCAAGTCAGCCCTGGGACTCTAACTCTGATAACTACTGGGATCTGGGAGACCAAACACATACTTTTCCATTAGGTGTTGTTGCATCCCTCTGTGGGACCCAAGGTCAGCTTGTGGTGAAAGTACTGAAGCGACAAAGAAGTTTGTATGGTTCGCTTGGCCAAACTTAGGGCAAAACTGTTATTCAGTGCTGTCTGGCCTTTAGCCTGTGGCAAGTAGCTCTCAAACTGTGTTCAGAATAATTCAGAACATGTCTGGGGCATCCTGTATAATCCTTTGACTGCTTAAGTCTTCAGAGACCTTCAGTGATCCTGCACATCTGTTAATTTTTTTACAGTGCTGGCTATAATTTGTATTGAAAGCAAAAAGGAATGTAAAGAAGAGTTGTTCCATCCAACTTAGCGTCCATCTCTGAAGAAATTTAGGTGCAGAAGAAGTGATCTTATCAATGGACCCCGAAGTCCTAGTGAGCTTGACAGGAGCTAAGGGCTTCGGCACCTCTCACAACTGGGCTCTGGGTTTTGTACAAGAGTCTTACAAAACTGCTGCTGCATGCATTCTTTTAAATAGATATGCAAAGGCAAGGCAAACAAGCAGTTCTATCACTGCTGCTCTTTTGTAGAGATGGATCAAGCTGATTGTGCTGAGTAGGAACCAGTTTAGATGAAGGAAAAAGCCAGATCCGTTGTGGATACTTCTGACATTTTCTCTGTTTTAGAATTTTCAGTTAGTTGATTTTTGGTTTTCTTTCTAGTTCCAAACACATTTGTCCCATGGTTGGTTTTCCTCCCAGCCCCGTCCCCAAAATACATGGCTCAGGAGCATAACGAGGGTTAGGACTTTGAAAAAGTATGAATACTAATTCATTAGCATGCAAAAGATTAATTTCCTTCCCTCTTCCGCCTCATGCCTGGGACTCCTTTGGAGTGCCTACTGCACTGTTAATGGTTTAACCTGTACTTACATAACCTGCACTCCTTCAGAAGTATGTATCCTTGCAAAAATTTCTTCAGATCACGTGTGGAAATCTGTTAATTCTGATCTTGAAACTGTTTTCAAATGGAAACTTCATTTATGATGATGTTACCCAAAGAGGGTGACTAAAATGTGAAGGCTTGAACAGGTACAGCGTACAGACCATCTGGCTCTCATTTTCTTCCTTTTCTGATTGTATCAAACACTTTGCATGTGGAAAAAGAAAAGCATGACCCTGAACTTAGTTGTGTGGGAGAGTCCCTGAAATTACCCCATGTTGATTTGTGGAACTGGAAGATGCTACTTTGTGCAACTGTGGAATAAATAGCCGTGTTGACATGAGGTGGTGTTTGTCAGGAGATCACATCAGTGAAATGAATGGGAGACAACCATACTGTTTCCGAGCTCAGCCTTCTGACAGCTTGCTGTTGGATTCTAGAGATCGTACTTCAGACAGGCTTTGGTAATAATAGAGGCTGGATAGAAGCTGTAACCCATGGAAACCAACAGTGTCATCAGGGGAGTACCATCGTGCCTCCACCATCCTTTGTCTCTTCTGGTTCCTTCCTTGGAGTTTCTCTGAGAACATTCTGGAGAATGCGTGTAGGTAGTTTGCTTCTGTAAGCATAGGAAGGGCGTTTTCTTCACAGCAGTTAGACAAAATTTGAGTCAGGTGGTTCTGAAGTCATAAATGTAGCTCATAGCCTCTGCGTTCCTTCGTTGTTAAGGCTCTGGTAGGATGTGTCAGAGAGCTGCTGTGTCTTTTCAGAGCACAAGAACACTTTTCTGTCCCAGATGTCCTTTCACTGGGCAGGCAGGGTGCCACCAGCACGCCTCGCTAGCTTGTTATGACTTGTGTCCATCCAAGGATGAATCAGGGCAAGACTTTACTTAGGAGACTACTTCTAGTGTTGCATATGCAATTTAAAGAGCTCGTAAGCAGTGAATGAGTAGCTATAGTGCATACGCAAAAATGCTGGATATAGAATCATAGAATCAACTAGGTTAGAAAAGACCTTTAAAATCATTACCCCAGGACTGCCAAGTTCATCACTGAACCATGTCACTAAGGCCCTTGTCTACAAGTTATGTTGCTTTGCTGCTTCTTAGTTTAAAATGCAGGTAGTTCCTTCATTTCTTTTCTACCCTGATTTGCAGGAGTCTTTCAGGAGGTACAGCTGTAATAATCTACAGTGTCTGCTTTTTATCATTAGCTTCTCTCCTGTCCAGATACAAAGCAGACTGGCAATGTTTTCAAAGAGTGAAGATTTATCAACACAACTCCCAGAGAAGTAAATTAAAGGCTGCCTGACTAAATCCTCATAACACGTTCTGAAAATGTAGCTCCTGCCGTCTGCAAGACCAGTCGTAGGGAAGAGCACAGCTCGGCTGTTTGGTATGGGAGGCAGGAGTAGTTCAGCTTTCAGGCTCTCAGCACCTTCATTAAGACTTTTCCATGGACAGAGGAATGCTGGCACCCCCCAGGTGATGAGGTTACTGGTTTCCCAGGATTTACCCTATTCGGCTAAAGCGGAATTCAGTTGGATGAGCCTGAAGAGAAGGAAGCCATGTAGATCATACACTTGGTCAGGAAGGCTGTCTGACAATGATGACAGCATTTCATCCATGAAATAATTTGTGCTCCAAAGTCCAGTTAAACTTGCCAATAATTTTGTATTGAGAAAATTAATTGCATCCATTGCCTATGATTTACTCAACAGCTTCCCCAGGGACCCCTGCATGCCAAATATCCTCAGAAACATGTCATTTAGTGTCTTTGCATTCAAATTGGAGTTGTGTAGAAGGAGGGACAGAAATTACGAAAGAAAAATGTTTTAAAGGAAAAATGGAATTTATACGGTATATAATCAAATATATATAATATATATGACAAGGGGGAATGGCTTTAAGCTGAAAGAGGGTAGATTTAGGTTAAATATTAGGAAGAAATTCTTCACTATGAGGGTGGTGAGACACTGGAACAGGCTGCCCAGAGAAGTTGCAGCTGCCCCATTCCTGGAAGTGATGGTTCTGTGGTTCTATGATACATACACTTATGCTTCCAAAGATCACACCTTTATTCCTCAGCCTGTTCTAGACACACACAATTTGAGCAGCATAGTTGATATTTTATATATATATATTTCTTCTATAAATATTGTACAGATTTTTTCTCTACTGCATCCCTCACTAACTAGACATTTTCCACAGTGTTCATTTCCACAGCAGAAAAAGTCTTCCTGGCAGCAATGCAGTGGGGTGCATTAAAACACTCAATAAACATCAGTAGAGAAGATACACATGTTTATTTTTTTTTATTACCATGAATTAAATACACACAGAGAACTGGAAGTTCTCTTACCACACAACCTGAGCAACGCAAGTACAATTCTTTAGTCTGTGATGAAAATACATGTGGCGAGGCAGAGTTGAGCCATGGGAGAATTGTAGAATACTGGAATGGTTTGGGTTGGAAGGGACTTTAAAGCTCACCCAGTTCTAACCCCCTGCCATGGGCAGGGACACCTTCCACTAGACCAGGTTGCTCCAAGCCCCGTCCAACCTGGCCTTGAACACTGCCAGGGATGGGGCAGCCACAGCTTCTCCGGGCAAAGAAGCTACCTCTCTTTCTCTCTTCATATCTACAGAGCTGTGTCTCCTTCCCTTCTCTCACTCATCCCTCTCTCAGTGCTCTGATAAAAGCTTATGTGAGTTCTTGCTTTTCTTGAGCTCTTTAAGCACACATCAGCCTCTCTACCTGGCTGACTGAGGGCAGTTACAGTCATGGCATTTGCCTGGTTTGACTTCGTCTCTTTCAGGTTTAACTGGTGCCGTGAGCATCTTCCTAGTATAATGGGAGTTGGTTTGCTCTTCTGATAACTGTTTGCAAAGCCCAAGGCAATGACAGAGCTCCCAGCAGCTCTTAACAGCTTGGGTCACAGGCAAACGTTTGACCTCCTTCGTGAGGCAGAGGTTACTCTGTAAGCCTGCAGAGTTGAGCAGGTTGCTAGCTATCTGTAGCTATCTTTGCTCCCAACTTCAAACAGATTTCACAATGTGAGCTTCCTGAGTATTTGAAACATTGCCCCAGCCAACAAGAACTGGGCTGGCAGACCCTGCACGGAAGAGCACAGCATGTGCTTCAAGTGAACAGTTGCGATCCAAAATCGATTTGCTACATCAGGCTTTATCCTGTGAGTTAGCAGGTGTCGATGCAGTACCTTCAGCAGCCTGAGGGAATTCGAGTAGTAGGGGAGTGGTTTGATGCATGAAATACCTTTATTTGCTGGAAGCAGTGGTGTGTAACCCACCTCTGCTTTGCTTGGCCACTTGTCTGAGTTCAGTTCCAGCTCTGCTTGTGAAAGCTGTCCTGCGTTCCCCAGCTGCAGCAAGTGGCATTAAGAGGCCACTGTGGAGTTGATGGACTTCAGACACTGGTCAGAAGATGCGGTTGGACCTCAGGCAGTGGAGCCTTTGGGCCGCTGTTGACTTTTCAATGGCAGTCTCAGTAGCAGTACAGCAAGAAAGGATATGCAAGAGATGAGGAATCCTTTCAAGTGTTGAAGCGGAATTGCTGGCATGCAAATGGCAATATTGATTATTCCTGATTGATCACACGATAGGTGGTTATGGTCATTATGTCTTGCTTAGAAGAGCTGTCACGTCAAATCTAGTTGCTTGGTGTCACTTCACAGCAATCCCTGGGACTTGCTATGTTGTTGGTAGGATTTGAGTGCAGTACAGGAAGTTTAGGAGCAAACTTGACCTGGTTTTCAGGATGCGGGCTGGAGAAGACTGTTTAGGTGTGGTGGGTGGCAGAGCTGGTGGTGAGCAATCCCTGTCTGAGGTCAGGGATCAAGATCTGCCTGGAGAAGTTCCAGGAGAAGAAGGGAGAAGAAAGTTGGGGAAAGCTCAGGAACATGTGGAAGAAGAGGTGCTAAGACACTGCTGGGAGGGAGAAGTCCTGAAGGAAGGGCCAAGGCTGAGTCATTGCCACAGAAGGGAACTGAAGCCCAGTTGAGCATGGATGGCTGGTGGGCCAGACCGTGATTTAACATGCAGAATGGAAAAGATCAGTGTTTATTTTTAACAGAAAGAGTCACAGAAGAGCAGTGTGGAGAATGTGATAACCCTTGTTCTCTGTAAACATGCATATTCTCTGAGGAAGATGGACTTTGGGCTTTAGCTGGTTTCTCTGCTTTCCCACGGGCAGCAAAGGTAACTACAGACCAAGGTGCATCCCAGCACAGCTGGGGAGTGAGCATGCCAGATCTCTTCAAGTTGTTGCCCTTGCCTGATATTGAAGTGTCTGGAGCTGCCTTAAGAAGAATCAGTAGCAACGTGTCTGTTCTGTAGCTGGTGCACTGAAAGGACCAGCTAAAAGTGACGCCAGCCTCCTTGTCTGTGGGCTCACAGATCAACCTGCCTACTGTGTTAGACCCTGCAAAGCATGCTCAGTCTCCACAGGCAAAAAGAGGATTTAGCCTCTCATCTTCCCCACCCCGCTGTTTTTATGCTTTAAAGAGCAGCGCAGGGCTGAGGCTCTGGCACAGCCCTGGTCACTGCCGGTGGATGACTGGAACAGCCACCCACTGAAGGCAGCATGAAGGTGGAGGAGGGGCGGGCGAGTGGCTCAGCTGTTGCCATAACAACAGCATCTTTCGAAACATGAATTGCTGCTGATGGGATGAAGCAGAGCAGCTTCTCCCTGCAGATGAAAGCCCCACCGACAGCCTCAACGCTCTCCTGTTTATGCATTGGCTCTGTCACGGCGTGTCCGAGTAGCTCCACTGAAAATCCTGGGATGGGTCTGATTAAACCAGTCTGGTCCGCATGTTGGTGTGCACAGCCTCTGTGCCTCCTGCCTCTCACTCAGTCAAGTCATTTAAAAAGTCAGCCCACCCAAGTTTGACCTTTTCTTGCTCTGAAGCTGGAGTTTCCTCAAAGGCATATAAAGGATAATGAGTCCTGCTTTGCTCTCTTCTGCTCTGGGATAGAAACCTGCTGTAAAATACAGATTCATCAGCCAAATATTTTGTGTGAATAAAGCTAAGGCCCTAAGGAGCTGGCACAAGTTTTATTGTATTCTAATATTTTTGGTTTATTTTCATATTTTCCTTTTATTTTCATATTTTTGTTTTTATTGTATGAACCAATAGTCTTCTGCACCTAGACATAAATCTCTACACTGCTGTATCTTCATGATGCATACTGTAAATCACATGCACAAGCTATATATTACTCCTTAGAAGGAGAGGGCGGATACTTTCTGGAGAATATTTTACTACAGGCATTATTTTTACAGAGGGAAGAGGAATATGGAATTACTGGGTTTTTAGTCTAAAACACTGTGGAGTCCAGGTGGTGGTAAACTGTTTACCAGTATATGGTCACTGTATAATATTTAAGCCATCCACTAGTTTAAATGGTGATTGGGAATCACAGGATCATAGAATGGCTTGGCTTGGAAGGGACCTTAAAGCTCATCTAGTTCCAACCCCCTGCCATGGGAAGAGATACCTTTCACTACAGCAGGGTACTCCAAGCCCTGTCCAATCTGGCCTTGAATACTGCCAGGGATGGGGCAGCCACAGCTTCTCTAAGTAACCTGTGCGAGTGCCTCATCACCCTCATACCAAAGAACTTCTTCCTAATATCTAAATCTCCCCTCTGACCATTTAAAGCCATTCCCCCTTTTCTTATCCCTAAAAGCCCTTGTATAAAGTTCCTCTCCAGATTCCTTGTAGCCCCTTTAGATTCTGGAAGCTGCTTTAAGGTCTACCCAGAGCCTTCTCTTCTCTAGGCTGAAGAAGCTCAGTTCTCTCAGCCTGTCTTCCTAAGAGAGGTGCTTTCAAGATATAAAACTGAACATTTGCATTAAAATAATTGGCTAAGAATATTGCCGTGTTATATCCCAAAAAGAAGACATGTATCTGTTGTTATGGCTCCCAACACACTTCACTCCACTCCCAAAATGCCAGGGACAAGGTCCTTCTCTGCCTTCAAAGGCTGTTAACCCCCCAAATCCTAAAACCTGTGTTTGGGGAGAATATTGTGGAGCTACAGGCTTCGAATAGGCTTCATTTTGTTTTCGTTTGCAACAAGGCACAATTTCTGTACATTTCATCTTTGACGGAAAACAGTTTCCATGTTGAAACTGCTTTCTGTTGTAAGGCATGATAAACACAATTGTTAATATTTATATACTGGGCCTCCTTTTACTTTTCACTAAAGTTATTGTATATTTGTGGAAGGGGACATCCAAGTTTCAGCACATGATGAAACTTTAGGAGCTGTTATTTTTAGGTCTGGTTATTTGCCACTGGATAGTTTTGATTCTTTTGGTAAATATTTATGTACAAATAAGGTGATGAATTCAGGATAAATTAGTAAACGATGTGAAACCTGAAAGTGTGAAATGATGTGAAAGTGTGCCACTCTTACCAATATTCTGTAAGGTTCACTTTCAAACTGTTGTGAAATGCGTGGAGTCAGTTATCTTGTTTTTCTCAGGAGATAATTGCTCTCCATAATCCCTGACTTGTCATTATGATGATTTTTCCCCCATCACTTCCTTATATGAACTTTTTTTTACAACTAGAAGCTGTTACCAGGTCCTTTGATATGACTGTTCTTACTTTAGTCCAGTATTTGGCCAGCTCAGGGCAAAGGGCCATCACAAGTTTTGGACATTTCTTTGACCCCTGTTTTTGCGTGTACATACGCACTGAACTTGGTCTTGAGTCCTGTTCAGTGACTCTTTTCCTGATGTGGAAGGCAAAGACTTTGTATTGAGAGAGCTTAGGAGCTGAAATGGACAATTTCAGCTGTAAATTGTGTCAGTGGCCCATTAGGGGCCACATTTACATATGCTATTTTAAGCCATTATATCAACTATGTTACTGACTACCCGCATTTGAGGCCAGATTGTGCTTGCTTTGCTCTTGCTCTGAAAAAAGCAATCTCAGAAGTGACTGTGCTATAGTACTTGTGAAGCGGGGCCATTACCACATCAGTATTGTCCTTTTCTTGTCTCTGGGGTCTGAATCAGGTCTATATAAAGATCAGCGAAACAAGCCCAGTGGCTCAGCTGTAGTCTTGTGCCACACACCAGTTACACCGGTCAAAAGCAGCAGGGAGCTGTAATGCCATGCGGTGGTGTTCAGCTTAACATGGGTGTTTAAGGAAGAGAAGCAGCAAAGGTGAGAGCCGTATCATAAGCCCCCTTGTGGGATCTGATTTTTCTCCTTCACACTAGCCTGGGTGTTGACTTACCTTCAGTATTGCTGTTAACTGGTGCAGATGAGGCAATTACCACCCCTGGGCAAGCTTCTTGCTAGAACTTGCTACTGTTGTGGCACAGAGATATGAAAAGGTGATGCTTGTGTTGTAGGGCTCCATGCAGCCTGGTGTGCTCCTGCAGACCATGGCTGATTAACTTGACTGTGATGGGCACACTGGTGTGCATGCTTCTGCCTGCATCTGCTGCCACGTGCAGGACCCCATCTCTGAGCATCTGTGAAGCTCATGTGGGCAAGAGCTGCTGTGCTTGTGTGAAAGGAGAGAAGAGTGGGAGCCAGTGATCGGGAATCCACACACACAGTGGGGAGGTCCAAAACAGCCTTCCTGATCTCTGCCTCACAGCAGGTGGGCTCCCCATCGCAGCCCATGCCATAGGGAGAGTGAAACCATTGGCCTTGCTGTTTTCCAGAAACCAGGGGTAGGAAAAAGCCCAGAGAAAGGACAGCTCCTGTAGAGCCGCGCAGGCATCTGGAGGAGCAGTGGTCTGCATGGCAGAGGCCGTGGTCACAGAGAAGCTGGTCTCTGTGCTGTGGCACCACAGAAGCCAAAAGGAGAAGGAATTTCAGCCTGACAGAGGCTTGGCATTCATTGGCTCTGTGCAGGGGGAGCAGGCAGCAAAGTCTTGGGCATGTATGCCAATAGGGACCTGCTGGTGACTCTTAGCCACATGTTAATAATTCTCCCACATGAAAAAAGCTCTTTTGCTCCAGTGAAAATCAAGGAGTTGATGATCTGTTTAAGGACTCATATACTTGCCTTTCTGCCTTGTTGTAAAGGTCACATCGATGCAGAGGACCAGCACGTAGTTTAGTGTCCCACACGTGTTCAGCTGGGACTGCAGCAACACATGCAGTGGCCATGTTCTTTTGCATTGAATGTTAAAGAGGTCACACCAGCCTGAATGGCAAGAGAAGGGCACAGCCTTCTTGGAACCGCTCTCTCTAACCTAGGGATGAGATATGAATTTGCTTGCCTGTCTTACACATGGGATGAAAGGGGAGGTAGCTCTCTGGGATGGGAGAAATAAATGGGAGCTAGATTGTGGGAAGAAAGAAGGTTGAGGACCTTTAGGCTAGGGAAGGGGTGGGAGCTGCATGTCTGAGACTTTCAAACAGTAAAAATACTTTAAAAATTGATAAAATCTTTCAGTATTTTGTCTTCTATTGTTCTACTATCAAGGATGCAAGCGTGTCCTGAAGGCGTTTGCTGCGGCTGTGACCTCTTTGCTTCCTCCCCTCCCCACTATTGTTTTTTGCCTTAGCCGAATAGGGATGCTTTTTTTAGCCTGGTACATAAGTGGAGGACTTAACGTTTGGCGTGATAGGAGAGCACTGGAGGTTGTTGCAGTGCTTTGCTATGCTGCTTCTAACCTGACTGAAGGCTTTTATTAATACACTGTTTTTTAAATAACAATCTTATATGCTAGTTTAATTGCTTTCCTGCAGACTTGTCTTGCTATCATTTCTGTTAGTTATTTATCTTTCACGTTAGCTCCCAGCACATGAGTTATTTCCTTTTTTTTTCATTATTTGATTGAGTTAATATCATGCAAAGTACCTTATTATTTTTATGGTGGATATTTTTTTTCCTCACTTACAACCGATTCTCAGTATGCTTTGGAGCCAAGAACAGAGGGCTAATCAAATGAAACTATGTTAATGAATCGTCTCCAAAAATCTAGTGTCAACAACACATGTTTCAATGAAAGTAGTCATTCAGTTGTATTGCAGGTTATTTTTCAAGAAGCTTCTAGAAACTGCCAACAAAAGATTCTCAGAGTAAATAAGAAATTTTAGTGATTCATTTTTTTGGGTCCAACTTCAGACTCATCACTGTGTGAAGCACCAAGAAGTTGAATTAGTCAAATTGCTTCATACAATTCTGGTATCTTGGAGAGCATGTATTTTAGAGTTCTGCTATTCAGGGGCAGGTTTGTTTGGTTTTTGTTGTTTTGTTTTGTTTGGGGTTTTTTTGTGCTTTTTTTTGTTGTTGGTTGGGTTTTGAGTTTTTTTCATTTTTATTTTGTTTTGGACCATCTTCTCAAACTGACTGAGGCGTAAGGATGGAATCAAACTTATGTCAGTAGTAGGCTTGATGGGAAGTATCTATCACAAGGCTCATCAGCGCTGTTTTTGTGTCTGCAACTGGTTAATGTTTTTTTTTTCCTCTTGTTTTTCTTTCAGCTTCAAGAGACAGTCAAAAGGAAGTTGGAAGGGGCACGTTCACCTCTCAATGGAGAACAGCAGAATGGAGTTTGTGATGGGAGCTTTTCTCCAACCACCAAGAGGATAAGGAAGGATGTACCAGGCATTGAGGCAATCAACAGCTTGCCCAGTAATTTGCCTTTGCCTGCTGTTTCTCCTCTTCACCAGCTTGACATGAAAGCTCCCCTGCCCCTGCAGAACAGTGGAAGTCACAGTAGTGGTCTAGAAGACTTGGGTAAAAACGGTGGGCTTTCTGAGATAAAGCTCCCTGTTAATGGTTGCAATGAGCTAGATGATAGCTTTAACATCCTGCAGAACAAGGAGCTAAAGCAAGAGCCTTTGGATGACCCCAGCTGCATAGACACTTCTGAAACATCTCTTTCAAATCAGAACAAGCTCTTCTCGGACATTAACCTGAATGATCAAGAGTGGCAGGAGCTAATAGATGAACTGGCGAACACTGTTCCAGAAGATGATATACAAGATTTGTTCAATGAAGACTTTGAAGAGAAGAAGGAGCCGGAATTTCCCAGGCCTGCCACAGAGACTCAAGAGAGTGCAAGCGTGAAAAGTGATCCATCTCATTCTCCATTTGCTCATGTCCCACTAGGGTCTCCCCAGGTAAGGCCTTCTTCTTCCGGTCCTCCATTTTCAAATGTCTCCACAGCCTCCAGCATAGCTTCTGTGTCCAGTGCCCCGCCAGCCCCAATCCCTGCCGGCTCACCAGCAAATTGTGTTGTTCAGTCACCTCAAACTCCCAGCCAGGCCCACACTCCAGGCCAGACGCAGTCACGGTCTGGAAATGGCTATCTTATGAATCCAGCCGCAGCAACTGTGACAGGATCAGGGCCTGGGCCTGTGAATATGCCAACTGCTGACTTGTCTCCAGCTGAACAGCTCAAGCAAATGGCAGCCCAGCAGCAGCAAAGAGCTAAGCTCATGCAGCAGAAACAGCAGCAGCATCCAAATCAACCCTCAAGCTGGTCACCTGTGGGCCCTCCATCTAGTCCATACGGAGGACCCTTCAGTGCAGACAAACCAAATAGTCCAATGATGTATCCCCAAGCCTTTAACAACCAAAACCCAATAGTGCCTCCTATGGCAAACAATCCACAGAAGACCACAATGAATAACTACCTCCCTCAAAATCACATGAATATGATCAGTCAGCAGCCAAATAACCTGGGCACAAACTCCTTAAGCAAACAGCCCAATATACTTTCTTACGGCAACACCAAGCCTCTGACCCACTTCAATGCTGAGCTGAGTCAGAGGATGACTCCACCAATGGCAAATCCCAGCAAGAACCCCATGATGCCATACATCCAGCAGCAGCAGCAGCAGTCCCAGCAGCCTCAGATGCAAGCTCAGATGGCACACCTGAGTGAGGAACAGAAACGCATGCTCATCATGAAGCAGAAGGGAATGATGAATCAGCCCATGGCATATACAACGCTTCCTTCCCTTGCTCAGGTGAGTGTGAATGCATGATACAAGGGCAACCAAAAAAGGCTGTTATAAAGGCTTAGTATTTCTTTGTATGATCTCCTTTTTCTCCTGGGAAGGATGGTACGTCATTGCAAACACTTCTTGAACTTTTTATGTGGTATTGGAGCTTGATCATTTTAAGTAATGACTGAAACGAAATTGTGTTATGTGTTGGAAATGTTGTTAAGTTACTGTTTTTTCCGAGCTAGAGCTCTTTCCCTTTGCTTCTACTGATGAGGGCTTAGTGCCACTCTGGGAAGTTTTGTATTGAAAGTCACTCCTCCTTGAAGGGTTTGTTTCCTTTTTTTCCTAATGTCAGACTTGATGATTTAGGATCCCGAACTGTGGCATGGCTTAGTTTCCACAGTGCAGTTAGCATTGTAACAAAAAGACAGAGTGGTTGGCTCCTTCTTTGGGCAGAGATCAGGCCAACTTTAAAAGCATATATGGCATTTTGACTCAAGGAACAAAGGAAGGACAGTTTGGGTGCCGAGTGCCTTTGGTTTCCAGTGGGAGAAGTAAGCACAACTGAATGCTTCTAGTGGTGCGTGGACTATGCATGAAATGAGATGGTTTATTCTGGGACTTTCAAGCAGTATTTTGCAGCCTCAAGTATTTCGTTGTTGTGAATCTGTCGAGTCTTTCAACAAGAGCCTAAAGCCACGTTGGCTTGAGTGAGTTGGCATCACTCACATGTATTCCATGCTAAACTCTGGAGTGACAGCTGCTAGGCTTGGGGTATGCTTGGGAATGAATTAATAACCAATTTGGATAATGGTTATAGTAATGCCCTGCTGCCTCCTAGGTCAGCTGGGTATCCTTAGTTATGCAGCCCTGGTTGAGATCTGCACGCTTGTGTCATGGAAAGGCTCAAAGATAAATTTTCTGAGTGTTGCTTTAAGGGTTTTAAAAATAATTGAAGTTAATAATCAGGCCACAAAGGAGGTGGTGCCATCACAGAAGTTATGTGCCACCAAAACATGTCAGGAACTCGGATATAATAGTACGTTAATAGAATTGTTGGTTGATAGTTTTAGCGTAACAGCTTTTTACCAAATTAGCTGTTTCCACACCACCTACAAGGAGTACTTCCTTCTGAGCCTGGTTTAACGGTGACTCACTCTGTAATGCATGTAGAAATGCAGCATCTCTTCAGCTTGTGGAATTTGGGGATCTACCAATAGGAGGAGAAGGAGCTTTACCAGGTCACAGTCCATCACATACTACTTAAAATTAATTGCAAAACAAAAAGAAATGTTTATCCACCTCCTGGTTTTGGTTCAGGATGTATGGTAACAGCTCAAAAGTTCATATCTTTTAACTCTGCTTTCCTACTGCATTAGAAATAGTTGGTCTAAAGCCTCTTCTTCTTGGGAAGACTTATCTGAAGAAATACTGCAATAATGACAGAAAACTCAGACTGCAATCTGAGCTGCAGGTTTGTCAGGTTGTAGCTGAAAAGCAGAGGGTGTTTGGTCATGCTGCCTAATGCTTTATCATTTCTTTGGTTTTGTTAAATCTGTGGAAATCAAAAGACTCATCGAACAGTTAAGAGGCAAACTGCCCATGTGAAAGAGTTAATGTAATCTCCTCCATTCCTTAAGTTGGTAAATTCATAGTAATACCTCACTGCAGTTCTCTACTGTGAACAGGAAGTTGGGGTTTCATATATCTAATCTCACTCATGTCCTTTTTTTTTTAATGTAGGGAAAACTAGACATTTGCTTACACTAGAAATGCTTCCAAAAC
Source organism: Amazona ochrocephala (assembly GCA_039720435.1). Taxonomy (NCBI): domain Eukaryota; kingdom Metazoa; phylum Chordata; class Aves; order Psittaciformes; family Psittacidae; genus Amazona; species Amazona ochrocephala. The sequence goes on from CM077879.1 coordinate 70,156,745, forward strand.
CAAGTCTGTATATTAAGTCATTTCTATGTCATATGAAGAAGAAACTTGAGGAAAAGCCATGCTTTGTAATATAATATGTGCAATTTGCATTTATTGGCCCAGTCAGGATGAGGGACTTTGTGCTGGTATGTAGATGTAGAAAGGTCCCTTTACTACTCATGAAACCCACTTGTCTGCACTGAAGGGATTTGGTTTGTGAGGAAGGTTGAAATAATAGATTTCTAACTGTAATGTATTTCTTCATTCCTTCCTCTCCTGCTTCCCCAAAAAGCATTTTTCTGTGGAAAATTTGAAAGCTTATTATTGCGAGATGTGCTTGGTAGAAATGGATATTTACGAAGGTGGTAAAACCAGTATGTTGATATTGTTGCATTAAACCCAGACTGATGCATATTATCTGATTCTACTGCTTAGTGCTGGATGGGATGGTCAGACTTGCCAGATTATATATGGAAAATAAGAGATTGCTCTATTCAGTTTGAAATACATTTCTGAGTGTAAAATTAATGTGTCTTTCTGTTTATAGTTTATACTTTCATTGCAGTTTTGGTTTTTGATACAGAATTGTAAAAGCGTGTGTGTGTATGTGTGTTAAATAATTATAAGGATTTAACAAATGGCTTTTAAGGGCAAAAAGAATTTTAGTTATTACATCTCATGGTTAGCACTGACCGTATATTTCTGTGGGATGACTATTGCAAGGGCATATTTGAGAACCAAAAGATGATTTAGGGAACATTGGACATGTACAGAAGACATATACACCTTGCGTTATTTTCGGTATGCTGCTGTAAAATTCACATTCAAGTATGACTAGTTAATGTGCGTGTGCACATACATGAACGATGTACACTAATTAAACCCATGCCCATTTGGGCCTACACTGCTTCTGTTCACTTCTGTTGTTAATAAGCAGAACTTTTACCTGCACTAATTGTTTCTGTTGCTGAGCATACTTTAGAGAGACACAGCATTTCTTTCAGTCCAGCAGGGACCTTGCAGAAGTTTGTGGAGGTCAGTTGCCCATGAGTGACACTAACATGTCAGTGCTGGTACTCTGGGCTTGCTGGGCAGTGCTCTTGTAAAGAGAGGTGAGCACCAGGAGAAGAAGTTGTGCAGCTCAATATACGTGTGAGTGGTTGGACAGGCAGAGTGCTAAATTAGCAGCTTAGCCAGCAGAACTAGTGTCCAACAAAAGCAGGATTTCACTAAGGTCTTTACACAGTTGGTGTTGGGATGTGTTATCTTCCAGTTGAGATGTGTAGTTCTCCTGTGAGATGTGTTAGTTCTTTGCATTGCTGTGCAGATCCAGGACTGGTACTGGCACTGTGGCTGTAGCCTTCATCACACTGTTGCCGAACAACCCATATATCCTGAACTATGGTGTCCTCTATTTTATGCTATCACTTTTCCTCTTCAAAGGAGCACTGGATGGGATATTTTTCTGTTTTTCCACAAAGCAGATACTGGTTTGTTTTTTTGAGTTGGGGAGTTTTCTGGGGTTAGCTTGAAGGTAATTCAGACTGCTTTTTGTGGAATTGACTGTTAAAACCATGGTCGTATCCTGATCCATCTACCTTCAGCGAGGCTCTACTAGTGTTCCCTCATGCCTGACTATTCTCCACTTGGTCAAGCTTGTACTTAGAACTCTTTGCCTTGTTCAGTGTACCCTGATGTGCCCTAAAACTAGTCATTAGTTTGTGAGTATGTGGCAGGTGGCTGGTATTGCCCTTTAGCCTCTTGCTTTTTCTGGGTGGTTCATTCATTCTTGCTTATCTGTGGCTATAGGCTAAACCAGCAAGTCCAGATTTTAACTGAAGCTGGTAACCTGTTAGGTATTTAAGGGAGAGAAGTTTTCTGCTATTCTGATTCCCATGTGATAATAAAAGAAACAGGTTTCACACCAAGATGAAACATGGACTTTATTTAGGCTTCTTACGTGATTTAAAAAATAAAAGCAAGCAAGCCTAAACCAGCCTCCTTTCTCAAAAATCAGAGATTTGTTTAACCTAAAAGGTTCCATTTAGTTTTTGAGGTTTTATGGGAGGCCCTTGTTTTTTTTCTTTAAACCAAAAAGTAATGTCAAACTGGGGAAAAGTAAAACATTTTCCTTGGAAAAATTCAAGATAATTAATTGTGCTTTTCCTTGGTTCCAGCTGTTCAATATGTATGTATATTGGTAAGAGAAGAAAGCAGCCCAGCGGAATAGATGTTGAATGGCTGAGACAGAATTTGATGTTTGGAGCCAAGTGAGTGAGGGAGAGTAATGAGAGGTCAAAACAAAACAGAATTCTCTGTGGGTGCAACACAAATAAAACTAGACTGCAGCTCTTTGCCTTCATAGGTCTGTGAGGATGCTGCAGTTATAGCTCCTATTGAAACCACTACTGATGTCGGAAATTGGAAGGATATAAATGAAAAGGAGAAAAGACACCATACTGAAAGAATATCTTCAAATTCTCTTTGCTGTCTTTTGTTTTTATCTTAAACATTCAAGATGCATTGCCTGATTTTGCATGTGAAGGATAAAGGGAGTTCTGTGTCTAGAGAACGTTTCCAAAACATAACTGTCCTTTCTAAGTGAAAAGGTGTGTTTCTCACTGGAATTGTTAATGAGATTTTATATGTTTTGAAGGTTAACTTTGGGATAATGAGGAAAAGAAGGTTGTTAATGTTATGGGATTTGGGTTTTTTTCAAAGCCTACCTGAAAGTAAAGGAAAAGTATACGGATGTGTATTCACTGCATGGAAGTGTGGCAGAAGTACAACTGTCTTACCAGGTTTCAGGGGAGACAAGCTGGAATGGAAATAATGACTGTGAGGATCACTTGCTGAGCAGCCTACAGAGATGTAGTGAATGCCCATCTATGCTATGTTTGGCTCATAGCTACTGTTTCACACAAAACATTTGCCCTGGGGTTCAGATGCAGTGCCTGCCTTTTACAAATGCCAAAATTTATCCCCAGAAATCCATCCCCCACAGAATCCTACGGACAGATGGGTAATTGAAATGTGCTTGGATGGATTCTGACCATGTAACCAGGCAATTTGTAAACAGTACCCTGGCCTTCTTGCTGTTCCTATCATCTGCTCATTGGGAAGGAGGTCATGGTAGCATAAATCACTAGAAACATGTTGGACAGCACTTGGTTAAGATCAGGTCTCCATGGCATAATCCTAAAAATCAAATTTTGGCTTGTTGGTATTTCCTCATTTTACAACCTGAGGACATGGGCTTTTTATAATTCAATCATAGAATCGTAGAATGCCAGCTTGGAAGGGACTTACAGGATTATCTAAGTCCAACCTCCTAGGCAAGGCGTGACCTAGACTAGACATCCCAGTGCCCTGTCCAGTTGAACCTTAAATGTGTCCGATGTTGGGAATTACTGTTGGGGAGTTTTTCTGCAATACTAAGTTTTTGCACTAGTCCAAGCCTTGCAAAAAAGAAAAATTATAAGAGCACTGCTTCCATGCCCCACCTGAATCAATTATCATAAGAAAACCATCAATGTCCCTGGTGAAACCCACTTTCCTGAAACCATGCTGACCATTCCTGTTGTGTCATCACCACTAGACAACTGAAATCAGTTGTTCCACTGTTTCACTGGGCGTCGTGTCAGAATAACCAGTCTTTTGCTCTTTTCAGATATCACAGTTGTAGTGGTAAATCTTTGGTTCTTAGAAACTTCTCTACTTGCCCAAGATTTGTTAAATACATGGTTGTGCAATTTGCTTGTTGTCTATTTACTTGAAGACTCATAGTGTCAGTTATTCTCATTGGTAAAGAAATTCTCCTGCTTTTAGAAGCAGAAAATTTGTATTGCTGACTGCCCAAAATGTATATTAAATGTTCCCTATTTTGAAGTCACCATGATAGCATACTTTTTCTTCCTACATGATCTACATTGCCACGTAAAGAGTAGTTTGTCCTGTTATTTAGTGGGGCTTGCTAGTCGGATGATATAACATGTGCCAACCAACTGCCTTTTAGTTTTATTAGTTACAACTGCAATCGCGAAGCGCTGTGATTTTAAAATGTCTATAGCCAGTCGTAGCATATTTTTACATAAAGTGCTACATTTTCATGGGGGTTTTTTTGGCCATTTTGTCCTTAAAGTGCATGTTATCATCATAAATTTTCGTTTTCCAGGCTCATGTCCCATTCCACCTGCTTTCAGCAATACCAGCCATAATCCATTTCTTATTGTTCATAAGCCTCTCTAGCTCTTCTTGTTTATTGTATATGCTCTTAACATTAATATACAGATGGTGTAAAACTGTGTTCTTTCCACCTGCTTTTATGGTTGGATCTGTCATAAGCTGGTGACAAAGCACTGCTGAATATATCAGCATGCTCATACCATCCTCTCCCCAATACTGTGCTCTTCTGCAGGCTAGTTTGCTGCCCTCTGAGCATCAGCGTAACTGATTTAGCATGAAAAGGCTGATGTTTTCAGTGCTGGACAGTGACTGAAAGACCCACATGGCCTTTTCTTTCTATAACAGTGTTGTAGTGTTCTGTGGCAAATCAAAAGCCCTCCTTCCTGTCCTGCTTCCTTCATCTGGGTGGTTGCCACCAAGAATCTACGTACTCACAGCAAGGATTGCTATGGGGGTAAACCCAGTCATCCACCAACACCTTTACTCTGTGTATCCAGAGAAGTGATTATTGCAAAATGGTACCTGTTGTGTTTTGATGTAGACAGGAGTTCAGTTCATGAATTGGAGTCACATAATGGTTTTGGCTGGAAACGACCTTAAAGCTCATCCAGTTCCAACTCCCCTGCCAAGAGCAGAAGTACCTTTCGCTAGACCAGGTTGTTAGAAAAGACACCTCACAAAAACAAATCGACATTGTTTCCAAGTTACTGTCTATACTGAGGACACAGTGAAGTAATTTCTCAGTGTGTACCAAAATTGCTTCCTTTGAACCAGCATGGAGGCTGCGCATCTATTTTCTCTATGGAGTAGATTTACTAGACCTTGCAGCTAACAGCAGCAATAAAATCTTCAGCACCTCCTCCTGACCAGACTTAACAGTACAGATCCAGGACTAGGGAGGCCTCTATTTCAACTCTGTTTTGGAGGCACAAGGAAGATCTCTTCTCCCTTCACCACCCAACCTTCCAGGTCTCAGGCTAACCTACACTGAGGTCAGTGGTCAGTTTTTCCTTGCTGGCAAAAGAGTCAAGCAAACCTTGCAACTAATTTTGGAAGAGAAGAGGCTTTGGTGGCAAGCCCAGGGAAAGCTTTGCGGTTGTCCACCCATTTTTTGTACCGTGGGCAGTTCTGTAGAGGACACCTTCCAAGGCAGACTATCATAAGAACCAACAGACTTGTGCTGTAAGGTGTGTGCCTCTGCTGTGAGAGGTGGTGGGCATTTCAAAGTGGCCTTCTGCTAGTGCTTACTGGTCTGGTTTGGATTTTAATATACTCAGACCTACCCTGTTTCCACAGAAGAACCATTTAAAGTGTCATACACGCGCACACACACACACTCCCTCCCACTTCCCCTCCCCCCAAATATTAAACTATACTTATAAATGAATAAATGATTTGTTTTCCCCAGGCATATAACAGTGCACTTTAGGTGAATGAGAGGTGGACCCTTACTGTTTGCTCTACTGAATGTAAGAGATGGACCAGACCACCTCCTTTTAGGCTGCCTTTCTACCCTCAGCAGTGCTTCTAAGCCTGAGTGTCATTTCATGTATCTCTGCTATTATTAGATTTAAAATTGTCTTTTGACTATTCTGTTCTGCACAGAACAAACTGTTAGCAAATCCCTTTGCTAGGAAAGCATCTTTCAGGTAGTCTGGGAGTTTATTCTTCAATTTAAGTGTAGCCTCATTGTCTTTCCCAACTTTTGTAAAGAAAATTGGAGACTAGTTTAAAAATTAACCTTTTCCATTTCTTTTTCCATCCGCCTCCCATAGTAGGGGGCTTATACAAACTGGGATTTAATTCCAACAAAACTTGTAAATATTTTTATTGGTGTTTGAAGAAAAGATTCATCTTACCTGTATAAATATTCTTGCAACAAGAATTATTCTTGAATAAACAGTGGCCTCCTCCCCCTGTGCTCCCAGTACTGCTGGAAGGATGGAATGACTCTGCTGCTTAACTTGGTTAAGTAAGTTTCCTGCAGTTTCTGTTCCACAGTGATTACCCAGACTGCTCTGTCAAGGACTTTTCTTTTCCCTGCATTCTCCCTCTACTCTGATTTCTGTCTGTTAAGAAGCTTGCAGCAAGCAAAACTGCTTAGCAAATAATCAGTAAGGGTAATGGTCATAGGGTATCCTGAAATTAAAGAGCACATTTTGAACTATTAATAGATTTGGGATACTTTAAAAGCAAAAGCTCTGTCCCACTCTTATCACTCTATCTTTTTTTTTAGTCTCAGTCTTCTGATTTTTTGTTTCCTGGGACATGCAGGTGACTCCTTCCCTGCCCATAGCTCTACACTTAGGTAAACAGAGGAAGAGGCACCATCAGAAAGGTGAATTATGAAAAGTCAGCATGGGGTCTACCTTCCCCCCAGAGGGCTGTTTGCTAAGGGGCAGGAGTACGGGCAGCACCCTATCCTCTATGATCCTCCTCTGCTGTCTCCTCTTCAAGCTCCTTTTCTGTTTGCAAGCTAAATAGCAAAGACACTGGCTTTCGGGAGGCCAGGCCAGACGGGTTGCTCCCTGGGGAGCAGGGCAAACCTCCCAGTTCCTCTCCCACCACACCCACCACCACAGTTACCAGTGTAATGTGGAAATGGGCTCCTTTGCCAGTGGAAGGGGAGGTGGGGGGATAAGTGGCAGTCCTCTCCAACTGCTCCTGAGGGCAGTCAGGTCGGTCTGATCAGGCTGACAAAGAAGGAATGTTGTGAGGGAAGAAGATCTTAGTATTTCTGCTGTGTTCTGGGAGCCACATGCCAGAAGTGGTAGTGCCCACCTCAGAGGTCTTGCAGCTAATTAAAGGTTACACACAGTGACAGGTTTACTTGCTGTGAAGAGCTCAAAAAATCAGAAATGCCACAATTTAAGTTATCCACAGCTACCTGTGCTACTCTGTGAGGTGCAAGGGAGGCTGAGCACCGCCAGAAGAAGAAAATCCCCTCCTATAGTAATCCTCCATTCCTTAAACATCTTCCCTGCTCGGTAGCATCTCAGTGGCACTGAAAGAGGCTGCTTGTTTCTCCCAGGATGCAGCTCAGCTCTGTTGCTCGAGGAGAACATCAGTAAGTACCAATTAATGTTCCAACTAGGAATGTAGGACCAAGTAAGACTCGTATATTCAACCGAAAAGTATGAGTGCTATCTTTAGTGGCTCTTTTTCACTCACCTTTGCTTACTGCAGCTGACAGCTTGTATCTTAGGAGTCTTCCAAACTTGTGGGCAGACAACATCACTGTGTTTTGTGGAGTTACATGTGGAGTCCAACAGCTCTTTTTATATTTGCATATACATACTCCTTTGTGGCTAAACCAGGTTTTGAACATACATTACCAGGAGCATTTCCATCCCTTTCTAAAGCAGTGTGACTTAAAGCTTGCTTCTGAGCCATCAGCAGAGGGCTTGGCCTGCAGCAGCACTGCCATACTGGGACTGCTGTCTGCATGTATTCAAGGCTTTGGGCTCAACTTCTGCTCTCCATTCTCTGCCTAATCTGTGTCTGTGTGAAGGAGTGCTCTTTGAGCAGTCTATGCTACCCAGCAGACTATGATGTTCCAGCTCAATATCCCGGTGTACTCTGCACTTTGGATTTTATCTACATGGATTCTCATTCTGGTGCTTCCCACAGCGTTTCTGGATTAGCAAGCTCAGTGCTACCTAGAAGCATTATGCTACTGGCATGTCTGTTCCCTCCAGAAGATTTCCTCATGTCAATGTGTGTCTGTAGTAGGAATGCTTAATACCTCTTGTAAAAGACTGCGCCAGTAAGTGGTTAAGTGCAGATTTGGAGTTCTGCATTCAGGAGGTTCTGCCAAATCCCAGCTGATGCATCTAATTTGCTAAAGAATGTGGCTTCTGCTTTCTCAGCAAAGATTTCATTCCTCATGGGCAGTGGGAAACTTGCCCTTTTTATGTTATTGTTCACCAGCCTAGTATTATGTGTGAGACAGACAGCTTTGTACTAAGCAGAGAAGCCCTTCTGTTGGTCCCTATGTTCTTCATTCTCTTGTAGTACATGCAAATGTGTGTTCTTGACCCATTCAGCCCTTATTTAGCCCCTTCTCGTGGGTGAGGAACGCTTTGCATGTGTTAGGCTGCAAGTATATCTTACGCATTGGGAGGAAACCACCCATTGAGTGTAAACATGTCTTCCAAACAGGTGGCTTCCTCATTTACACCTGGTGGGAGCTTCTTAGCAGTTCTTGCTCACAGGAAGAGTGCAATTTGTCTGGAGAGGGTCAAGTATCTTGTTAATGCCCAAGTCCAGCAGGACTGTCGCAAACTTGTGTTTCAATGTTTTCTCTGTCTCCTTTTCACTTCTATTTCACACTTGTGCAATACTGAAGTCTACTCCTTGCTCCAGAAGCTCAGTCTTAGGCTGTTCATGCTAGCGTCCTTCTGTAAAATCTGTTCTGCCAGGTTCCCCTGATAGCTAAAATCTCTTATTTTTAATTTGAAAAAGAGAGGTCTCCCTGTAACCTCTTTTCTGTTTCCTTGTGGGTTTTTTGAGAAACTGAGGGAAAGACAATGGCTTTAGAATAATCAAAAGAAAAATTGTTAGAAAGGGTCAGCCTAGAAGGAGTTTAAGGTCTGCCCTGAGAAGATGACTCATTTTGTGACATGATGCTCCTCACTAGCATGAGAGTTAACATCCTCAAAAGAATCTGCATTTAAATAAGGCTTTGCACATAGTATTGCCTAGAGAAAGCAAATCTCCTGAGGCTGCCCAACATGCACTTTCCAGGGAATTATTTTTTCAGTGTGCACTTCTTTCCCTTTGAGCCCAGCAGGTTTTTTGGTTTGGTTTTGTTTTTAAATTTGTCCCATATTATTTAATCTGTTCCTCTTCTCTCCCCCTCTACTCCATAAGCTATTTTTCTTTGTCTTCTTCTAAGTTCCCTGCTCAAGTTTACCTCTGTTTTCCCCATCAAGCTTTTAGTTCTGTCTCCCCTTCTTATCCATTTAATAGCACAGGACTTGGTTTTGGTATTGTCACAGCGTGCAGGAGTCACTGTAGACACGATGGCTTTCTGTGGTCTGTATACCCCTGGCAGATGGAAATAGTATGAAATATTTGTTGTCATAATAAATATGTTTTTTAACCCATCATGGGACAGATGAAGGACTGGAGGATCTCAGCTATAATCTCACTAATGTGGTGGCACCATCCATGTGATAAATTTGGCCATTTCTCCTTCACTCTGCCTGCTAATCAATCTCAACCAGGACTTCAGTGTTACAAACGATGAAGCAGCTTCACTGGATCAAGTTTGTAGTTTACTCTTATCACAGATGGCTAAAACAAAACTGAAAAAGTAGGAGTTTTCTATTGTTAAATTGCCAGTGGCATGTAGTTTCCCACACCTGGAGGATTTGTCTCCAACAATAGATGGCAGGTGTACAAGCCCTTGCATTCTTGCAGATGAAAAAGCAATTTTAAGTGATTTTTGGGAGGTGACTTTTAAGCTGTTTTTAAGATACCTTCTCTTGCCCTTCATGTCTTGTGAAACTGGTCTCCTCATTTGAAGAGAACTTTACTGTTCCCACAGAGAGATGCATAGAACAAAAACAGTTAAACCCTTTTAGGACATTTCCAGAATAGTTACTCCATGTGTCACAAATTACACAATGCACATGGATGTATAGTAAAATTGAATGTATATGGTCACTCTGAGGCAGTATCTCCCCCATTCATCTTACCACATGGGGGTTGCGGGCTCAGGATCAGGAAACATTTCTGTGTTTCTGGGAGGTACCAGTGGCTTCACCAGGTGCCTGCTCATTTCATCAACCTTGTTCTATGTAGTAAAAGACAGTACCAAAAAGCCCGTGTGTTTGGAGTAGAGCATAGAACCACAGAATGGTTTAGAGTTGGAGGGGACCTTGAAGATCGCCCAGTTCCAACCCTGCTACCATGGGCAGAGACGTCTTCCACTAGACCAGGTTGCTCCAAGCCACATCCAGCCTGGCCTTGAACACTGTCAGGATGAGGCAACCACAGCTTCTCTGGGCAACCTGTGCCAGTGCAGTGCCACTGTCCTAGTAAAGAATTTCTTCCTGATATCTAATCTAAATCTCCCTTCTGCCATTCCCCCTTGTTCTGTTTCTACCTGCCCTTGTAAAAATTCCTCTCCACATTACTTGTAGGCCCCTTTAGGCACTGGAATGAACCTCTGAGTTTCAGTTGGAGAAGTCAGAGGTTTTGTACCATAACACAAGAGCAGTCACCGGCTTTGCTGCTCCAGAACTTTCTGCTTGCACTCGCCCTGTTCTTATGGCTGATCTGCAGACAGCATGTAGGTCATATCCCCAGTCCTTCCAAGGCTGCAGATAAGAGCAAAAACTGCTACCAAACAAAATAATCCTTGACTCTGTTATGTAGAGTGGGCTGCTTTCCAAGGGCTCTGCTGAAAGGGACACAGGTGTCACCTGCAGGCACATCCCCAACTTAAGGGAGTCTGTTTTGGCTAGGGGTGGCTGGCATACTGGGGTACTGTTAATGAAGCCATGGAAAAGGCTCCTGTTAGTCGCAATACAGTAGTGGCAATCGCTGGGGGTCGGGGTGAAAACAACAGTACCCATGCAGCCTTTCAGGAGAAAGCAGCTTGTGGGAAGAGCAGGGCCCCTGAGCTCTACTGCCATAGAGTAAAAGGTACACTGCTTGTGCTCCTGACTCTCTCCTGTGCCTATGCACATGCTCTTGCCTCCAGCCCCCCCACAGAGGCTCATTTCAGAGAGGCTTTATGTGCTTCAGCTCTGGGCAACATTGGTCAAAGTAGAGTGGAAAAGTCAGGGCTCCAACTTCAGTGGAGCTCCCAGCATTGCAACTGCTGCATGACACAGCCATGGGGTAGTCAGTGCTGATTACCCAGGGTAACCTGGTGTTCTCCTGGGTGCACTCCAGCACGGCTGGTTGCACCAAAAGCAGATTAGGTGTCTGCTTCTCTCTGCTTCTGCTCAGGTCCTCTGCTCTAGCTACAGTGTGCTGTGCTAAACCTCCCAAAATATTAATGTAGGTAAATGAGATGTTCTACTCATGCTCCTGAGAAGCACATTCCTCAGGGAAAAGCATGGACTTCTGAAAAATCCTCATTGGGTAAGCCTGAAATCCATATACTGCAGAGGATGCTGAGCAACAGGGAGCTGCTTTGTTTTTAAGGGGGTCTTTCATCACCTCTCAGATTTTCCAAAGGAAAAAAAAAAGTGGGTTATTGTGATTGATTTTAAATCAATTGAGAATCATGTGATCTCTCTCCCCTGCATTTTCCTTACTTATTCCACCAGTTTTATTTTCCTACCAACAGACTGTGCTTTGCCTTTTCAGAGTAGTTACTGCTTTCTCACCTACACAGCCCTAGTCAATGGGAGAACTTATGTAAGGTTTGCACAGTCTGCCCCCTGTGTGTCTTAATAAAATTGGAGGGCTTTTTTTCCCTAGTTCTTTAGGATTAGATTCTTCTTTCTCAAAGGCTTTTTTTGGGCCTCACAAAATTAGATCACCGCTATGGAAAAACCAACCCACTGTGATCCCAGCTTAATTGCACAATGCCTGCACTTTCTTGAATGGTGTTCCCTTTTTTTCAAGATTAAGTAAGATCCAGTGGGTTGGACCTTTGATGTGCATAATAAAGGACTAGGAGGCAGTTTGTAAATCCTTCTTTTCCATCTTTATTCTTTGCAGTTTGGGACCTGAAGGCTTGAAGTAAATTTTGCTTGCCGAGCAGAAACTTTATGTAATATATGTGGAGATGCTATGATGCTAATTAGCATTGTTAGGAAAAATCAATGCATCTGTGTCATCCAACAGCAAGCAATGATCTTCTCACAATCAGCAATTTATCATGCATTGCCAATGCAGGAGGGCTAGGACTATTTTATTCAGATAAATTTCTCATTCATTTAGTCAGTAAATCATGGTACACTTCATGATAGTCATTTTTAATGTGATTGCATTTTGTTAAGTTTTAATCATGCATAATGGATTTTATCTGACAATGAGGTCAACCTGTAGTCTCTTCCTCTCTCATTTGTATCTTCCTGGCCCAGTATGGACAAGATCACAGCCATACCCTGAGAATGCCCCAGACTGGGAGGGGATAGGGAAATACAGCAGCCACAGGAAGAAGATGAGCTGTTCAGGTTGGGTTTAAGCATCTGATGCTTAGGTGAAGATTTACCCTAGGTGAAACAAGAACAGATTATACTTTCTGTATCTTTATCTCTGAGTGTAACTGGATTTGCTTGAAAACTGTGTTTGCACAAGCTCTTCAATGACACTTCTGAGCTGATCAGTGTGAGTCAGGGCTGTGGGATCACCTTTATTCCACTGGATAATCTGGTAGGGATGCAGCTGGTGCTGCTCTTTTATTTGTAGTCCATGATGAAATTTTTCATTGGGAAAGCAGGGGAAGTGAGGCAGGGAGCCATTGTGGTTTCCAAAGAATGATGGGCTCTTTCTTTTCTTTGGTGTCTTCATCTTGAGTCCAAACTCTGCTGTGACTTGCTCATTCTTAAGCTGATAGAAAAATTCCTGTTGTCTTCATCCACAACAGGAATGTGCTCTGGATCTTCCTTGCAACGTCAATACAATTCCGCTGTTCTTGCTTATATTTCTGAATGGCCATGGAGTGTTTCTCTTTGCTTCTTATGTATGTGGTTTGACTTGGTGTTTTTCCCCACTGAAACAAGCCATAATTGTCTTTTCTCTTTCCTTTTCTGGCAGCTCCCCTATGTTTTGGTCATCTCTTTGCTCCCTGCACCCCCTTAAAATCTTTCCCCATTCTCCTTTCACTCTTGCCTTGACACTTATTTCCTTGCTTCCTTTTGTCAAACAAAAAGACTCTTTCTCTTCTTTCACCTCTCCCTGTAAAGCACAGTAAGTGCTCTCAGCATTATGTCCACTGAAAGGGGAAATGGGAGTACAGGGAGGAGTGTTACAGAGCACCGGAGATTCTGTTCTGCTTCAGGTTCCAGCACTGTGCTGTCAACATGGGGATTGAGCAGCCTCTGAGCTGCTTGGGTTGTATTTCTTGTCCAGGCATGAGGAAGAGCACTCAGTCAACAGCCCCCCCTCTGACAGAAAAGATGTCATCTTGTTATCTCTCTCATCCTCTGGGGTTTGCAAGTCTGTGGTGACATGGTTGGGCTCAGGCTTGTTCAGCCCCTAGGACAGAGACCCCAGTCTCCTGTAGGTGCTCTTCTGTGCTCCCTGCAGCACTGCTGCCCTTTGCTGTCACACTGCCACCTGTATGGATGGGGTTTTCTCTGCATACTTTCTGTGATTGTAGTCTTCATGTGAGATCAGTATATCATTTAGAAAGGTGTTTGAGTTCCTTTGGGATGAAAGGTTCCATATGAGTATACAATCCTCTTAATGTCCCAGAAGGCTGGCCATCAATCTTGGAACAGCCATTTCGATTCGCCCTCCAGAGTCCCTGATTTCTTTCTGTTTTTCTACTGAGAGAGTGACAATCTGGAGACTGATGACCCTTTCTTTTACCACATTACCGGAGAGGGAAGAGGGAGAATTAATTGTTCATGAATTTTGCAGGAAGTTTCTCCTTCTGCATCAAATGATGAGTATACCACTTGTATGTGCTGAGGCTATGACATCCATGTGGAGGATGACCTGCTCTTTCTAGGTCAGACTCTCTCTAGTTACAGTGATGCAAGTCAAGAATATTCATTGAAGTTAATGAAGTTATGCAGAAGCCTTTTTAGAAAGGAACTGTGTCTTTTGTTTGGTAAATGTGAATTGAGTAAACCTCTGTTTTTTTGTTAATATGTAAGAGAAGAGAACCCTGAAGACATTTTGTATCTTAACAGGTTTTTAGTATCTCTGTCTCTGTCTTTCTCTGTCTCTCTAATGCAACTTTGCCTACAGCCCTATGCATTAGCAATGCAAAACAGATTTCTAAAGCCAAGGGAATCCAGGCTTTTCCAGATGAACACTGATTTGAAAAAAATTAAAATCTAGAAAGAATAAAGGTTGTCCAAGTGGCATATGGCATGCCAGTGACCCTGCTGTAAGGACAGACGTACAGGGCTAATGGTAATCCTGTACTGGAGCCAGATAACATCCTGAGGTAAGGAAATCAAAGCCCCATGCTTTGGCTTAGCAGAGAATTAGCATGTGGAGCTTGCAGTAGCTCTGGAAACAGGGCAGTTCTTAGACATGTTGCATTTGGGGCTTGTGGCCTTGCTAGCAGCAAGATTCTACCTCATCCTGTGGAGGAAAATCAGACCCACATAGTTTGACCAGCGAACAGATTATGTTTAGTAAAGCTTCAGTGTTTAGATGGATTAATGGGGAAGGTGTATATACAGTTCCTAATAATTAGTTCAAAGAAGTTAATGTCTATTACTGTAGTAACAGGTTATAAGCTGCTTGGGCATATGTTGCTTTAAAAGCTCTGTGAAGTTGGGGAATAAGTGCTGATATTCAGGACAAAGTATGACAAATTACTAGGACAGAGACCGGGGCAGTTTGTACCCAACGGATGTTCTCAGGGCTTTTTCACATGGGGACCCCAGGAAGTCTCACACAGCAAACTAAACCTCAGGCCTGTGCAAGAGCCAGCTCCACAAATAGGATTTTAATGTTCTTTAAGGGTGCACCTGAGTCCCAGCACTTGTCATGAGTGGAGCTGCAGTTCTGTGAGTCCCAGCACAGATGATGCTGTAGCCAGTGGAGCTGGTGCCCAGGCATCTTTGTTAGGATGACTCCATTGATGAGGTTTACAGGTCAACTTCAGGTGGTTGAGCACTGTGCAAAGGCATGTTTTTCTTCCAGAAAGGGGAGTACCCATGTTGTAACTATTTCACTTCCCAGTAGTACACAGGCACAGCTTGGCAATGAATGTGTGAGTCTCTTGATATGTAAATGTTGTGCCCTTGTTAAAAAATATTGCGGTCAGACAGTAATGAGAACCAAGAATTTTTGCATTCTCTTGCAAACTGCCTCTGCCTCGCCCAAGCCCACCTCTCTCTGCCCTACTGCTTGTGATTTCCCCCTCTTTCTTCTGGTTTTTAAATACTTAGCAGCGGGATCTTTCTTATGGATATTTTCTGAAAGAATGTAGGTCTTGTCTTCCAATACATCATATGGATGCCAATTCTTGGAAAACAGACGTTAGCGGGGTAGGACCATCATTTTTCAGTGCTGTTTGGATGCCTTAGCAGCATTCAGGCTTGATTTTTAAAATGGTAAAATGATCTCTGTTATAACCACTGTCAACCAAAGAGGTGATCAGCTCTAAGACGTTTTAACCATACTGATTACGTTTCTTTTCATGTTTACTTTCATCTTCCAACAGAGGAAGAAAGTGGCTACAGCAGAAAAGCACAAATCTTGCTCTAAAAGCAGCATGTGATTTCATTTAAAGTGTTTTCAGGCTTATTTTGGAAGGAAATCTCTTGGCTAAGTTGCAGAAAGTAGATTTTGTATTGGATCACTATTGGTCAGGACTAGGGATCTGTTGTATATTTTTTTCCCTATGTCATATCAAATGATTTCTAATGAGCTTGTCATGATAGTATCTGGATCCAAGAACAAAATTAAAGTTATAAAAAGTTGAAGTATCTCATTCACTCCAAAGTTTAAGTTCTTTATCTATTTAAAAGGCACACATCCATTTTTTTAGTACAAGCTTTTTGAAGGATTTTGAGGCTTATTCCTTCCTTGAGAAATAAGCTTGGGTATTTATTGTTGTTTCTCTTTGCATTTTGCATTCAAATGGTGGTGTTATGAAAAAGATAATTTTTTTTAATTGGCCCCTGTGTATATTTCTCTCTGCTTTCCGGTTGCATCAACTGCAACTTTTTTATCCCCCCTGCAAATGGAGCTACATTCTCTTGCTTAAAATAATACAAGCTGGGGGGAAAGATGAAACTCATTAAAATACATAACCAGGAAATAGTCCACTTATACAATCCCCTCTTGGTTTTGACAGCGTCCCTAGAAGCTGGAGCGCAGATAGTCTTTTCTGCACACAAAGGCAAACAGCCAGTGGTGAATATTTAAAATCCAGTCTGTTAGCAGAGTCACTACGTTGGGTTTTGTTGCAAGTGATGGATCACCAATAGTTTAAAACACCGAGATTTGGAACTTCTTTTGTAAATTGAAGAGGATTATTTCATGCCATTGAGAGGCCCTGTCAGTATATAAAAGTCTATTAGCAGAGATGGCATTGCACAGCCAGGGGTTGCTTGCAATATGTAATTTACTGAACATACACAAAAATCAGACCCAACAGTGAGGATTTTCTCTCTGTGCTGCTGCTGTCAGATTAAGCACGTGAACAGAAAACACTACTGTAATAGAATCACAGAATCACAAAATTGGTTTGGGTTAGAAGGGACCTTACAGCTCATCCAGTTTCAACCCCCTGCCATAGGCAGGAACAGCTCCCACCAGACCGGGTTGCTCCAAGCCCCGTCCAGCCTGGCCTTGAAGACTGCCAAGGATGAGGCAGCCGCAGCTTCTCTGGGCAACCTGCAGCAGTGTCTCATCACCCTCACAGTAAAGAGCTTCTTCCTAATACCTAACCTAAATCTCCCCTCTGTCAGTTTAAAGCCATTCCCTCTTGTCCTATCATTACATGACTTCGTAAAAAGTCCCTCTCAAGAGTGTCGAAGTCCCTCTAAATCACATCCCTTCCCTCCAGCTTATTGACCACACCACACAGCTTGCTGTCATTGGCACACTTGCTGTAATACTCACCTTGCAGTTGTGGTCTCTGATCATGTTTTTGCCTCGTGAAGTATGGTTTGGCTCAGCACCTGATAAAGTTGTTTGTGATATGAATGTCTTGCTCAGTAATGGCACTGTGAAAACTCTTTTAATTATTGCATGTAATTGTTTTTCCATGTTCATGTCAAAGGAGGACTTTCCTGAACTTTATGGTATTCCTGCTTGGAATGCTAAAAATGAATTTAATAGAATTGTAAGAATTGAGCCAGTACATCTGTCCTTTTTCCATGCTCTTGACTGTAGGTGCAGTATCTCAGTTCATACTACTGTGTTCTTCACGTGCAAAGGGAAGTTTTCAAAAGGGCGGTGGTGCCCCCAAATCCCACAGTAAGTGAGTGCAGGTTGGATGCTAATTCTCATTCCTTCTTTTAAAAATCTCTCTGCATCTTTATTATTTTGCTCTAACTAGACAAGAATGCCCTCACGTCTTCCCACAGCTGGTCAATTTAATCAGAAACACTGACAGATAAATAGAATCCCTCCTACCCTTCCCATATTCCTGGTTTCATAGACGTTGGCTGTTAGCCCCTGAAATTATCAGACCCAAATTCAGAATATGAAAAGAATACGTAATAAAACTTTCATTTCACCTGTATGTCACCTTGTTTCTACCAGAATTGTGCTTTCTATCGGAGTTGTCCTCTCCTAGCCTGCATCAGGACTGGAAGCAGCGCTGGCATATTGGGAAATCTCTCTAGTTCTGAGGATTTAAGGACTGGACCTAGGAATTGTAGCACTTTTTCTTAAATCAGTGATGTTACTGAGAAACCTAGATACTCTTTGAAATGAGGATGCAGGTTTTTTAAAGATGGGCAGTTAGCTGGAGAGCACAGGTTTTTTTTCCCTAGAACAGATGAGCACTTATTGGTCACCAGAGTAGAGAAAGAAGGCTCCTGAGTGTGTCCTGGTCCAGCCCCAGCCAGCAACTGAGTGCCATGCAGCCCCTTGCTCAATCCCCTCCCACCCCAGTGGGATGGTGTCGTGGTTTAAGCTGTAAATCACACAGTTTGCTCACTCACTCCCCTCTTTTTCTTCCCCCCCACTCTGAGGCGAGGGGGCATGGGGAGAAGAATCGAAAGAATGCAACTCCCACGGGTTGAGATAAGAACAGTGCAGTAACTAAGGTATAACATAAACCACTGTTGCTACCACCAATAATAATAATGACCAGGGAAATACAAGGGAAGAGGATACAACCGCTCACCACACGACGACCGAGCCGTGAACTGAACTCTTCCAGGTTCCTGCCCCCAGTTTTTCCATCCTGGGCATGACGTGCTGTGGTATGGAATACCTCTTTGGTCAGTTTGGGTCAGGTGTCCTGTCTCTGTTTCCTCCCAGCTTCCCCTCCTCCCTGGCAGAGCATGAGACTCAGAGGGTCCTTGGTCAAACCAAACATTCTAAGCCGTAACTATAAACATTATTGTTATCAGCGCCGTTCTCAGACCGAAAGTCGAAAACACAGCACTGCACCAGCTACTAAGAAGGAGAAAAATGACTGCTGCTGCTGAACCCAGGACAGATGGGAAGGAGAATGGGAAAAAGGTAAAACCTGAGGGTTGAGATAAGAACAGTTTAATAATTGACATAAAGTAAAATATAATAGTAATTATAATGGAAAGAAGCAAGAGAGAGAAAAGAATAAACACCAAGAAAAAAATGAGGGGGGAACACACCCAAGTAATGCACAGTACAGTTGCACTACCATCTGCTGACTGATGCCTAGCCCATCCCCAAGCATCAGCCATCCTTCCACCTAGCTCTCCCCAGTTTCTATACTGATCGTGATGTGTTGTGGTACCGAATATCCCTTTGGCTAGTTTGGGTCAGGTGCTCCTTCCTGGCTTCTTGTGCCCCTCCTCACTGGCAGAGTGTGGGAAACTGAAAAGTCCTTGACCAGGGTAAGCACTACTGAGCAACAACTAAAACATCGGTGCGTTTTCAGCATTGTTCTCAGACTAAAGCCAAAACACAGCACTGCGCCAGTTGCTAGGAAGAAAAATAACCCTATTCCAGCTGAAACCAGGACAGGGTGGCAACGCTGTCTTAGTACATGCATTGTCCATCAGAACTGCTCAGGATCCCTCCAAAATAGGCCAAGTGTTTGTCAGCAACTCAAGTCTTTGACATACACAAATCTTATCCTGGTTTTACGCATCCGCACTCCTCTTTCTTTAAAAATGCCACTGTTTCTTGTTTTGGTTTGGTTTTAAACCTTGAAAGGTGAAGGAATCTACTGTTAAATGTTACTTTCTGCTGAAAAATGCCCTTGAGTGTCTTGTGAGAGAGACAACATTTCTCAGGCGTATCGTGTTTTAGGTTTGGAAGGCCCTTTTGTTCCCTGCTAGGTTAGTCAGGGAGATATGAATGTCCTTGGGACTTTTGCCTCTGAGCCCAGGATAAGCCTGTCTGACGGAAGTAGGTTGGATGGAGGGGGAGATTGAGGCATTCACAGCTGGAGTAGAAACCTTATGAAATGTTGATATTCCTTGAATATGGAGTTACTGGGTTTCCCACAGTTCTCACACTGATGTAGAGTGGGGGTCAGTCCCCCTTTTCTTGAGCAGATAGATGATTACTGAGGTGTGCCTTGTTACAGTTTCCTTTTGGATTCCTCAACCCTTACTCCCAATACAGCTGCTAAGGACCATTCATCAACCATAGAGAGATCTCTTCCCTTTTACACACTAGATGAGTTTTGCAAAAAGCTAAACAAAGATGAGATGGATAAATGAACTGAGGGCTGGACATCATCTTCCAGGGTGGTGAATACTGCAGTACTCATCAAACCCCAGCTGAGAAAGAAGATGCCTTTTTCTGCCTGTGAATATCCAAGGCCTGATGCCTCCAGTTTCTTTGACCTCACCTACGATGACTGCACATCTTTTTCATTGCCAGAATTGTCTTACTTTAGGAAAGGGGAGATTTGATCCTGGCTACCTGGGAGACTGGGGAATACCAGAGAGCATATAGGAGGTACAGACACAGGGAGCTTCTAACCTTTCTTATTTGTGAGCTAAGATAACATGTAGCATTATTGACAACTTCATACCAAAATATATTAAAGTACAGAGCTTTCTGTTGGGCTTGCATTGATCCCAATACACACCCCAAAAACCAGCACCATCAGCTTCAACTGACCACTTAAATTCAGCAAAAAAGCTTCTGAGAAAACTTCCAGGAGAGTGTATGTTTTCCTGGACACATGGATTCCATTTTTCTATGTAAGGAGGAGAGGCTGCTCTGTGCAGCCCGAGCAGGAGAGTGGAGCAGCAACAGGAATTAGAGAGATTTTTTTTCCCCATCAGTGGAGAGATCGTTTTAGAGTTCCACCTTGTTAAACGGCTGGCTGAAATTGTGCATGATTAATGGGCAAAATGAAAATTAGATTATGTGTCTTTACTCTTCCTGTGACCTCTACTTCCTCCTGTATCAACTGCAAGCAGTCTGGGGGGAAAAAAAGAAAGGAAAAATTAAAATCCTGTATGAATAGCCAGAAGAGAAGGGGAGAAGAGAGGAAAGGTGCACAGCCCCACTGTAAATTTTATGCTGTTCCCCAGAACTCACAGTTTCTGAGGTCTGAATCCTATAGTGCTGAAGTTTGAGGAATTAAAATGTGGAACAAATACCAAAGTTTCAGTCTGCCTGTCAATAGTCATCATATATGTCAGTCATCCATGTGGAACTGCATCCTGTGGGGAATTTGTTTTCCCTGCTGCAGCTGCACACAGTAGATGACCTGTCGTTCAAACATAGTCAGGCTATTGGAACAAATGCTTTCCTCCTCCCAGAGGGAGGTGTCAGTGTGTTGCCCATCTCTGGACTCCTGTTTGGGAAATAAATTTGACTATAAGAGTCTTAAAGTCAGAGGGAAATCACTGCTTGCCTGCAGGCATGGGGCTCTTCGGCAGTTTAGACATCCTCCAGTGCTGCCTTGTTCTCAGAGTATGGATCTCTGCACCACTCGGACACCTGCATGTTTGGAGGTGCCAAGAGCCTCTCCTGTCAATCTGCAACATGCTTCAGCCTGTAATATCAGAAAGCAAAGGTTTTCCATTCCTGTTACAGAGCACTTTGACAGAGCAAAATGTGTCTTGCTGTCCCCTCTACATCTTCATTTTTGGAGGGAAAAATGCTTATATAAATCCACATATTCACGCAAGATAGCTAATAGTCCACATGTTATGTGAATTGCTACCCAATAACCTTAACAGGAAAGGTTGGGGAGGTGTGTATCTTCTTGCTACTTACACGGTAAAATTAAGAGCAGCAATATAATACCAGACTGTATGAAACTGCTAATTCCTTTCTGTTTTTTTCCATATGTGGCTATTGGGCTTGGAAATTTGGGCAATGTGGTTTAATTTGAATCCTAGGTGCAAGACCCTCAGATGGCTTCTTGCCTATTCCTGAAGTGCAGAGGGTTGTTGGGTGAGCACTGCATTTTGACCTACAGGAGACAAGCCATGTTTTCCAGCTCACATTTTAGCACGGAGTTGGTATTTGGTGTCTTTGGAAGGCCTCAGATTCTGGAACGCCAACATATGTGAGAGTTTTAGTGTTTGTGTTTTGTAAAAAGCATAATCTGGGAAAGGCAAACTTGAATCTGGTACCTGCAACAATGGGCAAATGGAGAGCACTGCAGAACTTAATGATACTAAGAAGAAATATGAAGGCCAGTGCATGATTTTAGGGATTTGTTTCCTGATTTTTAAGCATTCAGGGTTGGCTGCTCTGTGATTGTCTTTTAGTCTCTGTAGCATATAAGAAAAATCTTATAAGAGTCCTCAGGGTTTCCCATGGGAAACGATAACTAGGTCATAGGTATGCTTGCTGTGGAGGTACATACAGTTTCCTTTAAATTGATCTGAAAATGAGAGGTATAAAGGAAGAAGTAGATGGTTCTGAGCAGAGGCTCTTTTTCAGGATTGATATGTTTTTCCTTCCTCTAATCAAGTTGTTTGTCCAGTCTTAAGAGAAATGAATAATTCGTGCTGATTCTGTTCCTTTTCTGTTGTCACTTGGCTGTAACTCAGAGTTGGGCAGGACAAAATCAAGGTGGGTAATGATACACTTACAGAGGACCTTACATGACCTCCTTATGCCTAACATTACATGATTCTCAACAGGTTTGTTTGGCCACCTCCTACCTAGTTAATAAATACAACACCTGCAGCACTGCTCAGCCGTCCCAAAGGGCGTCTGCGTTGCTTGCATAAACCATTGCGGGAGGTCCCTTCTCCGTGGCCCTGTGCTGCAGGGGCACACTTCAGGGACCGAGGACATGATGCATCTCTGTTCTTTGTCTTGTTCATGCCATTTTTTTCCCTCAACTTTCACGTCAGAGTTTTCTGTGCCTATCTTGTCATCTTCTAATGGTTCCTTTTGTAAAGGGGGGGAGCCTTCTGAGAGAATGTGTCATGTCAGCTAGGGCTGTCTTTTTCTACAAGGACCAAAGTGACCCACCTCTGCAAAATCATAGTGGGAGACCAAGCGCTGTAGCTTTTATCTTGACATTGCTCATCAAGGTCAGCCTGGTCCCTGAGAAAACTACCTGTCTCTTGTTCCTGCTGCAGTTTTACAGTGAGCTTGCAATGTGTAGTTCAGTTTGCTCTCTGTCAAAAACATTCTCTTATTTACAGGGGAAAGGTAGAAGCTTAGAGAATTGCAGAAAACAGCGGTCCGGGTCTTAAATGAGATTTTTGAAGCTCCTTTGTATAGGCTACAATTTTCTTATGAAACCCACAGACTTGAATGCTTTAAACAGCAAGTTAAAGACCATGGTCTTCATACAGGTGTGACTGGTGTTGATACGTGAATGAGAGTTAAATACATGTGTAACTGGGCATATATTTCTACATAGGTATTTTGATCAGTCAGCTAATGGCTCCAAATACAATCCTCTGCCCTCTTCTATCAGTTCATCTGTCACTCAGACATGCTGTCGTGGTTTAAGCCCATCCGTAACTCAGAACCACGCAGTCTCTCTCTCACTCCCCCCATTCCTCTCCCCCCTGCTCCCAGAGGGATGGGGAGGAGAATCAAAAGAATGTAAATCCCACGGGTTGAGATAAGAACAGTCCAGTAACTAAGGTATAACACAAACCACTGCTGCTACCACCAATAAAATAATGATAAGGGAAATAACAAGGGAAGAGAATACGAGCACTCACCACCTGCCAACTGACACCCAGCTCTACCGAGCAGCGATCTAACCCTTCCGGGTAACTGCCCCCAGTTTATATAGTGGGCATGACGTGCTGTGGTATGGAATACCTCTTTGGTCAGTTTGGGTCAGGTGTCCTGTCTCTGCTTCCTCCCGCCTTCCCCTCCTCCCTGGCAGAGCATGAGGCCCAGAAAGTCCTTGGTCATAGAATCATAGAATAGTAAGGGTTGGAAAGGACCTCAAGATCATCGAGTTCCAACCCCCCTGCCATGGGCAGGGACACCTCCCACTAAACCATGCCATCCAAGGCTATGTCCAACCCCACCTTGAACGCCGCCAGGGATGAAGCATCCACAACTTCCCTGGGCAACCCATTCCAGGGCCCCACCACCCTCACAGTAAAGAATTTCTTCCTCATATCCAATCTAAACTTCCCCTGTTTAAGTTTCAACCCATTACCCCTTGTCCTCTCACCACAGTCCCTAATGAAGAGTCCCTCCCCAGCATCCCTACTAAACATTACTGAGCAGCAACTGAAAACATCGGTGTTATCAGCGCTGTTCCCAGTCCCAAAGTCAAAACCACAGCACTGCACCAGGTACTAAGATGGAGAAAAATGACTGCTACTGCTGAACCCAGGGCACATGCTTAGCAAGATATATGCCTCTTTTTATGCATACAACTCTTGTTAATGCTAAAGATCATTATGAGTGTGTGTGGAGAGGTGTCCTTGCTCTACATCCTTTCAGGGTATTGTCTCTGAGGAGAAGGAGTTACTGTTCTGTACTGTATGACTTGGCTGTCCAGAAATGCTTGCAAATCAAATGCTTTCATTTGCTTTTTATGCAGGGGGGGAAGGAGGGGGGCTTCACACCTTAAATTCTCTCACCCAGCATCTTGCTTTAAAGAACAAAGTCTTTTTAGATTTGCGGGAGTTCAAAAAGGCATTCAATCACATCCACTTTGAATAATTTGGTATGAGCCTGTCTTGTCAGTTAGATAGCTGTCTGCAAAGTCTATTTTTAAAAATGAGTTTTGGTTTGACACTGTCTCCCGTCTCAAAAGGTAGGGGATGCCAGGATACCCTGAGTTTGTTTCCAGCCACTAACAGCTGGACACATGACATACAGGGAGTCACTTCTCTTTTTCTTCTTCTTTTACTGGCAGAACAGTTTCCCAGTGTATCTTGTCTTTCATGTTGCCCATCTGTTCATTTCTGTGGTTTTTTGGACAAGGATTTCCACTATTCTTCCAGCAAGGCATGTAGTTGGGGCATAAGGCACAGCAAGCACTGATTGCTTGTTCAACGTATAGCAAGCGCGAGCGAAGCAAAGCAGAGCTTTATTTACACAACAGTTTCAGTCTGTGCCGTGGCAGTACATTAAATGCAGGAGGCTAGCAGCGATGCGGCTACACATGTTCTGTAATATGCCTACTCCATGTGTTGTTTTCCAGCCTCCTGGGAGAGCTTCCCTGCTCAAGTTCTACAATCTGGATCTGCTGTGTATTCAGTGTTCTTTTGGTACCAGCTGATAGTATAAAGGCTGAATAAATTTGCTTCATGGTAGATGTGGCCCTCTGCAAATACGTACATGTTAAGAAACTCCTCCATGGCATAATTAGCTGTCTTTAAGCCACGGTGTCATTTCACATAGTAATTAGTTCTGTTTATTTAAAGGAGCCCCAGAAAGCTATTAGCAGTTGCCAGTGGACCGAAAATGAGAAAAGATAAAACCCATGTATGGTGGTGATTAGTCTCTTCATCATACTAATGGAGAGCTTGTAAGAAATTGGACTTGCTATCAGTGGCACTGAGCAACAGCAACAGCGCAGGGGCATTGTGTCTCCTCACTGGCAATAAGGGCGACTTGTGGCGGGCTTTGATAGGATGCTCATTTTTATCTGCTAAGTGGGTGATGCTTGTAAAAACAGCAGTGGCCTTGTTAGCACTTGACACTTGTAGTTGTTTACGTTGACACACCACCCTACTCTTTTAAAGCTTCAGCCTCGGGTCAGATTCATTACAGTACTTCAGAAATGATACCAATACAGCATCTGGCCTGATTTCTTTATGCTTCCTGCTCCAAGCAAGAGGGAGAGAGTCAGTGTAACCCATGGACTGTCTTCACTTGCTTGTCAGGTTTACTTTCTGTGGTGAAGTAGTCCCAGGCTTTTGGAAAAGCAAATGAGGTACTCCATTTGTCAGTAGGTGTGCTTTCAGGAGAAGAGGGAAGGGAGGAGAAGAAGACAGGCTCCAACATAGCCAGGTTGAAGGGGACTTTAAACAACCTGGTCTAGTGGAAGGTGTCCCTGCCTGTGGCAGCGGGGTGAAATTAGATGACCTTTAAGGTCCCTTCCTACCCAAACCATCCTATGATTCTATGGGTTGTGTGCAGCTGGCCAGTAGCCTCAGCTCTCAGCAGGGATGTTTCTGAGAGAAGAGCTGTGGCACTGCCTAGGCATAGATCTAGGTCTGCTGAACTCAGTAGGGTTAAAAAGAGTGACAACTACAGCATTTACTTCTGAAACCTGTGGCATTTAATATATTGGAGTTCTTTCCCACAAGATTTCTAAACTACCTTACATAGGCTATTAGTGAATTATTTCCCTATTCTGTAATTCTCTAACTTGGCTTATAAATTTTACAGAGAGGTTATTAGCTATAAAGGATTGTGACAAATGACCTGGGAGAAGGAGGGAAACTTTTAGCTAAACTTTTCTTCCCTGCCTCCACCCTTGGATTTAGCAGTTGCGCTGAGTTTTTGAGTGTGCTTTTGGTCTTTGTAAAGATGGGTACCTGAGAGGAGATAAGTGAGTGACCCCAGACTCCAAGGAAAGGGTCTCTCTTGTAAGGGGAAATAGATTGCCTGGATCCCCGCTGAGACTGCAGTGAATCTTAACGTGATGAGCTGCCCCGGTCAGCTGAAATAGAGACTATAGGAAATAGTAGGGGCCCTGCCCTGAGCCTCTGTGCTGAGAATGTGTGCATTTGCTACCGTAAATCCACAGGCAAGTTGGAACAGTTTTGATGGAAGCAAAGCTGCATCTCCCAAACCCTGTCAGTTTTTGCAAGAGGCCATTGCTGACTGCAAAAGGCAACAGTCCTTAGAAAGTCTTAGGAAACCTCTGGCAGTAGTACATGATTATAATCCATCTAATATCTGTCAGGGCTCCTTTGTTTGAGCTTATGCAGAAGCTTGTTCTCATATCTCTGTTCTTCAAGGTGCCCGATCTAATTTCTGTATATAAACCAAGCCATTAAATAAGTACACCCCATCTTGACAGTACCCTCAGATTTGAGTAACATGTCATGTTCCATGTTGGGGGCTGTCCCTTAGATTTTCTTTTCTTCTGGATGCTGTCACTTGTACATATTATATGATACTGCTAGGAATCTGAAAGCTGCACCTTTTTATGGCCAAATTGCTATATTGTTCTCTGAATTCACACTGCTGATTTCGCTGCCTGTGGCTCATGTCCTGCCCACCTTTACATGTGGCTATCCTGTCCTGTTCACAATCAATCAGCCCTGCTCTAGGATTTCTGCATGTGGAATGCTTCTGTAATCATTCAACCTGAAGGTATGGGGGAAGGTAACCAGCAAAACACATAAGATTTTTGCAAGCGTATTTGAGTCATTTGTCGTGAGTTGCTGGTTTCCATGGGAATTAGCAAGTGAGAGAAGCCATAGTGTATCCTATTCCTCGCCTTAGCCTCCTCTTACCTCGAATCTGGCTGCATCAACCTGCAGGAGCTATAATTTAGACCCAGAGACAACTCAGAGAGCTTGTTTTCCTGTTTAATTATTACTGCAGTGACTAGATGGTGACCTGTCATGGGAGAAGAGGAACTGCCTACTTTTTAGAATAGCCCAACACTGCAGCCCAAACCTCCTCATGTGTCTGTAACTATGCCAGGCCTGCCTTTGTGGTGCATCACAATGCTCTCAGACTTTTGAGAAGCCTGGGGAGACAATTCCAGATCCTAGGGAAGAACAGTTCTTCTCTTTCCCCATCCCCCTGTACACACATACACCATCCCCTTGTCTCTTTTTAGGTCATTTATAATCAGCAGTCATGGAGCACTGGCCTCATTAGTGATATAGCCATTCCTTCAGTGCTTCAGAAATAATCATTTAGAAAAAATGTGTGGTTTTCTTCCCTCGAGATCCCGTGAGTGATGAATTTATTTCAGTCTGGCTGTCTTGGCTGTCTTGCTCAGCCTCATCTCCATATTTATTTCAACAAATAACGCACTACGGGAACAATGAAAGACACACTGTGAGGCGGACAGGATGGCCTGGGCAAGGAGGGGTTAACCATGGTGAAAATGATGATTGTGAAAGCTGGGGCTCCAGGGAAGAGGTTTTTATTCCGGATCATTTTTTAATGGATATATTTGGTGAGTGTTTGTGTTTGCAGAGGTTTAGAAGCCCTGGGATTTGGACATTGATTTATTCATAGGGCACCATTTAGAGAACAGATTTTGTCCCCTGAGTGGTCCCAGCCAGCGACCTTTCTCCTGAAGGGCCTATCCCTTTTGTAATGGTGGACAGGTGATTAACTTCCTTGGCCAGCTAATGACTCGGGTCTCTCACAAGCAAGTGCTGCTAATTGTGACCAGACAGGAGGGCCAGTGCACTGGGACCCATGCACTCACTGAATGAGGCAGTGAGCAGCCCTAGCACACTCAGCATCCAGCTGAATATTTGCTCCATCCCCAGGAAGCAGTACTTGCAGCTCCTGTAAACCAGCCTCACAGAGGGACTTAAACGCGTGATTTTTTATTCTGCCAGTGACTGTTTCAGTAATTGAGTGTTACAGTCTGGAAGCTCAAGTGCCAAGGTCAGTGGCCAAGGACTGGGAGGCATAGCTTCTGTCTCTTCCTCCCAGGGCTTCTTCAGATATCCTGGGCACTGCTTCCTGGTGTGCGCATCAGAAATATAGCCAGCCCTTTCCTTCAAGTTACCACAGTCTCACTAGGTTTATCTGAATAACACTAAACACTCTGAATTCCTTCAAATCTTTCCTGAGCATTGACCTTCCCAATGGGTAAGCTCTTTCTGTTGGACCACTTAGCACCCCTGCTCTGCTCAGAGCCAGCCAAATAAATGTCATTGCTTTGTGCCGTGTGGTTGCAGGCACAAGTCAGATATGTATGCTGCGTGTTGTATTTGTAGTTTGGCATTATGGGTACTTAGGAAAAGGAAAGCTGTCAAAATACAGCCCCTCTACATTCTTCCTTCTCTCTGCCCCTGCTCAGGACATGCCGGATGATGTGCTGTTTCTACTGTGTTTCATTTGTTTCTTGGGTGGCTTTTCTGAAGCATCTGGAATGTGTCACTTTTGCAGGCATTTGTAAAGTACATGTCGTTTGCCTTGCTCTGTGTTTCCAAAAGGTGTTTCTATTAGATTTACTTACAGGTAGCATTTGTGCACAGAAAACCTAGCATTTGACCACAGAAATCCATGCAGTTACGCATGTAGCAGCCCTGTATACTTTGTGTATGTGCACACGTTCCCTAATGCCTCTTCCAGCTTTTGTTTTCCTCAGTTAGCATTGGCATTAATTTGCCTAAAACTCTTCCCCTGTTGGCTTGTTAATTAATAGATATTCCCAAAGTTTTCTTTTCTTCTTTATCCCTTTTATACTGAACTTTCAAAGGCCCAAGCTAACCAATTCTCTGTCAGCATAACTCTCATATGTGAGGGACTAATATTTGAAAGCTATTTCAAGTGCTGCTTGTGGCAACCTTCCAATTTAGAGACAAATATCCCCTTCCAGTCTTTTCCATTAAGGCAAGATGATTGTCTCCTTCTTTTCATCTTGTTTCTTACTGCATTGCTGTCTGATCGCCTTGGCAGCAAGACTGTAACCAGGTAATGGGGGAATAAGTAGCAGTTGGCTTGCTGTCTTCTCCCCTAACAAAAATCAGAGCATGCATCTGCCCTACTTTGGGAATAAGCATCATCAGCTCACAAAATCTGGGAGAGGGATATATCCAGGAAGGCTTGTAACAGTGGCATCTCTCTGTAAGCAGGGAAGGCTCCCAGGGGAGGAATTTAGCACGTTGCTCTTTCCAGCTGTTGGTTGGGAATGCTTTCAGCTTTTGCAAAGTCATACCTCCCTTGCCTTTGAAGAGTCTACACACAAGGAAGCATAGAGCATATCTCTGAAACCCTGGGCTGGTCACCTTTATTTTACAGTTGGGAAAAATGGCTTAGAAAGGCCTTCATACCAGGCAACAGCAGGGAGAGAAGGGATGGATTCAGAAAGAGAGCAGGTAGATTTCACTTTGCCATATAGGCCTCAAGGATATCTCTGCTTTCTGACAGAGAAACTCCTGAAAGTCTCAAAGACATTTTTTCATCTTTATTGAAGAGCTAGAAGCTTCACATTTACAGAACAGATGTCCTTTGTTACAAATTTTTCATTCCTTATTGAAACAGATATGAGGAAGAATTCATGGCGCACAAACTCAGTGGGAAGCAGCATTTTAAATGGGCTGATTAAAACCCCTGCCTTCTCCCATTGCTTCATTTTTCACTTTTGCCTCCTGTGATGTCACTCTTCTCCAGTTGTCATTGCTTTTGCTGGAGAAGATAGAAACTCACCTTGGGTGTTCGTATACAATGTGAAAGGCAAGTGAAAACTAAAATAGAAGTGGGAGAATACAGCTTTTAATCTTTACAGATCAGAATGAACTCAGGATCAGTCCTGGGCCTGCACCTGATATGCTTTCTCAATTCTCATCAAGTTGAACTTGTGGTAACCTACTGTAAAACATTTAGGCTTCAAACACTAGAGCAGGCAAAGATGCTGTGGAGACCATCACACCCAGATGAATGATCAGAAATGACAGGTCAATATGTACAACAAAAACATGGCTGAAACTCACTTCTTCATTAAGGCAGGGTGGGGAGGAGATCCCTCTGCACAGGCGGGGAACGACGAGCATAATTGAGGTTGCTGAATCTTACACCTAACATGTTAGCCAACTAAATCACAGTTTACACCAAAAGGTTCTGTGAGCTATATGGTTGCTAGTGATATTAATTTACTACAAATCCTTCCTGTAAGCTCTTTGTAGAGTTACACACTGTGAGCTTCTTTTTCTGTTAATCTTTTCTTTTGTGAGGCTGAGTTCAGTGCTGGTGAGGAAAGGCAGCCTGATGTCCATGGAAAATGAAATCCTGTATTTATCCATTGACTTAAGTGCCAGCTGTTCCAGCAGCAGAACCCACTGCAAGATTGAATTCAGCTCACTCAGCCTTCTCCTTCCCCTTGGTTTGCCTTCTCCGATTGCCTATTGTGCAGTGAAATTGGTAAAATGGATGTGTCATCCATTCTGAGTTAGACTGACACCCTTCAGTTGCTCAGATGCCTTTCAGTAGCTTTTCAGGTTTTGTCAAGTACAGTGATACTGAACCACTTGCTTTAAATCTGTCAGTCAAAGCAGGCGTTTCAGAAGAACAGTGCTTTACCTGCAAGTTGTGCAAGCTATGATATATATACCAACCACTAGCAGAGCCTAAGTGTATAGGAGTTTCTGCATCTACCCCTGGAGAAAACCCTTCAGTGCCTGGCCAGTCACCCTACCTGTTATGAAGACACGTCTCTAATCCCACACAGACCTACAGTGCTGCTGCTGCTGCTTTCACACAGGAGAGGTAGGGTGGCCTGGATTCACTGCTCTTCCAACATCCTCATGTCCCAGCAGAAGGCCCACAGCTGGAGCTGCCCCAAGCAGAGCACAGCTCCCTGCAAGGCTGAGCTGGAGTATCCCTGCTTGACCACAACCAAGCATTACAAGCTCCATGCATAGGTTACTGCCAGAGACTGTGACCTCCGTTTCACAAATGAGATGACTGTAAATATTCATTCTGGCCTTAAGAAGTGTTAAAGCCTTTGTCAGGATAGGAGAATTAAAACAGAAACAACAGAATGCAGACCAAAAGTTGAAGGAAGTGGTGAATGTTTTAATGAGAAATCCATTAAATTTTCCAGTTACTTTTACTCCCAGCCTGGCAGGAACACTTGATCCTGATCCTTTTTTCCCTGTTATGTCAGTTTGCCAACAGCTAGAGAGGCCAGTTTCAAAGTTGGAGCAAAATCATCATGATTGCACTACTTTTCCTGATCCTTCAGCTTCAGGTGGTTTTGCTTTAAGCTGTGAACACAAACCAGCTGCCTTCCCTTTTTCTGCATCTGCTCGTGTATTATGTAAGTGAGCATAGATTAATTGTATTTTTCTTCCCCTCTAGACCTGACCATCTTGAATGGCCATAACACCTGTAGGATACGGGACAGTCAGGGATTCAGATGAATTAATCATCATAGAACCATAGAATGGTTTGGGTTGGAAGGCATCTTAAAGATGATCCAGTTTCAACCACCTGCCATGGGCAGGGATATCTTCTACTAGACCAGGTTGCTCAAAACCCTGTCCAACCTGGCTTTGAACATATATGTCCCTTTAGCCCACAGCCGAATGGAAGAAGAAATCCCATCCCAAAGCTTACTGGCTTTCATTAGTTTGGCTGTTGCAATATTGTTTTTAGACCTTATCAGATTTCTAACACTTTGGCTTGCAGATGATATGAGCAGTCCACTTTACCCTCCTTCCTTGTACACTTATTTTTGCTTATGTTTTGGGAGTAAGCAGTTCATCACCCTGAGCAATTTCTGCTCAAATCCACAAGCTGTGATTGCATTAATGGAAAAGTGATGCTTTTAACCAGAAATCCTGGTACAAAAGCAGTGCCCCCAGTTACAAAGCTGGTACTGAGCAGCCAGTTTTTGTTTCTACTCTGTGTCCCCCCTCTTAACCACATATCTACTTATTTTAATTGTCACCTTAACAGTTTGACTGGTCACTTCCACAGCCCCCTTCCTCCCCAAGCACTCAGTTCACCAGAGCCACCAAACCATGAAGTTTTGCAGAAGTCTGTGCAGCAGGGATTGGGGCTGGACGTGGGATCAGAAGTCACCAGCCCATAGCTGCTGGCAGAGCCGCTGCCGTGAGAGCCCTGAGCTAGCATCAAGCCAAGCCTCTATTCCCTGAACGAAAGTTACGTTCAAACCTTTGCAGCCTTTGGCTCATTTGATGTTTAACCCAGCTTTACTGGAAAGTTCGCAGTTTTCTTGACAGACCTGCTAGGATCAGCATTTAACCCTTGTTAGCTGCTCCAGTGCTGAATGCCATTGGCTTACACATTCTGGGTCTGGAAATGTGATTTGCCTTGTGTTCTGACTCAATGGCTTGCAGTCACGCTTGAATGCAAGGCCCATTTTTTTTATGTAAAGAAGTTGAGGAGAGATTCATTTTCTTGCAGCTCCTTTCAGATTTCAGTGGGAGGTGGTGGGAGATGAGAAGTCCTTAATTTTAATTCATTTAAGTCTAAAATTAAATTGGTGTATAGGAGAATAGCCTCTATTAAGGCTGTAAAACCAGCAGGTAAGGAAGATGCAGCCATGGCAGAAATGCAAATAAAGCATAGGGATGCAAGTCTGGTGTAATTTCTGCTGCTGGCACACGGTACAGGCAAAGATGGGGAATGCAGAGCTCCAGGCTAGAGCAGGCATTGCAGCCCTGCATCAAAATGGCAGTGCTTTGTCACAGCCTTTCTTCCAGAGTGCCTTGCTTTCTCTCCTTTTCCACCCGACACCAAACTGGCGTGAGAGACACAGTATGTTCTCCTGGTGCTTTTGCCTGTGCCGTTCTCCCATTCTCCGCTCTCCATCCTCCCCCCTCCCTTATTCCCCTGCACTCCTGACTCCCCACTGCCCACATCGAACATGTACAGATTTTACGGTTCACTGGAGAATAAGTGGCTGTCATTTCACAGATGGGCCAGGATGTAATTAGCCACAATGCATCGAAGTAATGGAACAGATGTCTCTTTGTAAACTGAGTTTGCTGTTGCACACTCTGTGTGTGTGACCTGCCGACTGCTCCGGGCAATTCCTCCCAGCCCCTCGGCTCCCTCCTCTCTGTCTGTTGCGGAGCCAAGGGCTGAGCTCACATCAAGTGTTTGTGTGTTTGTGGGTTTGTTTTTCTCTCTTTCTCCTGCACTCATCTCTCCTGCTGTAAGGCCACTGATTATGCGATGGAGTGTTAGCAAGCAGAACCTGCATTTATCGATGGAGTCATTCAAAATAGAAAAGGTGATACCCCTCTTATGAGATAATTGGCAGTTTCAAGTTGCTGTTATTACTCAGTGATAATACACCAGTAAAATCATAAATTACTGTTATGATGCCCAGCCTCCTCTTTTCTATCCTCTTCATGTCGTTTTTTAACTGAAGATAAAATAGCTGTTCTCCCTGAGCGCTCAAATTAGTATTTGCATTTTAGATAAGAGATGGGCTATTGGACTGATTACGATGTGATAATGCACACAAGCTAACAACAGACATGGCACTCTCAGAAAGATGTTCAACTCAGCTAGGAGCAGAAATCCAGCCACCAATCCAAACTTAAAAGGTCAAGGATGGAGGCTGACTTCCAGATCCTCATTTTATAGAGCAAGCTTGTCTCTGTCAAGTACACAAACTGGACAACTGTCTAATTCATGGAATTTCCCCCCCTTAATATTCTTGAGACATACTTTTTCTTCTATATCTATGCAGGTTTTCCATTCCTTCAGTTTACTGTGTCCATGCAGCTGCTGAGCCCTGTACATCTCATCACTTGCAGCTCTTTAGCTTCGCTGCTTTAACTACTCCTCCTGAGGGTTTCCTGGCAGTGGATTTGGCTCCTTTTACAGCTCAGCCAGAACATGGAGGAGCTAAACACCATGACCAGGCACCAGCTGCTAGGGGCAGAGACCTAATCGTGGTGAAGACAGAGAAGACATATAAAGAAAAGACATGCTTGTGTTCTTGGTGCCTCTGCGTGTTTTCATTGTGCAAATAAGTTTATGTGTTGGGGCCCTCTTTGTCTAGTTATGTATGCAGTCCCTCTCTCTGTGTGTGCTTGTATGCTTGCATGCATTTATGGTGTATTTTCACACAAATTTCCTGAAGAGCAGCGTTGTTTCCTCAGTTTTAGTGACAAGGTTTCCATTAGTTCCCCTGGTTTTGATCCAGTAAGCTTAACTTCAGATTGCGCATCTTCTGAGTATTAACATGTTGAATGACATTCAATAACGATGGTAAAAAGCAGATCTTGCTTGTAGGGAGAAGTAAGTTTTTACCTTGAGCAAAAATTATGGAAGAGGCTAAGCGCATCATAATGGAGAGCAGAATGTAAATACTCTGGATATGTTAAATCTCTGAGAACAGTATCATAACTCAGAATAACTCTGCAAAGCTTAACTCTGTGGATAAGGCATCGATCTTCAGCACATGGAGTGGTTGATTAAAGGTTTCAAAGGACACAGGCATTTGGGGTTGGTCTGCAGCTTCATGTATACTTCTTAGAAAGAAAAGCAATAACGAAACATGAGAGAGAAATAGCAATCCAGTTGGTGCCAGCCCTCAGGAGCAAATCCCTCATGCAGTGGGTTTCTCTATGCTATCATGTGCTCACAAAGGTCTTTTCACTTGTGTGGACACATGCACTGAGCAACTCCCATGCTGGCTTGAAAGTCAGGAAGCACAGAACCTACCAGTCCTGCAAGCACCCTTTCATGGGGAGCAGCAGAGCTTTTTTAGGAATCTTTACATTTAGGTCTGCTGGGTATATGCCCAGGATTGACAGTGTCGGAGAAGTCTTCTGGGGCATATCAAACTGGCAGCAAATTGTGTACACACAGTACTGTGTGGATTGCTCTCTGTCAAAGACCATGTTATGAAGCAGGAGGATAGCTGTGCATTTCAGAGGGCAAAAAATAAAGCGAATTTTTTTTGGAGCTGCAAATGTGGCCTTTCATTTCTTCTGACAGTTAATAGAATCAGCGGGTATCATGGAAGGGACCTCAGGCATCATTTGGTCCAGCCTTCCTAGGCAAACATGACCTAGACTAGATGTTCTAGTGCCCTGTCCAGCTAAATCTTAAAGCACTGGGGAAGCTACCACTTACCTTGGCAGATTATTCCAGTGGCTGATTACGCTTGTTATGAAAAGTTTTTCCCTTGTGTCTAGTCGGAATCTTCCCAGGAGTAGCTTGTGCCCATTAGCACTCCTTTTTTCCACCTGACTCCTTGTGAAAAGGGAGTCTTCATTGTCTTTTTTGCCATCCTTTAAATACTGGGAAAAAAATTGAGGGTTTCAGCAGTAGATATTTTGTGAGACAAGGAATAGGGGGTTTCAACACTGTAGACTTTATTTTTCAATGGCAGTGGTGGTTGAAGGCAGCGTCAGAAAGAGAAATGATAGTTGAGATACTCTTTGCTCCATGGAAGAGGCCCAGTGATTCCCAGGACTTCCCAGCTCATGGTGTCTCTGCCTGTGGTGGTAGGGGTGGAACTAGATGATCTTTAAGGTCTCCTCTAGTCTAAACCATTCTATGACACGCAATGCAGTGTATTTTATGATCTGTAGTGATATTGTAGGGTTCCAAAAAACAATTTTTCCATTCTTGTATATGGTGCTTAGGAAAGTTGGGGACAAGAATGGCAGCTAAACTGCAAGCCATTGCATTGTCACTGGGATCCCAGAAAACCTCAGGAACCCAGCAGGACCTACATCCGCTTCTGTCCAGGGGCCTTCACAAGGTCACCAGTCCAAGCCAGGATTCATTCTGACGTCCTTTGGATGAAACAGGACCAGAATAAGGCATTGGCTACAGTTCCACTTGTGGCACAAACCACATTCTAACTAGTCTCCTGGGGAGACAGATTTGTGCGGTTACCACGGGTGATTTGAAGTCTGACACCACATTGGTTTTGTTGTGCTGCTATTTTTGGTCACTGCTTATTTCTGCGTAGCAATGGACACTCAGGAGAGGAAGGCAGGAGAGTGCAGCCCAGACCTGCGACCTCGCTGCACTGGCTGACCCCAGGAGCTGCACGCAGGATTGAGCACGAGGGTGGCACTCCCTGGCTGAGCCTTTGCTGTCTGCAGGCAGATTTACATCAAACCGTGTCAGGGCTGGTTCTCTGCAAACCTCATGTCTGCTAGGGGGGACTTCCCTGAGCCATCGCTTCCAGCTCCTTTCTTTGGGTTTTGGTTTTTCTTTCCTTTTGACACTCAAATTGCCTCTATGCCAATGCACATAGTCTGGAGAACAAGCTATGAGGGTGGTGAGGCACTGGCACAGGTTGCCCAGAGAAGCTGTGGCTGCCCCATCCCTGGCAGTGTTCAAGGCCAGGTTGGACGGGGCTTGGGGCAACCTGGTCTAGTGGAAGGTGTCCCTGGCCATGGCAGGGGGGTTGGAACTGGATAGTATTTAAGATACCTTCCAACCCAAACTAGAGCTGGAACTAGATGATCTTAAAGATCCCTCCCAACACAAATCATTCTATGAAATCCACGTGTTTATCTCACCTGCACAGATGGAAATGACTCTTAAGCCACATTAATGGGAGAGAAAAATTTGTAATTTGTTATGATTTTTCAATTTAAAAAAAAAAAAAAAAAAAAGGACCCAGTGGGTTGCTTGGGCTTCATTCAACATTGTTGTCTGCATGGCTCATCTGTGATCAGATTGATATGTGCAGAGTATTTTTGGCTGGTTTCATCTGGTCCCTGCTTTTCAAGAGACAAAACTTAAAGTTTGAGCCTTTCCAATACAGTATGATTTCAAAGCAGGTAAAACAGACTGACTGAGCTTTTCCTTTGCCTTGTTTCAGAAGAACCAAGCACAGGGCTGGAAATGCAGTGTTAGGAGCATTAGGGAGCAAGAGGGACTTTCTGTCTGGGTCTAGATAAAGGCAGTCTCTGGCAGCCTAAATTCAGAGTGGCTTGTCAGTGCCTCAGCAGCAGCCAATTGTGCAACACTTGGGAAGGTACTGTACAGCGCCAAGTGCATGTGACAAAGGGGTATGTCTACTCAACTCTTTTGAAATATCCAATTTATTTGACAATTGACATTTTTACTATGTAAACAGTATCTTTCTTGCTCCCAAAGTCCTTTCTCAAGCAAAGCTCCTGCTGACCCAGTAGAATGAAGGCGGAGTTGAAGCCATTATTACAGCTATGATTCATAGTAAAGGGTGCTTTAAGTGTATTGTTACTTGATTTAAAATGAACAGCAGGTTATCACCAATATGCATAGATGTGTCTACAAATCCCTATGTCAGTTCACACACCATCCCAAAATGGTAGTGTTCTATATATGCTGCTGATGTACCATGTATGTCTCAGGGGTAAACCGAGGCAGAGGGCAATTAAGTACCCAAATCTGTCCCCAGCACACACCAGTGAGGGTCGTAAAGTGTGATTCTGTGGTTCTGAATAGTAGGCCGTGCGTTAAATGGGGTGGATCATGACTTGTCACCATTATTTAATACTTGGGTGGTGTCAGTGGGAAGAGCTTGCCTGCACATACCTCTGCTGCCAGGTTGGCAGTGTGTGTCTATATACAGGAACTCTCTAGCTTATTAATTAGTGGTGGGGCTCCTGGCACTGTGGTGTCAGGGACTACTGCTGCGAGCCAGTGCAGGTACTGTTAGCAAAACCACTTATCCTTGACAAGAGGACTGCAACCTGGGTTTGGTGCGAAGGTGACCTTGGAGAAAATATGCTCCAGTGTTCATAGTTATATTGGTGCTCAAGTGCTACAGAAGACTGGCATGACTTGGGCTCCTCTGTAGCTTTGACACATTTAAAAGTGTGCCCAAGGTCCCAGGGCAGCTTTATATCCCTTTGAAAAATGTGATCTGACCCTTTAGGGCAGTGGAGTGGCCTGGCTAAAATGGGGTTAATGTGAATCTGAACTCCAGAGGCTTTATGCCAAAGCAAAGGTCCTGCTTGCTGTGCTGAAGGGTGCTGGGTGCAGGCACCCAGACGGAGGCAGCCCAGAAGCCAGCTGGGGCCTGTGTTGACAGAGTAGATGAATGCTGGGTGCAGGATAATAGTCCATAAGGACAATCATTTGAGAACATGCATTTCTTTCTTTTTGCGCATCTGAGTGGTTATCTATTGCTCCTCCTTATTGCAGTCTTCTTGTAGGGCTTCATAGCTTTTGAAGGTATAAGAATAGGGCTCTCTTTTCCCTCTCTTTTTTTTTTGTTTCTCTCTTTTCTTTTTTTATTTATTTATTTTTTATATTTTATTGCCTTGAAGTAATCACCTATATTTAGGTCAGTGACATGATGAAAGATGTTGATGTATTTTTACCTAAAGCTGGAAATTGCCTTTCCGGATATCACTGAATAGAAAAAACCTAATGGAGCCTTGTGCTTTCATTGCTTTTGCAGTGGTGTTCGTGCTTTAGGGCTATGGCACGCAAAGCATCCTTTCCCACCGCATGGCTCTTGGCTTTCAGTTCCTACTACATCCTCCGCTGGCTCACCTGCATGGAGTGGACTCGGAGAAGGTCACAAGAAGTTGTTTTATTCTCCAGCTACCTGGAGCAGGCACCACTAGCTCTGCCCTATCAAGTGGAAAACGTGGCACTGATAAATCCTGTCCGCTAAGGAGCCGAGCCTCTTTAATATGCAAGTGCTCAGTCAAAGAAAGTAAACAGACATCTCCTTCTGCAGGGAATTACTAGACAAATGTCTCCCCTTACTCTCGTCCTTCCTCCTCCCTCCCATTTAGGTGTAGGAAATTCTGCTTGCTTTATTTGATAAAGAGGAGGAGGGGAAAGGACATGTACTGAATCATGGTTAAGCTGCTGTCTTCTGCTCCAAGACCTTTCAGTCTAGATGTGCTTCGTTAGTTTGATAAGCAGACACCAAAAAGGGGGAGGGGTGCGGGGTTTGCATGAGGGGATCTGCCTAGGGGCTGCCCGGAGGTTTAAGAAGATGAACTGCTAATGATGTTGAAGCTGTACCTTTTTGGGACCTCAGCTCCTGCAGGAAAAATGGGCCCTTTTCACTAATTGTGTTGCGCTCAGTAGTGTGATAGAAAGGGATTCACAGGGGAGTGAAACAGAATGAATATCGGCTGGGCTCTGCCCCTCAGCAGCCTCCTCTCTGCTCCTCCCCCAGTCCAACTCATCTCTTGAGCAGGGTATCTGGCATGAAGTCATCCTAAATATCGGGAGATGACATTAGGGAAAGAGATTAATTTGGTGGGTCATTTATTTGGACAGCCTGGTGTGAGCCTTGCAAACTAAACGTAGATTTTAACAAATGTTGTCCAAATTGGCAGTGCAGATGTTTTGATGAATAGCTACCAGAAAGGCTGTGAACCTTGGATCTGGCCCTGTGCATGTGCAAACACAGGATCTAAGGACTTTCAAACCTTACTTACTCTAATCCCGTGCCAGCCTTTTTCCTCTCTGGCAGACTCATGCCTCAGAAGTGAATAACCGGATCCCCACCGTGCAGTGGGGTATGCAGTTTTTCACCTGAGGTGCTATCACATATTTCCAGGTGTACTCATATTCCTTTCACCCAGACACCGCCCCGGTTGAGAAGGTAAAGTCCAATTCATAGGTGTGCCTGTGGAGCATTGACTTTCTCCTGCACCAGCATCTAGCCCAGCTCAGCTAACTCCAGTGTTAAACTGCCAGTGTTTTCAGCTCATAAAGCCTGGCCTGGTGTTTTGAGGTTGGGGGGGTTGGTGGTGCTATGCCCCTTTCCATGATCCTGCCAAATGCCACCCCACTCAACCCCATGTTGGCTAGGCACCTGCTCCCATGGGCAAAGGAGCCAAAGGCAGCTGGAGGTGCTGCTTGGCACTCAAGCCCCAGCTATGCATATTAGTGGGCCTCTAGACTCAAAAATGACCTTTTAAACGTAAGCGTAGCATTGTCTTGATGTTGTATATCCCTGCCACAACCGGTGGGTAGCTAGTCAGCTATGG
Organism: Amazona ochrocephala; assembly: GCA_039720435.1. Taxonomy (NCBI): domain Eukaryota; kingdom Metazoa; phylum Chordata; class Aves; order Psittaciformes; family Psittacidae; genus Amazona; species Amazona ochrocephala. Next base: position 70,196,689 of record CM077879.1, read on the forward strand.
ACAGGTGGGAATCACCTGGAAAGCCGTTCAGCAAAGGAAACGGGTGAAACTTCAGGAGGCAGCTGGGTACCCAGGCAACTGCCCCAAATGTAAGGTGTCCCACTGTCGAGGAAAAAGAGCATGAAATCTGTAGTGTCCCTGGAGCACTCCAGCAGCATGGGAGTGGGCAGCAGGATGAAAGCAAAAAATGATGTTTTGATTTTGTTTTGTCTACTGGACAACATCTACTTGATGTGCAGAATTCCCTGCTGCATGCTGGTGCAAAGACTGCATGTAAAAGGAATGGGATAAATGCACAAGGGAGAGGTTTGCAGTTGAGAACAAGAGTGTGCTAGATTGACACAGGCTCCAGCACAGGATGCTCTTAATCCTCTGATTGCTGGAAGCTGGAAGGGATCCCAGGGGAAGGTTTGCTGTGTGTTCGTCCTTGTTCCTTTTACGCTTTCCCTAGGCATTCATGGTTGGCAACTGTCAGAGACGGGGGACTGGGCTAAGAACACCTTTATGTGTAAAAGCATTGTGTTACACTGACAGGAGGAGGGTGGAGTGAACGCCTGTGTCGGGACATTTTGGCATAACCTGGGCAGCCCAGGGTGCAGAGCAGAACTTTATGGAACTGTTGCTGTTTGTAAGCAGTCCTATACGTGACTTCCTCAGCATCCCTTTGATGGCGGTGGTCAAAGGAGTTGCTCTGGCAGACAGAGCAATAAATGCTGATGTTATATGTGTCGTAAACCACTTCACAGAGAGAGGTGAACATTTCCCAGGGTGTGGTGTGGCAAGGCTGAGGCAGACTGAAGTTGTGACCAACTGCTTCTCTTCCTTTCTTTTTGGAGATGACTCGACATAGTGGGTGACACAGACAACCACAACAGTAATCTCTTAGTCCAAAGGTTATTCAGGAGGTTTTGCGTGCCTTCCACCTTGCTGTCTCCTGCCTCCTCTGACACTCAGAGAGGGACCTACCAGGGCAGCTGGTGGCTGCTCCCACAGAAACCTCTTGCCCGGTTGCACTGCTGCTCCTCCTTCTCACACAGCACATGTTGCGTTTGCACCTCTGCCTTGACCAAAATCCCTCTCTGTCAGATCCCAGCAGCAGCAATGGTGTGGAGAGGGGGTAGGATCACCCCCGCTCATGGGAGGTGTAGGGCGCTCTATTCCTGTAGAGAAAACATGCATCACACGGGGTGGTGGAGAGGGGACTCTTCCTTAGTCCCTGTAATTATACCCATCTGTTACTTCCCTGTCTCCGCCGCCGCCGAGGAAACACACAAAGCATCACAAGTGTGATTTAAGCCCCTGGAGAATACAATGGCTTCATTTGAAGAAGCTGAGCTGGCCTCTAAGGCCCTGCTTTTACTGCCCCACTGCTGCACGCTGGGCTATTGAGGGCCACTCTTTCACAGTGCCATCGGCTCTCGCTGCTTGGTCATTATTAACTCTGTGCCTTTTTTGTTGTTTCTGCTGCTGTTGTGAGACTTGTGCTGAGGGGACGATGTCAGAGCTGTTCCTCCTTTCCCTATCAGTGACTGCTTTGGGAGTTTAGTGCCTTCCACAGTAATAGAGCTGGTAAACTGGGTTTGAATCGCAGTCACTCTTGTTTTCTGTGCCCTCTGTCATTGCTGTTGACTCATCAGGCTGAAGTGTCTGAGCTTAACTGAAGCAGTAACAATGCAATCAACATTTCTCTCTATTTTTATCTGCATCTCCCCCTCCCCTCTGGTTTTTCTGCTGCCTGGCATGCTATTTCTGGGGCTGAGAGCTTGGCAGCCTTGCAAAGGGTTGTGCTGTGAGAGGACTGAGCCACAAATGGAGTAAAGCCCACCAAAGGTAACAGGGGTTCATTCTTTTTCTCTCTGATACTGGACTTCCTTGCATTATAGTCATCATTCTTGCTGTACTCCCCTGTCACCTCCCCCTGTCCTTCCTGCAGTGTGGAGAAGGACTGGGCAGAGGGAAGTAATTCTACAGCAGGCGGTATGGATGCACCTAATTAGCATAGGATTAACATAACACCCTTTGTTCAGCAGAGTATCCAGCACTCTTCCTTTATCGAAGTGATATGACCAGAGGCAGGCGAGAGTGACTGGTCTTGGTGAGATCTTTAAGAGATCAGTGATGAAGATGCTAGCTTGGTCTTTGATTGCCACAATGTTCCCCTTGACTTAAAGAGCGCTCCTGCCAGCGGCACTCTTCTGTGGTAACCATTCTGCAGCAGATGACTGATAGTCACATTTCCAAACACAGGTCTCCAATGTTAGAGAGCTGTCTGTGTATAAGTAGCCTGATTTGTCAGGGATGAGAGTCCTGGGAGCAGTAATATCTTTATCAGAGATGCTAAGAGCTCAGAAAAACCCACCACTTTTCCTCATGTGCCCAATTACGGGCTCTGAGATGTGACTGCTCTAGTGGTAGCTTTGAGAGCAGGGCTAGGATTCAGGTTCCACCGCTGAGTGTGCTGCTTTGACCAGGAGAAAGATGTTCCCAGCATCTCACGCTGCCAACCAAAGGGCCTGGTGCAGTGAGAATATTTACTGAGAGTGCAATAAGGACAGAGCCACAGCAGTCAACTTCCACTGACTTCTTAACCTTGTCTTTATTCTCCTCTTCCCTCTACAAGTGAAAAGAACGTCCTTCTTGTGTCAGCCATTATTTCCCCCAGCAACAGCCAAAGAACATGCATCTGCACATCATCCAGTGTACCACTCAGCTGTGGCTGCAGCATTTGCTACCGTACCACTGGGAAGCTAGAGAAGCCAGTGCAGCTGAGTCAGGGACTTGACAAAGGCACATTGCCACTTTGCAGAGAGGCTTTATTCCCTTTAGTTTTCTTGGTCATTTTTCCATATTGCTTCTGCAATGCCAGGTTTGCCCAGGGACAGACAGAAAGCCTAGAGCTGGGAGTGTGATTCCAGAGCACAGAATCGCAGAATGGTTAGGGTTGGAAGGGACCATGGAGTAGCAACACAAAGCGCAGCATCTCTGGATTTAATGTAAGGTGCTGCGATTCATCCCAGGCCCGCCGTGGAGGCTTTCTGAACCATGGCCACTCTCTTTGCACGTAAGAGCATTCATGGGAGTTTTAATGTGCTTTGCTGCATGAGCATTGAAATACAAAATAGTTTTGCTTCTGTGTTCCTGAAAGTCCCTAAATAAGGCAGGTGCCCAGGCAAGTAGAGCCAGCAAGGCAGTTTGCATTGCAGTGTGTGGCTATAGCAGTCTAGTGATCTCCTGCGGAAGCTGAAGAGCAAACCAGGTCTTTGAAAGGAAGAATGGTCTTGAACCAATCTGAGCCGTGCTTCCGATGCCTGCACCAAGAGGGTGCAGCGCAGTTTGGGTAGGCAGAGTAGCAAGAAACGAATGGATCTTAAAGGCTTTGCAACTCAAAGGGTTTGCCTATAAATAATCAATTTATAATAAATAAATAAAATAACAAATTTGCATATACAAAGAAGGTGGTAAAACAATGAAATAAGTTGCCCAGACGGGTAGTAGATGCCACATCCCTGGCAGTGTTCAAGGCCAGGTTGGACGAAGCTTTGAGCAACCTGGTCTAGTGAAAGGTATCCCTGCCTATGGCAGTGGGAGTTGGAACTGGATGAACTTCAAACTCCCTTCCAACCCAGACCATCCTATGATGCAAAGGGATGCCAGCTGGCTTTAAAATAGCTTTTCTTCTGCAATCGATTAGGGTTACTACTGTTAATGGCAAAACCTAAGGTGTCAAAAAGAGAAAGTATGTGGGAAAACACAGGGGTTTTCCTTTTTTTTTTTTTTTGCTGTCTAACGTCTGGGTGCACTTAGCAGCACACATGTAATTGATGTCCATGTTTTCCCTATGTATGTTTAGTCCTTCTGTGAAGTGATGGCAGGCAGAAAATCATCTGAAAGCAAGAAAATGTCAGTAGAAAAAAACAGGGGCTAGGCAGGCACCCGGGAGGGGTAATTTGTGGAAAATACTTCAAACTTGTGTCTGGGAAATGCCTGGATCTCGGGTTGACAGAGCCCTTTGCAGTGAGACACGCCTCTCCTTTGTGTGAACTGTACCGCCCTGAATCCTCTTTCTGTCACCTTTTGAGTGTTGTTATTGGACTGCTCATCTCTATTTTGTGGTCTTTTCCACTTCTTTTTAATTCAAAATTAACATACTCTTCCCCTCCCACCCTGTGGTAAAGGCAGAAACTGCTGCTTTGTATCCAAACCAGAACTGTTCTTAAGGCAATACATGCACATCTAGATCTCAGCATTGATGCTGTAATCTCCACTGACATCCTCAATAATTTCGTGTCTTCATGTTAGACTTTGCCTCACAAATATATATATACAAAGCCCAAATTGTGTAACCTAGAGAACAAATGCTTTCAAACATGTTGGAAGGGTATGCAAGAACCAGCCATTAAGAGAAGGAAGGCAAGAGGCAGCTGACTTTGTTAAATAGTTGTTAATACCTCTTGCTGTTGGCAGAGCCTGAAGTTTCAATCAGCTCTGTCTGTGTGTCTGTCTCTGCCTTCTGCGCTTGCATTCCCTTTGTTGGCATGTTTTTGTGCCGTTCCGTTTTTGCCTGTAGCCACATGCCTGTCGGACTGTTTCTCGTGTGTTTGCCTGCCTGCTCCATACGGGCTCTGCTCCGGTGTGTACCGGCATGTCTGCCCGCGCCTTGCTGCCTGCGTGGGTCTCTCTGAGTCAGCCCATGTTTCGGCATCTGCCTCCCTACGCAGTCCTGACTTTTAGTATGCGCATCTTGAAGCGCGTCTGCCTGTCTGCCTGCACACCCCGCATCCCCCCCGTGCATCTGTGCCTCGGTGTGTTTGTGCGCCTGGCCCTGGTACGGAACATGGGAGGGTTTGTGTGTGGTGGGACTGGCAGCGTTTAAACTGAATTTGGTGACTGTGCTCTTGTTGAGATGGAGACTCCACCGTTTCCTTCTGTCAGCCTAACACATGCTTGTACCCGGGAGGAAAAGCTGTTGCCTTGGTGGCTTCAGTGAAGTGAAGTAAAATGTTGTTTCGAGTCGGTGGGAGTGGGGATCGTTCTCAGATGTCAGCTCCTTAAAAACAGCCTCACTAAAACTGGATATGGAGAGAAGAAAATGGATTTTTCTCTTACAGCAGGGGCTTGTACCCTGTGCATGGTGTTGGTTTCCCCCCTCCCTTACCCCCTAGATCCAGGCAGAATGCTGTGCTCCAAAGGGAAGGTCTTTAAAAACAAAACAAAAGGCAGCTGTCAATTTAATCCAAGCTCCCTGATAAAATTCCAGCAGAGTTCTTTTTTTCAGAGATGAAATAAGAACCCTGGCAGGCCCTCTTGACTGGCCACATAAATCATTCGTGGTAATTGCTCTGAGAAAGACGAATGCCTCTTAGGTACAGGGAGGGGGGAATTGCAACTGCAACTGCTGAGCACCCCGGGTACCCCAGCTGGAGGGGACCATGGGCCCCGGCCTCGGGGGCAGCTGCCTGCAGCAGGGGTGGGTGCTGCAAGCCCAAAGGGAGAACGTGCTGCAGAGGATGAATAGCAGTGTTTCCTGTCGCCTTTCCTTTGTTGTTGGTCCTGCTTTAATTGCCCTGGAGGGATTAGGAGTCAGACAGGGGATTTTGGGAAAGAAGGTGGAAGGGAGGCTGAGAAGGAGGAGAGGGGGAGGGAAGGATGGAGGCACGGGGAAGGTGGAGAGAATGAGATGAGGTGAGAGGAGAGGAGGAAGCAAGAGATTGATTTAAGTGACTAGCATTTAGTGCACTGGTGGCACAATTTCAATTAGCTAATACCTCCTTGGGTCGGTGCATGACTCTGCATGCTCCTTGTCACTTGGATGAGAAGTGGAAGGGCCATCAAAAGCATAGCGCTGGAGCCTGGTGTCAGCTTGCCGGCTGCAGCAGTGCTGGAAGGCAGCTGCTCCGGGAAGCCACAGAGCTGCCATTGCTGTTTTCCTGGGCACTCCTAGAGATGGTGGTAACAAAATCACAGGGCTCCAAAGCAGCGCTGCAGGAGCAGCCACCAGCCTCAAACCAAACAAAGAGGGTGCTTCTTCATCCACGCCTTTGGTTTCACAGCAGAAGCAGTGAGGGTAGTTTTTACTGTATTTGATATATATCCGTAACTTGCTATTATCAGAATGATCTTAACTGTTTGTTGAACTCCAGTGGTTTGAGTAATTTTGTGGTTATAGTAGAACTAAGAATAAATATGTAAATTGTATCTAAGGTAAAATCAGTAGAGATGAACAAGGGGGCTCAAGGCAAGGGGCATGGAGGACCAGAGTGGAAGTCTGGAGGTCTGGCTTCTGTTCCTCCTCTGCCACTGGGCCACAGTGTGCCAGGCTTCTCTCCTGAGCCCACCATAGCTCAAATCCTGGCCAAGCAGCCTCTAAAACTTGTGTTATGTGTGGGGAATATGTGAGCTGGGCCACTGCAGGGTGGCATGAAAGCTGCTGCCAAGGGACCTAGCAACATGCTGGCTCACTGCATCTCACAGGGGTGCTGCTGGACCTCTGTATGAGCCTGTGCCTGCTGCCTTGCTGGCAAGCAAGTATTGCTGTTCAGGGCCACTCAGTAGTGATACCTGTTAGTTTGGAAATCCGACGTGCACCATTTGATTCTGCGGCATCCGCTTACTTTGTCGATCTCCATAGGGAAAAGGCTGCTTCCATTTCCAGTGCAGTGCCAGACCTGACATTGCCTCTTTTCTTTGCTGCAAACAAGCTGCTCTGCCAATATTTCAGACATCTTCTTCCCTTCTTTCTTTGTGGGCATGGAGCCCAGCTGCTGAGCACACGCTTCAGCCTCCCTCTGTGCAGGGCCCTAAAAGAAAGACTGAGAAACAAAGGAGTGTAGCCAGTGTGGCTGACGGGCAGCTGGAGTCTCCCGGTCAAGTTGCTTGCACCATTTCCAGCAGCGTCTCTGAGCTGAGAAGAGGATAAATGTGTGCCTACTGTGTGCTCTCCTGCTGCTGGCTCCCAGGTGTCAAAGTGCCAGGCCCTGGGTATGGCACTTGGAGCCAGAAGCATCCTTCCCTCTTGGGATTGCCCTTTCCATGCTCTTTGGGCACTCTTCCATCTCTCTAAGAAGTTGTGGTGAAAACACAATCATCTGCAACAGTGAGGATTAAGCAGTTTATGGGCTGCAGTTCTCTGTATGTGGGTGGGAATGGGATAAGGTGCATGGCAGCAAATCCATAAAGAGATGGCACATGGCCACACGCATGTGTGTGTCACACACATGCACATACCTGACAGGGTCTGTATTAAAACAGACCATGGCCTGCGGAGCCCCTAGGTGACCTTCCCTCCTTCTCAGGGCCTTGGTGTCTGCAAGCTAGTGTGCAGCAGTGGAGGAGCCTGCTCTGCCCAGCTCTCATCCATCCCTGGTCCCAGAGTCTCTCCCCTTGTAGTGAGAGCAGCTTAATCATTTTTGAATCAGCTCCTAAGCTGCCATAGCTCACAGCCCAGCACATTAAGGTGAACTGGCACTGACTGCAGTTTGCCTTAATGGACTGCAGCCGTGCAAGAGAGGCTTTTCCAGCAGCGAAGCTCTCCCTGCCACACAGGCAGCCTGCTGTGGAAGTGCAGTGGGATGGACACAGTCCCAGCTTCATCTGTCAGTGCTTGAGAGCTAACTGTCAGACTGAAGATGAGTGGGCTTGCATGCTGCAGGGAAGTGCGAGGGTTTCAGCATCCTTCCTAAACAGTAGGGCTGAGCTCAGGGAGCTCTCCTGGTCCAGGCTCCTCACTGCAATCAGCCCCAGTTAGTGTGGGGGGGTTGTCCTCCTAAGTTTTAGGGAAGAAGCAGTGTAAAGGGCCAAGTGTGAAGAATAAGGTACTTGAAGTGCTAGGGATAAAGACTTTTGTATCAGCAGTGGCACCCTGCTCTCTCTCTAGTACCATGCTGCTTGTTTTCTTAAACCCTTTTGTTCATGTTAATCAGCTCTGTATGAAAAGCACATACTGTTTTGCAGATACAACATTCAGCTTCCTGTTCCATTTATTCTCCCAATAGCCTATATTTTTCCCTTTCTGTTCTTACCACCTTTGAAAAACATATTAAACTACATTTCCTGCTGTTTAAAAATGAACCAGAGTTAAAAAGCACCTTGCCTTTGAGGTGAAGATGTTAAGAATCGTAAAATGGAGTTAAAGTATCTGCATCCCCACCCTATTTTCACAGCAGCTCTCAGTTCCAAGAAGCTGCTGACTTGGTGGAAAAAATGGCAGTTCCCATGTGGAGTGATAGGGGAGGGATGGTTTCCTGTACTGAAACACTTGCCAGAGGAGGTGATGAAGCCCTTGCATCGCTCAGTGAGGACTGTCATCTCAAGAGCTGCACTCCCGCACTGCAGAGCTGTTCATTGATCTTGCAGTCTGGCATGGGCGAGCAGCCCTGGCACGGGAGGGGAAGGTGAGCTGAGCCGAGCCGTGCCCTCTCTCGGACACAGCCCCTCAGGTAGCCTCACTGAGTGCCATGCTGCACCCCTCACCGCTCTGACTGATGGCACAGGAATGGATCTGATTTCACTGGAGGGAAAGCTGGAGGGTGAGGAACCATGGGAGACCTCAGTCAGAGGGGAGAGTAAAACGGCCTGGAGAAAGCACCTAGTGCTTCCTTCTGGCAGTTCCAAAAAGCAACCCCCAGGGCCAGCTGCTGGGTGTCTCTCTTTTCACTCGTTACATCTGCCGGATGCAGGGATGCTGCTTCAGAGGATAGCTGTCCAGAAAATTGGACCAATTTCCCCCATGAGACCCTGGTTGCTGAAGTCAGCATTCCTGGTACCTCTCAGAGAGCTAAGCGAGTAGTCCTTTCTGAATGCAGCTCTGGGAAGCTTTGATTGAAAGTATAGAAGAATCCACCTCTTTTTTGCAGCCAGATGTGTGGTCATCTTTCTGCTAACTGATTGTTTGTGGCACCTTGATGCACTTTGAATCATCATAGAACCACAAAATGGTTTGGGTTGGAAAGGACCTTAAAGATCACTCAGTTCCAACCCCCTGCCATGGGCAGGAACACCTTCCACTAGAGCAGGTTGCTCCAAGCCCCGTCCAACCTGGCCTTGAACACTGCCAGGGATGGAGCAGCCACAGCTTCTCTGGGCAACCTGTGCCAGTGCCTCACCACCCTCATAGTGAAGAATTTCTGAGTATCTAATCCAAGTCTCCCCTCTGTCATCTTAAATCATGGAAAGGTTGTTGCATTAATTGCTTGACTTTAAAATAATCTTCTTCATATTTACCTGTAGAATTTACTGGGGCTCCGGTTTGCACATAAACACTTCTGTGAGGGGTGCACAGGAAATGTGCAGGAGGAGAGGTTTCAATGAAATATGAATAGGTAATAGCAGTGTTGTAGGTGTGATAGGTGGGTGGCACCAAAGGGGTTAATGCAGTGCTGTACACCCGTCACTTATAATGGGTAGTCTTGTGTGAGCAGTGCCGCTTCTGAGGCTCCAGAAATAATTCCCTTTCTGCTTTTGTTTCTTTTGGGAAGATGAAGCAGGGATCAATCACTTCCAGTGAACACAGTCGAGTGGTGGCTTTGCAGGTTTTTGAGGCTGCTTTTGCCCTGAGCAATAACTCAGAAAAGAAGGTGGTGGTAGTTCCTCTTCTCTGTCAAATATCACAGATCCTTAGAATGATTAGGTTTGGAAGGGACCATAAAGCTTATCTTGTTCCAATCCCCCTGCCCCATGGGCCGGAGCACCTTCCACTAGACCAGGTTGCTCCAAGCCCCATCCAACCTAGCCTTGAACACAGGGATGGGGCAGCCACAGCTTCTCTGTCAACCTGTGCCACTGCCTCACCACCCTCATAGTGAAGAACTTCTTCCCAATATCTAATCTAAATCCATCCTATGCTCCAGACTATTAGAAATATGCATTTTTGTTCCTGATTTCCACTCTTCCTACTCTACCCAAGATCTGAAAGTAGACTGAACTCTCTTTCTTATACATTGTAACTAGATATCTGGGTTCAGATGTTTCAGTCTAGCTGAATCCTGCTGCTTTGGGGAAGGGCTCCCGTAGGAGCTCAGGCTGCCAATGACTGTGCTGTGGTTCTTAGTAAAGTTCATTGCTCCTTTTCACAAGCATGCCAGCATCACTGCTCTTGAATAGTCTCTGACCTGCTTCAGTTAAAAGGAGCAGGTTATACTATTTCACCCTTCCCATTTGGACTTCAGTAGAGTAGAAGGCACTTAGGCAAGTTTCTGCACTGGGTGATTTGAGCAAGCTTTCACTTCGCATTAGAAGGCAATGTAAAACAGCTTGTTTGAGAAACACATTTGTTTCTATCTAGCTGGCTGAAATATCTACCTTGCCACCATCTTTGCAGGTGAAACATAGAGAGATGCTTTCTAAACCTGAGTCCTAGAGGTAAAGATTTGCTAGGCAGGTAGGATCCCACAGGGTGCTTAGATACCTGTGTAGGCATTAATAGCAGTTGTCAACATGCAAGCTAATGTAATGATACAAAGGTGAGGAGGCACGTGCTCCCAGGCCAGCGCTGAAAGCTGCCCATAGAGAACAGGAGTTTTGGTAGTTAAAGCTGACCTACAAGCTGTGCAGGTGAGTCCCAGTTGCAGTGGGGGCCCTCCCTTATTTTTCCTGGACAGCACAGATGGTGGAATTGAGAGGAAACATAACTAAAAGCAACCTTATATGTGGTTGGGGTCAGACAGAAACATTGTACTGGCATTAACCCAAACCCCAGTCTCATTTTTAACCTCTGCTGTGTGAAATGCATAATCCAGGGTTATCTTTTACTTAAATGTGAGTAATTGCTAAGCTAAATTTCCAGCTGTGATTGCAGTACTCAGATGCTGACAGATGTGTGTGTTACCAGCTGACATTTGGAGAGCCAGATAGATTGGCTCAAATAGGAATTCAGAGATTTATTTGAAGGGCTGTGTAGGTTCTTTGGAACATCTCTTCTGTTCAGGCTGTCAGTTCTGCCTTAAGCATGTCTGAAAGGTAGCTGTGCATGTACTGCTCAGATGCAACATGGCAAGATTACAGGTTTAAAAGCTATGTTAAAATAAAGTTTAAGGTTTGTTTCAGTTCATTATACAAAGTCATCTGTAAGTCATGGATCTGGGAACAGCTTGGTTAGTTCAGGGTTCTACACTGACACTTCTAGCCTCTCCTCTAAAGCAGAAAGCCTCAGAGTCTAAATGGTACAAATTTACTACAGTGTATTAATTCTGTTTTCACTGGAATGTCTTCTTAATGACAGTACAGAAATCTCTGTAAGGTATACTTCCACCCATATCTACACTCAGGTTTCATACATTTCTACTCATGAGGTACATCCACTTTGTTCTTTCTAGCTTAGATCAAGCAGATTTTGTTTGAGCACATCTCTGGCGGTGTTATGCTTTATACCTGAATAATCATGAATTGAATTCCCAATTAGCTTACCTTTTGCAACTAAAATCCTGTTGATTTTCAACAGTGCAGTCTGGTTTAAAATACACAGTGAAACTGCTCCCCGCGTACATCCCAAGGGGACCTTGTAATCTTATTAAATGCACCTACTGCCATTTTATTTTAACCTCTCAGTTTTCCCCTGCAGTATAATGGATTCAATATTCCTCTGCCACAGAGATCCTTCCCAAATGTGCTTTACCATTACTTTTAGGAGGAACAGCCCTGCTTCCTAGGGCAGCATCTCCATCCACCACTGACCAGCCTAGAGCAGACAGGGATCACCTGCACCCTCTGCAGCAGGCAGCAGACCCTTGTTGAACCCATGTGTGCTCACAGGCAGCATCCCCAGCATCTGCCCCAGCCTGGGATGCTGGTGACAAAGGTCCCTTGGCCAGGACCACGAAGCTGGCACTGCAGGTGGCTACGCAGAGCAGCATGGCCCTTGCAGGCTGCAGAAACTTGGCTCTAAATCTTCTCCTGTGGCTGTTAAATCAGTAATGAAGCAGGATATAAAGTGCTTTTGCAGCTTCTGGGATATCAGGCCTCTTCACTGCCGGCTTCACAGCTGTTACTTCTAATCAGCTGGGCAGGCACCATAGAAATGTCAATTTTAATAAACAAGCTTTCACTTCAGATTCGGTTTAGGTTTTACCAGTGGAGACTGGGACTGGTGACCTTGTGATCTCCTGTGTCAGGGCTGCTCACTGAACACGTGTAACTTCCTCCCTTGATGCTCTCCCATGCACGCTGCCGGAAATGATGTGTGTGGGGACGTTAAGGACCTGACAGTGACCAGCCTCAGTCCATGGACCTGCCATTTCTTCCTGGATGGTGGGTGTGAGCCGCTGCCCCAGGAGGAGGGTGAGGGCAGGAGCGGGCTGTGGAGCTTTCCCTCAAGGGACTTTTTGAGCTTCCAGCAGTCTGCGGCTCGGGGACTCCCAGAAGCACCGGTCATGTCTCGGTGTTTAATTAGAGGTGTTTAATTAGCAGCAGCTCCATTTGGGATCACACTCTGCTCAGCCCGGACTCTGCCAAACTTGATAATGCTCAATGCTGTAGTGCAGCCACTTTAGAGCCCAGGAGTAAATAAATGTGTTATGCTTTATACATCAGCATCTTGGCTTGAATCCCTGTCCCTGACAAGGGGACTGAGCCTGGGGTGGGCTGAGACCTGGAATCTTACCTTCAGGTCTCTGGTGCATCTCTGCAGGTACCCGAAGTACCTAGTCTGTGCCAGACCATGGCATTCTGCTATTCCAGGTCTGTGCCAGGCCATGAGCTATCAAAGGAGGAGGACTGCCTCCAGTACTACTCTCCTGTCTCGCTTCCCACCCTTCTCCTGGCACCAGTGTTCCCAACCCTCACCACCTGAAGCCAGGTTCCCCCACCCCTGCTCTGTTACCAGGAAAACCACAGGTATAGAATCATAGGCATCCCCACAGCAGTTTTGTTGCTCTTTGTTGGTCTTGCAAGTTCCAGGAAACATCCCAGGTGTCACCAGGGCATGGGAGAGCAGCTTCTTGCAGGCACCATTTTTTTGTTAAAGCTGCGTGGGTTAAGGGAAGAAAAAGAGGAAGAATACCGATTTTTACATTCTTCAGTCATTGCTGTGGAGCTACAGGCAGGGGCATGAATCCATTCCCAGGAAGCCACCAGCAGAATTTGTTAAAGGCCACGAGATGAAGTATTTGCAGCAAGTGGAAGTAAATCATGCTGGGAGAGAGACAGAGAGAGAGGGAAGGCCCCCCTGAGTCTCACTGCAGATGCTGCCTGCTCAGCCCAGGAACAGTCAGCAGCATCCCAAGGCAGACACTGATGCGGTGCAGCTCACATGGCTGTGAGGGATCTGGGCTCCGTGCCTCCCAGCACAGTTTAAGACACAGGAAAAGCATGCCCCTGTCAGAAGTGGTTGTGTTAGAGACTGTGAGTGCCCGTGTTGGTGTGGCACACCTCTGCACAGAGGGAGAGCGGGGAGCATTTCATGTTGATCCCAGGGAATTTGGCTTCCTTTTAACTGAGGACCTCTGCTTAAGCACATATTCTTTTACCTTAGCAATCCCTCATTGTCAGGACTTCAATACTTTCTGGAAACATGTAATATGTCTGGCCATTTCTGTCTGTTGAGGAGAATCGACGTGTGGGTTATAATATATATTAATTCCCTGGAGGGACATTGAACTGTTTCCTCTGCCCAGGTGGAAAGGGATAAACACAGCCACTGACATGCTGTTTAGTCTGAAAATAGCCCTCTGAATGCATAATGAAGAGCCTCCTGAGGAGTTACTCTGCATGTTAAAATGGTGTTCAGCAGCCTGTGCTGTCACACAACGTAATTTGAAGATGAATGTGCAGCCAGTCAGCCTACCAATAGCTGACTATCAGTGTCTGGCCATTAGTATTACCTGTCTGTTCAATGGCAGCCGCATCTCTGGGAAGCAAGAAGTTTGTCGCTCCCAAAGTATGTCTTATGTGTGAATGAGACAAATGAGGAACTCTATGTCTTGGCTTTGTGCTCAGCACCCATTTCATGCTGAACAGCCACTTGGCTTTAGCTGGCGAGGACAAAGGAAAATGAACGTTTTTCTTCAGTGGGAGGATTTCTGAATGATCAGGGGAAGGAGCACCCCACGTCCTTCATAAGCCTAATGGAGGCAGAGCGGCTGAGGGTCCTTCAGTGAAAGATGCTGCATCTTCTGATGCACTGAAGTAAGAATTGTCAACCTTGATCCTTTCAAATGCGAGCCGGCGTTTGAGCAAAATGGCTCACGGTGGAGTCAATTGACAAGTGGCTTCTGCTGTTTAATTCACACCCTGGTAACAACACTTGCATGAATGATATGTAGACACCACTTTTGTCTCTGAACGTTTGACAGCAATTAGGGCTTCACTCCAGGGGCAGAACATCATACTAACACTGGAGTGCTGTAGGAGGAGGTTAGGCTAAAGAAATTAGCCATCTGTCTGGTGGAGACTGTATCCTTCAGGAGGCAGTTGGATGTCAACAACGGGCAAAATGTTTCCATTCTCATTGTCCTGCACTTCAGTTCTATACAATGCTATGAAAGGCACACAGAAGCCCCATTCACTTCCAGTTATATAGAGGTCTGCCACCAGCTACCCTGACAAACACTCCCTGGCAGTTGTAGCTAGTGGCAGCTGAGAGCTGCTCCCCTCTGTGCCGCTTGCAGGGAGGTGCCTGTCAGTTTTGCATGTCCCATCATGGAAAGCTGGGAGGCAGAGATGTAGGTGTTTAGCCATGGAATGCAGAGCCTGACTTGCAAATGAGGAAGCAAAGTGATTTTTACAGCCCTCTGTTTCAGGCAGAAGGATGGCGCTGCCAGCACAGGCTTAGGCTCCGCAGCGTGTTCCTGGGCTGTGAACCTTGACTGTGACACAACGTCCAGAAAGGAAGAAGAGCAGGTAGATCTAATCAGCGCCGCGTGGCTGTTTATCTGCCGTCCCTTATGGCTGTGCTACATACCGCTTAGAGCAGCCCATCCATCAAGTTGCTGCTTGCAACTTGAAGAAACTCCCTGTCACCAGGGATGGTTGCTGCTAGATTAGTCTGGGCAAGGGTTTAGGGAGCCTGTGTTGACATTTGGTTGTGTTAGTCACACTGAGCTACACAGCCAGAGAGAACTGCCAGGTCTCACACTGTCTGCTCAGAAGGACTGTCTTTAGAATTCTTTATAATTTCTACTGCACGGGCACGTTGCAGTTAGAGCATTTTCCTGTCAGGAATCTAAATCTGATAAAGAGAGTGCCCTTGGACAAGTCCTCTAGCTCAATGGTTAAAAAATTCAAGTTTAGGAGCATTTGTTGCTTTATTTTCCACACATCTGTGTGTCTATAGAGAAGTACACTTGCGGGAGAGCAAAGGCCAGCATAAAGTCTTTTCACTGTCTGCACTGGTTGGCCTCCAAAGGTAAATCATCAATACCATAACGTGATTCCAGACTACTGTCATTATAAAACATACAGTTCACAAATGATGCTGTCCTGTGCCTAGAAAAGGAACTACCTTTTCTATGATCCTTCCTGATGCTCAAAGAAAGCTGCATGTGATGGCAAAGGTAAAACCGTGGTCCCCTGACATGCCCGAAAAGCGGCTGCTGTTTCCCTTCCTCCAGGTCCTTTGGACTAATTCTATATGTTTAAGTGGAAGACTGTCATGCAATCCAACTCTCTGAAGCTGTCAAATCTTAAGTGAGACTTGGCACAGCAACAGAGCTAGTAACTCCCTCTCTTCCTCCTTTTACACTGGGTTGTAGGCTATATACTGTCTTGTGATCAACTAGGCTACACTGAGTTTGGACAAATCTGGTTCTTTCTCATAGGAGCACATGGCCAGTGTTAAACAAAGTTTTCTTTATTTTGACAGTAGAGAGAGATTCTATAGCTAAAAGAGTGGTGCAGACACACATCTGGATGGTACCTTAGGTAGACTTTTCAGGACATCCCAGCACACATCCGTCCCCGTCTTCTTCCCCCAGCATGTAGTTTTCCTATTTCCTAAGAGCCGGTTTTTCAACTTCTTCAGTTTTTGTTGTTCTCATCCCTGGCACTGTTCAAGGCCAGGTTGGACGGGGCTTTGAGCAACCTGCTCTAGTGGAAGGTGTCCCTCCCTGTGTCAGGGGGGTTGGAACTGGATGAGCTTTAAGGTTCCTTCCAACCCAAACCATTCTATGATGATTCACACCTGATTTTGTGTGGAGTCCTTTCCAACCCATTGCACAGAAGCTGTACCTTCTAGATGTGGCTAGCACGTGCTGCTTAGTTTGCACAGGGGTATTTTGTTCGATTGGTTTTGTATACAACAGTCTATCAAGTTAAATTCTGAGCCTTCAACAAAGCCATCCATCTGACTCTGGTCAGAAGGTTGCCTTTAAGCGAGTGTCACTGGACAAAACTGGTATCGAGTACTGCTGGAGAGAGTGTAGAGTTTTTCTTCTGTAGAAACTAGTGACTCTTCTTGAAAAACGTGAAAGTGTTTTGCTGAACATTGGAAGATTTGTCTGAAGTGTTCTGTTTTCTAAGAGCTTTTTTTCCCAGTAGTTGACAAAACTGACTGATTTTTCCCCTGAAAACAGGAACCTGTTGCGATGAATGATATGCAGTTGAAATGGTAATTTCCCAGGGAAAAGAAGTCTCAAAAGAAACTTTCTACCCAGTCCCAGTATTTAAGTAAAACTGTGTTCAAGTCCTGCCCATCTGTGAAAGCACTTTGTGAGGCCACAGTTAAGAACAAATGTCACTGTTTTCCCAGCCAACAAGATCGTGTGTTGCCTTTTTAGTGCCACAAGCGGTGCCCATTTGGTGTCAGAGTGAATCACCCATTTTCCTCCCAGATGTGAGCTTTGTAGTCTTGTTACCCTGGCTGGTTTAGGGAAGAAAGATCTGGCAATGAGCCTGGATTACAGATCACACAGGACTGTTCCTGCGTCTTGTATGAAAGTCACAGATTTAGTATTTCAGTCACTTAATGCCCCTGCTGAGCCATTCTCTTGAAAAGTACTTTTTAAGTCAAATTTGGAGAGGGAGCAAGCAGATAGATGGCCGGTTTTCAGGTCTGGAGCAGCCTTTGATCACAGACAGACACATCTTTCTTACACTTTTCTTGGCTCTTTCACCAGTGTTTTCAGACCTATTATGTATTTTGTCTTGTCTCCACAGGCTGCAATTTTCTCTTGGAGCTCTAACGTGCAACTACATGGGAGTTTTTATTAGCTTGGTAGGAGCTTTTTGGTCCTATAGTGGTGAGAGAGATAAGTCAGCCAGAAAAGATCACAATGCAACCTTGGTGGTTTCCTTGTGTGACTAGCCAAGGAAAAGCTGCTTATCAGCAGACCAGGCAGTTTGGAGAACAGACCTAGTGCTTATGGGAGGAGGAATCTGATGGCATCACGTGTGTTCATCCCTCAGGCACTGTTTTACTTGTGCTTTCCAGTTCAGCACCATCTGAGGTGATAGAGGGAAGAATAATAAACTAAATTGGGGTCCAGAGGGGTAGATATGCTGACTAACATTTATCTGAACAGACATTTGTTGTCCCTGCCCGATATGAGCCCAAAAGTCATAAGATCCATGGAAAAGTAAAAGCAGAGGTTGAAGGGACACCTTCTTCTTACCCAATTGTTAGGATTAATTCATATTTCTGTAACAGTCAGTACCTAATACAAGCGAAGGGCTGATGTTGTGAAATCCTTTGCCTTCATAGAGAACTCTACGCTCCTTGGTAGAAAGAACCAGGGAAGCAAAAGATGAAGTGGACAATAATGACAGCAGAATCCGTGGTAAAAGATGGGAAAAGAGGTTAAAGGAGTAGGAGAGAAAGAGATGTAACTTGTTTCCTTTTGTAGTATGGATTGGGTTTGAAGGTCTCTCTGCAGCTGCCGCTATCGCTGCTGCTGCCCCGTTATTTATTCTTCATTATTTTAGCACAGCGAAGGAGCAGTAGTTGAAATAAAATCCAGAGCATGACATTTGGTAACAAACGATTTTGAAGACTGCCCCCCAAAATAAAGTTACAGGTTCCTATTTCAAAGGATATATAGATGGAAGATCCCACTGCGGCCAAAAATAAAATCCAGCCGGCGGGTATGTGGGTCTGTAAGTAAATGCTGGTGCTTGTTTCTCATAACCATGCTGGCTGCTGAACCCTGCAGTAACCCTGGCCTGACCACAGTGCTGCACAGGTCTGTCTGCTGACACATGGACTTATTTAAAGGCCTTCACACTGCAGCCAGTGATGAAGGACATCTGCAGACGTGAATGATGAGTGAGACTTCTATTTCAAATTGGGCAGGTCAGAGATGACCCCAGTACTGCATCAGGACTTTGAGCTGTCCTGTGCTCCCCCATCTCCTCTGGCACCCCAAATTCTGAAATGGCCTTTTGTGGGAAACCACATTTTCTACAGAAAAAGGTGTTAGTCATTGGTATAGAACATTTGAAAGTGCGGAGCATCAGAAAATGACTTAAGCAATTTTCGCAGTGTATCCAAATGGTATGGGCAGAGATTTTCTGAAAGGTGTTTCTGGTGGAAGTGAAGACTTTGTGGTGACAGCAGTAGTTGTGTGTTATTGGGTCCTTTGCCATCTTCATTCTGGTTGAGGTCTCTGGTGTCTTAAATTGTTGCCTTTTTTCTAGACTTGTTTGTACAGTACAAATTTCACTGGGGTCAGTGGAAAAGATGCCAGTGCAGAGGTGGTGTGAAGGGGGGGGCCACGTGCACGCCTGCATGTTAAATCCCTGAAAACAGATGTTTCTGTTGACATAAAAGAATGTCGCAGCTGAGATACTTCATGCACTGCTGTAGGCTAATAGCAGAAAGTAGGAGAGGGCAAGGATGGGCCATGTGTTAAACAGGGAGCTGTTGAGAGTGGGTGGAGAGTAGTCAGCATAAAGAAGCATCTTGTAGGTTTGAACAGAAGGTTACTGTGGTTTTGCTGCCCCAGAACGTATAAATTTGTTCTTCCCTCCGCTCAGCCGGCTGCTCTTTCGCTTTCTTTGCATCGGAAGTGGACACAGTAGGAAAATTCCTCATCACAAGCACCATTTCTTCATGGAGGGTTACTGCTTACTGCCACATCCCTGAGGGTCCCACACCAGCCTGAGAACTCTGGGATTTGCTTTGTGAAATGAGGTAGCCAAGTGACCCTCACAAACAGAGGTGCATGTGGAAAACAATCGAAGATAAAGCTGTGCTATGGGGAGCTTAGGAGAGGCAGATCATTTAACAGCGAGAAACATGAGGAAAAGGAATAGACCATACACCTTTCCTCCCAGAGCTTGGTGCAGTCCCTCCCTGCTTTCCCAAATGAATCCTCTGAAGTTTCCGCAGAGTACATGTGTGGTTGAGGGAAACACTTGTAATTTTTTGTTGTGTAGAAGGGTGGTTCCCCGTGCCCTTGGAAAGAGGCCTTTGCTGAAAACCAAACAACAACAAAACCTTTCCCTTCAGGAAGCCAAAGCCCATTTTTTTGGAAGTGTGTGCGCACATCCATTGCTTTTGACATGGTCTTTGCACGAGCATCCAAAGGCAAATTTTGCTCTGAAAGTAATGAAATGGAGGTGGAAGACGTAATAGTACTTCACACATATGTCTCAAAACACTGGCAATGTTATCCCCATTGTACAGATATGTTCAGGATCCAGTTGTGGATTTTGGGCAAGAGAAGGGCTGCATCCTGGTTTTCTGGACTTCCAGTAGGCCAGTTAATAGCTTTAAGCTGACAGAGAGAATTTAGATCGGACATTAGGAAGAAGTTCTTCCCTGTGAGGGTGGTGAGGCACTGGCACAGGTTGCCCAGAGAAGCTGTGGCTGCCCCATCCCTGGCAGTGTTCAAGGCCAGGTTCGATGGAGCTTGGAGCAACCCGGTCTAGTGGAAGGTGTCCCTGCCCATAGCAGGGGGTTGGAACCGGATGTGCTTTAAGGTCCCTTCCAACCCAAACCATCTTGTGGTTCTATGATTCTGTAACTACTTAAACACTGGGGGTATGGGGGGGTAAGTCTTAAGAAATGGTATTAAACAGCAGAACAAACAGCATCTTCCCTTTGTAAACATAACTAAATGTCATCATAAAATTTAGTTATGTTGGCAATGCTAGAAATAGGTTTAATAGCTTTCTACATCATTTTGCCTCAAGTTTCTGCCCTCCCAGGCTTCTTCATGGAAAATGGTGTCTCTTCTGTTTATCCCTTGCTGAACCTGGCCATGTATAAACAGAGCATGTATAAAATGTATAAATGTTTATACATGTATAAATGTATAAAATGTTAATACATGTATAAAAATGTTGTCACACCTTGGGATTTTACCCACTGATTTTTGTCCCAAGACTTTGATTCCTGCAATCTGGTATTTAAATATCTCATCTTACCTCTTGTACATTTTTAGGCAAGTTTCTGTACTCCACAGACGTAAATATGAACCAACTGCAGGTGTACTATTTTATCTGCTTAACTGTCTGGTGGAGAAAAGAGAGACCAGCTCCTGAATTTGTAACATGGGAGAGCCACAGCACTCCAGAAACCAGGAACATCCTGTCCTTTAAGAGTTTCTTGCAGAAGCAGTGCTCATCATGGTGCCCTGTCTTCCAGTGGTACCTACAGCTTGGTGTTGGTTGGTACATTACAAATTATTAGATTACTTTCTTATCCTCTTCAATAGCATGAGAAGGGCATTTCACCTCCAGGCTGCAGAATCTTTTAGACCGCTTTCTTACCTATCTTTCATCTTCCCATTGAGAGGTATTGGCCATGCATCGACAGCACTTAAATGCTAAATGAAACTGAGAGGCATCTCGTGCCTGTGAGTAGGCACCTTAGGTTAAGGGTAAGCTCCCAGCTCCCTCTCAGTGCGAAGTGGCAGCTTCAGGAAGCACATCAAAGGAAGGTGGTAAAGCAGCAGCTTGCTGCATGTGCAGGGGTGTGATTTCAAGGGTGGTGACACTGCCAGTTCAGCCTGAGCATGGAGCCACCAGGCTTGTGTGTGGCATGGTGACAGCTCTGCTCAGGCTTCCTCAAGAAACTTCCAATGGAGCTCGTTAGGAGCAGGTTTGTGAGGAGTGCACTATTCCCCTTTAGTCAAATGGCAAAACAGTTTCAGCCCAGAGAGCCCCTGAGTAGGCTCCTCTCACAGCAGCCAGCCATGTGAATGAAAGACCAGAGGTAAAGGATACTGTGAAAAACACCCACTACGTTTTTCCTTTGTAACTACTTTGACTGACTTCTTTCAGATCCGAGAGAGCCAGCAAGGAATGCCTTCCCTTCTCATAAATGAGATTTCAATACCCCAAGAAGTTGACAGTGTCCCTCTCTATCTTGTGTGCTGACATTGTGGAAGGCTTCAACGTAACCCTGGTAGCGAAGCTGTAATTGTCAGAACTGAGCCGGGGGAGGCTGGTGAGAAGTGACACACGGATCTTCTTTTTTTTAAATGTCACTCATCCAATTGGCTTTTAATAAGAACACTCTCCAGGCCGTCTCAGGAAGGACCTGTCTGCTAACGGGCACATATCACACAGTTCTTGATCACCTCCTCTTCCCAGGCTTTTCATTGTTGGTTAAGGAGCATTGATGTGCTGCGAGATTCTCTCGTTACAGTAATTCCTCTGCATTGGACTGAAAAGTCCTCATGGGAGCAACCCCATACAGGCTTCTCCATCTTCTCCATCTCTGCCTTTTGTGAGTCTGTATGTGACACTTCTCTGAACAGTGCCCTTAGAGAGCACTTCTGGCAGTAAAGCTCTAAAACGCTGGGATTATCCACAGAGAGCCTTTTTAGCTCAAAGTACATCACAGAATAGAAAGTGTAGACAGCTTAACCAAAGCAGCGGTTTTGCAGTCTAAGCATCTGGTGTGTACTCAGGGGACCGTGGCTCAACTCCCATCATCTGCCAATCAGGTCATGACTTGGCACAGCAAGATTTTGGGACCGTGGTGCGTTGCGCTGCAGAACTGTCACCATCCTGAAGAGCTGTCCTAGGAGAGCGGGCTGCTCAGCAGCCTTTTGCTATGGCACATCTCAGCGCAGAAGGGCTCCACATCTTCCCAAGTTCTTCCATTCATGGGAAATCTGCAGGGCCTCTCCCTCCTGAGGGGTCTCCTCTTTGCCACTGAGCTTTGCTTCCTTGACTGGAGCAGCCAAAAGCAGCCAGCCACGGCCAGCCTCAGCTCCCATCTCAGCATTGTCCCTTCAGCCTTCTGACAGTGACTGAGCCTTGCTCTGGCAAAGCAAAGGCACCTGTAACAAGGGCTGCATGGGTGCTTGGTGGTGTGTAGCACTCAAATCACACCTGACAAAGAGGAAGTAGCTTGCTGAAGGGGGAGCACATGGCTGTCACCTCCCGACAGCCATGACAGATTCACAGGGCTCTGCCTCTCTGTCTCACCCAGCTCTGGAAATAAGGAGAGGTTTGTCTCAGCATCCAGAAAAGCTGGCATTGTCTGGGTCACATTAAATCTCTCACTTATACCAAGAAGCCTGCTCTCCTTCTCCTGCCTGCTCCCTAACCTGTTTTTATAGTAACATTGCTCTAAGGAAGCAGGAGTCGAATAGGATAGAGAAATTTCTTTGTTTTTAATTTGCTCTGTTCTGAGCAATGTTTTTGCTGGTTGGTTTGCTCAGGTGTGTGCAGACAAGGAATACAGCTCTGGGCTCATCTGGAGAAAATGTGTTATCTGAGGATGTGACTATAGCATGCTGGCACTGCAGCTCCCTGGGTGGTGCCTGCCTTGCTGGGGACAGGGCAGCCTCATGAAATCGGATGAACTGTCACCATACAGGGAGAAATGCTGAGGCATGAGGCAGGGGAGTGATTTGTCCAAACCCAGATCGTGCATGCATCAGGCTGACAAACCCCGGCCTTCAACGAACCTTCTCCTCTATAGGGCTAATAAGAACAAATTCTGCACGCTTCCTGAGACTGCATCCACCTCTCCACCAGTTAGTGACCTGCCTGGAGGTGAGGAAGTTCGCTGGTTCTTGCAAGACCAGTTAGCTGTAGGCAGGGTGGCGCTTTCGGCTTTTTGCTTGAAAGAAAACAGGTTAATGTTACTGAGACTAACAAAGTTGCTCTTTTGTGCTATCAGCAGCATGCAAGACTCTATGGCGGCCGTGCTTCCTTACGCAGCTGTTGACAGAACACTCTGTATCCCAAGGAGCTCTTCAAAGACGGACGTCTTGTTTGCATTTCCTCCTTTTTGATTTTGCTTCATAAACATACATAGTTGTCATGTCACTAAGCAGAGAGAGGTGTGCTCCAGTTTACTTGCATTGCTTGGACTGTATAAAGCATTCCCAAAGCTGAAATGAAACACAAACAGTCAGCTAGCCATCACGTGTGAGAAAATGATTAAGATAGAGTAAGAAAGCACTTGCTAACAGAAAACAAGAGCTGTTTGTACATCCTGCCTTTTCATTATCTCAGTAGAGGATGGTGCTGGGTCATGTTCATGCCTTAGCTGTGGTGAGGCAGAGGGGCCTGATCCTTCAGTGTGCCCTGAATGCTGTGGTCCATCCACCAGGATATGACTACTGATTTTGTGAGAGGGACCTCAGAGGTGTGAGTTTCCATACTGAGGTTAACTTTTAGCCATCTCATTTTTTAGCACAGAAGTCACATATCACAGAACCATAGAATGGTTTGGGTTGGAAGGGACCTTAGAGATCATCTAGCTACAATCCCCCTGCCACAGGTAAGGGCACTTCCCACTACAGCAGGTTGCTCCAAGCACCATCCAACCTGGCCTTGAACTCTTCCGCCTCAGTTAAGTTCCTCCCCTGACTAATGTATTTCTCTGAGGCTGAGGCATTAAGTGAGGCTGCAGCCGAGGTGCTCTGTGCTCACGCAGTGCTGGAGAGGCTGCTCAGGACCCATAAGAGCATCAGGCAAAATGGCACTTACAAACATCAAGGACAGGCAAGACTGAAAGAAAAGGATTCTCTCTTCATATGCCCTGGAATTGGTGCTGCAATCCACATCTTGATTTTTTAATGGAAAAGAAACCTTGTGCTGGATGTGCATTCTCTGTGATGAATTCTCTCTTTTGAAAGGGATAAAATTTTAAGAGGTTAAAATTTTGAGAGGTTCAGAGGAGGAGGAGATCACTGTGCTCCTTCAGCAGCCCTTCATGTGCATGTGGTCCCTAGCTCTCCCTCCTCAGATTTCTCCCCCTTCCACCTACTCGTAAGCACGAGCCTGGGAATAGGAATGGGATGTATCAATTCAGTATTATCCCAGCAAGAGAAGAGCCTCCTCTATCGCTATCTTTAGCTCGGTGGGTGCACCCTGCCTGCCGTGAACTCAGCACAGTGAAGTGTTTAATTCAGCCTCCTCGCTCATTTAAAAAGGTGGCTGTTGAGCACTTGGACCACCACAGCTCCACTTTTACAGCTGGCCGTAAATTTCCGAGTGTGCAGTGTGATATCTTTAGCTTTGACTCCAGAGATTTCCTGTTGAGCTGCAAGATGCAATCCTGCAAGCGCGCTGAAGCTAAATATACCCTCCTGGGCTGACATGCAGCCAAACAAACAAGGGCAGTGTCAATACAAGGTTTTTCCAGTGCTGAACGAGTCGAGGTATTCTGAAGGAGGTGGGGCCTACTTTAATTAATTAGGCAGTTAAGTTTGTTTTTTGCATTTAAATAAACTTTGGGCCTCTTTCTGTGCTAATCTTGTTTGTATTCCCATAGAAAAGAGCGTGTGAGCTCCATTGCACCACTTCTCTCTTCACTCAGCTTTGACTGCTGCATCTGGTGTGGGTAAAGGTTTTCATCCTGCAGGCAATGACTTCGGCTTCAGGAAAACATTGTAGTTTTTCAGTCAGCCTGGCCACAGCCTTTAAGAAAGAAGAGAAAATCTGAAGCATCTAAGACTAGTGAGGAAAAATAGCAGTATATAAATGAGGCACACAGCACTGTCTTGTGCCTCTTCCTAGCACCAGTGCCAAACTGGTGCCACACATTTTGTGATTCTTCCGAGTGCAAGCTTGAGAATGGGAGTATCTTTGCTTCCTGAAATTTTAGAGGTGATCTTATCACAATGTGGTTTTTAACAGTCAATGCGCTCCTCATTGTTTCACTTAAGATACAGGATGTATTTTTTGGCTATAAGAAAATATTTTGAGGGGAGAGAAAAAGCTGATTAGTCTTTCAGGTTGTATACTTGATTTTGCCATTGTAAATCTTCAGGCATTTCCTCTTTTAAGCAGTTGTGTCCATGCCCAGCACCCACTGAAGATGCAGCAGGCTGTCCTCATCTGCAGCTGCATTTAATCTGTGTGAGTGGTTGATTTGTGTGGAGCTGTTTGGTTTCCAGAAGGGAGGTTGCTACCAGGTGAGCTTTAGCTAAGGCTGTCACTGTGCTTACAATCACTCTGGAGAGCTACGGGACAGAGGTTCCCACTGTGCTATGAGGAGCAAGAAACAGAAGGCTGGGGCACTCCAGGAGCTCCCTATACTATGTGTCCTAGCAGCTTTTCATAGAGTCATAGGCAAGGATACCTTCTACCAGACCAGGCTGCTCAAAGCATTGTCCAACTGCTAGAGATGGGGCATCCACAGCTTCTCTGGGCAACCTGTGCCAGTGCCTCACCACCCTCATAGTGAAGAATTCCTTCTAATGTCTAATCTCCTGTCTTTCAGTTTAAAGCCATTCCCCTTTGTCCTGTCCCTACATGTCCATGGAAAAAGTCCCTCTTCAGATTTCTTGTAGGCCTCTTTAGGTACCAGAAGGCTGCCTGGGGCTCTGCCTTAGTTCGTATCTTTGCCGATTTTAGTGAGTATCCAAAGGAGCTGGAGTTCACCCCAGGCTGTTTCTGAAAAGTCAGGGAGAGGAAGAATGGGTTTGATTTATGATTGTCTTTTTCCTGGGCATTGGCACTATACCATTCTTCAGGTGGTGGTGCGTTTATGATTTGGCTTTTTTTAAGAGAGAAATGTCTCATCATAAGCAGTGAGAGCACATACTACTACCTCAGTTCAGAGCAACAGCTGATTCTGGAAGGAAGCCAGCAGAGAAAACATGCCACTTACAGTTAAATAAAGATAATAATGCTAATTGATGAGTATAGGGCAACAATACACATTGGTAATGTGTTGTGCTTGTTAAGGAGCTGATTTTTTTGCAGAGACAATCTGAAGGCTGAAATCTGCCGATCCTGTTATGATTTGGAGTTGACTGACAAGGTTAGGCACGTATCACCGTGCTGGCTGAAAATCACAAACCTGTTCATGAAGCTGATCTGTCTTATTAGGGTGCACAGTTATTCAGGTGTCAGTAGACGGATGCGTGAGCGCTGCAGTTAAGCTGGAGGTGCCCATGAGGTATAAGCAGCACAGCATTCGCGACTCCTGACGCTGCTGCCAGTGGTGTGACCTTTCTGCCTCACCACTGGGTTTCTCACAGGGGAACTGGCCCAGATCACACTCTGACCACTGGCCATCTCTAGCAGGCCCTAAGCTGACTTGGAGGTTTGGCAACTTTGGAAGGTCTGAAGTCAGCCCACTGAAATCACAGTAACTCTGTGAATATTAGCTCAGCATTTTTCTAAAGGCAAAGCCTCTGCTGCATTTTATTCACAGGCAAATAGCTGTCAGAACATGAGTAAAGTCTTTCTGTCTTTGTGCCTATCTGTGATAACATTTCTTTATCAGTATCTTCCGCTATTCATTACCCACACCTTGCTGGTAACTGGTCCCTGTTGGTGAAGGCCAGGAAGATGCCAGCACTGGGAGGGACAGTGAATCTGGTGGGCAGCACAGTTGCAGTCTGGATTGCAGATGGTACCTCGGTGTTACACGTATGTTTTCATGCATAATACCTAGAAAATCAGGTTTGGGGTCATGAGGTTGGAGTCCAGTGAAAACTCAACAAAATGTTTCCTCACAAAGGATACAGCTCCGTGTTTTCAGCAGGCTGCCATGGAGGTACCTGAGCACTTTGATTTTTAGACCCTGAGAAGCAGGTGCGTGTCTGCAGAGACTCATAAAAGTTGTGACACTCCTGGTAGTCATGAATGCACCTTTTATTTGAAACATTATGAACCCAGCTCACCAGCTGGAAAATGGCACAGGAATCTTTTTGGGGAATATCTGATTAACCAAGTTTGCCACGTAAGTAACAGCGCTGCTGAAAACAGTGCCCCAGACCTGTTAAACCTGTCTTAAGCAAGAATCTTGATTCATTTAGGTGCTTCCAAGCATGTTTCCAGCTTTTTGCAGTTGCAGGTAGCTTGGGAGGAAAAGATTTTTAAGATGCTAATGACAGAGTTACAGCTACAACCTAAGGGAAGGGGGAGCTAAACAAAAGAAGGATTCATTAGAGAACAAAAGAAACACTGGAGGCTTTGAACCTCGGAGTCTCCCACACATTAACTAGGTGTACTGCCAGTGTGCTACAGATGTGCTGTATGTGAACACATAAGGTAATGATACGTCTACAAAGGGCTGAATGCATGTTTGATGTTTTGTAGTGAATTATATTTAAGCAGGTGGGAAGCTGCAAACTCCTCAGTCCCTCCATATGTCAGAAATAAGATATTAAGAGGGACACAGATATCTTCTGCAGGTTTTGTAGAATCCCAGCTGACAGCCACACCATGTGTTGGTAAATTGGAGCCCTGCTCTACCATTGGGAAGTACAGCCTGTGCTTTCGCAGAGGCACCCTTTGCTTGTCTGCATGAAGGGTTTGAGATATCAGCTCTCTGGACAAAGTGTTTTGAATACAGACAAAGGATAAATATCTGGAAGGAAGGAGGCAACTCGTATCTCTGGGGATTTCAGGGGCTCTCTTTTTTCACGCCTTGCCAGGTGAATACTGGAGGGGTGGTCAGAGGGAGGCTGGGAGAGAAGATGACTGTGCAGTCGTACTCACAGTAGTTGGGCCTCCAAACCAGGATTCATCACTGAAAGGTTACTACTGTGCCTAGAAGCCAGGGTGGGGCAGAAGGAAGCCCAAGAGGAGTTATTTATGCCACAAAGATGTATTACAAGAGTTTGCCCAACAGTCTGGTTTGTGCTTCCCTGCAGGGAATAAAGAGACATCCCTATCAGTGATCCTATCCTTGCGATCAGGGTTGGGAGTTACACTTCCAAGCTTCACTGCAGTTTCTCTTTTTTTTTTTTCTGAGGAAAGCATATCTGGGAGCCATGGACAAGACATGGCTTTTGCTGGTGACTTCTACAGCTGAGCTTGGACCATTAGTAGGATGGGACCAAGGAGACCTCCAGGGAAGCAAGAAAGGTGGCGGGATTCCTGCAGCTGCAGAAAGATCAGAGTCAGAATGAAACTGTATTACAGATACCTGTTTGTCTGTAGAGATGCAACAAAAACACTCCTTTAAAAATCAAGTTCCTCAGTGTTAGATTTATTTAGATCTAGGTGTATAGCTTTTCTCATGCTGTTCCATCTTTCACTATAGCACATGGGTTTCTCATTGAGGATTTCAATATAAAAAGCATCAGGGGTGGCTAGGAAGATCTTTAATTGTAGGTTGTTTCCTTTTTCACTATGCATTAGGAAAAGAAATATCATAAGGAAATATGAAGGCTGGGCTAGAGGAGGTCACCAATAATCTATGCACCTGCCAATCCCATTAGCTCCTTTGGATTTTGCACTGCAGGGGCCTAAAGGAAATATGGACTAAAAATAGCTATCCAGCATACGAAAAGGAGTCAGCCAAACTTTCCTGCCACTTAGCCGCAGCTGCCTGAGCACTCTGAGCTGTGGTAATAGAAAACTGCACTATGGAAGCTCTTTCCTTTTCTCAGGAGACTCGATTTTACAAGGATAAAGAATGATGGATGAGAGATCTGTCCTGTTTTCAGTTAAATAACTTCTAATACCACCTAAGAGGAAGCAGAGAGATTCTGTCATCCCATCAGTGTTTCAGATATGTGTGGAGCACAGCCTTGGTTTGGTGGCTGGGATTTTCAATCACTAGCACTCTGCCACTTGCTGTTGTTTTCTTCAGATCAATATAGCTTTGTGTTGGCACTCTGGGACATAGTCAAATTCACAGTGATGGTTAGGGTTGAAGGTTAGATTAATGAAGGGTGGCATTCTTTGCAAACAGGGTTATTTTTCCCCTTAATAACTTCAACAAGACTTCCCTGAGGTTTGTGGTTTTCTCTTCCAGTTCCTTTTTAAATTATTAAGACAACGAAATTACAAGGATGAAAGTGGGGGCCGGGGAACCCAACTCAAAGGCTGCAGAATATAATTGCTGTGTTTTTTCCCCAAAAAGCAGCCTGTAGTGTTCACTCACGTCAGCACTAGCTCAAACAAGGCACCACACTTGAGTGGCAACTGCACCAATTAGCAGCGCTGCTGTTGGTTTGTGAATTGCATGTGAAATGTAGAATTTGTCCAGAAGTGCTAATGCAAATCACTCAACAAAAATGTGCCCTCTGTGTCAAGTCTTTTCACTTGTTCTGACATGCTGATGTCTTCCCAGATTTCTCTGATCGGCAGATCCCTCTCTCCGTTGACAGCTACCAGAACTCACGAAGCAATGGGAATATTTTGTGTTGCCATTAGCTGTGTTTCTGCCAGGAGGGTTACAAGCTACTGCTGGGACCAGTTACTTGCTATAGAACATCATTTTGACTTCTATTTATAAAGTGTTGGGCTTTACATTTCTACAATTAAATGCTAAAAGCCCAGTAAACATGTAGGATTTTACCTGTACAGAAGTTCAAAGACATGGCTATCTGCTATGACAGTAATGCGGTCAATTTGCATGTGTTCAGCATCCTCTGTTCTTGTATCTGGTGCTAACCTTTGGGTCTCACCGTATGCAGCTGAGTTACATTTGCTGTGGGAATTGTAGCTTAGCATTTCCTGACTTTTTCAGCATACAGCAACTCATCCTAATATTGTGTCCTTTAAAAGCAGAGGTGGAGCAAGGGCACATTGAAATGTTGGGTGTTCTCGCATCTCCAGAACATAAAATAGCATATTTAGCTGTACGCAGATATAAGTGGTATTCGTAACTGCTTGCACTTAGGGTGGGTAGCACCTCTGAGTGGCAGTTACAGTTTAGGAGGCCCACTGTACTAAGCTCCCTGTAGATTCAGGATATATTTCCTTCCAACCAAAGTGTAGGATAAGAGATAACACAGGGAGACAAACACACCAGGGAGTACAGGGGAACAGAAGAGACTGCTGGACATCATGGAGATAGGAATTTCTATGAATTTAACTATACCAGGGCCAGAGTTCAGGGTCAGATTTGTAGGATTTTGAGAGTCTCTTCCCAAAATGAAATCCAGCAGGGAGGAAAGCGTAAAGGCACTTCTAGGTAAAATGGAACATGTGGAAAAGAGTGGGTCATGATAAGGTGATGGAAAGTCTCAGCAGTGAATAAGAGATGATGCGTGGGGTGGCATATACTGCAGCTGGATTTGAGAGCAAGGGAGGGTGCTGAAATCCAAAAGCAGGGGAAGCCAAGGGAGGGTTGAGGAGAGTGTGATGGCACAGTCAAGATGGTGGGCAACGAAAATGAGGGCTAAGGCAAAGATGACAACCACATCATGGGCTGAGTGACAGGCAAGTGGTGGTGTTGCCCATGGGGATGAAGAAATGGAAAGGAGACGAGACCTAGGGAGTAGGAGTAGAGCCTACTTTGAGCTTGAGCTGACACATATCTAAAAGATAATCCAAGAGGCAGAGCATGAATGTAGTTGGAACAGATGGGAACTGGCTGGGACAGAGAGGTAAGTCTGTGAGTTGGTGGTGTAGAGAAGGTCCTTGAATGTGTACAGAGAGTGAGTGAGCCTGCTCAGAGATATGAGTCAGAGGGAAAAGAGATGAAGGACAAGGAGGCAGACCCACAGAATGGTGGCAGGTGGGAGTGTGAGCAGTGATGAACTCGTCCAAGTAACACTGAGCAGGCAACTGACAGTGTTGGGGTCAAGCAGGAGCACTAGGAAGGGAGGACCAGATTTCCAGTGGAGCGTGGCCAGCGGTGGTGGAAGGAGCTGTCTGGCTGTGGCAGTAAGCCTTGGCATAGCAGTTTAGAGCTGCAGGCAGACAAAGGATATTAGAGACTCTGAGATATTGGTTTCTGTGACAGGCGAGAAGTGAAAGCCTGTTTGGAAAAGAATCTGTGTTGGAGATGGAGGCTAAATTCAGTCTAAATTGTATAAATCATAGGCAGCACTCTTGATAAGCTTAGAGATGACAGTGAGAAGAGAGAGAGGGCGAGAGCTGGAGATTCACTCAGAGTCAAGGGCTGTTTGCATTTTCTTTATTTTTTTAAAAGCATGGAGATAAAGCATCCTTGTGCTGTGAGGGGAAGGGGAGAGAGGAGGCAAGATATAAAGAAGGAAGAAGCAGATGCGGGCAAGAGCTGAGAAGACAGGAAGCAGTGAGTTTGCCAGAACAAGCAAAAGGGCTGCAGACCACTAATGGGGCCACTGCCTCCACAGCCAGGAGGGGAGAGCTGGGCAGGATGAGAAGGAAAGGCAGCAGGAGAGGGAGATCATGTCTCGCTTTAAGTCTCTCATGGGAGAAATCAGCACAGTCCTGTGCACAGACCTGTCTCCAGTGAAGGCAGGAGAAGGCAGCACAAGAGAACCGAATCAAAGGCTGCAGAACAGCAGCCGGGATTGCAGCTGTGAGGGCTAGTTACACTGGCAAACATGAGCATGCATTAGGAAGATGGCAGGATAGAAGGAGGCAAAACAGCATTCATGGTGCGGAGGAACTAGAAAAAAAAGGTGTTTAAAACTTTAGAGACAAGTGATTGTCTCAGAAAAGGCATCAAGGACATCCAGAAAGCCTCAGATGGTGTGAATAAGGGCTCGATCAGCAAAGAAAGCTATGACCTAGAGACCTGGAAGTCTAGGGTTAAAAGCTACGACCTAGAGACCTGGAAGTCTAGGGTTAAAGTCAGTACTGCCAAAAGCCGAGCTGAGTTAGGCCTTGCATAAGAAATTAATTCAACAGTGGAGTTTTCCTTAGCCATATAAAGAGTGGGGGCCTCAGAGAGAAGTGAGGAACCAGGCAGTGAAGGGTATGTCAAGGTTAAAGACAACTGCGGCATGGCCCAAATCAGTATACCTCAGTTGTATATGTCTCAGTTTTCACTAGGACTAATAAGATTGAGTGTCAAAACAAAGGCCAGGTGTCTGAAGGAAACACAAGGACCACATCCAAGGTGCAAGGATAAATCAAAAGTGTTTCAAATACTGGAACCAGGTGATCTGGGTAGCCTGGATTCAAGGATGTTAGGAGAGCTAACATGTGAAATCACAGACCTGGTGTGCCATCCCTGCCACTTCAGCTTGTCAGCAGCTAGTTATTTGAAACCACAGCAGTGATAACGTGGCCTTGCTGGGCAGCTGCAGCAGAACACCACTTCCCTCGGTCTTGCCAGCTACCTTGTGGAAACATTTTGTTCTCAATTTTAGGTGGAAATGCCACCTGCAGGGGGGCTGCAAACAAAGACAAGAGAGGGATTCCAACTCTTTGAAGTCCATGTCACACAGGGGAAGACCATGGAATTTATGCCTGAGTTTGTAGAGTTGACTATTCTATAAGCACTAATGCATCTGCTTTGGTGCTTTTATCAGTCACATTCGTCACCTGCCAGAGCCCTCCCAAACCCAGAGGAACTGCATGTATGTGACGTGCTCTCCCTCTGTGTTTCTTGTGGGAATGGAGCAGAAAGAGGTCCTCACTTCACCTGAGTCCTTCAGGTGTGAGGTCTTCCTCCCATGCGGGCACGATGTGAATGAGCTAGAAAACGGCAGTATTAAAGGAGCTGTTGTGCCCTGCAGATCGTTCTGGTTGTGCCAGGAAACACCGATAAATATAATGCAGCTTTACTGCACACACCAGGGGCAGGGCATACATGCCTCCGGCCCCTCACTGCATTTCTGCCAGGCCAGAAGCCAGCAGAGGGTCAGGGACAGTGCACGGAGGTCCCTGGAGGCATGCAGAAAGAGGGCTGCTTTGTGAGAGCCCCAGACCTTTGCTCTTAATCTTTCTGTGGGGTTTTTTTTGCCTTGGCAGAAGCAAGGACATGGGGCGATTGGAGCCTCTTCCCAATTTTTGAGGTAAGGTGCCTTCTGCCTATGGGAAGGAGAGCATATGGCCCACTGTGTTTATTTCTCAGCCAGGATTCTTTCAGGCTTGGCAAATTACATGCTACTTGCCGAGGAGCAACTCAAGTGCCAAGTTGGAATTTCTAAAAATGAAAGGGATTTCATCTATCACAGCACAGAGAAAAGGATCTGAAAAACGCCCTAAGTGTGAAAAATACCTTTTTGTTTATGTGCAAACAAAACAACCAAGTGGAAATTTAACAAAATTTCACCTAGAGTTAAAAAAACCCCACACAAAGCATAAAAAAACCCCTACAATGGTCCACAGGAGACCTGAGGCAGCTTCTGCCAGGCATGAAGTGGAGCCAGGCTCCGTGAAATACCTCAACAAACGGTGAACTCCACGGGGTACTAGGCGATAATGTAGTACAGGCTCTAGCCATTAGAAGAAAAGGGGCTGCCTGGTCATGGGTTGGTGTTTGCTGCTACGGAGCTCCATTAAAGCACCTTTCCCTCATGCTTCTGCTTTTTCCAAGCCCCACGTTTTTCCCTGTGTGTGCTAGAAGCTTTTCTTTCTCTTACAGCGTTTATTTTTACTGTGTCATTTTCCCTCTGTTACTTACCCCTTTTCACTGGCCCAGTGTGACTGTTTGTTTTAACCATTTGCCTGCTTTCATCTTCCATTTTTCTCCTCGCCCCCTTCCTGGGAGCTCTTTAGCCATGATTACCCTTACACTTCAAGTTAGCTTTCCTCCCTCCTGCTCCAGGATGCACTTGAAGGGGGCATTGATTAAAGCTAAATCCTTGACCAGGAGAATTTCTATCAGCTCAGCTCTTCCCTCTGCTTTGATCCCTGAGCAGCTTCCAAAGCCCCAGGAAATTTGGCAAGACAGGTCCAAGCTGTCACAGAGAAGGCAGCCGCAGCTCCTGTGGAGCGGGTTTGTACCTTTAAAAGTCCTCAGCTATGCCTGTAGTAGAAGGCAGCAGGGACAGGCTGTGGAAAAGCCATGGTGTGGGCCGGTCTTTCAACTCCCTCCTCCTGCCTGTGGCTCCCCGAAGGTTGCTGCTTGCTCGCAGAGTGGTAGAGCACACTGTGAAATGCCATGATGGCTCAGCTTCCTGCAGCAGTCTTTGAGGGGAGTAATTACAGCCTTCATAATGTGCATAAAATATAAGGTTAGGCACTTTGGTGTTTCTTCTGCTTCCCTCCCTGCCACAGGCCCTTCTCCGGGGCTGGAGCATGGAAACCAGTGGTCATGGAGAGCACAGCTGCAGAGACAGTGCCAAGAGGCCAGTTAGGGGTGGGCTTTGCGGCGCATTGCCAGCTCACTCAGGCCTCTTGCTCCAGAACACAGATGCTAAGTGGCTGCTCCGCAGGGAAAGGAGGGCTGCTGCATGCTGCTGCAGGAGGGGAGCTGTATGTGGGAGTAACCTCTGAGCAACCGATGCGTTGTAAAACCGCACCCGGGCTTGTCTCACAGAAACTTGTCTGTGCAGCCATTGCCTCTGCGGTCAAATTAATGGCTTGATTAACCCCATTACTTCACTCCTGCAAGAAAAGTATGTAAAATAGCGTTTCACTGGACCATGAACACTGGTGCAAATGGCTCAAGAGCAGGTGACATTTGCAGAGCAGGAGGACTCATTCCCATTGCAGGGAATGGGTGGGAGCATCAGAAGCTGCCACAGCTGCCTCACAGACCTGCTAGAATCACAGAGTCAAAGAATGGTTTGGGTTGGAAGGGACCTTGGAAGGGATCCAGTTCCAACCCCCTGCCACGGGCAGGGACACCTTCCACTAGACCAGGTTGCTCCAAGCCCCATCCGACCTGACCTTGAACACTGCCAGGGATGGGGCAGCCACAGCTTCTCCGGGCAACCTGTGACAGTGCCTCAAAACCCTCACCGGGAAGAACTTCTTCCTAATGTCTGATCTAAATCTCCCCTCTTTCAGTTTTAAGCCATTCCCCCTTGTCCTATCCCTACTGGCCCTTGTAAAAAGCCCTCTACAGATTTCTTGTAGGCCTCTTCAGGTACTGGAAGTCTTTCGCTTTTAAATGGTATTAGGAAAACAGCTGCTCATTTTAGAACCCTTTGTTACCTATTTCATCACCAGAAATGAAGAAAGTAGTCCCTGTGATGAACAAACAAAAATACACAGGAGTAATAGTCTGACAGATCCTGTTTGTTCTGCGGAAAGACTAAACTGTATTGAAAACAGAGGGAGGAGAAATGCAGGCGAAGGGAGGTGAAAGGAAAACAAATTGGCTGCATGCAGAGGTCTGGTGTCAAACGTCAGAGGCATCTTGTTCGCTCAGATACTGTATGAAAGACCATAGCAACCAGGGGCCGGGGGAGAAAGGAGAGGGGAGATTGGTAGCCCCTCCCTAAGACTGCATGACAGAGGAAACAGGTAAAGCAATGTGCTCTGCAGAGCCTGCTGCCGGAGTCGGAGCTGTAAACCTGGCAAATTCCATCCCTTCAGCCTAGCTGAACACTAGCTCTTTCCAGGCAAAATAAGGTCTGAAATGAATGGGTTTGTAATTCCTTTAGTCTGTCAGGTGGTACCGTTCTGCGGAAGGTGGCTTTGCCTTGGGCAGCCTGATTTAGAGAGAGGATTAAGATCCCCGCCAGACACAATAAGTAACAACATTACAAGGAACTGGATAGAAACATCGGGGGGGAGATATAGGAACGTGCTTTCAGGCTGTTCTGAAAACAGAAGGTAGAGGTGATGCTTTACTGTGACATGGTCTATGGAAATGAAGCCATATTTTTGATCCCAGTAATAGGTTGGAGAGCCCCTTTTATAACACAGATACGCAAAACAGGCATGCAGTACCACAATAAATGAGCAGTGCCTCTGAGCCTGACATCAGCGTGGGGCAGGAGGAGCAGCAGCACAGGGCTGTTCTATCTTGTACATCGCAGGGCATTAGTCGCACCACTAAGTTGTGTTTATCCAGAAGGGCTGTCATCCTTGAAGGCATCAGAACATGGAGATCTGCCATTTCTGATGGGTAATGAAATCATAGTGTAAAAATTTGATTCTTCTTTCTGATTGAAGTCTGTCTCCAGCTTCCAGCCCTCATGTCTGGCTCTGCCTTCTTCACTGGGTAGAAGAATCCTTTAAAGGATTTAATCCCTCATGAAGGTATTCTTATATGCCATGGTCAAAGCATCTCTCAGTTTTCTTTGTGGCAAGCTAAATGGTTTGAGCGCTTTAAGTGCAGACACTCTCTGCCTCAAATCATTGTGTCTTTTTCTGCTCTGACTCTAAAATGCAGAAGTCTGTTGTATACATTTTTCTAGTATAGTTCTTCTCATGCACTGTGCAGGATAGGCCACCTCCTGGCTTCTATTTGCTCTTCCATATTTTATATATTCCAGGACTGCATTAGTTCACATACCACAGAACGCACCATGAATTTACATCCAATTGTCTATTTTGCACATTAAGACCTTCTTTCAAGTCTCTGCTTCCCTCAGCTTTTTGGGAAATGCTTTGTTCCCAGGCACAGAATACACATCCTCTGTCAATTGCCTGGAACAGCCCCTTTTCCCTGGG
Organism: Amazona ochrocephala; assembly: GCA_039720435.1. Lineage (NCBI taxonomy): Eukaryota > Metazoa > Chordata > Aves > Psittaciformes > Psittacidae > Amazona > Amazona ochrocephala. The sequence continues at coordinate 70,233,223 of CM077879.1, forward strand.
GTCTGGCTCTGCCCCCTAGCCCACAGCAGGAGCAGAGCTGCCTCACCATGTGCAAGGGCTCTCATCATCAGATGAGTAGCCTTGGCCAGCCCTCATCTGCACTTACCCGCACCCAGCTCTTGGGGCATCAGCTGGTGGTTGTTCAGCTTGTTCTGAAAGAAAATTGTGTGATTGCTTTTAGCTGTACTTGGGAGATTGAATGATGGGATGGAATAAATCACTGCATGGTAAGGAAGAGGCATATAAGATTTGAGACAGAGGAAAATACCTTTCCCACTCCCCTTTGTTCTCTTTTTAAAGTCACTTATGTTTACTGTGCATAACTGTATATATATGCCTACACATCACCTCCTGAACTCCTGTGGATGATCCCCTCCAGTAGATGCCTGGAAATACACTGGGAGGACACAGGATTTATCCTCCTGTTGCTGAACTATGCATCAGATTGTCAACAGAGGGCAGCTCCTGTGGAGGCATTAACTAATCAGCTGGATCCCTACAAAAGTTCATCTTACTGGGTGCTCTGCAACTATACAAACCCACCAGACGTGTTATGCTGCCCATCTGGAAATTGTGGTTCTCTTTTGGCTCTGTGAAGGACAACTTGGCTCTTTTCAATACCTGGTTTTGCTCACGGGGGTTGAGTTTGTGATTCTGTCCCTGGGCTGCTTTAAAAGCAAGTGGCTGAGGGTCCCTGGGAGGCTTAGCCAGGGTCAGTGCATGTGTTGAACTTGTTCTGCAGCATGGTCAGGTCAGGGGAAGAGGCTGTGGCACCTTTCCCCCTTGTGCAACCTCTCAGCTTCCCCTGCCCCTCAGTGAGGACCTTGCCACACAGCTGCAGCTTCGCTGGTTCTAACCGGAGCAGGTGTAACTCTGCGTGAGCCACCAATATCAAACAAGAGCTGTTTGCAGCCTGCAAGTAGCACCCAGTGGCTTTGGGTGTTGCTGAAAACAGCCAGCATGAAGAATCAGGAGTCACACTGTGCCATCTTCCCAGTGTAACAAGCTGATGAGAGGCAGGCTGAGAATACAGCGTATTTCCCATTCCAAGACATCTTGTCACTCTCCTGGGGGACTATGTGCCTACACCCATGCAGGGTATCCCTGCATGAACAGGGCCCTCAGGGAAAGAGCTGGGTTGTCCCCTTGCTGCTGTGGATCCCCGGGGGATCCCTCCCAAGCAGCAGCAGCCTGAGTCATGCAGTGAGTCAGGCTGTGGGCATGGGCTGATGCGGAGGTGATGTGCAGCCAGGAGCTGGTAAGGGTGTCTGGAGAGTGAAGAGGCAGCAGTGCCAGTGCATGGAGAAAGGAAAAGATAGAAGCAGAGCAGAGAGTGTAGGGAGGAAAAGTTGTTCAAGGCCAGGTTGGATGGGGCTTTGAGCCACCTGGTCCGAGTAGAAAGTGTCACTGCCTGTAGCAGGGGGGTTGGAACTGGATGAGCTTTAAGGTCCCTTCCAATTCTAACCATCCTGTGAGAAAGGAACAGCAGGAAATGAGGAGCAGGAAGTCTAGGGGAAGGAAGGCTCAGGGTGCAGCAGGAGGATGAGGAGCTGGCAGGCAGAGCAGGAGCAGAGTTGTCAGTGAAGCTTGGGTTAGTCCAGTTTTGAAGCTCTATGACTGTATAAGTGCTGCGCTTAGCCAGAGTTGCCTGACTTGGTGCTTTGCTCCCATGGTAAGACTGCATCTGGGCTGGAGCAGACATGGTTTGGAAGAGGTGGCTGCCTAGAGCCTCGTGTTGCTTCTTTCATTGCCAGTTCCCAGCCACACACATGAATCCCCAGCCCAGTTCCAGGCTTCACCTCGTGCTAGAGCTCCAGAGGGGACAGTGGGAGGAGGGGGGGCAGCTGAACAACCTGCGAGCCCACATGGCCCCATGTCACTGCTGTGACAGGGCAGGGCTGTGTAACTCCCCCTTGGAGGATCACAGCTCCTGGTTAAGGGCTCTGCTCCCAGGGGAGAGGAAGCATTTTCCTGCCTGTGGAGACCTTTTGCCTGGGCTGTGCTCCCGTTTCCAGGAGATACAACGCAAGGCTGCTCCCAGTGATGTCAGTGTGGCCTTTCATCATCTGCTGGGAAGAGCTTTTGCCAAAAGAAATGGAAAGGAGAAGAAACATGCTGGGCGGGAGGGTGGTGTTCTGGCTTGATGGAGAAGGCTTGGCTTTAAACCTGTTATTAAAACTGGAAGCAGGAAGTTTTTGCTATGAGTAGGTAAACTCTTGTACCTTGAAATGACTAAACACACGAGACTGGAAGTAACACCTTTGTGCTAATCCTCCTGTTTCCTCCAGCTGCTGCACGGGGCTCATGTCAGCTGGCCCGGCTCCTTTCAAAGCTTTCTTCCTTTCCAAGCTCTGGGATTAGCTGACAGTGTAATACGATACAGGATGCAGTGCCTTACTCTGGGCTGCGTGTGTCCCTCAGCCGTACCAGTGTGGGCATAAGAGCCAGCACAGTAGTTCTGCAATGAGGCTGTTGTGAAGGTGATTTGGGGAGGTCTGTAGCTCAGCTGTGCGCTGAGGCTGAGTAGAGGAAGCTCCGAGTGGTGTCGCTTCACCGGGTGAGGTTTGGATCCCTTGGTTCCCCCTCCTTTCTCTTTTTCCTCGTAGTGGCTGCAGCGAAGGCTCCATTATTTGGCAGTGTGGCGTTGCTTTTGTCTATAAATGGAAGCAGTTGGCCCACCTCCCAGTGTAACACAAGATAGTCCTGTGCATCAGTTATGCAATCTGTAGCTTGATGACTTCATCAGAAGTCGGGGGAGGGCCAGGGGGTGGTAGGAAAAAGCCCTCACCGTCAGCTCTGCTGGGACAACTGATATCTGCGTGCTCCCCAGAGCAAGGAAAGTGGGAGCCCAGTGACAGGGGTGGGATCAGGAGGAGCAGGGAGGGACCTTTCAAATCAGGGCAGATGTTAAAACAAGAAGGAATCTTAATACTAGAGAGAGGCCTTTCAGCAGAGAGCCCTTCAGGGAGTATCTCTGCAAAGTGGAGATGTGGACAAATTGCATTTTGCTGTTTCCTCAGAAGGGTCCTTGAAAACCTGACCTTCATGAAGAAAGGCTGATCCTAATTTACCAAGCTATGCACAAGCACTGATTTTAACCCTTTCACTGACTGGGTTGGGTGGGTGTCATAAGATTACTTTCCTATATGTTCCCAATCTACACAGTAATTGGCATTGCCGAAACTGTGAATGAAGCAGATGAATCGAAACCTCGCTCCAGTCCCCTGGCATGTTTTGCGCAAAGGGATCTTAGAGTGATAGAGGTCCTTCCCGTCGAGTTTGTGGGTTTGGATGAGTACCCATCTCTATAAAACAGTTAGAGAGGTTCTAGTGAGCAAATGCTAAGGCCTTACCCAGCCTGGAGGAGAGGGTGCCGGCTCTGGGGCTCCAGGTTGCTCACGCTGTGGGGTGCAGAGAGCAAGCATGGCCAGGAGACGTGGGGAGGGTAGGCAGTGCAGGGTGCACAGGTGCTGCTGGGTAGGACATAGATGAGAAGAGAAGACCCTTCGGCTCTCCTACAGGAAGGAGCACCCGGAGTAAGGGCTGGGGACCGAGCGCGACACCTGCTGCTTTGTAATACCCCCCCGGTCATTATTTCTAAACACAGCCCTAGCTGCCCGCCCGCGTCTGAGCGAGGCTCCCCCCGCAGCGCCGAAGGGAACCGCTGCTTCCTTGCCTGCCCGGCAGCGAGGAGCCCCCGGCGGCTACGAGGGACACCCCTGGGGCGGGTGTAAGGCGCTCCGGACACCGCTGCAGACCCCTGCGGCCGGGTCCCGCTTTCCCCTGGCTCCCGTCTCCCGCTTTCCCCTGGCTCCCGTCTCCCGCCGCGCCGGTCCCCGGGCGGGCCGCGGGCGGGCAGCGACACCTGCCGGCGGGCGGCGGCGCCGGGAGCCGGGGGGGGCGCTGGGCTAGGGAAGAGACTGGCCCCCCTCCGGCTGGTGAGCTCCCGACTCCACTGCAGCCTTGGGTGGGGGGAGGCGGCTGTGCGATCACCCCTGCTCTTTTGGCCCTCCATTTTCACAGCGCTCAAAGGCAGCAAATTGGATGAGAAACATCAAGAGAAAGCCGGGTGGGTTTAGGGAAAGGTGTCTGGGGCATCACCCGCCTGCGCCCTTTCAGCCACACGCTGTTGGTCCGTTGCTGCAGGATGGAAACCTTAAATAAGCACATGATGCGGTTAAATCCTGAGAGTCTAGAATTAATGCTGCCAGCTCCTGCTGTTCGTTTTGTGTGTCTAAAAACCTCAGCTCCTCAGTCCAGAGAACTGTGTGAAACTGCTGCTAGCGAGAAAGGGAAATGGGAAGGGAGAGAAAATACACTTGTCTCCACGATGGGGGAGAAAAAGTTTAGGAAAACAGGACTCTGAAGTTACGTATCCTGAATGAAGATAAACCTAGTGCCCAGCTTTATCATTGTATTGTTAAGGAGTGGCAAAGTGCTTTTGCTTTATCTGAGGGAATTTTTCCCATCAGGAGAGAAGAGGAACCTGCTGCTCACTCACTGTGGGCTTGGTCATAAGCATCTTTCCAAGGACTCTTAACTTCTTCAAGCTCTAGTCTTCACCCATAAACTCAATGCTTGTTCTTAATGAGCCTGTATTTCCTGCGCCTATGGAACACCGTGAGTAATGAGGCCTTCTCTCTCTCTTTGCACAGGAGCAGCATCAAGTGGGGTTGTCCCGGACCACAGGGCCTATGCAGCCTTCTGTCCCACCAGGCTCCAGCAGCGTGGTCACAGGCACAAGCTCTGGGGGTCCCTTCCTAGGAAACCAACCTCAAGCAGCCATCATGAAGCAGATATTGATTGAGCAGAGGGCCCAGCTCCATGTGATAGAACAGCAGAAACAGCAGTTTCTAAGAGAGCAAAGGCAGCAGCAGCAGCAGCAGATCCTGGCGGAGCAGGTACAGTACCCATTTGTCTCAGGTGCTGCAGTGCACGCTGGTGTTTGAGCATGAGCACTCCAGACAGTGCAATGCCAGTGCTTCCTTCTATTTTTGGTAGTGCTCTCTCTGTAGTTCCTTCCCATCATGTAATTTCAGCAAATGTTTCCAAAGAGGCATCTGTCTCAGGCCTACCATTATCTTGGCAAATATTGCCCGCGTTCCCAGGGGTGAGCTTGACAGTCACATGGGATTTTAGACACTGGAAAAGTTAGCTCCAAGGGGAATGGTTTCAAACTGAAAGAAGGTAGATCCAGATCAGACATTAGGAAAAAATTCTTCACTGTGACAGTGGTGAGGCCCTGGCACAGGTTGCCCAGAGGAGCTGTGGCTGCCCCATCCCTGGCCAGGTTCGACAGGGCTTGGAGCAACCTGGCCTAATGGAAGGTGTCCCTGCCCATGGCAAGGGGGGATGGAACCAGATGATCCCCCATCATGGATGAAGCCCATTCAAGGGCATAAACCCAAGAGCCAGTCACGGGCTTGGCTGCTGAAGGCAAACCTGGAAGTGTTGAAGAAAACACAAGGCTGAGGCTGGCAAGTGTGCTGATGTAAATAAAAAGCAATAGAGTCATGGTGTTCAGGCTCCTAGCTTTTGGGTGTTTTGTGCCTAACAAGGTTCCCTTTACCTTTTTGATAACACATATTTATGAACATAGGGATTAGTACTTGCTTCTTTCCCATCTTTGCCGTTGTCTTACTTCCGTTACACGTCCTTGGTTTTGGACATAATATTTGTACAGCTGCAGATGAAGCACCAAGAAATGTCCTTTCAGTAAGTGCTTAGTGGAGTATACCCTAGGCTTTGAAAGCTCCGGTAAATACACTCTCTGTTTTTATAATCAGCCCTTGATTCTGTTTTAGATGCACGAGTATTCATAGCAAATAACCACAGAGGAGCCGTGTGGGCTGGATCAAGGGAGGGAGGCATTTTACAGTGACCTGCTCCCCAAATATCATTCCCCGAAGCACAATGGCCTCAATAGCCATTTCTGTTTTGGCTCAGGGCTGATCCTAGGCTGCAGTGCTGAGGTCAGGATGCATTACTCCTTGCAGCCGAGTGTTTTGAGTGCAGAGGTGGAGGAAAGTCTTGTCCCAGGAACACAAATCCCTAGACCTTGGCAGGCCTGTGAGAAAGACAGGGTGTGTGGCTACAGTTGGACCTAGGTGAGCAAAGTTAATTCATATCCCTCCCTCTCCTTTCAGCCTGAAGACAGTGAAGTTCACACTGTAGAGGTCAGGATGAAGTGGCTGTACGCCAGGAGAGATGATGTTAGCCTCAGTGCTTATTTCTTTTTGAACCAAAAGGAGTCTGTGTGTTGAGTAGCCCAAGTGCTCTCAGGAGGCCTCTTCAAATGGCTCTGCTTGTCTCTCCGGAGCAGCTTGTTAGATAAGAAACGTGGTGGTGCTGCTGGCAATACTTTTGCCACCAGCCCCTTTCGCAGCTCGCTAATTAACCATCTTTTTCTCTCTGCTCTCTTTCCCTTCTTCATTTCCAGCAGTTGCAGCAGCAGTCACATTTGCCTCGGCAGCACCTACAGCAACAGCGGAGCCCGTATCCAGTGCAACAGGTCAATCAGTTCCAAGGTAAAAGTCAAATTCTTTTTCCTATATTGGAGCCAACGTATTGCCCCCGTAGCAGGCATGTGAAAGCTCACATGTTTTGCGGACACCAGGGTTTAAGCAGTGTGCCAGAACAGGAAGACAGGCCATGGCACACTTGCACCTACCACATGTTTTACCAAAGGGGAATGCCCAGGTTAGTGTGTTTAGTTGAGTTTCCAGTTTCCTCTCTTCTTCCCCTCAGTGGAAGCTGCAGTTTTTATTTGACATTTATTTTGCCTCTTTGACATCTGGATTCTATGGTTTTATCTCATTTGCCTCAACTCTCTTTATGCTCTTTTTCTTTCCAAGCTAGTGTCTCTCACTGTATCTTGGTGTTAGCCCTCTTCATTCCCCACTTTATAGTTTGATGCACAGAGAATTTCAGAAAGGTCATCCTTATCTGGAGAAGTGACTGGTAAATGAGGGAAGTATCTGTCAGTGAAATACCTGACATGGAAATGGAGGATGTTAATGAACTCAAAAAAGCTCAAAGAGTATTCAGTGTGTTCACAGAAAACTGAAGAATGTAAGTGCAGTCATTTTGGCTTAGAAAAATAAGTTAAGTCTGAGCTTTTTAGGTGCAAAGCATCAGCTAAACGTCTTCACTAACCATGGATTCTAAATAGACATGAAACAAACATGCAGCTGCACTGTGTAGTCATGATAGTGTCATGTACTGCAAGAGACAACAAGGGAGGCAAGCAGATTGCAGTTCTCCTACCCAGGAAGCCAACAGGCAGTCACATCTTCTGCCAGTATATATAAGGGTAGCTCCTTCTAATCGCCTTCTCATTCACCTTTGGCAGCATAAATTCTGTATAAAATTATTTTTTCCTCCCAATAATTCATTTGCAAAATCCAAATGTATGTGCACACTGCCACACATTGAGATGCACATGTGAAATCTTTCTGCATTAATGCTTCTTTGAAACCTTGCCTTCATATGTATTATTTAAAAGAAATGGAGAAGAGAGTTTAGGTTAATCTGAGAGAGCAAGGAATTAATTTTCATAAATGAGCTGATTTAAATATAAATATTTCACTATTTTTCCTATTTTGTCACAAGGATGTAATCCAGTGCAGTAGGTTATGTGCAAATGAGACCAGAAGGTGGCCCAATGTCTTAAAATCTGTTGCATCTCTCTTTTAACTACTCCTTGTCTGATCTCCTGTCTCTGATGCCAAACACGCTAGTTAATGAAACTAGAGTGTGAACTACTTGCTGGTAGTGACTCCTTTGGAGGTGTTCAACTGCCATTTTCAATTTAAAAATAGCTAGAGATGCATTATGTAAGGGATTAATATCACCTGTATCTTCAGCACTTGCTGGAGGTGCTGTAAAATGAGGCTGCCTCTAATCACGGGAGAAGGAGGTGATCTAAATGAACAAAAATCAAGGGCACCACAATGCCAATCATTATGGAAACAGTTTGCTATCATGGAAAAAGTAAAAGCTGCCGCTCTGTTTGCCCCATTCAAGCAAGATCTAGATAGTGTCTCTTCATGCTACAAAGTGTTTCATTTATCTGTACACTGGAGCTAAAAGCATCCTCCAGAAGCTTATGCTGCTGTGACAGAAAGGCAGTGTAGCCATCCTGTTTGTTATGTGCAAAACTGGAGAAATGGGACTTCCTTTTTTCATTCCCATTTCCCACAGAAGCCAAGCCAATGTAAACGACAGGGCCCAGTACTCTGTTTTCCATGGATGCTGTCTGCCACCGAGGGGCAACTCATAGGGGCCAATTGAAGAACACTCAGATTTTGATGCACAGTTTGTGACTCTTAAAGCAACTGTCTCATATTTACATCTTGCATTTAGTAATGTTTGAGTTGGGTGGAACTGTGTGCCTCATCCTCTCACAGCTTCACCAGCAGGGTATTGTATGTAGTTGAGGATGGTAGTGACTGAAGGCCACAATGAACCCATGGCATAATCAGAGCTCCAGTGATTGTTTTTAAATAAAGACAGTAAATACAGAGAGATATTGGCTTCCCAGGAATCAATAGCTCCCCCCACCCCTGAAAGGAAGACACAAGGATGGTTCAGCTATCTGCCACGGTGTGGAATTTAACGAGGTTAGGATTTTCTGGTTTCCCATCACTGGCCTAAGGTGGAACAAAATGTGCTTATACTATCGATTCACTAATACACTCTTCCTGCTGTAAGTGTCCACAAAAACCAATTTTTCTTCTTTCCATGGACTTAATCAGTAACAATGATACAGAAATCCATTCATTTATGCCTCCTGAGCTATTAAAAAATTGATTGGCCTTCTGAGCCTGACATTTCCATTTTCAAGGCTCACTTTTGAAAGACAATGGAGATATTTAAGAGAGAGCTTCAAATGGTAAACTGAAGTTCAGCTGCTTTGCTGACATTGAAGACCACTGGAAGCTTTCTCGCTTGCTAGAAGCTGAATTAGACTTATCTGAAGAAGACAAGTGCTACTGAATTACAGTGTGGATGCAACTTTGAAGTCTTAGGGACTAATTTTTTCATGGGGGAGGGTGCACATTGTCACTGGTCCTGGATGGAAAAATACACACAAAAGAAAAGAATCAGGTTTACTTTTGAAAGGGCACTTTGACTCCCAGGTCACTTCTTAAAACTTTAATCTCTGGTGCTACTGAGGTAAGAGAAAGGCAGGCCTGTTTTAGTGCTGCATCTTCTGTGTCTGTCTAGCTCAGGCACCGGAGCAGTTATCATCAGGGAGGCAACCATGGCTGAAATCATGCACTTGTGCTGCCTCAATTCTTCAAGAATCTGAAGCCATTAATCCTTTTGGGTGCATATCCCCAAACTGTCATAATTGAGAATTACTTAGAAAGTAAATCATTGGCCTTTTAATCTTGCCAGCCTCCTTTTAGGCCTTAAGGGAAATTAGCCTACTTGCCCGCATCAATGGTATTCTCTTCTAAGCAGTATCCTGCTTCACAAGTTGAATACATAACACAAGCAGTGATTCTTGCTTAGGGTAGCACTTGAGCTGTTTTGACTGTTGCCTCCAAGGAGAGGGGACTTGTCAGGTCAGGAGAGAGGCTGCAGCTAGTGTGAGCTGGGGAACGCATCACCTCTGAAATGCAACTAACGTTAGGCAGCAAGCATACCCCCCAAGGATGGATAACTTTCTAGCTCTGCTAACCTCCATGGGAAACTATAACTTCTTCACTCAGAAAGCACAGCCATCTGAAATCCTTCTGTGGTGCAGAAAGCTGCTACAGATTCTCTCTTATCATTAATTAAGATTTACAGGTTTCTGTTTTTTAATTCCCTTCCTCCCTTTTTGGTGTAGGTTCTCCCCAGGATATAGCAGCTGCAAGAAACCAGGTGGCACTCCAGAGCATGAGGACATCCCGAATGATGGCGCAGAACGTCAGCATGATGGCAATGGGTCCCTCCCAAAGCGCGAGCACGCTGCCCTCGACCGCAGGCCAGTCAGATATGGGCATGGCTCCTTACAGCAACGCCTCTTCCAGCCAGCCGGGAATGTACAGTATGAGCACAGGGATGAGCCAAATGTTGCAGCACCCAAACCAAAGTGGCATGAACATGGCACATAACACAGGGCAGGGGACAAGGCAGCCTGCCTCTGGACAAGCGGTGGGAATGGTCGGCAATTTTGGTCAGAACATGCTGGTAAACTCTGCTCTTCCCCAGCACCAGCAGCAGATGAAAGGAGCTGGGGGCCAGGTCTTACCCAGGCCACAAGCACCACAACTTCAAAACCTGATGGGGACTGTCCCCCAGGGAACACAAAACTGGCAGCAGCGAGGCTTGCAAGGTATACCTGGAAGGACTAACAGTGAAATGGGACCCTTCAATAATGGCACAACATACCCGATGCAGTCTGTGCAGCCACGGCTGTCCAAGCACCATTTCCCACAAGGGCTTAATCAGACAGTTGTGGACACAAGTGGAACAGTAAGAGCCCTGAACCCAGCGATGGGGAGACAACTGCTGCAACCACTACCTGGGCAACAAGGCGCTGGCCAGGCAAGGCCGATGGTGATGCCTGCAATAAGCCAAGGGGTCCCCACGATGTCTGGCTTTAGTCAGCCTCCGACACAGCAAATGCGAGGTGGTAACTTTGCTCAGAGTGGCCCAGGGCAGGCCTACGAGAGGAATCCCACTCAGGACTTATCTTACAACTACAGTAATGAAGGAGCAGGGGGGTCATTCTCCAGTTTAGCAGAGGGCACAGACCTCGTGGACTCCATCATTAAGAGCGGACCAGGGGATGAGTGGATACAAGAACTTGATGAGTTGTTCGGAAACCCCCAGTGAATAGGCTTGTATAGTCTAGAGCTTTGGTTGTTCCATCTGAAGAAGCAAAGAGAGTTGGATGTCTCCCCATCCTTGGATTGTTGGGGGTTTTGTTTGAATTGGTTTGGTCTGGGGTTATTTTGTTTTCTGTTGTTTTTAATTGTGCAAACTGAGCTGATCTGTAGCCAACTTTGGAAGATTCAGGGGATGATGAAAACATCGGCATCCCAAGCCTTCCACCAAGCAACCTGTGTTGCATGGCAGCCCTCACTGTGTGTGTGGGGAGCAGGGGGCAGGCAGATGGGGAAACTGGAAAAGCCAGCTGATGCCTCTGGTTGGGAAAAGGTGTTCTTTCCCACTGAAATAAGGCTTCATTGCACAGTGGTGTGGGGTGGTCCAGATCTCTCCCACCTCATGTAACTGTAAATACTGCAGCTTTCAGGGGAGCAGATGAAAACAGGCATGAGCAAAGCCTAAAGATGTCCATGGACGATTGCACAGGCCCTGGTTGGAAACAGGTTTAACCCCAGGAGCAGGCAGGTCCTGTTGAGCCATAGCCAGGCCCACAGGGCTAGCTCTGGGCTGTCACAAGGAGATGTGAAGCACACACTTGACAAACCTAAACAGTCACAGGGAGGTCACCATTTTCACAGCAGAGTGATAAAAATCCAATAAAGGTGTAGGAGAACATGAATTTGGCAGCATGGTGAGGTCAGTTTGGTTATGGGACTGCTGCTGGATATGGCTTAGGTGGGTGGGCTAACTTAATGAGCTGCTTAGTCCCCTTGGGACTCACAATAGTGCTTCCTTGTCAGAGCACTTTGGCATGTACCTGCTGCCAGGGGATGCAGAACAGCAGCTATGAGTGGTGTTGAAGGGCTAAGAGGTACCACAAGACATCAGCTCAGGTCCTAAGCAGGTCGCTCTCTCTCCTTCCTCTCTCCCCAGTATGTTTTCAGTTCAATCCCTTCCCTTCTTATACTTCAGTGTAAAGCAAGGTGAGTTGGCTGCACTTTATTCAGGTGAGCAACAACTGCCACAAAGGGGCAGGCAGGGGAGGAAAAAGCAGGCAAAAGAAAATCTACAGGGAGGGTTTGGCACATGGAATGAGTTCCTCCTCTCCTCTTGAAAAGTGCAAGTTTGGCAGGCAGGATTACCCTGGGGTGTCTGGGCTATTGATGTGGCATTATATGCAACCTGAAATCAGTTTTAAAAGGACATTTGGTTTAACCTCTCTGGTTTGCTGGAGTAAAGTTCACTGCAGTATTTGAAGAACAGGAATCAATGAAGGACTACTGTAAAGATCATTGACAAATGGGTAAAATCATTGATGTAATTATTACAAACATGGGGTCTGCCCAAATAAGCTGTTCGGTAATAGCAATGTATTCACTATCTCCACTGTGTGGACCAGTGCTGAGCAGCACTACAATGAAGTTGTGATACATCTTGCACACTGAGGCACCAGCCTCTGGTACCACTGCCTACACCAACTACCCAGCTACCAATTACCTCCTTGTGCGCTTGTCATGGTTTAAGCCGTAACTCACCCAGTTCGCTCACTCATTCCCCCCTCTTTCTTCCCCCGGCTCCCAGAGGGATGGGGAGAAGAATTGAAAGAATGCAACTCCCACAGGTTGAGATAAGAACAGTCCAGTAACTAAGGTATAACATAAACCACTGCTGCTACCACCAATAATAATAATGATAAGGGAAATACAAGGAAAGAGAATACAACTGCTCACCACCTGATACCAAGCCTGACCCAGCAGTGAACCCCCCTCTTCCAGGTCTCTGCCCTCCATTTTTTACATCCTGGGCAGGACGTGCTGTGGTATGGAATACCTCCTTGGTCAGTTTGGGTCAGGTGTGCTGTCTCTGCTTCCTCCCGGCTTCCCCTCCTCCCTGGCAGAGCATGAGGCTCAGAAAGTCCTTGGTCAGAGTAAACATTACTGAGCAGCAACTAAAAACATCAGTGTTATCAGCGCTGTTCCCAGTCCGAAAGCCAAAAACACAACACTGCACCAGCTACCAAGAAGGAGAAAAATGACTGCTGCTGCTGAACCCAGGACAGCGCTGCTCTGCTTGGGGCTGGTGATGTGAAGTGCTGAGCCGCTGAAATCCAGGGATGCTGAGGGGCTTGGCATCCTGTGTTTTCAAGTCCTGCCTTTCCCTGTGGAGCACAGACATGCATCAAGTTAAAGGAGTGGGAGCAAAATGGGCCTGGAACCATCTCAGCACCCTGTTATGGTTCTCTTTTGTGCAGTTACCCCTTGCAGGGCTTACCTAGGTGAGGAGAAGCGTCTTTTAAATGCTATAATGTAGGCAGGACAAGCTGCACTTTTTAAAATGCTTTAGTTACATCTCCTTTAGCTAACCCCTTTTTAAAACACAGCGTGAGGACCTATTCCAGTTCCTGCTGAAGACAATAGAGGTCTTCCTGTCCACTGCTTCAGCAGGAACCAGGGCAGCGCCTAATTCAGTGAAGGACAGCACCAGCCACAGTTTTCAGTCCGTGTTGTGGGTAAGCAGCTCTTGGTGGATTGAAGAGACAGGCAAAGGAGAGAAACGGTACCCTGAGGGGATGAGGGCATTGTGCGTGTGTGTCTGTGTGAGTGTGTGGGTGAAAGAAGCAATGGGCTGGTGTGGCACAACCTGTCCTGTGTGGCAGAGGTGTGCCAGGATGAGGAGGCAGCGAGCTGACAGCACTGAGGCTGGCACAGCATCCCTTCCTCGGGTGCCAGTGATCAGGGGTCGCCTGCCAGCACAGAGCTGCGCAGTGCGGGGTTAGAAACACACAGCCACCAAGTGCAAATCCGCGTGTGTCAGGGAGATACGGGCTTTGGTGAATAAATGGTGGTGAAGACTGAGTCTCTGTTGTCTTTGTAAAGCTTCCTCCAAATACTCCGTACCGGGACCAAGTACTAGAGAGGTAGATTTTATTAGATTTGGGGTTGGGTTTTTTTTTTTCCTTTCTTACTATGGTGCTGATGTATATGTAATGTTAAAAAAAAATAAAAGTTATTTGTAAATATGTTTTTACAATTCTACAGATATCACTGGGTCTACTATCTGTAAAATATATACATATAAAATATATATATATACTGTTTGTTTAAAATAGAGTATTTTTATTTCATTCCTTAACTCATCCTTACTGCAGTGGTATTGCACTTCAGATGACATCTAATTGCTAATTTGTACTGTATCCCTGACAGCAACTTGCTCCATTTTACTCAGATTTTTCTAGTTTTCTGTTTTTACTTTGTACATTAAGCATTGCTTATTTCCTCTTAAGACATGTACAGAGCTCGGGAAATGTAGAGAAAGACCTGATGTTAACATACCACTTTTAAAGAAAAACAAATCAAAACAAACAAAAAAAGAACACCCAAATAAAAGATGGTTATCTGACTCATCTACCAGGCTGGCTTACAGGGTCATCTCTCGCCCCACTCCTGCGCCACGGTGGGTGATGTTCCAGGGGGAGGAGGGAAGCCAGCTCCAGAGCTGCCTCACTGCACCCTGCAGAGCTGCCCTTGCCTGCCCAGAGTCAGGGTGTTACAGGCAGGGTTCAGCCTGTGCCAGGCACACTGGAGCAGCTCACAACACGGAGGGCCCAGGAGACAGGAGTCCTGTCCCTGAAATCTGGGGAGGGGAAGTGGGGGGGAAGAAAGGAGGTGCAGGGTTGGATGTAGAAGTTGGAAAGAAGAGATGGGGGAACTGAAGGAGTGTGAAGACACATGCTTAGAGTAGTTCCCTACCTTCCACTACCACAGTGTGAGAAGTGTGTTGTCAGAAGCCCATTGGAAAGTGCATTTAGACCTGTTGAATTTATATAAAGTGAGATAAACATGCTGTGTGGCCTTCAAGGCTCAACACTGGCTGCTCTGTATCTCCAGTCTGCCAGGGAGTCATGGGGAATCAGGCACTGGATCTCTGTTTGCACAGCTTGCTCTTCAGGATGTCAGTGGAGCTTGGTTCCGTGTACAACCTTTAAGGTGAGCTTCCTCTTCTCTCCTTACTGTCAGTCCTTTACCATTCATTCTAGATGTGGAAAATGAGGCAAAAGGAGGAGGCTGGCACAGATCAGAGCAGTTTGCCAGAGCACCTCCTCAGCATGTGCTGGCAGAGGCCTTGCTGAGAAAAGATGCTTTCAGCAAAGAGGCCCCTAAGTACTGACTGGCTTTGAAGCTGCAGCAGGGACCATCGTCGTTTCTGACTGTGGCTGACAGATGAACATTTGCATCAACCCACAGTGTATGCTGTGTGTGCAGCCTGACACTGACTCCTCCATCTGCAGGCAGGAAATGGTGTGGCTCTCACTAGAGTTAAACCCAGTGCTGAATCTGACAGCATCCATTTGTTACAGGTGTATTTTGTCTTTAATTATAGAGGAGTCAGTCTTCAAAACTTCTGCATTGTAGGCATTCTGCCCTGGCTTAGTGGGGAAAAAGACTCAGAAGAGAGGTGGGATCCTTCCTCAGCTCTGGGCTGACTTCTGCCCCCTCGTTAGCTGATGCAGCTCCTAAAGCATTAGGTTCATGTTTCTTCCCAGCACTCTAGCTTTGTGCTGCTGGATGATGCTTTGCAGCCTCACACCTGCATTTCTTGGCATGTGACATTGTCCCTGTGTGATAGCAGTTTATTCCTTTCTATGGAATAGGACAAAACAGCACAGACTAGTAAATGGGCATGGCAAGCTGCCTATAAATATGCCAGACCACTACAGCAGGTAAGCTTGGAATGGGATAACTTCAGAGGCAAAGACATATTCGATTACAGCTAGCCACCTCCGGGCCTCCTCTAGTGGGTATTTCATGCCTGTTGGGTAGTTTGGGCTTCTGCCTTGGTTTTGATTGCAGCGGCAACACTTTCTGCTGCCAATGACCGTCTGACAGCACCACTGGCAGGTGAGCAGGTGGATTTTCTGATTTTCAGCCCATGCAAGGAAAGGCAGTGGAAGTATTCCTGGTGATTTCTGTGGTGGTTAAATCTGGCACTGTCGTGCTTTCTCTGCGGAGATAAGTACTGGAGAGTTGCCCTTTCTGCAGTTCTATCAGCTCCAGCCTTTTCACCACCATGATCTGTCTTTTTCTCCTTGGCAGACATTATCGAGCCCAAGTCTTGCACCTTTGCACTTGTTTCATTCCGTTGTTTCAAACGTCATTTCAGCCTTTGACACCCACAGGCACTAAGTTGTGTCTTTTAGTCACAACCTGTTTCATTTGAAAGGTTATTATGAACCTGATCCAACACAACTGTTTTCTGGTCAGGTTATCAGCATCAATATACTTTAAGAAAGGCCATAAACATATTTAGGTTTGATATTAGGAAGAAGTTCTTCACTGTGAGGGTGGTGGGGCCCTAGAATTACTTGTCCAGAGAAGCCGTGGATACCGTATCCCTGGCAGTGTTCAAAGCCAGGCTGGATGGGGCTTGGAGCAATCTTGTCTAGTGAAAGGTGGCCCTGCCCATGGCAGGGGAGTTGGAACTGAATGAGCTTTAAGGTCCCTTACAACACAAACCATGATTCTGTGATTCAGTGATGTTCATTATATTGACCTGACTGAACACCACTATAATGTGTCGTATTTTGGCCAAATCACGTCTTCAGTGGCATGACAAGGAAAATCTCTGCCTGCTGGCTTTAGCATGAGTATATTCAACATTGCCTAAATAGTTGGAGTTATCAGAAGGTACCAAAACAGGCACGGCCCTGCTTCTCTGTTTTTCTACATAGTTTAAATTGACTATCAGCATACTTCAAGCTCATGGTGGCAAGCCATGCCTCTCCCTGCCTTTAACAGCAAACTGTTTTCATAGCCAGTTTGCTTTTCATTGTCATTTTATGATTCCCAGAGCTGTGGCCATGCTGGGATGTTTGTCTAGTCCGTTTCACACCCCAGCCATCTGTGCCTCGGTGGGAGAAATGCAGTAGACCCAATTGTTAGGCAAGCATCTGTGCTGCCTTTCTGTCTGGGCTGACTCTCCCTCTCACAAGTGCTGCGCTGTGGGTACAGTCTGTCTTCAGGAGGCTTTGTGTGAAGACTGGAATCTGCCTACAGGAGGGCCCCACTTCTACCAGAGGAGTGTTTGAGCATGTGTTGAACTGTAAACGTGCGCATAAAATCAAAAGGCCTTCACTAGGGTCAAGTGCAGTTTTGAATGTTTTCCTGAAGAAAGCACTGTTTCCAGACATGTTTAAACAGCCTCCTGCAGTGGGACTGGATGTACTTGGAAAACTGGGACCTCGCAGCCATGTATTGCATCGCAGCGTGTTTTTACAGTTGTGCAGAATGGATGGCACTGCTGGGGGAAGTAAAGAGGAGTAAAGAACACTACAGAGGCGCTGGCAAAGCTGAAGGACATTGGGTAAGATGGGCTGATGCTCGCAGTGCCAGTTGTAACTAAATTAGTGAATTAATGGCTTTAGTTTGATGTAATTTGTTGAGGGTTTACTATACTGTATGGGAAAACAGGACATCTAATTGCAACTGCAGACATGACATGATATTTTGTCTTACTGACTCTTTTTCAAGAGTGTAGGGGAAGGAGAAAGCACAAACAGCTTGGGAAAAGCCCGCATTTTCCATTGCAACGAGCTGTTAGTAAAAGAGCTTTGATGCTTTATTCACATTCAGCTTGTCATTTTTTGCTGTTCAGGGAAAGCATCCATGTTACTTATTTATTAAAACAAAAATCTTCAGAACCATTTACGGAGTTTCTTCATAATGCTGAAGTCCAGGTATTTATCCAGAAAGCTGTTACCAATCCCTGCTGCAGCCAGGGTTATCAAGCAAATTAGAATTATCAAACTCATATAAAACCCTGTTAACCTGGAAGTGGAAAGCAGAAAGATACTGTTAGTGTGGTACATGGTGTGTTTACAGTGAAACTGTTTGTCCACACCAGTTAAGAAGGGGTGTGTAGAATCAGACAGGATCACTGCTGCAATGCTATCCTGCGGTGTTTTGGTAATGAACCATTCCCACATGCGGCTGTTGCTAGGGAGGAAAGAGATTCCCAGTCTCCTCTCTTTGGGAAAACTCTCCCCAGTGTTTCTAAATATTCACATAGACGTTAAGAACTTGCTCCAGGATGAAGCTACCTGATCCCAGTACTGTGAAGACCTATAGGTAAAGCCACAAACAAGCTTGAGCACCTCACCACAACTCTAGATGCAGGAATGTGGGAGAGAAGCCTTAGGGACAGAGGGGGAGGTGTCTGTATCTCTTACATCCACATCTGTTGGTTGGGTAGTTTCCACTGAGCTGAGAGGTCTGCTTCTGGGCTATCACTTTGACCTGGAGGTTGATTTTTGCACCAGAAAGGAAGAGCATTGATCCTAAAAACCCAGTGATTCAGGTACTTGCCAGGGATGGAGAGGATCAGGTTATTTTATTTGTACAAAATTGAAAACTCCCACAGAAGAGGCTGGGAGAGCCCTTCAGCTCTGCAACACTTTTTGAGCACATGTGAGCTGGGAGCTTCCCCTTCATGCAAACTCTCTGGGGTCTGCTCTCAGTTGCCTTGGTGCAGACTCTGGTCTGATAGTTCTATTTTAGGATTTGCTGCTGGGTTGACCTCTGCCAGCAGAGCGAGCAACAAAAGATGTATTTGGAGAATCCCATCATGTCACTATTGGAGAGAGGTCTGAGGAGCTTGTCAGCCTTCAGTTTATAGCTACCTATCCCCTTACCCACAGAGGTCAAAGAGATTAGGTGCTCAGGGAGCCTAAGAATCTCTCTGGTGCCTAAAGACTTGGTCTAAGTAGTCTTTCTGGGCATGCTGCGTCTATGTGTGGATTTGAAAATGGTTAAGTAAGAGATTTTCTCAGTTTCAGGAGAGTATGAAAGAATTTGTTAGCTGAGCCCTTTAAGTATCCGTCAGAGCCAGCTGGAGGGAAGGGTAGTGGATACAGCTCACGTGCAAAAGTCACTCCAGCACACAAACCAAGTAGAGGTGCGTATTCCTGCTGTGTTGTTAAAAATTCCAGGCCCGGCAAATCTGAACTGCAGTTCATGTAGTCAAGTGCTCAAGAAAGTGTCGTAACCAGCTCTTTGAGCATGTGGAGCTGGTTTGTCTTTATAATCAGCACGGCTGTAGTCAGTGACTCCAGCTGAGAATCGGTGTGAAGACTAATTACCTCTGTGCTCGTAGTGCTGCTGCAGCCTTGTTGTATGTTTGGGGCCAGGTTCCGCCTGCCTGACTTGTGCTGACCTGTAGCTGAAGTACTGCTGGAGGTTAGCAGCAGGCAGGCCTGCAGCAGCAGGTCTTGTGAGCAAAGCCATTTCTTAGGGCTGACAGGCTGAATCTTGGCACCCTCCATTCAATACAAAGATATCAGAGTCTCACCAGAATGCAGAGCTCTAACAGTGAAGCCAGACACTGTTCTCAGGCTTCCCTGAGAGGCTGAATCTATTGGTCTAAGAGTACTGAAGTAAAGCATGGGAAAGGTACCTAAAGAGGCCTACAAGAAAGCTGGAGACTTTTTACAAGGGCAAGTACAGATAGGACAAGAGGCAATGGCTTTAAACTGACAGAGGGGAGATTTAGATTAGATATAAGGAAGAAATTCTTCCCTGTTAGGGTGGCGAGGCACTGGCACAGGTTGCCCAGAGAAGCTGTGGCTGCCCCTTCCCTGGCAGTGCTCAAGGCCAGGTTGAATAGGGCTTGAAGCAACCTGGTGTAGTGGAAGGTGTCCCTGCCCGTGGCAGGGCAGATGAAACCAGATGATCTTTAAGGTCCTTCCCAACCCAAACCAAAACCATTCTATGATTCTGTAATGATTCTATGATTTGTTAAACAAAGGACTTGATAGTTTGGTGATTAGAGTCCATTACGCTCTACTTGTTCATTTGTTTACATGAGTTTGTTCCCCAAACTTCCTTAATAGTTGCTAGTCTTGTGGCTGGTGTTCACTGCATCATTTGAATTAGTGCATCTCTTACTGGGAGATACAAAATTGTCTCCATTTGTTTGCTCTGGCAAACATAGTCTCTCTTTCTCTTAAGCAACAGATCTTCCAAAGAGGGTAAAGGATTGGTGGAGGCTGTAGTGAAGGAGAATGGGAACACCAGTACACAAGCTATAGAAAATAGCCCAGTAGTACTGTCTTTTGCTGCTGCAGGATCATTCACTGCAAAATAGTCTGATGTTTTGTATCTTCCTCTAGTAATATACATTACAATTCCTTTAATTTTATGATAAGCATGTATTGTGTTGTTTTTTTTTTTACAACTGATATGTGTGCTGGAAGAGGAGCCTTAGGTCAGGACACAGAAGATGGTTCAATGGCTTCAGTGAAACAGGAAATAAACAGTGTGTTTGAGTGTTTCTAGTGGAGGGGTGTTTTGCCAGTGTGCATGTTTGTTGAAGCAGAATTCATGTTTACAAGATGTTATGCACTTGTAAACATGAATTCATTAACATGTTTATCTGAAGCTGTGTTCTCTTATCTGCTTGGCAAAAGTTCATCAGCGTACAAGGACAGACTCACTTGCTTCCTTTGGTGCGTTTTGCGTCGCTAGAGTAAATCTTAATGTGACAAGCTGAGGCAAAAGGAAAATCTCAGCAGGCAGGCACTTGCCTGAGCGCGAGCCTTGCTTGAGCAGTCTCTCATTTGTTCCACAGCAGCCCTGAGCTGCAAAACTGTGCTTCTGTTTTCAGACCTCTCCAAGTCTGGCTGTCGTTCTTCTCAGTACAAAGCAGGCACCCACAAGGTGAGTATCAAACCTTCTCCTTCTTGTAACCTGTAGCACATGCACAACTTAACCTTGGCTTCTACTGTAACAGCCAGCCCTCCTCCTGCTTTAGACCTCTCACTGACACTTTACACGTGTTACATCCAGTTATAGTCACTTTCCATTGTGAGCCCTTGGCTCTCAGCCCAGCTTCAGACCACAGCCTGGAGCTTTTAACCTGCATTCAGATGGTAACTCCTTACCTTCCTCTCACAGACTGTATGTAACCACGGAAGTACTTGTAGCGGGCAAACACGTACAGCACACCCAGAAAGGAAGCTAATTCTAATAAAGACAAGATTGGGGGTGCGGGGGAGGGGGGTGTAAAAAGTTAGAAAACTTAAAAATGAGGATCGTGGACACTAAAGTAACCACTAGGGTTAACCATTTTAATGATGTTTTCTAGTTCTATGGCTCCGGAGATTTTCATAGCTACCCATACCCTGGGAAGTTCTTTTGGGAAAGAATTATTATGTCTGTATCCTTAAACATTCACTGCAGGAGGCTCTTGATATGGGTTTACAGATAGAGGTGGTTATAGGACTCTCCAGAAAAATCTCAAAGCATTCCCAGAAAAGGAGCTCTTAAGACCTGACAGGAATCTCTAGCCCCTCCCCCCAGTTTGCCAGTTATCCCAGAGACAGGATAGTGGGTTGGAGCACTGTGGCTTGACCCAGCACTGTCATTTCTTATTGTTATGGCAGTTCATGCTAAAGGGGAGTGTTTGTTTTGGAAAGAGAATCTTATTTATGTTGTAAATAACCTGCTTTGCATTTATATAGCAGCTTTTATCCAAGAACATGAGAGAAGGCTGTAGTGAAGTTAGCTTTCTGACCTCCCTGAGGGAAGAGTATAAAGTCACCTCCATTTGATAGATGGAGCAGGGTGTGTAGGTCAGTCGTATTATCCAGGACTAAGCAGTGTTAGTTAATTCTGTGTTCTTTCAAACCCTGTGAGCATTAGAGAGGACAGCTTTTACTGTGCTCTGGATTAACTCATGTAAACATGCCTATAGCAGATACTCAGCTGAAAAAATTACTTAGAGGGGAGGCTAAAGCAATCCTTATTTTTACATGTGACAGCACCGTCTCTGTTGCTGGCTAGCAACTGTGATCTTCCTTGATTCAAGTGTCTCTCTATGAGCACATGTATTACTTCACATCCAATTTGTTGACTTAAGTGGTGCTACTTTGAGTTTACATTGGATTTGCAAAAGAGATGGGACTGTAGCTATCAGAAAGCCTCAAAACAAAATAACATAGAGAATTGAGAAGAAAGCTAGCTGTTCAGGATGGAGTGGGCATGAGCTAGTTATCCTTTCTCCAGCCCACGGATTTCATGCTTCTAAAAACATCAGCTGGGGACGGTTTAAGAAAGCAGAAGAATGCAAAAGTTAGGCTCTGTCAAAAGTTTTGGCTCTATCAGAGTCCACTGTTAGGAGATAGCATGGACCGACCTTGAAAAGACCAACAGAGTGAGAGGTATGAAAGCTCTGTGGTGTCTGAGCTCAGAACACTTGGTAAAAAAATGCTCCCCTGACAGGTGCCTGGGAAAACACAATAGGTTTTCAGGAGTCCCTGCTGCATACCATATATACGGTATGTAGGGCTGGAGATGCTGCTGTAATGACTGAGCTTCAGTGCTATGTCCCAGAACAAACAAATGAGTCATAGCCCAGTGGTGGTGTCACTCATCTGGGATGTAAAAACCCAAAGCTTTCCTGGCTTTAGTTCTGTCTCCACCAGCCAGGGGTCCAGCCACAGGGATGAGTGCTCTGACCTGAGCTTTTTCAGGCTGCCTCCTCCCAAGGGACGATAGCTATGCTTGATGTCCTGGTAGAACTGTCCCATAACGTGCAAATAGTTGTTCAGGGAAGCATCTGGGAGCTGCTTTTCTGAATGATTCACCCTGAAAATCCACTGACTGTATGACAGATGTGCCACATACTGGCTGCTTGGTTTGCACAGAGAAGTAAAAGCTGGTGGGCTATGTGAAATGCCATGACTAAGTGGGGATTTCAGTGTCACGGAGCACTGTTCTAGGCAGGCTGTGCTAAGATAATGCAATTAAAAGGAGGGGAAAAGAAGTCTACAGCAATTTACCTCCTTATGAAACTAAAGTGTTTTAAAAAGTTATGTAAAACTTCTCAGTCCAAGATACAAATGGAGAGTGTTTACCTTGATTAAAAAAATACCCGGCAGTCCAGAGGGCAGTCAGGAATATTGGGTAAAACTCCACACAGTTTTGTCTGCAGAATAAATTTGAAAGAACATTATTAGACTGGAATGGAAAAGAACTATGGGTGGGATCTTCAAAGAGAATCAGCTTTGGCTTCATTTTACTGCCACTAAAGTGAATACTATTGAATCCAGTGGGAGCACAATCAAGACAGAATGAGGCACTCTTAACATTTTTCTTCTTTTTAATCTCAAATACAGATTGTTTAAAATATTTTCCTCATACTAACACTTGGACAAGGGTCTGGATCCCAGCTACATGGAAATAAATGGGACAAATGATCCTGAACCAAGTGCGTGCGCAGCAGAGGCAGGCAGGAATTCCAGCACATGAATGTGATGTTAATCACTTCTCTCCATACTTGGTATGCAGGTTTATGGGTCAGCATTCCTAGGTCTGCAAGAGGAAGCACAGAGCTGTGTGTAGGCAGCTTGGATTGCTCTGCTGAGGCCTGCTGCCTTTATGAAGTGCTATCAGACACAGACAGCTCATGATAGATCTTCTTACTGCCAGGACCATAACATCTTTATTTGTGGACATCATCAGTTTTCCCACCAATGTTTTCTTGGTTGTTCTGAATTAATTTCTTTTTAATGCATTAGACAACCTTCTATATCTAACATGTTCTGTTATCTAACGTGTTGTCTGATGGCTATGTCTCGTTCCTGTTAACCACTACAGCTACAGTTACAGCGGACAGAATTGTTTGAAATAAATATAAATACTTTTGGATAGGGTCATTAGCTAATCACAGGCTGAAGCTCTTTAGGAAAACAGTCTTCTTAGACAGGCTGTTCCACTGTTATTTAATGTGGAGACAGAGGTTTTCTGTGCTCTTGTCTTCCAGAGTTTGATGTCAGCCACAGTCCAAGAACTGACATCACAGCTTGCTAGATCCAGAACATTTGCACTCCTTAAGTTACAACCCATTAGCTCTCAGCCCCTGCTTAGGTTTGGGTAATCTATCTGCCTAGTTTGAGCAGAATTTGAGCAGTGACTTTTAAATGAGTTAAAACTTACCCCTGAAAGGTTTGAAAAGCAACCTGCTCATAATTTTTCATTATTTCCTTTTTGAGCAAAGGATGTAAAGAAAAGGAAACATTTCAAGACAACATTTTTGCTTCTCCTCTGGACTGAACTGTTATTTATTGCCACCAACTTAATGATCTCTGGACTTACTGTGCACGAAATGTTCTATCAAATTCTGGAGCTCCAGTGACAGCCGGGGGGATGACCTTGTGCTTCATTCTTGATTTCCCCACCAGCCAAGCAAAATGACCTGCAAGCAAGAATAAGGGCTCTTGAATTACACAGTTCTTTGGTTCAGATGCACCCCTAACATGTCAGTAATTTTTAAAAGAGAGATCATTGTTCTTCAGCTCTTTTCATTCTGTTTTACAGAGAGAGACCAATAGAAGATAAAATAGTTTTTCCCTGCAAAAGTTTACATCTTATCTTTAAGAGTGGCACTCACAAGGAAGGGGGGAAATGGCTTTCATGAATATATTCATTCTCTTTCTGCATTTGCTGCACTTGCAGTGACTTCAATATCCTTCTGCTTCACCTGAATCCTAGAGCTGCACAGCCTAGGAGCAGTCCAGTCACCCTGCAGTGGCACTGTGTTGCCTTAGCAGTACCACAGTAACCAAATTGCACTGACAGAGGTCACTTCCCTGCTTGCTTGAAGCACATACAGTCATTTTGATTTAGCGACACTAAGAGCTGTGATGCTTTGAAGTATGGGACAGTGTTACATCTTTGAAAACAAAAATCAGGTAGCTGCTTTTTTAAGGTTATTTACCCATATCTTATAGCACATGCTTTCCCATCTGTTGCTGTCTCGAACTCTCAAAATACAGCATGTTGGAAAGAGCAGACAGCTGCAGCTGGGGAGACTGCATCCTGTTCCCTTCTCTCCACCTCATCTGCTGGACAGCTCTCAGAGCTATCTGTTGCAGACCTATGCTGTTTCCACCTCCACTCATTGGACCTGATAGTATTTACCTGTCTTGTAAAAACCATTTTTAGAGCTCATACTGTGTGATGAAAAAGACAGGTTACTTACTGTACAGTGACTAAATATCAGCTACAAAAAAAAAAACAAAACAACCAATTAAACACTATCTCTGCTCTTCTGATCTATATTTCTAAGATCACTTCTGATGTATACATGTGTACCTCATTTGACTGATGTCCTTATTGTAAAAGTCTCCCCTTTAAAGCTGAACAAAGGCTTGCAAGGACAAAAGGCAATAGGCAGCAATTTTCCATATGCAGTTGAGCTATTAGGCATCACCCTGTCTGATTTTAAAACTCTCTGGGTACCTGGAGTTATTTTTCCAGCCATGTCATAGCCACCCTCTATGAGAAGCTAGCTCTCTGTCTTGTACCTAACTTCACCTGGATCCAGAAACCAGGCGCCCACCTGAGTTCACTAAAAAGACTTGTCTAAAGCGGAAGCCTAGAGCATACCTTCTGTCCTCCCTTCTGGGAGCAGTGGTATTAAAATAAAGCTAGAGAGCTGTCGTGTTTTACGCCCAGACGTAACTCAGAACCACACAGATGCCCTCTCACTCCCTCCTTCCTCCCCCCCCCCCCAGGGATGGGGAGGAGAATGAAAGAATGTAACTCCCACGGGTTGAGATAAGAGCAGTCCAGTAAAAAGGTATAACACAAACCACTACTGCTACCACCAATAATAACAATGATAAGGGAAATAACAAGGGAAGAGAACACAACTGCTCACCACCCGCCGACCGATACCCAGCCCAAACCAAGCAGTGATCTAACCCTTCTGGGTAACTGCTCCCAGTTTATATAGTGGGCATGACGTGCTGTGACATGGAATACCTCTTTGGTCAGTTTGGGTCAGGTGTCCTGTCTCTGCTTCCTCCTTGCAGTGATTGAGAGACGGGACGCAGCTTGATGCAAGCAAAATGTCGATTTATTAACAACCCTCGTACACTTATATATGTTTCTGTTACAAGCGTGTAACATGTTGATTGGTTAACTATTACAGCATATGTTTCAAGGTTGCAGTTATCAGTTCCCTCCTGCACATCTCTCAGCAGCTTTCCGTCCTAACTTTCTCAAACTTCTGCACGTACGCGAACTCTAGTAACCTTCAGGCAAGGCCTCAGAGCCTTTGGTTCACTGCCTTACAATTGTCAAGCAGTTGTCTGGATTGCTCACATGCCCATTCACAGCCAAATAGCTCTCCACAAATCCCTCTTTTTTTTTTGAGCAATCCAGACCTGATTCACAGGACGAGATAGCATGCCAATAATACACTTCCAGAAACAGCAAAAGATTAAAACAACAATAATCAACGCCATTAAAACTGTTCAGCCTTGTTTGATTAGTACTCCTAGCCACCCACTAATACCCCAACCCTGTAACAACTTTTGAAACCAATCCCATTCTGAGAGTACTTATAACTTTTGCACTCGTGAGAACCTAAAGTGTGTTTTTTGTAAGCAAGCAAGATTTACAGTCCAATTTAGCAACCTCCTTATCTTAGCTCCTTCTTATCTTCCAGGCCTGCATTCTTGTTTCATTAACTGTCCGGGAGTTGCTTCTTTTCCACAGTCGGCTGCACAGAGGTAACCAGGAGTTACCCCTGCTACATGGCCAACTGCACACACTTGCTTTCATTCAGAGCAGGCATATGTCCATTCTCTAACAAGAAATCATCCACATCTCCTGGCTTCCCCTCCCCCCTGGCAGAGTATGAGACTCAGAAAGTCCTTGGTCAGAGTAAACATTACTGAGCAGCAACTAAAAACATCGGTGTTATCAGTGCTGTTCCCAGGCTGAAAGTCAAAAACCCAGCACTGCACCAGGTACTAAGAAGGAGAAAAATGACTGCTACTGCTGAACCCAGGACAAGAGTCTAGTGATGCTGCCCTGTGCACTTCCTAGGTCTTAGCCTTGTGGCAAAGCCTTTTCCCAAAAAAGCATTTTCCCTCCTGTCTTCCCCCCATGTAAGTAATTACAGGCTGTGTTCAAGTGACCTCTTACCCTTGCTCTCCAGAGACTAAACAGAGCATCTCAGGATCTCTCTGTGAGGCAGGTTTACAGGACCTTTCACTGCATTTGCATCAAGCAAGACCTCCTCTGCTTCCACTCTCGTATCTCATGTTATGCCTGGTGATTCATCTGTTATTTGACACCTTATAGCCCTCCAGAAATGAAGAAATGGTAGCAGGGAAGGTTTAGGGAACATGCTTCAGGGAGACTGAAACCCATGGACGCACAAGAATTACCTCTGAGAAATATTTTCCCAGAAAACTTAACTGAAAAGTTACTTTTTAACTTCTGTCACCCTCAAAATAATTTATTTTTCATGACAAATGCTACTATGTGCTGGCAAATCATAGAATCATAGAATAGTTAGGGTTGGAAAGGACCTTAAGATCATCTAGTTCCAATCCCCATGCTATGGGCTCACTAAACCATGTCACCCAAGGCTCTGTCCAACCCGGCCTTGAACACCGCCAGGGATGGAGCATTCACAACTTCCCTGGGCAACCCATTCCAGTGCCTCACCACCCTTACAGTAAAGATTTTCCTGCTTATATCCAATCTAAACTTCCCGTTTAAGTTTGAACCCATTACCCCTTGTCCTCTCACCACAGTCCCTAATGAAGAGTCCCTCCCCAGCATCCCTATAGGTCCCCTTCAGGTATTGGAAGGCTGCTATGAGGTCTCCACGCAGCCTTCTCTTCTCCAAGCTGAACAGCCCCAATTTTCTCAGCCTATCTTCATACGAGAGGTGCTCCAGTCCCCTGATCATCCTTGTGGCCCTCCTCTGCACTTGTTCCAACAGTTCCATGTCCTTCTTGTGTTGGGGACACCAGAACTGCACACAATACTCCAAGTGAGGTCTCACAAGAGCAGAGTAAAGGGGCAGGAGCACCTCCCTCAACCTGCTGGTCACGCTCCTTTTGATGCAGCCCAGGATACGGTTGGCTTTCTGGGCTGCAAGCGCACACTGCTGGCTCATGTTTAGTTTCTCATCAACCAACACCCCCAAGTCCTTCTCCTCAGGGCTGCTCTGAATCTCTTCTCTGCCCAACCTGTAGCTGTGCCTGGGATTGCTCCGACCCAGGCGTAGGACCTTGCACTTGTCATGGTTAAACTTCATCAGGTTGGCATCAGCCCACCCCACAAGCGTGTCAAGGTCCCTCTGGATGGCATTCCTTCCCTCCAGTGTATCAACTGAGCCACACAGCTTGGTGTCATCGGCAAACCTGCTGAGGGCGCAATCCTCCCTGGCTTAACAGTCAGAGTGGTAGGTGAAACATAGTGTTTTGTGCAACAGTGGTTTTAGCCAGCAATGAGTTCCTTGTTTTCTGGCCACACTGAGCCACTTAATGCCTAGAACCAGCCTGGGACCAGGTTTTTTTCTACTCAGGAACTAAGGCAAGCCAATGCAGGTCATTGCATCCAAATCATTTGAATAAGAAGATTAAGGCACTGTAGGAGCCAAATTGGTTTTGTTCAGTACAATTAACCAAAGCAAATTGTCAAAGCCATGGCTTAACCCTGGTCTCAGCTGTACACGATTTGCCCTTGTACTTCTTGGTCAACAAGGCTTTGGTTTGAGGGGCATAGACATAGGCATGGGAGAGTGGCTGACCATAGGCAGAAACACGTTGTGCACAGCTGACCATCATAAAATGTACTTCTTTAGTGGCTTCCACTGTGATTGATGGGAACTTTGCTTCAGTTAGGGGCAAGTGGGCTTTTATATGCCATTGAAAACCACGCTGTGGCATGGGAGAACTAAAGTTATATCTGTCACCTTAAAAGAAAAGGTGAGCCTGGTGTGCCAAACAAGACGTGACAACCAGGGGCTCAAAATGAGCTCAGGAGAGGAATAATTACTGTATTTTTGTTAACTGCATAGGACTCGCCTTCTAGCTCCTTTCTGACGAATGGAAAGTAGTGATCTAACTTCAAACTTGAGTTTTGTGATTATGGTTCAGCAAGGGCTAAAGTACAGAATAAAGCAATGGGCGAGCTCTTCTGTCCCACCCACCAGAGGGCCTGTCGTGGGGACTCCAGGAAGCATTGCAGCAGGAGTAAGCAAAGATTTTCATAGCCTTTTCTTCCTCCTGTACCACGTTGTTCAATTCTAGCAGGCTAAATTACATGATTGAGGTAGTTACAAAATATGCTTGACTTGCCTTTGTTTGCCTTTTTTTGCTTTCATCTTCAGGTGGCATTTATGGTTACTGAGTTAATACCTTTAGTCTGAAAATATGGGACAAAGCAGGCTTCCATGGACCATTGCTCTCAAACATTTTATAAGTGTTAAAGAGCCTGTAGAGAAGCTGCTACCTGTATCACAGTACATGATGGTGCACATTAATCTGCACAGCCTGGCCTGACAACCTTTAAAAAAAATCAGATGTCTTTTTAATAATGTCTTGCTAGGTCCTGGAATTACTAAAACGGGTTTTAAAAGGTGCTAGTTCAGAGAGATGCTTCAAAATAGAGGAGTAGTGGGACTCCTGTCCTCCCTGTACTCTGCTGTATCAATAACTCGGATTCATTCTATCCTCTCATTGCATTCCCTTGTTTTCCCATCACTCTAAGAAACACTAATCTCTCAAGCAAATCTTCGCTGCTTAAAACTGAATTCATGACTGGAAACCACTTCTTGCATTGTATCTGCTCTTTCTTTCTACCCTAGAGCATTTCTTGCACAGATTAATCTCAGACTGACCTGATTCCTTGAATAAACTCACGGTTCTGAGACACAAAACCTTGCACCTCTGACTGCTGCTAAGTGAAACCTGACTTGCAGCACTGCCTCAGGGAGGTCATACTGCCCATTAGCACCTCCCTAACTCAGCACCAGAGGTTCAGAATTAAAAATAGAAGAGCAAAGAGGGCACCGAGTGCTGTGTATGTGCGGTGTATTTTGTTCACAGCAAGCAATCACATGCTGAGTTACCCCCCTTGTACGAATTGGTTATAACATATGATTATGGTACCAGTTTCACAATGTTCATTTGAACTGATAAATTGTGTTGGTTTGCCCATGCTAGAAAGCATGCTGAGAGTAAGCCAAGCTGTGATGAACTAAATCAGATCAGCACATCAGATTCATACACAGGTTTCTCTTTGGGCATGATGTCAGACTGACAGTGTAAATTCAAACCCAGGTTATCTTGTCTTTTATGTATTTTTAACTAAGATAAACTACTATGGATTAAACACCACAATGAAGAACATAGGTGTTTTCCCCCTGCCTTCACAGTTTCAGTATCTTACAATTCCTTGAATTTTCAAACTGCAACCCTTCGCTGGATCATGTTTGGTTTTGATCCTCCAAACTTTATGTTAAAAATCAAGGCAGGCAAGTTGAACTTTCACAGAAGCTGACGATAAATATTACCACCAGACAGAAATGTTCTGTGAAGATCACAAGGGAAGGTTGTAGCTGATCTGATGACAGAAAAAGTGCATGTAAGTTTTAGGGGCTTTTTATTTGCCTTCTGTTGTGTTGGGCTTCTTTTAATCCGGAAGGGTCACATTCTCAAGATTATTTTCTGCCAGGTACAAATGTTATTTCTTAATCTCATACTTGTATAGCACAAATGTCTTCAAAATGTGCCTTGTTTCCTAGTGTAAACACAACTGTTATGAATCAACATATTTCAAAGACAATAATGCCAAATGTTAAAAATGCTACTGCAGTTTTAGACTGATACACAGCAAAAGAGCATCTCAGACTTGACCACTTCTTTCCCTAGTCCTTGATTCTCAGAGGCGTATCAGCAGGGCATAGAATAAATCCATTTAGATCTTAAAGAAATGTAATGATAAGGACATAATATGGAATATCTCCTATTATTGCTGCCTGGTGTAAAGGTTTGCTGCTTTCTTTCATTTCAGGTACTTAGTATATATCTCTATTTCAGGAAGCAGCTTTTACAGCGCTTTCAATCCAGTACTGGGGTATTTGATTTCATAAATTTACTCTCACTTTGGAGGTTTTCAATTGTATAGGTGCCTAAATAAGAACTGAAACCAAGACATGATGTGGCTTTGGGGTTACTTTACATTTAGTTACACCTCTCACAACAGCACGATTCCAAAAAGTCAGCAAACAAAATAGAACTGAAAACAAATCAGTTTCTCCCACAGGGAAAAGTAATCTGTCTCAGTGAGCCAGCTCCCTCCCAGACTGCAGAGAGAGTAAACAGAGAGAGAAAATCCTAGGAGTTCTTGGGAATTAAAGTCACGGAGCAGCCAGTTTACCATTAAATAATTTCCAGTGCCTCAGAACTGGTAGAAGCCTCCCCCAGCCCCAGCCACGCAACCCCACAGATCTTACATTGCTGGAGAGCGGAAAGAAGAGAGACAGCCGCAAGGAAAATTAAATCACCAGCCATGTTCCCACCAGCTTCCGCGTGCAAGCAGGATGTGTGTATAGGAGAGAGGGCTTGAGTGAGCAATGAGGAAAAACAACAGGTGGGAAAATTACAGTGCTTTTCAGCACTGCAACAAAGGTCTGCCCAGGAAATAACACAGCCTAACTTTTTAAATCAGGAGTGCAGAATTACAGCCATTTTTCATTCCTGAACAAGTTCAGATGCAGTTAGCCAGTCCTGCCTGCTTCTCGCCTGCATGAAAGCGCCAAGAGAACAAAACCAGCCTTCCCTGCCTCTGTGGATTCAGCTGCTCTTTTATGTCTTTGGTTTCAGTTGCAATCTCTCTGGGGTGAGGACTTTTTGTTCCGTGTTTGTACAGGATCTAGTGCAGCGAGGTCTGCATCCATCACAAGTAGTGCCACTTGAGAGCAGCAGGTGCTGGAGACATGAGAGGGAAGCAGAGCTTTGTATCATACCTACATTTGATTTAGGGTTTTGTCTGACATGCACAACTTAGGCTCTGGCAGGTGACATGACAGCCACTTTACAGCCAGTCAGCATGCAGAAAGGCATTGCTCAGGATAGTTCAAAGGGTAAAACAACTGAGAAAGGAAGAAACATCTCCCTTCACTTCACTGCCTGGGCTACACTTTCTATAGCTTATGCCTGGTCCTAAAAAATGAGAGAGATTCTCTCAAGGAACATTTTTTTCATCAGCTAACCTTAACTAACAGGAAGCTTAGTGTTGTCAGCTTTTATGATCCCATAAGACCACTGGAACAAAACCAGTGTAATGTTCGTTGCTACTCCAGGATTATCCACTGTGCCCCAGCTGATATTAAAGTGAGATATTGCATTGACTTAATTCAAGTTTGCTGATTTTAAAAGCTAATGTAAAAAGGACTTTCAATTAGTTATTTCACCTTGCCAAATTTTAAAAGGTTATTTCTTAGGTGTTCATTCAGGATATTGTTCTTGCTAAAGATTGGAAGAGTAGATATACTGTAATAACAGTAGTTGGATGTTTGTGCTTTGTAACTCTCTAATTGGTGATTTATGTGCTTGAATTGCAGTTCCTGTTGTAGTATGGGTTGGCTTTCTGACCACATGGTCTTTCTGTGTTTTTAAGGGCAGGCTCAGAAATGTTCAAAGCACTGTTACCCTGCTGGTATAGGGAAGTGAAGGAAAACTCTGACAGAGCCAGATGTTTGAACAGTTAAAACCACAAGAGCTAAACATTTTAAGGCCAGCTGACATGGAAGTCATGGGTTTTTTTCTGACTTTATTCAAAGGATGTGAACTTGAAAAAGGCAATGGACATGCAAAATCCACCAAAGACTAACTTAGAAGTAAGCAGGAATACACTTTAGGGCAAGGGGTTAAATCCACAGAAATATTCTAAGTAACATGCCCATTATGGCTGAGCTAGTCTGCTTAATACTCTGTTCACATTCCACTGGTAGTAGTTGCCTATAGACTTCTAATGCTTTTAGTCATATGTAGTCCACAGCCAATGTTTGCTTCCTGTGTAACCCAGAAGAGAAAGTCAGATCATGTAGAAAACAAGGTTGCGTTTATTTATGATTGTGGAAATACAGTAGTACCTCAGATGCCCAGAGTTTTATGATGTGCATAAGCCCCAGTATATAAACAGATGCCAGGATCAACCACAAGATATCCTCCAGGACATTCTGACAGCTTGTCTGTGGCTGATTTCTCAGCTTGCTCCTCATGAATGTAATTTGATTTTGCATTTCCTTCACTTGCATGTATTTCATATGTGCTTTGCTTATCACTGCTTCTGTCAAAGCATGTGTTCTGCAGTAGTCCAAAGCTGTCTCCAGAGCAAGAACAGAGCTCTGAGCAGTGAAATTTAATATGAACTCAGAGATACTGGTGGTATCTTAAGACTTACATCTTTCCCATTTGGAAACAGTAGTATTTTATTGCTGCACCGTACTTTGTATGTGTGCTCTACAGGGAAAACAAGTTTCTCTAATCATAATTTACAGCAGTGGAAACTGAGGCATTGGATAGGGATGGGACTTGCTAGTTTCACACAGCAGCTGTGTGTCAGAGCTGGGCATAGCCCTAGGATTTATGGCAAATTAGCAGTCCTGCATCTTGCTGAGCTGTGTCCCTGGCAGACCTTCCCAAAGAGGCTGGCTCTTCTCTCCAGAAGCTCCTGTTGACCAGCAGTGAAGGCAAATCCCAGCAGGGTGGCAGAACTGCTGTCACGACAGCAGATGGTTGGGGTAGTGAGACCAAAAGCATTTTAAGCGTGAAACCAGACTTAACAGATAAGCTCTTTTAATGGAGTTACACTGTCAAAGCTGCTCAGTTTTTGTCTCTGAAAGAGCTGAAGAGAGCTTTGCAAAGGGCAGTGTTCAGTCTATGCTGGGGTGCAACTTTTAAAGGCCAGTCACAAGCGGCAGTGCAGCATCTTTTATTTTTAAACACCTTCTAGAAGACAGCATCTGAAGAACAGAGAGGCTCTGTTGGCCATAAGGGAAAACATATCTGAACTGTCATATATTTCACTGGAAATGTTCATAGGGTAAATCAAGACTATTACAATGCATGAGGCTGGCTCATGTATCAAAAGCAGTTTAGCTACAGCAGTAACAGTAGTGAGCTCTGTGGTTTATTAATTTACCCTGCTTTTCAACAATATATTACAAAAAACATGGGCCTATGTGGCACTGGGTTATACTCAGACTTTATTAGATCTATGGAACAGGCAAAAGAGGAAGCAAATAAATTTATTCCTTCAGATGTTCCTATTTCTACCTCCTAAATACTGGTTGTAACCCATGACTGCTATTGTTTTGTACATACTTTCTATTGGGCCTCAGAGGAAGGCTGAACAGTTCATTTTATCCAGTTCATTTTAAGGTCTGATTGTTCAGAGTCCCCTGCTTTTTGGCAGTGTCACTGAATTATAAAACAGATCCTCGTTTTCTATCCCCATCTTCTGGACATCAGTAGCATGAGATCAGACTGTTACTGATAGTGGTGGCAGAGCAGATTTAAAAGCACTAAATACAGGAATAGCCAGAGGTTTGGGTTCTTCCTCAATCTGCACCTTCTGCTGCCTTCTGTCACCTACATCAATACTGGATGTAAGTCAGGAAAGAATTGGTTCATAGTGTTCTCATCTGGGTGTACAAAAGATTGATGTGCTTTAACTCCCATCAGTATTAATGTGAGTTGCTATGTGCACATAAATTCCCGCATGCCTATAGGCCTCTTGGATTTCCTTATGGCCTTTGGGTATCATTATATTCTTCTACTTTGGACATCACAAGAACATATGTGGGGTGCAATTCTGGACTGCAACAGAGCATAATGTATTTTTACATATGCATGTAAAACATAAACTGGGCCAATCTTGCACAATATCCCATTGTAACCACAGCAGGCTTTCAAAGTAGCAGCAAAAAGAGGAGTCTCAATTATTATAAGAAGTATCCTCACGTAATTACAGTGTGGGGTTGTCATTTGTTAAAACACTGCTTTTCTGTTAAAAATGGTGGTTATTTTCTTAAAATCTCTGCACCTGTTCTCCGCTCTGAATTGCTTGGAAGTGCAGCCGCTTGGGAATGATTATCAGAACCCATTCAGGAAAATGGTGCACACCCAAGCACATCTGCACTGCTGTGTAAAAAAGCTGTGTGTACATGCTGATTGAGGAATACCTGGGGCATACAACTTGGTAGAGGCAGAATATGCCTCACCTCCGATGTCTCAGACCTCTTCCTCCTACCCTGAATGCTTCTCCAGAGAAGAGGTACAGCCTAACACAAGAAAGGGGTTCTGCAAAGCCTGCCTCTCCCATTCAGAAGAAGAGGAAGAAATGCGGTATACAAAGCTATTTCCATTCTCTCCTTTGACTTTCTTTGTGAGAGGTTTACTGCGTGCTGCAAAAGCTACCAGCCTGGAGAGGGCATGTGGTGGGCTTTGCAGTCACATAATGTCTGAGGAGGACGTCAGGCAAAGTCACATTTCTTTTGCCAGTGTATGTGATTATGCCTGAAGATGAGAAGCAACTCGCCCAGACTATTCACCCTGTGGAAATCAGTGTGCCTTATACTCTGCACCTCGCTCACAGGCTGAAGCTGCTGTGGGCCAGTATGACCACCTTGCCTGATTGCCTGTATAATACAAATTGGCAGCATCTCAGCAATGAATAACAGGTCATTAATAAGTGATGGGATCTGGGAGGCAGTGGTGCTTCCAGACATTTGAACACTTCCTGCATGGCACAGTCCTGCTGGCTCTGCGTACAGTATCTCCAGTTTGCAACAAGTAGCCTCGGGAGAACGAAGAGCTGGTCTGTAAGATGCAGATGCTGCACGACTTATGTCTGGATCAAAAGGAGGTTTAAAGATTTTCCTGTTGCTATTGACCAGCTGGAAGCAGATCCTCAGGCCATTATGGCTGCTCTGATATCTGGAGTGCAGGGGATTAACGGAGATTCAGCAAGAGATTTGAAGATGTGTTGGTTGTACATCTCTTGTCTCCCTTCACAACACCTAGTAGATTCGTGACAACATCACACTTGCTATTTTTTAACTTGCTAACCTTGCACAAAGGGCTACTTTAATTAGTGAACCACTTCGGCCCAGAGGAGTCTTTTCATCCATACAGAAGGAAGTTTAATTCCATCTTTGTGGAAATCAGTTATGCTTAGGAAGTAGGAGGTAAATTGTGCTCATGTTCACCCTTACCTAATGCCTTTAGGCGACAAGGCAGATCTCAGCATTCACTCAGGTAGCTGGTGAGCCAAGCCCTCCAGCCCTGCCAACTCTTCAATATGGCTTGTGTTACAGACAGTCACAACTGTGTGCCATTATTTATTACCTCCATCTTCAACTTTTCAGAGATGCTATTAGTAAATGTTGGCTCTCAGTGTCAGAGTGATGCTTGCTTGATGCCAGCTACCAAGCGAATGTAGCCGCTCCACTCATTGTCATAACTGAAAAGCTGACAGTTTTCTACGATGACTGCTGTAGCTGTGCATTCAGCTGCTCCCAAATTTCTATCAGGTGGAATGCCCAATTCCCTGAGATTCACTTGAGAGTCTGTGTGACTTGGCTGTGCTATCAGAGAAGGTTAATGGCAGAGACAGAAACCAGAGAGGGTACCTCGCTGACACCCTTGAGCTTTGAATTCCAGACTCTGCAGCCTTCTCCCATCTGGCATGTAGCAGAACATGCAGGGACCTAGATGCCAGCTTTCTCAAGAAAAATAACATGAGCAGCTGATACTGTGAGTGCCATATTTACATGGGCATGTTTGGAGAAAAAACCCAACAACTGGAGAGTTTCTTCCTTCCACCATGTTCCTCCATCTCTCTCTCCAGCTGGGGCAGACCTGGGCCGGTCCAGCCCTTCCACGCTGGAGGGGATTTGATCCAAGCACTGTTGGATCAGCCACGCTCCATCCTGTCTCAGCTTCTGTCTATACCCTCAGTTTCTTTCTGTATCCCTCCCCAGTGCAATTGCCATTTCTCCTCTTGGTCTCCACAGCCTCTCCTCACCAATTAGAAGCTCTGCTCCCATTGCCGCTCCTGCTCCTTGCTCCACCCATGTCCACTCTCCCCTGATGGTTGCTAGCTTAGCTTTTGGAGTGGTTGTACATTAAAGCCAGGAGGCCCAGGAAGCTTTGTCTGCTCCAAGGCAAAGAAGGGGTTCCCCTGGCCAGGGTCTCATGTTGCTTGGCAACATGTTTCTGTCTCCTCTGACAGTCATTTCCCCTAGCAGCACCTGCTGATGCACGAACAACAAATGACAGCAATATTACAGCAGCAGTTGCTCCTGTCACTGTTTACCTATCATTTGTGGTTACTGCCATGAAAGGATTTGTAAACATTTCTTCACATCCTCCCTTGGTCAACATAGGTAATTCTCACATGCTTCTATGGCCTGCATGCCTGACTAATTAGTGACTGGTCACTGCATTTCAGTGCATGTGACGTGCAATATCACTGGTGTTTTTCTAAAGTGGTTACTGGATCTGGATGTTTCTATTTTTCAGTCCCAAATTGAGACATCCAAGGTTTTATACTCAGAAGTGCAAAAATCCAGTGTAAGTGAGTCTGGTTTAACTGCCTCGAATTGCAGATTTCATTTTCAGGCATGCATACGTTTAACATTCTGCTCCGAGTCGCTTTCTGTCCCTTTCAAAAAGACATGAAGGCTAACATTGAAGTTTCAAAATGAAAACATCACCATGAACAGAGATAAAGCAGCCAGGGCTTTTCCTGATGTCTGAGTCGCTACCTTATCTGTTGGCCCTTCCCTCCTCCACATTAACCACTTCCAGCTTAGTCTTTTCGGTTTGCATTTGTGGGTGTGCCAAAGAAGAAATATAGCTTCACTTATCCATTTTCTCTAAGAGAGCACAGTAAGAAAGCCAGACCACATGTTTTCTGATCTTACAATGAAAATCCTGCTGAGGTCCTTCTTTTTTCCTTGATATCATATCACTCAGGACAGATGGGGAAAGCTTGCTTTGTGCTTCTGGCTAGTTATGTGCTGCCAGATCTTCTACTGGGCCTTGCCTCAGCTCTAGATGGGTTTTATTCCATTTCTTAGCACGGACTGCCTCCCCAGCCTGTGACAAGATCTGACAGAGAGCTTTTTGTACGAGGAAGGGGTGCTCATGGGGAAGAGAAGATGCATATATACATCTGCCATTGCCCTCTGCTGGGGTATGCCAGAACTACTGGTGTGTGCCCTCTGCTATCTCAGCCGGAGGAGCCCTTCAGATTTCCCGAGTAGAAGCCCCTCCTTTACTTTACGAAATAGCCTGGTTTTGAACTAAGGCTGCCTGCATGTGGGTGGCTGGCAAACAAGACCGGTGGTTTGGTTCAGCAGATGATTGTCACGCAGTGTCAGCACAACAGGCAGCACAGGAGCTGACCCAGAACACGAATGTCCACCTCACTGGGGCCTGAGCTGCAGAAGAGGGTAAAATCCATCTCCAAAGTAAAGCAAAGTTTAAAAAGATGGGGTTGTACATTTTTTTTCTCATTCAACTCTTCTGACAGTGGATGCGTACGTACTGGGTTGGTTTGCTAATTTCCCACTATGCTATTTAGATTGTATATTTAGTTATTTATATATTTGTGAACTACTGGAATTGAATGCAGAAATGGTTTCTGACCGCAGCTCTAAGGCATGCTGCCTACTCTACATCTGATCACTAATCAGCAAGCTGAGTAGAGACAAATGGAAGTCCTGGTCTAAAAGCTGGAGACTCTGAATCCACTTTAAAATCCAGTTTTCCGACAGC
This sequence comes from Amazona ochrocephala, assembly GCA_039720435.1. NCBI lineage: Eukaryota > Metazoa > Chordata > Aves > Psittaciformes > Psittacidae > Amazona > Amazona ochrocephala. The sequence goes on from CM077879.1 coordinate 70,271,702, forward strand.
AGAGGTTATTAAGGACAGCCTTTTTGAATGGGTTATTTAGAATTAAAACCTCTGCAAAGCCTTGCAATGAAGACCTTTATAGAAGTGAAAGCCCCGTGCTAAGGTGCTACAACAGCGAGACACACCTGCAAGGAGGGAGCAGCTCGGGTTTCTATGGCATTGCACCGGTAGAGGAGGCAGTGACCCCGCTGTTCTTCAGAGAAAGAAAACAAGCTCCAAATCAGGCTCACTTAGCCCCTCCTTAGGTGGGCTGGTTGCTTAGGAGGGCGCTCTCTGAAGTCAAACCAGGACACAAGTGATCTGCAGTGGTGGCCCACTGTCAGCCATTTGTTTCCTGAATCTACAGTGACTAGGAGAAATAGATATTATTTATGGATTTTGCTTGGCTTTTTTACTTTGCATCTCTTTTAAGCACAGCCTACTCCATAGTCAAACTGAGAGATCTGAGAGAGTTTCACAGCTCCACCTACCCAGCAGAGGCTCTCTATCCCAGGTGGGTGCAATACCTTACGAACCAGGAGTCTGTGAAACTGCAAAGGCATTTGGAAAGTGCTTTGAAATTCCTGCATGAACATAGCCTAGTCAAGGGGTAGTTTTCAGTCTTCTTCAGCTTGAAAACCCCTCTGGGTTTTCTGGTGGAAAAAGAAGCAGAGAAGGAGTGTCAGCTTAGAGCATAAACTTGTAATGCTTGTATGGAGGTTAGCAGGAGTTAAACTAAGTAACATGGGAGTAAAATTAATGTGTGCTTTCATCTGTCACCTTACCCTCGTCCCTGTCTGGATCAGCCAACGTACTTGTGCTGACTGAATCGCCTTTCTCAACTCTGTGAGAGATTATATTGCAGAGTACAGAAAACTGCTGATAAATTAGCAGAGTTTGAGTGTAAAATCCATTATAATTCCAAAATGGACTTATTACTTTTCAACAACCCAAATGCTTCTTTGTGTATTTCATTTAGCCAGCTCTGAAAGAGAAAATGTAGAAATTGGTGGCATTGACTTGGGGTGTTTATTTTTAGGTAACACTTTTTGTTCCCTTTCTCAGCATAAGAACTACTTTCATCTTCTTCAGAGGCAGAGTTATAAATATCTTCCATTGAGATCCAGGGCCTCTGACATGTGTGTAGCACTTCTCCCTGCTGAACACAGCAATCGTATTTCTTTCCATTCAACGGCACTCTCACACCTCTCTGACAGAAAAAGTCCCCTCAGCTCCTAAAGTCCATTAGTTATTTTCCTGAGGAGGAACAGGATGCTTGTGGGAAACTGTGGAAAACATTGTGTTGTATCAATATGGAACATAGTATGTACCATTTCTGCCTATTCCTAATCAGTTTTACACACTTCAGTTTCTTGGATTTCAGTGGCACAGTTCTTCTTTGTGTAATTGATGGCATGTGCAAACTGCTCCTGTCCTTGCTCTCCTTTGCTTACTGGTGCCTTACTACAGTCCTTGCCCATGACACAGGCACTGCGATAACTTCAGAGCAACAACACTTTATTTGTCAACATATATTACAGAAAGGACCAAGGAGGAACAAGTTGATGGTCTGTCAATGGTAAACTTACTTTCTGCCCTCAAAATTTGTCATAAACCCCAAACAGACCTGTAACTGCCTCACCTATTTGACAATGTCCTCCTCTACAATCTTGGCTTCCCCACTTGCCAGAAAAATGGTATCTCCTGTGAGGACAAGTGGGAGCTACGCATGAGTGCTTCATGCATTAGCTGCTCTTTCTAACCACAAAGAGCTCAAGTGGTCAAACCCCATAGTATGACCCATCTCAAGCCTGGTTTACTGCTTCCACAAGTTACTGAAGTGCCCACGGAGGCAACAGAGGTGCATGGAGGTTTTGCTTGCCACTTTCAAGGAAAATGTGTGAATTTCCTTCACCTGCATCTCAAAATGAGAAGGGAGCAAAGAGGGGATGAGAAGTTGTGGGTCATTTGCTGAGGCTGTGGAAGATCACCAGCACACAGGAGTTGGTGTAGGTGTATTCTATAAGCACTGAGGAATTGAGGAAAGTGGGCAGCCTTGCCGTAGAGGAGGACCAAACGGCAGGTTTTGGTCTATTTTCTCTGACCAGTACTGTTCCTATAGGAAGCCTTGCTCAGGTAGTCTGAACAAAAAATGACTGAAGAAAACAGGGCAATAAATAAAATGACAGGAGAATGCCTACCTGCTGAAATCTGGAGTTGCAGGTAGGGAAGCAGCATTTCAACTTCCTTGACTTTCAAGTGCATCAACATATAAATTGTGCTTAGTTTCCCTGGTGGCTAGAGCTATGTGTGCATTGCCATACGTGGGCATGGTTGCATAAGCAGTGTTCTCTTGCAAAATACTCATAGCCTGAAGTAAGCATAGCATGATCATGGGCACAGAATAACAGAATGTGCTTCAAGTTGTATTGTTCCAGCATCATTCACAAGTTATGTTTGTTCAAAAGGAAATAAAAGCATTTTATGTAATTTTGGAAGTGTATCCCTTTTTAATTTCTGACAGGCGTTATTCTGATTTCTATTTTGGTATTTGCTAGCTAAGTATTACCTTAAGATTTTGGTTCTGGTTTTACCTATCACTTTAAATTCCACATTTTCCCAAAGGGGAGTGGAAGAAGGTCAACTCTTTAATGGGCAAAAGAGATTAATATTCGAAGCATTTTTCTATTTTGAAATTAAAACACTATTTCTACATGGAGAAGAAATGTATTTTAATGTGGTTTGAAATGCAAAAATTAAGTTTCAAAGTAAATTAAAATTTGGCCTTTCTTGAATAGTTTTCCTTCTAAAAGCACTCTAGTGAAAGTGTTCAGATCAGTGCAAAAAAACAGCTATCCCAGCAAATGCATTGTTTCTTTTAATCCCTGCTTTCTGTAATTTTGAGTTTGTTCTGCTGCTTATATAAAAAATTTAAGGATGTAGTATTGGTGAGAAATTGTGTCTTTCTAGATAACAAACTTGGAGAAGAATAAGGCAACTTATACAGGATAGAGAGTGGGATGCATTCTGTTTTGAGGCATGTCCTGATCTCAACAGAAATCATGATTTGCAAGAATGAAGTGAAGCAAAAATTGGAATTAAAAAAACCAACAACATATCTAAAGGAAAAACAAGGTAGTAGAGTATGATCCAAATTAAACCATTGCCTGATATAACCTCGAACCTTATTATTAGGGTGTTGAGCTGACCCTTCTTGAAAAGCACAAGAACCCTTGCCTTAGGCTTAAAGGCCTTTGACTGTTACACTGCAGTATTCAGTCTCTAATTGAAGTCAATGATCATAGCCTTGAGGATCTGACATGGGGCATAAATTTGCCACAGTTGCAGTTTCTAAATGAGCGTGGCTATTTTACAGTGATTGGAAAGCAGGGCCACTTGGCCTGCTCTCTCCCATTTCAAAGCACAGTGTTCATAATGCTTAGAAAGCCTCGTTGTTTAATGCTAATGGATGGTATCTCTTTCTGCTAACTGAAATATATTTGCCATTTTGGTGCCAAAGTGAGTATTTTTCATGCTGTTTCCAGGCTCAGATTGGTTTTATTCCCTTGCTAATTTGAGGAGGTACCCTTCAGTCAAGTGGGGCAGTCAAAGAAAATCCTCTCCTGCTGTAAACCTCTAAGCCTGTATTTAACATAGAAATGAATTTCATGAATCAGATTAGGAATTAGAAGGAAACCTCTGGAGCCTAGAAGAGCCCTGTAGTCTCCATGTACACTGAAGAGGTGTTGCAAGACAGCTGGCCTGGGCTGGGGACTGATAGCTCAAATTTGCCCCCAGCCCCTTGCTCAGCACCTTCCAGGAGGAAGGTCACTGGATGCTTAGTTTGGCTCTCTTGCATTTGTCTTCTGAAATAACCCACTGGTCTGGAAACCCAAAAGGCTGAGTGTCAAGTACTGGCATTTTTTGTTGCTGAGTGATTGGCATCTCAAGAGCCATCCCAGCCCGCTTGTGACTTGGCTGCGTGGCAATCTCTGAAGCATCAGTCACGTTCCTTATTTGTGCTCAGGCTTGTCCTCAAATATATGCATAGCCACAGGGGGACAAGCAAGGAGGTGCCCCTTAGCCTGCAGACCTGCATAGGGCAGGGCCCCATTTCCTGTTTGCTTGTGCCAGAGTTGCCCATTTTGTGCCAACAAGAGGGAGGTCTCAGGCTCAATGCCATCATTAATACCTACTGGTTTAACTGAAGGGAGAGGGCCCCGTGCTTTCTGAAAATCAGCTTGTCCTCCAATGCCCTCTGGTGACGGGAGCTAATTAGATGCCACTGCTATTACTGAATACGGTTGCAAAACACTAACGTAATTTTATTCCTATTAAGTATTTTAGGAAAATACTGAGATTTAGCACAAACTGTGCTAGCTTGTTTTTGCTAGTTTGCTAGTCTGTGTTTGGTAGTTTGAATACAAACGTCTCTCTGTAATTGCTACAGCACTTCCTAGGAGTGGAAAAACAAGCATGTTCTAGAGACACCATAACTTAGGGAATCTCCAAAGCTTATTAGGTTGAGCCTTTAAATGCTTTAGTCCTGATCCTTACTGCAGAGAAATACACTTGTGCATGTTTGCGTGTCTGCATGGCTGCAGAAAAAGCCTTGTGTCACCTCCTATGCTTAATCTCTCAGGATGGAAAAGCGGTGGCCTCAGATGACTCCTATGAAAACAGGCTGGTGATATCATTACCACCACTTGCACATGCTGGCGTTCAGCTTCTGTCCTCTGCCTGCCAGGACAGAAGTGAGTGAAGGCGCAAAATGGGCAGGAAGCGAGAGGGAGGTTGGGGGCCAAGATGGCTCTCCTTACTTGGTATTTTAATGTTTGTCTGCCTAATAGACACTTTTCAAAACTAGACTGGTTGAAACAACAACAGGATATCTCATCCACTAGCTCTTTTTCTCATAGTTTGACTTTACTGTCGAGCCATGGTGATAACATGGAAGCAGGTAATAACACTGAAATACACTGGCTGGTTGATGAATGATGAAAAACATTTTGAAATTAAAGATGCAAAAATACTGAAATAACTTTCCTAAGGTGGGTAAGATTTCTATTTTGTAAGCCTGATGAGCTTTTGAGTGTACTGGGCTATTTGATCGTTTCTCTTACTATTTGAGATCTCTGTTCTTCAAACAAAAGCCCCACAGAAATAACGCATGCTTTAAGAACAAAATACTCCAAGACATTGCTGCCACAGTGTGCTGCTGCAGACTGAGTGCTTACAGCTTAGTTATTAACCTGTGATCAAGAGAGTTTGTAATTGGAACTGCCAGCAAAGCCTTGATTACTTAGGGGGATGTATAATTTGATAAGCTACTTGGGCACACAGATCTGCAGCCATTAGTAACTGCCTCCAACGGCTCCAAACATCCCTGCATTACATCTACAGCCCCTCTGTGCCTGTAGCCAGCACTGGTTGCTTCTTACTCCTGCCCTTTCCTCTTCAGCGAACCAGCTCTGAATGCCATGTAGGACTGCAAGAGCACACCAAGAGTTGTGTTCCAGCCTCCGCTCTGCGGGACAATGGAGGAGAGACGTCAGTGAGTATGTGAATGTGTGGCAGCTGCTGGTTTTCAGCACCCTCATAAGGTGATCAGGAGCTTCAGAAGTTGCACCAACCTTCCTGTTTTATATTAGCAGAAGGTCCAGCCCAAGATGGGTGCATCAAAGAACACATATCCTTACGTGTATCAGGGCAGTGCTCAGGAGAAAGGATGGCTAGGATAAACAAGCTAGGATGTGCATCCATTTATCCCTCCTGCACAGTCAGGGTTTGCAGTTCTCCCATAGTTGTGCAGTGGCTGTTCTAATTGCACACAGGACTATTACCTCCTTCCCCCTAAAACAGCTTCCTTCTTCATCAGCAGAGCCCTCTCCCTGCTCCAAGGGCTACTAAGCCTATTGCTTTGCATTTTATACATGAAATAACTTTTTGCTGTAGGCATGCATCTGTCTAATAAAACCACTGGGGCTTCAGAAATAAAGACAAGAGCTAGGCATTTTATGATCTTTTTTGAGGAAAGAGATCCATCTTAAAATTGAGCTGGCCATAAGCAGGGAGTATGACATAACCCTGTGCAATTACCTCATCCCCATGCAATGGAAGTTAATCTTTTGGAAAAGATGGGTGCCTTTTCATCACAAGCAATTACCATTGGTCATAATCCTTCTAGGAAGTACATGGAAAATGACTTGGTTCACTTGACGAGTTATACTGCCAGTTTCCCCTGAAGCACTGACCAGCAGAATTACCAAGGGTGGTCCTATGCTTTCTGAATATGTATCAGTACAGTATTTGGCTTAGCTTGTGGTGACAGGCAACTAATGGAATGGGACTCACCAAGATAAAAGAGGCAGTGGGTGAAAACCCAGCAGAGCCCTGCTTCTTCCTAAGTGTGCATTTGCCCATCCCATCTTTCTGCACTCTATTGATAGGTCTGCAGCCAAAGAAGCTCCAAGCTACTAGCAGTACTTCAGATTTATATAACTGAAGATATTGCTTTAGAAATATTAATTTAGCTTCAAAACAGGTATGTGGATGAGATCCTACATCTCCACATCTATGGCGTGTGTGAGGTATGGAGAGAGGGAGAGCAGCTTCATAGTCATTGAGAAGCATGTCGAGCTCAAGGCTTTGGTCAGGCTCACAGAAGGGTTAAACACAGGCTTTTTAGAAATACCTGGAAGTGGTTTACTCCTGCTCAAACAGAAGGTGATGACAGCAAGTAGACCTGAGCCAGAGCAAAATGCTATGGACAGCATTGCCTGAAATGACTTTTGCAGGCTCCCTAGGGGGTTGGTCACACAGCCAAGAATAGATCCTTCATCAAAGGAGCATTTTGTCTGCCCCCAGGTCCAGTGGTATTGCCAACCTGGCATTTCAGAGGAAGAAAGAAATTCAATAGCTACATTTTTAATTGAGAGTTAACCCAAATCTTGAGTTATTTGGAGCACTATCTCTGTGCACATGGATGTGTAGATGTCCTTGCTAACAAGATACGAGCACTCTGAACAGAGGGCTTGTTTTTATGGCTTTACTCTGCATACCTCCCTGTGCAAACTGACCAGAATGCAGCCCTTCTGTCAGCACTAGATGGGTGCATAAAACATTCTCTCCTACATTGGCAACATACATTTAGAAGCATCACTATTAAGAAAAAAGTAGCAAGTATTCTCTGCAATGTTTGAAAGCAAGTAGTGTGCATGGCTAGTTCCACAGCCGTGGCTTTGATTTTCTGCCATTGCAGGGCATAGCTGATCTAACATTAACTGCAGGTTTGCACAATGTCAGAACAACCCCAAGAATTTCAAAAGCCTTGTGTATATTGAAGGAAAGACTACCAGGGAAAACTGCCTAAAACTGTTTGGTCAAAGTAATTGGCTCAAAGACTTCACCTACCTTGGCGCATGAGCACATGAGGAGGGCAATACAGTCCCCATTAATATATGATGGATGCAAAATTAGTTGTGTGCTGTTGAGGCACATTTTCAACAACAGTGTGGAGAGTTTCAGTTACTACAAAGCGGCATCTCACATGACTGGCCTGCTGGCGACTAGAACAAATCCAGCTTTTCACAGGGGCTCTCTGTACACAGCTGTAGCTGAGGGCTGTGCGGATTCAAGGCTGCATTTTGCTAACCCACCTATCACAGAACTTACATGTACATTAGACTTTCTTGAGCATTTTAACATAGATTTGTAGACCAGAAGTTAAATAAAAACATACAGGCTCTTTTCATGCTTCGGCAACACCATTCTAAACACTAGCCATGCTTCTAGAAATATCTGGAATAAATTATTATTTTGTTGGGATCTGCATAGTCTCTGTTTGAGTTAACTGAAATGATGTGATTAGAGAGTGTTGCACTACACTGAACCTGGCCTTTCTCTTTCGTTAGAAGTCAGACCAGTTTCTGGCAAAAGTGGTCCTGTTGAAAATCAGTGAAATGTGAAGGACATACATAGAGATAGGAAGCTTAAGTCTGCACACCTGCATTCTGTGAAACTTAGAATTAGATAGTGGTGCAACTCAGTATACAACTTTTATTGTTAGCTGTCTTTAAACAGATGGGGTTATAAAAATCTGGTTTGCTGTAGAAATAAATGTTTGGGATGTTTCATGCATACACTTATGGCATGTTACTTCTATCAATAGAAAATGCAACTGCTAAGCATCTCCGTCTGCTTTTCAGCTGAGGCAGACTATCAAATATCACTGTGGTAGAGATAAGAGCTTAGAAGAGTAGCATCCAGATGCATGTGATTATGTACACATTAACCATGTCAGTTACTCATCCTATGTGACATCAGGTTGTCATTCCATTGCTTGCTGCATGATCTATTGACAGCTATAATTCCTTACATCTCAGGGCCTGAGGTCGCACTCCATGGCCATGCACAGAGAGCAGCAGTTGTTTGTACACCATGGGCCTGCTGTGCGAAACAACCTGTCAGCTGGGTCTCAGGAGGGCAAGCCCTAGTTGGTGAATGTGTTAACATGATGTAGTCAGACAAAATTTTGTCTTATCCCATCAGATCTTGTCTGAGTCTGACTTTCTACATTATATTTACCTCAGAAGAAGGGGCTATTTTTGTTCTTTCTCCTCTGTCCTTTTCCCCATTGCCCTTTTTAACGCCTGTACATCACCTTGTTTATTTTTACAACTGGTCCATGCAGAGATAGGGCAAGGAGAAGCCTATTCCCTGCACCTACAGATTTGTGGTTACTGCATCATGAGACAGAGCTCAGCAGAATCAGCAGGGCGTTCAGTGCAAGAAGAGAGTTTGTTGATGCTCCCAGCTGAAGACAGCAGCTGGAGTCGCATGTGCTACACCTTTAAAGGAGCATCAGAGTCCCTGTTCTCTGGCTGGTCCGGAAGTGCATATGGTTCCAGAAACAATGACTGGTACCAGTTAAAGACTCATATTTTAATGGAAAGCTACATGTTAACCCCTCACATCCCGCAGAACAGACTGCAAAATTGGAAGCAGACAGGAACCCAAATTCTTGTTAACCAATTTCAGAAGACTTCTGATTAGAGTTAAGTCATGCTTTTTACAAGTCAAGCCTTATTTGTGTGGATCAGCTCGGCTTCCTCTCAGGCTGACACAGACACTTATGCAACTGAAATCAAAGCATCTGAGTAGCATGTGAGGGTCATAACTTAATGAAAAATTAAATCACACAGTTGTGCACAGCACACACACTAACAAGGGCTTTACAGCAAAACACTTTATTCCCCACAACTTCTTCTGAAATGAGATACTTTTAGCAGACTTGTCATAGCTTTAAAAATCCCTACTCAGTGCTGAAAATTAATCTTCATTTTCAGATATAAAAAATATTGGCAAGGGCTTTGTAGAAACAAACAGTGAGAGCTGAGCATCCCTTTGGCCTTTTTCCTTTGCCAGGAGATTCTTCTGAAGCCCTGGGATTCAACTCTAGCAAACTGCATATGAAGCTGCATTGCAGCACTGTCAGTAACTCAGGCTTTGGCTCAGTAACAGGCTGGTGCTGTGCAGGAAAAGGGTTACCTGCAAAGCTGGGAATAAAAATGGAATCATGCCTTTTCCTTCTTCTTTTAGTCACCTGCTTTAAAAATGGCTCATTTCTTAAATGTGAGCTAAATGAGGGTATAGATATGTTTCACAGGAGTATTTTAGCACTCTAAAAAGTCAGGTAAACAGCTACATCTTATTATCAGGTATGCTCTCTTTGACACACAGAGAAACACTTGATAGAATCAGTTATGCTTCTAAGACTGACTTTGCATAAAGGGTAAGTTTGTATGTCTCAGATCACTGCTAAATAGCTGAGAGTTGAGGAAAATAAGGCAGCTTCAGCAGGAAAGAGGTTTTAAAACTTTTGTGAGATTTTTTCTGCCAGAAAGAAGGCTTCAGAGGGGGAAATGAAGTAAGAGTTCTGACTGGCAGAGTACTTTTCCATAACCACATGTCAGAAACTGTAAGACCTCTAAGCCAAGGTTGTGGGATGTGCATGGTTATTTCTAAAGTGCTAAACGCTGACTTAGGTTGGGATAATATTTCCATACATTTAGCTCTCTGCTATTTTTAAGAAATCTCAGTGCACCCTTAAGATAATAGAGGGGAAACTCCCCCACTGATATGCTATGCCGATCTCTGCAGACACCTGATACCACACCCAGTGATGTGCACAAGAACACAATCATCTTTCGAATCACTAATCCCTCCAGCCATAAGTGGCACTGGAGTGGCCAGAAGGACTCTAGTCAGCTTTCACTGTTCTGCTGTTCAGAGGCTTGCAAAGGCTGTGAGGCTGTTCAGGCTTGCAAGTGGCACCTCACTGGACAACTAATGCAAGGCTATTTTGAGACAGAAAATACCAAATACCAAACTCCTACTCAGTGGAATTACATGAGAAACCACTATGTGGAGCCAGCCACTAATTATTTGGCTGATGAGAAAACTGGATTCAAATAAGTTTGTTACCAAAATTTCAGGTGCCTGTGTTCCCCTGTTGCCTTCTGGTTTTCAACAAAATTCCAGAAATGGGACAATTTGCTGCAATGTAAATCACATGCATAAACCCCTTGGTGAACTTAGTAAAGTGATGATGTGGAGACAGAAAGACACATCCCTTCCCTGTCTTTGGGAGAGAATTCTTCACCAGGTTTCCTGCACTTCCATTTACCTTATTCCTTTGTTTGCTCCCATCTAGTCTTGTGGCCTTTGAAAAAATAATACATGTTTCCCAGACTAAACAAGAGAACAGAGTATGGCTTGAATGTCATTACTGACAACATACTGTGATTTGTGTACATCATCTGGCAGATGCAGAGCCTCTTCAGCCACTAGATTAGGATGGAATTTGATTTAGAAAACAGAATAGCTACTAGCTAATGTGTATGTTCAAAAGGATGGGGAATATGATAAACTTATCAAATCTTAGGCATGAGAGGTAATTTCAAATATTAGGGAAAGGGATAGTAAGAAATGCACACACCAATGAAACCTTACGCATTACATAAGACTTCATTTACTGATGAGCCATAATGAGAATTTATAGATAAAAGTTCAAATCCAGCTTTGCCCTGGAAACTTTCAACACCATTTACTCCGTTCCTTAATGTGACCACTTCTCTGTGTTTCCAGTACTGAGTTTAGAGGTTCTGTTACAGGCAGGAAAATGACTGGGATACAGCAAGATGCAGGCACTTTTTCTTGGAAAGAAACTCAAGGAAAGAAGAATTGCAAAAGTAACTTGAGGTTTTTGTAGTAGCGTGAGATTTATCTGCCTTACTCCTCCCCTATTTCCAAGGCAAAAGAGAACTGAAATACAGAAGAGACAAATTCTGACACCCTCAGTAACCATCTTAGATAAATGTATTACTTGATGCATGCAGAAAGCAAACACAGAGATAAGATACATATTGCTGGTACTGGGAACCATAGGCCATCTGCTCAGGAGTGTCACTTAAACACAGTAATTTCCTGTAGAGCACTCAATTGCAGAAGGAAGTCTTCTGTCCATACCAATGAGCATAGGAAGAATGACACTTGGCTCTATAAACAGTGTGAGCCACAGAGTCTCTACCCTGCAGGATATTCATCTATACAGTCCAAGCCTTGAGCACAGCTTGTGTATGCTATGAATTTTGAAACGTATATATGTATTTCTTCCCATAGCATCCATACTCTGGGTTTCTCCATCTCCAAAGCAATATAACCTATTGATAGGAAATCACCCACATAAATTCTTCTAGTTAGTGAGCTCAGACTGCTCATGCAACTCACACCTGCAAATAGCATTCACTGAACCTAAAGTAGCCAGTAAGGCATGGGGGAGGCAAGAGTTGTAAATTGTCCCCAGAGAGTCTCAGGTTTCATGAATAAACAGCCCAACCTCCAGTAACCTAGCTGTAAAAGGCCTTGAAAATCGGGCATTCAAGATGATGCTTTGTCAGTCTCTCCCACCAAGTGAAACATTCACAAGGAAATAATTCAATATTCATTCAGGATAAACAACTTGGACACAAACTTGTCTCCTCCATATCTGATTGTGTGGCTCATAATTGCTAGGCTGCAGAGCTAATCTTCTACTTTTCCTTAAGGTCAGTGATTCTTTCTCCTCTCTTAAATGCAAAAGGGAAATCTTCAGAGTATAAATTGAAATTAATCCACATCCAAGTCGCCTGAGAGTTGACAATGAGACTGGACGCAGCACCATGCTGTACACATGCTTTTTGCTGCCCAGCTTCTCAGTGAGTGTCCTGTGGGCAGAGTACACAGCTTGGAGTTTGAACCATTCTGTCTTCCCTACATTAGCACGGCTTGGCTTGGGCTAGACAAAAAAATCAGGTGTACTCCTATCCCAGTGGCATCCCTGCATCTCCCTGGGTGTGATAAGATACTTCCTGACCTATCCAGGCTCTGGGGTTTTAAAAGCCCAGGTTTTGTGGCCTTACTAGGGGTAGCTCTGATTCTCCCACTGCAGAGAGACTGGAGAAGACTTCTGTGCAGCCACACAGTAAGACCCATCACCCAAAGTGTTCACACCCAGGCAGCTCTGAGGGCCTGACTATCCACAACAGCTGCGAATCTGTGAGCTTCCTACAAGAACTGGCCACAAATGGCAGCCTTTGCATGTGTTGGCACTGCAACTCTGGCAGATTCATAATGCTAGAGTCCCTCACCAGGCACCCAAGCTTTTGAAGTCCTGGCCAGAACTATTAGCCACAGCTGCTTTGTCTCATCTGACAAAGGAGTAGTGATAAGCAACTTCAGCAGTAAGAATAAAATGAGAGTGTTTTGAATGTAAATTGCATTAATAAATTATATTGCTGCTTTGTTATAGAGATGCCAAATTTTCATGTGTTAGAGGAGCCATTTCTGTGCTACAAATGTCTGTCTGAAGGAACATTGTTCCCAGTTCAGAAATCACCAAAGAGCAACCCACTGTGCCTCAATTTAAGCCTTCAAAAAAGAGTATTTTTTTAAACATATAGCATTGCAGAGTAAATAAGCAGCAGCCTGGAGTGTTGATAGCGTTATTTCCTAGGTTTTCAGAAGCAGTCATTCCCTTTTTCTGCCTTAATAAAGCTTGATCTACTTAGAGATGCCAAAACCCATCTGTTAGGAGATGCCAGGCTATCCCTGAACTCTGCTCAGGTACAGAGAGTGGGGCACCCAGACAGGCTGGACAGAGCTGGCAGAGGTCAGTACTGAGGGAAGGAAAAAGAACCAGAAGAGAAAGACAGAGGGAAAACTGTAAGGAAAGAGCAGGAAGTGGCAGGAAGGCAGACTGTAGGGGATGAGCAGAGATTTTAAATCAACAAAACCCACTTTCTTCCAAAATCTCCTTAGGCAGACCAAATCTCTGTGTTCTTCTTATTGCTCTCAGCTCAAAGGCCCCTTTGCAAAACAGTTGCTACTCCTCGCCCCACCATCTTCTCCCCGTGGGTGACAATGTCCTGATGCCACCAGCTCCAACATTCATTCCATGACCTTAGGAACATAGTTAGGAGTCACTGTGATACTTCTTGTTTTAATTAGGAGTCTTATGAACTTTTGTTAAAGAGAATGTTACTGTTCTTCCAAAGAAGTAGAGGAACAGAAATTGCATGTCCACCCCACCACACCACTCTGTGTGATTTCCTGCTCTTTCATCATATGATCATGTGCCTGTTTCCAAAGGATCCTTACCACCATTAGAGTAGTGCAGGGAGATTTAGGCTTTTTTTTCCTCCCAGAGATTGGCATTAAATAATAGCTAAGTCACAGGGTTGCATAAACAATAATAAGATTAGACTGTTGGATGCAGAGTTAAAATTTAAGGAGAGCAAGGCAGCATCAGGCCCCTGCTTAGAAGAATATAAAAGAGGCAACCGTTTCCTAGCAGCTGGAAAAAACTGAACAATGCTTAAAGATGTCAAGACATACTGTGAGTCCCAACATGTCTGCCTGTCTGTTTAGACAATTAGGAAAGCTGAACACCAGCCTAGATGTAACTCTTCAGTCTGTCAACACAGGTGAAGTCTAAACTGATGAGACCCCTAAACACTGCAGCCTACTAAGCATGTGCTTGGGAATGCTCCTGTGGTGGGCACATTGGCTGAACCAAACTGTGCACAGCTGATTGGCACTTGTTTTCTGCTCCACAAGGGACGCTCGGGAATAGCTCAGCAGATGGCTGAACTCTCATGCAGTAGCCTGGCTGTGGGTAAAGAATGTGAGTTGAGCTTTTTCTAGTTTGATGTTTGCTTTTTCACCACTTCTTAATATCCACCATGAAATGCTAGAACAGTGTGTTTACCATCATTTTCATTTAGCATTGGTATGCTGTTCTTACAGCTGTATTTGAAGTTAATGGAAATTATGCTTTGAGCTTGTAAAATGCCGTGTAATGCTAAGAAATCTTGACAACAATTCGGTACTTGATATTTACCAGACACTTCAACAGTTTCAGCCTGAGCCTTTCAGTTCTACTGTAGAAATAACATGCCTAATGCCATCATTGTGCTGCAAAAGTAAGTACCACAGGAGGAAGCTGGGTACCATGGAGGTAGAAGAACAGAAGCTCTCGGAAGCATTACCCTTGTATGCAGTAGAGGGTGGTAAATAGAAAAAGCAAGGCCTGAGGCTGTATCTGGAATGAACAGGGCAAAAGGCAGCACTGTAATCATACAGCAAGGCACATGCCCTCTGGAAAAAAGAGTATGTTACTCAGTTAAAGGCAGGAGAAGACCTGGTACACAGAGCAGAGCACACTGCAGTTGGATGGATATTTCTTATATTTGGAGAACTTGTAACCTTAGCATTTTTACTGTGTGAATTTGGGTGAAAGGTAGGGGAAGAGGGCGTGCTTTCAGTATGAACACTGCTGTCCCACATCCTGGTGACCTTCTGCAGGTCCTGTTGGTCTGCACTTATTTGTGTGTGCAGGTCACAGCAGCACCCATATCCTTGCTTCCTGCTGTACTTGCTGAACACCCATTTATCCCTACTGAAAAGGGTACCTACTGTGTGTTCCAGCTCATAGCCTTGTCACCCTTCTGCTCACCTGTCGTGGCTTAAGCCCAGCCAGCAACCCAGAACCACGCAGCCACTCGCTCACTCCCCACCCCCCCTCCTCCCCCCGCTCTTGGAGGGGTGGGGAGGAGAATCGAAAGACTGTGACTCCCACGGGTTGAGATAAGAACAGTCCGGTAACTAAGGTATAACACAAACCACTGCTGCTACCACCAATAATAATAATGATAAGCTAAGTAACGAGGGAAGAGAATACAACCACTCACCACCCGCTGACTGACACCCAGCCCGACCTGAGCAGTGATCTAACCCTTCTGGGTAACTGCCCCCAGTTTATATAGTGGGCATGACGTGCTGTGGTATGGAATACCTCTTTGGTCAGTTTGGGTCAGCTGTCCTGTCTCTGCTTCCTCCCAGCTTCCCCTCCTCCCTGGCAGAACATGAGGCTCAGAAAGTCCTTGGTCAGAGTAAACATTACTGAGCAGCAACTGAAAACATCGGTGTTATCAGCGCAGTTCCCAAGCCCAAAATCAAAACCACAGCACTGCACCATCTACTAAGAAGGAGAAAAAAATGACTGCTACTGCTGAAGCCAGGACATCACCAGATCTGTTAATAGCTTAAGCACAATATCTTTGGTAATCCCAACACTATGTATGCGCTGAGTATCAAATAATCTCTACTCAGAGTTAGTGAAACAAAACAGATAAATTGCATAAGGGTTTCTGTTGTGCTCAAGCACAATGTTACTGTGCTTGAGCACAGTAACCCTGCAAGATCTAAGGAAAACAGCGACTATGCCTTGTTCTTATGCCTCAGTTTCCTTTTTGGTGGGTTGAGATCAGAATTGTTTTAAATATATGGGCTTTAAACCACAAGTCCTCTCTCCTGCACTGTCCTTGAATTAAATTTGCCACCTATGATACAGAAGCAAGCCCTTCTGTTCTGCTCAAGCTTTCTGTACATCTCAAATCCCCTCCAAAGCTCGAGATTAATATTTTATCAGTTCTCATGTCAATTAGGTCGAATGCTAACCTCATTATCCTCCTGTTTAGAGATTTCCAAACTCTCTTTCTGTAGACATATCTAATTATTTGGTTTCACGAAGCTGCAGCTGTCCTGTTTTCCTGGTGTGATGCTGTCCCTGAGTTCCGCAGCACTGCCTTGCAGCACGGGGCTGACTCAGCATAGACTCACCATATCCTTCAGGTGGGACTGGACCCCAGGAGGTATCTGCTCTGACCTGCTGCTCACAGCAGGGTCAGCCTTGAGGCTGATTCAGGCTGCTTGGGCTTTCTCTGGTCAGTCTTTAAACACCTTGAGGATGGAGACTACAGAACCTCTCTGGGCAGCCTGCTGCACTGCTCAGCTGTCCTCAGGGGGAGCAAGTTTCTCCTTATATCACCTCTAAACTGTTTTCAGTAACGCTCATTTTCTCTTGTCCTCCCACCACTGTGAGTAGCCTGCTTGCTCGGTAGCATTGCTGCAAGTGCTGGTGGGCCGCTGCTCGAACTCCCTGAAGCCATCTCCTTTCCAGGCTAAACAAGCCCTATTCCCTCAGTCTCACCTCATGGAGGACAAGCTCCAGCCCCCGACTGTCTGGGTCATCTCCAGCAGGATACATCCTGTGCTGCCAAGACAGCCAGCTGGAAGACCTAGAAATATTCTGACTGTCCTTTAAGGTGATTCCTTGTGTATTGCCACGCTGTGGCGCAGAGTGAGGTCCCCACAGTGCGCTGAGGTGTGTGGCGGCACAGCACCATCTTCATGTCCCCTGGGTGAGAGCTCACAAACTGCACCCACTGCTGGGGGTTGTCACCCTCCCTGCAAAGCTGAAACCCAGCAGCCTGTGTGTTTTGGCAGTTAAATCCCTCAGTGCCTGTCAACAGCAGCCAGCAACAGCGGTTCTTGGTGTGGGGAGGGAGAAGTGGTGCCGTGTTGGTTGTTAGGAGTCTCTAAGGTTTACTTCATGAGGTGAACTGAAGAAACGCAGGTTTGGAGCAGCCGGAGGCCGAGGGTGCTGCTAGCCCTGTACAACACCGGGGGGGGGGGGGGGTGGGGGTATTTTCCTGCCGCCTGCGCTGCTTTGTGTCACGTTAGGGACATTCCTCAACAGGAATTTAACCGCTTCCTCGTGCACTCGCTTCAGACCGTGTGCTTGGCGGGGGCGGAACCGCGGCTCCCAGCGCCGCTCCCACTGGCGGTGGCTCTGAGGCGGCTTCTCACTCGCCACCATTTTGTTGCGAGGCGGGGGGTCCTCACCTCGAACCCCCCGTGTCCTGCGGCTCGGCCATACCACCCCTCACGCCTCCCCTGCCCTGCCCGGGGTGGGGCGGGGTTACGGGGCGGCCCCTCCCTCAGGGGCAGGGCCGGGGGAGGGGGAAGAGGCGGGGCGGTGCGCGCGCCCGCCCGAGTTACCGCGTCTGCGCCCCCGCCTGCTGCTGCTGCCGTCTTTCGCCGCCGCCATGGACAGCGACGAGGAGACGTTGGAGGAGACCGTGGAAGGTACCTGCGCCGGGGAGCTGGGTGGGGGGATCCGCCGGCACTGGCGGCCGTGGGAAGGGGGAGGGAGGCGGCTCCGCGGGCGCCGGGCAGTACCTGGTGAGGGATGGGGGCGCCTGGGGCCGGCGGCAGGGCATGACATCAGCGGGCTTATGCAACGGCCGCGCTGCCGGGCCGCCGCCGGTCACACCGGGACACGTGCGCAGCGAGGGGTAGTGCCGTGTCGGGGAGTGCGTATGGCGCCGGTACCGGGCTGCTGCTTTGGCCTCACTGGTAGCCCGGGCGTGCGGCTCCGGCGGCCGATGGTGACGTTTGATCCGCGCTACATGTGGAAAAAGCCGAAAACAAAAATTGTTTAAAACCGGGTTGCAGCCGTCGGTGCTGTTGCCCACGTGCACTCCGCAGCCGGTGCCTGCTCGGCCGCGCCGTTCCCCCGAGCTGCCCCTGGGCTCGTACCGCGGCCGTGCGGCTCCGTCCCTGCCGAGCCAGGAGCCGGCCCCCAGTGGTCGTGCGGGCTGCGGGCGCTGCCCGGGGGAGCCGCGTCCTCCAGAGCGGTGGTGGCAAGGCTTGTGGCAGAGGAACCCTTCCTGCCGGCGCAGAGCTCCCTCCCCCAGGGGTGGTTGGTGTGTCAGGGTAAACCCGACCTCGGTGAGTGCGCTGGGCCTGAGGGGTAACAGCCACATTTGTGGAAAGGGAAAACAAATAGCAGCTACAGAAAGCAACTGCGGTCATGTTCGTGGGCAGCAGAGCTGGGAGTTGAGTCACCCGTATTGGAGTGAGCAGGCTCACAAGCAGTATACACTCCCTTTTGTAAGTGCTAACCTTCCATGAGTAAAGAACTAACCCTTGAAGAGTGTTAAGAGAGGCACACGCCTCTGGAAGGCATTCCTAATGGAAACTTTGGTACCCAGGGTTGCAGCTCCTCCCGCATTCCTAATGGAAACTTTGGTACCCAGGGTTGCAGCTCCTCCCGTGCTGCACCTAGGAGTGAGGGACGGGTCTCCTCCTACAGCCCTGGAACAGAGTGTGTGCCAGATGTACCTGAAGCACCTGCTCCCCAGAGGTTCATCGCAGGGCACACACAGTCCTGGTGGAAAGAGCAGTCCTGGATTTTCAGCTGTTGAGGTTGAGCACACAAAGTAAGGATTTGCCTGTGATGAGCTGCCAGTAATTCTCGTCTTTTGGTAGTGGCTGTTTGTATGTTGTGGCAGGAGGATTAGGCCTCAAAGCACTTTGCTCCAAAGAAGACATCGGGCATGGCAGCTTAGTCTGACAGCAGATGTGAGCTAAGCAGCTGCTGCTAGGATCTGGATTTATTGTCTAGGAATGTGGTAACAGAGCCAAAGAGAAGCGTTGTTGTGTAAAACATGATTGTGAGCGGAGTGAGATCTTTCAAACGAGGGGTGCTTTGGATAGGGTGTGCCCTACGCCCTAATAGATGTGTCTTTTCTCCTCCCTTTCCTCTGTACTCCGTAGATCTGTGGATTACAGTTGTATCTTGGGCAGAGTCATAATTTTGATCCTCATATCACAGGTAAAGCATTCTGCCATTTTGTGGATTTGTGTAGCATTTTTGTGGGCTAAGGAAATGAGTTTTTAAAGCATCTTACCCGTCAGCGTGTATGAAAGTACCTGTTTTTCTGAGTGACACAGAAGCAGGGTGCTGTTTCGGGATGAACAGGATGGTTGGGTGTTTTTGCACTCACCAAAAGGAAGTTGGAAATAGGAAAGAAATCAGCATGTTTGGGGTTTTCTTCTGCAGGGGGGAGGTTGGTTTATTGTTATTATTCCTGAAATATCAGTGTTGCATCTTTGTGGCCAGAATCTTTTGTTGATGATGCATACTGTCTTCTGCTAAGTAGTAATGCTACTGTCAGTAAAGGGCTTTTATCTCTGGGTTCTGCTAAGTGGCCCCATCATGCTGCATTGTGAACTAGCTGCTATTAGTGTAATTCCTTTTCTTGAAAAGCCCCTGGTTTGAGCTTAAGATGGGCTCTTGAGAGACTCTTAGAGAAGTAACAAAAGTGGGGTTTTACAGCAACTTTAAAATATGTTTAGACATTTTGGGTTTGTTTTCACAAATGAAGGAGAGAGGCAACAAAGGGAAGTTGAAGGCTGCTGTGCTCCCACTGAAATAATGAGGGTTTTTTTTTCCATTGACTTCTGAAACAGAATTAGAGCCTGAGGCCTCATCCATATAGGAAAAGCTGCTTCTATGTAATTAAACTTGAAATTGCCTTCCTCCTGCCCCTGCATTGACTGAGAGACTGAATGTCTCTTGTTTTGTTGGGGTGAGGGATATTTTTTTTCACTAGGGGACAATCTCTCACATATTGGAAGAATTTGATTCTTTGTACTATGGCTGAGATTAAGACTCTGTATAGAGGCTGTCAGATCAAAGCTGACCATTTAAATCTCTGGGATAGTCTGTATTCTGCCATGCAAAAGCCCTTACATGTGTGCTGTCTATAAGCATGGCAGCTTTTGTGTTGGGCTTTGCATTCCAGCAAAACCTTGACAAAACTCAATAAGCCAATAATCAGAGAACAGAGTTGCAAGGGGCTTTGTTGTTTGGTTGTGGTTTTCATTTGTTTGTTTTTAATAGTATGATTTACCAATGTGGTCAGTATATTTCTTTTAATCCAAATGTTTTATAAAGTTCTGCACCTCTAGTGAGGGGAAAACTGATACTGTATTGTTTAGGGTTTGCTTTGCCCTTCCCATACTGATGAAACAGAAGCCTTTAATTAAAACTGTAGATGTTGACATAGTTGGCTTTGTTCTAAAGGAGGTGTCCAAATTAGAAATTTTACTGACCTTTTAGTTAAATGGATATAACTGCTAAAACTTTTCCTTTCTACAAGAAGGGTTGTCCTGACTGGATGAGAGGGGAAAAAAAGTCTGCCTTCTTTTTGGAAGGGCAGTGTGCTGCCTGTTCTATTGTAAAAGGTTCATCTTCAAAGTTATTAAAAGCCTTTAGTTGTGTAGCTTCACACACACACACACACATACACGCACTCACTTTTGCTATCCCTGTTTATTCTCTTAACTTCTGTGATGTTTTGGACAGTAAGCAGTGTCTGACTGGTTTTATTAACTTTTTAAACTTTTAACTGTTTTCAGTATAACGTGGACTGGGAACTGGGTTTAAGAGCAGAGTGCTGTTTTGTGAGATGGAAGCAAGGTGGATTGCTACCCCAAGAGGGGCAGGTCAGGTCTGCCATGCCGGTGGGGCACTGAGTCCGCCTCCCAGACGAGCACAGGAGCCGCAAAGGGAAGGATTGGCTAGCATTACTTGCAGAGGGTGCTAGGCAAGTGCCAGGGCAGGTGTGACACCTTTGTCAGTGTGTGTGTTAAGGGTAGAGGAAGGAATTCTGGATTAATCAGGTATCTTAACATTATTTTCTACTGTACACCTCCTTTCTGGGTGTACATACTCGATGTAACAAGTGCAGGAGATGGGTAACAAACCTGCTTACTTGGTTACTGTGGGGAACATTCACTTGGCTCTTTTTTTTTTTTTACTTCCTCTCTTTGTGTCTTCTTCTTTCTCTTTTCTTTTTAAATCGAAGTTTACTTTGAGATAGACAAAAGCTTGGAAATATATCCTGACGATGTATCCTGTGCTGTATGGCATTCTTCTGTCAATCATTCTGGTATGAAAAGCTAGGGCAGTTCATGTGCCTCATAGGAAAGGACTTAACCAGCTGCTGCCCCACATCCTTACCATGCTCTGTCTGTGATGTCCCTGAGGGGCTGTGTAGCATCCCAAGGAAGCAGTAGCTTATGGTGATGTGAGAAGATGTGGGCATGCGTGTGCCATCTAGATACCGTTGTCCCTCCAGAACCCTGTGGACCTGTTGCAGTCAGGGCAGGAGTAGATGGACTTCTAGAGCTACATGGGTGTCTGTCTGGCTTTTCCTACTGTTGTCTGCACAGCTTGTTTTCTTTCTGGGCATAGGACTTGAGGTTTGATAATACCGAAGTGCCTCTTGCTGCCTGCATCAGCCTGGACTGGAATTAGTCCCACACACACTGGAGTTCATTTCTGCCTTCCTGTATGTGTGTTGAACCTTTTCAGTTTAGGGTAAATTTGGTCAGGGAAGAGCTTGAACCAGAGCCTGTAAAGGTGGATGTGTGTGCTGCCTCTCATCTGATAGGATTTGTATGCCTCACCCAGAAACTCAGGGGATGAAAGGCTGACGTTTATTTAGAAACGTGGAAGAACATAAATATACACTAGCTCTTAGTTATTAATCAGTTTTCACGCAAAATTTATACCTGTTAAAATGTTACAATGGGAGCTTGTTGCACCCAGCACCTGGTGTATCACTGCTGAAAGCAGCCCTGCTGAGCTTGAGCATCTTCATTTGGTAGTCAGAGGAATGTTCTGTTTATGTGGTGCTAAGGACGCAGGTTAACCAGGAAATAGTAGTCGTTTAAAACACTCTTATTTCCTTTCTTTTGGCTTCAAAGAGGCAAATAGTGATGCAGTAGGAGCCTTATTATGCTTTAACTTAATCAGAGTTGGCCAGTTGTATTGTGTAAAACAGAGACCTGTGCAGGGCGTGTTTCCATTCTGCTTTCTCTGTGTGCAACAGCTGTAATGGGGAAAACTGATGCGGCTAGGAAAGGAAATGGGATGGGGGGATATAATGCGAACACATCAGAAAGGCACTGGAGAGCAGTATTTAAAATACAAGGTAGCAAGTTGGTTGATGTTGCAAGGGCATAGTATTATAGATACTACATGCTTTTATTTCTTTAAATTCCTGTGGATATGGCTTTGAGGTATCACACCCATGTTGTAAGACATGTATTTATCAAAAGAAAAAAACCATACCTTTTCTTACTCAGTGGGCTGAGGTCTAAATCTATTCTGTTCTCACCAGGATATGCATATTTTAGATAAAGAATTACTGTATTTTTGAAAACTTAGATTAACACAAGTTAGAACAGTGTGAACCTTGTGTCTTTTAGAAACATGTCATGCTGCTTATTCTTCTCTTCCATCTTCTGTCTCTCATCCCTTTTATTTTACCCTGATCCTTTTTATTTTTCAAGCAAAATGTATTACACAAGTACAGACTTCAGCTATACTGAATCTCTGATCCATGTTCCTAACAGAAATGTTTAAGTGCAGATTACTGTTTTGTACTGGGGAGCTACTGTATGTCAAGAGTACGCATGATCAGAAGATGTTTGTAGTTTTATATAATGTTTAATGTGTTCTTTTGTTCTTTGTCTGGATTTTATTTCAGGGCATCTAGATGATGATGGGTTGCCACATGGATTCTGTACAGTGACCTATTCATCAACAGACAGGTTTGAAGGAAACTTTGTGCATGGAGAAAAGAATGGCCGCGGGAAGTTCTTCTTTTTTGATGGAAGGTAGACACTGACTTTTCAATTTTTCTTCTATATTCTGCCTTCTGCTTGCAGTGATACAAAACTAATCCACATTGATTATATGCTGCTGAGTTTCTGGATAAGCTTTCTTATTAAAAGCTGTAGCTGGATAGTTTCGTCTGCTGCTGCTGTAGCCATACCACTGTGAGTTTGGGGGTTTTGTATGTAAGGTGATGCCTGGAGTTGTTTCCTGGTGGAAGAATGCATCGTTGTGAGCTCTTTTAGCGCTATAAAGTTACGAACCAATTAGACTGTAAGAACTTGGGAGGTAGTCAGAGCTATTGGAAACATGCTAACAATGACTTGGACTGCAAAATTCAGCTCCATAACTGCAGGTGGAATTGTTTGTGTGTCTTACAGCGCTATACAGAGACTGCAACTGGACTGGGATCTCCCTCTACCAGGCCTTGCACACAGACATAGGGCCTTGACAGAGAGGCTTACATTCTACTTGGGTGGGGGAATTGTTTAGTGGTCAAAGGACCGAGTTAAACATGGGTTTGTACCCAACTCTACCTAATCATCTGCAAGTTGCTTGTGACCTGATTTGTTTTCAAAACAAAGCCCCTATAATTTCCCCTCTCTTTGCTGGGAATTGAGACAGTGAAATTGGGCTAGTCTGTGCCTATGCATGTGTTTTCTTCTCAGGTCTTCATCATTATGAACGCCTTATACGTCTCCCCCCAACTGCAGGGTTTCTCTATGCAGTTGCTCAGAACTTCCTCCAAAGGAGCAGCAGATGTATAAAATTACACAATTCGTGATGGTTTTGCAGCTGTCGGTGGCACTATGAATAGCAGCCCTTAAACTGAGTCGTGCTGGGTCTACTCTCCTCCTGCTCTGAGAACTTTTGAGCAGGAGCAGAGTTATTGTGCTGTCTCAGCGAGTCAGCTCCTTGTCTGTACTTGCCTTTGCAATTGCTTCATTCTGTAGATTGGTTTTTTTTTTTTCATGACAAAGATATTTACCCAGTTATGCAGAAACTGACCAGGCCTCCAAGCTTAGATGAAGAAAAATCCCCGCTGTTGTGGTAACAGGCTTATTAAATCTTCTGTGAATAACTGAAAATCAGTACTGCCCAGCAGCTGACCTCTCTAAAATAGGCTTTTTTTTTAAGCTGGCAGTCAGCATCTCTATGGACACATGTACATAATGCTTCTGTGCTCATTGATGATCTCAGCAGAGCAGTTGTTGGTTGTACAGTCAGAGAAACTGACCCACTATTTTGTCTGTGGGGCTGCTCCTCCAAGTAATCCAGGGTACAGGCAGTGCTCTGTGAGAAAACTCAGATTGCTGCCGAGCCTTCTCTGTACTTCCTCAGTGTTGCCAATTCTTCTCTTTTTTTTTTTTTTCCCTGTTTATTTTCATAACCCTTAAAAAATGGAACAGTTGGCTACTGTACGGCTTCGGGAACTAGCAGGATGAAAGTACACAAAAATAGTCTGTAATGTGGTTTTGGGTAATGGGGTTTTTTTATAAACTGCCCTAAGCTTATTTTAATTTAGCTTAAGCAGCCTTAGCCAAGCAGTAAGTAGTTATTAAAGATGTTGTGATTTCCCCAGGTATGTCCAGCTAGCAGGAGTAAGTTGCTCTCTGAAGTGGATGATTCAGGTGTCGTGACGTGCTGCTGGAAGAATGACCTGGCACAAAGCAGAATGTGCTGTTTCCATTAACTGTGCCGTGGGCAAGGCTAAGTGTTTATGGAGAAATGAATCCTCGGAATTTCTCAAAACATCTCTTCATTGCAGGATTGCGTGCTTTGGTGCAGTAAGCTAGCTGGTTTCAGCATTACTGAATGTCTCCCTCACAGGCTGCTTGTAAAGGCTGACAGCTGAACTGCTGTAGGTCTGTTGTTTGGGAGTAGCTGAGTCCTGTCAGACAGTGGACTGGCAGCAGAGTAAGCATTCTTGTTTTCTGGGTGTTGGGAAATAGGATTGACTGCCTGGCTGCTTTGTTTGTCTCGGTGAAAACTCTTCTCTTTACTGGAATAGCTGCCCCTTTCCTGTTGATTATTTAAGGGAGTGGAAACCTGGAATGAAATATCAGTTGTTTTTTCCTCCCCCTTCAAAAATGCAACAAAACCCAGCATATCCCTTCTGAGAGAGGTTTCACCTTTGGCACACTCCCTGTTTGGATTGTGCACTTGAGCTCTCATTGGTGTTAACGCTTGCTGAAGTGCACTTACAAAACACTTTGCGCAGTGACTGCTAGCATGGGAGCCGTGTTTGGCACAGAGCTGCATCTGCTGTTCTCCCTTAACCAGAGACTCTTGTAAACTGGAATCTCCCAGAACACAGAGAACAGTGTTATTTTTGCGAAAAAGTTTAACATATTCCCATATAGAGGGAAAGGTGGGAGATAAGGGAGTGAGGGATGAATGGGTTAGAGTCTGTAGATGTAACTTAATGCCTGGAAGGATATTTCTGTAAGTATTTTCTCTGCCTACCATGCCCTGATAACTAGTTTATCTTTTAGGTTATGGATATCCTGGATTCCCACCAGGCCTGGTGGATAATGGGAAGACAGTACACCTGAAAGTTTTACTGAAGTCAAGTTTCACATTATCACGAGTATGATAATCTGAGAAACAAAGTGGAGAAATATAGGGTAGCTCAGGGTTTGTATTAATAAGATTTTGTTTATGCAAGACAGAGAAGCTATTTATTCCTCCTTGTGCCAGTCAGGTCTTAGCTGCAAGTATTGTGTCTGTCTGCAGATACCGTACCTTGAGAGCTTGAAAGGAGAGAAAGAGAAGGGGGGAGCAGGGTGCAAGTAACTCAAAAACTGTGAAAAGTGTAAAAGTATTAGGAAATCTGAGCTTTTAGGCAAGATTGTAAGACATGACATTCTTTCTTTAGATGCCTTTCTTTTGATTTCATTACGTTATATGGGAATAGAAAGAGATGGATCTTTTGGACATTGTTTGGAGCTTAATACAAAGACCCAAAGCCTAGAAATCTGAGTTACAGTAAAAGAAAAGATACTTTTCCCAGTGCTGAAGCGCTGTTGTAATTTAGCAACTTGTTACCTTTAATGGTATTAGTTGAAGTTAACAAGATGAGGCTTTTTTTGGTCTGTTTCATTACATAAACTGGGGGTGGCTGCTTCTTTTAAAGGGTAATTCTGCATGTAGACTCTGTGTGTGTTGCCAGCTACAACAAAATTCAAATCTGGTGATCTGTGATAAACTAGAAGAGAAAGTGGTGTCATTTATAGTTGAAGAACTGCACAGATTTCTGGTGGTTCCCTCATCTGCTCAGCTCCTTCCCCATGCTGTGTGGTGCTGTAGCTGTCTGTAGCAGCCTGGATCAAGAAATTCATCCAACTGAGAAGTAAAACATTTTTTTCTGTCCCTTCCTGCTCTGCATCTGGTTTGCATCGAGGCTTTTACCCTAATGTCTTTTCTCATTTTTCTACATCTCTAAGTTATGTGAAAGCAGTGTGTGATGCTTTAGAAATCATAAAGTTACTTCTGAGAAGGCATGCTTTCTGCAGCTCTTGACTCTACATGTTTTGCTAAACTTCACAAAACAGATTTTCATGTGCTCCCAGACACTGTTTGGGCTTATACCTTCGATGTAGAAAAAGAATGACAGAGTGAAGGTACGTGTACTGCAACCGGCTGTTAGCTAAATGTGCTAGGGTAAAAGCTAAACAGTTTGTATTTCTTTATGCTAGTTCTAACCTGAGAAAGAAATAACTGAGTAGATCCTCTTTTACAGTTACGCTTTCCTTCTTTGTAGTTTCTCTCAGCACTCTTTTTAAGAAAGGAAGCAAAGCAGATTGTAAGATATCATTGTGCCGCTTCTACAGGGTTTGCAAGACAAAACTGAAGTGAAATGTTCCTTTGTTCAAATCCAGGTGCAGCACTAGTTGTTTGACAGGCTGTGTTCCATTTTAATAGAAATACATGAAAAATGACAGTGCTGTTAGCAAAGCTGGTACAGATTGTTGCTAGCTGTATTGCTAGGGAGCTAACACTGCACTCATAGCAGTTTGCAGTTTGTGCTCTGTTGTGGTCCACCTCTGTGGTTATTCAATTTTATCTCACCAGAGAGATCCAGATGTAGGAGGTAGAACTTCCTAACGTGAGAGTAGCCTGCTTGAGCAAGAATTTCTTCCTTGACCATGAGCATACATTTGCTGCTGTAGTTTGCTTCCTCAGTGTATAAAAAGAGCTGGCAGTGCCATTTGGATGAATGATGCTGTGTCCGTGCAGCGCACCCTGGTGAAATGACAGTGTAATTTATTTTCTGCCTTTGGAGTTCTGCAGAAGCAATCTTCTGTTTTTCATCTTGGCTTTCCAGAGAAGTCAGGTTTGCTTTCCTGTTCTTCTTCCCCTTCTCCCACTCAGATTTGGTTGAAAGTAGCAAACACATCAGAGTTTCAGACAGAAATCAGAATAGTGATGCCTTGGGGGGACGGAGGAGAAATGCTGGAAGTGGTGTTCCAGCGAGGGAGCCCTGGCAGCTGCTGCTGAGCCTGCGTGTTGTAGGTACCCAGCAATAACAAACCAGGTATCCACAGCTACCTCCTCCTAGGACCTGATTTTCATGTTTCCCCTCATGTGTCTCTGTACCAGTAATGCGCAGAATAACAAGCAAAGGAGTAGGGTTGGGCTGTGCCTCATGTTGATGCTTTGGGTTCACCTCTTAGGTGAATACTCTTCCACTGCTGTTCTCTTTCTCTCTTTACCAGCACCCTGGAAGGGTACTATGTTGATGATGCCCTGCAAGGCCAAGGAATCTACACTTACGAGGATGGAGTGGTCCTTCATGGCACATATGTGGATGGAGAGCTGAATGGACCAGCCCAAGAGTATGACAGTGATGGGCGGCTCATATTCAAAGGGCAGTATAAAGACAACATTCGACATGGAGTTTGTTGGATTTATTACCCGGTAAGCCTGACCACCTGCTCTCTTTTTTACAGGATAGTACTATTACATGTCTTTCTGTTCTCCCCAGCTGAAACAAATGTCCACCATGACCCAGCTATACAAAAGTCAGCTCTCAAAAATCTGGGTGGAAGATCTGATTTTGGATATTCCAACATACAGTTAAAGTGTCCCAGTAGACAGGACTCGGCAAGGCTGTGAGGTGCCTTCGCTATTTCCTTCTTCCAGGGAGCCCAGCCCCTTGGAAGTGTGTTTGTGTATATTTTTGGGAAGGCTGGGTTGGTGATTGTGCAGTTTGTGATGCTGACTGCAGGTGAGGAGCATGGGAGCCATGCAAGCTATTGTAACTTGCTGCTCTTACTTAACTAGGAGGGGACGCTGCTTCTGCAGGATATGTTGTGAAGTCTGGCTTCGCCCAGCAACTGGTAACTGGTGTGAGAGCTGTGCCTCTGACTCGAGTGTGGACAAATGATTTGCACATTAAGCAAGCCAGAGTTTAATCTTTCTGTTTCTTGGTAAACACTTGGATATTCCTCTGGACAATGCTGCAGAAATTTTTGACGTGCTTTTATACCCATGCTAATTAGGGCACTAATGGTTGTACTGGGCTTTAGGAGGGGGTTATGTAAATTAAAAAAAAAGTAAAATTATTTTCTGTTCAGCCTTGTGCTGCACTCCAGAGTTGAACCTTTCAATCTTTACCTTGTGCTGAGGATGGAGAAACATCTACATGTAATTAAATTGAGCTGCTAGTCAAAACCTATATGGCACATACTTCAGTTGCAGACTCATTTCAAGTGCTCGCCAGTGGCTGTCCATTTTATTTAATGTTTTTCACTATTGCCATTTGCATGTGTTAGAATCAGCAAATGCTTGGTATATGCTGCCAGACAAGCGGCACATTTTCAGTACTACTGTATAAAATACACACAACTGACCCTTCAGGTATGTGTCTTCTGTTTGATCTTCCAGCTGACAACGTGTTGCTGTACCTTCTGGGAATGTAGTTATTTAGAGGTTGGCCATTATCATCTTGCCAGACTGAAGAATACAAGGTGTTTCAAAACACTTCTTGCCATAGAAGCAATTGTTTATGCATGGTTCTGTGCATGATGTTATGTGCACAAATTTTTACCCAAACTTAAGGTTCACTGTTCTTACTATAGTATGTTTTAACCTCTTTCATCCTTGGAGATGAACAAAATGGTGTCACTCTGAAGTCTGTGTGCAGTGTTCTTGATCTAAATCAGTCTGTTTCCACATCACACCTGCTGGTTTTGCTCAAGGGCATTATTTGAATATGTTTCCTTGTCCTTACTGAAATAAACACCTGAAGTCATGAGACCTGTGCTAATCTGTGCATCTCATTCTGCAGTTCTGTAAATAGACCTGACTGGAGTTGCAGGCATATCACAGATGGCAAAGCCCAGGGCTGAAATGTGTAAACCTTAGAGAGGAAAAGCATTGCTTTTGTTGTTGATGGCATTCAGCGAACAGTTGTTCTCAACTGATACAATGGGAGGACGCTGGGACAGAGAAACTCTCCAGTCATCCATCAAGTCTTTCTATTTATTTTTAAGCAGGCTCAAGCCTTTTGATGTACTGTGAAGTAGCAGTGAGCAAGGCAGTAGTTTAGTTTGGTTTTCTTTCCTACAGCACAGTATCATACTAAGAAAACTCAAAGTTTGTGTGTGACTTTGGACCTTAGTTCACTGACTATTCACGTAAAAATGTTGCCAATTGGGACTCAGTATTTGCTTCACATGGAAGGAAGGACTTTGGGGACTTTGGTTTTTACCTATTTCAGACAATGTAGAAAACATCGTTCATGTGTTTTATTAGTTTTATCCTGACTGGGATGACTTTACCCCGCTTCTTCATGTGTCTGTTTCTCACTCATTTTCATGATCTCACTTCTGAACTTACTGTAGCTTAGATTGCTGCTTTAAAAGGTTGGGAAAAATCTTTTCTGTCTATTGAAGATAGTAAAGTATAACTAAATGCTTTGCCTTTTCTTTCTTGCCCATGCTTTCAGGATGGAGGTAGCCTTGTGGGAGAAGTGAATGAAGAAGGGGAGATGACTGGAGAGAAAATAGCCTACGTGTACCCTGATGGAAAGACTGCGTATTCTGGAAGATTCATAGATGGAGAAATGATAGAAGCAAAACTGGCAACTGTGACATCTCTAGAGGATGGGAAACCTCAGTTTGAAGTAGTACCAGGCAGTAAGTTCAGCTAATGCAGAAATGTGTATTCTTGCTACCAGAGGACAAACAGCTTGCTGCAAACAGCTTGGTTTCTGTCATATTCCCCATTGGAGACTTTGGGGGCTGGCTGCAATGAGATAGTAAGTCTACTAGTGAGAAGCCTTTCTTCCTAAATTACCAAGTTGACAGAAAGGCACATGGAGCAATCTCTTTGCTCTGGGAAGAGACAGGAAGTGACCCATGTGGTGGTGCTGCTGACCTGCTTTTCACAACCCTTCTCTCGCATGCTCATGGGTGCAGTCCTACTTGTCACACACACCACGGCCATCTGTGCCAGCAGGAAAACCTGCTTAACCATGGTAATGCTGGCACAGTTACAGGCTTTGTTTTGTTAGTATAATAACTACAAGTAGAGAGGGAGGCTGTGGTTTGATTGTAGCTCTGTCAGTTGGGTTTGTGCAAGTGGGTGTTGGCACTGTGAACGTTCTGGCGTCTGTATTATGGGGCTGAAAGGACAAGGGTTTGAATTGGTGAACTAGATTCAGTTGTCGTGTAACAGTCCGATTCACCTGCACCCTTAGGTCTTTCTAGTCCTGGTGATAGAAAGTGGCTATGAAATGGTTGGAGTGGTGCCTTCAACCTGTGCAGCCAGTGCTCCTTCCCCAGGACAGTGCTGGTTTGGAATGGTTCTGTTGCTCTGAGGTGTATGTGATGTCTTGGAGGTGAGTGGGTTAAGTTGTGGACAGGGCCATGGGTGACAAACAGGGACTAGGCTAACACATTTCCTGTTTTATCGGCAATGATTGTCTCACTTGCTATGAAATAAGAACATAAAACTTAGTGAAAAGGTGTTGAGAAACGAGTGCATGTGACTTTTTTTAAATCAGCTCTGACAGCAAATCAAAATTTAACTTAAGATTCGGAGAGGATACAGTTGTGCTTTGCAAATAGGATTTGGTTACACTATGGAGGAAGCTGCCTTCAGCCAGAACAGATCTTGGACACCAGGGACAATGGCCTTTTATCAAACTTTTTAATACTCTGTTTTGGGTTATTTTCCTCATCTTATTCCCACCTGCATCTTAACCTGTCTCCCAAATAGTCCTCTGGCAGCTGATTGGAGAGGGATGTAAGGATGTAATTAGAGATGTACCACTGAGTTGCTTATTAATGCCAGGAAATAAATGGCAAGTGTACTTTGTGATTACTGAACATTATCTTCTGTCTGAAGCATCTTCAGGATTTGAACTAGAAAACATATTTCTTTTTTTAAGTAGTCCAGAGGTTTTTTTATCATTAATGTGTTATTGAATGCACCTTTTAAATGTTGCTTTTTAATTCTAATTGGCAACTCTGGGAGGGTCAGTTTTGAAGACTGTCCTGTCCTCCTTTACGAGTTGGTAATTTGAAGAATGTGTGTATAATCTTTTGTGATAAATGCTACTCTAGTGTTTTAAGGGGAAAAAATCAGAACCATTCTCTCACTGAAGCCTTTGCACAAGTGCAGTTCTGTTTAATGCTCTTTTTTTTAAGCATAATATTTATTTCTTGCAGTCATTCAAAGTTAATTTTTGAATGTCTTGATTAAGTTAAGGGTTACTGTACTTTCTGTACTGCCAATTAGTTTATTTTCTTTGTTGATTTCTGGTTTGTTTTTTTAGGTCCAGTGTACAGTTTTGACAAATCTACTTCATCCTGCATTTCTACAAATGCACTTCTTCCTGATCCTTATGAGTCAGAGAGGTAGGCTTCTTTTTCTACTCCCCTCTTTAAATACTGTCCATGTTTCTTTTCTGTTACATATTTAGGGACTAATTTTGCAAACCTTTTCTCATTTAAAATCTAAAGAGTGTGTAAGGGTTTGTGAAAGGTAGCCCCTTTCTACATGTCAGTCAGCTTTTGACTTGATTGAATTTCTTCCTGATTCACACAGGAAAATTGCAATACTTTCTAAGAGATTAAACTCAGATAATTTCTTAGCATTCCAAAGACATGTTCAGCCAAGTCCTGGACTCCACTAATAGCCCACATCTACAACATTCTCGGAGAAAATCTGCGTTGCTCTCTATTTCCTAGATGTATAGGTAGCTGTGGGTTGCAGCATGCCGAATTTGGTGTGTCTCACTTGGATGGCATGTGTTGTACAAAGTTTTTTCCCCTCCCTACAGATGTAGCAGAGTGGCAAGAGTAAATCATCCAGCTGGAGGGAAGTGAGATGCTGTTTGTGACAATCCTGTAATGTCAAAATGCATTCCTTAGAACTTGTCCCATCATAGTCAGTGATGCCTCTTCTGTGGCTATTCCACTTTTTACCTAGACTTTCAAGAGGCCTTGCTCTGTAGATACGAGTTGTAGTTCTTTGCTCTGAAATATCTATATAAGTCATTAGTAAAATGCTAACATTCATTTGCATCAAGTGATTGAAGACCTAGGGCTTCACCTTGAAAACTCTTGCTCATGTGTACACGTACACACCAGCAACCTCATCTTAGTGGGGACCTCTGGGCTTCTGGTATGTTATTGAGAGTGTTCCTGAGCTGAGGCCGTCAAGTAATAGGAAAGCCATCAGGAATGACAATAGATCAGCACTTGGAAAAAATGTCAAACTAATAAATAAAGTCATCCCCCACTTCCCACCAAATCTCCATTTTGCCAAAGTAGAGAGAACATATGGAAGAAAGGAAAGAGAAGGAGATTTTGAGGTTTGAATTATTTTTATTATTATATTGAATATATTAGTCTTAATGCCAGTAGTGTTGTGATAAAACCTACTGAAAATTAAAACTGTAGCCAGTCATTAATGCGGTGCTTTTTTCCCCCTTGTAGAGTGTACGTTGATGTCTCTCTCATTTCCAGTGCTGGAGAAGGATTATTTTCCAAAATAGCAGCAGAAGCCAGTACAGTTATGTCCTTTTACAACGGAGTGCGAATTACACACCAGGAGGTAAAGGAGAGAAAAAAGTCAGTCTGAGTTTTCATTGCTCCTTCTGAAATCATCATCTTGTAATAGGATTTTACACACACCCCCCTTCCCACCCTTAAGATTTAATGTGATGAAGTTTAATTGAAAGAAAG
Organism: Amazona ochrocephala; assembly: GCA_039720435.1. Classification (NCBI taxonomy): domain Eukaryota; kingdom Metazoa; phylum Chordata; class Aves; order Psittaciformes; family Psittacidae; genus Amazona; species Amazona ochrocephala. The sequence goes on from CM077879.1 coordinate 70,304,795, forward strand.
TGCATGTTCACCTATGTGTGTATATATAAAAACAAGTCATGGTTGTGGGTTGTTTTTTTTTTTAATGACTTACACACAAGAAGAGCATTAGTTGTGTATGTTAGAGTGTTTGCTTTCAAACCGCTGGCAAAGTTGACCCCTCCACACACACTGGATTTTTGCCTTGCAAACTAGGTAGACAGCAGGGACTGGTCCCTCAATGGAAATACGATATCCCTGGATGATGAAACAGTCATAGACGTGCCAGAGCCCTACAACCACGCTGCCAAGTACTGTGCCTCGCTGGGGCATAAGGCCAACCATTCTTTCACTCCTAACTGCATCTATGACCCGTAAGTAGAGTCTGTGTTTCGGAGTACAAGCTGCAGCCCGACGATCTGGGCTCACAGGGTATTTCTGGGCAGCTGAACATGAAGCAGCCGGTGGGGCTGGGAGTAACACTGAAGGAGTTCCTACTCACTTGGTCTGAGTTGGAAACTCTCTGGCATTGCAGGTGTTTGATGTCTCTTGGGACTTAAACCATGGAGCATCTTGAAGTTTGCAGCTGTATTTATTTCGTCATTAAGCTCTGTAGGAGTTGCCTCTTGACTCTAAAATGGAGAGCTTTCTGGAGCCTAGCTTGGCTAGGACTGCACTGTATTTGCTGAACTACAGATGCTTGACCAGTGCCATCGAATGTGCTGTCTGAAACTCAGAAAATAAGCATCTTGGTACTCTGTAGTTGGTGCAGAGCACTGGGAAACCATTGGTGTATACATATGCTCAAGGGTATAAATGTTTTCATACCAGTGTATAAATGAACAGACTTGTGGAAATACATGTGTAGAAAACAGTTTTCCTTCCTCAAATAAGCCAGTTCCTTTTACTGTGGAACCATGGGAGAAGATTTACAGAAGTATTTTATGATTGTTTGGTAGTTAACCTGCACTGAGGAAATTAAGATGAGCAGTTTTTCATGCAGGTGTTGACTTTTCTCTGCAAGCCTAAGGCATGTGGAAGTTATTAACATTTATTACAAAAGAGCAGTGTTGCAGGCAGGACTGATGAAAAACTTCAGATAATAGAGCTATGCGAAGCTGCTTTAATATATCAGTATTTTTGCCCTTATTACTGAAACCTTTATAAGATTGACTGAAAGCAGTCTACTTGTATGATATCAGATTATGTGATGCTACTTTGAACTGTGAGTGACTTCTGAAATTATAAAAGAAGCTAAGGAAGCCTGTGGATTGACGGCTAAGCCTACCTGCCCTAGCCTGTTTTGTTATTTATTATGTATTATTGATTATTATTAAAAGGAAGAAGTTCTTTACTGTGAGGGTGGTGAGGCGCTGGAAGAGGCTGCCCAGAGAAGTGGTAAATGCTCTGTCAGTGTTCAAGGCCAGGTTGGACAGAGCCTTGGGCAATATGATCTCATGTGAGGTGTCCCTGCCCTTGGCAGGGGGGATGGAACTAGATGATCTTAAGGTCCTTTTCAACCCAAACCGTTCTATGATTCTTTGTCTAGGTTTGTTCATCCTCGTTTTGGGCCCATCAAGTGTATCCGTACCATCAGGGCTGTGGAGAAGGATGAAGAATTAACAGTGGCTTATGGATACGATCACAACCCCGTTGGGCAGAATGGGCCAGAAGCACCAGAGTGGTACCAGCTGGAACTGAAAGCTTTCCAGGCTGCCCAGAAAAAGTGAAATGGGAGCTCCTTCTCTGTTCAGCAAACTGAAATAGAAACTTGGGTCTATGCACTACCTTTATACTGAAAACTGGACAACCAGGGATTGTTCATGCTGTTGCATCATAACTTTGCATTCTGTGTTAAGAGATAAGTTTCTTGCATACTAACTAGGTTTGACTGTGTTACTCATAGCAGATTTAAAATTAGCTAGTGTTGCACCAGTCTTATCTGGAGAAATTATTTAATATTCTATAAGAGATGTGATATTCTTTGGTAGCTTCTGCTTTTGCACCATATGCAAAGATGCCAAAAGACTAGACAGAAAACTAAAATGGGTATATCGTTCACTTTTAGTCGGCAGACTTAGTGTTGCTCTCTATCTGCCTAGGCATTATTGTGCAACTGCATTTTGCATATATGCCACTTGTGATGATAACAGTAATATTTTGATATTCTCTAATAGTAGCATAATTTTGCCTTTTTAAACCTTTGATCTGAATCTTGCAATAGAGCAGTTTATTTATTAGCATATAGGAGGCTGGATTTTAACTCCCCTTTCCTCTTGTCTGAACGTTGTTCTTTCTACAAATCTTTTGCAGGAGGAAATCCTTTCTAATTAGTGGAAAGGCTTGTGTGTGTATGTGAGAGTGCTGTGTGTTGGTCTCTGTGGCTCTCCAAATAGTAATAGCAACATGTCCAAACCTAATATTAATCTAGCCTTTATGGCTGGCTTATTTTATTTTATTTATGATTAGGACACGCAGATGAAGCTGTTCTTTGCATGGAGATTTTCTGAAAGGAGAGAACGGGTCTGCTTCTTGAAGGACTTCCAGAAGTGTGTGCTCTGGAAGGCAAGCGCGTCACTTGCATTAGTGTCCAGGGTTGGTTTGTGTATTTCACATGTTAAAGCGGTGAGTTCTCAAGGCAAAAATTCTAGCAATGAGATGCTTGCATCTCACATGAATTCTCTTGAAGGAGATGTATCTGAGGGCAGGCTGTAGTACTTGGTTAAGGAGAGCTGTATCTTTTGTATGTGTTCAGTTGACAAAGAATATAGCCCTGTAGCAGTCTTTTTGTAGTGCTGGTTTAAGACACAGTAAATTAATATAGTGCAAGATATGAGAATAAGATTTAAAAAAAAACTATATGGGAAGATTGTTTTTGAGAGACAATGAATGTAAAAACTTCACTCACTGCTCGTGTTTAGAAGCAGCAGTCAATCCGTAGCTTTGTTGCAGCCAACAGTGGGAGCTTGTGAATATTCATCTTCAGGGCTGTGTTCTGGGGTTTTTCAGGGGTAGGGAAATTGTTGTGCATTTATTTTCAGATATTGTACTGGTCTTGCCTAATGCTGTATAGGAGAGAGATAATGTATCATCTTAGTCTGGATGCTGGAGCCCCTTCTGGGACTCTGAGAATCTCTTGGGTTTAGCAGCTTAGGAAGAGCTCAAATGCATTTGCAACACTTTATTTAAATGTTTGTAGTTTAAAGAAGTTTGTATATATGTAACATAAGTGATTTGGAAATCAGACCTACCTTTCTATTGCAACACATTTTGGTTGGTTGCTTGAACAGTTGGAGGTGTCTGGCTGTCTGGAGAGCTAGACATGAAGAATATGTTGGGTTGGTACCTGCAAGTGGAAGGATGCGGTTACTGTTTTGTGCAGTCTGAGAATCCTTGCTTTGGTACAAAGTTAGGAGTTATTAAGAAGAACCTCTCTAACCTGGGGCTCTGTTTAGTCCCTGTGACTGATCACAAACCTTTTCCAGCACCTCACCATTTAAGCTTGCACAGAAGCTACTCTCAGCATGTGCTGGCTGGTGGGCGGGCGGGCAGGCAGGTGGGCTCAGGGCTTTTGACACTCTTCCAGCAGTGATCTGAATGTGAGCTTTGGCATCACCCATCTTCTCACACTGGAGACTTAGGCCACAGCTCTGCTTCTCATCCAAGGCAGGTGGCTGGCAGAGGTGACAGCTCAGGGACTCAGCTGACTGTGCAGAGGCAGAGCTGAGCCTTATGGTTGAAGGAGGGTTGTCAAAAGCCAGTGGGCAGCACACCTTCCTCAGTGAACCTCAGAAAGAAGTGTGCATGCCTTGATCTTTCCCTACCTACCTGCAGGTCGCTATTCTAGAGCATTGCTCTTTCAGCCATTTGCCAAGAAGCGTGCCTGGCTGGTAGGAAGCTGCTGTGTGCATCTTGTGGATTATTCTGTCAGGACCATGGAGTTTGCAAAGTTGAAGCTTAAGTGCAGGGAAGAGGAGAGGGAAGGTATGTGGCTGAATCCTGCTGTGAATGGATGGTAGCTCCTTCCACATCGTTGATAACCTGCTTTGTACTGCTGGCCTCTTTGTGCCCTCTATAGTATTAGGCTTAAAATGTTCTGATCTCTAGAGCTCTTTGGGCTTCATCCCTTGAATCAGTCTCTGATTCCTTTGCTATCTCCCTGTGAAGTTGCTTGTGCTTTAATAGGTTTATCGGTCTTTGAGTTGCCTGATTTTTCAGATAAATACAAAATAGGTGCTCTTTGCATATCAGGTTTGAAAGTTATGTCCTAAAATAGAGAAATTCTAGGGAAAAAAGGCACTGAGGTATTCTTGGTGTGTTCTCAAAAGCTGCTAACTTGGTGGCAGTCAAGCAGATTCTCTTGCTCGTGCCTGTAGCCTGGTAGTATGCCACAGCCGTGGATATTGTCTCTGTTAGCTCTACTGTCCTTTTTCTTTCTGCTCTGTTAAAATGTATTGGTCCTCCTATAGATCCCTTCTTCAGTGACCAACCTTCTATAAAAGTTGTGATTATAAAGCTGCTTTGGCTTGATTCAGGACCAAGCCTTTTAATTCTTCTTTGTTTTCTTTTTTCTTTGTGGTTTGTTAGAGTGAAGATGGTTGGGGTGGTTTTTACCACTGAATAGCCAAAGGGCTCAGTGTGTCCTTCAGAGGTTTTTGAGAGGTGTGCGTTGGCAACCACAGGTTCAAACACAGGTTAGTTACATAACTCCAAATAATGCCTTAACTTGGTCAACGTATTGCAGCTCAGCTTCTGGGGCTCACTAGACAGCAAGACTGGCTTAGCAAAGTGTTCACCAGTAGTAACACAAGACCCACACCAACCATGGTTTGATTTGGAGCAGAGGAAGCAGCTGCTTTGCAGATCAATCAGTTTGAGTCTGTTGGATGCAGCTGACTGCTGGTGAATATGCAATAAGAAAATCCACTTCTCAGATCTGGCCAAAGACCTGTCCTGTCGGCACAGAAACTGGAAGAAGAGCTGATGCCTGTCGTGAGCAGCTGGCTCTCTGAATTCCTATTGTGACTAAAGAATGGCATAAGAGAACCTGGAACTGCTGCTTTTGCCAGGTACAAATCGGTTCTCAATGCCTGCCTTTGGTCTGCAGTGCTGCACATGTCTTCTCTGGGATGGGAGGGTTGTTTCCTGAGCTCTTTGATGAGAAGGAGCCTGTATCAGCCAGTATTAGAGGCTGACGATGGTCTCTTTTATAAAATAAATAGAATCTTAAATGGCTCTTCGTACCATGGCAGCACTGTGTGTTGTCAGCAGGAATACACAAGCTTAGTTTTCTGGAGAAGCATTTAATCTTGGAGATGAGAGTTTGAGGAGTTACAGCTGAGAGCTGCCTGCTGCTGGGTCACTCCTCTGAATAAGAGAGAAAAAGGCTTTGGCCTGGGTCTCAAGCTGTAATTTTACTTTTGGGGAGCTACTAAAATACCTGATTTTTCTTCACAAAGCTGAAAAGGCTTTTTTGCCTTTTTGGTAGTAATTTAAAACACCCCTTAACTCATGTGAAAACCTGTAAGTCTTAACTGTTGAAAAAGTCAAAGGAAATAAGTGGGTATGGTGGTGATAGCTTTTGACTTCTTCCACAGCTGCAATGATTTCTGCTGGGATGGCCCATGGTTTTGCCCAGGTGCAGCTCCTGGGCGACTCATACAGGTTTTGAGACCTTCGTGAGGCTCACCAGTTGCTCAGCCGTGCGAGGCTACATGTTTTGGAAGTGATGAGGCAGCCCTCTCCTTCATCCAGCCTTTCCAGATGCGGAGTTTTGTGCCGCACACAGTTAACAGTGTCTGTGGTTGCTTTTCCAGGTTGTTGTAGGATGTTGCTGGTCTGGAAGTGAGAGTGCCATTGGGGATTTCTCACCCTGTGCCAGGCACTGGAGGAGCAGAGTAGCTGACATAGCCTGTCTGGGGTAAGAAACTGAGGAGTGGTGGGAATTGCCGCTTCTCTTTTTCCTTCCCAACTGGCTGCCCTCGTCCTTCAGTCAAAACTGGTGCTCACCACTTCGGTTGCACCAGGAGCTGTATGGAGTCACTTCTGTCCCAGAGCCCTCTGTGATTTCTGTCCTTTCACTCAATTTGATAGTGTTTCTGGAAAATGCTGCCATTGCAATGAGGTAACAAGTTGTACGGAGCCGGTTTTCTGCTGCTTTGTTTTCCTCAGGTACAGCAGAATTGCTGGAACTGTGGGTGCCTGAGGAATCCACCTCCAAGCAATGGGGTTAAAACCCAATTGCTTTGAAAACAATGTCGCTGAAGTGTCTCCTTATATGCTGGGGTGCCGCATTAGACGCCTCTTCCTCACTCACACATTGCTGTCATATGCTGAGAGGAACTGGAAACATGAGAACTATATTTTTGGACAAAGCATTTATAAGCAGTCTTATAAGGGATTTTTTTTGTAATTACAAAAAAGGTGCAAGATTGAGTGCATGTTTACTTGCCCCAGATCAAAGGTTTTGAACACTAAGGTCACTGTCTGTTGAATGGACCCTCCTCTTGACCCTCTTCTGTCTTCAGGCAATTGAAGCTCCTGCCCTCTTTCTCTACGAGTTTTACTGTACCTATTTTGGTTTTCCCCAGGAGAAATATATATATATATATATATATATATATATACACACAAAAATCCTCTAAGCAATTAACTGTTCAAGCCATAAAATCACAAGTGTGGGAAGACCCTCTTCACAAGTTTTAACATATTTGTATGTAAAAAGATGTTTGTATGAACTATTTTCATGGTAGAATGAATATTTAAAAGAAAAAGGTTCCAATAAGATCTAAACCAAATTTAAAAGGCTGTCTTTTTGTAAGATGCAAGTGTAATTGATTACCAATAAGTAGATATTTGTTTTTAAAGGGGAGATGCAACAAATGATCTTTACAATTACAAATGGTCGTTTCTGCTATTTGAGAAAGTATTTATGCATCATTACACATGGCTGTCATAAATAACTGCAATAGCAAGGCCAGTCGCATCTTCAGGACATACCTCTCAGCTTGTCCCCTTTGTGATATTATATGAACAGACCTCCTTTCTGCAGATTTCCTCCTAGAAAACTTTTCCTACTGTAACTGTACTGAATTTAACTCTTGAGCTAAGATCCAGACTAAAATTGTGTATTACTTAACAGTTTCTGCTGGGCCTTCTGCTATTTTAATACTCTTCAGCCCATAATTACTGGGTGTCTCTGTTCTGAAGAACTAAGTGCTAAAGAATAATCTTGGGGTGAGCTTACACGTGTGTTAACAGTTAACCCCGGAGTATTTAACTTGTATACAGTACTTGATAGGTGTTTTATGACATTTGTACTCGAACTATGAGCCTTACTGAACATCTGTAGGTTTATTCATGACTTTTCAAAAATGGATAACTCTAAGAAAGATGTTTACATGAATGATGATTGCCCTTCCTTTGATGTTATGAATGAGGTTTTTATAGTGTGTTTGGGTGTATGTGCAAGGAAGTAAGAAAAATGTTTCTGGGGAAAAACAGACTTGACAAACATTTGTAATAAGTGAATTTTAAAGATTGCTTTAATTGCGCTATGAAGGCAATGCAGACATTAAAATATTCAACAGGATCATGGTCTCTCCTCGTTGGTTGTGTGTCATGGTTTTGGGCGTTCTCTGATCTCTCCCCCTTCCTTCTGTGGTTGCTTTGTGACAACTGCTGATGCACGGGAGCAGGATTTGGCACAGAGTTAACACACTTCTAGACCACATTATATTACTAGTGATTGGGCAGCAGAACACTCCTGCAGTACTCTGGCACCTCTGCTGCTCTTGCTATTCACTTCTCTCTACTCAGGGCACAGAACATGGGCTTCAGTTGTGGTATGGAAGAGCATCCTGCCTGTGAATGCCAAAGTGTCCTTAACGCTGGTATTTTAAAGGAGGTGACAGCGCACTGGTCTATTTTTCTCTTGCTGTGGCTGCCTGAGGCAGTAGGAAGGCATGGCAGCAACCAGCAGTATACATCCTGCTGGGTGAGTGGTGGAAAAAGGGACAGTGTTTTTGTGGGTGTAAGTGCATGGAGGCTATGCCTTCTCCCTCCAAGGGTGGAAGAGGGGCTTGTTCGGCTTTGGCATTGCCCATTGAACCTTCACAGCCTTCAAGCTGAAAGGGTGAGGGTTTGCTGTGTGTCTGCAAGCTGACCCAGTGGGCTGGCTTCACCCTGCCTGGCTGTGTTCCACTTGTAGACTGTTGGTGCAATCCTTTGCTCACACCATGGCGAGGCTCTGGGTTTATTTACAGAAACAATAGCTAACCTATGAATTGGTTTCTTAAAACCTCTGTGGAGGGTAGGCATGTTTTAGTGCGGCGCTTGTTAGCGCTGGAGCTGGCTGGAGGCTCTGGGGTGGGTTCCTGTGCCGAGGAGCCCTTGCCTATCGAGGTAACCACACAAGTCCTTAGCGGTACACACAGAGGGTTTCCCCAACTTGAGGTGTCGTGCACGCCTGTCCTGTGAAGCGGAATTTAAGGCAGGAGCACAAGGGGGAGAAGTCCTCTACGGAAAAGGGACTCATCCCGCTGCGATGCCGGCACGGTCTGAACGCGAGCGGGGGCCGCCGGTGCCGTGGGCTGGGCCGGCGGGAGCTCGTGTCGGCCGGGAACCTCTGGGGGCCGGGATCCGCAGCAGGGAGGACCCCGGGTCAGTCGGAGCGCTCCGCGCGGTGCCGGCACCACCCGCAGCCTCTAAGGTTCCTTTTCGCCGCGACCCGGAGCTCCGCTCCGCGGAGGCGGAGCCGCAGCAGGTGAGACGCCGGCACCGGAGGCTGTGCCGCGGGCGGGGTGGGCGCGGCGCTTCCTGGGTCCGGCCGGTCCCGTCGGTGCCCCCGCGGCTGCAGCTGCCCCCGGGAGGCGTTCGGTGACCGGCAGCGGCGACGGGGAGCGTCGGGTCCCGGGTGGCGGCGGCACCGCCTCCCTGCCGAGGGATCAGCGGCTCCCAGCGAGGGACGGAGCTTGTCTTCTGTGGGGAGCGAAGCCCAGGGAAGCCCCGAAGGAAGAAGGTTGGTGGTGGGCGGGACTGAAGTGAGGACGGCACATCTCCATCCAGCAGCCTCAGCAGTGGTGTCCCGGGCACCTGCACAGAGCAGCAGGAGGGGTTTCTCAAGGTCCTCCCCCCAGCAGGAGGTGACCTCTGTACCCCGGTGAATGTACTGTCCTGCTTGGCGCAGGTCCTGGTGCTCCCCGGGTGCTGATGCTCCTCTCCTTTCTTTCTCCTGCCTAGGGCAAGCTCATCTCGGCTCTGCTGGAAGGCCACGGCGCAGCTTTCCAGTCTCCACGTGCGGAGGTTTATATGTGAATCAAAGCGGCATGGATCGCTACCGATACTTCGTCTTTAACCAGAGGAGCATGGTCGTGCTTGGGCTGTTCCAGATAGCCTTCAGCACGGTGTGCATCGTCAGCGGGCTCACGGATGGGGTTTTCAGAACTGAGTCTCAGCTGAGCATAAGCAGAGCTCCAGTTTGGGCTGGGATGGTAAAGTAGCGCTTTATTTCCTATGCTTTGGTTGTGTTGCTTTTTTAACTCTGCTGCTACCTACAGGTACTTGGCTTGAGGGTGGGAGGGAGGCCAGGACTTCCTGCCACCTCTTCCCTGATTTTCTGCTTTGTACTCGGATAATAAAAGTTTCCTTATCCTGGTATAGGCAGGAGGGTGCAAACAAACTTTCCTCTGAAGGAGCAAATAAAATAAAGCATGTAATAGTACACATTTCTACTGGATAGTGTAGAAAATGGGGCATTGGTGGCAATTGATAGGGATTTTTGTGGAAACATGAGACCACAGAGAAGCCACTGAAGATGAGGAGGGGACTGCTTCATCCTCACATCACGTAGATGAACATCTGAGTGACAAGCTGTGTCCACAGCACAGTACCACTAATTCTCTGTGCCACATTGAGTAGTGGGCAGTGAACATTCTCACTTCCAGCACTCGGTACCCTGATGCTACCCTATTGAACCACACCACCAGGGAGCTGTACCAAAGCTCTTCCACCCATAGGCTGCCCATCTCCTTTCAGGAATACCTTTCTTCCATCTACAAGATGCATAAGGACTTGGGAAGGCACTGTGCACTTTTAGCACTTCAATCAGACTTATTTAATCAGTTTTGTTATGTGGCTAGAGCTATAATGCAAGGGGAAAGGTTGCTGCTGTGGGGGTAGCAAGTGGCCAAGATGCATTTCACCCAGTGTCCTGCTCCCAGGAGATGCTGCAAAGGAAAACAGAAGAAACCAGCAATTATCTTTCCATTTCTGAGCTCACAGTTACTGTGATCCAAGCCTGGAGAACAAGGGATTTTCTTCTGCTCTGTCATAGTTTATCTTCCGAACCCGATACTTGCCTCCCAGTTACCAACTCCTTTTGTGCTCTGCAGGTGATGGGAGTCCCAGGCCTCCTGGCTTTGTTTTCTTCTCAGCGAAAGAATCCAGTTCTCGTAAGATGAGGTGGTGGTGGTGGTGTGTGTGTGGGGCAGGGGCGAACTGCCAGGGCAATAAAACCAGTTTTGGTAGGGAGTGAGCTGGCTGGTCCTTCTGCAAGATTGAGAGCTTATTTCCTAGAGTTAGCTCCATAAAAGCTGCTACACTCCTAAGCAAAAGGAGGATGAAGTGTCGCCTTGCTTTCTGCTGCAGCAGAGAAGTGCTGGCTCTAACAACAAGCAAAAATCTGTAAAACCACTTGGTTTTGAATGCATTTCTTTTGGTGTTTCTTCCTGTTAAGAATTACGTACACTAAAATAGGAAACAAGTTAATTGGGTTGCATTTCTTAGGCAGGTCTCTCCAGCCATGTAAATTTCAAGGGGGAATATTGTCTACAAGTAAGAGGTCTCTAAGAAGAAAGTCTTTGGGTCCAACTAGCTCCTGTGGTTAAGATTTGTGACTCAATTGCAGCTCAGAAATTCAGTATCGTGGAAGCCTTTACTGCTCTGTGTTTGGCTTCCAAGTGGCTGTTGCTACTGAGAACTTCTCAGTGTTTACCGGAGGTCAAAGACCAGTACTTACAGTGCTTGTCAGAACATTTGGTTTATATTACTTATGTGGATCAGTCAGAGGATAGTTTTAATTCCTGCTCCCTTCTTTTTCTCCTTTAATTTCTCTGTGTAGGTGAATGTGCTGATAGTTTCTTCCATAACCTCTTATGTTGCCATCCTCATCATAATAGTGTATAGCTCACTCACACTGAACTATGGGGAAGAGGAGGAGCTGAGTTCTGCCTCAGTCCATGTTATCCATACTGTAAGTACTGATACCATGCTTATTACAGGGGAACATGACTGTCTTAACCTGCAAACGTTGCTAGGCATGACTTGAAAACAAAACCAGACTTCCAGGGTGCCTAAATCAGAGTTTGAAGAGGTGCCTGCAGCAGGGCCCTTGTTTAAAAATGATTGGGGTAAGTCTGCAGTTAAGTATCGAGTTAGGTACTGAAAACCACAAAGCCTGTACAGGGCTAGGTGGATCTTTTACATCTAGCTGCTGCTGTTCACTGCTGCTGCAGTGTGGTTTGTATCAGTGGCTAAGTGAAGTAATGCACAGCTCGCCTGGATGCCTGTGATAAAGTTACAGCAGTTACAGGTCAGCTGGTTAAAAGTGGGTATTATTTCAAGTGTATCCTCCACTGTACAGCTGAAAAGAAGGAATGAGTTAGACTTCTTGCACCTCAAACCTGGTACAAATCATGGCTCCCTGTGGGATGAAGACGTTGCAGGTAGATAAAGCTATTCATCAGTTTATTGCAGGACGAATGGAAGTGTCAGTCGGCCAAGGTGCAGTATAGCAAGAAGACTTTTCTCAGTGTGAAGTGGAACAGCTATTCCTTGGGTTTCTACTTGTTGTTAAAGCTATTTCCAAACCTGATGCTCTTGCATAGTGTCTTACATTTAATCCGAAACCTTATTTTATTGCTTGCTCTTTTACTATTTGAGGCATGTTCTTCAGAGCACAGGAAGAGAAGCCTTAAATAACATGACTCTGAATCGGTCTCCTATAATGCAATCGCAGCATTCTTGCAGTCATTAGAATGTTTTTTTTTTTGGTGGAGAGCTTGATTCTTGAGTATGGCTTTAACATTTCCTTTTCTGCTTGCAGAAGTTCATACTGAATAAAGTAGTCAAAGCTGCTAATGTAGCCATGCTAGCTGCTTCTGTCTGCAGTGCTTTTGTTGTGCTGGTGATGGCTTATTTGGGATGCCGGAGTCTTCCACGCTGCTCGTGCTACGACAGCGTAACTGGGATGGTGAGTGAGGAGTCCAGGGCACCCCTTTAGTGGTACTGACCGTGGTGGGAGGGGAAGAAACTGAGGAGATGTGTCTTGCTTCTATAAACCTAGCCTCAGCTCTGCCTCAGTCATCCAGGGCTACTTCTAAGAAATAAAGTGGGTGTTAGAAGGGCTTTGTACTTTTGTATTTTTCTTTCTACTACTTCCCTCTTATTTACATTCTTGTGTAAGACCTAGCGTAGGTTATCTCCATTTTCCAAACCAGTAGTGCTGAAAGCTACTGTGGTGCCATTTCCTATGAATTCCTGCTCTCCTCAAAGAGTGCTCCTTTTCTCTCACTCTTAAACCAGCGATTGCTCCTGGTACAGCATTTGAGAGAATTGCTGGTACTTATATACAGAGGTGCCTTATCCCTCGAACTACAAATTCAGTAAGAAAAATATCCCCTGGACTGTGTGTGCAAAGTGTAGGGGAGACAACACACCACGTTTTATTTATGAGGACTCTGCCTCGAGTGATGGGGCACATACCACGTATCTCTGCTAGGTGAGCTCACTACATACCAGCTACTTCTCTGCTAGAGTAATTCTGATGCTGTATTAAACATGTACATCCAACCAGCTCATTTGGTAAGGAATTAATGGGTAGAGGTTACAAGGCAGCTGCTCTTGACTCAAGATACCAAGCGTGTAATGTGAAGCCGCTTTAAACTTTAAAAGTAAAACTTGTTAGGAGAGGTGGACTACATAGGCTTTTAAAACGAGTTCGGGTATGCCTCTTGAACAAACTTGCAGATGAAGGTTTTGATGGCATTGTTTCCTTCATAGGAATGGTTGCAACCTAGTGAGGACCAAAGTCAGACTGTGGAAATGATTTGTGCTGCACAAAGTGAGTAGCTCCTTCCATGTATTTATTAACCAGGAGTGTTGAAGGAACATCCTGAGTAAGCTTTACATCCCAAGCCAAAATCCTGATAACCAAAATACTCTGAGCCAAAAGGAACCAGGATTTTGTGCAAGTGTCTACCCCAGGTCTAACAATGGTTTCCTCTTTCCTTCCCCACACAGGCCCTGGGGGCAGAATTTTTGACTCCCCAGATCAGTTTCCAGCCCAGGACTTAGATGCAGAGGAAGATGCATCCAAACCTCCACCATATATCAGAATGGCTTGAAAGAGTGGCTGAACATTTTAAAGCTACCGGTCTAAGTGTGGCAAGAGAGGTGCAAGGAGTTCTTCGTCATTAAAGATGGTTATGCACTTTTCCTTGGCCTTTTGAAAAACACACACAGAAAGAGAACTATTGAATGCCCAACATTCAGCAAAGATCGTAGAGCAGATGGGAACATCTGCAGATGGTTTTGGACATTCATACTTTGTATAGTTAAAATACCTCATTGCCTCTGGAAAGCACATCTATTCCTCCAGCTTTTGTACTTAAATCATGTTTCATTCCACTAGAATTCATTGTCTGGCAGTGCTAGCCTCATGCATTCAAATATTAAATACAAGTAATTTTTAAAAGAAGCTGGTTGTGGATTATTTGCCCCCTCCAAATGCTATTGCAGTTTCTCCCTCTTAACCAATGAATTATTTGGATTATGTGGTAGTGGATGAAAAATAATGAAGGACCCACTTCATTATTGAGCTTTGGAGTGCTTTTCCTTTTCTTCCTCGCAGGGATGTGGGCAGGTGAAGTTTACGATACAAAGCCTTGCCAATACCATTCAGGTACCTTCGTCAAAATGAGGATTCTGTGGGTTGTACATGTGTCAATGCAATTAGTTTTAGTGCTGAAGTGTAATGCTAGAGTGTGGTAGGAACTAGAGTTGCAATAGCTCCTCTTACAGAGTCACTTCAATACTCTGAATTCAGCTCAGGTTTTTCTACTTCAACTTTGCAGAATGAAAGCTTTTAAAACTGTTTATTTTGGGTCATATTCTACTGAAATTGCAGATCTAGACCAAGGTCCTCTGCTGGAGGTTCTCTAGGGGACTTCTTGGTCTTCTGGAGCAAGGAACTGCAGCTTCCATTATCTCCTGAAGGGCATAGAATTTCCATAGGTACTTTACGAGTCACTTTCAGGTAGGCTTAGAGGTGTCTGCTGAGTGATTATCTCGCCTGCAGGCCTTGAGCATGAAGTGGTAGATTACTTATCTCACGATGTAGATTAACACAGCAAGTACATTCAAACAGGGCGTGGAAAGTTCCTGACTTGAGAAAGTGCTAGGAGTAGTAGGATAAGTCATGCCCACCATGAAGCATGTAACCCCAGGAATGTTCTCAGGGAAGATTCATCTTATTGCAGCACATAAGGTGCCTTTCCTGCTGCTCCCAAGAGAAGAGGGAATTAATACAGTTGGTGTCACTATGGATGTCCATTGGAAGGTATCAGTGCCTGGATCACTCTATTAAAATAATTTCTGTATTGAAGTAATTCAACCACTGTAATTCACAAAGTGAAGCTGTGCCTTTATTCTGTGTGCATAGTACCTGTCAGCAAGCACTGAAGCACCAACCTCGACTACTTTCCATACCCTGAGATGCTTCTGGCAGCACCCCAGGCAGTCTGTGATGAAATGTTGGGGTTTTCCCCTCGATTAACATAAACTGCTGTTCTTGTACATAAAATAAAGTAAGACTCACAAGAGGTTATTGTGATTCCTCATCTCTAGAAGCAGTGAGGGTTCCATTCTCTTTTAGTCTAAAACAGAGTTTGCCTTTGAAAGGAGAAACTTGCTAGTAGTAGTTTGTTGCTAAAACGCACTGCTCAGCAGCTGCATTGTTTCTGGCCAGAAGTTATGGTCCCATCCAGAAATGCTATTCTGTAACTAGTCATTACAGTATGAGATGATATGATAGATACTGGGTATAATTCAACAGTGCTCAACTGCGGTTTGAACAGAGCAATTGGCTTTTACTGCAGGCACCCAGAGAATATGTCACTAGTCCCTGCTCAAACGCAGCACTGTTTCTGTTTAGTTCAGAAGGGTAACTCCTGAGCTGAGGGTATGAGACCCACAGCTGTCCGGTGCGGCTGATGCAACTGCAGCTGACACAGGTCAGGGCCTCCTGGCACAGCTCTGAGACACGAGCCGGGTACCCAGACTGTTCTCCTCTGGGCGGCTTGGAAAGCACCTGATTGGTGGCGTTTTAATCATAGTATCACAGAATCATAGAATCATAGAACCATGGAACAGTTCGGGTTGGAAAGGACCTTAAGATCATTCAGTTTCAACCCCCCTGCCATGGGTAGGGACAGCTCACACTAAATCACATCATCCAGGGCTCTGTCCAACCTGGCCTTAGAATCCCAGACTGGTTTGGTTTGAAGGGACCTTAAAGCTCACCCACTTCCCACCCCCTGCCATGGGCACGGACACCTTCCACTAGACCAGGTTGCCCCAGGCCCCTTCCAACCTGGCCTTGAACACTGCCAGGGATGGGGCAGCCACAGCTTCTCTGGGCAACCTGTGCCAGTGCCTCACCACCCTCACAGGGAAGAACTTCTTCCTTATATCTAATCTAAATCTCCCCTCTGCCAGTTTACAGCCATGCTGCCTTGTCTTGTTGCTACACGTCCTTGTAAACAGTCTCTCTCCAGCTTTCTTGCTGGCCCCTTTAGGCACTGAAAATTGCTCTAAGGTCTTTCCTGAGCCTCCTCTTCTCCATCCTGTAACAATAGTGTTAGACCTCCACCAGTGTGGCAGGGCCTCCTTTGGCAGTGAAACAACCTTAACAGCAGACAGTGAAGTACGAGTGAGTAAAAGAGAAGTATGCTCCATGCTACTTCTAAGTAAGTAAAAACGTGTGTAATTGATTCAGCAGCAGCTATAAGGCCCTTGATGGCTGTATTGCTTTTTACAGCCCTTTCGGTGGTGCAATCGCAGCATTGCTATCGCAATACCAGCACCTAAGATCACTCACAGACACACAATTTTGACGGTTCTGTCTACAAAAGGAGAATTGCTAGGAAAGAAACAGCTGCAATATGGAAATTGGTGGAAACTGAATGCCAGCCTAATGCCACTCCCTCTAATTGGTTAGCATTGCAGAAAATACATTCCTGATTGCCGCTTCCAGAGCTATATTTAGCAGCCTATTCCACATGCTAGTTATGGTGCCTTCCCAGAGCCTGCCCGCATCTCCAGGGGCATTTCATGGTTTGTGTCAGCTTCCGCTGATGGAAGTCAGACAGAGTTCTATTTATTGTGCGAACACTCATCCATAATGCCTCCAGTAGCAATGGCCTCGTTACTTGTTCCCCAGAGACTTTTCCTCATTGGCAAGATCCCAGGAACAGAGCCAACTTCCCCATTCCTTCACAGCACTGCAGGATTTCCCCTTCGGGGTGGGCAAAGGCCCGTGGCGGCTGCAGGGAGGCATGGTTAACACATGACAGGGTGCCAGTCTGGGTCCAGAGGTGGGTGTCGCAGTAGGTACACCTCAGCACAGCACCTGCAGAATAAAGCAAGGGAGCCTGGGGGAGAGGAAATAGAAACTCCAAGTTCCACCTGAGCCCAGGGCTTGTTCTGCACAGTAACACCCTGCTCACATGGCTGCTGCACCTTAGTTACAGGTGCCTCATGCTTTGCTGCTACAAAATGGAAGTATCTTGGCATTTTGAAGAGGAATGATAGATGCAAACACGTCTCGGATCTCCCTGAGGCCAAACATTCATTGGGTGCATTAGACATGGCTGATCTAACAGGAGCAGCCTGCAGGCACCTTGCTTCTGACGTGGGTTATGGACCTCGGTTATGTGATCCTGCACAACAGAATTACAAGGACACCAAGCGCTTTGTGCTCACCTTGCATTAGCATTATTTGCATTAAGTCAAGACAAGGCACCTACGTCCAAAAATGTTTGGGTTTTTTTATCTTGAGTACACTTAGCCAAATGTCACTCTATTCCCCGACCTGCAGAACAAGGCACACAGAATCCCTGGGCTATAAAAGCAAAGGCTGGCAGCCTCTCCATCAGCAATGGCCACCATTAATCAGAGGGTGCAATCAGGTGGTTAATCAGGGAAGCTGGTTCCATGAGTTAATGTTCAACTATGGGCAAAGTATTTGCTAGCTGTTTCCCTCTAGAAGGCCCTGGGGAGGTGGGAAGAGGAGGGCTCTTCATCATGGTGATGATCAGAGAACTGTTTTGGGTATGTTTTTGACAACTAGCTTTTTCAGGATTGGGGTTTTTTTCAACTTCACTTCCTGTCTTGCAATCCAGCACTGACATAGCACTCTCCGACAGGAACACTTTGCTTTTCATCCATGTTGAGTAATATGAATGGTTTCGGACTCATGTGGCATGCGCTGGACACTTTGCTACCAACACGTGGATTTAGCTTCACTGCCCCTCACCCCTAAGGCACTTTGGAAGCTCCAGGTTGCACAGTTCTGCCCCTATGCTGCTGAGCTGGTGCTCAGGGTCAGGGTGGTGGGAAGCAGTCAGCTTTGCTGGGCACAAATATCTTTCCCCTTTGCCAGCAGAAGGCAGTGAGAAGCCAGGGGATGACAAAATCACAGCTCTGTGTGATCTGAAGCCCTGCCTCTTCTAGCGTACTTACTTCAATTTTGAAGTCAAACTTCACTATAGGTAGATGAACTGGCCAAAGTATTCTGTGTGGGGAATGACTCCATGTCTTGCTCATTGAAGAAAATATATAGAGCCATTTACTACACAAGGGTACTAGCTTATAGCAGGAGAATTATCTGGCTTGATAAATCGAGTTTCTCCCCAAAGTCTTTGCTTGGTCTCAGAGGCTCTAGCACAGCAGTTTCTTGGGTCAGCTTCCATGGCTGGCTGCTTCTTTTTCCTCCAGCAACCTGTGGTACATAGAAATGCACTGCTAGCTGCTCGGTGAAAGCAGCCTACAAAAGAGAGACTTAAAATTGCTGGGAAAGGATGGGCGTAGGAGTAATCGATCAAAATACAGCTATGTTCTGAAAACACAAAGTGGTATTTGCCTGCCGCTGAAAGGAGGAAGGTTTTCTTTGCTTTATAGGCAGCGGAAAACCCACATAATATAACCAGAGCATGGCATGCATTTTTTGAGTCTGCTTGATTTCTTGATGCCTATGGGTTCTTTCCAACTCGAGATATGATTCTATAACTCTCCAGCAATAACAGTGTGTAAGTATGGGGAAATGGCCTTTGATTTAACTCTAACTTGAGGGGGAAAGTCCACCCAAGCAAACAGCTTTTCCCGGCAGCTTTTCTGTAAAGATGATAGCAACTGCTTTGTCCTGCACCTCTGCAGGCCAACCTAACTGAAGCACGCTACAAACCCACATAGTTTCACTTGCGCTTTCTGAGCTGTTTCCGAGCTCCTGCAGTAACGTCTTTCTTTTAGGTCCAGAAACATGTGCACTCTCTTTAATTGACATGACATTTATATGTCGTCTTAATTAAAACAAATTACTTTGGTTTATATTTCATTTTCTGACTTCTGTGCACTACATGTTTTTAAGTACAGTCATCACATTTTTAATTCCAGGTCAGTTGCTGTATATATAGTCTTTATACTGAAAAGGTACACGCAAATATTGTTAAGCCCTTGCCCCTCACCCAATAACCACGAGACTGATTGAGGATTATGGCTGGTGTTCCTCTTTGCTGTTACCATCCCTTGTATTTGTCACTTCTGTGTCTTGTTTTGCTTTCTGCAGGCAGCCTAGCAATCCTGGCAGACCCAAGTCTTTGCTCTATCAAACAGCCCTTCACCCATAAAGCGAAAGAGCTGGTGCTTTAAAGCAGATGCTAGCACTGGGCTGCGTCACTGCTGTACCAAAAAGCTGTAATTCTGTATAACCCCCCCACCTCTGGCAATGTGTTGTATTACAGCGCCAAAGTATGCACACTTATAATGCCCCAAATATAAATATATATATGCATATACATATTTTCTTCTCATAATTTTATATATGTTATATATATTTATATATCACCTATCACCATGCATAAAAATGAAATATACCTATTTTATGAAAGCTGAAACTTTTGAAATGAATTATTTTGCTTCAGATGCGGTTTGAGAAAAGCACACCAACGGCAAGCCTTAGAAACCAATCACAAGGGCTGCCAACATTGTGCTTTTTAACAGCAGCATCACAGTGACTCAGATATTAGCTCGGTATTGAAGTTAGTACTTCATGGTAGTGATGAGGATGAATAATCACATTCAGGAACTTGAAAACCCCCTCTGATTAGCAAATGTTTTTTTTAATCTGCAGCTGAATCTTTGGTTGCTGGAGCCCGGAACCCGACATTGCCTCTAATTTATGTGTGGCTTAAAAATATGAAGTCAATGGAAAAGCTGTTGCATGTATTTTAGGGTCAGATTAGTCGTCTTCTCATTGTGTGGCCTTCCTGGACTAAGCAAAGCACTGGGAGCTGGAGTACTACAAAGGACAAGAACAACAGCAGCACCTCAACACCGCACAGGGGTAGGTGTGAGGGGTTTGGAGGTGACCAGGCTTTTACACAAGAGCAACCATGAAGGCAACCTGTACCTCCACCTTTCTTCAATGGCCCCAGGGGCAAGCCTGCCTGCCCCCAGCTCTGCTGGGAGAGACACAGGCAGTTGAAGCAGGGCTGATGGGCGTCCACTGGGTGGACAGAGGCTGGAGAGCATGGTCAGCCAGGCTTTACTGGCCAAAAGCCCCCTAAGAAACAGCCCTAAATGTTTAGGAACAAGTCTAAGTGTCTGGACAGCATATAATACACATTCCCCTATTCTACCACCAACTATTTGAAACCACCCACCCATTTAGTCACATGCTAGCAGAAATTCTGTTCCATAGACATGTATAGGGTTTTCCTTACCCTTCAGAAAATCCTAGCAGTACCACCATCCCCCGGCTAGGACTTCCAGTTTAACTCTGGTGCACAAAACACAACATAACTTCATTTGAACTTAAGCCCTGACAGGTTCATTTGGTAGCATTAAGCTTTGGCTGATTTTTTTCTGCTCAATGAAGGCTGAAGATGAGGGTTTAAAACACATTCGGCAGCCCGCACATTGCCAACATGCCGATGTTAGCCTGCTGCCCCACAGGGACTTGGAGAAATAAGGGAGCTGAAGGAAAGCCCATCCAGCTCCAGGGTTTTGCACTCCAAGTGACAACCGAGACTCAGACAGGGAGAGGAAAACAGTCCGCACAGCACGTGAACAATGTGATGTTTCTAAAAGTAAGTAACTAAAATATTCACTGAGAGGGAGTTTACCACATTGCCTCACAACAGAGCCTTTTTTCTGCCCGTGACCTTTTAAAAGAGGCAATGCACACAGTCAGAAATCAAAAAGCCCAAACAAACAAAAGGAAGTACTGAGCTAAGATCACGGTCTTATGACTCTTACTTTTCATATGCTCACATTCACACCAGGTGTCCCCTGCTTTTTATTTAATACCTCTGTGTGTGTATGTGCATGCACATGAGTACGTGCATACACATGTGCGTACAAAGAACACAGGCTGTAATCACACAAGCTCTCTGGGCTCCACGTTATTGTGATTTTGTGTGTTTATGGCTGTATCTACGCTACACTTCTGTTTTTCAGGGGTTTGGCAACAACTGAAACACAAAGTCTGTTTAAAAAGGAACTTACAAGCTGTTACAAAGACAAGAAAGACAATGCTTATCCTTTTATTTGACATTCCGTATACCTCCTACTGAAAAATATTAGTATTAGTAGAAAGAAAAACACTCCCAAACCAAGATCTGACTATCCAATGTACTGCTTTTACTCTCAAACAGAGAGGCAGGGCTGCTGCAGTGCTGTAGAGTTCCTTGTTTTAAACCAGGACCTGATAAGAATTGACTGTACAGAAAGATGGATTATGATGGGCAGATAAGAGGAGAAGCCCCTTGAGCTCTTCAGCGTTGTTGAATATAGTTGCTTTTCCTTGATTCTCCAGGAGGAAGTAACTACCTGAAGATTCTGGTGGGGTTTTAGCTTATACATTTTGAAACAACAACAGCATCAACTGTTTTCAAACTCCATCTCTTAACAGAAACCCAAACTGTGAGATCCAAGTGCACCCTACAGGTTTCAAAATCAGATGCAAGCAGACAGGACCCCTCGACTTTTTTAAAATGGACCATTTATTTCAAAGCCAATCTTATAGTTAATTTTGAGGAAGAGAGAGCAGGCTACTTCCTTTTGAATGGTTGATATTGGTCTGCTTGGTTGCTTTCTGAGCTGAGGGCAGGTGAAGCAGCTATCACTGCTCCAGCTAGACGCACAGAACAGCCTTTTCCACTGATGTGAGCACAGCTCAAGCCTGGACCACTTCTGCTGGTGCTAAGATACAGTCAAACAGTGCCTGTACTAATGAGCCTGCTTACCCTGAGACACCACCTATTTGACATTCTCACTCTTAGTTGCAACAACAAGCCATATTTCTGGTCAGTGATCACCACTGTACCTCTGTCCCCAGGCTTCGGTCACATTACATTCATTCTGGGCTGTTTTTCGGGGGTGAGAAGAGCAGGGCAGGACAAGGACTATAAGTTTCTGAAATGATCATTTGTATGCTGGGAAATTTGCTTTTCATTCATTTTGAATGATTACCTAAGCATTCTGCCATTCAAGATGCATGTTAACTGGTGGTGATTCAGCAAAGGCTGGTAATACACAGAGCAGGATTATGCACCTCAGTGGGTGTCCCTGGATGGCTTGCAGCTCTTACATGCCTTCCTTTGGGCTCTGGCAATATCTTCCTGAACTACAAGGAACTGCCTTCAGCAAGTGCTTCAATAGGTGTCAGCCTCTGCGACACTGGTTTTGCAGCTGGGAGGCTGTACAGAGCCCAGCGAGCCCCAGGATGTCACTGGGAACCAGCAGCAATTCTTTCCCTCTCAATGTCGCTTCACAGCCCTCACTGATGCTGCCATTCATCCACATGAATGAGAAGCCTCCTTCAGGCATCCGGTGCCAAGAGATGAGAAAAAAACCCAAACCCTCAAACTCGAAACAGTGGGGTTTTTGTGAGTCCTAGAATAATGGCCATTTCTCATGTTATCTACAACTTTAAAGATTACAAGTAGGTTTTGTGTTGATTTGCGTAGAAAACTAGGCTGCCATTGTAGAAGTAACATTACTACTACTTTAAAATGATATGTGGCTCTACTTTTTATCTGGGAATCAAGGTGGTCCTGTGAAAGCAGGACTCTGGAGAGAAAAATAAAAGACTATTAGAACTACATATTCAGGTGGAAGTGAGAGGGGACAAGGAATATGATTTCCAATGTATGTATAAAAGCAGCAAGTTGGTAGATGTGCAGTCAGGAGAAATGATAGTGCAAGGTCACAATTCAAAGATGACAACTGTGTGTCAAACAAGATGACTCGGGTAACAAGAGCCTATAACCACTTGTGAAAGAGAGGAGCTGCCCTCCCAGCACATCATCAAATATTACAGGAGACAGGCACAAACCCAGCAGTTGTTGGTCTAGGAGGGAGCATTACACTGACCAGTTCTGTAGTTATGCAAAACTGCCGTGTTTGAAGGAAAACGGTTGTGATGTTTTCTGCTGTTCAGTTTTGCTGATTCTGGGTGGGAAAGCCCTCATGAGTCACAGGTGAAGGTGAAGGTCAGAGAGGGAGGAGGTAGAGAAGGCAGGGCTGCCTCTTACCTCCTTCTTGTATGGACCCCTAACTTTATTCCCTCCCATCAACCAAGTTTTAGATCATTAAGCCATATTTTAGAGATGAAATAAGGTGAAAGATACTACTTTCACTAGGGGGCCTTATCTATTTTCACTACACCCAGAAATCTGTCTTTTAAAATTACTGGTTTATAAATGGCAGAGCAATTTCATCTTCCAAATTCTTTACTATGTTAGACCATGCATTGGATCAGCAGCTTTTGCTTTCAGGAGACCACAGTATACACGAAAAAACACCCATGCATTTTGATGCTGCTTAACTATAGCATCACGAGGAAGACATGAGACATAAACCCCCCCCCCCCAAACCCAAGAAAACCCTAATGCGCAGCAAGTATTTGCATGAATACTAGGACACATATGGAGTCGGCATGTTGGCCTCTTGCCTTCCCAACCTGAATCTTGCTTCCTTCCTAAGCAGTCTGGTGAAACAGCTAGTGTCAGCCTAGCCCAAGAGCTCACAACTTCATTGCACTGTTGCTAGTCTACTGAGGCTGCTCCTGGTTACTCCCAGAGCGCAAACGCACATTCACTAGGTAAACTCCTTTAGTTGTTCAATAGAATTAACAGCCTGTGTGAGCAGTGATGACTGCAATCTTGTTTAAAGAGGCAAGCCATCTCTACGGCATGTTTTACCTTTTTCTTTTAAATACAACATTAAGTGAGGAACTAGAACAGGAGAATAAATAGGACAGTAATAAAACAGTATAAACACAAACTATCTGAGAGCTCCTTTGTGGGGAAAGGGCTATGACATTTACCAAAAAGCTAGCTTAATTGGAACTGAAGCCTTGCTCCGTACGTGCATGTGTACACAGATGGAAACCAGCAAGACTTTTGAGATAATAAATACGTGAAATTAAGAGCTCTTATTTCTGAACATGAGGTGAGACGAAGAGAAGAGTAATGGAGAAACTCCTTTAGGGCCTTGACATACCTCCAACAGTCAGTAATTCCTAGTTTTATAACTGTTGTATCACTTCTCATTTTTCTGGGACCCAAAATAAAACCCAAGCATGCCTCTGAATGATCAGGTGAGTGCTTCAGATCATAGAATCATAGAATAGTAAGGGTTGGAAAGGACCTCAAGATGCTTCAAAACAACTCCGAGACATGGCAAGAAAGCACTGACAGTAGTCCAAGTATTGTGACAGTCTTCTACACAACTGTCACCCACACACACAGAAACTAGAAATTCTTTTTCCTCCCTTACAGAATTTTAATGGATTTTACCGAAAGAAATTATATAATCATTCTTAGGATAATTACTGAGACCAAGTGACAACAGTTTGTGGCAAAGCCAGTTTATTAGGTTTCTGGGATTATGCCTTGCCCTCCCCCTCAACACATAGAAAATGACCCAACTTTACAATTTGGTAAAGTGAAAATACATAGACAAAGTACTCAGTACTTTTGACATCAACGTTGTGGGCAGCACGTTACCACTGAAAGCCAGGGAGCAGACGGAATCCTGCATTACTGACCACATTACCCTTATGGCAGAACCATTAAAACATGCTTTGTGCTGAAGACAAAATTACATATTTAAACACTGCTTCCACACAAGTCTAATGACATGAGGGCCCTTATTTACAGGTTGTGAATAACTCAAAGCTTAACAAATCTGCAGATGTTTAATATCAAATTTAACATTGTAGCTACATCATTTTCTTACCTCAACCCCCAACCTGACTGACTTTGGAATTCTTCATTCTGTTATTTTTATTAAAAAATAATAAAAAAAAAAAGAATGTTTGCTGACATACTATACAAACAGTTAAGATGGATCCCTTTGAGAAAAAGGATTAAGGACATGAGTGAAAAACAAATTGTCCAAAAGGACTGTAAACCATATTTTTTTACAACAGTATACACATGAATTTAAGATTAATCCTCTTCTTAAAAATCATTAAGGACACTAGTGTTAAAAAGCTGATTGTTTCTGAAAGGACTGTAAACCAAATTCTAGTCATATAAGGTTCAGAGTGAATACAAAAATTCCCTTTTACAAATGTGTCCTAAACAAAATTACTGTCATGGTTATAGCAGCTTTCTATTTTAACCATATGAGACCAAGCTGAATGTTCTAAATCTAGAAAAAAAAGTCAATGCATTTTTCTTCCTTCAGTACAACTTGCAACAGAATTACATATTATAAACTATAATAGTTTAAATAGTATTAGTTATCTTGGTTCAGTGATTTGCTTCTAATGTGATCACAAGGGTGGCAGCTTCTGAACTGGCACTTCCACTTAGTTTCCTGTCAGCACTGCACACAAAAATCTTCAGTTTTATTTCAATTCCTTCAAAAACTAAGCCAGAAAACATTGTCTGGCGTGGCACAGGAATGAATCCATAGACTGCATTATGTAGGGCTTACATTTCACCTTACATAATTATGTGCAACCTAGCACCATTTTTATTATGAAACTTGACCTTCTGAATATAAACCAGCTACAGTTATGAGAACACAGAAGAAGGTGGTTCTAAAGGAGTAACTTCCCGCATCTGACCCAACACATTACCAACTCACAATAGTAATGCCACAGATGCCCCACATTCAGCCATGACATTACACAAACAGGTTTTAGCTCAAAAATCTGTAACAGATAATGTATTGGGCAGGTTTTCTCCGTATTTCAAGATCTAATTTACTTTGTATTCAGAAGTATTTTAAGAAAGTCCCATATTACTAACATTCTGTCCTAAATATTTCCATCCCTAAAATATGTTATCAATCAGATTGGTTGTAAACACCTTTTTCAAGGTATCTGAGCAGCATTCATCATCAGCAAAATCCTCTGAAATCCCTATCCTTGAAAACCTGCATGCTTTTGCCAACTTCAGTCAATCTTTTACTGTTTTTACTTACCCTGGGACTCAACTCAAATATAGCATCTTTAGAAATAAATCCTCACTGAAGTTTTAGTAAGGTCAGAGAAGTTATAGTCCCAAATTTACCCTAAATCCTGTGCTACAGTACTTCCCGTAAGAAGGAATGCATAGTTTAGTTTTAAATGCTAATCATGAAAAAAATAATGAAGTTTTAAGTATATAGAGGTAGGGACAAGTTTGTCAATTCTTTTACCATTGCATGAGGAAACAGACAAAGTTTACAGTGGAATGACAGGCCAAAAGCTAGCAGTTTGCTCCTACATTGACAGCCCAAACTTCACCTGACAGTCCTGGGGTTTATTTTTAAAACAAAAGGTACTTGCTTAGCAATTTGCTAGCAGTCACCAAATATTCCTCCATATGCCAAAAACCTCCCCCTCTCTGACCCAAAAATCAAGCTGTCTGGCTGTCACAAAACACTTTTCTCCTACAGTATTCAAATGCAAGTAGCAACCAAAATATTAGTCAACTGGCTTACTATTTATAACCTTACCACAAGTGATGAAAACAATCTGAGGCAGCAAGAGCTCAAGTAGAATTGCTTTGTCAAAACTTCACTTGCAAGTTTACTTTCCTGTATATCTATAGTGAAACTTCAGTAATTCTGAAAGTACAATTACAAAGTGCAAAAACATGAGATGGGCACATCTACACCAGGAAATGAAAAAAATCCCACATTAAAGTGCCAAAGAGATTTGCTATAATTGCTACCAAAACCTAGAACTTTGCCAAGATCATAATTTTGAAGCATTTGCAAACTACACAAGGTGACAGCTGAAAGCTGTACAATCTAACACCAGCATGTCATAGCAGGTTTTGGTTCAGGCTTTATATGTATTTCATCACGATCTGGGGGTTGACTAAGCATTAATGGCTTGTGGCTTTTAAGCTTGTGAGCCAGTGTCATAAATATGGCCTCCACATGGTCATTGTCATTGGGGTTTTTGGCAGAGGTTTCAAATAACGGCATACTGTGAGTATCAGCAAACTTCTGGGCCAAGTCCGTAGGTACCTGAATAGCACTTCTCAGGTCACATTTGTTTCCAACAAGAATCCGTGGTATATCGTTGGCAAGAAGGTGCTGTTTGCATTCTTCTATCCATGACGGCAGACTGTGAAAACTGGCAATGTTTGTCATATCATACACAAACACAACAGCATGTACATTCCTGTAATAGTGCTGCACCATGCTCTTTCTGAAGCGCTCCTGGCCCGCTGTATCCCACAGCTGGATCTGAAAAGGGAAAGACAATGAGAGAAAAAAAAAACATTTTATTACTCATGTTGGGAAATCGTACAAATCACCTGTAACTAGGGGAGTCACACGATCACAGAAATCCACTCTTCAGAATTAATCACACTGAGAAGTTTGTGCCAAAGAAAACTGTTGCTTTTACACCATTTCAGAAACTTCTGCTTTCAAAGCTGCTCACAATTGAAGCCAAGAAGAAATGATGATGAAATTTGATCCCAAATACAAAAGCAAATCCTGAAGTCTTCGCAATAGCACTTTTATTTGGGAAAAACAACAGGTATTTCACAGCACAACTCTCAGATTATGTTATTTTTTAATTGCCAAAATAATGTCATCTTCCCCAAAGTTTTGCTTTTAGCATGAAGTTAACTGCCTACTGTGGTACTATGTAAAAGTAGGAAGAAATCAAACCATGCATGAATAACACCAGCACCAACAGAACAAAGCAATCTATCTCTGCAGTGTATCCACTAGAATCACACCCTCCTGTTATGAATCTCTAACTTAATGCTTAAAGTAGGACCATACTGTGGTTTGTACTATCAAAGAATTCATAAAAGGTGGGGAGAAGCATAAACCTCCTGTTACCTTAACATGCTACTATTGTTTCCCGGTTCACATCATTCTATCAGAAACAGACTTAACATATTTGTCTGAAGCCTAGTCAAGTGTAATGGACAGAAAAACAGTCAGAAGAACTAAAATGATTTCAAATTTTTTAGGTCCAGATTAAAACAAAACAAGCCTTGAAAAGCAAGCAGATGTAAGTAACAGCTAATAAAGATTTCAAATGCATCACTCATCCTAATATAATGGAAGCTGAGAGTCCAAAGATGCACAGAGTACGCTTCAGAATTGTGCACTAATTGGACACAGTGGTGTTTTAACAACCTTGCTGTCCAGGAGATGTGCGACTGCAATATACAGCAGTCAGACCAGTTCACCTACATGGCAAAATTAACTGCACAACGTAAGAAACAAACTACTGTGGAGCTCTATCACGCACACCTTAGTGACGGTGTTAACTCTGAGACAACATGTAATTTCTTGGGTCAAAGCCAAGTCCTAGCTTCCTGTCTGTCCTGCACAGCTGATCCCTGATGGCTGAGGCAGTTGATCAGCACTTCATCTTCCAAACGTCTGAGCAGAAAATGTCGGACAGAAATGTTTTCTCCCTGGGAATGAGAGTTTTTCTTGAGACTCAGAATTCAAGGAGTATTAAAGGTTCTGTAAACAATGAAGGTAAATTTAAAAGTCAATCTACTCTCATGAAAGGTACAGCTGGTATCTCCCCTTGATGAAATTGTTCTCCCATTACCGCAGTTCTGTATTCCCTTGATCCAAATGTTTCAGTAAAACTTAGAAATTGAAAGTGTCCTGAAAGTTGCCTCGCTCACCAGTTTTAACAGTGATGTTGATATCAGAAACAAGGAAACCAAGTGCCAGGGAAAAATTTGCTGAGGGCAAGAAGATGCATCACTGATAAAGAAGAAGATTACAGTATCCCATAAATTTTTTGGAAGCTGGAACAATAGAAATAAGTTGAAATTGAATAGAAGCTGATGCAAAATCTTCATAACAGTGACTAATAATAAAGACCTTTCCTACAAGTGCAGGATTCATCAGTTTGGAAATTATTAAAATGGATGATGATCCAGATACATGAGTCAATCACGGGATGTTTATGAATCACTAGTGTGATAGAGTGAAGGAAAAAGAGTAAGTGATGTTTCAAGATAGTGTGACTTTTTCTGCAGTATTGTGTTCAACCCTGGTTACCCACCCTAGAGAAAAATTCAGGCTGAAGCAGGTGGAAGTGACAGTTACTGGTTTCATCAGGAGAACTGAGAATTTACACAAGAACATCAGAATCGTTTGGCTTCTGTCATCTAGTTCAGTTATCTGCAGCTTCTGATCCACAGACTTATACAGATCCATGTGTTGCTTTTAAAAGGATCATTAACATTATTGAGAAAAGCAAGGCAAGTCGCCCCAGCCTCTGATCACAGAAAATTGCAGTCAGTTGCAATCGTTCTCATTTTAGAGCAAACACCTACCTGCTTTTTGCCAATTACACTCTAAAAACAATTGACTTCATCTCCATGGTCTGTTAAGGGAGTCTAGACAATCAGATTAAACATAGGCACCTAAGTTTAGGTAAGATTCATTCACCTACCCAGATGAGAGATACTTCTACGCACTTATAAAACATTAAAGTCACAGGACTCACATAAAATTTTAGTTAATTTGGAATCTGACAAATTAGGGAAGAAAGCAGCAAAAATCCTCATGTTCAGACAACATAATATTAAGGAATCACTTAAAGAATCTTGGAAAACGCTATATCAAATCGATTTAAAAAGGGAGCTCATTTTCACAGGCAGCTGTGAGCTTACACTTCTCTGCCTACCCGACAGAGCAGAAATCACTCATCTTTCAGTCAAGCACAGATCTGCAAGTGTATTGCCAGCCTTAAGTAGAGAAGGGTAAAATAAATTAAAGGTTTACCTCTCTTCCAAGTTAAGCTTAAGCTACAGTTTCTCCTAAATTTTATGTACATGCAGCTTTCAAGCTTGAAGGGCATTACCTGAAATACAAAATCTTAATATTCTTGGCACACAATCATTTGCACTGAGAGGCAAACCCTTCCCCAACACCGACAATTTCACACTTTGTAAGGTTTTTTTTCTCTTCTTACCAGGTGAACTTGAGGAGGCCATTCCATTTCTGGGCCTCCTCCCCAATATTTGCTCTACTGAAAAACAGCACTGAAAAGGTCCACATTAATAGACGTTCATTGATGAATTAAGATTACTGTTTCATCAGTTCAATACCATCCATTTTCAAGGGAGCTCATTTTTAAAATATCCTTTAAAATGTGCGATTTGGAAATCTGGTTTAACTGCATAATTCTGCTAATAAAACTGTGGACAGGCTCACTCTGTCACACTCCCCCGGAAAGACAACTGGTACTTAAATATATAGACTCAGCTAGCACCTCCCACCTTCTGACACCTTTTTATGTGTCCAGAAAAGCTGTTTTCTAAACAAGGACTCCCTTAGCACACATAGTTCATAACGTGCTGGTAAAAACATAACTGGCCTTTAATAAAAGACAAATGGTAAACTATGCCTCCTTTTACAAGATGTGGGGAAAAAAAACTTAGAGCTCAAAGGTATAGGACATGATGTCTGGACTTCCTTCTTTGAAATTCATCTGCATCCTTTGCTCTGTTAATGTAGGTCAGTAAAGAGTGACATCACTGTTTTCTTCGATTTTCAATGCTGAGATCAATTTAGGAAGAGGAAAATTTAGAGCGGAAAATAATTGTTGTAAAGTTTAATTTATTCAGCACATTCAGGCACCAGTATTTCATCTGAAGCTGTTAGCCTACTGTACAAGGTACAGAGGAATACACTCATGCCCATGTCTTGGATTTCTACACAATTCCTGTGTGGGAGACCCCTGGCAAGAAGAATGGTGCTTGTGTTCCTGCTAGTGACACAGCATTTTCCACCTGCAAAGAAAATGTTCAGTACTGTAGCAGCACAAGAATGACCATCCAGCTGGCTGGGGAAGGGAGAAGAGAGAAAGAGAAGACACTACTTTATAATCTACTTCAATGCAAGAGGAAAAATTCCCTTCAGGGCACAGCAAGAACAGGCAGTAATTTGGTTCATCTGAGCTTCTCTCTCTCCTGGTTCAACAGGCATTGCTGGAGCTTACTGCTACAACCAAGAGGTGAAGATGCACGAGAGGCGGCAAAAAAAAACCCAGAACTGGTTCATACTTCACCACATACAGCATCCCCTAAGAGCTGGAGGCCTGGCCATAACAATAAAGCTTATTCCTTTTAAAGCTGAAACAGAACTTCCTGCAAAAATAATGGGTGTCAAAAGAGCCTCCTTCAGTTTTCTGCCTTCCTCAACAAGAACTGGTATATTAATCAGGTAACATTTTCAAGAACACAGCAAAACAACCTACCACAACATATGCAACAAAATGGCACAATAACCTATGTGAAGCATATCAGAACTGTTGATTAAGCTATATTCTTCTTCACTTCTCTCCAACAAAGGTCAAGCATAATCCAGAGGTAGTGAAAATGCCAGTCAATAAGATGGTGCTGACAAGAAGACATTCCTCAGGAGGCTCTCTCCTCCATCATGGACAGCAGTGGATTACAGAGTACAGAATCTCAGCCATCAGCCACAGAAGTGCTTTTCAGTGGTTTTATAAAGAAAAAGATTAACAAAGACTCTTACTTATTTTTTGGTTTTAGTTAAAAAGAAGGATATGAGCCAAAAAAAGAAAGCACAAGAGAAAGGAAAGCAAATGGACTTACATGCCCCCTGCGATTTATTAATTTATAACTAAGCAAGGAAAAATCACAGCCTCCAGCTATATGACTGTAAATTGTAATTACAAAACCTGATGATGATAGTCATATAAATACATTCAATAAAAATACAATTCCAAGACTACTGTTACTGTCTTTTCCTACATGTTATTAAGCTTTGCTCATACAAACACACTGTAAAACTGAAATAGAAGGGGATTCTGTTCAAAACCATGTCACTCCTAGTAAGCAAACTGCATTTGTAAGCAGCTAGTAGTCTAATTTGCAAATGTCTGTAAGGATCACCACTAACATATATGCATCTACCGGGCCTTTACAGTGCAAAGAAGGCAAAATACCATTTCTTCCTCCTATCTAATTTTGCACTAAATTTAATTTTCTAAGACTAAGCTTTAGCTAAACCTATAATTAGAGTGAAAACCAAGAGTCGGATGTGAGCTAGGTATCCAACACATCACGGTCCAGTTCTGTACCACACTTGTTTAAACATGCAACAATATTAACAGAACCCTAAAATAAATAAATAAATAAATTGAGGTAACACATTGCTACCATTGATCACAGAATCACACAATGGTTTGGGTTGGAAGGGACCTTAAAGATCATCCAGTTCCAAACCCCGCGCCACTGGTAGGGACACCTTCTACCAGACCAGCAGCAGTCCCCTCCTGAACAACGATCAGTTTCTTAACGGGACATTTGTAAAACAAAATGCTCATTACAGTGGTATCTGCATAGCTTTGTGGACTTGCAAGCCAAGTAGGTGTGATCCTTGATAAACAAAGAAGCACAATTTCTGTAAGGCAACAAGCTGCTGATAGCAGGCACAGCCAATGCTAAGTTACTAGTAGATATAAAATCAACCTGAAGTCCATTTTAAGGCGAAATTATCGATTAACACCTGCTAAAAGCTGCACAAAGGTTTTGCCTATGGTAGGAATTTGTAGAAACCTACGTATTAATAACATTTCCAATGGGAGCAAGGCAAAATAGCTTTAAACAAAGTTTCAGAGCTGATACAGCCGAGGCTATTCAACAGAACAGCACTCAACTTCTGGGGTATGGAAGTATGACAAGAGAGCCTAAGAGCCCTCCCGTGCAACAGCACCACATCGGCGAGCAGCATGGCCTTTCCGTGCAACAGCATTACACCGGCGCGCAGCATGGTGGCAATGGCAGCTGGCATACCCAATTCTCATGTCAGCTGCAGCCTCACCGGCCCTAGCATGTCAGCACATGCATTCTGGTCTCCCTGCTGCTGGCCACAGCGATGCTGGAGCCCTGTACCGGGCCCGGGCTGCTCTCTCCAGTAAGAGAACCTCTCTCCGGAGGTCAGCACCAGGCCGCACCGGCGGCCAGCACCATCACCGGCGGCCTCGCAGGGCCTCGCAGAGGGCCAGGGAGGGCCTGCGAGTCCCTGCCTCGCCCCGTCCAGCCGCAGCGGTACCTTGATGCGCTCGCCATCGATGGTGACAGCTCTCTCGCGGAAGTCCACGCCGATGGTGGCCTCGGTGCGCTGCGGGAAGCGGCCGGCGCAGAAGCGGTAGGTGAGGCACGTCTTTCCCACGTTGGAGTCCCCGATGACGATGATCTTGAAGATGCGGGAGCGCGCGGGGGGCAGCCCGCCGGGGAGCGCGCCGCTGCTCGTCAGGCTCAGCTCCAGCGAGGACTCCAGGTCGGCCGCCGCCGCCATCATCGCTCTGCGGGGCCCGGCCGGGCCGGACCGGACCGGACCGGACCGCACCGCCTCGGGGAACGGGACAGGGACGCGACCGCCCCGCTCGCCGCCTGCTCCTCCCTCCCGCGTGCAGCGCTCACCGTTAACGGCCGCCCCGGGGAGAAGCGACCGGCAGCGCCACGACGCGATACGTCACGTCACGTCACGTAACGTAACGTCACGTCACGTCACGTCACATCACAACGCCGAGTCCCCCGCGCAGCCCCCCGCCCCTCGGCTGGGAGCGGAGGGATCTCGCGAGAGAGAGAGATTCTCCTCCGCCACCCCCGGGCGCGGAGGGGGGGGGGGGGGCGTGCATGGGAGAGCGCCGCCGCCAGGGGGAGCTGTGTGTATGTCCACGCCACCGGTGCCCGGCCCCGGGCCGTGAGGTGCTGCGGGCGGGGGGGGGGGGGGGGGTGTTAGCCCGGTCGGGGCCGTTACCGCGGTAGCTTGGGCACCGGCGGGGCTTGCGGAGCGGGTGTGCCCGCACAGCGCTGCCCCTTCTGCCGGAGGAGCCCCTCGCCGGGGGTTATAGCTGCCCAGAGAGGCTGTGGCTGCCCCATCCCTGGCAGTGTTCAAGGCCAGGTTGGATGGGGCTTGGAGCAACCTGGTCTAGCGGAAGGTGTCCCTGCCTGTGGCAGGGGGTTGGAACTGGGTGAGCTTTAAGATCCTTCCGAACCCAAACCATTATGTGATGCTATGAAGACAAGAGGCCTATTTGGAGTGCCCGAAATACTTCAGAGGAGCACTGAGGTCACTGCTGAATTGCACAGCTGCCCAGACTGGAGGTTGCTGCAGGGCACCCTGCCCGTGCTGCTTGGCAGGCATTTTGTCGAGGCTGTGTGTGTGTGTGCTGTGGGGAACTGGATCTTGGCCAAGCCCTATGCCATTCCTCCTCTCCAGCCTGACCACTCTGCTGTCATGTACAGTAAAGAGACAGCAGCAAGTCCAGCCCTGACACAGGGACACTTGGACCAGAAGTGATTGACGTATCTCACAGTAAGAAGGGAAGTACAGCAGTGTTTTAAGAATCTGTTCATAAACTCACCCAAAGCATCAGCCTAGGGGGGAGGTAGGACATAGACATCAAGTTTAAGCAATGTCCATCAGCAAACAGAAGAGTTTGACCCCTACTGAGAAACAAATGTAGATGGCAGCAGTTGAGAACTGTTACCCTAACAGTGGCTCCATGGCCTGCAAACGGATAGCTGAGCCAGGATTCCTAATGTTTGGATCAGATACCTAATAATAACCATTGGGAGTCCTCCTCTTTATCCTGTTACATGTGCTTCTGACCACCTGGGACTCCTGCTGGCACAAATAAGACTGATCCTTGGATCATTGCTCCTGATACAGCAACTGTCATGTGGCTGACGGATGGTACTTTGAGCAGCCTGTCATTGCTGAATCTGTAAAACCAATAGGCTAGATTAAATAAAATGTATACCATTTTCTGAGTTCAGAGCAACTTCAGCTACGGTGCCCATCTTAGTTCTCGTTATAGCCTTTCCTCCTCTCTTTGACCAGCTTAACTGAAGAGTGTAGAGAAGTGCCTCCACCTTGTAGCCCTCTTCAGAGACAAGATGCCTTCATTTACTCTGTCAAAAAAAGAGGAGTAACTTTGTTCTGGAATGGAAGTAAGATTAAAGGAAGATGAGGAGGTTGTGTCATCCTGGAGTTCTTACTGTCCCTTATGCAAAATTGCTCCTTTTTGCAGCCAGAATGTGAAATATGTTTGACTGAGAAGAGGGAGAACAAGCAAAGCTTATCTCTGTAGCCTAATGATTAAAGGAGTAGAGAAATCTGGGTTTTAGTAGGGGGTGCTGTGATTTGGGCTCTGGCTAGCATAGTAAAGGGAGAAATTAGCTGTTTGACAGTGTCTGCCAACAGCTCATTTAACTGAGTTGATCTGGGTTATGCCAAGAGGGCCAAAGAGGGTTATAATTAGATCTGAGCTCTTAAACAGCTTGTAACATCTTTTATTTCAACAACCAAGACCCTTTAAATGGCAGAATTGATGCACCATCTAGTGGCTAAAGGCATTCTCAGTCATCAAGGTTTTATACTCTTCTAATTTTACGCTGACAACACATTGCCAATGAGTTTGCCTATCAAT
Organism: Amazona ochrocephala; assembly: GCA_039720435.1. Classification (NCBI taxonomy): domain Eukaryota; kingdom Metazoa; phylum Chordata; class Aves; order Psittaciformes; family Psittacidae; genus Amazona; species Amazona ochrocephala. The sequence goes on from CM077879.1 coordinate 70,340,001, forward strand.
ACTGCCAAAGCCACCCTAGTTTCTGTTTTGTTAGCCACAAGACAGGACACAAGACCCACCTTCCCCGGGATGCTCTGAAACACAGCTGGCCCCTAAAAGAAACAGGCTTGAAGTAAGTACCTCCTGAGAGTTTAAATATTGTCGCAGATGTGGACAATATGTGAAGATTTTGCTCAGGGTTTCTGGGCACAGAAAGTAAAGGACTTCTTTACTGAAAGAGTAAAATACTCTTTACTTAAATGTGCAGTTAGTGAAGCTCTTCATGCGCTTAAAGCTTCTTGGTGGTACTCGGAATTTGCCTGCTCTTCTTGCAGTGGCTTGCCTCAGCTTGAGCAACTCAAAGTACACGTGGGAGTTTTAACTGTCCTTTCTGAACTTCCCTATTACTCCAGTCATGAGACCTCCTGGTCAGCCTTAACAAACCAGTAAGGAATCAGCGATTTGACACGAGGCAACTTCACCCATTGCTCCTGTTCCTCCTTTCTCCATTAAAGCTGTCCACACAGAGCAGGAGTTTCAGGGGAAGTTGGCTTCCCACTGAGAGGACAGCAGTCACTGCCACTGTTCTGTGTTTGGTGGGCACATGGCACTGCCTTTCCAAACTGCGGTAAGATGGAGATGGAATGGTCAGTTGATTTACATGGGTAGGCGTGTGCAAATGTCATAGTTGCAGCCAGAATTCCTAAGCTGTGTAGAGATTGCTTTAATCTCTAAATTGTCTAGATGACAAAATTCCAGTTTGTCAATTCAGTTTTTTCATGGGAATATATTTTCAGTGACTAAAATGTTCCTGGGAGAGTGTTCTGTGATTCAAAATGGCACATCTGGTCAGATCCAGAGCGGGAAAGTAGGAATAGGTGACAGCAAAAATTGCATCAGATCCAGCAAATCTGATTTCACTTTTCAGTCCCATCACAAGGGGCTTGACCCAGGGTCTCACATAGTGGGTGAGTGCCACTGTCACTACCTGTTCTTGTAATAAGTCCCTCTTCAGATTTATTGTAGCCCCTTTTAGGCATTGGAAGCTGCTCTAAGGTCTCCCCGGAGCATTCTGCTCTCCAGACTGAACAAGCTCAACTCTCTCAGCCTGTCTCCGTATGAGAGATGCTCCAGCTCTCTGGTCATCTTCATGGTCTCCTCTGATCTCACTCCAACAGGTCCATGTCCTTCTTATGCTGGAGGCCCCAGAGATGAATGCAGTACACTGTCACAACTTCTGCTGATCCATGGTGAGGGATTTCACAAACAAATTACATCAAAACTAGTCCATTGAAGCTCTGCCTTTGTAAAAGAACAAATATTCCTGCTGTTTCATTAGGGTGAGCAGCTGGCAATGGGAGCAGAGCAGGAGAGAGGGATGGAGCAATCCTTGCTTCAGTACTAAAAAGGGTATGGGGCACTGGAACAGGTTGCCCAAAGAAGTGGTAAATGCTCCATCCCTGGCAGTGTTCAGGGCCAGGTTGGAAAGAACCTTGGGTGACATGGTCCAGTGTGAGGCATCCCTGCCCATGGCAGAGGGGTTGGAACTTGATGATCTTGAGGTCCTTTCCAACCCAAATCATTCTATGATTCTATGATAACGCTTTACCTGTAAATTAAAAATTATCTTAAAACTTACTTTAAAGTTGATCCTCTAACTGACTGGAAGGGCTCTACCAACAGCCATGAAGTAGAAAATCTGTTTGTTATTAAAGCACCTGTTAAAGTATATTACAACATTGTATGGTTCTCTTTTCGAATGATTACTATTTTGCAGTGCCTACAGAAGAGCAGCTTACAAATACGCTGAACAGCTTGAAGGCTCTTTAGATCAATCCATGCTGCTCTTACAGAAATTCTCAGTGCGGTTGAGTCAGAAGTACAACAAACTGGGTCACTCTTGCTTTTGAAGCATTAAAGATTTAAAAATTAACTTGTATGGCAAGGTCAGGCTCCAGCGGGAGTGAAAAGTCAATGAACAGTGAAAGTTATCAGCACCTGGTAAAATTTCTTTCCAGCTTTCTTTGTAAGCAACATTCACACTAGTATTTGAATGCATCTTTGGTAATGGTCTCTTCTCACTATGGAAGGTGCTTATCTTGGAGCAACAAGTGCACAGGATTTATGCTGAAATAAAAAAGTCATCAGTAAAGCCCTGCTTTTTAATCCTGCAGGAAGGTAAAGGGTTCAAAATCCTGTCCCATAATTGATGCCTCAGTAGCTCTGTATTTTTCTACCTCAGGATACTTTATGCCAATCAGTTGCCCTGAGGTGAAATACACATCCCTTGTTCATCAGAGAAGGCCAACCCTGAATGTAACTTGCTAGATTACAACATTCTCCAAATACGAGCCAGAACAGCGCTTCCCAAGATTTTGAGAGGCAATTTCCATGGTAGAGGGAAAATGTCAGTTCACATCTTCCCATTTTCTGCCCCATTTTGCCCCGTCCAGGGGCATGGCAGGGCGGACACAGCTGCCTGGCTAGCTCTGCAGCAGGAAGAAATGCACTTCTGGAATCCCCATGGACCAAAGTGCTCTGGCAAACACATGGGTACAGACAAAGAAAGTTGGAGGTACAGCATTTCTTTACCAATTCTCTAGAAAGAGAAGGAGGACCCTACAGTTCCGTGGAGGTCCGCTGTGAAGCAGCAGGTTACAAGGCCAGATCTTCTTTTAATTAGTGATGGGTTAAAAAATGGTGGCTGATGTAGTAATTCCCTGCTGTTGAGAAAGACCTCAGGAGAATCTTAGCTTAAGTCACTTTTATATGAGCTATTTCAGGGTAGTACTGGGAATTTCATCACTTCTGATATACATGTAGGGATAAAGATGTTGATTAGAGCATTACATTTCACCCAGCACAGACTATTTCTGACTTGGAGACCAACAAATATAGTTGAATTTATTTATAGTAACAGAATAAACAAAAAATGCTTCTTGCTATATAAGCATTTGAAAAAGTCTTTTGTTTTCTTCTTTTGCAAGGACAAGTACTTTTAATATGCTATTCGGATGTGTTCAGTGAATTATTGTACAAGAGCCTGAGTTTACAGTTATTTTTATTTAGCAGATGTCGAAGTTTCTAAGTAAGGGGGTTCTGAAAATAGCTGCGAGTCTCTGGACATGCTCAGTATTTCAAGAATAGTTATTTGTGTCTTACCTTGAAGACATACTTTAACTTGCCAGTCCCATGAAGATGCAGGCTGTTCTGTATCTAAAAATTACATCTATTAGGTTTTAAGTTGAGGAACAAATTAGGAAAGAAGTGTAAGTCTAAGACTGTCTCATGGTGCTTGTTATTTTCTGAAGGGATCCAAATTTCCAGGTGATCCTGGTAGTTTATGACAGGCAGTTTAAAATTGCTTTTAATGTTTCTGCAGAGATGCTGCACCTCTGCCTTCTGAATTCCTCTGGGCTCTTTGTCCTTTTGAGGGAGGCCTCATGTCCTCTGTTTCTGCAGCGAGAACTTCTGCTATTGCAATACTTGACTCTGCGAGTCTAAGAAGCGTTTGATCTCCCATTAACATGTTCCTTTATGAGAAAATACAGATTGCAGATATGCTGCAGCAACAAAGGACAGCTTTGGAGGAGATAGGACCCCATATGCCACGTTCTTAAAGCAGACTGAAAAAGCAAGTATTACACTTACCCTGTTGAAATCACAAAGCCAGAAGTCTCATCTTTGCACTAAAATAAAGTTTTGACACAGCTGCTTTTACTGCCAGTTACTGGAATGTGACTTTCTCATTCACTTCCATGCCCTTGTTCTTGTCAATACTATTAAACTAAAAGCTTTAAGGAAATTAAAAGAAAGAAAAGATTTTCCAGTTCTGGCTTGTGCTTGGATATTGTTCTCATTGCATGCCTCATGAGAGACTGGGGGTTTAGTGTTCAGATCAGTGTATACTTTAGGTTGTCTGGATGATAATATGCCTCATCCACTGGACAAAACATCATAGGTTTGTCTGAAAGAAACCTTACATCCCTAGCCATGAGAATCCCTTGCCAAACATAGGCACAGAAAAACTGGCTCCTTAGTGCTAAATGCAACACCTGTAGCTTTGTGAGCGATAGTTTAATGGCAGCCACCCACTGGACATCCCTATTCATAGGAACTGGAATCATAGAATGACAGAATGGTTTGGGTTGGTGTCGTGATTTAGACCCAGTCAGCCACGCAGTCGCCCTCTCACACCCGCCCTTCCTCCCCCCACTCCTGGAGGGATAGGGAGGAGAATCAAAAGAATGTAACTCCCACAGGTTGAGATAAGAACAGTCCAGTAACTAAGGTATAACACAAATCACTGCTGCTACCACCAATAATAATAATGATAAGGGAAATACAAGGGAAGGGAATACAACCACTCACCAACCAATACCCAGCCTGTCCGAGCAGTGATCTAACCCTTCCGGGTAACTGCCCCGAGTTTTTATACTGGGTGTGACGTGCTGTGGTATGGAACACCTCTTTGGTCAGTTTGGGTCAGGTGTCCTGTCTCTGCTTCCTCCCAGCTTCCCCTCCTCCCTGGCAGAACATGAGACTCAGGAAGTCCTTGGTCAGAGTAAACATTACTGAGCAGCAACTGAAAACATCGGTGTTATCAGCTCTGTTCCCAGGCTGAAAGTCAAAACCACAGCACTGCACCAGCTACTAAGAAGGAGAAAAAATGATTGCTACTGCTGAACACAGGACAGTATCCACCCCTTATTCCATACCATTCATGTCGTGCTCAGATCCCACATTTTCAATATACCATCACTCTTCAATATATCATCACTCTATCTCATATATATATACATATATACATCCACACAGAGAAAGAGAGAGAGAGAGAGATCATTCTTTAGTGCATGGACCAATCCCCATAAAGCTGCGAAGTCCATTCAGTCCAAGATGTCAGGCTCCATCTCTTGTAACAGTCTTTCAGAGCAGGAGAGGCTGTGTGCAGTGTTGGATCATTGCCTGCTGATGCTGATCGCTCCTTTACGGCAGAACTCGTCTGGTTTCATCAAAGTCCATTCTTTGTTGGGGTGATGGTTGGAGGGAAGTCAGGACCAGTCACTGGTGACCTGAAGACATCTAGTTGGTGGGCTATAAAAGTGCTACATAGCAGCAACAGCACACAATTGTGTTCATTGGCTGTTTTCCCCTAAAATCACATCCCCTTGAGGTACACATCTGACTTCCCCATCTTCCCACATTACCAACAAAGTATAGCTGGGTCCCTGAGCAACAGCTATCCCATGAGTGGGTTTGCCTTTACCTGAAGCAGGAATAACCCAGACTGTCTTCCCCAGCAAGTTCTTTACATGCACCACAGGAACTTTGTCCCCCTCCACAGTATGTAGAAGTTCTGACTGGGCTGGACCAGCCCTGTTGGCAGATCCTCTGGTGTTGACCAGCCAAGTGGCCTTTGGTAAATGTGTATCCCAATGTTTGAAAGTCCCACCACCCGTTGCTCTCAGTGTAGTTTTTAACAGCCCATTGTACCGTTCAATTTTCCCAGAGGCTGGTGCATGGCAGCGGATGTGATATACCCACTCAATGCCATGCTCTTTGGCCCAAGTGTCTATCAGGCTGTTCCAAAAATGAGTCCCATTGTCTGACTCAGTTCTCTCTGGGGTGCCATCTCTCCACAAAGTCTGTTTCTCAAGGCCCAGGATAGTGTTCCAGGCAGTGGTGTGGGGCAGTGCATATGTTTCCAGCCATACGGTGGTTGCTTCCACCATGGTAAGCACATGGCGCTTGCCTTGGCAGGTTGTTGGGAGTGTGATATAATCAATCTGCCAGGCCTCCCCATATTTGTACTTCAGCCATCATCCTCCATACCAAAGAGGCTTTAGCCATTTAGCTTGCTCACTTGCAGCACGTTTCACACTCATGAATAACCTGGGCAATAGTGCCCATTGTTAAGTCCACCCCTCGATCATGAGCCCATCTGTATGTTGCATCTCTGCCCGGATGGCCTGAAGTGTCATGGGCCCACCAGGCTCAAAATAATTCACCCTCCCCTCCAGCAGTTTCTGCAGCTTGTCGTTGGGGACTCCATACAGCTGCCTTCCATCTCCAATGCTTCCAAAGCACTGGAGGGGCCCAGTGGACTAGATACTTGCCCATACTGTCCCACACACCCTGCCACTTATGACTGTCCCACCTTGCAGAAAATCTCTTGGTCCTCTTATATCATCATCTGTCCCAAACATGACTCTGCTTAACTTTTGAGATTAGACAAAATGGTCACGGGTAAAACACCCTCGGTATGCATGCTAACATGGTGATCCCCATCACAATCAGCAGGCAGGCCTCAAGGGTACCCAAAGGCCATTCAAACCCTTCAGAACTCTCAAATGACGCTGCTGTATTTGTCGCTGGGGCTGGTGTAGCTGCTGTGCTTGGAGCTGGGGCTGGTGTAGCTGCTGTGCTTGGAGTTGGAGTGGCTGCGTTATCTGTTGTAGTCAGAGTTTGAGTAGCTGCTATACTTGTCACTAGGGTGTGTGGGAATGTCTCCCTCATAGGCTGACCACTCGAGGAGGGGAAAAAAGATGTGTAATTGCTACACACTTCTATTATATACCTCCCAAAGCATAGAGGTGGTGACCACACTGGGAACGCAAGCCAGATCAGTTTCATGATCAATGAGTCTATTGTAGTGCAAGTCATTGCCATAAAGTACAATGAAACAAGAACCTTAGCCCAAGGCCCCCAGCCGATAAACACTAACACAGCAAATACCAGCTGTAAGTAAGGTACGACATGCTGAAACTGTGAGATCAAGAGCAACAACTTTGAGAGCAAATAAATCAGCTTTGTGACGAGTGACTATTGATCTGAAACAATGAATGCTTATCATAAATGCAGTTAGACACACTCTGGTCAGATCTGTCATTATCTCAACCCTTCAAGCCCCACGTTGGGCGCCAGAAAGAACTGTTGTGGTTTAGGCCCAGTCAGCCACGCTGTCACCCTCTCACTCCTCCCCTTCTTCCCCCCGCTCCCAGAGGGATGGGGAGGAGAATCGAAAGAATGTAACTCCCATGGGCTGAGATAAGAACAGTCCAGTAACCAAGGTATAACACAAACCACTGCTGCTACCACCAATAATAATAATGACAAGGGAAACAGCAAGGGAAGAGAATACAACTGCTCACCACCCACCAACCGATACCCAGCCTGAACCAAGCAGTGATCTAACCCTTCCGGGTAACTGCCCCGAGTTTTTATACTGGGTGTGATGTGCTGTGGTATGGAATACCTCTTTGGTCAGTTTGGGTCAGCTGTCCTGTCTCTGCTTCCTCCCAGCTTCCCCTCCTCCCTGGCAGAGCATGAGACTCAGAAAGTCCTTGGTCAGACTAAACATTACTGAGCAGCAGCTGAAAACATCGGTGTTATCAGTGCTGTGCCCAGGCTGAAAGTCAAAACCACAGCACTGCACCAGCTACTAAGAAGGAGACAAAATGACTGCTACTGTTGAAGCCAGGGCAGTTGGAAGGGACCTTAAAGCTCATCTGGTTCCAACGCCTCTGTCATGAAAGGAACACCTTCCACTAGACCAGATTGCTCCAAGCCCCGTCCAACCTGGCCTTGAACACTGCCAGGGATGGGGCAGCCACAGCGTCTCTGGGCAACCTGTGCCAGTGCCTCACCACCCTCGTAGTGAAGAATTTCCTCCTAACGTCTAATCTGTACCTCCCCTCTGTCAGTTTAAAGCCATTCCCCCTTGTCCTATCTGTGCATGCCTTTGTAAAAAGTCCCTCTCCAGATTTCTTGTAGCCCCTTTACGCACTGGAAGCTGCTCTAACATCTCCCTGGAACCTTTTCTTCTCCAGGCTGGCAAACCCAACTCTCTCAGCCTGTCTCCATAGCAGAGGTGCTCCAGCCCCCTGACCATCTTTGTGGCCTCCTCTGGACTCTCCAATGAGTGATTGCTGTAGCAGCACATCAGTTGCATCTTCAGTGCTTGAAAGACTGCTTGGCCATGTGGGTCCATGCACAGACGTAAAGCCATTCTTGGATGTGCAGATCTTGCATAACGGTGACTGAAATAACAAGCCATTTGGCCTCCTATCCAGAGAGCTGAGGTGGTAACTGAATACCTTCTGCATCAAGGGCTTGCCACTGAAACATGGGCCCTCTGCATGTCCCAGACCTGTACCAATGCTGCCTATACATCCCACTCCAGGGCTGGGCATCCCTCTGCCTCACTGGGCTGACTGACCCAAGGGGAATCATTGAGCCTAACAGGGAGCACCTTGGAAGCAGGGGTGCAGACAGCACCAATGGACCACAGAGCTGTTCTGAAGCATTTTGATCTGCTGAATGTGTGTTAATCCAAAAGGTGTGTCCCTGCTTTCTCTCTCCCTGCAGTTGGTTGCACATGCTGTGCTCAAGGGCTTTGTGCGTGTCCCAGAGCAGCGCTTCAGAAAGGGTCATCAAATGTCACAAAGCTTCTATATTTACCTGACTGCATCACGGCCTCTGATAAATCATTCCCAGGCAGCAAATAAATCCAGTTGTACTGTGCTCTGCCAACAATTTGCCTGCATGTGTAAGTTCCAGATTGAAGACCTTGACCCCAAGACTCAATGTGAGGATATATTGAGCATTTTATTTTCTGGCAACAGGTTTTTCTTCATATAGTATGATATCAGAGTGTGGGGTTTGTTACTTGTTTCTGCCAGAGTAAGCTTTCCTCCTTCTTTTCCCAGGGTCTCATTTGTTATCAAGGTCATATCCATTTTAACTAAAATATTGAATATAAAAGTCTCACCTGTGAACAAAACTGGGAAGTGCCCCCACCTTTTGGTAAAATCCCACTTACATCAGCAACATCAGTTTTGTTTTCAGCAAGAATAACATTGAGGGATTCCCATAAAATCACCATGACCTTTAAAAATAGCAAACCTTTCCTCTGCTTTCCTTCTGCTCCCAAAACCTTACAACTAGCATCAGTCACTGATTTCTGAATAGAGGCTGGAAAGACCCAGGGGACTGTGATATCTAACCTGGTTCTTTACTGCTGCACTGGAATACTGCTCCAAGGATGTCCTCCCAAAGAGCATCATCCCACAAGCTGTCAGTCATGCAAACCTGCTTTTTAGGAGGGCTACATCTGAAAGGAGATTAGAAAGCAAATACTATAATGAGTTTGTGCTATTGAAAATACTGTGATCTCACTAGGAAGGGTGATCTGTAGTGCATATAGATAAAGCAAAAACACCCCAAAACAGATGGAAACCATGCACCTGTTAATATTGTTAACACAGGTATGAGGCTAAAGCTGTATTTTCTCAGTGGTTTGCTAAGATGCCCTTTCTGCTGGCAGGTTTTGAAGCTTCTTACTGTACTCAAAGTTCCTGCTTATACTTATTCCAGTCTTCCTTTTGCCCTTTCTTAACATTCAGCAGCAGTCTGTGCCTTAGGACTCCCGGCTCTGCACTGAGATCAGTTTGTTTCCTTAGCTTTGACCTAGCTGCAGCACAAGGCTTCTCCTCCACTCCCTTCTCTTCCAGGGATTTTTATGTACGGGTAAATCTAGGTTGCCATACATTATTCACATAGTGTGCATGCAGTTTGTGTGCCTGTCAATAATTTATAAAAGGCAGGACAGCTTCACTCTCAGTAGTCCTTTCCAATGCAACCGAGCCAGAAGTTGTGGTGCGCTCCCAACTTTTCATCCATGGTTTTGTCTGAAAAGCAGTGTCGCGCTCCCTTTTGTGTTCTCTGCTGGTGGAGGTTTTCCTCTACCCATACATAATTCCTTGTGCAGTGATTCCAGCTTACCTCTGCCAAGGGCATCGCCCTTGCGAGGCGCATCTCCAGCAGCCTGAGCAGCAGAGGAGGCTGAAGGTTAAAGAGACCAGCTGTCCTGTGGCCCCATCGCCTAAACTGTTCTCCAGTCTGTGTGCTGTTCCCGGCTTCCTCTCCCTCCTGGCTTGGATTGCAGTGGAAAACACAGAATAAAACTATGAAAGAAGCCAGTGGTAACGAGAGAGCTGAACAAGCAGCTCAATATGAATGAACAGTGAGCAGCAAAAAGGATGCTGGGTTACACCAACAGGACATCACCAGCAGAGATGAAGATGTAATTGTCCCACTCAGCACTTGTCCGGCCACACCTGAAATACTGTGGGTTTGGTCCCTGCTCTACAGAAAAGATGTGGGGAGACTGGAGAGGGTCCAGAGAAGGGCCACAAAAAATGGACAAAGGATTGGAAGCCAGGGTAAAGGCTGAGAGCTGGGTTTGTTGCATATGGCAGTATAAAGAAGTCTCACCCCAGTTTTGCCAATCAGTGCAAAAATCTAATTGAAGGGGTAACTATCCTCCACCGTCAGGGTCCTGCGATATTAGAATCATAGAATCACAGAATAGTTAGGGTTGGAAAGGACCTTAAGATCATCAAGTTCCAACCCCCCTGCCATGGGCAGGGACACCTCACACTAAACCATGCCACCCAAGGCTATGTCCAATCCCGCCCTGAACACCACCAGTGATGGAGCATTCACAACTTCCCTGGACAACCCATTCCAGGGCCTCACCACCCTCACAGTAAAGAATTTCTTCCTTATACCCAGTCTAAACTTCACCTGTTTAAGTTTGAACCCGTTCCCCCTTGTCCTACCACTACAGTCCCTCATGAAGAGTCCCTCCCCAGCATCCCTATAGGCCCCCTTCAGGTATTGGAAGGCTGCTATGAGGTCTCCACGCAGCCTTCTCTTCTCCAGGCTGAACAGCCCCAATTTTCTCAGCCTATCTTCATATGGGAGGTGCTCCAGTCCCCTGATCATCCTCGTGGCCCTCCTCTGGACTTGTTCCAACAGTTCCATGTCCTTTTTATGTTGAGGACACCAGAACTGCACACAATACTCCAAGTGAGGTCTCACGAGAGCAGAGTAAAGGGGCAGGATCACCTCCCTCGACCTGCTGGTCACGCTCCTTTTGATGCAGCCCAGGATACGGTTGGCTTTCTGGGCTGCAAGCGCACACTGCCGGCTCATGTTCATTTTTTCATCAACCCACACCCCCAAGTCCTTCCCTGCAGGGCTGCTCTCAATCTCCTCCCCGCCCAACCTGTAGCTGTGCCTGGCATTGCTCCAACCCAGGTGTAGGACCTTGCACTTGTCATGGTTAAACTTCATCAGGTTGGCATCAGCCCACCTCACAAGCGTGTCAAGGTCCCTCTGGATGGCATTCCTTCCCTCCAACGTATCAACCGAACCACACAGCTTGGTGTCATCGGCAAACTTGCTGAGGGCGCACTCAATCCCACTGTCCATGTCACCCACAAAGATGTTGAACAAGACCGGTCCCAACACCGATCCCTGGGGAACACCACTCGTTACTGGTCTCCAGCTGGACATTGAGCCACTGAGCACTACTCTTTGCGTGCGGCCATCCAGCCAGTTCTTTATCCACCCAGTGGTCCACCTATCAAATTGATGTCTCTCCAACTTAGAGAGAAGGATGTCATGTGAGACAGTGTCAAAGGCTTTACACAAGTCCAGGTAGATGACATCAACTGCTCTGCCCCTGTCCATCAGTTCCGTAGCCCCTTCATAGAAGGTCACCAGATTGGTCAGGCAGGATTTCCCCTTAGTGAAGCCATGCTGGCTGTCACCAAGCACCTTGTTGGTTTTCATGTGCCTTAGCATGCCTTCCAGGAGAATCTGCTCCAAGATTTTGCCAGGCACAGAGGTGAGACTGACTGGTCTGTAATTCCCCGGCTCATCCATTTTTCCCTTCTTAAAAATGGGGGTTATATTTCCCTTTTTCCAGTCATCGGGAACTTCATCTGACTGCCATGATTTTTCAAATATGATGGACAGTGGCTTAGCAACTTCATTTGCCAGCTCCTTCAGGACCCGCGGATGGATTTCATCAGGTCCCATGGACTTGTATACATTCAGGTTCCTAAGATGTTCTTGAACCAGATCCTCTCCTACAGTGGGCCCAGGGTCCCCACCCTCACCGTCCCCGCGTCTGCCTTCCAAGACTTGGGTGGTGTGGACAGAGCATTTGCTGGTAAAGACTGAGGCAAAGAAGTCATTAAGAACCTCAGCCTTCTCCAAATCCAGGGTAGCCAGTTCTCCCGATAGCTTCTGGAGAGGGCCCACATTGTCCCTAACCTGTCTTTTATTGGCAATGTACCTATAAAATCCCTTCCTGTTATCCTTAACATCCCTAGCCAAGTTTAATTCTAACTGGGCCTTAGCTTTCCTAACCTGGTCCCTAGCTTCGCGCACAACATCCCTGTATTCTTCCCAGGTCGCCTGACCTTGCTTCCACCTCTTATAAGCCTCTTTTTTCCTTCAAATTTTGCTCAGCAGCTCCTTATCCATCCAAGGAGGTCTCCTGGCCCTCCTGCTGAACTTCCTTCTAGTTGGGATGCATCGCGCCTAAGCTTGCAGAAGGTGATCCTTGAACCCAAACAGTCTTGGGCCCCCCCTGCCCTCTAGGGCTGTATCCCATGGAATCTTACTGAGCAGGTTCCTATTAAAGGCAAAGGACATGTGGTGGAAAGATGCTCATCAGAGGACAAAACGAATTCAAAAGCACAAACAAGTTTACCCTGCAAGAAAGCAAAGACTGTTTTCCCAGCTGAAACACATAAAGATATTTCCCAGTTACATTTCATTAGGACATTTATTGATATTGCAAATGGAGTGAGATGCAGAACTACGAGACTTTGGTGATTTCTATGGGAAAAAAGTAGGCCTGAAATGCAGGATGTAAATAGGCAGAAGCCAACATCTCCCTAAAACCTCATAAAATGCTTGTAGATGGAACAGACAACTGCAAGGAAAATTAGCAGATAACTAACAAAAGCAGCTGAATGTTATGAGGAGTGTCTGGTGTCATTTCATATGCTTGTGATAAAAAATCACACAAAGTATATTGAGTGAAACAGAGCTGTTCTGCTCTCGGGCTGACAGGACAACTTTATGGTGCCTTTAGAACAAAGAGCAATGGCTTTTGGTTTTGCGAAGTTCAGGAGAAAATGCCAGATGGTGCAATGTCCTGACAGAGCCCTCACGACCCCCAGAGTTGCCACTTACTTGCCATGGAAACGCCAGTCTTACTGCAAGAACCACTCAACAGCCCTATATCTGCTCACCCTTTACTTTCCCCTCAATAAAGACCATTTACACTTCCATTGGGTCAGCTGCATGAAGGCAAGATGGGAATAAAGTACGGGCCAAGTCTGGTTTGGAAGTACTGCTGACGACTTTGAACACGGCACAGCTAAGTCATAGACCAAGCAGGACTCCTGCTTCACAACAGCGTAAGCATTGCAGAAGTCATGCAATCCAAAAGAGAACATTACTTTTGTACATATTACTAAAAAGTAAATAACCAGCAAACCCCTGACACTGCTTTGCCAACTGTACGATGAGTCAGGCAGTTTGGTTTTAGAACAGTATTTATTCACCTCCGGTAGCATCTGGTGAGGCTTGTTAGCTGGAGGAAGGGGACTTGTCAGGCAATGAGCATCCATCCCTTTAGCTTCTTGAGGGGCAGTGATGCAAAGAGGTGGTGTCGTTTTGCTGCTGCGTATGGGATCTTCAGAACAGTTTCCAGAAGCACAAGGACAAGGCATATACCTGACGGAATGGAGGGGGTACTGCTGATGAAAAGTCAGTCCTGACAGATTTATGCAGATTAAATAACTTATGAACCTCCAGACTACCTTGGTTCCCCATAAATCTGTGCCCTAAGTCATCCCATAGACAACCATGAGGTGCTGCTTCCAGCAATGGAAGAGTTGGAAGCATTACATGTTCATGGTAGGCAGTTATCCAGCGCGAACACCTCTCCCCTTGCGCAAAAGAAAACTGAGACTACTGTCAAGGAAGGGATGCTATTGTTTCGGGATGCTGTTTTTCAGTAGGGTACAATCAGTGCAAAGCAACGAGCTCCCCTTTCGCACGCGAAGGGATGAAGATGAGGGTATTGCTATAATTGCATTGCCCTCCCTGGGGTACTTCTAATGAAACACAGAACCTGCAAGCTGCTGGACCCCTTGCTCATTGTGCAGTGCTAATCAGAACTACACACAGGAGTTACATTATTTTTCCCAGGTAATCTTAACTGTCACATCCACAACAAACACTGCAGGTTATTACAGTGCTGGCTCAGCTGCTAGATAGTTACTTTTGCTCTAATTTGTCAGCATAACCATATTATTTTGTCTGCTGACTGATTAAAACCACAGGACATCCGGCAGTGCTGAGTCAGGAAAGATTTAGAATCAGGAGAGCATATGGGTGGGGAACAGAAGGCTAATGGGGTTTATTATTTCTCCCCCCTGCCCAAAACCAGATCGGAGGAAAACAGGAAATGCGTCTTCATTCAGCTTGCCTCTCAAACTGTTCCTATTCAATCCTTCAGTAAGAGCATTTCCCAAATCCCCACATTGGCTCTTTGCAACCTGAAAGAGCAAATTATCTTTTTAAACATACATACAACTAGCTTTTAGGGTAGGAAAGGCAGCTCCCTGCCAAGGTGGTTCATTTCCAGCCCAGCCCCTGAGGGAGCCACCACTGTTCCTTACAGATCCTTCTCCCTTTTGAGAGACCCACACCCCAATAGGCAACCCATCAGCATGGAAGGAGGTGATGGAGAATTAAAGGAAGTAGCGAAGGGCTCATTTATTACAAAGCTATGGAAGACGCTGACCCCTACAAGGAAACACTAGCACTCATTTACAAACAGAACTCAGCATTTTTATTCTTTGATTGACTTCCTGCCAGTTTTGATATTTGCTACCACCAGAGAAGAGCGTAAAAACACAGTACAACATTGTTGACCAGTAAGGAAGGCTGGAAGGTAAAGCAAATCCCAGTACAATTGCAAGTAACTTGGTGGAGTTTATAATTAAGATTTTAACGGATCAGCAATGAAGCAATAAATATGCTGCTGCACTGAACCAACAACAGGACTTTCACTAAGTTTGTGGTTTATTGCATTACAGTTTAAACGTTATCCATCATCACACATTTGCTCACCAACCAGGTTAAATGACACTTCTTCATACGTTATGTGCTAAATGGCTAAAAGTATGCAGTAGCTGAACTAGACTAGGACTAGTAGAGGTAGATACGGAATGGGCAGTGCCAGGCAGAAATATTCTGTCAAAGTACTTTCTGTCTTTTGTTATGAACAGTTAGCAGATGTGACGTTTTCAATTAAAACCAACATCTTAGGAAAGCTCTTCTAAGATGCTTTGGATTTTCTAGTAATATTTCTCTTGCAATGTTCTTACAAACCCTTTGATATGGTCCCTTGTAAACTGGACAGCCTTTGTCCTCAAGAGTTTTCCGCCACAATTTACTTGAAGACCAACATACAAAGCTAGAATCTTTGTGAACATACTACTATTTGCTTGTACCACTCTAGAAGTAATACACATTTACAGCTTCCTTGGCATGGGAAGACTGCATTTACAGTATTTACAGCTTCAGTAATCTTTCTAGTAATAAAAAGGCTATTTATACTTAATCTAAAATGGATTTTCTATTATGCCACCTCCTTACAGCTCACTTAAGTCTCATACTGCCGAGCTGCTCTACCAGTTGCTCCTTGCCATTCTCACTGCTGGCTGTATCCTCTTGGGAAGAAGAGTTTGTGCCCAAAAGAGGCATTAAAACGGGTGTTGTAGATGGCAGCTTTAATTTCCAGGAAGCATAAAGTACGGTCATGACAACATGACCATGAGTTTTGTGACAGTATATGCCCTTTGCTCCTTACTGCATCCAAGAACAGTTCACAGCCGGAATGCTCCTGACAGCAAGTCTTTTCTCAAGCTCAGCAACTGTTTTCCTCCATCCAGAACTTTAACTTTCATTAATGAGCATATAGACTGCTCAGTTCCTTATGGATATAACTAATTATACTACATTCGCATCATTTGCCTCCACAGAAGCAGTATGTTATCACAGAAGCATCACTCCTACTTCCACATAGTCCGAGCTATTTTACATTACCACTTAGGTACAAACTGCACTTTCAGAGCAGACCTTTTAGGGGGAAAGAGACGGAAAAGATTTCAAAGCTATCTAGCTACCCGGCACAGAACACTTACAAAAACATTTAAAGCCATCATGGAAAGAGAAAAATCAAATCATGTTATTTCAGGTATACTGAGCTGGATTATCATATCAAGTGGTTTTGTTAGCATTAGTGGCACGCGTTCAAAGCACAACTGTGGTGTACGGGATGCTAGCACTGCAAGGAATGATGGCACAAATGTTGCTTGGTCTCTCAAAGGCATTATGTTAGACAAAGATTTGAAGTTTGCTTATTTGAACTTGCTCACGTGATACTGAAATTGTATTTGCACCTCTGGTTTCTCAGGCCTGATCTCACCCTACTCTTATTGACCTATTTTCTTTCTATGAGGACACAATTCAAGCAGGCTGAAGAGTAACGAGCTACACCAACTTCCAACTCAAAGCAAACATGAAAGGAAGATTTAACAGGCAAATTATATATACCTCATCTAGCCCTAGAGAGCTCCCTGGGAAACAGTGTTTTCTCCCTTCCTTAGGAGAAAACTGAGTGACAAGTCTCCCGTGTTCTGGCTGCCACATCAGGACATGATTCCTCCCCTGTGAACATGGAAGTGTTAAGACCTCTACTGAAAGAAAAATATAACTGTAGAAAAATATAGAGGCTTTTAAGGCATTTAGGATACAAAGAAACAAAAAGAGTTACTGAATACATAACTTTGAGACTGTTTTGCCTGTTTTTTCACACATACCGCTTGCCTGAATGCTCTGGTCTCCAAATGGCAAAAGTGACTACCCCATCTATCACCTTGGGACAAACCACCATTTTCAGTTACTTACAATTTAAGTCCACTTCTGACTCTGGCATTGCTTCATGCAATGTGCATCTGCACCATCTACAGTCTCTATCTAGGGAAAATCTGTTGCTTAAACTTCGCCCCCACCTCAGGAAAGATATCCATGGCATGGGTCATTACCAGCAGCTCCACTGATGGTGAAAACACCTTTCTCCATGGAAATCAGGAAGAATCAAGACAACTCATGCTATCAAAGAGCCAGTGCTCTAGGTCACTCCAGTCATGACTGCAATGCCTGCTCACAGCTTCGGCAGCCAAGCATCAATGATTTACAAGTTGGATCTCGGCATACACAGGCAGGTTTTCACTGTAGTGTGGCACTGCTACTGCTTCGCAAGACTCATTGCACTGGATTGTTAACTTCATTTCCAGCTCTTGGGAACTTTTCATCAAAAGTTAAGTGTTGCACCTAAGAGGAGAGATACAAAGATGAAGGAATAGCAATTCCTTTGCCAATCGAAGAACCTTCTTCTTCAGGTAAACTCTTGGTTTCACTTCCTGGGACTGCAGTCTTCTGGAAGGGATGAGGAACCTCTTCAATCCAAAAGGGTCATCTCTGAAGCACTATGGATGCCTTTCAGCAAGGTTATGAAATGTCTTTGGGGAAATCACAATAGTGTTGATGGAAGCTTCTGGAAGGCCCACAGAAGTATCCTTTCCCACTTGCATAATCAAAGATAACAAGTAACTTCTTACTTTTAGTTCATCTATTTCAACACAAAAACAGGCAGTGAAGAAGGAAATAATCCCATTTATAGGCAGCACCCAAAACCCAGAATTTTGGGGAAAAAAAAAATTGCTTGATGCAATTCACAATCTGTTAAAAAGAGTGAGCACTCATCTGCCTCCAGCTAAGCATCAGAAGCCAAGGAAACGGCAGCAATACTCATGAGGCAAGGCCAAAAGCTCATAGCTTGTATAGGCAAGACTGAACCATCTTCAGTAGTTGCAGAAGACATGCAGTCCAGGTATCTCAGGCTGCAGAATAGACTGAGATCTAGAAATAAATACTAGAGTCAATTAAAGGCTCTATAGGTATTCTAGTCCTTAAAAGCCCAGCAGATTAAATAGACAAATATAGCAAACACAACTTACATTTCCAACATGAACTACACTGCAAAACATACACAAGGATAATCTACCCATGAAAAGAAAGTGGTGCTGAATATACAAGAAACAAAAACCTGTTCTTCTGACAGCTAGAAAACTACAAACCCCAATAAGTCTTCCTGGATTTCTTAGCTGTTCATGTCAATCACTGAATTCCAATCATGTGGAAGAGGAAGGCTGTGTATTCACACTACAGATACTCTGTAACTGAACTCCCGCAGCAAAGAAGGCACTCACTTTATAAGCTGTAGTTTGTTTTCTGCTCTGTTTTATATGTTGAGCCTATAAAAAAAAACCAACAATATTTGAGCACTTATCTATATTATTAACACAGTAGACTTATAGACTGAAGCTTGACTTGGAAAATGAAATTCAACATAACACTGGTGGAACTTAAAAGCCAAGTAGTAAAGCATTCTTTGTTATTAGGACTTCCCAGACATTATTTACATATAATGCATTTGCACTTATGCTCAACAACCACCCATCAGCAGTGACATTATTAGCGTAACTGGACAGCACAGTGAGCCAACCCTGAGCTGCACTCTAGTGAACCCATTCATTGCCAAAGTACAACAGAGATTGGTTTAAATATTCACACAATTGTTTTTCAAAACGTTTTATTGCATTATATTTGGTACCTTATGTTTGACAAAGGAAATTACATTGGTAACTGCAGGAATAAGAAGCTGGTCTGTTATTGAAAAAAAATCTTGGGCCCCTTAAAAGTTACAAAGTCTTGGGCTTGCCTGAAACAACTGAGCAAGAAATATATTCTTAGAAATGTAGGGCTTCAAGTATTACAAACCTGTGACACTGTGGAAAAGTTCCAGAGGTATCTAAACTGCAGCACTTTTTATTTGTTTTCTGCATAACGTGAACAAGGCCTGCTGAGGTTTTAAACTATTAGTCTCTTGATCAGTCAAAACGGTAGTCAGGAGTTCTCCTCTTTGCAACGTCAAGCCATAGTATGTTCTCATTTTGTTTTCACTCTATGTGAAAAATGCATGCGATCTTTCTAATTAGTTGGTGCCACATCACAGTGCATGATTTTATTTGGTTCTTGCATTACAGTTTTAAAAAGTTTGGCCAACCTAAGCTGCCAGGTTCATCTCGCAAACAGCAATGTTGATTCTGCCCACCCCGTCCCCCCCAGTTTAATTTAAACAGAGAGTGTGTCTTAACTGGTTCCTTCCATTAAAAACTGTGGTGCAAGAACACCGAACTGATCGTGTACAGTGAATTTCAGAGACACAACAAGCTTATTGAACACACTATGTTTCTCAATTCTGCTTGATATCCGTATGTCCCAGCATCCGCAACGCAACGTGTATGATGCGGGTTTCTCTATATTCTGATTCACATTGCATACTTCCTATGGACAGAATCATCCCCGTATCAAAATCAGTCAGATGCTAAAGCCCCATCAACTGTTTGTGCTCAGTGAAAGAATCCAGTGCTAAAACAGCATTTTTGCTGTCTGAGATAACAGTAATCTCACAAGACGAATTTAAAGTAATATTTCTGCCACACACCTGCTCGGAGGGCTATGTGCCGCCACGTTTTGCTCATATAAATTAGTTTAAAAACATGGGTAGGTAAGGAGAAGGGGTTTTTCTCTTCAATTTTAGCAGCTTTTAATTTTTAAGAAACCGAACAACCTATAACCAGTAATATGTTAGATATTTCATATATATACTTTGTCAGCAGGATAAAAAAAAAAGTAAAACTATTTGAAGGCAACCTTTTTTTTTTCCTTCTGTTCTCTGTGTAAGTTAGAACAATTCAGCAGGTGCGTGACAAAAATATTATACACCAGATATGGTCCAATGTCATTTTTTTCCAATAAAGTTGTTCATATTTCATTGGCCAGTTCTTCAGGTTCCGCAGAACTATCTCCATTAACTGTGATCTTCATATCCTCTTCATATCCAGGGGGCATGAAAGCCAAAGCATAAGGGAAAAGCTTATGACAATTTGCTCTGTAAGTTTCAGATGCTTCTTTACAGTCTCCAAGGCTACCGTCACATAAAGCTTCTAATACCTCCATACAAGTCTAATTTAAAGAGAAAAATAAAGAAGTGTTATGGTTTCTTAAACATTCAGCTGAATGCTCACAAACCACAAATGCAAATACTGCAAAGAAAACAAAACTTCAAGTATCAGTTTCCGGTTTCTATCAATAACAAATTACTTTAAGTAGATACAGCATGAAATACCAGTGTAGTCCAATCCAAAATAAAGCCTCCCAGTAAGAAAAGTGTAGTCTGCCTGAGCTTCAGCTGTAACACAGGCTAAAGAGAAAAAAACTGACCTTTTTTTTTCACTACTTTCATAAGTTTCTTACAAAGAATTAATAAACATTCCCCCCCCCCCCCCATGACTGCACAGTGGCAGAACTCTACCTGACAAAGCAGAGAAGGAATAAAACGTCCTTTCTTTTTTTATAGTCTTTTCTAAACTATTTCTGTATCCCAGCCAAACAATTTCCCTTGGCATCACTGTGAGCGTCCAGCACATTTAATTAAGTATTAGAGAGATTCCTTGGCAGGCTTGAGCAAACTCTGGGATGTTTTCGTTTCTCTCGGTTCCCCTGGCACTTCATTTCTTTATTGTGCTTTTTATGTCTGGCGACTCAAGAATTTTTTTAGATCTATTGCAAGTAAAATTGCTGAACTTTGGTGCAAAATTACTATTTTGGGGGAAAACCACAGCATTTTCCAAAAGATATCCCTTTGGAAATATGCTGGGTTCAACAGAACTTTAATTGTGAGGGATTTTAAGTTCACAATAGGATTTCTGGACAAAACAAGAGGGCAAAAAGAGAAAAGGAAACAATTTGCCATGATTTATGAACTTGCTAGCATGTTAAAGATTCACATCCTTTCTCTAGCTGGTTTCTTTTATCTGCTATTTATTTATTTCTTTTATCTGGTTATCGGACACAAATTCATGTCTTATAACCTAAGTACATACTCAGTACTCTTTTCTTGTTTGTGGGGTATTTTCGTGCAACCGTTTAAGCAGTCTCAAAAAGCTTCAGACAGATTATTAACAGATTTAGAAAACAAACTAAATTGCCTTACGCAGTTTTTTTTTTGCCTCATAGTTGTTTGCCTGAAAGTCAGATTCTGGGACTTGGACTGGGGAAACATGAAAATGTAATCAAAAATGCTTGGCTGCTTTAGAGGTGTTAAATTGGAAGGACTAAAGGAAGTATTTAACGACTCAGCAGTGTATAAGGATTATACGCACAGCATTAAAAAGTTCAATTAAAGCATTCTTGGTGCCAACATGGAGTAAGAGTTGGAGGTCTACTGAACTTTTATGCGGGAAACTCAAAATGCCCTGAAAACCAGAAACTCTGAAGGAGCCCAGGCAGTCACTGAAAGGCACTCTTGTGTGCAAAGAGATCAAATTTATCATGTCTCATTTCAGTAAAGACCAGCTGTCTCGGGGCACATCACAGGCATAAATCTAGATATAGTTGACCTTCTGTGGATGCCAGCGTCGCAAAGAGCAAATGTGAGCAAAAGCTGTTGTTGAAGAGAGCTTCATATAACCCACAGCAGGAGGACAGAACAGTTAATACACAGAACAAATAAAAGCTATAGTAAATGTCAGAGGATTGGAAAAAGACTGGCTTACTACGCTAATGCTAGTATACACGACATGGATGGATGTTAAATGCTGCCAGGCTTTAGTGAAGCTCAGTAGGCTGGTTTCTCATGTCTGGAATGCAAGTTGAAAAAAAACACAGGAAGTCTCCTTTTCCTCCTCTAAATCATGAACAAAAATGGGTATGAATCAGATATGAATTCACATCTGACCAAGTGAATCATCTTGTGTTTAATAAGCTTTCCCATTACTTTTGGCAATAACCTGGTTTCTGCTGCTACCTATCTGTTTTGATACTATGACAAAACTAAATTAAGACATTAAACGTTTCAGTTTGGATGAACCTGACACCCTTTTCTCTCATGCCAACCCAACCTCCTTACCATAACGCACAGCCATCGCCCCAGCTTCCTCTTACCTCTGTAATTTGCATAAAGTTTCCACAGACATACCAGAATATTTCTGCAATTTATGAATATCCATTACCTGAAGATTTCTGTTAATGAGGGATTCATCCAGGGTCATTGCCAGCTCCACTGCCCTTTTCTGACTGGAAGGATCTAAATAGTACATCATTTTGGCAGCTACAAGAGGAAAAATAAGCTTCATCACCCAGGGGATGACCAAAAACTTAAGTACAAACATAAAACAGAGATACTACGACCAAGAGGAGATACTGAACTCCACAGCAGTAGTTCAAACTGGAACCAAAATTAAAGTATATAAAATGTCGACACCTGAGGAAGTAGGAGGGTAGCTTTAAGTCTACTCTTCCATGCTAGACAAAGCATTTAAACAGTCATTGTCTATACTGCACAGTAGGAGCACTCTGCAGTGTACTGTGGAGTCTCGGGCAGTGAAGACAACAAATCAGACCTTCTGCAACATATCACAGTTCCCTCCCAGCACCACTGCTCACATCTCCTTCACAAAGAAGATGTGCACACAGAGCTCTTTCTAATATGGTATCAGGACACAACCAAGACACAGTTCCATGGCACAGATGTAGCTGAAGGGACTTGATGCCAGAAAAGATGCAAGAGTAAACTTGCTGCTTTTCACACCCAGGTCTGAGCCACAACAGTAATGCTGCTCTGCTCCCCTGGGTGGTTTACATCCTGTTTCTCCTGCGGTACCCACTGTAATACGTAGTCACTACTGACAGACAGTCTTTCATAACAGGCAACCAGCACTATCTAAGTTCCTCTTGTTAGGCACACCAAGAGCTCTGGGCATTACCTGGCTTGCTGAGCACTCAGCACATTTCTGTTGAGGTCAGCCTCTTCAAATACATAGATCAAACCTTTGCAACTGTGAAATACTACTTCACATAGCTCAAACAAACTATTTCACAGATGCATTAAATACAGTTACAGTCTTATACATTCAGCACTATTCAGAAATGAAAACAGGACAGAGAGGTCTAAAAATTTGTATTTTAACAGCACACAGAAAAAAAAAATTAAAGAAACCCACAGACTGTGGTGGTCACGTTGTCACAAAAATGCAAACTAAGAGAAGAAAAGCATTCCTGATGGAAAGAGTGATTTTTACATCACTGGTGCTGAGATTCCACTGCTAGATAAGCACAGAAAATACACAATCAGGACCGAAAAAGACAAAATACCTGATAACCTATGTGGTAGTGAGTCATAGTTCTTTTTAAGGAAAGCTTCATTGAAGTTCTTTGGATTAGTTGCTCCAAAAAGCCGATTCATTTCTTGGTTTAACACTGTTCTAACTGCATCAGGCAGGTCCTTACTTTCAGATACTATTGAATTAGAAAAAAAGCAGTTAACTGAGGTGAGCACAGGTAATCACAGTAAAACTGACTTTATGCATTATTTTAATATTTGTCATGCTGACATTATCGATAGAAAAAAAAAAGTCAAAGAAAGATGCATGAAACTTGAAAAGGTAAATAGCTGTATCTGGTTGGAAAAAGCTTAATTGTGACAGTTTTCTGATACTAAGAAAAAGCCAAAGCCTTTTTATTCCAATACACCTTCCCTCTTACTGATTAAAATCTATTAGGCTCAAAGATTGAGGTCACAGAATTCTGTTCTTAAATGCACCTAGTCTGCAGCCATCAACTGGAAGGGTGACCTTTGGGGCAAGGGAAGAGAAGGGGCGGGAGAGAATCCTTCCAGCTTTCTAACAAACAGGAGAGAATAACTAGGCCTTCTCCTTGCACACTGACACAGGCTGCCAGCAGAAAAGCCAGATTCCTCACTCTGCAGTTTCGTTTCTTCACTCACTCTTTCAGGTTCACCATACTACTCACTGTCTCAAAAAGACTTACTAATACTTGCTGGAATAACTAAAACCAGCTGCAATCATAATAAACATACTTAATTTTAGCATGAATCAGTTGTTAAAAAGCTTTCCACTATGTGTATTAAATATTTTGAATTAATTGCGCTAACAGTCTATAAGCTAAATATCAATGTACGCAGGTTAAGTATCATTTGGAAGCGTGTACAGATGAAGTTGTATCAAACAGATACATACCACTGCTGAAGAGATGAATCATACACTCATGAAGCCAAGGATGACTAGAATCAATAGCAAAGGCTCTTTTCACAGACTGAAGCATCAGAAGGAACTTCTCTGGAAAAGAAAGTGTTGGCAAATGTTCAAAAACCTGTGGCTGGATCTCGCTGCATTATGCTGCAGGAGCATTCAGTGTTTGAAATTTAAATGATCGGAATAAATTAAAAGCTGAGTGTACTGCAACAGCTATTTCTAATAAATTGCATTTATTTAACGAGTGAGTTAGGCCTCTAAAACTAGTAAGCAGATTTGAACATAGCAAGTTCTTAAAGTATAATACAAGAATTCAGAAGTCCAGTGTTTCAAAAGACCAGTTCTCATTAGCAGGACAACTGTACACCACTCCATTACTGCATGTAGTTCTCTACAGATACAGAACAAATAACAGGCCAAATGCAAGCTGGGAGAACTAACTACAATCTTGTTGCTTACACCTTTAAACACAGCAAAGAAAGTGGATAGATAATCATCAAACGTTCGAACTTTGCTGGGTTTTTTTGCCACAGACTGCTCACGGCTGGGTGCTGGTCCAATGAAAAGCCGTGTGTGTTCCGACAGGCAGACTCCATGCCTCATCAGTAATTTCTGCTTGAATTCTATTATACCTCTTCATGAACCCCAAACTGCTTTCTTTCATTTTCTCACCTACCTTTTCGAAAATAAATCTCGAAGGCAAAAAGATGTGTCTCTATTTTGTTCTTCACTAAATTCTTCAGGGGTGTTAAAAATTTAATGGCTTCTTCTAAAGGTGCTTCAACCTACAGATTCAAGGAAGTGACACACGACTAAGTCACAAAGTTTAAATCTAGTAACTGCAACAAGAGAGCTGGCTATTTCTGAGTCACATCAGAGACTTACTCTCATAAGGCAATGCGTAAGATGCTTAGAGCTTCTTGTGTTCCAAATTTTGCATCTTTCACTCAATATTAGTGTCTAAATACAGACTGTCAAGTCTAAAAAGTCGCTTTGTGATGGTTACAAATCATGTTTTCCTATAGAGATGCAAATCTTTGCCTTCTATCATACATCAGTAGTAACCACAGCTACAGCTGAACCTGTGCTGTAATGGGCAGCCTGGCTCCCCGTGTCAATCTACACGCATGGGACTGAGATGTTGGTAAATGACTACTTTACACCCATGACAATGTTCAGAGAGGTTCCCAAAAGCTGTCAGGTCATGGCAACATTCCCAGCCAAGATACTAACAGCAAGCTTGAAGTAACTAGATACTGATCATGGCCTCCTGGTCTTAGCTACTGTAAACCAGTAAATGGACAGCTTTAACACAAATTTGTTCTGTGCAAAGATTCTTTCAGACAGCTCTACTGCATTTAGAGGTTAGGGATAACTTGAACGAAAACTGCCTGTTGCTCTTCATATTAACATTTTTATGAACATGGGCTACTCTCAGAATTGGATATAAACTTGAACTTTGTCGGTCAACAATGCAGTAATGCTGAAGCAATACACTTCACTGCAAGCAACTGAGTTGAAGACAATGACGAACACCTTATGAAGATCCTGCTAAGCACATACTACAGCAGTTTCAATTAAAAAATTGCATCATTTACATGTGCTGTTACACGCTTCCATGCGTCAGTCACAACTGCACTTAGACTATTCGGAACCTATAATAAAACAGATTTCAAATGTCTGCCTTTCATGCCAAAGAAGTCTAGGGGCAACTGGTTCAGGTGCAAGTGACCAGCGATGTCAGAAAAGATCTTCTGGCACTGGGAAGCAACTGAATTTCAAAGTGTCTATTTTACGATTTCGGTATTATTTTTGGAATATAATTAAGGAAGACTTCCCAAAGGAATGCATTATGCAGCTGCAACCATTCCCTATAATCTTGGAGATTGCCTAGATTTTCCTGGGATACCCAGGAAAATTCAATTTTAATACATGACATTGAGAGCATTTCAATCTCAACTGGCACTGCAATTAGAATGCTGCTTCTTACAACCACTGAGCTTAACAATGGAAATATTGACAACATTCTGAAATGACTAGTCAAGTTGTTTTAAGTCACTTGCTTCCTGGCTACAGAACGAAGTTCACTGTCTCAGCTTTCAAATATCATACCCTCAAGAGTCAATAATATTCATTATATGTATGATGTGAAAATACTACATCTATCAGTACTTGGATATTATACTACTATTACTATAAACTAATTTCTATACTACTATTACTATAAATTATTTTTTCCAGTCTATACGTAATTTTTTCATTATCTTTCCCCACATTTTCAAGGTGTTTTCCTGCTCCTTACAGGTAAAACTTTTAGCACAGGAATAGCCTTCTGGGTCATCTCCCCTTTATGTATCTCTAGAGTTCTTAATCCAGATCTCAACTTCCATCTCAGTCTAGCCTACTGGTATTTCCAAACAGCTTCTATAATGCTTTTTTAAGTGCAAACAAATACTCTTAAAGCATTCAGTCTTTCAAGGACTCCTTTTTCACAGGCTGTCTATGCTTAATAAAAAATATTATGGGACATAAAGAGTGAATGATAATCACCTTACATTCAGAATAGAAAGACTTCCATCCGATCAACTAGAAATAGGGTATAATCAACAAGTTAGTGCAATACACACATGAAGTTAATTCCACGTGCAGCAAATGTCTACGAATTCAACTGCTGCTTTTGAGAACCAGGCACAAAAGCTGTGATTTCGTCACACTGCTGACAGTATATCCAACAAACTACTCTTAGAAAAGAATTCTTTCTAAAATGCCACCTGCGAAGAGAAGCCATACAAAAAGGAAGTTATCTGAATGGCTTTCAAATTGTATGTGTGGTCACTGGAACTTTTCTAGACATTTTTATGACTTTACTATTACATTGGTAAGCACCTTTGCCAATTTCTCAGGGATAAGTTCTTCTTTCGGTCCTCCGATTTCTTCATCATCATCATCTTTCTTCTTTTTCTGATTCCTCTGTTGCTTCTCTTTCTCAGCATTCTTCTTCTCTTCCTCCAGCTGTGCTTTCTTTTGCGCTCTTCTCTGCTTATTTCGTAGCTTCTTTAGCTCCTTGTCAGACATATTTGCTGTATGCATGCAAAGGGCAAAACCAGACACCGTTGATGTCTAATATTAAACAGTATCAATCAGCTGCAAGAAACCATCATCATCTTTAAACCACATGTACAAATTTGTAATGCTGCCATTTGTGAAAGCTTATTTACTATTGATAAGATTATTTTGTACACACTGATTTATTCCTCAGGCATTACACAATTTATGTTTAACGTAGTAATTGAATGGTCTAACAAATAGACAGTTCCAGCTTTGCTTTTAATGTCCCACAGATGTCTTACATTTGATTCGTATTTAGATCTTCCCCTTCCTCCAATTAAAACCATGGAGAATTGATTTAAAACACATCGAAAAAACAGTGGCTATAAGAAACTCTGTTACACATCTACCTGCTTTAATTTGAACCTTAAGCCACACAAATGAATTCAGATGAGAAAGTCTAAAGCTTGCCAAATTCCTCTTGAAGGATTCAACAGCCTCTATTTATACCACTTGAGGTGTCCCAAGCCATAATCATGTAAGCTGCTCTCCAGAGATGGATTTAAACATTTTTACATCAGAAACGCTCAGAAAGAGCTACCACCAAAGCATACCTGCTTTAATCGGTTATTTCACAGACCAACAACCATGAGAATGCCGTGTTTTCTCAGCCATTTCATAACACAAACATGTTTTTCCTTAAGAATTACAACTGCCACTACAGACCCCATCACTGTTTTATAAGAACCAAAATAAAACCATGTACAACTTTCAATACAACATATCCTTTTATATGAGGCCAAGTTACAATTTGCCTACTTAAGAGCTGTGACAAAACTTTTACTTTTGGCTACTACAGTTGACAACCGTAAGAATGCTGGATCATAGTAAAATATGTACTAATCAGTGAAACTGCATATTTAATAAATCCTGAGGGTTGAATACCTGTATCAGCCTCGTGTTCTTTATTTTCATCTGTTAAAGGATTATCATGAAGTTTCAAATATATCTCTATGGCAATTCGTGCTGCTCTGAAGTAGAATGGATGTTGCCGAAGTATATCTTCTAGTTTTAACAAGTCCACATAAGACCTAAGGGTAATCTTCCTCATACAGTAAGTGTGAAAGTCAAACTGGTCATCCGTGATTTCTACAAAATGCTAACACAACGTAACATAACATTATTTAGCAAGTATTAACAATTAAATACTAACTTTGACTTTTTTAATACACTCTCCCCAAAGGAATAATGGAGTAACGGTCTGCTGTTTAACAAATACGTCCTAACTTTCAGAAATTGAGTGAAAAAAACATCCCAAATTAAAGTAATGGGAAAAAGAAAAGAAGGCACCATAGGTCAGAACCAAAACTCATTCATTTCACAATCTCATAACAGTAACCACCCTCCCACCCTCTTTTGTTCAAGGGACTAAAGTTCTACATTTGTTGTATTTAAACAGCACTTGAAGGATTTTTCTTCTATGAACTCCTCTAATTTTTTCAGTCAGAAGTATAACTTTGACTGCCATTAAATGCTGTGGCAGTGAATTCCACACTTAGATCACATGTGGTGCAAGCGAGTACTTCCTTTTCTTCAAGATCTGCTTTCCTCATTGTCACCTGATGTCTCCTTGTTTTGGTTTGAGCAACAGTGAAAAGTCATTCCCCTCTCCAGTTTTTCCATGTACTTATGATCTCATACAACTTCATCCTAAACTCAGCTGATGCTTGTCAAAGCTGAGGCTAAAATAGTAAGCATGACAACCTAACTGCAATCTCTTCATGTAGATGTTACTCCATGGCACGTGTTTTACTGGCACGTTTTTAAGTAGGTGTGATACTCAGATGTAAACAGTATGACAGATTTATATAATGGAAAAAAAGTACTACTACTCTACTCAATTAACCCTCAACACTGTTGCTTGCCTGCTCCTCCATACCAATACAGACCTTTTTGCAGCACTGCCTATAATAGTTCCAGGATTTCTTTCCTGAGCAGCAATTATCAATACAAAACCTTTTACTGCTTATGCATAGACAAAGAATTTGTTTTGTCCCTTCCGCCAACTACACTGTTGAACACTGTTCAACACTGTTCATGTGTCATTTTATCATTTAGTATTGAGACAGTGCAAGTGCTGCCCTTGCACTACTCATTCCCTTTCTGTGATCATTCATTGATCTATCAAAAAATGGAGACCCTAGAGAGATGTCTTAGTCATCTAGACGATAAACTCCCTTTCTTATAAAAGCTGATGATTTACTCCTGCTCTATTTCCCAGTCACAAACCAGCTATTAAATCCATGAGATCAACATCCTTTCTTTTTTCTGAGGTAGTTTACATCCTTCAGGATGTGCAGGATGACAAGAAGTGTTTCTGAAACCCAGAACACATTTTATCACCTAGACTGCCTTAAAGCATAACAGGCACCTTTAAAAGATTTAAGAGGCACTGCTTTTTCTTACAAAAGCATTGTTGATGTGTTCTGAATACAACATATCTTACATCCTCAATTAATCCAATAAATAAATTAAACATAGCGACTTAATTCCTTAGAAATGTTTTTTAGGGTGACCAAGTTAGCTCTTCATTTGCTGAGCTCTTCTGGTACCTAAGACAATTTACAAGACTAGCAGTTCCTTATACTATTTCTTTTAAAGGAATTTTACACAAATTTATTTAAAGGATTTAAAGAACATGGTTCTGGCAAATCACTTTGTTGACTTGCTCTAATCTGTGAATATTCCACAGACTAGCTTCCTCTGCAGAAAAGCATCAGTGTTGAAATCTCCTTAAGCCTCCCTATCTGCAAATGGGTGTAGCCTCCCACTAAGATCTCAACTTAAGGCATTTCATTTACAACCTCAACTGTCTGGTCTTTTTTCTAGACCATAATGACCTTAAAATGAAACAAAACAAAACCCCCTTGCCAAAAAAACAAAACAAACAATCAAACAAACAAAAAAAAAACACCCAAAACCAAAACCCCAAACCCATACTTGCTTTAGAAGATGTGCATTAAAATTCCTTTGTTTGCCTTGCTACGGATCTGTATTTAATGTGCAAGCATACCCCCATTTTGGATACATTTTCTACTCCAAAAAATCTTTTTATTTCTAGTAGCTTCTTTTAAACTGCAGCTTAGTACTTTCTAAAGGAGAAGATAATTATATCTCCTACAGCTTTTTACATTTACTCCCTCCCTCTAAAATATGGGAGCTTAACAATAACCAAGGCAACATCCTTTCTTTACTTTAAGGCTGGGCTTGCGAGCTCAGCCATGCTCCGTTCAGACTTACAGCACACATGCTCTTTGTACCCAAAATACGTATTTTTATGTATTCTGCCAAAAGTAAGATTATTTCTGAGAGTTTCCTGTTCTTTCCTGGATCTTTATATGACTTCATAGAACCTCTTTATAATATGCAGTTTACAATGGCATTTTTAGGAGGAAATGTAATTTAATCAACTCGCCAGTGGCCAACATGAAATGAAATCTCTCCTTAAGCTATGTGAAGTATACTCTTACGGCTCAGAAAGGAAACATATTAGCACAGTCAACTTAAGCTAGTGTTTTCCAACCCAGACAGTTTAACTAGATACATACTCTCTCAATTTCATGGCATTTTTTAAGTGCTTCTCCAAATTTGTTCATTGCTTTGTAAGCTTGTGCACATTCTGTCTGAAACCACATGCACTGCATCTCATTCAAGTTCTCTACTGCTGAGGTTCCTTCCTAAAAGCAAAAACAACATTACGAAGAAAAGTAAGTCTCATTCAATATGCTAACGGTCATTTCTTTTATCTTGTTCTAATTAAAAGCACAAATAAAGAGGCTATTATCAGAATGCTATACTTCAAAATTGGAGTCCCAAAAGTCAGAAATGCCACAGTTCACATGGACTCGCTTTGTTCATTAAAAAAAAGGAAAAAAACATTTCCTCTATGCTCCACTTATTAGAATACACACTGAATAACCATTTAACTGTGACAGTTCCTCACTTTTAGGATAAAAGACATTCATTTAGTGATTTTAATACTGTGTACACAAATAACACATTGCAGCATGAAGAAAAATGGCAGAGAAGTTCTCATATGTTGCATGACACTGACACCTGCAGGAATTCTGTTTTTTCCTAAAACTGCTGTCTGCGTCTTCCAGACACCTGCTGATTGAGCTAAGTGTAGTAACAGAGTAGTTAATAGGTTATTTCTTATGCCATCAGGACTAGAGAGCAATGGCAAAGCAAATGGCATACTGGTAGCTCTGATACATACTGACTCTAAAAAAACCAGGAGATTACAGTTGTCTTTCAAATCTGGTATTTACATATACTTGCACAGATCTGTAGAACTTATCCTATGCCTTTCAAACTTAATGTCAAAGGCAGCTACTCGAGGCGGATGCAGCCATTCTGACTTCACTTTGATCTTGCAAAAAACATCCTACTCAAGAATCAGCCAAGAGCTAAAGCTGGGAAATGATGGATAATATTCAAAAGATGCCCCAAATGAGAGGGAAAGGCAGGCTTCAAACCAGTCTCATTTAGGCAGCTAAAAATCAGAGGAAATAATTAGTTCCATTTTCATTATGCTTAATTTAGGTCTCCTTTAATTATTGCTTTTTAATTAGGAAGCTTGTATTGCAGAGCAACACCTACGACCAAAAGGAGATAAGAAAGATCACACTGAGCAACATCATCAAATTTTGTTCCAAGGTAAGTCTGAATTCTCAAACTTACTAGAAGAAAAAAAAGTCAGAGACATGGGCAACTGAATCAGATCTTTCAAGTCTCTTACAGAATCAACATTATACCCAAAGACTACTTTGAAAAACTCAACAGGTCCGAGTTTTAGAGATTTCACTAAACAGTATGGAATCGTGCTTATGCAAGATCCTAATAATGACCTAATATTGACTACCATTAGTGAAGCAAGCAAACACAGTTGCTCTGAAACCACTTAAAAGATCCACGTTATTCAAAAGAGCTATAGTTAAATGCAACAAACCCTTGTAAACTTAGAACACATTTCCTCTGCTTCTTTAATGGAGTTTGCTTTCAACATATATTTTGCACATTTGGAGTTGATAAATCTGTCTGCTGTGTCCAAAGCCTGAGCCTCATCCATCCACCTTGCAGCTTCTTTAATATTTCCAGCATGCTTAAAGAGACAGAAGTTGAAGTTAGATTCAGTCATTCTAAAACATTTATGTTTTATCTATTCACTGTTTTATACAGTTAATTTTTTCCACACTTCTTAAATAAGCAGCTTTCTTCAGGAAAGCAGCAGGTCTCTAAAGAAAAAAATAAAAAAGGCAGAAAAATGACTTTCCCTCATTATGGTAATACAGGTCTTTCCTGAAAACGCTTAAAGAACACTTGGGATAATCCCATTCTGATACCATACCATAGTGTAGCTAAGAACTCTTTTTAAGTAGTTAGAAAAATAGGCAGTAAGAATAGGTGGAAGACACTTAAGCCATCAACTAAATTTATTAGTGTGATTTTTAGCGTGAAACAATTTTAAACAGAGAATTCAGGTTTTGCAGTGTATTTGTCCTTTAATGACTTAAAAACCTTCCTAGGGACTTATGCAGTAAAAAACCCAAGTAGCCAAACAACACCTTTTATCTAGAAACTCACTACAACTCACAAAGTAATTTTCCATGGATTTCTCCATGTGCCTTGCTTAATACAATTCAATGTTCATATCAAAAACATTATGTTAAAGTCTTCCATCATAAGAAATTAATAACCTTTGGCCACTAAGAATAAGACAAACTTACCTTATAGATTTTTGCCTTTACAAGGAAGAGCTCTATCAAAGTGGGAGTACTTTCTATAGCAGCATTTATATATTCTAGAGCCAGGGATGGCTGTCCAATTTTATCATAATGTTGTGCCAAATAATACTGGACCCAGAGTAAAGTGGTTGGAGGTTCTTCTTTACCATCATCTGGAGGAGAAAAACAGAGGAAGGTTATGTCCAGTTTATTAAAACAACATGCCAAAAGCAGAGTGGTAAATATATAACACCTCTGAAGTTAACTCTGCCTCTGTACCAGGCTGTCATACCACACCCGGATCTGCATCCAAATACCTGGGTCCAGGTAAGTTCATTAATTTCTAGGGCTATGATGTGACGAGACCTGAGCATATACTGCTCCCTTCTCATACCATGGTGTCAAGAGAATGGAAAAGCAAGTTAGCGGGTCAGAAAGGAGCTGCAGTTTTGTTCCAACTAGTCCCTTCACCAGGGCAGCTGTATGTGCAAGTCTGCAGTGCATACAGAATTCTTACTTAAAGCTGTTTTAGGTTAAGTGTATAGCAGAGTCCTGCTAAACACAGGTGTTGCACAGTAGCAACATAAAGGATTTCAGTACATCAGCATTTGCATATTTTCAACCCACATACTTGAATATTTTTAAACAAAACAGGCTGCCTGTTGCAAAACCTAGCTCTGAAAAGATGTTCCGTCTCCACCTTTGACAAATTTATCATCACTGTTTGCCTAAATGTACCCTAGAAAACATTCCTATACACAAACCAGTCTTTGAAGTTAGAGAGCTCGGCTGGAAATCAAAAAATACTACTTAAGTTTTAGAACTTAAGTTCACTACTCAATTTTTACTAGGAGGTACAGCACCTTGCAGGGTGTGTGGGCTCTATTCCTGCCAGAAGGTTCTGGTTCTTCAGTTTGTAACATAACCATGCACTTGTTTATTTTAAGGGAGCAGAAAATGGTTTATTTGAATGAATTTTAATATGAATGAAATTTAATATCAAAGCAAATACTGAACTGAAATAACAGCAAGCTACTTCTTTAAACCAGAGAAGCACAAATGTGTTTGAAAGGCTTGGACAAATCTCAACAGGTATTAAGTAGCTATATTGTAGCCTATAGCATTGAATTCAAGGGAAAAGTATAACAGGCAACTTAGGGGAGAATTTCATAAGAAAGTATTGCAGGAAATTAACTAGCTTTAACTTAAATAAAGATTGTCTTGTAAACTTTTCACATATATTGTCATTCCTCCTATCTTGATTATTACACCCCTATAATCCATCTACCAAAATTTCAAGACTATCAACTATGTTGATATTCTATGCAGAAAAGTTTTTTCTTAGATTTTCTGTTACAAAGCAGTTAGGGAAAAGACTAAGCTTCATAAAGCTACCAGAGAGGAAACTATGAAGCCTGGATTCAATGCACATAGAATCATATCCCACAACAAAGCAGTTGCCAGTCAAAACCTGGAAAACGTTTTTTAACTGTCAAACAAAACCCCCAAGAACACAAAACCCAGCCCTCATGAAAAGCTCCAAAACTCCCTCCCCTGAAGACTGTTCTATCACAGTATCTGTTCCTTTTTATTTGATATTTTTGGAATTAAAGATTTAACAGAGCTTTCAAATTTCCATTTTTCCTGGACAATGATAAATTTAAGTCTTGAAAAGAGAATAACTGAACTCAAAACTGCAAAGAGATGACCAAATTTGTGGATCCAGGAGAAACGTTTAGAACGAGTGACCAGATTTTGAATATAGACTACATTTGACAGCTCAAATCCATTCTAAGGGTGACTATGGTTCAGTTCTATGTTAGGGGGAAAAAAAAGGGAAAAAACACCATCATCTCAAATTCTTCATTCCCCACTGACTCCCCCGCCTCTGAATGGTCACATAATGCTTATACCAGGCACTACTTCCACAAAATATGACAGCCTTAGCACTCACCATTTGGGTTAAATAACCTGCAACTTCTTAAAGAGGTTTCATAACCTATCACGAGCTCTTCTATGATTGCCACCTACACACACAAGGCAAAAAAAAAATAAACGTAAACCTGTGGGTAAGATGGTACTTTATTGGAACTTGACCTACTTGGTGTTACTCAAACCAATTATTTTTTGTAAGAAAACTCTGTAACACCCTGAATCACAACACATATGGGAATGCACTCAGTTTCAGCAATCTGTAACAAAATTAAGACCAACCCCTCCTTGGTTAACACTTATGCAGCTTCTAATTAGTAAATCTTAGTTTTCTACATTTACCAACTTGGCATAAGGTTACCTATGCTTGTACTTTATTTTTTTTCAAGATATACTGAGCCATAAAGTACAACAGTGCTGATGGAGTGAGCACTACACAAACAAAAAAGTTTCTTTCACCTTTTTAATGCATCACAGCTATTAATAAACACATGTAAAAACTGGGGGGGGGGGGGGAACCCCTACCTTCTCCTTGTCTTTATACAATGACCTCAAAGTATTGAAGACTGGTGGGCAACCTTTGCTGAAATTCATCCTTAGAAACTTGTCCAGACATTCCTTAAACTTTTCACCTTGAGAGGAAAAAGACCTGTTGATTTTGTTTTACCATACATTACTCATCAATTGCAGACCATTTATGCTGTTAAAACATTAGCATCTAAGAAACACAAGTGTTGATCACTACCTGCAAAAATGCACTTACCCGACAAAAAGTTTAATGGTAATCTTCTTGGAACTAGTCCCTTTGGGTATTTAGTCCAGGCCTCTTCATAGATCTTTAGCCTCTCCATCATATTAGCTGGAACAGAATTTTACAGTTTACTTTTTCTTTCCTTTTTGGCAAGAAGGGAGAGGGGAAGGAAGAGTGATTTATATCTGGCTAAAAAAGAATGAGAATATATAGCAACTAATGGCTCTATACTTCCTAAAGAACATTAATTTTCATTTTACTCTTTTTTAAACTGCTGTACAAAGTAATTTCAGGTATGCAGTATCTGTAAATTCCTCTTCCAGCACTGGAACACTAATTGCTTACCTCCATCTTAAAAAAGAGTTCCTGTCTTACCGCTGCCCTAAAATCTTCAATAAATAAACCATTCAGGAGAATCGTGCCTATTGTTCCAAAATGTGTATTACTTACAATATAAGATTAATAACAGACAGCAAAAGAAAAATTCTAAATTAAAACTGTATTCCAAGAAATAATGTGATTCTTTCAACCATGCACAAATATTACTGCATTTTCGTTGTTGTTTTGGTGATAAGACAGGGTAACAATAATACAATACTTCCATTCTTTCTTACAAAAACCCCCCAAAACAGTAAGACTATACACACTATGACTAAAACCCAAAACTTAAAATGGGGATGTTTTTAAATAATAGTTTCATTTATTTCTAATAAATTCTGCATTCCAAATGTGCAGAAACACTTATCAAATCATTACCTGGTTTAAGTGCCTTTTCTAGGCCTTTGTAGTAGGCCCAGTTTTCAGGATTCCTTTCTTGCAGCCCTTTGTAGACTTCAACTGCTTCTTCAAGTCTACCAAGCTGAAGCAGGAGCTCTCCTGTGTGAAATCCAAGAAGTTTCAAATTCAGGTACCAAGACACTGAAGCAGTGTAATATTAACCATTCTACAGTAAAAGATTAGATAATCCTTAACTCCATGCAGAATCTCATTTCCTAGAAAAAATTATCACAGTTCCATCGTAAACTGGCTGACAGATACACTTTCACTTTGACATTACCTGCAATTACAGTAAGATTGTACAACTCGGCCAGTAACCATTGAAACTTACTTGAAAGTTTACTGTTAAAAGCAAGATGCACAAGATTTTTTTCTCACTTACTGAAGTGACTGGTTATTTTAAGTGCAGTTTTTACTACAGAAGGCAATTAAAAACAGCACACGGCATTTCACATCTATAGCATCTTGAAAAACAACCTGAAACTGCAGAGCTGCAAGTAAAAGAACGGTTCTTCAGTGTGGAATTTCATAAAACTGAATTCCATGTCTTAAATTAAACCACTGATCTGATTCACGAATTTTCAAGATTCTGCAAACAAGTTTCCTTTTAATGATATTCCATTACAAGATATGACTGTTAAAAGTAAAGCCTAGATCTAACAACTGTATAGAGCATCTTGGCTGATGCTGGAGTTGCAATAGAAGTCAATTCCCCATTTCACAATGGGAAATCGTGTTTTAGAGAGCTTTGCTATTGGCAAACGTTAGGTACTAAAAGATTACACACCAGAGGCGATAAGAGTGTTTTTCTACATGAAGGTAAGATTTTATCATCCAGTTTCATGAGGAAAATGTGAGTCAGCACTACCTCTTTTCTTCCCTGCGTCACCCAACTGACACTATTTTGTCAAGAGATGCTGCTTCCCACAGAGAGGATAACTTGAAGACTACATGCAGCATCTACTGCCAGGGAAAACATCAGTATGTTCACTGAGAATGAGAGAATCTGGCAAATAGACCTAAATACTTTCTCTGAGGTAAAAGTTATGTACTTTTTGTCCAACAGTGGCAAATGCTAATATTTTCAGTGTTTCTCAATTGTATTTAATCCACAATGGCTTTTGTGCACACACTTAAAATTCACAAACACTCATTAGCATGCTCTTCTGTAGAATGCACGGCAGTTAAGTTACCCCTAATAATGCAACAGGAGCTGTGCCCCCAAAAAATTAGTCAGTTTACCCAATTGAAAGCTCATTCACCGCAAAGAATATTGCCATCCTTTTTTAATGGTAACTTGCCAGCAAGCCTCGTGTGTGTTTGGGCTTTTTGTTTATTTGGGTTGGGTTTCTTTGTGTGAAGTCATATTTGAAAATCCTATTTCAGTTCCAGCCTTGGACTTCAATCAAAAAGTTAGGAACACATAGTATGTCAGATAAAAGATAAGTCATAAACCAACATCCCTTGCCCAAACCAAGACTCCCACTACTATGTCTGAAATATAATCTCTACACCCATTTCCATTTATAGGCAACCCAAATAATGTATTTGGCAACTGCAGAGAGTCACCTGCAACCTTTTTGCTTGAGGAGGTACCACACACCTTCCACAATACTCAGTTCCTAGGGTTTTTTTTGCGAGACAGCGATATTAACTGTTAGCAGGAACAGGGAGTTAGTCACAACATCTGCATGAATAATATTATAAAGTAAAAGGATTTCTTCTCTTTGCTTCAAACAATCATTCAAACAGATTCCAATGTGGGCCATGAACAAACAGTACCTTCAACAAATTGGAAGTTTCACAGAAGGACTGTATGAGCACCAGGCAGAAGAGGAACAAAGCATGCTTTGAAAAAGTGCACATGATAATAGAGCTGTAAGAATGAACTTCTATCACACTGCAATTCCAGCAATGGAATATAAGATACAGTCTTGTATTGCTGTTATAATAGTATACACTAGGACTGTAATAATACAGTAATGGAAGCCTATGTTGGGTTCCAGCTAAAGAGCCTATTTCCATATACTGCAAGATTGAATGAGTATGATTAAAAGACTTTCACTTTGCCAAAGACTGTCTCCCTGTCAGGACCACTATCAAAGCTATAATACAATGGGTACACAACCCAAACAGAATTTCAGGACATCAATTCAGGATCATCCGTCTGAAATGCTTGTTAGCTCCGTAAGTTTCAGAACAGTGTATCTCTACTCTATTGATGTCTTATGAACCTGGGAGAAGAGTATGGTAAGGACTGAAAAGCTATATGACAATGAGTCCTTTATCACAGCAGAATTAAATAAATTAATCTAAACCAAATCACAAATGAAATTCCAAAAGATGGGAAAAGCTGACAGTACAGGCATTCCATTGTATAATAAGCATTTAAAAGCATCTTGAAAAAGTAACTACCTTTAGTTTCTTCAACAGCCAGTTTATCACAGATCTGCTTTTCATAGGTACAAAGATGCTCCAAGGCTTCTTTATGTAATCCTGCCTCCCGGAGGACTTGATTTTGATACAGCAGCAGTTCACTGTACTCATAGTCCACTTTATCAGGTGATGTCTACGTAAGAAAGGAAGACACATGAAAAAGTTCAGCCTTCCAGAACACATTTGGATTTAATTCATTTGACTACAGAAACTGCATAAGGTTTCCACATCATTAAAGAAAACAGTTTTATTTTTGGCTTAAGCAGCAATCCATATAGAAATTTCATGGTTTCCTCTTACCTGCTGTGTCTTCCTGAATTCCTCTAAAATTTTTGCTGCCATTTCATAGTCTTCCAGCAGATGGTAAGCAATAGCATAACCAATCCATGATGCTCGCTGTGCAGGTCGGAGCTGAAGCAACTGGTACCTTGTTTCCTGCAAAAAAGTAGCTACTAATTTTCCTGACTTTATTCTGATGCTCTGTAGAATCCATTAGGCCATACTCTATCTTCAGTACTCTAATATTTAAGAAATGACACTAAAATTTAGTTTTCTATCTGCAAATATATTTTTTTTAATCAAAAGAGGATAAGCTTTAAAACACAATGATGGTCTTGACTGAATAACCCCCCACACACACACATACACAAAATAACACATCATATCCAACTGAATACTGATGAGTCAGACTAACTCTGTCAATGTATGACACACGTGCTTTTCCTGTCTTACTGCCTGTGTACAGAATGTAATTAAGTATACTGTGAGTTGCAGAAACATTTACTATATACTGGTGTTTCAACTTCACCCTGGAAGTACATGTGTATTGAATAATTTCAAGTGTTATTAGGCAAAATAGGTCATGCCAGCATATGCCTATTCTTAGGCAAGAAAATAATTACAGCTGGCAGATGCAATAGATTTGCTTGGCATCATCCCGCTTTAATCTGAGGAAGAAGTTATTACTTGTTTTGTTGCAGACTCTTGAAAGGCATCTTTCAGTAATTTAAAATAAAGGAAAAAAGTTACTAACTAGTAAAAAAGCCCAGTCAGAAATAGGGCTTAATAAAGAACTAAAACCAGTTACAGCAGTTTGACTAGAATGATGATCACTCAAAACATCATAATGTAGGAGAAGGTGGAAGTTAAAGTGAAGGAAAACAAACAAATAAAACCTACTCACAACCTTACTTTCAGTTTTGAGAGTAAATTCACACTCTTCAGGAACTAGCATATGATCTGTCAAGAATCAAGGCTTCAAAGCACGTTAACATTTAATCCTTAATGCATTCTATAACCATGTGTTCCTCGTTTGTTTAGCACTTATGCATTTGTATTCACTTTTATCTAGAGGCCAAGAGAACATACATTTGCAAATGTATTTTGGCACCTATGCTAAGTTTTGGCTATCTTGTCTCAGCAGGAAGGCCATCAGATTTCTAAATTACTCATGCAAAAAAACCATCCTAACTCAGAAATACATTCACTGAGAACCTGTGTTAGCTGATATTTCCACATGGCTCAGAGAACAAAACTTGTTCTTGGCATACTAGCATTACCCTAATTTGAATAGGACATAATCTATGAAGAGACCAACTTACGTGTTTTTAACAACCACAACTTTTAGTGTACAAGGAAAAACCCCAAAGATGAAAACCTGACAAAATAAAACATCTCTGCTATATGCATGCTAAACAGAAGCTGCTACTTTTTAAGAAATAAAGGTATTTGCAAGCTAGACATCAGCTCACAATTCAGGAAGACAGAAAACCAAAGATTTAACTCCAGCAGAAATAGTATTTATAGAGAAGACAATAGAAAGTTTGCTTCTTTACAGAAGCATCACAGCCATGACACTATGACCTTGTAATGGCTGGTTAACATGAAAGAACATCTCACGTGGCAAATACAAACAACTGAGGCAAGGCAGGAAATAACTTGATGCTGCAGTAACAGGAAGAAAGAGGGTTCTAAACAAAGTTACCAAACTGCAATCAGCTTTTCTATAAAATAAGCATTAAACAATATAGTAATCTAAACATTTTGGGTATTAAATCAGTAAAGAAGAGGAATATTCAAGAGTTCTGATCCACAATCTTAACAGCTCACAGAAAATGTAAGAAAGTACCTGGACCCAAAGGAGCTGTCACTAATGCCCAGCATGGGCATGTTTCATGCGGTATCCTTGCTTTGTTATTTTTAGCTACTGTCAAAAGCAAATCAGTGGCCACTAGCTTTAAAAGGGGGGATATACGGTAAGATATTATTAAAAAGTAGAAACTCCTTTGCCTGAGTAACAGTCATAATCTGAACGCATTGGATTCTACCTGCAGGAATTCTTCCAAGAAAACAATAAAAAGATCAGGAATGTCTACAGCTGGATTATACAGCATTAAAAAGAGCAAATAATTCTGCACTGAGCTGAAAAGACTTGTTTAACATGCCACTAAATCTGCATACTTTAGAGAAACTGCTCAGTAGCACATCTTGCTTTTACTTTCACAAAGTACTGAGGAGCACACAGTTTTAACAATCTGGATCCAACAGTATATATGCAGTAGGTATACTTACCCTGTAACCTTCAAGATCCCTCATTTGAATCTGTAGCAGAGAAAGATCTCTCAAGATTTGAAGATTGTCTTTGTCCCATTTCAGTGCATTTCTATAGCATTTGATAGCTTCATCGTACTTCTTGTCTGACCTTTGAAGAAGGCCATAGACGTGCCAACCTGGAAAACTCCTGTTAAGGATTCTACTGAATTTGAGCAAGGAGAAAACAGATCCAACATGTCAGTGACAGAAGAGCTGGTAAAAAGCTGTAAGCTTTTTATAAACAGACACTAGTGTTATCACAATCATTACAATTCTTTTCCTTAGCTATACAAAGAAAACTGCTTGCAAACTGTTTGCCAATAATATGTATAGGGTGCATATAATATATGCATATATATATATAATAAACTGTACTTTTTGCTGAGGGGGGAGGAAATAAAGCCACAGGACCTCTGAAAAGACTATCAGGCTCACTCAAACACATTTTTGAGTAAGGGCTTAGATTAGACAACTGAAGTGCTTGCACTTACTGCACTCAAAGTGTATTACAAGTCCTTATCAATGTAATGGCAACTACTATTTTTTTTAAGCAAATCACATACTTAAATGCATGGTTCAGCCCGCCATAAGTTTAGACTTGCAGCTTAATGATTAAAAAAACCCAAACAAACCACAAAATGCAAGCCAGAATAATATTTCAGCTAGCTGCAAAGCATCTGCCCTTTTGATAGCTTAGACAAAATACTGCGTGTTGGAAGCAAAATTTAAATCCTTAACTTCCCTTTTGAAGCCTAATAGTACTGGTGTTTGTTGCCACTCTATAAATCACGCACTTGTAGAAATTAACCCTGTTCCATTCATAAGTGAATGCACTGTTTCAAAAAGGATGCAGACATGACTCTTCAAGTCATTCCTTAGGCCTCTACGCACGAGTTCATAAGCTTCCTCTTTCTTCCCTAGACAGTTTAATGTTAGACCTTTCATCGCCAAGGTTTCTAAAAAAAAATAAAATGAAAAAAGATAAATAAATAGGTATCATTTATTCATTTTCATAGGTTTTAAAGCCTAATACAGCACCTTTAAATATAGCATGAATGCAAATTTAAACTCGGTTATCAGTATCAAGCTTTTGCATTCTTTTTTCTCATGGAAAACTATACTGGCAGGTTATTCACTAAAGTATATCATTCACTACAAGAAACTGCATGCATTACTTCCACCAAAAGTCCAGCAGCATTTTACTTCAATGCACTAAAAACTGTCTGCAGACATTTTGGAAACAGATCAGATTATATTTTTTTACTGTAAAGTAGCACTATAACTACTCCAGTATTTATCAGCAACATAAGACTTCTACATATCCACCCATGGCAAGCTAGCTGGCAAAGGAAAGAAAACCCACCACTTTTCTAGACAGTTAGAAGCAGCTCTTCACTTAGTATTAACAGCTGACTGAAAATACAGCAAGGGACAAACACCTTTTCCTTCTTTTTACAATAAAACTGTTCCTTCAGAAAAAGTAGCAAACCACAGACATACAGTGCTGAACAACATTCAGTCTCTTGCTTTTGTGTTTCACTTTTACATGAGTGACTAAGAATTTGCCCTGTAAAGTGAATTAAGAAATAGATACTTCTATTAATAAACTTGCAACACGCTAAAATGAATACTAACAATAAAGAATGGTAAAGCTATGACTACTGACTACTGGTAAGACCAGAGTTTAAAATTACAAATCTTACCAACAGTAAGTGCTTACCATGGTGAAGGTTTCTGGACGCTCTTACTGCTTTATGGGCAAAAGGTTAATAATAAAGTGCCATAGACATAAAGCTTCCAAATTACTACTCTATCTTAAAGCATAGGGAAAAGAGATAGCACATGCCATTTGAGAACTTACCTCCATGTTCTGCAAACTTTGGGTTAGAAAGTATCTGTTTACAGAACTTCAGCCCATTTCTATACTGCTTATGTTCATAACACCTCTGTTGAAGAAGAGCAGAGTACATGTATTAAAAATAGAGCTAAAGTACTTCCATACTCCCAATATAAAGCACCAATGCAGTTAGGGCTTTTGGAAAATGTACTAATATTTTAATGAACCCTGTTTAATGAGCTTCCTGCG
Organism: Amazona ochrocephala; assembly: GCA_039720435.1. Taxonomy (NCBI): domain Eukaryota; kingdom Metazoa; phylum Chordata; class Aves; order Psittaciformes; family Psittacidae; genus Amazona; species Amazona ochrocephala. The sequence goes on from CM077879.1 coordinate 70,383,507, forward strand.
ATTATTTTTTCTGGTGATTGAAAGAATTTTTAGTATATTTTACTAAGAACACAAGATCACATATATAACTGAAGACCACATTATTATACAGCAGTTTCCCAGATAAGACACCAGAGGAAGCGGAAGTACCTACAGAGATTCAACTTCCCTTTTAACATAAAAGCAAACTTTATGTCGTAAGTTATCTTATGACAACTCACTTTGGCTTACTTATCTTTCATAGAAACACATGATACAACCTCTAACAACCATACAGGCAGGAAAGAAAATTAAGTCATTGGCATATGGATTAAACTGCCTCTGAAAGCAACCTCTTACCATCAATGCGAACACCACATATATTTCATAGAATCATAGAACAGGGTTGGAAAGGACCTTAAGATCATCTAGTTCCAACCCCCATGCCATGGGCAGGGACACCTCACACTAAACCATGCCATCCAAGGCTACGTCCAACCCCACCTTGAACGCCGCCAGCGATGAAGCATTCACAACTTCCCTGGGCAACCCATTCCAGGGCCCCACCACCCTTACAATAAAGAATTTCTTCCTCAGATCCAGTCCAAACTTCCCCTGTTTAAGTTTGAACCCATTACCCCTTGTCCTCTCACCACAGTCCCTCATGAAGAGTCCCTCCCCAGCATCCCTATAGGCCCCCTTCAGGTATTGAAAGGCTGCTATGAGGTCTCCACGCAGCCTTCTCTTCTCCAGGCTGAACAGCCCCAACTTTCTCAGCCTATCTTCATACGGGAGGTGCTCCAGTCCCCTGATCATCCTCGTGGCCCTCCTCTGCACTTGTTCTAACAGTTCCATGTCCTTTTTATGTTGAGGACACCAGAACTGCACACAATACTCCAAGTGAGGTCTCATGAGAGCAGAGTAAAGGGGCAGGATCACCTCCCTCGACCTGCTGGTCACGCTCCTTTTGATGCAGCCCAGGATACGGTTGGCTTTCTGGGCTGCAAGCGCACACTGCCGGCTCATGTTCATTTTCTCATCAACCAACACCCCCAAGTCCTTCTCCTCAGGGCTGCTCTGAATCTCTTCTCTGCCCAACCTGTAGCTGTGCCTGGCATTGCTCCGACCCAGGTGGAGGACTTTGCATTTAGCATGGTTAAACTTCATCAGGTTGGCACCAGCCCACCTCACAAGCGCGTCAAGGTTCCTCTGGATGGCATTCCTTCCCTCCAATGTATCAACCGAACCACACAGCTTGGTGTCATCGGCAAACTTGCTGAGGGCGCACTCAATCCCACTGTCCATGTCACCCACAAAGATGTTGAACAAGACCGGTCCCAACACCGATCCCTGGGGGACACCACTCGTTACTGGTCTCCAGCTGGACATTGAGCCACTGAGCACTACTCTTTGCGTGCGGCCATCCAGCCAGTTCTTTATCCACCGAGTGGTCCACCTATCAAATTGATATACACCCAAACTTTTAAAACTGGTATATACTAATGTTATCTTGCCATCCTGCAAATTTAAACATTCTTCTACATTTTTTTAAAATCCACCTTTAGCAATTTGCTTGTGTTTGAGTTTCATTTCATTATGCAAGGCAACTGCAATGCAAAATGGCATACAGCATGAATGTTTAAAACCAGTTTTAGTTATTTCACTTCAATTAAACCACTCCCTGTGCTAATCTTTTAAATAGAAACCAAGGGAGGAAGAAATAAGGTTGCAAACAACAATTTATACACTAAATCACTTAAGCAAATCATAAGAATTACTGTAATACCAGTGTTCCTACTTGAATGTAAGAGTAAAGAAACATGTTGCTTGAGCAGACCCAAATCCTGTGGTAACTAGGAAATCATTCACAACAGGATCTCACTGACTCCGGTTAACCAGTTCTGGTGGCAGGATGGCTGAAAGGAGTGTAAAATTGTTTAAAGCCAGCAGTTTTCAAGTCCTCCTAAACAAGTTTTGCTCAGGATTCCACATTTCCTCATGCTGCTCCAAATCACTATGCAAGAGCATTCATAAGCACGTATGGATACCATTTGTCTTCTAAGCACTCCCATAAAAAACCAACTCAGAGAAGGCAGACCAAACAGGTCTGCCCATCAAGCAGAAAGTTCTAAAAATAAAACCTTGAAAAGTTACAAGAATGGTATGGAAATGGTTACAAAAAAATGGTGTATCTACCTCAACATCCCTGCTTTGCATTGCTTTGGCATCACAAAAGGTACTGTTTAGCATCCAGCTTTCTCTTCCAAAGCACAGATGAAAACACCAATAAATTCAGGTGTAAAAAGCTGGTATACTCCTAAGTGGATGCATTATTTTCTATGTAAACACAGCTGAAATATCAAGGCTGAAGACCAAAAGGCATCACAAATGAAGGATCCTTCTCCCCTTATCCTGTTGCCATGCTTTGCAAAACAGGAATCATGGGGAAAAAAAGAGGAGGAAGATGCTCAGAGAGAGCCTTCGAAGCAAAACAGACTCAAAGAGGAGTATATCAGAACAAAAGAATGACAGAGTGGTTTGGACTGGAATGGACCTTTGAAGATCACCTAGTCCAATGTCTCTGCCACGGGCAGGGACATCTTTTCACTACCTCTCGTTGCCCAAAGTCCTGCTCAAACCTGACTTTGAACACTTCCGAAAGACACCTCCCTGTATCACCAAGGACAGGAAAAGTAAGCAGGGCACCTGCCTAGCAAAGGAAGATTAAGGGTTGGGTAAGAGGAAATCATAAGAAGCCTTTTTTTTGCTTTAATTATACGTGCTTGGTTGTTATTATTCACACCTTTCAGTCATTACCCACTTTCAAGTAGCTGGCTGAGTCACTTCAATCACCCACTGGTCAGAGCTGACAGAAAGCTTACAGGTGACAAGAAGACAAGATCAAGCCTTTTTTTTGTGTGTGTGTGTGTGTGTGTGTGTGTGTGTGTGTGTGTGTGTGTGTAAACTGAAATCACCAGTCACAGAGGTTACCACCCAGGCCTCCTCCCTTCAAGTAGAACCACCATTTGCTCCCACCTAGGTAGTTGTGAAAGCAGCAAAACCTGCCACAAAAGTGGGGCAGCCACAGGAACTTAAGAACGCATCTCTAGTGTAACTAAGGCACTGTCACAAGCAGAAGGGGTACTTTGGGGTTTTGCAATTTGCTTTTAAGTACAGCTTCTCAGATGCTTGAAACCATGAACATGAAATCTTATCTATAAACAGCTCCATTTTACATACTCTAACAACCAGTCTTTCACCTTGAAGTTTAAGGGAAGTCAACCATGATGGTATACATGCTAGAGACAGGAAACATTTGCACACAAATTTTTCCCAGTGTAATCAGAACTTATGATGCAGGGTACTTTACAACAGAGTAAACTCACTGAGAATTACAACAAATCCTCCCCCTTTAGGCTGCAGGGAGGAAAGATTCACCACTTTATGTCTATTTACATCTACTGAAAGGTTCTTATCAGCCCACAGAACACTGGTCAGGACCAATAAACTATCAGGAACTGATCACGTACTTATATTATCTGAAGTACCAGATGAAGAACTAGCTATAGCCGTTTATATCCTCCAGTAAAGCATCACAGACCTCAACTTTCAGTTGTTTCTAGATCAAGACAAGTTGGAGTAACTCCCCATATACAATTTCTCCAACCTTTCAAATTAATACTTTGAGCTTATTTCACTCTGTTAATGGAAACATTTCAAATTTTATCCCTTTATGAGTTTCCTTATTCTATGTATGCATTCCATGTACATGTTGTATACTTTGGCAGCGGAAGAAACAAATGAAATCGAGGTCATGTTTCATCCTTCTTCAGATAAGAGGTGATCGTTTCATCAGTTAGTCCGACAGCATCACTGAGATTCCACCACTTGAAGCCATGCATATACTTATGTACTTCTTCACTGATGGACTAACAAGCTTAAATAAGGGTGTCAGTGAGAAACAAAGCAGTCAGGAATGCAGCATATGCCACCATCGCTGGTACAAACCTTGGTTATTCTGTGGCTTCAAGAAATAGAAATATGAAAGAAAAGCCTTTTAAGAAAAAGGAGACATTAATATTTCAAAGGGGAAAGGAAGAATAGAAAGAATAACACAAGGAAAGATGAGTATGAGTAAGACACAGCCTGGGAAAGAAAATCCTTAAGGGGATCAGTAGTTTCTTCGCAAGAGCAGAAAAAGACCAGTAATAAAAGAAAAAAGCCAGAGAAGCAGGAATGTTGACATCTCAAGTATTCCTGGCACATAAAGATGCAGGCTTGCTGGAAGAAGAAATGGTCTTTATCTGGGTAGTTTTTTTTCCTCCCAGATGAACAGCTTGTAGTAGTCACTCCAGGCCTCCAACCCTTACTTTGGGACAGCTGTTCTGCAGAAGTAACATATTTCTCTGTCTCAGAGATTATTAAAAGAACAGTTCCCTCCTCTAAGCTAAATCCTGCATATATACATTTCCAAAGTCAGCAGTTGGAGCCTGCTTGTGAAGCTTGATAGACAAGTGCTCCAGCTATGGCTTGTGACATCACACAGTGAGAAAACATGAAAGCCAGACTTCTAAAAAGTAAGGTTAAAGTTAAGGCTAATGCTTCATAAGAAAAGAATCTGACTCCCAATCAGCCTTGAATCTCTACTGTGCATTTGCTGCCCTTCAAAGCTTTTCCTTTAATAAGTTTCCTTTAATAAGTTACGAGATCTTCTAAGACATCAAACAAGCTTTTCCATTCATGCTGTGTCCAGAACTACAGCCTACTCCAAACACACCAAGATTTTTCATATACCTTTTAACTCATTTTCTGTATTTATAGCAAGGAAATGGCACCTGCTTTAATACAATTCTACAAAGAATTAACAAGATGAGGCAGACAGAGTATGACTTCTTTAAAATCATGCAGGTAGAAGAGAATTTGCATTAGCACTGCTCCCCACCCCCAAGTATTTATTCAATGGATCTGAATGCATGGCAATTACTAGACAGAGACTGACAGTTTCTGAAATTATAAGGAACAGAACTAGCCCATATTCTCAAGAATCCCAAGTCTGATGTGGAAGGAGGGCTCATGTTATGGTGTCTGCATCCCTGAACTGTTCCACAGCATCTGTGCAGAATCAGTCTTTGGCCAGCAGATGTCTTACACAATGGTTCAGTATGCCAAGTGTGAATGAATTCTTCTGCACCTCTTCCTTGATGGCTGCCACAAGGTGGAAAGACTTCACTATTTACAGCTTACCTATACACAGACATCTAACTGCTAGATGAAGTTTGTTCCACTCTTATTCCACTTTCGAATCTTCCCTCTCCAGTGCATCTACTTTCTAAACCTCGCCAGCAAACCTACAGCAAGTGATTAAGCCTGACTTGGATTCTTAAGCAACTACCCATATGCTTGTTACTTCAGAAGGGTCATGCTACTGATTACAGTTGCACTACTAAGGGCTACTGACAATAGCAGAGAGATGACTTCTGTGTAAACTTAATCCAGCATTGCTCTCTTTATCTATTGTATACACATTTTGTTAGCAATTTTACAGCTGTAAGTTTAAAATGTACAGAACTAGGCTTTCAAATTGTTTGCTACCTGTAACAAGGCAGCACATTTTACCTCTGACAGATTTCTTCCCTCTCGAAACAGACATTTTAATGGTCAAGCACATATGTTTCCAACTAAAAAGCAAGGATAATCAAGCATAGCATTTTAATATGCAGGTATGTATCCCAGCATCAAATACACAGCACACAGCAGACCAGACTCTGCCATTACACATGAAATACTTCGCACATATTCACAGAAGTGCAAATACTCTTTATCAAAAAGCAGTCTTTGTGTTCTGCAAGTATTTAATAATCAAAGTAGATAATTAAATAGCCAATAAATTTGTTGTTTCTAAGACATTTTATAATGACTCCACCACATGTTCAACTGTCCGGTACGTTCAGTAACATCAACAATTAACAACAGCTCAGCGTACAACTCAGTATAATGCCAGGATTTACCATGGGTCTCATTAGAAGCTTCATAGCGCAGTAAATTTACACTGGTGTGACTCAATCTAAGGAAAGAATAGCCTAGATCACAATACAGAAAGTGGAAAACAACTGTTCTAGCAGGGGCACTTGAGAAGATGCCTATGTCCGACCTAGCTCATTCAAGAGCATTTTAAAACCACTTTACACGAGTTAAAAAAAAAACAAACATCCAGGCTGAATTTTGCAGCTGATTAAGCAGGTGAGAAGCAGACCAGAAAGCTATCTCATGGTGAAGCTGAAGATAGTCATTAAAAAAGCCGTCTTCTGTCTTCTTACGTGGAAACATGAAAAACTAGAGGATTTTGCTCAAGAATAAATACCAAAGCAAAGAAGGTATGTACCATTTACTCCTCAAACTCACAAATGGGAGCACTGGGGTGTTATTACTTGCTTTCTTTTTATTCTTACTTGGACCAGTGCAGCTGGTTCTAAGGAGTGGGATGAGAGTAAAAAGGATAGCAGACCCAGGCATGTGGGACAGGATCACATTCCCAAACATTCTGCCCTTTGAACTAGAATATTAAGGAAGCAAGAGCATGCAATTTCTATTAAAAAGACAGAATTTTACAAAAAGTTATGAAGAACTTTACATCATCTTCTAAGATTATGTATTTTCCCAGGTCACACTTTTAACTTACACTTAAGGCCAATTTTTTAAACCCTCATATCTGCAAATTAACTGAATTAAAATGAATGCAAACTCAAGTACTTAAACACAAACAAAAAAATCCCAACAAACAACAGCAAAACAAACCAACCAACCCAAAACCACCACAAACAACCCCAAAGGAAACCACTTCGAACGGATTGCAACTCCATTAAAGCAAGCATCCTAATCCAGTTAATGACGGACTAGCCAAAGAATGTAATTTTCTTCACTGAATGAATACCAAAATTGGATTCAGCCCCAAGAGACAACAGAGATGCAAACCTAAGTTCTCACTGTTAGCCCACTGTACTCAGCCTCTCTTCCTCAGATCACATAGCCTGTGTCATCATAAGAGGCACCATAATGCAGACTATTCCCCATCATATACAAGAATTAGCAGATAGCACAACTGATCTACACATGAGCAAAGGGAAGTGTTTTTTTACTTCCATCTGGAAGTCCTCAGGAGAAAGCCTGGTGGAGAGTGGGCTGCTCTGCCAGAACAATTCAGGGATCCACACCCTGTAATTCTCTACCCTGAGGGTCTGTGAGGCTTGAGCAGAACTCAGGCGGACAAATCCTTCCAGCTACAGCATGTGCTCCTGAAGGGACTCCACAGTTTCTCCCAGTAGCAACCATGAGTACGTACACTTGCAGCATCACATAGCAATGTTGGCAACGACAATGTGGTAAGACCTTTGGCAGCAGGAAGTGTTAGCATGCTTGGCCTTAGCTTTTGCTAAGGTGTGCACTTACAATGCATGACACGCATGTCTGCCATTCAGATGCTATCTATTTCTTCCAGCACAGTTCAGATGCAGCACTTAGAAGATAGTAAGTCCAGGCGCTGCGTGGCTCAAAGCTGTTTTCCAGCTCGGTTAGTCTCTATAGCTAGATCAGGTCAAGTCACTAAGGTACACTAATTCAAGCTAAATGTAGTAAAAAAGATTCTGAAAGCTGGAAGCATTAGGAGCAACTAGTCACCATTAATTAGTGGGTCTTTTGAGCACTAACCATACCAAACAGTTCAACAGCTCTAGGCAAAAGCTTCCACCACACTGATTTGGTTTCATGACAAACATGAGATGTATGAACCCAACGACTGAAAAAAAAAAAAAAAACAACCCACATAAACTTTACAGATACATTCATGTTGAAAAACTCTGGGGCAAACTAGCGTATTTTCTGTCAAATACAAAACAATCATCCTCTTCCATTGTTCTGCAGTGTTAATGAATGGAACTGTTCTGTGTAAGAAACAGCTTCAGCAGTTGCCTAATTTAAGGAACTAAGAAATCCCCCTCTCGCACAGTGACCAATTCCTTCATAACTAGCACTGCCTGGCAGAACACAACCAGAGGAACAGAACAAGTTCAAACCAAAATTAGTTAGGAAGAAGGTAAGAAATATGATTACATTTTCATTTAATATTAAGGCAGGGGAAAAAAAAAAAATCCATATTACGTATATGCTTCTGAATCGGCCTCATTCCAGTACGGGACAAAATCCCTCCGGAAACAACTGCTGATGAATAGCTACCGCTCTTCTAGAAGTAAAACTAGAAATCTGCACTCACCAAAGCAAGACACTTGCAGAAAAACCCGTTATTCAACATTAGTTCAATTGGCCAGTACTCGCTTACTTTAACCTCTCCTTGGGGAGAATTACTGTGAATTTGCCCATGTCAGTGAAGATCACTGTCCATTACCCTGCTCAGGTTTCACCTCTGAATTTAGTATGAAACTGACTGTACCTCTTGACAACCATCTGAAAAAACTTCATTCAAATTTCAAGATATGATATGAAAAGGGCTAAAAGACTCCACTCAATAGGCTCTTTGGGACTTATACAGACATTTCAACTCAGCTGTATCTTGCAACAGAGCCCAAGACACATGGTGAGGCTACTGGCATTTTCTACCTTTGCAGTACTCTTTACCCTTAGCTCAGAGGCATGCAACATCTTGTCCTGTAGCACTGAATGACTGCAAAACAGTTAAATGTGGCTAGTAAGATAGGTTGTTCTTCAACACTAAAAGGTTTGTTAACTTGACTGTGTGGTATCACAGAAGCAAACATAAATTCTTGTAGCAAGTCTCGCTAACCTCAGTTTGAAGAGTGGCAAGGAGTAATTGTTCCATTTTCTCTAAATCCCCTATCAGCAAAATCATAAGAGACACAACTCCTTATCACCACTCTTGCTACACTGATGCAGTGCTGCTGTGGACAAGAGATTTAAACTTGAGATGCCCACAAAGTGCAATCAGCAAAATTCATTAAGAAAACCTTTGAAGAACAGGAATAAACACAACTTGATCAAATTCTAACCAATATAAAGGGTGGTACCATGTAAACTGGATTTAATCTACTGTCCCAAATAAGATCAGTTTCAGATTACTACAAAAACCGCTTTGGGTTCAGCTAAGAGTATCTGTAGCCATAACAACTTAAGACTGGCTATGATCTTACAACTGTGAAGAAATTACGATGTCTTTCTAACAAATCTTTTATTCTCGTAACTGAAACAAATAAGGAACAAAATTATGCTGCTCCTCAGAAAATTTATAGCAGGGAATCCTGCTTCTACAATTTCTGACAGCCCCAATGACAACAAATGGTCTGATTTAGTGAGCAGGCTTTAGTAACAGCAGCATTGCTCAAGTGATCCCTTACTGACATCCTAGTCTCAAACAGTAATTAATTTCTTCAGCAAGTTTGAGAAATATTTCTGAAAACCAAGAACAGTGACTCTGCTTAAAGTAGCAGGTATGCTCTTCACTTCCATCCCAATGTTTCAAGCAAGACACGATTTCTCCTACTACTTTTGGCAAAGCCAAGTGGCATATTCCTTTTGGCAAAAGCAAAACTAAGTGATTGGCATCTAAACAGTCAAGATACAGGAAAAGTCTGGTTAGCAATTCCATGTTTCAGATGAGATAGTATGTGGTGAAACTCCAGTGGTGAGCATACTTCATTACTGTACAGTAATGCAAATGCAGCAGTGATTGCACACAAAATGTGCTAATTCACTTGGTTACTGATAAAACTGAGATTCTGGAAATTGGTCTTTAATCTTGACTAAAGATTACTTAAGAGGAGATTTCAAAGTCTGCCACCTCAGCAACCTTAAAGTCGGCACCTGAACTTCTCTGAGACAGAACATTATTTTCAATGGACTGGTGCTGGGCAAAGTATCAGTGAAGGAGAAGCACAGGTCTGTCTAGTTTGAAAGTGGAGGGACAGGGAGAAGATTCTGGAATGAAGAAACAGGAAGATGCCCCAGCAGCAGGGACTTGGCATATTTACAGCAGAGACACTGAAGAGACGCTGCTCAACAGGCTTTTTTGTTATTAGGAAGGTCCTGTACCTTTCAGTGGAACACTTGTCAAAGCCAGCATGGAAAGGAAGACGACCACCAGCTCAAATACCCTCAAGTATTGCAGTGTTACTGTAGAAATGACCAAATAAAAGTGAAATTCAAACACGCACCCCCCCACCCCCTCCCCACAGCAGAAACCTTGGTTATTGTAATGCCCCACTGGAGGAGAGAGGTTCTGGCCATGCTTAATCAAGCCTGCTTAGCATATAAGGTAACTGATATAGAGATAAAAAAATGTACGGCCCTCCAGATATCATGAAGACCATAGATAATCACCATTCTTGAATAAACTGAGGAACTCCAATCCGCATACAGTGTAATATACACAATCCCAGAGCAGCATGGCATCTTGAATCTTCAGTATGTTACTTCTACAGTACGTATTTGAGTTATAACTCAGTGAAACTATTTAAACAAGGCCTGAACACATTCAGTTCTTCACTTGTTTGTTTGCATCACAAAATATGAGTGTTTCACTTAAACACTTGGGCATTTTTCTCCCCGTTCAAACCATATTCAACTAGAGGATAGTTACAGTGAGAAGTATTTGCACCATCTTATTCTGCCAGAACTTCATGACTCAAACAACTTTCTCCTCTGCTGCTTTAAGGAACTGAAAATCTCTTCCACATAATACATGGCAACTCTAAAAGCTTTGTATTTAGTATTTCTTCAATGCATTTTATATTTAACTTTCATGTCCCAAAAAAAGTTAACTGAATATTGCCTTTGGGATATGTGAAATAAAACTGAACATATTTGATGAATTGTACCCAACCAGATACAGTGGACGAATAACTTCACGAAACGCCAGGAACATTCATTAGTTATGTTTAATAAAAGAAAAATAATAAAAAATCAGCCAACCCTGCTTCCTACAACTAGCTCCATACTGGCCGGCAAGAAGAGGAAAAAAGAGAGTAAGATGCTTTTCCCTTTACTTCAGAGTTCATGCAGCCTTCCGGGCACCAAAAGTCAATTTCTCTACTCCTCAGACTCCTCTGTTTGCTAGTCTACCCCTTCCTCTGCCTCCACCTGAACTCTTGAGCAATCTCTGGACTGCCTAGAGATTACCTGTGTCCAAAAGAATGATACAGGCTCAATTAATTTTAAATGTTCAAATGGATCAAAAACAAGAAGGGATGAATTTAGAGATCCACTTTTCCTCTAGCACCTTTGAGCAGAACAGGACTATCTATCTTAACAATAAACAATTAAAACTATGAAACCAATAATAGCTAGAATCTTTCTTTTTAATGGAAGTGCAAGTTTAAGCAGAACAGTGATCAATAACCCTGTGGGTGTCTCTTTTTTTTAATCCAAACTAATCGTGCAGATCCCTCTCCCTCTGTACTACAGGAACACTGCAAAATGCTTTCCAAATGGAAAAATGTTTCTATAAGAACTTCCACATACCTGTGAAGTGACTAGAAGAGGTTAGCCTAGCTAGTGTTGCAACACACAAAGGCAAAGTGCACACGCTTCTGAACTCAGAATTTGTTAGTTAAGTGGAAATGCTGGCTTGCAAGCACATCCTTATGCAAAAGAAATTTACTCATCTTGTAAGATGTTTACTACAAAACAAACAAACAAACCAACCCCAAACTCTGAAGGCTAATTAATCCCTTTCACTATGGAAAGCTGGACAGCTTGGTGTAGACCTTAACATTTAATGACTGTGTTACAGGTATACTTCTTAAAAACAGCAAAGAAACGAGGCCTCAGGAACTTAAAACACACACAAAATCAGCTTGCTTTTTTCCATTTTATGCTTCACTTACAAAAACAAAAGACTGTTGCCTACTTAATTCTTGTGTTTACTACTACCTCCATGAAAATCTGAATGTGAATGGCTTTATATTTCTGTTAACAGTCTGCACAGCAGTAATTATCTATTTGAAGGGTAATGCATCCTTTCAACAGCACTTGGGCTGTCTACCAAAGCATATGCTGAGAAAAAAAAGTAAATCTCACTCAGGCCTGCTCAAACAGAATGACTCCAGGGTCTGCCCAAGCCAGGAGACAGCATGGGCTGACCCAGGGCCAGATAATCAGAATCCCCTGTTAGCTGGCCCAGGGCTCAGAGGTCCTACCAGGGAGCCAGCTGCCCAGGAAGACCCAAGCTCCTCTTGCTGCTGCTGCTGTTCAGCTACCAGTAGGCCAGAGGAAGAGGCAGAAGACGATATGGCATAATGAAGGGCTACAGTCTCCTGAAAAGAAGCCGTAGACAGAGGAGAGGCTGCAGGAAGAAAGAGGTGGAGTGAAGGCACAGGAGTATGGCAGTAATGTCTCTTTGACTTGATAAACGGGACTTCCTAAAAGATGTCTCAAGTCAAATAGGTAATCAAAACCTCACAAAGTAGGGTCATTATCCATAACAAGGTAGACAAGTAGTTCATTACACAAATTTTCAGTGGGATGAAAACCAGCTTCAAGCTTTTCCTATTCACCACGTGTTACAAAGGTGCCTAATCACAAGGCAGTCTAAAAACTAGGCTACATGTCACAGGCTCATCCCTGCAAGATACAGGAAAAAAACCCAAAATGCCAGAATAACTTTCAGCCTACCCAGTACCTGAAACTTCTGTATTTTTATTAAAGACTTTCAGCTTAGTAAAAAAAAAAAAAAAAAAGCCAGCATTAAAATAGCTTTAGTCTACAGAAATCTGCCTGGAGTGGAGTACACCTTTCTCTTTTCTGACCTGAAACAAATTGAGAGGCTTCATTCAACTCATGTGCTGAGCCAGCATTTTCTCCAAACAAACTCTTACTCTTCCCTTTTTCCTGCTCTCTACGCAAATAATCAGACAGACGTGCACCGAGCTCAGGAAGAAAACCCCAAACCAAACCCCAAACCAGTCAGTTCTAAACACAGACAGGCTCCTTGATTCAGTTAGGCTTGTAACCACACAAGCCATCCTCACTGCAAAGATGGGTGAGTGAGCAACAAGGCTATTACTTCCCCATCTCATAACACATCAAAAATTACACAGTACAAAGCCATATCAACTGCCAAGCAGGACTGGATCTTTCAAAGTAGTAATAAGCTTTACAGTTCATTGCACCTACTTTTTAACCCTAATTGAAGCTGCATGTCTCGTGATGAGATTCTTGTACCTAAGGATTTCTAGTTCTCCAGATCTATTTCATTTTCACGAAAATATTTCGAAAAAAGAAGAGACAGAAGATGACACACATCCCCCTCCCCCCTGCACCCCCCAAAGTGGCAAAAGTTTACAGAGCTTTAAGAGCACTGCTACTCCAAGAGGACCAAAGTACTCATGTTACATTGGATCTCTGGAAGGATCCAAAACCGTAGCCTAAGCCTCTCTGAAAGAAGACATAAGATTTTTAGATAAAAACTGATTCTTTTTTTGAGAGAAAACAATACAGCGCTTAACCCAGATAACAGAATCTTACACATAAATCCACTGAAGTTACTCACTAATATAATTCTGTCATTTTCAACTCACCCCAAACTCTCAGAAACACACGGTTCATGCAACACTGCATCAAAACTGAAACAAGTTCCTTAAGACCTAACTCACTTGTGCACACTTTGGTGGTGTTTGGACTGTGCACTATCTTAATCTCATCTAAAACCGAGCCTTATTGCCTAAATTCCACAGCAGCTTCTTTCATCCATATGCTGGCTGCCACCCAGAAAAACCAATTGACAAACTTTTAACAGGAGTTAGCTGCAAGCTAGACTTCAGAAAGACTTCAAAACCTGCATCCTTCTCCACTTCCTCCTTTGAAAGCCATCTTCCCCACCGACCAACAAATCTGGTTGCTATCTACGGAAAAAGCCTGAGTTGGAAAACAAAGAAGAAAGAATCGCCGGGAAGGAGGGTTCGGCCGAGCGCCCGTAAACAGGGAGCCGATGAATGAAGTACCCACGAGGGTGTTTTCACCTCGCCGCCCCCAGCGCTGAGGTCCGGGGCAGCCCCACGGCTCTGCCCAGAGGCGGGCACCGGCTCGAGGAGGCGAGCGGCGAGGCCCGGCAGCCCCTAGCACTCCTCGGACTCCCCGGGGGCCGCGCCCGGGCGGGACGTGCCGCGGGTGACAGGCGCCTCTCGGCCCAGCCTGCCCCGGCAGGAAGAAGCCATTGACTGGGCAGCCGACACCGAGGCTCCGCTCCCTAATCAGTCCGCGAGAAAGAGCCGCGGCAAGGGCCGCGACTGCTTCGCCTCCACCGCCCCAAGGGGCCCGCCGTGTCCGAGCGCGGGCCTCCCGCCCCACCACTCACCAGGATGCGCTTGAAGAGCGCGTTCTCCTTGGGCGGCAAGCTCACGGACGGCATCCTCCCCGCCGCTGGCTCGGGCGCCACCGAAGGGCTCCGGGGAGGGGGGTGGGCGACCGGGCTGCGTCCAGTTCCCGCTGCTCGGTCGCCGCTGCCGGGAGCCTCCCCGCCGAAGTCCGGCTGCTGCTACCGCCGCCTCCCCACCCCCCGCCCTCCCTCCCACAAACCACGGCGCTCTCGCCGGCCGCGGGCCCGGCCTCTCCCGGCCTCTCCCGGCCGCCGTCTGCGCGCCGGGCTGCCCCGCGCCGAGCCCCGGGCGGCGGCTCACGTGGTAACTGAGCAGGCCAGAGAGAGGCGCCACCAAAATGGCCACCGCCGAGGGCTTCCCCAGCCGGGTCACGGCAGACGGCGCGCATGCGCCGCGACCCCGCGCCGCCGGAGGGCCCGCCCTCGCCCCCGCCAGGTGGGACAGGACGGGATGGGCGGGGACGGGCGTACCCCGGCCCGCCCGCTGAGTCAGTGCCGGGCCCCGCGGCGGGGGCAGCCTGCGTGCCGCTGCCCGCCGCGCGGTGCTTGTACTTGAAGCGGTCACCGGGTAGCCCCGAGGGGGTCTCGCACGGGGCCGGGCTAGCGGGGCCGGTTCCTCGCGCGGAGCTGGCGGGCAGCGCACCCTCGCTGCCGTCAGCAAGCGCGGTTACGGGCGGGAGGCGAGGGCGGGATTGCGCAGCGAGCCTCGTGCAGGGAAGCGCGTCCGCTCGCCGCGCCTGGGAGACAGGCGAGGCGATGCGAGGATGGACAGTCCCTCCCCCGTGGGCGGAGCCGAGCCAGCAAGATGGCGGTGGTGCTGCGGGCGGATAAGGTGTTGAGGTTGGCGGCTAGAACGCCAACTCTCGGTGAGCGGCCGAAGGGCACAGCGGGGCTATTGTCGCGACTCGGAGTAGTAGGGATCCCGCTTTGGTTTAGGCGGGTAGAAGCTTGTTCTGTGTTCCGGGAGCGTAGGGCGTGAGGGGACTGCAGCGGTGCTCCGCGGCCTGCCCGCTGCCCCGGGTGCTGTGGGAGCTTGGCTGTCTGCGGGGTGCCAGCGGCGTGCCCGTTAGCTGGAGCGCTCCTCGCCTTGTGGCTGGAGTTACAGCAAGCTGCCGTGGCAGTTTTCGTATGTGTATTTTAATCTAAACCAACTAGTCATATATTGTTGGTTTTGGTTTTTTTTTTTTTTTCCTATGTTGAACTGAAGCCGGTTATGGCCAGGGGTGACCCTCCGTTCTTTGCTGTGGATGTGGTGCCGGCTCTCCTTAGGCAGGCAGTGCCCTCGGGGGGGCGGGGAGCGTGGGGTGGGGGGGTATGGAAGCTTTGGGGTCAGCAAGAGGTGATCCAGCAAAAGGATGGGGTAGGAAAGGGAGGAAGGCACTGCTTTGAAATGTTAGTAGAACCTCATCTCTTAGTTCAGGGAGCACATGCTGCGGTTTATCTACACATGGGTGAGTTGTAATACTGTCATGGTGACCACTTGTATGTGATAATTGCATTTATTTCAGCTTTTTGTAGCCTGTGTGGGTTTTTTCCCTGATTGTATGAGTGTCAGTAATTGACTTGGTAGTCTAAACCTGAGAAATGCTGATGTGTTTGTAATCTTCTGCTGTTTTAGCTTTTACTCGTTCTGCGTTTGTTGCAAGAAAGCGTAATTATGACCAACCAAACTGGCTTGGAGTTGGCTTGGCTTTTGGCACCAGTGCTGCCTTGTGGGCTTATGTAAGTGGTTCTCTTTGGTTTTATTGAACTTCATGTGGTTTTGAACTGTTCCCAAACCATACTGATCTCAAGGTAATGACTGCAACCTACCCAGTTGATTGGGGTAATGGGTGCTTATAGCAGGTGTCAAGATTGAAGCATGATAGTTATGTTTTCCCAAACTGTGTTGTGCTTTTCTTCATGAAAGTGAACAGGTTATTAAGCTTTTCTCTGTTGCAAACTTAAAACATCAGCAGAAGAATTTATTCCTCAGGTCTGTTGGTTTAAGACTTTAACGTTACTTTCCCAAATGGATCTTAAAAAAGAAAAGAAAAACAAGGGAAGAAATAAACGTAGGGGTGTGCCTCAATGAAGTTGTGTTTCTGAGCAAAATGCAGATGTAAGATGTTTCCTGTTTCAGAGAGCTCATAGACTTGATGTTGATAAAACAAGCAGGGCATGGTAGGTTTCGTGAAGAAACATTCAGGATAAGCAGCACTCCCATGATGACCACACTTTTCAGGGTGTGTGTGGGGTCCCTTTGGGGTTTTTCCCATTTTTGGGTGGTGGTGGATTGATTGACAGTAGGAACCTTCCCCCCACTCTCAGTTGGCCAGCAGAAAATGTTTGAGAAAGCTGCAGAAAAAAATGCCTTGCTGGACAATTGTCAGTGTACAGATAATTTACTCTGTATTGTTCTAGTTACATATTGGTTTGCATTCTGATAATAGCAGTTTCATGTGCTGTAGAAATATTTTTCTGTTGTCCCAGATGTTTATTGTATACTGCTATTTTATAGCTTTTCAAGCAACATGATGATGATGTAGTGGAATATGAAAGAAGAAAACGAGAGAGACAACATAAGTGTACAGATTGCTCCTAGTAAGTGTGTACCTACAGATGCTTTTGACTTAGCTGAATGTAAATTATGCAGATCTTTGACTTTGGTTTGCAATCAGATACTGGACTGGCTTATCTTCCTCACTTATTTTCCTTAATATTTTGCATCTTGGCTTTTGCTATTCATCTAACTCATTCCCAGTTTTAAAGTGATAAGGTCACTGATCCGTATTTTCATATATCCATTTGTGTGCATATTCACTGCCAGCTCTCTTGGTGTTGTGGTTTAAGCCCAGCCATAAATCAGAAAAAACAGTCTCTCTCTCACTCCTGCCGTTCATCCCCCCTGCTCCCAGAGGGGTGAGGAGGAGAATCGAAAGAATGTAACTCCCACGGGTTGAGATAAGAACAATCCGGTAACTAAGGTATAACACAAACCACTGCTGCTACCACCAATAATAATAATGATAAGGGAAATAACAGGGGAGGAGAATACAACTGCTCACCATCTGCTGACCGATACCCAGCCCGAGCGAGCAGTGATCTAATGCTTCCGGGTAACTGCCCCCAGTTTATATAGTGGACGTGACGTGCTGTGGTATGGAACACCTCTTTGGTCAGTTTGGGTCAGGTGTCCTGTCTCCGCTTCCTCCCGGCTTCCCCTCCTCCCTGGCAGAGCATGAGGCTCAGAAAGTCCTTGGTCAGACTAAACATTACTGAGCAGCAACTGAAAACATCGGTGTTATCAGTGCTGTTCCCAGGCTGAAAGTCAAAACCACAGCACTGCACCAGCTACTAAGAAGGAGAAAAAATGACTGCTGCTGCTGAACCTAGGACAGTTGGACATGCAGACTTTTGGAAAATAACATGTCTCTTACAGTGTCTATAATAAAGTTAGGTTGCACCTTACGAGTGCTTTAGTTGCAAGAAGATCAAGTACACTATAAATAGCTTATCTTTGTCTCCTTTGCTGTTTTAACAGATCTACAGTGGGAAACATTTTTCTGTTCTGCTTAATGTATCGTGCGTAAGAATGATATAAAGTCAATGCTGCAGACTTGTGTTGCAGTGCAAGTTGTGTGTGGTCACTGTCCTTTTTATATAAAACAGTTGTATTTCTGCCAGCTAAAATGTCTGTTTGGGATTGTGGCCTCAGGGCAAGTAATATGCCACAAAAGAATTGCGAATAGTAAGTATAGGAAAACTTGTAGTGGTGTGGTTATTTTTCCGATAATCATTCCTCTCCAGTATGTTATGAGGTGTTTCTGACAATATCCATTGTATCTATTTTTCTGGTTACTAAGATTTTTTTCCTCCCTCTGTCTTAGGTTGACCGTATGATCAGTAAGAAGCAACATGCTTGCCACTTGTCCCGCAAATAAGTGAGACCAGCAGAAGTACAAAGTATCTAAATACTTATGTGTTCATGCATTTCATGTGCAGAATTATGAAATAAATTATAAAGTATGACAGAAAATTATGAAGACTTTTCTTGCCATTTTTATTTCATCCTGCTGGTCTTGAAATGATTTTATGTGGCATTTCTCTTCCATAGTTTATCAGTGTTCTTTTCAAAACTCTCTGGAAGGTATTCTATATTAGACATTGGTTCAGAAGGAAGCTCAGCAAGTATTCAAGAAGCGAAGTATACCCTTGTCCTGCCAGCATTTTCATTGCTAAATTTATAAAGTAAGAGATAAGCAAATATAACAATGACATTTATGGAAACCTGATAAAAAAAGATCTGTACAAAAGCCAAAATGTGCATGTGTTACTTTGTGCATCAGATAAGCAGCTTTCAACTCAGCTCTTGACCAGGTAGGTTTTCAAAGCTTGACCTAGGGACTTACAGATGCCATTATCAACATTACACATCTGTTTGCAAACGATCTGGTTCCTTGAGTGCTGCTGCTCTTCAGTCCTTTGTGGTCTGAATTGATTTTAATAATTTTTTCTCCTCTTCCCCTAGAGCAGAGACGAAGCTTTGTAAGAAAACAAAAATTGGAGGTGCCCAGCCTTTAAAGTCTGTGTATCTTTATCCTTTCCAGGAAGTTTGCTTTGCTTTTGCTACGGCTTGCAAAGCTGAAATGTGTTCCGTATCTTCAGCAGGGGAGGACGAAAGTGCAGTCTTCAATCTTAGAGGCTGTTTATTTGACCCTTCAGCCTGTCCCTTCCTCAGGGGCTGTTACGCGCATTCACTTGGGCACAGCAGCTTTTCTGTTATGCTGCTTTCAGGCTTGTTGCAGATGGAGCTGTACCCTGCTACTCTCCAAGGACCTGCTCCTTGGAGAAGTGGTGGTTGACGGTTGAGATGGTGCCGTTCTATGCAGTGCCTTATCTAGGGTTCATGCCCTGTGTGGCAGAGGAGAGGCTGGTGTTTCCTGCTCATTTTTGAGTTGCTCATGGCCTGAATGGTGCCCAGAGCCTCTGTGGTGAGACTGCAGAGCTGCTGTTGATTGCCAGTGTGAGTGCTGCCTTCTGAATGCTTGAGCTGCCTCTTCATGCATCAAGGTCAGTCAAGGGCAAAAAAGGGGATAATGACAAGTGGCAGGGGAATGGCACCAGGAAATCAGAGGGACCATCAAAGTAGCATGTAGAGAAGAAATGAGTAACTGCACAGCCATCTAACGATGTGGGGAGGAAGAGGACAGCTGGGTGGCTCTGACCTAGAGGCACCTGTGATTTTAACAGCTGACAAGACTTGTAGGGGGATTTGCTTCTGCAAGCATTTTTCTAGTGACCTTGAGCCCTTTTGTACTGGCACCCTGTCCCAAGTGCATTTTGCTGTCAGTTTAGTTTGAGTTCTTCAGAAACTGTTGGCGGAGGCACGCTCTTGGAGAGCTTTCTATTCCAGTAAAGCACCAGCCCGCTCCTCACAACCTCTCCCCCTTTCATCCTTCCGCACGCTCCGGGCCTGTGCAGCTCTCTGTGATTCCCGCTGTCGCAGCCCGCTGGCGTGTGCCGCGCCAGTGTCTGTGTTTAGCCTTCCCCTCCCCGGGACGGCGCTTCCTGTCCCGGCTCCCGGCAAGCACCGTCCGGACGCTGCGCCACCGGCTCCGCTCCCTCCGGAGCCCGGGAGCGGCGCCCAGGTGCGGAGGCACGCGGCTGGGGGCGGGGCTGCAGTAGGCCCCGCCCTCCCCCGCGGTGCCCCCGCCCTGCAGTGCAGGGAGGAGCGGGCGGATCGGTGTCTTCTGCCCCGGCCGCGTTCATTTGCTGTCAGCCAGACCGAGGTGCCCGCTCCGCTCCCCGGGTCCCGCTGCCGCCGCCGCCGCCGCCATGTATCTCTGCAGGGCCGCCTCGCAGGCGCTGGCTTCTCGCCTGAGCAGGGCTCCCTCTGCTGCGAGCCGCCTCAAGCAGCGTGGTACGCGGGGGGCCGCCTCGGAGCCCGAGCCGGGTCCCGGTAGAGGTCAACGGGACAGCGGGGGGTGGTGGACGCGCGGGGCGGGGCGGGACGTGACGCGCTGCCGCCTGTCCTCGGTGTGGGGACGCGCGAAGGTCGCGGGCCGGGGGTCGCAGGTGCGGCGGGCGCGCGGCGCGGCCGTTAGCCATCCCTGCCGTGTGAGGGGACGGGCGGGAAGGAGGGAGCCGGGTGCGGCTGCTCCGTTATCTCACTGCTGGGAACCGGCTGCCTTGGCACCTCTGCCGCGTTTCGCCGGGGCGGCACCGCGCTCCTCGCCCTTGGGAGAAGCGGCTGGGCCTTCCCCCCCCCGCCGCTTCCCCCGCCATCCATGAAGCGGGCTCGGTGTCGGGCAGGTGTAACCCCCCTCCCTCAGTGGGGCGGACGCCATTATCCTCACTTTCATCCGCCGCAAAATCCCATCAGGTGTATGTCCAAAGCGGTGGTTTCCTCAGCGCTCTGCAAGCCCCCGGGGGAGCGTGAATCAGCCTGCGGGGTTGCAGCCGTGGCTTTTGGCGCATCAGGAGTTGTGTAACCAGCATATAAAGAAAGAAATGATCCTGCCGTGCTGGGTGCTTGCAGGGTCGCTGGGCACCCTCCTACCTATAACATCCAGCCTTTGTGAAGATGGTATTCCCAAGACACTACTGCAGATCATATATAAATGTAAGAAGATCCATTAGGCTGCCTGACTATCCAAGAGGAGTCTGAAAAGTGTGTCATGAGACAGATGATGCTAAACATAATCTGGCACACGATGGCAGTGGTTTGAGATGGAGACTATTTTTGCAGCTTCTGATTGCAGTGCTCGGAGCTGTTTTATGTTTAACAAGTGCCTTTTCAGTGAGGCATTTCTCCTCTGGGATAGGGTCACAAAATTTGGCTGAAAGCGTTGTTGACAAACAATTAAGTGTGTTTTTCCTAGGTCTCTTTTTGAGATGTACAGAAGAACTCAAGGCTAGAGCAAGCATCAAAGCTGCAGAACTGGTGAATGCAAATAAACAGCTAACGCTGCTGTTACAGTGAATATGTACTCAACTAAGGGTAAAATTGTGTAATGCTGCCTTTCAGCCCTGTTGGCCAATATTTGAGTTTATGGAATATGGGCATGTCTCTTTAATGTCCACAGTCTGTTTGAGGGTGAGGGAATGAGCATTCAAAGGAAAAGGCCTTTTCTGAAGGTGCTTTATTGCTAAAGGGAAGAGGGTTTCATCACTGCAGCAAGGCTGAATAAGGACAGATTAATTCTTTTATGTACCTTAGGCGGAAATGTTTTTGCATTTCTCAGGTCATTCCTTAGCCTCTATAGATTGCATGCAGTACTTGAAAGCTGGTGACAATGTATTTCATGAAAAATCTTAGAGCTCAGCCTTGTATCTTGTTCAGTTAGGCACCACGCCCTGCGTTACTCAGTTGTATTAAGCACAAAGCTGTACCTCTTTGTTTTGTTACATCATTTTTAAATCATCCTTTCCCATACAGAGTTCAGATCCTGTTGTTCTATTTTGTGCTTGTATTTTAGCTGCATGTTTACACTGATTTCAGTAATGTTTTTTATAGCACCTCTTCGCCAGATGTCATCTGGGAGCGTTCCTGGCTCTTCTGGAGAGTCCATGTTTTACTATCTTCTTACTGGTGTTGCTGCTTTTGGTGGTTTATTTTATGTAAGTGTTTGGGAATGGAACTGTTGTGCTTTCTGAGTTGGCATTGAATAAGGTGTATTCTGGCTTTAAAAGTATCGTCAAACCATCAATAGAGTGTGGATGTCATAGCATATAATTCAAGACAATCTAATTTAAGAATCAGTTTAAGAGAACTGGTGAAACTGAATGTCTGCTGCCCTCCTGTTTTCCTGTTACCTTTGATATCTAGTGCTGTTGGCATTCTTCGCGGAAAACATGTTTAAAGCTATGTGAAATGTACCCAAAGATGTAGTAAGTCACCTGCCTGTAACCCCTTGCTTCTTCTTGTCAACCACAGATATTGAGAGTATCTCAAAGTGGGCAAGGCAGATGTGAAATCAGCTGTTTAAAGGCACAAGGGGAAGGTTATGAACCTTGTTAATTGGGGCACAAAGGAAGATAAGAATATTAGTTACTTAGAAAAAGCATGTTAAAGTTTTGTGAACAACTACTTTTGTCAGGCTTTTCAATAATCATGGTCTTCCCTGCAACTAAATACATCAGACTCTGTGCTTCATGTCCCTGAAGCCTCCATTTCATAGCTTCCTGCCCCACCACTCCCAAGATTTGAGATAGTGAGGTAGTGACTAGCATCCAAAGAGGTGTATGTTTCCCTCTCCCACAAAACAATCCTCTTGAATGGTACGTAGCTTCTACTTGTTTGAAATATAAAACTTGTGTGATTGCATATCTGGAGGAATAGTGAATTCTCTTGCTGTCACCTTTTTACCATAGTTGGGTTTTTGTTAAATAAACAATCCAGTTGTAATTGTCTTTTAAAATACTGTGTTCAATTCCTGAAACACTGCAGCACTTCGAAAGCTGCATGGTATATTGTGTTTGCTTTCTAACAACAGAGAAATATGAAATGTATAAATATGTTAGTATAGCAAAATAGTTTTTTAATTTATTTTCCTAACCTTGCTTAGCATAATTTGATATGCCTTCTAAGACAGGCAGTAGCACTTGCTTCAAAACCCTTTTCTTCCTCTCCCCTCTTTTTGTTTGGTAATTTTGTAGTGATGTAGCAATAAGTTTAGGTATAATTTCCTTTCAGGCCTACAGAGTAGTCAGTTCATCCCGCAACAACTACATTGAACATTTGAATATTCTTCATGAGAGATCTCAGGGGCGGAAAGACAAACGTGAGTTGAGCTCTTCTCTCTTGTTCCCCGTGTACATGAGGATCTGGAACAGATTTCTTGATTGTCTCATCAGGCCTTAACCCTGTCCAAGTCCTTGTCTGAGCTCTCTGAGTGGGAGTAAAGACAAAGGTGGTCATGTAGTGATCTGTTACAGAGCTACTTCTGCACAAACTTTGGGAATAGACTTAATATTTAGGCAGTGAATCTGACTTGTGATCAACTTTCGGAAGTACCTTTGGAGGGAAAAAGTTGAAGTGTGAACCATTAATTGTACATTGGGTATTTGCATTTGATTTACTGGAAGCTTAATGAAACCTGACTAAGCGCATAATGCTGTCAAAATCAGTTTTATTCTTTTGTTTGCTGGGGGGGAACAGGATAATATCTATTCCTCAGTCAACAGTGTGGCTCCAGGCCATGTGCCATCAGGGAATACAGTTCAAAAGGAGAAAACCTAAGGTTTTGATTTCTTTAAATACTGCAAATTGGACCCTTTTCTTGTCCCACAATTTGCATTTTGTCCTTTTAAATTCAGGATTAAATGAAAACTAGATACCACCTAAGTGTATGGCAAATTCTCACTTAGCTCTTCATGCTTAAATAATTAGACCATGTTAGTTCAAATACTTGTAATGGAATGTTGTCTCTGTCTACATCAATTAGTGTTATAGCAGCATTAATATAAAGGGTAGAACTTGGCAAGCATGGCCTTGCTAGGAAAAACAATTAGAAAAAAATGGCTTCTTCAGCATCTTTATATTTTAATTTTAAAAATAAATTAATGCTGTATCACTTTCTTCCTTATTTTTCTGATTCTGACATCTAGAGAATTGATTTAATATATCTGCAGGCACACAAAGAATAGATTTGAATAGAGTATGCTGAAGTTAAATTTTGCTTTCAGTGTGAGAACATACTCTGAATTCTCTGCCTCTAAAATAATTTATTTTGAAGTTGTTAGTCTTGAAGTTCCACGACACATCCTTTAGTCCTAGAACTTTACAATTACAGATTTTAAGATTTAAAATGGCAAACACCTTAATTTCTCTTAAGCAGCTGGAAGCACTGAAGTTTTTAAAGTTAATTCTTTAAATGCTGAGAATTTGGCCACAATTTTAATGCAGTCCTTCCTTGTCCCTAAAATTAGAAAATCTAGCCAGGACCAAAGTAGTAGGTATTTCCTCATAGTGATCTAATCATCTGCTGTTGAGGGAAGAAATGAGAGTTGCGCTTATGTTCCGACTAACGTACTCAGATGGACATTGTAGATGTGAGGGCATTAGGCAAACCTTCCAGGGCATTCCAAATGGTGCCAGTATGTTCCCTCTTTTCTCTTAAGGTTCACTTCTGCAAGGTACTGAGTTCTCACCTTAGTCTTCTGAAAGGTTTGAGTGGGATGCTGAAGGTCAGTGGTGCATGTGACCCACTGAAGGCTATATCTGTGTAGCCCAAGACTAGCGCAGGAGTACTCGCTGCTCTGCAACTTAATTCTGACTTTGGGTACTCTCCAGACATCCCATAATTTGATGCCTTGCGCTGCTTAGTGATGGCAGATGATTGCTGCCTCACTTACTATTGGTAGTGTTGCTAGTAAGAAGTCCAAAGCATTTCTAAGACCATAAAGTAAACACAGTTGAAACTTGTTTCCTGTATTATTTTTCATATGGGACTTCTGAATAAACACTCAGCTAAGAGTTTTTAATTGGACTTCTGAGTGGCTAATTCCAATTCACAATACAAAGCTACTGTTGAATCAGCTCTTCTAAAAATCCTTCTTCATTCCCAACTGTATCCTCCCAAAAGAGGTTTCTTTTGTTACTTTTCCTGTGGAATCCTCTGTGTGCTTTCTTAAAGGAATTAGTCTCTCTTCCTTCCCTTTTCCTCCTGTTCCCTGCATAGTCATATTTTTGTGTGTATTGTGACACAGATTGTTACCATAGTATTGCTTTTCCCAGAAGTGCCCCTGCAGCTTCTTTCCCCACTCTTTAGATTCAGTTAGTCCTTATACTTTTTCACAGTGAGCATTGCTGACAAGAGCAATTAAAAGTTCTCAAAGTAATCAAATATTTTTAGGGTCATGTAGAATCAAGCTTAAAATAAGCTGTAAAACAGTGCTGGTAACAGTACGAAGTGGTGGATAGAAAAGCAGCGTGCCAAACAGCACATTCATGGAATATTTGCTGCATGTCCTACCATAAGAGAAGAGCTTTCTAGCTGAAAGAACTTGATACTAGGGAGGAGCTGATCAGGAAGAGACTTTCCTGATATGAATGATTTTTGTGTTTTCTCATCCTGAGGAAAATTCTCTGCTTGTTCCCAAACCCAAAATGTCTATTCTAAAAAAATGCAGTAATGCATGTAGAGAACAAGGCTATCACTACAAGGGAAACAATCAAATTCTATTCTAGGTTTGTTTGTTTATTAGAGGATTGAAATGATATTTAATGGTATTTTAATTAAGGATGTCAGACATTAAAAAATGTAATCTATTAGCAAATTTTCTAGAGCTGCTCTTAACTGAAAGCTGCTCACAAATTTAGAGAGGGGGTTAAAAAAGCCCGTGGCAGAAGCCTGACTCCAAGTGGCAGCAGGAAATCTGGGACATCATTTGAACTGTAAAATGATGTTTTCCTTGCAGAACATTCTACTTGCTTATTTAGCAAATAACTGAGTTTTCTCTTCCATGTGCATGTGTCTCCTTGAATCTTGTTCCTGATTTCCTTCTTTTTTAGCAATGACTTCTTTTTAACTTAATGCAAGCTGATTCAATCTTTCTAATCTATACTCTGCTTTTACACTTTCCAGACTAAAATACAAGGGAAATCTCTTTCCAAACCCGAGGAAGTTAAATACAAACAAAGGACAGTCGTTCACCATTGCGTACCTTGCAGCCTACCTTGGGATGACTTTATACCTTCTATTGTAAAACTCCGTACTTGTGAGACTAAAAGAACTACCTATGTTTGCAAGGCCAAACCATATTGAGCTTATTACTGAATCTGCTTTGCAGAAGGCAGTTCGGAGATTGAGAAGCTGGCTGTTTTGAATGAATGCACTCTATACTTGACTGTCCAATAAAGTGTACTGAATGCTGAGCTTGGCTGTTAGTCTGTTCTTTGTGTAATTGATTTAGTTTTTTTTGGAATATAGCATTCTCTTAAAGGGACATGATCAGGTTGTATAATAAAAAGCTTTAATTTCTTTGCTGAGCAACAAATAGCCTTGTGTTTAAATCTGAATGCAAAAAGATAGGCTGCACTAGCCTAAGAAAAACAAGAACTAAAATTGATCTGTTTAGTTTTTAAACAGAGAGAAAAGAATAAAATAAATTCTGACTATGTCTCTTTAAGCACTTTTCTGTCTATTCTCACTTAGTTTACACTGTATTACAGACTTTATTTCCAGTTCTGTGTTTTCACATGGTGAGTTGGTTCTAGTGGTAAACTTGCAATGAATACTTGGTATATAACTTTTCTTTTGTTAACTTGATCTTAGTGCATGTTTGCATGGTGGTTGTGCATATTTGTTGCCTTGTGCTGTTAGTTTCTAATGATCTGCTCAGTTGAGTTTGAAGTAATGCATGACTGGGAAACACCGAGTTTTTGAGATTTTGACCCACAGAAGTGTAATCAAGTCTTTAAAGACAGCTGGAAGTTATAAAAAGAAAATGATTAGTCATAAGCGGTCATATCTCCAGTAAAGTGAATGCTGACCACTTCAAATTAGCAAGTTATTTTCTTACGGATACACACCTAGTTTCAGTAAGGGTCCCCTGTTTTATTCTGCCCCACAAACCTGACCTTTCGTATTTGAGTGCTATGGCTCTTGCAGGGGTTACAGTGCCTTCAGTCTAAAGAAAGCAGGGCAAATAAGGATAGCAGAGTACCTGTGGCAGCACAGAGCTAAGAGATGTCACAAAACTCGTCTGAAAACTGATTGCTGTTGGGCTCAGCATTATTGTAGCTATTGCCAGCCAAGTTAGCCAACTTAAAAATAGCCCTGTGCAGACTGAAGGCACATCTTGGCTTGCAGTGATTCTGAGCCTGGTGGATAATGAGCTCCATAACAGCTTCTAACTAGGGTAGCAAATGTCTTACTAATGTAATTCCACTGCTGGGTGCAAACAGGGCAAGAATCCTGCTCCCTCTGACACTCATGAGTGCATTATCAGCGGCCCTTTCAGTACAGGGTGCTGGAGCAACACTTGGTGAGGTCCTTTTTTATCCTTCCCTGCATTCCCACCTCTTTTAGACACTTGCTTTAAGCCACGATTTCTTTTCTTGTTACACTGAAACAATTACGAAACTCAGTAATTAAGAATATGGTTTCCTCATCTTGTAAACATCTTTTTCTGTGCCACATTAGACAATATGGGGGGATTAATTATTGATTTCCTGACTTTGTAAATGCTGATCCCAAAGCTTAGCTTCCCATTTTAAATTTAAAAGGAGGATGGTGGTAAAAATCAGTGGGTGAATTTGTTGCATGCACGCACTTTACTGTCTATTGTATTAAATAAATCCTTAAAAGGTGATGAAGAAGAGACGGCTGAAGTTGCTGAAGCAGAGACAGCCACGGAAGAGGCTTATGCAGTAGCTGCTGCTGGACCTGCAGCACAGGATGAGAATGCTGGGGTATCCCCAGAAACTGGAGGGGAGAATGATCTACCAGCTCCAGGACCATCCCTGGCTGCGGAGGAAGCGCAGCAGGAAGCTGCTGCTGACTTGGAAGTTGCTGCTAATTCAGAAGCTGCTGCAGTGCAAGGTTAACTTAAGAACTAAGTCTTTGTGCATGTGTGTTGTGGGTCCTAAAACTCTGCCTCTTACTACAGAACATTAAGAACAAACATCAGTGTTCCTTATGGAGTTTGTCCTGCAGTAATTGAGGTGTTAATTTGACATATGATGTGCTTAAGGTAATTAAGTTAGTAATTAAATCAGTGTCTCTCAAAGCATGCTGCCTCTGGCACCACAGTCACTGTCTAAAATTAGTGGAATGAAAACTTTATTTTATGACCCCATTCTATTTCTCTTCTTTGAGAAGGTGAGCATGTAATATGATCAGCTAAGGAGTTGTTTCAGTGACCTGATTCTTAAGGGCTTGTTTAGGGATCTAATTGCCTGATTTCACTGGCCATTCCCAAGATATTCACACTAAATAACAGTAGTTGTGCTGTTAATGTAACTTCAACAGAATCCTTCATAGCAACCAAGATATTGTTTTGATCTCAGTTTTAAGGTTATAGTAGGCTAAAAATGTCAAAATTCAATAAAACATCAAATTCGTATTAAACACTTAGGTTGATAATCGGCTACAGAGTTGGTATTTTGAACTGTCAGGGTATTTGAAATATTCTGGTTCCTGGGCTTTAAAAAAAATCACAATAATACAAATGCAAACCTATCTATAAGTTGCACAAAATACAGGATTATAGTGTAACTTGAGTTTTTAGCACCTTTTTTAATTTTTATTTTATACTGCTAACCTCCAAGGACAGAGCACCCCTTTATCTGATCAGTTAAAGTTGGAAGGGACATGCATAAAAGAATTGCAATTTCTCAGTCTATCAGAAAGCAGAAAACATTTGCATCTGGTGTCTTCAGTTCAAAACCAAACCAACCAAAATCTTGCCAGCCTATTATGAAACAGAAACTTTACTTCTTACTTTGGAAGGGAAGACTTCAGTGTGTCTGTGGCAAGTATAAAAACCACTGACATGGTTTTCAGTTTGACTGAAGCATGGAATCTTGAGTGCTCACCCATCTTTGACTGACTGGGGAAAACAAGCATCTACTTGAAAGGGTATATCTAAAACAAGCCAAACTGAGATGAAAAGTATTCTGACTGCTAGTCCATGGGATGTTATCATAGTACCTTGAGAGTTATTACCAGATTCTGGAACTGATTTTGCCTTTTTCCTTGTAACTCCAGCAAGGAGTGGATGCATCTCAGCTGTGCTTTTAACAAATGAGCTTGAGAAATGGTGCAGCATGTCAAATGGCTGGCTCTTGTGAAGGGTCTAGGTATGAATGGGGTTTAATTAATGTGTGAACAGCTTCCATGGTTGTCTGCAAAACCAGCCGCTATAAACATTTTAAAACAATACTTGAACCAATCTGCTAAAAGTAATTTCCATTTCAATAGAGTATTTAGATCATTTCATTTATAGAAGAAGTAGTCTAATATATGTTAAGGTTAGCAAATTAGAGCTGTTAATAGAATGTTTTTAAAAGTCTTGCTGTGTTCACCTCTTGTTCTACAGAGCAATTGCAAAATTTCACTCTAAGGAGTGGATACTTGCTTGTATCTAGATTTGGTTGAATATTCCTTGGTTGAATATTCCTTTCACAATGTTTATCCAGGGATATTTGTTTATTTTTGTATAGGGCAGGGTCTTCCATACAGTAAGTGTTCCTGCTGTTCTATTGAAGAGGAAGCAGCTAAGATCTCGTATCAGCAAAAGCATTTCATATCAAG
The DNA here is from genome assembly GCA_039720435.1 of Amazona ochrocephala. Taxonomy (NCBI): domain Eukaryota; kingdom Metazoa; phylum Chordata; class Aves; order Psittaciformes; family Psittacidae; genus Amazona; species Amazona ochrocephala. The sequence continues at coordinate 70,413,045 of CM077879.1, forward strand.
CAGCAGAGGCTGTATTTCCTCTCAGTAATTACTAGTTTCTAAGGCAAGAGAGCATTCTCCCTGGTGTAGCATTGCCTGATCTCTCTGGTGTTTCTGGGCTGTTAGAACTTGCTCCTGAGAGCAGTGTTCTCATGCTGCTGGTCACCAGTGCACTGTTGGCAGTGACTGCTGGTAACAGGTGTGCCTGAGTCAGGGGTGAACCCTGCGGGTCTCGCAAGGAGTTCACCTGAGGTTCCCCACTGGGACCCAGTCCCTGTGATGGCTGCGTAACCTGAGTCCTGCCCTGGGAGGCTGCAGAGGCTCCAGTCAGGTCACTTCAGTATTTGGCTGCTCCTCTCCTGGCCGCATCTGCGAGAGGACAGCACAACGAAGCGCTTCCCTCGGATTTCCTGGGAATTGACAGGGGCCTCTGGCTCCTGACCGTGTGAAGGGCTTAACAAGCAGCACGTGGTCTTACGTGCGCAGGCTTAAACCGGTATCCCTGTCCTTAAAGCTATGTATAAGCTAGTTGCCATTGGCATGACGCTTAAAATGTAAGAAGGTGGTATTTTGATTCAAAAAATCCCTGCTCTCTATGTACCACTTTGTGCAGTGCTTACTTGCAGTCATTAGCTATTTCTGTTAAAAAAAAAACCCAACATTTTTATTATTAAAATCAGTCTGGGAATACTGGGAGTTGGAACTAGGTGATCTTTAAGGTCCTTTCTTAACCCGAACCGTGCTATGGTTCTATGAAATTCCTTTCAATTTTGTATTAAACTGTCTTAATCGTTTGTGTTCTCTCCACTGGGGGGGAGGGGGGAAGTATCTTTATTTTTACTGAAAAAAAATAAGTATCTTAATTTTTACTGAGGTAGAGAAGGACTTTTCTTTCAGAACTGCCCAGGGCAATGCAGGCTTACTTTGAAAAATAATACTTATTTAAATAACTTTTATTAGTTTTGTTGGTAGCTTTGTGTTACTTCTGCCGGTGAAGGTGCAAATATTTTTGTCGTTACCAGTAAGCTCCTGCTTTTTCAAATGCAGTTGTTTTAATCTCTGAGGCTTTCTGTGATATGTTTGGAAGCGCAAGGTGCTAGTGGACGTTTGTCTCCTGCACCAGAACACATACATATGTATGTATACAGATAATATGAATGTGTGGTTATGCACAGATGTACCAAAAACGCCCAAACCAACCAAACAAAAAATAACCTTGGAGGTAGGTACTTAATCAGGGTAATTTCAGTTTTAGACAGCTAATTACAATTGTACCTGGCTGGAATTTTCTCCTTGCCTCAATTGAAACAATTTAAAACCTTAAATTTTTTTTCAAGTGTCTGGAATTCTGTGAAGTCCTGTGTCATGTTACTCTGTTCCCAAAGTCTTAGCTTCCTTGAAATTCTAGGTTTTGGTACTTTTTTACTACTTGAGCAGTTGGACTGCCACTCTTGGTTACTGCCTGATGCTGGTTAAGTTCCCTCCTCTTCTCCATCTAGTGTACTCTGTGTGTAGGGACCATGAAATAAGATCATTTTTTCTCCAGATAGAACACATGCTGTAAAATGCACAGTTTGTCAAACTGCTAGGCTGCTGTTTGGATTAGGCAGAGTTGTTCCATCTGTGATTTTTAGTTTTTATATTGCTGCTATGAACTTCCCTCCAACTCTAGTATTGAGGCTTAGCGTTTTGGCATTATCAACTGGAATAGCAAAACCCATCAGCCCCCAAACATGATTTCATGGACTTCTGACTTTAGTGGCATAGGTTCTTTCCTGATTTTGCAAGTTTTGAAGGACATAGTCTCTTCTCTTTCAAATGCCATTGGAGTGAGTAACTAGGCTTGGGGAGGATTAGTGTGTGAATGTGCCAGTATTTTCCATGTTACGCTTTGAATGGCATTGCAGTGCCAGTTCTCTGCTGCCTAAAGAAACAAATATAGGCCACACTGGACAGGAGTTACTGCTTTCTGGACAGGGCTTCTGCTGACCCCACCACACAGTGATGCCAGGCAGATAAAAATACCCAACATGATCAGTGTACGTTGATTTTGGTTGGGAAGTCACCAAACCCTGGGTATGTATTCAAATGCTCTGACACTGGGAGTATTTTGAAGATAGCTGAAAAGTCCTCAAAGTAATTTGCAAATGCTCATACTTACTCAGAAGCTTTCAGAATGATGTTGCATGGTAGAACAAACAGATCCTTCTAGATGTTTTGTTGTGTTAGATGGAGAAAGGAGGAAAAGCCGTGCAACCGGCAGTTGTTTACAACCTTAGGTACTGGGGTAAGATGCAGCATGGACAAACCTTATCCTTTACTGTTAAACCTCTTGTTCGCAGTTGGACCTCGTGAAGATAATTACACTTTTCTTCTTCTCAGCCTTGCTTGTATGGATTACAAGCATCTTGTAACAGGACTATTAGTGGCTGTTTTCATATATATAATGTCATGGCATGAAATGGGTCTTTAGGTGTAGACTGGTTTCCCTGATTTCCCAGATGGAATCAGGGAAAGAATTCGTATCATGTGACAAAATCTGTGTTTAATTACCAACTGTAATAAAGGTTTTCTATTCTGAATCTCTTTTTAGAGGATTTTTTTTCCCCTCTTCAGTGACTGTGGTAGACTAAGTTAGCCAAATTAGGCTCTAGAAAGTTGAATTATGTGAATAATATCCTTCTGGGGCGGTATCCATGTGGAACTTCTGTTTGGTATCTCTGCTTCACATTTATCACTTTATCTGTCCCTTGGGCTTCTGCATTTATCTTGTGTCTCTCTGATTACCATGAACTGGCCACTATCCTCTTCTCTCTTCCTCTTTTCCCTTCATAAAACTGAGCTTGTAGATGAGTTGTCACAGCACAAATGGGGAATCTCTGTAGAAAGAATGTGAACAATGTTTAGAAAGGACTTCTGTAAAAGTTGTGAGCATCTGAAGACGCAGGTTGGTAAATAGGCTGTTTGTTTTAAATAAGCATGGATGAAAAGAGAATTCTACAGCATGCACTGGGTTGGGGAAGAAGATTCCAATAAAATGGAAAAAAACCCTGGAATTTTACAGCTAACAGTGCAAACAAATAAGTGGGGGAGAACTATGTAAGATAACTGTCTTCCTATTTATCTGCTGTAGCACAAGGGGACAAGCAGCTTCTCAAAAACAGGTTAAAACTAGTTAATGGACATAAAGTGAATAATGCCTAAATGATTGTTACTATTAAGGAGAAAATGGACTTACTGCTTTCACTAATAAAATACTTGCAGCTCGTAGTCAAGACTTAAAGAGAATCCTAAAATACTTTAATTTCTTTAAACTGGAAGGCAAGAACTCGCTTCGTTCAGTGAAAACTGTTAGCATTCACTTGACCTTACATAGTAGTACCTGTGCTATTTGAAAATTTGCTGTAAATACAGCATGTAGAGGAATCCTGTTGGTGCCCTACTTTAGAGAAAATGTCAATGGGGGCTCCTTTCTATTCTCCAGTGGTTGAGAATGGCTCAAAGCAGAATGGTAACAGCAGGGATTTTCATATTGGTTTTTGGGCTGTGTTCCTTATTAAAGAGAAACAGCCTTTTCAAAAACCAACATGCCGAACTTCAGTAGCCCCTTTGAAAACAATGTAAGTGGGTAAAACTTTGTATGAAGAGTGTTAAATACCTAACTTTAATTAAATGGGGTTCTTTTTAGAACTTCTGAAGGATTTCATACATCAAATTATTAGTGCATTTTCATATATGCTGTTTATGTTAACTTGCACTAGTTTTCCTCATGCTCCATTCCAATCAGTGGCTAGAGGATTGAAACAACCAACCACAATGCGAATTGCCTCTCATTGCTACGAATCCTTGTTACAGAATATAAAATTATATACTTGAAATTATATGAGGTATTATAAACTATTCTGGATTAATGTGGTATGCACTGCTACGCTTTTATTCTGACCATTCAGGCTTCTCTGAATCTTTTTTTTTGTAGTCATCCATTGTAGAATAAGCTCTCTTGAAGTGACTCTTCTGGTCATTAGTATGAACTAATGAGGCTTTTCATAGGAACTAGTGACCTGCATTAGACACAAACAACCTGTGAAATGTTTGGTTGAATGAAGTTGTTTCTTTTCTTGCTGTATGGAGTGAAGAACATTTTTGTTTTGTGTTGGTTTTGTTCTTAAAAATGTGCTTCACAACACCATGGGTTAGGCTCTCAGCTGGATCTTGTGGATTTTTAACTGGATTGTTTCTGGATGCCATGCAAAAAGAAAGAGGTGTCATACTTTCATAGTGGTGGGATTATTAGAAATTCCAGCCTTCCTTTGTCCATCAGTTTCTCAGAGACCTTGGCCTCTGAGCTGCTAGTTCAGGTTTAATTTATGACATACCCGAAATGCCAAAGGGAGAGAACTCTTGATGCTAGTGGGCTCTAGTAAGGTATTGCTGGGTAGGGAACACAGAGGCTCCCTTCATGCCAGGTCCAAACAGCAGGGTGGTTAGGCCAGGGCAGTTCTGCAAACAATCTAGTGAGAGCAATGTGGGCTTTGGCAGTTCCCAGCCACTAGTTCCTGTCCTGTGCATTCAAGGAACTGATCAGCCTGAAAAAATAATTGGGACTTCTCTAAATAATTGTTAGTGCCCTGATTCAGTTTACTGCATAGAGCTGGAAAGTTTATTTTTTCCTGGCTGAAGCTCAAGCGCTGAATTTGGTGTCAGAGGGAGGCGTTGGTCTGTGGTTAACAACCTGTAGATATTTTCCTTTTTAAGCCCGATGTTTAACTGTTAAGTGGTTGGGATTTTGTGGGTTTTTTCCTTTCTGAAGAGATGGATAACTTACTGTAGCTGGTTATAATCTTAAAGAGTCACTGAATAAAATGCCAGTGAGCAGAGAGAGCATTTCAGGTAGTTCTGAGTGACGTATGCACAATTTTGCCTGTTTTGTCCCAAACTGCCTTGGTGATTATTATTACTAATGTGACTGATGGTAGTTTGAGCCCTGGGCAGAGGGAGGAGGTACTGAACCAAAGTTACCTGTACCTGGAGTGGCAAGTGGCTTCTGATGGAAGAAAGGGAGGAAGGAAGGAAGCCTTAGCTATCACTGCCACCTCAGGGTTTAGGACAGAAGCCGTTGCTGAACAAACTTCTTTTCCATTTTCCTTAAAGCTGAAGATGGAACCAAAAGATGTTAAGGCTGTCTTAAAGGGAATCACGGTTTCTTGCTCTTGCTATTTGCTGTGTTCTTCCCTGGATTAGATCTGAGGGAACCAGGTGCCCCCACTTCTTGTGCTCTATTTTGCTGTCTCCCTCAAATACATTCCTGAATTACCTTTCAAAAATGGCAGAATTTGGCTTTTTAAAAGTGAATTCTACGCCACTGTCAGTTTTCCATTGTCAGGTCTTTACGAAAAGGAATGCAGAATGTTTTTCTCTACCTATCCTAATGTTTCAGGGGATATCTCAAGACCCTCAGAGGACCTTACTGAGGAGAGGCTTTAGGTAAACAAAAGCATCACATAATCACGAGTGGTTCTCTGAAAGGCTGTAAACGAAATATTGAATATCATGTCTGTTCTCACAATTAAATTTTACTCTTTCTTTTTTTTTCCCTTTGGAATTAGTGTGTGACATTGGTTATGTTACAGGCAGCTTGACATATCAAAGCCTTGCTTTGTACTCCAGCTTTGATTTGTGCGCTCCAGGCAGATTCCGTTTGTATTATACTGGCTAACTTGTATTATTTTAGATTTATAAAGCCAAATTCTTCTGCAAGAATATTTTTTATAGTATCTCAACCTGATGTTCTGCATTACAGATACAAGCTTCATCTTGACTGCTTAAAAAATAATTCATGACATGAAGGATGCTGCTTTGAGTGAAATGCTTCACTCATAAAAATGTATTTTTAAATACCTCTTAACCAGTGCCTGTTCAGATTTGGTTGGTTTTTCTAACTGGAAATATCACTTATAAAATGAATCAAAGGATTGGAATCAAAATGTTACAGTTTTATGTATACTAGAAGGGAAATGCAAAACTGGAGTTAAAAAATATAGGCTGTACTGAATGATCTTGTTATGAAGCTTCCTTCCGGGGAAGGGGGGATCCCCACCTCTCCCTGAGCAAGGAGAAGACTGAATACAGTTTTAATTTTGAATTCTGGAACAGCTCTCTTCTCCATATGTATCGTAAATAAGGAAAATGAACTTACAAAGCCACTTAAAACCAAAGGCTTAAATCCAGGCAGATTTTAAAAGGCAAGTTCGTTTATGCCTACAGGCTATTTGTATCAGTCATATATAAACTGGTATCAACAGATATTAAAAGTACTAATAGTGAAGTTTGGACACAAAAGGACTCTGACCAGGGGGCGCATTTGCAGCCGTGCTGATCTGACTGGCCGAAGTTGGCCAAGGTTTTGCTGTAGGAGGGAAATTCTCAATTCCAGGAGTGTCCCCAAGCTTTTAAAAGAAGTTGTACTTTCTCTTCTCTAAATTCTGCTCCATGAGAGGCAGCTTCCTCTGCTTTTACCTGCTAACAAAAAGAGGTATTTCTTTCACAAGGTGAAGTGCTTCACCTGCATGAGAAAAGCAGTTCTTTCCTCTTCAGAATAATTTATTTCTATATGCAGTATAAGGGCTTTTTTTGGTTTGTTTTCCTAACAATTAGTTGCTAATGAGCTGCTGCTTCAGTGGAAGCGTGCAGTCCCAACCCTTGCATTAACATGGTTGAGATTTTTGAAGGGCTGCTCTAAAGCATTAAAATCTGGGTACTGAAAGTCAGCCCATGTGCATGGGGTTTGTGTTGTTTGGGTTTTTTTAATGACTGGCAGCGGAAAGTCAATCTGTGTTTGTGGGGGAAGGTACTTTCTGTTGTTAGCTGGAGCAAAGATGCAGCAGTGATACGGGGGACGCAGGTTGCTGCTCACTGTGTCTCTGTTCTGCTGGAGGCATGCTGAGCTCGCTGCTGTTCTGTCAGTTGACCACCATGAGGACGCAGAAGCAGCCTGGGTTTGGGCTGTTTTCTGTTCCACTGTGAATGCACAACAACGCAGAGTCCTGCGCTCTCAGAGCTGCAGCCATAGCACTTGTGAGAGTAAACATGTGTCTTTAAAGACTGCAGGAATAGCGACTTTACACAGGAAACAGCTTTGTTGGGTTTTTGGTTTGGTTTGGTTTGTGTTTTTGATTTTCCCTGAAATAATTGGGATAGTTTCCTAAAAATTATATTTCTGGGCGGAGCTAGATGTTGTATATTGTGCTGATAAGCTGCTGGAGCTGCCTAATGCTGCCGTCTTACTGGAAAAAACCAAAAACCAACCCCAAACCCGACAAAGCTCTAAACAAAAACGCTAATTTCCTTTTGTCTGTAAAATCAATTTCCTTTTCTGTATTTACTCAACTCAAACCAGATGTGTTTTCATAACATAAATGGTTTGTTATTGTATTTGGTGCACACATAATGTGCTGCCAGTGCTCGCCCCGTCATGTTCTGTTCTTGTATGTGCAATGTGGAAGAACGTACTTCTTCTCAGGTTGGTTATCTCATAAAGCAGAGGAGGTAAAGACCACTTGGGAGTGTACATCACTACCCTGAGATGGAGTAGATGATATTTTTGTTAGGGTTCAGTGTTACATGTAAGGATTGGATATTACAAAGATGTTGCTTTTTGTGCTGATGGTTGTGTCTACCTAGCCTGAGGATGCTTGTCCTCAGAATCTCTGGTATATTAAAATCCCTTTAAATGCTTTCGGAACAGCCATGGATGCATATGCGAAGCCTAACCACTTGTCTGCAGTTAGTAAATGTGATTAGTTTGATTTCTCTGAGGCTTGAAGTTCTTTTATATGATCTTTCATTGAAATGACGAAAGTTAAGCTCCTAATTCAGATCTGTAAGCCCAGTGGTATATACAAATGCCTAGCAAAATTGAAGAAACCTGTAGCCACTGATACTGGGATGTATCTACTTATCTCAGGGGAGAACTTAAAACTTACAAATGTCTGGTGGAGAAGCATAAGAGATTTTTTTTTCCTTCAGGAAAAATAGCTAATATTATACAAGAAACCTGAGATTTTGCTACCAGTATAGTGCCTTGTATGAAACCGTGAAGTGTATGGCTTCTGTAGAGAAATACATCCTACTAAGACGGGGAGGGGCACAACACACCAAACAATGAAACAGTAAAATTGTGAAACCATTTGGCTCCAATGCTATGGATGAATGGAGGGGTGCAGCTGGTTCCTCCCTTACAGAACTCACAACAAACCCCAACCAAGTCTATTTTTGTGGCTATAAGAAAAAACTAAAAAAAAAAAGAAGAACATTCCCATTTCTGGCCGATTTTAAATTGTATGGGTCAGGGTGAATCATCATTTGACAAAGACCAGTTTGACTGTAATGCTGCAGGTGGGTTGTGTTAAAGATGCTAGGGAGCTGCAGCAGCACTGCGTGGTAGTGATACTACAGCTGCTGGGCATTCAGTGGAAAACAATACAAACAGCTCTTGAATACTGCGTGTCTTCACTGCAGAGAAGCAGTTGCACAATGCAGATTGTTTTGGTCAGTTAAAGCCTGTAGAAGCTGTAAGAAAGCTGGCATAAATAGACAACATGGGTCATAGTCATCACTGTGCAAGGAAATACAAGGACTTCAGAACTTCAAACTGGTCATCATTCAGAAAACAACATGGAACCAGTTAAGATGTTGTAACTTCTCTACATCTCTCTTCTGAGAAAAATGAAGAAGCTTAAGTTATTTAGTATTTGACCTAACAAAAGTTAGAAGTGATTTCAGTTACATCCATTAATTGCTGTGGAGTTTTACAACAGGCTTATGAACAACTTTGCAATAATTGAATAGACAGAGAAGTAAAATCCTTCTGCCGAGGAGTATGTAAAATGAGTCATCATTGTACCAGGCATAGATTAAAATCTCTTTACGTAGAAGGGTGTCACTGCAGGACTGTATGTGGAACAACTGTGAGGGATTAAGATGGACTGGTAATTAAAAAATATTTAATGTATGTAGATTAAGGGGGAGAAAAACCCAAACAAACAAAACAAACCAAAAACCAAAACGTGTGGGAGGAAATAGCACTGAGATTAAATTTAACATCCAGGGAAACAAAAAGGAGAAGGTCCTAAACTTTGTAATGCTTTGTGCTACCAGCTGAGGATGCGAGGGACTCGGGCAGTGTATCTGATGTTCCTCACAGAGAAGCGGCTGTGTGACAGACCCAGTTCTGAAAGGGGGTGAGGGACTCGTTCTCAGCTTGCCAGGTGATCATTCATCACCTGGTGTTGCCCTGGGATCACAGCCATGCCCTAGGACTAAAGCATATTGATCTTCTGAGTGGGATGCGGAACATTTGGTCCAAGACTGAGCTGTGTACAAACCACCAGAAAATACACGGAGATTTGTTTCAGTGCATCAGATTAATGCTCAAAATAGATGGTCTGGTTCTTATTTTCACAGTGCTCAAAGCATCAAACCCCACTTAAATAGCTTTCTATCATTGCAGTAGGCCAAAGAAACTGTGCCAAAATGATCTTGGTGAGCCAGTCTGAGTCTTTGGTGGAAATAACGCCTTAAGGTGTGGATAATGACCCAGTGGAAGCTGCCATGTCTGGTGCTGCTGTGTGCAAGTGTGCTTGGACTGCCAGCTAGTGTCGGCTTTCTCTTCTTGGAAAGAAGCCTTCAGCTGGGGCACCGGGAAGGTGGCTCCCAGGAAGCTGTAGCCACGTGTGCTTGAGTAAGGGATGTGAAAGCCATGTGAGTACAAGCACCAGCTGGGGTTTTCTGCAGTGACCAAGGACAGTTACTCACATGTACAGACACAGGTTTTAAAGAATACAGTGCCTGTTGCAACAAGGCCCTTTGTATTTAGCTGCTCTGCAGAGACCTGAGTGGACACATTCAGAGGCATCCATCTCTTGTTGCAGTAATTTGCCTTTCTGATAGCCATAAAATAATACTCAAGACCAGACAAAAATCATTCAGTACAAGTGGTGTAGGTGTTAATGTTTGTTTCAAGGCAGGTATTCCTGTAGGTGGTGATAAACACAATTCCCATTCGAAGGAAATGAGGTTTTATTAAAAAGCAGGAAAGTCCATGTTGTTCCCTCTAGTTGCTTACCAATTTACTCTTACTCATGCAAAAGAAATTGGAACACTGAAACATCACAAGAAATAAAAATTAGGAAGATGAAATAATATAATCCAGAGAGCAAGTTTTTGGTAATATAAACCGAGTGATGTTACAAACTCAAAACCAGGAACTTGTTACTGTAGCAGATATATTGCATTACATCAAGTGATGCTAGCTATGAAATAACTAACATTCTGAATCTAAAATGTGCTATCTTCATTGCATAGCTCCTCCCTATAAAGACAAAGGTAGAAATTCTTGATTATTTTTTTCTGTTGCTTCTTTAAAATTCAGTCCACATTCTACAAAATAAAGTGAAATAGCTGATGTTCAGAACTTGCTGTATTTAAACAGCTGCAAGCTGATACTTGGAAAAAGGCATGGGATGCTAGCTTTACAAAACTCCTATTTATTGCATTTATTGAACTTCTAATAGAGCTGTTCAGTTGACTGTATTTCACATACATGTAGCTTAGCACAGGGGAGCATTTGTAACTAGAGTTCCTTGATAGAGGAACAGAGAACTTGGTAAGAGAGAATTTACTCAAGTAAAATCTGACATGTAACTGCTGGACAATGTGTTCAGTCTCCCTGTAGTGTATCTGTGTGTAAACATATTAACTATTACACACCTTTTATACATAGATTGCTTTATCCATAAGCCGTATTGACAAATGGCTACTTGGCAATCATGCTACACTGGAATCACAGCCTGAACTTTCAGGCTGATGTTAGGGTATTTCTACATTAAAACTACCCTTTGCAAGGTTATGTGGAGTGTCTGTGTGTGTTTGTCCCTATGGTGTGGATCAGACCAGGATAATTTCCATGGAAACATTACCATTAGTATCTTGCACATCATTAACAGTTTGGCAGAAATTGGAAAGTAGAATGAGGATGTCTGCAAGAGAGTGTACATGGCTTTAAGCTGAAAGAGGGGAGATTTAGATTCAATATTAGGAAGAAGTTCTTCTCCAGGAGGATGGTGAGGCACTGTCACAGGTTGCCCAGAGGACCTGTGGCTGCCCCATCCCTGGCAGTGCTCAAGGCCATGTTGGACGGGGCTTGGAGCAACCTGATCTCGTGGAAGGTGTCCCTGCCCATGGCAGGGGGTTGGAACTGGATGAGCTGTAAGGTCCCTTCCAACCCAAACCATTCTGTGGTGTTAGAGAATATTTACCTTTGTCTAAAGACATGAAAACAGTTCATGCTTATAGTTTTCTGCCCCAGGGTTGGGAAGTCAGATTTTCCCTGGAATTCCACTTGCAAACTTCTATTTGCATGATAAAATTTAATCATCTGATAGATTCTGTTGTCTTCAGTTATTTCAAGCATGCATGTTAGGCAGGTACTTCATGTTTTGTGAGCCTTGACTGCTTGCCCTCATTTATGCCAGTGAATGGAAAGAGAAGACAATTATCTCTCTAATTTGATTCATAGAAACTGTGAGTGAAGTCTTGGATGTTTCAGCTTCTTCTGCCCATGAGGAAAACTTAGACAGTGTCGAGGAAGGCGTAGCCTCAGCAGCTCAAGAGACTTCTGACACATCCTCAAGGAGCCAGGACACTGATGCTGAGGAGTCGGGGCAGACTTCAGAAGGTGCAAGAGTACAGCTGGGTCTGAAATGTTTTGTCGCTGGAAAACACTAATGGCTGTTTGCACTGAACTAGCTGCAAGTGCATGTGTAGCTCAGGAGCGGCTGCTTATGGTGACTGTGTTTAGCATTGTAGTCATAGCAGAAAGCTAAATTTTGACATTATATGCCATGCAGTAGAAATATATATTGTGTATGTGTATTGCCACAGTGTTTTGAGCTCAGTGTCCTGCTAAACGGCTAGATGTAAAGTTCAAGAACAAGAAATTCTCCCTTGTGCTGGATGGGATGTGACATACTTTTTTGACATCTGACTTAATTTGAAAGATGGAACTTTCGCAAATTGCATTGCTGTAAAGAAAAATATAGAGCATGCAATATTTATAAACATTGCAGTGTTTCAATGCAGCTGTAAACACTCCTGTATTGCTATCGAAGTTGAACAATGTAATTGAATGCAGAAGAAAATGTGTGTTAAAATCCTCACTGGGGAGGTTTTCAAAGGAGTTTAGAAATTTGGCCTCTAAACTCTTTTACAATTAGAATTTAAAAGCTAAAAGGATAAATATCTGTATACCCCGTATGGCTTTGTAATTTTTATCCTTTTAGCCCAAAGGATAATTTAGACTGCAGGGAAACAACTTACTTATTTGTCATCAAATAAGTTGATTCTGATGTTTCTCATTGGTGTTTTGTCTCCATTTTCAGTTTCTGTGGAGGAGAAGGCACCTGAAGAAGTTGCTAAGGAGCCCTAAAGGTACAGAGTACAATTGCAGCATGTGGTTTCCTGCCCCTCACCTTTCTTTTTTTCCTCAGGTAGTGGTGATTGCAGCATGTGGTAAGTCTGCACATGCACTCTGATGGTGAATTCGTACTTCTGTCCCCAACAAGTACACTGCAAAAAAGAACTGAAGCATTTCTTATTGCCTGGGAACCATTGCTGGCATCTCAGAGGCTAGGGAGCAAAACTTTTCTACTTCAATTGTCACGCTGGGTGTTTATTTGTGGCTTTATATTAGGCCCTTCCAAACTTGATAAAGACCCAAGGGTTGTACCTTTCTTCCAGGCAAAAAGTATTCCTTGGACATTAAATTATATAGATGCTGGACTTCTGGGTAATTGCCTTATACAGGTGAACTCTTGCTATCCTCAGTGTAAACGTGGTGAAGTTGTAACCTTCCAGACTCACTTCCTTAAAAACGATTTTTCACAATTAGTCTCTTGGCACTTTTAGTTTGTGCTAATGAAAAATATTGACTACAATATTCTTACTAGTTTACTAGTATCTTGCTCAGTTGGCCTTATTAATTTATAGAATAAGATACTTCCCCACCCAATATTCTTACTATTTTGCTATTCCCTGTGACTCCTGTTTCCAAAAGTGGACTGTAAGATGGTGATAGAAACCTGAGGGAATAAAAAGTTTGGCAGAAATATGAACAGGAATCTTGGTAAAAAAGATATTAACTAGAATAGAAACAACTGAAAGCTGAGCAAATAGACCTCCCAGGCCAGGAATTCTCAAAATTATTAGTGCTGCTGGTTAACAAGTCATGCAGCAATTCTTGGAGTACAGTGCAAGAGGAGAAACAAACAGCAAAGAAAGTGATTTTTCATTGCAGTCTCAAAACATATCTTCTAAATACACTTATGGAACCTTATCATTATGTTCTGAGTCCTTTGCAAATGCATGTTCGCTTATTCCATCCTCCGCCACAATATGAAATAAGGTAATGCCTTTTATCTGCTTGTGACAAAAGGTAAATAGTCTTAAACTTCATAGTCTTTTCCATGTTATTTTGGCTTCTTAAACTAAGAAAAAAACCCTGAAAGCATGAAGGGGAACAGGTATTTAATGAATGTAGGTGAGATGTGCAGAAAAGTTGCAAGTGTGGGTGTCTCAAAGCTGTTGTTTTTGCTCAAAGTGAAAGCTAAGGGCGCCTGAGGATATCACATCAGAAAAATAAATTACCAAGAAATACTGTCCACTTCGGGACACATAAATGCAGTGGCACAGGGAAAGCAATAGACTTAGGAATCTTCCCCCCCCCCCCTACATATTGTTGCATTGTTATTCCAGAATTTGATTTAGACAACAGATACCCAATATAGCCAATCTGATTAATGAAGGCAGAGACGGTAACAGAAAGGGGCAGGAGTGGGAGGGAAGGGAAGCTGTAGGAAGCAATTTTGATGGAACAAATTGAAAATAGTTGAAAAATAGATGAATCTGCTACCAGAATACAGCTCCACTGAATGCTGCTTAAACTGCTTGGGCTCTTCTTGATTAAAAAAAAATTACTTTTTAGGACTACAGCATCACAAGGTTATGAAAAGAATTTTGTTCTGAGGTCCAATTTGATCTTGTTGGGAGAAGAAAGGTGTATAAAACAGTTTACTACTTAGGGCTAGAAGTAGGTTGACTGACTTTTTCCAATTAATAGGTCAAGAGCTATAATGCATTCCCAATCAGGAAAAGCATATTTATTCATTTATTTGTGTATGTAAAAGGACAGAATAGTAGTAACAGGTAAAATATTCACATAAAGCCTTGAATTGATGCTGTGCAGGAATATACTATTATGCCCCTTTCTTTTCTGAGTACAGCAGCTCTACAGTGTGTGGCTCTTGGCCCCAGATTCACACTGCTATGAAGCTACTTATATCAGTAATCTCAATTGGTTTACCTTGTGCTTAAAGTTAAGCAAGTAACTATTTGTAGAAGTAAGGTTTAGTGGAATATATCCAGCATGCAGAGGAATTCAGTTATACCTGAGCAACATGGCTGAAGATGAGGGATTTGTTGAAATCAGGCTTTGCTGGTGGTAGCAGAGCAAGTTTTCACAAGCTATTGGGTAAACATGATTTACACAGCAGTGGTGTTTATATGCCGTAATTCACTGATAACCTGCAGCCAAATTTACAATGTGTTTAAATGTTTGCAAAGAAAAAGACCTGATGAATCAAGTCTGTTGCGAAACATTGGTCATTGTTGCTTCCTCTAAATCAGATTCTTTTTTCTTTTTCCCAGTAAGCAGTGCTGAAGCCTTTGAAAAGATTTAATGGAAATATTTGTGCAATCAACCAGCTGATTCCTGTGTGAAATTCCATACTCTTCCTTGGAGACAAAAGAATTTGTGCAGTTTCTCATACCATGCGTTGCTCATTAAGACCAGTATTCAGTGCTGCAACAGACAACCTGATACGATTTAAGTTGGTTAGAGAGATGCTTCTGTGATTAACATCTCTGCTTTAAAGTAGCATCCAGTAATAACTTCCAAAGCACCACCCAGCATGTAACAAACACACATGCTAACAGAAGCAGCAGAATTAACTGAAACCATGTCAGGTGAACTCGTTCTAGGTCTGTGTTGTCTTGTTATGTACCTTAATGTCTTACTTTTGGTCCAAACTGTGGTGCATAGTTTTACCATTTTAACATTCCATGCTAAAATGTAAGTAAAAGGTTTTAACTAATTTAAAAGCTTATAAAAATACCTGTTTTTTTTTTTTTAAATTGGGTCATGGGGAAAATAACAACCTTGTTTTCTCCCAAGTTCGGATTTGCAATTGTAAGCACAGGACATTTGGCTGTATAAGATCTGAATTTCCCCCTATGTAAACATTTTAGATACTACCCTTCCTTGTACAATAGTATCCAGGACAAAACATCTTTAAGGCTCCTGCTTTGAGAACAAAACCTGTTTACAAGTAGTAGCAACAGGTACTTTATAGCATGAAAATTCAAAATAGCCATGTTTGAAGTTACCATCATTGGTTGAAGTGGTGGCTCCAACCTTGGGCGAGCTGGGCCTTGTTCCTACCAAACCTTGCTGTAGTCTCTCTGTGTTGTTATGTCTTAGCAGTGGTGTAAGAACACGGAGGTCTTCAGAGAACACTTGTGCAAATCACAAGCAATTCAGGCTATGGTAAAGCTCCTCTCCAAGCGCTGGCAGATGACCAGCGAAATCCCTGTGGAAGGTTATGTCACATGTGTTCAAATGGACAAGGACTCTTAGGGACTAAGAACAAACAGAACAGATAGATAATCATGTTAGTATTATCTCAATAATGAAAAATCCTATAGCGAATTATGGGTTTGTATGACACTGTTCTCCTCAACCTCCATTGCGCTTTGTGCATGCGCATGAGTGTGCATCTACTACAAAATCTTTACTGAGACCCCTTCCAGCCTTCAGAATGGCAATAATTCTAAACTGGGATCAAATAAGGTATATTAGACACATGTTATATAGAAAGTGTGAATTACAAGGGGTATCTGACTGCTTTCTCTTCAAGCAGAACTTTGGAAAGATGTTGAAAGGGAAATTACAGCATTTTGGCATTCCTGCCCATGGCACAAAGCAACACCTGCTCCTTCCATCATAAAGCAAAGTATTATAAAGTTCCAACAAAAATACAGCCTGTTGCCACTGTACCTGCTTAGGAATAACTGGAATAATGCAGAGGCAAAATCAGGCTCCTGAGCTTCAGGAAGCCATTCCACAGCCTTCTGCTTAAAGGATAAAGCCACTGTGATTAAAAGCAATCTTTGTCAAAGCTACTGGAATAAAAGTCTTGGGCTGATATTTTGTTGGATGAGAGTGTATCTTTATTTATCTTGTAGATTAAGCATCCAATGACAGATGCATACTCTTAAATGTTCTATTTCTTCATTTTCACTAATTCCTAGTGAAATAAGCTGTTCCTAATTTCTGCAGCTGGCACTAGGGTTTCTGAAATTGTTGGCTTTGCTGAATGTCACTTTATCTCTGGAACTGCTCTGGTATGTGGCAAAATGTATCAGCCCTTGGAAGAGAAGTGTTTGAAGAATTGCAGCACAACCTATGGTGTGCTTTCCAAAGCTTTTCATCCTTCCGAGTTCAAAAATGTAAGAGTCCCAGGATAGCCTGTCCCTTCCATTATAAACTTAGCTGTGATGACATGTAGCACAGCATGGTCTGCTTCAGCACTTGATAATCCTAGATTAACAACTGAGAGCTTTTGCAATTTGCAGAGGGCTGCTCTGAAAAATAGCCACTGACTGCATGCAGGATGCCTTGTTGCTTCACCAGAAATTCTTTGTCTTACTGGTTTAGGTGGTCCTTGATCACTTTCAGTAGTTATGCTGGTGTGGACTCTAATTACCACACACAGTAATATTTCTCTGTGCCCCACCTCCAGAAAAGTGAATTTTTGACTTGTTACACGAAGGATGTGATAAACTGTAGAAAACGGTGAATTGGCTCATTAAGGAGAACACAACCACAGCAGAGAGCAGACCTAATGCAAGACTACAGGAGATGGGGCAAAAGGTTTGTTCTTGACAATACACTTCAAAGCTCAGAGTAAAACTTGAGATTCCTGAATTTGTACAAACTGGAAATTGCTCCTTTGTGGTCAGCAATGTCTATGAGACCTGTTAGCAAAGCATTTCACCTCCCTCTAGTGCTAGTTCATGTGAAGTATAACAGCCTGCGGCTGCTAGCACCAGTTCGCTTTGCTGAAATGCTGAAGACAGATGAAGTCCATCTAGCAGTTTCAGTTTTACTCTTTGCCCCGCTGATGTCAATACAGAATTTAATTTGTATTTTAATTTCCTGTTTAAAAAGACAATTGCTTAAAAAGATCATTTAGTTAGTACCCAAAATTTGGGAAATCTGAGAAATACTTTAACCAAGCTTTCTTGTCCCTGTGCAGCAGGCTTTGATGATGTAATAAAATACTTCTTTTTATCATAGAATCATAGAATAGTTAGGGTTGGAAAGGACCTCAAGATCATCGAGTTCCAACCCCCCTGCCGTGGGCAGGGACACCTCCCACTAAACCATGCCACCCAACGCTATGTCCAACCCCACCTTGAACGCCGCTATATCTCTGAGGAATAAAAAAACCACAGAACCCCACACAATCTCAATGAACCCAAACCAAGCCAAGAACTGAGGCTGTGCTGTTTTCCCACCTGTTGGTCTTTTTCCTTTCCTCTCTCTCCCTCAACAATTTTGAACCAACTAGCCAACCTCAACTTCTGTTCTAAGAGAGAGATGTGAAGGGGACAAAGTTCCTACCAGCTGAGTGATGACTGAGGAGATCAGTGGCTTATTTTGTTGTGTTTGCCAGCAGATGAGCAAGTGCACATATATAGAATCAGAGAAAAGTTTGGGTTGGAAGGGACCTTGAAGTTCATTCAGTTCCAACCCCCTGCCATGGGCAGGGACACCTTCTACTAGACCAGGTTGCTCCAAGCCATGTCCAACCTGGCCTTGAACACTGCCAGGGATGGGGCAGCCACAGCTCCTCCGGGCAACCTGTGCCAGTGCCTCACCACCCTGACAGGGAAGAACTTCTTCCTAATATTTAATCTAAACTTACTCTCTTTCAGTTTAAGCCATTCTCCCTTGTCCTGTCACATGCATGATGCAGCTGAGTAGCACTTTGGTGTCCATAATCAGGTGCTGCCAGGTTAAGGGGTGAAAAACTGAGCCAGCAGCATTGCAAGAGGAGAGCTCAGAGGGCACAAGGTGTGTGTGGGACAGGGAAAGATATGGAGGGACAGAAAATGTTTTGTGTGAAAGGACATAAAAGCTATTGTTGCTTGGTCTGCTGTCCGTGGATTAGCTCATTTCCACAGAGTGCTGTCCCCATAATCACACAGACAGTTCTGCTCTTAAGAAGGGTATTCCTTGGCTGTACACTTTGCTCTTGCTCTGCTTACCTGCTGCACAAGTTGGAAGATGTGCAGGATGATGTAAATAAAGTCCACCCTAGAGAGACAGGCATTGGACATCATCGTGGGTAACTGGATTCTCCTGTATTCTGGTCTTTGATCCTTTGGGATGCTGTGGGAGAAGATCAGCTTTACTAGAATGGGAAGCAGGGCTAAAACTGGAGGTTTCTATGCTGGGTTTTTTCCTGCCATTTGCTTGAATTACAGGTAATTAAACAGGTTGTTGAAACTGCATGATTTGCTTAGTGGTTTAGCTATCTGCAAGTGTTCCTCACTTTATCTGTGCATTTTACCAAACTCAAATGATGGCTTTATCAAGCTCTAAAAGGCTGTTTGTGGTTGATGTTCAAAAGCTCCTGACAACAAATGGGAAGCTTCTGTGAAATAGAAGTATCTTCTTCATGTGGTCTGTTAATTATTTGTATTGCCTTCATATGGAGATCCAGTGCCTCTGAACTATCTAAAAATCTTGTATGTTTAGTGATAAATAACTTTCCTTATTTTAAACCTTCATGACGTAGTGGTCTTTCAAGAGATACAAGTGTGAGCTCTTCTTGTGCCCTAGGAAAATGTGCATTGCTATAGTTGCCATGCATCACCCCAGGAAGTTTGTCTGCCTGTGCTCTGTTGTAGTTCAGCATTGACTGCAGTATGCAAGCCAATTAAGTTACAAGGAGAAAACAGAGAATAAGTGGAAGAGGAGAGACAGTAATAGGTATCAAGATCATATTTCCTCTTTCTCTCTCTGTAATTAAATTAAATTACTGACGTGTGTGGAGACTCGTGGATTGCCTTCCCATAATGTGATTTTATTTTTCACCCCCCAGCTTTTTTCTTCCTGCATAAGGCTATTTTCTTTCTCAGTAGTTATTGGGAGATGTTATTTTCCAGTGAGGGATAATAGAGACTAATTAACCATTAGGCAACATGCACTCACATTATCAAGCAGAAGAGGGCACTAAATCAAAAGCAGCCTGATTATGAAAACCCAGAGCAGAGGAAGGACCCCCTGTCCTCAAAACCTGGAGCTGAACAATAAAGGAAGAAATGAATAATGTGTGCTTTTCCAGTGGACAAAATTGGCTTGATTTTTTTTTCTTTTTTTCTTTTTTATTTTTTTTTTAAGTTTAATTGTGGTTTGGAGAATGTCCAAATCATACAGATCCTTTTAATTCTGCTGTTGTAGTAAGTGACTAATTTCCAATGCAAAGTATTTGGTGCTGAGGCTATTACAATATGAGAGGAGCCAAACCTGGAGTAACTGTGCAAGGCTTGATGGCTCTTGCAAATGAAAACACAATAAGGCTGGACGTGAATGTCTTTGTTTTCATTTACTTGATTAATGAAGTTCTATAAAATCAAAAACACTGCAGCCTTGCCCCTCTTAACTTATTACAAATATCAGCAGTAGAAGGAGGTGACACAAAGTGTTCAGTCCTGGTTATGAACAAAGAGAGAAAGACTTTGAAGTGTTTGAGGTTGTTACTTTATGAGACAGACCTTAGTGGTTTGATTTCCACGCCCTGTCCGTTTGCTTTCAGCATGTCTCTTCGCAGAATCTTGTCTTCTATGCCAGTTCTGAGATCCTCACTTGGGCACTGTCCACATGAGAACGTTTACTGATGGCAGAGCTTGGATGTTCCTATGTGAAAAGTAGCTTCCAATGCTGAAATATTTTGCTATGAAAGGTAAATCTACCTTTAAGGTAATTCTTTTTTCAATTTTTCTTTAAAGCAAAACAGTTAAAAAGAAACTAGGTGGTCTCTGTAAGAAATTTCTTCTTGCAAACCATGAGTTTCCAAAGGGTTTTCCTGTATCAGAAGGGTCCCTTGTGAGCATTCTGTTTTCTGCTGTGTCTGAATTAAGAAAATCAACATATCATGTATATGCCATATATTTTTTTGAGTGAAAATGAGGTAAAGTCCTCTTTCACACTTATTCTAACTTTGATTCTTTCTTCTAAAATATTGCAATTGCTGTATTTTGAAGTATACCTAGCATACAGCAACAAACTTTCCTCCTTTATATCTATGCAATTCCTTCTCTCTTAAAAGCAATGCATATTTATTCAAGGGTAAAATCCCACCTGAAATGGGCTTGTTTCAGCACGGCACTGCTCCCCTCCTTTAATTGCACAACTCCACGTAATTAGCGGCGTTACAGCCCCTGCAATGCTGAGGATCAGATGCTTCTCATGCTTCCCTACTTTACAAGCAAAGCAGTGTTGTAGTTTTAAGGAAGGGAGGGGGTGTGTTTGAGTTTTTTTGGTGGAGGTTTTATTTTATTTTATTCTAAGTTTTAGGCCATTAAGGGGAGACTATAAAGGAGATAGAATGAATTCAAAGATTAGGATTAGACGTGTAATTTAAAAGATTTTGCTGTATAATATAAGCTGGTTTAGTGGCCTAAATCATGAAGAAAATCAAGGGGTAGATAGAAAGTTTAAGCTTGAGTTAACCTGACACTAGCCATGTGTCTTTACAGCACCAAAAATTTGCTTTTGTGGGCAATGAGGAGTCTGAAATTTTGCCTTAAAGCTGTCAGATCTGGAATTCTTCACAGATGGAACCTTTATTTATCTGGTATTTATCCTTGGCAATAGAAATATGCAAATCATCAGATCTATAGACCTCAAATTAGGTCCCATATCCCTGCAAAAATAACTTCAAAAGCTGGTGAGCCGTGCTTGTGCGTGCCAAATTAACCTGATCACCAGTCTGGGTGAGGTGTGTTCCTCCCTGCCACACAGGCAGGAATGGCTGCGGGAGATGGAATGCCTGCCCCTGCAAAGTGTGAGTACCGATTTGCTCGCTAGGATCAATTGGTAGTTTGATCAGCACCTTGCAGTGACATGGATTTAAAACACTGGTGCTTTAAATACTTTCTTTTCCTATGAGTGTGTGGTAGGGTCACAGACAGCATCTTATACAAAACCAAGAACATTCAAATGTTTGAGTTCTGCTGGTGAAGTGATTGCTTCTGGGACAAATGCATACAAGAAAATATCCATCCCAAACAGTCCACTGGGAATTTCCTTCCTTCTTGCCGAGATGGCTTCAGTAGCATGTAAAGCAGCAGCTGGTAATGTCCCTTGTAGCAGGCTGACAACGAATATTGTAGAATCCCAGCTAGTACTTAGCTATATGCCTATTAATATATCAACTGGCTGCTGTGGGTCAGCGTAAAAAATAACTGTTTTCTAGTTGGTACACATATTGGTGTTGGTGTCGTCTGCTCTGATACTTGTATTCTTGAAACTTGTAGGGACTTTGAGATCTGTACCTTTCAATAAAATCGAGCCGAAATTGGCAAATAATGTTGAAGGGACAGGAATTGCACAGATGGATGGATGGACGCACAGATAGCTAGGTCTCAATAAAGCTTGTTTCCTTAGACTAAAATACAGCTTAATTTAGTGATGTTGGAACACTGCACAGCAAAAATGGGATGCTGCTCTATGATTCTATAAGCACAATATAAAGTCTATTAAAATTTCATGTAAAAAATTGAAAAAAAAAAGGACATTTTTTGTTTAGAAATTACCAAGAGCTTTTACTATTGTTCTGTCACTATATTTTTCACGGAGTAGCCTGTATGTTCTGCAAGTCTATCCTGGGAAGGAAAAAACCACTGATTACACTTGTGGAGTTACTCCTACTCCATTAATAATGATTTATAGAATGGTCTGACTGACAGAAGGGTCATGTTATTTCTTCTAGGTCATTTCTTGACCATTTCTTCTGGGTGATACTTGTGGCTTTGAATCCATGTAACTCTCCCCTTTCATCTGAACAACCAAAGGCAGTAAGCTCAGCATACAGAATTAGATAGGCTACAGTCTTTTGGGGATCAATGTTTAAAAAGCAATGTGGACCACAGCTTTCTATATGCAAAAGGAGCAGAGAAGCATCTGTTGAACTGCTGACCCCATGCGATCACACAGCAGTATCCCAACAACGGCAGTTTCGAACTGACTGCAGGTTTACATGGTGAGTGGGTGAAAAGGACTGCTATTATCTTCCTTTTTCAATAGCTGCATCATTTATAACTTTGGAAACTATTCAGGTGGAAACTGAAATGTAGCAGAGATGTGCTTTTGCACACTGATGAAGGTGAAGTGTGTTTGTGTGTGACTGTACCTGCTGCTCAGTGCCGTGAGGGCTCCTGCTAAAAAGAATGTCAGACTTTTACAGTGTGCAGGCACAAGGGGGCCCAAATCAGTTTGAACAGAAAACCTTCAGTCTTAAGAGCTCCTTCCGAGCAAGTGGCTTTGCAATGTTGAAAGTCTCGTTGGCAATGTGGTGTGTTGTTTTTTTTTTTGTCTATAATTAACATGAAATGCTTCCTGTTCAGCTAAGACTCGTCTGTATATTTCTGTGAAATGCAAAAAAGGGTATAATGGTTAAATCCCAATATTTGTAAAGAAGATCAATTCTGACCTAAACCTCTCAGATTGGGTTAGATAAAGACAGCCTCAGTATGTTCCCACATGACATCCTTGTCTCTAAGTTGGAGAGACATCAATCTGATAGGTGGACCACTCGGTGGATAAAGAACTGGCTGGATGGCCGCACACAAAGAGTTGTGCTCAATAGCTCAATGTCCAGCTGGAGACCAGTAACGAGTGGTGTCCCCCAGGGATCAGTGTTGGGACCGGTCTTGTTCAACATCTTTGTGGGTGACATGGACAGTGGGATTGAGTGTGTCCTCAGCAAGTTTGCCGATGACACCAAGCTGTGTGGTTCGGTTGATACATGGGAGGGAAGGAATGCCATCCAGAGGGACCTTGACACGCTTGTGAGGTGGGCTGATGCCAACCTGATGAAGTTTAACCATGCCAAGTGCAAGGTCCTCCACCTGGGTTGGAGCAATGCCAGGCACAGCTACAGATTGGGCAGAGAAGAGATTCAGAGCAGCCCTGCAGAGAAGGACTTGGGGGTGTTGGTCGATGAGAAAATGAACATGAGCCGGCAGTGTGCGCTTGCAGCCCAGAAAGCCAACCGTATCCTGGTCTGCATCAAAAGGAGTGTGACCAGCAGGTCGAGGGAGGTGCTCCTGCCCCTCTACTCTGCTCTTGTGAGACCTCACTTGGAGTATTGTGTGCGGTTCTGGTGTCCTCAACATAAAAAGGACATGGAACTGTTGGAACAAGTGCAGAGGAGGGCCACGAGGATGATCAGGGGACTGGAGCACCTCCCATATGAAGATAGGCTGAGAAAGTTGGGGCTGTTCAGGCTGGAGAAGAGAAGGCTGCGTGGAGACCTCATAGCAGCCTTCCAATACCTGAAGGGGGCCTATAGAGATGCTGGGGAGGGACTCTTCATTAGGGACTGTAGTGAGAGGACAAGGGGTAACGGGTTCAAACTTAAAGAGGGGAAGTTTAGATTGGATCTGAGGAAGAAATTCTTTACTGTGAGGGTGGTGAGGCCCTGGAATGGGTTGCCCAGGGAAGTTGTGAATGCTCCATTGCTGGCGGTGTTCAAGGCTGGGTTGGACATAGCCTTGGATGGCATGGTTTAGTGGGAGGTGTCCCTGCCCATGGCATGGGGGTTGGAACTCGATGATCTTAAGGTCCTTTCCAACCCTAACTATTCTATGATTCTATGATTCTGTGTGCTCAGTTTTTGATCGGACTCTGACAATGCATCCCATATTGACAAGGAAGTAATGGCTTGTGCATTACAAATCCGGCTAATTTCAAAACTGATGTGCTCCAGCAGAGATGGCTGACTCAAGAAAACCTGACGCTGATGTTCCAGCATTGCTCCTACAAGTCACTGGCTGACTCAGTCTTGAAAGCCTGGGGCTCTACAGGTGCTTGTATGCACAGACAGCTCATTCTCCTACTTACCAAAATCAAGTGTGACAAACTAATTACACCTCTAGGGCTGGATATAGTCATTGGGAGGGATTTTTGAAAGTGGGCACCTGTTTGTACCTTTCCAAAGCTGAGCTGAGGGTTACCAAGACCCTGTCTGCTGTGGGGTTTCCCCTCATCTTTGCTGTCTACATTCTGTACATCAACTTGTTTATCAATGACCTGGAAGAAGGGCTGGCATGTGCCCTTGGCAAGTGTGCTGGTAATATAAAGTTGGGGGAAGTGACTGATACACCTTAAGGCTGTGCTGCCATTCAGCAGGACCTTGATAGGCTGGAGAATTGGGCAGAGAGAAACCTAATGAGGTTCAACAAGCACAAGTGCAGGGTCCTGCACCTCGGGAGGAAGAACCCCAAGTACCAGTACAGGCTGGGGCTGACCTACAAGAAAGCAGCGCAGCTGAGAAGGACTTAGGGATATTGGTGCATGATAAATTGACTATGAGCCATCAGAGTCAGGAAGGAAAAGAGTATCCTGGAGTGTATCGGGAGGAGTTTGGCCAACAGGTTGATGGAGGTGATCTCCCCATCTGCTCAACCCTGGTGAGGCCACATCTAGAGTACCGTGTCTAGTTCTGAGCTCCTCACTACAAGGTAAGACAAGGAGATACTGGAAAGGGTCCAGCAGAGGGCCACAAGCACGATCTTCTGAGGAGAGGCTGCAGGAGCTGGGCCTGTTTGGTCCAGGGAAGAGCAGACTGAGAAGGGATCCCATTAATGCATATAAATATCTCAAAGGAGGGTGCCAGGAGGATGGTGCAGAAACTCTCTTCAGTGGTGCCCAGCAACAGGCTGAGGAGCAATGACCATCAACTAAAACACAAGAAGTTTCATCTCAACATGAGGAAGAACTTCTTTACACTGAGGGGGGAAGAGCACTGGAACAGGCTGCCCAGGCGGGTCGTGAAGCCTCCCTCTCTGGAGACATTCATTACGTGCCTGGACTTGTTCCTGTGTAACCTGCTCTAGGTGGCCCTGCCTGGATGCTCTTCAGAGGTCCCTTCCAACCCTATCGACTGTGGCTCCCGCCACCTCTGAACACGAAGCCCCGAACCATGCCCTGGCGCCAGGCTGCCGTGGGGCAGGTCCCACCGCCGCGCCAAACGCCGCCCCCTCAGGGGAGCCTCGCGCCCCGGCCGGCGCAGCGCCCCCAGCGGGCCCCCGCGCAGGCGCGCGGCAGCCGCGCATGCCCGCAGCGCCCCCGCGCGCCGAGCGGCGCGAGCATGTGCAGAGGCGGCGGCTCGGCTCTGCTCGGCGCGGGGGGGGGGCCGGGGGCCGGGGCCGGGCAGGTTGCTCCGCTGCGCCCGCCCCTCCAGCAGTGGGGTGGCCCCGGCCCCGGCTCTGCCCCTGCCCGGCGGCGGCCACCGCCGGCTGCTCTCGGACCGGACTGGCGACGGACGCGGCCTCCGGGCGCACGGGCACGGTAAGGGTGCGGCACCGGCTCCTGCCTCCGCGGCGGGCGGGACGGGCGCTGACAGGCGGCCCTGCCAGGGAGAGAGAGAGCGAGCGAGGGAGGGAGGTAAAGAAGGGGGGCGAGCGGGCGGCCGCCCCCGGAGGGGGCCGCGGGATCGGCTTGTCCCGTTTTGGGGGCTGCCGCCGAGGCGCGTCGGGCGGGCTCGGGGTGGCGGGGTCGGGAGTTGCTCCGGCGGCATCTCCCCTCCTCCCCTTCCCCAGCTGCACTTTCGGTTTCGCGTGGGGCGCGGGGCTGGGAGCAGGGGAGCGGCCGTGGGGCCGGGGCCGCCCCTCATCCCCTCTCCACCGTCCGGCCCGCGAGCGTCCGCGCCGTGCCCCGCTGGCGGAGGGGGCACTGGGGGCGGCGGGTGGTTCCCGGCGGCTGTCAGTGTAAACAGAGCCCCGAGGCGGCCGCGGCCTGCCGCGCCGGGCCCCGCTGCTCCTGCGGCGGCGGGAGCGGGGCGGCGGCCGGGGCAGCGCGGCGGGGGCAGCGCCTTGTTTACACAGGGCGTCGGGAGAACATGGCAGCTCGGGAGTGCTGGTCAGCCGCTGTCATGCGTGCTGGCGGCGGGGGAGCCCCGCCGGGCCTGCCGCCTCCCGCCTGGCCGCCACACGCCCCGCGGTCGCTGCTCCGGCTGCGCCCTGGCCAAAGAGCTCAAGTCCGGTGTATTCCTAATTACGCCTCGCCGCGCCTGTAAAGCGTAGTACTGGTCAGCCCTGCTGTTCGTGCTTATCTGTTGCCTTTTGGGATGTGTTCTCTCACAGTGGGTCTGTTTTCTCCACTTAAATAATTCAGTTCTTCGTTCTGCGTGTTCCCTCCCTTATGGCTAGTCGCTGTCATGGTCCTTGTGAGCTTTTTAACCGTTTACCTTCTTCAGCAAAGGTGGCTAAACCTTCCCGGCCGCCAGCTTGAAACCAGTTAGTTTGTGAGGAGGGTTCTTCATCTGCTGTGCCCGACCTCTTGTCCTTTGAGGCTGTCTTCTGAGTGCTGATAATTATTCACTTTTGTTACAACTTAATCATGAAGCTTTTTGGCACTTTCTGATTAGTGCATACATGCATCGAACTTTGAGAGCTTGCTAGTTACTCAGGACACGTAGCATGAAGTGAAGTTGAACGCAGGGATATACGGGTATAAGCATTAGAGAATTCTTGAGACTCTGTAAAAAGAGTGCTCTAACAATAAAATTACAAAGCAGTTCAGGTATTTCTGTGGCCTAAAAACCATGGAGATAGCATGTTTGTGTGTTTTGTGCTATAACCTTGAAATGATGCAGAACCGTGGACGTTGATTTAGGGAAAGCTCAAAGGACATACAGAAATGTCTGTTATTAAGGGTACGTTGAAAAGCCTATGTCATTGTTTGAGAGGCGATGTCGTGAAGCTGTCTATTGTACTGAGTACTGCAGGAGAGACCTGGGTCAGTGACTGTTACAGCAAAACTGAACTTTATTTCAAGGATATTAAAGAAATTACATATAAGTCTACAAACCGGTATGTAGTGGCTGTGATCTAAGAACCTCTTCCTCTCTTTCCCCTCATGCCATCTCTGGCAGTGGACAGGGTCAGCTGCTCTAGGAAGGGTTCTGGGAGCAGGATGGTTATTTTCTGTGGTCCCTTCAGTGGCATACTCTTTGCATCTCTCCGGTTTCAGTAATACCTGGTTCAGAAGGTCCCTAAGCTTCGGACTCTGTGTGCATCTCTCTGTTTAATAGTTGTATAAGCCCTTCAGGGGCTTTGCTTCCATAAAGCTGTCTACCTTAAAACTTACTCTTTTGCCATCTAGAATATCCTATGAAAATGAATTACATAGCTTGTGTGTGCTACTTCCTTTTGTGTGTATGTGCTGTGGTTTTTTGGTTTTGTTTTTTTTATTAAACCGGCATCCTCAGCCCTGCTCTTTTATTATGTAAAACGATGAATAATTGCTCCCTACTCTGGCTTGTGGGGGAGTGGAAATGGATGTTAAGGACCAACAACCGAGCGGATGGAAAGAGAAATGCTGGCATAAAGTGAGGGTATAAAGTGTGTGAGTCCTGTCAGAAGGAAGAGAAGGTTTGAGGGATCTTTAAATAGAGAGCAGTGGGAAGAGAGCCTGTTAATAGGATGAAATATGGGAAGGTCCAGGAGAAGCCTGCTGGGGCCACAAAGCTTTGTGCAGAACGTTAATAGTTTTTAAGTGATTATAAGCTTATGTTTTGGGGCTCATCAGCTTTAGCTGTTGAGGTTTCCGAGCAAACTCTGGATGGTCAGATTATCAAATTAAATATGTATGGAAGGAGTTCCTCAAGGTTCTTGCTGGATTTGGTACATCATTCATTTGATCCAATGTAATAATTTATGTGTGTTCAGCAATAAAGTTATTGCCTTGTTGCATGGAAACTGCTGAGGTGTGATGTGGCCAGAACTACTTGCTTTGTGGATTCCTCATTTTCATCTCCTTTGCTGTAACTTCTAGAGATTTACCTCTCGTATGAAGATAGGCTGAGAAAACTGGGGCTGTTCAGCCTGGAGAAGAGACGGCTGCGTGGAGACCTCATAGCAGCCTTCCAATACCTGAAGGGGGCCTATAGGGATGCTGGGAAGGGACTCTTCATTAGGGACTGTGGTGAGAGGACAAGGGGTAATGGGTTTAAACTTAAACAGGGGAGGTTTAGATTGGATATGAGGAAGAAATTCTTTACTGTGAGGGTGGTGAGGCCCTGGAATGGGTTGCCCAGGGAGGTTGTGAATGCTTCATCCCTGGTGGTGTTCAAGGCTGGGTTGGACATAGCCCTGGATGGCATGGTTTAGTGGGAGGTGTCCCTGCCCATGGCAGGGGGGTTGGAACTGGATGATCTTGAGGTCCTTTCCAACCCTTACTATTCTATGATTCTCTGATTCTATGTAATGTATAAAGTGCTGTAAATTGTATGGATTGTTCCTGTGACCTTGTGAATGCAAATATATACTTTGTATCATCTTTTTGAGTATAGCCCCCAGTGCTTTAGCTATTTGCAAGTTGTTGTCTGATTTTTTTAGTTTCATTTTTTTACTCTGTTAGGTTTTTTTGGTAACTTTTTTTTTTTTCTTCCAGGTTTTAGACTTTTCTGAGTTTCAAAAATAAAAAAAGGAAGTTAATTCACCATTTCTTCTGCACATGCCTATGTGAATCAATTAGCTGGAGGCGTAAAAATTATCTAAGAAAATACATAAAAAAGACCTTTGGGTTGACACAGTTTTTTACAGTGTGTGCCATGGTTTATGTGTATCAGAGTGATAGTGACATTTACGTGTGTATTCGAGGTGCTGCCTATGAAAGACCACCTTTGTGCCCTTAGGAAGCCTTGTCACAGCTAGCGGGATCCTGTATTTCTGTGTAACTAATTTCATTTTAAAGCTGACAACTTTTTTTTTTTTGTTTGTTTGATTAAACGAAAGGAAGGCCTTTATGGAAAAAAAAGTTGTGTGAGATGCTACTGCTGGCTGCAGTCCTGCCCTTGCGGTTGCCTCTGTGTAGGTATCCGCATAAATCTCTTCTCAGGATTTGGGATGCCAGGGGAATAAAAGGGGGACATTGTTCTAAGTACTCTTATGTTTCTTCTGAGTGCTGCAGGAGCAGCTGCCTCTAGTCACTGCTGCCCAGGCTTCTGCATGTTTGTCTTGTTTTGCTCTGTGCATACAAGTTGTGTGGATCTTTTTTTCAAGCATTGATTTTTTTTGTTTGCTTGTTTTATAATTTAAATAAAAGCATACTAAAGCTATTTGCAGATTTCTATTTAGAGTTTTATTTTAAAGCCGGTCTTGAATAGCTTCACTCTGAGCCTGGCCTAGTAGAATTGACATTCTGCCATCCTTTCCATGCTGTTTTTTCAATTATTATTATTTTTAATTCTGTTGAGTTGCATGTTTGCTTTTCTGTTAACTCGATACGTGGTTGTCCACAGGAGGATTGACTTAAGATTCTGTTTTTTGTGGAACTACTACTCATTCATCACAGTTGTGATTAGCAGTGTTTTAAGCTTCTCTGGTATCCGCTGAATACACGAGAACAATGTGGATCTCTTGTAGGCAGACACTCGGATATGTAATGTAGGCTGTGTAAATGCACTATTAAATATGTGAGTAAACTGTTTGGTATTTGGTAGTCTTTATGACAAGTGCTTTGTAGCCTCTGAAGATGTACTTACTGTAATTGGTTGTCTTGACCAGGGAAAATGATTAAAATTTTGGGTCTTTGTTATGTCTTTTGTAGTGGTAAACAGTTAGAAACCTCTTGCTGTTGAGGCAAAGAATGTGGCTTCAAGACTCAGATCTTTGGTTTTGTTTTTTTCTTTTTTTTGATGGTGGGAGCACCTGGACTTATTTTTCTTTTCCCATGACATATGTATAAAAATAAAGGATGATACAGCAAAGGTGATGCCCCTATTGTAAGGGATGTTCCAAATGTTTCAGAGCTAGTTTCTCTCTATTTTCCCATGTATGGATGTCAGGTCTGTAACAAAACGATTTGGTCACATCTTTTGGAAATGTCAGATTTATTTTTTTTCCTCTCTGATGTCCTCCCATATTTTGCTTTGTGCAAGCACCTGTCCAGAGAGGAATTCAATTTGTGGTGTGGGTGGGGTTTTGTATTTTAAAATCTTTCTGCACACTGTTTTGTAATTCAGAAGTAGTTGTACTTTGAACCAGCTTCTCTGCTGGCTAATTGTATCGCTGGGAATAACCTGGTCCTCTTACAAGTCTGAATCATCTCTTTCTATAAGAATCTGAGTCTAATTATCTTTGGTGTTTTTGTCTCAGTCAGCCTTGGGAAATGTGAATTTTGGAACTGATTTCTGCAAGTGGCTGGGCAGTCTTTTCCTTTTACAGAAGTGGAGTTAGTCATGAGTTGCTGGGCAGAAGAGGAGGAGTACGTTCAGTATTCTGCTGGAACTGCAAGGAAAGGTGAAAAGATTCCACAAGGCCATGCTGCTTAGAGAAAGGGAAGACGGCGAATGCTTAGCTGGTTCATTCAAAAAGGAGCGTGTCTGCAGGAGTCTGATGTGCATTTAGGTGCGTGGGGTGTGTTTGGTGTTTGCTTTAACTTGAAACTTGTAAACCAGACCTGACTGAAACTCTTTTAACTTCCCACGTGCTGGCCAGGGGACTTGCCTTTTTCCCCACCCTGTCAGGTTTTTGAAGAGGTTGCTGAATAGCAAGGCTCTTACTATGAAGTTCGAATCCTGTTGTACGACAACTCTGGGCCTGTAATTTATTCGTTGCCTTGTCTGTTCTGTGCATTCAGTCTAAAGACAGTGTCCTTTTAATGAATGCTGAGGTTTAACATCTCTCTGATTCTTCTGTATATTCTTCCCTGTAAGGTTCTTACTATGAATTTCTGCTGGAACTGGAAAATGTGGATTATAATAATAATTATAAAATGTGGATTTATGTTCCTGCATTGCCCTGTCTTCACTTCTATAGGTAATTGGTAGTTTATGTAGAGAGAAATCAGTGCAAGGGTCATCTGAACCTCTTGTAACCTAGGAGACAGAAATAGCAGGTTTTTGACATGATCTGATCTAGTTCAGTTGCTACAATTTGACAGCTGTTTGGACACCTGTGTGGGATTATAGTACATAAAATATGAATATATGGTAAATATGGTCTTGTTTATGATTGTTTATTTGCATTAATGTACTGTGTGAGAACTAAATTAGCTTTGTGACATGCTTAAGCTATGCAAGGGTACTACATGAAGTGCTGTATTTTCTTTATACATAG
Organism: Amazona ochrocephala; assembly: GCA_039720435.1. Lineage (NCBI taxonomy): Eukaryota > Metazoa > Chordata > Aves > Psittaciformes > Psittacidae > Amazona > Amazona ochrocephala. The sequence continues at coordinate 70,444,554 of CM077879.1, forward strand.
ATGCAAGTCTGAATTTCAGGAATAATGCTGATGTTTGAAAATGCATGGAGGCTATACTTCCAAATTAAAATGTAATTTCCATTCTTTGGACTTCTCTTTTAGGCTACGATTGCTTGGCAGGATTTCTAGTGTGGATGTAGATAGAAAACTGTAGAAAAGGAAGAAAGTTTTTACGGTAAAAGTGGTTTAGGTTTTTTTTGTTTTTTTGTTTTTTTTTTTTTACTTAATTCCTGATGGATTAGTGTTTCCATAAACAGCTGGTTTTCTACTTTGCATAGTTGCGAATGTAAAGACTTCTAAAATAATGTGGTAATTGAAAGGCAGGTAAGGAGTCGGCTTTCTGAGCTAAAAACCTGGAGGGGGCACATGTGTGAAGCTCCAGGAATGCTTGCTAAAGGCTTTCCAGCTTGAGACTTGTGTAGGGAGCGGAGGAGGACTTTGCTTTCTTTTTCATCAAGGAAAATACTGATAATCGAAAAAGTCCTGCTGGCTTTACAAATGAAACAATGGAAGATGAAGTATTACAGTGGTGGTGTTGTCGGGGTGTTTTTTTTTGCGTGTGTGTGCTGTTACAAAAGAGGTATTTTTAGGTATGAATCATACTTTCTCATCTCAAGTTGACTGCCTATATAAGCAAAAAATGCCGTTTATTTTTTTTCTCCCTAAATTGTGTATATTCCAAGAGGAATGATAAAATATATCTTGTGATTATTCTGCTGCTACTATGACAGCTGTTGTTTTGATTCGTTTATTTTTGTGGTAACCTGCCATCCACAGTAGCCAGACGGCTACTGACTTTTTGTGCTCAGTTGATATGGCAACAGAACTGGTGCCTTTCTGAGCATATTTTTATGGTGTGCTGGAGGATCCTCAATACCTTTGATTAACTAAAGTTTTCAAACAGTTTTTGCATAGTTGTGTTTTTGATATTTTTTTTTTTGTTGACTTTCTTGCGCAGTTCACATCCAGTTGGGAAGATCAGTAATTATCACTTCTACTAGTACACCTAAACTGTTGTGCCTAGAAAGAGTTCCATGGCCATAGGAAGCCCAGTTACTGTGCATGAATCTGAGCTAGCTTTTCCCTGTATGTGCAAGGATAATGTAGTTTAAGCTGGCTGTGTGCTACTGGAAGCAGGCTTTTTTGAGTTTACCCATCAGAGTATTAACTATAATTTTTCTTTCTTCAGTATATGTTGGAAGATCCTGTTTTCTTGCAGATCTTGGTGCTTCTGCTAGCTTTAGAAATGGATGAGTTTTATTAAAAATGCTGGGCTAAATTCTGGCTTCTGTTATACAGCATTGATCTCGGTGGAGTTACTCCAAGGGTAATTGATAACAGACTGGGTTTTTATGTTTCACGTGGAATATGTGCTTTCTGTTCTAAGAAGCCAAACTTCTTAGTTTGCATCTTGAAGTAGTAAACCGCTCCTCATGGCCCAAGGTTTATGAAGACACATTATTTGTCTCTTCTAAAGGCAGGATATGAGTAATAATAGTTATTCAGAATAAATAAATAGCAGTTGTTTAGAAACAAAGCACTGCTGTTAAGCTAGCTTTAAAGAAATTCACAAAGATGGAGGTTATGTATCTTTGTAAATTCAGTGAGTCCACTGCATACCCAAATTGAAGCATTATGATATGGAACAACTCCTTTTGGTTTAGTAAGAATTTCTTCTACAGGGAAAAGAATAAAAGAGGAACTGCTACAATACTTCTTATTTCAAATAAAACTCTAGATGATGAATCAGGCATGTGTTTGTGAGATGTGTATTATGTATGCATTACTTTAAAAAGGCAGTATGTTTGAAAGCTTCATAAAACTAGTTATGAAACTTAGGAAACTATAGCTTTATGAAATTACTATGAAACTAGTAAAACAAAGAAGAAAATTCCATCTCTGAATTTAATAGGAAAACAGTAACTTTAGAAAAGCTGCACTAACTCAAAATGTGTGTATGTCTCAAAAAGATTTTAGTTGATATTTGACCTCAGTGAGAAATTAATGATTCTGGCCCATGGAGGGACAAAATAATATCTATTATTGTTTTAAAATTGTGTGCAATTTAGCAAATGGCAAAGAACCCAACTGAAATTGTCTTATCTTAGTATTAAAAGTTAGCGTGAAACTTGTGTTGTATGGCAGTATTCACTCAGCACATTGTCTCATATGTTCTGTTCAGTGATGCCCTCTTTTGATGTTCAGATGTAGCATGCAATAGGTTTCATAAATGTTGGAAGACTTCTGAATATAGCCTGTGCTACTAACTTCAAATCGTTTTGTGTTTCAGACACCTCTGCCTCACTGTTCAACAGAAGTGGATTATGAATTTAAGCCTTTGATAACTACAGGCTGTCAGCATTACTGTCTTCGAGATAGATAACAACTCTCAAAGCATCTTCAGGGGATGCACCATGACATCAGCAGTGATTGACACAGGAGGCCCGGGTCTGGAGCTCGACAGCAATGAAATAAAAAATCAAGAGGTTAGGAAAAAAAATATTACTTATTTACTAGCAAACTTTACAACTTTTATCTTAACATGAAAGAAAATTTCACCGTAAACTTACTGTAAAAACAAGTGAAATGGATTAGAGATTGTTGTATGAGGAGGAAGAGAGCAGACCATATTTAATATGTCTTTTATTATCACAGAGAAGTGGGAACAGTAAGTTTTAAAGTCTGCAGTACACCTGTAGAATGGGTTACCAAAATTGTATTCTCTGCTAAGCATCTCTTTAAAGTGAAGATCTTGGATGTGTCTTGAGGTGTAGAACATGAGGAGCAGAACAACAGAAGGACCTTTTTCAGAGTTAGCCAATTTGATGTATTTGCTCATATTTTGCATTCTTATAAACAAGTAATAAATACATTCTACTGTCCTGTAGCTTGCAGTAAATTAAATCTGACAGGGCTCCAATTCTGCAACACTTTAACAGATTAAATATGCTGTTACAGGTGTTTTGGTCCCTAAATAAATATATATGGACGTATGGGCTTTGAAGTAGACAGTTCTTTTTTGATAGCTTACATACTTGATCCAAAACATGAGCGTTCATAAGGTACCAGTCAGATGTAGGTATGTTGCAGAATATATGCAAAGGTCTGATTACATTTCATGGAGCTGAGGGACAAGAAACACTTCCACAGCTGAATGTCTTAATTAGAAGACTTACTTTTTTCCTGTATCTTGAAGCCGTCTGATGCTTTAAATTTGAAGTGTGTAAAGCCAGGAAAATGTCTTTGAGGTTGAGGAAGGTCCCTTTGGAGGATGATAAGCTGTCTTTTTTTTGGTTTGGTTTTGTTTTTTTTTGTTTTCTCTTTTTTTTTTTTTTTTTTTTTTTTTTAAAAAAAGTGCCTTGCTTTAGAAGACAATTTCCTTTAAAAATCTTTATTCTCAATATTCCATGAAATATTTAAGAGCATAAGAGAAAAATATTGATGTAGAGTTCAAGTCAGCACTTCAGTATTTAGAGCATTTTTTTTTTATTATTTTTTATTTTAATTTAATTTTATTTTATTTTCCCCTCTTTCTATAGGAAAATGAGCCAGTCTCTGAATTCCCCGCAGTGATTGTGGAGCCAGTTCCTAGTGCCAGACTAGAACAGGGATATGCTGCACAGGTCCTGGTTTATGATGACGAGACTTACCTGATGCAAGATGTAGCAGAGGAACAAGAAGTTGAGAGTGAAACTGTGGAAACAGGTAGATTTATTTTAATTTTTTTCACCTATGAAATTTTTATACTTTTAGAAGTTCCTGAGGAATGTGACTTTGTGTTTACCCACAGGATGAGATCCTGACCTGGGTTCACATCTCTTCCCTCTAAGCTTAGTTTTTTTGTAGCATAGGTGGCGACTGGATTGGGGCTTGGCAGGTAAAAATGTTACCTTAAGTTCAGGTGACATTGTAACACCGTGTACCCTTATGGGCAGTTTTTTTCCTTTGTTGCTTACTTATGCAGGGAGCTCACTAGACAGCTAAACTGAGTTTTTAACAAAATCAGCTAAGCCATGAAGCTGGTTAGAGTTTAGTTCCACAATGCATCTGAGCCAAATAACTGCAGGGAAGTTGGCATTATGAATTGCATGGTTCTACCCTATCTTCCAACTCTTCTCCCTTCCCACAGACTCTGTCCTCTGTCCTTTGCTATCATGCCTTTTTGGTCCAAGAGTGACTTTGCTGCTGGTTTAGTGGCAAGAGTACACGGCTGGGGAGGATGGAGTTGGACTGTCCTTTTATGGGCAAAAAGCCTAATAGATTGAAAATTAACCCATCAATATTGTAAAATAACAAGTTACGAATGGAGAAAGGAGGAGAGCTTTGGCATTAAAGCAGCTGACCTGTGTGGTGATAAACATGTCTCTTTCTGTACACCTCTGTCCAAAGAACACGTTCAGGAGCTTTGAACTTTGAGGGTGATCAAAGTCCGTTTAAGCTGTGTGAAGAAACAGAAGTTGTGCTTCTATGGGAGCCTAATTTTATCTCACTGCCGTGCTGCTGCTGTGCTGCATTCCTGTTGTCCCTCCCTTTTGCTTTCTTGTGCTACTTCTCATACTCATTGGATGTTTTTTAGCCATTTCAGTATGCTACTTTTGCAAGAAAAAAATAGCAAGGAAACCCTCACCTGTTGTGTATTTTTGCTCGGTTATCTTTTGATGGGTGAGCATGTTGGCATGGCTCAGCCAAGGGCCTGATGAGTGCTGGGGTAGGGAGTGCATACAACTGCAATCAAAGGGAGAGCAGGTCTTCTTGGGCACTCTGTACTGAACTGATGAGACCACTTGACTAGAAAATGGATAGCATATGTTTCTATCCTTGGGCTGCTTAATTTAGGGTTGGAATTTGAATTCATGCTAGGAGGCAAGTACAACAAAGCTGAGAGACTCTTGGCAGCCCAGTAAATATATGTGCATTCCCATCAGATTAGGTAGGTTTTAGTGCAGATTTCTTTGTAAACAGTGGATGCTGTTGTTCATACATCTTTCTGAATCTGGATGTTCATCTCATGCAGCACTGCATCAAAAAGTCACATGCATCATCTTCATAAGATGTGTGTGAATGAATCGTTCAGGTTTTCAGAGGATACTTAGTTTACTCAAAGGTGTTTTGAATTAAATATGCTAATTACAAGTTCAACAAATTCATGTAAAGATGAGATAGGAGATTTTGTTAAAATTATTGTTATTTGACTATGGCAATAAAACTTTTTAAGCTTAAAGTGGGAATTGAGGGTGATTTTTCCCAAGAAGCTGAGTCTTAAAAATTAAACTTATATTTTAAAATTTTCAAGAGCTTTTATAACTGTTAATGATAGTATCACTTGCACTTTCAAAAGGTCTTAGGAAGAGGTAATTTCCCCTTGTGCACCTGTTCCCATACTCCTACTTTTCATGGTTACTTTTATATAAAGCATTAATCCAGTGCAGTTTTCATGGTGTTATTATATATGACAGTGAGTAATGGTTCTTGCACAGAGCTTGTATCTAATGTTGATGAAAGAAGTGCTTAGTTTAGACTGTTCTGAGGGAGGCAGTCCTGTGGGGCATGTGTTTTGACTGATGTTTTGGTACACTCAAGGGTCTTGCTGAATTAACTGCTAATATAGAGAGGTAAAATGGGCAAGGGAAGAGATAACTAGGCTGCGGATAGGAAGCAGTTTGATGTTGGAGAGATGATAAAAGATGCCATAGTAAATGTTAATAAGAAAGTAGGCTAAGGCAGGAACAAGCGAAGAAGGTATAATCGTGTTTATCTAAAGAGCATTTTCAAGATGTTTTCTCAAACACATTCCTATATTATGCTAGTGATCCTGATTTAGATAGGTGCAACTGTTTGAATTCTTTGCATCTTAGAAGAAAAATCCTTTGTTGCTAAATTATAAATATCAGTTGGTTGCTACAAAAAATTTCACATCATTTGATAAATGAATAGTTGTTGCACCAAAAATGAGTAAACTTAATACCTTTTGTGGCTCTAGATTGTACAGGCAGCATGTGAAACACTAAAAACTCATCTTGAAGAAGTCTTGGCAGTATTTGGAGTAATACATGCCCACATAACCTAGTACACTCCCTGTTGTCAGTATCTCTACTGTTGCCCAGGGACCAGAGTTGTTTGTTTTCTTTTCCCTTCTTGTGACATTCCATAGACAATTTCAGTGACTACTGATTTAAATGCTTTATAATGTTACAACTTATGTATTTCAAGAGCTTTGAGCTACTTTGCAGTTAATCTAAAGCTGCGTAATTTAGTAAAATGTAGCATTATTCTAGCCTTCAGAGATAGGGATCAGTACCACTGTGGTAAAGGTAGTCTGGTAGCTGATGTGGTAAAATTTACTTGTGACGCTGAAGAGATGATTTGTGCTGTGTACTGAATAGATCTATTTGTGGTTTGCTATTCTGTGACTGGATTTGAGACTGTCTGGACTGTAAGGACTGTCAGTGCTGATCCAAGGGCAGAACTGGGACCTGTAATGTTGTTCTATATTAAAATCCTCACATTTTTGAAACCACAATTCAAGCAAAATATGGGGTTGGAACTGGATGATCTTAAGGTCCTTTCCAACCCTAACTATTCTATGATTCTATGAGTATAAATAGCTGTATCTCTAAACACTGATGAATTTTTATTTAATCCTAGTGGAGTACAGGGTTCCTTTGCTTGTCAGACTCCTTTCAGCATCTTTCCCAGTAATCTGTTTTGTTTCATTAATCAAGGATGATTATTTATAATTAATTCCTTAACTATAAAATGAACCCATTAACTATAAAAGTAAAACCCAAGGGTGTTTTAACAAACAACAAAGACTTAGTGGTTCAAGTTACTTTTTTTTCCTGGAATAGGACAAAAAAAAAAAAAAAAGTCTGTCTGGTTCTAATAGACAAAAATTTGCCAAAGGAGTTTTTTAGGAAAAATAAAATGTAGGAATTTTCATCTTTTCAAGTGACCTTATGACTTTCTTAGTGGAAGTATTGAGTGCCTTCTGTAACGTCTGAAAGGGAAAGGAGAAGCTTTAGGTAGACAGTGTTTAAATTTCTTTTTCTGTGCATATGGTATCATTCTTAGGAACAATACCTCTAAACTATAGTGGACCGAGATACATTCTTAAAATTTAGTTTACTGCAACAGTGGAAGTGTTCATATCATGCAGCCCAGAAAGCCAACCGTATCCTGGGCTGCATCAGAAGCAGCATGACCAGCAGGTCGATGGAGGTGATCCTGGTCCTCTACTCTACTCTTGTGAGACCTCACTTGGAGTATTGTGTGCAGTTCTGGTGTCCTCAACATAAAAAGGACATGGAACTGTTGGAACAAGTGCAGAGGAGGGCCACGAGGATGATCAGGGGACTGGAGCACCTCTCGTATGAAGATAGGCTGAGAAAGTTGGGGCTGTTCAGCCTGGAGAAGAGAAGGCTGCGTGGAGACCTCATAGCAGCCTTCCTGTATCTGAAGGGGGCCTATAGGGGTGCTGGGGAGGGACTCTTCATGAGGGACTGTAGTGAGAGGACAAGGGGTGATGGGTTCAAACTTAAACAGGGGAAGTTTAGATTGGATATGAGGAAGAAATTCTTTACTGTGAGGATGGTGAGGCCCTGGAATGGGTTGCCCAGGGAAGTTGTGAATGCTCCATTGCTGGCGGTGTTCAAGGCTGGGTTGGATGTAGCCTTGGATGGCATGGTTTAGTGTGAGGTGTCCCTGCCTATGGCAAGGGGGTTGGAACTCGATGATCTTAATGTCCTTTCCAACCCTAACTATTCTATGATTCTTCATAACAATTATTAATTATATCCAGATTTTGTGGTTTGCATGTCCTGAGTAGTTATCTGTCCTTTAAGTAATTAGCTCTTCAATTTTAGGCTTTATTCAGCAAAACCTTTGTAGTTTACATAACAGTAGAATCTGCTGTCCTCAAAGAAGCAGTCAGTCTGAAATTGCCAGTTGCTATAGTTCTGTTTGTCACGACACAGAGCCCATAATGTGGGTGTGTAAGTGTTGTAACGGGGTAATCTGATCTTTGAGCTTTCCATATGTGCAATGCTGAAGGGTCCCATAGTCATGAGCTGCAAATCTTGTACGTGGAAGTTGTGTAACCTTTTAACTAAATAAGGCATTAAATGAGTATTTATGTAGAATAATGCTGTTTTAAAAATGCCAGGTTGTCTACAACATCGTCATTAAAATCGATTAGTACTTTCTGAAGTCCCTTGGTACTGTTTTTATGCCTGCACCAATATTATTGTTCTTCTGTGTTACCTAATGATGAATTTGAAAAAACGGTGGTGTTTGTTGTTTACAAGTTGTATTGAACAGTAGGCAGTTATTAAACAAATGTTATAAGTACAGTAAAGCTTGATCCCTGTGAGAGGTATACCAAAACCATATTGCCAATATAGACCCTGATTTAATCAATTCAGTTTATCTGACTTCTCATATCTGTAGTGTTTTTCCCCTTATTTTTCAGTAATCATCAAAGCAGCAAGTACAGGTTTGGGATTTTTTTTTTTTTTTCCTCACAACTTTAAAGAGGAAACAAAATTCGTGCTTTGGAGAAGTTGAATTATCATTTGATGTGTGAACTATCACCACATTTTTTAATTCGATGTTCCGTCAGAAATCCTCCCTGTGGTGCGAGTTGGAAGTCTGTTTTAACTCTGAAAATGTTAGTGCCGCAGGGGGGTAGAAGATCTGCATGAAAAAATGGGGATCTGAAAATGAGCCCCCCCAGGATTACAATCTGGTAGAAAAATACTGAGCTACAAAGACAACAATGATGGTATGTTTGTCTACGTATCTTAACTTATTTCTTTCCCACTGGGAAGTTGAAACTGTCATGTAAATTGATGGCCATCCTTAAGGAGAGAGGGGGTTGAATAAACAGTGAGTTTAGGCTTAACTCCTCCCTTAATTTAAAAACTGCATGAATAAAGTGCATACTTTAAGGCAAAATCTTTTACAGAGGAAATACCAGATTGCTGCTTACGCTGATACCACTGCGGAGAGCCAGCTTTGTCTATCTGTGTAAAGTCTTTAGTTATTACCTGTTCTTCTTCCTGCCTCTATATGTTGTCTTTCATTATGATTAAAACTGCTTCCTTCTGACTTCTTTTATGTGAATTTGAGCCTGTGAACTCTTGTGTTTATCTCGGATAAGTTTCCATCATTTGTTAAATACCATATACAAATAACTCTCTATTAGATCTGGGTAGAATCTTACCTTTGATTGTGGTATGTGCACTGAAGGGATTAACAAACCAACGTTATCGTGCATTCTGTCCAGACGTTATTTGATTAAACTGCCTCTTACTAAACTGAGACAACACAAACATCTGGTGTATGTTTTGGTAGTGCTGATATACCCTCTTGATTGAATTTAATTTCCTTACACTGACAGCTTTGATGAGAATATTAAAAGGGGGGAGCAGTTTGCTTTAGAATACTGAAAGCAAATGAGTTGGGACATTCTAACCACTTGATTAAACTGTGCTTAAGTTGGTACTGCCTTCATCAAAGAGCTAAGATGAAGCCTGTTAGCATAAAAACGAGGTAAAACTGCATGCAGTACTTGCTCTACTACAAGAATTGGATGTCTCCAACACATTCATGAATTAAGAATTTGTTCTTTGAATGTGAGCTAATGTTATTTCTGACACCATGCTGCTGCCACATTGGTTCTCAGTCTGCCAAGAAATGAGTTAAATGTTGATGACAGTGAAACAAAATGATCCCCCTCCCATTATATGTACTATTTTATGGCACTTGGAACAGTTAGACCAAGGGCGGCATATAGCTCTGTTCTCAGTAACATTCTCAATTCAGAAACAAAATTCAACTGTAATTAAGTTTTGTGTCATCCTTGCTGGTGTTTCTTTTTCTGAGAAATCAATGAAAGGAGCTGTACAGCTGCTCTGTGGATGATAATATTATAATGTAACAGCAGCAGCCTGGTTGTGGTGTCCAGTTCTTTGTAGATTTCAGGTTTCTGCCTTGCTGCATTCAGTGCTTCATTCATACTGAAAGAACACCGCAAGACTAAGTGTTTTGTAATAAAGCCTAATTTAACTACACATTTCAGGTATAATTTTTATTTTCTGAGGTTTATGTGAGGCTAACTGAATGGCTTGGTAGTATGGGGTGTTATAGGTTGGACTTCACGTGTACGGATGCACTCTCAGCACCCAACTTCAGTTGCAGCTCGGGGTGAGAAATTATAGGATGTTCCTACGAAGGCTCAGCCACAGCATTTTCCTAATGTAAGCCGAAAAATTCTGTGGTTTGTATCTTGAAATTAGAAGGCAATTTGGCATGCTTATTGTGGTAGGAGTGCATAAGTTAGTGGTCTTCATCAAAAATAGAGTAACACACTTGAAAGTAATTTTTAAAGATTACCTGCATAATAAAGGGAGATTGTAGTTGACAACAAATTCTAGGATCACATAGCAAAAGCATATGTGTTTGAGCAGGACGTTCAGTCCTTATAAAGATTCAGTGGGCTTACAGAACAGACATTTGTTGTTACCAGAGAAGTCTTTGGAATTGTAAATGCTAGGTCTTGAATAGAGAAATTGCTCAACAGTGGCATAGTTCATATGCCAGCCTATTGCCAATCTCAAATACTGCCAATTTTGTGAATTTGTGTAATGTGCTATGCAGATACCTTGTTTGTAATTGTCTGCTAGACTGCCCTAAAATTAAAGAATTAAAGTTACAAGGCAGTGAAGTGCATATATAATTTCAAGGTTTTTTTTGAGACACCCAAGTTTTTCTTATCCTGCAGTCACAAGTAATAATGCTGGGATGTAGACACTTGCTGTTTGGAGTAACTCCTTTTCTGTTTGTCAAAGGTGGTATCAAACCCTGAGAATACATTTGCTTTTCCATGTGGGATCTCTAATTGACATAGAGTGACACCAGGATCCCGAGTCCACTTAAAGGTGCAGGTTGTGACAGACTCTTGGCTTTGGTATGATGACATTTCATATGGTGTGGTCAAGCAGATAAGCTTGGTACGGTCACTGACCTCTTTCCTCAGTCTTTCCCTGGTTCCTCTGGGGGCACTTTGTGGTTATTTTGCAATTACTTTTGCAGTTTTGTACTGTGGAATCCACAGTGTATGGTAATGATTGAGCTGATGAGCTGATGGAGGTTGCTACATCTGTCTGCACATTTCTGGAATCTAACTTAAAAGTGTTTCTCTGCATCGTTACCCTTGCAATGCTATAATAATTATGGGTGGTTTGACAGCCTGCTGTTGAGGACAGCCACTAGTTCTGTCTACTCTAATTAGATGTGATTTCTTCAGGATCCTGGGTAACACTGACCTTTCTGTAACTATTCAGAATTTGTAGGTGGTTTCAGCACGTGGGTCAGAACATGCCTGGACTCCTGAGGTTATGAGAAGCGTTTTAGCTTGGTTGGCATTTCACTGTTTTTCCTCTGTTATCATTTGCAATTTCTCATGTACACTGCAAATTAAATACACAGGATTTTTTCTTTCTGGTTCATCATTTGCTGTCAGTGAAGGGAAAAGATGCCATTGGCAGGTTGTACTTTTAGCATTTCAAGTTATGAAGCCTGTGAAATACTTTTCCAAGAGAAACTACAGTTTATTACTGGAGAATGTTTTCAACATAGTTGTCAGAACTGTGGGAAAGGCAGCTTTGCACAGGAGACTGTGGGAGAGGAGACTGGCAGTTCCTCTGTAGCCACTGAATGTAGTATTAGCTTTGAGGACTGTTCAAGGAATGCGTAAGATAATTGATGATCACACTTCCATCCAATTCTGCAGATCTGCTGAAACCTTCTGGTTTTTCATATTTTGAATTTGTACACCTGCTGTCTTGCATGCAATTAATCACATCCAGCTCCTTCTCTTGAGTTGTGTTTCACTTTCTTAAAATAACCAGAATGAGGTTTAACTGGTGTATGTTGCAAAGAAGTGAATCTTATTTCCTTTAATGTGAACGAATTTGTCTGTATCCCTTAACAAGAAAGCAAGAGTTGATACGTGTTTCATCCTGTGTCTGTAGGCTCTGAAGTACACAGGGATGGAGGTGCTGTCAGCTAGAAATGTGAATACTCCTCGTTGTCCTGAAATTACTTAAGGTTTACACTCTTGTGTGACATAAGTATAGTTTTAAGTGGCAGCTTTCCTGCATATTGACTTGTTGACCTTTGTATTTTTCCTGGCAGTTGGTAGATATATTGTGCGATGAAGCATGTAGTCTGCATGGCTATCTTGGCAGCTAAGCTTGTGGTTTAAAAAATTGGAGTAAGACTTAGTCTTTGTATATTCTTAACAGAAAGGAAAAAATATAGTAGGCTGATAAATATATTTGTCTGACAAAGAGTGATGCTGATTTGTGATTTCTTTCTATGTATTCTACTTTTTTCCTTCAAGAAAAACAAGTTAATCAGTAATTTCATATGGTTCTGTTACACGACAGTAAATATTTCTTGCCTCATTGGGCCACCCACCACTCTTCGAGTAGATTTTGTAGCCCTGTTTGTTAACCTTCTGCCTAGAAAGGCAGGCTGGACAGGGCTTTGAGCAACCTGGTCTAGTGGAGGGTGGCCCTGCCCATGGCCGGGGGATTGGAACTAGATGTTCTTTAAAGGTCTCTTTCAATCCAGACCATTCTGTGATTCTATGAAAGAAGGCCTTAGAATAGATTAAGAAGTTAATTGCATGTTTTCTTTTTTCCCTATTGACTGTGGGGTTTTTTTCCCCTGAAACAGTAAGATTTTATTAGCATGACAAATCAGTTAGTGTTCAGCATAAAATACTGAAAGTCATGCAATTTAAACAGATGGAACTGCAGAATTTTCAAGGAAAATCACATTCCTCCTTAAAGATGGTGTTATGCTTTAATACTATGCTTATACAAATAAGTTGGACACAAGTCCAAATGATCACTTCATAGATTTATTGTAGTTGCTTACAATATAATCTCGACAGTGCATGGGCTTGGAGTTTGTTCAGCTGACTAGAATCCCCTGGGCAGCCTGTGTACCATCAGGGAGAGCAAAGGATCAGAATAATGTGGGCAGCTGCTCGAGTCCATTTCATGTGAATTGGCACACACTGTGCTAAGTCTGTGCTTGAGTAGTAAATAAATGCTGCTTAGAACACTGGTATTAAACCAAGACCTTGATGTTTATACTGTTTGTTTAAAAAACAATTATTTCAGACACATGGTGTTTGTGAAAAGTTTGTGAAAAATTATACATGCAGATTACTTGAATGCACTTACTCAAGGAGTGCATGTGTTTTAGGCAAAACTTCCTTCTGCACGTAGCGGATAGAGGGAACAACTTGGCCGTGAGTCACACACTTCAGTTTGTGACTGGAAGTTGCAGTTAGTGAACAGTCCTCACTGAACTATATAGTGAACAGTAAGGCAACAAACTACAAATGCATCTTTTCTAACATATGTGTGAGCTCCTGTTGACGCAGGTCTGGATCTTCAGAGGTGTTTAGTGTCTCAGTTTTGATTTGGATCTGAACTGACAAATTTTTAAGTGTATTTTAATGCTATGGAGGTAACAGCTTGAAGAGAAGTGTGGGTAAATTATGGTTTTTAACAATAGTAGGTATGTGGGACTAAGTGACTGGAGTATACAGTTACTTCAGCGCTCAGTATGTAAGCTGAATCCGCGGTGTTGCTAAACAACACTGCGTGAGGCTTCCACTTCAGTTTCAGAACGTTTTAATGACATTTCATTGCGCATTTAAGTGTGTGCCTACTTTAAATGCCTTTACTTGTTCTTGGGCTCCTCTCTGCTAGAAACATTTTCTGCTGGGGAATACAGCAGAGTCCCCTAGTGGAAATAGGCTGATGGGAGGAATTCTTGTTAACACTGCCGTTCCACCTCTCTGAATAACATAAGCTGACAGGAGCGCTCTGCAGTTGGCAAAGCTGTATCTGCATGGGAGCTTTTTTCTGTCACAGCGGGCTGGAGAGTTGCCTTTTTTGTCCATGCTCCTGCCTGGTTAGAGCTCAGCTGGCAAAACTTGAGCATGGACCTGCCCTTAGGTATTGTGGCTTGAATGTGAGAATGAATGGTGTTGCTTTTGCAGGTCTTGTTTGTTATATGAGAAGGTGATGAATACATTTTATTCCTTATAGCCAGGAGTAGATAAGTGAGGTGTACAAAATGCGTGTATTTTTATTTGTGTATGTAAATATGGTAATTAAATTATCCCTAAAAAGCCTTGAGAGTTGTAGTAGGAGCATGAGCTGTCAGAAGTTCGAGGTACTGGATTTACCAGTTGGAGGTGACTTATGTTGGATACTATTTTGTGATTTTGGTGCCGGGGGAAAATGCTGCTAAATCCTTGCCTTGTGGTCTAGATCCCAGGAGTACTAAAACTTGAGAGGGGAAGGGAGATTATTTATTGTCAGCTGGGTGCATCTGGTGCCCTTGGCCTGTTTTTAATGGAGCGCTGAAGCTGTGGTGTACAGGGAAGTCTGTGCAGTAAGTGGTTGCTTGATCCTTTCAATAATGCCTTAATGATGCAGGCCTCCACAAGTGTGCCTGGCATTAATGAGGGAGTTCCTATGCGGGATCTCCTTGTGTAGCTCCCTGTAGGACATACGTTGCTTTTCTTGGCGTGGCTGCTCTTTGCATGCCGGTCTCAAGTTTTACTCTCAGAGTCAGCAGCACAGGGACTCAGCCAGGAACCTGGAGAACATCTTGTGGCTGTTGGTGTGTGCCAGGAGCCTGGCAGGAAAGTCTGTGGTGTTACTGAGGCAGGTTGTTCTTCATATGGGATAGGGCACAATCCTAAAAAGTAGTGGTGGTGGTTTTTTTCTAATTAAGAAAGAAATGTATTCTTCCCCCTTCCCCCTCCAATCTGCTGAAAGGCCAGATCTGAGGAAGGATCGAGCTGGAAATAGCATGTAAAGTTCCTTTGGAGTCAGCCCTACTGCTGTCAGGGAGAGAAGGTGGATTGCAGCCTGGAAAGACTGAGGTTTTCTGGCGAAACATCACAAGAATAGGTAGCTCATGAGTTTGCCGAGACTTGCTGGTAAGTGTTAGTGGTTGCCTCGATGAGGGCCATCAGATATGTCCTGAGAGAAACGCTACCGGTACCGGGCCGGGGCTGCGCTCGCATCTGCCCCCGTCCTTGCCAGTGTCCGCGCGGCCTCCGCTGGGGGAGAAGCCTGTGCCGCGGGGCGGGGAGGAGCTGTCCGCGCCCGCCGCTCCCCGACCCACCTGCGCCGCGGGGCGCGGGCGGCCGGCGGGGCGCCGGCGGCGTTTCCCCCGCCCGCGGGCGGCCCCGCGCTGCAGCGGCGGCGAGTGCCGGCGCGGCACTTCCTGTCTGAGCCGGCGGCGGAAGGATCGCGTGCGCCGCGCCGCCCCGCAGGAAGCGCCGCCGCCGCCGCCGCGCCGTGGCGGTGCCCGCGCCGCCCGCTACTCCCGCCGCGCCGCCCCGCGGGAGCGCGCCCCGCCGCTCCTGCCGCCGGCACCCCCTGCGCGTGCCAGGCGCGCGCCAGCCCGCCGGTCAATGTGAAGCCGCTCCGGCAGCGTAAACATGGCGACGTCCCTGCATGAGGGGCCCACGAACCAGCTCGACCTCCTTATCCGGGCCGGTAAGCTGCACCGTGCCTGCGGCGGCGGGAGCGCGGTGGAAGAGGGGGAAGCAGGAGGGAGGAAGCGGCGGCGCACGCCGCGCTCCGGCGGCGGGCGGGGAAGCAATGGAGGGCAATCAGGAAGTGATCACCTTGGTAGCGGCGGGCCCGGCGTGCTGCCGCCGGCAGTGGCGGCCCGCGGCACCTGCCCACGGCGCGGCGGTCCCGGTACCGGCGCCACCGCGGCGGAAGTTGTGTCGGGGCGGGCGGAGGAGTTTTGCGGGGTTTACGCGGCCGGGGCGAGAACCAGGAAGTGTGCGAGATTGTTGTCCTCCCGCCTCCCCCGGCCCGGCGCTCCACTCCGAGCGCCGCCGCCACGCTGTCCGAGCAGGCAGGCCGAGCACCGCCGCCGCGCACCGCAGAGCTGCGGCCCGTGCGCTGCGCACCCCCCCTCCGCCGGTGTCCCTTTAAACTTTGCGGTGGCGGCGGGGCGGGAGGAGGCGCGGCCCACGTGTGTGGTGCAGCAAGGGGGCGCGCACACACACAGACACAGGGGACACGACGGGCGGTTGAGCTGGGAGAGGGGGTAGCGGCCCCTCCCCCACGCGCGCTGCGTAGCGGAAGCTGCGCGTTCCCCCGGGGCCCCCTAAGCGCGAGGGGCGTGGCGTGCGCCACGCGCCAATGGGGGCCTCCGCCTTTGGCGGTCGGAGGGCGGTGGGGCGGGGCGGGGCGCTGCGGCCGCCAATGGGCGCTCGACCTGCGGCGGAGTGGCGGCTCCCCGCGGCTCTGAGGGGGCGCGCACGGAATTGGAGGGAAGCGGACTGTAAACACGGAAGTGGGGGCGCCGCTCCCGGCGCGCACGTGGCCGCCGCCCCCCTTTCACCTCCCCCCGCGGAGGGGGTAAGGGCGGCTGAAGCGCCATCCCGCCCCGACATCGCGAGGAGGGCCAGGCAGGTGCCCACTCTGTGAGGAGACCCTGCCGGAGCAGGGTCTTCAGGCAGCCCCGCGGCTGGAGGAGGTGCGAGGCCGCGGGAGTGCGGCTCGCTGCCGCCGGTCCCAGCAGGTGCCCGCACCTCCTGGGTGCTCTGGGACGCACAGTCAGATCGGGAAGACCCTGCCCGCTGGCTGGTGTCCTGACAAGGGGTACTTACCTGAGCTCGGGTACGTTGTTGGACACACGCACTTTGAGAACCAGGCACTTTGGTTTTGTTGCATCCGCCACTTCTGACGGTAGCATACTAAGGTGGTCCTGGGGTTTGTCATTAAGTGTGGTGCAGCCCTGGGGAAAACATCAGTGAGGTTGCAGTACTCACAAACACAAATACGATGTCAGACCTTCAGTTCTCCATGGAAGTGGGACCAGCTCTGATTTTATTGTCTTTACATCATGGAGCTCCACTTTTTGAAGGAGTCCTTGGAAGCTGTGCACTGCAGCACAGAGAATAGTAGTATAGGTAACAAGTTGTGCAGTTAGTGCACAAGCTGGTCAGGAGTATACCTTCGTACTGACTTGCTGTTGGCATGGCAGTACGAGCGTAAACATGTGCTAAAGGTCATTAGGCTTTGCCATTTACTTGTGTGTTAAGGTACCCTTTTAAAAAAGCGGGTCAAGTTGCCTGATCTTCGAATTGGCTTATTTTGTATGGAAAAAATAGGGCTTGTCGGAGGGGAAGAACAAACCCCAGATGTGCGCAAAAGACCCCCATGACAAAGCAGTGGAGGACTGTTCTGGTGCAGAGCAGAAACAGTGGAACCATGCTGTAAGTGTTTGGGCCTTCTCCTGTGTGTGATGGAGGAGATAGCTTCTCTTTGCCAGCAGAACAGACCTCCAATTCATACAGGGCTTGGTACTGCAGGAGATCCCACTTATTTGTCTTTTACTTTTGATTGTTGATTAATAAAGAATGTTTAAGTAGTTGATTATTGTGTCAACAGCTTCTTAAGTCACAGTGACTAGATTGCTTGTAAGCCAACCCTTAAGTAAATAACCAGTGACCTTTGTATTGCTCTTTCTGCTGTCCTTAACCCAGCCAACTTAATTCCCTTTTTTTTTCCTTTATATTTGCATTGCAGTGGGGGATACAGATACCTACGCACATCTAGTATTCCCGTTGTCATACTGTCAGGATACCATGTCTGTTTACTTATTTATGTATGTAGATGGTATCACGTGGATTTAAGAGAGGAATCCTATATCCTAAGGGATTATAGTAATTATGCCTTGCCTTTTTCTGTGGCTCCTGGCCTTGGTGTTGACAAAACTTCAGAGCATTTGTTAACTGTGGGAAGAAAGCTGGACCAAAATCGTTACTGCTTACGGTTATCTTAATTGCTGGTTGTAAAAGCAACTCCGAAATGGCTTTACAAAGATACGGTTTGGCTTTGTAGCTAATATTTCTCTCAAGTTTGGGCTGGTAACACACAGTTCACAGGGAAACAAGTGTTTTGAAATGCTTGCTCCCATCTTCATTATTGTTTGCCAGTGTACAGTGGATCACATCACCCTTATCACCCTTAAATTGTGAGCAGCTGGAAGTCTTCTGAAGGAGCAGAGTCAGCCTTAGGGAAATGCTAGGAAACCCAAGGAGTTGTTCTTCAGTTTCTGAACAAATGCCTGCCATAAAACAAGCAGTAAACTGAAAACGCTTTCTTTTCCAGTCAAGTGTTGCATACAGAAAGATTTCTGGGTATTACCTGTAGAGGCAATTCCACTGTTCTTAATTAAAATGTGGCTTAGGCACTGTTACTACCTTACACTGCTATTTACTGTGGTCTTTTAAATGCTGAGGTAAAGCAAGCATGTGAACACCAATAAGCTTTAATGAGGTCTGTTAGTGTGTGTGTAGTCACTCTTGACTGAGTTCCGTGCTGGGAATTGTGAATTCTTCATTAAAGTGTTCCTCTAGTTGCCTGATAGTATTAAAGGATAAGCTATTGTAAATCAGGTGCTGCAGTTAAGTGTTGACCTTGTACCTGCAGACATTGATAGCTCTTCAGATAAAGAGCTGTATCACAGTTTCAGAAAGTACGATTTTGAAAATTTCAGTCCGTTTTTTTCCCCTCTCATCACTTGCTTTAATTCACTTTGTTGCTCTTGTTTTAAGTTAAAACTGGGGGCTTTGTTGCAGAATGGATATGTTGCCAGTATTCTCTTCTGTAAAGCTAAAAGTTACAGCCCTATCAGACTTAATTACCAAGTTTGGTATTTTGTAACAGCCGTTGAGAGCCTTGAATTGTCTACTGTACGTGCTAGTTTAGAGAATGGAGCTACAAGACATTATGTCAACAGTAAAGATAGACATCAGATAGCCTAGTTAACTGTTTATGTTTTAAAAGTCAAAGTAACTTTCTCTTCTAAGAGGATTTCCCCCCCCCCCCGAAAACAGACCAGAAACTTCTTTAAGGTTCTTTTAAAAGAGAGTGCCAAGGAGTTGGATTTCTTCATAAAAGCAATAGGATGAGATTTGATTTAAAAGAACAAAAGAGAAATTTGTAGTGGTAGCTTTAATGCATTCTAGTTTGGTAAACATCAGTTCTCATGTTATTCGGTTACTGAAGTCTGGAAAATTTACTTCCATCCATGTATTTTACTTCATTTGGGCAAGCAATATTCCTCTTAAAATGAGTATATAAGGTAATAGAGCTGCATGTTAAGTTGTTTGCTCAAGCAATGCAGGCTATTGTAGCTTTGGGAGTCTTGTATATGTGAGCAGTGGTACCGTAGTTGATAGTATAAATATAATGGAAAATTTATTGAAGAAACGGGTGATACATCATTCTTTGGTTAGAGATTTTTCTGCTTGCTGCCATACCACTCTTGTGCATCACAAGCTTGGATGTACTGAGAGAAGATTAAGGTTGCTGTGATGAGGTATGTTTGCATGGCGCAAGCTATACAAGCCTGGAAGGTTCTGCTTGGTAAATAACTGCCAGTGATTTTCTGTTGTGATGGCTTTCAATTGAAGTTGGCTTTTTTTTACTGCAGAATCCTAGTCTTTGGTGTGCTTCCCCCCCTGCTCTTTATTTGTGAGAATTGGTACCAAATGTTGTGATACAAGTGTTGCTTAGTTGGTGACATTGGATATAGCTACCTGCAAGAACAGCTGCCTGGTTTTCCTTTGTCCCATCCCCTCTCTGAGGGAACCTGTTCCCCCACATCATCTTTTGGGGTATCTTGCCTAGCCATATTTTGCATCAGTATCATCTCTCCTGCTTGAGTGCTATGACACTTTTATAGTCTAACAGAAGACATGTCTTCACATGTCTTCTGTTAGGCATTATTTAGCCTGATGAAAAGATATTTTAAGAACAAATTTGTGCCGAGATGCAGATTTACGCTTTTCCAGATGTATTGGTGCAGTAACGTTGCCCAAGCACAACTGAAAACTCATGCACACTGGGTAGAAGAACACTTCTGAGGCTAAAACCATGGAGAATGTAGCTAGCTGATAAGACATCAGACCTAGTAATAGTGCTCATTTTAGTAAGTGTTTTAATAGATGTCTTTTTGGCAATGTTAGGTTAGTTTGTTAACTGTCATGATAGACAGACAGCACATGTTTTGTTACAGCCAAAGCCAGAAGTGTTACTATTTTTTGCTTGATGTTTTTTAGGTGACAATTTTAGTGGAGTCCTAGGTAAGTCATGTTGGAAAAACGTTCGTGAAGTGTGTATTTCCAAATGTCAGAGGCTTTTGAGGAGTAGATGGTGCTAGTTTTATTGGAAATGGAAGGGTTACTTAGGGCAGAAGTTGGGTGGCTCCTTTGACCCTCCGCTTTCCTGATAGGGTTTTGCAGCCTTAGTCCCTAATGCTGGGGTTGGGAGGGAGTTCATGTCCTTTCCCTGCACTCCAGCCTCTCAGCAGGGCGCCAAACTACTGTAAAAGTGCAAACATGGCTCTCAGCTACCGTTTTTGCCTTGTTCCTGCTCTTTCTTCAGTACCTCTTACATGTGATGCAGCATCTAAACTGTTCCCTATAGGAAATACTTCGGATACACACAATAATTTGTATGCTTTTAAGCATTTAGGAGATGACAACTTCAGTATTCTAATTCAGTACTTTCTTGCAACTGAAATTTGGCAACTGTTGTTCAAGCGTCTTCATAGAATTGCTTTATAAAGTGAACCTGATACCTGCACGGAACCTAGCTAGCTAGTTGTCCCCAAAACTTCACCAGCAGAAACAGAAATGAAAATGGTACAGCTCTTCGCTGCAGAGGAGGCAGAGGAGTTGATGAGAAGGCTTTGCTGACCTTCTTTAAATCTTTTTTTGTAGAATAATAATATATTAAATGTTGATTTGGACTTTCCGGTTTCCAATTTCAGTGTTGGTGTAGAATTGATACATTCCCCATCCCTGGCAGTGTCCCTATCTTTGGAATTGTTGAAGCCAGGCTGGATGGGGTTTTGAGCCACCTGGTCATAGTGGAAGATGTCCCTGCCCATGTCAGGGGAGGTTGGAATCCTTAAGGTCCCTTCTAGCCCAAACCATTCTATGATTCTGTGCTTTATAGTGACTCTCTGAATATTGTTCCTGTATTCTGATGATCAGGGAAAGTTTTATCTGATAGATGAAGGGAAACTTTTAAGTCATCAGTTTCTGTGCAACTGAAGCTTTTCTGTAGAAAGAAGAATGTTTGGGTGGAGAGTTTCCTGCAGGGCCACTCAGTTTCAGTACAGGCATTCAGCCTCTGACTTGGGACGCCTCCAAACTGCTTGGGAAAGAAACAGCAGCTTCCCCATGCATGGGGAGCACCCAGGACCTGCAGCTGGGGAAAGGGCTCGGAGTGCAAAATTCCTGTTGATTTCCACCGGTTATCCCAGGGATGGAGTGTGCATAGAGACCCTTTCCTTTAGCCTGAGTTTCCTGTACTCTTAGGTAGGTTTTTGTTCTGCCCAGCCTGGGGTGAAGCAAGTGGTGGTGGAATGTCAGCTTTATCAGGCATCTCCTGTTCCAAAAGATAAAGCCCCCTGAATAGCATCGCAGCAGAGGGCTGCAGTGGGAATCACAGCAGCCAGCTAGTGGGTGGGCATCCTGCCTGGGTCAGCCAGATGTTTCAGTCCCCCAGAATTTTCCATTTGTGATACTTCCAGATTGCGTTCACTTGCAGCTTCTGGTTTATATATGTTTAGTGCATAATCCTTGCGTTTAGGTAAGCTGCGGTATGCTGGAATGCTTTCCCCTGTGTGTGCTGGCATTAATCTGTTTCTTAGGTCAAAAGCAACACCAGCAGTGTTTTCCCTGCTTTGTCGAAATAAACATCAAGTTGCTCCTTAGACATTCTCAGTAACAAGATAGGTGCCCTGAACTTCTTGTAGAACGTGATTACCGAATCCTCTGTAGCTCTCTGACGCTGGAGATAGGTGACCCTGCCTGTGCTAAAGATAGATTCCTGGGCTGCTGGAGCAGTTGGGCTTTGAGCAGATGGCCATACATGGAAAGAGCAACAGGGATAGTGCTGGCATACCTCTGCGAGAGAGAGAGGGTCATGGGCAACAGGTGCTGCCACCACCACCGCCACCGCCTGTAAAACCCTTTGCGAGGGTGAGCAACATAGGCTGGGCCGTGAGCAGCACCCTGGGTTTAATTGATAAGTGGGGGGTGTCCTTGTGTTGCTGCTGCGATCTGTGCTGTACCAAACTTTAAAATGTGCTCTTTTCAAGTTGCTTTAATTACTTAGTTTTTGTAGACTTTTTGAACTTGGAAAAAAGAGATCATTTCACCTTCTTCCTTTAGTTACTGCTTAAAAAAAACAACGCAGCCCCTGCATACTGTTTATGCTTTGTTTTGTTTTTTAGCAACCAAGCCTGCTAAACCCAACTCTCAGAGAGTTTAAATGTCAGAAAATGAAACTGGAGATACGTTTTGCAAACTAATCTTGTATTTTTATCTCTGTATATATAATGTTTATATAATCTTGTGTTTTTTGATATATGTATTTATCCAAATAGATAGAAAATATGAAGAGAAGTGCCTTTAGCTTTTAATGGGATAATAGTTGGAGATGGTACTAGCTCCCTGCTCTTCTGTGTCAGTTTGTAACCATCCTCACTACAGTCTGGTTTGTTGTGGTTAGCTTAAAGGCAGAAGACAAATTCTGGAAGTCTGCTTCTGTAAGCTTGTGATCCCATCATAGAAAGGAGGAGCATGGTTGTGAACCAGAAATCTATTTGTGAGAAGTGACAGTGTCGGTTCTGCTTGTCTTGTGTCTTCCCTACACGTTTCCGTTGACAGGAAGATACAAAAGGTGTGAAGACACCTGGCAATTTTGGGATTATCATGCTTGAGGCTGAATATTGCAGTTGTGCAGCAATAAGCAATTTTATAACTCATCTGTTCTCATTTTTTATTCTTCTGTAGTGGAGGCATCGGTTCATGGAAGTAATGTGCACTGCAGGGATAAGACAATTGAAGCTGCAGAGGCCTTGCTTCATATGGAGTCTCCTACCTGCCTGAGAGATTCCAGGAGTCCTGGTATGTGAGCCTCAGTTTCTGCTCTGTGAGCCATTTCTCCTTCCACTAATTAGTAAAACAGGCAAATTAGGAAGGCTGCGTCTGTGGAGAATTGCTGCTTGAAACATTTTTTTTCTTATTTTTCCTTTATATAGTTTTCTTATTGCAAAACTACTGATTTGTTTGAGTTTTTACAGGATTTCTCTACCTGTAACAAGCATACTTACAGGTTAAATCATCTGTCTGAGAAAGGTTGTTGGGTAGAGATCTATAAGTAGTTACACATTAAAAATGAACTTCTCCATCTGAACATCAGGAAATGCTTTTTCAACTGCACAGGTGAGCAAGCCCTGGCACAGGCTGCCCAGAGAGGTTGTGGAATCTTCATCCTTGGAGATATTCAAAAGCCATCTGGGCACTGTCCTGCATAACCAGTTCTAGGTGGCCCTGCTTAAGCAGGGGGTGGGACCAGGTGGCCTTCAGAGGTCACTTCCAACCTTACCATTCTGTGGTTCTGTGAATTTGACATTTTAAATTGCTAAAATAAAGAGTTACATTAAGGGAAAGATGTTTGTATCTGTGTTTCTATTTTAGAAAGAATATCTGAATACACTGCGCTGCTAAGTATTACCAGTTAAAACCTGCAAAACTGAATTTGATGATTACTTTAACTTGATGTTCCTTCTGAAGTTACTTAATATATGTAGGATGAGGTAATGGTTAAACTGAAACCCAAAAGCTGCAAAATAAGAAATGGAGATCAGAGTAAGGATCAAAGGTTAAGCTTTAATTTGTTTCATTTGAAGTTGAGTTCCAAAAAATATTGGTGTAATACTTGTTCTATGCCTAACAATACTGGCAAGCATGCCTGTTTTAGGGAATTGGGTTGATTTTCTAGGTGACAAGTTGTCGGAGCAGAGTTTTGCTATACTACTGCATATTCTTTGATTAAAATAATTTCATGGAAGATACACTAAAATAATCAGGTAGAAACTTCATCAGATACTTTCCCTCCTGCCCTTCCTTCCTTTGCTCATAGTGAAAACTTTTGTCCCTCTTTGTGTGTCAAACCCAGAATTTATCCATGCAGCCATGAGACCTGATGTGATCACAGAAACGGTAGTGGAGGTATCAACGGAGGAATCTGAACCCATGGATGCATCTTCTGTTCCAACTTCTCCTGATATCCACGAACCAATGAAAAAGAAAAAAGGTAGGTATAGCTCTTCGTAGGAGTAGTCTCAGAACTTATTTATTATGTACACTGCTGCAGACGGTGTGGTTGATACTGGTGGAGACAGGTTAGATGATCTGATTTCTCTGCTTATATTATCAGACTAATTAGAGGCTGAAATGTGAGTTCTTAGAAAATGGGTCTCCAACAAGAAAAAAGAGAAAAAAAAGGCAAGAGAATGGGGTTTGCCAAGCCATAAAGGAAAATATGATTTCCTTGTTGTCTCCTTTAAGCACAGTTTACAAAGTGGAAGAAGGATTCGAAGAGGACTTGCATGGGTAACCATTGGTGTCTGAAGTACGCAAATATTTGGGGAGTGGGTAGACTCAGGATTCTTCCAATGAAACAGCAGGGTAAATACTAAGTTACAAAACCATAAACTAGTTTACAAAATCAGTACAAGATCTTCCTTGTGTGAGAGAGGTGTCTTCTTTGTCTAATTGGCGTGTCTTGGAGGAGAAACTATTCAGAACAGTGCTGGAGTTCTAAGCATTCAGTTACCAATGAGAAGTTGGCATCTGGTGAGGTTTCTCTCTGGTCTAGCAGTTTTCTTACAGGCATCAGTACAATTCGTGTAGCTGTAGGAATACTGTTGCATTAGAGCTTCCAGGCATGCTAAGATGGAATATTTACTTGTAATTTAGAGGAAAATGCAATGTAGTGATAAAGTGATATAAGATCTACGAATTTTAGATTTAATAAAAACGCACATAACTGTAACTCTAGGGTAAATTACATAAGCAAGAAGATTATGATTAAAGCTTTTATGTGGATTTAATCTGTAGTCATACACTGGATTTAAACTATTTCTTTGTATTCAACTGCCTGTTTGAATGGTCATTCCTGGGTACATTGCGTTATAGGGCTGTGCTCAGAAACCCTGGAAATTTTATGAAGGTTATTTTGTAAATATTTTTTCTCTATTACAAATCCCTGCTCTTAATTGTCTAAGGTTGTTCATCCCTAGTTACAGAGCCATAACTTTGGTCTTCATAATTAATGCCTTTTGAAATTCAGTGTTTAATAAAGAACATTGTTCATCAGCAAAAGTTAATGCTGTTGTGCCTGAGGTAGGAACTTAAGTTGTTGCTGCTTGCCTTCAAGTGAAGGTAGAAGCATGGAATATTTACAGCCTGCTGCTGCCATGGGTTATGATCCTCTTCCCTGCTTGGGTCTGTAAAAAGGTCAACGGAAGTGTGAAATGATGAGGAAGCCGCAGGTCTTGCTGGGGGAGGATTTCCATGGCATGGGCAGGTAGGTAGCTCTAAGCCTGCTGCCAGCAGAGTTCTCCCCTCCAGAGGCAGAGGGAGGAAGAGGTGTGTGGGAGCCCTGCCAGCCCACAGTGAGACCAGGCAGGGCACCCCACTTGTGGCAGCTGAGGTTGCAGCACAGGCAGGCTGCCAGCAGTGCCTCAAGCTGTCCTGTATCCTGTAGTTGCTGCTTGGAGGTGTCTTAATGCCTGCCATATGCGAGTGCTGTCCAGCACCACTTGTGTTGAGTGAAAGCTTTTGTCTGTAGTTTTTAATGGACAGGTGCAAGGTGGAAATGAATGTTTACTGTTTCAGTAGTAAAATTTCTTAGGAAGACTAATGCTTTGGTCAACACCCATGCTAGGATACAAAAAACTTAGCAGAAGAAGAAATAAGACATTTCAGAGAAAACCAGACACTACGAAGTTTAACTTCATGCAATAGGTGCTTACCTCACCTGCCATTAACTTGTCTGAAATTGAGTTAAGTCTGCTTCTGAAATAAGCAACGAAATGATGAATTAAACTGGATGGGCAGTAGTCGTAATAATCAAAGAATTTTAAGTTTGTCCGTACCTGTAGCAAGGAAATGGCAGGGGAAAAAATGCACAAGCTACTTCTTTCATCAAAGACAAACTGTACAATACTTTTGTTCTGTGGATGATTAATACTTTTTGTCCTCCCATGTTTATGTGCAGCTGGCCGTAAACCGAAGACCCAACAAATACCTGATGGGTCTCCAGATCTGGGTATAAAGAAGAAACCTCGAGAAGGCAAAGGTAGGTTTTTCCATTTATCGAGTCTTCAAAATTGTGCAGTGTGTATGTGTTATATCTGTCCCAGGAAGTACACAGATCTATAAAATTTTGGTGGATGAGTTTGTACTGACTTCATTAGAGTTTTAATTTTATTTGATGTCTTCAAATTTGTCAAGATCTAGCGCAAGGATGTGTGGAACTGCTCTAGAAGTCCCCTGTAATACACTCTGGTTTTTCATTTGCTTTGCTCTGTTTATTGGCTTGTGCTGTCTTTTGTGTTAACTCACTGCTAGACACATAATTTGTTAAGCTACTGCTGAAAGGCTTGTTCTCAAGTAGAAGCAGCCTATGGGCGTTTGTAACGGTGATGGTTGAAAATAAGTTTTTTTAGTTCACAAACTTCAGTGGGAATATGTGGCTTGACTAATAAATTTGGTTTGGTTTAAAGGGAAAAACAAGTGGTGGTGATATGCTGCTTCACTGGTCGAGTGAGGAATTTGTGCAGGAGAGTCA
This sequence comes from Amazona ochrocephala, assembly GCA_039720435.1. Lineage (NCBI taxonomy): Eukaryota > Metazoa > Chordata > Aves > Psittaciformes > Psittacidae > Amazona > Amazona ochrocephala. The sequence goes on from CM077879.1 coordinate 70,471,340, forward strand.
TACTTGGCTAATGTTTCTCCTGACAAAAACTGGGTACTTTCTTGGACTTCAAGCCCCTGATATTTACCTAGCAGGGAGACAGGTTAGAGCATTTGCGCACAGATTACCTTTGAATTGGCATACAGTGTGTCACTCTTCCCCTGGTTATAGGTGAAAAATGTGGATCTCTTTCCCACTTGCCTCACTGAAAGTCATTTGGAGATGTTGCTATAGCTAGGAGAAGGGAAGTTCAGTGACTTATAAAAGGTGAAAGCAAGGTCAGGCGGCCTGGGAAGAATACAGGGATGTTGTCTGGGAAGCTAGGGACCAGGTTAGGAAAGCTAACGCCCACTTAGAATTAAACTTGGCTAGGGATGTTAAGGATAACAGGAAGGGATTCTGTAGGTACATTGCAAATAAAAGACAAGATAGGGACAACTTGGGCCCCCTCCAGAAGCTATCGGGAGAACTGGCTACCCTGGATTTGGAGAAGGCTGAGGTTCTTAATGACTTCTTTGCCTCAGTCTTTACGGGCAAATGCTCTGACCACACCACCCAAGTCTTGGAAGGCAGACGCGGGGACGGTGAGGGTGGGGACCCTGGGCCCACTGTGGGGGAGGATCTTGTTCGGGACCACCTTAGGAACCTGAATGTATACAAGTCCATGGGACCTGATGAAATCCATCCAAGGGTCCTGAAGGAGCTGGCAAATGAAGTTGCTAAGCCACTGTCCATCATATTTGAAAAATCATGGCAGTCAGGTGAAGTTCCCGATGACTGGAAAAAGGGAAATATAACCCCCATTTTTAAGAAGGGAAAAATGGATGAGCTGGGGAACTACAGACCAGACACTCTCACCACTGTGCCTGGCAAAATCTTGGAGTGGATTCTCCTGGAAGGCATGCTAAGGCACATGAAAACAACAAGGTGCTTGGTGACAGCCAGCATGGCTTCACTAAGGGGAAATCCTGCCTGAAAAATCTGGTGACCTTCTGTGAAAGGGCTTCAGAACTGATGGACAGGGGCAGAGCAGTTGATGTCATCTACCTGGACTTGTGTAAAGCCTTTGACACTGTCTCACATGACATCCTTCTCTCTAAGTTGGAGAGACATCAATTTGATAGGTGGACCACTGGGTGGATAAAGAACTGGCTGGATGGCCGCACGCAAAGAGTAGTGCTCAATGGCTCAATGTCCAGCTGGAGACCAGTAACGAGTGGTGTCCCCCAGGGATCGGTGTTGGGACCGGTCTTGTTCAACATCTTTGTGGGTGACATGGACAGTGGGATTGAGTGTGCCCTCAGCAAGTTTGCCGGTGACACCAAGCTGTGTGGTTCGGTTGATACATTGGAGGGAAGGAATGCCATCCAGAGGGACCTTGACACGCTTGTGAGGTGGGCTGATGCCAACCTGATGAAGTTTAACCATGCCGAGTGCAAGGTCCTATACCTGGGTTGGAGCAATGCCAGGCACAGCTACAGGTTGGGCAGAGAAGAGATTCAGAGCAGCCCTGCAGAGAAGGACTTGGGGGTGTTGGTTGATGAGAAAACGAACATGAGGCGGCAGTGTGCGCTTGCAGCCCAGAAAGCCAACCGTATCCTGGTCTGCATCAAAAGGAGCGTGACCAGCAGGTCGAGGGAGGTGATCCTGCCCCTTTACTCTGCTCTTGTGAGACCTCACTTGGAGTATTGTGTGCAGTTCTGGTGTCCTCAACATAAAAAGGACATGGAACTGTTAGAACAAGTGCAGAGGAGGGCCACGAGGATGATCAGGGGACTGGAGCACCTCTCGTATGAAGACAGGCTGAGAAAGTTGGGGCTGTTCAGCCTGGAGAAGAGAAGGCTGCTTGGAGACCTCATAGCAGCCTTCCAATACCTGAAAGGGGCCTATAGGGATGCTGGGGAGGGACTCTTCATTAGGGACTGTAGTGGTAGGACAAGGGGTAATGGGTTCAAACTTAAAGAGGGGAAGTTTAGATTGGATCTGAGGAAGAAATTCCTTACTGTAAGGGTGGTAAGGCCCTGGAGTGGGCTGTCCAGGGAAGTTGTGGATGCTTCATCCCTGGTGGTGTTCAAGGCTGGGTTGGACATAGCCTTGGATGGCATGGTTTAGTGGAGGTGTCCCTGCCCATGGCAAGGGGGGTGGAACTCGATGATCTTAAGGTCCTTTCCAACCTTAACTATTCTGTGATTCTGTGACTTTCAGTGGCAGCATTCTAGCTGAGTGTGCAGTGGTCAGCTCCACTATTATTTTGGGATTTGTTTGAAAGCAAGATCTCTGCTGTTTACATAATTGCTTATCTGGAATACAGCTCCTGAGTTGTCACATTTGTCAGCAGGGCAAGGAAGAAAGAGGCTGACATTGTGCAGATGTTAGCTTATGAAAACCAGCACAACAGTAGTTGAACTTCCCTTCAGTGGCCACGGTTGCTGTCTTTGGATTTGGGTGTAGCAGTCGACCTCAATGAAGATCGCAGATACTGCATCTGCTTTACTTAAAAATGTATCTTGTGTATATTTTTTATTTTAATATTCTTAAAGCTTTCTTAGCTTTTCTGATTTTGATTTTACTATTACCTATTTCCATTATCTGAATAGTACTATGTCCCGGTTCTTAGTTTACTGCACAAATAACTTGGAGAAAGGAGGCCCATCTTTCTGTGTCTCCTAGTTTTTGTCTGTACTGGTGATTTCATTCTATAGCTGTTTTATTAAGTGGGAGGTGGCGCTGTTTTGGGTTGTTTTTTTATTTCTGTGCTTCCTCATAGTGGTCTACTTCCGTCCATTGTTTTCACAGGGTATTTCATTCCATATTTTACACTACAAATGGCATAACATACATGTTTTTTCTTAATGTTGGCAGACTCAATATCCTTTTTGGTGCAAAGTGAGGCAGATGTAAATGTGATTTAATTATGCCCTTCAGTTTATTATACAGGAGGAACTGGAGACTTAGTATTTTTTCTTACAGCAAAATAGTATTTTTTTGTCCTCACATAATGGATTGTCAGTTCAGGCATGGTTTCTCTGTACATTATTTCTTCTTTTGCACAAATGCTCTTGTAGAAAGTATGCAGCTGGGAGGAGGAAAACTGTCTTTGAGCTTCTCCACACGGATGCTGGTACCAGTGCGACAGTTCATTGATACACACAGCACCTTGTACCATTCGTGTATTTTCTGGCCATTAATTATTTTGAGATGACAGCTAGCATTCTCAAGTAGCTGGCGGCTGTAATAACTGGCTGGCCACAAAAAATTCCTTTCACTGTGCAAAACCTACTCTGTGTTAAGATAGGTAGTAATAACCTGTCCCATGAAGACAGGTTGAGAGAGTTGGGATTGTTTAGGCTGGAGAAGAGAAGGCTTCGGGGAGACCTTAGAGCAGCGTCCAGTGCCTAAAGGGACCTACAAGAAATCTGGAGAGGGGCCTTTTACAAGGACATGCAGTGACAGGATGAAGGAGAATGGCTTTAAGATGAAACAAAGTAGATTTAGGTAAGATAAAAGGAAGAAGTCCTTCACTGTGAGGGTGGTGAGGCACTGGAGAGACACAGGTTGCCCAGAGAAGTTGTGGCTGCCACACAACTTTGTGTTTGCCACACAGCTCTGATGCTATGATTTTCTTCTTATTTTTGCTTTAAGAGGGAATGGAAAGGCCAGTGCATTTTCTGACACTGAAGGACAGGAGGATATAAAATCCTGAACTCTCCTCCTGCCTTGGCTGAACGGATGAAGGTTGCAGTGACTTGGAACACTGTCCCACACTTCTTTTCAAGAACTGAGAATGGGTGCAGGATTGAACAGGCTCCTGCACTATGTAGCAGATCACTTGGATTAGCTCCTTTCAGAATGTAAATATTTATGGAAGCTTTATGAAACAATGAAAGAGCATGTGCAGGTTGCATTATAATAGGATCCTCCGTGTAACATTTGCTTGTAATGCAAGTCATTCAGTGTTACCTATATATGGAGAACTTTCTGTTATCTTTAAAAGTGGGTTTCTAATATTTAAATGCTTTCTGGTTATAGGAAATACAACGTACTTATGGGAGTTTCTTCTGGACCTTCTCCAGGACAAAAATACTTGTCCTCGATACATTAAATGGACTCAGAGAGAGAAGGGAATCTTTAAACTTGTGGACTCAAAAGCTGTTTCCAAGCTATGGGGAAAACACAAAAACAAACCTGACATGAACTATGAGACTATGGGAAGAGCTCTGAGGTAAAAACTCTTAAGCTTTATGTTTTCTACTGTAATTTTAAATCTGATTCTTAATTTGCCTATAGAAATATAGGCAAATAGTTTTAAGATTTTAAAAGCTTTGGCCTCTTGCTGACTTGGCTGTTTAAAAAGCCTCAGTGTCTTGCAGTTCCTGTTGCTTTTTATGTTATCAGTTAATGTTCAATTTAGGTCCTGAAGTATATATTTAAAAGGTCAGATTTTTTTTTTTCAGCTAGATGCTTCAGATGCTCTGCCAGCTTCTTCCTGTATTTTCTCACTTTGTAGATTTTACTGTGGCTATTTCAGATTTTCTTCTGACCACAGAATGGTGTTTTCTTCAAAGTCTGTCACTATGTTGGTTGCTACTTAATTATACTTTTCTTCCAGATACTACTATCAAAGAGGAATCCTTGCGAAAGTTGAGGGTCAGAGGCTTGTATATCAGTTTAAGGAGATGCCAAAAAATATAGTTGTCATAGATGATGACAAAAGTGAGTCCTGCAATGAAGATTTGTCAATGCCTACAGATGAAAAGTCATTGGAAAGAGTGTCTTTATCTGCAGAAAACCTTCTAAAAGCAGCAACCTCTGCACGTGGGGGAAAAAATTCCTCTCCGTTAAGTTGTACCAGAACAGAAAAAGCAGTCACCAGAGTTATGAATATTGCCTCACCAGTGCATGATACATCATCATCTCGTCCCTCAACTACCACTACTACTGTCCCAGCAACGACAGCTCCGAGGTTTGTATTAATATGGCTTGGGCTTGTCATTTGGTAATGACAAGCAATTTTGTGGCTAGAAAGCTGTCTTTTAGTTTTTTTGGTTTATGTTTTAAATGTTGGAAATCATTTCTGATTTGTAAGCAGCAGTGTAACATTACAGAATACTATGAAAGTCTGGTTTATGTGATCAGAGCCAACTCTTAATGTGCTTGCCCTTATGGATATTTTAATATTACATATACAGAAGGGGGGAGAGATGAATGCTGCTGAATTTCCAGAGTCCTGCTGCTAGATGTGCAAAAGGTTTGGGTGTTTCTTGTTTGTTTGCTTTTGTCATTAAAAATCTGTAAGTCCTAGATTTGTCTATCCCTGTTGTCATCTCTAAAAGTGCCCTGTGTTTTGGCCTAAAAACACCCATCTATCTTTATTTTGCAGGACTGTACGTGTGGCAATGCAAGTGCCTGTTGTAATGACCTCTCTGGGACAGAAGATCTCCACCGTGGCAGTGCAGTCAGTAAATGCAGGGTCACCGTTAATAACCAACACAAGTCCCACAACAGCAACAACTCCAAAGGTAGTAATCCAGACAATCCCTGCTGTGATGCCAGCCTCTGCTGAGAACGGAGACAAAATCACAATGCAGCCTGCCAAAATCATTACGATCCCTGCCACGCAACTGACGCAGTGTCAGTTACAAACAAAAACGGGCCTATCTGGGTCCGGAAGTATTAACATCGTGGGAACCCCGTTGGCTGTTAGAGCACTAACCCCGGTGTCTATAGCTCATGGGACACCAGTAATGAGACTATCGGTGCCTGCTCAGCAGGCATCTGGCCAGACTCCTCCCAGGGTAATTAGTGCAGTTATAAAAAGTCCAGAAGTCAAATCAGACACAGCGGCTTTAAAACAGGATCGTGAAGTGAAAACACTGCAGCTGGTAAAAGAAGAGAAGCCAGCAGATGGAAGCAAGACTGTAACCCATGTAGTAGTAGTTAGCACGCCCTCAGCTATTGCTCTTCCTGTAACAATGAAAAGAGAAGGAATCATAAAGTGCGAGAAGTGAAGAATTGGCTGCTTCCAGCATGGACTTGTAGACTGTTACGGTTTTGAATATACTGACATAATTGTGGGGGGGAAGTGATGCAATCACCAAGTCGAAAAGGAGAGTTTTTAAATGTTAATAAACATGCATACGTTGAAGACTTACTGCAAAAAAATTTATTTTCCCGTGTTTCAGTGGGAATCGAACCACATTTATAATGCTGACAAAAACTGCCTCTTCCAGTTGGGAAACGGCTGAACCTACAGAGAAGGAAAGAGAGAGGGACTGAAAAGGGACCAAACAGTTCACTACGTCACCCGTTACCAAGTTACACTAAGACCTGGAACACTAAAAAGAGAGCTGTGTGAGAGGTTTGCCTTGGCTTTTAGTTTTCAGGGGGAGAGGAGAGTCTCATTGTTACAAAATTTGATGCATGTTCTATGCATACCAGCAATTACTACTGTGTGCCCGCAGTACTCAACTGGTGCTATGTGAAAAACTCTGCTCCTAGGTATTGTAGAATGTGAAATAAAGGAGAAGATTAAAGAGCTTCTAAATGAAGACAGAGACCTAGAGGGATTTTTGTTTTGTATCATACAGCTTAAGCAGATTCAAAATGAAAGCCTTAGACTGATTTTCAGTTATCTTTCTTGAAATAAGCTAGTGGCTTGTTTGTGTAAAGCTTTTTTATTAAAACAAATTTTTTAAAAATCTTGTACCTAGCACAGTATTGTTATAGAATTACATGTAACATATTTTGTATGGTAGTTAAAAGTCTGTCTGAATTTCTTAATCGTGGACAAAATGGCAGCAGGCTTTCCGCCTTCTGCTGTAACATACCTGTGTCTCTCACTTAGCCTTGACATCCACGCATACATTTCAGTTTCAGCTCTACCCTGTCACTTGAAAGGTCACGCCCAGCATGAGCTTTTGTCAGGTAGTTCTACACCTGTAAATTTTTTTTTAGCTGAAGTTAAGAGGGAAGTACCAGTGTTCAGAATGAACTATAATAGTTTGTATATTCAACATTTGAAGTATATTCTATTTTGTTGTACTCTTGTTTCAAAGTGTATTCAAGTAGGTTTTACTGAAATATAGAAATGAAATTTGATGGTGTTTGGTCTGCTTTTTGTTTTTCACTTTTTCCTTTCAAACTATTAAACACCTTCTCTGCTCATTTGAAATCTTCCAGGCATTCAGCGTAAGGTAGCTGATACAGTGTGGAAGTTTGGAGCTCCTCACTACTCCTGTACTCCAAATGGCTGACCGACTCACACAGTACACTGAAGTATTTTTCATTGGAATACCTGTGAAGCTTGCAGTAGTTGGTGACGTAACTTCTGACGGGGGTCTGCTTCTCTGATGCCTATTCAGAATAGTAGGCATACGTGGTGTTCTTACATTGCGGCTAATCATACGAGTGCTTGTGGAGTAACTTGAGTAGCTTAAGAAGTTACTGCCCTCCAGCTAACAACTTTGCATGAAAACACAACTTTGTATGTGCTCCCAGATTGTTTTAATGCAAAGAAGACGGTTTGCTTAAGTGACTCTGAGACTCAAATCGGTAAGTTCTGGAGCTCTGTGAACTGCCTGTTCCTCCAGCCACACCTTGATTTCCCAAGGCTGCATTGCAAAGGAAAGCTAGAAATAAGAGGACTAGGCTACTCCAGTGTACTAATCTTTCTCATCATCTCATAGAGGCAAGCTGAAACTACTGGTAGGTAGAAACTGTGAGAAAAGAGAAATACTAAGTTTTACTGGTAGTCCTTTCTGTGTTGTTGCCATTGACATTTCCAACTTTTAATATTTTGGCTTCAGCACAAATACATGACTTTCGGAAGATTTTTTTTTTCTCTGAATAAGTATCTAAATAGGTTTCCCATTTATAGTTGCACTGAAGGCACAGGTATCGTGATACATTACTACAGGGTAAACCTCGGGTGAGAACACACAGTACACAAATTGCTCTGTAGTTGCAGTCCATGTACAAGAGTTTGGTTTAAAATAGATGTAGGGTAGCTTACCCTGTCTTCATGGGACCGCACTGGCACTACAATAGTTACCAGAGAAGCAGCATGTCAGCTTGTGGGTAGCCAGGTGCCCTGTGGCATTCCCAGCTCCTAGTGAGATGCCCTGGAAAGTGTTAAGAGCAGAATCTTGGGTAATCTTGAAATAATTTAAATAACCATCTAAGTAATTCTTGCCTGGAGGAGCAATTTTAACAGCAATAGAATCATAGAATAGTTAGGGTTGGAAAGGACCTTAAGATCATCTACTTCCAACCCCCCTTGCCATGGGCAGGGACACCTCACACTAAACCATGCCACCCATCTGGAATGGAAGTCTTCAGTAATGATAAAGGAGACCAGATTAATTTATTACTTATATTGGAGTAGTATTGGAGTAAATATAATTACTTATAGTTAAATACTTCTATTGGAGTTAATTTTTTCCCCTTTAACTTCTAAAACTAAAAAACAAGTTAACCTCTACAGAGTTCTAGCAGTAAGCCCCATTCTTCTCTTCTACTGGTAAGTAATGTGGGAACAGCGCTCTGTACAGTCAGGCCAGCGTGTGGAGAACTTCGAAAGTCTTCTGAAAAAGGGATTCTTTTTCTTACTCTAAGCAGGGAAGCAGAGCTTAAGGAATGAACAAACTGAAGCAGGTAGGCAGCAATCTGTCCACCAGCAGTTAACACAAAGAGGCAGAGGTTCTTACAGATAAGCTGTGTGTTCTTGGCCTGGGATAGAGGACAAAGACTTTCACAGGAGGTAATGTAGAAGAAGGAAGAGGATTTATGTTGCCAAGAAAGAGGTAGGACAGAAAGGGAAGTGAATTGACTAATTTGGTAGTCTGAGAGGCTCTAATGTTCTGGGCAAAGGGAAATGGAGCAGTGTGAAGAGACGCAGGTAGGAAAAATCAGAGAGAAAAGTAATAGCATTTTTAAACCTACGTTTTTTAGTCTTCTCTGTAAGAAACCCTTTTCTAAATGGCTGTTACTTGATCTACATGAAAGAGAGGCGCTATATCTCAGAGCATGAAATGTCTATCTGAAGTATTTGTAGTTGAGACCTTGCCGACACCCGATTTAGATACACTGGAAGTCAAATGGGGACAAACTGTCTTCCTGGAAACAGATGAAGATCTCCAGCTGATATCCTCCTCCTCTTAAGTTAAAGCCAAGAGTTCATCATGTAAGTGCAAAAATGACAAGGAATGAAGGCACATGGTGTGGTAAGCAGCTTGCAGCCGTGGTGCCGCATCTTGCCCCTGGACTGGCGATGATCCTGTGGCTCTCTCCCCTGGCCACCTGGTGAGTGGCATGCGTGCTACCAACTGCCAGGGAACATTTATCAGAAGTTTGTTAAGTGCTGTGAGAATCTCAGTCTGCATAAGGATGTGCTGTAACTCAAATGGAGAGGGCACTTAACATGGTTTCAAACAGTGAAGACAGTTTTTGTTAACCTTTCCATGTATATCTTTGTTCTCTTCACCTTCTTTATAATTTAGCTGCTGGGTAAATTAAAAATCAGTGTCAGTGTTTTCAGTGTATCTAATTAAGCACAGCTTTTCAGCATTGCCTTGTGTGCACGTGGTTCCCCTGAGTTGTCTTGAGATCCAGTGGTTCTTTGGAGTAATCAAGGTATCAAGCCATGCTTCTTACAGGAGGCAACCTCTTCCTGGGCTTTTCAACAGCCGGGTGGCAGAGGGGCAAGATTCCCACCTGTAACTTGAGTCTTTGATCTTTATCTAGGTCTGTGCAAGCTTGCTGTTCAACATGCTGCTCTATGCTGACATAATTAATTATGATGTGGACAAGAAATGGTTTTACTAGTGGTGTTGAAGGATGTGACCTTGGGAAAAGGGAGCTTTGGTCAGGTTTGAAATCTGAAACGGACAAAGGGACACTAAACGATTGAAGTTAGTATCTAGCTATACTCCTAGACTTATGCAGTCCCTTTGAAAAACCTGTTATTTGTCCATGTCTGCAAGTGGGATTGGCTCTTACACCTGAAGCTGGTGGCTCATGTAGAAAAGCCCAGTCTTAATTCATCCTTGGCAAGTAGTAACTTCTGGATGTGCAGGTGGAATGTAATTTGAGAAGTGAGCACACTTCAGGCAGAAGGCATTCAGACATAATACAGGCATAATATCACTGACTTTACAGATAGATACAAACATTTGTGTGTTTCAAATAACTACTATTGTAAGTTGTAGGGTAGGGTAGCACTGTAATCCACAAAAGAATCTTAACTGCGAGTTGCAACTCAGAATAGACCTGAATATAAACATTCATGGGTTGTGGCAAGAGAAGTTGAAAGCTCTCCATCCTGGAGACCACTGATTTTGTTACTCTCTCTTGGACCAAGTATGTCTTGCTTAGGAAGCGTTCTACGCCTTGACACAGCTCAGTTGATCTGGGTAAAGTGTGCTGCTGCTAAGGCTGAGCTCCTGGGATCTTTTGCTAATTGATTTTCTCAACTCTAGGACTTTTGGGAATTACATCTGAGCGGATCAAGGATCAGTAAGCCAGGGGCAGTCAGGAGTTGATGGGAAAATGGAAAGGTGCCTGAAGCCTCAGTTCTTGCTCACTGTGACACCTACAGCAGGGATCTGTTATGCATGGTGGCTGTCACAGCCAGAACAAGCTAAACTCAATTTCTGCCTTGTAGACACCATCAAATAGCAGGTGTTAAGCTTATTAAGTGAAGAAGATCCAAGTGATGTTATCTGCTTCTGATCTAATTGTTCTCCAGGAGAGATAGCACTTTAATAAGCTTGCGACAGCTTCTGCCTTTCAGCAAGTAAGTGGGTCATTTCTTCCTTCAGCTAGCTGAGGGTAAGGGAAAACTGTCACTGCTAAAGCTCATTCAGCTTTTATTCAAGATTAAGCAAGGGATCGGTTGACTTTTTTTAGCCTTGGTGTGCTTATAAGGCAGACAGCCACAAGAAGAGCTTTGAGGACATTTTTACTGTAAGAGTCATGCTGCCACATAGGAAAAAAATTAAAAACCTTCCTGCTTCTTCCTATTAAGAATATTTAGTGTACTGATAATTATAGCAGGCAAAAAGCATTAGTGCTGTAAGCCGGCCTCTTCCTGCATAAAACAAAGTAGGAGCAGTATTTCACTTCAATTTTCCAATAGAGTCTCCAAAATGTATTTTATAGCAAGCACTGGAATTAAAGGGGGAAGCTGACCAGGCAGTTACCAGTTAATTTCTGTGTCTTGTCTACCTCTTGCACAGCAGAAAGGGTTCACCATTGGCTATAGCAGGGATGAGTATGATAATACCAAGAATTGCCTTGTGATGGGGAGAGCCCCCAGCCTTCTCACAGTTATTCCACCGTCCACTCTCCTTCAAAATTACCCTGTAAGGACATGCAGCAGTGAACATCTACTGTCACGTGTGCAGGGTGAAATATGCCTTTTGCACTTCAGGAGAGCTCTGCAGTGATGGCAGTATCACACAGATCATGCTGTTTCTCCACAGCTTGGTTTCTCTGGTAGGAGAGTTAGCACTGAATGCAAGGGGCTGAATAAAATGGCTTAAGAACCATCCAGATACCAAACACCATCACCCTGTGAGAGTGATGGTGGGAGTTTGGTAGCTGTGTGATTTTAGCTCCAGCTGTTAAACAAAGCCTGCCATAATGGGTGCTGCAGCTCTGTGCCCTGGCAGGAAGGGAATGGCACCGCATTGACGGACACCCTTGGCAGGCCTTGGAAAATGGAGCTGCTCCTGCAAAAGTAAAAAGGAAATTCTGGGCTTTTTGGTGGTGTTGGATGTTTTTGGTTGGTGAGAGTTTTTTTTGTTTGGCTTTGGGTTGTGGTGTTTGTTTGTTGGGCTTTTTCCCCCCCGAATACACATCTGAGTACAATATTACCCTTGCTGTCAAGTCACAGCTTTCTACCTCACATGTAGTTGCTTCTAGAAACTGCCAAAAGGATCTGAATGGAAACTCCAGCTTCTGGTGTGACTGGTGGATGAGCAAGGATTTGACTTGTTAAAGGTACCATCTTACAGGTCCACATTGGGGTGTCGTTTTTAGATAAGTTTAGCTACAGATGGCTAGATACCTTTGTTAATGGGCAGTTGTATTTTTTCTCCTCCTTGCAAGACCATTTGAGGGAAGATCCAAAGAGAAGACAACTGCAAGGGAGAAGCAGCACTGCACCTCACCCCCTCAGAGAGCAACTGAGGGCAGCCAGCACTGTGAGAAGGAAGCTGTCTCAGTCTAGCAGGTATGGAATGTCTATAGCAGGGATGCTCAAAAATCTGCATTAGGAGTGTTCCATCTCTGGTTCAGAATCTCCTCCAAAGGAGCCACCCCTTCTGCCTGGTAGGAGTATTCACCAGGCAAGACAGGCTCCTTAGCTGTAAAATCCTTTCTGTCCAGGGAATTTCAAACTCACACTCACTCAAGGAGTCCTGCATCCCAAGCTGGTAAGAGAGGCCTCGGATCCTCTGCTTGCAGTGTTACGGCTGTGCAACACTGCACTTCATTTATTGCCTGAAAAGGAGTACACTTGTATGGGAATATGGGACTTCCAGTTGCCAGATTCTCTATTGACTTACCAGCAACACTAATACAGTAGTTCACAGGCTGTGTAAAGCACATAGCTGTGGCATTTCTTGCTCTTCAAATGATGGTTTAGAAGAAAGTGAGAAATGTAGCTGCCTGTTGTGAAGAGCCAGCTCTGCTAGGCATGCTTATCAGCCCTCAGGGAGGAATACCTGCACCCTGCTTTGCAGTACTGGCCAGGTTTGTAGCTCCACACAACTGTTGGAAAGAGTAGTGTTTACAGCAAGAGTCTAGGCTTCATCTTTAGCTAGGAGAGAGAGCAGCTTAACATGGCTAAAGGTAACTTCCTTCCTACAAGTGGTCTGTGGAACCTGGGCATTTCAAGTCTGAAAAAGAACACTTGCTATGGAAACAAAGCAGCTGTGCCAACTTGTAAGATTAGGACTGCAGGGTCAGGGGAAAAAGGACCATGGGTAGCATGGCCACTTAACTTGAACCTTGAGCAGTCACGTACTTATGACATGGAAATGAAAAATACAGCAGCAAAGGCATGACTTTTTTTGCCAAAGGCTTTTATTAATAAACACCTGGAACATTTAAGAGTTACTACGGGCCTTACTTGACATGGAAGTACTACTTTATTTGTTCTGCCTCATCTTTCTCAACTATCTGCATGTCAGTCAACTCCAACAGCTGTCTCTTTCTCATCCTCTCTCCCTACCTCATTTTCCAGCATAGTGGCATGTTTACAACCCATATGTGCAATACCAATGTCATGCTAATGAGTACCACTCCATGCACAAGAGTTATTATACTAACAAACTCTACAGTAGCCTAGGTGCTTAGCTAGAGCTCCCCTGGGCCACAGAAAGAGGCTCCTGAGCACTGTTGCTGTATGATTCCAAGTCAGATGCAGGATCACACACCTCTCAATAAATACATTGTATCTTCTAACAGGTTCCAGTGTAGCTTTAGACTCTGAAGATAAATAAAAGAAAGTCTTTCAACACAAAGATTGGCCCTTCACTGAAACAATAAGATTGAACCATTTAGAAAAGTTGTATTTGAAGCAAAGGAGGAAATACTCCCTGGTTAGATGCATCCTCTGGAGGGAGGCACAGAAGGGACAGAGATAAGAGTCACTGTGTATACATACCTACAGGCTGGATGTGTGCAATGGACACATGCACATTCATCTGGGAAAGTGAGGATACTACTATGTGACATACTTAGCCGCTTATTTCTTCACCTGCTCTTTCTGGAGGGGGCCTTCCTCACACTGTGCTATTATCCATTCACTTGTAATGAAATAGTCATCTCAAGTCATGTAAAAATAAGGACAACACTAGTGTGACCTTAGATCTGTTCATGTGTAAACCGCATTAATTGGACCAGAAAAAGATTTAAGAGAATCTCACTGAGTAGTCAAGCCTCGTTCCCTTTGGTACTTGCAGAAGCTAAACATGAAATAAATAGAATTAATTAGCATGCTGTCAGGGCAAGTTGTTTTACAAACACAAGTGTTCTGATTTAAATACTAAGGCCTTCACATTCATTAGAGGATTAAATCCTTAAACACAGGGTTAGTGAAAGGGTAAAGCTCATTTGTCTTCTAGTTTTCAAACCCTGACATGGCAAGAACACCACAACGAGAACACAGACTCCTTTCTTCCTCCTTTGGAGGCTCCAGATTCACAAGCACTGAACAGCAAATGTGACTCCAAACAAGTGCCTGACATAATGTTTTGTCAACACTATTTCATTATAGCTTCCAGCTTCAAAAGTCTTCTCTAAAATAAAACAGTGGCAGGTTAAGACACTGCAATACCAGGTGGCATTCCAACACATTACAGCAGTCTGTCAGGGTCTTGATTAAAACTAAAGTCACACACCAGAGACAGGTGATCAGAAGGGTAATTGAATGATGGCAGCCTGTTGGGCCCTATTTGCTCTTCAGTCAGCAAGCCCAGGGCTGAGTTCACAATCAAGGCATGCTGGGAATACCAGATATAATCCAGTGTGTGCCGGCACTCCCCCGATGGCCGGATCTTCCAGGTGGTGTAAGGGGGCTCCGACTGCCCATCAGGGCTCAGCAGCTTGTACGCGCTGTTTAGGTTGAGGCTGGAGTTGGAAAACTCTTTGTAGACCTCCTCAGTTGGCTCCGCGTTGAAGTCTCCACAGATGATCAGAGGGATCTTTGCACCCTGGGTGATGCTCTTCAGGTTCTGGAGAAGATCACAGCCCTGCGCAGACCGAAACCTCTCCCAACCTGTACGGGCTTTGAGGTGAGTGACGGCAATGCAGAACAGTCTTCCAGTTTCATTGCACTTTAGCGTCTGAGCTATGGCCACTTGGTTGGTCTTCAGCTTCATGGCGGTTAGCCGGATGTTAGCGCTGTTGATGAGCTCAAAGCGGTCTTTGTTGAAGAACAAGGCACAGCCATCTGGCCCGTTGTTCTGCTCCACATCCAGGCATGGGGACCACGGCTTCGGGAAGAAAGTACACTGGTAGCCCAGTCGGCTGAGGAGCGGCTCAAAGGTGTCAAAGTAGTGGTCAACTTCTTGCAGGCACAAGATGTCCGGCTTGTACGCAAGGATTTCCTCCAGGATGAGGCACTTCCTCTCTTCCCATTTCAGAGCTTCCATGGGGCACTGAACAAAGTTGTCTTTGCCTTCACCAAGAGCTTGAATTAGCAGGGAAAGCAAGAGAAAAATAAACAGTTACTAATGGCTAAAATGGGCTGTGTTACTCCAGGTTTTGCAGAGGTAAGGCTCTGCTCTTGGGAGCCAGCTCCCATCCTGCAGCAGGCAGCAGCCACTTGCAGCCCTGTATGAGACCAGTCAGCCTGTCATGGTGTAAGAGGTTATAAAGGGAAGCGGCATACGACTTTGCTTCCTCTGTAAAGCACGTGTACATCCCTCTATATGCAGGTGATGGGTTTTCTCAGGAGGAGCTGCTGACTTTAAGGGTGGCAGTGGGTTTGAGAACCCCTTCACAAAACATCAAAGTCTCCCCATAAGAAAGAGCTAAGTTCCCTTTACAGATAACAAGTTAAAGGCTTCTTCCCTAACTTACCAACAGCCACTACTCTGTGGTAAGTGCTTCCACATAGGGCTGCCACACCTTAAAACTAAGGACAAAATGCGGTGGGATAGGACTGACTTAACAGCAGAATATTAAGGCAGGCTCTACATGGGGGATCTCCCACCCCGAAAGATTTTAAGATGAGGCTGCTGCATAAGTCAATTTACAGCTTTGATTTTAGGGGTCTGAGGAAAAAAAAACAGTTAAAATTATTTGAAGAATTAAGAATTCCTGTAACAGATCTGAATCCCTGAATAGTCCACCAAAAAAATCAATTAGAACACTATAGAGAACCTTTACAAATACTAAAACTTAGGGAAGGATGAGTCTTTTCTAGGGATTATCAACTATCAAAGAGTGATGGGTCACAGCTTTTTGACTATACTGTGTTAGGTTTGGACAGGCATCCAGGGCTACCTTTGGCATCACAGTTGCAAGGAGAGACCTTTTCTCCTTTCCTACAGAATGGAAGGCAAGCCACTATTCCGAGTGCTGAAAACATCCCTCCATCCCTCAGCCTCAAGTAGTTCACCTCACCCTTCGCTTTGCTAGTCCCAGTCATGCCTAACCACACAGACACATCTGCATTTAAAGGCTTTCACTGCTGCACCTGGTTTCAAGGTCACACCTTGAGCTTAGAGGCAGCTCCTACCTTGGGCAAGGATGTTCCACTGCATGACCCGAATGGGGCGGTGGTTACTGGCAGTGTTCCTCAGGTCCACAAAGTTCCTCTGAAAGCGGGGTGGCCGTTTCTGCAGAACCATCTGACATTCCTCCAGCAGGTCCTTGGGGTCTATAGGATCCAGCCGTGCAGAGTCCGGCTGCTCCAGGCAGTCCTGGTGCTGGGACACGGCGCTGCTGCTCAACGTCTTGGTGAGTGCGCTGTAGAGCTGGCTGGTGCTGTTTCCCATGGAACACACTGGAAGGGAAAAAAATGGTGTTAGAGATGTCCAGTGTGACTCTTCTCACCACTCAGGTACCCTGTAGATAATCTTGTTACAGTGCCAGCAATGTGTGCTTTGTGCAAGAGCCTGAATCTGACATAAAAGAAGAAGGATGCAGAGATAAGGTTAATTCTGTCCAGAGTCTCATTGGGTTTTGCTTATTACTAGGGGCTGCTAACCTGCAGCATGCAAATGATCTGGTTTAAGACATCATGCAGGTGTCTAAGGGAAGGAGTCTTTCATCTAGAACAGTAGGGCTAAGATTCACTTGTGCATGTGTTGTAGGAAGCAGAACAGAGTGTACTTTTTTCCTCTTCCTAGAGGAGATAGCCCAGCAGGTAGACAAATATTGCCTGCTCCTTATTTCGTGTGCAGCATGTCTCTAATAGAGACACATCCCAGTACCCTGTGCCTATTTTGGATGCTTCTTGGGTTCCTTCCTGCAGAGCAGCAAGCACAGTGACTCATTCCCTCAGGTTAATATTTAATAGGAACCTCTGATCGCAGCTTCACTTGCCCCAAAAGCAGCAACAAACATTTCAGTAAGCACAGAGTGGCCAGATGCTTCTGCTGGCTTAGACCTTTGGATGTGGAATGAAGGGCTCCCCTTTGCTCCCCTACAACCTTACCCTCCTGTCTTCCTTCAGCTCCTTAGTCCTTCACACTGTGCACCACAGCTTGGCAGCTTCCAGCACGCCCTGCAGCCCTCCTCACGTCTCCTTTGGCCATCTTGAGCATACATCCTTGCATTGCAAATAAGCAACTATCCCCCAGCTCTCCGTGTTAATGCGCCTAGCCTCTGACCCCACGTCTCCTGCAGGGAGGTCCCCCCCATCCCACATTGGGTCACAGCTGCCACAGAGGCTGTGTCCCACTCTTGTTTTGCCCTTTGGTTTATGCACAGAAGATGGCTGCAGCCCTCTTCTCTCAGCAGGGGTCAGCAGCAGAGCCATCCCTTTCAGACAGCAGCTCTCATGACTACTGTGCTATAAAATACCTCCTTCTCCCACTTCACAAGAGCACAAGCAGCATGGTGCAGCAGTAAATGCCCTGAAGCTTGCTTACTGCAAGCACACAGGAGACTATTAGTGTCAAGAGCACAGGGTAGCTGTGGAGCAATTAACAAAGTTCATGACATCCTTACACATCTCTGCCTCAAGTCATGGCATGGCCACGCACACTCCAAGATCTCTTCCAACCCTTCCTCAGGAGGAGGTTTTGCTCTGAAGTGCCACCCCTACCACAGCACATGGGGAGCACATGGGAGGAGGCCATCTGCTCTTTTCCATGCTCAGTGCTCTGCCCAAGTAACCTGCCTGGACACTTGGTTTCCCTTCAAAGACAGGCAGGAAGAGCAGCACTTTCACAAGAGGCACCACTGGCAGAGCTTCATCGTTGTCTCAACTTATTTACTCTCAATGTACTTTGCAAAAGTAATCTTGAGCAAAGGAAGTTCAGTGTTGCATGGCTGTTGCCCCACAGCAGCATTTAAGTAAGTTCATTTGTACCTTTCAGTTACTTAGAAGCAGAAAAGACTTGTCATCTCATGGCAGATGTGGAGTGCTACCCAACATACTTGCATGCTCAACCTTTGCTAGCGTGAACTGCAGCATTATCAGTCGTAAGAGCTGGTGACAGACACATGATAGGGACAGGCCTGGCTAGAGGGAAGGCAGGAAGATGGAAGCCTCAGCAGTTCAATAAACACACTTAGGAGTAAAAGAGAAGAGAAAGACCCAAGCAGAAGTCTCATGTCCTTGTCTTCAGGAAAATTGGTACTTTCAAAGACACTAAAAATACTTGTTTTAATACAAGTTTTGTATGTGTAAGCCAGTGGAACAGTGCCTCTGAACAGGTCTAAGAAAGTTGTAACTTGGGAATTTAAATTGCATGTAGGACGTATCTCCCCATCTCCATCCTTTTACAGTACCAGAAGTTCCTCACACTGAGACGTAAGCTTGGGCTGACAAGCATGAATGTCCTTCTTGGGGAACTGTGCTTAAAGCATTTCAGTTTCTGCAGCCTTCCTAAGTTTACAATTCTCGTCAAGAAGCCAAGTACTGCTGAAGCAGAAGAAATGCCATTTAATAGTGAGGGAATGAGGCCCAAACATGAAATCCCTAACCAGGACCCTGACAGGCCGTGAGGGGATGGGGAGCAGGAACAAAAGCATGCTCTGTGCTGGTTACAGAAGGGTCCAGATCACACGCTACCAGAGCTGCCAGGCAGCCATGCAGAAACCCAAAGAAATCAATGGAGCTTTTAATGAAAGCTCCACAGGGAGCTTCTCACCTATTTTTGGAGTAGGCACAACCCATAGTGAAGTGCTGCAGCTGGAAAGCTGTACTGGTGCTTACTACTGGAAAACAGTACATGGTGCCTTCTGCTACTGCAGGGATGCCCTCGGCAGCTCAGTACAGCCAGGAACCTTAAACCATGTGCAGCTCTACCCACAAATACACACCCCTGCCATTCCAGTGCCTGGCTAGCACTGTGCCAGGAGGGAAACCCACATGAAGGCAGTGGCTTCTGCACAGCCTCTGCCATGCCCTTGATGAATACGGCTCATGCAGAGCTCTCCAAAGGAATAACAGGGACTTATTCTGCTGCAAAAAGCCATTAGCAAGAGCTTTGGCTGCTCACTGCTTAGCCTGAATCAGAGGGAAGATATTGAAAGGGAAATCTAGATGTAATGTACCTGAACCCAAAGTCCACCCTAAAGCTCTGAGCAGCCTAAATCTATTACAGCAGGATGAAGTCTAAGTTTAGTCATGCACTTGCTATGCTGCAAACAAAGTACTGTCTAAATCTCATCATCCCTGTGGTATCCAGCTCTTTGGGGAGAGTCAGGCATAACCTAACCTCCATGGGATGTGTTATGGCCCAGCTGCAGCACAGATCTGACAGCTTTTAAAGTCAGTCATGTCTCTGGAAGGAAAAGGATCGTCTGTCTTCTTTTGAAAGCCCAGGAAAGGCTGTGTGAAAGAGGCCCTGGGCTGTAAATGGAACATTTTCCAGCCAGTTGTAGGCGGTTTGGGAGTCCTTGGCTGAAGGGGGACTCCTGCGAGAAGACTCCAGCTTAAGATGACTGATGAACTGCTCAAACCCTTTGTCCCCAGAGTGCTGGAACCATCACAGCAGTGGCTGAACTGTTTTGCAGAACGGGGGCCAGAGCAGCAACCTGAACATTGAAACCCCAAACACAAAATCCATTTGTTGTTTTTGTAATGCTTAACATGTCCACAGCAGTGAGGCAAGTACAAGGTCACCACTGAGATCCTTACAGCTCAAGTTAAATGACCTGTAAATTGCCGGGACACCACTGTGCTGGTGTACACAGAGGAACAAGTGGACTCCTGAGCTTGCACTTTAGCAGTAGGTGGTGAACATGGAAGCAATTCTCTTGGTTCAGTGTTGTAATGGGCAACACCAGCTCAGCAATTACTATTCAAGGTGCTTATAATAAAAAGGCCTACCTTTCAGCAAGGGTGGTGCCACATCACAGTAAGGGCAGGGAAAGAATCTAAACCATTCATTAAGCTTCAGAAGAACAGGGTGCAAAGCTCAAGGTTTGTTCATCCAGCAATAACAGCACAGATGAGATGAACTTATAGGATCTTGGGCAACGAGCACGGATTTCAAGTACTTTGCCTCAAAGATGAGGGCAGCAGTGCACAGGTAGACCAGGGAGTTGCAGAGGGGTATGACAGCCAGGATCCTTACCTGCTGGGTAAGGTGAACAGCACTCTGGTATCCCTTCCTTTCATCTCCTACCTCCCAGCGCCTCTGCTGGCCAAGAGCCCCCACCTTGCTCGCCACAGGCATTTCACTGCCCATTGAATGGCTCCTCCACACCTGCAGCCTGGTCTGTAGTTGCATCAGCCTCCACCAACAAGGCAGCCGGAGATGCCCTCACTGCAACCCCAGTTCCAAGGAGAAACTTGGCAGACGCTCTCCCCATGTGACACATCCTATGCTACAGGGTATCATGCTACATATACAGCCTTGTTTGGGGCAGCAATGGAATTGCAGCCCTAGGCCACCCACACTCAAAGCTGCAGTTGCTGCTGCTTAGATTTCGAGTCCCAATTTTGGCACCTAGGCCAGTCTTATGCACAGTGGAGTGTGAACCCTCATACAGGGATTCGGAGAGCTCATCACAGCAAGGGAGGTGCTGCCTAGTCAACATGCAACACAAGAAAGAGAAGGAGGGAGCCTCAAATTCTGCCCTGAGTAATACACAGAATCAGCACTTGGCACAGGGACATCTCCTTTCTCCTACTGGAAAGCAGCAGATGGAGCAAAGGTGGTTACTGCCCCAGCTTTCACTGGGAGCCTCTGCTCCAGGTGAGTGTTTTCAGCCATGTTCAGAAGCAAGCTGCTCATCAAGAGACATGGCTTAAGGCTGAATATGAGCAGCAGAAGCCTGACGGGTGTGTCACTGCTTGCTCCAAGCCTCAGCACAGGTCAGCAGGCACAGAGGAGGGATGGAGGGAGCGCAGCCCGTGCCAAGGAGCTGTCCTCACATGGACTCCAGGCAGAGCATGCACACAAGGACACATGGGACGTTGAACACTTTCCAGGTCTCATTTTGGGAATCAAAAACATGACAATCATTTATTAGTACAGGCAAGCAAGAGCCTGATGGTTTAGCATCACTGCCTTTGCCTGCCTGAGGGTAACCTGGGCTTTTCCCCACTGTTTCTAGTAGAAAAAAACCTCACTGTGAGTCAAGTACATCCTACAGAAAGTGCAACACTGGTGGAGGAGGAAGCAGCTCAGTCAACCAACAGCACACTTCTGACAGCAGGATAAAGGCACTGGGGCACCAAGCGAGTCCCCGGGTTTATCCCATGAGGCCAGCTGCATATGGGCACCTAGCCCTGGCTGAATGGCTCGTTTCTGGGCTGTGCAGCAGCGCCTGTCAGCTTGTCACCGATGGCACTCACTCACGCGTATGAGCGCAAGCCACGGCTGCTGCCTTAGAACTGCAGGGCCGGTTGAGGTTTCAGGGTACCGCATGCACGGCAATATAGTTCAAGCGTTCCCATCCCGGTTACGGGGCCGGTTACCGGAGCGAGCGCTCCCGCTGTAACCCCCGCCCGGTTCCCGCAGCCACAGCCCGGGGCTGCCCCGCACCTCCCTCTCCTGGTACCCACCTGTGCGGGGCGGCGCCCCCGGGGCGGACGGGCCTCCCACCGCTGCTACTGCAGCTGCTGCCCGCGGGGCGGCTGGGCCGAGGGGCGGCGGGGGGGCGCGGGGCCGCGGTGGCAGGAGGGCGGCCGAGGCAGCCGCGACGGGTGCGCAGGAGAGGGCGGGCAACGCCGAGCACAGGCAGCGCGCAGGGCCCTGGTACATGCTCCCGACGGGGTGGGCGGAGCGGGACGGGACGAGACGAGGCGAGAAGCAGATCCCCGCCCGCCCCGCGGCGGCGCTTATAGAGGCGGCGGCGGCGGGGCCCCGCGCGGCCGGTACATCCGGCACCTACCATCCGCAGGGGGGGGCAAGGGATGGACGCAGCACGAGTGCCGCCGCCGCCCCCACTCAGCCCCCCGCTGGAACTGCGGGGTGGAACCTCCTGCGGCCGCTCCGCGCCTCTTGCTGCCTCGGGCTTGGGACGCTGCGCCGGGAGGGCCGAGTACGGTGAATGCGCTCCCGACTCACACCTCCCGCCCCCGGCGTGGAGTGGTATCGCCCAGCTGCGGTTTTCCGCTGTGACGTCAGCGAAGGGAGCGCGCGGTTCCCACGGACGTCACGGCGCGGGGGTCGGTGGCATGTGGCCGTTTCCACCTCCCGCTTCTTCCTCCCCTCCCGCCCCGCTGGGGGTTGTTCGGGCTGGACTCGGCCGTGGGCCCGGGAGCGGGGGCTCCACGCGTGGGGGAGCGCGGGGATCCCGCACGCTGCCGTGTAAGGCGAGAGCGGTGACGTGCGGTGGTGCGTCACGCGGGAGCGGCCCCGGGCTGCCTCGCCCTCAGCCGGAGTCCACGCGTGCAGAACCGTGGGGAGAGAGGGAGGGGGGAGGGAAGGGGGTAAAGAGGAAGGAAAGGGAGGGGAGGGAGGAAAGAAAGAGTGGAGGAGGAAGAAAGAGAGGGGGGAAGGAAAGAAGGAAGGATGCTCCCCCAGCCCCACACTTGGTATTGTGGCTCCTTCAGCGCTAGCTCCCATGGAAATGTGGCTTTGACAATGTTGAGTATTTTGTGTGTTTGATGAAATACAGAGATCCCTTGGATGCAGGAGGGAGTTAGGCCAGGCAGGCAGCGTGGTGTCAACCCAAGTCTGCCTGACCCTCCCCTTCTCGCCCCTCATCCCTGTTGTCCTCTGACTTCCCCGCTCTTTGCAGATCTCAGTTCTGATTAATGTCATCTTTGCTTTAAAGCTGCATGGTAGAGACAGAGGCTTGATTGCCATGCAAAGCTGTGAGCCCTGGTTCCTTGCTGACCAGACTTGATGCCTGCCTGGGCTTGTCTGCTCTCAAGTCTGAGCACCCTTAGCAGAAGGGGAAACTCATGACTTGAGAGTTTATTTCTATGCCTGTTATGCGTAGTCATCTGTAACCAGCTTCTTTTCAACCCCCTTTTTAGAAGACCAGGAGCTTCTGGAAGGAGGGAATGGTTGGTGATCCAGGTTATCCATGAGCTAGCCTAATAGGCCTGCTATTTCTAGCAGGATTTGGCAAAGAAGTTATGTAACAGCAGTGGCCTTAGGGATAGGTAACCCAGTTTTTGGGGCATTATCTGACACAATACAGCTTGGCAGATGACACACTTGGTGACGGGGAAGCTGCTGGCTGACTTTGTGGTCCTGCTCAGGAGATGAGGCAGCTGGGCCTGTCTCTGAGCTCTGTATTCTCAGCTCCTCTCAGGTGACTGCTGACATTCAGGTACATCTTAGCCTGATGGCTCTTCGTTCTGCTTCTCCTGCCCCACAGGAGAACCCTTTGCCCCAGACCTGGCTGCTCGCTGCCCAGTGAGCTCGGTGGTTGTAGTAACTAATGACTGGGAGGTATGATACGTGTATTATTCAGTTTATTACTCTGATGAGTAGCTGGGTTTAGGCCAAGGTGCCTCCTCATGTGACCTTTGGGAAGCAAGAGGAAGGAGAGGTTTCCTGCTCGCCACTGTTCTGAACGTGCTTTTCGCTGCTGTTTCGGGTGTTGGCTTTCCTAAGCTGTGTATGACCAAGCCAGCGTGACGGTAATGAAGGTGTTTTTGAAAGACACAGAAGTTACTGATGCTGCATGAAGCTGTTTTCCACACCTAACACTTTGTCCCTAGGATTTGGGAAGAATGGTAGTTTAGGTCCGAGCTATGAATCAGTGCTTACTTGGCATCTCTCAGGATGATTCAAAAGTCCTAATAGCCTGTCATGGGAATTAAAATCCTTCTGAAAATAATCAGAAGATGCAGTTAATTTTAGCTGCAAGCGACTTACAAGAGAGAAGCTTCTCTGTAAAGCAATCTCAGCTATCCCATGCACGTCTGGCTGTTTCCACTTAGCTGAGAACAGCATCAAAGGGAGAGAATGGGTTCAGGCTGGAGTCTGCACAGACTGAGAGAAATACTTTTTTGTTAACTTTCTGACCTGTTCTTACCCCGGAGATGCTGACGTTTCAAACATCCTGATTAGTGGGCAGACTCTTAGCCCTTTTCCAGTGCTGTGGAAATCCCAGGCCCAGCAGAACTGTTACTAATTAAAAGCTACGCGCATGACTAACGCTTTCCCAGCATGTAGTAAACCCGGTGATCTCACAAACTCCACTTCCTTGGAATTAACAATGAGCTGAGAATAATGATCCTTCCACCTCGTTGTTCAGGCGGCTCCTTCCGACCAATCATCCCTATGTCGGGAAAGTGCTTGTGCTGCGTTTGAAACTGCTGCCCTCACGCTGCCAGCATTTTCAGCTTGAAAAAGCGTCATCTGAAAGAAAACTGTGATCCTGGGGGGGATGCACTGTAATCACTGAAATACTGTAGTGGATTAACACGAAAAAACCTGGCAGTTTGCCTCTGTGCAGCGCAGAGGTTTATAACTTCATGGCGCACATGCATTCCAGCACCTTCTTTCTCCCATAAGCAAAGCCATTGCCTGGGGTGGTGGCTGCTGGCTGCTTTCCTATGGGATGTCTTGCAATCCTGGGATGCCCCTTTGCCATGAGGCATCCCCAGAAGCCCTTTGTCTCTCTACCATCACCCTCCTGTGGGGCATCCCCTATCCCCAAGCAGCAGGGCTGGAAGTGCTCACCTGCTCTCCCCTCTGTGCCTCGCTTTGGTTTTGAGCACCTGGGAAGAAGCTGGGAGCCAGGATGCTGGCATACGTGAGGATCTCTGTGGGTTTGAGGGAAGCTGCCCTGAAACAAGTTCATTTGAGGTGGCAGCAGTGCATAGGATGGATGTTTAAAATAGGCAGTATTGCCATAGATAGCTGAGATAGCTTTCCAAAGCACTCAGCTCTGATTTCTCAAGTGTTTCAGTGCGTAAAGCGGCTCAGAAAGTGGAGCTTTGCCACTTTAACCTAGTATCTATCTCACTGAGAAATGAGTAGCAGTAAGTTTGAGCAGCAGATGGTGAAGTCTTCCACACAGCTAAGGAGGAGAGAGGGAATGATATTGACACTTCTGGCATCTCGTTAAATAAGCATGCGTGTCACTTCATCTCAGATATGAATATATGCTGCAGTGGGGTGATTAGAGTACTTCATATTTAGAAGCAGGCATCTACCTAAGAGGTTTCTGGCTGTTGAATCAAATTTTCCAGGACTTCTACCCATGTCAGCCAGCCTTTGACTCGAATTGCTCAGTGACTCTCTGAATCTAGTTCCTGACACTTAATAACTTTTGGAATAAGTATTTATGTTCTGAAGCCCTGCTGCACAGCTTCTTGGGGCATAGCCATTTTAATTTCCTTTTATAATGCTAGTGATGTTGAAGGGAGCTGCTGTGTGAATAGCTTCCCCTGTAGCCACTGCAGACACTTTTGCTGCCATGCTCGCCTGCGTCTGAGCAAGAGGAGGATAGTTCTTTCCACTTGGCACATGAGGGGAAAATGCTTCCATTCAACCATTAGTCTGTCTTCTGACAGAAATGGGCACATTGTCCATTTGTGATGTCCATGTGACCACCAGCACTTTGGTGGTAGCTTCTGAACAAGCTGCCCGATAGTGACATGATTTCCAGAGGGCTCTAGAAAGGCCAGGCTCTGCAAGGTCCCCCTGACCTGCTGGAAGGTACTGGAGCCCTTAGTGGGCAGGAATGGTTCATGTGCCTCTACTGAGAGCATAAGGCAAATGGGAGGTGGGTAGAATGGGCACCGTGGAGAACTTGGGTTTGCATAGCACTGGTTGATGCTTTTCCAGAGCCCAAATCAGTGGAACTCCTGGTGCTGATTTACTTCCTAGCACGTTGGTACCTAGAGGCAGGAGGAGTGGAACTGGGGCTGCGCATTAGCACCACTGATTTCAGCTGGTACTGTGTTTCTCTCTGCTGCGCGTTCAGAGGTGGTCTGCAAATGCTGCTCTTTGCTACGTACTCCAAGGGGCGGAAGATTCAGCTTCCTTCGCAGGGACTGCTTTGGGGATGAGGATGTCCTAGGCCAAGATGGGGAGAGTCTTCTTTGTGTGAGCATCATTTTTCCTTCCCCTTCAAGGTGCAAATGGACCTCTTTTGGGAGGAGCATGTGCTCAGATTGGTTTAGTGACTTTCGTTGTGTTGGAGGAAGCACACTTTTTGGGGAGAGGCTGTACAGAGGACTTTCTTTCTACTCTCTCCTCATGTTCCCCGTCTCAGGGAGGTTTGGCTGGGATCCACTTTTCCTCCCCCTTTCAGTGATTGCAAAATGATGTGTTTGATTCCTGCACCAAGAAAACAATCTCCAAATAGGGGCTGAAATTCGGACTTGCTGGGGTGATGGGTGTGCATTGAGAGGAGAGGGGCAGAATGAGAAGGGCCATGCCAGAGAGCTTTATCTCTGCTCCTTTTAGCTCCGAATTGTTTTGTTATGGAACCTCATTCTGGCATTGCTAAGGGGTGGTGAAGGAGCTTCCTGTGCTCCTGCTCTGTGCAGCTGTGGTCTGGGGTGGAGAATATCTGCCTGGCCTTACAGGTGAGCATCTCTACTTCTGACTGCCGCATGTTCTGAAACAAGCCTACCTAAGCACCGGGTATCTCAGCATGTGTGTTGCTTGTGCAGATTGTGTTGCTCGTTAGCAGGCTTGAGACTGAGAAATGAAGTGTAACAGAGACCACCTGGATCCTGACCCTCTCAACCCCTGGGTGTCTAAGCCCTTGAGGTAATCCAGTGTCCTGTTTCCAGCCTCATTTGAGCAGCCTCAGCTGTTTTCCAGTGGTAAGGGTGCAACACCTCTGTCTGCCTGGCCTAAATGGTTATAAATCAGAGTACCAGAATTTTCATATCTGAGTGATGGTGTTTTGGAAGTTACATTGCTGCCTTCTGGGCTCCTCTTGAAAAGCAAGTGATGGGGTACTGATAGAGAGTCTTTGACATGGAGATGCTGAGGATCCTTGGCTGGGCACTGCACTCCTCAGGTACGTCTGTGTTAACATTCATCTTGGGAAACAAATACAACTGTTTCTCTGTCATGCTTTACTGCCCTGGTTTCACGGTGCCTTGGCGTCTCTGTAAGTAAATTTGCCACTCAGTTTCCAGCCAATCAATTTGTAATGGAAGAGGGGATGGAGCAGGGGAGGCAGCAGCTAATCCCAGGATGGACTTTGCCCTGAGGGGTCTGCTGGGCCATGCTGTGGTGTTTGAGCTGCCCAGGAGACAGGGCTGGAGGCAGCTCCCACTGCTGGCATCCATCCAGCCCTGGCTGGCATCCAGCCCTGCCGCTGCCACCGGCCCCTCTGGTTGTGCAAGACCCCGTATACTGGTATGACCCCGGATGGCTTTCGTAACTCAGCCGTCGGGGCTCTGGGGCGCTTTGCCCATTGCCCTGCAGGCACCCAGGGTCTCCTCATCACAGGGGCTTTGCTGGAGCGAGGAATCCTGAAGTCCAGGCACGGAAGCCCTCGGCGCTGCTGAACACACCGGAGCAGAGGCTCCCTTTTGGGCATCAGGCAGGGTTTTGGGCTTTGCCTCTTTCTGCAGCCACCCTAGCGCTGCTTTGCATGTGACAGAGCAGCCCCTGGCCCTGCTGCCCTGGTGGGGAGGTGAGCTGGCAAACCTGGAGGTTTCGCTGATCCCCAGGTGTGAAGGCAGGGAAGGGTCGGTGGGTGGCAGCTTCTCAAGCGGCTAGCTGGGCTGTCTCCTCTCAGCAGCTGTGTGCCAGAAGGATGCTCTACCCAGGTAATGTGAGCAAGTCATGGCAAGTGTGCCTGGGCTGTGCCTAGAACTGATTTTTCACCCCTGCAAAAATGTTGAACATGTTCAATAAAATCTCTCTGTGAATTGTCTACTGGTAATGCAGCTGACATAGATTTAATGGTGAATAGGTGTTGTACCTCCAGGGCAGCTTTATGAGATGTAGAAAGGTACTGTGCTTTCTGAAGGTACGTGTTGGAGTTTGGGTGAAACTGCTGTTTCCCTCCGAGAGTAGCTGTTCTTTCTGAGGTCATCATAGAACCATGGGATGGTTTGGGTTGGAAGGGACCTTAAAGCTCATCCAGTTCCAACCCCCTGCCATGGGCAGGGACACCTTCCACTAGAGCAGGTTGCTCCAAGCCCCGTCCAACCTGGCCTTGAACACTGCTAGGGATGGGGCAGCCACAGCTTCTTTGGGAAACCTGTGCCAGTGCCTCACCACCCTCACAGGGAAGAACTTCTTAATATCTAATCTAAATCTCTCCGCTGCCAGTTTGAAGCCATTCCCCTTGTCCTGTCCCTGCGTGCCGTCGTAAAAAGTCCCTCTCCAGCTTTCTTTAGATTCCCTTTAGGCACTGGAAGCTGCTTTGTGGTCTCCCTGGAGCCTTCTCTTCAGGCTGTGGGGTTGGAGGAAGGAGGTCTGGAGTGGATAGCACGGCCAGTAACTTGAAGCTCGGGCAGCCACTAGTTGAGACAGATCACGTACTTATGATAAGGAAATGAAAAAGATGGCAGCAGAGACAAGACTGCTTTTTCCTGAGAGCTACTATGGGCCTTACTGTTCACAGAAGTGCTGCTTTATTGCTCCTGGGGTGAAGCCCAGGGTGGGCAATGCGTGACTTATGGAGCTGGCTGAAGCCAGAGAGGCGTTCTGAGGTGGCAAATAGTCTGAAATGATACTGGGTTCATTACCTCTTGACTGCTTAGTCGATGAAAGCATTGGGGAGTTGCCCAGCACCCTCCTGAGCTCCTGCTGAAGGTGTGTGTGTTCATGTGGCGCTTCGTGCTTGGCTTCTCAATGTGAGATGGTGATGCACTCGGCAGCTGACAAGGTGAGGGTGTGAAGTAGATCCAAGCATGTGGTATTTAAAAAACCCCACAAACCAAAATCCCCTGAGTCCTTGGGGTGATTTCAGGGTTTCTGTCTGTTGGACAGACACGGGGCAGTTTTGAACAACTTGTCCCTTGTGTGGGAGCAGAGGCTGCCCTGTGAAAATGCCTTCATCTTGAGAAAACAGGACCTTGTTCGAGCCTAAATCCGTGTTCCCTCCACTGAGCCATGTCCAAGACAGCAGCAAATCCCCCTGAGGTGGACAGGAAGCCCTGGGCACTGAAGCCCGTGGGAGGGAGGAGCGGAGGGTGACCTGGTGCTGCAGTGGGGCAGCACAGAGCAAACCTGTGGGTGGAAGAAGGCGCTTGCGTGTGCAGCGAAGCCACAGTGGTTGATCATTAGTGACTCCAGGGAGGCTTGAACACGTATTCTGGACGGGGAAGGCTGCCTGTCCCGCCATCCATGACCAAACTGAGCATCCCTCCTGCGGTGCCATTTAAGATCCAAAGTCTAGCAATACAAAGGACTGATTTCCTTTCCAGCTCAGGGGTTCTGGGGCATCATCCTGGCCTGAGGTCAGGGCTTAGCACTCCTGGCAGCACTTATTCTTTGTACAGTACAGGGCAGACATATGAAGGACAAAACCCACACTTCACTGCTGCTGACCAAACCCCTACCTGGCTGCTGGTGGTAGGCACGGCCGACTTCACATTGTCCCCAGACCTGCAATTGCAACACTGATTTTTGTGGTGGAAGTAGGAAATTGCCATTTGACCGTGCTCATGGAACAGCACGGCAGTACCGCTCTGAGCTGCAATGGCCTCTCTCCTCTTGAAGGAAACCTTACCACCTCTGCTGTCATCTGAATTTAAGTGGCTGGGAGTGAACATGAAGGCCAGCTCTGTTTCTAGTTTCTGAAACAAGCAGGGTAAGTGAAATGCTGCTGCATGTCCAGGTGAGGTGTTGGGCAAAGGGCAGAGCTGGCCCTGCTTGTTGAAACTTGGGCAGGCTCTGCACCCATTCCTTGCCTGGAAAACACTGAGGTTTCACTGAAAATGAACATCGCCTGTGGCTGTTTTAAAGGGTGAAAAACAAGCTCATGTGTCTGATGGCTTCGGGTCATGGGATGAGTTTTGTAGCTTTCGGCATGTGACATGAGCACTGTGTTGTTTTAATTGCCTGGTGCTGGGGTCTGAGCTGGCTTGGGGAGCTCAGCACAGCTGAGCTGATTCCACAAGTGCACATGCAGGTGTATGGTAGAGCAGGGGCCCTTCCAAAACAGTTTGATTAATAAGCACTGTGCCTTTTCCAGCCTGTTGTGTCCAAGCCATTCAGTGCCTTCCACTGAGATAGATGGTGAACTCTGCAGCAGCTTATTTTTAATAACACCCCCCCAGCACTATACATTAATCACATATGAGATGATGATTTTTGGTGACAGCACTTCTTTTTTGCAATATCACTAAATCAGTGTCAGCAGCATTAGTGCTGTGTGCTGCATGTCTTTGCTCTGATGATGTGGTAGTGCTCTGCTGAGGCTGCTTGTGGGGAGAGATGACATTGCCTTCGCTGTGGGAGGAGGGTGCTGGGACCCTGGGGCTCTGGGTGATGGGAGGAGGGTGCTGGGACCCTGGGGCTCTGGGTGATGGGGAGGAGGGTGCTGGAATCCTGGGGGTCTGGGTGATGGGAGGAGGGTGCTGGGACCCTGGGGGTCTGTGTGATGGGAGGAGGGTGCTGGGACCCTGGGGCTCTGGGTGATGGGGAGGAGGGTGCTGGAATCCTGGGGGTCTGTGTGATGGGAGGAGGGTGCTGGAGCCCTGGGGGTCTGGGTGATGGGAGGAGGGTGCTGGGACCTTGGGGCTATTTGTTTTTCAAATAGTGTTTGCTGTAGTTAATTTGATGCATTTTCCAATGACTGTTCTGCTGTCAGGTTGCTTTGAGACAAGAGCAGGGCTGCCCCCGGGTCAGCTCCTCCTGAGTGTGCTTGGGGCTGCCTTCAACTGGTGCAGGAATCCCAGGTTCACCCTGGAAAGTGGATGGGCTGCTTCTGGAATCGGAGAGACGTGCCAGCAGCGCCTCCCAGCACCGGTGACCCTCAGTGGTGCTCACTGGGCTGTTTGCACAGGCATCAGAGATAGCAAGGCACATCTCATTGATTCCTCTCATGATCGATGTGCTATCTTCTGCTTTATTTGGGACTGCCACAGGAGCGCTGCCATTCCTGCCCCTTACCTGTTTTCTTTCTCTTTTGACCTCTCTCCTTTTTAGAGTTGAATCTCCTTGCAGTCACCCCTCCTGCATACCTAGCATCTTCTATAGCTGCGAACTTAGCGCCTTTCATTCCCCTGAATGTTAAGAGGTTATAGGACGTGTAAGAGCACCTCCTTGTGTTCGTAACAAACCTGGCATCTGCTACAGGTGAATTTGCCAACTGTTTTCTGTTTCCCTTTCGGTGGTTGCCACCTTGGCCGCGGTTTAGATTAGGCAGTGGGCTCCGAGGCAGGCAGTCGGCATGCCATCCACACACCAGCCCTCCCTCCATCTTTGGGAGCCTGCTATCTCCTCCCCTGGACCTTTACTGCTGTAGAGGGGAACTACGGCAGAGATTAGGATCTGTTTCTTGTTTCCATCACTAGGTTGTAAGGCCCAGGGGAGACATCCTCGCGGAGGAGGTAGGGCAGAGCCGTTCTCAATGTTTAGGCTAATTGTGGTGCTGAGCACTTGAACTCCTGGTCCGAGTCCCTCCGAGCAGTGTTGCCTGTTACTCAGCTCACAGTTGAACTGCTCTGCTTAGTCCTGAATGTACGTGCCTCTGCTGCTGGAGAAATACTTCTTCCAATGCGAGAAGAGACATGAAGCTCATTAAGAGCTCTTTGCACGCCAGGGCTCAAGGCAGGTGCTCAGGAAGACCCGTGTGGCTGCAGGGTGGGGACGGACAGAGCTACTCAATAGCAGCAATGAGGAGCACTCAGGTTCTTGTCACTCCACAGCAGTTGACCAAGTTACCCAGGCTTCTTCCCCTGCAAAAATAGGTCCAGTAATTGCAATTACAGGGTTTCATTACGTTGTCCAGGGGGCAAAGGCCAGAGTTGCCACCAAGTGTTTTGGCACCACAGCAGCTGCAGATGTACCTGTTGCAGGTATAATTATAAGGATGAGATCTCTCATCGCCTCTTTCTATGCATTAGTGGGCTCCAGCCAGCACTTGGCGGCCCTTCCAGCAATCAGAAATGTCCTGTGAACTCAGCCTTGCTTTCAATTATAGGTTTTTTCCCAGGCAAGTGAAATGCAGTGCTTCGCAAGCACGCAAGTTTTGTTGCTAGGTGAATAAATGAGTTTCTGCTGGGTTGTAATTCAGCCTTGTTTGCAAGTGACCCTTGGTGATCTCCCTTCCAGCGTTTCCAAATCCCGGTCTCGGCTCTCGCAGGTGCAGCCCTGTGCCTGCGCAAGTTCAGTTTTCCTTCACTAGATGTCGCTGTCTATACAGGGAACTTCTGAAGCCGGCAGAGCGGGTGATGATATTGGGCGGGGGGAGGGGGGTTGGGACGGGGGAAAAGGCAAGCTGTTTGGAGAGGGCGTGTGAGTGAGTAAAAACCGTATTTTCAATTATGCTGAAATTAAGGTTTTCCTCTTCTTTATCCCCCTACAGTTTGCGAGAGACATTCAGTGCTGCTGAGGAAAATGAAGTCCTTGAGAACCCTTTCCTAGCCAAACAAGGGAAGCTGGGTGGCCATCTGCCCCTACTCTGTCCTTGCCATTGCAAAGTGCAGCTGGTAGGACTGAGCATGCTTTAATCTTCTTTCTCTGAGGGCACAGACCAAACCCGATAGTAAATAAGAAAGAGTCCACATTGCATCTCCACTGCAAGGAAGGAAAAATTTTCATCTAGTTTCTGGAGTTTCCCTTTAAAAAAACGGTCTTTCTGGGTTGTGGAGTGTTCTGATTTACCCTTTAATTAGCTGACAGGGTGACTAGGCTACAGAGAAATAAGAGTACATGCCATGGGCAGTTTTTGCTGGCCATGTTAGCCTCCGTGTCTGTATTGTCTTACCTGGAGAGAATAAATATTTCTTGTATGGCGTAACATCATCCCCTCCTTTTCCTCCAGGTTTGTATTAAATTCTAAGGATTCTTCAGCCAGCCAGTTATGGCACTAATAAGCAGTGCTTTAGGAAGGGCTGATAACAAGGCAAATCTGGCTTTTGCTGCTTTTTATTTACATTCTGGTGTGGGTTTAGCATCACAGATGTCCTCAGCGTTACAGAATTTGCTTCACTAAAGATTTTAACTTGGAAGAGAACGTTGAGAGCTGGGCTTTGCTACACTGGGAATATTGCTGCTTTTCAGTTTGACAGGCAATGGAGCATGTAAACACTGCCGTGACAGACCTGCCTTTATTTTACTGTGTGGCCTTTTTTCTCTCGCCCTTAAGGGATGGCAGGCAGGCACCTTTATGCATCACACTGATATCCTCATGCAAAGGTAAGATAAAACCTCAGGTGTCCTTGATGTGCTGCCCAGTGGGTGAGGGTGCTGCACTGATGACCTCCTGGGATGCAGGCTGACCTGCCACAGGGCGAGATGCTCATCTCATCTAAACCATGTCACTAAAGGCTCATGAGAGAGACACTAGAGGGCTATTTGGACCTTCAGGTCTCACGTGGGGTCACATCTCTTCTTGCCTGGCCCTGGGCTGTTTCTACCACCCCGCTGCTGTGCTGTACCTCAGCCCAGAGCAAAGAGTGTTTGCAGTGTCTTGCTCACTATTCTTGTGCCACTTGGCTAATATACGTAAGAAGGGGGTTAGCTAGTCTCATTGAGCTCCCGGCACTTGAATGCTGTGAAATTGTATAGAATCATATAATGGTTTAGGTTGGAAGGAACCTTAAAGTTCATGTAGTTCTACCCCCCCCTGCCATGGGCAGGGACACCTTCCACTAGACCAGGTTGTTCAAAGCCCCATCCAGCCTGGCCTTAAACACTGCCCAGGATGGGGCAGCCACAGCTTCTCCGGGCAACCTGTGCCAGTGCCTCACCACTCTCTCAGGGAAGAAATTCTTCCTAACATCTAATCTAAATCTCCCCTCTGCAAGTTTAAAACTATTCCCCCTCGTCCTGGTCCTACCTGCCCCTGTGTAAAGCCCCTCTCCAGGTTTATTGTTGGCCCCTTTAGGTACTGGAAGCTGCTCTAAGGTCGCCCTGGAGCCTTCTCCTCTCCAAAGCTGAGCAACCCCAGCTCTCAGCCTGTCTCTGTAGAAGAGGTGCTCCAAGTTTGGAAATAATCACCACCACCACCCGGATGCAAATCTAACAAGTGGTTCTGCCCATCCAATAAAGCCTTGGATGGGACTTGTGTGCTTGAATTACATCCCCTTGCATGTCTGAAATAATTGATTTCTTCAGCAGCTCTGCTCCCCTCTTTGTGGAGCAGCAGACAGGCAGTGAATCCTTCAGTGTGACACTTGCAGATCTGGTGATAAAGTGCAGTGGCTGTCATAATTTTATTGTTTACCAGGATGCAAGCAAAATCCTTGATCTAATATAGACTCTGTGGCTTTTTGAGGTGCATATGGGGATGCAAAGCACTTGTATTGTGGTTTTACTGCAATTTGTCCCTGTTCTTGTAGTAGCTACTTAGCAAAATTTTCCTATTCCACTTTCATTAGTGTACAAGAGCTTCAGGGCACTTTTTGCAGTAGTGCAATGAGCCATGCAACCTCTGAACTCACCTCCTCCTTCCTATTTAATCCTGGTAAGGGCACAGCAGAGTCCCGGGCTGTGGGCTGGAAGGATGTGCCCATGTGAAGGGGGAGCTGAAGGATGCCTGGCAGCACCAGGTTTTATGCCTTGTCTTTCCATAATGGGGCTCTCTTGCAGCAGAAAAAGAGACTGAGGGTATATGAAATAGGGTGATGGCTTGAAATCATCCTCAGTGTGGTCTGTTGAGTTCTGTTAAACCAAAAGAGAAATGGAAAGAGCAGCTCTGTGTTGAATGACCTCATAGCAGCCTTCCAGTATCTGAAGGGAGCCTACAAGGATGCTGGAAAGGGACTCTTCGTTAGCCACTGCAGCTATAGGACAAGGGGAAATGTTTTCAAACTTAAGCAGGGGAAGTTCAAGCTAGATATTAGGAAGAAGTTCTTTATTGTGAGGGTGGTGAGGCACTGGAACAGGTTGCCCAGAGAAGCTGTGGCTACTCCATCTCTGGCAGCGTGCAAGGCCAGGGAGTCTTGGGATGGCATGGTTTAGTGTGAGGTGTCCCTGCCCATGGCAGGGGGTTAGAACTAGATGATCTTAGAGTCCTTTCCAACCCAAACCATTCTATGATTCTTTGAATATCAGTTACTGCTTTTACAAAACATGCTTAGGAAAGCCTGGAGTGAAAATGATGTGTAGGGAGAAAGCCAGGAGACACAACTGAAAAACAGCGATTGCTTTTTGTAAAAGAGTCAAAGGAAACGGAACAATATTAATTTTATTTGGAATTTATAATCAAAGGGAAAGTCACCATTTTGATTGGAGATGGAAAATTGCCTGATTATCTTCACATTTTCTGTGCCCGCATAGGGAAGCGTTTCTCCGCTGATGAAGTGAAGGAAAATATAAAAAGGAGATGATGGAAAGGGGAAGAAAAAATACTGCTTTTGTTTCCACTTTATGTTCTGCTACCGGCATTAGCAAACAATAGTGTTGCTTTTCAAAGCTGTTCTCGTGCATGTGTGAGGTCTCCCTGCGTGTGACAGCGATGCACAGGCTTTGGCAACTGCAAATCCGGATTATTTCTTTGCTTTTCTGGTAACTTCTTCAGTTTTGCCTGGCTCCATTCTGTTGACTGTTTTTTCAGCCTTCTAATCTGTGAAATGGGACAGTTCCTGTTTGTTTTCTGGAGGGTGTGGGAAGGTTGAGGATTTTTCTCTTTTTGACATATCCGAAATCAAAAGGGTCTCGAAGGTTTTCTCTTACTCAGTTTGGAGAAGGAGGGATGAAAGGCTTGAGAATCAGGGGTAGTGCGAAGTGCCGGGTCTTGGTGAGGATCTTTTCTGAGCTAGCTTCTGTAGACCTGTATGGCAATCCAGTCAGTGAAAAGGAAAATGGTGGGAAACCCCGAGCCCTCAGCTTGATTGTTTGTGGTGAATGTATTTTATCTTATTATTTCTTACAGCTTTCCAATGGCAGTATTCCCCCACCTCTGCTGCCAGCATCTTGAGGCCTTTTGGAAGGAGCTGGGAGATGTCATGCGACCGGCTGTGAATTAGAGGAGATTGGAGAGGTGCAGAGGGACAAACAGCATCAGCTGGCACGTGCTGGTGTGCCCTTGCTGTGTGCTCACGCAGGGCTGTTGCACTCTCTGCTGAGCAGGGCTGAGAGACCCTGCCAGCACCATGCTCCTGCTCCAGCACTCCTCCTGTAGATTTTCATCTGTTTCTTAAAGCCCACCCACAGGCTCAGCTGGGCTTTGGAAGCCAAAATGTGAGCAAACATCGAGCTTCCCGATCCCTTCAAGGCAGAATAAATCCTGTGAAGTGGAAGCTTCTTTTTTTTCAGAGGAGTTGCCTGTGCCCATCAGACTCCCTGGCACCAGGTCACCTGGAAGGTGAAGAGGTGCTATCGCCGTACTTGCATGCAACACCTCCAGTCTTGCCTTGCGAATCGTGGTGGTGACGTTTCCCCCAGCCTACATGTGTGTGTAAGGACAGCCCAGAAAGGGTGTCACCCCTTCCCTGATCTGTGAAAGGCTGATAAAAGCCACTATTGTTATTTTTTCCCCTTCCAGGAGCTGTCACAATCTGTGTGAGGCTGGAAGAGCGTTGCGCAAACAAGCCTCAGTTCTCACAAAACACTGCAAGCCGGCTGAGTAGCACAGAGGAGGAAGGAAAGTATTGAGAAGGTATTTCTTTTTGCGGCAGTACATGAGCAGAGAACTGCTGAAGCCATGGGGCTGCAGGAGCAGCCTTGCTCTGGTTCAAGCACAGGCACTGAGAGCAGAGCTGATGGTGATACTTTTGCTCTTGGCTTAAAATACTGCCTCCTGGGTGCAGAGTGCCTAAAACCTCCAGCATAAATAAGAGAAATGGTCAATAAATAATGCATATATGGCAGAGCATTCCTTTAACCAGTTCTCACCTCACACTCCATTAGGCTGAGCTGGTCCCATCTCACCTCATAAGATGGGCTTTTCCTCTGCCTGAGTCTTCTCGCAATTAGCAAGTGATAGGACAAGAGGTAATGGCCTCAAGCTGAGCCAGGGGAGGTGTAGACTGGATATTAGGAACAATTTCTTCACAGGGAGGGTGCTCAGGCATGGGAACAGGCTGCTCAGGGAAGTGGTGGCATCGCTGTCCCTGGAAGTGTTCAAAAACTGTGTAGATGAGGCCCTCAGGGACATGGTTTAGTGGTGGCCTCGGCAGTGCTGGGGTAATGGTTGGACTTGGTTATCTTAAAGGTCTTTTCCAACCTAGCTGATTCTATAATTCTCGTGCTTGCCAAGCCTTGGCCCGATAGCTGAGCTTCCACATCTCACCTGGGTGGTAGCTGCGGGGAACAGGAGGTATCTGCGCTGTTCTGGGCATGGGGTGCTCCAGTGGCCCCTGGAGATGGCAGCTTAGCAGGCAGAGGTGGGGAGTCGATAAAGACAGGCCATGTTCCTCCCAGGCTGTTCGCTTTCCAGTACGCAGCCTTTTTAAGCTGCTTTTATATTTCCAAATGCTGCAGCCTGCTTGATTAGTGCTGGTTAGCATGAGCTGCTAGATGTTGGAAACTGAAAGTGTTTGCTTTTGTTTCAGTGATATCTGGAGAATTTGGGAAGCTGTTTAGGGCTTGCTCCCTTTCAAGAGCAAGGACGAGCCTTCTGTGGTTGCATCCCCCCCTTGACTGCCTTCTTACCGCAAGTCACTGAATTTTTAGCATGTCCTTCATCGAAATAGCTCCTTAATATCAGTTGAGCTTTTTTCAGATCTCTCTGTCTCTTGGTGTTTCTCTGTTCCCTTATCTTGTTTATGAAACTGTATTATGTGAGACAAAACTCATTTGTTGGTGAGGAAGGGACATTGTACTCAGTGGGATATTTACTGTGTACCCGAGGTATAATCTATCCTCTGCAGTGATATAGACTCCAAAATGAATGGGTATTTATTTATAATAATATAGCAGACAGTCCATAGGGAGGTGTCAACTTGTTTGTAATCAATCTGTGCGATGCTCTGGTTGCAGCACAATAACACTTTGCATTAAGTGATGAATTGGTTTAGTCTTCTTATTCTGACTGTCATTTTTCCTCACTGAAGACTCATTGCCTCCGTTACGTGACCCTCGTAGCTGAGCACCGCATATCCATGGATGCTTAAAAGGGAGTGGTGAGATCATGCGTAGAAAGGGAAGAGAGCAGCCCCCCCCAACACCTGTGCTGTTGATTATAGGGAGTAATGGGTTCCAAATAGGTGACTGGGTGCAGTGTGAGCCACGCTTGTGGTTAGGTAAGTAATGATTTATTCTG
This sequence comes from Amazona ochrocephala, assembly GCA_039720435.1. Lineage (NCBI taxonomy): Eukaryota > Metazoa > Chordata > Aves > Psittaciformes > Psittacidae > Amazona > Amazona ochrocephala. Next base: position 70,509,719 of record CM077879.1, read on the forward strand.
CTGAAGTGGGCCATTATTGAACCAACATTGTATTTCTGGATTGATTTCAACTCAGACCCTGATGACAGAGTGGATATTATACTGCTGGAGAAACAGACTGTCCATGATAGCAAACAAGCTCGGTATATTTTTAAAAGAGACATTCTTGATATGCTGGCAAAAACAGCAACAAAACCTCTATTAAAATAACTGAATTTGGGTGCTAGGGAGATGCAATCAATATGCCTCTGTCAGAAATGTACGGCTGTTACCATCAAAGAGGAAAACCTGCCCATTGCTCAGTAGCTCATGAGCCAGTTGCCAGGAAATAACAACCTGCTCCATGAAAGATACTGTAGAAAACGCAGTCATATAGTCATACTTGCAGGCTGTCTTGGCTGGGGTCTGGATGCTTCACAGGGTGAGGCTGCCTGGAGAAGGAGGGCTGAACTGTGAGTAACAGCTGGGCTGTGGAATGGGGAAAGCAGGACCGGTTAGTTTTTTGGTCCCTCCCATGCTTGTCCAAAGGACACGACACCCCCTGTGCTGTTGCTGTCAGGTCATTTGCCTGGATTGCTTGTCCAGCAGGTCTGTACCTCCAAGATGTCCTTTAATGCAGCAGGCTGGGCTGCCCATGTGCACCTTGGCTTGTCCTGTACATGAATAGGCTTGGGGGCTGAGAGACTCTTAAAAGCAGCAGGAGGAGAAAACACGTCCATGTTTTTAATCTTTCTGTTCCCTTCTGGTACATAAAGAAAAGCTTGCAAATGTCCTTCTGTCTTTGTAAAATCAGAAATACCGGGGGTATGAAGTGTGTTCTTCACCATATTTCCCTGGAGGCAACAGAAATGTCTCTGCTCTCAAAGGAGCAGCTGGGGTGTGCAGAGACAGCTCTTCTCCTTGTCTCTGGGAGTTAGGGAAGGGGTGAAGAAAATACACGAAACACTTGATATATGCTACGTGTTCTTAGAAACAACCACTCAGTTGTCAGTAGGAGTAGCTAAAATAACAATCCTTTCCCTCTGCCACTTTTCCATAAAGTCTTCTAAGAAAAATGGGGTAGGTAAAAATACACTGCAGCACTGGGGAGAAATTAGCAGATTTGAAAGAGGCTCAAGAACAATCTCGGCACCGTTTTATGTAGCACAAGGAAACGCAACTGGAAAATTGCTTTTCCTTCCTGTGCTGCCTTTGAAGAGTGTTAAAGTCAGAAGGGCCACTTAAGTCTCACATGCTGCACTGCTTTACTGCTACCCTCCCTCTTGCCATCACTTGTGTGATGCCTAGTTCCCACCATGGGCACCCAAGCCAACTGCAGTGGAGCCCCTGTACCGGTGGAGGAGGCAGCCACTGGAACAGCCTGTTTTTCCCATTGTCCCCTTCCCAGCTCTGGAAATGTCTTGCTGAGCTAACATGAGAAAAGGCCTCAGAATCAGTTATTCTTCTGAAGAGGGAGCTCCCACAGGCACCTGAGCTCACAGCCAGCAGGGGCTGGGATCAGTGTGCTGACAGTGCTCGTCAGCTGTGGAACTGGCAGACCTCAGGTTCAGTTCCCACTTCCCTGGGTTTGGGATGAAATACACGCAAGTGCATATCTGATGTGTGTGGGTACTGTCTGCTGCAGACTTCCAATTGGTCCTCAGGTTACTCCTAGGAGTAGATACTTGTCACTTCAGTATGGGAGGAGTATTTTGTGGCCCCTCCAAGCTCAGCAGCTTGGGTACTGGGCAGTGCAGATGCCATGGTGCTGAGCTTGGGGAAGACGTGATGCCTCGAGCACTTGCCTGCTCCTGGGGCATGCCACAGCAATGTGCTCAGCCTGCTCATTGTCTGCTGCCTTTGCCTGTGGCTAAATTGCCTGGTGGGTCCCTGAGGGTAAAGAGGGATGGTGATGGCTGGGTGGCAGATAGCCAGGCAGCGGGGTCTGCTTGAAGCACTATCCAGTGACAAAGGCACATTTTCCTCCTGCTCTTGACAAGCCCTGGGAAGAAGAGAGAGTCCTTTGCAAGGTATTTGGGCTTTAGACAAGTGGAAAAACACCATGAAATCAATATGTAGGGAAATTGCAGGTGCTCTGGAGCCAAGTGCTCAACGTAATGTCAAACTACCTGTCATGAGTGTCACCCTCCACTTCTACCGACACCATTAAAGTCACTTTCCAGACTGTCAGTTTGGAGCATCCTCTAGGTATGGACTGTAACTCATTTAATCACTTCCAGAGAGCATTCAGCTTTAACTGTAGTGCCCTGTTTTGCACAGCCACCTTGTTAAATCTTCACTCCGAACCACAATATATGAGGCTCTATTACATGCAGCCTTGACATAAAGGTCTTGCTTTAGCATGCCAAATTCTTCTCTCTCAAATTCCATTTTCAGAAGAGATAGCTTTCAACTGTATGTCTATCTTGAGTTTTCCCTCTGCTTTTTGGAAAAGGAAAACTAAAGCTCAGTGTGGATTTGAAAGGTTAATTATCTGCTTCAGAGCATCTCGCTTAGTGTCTGGGAGGCAGTGTGGCTCCTGGCTGATGTGCTGCTGGCTGAGATTGCTTGGGTCTGATTTTGGCTTGGTTATTGACCTGGGAGGTGGCACAGGACAAGTCACTCCTTGCCTCAAATTTCCCATTTATGAATTGGAATAAATGCTGTTGCTTCCATTGTCTGGTGCTGTGGCAGTGCCATCATGAGAGAGACTATGCAGTCACAAGCATTATTTATTAATTTTCATTATCAATCCATTTAGTTTTGAGCTGAACTGTTGCCTTCATAATGGTTTTTAATTTAGGTCTGTGGTTACGTGTGAGCTTTTCTCTGAAGCTGTCTTTACTGAGTTAGATGTCTGATGTAAACTTCCTTTACAGTCAGTGTAGGAAGCATCCCCTACAAAGAGAGGTGATAAATTACAAACCATTTGTGGTGGATCCTGCCCTAACCTTTCTTTGTGTAATAAGAGGTCCAAGTTGTGTTGCATAGGTCTGTTCTCTTTTGAACCCTGTGCACTTGTTTGTGATGATGGCTTTTCCAAATGAAGCCTCTTTCTGTGTGTTGCTGTGATGCCTTGGGCTCATCCTTACATTGTCTTATACTTGGGTTTGGAATCTGTCTTTGTCCATGCTGTTGGCATTTTTCTCCCACCCCTCCTGAGCCCGAACTGGATGATTGGACAGCTTCTCATGTAGGTGAGAGAACTTGAGTCATTTAGCTCCCTTCTGTCTCTTTGCTGCTCCCTTTTGATCCTGAAGCAGGTTTCAGTTCTGGTCCCTGATTTTCCTTTGTCTCTAGCTCTCTTGGTTTATTAAAACTTCTTAACATGGTCACAAGCTTGGTTTTTTTTAGTCTTAACGGCCTCTTTGCTCAATACAGCTGCTCACAAGCTGAACTTCATTCTAATGTGTTTTTCAGCTGTCACTCAGCTGCCCTGCGTCCTCTACTAGCAATTTTACAGACTCAGCAAAATCACCCTAATTCACAACTTTTAATCAGTCATTCCTGTCTAAATCCAATCTGTGGTTACAGAAACAGTTGCAGGTCACTATTCTTGCTGTTTCTATTTTGAGAAAGGAAAAAGATGTGGAAGAGAAGGACAAAGGAAATGCCCCCTGTGTGCAGAACTAGAAGCTAAGGCCCTATCTTTTTCCTGCCTGACATAAATTCCTGTTTAAGTAAATGGGATTTCTATTCTGCAGTGAAGAAAAAGACCTTAGGAGCTTTTGCTTGTCCTTCTGATTACTGTAGCACTAAGGAGGTCATTCAGGCCTCTGTTTCACTTATGAGTACCTTAGGCTTTTCAGAAGTGCTGAGGACTTCTACCTCCTACTGACCTTATGAGGAACTAGAAGTATCAGGCAGGTCCTGATGTGCAGGTGTAAATATCTGAGTGTGTTTCCTCTCTTTCTGCCCAGACTCACTCTCTGTTAGCTCATTTGGCTACAAAATTGAGATATCAGTAATGCCTTGCTAGCGGGGGGTGTTGTGAAGGGGTAATGGTCATGCCACGAAGTGCTTTGATAGTCACAAGCACTGGAAGACCTTTCTAATTGGTAGGTCTTTAAATGAGACTGAACTTGGAGCCCTGTTTGAAACTGCTGTGCCTTGGGCTGAGCTCTGGCTGTGCCTCTGTGCTGGGCTGGGAGAACCTGGGGTAGGTGCAAGGAGAGGGGTTGCATTCACCCTTTTCGGGGGACCTTCAGCGTGTGTTGAGTTCATAGTGGTGGGACACAGCCCTGTGGACACAGAGATTCTCTGTCTCCTTATCAGGAAAAATGCTATTGTGCTGGTGTATCTATAAAGGTACATACACAAGGAGTTTTTTTACCTAGCATAATTCTTGCTCTATGTGGGTTAATGTGGGGAACAGATGAGGTCCCCTCCTCTTCCCAGGGCACTGTGCATATGCAGTTTGACTGTGTAGCATGTACATTGTGTTAGATGTGTTTTCCATGCCGCACTCTTGCATGGTACAAAATAACGCATAATTTTGTTTAGGAAACCTGGGACATAGATGTGACAGTCCTTGCACAGGCTCTAGCCTCATCTGTCAGGGATCAAACCCTTCCACCCTTACCAAATCACTGTCGCATCAGAAGTTTGTGGTGCTGGTACAGTCATATGTTTTGTCCTTCTGAGATTGGACTGTCATTGCAGGCTCAAGAAATGTGTAGTTAGCAGTGGCAATACAGCTCCTTTCCACATGTTATAGCAGCTCAGGTTGGCTCGTAGGCATCTTTTGATGGCTGGGGGATAGGACATTTGTGAGAGCTCTCTAAGACCAAAAGTTTGGGCTGATGCAAGGTGATCAATGGCAGGTTTTAAAAAGGAATCAGGCACTTGGAGGCCATTGCAATTTAATACTGTGAGTGCAGCGACCATGAGCATAGAGTTTTATTTGCAAACACCGGTTCTCCAGAACACCTCAATATCAGTCAGATTGAAAGTAACCTGACCTAAAAGTGTACAAGCAGAATATGTGAGAGGCAGGCATGTAAATAATGGAGGCTGGCACCAGAGAAGCAAGGATGTGATTATGTTTGAAGTGGAAGCCAAACACCCGGCATTAGAGCCACATGTAAAAGCAGATGTGAGAGACGGAATAAACAACCTTTAAGGATGTTGTGGACAGTATGTACATACATATGTAGGCCTCAGGAGTCACTGGTTCTCATTCATAGCTATCAGCACTGGAGAAAATGACTACTCGCAGGACTGGGATTTTCCCTTCTGAATGTTTTTTCTTAGGGTCTAGAGGCAGCCTTACCTGCAGAGTAGGCAAGTCCTTCTCTACGACACTTTGGGCCATTCTGGGAATTGCTAATGGCCAAGCTGTATTTTGAACAGAGATTTATGATCACCTTCCCAGTCAATTAAAATTCTAGATATTGCTAAGGCGGAATTAAATTAAGGTTAATTGGAGCTTCTGAAAACTGCTTTTCCAAAGGGAAACAATGGTGGGATTGCAGATCCTAGAGGGTTTGTGCCACTTTTAAATAACTTTCAGTTTTGTTCTTGCCTGATGCTGCTCTAATCTTCCTTCGTACCCCATCCTCTATTATCAAACAATCCAAATGTTGATTTTTTTTTTTCCCTGTCATAATTTATCATTTTGACTTATTTGTTCTTTTTACATCTTCTTCTAAAGGCGAAGGGGAAAAAAAACCAAACCCAAACCCTGCAGAAGTCTGGAAATGTTTTTGTATCAGTCCCAGTGGCCTGACATAAAAGATATATAGCCACTTCTAAGAATTTGACAACAGTTCAGTAACAATTATCCAAACAGGTATGGCAACAACTCCCTCTTCTTTTGCTGTTGTGAGGGATGATAAGGCTTTAATGAATTGTCAGTAAAGATTAAGAAAGAATAAAATAAACAAAGAGTAGCGAAAACAGGTGCAAATGAAATGCCATTAAAATGCAACTCAGGTTTCCCATTCTACCCTAAATTTTATTTTCTTGGCATCAAGGACTATTGTGACAGTTCTTCGCACACTTGATTGAACTGGGAAAACTCATGGGACTGTATCTTAGTCACAGAATGCAGAGCATGTAGCTCTCAGCTCACAGAGCAGTCTTGCGGAGGGATGAATAATCCTTTCAGCAGTTCATTTTGTCAGAATTTGCAACCCTTTGTTTACTGTGTGGGGACTAATAACAAAATGCCAATAAGGAATTAAAAAAAGGCGAGAGAAGGAGCGATGGAGAGAGACGGAACAGCGACAGCTTGGGGGTCCTGCTCCTCCTCGCCCCCCTAGCGCGTGGTTGTCACTTGCCGACTGGAAGATTGTTTAGTTGTGTTTTACTTTCCGTGGTTTCAGGAGTAGATTAACACCTCTCTCTGCACATGCCCTGTGTTTTGCTGTTTAAAGGAATCCAGAGCAACCCTCGACACAAGTGTTTTTTAACGTTTCCTTCTCTTCATGGGAGATAAAGGCAAGCAAAGCCAATGGCAATTATTGTGTAGAAGTTAAAGGGAAAAGTTTCTTTGATAAGAGATGATTGTGTAATTATACAGTAGCCAAAGGAGAGGAACATGTAGGTGGATGCACTCTCTGATGTGTGATTGCTAATGAATTCTCTGTATTCCTTGTGGAAAAGAGCCACAACTGTAAAACTTAATAGTCAATGCCTCTTTGATGAAAGGGTTTGCAGCCACTGATGTCCTTTATGAAAATAAAGTGAGCTTTGAAGGAACAGCAAGAATAGCAAGCCTCAGCTTCAAGGAAAGCAGTGGGAGTGGAGAAACTCTACAGAAGTCTTTTTCTCTAGGAAATTTGTTTATAGTGTTTTCTAGTAGCAGAATCCTTTACCTGGGAAAATGATGGGTAGGCTATTACCAGGAGGCATGCAGCTGCTGAAGTTATGGCCAGTACTATTTAGCAGAGGGGCAAAAGATACTAGATTTAGTGTCACATTTAGGTGTGTGAGTTAGCAAGGACTGACAGATAGATATAAAGGCTTTAAAAGCATCCTAGCTTAGAGAGGTGAAAAGTGCTGTATGACTACTTAGTGAAGCATGCATCCTGCTTGACAGTCCAGGGAGTGCTTGGTATGCATCTCATTTCCCTTTCCCCTTTTTCCTTTTCTCCTTTTTTCCCTTTGCCCTTTTTTCCCTTTCTCCAGCTCTCCACATAAGCTAATGCATAATCTTTTGAAAGAAAGCTTCTTTTCATGAAGCTTCCTTTTTTACAGTCTTGCAATTTACACTGTACTCTTAGGATAAGAATATACTTGTCAAAGCATAGCACTCACCGGGGGAAAAAAAAAAACAACACATTTGTCTTTGGACTAAAATAAAATCAGCTTTGACCTGGGATTTTGGATGTGGACCTAGGTGGGATGATGACACGTGGCATCAGATGCTGTCTGCTGCAACTAAGGGGAAGGAATACTGTAAACACTGAGTTATTCTGTGGAAAACATAAAGAGGAAGACACCATTAAGGCAGTAGGTACCAGTCCTTGGGCTGCCCAGTGGCAGAGGATGTTTTGAGTCACAGCTGGAATGAGGGTGGACAGGAATCTGTGCATGTCCTCCAGCCCTGGTATGGTCAGGTGGGCTTCCTCAGCCAGCATTACTGATGAGATTGGCACCAGCAGAATTATGTAAATGGTTGTTTATAACATCCCTCGCATGCTCCTTGGCTGGAGCCAACGTGGAAGACTCTGAGATTCCCTGGAGGAGAGAAGTCGTGAGTAGCTGCATATTTTTATTTGCTCAGATACAGCTGAGAAGACCTCTTAATACACTACCCCAGCCATAAAATCAGAAATTATTCTCCCTGCTCTTGTCTTCTCAGGAAACAAATTCCGCTGCAAAGCTTTTCCTAGGCTATTTTAAAGCACTACTGTTAAGTACATTAAAGGCCACTTATTTTGAATTTGTATGCAGCTGAGAGACATGTTATAACTCTATAACTGAATGGAAGACTTGATAAAAATGCATTTTTTGCTCAGACTGAACACAGCTATTGCTGCCTAGGTAGGTTATTCTAAAGAAAGCATCCATCAGTTGAAAATACTCTGTTGATGTCCACTGGGTCACTGTGAAGAGGGTTTAAGAGGATCTAGGTAATCCCAGCATCCCTGAAAAAATGATGACAGTGAGGTTATCTGGCTGAAGACTACCTGTAGGAATCTCCTCTAATGTTAAAAAAATACCAAAGGCTGTACAGCAGCCCTCATAGCTGATGCTGTGAGAGGGAAAAGAATGCTGGAATAATACTTGAATAAACAACTGGACTAGGTGTATGACTAAGTGGACGCATTTTCCTATAGATACAATATAGGGAATATGCAGAGCTGAAGGAAAATGTTATACTGCAGTCTTTGAATGTAACACTGCAGTCTTTGAAGAGGAAGGAGCACAGGCTGGAGCCTGAGATTAGCTACTGCAGGAACTGGGATCAGGAATCTTAAACTCTTCCTCTTTCTCTGCCTTTCAGACTGGAAATGTTTTTTTATGAGGGCTTGTATTAGAGAGCCTCAGCAATGCTTCTGTCATTACAGCACATTTGTCTTGGATCACTCAGGATGTATTCGTGTGTAGCTCAAATTCCTGCTAGGTACTGAAAATGCAGAGAGATTATTTTATTATCCCTTTTCTGCATGGTATATTAAAGGTTTCGAGAAAATCCAGCCACTTGATCACAGAGCATGCTGTCCTTGAAAGGTATGCTAATCTTTCCAGTACATTTATCAAGGAGGCAACTCAAGGCAATTCCATGTTGGCATCAGATTTCACATCTGCAGATTCGTAAACAGTGTTTATATCCACACTTGTTTCTGTTCATCTCAGCTCCTGTGCTGAGAATTCAGGGTATGTGTGTGTGCATGCATGCATGCATCTGTCTGTGTGTGTAGGTGTTTGCATTCAGAAACGACTGAATCATTATAGGTGTTAACAGGCTCTGTGTTTGTTAGGCTGACCTGCTCCCTCCAAAAATCAGGGCAACTCTTTCTTGAAACCTGAGAAAGTAATTTAAGTATTGTCAGTGTGGTTCAGTTTTTGATATACTATGTGGCATATCATAAAGGTTCCATATTCTTCCTTATCCTAAGCCTGTATTTGTGTATCTTGGCTCTGATTTTTAGAGGATGTAATATACTTTTTCTGTAGTTGCCTATGGCTATCAGTAAGGGAAGCACCCAGAAGAACCTGTAAGTTTGAAATTTAAACAAATTAACTTTTATTGGCTCAGCTTAACTGTAGGCTTCCTTTTCTAATAATTTGGCCTGAAAAATAGGGTGTTTGGTGCTTTATTGGTAGTTGTCTCTATAGTATTACAAGATACCCTAACAAGAGCTGCTGCACCTTTCATCTGATATGCCTTAAGAATCCATCTCATTATTGAACACGAATTGCCCCGAAAGTATTTTAATTGGGAGTGATAAGCGCAAAGTGAAATATCCATGATTTTTTTTTTTCCCCAATGCAGCTTTTCTTGCAAGACTGTGAGAGCTGAGTAGATGAAGAGAAATTTCCCTAAAAGAGGAATTCTCTTTACTTGCCAGCACACTCAGTGATAACATAGGTTACTGATAGCTTCTGGACTGAGAAAATGACCATAAAAAGCTGCAAGGTGAATGAAATTTGGGTTCTCTCCTGTGCTGGTCAAGGCCTGCTTGAATAGCAGAAGGCCTGAAAAATGCTTTGAGATCCTTAGGAGATGTCGTGCATCTTACAGAAACAGCTTCATTACATACTAATGGAGACTGCAGTAGCAGGCAGGCAAGGGAAGGACGAAGTATTGTTCTCATGTCTATCCTAGATACGAGCATGAGCTGAGAGCTGATTTGCAAGTATTTACCATTCATTAGGGATTTTTATTTTCAAAGTAGAATAGTTTAAACTCCTGTTTCTTTCTTGTTTCTGTTAATAAGTTTATATGGCTGTACTGTTCTAGGCTACATCCTTTTCTCCCTTGTATCTGTGAATCTCCGAATTGATGGGATGTTAACCTGAGAAAAAGTATTTCATGCTTCCTGGACATTTCAAGATGATACTAATGAGGCAGTTATGTCATTCATTTTTTTCCTGGGTTTGGTTAGGTCATTCATTTCAGATCTTGAAAATGGAAAGAAAACAGTTGTGAGCACAACACAGTTTCACATTCTAGACACCTTCTTTTCTTTAAGCATTTACTTGCTTATTCATGGCCCTTGGGTTCAGTTGTGCTCCCCACCATCTTGCCAGCATCACAGATCTTTCCTAGTTAATTGATGGGTTTTAGTTAAGACCTCTTCTCTATAGCTATTTGCATTTTGAGCTTGTAAGCAGCTTACTGGAGAAACTTCTTGTTACCATGTTTTTTTCCCCTTGGAAACATGTATTTAGAAGATATTTGCTTCAAGACCTTCTGTTACAACAATTTCTCAGTATATCCACTCTGCAATTACCCTTAATCCAGGTGAGGTTAAACTAAAAGCAGAGAAGAATGATTATCCAGAAAAATCCAAGCCAGGAGTCTGTTGCAGAGTTGTGGGGGCAGATGAGCAGGACTGAAGGGGATGTCATTGCCTAGAGCTGGGTTTAGCTCTGAGGGCTTTCCTCTGTGGGTGGATGAGCCACCAAGCTAGCACAGGGTGAGCAGCATCCCTCGCTGCATCCTGCTTCTTGTCCCACTCTGCGCCTTTGGGTAGCACCCGTGGGAGATGGTCCTGACTTGTATTTCTTCCTGGTTCAGTCTATCTTCATGGCAATTTTTTTTTCTCCATCATTTGCTAGATGCTTAGTCAGAGCTGGTCACTTGCTTCTTGTGCCTGCAGGGGTGGGTGCCCCATCCCACTTAGGAGGTACTGCTCCATGCCAGCATACCCAGTGTTCAGGTGAGGCTCCTGTGAGTTTAGCAAGAGGCACAGCTCTCTGCTGCTTGCAGGGGTTTGTTCTCAGGACAGAGCCGTTTCAGGTATAAATCTGTGGGTTGTGCTTTTTTGTGAACCGTTGCAAAGCCAGGATTAATGCATAGAGTGTATTAAAGAGCAAGTATGAAGGTAGTTAATCACCTTGCAGCAGCTGTGGTTTGAGTGGTGTTCCCGGCTCTCCTTCTGAAGGACACTGGAGCAGTGTGCTGGAAAGGTGCTGTGAATGCCAGATGAGGCTGTGGCACTTCCCAAAGCCTTGCTTCTACCCAGAGCTGAGCTGGCTTTCTCGAAAAATGACATTAGATGGCAGTAAAGGCTTTTGCAAAGGGCATTGCAGGAGGATTTTTTTAACTCAAATTGTTTGTCGCTTAGGGATCCTTGTAGGAGACCTTGATCATAAATCCCGCATGCAATAAGGGGTTCATAATGCATCCTACAGAGTACATGTTGTATTGTTCCCTGAGTTACAAAGTTTCATTTTCAATAGAGAAGGCTTTTTTCTTTTCCCTTTTCTTTTTCTTTTCACATCTAGCATATTCCCACTGTTCAATTTTCTTTGAAAGAAATGGGCAAGGTAAGCCTTTAATGTGCACTGACCAAGGCATCTGTGTGATGGTTGCTAGTACGAGGCAGGGAGGATGGACAAGCCACGGTTTTGGCAGACTGGATATCACAGAACCATAGAAATGTTTGGTTTGGAAGGGACCTTAAGTCTCATCCAGTTCCAATCCCCCTGCCATGGGCAGGGTCACCTTCCACTAGACCAGGTTGCTCCAAGCCCTGTCCAACCTGGCCTTGAACACTGCCAGGGATGGGGCAGCCACAGCTTCTCTGGGCAACCTGTTCCAGTGCCTCACCACCCTCACAGGGAAGAACTTCTTTCTGACATCTAATCTAAATCTCCCTTCTATCAGTTTAAAGGCCCTCCTCTGGACTCCCTCCAACAAATCCACATCCTTCTTATGTTTGGGGGCCCAGAGCTGAATGCAGTTCTCCGGGTGGGATCTCACTGTCCGTATTGATGACAAAGATGTTAAACAGTGCTGCTATAGAGGGTTATTCCTTGACTGAAAATGAGCACTGCCCTTCTCAAAAATGTATTCATGCTGATCCACTGAGACAGAGTGTCCAGATGCAGAAAAGCATTTTGCAGAGATCTGCTTTGTTATGGGAAAATTGTTAAGGAGGAAACCGAAACTTGATTCTGCCTTGTTTTGTCATCATCGACAGCTATCAGGTAGGAATTTGGACGTAAAAACAGGTGGGAAGAGAAACAGGAATTCTTTTCTGCCACATGGTGACATTATATGCTCCCTTGATAATAATGTGATATGGAAAGAACTACTGATCTTCATGAAGGTGAAGAAAAGCAGACTTACACCTGCCACACACCCACCCTTCAGCCTGTTCTTATCACTAGTATTACTTAGTATTACTTTTAGCACATTCTTCTTAGCAACAGTAATGAGAAATAGGGAAAAGCCGTTAGCGAGATTTCCCCCTTTCATCTTACAGGGAAATGGTGCTAGAGACAATGTTATGTATGATTTGCTTGAAAAACAGCCTTTCTAAGAGCGTTGGTTATAATTTGGGATTTGGGAGCTGCAGTGCAGGAGGCTATTTTGGATTCTTTAAGCTGGTACTGTGAGATGCTGTTGATGAGGTTGGTGAGGGAATACATGCAAAGGCAGTCACTGTTTTAATTATATTAATGGACAAACAGGAGGGCAGACAGCTAGAAAAGCACTGACTTGCGCAGCTACCCAAGAACATTCCTTGTTATCAGCATGTGCTGCCTTGGATCTCCAAAGGTGAGGATCTCACTACAGTGGTTTCATGGAGTTCCTTGCACCTTTTACTTTTAATCAGCCCAGAAATGGCAAGTGGCTGTCATCGTGGGCTTTATTGGTAGCCATGCTCTAGTCCAATGCAAGCCGGCAATGCTTTTCTTGTAGAGTTTAGATAAGGAGAGAAGATAGGAGATTATTGGGGAAGATGGATTTGTGATGTGGGAGTGTTGTTCTCCTCTACACCGGGAGCCTAGGAGGTATTCTAGGACGTACTCACCTGCTGTCTTTCAGCACTGAGTGAAAATTGAGTGTCTGCAGAAGGCTTCAGGACTGACTGTTGCTCCTCTAACACCTTGCTCTTGTGCCTCTTCAGGTTCTGCGTGAGGTGAGCTTCTGAGAAGCTGTGGTAAGAGCTTCTCAGTTGTCTCTGACCTTCATGGGCATGCTCAGGCACAGTATGCCATGGTGCTGCAAGCGGCCGCAGGTGCAGCTGCACAAGGCAACCATTTGACCATGGGTCAAGGCCAAAGTTACCTTCCTGATGGCACTGACTTGGTGGAAGTGTTGTCTTTGACTGGAGTAGGGCCATTGTTTTTCGCACTGGAAATCGGATGGTGACTTCAACTGTAGTAAGATTTTACCCCACCTGGTATTGCCAGTCACACTTATGTCTTTTTGGTCAGCTTTAAACCAACTGTATTGAAAAACTCACTACCTGGAGGGTTTGTTTTTTTTTTTCCTGTGAAGCCTCTAATTGTCTCCTCACTTGTACCCCTCTGAATTAATGCAAACCCCTTGATTTCAGCTATGTTGAAAGTATAACTGCATTACCAGGAGCTTGGGGTGTTTTGAAGGTGGGAGTGTATAAGTAGGAATGTTGAGGCTGGGATAGTTTTATTTCATTTTCTCCAGTTTGTGGGAGCACTTGCTTTTCCCTGCATTAAGGTTGTGTATGCATCCTGAGTTTCTCCAGGTTTCTGTAACCCATGGTGGTTTCTTTTCTGTGAAAGAGTTGTGTGAATGAGGTATGTATGGACTGAGAGCCCTCCATATTCTTTTTTAACTAAGAATTTACCAGGGCTTGCTCAAAATGCAGACACTTAGGATTAAGTATTACTTAGAAAAGGTTCGAGGGAGATTTATGTGTGAGCAATCTTCTTTTATTGATGTACCTTTCCTGAATGTCTTCTCAAGATCCAATGCCATTTTTTAAGCTGACTTTGGCTAATGATAAGCTCTGGGGTAAGAACTGTGTTATGGCCCAGAGAGGTTCTCATTATCTGGTTTTGAAATTCTGTGTGTATCTTATTACGGTTTCTGTATTGTAACAGCACATATTCAGAATCTAGTGTGAAGTCATACCCTCATTTGCTCCCAGATGATGCTGTATCTTCAAGATATGGATATAACTTAATTTGCTTTTAGAATGGTAATCTTGGAAGCCTTGGCCTTCACTTTGTACTGTCATATTCACAGATAGAAAGAGAGAGAAATTAGACTTTATATCTCTTTTCTTTTTGCTTCTTCCATCCTGTCCCTTTTTAGCCTTTCTGAAATACTAAAGGAGGGGCAAAGTGGTCCCTCAAGGCCACCCTTTTTGTTACATTGACCCAATGGCAGATTCCTCTTGGAGACTTCCCCGCAGGAATTTTTGTAGGTTTCTTTCGTCACCATGGATCAGTCCCTGGGCCAGAGCAGAATCTCCCTCCTGAGGGGCAGCAAGCCGTGTGTTTGGGTGGATGGGCAGGAGCAGGGCTGGCAGCTGGAGTGCATGGATGCTGCTGGAGGTCATCTCACACTGAAGCCTGGGCTCTGAGCTCCCCAGGAGCCTGGGGCCAGCTCAGTTTTTCCTGCAGCCTCATGTAAGGACATAAGCCTGAAGTAATGTGTTGACTTCAGAGTCCTTTTGATTTCACCTTCTTTCCACTTTGTTCCTAGCATGTCTTTTACTCCTTTTTTGGAGATACTGTACTCTGTAGAAAACACCTACCCACTCCGCTTGGAGGCCGGTAGGTGTGGTGTAACATTACTTTCCTGCTACCTGACTTTATGATTGACAAAAGCCTTCACAAATAGTTGGTTTTTTTTAATTTCATTTTTTTTCTTGAGCTCAACATTCATTTTGTCCCCAAACAATTTGTGAAGTTCTGGAAAATAATTTCCCTTCTTTTTAGACACTTTAGAAATCTTTCAATGTACTGGAATTGAGAGGGAAGCAAGGATTGTGAGAATGTTCCTTTCGGAAGGCAGTTGTCAGGTCTTTGACATTGTAGGAGGAGGTGGTTGGGAAGGGATACACCATGGGAAGTTCAGTTGACAGTATTTCAGGATGCTCTTCACACGAGCAAAAGGAAGATGGGCACAGCCAGTGCTCCCCAGGGTATATGTCATAGAGCATTATGTGTTACCATTCTTGCATGTTGGAGCATCTTTCTTGATCCCTGTTTCACTGATGTCATGCTTGGGTATGCGGTTCCACTGCTGTTATTCAGTAAACTGTACACATAGAGGACACAAAGCACTTCACAGCCCTCTGACTGCCGAGAAAAAAACCTTCATGGTTCCATTTGACTTGGTTGTGTTTTAGTTTTCACAATACATTATACTGCTTGTGTTTGGGGTTTTTTGTATCCAGGGAGACTGAGGAATATAGAAAATATGAGGTTTCACCACAAACATACAGGTGTTCTAATTTTTGTTAGAAGTCAAATATCCGAGATAGATTAGAAATGTATTTTGCAATTTGAAACTTAATTGGATTTGTGCTCAGAAGAGGAATCCAAGTGAAAGGGGTCTCAGGATGTTCTTTTTCAAGCTAAAAAAGTAATTGTTTTGATGAAATGCAAATCCTTGAATATTAGCATTTTTCTTTTTTTGCTTGGCGAATATTTGCTGTAGCCTTGCTCAGAACTGAGAGAAATGCTGTCAACCCTTTCAGTCCTTTCAGTATTTACAGTTACCTTTAAGCCCACTTAGGGATCTCACCCTAGTTACTGCTTAGTGAAATTTAGTCAATTTGACTATATTTACTGAATGCATTTGCAACTACTGGGGAATGGTGATGTTATCATCAATATACACATTTCTACCTACCTATCCTTGTGCATGAAGCTGGGTTTTCTCAGTGGGGCTAGTTGGTACTGACCTGTCAAAATGAGGATAGAGGAAGTAGTTCGTTGCATCTGCAGTGATGAGTCATTTGGTCCCCACCTTGGACAGCTGTTTTGTCTTTGGTTATGCAAAACAGGAGGAGAATACTGAAGTTATCTTGAAATGGCACTTGGTTTTGTGTTGGGTTTTTCTTTCCTACTCCCAATGGGTAAGGTCATCTCTGGGAGCCTGCGTTCTGCAAATTCACACTTAGGCTGCTCGGGCTGTAATTTGAGGGCAGCATCATCAAACAAAATCCCCGCTTCTGCTCTGTCCCTTCTGCAGAGGGGCAGAGCTGCTTTTGCAGCTGCACAGTGAATTGGATCCAGGAGGCTAAAAAACTGTTTCTTTCCTCCTCCCTCCCTGAGGTTTTTCAGCTGTGCCTGTATGCAGCTCTGGTTCACCGTGAAGGTGTACCTAATACAGGGGCCACACTTGGGTCTGTCGTCTAGAGGGGAAGGGGCAGACCAGGGACTTGAAGATTTCAGCTGGTTTAAAGATTGCAGCTTCTGAGTGTGTAAGGTCAGACAGATGTAGGCTTGCTTTCGTAGTTCCTACCCACTAGAGGCTTTCTCTTGCAAGCCGTCCAATTTTCTGTCCTCTGTTCTGCAAAGTTTGGAGGCATTTGCTTGACATCCCAGTAATCCCAATGATGACAACTCCCAGTGCTGTGCAGAATCAAGTCTTACACCTCTAGGTACGGGCTTGTAGTGTGTCCTCAGGCAAAGCTAAAGCATACAGCTGTGGCACAGAGATATGCACAAGAAACAACATAATTATTTATACTGTAGATGCTTGGTTCCCTTTGTGTTATTTCCAATATTCCCAACTTACTTTGCTGGTTCCCCTTGTAATACAAAAAAAATAACATTGCAGTTATAGCGAAATCCTTCCATGAATGGCACATGGTTTCGCTGAAGTATTTCTTTTTCTTGCCTTCATCTAAAACCTAAAACCAAGCAAACAATGTTTCTGTGACACAGTAAGAGAGCTGCTATGAGAGAATTTGTCTCCAGAGACCGCAGTGCATTCTCAGCTATCAACCTCAGGCATTTTGTGCTCTGTGAAAGCTGTTTTTGCAATTCATCTCCTGTCCGTTCCTTGGCTTTTATGTTGTTGTAGAGCCCCATCCTGCAAGCAGTGATGTGGGAGATGGATTAGCTCATGAAGAGGCTTGTGATTGAGCTTGGAGTGGAAATTATACACCTAATCAGATGTGCATCTACAGCTGCTGGATTGGGTCTCTCCCTCTTCTCCCCCAAACAAAATATTCAGTCCTTATTGACACAGTGAGGTAAACCTCCCGACTTGCACATTTGTAACACAGACCTGCAACAAACCCTGTGTTTTTTCCCCTAAAGACTAGCTCTCACAGCTGAAGCAATCTGTATTTTAAACATTTTTCCTTCATGTGCCTCCCAGTTAAAATGTCGTCTAAAGTGCAGCTGGAAAATCTCTTATAGAAAGGATAATTCCTTTTCCTTTCTACTTGGCAGCTATTTCTGTATGTTTTATCTCAGCTCTACCTCTCCTCAGGCACAGACAATGCTCCTGTAATTTATGGATGCCCTTTGCCTATGTCAACTGCACTGGAGTCTGCAGAGCTCTTCTGCCTCCAGAAACATTTGATGACATCCTCATACACACATGGTGCTGTGCTTCCTGCCCACAGAGGGCAAGGGATGGAAACAGTGATGGGGCTCCATAGACAGAGAGATTAAAAAGCAGGGTTCGATGGCAGGAGGGGAATGACAGGGAGATAATGAGAAAGAAGCTTGCAACCTTGGAGTTCTTCATTTTACACTTGATTTCTTCTCTTAATGTCTATGTCATGTCTTATATTTGCCATAGCCATTCTGCACACATGAAAACAGAGACATGAATAAAATGGTCAGGAAGCTTCTCCATGCTAGAGCTGGACATAGGAACTCCAAGACCTGATTCCTGACCTTCCCTCAAAGTCTGCAGCCCCAGAATGGTGGTCGAATAGCAGAGATAACATTGCTTGATTGTATGGCTCTGTTTCTCCAGGGCTGCATGCCACACTGCCACAACCACCCCAGGACCAGCAGGGTGGGTCAAGTTGGTCAAGGCATGGAGGCTCTGTTCCTATTTAATTACTTAAATAGGAACTTGCAGTTTGCCTGGGGCTACTGCCATTGAATAGCTTCCTTGTGTGCTACCCAGCAAAACCTTGCACCAGGTAACTGCATGTTGGTGGCAGGCTGACTGCAGATTAGTCAGAAGGCTGTTTTCTAAGCAAGAAGGTCAGGATGTGAGCTAAGGAGGAGAAGGAGGTGTGATGGGGCTTGTGAATTTTACTTCTCCCAGAAGCACATAAAACTATGATTGATCTTAGCAGGCGCTGCAGGGAATGAAGTAAGCAACAGCAGGACTGCAGGGTAGTGTAGACAGACTCTGGGCAGTCTGTAAACTGAATACTAGCCTGGGTGCTGCCAGCTATGTGGCCATCTCAATGTGAGCTTAGCTTGCATGGCTCAAGTCTTCATCCAGCTTGTTGGGAGTTTTTTTGTAGCTGTGCTAAGCTTGGTGGTGCTGCAGTACAGCAGGGTATCAGTCAGTCCTAGGCAGGTATGTCCCTTGAATGCTCTTATAGCCCCAAGTGTCACTGTGACATACCCACCACAGGTAAGGTGTGAGATACAATGCCCTGTTGATATCTTTAGTATATCTTTGGCATCTCTAATATGAAATTTAAAATTCAAGCATTTTTATTGCTGCCCCATCAGTAAATTGGCTTATGAGGTAGCTAATGCAGAGGCAGGGCACAGGATGGCATTTGGCAGCCCGGCATTTGGGACCACCTCTTCTTGCTCTCAGAAGAGTTTTGCTGCGTGCTAGCAGAGCAGGAGCTTGGTACTCTGGCCGGCAAGGAGGGTCCGCTTCCAGTACAATAGGAAGATAATCAATCATGCTACTACCTTTTGTCTTGGCAAAGGTTTTTAGCTATCAGCCAGCTGGTTAGCTGCCTCAAGGCCACCTGCTTGACTGAAAATAGAGAATCAGTTTCTTTCCCTTGCAAAGGGAAGTAGGGAATATTGACTTGTATGATAATTTTAGGTGGATGATTAAATTTGGCCTCTTAGGCCCCAGCTGAAAATTCAATTCAGATGACTAGTTTTTCTTTTCATACACTGCTGAGCAATCTTGTGTTCTGCCACCACTAATGTTCCTGATGTTGATTGTCCTTTCACTTTAACAAAGCACAGAAATGCCCAGCCTGCTTTCTATTTCCTGTGGCTTTGGGCTATCAAAACATAATGAGAAGACTGCTTTCCTCTTAAGTTAAGGATACAGGATCTACCCTGAGACAGACTGACTGTCTACCCCCATAAAGTCACATATTGATGTTGTAATGGGTACAATGAATAGTCAAGTCAGAAGGACCATAATTTTTCTACTGACTTAGGTTATTTTCCAATATTCCAGTTAAAGCTGCCCAGGTCTTGGACACGTATTTCCTTGGGAAAAAACCCCAAAACAAACAGCAACCCCAAAGAAACTGGCATGAATGTAGTACTAGAAGAACCTATATAAATTGTAGGACTGTAAGATAAAACCTTCTGTAAATGTGTGACTGAAGTAGGAAAAACAAGGGTGAGAAAGGGGAAAAAGAAGAGCGTCTTGTTCAGTGGTTTGCTCCCATGAATACATATGCTGAGGAGTCCAAATATCAATGTGTGAGCAATGCTCCTGGAATACAGCAAAATTGAATGTTGATGGAGGCAGCTGCTTGCCTTGGAGCTAGTTTTGCCATGGGACACATGCTTTTCTTATTGGTTGGTGCTGCTGCATAGACTACTAATACATGTGTTTGGTACTCAGAGGAAAATCAAATTACAACTTTAATGGGTAGTGTTATTACGAGTATTATTTACAGTGTGACCCCACTTTCTATAGGATCACCAGGCTGCCGCCTTAACTAATGTGAAGTAAATCGTTAGTGGAGAGTGTATAATTTGCTGCACCAGATCTTACCTTTTTAGAAGCCTGTTCTTTCAGAAAAGCATAAGGATTCACTTAAGAAAGCTCCACTGTTGCAAGCACAACTTATTTCCCTCAGTTAATGAATGCAGGCACTCAGAAAGTGCTTTCGGGTGACAGATTCAAAGAAGAGTACTTGTATCATAAAGGGATCCTGAACAGTAGCAGCAAAGGCATCTGAAGAAAAGAGTACATAAAAGGCAGTTTAGAGTGCATTACCCAAAAAGCAGCATTAGGAAGTAAGCTTCTCATTGCTGAAGATACACTGCTGGATGGTTTTAATGGAGCTAGGATACAGCTGAGTTTGGGTTTAACAGATAAAGCGGATATAGATAATAGGATTAGGAAATAAGAGAAAGATAAATTCATACACTGTAAAGCAAAGGCCTTTGCCCTCAGCAATGCTTTCTTGTTCTGAGAGCAAAAAGTGGATGACATTTCAAATATTGTCTCAAATGAAGCCAAGGGCTGCACAGTATCTTTAAGTTGAGCAAGGATGGGAATGAGGAAACCTTCATTGCCTTGCAAAATCATATTTATGTGCCTTTAAATAGGCACATTTGAAAGGTATATTTATGCAGCAAGCAAAGGTACGATTACAGTACAGGTAGGTGTAATGTAGATTTAATTCTTCCAGCCATAACCTCTCTAATGAAATTGTGCAGAGCAGGTTTTAGTATTCAGTGTGCAACTGGAGGATAAGCCCTGCACAACCTTGTACACATGCTCCAGTTCCTAGGTGGTGCTACTGCATCTTCATTAGCATTCTTATCTAATGATGGCCAATACCTGTAGCAATCACTTTGCTTCTATCAAGCCAATGTTTCGCACTGGTGTAAACTATACAAGGAATGGGAATATACAGGCTGCACTGCTGTATCTCTAATGGAAGACGAAAACACTTAATTTCCCTCTTCCAGCCTTTGAACTTAGCTAAAAATAAATCTATGTCTAATAGACAATAATGCTCAAGTGAATAAAATTAATTGTGGGTTATAGTGAACAGGACAGATTATTATAATAAATTACACTAGGTGCCTTTTATGTTACTGGTGGTGCCAGAAAGTTGCATTTAGTATTTTGCCCGATGCATCACATGATGTATCACAATCATCTGACATGCAATATAAGGCTTTAGTCATTAGGAGTGAAAACTAATGGATAACAACATACAAGAGCAGACAGCTGAGTTGTTACCAATTTGTGTAGAAGATTTTGCAGCTGCAGTAAATACTCTGATAGGAGTATTTATGGCTACTTGTTACAGAATGTGAGTTTACTGTAAATGTAAGTGCAGTTTGTAAGATTTGTAGGTGGTCAGCCGGACGCCTTCTGTGTAATGCTGGAGAACAGTCATTGGGGGGAGGCTATGATTATTGTGTTTTTGTAGTGCACAAGCACCTAATGGAAATGAGCAGAAGTCTGGTCATACAGTCTGACAGACCAGTCTTATTTCCCAAGGAAACAACTGAGCCATTGTTACAGGAACAAATAATAAAACATGAACAGCCAAAGCAATACAACGATACAACTGTATAGTGAAGCTGAAAATGCCAGCCTGGCCTGCTCAGTACTGGCACACAAACTTTAACCACTTCCAGTCTAGTTCCAGTCTACATTATCAGCCACTAGGATGATGAATGTACATTGGATTATCTTTAGGAGTTAGGAATACCTTTCTGACAGCCTTGGTCTGCACCTCCTCTTTGGTGCTGTTACCATGCTTTTTTCCCTGTCAGTGTGAGGCTGATGAGCAGTCTTGTGTCACAGCAGCTCCTCACATCCCTTCAGGAAGGCACAATATATTTTCCAAAATCTTGGTAAAATGGGGTGATGGATTTGGTAACATCTTCCCTGGGATTCGCTGAATACCTGTAGGATTTTCCACTCTGCCTGAAAGATCCAGCTGTCGTAATGAAAGTGATGAGATGATAGAGATGGGAATGATGCTTTTAATTTGAGAGATTACTTGGTTAGTTGAATGCAAGTAGAGAGGCTGTTACAGGAGAGCCTGCTTCTCTAAGCTAAGGGCACAAGAATGTATTTAGAATTGCTGAAGTTGCCAGGTTGTGATTTCTACATGTAGTTTTCCCCTGGCTGCCATTTTACCATTTCTTTCTTAACTTTTATCAGGTTTTGTATAAGGGCCAGTTGATTTACTCTCCATTTTCCACCTCCTTTTCTTTTTTTCAGATACATAAATAAACAGTGAACATTTTAATTATTTACTTGTGGTGAGTCTTTCCCCCACAACTCAGACTGTAACTCATTCTGGCAGGGCGGCTTACCAGGACTGCAAGAGAAAGCAAAATCATAGCGTATTGAATCTTTTCATAAGGGCTGGTCCCAGCCAGTAACCATGAGGATGGGCAGTTGCTGGTAGACACCCACCTTCTGGCACTGGGCATGGGAGAAGACAAGGCAGAGCCCTTTCTGCCATGGCTAAGACAGTTGAACATTGTCCTTGGGTACAGCTGTGGAGATGGGAGACAACCATTGCTGAAGACACAGCAGAGATTAGAAACTGAAGATCAGGGAAACTAAAATCTGTTTGGGATACTTACTGTTTTCCTGACTGAAGCTCCTCTTAAGCAGATAAGCAAGCCAAGAACCTGCTAGACAAGGAAAAATATACTCATGTGAGCTCACTTCACATATGTCATTTACCACTTGAAAGAAAATCTACTGATTTTCCATTCAGCAGAAGAGTGTATGTCTGGGGCTTGGTGAACTGGAGCCACAGTTCATTTAACAGGATTGGACAGTAACAAATTTTGGTCAGTAGGGCATCCTTTCTTTCTGAGATAGTTCTTAAAATAAATGGGTTTTGCTTAATATTTTAGGTAAGAAAGTAATATTCTGGGATTTGTAACCGGCAGCCAGTTATATTTTATTTTTACTGTCACATGTGCTGGGAGCACAGTGCAAGCATTTTCTCTGTGCTGCCCAATAGGTGTTGCTGGGGAGAGGATGATAGATGCTGCAGAGCCTGTGTCTGAGGAAGACTGTGCAATTCCAATCTCGAGATTGTCATGACGAGACAGGATTAATTCCCTGCCTTCTTCTCATTATGATTTGCGGCACTAGAATGAATCTGTTCTATCCCACGAGGTGCTCTGGTTGTAATCTTCATCACAAGCTCCAGAACAAGCAAGGAGAGCAAGAGGAAGACAAAATAGTGACAAATGCTGCAGGGAGTCAGCTGATTCTTATGACTAATATAATAATGTGAGGGGGAAAAAAAGGGCCTGCTTCCATGTGGGAATTTCATGTAGAGCATGCAAATAACACATTAACCTCTGGTGAGAGACATGTCTCAGGTGGTAGATTGCAAATGTGAAGACCCTGATGAGGCTGACTGCAGGGGGATCCTCTGAGAGTATCAGGTGTTTTTAAGCAAAAATAAGATAAGCATCTGAGGGAAATCCAGAATAATGCCATTGGTTTAACAAAGAGCAGAATAAAAACCAGGATCTTGGTGTGTAGAAAAGGAAATTTTGGATACAGGAGGGGATTACATGTATTCCATTCTCTGAATATTTTCAGCATGTCTCCTGTCTCAGCTCAGCTCAGTTGCCTAGTTTGGAGGTAACAAGGAGAGTTTATCCAGACAAGGACTCAGGGTGAAATTCTGAGGGCACAAGAGGAGGAAGATGAGAAGTGTGTGGATGGAAACTGAAGTAAAAATCTTTGCACAGCATCCTGTGAAGCAGCAGTGCTGCATTTGCACAACTCTGGTGGAAACTTCATTGGATCACTTAGATACCACATTTGGGAGGTAGCTTGTGCCAATCCTAGGTACAGGCTGAGAGAGTGAAGCAAGGTAAACCATCTTAGTCTAGGTGGAGGATAATCCTTTTTCCCTTTTCTATTTAGACTGACCTGTAGCTGAGTAATTGTCTATCAATATGGAGTTTGATTGAGTTGGATTTTGAACCCCCTTTGTATGCCTTTTTTGCTTCAAGAAATATTAAAGCCTAGATAAAATTGGAATAGCTGCCTGGTAATGAGATCATTATATATACATACTGAATTGCTCACAGGGGGTATAATGATTCCTCAGCCTAGGTATGCTGCACATAGCTATTAACTACTAAGCACAGCCTGCCTTAGAGATATGTTTCCAGTGCTAACTCACATAAACCCCTTCAGGATAAAGTTCAAGTCACAGAATATGAATGACTGGGAATATGTTATTTACAGTGTGTATTGGGAGGTGGAATGAGTTGGGGCTGGTTATTTACTTTTCATGTGGAGTTTTAAAGAATTCCGATTGACTGAAAAGACAAGCAAGAGAGGAAGATGATAAAGGACACAAACCACATCAACTTGCTGTGTGAAGTCAACTTGCTTTCAGCAGCCATCCCCCTTGCGCAGCATCAGGTGTGCTGTAGGGAATTAACAGTTAATAATGGTACTGCATGAGATGGGTCTGTGGTGAAATGTGCTGCGAAACCTGAGTCCCTCCTGCCTCTGAGCAGCAGAAATGCTCGGTGCTCAGTGCTTGGTGTTCATGCCTGACCACAGGCTGGGGCAGTATCTGCTGCTCCTGCCATGGGTTTGCATGTGGAGCCAGGGGACGCCCCTGCTAGGGTGGGAAGTGGGTTTGATTCCCTATCTGATATAGGTTTCTGAAGCAATTTTGTCTCTAGCTTACAAATGGGGAACTTGAAGTAGAGGGAGACCAAGCCTGTGTGCATCCCTTTCCTCGAGTTCTCACCTCTGAGCTAAACCCATCAAAACAGCCTCAGAGAGCATGGAGGGCAGGTGCATTAAATATTATGAGGTGTTGAGGTATTGGGGTGAGGGGGGTGAGTAAATAATGATGACAGGTTCATTGCTGCTTGTGTCTATGAAGAGAGGGTAGGGCTAATAAAATTAACAGGCAGCTCTGGACTTGTTACCATGGCTTATATGCTCGTCTCCATTGAAATCACCTGTATTACAGCTACTATACAAGGAGTGGGAATTCCTGGTGCTGTTCATAATAATGAAAGAAAACATACGCTATCAAAAAGACATGTCAACTGCATGCAGAGAAGCTGCAGGAGAGGCACTTTCTGTTGAGTTGCTTGCTTCAGTGACCTTATGTAAGTCCACTTGTTGAAGCTGAAATTCAGATATACCTTTGAGCTTCAGAATTTCTGGTTTTCATTTCACTGTGCTGAAAGACAAATTTGGGATGTAGTGTTTGCTCTCAGCTGCATGGGTTCTGTAGGATATTCATGTGTGTGTTTTCTCTGATGGCTAGGATTTATTTTTTTCCCTGATTTGATAAAACAGACTTTCTTCGTATGTGTTAGAGCAAAACCAGTCCTGGAGAAAGGGGATGAGGTACACATCTAAGCTGCTTGACTTGTGCAAGCCTTGTCATACCAGTAAAATAGACAGCTGCCTGGAATAACAAACGTGGATGACTAAAGGCAGGGAAGGGGAAGACATCTGTCTGGCTGTCTTGAGCTGCCAAGCTCCTACACCAAGCCCAAGGGACTAAGCCTCTGCTGTCACTGTCAATATAAAACTCTTTAGCCTGGCATTTAATGTGCCTTAACCTGGAAAGCTATATTTAAGCTAATAATCCACTTTTTTTTTTTTTGTATGTGTGAACTAAGTGGATTTTAGGATCACTTGCAGCCGCCTGGCATTATAGATGCAGAATGAATTTGTGTCAGCAAACTCAAAAGGTGTATAGGGCTGTGCTCATAGAAGGGAGCTGCTGTCAGTCCGCAGAAAGAAATACTGAAAAACAGAACTGTAGTGTCCTGCTTTAGGTGGTGTGTCCCACTACAGTGGTGACACAGGTACAGCCACCCTGAGCTGCGTGGATGGCAGGACTGAAGAACATTAAGGGATGCTTTGTAACTTCAGAGAAAGCAAAAGGGTCATAGCTTTTTCTTAACAGAATCTTGAAGGGTTTTCTTCTCTTTTAATTTATTTTTTATTTCTTCTTTTATGCTATCTCAGACCTTCTCAATGGGTCTGCTTCAAAGTCTGAAAAATGAACTTGACCCCTTCTGGCAGAGGCTGGGCTGGGCCAATAGCAAAGCTTCTTCTCTGCTGCAGTCTGCATGCCTAAAGCTCTGTTAAAATATAAACCCACACATCAGTGGGTTAATGGGTCATTAAAGCATTATCCTTTTCTTCTTCTGTCTCTTCTGGAAAGCTCTGCAGAGTTAATTAGGCTACTGTGAGGATTAGGAAACTATATTTTGCAGCATTTTCCTGGCAAAGTGACATCTGAGGCTGCCACACCACATCCTATACCCTCCCTGCTAAGCCACTACACCCTGTAACTGTTCCTCAGCTGCCTTCCCATTCACCCACCTTGGAGGAAGGGAGAACTGTCCTGGTTCTGAAGAGCTAAGGCATCCTAGCTAATACATCCAAGCTAATGCTTGGGCACTGGTGCTCAAGTCTTGGGTTTACAATGCAAGAAACTCTGCATTGTGCACTCTATTATCAGGTTCTCCCTCTTCCCTTCTTGTGGCTTTATGTAAGCTTTATTGGCAATTCACTAAAAAATGAGGGTCACTTACTTTAACACCTTAATAGCTCTTCCCTTTTGTTCTTTCTCTTAGAAAGAGGTTTGCATTGCCACAGAACAGCTGCAGAGGCACTTGCTTTGGTTTTGTTTGTGTGTTTATTTGCTTGACATTGTCCCAGAATTAATTGTAAGGGAGATAAATGGTGTGAGGGGAGTTCACTAGGATTAAACTGTAGAGAGGTTTTAGAGTCATGTATTTAGCTTCCCTTGCCTGGTGGCACAACTGAGGTCTTAACATGCAAACAACTGCATTCCAAGTAAATTAAAAGCCGCTATTTGACCTATGCTCATTATAGAGTTAAAACATGGCCTATCATCACCACAGCACTTTCTGGTCTTCTCTGCAGCCACACTGTTTTAATGTGTCTGTTTGGCTATATAATTTATTATCCTTGGGGCTTCACAAAAACAATCCATTTGGCTAAGAGAGGGTCATGAGACTTAAAACGGTTTTGTGCTACTGCTCTCCTAGTTGGTCAATAGCTTTTGAACTGTTGACCATCTAGCAATTGGCAAAGAAAGGTCTCCTGACCCTGTGAACTAAATATAGATCAAGCTCTCCAGAAGATAAAGCTAAAGCTTGAAGGACATTTAGAGGAAAAGTGATTGTTAAATTGAGATGTTTAGATATTATTCCCCATTTTGTATCTTTTAGGGCTTACTTGATTGCTCTCTGCTTGCTTTATGGGATTGCCAGCCAGATTACAGAAAAGAGAAGCTGTAAAAAAAAAAATAATCAAGTCATCATGGAAATAAGAATAAATAAAACCACTTGCAGATCCTTCCAGGGAAGTCCAGTAGCATTTTCAGGGCTGCCTTGACTAAAATGAGATTTTAAAGTTGATATGACTGACAGTCGCTATATAAAAATAGTTGAGGAGAAATGTCACTTGTATTAATCCAATATAGAGTCAGGGGCTCTTTCCAATGGTGTTGCAATCGTACATGACAGGGACAGAGCAGAAAATACTGACATGCAGTATAGAAGTATTTTTTTAAAGTGGCAGATGAAAATGTCTACAGCCCGGACTTTAAATTTCCCAGGAAAAGGTTGTCTCCTTTATCACAGTGGGGATGCTAGATGCCAGTGCGGATGCCTGCTATTAAAATTGCTCTCCCTTTTCTGAATTTGCTGTCTTCTGCTGTCTTTTTTTCTGGAAGCGAGGCAAAGTTCTCCCCCAGATGTTCCTGTGTGGTTTGTACTTGGGTGCAGATAGGACTGTCTATCACAGCTGCCATTTCCCTTTTTCCCACCTCATTTATTCTTTCTTTAGGAGGAATGAGTTCTGGCCAGTAAGAGAAAAGTTTTGTCTTATTGCTGAGTAATTCTGGCTAAAACACTATCACTTCACCTTCTGATGGGAAAGGAGCTTGTGCTTCATGAGGACCCCTGCCTGTTCTGGTGAGAAGAGCGTGAGCTGTGTGGGGCTGGTTTCTGTTCTGTAGGTAGTATTCCTCCTTCACCAAATTCTGAATGTGGCTAGCTTCAAAGTAAGAGCACCTGGTTTTCTTATCGGCAGGAATGCTGGCGAGGGACTGGGATTCTGCTACAAAAAATACATGCTTGGAGAGTGAGAGTTCCCCGTGCTATTTCCAGCAAGACCTTTCTTTTATTTAAGGTTTTGGGAAATGCATTGTTCAGCTGTAATAGTGCTTGGACTGTCAGGCACCTTCTTGGAAGAAAACCCAGTGACGCTTTTGCCACTGACAGCCTGAAATACATGTATTGTGTTTTCTGTCTCTGGTATGCATGGTGACCAGTCACAAAAGCAACCGCCCGAATATTCACTTCTTGCATTAGTGTGAGACTCATTAGGATCAGTAGAAGCTCTCTTCTCCCCTTTTCCTGCATGAAAATGCTGCTGTTTCTTTGTGTGGGAAGAAATCAGAGCTGGATTTGACACCCACCACAGCTGTGCTGGCAGTAGCAGCAGTTACCAAGGCCCCTTTTGAACAGGATGGGACCCTCTGAGGTGCCCATTTGTATCTGCAGCTTTCTTTGCACTCCCCACAGGCTACTGCCATAGGAATGCTGCATCGTAGGGAGCAGGCTGCACATGTGGATTTCTCTGAATTAATTTTGGTTTTGATTTCCTGCCTTTGAAATGCCTTTTGCTTGAGATGAACTAGGTAGCAGTGCTGTAGCGATGAGCAGAGAAGGCTGATCTGTGTGCTTAGTACTATTTCCTTCTCCCTCTCCTCCCCCAGACTTGTTTTGGCTGCTTTGTATTAGGATCTGAATGTCCTTGTTTTCTCCTAAGCATCCTAGCAGAGTCATGGGATGTGTTTTGGAAAATGCAAAAGCCAGTAGTCATTGAGCCTTAGATAATCTCCTCTGTTCTGCAGAAGTAAGCTTTCACTCATCTGCTTCTCCATGAAGTAAGAAATGAAGCTATCACTTTCTAGGCATAAATCAGCATTTGTAACAATGCACTACAAGAGACTGAATGTTAGTGGCACCGATTATAATGTTAACAAGGGCACCAAAGGACCCCCCCTTACCATTTGTTTCCGTGGTTCACGCACCTCTTCCTTCTTTGGTCACAGATTTCCAAACACACATGGTGACTACTTGTTGATGCATTTCTGGCTTGGTAGCTGTCCAGGTTAACTACCCATCACTTGCCTGCATGTGAGAACATATCAGGTGGTGTGTTTTCTTTCCAAGAAAGGAGGCAGCCAGGATAGGTAGGGGTGCTGGGTCTTAAATAGCAGGGGGAGGCTGGAGCTTGCCAAGGGGGACTTCCAGCCTGCCTGCTGCATGATGGTGCATGGGACAGGGTTAAGAAAAGGTGAGGTGTTCCTCTGAGAAGATGGGGCCTTATGGCAGGGCTAGAGGAGCAGCCTGGATTTGCCTTCCTCCTCTGGCAGGACACAGAGGGATGCCTCTTTCTGGCAAAGAAAATGCAAGGCTGGAGTACACTGAGGATGTTTCCAGGCATTTTTCTGTTGAAATCAGTTTCAGACAATAACCTGTCACTAAGCTATTCCTAGCTGCAGCCATTCTTGAGCAGGTAAGGTGGCAGTGGGAGCTGTGGAGTTCGGGTGGTGGAAGGCAGCAGGGCTTGGCTCAGTGTTGCAGGCAAATATACTCACACTTTGCTTGCCTTGGAAACAAGGCATGAAAGGCCACATCTCTGTAAAAGACTGAGTACAACCTGTTTATAATTATAAACATCTGAATACTAGACCTGTGCAACATGAGATACCCCTTGCATTTCAAATGCCGGCTTAGCTGTTCGTTTGACCATCTTTAACTGAAAAACATCCTGTAAGTAATTAATGTTGAATAGCATGAAGTTATTCATGCCAATTTTTTTCCCCACCACATTTCTCTGCAAGATTGATTCCTTATCTCGCATTGGGTTTGTGCCTCGGTTTCCCAGTGGTTTCAAAGGTTGTGCTTTTTTGCTGCAGATTGCTGCGGACAGAAATCACGGGAGCAAGTCTTGCTGAAAACAGACATGTTTGAGCTTACTAAGACATGGAAAAGTCAGACTTATTCCACTGTGAGGACAATGGCTTTCAAATACAACCTGATGAATGCATGAAAGACCATACAGTCCCTTCCCTGACCGCTTGTGGAAGTAGTAACATGCTGGACTCTGTATTTTAAGGAGGAAAGTATCTACTAATGCTGTTAGAATACCAGTAGGGCAAAGGAATATTAAACAAAGAGTTGTTATAAACCTGGCAATTTTGGAGCCGTGAGTATATATATGAGCAACTAGTAGAAATGCATGTGAAATATAACTTACAGGTGTTGTTCTATCTGTGCTACTCTATACAGACCAGTACTCACCTGTGCTCTTTCTGAGCTGGAAGCAGGTGACAGTCCTGAGACACTCCCTAAGAGCCTGGGTTTCTTCAGGCATCATCTGTGATACCCAGATATGTGTCTTCAAAAAGCAGATAGGTTGTATGATTAATACCTGCCATTAATGTCCTAGGTATCAGTGTTTGTAAAGTAGTCTATGTACTCCTGATAACATTCAAAAGTTTAGTACATTAAATCAGAGCTACACAGCATTGGTATCTTTTTACATCTAATCATCACAATAAAAAAGATTATTTATTATTCCAAAATGTGTGTTTTCTATCACAAAAGGGCAAGAAACAGAGAAACACAGTATTCCCCCACGCCCCCAGAATACATAGAGTTTTGTTTTAGAAATTGAGATCTGTAAGCATGTGAATGAAGATGATTGAGGATACTTATCTATTCAAATGGCTTAATTGGCCAAACACTTATCTTTTGTATCTGCAATAGGGGGAACATCTCTGCACAGGGCAATTTGAGTAATAATGAACTATAACAGTTAAATTGAGTGTCACAAACAAGGTGGTGAGGCAATTTAATAGTGATGGTATATCGTATGTTGTTAAAAGGTTTTCTCTACCATACATGCCTACTAGAGCTATCGGTACACATGTGATATTGAAACCCTTGGTAGCAGACCATGTCCATCATTCCTTGATGTGGCACATTGAATGTCATGGCTTTCGGGTAGAAAGGGGCCTTTCTGTTAAATAAAAGGAAATCTTACCATGTACAATAGCTGGCATCTGTGCTATTTGCATTAAGCGTAACTGACAGCAACAACTAGTGTAAGCAGCACAAAATGCAGCATTCCAGTTTTACAGCAGTGAGAGGAGGCTGGCTCTTCACACAGCTCTTCAATCAAAGCAGTGAGGACTTGACCCCTCAGCATTAATGGTGCAGCTAGGATGTTTTTCTGCAATGAAAGGTCTTTTTCCCTCTCAGGAGAAAAACATGAAAGTGTTTGGTTGTATTTTTTTTTTCCCTTAAAGATATGAACAGGATGGGCATAACCTTTAAAGGATGACATTTTGCCTTGGACCACATAGGTGTGGTAGGAATCAGTCGCAATGGGGGGTTGATTCAAATAGGTGCCTTTCTTCTCCAGAGCTGATGGGTGGGAAATGTGAGAGGACACTGGGGTAAAGAGGAAAGACTCCTTTCCTTACTGGCCACCGACAGAAGGTAGTGTGAGGCAGCAATAAACTAATATCCCTTACTACAAAGTTGAAGTCAAAGAGAAACTGTGCGAGGGCATGTCTGAGGGCAAGGTTACTCCATGCAGTATAAACACATCACACTTGGGTAGCTTAGATGCTGGAAACAGGCAAGCTGCAGCAATATGGAACACTGAGACAACTAATTTACTTGCAGAGCTCTGTACTGCTGTAACTAGGGGGGCTTTCAGTTGGATCATTTTTGGCAAGATAGATGATTGCATCCACTGATTCAGCTTGCTAGGAGGGCTTCCAATCCCGGCATTAGGTTGTGGTAGGTACTGCTGTATTTCCCCTGTGTCTTAGTGAGACAGAGGCAGCTGGTTAAAAGATCAGATTAATCTTTGCTTATGGTGAGTGTTACAAGCACCTTCTCACTTTTTTTTTTTTTTTAATTTGTAGGTATAAAATTATTTTTTCCATTTTTTTTATGCTTGACATTCCAGGATCTTGGAAATATATGGCTAAGTCCTCAAAGCTGATTTTTAAACAGAGGAGAATAATAGAGGTTGTCCACATAGCTGTGCATATTCTTTGGAATGTAACATGTACACTTGATCATGTGAACTCTTGATTGAAAATTAATCCTAATGAAAATAAGCCCTGCAACCTATTGATTTGGATGAGGAATTACAGCTTGTACAAGCATATGAATCGAAGGACGGGGCTATGGGTTTGTGTAAGCCAGTATGACTACACTGAATTCAGTCTGCATTCACCAGCTGTCACTAGCTGAGGGACTAACTAGTGGGAGTATGAAAACTTTGGCGCATAAACTTAGGATATGTGACTACTGTGGTTGAAGTCTTCGCAATGTCTGAACTTGAACATGGTTTAGTGTGAGGTGTCCCTGCCCATGGCAGGGGGGTTGGAACTAGATGATCTTAAGGTCCTTTCCAACCCTAACTATTCTATGATTCTATGAAGTTCATCACTGATCTCTTGTTTTGCAAGATGAGCCCTTTTGTTTCTTCAGCTCCTCTTAATTAGAGCTGCTTTTCTGGGATTGCCATATATTCTAAACCAAAACTATTTTCTGCTCTAAATTCTTTTTAATAGCTTTTAGTCTTTGTTTTGGTTCTTAATGTCCTAAAACCACAACAGTACCTACAAAGAACAATGGGTGTGAATGCAAAGAAAGGTACTAAACCAGGAGCAACATGTTTTTGGTGCAGTACATCAAACACCATGCAAGAGGTTTCCCGCTGTGTGTGATCCTGCAGCTGCCCTGTGTAGGCAGAGCTTGTTTTCAGTAAGAGACAAGCACAGAGCAATGTATTTTAAAGAATATAACCAACAAACCAACAATGAATCAATAATTAAAATCCCATGCATTGGTTTCCTGTTGGAATGAAAATAAGGTGACTTTGTTGCATCATTTAATATACTTCTGGAAGGCAGACGATACTTACAGCGATGAGGGCATTATTAAAAACAGGGAGAGAATAGGGTATTGACTCTGAGGTTTCTAGTGATGGTAGTATTGGGCCTGAGTTTTAGATCAGATGCAAGCTGGTAATAATGCAGGTGTAACAGTTATGTTTGTCTGTAAAAAACTTTACTACGGCAAGCAGCAATTGGGGCCGCTATAACGTTGCCATTGGTACAGGACCAAATAGGCCTGAAATGTACCTCTTGAGGTCAAAGAATGGAAGATAAGTGTGCTGGTGCAACATTTGTAATCACAGGCTCTTATCTACCTTTTTTGCTTAGCCCAGACGAGTGAGGTGCAGGGTGAAGAAAAGAGCCTTTAGTGCCTCCTGCTCTTTCAGAGCTGTATTCCTTTTGCAAAACAGAACACAGCAGTTCAGTCTTTGCATGCCCGGGATTAGTTTTTCTGTGATGCATGGGTATTATTTACACTGAAACAATAATGAGTGTGTGTGTATGTGTTTGTGTGTGTCTGTGCATGCAGCTGCATTAAATTCCATGCTTATCTCTTCACCTTTAGCTTCCAGGGAGGTGGTGTGGTGTGTGGACCCTGCTAGCTGGTGGAAAAGCTTCCGGCTTCTTCTTAAACCCGTGTGTACTCTCAGCCTTTGGATTTCTGTTTGACACAAGTCTCTGGCAGAATTGATGGAGTGCATTAAGCTGTTTCCAGGATGTCAGAGGGGTCTTTGACAGAGCTGATCTTCCTAGTTCTCTAGTGACAACAGGGATGACAGATGATACTCTGAGGAACCCCTTCTTCATTGGCAGCCGCAGTGACCTCCAGTGCAGTCCTGCAGCACAGAGTCACAAGGCATGCCAGAGCCAGCCATCCGCCTCGTGTGGCCCTAGGCACCCAGCAGTCCTGTGGATGGCACAAGGGGCAGAGCTGAAGCTGCCTTGCTTCTTGAGGAGCTGCTCAGAGCGACTGAGTTTTATAAACAATGCTCCACAAATACACTGCATCTCATGCTTGACTTCTGTTCTGTTTGGCCTTAAGTATTGGTTACAGTAATACAAAGATTTATTAAATGTTGTTTGCAAGTTTCACGTCTTTTTTTGGAAAGTTGAGCCGTTTCCGTTTCGAGTGTTGTGCTAAAAGCAGAGCAAGTTGGCTGGCAGGCACATTAAAAGACACTAGAGAAGAAAAAAGCAGTGAGGCTAAAAGAGCAAATGGCTGCAGAGTTGTCACCTGTAGTACTTCCGGATCCAAAACCCCACTTACAGTCACTGTGTACTGAGACTGTCTACTTGGAGGCTACCACAACTTCTGGCTGCTGCTCTTTCTGGTTATAGCTCCCCAGCCTATGTGGGTGCTGGATTTTTCTAGGCAGGCAGAAAGTACAGCAGGGCTCTGCAATTCTGCACCAGCTCTGCAGTTAATGCCTGGGTAAATATAGTAATGCGGTGCTACGCTATGCAAGTGAGTGACATTTAATGATGTGCGAGGTAATGAAGATGAGCATCAGCAGAAGGATCCTTTCAGGTTTCATTTCTTGTCTATAAGCTTAGGCCTGTGAGTATGATTGTGCTGGCGAGAGCAAGTCAAACCCTGATGGCCAGCAGCTCAGCAGAACTGCTCAGGTGCTGGAGAAGTCATAGTTACCCTAGTCCATGCCTGTGCTCCTGCACAGTCAGTTGCAAAGGTCTGGGTGACATACCTTGTTCATTCCCTGTTCTTGTGCTGCCAAGATAGCTCTTTCTGCTCCCTTAACTGACACCCCACTTGATACAGATGGCACAAAACCAGAGCTGAGGTGCAGCCAGTGCACCAGTGTACCTCTATCTGCACCTCCTCCTCGTCCTGGCATGTTCCCAATTCCTGTTCTTAACTGGCACCAACCCATAGGTTTCCTGCCAGTAGATCTCTTTGCAAAGCTCCAAATCCAGACCTTTCAGATGTTTTGCAGTCCTTTAGTATTGGCCAAGCCGAATGAACGCCGGAGTAGCCTAGAGAATGACCCACCCCTCGTTGCTCCCTCTGCTGGCTCTGCGGCTCGTTGCATTGCCAGACGTCCGGCAGCGCTAGTTTTGGAGAGAGAAAATTAGGAGTGTTGTGGCCTGTCCAACATTGAAATAATTAAATAATCCCATTGTGTTCAATGGATTGTTGAGTATCGGAAGAAAGACAAGGAGATAAAGGGCCATAATTTTTGCTCTTAGTTTTTAATAAATGTTTTGTACCTTAATGAATGAGAGAGGATGCTTTTAATAATACAGTTGATGTAATCCTGATGGCAAGGGAACAGAGTTTGGGCAGTATTACTTCAACCCACCCACCACGACCCAACATTTCTCACATTTTTTGCTGTCAAGGTTTGTTTCCTGCAGGTCTGTTTTCTCCTGGCATACTTCAAAGTTGCTGTAGTTGCGCATCTGTCAATGACTGGAACATGAGTTTCTGATTTCCAGTTGTAGAGTTTTCCTTCCCCAAGATGGGCAGTTTATTTCCTTCACTGCAGCCCTTTGAGACTGAGCCTGTTCTCAAAGATTTTTAGGAAGCTGTTGCCACTAGCTATTCCTTTTACCAGCTCCTTAAAAACACTGGGATCCTTCTAACACCTGCTTTCTGTTTGTATATACTTCATTTGTTTTCTCCTCTCAATCATCTTATCAGTTCTTTGTTTCATGTAAATAATATTTAGCCTTTAATTTGTGATTTTGTTATGCTCCTTTTTGTGTGTGTCAGTACCTATGCATGTAAGACTGAAGATATTAGCTTTTCACCCTCCCTGTTACTTTACTTCCCAGCGTGACTATTTGGGTGCTGGAAGTGTCTTGAGAGATGCTAGGCACTGTCAGATCCCATGTGCCCAACTGCAGCTGAACCCCATTAACGACAGTCAATGCACAGTGCTTCCCTGGAGACACAGAGTGCCCCAAGTAAGAGCTGCTCAGGTTTTATTGCTCTAGCAGACCATGTTTTGTTAATAAATCTTCTTCCCCACCTCCCTTTTGCCTTTTAGCAATGTCTGCTTCATTCTGCTTCAGTATTTTCCCCTGCTGGATTTTAATGTGAGGAAAATAGTACTACAAGCGAGGAGCAACGGGAGAAATGACTTTCTCAGCCAGAGCCTGCTCATCTGCTATGGCGTGCTAACTGCCTTCAAATTCCTGATTATCTTCCTTCATTAGTCAATACATGGGCAAAACTGCCTCATCTCTACCTGTTCTTACTACTCACAGATGACACAGTGATCTCAGTCGGACCCCAAATGTATGTATTTTCTGGTTTGCTGTGGGAATATTCCAGGAAATTTTAGAAACCAGAATTACCCCAACAGGCTTAGTGGTCTGCTGTCTTCGTTTGTCACTGAAGGGTTATTTCCTAATGCCTTGGTCATGGTTGGGTAGTTAAATGCCTCAGTTATGGTTTGGTAGTTAAATGCCTCCACCATACAGCTGTGCTCTCTGGAGCCTTTGCTGCAAAGGGGAAGGTCTGATGCACAAAACGTGAAGGAGGCTGATGAAAACAAAGGCTAAATGCAGTGATAGGAATATGATAAAGTTGCATGTATTTCAAGGGCAACCAGATTAATTTCTCCACAGAAATTTCCAATTATTGCCAAATTTCTATTTTCAAACTTTAGTATTGATGACACATCGGTAAAAAAATGAATAATGGAAGTGTTTTCCTTGAGTAGCTGAATAAACTTTGCCCAAATGTAAAAGCCAGAAATATCATATTTAGGCACACGATAGCCCCAGAAAAATCCATAATCTAAAACATTAGTAGTGCTGAACACAGAAGCATGAATGTGGAGATGACAACTGGTACTGAAAGGGGAAAAGTATTTCCAATCTTGGATTTATTGCTAAGATTATCTCACTCCCTCAAAATGTGTTTACCCATTGGTGTAATTGTAACTGGTGCATAAAAATGTAGCAAGTATAGTCTATAAAGATGTCATTACTTTGGTAAAACAGAGCTTCAGGAAACTTGATTAATGAATAATACAGCTCATTAAGTAAAAACTCCAGCTGAGACAGATTATTGATGAAAAATGTTTAATAGCAAACTAATCCTCAAAAAAAATATTGATTTCTAAGAAGCCAGGAGCTTCACAAAGAAGTGGAAGTTCTTAAACATTAACTTTGTCCTAAGATTACATATGTTTTGCCATGAAGCCTTCAACACATGGATCATGGAGAAAGCATGGCTGGAAACCCGCAGGAAAACTGACAGTGTCATTGTAAAGCATCTGATATTTTTGAACTACTCATTCGGAAATAAAAATGAGGCTTTTTTTTGTTTGTTTGTTTTTTGGACGGAGGATCCCTAATTAATAAGAAAGCCCCACTTTGCAGTTTAACTGCTGTGAGGAGTTTTTGTGTGTAGATCATGGAAGAGTAAAATCTAAGGTGAAATTTCCCTTAAGACTCTTCCTCCATGGGTAACCTCCTCTTTTCTGTCCTTTCCTCCTATACCCTGCTGTCTTTTCCTTTAATATTGCCCTTCTCTCTCTGATTCCCTTCTGCCTCTGATTTTGTGCAAGTTACCTGAAAGTGCTTATTTCCTGAAAACCTATGTTCAAGTATGCTTTTGAAGAGATATTACTGAGTTCTGGGTTAGATTTAAAAATACCGTAGTTGAAACAGCCAGATAGTTCTGTGTTTTGGAATGGAAAATACTTTTGCTCTTCAATAGTGATGTTAAATGAAAACTATTCTTTTTTTTTCTTTGTTTTCCATTAGTGTGAGCACTTAGGGATTTACTTAGGGTTTCGTTGTTTATGGTAAAGCACAGTTTCAGGAGGATTGGAGCAGACAAGAGGAAATGTGAAGATGGAAAAGAAATGCTATGGAATGTATGAGGAAAATACTGAAAAAAGTAGGAACAGCTGTCTGCAAGACTTTTCAAATGCCTGAATAAATATGCACAGCTGTTAAGTATCAGCTGGATAGGACAAGGGCAGTGGCTTTAAACTGAAAAAAGTAGGTTTAGATTAGATACTAGGAAGAATTTCTTCCCTGTGGGGCTGGTGAGACACTGGCACAGGTTGCCCAGAGAAGCTGTGGCTGCCCCATGCCTGGCAGCGTTCAAGGCCAGGCTGGCCAGGGCTTTGAGCAACCTGGTCTAGTGGAAGGTGCCCCTACCTGTGTCAGAGGGGTTGGAACTGGATAAGCTTTAAGGTCCCTTCTGACCCAAACCATCCTGTGGTTCTACGATATAAAAGCAGAAATAAATTGAAAGGAAAATTAATAAATTAGTAGTAACCAAAAAAAGGCAACTGCATGTCATGCTTTAAAAATTATATTGAATCAATAAATTAAATATCCTGGGAAAAAGGTAGTGAATTTTCAAGAAGTCAGTTTTTTCACTGAATATCAGTGGCTAGAATGCATCTTGGCTTCTTGGAATTGCTGTAATGAAAGCCTATAGCAGGAAAAGGTTTTGTCTTTCCTTCCTTCATTTAGAGTGTATTTAATGGATTATGTGTAGGTTCAACATTTGCTGAGGACTGATTAGTAAATTCATATGCATTCAGTATTTTCTTCTTCTAGAGGACAGTATTATTTAGCTGGTAAGTTCTCACTCTGGGCTTCATCTCCAGACACTGAGCTCATTCAGGCAAAGGGACCTCTGTATGCCTGCTAACCGTAACAGAGACAGGAGTGTATGATCTGCTTTTGTGCTGGCTTTGGTACTGATTTCTTCTGTGATTTTAGTTAAGCCACTTCCAGTAAGGTTGTGTGTCAAATATGAATAGTGATACTTAACTGAGAATTCCAAATATTTTACGTAGGGGTCCATCTAGGATGCTAGAAAGCAAAGAGTTTCATTCACAAATTTGGACCAAATAAAATTAGACAGAAACAGAGGTATCTTTCATAGCCTAGCACCTCTGATCTTTGCAGCAATTATAACTCAGCTGACTGGGGCAGCAGCTGATGTACCCTATGGAAATTGGATACAAGTGCTGATTTCCTTAATATATGTCAGTGTGCAATATAATATCCTGATCCATTCCAGTGGCAGGGGTGAGGAGCCATGAGCCAGGAAGCAACAAACACGGGAGTCCCTGGAGAAACCCCAGGGCAGGATGAGTCCAAGTTCTTCTATTCAGGCACTGCATTTGGAAAAAAAACTGTCCTGCTTATCCTCTATCTTAGTGCACTTACCCGTGAAAAAAGGAGAATAATCTCTGTAATGTGTGAAGTACTTTGAAGTCTTTTCTGAGCTGGAGGGTCAGACCATTTAGTGCCTTTTCCTGTGATGGCTTTCTGATACTTAAACAAGCAGCAGTGAGTCAGAAGAATCAATTTGTTGCTTCTATGAGGGCCATAATTCATCCTGATTGAAATGATCAGGGATGCAGAGATGGCTCTTTGCTTCTGAGTAAACACTCCTTTTATGTTTCTTTAGCACAAATACCTGACACTAAGCAGGGATGCATAAAAGGAAGTCAGGCTGCAGGCTTTTTCTTGAAGTAGGTGTTTTGTGATGGATTAATGGCAAATCATGATACATTATTTATTAGATAATAAGTGTGATAATTGTTCTTATTTATCATGAGTCTAGCTCAGCTCATTTTCCTGTCATTCCTTCAGTCAAGCTGCCCCTGGGGATTCACCAGATAAAAAACAGTCCAAAGGTCATTCCAACAATTTTTACTCATAATGGCATGCTGATTACCTCCTAATTGAAAAGTGTAAACTACAGACACTAAGTAATGCAAGTGACCCCTGTCTTCATGGCATAATGTGGAGAGCTCCTGTGTGTCTCACAGCCCGCCACAGGGAATGGTATCCCCTTCCTGTACTAGTCAAATCTCCAGAATGAATTAGGAACAAAGTTCTGTTATCATTGCAGGGGAAAAAGCAAAAACTTTCTCCATAGCAAGAACATGATGTTGATGTGTAGGTAAAACATTACGGAAGCAATGCAGCTGTATTTGGGCTCAATTCTGGGGTGCAAAGTAGCACAGCCTTTTGGATATCTGTCAAAACCCATCTCTTCTTGTTCAGAAGGTGTGAAGAAAGTGTTTCAGTTTTTGATACCTCTGTTTATACTTCTTGTTGTAATGTACTGCAAAGAGTCCACATGCAGAATATGTTCATAGTTGTAGGAGTAGAAGAAAAAAGTGGTGTCTATGTCAAACATTTTCAATAAGTAATTTGCCAAAAAACATGGATATCATGGTGCAGAAAACTCACTGGTTTTATTCTCTTATCTCCCTAAGGTACTCTGCCAGTATTGTCTTGATAGAAAACCTTAAGATACTGTGGATGAACAAATGCAGTATGAACAGTACTTGGCTCCACAATTTCTCTTTAAAGCCCATACGAACTGTGCAGCATCATTTTCTGCTAAATCATGCTTTTCCCTAAATTCCTATCATGCATTCTACTTCTCACATTTCCCTCTGATTGTCAGTCCCACGGTTCTTTCCTTGGAATTCTTCTGACTAGAGTCTGAAATGTCAAGTTTTTATGTTGCAGCTGCATAGTGTTTGTCATATAGCCTCTCCCAACCTCCCAGATAAAATTCATATAAAAAAGGGTGTAAAGCACTTGTTTAGGTCTGCGGTTTCTATCAGTACAAAAGGAATGCCAAACTGCAGGAAGCTCTTCTGAGCAGCAGATAGAGCAGCACATCTGTGATCCTCCTTCTGCGGTGTTCCCTTTGGAAATACTTTCCAGCTGCTTGGCTGGCCGTGGCCCCACTGAGCTAATAATTTCACATTCTCGTCCCAAAATGGTTTCCTCTGGGTTTATTCTTGGAAGTCTGGGAGATGTTCTGAGCACACTGAGACTCAGGAGTATCAGAAGCCACCCAGTGCCAGAGCATGGCAATCCACAGGGCACTAACCACATGCTGTTTTTCTTGAAACAAGGTTCTTGAGATCAGCTATTAGGACACTGTATGCCTGTTGTATTCTCCTTGGGTTATTCATCTTCCCTCTTCTAAAATAGAAAAAGAGCTTCAAGTTACCCAGAGTAGGGAGAATAATGCATAAAGCAATGACTCTTGTTTCTATTTAAAA
Source organism: Amazona ochrocephala (assembly GCA_039720435.1). NCBI lineage: Eukaryota > Metazoa > Chordata > Aves > Psittaciformes > Psittacidae > Amazona > Amazona ochrocephala. Next base: position 70,550,490 of record CM077879.1, read on the forward strand.
CAGGCCTGAATAACTGTTGTGGATAAACCGCATAGAAAAGCTGTTCCACACGGTGGGCTTTTTTATTACAGTTTGTAAGCAATGCTTTGTACACCACAGATCATATCTGGGTGGAATAAATTTTATTAGCTTTATGCATGTACAAGACAATTGTTTACATTTGAGTTAGTCAGCTTGCTTTTCCCAAGAGAAATACACGTTCTTCACCTTATTTCCTTCAGATGCCTGCTTTAGTATGAGGTTAATTGTGCCCTAGAAGTGCCACTTTTATTTTCATTGATTATTAAAGGATCCTTGACAATCAAGTCAGACAGAGATGTTTAAATCTGATCAGATGAATTCCAATTTCTCATCCAGAGTAAGTGCATCCCAAAAGGAAATGAGAATGAAATTTAGTCCACTATAAAATTCATACTTTCCTACTAAAAAAGCCCTAACAATGTTCTTTGAATACAAGTAACTCTTATTTGCAGCTGTGTAGGTTGTTCAAAGTAAGCTACACTGCCACATTAGTAATGCAGTTGAGTCTTTAAACCACCACCTCATGTAGATGTTAAAAAACCACCACCACAAAATAAAGGAAAACAAAAGAAAGGAAAAGAAAGGAAAAGAAAGGAAAAGAAAGGAAAAGAAAGGAAAAGAAAGGAAAAGAAAGGAAAAGAAAGGAAAAGAAAGGAAAAGAAAAAAGGAGTGTAAGGAAAAAAAAAGTGTTGATGGAGCCCAGTCTGGGTAACAGCTTCCAGGTGTGGTCACAACCATAAGCGATCAGGTCAAGATTAGCAACCGTTTTCTTCTGAGAAGCAGTATGTGAGCTTGTGTGCTTCTAGTGCTAAGTGAAAATAAACCAGGTAAGCCTAATGACAGAGATTCCTGACATCATTAAAAAGCATAATCTTGGGATGTATTTTAACATGATTCTCTGTATGTGATCATGTTAGAGACACGCCTGTTATAAATTGTTGCCTTTTAGCCGAGATTTGTAGATTCCAGGGAAAGTATGGTAATTTCCTTGGAGTGTGTTAGTGTAAATCCTTGCAGTGGTGTGCTTTATCCTCAGATTCCTGGGAGTGGGATGCTTTTTGACAGGGGGGCACAAAGTTGCACTGCTTTGAATTTGCATATGAACTGTGTCTTAGTTGTTTGTTTTGTTGTTTGTTTTTTTTTAATGAACCAAAAAGTTACAGGGATTTTATCAACAGATAGGCTGCGAAGCAGGAAAGAGGACTTTTGACAAAGTGAGTACAAATTCACATCTTAGCATCTTTCCAGCCTGACTAGTAAAGAAAAGAGATCCTGCAGGTATTTGCGCTAATGTCTAATCTGTTTTGCCAATGAAGCTCCTATTTACAACTAATCCTTCTAAGAATGTGGATCTGTCTTGTTGACTTCTAGTTTATATTAGGATGAGAGAGCATAACACTTGTTAACCTTAATGCGCCTTTTCCTGATCGGTGGCAGTGGAACTACTAAATGATATTGCAGGCTTACTTCAGCAGAAATCAGGCTGCAAGATCAATCCTTTTTACTTCAGAAAAATCAAAGCATCTATTTATATTGTTTATCTTGCAATGAATAGCTGAAGCAGGTATCTAGAAACTTTGTACTTGATGTATCTTAAAACTTAATCTATTTCACTTTTCTTTTTTAAGGATTTTTAAGCATGCTTATCAATATATACAAAAATCATTTGCTGCATATGTGACTGTAATTCAAATTAGCACTTATTATCTGCATATGTGTTATTACTTTAATGTTTTCATGTTAATACAACACACCCTTGTTCTTCATTACCAGGCAGTAATGGGCCTTTAATGAAAAAATGAAAAAGTCTGGGACATAACCCTGCAAGAAGCCCCTGGCCTGTGGGCATAGCTCTGTAAATTGTTACAGCTTCATTGCCTTCAGTGGCTAGAGGTTAATGCCTCCCACAGCTAAAGGCAATCTGCCTACTGTGAGGTACACCGCGAGCTTTTTTCCAGTGTCTTATCCTCTGCAATGAATGTAATAGCAGCCTGAAGGGCCACATCCAGCTGGCCTAAATTTGCTTGTGCCTGCTCAGGCATTGCCTGTCTGAGCTTGGATGACCCATCAGCCCCTTATGGTGAAGGCATGTTAGTGGTTTGCATCGGAAAGCAGGGAATTGTAGCTGCCTGCTGCTGGGTTCACTGGAAGCAGCCAGTGGTGTGAATTCAGGGCATGACTTGAAATCGTGCTTCAGGAGCTCTTGTGAGGTGCTTTTGCTACTCTGTCTATGTTTTCCTTGATAGGTATTACTGCAGTGCTATTGGCTGGTGTAATCACAATCTATCTATAACCGGAAAGGTACAATTTCTAAAAAGAATGTGACTCGGTGAAGAATCATGCAGAATATGCAAAAGGCATGCAATGATTTGTTAAGGTGTAAATATTGCCTGGTGCTCTCTGCTGAGCAGCTGCATGTAATAGCACTGGTAAGATCCCTTGAGGTTTCAGAAAAAATGGATTATTACTGGATAATGCTTTATATTGCTGAACTGATCCAAGTTCAAAGGCATGCTCTTCTACTTTGTGGCTCTTGAAAAGTTAATGATGTCTCTCTGAAAGAATTATGTGAACTGTGTAAGAGAGATGTATTAATGCAAGCTGGAAATATAAGGAACAATGCCTTCTCAAAGGTAGATGTGTTGCTAATGCATTTGTTACCAGGCTGCACTTACATATGGTAGCTCATCTCTGGTTTCATAGTGAGAGTGAGCAGAAATGTTACACGCTACAGACCATGGACAGTTGTAGGCACTCAGAACATCTGGGATCTTTATTTTTCCTTTGTCTTGCAAGTATTAAAGGTAATATAAAGGTGACCTGCAAACCTGTGTCTAATGGTTTAAAAATTGTCTCTCAGACTGATTTGTCCTTTCTATTGTTTGTCTTTGAATTGTGTGGCTGTGCAGAAAAGCCTCCAGATCCTGTGTCCTGTGAAGAGGGTTGGCTTCTGCTTTTTGTGGGTGGTCTCAGAGAAGGCAAGAGGGAGCTGGAAAAAGGACTTGAAACAAGCTGATGCAGATATGGGCACAGCTGTACAGAGAGTGTAAAGGGATGCACAGTAATGCTACTGAGAATCGACTGCTTTGTTTGCAGACAGATATTTTCCTCTAATCTTTTTTAAGGGGCAGCCTCTGATCCCAGTTACTTGGATTTTATATGTGTTTTCAGAAACATATTCTCAGAGTACAATTTAGTGTATTTACAATGCACCATTCAAACTAGAGCAGCATAAATGCATGATGTGACTGCAAGTTACCACACTGTTTATCTTGATATGCCTGCAACTTTTAGAAAACCCAGGGACTGGTGAGCATCAGGCAGATCATTTGGCATTGTGAGCTCTTGTTTTGTGTGACAGAGATTTTTCTGAGGATCAGGAGGAATTTCTAAACAAAGTTTGTTTTTTGATCACATGCAGTTCTGGGTCTTCAGAGTGTCCTTTTAAGCTTCTCTTGCTCTCAACTCCAAATCCTGCTTGAAGTCCTCAGAGGCTCCCGCCAAAGGGTGGCTGGGATTTCGAGCCAACCTGTTTCATCCTAATGCTAATCAGTCTTGCCTCTTCCCAGTGAGCTAGGCATACACATCTTTGTGAAAAATGAGTGTCTGATAACTGTGACTCGCAAACAAAAAAGAGTCTAAGGCACAGCTTCTGGTTTACAAATAAGTATCTCTGGTCAAACTTTGGTGGCTCTCTGCATAATACTGTGAGGGCTGGATTGTTCTGCAGCCATTCTCCTGGGTAGGATCACTGCTAGACACAGGTTCTTATACTGGAGCTATTGTTGCTTTGTACCCATTAGATGGAGAGGGCTGTCCCTTCCCTTGTGCAGCTTGCACTTTTCTGTTCTGTTCTCCTAATAGCAACAAAAGTCCAATTCCATCGAAGCTGGTGTGAAAGGATTTGACTAGACTTTATTCTGCTGACTTCTGATACCGAATTCAGCGGTCCCAGGATTACATTCCTGATTGGCACATGCTTTAAGGTGGTGTTGCATCATGTTTGACATTGTTGTAGGTGTATCAGAGAAATTGCTAGGAAATTGCTAGGAAGTTTCTCAAGTTGGTTTTAATAGTGCAGTAAGGCAGAAGAAAATGTAAATTTTCTGTATTTAATGAGAAATCTGGCAGCGAGGGAGAGCCTTCTGAGATTACATCTTGTGCTGTATAGTCTGCTGGTAACATGGGACTATACTTGTTAAACATAGCATGATGAAGACACTGATAGCAAGCAACAGAGCGAAGGTGTCCTGATTTGACAGTAGAGAGACATTGTCAAATAAAAAGCAGCTAAAACAAACTTCCTATTAGAACTTTTCTGCCAGTCTTGGTGAGGAAGGGTTTCTTTCTTTTTAAACGCAACATCACATCCATACAGGCCAAATAATGAAGATGCTGGGCAGTCTTCAGTTGTACAAGGAAAAATTATCTTATGCTGTGTTGTATGCAAGTGGATTTGTGCTTTTTGATGGCACATTCTACCAACCTGTCTATTAAAGTAGTGGAACTTAAGTCTGGATGAAGTCCATATCTCTGCCGCCATCCTTATGGAAGCTGGGACTCCTTGCTTTGTCATGAGGATCAGTCACAGCACTTGCTTTTTTGTTGGTTTGATTTCTCAAATGACAATGGCCAAAATGACATGGCTTCAACCTATGTGCTCTTTTGCAGTATATTTATGTTGAAAAAATTATCTCTGCAAATCTAGTGAGAAATTCAGTAGAGTAGGGAGTGTGGAAACTTAAGTCATTCTTTTTGGATAAGCTTAGTAATGACTAGTAGTGCCATGAAGGAATTGAATTGCCTTCAAGTACCAGACAGCTTCAAGTTTTGATAGTGGTGTAGGTAGCGATAGTGGTATTTTTCTAGATTCTACATTGTTCAATTTGAGATGCTTGCTTGCTATCTCAGGAACTTGATGTGTGTGGCAGAAGAGTCTCAAACTTGCAGGAAGCCAATGCCACAGGTTATTGTGGGTTTTGGCGCAAATCTCCAACAATTACTAGCATAAAGGGAAGAGAACCTGGGCAAAGAAGTGTACCTGCGTCTCATGAAGAGTACAGTGATCTGCAGTGAGAAATACAAGAAACACTAAATTCTTCATGCTTCTGCATGAAATGTACATAAAGAAAGACTTGAAGTCTGGAGGGATATATGTATTAAATATGCAGATTCAGACACATCTGGCTTACAGTATCAAAGTTCCATTATTGCTTTCATAGCTGATAGGGCATGTTTCTCTGCACTTCTTATTGTTTTAAAAACTTTTAGTATTTGGCCTTTGATCTTAAAGCCTTAAACTGCCTGGTAGAGGATGCATTCTTAATCTTTTGCTGCAAAACCAAAAGGGACTAATTACCAAAGATAGCGCTGAAGGCTTACATTTACAAAGTGTATCCTTTCTTCCATAAGATGCTGGTCCCTGGGATTGGATTATGACTATCTGCTGGCTGTAATGGGAATTTATGGCACATCGCAGCTGGTCAGCCATGCTCACTGGCAGATGTTTCTAGCCAGAACTCAATTCTGTATCTTTTAGTTCAGAATGAAAAATGTTCTTACTATACCCAAACCAGGACGAAGTGTGGAGAAAAACACCAACTGTACTGAGATCATGGACGGAATATATTGATAGGTAGCATGCAACTACTTAGGTGGTATTGGGCTGAGATTTGGCTCTGTAAGTGCCGGTATCCTATTGACAGCATAAGCTTTTATGGTGAGGTATGTCTGTGTACATGCTTCCCGTATAAGCTAAGTCTCTTGTGGCGTGGTCTTTTTTTCCCCCCTCAGTCCTTTCATACATGAAACTGCCTTGGGCTTTGACACTAACAGCAGCACAAGTTAATCAAATTCCAAAAAGTTTCCCCTTATGTGTGCTGTTTCACTTCAGAGCAAGATTTGGGATGTGAGAGACTCGTATGGCGTGTACACTATTTCAGGGAAAGAACAGGGAAAAACAGGACAGTGATAAGTGACCCAGCTAACCTCTCTCCCTGTACACAACACTAGCTTTTTTCTTCAATAAAGTCTCTTTCAAAGCAATCTCACTTTTTCATCAAAGAGATTTCCAGTGCCCTCCCAATGGGTTTACATAAATCTCACTGTTCTGGCTCTTTTTTTTTTTTCTTTTGCAACACCCCCATGTCCTTGTATTTCCATTTCTTTAAATCTTTTATCCTTGGGTTAGTACCGATGGCAGTAAGGATTACCTATCAGCACCTCCAAATATTCCACAAAGTCCTTGCTTGTTCTCACCCTGTGGTGCTTACAGTCACAGATGTGATGAAAGAAATTTGAAAGGCACAGCTAGGCAATCCTGAACCAGGCTCAGTGCATTCCCCTTTTTACAGCTTATTGCTTTCTGGATGTTTCTTTTGACCGGTCATCAATCATTGTGGGGGTAACTCTGAAGTGATTCCTGAAATATCTGTTCCTCTGATAAAAGTTAACAATAGCATATATAGTATAAGCAAAGAAAGGCACTTTGGGCTTCAAGTTAAACAAGTGCTTTGTTCTGACTCTGGTTTTCTTTTCTTTGTGGGTTTTTTTTTTATTTTTCCTTTTAAAGTGAAAGATTTTTCCCAGCAGGACCCCACTAGTTAGCCTGAGAGAGACCTCTGTGTGCATAAGTGACAATCAGAGGCAGCAGAGAAAGACTATTGAAGGCAAATGGAGACGCACACAGGCTCTGACAGAAGAGTTCCAGGGAATGAGAGAGGAGAGAAAAGCAGAACACCATCTTAGTTTCCTTTCAGTCCCTAAGTCTTACCTTTCTGAGAAGTTTTCTTAAAGAACACTCAACTTTGAAAGCCTGGTGAGCTCAACAGCAAAGGCAGATCATTGCCTAGGTGATGAAACAAGCCCTCAACCCCCCTGTGTAACCTTTAAAAAGGCAAGAGTAAGGAGCTCCGTGCAGCCCAGGCAGCCTGGCTGTGCTTTACAGGGGCCTCTGCGTTACTGCCTACCCTTGCATCAAGGGATGGTGGGACAGCTGGTGCTGCAGGACGCTGCAGTAATTTGAGTTACTGTATATTTCTGTCAGGAGGTGCTACAAGCCTAGGTCTTTGCTTAAAGTCTTCTCCCACTGTTTGAGTTGCATTCAATTTTTATGGGATGGGAGTTAGAAGTGTGTAAAAATAACTCTTGTCTTTATCCTGCTTCTGCACTCGTAGTCCTTTTCCAAGAGCTTTGATTTTTCTCCTCTCCTTTGCTTGGGTTATTTCCATTTTGAGGCCTTGTACCCTTAGAAGTGAATCACCCTTGTAACTGAGCGGCAAGCTTTGAATCTTCCTCTGTTCTTTGATTAATCTGGTCCATTGATCAGAATCATTTTTGGGAAGCTCTCAAAACTTCTGAGTCAGGCTTTTGGAGATTAAGATGTTACCATGCTTTTGATTAACTCAAATAAAAGAGTTCTAGCAGGACTGATGGATTCTTTTGCTCCAGTAATGACACTGACAGTTCATTCTTGTCCATCAGCTCTATGCTTTACAGAGAACTTGCAAATGAAGTTTGTTTGTCACTAGTGGATAGAAAGGCAATGGAAATGGATCCAGATTAGTCAGACTTGAGTAGCTATTTTCAGCAAAAGGCAGTAAGTTCAACAACTACCTCTGAGCTGTGAAGTTTGGTCTAGAGAATACTGAGGGCACATAGTGTGATAGCTTCCAAATAGGCGGAGAGGAAGAAAAATGTTTGCTCATCAAACCCAGTGATAGGACAAAAATAGGCTTAAATTGTGATGGGGCAAATTTGGATAAAATATTCAGAAAGCTTCCCTGAAGGAAGTGATGGTAAACCACTGGAAAATATTGTTTGGCTGTCATGGACTCTTCCCTACTGGAGACCTCTAGAAAGAGTTTTGAGACACATCTGTGGAGACTAACACAGGTACAGCAAAGCCCTCCTTGGGGCAGGGGCTGGAACTGGTGATTCTCTATGGTCCCTTCAAGCCCTATGGCTTACTGACTAACAGAAACCCCTGTAGTATGAAAACAGTAAGCCTGGTGTGGACTTCCTTCGCTGAAGTGAGATAAAGGAGAAAAGATGCTGGGCTTGATCTGTGTTCCTTCTAGTCTGTCTCAGGGTGCTGACAGCATGTATTTCCTGCATTATGTAGGGTGAAGAGGAGGGATGAATACAAGGGTGCCTTAATACCAAGTTCTTCATTTTAGTTACCTACAAAAAAGGTAATCTGAGCGTAATGTATGTGCACTACACACTACATTTTAGTACCTTTAGCTAAATGCAATGCTCTAGCCTCTGTTGTGAAAAGGTCATTTAGGGTAAAATTTACGTATATGTTTAGTTTTTTTGCACGAGCCACCAACAATTAGCCAAGTGTGATCTCTTGCTCAAAAATGATAAGCTGGGGAAGATAACTGTAGGAATTTCTGAGAACTCTTGAATGGCAGTGCCATGTGCTGTGCTTTTATTGGAACAGAAAAGAAATAAGTTTCCTTGTCACGTTTTGCAGGTTATTTTTGGCGATAACCCATGAGAGGTCAGTAAATGACTAGTGCTGGCTAACTCTATCAAGAGTAGTACAGGAACTATGCTCTCTGCCCTGGGCAGGGAGAGCACCAGATGCCCTTTCCAGTCCTGTTTTCTGTGCTTATATGGTGTTACTAGATTGTGGTGCAGGTCCAGGCTTACCGCTACATCCACCCAGTGGAGGTGGATTTATGAAGAGGGGCTAGATAGGCTTATGGGCAGGGTAAAGGCTTTAATGTCTTCCTCTGCTTCTCTGTGCCACCAATCTGAGATGTGTAATTTTGTGTCTCTGATGCAACTGCAGCTCTCCCCATCTGTACATCCATCAGCATCTGCTAAATGATAGGTTTTTGTTTAGGATTTGGGCAGAAGAGACTGAGATGTGTGCGTTTGGCTCCCTGGTGCGACCTCCAGAGAACCATTGGTCATTTTCAGCATGCCCATTGTCAGGACTGGGGGTGATTGCTGAGGTTACTAGCACCTAACATGTATATATGGTTCTGGCATTTAAAAAACTCTCTATTAGTTTTCTAAGGTGTTCCTGCATTTCTGCTGTTTGCTTATTGCTGACTGGGCAACAGCTAGCAGCATGCTTCCTTCAGTAGTTAAAGATCTAAAGTTGTTTTAAGGATGACTCTTTTTACAGCGTTCTTTTTCTTCAGTAATGCATCCAGGTAATACGAATATAAATATCAATTGACTGATTGCATCTTTAAGGCTGAAAGAACAGAATTACACTGGATTAATGTGGCTCACTAAATTGTCCCGTGGATCTCATCCAATATTTCATCAGCAGGCAAAGCCATTTGTCCTGCATCTTCCAACTCAAGATAAGACTCAGGCTTTCTACTATATACACTCCTTTCGCTTATAGCCTGAGCAGCAAATTTACCACTGCTGTAAATGTGGCTTACTCGATGTCCTCAGCGGAGCAATGTCTACCAGAGGTTAATCCTGTGGCAAACATCCTCTGTACTGTGTACTTAGCAGCACTGATCTTGTGGATTTCTGCTTTCTTGTCACATGCCTTAAATAAGAGAGGATATTAAATCTGTGCAGGAAATGGAGCCCTTGCTGTGGGCACAAGATTGGATCCTATAATTTGTAGGACAAATCTGTCCCAGACTTGTGCAACGTGGGGGCTGCCTGCTGGGAAGACAGCCCTTCCTTATGGGGTGTTGCAATGATTGTGTCAGCAGGCAGGGCTGAATCTGTACGTCTTCAGGATGTATGAAACCTTATTTTATCATAAATGTTTAAGCACCGATCTATTTGGATGAAAGTTGAGTTTTTTATTAGATTAGGTTTTACCAAGGCCATCAGGTTTCACCAAGTGGTTTGTGGAAGCTCAGCAGAGGGAGGTATTGAGATGTACATGAATAAACACTAATTTACAGCCTTTGCTTTTTGTGGGTTTTCTGTCTGTGAGGTGATTACAGCCAAATATGTCTTGGTGGACTGAATAGGAAAAATAATTAAAAGAAATAAAATTAAAACTGTAAGTGTACAGTTTTTCTTGCCACTGGAGCTTTTGCCTTGTCTCTGCAAAAATCTGTGTTTTCTGTACTGTATTTCTTCCACTACATTTGCCTGAAGGGCTGTTCTCCAACAACAGGAAAAGCAGAGCGGTTGTTTTCTGTGCAGGAAATATTCTGCTTTTAAACAGAATTTTCAAAAACTAATATCTTATGTAAATGAAGAAGCAGTTGCTTCCTGAAATAAAGCTTTGGTTTTGATTAGTTGGCTCTTAGTTAGTACCTAGTTGTGAGACAAGAAAGGAAATGTCTCTCATTACTTTGACATCTCACTATTGAACAAACTTAGGCATCTAGTCTACAATAGATATTGTTGCTTCCTCCATAGCAAATGATGAAAGAAGCACCTGAAAGGATTGGTCTATCTAAAGACAGGTTTCTAAGATAAAATGGCTTCTAAGATGCAATTTGCTTTTGGAGATTTTTCTTTCCCATGACTATAGGGAGAGCTCATGTACCTGATTAAAAGTAAATGCCTTCATTTAAATGGTTAGTATGAGTTGGGTAAAACCAACATTATGAAGGTTCTCCCTTCTGGGAAAATAAGCAAAATAATTTCATTTAAATTTCATATCAAAATTGTGAACTCTGAGCAAAATCAGAGTAAAGCATTTATTTGAAATTATGTTTGTTCTGGAATTATTTTGCAGTGCCTCCTTTTCCAGTGCAATATAAGCTTTCTGTGCTGCTTTCTGTGCTACTTTCTGTGAGAGAGAGCCTGGCAGATCTGAGTCATAATGAGGCCTGGAAATAACCCAGGTTGTTCTTTTCTTAAATAAAACATTCTAAGTTTTGGGTTTTATGTGGGCTAGTGGTGGAAAATGAAAAGATGCCATGGAAGAAAACTTCTGGTTTAAAAGCAAAAAAAAACTCCACCTCCTAGCTGTCTTTCATAGTGGCTTAGAGATAACTTTTGTTTTCGCCTGCTTTACTTGTGAGACCCTTGTGTCTCTGGAATGTGAGTGCTGTGGTGTGCATTTTGTTTTAAGGTATAAATTCAGGCATGTGTGACTGAATTTGAATTTGAGGAGTATGCAAGGGAAGAGTGAGGTGAGGTGAGGCAGCATCTATGTGGGTGAAAGATGACAAAGCTCTGTGTGTTGTAGGTCTGAATGTTTTGTTTGTGTCTCTTGGTCTGTAGTTTCCGAAGAGCATGATGGCTCTCAAAGGTGGTATACATCGCCTTGCCAGCTTACATTAACGAAGAAATTTGTGAGCTCATATGGGTCAGTCATACTGACGCTAGCCAGCAAGCAGGACACTGAGTTGTTCAGACAACCTGCTGGAGGCAAAAGGAGAGAGAATACCCATAGGATCAATTCACATGTAGGAACCTTTCCTCCCGGGTTAGGATTATGGAGAAAATGAGGCAGCTCTGTAATCTGCCATAATTGCAACAAATCAGGCTAGCAGTTCTTCCCAGCTTTCATCCTTTTGCAAGATACTTCTTTGGTTAGCAGGAACACCCTGTCAGTGGTACATGGAAGTGTCATCAGACTGCTCTGTGGCCATTGTGCAGCCCCATCAGAATGCATGTCTGCAATAAATGTGAACTGCAGACAATTAAAGGAATAAAAGGAAAAGAAATGCCAGTATTTGAGCAGTTTGCTCAGCCTTAGTGGATGGAGCTGGGGGATATTGGATCTCTTGTTCCACATAACTGTATAAACAGACTTCATCATATCCTTCCCAAGCAAGTCGTCTGAAGGAAGTGTAGACGAGTGGAGCATTGAAGGGTGGCAAACAAACCTCTTTCCATCTATCTCTTTTTTTATTTTCTTTTTTTTTTCTTTTTGTAATGAATAGGGGTGTTGTCAGCTGCCTGCATTGTGTTCATCACTGTCAGGGCTGGCAGTGTAACAGATAACTGTATGGATTCAAGGCCACCCAGGGAATGGAGCCTGACAGGACCTCATTCATCACTTCCATTTCAGAGGTCTCTATGGAAGAGCTGGCATCAAAGAAGTAATCAAGGCTCACAGGGCCATGTGGGGGTTTGGGAGGAGTGCTCTGCATTGCAAACAAACTGAGCTGTCAAATCTGTTTTGTAAATGAAGTGTTTTTGTGAAGACAGTGTGTTTATAACTGTCACCTTAAGCGTACTCCCCATAATATACATCTACTGTGGCTACCTAGGTCTTTCACCAACTTCCAGATAAAGAATTGCAATTGCAGTGAGAAGTTAAAAAGGTGCGTGTGGGGGGCAATTTAAAACATGGCTCATCCTTAATAGTTTGTTTAATCAGATAGCCTCTCTATCTTCAGTTCTGGTCTGGGCATTCAAACTCCATTCATCTCATGTAATGGGCCCCGCGAGCATGATGTCTTGCCTTTTGCGGTCTAGACACATGGTGCAATTTGCCACTGGCTGTGTGAAGTTCATGACAGTAAATGAGTCTGCTCTCAAGATAAAAATATTCTGTTAATATGGGACCAAAAGTACAAAGGAGGAGGCATTTGTCAGCTGAGAGAGGCTCATATTCATAGCTCTTGTATATGAAATCATTCTGAGAGCTTTAGGTTCTTAGAATAAGAATAGGTGAGCAGTCTGCTCAGATGGGTGCCTTCTCGCCTGTCAGTCTCTTGTGACAGGGAAGTTGTCTAGCTATCTATACAAAAATTCAGTAAAGAAGAAGTTCATAAAAGGAAGTCAGTCTGTACTAAACTTTTAAGGTAACATTTGCCTTGGTAGTTTTTTTGTGTTTATTTTCTTCGGTACTGCTCTTAAAGCCTCGTGTGCAATGCCTAGCTGGGTGTGCTTTGTCTTCTGGCAGCTGAAGTTGTGAAGGGGCACTGTCATCCTGTAACCTGTGTGTGTCCTACCACTTCACCTGTGTGGGCTGTTCCCTGGAGATGACCCAGTGATGATAACCACTTTGTTCAAGAGAACAAATGTACTTAGGCATGACAATCTGAACATGCCCCTGTAATATGATTTTTACACACAAGTTCTACAATTTTCCTTGATCCCTGGGAACATCAGATTCCTACTGAGAAACGTGCACAGTTTAATGTGAACTTATGTGCTTTAGACTGGCAGGGTAAAAACTTATTATTGGATTACCAGTTTTCTTATGTACTTTAAAACAGAGTGATTTATGCTTCTTAGAAATTACATATGTGTGCTAAGAATAGCTTTACATAATACACTGAATGTTTTCTTCTAAGTTGCCAAGTTTTCTTCTGAGTTGTAAGCTCTCTTGAGGCAGCAAAATCTTAGTAAATCCTGGAAATAACACTGATTAAATACAGCTTTAGGTGAGAGAATAGAACAGTGAGAGATAGTTCAAGGCCTTTCCCTCTTTTGGTAGCATGGGCTTCAATCAGTGTTGGCTGCCCAGTTTTTAAAGGCTGTCCCATGGCAAAATGTTTGCCACAGCCTGAGAAGAGTTTCCTCAGATGACGATGATCTTCGTTTGTACAAGACCATGCCACAGAAACCACCATCAGAGAACAACCCACTCCAGGGTGAACCACGATCTGCTTAACAGCAGCACTATTGCATGAGTAAAACAATAAAACTATTTGGAGAGGAGTTAATGGCTGCCATTGAGAGGGTCTTTGATCAGAGGGCAGTTGTAGGTTTTGCTGAAGGTGATGGGACTCCTGAACCCCTTTGCTTCTTGGAAAGTAGAGGAAGCAAAGGAAGGAACACACATTCCTATGTGCAGTGAGCACTGAAGAGAGCTGCAAGCTCTCCTTTGGAAATGGGCTAGGGAGCATGGGGTTCATCAGATGCTGAGGATACAGGTTGATGGCCATGTAAAAGAAAGAGGATAAAAAGAAAGAGATGGGTGGATGGTCCTGTCCCCTGCTGCTTTCCACTTTTATGTGCCTGTGCAGCCCAGAGGTGAGTTGGCATGGCTGAAAGCTGGTAGTCCAGGGGGAAGGTTTTGATTTCAGATGTGAAATTGATTGGGCAACCTCAAAGACCAGGGCAGTAAGGATATGCTTTCTAGTAGCAGAGAGGTTTGAAAACCTCACCATAACGTATGCTAGACGAGGGATTTCTCTGGGGCTTATTGCAAACTCAGAGCGGGAGTGAAGAGAAGGAACTGGTTGCTCTTTAGTTGTGTCTTCATGCCCCAGTCTCATCCACCTTGGAGCTCTTGATATCTAATGTGTAGGATTCTGCTTATGCTCTTTGTAAACAAATGAGGTTGTAGCAAAGGGTACTAGAGTGCATACAGTTGCACCTAGCAGGCTAAGAAACAAGCTGAGAAGTCTTGAAACGTGAGCTAGGTTCTCAGGCCAAAGGGTTAACAATGATCCAGTCCAGATCAAAAAACAAAAAGCATGAGTATATTGAGAAGGAATGTTTGAGAGCAATGTTGGGTCTCTCAGTGAAGGACTCAGACTGCTAGATAGTGCCTTCTGAGATCATTTTGTTAAATCATAGAATCCATAGAATAGTAAGGGTTGGAAAGGACCTCAAGATCATCGAGTTCCAACCCCCCTGCCATGGGCAGGGACACCTCCCACTACAGTTCTGTCTGGACCAGCTGCTATACAGCGATGGAGCCTTACACAAGGATATTGAAACTGTTAAGACAAATGATACAGTCATAATAGAGTGCAATAATAGATACCCCATTCAATTAACTGACCAGAAGCAGAGGAAAAAAATTCTAATTTGCAGTTATGATGCTATAAAAATCTTGCAATCCGTGGGTGCAACATCCTAACTGCAATATTCACCCTTGGTTTGTTTTGCCACATGAACATGTATTTTTGGTATGAGTAATTGGATTCATTGCTACAGAACTGGTAAGAAATACATGTATTTCATTTTATTCAACATGCTTGGCCCTGGTAATGTGCACAGGATGTGTCAGCCATGCAAATCCAGTCACAATGAATACAGTAGAATCAGATGTCAGAATTTGGCTGTTTAAAAAAGAAAAAGTTTTCAAGGGGACATATCTGGCTGTGCATGTGAATCTTGTCTTATGGTTTGAAGATGAGTCTGGCTCTGGCTGTATCCTATTGCAGGGTGCAAGGTCTAAGATTGGAAGGGTGCTTCACGGAAAGAAGCTTTGTAGAATATCTAAAGAACATGGAAGCATCATCCTCGGTGTATAGCAAGAGATAAGTTTTGAAGGGCATGGAAGCCCTGCAGCTGATAAGTGCCTTAGCCTTACAGAGTTCAAAACCATTTTGATGTTACGGGTCAGCTAGTATACTTGTCCCTCAAGTTACGTACACGAGAAAAGAAAAATTTCCATTGCTTTCCCAGCAATTGGAAACTTTACTTTAGAAAGAGCTTGTACTCCATTTTAGAATCCTCATTTCCTCAAACATGCTCTCTAATACTGAGATCAGCCACGCTTAGATAGAATTTGAACCAAGAGACTGGGAATTGTGAATTGCGGACGAACTGCTCTGAAGTTACGCAGAAGGGGAAGGAAACCAGAATCTTTGCTGCTCTTTATTGCAATAGAGCCTGGAGCTAGAAACAGAGGCATAAAACAGAAGCAGCAAGGTGTCAGTCGTCAGCGACTTGTTACTGATCTTGATTTGATGTTTATGGTATGTGGACTGGCTGGGGGAAAAGGCAGTCTGTTTTTCCTAATGCAGAAGGTGGAGCTGCTGGTGGTGAAGGTCATGCAACTTTGTAGTCTCCTTATGAGGTAATAAGGAAGCAAGTAAAAATAAAACAAACCCTATTTAATTACAAAAAGTGCAAGCTAATTGGCATACCCTGGTTTTAATTAGTAGGTAAGATTTGCTATGGTGGTGAAAGGGAAGTGAGAAGGCTGCATAAAAGTTTACTGGGGTTCACCTATGAAAAAATAATTATGCTACAGCAGCCCCTAAAACGTAAGTAACTAGAAGCAATTCCTTTTGATAACAGTGTACTAAATACCTACAAAATGGGAAATGCTGTTCTGTTGCAGCAAACCGAAGAGAGGGCTGACAGAAGGGTATGGATAGATTCTGCGCTCTGCAAGATTCAGAGGGAAGTTTAGGACAGAAAAGAAGAATAAATAGAGGCTTCAGCCATGCTGGCCTAGGCATTTTGTCATTTGTGTACTCCAGGGCTAACTATCACGGGTTTTGTATGCTGTCAGCAAGACCTTGTACCAGTATGCATTATATTGTTGTATTGACAGTCCTTTCTGGATAATGTAAAAGTTGAGGTATGCAGTTTATAAGTGCTATGAGAGAGACCTCTGCTTCTCTGCTAAATAAAACTGTTTTTCCATTAAAATTTGTGGTTGCAACCATGTGTTATAGAAATATAAATATGGAAACACATTGAACTGGGCTATCAATACATTTCATAGCAATGGTGACATCATATCCCACATATATTTTGTGCTTTATTATGATAGTTCCAGAACCCTGGGAAGAATTTATGGCCTTCAGAACTCACCAATTCTATTTCTAATCACTTGAAAGACTCATTTGTATTTGGTAAGAAGATTTTTTTTTAATTTCTGCTTTTAGATTTATTGTTTTTATTTATCTACACTGCACTTCTTGAGTTTAAGGCTGACATTCAGCAATTACTTTACAACACTTTTTCTGTCATGCACCCAAATAGGATTCACCTTCCATAGCATTGAGCTATTTGTTAGAATCCTGAACAGGTCTGAATGCTCTGGCTGCAGTGTGTGGAGGGGGAGTGTTGGTTGGCTTGTTTGATGCAATCAGCAGTGTGTGAAAGAAATATTGCATGCTGAAGGTCACACTTGCATCTCTACAGCACGTAGCATGAGCAGTGTCATTTGAAATCTTACGCGACAGTTGAAGTTTCCAGAGCTAAAAAGAGAAGAGGCTTCAGAATAGCATTGATTCAATTTTATTCCTCAGTTGTAAAAGATTTCTGTGCTTATGAAACCCTTTGGGCTTCCTTTTCCATGTCAGGCTCTGTGTTGGTCCCCCAGCAGGCATGCTGGAGAGGTGATAAGGTACTTGCCTTCGAAGTGCTCACTGAGGCATCTTCAAATGTAACTTCAGATAATTACCAAAGTGCTTATTTTTCCATGCAGACATTTAGAGGTGGAACCCAGGGGCAAATGGGTCTGTGGGACGTTCTCCATCTACTTCAGTGGGTTCTGCATGAAACCCTCACCTGTATAGGTCCACTTTTCTCTATTTGAATGTTTTTCTTCACTCAGAGTACGTCCAACTAACTTACCCTTTGTTTTCCTGGTGGATCACTGTCAAATTTGGCCAATACAGAGCCAAATATGATAATCTGTTACTGTGGTACAGGAGGAGGTGTTGTAAATGAGGGGAAATGTGTTTGTTCATGGATTCTTCCCAGTTGATGCTAGAGTAGCCACTGCTCTGCTTTACATTCGATGTGATTCTTGGGAAAGAAATTGAGCCCTTCAAAGAGACTTCCCCCATGAAGTCAGCAATAAGGAGTTCCTGCATTTGAAGAATAGGCCACAGAAAAGGGGCATAAATCTAACATAAATGGGATGTGGGCTCAACTCCTTAGTTTGAAAACCAGATTAGCAAGCAGTTCTTCACCAGAGAAGAGATTCCTGGTGATGCAGAGGTGGAATCTCCATTTAAAAAAAAATCTAGGAGATAATTTTTCTTAACATGTATTTTGCCATGTCATGTTTTCCAGTTGCCCTAGTGTGCCCTGTCTCTGAGAGGGCATGCTTTTCAGTTCAGCACGTATTCAGGGAGAGAGGTTATGGAATTATAGAATTATTTAGATTGGAAAAGGCTTGTAAAAGGCAGTCCAACCATTAACTCAGTACTGCCAAGTCCACCACTAAGTGATGTTGTTAAGCACCACATCTGCATGTCTTTTAAGTACGTCCAAGGATGGCACACAAACACTTCCCTGAGCACCCTGTTCCAATGCTTGATGATCCTTTTGGTGAAGAAATGTTTTCTAATATCCAATCTAAACCTCCCTTTGTGCAATGTGAGGCTGATTCCTCTCATCACTTGTTACTTGGAAGAAGAGGCTGACACCCACCTTGCTTTTTCTTCTTATGCAGACTTTGTTCTTTCGCATGCTTTGAGGTTTATGACTGAGTTGGTTGTACTTTTGATTAAAAAATGTATTTGTGTGGGTAGAAGAGGTCTTGGCATTGATGAGATGTGTGAGAAAAAAAAGTATCGGATGGGTTTTTTTTCCTGCTTTTCAAACTGATCTCTTCCTTTGAGCTGGTAGGTAAGAAGGAATGCTGCTCATCGGAAGCCTGCTCTTCCGAAGTAGTAATTAAAAATGATTTTGCTGCACTGTATTTGCCTAGTAATTTCACCTTTCTTAATTCTGAGAGCAAATCGTTTGCTGGCATTAGTGATCCTCAACATAAGAAGGATTTGGATCAAAATCCCACTTCTTAATCTTGTGCAGTCTGAAGTGTTTAACGGTTGATGAGGTTTGTTTTCTGAAGTTTGATATCTGTGCCTCTGGGAGTTTAAGCAGTGGTGTAGTCCCTTCAAATTCAAGAATTCAGAGAATTAGGTCAAAATGCAGTCAGCAAGTTTTGCACAACTCTTTTCTTCACCTTGTACTGTCCTATTTAAATCTCTGTGAAGTGGCCATGAAGAGCCTTGTCTTCACTGTTAAAGACAGGATTGTGTGTTTTGAATTGCAGTATTAAATGTGTCTGAAGAGTCCCAAACTGAAGACACAAGGAAGAAGTTGCTTGTTTTATCATAAACTGAAATAAAATTGACTTGTGGCTGAAAGGATGATGCTGATCTCTAATGCTTTCAACTTCTTTCTGAGGTAAAACCAATTTACTTCTGTTCTAGTTTTCCATATGTTTAGTTATCCAGAAATGTCACTTTCATAATAGTGAAGAGAAAGTCTTGCATGTGGTTATGACCTCAATTCCCAAAAGACAAAGTGTTTCAGTGAAAGTTTTTGTAATAAAGATAACTAATGAAATAAAAACCTTTCTGACATTGGGAACCTGAACTATTACTGGCAAAAGGTGCTGGGAAAGGGTTTCCAGGAGGTAATGTAGCAGGTAGATTAATATTTCACTGAAGGGATTCAGCTTTTTTTGTCAGTCCTCTATGGGAAGTGTAATTAGCGAAGCCTAACCCAACAAATTGACTTTTAGTGAGTGCATAGTTCTCGGTTAAACCACTGTTAAAATAGCATTACAGGGGCATCTTCGCAGAGAACTTCTTTTTTAAACTTGGGCCTGACTTTCCTTTGCCCCTTTCATTCTGCATAATAATCTGAAGAAATGTGGTACAATGATTGCTGGTGTCATGCTGATCGCTGGTCTGCATGTGTCCCAGGAGAGCAGAGAATGGGTTCCTTTATTTCTTCTTGCCTATTAAAGTCTCATTCACTAATTAGCCTAAGAATTCCCCTCACCTTTTTGCACTTACACTGTCGATGACTCTTTTGCAGCTCTCCAACCTGAACCTAGGCATTTCTGCACAATGTTTTTCCTTATAGCTCAGGCTGACTGCTGTTCTGGGCTGACAGGGCTATTTAGTATGTGAGCACTTGGGGTTGCCTAGAAGGCATTTAGGATCAGAAAATGCCTCAGGGGGTGTATAATCAAACTTTAAGACAGATGAAGTTTTCCTTCAGACACAGAAGAAAATTTTTTGGCAGGAAGAGGTCTGAGATGTTACTTTAAGGATATGCAACTACAGCTGATGATCTGGGAGGAGGCATCTGGTTTTTCTGCTTATGTCTTTGAGAGTTGCCACAACTTCAACATATCCAGATTGCTGCTATTGTGGCTCTGACTGAGGGTTTTGGTTTAGCAAATACTGTCAGGTTAAAAGACCAATACCTCTTTTCTTTTTGTGCAGTTCTGCCTTCTTCAAAATGTGCTAACCTATGGCTACTCGGAGCTATGATATTAACTCTGCTAGCGTGTCTGTACACTGCACACAGTGTTGTTTGTGACTGCTCCTCAGATGTGACTTTCCTGGTCTTTAGGTGATGTAGTTATTGCAGTTCTCTTTGGGTGGTGGAGTATGAAGATTGTGAAGAGGTATTTAAAATTCGTTGAGTGTATTTGTAAACAAAAGTAAAAAAATGGTCATAGAACCACAAAATACCAGCCCAATCTTGTTTCTGTGATGTCTGTTGAGAGACAAGGTACCAGTTGCCTGGGTGTCTTGATGTGTCTTGGGGAAGAAAAAAAGAAAGCATTGCAATTTAAGTGAAAACAGTAAAACCAAACCCAGTAATGGTCAGTACATGGACTTGAAAGGTGCCAGTTTTAAGTATGAATATTCCTGCAACTGACTGAACTTTTTTATCTTACCCTACTTATTTAAACTGTTTCTCAAATAGAGTAAATAGTTTTAAGAACAAGGGCATTCTGTCATGTGTTGTGCTAACTCCAGCAGATAAAAGGGACTGATCTTACCCAAGCTGTACGAAATCAGAGAGTTGGTTACTCTATAAAAGTTACTCAGTCCTAAGGCCAGTTTTAAATATTAATAAATGAAGTAATATTAAGCATCTGAAGTTTTCATTACATTTTTCAGTTCATCATATGGATTTCCAGGAAGAAGTAGCATAAGCTTTATGGTGTTTAGCAGGAGAAGCTGTTGTCTTAAACTATGCAAGGGTAATGTTTTAATATCTGCTGAATGTAATTCTTTTCATAATGAGTATGATTACTTGCCTCTGCTCAAGCCAACTTCATTTTGCATGCGATGATGAAAGAACAGTGCTGAATTCCAAAGCAGCTGCTTCCCAGCTCAGGTTTGTGGCTCTTTGTTCTCTCTCTGAGCTGGTAGTTAGTGGTTTGCTTGCAGAAAGACCAGGAAAAGTGGTGATGAGGTGAGGGATGTGTCCAATTGCTTGCTCAGTCTAGAAAAATATTTGGATTTTGTTTTTTCCCTTTCTGAATATTTAACTAAGAAGGAAGCTACACCTTTGTTAGGGTTTAACAACACTGAAAATATGCTGCTCTGATCTTTCCTTGCTTGAGCGTCTTTGTGCATTTGTTTTGTTAGCTGTCTGTTCTCATTAATAGAAAATAGAAAAAATATTTGCAAATTGGTCTTCAAGAGATTAAGCCACCTTTAAATGTCTAAGGAATAAATGAAAGTTTTCATGTTTAAGTGGAAAAAAACAAGCTGGAGGTAATAAAGAACTTCTACAAGTAATTAGTGTAAATTACGTTCTTTGATATTGGAAGAAGAAAACATTTCCAAAATGATTATAGAAGAAATTTTTTGTGCAAATTTTATGGGGAATTAAATAAAGCTTTACTATGAAAAGTGGTGTCATTTTAGCTTAATATTTGAGTATCAACTGTGATGAAGTAAGGATTTCAACCCAAGCACCTCCTTGAAGCACTCAGCGCACAGCGCAGTCTATTTTAAAAACACTAAAGGGCTTTTCTAAAATGTCTTACTAAATTTGTTTTTCAGAAATAAAATTCTATTTATACCAAACTTATTCCAAAATGATCTCTCATCATGCCCTGGTTGTGCATGTGATGATTTTGTTTTTCCTCTGTGTTTTGTCCAAAACATAATTCTTAGAAACTTTATTTGTTGTTTGCAGTAAGAGACTTTAATGTGAAATAGACTTTATAAAATAAAAGTTAACACTATCTTTCTGAATAATAGGTAATATAAAACTCTAACATAAAACAGGAGTTCTTATGTCTCTTAAGAGTTTCTCTCTATACTGTTTGTTATGATTGCCAAGTCTCACCCTCTGATGGGTGAGGTGATCTTTAAGAGATAAAGGAGAAATCTCCAGGAGTGCCCTTAATTTGCCTCAGCATTTTGTTAAACAAAATATATAACCACAAGCATCAGCAGAAGATTGCTCCATCTCTCACCATCTGTGTATAATTGTAGATAACCTATTAAGAGTGCAGCCGTGGTGATTACAGGTGGGACTGGAAGCTTCACTTTTTACTAGGGTTGCCTGACATTTCCCATTATAAGACTATTTTCTGTTCCGTTTGATAACTTTCCAGGATTTGAGCTCATTTTCCATGCTGGGTGACTGCCTCCAGCTCTTGTGGTTTTTTTTTTTTTTTTTTTTTTTTTTTCATTTGTTTAGAGGAAATTTCAGCATTGTGGGTTTTTTTTTTTTGTTTGTTTTTTTGATGAAAAAAAAAAACAACCCAGAAAATGTTTTTCTTAAGAAAATAAGCCTAGTGACCTTTATCTTTGGAGGTCTGACTTCTCTTTTTTCCCCCAGCTCTTCAGGGAAGATTCATATAGCTTTTTGCAGGGGATCTGCCCTTGTATATCTGCATGCAGTTTAATTGTGTTTGTGGTATGGGTGTGTTGTGGGTTAGTTCTTTGTTTGTTTGTTTTCCTTTTGGGTTTTAACCCCATATCCTGCTTGTTTGGGCCATGCTGCAAGCCTTAAAAACCCGGGGAGCTCTCTATGGCTTCACAGTCCAAGCCTCGGAATATTTGGGTGGCTGTTGGCTGGTAATGGCTGCCAGACCCCAAGTGAGTGTGATGTTGTTGTGCATAGGGGTGATGGAGCTGCAGAGGCACCTTCCTCATAAGGATGCTTTGAGGATACTCTCAAGATTCCTGACTGCAGGGATGGGGTCCCATGTCTGCTATGTGCTGCATGTCCATGTCTGCATGTCCAGGCTACGTGCTGCAACTGCCCATGGGAGACTCTTTTCTGGGGTACTTGGTACAGGCTTAGGGAGGTGAGTGGAGTAAAGGGTTGTCAAGGTGGTCACCTCTCCCTTGGCTGCTGGAATGCATGGTATCTCCATCCCCGGTGTGAGATATTTCCTCCTCTGAAGGTGCTGGGAAGTGGGGAAGAAGCTGCTGGGTTGGGTGAAAAAGGCACAAGTGACAGGATGGCAGTGGTACTGGAGTAGCTGTGTAATGCCAGAATGAAGGTTCCCCTTCTCATCAGTCATGACAAGGAAGAGAAGTTTTCTTCCTGAAATCTTCTCTGTCATTCACAACATGCTTGCCACCCCCTCAGCAAATGCAGCAGGGATTTGACAAATGACAGTCTCTTTGCCAGTGGCTGAACTAGTTTTGCCAGCAATACTTTTGTGTTTCTGAATTTGACACTGACTTTTTTATTTCCCAGCCCATTACAGACGCATGTTTGGTTTACACCAGTTGCTAGCCTTGCCTCTATGGATTATGAAGGGATGCTCAGCTGCAAGGATGAGAAAAGGAAGAATGAGGAGCAATATAAGGCTACTTACTGTCTTACTACAACAGTCTTCAATGAAGAAAGGAGTGTACTTATATTGTTTTCTTTGTTCTTTGTACATGCAAAATGTCTGTCTAGTTGTGAACCACTCATCTGACTGTGTAGCTCCATAGTGTTGCCTATAGCTCTTAACTGTTTAGGCTTGAAGTTACAGCACCTAGAAAATGCAAGCCTATTTAATACTCTTAACCTGTACCCATGACTTATATATTCCTCTGTATGAAACAAAACATGCACTTACTAAACCCTACAATTTAATTTTGCTTACTTGCATTGTTAATAGGGAAAACAAATAGTTTAGGTGCAATTACAGAATTGAGTATGCAGCATGTATTATTCATGCCTTGCCACTCTTCTCTCCTTCCCTGCTGCGCTAATGCGGATGGTCCATAAGGTGTGGTATTTGGCAAACAATCTGTGTGAAGTCTGGTTGGAGCTTGATCATCTGTATCGTACACCATTTAGCATTTGTAACACAGCCAGAAAAAAAACCCCAAAGCACAAAAGTTTATCTATATGTAAAGGAGAATTATAGAAACAACTTGTTTCTCACAGTGTTTGCTGTACCTCAGAAGTGTATCCAGATCAATTTCTGAGGGGGAAGCCTGGAGCTGGTGCTGTACCCAGCCCAGCATCCCACTTCACCCACTGCTCTATGTACCTGGAGACACCTCTGATGGGTATCTCTTCCTTCAGTAGTTTCACAAGAGCCACAGCAGCTGAGCACCACACAGGATTTGTCACAGCAAGAGCTGTTCTACCCAGAGTTACATTTATTCCTTGCAGCTGATGTTTTTCGGGGAGTGAGAAGGGATTACAGAGGAAAGAACTCAACAGGAGAGTAAATAAGAAAGGCAACGACTCTCAGGCCTTGAGTACTGAAGTGTACAATTTACCTTGTGTGCTGAACATGTGCCAATTTAACTAGGTTCTTGATGAAACTGATTTAGATAGCTGGTAGCTTGAATGTGGACACTCTGAGATTAAAGAACAGTTAATGCTTTAAATGAATCAAGTTTAATGAGAGCACGGGCCACAAGATTAGACCTAAATAAGGATCTCTTTTAGGATACCAGTCTAAGGAAAATACAGGGAAGCTTGTTCCTTGTTAGTACACCTTAAATTAAGGCTTTCATGCTGCTTGAGCAAATAGTACACAAGGTCTAGAAGTAAACAAATAACAACTGGTAGAGTTGATTAATAGCTTTTCATTATCTATTTATGGTTTTATTATCTAAGGCTAGTCCCTGATGGTTTGATAAAGGATAGGACTTTGTAAACATTTATTCATAATATGTCTGATATCTAGAGATAAGTCAATTCAGCAGAAGGGGAGAATTTCTTCATCTGTATCAGGCTATGCTATGGTGTAGTAATGTCCCCAATTGTTTTGTGCAGCTCAGAGCCAGTGAGACTGCACAAGCAATATGTATGGGGATTATTCTGAATGAGAATAGACTGGACACTGGCTGTGAGATGTAGTAATTTAGATATCAGAATAGGCATATATTTAAACTGTCAGGAATGTTATGGTTTGGCAGTTATTTACTTACCTATGAAAGGCAGAACCTGAAATGCTAGTGTACTGTAGCCAGATGGTATGGCATCTTTCATACCTAGCGCTGAGTTTTGCTAACTGGGCCAAAGAAATGACCAGAGATGAGACCTTCTTGTGGAGCAGCAGCATGGGGTGGCCCTGCCTGCTTCTGTCTGTCCTTCCCAGGCCCCTGTGCTAGCGCCGGCTTTCTACAAGAGCTTACCCTCCTGCTCAGTGGTCTAGAGAGCGCTGCCTGCACCAGCACAGCTGGGAGTGCAGCTACTTTTTCACACTGCAGCCTCCATAGACTGGATTTCAACCCTTATGTTCAGTTCTCTTTTATTATGTTCAAACTCTGTATTCAATTTACAGGAAAACAGCACGATTTCTGCTTTGCCACTTAATTTGCTCATAAGTGAAATATACTGTGCTTTGTCTGCAGGCAGTTTGCCCGTGCATCCTGTGTTTAATTCTTTCACAAACCTTTCAGACTGGTGAACTTGCTTTGATTATATTTTAAAATCCACTGAATCACATTATTCCTAGCCTGTATAGTAGTCAGATGCAGCAGTGTTAGAGAAAATCATAGAAGTGTTACTGCAAGTACTAAGAGGCAGGGGCAATTGCAGCCGTGTGTGTGCTTTTGGTTACTTGGAGCACTGCATTTCTTCCTCTCTCTGGCTTTCTTCCCTAGCGGTAGCAAAGAGTAATCGCTACCTCTGTTAACTGTGCTAACAGCAATCATAGGTACATAGTAAACTTGGATTGCCCAATTCCTTTAAAGTACTATTAAGGTAATAACAGTGAATATGTAAATAGACTCCTTGCTCAGTGCTGCTGGTTCCTCATGGAATGCTCACAGGGTCATAGCTGCTTACCTGAGGGATAAACCCCAAGTTTATATATATTTATGTATTTTAAGTGTCTTGATACTCTGTGAAGCCAGCACAGCTAAGAATGTACTAGGCTGCCTTTTCTGATTTTCTGATACCTCAGCTGAATTGCTAACACGGTTCCACTAAGATAACTTTTATTCCTGCAAAGGTCAGAAACAGAAAGAAGTGAATTTGACTTGTGATACCTGGTCTTGGTGAAAAGATAAGCTCACACTTCAGATTTGTCTGTTCCATTTCTACCTGTCCCTTCCAATTGTTTTAGCTCAGTTGTTGTGTCTTACCTTCTATATAAAACTCATTTTGGGGCATGCTTTTGGCAGAAAGGGTTCGGACTTGACTGAACTATAGGCAAGAAAAGTGTTAAAGAAGCAACAATGAATTTGATGCTACATAGTGACTTCAGCTACGTAGTGACTGTCGTATTTTGTTTTTAAAATCACCTTCTGCCGTTACCTTCTTTTGTGTCCTCAGATATTTGCTCCTAACAAAACTTCTGCTCATCAAAAATGTGTTCTTGAAAGTATTTTGGGAGTCACTGAATGACAATGAAGGAAGGGTTAATTTTTTAGATGTCTTTGAAAGTAATTTTTCAGATGCTAGACACATTAAAATCAAAATGGATTCATCTTTGTGCATCACAACCATTGCTTCCGAAAATAAAAATGATTAAGCCACCAAAATTAATCACTGCTAGACTGACTTGCCTGGTAATTTAACTAGAGCACAGCCATTGAGATATGGGTTAAGTAAGTGGGTTTCCAGAATAATGTTTTTTATTATGTCTTTGTCAGTCAGGGCAATTTATTCCGGAATTGTTGTCAGAGGAGAGAGCATGAATAGGGTCACCCTTGAATATGAAGCAGTCACTCATATCTATCAATCATGGATCTAAGCACATTTAAACTTGCTTGAGAAGTTCATTCTCCTGGTCAGGATTTATTTGATTCTTAATGCAAAAGCACTTTAAATACCAAATTGTATATAGAGCTCCATCCTGCACCTGATCAATCTTTCATGCTCTCCCATAGCTGCTGTGCTGCTATTTCCAAGAGATTGCCTTGAAGACAGCTTGGGCTGTGCAGAAGAGCCCAGGAAAGGGGGTCTGTGTCTATGTTTCCCTTGAAGGAAATGGGAGTAGTTTGCCATTACTGGTATCTGGTAAAAAATGGAGAAGGAGGGATTTGGGTGCATGTGGAAAGCAGGAGGAAAAATAGCAGAGAAACAAATGCTTCTTTTGTATCCTGTCCCAAAACCTAAATGAGAAAACTTGGGGAGTTATGGTGTCAGAGATGAGTTCTTGCTGCTCTCCCTCGCAGCTGACTTGACTTTGTCCAGCCTCCTTTGCCTCAGTTTATGAGGCTGCTGGTGCTGAAACATAGTTTTAATAACGCTGACTGGGATGTCACCTTGGGTTTCAGCAGCTAGGCACAGTAAGCATGGCTAGCATTTGTGATGGTGGTAACAGTCTCTCTCCAGGTACACAGGGGGGTTTAAATCCCTTTAGGAGCTTCTGCAGTGGACAAAGCTAATTATGTCACTGCTTTCTTTATGGTTGCAGTTGTGTCCTGCAGTGATTCCTATCCCTAGAAAGACTGAGCCTCAGTGTTTTCTGCTCCTGATGGTTTTCTTCCCTTCTGATCCACTATTGACCATCATTTGCGCTGTTGAGTGAAGAGGGGACATGCCTCCCTTACACAGGGTAGGGGGTACACACTGAGTGCAGGGGACTGGAGATGGAGCCATCTCTTTATCTTTGTACATTTAAGGTCCATTCCTTTAATGGAAAACTGTCTTTCACTGTTACCTCCTCCTAATAGCCTCTTGTTGTTGCTTAATGGCTGTGGCAGAGATGTATAAATGATGTGGCATGGTGATGTGGTGTGATGCCTATGATGCTGTTGTAAGCTATAGATTGCCACACAGAGGTTTTCAAACTGCAGCGGCTGTTATGTCAGGACAGAGCGTGACATTTTCCATTTGCGAGCCAGCACTCCCTTCTGAAGTGACTGCTCTTTCAAGCGCAAGACAAAGTGTAATAACTTTGTTTGGAGCTACATGTAGCTATGGCTGGCTGCACAATTACCAATATTTTATTTAGTGGGAGGGGAGGATGCAAGCAGGGGAGTAAATGAAGTAACAGCTTGCTTTGAATATATTTGGACTATTTGGGTATCCTTGTGCCATTAATATTTTATCATGTATTAGGTAGTTTATTTCAAAGGGGATTTGTTTCCATCTTACCCCACTGGCCTCAGCAGTGTGTGGTCCCTGTTTCCAAGGTGAGGAAGGTCAGCAGCACTGCTGAGTGATGTGGTAATAAATGAGAGAGGAAGAAGATGAACTGCCCGGTCCTGCCCAATCACCTCCATCCTTCAGTTGCAGTTTGACTCTAGGACATGCAAGGGCTGCCAAGTAGTTAACCTGCTGAAACAAAGAGTGCAGCTGCAATGAATGAACTGTCCTTTGGTGAAAACATCTTAATGCTTCCTTAATTACACCCCTGTAGGGTATGCACATCTTAATAGCCAGCAGTGTCCACATGGAGACAGCAATTCAAACTTAACTCTTGCAAAGTTCCAGAGAGAATGCATAAATAACCCTTTTTTTTTTTTTTTTTACCCCTTTTTTAGTTCTTGAAAAGTCATAAGGGAGAAGAAACTGAAGTGGGTTGGAGAACTGGGATCTGAAGTGTTTGATGTTATTCTATTACATTTCCTTTCTGCCCCCACTGAAATAGTGATGTGTGGGATAAAATTATCTCCTTACTGAACAGATTCTCACAGATTGTCTATTTGAATGGGAAAGTTTTGCAAGCTATTCCAGCATAGCAGCACTAGAAAATTGCCTTTTGTGAGCAATACTATTCCAGTGTAATCACATGAAGAGGCAAATACAGCTTAATTTATTAAAATCACTGATTCTTGGCTACGCTAGTATCTGTTTCCCCTTCAGGTAACACTGAATGTAGCTAACCAAATTGTCAGCTGAAATGGACATTGTAAGGAGAGGGTGATCACTGAGGTATGTATACTGATTTTTTCCTTTCATATCTTGTTATAATTAATAATCAGCAATCCTGTCACATATTCAAATATGGGAAAATGGAATAATTGTTATCTGTTTTTAAAACTTCAAACTGTGTTTGAAAGTGTTTCAGGTTGTAAATTATTAAAAAAAATATGCTATTGCAGAAATCTGTCAAGATTTTGCCTTCAAGTCTGTGGGACGCCTTCTGACAGCTGGCTAAGTGGCTTTTGAACAGAGAACCACCTGTTTTCTTGAATGTCTGGCAGTTGCACATTAGGCCTAATATTTAGGGGTATCTGAGCCTATAATTAGGCAGCATGTTGAGGATCTCTGCTTCTGTAATGCTTTTATGAAAGTAGAAGTGATTTAACCTGAATGCAAGAGGATGTGAAGTTACTGAACTTAACAGCAAAGCAGATTTTCTGCTTGGACACTCTGCAGGCTGTTTATTTCTGTGCTATGCCTTGGGACCTGTGTACTCTTCAGTTTTTCTTGCTTGAGGTGCTGCAATACTCGCTGGCTTTTTATTTGGTCTTTTGAATGCTGCCTTCAATGACATGGGACATAGAAGTCTGGATGACTTGGGGCTTGAGGGTTTGTTCTTATCTCCCTTCTCATTTTTCCCAATTCTCTCTTGGATTCCCAGGTGAATGAGTGAAAAATTGACTTTTTGTTGGAGAAACTGAAAAGCCAAAGAGCTGGAGATGTTTTTGGATCAAATGTTGTCTTTGGGAACTCTTCCATTTCCGAAATGTTTTTGTTTTCAACTATTTACGCTTCAGTGCATTTTGAAGTGAAATGTTTCCAAGCATTGGGATGATGTGAAAATGAAAAGTTTTTGAAATGCAAACCACATTTTCAGCTGTAATGACTCACCAAATTCCATGTTAAAATAATTAATAGTCTCAGTTGCCTTAAGCCTGCACTTGTCAGGAGTGCAATAAACATGGTTCAAACATTGCCCACAAAGTGCCCTAGTGTCTTCTGCATAGCCTTATTCAAGGGTCCAGCCAGGGACAATACATGGCCTTCCAGAAACCTTGTTGGAAAAGTAAATCCGTAGTCTGCCCAGCTTCAGGCAAGATCCTTTTGTTCTGAGCAACTTTCTTCATTATATGTAGATGCCAGATTTTTTTAACCAAACCCTTGTTTAACCAAATCATTAGTTCCCCTACTTTGTTAAAAACAATATAGGCATGCCTCCTGCCCTAGTCAGCAGAGTTTTGACCTCAAGACAAAAAAAGCTTGGAACTGTGTGAGTATTTCTAGGGAATTTGCTGGAAGATATGAGCTTACTGGGGGGAATATAAGACCTGAACAGAAGCAGCATGTATGATGCAGTAGTCAGTATCTCTGCTGATATCCCCTGAGAA
The DNA here is from genome assembly GCA_039720435.1 of Amazona ochrocephala. Taxonomy (NCBI): domain Eukaryota; kingdom Metazoa; phylum Chordata; class Aves; order Psittaciformes; family Psittacidae; genus Amazona; species Amazona ochrocephala. The sequence continues at coordinate 70,580,504 of CM077879.1, forward strand.
TGAAGAAAAGAAGTTCTTCAGGAGGAAGTAATGAAGATCAGTTGAGACCAGAGCAATGAAATATATAATCCAGACTCTCCTGGATTTCCGAGGATAGGAATGTGGTTTGAGACTTGGCTCATTTCTGAAAAAGACAGTGAGGATAGGAACAAAGTTTGCATCGGGCTGCAAGGGGCATACCAGGCTACCTGCTGGTAACATCTATTGAGCATTTCCCAGAGGAAAGCTGTTGGTGTCAAAAGCTGAATATTTTTTTTTCTGATCTTCAAATGAAAACTTCAGGCGAATGCAGTAGGGAAATGATAATCACTGCTGAACTGCAAATGAGATTGGAGTGACTCTGAGTGGGCTTTGTAAATTATATAGCTAAAACTAAGAGCTGCAGTAAACCCTTTGAATTTAATCTGAATGTTGGCTGTTATCAGTGGGTGAAAGATTTTAGGACATCTGAGCTTTAATTCTTTTAGTTTTAGTGGTAGGGTTTTTTGGGAAGTGAGAGAGAGGCAATAAGATGCTCCCATCACAACAACATAAAACATCAGCCTTTGGTAGGCTATTCAGAAGAGTTGACACATTAAAACGAATGTAATATCAATATGATAATCAAGGCATATAAACCTCAAAACAGTGCAAGCTCACTTTTTCCTTTTGACTCGTTATTTATACAAATCTGCACTGCCATTCTGCAGTGCTTACTACAGAAATACTGGCTCCCCCTGTAGTGCTGGCTTGCATCCTTTTGCATGCTAATGCAGTATTCTATTTCTAACTTGACGGTAATAGATTAGCGAACACATGAGGCTATGGTTCCTCTGCTAATGTGATTGCAGCCATGCAGAAAATGCGAGGTTTGTCTTAAACAGGCCAGCTTCTGAGCATTCTCCTTATATAAAATTCAATTTAAATAATTTCTAATTTAAGTGTCTACTTTATTTTCTTCCTTTCAGCTTTGATGCACTTTTTTACTTTTCAGAGAAACTCGATGTTTACTGTTAGCGGAGGAGGGTGGAAGTTAGTACTGTTTGCCTTTGTCAGCTAATTATTTCAACCTTTGTCATTCTCTCCTTGAAGGGGAGGTGTATTTTAATTATTGCATGAAAGATTTATCTTGATTAGAACAGAAGAGCTCCAATGCGTTTTCCAGAGAGGGAATGGAGACTTTTACATTTGGCCTTGGCTCCTCATCTTTCTGGAGCATCTGTACAGATGATGGTGAACTATACTGTAACTCCTCTTGTTTCCAAACACCGAGTCATAGGTGGCATTGTAAAACTCATGTATAGTCTGCTGAGCTCACAGAGTGTAACAGGGAAATTGCAGTGATTTTATTTTTTTTGTTTAAAAGTGAAAAAAGGGAGAAGAGGGCCCTTGTAAGGTCTTCTAAGAGATAAAGTAGGCTGTTTTAATGGTGTAATCAAACCAAGTCTACACAACAACTCTTTAACTGCCACAGCATGGGATGTAGATAGTGTGTTAATAATGCCTCTCTCTGGTCCTTAATACCTGGATGTGAAAACCTGTGTGCCTGACTTTCCTTGCTTGGTGACCAGTACCAAAGTATTCACATGAGCAAGACCTGCCTGGTGCTTACCTCAGGAAAAAGGCAGGAACAAAGGGAGGGTTTGAAGATGCCTAAGGTTGGGATATGGCTGCAGCACAGTGGGTACCCCACTGGTGAGTTGGGGTGGCTTTGAACTGGGTTGTGTGTGCAGGACATCCCTAGCACTGCATGCTGCTGGACAAGTGACCCCTGCTGTCCTGTTTCCTCCCATGGTTGGGGATCTGGCTGATCAAGTGGCCCCATGCCAGTGCGGTGCTGTCAGGGAGGTGGTCCTAGCACAGAAGCCACATTTACCATGTTTGTTAATTGTTGTTTCTACACTGCCTAGTCCAGAGATACTGTCACAAGCTCTAATGTCTTTGGGTTGTTTTGTCAGAATTGGAAAGAAATGGATTGGGTGCTGTTGAAATTTGGGATAGGCTGGGGAGATGTCAAGGGGAGAATAGCCCTTCTGAAGAACCAAAATTTTTCAGGCAGAGACTGGGCAATGCATTTAAGTCAGTCATTTATGGTCCAGCCCTCTCCTCACTTTACTACTCATCGTTTTTAGACTTTGTATTTTTATGGTTAATTTTTTTCATCAAGGATTGCTTATATTGAGGGGAAAGAAACTGTGTATATCAGTTTGCTTTGGGCTAATCTCGGGATGAGACACAATAACTTAGGATCTGAGAAATGAGACATTACTCAATTCTATCTTTCATTTCCTTTATGTATTATAAGAAGATTCACTTCACTCGTAAAATATCCTCGTACACTTTTTAAAGACTATCCTCTGTCTATTTCTATTATTCACAGTGCTTTGATATCTATGTGTCAAAGAAATCCAGAAAAAAAAATCACTTTACAGCTGAGAGCAAGTGTGGAACATTTTAATAGAAAAAGAGATATTTATATTTTTTTTATTAAGATATAAATAAGAATATGGATTATATTTGAAGCCAGTTCTTTATTCAGCACCTACAGCTATGGTTATGTTTTACAGAATAATGTAAAACTTATCCCTTTGTTTTATACAGCAGTTTCTCTCTGCCTCTGTAGACGTCAGTGATTGGAGTGAATAACATTAATTTAATCCTGTCCCTTTTCTCATTCATGACAGCTTCTCCACTGACTATGGCAAAGCCAGAATCTGTCTAATATGTTTTAACTTGGGTGTCAGACAGAATTTAAACCTGGGTAAAGCTGTTTCTTGCCAGTGCACTCATTTTATTTTTATTTATCTGTGGTTCTCCAGTGTGTAATGGGATGTTTATCCAGACTTCCAGGTGCCAGCAGGAGTGTTCCATGAAACAAGAGCTGTTTGATCTTACCTTTCCTCTCTTAAGAGGTATCCTGCTCTGTACAAAACATGGCTAGGAGTTGTCCTTCTGTATGTCAAAATCTAGTCCTGGTGGGACTCAATGAAACCCTGGGGACAAAGCCCTCCTGAGAGTCTGCTCTCCAGCCACTGACCCTGGGGTCCTGGGAAGGCAGCTTGTGGTTTCCCTCATTCCCATCCAGTCTGAGCTGATGGGGTCTGGCTCAAGCCAGACCAAACTTGCCCTCAGACCCTGGTCTAGGGTACAGTTGGAATAATCAAATTATAAAAGGAAGACACAGCTAGATGCTTTGTTGCTATATCCTCTTTTTAATGAGCTGGGTAGAACAATAGAATCGACTAGGGTAGGAAAAAACCTTTAAGATCATCAAGTCCAACCTTTACCCCAGCAGTGCCAAGGCCACCACTAAACCATGTCACTGAGGGCCTCATCTACACAGTTTTTTGAACACTTCCAGGGATGGTGATTCCACCACTTCCCTGGGCAGCTTTTCTAATGCCTAAGTATCTTTTCAGTGGAGAAATTTTTCCTAATATCCAGTCTAAACCTCCCCTGGCACAGCAGGGAATGGTATTGCCATCCCAAGAGCTATGTTAAATAATATTTTGTTTTCTCATATCTATTAGCTCCTTCAATAAGTTTCTTTGATAGTGTGGATTTTTAACATTAGACTTTTAACTGGGGACTGAATTTCCTATACTGACAAACTGTGATTGTAAAATAGTATTTGAATGCTGAATGCTGTAGTTTTAAAGTGTTGTAATTACATTAGTAACTGTAATTTGACTTTCAGTACCAGAATTTTTCAGAATGAGTTTTTTATGCAGTTCCTTTTCCAGGTTATCCATAACACTGCACTGCCATGGTCAGTCCCGTGGTAATTACTACTTTTTTCCCATTTTTCCTCACTTCTAAAGCTATCTCTGAGTGTGGCTGAGTAGTCTTTCTGGTCCAAAGAATGCTATCAAGAACTACAGCTAAACAACTGATGAGCCATGTGGCTCTGTCAGCTATTTGAGTTGTCTCTCTTTCACATGATTTAAGACAGAAAACCACTTATTTTTTTGGTCTCTCCAATACTATATAAAGATGTAAAGGGTGTTTTTTGTTGTTGTTGTTGTTGTTATTATTATTTTTTCCTCCAGAATTTTCAATTTGTGATTTTCATTTTCAGAGTGCTATTTTTACAGCTTTGCCCCTAACCACTTGAAAGTTTGGAAAAATTAAAAGTGTAATTGGTAGAGAAGAAAGGGGACAGAAACTAAGCATCGTTCTTGCTCTTTTTCTAAGGGAAATAAAGGAAATGCTAAAGGTTCTTAATTTTTTTTTCTTACGTTTCTAATGAGCTTTGGTGTTTCATAGCTTCTTCAACTTTGTAGGTATCACACAGTGGAAAAGTTAATTTGTTTTTTCTTCTGGATAGCTGGGTATCTCCTTCAATATTGATTTTGAAAAGCTAGAGTGAAAGCTGAGCAAACAAAAGATGCATCTTTGTGAAGATAGAAAGTGTCTCTCAGTTGCATTCGACATCCTGAAAAAACGGGAGTAGTATAAAGATGTCATATCTGTTTCTAGAACATGCTGGTCTTTAGGAACCAGTTAAAGATGAAAATTTCCTTTTGAAATAAGAGAAACTTCTTTAAGACCACCCTGCCAGAAAACAGATTTGAATGACCCATGGAAAAATAGCAGTCTAAAAATTGTCTGGTTTTGTTGTGATTTGTTTTGTGGTAAAACTCTGACCCACTCAAGTGAGCAACATCTTGCAGCTCCTGCTGTTGGCTAGAAGGGTTAAAAGAACATGTGGCTCTGTATCTAAGATTTGCCCAAAAACCTGGTGTTTTTTTTTGCTTCAGCTGCTGCTAGTTTTCTGAAGCTGCCCCCAAAAAGAGGTAAAAAGAAGCTACCAGTCCTGAGGATTATATCCACAGGCTTGACCCATGGCCTGTTGACATGCAGCCTAATCAGTCTATGGAGGAATATGCTTTGCTGTGTGAGCTTGCTGGGAGCCTTAATAGTGATGTGGACAAAGTGGACTTTTGTCGGTCAGTTTTGGTACTGAATCATGTACCATCTGAATGTGCTTGCATGATTACTAGGGTGTGCCCAAAAACTAGCAGGGCTTCAGCATCCTACCAAAAAGAGAACGGTCGTATTGATTAGAAATCTCAACAGCGTATTCCTGTGGTCTAGGAAAGGAATTTAAATGTGAGGCATCGTTGTTACTGAAAGATTTCCAGCCTCTAAAACAGTAGAGATTTTGAGAATCAAAATGAAGCTCCCCAGAGTGCATACAGGCATAAGGTCTCCTATCTTGTCTCTCAGATGGAGAAGTGGATTGAAGTTTGGCTTGAAATGTTAATATCACAACGGAGAAAACTGCTGTATCATTCAGCCTGACTCCAGAGGGAAAAGACCAATCACTTTAGAGTTAAGATGCATGAGTGAGAAAGTGCACATGGGCCAAGAATGATTGATGTTGAGAGTTTTTTTTTTTTTGCTCCATTGGATGATACCTAAGAAGCTCTCTGGGTTTAGAATAAATAAGGGTCACTGAAGAACACTTCTCAAGGCTGCTGCTGCCACATAATCTATGGGTATGATAATGAATTTCCATACTCTGGAGAATGGGATGCTGTATTTAAACTGTTTAAACCGTGAACTGGTTTATACAATAGTTTCCTTTTAGCTAGCAGCAGTGTAAAATGTGTTTAGTGAGACTCGCTGGAAAGAGTAGGCTAAACATTTAGTTTTAAGAAAAATAAGATCTGCAGTCTCCTAGTCTCCACAAGCAGCCACCACATAATTTAGGCAATTGAATCTGTCATTCCAGATCCTAATCTGATAATGCAGTGGGAATCCTGTGCCCATAAATGCTATGCATCCAGGCTATGGTTTGGAGAGTCTGGGTTTATTGTTGAGTTATGTTCAATAAAGCATGTCAGAATGGATTTCTTTTCAGGAGATGATATATAAGTGCTAAGTCTGGGTTTTGTAGCTATTTCATGAAATATAGTTGTTTGAAAGCATCTTAAAAAGTTAATGCAGTTAAGACTTGGCTCAGCCAGTTTGTGGCACCTCCAAAAATAAATGCAGTTTCAATAGAGTGACATCTCTCATAAAAGCTGAATCTGTCTTTCTTGAAATTCAGTTTTTGAAATAAGAGCTGACAATTGCTTGGACTGTCAAAAGTATCTTGGCCAGCTTAGTCTGAGGACAATCGCTGTGTAACTTTTCCTTTTTAAGTTGCAGAAGGCAAAAGGTTGCAGGGAGGACAGTATTTCTCTCCTATATCAGAGCTTGCATTAGCTCTCATTAGGAAATTCTCTTTGTATTCGCATCTCAGCTTTGGCAATGCCAGCTGTAGGCTATGTAATGAATCTGTACAGGGGCTACAGGGAAGGGAAATGAAAGATAATGGTGTTGAAGCCCAGAAAAGTCACCCAGTGCAAGAGTATTATCTATCTGAACCTGGTAATTCTATATCTGAATAGTATTTTGGGCTTCAGTTGTACTGATAACTGTACAGCAGGTTCCTATTCAGATATCAAATGAAAATCAGAACTTTTACCTGGCTTTGTTTGGTTGACTTGAATCACTCTCTTGGGTGAATGCTTATTACTTTTCCACCACGATTTTTCTAAGAATTTCTCTCCCTCCCCCCTTTCTTCTTAATTGGAAATAGTCCCATTTAGAGGCATTAATCATCCCATTAAAGACACTTTAGCTGTTGTGCTAAAGTGGTTTTTGAAAAATCTGTGCTCCCAAAGCCTAATTTTCCCCATGTGTTAGTACAGTAACTTGAACCTCAAAATTCTGAAACTCTGGGAAAACTTCCTGCTTGTAGGAAGACGACAGCATCAAAGTTAAAAGTTGTATCTGTGATTGTTTCTCAAGTTCTTCAGTGGTAGTTCCAGAAGAATCCCGTATGACTTTCTAGAAAGAGCAAGTTTTTGGAAGGTTTTAATATTAAGCTCTACAAAGTATGCTACTTACAGAATGCTGTATTCAGTTTCTATTACAATTTGGTTTCTATATTGATATTTAAGAATTTATTTTCAAAATTATGCACCTGTAAAGGACTGAATAAGGCAGCAAAACCAGGGGGAAATTTCTCACTTTTTTAGTGTATATAAAAGTACAAATTAAGGGGTTCCTTTAGTATTCATGGTGTCTGCTTCTTCACTGCCAACACACAAGTATCAAGATGCATAGATTCTCTTTCATGCCTAGATTTCTGATCCTGCTGAGAAACTATTGCACTGCTTGTGCATCAGAGAAACATACACATGTGCATCCCAGGGGACCAGGAAGAAAGGGTTTGTAGGTTTTCTTAGCACTAGTAAAGCTGTTAAACCCCCTCACAGCACCATCTTGTAGATTCCACCATCAGCAGAGGAGGTGGCCAGCTTTTTAGCAGCTATTAACTTAATGGCTTGAAATAACCCCAAATTGCATGTGAATATTTGAAATAGTATTTCTTAGTGTTTTTTTATATTGAGCTCTTCAGAAAGAATCTCACTGAGCAAGTGTGTAAAAGCATTTCTAAAATGAACACTGTTGGTCCTCCTCTTACTAGGGCAAAACCCACAGCACCTTGAGCTATAGAAGGCACCTGAAGTGCTATCACAGTGTTGTTATAAATATTAGCATTGCTTATAGGTTTTAATTTTTCTACATTTCTGAAGAACAGTTATGTTTAGGAGTAGGAGGTGTAATTCCATGCCTAAAGTCTGTAGTAAATCTCTATACTTTTTTGAGTTTTGGCACATTAGAGCTTTTTACATATACAAAGAATGGTTTGGGTTTTTTTTTCTTTTCCAAATGCTGGGTTGGAAGTAATTTATGCCAGTTGGAAATCAAGCATAAGCACTGTGTGGAGTTAGATCTACAGTTCTGCAACTGGAGAGTGATCAGGCTATGAATAGCCATATCAAGACCAATGGCTTTTGTGTAACATCCTTTGTTTGCTGGGCATTTTGTGACAGTGATATATTCAACGTGCTCTTTGCCTGGTATTTGAAGCATGGAACTCCCTGGAAATGGATTTTCTTTTCTGAGATGACAACCAATTTATAGTAATTAATGTGATAAGAACAGCAGCTATAGGAGTCTCTAATTCCTTACTCTTAGAACTAGAAATGATTAGATATATATATATATCTTAAACCACTACATCTCCTGAGAAAAAGCCCTTTAAAATGTTTCATTCTTGTCGCAGGACTGGCCAAGACAGTGATGAAAGGAATTTTCCTTTGCTGAAGGGAATTATTCATGTTGGACTGAATGGAAAGAGTAAATGTAGACTCATTTTAAAGATATGAATGCAATTTTGACTCTAGGCAGTGAATAAAGTTTTGTGGGTTGATCCAAGAGCACCTTGGCCCAGGTTCTGTCTAGTGTGGTTGATCTTACAGCAAATGTCAACCAAGGATTAGGAAAATGGAGAAGAACATGTTTGGGAAGTGATGCTGTTAGTAGTGCCTTCTGCTGGGGAGAGTTTGTTATTTTTCATTATGAGATGTAAGACTGGAACCAGAAGCATTGCAAGTGTGCAATGAAATATGTTCTTAACTGAATGCATAATTTGGGAATATATGTGCTATGGTTATTTAAGTGCTTTCAAAATTCGAAAACAATTTTTTTCTCTATTAAATAAATCATCACTGAATTAATAACTGAAATTAATTTCTAGAACCTTTGTTTGATTTAAATTTAACTTATTTTGAAAGAAAAGTCCTAAACTGACCACAACTGAGGTATTTTGTTGGGTACATTTGACTTAACCATCTACAACCCAAGTATATATATACGTCTAATCCAAATTACAAGCTAATAGTGCTCTTTACATTTTACAGCCTTTGCTGAGACAGCTATGAAGGCTGTTGGAAGGCAGTTTGACTGTTTCACTGGTACGGATGTTTTCCCCTAGAGATTAGCCTGGGGTTGTTATCTGACAGATGAGATTAGCAGATTAATTTTTGATTACTAGATGAAGGACTAAAGCAGATCTAAACCAAATATTCAGCAATTTTGGGTGGTTTAAAAAGAGGCCATGATTTTACTAATTGAAAAGAGATTAGATCCTGAAAAGTACTGTGCAGCCAACCTGTTTTATTATCCTTCCCAGTAAACACAACATTTACTCTGTCACAAAATCGCTAATAATTTAGTGCGTATAGACTTGCAGATAGTAAAGCTTTGTGTTGTTCTGGGTTGACCCTTCTGCCTGATTTAAAGACCATTGTGAAAGAGCTCTGAGGAGAATCCCAACATCTTTCACCACAAAGGTGAAAGCTTTGATGTGAGCGCAGAAGTTAAAGCCTGCTGTAAGGACAGAATTAGATAGCTAATTTCTTTGTGAGTTTGGCTTGGAACAAAATAAAGATTATATTGAACATGACTCTGACAAATGTTTATGGATGTTATATATCTCTCTTCCTCTTCTTTCTTTATTTAAGTAAATGGTATTTGCACAATCTGAAAGTGCTTCTAGGAAAATCAGTCCCTGCCCATGGCAGGGGGTTGGAACTATATGATCTTAACGTCCTTTCCAACCCTAACTATTCTATGATTCTATGTATGGGGCTTCCTGCATGTTTTAAACTCAGTTTCCCGTCAACTGTGTTGGGAGCTCGTCTGTGTCCCAGATACTGGCTAGATCTTTGAGGAAGTCTATTCCAAATACTAAGATAAATCTCCCATCAGATCCACTTGCAAGATTTGTGTTCTAGCATTTTGCAAGCCCGTATCCCCTGTATTCTGCCTGCTTTCAGGCAGGCTGGCTTTTTTTGTTGTGGAGCCAGAGCGGAGATCAGCCTTTGGTTACTGAAAAGCTGTGTGGCTGCTGTCCCATGCCCACACTGATGAGTTTGTGCCTGCCTGATGACTCTAGGAGGGGAGAAGCGGATGATACTCCAAAAGAGCAGCTTCCGTCACCACCAGAATTTTAGGTGATTGCAGTGTAGGTTGCAGCAAGCACTTGCGAAACTCTGTTCTGCCTCAGTAAGGTCTCTACCTTGTGTTTGCAGGTATATTCCCATGCATTTCCTTGCTGTGTTGGGCCTTTTCTTACTTAGCTTTAGCCAATATTTTAGAACGAGATATATCAGCGTTTTATATCTTAGAAGCAAATAAATTTTTATTATTTCTTTTTAAAGCTCCCAAATTCCTATTTAATTACAGTTTTTTTTGAAAACACTTTGGATAGTGTGGTGTATGCTGCTCATTGCTCCTGGGAGTAAGGAGCCCAGCTATCTCTAGCATGATGATGTTTACATGAAAAGTTGAGAAGCTGCTGTTTTCACTCATGTGGAGTAATAGTTTTGCAGAAATCAGCTGGACTATTACTGAAGCAAAATACCACTCAGCATGAGGAAGGCTGGTAGGAGAAGACAATGCACAGCTCAAAGCTTTAGCAAGGTCTTGTAATAACCAGATTGTTTGCCTCCTTGTCCTAAATGGAGGCATCTGCACTGTGGCAGAACAGAGGAGCATCCGTGATTGAAAAATGATGCCATGTGATGATGTGTATGCCAGCAAGCTCTGAGGACACATTTGACATGGTGTGCCTATTCTGTGAAGCAGCAATGAAGCAGTTAAGATAGATGGGAATCATGCAGCTAAAAATCCTGCGTGTAGTTTGAAAACTCATCCAAGGTATTTACAGACCATTTTTATTGCTGTCCCTCAGGATTTGTGCACAGCTTCTGGAAAACACAGTGTATGCTGCTGATAGAGATACGTCTCCTTTTTCTGCCATCCAAATGCCAAACAAAGAGGAATGGAAACTAAATAGAAGCAAAGTGCTTTTGTTCATGAGCTGAGACATTTATGGCTATTTGTAAAATGCTGAAGAACTTGGTCTGCTGCTGAGAAGCAAAGATAACGAGTAAAACCTGTCACTGGCAGGGGTATTTTGGGGTCAGCTTCAGTCGCAGGGTGCGTCATTCCCTGGGTGCCCAATGTAGTGAGCAGGTCCTTGCCTAAACAACAGGCCTGAGTCGCTCTTAAAAATAGTTTGACTTGAAGGAGCTGAGCATTACTTTGGCTGTTGAAATGACTCTCTGCTGAGTGATAAATAATGAGTCCAGTTTCACTGTGGCAGAGCATCTGGCCTTGTGGTTTGTAAAACAAGGGCTGTGTATTTTTGGAATTAGTTAATTGTGAATAATTATACAGAAACTGGGAGTTACTTCACTGCAGAAAGACTTTGGGTATTCGAAAAAAAAAAATATCAGCTTCTAAAACCAGAATTTATTCATTTTTAATTCAACCAAACAAAAAATTTTCAGACTTGGTTTGTTCTGAACAAGAGACTATGTCTTCTTTCTTTGAATACTGTCCTCAGAAGGCCTTTTTAAAGACTCCAGCCATTACCTTTGTATCTAAGATGGGGAGTTCAGGTGGCACTCCATGCTGACGCTTTTCTCTACACGGGGATCTACCTCATACTAGCCATTGGTATAAATACATTTGGGATTTTTTTTGTGTGTTCTTTCAGAACAGTCACAGTCATTATTTGCAGGATATATCAGAGAATGGTCTTTTGTTGTGCTCCATAATTTGTAAGTAACTAATTGTAATTAAGGGTGGTCCTAGAGCTTATCTGGCATTACCTGTAGTTACAAGAAGAGACTCCAACATGTACGTGTGGGTTTTCTTTGCCTTTTGGTTTGTTTGTTTTGGTTTCTGGGTTTTTGTTGTTGGGTTTTTCTTTGTGTGTGTGTTCATATGGGCATATTGGATATCCTGGACTGAATCCATCTAGTTACATTGCAACCAGAGCTGCACCCATAGTATTGCAGTATATTGTAATTCTAAGACTAATGAATTACTATTGGATGCCTTCTAAATCTGTGTAGTGCCATTTATAATTAAGTACATATAATGTTCTTGTACCTCTGATTTTCTGATGTGAATAAAGGTTTGTAGAAAGAAGTTTGGCTTTTTATTAGCTGGAAAAATCAAAGAAGCTTCCAGATACTTATGTTACGTATTTTTTTTTCTTCCTTCTGTTTCAGCAATGAAGTCAAAGTAATCAAAGTATTGATAAGCACACTGCCATAATGTCTTGAATGTTAACATAAATCTGTGGGCTCCAAAAGCAATCATTTTGTATGGAGCAATACTTGCTGCATTGCTAGATACATACTCCTTGGCTATCTGCTATTCTTCAAAAATGTAAGATCATCTTTAAGTCTCGTTGGGACAGGCCAGGGGAGGCTGGCTAGAGGACATGAATTTAATGTTGATAGAGGCACTTCTAATCCCTTTTAAAACATCAACAATAAATGTTGGAATAAGGTTTTCCTGGGAGGTTTATAATGGTAAGTTAAAGGTGTGTCATTTTCTGCTGCTGTTGTGATCTGGTCTCACTAACCGGGCAGGACTGTTTTAACACTCCATGTCTGAGTTACAGCCACAGCTACAGCACTCTGGACTGCCTGGGAATCTTTCATTGCTACCTCCCTCCACATCCATTCGCAGTTTCACCATTGCAATGAAAGAGACCAATGAACAGAGACAAAACGAAAGAAACTGTTGTATTAGAACACATTACTGTTCCCAAAATATATTGGACAATAAAATCAGTTGCTTGTTTTCATTACAAAGGCACTATGGCTTATATTATATTATACAAATGAGACCATTCTTTTAACAATGACTGTAATGAGGGTGATGTACTGAAAACCTTAGTTTATTCATCTGACAGCATCAATATTGAAATTTTATTTCTTTTTTCTAATAGCTTTTTTATTAAATGAAAGTTTGCATTTAAAGCACAAAGATTTCTTTAATTTCAATCTGCTAATCAAAAATGACACATCAGTAGGAGTCTTACAGATGTATTGCTGGGCAGAGGAGGGCTACTTGCAGTGTAGCTTGAATTACCTTAGTAATGTTGCGTTTCTACATTATGGTGGATATAAAAATAATTTTCCTAAATTAAGGGATGAAATTTTGAGGATAGAATTCAATTATTCTCTTTTAAAGATGTTTAACTGTTTAAGATGATGCTTATTTTTTCCACAGATGGCCAAGAAAGTGTGAGAAGAAAATTAGGTTACCAAATGGGAAGTGTTGGGAAACAAAGAAAAATATCAGGATGGTTTGTGGTGTGTGTAGGATTCAAGTGGCTGTAGTCATTAAGAGCATGATGTTAGACTAATGTTTGGAGTTTATTGTTTTGGGCATATCATCCTTTGCTTTGTTTTTGTGATGTGATGGAGTACAACTTAGGTGGGAAAAGGTATTCAAGGTCCTCAAATTGTTTGCTTTCCATATGGATAGACTGGGTAGGGTTTTGTTATTTTAGCTGATTTTCACTGGTAAAATATTTACTGTTTGGTGGCTGATGCGTCTACCATAGTCTTGATGTCTGAACAGTTTTAACTTCTCTTTTCACTGCACTTGGCCCAAGTAATGAAAGGGCTATTATCACGTCAGAATTTTTTATAGCAATGGATACATACTTAAAATCAAATAGGTGTATGCATAGGTTTCTGATAAGGAAAATGTGCATTCTGTTGGAAAGCGAAATGTATGAGACCTTTTTTTCTTTTAAGAAAAATAACATGATGGCTTAATTCTCCATTCCAGAAGAGCCTTCAGATCTGTCCTCTCTACTCCAGTTACTCAGGATGCAGACTATACACAGTTATTATGGGGAGCTCTAACAACCAACAAAACCTTTATCGAAACCTCCATATGGCACATCACTGGAGTACCTAGAAATGTGCACTTTTGTCTTTGGTCATTTCATACAGAAAATACAATTAGACTTGGCTGTGAAACAGATGAAATCTGTCATACTTCTCCTGTAGCAGCTGAACTTGGTCCAGCCCAATAAATACAAAAAATGCCCATAAAATTGCAAGCAGAACCTGTGGTTTCAGTGCATGTGGGCTAAGATTCTGTGGGATCTGGCAGGTGTCACTTTTTGGCTGAACAGCCTGTTTCTGTGATCAGCACTGTTTCCCTGCTCCCCCACACTAAAAGCTACTGCAATAAAGCAGCAGATGGCTTTGCCACACCTTCCCTCAAAGGGCAGTTTCCTGCAGAAAATGGAGCTCTATTGCTTTCTTAGGAACAACCTGAAAGTCAAGATTTGTTTAAATTGTCTTACTAAAATAACCTTACAAAGTGGTTTCTTTTTATTGTTCCTTCTTGTATTTTCATACTTTTAATGTGGCCAACCTGTTTCAGACATGTCAAGAGGAGCAAAAAAACCACAACTCAATCAGAAGTTTTGTAATGTCTTGTTTTCCTGTTTCTGAGATATCAGGGAATAGCCCATATCTCACAGACCTGTTTGTTATTTGTAATCCTTTAGCTGATGCTAGACAGGCTTAAGGCCCTCAAGCAAGGAGTCATGGTTAACTATGTGCCAGGAGCTTTGTGTTAGGTTATGTGGAGGTTTTTGGCAGAGTGGAATTGTGCAGGTTCCTGGTTGTTGAATCCCATCTTTCAAGGATGAGGGCAACAGATGCCCTTTACAGACAGAAAAGCTGAAGAATGAAGCAATTTTGGAGACTAATTATCACCAGTGGTGTGACAGACAGTATATAATTCTTTCAGATGATTTCTGGCAAAATGCCTTTACACGTGTGTGTGACGATTTTATTTTCAAAAGGGTGCAGCCCTTTTGGTGCTGAATTTCTCAGTGCAGAAGTTCCTGCATTATAGCACCTGCCAAGGGGTTTTGAGGGATTGCCTGTATTTTTCTTGATGCATCATTGTATTTTGTACTGTAAACCTAAAAAGTAGGTGGAATTAACTGATCTTCACTGGTGTAATGACTATGTGTCATGACTACATGTCATCTCGATCATGATTCGTGAGGATGAAATCCATTTGGTAAATTGATCCTTTAGGATGGCATATGTCTACATAGCATTAAATGCCCTTCTTTGTTTTTTGCTAAATCATAGAATCATAGAATCATAGAATAGTAAGGGTTGGAAAGGACCTCAAGATCATCGAGTTCCAACCCCCCTGCCATGGGCAGGGACACCTCCCACTAAACCATGACAGTTAGCAGCTACTTGAGTTTGTTGGTCTGTCTTCTGCTTCCATCTCTCCAGCCATTCTGCTATTGCAGACAGTTCAGTAATTGTGCTTAGTGGTCCCCACACATTCATAACTGTGTGTCATTCATTAATTGCATGGAGCCCTGACTCTGTCTGAAAGAACAGCACTAGTTGGTAAGTCACTTGTTATCACATAAGGATGTATTTGCTCTACATCTGCCAAATACACTTGACACTGTTCCTTATCTTGCATTATGGCTGCCAGAGCCTGTCGTGTCTATGTTACACCACTGTGGTGACACATGGGCCCTCTTGGTCATTGTAGGAAGGAGTGTGTTAATGGCCTGTGTTTAACAGGCTTGGAACCATGTTATTTGCAGCCGGCTCGTGATCGCAAGGTTGTGCTTGTGCCTTTGTGCATGAGAAGGGTCTTCAGGAGGTGGAGAGCATTGGACCTCTGTACAGTGCTGGGAGAGCTTGTTCATAGTGCTGCCTCAGGTTTAGCATACTTTTTGCATTCTGGTCACTTGAATGGACAGCTGCCCATATATTTATCTCTAGGGCTCAATCTGGTAGGATTTGTTGTTAAAGAACTCCTTTTTAGAGGCTTTCTCAAGCACCAGCTTCACAGCTTATTTTTAGTAGGTGAGTGCCTGGATTAAAGGAAATAGCTGCTACCATTAGGGTCAAAGGGGGAACACTGGCAGTGGAGTGGATGGGGGGACATGAAGTTGGTATTGCTGTCCTAATTCGAGGTATCAAGAACAGAAGTTTCCTGGGAAGATAGTAGGCGGTGAAGCATGACTTCTGTCTATAGGTGGTGTGTATACTCAGTGGAAATAAAGCTTAAATTTCCAGGTGCTGTTAAGGTTTCCCTAAAATCATGTTCAACAATACGATGAAGGGGGAGAGGGTGTGAATCACATTTTAGAGAGCTTCTTGCATCTCAGTTTCCTTTTCTAGCACTGAGTTTTTGTTCATGGTCATGACAGCACAGTCTTGACTTACCATCTTCACTTGCAACGCTTCTCAGTACGAGATGTGTCACTTTGACAGGAGGCCATTCAGGGCATTAATAGTGCACTAAGGAGTCTAGGATTAATCTAGAAAGACATACAGAACCCATTTAAGTGCAGTGTACCTCAGATACTAGCATGGTAAAAGTCAGACAATAGCAGGATGCTCTAAGGGGGTTATACATGCAGGTGTAGCTAATTCATAGGCTTTGTCTTGTACTTTTTTCAGCTTCCAAGAGTTTGTGCTGAAACCGAAAGGCAGCTCCTGGCAGTTATTTGAAATTCTTGCTACTGTACGAAAAAACTTCAGCAAAACTGAGGGTGTGGAGAACAGTTCAACAGTAGATTGAATACAGAGTAAATATAAGTGTACGACTGTCATTGACTACCTAGGGCACTGAGTCCTGTACCGAGAATCTTAAGCAGCAACACAATAAACAATAAAATGTTCCTAGAAGTGTTTCTTTGATAAGCTGATAAGTGTGCTTTGCATTCTGCCTTGAAGACTGGTTTCTGTGAGGTTCATTTGTTCGGGTTTTTTCTCTTTCCCCCTTCCCCCCCATTGTTTTTCTTTTTCTTCCTCTCTTTTCCTATCCCCATTTTTCTCCTCCTTTTTTCTCTTTTGTTTTGTTTTAAAGCTGTAACTTGATTTCTTTTTTTTGACTTGCAGTGAAACTGATCTGGTGGCTTCTTTGCCATCACAAAGACACTGCAAACAATTGCTTTCCTGTGCTTTTATTGCTGCTGGAAACTTTTTTAAAGATTAGCAGTCTATAGTGCCATTTCAAGATTCAGGCATTCATTCCATGCACCATTACCCATGGAAGAAGGAAAAATAGACTATTATAACTGTAAGTGCAATACTCTAAGCTAATGGACAATATAAGAGATGTGTACTTTGTACATGCACACTATTTGTTTAGAGAGAGTGCATGACTTTGACATGCCTTCCTGTAATGGAAAAGCAGTTAGGAACATAGAATATTCTTCTATAGAAGAGATAAAATTGCCACCCACCTATCTTATGTGGAAAGAACAAATAGAATAAGGTTTGCAAGAGAGAAATAACTCAAGGCTCAATTAACAGGCATTTTGACACTAGAGTCCTAGTGTAAAGTACAGTAGAACCTATTTGCTTCTTATTGCTGGACAATTAGGATAGAAAGTGTGTGAATAAATGGAATGTCCTTGCAAACAGCAGCAAGAAAGCATCTCCTGTGTGATAATTCTAACTTGTGAAGTGGTGCTTTTGTGGTCTTTCTGCTATAGTCTCCCTTGCTTTAACATGATGGCTCTTAAGGCAGTAGAATGAATTTCATACACACATGCATGTGTGCGCATACAAATTTTTAATATATATGTAACCTTTGTGGTACTGTATATTCACAGATATTTCTTGTTTTGAAATGGACTAAAAAGAGGGTCAATTGACAAATGACTTGGGTTTGGCCACATGCATATCAGTGTTACGTAAGATCTGCTTTCACATCATTAGTCTTTCTTCCCAAAGCTGTTTTTATGTATTTTCTTGGTTCACATGAAAGCCACCACCTCCAAATGTTGATATACCATTTTTAGTTTACAAATATTCAGTCCCATGTGGACTATTCCCCTCTATCTCATGGTACACATGAAGGTAATCTTCCCAAGCAATGATTAGAAGTGACATCTTTCAACTTGCACTGACTGCTTTCAAATACCACAGTATGTGTCAAGACAGTAAAATTACCAGTTTCAGGGTTTAAATGATTGGGATGTGTCTGCAAAGTCTTTCAGTCTCCAACTATAGTGTTTCATTTATTTCCTTGCTGATCTGCTTATTGATAACCACAGATTATACATATCCTGTCTCTTTCTAAAGATGTTGAAACTGAATTCGGTTGTCTCATTGTAACATATAGAAGGATACTCCTGCAGGCATTTAGTCTGCTTTGTGTTGGGTCCAAGAGGTGTGAATAACTATATCCCCCTTGCAGGAAGGAGACATAAAGGAAACCAGATGCATAGCTTTTATGTGAAATTCTTAGTCCACAGATTTTTAGTAGTTCCTTTCCTAAGCAACCTATAGCTATAATCATATACCCTTAATTTCCAAAATTTTGACCTGACTAGCAACTGAAAAAACTTAAAAAGCCTTTGGGTCACAATAACCCTTCTGAAATTAGTGACATTTTGAAATGGCCTAGGTGATTTAGGTGTTTGAGTTTTCATTTTCTTTCAGAAGACGCTGTATGCACTACTTGGAAAATGCTCCTTGGTCTGCTTACCAGCTTTTCCTTTTAACATTCACAGGCGGCCCAAATCTGTGTCTTTCTCCCAGTCATCTTAACCTACTTCAATCTCTTTCTCAGTCTTTTAAGGCGTCTTGGTCCTTAGTTCATTTCCCCACCAATTTTGAACTCCCTGGTTCCTCAGTATCATTTCCTTCCTAAAAGACTTAAGTTCATAGGTTCTTCTCCTTGTCCTCACCAGGTAACTCTGGATGCCCCAATTATTTTTCCAACATATCCTTGACTGCCTTGTGATGTTGCTTCTGTAACATGAAGATGTCTGAGCATTTCTCTAGCTTTCTCTGCTGGGTTTTCTCTGACTACGAATTATTTTGCATAGTCTTATCTTTGAGTCAGTGTACTGTTAGATCTGCAGCTTTCTTAATGCTAGGCACATTTCAGATCTCTGTTAGTATGAAAAGAGCGGTTGACTCAACTGAGATTGCCACACCATGCTGAGATCTTAATAGTTTTAGCAAAAGCAATGTGGTGATGGGGACTGACTTGTGTAAGAGAGAGCTAGTTTTAGTTCAGTGCACATATAGGAGGAGGACCAAGCTTGTCTCTCAGTTGGTTGCAGGCAGTGGTTCAATAAATATGATTAATAATGATACTTTATCATATGAAATCTAATACCTTTTCTTTTCCAATTCATTACATGAAAAACTGACTTGTGAAGTTTATCACTGTATTTAATTGATAAGCATGGTAGGAATACTGATCGTAAAACAGCAGTCTATAGCCTCTGAGGTCCCTGGGAATTATATTAATGAATTATGTAACATATGAATTATGTTATCTTTTAAAATTTGTTATACGTTATAACTCAAATTATATTTGGAATGGAAAAACAAACATACACGAGAAAAAAACCAAAACCAACCCCAAACGAAAATACATATAAAATAAGATTTCTTTTTTTAAGTGCACAATATTTAGTTTCATTTTCTTCTCCTGAAATCAGTTGGAAAATTCCTATTGACTGGAATAGGAGTGGAGATTTTTGTAGCACTGAATGCATTTGAAAACTCTATGACTCATGTCTCTCTTTTGAGCGTTAAGGGAAAAGTCTAGGAATGCTAAGAGCTGAGGATGTGGTTGTGTCATCTTCGTCTGATGTGGAAGGGGGTTCTTTTAAGTGTATGGAAGATTAAATGACACTGGGTTTACTGCAAATTGTAAGGTTATTAATTAAATGGCCAATGCTTCTTAATGATGTGTGCACAGAGAATTATAGCTTCATCAGGTTGTTCTATTCTGGGTCTGAACTATAATGCATCCTCACTTTGAGATGGATAATTGCCAGCCTAAGTCTGGTTATGCTAGCAAACTTGAAACTTTTATGATTTCTATAGGCCTAACTGTTCTCATAGGGTTATTTTGCTGTAGCTGAATAGCTGAAGCAAGGACAGATGGCATTAAGTTAGGAGGGCTTTTGTAGAAGGTGAGGAGAGGGAAGCTTTGTGGCATAGGTAATTTGATTGTTGACCTTTCATTTCTTGAGAAATAAACTATCAGGACTAGAACACAGGGAAAGGTCCAGCTATGATAAAACTAGTTCAAAAATTTCTCAGCTTATGGCATGCATACGTGAACAAACGGTAGAGTTAACATACCTTCAAATTCACTCCCAACTTTTAAAACATGGTCTTTCCATTCTTCATCTGGCTGCAGCTGCTCTAATCATTGTTTCTGGCTATTGGTCATTTCCTCCGACTGCAACAGGTGCCCCTTCTCATTCCTGTTGAGCCAGGAGGTTTGGACAATTGCTTTCACACATAAGGCTGTCTTTGATCTAAAGTGTCCCTCTGTACATTTACCTCACACCTGCCTCTGCCCTTGGGACACGCTAAACTTCAGAGATGCATCTTTTCCCATATACCCCAGTGTGTGATGCATCCCTTTTCCATCCTCACTTGGTTCACCCATAAAGGTGTTAGCAGGGTAGAAGATATCTGCTGTGGTGTGTTGCCTACAGCTGTTCTAGGGAGTTCTAGGGTGAGATGATCTGGTCTAAGTCCTGTGTCTAGGGCTACTGAATGGTGGCCTGCTTCTAGGGGAAGTTAATGCCTATTACACTTAATAAAAAAGCAAGAGTCTGAATAGTTAAAATAAGTACATGAATGAAAAAAAAGAAAAGAAAAAAAAATGCCAGTATCTGCTAGTTGCTTCATCTTCCATAGGATCAATTGAGCCCCCAGCACTTTGTAGTGCTCTCTGGCACGGTTTTGGTAGGAAATGCTTTTCCAGATTCAGGGCAAGTGGTGTCTTTCTACTTTCTCAATCCCTGGCAAATTACTTGGTGAGGGAAGTGGGGAGGGAAGCTACATTCTTGCTTTAGACCAGGCAATTGCCAATGCAAGTCAGAATTCAGTTTGTTAAGCAATATAATACATGAGAGATGCAGAGATAATTTCAATAAGAGAAGTGAAAGAATGAATACTACTCAAATTCACTTGTGAAATATATCTACAAAATGCCATTAGGTACAATTCCCTTTGCTTAATAGAAATACAACTCTGCCTAAGCCTTTAGCAGGTCTGTAGCCATGGCATTTAATTGCCAGCTGCCTTTAAACCTTGAGCAGGTCAGCAGAGATACAACACTATCAGAGATATTTTGTTATTTATGTATTATCATGGAGTGATATATAATGTCTTGCTGAGAAGGGTCCTTGTGGGTGTCAAATACTGCTGCTGCCTGTAATGGAAACAAAGGAAAAAAAATAAAAGGCTGGCAAATAGATGTTTCTGTAAATGTAACTTTTAGTTTGCAAGTAACCTTGAGGCTAAAAGATAATTCCACCTCTGCTGGGGGGCAGTAATGGGGTGGCAGGTGAACAGTTCAACCTCTGTGTTGTTTATTGATTGAAAACAACTCCCAGCATGTGTGCCGCTTCTGAAATTTATTGAAGCCAATTGAACATATAGTGTGTGATATACACAGACTTGCTCTCTTCTTCCCTTTCCTCATTTCAATTTTTAAGTGCTTCCTAGAGACAGATATAGAACCAGTCATCATGTCTGGCATGCGGTGTGCATTTAGGACTGAAGCCAAAACCTATTGAAATTATTGGTTGTCTTTCAATTGACTTCAACTGGCTTTGGCTCAAGCCTTCAAGATGAAAGAAAAAAAAAAGGTGTATGTGTTTCTAAAAGAGCTGACATAAACCCAAACCTTGCTTAAACTCTAAAAATAAGTGGAGATAGGGTGATGCAGGGAAGAAACAAAGGGAAATAAAGCTGTGGATAATTTTGGTACCACATAACACAATTTCTTTGTGTGGATGCTTGAATTTTCAGCCTCACCTGCACAGAATTGGAGCATTGTGGACAGGGACGTGGTTCTCTTGCCTCTGGAGGGCCAAGATGGAGGGTTGTAGGGGTCCAGGGGTTGTGTTTATCCCCACACTCCTCCTAGGTGAGGCAGGCACGTGCCAGATGTATGGAGTTAGAGTTGTTCAACCCATGTGGGTACATCAGGGAGGGCTTCTTCTCAAATGCTATTTATCATGTCTGTATTGATTTCGCCAATACTCCTAGCTGCCACAAGTTGTGTGCCACATGTAATGGAAGCCTCTCACGTCTGAGCCAATTACTTTGGTCATAGGCAATTTGTTCTACAGAGGAGGGTGCTTTTACGGGATTTAGATAAATAATTATCTTTCTGTTCTAAGGAACTCCTGCCTGTAATGAAATGACACTTGTTAACTGAAACTCCTAATGACTTTCCCTTGAATGATAAGGGTGACAATATTTATTTATCTTTTAAATGTTTTTTTTGCATTAGTCTGAAGTTTTTCTTCAGATAAGGGGAAGGATTTTGAGAAAAGATGGGCTCTTTTCTCTTTAAATTGAAAAAAAAAAAAATTAAAAACACACCATAGAGATTTTGGAGTGCTGTTCTAAACACCTGGCTTTTAAACTGGATTTTATTCAGACTGCACTTGCTCCAAGAGGCCTGCTTAGGTCTCCTCTCTCTGCCCATTTCCACCCACAAGCTTGCAGGCTCTGGTTGTTTCATGGCAGTGCTTGTTTCTGCTGAGGAGGGATGATGTGTTCCCCGCTGAAATGTCACCACTGGTTGCCTGGAAGGACTGACTGAGATTGAGCACTGGTTCCCAGCATGGGCCTGGGCAGCTGTGGGTGTGTTAAATGCCTTCGAAGGTGGAAAAGGTGGAAAAGCAGAGGAGTTTAGCACTCCGCAGTGGTGCCAGCTGCAGCAGTGTGGAGTGTAGGGCTGCAGTGAGCATCAGGAAATGGTGATACAATCTTATTTTGGATACTTAGGCTGTGCCTCCCCGCCATGTGGTATAGAATATTCCTTTTATGCTCTCAGGGGACAAACAAGCTCATGTAGTGCAGGGTGGGTTTTTCTTCTAATCTGTTTTTGTTACTGTGAACTTCTAACTTCTCTGTGCTGGCCTTTTCTGCCTCGGAATTAGTGCTTCTCCTCTTCCACAGAGACAGCTTCTGCTGTTTGTCTCAAACCCTGGAGTCATACACTCAGCTCAAGCCAGAACAAGGGTCTGCAAAACCATTTTTATTCCAAAGCTAGCAGATTTGGGCTGGCCTCAGATTGCTAATGATAAACAGGCCTCCAGTGTAAGAAACATTATTTTTTTTCCTTTTCTATTGCGTTCATGAAGAATGGACTTTATTCTTTAGAAGAAAAAAAAAATATCCCCCCCCCCCCCCCCCCCCCATTTGGCTTTGGCAGCTTGTGAGAGATGACTCTGAATGATTTCTTTCACTTATTCCTAGTGGGATTGACACTACGTCATCTACTTATTGTTCAGATAGATTCAAGAAATTTATCTCTTTCTGCATCTCAGTGACAGAGAGGATGTGCTGTGCTGATTTTGTACTTGGCAGGTTGTACAGGACATAAGGCTTTTGCATTGCATTATTGCTGCTGGCAGAGCAGATCCAAAAAGATGGATGATTTGTTTATAATATTGCTTCCTATTAATTTCACTCTCTCTCACCCTGCCCCATTTTCTTCTTTGTGCCCATCTGACAGACCTTCTTCAGCTTAAGCATCTCCGCTGGTAGGATAAAATTAAAGTGTTGCAAATAAAAGTTCTCTTGGACAAAAAGGTTTCTGAATAGACTACATTAATTCTCATAAACATTTTGCAGATTTCTGATCAAAAGACTGTGCTTGAGCATTGGTAGAATTTTATCACTTACAGGATGAGGTGGCGTCTCCCTAAGCCAAGGTGTTTTATTTTGTTTCTCCAGCAGGAAATGCCTGGGTGAAAGGGATCCCCTTCACTGCCACTGTCACATTGCTCCGGCTGGGGCCATGCTTTGTTTTGCCTCGCAACCCTGCTTGGCTTCTAACTGTGTGCGTTGCTGTAATTTATGGATGCTAGAAACACTGAATCTTGAAAGCCTGGCAATAAAAAGCTTTATGCTTTATAAAACACAGTGATCCCACATCATTTCAGGCTGCCACCTCTGTTCTTTTATGTTGTTTTTCTCATTCTGTGTTTGTCATGCCTTGCAAAAGCAGGCTGCCACCTGCCCCTGCCACTGTCAGTTTACCAAGACTTTGAGAAAGAAGGAGAAATTTGTTAATGGTTAACTCCACTTGATCACCTCCTACCACATTCATCACTTTTAATCATTGTGAAGGTGCCTAATTATCCTTTCATTGTGCTATTTTAAACCTTGGTAATTTCTCCTCCATGGTGGTCCTTCAGGTATGCTCATCAACATTATTTCTGGAGGTGATATTGCTCCAGAATAGTTGTCTGCTATTGCTGCTCTGCTACAAAGGATGAATATCAAAACTCCAAATAAATGTGTACCAACAGTGCAAAACTGTTGCCATGGTCTGTCCTGCCTCTCTGTTTTTTTTCTGGCTGCAGTGTGTGCTTAGCGTGTGAGCTGGGGTGAGCCGTGGACCCGGTGCTTCTCCCAGCCTATGGGACCCAACTGTACTTTGCTCAAAGCCCTGAGGTGATCTCACTGCACTCCTACAATACCTGGTATGGTTTATAGACAAGAGGGCCACTCTCTCTCTCTGGGTGTGGAGTGGATGGACAAGAGGCAGTGGTCACATGCTGAAGATATGGAGATTGTGACTGGACATAAGGAAGAAATCTTCACCTCCGCTAAGGTGGCTTAGTGGTGGCATGGGTCTGTCCAGGAGCCCGGATAACCTCCATCCTTGGAGATGGTCAGAGCATGGCTGGTCACTGTGCTGAGTGACCAGACCTGCTCATGACAGGGCTGTGATTGAGGATTCCTGGGCAAACCTTCCAATCTCCCATGGTTCTGGGATCTTCTGCTCCTGTCAGCTATTTCTCGTAGATCTACTGTTTCATCTGCTTTGCTCCCTGTAAATACCCTCTGAAAGAGTATCCTTTTGTCCTCTTAATTATGCATGGCATTGGTGTCTGTATGCTCTTGAAATTTCCACAAGTGTCCAGAAAATTGGTACAAGCATTGATTCTGGAGCTTCAGGCATTTGGAGTTTTAAAGAGCAATGAGGGGTATTCATTTACCTAAGAATTGTTAAGGGCGACCTGTAACATGCTGCTAAGGAAAAGGAAACCGTACTGATAGATGTCTTGCTAATTCAGTTGCTGTATCATCCTCCAGACAATTTTGTTTTTCTAACTATAGGTTCCCCAGCTCTTCACAGATTTCTGCTTGGGTTATGTTCTAGTGAACTCACCAAAACATCAGCTGAAGAACCACAAGTTGCAACTTGATGTGCTCTTGGAAAGCTGAATGTGTCCCATACAAGAGTTGTTTTTAAAGAGTAGCCACAGCTTCATTTTTGAAATGTGTTCTTTTCACAAAGGTATTAGTTTTCTGGATGGCTTTAGGGTACTATTGAAATTTTGTGTGGAAAAGTGGCATTTATTTTATTCAATAATTAAAAAAAAGTCCTTGTATAAAAAAAGGCCAGCAAAATCTCTGCTAATATTACATTTTATGTGAAGTGAAGAGCCAAAAGGAGAGCTGGATGAGGCCCAAGCACTGCTAGCAACATTTCAGAGTCCTTTAGCACAGAGAGGGTTACAAGGTTGGACCATAATTATCTAACATAATCCCAATTTAAATACATAAGCATTTCTTTTGACTGGATTATTCCTATTGGAAGCAGTTTATAATTTTACAAATACTAGAGCTTTCTGAAGAAAACCACTGCAAAACTGTCAGTGAAGGGAATAGGTAAATTGGCTTTAAAATTCCACCATCTGGAGACAATCTGGAAAATTGGTTTTTAAACCAGATAATAATAATTAAAAAAGCTGTCATCCATTTTTCAACTCCAACTGTTGTTCTCAGTAGAATCTAGGTTGGAATATGGCAAATACTTTAATTGAATTCTTGTCCCTTTGCACCAAGTGTGGTGCATGTTCATGATTTGTGGTTTTACAGAAAGCAAATTTAGACACACAGCATTTCTTTTAAGGTTTTATAGCTGTCAGAAATGCCTGAAATGGGGCAAGAGAGTTGTAAAAAATCACACTGAACAAAAAATCTAAATTAGGTAAAAATGGAAAAAAATACGATGGGAAAAAATGGTGCTGTGCAAGCTTCAGTGCTGCAGTTAAGAAAAGATACAGAGCTATCAGTTTTGCCAGATTGCCACAAGCTGTGGATAAAATACATTCCTATAACATTAATTGAAATCTCTATATTAAAATTGATTGTGTGTGTTTCTAGATTGTAATTGGCTATAGAACCTTAAAAATATGCAGATACATGGGATGAAATATCTATGATGCGAGGGGTAAGTGACTGAATGGTATGAGAGAGGTAAATGATGGTTTAGCAAACCCTTAGAGCTTGGCAATTTGGTATCTGAATTAAAATTTAGCAGAAACTTTGTGTTCTTCAATAGATAATCAACAATCAAGACACATCCTGCTGTTCTTTCTGTTTGTCTTCCAGTTCTGCTTATTTAATGGTTTTCTTTCAGGCATCTCAGCACATAGCAGAGCCTGTGTAAGTTATAATAAGCATTTTTCTCAGTTTTTGAAGCCTGGAAAATGGAGCTGCAAAGAGTAGAGCAATTAACCCTGGGTCACCAGGTAGTGCAGCAATTGGAAAGGGGCTGCTCCCAGTGCCACACTCAGCTTGCTGGCATGCTGCTGGGTAAAGGAAGGTCCCCTCTTCTTTTCCTGTGGCTGGTAATCTGGGGCACTTGGCAGGCTTCTCACTTGCGCTGCTTAGCATTTAAATTTAGCAGTAAAAGTGTCAATCATAAAACGCTTATGCTTGACTCAACCTGTAAATCTGGCCTTGGGTTTGTTTCTAGGGCAGCTGCTTCAGGGAAAATCAAATAATCCCTTAGGATCTCTGTGCTGTGACATAGCATCCAGGTGTTATGATGTTTGACCTCTGAGGAGTCCTGCATTGCCTCTTTGGTCCCTGTATTTGAAGAGTTGCATGTGTGAAAGGGTTGAATACTCTCACTGGGAGTGGCAAAAATGGCCTAGATGCACTTAGTTCAAAACATGAAGGAGCTGTGCTTGCTCGGCACTGCATATTTCTTTGGCAAAATAAAAGGGGCCATATTCCCATCTGTCATAACTCTGGTGTGTTTCTGTTGAAGAGAGCTGGTCTATACCAGCGAGGATCTGACCCATCTCAGCTTGAGTGTGAAGGAGTTAAGAACGTCTGCACATTGATGAGAGAACTAAACAACTAGCTCTGGAGTTGGTGGTGTCACAAGGAGGAAGGCAGCTATTTTATCCTATTCAGTCAGAATGAAGAATATAAATATGAACTGGCTGTATGAAATTTTTAGAGCTTGTTTTCTTTTTTCTTTCTCTATGTGGTAGCCCTGAAGCAGCCTTCCCCTTGGTTTCTTCTTATCTTCCTGCATTGGAATAATCCTGAGCTTTGTAAGAGTTCAGATAAATCCCAACAATAAATTTTGATGTAGCCTTCTAAGATGTAACGGCTGAATACCATCACGCTCTGACTTTTCTGTGGGGGGTTGAAATCCATGTCTGTATATTAACGTTTAAGCTCCTCTCTAGACTTGTTTTTTTTTTCCATCAGACTTCTGAGGTGAGAGAAAACTGTTTGAAAATCATGTTATTTGTTGTTGCTGTTGCTTTTTACTTCCTAGAAGCTATTAGGAAACTATATGAATAAAAAGAGGGAGGTCTGCTTTTTGTGGTGATGCATCTTTTAAGTTAGTGAAAATTGCTGACTTGGAACCTGGTGTTACAGAAATTGGAAGCTCTTTGCAAGTTGTACGTTATGGTTTTGCAGGTGATAAACAAGGCAGCTCTTCCAGGCAGAACTTTAACAATATTGTTCCAGTTGTGCATTTTTTTTTTTTCACTATAAATCATTGGAGTAATTTTCTTCTCCAATTATAGCTAAAATTTTATCTTCTGTAGAAAACAGATGCCTGATATGCTGTGATACAACACCAACACCATCATTTCTAGGAGTGTTGGTAGAAACATTTATGCCCAGAGCTAAGATTAAAGAACAAACTAAAGTCAAATACTTTTTTTTGGTACCTGAATTCCTGTCTGACCCAAACACTCATTCTTCTGGAGCTTGGCTTCTCAGTAAATATCTTCTGAATAAATATTCCAGTCAGGATTTTAAAAGCTCTTCAGATCATTCCTGATTTTGAGTGACTTTAAGAAGCAATGACATAATGTATTAGTTGGAATTTTTCCAGTCTTACACAGGAGAAAAGTCCCTTGTTTGTTTTGCAGTCAGTACAGAGATTGTATATGTGGATGAGCTGGCAAAATGATTGTCAGTGAACCAGGCTAAGCCAGATAACATGTCCGTGCAGACTGCTTTTCAATCCAGAGAATAAATATGAAACTAGATTCAGCAATCTCATCTGAACGACTGCGCTTTATTCTGAGATGGCTTCATGCTTCCTGAAGTAATTTTCTTCCTGACAGCTCTGGAGGGCAGCATTGCACTTTGGATGAGAGGGAAGCTTGCTCTCCATTCCATTAACGTGAAAAGTGAAAAAGCGAGTGAACTGAAATAAAAAGGTAAGTGTAGGGGGCAGGGGTACAGGGGAAATAAAACACAAAACGAAACAAAAATCAAACCATGAGAGAGAAACAAAGAAAAACCAAAGGAAACACTAACACAAAATACTTGGGGTTTGAAGGGGGAGGGGAAAAGGAGGAGAGAAAAAAAGGTGTGGTGTTTTTTTATGTTGTGTATTTGTCACAGTGGGTAAAGTACAGTTCTAAAGCATTGAGATATTCCAGGATATGCTGTAAGAAACTCCTGAAATCGAAAACTACTATTTTGTTTTCCTCCTCTTCCCCATGATCTCATGTTATTCGTTGCTCAGCTATCTCTTCCTCACCTCTTCTGTTTCTAAACAGCCACCTGGAGTACTCATTTAAAACAACTGCTAAAAGATTAAATTGGAAGCATGCTTTGCCTGCAAGTTGCCTCTTAAAACAAGCAGCCTAAAAACCCTGTAAGTCCAGCTGTGCCTGATGAGAGCTGTGTAAGCAGTGTTTCAAGGCTGCAGGGAGGAGGATGAGGCTGAAATCCCTTATTTTCTTTCCTTCTGTTTCCTTCCCCCCATCTTTTATGTTGATGCCATTCTTAGTTGACCTCATCTCATTCAAATCTGAATTGTACCTTCAGCCAGGGAAAGTAAACATGCAGCCTCAATGCTGGGTTAGATAGGTGAGAGCATGGTAGCTTGTAGCTGCTGGGTGGTGTAATATGTGTGCAACCTTTTCCTACAGATTCTTTCTTATTTGCTTTCTATTAGGATCACCTATGGTCCAAAAGATGCTCTCAGAGTTTTTGCAAGTGGACTTATGCCACACAAAGCTGTGGCACTTTGCAAAGAGCTGATCAAAGTGTTTGTATTCCAGAGTCAGGTGTAAATACTGATGCTCAAACCTACTTTTGCACAAAGTTTGCCTTGGTATTGCAACTTATGTTCACTAGAGTTCCCTTCGCATGTGATACTCTTCCCTTAGTATGTGATTTTGAACTGATAGTTTGCCTCGTGCCATTTCACGTCCATGTCTTTTTTGCCTTATACGTGAGTGTTTGAGCTTAATGCAGGACTTGCTGGCACTGTGGGAATGACAGCAGAACAAGCCCGACTTGAAGTCTAGAGAACCGAAGGTTTTTTCAGAATGTCTTATACTGAGTCAAGTTTCTCAGGCTGGAAATAACACATGAGAAGAAAATACCTTGGCTGAGACCATGGTTGGAGTCCCTGGTCTTCCCAATTCAGCAAGGGGACTTGGATCTGATATCTCACATGACAAAGGTGAGATTATAAGCTCTGGACTGTTGATAGGCTCCTGTTTTTTGTTTATGGGGGGGAAAAAAGGATAATAATCCTGAGGTTAAGACTTGTGCTGATGTGTAGAGGAAATCTTTTGAAATTTTCCATGCTTTTTCAGGAAGAGCAAACTGTTTCTCATCCCACATTAAGATCTACAAATATATGTGAAAACTCTCACAAGGACAAACCTTTATGTTTGAACAGCAGCCTTGTAAACGGCATTGATTTAATTTAAATGAGAAGTTATTCTTTCCTCATGTATTTATACCTTTCGGAAAGAAAGAGGCAACATGAGGAAATGTTTTACTCTGGCTGAAAGTACAGATACGGTAGGGTATAAAAGACCACATGAAGATTAATTGCTCCTGTTGAAATTTAGCTTGACTGCACAAGGTGAGATGGTTTAATTATTTAATCATAGTGCTGCCTTTAGCTTTCGAGGCCAGAAATGTAGTGATTTTGTTCCCTTCCACACACTCCTGTGTTTAATTTATGTGACTTCTTGTACCTAACCTTCCTGTCCCTGTTTGAATAGGAAGAGGGATTAAAATTTATTTCTTGGAGTGATGGTTTATCCTTGTGCCTTTTGTATGTCTCATGTCAGCTTTAACTGATGGACTACACTTGTTACGATTGATGGAGTGCTGTGATATATTGAAGGCTTTGGCAGTTGTTGTAATTGTTCATTCACTCATATTCCAGAAGAGTCTAGAAGCTTTTAAATGAGATGAAGGTCTGGTTTATAAGAGCTGTATAAACATCCTGTGTGGCTCTCTGTTTCAGTGTCTCTTCCTTCCTTTGATAGACATTTTCCTCTTGGGACAGCTGGTTTTCTTGTGTTTTGGCTCAAGCCTTAAATAAGACCTCCTTCCTTCTACTCTAAGTCTATGCCAAGGTTGCATTGAAAGGGCTACAAGCATTCTTTTAAACCCAGTGAGAATTAGGGGCAGAAGGTATTGAAATCACAGAGAGCTTCCCATGGGCTTTGGTCGGACTGCAGGGTGTCTGTCAGGCAGATGTTTAGCAGTGGGCAGCATTTTCAGGTGCATAATTCATTGCAAGGGGTGTTGCTTTGCTTTAGTGGACTGCCTGGTGACAAGCCTAGCTTACTCTCTTTGTTTTCCTAAGGAAAGGATGCTGTGTATTCGCTTGCCTCTGGGCTGTACAACCACTTGGTCTGGTCCTAGTGCTGCCATCACAAATCCTAAGGGCTACTGAGATTCACTTGATGGTACCATACAACTATTCTTTTCATGTAAGAATAACAGATAATAATAATTGTAATAACTTCTGTGCAGCTTTGCAACTCACATTTCAAAATGTTGGTTTATGTACCTGTTAATAATTAGCGGGTGTTAGAGTGGTTTCAAGCCAAGTTCTTAATATGTGACTCTACTATGGAAAATGCTCGTCTGTTGATTACCAGAACTATGCTGGCTTAGCCCACTGGGCACTATTCAAGCAGTAGAGGAAAAGCATTCTGCTGTAGTTGCTGTTGTGTCAATACACAGTGGACGGTTTGAAATGCTTTGTGTGGTTATACCTCTGTTAGGGCATACCTTGCTCCTCTTTGGTGAGAGGAGCTGATTTCTTTTGTTTTATTTTCTGATGAGTCTGCCTGCATGTCATTCTGTGGTTGTGCCTCCTAGCTGATAATACCTAACTCAGACTAGTTCTCCTTTTCCTGACTGCTTTTATGGTGCGGTGTTTGAACTTTGGATGCTATCTCCCACCATCTCATGAAATAATAGTAGTGCTGTATGCAGAGTTTTATTGGTTCCTTAGCTGCCTTCATAACTTAGACAGAAGCAATCTAGAGATTTGCTGGCTGTTTGTGAGTCAGGAACAAGAGGGGAGTGAAGCAATCCAATTTCTGTGACAGCGTATTAGTAATATTTATCGCATCTTGACTTACATGGCAATATTCATTCATCAAGCTTGCACTGTATGTTGATGGCTTCAGGGTTATATCAGTCCAACAAGGCAAAATTTGGTTTCTCTGCTTAATAACTGGGTTTCTATTTACAACTTACCTTTAAAATAAACTTTCTCATTTCATCAGCACAAGGGATTTTGTTGCCACAGTGATCTTATTGATCGTGTTTTATCCAACTTCCAGAGAAATGGCATCTTTAGTTAAGTGGCAGTGCGTATTGATAGTATGTGACCTAAGGTTTCAAAAAATGCACTTCATTACAAGGACTCAGTGTATTGCTTCAACATATTGCAGTTTTTCTCAGGATTATGGTCCAGTATGCAAGGCAGAATTGTTTTACAAATGAATATAGCATTTCCTCAAGTGAGATATTGACCAACTATTGGCAACTAGTACCTAAAATTATCCTTTTACAGTGGACACAAATGAAAATATAAAGCACGCACATTCAAGTATAATAACTATTATTGTTAATATAAATTCAGGTTGCTGGGACAATAAGCAGTCTGTCACGCCTGTAAAATTCTCACCAGATGGTGCTGGAAGCGATAGTAAGGTTCAGGTACCTCCAGGGTTCCTCTCAAAGCAAACTGGTTGGTGTCTGCCCGGAGACTTTGTTCATCCTGTTAATCCCCTAAAACTCTAAGCAAATATTCTTTTCTCATGAGTACTGATGCTGTGGGAAGGCAAACAAAGTGTTCTTACAGAGGGAAAGCCACGGGGAGTTAACAGCAATAAAGCAGCACTATATATTGGCCACAGTAAGTAACACCACCTCCTTTTCCCTGTAACTTCAGGGTTACTCTGGGTCAGATGTCTAGTGGCCCACATGTGCTTTGGGCATGCTGACATGGCATTTACCAGGCAGATGGGAATTCACTTTTAGACTAGGGAAGGATACAGATCATTAATTTCATCACAGCATGAGGCTTGTGATATCCCATGCTGAAAAGGCTGTGTTGTGCCTTTTGGCACAGCACTTTCCCACCTTCCTGATTAGCTTCGCTTGCTGCTTATTACCAGTTGATAGTGAAATCCCAGATGCATCTGGCAAGTCCAACTCCAGATGCCAAGGGCAACTTTTGCTTGGCTAATGTGAAGGATGCTTCAGTGCTTGGTTGTGTTGCATTGCTGCCTCTAATGGTGAGATAGCCTCTGTGTCCTTACCTTACTGCCTCCAAGCCTAGGAGTGTAGCCTGTGATGCTGTATTTTGATGACTGCTCTTCCAGCTTTTTCCTTTCAGCTACCTGGGCAGTAGAAAAGGGATATCATCACATGGACACCCTCAGCTGCACTGCCATCTTCCGCAGTCCCTGAACTCAATCATCACCCATCTCTGGCCAAGGTGTCAGTTTCCCTGCTTCTCTTCCACTGTTGGAAAGGGGAGATTGAGCAAGTGATGGGTATCTGGAGCCACCATGATTCTTGTCTCTACGAAACAGCAGCACTCTTTCCTCATGTGAGATATGTGCTGTTGCAAGGCTGTTGGGAATAGGTTTTCCTCAGAAGGTGTCTCACCTCAGGGAAATAAAGTGTAGTTCTGTTCCACTATGTAGCAAGGAATAGGAGCTTAAATGTGTTTTTGATGAAGAGGCACATCTCGAAAGGTAGATAGCAAACACACAGGCCAAGCTCTTCTCATTTCCTGAGGGGAGAACTTTGCTCTTTTTACTGCTGATGCCAGCTGGTGGAGAGCTGCTTCCCTGCAACTTTTAGGCCCGGGGGAAGTACACTGAAAGATACACTGGCGTTTTAGGGCTGCAGGCTTTTAGAGATTCCCTCAATTTTAATACATGACTTTCTGCTTCCAAAAACATTCTACATTCTACAATGGTTTGCTTCACTCCGAAGAACTGAAAGTTTTTGCTCTGTGAATGCAAAAGCACAGGTTATATTTGGGTGTACAGCTCTGCCCACACAAAACACAACTCAATTGAAAACTGAATTCTTGTTTGTGTAGATAATGAACAGGTTTATTTGCCTGGAGTAGCATGTGTTTCTTTCTGCCAGGTCAAAGTGTAGTCTGAAACTGAATACAAGGTTTTTGTGAGCCAGAAGTTGGGGAAACTAGGTTAGACATTGGTAGATTTACAGTCCTGGAAAGCAATAAAGGCAAGAAGGAAACTGTTCTCTGCCGCAGCAGTGCTTCCCTCCTGTCACTTAAACCCATCAAGGTTAAAAAGATTGCCCCATCTGAAAGAACATGGAGCCATTTCTGCCATCCGCATAGATAGAGAAGGTAGGCAGCTGGGATGAGAATAAGAGGACTAGAGGCAATTCCTCTGCTCCAAATAAATGGATAATAAATCAGAAACTGGTAACCAGAGCCTGTAGCAGACCATGAAGGTTTATTTTAATCTTCTTCAGAGACTGTCTAGCAGCTGAGCAGATATTCTGAAAACTTTAACCAGAAACCAGCTTATTACTTGAATGGCATGCCCTTTTTAAAATGCGATGCTTCTTTAAAACCTAAGTCTTGTTTGATTTCTGGATCTGTTTTGCTATGTTATACTTTGAGCTCAGATGGTACAGAGATTTTTCTGAAAGGAAACTCCTCAGTTCCCAGGGATTTCTGACTTTCTGCAACTTAAATTTGATGCTAGTCCTTTCTCCGTGTCAGCTTGCTCAACAGCAAACAAGTTGGTTGGTGGCACATAAACCAGAGATAAGGAATTCTGTATGACTGGTAGGGGGTATATCCTCAGGGAACAACAGATGTGTGTAATATATCTGTTACCAAATTTGTTGAACCTTTTAATGAATGTACTTGAAATATTTGTCAATAATACAAAAGGAATAAACAGAGCATGTTACTAATTAAAAATTCAGACAAGTGTATATTTTAATTATTATTCCTTTGCTTCCTGTGGGGTTTTGGCACAGGAAATGGAAGCATTCACCAGAGTGGTAAGATGTATTTTAAAAATATGTTTTGAAGATTGCATGGGAAAGGAACTCGGGGAGCACAAAGTGACCAAATTACTTTAATTTGTAATCAAAACAATTGCTCCTGGAGAGCTGTGAACAGAATTTTGTTCATTGAATCCATTAGTTCACTGTGAATAAACTCCATTAAAAAAATTGCTTATAAGATTGCAGGATCTTTGGTAATTACTAGTATGTGCAGGGCAAGTGTATATTTGCAGTAGTTTTGAAGGTGCTTGTATGGGTAAGAGCAACAACGTGGGG
Organism: Amazona ochrocephala; assembly: GCA_039720435.1. Taxonomy (NCBI): domain Eukaryota; kingdom Metazoa; phylum Chordata; class Aves; order Psittaciformes; family Psittacidae; genus Amazona; species Amazona ochrocephala. Next base: position 70,615,111 of record CM077879.1, read on the forward strand.
AAATCTGCACAAAGAACAACTGCAGATTCACTGCCTAGTAATTTTGAAAGTGACTGCAATGTTTTCCAAATCCCATCTCCAGTTTGTTTTGCAAAATGATACGCAGGTATCTCTCAGAAGGTGCCTGATATTAACACTTCAAGCTCAGCTCCAAGCTTTAGCCCTGTATGGTGTCTCTGTCATGCATCCTTGGGAGATGGGTGCTCTGATGCCAGGTCGGTGGGGAGACTACCTGAAGTGTACCGCTTGCTGCAGTGTTTTTGCTTATTACAAGAGCAATGTGGTTCCTTACTGAGCCATTACCATCTCAAGATGCTCTGTTTCTTCTGGTGTTCAAATGGTGGGTGGAGAGGAAGACACTACTGATCCCAGTGGTCTGAAATCCTAGGAGGCAACTTTTTCTGATTAATCAAGGTCAGAACTCTAAAACTTGAACTCTTCAACCTGTGAATGCAGGAAAAAAAGTAGCATGAGTACTTTTCATGTCTCACCCCCAGCAAAACATCCTGGATGGCATCAGCTGTTGGGATGGCTATGTGGTTATGTACCCGCTGTGTGTGGCTGCTGTGGGGGAGCAGCATGAGGCAAGCGAGGCTGGGGGTCCTGAGGAAACCATGCTCACCAGAGAGAGTGTGCACCCGCATGGGTCTGTGGATATGTGTAGGGACTTGCTAAGATTTGGTTGTAGAAAGGTAGCTAGAAACTTGCTTGTACACACTAAGATTTCGGTGTAGTCCAGTGCTGTGGTTTGTCCTTTGTGTTGCTGATAGCGATCGTGAATGTATAGTTCACTGATAGCTGGTTAATTACGTGTCATTAATAAATCAATAAACCACTTCAATCCTGATTTGATTTAAACCATGTGAGACGAGCAGTTTTTCCCTGTTACTAGAAGCACTACATCTTGTAGATTATACATGAGCAGGGCACCCCAGTAGTATTGTATTTTGCAGGTGATGGCAGAAAACCAAACCACTGCAGTCTCCATGGTTGCATAAACCCTATATAAACATTTTTTTGTAAGCAACAAGGCTATTCTTGGACATAGGGCATGCCTTCCTGTAACCTGTTTCTGCTGGTTCTTGAAAGACTCGATACCACAATGACTTGTAAACCAGAATATTTGGGGAAAAAAAAAAAAAAAAGTCTGTTAAGATATGTAGTTCCCAATGTGCCTGCTGAACTTGCACAAATAGATGTAAAACTCATAGGAGTTACCCTGAACAAATCATAAGAGATTAAATAAGTTATCAAGTGTTGCTGATAGATCTCTTTGCTTTTCCTGCTATGTAGCTAGGAGTGCTTAGGTCATGCTAAAGTATCTTTTTCTTATGTTTACATGTAGCTGTGATCCTTATATGTTTTTGCACTGGGTAGCTGAAAGGGTACTTGTAATCTTCAGAGGCACTGAAGCCAGAATGCTGTATAGCTTGTAGATTCCCATGCAACGTGTGCATAGGTATGTACAAGTCTATATCGAAGTAAGAGTCCTCCTGATAAGAGCAGGCTTCAAATGCATTGTCTCTGTTGTGCTGTTAGCTAATGAAATTGCCTGTAAACTTCAGCATAGTGGTTTTGCTTATCTTTTGTCATTTCAGTAAATCAATCAGCTTTCTACTCGAAGCATTCTGAGCCATCTCCTCTTTTTGCTCAGCTTCTCTGGTGGGGAAGATAAACTAAAATCCCACTATTCAGCCCATGATATTGTGGTGCCAGTTCCCTTTGAGCCTGTTGGCAGTTGGAGTGTTTGCTTTAGAGCTCTACATCATATTGGAGTCTATGGAGAGCCATTCTTTGCTGACAGGAGATTTATAAAAGGCAGCATTAGCTGCAGCTTCCAGTCAATATGTTTCCTTCTCATTGACACAAAAAACCCAATAGTTTTGAAATATTTAAATGCAAAGCTGCCTTTAAAAAATCATTAATATTTCTATCGCTGCTGGAAGTGATAATCTAATGAAAATAGGTTTGAACAGAACAGCAGGACCTGGCTGAAATTACTGTTTAATTCTCTCCATTAAATTAGAAGCAGCAGAATAGAATGAAAAAGGGGAATGTGTGTGTATATTACTTGGAGAAAGATAAATGCCCTCAGTTCAACTTCAAAATACCTATCTTTCATGAAGTCAGGACCCTGAATCCGAGCAGAGTCATTGTTTTGTTTCTTGAAGGACTCCATAAGCTTTTAGGTTTCTCAAAGGAGTCTTTATACACAGATGATGATGAAGAAAAGATAGTTCTTTTCTGAAAGGGCTGAAACTTCCCTTTTTTCCCTCTTCCAAAGCAGATGGAGCAAATCTTTCCTTTGCTTTCCATAGGGTCCTATCAGTGAGTACTCTTAAGCTGTGCAGTAACAAGACAAAGAAAACATGGTCCCATAAACTGGAAAGACAGCAGAAAGAAATAAAACCAACAAGGTCTGTTAATCTCATGCATTGCTGTCTCTGCTTGGGGAATAGCATTTTTCTCGTACAACAGGAAGTCCATGGATTCACAGAGTTTTATTCTGACTTACATGGTTAAGTTTTGGTTTGGATTGTTCTGGAACCTAACAGATTTTAGAAACAGTTGGCAGTCCTTCCCATTTCTTACAAAATCTATGATTTTAACAAGATTATTTTTTGCTTATTTATCTCAGTTTCACTCAGTGTTGCTTATTTCATCAATCTAGTGTTTTCTGGTCCAAATTTGTGTTACAGTGGGCACTTGAGCACACTGCTGGTACACTCAAAACTGTTCTTCTCATGGCCAAACCAAAGCTGAAGTGGTGCACCAGGGCACCGTCTGGAGTGCTCCTCTTGCCATGTGGCTGCTAGGTCCCCCTGCACGTGTGGCTTGCACTTGGCTAGCAACTGGTGCAAATTTTACTGGTGTTAAAGTTTTATGTTCTATGGTGGTGCAATCCTAGTTCTATGCTATGTGTCTAAGCTGATTTTAGTGGGCAGGGAAAGTGCACTAGATTCCTGCTGTAAAAACGCATGCACAGTAGTTACACAACTAAAGGCAGTCTCATAATTAAGGATTAACATAAAAGACAAAGCTTTTTAACATCTTCCAGAGGAGCATAAAGCAGGAGATAAGTCATGAGGCATGAACCCTTTTTTAATGGCTGTACTTAGCTTTATTCAGGTAAGTAGTTCTCTTAAATTACCACTTTCACAAATGTGAAGTTAAGTCCATACATGTGACCCTAAATTATAAGCAAAACATATAATACCGAAAGTAATTTTAAGTCTCAGACATTTATTTTTTTTCAGGTAGGACAGGAAAAAAGAGGACTCTGAAATTATTTTTTTGGGTTGATTCTTGAATTAAGCTTAATTCGTTCTCTGAAAAAACAGAAAGGATTTGGATTTTTTTTGGTCATTTTATGTTTTGGTTTTGTTTATCTTTTTCTCAATGGATTATCAAGACATTTCAAGGCTATTATGTGTTTTGATGAGTTTCATGTTAAACTCTGTATCTTACAGGGCACTGTGAACTGATCTGAAAGGTCAGACTGATCAGTATTTAAAACCTCAGTATAAAAGTTACCAATGACCTTCTTGCTATCCTGACACTAAGGTTTGAACTTACCTATGCTGCTCATTGTTCATGAACCATTTAAACCAGATCCTGAGTTGTGGTGTCAAAGAAATCCAACAGATTTCTGTTAACTCTAACATACTATCTGATATTACTTGTTTGATGAAGTTTTTCAAGTCTACTTTAAAAGCAGATGAGATAAAGCTGAGCAACAGCAGCTAGTGTCCACACTGGTATGTGAATCTGATGTGTGATATGTAAGTATTTTTAAGTAAGTTTCCCTGGGAAATTAGACTTTATATGGTGGTGCAGTTTGTCTGTAAGTTTCCTCCATTCCTCTCATAAATTCTGAATGGGGGCCAATTGCAACTTAATTGGAAATTAGTAAGAATCTTTTTTTTTTTTTTTTTTTTAGTTCAGTTTCAAAATTTGCAAGAGATGTATGTAGATGGAGAGATGTGTACGTGAGTGCTGCTGCTGAGGAAGAGATAATTCAGTGGCTGGCCAGTCTCACAGGCAGCTTCAGACTGGTGAAGCTTCACTTCAGGTCTGGTGGAAGTGTCAGGAGAAAGCTGAAAAAGTATGGAAATGGTAGAAAACAGAGGGGTGCCAGGAGCCAAAGGATACACATGAATCAAGAGCCAGACCTCATTAGCTCTCTTTCTGGGGAGGGGGAATGGTGGTGTTTATTTTTAAAATAGTAATAGAGTGGATTGCTGCATAAGCTAGCTGCGCAGAAGGAAAAGAGCAGATTCTCTTATTTGCATTGAAGTACAGCCCTGTTCCTGATTTTTTTCTGCACTTGGAAAAATAGTCAGATTCTTCACTGTATTACAACCCCTGAAGCTGCCCTAAACTGTGCTAAGGATGGAGCCAGTGTAAAATGTAGGCAGCCGCAAACAGTTTCTTTTTCTCTTCTTGCCCATCTGTTCTGCTTGCTAATGCACAGTGTTTTCCAAGTCCACCCCCCAATCAAGAGCAGTAATGAACATCGCCTCTTTGTGAGAGAGAGCTAACATGTTGTCGTTAACACCACTTAGGGTCCTCCTGTTGTTTAGACTTTCATTAACTCAAGTGCTGGCAGTACTGCCGGCAGGATGACAATTTATACCTTATTACCAATATTGCTGTAAATGGCTGCTGACGCTGAGAGCAGTGTGGTTCTTCTGAGGTTGACAAGAAAGTATTGCATCTTTTTCATGCTGCCTCAGCTGGCCCAAGTTGCCTGTTACAGGTTTCACCATTAACATTTGCCTCAGAGTGCATTAAAAATTCATCATTACATGACCAAAACAAACTTTTTTTCTTTCCCTTCGTACAAGAGAGCCTTGCGTTCCATTTGTCTTCCTCCTCATGTTAATTTGTTTCTATTCTTCCCACTTGAGCTACCTCTGAATCATGTGCTTTCTGGCCATCCCACTGTATATGTTTGTACGGAGGCTGCTTTTTCTGTTGATACTGCTCATCTTACAGCTGCTGAACAGCACCAACACTGCTAATTGAAGAGGATGGTGTGGAAAGGCAGTTTACGCTTTGTTGTGCTGCACGGCAGGTCTTGCGCACTGCCATTAAGCACAACTATTTGCAGTATGTCAGGTACCACTGTCCAAAAGATGTACAAAGAGAAGCATACCATGAAGGTGAATAGCTTGGAAAAGGCAACTTTAAAAATTATATATGTGTATGTTTTTATTTTCAGTATCTTTAAAGAAATGGTGTCACTTATTGCTCCAAGAGTGACCCTGATGCTCCTTCAGGTTGCCAGGTGTGATGGCCTTATCAATGCATCTTCTGGAGTATCTGTTCCTAGTCACATTTATTACCTACCTGTAGTTCAGCTCTGCGAAGCACTGAGATGAGTCAGTGCTGATGTGCCTCCCAAGCTGTTGCCCTAGCAGGCATTCAACACAATACACAACTTGAACTGTATTTTCTGAAGAAAATAGAACGCAAACTGGGAACAGGTTGGAGATGGTGGGGTTTTTTTGTGTGTGTTTTTTGTTTGTTGTTTTTTTTTTTTTTTTTTTTTTTTGTTAGAGCTTAAAAGCAGTATGAAATGTAAGATTTCAGAACCCTTTATCCTGTAAAGCAAACGTTGTAAGATTAAACCAGTGGAAAATTAGAAGTCAGAAGATAAATTTGTATGAAATTGAGAATGTCATTCAAGATTCTTTATGTGATAGTTAGAAAAACCTTTATCATCAAGTTGATCTAAACAGTTCTCTGTAAGAGCAGACAAATCTGCTGGGACTAATGCAATATAAATTGTAAGTATCTACATCAAAAAGATAAAGGAAAATTTGAAAACCTGTTTTAAAAAGAAAAGCCTGATTATTTTAACATGTATCTCAGTGCAAATGTCTGTCCTTGGTTTCTGAGTGGTACCTGCATTTTTTTTTAAAGAGTCCAGCAAAATTTTATGTTTATTACTCACCCTCTCTCTGAATGATTCCTCTGTTTGCTTTTTAAAATCATTTTATTTCTGTACGCATGCAAATAACTATAGAGTGATCAGTTACTGCTTGTTCTGAAATGGTCTGAGTAGTTTGAAAGAACCTTCGTGAAAAGGACCTGGAGGAATCATCAACCTAACTGGAAAAAATAATAGGCAAGTTTAAGTTTCAAGAATAATCTTCTTTAGAACGTTTTCCTGATGTGGCATACATGGAAAATCAACCAGAGCCCTGAGCTCATTCTACTGTTCTCTTACTTTTAATTTAAGCTTCATGTCTAGTTCAGGAGGTTACAGTCATACTTGTTATTTATATTCATTAGAAAATAATTTTCATCATCCAAGTAATTTTTCTTTAGTAAATGTGACAAATTCATTTGGGCTTATAAATGTTTTCCTAATTAATCTCCGACAGATGGTCCAACTGGTTTTGACAAAGCTAACCTATAAGATCATTCATCTTCCTGCATAATTAACAGGGGTCTTTAAGTTTAGACTTTGAATATTGATTCAGTCACATAGGCAATTAATAATCAATCATAGAATCATAGAATCATAGAATAGTAAGGGTTGGAAAGGACCTCAAGATCATCGAGTTCCAACCCCCCTGCCATGGGCAGGGACACCTCCCAATGCAATCTCGATAAATATACTAACAGCTTGTTTAGAAACCTGTATGCTAGCCAGTTGTTGAGAAACCTGTATGCTGTTACAATTGTGCTGCATTTTTTGTAAATGGAAAGATTTTGGGCAAACAATTCCACTTCAGTTAAAGTAAGCCTTTCTGTGTTTTCCATTTTAAGTAGCAGTTGATATGCTAGAAATTGCTATAAAGCTTTGTCTTATGTAACTTGGTTTGTGCTGTGCAGTAAGTGGAGTCCCTGTTGTAGTTAGTAGAAACTTCTCTAACAGAAAAATAAAACATCCCCCTTGCTATCTTTGAAATGCTTATTCAATTTACAATATCTGTCATCAGGCATTAGAAAGAAGGCATTTATATAAGCTGCCACTAACCAGTTATGCTTGTGATGTACCAGGAATCTCTAGAGAAACCTGCGTGCCTATTATCACGAATTTGCATTTTTGAAGCACTGAATTCCACCATCACACAAAGCAGTGTAAGGATTTTGTATATTTATATCTACTGTTGACATTCCACATTTATTCTGAGTATGCATTGATTCTCAGTATATTTTCATCAGTACCATCCCAGAGTACTTTGAATCCATGTAAATAGATCAGTATCTCTCTCTTTTGGCTGGTCTTGTCCTTTGTGTTGAATGAAACTGCTCCAAATACGGAATTGTAAAAGTTTTGTCCAGATTCAGGGCCTTTTCTTGGGAAAGGTCTGGAAGCCAGCATCTAAAAGTGGCCCACTTTGATATCCTCACCTTAAGCTGTGGGAATACTAAACTCACTTATATTAGAGCTATAGGTTTGAAAGCCTGATGCTGGCAGGGATGGGCATTCTCTGGGGTGCTGACCAATCAGGAGGTAGTGCAGCAGCACTGTAGGAGTGAGAGAAAATGTGTAGGAATTTGTCCCTTTGCAGGGTGTCAGCAGGACATACCTTTACTGTTTCCATGCTTGTTGTGAACAAGGTAAAGAATTCAGAAAAATAAATGGCTAAACCACTTCTTGTTTCCAGTAATATTCACAGGGGAAAGTACACAATCAGTCTACTAAATAAGCATAGACTAAGTTATTTAGACAGCGTGTTTGTTATTTTTTAATTATCTTTTGACGCTTTAGATGCTTTAGATGATGAGAAGCATGTTTTTCTGTCATCTGTGGTGTGCATTGGTCTACATGTGCTTTTTACAGTGCTAGTAATACCCTGTGTTGCTGCGTGTATGGTCCTGCCTAGGTTGATTATATCAAAGGCTCAGGTGAAGAAGCTACAGGAGTGGTCATGTTTGGAAGAAAAAAATCTGTATAATTTACTTCTTCCTGGCATTGTCTACCATGGGAGACATCCAAAATGCAACCTCTTTGGAGCAGCCACGTCTAAAGCAATGTCATGGTGAACTTGTGGCTGCAAGTTCTTATTTTTGAGGCACAAGTCTGCAGCGGGTGCATGCCTGCGCAGGCAGAAGTTGCAGCGTGCAGGAGTCTGAAGTTGTGCTGGTCCATTAGTTAGTGCGCTGCCTTGTTCTTTCTGAGGCAAGTTAGACTCTTTTGAAATGTCCTCAGGCCTTTTGTGTGGTGTGAAACAAGTTATTATGGTATCTTATGCAAGTATGTCAGGGGTTAGCTGGTGACACCTTCTGCTGTTAGTAACATCATCAAAACCAAGCTACCTGTTTTCTAGTTGCATTTACAGCCTATAAATCAAGAGTGCACTTTTTACCCAGCTGAGGCATATTTTGGAAACGAGCCTACAGCCTGCAGTAACATCTAATGACCAGGTGCTGCTGTCCACGCTATCACCACAATGCAAAATTTGTCTGTTAGAAAGAAACTGAAATAAACCCTCAGCCATTAAATAACCCTTGTTTTGTTTGGATTTTTTGCTTGAGGGCATGGATTCTGTCTGTTCTCCCTTAAATGTTGTAGTGGCATGTTTCAACCATAAGCATGTAAAGCTGTTTCCCTCCCTCTTTTAATTACAGATCCTTCTAAAGAATATTCATGGGAGAACCAAGTGTGAGTTTCTTATACATCCAAAATTTTCACTAAGGTTGAAGAACTTGTCTGAATATTAAGAATGATTTTGCAATGTGTTTATTTTTAGATCTGCTTGTGCACCCTACAAGCTAACTGAATTAAAACCCAAAGGATAAGAACTAGGTAAACTGCTTATAAAGGTTTTACTTTTGTTCTTCTGTTCCAGTGAATTTTTTAATGAAACATGAGAGCAGATAATTAACAGTAAAAGAACAATAAATCTGAGAATAATGAAAAAATAATTCACTATAATTCTATTGCAGTTAGTCCAGATTCTTACTTTTATTGTTCAACTGATTATATTGAAGGCAAACAATAACCGGCTCCTATAGATTGTTTGTGAGAAGAGCTCTAGACTCCTCTTTTTTTTTTTTTTTTTTTTTGTCCAAATATTTTCAGAACTATATTTAATGTAGTTTCAGGGAAAGGGCTCCAAGTCCCTTCAGGCTGTTCAGAAAGTCCTTGGTTCTTCTTATTTCATTATTCTAGTACATAAGGAATCAATCATGCTATGAGGCTGCATGGAGACCTCATATCAGCCTTCCAGTATCTGAAGGTGGCCTATAAGGATGCCGGGGAGTGACCCTTCATTAGGGACTGTAGTGATAGGAGAAGGGGTAACAGGTTCAAACTTAAACAGGGGAAGTTTGGATTGTATATAAGGAAGAAGTTCTCTACTGTTAGGGTGGTGAGGCACTGGAATGGACTGCCCAGGGAAGTTGTGAATCCTCCATCGCTAACAGTGTTCAAGGCCAGGTTGGACAGAGCTTTGGGTGACGTGGTTTAGGGTGAGGTGTTCCTGCCCATGCCAGGGGGGTTGGAACTAGATGATCTTAAGGTCCTTTCCAACCCAAACCATTCTATGATTCTAATTACTTTCCAGATCTGACTTGATCTTGCAAACTGGCAAGTTATCAGTGTAAGACTGCCCAGGGTCTTTTGGCAGGATAGGCCAGCTTCAGTTGGATTTGGATAATATAGCTAGGATTCACATCCAGAAAACCCGCAGTATGTAAACATCTTCTGGATTCCCATTAGCCCTAGCTACAACTTTGCAGAGAAATCCCTTTCTTTGTGGTGGTTGCTTGTTTAACCCTGAGTAGTGAAAACTGTTTGCTTGTTTAATCCTGAGTAGTGAAACCTGTTGTCTTACATCTTGCCTTAGGTTGTCATTTCCACTGCTAAAATGTAAGCATATGAATGAGAAAAGCAAACCAATTATATTAATCCAAGACAACAGGTTTATTTATTCTGAAATGTGGGTGAGATGAATTGATTCAAAAATGTGGATGAGCTTGTTCCATGATATGACAGAAAACAGAAACAGACATGCGCTTTCACAATCAGCTTCAGTGTGGCCTTTTGAGAGTAAAAAACTAATACAAGCTCAGTAGAATGAACATTTGATCTGAAGAGACTTTTTATTCTTCAGACAATAACTTGAAAGGATTTCTACAGGGGGAGGGATCTGAGAAGAGGTCATACAGTGCTGGAACCCAGATTCCCAGTGCTGTTGTAGCCAGTGTGCTTCGGTAATCATGTGCTGGTGGTTGCGGCAAAAGCAGCTTAGGAGAGAAACTGTGACATCTCAAAAAAGAGTACAGCTGGAGGAAGAGTCATCAGTGGGTAACAGAAGAGCAGAACTATTCAATGTTGGAAAAAGCCTGAGCAATGTGAAGGCAATGGCATTACTGATTTTGAAACTGAGACTCTGGAATCCGACATGCTGTGAACATTTCTGCCTTAGTTTTTGATAGAAAGCACCATGTCTTGTGCAAAATTAATGAAGTCCTCAACAGAGAGAAAAAGGATGAAGACTTCCCATCTTTGGGAACTGAAGGCACCCCATGATACGAGGGTGCAAACTCAGGAGAACATCTTTTCAGTGATGGCAAAAACATGGCTGTGTGCAAGCAGCATGAGCTGAGCTGATCTGTGATCCAAACCGTAGGAAGATGGGAGTTAGGGAGATGCAATGGGCTATACACTTCTATGACCTGTGAGTTGCACAGGAAGTGTCTATATTTTCTTTTGAGAAATCTTGGGCAAAAACCTGGGATCATGTGCAATGAAATCACTGTTAGTAGGCCAAATACACTGCGTATGTGTTGCGCTTGTGGAAGAAGCTGAAATGATAAGACTGTAGAAATTGCAGGTCTTTTTGTGGCCATGTAGCCAGATCCTGCAGGGCAGGCAGTGCAAGTCCAGGATGTGTCACACCCACTACACACATGACAGTGGCCATTTGTCTGGTATGTGAACTGAGCTGTTACACATCAAAAATCTTGAAAAATGCACTGATCTAATAATAAATAGTAAGTCAGCATATGCAGAGTATCCAGGACTGACCCCTGCAGACTATTACCAGTGTCCCAAGTTTTCCCATTTTTTTTTAAGAGCCATTTGAATGTGGGACAAATTCATGTTGAGGGACTGAAACTAATATCTGTGTGAAAACTTTCTTCTAACCAGTTTTATTTGATATGCTCAATTCTGGAAGAGCAGGAAACTGCTCTAATTAGCTGAACCCTAGCGACCTAGCAAAGTGCACTTGCCTTGGGAAGCAAAAGGTCTTTCCAGTCATCTGGTGGAATTAATTTCTCATGAATTGCTCCACTTCTCTGCTCGGGTCACATCTGTAACAGAGTTCAGTTTATAATGGCCCATCTTATACACTGCAAGCGTATGGTTAAACTGTGTTTCTCTTAACCTTACTCCTTTTCTTTAAAGTGAATAAACTTTGGTGAAGTTTTCCTGTAGCGTGTATCCTCTCTGGCAGCTTTTCCTGATACTGATCTTTTGGCTCCAGATCTGACTGACATAGATATACTGTCAAAAGTGTGGAGAGAAGGCTTGGCCTGGAAAAATGTTCTGGCAAACTGTGTGCACAGCGGCATGGCTCATTTGGTTGTACAGCTCAGGTTTATGAGTGGATTTCAGTTTCAGCCTGAGAATTACACTTGCCCCCCTATGCCCTTGTATCTTAGTGCATGCATGAAAACTGTGCTGGGGAAGGTGAAGGTGAAAGGCTGCAGGGTCAGCACTGCACTGGGTAACTCACTACAGGGGGATTATGCCAGCTTGCTTGTGGTAGGAAAGCTAATGGAGTTAAATTTCTTTGAAGTAATCCCTTTGGATTTTGATAAAATTTATGTGCTAAATTGCTTTAAAACATATACTGGCTAAGAAATACATACATATAGATATATGCAAAATATATAAGCTTAGCCTGTTTGAGTCACTGAGGCATTGAAAAATGACTGTCTTTTAGGCAGAGAGTATGCACGCATTTTAATGGATATTGTAGGGATAGAATGACCTGAACTAATTTTAACGTTCATGTAGTTGTATTCTAGTCCTAGCAGTATAGAGTTGGCAGAAATGAGATTTTCACCAGCTGCCTCACTAGTTATCAGGACCAAAACCTAGGTTCCTTCCCTCCCTCCCTGGAGCAGTTGTGTACGGGGTGCACAGCCTGTTTCTTATCCCTGACAGCCTCTTTTCTCCTTAGGGCATAACAATGCCAAAGAAGGAAATCTTTACTGGGATCATGCTGTTTGTACGAGTTCTTTTTCCTCATAACATAGTGTGTAGCAGTTCTTCAAGTGCTCCTTTATGGTTGGTGTTGAAATGGGCCAAATGTTTTTTCTCTGATATGTTTTGTCTTAAATGTGAATGTGATAGTGTTTATTTTTTTTTTTTTTATCAGGACATAGAGAGAAGGTTGAAAAAGGAGCAGTGGAAATGTTTCTCTATCTTTTTATGTCTATATATAGCGAAGTGGATGGTGCTGAATGCTCAACATGATACCATGCCATCAATGACATGTAGGATGTAATGCACCAAAGAGCTCAATTCAGTGTTGCTGGATTCTTGTTGCTCTGGTGGGAGCAAAACCAACAAAGACACAAGGAATAAATAGGGCATAGTAGGGAAAGACGTCTGCCTTTTCTTCCTCTGCCCAGGTACACAGAAATGGTGAAAATAAATCCTTAGAACTAGCAAACCCTCCGTATTTTGGGACTGCAGTTCCTGTGAAGAGACGCATTGTGTACATTTTTCAATGCTACTTCAATAATGGTTATGAATCTCTGTTCCTAGAACTTACAGACAGAATGACATCCACAGTAATAAGTATTGTCACAGTAAGTGATCTTTCCTTTTTCCTCAGACTTCGCCACCTGTCAGCAGCATGGCAGTAGCTGCTATGCAAAATATTAGTAATCAACCATTTGATTTTCTTTTTTCCTTTGTCCTCTTTCTTAACACTTTGTTTATAAAAGCTGCATTTTCATGAACACCAGCACTGATGGAACTACGCTTGAAGGTGTGAACCTTTCAGAAGGTGGGCTGTATTTGTGGAAGCCTTATCTTGCATTTCCTTAATAAGTTTAGTGGGCTCTTAACTGGATTAGTAGTGCTGACCATAACAGTCATTAAAAAAGAGTCTGGCAGTGACTTTTTTATGGCTTGTCAGTATTGCTGGAAATAATTAATCCACAGTGCTTAGGTATAAATTAAGGACTTATATAGTGATTTTTATCCCCCACCCTGGCCAACATTACTTTGTACTAGGCAGCTATAAGTTTCAAATTGTGCTACTCCCTCTTTGGTCAGCAAATCATTCATATTAATGCACTTTCAGCCTCCTCAGGAGGGATACATTGTTTAGAATTATCATTAGGAAATATTACCCTGTCATCTGCAGAACAGTGTTTACATTTGGTATCCTGTGGCTGCTGGCAATGACCTGTCTGCATAATGCTGGGAGAGTGTTTAGAAGTACTGAAAGCTGCATTCTTTAATAAATGCAAACTGTGACCAGACAATGATTAGTTAAGTATGTATTAGGGAATAATCCTGTAGGATAGAATCATAGAATAGTTAGGGTTGGAAAGGACCTCAAGATCATTGAGTTCCAACCCCCCTGCCATGGGCAGGGACACCTCCCACTAAACCATGCCATCCAAGGCTATGTCCAACCCCACCTTGAACGCTGCCAGGGATGAAGCATCCACAACCTCCCTGGGCAACCCATTCCAGGGCCTCACCACCGTCACAGTAAAGAATTTCTTCCTCAGATCCAATCTAAACTTCCCCTGTTTAAGTTTAAACCCATTACCCCTTGTCCTCTCACCACAGTCCCTAATGAATGGATGAGAATACTCATTCTTGTGTTCCAGCTCACACACCATCCTTGGGGATCACTTCTTTTCTTGTGAGAAATGCTTTCCCAGGATGGATTTGGCTTTGAAATGACCAGATGGCAGCTTTTATATTTTTGCATCTACTTTTTGTGATTCGTGAATTAGCCTCATACAAGGTGATTCCTGCTGTGCTACAAACAGGAGCCATGAGAATCATCTCCAAGCTGATTTTTAGATCCTTTGCCAGATGCAATTGGGCTGAGAACTGAGTTACTCCAGTGCATGAGAACAGATCCCCTGAGTTTTAGGCACAAACTCAGCCTGCTGGTGTTATTGGTCACTGGTGAAAAATTGTGATTGTTCTGTTCAGGCTTTTTGCTGCTTGAGACCTATATAAATGCAGCCCAGCTTGCCAGATAGGGCATATTGCTTTCTTTTAGGTTTTTTTTTGTTTTTTTTTATTTCCACCTGGTCTGCAGATTATTTTTTTCCTTGTTTACAAAAAAAGTCACGATAAGTAAAACAACTTTCCCATATCCCCTTGGAGTTTAGATAAAACTTAAAAGAAAAGAGACAGAACTATAGGTCACCAGTCACTGATAAGATCAAGCTTAATTAATTTGATGTCTTATTGTGGAGTTGTCCCCATGTGAGATTATTCTGAACATGTTCCCCAGCTAAGCGTTGGATGTTTTTTGTTGTTGCTGCTTGTGAGATCGTATCTTTGAGAGACTATTTAGATGGCAGAGTTTCTGCCTGGTGGGAAAAGGTTTTCAGTGCTTGTCTATTGATCTTACAGTTCTGTTGCAGTGGGAAATGAAACATCGAGTGTGTTTATATCCTTAGAAGCAAAGAGCAGTCTTCTTCCCCCTGCTTTCTGAAGATGTCATATCTTGAAGGAAAGGAGAACAGAAAAAGAGCAAATTTATTCTCAGAGCTTGGAAGACGATGAATTATTTATCCTTTGAAAGCTTCCACTATCTTTGCATGAAAGGAAGTTCTATTATTAAAAGCAAGGGTTTCTTTTTCTGCATGTCAATAAGAGGGAGATCAGAGTTGACTGATTATTGAGATGTCTTTTTCCTTAGAGAACTGGACAGCTCTAGCTGGTTGGCACCAAAAAGCTGTTTTTAAAACAACAAAGTTGTTAGATTTGATATTAATGTGGGATTGGAACCCTGCTAAAAGGTGTGTGAGGACCAAAAGATGAAACAGATGAAACCGGGCCTTGGAAAGGTTTATGTGTGACCATGTAACTTAAATGTTTATCTATCTGTTAAATATATTGTATCTAAATTTTTTTGTTTAATTTTTCAGCCAGACTGTGATTATTCTGACTTCTTTCTTTGATTCCTTAGTGTCTACACGTGCCAGAGAACTTGAAAATAAGCTCATTCCACTCAAAGACAATTAGCATCCCACCCTGGTACTGTTTCTTCTTCTGCCTTGGCTCTACAAACTGAAAGTTTGAACTCTGTGAGAGCCAAGCCCCACAGACTGAGTAGGTATATTTTGTCACTTGGGGTACTGCACCTCAGCATTTATCTATGTTTCTGAGGGGGCTTTGAGGAGTGATGTAAGAGATGTGCATCTTCTGTTACATTTGGGCATTCCCTGTGTATTGTGTCCAGTAAAGCACTAATTTCCGCTCAGATTTGTAAGACAAGAGTATACACACTCATAATTTTCCGCAGTCTTGTCTCTCACTGTAAGCTGTCATGAGTGATGGCCTGGAATCAAAACACTGGGCCAACTAAATATTTTTTTGGGATGTGCTGTACTGTTGGAGCCAGTGTCTTTTCTCAGTGTGTTTGCAGAGGATTAGAGTTCCTGAGTTGGAAATACCATCCGACAGATAAACCTGTGGATACTGATTTACACCTGACTTCACTAAGGCTGTTATCCGGGTAGTGAAGTCATATAAGTTGATCTCAGTGGCATAGTGATTTTGGGTTAATTACTGGATCACACCGTGGAAGGCACTCAGCATACACAGAAACCTCCAGCAGACCTGGTGTCTCCATCTTGGCCTTGCGTCCTACTTTCCCCTCTGGTTTTAACATGATCCTGGTTCCAATGTGCTGCCTTTTCAGTTGCAGCATGGTGGCTCCCAACACAGGATGCAGCATGGTTCTCTTAATATTCAATTAGGATAAGATTCTATTACCCCTAGAAGGAGCTAGAAGTTTAAGTTTCCTTCTCATCGGAAGGCTAGTAAAGTGTTTGCTGTATGCCTTTCTTATGCCTCTTCCCCATACTGATCAAGAGATGGGGGTAGAGAGCCCTTTTCCCTCCAAAGCCTTCCCTTTGCAGCCTTCACTTAACAAGTGCTTCCACTGTTTTTCCACCTCTGGTGACCCCCCTTCCTGAACAAAGGAGTAGGCAGGGAGTAGGGTAGCTGAACAAATCTGGAATAATTTTGGTAAAGGAAACTGGTTTGAATAGAATTGCTTATTTTCAAGCAGTATTGCCTGCATTGAAAGCGTGACACATATAAGATGTGGAGAGATGTTTCCAGTGTACAGGGTAAAACAGAAGGTGCAAGCATGTTTTCATGACAACTGCTTGCAGTGAAGGTGGCAAACTCAGTGTCAATGTGTGGTCCCATGTATGTACCCTGTGCCACAGCCCTGACCCAGCTGCTGGTGCTGCCCCTGAAAGGTACTTATGGGGCAATGGCAAAGGGGGATCAAGGGGGATCTTGTTTAGCAGAAGGTGTTTCCCAAGGCCTTGAAGGGGTTCAGAAGGTGTCTGCCCCTCAGGGCCGCAAACAGGCACCTGTTGTGAATCTGGAGGAAACACTTTACCAGTGACAGGTACGCTGACAATGGTTATACCATGTTCAACGTGACTAACTACTGCAGCAAAGGTGGCGTGGCCTGGATGCCAGCAACTTCTGGGGACGTACTCTTTGTAAAGTTGTGCCAAAGGCCTTTGCTTCCTGTCTGTCTAGTTCCTGCCTTGGCTGGGAAGGTTGAGTGGAGGGCAGGTATTCCTATGGGTGTTGCAGTCCCTTTCCCAGCTGCAGAGTGTATATATACAGCCACTGCAAATCGCATCTTCCCCGCACATGATGGCATGGCAGGTATTGCTTTTGCTCTTGAAGAAAAAGCAGTCAACCTAACATTTACTTAATTGAAATATTTAAAAATTAGTTTCTTATGTGTGGGAACCAGTGTCTTTGCCCCAGGCAAATCCTCCTCATTCAGGGAAGCAGAGGCCCATACTACTTGTCCTGTCTAGGCTACTCTTTCAGGGCATCTGTAAGCAGCACTTGAAGTCAAACTTGCAGGAAACTTTAAAGGACAAATCCCTTCAGTTATAGCTAGCTAAGTAAGTAAAAGCCGTGGCAGTTTTAGTACTGGTTAGTATCCAGCTATTTAGCAAGGTGACTCTCCTGCTGTAGTTAGGTATTCTGGTCACCACCAGGACTATATGTTTTGTTAAGCAGGCACCATAAAATTGTCTCCTTTACTGTTTGGTTTTCTATTGTTGCCAGGCTCAAATGGTCTTAAATGTCACTAATATGGGTTGCCTCATTTTTTGTTGAGTGACTGCAGATTATGACAGGTCTGTCAAGTCTCCCGCAGTTTTCACAAAAATCCAATAATGAAAATAGCCACAGATCATTAATTGTAAGCATATGTGGAGCTATTAAAAGCTGCGCCCTGGCAAAACATTTTTGCATACACTCAGTTTACAAGCATATGAGAGGCTTCAACCTCTTAAGATGCTTTGCTGCATTAAGATCAGAATTCCCCAAAGAGTCCAACACACCTCTAATTATTCTTTAAGGCAAAACCAACCTCCTCCAGATACTATTAATAATGCTCGCACATTAAATCACTTTTCATGCAGTCACCCTCAAACACTGTATGTAGTAGAATCCAGTGTATAATCAAATAATACAAGAGTTCAGATAAAGCTGGCAGAAATAGGGTTCTGAAGCGATAATCTTGCATCACTGTATGTGCCACACAGCAGATAATGCAGTTCAATCTTTGCTTGTTTCTCTTTACTGAAGCACAAAGCAGGCTCCAGATGTCTAAAGATTCAGGCTGCTTATACCCAGTTCTTATATCTCTGTGGCAGCATAATGTTCTCTGGGGCTGGAACATGCAACTGCCCTTCTTTTCTAACAAATGAAAAAGTGAAGAAGAGATGAAATCAATGAGGAATGTATTTGCTACTAACCATTTACCTCACAAAATGGAGGATGCAATTCAACTTGTGCAACATGTATATATCACATTGATTTCCATCAGAAGACAGGCAGAAAACAGGTGCCCTGAAGGCCCATTCTTAATGTGGCTCAATATCTGCACCATTGTATTATCAATGTGCAAATTGTCACTTGTAGGAAAAAATATTTAAGTCTTATGACCTTAATTTTTTCTAAAGACAGATTTATGCTTCTCCTTTTTCTCCTATTTTCAGGTGCCCATTACTTGTTATCTTTGACAGCAAATCCCAGGACACTCTTGAGCTCAGGAAGAGCACTGAACCCCAGCTCTAATTTCTTGAAAGAGTCATGCACAACCTTTGACATAGTTGATTGACGGTTTGTATAGCTACGGCATGCAGTTGGTGTGTGATAGGTACACTCCAGTTTCCCTACAGGACATGAATTTTGTAATACTCTATCTCTGAATCTCAATTTGTTTCATGAAGGAGATTGTAATGGGGAATTTCACCTCTAGGCAATGCAAATAATTCTGCAATTTTGGTTGTTTGTAGATTACTAACAAGATTACTTCTTGTGATTCTGAGGTAGGGTGCCTAAAGTACATTTACATGCAGAAAAATTTGTGCTGATGGTTTTTGAGCATTGCCGATGGTAGCGACAGGTAGTAAGCACTATTGCACTAGATAGCTGTCAACGGAAAAGAACAGGAGTAAAAGCAGACCCACTCTGTTTACTCCACAGCGTAGAGGTGGATTCTATGAGCCTTTTTTCCCCAAGGTATTTCTTGTAAGAAGATAAAATTAAAGCTGGATGGGTTCTGGTGATGATCAAAGAAAATAAAGGAAAGGAGAAATATGCTTCATTTTTATTATCAATTAACTATCTATAGATAACTGGTCAAATATTTGTTCTCAATGCAGATGTGAATCAGAGCTGTTTAGAAAATTGTCTGTGGGGAAAAAGGAAAATGGCAGAAGTTGAGGTCCCTGGATATTTTGGGAGTAAATTCTTGACTGATCTGGATCTTCTTTAGTTATTTAGGTAAATTACTCAAAATAGGTAAAGTTGTCAACATGACATATTAACTCGAGGAATCACCCATTTCTTGCAGTCTTAAAAGTGTTAGTATACCAAAATAAACATCAAGTTTTATATTTTTGGGATCCTGACCCTGAAAATAGGCATATGTTTAGGACTTCATAGTATAGTTGTCTGGAATTATATGCTTACAAGAAGAGCTGGGATCTTGGGTTTTTTGAGGTTTTTTTTTTTTTTTTTTTGGATAATATGGAAAATATAATTCGTCTTGGGTTTTTTTTTTTAGGAAGTGTGGACAGAAAGAAAAGCGTCCTTGTCTAATAACATTTGTCTTGTTTCCTCCTTTGACTGTAAAGAAAACCCCAAAAATGTGAGTATTCTTTTTCTGGCACGGAAGTTGCTGCTGACTCTGGAGATTCAGAGTGAGTGGTAATGGGAACTTGGAAACTCCAGAACTCCTATGTACACTACAGACATTTTCTACAGTTTGTAGTTTAACTGTGGCAATTCATCAAATTACAAATTAAGTCCTGATAACAATAAGGTGCAAGACCTAAACAATTCTCCTTATTTAATTTGTTTTCTTTTTAAGCAGAACAAAAGGGATGTTTTTGAAGCATCACTTCAGCTCCAGGAAAGGAAAGAGAGGGTACTGCTTTTGTTTCAAAGTCCATGTGTGACAAGTATGAATTTGGAGGTCCTAAAAAGTGATAAGCTAATAATTTATTATTTGAAAGTGATAAGCTAATAATTGTAAATGCCTATGAAAGGTTTATCTCTAGAATTCTGATCTCTTTAAACTATGACACTTTAAAGATGTGAATAACTCTGTTGCATTAAACCACCTTGCTGTAGAAACTCAATTTATTTCCTGAATGAAATGCAAAAAGAGAAAAAAGTAACCTGTATAATTTTGCACTGTGACATAAATATGGCTTTTATGATACAGTTTAGATGAAATGGGAATTACAACATATTTAGCATGACGAATTTGATAATTACATATAGAAATTACCTTAATGCCTAAAGTACAAAGGGTTTGACATAATACGGATGTGCTCATGCTAGTTTGTACACAGAATACATGGCCATTCATGTCCTCAGCTGATGTATTTAATTTTTACTCAATTAATATTTTATAAGGTTTTGGAATTGCATAGAGTGTCTGTTTCTACAAGAAACTCACACAAAGTTCAAAGCAGAATGCAATGCGTTCAGTTTTTTTCTGTTTATTCTCTCCTGTGTTCCTGGAATGCCTTTACATAAAGAAAGATATAATTTTATTGGCTGCAAAATGTTTTGGCATTTGCTGTAATGCTAGGGGTTTACACTAGAGCTGTTCATGCAGATGTTCTTTTCTTCTCTGTGTGGTTTGTTTTGAGTCCTTTGTTGCTCTTGATGTGAGAGGTGCTGGTGTGAACTCTGGGGGAGCTTTGTAGGTGCTTTGGAAACCCATGGTCAAAGGTGTCCGAGGGTTGATTTCATTACCGAAGATGTGATGCCAAATGCAAGTCTGAACAACAAAGGAGGGAACAACAGCCACAAGTCTTAGCATTGTATTGAGGAATAGGAAACAAGCATATGGGTAACAGGGCAATTTACAGTTGCAGACAAAATTATCATGTGAGTTGAGTGTATCTAGCATATATTTCCTAAGGATGAGAAAGACGGTGTCCTTGCAACAGTATGTCCCACTGTTGCATAGAGTTTTGCTCAACAAAATCTTCACAAATGAATAATCTCTATTTCTTGCTTTACTTGTTTCTTTAAAGAAAAAGAAAAAAAAGTAAAAGCTAATGGCCGGCTAGCCTTCCTCAGTCTTTCTTGTCTACCTATTTCACTACTTTTAATTCTCTTCTTGCTAATGCCAGAGCATATTTTTAATACATGGCATTATATGAGATGGCCTTTTTAGAAGCACAGGTAGGGGATCTCAATTTTAATGAATTAGCTTCTACACTAAAATCCTTCAAAGCAGCATAATCTTCAACATGGTGACCTTTGAGAATATCCTTGTTAGTTAGGTAAGGAGCTGAAGAGAAGCTGCTAATCTAAAATGGGTAAGCCTACAACCTGATTTTCTGTCATGGAAAAATCACCTAAAATGGGTAAGTATAGCTTTAAGTCTACTGTAGCTGTACCCAAAAAGTCTAGTTGTTCTTGGGGCTCTTCTGGTATAGCATAGATGGACACAAAAAATGGGTTTTATTGCTGTGTGCTGGAACTTTGTCTTCAAATTGTCCATGCCTCTGTGCAAAAGAGAGATTCAATTAAAAAATTAATCCAGTAGGAAAATAATGGTTATTGCAACTGCCATTTATGCTGCTAAACCCTTGAATGAGTAATTGGCAAGGTATGATGTACTGAGGCTATAAAGTATATACATGTTAATGCTTACATTAGCATGCTCACATGAGCTGTTAGCCTGTGGTCATTTTTCTCCTTATTTTCCCCTTTCTGTTTAATTCTGCATTGTCCACATCCGTTCTCCTGAAGTACTTCCTAGTGCATGAATAGATGAGCGTGTTGTACTCTAGTGGGGCTGATGCTCATGAGAAAGGGGGAAGTATATGTTATTTTGTTAAGTTATTCAGTAAGAGAGAAATTAGCAGGCAGCTCTTAATGTACCTGCAGCTGGTCCTGCGTAGGAGAGATCTTCAGTACACACAAGAGCATAGTTTCTCTTTGTAGAAATGAAGACAGGTGCGTGGGGCTCTGTGCTGGGCAGGCGACATTACCAGTATCAGTTACTATTTCTTCTTTACTCTTAGAAGAGGCCCTCTGCTAAAGGGGAATATGATTCATTCCGTGGTTATTACCTGGTCATAATTTTCTAAATCTAGATGACAGATAATGAAACTTTATCCTGACTTCTTTTCATCTTTTCAGTCCGGCTCCTTTGTGGTAGACTCTAGGGCAAATGGCATGCTTTTCATTAGCTACTAGCCGTATTCCTGTATTAGTGCAGGCTGTAAAGTGTGAGTTGTTTTTCTGGGAGTGTTCATAGGGGTTTAGTGTGGGTTTTGTTAATGTAGAGCTCTATGTAACTACCTACAACTCAAAGACCTGTCTCTGAAAATGCTTAGGTTGCTTTGTCTCATTGATTTTCTTCATTTACCAAGGCTTATAAAGCATCTTCTTTAATAAGATAGTAGTTCTTTGATGTCCCAGCTGCAAATATCACCTATACTTATACCTTGCCTTTACTTGGAAAATATCATACAAACATATAGAAGTTCCAAATTATCCAATCTATGCAGGTTAGTACTGGCATTTCTTGGGAGTCACAACCCAGGGTAGCTGAAGCAACATCTGCTGTTCTGGGAAATGATGTGGCTCTTTGCTGATGTGCTGGAGCCATGAGCTGGCCCTGACCCCATATGTACATCTTCCACTAGTGATCCCCAACTCGTACCTGCTCCCTCAGAGGCTCCAGCATGGCAGACATGCCTGTGAAGCTCCTTCTACCGAACAGAGGCCCTTATTCACAGGGGACATGGACTACCAGGCAGAGAGGTGAAATTTCAGCACATACCAAAGCATGGGGTTTTCTTAAGAGTTTCACACAGAATAGCAGAGAGTTTTAATATTGCTATAATGCAGCTAGTCTGTATTTAAATCAATTTTTAACAAAGCCTCTGTGGAACTTTCTTAAACCTCCTCAGCTATAATTACTATAGTTATGTATGTTTTATCTTTAAGCAAAGCTTGAAGCATTGTAAATGCAATGTTATTTGTATGCTATTCCTAAATATAACAGTGAGCATTACCATGTTTGTACTGTGAATGCTTTTAAGGGATTGAGCTATTTACTGCAACTTTTAATTGATTTGCTACTGTTTAGAAAAGCCATCTCCTGCCACAGCATGAGGACCTTGTGATACAGGCTATCAGTGGAGTTAAATTTGGTAGTGAAGCTTTAAGGAAGTTTTTACAGCATTACATCTTAGCCTTGTGGTGAACTGTCTGCAATTTATTGCTGTGTTTTGCAGCAAGAAACTGGAAAAAGAGATTGATGTTGGAATCATTTTATCTCCTAATGTCTGCATAGACACAGTTAACCAGTGGCATTGGCTTTGCTGTGGGTTTACAGCACTTTTTAAAATGATCCATGGGAAATGAATAAATCAATCAAACTTACCCATTCTTTTTCTGGGGATGGATGAGGAGCTTTTTCATTCAAAACTAGTTAGGCTACTTCTATGCTTTGTAATGAATCTAGGTTAATTTCCCAATGTTATTTGGTTTTAACATTTAATTTCTGCAGATATTCTTTTACTAGGAAGTGACTGAAGCTTTCCTGTTCTTGGCCTTTAGCAGCTGATACTGTGCATGGCTGTGGTCATATTGCAAATATTGTTCCCTAACACAACCAAGTTCAAAGGCTTTGTTTTTGTGGAACTTTAACCTCTCTTGCTGATCATTGGACTCTTTTCCTACTCCCTGCAGGGAATGGGCCCTCAGTTTTATCTCCAAGCATTTCTAAGCAAGACCACTTGGACCATATTGCACGGGGCAGCAATGCTGTCAAAGCAGCTGAAAGTCTTCCTCTGTGTTGAGCAGCTCATGGGACAAGCAGGTACTCTGCCAAATGGGCAGTTAATATAACCTGCTGCCAGTTACTATTACTGTATCAAATTATATTATACTGTATTGCATTATGTTGTATTTGGAGAGAGACTTTCCAGTTAGATGGTCTGGTAGGTGTAACATGCTGTAGGGAATCAGCCTGGATCAAAAGGAGAGTGGAAGACAAGCAGCTCTTTACAGCTCCTCATCCTTATAACTATCAAGTAATTCCCAGAAGTTGCTTGACAGGACATAAGCAACCATCCTAGATGTTAATGATACTTTGAGTGTAAGAAGAAGCCTGTGCAAAATGGAGAAAGGGAAAAGAGGGAATGGTATGGGAATTCTTGTTATCATATATTTGATCCAAATGTAGGTAGCAGCTGAACAGTCTGTGCTCCAGCACATGCAGTGTAAACAGTCTAGAAAATAGCAGAAAGTAGTGGCAAGGAACCCACAGGCTGTATGTATTTATACCATCATATTTTGAGAGATTCTGGAAGTTATATAGTAGGAACTTGTTTTTGTAAATGAAACCTGTCTTTTATTTATTGCAAGGCTTTTTCTGGTTTGACTGAAACAAGGTATTTTACTTTTCTGAAAAGTTTTTAGGACTTCCTCATGGCAGAAGTGGTGTTTCCTGTTGTTCATTGATATTGCTGTGATTTAGATAATAATGCATGCCTTTGCTTGTAGAAGTATTATTCTGGGGGCAGTAAAAAGTCCAAGGATTAGAGACTGATGGCCCAAAACCATATATTGATAAGAACTTTTAAACCCTGCAGTACCTTTCAGATGTTGTGAACTGCATGCAACATCAATAGCATATTGTGTTAAGAGAGGAAGAACATACCTCTGAGATGGTAAGAATACATAATAAATGGGAAAAAAAAATCCTAGTTTTATCACATTATACAGAGGAAAAAGTATTTTTCTTGTCTTTCAGTATTAAGTAGGAACAAAAAGGAGAAATGGTGTTTTTCAATGTAGCGAACTGAAAAACAAAATGGCAGAGATTAGGCAATTATTTGTTCAATAAAAATAATGTGGGGGTTATTAGGACATTGGCATTTATATTTTTACAAAATGAGTATATAATGTCCCTTTTTATAGAAACGGGTCTCAGTGTATGCATTTCTATATATCTTGACAAAGAAACAGCCATCTTTAACTAGCTACTACAGGTTTGCTCCTACAATATTTTGTCTTTTAATGATCATTATCTTAAAAGGTTGATGATAGGGTTCATAAAGAACCCCGTGTGGAAAGAGAGAACCACAGGACTCTCTTACCTTTCTTGTTTTGCTTCACATGGCATATTTAGCTCAAAATTCCTTGAATAACTACCTCTTCTTCTCCCTTTATTTTCTTATAGCAGTTTGCTTAGCTGGAGTGTCCTGGTCACTGAGGTGTCCATGTGATGCCCCTGAAGAACCTGACTGGTCTACCTGTGCCAGGTGCGTGACTCCTGTGCATCTGTGTCCAAACTGTCCAGCCTTTGCTTTCTTTGTTGTTCCTTAACATATAAGGCAGATGTCTGTTTCTATCTGTAAGGCCAAAATATTTAAGAGCTTGTGTCTGGTTCCCAGCCTTAGGAGTTCTTATGTGATTTTAAAGCTTCACAAGCTTATTTTCAAGGTTAGTGATTAGGGTTTTTTTTCGTTTCCACATTCTGGAAGGAGGTACCTGGGTTGCAGGAGGTAGTTCAAATGCAAACATGAAATTGACTGCAAAATGCTGCATGTTAGCATTTTCTGAACACTTTTTGCCGACACGACTCAGCAGTCCTGGAAAGCATATGAACAAAAATCTGATTAGAGGACTTCTAATAGCGCAGCAGTGACTAGCTCAGTGAAGGAGAGACCGCTACACTTTCCATTTGCTAGCTTGTTTCACAGGCAATGATAGCAGAAGTAGAGAGGGGTTTTTTTTGTCCTTTATGCACTAAACCATGCCTTTATGCTTCATGTGACAGCCATTTCCACTAAACTGGTGGCTTCCTTGGTGTCTCACTGGACAAGTGATGAAGTAACTGGTAATAGTTTACATATAATGAGGTAGAAACTATTTTTTTCATTGTGTTTGTTCATTGTTGTTTTGTTGGGGTTTTGGTGTTTGTTTTTGCTGCTTTATCCAGATTAGTTCAGACCCAAGGCTGTGAGACAAAAATGAGTTGTTGCAATTAGGAGAAAAGTTGTGGTGAATTCACTAGGGAGTCCATAGGTTGGAGCCTCAAGTCCAACAGAAGTGGAACTTGCACTCAGAAATGCAGTTGCTAGTACAAATCTTTGAGTTTGCATAAGTTGCCTTTCATTTTTAATAGCTGGCCACAGATTTCAGCTGTACTTGTACCACAGCCTGTGCTACTATAGCCTGTCCTGCTGTGAAATAAGTGTACTGCTTTACAGTATTGGTGGCCACAGATATCAAGAGAATAGTTTCCCTAATGGGATGGACCTCCACAGCTACATTCTACTTCATCCTACCTCCCAGAGTAGGTAGGTAGGTCAGTGGCATGGCAGACCCTGCTGTCTGCATGCTGGTACTGCATACAGTAAATAAAGATAAGAAGCCTTTATTAAGCACACACCAACACCAGGTTTTAATAGGTTTTTTAGAAGAACTTTGTGACTGCAGTTGGTTTTGAAGGTCCATTTATTGAATATGGACTCCTGTATGCCTTAGAAATAAGAGAAATGTGAAAATGGAAAAGATTTTGTATCTGGAAGAATGTATGTATATAGTATCTTCTCATGAGTTTTCTGCAGTATTTTCCTGTGAAACATACCATATATTCACAAAGAGTGCTGATATTTCTTCTGTTACAAAGTCTTTAATGATAATTGTTTGTGTAGATAGGTTTGTATTCTAAGTGGGTATGGTAGACATGGCGTATCAGCTCAGTTCCATCAAGCACATCTGTTTCTGTACGAATTCTGGAACAAATCATGTATCTTGGTGAACACTGCAATGGTATGGTGTTTCTGCTTCTAACGGATTTTTAAGTACAAACCTAACTTAGGAAACATTTGAGGTTCCTGAAGAATTGTCAAGTAGATTTTGTGACAGGCTTTAATATTACCATTTATCAGAGGGACAAAAAAAAAGAGCTTTTACAAACTGAAAAATTATAATTTTAAGTAAGTTTTCCTTAGGTTTCTCAAGAGGTTTTTATTAACAGACTAAAGCATCAGTCACATTGATGCATTATGTTTCATTGGTATGAAAAGAAAAAACAAGATATGGTTCCTTTTTTATTGTTTTTCGTATGTGGCTGTGTATAAAGATCAAAAATAATTTATCTGTTTATAGAATAAACATGTGTGTGGAGACTTAATAACATCAGTCATTGTTTAAAATACGGAGGTTCAAGTAAAGAGGTGCTTGCTGTCAAATTCCCCTGGTTTTTGCCTTCTCTGCTCAATATGCAATGTTCAGAAAAAAAACCCCATCAGCTATGCAGGTGGTCTCTGAGCTAGAGACAGTTAAGGACTAACCCCAAGAGCCCTGGAGGAACCAGTAATGCCTGGCTCTATCCCTCTTCCCTTTAATTAGGACGGAAAGGTAAGCTTACATCAAAGTAGGATGCCAATCACTAAAGCCTATATTGATGAAGGCTGGTTAAAGACAAAAACCTCTGTAAGCTGTGAGCATTCTAGGCATTTGTGAAGTTAACACAGTAGCTGTAGGACTAACCTGTGTAATGAAGAGATGGATAAAAAGGTGTTATTCTATTTCAAATGTCATTGCATATTGCTAGAGGCATTAAAGGACTGTGCTAGTCTGCCTTTTATTGTACAGCTCAAAGAAGTGAGGAGGAGATATCTGGAGCGCCCAGATATTGACATTTATGTTTTCTGTTCATGGACTCATTTGTCAGACTCTATTTGGGAACTTAAAATTTTCCAAGATTTTCAATCATACTTGGATAGTTATTTGTTGCCTATAGTTGTGCTGGAATTTATGGTAAGATGTTTACAGACAATTGAAATTCACATTATTATTCTTCCAAGATCTGTAGTCTATGAAGCAAATGTTATTTTAGCTGGAAGTTGAGATATTGAATAGAATAGTTCCAGTTGGAAAGAACCTACAATGATCCTCTAATGCAACTGCATGGGTGTCTGGTGAGGTGAGGAAAATTTTTTCTCACTTCTTTTTAAGTGTCAGATCCCTGCCTGGAATTAGCAGTGAGGGGTCTGGTTGAACTGGGAAAGGAAAGCTGTTGGCTCTGGAGGCTTGTTTTTTAATGTGTTTGCAATTCTAACCTTAGAAGCTTGGGAATCTAGTTGGAAAAATAGGAAGGGTTAATTTAAAGAGTGTAGGGTGTTTCTTTTTCCTCCAGTTTTGCTCCCATTTCGTTAGTTAACTCATTAGTCATTAGATTCATTTGTCCCCAAGATGTTGTTTCAGTTGCTGAGCAAAATATAGTTTTTTGATACACAGAATAGCTGAGCTTACTTGCAGTCCAGGTGCCCACAGATACATGTCCCAGCCCTCAGAAGGGTTCAGTGCTGTTGATTGTTTTGGCACAGGGAAAATTGGTATGCAGGAACAGAAGCATCTTCTTGAGCATGTTATCTTTATCAGGGATACAGGACTTGGATTGTTTTACTGTCTAGCTTTTGCTGGCAAACAGAGTGACAGGTGCATTTTCACAACTATTGAGATAAGTTAAATAAAGGCATAAACCCCACAAAAATTCAGAGCCAGATTTCCATGAGTTTAATAAAGACAAAATGAATATTATTTATATATAAATATACTGTTATTCCATAACCCCAGGTATAAAATCTAACGGAAACAACAACCTGCACTGTCTTAACTGACAGCAATTCTACAGATTTTTTTGTAAGGGAAATACAATTTTCAGTTAAATCCTACTGTGTTGCATAAGAAGATCAACAATTTATTTTCTGTAGGATTTTTCCATAAAGAGAAATAGGGGAGAAGGAACTGTTGGGGGAGGAGGGGGGAATGTAAGAAATATCTATCAAGTAATGTTGCTGATTTGTGTAAGGCTTAACATAACTACAAGAAAATGAGGCTACAACTGGATTATACCTATAAGAGCTGTGATATGTGGAACTAGCTGATTCTCCTCAGAATTTAAATATGAGACATCCCTCTGTGTGTCCAGATGTTGTCGGAACCTGTATTGAAAGTGGAATTTAAACAGGGATCTTGTCAGAGAAGTGCAGGTCTGCATAATGGTTACTCCTCCCCACAAAAATATCACCATCTTCTTGCAATATACTTGAAGCTCACAAACCCAAAAAGGGATTATGTGGAAAAGGAGCAGGAAATATGCAGCAGCTTGTCATTTGTATTCTCCATGCTTGACTTGTGTGAGAGAGAAGACTGAAGATACCTCAAAAAATGCAGAAATAGCACAGCCCATTGGGGATATACATCATATTTCTCTGATCAGTGGTATCTGGGGGGTTCCAGGGTAGTTTTGTCTGTTGCTTTGGTTCCCAGGTCTAAACAAAGCAGTGTTTCCCAAAGCAGACAGTTGTTTCCCTGCCTTTTATAAGTACATATACATGTATATGTATAGCATTTGTAAACCAATATACAAAATACATCCACCCAGCACTGTGTTTTTAATAGGGACTTCAAGTTACACTTTGTGGGAGGGGAGAGATGGAAGATGAAAAGAAGGGAACATACTCATATTATATAATGCAAATGTTTCTGATGTCTGAACCTCCCTATTCAGGAGCTGTTTCTATTCAATGGTAACACCGGAAGAAAAGCTGTGGAACTTTGAAGCAGAAATTAGGTATCCAAGGTTTGGTGTTGAGAATACTGCCCTAGCTCCTATTTAAAGATGTGATTTTCAGAAGCGCTGAGAACCTGGCTGTCCACGCTTCCTGAAGCCAAGAGCCCTGTTTGTCCTACTCTAGCTTTTCTTCATACAGTGCATGCCAATGGCAGGTCAGGTCCATGCCCTTTTTCTCTATATGCTCCCATAGCATAAAATCCAGCATAACTGCAAGTGTTAATTACCTGTATAGCCATCAATGTTGTATACATATATTTGTGCAGCTGTTTAGAGTACATGCCAGTATACATCAGCTGTAGAAGTGTGTGAATGGAGAACTAAGTTATGTCAGGCATAGGACTCAAGCAAGAAATCTGTATGAAAAGAAATTGGTCTGTGGAGTTAAATGCATAGGACACAAAGTTTGCAGTGGAGCAATGAAAACCACCCTGTTAGGTAAGGCATTGAACTCAAGGGAGTTAGGTTCAATTTTCCAGCAGTTCAGTTGCTTGATTCTGAGATGATTATATAGATACATCAAAACAAAGGTGCAGACAAATAAAAGCCCATGAAAATTATCTCCCATCTTCCTGGACAAAATATCTTCATCCACTGTTTGGATGCCTCCAGAGACCAGGGTAAACCTTTCTTGCCACTGTGACCAGGAAGGAACAGATTATATGCTAGTTGCACTCTGATGCTCTAGGCAGTGCTAACATGTTATGGAAGCCTTCTTTCTGGATGCCCAACACCTCCTCAGACTTCCTTCTTGGACATGCAGAAAATCTCACTCCTAGGTTTACCAAAGCTTTGTGTTATCTCCCTGCAAGCCATCATGGTCATCTCAAAACAAAGTCTTATCTGGGACACACAATGAGCTGACCAACGAGGATGGGATTTGCACCCACATGTGCAGAGCACAATGGATTAGCAGTCCATCACCTTCACCACTCTGCCACCTCATCAGTGTCCTGTCTCTGCTTCCTCAGGGCTTCCCCTCCTCCCTGGCAGAGGATGAGATTCAGAAAGTCGTTGGTCAGACAAGATGGGACGTTTTCAGGGTGGTGTGGCCGTAGGCAATTTATATCTGTGGGTGGTTGCTTACCTGCTGCAGCTAACAACCATTGACAAGTGAGCCCCTGAAAACTTACCCTCTCTGCTGGCTTTCCTGATCTGTGAAAGGAGAACTGAAAGACCCTGCACAGAGGAGCTTCAGAAAATGAGCTCCAGAGATGGCTTAAGCTCTGTGTGTGTGTGTACTGTGTTATGTATGCTACACATGTGAAATGTATGATTCTAGGTGTGTATGTGTATATGCATGTATATATCCTAATGCATATATGAATCTAATATTGTTTAAAGTCTTCTTGAAAGAAGTTTTCGTGGAATAGTTCTATATTTAGAGAAAGACAACGTTAAGGTGAAGTTTGGCTCTATCCATTCTTGAGCTCTCTTAGATCACTTCTGCCTACGCATGGTGATTAAATACTCTCTGAGACAGCAGAGGAGCAGGAAGACATTTGCATGCACTCTATTTTCTATGCTTGAACGTGGGCACATACCATATTGGGAGCTACTTTGAATTTTGAAGAATGAGATGATCATAAATGACATACAGTCTAACATACGAATCAGAAGTTTTGCAATAAACTTAGACTTTATGCAGACTTCAGAAGGGAGTTTTCACAACTATTAAGATAAGTTAAATAAAGACGTAAACCCACAAAAATTCAGAGCCAGATTTCCATGAGTTAAATAAAGACAAAATGAATATTATTCATATAGAAATATACTGTTGTTCCATGATGCCAGGTATGGGGTTGGCTATTGGGCCTGAAGAAGATGTGGCCTGCTGGACGTGGAATCTGTAAAACCCCAGGCAACTCCGCTGGAGCCAAAAGGTGACTCATGTTTTTCCCCCACCAGGAAAAAAATCCATCAATTCTTGCGTAGTCTATTTCATCTCACAGAGTTTACCAAATGCAGACAGGAAAATCTGAAAACTTGAGAGTGGGAAGCAAAACCAGAAATGCATGTCCTGCATTTCTAGATGTAGGAGCTGTCTGCTCCATCCGCTGGTGAAATTGGCAGGTCTTACCCTAGGGTACTTGCTTTACGTATGCTGTTTAACACGCATCTGTATTCATGGTTGGGCAGCTGCCAGAACTGTACAAAGTACAGTCAGTGAAAGAGAGGTTTTTGGGTGCCTTGATCTCCCCTTCCTCTCTAGGAGCAAGGTGAAGAAGGGGATGAAAACCATATCGGGTATTTTCATGGAAGAAAGAGTACATGGGGAGAGGAGAGAATTTTTTGTGATAACTACATCATTAAACTGAAGTAAAATTCCTTTTAGGATGGGAGACCAACAAGAACAAACACTGCATTTCTTGTCTAGGCACCAGTAGATTTTGGTAGGATGTAGTTGTGCAACAGCTATTGAAGGGACACTCACATCACTGCTTGGAAAGTGAGTCAGATGGCCAAAGTTGCTGAAAGGAGGACAGGAGGACTTTGCACTATCAGCATAACTTTTGTTTTACTTGTGTTTTTTTTTTTTTTTTTTTTTTTTTTTTTTTTTGTGGGGTTTGTTTGTTTTTGTTCTTTTTGGCTTTGATTTTCTTTAAAATAGATCTATAT
Source organism: Amazona ochrocephala (assembly GCA_039720435.1). Taxonomy (NCBI): domain Eukaryota; kingdom Metazoa; phylum Chordata; class Aves; order Psittaciformes; family Psittacidae; genus Amazona; species Amazona ochrocephala. The sequence continues at coordinate 70,647,099 of CM077879.1, forward strand.
CTCTGTACAGGTATGAGGCTTTGTCATACATCTGAACAAGGAAATTCCTTCTGTATACTGCATGTGTAGAAAGGGCATTTTATTTTCCAGGTTTGTGGAACTGATTTGTATGAGAGGGATCCTAAGTGTAGGGAACCTGTATTTTGACTGGCCTCCTGACAACTTATGGTTCAGTTGGTTCAGAATGGTCCCAGTTTGGGGTATGCACCAGATTTTGCTATGAATATTCATATTCCTTAGTGCTTCTGATGATTAGTTTGATATCCTGTTATCTGGGTTAACATTGTGAAAGTAGCTATGGAATAATAATGACAATACGATGTTTTGAGCAAAGAAAGTGTGCTGGTTTGCAGGTGATAAATATAAAATTGCTATAAAACAAGTACGAAATTACTGTTTGAAATAGTTTGTTTTCACTGAAGCCTGAAAAGCTACACATATTTTCTAAACCATAGAATCACAGAATGGTTTGGGTTGAAAGGGACCTTAAAGATCATCCAGTTCCAACCCCCTGCCATGGGGTGTTCCACTAGACCAGGTTGCTCCAAGCCCCATCCAACCTGGCCTTGAACACTGCCAGTGATGGGGCAGCCACAGATTCTCTGGGCAACCTGTGCCAGTGTCTCATCACCCTCACAGTGAAGAATTTCTTCCTAATATCTAATCTAAATCTCCCCTCTGTCAGTTTAAAGCCATACCCTCTTGTCCTGTCACTACATGCCCTTGTAAAAAGTGCCTTTCCAATGCTGTGTAGACCATGTCACTTGTATTATGCCTCCTTGAATGCTTTGCTGTAGTGGGGGCAGTGTTGGTGACAGTTCAGGAACTTGTGAAAAAACTTTAATTGTCATTCAGAAGGCAAGCTTTACCTAAAAATTTGTGTTATTTCCTTGTTAAAAAAAGAGTGGTATCAGGGTAGGCTGCTGAACGTTGTCTTGCTTTGAACACTTAAACCTCTGCAGACTTCTCTCTGAAACTCACTGAATACTGTTGTTTTTCCTGGGAGCTTCCTCAGTACTGGGCATCAATGTCAATATTTTCTGCCTTGCCAAGCTAGGCCCTGCAAATGTTGGTTTTGGGTTTTTTTTCCCCAAAAAAAGATAGGTTATTTGAGAAATTATTCTCAATTTGTGAAAATAGGAAAGACACCAAAAGAGATAGAAGTTTGTAACAGGTAATGCTAACATAGGCTCTCCTGGGGACACCTGAGAAACTTACTGGATTTGGGCTCTTGGGGCAGAGTCCTCATCAGATGGTAACTTCTGTCGGCCAAACTGGCATCTGTAGACACAACTGAGATTGCATAGATGGGTATAAAGCACTGCAAGTTTAAACCCCCCTTTGCACCCAGAATTTTTTGTCCTGTTTGTAGAGTATTGCACTGTGCATTTCTTGACTCTCCTCAACATTTTAGTTGATGGTCATTTGCTGTTTTGTGTATAATGAGAACACTTCGGAGCTTACATGGCTCAGCTCAGTTCTGTGCCTGTGTCCCAGGTTGCATGGTGTTGCCCTACGTGTAACTATGGGTGTCAAAAGTTTCTTAGCTTCATTTAATCTCTCCTGTCTTATTGTGCTTACGGAGAAAAAAATACCCTGTAGTGAAGACAGGAATGGGGTTGGAGAGCGTGGTGTGCCATGCAAACATGCAAAAGGGGGATTCTCAGTGTTGATTCACACCGCTGCAGCAGCTCGTGTTTGCGTGGAAATGAGGATGAACTCAAACTTAGGGTCTGCTGGTAACAAATAAACAAGGGCAGCTTCAGACTTCAGGCACTGTGGTAACCTGCTTCACACAAATGCACCTCTGTATTTCCTCTGTGTGAGTCAGAGGGCACTACCCCAGCTAGTGTTTGTTAATCTTTCATTTCTGCCTGCACAAAGGCAGAGTTTCATATACAACTGCTTGTAAATGCATATACCACCAATAGACTTGAGTCACTTTTGATCAGGGACCTTAAGCAGGTTGTCTGCTTCTCCAGGTCTGTTAAACAACTTGTTTAGAGATTGCTGTCAGGTGTGTGACTCTGCCAGGGCTTTGTCTCCTGCTGCCACTCTCTCCTGTGGGATGGCTGTACATGGAGACCCTGTAGAGCTGTAGATACTCTCTATCTGCAGGTAAACATGATGCTCCTCCTGAGTTAAATAGCCATATGCTCCAAGAACAGTGCATAGTGTCAGTGTTTCACAGGACTTCTGTTTTTCTTTCATGCAAGATGTTTTTCATTTGTTAGTGGAAGAGAAAGGATAATTTTCAAGGCAGTGAAGGAAAACTGAAACCTGCGACTGCTGAATGTAGTGCATGGATTCAGACCTGTGTCCCATTTGGCAGTGCTGTGCTTTCCTTCCTCTACCAAAAGGGTTGCCACATTGACTTCCTTGCTATTCTGATGCCAGCTTTGCTTCTACTTCCACATTGTCCTTAGGTGGGTGTGTTCCTAACAGTCTCTTCTGTTGTTTTGGTTTTTTTTTTTTTTTCATATTTCATCTTCCTTCTTACTTTTCCTCTTCTTTTTGTGCTTTATTTTGGAACTGAAATAAAGGGAAAAGGTATTTCCATTGCAAATGAACTTGAAGGAAGTGAAGAAAAAAATTGGTAACAGGGAGGCTGCGGAATGAAAGGCTGAGGAAGTACAAAGACAGATTTGGTTAGAAAAGGGAACAGAAGATACCCTGAAATGATTGGAAACTGGATTTCAGTGTGGAGTGAATAACAGCTAGATGGGAAGTATTTCTTCTCCGCTATGGTGAAATAAACTAGAAGCTAGACAAGAAGTTGCCATCACAGGGAGGCAGATATTTTGAACATTTAAAATTTGGAGATTTTTCTTGGTGTTTGTAGATGTACTGGCAAAAATGCAAATGACATCTTAGCAACTCTGTGTATTTAAGATTCACCTTATCCTTTCAATAGATAGTAGAAAGCAAGTTCCTGGTGGGTCTCTAAGCCCATTCTTAGTTCACAGTGTATGAAGAACAGAAGGGTTTTTCATGCTTGTGTTCTTTTATTCAATGGCCTCTCTGCAGTTAGGAAAACAGACACAACAGGCAAAAGTACAGCTGGCACATAGCACAATAAATGACTAATTTTCGCTCAGCAAAGTTCTCTAAATGCTGCTACGTGCCAGACTCTGTGGAGCCATTTCTAAGATCTCAAAAGAAAGATTAAAAACATCTCAAATACACAGAATTGACAGGAAAGTAAACTTTTCTATGGAAGGGACACAAGAAGCCAGATGGTGAGTGTTGCACAAAGCTAAACAAATCCAGTCTCTGAATTCCTAAGACGTATAAACCTCTGCAGAGAAATTAAATTTCTCTGAAGGAAAGTGAACTTTATGCAAATTCACACTCTGTCATAATTCTGTCATGCAGAACAAAGATCTTGTAATTTCCCAAAGTTGTCCTTTCCTTACCCTTACGAAAACATGTTCAAAAGCATAAAATAAGTAGCTTTTTCACCACAGCAAGCTGGTAAGGAGAGGGAGTAATTATATGTAGCAGAGGGGTATCAATCAGTGGTTAATTTTGCTCCTTTTGTTGTTGTTTGAAATAGTTCTGTGTCCACACAAACGTTTGTCTTTTGTTGCTGCATTGTACAGTTGTATGATGATGCAGCCAGCTCTTAAAAGGATAATGTGATGGCTCATCTGTGGCTTCAGTTCACAGATTTTCAAATATGTTCATACATGCCTAAAAAGAAATTTATTAAAGTGCATTAATACACACGTTATTGAAATTCCTTGACCACTGAGCAGCAGTAGTAAAGTTTAATAAGATGCTGGCTTGCATAAAGTGGGCTGTAAGTCTAGGAATGTTATGCTGTCACTTTGTAAAACCCATTTTGTCTTCATCTGACATTTATTGCCCAACTTAGTTCACTCTATTTTGAAGAAAGATGTAATAAAATTGTAGAGCATGTGTCCTAGAGCATCTACATGACAAACAGAGTGGAAGGATTTATGTATGAGAAAAGGGATTATGGAAGTTTAGAGGGCTGTGAAGAAACCATCTGTAGGGACCTAACTGACATAAAGGTAAGGGATTATAAAATGAAGATGTTATATTTAGATATTTGTTATTACATTCTGATTTAGTTTAGTATCTAGGACCCCATGGTGGTCTTTTCTATGCATGGTATGGCACACTGAGAGGATTAGTGAAACAGAATGGAAGTCAAGAGAATAAATTATCTGTCAGCAATTTGAATTGTTCTAATCACACACAACTAAAGAGGTGATTATCTGCTTCCCAGTATATATATTGAAGTTCATTTTTTTTTTTCAAGTTTAGAATTGACTCAAACAAAAAAAAAAATGGCATTTTTCTGGACAAAACTGAACCACCTGGTAGGTGTAAGAGTGAATACATCTGGGGATAGAAGCGAGTAAGGCTTCTTCACTTTGAGGCCATGGTCCTAAATAATTATAGAAAGTAATCAAACTAGTTTGCCTTTTGTTCTTGGAGATGGAAGTCTGGGGTGTTTTTTCCCTCAAAAAATATTATGTAGAAATTACAGAAGAACAAAGGGGACATGTTTGATGGAGTAGCATTGCATGTGTTTATTAGACCTAAAGTTTCCCTGAGCTTAGATACGTGCCAAGGTATTTTCCAATGTGTGTAGTTTTTCTTTGTGATCAGTTAAATAAAGCTTAGCAAAGACATTCAGAGTAGTCAATTTAGCATAAACGAATGTGTTAGAAAAACTGCAGAGGGTTGAGTGAAAGGGTTTGAGAAAAAGGCGTCAGTTACAATACTTTCCCTTTTCCTTTGTTGGAGGAAACAAAGATTTTTGCTGCTTTGGTATCCTGTGCTGGTAGCCCAGAAGCATGTGCTTATCATCCAGGATGGATAATGAAATTTGCAGTGAAGCTGGCACCTAATGATGAGTGATGACAAGTGATTAAAAGGTCAACCCAAAATACTTACAGTTCATTGGTGCTGCTGCACAGTGATTGGTAGGTAGTTAATGCTCATGAAATAAAACTGCAGTTAGTCTGTAGCAATTGACCTCCAGCTGAAAACAGCCTTGTGCAGAAGACAAACTTTTTCAGGCCTCTTTAGATGTACCTGGACCTGATTTTCTCTTTTTCTCTTATATTTTGAGCATTCTTGGTTTAGAGCTGACAGGCAGCGAATCAAACACTGGGTGTTGGAGCCCTAGGGCTCTCACTAGCAGCTTAGGTATTGTGCATCAGCTAGAGAAACTAAATGAACATGGTTTACTGGCTCAGTAGTCAGGTGTGGAGAGGCAGTAGCTTTTTTTGCTTAGTTTGTTACTTAGCTTTCGGGAAAGGTCATCTGTGAAGCCACTGGTAGATGCATTCTTGCCAATTTTCACAGGTTTGTTAACAAGCAACTACAAACTTCTTGGAAATATTACCTTCCTTCCTTTCTTGTTTATTTGTCATTCATGAAATGGCAGGTGAATGTTGATGAGGTTGAGAAATAGGTGTTGCCTAAGAGTAAACATGTGGAAAGAAAACAAATTTCACTAGCGTGGCAGGAGGTGATACTGGTGTGCATGGAAGAAAATCAGTTATTCCTTTATAATCCACAAACTTCTCAAAAACACTTGCTGCTTCTGTAGGAGGAATAATGGAAATGAGAGCAAACCTCACCCAGTGGAAAAATATTCAGCTCTTATCATGAGATTTACCCATTTTGTATGCATGATCTGTCCCCTGTGTGGGAGCTTGTTAGACATTAGATGTGCTGGACCTCTAATCTGGTTTTGTAAGAATTGACAGTGTAGTGATACTGCAATAAAAAGCTGTTTTCCTGCTCTTTCTTGCTACAAAGTACTTTTTCTACTCCTCTGCATAAATCTGAAATTAAAATAACTTGAAAAGATTAGTTGAGATTATTGAGAACAATTTAGTGACATATCTTCCGAGATATAGAAGGCTAAAATGGATTAACAAAGTGGCTTCCTCCAGGGCCCACTGCAGTGATTCTGTAAAGCAGCAAAAGTGTAAACCACAAAACAACAATAGAATAGAAGGCCAAAACCTAAATTGCTGAATCTTTGTGAGGCAAAATTGTGGTATAAAATAAGTTTATAGTGGTGGCAGCACTAATAAAATATTTTAATCTTCAGAAATGACAATAAAAAAAATGTAGCTGCAATAAAATAATTGCATTTGATTGATTTCAGAGACACTTAATACTTGCTCTGTTGGTGTTTTGTCACTTGTAATATAAGATGGACATTCACAGAGAAATCTCCTGGTGGGAACAAATTGTTCAGCCTTAGAGACCTGTTAAAACTTTTCAGTTGTTTTGTTACTCAAATCCTTTTAAGTGCCATCTCTGTGGATTTGCTGACTGCTTCCTTTGGGAGTTCTTGTTAATGCTCAAAGCAACTTTTAACACAGAGAAAAATGATCATTTTGAGCAGCTTTTTTTTTTTTTCCTTTTTTTTTTCCCTCCATGCCTTTTTGTAGAAAAATCTTTTTGATAACCTGGATTTCAGTATCTTCACTATACGCATTTTATTGTCAGTCATTAGGAGACCCAGGCTGTGTATATACTTTTTCCCCTTGCCTGTTACATGACTTTGATTGCACCTGAGTTCAATATGCTGCAGAAACAAGAAAAAGGATGCATTTGGTCTACTTAGGAAATAAGAGAGCTTAACAAGTCAGTACTGATCCTGAGTGCATTTCAGAAAATACCTGGTGCGTTATATAATGGAAAAGTAAACTCACCTACAATTTAAAGGCAAGAGGTTCAGAGCCATGAACTGCAACACATGTCACAGCGGTACAGGTTTAATGCCTGCAGTTATATCATACAGAAGAATCAATGAGCATTTATCGCAAGTTAACCCAGTAAAGTAAGATAGAAAAACATATGACTGGGTGACCTCTGTAGCTTGCGTGATGTCTTTCATCTGGGAGTCTCAGAGGACTGTAAGTATTGATGAGCAATGAGAAAATGTTTTCACTTGGAACTCATGGAATTTAACACAACTTGCCCAGTCAGATGAGAAATGAAACCCATAATTCAAGTCTCTGGATTTCCAGTCATATTTTCATTACTAAACCATGTTTTCTTTTGTTCAAACTTAATACAAGGCTCTCCCTTGCTGGTCTTGGGTGAACTTTTCCCTTAAATTACTTTGTACCTACTCAGAATAAAAACATAAATGAAACACAGGGCCCCTGAAAGGCAGACCTCTTTACTGTGAAGTGTTAAAACCTGTACATACCCTGCATCAGAATGAAATTATCTTCACTTGATTGATGGAGAGATGTACCATATCCATGAAACCATTGGATTAAAGGTCTAAAACTCCAGAGAAAAGGAAGTGGAGTGGGAATTTGTGGTTTGGGGTATGAATCACAATTAAATGGGAAAAACTGAGGGAGCTTTACCTTGTAATATGGGGGCAACTCTGAGTGGTGAACTCTGATCCCTTTCCTAGGGAAAGGATGCTTTATGCTAATTTTGTGATCAGAGAAATCATGAAATAGGAGAGCATAGTGTGGAAATATCTCTGAAGGGACAACAAAAGGAAGATGTTAGGAAAGGTTCAAGAATCACTGAGAGCTTTTTGCAGGGTGACTTTTTTCCTACTTTCCTGCCACTAAACTTACGAGGTTTAAGCCATGACCAGTACTTAAGGGGATAGCCTGGAAAGACTTCAGCTATGTTTTCTGTTTTAAAAAAAGAGAGAGATAATAAAAGAGTTTTCGTTCTAGAAAGAATGGTCATTTGAACTTTTTCCACGCATCAGTTTGCAAGGGAAGTATTGGAACTAGACATGAGTTCTGGCACACTTAAAAGTCTCGCATAACACTTTGGGGATATTGGTTATAGCAGCTGACTAATCAATACACCTCTCTGCCACACTCTCTGAAATAGCTGAGATCTGCCTGGGTGAAAAGTTCACTTATATTCACTCCTTCCTGGTCCAAACAGTGGCTTTAATTTATTGTGCATTGCAGGCTCTGGGCAACTGTTGCTGGCACGAGCATCAAGCTCATAGAAGTGGGATGGATTGAGGTTCCCCTCTCCCAGCAACTTCAGCTTATTGCCCTCTTCACCAGCTGGGCAAGCCTATGACTGAAGATGCTCTTCCCCTTCTCTGACAGATGGGTCCCATCAGCCCAGGTTTCTCAAAGTGAGTACCATGGTCTAAGCAGCCAAACCCCAGATTCACCAGATTCAACTGGGCTTTTTAAAACCCCTTCCTTTGGACCAGATGGATTGATAGAAAAACTGTCTTCCCTCCAGAGTCTCTTACTGCTGCTCCCAGGGCACTGTCATCCTTCTTGACACTCCTCAGACTGCTCCTGGCTGTATCACTGGTGCCCACATGAAACAACAGCAGCAGATAAGTCACTGGGCTGTATGAAGCTTGATAGTCTCTTAGTGGCACTCCTGATACGAGACCCCAGTGAGCATCACACTTCTCTAGACAGCACATCAGGCACATCTCTCAGAACTGAGTCAGCTGCTACTATACTCATTGCCTTTTCTTAGTTGTGCCGGTTGTTATATGGGGAGTAGATTGGGCTGCCTTCTTAGCCATCAATATAGATTATGGGATTTTTAAAAGTTTGTTTTCTTGTGTGTTGTTTTTTTTTTTTTTTTTTTTTTTTTTCCATAGCCACAAGTTTCAAAAAGGTGAGTGCTATGTGTTGCTGGTCTCAGTATTTTGGATATGCTAGAGTACTGAACAAATTTACAGAGGTTGTCCTATGGCAGTGCTTGCAGTAATTGAAACCATGAGCTTCACACAGGAAAACAAGACCTTCAAGAAACCTATGCATATGAGTGTTTGTGTGTGTTTGCAACCTGTAAGTTAAGCACTGTGGTGTGAGTGGGGTTCCCAGGTGAGGTTGGTGGAGGCCATTAAGTGCTTCAATCCTGCTGGTACTCTCAGGGCCCTGACTCTGAGATATGCACTGCTTTATGTTGTTTGGGAGACCTAACACTACAGTAAGAAATTTTTTTTTCCCCAATTTATGTAACTTTATGAATGAGATTAACTCTGTGTCTCTATGATATGTTTAAATACACTGAAGACAGACAGGCACTCCACATTCTGTACTTTAACAGCTTTAACATGTAGAGTTTTTGGACATGAAATCTTTTAGTAGGTGTTATTATAGCATCTCTGTTTGTTTGTAATTGTATCAACTGCCATTTAAACCCCCCCTGAAGCAGCAATGAGTGGCTGCTCACAGTGTGTGTGTTCCAAATGCCAAGTGGAGCAGATTTACTGAGTGGTTGTGATGTAAACAGCAAGGAAACAAAGTTCCTGGAAGATTCCCTTGGGGGAGGGGTAAAGGAAGGAGAAGCAAGGCAGTAGGGAGAAATAAGAAACAATTACTATGACTTCATCTTCGAAATCTCAAGTTTACTGAAATGGAAGGTGATTGGGAGACTTGTTTTGAAGACACACTTCTGATCTGTACCCAAATGCTAAAATAGAGACATTAGGGCTAGCTTGACAATAAAAAGACTGTACTAGGATAGGAAATTTAAAGTGAAAAACTGAGAATACAAGTGAAGCTGAAGTTCATGACTACTTATGTACATTTTCTGTTGCTCTGTGATGACAAAGGAATATTAGGTCTGATTTGATAGTGGGTTTTATGTACTTTTCATTTTAGTAATAGTCACCAAGTAGTCATGAATTTATTTTAGAAAGAATTATGGAATTTATTTTAGAGCTAGCACAAGATATGCTTGCCTATATAAAAGACCATTAATATAGAGATATGCATTTGTCTTATCTGATACTTGGTGAAGAAGATAAATGTAGGAGATTAGAGGACATTCTGAAATGCCCACTTCAGATGTTTTCGCAAAGTAAGTTTAAACAAACTCTACCAGGTAGTTACTTTCAGGTTATTTGTTTCAGATCCAGCCTCCTTTGTCTACTTTCAGTTGCTTTTCCTATGACAAAGTTAAAAGGTGGGGATGTGAAATCTTCCCCTGACTAGAGTGAACAAAATGTTTTTCATTGACTTCAGTGGGCTGGGCATTCAATGCCAGTTCTCAAAAATAACGGGTTTGATGTACTCTGAAATGCAGTTATTTTTCAACCCCGTCAGGTTTTGTACCTATACAGGACAGCACTCATATTAGTTGTTGTTCTTCAAAACTGTGGCCTTTAAACTTTTAAGTTAAGTAGGTTGAAGATTCCATGGGGATGTTAATTAGCAACATCCTTCGTTTGTGTAATACAGTACACTCCATTTAGTTTTGGAAATGGGTAGTAGAAAAGTGCGTTTAAACGGATTTTCTTCAAACAAGCAGTTTATTTCCATTGACACGCAATGGATAATCCTTTGTTTAATAGGGATGACAAGATCTCTTTTGTGGGACATAGATTTTGTGATTAGTCACCCTAAGCTGCTTTCAGTCACAAGCAGAGGTAGCTCTTAATCTTTGGAAGTGCTTTAGCTTATGTATTAAGCTCTATCTTAAGCTACTTTTACAGTGTATTGTGCATGGGAAACTTAAGATACACCTTGTATCACAAACAATCCAACTGGGACACTAGTGGTTGTCTATAGAGGCTGTTTGGGTCCAGCTTTCCATTTGATTATTTGGCTATTGCATGTGTGTTGAGGAAAAAGAGCCTGCACTCATTGAGGATGTGTGATTATACAGATCTGTACTGCTAGGGGTAGAATTTTGCCCTCTTTGATCATCCCTTTTATTGATCAGCTTGCCACAAAGGTTAAAGGGAGCTCCTTGCTTTGAAAGCCTGGAAACAGCTCATCTGACAAAGTAGTACCTTTATTTGTTAAAAGCTTTTCAAGCTTATAGACCTGGAAGAGCCTCAGTAAAATCAATGAAAAACTATCCAAGATAAACAGACTTACAGCTGAATAAATGCTCACTACTATTTTTAGTCTGAGCTCACAAAATCTCTTCCTGGCTGCCTGGCCTTTTTCTCTAATAAAACAGCTAATTCTCCAAATATTAATAGAGGTGTATTGGCAGATTTGGGGCTCGCAGTTCTTCTTGAGCTTAAATAGAGGGAATGAAGCTAGACAAAGCCTTTTCCAAAAAGGGTCTGTAAGTATTTGTTTAGGAAAGTTTCTGTCTTGCTAAGGACTGCTCTTTCCACAAACTCTACACAGCAATGCATTAGGGAAATAGCAACGCTACAGCAAATGAAAGCTTCACTCATGCATTACTTTAGCCAGCACAGGAAGGATTTCTGTACAAGTAGATATAAAACAGTCCCCTAATTTACTGGTGCAATTTGCCAGAGCGTTGAGCACTCAGGGCTGTAGTAAAACATATGGTTTAAATGAAGCTCGGAAGACCATGGGAAGAGAGTGTGGAGAGTGTCTGGGACAATCAGACCTCTTAGTCAAACCATGTTTTCTCATCTGCTTTATTGCTTATTGCTTATCACTTTATATGGATTTTTGTGCTAAATACAGAAAACTCTCCTTTGTTAACATGTGCTCGATGTATCTCATTTGAATGACTAGATGTACCAACACGTTCTTCACTGAAGGTCTTCGTTCTCCTCTCTTGGGTGGTTCAGGGCAACAGGATGCTACTGGGCTTTTGTTTGTGGCTGTCTTTTCCTCTTGCCCTGTGTATCAAAGAGCATGGGGTTGAGTATCTTTTTAAACTGCCTTGCTTTGATGTGGAAAAGCCTAAGCCTGCAGAATGCAGCTCCTTGCTGTGGCACAGAGTCAAGTGTATATTTGGAAATTTTGTTCCTCTTTGAAGTGGGTATAATTTTGCCTTACAGCATAGCTGTTTTTACTTGTATGTCCCTTTGTACTGAAATAATTTGATGGTCTGATGATATGCTAGTTGACTTTAAGGAAAGGGACCAGACCTCTGCTACTGGCGTGCACTGTGACTGTGCTTCATCTCCCATGACCAGAAGTGAGACATCTGTGAGGTACCAGCGTAGTTAGGTTGCCCATGTCTGCTTCAGCCCTTGAACTACATGTGGGTTGGACTTCTACCTGTTTGGGTAAAAGCCAGAACTACCTTTCTGGATTTGCCTAAGCCCCTATGGTCTTCTCCTGCATTCTTGTTGGATGCAGAATGTCAGGGTTTTAGGATTCTGTTTTTCTGCTTGTTCTAGAAGGAAAGGTCTGGACTGAGGTCCTTGGTCTGTGGCATATCTATAGGAAATTGACCAGGAGGAAAGGAAGAATGTGGAGCCAATGTGATGCTTGCCTCATCTTTCACTGGAAACAGCTTCTCTTTGCAACTTGCATTTTGTGGAGTCTTCACCTCATATCCAGACAGCCTCAACCCTGCTTTCATTAAATGAGTGGTTTCCTGATATCTCAAGAATGTATGTCTTTTTGACTAGCAAGCCTGTTGCCATACTGATGGTTTCTATTTAGATCTGTGCTTCTCCAGAGATTATACATCATCTTGTCCTATAAGGATGAGTAACAGTTTTGGGGATCAAGAAACTGATCTCCCTTGTGTGGGTCTCACGTGGGGTAGCTTGCAGGGCTACAGCGAGACAGCAGGTGGGACTACCAGATCAAACACTGAAATGACACCTTCAGCACTGTTCCAGAATTGCAGAGGGAGGGGGACAGGATTTTGGCATGAACCTCTGCATTGAGCTTCTTGTCTGGACCAGCATGAAGATAGCCTGGAAAAAAGTAGCATGGATAGGAAAGATGACTCTGCCTGATTGCCTGGAGCTATGCTGTGGCTGGCAGACAGAGCACGGTTCTGGAGCCTCAGGCCTTCATGGTGAGGTGAGTAGCTTGAGAGAGGCCGCCTTCAACAGCTGAGCGGGGGGAAGCTCAGGGTCCAGGAGCTTCTACTCAGAGCAGCGAGTCCCACCGAGGTAGCCTCAAGCCCTCGGCAGGACTTGCCCAGGAGCAGGCAGCTCAGCGGAAGCCAGCAGCTGACTCAGAGGGGGCGGTGCCAGGAGGAGCGGCACCACCCTGACTGGGTAAAAACCTGCCCCGGGGAGCGCAGCGAGCAGGGGAGTTCGCGGCCGTTTGCACGCGCGGGCGACCTGGGTGGTGAGCACCTGCCCTATGACCAGGGCCCGGTCTGGGAGCTCTGCTCTGGCTGCCCTGGCAGTGGCCAGTGTAGGTACCCAGACGGAGCGAATGAGAGGAGAGGCTGCAGCGCAGAACTCGGGGTGTAGAGAGCGCCTGCACTGCTCTCCTGAGGGGAGGGTGCACAATGGGCAGGGCTGCACTCGGTGCTCCCTGGTGGAGGTCCTCCTGCAGCAGGTGGCTGAACTGCGGAACGCTGTCAATAGCCTGAAACATGTCAGGGAATATGAGAGGAAGCAGCACTGCTTGCTCCAGGCTCAAACTGTGCAGGGGCCCCACACATCCACGGTAGCTCATGGAGGAAAGAGGGAGGCTGCTAACCCAGGAAGCTGGGAAACAGTAACAGAAAACAAACAAACAAACAAACAAACAAAAATACAGAAAAAGGAGGAAGAGGGTAATTAAAAGCAAGGGGCTTCCTCCTAAATCTGTTGTCCCCACCCAGAACCGCTTTGCTGTCCTGCAGGGGGCTGATGAGGAACTGCACTCCCCCCAGGAACAGCCGGCTGATGCACTGGTAAAGAAGATCACTACTGGTGCTGTCAGGAAAAAGCAGCGGGCCGTGGTAGTAGGGGACTCTAATCTGAAAGGCACAGAGGCACCCATCTGTCGGCCTGACCCAGGCTCAAGGGAGGTGTGTTGCCTACCAGGGGCTCAGATCAGGGATGTGGCCGAGAAGCTGCCTGCTCTAGTCGGTCCCACTGACTATTACCCACGTCTAGTGATCCATGTGGGTGCTACTGATATAGATAGCAGTAGCCCGGAGACCATAAAGAAGGACTACAGAGCTCTGGGAGAGGTGGTTAGGGGCTCTGGAGCTCAGATCGTCTTTTTGTCAATTCTCCAGGATACAGGGCAGGACCTTGAAAAGGCTAGGAGGATTGGGCAGGTTAATAAATGGTTACAAGGATGGTGCCATAGTTAGGGGTTTGGGTACCTTGAACATGGGACTCAATTTAGGAGGCCAGGCCTACTGGGGGCTGGTGGAGCTGGTCTGACAAAGAAGGGGAAGAGTGGATTTGGTAGGAGGCTTGCCAGGCTGGTAAAGGATGCTTTAAAGTAGATGTGTTGGGGGAGGGGGGCATCATTTCATCCCAACACACCCAGTCGGTTGGCAGCACTATAATAAGTGCTCAGAGCAAAGCAGAGGTATTCCAGCTGCTCCAGCCAATGAACCGGCTTCAATTGGAGCTTGGCTCAGATGCCTCTATACAAATGTCCATAGCATGGGGAACAAACAAGAGGAATTAGAGATGTATGCACGTCTACGGGGGTATGATATCATAGGCATCACAGAAACATGGTGGGATGGCTCCTATGACTGGTGTGTTGGAATGGAAGGTTACAGGCTCTTTGGGAAAGACAGGCCTGGTAGATGGGGAGGGGGAGTTGCTATTTGTGTTAGGGATAGGCTGAGAGTATGGAACTCTGTCTGGGGACAGGTGAGCAGTTGACAGAGAGTTTGTGGGTCAGGGTTAAAGGGAGAACAGTGATGGGAGACATTATTGTGGGGATCTGTTACAGACTCTGTGGATGATGCACTCTGTAGACAGATAGGAACAGCTTCATGCTCGCAGGCCCTTGTTCTCATGGGAGACTTCAACCACCCTGATATCTGTTGGAGGGATGGTACAGCCCGGCACAAGCAATCCAGGAGGTTCCTCGATTGTGTGGAAGACAACTTCCTTCTGCAAGTAATAGAGGAGCCGACAAGGAGAGGTGCCATGCTTGACCTCGTCCTCACCAACAGGGAAGGGCTGGTTGGGGATGTGACGCTCCAGGGCAGCCTTGATTGCAGCGATCATGAGATGGTCGAGTTTGAGATCCTCAGGACAGTGAGAAGAGCGTGCAGCAAGCTCACTGCCCTGGACTTCAAGAGAGCAGACTTTGGCCTCTTCAAGAACCTGCTCAGTAAGGTTCCATGGGATACAGCCCTAGAGGGCAGGGGGGCCCCAAGTCTGTTGGTTGATATTCCAGGATCACCTACTACAAGCTCAGGAGTGTTGCATCCCAACTAGAAAGAAGTTCAGAAGGAGGCCCAGGAGGCCTACTTGGGTGGATAAGGAACTGCAGAGCAAAATTCAAAGGAAAAAAGAGTCTTATAAAATGTGGAAGCAAGGTCAGGCGGCCTGGGAAGAATACAGGGATGTTGTCTGTGAAGCTAGGGACCAGGTTAGGAAAGCTAAAGCTCAGTTAGAAGTAAACTTGGCTATGGATGTTAAGGATAACAGGGAGGGATTCTATAGGTACATTGCAAATAAAAGACAGACTAGGGACTACATGGGCCCTCTCCCGAAGCTATCAGGAGAACTGGCTACCCTGATTTGGAGAAGGCTGAGGTTCATGATGACTTCTTTGCCTCAGTTGTCACTGGGCAAATACTCTGCCCACACCACCCATGTCTTGGAAGGCAGATGCAGGGACAGTGAGAATGAAGACCCTGGGCCCACTGTAGGAGAGGATCTGGTTCGAGACCATCTTAGGAACCTAAACGTATACAAGTCCATGGGACCTGATGAAATCCATCCGCGGGTCCTGAAGGAGCTGGCAAATGAGGTTGCTAAGCCACTGTCCATCATATTTGAGAAATCATGGCAGTCAGATGAAGTTCCCAAAGACTTGAAAAAGGGAAATATAACCCCCATTTTTAAGAAGGCGAAAATGGATGACCTGGGGAATTACAGACCAGTCAGTCTTGCCTCTGTGCCTGGCAAAATCTTGGAACGGATTCTCCTGGAAGGCATGCTGAGGCACATGAAAAACAACAAGGTGGTTGGTGACAGCCAGCATGGCTTCACTAAGGGGAAATCCTGACAAACCAATCTGGTGGCCTTCTATGATGGGGCTACGGAACTGATGGACAGGGGTAGAGCAGTTGATGTCATCTACCTGGACTTGTGCAAAGCGTCTGACACTGTCCCACATGACATCCTTCTCTCTAAGTTGGAGAGACATCAATTTGATAGGTGGACCACTCGGTGCATAAAGAACTGGCTGGATGGCCGCACACAGAGAGTTGTGCTCAATGGCTGAATGTCCAGCTGGAGACCAGTAACGAGTGGTGTCCCTCAGGGATCGGTGTTGGGACCGGTCTTGCTCAGCATCTTTGTTGGAGACATGGACAGTGGGATTGAGGGCGCCCCCAGCAAGTTTGCTGATGACACCAAGCTGTGTGGTTCGGTTGATACATTGGAGGGAAGGAATGCCATCCAGAGGGACCGTGACACGCTTGTGAGGTGGGCTGATGCCAACCTGATGAAGTTTAACCATGCCAAGTGCAAGGTCCTCCACCTGGGTCGGAGCAATGCCAGGCACAGCTACAGATTGGGCAGGGAAGAGATTCAGAGCAGCCCTGTGGAGAAGGACTTGGGGGTGTTGGTCGATGAGAAACTTAACATGAGCCGGCTTCAGTTTTTGCTTGCAGCCCAGAAAGTCAACCGCATCCTGGGCTGCATCAAAAGGAGCGTAACCAGCAGGTGAAGGGAGGTGATCCTGCCCCTCTACTCTGCTCTTGTGAGACCTCACTTGGAGTATTGTGTGCAGTTCTGGTGTCCTCAACATAAGAAGGACATGGAACTGTTAGAACAAGTGCAGAGGAGGGCCACGAGGATGATCAGGGGACTGGAGCACCTCTCGTATGAAGATAGGCTGAGAAAGTTGGGGCTGTTGAGCCTGGAGAAGAGAAGGCTGCGTGGAGACCTCATAGCAGCCTTCCAATACCTGAAGGGGGCCTATAGAGATGCTGGGGAGGGACTCTTCATTAGTGACTGTAGTGATAGGACAAGGAGTAACGGGTTCAATGTTAAACAGGGGAGGTTTAGATTGGATATAAGGGAGAAGTTCTTTGCTGTAAAGGTGGTGAGGCACTGGAATGGGCTGCCCATGGAAGTTGTGAATGCTCCATCGCTGGCGGTGTTCAAGACAGGGTTAGACAGAGCCTTGGATGGCATGGTTTAGTGGGAGGTGTCCCTGCCCATGGCAGGGGGGTTTGGAACTATATGATCTTAAGGTCCTTTCCAACCCTGACTATTCTATGATTCTATGGAGCTACCAGCAGTCTTCTAGAGCAAGCAGTAAGCCTGCTTGTTCTGGCTGTTAGGGGATGCTTAGAGTTAATGTGTGGTTTTATTCCTGGGATTGGTTGTCATCATCTTGGGCAAATGTGAACAAAGGGAGTCTAGGCTCAGCATAGTTTACTCCATGTAACAGCTTCATCAAATATATGCACAAAATTTCAGCTTTTCCATCTTTTTGCCTTATTCTTTTGCTGGATCCTAAAGTACCATTTTTCCACCATTTCACTTTGCATCTCTGCCACATTTCTCCATCTGAGTTTATTAGCTGGCATCCTAACAGGCATAGGCTCAGAAGATGACTTCCTTAACAAAGATGTCTCTTACTGAGCAGAAAACCTTGTATGAGCAGTCCATGGCATCTGCTGCATGATAGGGAGGGATATTAATTGGTACAAGTTTGGTAAGAATGATCTCCAAGGTCTTGCATAAATTTGTGTATCAGGAAATCCCAGTAATTTTCATAAATGGCTTTTAAAAAAATTTCATATTCTAAAGAAAGGCTTTAGTGGAAATGAAGGTCTTTTAACTCTTGAAGGACTTTTTATATATTGATCCCAAACCAGTTCATACATTCTCTGTGAGCTGCTTTACCTGTGTTACATTCAGCACAAATAGGCACTGTATTAAAATGCACAAATCACGTATGTTTTCTCCCTGCTACCCCCTCCATTCCTTTACTCCATCATAACGCCCAAAAGCTCTGTGCAGGGCAGCACTGATGCTGAAGGAGGTTCAGGACTTTCCTAGTTATTATATAAACTGAGTTTCAATATAGGAGTCTCATAGGGCAGGGTCACCTTTTGCCTGAGGTGGGAGCAGGGCTCTCCCAGTCCCGCACTATGCTAGTAAACACTTCTCTCTTGATTGTTGACAGCTGGGCATTACCTTCACTGTCAGCCTGGCATGAGAGCCTGGGCGCAAGATCAGCATTTATGGATTAACTACCTCAGTGAATAACCACTTGTTGCTCTGGGGGAAATCCCATAATGTAGATGAGCCCTATGCAGTCCTGGTAGCTCTGTGATGCTTTTCCTTTATCTTGTTGACAAAAAATGTGCCAGAATGTAGCAGTAAGAGAACCATATCTGTCATGGCTGAGCTTCACTGAGATGAGGTGCACAGAGATTATACGGCTGAAACTCGGTTTTGTGCTCAGTAACCTAGACAATGTTCAGCCTCAGTTTACTGAACTACGAATGCTCTTGACCCCATTTTGCACCTACAACTTTTCTTCTTTTTGGTGCAGGGAGAGCAAATGCCAACAGCACAAAGTAGGAGGGATAGAGAGATGTATTTCTGAATTTGCTTTTGAGCTTCTTTGTTTCCATTGTGTTTTGTGTGGCTGTGGGTCACAAAGTTGTGCAAAGCCATTTCAGTTAAGAGCTGCTGAAAGACAAAGCTTTAGTAAGACAAAGACTCAACATTTAGAATACAAGCTTTCCTGTTATTCTTTTGTACTTCCAGGTGTCAATCAGTTGTAAGTCCTTATGTTTCTGAATATAAATATCTGCATTTTGTGGCAAGTGTTATTTTGATTTTTAGTGGTATATCACGAAACAACTGTAAAATTGAAAGGGTTTGGGTTGCTTTTTTTCTGGTTTTTTTTTTTCTTTTTTTTTTTTTTTTCGTAAATGGGTTTAAAAACAAAGAGAAGTGGTGAGAAGACTATTCTGATAATGTGTGGAGACTGTTTTCCTCCTTCATATATCACTAGATCTCATGGACTGAGTGTTTCATCACAGTGTGCTTGGTAGCAAACAGGGAAGATGCTTCTCAAAAGCATGCATTTTGGTTTGTAAAAACACTTAAGACAAAGAAAACTCTTTACCGAAGCACTAAAACCAGAAAGTGAGGAATTATGATACAAGTCTTCAAAGGAAAAACACTGGGCTACAGGCAACACAGTCGGAAGCACAACAAAGGACTTCTGAGGCTTAGCAGAGGCACGCAGGAGATGGGTTGGCTTGCCTGCCTGCATGGGATTGGGAGAAAGGGTATTGGAACAAGATTAAAACATTGTTCTTAGTACGATTTCTGCACAGTTTGCACAGCCGACTGGGAAGGCAGAGCAGGCCCAGGCTATCGCCATTTATCTCTTTACCCAAGTGCTGCTGGGGTGAGGAGAGTGGGAGGGCTGCTGCTGAGATGTGTGGCCAAGAGGTGTGTGCCTGGCTTTGCAGCTCTTCACAGGAGGATGTGTGCTTTTAAATATCTGCTGATGAATTCCTTGCTGTTGTATAAGCACTTCTGCCTTCATTTAAAAATTCTGGAATATGTAGTACAGTTTAGGTAGTACCTTCTGTAATACATAAAATGGAAGGCAAAAGGGGAATTCTTGTGTCCCTCTGTAGTGATAAAATAGATCGTGAAAAAGTACAACTGCTAGTCTGAAGGTATTTTTTTGTGCCCTAAACCTGATGCAGTTTTTGGCTTGAATGCAATTTAAACTTGGAGTCAACAGGACAACTCACCTGAAATCGTGCATGTGTCCTGCTCTGCAGGGCTTTTTGGAGAAAAACCAGGATTGGGTTATGTGTATAAAAACCTAGCATAGGGCTGTGTCAAGATGGTGCTTCTGAATTTATATTTTAAATTGTTTTCTCCTTGAAATAGGTACGTTCCACAGATATAAACTCCTAGTCCTACAATGGTACTGATACTTCAGTACTAAGATACCTTGGCTTCTCTGTGTGAGCATCAGAATGTGCGTCAGTAAAAGTTGCTTGAGCTTGTGACTAACAGCTGTTTTCATCAGTGTGCTGACAGCGTTCTTGAAGCAAAGCCCTCTGAGCTACTGTAGTGTGAAACTTCACTCATGATCCTGATCACCTGTTGTCACTAAAAATTCGTTAGTCTTTTTCACAGTAGGAAGTTTACTAACTCTGATGTTTGGACTAAGTCCAGTTTGGATAATTACATCGTGCCTACATGAAGTATTACACCCCTGTATTTTCTGTTGGTAGCTCTTTCCCTTCTCATCCTAAAATATGTTAGGTAGTCACAGTTTTTTCTGATGTATTTAAATGTACTTTTGTTTACTTCAGTAACTTTAAGGTGCACAATTAGCACATGCCCATCTTAGTGGGTTGATTGGGTGTTGGCACTGGGTAAAGCTGTAGTGTCTGTTGGGTTGAAAAATAGGCTATCTGGAGAGAGTGAGTGCTGTGAGGCATGTCCCATGACTTTTGTTGGGGTGTCACAGACCCCTTTGCATCTTCTGAAGTTAGTCATAAGTGCCTCTGAAATCCAGTCTTGAATTGGTGCAGATGTGCCCAAGAGGGAGAGGAATGTTCTTTTTCACCACTTCCCCATTTCAAGTTTTATTCATATGGCTTGCTTCAGTAAACCAGGTTGTGCAGTTAACTTATCCATATCCTGCCTTTACTGAAATGTCTGTGACCATGTTGAGGTACCTTATCCACAACAGGAGTGTGTGATGATTTCTGAAAACTGATGTTGAGTATCATCGGCTGTTTCTTGAGTTTACAAAATCAAAAGCCAGCTTCCACTCTGGTGTGCAATGATTCAGAGAATGGTAGGGTGACTTTGTGGTTTCATAGCAGGAACTCAGACTACTTCTGTTTCTGAAAGAGTGATTGTCTCATCTTAATTGCTAAATCTGGGGCAGCTCCAGGCTATCAGCATTCCTATGAAAGAAGGAAAACTGAGGTGGTATTTGCAGTGATTGAAACAACATTGGAACCAGTGAAAGCTGCCGCTAAGGGTATCTGCTTACTTTTTATCATGAAACAACATATATTTGTATATTGCATTCAAGTGTTGTTGTAGGTAAAAAAAAGTAGTTAAAATTGTGGGTGCTAACAAGCAACAGATAACTGAGTATATGTATGGGTGAGTGTCTGAACTTCCAGAGTCAAACTTGCTGCTCCCTGGAAGGTGATGAAAGGTTGGATTAGGATCATGTCTGTGTGAAGAATTTAGATTCGCAGTAGTATTTTCTCTTGCAAGCCTTTTCTGGTGTGACATTAAACATAAACATTAAAGATAGGCCTTGAACATCCCACAACTTGAGGAACATTGGTTTCTAAGTCTACTTTTCCTGAGTCTCTATTAATTCAGACAGGCACACCCAGTCTTAACAGTCCCTCTTTTTCTGCCAGTGTAGTGTTGTGCCAGTGCTTGTGTGTGGCCTTCAAATCTGCTCAGACTCAAAGGGAAAATCAGGTAAAATAACTGATGGAAAAGTGAAAGTGTAATGTGATTTAAATGCACTGATAGAAGAAATGTCAATGAAAATATATTTGAGAGGTGTTCATACTAGGTCTCTACTTTAGACTGTGCAGTGGCTTTGGTATTTACTGTTGCCAGAGAAGGAATATCAGGAAAAGCAAAAAAAACAAGGTCCTTGCCTCAGAGAGGAGAAACGAAATCCAATTGACAGTTACCCATCCAACTGTATGGATGAATAACTGAAGCCAGGAATTAGGAAGGGGAGAGATAAGGAGGGAAGAGAGGCATCTAATTTTAAGAATATGGAAAAGAATCCAGAAGAAATGATGATGATCATGAAGGCATTTAGATGTGAGGGGAAAAAAAAAAAAACAGACCTGAAAAAACATTGTAGAACTTCTGATGCAATTAATGTGCTGTAAAATGTGTATTACTAATTTCTGCCATCTGACTCTCATAATTGAAATTCAAATGACAAAAAAGTTGTCTTACTTTTTGTAACCTCTGTTTAAGGCAAATGGTCATGCTGTGTTGTGAATTGGAGAGCAAGCAATTCATCAGTGTGGATTACAAACTGTTATGCTTTTAACACTCTCCATCAAGTCCAGTCTATTTGTTACTCTCTGAACAGAAGATACTAGAATACTTCTGCACTTTCTAGTGCAGTGATAGCACAGCCTGCTTACACCAAGCCAGGAAATTTGCTTACATGGCACATATGTAGGATATGCTTCAGATTCTACTCTCTTGATGTACTTCATTGAGGACCCCTTTTAACCTAGCCACCTGGCATCCTACGTTCTTTTTTTTCCTTGTTATTTTTTTTAATCTTTTAGCTTCAGGTTCTTCAAAGTGCATCCTTTATCTTTTATTCCTCCAGCTGCAAACAAAAGGTATGGGAATTTTTTGTGGGGCAGTCTGAGCTAGCACAGTTTTCATATAGCACATTGAAGGTACAGATTTCCATTCCTGATTCCAGTGACCATTTGCCTGATACACACACAACTCCAAAGCAAGTTTCTTTAGTAATAACTGTTTGGCTTGCAAGCAGCAGGATCAGTTTTGTATGTGGTGAAGTGGCTGTACTTTCCAGTAGTTATAATTATGCTCTCAGAGAAGTCTGTCACCTGCAAAGCAATAGAAAAGTGGACTTTGAGACCAGTGAGGACATGCATGACTAGCCCAATGTCTATGTGCTGTCCACCACTTTCAGTGGCACTAGTGTGCACCAATTGCATTTTCCTCCTGGGGCTAGGGGTAACTCATGGAGGGGGCTGGAGGCTTGAAGTGAGATGAGAGCAAATGTAGAGAGCTGGGATATTCCAAAATCAAGGGGACAAGATTCTCTTTCCACAAACACAGAAGTGGGAGGAAGAAGAAGAAAGAGCTCAGGTAACTGGAGACAAAATCTGCATCCTCATAAATCTACTTCATTCCATCAGGACACTTCTGTTCCTTGCTGTAAATATTTATCCCTCTGCTTGCTATGCTCTTGTATTGCTGCTCTCTCTAGCAACTCAGGAAAGTGACTTGCAGGTCAAAATATTGAGACCTGGCCCAAGGAGAGGACATCCAGCTGGTAAACAGCCCCCAACAGCCCCCAGTGTGACAGGAATTCAAACAAAATGCTGTCATTTATGGAGATGACCAGGCTAGAGGATGCTGAAGTGGAGCTCACTCCAGCAGTGACTGGGATTTTCCATTCCTTGAAGAAACTGGGAGAGCCCCTTAGATTTGTTTTAAAGTTATGTTGTAATTTGTGGGGGAAACTCTTGTGTAAGCTGCAGCTTGTGGGCCCATGACTTCTCAGTAGCTTTCAGGACCTGCTTTTTGGGGACTTCCAGGCTGCAGTTGTTTCTGGGACAGCCTCATCACTGTAACTCACGCAGCACAGGGAGCCAGAACCTCAGCATCACAGGTCAAGGAGAGAATTTGAAGAAGTCCTCTCACTGTCTGCTTTCCTCTCCCTCTTTGTCCAAGGGCAAAGGCTCAAGGCTGGGGGAGCTCCAGGAGAAAATGCAGGGTGCCGTATGGATTTAGGGTGATCAGAATCTTCTGGAAATAGCAAGAAACTTGTTGGATATTTGAAATATGGGAGGCAGGAAAGAGATTTTTGGAGGGAAACTAGCTTTCTGGTTTAATATGTCTGTAACAGCCATTTAAACAGAAGTGTTTTTCCAGACTTAGGTGTCAACATGTTTTTTCTAACCTAGATCCTCCACATATGAGGAATTCCAGATTTTCAGTAGTTTCTTTCTACCTTTTAGTCTCAGAGGAGTGGCAGACTTTCACGGGGGGGGGTTAATGCAGTGCAGGCTCTCCTGGCGAAGTCCTCAGCTTGCTTAAAATGCATGACTCCCATGAGTTAGAGGAATGGGACTACTCTGGTTTTGCTGGCTGAGCTTTATTTCACTGCACCAGACCCTCCAAAATCTTCACATTCCACAATATGAGGGAGGGCACGCAGTGCTTTCCAATGTATTGAATAGTTTGAAGAAACTGAGATCTGATATATGTCAGGTGAAACAGATCCCGTAATATGGGGTGTTTTTTTTTTTTTTTTCAGCAGAACTTAATGGACATCAGTCTGAGAAAAATCGGGGTGGGAGGAAACCATTCCCTTGTGACGGGGCTATAAATATATTTCAAAGGTAGGTGCCTTTTAGAGGTGTTTTTAATATCTGATGTTAGGGCAATTGTTATTTGTGGTTTTACTTAGCCCTGGAGGTGTAGTACTTAATGTTGTCAGAGCAAGAGCTTGGATTCCACCTCAAGTCTGAGCCTGTAGTCTGCCTTTCCTTCTTTGTATTGTTTGGTTTGGTTTTTTTTTTTTCAATCCCTGTTTGTTTTGCCCTGCACAGGCAATTAGTATGACTCTTGTTGAAAGTGGGGCATGATGACTTTGTCAGGCTGGGTGCAGCATGGATCACCAGACTTTTCCTTCCAGCTGTGTAATACAAGGGTCAGTTTCAAATCCTCAGAGAAAACTTGTCATGATATTTAACAGGCTTCGCTTATATGAGCAAAAATGACTCATTTAAACCACTATCAACATGATGGCTCAGGCTCTGTTAACAAGCTGAATTAAACAGGTTTTAATCGGGAATTTAGATGTATTTAGATGTATTAAGAGATTTCTTTTTAGAGTCATGCCATCAGACAATATATTTAGGAGTCTAACGGAGCGAGTCTACCATAGAGGTATGTAGCCAGCTTTTTACTGCATTGCTTTATTTTGAAAAATATGGAGAAAAGAAAAGAATCCGTAAAATCTCAGGCTTCCTTCATCTTTGGTATATGCCATCATTTACAGACATGGCCACCCAAGCTGATGATTCTAGCTGGCAATAAAACTGTCCTCCTAAGCGTAATTTTTGACTCTGAGCCTATAAAAGCTCTCAAGAAACTGGTGCAAAATCATTGCTATTGCTTTTTTTTTTTTTTTTTTTCCTTCCCTTGTCTACAAAAGATAAGAACAAGAAAATCAAATTCTGACCTTTCCCTGAGTATTAGTATTCCAGCCCCAGTGGCAGCACTGTGAACAGGAGCCAAGGCTGGCAAATAGCTCCTGCTTCATGAGAGAAATACACCGGCCCCGTATCTTTGAAGCTCCCCTGGGTTTCAAGCCCTCTGATACGATCTCCACCAAACTTGTATCTCCTGAAAAGCCTGTAAATGTCTACAGACTCCTTCATCCTGCAGCCATGTTTAAGACCATCCCAGTCTTTACAGTGCTAAATAACCAATGCCATGTCCCCTCCAGAGGCCCATCCTGCCGCACATGAAGGTGTTGCAGCAACACAGGCGATGTTCCCCTCTTCCAGCCAGCTCTTTCACATGCTATTATGACCTTTTGTGAGCCTGTTAAAATCTTTCAGATCAGAGTTTGTTAGACCTGCTACAACAACAACAAAGTCCCATCCTTTGATGCCACTGCAGAAGGAAGCTTCAAAAGGAGAGGACATAGGAGCCAGAGTACTTTTAAGTGACTGTGTGATTTGAATTTTGTTTTTCTCTAGTAGAAAATGAGGATGCATCACTAGCACCCACAAA
Organism: Amazona ochrocephala; assembly: GCA_039720435.1. Lineage (NCBI taxonomy): Eukaryota > Metazoa > Chordata > Aves > Psittaciformes > Psittacidae > Amazona > Amazona ochrocephala. The sequence goes on from CM077879.1 coordinate 70,672,450, forward strand.
CAGAAATGTGGATGGTTTCCTGTAAACCTTTCTCAAGAGGCAAACCATGCTGGGTTTTAACGCTCTACTTGAAAATTTTCTATGATTAATAGTCATTGTGACATACTTTGGTTTTATCTGCTGCATTCTATGACTTCCAGTTATTATTTATGCTATATTTTATGCTGCATGCTCAGTTGTGCTGAGTACATTCCTCTTTACATCATTAGGATTGCTCAGCAGATGTAGGTCTGAACTGCAAAATTGTGTTCCCCTGTTTTGTCACCGGGTAATGGTTAACACACATGTCCTCTGAGGACATAATGACATCAGGATACTAATGTTGATTACATACCACCTCAAAGCCAATTGTTGTAGCACTTGAAGCTGATGTAGTCACTGGATAGAATGAGCAAATACCTCCTTTCCATGCTTTGGTGCAATACATCATGGGACACTCAGTGTATTATCAGTACTGAAATTTAGCATGAAAAAATTATGAAGAACAAGTATGTAAACATATAAAGGCATGTTTTGCCTTTTCTACTCAGTGTTTGTTGCAGCCCAGAATTATAATAATGCCTAGTGGCTCTGGCTATATCTAATGTTATGTAATGTCACGTTTGTGAAATGAAAATGGAAAGAACATCAGAAATTAGGGAAAATTGCCATTTTCAAATAAGAAGCAGCATGAAAGTGAAAAATTAGCATCTCCAAAATCAGTCTTCTCCTGACTGCTCCTTGTAATTTGTGTGGCTTCAGTCCTGTTGTGGTTCTAGGAGCTCCGGCTGTTCTCAGGTGGGTTGACATCACCTTTGTCATCTCATCCTCTCCTTTGCTGTGTACTTGAAAGTGCACATTGTCCAGTTCTCATGAGGTATTAGTGGTATGGAGCACTGTGTGAGGTTTCCCTCCCCCTTCCCCCAGTATAAAAAGGAAAATATCTGGGCCGGCTCCTAATATTTTGTTATATGACCTTCTCTTGTGGTAATCTAGCCTCAGAGACCTCCACTTGGAAACCCCTGATTGTCCCTTTCAAAGTCCATGGCTCACAGCCCTCTCTGAGATATCTTCAGAAGTGTTCCCATCCTTTTCCTCCCTGCAGCTGGACTTGAGCTGTGCTTGCCTGCCTCTAATCCCCCTCCCATGCTGAGACCCTCTTAGATTTCTTTTCTTTCTCTTCTCCAGGTAACAGGACAAAACATAGGAGATATTTTTATTTTGGATGGAACATTGGTGTACTTGGCAGTGTTATCTTTACAGCTGGTCTTGATCTCAAGGGCCTTTTCTAACCTGAATGATTCTATGATGCTATTACCTATTTGATTTAAGATCACCCTGAGGGTTTGGCACTGTGCAGGAGCTGCTCAGGTGGCAGGCAGGGCAGCAGCACAAGGCTGCTGGTCATGCTGACCTATTGCAGTGATTCTCACCAGGGGACCATTGTATGTCCAGGAGTTGGTGACCCACATAATAGCTATGCTTGGTAGGCACAAGCCTGTGCTGTGCTATTAGACTGCTTGCCCAGCCTGGCCTTCAGTCTGTGCAGTGCTGCACAGACCCACTGGAAGCAGGATCAGCTCAGTCTGCTCATGGCAGCAAAGAAGCCTGTGAGCACCTCCCACTCAGAATCACCTGCCTGGCCTGGCCTGGCCTTGACTTTAACTATGCATCAATAAGTTCTCAAGCCAACATCCTTTCTGTTTGACACCAGAAATGATGAAGAGGGTTATTTTCTTGTAAGAAAATTGTATACTAGCTTAAATAACCAGAAAGGAGGAACCTTTCTCCATGGATGGCATCTGTGCCATGGGAAAATCCATCCAGGATCTGTCTGATGTTATGCAAATGGGGGGTTCTCAGAGTCTGAAGAGTCACAAGGTTTACTTGCTATCTGTATCTATATATCTATATTTATATCTTTTTGTTCAGTCTTATTAAACCAGCTATTTATTAAGCCATTTGTTGCCGGGCTTTCTTGCTATGGTCCAGAAGGAGCCCTGTGCCTCACCCCCAGCACTGAAGACCTAGGCAGCAGAGTTTGAAGTCATGACATTGTGAAAGTGTGGGTGTTGTGGGATTAAACCTGGGGGAAGCTGGCCTTTAGCACAAAATAGAGAGCTTATAGTTGAAACGTGGGGCCAGAGTGCTGTTTCCAAGCACCTGTGCCTGATGTATGCCTTGGCTGGGTTCCCCTCCCTGTACTGTGGTTTCCTTGGGAATGAAAATGTGGGTTAGTTGACAGGCAAGGAGTCATGGCACACTCCGATCTTCATAGAATCATAGAATAGCAAGGGTTGGAAAGGACCTCAAGATCATCTAGTTCCAACCCCCCTGCCATGGGCAGGGACACCTCCCACTAAACCATGCCATCCAAGGCTATGTCCAACCCCACCTTGAACGCCGCCAGGGATGAAGCATTCACAACCTCCCTGGGCAACCCATTCCAGGGCCCCACCACCCTCACAGTAAAGAATTTCTTCCTCAGATCCAATCTAAACTTCCCCTGTTTAAGTTTAAACCCATTACCCCTTGTCCTCTCACCACAGTCCCTAATGAAGAGTCCCTCCCCAGCATCCCTATAGGCCCCCTTCAGGTATTGGAAGGCTGCTATGAGGTCTCCACGCAGCCTTCTCTTCTGCAGGCTGAACAGCCCCAATTTTCTCAGCCTATCTTCATACGGGAGGTGCTCCAGTCCCCTGATCATCCTCGTGGCCCTCGTCTGCACTTGTTCTAACAGTTCCATGTCCTTTTTATGTTGAGGACACCAGAACTGCACACAATACTCCAAGTGAGGTCTCATGAGAGCAGAGTAGAGGGGCAGGAGCACCTCCCTCGACCTGCTGGTCACACTCCTTTTGATGCAGCCCAGGATACGGTTGGCCTTCTGGGCTGCAAGCGCACACTGCCGGCTCATGTTCATTTTTTCATCATCCCACGCCCCCAGTGACTCCAGCTGCTCCCATGACACGCAAAGCAGGACTACAGAGCCTGCTGCAGATTGCATACTCTCTCAGTACAAGCAGTTGTGACTGCATTGGGGTTTTGGTAATAGTTACCTTTTAGCTGAGGGCTGATGGCTTTTAGGGAGGTGATGTTGCTGATTTAAAAAATATAAAATGTAGTTTTTCTGGCTTGATCTGAAGTTGTGAGTGTCCGCACATAAATCTCTGATAAAACCTGTGTTAGTCTGTGAAGTTTTGTCGCCATAAGTGAGAGCTGAAATGTTTGAGCTGGGTATGCTGTGACCTTTATCAGTCATAACAATGACTCATTTTTTAAATATCATCAAGGAAGGACTGAGCTTAGGTGCTTGGTATGCTTTTCCACACTTGTTCAGGAAGTGCATGCAGCAATTCTTGTCCTGTTTCCAGCTATCAACATGATAAAAAATTGTCTAAACCCTCTTATTCTCATGTGCTCTTTTTCATCTTCATTCGCAGCGCTACTTCACGTAAATATTCCTTGGTTTGTAAAACACGTGAAAGCATTAGTTACTTTTAGATCTCTGCTTGCAACAGGAATGTAAGGTAATGTTTATAATGTTCCACAAAGTTGGTGTGATATTACAAACAGAAGTGTGGGGTGTTTTTTTACCTCTCTGTGTTAATGCTTTGCATTCAAACTTTACAACAAACACAAAATCTCAAGCTAGCAGGAAAAATATCTTTTCAAGCTATGTTGTCTCATCTTGGTAGGATTTTCTCACCCAAATAATTATCCACTTAATGAGATTTTAGAGTAAACACCACTATAATGGACCAGTAACTACTTTTTGGCATCAGATTCTAGTGCCTAGCCTCTTAGGCACTTTTGTGACTGTATAAAATTTTACTCTGAGGAATATTGCTAACCATTAAGATTCCAAATTTAGAACTTAATTTTAAATGTTTAGAACTTGATGAGAATTGTGCTAAATATTTGCTTAGATTTCACTGAGATTGTTTCAGATTGGATGAGATCAGAGTTGGGCTGAAAAGCCAGTATGTAATGCTTAGCTTCTCGAAAGAGAGGTAACTATGGCAGGTATTTATAGATGTTTTCCTCAGCTGCATCTCTCACTTCTCTTAGTTTTCCTTTCTGGGATTCCTCACCACTTGTGCAGAAATGCAATAGTTTGTGAGACTCCCTGCAGGATATCCTGACTAGAAAACTGTCCAAAACCCAAGGTAAATGATATGCAAAAGGCTGAGATTAGGGATTCAGGTTGCTGCATGATCCACCAAAGAGTTATGGGTGGCATGACTGAGGGGAGGGCCTCTGCATGGAGTGAGAAGCAGGAGTGCTAGCTGGGGGTCAGGACTTCTTCATGGCCCACACTGCCACCAGGGAAGGCAAACTGTGCCCTGACAGTTCAGTGGATGCTGTTGTGTATTTTTATGGGGTTGTCCTGGGTTCAGCAGTGGCAATCGTTTTTCTCCTTCTTAGTAGCTGGTGCAGCGCTCTGTTTTTGACTTTTGGCCTGGCAACAGTGCTGATAACACTGATGTTTTCAGTTACTGCTTAGAATGTTTAGACTGACCAAGGACTTTTTGAGTCTCATGGTCTGCCAGGGAGGAGGGGAAGCCAGGAGGAAGCAGAAACAGGACACCTGACCCAAACTGGCCAAAGAGGTATTCCATACTACAGCACGTCATGCCCAGGATGAAAAAAACGGAGGGCAGAGACCCGGAAGGGTGGGGGTTCGCTGCTGGGTTGGGCTTGGTATCGGGTGGTGAGCAGTTGTATTCTCTTTCCTTGTATTTGCCTTGTCATTATTATTATTGGTGGTAGCAGCAGTGGTTTGTGTTATACCTTAGTTACTAAACTGCTCTTATCTCAACCTGTGGGAGTTGCATTTTCGATTCTCCTCCCCATCCCCCCGAGACTGGGGGAAGAAAGAGGAGGGAGTGAGTGAGCAAACTGCGTGAGGGGCTTAAAGCACGACAGGGTTGAATATTGTCCTCATAATTCTTGGAGTAATCTACTGTGGAAATTGTTCTTGCTTTACATAGAAGAGGGAAGACCACGTCAGTTTTTATCATTAAGAGTATCGTGGGATTTTGTAGGCTGCAAACTGCTGGCTCATGTGATGAAGATTTCATACCCCAGCCTCACATTGTATTTGATCAGAGCAATTTTGGAGTTATGACAGAAAATGTAATATCTGCATATAATTTTGGATCTGTGATAGTTTATGCTGGCTTATATGTTAAACTCGAGAAAATGAGATGGGCTCTTCTAGGACTCTGGTTGTGCTTTTTCATGATACTGATAGAGAGAGCAAGCTATGGTACTGGCAAGCATCACAATGAGATTATATACACTTTACTAGTAATAACCAGTCTGTTGTTTTGCATGGGTTCTGGGAATTTCTCTGTGCTCTGCTTCACCTCTTACTCCCCAAATAACCCAATCTCACAAGTAGGGGCTGAGAATGAAGCTCCAAGATTTAATCTTCGTTGGAAGCTGGACCATGCTGTGGAACTGGACCACTACCCTTTTTCCGAGCTTTCATAGGAGACTACTCAAATCCCTGCTCTCAGGACACACAAAATTTATGCATATCACGCAGCTTGGGATACTGAAACAAGACTGCTGAGGTGGTGGTACCATCAGTGTTATTAATTTGTGCATAATTTTATATTTCATACATTGACAAATTCAGTACTAGCAGACTGACAGACAGATATCTAGAAGTGGCAAAGAAATGACATCATATATGTATGGGAAGCATGCATGTCCTTCTTACAAAAAGAGAACCTTAGAAAGACAGTACGGGGACAAAGATCAGATGACATTATCTTTAAGGAGATTTGCCTTTTCTCTCTGTTCCAATTAAAATCTTGTTGTTGTGATCCTGCTGTAAGTTATGACAGGATATGTTTGCATTTTATTTAGAGGGCGAAGTAGAGGCAATGGAGCCATAGTCTCAAGCACCGGTTCTGCAGTTTTGCTCAGACCCAGTCAAATGAGGTGCTTCTAGGGATGCAGAAAAGCTGATGTGGGAATATTGTCTCCTGAGTGGCCCAGTTTCTACTGGGAGAAAGGTCAAGAAAGCTTTGAAATGTGGTGATTTTTATTATTTCCTGTAATTTACGCAATTATTTCATGTATCAAGGTATGTTTTGCCATCTGCTTCCAAAGTACTCAACTGAAATGACTTATTCACCTGCTTACCTGCTACCATTTTAACATGACTTGAGGGGTAATTGGCTGTTTTCACTTAGCAAGTTTAACATTTTTTGAGTCTAAGAATTACAACAATAATATCACTGCCCATTTATTTTATGATAGAATAATTGAATGTTCAGTGGCTGAGTTATGAGGCTAGCAAACAAGTAGTTTATCACAAGTGAATTGAACTACTGCTTTGCAGAATACAGGGGCAATGACGTTATCTTTTAATTAGGCACTTCTAAGACAATCTTCTCAGCCTTTCTTGGGTAGCTTCCTGAGGCACAGGGCCAAATGTGACCTTGAGATCCATTGCTTGAGAGCACCATGGACTCCTGTAGTGCCTTTCCAGCTCTGAGCTTTGTATCGCTTTCAAGAGATGCAGCTTGACCATAGCAAATAACGGTCACTTATTTTCATCATTTTATTGCTGGGAACAAATGAGAAAGTGTTTTATGCTCACAAAACTGTTATTAAACGAGGGATAAGTAAAAGCTGAGGTGGGCTTGAGTTATCTACTTACCTTAAAAATTGAGAAACATTTGAGATCTTGTAATTGTGTTGTAATTGTGATATTTTGAAGGGGAAAAATATTGGAAACTTGCCCCACTGACATTCAGAGTTAATGATGGAAAAAAACATGTCCTTAAGAGAGAACATAAAGTTTTTCTAGATTATTAGTGCTGTCACTTTTCCATGAAGAATTATGGATGTACAGGCACCCCCCCATGTAAATCAGTAGGCAAATGATTATTAAAGCCAACAGCCATAGTTAGTGGTATGCAGTCACTTTCCTTTTAAGTGTCTTCCCTTAAAGTTTAGCTACCTTTTTCTAATTTCCCTCACCTGCAAATATCTGAAATATTTTTGTCATCTTAAAGACAATGGTTGTTTATTCCAGAATAAATGTATATTAAATAATGTAATAGAGAAACTTCTGTTTTCAGACCAGATATAGTTGAATAATAAGGCAAAATCAGTTTGGAAGGAGATGTCATATTTTCGTATGCATCACAGGGACAGATGAAGTCATAATATGCAATGGAGGGTGATGGAATGAAATGTTCACTACTCTCCCTCTCTGCCTCCGCCAAACTGTTTCTGCTTTACCAGTCAAGGTTCTCTTTAGTTTGGTGTAATAACTCAGGCTTCTGTCTGAAATATGTACAAGCATGCTTGGCAGCTCACATGGTTGTACGGTAACAGTGTGGAATCATGAGTGTATGGTGGTTCATAGTCATGGGTATGCTTCAGAAAGAGAAGGAAAACTGAAGAAGGATCTTGCCATAAACATATCCTGCTGTTCTTGTGTAAGTGAATCTTCAAAGAGTAGATTAACTCTTTTGAATACAGAAGTATTTGAAAATTCCTAATTTCATCTTTGGGTGCATTTTTGGAGCTGCACATCTGCTGCATCTGCCCTCTAAAAATGAAGTATGCTAAGAACAGGGTTGTTGTGAAGCCAACCGATCCTGGTTTCTGAGAATTATACTACTCCTCCATAGCCTGACAAGAGCACTTTCCGACCAGCTTGGCAGCAGCCTCTGAAACAGCTGTTTGATGGCATTTGGCACTGAGTCAGACTTCTACAAGTAGCATTTTTGCAGCACACTATTTAGAGACTTCTGCTTTCTAGTGATGCATCCAGTGTCTTCATTAGTATTTTGTGTGCAATGTTACATGATATGACTCCTCTCTGTAGGTAGGGAGCAGTGTAAGCCCCACAAGCTGTACAAAGGAAAGGCTAGACACTCATCATGTGAGATCTGCCTGGCAGGTATATGTTGGTGGTGACCTGGGGGAGTAGAATGTTGTTACAGATTCCACTGAAAGTAGCCAACCTGGCCAGTCCAAAATTTTTCCGTAAGTGTCATCTACTGAAATTTTTGTCTTTTAGCAGAAGGATCAGGGGACACTGGATTCTATGGAGAGGCTGAAATGTGGGAGAAGGGAACAGATTTAGTAGCTATTGTACAGTAACTGTTGCTTAGATTTTATTTTAGAAAAATTGTGATGTTACGTTAGGCAAACCAGATCAGATTGCACTTGTGCTTACAAACCCTAGTTAAATCTTCTTTAAAGCAGTCCGAATCTGGGCATAATTTACTGGGGGTTTGTTTGTTTGTTTTCCTCAAGTATTATGGATTGCCTGGTTAATAGTACCTGGAACTCTGCCAGCATCAAATATAAACTGCACATTCCTTTTAACTGGCAAATTTATAAAGATTTACAGACTTGTTTGATGACAGCTAGCCGAATTTTCAACAAATGCATTCTATTTTGAATTCTTCCTAATGCATGTTATTAACTTGAAAGGAATTCAGAAAAAAACATTTTCATCTTATTTAATTCCTGGAATACTCTAGCTGGCAGTTAGTTACTCTATTCAGCTTATTCCTTACTTTATATTCTAATAGGCTATATGGTCTTTCTGACTTTAAAGAGCAACTTCAAGGGGGAAAGTTGCTTAAAAAGGTATGCTCGTAGAGATGCTCAAAATTATGAGCTTGCTGGAAGCTTCTTTATCTTTCTCAAAATAAATGAAACAGACTGCAGAAAAGCATTAATGAGTGTTTAAGTGGAGTACTGAATTGAAGGATATAAGTGATGCAATGTGAAACTTAAAAAAGTTAATTTAAGGAATTGTCACTCCTAGCACCTCTAAGGTGTTCCATTTCTCATGAAGTCTTTTCATGCTTAAACCAGAAATAAGCCACGAAACAGTCTGTCAGCAATGACTATGTGCTGAATAAAATGTATGAGAAGAGAAATATTTAGAAACTCATTAATATAGTAAATTCCTTTACAGGATGTTGAAAGGTTAAATGCTCACGCATATGCAGCATCACATAAGGTCAGTGGCCTGGGAAGGGCTGAGGTTAGGTCTTTTGGTGTGGGTCCTTTCAACCACTCCCTTTCTTGCAAGGTACTGCCTTCCTGTTCAAGTGGACCCTATACTGATGGAGCATGATGGAAAATACAGTGGAATCATAATGGGTACCGAAACGGGGACTTACTGTATTTTTTTTGTGCAGTTTCAATGTTTCTGTTAAAGGTTTGAACAAAACCAGGTTGTTTTCTATCTTATAAATCAGGTGGTTCTTCAAAATGGTCACTTCACTCTTAAAGTAACAAATATAAGATAATGTGCAGTGGTAAAATCTGAAACTTTTAATACTGGTATAGAAAGTAAGTGCAGGTTTGCTTTTATTGTGAGATGACAGAATTATTGTCTTTAGGCTGTAAATTGCAGATTGGTGTTACCAACATGCATACCAACTCAGTAGTGATTGGTCCAGTTCCTACTGCAAATATGACATCATTCCTCAGTAATTTTAGTGTTCCCAAATTCATATGCTTGAGATTATACTGACCACTCTGGTACATTGGCACCCCTGCTTGTGCTTGGCTGACTGTTTCCTATTACCCCAGAGTCATGTAGGTCCTAGCCTAGAATCCAACCCAGAGTGGTTCAGGGATGTGGCTATCGTATTGGAGAAAGGCAGACCCCAGGGGACAGTGCTGGCTGCTGAGAGACACAGCCCAACCTTTCCCTGAGGAAATTTCCGTTTTGGCATTGAATGTGCTTGGAGACTGGAGCTTGGTCAGTGTCAAGCTGTGAAAATTAGGCTGTTGAAAGATCACATAAATAATTGTTTGCTGCTGCTATCGAAGTTTTAACAACGAAGCTTCAGTGCATTCCAGTTTCTTATGCTCGTTGTAGTAATTATCAAGTTTTCTAATTTCTGCAAACAAGCATGTTGTTTGTTTTGTCATACATATCAAGATGCTAATGTTGCCTTACAAGAACCTCTCTTTTTCTTGTTAATTAGGAAAAAACAATTCTATTGACTCTGTTTTTCATGTTACCCAGCAATTAAGCAGCAAAATATTTTTCTTTCTAGTGCTTGTTCTTAGAAGCTAGAGAGCTTGGAAAGCTGAAGATGGCTATTAATGTTTTCTATTATTTGTGAAAGTTATTGTATCTGTCCTTCTCCCCTCACCCCCTACCACCACACTCCCCCCTCCCTGATTTGATCGTTTTCTAGAGAACTGGACAACGGTGTTTTTGTTTTACTTTTTTGGGATGGAGTGCTGATGCTGTTCTTTGAGACCTAGTAAATAGATAGATGTGTTATGCTGATAGTAGCATTTCTTTTCAGATCACATTCATTTCTGTGGAAAAATGTGTTTTGTAGGGAAAGATATTTGTCTAATACTTCCAAGGCCTCTGTCCATTTACTGTACTTTTTAGCTACTGCTTGGTTTTTATTGTACGTTTTGGGTCACTGATCAAAAGAATCATTGCAAGCACTAACTCAACACTTGAAAGAAGAAGGTAAAGTGGTCGGTTTTGGATTGCCTTTTTTTTTTCTTTTTAATAGTATTCTAATTGGCAAAACTCCAGTTCCAGACCCTATACTCCTCTCTGGCATCCACTCCACAAAAGTGTCCTTGAATGGGCTGATGTGACTTATGTAGTATAAACTATACTCGTCAGCTTTCTCGAAGTGAAGCAAAATGTTTATGGCAGCCTGCTGAGAGGACACTTTCAAATCCTGTTAAGATCTTATGGCATAGAACTGCTGGCTGCCTAAATAAAAACTTGACAGGATAGCTCAGCTTATTGTTTTCTGGGGATTAGTATTGTATCCCTGATGATTTGACGTAAAGTGATAAATGCACTCAGAAAACCTATGGTATTTTGCAAGTGGTTGAGCTCAATCATTGCAAGGCTAGAATGGTGCTGATGAGACAGCTGAAGATGTTGTGGTCATCAGCTGGAATGAGGGAAAATTTCAGAGCGGTAATTCACATTGCCTTGAGTTCCCCCAGCTAATCCTGTACATGTCTGCTTTTGAATTCTCCTCTGCATTACTTTTCTTCTGGTTTAGACAAGCTCCTCACTCTGCATGCTAGTGTTAAGTCAGGAATCAGAAATGGTATGAAAAATGCATATCAACACTTTTACTATCAAGGGTGTAGTTATTTGTGGGGGATGGAGAGGGGGTTGGTTAAGGAGGTCTTAGCTACAGGTCAGTTACATCCAGATGTGTGAGCTTGAAAAACCTGTGTGCAGCTCCAGTCTATGCCTGTCTGGGGTAGATCCCTGCAGCCCACATGATTTATGACTGCACTACGATTTCCCAGCTGGCTACAGTCTGTTTGTACATATACCTAAAAGCACTTTATTCCTGTTGCTTTTTGGCAGATTGTGTCTAAGACCTGTCTCCTTAAAGATATTTGATCTTCTCAGTTTGATCTGTTAGGCAGATCAAACACATCAATGCCCATCCAACCATGATAGCCTTGGCTATTTTAGTACACAGCCAAGGGAGCAGTGGGAATATGCTTCACCCTAACAGTGGGGTTAACAGTTGAAGTAATTACTAAAGATATGGGAGTTCTGCTGTGCTGGGAAAGGGCTAAAATTTGGCACAAAATCTTTCTGTGATAAGGTTAAGAAATTAGAAGAAGTCTTCTGAGTATTTGACTTGAGGAAACTGTTCCAGCCATAATTTCAAGACTGATGGGAGAAAGGAAGAGTGGGGAAAAAAAAGCCCCAACTCCTGCCATATTGGCTGGCACATCCTCCTGAGAGTCACTGGATACCCTTAGTGCCAGGTTGTGCCTGTGATAGAAGTCCTAGCTGTACAGCTAATATTTTTTCTTTCCTGCTGAGCTGCTTCGAGATTTTGTTCTTTCTCACAGGGTTAGGACAGGGATCTTTATCATGCACATTTTCTAGAAATGATCATTCACCTGAATGTATGCAGGATGAGCTATCTTCACCATTCTTCCATTTGGGAGCATCCTGAATCTTTTGTATGCAAAACCTCATTTTGTATGGAGCCAAACCTACTTATTACAAAAACTTTGATGATGATATAGGTGATAACATCAACTCATGATGATGGAGCTGGCATTTAGTTTGGGTCACTGCATTAGCTGTTCATACCTTTTCAAGTGCATTGTAAGAAAACCCTCCGTTATTAAAGCTAACCCTGCTGTTCCGAAAAAATTATTCAGAGGTGAAAGAATGATTTGTTCTTACTCCTTGGATAGTACTGTGTACAATCTCCCAGATGGGTGAGGTATGCTGTGATTGTATGAGGTTGTTTTGCACTGCTAGTGCCTTTGCATTCTCACATTTCAACTGTGCACAGAGTGAGTCCAACATATTTGACATAGCTGCTGTTGTCAGTTCAAAAACTGACTAGCATTTAGGTTTCTTCTTTATGAAAGGCATTATAAAAGGCCAGATTGCTACTATTAATAACAGATGTGATCTACCTCTGGCATATTTCAGAGATTCGGTTCGCTAATCTATCACATTACACTCTCTTATGCTGCATTATTCTTTAAGTGGAAGAACGAAGCACAAGATGCACTTTATATTATGTTTTCTTAAATATGGGTAACTTAACTTGAAAGAATTATATATATATATAAAAGCATGTGGTGGGAGATATATGTAGGGATATATAGAAAAATATAGTGGGATATTGTCGTGGTTTAAGTCTATAAACCCATACAGTCGCTCTCTCACTCACTCCCCACTCTTTCTTCCCTCCGCTCCTGGAGGGATGGGAAGGAGAACCGAAAGAATGCAACTCCCACAGGTTGAGATAAGAACAGTTTAGTAACTAAGGTATAACACAAACCACTACTGCTACCACCAATAATAATAATGACAAGGCAGATACAAGGAAAAGGAGAATACAATAGCTCACCATCAAATATCAAGCCCGACCACCCAGTGCACCCCCACCAGTAACAATAATGACAAGGCAAATACAAGGGAAGGATACAATTGCTCACCACCCAGTATCAAGCAGTACCCCCCCCCCAGTGCATCCCCCACCGTGCACCCTCACCACCCTTCCGGGTCTCTCCTCTCCGTTTCTACATCCTGGACATGACGTGCTGTGGTATGGAATAATCTCTTTGGTCAGTTTGGGTCAGGTGTCCTGTCTCTCCTTCCTCCCGGCTTCCTCTCCTCCCTGGCAGAGCATGAGGCTCACAAAGTCCTTGGCCAGCCTAAACATCGCCAAGCCCTAACTGAAAACACTGGTGTTATCAGCGCTGTTCTCAGGCCCAAAATCAAAAACACAGAGCTGCACCAGCTACCAAGTAGGAGAAAAAAAATGACTGCTGCTGAACCCATGACAGATATATATCTTGAGCTATTTGGCCTATTGAAAGGTGTCCCTGTCCATCGCAGAGGAGTTTGGAACTGGATGACCTTTAAGGTCCCTTCCAACCTAAACCGTTCTGTGATTCTGTATCGCTTTTGTTTGTACAGCAGTCTCTCTAATAAGGATTAAGAAGACATTCTTCCAGGTGTTGTATAAATGCAGTGTGCTATTCCCTTACTCCGGGGCACTTCAGCATTGATAGGAAAAATATGCTGAGATGGGGACATCAGGTAAATGTGCAGAGAAGATGAACTTTTTGTGTTCCGTTTCTTAAGTCCCATTTGTGTTCCTTTGTTGTATTTGCTCTTTACAAGGTCTAAAGCTCTGGAAGTGAAAGAATGATTTTGGCAAGATGGAGAACTTGTGAGGACAAACTCGTATAGTGCTGTAAGGTGCCCTCCTAGATTTCATCTTGTTTTTCTTGTGAAGGTTTCGAGAATGTATTTGATGGGTAGAGGGAAGAGACTATTTTTGCTTTTCAGGTGTAATTCTTAAACAGACTTACACTAATGTTAAAATGCTGTCCTTACAAAATGTAATCAAATATAAGAATGTTTTATTCATAGCTGGGATATAATTTAGGACCAAAATGGACCATTATGATCATCTTAGTTAACCTCCTTAATTATTATTTGCTCTTGTGGAAAGAAAAACAAAAAAAGGAAAAAAAAAAGAGAAAAGCAAACTGTACTTTTTTTCAGAAAAATCAGTATAAGCCAAGCACAAGTTAAACTAATTTTAGTGCCTTACCCTGTAATTACTGATTTATATACCATCGATTACAATGAAATTTGTATTCCATAGCAACGCAGGAAGTGCCTGGAGATAATTTGCAAGAGTATCATGTACACATAGTGTAAAGTAGCATAGATTAAATTCACATGCATGCAGTGGAATGCATGAAGTAATGCAGAGTCACTGTATAAAATTACAGTAAAGATTTATTCAGGGCTACCATCTTCTCTTACAATGTTTTTAGTGCACTGATTTTCATTAAGGTAAGATTTTTGGCTAGGTCCTCTGAATTTGAGGAACACAGTGATTTATTTCTTGTTATCCATGTAAACCACTTAGCTTTTAGCACAGCTTTAAATGGCTGTTTTCTGACAGATGCAATAAAGGTGCATTTGTTCACTTCCCACAAGATCTATAGATATGAGTTGCATTTGTGGGCAGAAAATTTCAAGTAGAAATATAACAAGAAAATATGAGATTTTGGTGGTTATCTGAAGATACAGTGTCAAAGAAATATTTCTTTGTGAAGTTAATACCCAGGTGAAAGGTTGGTGGTGTCTGCACTAGGGACAGTGTTTTAAGGAAATTAGTTGAACAGTTCCTTTTCAGATGCAAATCTTCATATAGCAATATCACCCATAGTAGGAAATTGTATATGGTTACGGTTGCTATCAGTTCTTTTTCCTTTTTTTTTTTTTTTTTTTTTTTTTTTTTTTTCTGGCTATGCCCTCTGTTTCTGGAGCTCTGTTCAGGCAGATTTATGGGAGATTTGGTGCTTCACAAGTGGGTATTTTACAATTCTTGCCAGAGGAAGGAACCAAACTAGAGCTTCTGCAGAGATAGAAAGCTTTCAGGCTTGTTGGGCTGTGGTGCCCAGCATGAGGATGAGAATGTCAGCAGCAGAAGGCTGCTGTTGTGTATGTGGAATATACTGAGCAGAAAGTACCTTTGGGAGGTCTGGTTTGAGAGGCGTGATGGGGAGCAAGGAGAAGAGTAAGAGAGCTCTGTACTGAGTAAACTGTGCATTCTAACCTGATTGATGGGGAAATCTCAATTTTCCAGCCTTTTCTTTTTACCTTTGTGAAGTCCAGTCATCACGTATTGTTCCTTCAGTTCTTTAAGCTCCCTGTCTCAGGTGAATCAATGCTGGCTTCCATACTTAATACATAATTATGTATTATTTTTTCCACTGTACCATTTCAGTAATTTTTTGCATGTTTAAGATGACCTGATTAATGGGTACTGTGGGAGTTTGCTGTGGCCTTGGTTCTCTACCCTAGTGGCTCTGCAAAACCGCTCTTAATTGTAGTGGCAGTTCTGTTCCAGTACATGTGGGCATCCCCCAGTCCACAAGAAAAAGACTTAGTTGGAAACATTATGAAGCAAATGTTCCTTGTAATGCAAAATGAAGGCTAATCAATGCATTAGTGGAATCATTGTCACCTGGCATACATGCATTGCCAAATTTCTCCACAAGCCTGTACTTCTCACAAGTCCTGCACAAGGGAGGTCTGGATGAGAAAGGTGGGGCTGTTCAGCCTGGAGAAGAGAAGGCTGCGTGGAGACCTCATAGCAGCCTTCCAATATCTGAAGGGGGCCTATAGGGATGCTGGGGAGGGACTCTTCATTAGGGACTGTAGTGAGAGGACAAGGGGTAATGGGTTCAAACTTAAACAGGGGAAGTTTAGATTGGATCTGAGGAAGAAATTCTTTACTGTAAGGGTGGTGAGGCCCTGGAATGGGTTGCCCAGGGAAGCTGTGAATGCTCCATCAGTGGCGGTGTTCAAGGTGGGGTTGGACATAGCCTTGGATGGCATGGTTTAGTGTGAGGTGTCCCTGCCCATGGCAGGGGGGTTGGAACTCGATGATCTTAAGGTCCTTTCCAACCCTAACTATTCTATGATTCTATGATTCTATACACCTGTTCTTGGAAATGGTAATTCTGGCCAGTCTTCCCAGGCTGTGTCATGTATCAGGCCACCCATCACTCTCCATCTACCAGGGCTTGCAATGGACCCAGTGAGAGGGGGAAGATGGAGGTGTGAGGTGGTCAGTTGTGGAGATTGTCACAGATGGAAGTGTGACAGTAGGGGACAAAGGAGCTGTTTCCACCAAACTTCTGAAATCCTGCTCCTCACAGGAGGGGAAGAAAAAGTTACAACCCTGTGATCAAGGGAATAAAATCACAGATAATGTGATCACAGAGGAGACAAATGCAGAAGGGTAGGAGCCACCACTGTACTCAGAAGAGCAGAAACTGAGGAACACCACGAGATACTACAGGAAGGGCTGATTCCTCTGGATCCCATTTAAGGGGTGATTTGTCTTGGTAGTCTAAGAATTAGTTGTATTAGATTTAGTTGACATAGATCCATATTTTCAGATCCAAGCAAGAAGTTGTTCATCCTAGTTCTGTTCAGTTTGTTGCAAGGATGTCTTTTGAAAGGTAGCTCAAAAAGTGAGTCCTTTTTTTCCTACTGATGGTTTCCATCTCTCTTATAAAGGCCCACCTGATCAATAGCTGGCTTGCATTTGTGCATGTAACTACCTCAGCCAAAGACAGATCCCTGGCAGCCTTCAAATCCTTTCTTTCCTGAGCTGTCTCTGGTGAAATTATTGAAATCTTGACAACTGTAAGCCTGACCCAAAGCCTCTCGCAAAGGGTGTGAGTCAGTAGCCTTGGAATCAGTATCCTAGAAATATCACTTCAGAAGCTCTTAGGTTGGCTTATCTCCTAACTGTGACTCTACAATTTAAAAGACAGTTGTATGTCTAGGTTTAATTATCTCAAATACAATGCATTATAAATCATACAGATAGAAGGTTAAATGATATAACTCAAATCCAAGGTTGAAACATACTGGAAATGGATCCACACAACCTTAATTCTGCTCCTTGGGGGCAACAGAAATAGCCACGATGTGCTTGTCATACAGCAAATGCTGTGATCCTTTGAAGAACTTGCTAGCAAAGGTGCGCAGTAACACAATCACCCTGTAACCCCTGTGCATGGTTCTCTGTGGAAAAGGAAGCTTCTGGGCTCATTTCACTCACCCAAACAACATCATCTGCCAGCATTCAGGACAATAAGCATGAACTGGCATATGCATCACTTAATGGTAAAAAAAAGCCATACATTAAACAGCAAGTAGTTCTGTGTATCATGTTATCGTATCTATCTCTTCATCTGTTCTGCAGCCTGAAATTATTTTTCCTTTCAATGTCATCACAAGATTTATTTTGCAGGTATATATTTGTGTATGTGGGCACACAGTTTAAGAAAATATTTTCCCCCTGGAAATTAAACTATTGAAAGCTTTCAAAATGTATAGTCAAGTATCTGAAAAGCAGTGATATTTTTGACTTATTTATTAGAGAAATTGATTGAGTGCTAGCAAAGCATTTTAGCTTAAGCAGTTTCTTTATCACTGAAATGTGAACAAATTACTACTCATTGCACTTGAATTCTGCATCTAGGTGTTAACTAGAATTAGAATTAGCCTCTGTCGTGCTTTCTTGATATCACTGGAGAGCAGAGGGAATGGAGTTTATTTAAAAAATAAAAATTAACACCCCCCCCGAAAAAAAAAAAAAAACCAAACAAAAAACAACAAAACCAACTCAACAAAAAACAAACCCACAAACAAAAACCTCTCTTTGCTGTGGAGATCTACACATAGGATTTCTGACAAGCTCTACTACTGCAGTAATATTCTGAGGCACTGCCATAGTGTCTGAAAATATGCCTTGCTCTAGGAAACAAGCTAGGAAGTAATTTACAAGGTCCATGAGAAATTTAGCATCTTTGGCATCTGTATTTCTAATGGCTGAAAAGACACAGAGGAGGGAGCAGAGAAAGCAGAGCAGGGAAAAGCAGAGGAAGGAATGGAGTGGAGAGCATGGTACTCTGGTTGTACTTTCTTTGAAAAATTATTTACATCAATTGTAAATTAGCTTGCTTAGATGAGAAACTAAACAGACTGCTGAGAGATCTGTGCAGCAGTGAAATTTGCTTGAATCTTTCCAGGAAAGGTTGGAAATGCAGGACAAAAGGGATCTCAAGAGCTATTGAGTAAAGTTTCCTGTCATCACCAGCTCTGTCACTTAATCCTTCCTAATCCCATAATTAATGTTCTTTTCTATTTAGAGATTTCATCTTTTCCACTAACTTGCTTAATTCATTGTTTGTCTCCCTGTCCCTAACTGTAATTTAACCTGTCTCTAGTTTTAGTTTCATAGACACAGTTGTAATGGGCATTCGGCTGCTGGGGTTTATCCTTAAGACCTACAGTTGATTTTTAATCAGTATTTTTATTTCTGCAGCATAGCAGTCATTCCTAGGAAATATATAGAAAAGAATTCTGATGTCAAATGGAAAACCTGATTCAAATGGGAGTTCTTTGTGCTCTATAAGTTCTATATATTAGGAAGCAATTCTGTTTATGATTTGCTGAATTGCTGTAGTGAAAATTAAAATGTATAACATTTGCTCGTGATACTTAGAGCTTCTGTATTATGTTTACCAGTGACTGATTCATGACTATCACAAAGTTGAGTGTACTTTCCAAACTCCTTTATTGTGTTGGTTGTCACTTTGTCACTTTACAGGCACTTAGCCGCAAAGCTATAACATGTAAGACAGTATCTAGAAATGCCTCTCTTTCTTTTTTCCTTTTTTCTTTTTTTTTTTTTTTCTTTTTTTTTACTTAGCAGAAGTAATTGGCCTTTGATAACAAGGGCTGTAGTCATACACCTACAGCAGTGCAGGAAGGAAAGCTGCCTGCAGCAGGACATGAAGCAAAGGAATCGGTAACTACAGTTTGTCCTTTTGTGATGGGTCAGGGATGCTGTCAAGACTTGGAACCACAGATACTGTTTCCCCTGGAGTAACCTCTCTGTTCTACCCCCCAGCTTCTGTTGAGCAACGTTTGTGACACTATTTCCACTTATGTGATTACTATTTAGCAGTCAAAGATTATTTTGCTACTTGAAATTTAAAATTTCTTCCTGGCTGCTTCTCTACTTAGCCTGCACTGATTTTAATATTGTAATGAGTTGAGGGTTTGAGCAGAAAAATATCCCTTTTGAAAGCTCTTTTATTTTTTTGGGTTTTTTGTTCTTCAGTCAGTGAGCAGGGAGGCACTAATTATTTGATGATAGTTGATGACTGGTAGGACAACTTTCAACAGGAACAGAATATCACAGGAAATTGTCCACTAATAAAGGAAAAAAGGAAAGAAGCAAGCAGAGGCTGATGCAGGCTTCAGAAGGGTAAACCATAATCTGAACTGGCTGAGGCAAGGTCAGACGTCTCTGCTTAGCAATGTCCTAATTAGTGAAGCTACTGATGAACGATGAGAGCAATACTGCCTGTCTAATGTTAATCACATGAACCTAACTCACTTAATTGGGTTGTGTTTTGCCACTTTGCAAATCCTAATTATACAAAGAGGCTATTTAGCAGGAAGCATGATTTAGCTCTATAAAAGATTCTATTTTTTTTCTTTTTTTCTCTGTCATACTGTTCTTCATTAAAATAAGTCACTTTCAAGAAGTATGCTTCTGCTCAAGTTAGATGGCTTAAATGATGATGGCTATTGGGACTTTATTTTTTCATCTTAAGTAAATATTTACTGGTAAATTCTGGCCAATGGAGTATTTCTACAGTTTCTAAGGAGTTGAGATATAAATGGAAGAATGCTGTCACAAGGCAATGATCTCCTGCCAGTTTAGAGAAACCAAGGCAAAGCAAAGTTATTGATTGCAAAGCAGGGGGAAATTGATTGTATGACAGTGCTTTCTTACAACAAGGTTGTAAGGATACTCTTTATTTCTGTTAGTTCAAATGAATAATATAGATTTACCCATATAGTTATGGGGGTGTTTGTGCAGAAGTGATTACTGCACCATTACTATTTGTATTCTCTTTGGGCTATAAAATTGATTGATTTGGGTTTGTAAAAGTAGAGGACCTAATACTCTTCATTTCCATCATGTCATTCAGCAAATCAGGCTATCTCCTCTATAAGGTTGTGTTAAGGAAAAGACTATCATCTTATCTCTTTAGGTGGTATGTTTTTGTGGTATTCAAGGATCAGAGAAAGTTTAGTGGACTTAATTTCTTCTGGATTCCTAAGCTGGCTTTCTCTCTTGTTTTTACTTTCTTATCCGTATGTGTATCTTTACTTCTAGTTTCTGATCATCTTGCCCAGCACCTCTTACATGGCAACCAGCCCAGGGACAGGATATGAACGTCCTGTTCTTGATGGTGAATAAAACAATCTGGAGAGTGCCTGTTGTATAGATGAGATTACCTTCCTGACAGCCAACATGAAATGTTATCTTCTAAATCACTGCAATTGTTCAAACAAATGTTCTGCCTGGTTGTAGCTACCTGCAGGGTCACTGAGGTGGGGCTGTCCTTTCCATCATCTATTTATTTTTAGAATCCCTCTCCAGCATCCTTATAGGCCCCCTTCAGATACTGGAAGGCTGCTAGGAGGTCTCCGCGTAGCCTTCTCTTCTCCAGGCTGAACAGCCCCAACTTTCTCAGCCTATCTTCAGACGGGAGGTGCTCCAGTCCCCTGATCATCCTTGTGGCCTCCTCTGGACTTGTTCCAACAGTTCTATGTCCTTTTTATGTTGAGGACACCAGAACTGCACGCAGTACTCCAAGTGGGGTCTCTCAAGTGTGAAATTCAATTCAGTGTGAATTTGCCCCAGAAAGCTAGGTTTCATCACTTTGATAGCTGTTGTTTCTAGAAGCAACTGTATGTTTATTTCCACAAAAGGTAAAGGCCTTTTCTTTTTTCTTTTGCAGGAACAAAACCGAAGATGACAGCTGCCATAGACAGTGCTTCTGATGGGCTTCTTCTGTTCTCAGGAGTATCCAAATCTATTTTTTTCTCACACAAACCCCAGAATTCCTCTCTTAGATCTACAAAGAGGACTTTAAAGGATTGTGAATATTTATGAAAGAAAAACAGCCACAGTTGGCCTCTAAAGAACCACAAAAAGACTGCTGTGGCTTTTATTTTTTTTCTGTTTGTTTTTGTCAACACACTTTTTTTTTTTTTTTTTTTCCCCATGGAAGAAAAAGGGTTCTATGAGTTCAGAAAATTTCTCCTGTATTTTAAAACAAAAATGATAAATAATCTGAGGCCTATAGGGCTGCTGGGGAGGGACTCTTCATTAGTAACTCTAATGAGAGGACAAGGGGTAATGGGTTCAAACTTAAAGAGGGGAAGTTTAGATTGGATATGAGGAAGAATTTCTTTACTGTGAGGGTGATGAGGCACTGGAATAGGTTGCCCAGGGAAGCTGTGAATAGTGCATTGCTGGCGATGCTCAAGGCGGGGTTGGACATAGCCTTGGATGGCATGGTTTAGTGTGAGGTGTCCCTGCCCATGGCAGGGGGCTTGGAACTAGATGATCTTGAGGTCCTTTCCAACCCTAACTATTCTATGATTCTATGATTTTTCCAGAACAGATATTGGAAGAGTTCTGCCTAAAAGCAATACAAGTAAATTAAACAAACAAACAAAAAATTAAGAATCCCACATTTTTTTTTAATGGTTTAGCTTCACTCTTTCTTTTGGATTTTTGAAAAGGGCCAGAAATTCTGCTTTTCAGTGTGGTTCTTTTTCTGCAAAGAAAGTATCCCTAGATATACCTGCCTGCTGTTTCTTAGGTTCCACATTACCCTGGTCATTGCTCACTGACCTGCTTCTAATGGGATTGTTCATCTTTTACTGCTGGAGATTTATAGCCTCAGAGGCATACCTAACTGTACCCTCCAAGTACCTTAGGCTAAAACAAAACTGTAAGTAATCTAAGGGAGGAGGGTGAAAATCCATAACTGGTGGATTTCCAGTGCACTCTGAAATCCTTTTCTCTTTCCTGATCATGTTCGTTGCCAATCTAGCCAGGGAGTGCCACTGCTCATTCCTAATCCAAATGCCTTGGTTTCCTGTCCCTGAAACCTGAACAAAGTGAGGGTGTAGGAGAGTAGAAAAGTGACTCCTTGGTACAGTAAGCTATCCACATCTTATCCTGATGGAGGAGTTTAGATGTTCTCTTGCTGTCCACTGTCCCAATTATAAATGCCCTCAGTCCTCAGACAGCTGCCAAGCACCTGTGTCTAATTGCATTTGCTTCTTTTTAGGTATCTACCTTTCATTTTTCATCACATACTACCAATCTAATCCAGTCTATGATATTTCAGAAGAATTTCTCACTGAAACGTTTGAAATGTCTTACAAAACTAGACGTGAAGAGGGGCCATGAGACATAATAATGAATGAGGTCAATTACATTGTCCTTCCTTTTCTCTTTTTTTTTTTTCTTTTTATATTCAGCTTGTTATTTCTGTGGGAGGTTTCCTCAAGAATAATATGTGGATTTTGGTCTCTAAGAATTAAGTACAACAGAGCTAAGTGTGATCTCCCTTGGCAGATTGCTCCATATCTCATTTCCTGGTTTTGCAAATGATGTTATTAGATCATGCATAAATGACCCTCTCCAGTTGTGATGGTGTGTCTGAATTGCAGTGGATTAGCTGCTTTTGAGTTATTGAGGAGCAATAATACCAGAGTAACCCCTGCCCCTCTCAGGTCCCCCCATATCCCCTCCTAAAGAAAGGAATTAAAAAGAAAAGAAAAGAAAAAAGAAATTAAAATTGTGAGGTACATACCCATATGTTACAGTCCTATTATAATATTGCTTAGGAAATCTGGCATTTTGAGAACTGGCCAGTGTCAAGGACTTTCAAGTCCACATGTAGCAGAGAAGACCAGCCATGAATCCACTGGGCAGGCTGGGGGCAGCTGCTACTGCTGACACCATTTCCACCCTCAAGTTTAGCGCTGGGCTCGCTGCTAGAGATCAATATGAGATAGGCCTTACTGACCCTTTAGTCTGTGTCTGAAACTGAAGGTTTAAGGGCAGTGGTGGTTTAAGGGCTGAATGTGAATGATATTATCATAACATGTTTAGCAGAGGGCAGCAGATGAGTTAAACATAACATACCATGTGTATTTCTGCATTTATCTGCCCACACTGTGGGAAGCAAGATATGGATCAAAAACAAATAAAAAACTCAAGCACCTTGAGAAAACAGCGTCTTAACCTAAAACTAATCACTCCTAAATGAAACTATAAATACTTCAGCGTTTTTCAATACTGTTATAGGATTGGATTTCGGTATTTTTATATAAATCCTGTATTGAAAGCTACCAACAAAATTATAGGCTGCTTCCTCATTAGGTAAACAACCCTTTCTCCCTACCCCCAAAGCAAAGATGCTCTTGAGAGCAATAAATAATTTATGGCAGAGAAGCTGTAATCGGAGCAAACATTTTTGCCTTGTTAGTGTAATAAAGGTAACCTCTGTGTTAAGAGGAAAGGGCACCCACATGACAGAAATAACCAGTACCTTAGGAAGAGATACAAATAGGTCTGATGCTAAATGCTGAGCATAGGAAGAGGTAGTTCAAAATTGTGAAATAGAAATAATTAGTACCCTCAGGCTTCTGTATACATGTTTAACTTAATTCTTGTGAACATTTATCTGTAGAAGCGCTTGCTTAGGCAGTGTCTGGGTTTCCAGTGCCTCTAGGGTGAAGTATTTGACATTATTTGTATGGCGATGCATAAGGACCACAGCCAGAGCCATGGGCTCTCTGTGGGTGAGAAAACATGAGCTGTAGAAAACAGTCTGAGCTGGAGTGTTCTATTGGTAAGTTTTCGTCTCTCAATTGAATTCACCAAAATACGTTGGCTTTGGAAGTATGACATAGGGTTATGAGGCACCTAGGGTCTGTTCAGTAGGGGTGGGACAGGTTTTGCAGTAGCAATCAGAGCAAGTGAAGTAGTGGGATATATCAGACAGTAACACGAAATAACACAGGAAATATTTAATTTGTGTTATCTAAACAGAAACATATCTTTCTCCTAACCTTGAATTAGTTGCATTACAGCAGAAGGATATGGCAGAAATAGAAGTGATTCAGAAGGCAATGGGAATTATTAGAGGCAGAGGAGCTACTAAGCAAAGAGATATTTTATAAGGCTTGCCTGACCTAGTTAAGGAAGGAGGACACAGTAAAACATGTTAGGAGTGTACGAAATGTGAACTGGTATGGAGAAGCTCAATCAAATGTTTAACTTTTTCACATAACAAAAGTACAAAGAAATATTGAAATTAAAAGGCAACAAATTTAAAACAGATAAAGAAACACATTTTCATGCAACATTTATTTAATCCATAGAAATTGCTGAGGCAGGATGATGCTGTTGCCAATAGCTTATTTAGGTAATAAAAAATGATGAGACGCACAAGAAAAGGAGTTCAGTTACACAAGCCAGGAAAAAAGTTACATTATATGAGCAATTAATCAGGCTTCAAGGGAAAAAATAATGATCAGCTGCTTGGTGCAAGAAGAAGTATCTGAGCCTTGAGTTCTTAAAGAGGAAAAAGTTCTCTTAAATTCAGTAGAATTTGGTCTAATTAAGGCCTATGCAATTGGCTTCATCATTCGTTCCTCTCCACGTTATTGTATAATTAGGAAAAAAGTATATTTAAATAAATGCCACTTGGTACCTAAACACAGGATTTAGCGCTAACATCTGTATGTTTAGCTTCCATTGTTTGGGAAAATGTTATTGTGAAAAAGTCAGCTAGTGCTTGTCTTGACATACCATAGTTATCCTGCCCTGTAATGTTAAAGCCAGCTTGCACTAATAGCTTTGATTGGGCCATACTTATACAGAACAGTTTTGGGCAAGGATCTGGGCATAAAGTCCTGTGTAGAGTCATGCGAACAGGTGAGGCTTCCTGCAGGAATGCAAAGCCACAGGGGTTATATGGTAGGAGGAGAATATTTATTAGCATATTTTTGCTCCTAGGCTACACAAGCTCTGTCATGTTGATATGATACCTACATTTTAATTAGAAAATTCCAGAATGAAGGCTTTTAGCAGGTATATGCTGTAATATTATCCTTTTATAAACATAAAAGCCCCTTACCTTTACCTATCTATGATGCAAAATCCAGCGAAATTACACTGGAGGAACATAGATCTACCTGCAATGTGTTATTAATAGCTAGTGTTAAAAATTATTTGAAATATTTTGAAAGGAAATCCACAGTATTCCAGTTTTTCACAGTATTGAAATAAATCATTAAATAAAAAGACTCTGTCCCTTATTGTCTCAGGTCTTCTTTATATTACCCTGCCTAAAATTTTTTAAAACATAGTTGGTTTATGTGGGAGGTATTTTTGAAGCTGATCTTGCATCTTTAAATCCTCTTTGAAGTTTTTAAAGCATTTTTCTCATGACGATGTCATGCTGGCTGTTTTGTATCCCATGGTGGTCAGTAGCAATTTAGCTTTCTACCTCTAAAAAGACTCTTCAGGACCTCATTTTGTATAGACTTGTGAAATGAATGGGTGTGAAAATTGATGTGATTGCTTGTATGAGAATATATATCAAAGATAAAATAGTCACCACTGGGTTTCCTTTGTCTGTAAAACAAGAAGGTCTCACTTTTGACAGGCTGCTCACTTGCATCTGATAACTGACTATTTCTTCTCCCTGTTCGGTCATACCCTGAAGCCTTTATTACCCTGCTATTGTCTTGCAGGTCAGAGGGTGCAGAACAAATTATTGTGATAAATGTCAATAGTTAATTTAACTCCCATTAAAATTTTCTGTGTCATAAACTTTGAATTAAAGACTAATGGCATCTCTTTTATTATTCTCCAAGGCAGTAAAAACAGTGTTACATCTGGCTTTGGCTTGCAGGGGAAAGATGAAGTGACTTGGAAAATCTGTTGCAAAAATATAGAGGCAGAGAGTGATGGCCTACTACTTTTCGTGATTACCTGACACTCTGCCCAGCACTTTTGATAAGAAGGTGGCCGATCTGCTCAGCCAGATCCTGACCCTGCCCAGTGGCCGGTGGCCTCGCAGCACAGCTTGTCTCCTTTGGCCCAGGGAGTTGTGTGAGTACTCAGACCTCTCAGAGCTGTTTGAAATTCCTGAAGGTATTGCTATTAGTTGCAGTCAGCCGTAATGAACCATGCAGAAAGTTTTCTCCCTTGTTCCCACAATGAGATGGAAAAGAGAACTAATTTTTTCTTGGATTTTTGTTAATGACGTGGCCAAGCAGAATGGGCATCTCATTTTACAGATAAGACAAAACCTCGAATTCATGCTGTAGCCACTTTAATTCCAATTGGAATTCTAACTCCTTTTGCTGAGGCTGGACTAGAACCAGTTTTTAAATCATTTTTTTCTATTGCCTTTGTGCAGTATCTGCCTCTGTTTTGAAGAACTGTATTTTCAAACTCTATCCTTCTTAAAAATAAATGTGTTCTAAGAGGGTGATCCCCCAAAACTGTAGAATGCAGACTAGAATGCTTGCGTGGAAGGAAAAGATCTATGAAGAAAAAACCCAACCAAAACTAAGGGAGCTGGAGGAGATGGACAGGGATCCTGCTTTCCCATTGGCTCTTCTGATTTTGTGGCCTCCCTGTGACTTGGAGTTTCCAGCAGAATGGGAGGTGCTTTTCACAGTTTAATAAGTAGCATTTTAAATCTTGATGTTAGGGTCTATCTTGGTTTTAATGTAGTCACTTAGAAAATGTGAGTCTAAGCATGTGAGCAAGGCATTGCCTAATAATATGCACTTATTTTTCACTTAGAGTTTCACTCAGTATGGAAGAGCCATAAAGCCATGATTCAGACTGAAGACATTAGGTATGACTGTAGGTCACTTTGCTTGATTGGTAAAATCCTGCATGGGGAATGCAAGCATGTAGCAATGGATATTTGTTGTTGACTCGTCGTCTCACAAACTATATGTCATGAGGCTGACAGTGCTGTTAGCAGCTACAGTCAGATTTTAATATTCTCAATTATAAGCATGTAAAAAGCCAGAAAAAAAAAAAAGGAAAAAAAAGAAAAAAATCCCACAAAAGAAAAAAACTAATGGAAATGTAATGTTTATGAAAGACCAACAGAGGCATTCCCTTTCTTTGCAGGTGGCAAACCCTGACCTGGCATTAGATGTCACAGCAAGGTGATTGTGTCTCAAAGTTTTTAGCATTTGACATTAAACGCAGAAAACCTAAGAAAATTTCAACTATATTTAATGTTTATTTCTCAGGATAGGCAGAAAATTAGAACACAAAATAACCAGCTAGACCTTAATCCAGTGCAAAATCCTTTAATGAAAAAAAAACTAAATCCTAAAATAACCTTCACATTAAAAAAGATAACTTTAAGTTAACTTTAAGTTTCCTTTGGAAGGGTAGTTAATTAGTAACAAATTATCTGCATCTATTAACAACAGTAACTTAATATAACTTCTCAAAAACTTAATTACAAGATACTTCATCTCTAACCTAATAACATAAACAAGAGATGGTGGAGAAACACTTGCATGAACCAGCCATTTTGTCCTTGAACCCATAAGGGTGACAGATGACCACCACTGGAGACCACAGTAGCAAAAGGTAATTTGTTATATTGGTGCAATGTTATAACAAGACACAACAGTGTCACACAAGGTTGATTTTTCTTTTTTGTAAGCTGTCTCTGAGGTAGCTTGATAAAGCACGTGAGTTTGGAGATAAAGGCTAAGCAAAAAGGAAAGGACTACTGTTGTGAACGGTTTAGTGCCACAGCTTTGCTATAACTGATGTTATATTATTTTTTCATTGCCTCTCCAAGTGCTCTGTGATGATGCAAGTTTTCATTTTTCTGTTCTCCAACCCTATAAGTTCTTTTTTGTCAGACTGCAGCATGTTTGTGAAACAAGGATGAAGCTCTCAGTGGAGTGTTAGAGCAAATTTGTTTTGTGAATCTGAAAGGTCTGAAATAGAGGAGCTTTATTTGGCTTTCTCCGATGTGTCTCTATTGAGTTGCCAGCAGGTCTTTAGTCAGTGTTTTTTCATCTTTTTCCACCTTCAGTCTCTTCAGAGGTTCAGGGTAACCAGAGTGCTCTGCTGGCGTAACTGATTTGTTGTCAAGTCCAGAAGGAGTTGACGAAAATGCAAGCAAAAATCCATCCAAGAAAAATAATTATAGGATTTGGAGGAGATAGGTAGGGGACCCTGTTTCCTGTACATGTGCATCCCATTGCCACATCTGCTTTCTGTGCTTTACCTGCTCTGAAGGGAGATCCTCATCAGCTCTTTAAGTTAGAAAGTTTGAGCTCTGAATTACCTGTGTAGCCCCTGTGCTGTGCTGCATGCAGACCACATAGCAGCCTTCCAATATCTGAAGGGGGCCTACAAGGATAGCACGGGAGGGGTTCTTCATCAGGGACTGTAGTGCTAGGACAAGGAGTAACAGGTTCAAGCTTAAACAGGGGAGATTTGGATTAGATATAAGGAAGAAATTCTTTGTTGTGAGGGTGGTGAGGCACTGGAACAGCTTGATCAAAGAAGTTGTGAACACCAGTCCCTGGCAGTGTTCAAGGCCAGGTTGGATGGGACTTTGCGCAGCCTTCTTGTGGGAGGTGTCCCTTCCCATGGCAGGGGGGGTGTCTTCCAACCCAAACCATCCTATGATTCTATGAACTGATCTCAAACTGGTAACCTGGTCAGTTGTTTGTGGATTTTGTTTTTAGTTCTTATGCAGGGAGAATTCTTAAAAGGTGGAAAATATGTCAGTAGATTCAATTGTGTGGGTTTTTTGTTTGTTTTAAAATAACAGCATTATGGCAGTATTAAATTTTCAGGAGACTTTGAATGTTTGATCTGAAAATGAGAAAACCTCCTAGACTTTGGAGTCAAAGTAACTGATACTGGAAGGGGATGAAAAAATAAATACTACATAATTTTTGTAAAATATTTTGATATTTTGGGTGAAATATTTCTGTGAATAATAACTAGGACTAGAGTTTTCTCGGTGTTTGAGCTTTTTGTTCCTAATGTATACATTCTTCTTTTGAAATATACATGGAAAGTGCTAAGGTAGTCACCTTACTCCACAATCTGTTATTTGAAAACGGGCAATTAGGGGAGCAAATAATTTAATATTACTTGACATGTCATTAGCCTGTAAGCCTGTAATACAAAAAGGAAGAAAAGGCAGCAGCCTAAGGAAGCAACAGTTATATTTGGACTTAAGGAAGAAAAAATATCTTAATAGTGAAGCTTGGTAATAGCCAGAGCATAGGCACAAGACAGCAGAAGATTGCTGGTACATGCAGAATTTGGACTGTCTCTCACCACTGAAGCTGAGTCAGCTTGAACCTGAACGCTAATTGGCACTCATGGATTGCTCTCTGTACTTCTTCATGACCTGGACTTGTCTCAGGTGATGGCATGTGCTGAGTACCTGAGTGAATGACAGTTGTGATGGGCAAATTTGGGCCTCATTTCCCAGAAAGCTGGACCTTCATTAGGGAGAATGTGTTTTGAATGACCAAAAATAGATTCAAGTCCTGGTGAAGACAAAATAGCTGGAAGATTTAATGTGCTAAGATTAGACTCATACATCCTCCCATTTCAGGAGGAAGAAAATGGATGTGTGATGCAGTGAGGGGGTGCAGCCTGGAGCATGAGAATGAGTCAGGCATTTCATGAGATTTAATACGAAGCTGCATTGTCCCATGAGTAGCCTTGTAAAACAGAGATTTTCTTTTAAAGAGTGATTTAGGACTATCCCAAATCTATAATGAAACTTCTTGGATTTCTTGATCACATAATTAATAGTACGGGAACAACCTTTATTACAAATCTTTTATAATGAAGAAGGAAAGGTATAAGAAATACCTACCCATGTCAAAATTCTGCCAGACTTGTGACTGGTAATACATGTACCAACTAACTGTCTGAAAACCATTCCAGTATATAACAGCAGTAGCAGCAACTGGAGATGGATGCCCAAATGCAGGGAATAGTACTTTCAGCAAGAAAAAAAGGATATGTGTTTTTCTTGCAGGAACTTACAATGATGTCACTGTAGGGTCTGGGCTGGAACTAATAACTAATCATTTACTCTAAACAAGTCAGTAAAATGCAATCTTTTGTCAATTTTGGGGGGGTTAATTTTATGTATGATAAACCTCCAACTGAACAGTCACTACCTGAAATACAATTTGCTAAATATTGCATTGTGATTTTGGATGGCTTTTAATTATAACTAACTATAGTTAGAATAATAATTTTTCAAAGTATTTTTCTTTTCTTTCGCTTTTCTAAGAAAAACGCAAAACTTTTTAATTAAATTAAAATAGAAGAAAAGTTTGTGCTTCCCCTTTTAGTGTTCATTCAAAACACTTATCTTTTGTTAAATTTTCTCCTCTTCTCTTTTGTCCCAGTGTTAATGGTTGTCTTTAATTACTTTCTTTTTCTTCATGGCAAAATATTAACAAGTAAGATCTGTAGTAGCAATTGAAACAAATGTGAAGTTTCCTGTATTCTCCTAGAAACTTGGATTCTGAATGGCTTAGAATAATATTCAGTTCTTGAATATTATCTAATTATATATGTGGGGGTTTTTGTTTTGTTTTGGGTTTTTTTATAATTTTTTTTAACAAATCTCTAGGAGAATAGAATCACTGGTCTCTTTCCTTATAGTTTAAAAGTTCTCGTACTGCAGATGTTTGCATAACAATTTAGTAGCTACTAACAGCTCATGAACTATATACACTTCTGAGTTTCAAGTTCTTTTTCAGAGAGGCCATTTAAGATGTCTTCCAGATTGCTGGTTGGATATTTAGTTATGTGTGAATCTTCTGTAGACACAGTTTAGTATAGATCTCATTAAAAATTATAAATATATATATATACATGAAACACATATCCTTCATTTAAAGTAGGGACATGGAATTTCAATTATGTGTTTGGACTGACTTTGCCTTGAAAAATTGAGATGAATAATAAACATAGATTTATGGAAGAAAGATATTTTAGCTGGAGAACAGGCGAAACAAATTTGATTCATAATAGAGTGTGTCCATTCAAAATCTGAATGGAGTGTCAATATAATACAAGATTTGTGGAAAAAATGGGAGTGATCTTCTGAGCCGTATGGTATCTAACAAGGCTAGGACCTCTCAGTAAGACTCTTATTCTGATTTTTTCCTTCTGTTTCATATTCTCCATGTGTATATTTAGGATTGATGGAATCCGAGACTCCTGTGCTGCGACATCTTCTGGCAAGGTTCTCCTTCAGCTGCTTACCCGTGCCTTCTCTGAGTCAGATGAGGTCCCTGCTTGTGGAGTGCTTACAGGTGCTGGGATTCATCTTACCTGACTTCAGATGTCTCTGACAGGGATCAATGCCTGAATCAGACGCAGTCACCCTAAAATCCCTGTGTATTCAAAGGAGAGAAACATATGTTTTTGTTATGTGACTCTCCCAACCCCTTTTCAGTTCCTTCTAACTTGTGCACATTTTCTTTCTATTGACTGTAATGGAAGTCCAGGAAGATATGGGATACCACATGTAGGTATATCCCACTTGCCAGAGGCATGACATATTTATGTATAGTAATTTACATTTTTAAGCCGTGTTGTCTATGTGTACTACTGTCACTAATACAGGATAGCAGAGGAGAAGGGGAGGGATTTTTTAACACTGACTTTGTAGGAAATGAGATCATCTAAATAGGTAGGTAAACAAATAATTTCACCTAGAATTTAATTTGAAATTAAAGTTTTCAAACACGCCTACCTCAGCTTGTGATGCTTGTTTGTGCACACATACAAGGTTTTTAATGCATAATAAATGGCTTAGGCCCAAATGAAATCTTACAAATTTGTCCTACAATTTTGTTTTCTATATGTTTGTGGGGGCCAGATTTTCTTAATTATTTTGGGTTTGCTCAGGTGCAAAATACAGGTTCAGAGGAGTATTGAAGTTCAAGGTACCTTACAAATGTAGACTATAGCCACAAAACAGGGGTCTGAGTCGGGATTGCAGATGACTGAAGTCTCTAGTGAGTGGAGATGGAGAGGGATGGTCTGTACTTTTAGTTTCAATTAAGGATAATTAAAACTTCCTTGTCTGTTAATTTGTGAGCTATAGAATTATCTTAAATTTAAAAAAATGTAAATCGGACAACTTTGCTGAAATATTGCCTCAGTGCTGGAACCTCCTGAGCTAGTCTTAATGGAGACCATTAATCAGTATTTTTGTATTTAGAAAACTGATGTTTCAGGCTGCAGAGATTTACCCTTTGTACCTAGAGTGAGCCTAATAATTTATGCTTGAATTAGAGACACCTGCTGTGTTACAAAAATCTGTTGTGGCTGGTTCTGACTGGTTTATGGCAGTCTCTTAAAGATGCAGTTCTCCACAATTCTCCACTTCCATCACACATAAATATAAATTTCTTGTGTTTTAATTGTACCATGGATTCATATAAAATTTTTACAATACTGCAAGCTAATTTAATGCCTATTGTTAATGTCATTCATCCTGACACTTCTGTGTCAAAATTAGTTTCACCACTGGTTTCTCTCCATGATGTCAGAGAAGTACATGAGCTGTTAACTAGTGCCAATATTTCATCAGGGACCTTTGCAGTTTTCTGGAAGCCCTGACTTCTGGAGGAGAGACCCTCATTTTTTATTAGAAAAAGAGGAGAGTGTGTGTTAGATCTCTTGGCTCAGCTGTTCTGCAGGAAAAGCCTGAAAATGGAAGCATAATTCCTCCTCAGTGTCCAGACACACAAGACAAAGGATCCATCATGAGAAAAATGTCTTTAAAAGGCATTTGAGGAAGGCAGTTGTTTCAGAAGGAGTAAGGCTGACTGATGAACTTATAATGCCTAGAACTGGCAAGGCTGCGTATGTTCTGGAACTGAGTTCAGCCTGTACAACTGGAGACACAGAAATGACTTCCCCCTTTTATCTTGTGTGTGGCAGCTTACAATTTAATCTCCTCTGTTTGTTGTGCAGGTTGGATGTACTTCCCAGTTAGTGGATTACAACAGGAGAGAAAAGTGCGTGTGCTTGCAAAACAATTACTCTGATCCTCTGATTGTTTGTATGTTATAAAGCAGGATAATCTTTCAGCTATTATACAGATGCATTTATATTCTGAATTACTTGATGCTCAGCAGTGTGCTGGGTGCTCTGATCACCCAGTTTTAGACCTACATCTCATTTAGAGGTCATCTTAACAAAAGGAGGTGTCATGTGAGCAATGACTTGTGCCTCTTTTATCAGTTGCTTGTGCAAAGTTACTTTAATTCCCTTTCAAATAAAGTTCTTAATGAAGTACAAGATATGAGTTTTGTAGGAGTCTTGGCTAATTCAGGGTTGGCTATTGTGTAAAATAGCGTTGGCCATGACTACAATCTCTTCTGACCCTCCTACCTCCTATACCAGTTTGTAAAACTTGACCAGGAATGTGTGAGCAGAGAGGAGTTGACTGGAAAGAACTGGAGCTGAATTTTATTCAGTGCCTGTTTGTCCTAAGTGGGATGACTGCAAAATGAGCAGTATCTTTTCCCCTTTGACAAGTGGGGAGAAAAATAACTCTTTCTGTAACAAGCATTTGTTTCCTTTGAACTCATCTTTTTGTCAGTTTAGTTGCCCCCTTCTCATCATTTTGCAACAGTTGATTCAGTTTGGTTGTTGGTGGACAGGGAAGAGGAAATGAGCTGTCATGCTGGGGAGGGAGGACCAGGCTGGCAGAATTGCAGCACTGCTGGCTGTGTAGGCTGTCCAGGCACCGTCAGCTGATGTTTTAGAGAAGTTGATGCTGGTGGCATTTTACTTTGGTCCAGGTGGAGACTTAATCCTCATATAGATGCATGTCATGGTGGCAGCTGAGGCTGTTCCTGGCCTGCCCTTGTCCTTAAAGAGCCCTAGCGGCTGCTGCCCTTTGAACCAAATATATTCCCAGTTACCCCCACAACTCCCCTGATAGCCAGTACAGAACAGCTATCACATTGGCTTGCACAGATCATAGAATCATAGAATCATAGAATAGTAAGGGTTGGAAAGGACCTCAAGATCATCGAGTTCCAACCCCCCCGCCGTGGGCAGGGACACCTCCCACTAAACCATGCCATCCAAGGCTATGTCCAACCCCACCTTGAACACCGCCAGGGATGAAGCATTCACAACTTCCCTGGGCAACCCATTCCAGGGCCCCACCACCCTCACAGTAAAGAATTTCTTCCTCAGATCCAATCTAAACCTCCCCTGTTTAAGTTTAAACCCATTACCCCTTGTCCTCTTGTGATGGAGTGCAGGTCTCCTTCATACCCTATCCACTCTCTGTTTGGGTCAGGTGCTTTAAAGGTAGGTACTTCAGTATTCAGTCATTGGCTTGTCCTCTCTGCATCTCTTTTTCTTGCTTTTTGAAGGGTATCAGCTTATACGAGAAAAGGAAATGGACAACTGGCCCCATGAGAATTGCCACACAAATTGGCACTGTATCATTTCCATGTTTATGCCCAGATAAACTTTGATTTCTGTCAGACAGGGTGAATAAAATCTGACAGTCTAACAGAGCACTTGAGATGTGAATAGTGTGCTTTAACACTAGGTTGAGTTCACTGGTTCATTAAATAAAGGACGAAAAGTGCGTGCCAGTCCAAAAGCAGATTGTCATGTTTGCAATGATTTGGATGCTCTGATGCCTCTGTGTCTCTGTGCTTTTAAGGGAGTGTTTAAGTCACAGGAAAACCACTTTTACTTGAGCACACCTTGGCTTCTCCATTGCTTTGGATGTCTAACCCCGAGTAGTTGGAGCTTATATACTCAAATTCTAGCAAAACTCATTGTCTTTGTAGCTTCATTTGTTCTCATTAGTATGTCTCTGATATAGAGATTAGATATCCACATGATTAGAAAAAGGCTCAGCTCTGTGCAAACCTATCCCTTCCCCCTGAAGGGTGGTGAATTAGTGTTGTCTAGTTCCTTGGCTGGCACTCTCTTTTTCTTCATAGCATCATAGAATAATTAGGGTTGGAAATCTAGTTCCAACCCCCCTGCCATGGGCAGGGACACCTCCCACTAAACCATGCCATCCAAGGCTATGTCCAGCCCCGCCTTGAGCACTGCCAGCGATGGAGCATTCACAACCTCCCTGGGCAACCCATTCCAGTGCCTCACCACCCTTACAGTAAAGAATTTCTTCCTCAGATCCAATCTAAACTTCCCCTGTTTAAGTTTAAACCCATTACCCCTTGTCCTCTCACCACAGTCCCTAATGAAGAGTCCCTCCCCAGCATCCCTATAGGCCCCCTTCAGGTATTGGAAGGCTGCTATGAGGTCTCCACGAAGCTTTCTCTTCTCCAGGCTGAACAGCCCCAACTCTCCCATCCTGTCTTCATACGAGAGGTGCTCCAGTCCCCTGATCATCCTTGGGGCTCTCCTTTGCACTTGTTCTAACAGTTCCATGTCCTTTTTATGTTGAGGACACCAGAACTGCACACAATACTCCAAGTGAGGTCTCATGAGAGCAGAGTAGAGGGGCAGGATCGCCTCCCTCGACCTGCTGGTCACACTGCTTTTGATGCAGCCCAGGGTACGGTTGGCTTTCTGGGCTGCAAGCGCACACTGCCGGCTCATGTTCATTTTCTCATCGACCAACACCCCCAAGTCCTTCTCCACAGGGCTGCTCTGAATCTCCTCCCCGCCCAACCTGTAGCTGTGCCTGGCATTGCTCCGACCCAGGTGGAGGACCTTGCACTTGGCATGGTTAAACTTCATCAGGTTGGCATTAGCCCACCTCACAAGCGTGTCAAGGTCCCTCTGGATGGCATTCCTTCCCTCCAATGTATCAACTGAACCACACAGCTTGGTGTCATCGGCAAACTTGCTGAGGGCACACTCAATCCCACTGTCCATGTCACCCACAAAGATGTTGAACAAGACCGGTCCCAACACCGATCCCTGGGGGACACCACTCGTTACTGGTCTCCAGCTGGACATTGAGCCATTGAGCACTACTCTTTGCGTGCGGCCATCCAGCCAGTTCTTTATCCACCGAGTGGTCCACCTATCAAATTGATGTCTCTCCAACTTAGAGACAAGGATGGCATGTGAGACAGTGTCAGACGCTTTGCACAAGTCCAGGTAGATGACATCAACTGCTCTACCCCTGTCCATCAGTTCCATAGCCCCATCATAGAAGGCCACCAAATTGGTTTGTCAGGATTTCCCCTTAGTGAAGCCATGCTGGGTGTCCCCAAGCACCTTGTTGGTTTTCATGTGCCTTAGATGCCTTCCAGGAGAATTTGCTCCAAGATTTTGCCAGGCACAGAGGTGAGACTGACTGGTCTCTAATTCCCCAGCTCATCCATCTTTTCTTCTTAGATATTGCACTGTCATAAGAGGGAGTTCAGGGGGAAACATCACTGACTGAGGACACTTAGTCCAGATAATTTTGATTTTTGTGGCTTAACATAGTTTTTTAGGGCTATGTATAAAGCCAATATATAAAATTTGTAAAGCATATAGATGGTTGGAGGCCCCACAGGTCTCAGGATATGGTTGAATTTTTCTGGAAATGAATCATTTGGGATAGGAGTGTGAATCTTTCTTCTCATCAGTCTCTGTGGTATAGTTCTTGTGCTTCTGAAGAAAATTTTGACATTTCAGAGAACTAGAAATGCGAGCAAGTTTGGTTTTTTTTATGTCAACTGGGACAAACCAGCAACACCATTAACTGATTTGTGCATGTTGTCATATTCATGTGAATTCGTTATAATTTTTAGGTGGTATTATCCTTAAAAGAAGTATAGTTGTTTCTAATCAGTTGGGTTTTTTTAAAGCTATGTTCAGTTCCTCTCTTTAGCTTTTATGCTGTCAGCACAGACACGCTGCAATGAAGAAACTTGGTTTGTTCTTCCAAATATG
Source organism: Amazona ochrocephala (assembly GCA_039720435.1). NCBI lineage: Eukaryota > Metazoa > Chordata > Aves > Psittaciformes > Psittacidae > Amazona > Amazona ochrocephala. Next base: position 70,709,361 of record CM077879.1, read on the forward strand.
ATCAGTTATAGATATATATATCTCCTGTATATATATACATATATGTACAACATATATATTAGTTCTCGATGAAATAGGTAACTCTTGGCTGTTTTTAGTAAGCCTCACTCATAGTCCTATTAAGTCTTTATTTCAATAGCCTGCAATAAGGACTGACTGAAATCGGGAGATTGGGATCAGAATTAGAAAGAGTATTAGAAACTGAAACTTTTGTTACCTCCCTCATTTGTACAGAGCTCACAAGGGAAAGCTACCCTGTTGAGGCTTGTTTTCCTGCTACCTCACCAAAAGCAGTTCTGAAATCATTTTTATTGTGTTGTACCTGAAGACAGTGATTAAAAGCCTCTTTGCAAGTACATTGTGTTAAGCAGGCAAAAGGCAATGCAAAGACTCTGAAACTGCTTTCCATTTTGCCATTGGAAGGAGACGGGGTTGTTTAGCAATGAAGATTACTAAATGCGCAACTCACCTACACACTGTCTCTGTCTTCTCACTACAATTACATACTCTTACACACATGCTATCTTGTGCAGAAGACCTGTTTTCATACTAATAAACTGCAAAACCCCTTCCAAAGCTACTGTATACAAGGAAGACTGTTAGTGATTTATCTCTAATTCCCTCGTATTGCTTGTATCTCACATTTATTATTCATACAAGGGGTTGTAAGGTGGGCCATCTTTCCTTTTTTATGCAGGACAGATTCATTTTCTGGTTATGGAGTATAGATATGAAAGGCTTTGTTTATAAACCCATTATGTAAACTCTTCTCCCTGCTTATAGTTTATGGAGCATAGACAGCATGATTCTCTTCCTACTTATGTATAAGCCTTCGACTGATGTAACTCACAGGAATTCACTGAAATTATTCCTGGTTTACAGTACTGTAAGATAAGAGCTAGAGAATACTTTAAGAAAATAGAACAGGTTTGCTGTTCACTAATACCTGGCATTATGCATTCCTAAAACCCTAAAATTGCATGTGTGTTGTAAGAAGGTGTTTTTTTTGTCAGAATGCTGCTAATGGAATTTGTTTTGAAATCAGGAACCCACACCATTCAGATAGTAAGCTTCCAAGTCTCCCACCTTTGATTTGAAGTGCAATGATGTCTGAAGAAGAGTGCATTTATTTTCTCAGCCTGTACTGCTTACTTTTGGAGCTTCTGGATTTCCACTAGTGAGGTTTGCATCCTGGTGTCCATATAAAGGAAAAAGATGTGCAGACTTTATCCAAATTAGATGCAAATTTGTTATGTGCTGATATTGCTTTTATGAATGGTGCTATGAAATTGCTTGTGTTTTGTACAGGACTTAGTACTTCACAGGTCTGGGAATGGTGGGATGTGGAGTCTTTTCTCAGCTGCTTCTAAGCTGACTCGATTAGAGAACATTAGCTTCCTTGAGAAATTCCTCATGAATCTTTTTGGTATTATCAATATCTCTTTGATGAAAGATTGAATTAGTGTGTAGACTGTTAGGGATGACTGTGTGAGTTAGGTGGCATCATCTGACTGACCCGCCATCGCTTGTGCAGTCATTGCCATGGACAAGGAATCTTTTACTCCAGATCTGGCGGAACAGCATCATTCACATTCTCCCCTTCTTTTTCTCTCTTTCTTTTTCTTGAGTTGCCTGTTTTGACTGCACAAGTCAGAGGTCCTTCAGGAGAGCCACCTAGCAAGATCATCAAAGCACTGACTTCTGTTAATAATAAAGTGAGAATGTTAGTAGGTCTGTATTTTCTACAGGAAATGCCTAGGGCGCGTAAGTTTCTGAACACCTGTAAGGATGTTTAGCTAATAACATTGCATCATTTTCAGAAAATCACTTCTCTGAGTAGCTTGTAGTCATTTCTTGCATGACCCCTGTATCCTACTGGTCTTTTTGGTATGTTTTTCCACCATTACTTGTGCACACAGTGCTTTTCTGTTGCATTATTAATGGTAACCTTTTCCTTACAGGCTGCCTTGTTAGTCAGCATTGTTTTGGCCTCCTGGCCTGAGTTATCCAGGAGGAAAATGTCAGTAGACAAACTTGTAGCTTTTTTGGTGTCCCTTCAAGAATGCTTTTGTTGTTTTATGAGGTTTTTTTCCTATATATATATAGGTGATATATAGCAACCGCCACCCTCAAAAGTGCAGAGCACAAAGGTGAGCTGATAATCATGGCTAAAGGCAGACCCCTGAAATGTTGAGTTTTGTCTGAGTACTGTGGTTTGCATCAGAATTTCAAACAAGGAAAGTCTGTCATCTAGGAGAAACAAAACAGCAGCAGGAGCCCATAACCAACTAAACAACTGGCCAACACAAACACCCGCTTGACCCAACTCATTTTCAGAGACATGCAAATACAAAAGCTTTCTTTGGAGAAATGTTTGTGGATGGTAGCCAGCATTTGTCTTGTGTCATCGTATGCAAGCATAACTGGTTGATTGAGGTTTGCTTTTTTTTGTCCATAGAAAGTGTGTGATTGCCTGATGGTCACCAATGTTTCTTGCAAGGTAGCTGTTCACCTGCTGGGAATTCCAGGTCAGAATAATACTTGCAGGATTATCCCAGCTCTCCTGGACAATGTTACTTTCCTAATGCTTACCTGAGATTTGTTTGAAGTCTTTTGTGAATCTTTTCCTTAGAAATCAAAAGAAATACTTGTTTTGCTCTTTCAGGAGTCCCTTGATAGGAAAAGGGTTATGGACATCCAATTTTCTACCATCCAAATTTCATACCAATTTTCCATCATTTACTTTTGTCATTTTTCAATAAGCACTTCATTGTAATATTATTGAAGGCTTAGGCATATGATCAACAAGAAGTGGCAGTAACTATCTGGAGCTTCATGCTGAGCTGGTCCAGAAGATAATGTTTCTTCTTGACTCCAGTAGCTTTGGATCATGACCTAAGTGCTCTCTCAGGCTTTCGATGTCTGCTCATCTTTCCAGTAAAATCTGATGACCTTAGAGTAACACAGAGGCCAAGAGTATTTGAAGAGTAAGGATAAAAGGAGGAACTGAATTATTTGACAGTAGATCTGATAGAGAAGGAAGAGAATAATGTCGTAGGAAAGAAGATGTAATCTTAAATATTTACTGCTCTGTTGTCGATGTCTCTGGACTGATTTAATATGGCATTATAAAAAAAGTAAATTGTGCCAGACACTTTCATTTTATATGAAAATATAAATTTAGCTGCAATTCAGTAAATGTTTAGGAAAGTAACAGATATTGTCTTGTATAAAGAACCTAAGATCAATAGCACTAACTTTTTAAAAGGACCTAAAGTTGCAGTTTTATTAGATGTTATAAATAATCTTGTCCTTAGTATTGTGTCCCTAAGCAAACAGATCAGGAACTCTTTAAGAAGGAGATTGGAGTTCAATGTACTCAGGTTTTCAGTACCTCTGAGTTCCACAAACTTTCATATTCTTATTGTGCTTGTTTTTTTTTCCCTAAAAAAGTTTACTTTCTTTATTTCTGGGATGGCTAGTATTTCTAGGGTTACTACTTTGGCCCTAGTTCAGCTAGATATAGCTAAAACCAAAACAATGCCTTCAGGATATTCCTTTTAGGGCTAATCAGGGAGACAGTGCCTGGGATATTATATGGAAGTCAGGCCTTTTCCTGCTAAGCACACAGCTGTTGAAATAAATGGGTAGGTTGTGATTTCTGTGCTGCTCAGATGCTTATTGGGCTGCAATTGATATGTAGATACAGATCAGTAAATATTAAGTTTATTATTTCTTCTTGTTCTTCTTTGAAACTCACCATAACACTGAATTATAGCATAAATGGATGTGTTTTGAGTCAAGTGTGTGCGTAAAGCAAGGGCTCAGCATCAGTGTAGAGTTTAAATCTCCCTCCCCCTGTGAATTCTTTCTCAAATCACTGTCCTTTTTGGAGCCCTGAGAGATTTACTGATAAAGCACAAATTGGTTGCTTAGGCAGAGAAAGCCAAAACACCCTCCTCTGCTGGGGCTTGCTTCCAGGGGGGACCACTGCCATCCTGGTCCTCCTGCACAGCTGGCTGCTCAGTAGGGCCAGAGGCTTTGTCAGGAACACAGCAGTGAATTAGCATCAGACGGCTAAAGCTGTTGCTGCCCGTAGCTGTCTGCTCCACCCTGCTGGTGGTAAACCCACTTTGATGTCAGGTTACTTCAAAATGCCGGGCTGAAAAGCGGTGTGAGTTAGGAATTGATTCATGAGTGGATCAGACATCCCTGCCTTGGGGGCAGCAACATCTGTTAGGCAGGTGGGGAGGAAGGCAGGGAGTGGTAGCAGGTTCAGCTGTCCGATTTTCATCTGCTGCTGCATGTCCATCAGAGCCCTGCGGTCACAGGTTGCCCTTGATCAAAATGTCCTTCCCAGCCTGAGCTATGCTGCTCCTTGTTCTCAATGGGGTTGAGGTTTACAGGATCAAAAGCTCTGTCTTTTCTTCACATATGGCCACAGGCCTATTGCAAAAGCGAACTCTTCCGACCAGATGAGCAGGAGCTGTGTGATGCTTTCTCCAGCCCCCAGCATGGGGATAGGGAAGACTGCAGTTTGAAACTCCAGTGGCTGCCTTTTCCTTCTGCTTCTTAGTTTTTTTCCGATATCTTCTCTACCTTAGTGGATTTGTCGAAACCTGCACTTAATTTTGCAAATCCCGGTAATTTTCTCTGTTTACATTGCACTACATTTTTCTAACATGTTTCAGTAAATCGTTTTCCCTATTCAGACCTTAAAGGCAGCTGCAGTTAACAGTTAGCCATTCAAATGCCATAGGGTTAGCCTGGGCAGCAGCGTGCTTTCTTTTAGGATATCCCAGTTGTTCTCAATCTAAGGGCTACCTGTTATGGACAAAAATCCATGGTCAGTCCTGGACATTGTAGGCAAAATAGTTAACTCTAAAAATTTGGGTGTAATTTCTTGTTTGTGTTTGTTTGTTTGTTTGTTTTCTGCTTTGTTTGGTGGCTTGCTTTTATCTGTAGGAACCTCTCTATGGTTTTATTAAAAATGATAGTCCCATTTATGAATGATTTCCTGATCTCTTACAGGCTGAGCTCTTCTGACCGGATGAAAAGTCTCACCAGCCTCTGAGAAATTTCAGTCATAGCCAAAGTCTTTATTAGTAAAGCAGAAAATGCTGAAAGTTGTCAATTAGTCTTTTATTTTTTTTGCCAACCTCCCAAATTCAAGTAAAATGGAAGAAGTTGATTTGCCTGATTAAATTTATCTTGTGGTGTGTTAAAGGATTTACATAAGCTGCACCTAGACAATATGCTGGGGTCAACTATGGGGTATACAGGTGCCCTTAATATAGAAGCTATATTTCAGGAGTGGCTTGGGACAAACAGAGATGCAGAACTCCTGCTTTGGAGTGCATGCCAAGTTTGGTAGTACAGATGTAGCTCAAACCTCTTCTGTTTCTGCTTATGACAAAAATAGTATTGCTAAATAGTCCTGCTTTTCTTTCTGGCATGAAATCCATTAAAAAGAAATGAAAGACACTTGTTGTTGTCTTTCATGCAGAAGAAACCAGTTGCATTGGAAGCAGTGCTGAGAGAAGTAACCTCACTAGGATCTTCTGGAAGTGCTTACTCAGCAGAGATGAATAAGGAGGGAGAACATCAGAAAGCAGCATCTGTGTGTAAGTGGGACATGCCATGTCATGAAAGCTTTCATTAGAAACTGGATTTATTCTCTTGTGTTCTTTTAATACTTTTTGTCTGTTGTTTTCCAATAAACAAAAAATTGCCTCTTATTTATATGTATTGGTGAGAAACACAGGAATAGTACTGCTGGTACTCAGCCCGTGCAAAAGTGTAAAAGATGGAGTGGAGCTGCTTTCACCTCCCCTTCACTCTGAGAGCTGGAAAAATAAAAATGCAGATGCCCAGAACAGGTAGAAAAAAAAATTAAAAAAAAAAAATAAAACAAAAAAATAAAACCTGTAGTTCTGTAGTCCCGGTGAAACTCACCCTTATACTCTCAAAAACTTTGTTCTATCAAAATCCCCATGCTTTTCCTATGGCCAGTTCATATCCCATTATGTTACAGTTATGAGATTATTATTCTTCTGAGGTACCAAATCAGATATATATCTTAGAATAGGAAAATATTAGGAATGATGTATCTCTTCACTCCTTTTAAGTTTGCCGATAATGAGCCAAAATTGACTTGGCTCTGTAGAAGCACAGGTCTGGATTCAGATTAGTTATAGACTTAAATACACTTTCGCCATAGGAAAAAGTTTGTGCAAAGCTCCTGAAAGAAGTTGCTAGCTCTCTGAAATAAAATGTTCCTCTTCTATATTTTCATTTACTCCCTTTCTTTTTCTTTTTTTTTTTTTTTCCTTTTGCAGACCCCCTAAATGAATGTGGGGTTGCTCGTTTTCAGTTAATTAAAACTATTAACTAAATTATTTCATTATCCCAAATTTATTGAATCACTCTGCTTTGGGAGTGAGTAAGAAAGATTTGATCAAGTAAATATATATAGCTGAGGAAAGTATGTGTTTAATGTGGGAGCTGGCGAGGGTTTGTGCCAAATGTTATTTTAGATATTTTTTTTTTAATACAAAAGGTAAGATGGTGGATAAAGATAGCCAGATATTTAATCTGTTTCTATTTCTCTGAAGTGAGTGCTAGTGTTGCATTGGTCAGGTACAGGGTTGCTGTGTTCTTGCCCCTTCCATTGCTTTCCTTACTCCTTTCCTTCCAATCAGGGTGTCTCTCTTGTTCTGCCTCAGATTAGTGGATGAAGGAAACTAAACCAGATGGTATCTCCTGTGGGCTTGCATACAGTGGAAAGGGGATTACAGCCACAGAGAGACTTGCACTAGATCATTAGCAGACTCCCTCGAACTTCAACCATGCTAAATGCAAAGTCCTCCACCTGGGTTGGAGCAATGCCAGGCACAGCTCCAGGTTGGGCGGGGAGGAGATTGAGAGCAGCCCTGAGGAGAAGGACTTGGGGGTGTGGGTTGATGAAAAAATGAACATGAGCCGGCAGTGTGCGCTTGCAGCCCAGAAGGCCAACCATATCCTGGGCTGCATCAAAAGGAGTGTGACCAGCAGGTTGAGGGAGGTGCTCCTGCCCCTCTACTCTGCTCTCGTGAGACCTCACTTGGAGTATTGTGTGCAGTTCTGGTGTCCTCAACATAAAAAGGACATGGAAGTGTTAGAACAAGTGCAGAGGAGGGCCATGAAAATGATCAGGGGACTGGAGCACCTCTCGTATGAAGATAGGCTGAGAAAATTGGGGCTGTTCAGCCTGGAGAAGAGAAGGCTGCGTGGAGACCTCATAGCAGCCTTCCAATACCTGAAGGGGGCCTATAGGGATGCTGGGGAGGGACTCTTCATTAGGGACTGTGGTGAGAGGACAAGGGGTAATGGGTTTAAACTTAAACAGGGGAGGTTTAGATTGGATCTGAGGAAGAAATTCTTTACTGTGAGGGTGGTGGGGCCCTGGAATGGGTTGCCCAGGGAAGTTGTGAATGCTTCATCCCTGGCGGCGTTCAAGGTGGGGTTGGACATAGCCTTGGATGGCATGGTTTAGTGGGAGGTGTCCCTGCCCATGGCGGGGGGGTTGGAACTCGATGATCTTGAGGTCCTTTCCAGCCCTTACTATTCTGTGATTCTGTGATTCTGTGAACTTCTTTGCCTTGCTACACAGTACATCCCAAAGTGTCTGCTTTCACTGTAACACAGGATTAAACCCCACAACTATGACCTGCCTCAGAAACAGACTAGGGAAGAGGGAAAGTGTTGCCAGTCCCAACTCCCAAGGAGCCCTGTGTTTCTGAATCATATCCTTCTAGGCAGTGTTCCCCAAGTCCTGTTTTCTTACTTTCAGTTCTATGTATTTTCAGCTTCCACTATGAGAAATGCTACTGAGTGGATGTAAGTGAAGTTGTCAGCCATTTTCATTATCATCTTTGAAGTTTTGCTTTTTCTTACCCTCTATCATTTTTCTCTTTCAATTCTTTTACTCCAAGCACATACCTCAGGAAAGCATTAAAATAACATATTGACTTCTGCAGCTCCTGCCTCTCTTCTTTCTCTAACAAACATTTATGCAGGTTTGAGACCAATACAGGGTGCATGGGGTCATCACTGTGATGGCTGTTGAGCTGGGTGCAGCTCCTAGACTTTTGTCTGCTAGAGCCTGCTCTCAGACTCTGCCTTGCTCTGACTCTTGCACTTTCAGACATGCCCAGGGTGCAGGCAGAGCCTGATGGTTACCCACACACCTCTGCCTTACCTCTGGTCTTGGTAGTTTGTTTCCATCATGCTCAGTTTCCTTGCTAATGATTCCTGGTTTCAAGCATCTTCTGTTTGGAACAGAAAATGTTTCACTTTGCTGTCTTCTCTCTTCTCAGATTACTGATTCATGCAGACACTGGGGATGCAGAATGGAGTGTATCACAGACCCTGCTGGTAGTCTCCCTCTGCTGCAAAACCTGGCCCTTTCATTTCATATCTTTTAACCGGTTATTAATCTAGGAAGGGATCTTCCCTCTCTCCTGGGTATTTTTGTAATTTTTTTGTTTGTTTGTTTGAAGTTAACTGGAAGTTCAGGTGTAATTGAAGGTAAACCTTTGGGTCCAGAGGAGGGACTTAAAGAGGACTGAGGGCTGACAGAGTTGGGATTGCTCACCTTGGAAAAGACAAGGCTCCAGGGAGACCTTGTGACCTTTCAAGGGGGCTTATAAGAAAGATGAGGACAGACTTTTTAGTGGGGCCAGTAATGATAGGACAAGGGGAAATGGTTTTAAACTAAAAGAGGGGAGATGGCAGGGGGGTTGGAACTAGATGATCTTAAGGTCCTTTCCAACCCTAACTATTCTATGATTCTATGACTTAGACTAGATATTAAGAAGTAATTTTTTACTGTGAGGATGTTGAAACACTGGAACAGGTTGCCCAGAGGTAGTGGAAGCCCCATCCCCGGGAGGATTCAGGGTCAGGCTGGACAGAGTTCTGAGCAGCCTGATCTAGTTGAAGATGTCCCTGGTCATTGCGGGGGCAGTTGAAACTAGGTGATCTTTAAAGGTCCCTTCCAACTCTAAACTATTCTATGATCTAAATCAGTTAAGCAAAAGGAACCTTGATTGTGTTTGTCTTTTCTTCAGGAAAGAAGTTGTGAATGGGGCAGAGCTTTCAAAAATCATGAAGGAACAAGATGATAGCCTGTGCAGGCAGAAGAGCATACCTCCTTCAGATGATTCAGTCTTTGTTGTGGTGTCTTGGAAATAGCATGCGTAATTCTGCTAAGCACCCTGAATCATTAAATGCTGTAAGCTCTTTCCATTATTAATTGTTCTCACATTCTGTAAAGCAGGAAAACAGCCAAAGGTGCATAATCTTAATTCCCAGTCTCCTTGTATAATTTAACTAGTGTTCAGCGACCTTTAAGTGGAGAAGGATTTTTCAAAAGGCTTTTCAAAATCTATCTTTTACGTGACATCCATACTTTCAGCTATGCCTGAGGTTTTTTGGCAAGCTTAGGGGAAGGTCAGGATATTATATAAAACAGATCATCCCGCTTCTAGCCACGCTCCAATAAAGAAATAAAATAGATCAATAAAGCATGTTGAACCCATGATAATCCAGATTTTGGAAATTCCTGTTAGCAGAGCACTTGCGGGTATTAACAAAAAATATGTTTTCTTTAAGGATGAGTACCTGGAATAGCCGCCATCACTCAGTGACTGAGAGCTTTCTGTACATGCAGATATCATGCCCAGCTCAAGAAAGTGTTGTTCACATGGCAGTCTTGATATGTGCCTTATTATGGTCAGATCAGTAAAAGGAGAAGCATGTCAAAACTCTGATCACCCTTCAAACAAAGTTAACTCTTTTTCCAGAAGCTGGGAGATGTTTTCAGAGTTTGTGTCTGCTTAGTCCTGGTTGGGCAGCCACCTTTTTCCTCCTGTCTGTTAAGATGAAAGTGAACTTATTTAAACTTTGTTTGCTTCAAGATACTGGTGGACAAATAACAGATATCTAAATAGTAACAAAATCATCAAATTCAGTAATATGTCACCAGTGATCCAAACAGCTGAATTCATTGTTCATTTTAAATAAAAGCAAATCAAAAAGAAATAGAAAGAGATCGATATCTGCTATCGTTTTTAAAAAAAGAAGTTTTACGTGGATTGAATGGATCGTGTTATAAGGTATGTCCATATGTTGTACATTTTGAGCTACATCCTTGGCTGATCATACATATTTCAAAGAAATGAAGAAGTGTGTAGGAATATGGACAAGAGAGATTGATTTATGAAATTTTAAGGGGAACTATTCTATCAGACATTGTTCATATGAGAAAGAAAACCCCAAGTGTGAACCAGCTGCAATACAGTGAAATTTCCTACCAAAAAGAAAAAGTATCAGGTTTAAATTGGCTTAATTTTCGTATAGAGGCTATTCTTCAAATTCCTGTCCTGGTGTTGCTCATAGAAATGGGGGCAAAATTATATTACTCTGTTGTGAGAAAGCCAGGACCGGGTAGTCAGCAAAACAAATGACTAATTCCTGATTAATTCTAAAGTAACAGAGATAAAGCTGCTATAGAACTATGTATTTATTTGTTTATAATGTTCCTGACCAAAGTGTTTCACTGAGCATTGACATGTTGGGTAACCAGTGTTGTAGGTCGTGTGTTACTTTCTATAGCTCTGGTAATTAGAAGTTCAAGAGGTATATAAAGCATTAAAATTAACTCATGCTGCCAGGTGAGGATTGTTTTCCTGAGCAGATGTTACGCTTTGTTATGGTATTTAATATCTTAAGGGTTCAAGCTTCTGGAAGAGCATTCAAGTCTGTAAGTGTGAGAGCAGAAGCAACTTGACAAAAGAAGTCAAGCAGCACCCTTTGAGCACATGGGCTGTGGGCAGGAAATATATTTTCCTGTTGTCTATTTTATCCCATTATTTTCAGCCTTGTTTCACATTACTTCGTGAAATTTAATCCTTACACATACAGGTAGTTAATCCTAATGGAAATCTGAAGGGTGAAGTATTATTTACTAAAATGTGGTGTCAGACCTTGAGGGTATAAAGTGGGAGTATTAATCTGTTCTTCCTCAGTAGACAATGGGCACAGGCAGTCCTTTTTTTAGTGTTGTGCTGGGAACAAAGTACATGACTTTCATGTTGCTTTTCTAATGCCAAAGGCTAAATTTATAGGTAGGACTGACAGTTGCTATAGATGTAGTGTTGTTTGTGGAGTGATCAGATTTGCTGTGGAAACTGCTGATGTGGATCTTTAGCTCAACAGTTTCTGAAGTTAATTTTTTGAGTGAAGTCTCAGCATAACTGCTGGAGATTTTAATTTGCAATGGATTTGTTGCAGGTTGGAGACATTCCTAAGAGAAATGCCCTCTAGATTTTACATGATGTCACATCCAAAACATATTTCCTGAAAATGGACACACTCTTAGAGGAAACAAATACAGAGAACAGACTTTTTTTACCATTTGTTAATAATTTTAACTTCAAAACTCAAGTACATTTGAAAGAGAAAAAAACATGCTGCTCCAATAAAGATCCTCAAGTAAGTCCTTCTTAATAACTATTGTTCATACCCTCATTAGTGCTTAAAGCAGATAGAAATGAATCTTCTAAGTGCCAGAGAGAGAAGATTAGGGAAACCGTTTTTGTTGAAGTCACCAGTTACAAAACGTTTCCTTCTTAAAGCACATCCAAGCATAACAGCAGTTTCTTTCTCAGTAGATTAAGTAATCTTTTTTATTTGAAAGACTTTATATAATTGTGTACTGTTAGAGGGTGATTTACTGTTATCCAGTGTTTATAGGGGCTTTCATTGCAGGAAAGTTTTTGCTTATTGGGTTTTTTTGGTAGGATTTTTTTTTTTTTTTGAAATTTACTTCCAGAAAACTTTAGATGTGAGGTCTTGTAAACTAACCTGTGTTTTCATTAAGAGATATGTGGACAGATACGTAAACAGACCTGTATTGTAGAACTGAGGTATAATGATCTATAGCTGTGAGGCTAACATGCTGTCAAGCATTAGGCATTTAAAAAAAAATGAGATGTTGTTTAGCCTTAAATATCCAGAGGTACTGAAGTACAGGTTTTGCACTAGTTTAAAAGTCCAATTCTGCAGTACATGCGGTGTTTATTTACTTTTCCTTGTCATATATTTTTTACTATTATGAATGATACCTTTTTTCTAGACATGTAAAATATAAATGAACCTTAAATATATGTCTGAAAGCATTCTGACAGCAAGCGGTCATTGTAAGTAGTGCATTAGTGGGCCTCACTTGAAGCTGAATCGTATCCAACTGTTTATATTCAACAAATAAAATTAAGATACTATTTCCTGATATAGAGGAGCATTCTTTGTGAATGTGGCTTTGCAAACAGAGCTGTCTGGAAAGCAGAACTTAGCACTCTGAGTGCAGCACTCTGCTGCTTCTGGGTCCCAGACTAATTTTGCTGTGTGGCTCTCTGCTGCTGTCTGTCCATATGCCAGCTCTGTCACCACTAGCTCTGGGATTTTTACCCAGCCCTCCACTGCAGAGTGGGAACTTGCCCTTTGCCTCTTTGAGGGGGATTCATTTGCTCAAATGTAGACCTTTATGGTGTGTCTCCATCTGAGGAAACTGCTAAACTCCATTTGCAGGGAATGGAACAAGGATGAATGATCCTGGGGCCCTAAAAATGCCTCTTTCTTTGTTATTAACAGATCATAAGGTGCAATCTATAGTTGAATGTTATGAAGCATACCTTACGTGACCCATTAAAGCTTAGTCATCTGAACCTAAATGTTGGCAGTTAAATATATGTTTTGGGGAAATTCAGGCTAATCATGAACTCAGGAGTAGTAGTAGCCTGAGGAGCATATATCTGTAAATTTTCACCTACTGGAGGTCAAGGCTTGCTTGAAAATGTTGGCCTTTCTCAGTTGCCACCTTATAAAGTACAATAATACTGATTCCTAATTACAAATTGTTTTGTGCTCTCCATAAGGTAAACCAGGCCTAAAGCCACAGTCGTATAAGTACACCATCAAGGTATGACAAGTGTTACTCTCCTTGCACTGGCCTTTAAAGATAACTTGGTACCATACCTGATGTGTTAATCCTGTATTTGATGTGTTATTGTCTATACATCCAAGAAATAGGATACTAATTACCTCAATAGCTATTTCTGAATGCACTGTAAGTAAAAATAATATTTGGTACCTCTTTCTCTTCCCTTTCTTTGAAAACGTATGTATGGAATTGGTCCTAAATAGCTCCACCTAAGGAAAAAGCCTGAGGGGTACTCTGTTTCAGCATGTGTCTGTGGAATAAGATTTGCATCTGTGTGATATTTGCATTATAAAGCAGCTCTCTGGAATTGACCTTTTAGGTCTGGGCAATGTTAAAAGTGTGGAATTGCCTCTTAGATGCAAAACAGCACCAGTATCTCAAAAACAAGCTAAAAGCATATCACTAATAAACAATCAACTGTTCTCTGTTAACAGAAGCAGTCTGAAGCCCTTCATCCAATTTAAGTGATACCTGTAATAGAAGTTCTCAGTTTGACCATTGGAATCTAAATCACACAGGATGAAAGCACATTAAAATGGAGAGCTAATATAGCTGCTTGGGAGTGAGAGAAGGAAAAATTAATAAGAGACCATGGGATCAAGGTTTGCTAGCTGTGATTGAAAATTAGAAGTGTTGAGCACTGTGTGATTTCTTTGGTGTAAATGGAATGAAAGCAATTTTGAAAGCTTAACAAGTCTGTCTCCCTGTTGCTCTTTGTAATTCAAAGCAAGTGTCTTGCTGGTAATTTCTGCTACAGCCTCCTGAAACCCCAATAGTTAAGGGGAATAATTCTATTTGTTTTCTAAATGCTAATCTTTCTTATCCCTTCTGAATATGGGATTCAGGGTTAATTTTAGAGAGGAAATGCACATTGAATGTTACAAACAGTGGCATCTAGATAATTGCAGAGGAGCTCTACAGCATTCCCTGGAGTCATGGATCCCCTTTCAAGATGCCTGGGAGAACTTGACAAAGCTTCTTTCTAGTCTGGGTGCCTAGATTTCCTTTTGGTGGAGTTGGAATGCAGCTAGACCATGAGCATGGAATCTACAATTTGATTCTTAAAATTATGCCTTGTTCTGAAGCACCTTGTGATGCGATCTGTCCCAGCCTGATACATAAATTTGATAATTAAATATACTCGACCTCAAGGGCAGTCTAACTTCCACCTGTTTAAATCCTGCATGCCTTTTTGGTATCTTGTATTATACCAATGCAAGAAGAAGAAATATGACCTTTTTATAAAATGGAATGTTGAATATCCCTGAGTCAATGGCTTGTGATGGACAATGCAGTAACAGGAGTAGGACTGCTACAAGGAGTGTTTTTACAAGCTTACAGTTTTCAGGCAGTGAAAGACAGATTAAAGTGATTCAGGTGCTTAATTGTGATAGAATCGTAGAATCATCGAATAGTTAGGGTTGGAAAGGACCTCAAGATCATCGAGTTCCAACCCCCCTGCCATGGGCAGGGACACCTCCCACTAAACCATGCCATCCAAGGCTCTGTCCAACCCCACTTTGAACGCCGCCAGGGATGAAGCATTCACAACTTCCCTGGGCAACCCATTCCAGGGCCTCACCACCCTCACAGTGAAGAATTTCTTCCTTATATCCAATCTAAGCTTCCCCTGTTTAAGTTTAAACCCATTACCCCTTGTCCTCTCACCACAGTCCCTAATGAAGAGTCCCTCCCCAGCATCCCTATAGGCCCCCTTCAGGTATTGGAAGGCTGCTATGAGGTCTCCACGCAGCCTTCTCTTCTCCAGGCTGAACAGCCCCAACTTTCTCAGCCTATCTTCATTCGGGAGGTGCTCCAGTCCCCTGGTCATCCTCGTGGCCCTCCTCTGCATTTGTTCTAACAGTTCCATGTCCTTTTTATGTTGAGGACACCAGAACTGCACACAATACTCCAAGTGACCTGACTGGTTAAAATCCTGCCCCAGGGAGCGCGAGCGACCCAGAGCGCGGCAAACAGGGCGGGCTCGAGGCAGTTTGTGCAGCAGTTTGCGCGGGCAGGCGAGCGGGGTGGTGAGCGGGATGGTGAACACTCACCGTACGGGCAAGGCTCGGTCTGGGAGCTCTGCTCTGGCTGCGCCGGTGGTGGCCAGTGTGGGCACCCAAACAGAGCCAATGGGAAGGGAGGCTGCAGTGCAGAGCTCAGGGTGTAGAGAGCGCCTGCACGGCTGTCCTGAGGGAAGGGTGAGCAATGGGCAGGGCTGCACTCTGTGCTCCCTGGTGGAGGTCCTCTTGCAGCAGGTGGCTGAGCTGCAGGAAGCTGTTACCAGGCTGAAAGGTGTCAGGGAAGCTGAGGGGAAGCAGTGCTGCTTGCTCCGGGACCAGACTGTTCCGGGGCCTCGAGTGTCTACTGTTGCCCGTGCAGGAAAGGAGGCTACTAACCCAGGAAAGGAGGCTGCTAACCCAGGAAGCTGGGAAAAGGTAACAGAAAAAAACAACCAAAAAAGGAGGAAGAGGGCAATTAAAAGCAAGGGGCTTCCTCCTACATCTGTTGTCCCCACCCAGAACCGCTTTGCTGTCCTGCAGGGGGCTGATGAGCAACAGCGCTCCCACCAGGCGCAACCAGCTGGTGCACTGGTAAAGAAGGTCACTACTGGTGCTGCCAGGAAAAAGCGGCGGGGCGTAGTAGTCGGGGACTCTAATCTGAAAGGCACAGAGGCACCCATCTGCCGGCCTGACCCAGGCTCAAGGGAGGTGTGTTGCCTACCAGGGGCTCGGATCAGGGATGTGGCCGAGAAGCTGCCTGCTCTAGTCGGTCCCACTGACTATTACCCACTCCTGGTAATACATGTGGGTGCTACTGATATAGATAGCAGTAGCCCGGAGACTATAAAGAAGGACTACAGAGCTCTGGGAGAGGTGGCTAGGGGCTCTGGAGCTCAGATTGTCTTTTCGTCAATTCTCCAGGATACAGGGCAGGACCTTGAAAAGGCTAGGAGGATTGGGCAGGTTAACAAATGGTTAGAAGGGTGGTGCTATAGTCAGGGGTTTGGGTACCTTGACCATGGGACTCAATATAGTAGGCCAGGTCTACTGGGGGCTGGTGGAGCTGGTCTGACAAAGAAGGGGAAGAGTGGATTTTGTAGGAGGCTTGCCAGGCTGGTCAAGGATGCTTTAAAGTAGATGTGTTGGGGGAGGGGGGCATCATTCCATCCCAACACACCCAGTCGGTTGCCAGCACCTACAGTAAACGTTCGGAGCAATGTAGAGATATTCCAGCTGCTCCAGCCAATGAACCGGCTTCAATTGGATCTCGGCTCAAATGCCTCTATACAAATGTCTGTAGCATGGGGAACAAACAAGAGGAATTAGAGATGTATGCACATCTACGGGGGTATGATATCATAGGCATCACAGAAACATGGTGGGATGGCTCCTATGACTGGTGTGTTGGAATGGAAGGTTACAGGCTCTTTGGGAAAGACAGGCCTGGTAGGCGGGGATGGGGAGTTGCTATTTATGTTAGGGATAGGCTGGAGAGTATGGAACTCTGTCTGGGGACAGGTGAGCAGTGGACAGAGAGTTTGTGGGTCAGGGTTAAAGGGAGAACAGCGATGGGTGACATTATTATGGGGAAGACACCTATACCTGCAGATACAACCTCTGTATGATTGGCTGTTGTGATACAGGATCTATGGGATACCCATGCCCAGGTGGAATGTCAGCTAAGACAGAAAGATACCTGAAGGCATTGCAAATGAATAAGACAGTGTCTATGCATGTGAATTCCTCTTAAAGCTGTGAGACTTCAACCATGACCTCCTGGCCCTTCTGCTTTATTAAGCTCCTTAGTATGGCAGGTTCTGATCTACTCTTCCCTTACTGGCAGAGTAATATTTTATGTCTGCTTGCACTTGTTTTAGAAAGTCAGCTAGGCCAAATTTGGGATAACATTTTGGCTATAATAATTATAAGGGAACGATAGTTGGGTTGACACATTTTAACTGTAGCACGATTTATACTCATGATTTCTGTAACAAATAGATTTTCATGTTGCATTGGTTTTCAGTTCACAAAGAGGTGCTATATGCTCTTTAAAATTGTCCTGTGTTTTTCCATAAGATGGATGGAAATGTATAAATAAGAAAACATTTACATGCGTGAGGAAATGTTGATGTTTGAGGGCCTCATGGAAATACACACAGAAACTTGCTTCCAGACCTAGTGAGGAAAGGCAGAACTACTCGGGTAGGAGTCTACTCTCTGGAATAATACCTTGATAATTCTGTTTGCTGATTACGTGTGCATTTATTGGCAATTGTTGTTATGATGCTCCCCCTCACCTTGCCCTGAACCTTCTTTGTCCTTCCCAGTTTTTCTTTTTAATTAGTTTTCTTCTTTGGTCCTAACATGTAGGAGAATTAAACAAGGCTCTCCAGGCTGCTAGTAAGATCAAAATCTGTAAAATGAAATAGAAGATAGAAACGAAACTTTGTTTGAACATTAAACAAAGAAAAATAATTATGATGAAGATCATAATAATAAGATGAGTCTTCAATTACCACAGCAGTCTGGCCACGAAACTATAAAAAGGAGAGAAAAAAAAAATCTACCCTAGCATCTCTCATTTTAATTAAACTGTGTCATTTTTAAGTGCTGCCATAAATTTTGCTGCCAGGTTTATAAATCCTGACTTTAGGCTGAATTCTGACTGCAGATCAGGAGGTGCTATGTCCACACAGGTTTCTGTGGATTTATTTCAGAATAACTTTGATCTAGGGAAGGACTTTTGCTTCTTGTGTAGACCAAAACAAATATAACACAAATAAAGCAGTAGTTGAAAGAAAGTCTCTGCAGAACAGCAAAATATCAGTGAGCCTGGATTTTAGGTGCTACAATTAAAGTTTTTCATTTTGTGTACCTCTCTTTAGCATGTCTATGGTGACGTTTAGTTGTTAGATAGGAGGGGGGTGTATAGACATGAATAATCTGTGAAGCCCACTGGAACTGGGATGTGCTAAGAGCTCATAAGCTCTTCTGCCTGGAGCCCAAAAGAGGCTATTTGTAAAATAAGATAGGCAATATTAAGAAAAATATACAGTAAAATTTGCTGCAAGTTATCCTATTGGGGATTTTTCTATTTTTATTGAAAGGTTTTGAGTTTAGAAAGAGAAAAGTTATCCCCAGGGCGGTGTAAAGATAACAGAGTTATTCCTCCAAGTGCTCCAAGTGTTTGTGGTGTCTTCTGAGAGAAAAACTTCATATTGGTGTGCTTATTTTATCTGAGTTTCCACATCGCATGGAAAGACTGAGCTGTACAAATTTAACTTTGACTACCTCTGAAATGCAGATAGTCTCTTAAGAGTGTGCGACTGTACTGACAAGTTTCACAGGGGAAATGGAGAAGATGGGAAGGGAAGGGAGTGGGGGCACCACAGAAGCTGCCGGTCATTGACCTGAGCAGAAATTTAATTAGGATGTTCTCACTGACACAGTTGATTTTATATAGTTCCTACCTGATCTTTATTAATCCTAACTGGACTCTGAATTTATCATTGCTTTGAAAGACCAACTATTTTGTGTAATGACTGTGATGTGCATTTTGGAATAATCCTAGGTGGTGGCTTTGGGAAGGGGAAATGCTCCTAAAGCATATGATCATTCTGGGTCATTTACAGACAATAGATGGCTTCAGTTTTCTCTCTTAATAAGACATCACCCTTTCTTTTATTTCCATGCTAGAAAACTGCTCTGTGACAGTGAAGAGATGTTGCTGGTAACTCTGCAACAGGTTAGTGGAACAGCGGAAGGTTATCTTCTGGCTCATCACATCCCTCAGGTACGCAGGTAGTAGTTTTTCAAAAATTGCTCTTATGTTGCAATCAGCATGTTTGCAACCTTGCAAAATGAAAGAAGGCATGCACACTTGTTTATCTTCAACAGGCTTTCATCTTTGTGGTAAGAACAGCAGCCTTGCTGGATCTGAATTACCATCTATGGGCACCATAAAAACTCTAAGGGATTCACTTGTTAGATCAAGCCTTCAATGAATATACATGGAGGCCACTTTTTTTTTTTTCTGCAGGTAAGAGACTGGCACATCCATGTAGGGCCAGTGAGATATCTTTGTTTTAGGAAAATTCTTATTCTCCACAGGGATTTTGTTATATTTATGCAGGGATTTTTACTCACATGAAGGCATATTTAATTTTAAGCTTTCTCATATTTTTGTTATCTTATAAGCCTTCTAATGGAAACTTCAGATCTGTACAGCCTTCTCTATTTTTGTGCATTTGGGATTAATTGGAATTTTTTCATCTTTCTCTGTTGGAATTTCAAAGTGACACCATCTTTCCCTTGCATCAGTGCTGAAAAAGCATGTTACAACTGCAGACGTGAGTAATGACTCAGTACCCACCCTCATCTCCTGCTGTATTACCTGAAGAATAATGTAATTGAACTATAACATCATTTTGGAAACTTATCAGTGGGATTTAAGAGAGATCAGGCATATTTTGCCCAGTGTGTGACTTTCAGAGATATTTCATACATTGCGGAAAGTTATTAACAGGTTATAGCAGCTATGGAATGTATTTTAAAAGAAAGCTAACTGTATAATTACTTGGTTTTCATGAAGCTGCTACTGGCATCAACTAGCACTGATCTCAATGCTACACTGAAGCAGAATGTAGATGGCTTTAGAGTCTTCTGTGGTCCTGCAGCTAGAAGTGCTGATGCCATTGTAGCCTG
The DNA here is from genome assembly GCA_039720435.1 of Amazona ochrocephala. Classification (NCBI taxonomy): domain Eukaryota; kingdom Metazoa; phylum Chordata; class Aves; order Psittaciformes; family Psittacidae; genus Amazona; species Amazona ochrocephala. The sequence goes on from CM077879.1 coordinate 70,729,110, forward strand.
ATATCACTGTTAACACACAAAAAAATCACTGTCTGTCATAGTAAAAATAACAATAATTAAAAAACAAATTAAAAAAGTGCAGCCAAGTGTATTAAAGACTTCATTGTCAAAAGCTGTCCACAGGACACAAGATCAGAAGTACTTACTGCCATATCCTCATAGCAGAGGTTGAGCTTTAGCAGTTTCCTCTTCAGGAAAAAACCTAGCATTGACATCACCTGCCAAAGAAGCAAGGCAATTGCACAGCTTAGCTTTTTGCTCTGGTTGTTCATATGTGACTAAATATCCCCTTGCACGATGGATTTTTCCATATCTTTTCTTACTGTAGCTATTATGATTTTAGAGTTGCTGAATGTTTTGACCTCAGTTACAGCCTAAGCTAAGCTAATCCTCTTTCTTTGCAATCTAGTCTGATTTTAAGTACCAAAAGATAAAGAACACAACTATGACAATTAAATGGTAAGATTTCCTCCTGCTATGCTATAAATTAGTGAGGACATGTATATGAAAAAGAATATTGACATTAACATGAAGTGGAAGTAAAGTAAAAAAAAAAGTACGGTATTGTTTAATTACCTATAAAGATGATGAATAATTCTGTAACATCTTCATCTGGAATTGAAGTATGCTGAGTGATGGACAAAGAAGTGCTAACAGCAAAGTTGGAACAGGTAGAAATGCTTCCTCATGGACTTCAAACATTTTTGACCTGTCATGCAGTGATAGGCAATTTCCATAAAGAAGACCAGAGTATGAGGCAGCTGTCAGGGGAAAGTGAGGAAGGTAATCATGTATTGTGTTGTGCTCTAACCTTATAAAATGTTCATCTCCCACACTTATTCACACAGAGTTTTCAGCAGAGGAGGAGTACAGAAGCTATGAATTGAAGTGTAGGCTTTCAGTGGAAAGCATCTTCTGGCCTGTTTTGTGTGTTGCTGTTAAAGTAGACCTTAAACGCAGAAAGAGCCAAGCTTTAAGCAGAAGATCTGTCCTGCAAAAAATTCTGTAAAAACCTGCATAATAAGGCGCTTGAGTTGTCTCAGCTTCTGTCGGGTATTTGGAGTCTTTTTTCCATCCTTAGAAGGAAAAAATCAGTCAGCATTTTTAACATAAAATCCTGCTAGCCCTGAACAAGTGACATGACGCTGGAAGATGTGCTGTGTTGTATGGTCAAGTAGTCAACAGGTTTGTTTAACTAAGTGCTACTTGCTGTCCACATACCACTGTTGTCTCAGACCCTATGTGTATTCTCTTAACTCCTCCAAAGTCAGTGATGACTTTGGGACTCATCATTGACTTCTGATATAATTGGTGGCATTCTTTGAGGGCAATGGTTGGGGAGAACAACAACTACTAAAAGAAACAAAGCCAAGAATTCTTTGCAAAACTGAGAGCTGGCATTGTTGGATTGCATAAACAATATCAAAGTATTAGATGTAGAGCAGAAATGGATCTCCAGTTCTTCATAAAGCTGCAAATGATAATAAAGGTGTATTTCTGGAGATGTTCAGAAAGGGTACTCTAAAGTTTGTAATTGAGTATTCTTCCTCTGACTTCTTTCATGCATTGACAGTTCTTGACTATTGCTTTTCCTCAGTAGCTGCAGTAATTCACAAGCCATCTCTGTTAATAGATGGTCTTTGCCTAGACTCACTTCTGTCTGGCACCATATTGCTCCATACTTACATATTACTATGACTTCAGAATCCATTTCTCAGAATTCTTTCTACTTCTGTGCTATTATTAATTTTCCCCCCTTTTACCTCATTTCCCATTTAATCAATAAACACAGCAAAGAGCATTAATGTTATTACAATTCCCTTAAGTATTCTGTAACTCAATGATCTTTTGCCTTAAACCCCACTCCTCTTGTTTTTAATCTGTAACTGAACTTTCTTTTTATTTTTCTAAATTACTTTACTTTATTGCATTGAATGCAAAAAAATGTGTAAAAATCTTTTTAAAATGCTAAATCTACCTTCCAGGTTCTGTTTCTGTTGTAGGAATTCCTTGCAGTTGTCTACAGGAGGACAACATCTCCTGCTCAAAAATTTCTAGCGAATATTCTTGTGTAGGCATTTTCATGCTGTCTACAGCTCAAATGGTTGTCATCCTACTAATCTGAAGTAGAGTTATATGTTTATACATATATATCCTATATAAAGTGCCAAGAATCAAATGTTTAGGAATTTTGTGCACATGTTGGGTTTATACCCTTAAAATACGAAGAAGTCTAATTGCAATGAATCTATTATCTCAGCATCTACCCACAGTGGTAAAAACCCTGCAGTTTTCTGATACATTGCAGTGTTTCTCATTGTCGCCTCTTGTATTCTGAATGCATTCATGCATTGTGAAACTAATTAGAAAGCTGGGCTGTTTTTCGAAGCTAAATGTTCCCTTGCTTGACTATGGCAGAGGCATGCAGAATAGGTTGCTTCTTGTGATTTTTTTGTGTTCCCAGGGTCTGCTAGTCCCAAGTATGAGAAAATTGTTCCTAGCCATGATTATTTGGGTCCTGACCTTTTTTCTTTTTTTTTTTTTTTTTTGCCACTCTGGGCAGCTTCTTGCATTTTTATGTCTTAACATTTTCTGCCAAATTTTGTCCGTCACTATATCATAATAATATATAGTGTTCTGTGTAGCGAGAGAGAAGTTTGTTGTAGATTTGGGTCTAGCGTAATAATGTCTTGATGTATTCTGGAGTACACACAATTGCTTCAACTAATAGGTAACATCCATGGGAAAAGCTTTTCCTGGAGAGATGGAGCTTAAAAATAACCAGTGACCTCTGAATCTCTGGCTGGCTGCCCTTGCTTTATGGCTGGGCTGGGTAATGCTAGGTAAGCAGAGGAACTACATCACCTTTTTTTGTGAGGGCCTTTTGTAGCCCAGAAGGGTCATATGGATGTGTCTGAAAAGCAGAGGAGCTCAGGAACAGGTCAGAAGGACAAGCAAAGTGGTGGGAAATGATGCAATTTTTTCAGGTGGTTCTTTTTTCTATACTAGATAGGTGTGACCTCCAAACCCTCTTTTCCACTTTTCGTAGTGTTGTTTCTTCAGTTACCAACATATTCTCATATTATCATGTGTCCATGCCAGTATATTGGGTAGACTACTGGCTTTACTTTAATGCTGGGTGTTGTTATGTTGATGGGTGGCATTGCTTCTTGTTTTTGTTATGCTGCCATTATCTGACCCTGTCGAATTGCAAAGCAGATGTACTCTGTGAGCTTAACTCGCCTAGATGACTCCTTTTGCCATTCTTGAGTGTTATGGGATAGTTCATCTGGTAAAAACCTCATTTTGCCACCTCCTCTTCTGAAGGAGCTTGCAATTTATCCTTCTTGTTGATGCACATACACACACATCTTAAGTGGGTTCATAGGTAGTCATTATCTTGAAGTGGCAAGCGGTAATTTCTGCATTAAAATCCTATATAGCTTATTTGCTGTGCAGGATTGCAGCAGTCATATGTACCTTGCCAGCAAGTTGATTAGAGATGCCTTAGGCATCATCTTTCCCAATTTTTAAAAATTAATCACGCATAGTTTTCATATGAACTTAGAACAGGGTAGGGAAGAAAAAAAATGGTTCTGCGATTCTTGCAGCACAGTCTACGTGTTCTTTGTCTTTTTATGAGCCCAATCTAACCTCTGTCTGCCTCTGATGACCCATACCTGAAAGAAGACAAGAAGTCTTGCAATGAATCCACCTTCTCCAGGCAGGGTTTCTAGTCCTCATAGAAAAGAGAGAAAAAAATGGTGGAGTTGCTGAGCATTTGTGCTGACCTTGCCGGAGCTGGAATGGCTTTAGTAACATATGTCACAATGTTAACATGGTGAGGTGGAGGCACTGTCTAGCAGAACTGCAGAGTATTTGCGTAGTACAAAAAATGACAAATGACATAACCTAGGCCTGCAGTAGTATTCAGCTGTTAATGAATCTGTTTCTACACCAGGGATTTTGCTATTTTTATTTGGGTTGACAAAGTCATTTATTCTCCTTTCATCTGCCAGTGAGTGTAGTAATTGCCAACCTTGTATAGACAGTGTCCTCTTAGAAGAATAGAAATTCCTCTCAAAAGTATAGGAGTTACAGCAGTCTAAAAGGCTGGTTTTGTACATCTAAATATGGGGGACAGATGTTTCCCGTGTTATGAGGAAGTCTTTGATTCAGGTCCATCAGTAGAGCTGGATAAGAAAACATGTTGTACCATGTGGCTTTATTTTCCATAGCATTGGGTCCAGCTGGGTTTCAAGAACTGACTCTACTTAATGTGTTTATATTACAGCTGGGAGAGATGCCTCCCATGTCAATGGACTGGTGTGGACAGACAGTGGCACTGGAGTAAACCCCGGCAGCCTAAATACCTGGGATGAGACGATAACTGCACATGCCCATGTGCAGAGTGATCTGAGGAACTTCTGTTGCGTAGTCATTCTGTTCTGTGTTTCTTCCGGGTAACTGCCCCCAGTTTATATACTGGGCATGACGTACTGTGGTATGGAATACCTCATTGGCTAGTTTGGGTCAGGTGTCCTGTCTCTGCTTCCTCTCAGCTTCCCCTCTTCTCTGGCAGAGCGTGAGACCCAGAAAGTCCTTGGTCAGAGTAAACATTACTGAGCAACAACTAAAAACATTGGTGTTATCAGCTTTCCCAGGCTGAAAGTGAAAAACACAGCACTGCATCAGCTACTAAGAAGGAGAAAAATGACTGCTACTGCTGAACCCAGGACAATTGGTTCACATTTGTAAATTAAAACCTAATCCCTGCCTTAAAGGGTTTGCAGCCTAAATCCTACTGAAATGCATGGGAGTCACTGGTAGGCAGTGGGACTTGTGATGTTAGCTGTGAGTACAAGAAAGTGGAGGTGGCAGGTAGTAAAAGCAGAAGTCACGCGATTCTCCCTTGGCCCACAGTCACTTGTAGGCTATATGTTTTCCTCATTTTAAAAGCAGAGTGAAAAATTCCCTTTTGTTACTCGCATGGGGGAATTTTTGAGAAAATTACCAAAATTTTATGTTAGAAAAACTGATGTACTCTAAAATAAACTGACTTTGCTGTTTGTAATTCACTACTCTGTAAAGATTTTCACAGCAAACAGTGATACCACAAGCATAAGATTTTGATGAAAGTTATGAAAAAAGCAATAGAAGTGAATTACATATTAATAATGGGTATACTGAAACCAACAGAAAAAGGAGAGTGGGCTGCTTTTTATTTACAGCAAAACAAACTGCCTCATAACCATGTAAAAATAAAATGATCGTTACCATCAGCATCTCTATAGTTACGTGATGAGATTAGTTGATGGTTATTTCATTGGTCATGATTCTGGAATAAGTGTAGTCAAATCACATAGATTCAGCCATGCACTTCTTTCTGCACTGCTGTGCTTCTCTTTTCTTTCATGCAGCTTGTGTAGTATGATAAATAAATTTACTGTGTTCTTGACTACTACTGCCTGCTGGAAGAGTTAATTTTGCAGTGGAGGGGGTTTATTTTAAGGTTCAGCATTTTCTTGATGGTTCATGACAGAGGTTTTTGTGCAGCCAATGCAAAATTCTTTGAACAACTGGATACAAGAAGTTGCATGTGGTCTGTCACCTCCGTCTCCTTCGAAGAGAACATGAAGCTAATTTTTGTCTTCTTTTTAATTTAGTTTCTCTAGTTTTCAAGGGTAACCTAAGTACCAAGAGTAATGAAGTTACCAATTTCAGTGTTGTCCTGGTCTAACCCCAGCTGGTGACTAAGGACCATGCAGCCACTTGCTCACTCCCAACCCTACGCCCCTGGTGCGATGGGGAGGAGAATGGAAAAAAGGTAAAACCTGTGGGTTGAGATAAGAACAGTTTAATAATTGACATAAAGTAAAATAATAATAATTATAATTATAATAATGATTATAATAAAAGATGATGAAATAGAAATAACCCCCAAGCAAAGAGAAGTGATGCACAACAGAATTTTTCACTACCCACTGACCAATGCCCAGCCTGTCCCTGAGCAGTGATCAGTGGTTCCTGGCCAACTACTCCTACAACTCTCCCCAGTTTCTACACTGGTCATGATGTGCTGTGGTATGGAATATCCCTTTGGCTACTTGGGTCAGGTGTCCTGTCTTGGCTCCCTCCAGGTTTCCTGTGCCCCTCCTCACTTGCAGAGCGTGAGAGACTGAAAAGTCCTTGACCAGGGTAAGCACTACTGAGCAACAGCTAAAAACATCAGTGCGTTATCAGCGCTGTTGTCAGACTAAAGCCAAAGCACAGCACTGCTCCCAGCCAAAGCCAGGGCAATGTACAAATGTTATTTGCTTCAAAATGAGGATCTGCAAACTTTAAATCACGAAATCTGTCCAAATGCCTTTTTTTTTTTTTTTTTTTTTTTTTTTTAATTTGCTGTTGGATATATATTGAAAAAGTTCACGGTGATAATTTGCTGGAGTGGTGATTTTTATGTTCAGAAAACTCTACTCAATAAGCAGGAATTTAATATCTCTGTGAGAACTGAATAGCATTTAAATAGTTAATGCCTTAAACACAGCAAACAGGTGTATCTTGAAGGGTATTATGTGTTCATTAAGGTCTGAAACATAGATAGACTCTGGTGACAGGCAATTGAACCAAGAATATATGAATTATAAGAAATGAAACAACTATGGTAGGAAGAAATCCCACTGATTTTATTCTGACATCTAAATTACCCCATTTTTTGCACCCATATCTGAAAGTAGTGTTGGCCCAAATCAAGTTAATTTGCAAAAGTGCATGAGAAGAAGATATTACACTAAAGCAATACTCTGTTGGTTTGTAAGTACAGTGAAATCAATCTCTCACTGTAGTAATGTATCACTTCTTATCTGAAGCTCAGCCAACTTTGTACTTCGAGTTTTACGAAAAAAAATGAAATACTACTTGTTTGAGGTTTTCTAGGAGAATTAGTTTGAAATATTGAGGCACTACAAAGGTTTCTGACCTGAATGAATAGTGTAAGAGACCCAGGGGTCTCCTTTGCCTTTGGCTTTTTTTGTCCACCAGGAGATAGCTTAATGTAATAGTTACAATGCGCTATAGTCTATCTCTTGGAGGTCCCATGGAGAAATCTATCTTCCTGATCTTTGGCATTTAAATCTGACCACTGCTTCCTGAGGAATTTGAAAGGGAAATGTTGAGATGTTTAGAGTTGAAGTTCCTACAGATGTCAAATTGCATTGTGAATGACGTTCAACAACGTTAATGGAAAAAAAAGTCCTATGAGGGAAATTAGTGAAGATTAGGGTTTGTTGGTTTGGGTCTTTTTTATGTTTCCTAAAAGTTGTTGAAAAATACATCTTAGAAAACTGCCCTGTAAAGCAAGAAATTTAAGGAGCACAATCTGTTTGCTGGGTTTTTTGGGGGTGTGGTAGTTTGTTTGGTTATCTGGGGTCTTTTTATGTTATTTGTTTATTTGTATGAGTTGATGGTCTAAAAGAAAAGAAAATCTTTCAAGCAAAATTAAAGAAAATGTTGGGTGTTGTTTGCTGTTTGTTTATTTTTCTTTTTTCTCCTGTCTTGAATTATGTCTGAAAAACTTATACAAATTCATGCTGGAGGTGTATTCTGGCAATTAAAATAGTTGCAATTCAGATGCAACTTTTGTGTCAAGAGGTATTGGAACTGCAGCTGTAGTCAGCTCTTTGTGGCCTGCAGGTGAATATTGTTAGTTGGGGAACCTGGTTTGAGAGGCCTTGAAGAGCTGCTGTGGTGGTAACATTGACCCAGTATACAGCAGTCGCTGAGGTAACCAGAAATTACTTCTTTGTTGTGAAAAGAAATGTTTCTAAAAGAGAAAGGTGAATAACATTGGCTCAGTGTTAGCCACAGACCTCTGGACTCACTTTTTCCACTAGAAAAAAAAACAAAACAAAAACCAAACTAGCCTTTGTATCTTTTCTTTCCCTTAACTTTTAGTTGAGAGCACACCAAGGGAACACATCCGTTCATCATGGCAACACTTCAACATGAAGAAGTATACAGCTAATTGATTAAACTATTCAAGCCTGGGAAAATGATGAGATCTGTTCATTACAATGTTTGTTTCTCCAATTCTCTTTCCATACTCAACCAGCCTCCTGTGTGTGAATAGTAATTCTAGAACTGGGCCAAACTGTGATATCATTAATGTTTTGGAGATCTAGATAAAGGTGAAAGCTGGCCAGCTGATGGGGAGATGCTGTGCAGCATCCAAAAACCTTATTGGAGTTGTCCTTCTGATGGTTGCCTTTTAGTGTGATTCATCCAAAGCATTTTTATTTTATTTCTGTCTGCAATGGCTTTGGATACTAACCCAAAGGTTTTTTTCTAATTGAACAGGTTTTGTTGATATATACACGGGGGACAGGAGAGAATGCAGAGATAAGCATGCAACAACTGAATTGTGTAAATGAACAGTTGTGACCCTGAGTTGTTCTAGTAGTTCTGTGATTTAATACTCTCTGCTTTGAGTGAAATTTACTATGCAGACTGTATCATCAGTCTGTAGCACAGAATTTCATTGTGCTAGATGCATGTGTTAAATGACTTCCTGCTTCCTTTATGGGTTATTCCAAAAAGGAGAAAATATATAGAATTGGGGGGGGGGGAAGGGAGAAGAGAGGGTAGTTTATTGTAGGATAGAAAGAAAGGAGGATTAAAAACTGGAAAGAAAGAAACTGGCATTTGCTAGTTGGCTGTTCATGTTAATCCTCTTTAACACACACGTGACTTCAGCTGGAAAACCTCTCATTTTTCAATCCGTTGTGGTGCGGTGAGCTTAGTGACAGTCATAAGAACCTTTAGAAATCTCTAAGCAGTTTCTAGCCACTCTCAGTGTCACTCTGTAGGATGGCAGACTGGCACTGCTCAGAGATGTAGAACCACATGATAAACACTGATGCTGTTTCTATATATTTTTCTATTGGGTGACATGGTTTAGTGTGAGGTGTCCCTGCCCATGGCAGGGGGGTTGGAACTAAATAATCTTAAGGTCCTTTCCAACCCTAACCATTCTGTGATTCTATGATTCTATATTTAAACCAGTTTTTACCATGAGTAGTGGTTCAAAATGACATGTCAGAAATTGATGTGTGGACTTTAATGCCATTTTTGACAAGAGACTTAAACAGAACTTTTAGTTTCAAAGTGGAATTTAATAATTTGCAGTGTGTGTCATAAAAAACATGCTCTGAAATTCCCAGATTTCTGTAGTTGAGATAGTTCAGAGAACAAGTCCCAAAAGGACAAAGCATAGCATAATTACGAAGATTTCCCTCTTGAATAACCATAGAGGCAATAATAAAAAAAGATGTAGTGCAATAGATCATTTTGTCTCTTGCGTTGTCAAAGTTGAAGTAGGTTTATGTGTTTTCATCTGCAGCACTTATCCAGATTAATTTTGGATGTCTCGAGGAGCTGGATTTTACTGCAATATATGCCCAGAGCTGCAGACATGTGGTTATTTCAGCTGTTTTTTCTGTACTAGGAGGTATCTTAAATGGATTATCAGGAAATATGGGCTAACTGAGAACACTTCCACAAATAATTGTGGCTTCCACAAATAATGTATGACCTGACAGTATGGAGAAACTGTATGACAGTGGTTTTAGACTTAAAAATTCAACTCTTACCTTTGACAATTTGGAAGAAAGGCCAAAAAGCTAGAAGGGAGAGCAAGTTATCAGGCTTGATTGTCTGTTGGTTGTTTTTTGTTTTCCACACCATAATTTTTTTTGTATTACCAAAACGTACAAACTGAAAAGAAGAGCTGACTGCCTGACATACTACTTTATGCTGAGCTCAAATGGAGTTTCTCTCTTTGGTGGCATCATACTGTCTTTATTTTGCCTTATTTTTTAGGACAGTGATACTGCTGAACTTTAATGATGATTCCTTTCATATTGTAAGAAACGAGATATGTAACTGTCTGGAAACACTAAACAAGTCATTATTTCACTCTTCACAGATTTAATCATTTACAAGAGCTTGGATTTTGCTGTAGGTGCTTCAGTTAGACTGGTTGCCCATAAATATTGTAAACCTATAGAAACTGAATGAAGGGTGAAACATGGAGAATATTTCTGAAAAGTTCTATTTTGCATTATGATTGTAGGATGAGATGTCATGAATATGTGCAAGGATGTAATTTATCATAGCAAAGCGTTATCCTTAAATCAAATTTTGATTAATTGATGCTGGCAGACTCTTCTTCCTACTTGGTTTCCAGGTTCTAGCTGGTATCAATGAGTGCAATGGCAATTTTAGTACTATGCTATATAAACGTGAGTGTGTCAGTTATGATTTCCAGGACAGCTTCTTCATTACCTCCAAAGGCCATCTGTAAAAGTCACATGTGCCTGTAAATTTTAAAGAAATTTATTTTTTCTTCATAAAATGGTGCAGTGAGAGTGACTAAAAAGCATCCTGGAAAGTAAGACATCTTAAACAGGGGGAAAGCCTTTTGGAAATATGACCCTGCGAAGTCTGGGAACCTGACCCACAAATTCTACTGCCACGAAAATTCCAATGGCAGGTAGTAAAATTCAGTGTGAATATTGAGTTGCATTTCAAATTATTTTGTTTAAGTGAAATAATGGTAAAACAATGTATGCCTGCACCTAGATAAAATTTGTGCTAGGTGATATTTGAAAAATAAAACTAAAAAGGACCAATATATATATGAATGGAAACAGCCAGGCAGGCTGGGGGAGTAGCCATAAATTTATGCACACAACTGCATTTTCAACATAATTAGCTCTCTAATTGAGCATTATAATTTAACTGACACATTTAAACATGTAATTTATTAGAATGCACACTGCTTATAATCTATTTATTATGTTTTGCTCTTCAGGATGAGTGTCAGATTCTAGAAGATAAAAATATCTTTCTGATGAATACAGAAAGAACCAAAAAGAATATATTGAGAAGCCCTCAATGCAAATAAATTTCTGTAATTTTAAGTCAGAAGGGGAGTATGGAAACAGAAAAGCCATGCAGATGAAGTACTGAGCATACCTGTAAGCAGAATCTTAATTTTAAATGCCCGAAATGTTGTACTGCACTTCATGCTACCAGGTTACCTTGCAAAGCTGACTAGTTTAGCTAACAGCTATGTAGGAAGGAGATTTTGGTAAAAAACAGGGGTTTAAACTGCACATCTGTCTTGGCTGGAGGAAGGAAGCATCCCTTTCTTGATGTGATAGATGTTGCCAAAAGTTCCATGTTTATGCAAGTGCAGATTCTGAACCTGAATTTGACAAACTACATTCATAGAATCATAGAATAGTAAGGGTTGGAAAGGCCCCTGCCATGGGCAGGGACATCTCACGCTAAACCATGCCATCCAAGGCTATGTCCAACCCCACCTTGAACGCCGCCAGGGATAAAGCATTCACAACCTCCCTGGGCAACCCATTCCAGGGCCCCACCACCCTCACAGTAAAGAATTTCTTCCTCAGATCCAATCTAAACCTCCCCTGTTTAAGTTTAAACCCATTACCCCTTGTCCTCTCACCACAGTCCCTAATGAAGAGTCCCTCCTCAGCATCCCTATAGGCCCCCTTCAGGTATTGGAAGGCTGCTATGAGGTCTCCACGCAGCCTTCTCTTCTCCAGGCTGAACAGCCCCAATTTTCTCAGCCTCTCTTCATACAAGAGGTGCTCCAGTCCCCTGATCATCCTCGTGGCCCTCCTGCACTTGTTCTAACAGTTCCATGTCCTACATTACAAGGTGATCACTGAAATAGAGGCTTTTTTTCATTTCTGCACTGATTGTGCTGGGGTGGTGCTGGTGCCCACCTGCCATTTTGTCTGCTGTTTGTTGTCTTGCAGTCTTTACAGCAATGCCTCAGATATGTTTGGCTCTTTTCCCACCTAGCAGGTACAAGGTCATGTAATCCCTAGGCTCTGTCCAAATACATACAGAGAGTAGCCTGTCAAGTGGTTACAGAGAAAGGAGCCAGAAGTCCCTTTGTTCATGCTTGCATACTCCGTGGTGTGCCAAAATGTGCCAAAATGTTTACTTTCTGGGTGATAGCTTAGCACCTGGGCATTTATTTTTTCAAGGAGAAAAACAAACTGATGCATATTTGGTTTTGTTCCCAGAATTTTATTTATTTATTTATTATTTCTTTTTACTTTCAGGCTCTATTTGCTGTACAAAATAGTTACAGGTTTCCTTTTAACCCAGTAAACTTTGTACTGTTGAACCTCATTACATATTTGGTGGTGCTGAGTTTTGAATCTGCTGCTTCAATTACAGAAACTGCCAACTGATATATGAAAATCCAGAATACAGAGGCTGAAGCACTCCTGCTTTTTAGCTTTGGAATGACTTTTGCATGCTCTGACAATCTCCCCTTGTAAACTAAGTCAGTGATAGCTACAGTTGTGGAATGCAAGAAAATTAATGCAAAATTTTACTGCCAAAATAGAGAAGAAAGCAACTTTTTCAAAACAGAGGCTGACACAATCTTTGGCTTTTTTCCCCAGCTGTCTCTGCTCTCAGCCTTCCCAAGTCACTAATTATTAGAAGTGGAGAAGAAGTAAATGCAAGGCCATGCAAGAGGAAATAAAAACGCATAGGTATTTTACCCTAAGGAGTTGCAGCTTGCTTTCCAACATGACATATTGTGATTTCGTGTCATTTGAGTTTATTATGCTCAGCACAGCATAAGAGGTGATGGAAGAAGTTCTGCCCCTGGTGTATGTGAGGTGAGGAGTTTCAGCTTCAGGTTTTTAGCTTAAGAGATTGAAAATTTCTTTTGTATTGTTTGTTTAAATCAAAAGAGAATGTATGAAGCAGATTATACATTGGGCTGCTTGGAATGGGAAGATTACTTCATTTTCAAATTGAACAAGATGAATTCACTTACTAGGAGATCCTGAAGCTTACAGAGGTGATTTTTGTACATCTGGATAGATAAGGCTGGGTTAAAGTAAACTCACAAGGTAAAATTAAAACAGGGTGTGTAAAAAGGTTTCCCAAGCCTTGGAGAAAATTGCCTGTCACTGTGGCTTGGCTTTGCTGGTGCAAAGGTTCCCAAATACATGTTTGCATGTCTGTGCCATGCAGAAGACAAGAGGAAAGGGAACTCTTCCAGGAAAACTGGACTTTGTACCCTATATGGGATGATGAAGGCAGAGTTAGGAAGATGAACTGTGGCTCAGAGCATTATTTCCTCATTTCCAGTTCTCTGATGGAATAATTGTCAGGAGGTTGAATTTCTGTTTTGTCACCCAGTGTGCTCAGAATAGCTTTTGTCAGGAGAAGCTATATTAGAAATATAATGTGAAATACATTCTCTAACATAAAATTCTTTACTACTTTGACCTGTCAAGACTTTGCACTGTACTTCATGGTGATATCCTCCATTCTGAAGATTAGCAAGGCTGTCCATATGAAGAGGAGGGCCTATAGAAAAAAAATCTCTGCTCTGCCTACAGGATCTGTTGATATTCTTTAATATTTTGACTGTTTGCACCTCTTCTGTTCTTCCTTGATGATAATGGAGCAATGAAGCCTTTCCCATTTGGAATGGGAGGACTAATGGAATTATTCCCAAATGACATATAATAGAGTAGTTCCTATTTTAGTTGTATTGCTTGTTCTTTCTGTGTTGCCCAGAGAAAACCAGAAATTCCTGTCTTTGTACCGTGAGTAGAGTTGACTCTACACTGAATGGAAGCAGATGGGGCAGACCCCAAGCTAGCTAAAGAAATTGCATCAATGCCAAAAGATAATCTGGTAACTGCTGTTTCCTCACTAAGGTTTCTGCTGGGTTGTGCCCTAGCGTGCACAAGGCCGGCTCAGCTGACTGGTTAAATCCTCGTCTAGTTTGTAAGGTTAGCATAGCCTAAGGGGCAAGCAGGATGACAAAAAAACTCTGGCTTAAACTGCTTGGCATGGTGGAGGCTTACCTGAGACATCTGGGATAATGATAGGTACCTGGATCAAAGAGTAAATTCTGTATTATTCCTGGAGATTCACTGAGACTGGGCATTCATTTCCTCCTGGAAAGGGGCATGGAAAACAAGTGAAAATTCTAAATATCTCCTACTTTAGTGTAGAATTTACAGAGTGTGCTTTAAGTTGGAGAAAAAGTGAGAAATAAAGATGGAAAATTAAAATAAAGCAATAAATAATGGCAACATGTCTCTGATGTACCATACCCATTACTGTTATGTCTGAGGAGGTACCTTTAAATCAGCATTGTTTTCAAAGAAAGCCAGTTTGGGATATGTTCCCTAGTTTCTCTGAAAGGGTTTTATAAATTGAAGTTAATTAATTGTTAATAAAAAGTATACTGAAATGATTAGTATGATCTATCTTCTTGGAGTAAACTCCTGTCTAGATTCCAATTTTTTGTTTAAGTTAAGAATAAACAAAATCCTGCATTGCGTAACCTGAATAGGAATTGATATAGGCTAAGTTTTCCCTGATTTGAATTTCTGTGTTACTTTTGACCTATTCTCCTGTAAGTGTTCACAAGTTTTACAGTGCAGCATCTTTCTGTACTCCCTCTTTGAGCCTGCTGTGAGAAAAATTAGTACCTTTTGCAAGGAAGTATTGTGCTACTTGAAAATGACCACAGTTACTTTATGTACTGTTTTCACTCAAGTGCTGTTTGTACTTTCAATAAAGCTGATGGGGTACTCATCAAGTAATGGAGATATCGATATACTCAAAGGAAGATGCCTCCTGTGTGGGACAGGTTATGCAGGGGGCAGGATTTGCTTTTGCTGTAAAGTTGGCTGACTATATACATTTTCTACTATATGTATTGGCTCCAAATTTCGGCAGTGTGCAAGTGAGAGAGGAGCATGGGAGTCTTTTGTCCTGCTGAACCCCTCTCTGCCACCCTCACTACAGTGGCCTGGAACGTCTGGAAAAGTGTGAGCAATACTGGCTGTATCAAATTATTTTAAGGCTGGGGTCCTCAAAGTGTGCTCTTATAGGGTTGTCTCAACTTTCCTCTTTGGAGTGCAAGCAAGATACTAACAAAGAATAAAACACTCTACATAGTGTCCGTTTTGTTGTAAAAGAGCCTATAACAAAAGTGGAAGTATTTGTTAACCTGTCTCTCTTAACCTTTGGACTAGATGAAATCTGGGAGGGATAGAAAAAGTCTAGAACTGGTGGGTCTACACAGAAGGGGTTGATTTGTTGGCTGTTTGTAAGCTTATATGTGAAACATGAATTTAAAATGTACTTAGAAATCCATGCCACTACTTTTTGTTGTCTTGGAGACTTGACTTCTTATGCTCTGGATAACCTGTACCCCCCTGAAAAGGTAGTAAGGGGGAAGAGGGCACATTTCTGACATGATGGCTGTTTTGTATGAAAGTACAAATTCTAGAGTAGACAAGGCAGAAATATTCTCATCATGTCCACGTGCTGCACACGTCTGCTGTACGTTGGCTTCATAATCTTCTTACCACAAGTCACAAAACCATGATAAAATTACTATGCTTGAATAAACAGTGTCTCTGCAGAATCTATTGCAAAAGTGGAAAAGAAGGACTTTGCTTTCAAAGAAGAATGAGAGGCTGACCTCAGCACTAAGATGCTCCTCTCTACTGAAATGTGGGAATAATATACAGAGCTGCATCAGTACAAACTGCTGAAGCACCTTGGCAGTGCTCCAAATGAATGCCCTTTCTGATGGAGTTTTTAATACTTCAAGAAGATATAGTATGTGCATTTAGATGCCAATAAAATGATTCCCTGCAGGACCCATAGGCTGCATTTCAATGCTAAATTACAATGACAATGTGAATGATTGACCACCAATCACTAGTGAAGCATTTCTGCACACACATGCTTTTGCTTTTCTGCAGTTTAATCCTTTCTTGTGGTAAACTTTGTCACCACTTCAACCCCTAATTGAGATGCTTCTTTCCATCTGTCTCAATGCACGTGTTGTGCCATTGCCACTGATGCTAAAGCAGCCCTAACCACCTGGCAATTTATTGACTGGAGCCTGACCTTGTTGCATTTGTGACCTGCGAGAGGCCACAGCCAAGAAATGTTTGGTCTCCAGACAAAAAACTACATTAAATGAACCAAAAGAGAAATCCACAGATGAAACTTTTGCTGCATCTGGCAATTGAGAGGGGAATGAGAACTAAATGGGAACTAAAAATCGCATTACAACTATTCTTGGGTATGAGTGTAGTTTTCTGTTTCAGAAAAATCAAATAACTTTGAGTGTGTGCTTCACCTAGTCTGTTTTATGCAACAGGAGGGAATGAGCTTACTAAACCTGACAGGAAAGAGGTGTGACAATAAGGAACTGGAATTCAGACTAAGACAAGTGATCTGAAAGATTTCTCCATAAAGTGGCCAGTAAATTAATCCTTTAAGTTCTTGAAATTCTCCTTTCTAAGATTTTGGATAGACTATTTCAGTAAATGAAGTCAGTAGCTGAATCTGTCACATCTGTGATTTGGGATTGGTATCATTAACCCTCTTTAAAAAAAGAAATATTTGATTTACAGTGGAAAAACATGATTTACACAAAGTACAGCACCCGGGCAAATAGAGGAGTGAGGCAAATGCTCCAAGATCCTGTTTCTTGTACACGTGATGTTGTGTAAATTGTATGAAAAATACAATAAAAGTGAGCGAGGAGTAACTAAATAACGGGACCTAAATTTGATAATCTAGGCTGCTGTTGAATGATTTCTTCACATTACAAGCTTTTCATCTAGTGTGAAGAGTTCTCATCAGGAAAATTGAGAAGGGAGCTATGGAAGAAAGCATTCTTGGTGCTAATTCTGTCTCTTTTTTTTTTTTTTTTAATTAGAAATCCTATTTTTTTTCTGATGTGCTGATTAATTCTGTTCACATGTCCAGCCCAACCTGAGACAGCTCAAGTAAAATCCTGATTCCCTGAAGCCGACAGCAATCTTGCATTGTGCCAGGTATCTGGCACACGCAGTTTTGATGGAAATTTACCCTGAGGACTTGATTTCTTGAAAGCTGTGGGGTACCTCAGTGTTTGCATCCAAAAGCTGAGGAACAATAACATAGTGACTCTGGAATTTGTTGTCTCATTCCGCTGATGAGAAATGCAAACACAGAAAACTCAAGAATAATATTTATGTGCAGCATTGCTTAGGTTATAATTGCATATATTCTCAATAAGAAAAATGAGGTGGTATAAAGCACAATCATGTTTTCACATACACAGGGCTTCAGTAAGAATTGGCTTCTTACTTGTGGAGCTTTCTTGCATGGTACCAGGTGCTAATGATTGTTGTCCACTTAAAAAAAACTAATTAAAATGTCCCAGTATCCAATAGAAATCCTGGTGCCTTTTGGAATAAAGCTCTAATAATGAGAAAAAGAGGAGCTATTTCTGACATTCTTTTTTTTTTTTTTCCAGGTGAAAATTGACTGGCAGCTATCAGCAAATTGGAGACAGGGACACTTTCAGAAGTATTTGCCTTCTAAACTACTATCACTGCCTGCAGTCTTCTTGGAACCAGATTTCTATTTGCTGACTGCATAGGCATTCTGTTGGAAGCTTTTTACTGAAAATACAAAAAACTAACATTTGAATTGCTTTTGGATTTCTTATAGGATTTTGTCTTATTTTGAAAGCCTCTGAGCTGGATGTGTATTTGATTACTTTTTCTTTCTTTTTCTTTCTTTTTTTCTTTCTTTTTTTTTTTTTTTTGGTTGTTGTTTTTCTTCTAAATATCTTCTTTGTATCCAGCGAAAAGTGGAATGCAAAATAATTAAGCGAGTAACTTGTGAATCTCTGACTACAAAATAACACTCCCCCCCAACATTCTCAGTAATTCCATTTTTAACTGCAGTTTTGGCCTGTAGTAGAGACAATAACAAATTGCTTTAATCTTCTTAAAGTTCTAGGTTTGCATTATAACTTCAAAATCTAGTCTCAGTCTAGAGGTTTTTGTAAACTTCATGATGTTGCTATTCGCACTTAATTCTTAATGACACCTTAATTCTTAAATTGCTTGCAGATTTATTTTTTTTCCCTCAATGCTAGTTAAACTCTTTCTCAGCGCTACAAAAGGAGCAGAAAATTCCCAGTCATAACTTTTCAATGTTAGATTATCTACATGAGTCAAATACTTTTAGGTATTTTTGCCCTCCTTTGACATTTGAAACCAGACTACTGCCTTCTTACAGGGCTGCTTTCTGAGTCTCACAAACAGCTCGGCATTATGCAGAGAAGACTCAGCTCAGTTTCCCAAACAACATTTTCGTGCCATGCTACCCACACAAAAGAGTCTGGGGCTTTCCTCGCCTCTTCAGTGTTGATACACTTCCTTTTTTATTCCCGAGTCTCCAGTCAGTGTGGCAATGTGTGGCCTGGAGGCTTGGCTTGTGACTCTTTGGATTAACTCGATTCAATAAGCTGATACACAAATGCCTGGAAGAATTGTTAAGGTATGCTCGCTACACCTAGAAATTACGGAGTTTTTGTGGGCTTGAGAAGTGGAAACTCAAGTCCAGGCTTGAATTTCAGGTGCTTCACTTTGCTCTGTGTGTGTTGTAGTGTTCCCATGAAGGGAAGTACTCTGCGTGTGTGTGTTTTGTAGCACTCCCTAGGGAAATATCAAAACTGTAGTTTCTTTGGAATCAGAGATACAGCTGTGTCCCAGATATGTGGCACAATCTCTACTAGCATGAAAGGCAGGAGTGCCCCCGTGTCAGGCATGTTCATCCTGTGAAACACTGCAATATCGTTGTTTCCCTGTGATGCTTGGGTATTTCATTTGCTGGAGTAGTGCAGTGCAGATTCCCAAAAATTATGTTATACACACTGTGAAAGGTCCCAGCAGCGCAGCCAGTCCTGGTTGTCGGAGCCCTCTGGCAACCAGCATTGATGGGGAGCTGACCCTTTCAGCTAGTGGATTAGCTGTTTGCTAAGAGTGTAAGAGTAAGAGGACTTGAAGCTACGGAGAATTTCAGTTTGAAACAGACAGTGGATAGTTCAGGGCTGATGGTGAGATTCAAAATTGAACCATTTCACAGTGATGATCTCAGTTATGTTTTAAAATGTTTGGGAGAAAATGTCTATGGATTTGGAAAAAAAAAATACCAGCTAGAGAGAAACAATAAAAAGTTGTGCACAATGCTAGTTGCCACTAAAGACCAAATGTTTCTTCTCAGAGCATTGTTTTCAGAAACATTGCCTCAAATAATTTCATCAGTCTAGAGAAAATTGCTCCTTATATCTTTTCTCTCTGTTTTCAGAGTGGATTTTTATGGAAGAACAGGGCTGTACTGAGTCTTGGATAGGTTAAGCCCTTTGCTTTCAGAGGAGCTCTCTGAAAAGGCACAGAGCATTTTATGTTGCAGTTGCATAGTGATACCCGGTCCTTGCTTTGTAATGAATAATTTAAATGAAAGTGGCTGTTGAGCTGCAAATAACCAAAACAGATTTTGTGAATATGCTGTATAATGGCAGACAGCAAACAGTGATGGCCCTTTTCCAGTTTTGTGCCCTCCTCGGGAATAGATTAAACTGATAGAGAATTCTATAAATTTCCAGAATACAACAAATAGTCCCCCAATACAAAATAAGTATTCCTTATCCTGGGTGGAAGTAAGGCTTGAACTCAAAGGGGAAAAAGTGCTCTTCTTTCTTTGTTTATTCTTAGGGGATAGTGTTGAGAAGCAGTATAACAGCAGTACTCACCAGGAAGGCTACGAATAGCGTGACCACTAACAAGCTGCCAATATTTAGGAAAAAGAGCTTTCTGAATCCAGCTTTCCTTAGTTCCCAACTTAGAAATTTCACTGGGATTTTCACATGGTCCTAAGCTTTGCATGTATGGTATCCCTGTACCACAGAAGAAGAAAGCACCCTTTTCCTTGCATGGGAGAGCATCAACAGCTATGTCCAATGGGCAAACATGCATTCTTCTGGTGAGTGGCCAAATGAAATTTGAAAACAATTATACTGTCCAATGTTTTTACTGAGTAGCTGGATTACTGGGAGCTGCCTCAGGATAGCCTGGGAAGTTACTGAGCTTTTGGTTTGATCTTGGACCCATCTTCCTATGTAAATAGGGTAAGCATTAGTTAAGAATGATTAAGTATTAGATATTTTAAGATGTCATGTGTTTCTTCATTAAACAGCCTTTGAAAATTAAAACAGAAGTCACCAGCCCAAACAGAGTTCTGTGGTTAATGCTTTTTTCCTGTTTTGATTTTGTCTAGTTATTCCCTTCAGGCATTTATAATCTTATTGGGGGGCAGCCTATGAAATGTACTACCAGTGGAAAACAACTCTGCATAGCACACCACCTACCTGTCGGTTTGCATGTAACTGCTGCTGTGAAAACTGGCTTGGTTTGGACCCTGGGGTGACCAGAGGAAGTCCTGCCCATGGTCAGTCACCTGCAGCACCTGCTGGAGGGGCAATTGCTTCCCCAAAAGGTTGGGCACATGGGGCAGTGACAACAGGAGTGTGAGCTGTGTGGGAAGTGAGGGATCAGCAGATGGAGGGAGAAGTAGGATGTGCTCAGAAAATAGACAAGTGCTACCTGTATGTAGTCAAAACCTGTAATCACTTTGGTTTCTACTTGTGTGCATTTAAACTAGATAAGCTTTTTTTTTTTTTAATGCCTTCTTTTATCTCAGTGCAAATTACTACAGGTGAGTTATGACTGCAAATAGGAGGCTTTAAAAACACTGAAGGTTTACAGCTGCAGAGTGTTGATATTCCAGGATCTCTTTCTCACATAAATTTGGAAGCACTGTAGTGCTCTGAGCTTGATGCGTGCTTTTGAAATTATAACTGTGATTCCCTCCCACCTCAATCCTAGCTCCTAATTAAGCAGTAAGAGCAGTAACTGCAGTAATAATTTCTCTTTGCACTGATCTAATCTGAAGTCAAAAGCAGCTGCAGTATTTGTGCTATGAAGGATTTTTCCTCTTTGGCATATGTTGCACAAGCTGTCCCATGATTCTGTTACAAGTGCTTGAAGGCTATTGATTTTTACTCTGTTTTATGAGAACACTCCTTTTTAATCTCTCGGGTTTGAATTTGATTGATCAAGTCACGTGATAAAAGTATTTATGCATCTGATTACCTGTTTATCTGGTCAGAGAAGAACCAGGTATAACACAAACCCCACTTTCTGCTTCCTGAGCTGCTGGAGATCCTGGGCTCTGGGGTATTCTCCTCCTCCTCCTGCCAGATCACACTCATGAGGTGGTTGTAAACATGAATGATATTTCTTAAAGGGAAGTGTCGTAGAGGCATTGCTTACTGACATCCTAGAAACATACAGCATGTGTGAAAATTACTGTACCACGGAAATAACCCCGGGTGTTTGTTAGGCTGATTTGGGTGTGTTGCTAGGCAACTGGGGGCAACGAGGGGGATTTTATGTATTCTTTTGGTTGGTACAGGTCCCTGTAGATTTCCAGGTAAGTAACAGAGACGAAGGAGAAGCTGCTCAGCTGCGACAGGAGAAGTTAAGCCCTGCAAACTTAACTTTCGTTAAGAGTAGTTTTTCAAGGAAGAAATTGGATTAGACCCAGAGATGACGTACCCTGTTTGATTTCTTTTCTACTTGCACTCTGACGAGCTTTGTGTTTAGGCAGGCTTTTGTTTCTGGCTCCGAGTTGCTCTAAAAACATTTGGGAGTGTGTCTCGGGGTGCTGAGGGTGATGTGCTTAGCTTGATTGGCTCGGCTTGCCTGGGAGTGCTTTGTTCTTCCCACCACCCTCAGGTCAGTTGTGGAACATGCCCCTACTGCTCAAAAAAAAAAAAAAAAAAAAAAAAGAAACGAAAAAAAAAAAAAAAAGAAATGCTGAGTAATGCCAGAGGTTTCTCAAACGGCTGATGCAAACCTGGAGAATTTGCATCATCATTCAGCTGGAGTAACTTGGTATGACAAGAGCTTAAATACAAGTCCATGCGGAAGCTGAGCTGGTTCCCAATGATAGGGCAGTACCAGCTCGCAGTGTGAAAGTGCAGGTGTTCCTGAGCAGTGTTCTGATTGCAGTGAAGGCTCAAATACACTTCAGGAGCTCTCTACCTGTGTGTAGGAGCAGCTGGAAAGATAAGAGAGGGCAGACGAAGAGACCAAGTGGTTGGCTACACAGAAGGGAAAAAAAAAGCCTTGAGTTTCTGCTGAAAACTTTTTTTCCTGTGCTTGCTGTCGGTGTGCTGGTGGCACTGTAGCATGTATAGGAAAGCTGCTGTAACCACGGTTTCTAATGGAAGCTACTTGCAGGGACAAGCTAATGGCAGGTTGCCCTCTATGGACAGCGAACAGCCAGCCCAGGAGGGAAAAGTTGTGCTGAAGAAGAAAGTGACACTTTTGAGAGGGATATCCATCATAATTGGCACTATCATTGGAGCTGGCATCTTCATCTCTCCCAAAGGCATCCTGAAGAACACGGGCAGCGTGGGCATGTCCTTGACTGTCTGGACAGTGTGTGGTATCCTCTCGCTCTTCGGTAAGTCGCTTAAAAGTTTCTAATTAGTCCAGAGGGGAGCTGGTCGATTACTGCTATTATTTGTCTGATTTTGTCATTGGATGTCAAGGCACAGAGTGGAGCTTAAGGACCAATAGGGCTACAGAAGGTTTTTTGCTGTGTGATAGGTTGTGTGGAGGGCACAGAGGTGTGCAAATGCTGTCCCACCAGTGCCTGGTCAGTACAAGTTGGAAGCATAAACTCTTGTTTCTTAGGGGTCTCTAAAGGAACAGGAAAAGTAAATGTCCAGTTTATGCTATGCATCATGCTGTCTGTACAGTGTTTTTCTTCTGGATGTAACAGGTAGTTTACACTTTGCTTGTAAGGCCCTCAGCAGCTGGGATTGGGGGTCACTCCACTCAAACACCAGATGAATGTTTAGCTATCTAAACTTAGTTCCCTGGAGGCTAGAGCAAGGTCTGAGAGGAGTAGTTCCCTCTGGACTGAAGCTATATAGGCATAAAAAGGAATAAAAAAGTAGTAACACTAATAACCCCTCTTGCCAGTCTTTGTTCCTTCTTCATGATGTTGCTTTGAAAGACTGAGCTGCAAAAAAACAGCGTGATGGAAACAAATTTGTAATGCAAGCTTTTTTGCTGGCATGGATACTGTGGCAGGCCAGCAATTATTGTATTTTACTAATTTTGTGTACTTTTGAAGAGTGTTAAATTCTGAAGAATGCCAGTTTATTTGTTCTGTACACAAAGCCTCCATTCAGAGCGGCAAACCGCACCTTGGCCTCAGTGGGACAGAGGGGTCTGCTGACCTACTTAATGAGCTAATCACAAAGAGGCTGAAGAACTAGCAGGAGTATTTGCTTTATTCAAAATAGAAATTACTTGTTTTCTGGCAGGAGATGAAGAGGGCAAAGACTGGCTAACATGCGTCTGCTCAATAGGTAGAATGTGCAAATGCCACCCTGTGTAAATTGGCTCTGAGCTTAAAAGAAGCATGGTCTGTTTGTGAGCTAAGCCCACCGAATCAGACGGGCTGAGTTTAGAACCTGTAGGTCACGTGTTAAATGTATTGTACAATGTGCAGCGTAACCTGTTGATCATCATTTGATAGCAAGCAAATGGGTTAGAAGGCTTTCACTTAGCAGTGGCTGGGTGAGGAGCTGGGGTAGCTGGCATGACACAGCATTTTGTTGTCCCTCTTCATGAGATATGAATGAGTCATGAAACGTGTTGATAGCAAACAGTTCCTCCAGTGGCTTTTCACCTAAGTGTAACTAGATACATGTAGAGTTTGGTTAACCACAGGCCTAGCTGAATGAATTAAAACTTACTTAACTGCTTGAAAAAAAGTTATTAAAATTTATCTAAAGTAGTTGTGATACCACAGCAGCTCTGTTGTTTTGCTTAAACAAGTTTTGAAAGGTATTTCTGGATATCTCTTCTGATGCCAAAGTTTAACTCTCACAGGTGCCCTTTGCTATGCTGAATTAGGAACATGCATTAAGAAATCTGGTGGTCACTATACCTATATCCTGGAGGCCTTTGGCCCCTTACCTGCTTTTGTGAGAGTCTGGGTTGAGTTACTCATCATTCGGTAAGTTTGTTTTTTCTGACAGCAACACACTTTTCAGTCATAAAGAAAAGCCTCCACTATGTGGTGGGCAAAACAAGTCAAATATACCTTGATCAATGAGATGTGTTCTTTTAGTATGGTTACTTCAGATAATGCAACAACACTATTTTGCTTGTCAGCATTGAAACAGTCAAGAAGACATATGTGCATGTATGGGGGAGAAAAAAATGATTGAAAGAAAACTGCCTGCCGCACAAATTCAGCTACTTGCATTATTTTTTCTAAGCTTACTGTATCCATTAATGTCAAAAATAATGCTAATATCCATGTCTATATATCGTATAGTGGAAGAGGGAAGTCACCTTAATATTTTCTCAGTCTTGCCACTGGCTTTTGGAACAGTTGCTTTTGGCTGTGGATACAGGAATAACTCCTGGTGAAGCTATTGCCCAGTAGTTTTCAGATTTGGGGTGCCATGTATTCTTCATATGTCGGTTCAGGTCCCCATGTTTTTGGCTTTGTGGGATGTTAGAAAGCTTAAATCCTGATGACTATGTAAAACACTAACTGACCAAGTAAAGCAGCGTTAATTCTTTACATATCTAAAATGTTCAAAGTATTGTTTTGGTGTGAAAGCCTGTGACTTCTGCAGCCCTTGGCACTGTATAGGTGACTTACAATATGAAGATGCCAAATCATGTCAAATATATTTTTGTAATTTAAATGGATCTTTGCAGCAAACTCAAGTGTTGCCCTTTGAATTGCTTTTTTTTTATGGTATCACTGAGGCTGGAGGGCTTGTTACAGGTAGAGCAGGGGCAACTCACTTATAAAATGACTTTGGGAATGCGCCAGTCCTGCCTCAGGCTAATTAGCACTCCTTTCCCCTCTCTTCCGCAATCAGCAAATTAGTCACAAAAGTGCACGCCTCATTTCAAATCACAACTATGTTTACATAATATCAACAAGTTCTAGCGTAGTCTTGAGTTTAAAAGCACTGACAGTGCTGAGTCATTATGAATCCAAGGATCTTTATCTTGTTTCCAGAGGAAGTAATCATGTATGTTAGATGGTCCCTTACATCCTCACCCTCATAAGTAAACTTTGCATTAACTCTGTAACTTCCATCAAATGTGATGAAAGAGCAGATTTCTTAACCCTATTACCTTTTTGACAAAAGGAAGAGCAGACAGCAAGCAGACCTATTTTTAAACTGTGAGAATCACAGTGCTGTGATCGTAGCTGCATCATTGCACATCCCAGAATCAACAAAAGAGTCTGAAACATCCCCCTCTTAACCTGCACCTTTCTAGGCAGGGAGACCTTATGAATGTAGGCACAAACACCAACAAGAAACCAGGCTTCATAAATTCCCCTCCTTGAAAAACTATTGCTTTTTTACATATGACAGTGTCCCAGGAATGTCACGAAAACAGTCTTAGTCACCATGATCTGCCCCACACCCAGAAAATAATCATCTTGCATGGGAAGGAATGTCAGTGAATTCTTTAATCATCAAATGTGAGAGGTAGCAAGCAAGGTGTACTTGTTAAAACTTGTGATGATCAGAGCAGTGCTGCTGATGCTCTGTGTAGGGTTTTATATCTGACTCCTGCATTGGTAAACTAATTGGCTACTGCTATCAAAGAAGTTAAGGACTAATATGTATCTAGGGTTTTTTTTCAGTAGATGAAGTTGCACAGACACTTCTCAGCTAAGCCATTTTTTCCTCTGAAAGATCACAGGATTATCACTCCCACAGGCTGGCAAAGAAGTGACAACCAAACTCAGCATATCCTGCTCTCATTTATCTTTTCAGCCGGTATTTTACAGTCTAGGACACACTTAAACTCTGCCTGCATACTGATTAAACTGTGCCAGAGTTACTTGCAGTTTAGATGTACCTTACACTGTGCTGCTCCTCACCCAGTACAAGTAGGAACTTTTTTTCTCACCAAAAGTCAGGTTGCAGGTATGTTACATGCCTAAAAAAGAAAAAAGAAGCTAGTTTCCAAACAAGTGAATAAGACTATGTGAATGCATTGGCTGTAGTGATTAACTATAGTTGTTGCTACACATAGGTTGGGTAGAACAAGCTTCCAAACAACTGATTCACCTATGGTATGTGCTGGGGCACCATACCTGCTCCTTAGCCAGTGCTTTTTGTGCTCCTTGTCCTTCAATGAAAGCTGCTGTTGCCCTTCCTGTCCACTCCTGTGTGTTACACAGTAGTTAGAGGCTGCCAGCCTGTCCTTAGTATAGTGATCAAATGGAAAATGTCCCAATCCTTCAACTTCCACCTCCACTGGTTGACTAAGGCGCCAGCAACATCTCCCCCCAAACATGTGAATGCAAGAGACACAGCTATGAGAAGTATAATTTAAGAGCTATGTTTTTGAAAACATAGTGGTGTAGGTAGCTGCTACTGCCTCTTTAAAAAGGCCTGTCTTAAAATGAGAGGGAAAAATCCAGTTTCTGGAAATAGGAGCTGGGACTGAGAGAAAAAAGCCTGCGGGAGCTCCAAGGATCTGATCTTTCATCTGATCTAGGACACTTCAAACTACTTTTGGCAGCCTGAAGTGTTGAAAAACTGGAAGGAAGCCTGGTGATCTTATGTAAATTAGAAGTATTGCACCCAGGTAAAGTCATAAAATGTCTGTGTAAATCCAACATAGAGGACATTTGGTCCCTGAACAAAGGGAAAAATTACAAAGCCAACTGCTGGCCAGTGAGAGGAACAGTCCTCATGTGTGGAGGATGCACAAGCCACAGCCCTGATTTGTCCGCACAGAAACTTTCAGAGGAAGAAGCTTCTGGTTTTGTTCCTCTGCAGTTTGGTCCAATGCAATGTGTGACATTTTGGTTGAGTCATAACACTAAGAAAGTTGGTTCTGTTTCAAGGGCAAAACTCTTCTGTGGAAAATTCCTTTATTTGAAGGAGAATAATAACTTCTCTGCAGAGTTTTTTACACTGTTCCATAGCATATTTAGCAACTGTATTTGTATTCAAATTCTGTAAGGTGAGGCATTACTTTGTTAAATGCTCTGGATCTTTTTTTCCAAAAGAAATTTATGTGGACTGTTGTTTAACACAAAAATCCTTTAAGGCAGAATCATATTCCCTTTTGCCCTTATTGTGTGTGTGTGATAAAGCACAGAAGCCACCAGCTGTTGTGAGAAGGGCAAAAGTGTCCTCCCAAACCAAATGCGAGCAGGTCACTGGAACTGTTATATGCAGACAGTGTCTGATCTGAGATGCAGGGTAATTTGTTATTAATATGTGTCAGCACTAAGTCTTCTGGCAGACATTTAGCTCATCTCAAAGAGAAAGACTGTATGAACATTGTGTATTTTGAATTTGTTAAGACAACAACTGCATGCCTTCACATTTCTCTCTTTCATGGTAGGTGCTTTCTGTGCTTCAAGGAATTTTGCAGTGCTAGGAAGTTGTCAGTCAATAAAGCAAAGAAATTCTGCTTGCATTTTAGGAAATATCATTTTCATTTATTTTTTTCACGGTCTCAGATTTTAGTAACAGCTTTGATTAGATTTGAGATACTTATTTCAATATAGCAGAATTCTCAGCTTGATTGAAATTAATTTGCTTAATTAAGGGGTGGTGAGATATAGCTGGCCACTAAAATTCACTCCTCAATGGCTTTTACTTTGAGTTTTGCTCATGTAATCTTATTCTGGCCATGTTCACTTTGAGCAAGTGAGTGATGATTTCTATTGATACCTTTCTTTTCTGTTTACGGCTGCTTTACAGCATGGAATTTGCAAGAATAATCCTGGTAAGAAGTGCTGCTGTCAAGATCAAAACAGCTGAGCAAAATTAAACTGCTTATGGTTCCCTGATACATTCAGAGATCCCAGTACATGACAGCATGCTACAAGCACCCACCAAAATTAAGTATGATTCACAGTTCTGTGATAATAAAGTGTGATCCCATAAGGATATTATCTATTGCGGATTAACTTTGTAATTTTTCTTGTTGTTTTTACTCTAGCCCTGCTGCCACAGCAGTGATATCATTGGCCTTTGGACGTTACATTTTGGAACCTTTCTTTATGCAGTGTGAAATCCCAGAACTTGCAATTAAACTTATTACAGCTGTTGGCATCAGTAAGTATCTAATTTTAGGTTTAAGGGAAGGGTAAAGCTGATATAAACTGGGGGGAGGGGGAAGTAGTTGCATACTGAACAGTTATTTGTTTCATACAAATCATTACATAAGGACTGTGCATCCAATGTCAAGGGCATTGGTGTGACTTTTTGTCTGGGTATGTGTGTTTGTGAAGATCCACAGTAGTAAAGAGGATAGCAGCCTTTATTAATGGCAGGAAAAATCTGTTGCCAAGGCTGATTCTGTTGCCACTTGAATTAATGGCAGAACTCTCATTACTTTTGTGTAAGCAATTTCAGTCCCTAAGAGATGGTGAGCCAGTGCCAGAGATATGGAAGAATGATTGCCTGATTTTAAGTGCTTTGCTGTACCTCTGGTTTAGGAGGCAATTGAGTGCCAAGTATGATGCCATGAAGAAATGTAGTTCTCTGAAGTGGAGCACAGGCAACAGGAGATCATCTTCCCTGGTGCCACTCTGTCCTTCGTAGCAATAAAACTTATTGGGGCACTTGCAGTTTGGGAAGTAGGAACCCAACTGATGACTTTGGGGAAAGTGTGTGAAGCTTGGTGAAAATGCATATCTGTTACCAGTAGCTCATCTTCCTCTTGCTGACTTTGAAATTAGTGTGAAATGGACCCTGTAGGGCTACAGACAATCAGTAATTGCCAGTGGAAGGATGGAAGCTACCTTGAGACCAGGAACTTTACAGTGTACCTGGGCTGGTGCGAGTATGAAACAGGGAGGCAAAAATCATGATGCGAATGGGACTCTGGAGCACTGTGCCTTTAGCACTAGAGGCTTGTTTTCTATTCTGTCTGGTCCCTGGTTATGATGCTCCTTGCACAAGTGTGCACGCGTCTGTATTCAGCTGTGAGAAGAGTGCTGAGTAGACCTGAGTAATTAGTAAGGGATTGTTCCTTTCAATTTGGTCAGTGCACGTCTCAGAAACAAAAGGACCAGAAAAGGGAATTAAGACATGCAAAATGATCAAACGCACACAGGTGACCCCTTCAGTTTTCCACAATAATAGGTTCAGATGCCTTTTGCTTTCTTTGGGGTAGGGAGTTCAATTGACATTGAAATTTCTGTCTCCAGGTTACCGTGTTTTTTTTTGTAGGCACTCTCTTGACAGGAGTTCCCTTCTGCCCAGAGTGTTAAAAAAATCAGCAGGTGACCACATTTCTTTCTAACTTAATTATGCACAAACTATAGGTTTCGTAGTAATAATTGAATTAAGGGCTTAAATTTTGAGGTCAATGACTTTTTATAGCTACGTCTGTCTAAAATATTTCAGTGCAAGATAAGGGTGAAACAGATGTTCAGTAACTTCAAGGTCACTGAGACAGAAGGAATGCTGAGGACTCCATCAAAGCGTTTTGTTAAGTGCATATGATTCAAGCACAATAAGTGAACAATTCAAAATAGGTTTTTACTGCTTTTAATTTAATTGAAAATCTGTGTGATAAGCCAGGGTATTGCAAAGTAATTAAACAAAGAAGTAGCATGGGGGGGGGGAGGGAAGGGACGGGGCAGGACCAGGGAGGCGGAAGTTATAGTGAAATAATTACAGCATAAAGGGAGAGAGGAGTTCACAGCAGAGTGCTTCTATGGTGAGCGTGGGCCTGTATAGCACAGGTAGGATGAGCTGTCATGTCACTGAAAGAAGGGATTCTTGTATAAAGTTTGTAGTGATGAATGGGACAGTGCTGAGGAAGAGAGTGGCATGTCAGAGGCTTGATCTTTATTATTTGAAGCATGCTATACTGTGGACTTTCATTTGTAGTAGTTTTTGATTATATGCTACGCCCAAGCTCAGGGATCCCAGAACACGACTGTTTCTCTCATAGGGTAAGAATTAGCTGTTGTGGTGGTCATCACAGAATCATAGAATAGTTAGGGTTGGAAAGGACCTTAAGATCATCTAGTTCCAGCCCTTCTGCCATGGGCCAAGTAATTGTTACGAATGTTTCGTATTGTGCATGTAGACAGAGTGATAGGTGAGATTAATAGAAACAAAGAGTAGTTCAGGTTGCCCAGGGAAGTTGTGAATGCTCCATCCCTGGCGGTGTTCAAGGCCAGGTTGGACAGAGCTTTGGGTGACATGGTTTAGTAGGAGGTGTTCCTGCCCATGGCAGGGGGGTTGGAACTAGATGATCTTAAGGTCCTTTCCAACCCTAACTATTCTATAATTCTATTTCTCAAGTAAATCTCTGCAAGGAGAAATGCCTAGGCAAACACTGGATATGAATATCTTGGTCAGTACTGGATAGAAGAGCAGACAGCTGAAAGATATCTGATTACTACAGTTTTTATGAAAATAAGTGGCCAGGTGGAAGAGAGAGAACCTGGGTGTGCCCCAGCATAAGGAAGGAGAGCTGAAGAAAATACAAGCAGGAGGAGAGGCCTTTTAAATGCCAGCTTTGCTTGAATTGGACACAACAGCCTCAGAACACAAAGCAGAAGGAGTAATGTCCGCCTCTGTTCTGATGCTGAAGATGGTCTGTTTTGGAGAAAGAATTAAAAATTCATTTTTCTATTTATGTGAGAGGTGGTAGCTTCCATATTTATTATTTCTTACAATTAAGAAACATCCTATCATGATTGTAAATCATGGTGATAGGCAGTTCAAAACCTCCCTATTTTCATATATTGCTTCATTTATATCTTTCAATTCTTCTGCTAATGGTAAACTTACTCATATTTGTAACAGGAAGGGATAAATTATACCGTGCAAAGGTATTGAAATGTACTATCAATATGTAACCTGAATAGATAAGCAATCTTAACTATCCTAATCTTTTCTCTATATCAGAAAGCAGATAAACAGGTTTCAGCTATTAAAAATTGAGACAACTTGCGCATGTTTTTAAAGTTTTAATACTCATTCATGTATATTTTGGGCATTTTACACTACAATAATATAAAATAAGCCCCTTTTTTTTGGAGGTCTGCCAAAACCCCTCAAATATAAGGCTGTTAAAAACTATAGCTGTTAGAGGCAGTGTTATGCTTGAAAACGAAGGTCCGCTGTACATACCTATCAGTGCTTGCTGGCAAACACTCCAGCCCAAAGCTTTATTGGCATAAATTTGGTGTGTATTTGAGTTTATAGTTAGTTGCTTCTTTTTTCTCCGTATCATGGCAACTGTTGCTCTCTACTGCTGACAGTTTTCAGGCAAGCAGTTCAAATTAAGACATCTCTTGGCTTGCAGGGATAGCAAAAGCTGCTCTGATGGGTGCTTTTGTGCCTCCTGTGACTGTTTTAATTGACACATTAGGATCTGCAAATTGAGGGTATTTTCTTTTTTTTTTTTTTTTGCTATGTGTGAATGTCTTGACCCTAAAAGCCTGACAAGTGAGGGGAGGGCAGTTACCTTGGTTTCCTGCTGAGGCAATGGTATATATAGTCTTGGAAAGTAGGCCAGAATGTAATGCTTACTGTTACTTCTCCCATTAGATTTTGTTATCCAGCTATAGCTGTGGCTGTGTGAAGGAAAGAGATTGTGAAAAGCAATATGTTTCTTGTTATCATTGTGTTTGACTGTTCATGAGCCCCATTTTATTTTCCCTCCCTATTCTGATCGGTCAGGATTCATTTTGCTTTTAGTTAGGTGTTTAGTTTCAGGTAATTGTCTATGCTCCTTGTAGTGGAGAAAGAGGCGAAGAGATGCTTCCTGAAGACAACTCATCTCATCTGAGATGGGTGTCTGAAAGAGGTGTTATTTATCTTCTGGAGGTAACTATCTTCACTGAGGATGCAGTCATGCTAGATGCCTGACTTCTGGTTAGCAAAGTTAGACATGAGTCCTCCTTTCACTGTCCTTTTGTCTGGGGAGCTGCTGCTTCCTTCTGATCTTTGATGTGACTCTGTATCAAAGTGTCTGCAATCAGTTTCTTGAAGTATCTCCATAAAGCCCTATTCAAGGAAGTGATGTGCTCAATAATGACTACAGTCCCAAGACACAATTTCCTTCTTGAATCCTGGCACAGTTGTCATATTCATTTCCTGGTCTTTAGCAGCTTTCTGCATGACTCCTCTGTTTCCTTTTGCTATCCAGTTGCTAACACAACCAATATGGTGCTGATATATGATAACAGTATAAGCGCTATATCCCTGTATGTCTGTTATGCACATACAACTGCTAAGACTAAATAAGTAGGATGTACATTCCTGTAGCTTATTAAGTCCAATAAAATGAAATTCCCCCAAATACCAAATCAGTCTTAACTGTTATAAGAACTTAAGTCCCAGCCCTGCAACCTGAACTGCTATATTTGTGTAGTTGTCTAACACTGCAAAGGACTTACTGTTACAGAGGACCATCAAAACTAATGGCATGTGCGCTGGACTGTGCAGGTGTAGTGTCCCTTCAGCTTCCCAGTTGAATGAAGGTCCTCAAAGTGTCCATTTTGCTGTCACTATTTCATTAGAAAGCTTCAGATGAAACATTTGGCTGGCTTGAGCTCGCAGTTGGGAATGGAGAAGTTTCAATACTGCTTGTGATCAGACTGCCTTCATGAAAATACCAGCCTGCATTTCCTATTTTCAAGCTAGTATAGCTCTCCAACAGATCTGGGGCTGTCATCTGTGAGTGGCCAGCCAGCAAGGAAGATTCCGAGTTTCTGTGTGAGTTGGCCTTAGTGTTTGTACTAGTTTACTGTGCAGTGACATTGTTGTATGTGTATCAAAAAGGTGAAACCAGTGCATTAGAAAACCTTGAGGGGGGCTCTCTTCAGGGAGGGTGCTCATGCTACCTATTCTGACCTGTGTAAAGTAACAGACAGCTGCAGTCAGCTTGAACTCTGAATAAGCTGGGTGTCAATATCTGATACTTTCTTACACATTAAACTCCTCCTTGATATTTTCCTGTGGCCTGGTCTCTGACTGGGCTTCATCTTCTGGGAAAGAAAGGTATGATATCCTGAACTTTCTAGGAAATTTGAAATAAGACAGTGCTTGTTTATGGCACTGGATTGTCTTTATAAGTCCTTTATAAATAAACACTGTTGGTCTAGTGAATATTTTGAATACATTTTGCTTAAATGACAATTGTTAACCTTCCTGGTAATCAAGCCCTGAGAAAAAAGGAGGAGCCTCAATCAGTGCTAATATTCAGTAGTAACCAAAAGAGATCTTTCGGCATTTCAAAGTGAAGATATGTCAGGGACAACAGGGTAATGAATCAGGCCCCTGGGGTTTTCTGTTTCCTTCCAAGTTTAGGTATACATGGGAGTAATAAAGCGAAAAATAAGTATTTGGCTCTCAAGTGGAACTTTGCAAAAGTCTAAGTGACTATTTTGTGACTTAGGTAAGTATGCCTCAGTTCCAAAATATGGTGAAATATAGAACGGGAAAATCATTTTTTACCTTTTAAGACCTTTTTTTGGTGAAAAATTCACATTAAGTGATGTTGCAAATATATGTTGACTTTTGTAAATTGTACATTTGAGAGTGGGACCATTTCCTCCCAGATAAAAATTCCAGGAAACACTTTTGATATTTTTTTTCCTGGAATTTTTATTTTATTAAAAGTATCTAAAAAAATACATTGCAGTACAGATTACTTGGAATTTTCTTCCTTTTCCATGAAACTTTTGTTTAAACTGAGAATTTTTTATGATATGTATGTTTTGGCCTTGCTGGTGAACAGAATCTGTATAGAAGACTTGGGATAAATCCGCATGGTTTGCTGCCAGAAAGTTTGTACCATGCCAGATTTACAATGCTTGCTCTTAGAAACTAGCTCCCAGACTCTGGCAGGAGATAGCAACTTGTGTTTTTATGTGCCCCAGGATGTGCTGATATGGCTGATGATATAGATGAATCAGTGCTCTTGAAAGAGTTTGTAGTATGGGAGGACTCTAGTGAGGAGCTAATTCGTTAGTTCCATATGATGGCAAGAAAAAGGAGATAAGTCAGCAGGCTTGTTTGACTGTGTTCTCCTTTCCCAGCAACAGAGGGTGAGCAGGACTTTTTATCTAGTGAAATGACTCACATTTTCCATTCTTTAGGTACTTAAAAAAACCCCATAATGTAAACTCCTTTACTGATTATGTTTTTCCAGGGTAATAGTTTAAATAAGCTAGAATAACTGGCACTCAAATGGTAAGACTTACCATCCTTCTGTCAGTCAGTGCTGTAGTAAAGGCCAGAAGATGACCTCCCTGACGCAGAAGGAGATGTGAGCCAAGCAGACAGGATGTAAAAGTCCTTCTCACTTATCTCTCTACATGTTGCAGACCTGGGCTTTGTTTTCAAAAGTTCAAACTCTCTATTTCTTCACTGATTCCCAGCAAGGATGGGAGTGCTACTTGCATTCTTGCCTTCCTGTATATCTGCTAGTACAGGAGTAAGAGAGGAGAAAGAGTGGAAAAGAGGAACAAAGATAAATAAGGTAGTGAGTGAGTGACCAATTTATGTGGGAGCTAAAAGTGGGTGTGAAAGTTTAATACGGTCATCAACTGTTATTTTTTTCTGAAAATGCAAATCTCTGCTCAAAGTGGCACTGATACAGAAATTTGGAGTGACAAGGGTTGGGCAATTAGTTTCTTTTATTCAAGTCAGGCCCCTATCAGCCAGTTGTTTGCCAGCAGGTAACAATTCTGGGTAAATGAAGCTGTAATTTGGTGCGGAGGGAGCCAGGCAGAGAATGGCAGAAGCTGGAAAAGGTTATCAGGGTGTGTTTCCTTTAATGTATCAGGATCTATGGGATGTACGGCCTCCCTGGTGGTGAAGAATTTTGTGACGATTTCAGCAGCATGACTATTTCTTTCTGATTTTTCTTTTTCCCCTTGCAGCGCTGGTGATGGTCCTGAATAGCACAAGTGTCAGCTGGAGTGCCCGCATACAGATATTCCTTACCTTTTGCAAGCTTGTAGCAATTCTGATAATTATAGTCCCTGGAGTTATCCAGCTAATTAGAGGTATGAAATGAAAAGTAAATGCTTTTAAAATGCTTTTATCTTTACCCTCCCCAGTCTTTACCCACCTGCCTCCACCAAATAATGCTTACAGTAGCAAAATCTCTTAATTAGTCTCTGCTTGCTTAACTGAAACTCTGTACTGTCATGTAATTGATTAGAAGTGGAACTACATTGGGATGAACTGGTATATCCTTCAGCATGCCAATGAGACTATTCAGATCAAAATCATGTTTTAAATAAGCAACAGGATTGCTCTTTGTAATTTGCCTTTGGTGTGAACTTTGTGGCAGGGGCAGGATGGGGTTTGATAACAGATGGGTATATTCCTCCCCAGAGCACATGCCTATTTGGGGCAGAGTATGTCTCCTTTAACTGGGATAGTGCCTAGTCTGTTTGGTACTGGCTATGTGGTGGTGGAGGAGACTCAGTATTGGGGAATATATGAAATAAACAGTATCATGGATGTGGTTCTACCTCTTTGGTGGCATAAATTGTGAAGTTAAAGGTGCTGTACTGGCAAGAGAAACTGTAGTCAGATATTGCTTTCATGGGCTTCCTCTTTACAAGTGCTGGATGCTGATGCTGCAGGCACGCTTTACTTCTTCCAAGTGAAAAAACTAAAGCTTACAGCTAAACACAATAGTCTGGGGTTAACCCAAGCATAGGAAAGATCAGAAGTGTGTGGAAGGGCAGAATGACTCTACAGACTTTATCAATGTTGCTGTATAAGCAAGGAGTGTGAAAACACACCTTTGTTCTCCCCAGCAGCACCCAGCACGAACACAGCTGTGGAGGCCTTTCCTTGGCTCTCTGGAATTTATTTGAGTAAAGCCATGCCGGCAGAGAAACTCTTTTCGCTGTTTTGCGCTCAGCTACCTGAAGAGGCTTTTCATTAGACCCCTGTCAGCAGCCGGTGTGAGATGGGGAGAGGTCCTGGTTTGCTCTGGTTACAATAACGCTAGAAAGTAACTGCGGGGAGCACAAGAAGCCACTCAGTGCAGAGGGCCAGAACAGAGAGCACTTTTTAATTAATTGGTTGCAGATTTCATCTAACAAAAAATTATCATGGCTGTTGGCTCTGTCCCTGGGATGCTCTTCTGTGGTGCTGCGCAAACCCTCCTGTCTGAATCAACAGCGCAGCGCTAGGTTCTGTGGTGAGCTCAGCTGCTCAGGGACAGGCGGCTCTCTGTGGTTAGCAATAGACTCTGAAATAAAAGTTTTCCTGTGTAGCTCTCCACTGAGTCACTGTTTCTGTTTTCATGTTTTTCACTTCCTTTCTGGCAGCTGCAGTGCCTCTTGCCTTACCTCCTTTCATGTGCAAAATGCCCCTCTGTTCCCATCTGCCCCTTTTTTCCTATACCTTTGAAGCAGGCCAGACCCAAGCTTGGATGGGGTTTGCTTCCCTTAAGTAGCTTGGATAGTGTTCCTGACTCCCCACTGGGGTCCTACTGCTGGCCGCAGCTCTTTCCTTACCCAAAAAGCCTTCTTTGGTGGGAATTTAGGCTGAGAGCTCAGTAAAAACTAAATAAAAGGTAGAGGATTTGACCTATTGCTAATTTAAGCCTGAATTAATTCTGTTTCTTCCTGCTCTTTTTCACTGGAGGATCACTGCTTCTCAGGAAATCTGGGATATTGTAGGGAGGTCTTAGAAACCATAGAGGACCTTGTAAATGAGTAAGAGCATAATGTAACTCTTAAATGTTTGCATTTATAGGTCTGTAATTCTTACTTAGTGTAATATTAACACAATACTAATTGTAAAGGGAGTTACTAATCTTTCAGTGTTAGAGATATTGGGTTTATTTACCTTAAAAATGTTCCTTGTGAGTGAAATATTAGCAATGTTCCTTCTGATTAAAATGTTAAACAAGTGAAATTTTCCACAGCGTAAAACAACAGAGCTCATTCTGCTCTTCTGTGTTGTAAGTCACTGATGGAGATGACAGTGAAGTGAGTGTCATCAAGCTCAGAATGCTTTGAAAAAAACCTAATAGGTCAAATTCTGCTATTGCATGACTTAGTGACACCACAAAACCTTTACAGTCAGTGGCAGCTTACAGCTGCAAGGGTTGGGTCAGAAATTAGGGTCAAGGGCAGAGCTGGAAGTTAATGAAGTACTGGGTGATTGAATGTTGCATGGTGTAATACTTTTATTTGTTATAAAGTAGGAGGTGACAAAAGAGCTTATGTTTCAATATTGTTCCTGTTGATGTTGCAGGAGAAACACAGCACTTTAAAAATGCCTTTGCGGGGAATGATGCCAGTGTTATGGGATTACCACTTGCTTTCTATTCAGGAATGTATGCCTATTCAGGCTGGTAAGTTGTTGAAACTTGTATTTATCCTGAAAATAAACACTATATATATTCTAATGAAGAGATTTATTTTTATGAAGGAATGCGCATCATATTTGAACTGCATCATTTAGGAAGGGTCTATCTCACCACTGTTCCATATGCTCAGTAGTTATTCTGCAAGCAGCTCTACAAAGAAAAGGTTTTTCTTCTCCAGTGTACAGTAAGTAAACATGCACTAAACACTAAAAAAAAAAACCACCAAAAAAACAAAAACCAACCCTCAGACTTTTATTTCTGTTCTTAAGACCAGGAATAAAGGCAATAAGGAAGGAATGTTCCTAAATTTTCATCAAGTAATTGGATAAAAGGGTAAAAGAGATAATGAAGCTTTAATTCTTGTTGAGAAAGTAAGTAATTACATTAAAATAATTCTAGGGACTGTTACAAAGTTGTGTTGACCTCAGCCTTTGCTTTGTAAAAGCAGTATTTGAAGAATGAGAAGTGAACTATGATAACATCAGTATAGACCACAAAACAAGATAAAATGCCAGATTCTTATGCCTTTTGCTCTGGGAGAATTGGACCTCACTTTACAAGAAAAGCAATTGGCTTCTGTGGAAGTCAAGTGCTATTGACTGTAAGCAAAGATATGAGAATCTGTCTTCAAGTACCCTACTCAGAACTTTATTTCAAGTTCTTTCCCCACCAAAGTTCACAGCAACTGGTTTAAAAGATACTGCTGCTTTGAATCTGCCTTACAATTTATTCATGCTTAGTGAGGGCTCCACACTACACAGCGCCAACATACTTTTGCAGCAGCAGTGTGGGGGGAAAAAGGCTAGTACAATGCACAGAGTGGGCTTATTCTGAGGCAGCTTTGTCTGCAGGTCTTCCCTTTCCTTTCCATAGCTTCACAGGCAGCCAAGTCCCTTCATCTTGCATAAAAAGGAGAGCGCAGAGAGATAAGGGATTTATATATTTAATTCGGAGGGACAATGGGCTGAGCATTTGAGTTCTCTGTCTGTCTGTAGCTCCCAGATTGCAGGAGTATTATAAACATGCATGCTGAAATACTGAACAGAGCTTTCATGTTAAAAGGTGATGGTGGGGGAATCCAAGAGAGTCTGAACCCTTTATCTGTGATATATATATATATATATATAATCTATATATATGAGAGCCTGGTATTTTGAAGCTTCAAGGAAATTTAACTCATTATGCAGACAGTCTCTACTTTCTTCCCTCTCTCTCATACGACTGCCTTTGTTTCCCCATCACATCAGTACATATGATGGTTTCTCACTTTTAAAATTTTAGCCTAACTGTGCATTTCTGTATGAAGGCAATTCTAAAAGCACTTTAATATTGTTCATCACTGAGGTACAGTTTGTTTGCTGTAAAATGCTACATTAAAAACTGTTATTCTGTTGCTTCTTTCCAATTTCTTTTCATTTTCCACCAAATGTTCCAAATCCCTACAATAAAAATAATCTTTGATTTTTCCTTTGCACCTTCTGACTTTTATTTCAATGTTCTTATTTGCCACTTATAAAAGAAATTAGCAGGAAAATACCTAATTTGGCTAGTGGTTCTTCCCAGCTGCCTATTTGTCTTTGTCACCAGCTCAAATTGATTGCCTCAGAGCATAGGAAAGCAGACCATTAAGTGGAGTGTCAATACCCTTGCACTAGCAGTTTCATGGGGCTAAATCAATCCAATAAGCTGAATGTGAAGGAGTGTTACAAGTGTTAGGGTTACGTCTGAGGATGCTGGCAAAGTTTTATGCATAGCCTATGAGGCTATTAACTTTTAGTGACACAGCTTTAAAGAACAAACCAAAGGTTTTATCTCTTATATATGTGTGGGCTCATGAAGGAGTGTTGCAAGTGTTGGGGTTATGTCTGAGGATGCCGGCAAAGTTTTATGCATAGCCTATGAGGCTATTAACTTTTAGTGACACAGCTTTAAAGAACAAACCAAAGGTGTTATCTGTTATATATGTGTAGGCTCATCCATATGAAGAGCAAGTGTAGACTATCTGATACATAAAATGCTGGGTGAAAAAGGACAAGTACAGAAAAGAATGCAAGGAAGCATGTCTCTGCATCACTCATGCCAGGCTGTCAGGTTTCTTCTGTTTAGAGCAGTACTAAGACCAGAAAGAAGTAGCTGAATGTCTTACTCTTTGAAAGCCATTTCTCCTTTGAACTGCCCTAATCTCTTCTTTTGTGCTCTGTGCAATATGAAGTTTAGAAACAAGTGCTGAGGTGGTTGTATAAATGGCAAATCTAGTTTTTACAGCATTTGGTGCTTGGTCACAAAATCACATTTTTTCAAAACCACAAACTGAGCTCTAAATCATTCTGCTAACCCAGATCTGCTCCAAGACTTGTGATGGAGAAAAGATTCGCAGACTTTCTGCCAGCTCAGGTACCATCTGTTTATTCACTGTAGCACTCTTGGGTCAGATATCATTCGTCTTCCTGCATAAAAGCAGAAAACCAGGATAAGCACTGTATTGACTGCTCTGTTTAATTAGCCAGGATGTGACTTTGTGCCCGCATCTGAGCCAGGCACATCTGTATGATCCAGTGATGAGCAGAACTAGTGTTAATAAATGCAGAACAGAGGGTTTAGTGACCTTGAGGCTTACAGTTGCTTTGTATTCAGGGCTGTGCCCAATGAATAATTCCTATGAATTCCCATACATAGCTTTCTCTTGCATGCTGCTGGAATATGACCAGAGAGTAACTTGTACAGGAGGCTGTGCAAGAGCACAGAGGATTAGCAGCCTGGGTTTATGATCACATATGACATACTAGTGTCAAAATACCGGTTTTAGGTGGGTTTTTTTGAGGCTTCATTTGTTTTTATTGTAAGGAAGTCCTTGCTGAGTACCTTGCTGAGAATTTTTGCCAATATAACCCAAAATTGTAAAAGGCTACAACCACAAATGGAATATGATGCTTTAGGGTATATGTGTTCGTTTGTGTATAAAATTAGGGTAAACCATAATATGCCTAGTATGCCAGGGGAAAAAAAATAATTCCACACTGACATTGAAGAGCTTTTGTCTTTTTTTCTACTTTGTTATCTTTCCTAAGAATTCCCTTCCTGGGCATGGGGCTGAGGGAATGTGAAATCTCACACTCTCCTTAAGCCAATCACGGGTCTGCAAAGTTGGCTATAATTAACAGCAGTGCTTAACTAGAAGCATCTTCTTGTTTCTTTGGGAAAGAAATACAGAATCAAAATCTACCAAGCCCTTCTAATAGCTTTTATAATTCTTTTCTAGGTTTTACCTCAATTTTGTTACTGAAGAAGTGGAAAACCCTGAGAAGTATGTACCTAATGTTTTTCTTGACTTTTGAGAAATGGTTGTAAATTTAAAATGCTATAAAAGCACCTATCTTCAGAAATTCTGCCTTCTGGTCAAGTTGCTTGCTTTCCAGCCGATCTGCTATCTATTTGAATTGCGACTGCTTGAAGATTTGCTATTTTCTGCCTGTCATGACCTTGTTATGTATTCTGCTTTTATGTGCACAGAAAGCAGAAAACTAAGTAGATCTCCAGGGCTCTGATTCACCCCCTCAGGATGCAAGTAACTATCAGTGGCTCCTTTCAGTGGAAGTTACTGGTATCCTGTCAGGGAAATCTTGCTCAAGAAACTTATCTCCTGCAATATTTGGCAGTTTTGTTATGTTTAAATATTAATCAGATACTTAGTTCTACTTGTTTTAAGCGTCTCAGGGTTGCAGGATCTTGAATACATGTAGCACAGCATCCAATCCAATTAAGCGAAGAGGGGATATTGGTAGGAGTTTGTTTCAAAGCAGAGACAAATACACTCACAGCATCTGTCTGTAAAATATGGCAAGAAAAGCTGTCCTGTTAGGGAGAGTTTGATTTGGCAGATCTATTTTGGTAGATATGTTTTCGTACAGACAGACAGTAATAATATTAACTTTCTCAAGAGATTATATAAAATATGCTTTTCCAAGTCAAATTGTGTTCTTTGAGGAGATTAACAATTTGATTAAAAATTAATGGGTAGATGACATTTTCTTATGTGTTTAAAATAAAATGAGTGACTGGGTACCAAATAACTTGTTTAAAAACACCCTAAGCACTGTACATGCAGAGAATATGAAGCTATGTGTCTGAGACATGTAAAGAAAGAATAGGGAGCATGTAGAAGACTTTTAGCTGATTTCTTCGAAGTCTGAACCAAGCCCAATGCTGCTCAGTGTTTTGTTGAGAGACCTGAAAATAATTATAAGGAAATTGATTATTAGACATGAGGACAGTAGGAAGACTGGCAGATTTCCATTGTTTCATTGCCTTTGAGAGGGCTTGGGTGTTAACAGGCTCTTTAATGTGATCAGGACATGTATACAAAGGAACTTATGGCTGGAAGCTGAAACCAGACAAA
Source organism: Amazona ochrocephala (assembly GCA_039720435.1). Taxonomy (NCBI): domain Eukaryota; kingdom Metazoa; phylum Chordata; class Aves; order Psittaciformes; family Psittacidae; genus Amazona; species Amazona ochrocephala. Next base: position 70,770,912 of record CM077879.1, read on the forward strand.
TGCAGGTAGATACAACATTAATATTTAACACTGTGTTTGGTAATCATTAACACAGATACCTGTGTACAATTGAGATTTTCATTGGTAGTCTTCAGACATAACACCTTTTTAGGAGCTGTGCTTTAGTAAAACACAAGTAATTTTCCTCAGAGGAGAGCAGCTGGCTTATTCTTCCTAGGCCTGGGACACACAGGAACTCAGGGTTGATGATCTAGTAGCAAATCTGTGTTTAACTACCAAGAATCTGTGTGCTTTATAAAGCCAGGAAAAGGCAGACACTTAAAAAAACCCAAACAGCTTTTTTTTTTTTTTTTTTAAATTTTATTTTTTATTTATATATTTACTTTTGAGATATTGTTGTATGGTAAATGGACTTTGAAGGAGACATGAAACTGAGTAAAGGAGTGAAGTGATTCTGGTCAAAGTCTTCTACTGCTTCAGGAAATTCTGCAGAAATGGGTTAGGAGCCAAAGACTTGGTGATGTGATCCAAAGTATTTGCTAGAAGCAATATAATTTGTAAATTATCATGTGGTTACCATCAATATTATGTAATATTTTTAAACATGCACATGCCTATCACCCCTTGGGACTTTTCATACACTTATGTGTCTCCGCAGTCCCTTTAACTGTATGACTATTAACTGAAATTATTGGTAATATTTATTACAGCTCTTGTGGTTTATGCTGACTTTTTGTCTTGTGGTTGAAGTCATATTTTTGAATGTTTTGTGCCCTCTGCTGCGTAGGACAAAAAGGCATAGTTCCTTTTTTTATACGTTTTTAACTAAGCACCCATTGAAGCATGTTGTATCACAGCTGAGAAAAGTCATATGGATTAGATTTTGGGGTTTTCTTCATTGCAGCTGGGATGTGAAGCAGGAAGAAACTGTCTTTTCTGCTCACCACCACGGGAGAGCTTCTCTGCTCTCCAGGTTACCTTAGATTGCTGCTGAAGTTAATTGTGTTGCTAGTGAGGATGCAGGACTGAAAGCCACATAGCCTGTCTGGTTCAGGGTATTCCAGGACGGCTCTGGAAAAAACAGCTCAATGTTACATATGCAGTGTTGTGGCAAAGCTGTTAAAGCTTCCCTTCATCACTCTTCCTCCCGGAGTTGCAGTTTGAGAAGATGATAAGAGAACATGCCAAGGTTTTACAAGAGTGTGCCTGGGATCACAATCCATGTAAAAGCATGAACATATAGTAGAAGAAATTGGGATTTTAAACATTGCTAAATATGCAGCAGGTGATGGCAGGGCAACTGGACTATTACCAGATGGGCTGGTGGAGACCTTTGCACCACCTGTAAATAGGAATTATGGACTGTATTAACCCAAACCAAGCAATTAAATTAAACAGTTGGAATATTGTTTTTATCCAGTTGCCAACTGCGAATGGCTCTCTTGGAAAGATTTCCTGCTGAATAGAGGCCGGTTCCACCACCATTCCTAAAGATCCAGGGCAAGAAAATAGCATAGACTAATCCCAGGGACAACTGCTTCAGCTCCCTCCAAACAGTGCAGATGTTAGATGAGCCACTATTGTTCTGCTGTTGTAGGCATTCATTAGAACTCAACTGCTTTTTTATCTATTTTTTTAATTTATTTTTTATTTTCACCAAAGATCATAGAATTTTAGGATTGTTTATGTTGAAGAAGATCTTTAATATCATTGGCTCTAAATATTAATCCAGCACTGCCAAGACCACCACTAAACTGTGTTCCTAAGTGCCAGATCTACAAGCCTTTTAAATATCTCCAGGGGTGGTGACTCAACTACTTCACTGGGCAGCCTGTTGCAATACTTCATAACCCTTTTGGTGAAGAAATCTTTCCTAAAGACCAATCTCAACCTCCCCTGGCACAACTTGAGGCCATTTCCTGTCTTTCATTCCTGTTGTATGCCTTATGTTAAAGGTTGCATATAGTGTTGCAGAGCTATTATGTAGCTGTTTTTAAAAGGGAAGAGGGAAGTATAGGCTTGAACTACATAGAGTCTGTAACAGCTCCAGGTGTGCAATTTGTAATGTTGTCAGTGGTTAGGGACTCAAATTACTTACAGTGACCAAGGTGAGCACGGTAATGCCTTCTGTACTGAGTGTGCCAAGGTAAATGTTTTGCTGAGAATCAGTCACAGTTGTGTATTTCCAGGTGTGTGGCAGCTTTTGGAGTAACTGAGAGCTGGTGCAGAGATGATCAGCATTTTCCCCACATTAACCAGCCTGCAGCAAACTGTCCTGGCTTCAGCAGTAGCAGTCATTTTTCTCCTTCTCAGTAGCTGGTGCAGTGCTGGGTGTTTGACTCCTAGCCTGGGAACAGCGCTGATAACACCAATGTTTTTAGTTGCTGTTCAGTAATGTTTACTCTGACCAAGGACTTTCTGAGTCTCATGCTCTGCCAGGGAGGAGGGGAAGCTGGGAAGAAGCAGACAGGATGCCTGACCTAAGCTAACCAAAGAGGTATTCCATACCACAGCACGTTATGCCCACTATATAAACTGGGGGCAGTTACCTGGAAGGGTTGGATCACTGCTCGCTCGGGCTGGGTATCTGTCAGCAGGTGGTGAGCGGTTGTATTCTTTTCCCTCATTATTTCCCTTATCATTATTATTATTGGTAGTAGCAGTAGTGGTTTGTGTTCTACCTTAGTTACTGGACTGCTCTTACCTCAACCCATGGGAGTTACATTCTTTTGATTCTCCTTCCCACCCCTCTAGGAGCTGGGGGAGGAAGAAGCAGGGGGAGTGGGCGAGCAGCTGCGTGGTTCTGAGTTATCGGCTGGGCTTAAACCATGACACACACACATAATGGAGTGTATCCCAAGAGTTGTGGGGAGGATGGATTCTTATAACCATAAAATGGTTGGGTTGGAAGGGACCTGAAAGATCACCTAATCTAATTTCAACCCCTTCCACTAGACCAGGTTGCTCAAAGCTCCATCCAGCCTGGCCTTGAATAACATAGTTGCAATAGGGTGAACGGAGAAAGGCTCTAGCATAGAGACGAGTTAGAGAAGAGCTGCCAAGGACCTGCATTTGTGTAGACCTGGCTTTAAGACCCTCTTTATGTGGTGAGTCCTCAACTCCCTCTCCACTTTTGTGGTATTGTGGAGGGTGAGAGAGGTGGGTCAGGGCCCTAGGATGTATCCTGAAATGCACAGGAAGGTGAAAACATGCACTTTTAGATATTAAAGTGTTTCAGATAGGGATTGCTTTATTTGCTGTCATGTGTGCAGCACCCAGAGAGCTTGCTAGAGTACAGTGAATGCCATTGGAAATGTAGGAGAGAGGCAGGGGAGGGGGTAGATGCTCATGACCTTGCCCAGCTGAAAGCCGCCTTTGTATTACAGTGGAGCTGCTGTTTGTACTGGCAGAAAGGGCTCCTGAAAGCTGTGGGAGTCTGTGTAGGTGCAGCAGCCTGTCCAGGTGCAACAAATTGCAGATTTAGGTCTATAAATAAGATGACTACTATGGGCCTGAGGCACTGAGATAGCTAGGTGATATGAAATCCTGGAGAGAGAGAGAGCTGAGAGTGAAAATGAGCCAAGTGGAGAGGAAGAGCCCTTTAAATTATAGAAGGGGGAATGGAAAAGGGGGGGATCTGAAAGTAAAAGCCATTATTTTTCTAACAGATTTTTGGAACTAGTGCTGAATTCTCACTTTGGAAACCTCACAGTCCCTTCTTTTGTATAAAGAAAAGGGCATTATAATAACCCCAATTATTACAAGAAGTAAAAGTAGTTGCTTCGGTATCTTCTTAAACTCCCCTTTGATGTCTCATTTTTAAACCTGGACTCATTTCTTTATTCCTTTTTGTGAAAGTGCTTCCTTCACACAGCATTATTAGGACCTGAAGCAACACAGTGTTGATGTTTGTTTTACAAGGAGCTGTGGTTGCAGTGTTCAGCTGCTTTAAAGTGCAATCTTTTTTTAAAAAGAGCCTGAAATAATTTTATTATGAAGAACATGTGGAACAAAATTGAAGTGTAACAAATTTATTTTACTTTTGAAAATTATGCTTCGTGCATGTGTGCTGGGTCATTAGTGATTGCTGTTTGAAATATTTCTTAAGGTCCTTTCTAGACCTAACCATTCTATGATTCCATGAATAGTCCTTGAAGCAAAATTTCACCAAAATAACCTCATGCAGCCACATCACATGCAGCTTTGATCTTTTTGATTTTCTTACATTATAAGGATCAGCCCTACTCAAACTGAGGCCGTATTGTATTGTCTAAATAAGTGAATGAAGGGACTGACGGGTTTCTGAGAGAGAATTTGTCACCTGAAAATTGACAGGAGCTGTGTTGCCTGCAGCAGTAAATTTAGAAGACTGGAAATCAAGCATGTTGAACTTTCAAACTCATTTCTTATACATAGTGTTTGAGCTCATCTGTATGCTCAAGCATCCACTCTGTACTCTCAAGATTAAGTTTTTCAATAAAGACCCTAAAAGCAGCTCATGCCCAAACAGTACTTCCCTCATCCTTTCCCAGGAAAAGCAGAGCAGAGCCTAGGATCAGTGCTCCAGTTTGTCAGGAATTTCGGCAGATTCCATATGAGAAAATAACACAGGATTGTTTTTACATTACAGCAATGTCTTCAGAGCCTTGTCAAAATCAGGGCCAGACTGTACCAGACGTTGGCCAAAAGGAATCCTACTTAAAAAAAAGCTATGTTCCTCATCCTCAGGATGAGCAGATGACGAGCCCAAACATTTCACCTAAGGATTAGGCTCTTGTTGGAAGAGAAAGAAAATATTATTTCACTTTAACAGAAATGAAACTAAGACTTGAACTCAATAACGACATCAAGGCAGTCTGTGATCAAGTGGGCAGCTAGGGGTTTTGATTCATAGTGCTCCTTTAACTCAGTCATATTATTTCTTTGGCAATGCAAGTTTTTGTTAGTGTTGCTGAACTCAGGAAATATTTTTCCTTTAGTGGTCTTCTATTTCAGCTGTACAAAATGATAGGAGATATTTAAAGGGCATGTTTTCTGAATATATTTTACAGCAAAAAGTTAGATTCCTTTACAGTTGCATAGCAGTATAACTGCTATTTGGCATAATCCTTTCCTCCTTTTTTTATTTTTCCTGCTTTTTCTTTCCCTTCCCTTATTGTTTCATTTTATTTGTATATATTCTGTTTCTGTTTGTAAAATAACTTTGGTTCAGCCCAGGCAATCTATCATTGTTTAAAAAGTTACACAGTGCAAAGAACATATTATTGAGATGTATAATGTTTATAAGCCTGGTCTCAGATTGATAAATCATGTCTTGTGCTGTTGAAAAGCCAAGAAATGAATTGCTTTGCTATGACCTTGGGGTCTGAGATTAGTCAGTTTGTCTATTAGATTTTTCTAGTGTTGTTCTCACTTCATTTATTCCTTCTTTTCTAAGGAACTGAGAAGCAGTAGATGTATAGCATGTCACCAAAGCTTGATGTCATTGGACACTTTGTAAAATCAGGATATCAAAATATTTGATAGAAACTGGTTTTATATTGGGTTTAAATAATGTGAGTGTCATGTCTAATTAATCTAATGTGTACCACCCATTTGTATTAATTAAAGTTTAAAGTCACACTTGACGTCTATGAGGACTGAGAGAAATCTGGTATTAGTGATTTTTTTTTTATTATTATTTTTAAGTTTTTTATGCATTATAGTGATACAGATGGTTGGAGGGGAATGGTGGCTGAGACACTGAAACTCTTCCAGCTCCCTAGCTGTTTAAGATTATATGATTTTGGCACTTCACATTAGGATGCACCCCTCCACTCCCTTCCAATATCAATCAGAAACTTGTATTGCACTGTTTCTCACTTACCAGTCTAGACCCTGACTACTCATTCCCAGTAAACATAACAATGAAAAATATTTTTTGTGTTAATTGGGAGAATGGAAGCCTTTGCCTTTTCTGCCTCTCTGCCTCTTTGTTATTTTTTTGTTATTTTAGGATTTAATGACAAACTCTATTCTAAAGAGGAACATTAATATCAATATTGATTATCTTAGGCATCAGAAAAGAAATAAAGTCAAAAGTTTATCTCCCTGCAGTGATGCTGTCTATAATATCAAATGCACCTCATCACTGCTTTTTATTCAGGAAAGACAGATGATGTAGTTGAAGCAATGAACAGGGACTCAAGAGAACTGGCTCAGGCACAAACTTGCTGTGAAAATGGAGGGCAGGTTATTTTATCTTTTCTCCTTGTGTTTTCCTCATTTCTCTGCTCCCCTTCTTTTCTCTGTTCACTTTATGGAGTGGGAGGTATCACCCCCTGGCTTCATTTTTGGGGTATTTATGTCCTTCTAAGGTCAGGGGTAAGCCATGGGCTATGGGGAACCATAAAGAAGTTTATTTGGGTTTAAAAATCTCCATGACTGTTTGTTAAACTGTAGCCTTTAGCAGATTTATCAAACCCTAAGTGTAGGTTCTGTAGGTCCTGTAAAGTCTTGTATAGTACCGGTGGAACAAGGAAGTGTGTGTAGGTGCGTACACAAGTAACTAGCACCTGGGGTGTTCCCCATGGGATTGCAATCTAGTTTTTAAATAAACTTTGGACAAGCCTTTCTCACAAAAAAGGTGGGCATAAGTACAGTTGCTGCCTTTCAAGTGTCACACTGGATGCAGGTATCCCACCTAGATATAAGCAGAATATCTTTGGTACCTGGAGTTTGAAATCTTTCTTTCATTATTCTATTTCACATACCTGTAAAAGATACGTTTGACTCCAAATCATTCTCTTCATGTCAGGCTACAGTGCCAAATATTGGGTGCAGAAGCTTCAGGATTATGTTGGGATATTTTATCTGAAGATAATATAAAAAGACAAATGCTAATCTGTCAAATATTTTGTAAAGGCCATTTGTTCGTGCAAATTCATCAGATTAGTTTAAAGGGAAAGCCAGGTCAGTTAGGTGAGTATTTGCATTTTTTTTCTTCAGTATATTATTTGTGTCTTGGGTTATTCTTATATTGGAATACTTATTCTCCATGATAGAATAGGGATGTTCTAATTAACCTCCCCCTAACTATTTTTATGTGTCACTTCAATAGAAATCTTATTCTCTCTAAATTTTATTCTATCTAACAGCATAACAGGCTACCTAAATTCCCCTCAATGTGAGGGATGAAGCGATAGGTTCACAATCATGTCTTCAGAGCTATAAAATCCTTTAATGTGGAGATGAAGCTGCTAAATCATAGAATCAAAGAACCATAGAATAATTCGGGTTGGAAAGGACCTCAAGATCATCGAGTTCCAACTCCTCTGCCATGGGCAGGGACACCTCCCACTGAACCATGCCATCCAAGGCTATGTCCAACCCCACCTTGAACGCCGCCAGGGATGAAGCATTCACAACTTCCCTGGGCAGCCCATTCCAGTGCCTCACCACCCTTACAGTAAAGAATTTCTTCCTCAGATCCAATCTAAACTTCCCTTGTTTAAGTTTGAACCCATTACCCCTTGTCCTCTCACTACAGTCCCTCATGAAGAGTCCCTCCCCAGCATCCCTATAGGCCCCCTTCAGGTATTGGAAGGCTGCTATGAGGTCTCCACGCAGCCTTCTCTTCTGCAGGCTGAACAGCCCCAATTTTCTCAGCCTATCCTCATACGGGAGGTGCTCCAGTCCCCTGATCATCCTCGTGGCCCTCCTCTGCACTTGTTCCAACACTTCCATGTCCTTTTTATGTTGAGGACACCAGAACTGCACACAATACTCCAAGTGAGGTCTCATAAAAGCAGAGGGGCAGGAGCACCTCCCTTCACCTGCTGGTCACACTCCTTTTGATGCAGCCCAGGATACGGTTGGCTTTCTTGGCTGTGAGCGTGCACTGCCGGCTCATGTTCATTTTCTCATCAACCAACACCCCCAAGTCCTTCTCTGCAGGGCTGCTCTGAATCTCTTCCCTGCCCAACCTGTAGCTGTGCCTGGGATTGCTCTGACCCAGGTGTAGGACCTTTCACTTGACATGGTTGAACTTCATCAGGTTGGCATCAGCCCACCTCACAAGCGTATCAAGGTCCCTCTGGATGGCATTCCTTCCTTCCAATGTATCAACCGAACCACACAGCTTGGTGTCATCAGCAAACTTGCTGAGGGTGCCCTCAATCCCACTGTCCATGTCACCAACACCGATCCCTGAGGGACACCACTCGTTACTGGTCTCCAGCTGGACATTGAGCCACTGAGCACTACTCTTTGTGTGCGGCCATCCAGCCAGTTCTTTATCCACCGAGTGGTCCACCTATCAAACTGATGTCTCTCCAACTTAGAGACAAGGATGTCATGTGAGACAGTGTCAAAGGCTTTACACAAGTCCAGGTAGATGACATCAACTGCTCTGCCCCTGTCCATCAGTTCTGTAGCCCCTTCATAGAAGGCCACCAGATTGGTCAGGCAGGATTTCCCCTTAGTGAAGCCATGCTGGCTGTCACCAAGCACCTTGTTGTTTTTCATGTGCCTCAGCATGCCTTCCAAGAGACCCGCTCCAAGATTCATCCATCAGATCTGTGCCCCTCCAGTTTAGAGAAAAGGATGTCATACAGGACAATGATAAAATAAGATTTTTCAATTTTGTTACTGAGGTCAAGTAATATTTTTGGAAAGCAGGATTAACATAAACTGTAGAAAATTAATACAGAGCAAAGCAATGTGTTTCTGGTCAAACAATATATTTGGATTTGTTCTAATAATTCAGCCTCACTTTTTTTTGCACTTCCAAACTATATTAAGTTGTGAAATTCTGTGATTTAAGAAAACCATAACAAAACAGACTGGAATGAGCTTCAGAGTTGTAGCTCTTGTGCAGCTCCAAGTCTGAGTGAGGAAAAGCAGACTGCAGAGTTTCAACAGCCCCTGAGAAGTCTCTGAATAAAGAAAACAATTTACTAGACCAAATATACTTAACAAAACCAAGCATGGGTTTTGCTGTTTGTAAAGTGTATGAAAAAGCATTTAAGAATGTAATGCAGTAGTATTTGTGTGCGTTTGAGTAGGAGAAACAACTAGTAACTCATAGGGGAAATGGCTCACCAGAATGAAACTGTTCTTGATAAAATGAACTTGCCTTTACCTTTGCTTTCTAACTAACCTGATTAACTTCTTACTGCCTAAATGCCTCACATGGTCAACACATTCATTATAGTTTTGTATAAGTGACTAGTAATTTCTGAAACTAAGCATTTCAGTCTTGAATGCATACTTTTGGTGGGTTCAGATTTCTGAAATCTCAGTGTAGAAACTAAGTTTTTGCTCTTCATGAATTATTTATTTAATTAAAGGATGTTGCTGCTTCTCCTGCTGCGAGCTGAAAATTCTCTTGTGAGTGGGATACAAATATTCTGAGTTCCTTTGCTCTTATTTGCAATTTTTTTTTGCAAAAACTCCTAGTTTGGGAGACTTTAATAATTTTATAGTTTGGTATACAGGGGTTTCCCAAACTGTGCCACTTGAAGACCATGAGTACAAAATCAGGCTCAGAATTGCTTGACAGAATATTATGTGGGAGGCAATGCAGGCATTAGGTGTGACGTGATATGCTTCATAGATACAAGTTGGTGGTAGGAAGTAATAATTATTACTTTATTCTGCGCCTGATCTCCGCTAATTTTTGGTGGTAGTTTGAGGCAGCTCAGATTCAAAACCAATTACAAAGGAGGGGAGTAGTATTGAAAATACAGCTATGATCTCAGACACAATAGTATTGCAGTCAGATTTTCTTGCAATGCCTCTTAATTCCTACTGGAGATGCTGGTCAATCAATAAGGAATAATATGCTTTTATATAAAGCCAACAGGCTTCCTTCAGGACATATTGCTTTTGCTGCTGCACTGTTCTGCATGTCAGTGAGTGGAACTTTTAGAGACACAGGTAAAATGATCTTGAAGGAAAAGTCTGTGCTGGAGCAGCAGGCACTGTGGCAAGTCCAGTTCTCTCTCTCTCTCTTTCTCTCTCATTCTACCCCCCATGAGACATGCTGTAAATGCTATAAATTCCCTAACCTTGACAGTCTGTTGGTTCTGTTGAGGATGGATGTGATTAAGTAAGACCTGAGACATGCAAATGTTTCAGGGGCTGCAACTTACTTGTGGGCCATACTTGGGGCCTGTCTGTGATAGGATTTGGTGAGGGTCACTGAATCCACACAAGATTTGCAGCCAGCTGGAGTGAAAAAGAGAAACTGATTTTAAGTGGGTTAGCAGCTTGAGTTAAAACAGGGAAAATGTTATGGTTGAATTTGAATTGGAAACATAAATTAAAATCCAGGTATCTGGGTTCTTTCTATTTTTTTTTAGATTTGATAATGTGGAATATCCTGCTCTCTTGTAGACAAGACTTTCCTTTGGACCTGCAATTTTGAGAGGTCCAGCACACTAACTACCATATATAATATCTCATAATTAACTGAGGATGCAGATTCAGTTCTTGAGTTCTTGTTTTCCCTGTTCTAGGCTGTTGAACACACATTCATCCTACCAGACCTGGAAGTCCCTTGCCCTGCGGGTGCAGTGTGTCCTCCTCAAAAACAGTGCTGTGTCATAAGAGAGAGGAAATAGAGGGCACAGCTGTAAAACATGGTGTACCATGTAATCTGAGTCTAGAATAATCCTGATGTATGGAGAAAGACACTCTGCAAACCTAAATCCCCTGCCTTGCCTTTGACACATGCACTTCATGTCTAAGCAGTGCTTTGAATTCACCAGAACAATATATGCAGACAGCAGAGGGGCTGGGGAGATGACTTGCTGCATGAATTCACCTGTCATCTGGAATGGGGATCTCAGAGAGCAAAGGCTTCAGCTGCAGGGATAACCAAAAGGCTGAAGATTTCGTTGGGCACTGTGTCTTCCTTACCTCTGCAGTCAGTCAGTCAGAGATAGCAGCTGTACTGTTGTGTGTGTGTACTGCTTTCCAGAGCTTGCATGCTTTCCTTAAGCATTTAGTTAGGGACTGACCTAACAGATACTATTACAATCTATATGTTCAGGAATGTGTACATGGCATGCATTCAACATATGCTATTATTACTTTTTCCTTTCCCTTGTGCAGTTTCGTGTTTGTTTTTTGTTTTTCCCCACCCCATGTTTTTTGGTGCTTTTATAACAGTGCTGAGTCCTGTGGAGCAATTCCACACCAGGAGAGAGAGAAATGACCCTCGGGTGCAGTTTTCAGGCAGTGGAATCTTGTCATTGGCAGCTGCTTTCTAAACACCAAGTTAGCATTTGAATTGGTTCAGCTGACCTCCAGTCTTCCTGTCTCCTACTCTCACTTTATAATCCTTCGATTTTAATGTAAAAAAAAAAGAAAAGAAATGTGGTTGTTCTGTTTAGCAGTTGACTTCAGAGAACAGCTACCTGTTTAAACTGATATGCAAGTCAATATGTGTAAATTAGAAAAGAGACTGATGTAATCTATAGGGTCTGTAAAGGTTTCAAAGATGTATCTTGATCATTAATTAAGACAATAAGGATGCCTCATGAAATTACAGTTGAGGAGACTAATGATGAAGAAAGGTAAGGTCACTTGTTTAATTACCTTTTAGAACATTTATATTCCTTTATAAAATGCTTCCACTGTCATGAAAGTTGAGCTGATGAGCTGATGGCCATGGAAACATTCAGGACTAGGATATGCAGATTTCATGCCTAAGCTTTAAGGGCATACTAAAAAAAAGAAACCCACCAAAAGTGTAGTTGTATTTTTCTGTCTAATGTCTGTTTGATTTTGATTTTGTAGTATGATTTATTATTTCGTACAGTCAAAGTTAACTTATAGCACATCTGGCATGGGCGTTCAGGAAGAGTTATTAGAAAAATGAAAGAATAGAAATGAATGCTATAGAGGCAGGGCTGAATCAGTGTCACTGTGCTGGGTTTTAGCTATGGATACGTGTATTAAAATAAGTAGTGCTATCGCTATTCATTTTTCCCTAATTGTCTCATATAGGGTTTGATTTCAATTCCTTTATCTGATTCCAATTCCTTTTATTTTTCAAGAATGTAATAAAGATATTTCAAAGATGTTAGTACAGAAATCAGGAAAGTACTCACCCATCTGAAAAATCAAAGTATTCAGCATAGCTGGAGAATAGAAGGAAAAAGAAAGGGAAAAGATAAATTGTAAAGGCAAAGGCCATAACAGCACACTGATATATGTCAGAACACAGGGTTAGTAGTGGTTCTGTTCGTGTGTAACAGTGTTCCTGTGCATGCTGTTATGAGGGAGGAAGGTGAGGCAGAATGTGAGAGCAGGCTGACTACAGGATGGTCTCCCTGCTAAGGCAGCACCTACATTAAGGCAATATTTCAGAATCCATTGCTTTCATATGTTTGTTTCTGTTTATGTAGACCCTGTGGTTTAAGGTAAAAGGCCCAACTTGAAATGAAAATGAGTGCACTAAATCATTCTGAATTCTGGAGACACTTGAAACTTTTTGAGGATTATTTATAGTTCTGAAAAGGCATTATTTGTGTGGGAGAGGTGTCTGCTGGATGGGAGAGGTTCCTGTGTGCTGGCTGGTGGGATGAGTGGACAAGCAGGTGCCTGGGCTGCCGTGATGCATAAGCTTATTTTTTTCTGATCCAAGAGTAGTGGAGAAAGGAGTCCAGGCTAATCGCTTCCTCAGGGAATGAGCATACTTCAATACTTTGATTTTTACAGGTGACTGCCTTTGTCAATTTGACACTGATGATGTAGGGTGTCGTGACTGGGTGCGGGTAAAGCTATTGCATGGAGAGTACACAGAAGAGGCAAACATCTACACGCAAGTGGATGCTTAAGAGGCAAACCCTCAGCCAGGTTTTTCATCCTCTGCCTACCCTGTGGCACCTCTTTCGAGGAAGCAAAGTTCAGGGGACTCAGCTGGAGCTTCCTGCCTTCCCTCCTCCTCCGCACTGGTGGAGGTGCCTCACCAGAGGGCCCCAAGTCCCCCAGGTTTGCAGGAGCTGGCTGGCTACCTCGCAGTGCCTCTGGCTCAGAGTTTCATGGAGCTTTGGTGGCTGTGAGGTGTAAGGATGTGATAAGCCACATGCTGGGTCTGGCTGTCGCTGTGGTGGATGTTTAATTTGTGTTGTGTCGCTGTCGCTAGAGAGCAGGTCTCTCCTCTCCAGCCTTTGCGACCCTTGTGTGGTTACTGATGTGATAACCTGCTGAGTGCAAGGTGTGTTTGCTTTGTTTGCCTTTTTTTCCTTTTCTGTTTGTTTATATGAATCATTGTTACTCCACATCAGCCCTGCTAAAGAAGTAGAACAAACGTTTATTCACAGTGTCCCTGGGGTACCTGGCAAAATCCTAATCTGTTTTACCAGCAGGCTAATGTAATGTAATGACAAAACTATGTAACCTTTGAAGTTTCCACTGCTGTGTGTTTTCCTTCATCTTCACCTCCATAAATGCCTGCCAGATTATTTCAGTATCTGTTTCTCTCACATAAAGGATCATAGCAGCACCTGTGCAGAAGGATGACAGTGTCCTCTTCCTGGAATCACAGAACAACAGAATGGTTGGGGTTGGAAAGGACCTCAAGGTAATTCAGTTCCAACTCCACTGCCACAGGCAGGGACACCTTCTACTAGACCAGGTTGCTCAAACTCTGTTCAACTTGGACTTGAACACTGCCAGGGATGGGGCAGACACCTCTTCTCTGGGCAACCTGAGCCAGCGTCTCATCGCTCTCACAGTAAAGAACTTCTTCGTTATATCTAACCTAAATCTCCCCTGTTTAAGTTTGATCCCATTGGCCCTTGTCCTATCACTGCAGTTCCTGATGAAGAGTTCCTCTCCCGCATCTCTGTAGGCCCCCTTCAGATACTGGAAGGCTGCTCTGAGGTCTGCATGCAGCCTTCTCAAGGCTAAACAGCCCAAATTTCCTTAGCCTTTAAGGTAACCCTGAGCTGCTCAGCAGATTATCCATTGCAGGAATAAAAATCTCTTGCAAGACTGATGTACAGCTAACGCTCGAGAGCTGTAAATCATGCTGCATTTTACTGGAGAGATCATGGGTCTCTCAGGGCTAAGCTAGCTCTTGTCTTGGCTGCAGTGGAGGTCCCAGGCTCTCATCAGATGTTTTTATTCTTTTTAGTGGTCCATAAGCAGGTGGCCTGACTGAATTCACTGGAAAAGAGGTGAGGCAGCAGAGCATTGGTGGTAGATAGAAAAGTGACTAAACTCACCAAATCAATTAGAACCAGATGAGACAAAAAAAAAAAAAATGGAATTGTCCAAGTAGGGATCAGATAAAGCTGTATCTGTACACTTACGTCAGCCACAACGCTAAGTCCTTCGTGCCAAACATACCTGGCCAAGTCAGCAAACATTTTGTCTACATAGGAATTACTGGACTGAGAAGTGTTTTTTCATTTAACTATGATGTATTGCCCTTCTGTATGCTAATGAGATGCCTAAAAACCCTGATTGTGCTGGCTGATAACCACTATCAGACTGCTTTGGGTTAACAGCTGGGTAAGGTGCCAAAGTGTGTGTAGAAGTGAGATTGTTCAGAGCTTGGCTTTTGACACAGAGCACAGTCCCTGTGGCTCCTCCATGGCCTCCACATTTATCATCTTGGGCCCTGTGTGAAAGAAAGCAAGTATGATTCATACAATTTTTGGTGTTGATCTTGGTCTGCAGTGGAGGCAAACCTCTCCTGGGTTTTCCCCTTCCCAGTATAAAATAGGAGCCTGTTTTCCTCTGGTGCTGTTGCTCTTATTTCCTTATTGACCAATTGTACTGGCTACTGGGGAGATAATCTGAATACTCGCCTTAATCTTTTTGTCTGAGGTTTAAATCTATATTTCAAAAAAATGAAAAATCTCTTCTGATGACACTGAAATCTCACTGTAAAACCCACCAGTTGCAAAGAAAGTCCTCATGAAATTGCATAGGTGTAGAGCAGTCATGGGTACTTTCAGTGTCAGTTACATCCTCTGCATAGAAAAAAGGGGAGTCTTTCAGCTGTTGTTCCTGTTAACTGTAAAAGCAAGCCAACACACTACCTGGGGGTAGTTACCTATGGCAGGGACCGCTAGTTTAATTCACAGTGCGATGTTCTGATCTGTACAGTTGTGCATCCTTTCCTGGCTGCAGAAGAGGATGAGCCTGTTTGTGCCCCTTTTGTTTCATTTTCGCTTTAATGCTGAGTCTCAAAACTGTTAGAGTGCTAAACTGGTATTAGGTGAGAGTGGTATTATACTGGAAACTATAGCAACATCTTGCATGTTGTTAGCAATAACTCTTTTATTACAGCATCATCTTAACCTACTATAGGCTGATACTGGCAACTAACTGACAGAGAAAGTGAGATAGCTTCTTCTACTGGTATAAAAACCAAATGTGAGAATAAACCAAAAGAATGAACTACTAAAATTGCAAGGGTGGTGTGTTCTTTGTTGTACTTACGTGCATCAAATTGGAATTTTACAACTGCATAGTTATTAACGTGTGCTATGTCATCAAGAATACTTGTCCTTTAGAACAGCATCATCAAAATATCAGTAGAAATGGTATTATCATATGCAATAAAAGGAATATAATCCACCTGGTTCAGGTAGCAGGATAACTTACTTAACTTTGACACGGTCTTGTTGGATGGGTCATTCAATGGGGTTATCGTCTTTGATTGTTCTGCTTCAGTAAGTAGTGAAAATGCTGGCTTGTATTTAAGATATGTAATAGTTGTACCAAGACATGACAATTTAGCTTTGTGCATCTTTCCTGTGGATGACATACCACTTTCTGTGTGATCACAGAATTGCCATCAGTGGAGGCTCTAGGTTGTTTGTAGTCAGTGAGTGCTCAGATTCCCATTCCCCTGCACACCCATTCCCTATATGTAGCTGTTTCATGTGTGTGCTTTATGGGTGTACTGGTGTTCTGCAAGCAGATCTCTTATAGTGTAGTTTAGACTTTGATATTTGGCTGTATGTTGGAATTTTAAATGCACAGTTACAATGATACTTTATTTAAGAAAAGAATATTGTTAACTAACAGCCCATAAGGGTTTTCAATCATTTAAATTACAGTACAGTCCACATTCATGAACTGTAAACTAAGAGGATGTATATAAGATTATAATGGCTCCAGAGGATTTGTGAAGTGAATAATCTGCATTTTACAAGTTTCACTGCTGAGGTCTATTATGTCAATCCTCATTCACATGTTAACAGTTGTTTGTGAGCAAGTACTGTTATTTGTGTCTTCACCTTGTCATTATGTTTAGTTCCTTGTAAAAAAATTGACTATGTAATAACACTATTTATTTTTTTTGAGGTATGGTGGAATGAAATGTCCCTTAGAAGTCTAGTTTTGTTATCATTGTTTGAAAAGGTCTAACAGTGATGGAGAGACCTCCTCCATAGATCGTGAGAATGAACAGAGGATAAGAGTACCCTAGTATGACAAGAAGTTTAACTTCTATGTGGGTTATTTTAGAGAAAAGAAGAATTAGGTTCGTCCTACAGTGAAGGAATGACAGGTGCTTCTGATTTTCATATCTGTTTATTACAGCAAAAAACCTGCTGCTAAGAAAAAACAGAAGAAAGTAAATATTCGTCCACAAAGAGCATAGAAGACCATGCAATTCCTTTTCATTGGGCCAAACTCCAATAGATGATGAGATTCTTGTGGTTCTAAGGAAAAAATATTTCTATAGTTGTGAAAAATAAGCAGAATCCCTTTAGGACTCTTGCTTGGTACTTGTGGAGGTCATGAGGACAGTCTTTTTCTTAGTTGCAGGTTATCCCAGACAAAAGTGGGTCCCAACTGTAGGCTACTTGGGCATGGTGTTGACCGTTGTCATAGCTGGGATGCTGTCCTAGAAGGTCTACCCTGGAGTTCAATGAATTCCATATTTTTACTGCTCTCAAGAAAGTAATTTCTCCCACAGTGACCCAAATCCTGCTATCTGTTTTGTGCTTATTCTGGTTACTGAAACAAGCCCTTGCAAGCTTGCTTTTGCTAAACTAACACATAAACTTGTCCTGTTGTACAGAGCTAGTGTTTTCTCTAGGCTTGCTTTCAAGTGCAGATGCCAGTGAGATAGTGTGCTGCTATGGAGTGCCAGAATGTAGGGCTTTTGAATCACACCAGTATATGGATTTTAATACATTGACCTTGAGTCAGAATAAGAGATGATGCAGTAAATTTTGTGAAAACCATGATTATCACTTTCATTTTATGATTGTAGCATGAAGAGTGGTGCAATGTGGACAGAAGGTACACTGAGCAGTGTGCAATTGCAAAGATAAGTCATCCTTAAAATCCCAAGTCTCATTGACCATATTGTCCAAGATTCTTGAAAAAGATTAAGAATTATGGCTATTTCATGTCACTATCCAAACTAGCAGGAACTTGATTTGCAAAAGGGTTTCAGTACTAATTCTCTAAGGATTATATTTAGGATTTTCCAGGTTGGACACAAAACCACCAGCCTTTTTTTAAAAAAATAAATAAAATTTTGAAAACTTTGTATATTTCTTTTCATAACATTATCACTCTTAAAAAAAAAACAAAACAAAAAAAAAAAAACAAAACCAAAACAAACCAGAAACCAAAAGCACAACCCCCCAAAGAATGAATATGCTCCTTTATGCATGCAATGGTAGTTCAAGCATTATGAAGTTTTAGCAAAAAGATTTCAGCTCACTGATATTTCCTTTCTCAAAGCATGGAAGGTAATAAAATAGAAAAAGTTCCCATTTGAGCTCCATTCAAGTGCCTCTCATTATGACATGTTACAAAGGCATATTTCAGCTCAAACTTGGAGTTTTCTAGATTTCTGTGTCAGAACTTAGTAGTTTCTTACAGAGTTTTTTCAGTGTGCTATACGGGCTGTCCCACAGCTGTAGCCAGTCTGCTAGGCTGTCCTTAGCAAAAGCTTTGCTTTCTGCTGAGAAAACTGTTTTTCTGCCAGACAGCCCTCTTTATGGGAGCACAGTATTGGTAAGACAGCTCCTTTTAATTTCTTTTAAAGCCTTTTATATATTTTAAAATGCTAATGCTTCAAGGCAACCACCATTACCATTTTCTCATTCTGAATTCCTTCAGAAGAAGAGTCTTTCTTAGTAAATGATATTTCAGTTTCCATGGTGCTCCTTATTACAAGTAGCTGCTCTTTTCATCACCGAGTGGTGCAATTTTCGTTCATGCTGAAATATCAATGATAACATACAGCAACAAATTGTTCCTTTATTATCCTTTGCATTGTGGAAACTCTCTTGTTCAAAATTGTCAAGGAATTTAACAAGTATGAAAAATCTGACTCCTTTCATGCACACATGCAGAGACACAGGATGCTGCCTTCATCCCTTTATGCACCTAAGAATTTGTCTTCTCTTGATACCGTAAGGAATCATTAATATGCTACCAGCAGTACTTCCTAAGAAGTTCAGCTGTGGGGCTGTACCCTCTGGTACCCTCCACCAGAGCTGAGTGAGGTGTTTTGTATTCCTGCTGCTTGTTCCCAGGCTCCAAAGTTGATCAGCTCATTTTTGGAATGATAGCAGCCTCACCAGCCTGCTCCCTTGCATTACTCAAAGTGTCACTTAGCCATGTAGGCAAAAATGGCAAATAAATAAAGGGGGGATGTCAAAAGGCTGATGTTAGGTAGAAGCATACGAGTCATTCTTCAAACCCAAGAGTGACAATAGATTTACATTTGAATCCTCTGAATTTAGACTGTGCTGCATTTTAAAAGCAAGCTTTTGTTAAAGAATGTGGCAGACACTGTTTAAGTTACAGATCCAGTCTAAACCACACCTTTATTGCAGTGCCCTACATAAATGAGTATTTTTATCTGAACATCTTTATTGTCAATTCAGGTTCTGAAGTGCTAAATGCAGATCCTTTGTGACAGATCCTGCTCAGCTGCTGCCCATGTTTCCAGGCACCTGGCTGTTCCCCAGTTAAACCTCTTAGACTCTCTGATAATAAACATGCTGGAGTTCCCCGGGGCAAGCCCAGCTGCAGACAGGGGTGGCTAGGACTGACTATTACCATGGGAAAGAAAAGCCAGCTTAGGTCCTTGGGACCTTTAGATCCTGGGGAGGAATGTGGCTTGGGAACGAGTTACAGTGGAAAATAAAAGCCAGATTCGATTATATGTCTTTGGGTAATGGTCATAAACTTTGTACAATTATTTCACAAGTGAGGTAATGTGAAGATGCTGAGTATTGGTACTTGATGGACATATGGAAATGGTTTATCGAAGACTTGACTAAGAAGTCACAGGGGATAATTTATATCTTATGATTCAAGTCTGTGTTCTATTTCTTTTTTTAAAGAGTTACTTTTAAAAATTAGGCAGCATTTAATTTGCCCTTCATATTTTTCCAGCAGCTCTGTGTGTTACATCTTGTGCTCGCTTTCTGGCTCCTAACAGTGCTCACATGCTTACTGTACAAGAAATATGCATGGCCAAGCAGAGACAGAGTGATAACACAGTGTTGTGACCTGGAAAGTCCTTTGTGGATTTAGCTGCCATCTTTAGTGTTTGTTCTGTTGGCTTAGTTTTCTTTGGGAAATCCAGGAATGCTATGCACTCCATGTGAAAAGATTCAGGATCCTTCTTGAACATGAGAGGTCTCTCTAGCTGGTAGCGCAAGTTTCAGAGGAATCCATTCTGCTCTTTGAAGAAAGGTGGTTCAGGAAAGGCATTGGCTTCGCAAGTTAGGGCTTGGGCTATGAAGTAAATGAATATGGCACTCTGGGGAGATCTGTCTTGTCAACTTGACTTGGTACGCGACGTAAACACAACCAGGTTTTAATCTCTATTAAATTAAAGCAAATTACACCTTGTGAGCATAACAATTATCCTTAGTCTCTCAAGAGCTGTTGACAGATCTGCTTCTGCTTGAGACTTCAGCTGGGAGGATTTGCCTAAAAAGAGAAAGTTTTAGACTAGAGGGAGTCAGAAAATTGAGGAAATTCACTTTAAGATTTTGATTCATTGAAGCTAAAACTTCTGATGAAAAACTTGACCCATTTCAGGATGACATTTCTTAGGAAAAAAATTTTAAAACCGTGACATAAATCTTGCCCAACTTGTAAAGACTTCAGAACGGCCAACAGCTTAAAATCCATAGCATTATATGTGTTCTGATACATCTTTTTTTTTTTTTTTTTTTTTGTATTGGATATTGCAATATTTTATTTACTTAAAGCAGGCCGAGGACTTGAACTTGCATTGAAGTGGATACTGGTTGCTGCAGGGCAGTTCTTTCCTTTTGCATTTCATCTTGGAATGTAATCTCAACAGATTTCAAAATTGAGAGAACACTTTTCAAATCAGCTGGTTTTGAGTAAATTTTGAGGCTCTGATGTCAGACCCAAACTTGCACAATGATTTGTGATTGTATCGTGCGTTACTGCCAAGATGATATGCAAGCAGGCTGCTCCTTGGGTAGAAGGGGAAGCCGCTGCCATGAAAGTCTTTTGCAATATTCATCTTTCTCCCAGAACGTTGAAGAAAATCAGTATCAAAATGCATAAAAAGTAATTGAGGTAGCCTGATTCAGGAAAATAGCAATGCAGTTAAGAAGTTTTAATAAAATCCAATGACAGAAAACTAAGGTAGCTTGTAAACCTCTGAATGTTGATTAAAATTGACTCTCTGTGCTTTTTAAGATTTAACTACAATTTGAGATCAAATATTCCCCTTCTGCCCTGTATACAAAGCAACTGTAATGAAGAAGCACAACAGCTTAAAGAAAGAGCACATCTACCTTGTACTTCCCTGAAAGACTCACTGAGGTATCTACCATCACAAAGAAATTCACCTTTAAGAACACAGCTAGTCCATCCCATGGCTACACAGGGATGAAATGCACTGCCAAGCTCTGCCTTACACAGTTTTGAAGCAAATTTTCTTCTTCTAGAGACTGCCCCAGAGCTGGGGCACAGGGTTCAGTTAATCAGATAATCCACTGGGTTTCGGATTTGACCTTTGGTGTTTCAGAATCATAGGTCTTCTGATAATCTGCTCTGAGACTGCTCTACCTCCTACAGATATTTTTGAGAGGAAAAACAGAGAAGACCAAGGGATGGCAGAGGGTGGGATGGAAGAAAGAAAGCAAGACAGAGTGAGAACCTGGGGATAAGAACAACAATGTCAATAAATCAGCTGAGGAACATTCCCAGATGTCTACAGCTCATATCCCATCTTAATGACAACTTTTATAACAACAGTGAGCTCTAAGAGCTGTGACCACTGTGGGCTGTTCTTTCTGTGAAATGACAAGCACACGGTCAAATATGCCCCACTGAGTTCACAAGGATGTAACATATTATCACTGCATCCTTTGTTGTTTAGAGGCTGTGCCAAAGTAATTTCCTTGCATCCGCTTCAAAGCCAGGTTTTACAAATGTTTAGTCTGAGTTGTCTGTCCTGGAAAAAGCTGTGCCAGTGGGACCCAGATGGGAAACATAAGTAAGAAGGTCTAAACAAATCAATTAATTACTGGTAACATTAAGTGAGATAAGCCACTTCTTTACTGCGCTATAGAAATTGTGAAAGATACTTTGTTATATTTAAAATTAAAGAAAAAAAAAAGAGAGGGACAAAAAGTCCTAATTATTTCACATGGTTTCCAGGAAAGGATTTGCTTGGTTTTTGTGAGCATGGATCTGTATATGCTGTATTTCTTTAGTTGAAAATTTGCCACCAAAGGGGTTTTAATATTCTTTTCAGAAGTTCCCTTCTGTGATAATTTATTCACCATTTGCAATCTGTTAAACAGTTTGCAAAGTGAACTTCTTTCAGATTTTGACACTCTTAAAAAAAAATCCATTCATCCACTGCACTGTCCATAGGGCGAATGCTGGGCAGAAGAATTCACAAGTGCAAATTTATCCAAATAACCTGATACTGGAAAAAAAAAAAATAACCAAATACAAGACAGAAAGCAGCAAGAGAGACCTGGTAATTTAATATTCCCAGGACCTCATTGCAAGAACAGAAGATGTATAGGCTTGGCTTAGTAAGTGCCGCATTCCAGAGCCTGACCTACATCTCTCGCCCTTCCTAGCTAGTCACTCTGTGAGCTGTAACAGTCCTGAAACCTGGAGAGCAAAGCAGTATGTTTTGATATGAATTTACTTGTATGGAATGCATGTTTTCCATGTAAAAAGCAGCATACAGGACAGCCCATTATACTGAAGGGGTCAAATGGTTCACACCATGTCAACATGTGAAAAAATTACAATCTAGCCTATCTGTTAAGAGAAAAGGAGGATTCAAAACTTGAAAGGAGGCCACCTTCCAGGACACAATCAAAGCCAGGAATAGAGGCAAAAGGGATAGGAATCATCACAGCACCTCTTGATTCCTTGTATTTGTAACTGCTAACATGGGTCTTGGCAATGGCTGACTTCAGCAACAAGCAATTATTATTTTGTTTATTGCAGCGAAGGTTCTCATCAGTAGATTACCACTTCCCCCTTTCTCTGCCTCCCAATATGTTCCAGCCTTATGTTCTGGACTGAGCTGCTATTTGTGTGCTTGCAGCTCAGACACTATTAAATTACATGACTTTGCTTCATCTTCTTCTGATTGTGATTTTCCAGGGAGAAATGAAGAAATAAAAAAGACTAGCTATTAAGCTGCACTGTCATTTATGCCACCACACACTCCATGGATGTTACTGTGGCAGTGAGCGTTAAAAAGGGCTCCCTTCTCCGTTTCAATGCATTGGTTTTGTACCTCTGACATCTGCAGACACCCAGCAGCATGACACTGGGATAATAGAGTGAAGAATCACGCCACAGCCTGTATTTAGAAACCTTCTTGCTTTCTGTCACCTAACAAGAGAGAAAAGATTCTGCAGTGCCTAATTACTTGGTTTCTTCCTGGTGTTTGACTTCACTGGTTTGGAATATAATTGCTTACAGTTCATAAAACGGGTCTTCTATGACCAGCTGACTTTAAAGGGTCAAACTGTGTTAAAAAGCATGTTAGGAAGGGCAGTAGCTTTTATTAACTTCTTGTCCTGTTTTCAGCTGGGATAGAGTTAATTTTCTTCCTAGCAGCTGGTGCAGTGCTGTGTTTTGGCTTTAGTCTGGGAACAATGCTGGTAACACACCAATGGTTTAGTTGTTGCTCTGTAGCACTTAACCCTGATCAAGGACTTTTAAGTCTCATGCTCTGCCAGTGAGGAGGGGCACAAAAAGCCAGGAGGAAGCAGACAGGACACCTCACCCAAACTAGCCAAAGGGATATTCCACACCACAGCGTGTCATGCCCATGGAGATAAACTGGGGAGAGTCACCCAGAAGGGACTGATCGTTGCTCGGGAAGGGCTGGGTATCCGTTAGTGGGTGTTGAGCAACTGTATTGTGCTTGGGTTTTATTCCTCTTTTTTTCTTACTCATTATTATCCTTAGTAACAGTAGTAGTAATTGTATTATTATTATATTTTACTTTGGTTTATTTTGATTGTTAAACAATCTCAGTCCACAAGTTTTACCTTTCTTTTTTCCAGTTCTCCTACCCATCTCACCAGGAAGGAGTTAGCATGAGCAAGCAACTGCATGATGCTTAGTTGCTGGCCAGGATTAAACCACAACACTTCTCAAATGCTTTCAATACCTTTTCCAGCAGGCTTTCCTAAAAACCAAACTAGCATAAATACAGCCTAGACTAAAGCTAAGACCTAGAAAGGTACCAGTTGCACAGAGTAATGCTGTTTTCCGTAACATCTCCTTGCTAGCTGTGTGGCAGTTGTGAATTTGCATCATATCAGAAACATGACTTATGTGTGCTAACACCCCATGTTGTGTTTGATTCATAGGTTACAGAATTGAAAAGGTTAAATCTGCATTGATAGAGACAGTTTAATGGAGAATAGAACTTAGGTATGATTTTTCTTGATTTGGAAAAAAGATTTGGGAGTTTAGGAGAATACCTAAAATACGAGAAAATTGGTACAGTGGTCCTCCAAGGAAAGGAGGTAATCTTGGTAATAGCATTACAGTTTTTATTCCAGTGCAAGCAGGTGCTAGGTAAGAGTCAGAATGGAAAAATTTTGTTAAAATTCACAGTGTGGTTTCAGTCATTCAAACAGTATTTGTGAAATATTTCAAATTTGATATCTTTGACTGGAAATATTTTTTAAGGTTCGATTAAGTGCCGATTTACCTAATAGCTTCATGGTTGAGGCTATGATGCAGGAGATATAATTAAAATCTTTGTTCTGAGAGGCTTTAAAACCATGTATCCATATCTTGAATCAGATGTCAAGTGGATTGAATTTAATTTACACCCAGGTCAAGTAATGAGCTAAACCAAACTAGTTGCAAAATATCTGGCAACTGACCAACAAAACCTTTTTCTGCAGATATATCAACATGCAGTTCTGCAGTGTTGCTTGAGTCAGCAGCTCTGTGGTTTTCCCAGAAATATAGCGCTGGTGTTCTGGGCTGTTTGCTGTGGTCCTTGCTGTTGCCTTTTCCATCAACAAGCATGTCCTACAAGCTGACTGGCTTCCTTCCTTCCAGCTTCTTCATCTAAGGCTGTGTGAGGTAGCCGTGGGTTAATGCAGAATTGTCCTGTCTACCCAGATTTAGTGCTGCGATATTGTATGATCCTCTTACCTACCTGTGGGTCTGGGTTGATGACAGTATTTGACATCATGGTTTCACAGGCAAGGTGTGCAACAGCATTACTGTCCCGCTTTACTTATTTTAGTCTCCATTTAGCACTGCTTTTCAGCTCTGTACAGGCATAATAAGAATTTTGTTGAGAAATAAGGACTGTTAGTCAAGAGAATCCTGAAATTCAGACCCAGCTGTGTTTCTTTGAGAAAAATACCAGAAAATAATGCATCTTTTGTTGGATTTCAAAGCACCTTTTCCTTTGAGATAATTGCAATAGTCCTTTAGGACTGTGCTTTCAGTCTTTTCTGGGACACCAGAATTCCTCATTCTGTCTCTTCTCCCACCTGAGGGGGTGACCTTCACAATAAAGTTCTTTACATATGGGAACCTCTCCATCTCTTCAAAAGCTGTCTTAATGTAGATAGCCAAAGGGAACCAGCTGTGAAGCAGGAGGTCTCAGCTCTCCTGAGAGGGAGTGTACATGCTGCATCTTTCCAACCGCATCTCTCAGCCTTGGAATTAAAGGACTGAACATTGGTTTCAAATCTGTGTCTCTTCTTGGTATAATGCAAGTATCAATGATATCAAGCAATGATATCAAGGAAAAAGAGACTAGCGTAATCCTTGAAACATCTGGTTTTTTTCCCCTAACTCAAACATTTGCTGGCAGTGTGGCTTCGGACGAGTTAACTGGGTCTCTGTTCCTCTCTTTTAAAACTGCTTTTCTGCTTTGCTGACTGTGAGGATGTGCTCTATAAAAGTTCAGCATTATTATTTATTTTTTTTATTTTTTTTTAGCTAAAATGTTAGGTTTGTGCGGTTCAGTAATGTTTGTGGTATACTAACAGTACAAATTTGTGCTGTTCCTATTTCTGTGTCATATTCTGTCCTCGTGTATCCCTAAATAGTAATAGAGATATTTGGGATATGATAAGGTGCGCAAGGGTGGAATTGCACAGAAGAGGAAAGGGCAGAATTCCAAATGCTAGATGTTTTGACATCCAGGGGAAGGTGTTGAACCATCTCAAGGTGGGCACTCACTCAGTGGTAGTAGGTTTTTGTAGATGCCACTGTGATTGCTCTCCTGATAGGGAGCTAGATCACCTGCGTCCGTCATCTGCTTTATTGCTGGTTCAAGCACTGATGCCTGCTGCCTTCCCCTTGGGCTTAGCTTGAAAGTCTATATGGGCAAGCAGTTCAAATGGGCCATACTTCTTATATGGGAAGCATGGAGACCACAACTTCTTGGTGTCTCCAAAGGACTCCTCCCTCAAATGGTTTCTCATCTCTTCAGTATAAACCTATTTGGTCTATATAGATGGTTTTGTTTAGATGTGTTATTTTTTTACTGGTACTTTTCAATTATGGTATTTCAGGATCACCAAATGTGCATTCACCATCATTAGTGGCTTCTTCTCATGTTATTTGTTTCATGTTCAGGGAATAGAAACCAGATTGCAAAATAATGAGCTACCTTGTGTATTTCAGAAACATACCCCTCGCAATATGCATTTCAATGATTATCGTCACAGTTGGCTATGTGTTAACAAACGTGGCTTATTTCACTACAATCAGTGCCGGGGAATTGCTGCTTTCAAAAGCTGTAGCAGTGGTAAGTTACAGAAGAAAAATACAAAGCTATATCCCTGCTGCAGTTGTGTTTCTTGATATATTCTTATTTCTTGGGCAAAAAAAACGGGGGGATGCATATAATCACGCTTTTCTATGGCTCCTCTTTTACACTATATAGTAGTATCCTGGTGAAATTAGTCTGATTTCTGTCTGAGTGAGATTGCACTTAAGGCCATAAGTAGCATTCATAGTGTTAGACCATATTTACTTACCTTATAAAACAAAGTCAATAGGACTTAAATTTTATAGTCAAGTGTATGCTTGAAAAATTTTGTGCTAAACTGTAGGCCAAACCCCTGGAAAGCAAGAAACACAGATACTTGTGGGAGTGGGAGCTCTGAACTAGTTTTTTTGTAGCAAGAAGCTGTCTTGCTTCTTGTAAGTCTCTGTACAATATACATCTGGGGTACTTAGGAAGGGTCTTGCTGTGAGCACTGAGGTTCATTTGGGAGCGAGTTACAAAGCAGCCTGGCTTGGCAATACTGCTTTCGTTGTTCTTGCTGAGTTGTGGTGATGACGCTGATTTTTATGTTTACGATATCTGACTCACAATAAGCAAATAAAAATTTCCATTTACTTTCCAGTAGTGATACTGCCTGTGGCTATTTCAATTGACTGGCATTTAAAAATGACCAAATTCTGTAGCTCATGGGAGATTTAGGAAGAAAATATTTTGCAAACCTGAAATTTGTGCACGTCTCCTGTGGTGCCCCAAACTCCAATTAAGGCTCTTCTGGTAATCTAGTCCATTGATGGACTATACCACTTGGTAGTATCACCTAAGTAAAGTGTAGACTGTAGGAAAAAAATATTAGGTAAGCAGATCAGGCCGTGATCCATTCAGATTAGGTCTAAACTGACAAAAAAAAGGACCACCGCGGCATTTCTTCAACTGCTGATTTTCCACACACAGTCAGGAGTAAGGGTGGGAGACCTCATCCACAGTAGTGTTGGCGTCATAAGAGGCAATAAACGTACAGCAAAACTTCCAGTGAGGGATGTAGAAAAGGTGTGTAACTAGAACTTCTCATACTTATTAGTGTTTAGTTAATAGATAAAAATTACTCTCGTGTTTTAGGAAAAATCACTGTGTTTCTCTCTCTCCTCTAACAGACCTTTGCTGAACGACTGATGGGAAACTTTTCTTTAGCTGTACCAGTATTTGTTGCTCTCTCCTGCTTTGGATCTATGAATGGTGGCATTTTCGCAGTCTCCAGGTGAGCATTGCTAATATTACTGGTGGTGAAGGGCATAGGATATACACTTGAAGCAAGGAAGCAAGAGGATAAGAGAGTAGGATTCATTCCTCTAGCAGGAAGTGAAAAATGACTACAATGTTTACCAGGTGTGGGTCTATTTCTCACCTTTGTTCCTGTTGAACTGAGATTCTTATTGTTAAAACCCTTTGAAATGTTTGGAAGTGGACCCCTCTGAGCGTAGCGCTTAATGGTTGCTTTGTTTCATGTGAAGGAGGGAAATCAGAGGAAAAACGTTAACTAATTCCAAACACTGATCATAGCGTAAAGTAAGGAGGGGACACCTTCAGAGATGACTTTGATTTCTGCTTATAGGCTTCTCCTGCTAGTCTTTCAATTCAGAATGCCTCAAACAAGCCTAAGTGGTGCTGCTGTGATCTGTGACTTTCATGAGCTGCTTTGCCTAGTTGCAGTAATGAGCACATTTAAAGTCTGTCCACATTTATTTCCCACCAGGATGTTCTTCGTTGCATCCCGTGAGGGTCACCTTCCGGAAATTCTCTCCATGATTCATGTCCGCAAGCACACTCCTCTGCCAGCTGTCATTGTTTTGGTAAATCATACAAACAAATGTTCCTGCACAAGAATTCATATTACAGCCTTGCTCTGGAGGATTTGAACAGAATTTGGGCACTGCTTGAGTCTCATTTATTAATGTGTACGTGTGCTTTGGGCAGGGCAGAGGACAGTAAAGAGAGGAATGAGATTTGGGAGTTGTTCTTATTCTATCATCTCCTCCTTGCTATCTTCTTGGTAACACTAGTCTGCTTATCTCTGCAACCTCATTCATGTCTTATTGCCCTTTGTTTCTAAGGACCTGCTAGTGATGAGCTAGTTCCCTTTCAGAGGAACAAATTCCACTTAAATAAACAAACAAAAAAGGGATTCATTTAGCTGAAAATGCAGCTAAACACCAGCATCTGGGAGCACCCTAAAGGCTCATTATACTACCTTATAGTGAGAAATGCAAACAATTATGCATTAAGATAATGGAAGGGGAACCCTCAGCAGTGCAGTGTAGCGGTGATTAAAAAATGAGAGAACCTGTGCCTGGGCAATAGTCTGTGAATTGTCTAAGGAAAAACACCAGCATTATAATAGAAATCCTATTACTGACTTCTAAAATAGCAGCAGAGCTAAATGTTGACCATGTGTTTGCATTGCAGATTAATTTGTATGGTAAAATGTTAGGACAAAATGTCAAAATACTGACCTCAAACCTCAGTTTGCAAAGTGCTTTGAAGATTTTCACTTAACTTGCAGTCTTTGTAACCACGGGTGTTTAGCCCCTCTTTTGGGAGCTCTGCTCTGGCTGCGCCGGTGGTGGCCAGTCTAGGCACCCAGACGGAGCCGACGGGAAGGGAGGCTGTAGTGCAGAGCTCGGGGTACCCTAAGGGAAGGGTGAGCAATGGGCAGGGCTGCACTCTGCGTTCCCTGGTGGAGGTCCTCCTGCAGCAGGTGGCTGAACTGCAGGAAGCTGTTACCAGGCTGAAAGGTGTTAGGGAAGCTGAGGGGGAGCAGCACTGCTTGCTCCGGGACCAAACTGTTCTGGGGCCTCGAGTGTCTACTGTTGCCCGTGCAGGAAAGGAGGCTGCTAACACAGGAAGCTGGGAAAAGGTAACAGAAAAAAACAACAAAAAAAGGAGGAAGAGGGTAATTAAAAGCAAGGGGCTTCCTCCTACATCTGTTGTCCCCACCCAGAACCGCTTTGCTGTCCTGCAGGGGGCTGATGAGCAACAGCGCTCCCACCAGGCGCAACCAGCTGGTGCACTGGTAAAGAAGGTCACTACTGGTGCTGCCAGGAAAAAGCGGCGGACCGTAGTAGTCGGGGACTCTAATCTGAAAGGCACAGAGGCACCCATCTGCCGGCCTGACCCAGGCTCAAGGGAGGTGTGTTGCCTACCAGGGGCTCGGATCAGGGATGTGGCCGAGAAGCTGCCTGCTCTAGTCGGTCCCACTGACTATTACCCACTCCTGGTAATCCATGTGGGTGCTACTGATATAGATAGCAGTAGCCCGGAGACCATAAAGAAGGACTACAGAGCTCTGGGAGAGGTGGTTAGGGGCTCTGAAGCGCAGATCGTCTTTTCGTCAATTCTCCAGGATGCAGGGCAGGACCTTGAAAAGGCTAGGAGGATTGGGCAGGTTAATAAATGGTTAGAAGGGTGGTGCTATAGTCAGGGGTTTGGGTACCTTGAACATGGGACTCAATATAGTAGGCCAGGTCTACTGGGGGCTGGTGGAACTGGTCTGACAAAGAAGGGGAAGAGTGGATTTGGTAGGAGGCTTGCCAGGCTGGTCAAGGATGCTTTAAACTAGATGTGTTGGGGGAGGGGGGCATCATTCCATCCCAACACACCCAGTCGGTTGGTAGCACCTATAGTAAACATTCGGAGCAATGTAGGGATATTCCAGCTGCTCCAGCCAATGAGCCGGCTTCAATTGGATCTCGGCTCAAATGCCTCTACACAAATGCCCGTAGTATGGGGAACAAACAAGAGGAATTAGAGATGTGTGCACATCTACGGGGGTATGAATCATAGGCATCACGGAAACATGGTGGGATGGCTCCTATGACTGGTGTGTTGGAATGGAAGGTTACCGGCTCTTTAGGAAAGACAGGACCGGCAGACGGGGAGGGGGAGTTGCTATTTATGTTAGGGATAGGCTAGAGAGTATGGAACTCTGTCTGGGGACAGGTGAGCAGTGGACAGAGAGTTTGTGGGTCAGGGTTAAAGGGAGAACAGCGATGGGAGACATTATTGTGGGGATCTGTTACAGACCGCCTGACCAAGGGGACTTGCTGGACGAAGCGCTCCATAGGCAGATAGGAGCAGCCTCACGCTCGCAGGCCCTTGTTCTCATGGGAGACTTCAACCACCCTGATATCTGTTGGAGGGATGGTACGGCCCGGCACAAGCAATCCAGAAAGTTCCTCGATTGTGTGGAAGACAACTTCCTTCTGCAAGTAATAGAGGAGCCGACAAGGAGAGGTGCCATGTTTGACCTCGTCCTCACCAACAGGGAAGGGCTGGTTGGGAATGTAACGCTCCAGGGCAGCCTTGATTGCAGCGATCATGAGATGGTTGAGTTTGAGATCCTCAGGCCAGTGAGAAGAGCGTGCAGCAAGCTCACTGCCCTGGACTTCAAGAGAGCAGACTTTGGCCTCTTCAGGAACCTGCTCAGTAAGGTTCCATGGGATACAGCCCTAGAGGGCAGGGGGGCCCAAGACTGTTGGTTGATATTCAAGGCTCACCTGCTGCAAGCTCAGCAGCGATGCATCCCAACTAGAAGGAAGTTCAGCAGGAGGGCCAGGAGACCTCCTTGGGTGGATAAGGAGCTGCTGAGCAAAATTCGAAGGAAAAAAGAGGCTTCTAAAAGGTGGAAGCAAGGTCAGGCAGCCTGGGAAGAATACAGGGATGTTGTCTGGGAAGCTAGGGACCAGGTTAGGAAAGCTAAGGCCCACTTAGAATTAAACTTGGCTAGGGATGTTAAGGATAACAGGAAGGGATTTTATAGGTACATTGCCAATAAAAGACAGGTTAGGGACACCGTGGGCCCTCTCCAGAAGCTGTCGGGAGAACTGGCTACCCTGGATTTGGAGAAGGCTGAGGTTCTTAATGACTTCTTTGCCTCAGTCTTTACGGGCAAATGCTCTGACCACACCACCCAAGTCTTGGAAGGCAGACGCAGGGACGGTGAGGGTGGGGACCCTGGGCCCACTGTGGGGGAGGATCTTGTTCGGGACCACCTTAGGAACCTGAATGTATACAAGTCCATGGGACCTGATGAAATCCATCCGCGGGTCCTGAAGGAGCTGGCAAATGAAGTTGCTAAGCCACTGTCCATCATATTTGAAAAATCATGGCAGTCAGGTGAAGTTCCCGATGACTGGAAGAAGGGAAATATAACCCCCATTTTTAAGAAGGGGAAAATGGATGAGCCAGGGAATTACAGACCAGTCAGTCTCACCTCTGTGCCTGGCAAAATCTTGGAGCGGATTCTCCTGGAAGGCATGCTAAGGCACATGAAAACCAACAAGGTGCTTGGTGACAGCCAGCATGGCTTCACTAAGGGGAAATCCTGCCTGACCAATCTGGTGACCTTCTATGAAGGGGCTACGGAACTGATGGACAGGGGCAGAGCAGTTGATGTCATCTCCCTGGACTTGTGTAAAGCCTTTGACACTGTCTCCCATGACATCCTTCTCTCTAAGTTGGAG
Source organism: Amazona ochrocephala (assembly GCA_039720435.1). Classification (NCBI taxonomy): domain Eukaryota; kingdom Metazoa; phylum Chordata; class Aves; order Psittaciformes; family Psittacidae; genus Amazona; species Amazona ochrocephala. The sequence continues at coordinate 70,802,616 of CM077879.1, forward strand.
AGACATCAATTTGATAGGTGGACCACTGGGTGGATAAAGAACTGGCTGGATGGCCGCACGCAAAGAGTAGTGCTCAGTGGCTCAGTGTCCAGCTGGAGACCAGTAACGAGTGGTGTCCCCCAGGGATCGGTGTTGGGGCCGGTCTTGTTCAACATCTTTGTGGGTGACATGGACAGTGGGATTGAGTGCGCCCTCAGCAAGTTTGCCGATGACACCAAGCTGTGTGGTTCGGTTGATACGTTGGAGGGAAGGAATGCCATCCAGAGGGACCTTGACACGCTTGTGAGGTGGGCTGATGCCAACCTAATGAAGTTTAACCATGCTAAATGCAAAGTCCTCCACCTGGGTCGGAGCAATGCCAGGCACAGCTACAGATTGGGCGGGGAGGAGATTGAGAGCAGCCCTGCAGAGAAGGACTTGGGGGTGTGGGTTGATGAAAAAATGAACATGAGCCGGCAGTGTGCGCTTGCAGCCCAGAAGGCCAACCGTATCCTGGGCTGCATCAAAAGGAGTGTGACCAGCAGGTGAAGGGAGGTGCTCCTGCCCCTTTACTCTGCTCTCGTGAGACCTCACTTGGAGTATTGTGTGCAGTTCTGGTGTCCTCAACATAAAAAGGACATGGAACTGTTAGAACAAGTGCAGAGGAGGGCCACGAAGATGATCAGGGGACTGGAGCACCTCCCGTATGAAGATAGGCTGAGAAAATTGGGGCTGTTCAGCCTGGAGAAGAGAAGGCTGCGTGGAGACCTCATAGCAGCCTTCCAATACCTGAAGGGGGCCTATAGGGATGCTGGGGAGGGACTCTTCATTAGGGACTGTGGTGAGAGGACAAGGGGTAATGGGTTTAAACTTAAACAGGGGAGGTTTAGATTGGATGTGAGGAAGAAATTCTTTACTGTGAGGGTGGTGGGGCCCTGGAATGGGTTGCCCAGGGAAGTTGTGAATGCTTCATCCCTGGCGGCGTTCAAGGTGGGGTTGGACATAGCCTTGGATGGCATGGTTTAGTGGGAGGTGTCCCTGCCCATGGCGGGGGGGTTGGAACTAGATGATCTTGAGGTCCTTTCCAACCCTTACTATTCTATGATTCTATGATTCTATGATCTCTTGAGGATAAACTGAGAAATTGAGCATGTTCAGTGTTTGAGGCTTGCTGAATAAAAAAAACATTCTTAGTAATTTAGAGATCTGTTCATGTATGTGTGTTCAGGTATTTGATAAATATATGTGAAACAGCTCCAAGAAATCATGCAATCACATTTTTTATTTCTTGACAACTCTTCTTCATTGTCTGTGGCCCTTTCTTGCTTTATCATGCTTATAACTGAGGTTTTAAACTTTTAGGGGCTGAGTCTATATAGAAGAAATCTTGCCCAATATAATGCAGTGGTAAAATTTCCTTTGACCTCTGCAGAGGAGTTTGCTTAATATCACTATAAAGGACCAAGCCCTTTGTAAGTCATTAGAGGCTGGAATCCAGTGACCCACATTTGAAATATTGATCCTTTTGGTCCAAAATCCTTGCTGTCTTCACTGCTTAAAAGACAGAGAGAGAGAGAGAGAAAGAGATTGTGAATCTAGATAACTAATAAGAGTTAGTTTTCCTTACATTAAGATTTAGCCCAGTGTTTTACTGCATCTTCAGTTGATTTCACCTGTTGCCTCATCATATAGCTGGAGAGGCTGTGGCTGTCAGGATCATCCCTCTTGCTGAATAATAAGATGTTGGATTTGATTCTTTCCTTCATCCCCAAATCCAAGGACTGTGTTGTTGTGGGCATAGGCTGTCTCATGGGAAGTGCAGATTGTCCTGCAGAGCTAGTCCAAGCTACAAAAATGCTGCTTTTGTCCAGACATTACCCTAAAATAGATCCCTGTAGCCTACGCTAATAATCTAACCCAAGGCACAGCACTAGTTTATACTTGAGCTTTTGCCTGCCTCACAGAAGCCTTGTCTCTCAGAACGGCTTTATAATGAGGAAATGCATTTATTCTAGTGTCCCCTTTCTTTCTTTCTTGTTCTTCAGTATTGCCTGAGTGACAACTAAATGCTTTTCCCTGCTTAGAAATGTTTGCATTTCTGATGTGTAGTCAGTCCACTCTGCAAGCCTGAAAGGAATAGTGAAAATACAAGCTGGTGGCAACCCAGTGTACCCAGCTGTCATCCTGTAGTGTGTAGCTACCCCTTACCATGCCCTCTTTGCAGACTTCCCCTGTTACAGCTTGCAGGGCTGTAAGACTTTTTCCTTCCACAAGACACCTGGAAACCTCTGCTTTCATATGATCAGATGTGACCAAGACTCAACTCCTCTTGTCATCAGCGTCAGTGATGGGAGAGTAAAACAGTGGGCTAATATATTTGTCAGGTCCCATGAAAACAGTGCCCAGGATTCTCAAGCATTTTGGTGATGCAGTGGTCTGTGTGCCTGTGTGTTTTTCTGGGATACAATGGACAGATTTGTATCGGTCATGTGTGGCCACATGAGACAGATATATATTGATCAGATGTGATCTCAGGGGACAGCTGGATCAACTACACACCTGATTGTATGCCAAAGGCATGCCCCACATCTGTGGCCCTCAGGTGTCTCTGCACAAGGCTGTGCTACTTGTCCCTGTGGAAAAATTTGACATCGTGGCTGTAAAATAATAGAGAACAATCCACTAACCCCCTCTTATGCTCTGAATTTCTTTTGCAGCATCCTCTCACAATGATAATGTTATTCACCGGGGATCTCTACAGCCTCCTGAATTTCCTCAGTTTTGCCAGGTGGCTTTTTATTGGACTGGTAGTTGCTGGGTTGATTTATCTCAGATATAAACGTCCTGATATGCCTCGTCCTTTCAAGGTAACCTCTGCTCTCTACTGTTTTACATGAATCCTTCTCCATCCTATCCATTGTGTGGTCAGACAGTAAAGGAGAATTTTCTGATGCAGAAAGCTAAGCTCTTTTTTGAGAAAAGTATAGTTAATAGAAAATAGCCTTTTGCACTGAAAGGTCTCTGAGTGTTTTTCTGCAAGCTCCTCAGTGCTTCTTCAGCTATGTTAACTTCTGAAAGGTAATTCTTGTCTATTCCATGGTGCTTTGGTGGCAGCAACTGGAGCTCCTGTGCCAAAGGGAAGGTATTTGCTCAGTTTTGCCTATCTGCTGCACTGAGGCAGTGTGATTCAGGCTGTGTGAAAATGCCTGTAGTCCTGTGTAGTCCATAGCATTCAAACTGCAAATCTTAGGGTTACATGTGCCAACTTGATTTTCAGCCAGTCCTCTATTTAATCTCTTCTTTGATAAAGGCCTGAATAATTTTGCCACCAGAATTCATGTTAAGCATAAGCATTAATATTAAACATTTATTTCATTGCCTATCCAATCTGCCAATTTGATGCACAAATGAGCTGTTAATGCTATTAATATAATGTCTGGGACTTGGAATGGATTTGAAAACACAGTTATTGTGAACCTTGAAAGTGCTAATAGTCTGGCCTGTTGAACAGTAGCTGTTTTAGCTTTGATTCTGCCATTTTTTTGTTTATTTGAAATAACGTCTTACAAAGTAAGTTGTCCTGTTGTGTATCTGGAAAGATAATGCCCATCATGAAAAAAATGGAGGAATCTATCCCTGTTTATATGTTGCCAAGAAGCTTATTTTGTGAAGGACTGAGAATGTGCATTGTTGCATTCCTGTATGTATATCTGTAAATAAGGTCAACAGCAGAAGCTGTTTTGCTTTGATTAAAAAACCAAAAAGGCTTTGACAGCCCACAGAAGAGGAACAGTAATACTTCAGGGCATGAAAGGAGGAGAATAATCCCCAAGGGATTCTCCAGTTCTCCCTTACACCAAACATCTCGGCCATGCCTCTGGGTGTTTCCTTCAGAGAGGTGCTACCATAGTGATTGTAGTGATGTTCTTGAAAATTGAAAGAATTAATTTGATATTGTTATTTTTTCTACTTTCAACAGTGACACTGGCAATACTACCAGTCATACATTCAGAAGGTGCTTTTTCAGTAGCTACCACTTGCATAATGTTATCAAATATCTTTATCACCAGTCAAATTAGTGTTTAATTTACTCTCTTCCTTCTAGGTTTTAATTTTTACCTTAGGAAGAAAATCAATATGTTCTTAATAGTTTTAAAAGGTGACTTGAGCTCCTGGTTGTGTTTTAAAGTGTTTTCTAATAGGTAATTATCAAAGAGGATATCTTTACTGAGGTTAGACCTGCTTACTTATCTGCTGGGGGATTAGAGAAAGGACTTTTGCAAATTAACTTATTTACCTCCCTTACATTTTAGAGGATGTAAAACACTGTAGTGTTTTAGCGTGTAATTAAAAGACTTCTGTGGTACTTACTGCATAACACTCTGCATAGCTTGGTTTCTGCTGTCACTGACATTTTGTTTGCATATTCTAGACACCTGTATTTCTCTAGAACTATCCTGTACTGCTGGGTTTCATCCAATTTGCATTTCGTGGAACATTAAATGCCACAGTCATTCTATAGCAAGGTCAAAGTAAAGTAATGGTTCTTTGTGTGGTTATGTTTCAGGTACCTCTATTTATTCCAGCATTGTTTTCCTTCACCTGCCTCTTCATGGTTGCACTGTCACTTTACTCTGATCCAGTGAATACAGGGATTGGATTTGCAATAACCCTGACTGGAGTTCCTGCCTACTACCTCTTTATTGTATGGGACAAGAAGCCTAAGTGGTTCAGAAACTTCCTAGGTAAGCCCTGGTGGACTCCTCTCCATGTTGCCTCCAGGAATTTCTCAGGAATTCCTGTGTTGTGAAATACTTCCTGATCAGTCCTCTCAGCTGCTCTTAGCTGGTGATGACAATGCAAGGTTCTTTTTGGCACATGCTATAGCATTGCACTGCTGGTTATAATTAGTATCCACTAACTAACAAGATATATCTACACCAAGACTATTCTTCACCTAGTGATTGACTTTAAATGGCTAGATGCCTCTTCCTCAGTCCTCTTCTTCTCTTCCTCTCTTACAAGCCTCCAATTCTTTTTAAATCACTCATCTCCCTCCCCTGGTTGTTGGCCTATGCTAATAGAGATGGTACTACACTCTCGGGAGAATCAATTTGGAAACTTAAAAATCACAGTTAGGAATGACAGGATAGGCTTGGTGTGCTCTACTGAGACCATGCATCTGTGAAGTACTGGAAATGGGACAGGTGCAGGCAGGCTTGCTATGAGGATACTGTCCTTAGCAGTGGCTCCTGACAAAATAATAACAAAAGATACTGGGCCTGATACACCTCTGTGGAAATTGTTTCTGCGCTTCATGAAAAACGACTTTTGCGTAACTTGGCTGTATTATTTCACATCTGAAATACACTAAGAATAATCTTTATACCATTTCTGAAAGTTTTTGAAAGCATTTGTGGAAGTTCTGCTGTATTGGAGAAATGTCATTTGGAGCATTTACATTAGAAAGAAGTCAGTATATTTCAGAAATGTTGGATAATTTATTAAACCAAACTGAAAGATCTCTTCTGCTGCAAAAGAAAAACTCAAGCCATGAATGTTTGCAACTAAAAAGAGTTTCTTGTATGGGTGCTGGATCAGAAATGCCTATCGTCTTCTGAGCTTCAGTCTTAAAGGATGATTTAAAATGAGCTGCTCAGAATAAAAGAATGGGGTTTTCATAAATGAGTAACGAGTGGTGTCCCCCAGGGATCGGTGTTGGGACCGGTCTTGTTCAACATCTTTGTGGGTGACATGGACAGTGGGATTGAGTGCGCCCTCAGCAAGTTTGCAGATGACACCAAACTGTGTGACTCGGTTAATACATTGGAGGGAAGGAATGCCACCCAGAGGGACCTTGACATGCTTGTGAGGTGGGCTGATGCCAACCTGATGAAGTTTAACCATGCCAAGTGCAAAGTCCTCCACCTGGGTCAGAGCAATGCCAGGCACAGCTCCAGGTTGGGCAGAGAAGAGATTGAGAGCAGCCCTGCAGAGAAGGACTTGGGAGTGTTGATCAATGAAAAAATGAACATGAGCCAGCAGAGTGCGCTTGCAGCCCAGAAAGCCAACCGTATCCTGGGCTGCATCAAAAGGAGCATGACCAGCAGGTCGAGGGAGGTGCTCCTGCCCCTTTACTCTGCTCTCGTGAGACCTCACTTGGAGTATTGTGTGCAGTTGTGGTGTCCTCAACATAAAAAGGACATGGAAGTGTTGGAACAAGTGCAGAGGAGGGCCACGAGGATGATCAGGGGACTGGGGCACCTCCCGTATGAAGATAGGCTGAGAAAGTTGGGGCTGTTCAGCCTGCAGAAGAGAAGGCTGCGTGGAGACCTCATAGCAGCCTTCCAGTATCTGAAGGAGGCCTACAATGATGCTGAGGAGGGACTCTTCATTAGGGACTGTAGCAATAGGACAAGGGGTAATGGGTTCAAACTTAAAGAGGGGAAGTTTAGATTGGATCTGAGGAAGAAATTCTTTACTGTAAGGGTGGTGAGGCCCTGGCATGGGTTGCCCAGGGAAGCTGTGAGTGCTTCATCCCTGGCAGTGCTCAAGGCGGGGTTGGACATAGCCTTGGTGGTATGGTTTAGTGGGAGGTGTACCTGCTCCTGCAGGGCGGTTGGAACTAGATGATCTTAAGATCCTTTCCAACCCTAACTATTCTTTGAATCTGTGATTCTGTATGTATGTTATTATACTATAACCCTTTACATGTATTTTCTCTCTATAAATATAGGCTGCATAGTTGTGTTCTATCTACTGTAGGGTCTATGAATTTCCCTCTCAAGTCAGGCTGGGAAGTCCATAGACAATAGGGCAGAAAGCATTTACAGACAAAGATGTTATCTTAAGTCTAGCACAATCTTGTCATCTTAATTTTTCATCCATAGGGTTATAAAATTCTTCCAATGTCCTGGGAATGGGTAGAAAGCTCTTGTGCAAATGAAAACAGTTATATGCAAAAGGACATTCTATTAAATAGTTGGGGTTTTGTCTGTTTATAATTTCTCAGCCCTGACATTTAGGAAATTTTCCCTTATCAAACCCAGGAGATTTTTGGCATTTTCTATGGAGTCTGAGAGATTTTGAATCGTTACTTGAATCTCTGGCCACAGGATGCCAGTGTTGAACTACATTACATGGGTGAGGGAAAAAATATTCTCTTTAAGGTAGACTGGGTAGATGTGAAGCTTTCTCTGCCAGCTGCGGCGATGAAGGTGAATCTTCTCAGATTCGCAGGTAACGCAAAATTTCAGATAACACGAAATTCCCCTCCTAGAAAGAAGGCTTGTTGCCTGTGTAATAGCTATAGAGGGACACAGTTTACTGGCTCAGAGGGGAAAGAAGTGGATGCCAGTCAGTGGGTGAAACAGCTTGTTTGCTTTGCAATTATTATTCCCAAAATAACAACAGTAATGACTGAAAACTGATGCTGACAGTTTTGAGGTGGAGCAGAGTGTATATTTACTTGTTAAATATAAAGATTTTTTTATTTCCTCAGAAGAAGCAATAAACCTTCTGTGTGGAGTTGTTAAACTGGCATTATTTTGTGAGTGTTAAGGGAGCTCCATTGTATAGCCTGAGAGCATTATTCAAAGGCATTGAGTGAGGATAAATTCACTTAAGGTACCTCTGTGAGATACAGAAAAGCTATTGGGCAGCTGCAAGCTTAATATTCTAACCTTGAAACAATATGCATTAGGTGCATATGAGCATGAAAGAGTAATGCCAGACATGAGGTAAAGGACAGTGGGAAAGAGTGGGATTGTAATTTAAGAGATAGATTTTTGCCAGATGAACTGGGTGGCTTTCTTTGAGAAGATAACTGATTTTTCTAGACAAAGGAGAATGTGATAGATCCAATCTACTTAGACTTCAACAAAGCATTTTGTGTAGTACCATGGGGAGAGTCAAAGCCTGTTGGTCTGAACATGGCACCATGCTAACAAGATTATTCCCAAGCTGCTTCATCTGCGCAGCTCAACGCATGAACAGAGCGCTGTGGGGCTCTCTACCCATTTTCAAATTCACCTTGTGGGGAACTTGATTTGCTGAGCTACCCAGACATGGGCACAAGAAATGACTGCTGCTCACAAACCTTGTGTGGAACACGTGCAATTTTAGTAAAGGACAGCACTGGTGCAAGGACACATGGGTACAGACCAACCCCACATAAGATTAGACTGCATATTCAGAAAAGGTTTTGCTAGGATCAGAGGAAAGTGACGTTGAACAGCCAGAATGAGTAATGGGATAAAAGACCGAGCCTGAAGATGAGTACATTTGTAAAAGGGGTTTCAGGCTGATTACAGTAGCCCTCAAATGGATTACCCACAAAATCCTCTCCCAGGCTGAACATCTTTCATTTTGACTGCCATTATTGGCATTTATGTTGCTCATTCTCCTTACCAAGTTACTGTATTGAACAAAAGGTAACATCACAGTTTGTGGGCTTAATAGGGTTTGGGTGGTATTTTGCAGCCAGAATAACATTTTGTTCTCTCCTCTTCCAAAAAAAAAAATGTTGCTGTAGCACCAGATGTGCTGGGACAAATAATTTCCAGCTAGTACAGGCTTCATTTGACCTCACTTTCTCACTTTTTATAGAACTAATGCAAAAATGAAAAGAAAGTCAAGCCTAGCAAATCCTACAAAGCAGATCAGTGTGCAAAAAGATGCAGCACCAGCACAGGAATGCTTCTATTTGGACTTTCTTGGTTGAAAACCCAACCTTAGACTCATATTTAAATAACCTATTTCTTTACAGTGGATTGAATTGCAAGCAGCTTAAAACTTGAATCCTGCTTTCTTCATAGCTTGAGCCCATACTGGAAAAGAGATCTCTTTATGCAACAAAATGTCTCTTTCAGGGTTATTTATAAACACCAAAAGATGACACTTGCTCATGCAGGACATAGTGTTATATGCTTGGTTTGCTTATCTTTGTCAGTTTATTATGTTGGGTTTTGCAGGAAATCATCTTAGGGTTTTGCTGTTGCAGATTTCATGTCTAGCCTAATACAGATGCAGTAAATTACTGTTTTCTTTCCCCACCCAAGTTTTAGGGGGTGCTTATGTAGATGCCAGGTCTAGTTTTTTTTCTAGAGGCTGTCCACTGGGACCCATTTACTGTGAATTTTCCTCTTGAAAGGTAAAATTGGGGTTTACAGGTGGAGGAGATGGGAAGTTGTCTTTACTGTCATGGTATGTTGTCTTGTTACAATGTGGAACGAGTCCTGTAAACCTATGTACTGCTCAAAGCACACAATATAGATATACTGACTGGATACAGATCGGAACATTTTTGGGGGTGAAATACTCCTTACGCTGTCTTATCCTGAGTATGTTGCAACCAGTTGAAACACAAAGCAAACACTGCAGTTCCCCCCACCAACTTGTCTGATTACTCCTCCATGGCTTCACCCCAGCACAGAGCAAAGCTTCTGTGTGTCAGTGGAAGAGTGGCAGCCACCTCCCACTACAGCAAGGGCAAGGTCTTGCTGCGAGGTGGCTCTGTCCAGTTTGTCAAACAGGATATTAAAATCCCAGACAGCTCTTGAGATGCTCAGGCTTCCCCTCTGCTGCTGTGCCCTTTTCCGAGAGCTGTTACAGCGCAGCTCAGCTTGACAGAAAGTCTGTTTTTCTTCTTCCCTTGCTCAGGCTCAACCCTGGCAGGGTTGGGATGGCTGGGGCGAAGCCCTGCTGGATTCCTGCAGCTGGCTTTCCTCCTGCCCTTCACCCTGGCCATACTCAGCCCAGCTCCGAAGTCCTTTTTATGGGTAGGGGAGGGAGATGGAAGGAAAACGCAGTCCCTGTTGACTGTCAGCCTCCCTGACCCCATCAGTTTATAGTTTAAGGGCAACCTGGCTTTGCACTGAACTGGTGACCTTCAGAGAGAAGAGCAAAAGGTGGTAGAGTATGCCTCAGACAGGGGAGCAGGAAAGTAGTTTCAGTTCATATCTTCTGTGAGTAGCGCTGTTTTATCCTCCTTGCTTTACACTGATGGTGAGCTACACAAGGAATGTCAGAACTTTGTCTTACAACAACTCCTGCTTGTTTAAAATGGGTTACTAAAAAAGAAGTGGTAAGTGAAAAGAGCAGTAAGACAATGCTGGTTTACTATTCTGTAGATAAATTAACTATGCCATTCATGAGTCAGTGCCCTGAAACCCCCCCACCAAAACCACCAGAAGGAAATAAATGTCCAGAGTGACAGAAAGACAATGTGAAGTTGCTTTGGATGTGCGACATTGTTAGGCCTGGGAAGCTTTATAATAACTTTTTTTTCAGGCAGATTTTGGCACACCCGAGTTAACTTGTTTGAACTCTTCCTGACTTTTATTTCAACACTGCAACTTTGTTAAAGCTAAGTAGTTGTGCAGACTAGTTAGGCTTTAAGAAAGCTTTTGAATACATGAAGACCTTTTTGAACAAGTTTATACCACTATACTCTTCCATTATTATAGTACATGTGTAGGCTTGGACCAGAGGCAAAAAAACCCCCATAGTTAAAACGAAGAAAAAAATCAAATCAGGCATTTAAATGATATATGCACCTGGTATATGTGACTACTGTGAACCACATGTGCAAGTAGGCTATAGTGCAGCTAAGGTAATTTTCCTGGCTGCTTCTGCCTTCTCCCTCCCCACCACAGTTTCCCATGTGTATGCTTTTATCTTTGCAGACAAGCTAACTGTGACATTGCAAATCCTCCTGGAAGTTGTCCCATCAGAGGAAGACCAGAAGTCATGATCTTCATGTATGGCTTTTGGCTTGGTGTTTCATTTCTACCTGAGGAAGAGGGTAGGGAGATTTCTCCCCTTACCTTACCCTTGTTCTGCAAACTGGAGGAGCAAGTCACAGCTGAGATGAGATGAATACCAAGCGAGTCAGTTACCAGAACTATATTTTATGATGTTGCAAATTTTGGTTTTAATATGATTGGTTTATATGTAGAAAGCAAAAACTTGTGCTACGAGGGAGCTAATCTCTTCACTATTTTTTTTGTTACAGTGTCATATTTTAACAAACCTTAGGTTCTTCAGACTAGGATTTTGGATGCATTGTCACTGAAAATAGGTTTAAGTAATGTGTAAGTAGTAGTCATGTGTACTGTGAAGAATGTATCCTACTTTCTGTTCCTGAGGAACCTGACTCTCATCAGAGAACGGATGGGATAAAGCTGCTGAGTTTCACTTACTAGTGTTCTTCCTGTCACTCCACTTGGTAGCCTGATTTGGTGACTTCTGGCTCACTGGGAGCACCAGCATGCTGACGCAAAAGCACAGCTGTTTCCACACCTTTGTGGTGGCAAGGTTTCTTCATTCCAGAGTTGTTATACCGTAGCTGACAGGAACATCTTCTGAGAATTAGTATTCCTGCCAGTGAGGCAGGAAGATTTTAGCTTGGGGACTAATTTTATACATGTTAAACTTTCTACCAGTCTGGAAATTGTTAGTTTTAGCCAATGTTTCTCTGTGTACATATCTATAGGAAATACAGTAACTGAGTAATTGCCTTCAAATGAGTGAAAACATTTGGATGCAACCTCCATTGTTGTATGAGTATTTTCTATCTGGAAGCTTGTGGACCTGCAGTTATCAGTCAGGCAAAATTGATTTTAAAGTTTTATATCATTGTCAGTGGGCAGAAATAAATAATAGTTACTACTAAGAATACTGTATAGACAAGGCAATAAATGAAATACCTTTTTATGAGTAAGGTGTAAGGCAAGCTACAACAGATCTGTTGATTTGAGTAGGATATTTGCCTAATCTGTGGGCTTGAGATTCGAGCACACTCCAATTAACTGGGCTCTGAAACACCAAGGAAAAGGTGCTCTGCCAATGTCTTCTTCCCAGTTTTATCTCAGCAGAAACAGAGAAAGGCCATGAAAACTGATAAACTCAAATGAAATTCATCTTCGGAATGATGTTCAAGCTGAAATTTGGCTCAAATGTGAGCTCATTTTACCCTTTCTTAAAAGCAGTTGTAGACAAAAAGATTTCTAATGCTTAGAAATTCAGTTTTATATTGTTAGTCAGACTACTTAACCTTAAGATTAAGGTTTGTTATTACTGTATCAAGAATATAATGCTTAAGTATGTAATGCACTACTTTTTGAGCTGTATGCTGTCAGCAAGTCATATGTTTCAAGGAAACTTTTATGGAACTAAGCAACATTAAACTTCCTAAATTGGGAGAAAAGTACAACTTATAGCCAGACCACTACAGTAGAGTGAGACTGTGTATTGTATATGTGTTGTATATAACTATTCTATGATTCTATGATTCTATATCCAGAATATCAACTGTTTTAAGGGTGTACAAGAAAATGCCTTAAAATTATACGTTTTTCTTTTTTGTATTTCTACGGTGGAATTTCATAGAAGTAGAAAAATGTGAGTAATTAATTGTGTAGAAGAGTGGTAATTTAAGACAGAAAACATCTTGCAAGCATTTTTTTTTCCTTTAAATGTTTTCTGTTTACTGTAACTTAAAATGTTATTTGAAACCTTTTTAGGGAAACATTTTGAGAGAGATTTTTATATTGACAGTGCATGTGTTTAATATTTACATTTGAGTCAAAATTCTGCTCTTGATGCCGTCTCCTGCCATCCCAGTTCTCCAGAGTTTAGCCTGTGTCATCATGGAGCATCTTCAGAGTGTACAAACTGCACTTCTCTCTGATAAAAATAAACTACATGATGCCTTCCAGGACTGCAACTAACACACTCCTCTGCTGATGGATGCTAGGTGCACAGGATACCACCAGAGCTAGTCTGAAGAGAAAACTGTGGGTGCCAAGTTTTCAGCACCAACTGTTTAATTCCAAGTATTCACTCCTGTTGTGCCACATTACTTGAAAGTTTAAATGGAGGCAATGTTAACTTTTGGAAATTAATGGGCTCTGTAGCTATAACCGAATGTCGCTTTATTTTCCTGTCATGGACATTAAAGTTTAGAAATGCTTCTGAAACCTGATTCAATGAACACAATTTTACAAGGTTTATTTCATGTAAGGGAAATCCTAAGACTTGTTGATTGTGATATGCACAGGGATTCTCACTTCAGGTGTAGTTTCCTTAGCACACAGAATCACAGTACAAAATATTGTAGCTGGGTTTCCACTGTGTTATAAAAGTCAGTATTAAGGACTTTTATTACATCTGGAAGTGAAGCATATCCTCACAAATGGAGGAAAGACAGATTTTTTTTTTTTAAAGCCTCAATTTATTTATTTAGGACTTTTAAAAAAGTATTTTCTTCAGAGTCATGAAGGAAATTCTTCTAGAATAAAATATAAACTTTATATATAATTGTTTTATTTGGGTCTGAGGTGGTCAGGCCAATGAGACTACTTCTGTGGGGATTGAGTAATCCCTAATGTTTTCATTATTTTTCCTTGCGCTTTGCTTGTTTTCGTCAACTGGGCTCTGTCAAAATAGGTCTTTTTGTTTATATTTCTGCTGCTGATTTTCTTCTTTGAATTTGTTGCTCTTTTGGGGTAAGTGCAGAAGTGTCACCAAAGGCAGCAGCAATGTGCAGGGATTTTTTTGTGGGCAGCAAATACTGACAAGGTTTCGTACAGCACCTCTTAGAGAAGCAGTTCAGCATCTGAAGCCTCCAAAGATACTAACCTATCTTTGCACGTCCTGATCACGACTGTGATGTGGCCTGAGGCATAATTTAATCAGAGGGGCATGTTTTGATTTCTGAAGGCTGCTCCCAACTCTGCATGGGCACAGTGTGGCTGACCTTTTCTATGGTGCCACGTGCTGCAGGTCTGTCTCTGCCATCCCCTCCCAGCCCAGGAGTCCTATGGCTTTCAAGGGGCTATTGAATGGGAGCTAGAGGGTCCTCTCTTCTTTCTGTACATCAGCAATACATCCTTTTCCGGACCTAGACTTTTCATGCTTTGTTTCTGCTGCTCCGGATAATCTCCTTTATATACAGGAATCAAAGCAGGTAAGAGAGAATCTCATTTTTTAAACGAGGTGCCTGTCATCTGATAAAATCTGAATTGTACTTGTTATGTGAGATGCTTCCAGATCCACTCTATAGAGCTTTTCGTAGTGCCCTTTTTACGTTGTTGTACATGAACATTTTTGGTACAGGACAAAATACATTGAGGTCTTTGAAGTGACTGCAGTGTTTTAGGGGTGTGTTTTGTTCTGATAGCATGGGGCTTGTGAAGCAGTAGTGCCAACATACTGATGACAGGCAATGCCTTTCCAGGGGCACCGTGGCCTCCAGATGTGGCCAAGAAGCAAAGATGCCTTAGCACAATGTTTGTTCCCAGCTCCTCACCCTGTCAATCAGCTCCCAGGCTGCCGCAGTTTGCTGTGTAGTGTTTTCAGTCAACCTGCGCTGATTTTGGTCTGCCTTAAAATACTGCACCATCGATCATGGTGTTTCAGGAGCATGTGTATATAGACATATTTGTATATATTGCCATAACGTGTTCAAGCTATGTTTTTATGAGAAAACTTCCAAGTACTTTTGGAAAAGCCATTAAAAATGAAACAGTGTCATAACTTTCATGGTTTTTTGTTTTTTTTTGTTTCTTTTGTACATTTTTAACTTTATACAGAAATTGTTGCTTATTGTTATTCTCACTCATGTATTTCAAAAACAGTCTTTTAATACTAGTGTACAGTAACAAAGACATTTAATCTGATTTGATATAAATATGTATCAGATTGGTATCATAAACTAACAGCCATGCTGGCTTAGAGAAAGACAGCCTGAGAAAGCTAAGCTGCCTGAGGATGTGATGCATCCCATGCTAAGACAGGTATTTAAGGTAAATTACATGAACTGATCTCTGGAATTGCTCATAGCTCTGTTCTTCTTAAAGGAGGAGGTGGGAAGACTAGTTTAGGCATGTTTAACATGTCAGATAGCTGAGCAGCAGTGAAATGAACCCTAAATTACTGCAGCTGGTATAATATAATTACTAAAAGCCCTTATTTTCTAAACTGATACTGAGGATTGCAGTTCCCCCCTAAGAGTTATTTATTTTCAGTTCAAATTGCCATACAGGTTTCTTTGAGTAGAACACACTCTGTTTTCCAGATTTTCCAATTTGAATGGAAACCAAACCAAAAACGTTGGCTTGCAAGAAGTTCATCTGCCTTTGACTATGTGCTGCTTTTTGATTTTCAGAGGAAAATCAGCTTTCAATTTAAGAATATTTTTCAAACATTCTTCTACAGAAAAAAGATAGATGTTAGCTATATCCACAAGGTAGGTAGCTAATTGTGTTAATGGAACAAGATGAAAAGGACTTTTCATAACTTTCAGTACCTCCAGAACTTTTGGTTCAAGCATTAGACATATATCAGAATCCAGGCAGATTTTAATCAGTACAGGTCTTAGAAAAATGGGTGTTGATTTTTGTTCAGGAGAAAGTAGATATTTGATTTTTGCAACATACCTATCAAACATTGTGTTTAATGACCATTAGAGCACAGATGGCTCATACAGCAGACCCTGTAGCAGGGAACATGCTGAAATCCAGTGCTGAAAGGGTATTCATGTCTGGAAAGGATGCAAAGGACAAAAACTGGCATTTTGAAACCCTGTTTGGTTATAGGGCTGCTTCCGAAGACCAGAGTCTTTTTTGTAGTGGCTGCAATGTCTGTGTGACTGCTGGCACAGAAAAAGCCAGTACCAAATACCAGTTCAGGAACATCACTGGACCTTCAGGCATTTGAACTTGTACTCTTAAGACTACTCACAATCTATATATAGTCTGTAAAGGTGTTTTTTGTGCTAATCTTGTAATAGTGGTGAGGGCAAGCATCCTAAGAAAGGAGCTCTTGTTTACAGAAGATGGCAATTGTGATTTCTTTCCCCTTGTACATTTCCCACCCCACCCCCTTGCACTCTTTTATCCATTTCTCTGTGGTGGGGAGTCTGGAATGATTCAGGAAAGGCTCCTTGTGTTAAACACCTACTGGTGACTTGCTGAGACTTGGCAAACTGATGTTTCTGCTTGCCTTCAGAAGTCTCTGTATTTTTCTTGCATGTTAGTCCATGTTTAATTTGATTTCTGTTATTGTTTTTTTTACAAGGAACTACTGGGGAGCATGTCTACAGCTGATGCACCAATTCTGTTTACATTTGCTTTCTTGTTTCCTTTTTATTCAAAGAAACTTTTCAAATACTTTTTTTTCCTTGAAATGCAAAGACCCAAACGGATAAAACACCTTTCTCAACAAAGGCTTGACTTTATCAAGAGAAAGTTTGGATGCACTTTACATTCCCTGTTGCAGGAATGTCTACATTGTTGTGATATAAACCACAGCTTTGATATTTTCTAAATATCATATTGATGATGATCCAACATGGCTATAAAAGCACTGTGGTTACAGTCAGTTTTCTGCTTCTGTAGCTCATTCTCTTCTCACAAGGCAAGCTATAAAACTTTCCCACTGCTAAGCTTTTCTGGAGGCCTCTTTCTGCTCCCAGGAATTTGGCTAGATCTCCTTTGAAAGAGAAATACCATCCTTTCCTTTGGGATGCACCTCGCCACCTGGCTCACAGCTTTGGCTGTTAACAAGTGAGCGTTGCTGCAGACAGGCGCCTTGCTGAGCCCAAAGCTTGTTCTCTTCAAGAGAAACTGGAGTCCTGGGTTTTATAAAGTAGCTGGCTTTTCCACCAGCACTCATACATGTGCTTACAATGTTTTGCAAAATTGTTATTTTGGTGGGATTTTTGTTTCTCCTCCTCATTTGTTATAAGTCTAAATGTTATGGGGCAGTTTTCTAATTTTACCCCATACTGTTGGCTCTGCCTCAAGAAAGCCATTTGATTCAGCTTTAGCTGCCAATATCTCTGTGCCACTCAGTCATTACAGTGTAATTGGATCTAAAGTATGTGTATAATTTGCTGCTAGCAATGCTGGCTTGTCTTAATTATGACATCCAGCTGATTTCTAAAGGCTACTAATCAATGAATATGCATAGCATAGTAGACAGACACAGATGAATAAGTCTTCACAAGAACTTGAGTTTTCACAGTACCTACTTATCAAGCTGTTTAAAAGCATTGAGGCAGGATCTCTGGTTTGAAGTGAACGAGGGCTTTTCGAAGGGTTTGTGACACAGCCCAGGACACAGTATGTGCAAAGCCTGAGATGTTTTAGATTGTATATGCATATATGTTCTGCTGCACTTTGCAAAATTTCTGGGAGGCAATGAGGAAAATCTTAGCAGTATAAATATGAACTCCTAGGCAGATGATGGTTCTTACCTTTCCCCTAGTACTTTCTCCTACATGCACCCTGATTGAATGCTGCAGATAACTTTCCACTGAAAGCATTTCCTTTCAGTGTTTCCTCTGCAAGCCAGCTTTTTGAAATATCTGTATTTAATTTTAAGATGGATGCTATTCTTGCCCATCCAGTTTTGATTTTTTTTTAAGCCTCATATTTTTCTTCATCTGAAAACTGTCATGTCATAGAAAACCTGTGTTCCAGGCTGTAACAGTACTTTTAAGAG
This sequence comes from Amazona ochrocephala, assembly GCA_039720435.1. Taxonomy (NCBI): domain Eukaryota; kingdom Metazoa; phylum Chordata; class Aves; order Psittaciformes; family Psittacidae; genus Amazona; species Amazona ochrocephala. The sequence continues at coordinate 70,820,103 of CM077879.1, forward strand.
GTAACATGATCGCGAGTTATGGTCACATAAGGCTCTAAAGCTTTTCCAAGCAGCTCCTTCTTCCCAGGTTCATATAGGTTTGTTTGCAGATTGCAACTGGAGGATCTTAAGGCTTTATCACGTCAAATACTCAACTCCTCAAGGGAATCTTAGATGTGCTGCAGCGGTTTAATAGAATCCTTGCGTTCCAACACCTTATTAAAGGTCCTGACATAGCCAACTTGTGTGAGAAAATTTGGATATGTGACAAACCCTGCTAGAGGTTATGAAAATTCTGTGGGGATGTTGATAGATTTGGACAAACTGAAAGACTATGTGCACAGCAGTGAATCTTGTAATTAGCTATCTATATGTACTTAATTACTTGCATATTTTCAGTTACCAGCATCTTCATTAAAAAAATATCTGCTATCCATTTCTTCCTTATTTTTTCTTAAATTTGGAGATTTAGAACATTACATTCAGTGCAGCTTGCTCAGGTGTTCTGATTGCCAGAAAGCTGGGACATGCAAAGAATCTTTTAAAGAAATTCTTTCTGTATTTTTACATGACACACTGCACAGTGCAATTCAATATTCGTAAATTACTTTTGGCTGCTGTTAGTATTTCACAGCTCTGCTAATTCATGTGCCAGATATATTTAAAATGAATCATTAAATGCCAGGAGATTTGATGCTTGTTCCACATGCAACAGCTCACTCTTAAACAAAACTGCAGCACTATGTACTGGTGCTAAGCCTTGGTTACCTTTGATTTTATAATAAATATGTGAGTCAGAAGCAGGATAAATCAGATTCTGTACTGTCAGCTTGGCAGAGATGATTGATCATACATACCTTTCTGACAGCACTGCATTTGACTACAAGTTTCATGCAGCCTTACTTTAGATCATACAAAGGCATCTGCATGATGAAAAGCACACTAGCTTAGAAGATAGCATACAGTGCTGTGCCAGTGTCATATTTATCTAGCGGCATGTGTACACAAGATGCTTCAGGCTGTAGCTCATGCTAGTAATTATCTCTTATGTTGAATCCACCTTGACCCATTTTTATTCCCTTACCCATATTTTAAACAAAAATTATTCTCCAAATCCTTTCCAAAATGGAAATGTAAAGCCATTATCTAAAGCAGACACATGTGGGTAATAAAATACCTAGTCTCCAAGCTCCCTTAGGGTTGCCTCTTTTAAATTAAACCATTGTATGTTAGTCAGAAGGTTAGGTGGTCACCCAAATATTGCTCTTATTTCTTCCTTAGAAAAAAACTGGCTTATCGGGTATCAGAAACAATCCAGTCCTACAGATCTGGGTTTGATTTGTTGCTGTTTGGCTCTTGATGATGGATGCCTGCACAAAAACTCTGTGCTTGAAATATGGTCTGAAACCTGACAGCTTCCCTGGGCAGAGGCATGAGGGGAGCAGCATGTGGCTGTCTCCCCTTCCTGGGCTTGTGGATGAGCAGCTTGTGTAGCCATTGTAACAGTGTGGCTCCTTTGGAAGCTGTGCTTATGGAGAAATGGTATTTCATTCATGTTATGAATGTGCTTTTACACAAAGCACAGGCTCATGCAGTACAGTGTTGTGGATTTTTTCCCACAATTTTTCAGTATGCCATTTGAGATATACTTAAGTTCAACTTATATGGCTTTCACCTGGCTTTCTCTATTATACATGTGGTTTTCTGTATATACATATATGTGCATATATATGATTTAGGACTAGTGTTACAGAGGTGCATTCCTGTTTTTCAAGTTTAAGAAAATCAATAAAGTATTATTTAATGCATGTCAACTTCATTTTTAATATTATTTCTAAAGTAAATTGCAGAAAGCATATAACCATCCACCATGGAATAATAAATTGATACAGAATGTGTGGGGAAAAGACAATAAGCCAGATTCATTAGGAAGCTCAGTACACCACTCCAGCAACACAAAGCAGTCGTAAACCCGAGGTTGGAATTGGATACAACAAATGGTGTACACCAGTAAATCTGGCCCTGGTAATTTTATTGCAAATGACATACAAGCCAGAAAAACATTTAGGTATTGAAATTAACACTTTTAACAATGATCTATAAAGAAGTGAATAATAATTAGGAGGTTCTTTCAAGCTCTCTGTAATAATTCTGCAGTACTTCAGAATCTATTTTTTCCCTACATATATGAGATAAAATAAGATGGACCCTCTTTTCCTTACGCATGTAACATCTTTACTGGTAAGGTATCATACCAGCCCCCAGTTTGCCAAATGCTACAACTGTGCATGAAGCAAAAGCTTGTTATTTGGAACTTGGAACAAAGCCGGATAGAAATGGAAAAGATAATAGAATAAAAGGGAGTTGCTGGATAAACATAACAGGTTTTGGTTTTGTGGGGTTTTTTTTTGATTTTTTTTTGTTTGTTTGATGCAAATCTGCAACTGTGTTTAGTCATATCAAAGTGGCTGTGTTTATCAAGTCATGTGAAGATAGCTCTTGGATAGATACAAATGCAGATGTAATCGTTGAAGTTCTTTGGAGGATGTAGCCACTATTGTAAGGTTTTGGGTAGTCTTTTCTGACGCCCTAAAAAAGAAAAGGTTTTCTTATTTTGTATTTATTTCATCTGTACCATATTTTTCAACATTGCTTTTAAAATGCAACCAGTTCCTTTCTTTCTAACTAAACTGATGAAAGAAAATATTGAATCTGTCAGGTAATCAACTTTTTGGTTTTGGATCAGTCATTTGAACCACCGTGTGACCATATTATTGGTTACTGTCTGTCTTTATGCTGCCTCCCAAAGGCACCAAATGCAGAGCAGGATCTCCAATAGAGCTCCATCCAGGCAACAAATCTTTACAATAAGCCTGGGAAGAAGTCTGGATGTCAGTGGGAACATTGCCTTGCCTGATGTTGTGCACATGGGGGAAATGTTTCCCTGCAGATTAGAGCCAAAACCCCAGCTGAACCTCTTTAAAATCTGAACTTCTCAAAGCAGTTATTGCAGGAGGTCTAAAATAAGTTTTGCTACCTGGGTTCTGCATGGAAATCTGGCCATCGCTTTCCAAGCTATCAATCTGAGCTCTTTCATGAATACCAAATTCATTTAAAAAAAATCAGATTCAATAAAGCAATTTCTGTAGGGGAAGAAGCAGTGTTAGGAGAGAGACTGAAATATGGGTTTGCATTAAATTCCCTCTTTTGCCAGATGATAGGGATGCTTCAGAAGTACGACTGCAAACATTTTAAAAATAAACCCCAGTCTTCCAGACTTACATAAAACATTTTTGCTCTAATAAAAGTTGGATAGCTGTGTGTGTGAGAAAGGGAATAAAGCATTACTGGTTGAAGCACCACATAAGAGTAACGCTCTGTGTACCAGCACTGAGCTGTCAGCTACCAGTTGCGGGGAAGCAGCAAGTCCTGCAGTGGGAGAGTTGTGTTGCTGCAATTCTAAGATGCATCTCTGATATCCCCATCTCTCCTTCCAAGCACTTTCAGTTTCAGCTTTTCAGGTGCTGACACAATGGAGAAATTTGGCTGGAGTGTTTTTTTTCCTGGAAATGGGAGGCATGAGCTACAGAGCATTAGCAGAAACAAGCGCCTGGGAAAAGCCATTAGCCTCCGTGGAGAGGCGACCCATGACCTACGCTCCTTGGTTCCTGCTCTCACCATACCCAGGGGGAATGTTGTATTTAACGAGAGCCTGGGGAAAACAACTGGCTTTGGAGAGTCCATCCAAAACCTAGTATTTGTGACAAATACAAGCTATGTGAAGTTTGCAATAAAGTCTTTTATACCAGGCTACGATAGACTGTATAAAAGAAATAGACCCCAAAACCAAACATATCAGTGCTGCCAGTGTTGGGTGAATTTCTGTGCTTCTGTGTCCATAGGGGATAATTAATTGAACATGCCGGAGGGACCAGCACCTCTTACAAAAAAAAAAAAAAAGAAGAAAAGTAATCTCATTTCCTGAGGGCAGTTGCAAAAACTGGATTAATTCTTATTTTAGGTAGCTGGAGAAAGAAGGACATTAACAGTAGGGAGACAGACCAAATTGGGATCAGAGCAAGACACTCACAGAGTCATCATTGGCAAGAATGAATGGGCAGAGTTTTGTCACCATGAATTTCAAGTCAAGGTGACTCAAAGAGGGAACTACAGGTTTAAAAGCCTCTTAAAGAGTGCGAGAGAGATAGACCTATCTCTCCCAGTCAGAGTAAACTGATGGCTGATGTATGAAACCTGAGGGCAGATAACAGATTCCTTGGACAAGTTATATTGACTAGGACTGAGCTGAAAAAGATCCAAGCTGTTGTGGCCTCCATTTGTACGAATACAGAAGCAACATTCATATAAACCTCTCAAGTTCTCTGAATTACCTTCCCTGTTTTTCTCCATACTTATATTCAGACAACAACTGCATGAGTTTGGGCAACTTCCACAGTAAGCCCTGATTCAGCTCTATGTGTGTGTCCCAAGACCATCGAGCCACCAGATGAGACTAAAACAAGCAGGAAATTGAGACCCAGGAGTTTCTTTGTATTCTGTACAATCAAACATTATTATTTATTTTTAATAATATAAATGACTGAAACAGGTCTATGCATATAAAAGCTGCTGAACTGGCTGAGAGCAAAGGTCCGTGTAATCTAGTGTCCTGTCCCTGGCAGTGGCTTTTCTTCTGAGAACAAAAACTATCAGAAAGAGGGAAAGACATAGATTCCCTGGCTTGCCTCCCAGCAACCTGGGGGAGAAAGGACTTTCTGAGCCAATGATTGCATCTGGACTAGGGCGTTTAACAGCTGTGAGGAACACATCCTCAAAAAATGTGCTCTCCCTCCTTTTGAGCCTATCTAGGAAGAAAGATAGACATTTTTGTTTGTGCCATTACTCTGCAGTTTAAAGAAGAGTAGTTTGAGGTTTTGGGTTGGAGGTTTTTTCCATTTTGTTTTCTTTAATTTTCTTCCAGTTCAGAACTAATCATTGGAACAAATCGCATGTTTCTAAGCTTCATGAAAGGCAACAATGCTTTTTAACGAGTTGTGTAACACATGCTATTTTGGCCCTGGTTGAGGGAGAAACACCTAACAGAGAGCCGTGCCATATGCAAAGCTCTGTAAAGAAGTAACTGAGCATTGATGAGTTCCCATTGAAACATTAGCATCAAAATATTCCTCTTCATACTTCAAAATGCTGTGCCAAACTTCACCAAATGCTTGTCCACATCAGGTCCCCCTTCCTACAGCCATCATCAGAGTCAGTCAATTCATCTTGTGAAATGTTCAGGCAAGAGATGAAGAAAGAAGGAACGCCAATAAGTGGACTTGAACCTTCAGCAGGTACTCACACAAATCAGATGACACATGGCCCAAGACAGGTTGTTCGTTGGCCAGGCACCCATCATATTCTTCTGCAGGTGCTTCTGAAGTGATGCGCAATAGCTTCTCTCTTCACTTGTGAAAGTGCACTGCCTACCCTGGGGGTAAGTGTTCCTGCAACACTGTTTATTTGAAGTTTCTTCTGTCCTGCTTTTCTTCACCATGAAAATTTATCTGGTAAGGTTTGTAGCTCCCCAACAACGTCTGTGCATCTAATAGAAATTAATTTCTTGATTTAGTTTCTTACTAACGCATGGACAATGCATTTTGAATAGGTTTTTTTCAGTTGCATCTCCTTTTTCTGATACTATTATATCAATTAACACATTGTGGTTCCTTGAGGGTCACTTGACATTCAAATGTATTTGAGAAATAGTTTTGAATTCTTTAGTGTACAATTGAGGAATTATATCCATAAAACAATTGTGATTGGTTCAGACAGACACATAATATTGTTTCTGTTCAGCTAGGGCACCTATTCCAAATATTTCAGTTCAAATGATAATGGAAAGGACATGCACAAAGGGCTTCAGTTGCAATTATGTATTCTAAGTAAGAAAAAAAGACATTGAAATACAGCAACAGATTTTGGTTTTCTGAGTCTTAGAGCATTTAGTTTGGTATATTTTGAGTTTAATTTTCAGAACTAAAAGGAACTTTCAGAGCCTTAAATTAGAAGTTGGGGACTCCATTTGGAGCAGTAAATTTAATCTCTGAACAGTGTGCATATCGCTTATTGTGTTCCAAAAGTGCTTCAAAATTTTTGCCTGCAAAGCCTGTAGTTCAAGTCCATTACTAGAAGATTTTGTTCACCAAAAAAAAAAGAAAGGCTTTAGCTTTATTGTCTGCACTCTGGGTACAGTTTACATTCTTGTATTCTTGACAATGCGAGGAGCAGACCAAGAGCTATCATTCCAGAGACAGCTATCTGAAGCCTAGGCAGAGTTATGGATTTTACATTAACAGCCTATTTTGCAGAAATCCTTTATTTCTCATTAACAAAATACAGGTCTGATGGGTATCATGATACTGTTGCTCTCTTATTTATGTTTCTGTTGTTTCAAAAATTGATTGTAATTCCACTTTAATCGGTTTTGTCATCTATTATAATATGCCATATTCAACATGCTTCTTTCAGACAATACTTCGTGTTCAGAAGTTCTGGTCCAGGAAATATCATCTTTCTTCAGCTCTGTCTGGTTTTCAGTAAGTTTATTTGTAGCCATTGGTAATGCTGAGAGTCCTCTATTTGGTACCCTGTTGTCTTACTGTCAGAAATCTTCAGTATCATTCCACTTTCCTTGATAGCCAGCGTATCTATATTGTTCTTGTATATTGCTACAGGGTTTTCTTACAAAGTAACTATTACCTTTTATAAATGTATTTATCTATGAAGTCCATTTTCTCAATGATATATAGCTGGTTCTACAATAAAAAAGGAAGAATGATCCTGTTAAATATCCCTTTATATAAAAAAAATTAAACCCCCAAACCAAAAAAAAAAAAAAAAAAACAAAAAACCCCAAACCCCAACCTCCCAAAAAAATAGCCAAAGAAAAAACCCAAACCATTAGGAAAGGCATGTTGTTATGCTGTACTATAATTATGTCCCTATTTTGCCTTTAAATTGTTCTAAGTTTACAGGAAATTTAAACGTTGGGGTAAAAATATTTAGCCATCTTTCATCTCTGGCACTGAAAGTCTTCTAGATCCTTTAATCCCAGAGCATGCTAAACTCCTTACTGAATATCTCTGTATCAAAACAATTTGTATCACTTCACAGATGGTATATTAGCCTCAGAAAGGATTACAATAAAACTCTGTATCCCATACCCAATGGGTCAGAAATTGCTGCTATAGAGAGTACCTCTTAATATTACCAAAACTTTACATAGTCAAAATTCCTGTTTGTTTTTTATCTATATAATTTTTTGTGTCTATTTTCATTCTTTTTTTCATGTCCTATAGCAAAAGAAGATTCCGCTTGGCAATTCCTTTTGTTTTCTCTCTTTATATTTTAGGTGTTAGACAGTGGAAGGTAAAGCTGTGCAAGGGCTGTCTCCTTTTTGAACACATTTATTTACGTGCATGTAGCTAAAAATGGGAAGGCGAGCGTTTTCTCTTGTCCCTTTTTTTTAACTCCTTTAAATGGATAGACCTGCAGTAAACAAGTTAAATTCCAGCTGCATGGACAGTCTTCCAGAAAAAAATTGAATCAGATTAAGAGCTAACTTCACAGCTGTGGTTGCTGGATCTTCAAAGCTGCATTTGTTTCACTTGCCTCTAACCATCTGAAAACTAAGCTTTTAGTCAGTGCAAGTGTTGAAGATCCCTAGTCACTGGAGAAAAACTGGTCCTTCCAGGAGGCAATATGAGCCATTCTGCTGTATGTAGGATGAATTTCTGCCTGCCTGCCTTCTGCTTTTAGTGGAGTTGTACTTTCTTGTCTCTCCAGTACTGTTGGACTTTGCTGCCTTTTACACTCATACTCTTTGGCACATCTCAGCTCACAGCCATATGAGTATGGTGGGTTTTCTCATCACTGTCTCTGGAGGAGTCTGGTTTTCCCCACTGACCATGGAGCTATCCAAGAACAAACATTGGACTTTCGGGTAGCTGAAAATAGATGAGGTAAATCCCACTCTTTGAAGTAGTAGTGATAAGGCCAATGAGATTATCCATCCAGCTAGCAGTACAGATGCCTGTGTGAACAGTCAGGATAATGTGCTGAGGGAGGGGAGCAAGTCATTAGCTGGGGAGAATGAAGAGAAGGAGGTGCATTACCGGAAAAGATGGCTGTATGCCTGTTGCTGCAGCAGAGGGAGTGACATGCCTTTTGCAGATTTCATAATCAAGGAGTTAGGGTAAAAGTAGTTTTTTCTTTCCTGTAGACAATCTCAAAATTGAAAATTTAAGGAAAAAGGTGCCAAATATCTAGTGGTCAGCACCAGTCATGGTAGCCTCCAGTTCTCCCCTCTTCTTCAGTGCTGCTGGGGACTCTCCATCCCTTCTCCTAAAGTTGCTCCACTTTATCCAGCCTCACTATGTGGACCCTGAAGGCAGGGGTAGTAAGGAGGGCTCTAAAAGTAGCGCTCTTACACTCATGGCAATAAACGATTTTACTCCCAGACTCTTTGCCTCAGGTACCATTCAGTGCAAAATGGTGCAGGTGATGAACTGATTGTTTTCTGAAACATATAAGAACTTCAGAGATAAATCTACTGATTTGTGCAGAAGGCAGCATTAAAAATATACAATCAGTAAGGATAAGAGGAAAATCTACTGTTTGTATAGAAGAAGAATGCTTTACAGCCCTAATCCATTACTAAAGGTTCCCATTCATCCTTGGCAATGAGATCAATTTGTGCTGAAAATTTAGTGCTATATGCGTGAATTGGAAGTGATCTTATTAGTATTTTACTACATCAGGTCTGATAAACTCCTCTATCTATTTCAGTTAAGCTTCTATTGATCCACTTAGGAGATCAATTTGGCTTTCATTATTTCTGGAGGGGCGATTTAATTTGTCTCAGATTGAAGTTATTAAAAAAATGTAATTTAGCAATTTGGGGGGGGGGATGAGCGTGCACTATCTCACATGCACACACAGACACACACAAAGGTACACATTTCTGTAGCAGAGCTGCCTGTATGATGCTTTGAGTTTGTCCTCTTGCTTCTTCAGTTCCTGTTACTGTAGTTGGATCAGCCTTCAGTGGCTGAACTGCAATACAGCTGTAGAAAGAAAAAGCTAATGGGTAACAGAGACTTCTCTAAGTTCATCTGCAATCAAAGCTCCATCTGCAAGTCACAAAGGGCAGTACAGGTGAAAGGTTTCCTATTTCCAAAAGAGGGTGGAGGGTGGCTGAAGAAGACAACAGATAGGTGTGATGTCTAAATCCTGGATAAATGTCAACTGCAAATAATGTCATTGCTTTGAGGAAGGAGGATGCTTTCCTATTTCTATAAAAAAATGATCAGAAGGATGGAATGCTTCTAAAAGGAAAGGCTGAGAGAGCTGGAGTTGTTCAGCCTGGAGAAGAGAAAGCTCTGGGGAGACCTTTTAGTAGCCTTCCCTAGAGGGGATCTACAAGAAAGATGGGGACAGACCTTTTAGTAGAGACTATAGCAACAGGACAAGCAGCAATGATTTTAACTAAAAGAGGGCAGATTTAGGCTAGATACAAGGAAGAAATTTTTTATTATGAGGACAGTGAAACTGGAACAGGTTGCCCAGAGAGGTGGTGAATGCCCCATCCCCAGAAACAGTCAGGATCAGGCTGAATGGGGTTCTGAGCAACCTGTTCTAGTTGAAGATGGCTCTGGTCATTGCAGGGGCGGCTGAAACTAGATGACCTTTAAAGGTCCCTTCCAATTCAAACCATTCTATGATTCTATGATTTTTATCAGGTACGTTATGCAATGCCCATAAGTGGATTGGAGCAGGGAGGGAAGGATTGTGAGAAAAGCCCCTTTCTTTAAAGTATCTGCTAGTGGTTTTTGGTCTATGGTACACCAGGGAAAATAGAAAAGGCTCCTGGAGGTGAGCAATAAAGACAAGACCCAGGACCTTGGCCTACATGAGGATTTATGTCTTGCATTCATATGGGGTAAATATTCCCTTCCCCATTTCCCATCAACAATGCCGGGATCCAGGACTGTGCCTCTTGTGGCCACCAATACCAGGAGGAAAAAAATTGCACAAGTAAAAGGCTACACTCATGGTGAATTTGAAACAGTTTTTTAGTACTGCCATGGTAATTAGGCATCGCTGCACTTCGTCCCTGAAGTGCATGAAGTTGAAATGGAAAATCACAAAAAGAGGTGGGAGAAAAGCCATAAGAAATATCCCTGCTGCATTATTTTTCTCTGTAGAGATGTCATGGACTAGTCCTGTTTATTTATACCTGTATTAGCATAAATCCAACTTCAATTTTTCAAAAGCTATTTTGCTATAAGACTACTCTGTGTCTTCACCATTGTTCACACTCCACAGTCAGATGAAGTTATTAGCAGAAGGCCTATAAATTCAAATTATTAAACTGAGTATCTCCCATTCAACTGAAACAAACTCAGGGTAACAAATTGAAAACATAAAACCTTTCTAAATTGAGAGATAGACCTCTCGAACAGAGACCTGAAAACTCTGAGTCGTCTAGCAAAGACAATTGGCACTATGCATGCACTGTCTGGCTTTGTGAAGTAAAAACTGTGAACATATTTGTCATGGTTTCCACTGAGGCAAAAGAAGACTGGTGGTGAATCTGATCTGATGTACAAGACTCTCAAAAATTTCTAAGTGACTTGGGAAGTCTGTACGCTCCCTGTGGGCAGATCTCAACATTTACATGGATGCAAGTGTCCGGCCTGTGCAATTAGGCTGAGTTAATATCATTGTCCTGTTTCTAAGAGGCAGCAGATGTTACAGTCTTGCAACCTGTCTTCTCATCAGAGGGAAATTGGGGATATAAAGGCCAGAGTTTCCTTGTGAAACAACTTGTTTATGTCCACAGTCTCTGCTGTAAAACTTGTAAAACAGCATACGGAAATCTCCTTTTTCAGAACCTGGTGCTAAAGCTACTTATTCACCTCAGTAGCTGTCAATAGATGGCTGTGAGTCAGAGCATGCAATATCTTGCTTTTCCAACACCCTCATTCCACTGGAAGAGACCCTTAGTAGCAGACATGAGCACAGTCAGTATTGCTGCAAGGAAACGTTATGGATTCACAGGGAGCAGAAGACCTTCTTGTGTGGGACCTAGCAATGCCTGCCCATAAGGCCCTGCAAAATGATGCTTGAATGAGCCCCAGCTGTTGAAATGTCCTGATGTTTAGAGCTCTTTAAAACATGGCATTAAGCTTGTGTTCCTTTATGAATTATTGCCCTTTATAGTGCAAACTTTTGTGAAACTCCTAATCTCAGAAAAAAACTGTCAAATCTAAACACTGGGATACATCATTACCGGTTACTCATCATTTCTATGGATTACAATACTAGTAATAGTAATTATCATTACCGCTGTATATTTTCTTTCTGGTAGTATGGCAATTTCTGCACCATATGTGTGCTATTCAGACAGTTCCTTTTACAATACTTACTCAGATTGCTGATAAGTGTGCAATTCGCAAATGCAGTCCCCAGCTGAGTAGTCTATTCCTGGTTAGCAAACTACTTCTGACACCTATTAATAGGTACGTGCTTAAGTGCTTTTCCAGGTGTGACTTTAACACAATATTGGACAGTGTGGGCCTAGTAGAAGGCAAAACATTTTAACATGCTGTACAGTAAGCCACCATTTATCTCTCCTGCTTGTAACCTTTTTTCTGAGGGACGAATTTTTGTTTAGCATAAGGGACAAACCACGCTAAGCGAAAGAATAATGTTTCTGTCTTGCATTCTTGTTCCATTTAAACTTTGCAAAATTGGCTTTTTGGTTATCAAACTTGCACAGATTAGGAAAAGGGAAAGGAAGAAAGAATTGTTGTAGGACTATGTAAAGATAAGTCCCACAGCTGCTATGAAAGAAGAGCTCTCTTGCTATAATGTCAAATAAAGAAAAAAGGGGAAAAAAAAAGAAAATCAACAGAATCAATTCTAAAAGCCCTCTGGTCCCTATATGGGAGGAATTAGTGTGTAAAGCAACTATGTCCCTCAACCTTTCATCCCTGGGAAAGGTGAAATTTTAAGCCATGATATCCTCCATTACTCATCTCATTAGTCGTCTTACTATTATAATTAATATTGCTAGGCTAGATGCCTGCATTCCAGCTTTTAACCTACCCCCAGTGAACAGGGAGTGGAACTAATCAGCTCTCTCATGGCTGGCTGTCCCTCTGTGAAATATCATCAAAAATGCAAGCACATTTTGTGAGAGGGGGAAAGATGTTGCTCTGGAAGGCTTGTTTTAATGTCAGAGCATTTTATAAATGGACCTCAGGAATTGGACATTTCCCTAGTTATGTTTATGAAATAATTTACAATCTCAAAGGGCAGAGAAATTCAGTTCAGGATTAAAATTGCTCTGGTTTCTCACATTTCTCTACACCTCTGCCTGTTTTAGACGTTGATCTATTTCATCATAGGGGTCTTAAATCTGCAGACAGGAAAAAATGGGTTGGAAGAGACCTCTACAGCTTGTTTGGTCCAGCATCCTTATCTAAGATGAGCAACTTCTACCCTGGACTAGGCTGTACAGGGCCATACCCAGTGGAGTTTTGCATGCCTCTAGGGATGCTGACAGCACAGCCTTTCTGGGCAGTCTGCTCCAGCGCTGGACCACCCTCGTGGTCCACTCTGCTCCTTAGCTCAACTGGTGTCTTTTGCCTCTTGCCGTTTCACTGTTATTCCTCTAAGAAGCGTCTGGCTCTTCCATAAAGCCTGTTACTGGACAGCTGAGGATTTACTTCTTTACACTGGATGGCTCCCTTGGCATCTTCTCACAGATTCCCAGACAGCTTCATGGCCCTTTACTGGACTTGCTCCAGCATGTCCATGTCTTGATGGTATCGGAGAGCCCAAAACTGGGAACACTACTCCAAACATGGTCTCAGAAGTGCTAAAAGGAGGAGCATAATAATTTTCTTGAGTTGCTGCATGCAGTCTTACTAGTACAGCCCAGCTTGTGTCAACCTTCAACACTGTAAGATCATACTGAAGAGAAGTGAATATTTAAGAGATAAATTAAATTGGAACTACTAACGAGGAATAAACATAACCCTGAACAAAGGAATGGTTTTCAGTACAGCATCCCGGTTTCAGTCGTCTGCAATTGTTTGAAGCTTCTGCTTTAGGCAGAAACCTTGGAATAGTCATAAAGATTCACTTTAGACACTGATTATAGACTTCTACACTTAATGTGTAAAAGTGGGGCTCAGAACAAGCAGGCAACTCCACCTACAGAACCTGAGATATGATGCAGAAGGGGCATTTGCAACCTTGGAGCTGAATCAGTGCCTTTGGGCTCTGTCCTTCATTATATTTACAGACAAAACAACGATAACCTCTCACTGTGAAGTTAAATGTGAGATTCAGCATACCCATCCACACCTTCAGATGTTGTATGTGAAACTGGGTATGTGTTTTCTTCAAAATGCGTGTTTTCATTCTCAGTCTTTCCTCCAAGGCACTGCAGTGTTTCCTTCAAGGTGCTGCAGTCCTTTCTTCTTCAGGGCAGATATTCATGATCTAAGGGAAATTTAGCCTTAAACCAGGTATCTTCAGATATTTTTCTGTCTTACTAGTCTAGCTCTACAAATGACATTTTACGAGGTAAAACAGAGAAAAGGAAGGGACAGGATGCATTTAACATTTGCTTAGATATGTTAGAAATGTGGGATCATCTGACCACCATCACAGACAACTGCACTATTGATGTCTGGGTTAGAAGGGTCTACAAAACATCTACTCTACTTGTCACCAGCCTGCAGAGGTTGCAAATCACTCTGATACCCAATAATCAACATAAGACTTGTAGTAAGTGATTCAAAGGCAAAAATAGTAATGAACTACAGGGAGCAGCACTGGAGAGAAGACAGAGTTAAAAACAGAGAAGAACTGAGATTAGGTCCTTTGTATGCATATGAACATAAAGACCAGTGTCCTGTGTCCCTGTGGCACAGCATTTTGTCGGGTAGAATACCAATCTGAGCCTAGGGATCCCTTTGCACTCCACACAATGGAGAGTTAATGCTGCCATCTCTTTTGTCCTTGCCAAGCCAATAGGAGATAAAATCTGTCTAGACATGAAATCTGGCTTGCAGGCTGAGTATGCGAGTGTGTAAGTAGAACAGGGAATTGGGGACATTAGACATTATTACCACTAAGAGTCTGTAAACCTTTAGACAGTGTTTGCAACACTCCAGGGGAAAGCAAACCTCTCTCACTGCATGGCATGGAACCACACATTCCAGGCAAATAAGGACAGAAAATAAGAGGATTAAAATCACAGAAATAGCAACCCAGGCCCCTATCAGACCCAAGATAATAGTGAAATAATATCTTACTTTTAGGATTTGGCATGTACAAGTATCCTCTAAGAAAAACCCCAGGTGCTACTGCTGATGGAATAGTTAAGGCAAGTTTGGATCTTAAAACCAAAAAAGAGCATAGTTTCATTTGTAAATACAGCTCACAGCATCACCACCCCTGCCCCAACTATGAGGCAAATTTTCACATCTCTTGAATTTTTAGCGTTTTTTAAGAGCTTTTTCCTGACACAGACACATATATCTGTACATACAAATGGTGAGCTGTTTTTGTGGAAGAATATGGTCAGGAACAATTAATTACTTTTACCCACAGGCACCACTGCAATGACCAAACTCAGCTCCATGGTTAGAGAAATGTAGACCTCAAACTTCTGGTGCTCCTAAGAGAAGAAAAAGTATATATTTTATGATCAGTTGTTGAAATTTATGGCATTGAAATAAAGAGCTAGCTAGAGGCTGACTCAGCAGAATGTACTTGCTGGCAGAAGAATGCTTAAGTTATTTTTGAGGGGGAGAGCATGTCATCTAAATTAATGTAGAGGAATTGCCTCATAAGTCATCTCTACAGTTGTGCTGCACTACACTAGTGGGAAGACCAGAGTTCAATGCTATTCTCATTTTGCAGATGTAGTACCGATTCATCTGGTTTGGATCTTCATGTCATTTTACACAGGCTGGTTGTAATGATACTCAGATGAGGCAGAGGAGCACACTAGCTGGACCATTAAACCCACTATTAAATCCAAGCTAACTCTTCAAGGAGTATACTTCCCGTACTATGAGGCTGCACAGTGCTGATAACTCCAGTGAAAAATTTGAAATACAGTGTATTTCACCAAAAAAAGAAAGAAATACAAGAAACACTTCAGAGTGGGCAACACTGCACCATTATTACTGTGGTTTTCCTCTACCTGCAGGGAAACCAAAGCAATTACATGTTAAAACATATACTCACCCCAAGTGTTGCATTGTGTAGACCTGCATTTCAAATTTACTGTGAGGTATCTGAAGAAGCTAGTATTTGAAAACAGAGGTAGTGGAAAGCAGAGCTTGTTTTCACAGTTTTGAGATACTCAGAAGCTCTGGAGCTTGGGATACTTTTACTTAAAGAAAAAAAAAAGGGGGGGGGGTGAGGGAAAGCATGTATATGAAACTTCCAATGAAAAACTAGGGAAAACTTTGGGGAAAAATCCCTCCATAGAGCCCCTTACCTGTGCCAGCCTGCAAGTGGGATCAGCTCTTCAGCCATAAATCATGGAATAATTTCTGGGATCTCAACAGAAAAGATGCTTCCAGGACAGACCTGGACAGTTTCTGACGATTGTTTCACCTGGCTGGAAACTAGTCATACTTCTCATGGCACCTATCACCAAAGTCAGCATATTTGTATTTAGTATTTTGTGTTTTAGAAACCTGATGCATTTCAGTAAAAACTTATTTTGCTGGAAATTTTCTGGCTTGCTTTATATGAGGTATTCTCTTAGACAAGCTTTGGCATTTAGTAAGACAATTCTCTGGTCTGGCTTTGCTCCAGCAAGACATGGCCTCATTCCAGACCGCTGTTAATGACAGTGCAAGAGTGACACATACCAGTTTGCTCATTATTGTGCAGAAGAAGCAAACTGCACAAAATAGTCTATTTAACACTAGGGAAAATGTAAACCTCACAGGGTTTAGAGGTGGACTAAATATACTTAGGCACTGGCAACTGTAAGAAGCATTATGTAATCACGCGTTCATGCTTTTATTGAGTACAAAATTCATTTGGGAAGAAAAGTGGAGAATACTTCACTCATAAGTGGCATTGCTGGTAAGGAGATAGCTGATTTCTCTAGAGGATTGCTTGATGAGGGATTGATATTTTGTTCCCTCAGCTTTACTTCAGTTTTTTAGAATAGAAACTCTTCCTGTTACAAATTATAACCTTCCTTTTCTAAGCAAACGTTTCATTCTTTCTGATAGCTATTCAAGGTTTTAGCACTTTGTGACAATACTTTGAAAACTAAGAAAATGCCCTTTAGCTCCCAGCATATCTATTTTGAAATTCATCCCTTGCACTGTTTGTATGCTGACTGTAACACCACCGAAACAGAATTGAGGTGCTGATGACACGCTTGAGCAAAAGGAAATCATATAACCCAGGACATTCAGTAAAGCCCTGAAAATGACTGAAGTGTACCAGAGAAAGCAAAAAGCTGTAGCTCTCTTTTCAAAATGGCTTGCTTCTGAGGCTCCTTTTCTCAAAGGATTGAGCTGCCAGAAGACCAGCAAGAGCCTTGTTATGAGTCAAAGAAAACATCTCTACAGTGTCTCCAGAAATTGGACTAATTTCTGTGTGCTGTTGCGTTGGATGGTCTCATAACAAAAGTTTGAAGATGGTACTTAAACACCGTAGGAAGTGCAGAGAAGGGCAAAAAGCGTACTGTGGGGAATTAAATGAGTATGTTATGTATGAGAAGAGGCTTGGAAAGTACAGTATCTCTAGGCCTAGAAAGAAGGTGACAGAAGGGGATCTAATTGCATTATATAGTCCCTAAGGAGGTTCATGCAATAACGTATGACAGAATGTGTTCACACTTGAAGGGAATGGATAAGCAATCCATAGACCTTGTTTGAAAGGAAGGAATGAAAAGTTCAGAATAACCATGAAGTCCCAATTATTTTTCCCAGAAGGCTCTTGACAACATAACACTAGGCTAACAAATGAACTAATTATACCAGAGGAGAAAAAAAAAAAAGACACATATATCCACACATACAGGTATATTTCAAGGATCAGATGTATTATATCACCAGAGATGAAAAGCATTTGTTAATCACTCATAAATAGTGCAGAAGCATAGGTATTTCTGCCTACTTTTTGTCTACATTTTTTCACTTCTATTGTGCATCTGCCTGTCTTTTCTTCTTTCCCTTCTTTAATTTTCTTAAGCAAGGAAAAGGGCATAGGAAACCACCCTTTCCACATGACATAAGGTTTCACGAACTGTTGCTACGTAAGCCCCTTTTCTGTTCTGGTGCCTTGGAAATGCTGATGGACTGAAAGAGAGAGGTGGCTCTTTCTGCTGTTGGGGAGAAGAATTATGCACTTTGGCCCCAAAAAGTCTTCAGCGGAGGGTTCCCCATTGTCTGGAGCATGAAGGGAGACCTTCTGGTCAGCGGTGAAAGTCTTTATAACAGAAGACTGTACCTGTACTGTTCTTCCGGCACCACCAGGTGAAGGCCAGTGTCCAGGGCTTGCCTGGATGGGGAAGTTTACAAGAAGAAACTGGACCTGCCCTTTTGAAGCCAGTCCCTCTAAATGGAGATAGACATCAGCTTGGCTTTAATAGCACGTTTGCCTGAGTAAAGATTAAGGGTCTCAGGACTGGTGGAGGGTTTTGTTATGTGCTTTTTTTGTTTATTCTGACCAAAAGGGGGGAAAAAACCCAAACAACAAAGCAAATTTGGCAAACGTGCTATGTGGAGGAGAACAAGAGGGTCAAGACAAATTTGTGACAGTGGGTCACACCACTGCAAGCTACACATTTTTTTCAAAGCGTAGACAAATTACTAATGTAATTATGTTCAGCTGCAACAATGACAGCTATGTTTACAGAAAAGGTAACAATGACTGCTGCAGGCAAAGCAGTAACACGGTGGAGATTTTTCCACTGTGAGGTTACCCTGACTTTGTACATACAGATGTATCCCCCAGTGTCCAGCTGAGACCTTGTGACCCACTGGTACCGTGTGCTTCAGGCAAAGCAATTGCTGTAGCCAGAGGCACATAAGGGGTAAATGCACTTTCTGTGGCTTTTGCCTGCATTTGATTTCCATCTTAAATCACCTTGTAAACATAAACCATGCGAACCTGCACACTACAGCTGTGACACCTGCCCCTCCACAAAGCACAGCAAAGCTCCTCAGCAGACTCCAGCCACCCTGGCTCTGCCATGGGGTTGGGCTTGCTCAGCTGCTCTGGTGGCCAACCTCCAGTGTCTCAGACCTCTCACTGCTTGTGAGACATGTACTTCAGCAATGGTTTTCATCAAGAATCTCAACATATTCAGCTGGTGTGCGTAAGAGCTCTCACCAGCCTTCTCTGAGGGTTTGTCAGTATAAGAAAGGTAGAATAACGATACAACGAGAGAACACTGCTATTCTTCCCTGCATGTTTTCCTAGGTTATTCTGAGATGACATCTGCGGCGCAGTGACTCAGCTTATGCAGCCCTCCAGTCTCCCAGGGTGATAGGAATCCACCAGTCCACACGCCTCAGATTTTTATCCTATGCTGTAAATAAGGAGATGTAAATGTGGACAGTAAGGAGATATGTGGGAAGAAGAATGGGAAAAGATTGCTCATCTGGTCATTTGGATATCTCATATGTTGTGGTCGCACACCCATCATGAGAATTCTGTATATTGGTCACATTTAGCAAAATCAAGCTGTTTGTGCAGAGGTGTCTGCGCTAGTGAATTTGTTCCAATGTTATAAGGTTATATTTTCTGAACTATGAAGGCACTTTGAAATAACTCGAATCTACAGCTGAATTTTCTGTGCTAATGGGCAATGCGTTTTTTTTCTCTTTAAGATGTTTAACTGGTCCAGGCGGTAGAAATGACCTTGTCAGAACAATTATTTGTTCCCGAATATCTTGAGAAATGCACAGAGTATGCTGTTAACTGTTTAATCTGGAAAGCTCAGAACCTGTTGACGGTGAATCATAGAGGATCACTCTTCCTATGCTTCCAGGTTGTATAATACCAGCAGGCAGGAAATTAACTTTCCGTCACAAAGCTTTAAAAGTCACTTTGAACTATATATCAAAAGAAACTGTATATCGTCTGTCACTGGTGTTCCTTTTCCATGGAGTAGACTCCCATTGACTCAGAACTGTCGCTGCTGAAAGTTCCTGCACTGAATGAAGAGGAGCTCAGTGCCTGACCAGCAGTCCACTGATGGGGTTTGAAGTGTGGCACAGGGATCACATGTTAGATGGGTAGCTGCCAGGTTACACACTTGGCAGGACTGGGAACTTTCTAGGGTACTTTTGGTATTCTTTTGGGGTTAAATCTGCTCTGATGCACTGATTTATGGCGGTTGGAAATGCAATGATTACTCTGAGTAACAAAAAAGAGGGACTCATTCATACTCTGAAAACACAATTCCCGAATGCATAGCTGTGTTTTATCTCCAATTACATGTTCCTGGAGGTGAAAACCATCCCTGTTTAGATGCTGAAATCTTCAGATATTGCCTTGTTGAAAAAGTGTGAGATAACTGAAGTGTCTGAGCATGTGCAGAGTAGAAGCACAACCAAAAAAAGGGTGTTTTTTGCATTTTTTTGTGGGGGTAGTTGTATTCGTGGCACCAATCTTATGCCTTTACATTTGTTCTTTGCACAGCAGAGATCTCCACAATGTCAAGCAGAAACTTGGCATGGGAAAGGTCAGCAAGATGCCTAGAAATAAAGATAAGATTGCCTGCTCATCATGGCAATACCCAGGTCCCTGCATGGGCCTGCTCTGATAGGATTCTCTCTATTGCAGTGTCTCTGGGTGCACTGTGAGAGCCCAAAGCGGACAGCAAGTTCCAGAAGTTCTGGCGGATGGAGTCACCACTAGGGGGGATTTGTGCGGTGTGTTGGATGGCTAAGGTCACTCCCAACGTGTCTGTCTTCAGTACTGGGGTGTTCCTGGGACCTGTGATGGCCATAAGAACGAGCAGGAAGAAATCCGGAAAGGATACAGCCCAGTATCCATCACAGCCTCCGTCCTACAGGCAGCTACATCCTCCTGCCTGTCCTCTGCCCTTAATTCCCCCCTGGGTCCCTGAGCCAGAATGCACTAGCTCCTTCACATATTTTTAGATGACAGCATGGCTTGAAAACACACTAGAGCATATGTTTGAAACCCAGATAACAGAAAGCCAGATCTTGCTGGGAAAAATTCCCATTCAATATATTTTCAAACAAGACATGCTGCTGTAAGGTTCTATTACTCAAAGTCACGTGATACAAAAAAAAAGTACCGAATATTTAATTTTAATTTAGTAGAAACAGCTTTGATTTGAGGTAGGCTGCAACTGTCTCCTGAAAAAATAATTTATAGACCTTAATTGTAAAAAGGAAAGAAGCCTTTTGCTTCAAAGAACCCATCAGCAAGCTGTCTTTCGTGTTTTGTCAGTAAGCAAAGCTGAGAGCAAATAACAGATGGGTATATCCCTTAGCGCCAGCAATGAATGTTCATGAAATATAGCACAATCTCCCTTCAGTGTGTTATGTTTTTTAACAGTAGTAGTAAGTGTGGGGCAGGATGAACAATGAGCTCAGATGAAAGATCCTTTTTTTCTTGTTCTGAGAAGATGGCAGTGCCTGGCATTTGGGCAATGAATATTATTGTGCTGTGATTGTTGAAGCAGAGACAAACAGCTCTGGCAGACATGTGGAATGGATTTTAGGGGGTGATAGGAGCATGAGGAAAGGTTTTGGGTCTGGATTCAGATCCCCAAAAGGGAACAAAAATTCCAGTTTTCTTATATACTGCCACGTCAATAGGCAAATAAGCCTGTTCTAGTCATGGAAAAACCTAAGATTAGATTCCCAAGTGGGTTTAGTGCTGCAATATGAAAATTGCAGGCCCAGGGCAGGGGCAGAAGGAGAGGCAGTTTGCATTGCTCAAATTGCTGGATGGAGTACTAGAGGGAGCATGGCCATGTTAGATCAACAACCCTCCTGGGCACACAGCCTAGCCTGGTTACCGATGGATGCTGTGCTAACATAGCTGGGACCTTTCTGATATTCCTGCTCACTTAAATACAACTGCCCAGCTTAGTAGATATATCTTAAAGGCTAAGACCTGGGTTTGTAAAAGCCTGCACGTTGAGTGGGGAGCTGCTTAGCCTGACCAGCAGAAAGGAAAAGAAGGGTTTAGATGCCTTTCTCAGCAATGAGAGAGGGAAAGGTCCCTCTCCGTTCAGGGTGCACAGCTAAGAAGGCTGGCTAGGAGCTGAGTGAAAGCTGGCCAATGTCTCCCCCTCCAAACGAGCAAGTGAACAGAAAAGTCCAATGAATGGTGGGCTTGGAGCCCAGTTGCTCCAAGCTCTCTGAGGGCTTGAGGGGATTTTGTTTTCTACCACTACCTGAAAAAAGAGAGATGCTAACTCCCTCTCAGCATAGGGCTGGGTTCCTCACTGATTGAATATTGAATCAGTTTTCACAAAAAGAGACGCTTCAGCAGGAGAAATACAGCATGTCCCTAGGTGGTGAGGGAAGTGCCTGCTGGTGAATGCCCCAGGGTATTTGCTATGGCACAGATGCTGTGTGTGTATGCCCAGCCTGCCATAGTTCTGCGTGCTAAAGCAGATTATAACTCAGTATTTTCAGCATGTAAATTCCAGGTGAAGGCACTTTCAGTACCAGATGGAGAGCTAAGTCTCATCTGGAACATCTATTTCTTACTTTCCATTTACAAAATGTACCACTGTTTTGCATACGTTCACTATCTGTTAGTTTATGCTTAGCTACTCAGCTGTTATTCTGGCTGTATTTTATAGGAAATGTTGGAGGGCCAGATGGTTAAACAGTGGAAATCAACCAATTCTACTAACATCAACTGATTTTCATAAGCTGGGATTCTGGGTCCTTTGAGTTAACTTGTCTGTGTTCACACACCTGGTTTGGTTTAATAGAGAAGTAATATGTGATATATTTGCAAACAAATGGACACATGCAAATTGTAGTGGTGCTTCAGTTGTGATAGTTTAGACCTGGACTGTTAAATAAGTTTTGGAGCCATGAGACTTAGTCTGGCCTGCTATTCACATTATCATACAGTTTATAGGTATAAGTGAAGTTGTGCTAGTTCCACCATTATCAGAGCTTCCCAAATACTTCACAACTGCACTCATGGTAGTTTGGATGTGAGCTGAGTTTAACTTCGTTTAAAACTTGCAGTACTATATCTGAAAAAAAAAAAAAAAAAAGAAAAGGAGTTTGGATGAGGTGATGTGAATTCAGATTAAACTCAAGTTCAGACAGAATTTCACTTGGGTCAGATCCCTTATGTGCTAAGGAACAATAAAATTAAAGGATTTCACACTCATTCAGATTAGAGTTGAAGGGATATTTTACATAAAACTCTACGAAACCAAACCAAAACTCTGTGAAACCAAAAGCACAGACATTTTAGCACTCATGTAATGTAAAAATAAATGAATAATATTTGATTGAGCTCATAAAATGCAAAAAAGGTTTTGGGAATTTCGTAAGCAGACAGACACAGATATGGCTTTTGTTTTGTGCAGTGGTTTTTACAGTTACATTGTTAAATGCATATCAGAACAGCTGTAAAATTCCTGCACATATGTAGAACTGGGTTCCTTGGAATATTTATCATGCTGTCAGGGAGGAATCTTTCCAATGTTATTTAGTAGCTATTTGATTTTATATTTTTTTTGTTCATTCAAAGGCATATTAACTTCTTGTGCATGTGTACCAAAGAGTAATCTGGATTGAAAGAGCACTTTACGTGAAGAAGAAATAAAATCTGAGAAGTGTTTAGTTACCAGTACTACTGAATACTATACCAATGCCTATAAGAGTTATTTGTATCCATTACATATAAAGAACCAACTGAGGAAAAACTAGTGATAAAACACTATGTAGACATTATGGGGTTCTGATAGTAAAAAGAGAAATGCATGAGTGTTTTATCATATCTTCAGACTCCCAGGACACTTATATACCTGTATGATATTTTTCTAGTTTCAACACTTTCATTGCCCTTTACCACTGTGAGGAGCAATATAATTTTTCTGCAATTATGGCTTCTAGTGGTCAGTCTAGACACAGGTTTCTCATGACGAACATCTCCATCAGCACAATATTTTGCATATTTTTCCCATAAAACTGATTGATAGAATCATTGAATGGAAAGGGCCATAAGATCATCTAGTTCCAACCCCCTGCCATGGGGTCACCAAACCATGTTACCCTAGGCTCTGCTGAGCATAGCCTTGAACACTGCCAGGGATGGAGCATTCACCACTTCTTTGGGCAGGCACTTCCAGTGCCTCTCCACCCTCACAGTAAAGAACTGCCTCCTTTTATCCAAGCTAAACTTCCCCTGTTTAAGTTTGAACCCACTGCCCTTTCTCCTGTTGCTACAGTCCCTAATGAAGAGTCCCTCCCTGGATTCCTTGTAGGCCCCCTTCAGATACTGGAAGGCTGCTATGAGGTCTCCACGCAGCCTTCTCTTCTCCAGGCTGAACAGCCCCAACTTTCTCAGCCTATCTTCATATGGGAGGTGCTCCAGTCCCCTGATCATCCTCATGGCCCTCCTCTGCACTTGCTCCAACAGTTCCATGTCCTTTTTATGTTGAGGACACCAGAACTGTACACAATACTCCAAGTGAGGTCTCACGAGAGCAGAGTAAAGGGGCAGGATCACCTCCGTCGACCTGCTGGTCACACTCTTTTTGATGCAGCCCAGGATACGGTTGGCTTTCTGGACTGCAAGCGCACACTGCCGCCTCATGTTCATTTTTTCATCGACCAACACCCCCAAGTCCTTCTCTGCAGGGCTGCTCTGAATCCCTTCTCTGCCCAACCTGTAGCTGTGCCTGGGATTGCTCCGACCCAGGTATAGGACCTTGCACTTGGCATGGTTAAGCTTCATCAGGTTGGCATCAGCCCACCTCACAAGCGTGTCAAGGTCCCTCTGGATGGCATTCCTTCCCTCCAACATATCAACCGAACCACACAGCTCGGTGTCATTGGCAAACTTGCTGAGGGCGCCCTCAATCCCACTGTCCATGTCACTGACAAAGATGTTGAAGGGGATTGGTCCCAACACCAAAGCCTGAGGGTCACCACTCATTGCCTGCCCATCTCCATTTGAACACTGTGCCAAAATGTCTTCTTGTCTGCTAAATTCTAGTGTCGTGGGGGATCGGGGAGCTTGAAGATATTTCTTGCATAACAGAAACCCTCCTAAAATTTGTCAGAACTTAAGGGTGGAGGGAGAAGAGAAACATTCTTTTTATTTATTTATTCACTCAAAAAAATCAGATTTTCTGTTGCTAAAGCAAGTTTTTATTGCTTTCATTTGCAATAGCAGTTGTAGTTTTTCAGAATTTCAGTGGGAGCTTCAATACTAAGAAATGCTCAGTTTTCAGTTTGCACACTCAGAGCTGTTTCTCAGAGCCCAAAGACACAGAGCTCATCCTTTGCTATCAGCAGATGACAGATAACTGACTGCCTATAAGAGCCTTGACTTCCTGTTTGCTCAAAGCAAACCTCTTCCAGCAAGCCTCACTGCTGGCTTGGATACCTCCCTGAGAACAAGCAAACATCAGGAGACTGCTATCTGCAGCCCGTTTATTTTTTTACATTTCTCACTGTACTTTCAGTCAAATTGAAGGCTTTTTAGAAGGTTTTGATGGCTCGCTGTTGAGCTGGACTCCAGAGCTGCTGTGGTTGCCTTTCTCCCAGCAATACCCACTAGGTGGTAGCATCAACCCAGCCGAAAACTCCAGCTAATGCAGGCATTGCGAGGTGTGCCTTCAACATGTCGCCGCGATCGTGATTTGCCTTTTTGTGGAAGAAAACGGTGCTCTTTCTGTTCTGTTGCATTTCGTGCTGCTTCTGGGGAGAGGGGTTCTCCCCATGAAACGCAATAGTAGCGTTTATTAAGAGGTGAACTGACTTCCAGGAATAGGGATGCACCCACAGTGACTTCTTGAAGATCAGCCTGAATGAAGACTGTTGAGAGAAGTAAAGGAGATAAAAATGATCTAACAGATGATTTTGGTTTTTACCCTCAGCTTACAGATTCACTGCCTTGTATCCTTTGCATACCCTAATTGTGCACTGCAATCTTTAAAATAGATTACAGATAAGAGGAGGGTCATTAATTATGTCTAAGAAGGAGCTATATTTTAGCAGTTACAGTTTGCAACATGCTATCCTTGCTAGTGTTCAAATTTACTGCTTGCTTAAATGCATCATTTGGGACAGAAAACCTGGCCCTTGTTCTGCATTTGTTTTATATTTTTATCACTATAACTACTCAAAATCAGTATTCTTTCAGAAGGTAGAGTTTCAAAATGGAGTCAGGAGTGCAAACTCCTGTTTTGTTTTTTAGGGGGCTGGATTCAGAGAATACCTAGAACAACAGAAAAATGGGATTTAATTTCCCAAGCCAAATGTTATCTGCTGTGTTTTAAAAGACATCTTTCCTTAAAAACTCTTTTCTGTTTTTGCTGTCCTCTTAATCTTTTTAGGTAATTTAGAGTGGCAGGTATAGCAAATCAATATGATGAGAAGGGGGTTGAAGATATTTAGTAAGTTGAGCAGCAACTGTTAAATGTTCAGAGGGGAAAGCAGGTGTTTTTTTGTCCATGAATAAATGAGAAAAGGCAATAATTTACTGAAGATTAGTGAGGAATAAGGAAGGATTCTTGTATGTGCAGTGTGTATTTCACAGAGCATAGTGAATGAGACATGGGTCAATGTGCATTTTTCCAGTCATGTCTTGCTGAAGTGTTTCAAATTATGGGATCTTCTTGTTTTCCGTCATACTGTTCTTAAGCTAGCATGGAAATTACATAAAGACTAACAGTGAGAGTATGTTAAAACTCCAGATATTTTGCTCAGAAAGAAGGTAGTGACAAAATTAAAGCATTACCTCAGCTATACTAATGAGATGCAATCGCACTGCAGTCTTTAATTACATGGTCGTTTGGACCACATCTTCAATGCATATAAATTGCTATGATTTTATTAAAGGCAATGCCAGGATACACTAGCAGAGAATGTGACTACCTTTCTTGAACAGATCAATTTTCTGGAGAAGTACATTCATTTACTTGAATTAAAAGAAGTACTATGTATAAAGTATTTTAATGGCTACTTGTCCACCGGTGTATGAGGTTACACAAATTAACTGAGAGAGTGCACCAGGAAATGTGTTGTTATTATATTTCACCATTAAACACTGATAATGTACTTAAAGACTGTATCATCATACATATGTGCAGGGGGCAGAGCCCTGGAAACCATTTTTGGTTGGTGGCTGCCTAACTGTGCAGTTTCCCGATTCCCTTAATGTGTAATTTTATAGGGCTGCCCTGGAGCCCTCTTTGAATATTACTGCAGCATTTCTTTCATATACCTCTAAACCTGCCAGGATGCAAATACAGCACTACTAATGCCTCAGCCTATTTTTGTTTTGCATCAGCAGTTAAGGGGAAAGAAGCTAAATCTAATATTTTTAGCCCTCCCCATACAATTACCTTGATTATAAATGCATAATAGGTTTAGATTCCCTGTGCTAATTTGATGCAGGTTCCCTGTGAGCATTAATGGTTGCTATTAAATGCTGACCAGCTTTCAGTAGCCCAATAGGTGGTAGGCTAGCACAAAGCTACTGGCTCAGTCACATCTTTCGGACAGTGAGGCAGCAGGGCTGGATTTAAGTGTCAGCTGCTCCAGGTAAACCCTGCACTTGCTGCCCTATTAATGCTCCTCCTGTGCATCTTGGTTTTTCATGAAAACTTTTGAGTTTTTAAACTTTCTGGAGCTTAATTAATAAACATGACAACTAAGTGAGAGTTGGCATGAAGCCCCTTTCCCATCCAGCACATGGGCATAGTAGGGTAATTGTAGTTATTTACATTTGGCATCCAGCTGACTGAACTAACTGCTCAGTATCTTTTTCTTTCTCTCTCTCTTGGAGTAGAGAGGCTATTAAATTAAACAGGTTAATGTGGCTGCAGCATTTCACCCCCTGCTGTTCCCGCAGCCATAGTAAATCTGCCACCTGTTTATTTCCATAAAATTTCAATTACAGCACCGCCAGTTTATTCTTCTTATGTGAGCTGTTGACTTCAGGCAGTTTCAGACTCAAAGAAGTGCACGGCCTGTTCCTTTCCAAAGCTGTTCTTTCTGATGCGCCTCCTTAGCTGGTAGCTTTTTGGGGTTTGTTTGTTTTTTTTTGCTAAGCATCCCAGCCCCACACCACTTGAAAATGCAAAACAGACTCCTGCCATGATGGTGCAAAGGGTAAGCTATGTGCATGCACGCACATGCACACAAACGTGCATACACACTTGAACACACACATACCTCATCCCAAGCGGTGGGAGCGTGCTAGAGGGCACAAGCAGAAATGAACTGTCTGTAAGATCACAGCAGCAGCAGTCAAACGAGGTTAGCAAAACAGGCTAATGACTACTACAGTAAACCAGCAATCTTTTAAAATCACTCTTTAATTCTCTCCCCCACTTGATTTTTCCTGACTTTTTTCCTCTGAGATACAAACTTTCTAGACTATAGCAAGAAGATGTTGACTGATGTCCCCCTTTGTATTTGGGCCATAATAAGTAAAACACAATCTTTACAAGGTCATCCTTGAGCCTCCTGTCATTGAATCAGATGCAGGCAGGAAATGACAAGGATGGAATTAGGCATTACCTGGAGCTGTGTATTTTACTTCCAGACAAGGCCCTCTTGCTGGGGGAAACCTGGTGACTATGGACCTGGGTTGGCTCTTTGCTGTTGCATCTAGTTGCAACCAGAAGAGGAGGTGGGTGGTAGTGGGTGGTAGGATGAGGAGGGGCAGGGGAAGGCATAAAGGAAAGTTGCCTTGCAGACTTGTTTCATATCACTTCATCCATTCAGTATCCCCAAAGGAATGATAACACTTCTCTGTTTTGTACAAAGTTTAGAGAGCATTGGAGGAAATACGAGTACCGCTGTTTTGATTATTTTTTACCCCAAATTCCACCATTCCATCCACAGTTTCGAAAACTATCATAATCTTTCTCTCCCTTATTTCTGGTGGGAAAAACAACTTGGAAACATTATTCTTCCAACAGTCTAGATTCTGGTCAAATGCTTAATTTTTTTCCATTTCATCACTGTTCCCTCCTCTCCCTCCTTCTCGTCCTTATTTTGTAGTCAAGAATTTCTGCTTCTGCCAAAAGCAACAATTTTAATACAGAGCCTGAAGGTCAAAACTCAGGGAAAGAAACAGCATGTGACTCAGAAACAAAGTACATATGCTATCATCTTTGGCTCTGTTATTGCTGCTATTACAAGCACCATGGAAATCAAGCACGCTTTGGTATATGCTGTTTGCTGAGGAAACATTTAAGGCAGTAAGGGGATAAGAAGCAGGGACGTTCTGACTGCAGAGAAGGGAAAACCACTGGATTAGGTCTCAAGGCCAGAAGATGGGATAACCTGATTTTGAAAGTTGCAGTAGTTGGAAGTGCCTCTTTTGGGACTTACTTAACCAGGGATTCAGAGGCTGAGTTTTTCCTGCCTCATATCTTGCTGTGCCCTGGGACACTGCAAGTAGTCACGGAGCCTGTGATTCCACTGTGACATCCCCTGTGGCAGCATTTGGCATAGGTATGGGGTTTCTGCTCTGAGCAAGGCAAGAAAGACTTGGGCTTGTAGAGCTCTTGAGAAAAACTAGATTTATTAACCATGCTGAGTGGCAAAAAGGTGAGTGTTTTCCTAGAAAAAAAAAGTAAAAATAAAAAAATTCATGCCATTGAAAGACCATAAGCTTATAAAAATATTAACTATTGTTGTTGCCTGTTGTGATATCCTTTTTGTTTTTTATAAATGCAGACCCACACACCTTGAAAATGTTTTCAGACTCGCTCCTGCAGCCTGAGGTCAGTCAGGAGAATGTGTCAAGGCTGCCTGCTCATTCTGCAGTGGCCTGAAGGCTGCTGTGATGGGGGTACCCCTCCACTGCCCCTGTCTGAAAGGGAGGATGCACTTGCTTCATCCCATTCTCCGTAAAAGTACTAGTTATAAACTGTGTTGCGTTTGTAAGGAAATCTGGAGCACAGGGAAATACTGCTAATACCAAATTATATGGTTTTTAGCTCACATGTTCAATAGCCTTTGAGACAAAGACTGTGTACTTTCATGTACTTTTCTTGAGTTTTGCATAATTATATATCATGACCAAAGCATTGCTCACATTGTGTTACTCACACTAACAGTCTTTGAAAATCACCATAACTTTTTATTTTACAATTTTCCCCTCCAGAATTATATCCTTAGGAGAAGAATTACGTTGTAGAAATTTGTGAAACTATTGTAAACTTGAAATCACAGTGACATTTTTGAAAGATAGTTAAGAGATAGGGAATGAGTTTCATATCTGTATTATAGTATTTTGCCATAACCAGACACAGGTGCATTGTCTTTGGATACCAAATTATTAATTTTAAACACAGTTAAATAGTAGGATTTGTTTCCTTCTGGCTGATTAGAGTCTTCAAAATAAAACTAATGAATTTCTTCGGACCTGACTGTGATCTGAAGCAAAATTCAATAAGCAATTTATTCCTATGCTAATCTTGAAGAATGGCAATTGACTTGAGTGGAGTTTCTTTACATGCCACAGTTCAAGTTTGCCTGTTGATTCAAGGATTTGCATAGTCACATGTAAGTCAGAGTAAATGTTTGTGCAGGAACGAGTTCTTGGCAGGAGTCAGAGCACCAGCATCTAGTCTTTCCCCAAAATATGGGCTAACAAACTTTTTGCTGGTTTTGTTGTTGAAGTGAACAGGCTTATTTTAAAAAGAAAATTGTGATGATGTATTTGCTCTTTCTGCAGGTGATCTGGCATGGCATGGGCAGTTATGAAACTGCTGGTGTCCTAAGGCTATGTTGTATTAATTTACCACAAGCTGTATTACAATAAGGATTTTTGAGGAAATTATTTAAAAAAAATAAAGAGCACTGGACCGTTTCCAAATCTTTCCCATCTGAGGGATTTTAGGGTTTAATTGCCAGCTTTAATATTAGCCCTTCATAAGAATGAATAACTAGCTTGTTCTTTTACCATTATATAGCAATGGTCATCATGGTGGAGAGGACATTTTATAGAATCATAGAATAAGAATTATTTAGAATGGAAAAGACCTTTGAGATCATTGAGTCCAACCATAAACCTAACACTGCCAAGTCAATCTGAAATTTAACTGTATAAGAAATCCATGTTTGTGGAAAAGTTTAATCTTAAGAGACATAGAATCATAGAAACATAGAATGGTTTGCATTGGAAGAGACCTTAAAGATCATCTAGGAATATGTTTCCTAATTTAAGTCTTCAGATAACTATGAAACCAATGAACTTTAAAGAGCAAAAGAAAGAAGAGAGAAAAGAGGGAATTTCCAAACTGGTTCCATGCCCACAATTCTAAGCTATTCTTGTTCCCCTTATCTTTAAATTATCTTTGAAAACAAATCTTTTTAGGAACTGGTGAAGAAAAAATTTCTGAGCATTTATACCATTCCTCAGTCTACCCTTTCTTTCTGTTAGAAGCAGATGCCCCTGTTCTTAAGAAGTAATTGTGACTGTACTGGTGAGAGGTTACTTAGAAGAGCATCAAAACAGAGCACCCCATCCAAACAACTGTAGGATGACTGCCAGCTGTAACAAATAACCACTGACAGCCTGAACCTGGGGTGTTTGTGGGCAACATCAAGGTGTCAACAGCCTGACAGAGCTTGTCTGTCACTCCAGAAGGAGCTAATATGTTCTGAAACTTGTGAGCTTTAGGGGATAATGACTATAAAGGCAGTCTAGGAGGTCCATTCCTCTGTGTGTCCCTTCCTAGGACAAGCTGCAGGCTAAACACTATTTTTCTGTAAGTTTCTGATCAGAGCTGTGTGGAGGTGTAAGGACGAACAGTGACATAGAGGACTGGAATTAGGGATTTTGAGTTTCAACACTTTAAATTTTGCTATTTGAAAAGCAGGAACACAGCTGACTTCAGAAGTTCAGATAGAGTGTGGAACTCTCTTTTTTTTCTTTTTCTTTTTCTTTTTTTGATTTAAGTTCCATTAAAAGCTCTCCATCATAAGACTCCTGCGTAATTAAACCAAATGAATGATTCCTTTGTGCTTTCTAGCAGCAGTGATGGACTCTGCTGATCAGCTGCAGACTAATTTCCCCCCTCCCCATGGCTGAAGTGAGGACTGAATTCACTGGCCTGGTGCACCTCTACAGCTTTAACTAATTAAAAGGGTAAATGTTCTCTGCTTTTGAATTGGCTAGGTAAAATGGTCAGTAAACTGGGATGGTGGTTCCTGGCTGTGGATGTAAATGCAAGAGTTAACAAAGTTTCAGAGGTAGCTTATCCATTTGGGTAGTGTGTGTGCCTCTTCCAGATAGAAGAAATAACATCAGAAAGCTGTAGCTTCTCATTTCCAGGTCATGTGGCAAGACAATGGTGAGAGGTGAGTAGCATTATGGGGTGTACTTCACCATTGTTGTATGCAGGAAGTGGAATAAAAGCTCACTGGGCTGTTTGTTAGGTTTTATAGCAGTGGCTTAGCTAGGAAAAAACTTTAGGGAGAGTGTTCCAAGTTCTTGAAAGGTAACTAGGTTAGGTATTGAACTTAGGTCATGTAAGGTAACAGCCACTGGTCCTCAGAGTGATTATAGCTGAAAAGCCCTTACAGGCTGATAGTTAGAAATGTAGCCACTGGTTTTGCATTAAGGCTGGACTTTTTATCAAGCTTGGGCAAGATTTTAAAGTTTGTGTCCTCACTGATATCAATTGCTTTAATATGCTATGTAACATAGGTTTTATCTATTTCTATTGTGTGAGTTTTAGAAGTGAATATGACCTTCATTTGATCTAGTCAACTTATTCTACAGTGTCTAGAGTCGAAGCTGATTACGGATGGCAGGCTTTGAAGTTTATAGTATTCCGCATATGGTGGAATTGTCTGGTCTGAGGGAAGGACTTTTAAGAGCTGTCAATGCAAAGACAGCTGGGAAGTTGACCTCTAAGTATGCTTGGCTTTCTTAGGTCAAGTCTTGTGCATGGTGCTGCTTGTGCTTCATGGGCATACTCTGTATTGATGCAGTGTGACTGCTGTCCCTTGTAGAACCCTCCAGAAAGCTACTGGAGGTTTTTCTCCTTAATGAGTTTATCTCAATGAGTAGCATGTTGTGTAAATTGGTGCCATAGGAATACACTGTGGCTTTTGAAATTGGAGTGATAGCTGATCTTTTTGAAGAGGTAATTGGTCTAATGGCTATTTAGGTGGAAATCCTTACCTTTTGTGTAAGCATTGCTGATTTTTAAACCTTCATCTCTAGTTTCTTCTTAGGAAGATTTTATGCCCTTTCTTCTTACCTTGGTATTGATTCCAAATCTGTCTTATTTTTTTCTTACTGTTCCTCTGTCATGAAAGATATGGACACAGCAAAGGACTGCCTGCTACTAGATATTAAGAAAAAGTTCTTCATTGTGAGGGTGCTGAGGCACTGGCACAGGTTGCCCAGAGAAGCTGTGGCTGCCCCATCCCTGGCAGTGTTCAAGGCCAGGTTGAATAAGGCTTGGAGCAACCTGGTCCAGTGGAAGATGTTCCTGCCTGTGGTGGGGGGTTGGAACTGGATGAGCATTAAAACTTTCCAACCCAAACCATTCTGTGAATAACAGATTTTTCCATTCTCTGAAACAGCTCAAGGGATTCTAGAAAACTTCTGTTCTGTGTAAGTGTTTAAGCTGCCTGAAGCTAGGAGTTATGAAGAGTTACCTGTATTTTGCAGTTCTGATTGTAAAAAGAGAATGCTTGCTTATGGTTTTGCAAAGTCTGAGGTTCCAATTAAAATTTGAATTCTAATTTATTCGGTTACTGAAAGTGTTTTGCCAACAAGTGTGTTTTGATTTGAAATTTTTCGTTCTCATCTTGGATGTGATTGAGGTTGAGACAGGGCACAGTGCTGAAGTAGGTAACAGCATAAAAATTGGTTTAAACAGATTAAATTGTGTCAGTTTGGGAAAAGTTATGTTAGCTCAGCCCACTGGGATCAGTCTTGGTGACTTCTCATTAGATGTTTGTGTGGAAAAAATTACATGGTGGTTACTAATGAAAGAATATTTTGGAGATATGTGGAACTTGTATTTTATTTTTAAGACTGTCAGTCGTGGGGAAACCTTACAAAGTCCTGATTAGAGTGCTTGGAGATGAGGATTTCACATGTGCTGCAGCTTGCACTTGTAACAGTGTGACAAATAGTAGTCTATTGTTAACTGATAAAATAGAATAAGCTGTGTTTTCAGAGTTCTCAGTTTTCATTGGGACTCACTGTTAATATCAGTCACAGTTTACCTGTTGAAGTCCTGGTCTTGAGCATTAGATTTGTTGTGTGAATTATTTTCACTGTTTATTATTGTTTTTAATAAAAATTAAAACATAAAAGTTATTTAAACAGCATACTGTACCCTGTATTATCAGGGTTAGTTACCTAGCTATGTAGAATCATGCCATCACTTCTAATCATCTGTCTCCTGTAACATTTTATGGGCTACATAAGATAAGCAGCAGTAATGTGTAGTTTGCAACTCTATTATTGATGTAATTAAGTGTTGAGGAGAGTCTATTATAGATAAAGGCTGCAGGAAGCCATGAATGCAGATTTTTCGGAGAGGTGTGGGGTGAGGTAGGTAATGGATCAAGTACAGAAGCCTGATGCAATTCAGGCTTTGCAACCTCTGAGCAAACAAATCTCAACAAATGAGGGGGCAGTGGAGCTGTTTGAAGGTGGGAGGTGCTGTAGTCCTTCGTTCAGCCTGTGTGTTTCTTAAGCCTGAGCAACATGCTGGAATAGAGAAAGTGATAGAGGAGGGTATTTCACTGCTACGGGAAGGAGGAAATTAAAGCATGCACGTGAGGTTTTTCTGCAGAAACAAAGTAATAGCAGAGGTTTGTACTGGTGATGTTATGACACAGGGAAGGCACAAAGTTTCTGAATTAAAAATGAATCCTTTAATTTTAGGCAGAGCAGATGTTTAAATGCTTTTCATATGCTGTGAATGAAGTCCAGCATTGTTTTTTGACTTTTCCAGTTCTGTGAGCTGCAGGATTAATGACAACAAGCAACTTCTTTCCTGATTTGGGCATTGGAAAACCTGGATACAAAATATTTACTTTCTGGTCTATGATAGATGTTTGTTACTCCCTCTTTAATGTTTGGAGGCTAATATTACTGATATCATCTTAGTGTAATTACAAACTGTATAAAAAGAAGCTTAAATATTCTAAAAGCATCTTCTGGTTATGAAAGCTGGATGACTTTCTAAATTTGAAAAGGCTTTTGGGGTGCTTTCACAGGTAGAGTACAAAAAAGCATTAGAGACTGTTAGGGGGTTTTGACCAGAGTTGTCACTTTCTCACTTGCTGTCGTTTATCCCAATAGTTCTGCTTGCCATTATTCATCCTTTTTTTTTTTTTTTTTTTTTTTTTTTTTTTTTTTTTTTTTTTTTTTTAAATTGTGTGGTCAAAAGAGTCATGTTCTACCTCTGTCTGTACGTTATCATATCATCCCTTCACTCTTGGAATGTGTTTGGACAGGATCAAGGAAAAAGTGTAAGTGTGCCAGGAAATGAAACAATTATGAAATAAGGAAATGGATTCTTTACCAGCCTACAGGCAGTAAAATGTTATTTGTTCTGCTGTGAAGCAATTAATGGTTAAGACTGTAGGAAAGAATTAATTGAGCATTGATTTAAAACAAAACTGGTGTTCACTTAGGTAGCTGTGTTCTGTTGAACTACCCTTATCTCAGATTTAATATAAACTTTCAGTAAACAGTGTTAATTAATCTGTAGATGACCTTTGCATTTTTTCAACATCTTGGAGGATTGTGACAGGAATCTTTTGGAGGATCAAAACTGGCAGTGTTTGGAAGATGTTAGTGTAAGGTTATAGGTGTGAATCACAATAATTCTGATTGTATAATGGTCATGTTTTTTTATCTTAAAAGCACTGTGTTGTCTTCAACTGAAGTTTTAAGTATGTATTTAATTGCTAAGGTGCTTGAGGGTGTTCTTGAATATGTGCTCTGTCCAGATAAATTATGATGTTGCCTAGGAACAAAAGAGATGACACTACTGAGACACATGGTTGTATTCCTTTAGATTCTGTTTTTCTCAGCTCTTATTTGAGGTTGTTTGTTTTTTTCCTATAAATGTGATGGCCATTATTATAAGGCAAACAGCAGAATGAGGGGCCACTGACATATTCCATAGCAACATCCTTGTTTTCTGAATCAAGGAAAACATAGGATTATCTCTGATTTGTTTTCTTGTATAATACCTACTCTCAGACCTGTAGGTGGTGAAATTTGGGAAGCTTTGTACAGGTGGAACAGTTTAAAGCAGTGATTCGTAGATGACTGCTAGGTCAGGGAAAGGCATCTTCTGTTTTCTTATCTCTTACCAGACCTTTTTTTTTTTCCAGTCTCAGATACCAAGGTGTAAGGAAAAGGGAATCTGAAATGGGAGTCCCAGTGGAGAAGTTTGGAGATGTTTCCCGTGTTTTCAGTCCTAGGGAAGCATCTTCCTGAGACACTTCTGTTAGCCTCTGAGGCACAAAATCTTGGTTCCTCACAAGCCCCTCATGACATCCTCCCTTGTGCTGCTTTTTCTCTGAACTTCATGCTTGTCTGTAACAGTGTCAGCATAGATGAAAATGTAAAGTATGCTCCTAGGGAGCTCTCTCAAATTCGAACTTTCTGCCATGCACAGTTTCTACCTGAGAAGGCATCTCCTGTCCTAAAATACAGAAAGCTAAATTAGTAACTTTATAATAATAAAATGTATGAGTTGTGATCTTATAATACTGCCTTAACAATTTGCTTGGTGTAGTCACATGACTGGTTACTACTTGAACAAAATGTCTAATGATATTTAATGACATTTTCTATGTTTACCATTTTACAGATGTGAAACTCAGAGTGGCTGAAATATCTTTGATTAGTGTTGCATCCTCTTCCTCTGAACAGTTTAAAAAATGATCAGGAGGAATAATTGACTCATGAGTTTGTGCAATGAGTTGCCACAGAACTGAGGGGGAGAATAGTGAAATTTTGTCTCTAGGACTTCTGTTGTAAGTATCTTTATCTATTTTGTTAATAACAAGGTGAATAATACAATGACTCCTCAAATTATTTTGCCTCTAACAACCCTGGGAAACTAAATTTGACCTAGACTCAATTCACCTACAGTTGAATGTATGTTTTGGTCTTTAACAGCTAGATATCTCCCTGCCTGGAGCACCTGTCAAGCTTGGTATTCCTATGCTGAGGGGAGCTGAATAATGACTTAACTAAAATGAAGAGAACTAATATGGCTATTTTGTGATCCTGAATATTCTGCAATGTGCTAAGCCTTTTACAAATGCAACTTATGAGTAGGAACACTTTCTCTGCTTTAGAGTACATCTGAAGCTTAATGGAAAAAGACTAGTGTTTCATTCTTCCTTATATATTTTCATAATATTTCAAGTCTTATGATTTTGGGAAAAAAAAATGCTGCTGGTGCCCACTCTGTTTCTGTTCCAAAAGCAAGAAATTCAGTATATGTTATGTTTGTCCAGGAAGACAGTACCTGTGCTTCTTCTGCCCACACATCCATGTGTTCTTTTTACCCAGCTTTTGAAAACAGCAGTGCCATTCCATACTGAGTGACAGGAAAGGACAAGGCCATGGAGGAGAGCATGTCTGATGTCTTCAGATCATCCAGGACTACTTTGCAAGTTAATGTGGGAGGACATAAGAACAGTGACATAATGCTTCAGAAATGGCAATTCATAATTTATGCTGGATAATACATGCCTGACAACAAGCTTCAATAATGCAAAGATCACTTTGCTTTTAATAGATCTCACCTATTCCATTGTTATTCTCCAGCCACCCACTTGACATGGGCAAGAACGAATATGTGTCCACATAAACAAATAAAATTTGTTTTCCACTGGAATGCAGGTTTCAGTAGGAAGTTTAACCAAAACACCAGGATTTTCCTGAAAACACACATGGGGGAGGAAGAATTGTGTGGTGTTGTTTTTTTTTGTTTATTGTTTGTTTGTTTGTTGGTTTTGCGGTGGGTTTTTTTGTGTGTTTTTTTTTTTTTTAATCCTTAATATAGTTTGTAGAAGGGCAGAACAGGTTTTGGATTGCTTATTCATGAGACAAAAAGATTCTACACTGCATTGTATCAGTGACCCTTTATGAAAGAAAAAGAACGCGCAATATTTAGTGTTAATAAAAAATTGAGTATGAAATGATGCAAAAGTGTACCTCAGTGCTGCTCATGGGTAAATGAAAATCGCAGGCACAGGTCATGTTGACAAGGCGTTGACTATAAGAAATACTTGTGATGTGAAGTACTGGGTTCTTTACTCTGTAGTTGAGTATATTCCCCTTTAGAAGAAGAGAATACCTTGAGCAAAGTTTTGGTCTAAACGTAGCCCTAATGCAAGTGCTTGACCATGGAACTGAGCAGCAGAGTGGTTCTAATCCTTGCTTCTCTGTTCATTGCTGCTCATTCAAGGCCAAATGTACTGCTTGAGTGGAAGAGCTAACTGTGGTTCCTTGTGCCTCTATGTGTTGGTCACTGGGACCTTGTGCTTTCTGCTCATGAATGATGCTGTTGTAAAGCCCAGCCTGCCCTTGGAAAGGGGGAACTGGGTTAGTGACAGTGTTTTGGAAACCACCAACTTGTCACAGTAAAAAATGACTCTTGAAACTTAAAGCAAACTTAAAGGAATGTTTAGAAACCCATGGGAAGGTTAGGTCCACAGGGTGATGATGAGCAAAACTCATTATTCTGTGTATGCCAACTTCTTGACACTTGACATACCAGACTTAAAAGTAATTTTATATTGTAAACCTATAAGAAGATTTTGCTGGAGTGCTCATACAGTGCAGTGAAAGAAAACTATATATGTGAACTAATTGAATTATAATACTCTAGCCACCTCACATGTAATAAAAATGTGCAACTCATGTTTGTTTGATTCCAGAGCAGTTCTGTTATAACTTTATAGGTGCAATTTGGCTGGAAAGGCATTATGTAAGGAACAGATTGTTAAATGCTTTTCTTGAAATGTTGCTTGCTGCTTAACAAGCTGCTTTGAGTGTAATTTCTCTAATCTGCTGAGAAATAAGAACAAATTGGACTTGGTTTTTGTCTAAATCATTTAATTGTGTTTTGCTATGCTAAGCTTATAGTGGTGAGGAAACCTTGCATCTTTGCCTTCACCTGATTTTTTTTCCAGTTCTTCAGTTGGCATATGAGCACAGCTGAATTTTACTGCAAGCATGTAATTAG
Source organism: Amazona ochrocephala (assembly GCA_039720435.1). Lineage (NCBI taxonomy): Eukaryota > Metazoa > Chordata > Aves > Psittaciformes > Psittacidae > Amazona > Amazona ochrocephala. Next base: position 70,858,606 of record CM077879.1, read on the forward strand.
AGCTGGATTTGCTTTAGGTGTGTGGGGTGATTCTTTTTTGATCAGGTTTGTATTTTCTATTAGCTTGCCTAACTGTCAGAAGATATGGAGCTATAGCCTCCATGTGGGTTCTCATTGTACTTGTGGGAGTTCTTAGGAACCCCAAACTGTCCTTTAATGCCCTCAATGTCAGGAAAATCTGCCGCCTTCCTTCCCACCTTGTTCTGTGATCTGACAGGTTTCACAAGCTATTGTAATCATGGCTTGCCTACATCTGTGCTTGGGTGGGAGACTTCAAAGATGGTGTGGAGGATAAGAAGAACAAATGTTGCTAGATTGTTTGAAAGTCCCTGATTTAGAGTTCTGAACAAGTCTCCTTCAGTATTAGAGAACTTTTTTCTCTTTTGCTCTGGGGGATATGCAATTTTAAGGAAAAGGCAAAATAAATGTTCTTTATTATTTGTTGCACTCATTACTGACTATCTTCTAGCTTTAGAGGATTATGTAACTCTAGACTGAAGACCGGACTGCTTATGTTTGAAAAAAGATATTCTAAACCCAAAATTCCTCTTTTTTTTTTTTTTTTAATTGCTTCGATGTGCAAGACCAACTGTGGTGTTCATGATGAAGCGTGCATGAAGCAGCTTTTCAGGTACTTTAGGATAAAGGATGCTATTGGGAGTGCAGCATTTCACAATTTTATTGTATCTATAATTTCCTCTGGTATCAGGAGAAAGATTAAGAAAATACCCATTCCTGTGAAATTCTCAAATTTATTTTCTGTGGGGTTTTTTTTGTGTTTGTTTTTTTTTTTTTTTTTATTTCAGTAAATAGTACCTCTATTTGGTAGATGACTAAAGGCTTCAGCATAGCTGAGAAGTCACTTAGGGGCTTTGACTTCAGATGAAAACCTTACTGTTCCACTTCCTCAGAATCAGGTGTCCTGCCTTACTGAGGTTTCATTAGGAATTACATGCCTTTGAAGACCTTAACTTGGGCTTTTGCATTGTATTTGCATCTGACCTAACACTGTGTAGGATCCCTGACAGAGCCCTGATGCTGTGCAGCCCTCCATTTACAGCAACTGTCTGAACTATCATTGGCAGGTCTAAAGTTTACAATACCTTCAGCTCCTGATGGAGCCCTTTAGTGTGTATTTCATTTTGGTTAGAGTATGTGAAAGATCAAAGGGAAGAGAACTAAAATGAAGTAGGAAAAGTCAGAGTAGCTTGGTGAAAGGGTGGACATCCATCCACAAGTAGCTCTAGTGTTTCAGAAATAAGATGATGAACTGCCATTATTACACCCTTTCCCAGGATTTTCTTTCTATGCGTGTTAGATGCTTTGTGCCATGGCTTGCTATTTTGTGTCAGCATCTCTTACTGTCATTTTGGTGAGTAGTCAGTGTAGAAGCAACAATTGCACAGGGAGCTGTCATTAGATTAAAAACCTGTGAAGTTTTCTGCATTTGGTAATGGCAATGATCAGAGAGTTGCTTATTCTTCTGTCTCCCTCTCCCTTTTCTCACAATCAGTGCTCTAAAAATTAACAAACTTGTTTGATGTAATAGAGGAAATTCAATAACCTGGAAAAAAAGCCTTAGAGGCATTCTCCCACATAATTCTTGCAAGTTATTGCACACAGTCTGAAATTTCAGGAAAATGTCACATTATCATTTCACATAAAAATGAGGAAATGCAGGTGACAAACATTTTAACTGCTGCTTTATTTATCTTTAACCTCCAACAGACTAGAAGGAAATATTCTGGAAAATACTGTGTTGACTTCTGCTTTACAGTGCTCAGAACTACATTATCCATCTAATGTGCTCATAGCACACTCTCTTCTGGCATCCATAGTCATCTTTCTGTGTTATAGGATGTAGTCATTGCAATGACAGGATAGTTTAGGTATGAGATTCTATCTAAAAAACAAACTTGCTCACTGGATAGTTTCCTGCACTCTCGTGATGATTTGGAAGAATAAAGCAGTTGGTTAATCACTGATTTTTCATCTTTCTGCTTTTTTAGTAGTACACATGCTATAATTCAGAAATTATTTTATTCCAAGCAGAGGTGTATATCCATTAGGTATGTGCATTGGCATATTATGAGTGAAAACTGGTTCCAGAGTATCCCTCAGTCTTATCTTAATATGCTTCACTGGGAAAACAGATTCTTGCAGTCGACAGGCAACATAGCAATGTTTAGAAAGAGTTTTTCAATATGTATGAGTTGTGACTAGAATAATGGTAGTTTCGTGTTATACTTTAAGGACTTGTCATGGTTTAAGCCCAGGCAGTAATTCAGAATTATGTAGCCTCTTCCTCACTCCCCCCCCTTCCTCCCCTCACTCCTGGAGGGATGGGGGCAGAATCGAAAGAATGTAACTTTCATGGGTTTGAGATAAGAACAGTCCAGTAACTAAAGTATAGCACAAACCACTGCTGCTACCACAAATAATAATAATGATAAGGGAAATAACAAGGGAAGAGAATACAATTGCTCACCACCTGCCAACAGATACACAGCCTGACCCAAGCAGTGAACTAACCCTTCCGGGTAACTGCCCCCACTTTATATACTGGTCATGATGTGCTGTGGTATGGAATACCCCTTTGGTTAGTTTGGATCAGGTGTCCTGTCTCTTTCTCCTGGCTTCCCCTCCTCCCTGGCAGAGCATGAGATTCAGAAAGTCCTTGGTCAAGCAAAACATTACGGAGCAGCAACTGAAACATCGGTGTTATCAGCGCTTTTCCCAGGCCAAAAGTCAAAAACACAGCAGTGCACCGACTACTAAGAGGGAGAAAAATGACTGCTACTGCTGAACCCAGGACAGAACTGTATCAATGTTTTATTAAGCTGCAAAAAAAGACTGATCTATGACTTAATGTAACTGAGAGGTAAGACATGCTTTTCACTGACTCATAATCTGTGCCATATTTTACATCACCTAAAGTCTCTTAGATTGCTTGGGTTTTAATTCTGAAATGTCTAGTGCCTTGCAAACAGAGGGAAAAATATTTGGGTGTACCCAGGAGCTCTTATTGAAGCAACAGGCAGGATGTATCTTTTCTGGTCCATCATGGTAACAGCTTGCAGCAATTGCTTCCACAGAGTGTCCTCCACTTTCCTCCTGGAAGTGTTTTGCTTGTTTGGTTTGGGACTGGTAGACTTTGTGCCAAGTATGTTGAAGAGGAGTTGAAGGTTTGAGTGCATATTGGGCTGTTGATAAGGGAGAAGCACACCTGTTGGAGCAGGTGGAGATTGATTTTGAGGGAGAACATGAGGAACCTGCAATATGCCTGTGGTTTCTCCTGATGAGGAAGTGCAGGTATCTTGTTGCCTGGCCTTTCATGCATGTGCCATATCGGAGCTTCTCTTATCAGGAATACCTCCTTCATTTTCTTTGTGTGAATGACTGGCATTATGGATTCTGATTTAAGCATTGTTCTTTGTGCTTTGCAATATCTGGAAGCAAGGTCATACGTAGCCACTCTAGTCAGCTGACTCCTTTATATCTAAGCTTTGTATGAGGATATATACACACTTCAGCCTCTCTAGAAAGAAATACTTCTGTTCTATGGATGTTACTGAGGTCAAATTGCACATATAAATTCCTCTGCTCTCTAAATAGCCCAAGGAAGACCACTGCATATATATAAAACTCATCAGCACTGGTTTAAAGTCTGTGCCAAACCAAAATTGTACCTGTGACCTTACAGGCAAGTTTACAAAGTCAGAGGTGTTAAGTCCACTGGCAGGTATCCACCCTCTGATTAGCTTCTGTTGTCTTGAGGTTTGGGTCCTCAGCATTAGGCAAACAGGCCTGTGGGCAGTGTGGCAGGGCTGTAAACTACCACTTGGCAACAGTGCTATAGTAGCTGATGAAACCATTACAGCTTTCCTCTGTAACTTGTCTGGGTGCCCCTTCCCTCTCATTTCAGAGATTCATTTATCTGAGAACTTGGTGACACTTCAGGGAAAGCTCACAGTATTTCTTGCCTTACTTGCTGTCCTGGTTTTGGAGGTAGCAGTCATTTTTTTCTCCTTCTTAGTAGCTGGTGCAGTACTGTGTTTTTGACTTTTGGCCTGATAACAGCACTGATAACACCGATGCTTTTAGTTGTTGCAGTAATGTTTAGTCTGACCAAGGACTTTCTGAGTCTCATGCTCTGCCAGGGAGGAGGGGAAGCCGGGAAGAAGCAGAGACAGGACACCTGACCCAAACTGACCAAAGAGGTATTCCATGCCACAGGAAGTCATGCCCAGGATGTAAAAACTGGGGGCCGGAACCCAGAAGAGTTAGTTCACGGCTCGGTCGTCAGGTGGTGAGCAGTTGTGTTCTCTTCCCTTGTTGTTTCCCTTGTTATTATTATTATTGGTGGTAGCAGTAGTGGTTTGTGTTATACCTTGGTTACTTACTGGACTTTTCTTATCTCAACCCGTGGGAGTTACATTCTTTCGATTCTGCTCCCCATCCCGGGGCGGGGGGAGAAAGGGGAGGGGAGACTCCAGAGACTGTGGTCTTTCTGAGTTACAGCTGGGCTTAAACCACAATGCTTGCTTTCTTGAACAAGCGCAGGTTTAACCCTAATCTCTGACTTGGATTGCCAAAATATTTAAGTGACCAAATTCAACTGAGATAAATTGTATTAGGTGCTTACCTATGCTTGGCAGACTGTCAGTTGTCAGGCATTGATTCCCAGAGTCACAAGATGAGATCCAAATCTCAGGCATTTCAGTCTTAAGTTTCTAGGTCCTATAAATTTGTACCATTTCTCTTGCCTTCAAAAAAAAAAAGTGAACTAAACCAGCTGATTCTGAAGAGCACTTAAAGCAATACTCTCCCACTCATTTTCAACAAAGTTTAACTCTTTGTCTTAGTTACATGGAATAGAGATGGAGTATAAAGTCAGCTTGAAAGGGGATGCTGCTTGGGATATGTCAAAGGCTTTGGTTTGGCTTGCTTAGGGTATGTTCCTGTGTATTATTAGTAGGGAAATCTTAAGACACCAAATTTGCAGATATAAATCTTATTGCTAGAGTAGGAGAAATTGCACTTCAAATGTTTCTTGACGGAAGCTTCAGCTCTTAACACTTAATGAGGCATTGATGATGGGCCATTTCTCTACTCCAAACAGACAAATTACATTGGCAGTTTGCAACTATGGAAAGATAAGTGAAGCATCTTGTGTTTGAAGTGAAAGTTGTGCAAGTGGTGAAGGGCAAACTACCTATGGCCTTCTCTCTCTGAAATGTCCTTTGTAGCTGGAACAGACCTTAACTACTATTCACAAACTACCTGTGGGTTTTCTTAAATATTTATTACTTTCTCCCTCTTCAAAGTTAAAGCCTGCATCTGCCCACCACAAAACAAGTCCTTTAAGAATAGATGTGGCTCACTGCCTCTCAACAGTAAAAGCTGGTGTTTAGCAGAGGAGATAGAAGCTTGTGCCTGAAAATGGAGGTTAAATTGCTCATCCCTCAGCTGTGTGGGCAGTTCTCATTCCTTCACTCATGTTCCCTCAAGTAGTTCACTGCAAGTCTGAGGTAGTGTAAAGAAACAGCATCTGGCCACTCTGAAAAAACCTGTGACACAAGACAGGCATTTCAACTTTAAAAATAATAATTAAAAAAAGGTGTTCAACTGCTAATTCACTTCAACTTACATTTTAGGTACTGAATAATCCCTGTCAAGCAGCCAAGGGCTGTAGATAAATACTTGTTATAACCACTGTTTTATTTTGAGGAAAGCAGAGATGGATAATTAACTAGTGAATAGTACTAAGGCTTCTCAAGAGGAACAGGTGTAATTACCCCTTTTTTTGGTACCTGTGTATATAGAAACCTAATTATAGTGCATTTTTTACACAGCAGTAATGCAAGCAGGCAGAGATTCACTTTTGATCCACCCTTTTCAACAGACCCAGTTAACTCCTACTGATTTCTTCTGGTAGGTGGGCACCTTGGTTCAAAACTGGATAAGAGAACAACACTTTTGTTACGACTTGTAATGACTTTTTAAAGAGTTATCTCAAAGTGGGGAGTGAAGTGAATAATTAAGCTGAATTACTGATAAAACTATTTGCACTCAGATTAAATATAATTTTTCTGGTCACAGCAGACCAATCACTGCTACCTAAAATCTGTACCTATTGACGCAGATTTTAAATCTCAATTTCTGCGTAACTTTAACATGAGGCTTAAAGCCCTCAGTGGCACAAGCTTCTATGAAGAACAGAGCAGAAACAGCAATCTCTGCCATTAGCCTCAGGACCAGAACAAGCAGCATTAGTGGGGATGTATTTTTCCATTTGAAGCATGGAGACAAGCTGCTCTGCTCTTTGTTCACCCGGAGTACACTGGGCTGCCTGAGGCACAGATACTCTCTCTGCATGGCCTCTGATCACAGCCACGTGTTCAGACTCTTATTCTAGCCCCAAAATCTTGCCTGTAGCCACAGACAGAATGTGGGAGGTTTAGTCAGCCTCTCTTCTGTGGAGCTTTGCCCTTGGAGAAATAGTGGTGGCAAGGGTGAAGTTCACCCCTTTTCCACAGGTGAAAGACAAAGAGCTTATAGCGCTTCCTCTCCCAGAGACTTGGTGTTTAAGGAGCTTTTTCTGCCCTTCAGGTGCCAGCCTGCACCCAGCGTCATTTGTTCTAGTGCCACTTGCTAGTTGTGGCTGTGGCAGATGCCATGAGCTGTCCCTCCTCTGCTAGACCAGTAGAGAGCTGAGCTCTCTCTCCTGCCTGGCCCCGTACATTGCTGTGCAGTGATTAGGACTGTGCTGAGAAGTCTGCTGCAGTCAGAAGATTGGTTAAGATCCAACTGAGGACACAATTCAAGTGTTAAAATATACGTGGGGCGCGAAGAGGTACACAAGCTGTGCAAATCTGCTGGGAGGGCATCCCTGTGCTTGGTAAAGGTGATTAATCCTCATCAATCTCTAGAAAGCAGGCTGGGTGCTAGGACTTCCAGTTGGCATCCTCTGTTAGGCAGGCATCTACACCAGAGCAACTGTCCTGAGCAATTTAATGTGATTTCCTTGGGGTTTTTTTCTCCTGCTAATTTGCTTCTTGGCTGCTACCAAGCTGTGTTATTTAAATTCATATGATTTGAGTGCCTTGCAAAGAATGCAACACTTGATTTTCTTTTAAAGTAAGCTCAGAGTTCTAAGTTCTTCTCCAAATCAAATCCAGTGGAAAAGCAATTTTGGACTAGGAATGAATTTTAATGTTGATTTATTTCTACAGTAGTAGATGATTTAAAAAAACCCAAAACACTACCAAAACAAAGCAAGCTCTACTTTGGGTGGAAATATTGAGACAATTGTTCTGGAAATGGCAATACAGGATTTTATGACATTACTGTAACACTTGTGTAGTGTGGGTGGTTTTTTTTTTTTTTTTTTTTTTTTTTTTTTTTTTTTTTTTGGTTTTCCCTCTTGACTATCTCAAAAAAAGGAAAATTTGGCAAGGTTTCATTTATTTTACAGGATACTGTTAGACTGTGAGTATTTTTGCTTTGATCAGCTTTCCATATTATGTTTTTGCTGCCTTTTTTTTTTTTTTTCCACATCCAAATCTGGAAAAACTATTTGTCAGGTGGATTGGAAGATCAAATTTTTTGTGTATTTCCTTGCAAATAAAAAGCCTTTTATCAAAAAAGGCCTAAACTTAGCCTTTAGAGAGAGCATCTAGATAGTCCTCTGCTGTAAAATCAGCAGACAATGTAATAGATTTGCTCTCCAATGTCTAACATCTTCCTGAGCAGTAACGGGATCACCCTAAAGAGATTATGTGGTGTCCCCTTAGGAGTTATGGTGGAGGTGACTATGCAGTTTTCTCTATGTTAATCTATAAATGTGAAAGCATGGTGCAGAGTTCAGAGAAGAGCTCATTTTCCTTGTGAGTATGGGTTGTGACATCCCTGATGTGACTAGCACACTGTGTGGTGGTGTGTGTACAGCAGATGGGCTAAAATGCAGTACTTGTTATTTTGTGCAGCAGGTTTTGTAGTGTTGTATGCATCTTGTCTGCTAGGATTGTTTCCCCATGCAAAGGAGGCTTCTGTTTACCTGTGACTACATGGAGCATCATGACCAGAAAGGCCTTTTTTGAGTAACCTGGAAAAGTTTCTTGGCCACTGAATAATTATTAAGTGACTTTACCATGCTATTAACTGTGAGGTTAAAATAACGATATTGCTGTACCTGTCTGCACTGCTGTGATGTTCTCTTAAGTTTAGGCTCTTGCTATGTAAGTTCTGACAGCCTAAATCATACTGCTTTACCTCTGAGTCCCTGTGCAGAAGGATCACTGTAGTTTACAAGGGTCTTGAGCATAGATGTAGGCTGCATTAATCTTGTCTGAAAAATATAGGTAATGATGAAACTTGTATTGTTGACTTAGAATTGCTTATTAGGAAGGCTATGCACTCGTGAACAAGGTCAAATCCAAGTAGGGGAAAAGACATGCTGATTTTCATTGGGGGGAATAAAAGCTGAGTGTGAGTGACTAAGGTTCCACCAAAAATAATGTAGCTGGGTAGCCTTTTTCCCCCCTGTGTATGACTCATCTATTTTGCTTTACCCTGGTCCTCTGCAGCACTACCCACGAGAGTATGTTTCTCATATAAATTGCTAGAATGTTGACATTTGGCATCATTCCTAGTTAGATTCTTGCACTGTGGTTTTTTTTTTTTTGTTTTTTTTTTTTTTGTTTTTTTTTTTTGTTTTTTTTTTTTTTTTTTTTAGCTATATGGGGATAAAATTTTAAACTTCCAAGGTACCAGTATCGTAAATCAAACATTTTGCTGGAGGGTGGTGGTGCACTTGAAAGAAACAAAAAAAAAAGATAGACTTCAATACAATACCTAAAAAGCAACAGCTTGTCTGCGGCTTGAATTGTAATTTGTTAATTAAACAAATTTGTGTAATTAAGCATTTGCATATTTTATTATGGTGTACTGGTTTTGAAAATAATAAAGAATGTATTCCTTCTCCCCGTGTATTTGATCTGTGTATGGAAATCAGAACAAAAATCTTTTATAGTGTTTTTATGTTATTCAAGTAATGTACACCCCTGAGTAAGGCTTGCGGGGGATTTCTAGAGAAGTTAATTCAGCTGTTCTGCCATGTTAGTTCACTTTCTGCAAATGTTTGAGAAGAATTTGTTCATGCACTCACTGAAATCTCACATTTCAGCAGTCGAATGCTCCACACTTCAATCCATGTACTCCCATAAAATAGCTTGTGTGGCAGGAATTATCCACTGCAGGAATATGTTCTTCCATGCTCTCTAGTACTGGCAAAAAGAATTGAATGAACAAAAAATATTCTGGTGTTTTCAGTGGAATTGATCTCTCAGCTTTGAAGAATCAGCTGTTTGGCACTAGTGTGACCCTGTAACCCACTCCCATCCTTAAGAGCAACAAGCTGGTGGCATGAACAGTGGGTGTATCTGTATTTCAGGGTAAATAGGTTTGGTATAAACAATGTCAGTTGTGAATACAGCTAGCCCCCCCTCCTTTCTCCCCTTCAAGTTCCCTGCTTCTGCCATGAGTACTTCTGTGGTTGCTGCCAGCCCTACTGCATACCTGGTAGACCTGCTGGACCACCACAGTTGGGTCCAGAGCAGTTCGTCTACAGAGTGCTCTTGTTACTTCATGTTTCTACCCTGGGCAGGCAGTTGTACCCAAAATCTGTAGAAATCTAGCCTTTGGTATCAGCCTATTAAAGACACCATTTTTTCCCATTTGTATTGAGAAGAGGCATTAAAAAGGTTAACTGCTGAAGCAACTTCAGCACTTGGCCCTATGGTGCCATACAGGTGATACTAATTATTTGCAAATACACTTAGTGGCTGTCTCGAAATTCATTTAAATGTAATTGGTTTTCCAGATGTGGCAAGAACAAATTTAATTTTTAATTTACTATGAATAGGCAATAAAGACTGGTCCTGCACCTGAAATAGGAAGGTAAAGCTTTTTCTGACCGTTTGCAGAGGTCTGCATCTTGCTTCCAGACTTAAACTGAGTATAACTTTGCAGGATTACAAAATGATACTGCACTGAATTCTCCTTCTCATGGACGATATCTTAGTGCTATGTTAGAAGGTTGTCTTCAAGTTTTGCTGTGACCAGTAGCAGCACCTTGCTATCACTTGTGACATACATGTGAAATGAAAGGTCTAAAAGTTTGAGTCAAACCCTTTGAGCCAAAAGCTATGAATCTGCTATTAGAGTGGAATAAAAATATCTCTGAACGTTTTTAAGTATCCTTAGGTCCCCTATCACCTCTGAACTGGTCAATTTATCTTTTCTGTAGCAGAAGTCCAGGCTTTCTAGTCTACCTCATTTGACTTCCAGCCCTGCACTCCCCATTCACCTATTAGCAACAGCCAAATACTGGCTTAGGTATGTATTTGCCAATATCCATGCTAAAGAGTGCTTCAGAAATGACAGTTGTGCTTCCAAAATGATACATCTCAGTGAAATTACAAAGCAATACAAAGGATGGCTCTGTAATCATTGCTAACCAGGTCAAAACCACCTCAAACTCCATCTGATGCATCCTGGATGAATCTATCTCTAGAGCCAATTTGTAGCATTTTATAAGTCTTCTATAATATTTTTTTAAAGCCAGCCTCAGGTGTGCAAATACTTTTCTTTCAATAAATATGTGCTTTCCTTATTGAAGTTCTTGAGGTTTGCTGTGGGTTCATGAGCTTTTCATCCTTCTAAATGATGTGAAATCCATCCGCGGGTCCTGAAGGAGCTGGCAAATGAAGTTTCTAAGCCACTGTCCGTCATATTTGAAAAATCATGGCAGTCAGGTGAAGTTCCCGATGACTGGAAAAAGGGAAATATAACCCCCATTTTTAAGAAGGGAAAAATGGATGACCCAGGGAATTACAGACCAGTCAGTCTCACCTCTGTGCCTGGCAAAATCTTGGAGCGGATTCTCCTGGAAGGCATGCTAAGGCACATGAAAACCAACAAGGTTGTTGGTGACAGCCAGCATGGCTTCACTAAGGGGAAATCCTGCCTGACCAATCTGGTGGCCTTCTATGATGGGGCTAGGGAACTGATGGACAGGGGCAGAGCAGTTGATGTCATCTACCTGGACTTGTGTAAAGCCTTTGACACTGTCTCACATGGCATCCTTCTCTCTAAGTTGGAGAGACATCAATTTGATAGGTGGACCACTCGGTGGATAAAGAACTGGCTGGATGGCCGCACACAAAGAGTAGTGCTCAGTGGCTCAGTGTCCAGCTGGAGACCAGTAACGAGTGGTGTCCCCCAGGGATCGGTGTTGGGGCCGGTCTTGTTCAACATCTTTGTGGGTGACATGGACAGTGGGATTGAGTGCGCCCTCAGCAAGTTTGCCAATGACACCAAGCTGTGTGGTTCGGTTGATACATTGGAGGGAAGGAATGCCATCCAGAGGGACCTTGACACGCTTGTGAGGTGGGCTGATGCCAACCTGATGAAGTTTAACCATGCTAAATGCAAAGTCCTACACCTGGGTCAGAGTAATGCCAGGCACAGCTACAGGTTGGGCGGGGAGGAGATTCAGAGCAGCCCTGTGGAGAAGGACTTGGGGGTGTGGGTTGATGAAAAAATGAACATGAGCCGGCAGTGTGCGCTTGCAGCGCAGAAGGCCAGCCGTATCCTGGGCTACATCAAAAGGAGTGTGACCAGCAGGTGAAGGGAGGTGCTCCTGCCCCTTTACTCTGCTCTCGTGAGACCTCACTTGGAGTATTGTGTGCAGTTCTGGTGTCCCCAACATAAAAAGGACATGGAACTTTTGGAGCAAGTGCAGAGGAGGGCCACGAGGATGATCAGGGGACTGGAGCACCTCCCGTATGAAGATAGGCTGAGAAAGTTGGGGCTGTTCAGCCTGGAGAAGAGAAGGCTGCGTGGAGACCTCATAGCAGCCTTCCAATACCTGAAGGGGGCCTATAGGGATGCTGGGGAGGGACTCTTCATTAGGGACTGTGGTGAGAGAACAAGGGGTAATGGGTTTAAACTCAAACAGGGGAAGTTTAGATTGGATGTGAGGAAGAAATTCTTTACTGTGAGGGTGGTGAGGCCCTGGAATGGGTTGCCCAGGGAGGTTGTGAATGCTTCATCCCTGGCGGCATTCAAGGTGGGGTTGGACATAGCCTTGGATGGCATGGTTTAGTGGGAGGTGTCCCTGCCCATGGCAGGGGGGGTAGAACTCGATGATCTTGAGGTCCTTTCCAACCCTTACTATTCTATTATTATATGATTCTATGTTGCATTTCAAAATTATTACAAAACTAAACAACAAGCTTCTGTTACGTTTAATATGCTCTTTAATAAACTGTGTTCCTGATAAGCAATCCCATGTTTGAGCTCTCTTTCACTATCTCAGGCTTTTCAAAGAAGCGCATTGTAACATCTTCCATTTAAGACTATTTTTCCAAAACATTCAAGATGCCTTCTCCACTTCTATTCTCTTTCCTTTTTTTTTTTTTTTTTTTTTTTTTAATCACACAGTGAGTTTATTTAGGAGACTTAAGCTGAATAGATTTTGCAGACTTCCTCATAGGTTTCACTACCAGGGAGAATAGCATGCTGCCACCTTTTCTGTAGCTGCTTGTAGAGTGATGAGGTGCACAAAATAAAGCCATGCTGGTAACTAAGTATTTTTTCTGGCAATGGTTTGTGAGTTTTATGTTGTTCTAGTAATGGCCTAGTAGTGCATATGATCCTGAATGTTGGCATAACAGACCTTTACATAACTTGTCAATTTGCCTTCTGGATTTCAGGAGGGGTGGAAAGAAGGACAACAATATCATGTCATTTTTGTACACTGTTCTTATTGTTTAATAGTGAAAAATTGCAGAAAACTGACCGTAACCCATAGCTAGTTGTAGCTGGGGAAATCTCCTTTCCTCACTGAAGCATGTTGCTTCTTTCTGTGAGCAGCACTTCATTTTAATAAACCCACAGCAGTAAATACTTTGAGGCGTCACTTCTTATTATTTTACAATGGCAACTATAGGTCAGATCTAGCAAGGAAGCCTGTTAGTCAACCCAAGTAATAAACTGAAAATTGACCCATAAACATGATTGACAGTTCTTCTTTGGATTAGAAAAGAGAGCAGAATAGCTTGAGAGGAGTTATGGAGAAATATCAATTTGATTTATGAGCTTGCTGTGGACTGTATACAAACATGGATCCTAAGTAAGAGCTGCCACTTCTTATTTGAAATGAATCTTTAATGCTTGTGTAAACTTTGCAAAGAAAAATAAGTAAACACTATTCATCCCAGTAAGAAAGGGGTAAAGCAGAAATGTAAAATCAGCTGAAGAAGTTGGGATCAAAGATTGAACTCTTGCCCTATATTGTTTTTGTGTAAAGATTTAATTTTGTCGTTGAGTTCAAATAGAAGCAGAAAGAATAGATTGTTAATTTACATAACTAGGCACTTTAAAAAAAAATAAAAAGGTGAGCAGAGTCAAAAAACTGAAATCTTTATGAAAAATTAACCTTTTTTTTTTTTTTTGTTGGTCATTAGTTTTGTTTTTTGTTTTGGTTTGTTTGTGATTTGCAGGGATGCAACACACCTATGAAGTCAGAGGATTCACTCTCGAGGCATGGACTCCAGTATTAGGCTGTCTAGGTACTGCATGTCTAACAGTTGTTAGAATGTCTTGGGGATTTTTTGCCAGTGTCTAATGTGGGATTTTGCCAGTGGCTAGCTCGCTAAACCAGAATATCAATTACTCAGCCATAAATTTATTTGGGTTTCTCAGCTTTGGGAAGAGTCACTGAGGAAATGAATGGGCAAGTTTTACCTCTCCTTCCTGTTTTGACTTGGAGCAGTCTACTATGAATATACTTTTCCTTCACATACAACTGTGGTTTTTTGTATGGTTTTTTTCCACTCACTGGGACAAAAGCCCTTTTGAAAATACTTAAATTGCTCATGAAATGAAAATGTTGTTTGGGTAGTCCTGGAACAGAAAAATGCCAACATGTACCCTATAGAGGAAAACATCAACTTCAGCTGTATACAAAGTTGTTCCATTCAAAATTCTGGAAAGCAAAAGTAATATGATAATACCAAACTATTGGGCCTACAAAAGTGAGGATATTTTGTAAGGTAAACATTTTAGTATTCATTATTGAGCTGAGGTTCAGTCTCTTCTTGGGTTTAGGTCCAAGTGATGTCCTGGGCAGTTAGAGTCTGTGAACTACAGAGCTAGGAGCATTTATTGCCTCTAATTTAGTTGTAGGCATGATGACTTTAAATTTGTATCTTGGAGCAAAAATTTAAACAGAAAGGCCTGTTTTTTCATTTAATTTTGTATGATCTCTTTTTTATTAAGAATTTTTAAGGAGCATTCATTTTCTATGTATATATCATTTTGATGATGTATTTAGGCTTGGAGCAAGTGCTGCAGCTAGCTGACTGCTAACCTGGTACTTAAGTCAATACAGCTTCTTACCTAAGAAGGTAAGATCTTTTCAGTTACGCATGTATGTTTAAGGCAAGCCCCAGGCCACCCACAAGAACAGCAATTAAAAGCACATATCCTAAACCAGAGAAGACCAAGAGCTTCTAGAGCTATCTTTCAAACCTATGGCCATTTTTGTGATAGTTCCAATTCTGCAGCTGCAAAAGCCCCAGATTTGTTGTGATATAAAATATCTTAACTCACTACACTTCTAATTGGAGAGAAAATAATTTTCTCTGAATAAGAGGCTGTGGATAGCTTACAGAAGAAGGGGTCACAAAGGCTCAATTCAGTTATACTAGCTCTAACTCTTTAACTTCGTAATCTAATGTGATCATGTGTCTTGAGACAAAATTCTAGAATTGCATTTGAAGGGTGCCTTTTTTCTTAACAATATTTTGCTTTTCCCTGGGTCTAATATGTTCTTTCAGCCAGACAAAGTGGATTTTGTTTTAATATTTATTGTCCTTCTGTCTCTGTACCTCATCTTCTATTCCATGTAATATATAGTCTTCCTTACTAATTGTATAAAGCAGTACTGTGTGCTTAGCAGTTGTATTTCTTTTAGATTACAAAAATGTAGCAGATTATTCTGACCAACTAAAATAAAAGAATGAGGGTAATGACTTTTCAGAAGTTAAGTCACTTAGCTTAAATTTCTAGCTAGGTTGCTTATTTCCATGCTCTCTGATAAATTCCCTGGGAAACATCTTAGTTAAACACAAATGAAACTTAATGACAATTGCTGCTGATTTGCAGGAGTAGTAATTCTATTTAACTGGATGTTTTTTCAGTTGATGTAGTGGTGCTCAGGTCTTTATCCGTCTCATTACTTACTAAAACAGCATTCACTTTCATCCTACCTGTAGCTCTTAAATGCTGAAACTTAATTCTTATGTTTCTGTCTGTGGTTGATATCTAGCTTATTTTCCACCATAATGCAATTAATCAATCTGTGTATAAAAATGCAGGTGAAACAAGACTTTGTCTAGTCTTCCGTAACTTGTTTTCTTTCTACAATTGCTTTAAGGGGTTGCTTTATCCCCCCCTGCTGTTTTTGGAAGGGAAGGACAGCGCAGGGACGTTTGAGGCGCGTGGAGATTTTAACTTTGTGCACTCGTGGTATTATTCTTAAGGATGTGGTGCATCTCCTTGCTGCTGGTTTAGATGATTAAAAAAGAACAACAACATAGAGATGAATTCCTTTTGTGCTTTGCCTAAGTATCTAATGCAAATGCAAAATGTTGTGGTCTCTTTAAAACTCCAAGTGAAATTATGAACTTCGGTCAAGTTGAGACTTTCTTGAAGGTAAACGTTTGCATGTGAATGCTTTAAAATTTATCAGATGTAATATTACGTTGTAGTCACTGTCTTTCAGTATGCCAGTACTAAATACCTCAGCTTTATTTCTTCATAAGCTCCTTTATGTGGTATGTGAAAAACAGTGTGGTGTAAGTTCAGTGAACTATTTGGGAAGAAGTGACCTAGGTTAAGTCTTCTTAATATAGCTAAGACAATGGGCCACACTAAGTCTTCCAATTGTTTAGTACTACCATAATAGATAGTTGTGATATGTACCCTTCTTGTGCTATAAAGGTGCTTCCCCATGATGAGATCACTGAGCACAAACACATCTCAGTTTCTGAGCCTTATTCTTTTTGTGCAAAGGTCTACTTGTAAAATCTTTTTTGGTTAGCATAAACTTTCAATGGCAGGCACTAAAATCCATAATTGATTTATTTGAATAAAACAGGAATAACTAGCTTTAAATTTTGTATGAGTGTTTTTATCCAGAGACATATTGAATCTTCATAGTCAATCTGCTCTGTAGGTCTGATTTTCTGTAAAGCTGTGGTGGAATCCAGTCAGATTTTTCTAGACATCTGCATGCTACAGTGCCCTGAGTTCTGGCTTAGCTGAGGCACCCACCGCTGGTACTGGCAAATGCTGGCTCTGAGGCTTGTGATGGCTCCTTGACCACTTGGATTTTCAGAACTCTAGCTGTCAAACTAGCTTGCCTCAAAGCCCTTAAAAAGAAGATTTTGGGGTGCTCATTTTTGATCCTAAACTGAGAAGAAATCAGGTGTTGGTGTATGGAAGTCTCATGGGTTGCCTCCTCCCAGTTCTGCTCGAAATGGAGGCATAAAGTTAGTAAGTGCAACCGAACATAGTAGTTGTAGAGATAAGGCAGAAAATATCAATATCTTTGTTGGTGAGCTTAAATGGAAGGGCAAACATGTAAATGAATGCTCTAAAGCTGTTTCTGGTGGCAGCAGCTACAGAGGGGAAGACCCTGGGCCTGCTAGCTGCAGACAAGGTGTAAAGGATGTAGTGATAGAAAAGTTTGAAGGATTCCTTCAATCCTTTTTGAAAAATATTCACAAGCGTTGACTTAAATTATCAGCAAATAGCCTACAAAACTTGGTTTAAAGAAATTAAACTCTTTCTGAGTTTCAAAAACAAAGTGTCAAAAGTCATGTCTGATTCTAAGACTTTAAAACACTGAGGTTTTTTTCCAGCTCAATTTAAAGTTGAGAAAAGAAAGAACCCTTCTGGCTGTAGTCATGTATGCCAACCATCAGCCGGGAGTGAAGTTTTATAGCTGACTTATAAACCCATGAGAGATGGGTTTTCTAATGGAAATACTGACAGCCTCTTAACTTGAGCAACACTAGCAGGCGCCATTATAATAAATGAGACCAAGACACATGATACAGGCCCACAAGGTAATTAATTGCTAGAGTAAAATAAAATATAGATGCAATAGCCCACAGAGAGTATGACTCAATGGAGCAAACTTGTAATAAAGCACAAAGAATGTCTGTTTAGTAAAGAGCTGTGTGAAACTGCTTGTAAAATAAATCATGAGCCAGTGCTAGAGCTAGCTCAGCTTTCTGTATGTTTCTTTTAAATTAGAGGATTAAAAAACTCCCCTCAACTATAAAAAGCCATTTTTGGCAGTACAGAATCACAGTACATAATGAAATGTGAAGCAATGAAATGCAAAGTGCACCTATGCAAACAAGCTTTTAACATGCTTCTCAATAGAAATACAGCTGAGAGAAGTTAAGACAGCACCTACTACTTCATTTTACTTTTTAATCCAGTAACTTTTTGACTAGCTGTTATTCTGATTCTAACCCTATTGTCTTATTTGGAATGCTTGATTTCAGCCTTTTGACGTCATGTGTCAAAGCAGGCATCAGAATAGCTCTTATTCCTCAACTTCCTTGCTTATTTAAGCTTTCTTAAAGAAAAACCAAACAAAACCCCAAACTGTGTTGTCTTGTTTCTTGTAGCGCTTACACTGATTTAGGAGACTGCAGGTACAATACTTGTAGGTAAGCTGTTCTTTTTGGTTTATGCACAGCTATGCATGCTCATAGCTTATTATTGTTTATCCTATGCTCATGTCACTGAGCCAGAAAAGTAAGTTGCTTCAGATTCGTAAGCCAAATGAATTAGACAGTGCAATGAATGTATTCCTAACAACTCTCAACTCTGCAAGTCTTCGAAGGGAACAAGCTTATGGCTGGTATTAAACTAAGGTGCAAGCATATGCCCTTTCACTGCTACTTTAATCTTTACCTAACAGTTAGTGTTGGCAAGCCTTAATCCTACGTTCCTTGAGCCAGGGGTAAAAATACGTGACAAATTATAAGCTTCTGTGACTTCAAAATTGGCAAGGTCACAGAAGTCAAAGCCAACTATTGAAGACTGACAACTCTGAAGGTGACAGATGGCAGCACTACAACATCAAATTTAACTTTTTTAGAAGCTAGTGGTGTAAAGCACACAAGTAGAAAAGTCTTATCCAAATATACTTCTGCAATTTCAATTTTCCTGTTTCTGCTTTGTATTTTTTTTTTGTGTGTTTTTTTTTTTTTGTTTGTTTGGGTTTTGTTTGTTTGTTTGTTTGTTTTTTTCTGCATTCTGACAGAGGAATATTAGAAATGCCTTTCTAGGTTCTCATGCTGCAAGTCTTCTGGGCTTCTGCTTTGCAGTGTTTGTATTTGTGTCAACTGTGGAGCAGCAATCCATTTAGTTTCAAGCTTTGTATAGTAGGGAAATACCACACACATCATTCTCCGTGTCATACTGTTGGAGCCTAAAGTGCTTCCCTTAAGTCATCTACACTTTAATAAGTACTGGAGAAAGTTATTTATGTTCTACCCTTAACCAGTCTACTACTAAATTTTGCTGTAGTTTCAATACCTTGTCATCCTTGTAAGGCAAAATGCTTTAAGCTCAGAACTGTATTATTTTAATGTTATGGTAGTGATACTTTAACTATTATTCTGCATGTGAAACATAGCCAATCACAATAAGCAGCTTTTATACGAGCTTTAACAAACTCCCCTTGGAAATCTGGAGTAGCTCTTGTGCTATTTGAAGCCATAACAGCAAGAATTAATCCAGGAAGAAGCTATCTACCCTTGTCAGAATACTCTGGGCTCCAATAAATGAACTCTTGCAAATGGGACAGGGTGATCTTGAAGATATTCTTGCTGCTTTTCATTTTACTTTGAGATGTGGGTGGTTGGTTTAAATGTTTTCTCAGCTGCTACAGTCAGATGAGGTTTGTGCTGGAGGTATATTAAGTGTATAATTTCAGCTGAAGTGTAGAATGTGTAAAGGGTCTTGGTCACCAGCTCCACTTCAGAGCTGGATTATAGACATGAAGGGTTTTTCAGTGCTGAGTAGGCCAGTACTGAATTTGTTTAAATGTGGACCATCCTCCTTCCAGAAAAACCCATTTCTCTTATAATTGAGTAATTTGCAAATCATTATTTTTAATTTAAAAGAGCCTATTTGCATAAACAGAAAACTTTTATGCCTCCCACTTGTACTGTGTAAAAGTGAATTGCTTATCTGCTATTTGGAATTTCTATCCTAGATTTATAACACTAACTTGCTGAGTCTCAATGCTTGATTTATAGAGAGGCTGTAGATGAGTGCCTGTATATTGCTGATGTAAACTAGATCTGTTATCTAAATCTTTGCTGCCCATACAAAGAGCCAAGAATTAAATTTGGCACACTTGACACTTTTTATGAGTATCAGTAAGAGAACTGAGATGATTCTATGATTCTATGAACAGAAACAGTGGCTTTTTATCATTATTTATAGATTTTTACATTCAGTGTCATTTGTATCTCAGATGTATGTGGTCACTGGGAAATTTTATCAATAGCAGATCAAGTTCCACAGTTCTTACTTTAGAAATTGTAAGTGATTTGCAGTGTTTGTATTTTACAAATTCACAGTAGAATCAGCAGCTTAATTACTTATGCTGGATTTCTTTTTTTAATATTAAAAAACAGTGCTTTAGTATAGCATTTGAACTTTGCATGTTTTGTTCAGGCTATGAAAATGGAACCTGATTTCTAATAAATCTTGCTCAGAGGAAATATTTAGAAATATTTCCTTATAAATAGGAAAAGCTAATAGCCATGACTTCTGATTGAAAAATCAGACAATAGCACTGTGGAGAAAACATTCCTTCCCATTTTTGTCACCCCCACTTCAGTATCTGCATCTTTCAATGAATTCCTCTGAAGGTTATCATGGTTTGACTGTCTGAAGTGTGGGAAGTCTACTAAAATCGCTTTTCTCTCTCTCAGAAAGCATTTAAATTCAGGTTCAAAAAGGCCCACTGGTCAAAAAGGCCTTTTGAAGCCCTGAGTCAAGAATCACCTATTCCACCCCGGGGGGGTTGAAAAAGCAGCTTTATCCTTTATTTTTAAAGGACAGTCCAATTCCCTCAGAGCTGCCTTGCATCACGGAACAAATGCCTGTCATCCTTTGCTAGGATAAAGCCAGAATTGAGAGAATTGCATAGGTCATGTCCATCATCTACATGTATTTGTGCTCTGAGTGAATGCCTGTGGAAAAGGGGCAATTCTGCGATGTTGCTGAGAAAATTTACTGTTCAGTGTCTTTTTCATGCTTTCTCATTCTGTGAGAAGATGGAAGTTTTTTATTTTATTTTTTTTTTTTACCTTGTGGAGACCACTGGTTTAAAATTGTTGTGCTGAGGCAGGTCTGTAGCCAGTCAGCTAGTTATAGTTCTGCTCTTATGCGCTGCTCTCCTTCATGGCCTGCTCGCCTCACTTCTGTGTGTATTTCAGCTCAAATTTGGATTTGGTTATTTAAAAAGATGTCCTGAAGTATAAGTATCACTGTTGGAAAGTGCAAATTCTATCTAAAACTATATGGGAAAACCTCAAAGATATACTGTATCGGCTCACAGCATTAATTTAGATATGTTCCTGTTGATGAGTGTTCTAATGGGGTAGGTTTATTTCTTGATTATTTTCCTAATTGAGCTATTTCTTAATCTTCCCTGGTTTCAGTCAGGAATCACTTCCATGGATAGGATGTGTAAGGGTTTTGTGTAAAGGCAGAGTGCAGACTGATTTCTACTTCCGGGTAGAGCTGCAAGTGTCTATTCCAACCCATGGTTGAAACTGCTTTACCATCATGGCACAAAGCACTTAGCCTGGCTCTGAATTTGGTTTTGCACAGTATGTTTTATCTGGCAATGTGTCCTGAGCTTGAGCTACAGGATCCTTAGCCAAAGGTTTCAAGGTTCTTTATAACTCTAGGGTCAAAGGACAGGCAGCATAGTAGGGTGCAGTAGACCTTGGTCTCAAAGTAGTGCATGCAATAGTAAATTCATGGATTAAGTCCCTTGCATGGCAGGCTAGTAGCTAATAATTAGGAAAAAGCTCTGCCTAAGCCAGAAGCAGCTGATGGACAGGTCAGGATCCCAGGTACTTCTCACACAGCATGTGTGACCATGGTCTAATTGGCGAAATACGGTGGTTAGTTATCCAAATGTTTTAGTCCTAACATCCTGAAATTGTTAGCCAAAAGTTAACTGAATTCACTTACTGTGTAAGTGTAATCTGTCTTATTCTATGCACCGAAGCATAGTTTATAGCACTAATGGGTTGACACATGCAGAGAAATTGATGGCATTTAAAATATATCTTTATTGATGTTTTAAGTGGCCATGTTAAACAAGTTAATGTTTCAAGTGTCAACTGAATGTTAGCTGTACATTAGTACTATTGAGTAACTGCAGAATGCAGCAATCTTGGGGGGGGGGGGATAGGGAGGCAGCAAATATGCCTCCTTTGAAACCGATATCAAAACTGCTGAAAGATTTGCGACTAATACACTTACACCCAAACTTCTGAGAGACACAGGTTAAAGAGTCGCCCCTCTGAAGTTAAAGGCAGAGCCCCAGACTGCTTCAAGTGGTGTCTGAAGCTCATGATCTCATTCTCTCAGGCTCTGTCTGTATGGGAAGAGAGGATATATCCCCAAAGCTGGAGTCTTGCTGACCTTCCTGTTGGTGTGTATTAAGGGAGGCTGCATTTGTGTCTGCTGTGGATATGGGTGCTTGTTTGCGTGTAGGCCTTCGGGGGAGAATTTGCAGATCAAATATTTGGCTCTTTTATCAACCAGTAGGTAACTATGTCAGGTGGGTAGGCTGATGTATCACCTGAAGTTAGATTTATGTGTTTTTTTTCTTTATAGTGGTCCTTAAAACAACGATAAAATCACTGACACCTGCTTAAGACTTTTTTGACCAATGCTCATCTCTACATTTGCAGTAAATTTATGTGGTACATGATTCATAGTGATGAATGCAAGTAGTAAAATGAGAAGAGGAGAGAGGTTTCTAATCATGGGTACCAACTTCTTAAAAGGAAAGAAAATTCACACTGGAGAGTAGTTAATCTGTTTTTCCAGGAAATATGGCCAGTCTGGTAATAAACATAGTGACAGATTGGGGATCAGTTTTAATAGAGAAACTCTGAGAATAATCCCAATGTTGATTTAAAAAAATATAAAATTAAAAACCTGTCTGGGGCATTCTAGACCTAGGAAGCAGGTATTAAATATCTTATAGAGTAAAACATGAAAATTGCCTTTCCGCTTTCATATCATTCAGGCAGAGTTCAGTATTCAATACTTAAAGCAACTTTATTCTATCAATAAACAAAATTAAACATGTTGGCTCATATGTGGCTGTTTCTTTCAGAGGAAAAAAAAAAAAAAAGAACTTGCTAACATAAAAGTGAGTAATTCCTAAGAAGAAATTTCCTTTATGGTTACTCAATAAATGAAAAAATCTTCAAAGAAAAGTGTCCAAAGCACAGTGTGGAAAATTCAAATGTCACCAAAACTGTTGTGACCCACAGAACAGTTGTGAAGATTATCAACAATGCTGTATAACCCTGTGTAGGTAATGGCAATAATAAGAAATGCTGAAGTGCCTAAATAATGGGAAATATTTCCACTTCGTAATTACAGCAGGTTAATCTTTATGAAATGGTGTAACGGCAGACCCTCTTTTCACAGGAATGTCTTATTTAAACTATTTTTGAGGTAATTTTGAATTTCCTTTAAATACGCCCCAGACTATCATATATGATGCCTTTAATTTCTCTCCTTTGTAGACTTTCTTGAAGTTTTAAGTGGTGTGTCCTCCAATGTAGTAATTTCTCTCTTTAATCATCTTCTCTTTGCATGTGATGACCACATGATTTGTTTGTGGTTAACACTGTCCTGCTTTCACTGTAGAGTTTCTGTATTAACTCCACTACATTGTATATTTGACATAGGATGCTTTTATGTTGCTCTTGAGCACTCTACATATTTTTCTTTTATAAAATGTGGTTATTTTATTCTTGCTGTCACTTCAGTTCATAACTTTGGTTCATGACTTTCTTATAGTTGTTTTGGTGCCTGTTCGTTTTCACATACAGTTATCAAGAGCAAAGTGGCTATAGCTATAGGTATAAATTCATAGTGGTTATTATTGTCAACAAAGGGGAAATCTTCATTATAGTTTCTAAACACTGTATATAGTGGTAGAATTATGTTTGTCTTCAGTAGCAGACTGGTGACAGAGAAGAGGTTTATTGCTGAAAATCTTAATGGCAAGATGACTTTCATTGATCGCTAGTGACATACTGGACCAATTATTTAATTTTTGAAATGATGTGGGCTGCAGATTGAAAGCTGATAGGTCTCTAATTGTTCAGAATTTCTTTGCTGTTTAATCTGTTTAAACAATCAATAAACCTGCATATAAAAAAGAGCCAGTAGATTTTTCTTCTGTTGTGTATGTTACAAGCCTTGACATTTCTTTATTATGTTATGTATAGCATGATATGAAAATGTTAGCCCTTCTGTACCCAACAGTTGTGTTGGACTCCACCAAGAGAAGCTATTCTGATAAATGAGGGATGAAGAGCAGTTTTAAGAGTTTTGTTGGCATATGATTAGTTTGAGTGCTTGCGGCCATAACTGGGTAGGGGTAAAGGGTTTGGAAGTCTCTTGGCCTTGGGTTTAGCTGAGAAAATTGTGGGTTCTGCAAATGACCACCTCTTTTTCCGACACTAATGTACAGGGTCTTGAAGTATCCTAATGAAGCTATTTCTTCAACAGATTGAGAAGGGAAGTTGGGAGGCAACAAGAAAAAAAAAAATGAAGATTAGCATTCAGGAGGTGTTTTCTACCTATGAAATGTTCTTCTGCTTTAAGAAGTACCAGAATCAAATGAATTTAACAAGCTGTGTTTTCTGGATTTACTATCACTTTAGAAACTGAATTCACTGGGAAAGCAAATGATGGTTAGGCAGTAACAACCAGTCTGTGGTTTTGGATACTAGTTTGCTGCATATCCTTTTTCAAGACAGATCTCAAAGTTCAGAAGTAATCAGACCCAGACTATACAAAAGATGGGATGTTGTGGCTAATACATACCTGAAGGAAGCACTGACCTAGTCAGGACCATGTTAATTTCAACCCTATGAAAGCAGCAATGGCAGTCCTACACTTTGAAAGTCTGATTAAAGTTTAACTTCTGGACTCTGATGGGGGGGGGGGGGGGGGGATGATATCAAAGCAATTGCCCATTCTCCTCCCCTCTTATTCTTTTCTCAAATGACATTACCACATTACCAGAGAATGAACAGTCATGCATTATGCAGCACAATTATTCTATGGGAAGTGCTCACAGACATCTAAATTAATGGAATAAGTATGTCAGCTTCCAAATGTTAAACTCAGAGGATTTTGAAGCAGTGATACAATAACAACAGCTGGTTTCTTTAAGACTTCTAAATAAATTCATTTTTAAAAATTAAAGATGCTTACATGCAGCATCTTTTGACTGAGTTGCAAAGAAAGAATCCCTGTTGCTTATACTGTAACATATTGCTTTTCATGCCTTTCCCCAGAGTGCTGAAAGAATGCTGCAGATGTTCTCATTTAAGCATTCGGTGTCCTGTCAACTAGATGAGAAAAAGTCACTATGGAAAGTAGAAAGCTATTAAGTACTTTTTCTTCTCCATCACTACAAGTTGTTTTTCGGTTTTCTGGGAGTGTTTTTTGTTTTTGTTTTTGTTTTTTTTTTTTTTTTTTTTTTCCTTTAATCTGGGTGTTGAACTTCTATAAATACCTTTTTTCACTTTCTGGAGAGCTTGAGTAAGAAATGCTTGTGACAAGTTTATACCAAATTTAGATTTAATTCAAGATTTCATCTGAGTTGTTTTTCTAGGCAGTGTTCAGGAATTAATATTGTAAAATGGTGAACTGATATTAAAGGATTTATTTACACCAATGAAAGACTAAAGTTAATACCAATCAATGGACAAGATCTAGGCACATTAAGAGTGATTTCAGTGTAAACAGAACTGTTGAGGCATCTGGGATTTACTAGTATGACTTTCTACTTCTGGCTTTTATGTTTCTAATCTAAATTTCTTTTTTCCTTTTAGCCTGTAATTTTACAGGGTATGTTTCAATTTACTGTTCTGGTTTCAGATGGGATAGAGTTATTTTTCTTTCTAGTAGCTGGTGAAGTGCTGTGTTTTGGCTTTATAATCTGGTAACATGCCAATGGTTTAGTTGTTGTTCAGTAGCACCCTGATCAAGGACTTTTCAGTCTCATCCTCTGCCAGTGAGGAGGGGTACAAGGAGCTGGGAGGGAACAGAGACAGGACAGACCTGAACTAGCCAAAGGGATATTACATACCACAGCACATCATGCCCGGTAGAGAAACTGGAGGGAGTTGCCTGGGAGCTACTGATTGCTGCTCACAAGCTGCATATCGGTCAGCACCTGGTGAGGAACTGTGTTGTGCATCGCTTGTCTCTCTCGTGTTTTATTCTTCCCTCTCTTTCTGATTGTCTTCTCCATCCCATGGGGTGTGAGGGGAAGTGAGCTTAGTTGCCAACTCGGGCCAACAAAGACAGCTGTTTAAGAAAAAAAAAAAAAATGGTAGGGAGAGGAGAAGACTTGACTAGCAAATAGCATCATTATCATTAGACTTCCTTGCTGGAGGGAAAGAATGCCATCCAGAGGGACCCTGACACGCTTGTAAGGTGGGCTGATGCCAACCTGATGAAGTTTAACCATAACAAGTGCAAGGTCCTACACCTGGGTCGAAGCAATCCCAGGCACAGCTCCAGGTTGGGCAGGGAAGAGATTCAGAGCAGCCCTGAGGAGAAGGACTTGAGGGTGTTGGTCGATGAAAAAATGAACATGAGGCGGCAGTGTGCTCTTGCAGCCCAGAAAGCCAACCGTATCCTGGGCTGCATCAAAAGGAGCGTGACCAGCAGGTCGAGGGAGGTGATCCTGCCCCTCTACTCTGCTCTTGTGAGGCCTCACGTGGAGTATTGTGTGCAGTTCTGGTGTCCTCAACATAAAAAGGACACAAAAGTGTTGGAACAAGTCCAGAGGAAGGCCACAGGGAGGATCAGGGGACTGGAACACCTCCCATGTGAAGATAGGCTGAGCAAGTTGGGCTGTTCAGCCTGGAGAAGAGAAGGCTGCGTGGAGACCTCATAGCAGCCTTCCAATACCTGAAGGGGGCCTATAGGGATGCTGGGGAGGGACTCTTCATGAGGGACTGTATTGATAGGACAAGGGGTAATGGGTTCAAACTTAAACAGGGGAAGTTTCGGTTCGATATGAGGAAGAAGTTCTTTACTGTGAGGGTTGTGAGGCACTGGAATGGGTTGCCCAGGGAGGTTGTGAATGCTTCATCCCTGGTGGCGTTCAAGTTGGGGTTGGACAGAACCTTGGATGGCATGGTTTAGTGAGAGGTGTCTGTTGCGTTAAAGGGCGGAAAATCGCGGCAGCTATCAGTCCAGCTGTGTTTGCTATTTTGAACTTTATGGCACCGGATTCACTGATAGTCCACCACACTGCCCATCCAATCAACTTGACCACATTCGCTTATATCGAACCTCTACTGGTCCAGATTTCCATCCGACCGCGTTCGCTTATATTGAACCTCTACTGGTCCAGATTTACCGATAGCGACAATTGGCCAACGAGACAGTCTAGCTTGTTAATTGAGTTTATTGAGGCAACAGGTAGAGGTTCTTATAGATTGCCGGTGATAAATACTGTCTGCAAAAATGCGGGCAAATAATAGTTACATTAATGCAAGCGTTTAATAAAGTTAATGCAGCCTGGCTCTAAGATATACAAGTGGCAATAAAAGCAACTCTATAGAGATTCTAAATTTTCCCGGGGAAGCACTGAATATAGTACAAGTCTTACCCACAGGCGTCCCTATGGCGGGGAAGAGAGGTCCAGCCCGTCGACTGGTCCCAGGAGTCTGTTGATGTTATCTTCCTTGACTCGTTCATAATTGTATCTTTTCTAATATTCCCCTTTCTTTTGGGTCATTTTATACTATTTTCATCTTTAAGGTGGAGCTTGAGTGACTCTAGCCATACGTAACTTATTTTAGCAAGTAATGAAGTAAAGTTCACACCAAGAACAGTAATTGGTCATAAGATGTTTTTTTTCTGAGGTTAGTGTTCTTTTTGCTGAAGTTAGCTGAAGCTAGTATGCAACTTCCCCCTTTTTGTGCTGAAGTTAGGACAAAGCGTAACTGCGAGATCTCCACCTCGCTCTACTCTCCGTCTGCCTTTTCCAGTTCCCCCCTTTTTTGCTAAAGTTAGGACAGCGCATAACCGCGAGACCTTCATCCTGCTCTACCCTCCGTCTGTGTAGGCATGGGGATTGCTGAGGAGTGCACATTTCAGGGGCGGCTGCATCCTGTTTTGAAAGGTCCTAAAAGCCTGGGTTTTTTTTCTTATGTATGAACAATGCTGCATTTAAAATATAAGTTTAATTTTTAATTATTCCGCAGTGTCCCTGCCCTCAGCAGGGGGGTTGGAAGTAGATGATCTCAAGGTCCTTTCCAACCCTGACTATTCTATGACTTCTAGCTTCTTGTCTGTGCCACTGAAAGGTAGATCTAAGTGTTAAAGTGTTTATCTTAAAGTAAACAGTTAATCATGTTAAACCATACAGTCAGATTTGGGAAGTAAATTGAACTGACATGTTCATCAAATAGACAGAAAATGTTAATATATTAACATAGAAGCATGTTCTGGGATTCTTACTGTTTTATCAGGAATTATAATTGTACGGGCTAAAAGGCATTTGTCAGGTGATCATAAACCAGTTCAGAAAAGAAGGCAAGGGAAAGGAGGGGATTTGAACCAGATGATCTTCTGAGAAACTTCTGATCTCAGCTGGAGAGAAGTGCCCTTCACTATGTATGAAAGATCAGATTTGTACTGTAAAACCATGCTTCCAGGGAAATAGCCCGGGAACTTCTCCTCACTTAAACAGAGGGAAAAGCCTTCCCTTGCTCTAGAGGGAAGAAGAATTTTCACCACTATTTCTTGTATCTGGCTGGTAACTAGAGTTCACAAAGCAGATGACCCTCTGAGATGGGAAGAAGAAAGAGAAGCATTTTTTGCAAATACATTCATTTATATATTTGGATACAAACAGAAAGTTGATGACTACACTTGTATACTAATGACATTAGCTCTGTGTGTGACTGATAGGTGCCTTAAATTGCATTGTGTGGATCTTGGGCAGTAGATGGGATTTAAATGTGGCAGTCATTTCTAGGCACATGTAGAGCTACCTTAAGTGTCTTGTTTACAGTTGCTATCAGTTCTGTTAACAATTACCTATTTGACCCCATTTTGTCCTTCTGCCTTGATCTGATTGCTTGTGATCTGATTACTTGGAAGATCTACATGGTTTAAACTTGTTGTCCATAGAAAGCTTTAGTTAAATAGACTGGAAAAACTAGCTTGTGTTCTCAAAGTGAAGAAGCAAGTTTTCATATCCAGAAAAAGTCACAATAGCAAAGAATATGGGGAAACTTCCTGCTTAGGGTCAATCTCATGACCTAGAACTCAAAAGAACCCAAATATCTTCTTTCCTTCCTTCCTGCTACAAAATTTGCAGGGTAGTATCATAAGATTTGCAACATGGACCATGAGGTTCTTGTATGTTCCTTTTCCTTAAAAAGGAAAAATTTCCAAGCCCACAACTCTCCAAAATGTGATGAGTCATGAATACAGTTTCTTTTAAGCCACTCAGGGCAATATGCCAAATATCTCTCCAGTACAGAGCTGTGGCACAATACTAAAATCCAACTTAAAGAATGTTCGAAGGGGCTGTTAGGAGTGAACAGAAAGGGTACAATTAAAGATATATCTCTGATTTTAACCGTGTCAAATAATTATGTTCTGATGTTAAAAATGCCTTGCAGATTGTATGGGCAATTATATGGAAAAGACAATGATTGCACAGTGTAGAGCAGAGGTAGGATATGATCTCTGCCATGTGGTTGATCAACCTTTCACCTTATTGCTCACTCTTAAATTCACTCATTCAATGCAAAACCAATGATGATCATAATAAAGCACCATTATTAATACAGTTACATTAGAGCCTGATTAAGTTCACTATTGCAGCTAAAAATCCATAGTGAGGGCAAGAATTGGTTTATTTGGAATTAGCATAGGGGATTTCAGTGGTACCTTCTCAAAACTCTCTTAAAGCATTGAAAGCAATTACTGTATGCTAGCTTCAAACCAGCAACATTTTACAAATGAATTAAAAATGTCATTGATAATGTTGCTGTGCTGCCAGTGAGAGCTTGAAGCTTTCAGAAGAAAATAATAAAACTATCTCATAAATAACTTAATGACACTTCAACATAAAGCAGGCAACTATATAAATAAAATAGATCAAGCATGTGCTACATTGCATTACTTAGTGTTTATTGCAGTTATTTCTGTGAAATAAGACAGCGTAAAATTCAGAATGTGATCTTGAACTCTGTTCCAAATCTTTCTCTAGTAGAGGATTGACACCTTTACTCAACACAGATTTTAAAATGATCTAAAACTCTCCAGGCCTTTGTACAGAGGACCTCCAGGGTGAGTACACAAGTCTGAAACAATAATGAGCTCTCTACAAGGTTGGCTGCAGGAACGTATCTGTCATTCTGACATGCTGAAAGAAATCTACTGGAAATCTTGGTGGCAAGAACATGAAATGGACTTGTTGAGATTTAAGATATCCAAAAGGAGACAAACATGAAGACATTACATTAATCAACCTGACAACAGGAAAATCCAGACAGAGGAGAAGTATACAGCTGTCTAGCTAGAGCATAGCCTATTACTATTTTTCCTGTATACATTTTACCGCTAGAGTGTGTCTATATAAAGTCAGTCTCACAAAACTTATGTGTAAGACTGGCTGTTTACACTGCATAGCACCTTACTTTCATAATCTGATTTTTATTCTTTGAGTGTACCTGATCTTTTGAGCCTTCCTCTCCCTGCCTGCACTATCCCTCCCCCCCCACCCCCCACCCCTCTTTCAACCAGCACTGGAATCAGCAGGACATGGTACGTAAGGAACAGAAAAAAGCAAGTGGGCATGTACATGTGGCAGGTGATTCCTAGCTACCTATGCATGTTGTCAATGGGATTTTTCTTGTCATTTTACTTAGCAAAGCAAAACTTTTCTCTGCATGCTCATTATTACTCTGAGGTCCTGGGCTTAGCTGGAGTTCACACAACCATTTGTTCAGATGAACACAATATGTTTGGACAGGTAGGTGAAATACCATTGACATCAGTGGAATTTGCCCATTGACTTTAGCACCAGCCTGTGTAATATATACTATTCTAGATCACCTCTTTGCTACAGTATGGCATTTATCTCCCTAGTATTTGCCAAAAAACTTCTAAGCAAACTGTGGATGTCTTGAAGAACTTGTGTTTTCAGTTTTAAATCAAACTTGAAACCATGAAGAGAGTTGCAACAAATAACTTGCATTAGTCTATTTGAATCAAGGAGCAAAGTCAACATCCAAGATATAGAAAACATGTTGGGCTGCAGTTTGCTCTTTCATTCTTTCCCTGTTCCATGTGCCAGGGCCTGAAGAAATCTGCTTGTGATTGCTGGGACCTCCTGCCGAAAACCTGCAGGTGGACTGGGCTCTTGCTTCCTGAGTCACAGAGGAGATCATGAGCTTGACCTCTCCACTTTCAAACTTCTTGTGCTGGTTTCAGTTTACTGGCTCTGTTTCTGAATAGCTGTGGCAAATAAGACCAAGAGTAGGATTTAAAATGGCCCTAAAAGGGCAGAGCATGCAGTTAGTACATCACAACTGAGTTTTTTTAATTACCTTAAAATCAGATAACTTGAAAAGTTAGCTGCTAGGTTCCCTCCTCATAAAAAGGACTTAAATTAGCTGTCAAGATAAAAATTTTCTAGCAAGAAACTATGGAAAGGGAGGGATTATAGTTCACTCATCTTTCCATCTGCACATCTCTCAGCATGTCCCTTTTATCCCAAATATTCTCCCCCTTACTACCAAGGGTCCAAAGTTCAACATTTATTCCTATCATAGACAGTCTTCTCTGGTGTCAAGTTTTCATGGTCATAGGAATCCAAATCTCTAACTTGAATTCCTTGGCATCACAGTGATGTACTCTCATATGTTGTTCTTTTTTCTGCTATTGGCACAAGTTGCTGTAATCAGATAAGAAAGAAGGGGTAAAGTCAAGGAGACAGCAAAAAATGCACAGAGAACAAGAAAGTAGGCAGCATGCAACTGTACAACTAAAAAAGAGCTAAGTAGTGCCAGCACAACTTTGTTCTGCTGTAAGAAAACGAAAGTTTTGAAAGTATTGATATTTTGAAAAATGGAATGAAAAGCTGCCCATTCCCTTTAATGACTTCTAAAATCCTATGTTGAAAAGGTCTTCTCTTCCTCAAGGGTCAAAATAGCACAATTTTTTTAAACGCTTGTTTTGTCCCATAAGCAGGTTAGCCTGGAAGAAGTAGCCAAGGAAAATGCAGCAGTGAGGTGCTAATTGACAATAGAGAGCAGTACTCCTTAGAGACACTGCAGATGAGGATCTGTGTGTCTGTCTAATCAAAACTGTTATTTTTCATTGGAAGCACGGTAGAACATCTGTGAGGACTGCTGTGGTTTGGAGGTTTTTCACAGTCGATCCAGAGCATAAAATCTGTGACCACGTTGTATAAAACAATTTAGGGTACCGTGTGTCCCAAACAGAGCATGAAAGAAACTCTCATGGAGCAAACACTAGCTTGTCTTTTGCAGAACAAAGTGCATTTAAAAGACTAGCTCACCTCTTTTCTAAGTGAATCCACAAACATAGAATAAAGATGTCTGTCCTATTGTGCGTCAACAGCAAAATAGTCAGTGCAGAATGCCTTTGATACAGAAGGAATCAATATCTGAATTTCTTCTGCATACTTCAAATCATAGGTACTTTGTTTTTCTCAGCAAAATGCATACTGGAAGTCTTAGTCTGATACTTTAAATAACCCTTATTTAAGGCGACTGATTTTCTCCAGATTCTTTGACTTTTAATAATGACAAGAGTCATTCTCATGGAAGAAAACCTGAGCCCTCTCAAATATTTGAAGTAATGAGGTTTTTGTAAAACTTCACTATTTTGACATATATGATCACAGTTCATTTACTGTGAAGTAGGCTCATCAGCCATTATAAGTAACATACATTATTGTTATGAATGTGTGGTTTGCACTTGGTCTTTCAGAATTCAATGTTATATTGCCACTTTTTAAATTTTTCTAGCCCAGTACCTAGAAATAAATCGCTTGAAATGCCATTTATCTTTACCTCTAATATGTAGCTTGGTTTTTACCTTGCAGTCATAGGCCTATTCTTACACGCAAGTTAGCAAATTTTCCTTTTTTTTGCCAGAGCTCCTTCTACCCTATGTGAACTTGTAGTCGTGATTCAGCATTCATTCCAAGGGATTGGAATGATTTTGAGCTATGAGAAAATCGTACAATGATAACTTAGTCATCTATTACATAATCGTAGTGTATAAATAAAATACTTTCACAACCAATATTTGTTAATCTCAGTTTATGGCTAAGCAATATGAACTTGCATTAGCAATGGAAAGTTTAGTACTTTGTATTTTGCACCTCAGAGAAACAGGTTTTTAAAAGAGTATTAGCTATTTAATGATTTATAGCTAGAAATTTGGGGAAGGAATATGAACTAAGAGCAAAGGGAATTCTCAAGAAAATGGTGATACAGCAAGAACAAACAAAACCACATTATTTTGTGAATTCTGGATTCCACTTTATATGAAATGTGGAGTACTTAACGAATGTTATTTACTACAAAGCCACTTGAGAATCAGTGGAGATATGCCAGAGTTGTCTTTCTATTCAAGTATCAGTGCTCAGCATACTTGGTGGTTCATGAGCTTTATTTCAGCACAGTCCTTATTTGACTTTTTGAAGACCAAAAAAAGCCAACCTAAGCCTCAAAAAAAAAATATGCTACATGATCTTTTTTTTGACTCCCTTGGAAAAGACTAAAGTAAATACTTTTTGTGACAAAGGAAATATATGTTGAAGGTTCCTCTGTGAAAGACTGCAGAAAAAGCAAGTTCAGTGCCAAAAATGACATTAACAAGGTGGTAAGGTCGGCTGGTAGTGCATTGAGCTTTCCCAGAACAGCAATATATTGGCAGTTTTGGCGGATTTTTTTTTATTTATTTTTTTATGTTTGTTTGTTGAAAAAGCCCCCAAGCTTTTCAGACAAATAGAAGCAGGGGATGAAGAAACTAAACAGCTTTGCGGTGTTGCCTTTGTGTTAATGTGCCATCTTGTACTTCTCAACAGAAGCACTCACCCCTGTTCTTGTGTGCAGTGCACCTGATTTCTGTTGATCATGGTAAGATGATTATGAATGCAATCTTTTTAGGAAGTGAAACTTTTGATTTCTAGTTGAGGTGTACATTAGCATGGCAGTATAATGTTGAAGATGCAGGGCTGAACTGCTAAGTCTTCATGGCACAGAGCTGTGCTCAGTAACTGGGAGACAATGGTTGAGTTTCCAGGATCTATACAGTTAGTTTAGTAAGAAGCGACCTCCGGGCTAATTATCATGCTTTAATTTTAAGTCTTTCATCAGTGAACTTGATATTTTTAATTCTCAATAAAAGAAATGTTTTTCGAACTTAATGAGGCTGATGAAGTTGATGTGTATGCATATGCTTATGATGTTCTGCACCTCATTAAAAGTACAAAATAGTACATGATTCCTAAATGCTTCTCCATAATCCTATATAGTTTGAAGAGGAGCAGAGATAAATTGGGTATATTTTGAAATATTTATAGGTTGTAGTGGCTGACGGGAGAGGCAGAGAATTCTCTATAGCCAAGAGAACTTGACAGTTTTGTTACACAGTAAAGACAGTAGCTAGAAGCATGTGAGAGAAGACTGATGTGCTTACAGTCTTCTTCCATTAAATACAGCCCCCTCTACCCAGGACAAGGTTATCTTATAGCTGATTGTTTCTAGTTTGTTAAACTGGGTGCTCTGCAAGCTAAGACTGCATGTGTAAAGTTGCTGCTTGCTTTCTGGAGTTTTCTTTAGCTGCTGGTGCAATTTGCAAGCTTGCTGAAATGTTCACTGATCCTGGGCCTGTCTCTACTACCTCTTGCCCATTGTACCTCCCCCCTGGTTTTGGCCAGGTGTCCCCATCTCCCATAGCATTTAGTATGTTTCTTCTTATGGATAGAAATTAAGAAGAATGAGTCAGAGTTTATACCTCTGTGTTTAACATAACAAGTGTACTAACACACTAGAGTTCATGAAAAGAGGATTGAAAACCTGTATGTACCTCCCAGTAAGATTTTTGGAAATGTCCAAAAATCTAACAAATGATATCTGTCTAAACCACTATGTTTTGTGTCAATTCAAACCCAGTACATGGACAGTTAGCCTCAGGGTACGTTCTCCTCCCTTGTTCCTATCACATCTATTAGAGCCCTTTTCCTGCAGATAAATTGTCTTAATTATGTATTTTGTGGTTTGAGATTTACCTGGCATTTCTTTCTCCTGTATATGAGTAGGACCTGTCCCATGGGACAGATTCACACCTGAAAAGCGCTTATCCTCCTAGTTTCAGGTTTATTTAATTATGATTCTTTATCTGGGGGATATACCAGAAGGACTAGTGCCTAGATGAGCCTGCATTTTAATTGTAGCTCATCTCTGCTCACAGGAAGCATGATGAAATCCAGAATGGACCTGATCAACATGAGCATTCAGATATTCAACTCTTAAAGGATGGGTTTCTCAAATGGAAATGGAGCAGGGGCTCTGCTATGACATTCAAACTTCTTGCAGTCTCAAGCGTAAGTTACCCATCTGAAGCTAATAGAAACTTTATATGTCTGTATATGTCTTCAGCTGTGGCCAGTACATAGTCTGAGAAGCAGATGACTTGAAGCACCCTGCAATGCTGATTCCTCCTGATCTGCGCCCGTGGGAATTGCTGCACAAGAAAAATGAGTTTAATGGTTTCCAGTGCATCATAGATGGTGCAGATTGAACTTGCAAATTCATTTATGTATGTACAGCCATTCTACACACTTGGTGGGAGAGAGGTCCTTTCCATATCCAGGGCCAAAGACATGGAAAGTGATTTATCTTAAATTATTATTTGGAGGATGTTATAAAAACTAGTTTAACTTATTTGAGTGTGGTATAAATCAATGATATAGCTACCAGTATTTTAAATTTTTAGAGTTGGTCAATATGCAGCATTGCTAGATTAATTTGTGCATGGAAGGCTGCACTTACAAATGGTTTAGGAAGGACAACTGTGGCAGACCCACATCTAGACACTGTTTTTCACATGCCATCTCTACACAAGAACAGCATTTTTATCTTGTGTTGGAAAGGGCAAGCACTTTCAAGGGGTTCTGTCAGGACTTAGAGCATTTCCATGGCATACTAGTCCTGCAGATAATGCAGTAACCTATGCTTTCAGTTGTGTGAAGCTGATTGCGAATTAAAAGGACTATTGTCTTAGTTGTGTTTGAGAAATCTGATTTTCCAAGGAAATAGATCTTCAACTTATTTGTAATAGTGCCATTGCGTTAAAAGAAATGTGTGACCTTTTGTTCAAATAGAAATAAGGTAAATGCTTCACCAGCCTTAAAATAAAAAGGTGTGTTTATATATTTATTTCAATCTGAAAACATTCATAAAAATGTTCTTGCTGTAAGATCTTGACAATATTTGCAGTATTCAAAAAGTTCTAACCTTTCTATTTAATATTGCTGCCTCTATTTCTCTGATCCCTGAAAAATTCCATTACATCAACATATTTTAACCTAATGAAATAAAAATTTGAGCACTGCTTGTCATTTGTTGGGGGAAGAGAAAAACCCTTGAAGTATTTCAGCATGCCAGTAAACAAAAAGGCACGCTGCAGAGAGTGTTTGAAATGCTTGGTAAAAATGCTACAAAAGTTTGTGTGAAACTTGAGCCCATTTTTTAATTATTTTTTTTTTTTTTTAACTGGGGAAACTTATGCTTGAATGAGTTTTGAAATTGTGCCTTCTGTTTGCTTTTCAAAGCCTTTGTTTTCATCTGGAGGCAGAATTCTAAATGGTACTCTTCTACCAGTATCTCGCATGTCGTTTTTTATTAGGATTTCTTTAATTCATCAAACTCTTAATTCTTACACTTATTTTGTAAGCTGCATGAACTTGATCATGCTATTGAATGTGTTGCTTTGAAGGGAAGATGATGGGAATATTCTGTATGTGTACTGGCTGCATTGCATGCAGTTGTTTAATCTTGTTGCAGAAAGGAAAGACCATGCTTGTAGAAAAAGTATCATTGCTATCACGTTACTGTTAACACAGTTGACTCCTTTTTCTTTTCAGCTCTCCCCTTTTAAAATCCTTGTTTGTGTTTCCCACAATGATGTTTTAAACGCTGCTATCAGTCAGTTTTCACCAATATAAACATGATTACAGTACATGTGCGTATAAGAAATGCTTTTTTCAAATGTAGAGTTCATTTTAAGAGGACCTGATTTTCTTCTGTACAGCTCTGTTGCCAACAGACACATCAAGTACGATGCTATTGTTGTCTTTTATGTTTTCCTTGCTACTCTTGTCACAGGCAATCTTGAATGTGTGTAGTGTTTCTGAAAGCTTTATCAGCCTTCTAGCACAACAGCTGAGCTAGCACACTTCTCAAAGACTGCTGAGTGGTTAATGTTTGGGAATCACGACATGCTGGGTTCAGGCAAAGCTACTCCCTGCGCTGGGTCTGTGTACACTTCACTGTCTGTAGGTGGCAGTGGGCATTCGCTATGCAACCGCATTTCCAACATGGGGTCACAAAGTGAGAAAGTACTTGCAGATTCCTGTTTTCTGAGCTTTTCGTTTTCCGTGGTGTTTTATTTTTTAAATGAAATTCTTTAGGGCTTTAAAGATTGAATCTCTTTGTAAGTGTTGTTGACCTTTTAGCAATAAAACCTCTACTGATTTCTTCTCATTCCAAATACTGATGTTTCCTATCCATTCTCAAAGCTAGCATTCATCTAAATATAGCAGGCATGTATTTTAAAGCACTAATTTTTTAATATTATTAAAACTGATAGAACATGCTAATTTTTTTATTCCCATTCCCTCTTGATGTGTTTCTTTCTGCTGTTCAGCTAGCCTTTGAAATTGAACACTGTGTGAATGTCTTTTTAAAAGGTACCCTTTAAAGCCAAAAGAGTTGCTGCTGATTCACTGGGGATCTGAAGCCCTAGGAAAAAAAATAAAGCATGTGGCAAAACAGCAGGATGGCTGTTCCCTGGATAGGTGAAGGTAGGAGTGCTCTCGGGGTGTGTGTGGCTGGAAGATGTCAGTGATGGA
Source organism: Amazona ochrocephala (assembly GCA_039720435.1). Lineage (NCBI taxonomy): Eukaryota > Metazoa > Chordata > Aves > Psittaciformes > Psittacidae > Amazona > Amazona ochrocephala. The sequence continues at coordinate 70,896,200 of CM077879.1, forward strand.
AGGTCAGCCTGGCCTGCAGAGAGGTAGTAGCCTGTGGCAAGAAGCAAAAGAAAATTTTTAAGACTATTGATGTACAAAGTCAGGTGTGAGGACAGATTGTGAGGCACCAAAAATAGGACTCTGAGGGCTCATCTCAGACTAAACCCTGGCAAGCTTGATTCAGGCTGCCATCACTAGCCTGAATATTTTTATGCTAGGTCTCCCTAACTCACTTCTTAATAGCATCTTTATGTTATGACTTTTCTTATGAACCTAGTAGATATATCTAAATATTGCAGGTCTATAGATTTGCATTCAGTAACAGTTCTTCAGTCCCAGACTGAGAAAGTAACGTTTAACAATTCTCAGTGGGAAAGCTAGAAAGGGGGCAGAAGTAGAAATTCAAGATGTTGATGCATATTTAGTCTCTTTCATCTTCAATGGGAAATATGATGGGGACTGTGTTATTTCTGTCATGTTCAGAAGGTTAATCTAGCTTTTTTTCATTTGTATGTTTTCTCCTACTTTATGCATTACCTCAGGCTCCAGGCAGGACATTACTAATTTTTAGCTCTGGTCTTTGGAGTGATTTCAATCAATTTCTAAAATGAGTGTAAATGAAATTACAATGAAATGGAAAAGCCTGCAGGAAAGCCATGTTGTCTTCTTGTCTATCATCTACACCAGCACCGCAAAAACGGGGATTATCACTTTCTCCCATATCCTGCCTGAGAGGAAGGTTTTTGCATGTCATGCATACTTGCATACTATGCAGTGTTGCAAATGCAGTATGCATAGGAATAATTCACTCTGGTGTTTTTCTTAGCAACTACAGTGATTGTTAGCATCGGTTCAGAAGACCCCATAAAATCTCTTAAATTTAGGTTACCTAGGATTTTTCCATTTTAAGGTATAAAAGTAGTGCCAGTGCAAATGGACAGAAGAATGCTAAAGGGGAAACACATTGGTATTTACTTTTTGTCTTCCTGGAACTTTAAATGTGAACAGTCAGTATAATAGAATCATCATAGAATGTGTTGGATTGGAAGGGACCTTAAAGATCATCCAGTTCCAATTACCTGCTATGGGCAGGGACACCTTCCACTAGACCAGCTTGCTCCAAGCCCTGTCCAGCCTGGCCTTGAACGCTGCCAGGGATGGGGCAGCCACAGCTTCTCTGGGCAACCTGTGCCAGTGTCTCACCACCCTCACAGGGAAGAACTTCATCCTAATATGTAATCTAATTCTCTTCTTTTTCAGTTTAAAGCCATTCCCCCTTGTCCTGTCTGTACATGTCCTTGTAAATGTTTAAAATAGAAAAATAAATGGAAAATAAGAGACAGGAATGTAGCTAAAGGCTTAACTTGGGATGAGAATACCAGAACTTGGCACTGGTTCTGTCCCTGAGGGGGGCATTGTTTGTGTATTAATTCACTGTGGTGCTGAGCAGTAGGTGCACAAGCAGCTGCTGAACATGGCACACAGAGGAAGCTTGTGTCTGACTACACATCTCCAGGTAGTCCAGACCCTCAAGATTTAGCCAACCACTGACATTAAGACAGCTGTCTATGGAAAAGTTTGATCCCTAGTCCACACTGAGTTTGAGGTATCACAGCAACTGGTGACATCTGAGAGTGATCCTACTTAAGCAGGAGGTGGATTGAAGGCTTTTGCAAACTTCTATTTCCGTTTAGTATAAAGATCTACTAGATGCTGATGTAGATGACTCCAACTAGGTGAGACAAGTGCTACCTTCAGCTTCTATGGATATATGCTATTTTGTGCTTGCATTTCAATTTCTGTCCTGTAAAAGCCTTTTCTGTCTGAAGCATAAGTATGTTGAACTGAGAAAAGCCAATTTATGTTGGAGGAAGGGAACATACTGGGAGATGAGGAAGTTGTATTTGGGCACTCTGAGGTCATTCTGGGAACTTTATTAGATAAACAATGAATCCAGAGCGGTGGAAGTACAGATGTACAGCAAAAGCACTGAAAAATGAAAAACATACATGGGCGAAAAGTGCATGTAAAGAGCATTTCCAAGATGCTGTCAGTGAATGAGCACAGAAGGAAATGTCTTTCAGATGAGTGAAGAAAAGTAGAAGTAGCAGAGTCAATTACTCCAAGCCTGGGAAAGCAATTTGATGAAATTTTGTGCCCCTTGGAGTCAGTTTTGGCCATAGGATCTCTGTGGAAGTTGGTTTTCTCTCTCCACTCTATATGTTTGTTATGTGTTACTGAATAGCTACATTCCTTCAAAAAGAAGTAATTTTATAACAGATGTATGCTTAATTCTCAATAAATTGGATCCTAACTTTATAAAGTAACCTGGTAAATAAGCCCCAGGCCATGAGAACAATATTTAAGGACCTTACCTGTGTGGTTGTTTTGGCTTTGATTCTGCAAGCTATTTATTTCATACCTAATCTGAAGCAGATGGGCTGTTCTGCTGAAGTCATTGTTTGCTGACCTGGAGTTTTCCACTGAGCTGAGCTAGTATTGGATGAAATATTTGACATGAAGTTAGAAGAGTGATGAATTATGCAAACTGAAAAGTTGTTTCTGGTCATGTTAGAATCATAGAATGGTTTGGGTTGGAAGGAGCTTTTAAAGGTCATCAAGTCCAACCCTCCCCAGCAATGAGTGGGAGCATGTTCAATAGATTAGGCTGCTCAGAGTCCCATCCAGCCTGGCCTTGAATGTTTCCAGGGATGGAATTGAATACCCATGGGTTCTCCGGGCAACCAGCTTCAGTGCCTCAAAATCCTCATAATTAAAAAAATCTTATATATCCAGCCTACATCTACCCTCTTAATTAGAACCATTACCCCTTGTCCTATAACTATAACTATAACTAAAAAGTCTGTCCCTAATCTCTGTCTCAGGGAGGGCAGAGCATGATTCCACTGGTCTCTTTCTCAGCCTCTCTCATGCTCTGATCATGTCTGTGACCCGCCACAGCTCTGACACTGTGCTGAACTGATCTTGTCTTGCCTGTCTGTGAGGAACCTCTGCACACCAGGCACTGGGAAGAGGCTCTGGCAGCCTGAATCCTGAGTGACCACACACTCATCAGCAGCTCTGGCCTTGGCTGTGCCTCTCAATCCTGCCTAAGGAAACCCCTGTGGTTGTGGAACCCCTGTGTGGCCCAGGGTGGCTCCCTCATCTGGGTGAAGTGGTGTGTTCTGTACCTCCTTTGGGATGACACCCATTCAGGTGCAATATCTGTAATTGCTTCTGTGGCAAGTTCCTCCTGGAGAAGAACAAGATGTGAGCAACTGCTTCAGTTAAATTCTTGATCTATTTATTTACTTACTTACTTACTTACTGGAGAGAGAGGGGAAAAGCATTACATTATTTCCTTGGGGTTTTTTTCTTAATTCCTGCTATATTTTTTTTCCTACAAAATGTCAGTGAGAAGAGACTTGGAAAATAGTTACACAAGTAAGAAACATAGAATGATTTTGGTTGGAGGGGACCCCCTATCACAGGCAGGGACATCTTCCACTAGACCAGGTTGCTCAAAGCCCCATCCAACCTGGCAATTAATACTAAGAAAATTAAGTCACAGTAGCTAAGGTGGGATGTGCTGTGGTTATGTGTACAGCACACCCACCTGTGTAGGGTAATGCAGCACACATGGAGTAGGTAGAGCAGGTTAACTGCTGGGCTGATCTCTGAATCAAATGGATAATATAGAGTTACAGATCTCAGACCTACTCTGTTCTTCTTGAAAGGTAACTGTGACATTTTCTTGGTAGTGCAAATCGCTTTTTTGATTGCAACACTTGACTGCAAAAGCAAAGGGATGACTCTGAGCTATCTAAATGTTAATTAAAAGAAGATTGTTAAATAAAGGCCAGGTCTTCCCTCCTTGTTCATGCAGAAGCCCACTGAAGGTCATTTGCATTTTAAGACTGTACGACTGAACAGTGCAGGTGTGTTAAAGCAGAGAGCTTTGAGTTCATTTTGATTGTGGTCTTTAATCTTTTAGCTTCATTTAACAGTTGCTGCTTGTATGTAATTGTTGGCGAAGTTCTAGTAGCTTGGTATAATCTAAGACCAAAAAGACTCAAAGTTGCTGAGCCCTAACTCTTATAGGTGGTGGTTCTGTAAAATAAGGATGCTGGGCAAGAATGTGGGTGATATACTGTAATAATCAGGCTCATTTTATGTGTTGAGCAAGCCTAATGGATTTTCATGGCAGGCGCAACTCTTCTGTTCCCTGTGTTTCACTTAATTTTTCTGACCAGAACCATTTTTTGGGTTAAGCATATTATAGGCTGGTAGTATTTTCATTGGCTACTATGGGTTTCTGGTCTCTGAGGGAGGTAGCTATACAATGGGACTGTGAAATGCTTTTGTCTCCTGGCTCCAGTGATGGGAAAGAATCTGTGGTGAACTAGCAGCTTACTTGGACTGGGTCATCTTGGTCATAGGTCTAGGTGCATGACACAAGCTGCACTTTCTTCTCTGGGTGTGGCAGTCAAAGTAATGACCTATGAGGCTTACCCAGCATGTACATGTTTGAAGATCATAGAATCATAGAATAGTTAGGGTTGGAAAGGACCTCAAGATCATCGAGTTCCAACCCCCCTGCCATGGGCAGGGACACCTCACACTAAACCATGCCATCCAAGGCTATGTCCAACCCCAACTTGAACGCCGCCAGGGATGAAGCATCCACAACCTCCCTGGGCAACCCATTCCAGGGCCTCACCACCCTCACAGTAAACAATTTCTTCCTCACATCCAATTTAAACTTCCCCTGTTTAAGTTTAAACCCATTACCCCTTGTCCTCTCACCACAATCCCTAATGAAGAGTCCCTCCCCAGCATCCCTATAGGCCCCCTTCAGGTATTGGAAGGCTGCTATGAGGTCTCCACGCAGCCTTCTCTTCTCCAGGCTGAACAGCCCCAGTTTTCTCAGCCTATCTTCATACGGGAGGTGCTCCAGTCCCCTGATCATCCTCGTGGCCCTCCTCTGCACTTGTTCTAACACTTCCATGTCCTTTTTATGTTGAGGACACCAGAACTGCACACAATACTCCAAGTGAGGTCTCATGAGAGCAGAGTAAAGGGGCAGGATCACCTCCGTCGACCTGCTGGTCACACTCCTTTTGATGCAGCCCAGGATACGGTTGGCTTTCTGGGCTGCAAGTGCACACTGCCGGCTCATGTCACATGACATCCTTCTCTCTAAGTTGGAGAGACATCAATTTGATAGGTGGACCACTCGGTGGATAAAGAACTGAATGGATGGCCGCACGCAAAGAGTAGTGCTCAGTGGCTCAATGTCCAGCTGGAGACCAATAACGAGTGGTGTCCCCCAGGGATCAGTGTTGGGACCGGTCGTGTTCAACATCTTTGTTGGTGGCATGGACAGTGGGATTGAGTGCGCCCTCAGCAAGTTTGCTGATGACACCAAGCTGTGTGGTTCGGTTGATACACTGGAGGGAAGGAATGCCATCCAGAGGGACCTTGACACGCTTGTGAGGTGGGCTGATGCCAACCTAATGAAGTTTAACCATGCTAAATGCAAAGTCCTGCACCTGGGTCGGGGCAATGCCAGGCACAGCTACAGGTTGGGCGGGGAGGAGATTCACAGCAGCCCTGTGGAGAAGGACTTGGGGGTGTGGGTTGATGACACTGTGGTGCACAAGGACAGAGATTTGGGTTTTTGATAATTTGGCTATTACAAATTACTATAAAACTGCTATTAGTAAAACCATTTTATATCTATATAAATAGATAAATATTTATATATGTACATGCACAAAAACTTTTCAAGTCACTAAAAAATTACCACTAGGAAAGCAAGTAAACATAACAGTGAAGCAGATATGCCTATTACAAGTCATTACCACATTCTAATTTTGGCAGCAAGTATTTACTGATAAACCTTTACTTGTGTGCACTGATAAGCATATTTCTGAGATCCTAATGGTAAAAAACCCTCCAAAACTGCTCACAGGAGTGGGGCTAATCAGTGATTGAAAGGTCTCACAGAATCACAGAATAGTAAGGGCTGGAAAGGACCTCAAGATCATCGAGTTCCAACCCCCCCACCATGGGCAGGGACACCTCACACTAAACCATGCCATCCAAGGCTATGTCCAACCCCGTCTTGAACGCCGCCAGGGATGAAGCATTCACAACTTCCCTGGGCAACCCATTCCAGGGTCCCACCACCCTCACAGTAAAGAATTTCTTCCTCAGATCCAATCTAAACCTCCCCTGTTTAAGTTTAAACCCATTACCCCTTGTTCTCTCACCACAGTCCCTAATGAAGAGTCCCTCCCCAGCATCCCTATAGGCCCCCTTCAGGTATTGGAAGGCTGCTATGAGGTCTCCACGCAGCCTTCTCTTCTCCAGGCTGAACAGCCCCAACTTTCTCAGCCTATCTTCATACGAGAGGTGCTCCAGTCCCCTGATCATCCTCGTGGCCCTCCTCTGCACTTGTTCCAACACTTCCATGTCCTTTTTATGTTGAGGACACCAGAACTGCACACAATACTCCAAGTGAGGTCTCACGAGAGCAGAGTAGAGGGGCAGGATCACCTCCCTCCACCTGCTGGTCACACTCCTTTTGATGCAGCCCAGAATACGGTTGGCCTTCTGGGCTGCAAGCGCACACTGCCGGCTCATGTTTGTTTTTTCATCAACCCACACCCCCAAGTCCTTCTCTGCAGGGCTGCTCTCAATCTCCTCCCCGCCCAACCTGTAGCTGTGCCTGGCATTGCTCCGACCCAGGTGGAGGACTTTGCATTTAGCATGGTTGAACTTCATCAGGTTGGCATCAGCCCACCTCACAAGCGTGTCAAGGTCCCTCTGGATGGCATTCCTTCCCTCCAGTGTATCAACCGAACCACACAGCTTGGTGTCATCGGCAAACTTGCTGAGGGCGCACTCAATCCCACTGTCCATGTCACCCACAAAGATGTTGAACAAGACCGGTCCCAACACCGATCCCTGGGGGACACCACTCGTTACTGGTCTCCAGCTGGACACTGAGCCACTGAGCACTACTCTTTGCGTGCGGCCATCCAGCCAGTTCTTTATCCACCGAGTGGTCCACCTATCAAATTGATGTCTCTCCAACTTAGAGAGAAGGATGTCATGGGAGACAGTGTCAAAGGCTTTACACAAGTCCAGGTAGATGACATCAACCGCTCTGCCCCTGTCCATCAGTTCCGTAGCCCCTTCATAGAAGGTCACCAGATTGGTCAGGCAGGATTTCCCCTTAGTGAAGCCATGCTGGCTGTCACCAAGCACCTTGTTGGTTTTCATGTGCCTTAGCATGCCTTCCAGGAGAATCCGCTCCAAGATTTTGCCAGGCACAGAGGTGAGACTGACTGGTCTGTAATTCCCTGGCTCATCCATTTTTCCCTTCTTAAAAATGGGGGTTATATTTCCCTTTTTCCAGTCATCGGGAACTTCACCTGACTGCCATGATTTTTCAAATATGATGGACAGTGGCTTAGCAACTTCATTTGCCAGCTCCTTCAGGACCCGCGGATGGATTTCATCCGGTCCCATTGACTTGTATACATTCAGGTTCCTAAGGTGGTCCCGAACAAGATCCTCCCCCTCTTAAGAATTATCTGTGTCACAGGCTGGAGTCAGCCTGGCAAGGATCTGGTTGGTCTGGGAGATCTTGTGCAGAGAGGCTATTGCACAGAAGCTGATGCTGGCTAAGTAGCTAATCACTTTGCATGCTTTTTCATTGTACGTAAGAAGTTGGTGTAAGATGGTGACATAAAATGCTCAAGAAAGGTACTTCTCAAACTACCTTTTTTTTTTTCTTTTTTTCTTCATGAAGTAAACAATCACAAAAACATGACAAGTAGTTCAACTTCAATGTTATAAATGGTACCTTGAGTTCATTCAAAACTAATTGTACTACGGAGCTTATGATTTGGGATCTCAGGGTTAGTGTCTGATAGGTAAAATTGTATATATTTAATGTTTTCATAGTTAATGCGTTTCAACCAGTCTATAACCCATTGTATAGAGGCAGCAATACATCTTATTTGCTTAGCCTAAAAATCATATTGCTATTGAAGAGCTACAAAGTGGTGTTTGAGCTTGTTACATTTTACAGTAAATCTGTCAACCTGGAGAGAGAACCTAACCATCAACTGTTGGTGCTTGTGTGGAAAAATTGAGAAGACTTGTTTTTCAATACTCACATGATGAAAGAAACAAGCAACTAACAAGTCAAGATCATAATTGTTTAATTAGCTTTTCCATGTTCAGTGACTAGTGAATTTTGTATGTGATGGTAAGAGGCAAAATTAGACCATCCCTTTGCCTGGAATCTATGGATGAGTCCTCATTTCTTTGTAGTCTGAGTTTAGTAGCAATTAAGCGGATATGACTTATAATTTTGTGGTAACTAAGTTTTTCAAAGTGCCAAAAATATTTAGGTGACCAGCTGTTGAAGCTGATGGAAGCATATCAGCACAAATAGAGTATCTTCGCATGAAATTTAAGCTATTAAATTATTTTTGTTCAGGGTTTGAGAAGCTTCTGAAAACAGTTCTTGGCAAGCTGTAATACTGAACTCTTAATGAGACTACACTGACATACTAGGCATATGGGAAACTTAGTGGAAGGGAAAATAATGAATGTCATGCTGTTACACCAAAATGGAAAGTGTACAGAAAGACAAAATAGGCTGCATTGGTAGTAAAGCAATATTTTGTGTTACAGCATAGTGTAGCAAAATTAGCAAACAGCGTAGAATTAGTGTTGACTTAAATTCTAAACCTAGACAGTTTTTTTTTAAAACCACAGTCTATTATTGCCAAGCTAACCAGGATATTAAACACTAAATTTGATGTGGTGAGAGGGCTCAGTCAAACCTATAGTCTTTTGGGTGACTTATTTTTGCTACTAAATTATTTTCCTAAATAATTTAGGGTTTCATTTGGCAGAAAATAGTGTAAGAACAGGTCCTTTTACTTGAGATTACAGTGGAAAAAGTCTGCTTGTCTTCAAGTGCAGCCACTATTACTTGTTATAATATATCCAAAAACTTTAAATCTCATGGTAGTGTTGCCTTTTTTTTTTTTAAAGCATGTTTTAGACTGTCTTTGGTAAAAGCCTAGGAACAACAATGTGGTGCAGCAGGTGTGGAAATGGAGGTCGAGAACCAGAATATACCTTGTGTTCTTGTTTCTGATGCTTTTAACTTGCTGATACTGAATCTGTGGAACCAGCAGCTGGGACAACTTGAGTAACAGCCTCAGCTCTGGGAGGTTGGTGGGAGGATGTTCTGCATCAAAGGAGTACTCCTAGAAACTCAGAGTTAAGGCCATGATTTGAAAAAGTATGTGAATTAAAACACTGTATGGGGATAAGCCAGAGGTCCAAGTGCCCAGCAGGGCATGTATATGATGGGCATTCAGGAGAAACATGTTTGACACTGGAAGTTTTGCTGGACAAATACTACTTGTTACCATAATGTAAATAAATGTTAATGTATATACTAAAAGACAAGAAGATTCCCCAGGAGTGTTCCTGTACAAACATTGTTAACCAATCCTATAATGTTTTCTGATCTTTTTCTGCTAAAGAGAAGAGTGATGAATAAATATCTTGAAAATCAATAAATCTGTTCAGTAGGCACTTATCTGGAGTCCATGACTAAATAAACCTTAGTAATTCAGTACTTGGTGTGTTTGAGTTTTTTTCCTGAAACAAACTCCCCTACTTTTCCTAGGAATGTTAATTGTAGAAAGTCTTTAGGGCTTCCACACTGGTTCTGAGCCAAATTCTGAATATCCCTGAATTCTGGGGGGTAAACTTCTAAACTACGTAATTACAGAAGAACTGTATGGAGAATACAATTTTTCTTCTTTAATACAAAGTGCTTGAAAAGTTTACCCCTGAGTATTTAAATTAGTCATTAATCAAAAAACCAATTTGTTTGGCATTTGAAAATCATTACCAGTTCAGAGGACTTTGATCCTGTTTTAAGGATTTCAGCCAGCAAGAAAACTTTAGATACCACCAGAGAACATCCAATCTACACAGCAATTTAAACACTGTATCTCCAAGAACCATATGTGGCTTAATTTTCACAGCTTTTTGTAACCTAACTTACTATATAATATTTATTCATAGCAGGGAAAAATAACCTTCAGTCAAACAAGTATGTTTTGTGTATTGGACCTGTCATGTTTAAGGGCAGTTTGCAGAATTCCTCATAAAACAGGCTGGTGTGAAGCATCTTGCCGTGCACAAGACCAGTGGCAGCTTCAAGCTGAGTTCGTATGCACTCGCATAGAGGTTCTGTGGGGAAAAGTAAGTGACACAGTGGTAGGACAAAGCTATAGTCTTTTTTAGAATGTTTCTACTTGCTTGTCTTATCTGACAATAGTATGAGTTTGGTCCAGTGTAACGTCACAGGAGCACTTCAATTTAGTATTTAATAATCCTACCCTCAGAAAACTGGCAATTCACGAGCAGCTGTGAAATTTGCCATTCTTTTGTGCAGATGTGTAAGCTCTAGAGCATCTTGCCATTGGGGAAAATCCTTTACTGAAGTGTTTTAGGAAAAGGTTTAGAATTAGCACTGCTACAGAGACATGTAGCTACAGACACCCAGTGAGGAGGAGGTGGCAGTTACAGTAACTTAGGGTTTAGAAATTCTGTAACTTTTAGTCTTTAAAAACTGTTTATATATTCATAATGCTGTATATACCAGTACTGTTTTACTAACCCAAATAGGTTTTATTTGGGTATGCTTTCTTATGAAGGATTATTTGCACTTGCTATATAAAAATGTGAAAGTGTTTCAAAATGAAATGGAAGCTGTTAGTCATATAAAACACTGCTCTGTTTTCTCTTGTCTGTAGCAAAATCACTGCTTCCTAAGAGTACTTTTATTTTCCTTGCTGTAAGGCAATAAAAGGCTTTTTATGTTCATACATATATGTATTCTGTACTCAGTTCCTCATGGAATTTTTGTGAAGCTAATTTACAATTGCACACATATTTCTACATTGGGTCATATATATTGCACATATATTTTGGGTGGCTTCTCTTTTGTTTCTGTGAGGGCAGACAGCTACTCCTGGGAGTTACCAGGTCAGCAAAATGAATGCTTTAGTCTTAATAGAAAATGTCTTGGTTTACCTTTAATTAAGATCTGCTAAGTTCAAGTTTGGGCCAGTAAATGAAAAAAAAATGCACGCATGCATCTGTGTTTCTACAAATGTTGCCCAGATTTGATGGAAGCTAGAACATTAGAGCGAAAGATTGGGCAGGTAGAATTTGTGATCTACATTTATAAGCATAATAAGTGTGATTCAAATACTCCATTCCTTTGCCTCACCAGATTTATACTGAGTTTACTTTCAGGTGGATGAGAGATTTGGTAGCAAATACATGGCATAAACCTATTTACTGTGAAGAAGTAGCAAATGGTTAGCAGAAGTCCATCCTCACACTGTTGTTAACTGTTCACAGATTTAACATTTCTTCCATCCGATGGCAATTCTTACTTGAGAAGAATTTGTGTATTGATTCAGGGAACTGTTGTAGGGGTATAGATGCACTTTTATCTCTGCTAATCCTGTGGCTGCCTGACTGAGCTTCTTGTCTTTCATACCCTAGTTGAGGACTAATCAAAACTGTTACCCTTTTAATTGTGTAACTCCAACAAAGGCTGTTCTTTACCTACTGACCTGTAGAGTAGCTTGGGCCTTCCACTCTTTGAAAAATATAGGAAAAATAAATTGGGAACTCACATGTCTCCCTGGAGTACAGGGAATCAAAACCAAAACAAAAAAAACACAGCCTCTTCCTTCTTTTGCCACCTTGCACAAAACTGACATGTAGATTTCATCAAGGTCTTTTTTTAGCTTGCATATCTTCAGTATAGGTAGACTCAAAACTGGTTCAGGTGGTGTCTATAGGATGTATAGCTCAGGAGCTTTTACAGAAGTAATAGAAATATTATACAATGTTATGGTCAAAAATATAAACAATCTTGAAAAGTTACCTGACTTGCTCTGCTGAAAGTCTTTGTATTTTTCCTTCTAATTTCTCTGTGAGAATTTCACAGGTAAGGAATGTTGTCTGCTGGAAAACACTGATGAAAAATATAGGACATTATTAAACATTATCTTCTGAATACAAGCCTGACTGAAGTAAATATGAAAGTACCTATTCATTTCAACATGCGTAAGGTCATGGACTTTGTAGAAAAGCATGTAATTGCACAACTTATGCCCGAGTTCCACAGTGTGTCTTTTAAAATATGCTTTTAAAGCATATAATGAAAGCAAAAGCCAGAGTCAAACTTTGCATCCATAGCAAGTATAATAGGAAACTCCAGTGGCAGATAAGATGCAATACCACCTAATTCCTTGTCAGGTAAATTACTATCAGGTCTCTACTGGCTTTGTCCACCCCCATTGCTCTGTGAAAGTGGAAAAAATACTAAGCTGAGAAGTGTTGATAAACACTACTGTTCACCAAGGCAAAAAGTGGTATCCAGAACCAAGAGGATGTCAAGTCCTATATATATGGATAATCACAGGAGACACAGGACATTTCTCAGACTCTTCAGCATCTGTAGTTATCCAGAGCTTGCTGATTTCCAAAGCTTACCCCAAATTATCACTATGAAGAAAAATTAACGTTGTGAAGGAAAAGCCAATAGATCTTCACAGCAAGAAGTGTAGTTTGCGAAGTTAAAAGCATTACTCAGGAGCATACTGCTTTTGCTTTGTACCAAAAAAAAAAAAAGTTGTTTCAGGCAATTGAAGTTTGTATTGGGGTTGGGGGAAACATAAGGAAATCTTGGGTTTGTGCCTACTAGCTTTTTTTACTAAAGAAATTAGTAAATAAAGTCAGTAGCTAGCTAGCTAAGGGCATCAGTACAAGCTGTGTTATGAAATTGGGATTACCCAGAGCAAGAAACAATCTGCAAGGTTCCTGTAAATGTTCAAATACCCAAGGAGAACTTATTTTTTGGTGCAGAAGTGATACTTGTGTATACATTTATAATAAATATATGGCAAGTTTATGCCTCCCTGTGTGCTTTCTCTGTCATCCAGTTATTCTGCTGGAATGACCAGCAGCTTCTTAGTGAGTCTGCATAGCCAGATTTCTTCCCACAAAAGGCAGAACGTGATTTTTAAGAGGAGGATGTATGCCTAGGTCTTGAGTTATCCTGGTCTTGTGTTGCTGTCATGAGAAGGAGCAATGCTACTGCATCACTCAGTAGTTCAGACACCACTTAACTGCCTTCACCTTTTTTTTTTAAGAGCAGTGAATGGCACGTGGTGTAACAGAAGAGGTAACAGGGAATTGTGGAGAAGGAAGTAATTTTACCTAGAAGCATTCTGTATTCTCATTGCATTTAGATCTTCAATTCCCTAAATGCTTGTTGGTCATCCAAATGCTTGGTGGTTATCCAGTAATTGATCTAAATATTTTTGACTGGATCTAATGGCACTAGTTTTGCCAACACTTTGGACCTGAACATTAATTCTACCTCTTCGCTTTACTGTCATATCTGCCTTTAAGGTGCGTTGTCTCCCTGATCTCTGGAATTGTCCAAATAAATGTGAATTTGTGTGGCTCCTTGTAGAAGTATTAAAGAGCTTCATCTTTTATAAATCATCAGTAGAACTGCTGCACAATGACATCAGAAGATGTCAATGAAATCAGCTCTCTTCAGAGAAAGAAATGAAACAGTCATATCAAAATGCTTCTTGTCTTTTTTCCAGAATTTAAAAATAAGCTTTCTGACCATCATACATAAATGCTTTATCTCTTTATAGTAGTCCTGACAGTCCTGACATGAGGAGGAAACCTGTACTGCTGTTCTTATCTATTATACTTGATATCCTGTATGTTTAGAATACAGAGTTAGTTGAGGAGTCTTCAGAGAAAAAGCCTTAAAAGTAATATATATAAACATGTAGATGTGTGAATAAGAACAGATTCTATGACTCCATGGAAAGAAGATGTCTCAAAATAAGTTTCTTACTCAGCATTTAGTATTGACTGAATACAATTTGGAAATGTTCGGTTTTTTTCTGGGCTTTATTTTTGTTTGGTTTGGTTTTGAATGGTTATAAAAATGAAGCAGAGGTGCACACCGAAAGTTGTATTTTCCTTTCAATGATTAAAATAAAAGATCAAAAAAACTGTGTTTTGGAGAAGAAAGGAAATTCCAGTATCTGAAAAGCTGAATTCCAGAGTTTTTAGAAGAGAGCTGGAGTTTAGAAATAATGCTATCCAAAATTATGGTAGTTAATTAAGTTACTGAAGAAAGTGTAGGAAGCTTAATAAAATTCTTCCGAATGATTAGATTAATTTAGTCTTCGGTCAAATATATTGAATCAGTTCTTTTGACTGAAGGCAAGAATCCTTTAAATGCTCATAAATCATAATAGAATTTGCCTCACTTTCCAAATGAGACTTAGACAAAAGTAAAAAATCTTAATCAGCTAAAATCAGGGAAAAAAAAAAGTGTGTGTGTTTAAGTAAGGCTAGGGGAGGAAGTGGCTGTGAAATCATTTTATCATTACAAGAAAGTTTTAAGACTTCATATTTTGCCTTTCAAAACAATTTCTAAGAACAGTGTCTTGGAACAGTGTTGGCTTTTGGAAGTGTATATAATTCTGCAATAATTTAACATGTTTTGAGCAAACGCCTAAATTCTATAATGGAGCTGATGTAAATTTCATTTGTGTTGGTAAGTGGGGTTTTTGTAGAACTTGTTTGGGTATCAGAGCTCTTAAATAGGATACATCTTTTTTGAAATTTCAAGTAAATGGATATATAGTGGGGAATGAGTTGGTAAAAGGATTTATTCCTATGACCTGTTAAATTAGCGTACTACTTTTTAGTAGTGTCTGACTGCAAGAGAAACTGCTTGAAATCAGAATGCTTTGTGTTCTTGCAGGTTCCTTCACCTTTTCCTGCCTTGGAGATTGTGGGAAACTTTGTGCAGACCTACAGATGAATAAGGCAGACTAAGAGCTGAATCACAGACCATCAAGAGGTAGTAGAAAATGATTATATTCCCATTCTATTACATCTGTCTCTGGCTTCACAGCCAAAACTTTCTCCATAATACTGCTCTACTGGCTCAGATGTAAGTGAACATGTGGATCCAGTTGTGAAATATGGGAGGGATGTGATCTAGTGTATGACTCAGACCAATTGCAGAGCTAGTGGATTTTGTTGTTTTTGAGCTACATGGTTGTAGCAGGGTACTGGACTTACTAGTTGGGAAGGGCTTGTTAAAAGCCATGCATTGATGTGTGATGAGATACTCAGGAGCCAGAGCTTTATACAGTTTCAAGGAAATGAACTAGTGTATACGAACGTGGTATTTGAAACGTCATACTGTCTCTTATGAAAGAATAACAAGTTTTAAGATGTGATTGAAAGCCAGTGTATACAGAGAATATAGGTAATTAGATTTGTTTGCAAAGTAGGAAAAGTTTAGTCTCTGTTGTACATGTTATGAAAAATTAAATGTATTTGTAGCATAACTCCAAAACAGTGTTGTGATAGCAGGATGAACTTACTAGTGTGACCTAAATTCACAGTCAAAACGTACTGCTTCATTTCTGGTGGCTTTTTCTATCCCTAGTGGAACTGTTTTTGTAGCTGCTGCTTGTTTCAGAAGATAACAGATAACCACAGAGGAGTGCTCTATTAAATGCTACCTTCAGGAAAAACTGAGTGGTTTTAATTAGCCTCAAACGCAATTCTAACTCTGTGCCAAGCTCCTAACATTCAAAGGGATAAAAGCAGGTTGGAAGAGTTGGGTTTTTTCTTACCTTTGTTTCCCATGGTAAAGTTGGGTTTTACTCTTAATAAAAATGTTCATGGAAGCTATGTATGACTAATACATAGAAATTCTGGCTTCAGAACACTTCTGATTTGCTGGACCCAGCAGAAGTTTTCAGAAACCACCTAACTGGCTTTTCTTGAGCTTTGTGTGCGCATCAGGTAAAAAGAAAACGTCATCTGGCCTTCTAGAAACATCATTTCCTTTTCAAATATGATCTGAACATAGAGCGTTGGGTGGCATGGTTTAGTGGGAGGTGTTGCTGCCCATGGAAGGAGGGTTGGAAGTAAATGATCTTAAGGTCTTTTCCAGCCCTAACTATTCTACGATTCTATGATTCCATAATGGAAAATTGTTTTAAGAGTCTTATTGTATTAGTTCCAAGGCTAGTGGATTTCTAGACTGGCTTTCAAACATTCAAGAGCTAATATTTCAACTGCAGGCATATATTTTTTAGAAATGAGCATTATATATATAAAAAAGTCCTCAATCTAGAGGTAAGATTATTTTTTTTAATTTTAAATAAATATTACTTTCCTTAATTGAATGAACAGAAGAAAGGGAGGCATTTCAGTTCAAATGTTAGAAGAAAAGTATCTTTGCTTGCTTTATTTTTTTCCTGTACATTTTATTTGATCTGAGTGGTAAGAAAGGTCCGGCAAGTCCATGTATGGTTTGAACTTCAGCGTGATGTTATACCCATGGCAGAAGTAACAGTGGTTTTGTTGAAAGCACAGAAAATCAGTTTGTAGTGTCTGTCATGTTTAATTTTATAAGTTACTCAGCAGCTGCCGTAAGATATTGACTTCTGTGAGAGGTGCTCAGCAGAGCTCTTAGGTAAAACTGCAATCAGAACGCACTATTTCACAAGCAAGTGGGACTTTAACTTGACTTAAAACTGAGATTTCTGTATCCCATGTTTAGATGTGACCATTAGAGGTCCATTAATTTCTGTGCTGGATCTTTATCAATAGAAGAAGAGAAAATTTTAAAGGTAATCACTTCTTTTTTTGGGCGCAGAATAGACTTCAGAAATACTTTGCAAGATTAAAAAAAAAAAAGAAAATCTCATTCAGCAGTATATAGTAATTTATCAGCCTGAACCCATATAAAATAGACACTGAATTAGTTTCTGAAAATCTGAAACTTGTGTATTAAATATACTTGTACTTACAAGAAGGATGATTTAATTATTCATAGTCCAGTCCTCTAATACCTCAACTGTCTCCCTGTTTGACTCACTTAAATAAGCATTTGAGGTTTAGACTGAAGTCTTCCATTGTCCTCAAACTTACTGCTTAGCACATCTAGGTGTCCAAAAGAGATGTCTCCAGTGTTTGTGCTCCCATTGGATGCGCAGTAAAGCAAGGCTGATTTCAGACCCCAGTTTTGTGCATAACTTCCTAATGGGGAAGAAAGGAATCTGTGAACCTGCCCTGGAACAGTGTCATGCTATATGGACATGTACCACCTGACTTTTCCTCTGCTGGAAACTTCTTTTGGCTAGTCGACTACTGTTTGTATGTGAACTTCTGAACTTCTTGCCACTATAAGGCAGGCTGTAAAGCTACCAAGCTGGCTGATGACATTATTTTTTTGATGGCTCCCATAGCATAGTTAAATTAGGACATTGCAGTTCTTTGAGCATCCAATAACTTTTAAAAGCAAATGCCGTATCTGGTGGTACAGAAAAAGGGAATGGTGAAGTGATATTTGTCTTGCTTCTCCACATCTTTGAATGAAAGCTGCAATGTGAAATGATAGCATGGGGTTTATGCCTATTTGAACAAATACATGCATATGTGTCACACGTTTCCCTGAAGTGTACCTGAGGCAAAGTGAACACTGAAATTTAATTCTTCCTTTTACATAAATGTCTGAATTCTGTTGTCATTGTCTTGAGTTTCTCTTTTTCTGCATCTTAAATACATAAAGGATGCAAAGAAAGTATTGGGATATTTCTACTCTAATAGCAGCTTTAAGCATGAATACCACACTGCTCTCTATGAAGCTGCATTATACAAATATTTTTAGTGTTAATCAGATTTTGAAGTACTTAATCAGTTTTTATGTAGTCCCTCTTCAGGTTAAGCACCCCTTCTATTAGACATAACTACTTACATGTCTGTAACTGTATGAAAGAATAAATACTTCATGATCTGACCTATAAATAAATATTTATTCTTGGTAAGATACTAAGCCATTGTGTGACTTGGGAAAAAGACCTCTGCCTCTCTGTGTTTCCTGACAGCTGTGAAACAATTCTACTTCAGAAGTCACAGGATTTGAATTTCAAAATAACTTACAAGTTGGGAGCAGAGCTTTAATGTTTTTAAAACATTAGAGGGAACTAAGTGAGAAAGAAGCTGGAAATTATTCTAGAAGTGTCGGGAGAATAGTAATTTTCATTTGTAAAGGACTTTAAAGTTTTGACGTTCTTTTAGAGAAGTTGGAATGAACACCTTAGTTCTCTTGGAACGAAATGGAGAAAAAAAACCCCAACCCCAGAACTCCTTGGAGACCCGCAGATCAAGTCTGGTGCTGGTTTTGGCAGGATACTCTGGGAGTTTGAAAGGACTCTTTCAGAGATTACAAGGAAGAGTTTTCCAAGTTTTCCATACTTGAGCTGTTACCGCAGTCCAGATGACAAGTCTCAAGGAGAAATCAGTCCACCACTTTGAAACAAGTTCCTGAGTAGGAGAATCAGCTCTACCCCATTTATTTGAATTGGCTTTAGAAGTTATAGCAAATGATTGCTTTTGTTTATTCCTGTGGGTTGCGGGTAACCTCCCCTTCCCTATTAAACATGACTTTTTACGTAGCTGTGAACATGTGCCACAAGGACAGCATGTTGGCAAAGCATGTTGTGAATGTTAAGAATAAGTCATGTGGGACTCTGAGGAATTGAGGAGTGCAGTCATGCCCTGGTATTTATCTGTGCTCCTTGGAAAGCTGACAAAAGATGTAAGGGATGTGCAAGATAGTCTTGCTGGTTAAAAAGAATGAATTAGTAGAACTGTAAACCGTTAGCCAGATGCTTAACCCAGGGTAGAATAATGAAATGGCTACTCTGTAGCTGTTAAGTAAGAATTAGAAAGTAAAAATATAATTAGGCTTGTCAGTATGGAGCTTCTCAGACAAATCTGCATTTGTTTTGTTTTCAGCAGAGTTTGAGGTCTGGCTGATAGACAGTTGTGTCAATATTAGATACTTTGATTTCCCTAAGGCATTTAATTTAGTACCACTTACCATTTCAATTTAAAAACACCACATTGTGTAGCATTAACAGGCTACACAGCAGATGGATTAGAACTGGCTCACTGACAGGTATCAAAATGAAGTTGCTAATGGGGAGAGATCAATAAGAAATTCCATTTTTGTGATGGCCTCCTGGGGCCAAGGCTACTTTATATATCTATCATTGATCCAGACATTGATGTAAAATCCTTAGTGGTGGAATTTTCAGAAGGCTTAAAGGTCTGTGAGGTAGCAAGTAATGGAGACAAGTAATTAGGGAAATCTGAACCACACCATGTGATGTTCAGAAGTTGTGATAGGTTAATGCTGCAGTAGTACGGGGGTGCCACATCACTATTGTGATCACAGATGCGTGTACCCACCAAACACGCTTTGGAAATAGCCTCATGCCCAACCTGCTGTGGAGTTGTCCTACTGTTACATGTCCCTACCATCCCCAGCAAAACCTAGTCTGAAGCTGTTCCATGAAAGAAACGTGGGTTATGGAAAGGAGAGAAGTGAAAGATAGTGTTCTGCTGAAGTAGTTCCCATAAAGTCAAGTAAAAGGTGGGCCTCTTGTACCAGATAGCAAAGTTCTCCAGGGCAAATTAAGTCACATCAGCTGGAGAGAAAGATTTTTACTTTTTTCTCTTACTTCTGAAATGTCAGTGCCTTATTTTCTCTGAGCTGATAGGAATGTGCTCTATGTTATTTGCATATTGGATTTCAGAATTGGAGAAATCTTGCAGTTGAATGGATTTTTTGTAGTCCAAACTCCAAAAATTTCAAGGGTCGGGATCTCCCAATGTCCTCCAAGTAATCTGGTCCAGTGTTTGGACCACTCCAGTGAAGATTTCTTTTTCCTTGTGTTCAAAGCGAATTTTCCATTTTGCGTCTTGCAGCTCTTGCCTCTTGTCCTCTCACTGCACAACTATGAGAAGAGTGTGAACTTAAAAAATTTTGAACTATCTATCAGCCATAGTTGATATGCATGCCTCATGTTAGTTCTGTTTTGAGATTTCAGCCTCTCTTAGAAGTGTACAGTAAAGTTCCTAAGTATTCAGTGCTAAATGCATTAAGACTTTCGAAAGGGAACACTTTTCCCAGAAATGTATTTATAGCCACTAAGTATACCTCAATGCATCTGGAATTTTTAGTTCTTTTAAATAAACTCCAAAGGAAGAAAATATTTCTAAGTTTTCCTCTGTCTTATTGTTGCTATTTCTTTTTTTATCTATGCAACATTAAATGCCAGAGTTGTAGAGTGTGCTGATGTTTTTAACAGTGTGAGGTTTATCTTGTAGGTATTTATTCAAGCACAGTTCTACATGATTTGTTTGTCTTGTGTGATGTTTTTGCTGGTTTTCTTGTGTCAACAATAGGATATTACCCTAGCTGGATACGTGCTCTGGCTATTACAGCCATTAATTTGAATGGAACTCTGGTATATATGTTTTTTTAATGCTTCAATATATTAAGATTTGTTGGCATATGTCACTATCTGTATTTCTAATTCTGATGGTTTCCTATCGCACTATCAGTACTTCTGACTGATTTGATTTATATCTACAATAAGTAGTAACCCCTAAACTATTCTTATTTCATCAGTGGAATTGCCCTTGTCTATGTTCTTGCTTTCTATAATCTTTGCAATGTGTATAGAGGCAGGTCCTCTCACTCCCTGCCCCCAACAAGGAGTCATTTCTTTAGCTCATCTAGCTGTTTTTCCTTCCAAACCCTAGTTAAAGGTCTCGTTATGCCTCAGTAGTTCTGAACCAGTTATAAAATGCATTGGGCAGGAAGCAAACATGTTTCTCAGCCTTTCATCGGTTTTAATACAGAAATGTGGTTTTTCATATCTAAGAAAACATCTAAAAATAATTGGAAGTGTAAAAAGCTATGGAAATGGATAATTTGATCCTGAAAAGAAGTGTCACAGTTGCTGTCTTAGTGTTTAATTTTGAAATTGTCATTGGTATTTGGAAAAATCCCATTTTCATGAAAGAGAAACTGGGAAACTGTAGTATGAAATGTTGAATTCAGTCAGACAACTGTTTCGCCAGTTTCTTCTGTGCATAACATGAAATTAAATTTCCAGCAAGGCATCGTATTAGACTTAGTTTTTCCCACTTCAAATTTGTGCCTGTTCCCATTCTTTACTTCTAACCTTGTTTTTCTACAGTTAAATACTGCTTGATCATAATTTTGATAATAGTTAGAAATTGAATTGTTTAGTATGAAAGTAAGCTACTGAATAGTTATCTTCTGCTTTTAACTATCTAAATACATGTATGTGGATATATATGTATAGATATTTGAACCCTAGAGAAAACAACATAAATCCCCAGAAACTTCCAGATGTTAAATTTAGAGTTCTTAAATACAAAAAGCTGAGGTGTGTTTGTGCGAATCAGTATCTTCAGAAGTTGTATATGCAACTTATATTTTACTCAGCCTTGGAAGTGTATAGCAATAAAAGTGCTTAGGTATCACTTAGGATTATGGTGCTGTGAGAAGGATCCCTCGTGGGTCCTTTCTAACTCAGGATATCTTATGACTTTTCTTTTTTTTGTTAATTCGGGGGTTATGACAAAAACCCCATCACAATCAGTGAAACCTTTGCTTGATTCATACCTTCTAATTTCATATTATGCTTCATTTTTGGATCCAAATTTTGGATTAGGCCCTGAAAGTTGCAATTAGGAAGTATGTATGTGGCCAGGTCATGGAATAAACCTAGACCTGGTGTTTACTCTGGTAGCTGGACAGAAATGGTTCAAATAATAGTAATGAATATTCATCAGAACTGATTTTCAAAGGCAAATACAGTGTTAGCTATTTGTTTAGCTGAAAACTCCTTCCAGGGAAAAGTATGGACTTGTCAAGAAACCTAACACCTTTTACTTAGATGCTTTGATTTTATGCTTAAAATAGGCACATATCTGTGGAAAAGTCTTCAACATATTTCAGGGAGAACTACTGGCTTTGACTTCTTCCACATTCTCTGCCAGTTCAAATGGACTGCAAATTCTCAACCCAGACTGTTTTTGGTTGGGTGGTAGCCCTGGGTGATGTACTCCTGCACCCAAGGATGAATGGGAAGAAATGGGAGGGTCAAATGCTACAGTTGCGGAAAGTCATTAGGGTACCATACCCTCTTTTTAACATAAATTAATAACATAACTAAATCATCTTGACTTGGAGGATGAAGCTTTTAAAAAAGCCACCCCTCTCTTTATGTTAGCTCTGGTTAGTAGGGTTTGAAGCAGAAATGTAATTGTAATGTGCCCATTTAGGAGCTGTTGATATTGCTTTAGTTTCTGCTGGAGTTCAGACATTTAACCTTAACTACTCATTAATAAGAAAAGTACTTTTGTTTAATACAGTTTAAAATTGTGAATACTTGGACATACATATACATCATTTTTGCAGATAGTTTTTAAATTATGTGACTGCAGTTTTGACATATCTCATTCTAGCTGACACATTTTCCATCAGCTTTCATTTGTCCTGCTTAGAATTTCTTTTGCAGCAAGAATTTTTACTGGAAAAAGGAAGTATATTTTAAATGTGACCTAATTTACTGTATGTTAATTTGTTATTCACACTTTAAATCTTGCTCTAAACTGATAAAATTATTTGTTTTCCACATGGGAAAGGATTTTATGCAGTTGAAGCCACATTCTTTGTTAGTGAAGAGTTGTTTTGGCTTTCTTTCTAATGCTCTAGGATTTCTAGTCAGATTATTAGTTGTCTCTGGGTAAGGAAAAGACTGTTTGAATGGCTGCTCCTATTAATCCAAATAATCCTGGTCTCTAAAGAGATTAACGTAAACACATACAGTTGCTTCTTTTTGCCTATGCTTCAGTGGTTTGGTTAGTTAGACTATATGCCACCTCTGATTTATAAAGAGAAACCAGAGAACAAACTAAAACCCTGAAAAAGCAATGACTAATTCAGACAATAACTGTTGACTGAGAAAGCAACACAGACTGGGTCAGAAATGGATTATTGTTAATAGAATAGATAACCTAAATTTGTATTTGCAAGCCTATGCAGGTAGTTGTATTGACCTCCTTGCACAGCCCTAGCGAACTTCCAAGCTGCTTGAGGAGCAAATTTTGTCTGAAATAACAATGCCAATGCAAACTGCTTGTTTGTGAGATATAGCAAACAGATATCATCTTGTAACTGATTGTGCTTATGCTGCTAAAACATGAAATTCATCTAATCTGTTTTGTGGCCTCAGTAAACACTAATGGAAGAAATAGTCAAATAGGATGAATATTCAATTTTCTTTTAAAACAATAAATATTGCCTTTATTGTTGAAGAGCCCTGCATGCAAATGTTACACAGTTAATTTACATCCCTCTTTTATTCTAAGTGCTCAACTTCTCCATTTGACCTCTTTTAGACAAAGGAACTTTCTTCCGCAGCAACTGATCTCAGTACTAATGTAACTCATATGATGGCACTTTTCTTGTGAGATGCTACATTGTTGCCTAATCTGTCATTAAAGAAGCTTCAACACCTATGTACAATTAATTCTTTAAAAGCTGCTGCAGTGGTGTGCATGCATAATGTCACATCCCTGTACACGTATTGCTGCTGCCTTTAAATAATTCTGTCTGAATTAGTCTGTGATCTTGCTTCAACTCTTGTTGACTCTTTGCCAATTGTTTATTTAAAGTACCAGAAATACTGTAGGGTTCAGACCAGCATAAAAAAACAAAAGGGAAATCTGAATTTAAAGAAATTAAATAACTTCAGTTATTTAATATAACTTTTGAAGAAAGCAACAAAAATTTCAGACTATGTGCTCCCAGTATAATGGTAGATTAAGGCAAGAAATACAACTTGAACATGATTGGAGCTTTCTCTGAAACAAATCACACTCTGCACAAGGTCACAAATTACTTTAGCTTGAAAAATACTTTGTGAAAAGTTATGTTTGGAAGGCTTTTTTCCACTGCTAATCCTCACACACCACCACCTACTCTCCCCCCGCCTCATCTAGTCCCCTAAAGTAACTGGAACATGTATCTAAATCTCTTGATATTTTAGCTACCTCTCTCTTAAACAAAACCAAAACCCAAACCAAAACAGAATGCACAGAGAATTCAACCCAAAGTCAGTACTTGAACAGACTGAATACTTTGCAGAAAAAGAGAGAGTTTCAAAGCATGAGGTACTGACCATAAGATGCATATTCATTTACTTAAAGCAACCAGAAGAATCCCTTCCTAGAAATGAAATGTTCTGGTGCTTTATCATTATTACTTCTAGATGGGTAAGTTTAAGGTATCATGGGTTTCAAATTAAATGACAAAAGTCACTTGGCACTGAAAATGTGTCTCTGCCTAATGCAGAAGTCAAATAACTGGCATATTCCATTTGCAGTTCCTGTAACAGTGCCAGGAATGGTAATGTATCATAATTGCTTTTCTGGCAAAAATCAAACCAACAAAATGCATTATATTTTTAATAATACTTAGATTCTTATATATGATCTTAATTTGTTAAGTAGTTTGAAAAATTGAAGTAAAAGACTGCATAAATATTTGAATACTTGTTAGAATACTTCTTGAAGTCTAATTCTGCAACACCTTGATGAAGTGCTGAGAGCTTCAGATTTCCTAGGGTCATTAAGTTATACAGTAAATTCTCTTGGATGCACCTATATCCCAAGGTGTACTCCATGTGAGTGATACACTGGGAGCTTATACAATATAAAATAGCAGTTACTGTTGTCCTATACTTTGAGTTAAGCTATTTCAATTCAGCTTTGTACTTTTTCTGTTTTTATATTTATTGCCAAAAGGGCAGTGATTTGTAAGAAGGGAGTGCTGATAAATCCTTAGAATCCAGTCATCACATGGATTCTCACTTCAGACTTTAGCAAGGTTATACAGAAGTGGAAGAACATATCACAGGAAAGATGAGGGGCTGGCCCTCCAGGTACACAAGTGACTCAATGGGTTATTGCAATTGGATTTTAAAACTTTGTAAGTAAAAAGCTGAAGTGAAACAAGACTAGCAGTGAATATTTCCAGTGGGGCTAGAGTGTGAGAAACTAGGCCTGGGAGAGTCACGGCCTTCTGTTGCTGTCGTGTGAGTTTCAAATTTTTCCCATGACAAATAGTAATTTTAAAGTAAGGGCATCATACCTGTGTGCAGTGCTCCAAGTAGCAGCTTCCTACCCCTGCTTCATGGTCCACTACATGTATATCATATGACATTATTTTATCATGTAGCCAAAATGTCACATGGTAAGATCATGATAGTGAGGTTTGTTAAAAGGTATTTTGAAGAGAGGAAGCTTGACTTGAAATTTGAAGCTTAAGGCTGAATTCAACTCCTCTCTACCAAGGAAGTAAATGGATCATGTGGAAACTACTCTCTGTCCTTCCATCTCTATTGAGGAAGGAATTAGACTGAACTTGACAGATTCAAGTGATAAATAAGGGATGCAGCTCAACAAGGACAAAAACTCTCTTCTAGATCTAAGCAGAAGCAGGCAAATGCATTAACTTGGCACAGATAATAGTTGTGGTCCTGTGATTTTGGGGGGGAGGTGGTTGTTTTTCTTAATTCAGGTTTGTTGTAGGTTACGGACAGGACATGCAATGCTATATTGCTGTGCAAAACCAGTTAGCCCTCCTGGCTTTGTGGACAGAACATTGTCACCCGTTATCTTTTCAGTGATGGAGCACAGATGTCCATTTTGAGTATAAATTAAGACTTTGTCTGATTTATCTAGCTTATGTTCTTAAAGTTCAGAGAAAGGGAGCAAGAATACCCTGCTGTACTGCACTGTATTAGGATTAATCCAATCAGAAATATGCAGAGATGGATGACAGGGCCTTTTGAGTTCCCTTTCAGATTTATTTTTCTACAATTATATGTAGCAGATACTGTTTACCAGTGTGGAGTGACACAGGCCAACAGCGAGTAATTCAGTTCTGTCTGTTGAAATGGGTAATGGAAATGCAATTTATGATCTTTTTTAAAAATGTTCTTACTACTGGTAAAAGAACATGAACTACAGCAAACGCACCAGTTCTCAAATATATGGGGTAAAGAGTAACTGTAAGTAACAGCTTCAGTGTTGTCTCTTCCAGCTGCTGCCATACCTTTTGGTTCAGTCTTGAATCTCCCTGGCAAAATGCTTGCTTACACTGGCAAACAGTTAATGTAGAGATTGAAGAAATAGCTAGGCATATTTACAGGAAATTCTGCACATCAAACGTTTTCACAGTTGCTCTGTAATTCCTTCCCTACATCCACAAATGCCCTCCCATTTAGTTAAATTTGAATTCATTAGAGTCTTACTTCAATTATATTCCATCCTTACAGCTCTGAAATGCATAAAATATTCTCCTTGATCCATGACAGATTATCTTTTTTGTTTGGACAGTTTGTAGTCCTGGGAGTGTGTTGGGTTATTATTATCATAAAGGACTGGATTCTGTTAGCAGCCTGAGCAATTAGCAGTTGGGATATTCTGGTTTTTATCTCTGTTTATTGCCCAAATTCCTGGCTAAACCAAATAGACCAAATGTACTATTTCGTTTTTTTCTCATCTATCAGCTAATTTCCAGAGAGATACAAACATAATATAACTTCAGTGGCATTTAATGTGAGTTAGATAACTACTAGGTTCTGCATCTGTTCAGAAGATAGGTTTGCATTCCAGCCTCAGGCAGAAAGTGATTTCAGATTAAGAATGCACAGCAGTGGTGCTGTAAAATCCATGGAGACACAGAAGTGTGCTTGCAATCATTTGACATGGGAAGCTCAGACTGTCAAACTCTGAAATTTCAAGGGCTTGGTGATCTCTCAAAGAGACTTAATGCCTGATCTAGAATTAATGGTTGGGAAAATGAATAATTGGCCATCTGTGGCTTGCTGGACAGAATCAGTGGATGGAGCATAATATAAAACATAAATACGTTACAAAGAAGCTGACTGAAATTACTCAGTAAGCTTTATATTATGGTGGAGATTTTTGCATGGCAGAAGACTCATGCATGAACAAGAAAGCAATAATGGGAGTGGGAAGAAGAGAAACACAATTTCTGTGTTGCAAAGACAACCATTGCTCTGTTGCGTAGATGCTTGATACTTTCAAAATAATGGAGATAACTGGTCAATTCAAGAAATAAAAGCAGATACAGAAATATGTCAGACCTATAGGCTTACCTGCAAGAGTCCAAGGTACAGGATCCCTGGTTTGTGCTGAATTTGTGTTTTGAAATCCAGAATTTAGCTCACACAGATTTGTAAACCTTCTGCCAACTTGCTGTGTATACTCAGCTTGTGTGGGCAGTCAGTGCTTCTGTCAGTCAAGAGTATAAGAGTACCACTTGGAGATCTCAGGCAGATGACAGTGTGATACCTTCTGGTGTAGAGTGAAATGCTGGGAGAGGTTTGAATTTACAGTTTTGTTTCAGTCATTTTTGGAGAATTGCATCATAAATGACATTTACATTACATTTTATGCATTGCTGCTGTTGCTGTTTTCCTGAACCAACAGGAATTGCAGTGAGAATTAGAACATGCAGAGTAGAAACCAACAGGTGGAGCAATTAAAGCTAAAAGTTTTTGCTAAGGAACACAGATTAACAAGGACAAGAAGCCATTTAGTCTACTCATTTAATGTAAAAGACAACTGATATCAGTAGACGTTTAATCTAGAAGGATCCACGGAACTTCTGTACCATATGTCCCTGCAAAATACAAGTCCAAAGCATTCTCCTGAGAACTGAAGAGAAAAATGAAACCTGTACTACAAGACATGAAGTGCCAAAACAAATAATTCTTAGTATTACAGGAAGACAGGAGGAATGAGAGCATAAGCAATGCACCCAGTCCACACAAAACAATGGGTGCTTGTAAGTTATTGTCAAGACACTGTTTTAGTAGGGCACTCAGCAATATATAATGAGGTTCATGGTATAGTTTCTATTTGCCTGAGTGTCTCTGCAGTATACCAAAATGGTTTTTGAGTATGCCAGAAGTATTTCTGTAGTCTTCTTTGACGCAGCTGAAGTCCTGCTAGATGCTGCTGTCTGATGATGGAATTTCAATGTATATTCCAGAAAAAAATCAGGTATCTCCCCTACCCTTAATCTCTCTAGAGGATTATATAAAATTATCCATTTTACAATATTTTGTGAAGAACTATGCTATTGCCTCTTTTATTCATCAGCAGGTATATAAAGTAAGCCAAGAAAAACCCAGATACTCTTTCCAGGTGAACAGATGCTAATGTCTTAATTCAATTTTTATTTCCAGTTCTTGCTCTGCTAAACTCCCACTGAAGTCAGTAAGTCTGCCTAAATAAAGAACAAATAAAAACTAAGTAAATGCCTTAGGTTCTGTCTCAGGGCAAGGAAATGACTATTGGATTGCTGATCAGCCAAGTTTTCCACAGAGAGCAAATATTAAGATTTCCATATATTAAAAATTCAGTATGTGTAATTCAAAATAAGTCCAAAACCATCTATCTCTGATCCATTAAAACTCCAATGAGAAATGCAGGTAAACATTTTTAATAGTACTTTTAATTTTTGTAATGGCTATGCTTGTTCTGGGGGGAAGGTGATCACACATTTCATTCATGTATGAGCTAATAAATTGTCATACAACCCAGCGATAGCTCCTGTAAGAGAAAATTATTATTTTGCTTATTTTTAGAAGCTGTAGAATCAAAATCCAAAGTCTTAAATGTGTGTTTTCTAAATCATTTTATCAAGTATAAACTGAAGTGTGCATACTACTACCCTCAGACACTGAGGTATGAGTCAGTGTCGAGAAGCAATTTTGTACTTGATTATTAAACAAATTTAGGACAATGTCATAGAATCATAGAATCATAGAATAGTAAGGGTTGGAAAGGACCTCAAGATCATCGAGTTCCAACCCCCCTGCCATGGGCAGGGACACCTCCCACTAAACCATGCCATCCAAGGCTATGTCCAACCCCACCTTGAATGCCGCCAGGGATGAAGCATCCACAACCTCTCTGGGCAACCCATTCCAGGGCCCCACCACCCTTACAGTAAAGAATTTCTTTCTCAGATCCAATCTAAACCTCCCCTGTTTAAGTTTAAACCCATTACCCCTTGTCCTCTCACCGGTTTGACCTGATTTAAATTTTTGGAATTGCAGGAATGATTGCTATATAGTCTATGAAACCAGTTAGCAGCAGTTCTCTTCTTGATGTTTCTCATGTTATTGGTGGTTTGAATTTGAATGTTTTGGAAAGGATGTGTATTTTCTTTTTCTTCTTCAAAGTCTGAATGTGAATCTGCCAGAAGTCTGGTGGCAGAGAAAGCAGGAGAGTTAAAGAGCTTCCTGTATTTTGTGCTTTTGTCTGATGCTTCTTTTAGGACCTCTGATAGATGGTTTGATTAGTACTTTTTGTTAGCTAACTCCTGCTGTGACAACAAGAGTCCTAGATTAAAATGAGATTCATTATAAGCTAATGATGAACAGAGGGTTACACAGACTTCCTTGAATTTGTGTAGATACACTCACTCAGACTGAAATGTGATGTGGTTGCATGCCATGAAAGTACTTTCTCGGAGGGAGAGGCATACTTCTGACCTAGGCTGAGGATGCAGTTATTGCAGGGTCATTGAGTGGCAGCATCAAAACCTGCTACCTAAATTTAAGGGATTTTGTGAAATTCAGGCAAATCAGTGGCAATCAAGGAGGGAAATTACTGCTTAACTGACACAAATGTATGCATTGATTATTATTATTATTATACAGCATTTATTGTTGTCTTGGGTTCAGCAGTAGCAGTTGTTTTTCTCCTTCTTAGTAGCTGGTGCAGTGGTGGGTTTTTGACTTTCATCCTGGGAACAGCACTGAGGACACTGATGTTTTCAGTTGCTGCTCAGTAATGTCTAGTCTGACCAAGGACTTTCTGAGTCTCATGCTCTGCCAGGGAGGAGGGGAAGCCAGGAGGAAGCAGAGACAGGACACCTGACCCAAACTAACCAAAGAGGTATTCCATACTACAGCACGTCATGCCCACTATATAAACTGGGGGCAGTTACCCAGAAGGGTTAGATCGCTGTGTGGGTCGGGCTGGGTATGTGTTGGTGGGTGGTGAGCGGTTGTATTTTCTTCCCTTGTTACTTAGCTTATCATTATTATTATTGGTGGTAGCAGTAGTGCTTTGTGTTATACCTTAGTTACTGGGCTGTCCTTATCTCAACCTCTTGGGAGTTACATTCTTTCGATTCTCCTCCCCATCCCTCCGGGAGTGAGGGGAGGGTGGAGGGTAATGAGAGACAGACTGCATGGTTTTTCTGAGTTACGGCTGGGCTTAAACCACGACAATTATATAATCTAAATGCTGGCTATTCTGTGATTTCTAGTATGTGTTAATTGTGCATTGAGTTGAGATATTGGGCAAGGCTCCATTGCTGTACTTTTAGAAAGCTTAATATGGTATCAGAATATGGAAAGTATCCAGTGAGGTCGACCTTTAAAGCTTTCATCCAGTTTTGAGCAATAAGATGGCAGTAATGCTAAACTATGTGTCTTCTTACATGAGCTGGCAGTGTGCGCTTGCAGCCCAGAAAGCCAACCGTATCCTGGGCTGCATCAAAAGCAGCGTGACCAGCAGGTCGAGGGAGGTGATCCTGCCCCTTTACTCTGCTCTCATGAGACCTCACTTGGAGTATTGTGTGCAGTTCTGGTGTCCTCAACATAAAAAGGACATGGAAGTGTTGGAACAAGTGCAGAGGAGGGCCACGAGGATGATCAGGGGACTGGAGCACCTCCCATATGAAGATAGGCTGAGAAAATTGGGGCTGTTCAGCTTGGAGAAGAGAAGGCTGCGTGGAGACCTCATAGCAGCCTTCCAATACCTGAAGGGGGCCTATAGGGATTCTGGGGAGGGACTCTTCATGAGGGAGTGTAGTGATAGGACAAGGGGTAATGGGTTCAAGCTCAAACAGGGGAAGTTTAGATTGGATCTGAGGAAGAAATTCTTTACTGTAAGGGTGGTGAGGACCTGGAATGGGTTGCCCAGGGAAGTTGTGAATGCTTCATCCCTGGTGGCGTTCAAGGTGGGGTTGGACATAGCCTTGGATGGCATGGTTTAGTGGGAGGTGTCCCTGCCCATGGCAGGGGGGTTGGAACTAGATGATCTTAAGGTCCTTTCCAACCCTAACTATTCTATGATTCTTCCCATCAGGATATTTATTTGCTAACATAGATATGGAAGTTAATAGATTCAGTGTTGACATAGATGTAACTTTAATGGTTGGATACGGTAGCTTAGGGCAGGTTTGTTTCAACTGGTTTCACACTACCTGATATGGTGCAACTTCAGTCCCCTGAGTGCTCCTTGGAATTTTTTCTCTTACATTGAATAGTTAGTATGCAGAGTCTAGCATATGGAGCAGTCCTATCAGCACTTCACAACCAGAACTGACCTCAAATGAATGGGAGTTTAATGCATCGATCAACTTGCATACATTGAATGGTTGCTGGAGTTCAGAATTAGCAACTTCGTTCATTATCTCTCCTTTTGTATTCTTACTAGAGAGTTAACCATATGTATGTCAAAAGCATAACTCTAGGACAATAGGCAGTTTGCATCATGATGAGCGCAGTGAATATAATATCAAAATATGGTGAGGGAGAAAAGATTGCTATTTGATTCAATTAAATACTTTAGAGTAGATCATGGGATCAGAATTTTGCATGAAGCATTCACCTATAATATAATATTAAACTGGATTAATATAAAACAAGTTGATGCAGGCTATCTTGATCTTAAAATGGATAACCTATGCAGCACTGATTTTTCTGCCTCCAAATTTTGAAAGAAGCTGTATGCATTTCAAGAATTGGATTTGGTGTTTTATTCTTCAAGGCTGCAGGAATTGCAAATGCAAACCTTACACAACTAGATAGCTGCCTTTTGGGGTTTGGGGGCGGATGGGTGGTGGGTTTTTTGGTGGAGAAAAGCAGGGCCAGGGCCTGTTAAACTGTGTGGTTTACAGCTATTCACACATCCTTGTCTCTAACTGGAGTGCTATAGTTTCAGCAAACTGTTTTGCCTGTAGGCAAATCTTCACAGTTCGAACTTTCTCAGCATGCCTGGGGGTTTAACTTGAGGTGAAACTCGGGCTGTTTATATTTACATTTGAACTTGCACTTGTCAATGTGAGTCTGGGGATCAGTATCAGGGTTCCATCTTCTTTACTCAGGATTTTATCTATTTTAGTTATCTGTGAAATTGGCAGAGTGCAAATCAATGTGCTATGCTTAAGAGTGTTAAAGCAAATCACTGTCTGCTGATCACCAGCTACTGCTGCAGTTACTAGTTTCCTACTCCATAGCTAGACCTTAGCGCACCAAGTCCTCGTAACATCGACACTTGAGAATTGCAGTTGGAGTCTTGAACTGTAATAGCAAATACCACTCATGCATTTATTGCCTGAGGTTTTGTGTATGTCTTCCAAGAATAAATATATAACCTGTAAGCTTATAAAGTCTGCTTCACCCCCTATTTTGATGAAACAGAAACAGCAACAGAAGGAAGCCCTCGAGCATAGATCAGATTATCTTATTCAGTAGCAGGCATGGAGCATGACAAACTAGAGTCAGCAGTGTGGCAGTGTCACAGGAGACACTGGGTAAAGCCTCCACTGGCATCTTTCATGTCCAGAGATTGGATATGTGTTCCTGAGATCACAAGGCTGTATTTAAGGCTGAAAACTTTTTGAACTGCTACACCAGGACCATCCATATGCCAATGAGCCCTTTGAAATTCCTCCCTGTGGTTTTGTTATTTTAACTTCATAACACATATCAGAAAGGCCAGAGGTTCCCCTTTTTAATTTTACCACCTCTTAATAGAAGCAAGCTGCTGTAGACTGGGTGGCAGTTCAGAGTAAGAGGAATTCAATGTAATAGCTCAGTGTACTTGCTCATGGCTCAATACAAAGGCCTCAGCTCTTCCTTGGTTTTGCCTTTTTTTTTTTTTTTTTTTTTTTTTTTTGACAGGGGTAATCTCTATTTCATCTCTACTACAAGCAGTGCTTTTGGCCTATTTATAACTGCAGCTGCCTGGAGAAAGCCTAAAGGAGATGTGATCAAACCAGACTGTACAGCAAAGCACATTATATAAACATTCAATTTGTACCAAAGAATAATTTTAAGTATGAGGGGAAAATGTCAAGCATGATGTCTGAAAACCAATTTGGCTTAAAATTTACCTCATTATGTATATGTGGCATTTGCCAGCATCCCATTTATCCTTGCAGGGAAGGCAGACATCAATCATACCTGCATGTCAACTACTGTCAACAATGCTAAACTTCTTCAGTGGATTTTCTCCTCTGGCACACATTAATTTAGAATATATTAATGTAAGAACTCTTGCAATGATTTTTCTTCATAGGCAGACAAAAATTATTTCACCTCAGATACATGTTATGAAACTAAAGAACATCTGTAAGTCACTATTGATACATTTGCTTCCATTCAAATGTTGCTGCATATTTCTTTCTATTATTAGAACTATTGGAAGAGTTGAGCCTAGAATGGACCTCAAAAGACAAACTTATTTGCTCACGTGTTCTGAAACAAATGTACCAAAAGCATCCCTGACCGGTGTATTTGAAATGCTGGGGTTAAAAATCAGGTTTTCTAATGCCTATGCTACGAATTTTTCTCACCTCTCAAATAAGTAATAATTCCTTTCTTCCCCAGTAGAGATCTATTACTATCAGTTTAGAACAAATCTTATGTATTTGGGAATCTGTTGTCATGTGACTTGGCATTACAACTTTTTTCCAAGGTTAGTAAATGGATTTCTTCAGCCTTCCTGCTTGGGTCAGGTTTTGGAGGCCTTATTCCTACTGATACTCTCTAAGCTTCTTTTAATTATTCTTTCATCATTAAATTGGTGTGCTCAATGCCAGATGCAACATTTTGGCTGAGATTTGGTGGGACTAAGTATTCAGTACATGGAGTCTTGTGCATCGTAGTATCTTGACCTGTCTTCATTATTTTCATGCATTTCCTTTCTTCATGTACATTGCCTGCTAATGCTAGTAACTAATGCTGTTATTAATCATTACCACTTGTATCACGTTTGCCCTGCATGGTGAGGATGGGACTCTATAATAAGGATCACTACAGGGTGAGTGTAGAGCATGAGGCAGGCCCTGCAGCCCCGACCAGACCTGCTGCATCAGGGACCTGCCATACCATCCATCAGCCCTTTCTGCTTGCAGGCCTGATCTCCTCCTGATGTCAGCCAGGTATGCAAGCGAACACTGCTTATGCAGGTTTCATCCAAGTCTGATGATAAACAGGGAATGGGGTTTGCATGTGAACTCACCTTGCAGGGCAGACCCTGCCATTCTTGCTCTACTGAGGTTTAACATGTAGCACTTGCTTTAATGTGAGAGAACATGATAATACTCTATATAATGTATGAAACATACAGATACATCTATGGTACGTATCTGTGATCTTAAGTGGACATTTAAATGGATGTTAAGTAGATTTGGTACTTACTAATTTTTGACCTAAAGAATCATAGAATGGTCTGGGTTGGAAAGGACCTTAAGATCATCTAGTCCCAACCCCCTGCTATTGGCAGAGGTGCCTCACACGAGACCATGTCACCCAAGGCTCTGCCCAACCTGGCCTTGAACACTGCCACGGATGGAGCGTTTGCCACTTCTTTGGGCAACCTGATTCAGTATATTACCAGCCTCACAG
This sequence comes from Amazona ochrocephala, assembly GCA_039720435.1. Lineage (NCBI taxonomy): Eukaryota > Metazoa > Chordata > Aves > Psittaciformes > Psittacidae > Amazona > Amazona ochrocephala. The sequence continues at coordinate 70,931,011 of CM077879.1, forward strand.
TAAAGAACTTCCTCCTTATATCTAACCTAAACTTCCCCAGACTAAACCATGTTTAGTCAGGCTTGGAGCAGACTTTAATAAATGAAAATATAACAGTTAGTTTAAATTGCTTTAGCCACATAACTACTGCCTATTGAGATTTCATGTGCTCTATTTAAGTACTTTTGAAAAATACATAATCACTTGTAATAGCCCATACTGTAAATTCTGTAATGTTGGAGGTGCTGTATTCTCTGGTATTTTGTCAAAGGCGTAGTATAAATGTTTGCAAAATCTTCTGTACCTATGGAAACTCTGAGGGTTAATCCTGTTCAAAAAAGAGCATCAGAACTTGGGCAGCTTTGTAAAAAAGAAACAAAGTTTTGCAACTTTTGTTCTTCTAAAGGCAGTATTTGATGTTTCTTTTATTTTTTCAGCCGGACCTGAAGTCTCCTTCTTTTATTTAACAGTAGTCTATTACATTTCTCTGGAGCTAGCACGCTTCCTGTGGCATTCCATCATCATGTCAAGGTAGTGCATCACAATATTTTTCACATTTTCTGCCCCATGCATCAAACTATAGAATGCTATCCATAAGGTACAGCTGTCATTCTGTAAAATTTTTAGCAATGCTCTGATTTTTATCTGACATCTAGAAATACCTAAAGTAATAAAAAATCATTTCTACCTCATATTTGCTTTGGTGCTCATTCTGTCCCTGTCAGTGTCTATATGTTATAGCAGGCAAGACTTATACATCCCTTGCTTAGAATTCTGTAAAAGCCATGCACAGAACCCAAGACTGTGAAATTATTCCTTTTTTTTGGGGTGGAGGGAAATCAACTTGCAAAAACTTCCATTGAATGTATTAAATATGCTTTTTTTGACCATAAATCGACACTTCATTGAATGATTTCTGTTCTCCATATGCTTTTTTTCTGTACAGATTCTCACATTATCCTGTTTCTGTGGTTCTGAAGATCATTAACTTTTGCTGTATTTTTTACATAGGATGATTTTATTCAAGAGAGGACAGGATGTCCGGTCTGCCCTTTATTTACTATTCAGTTGAAGTAAGTGTCACTCATCTGCAAATTCAATCCTCTAAGTACTTCAAATCATCATGGAAAGAATATAAAATAAATCTGTCATATTTAAATTAATGGTTTGCATGATAATCAAGATAAATTGTCGTAATCTCATACATCTGACAAAAAAAAAAAAAAAAAGCCTAAAATCAGAGTTCAAGAGCTCTGAACAGTTAACTCTGTTCAATGTTACTTCCATGAAGCTGATTCCTTTCTCTGATCAGGAAAATGTCATGTTTCCAGGGTCATCTGTTTAATGCCTCACTACATTTTTCATGAGCTGCAGGTTAACTTCAAAGAATGAAAAGGATTTAAATCTCTGTTGGCCTGAGTCTGTAACTCATTTGTTAAATCACGTATGAAACATGAGTAGTATGATTGAAACAGAGTTATTCAGTTGTGGGATCATTAATAGATATCTGAGAGTACTATATGGTAACTCCAGCAGTTTCACAAACATGTTGACTCCTGCATATCATTGACTCCCATATATTGGCACAGATTGATGAAAAAAAGCTTTGGAAAAGTTAATGCAAATATTGGTAGGTTAGCCCAGTGTCTTTTAGTCTGCAAAGGTACACAGATTTAAATTTATTGTTGTATGGAGGTACTCTGTCCAATATTAGCAATTCAAATAAAGAGCTGTGCTTTATACCAGAGTGCAAGAACTGTCAAGGTTTCAAAGTTAATTAGACTAAACAGACAATTAATTACATCTTATTAAAATGTAAAGGACCTGTGACAAATTGCACTGATTGCATGTTCTCATATATCTGAAGAGGTCAAGCTACTTAAAAAAACTGTGCTGTTAACGGAAGACAAACGTTTTATATGCTCAATAGGAATGTTATAAACTGCATTATTTATGACTCTGGAAGAACACTTAGAACACTTAATAATTTTAAGTACTAAATCAAACTGTTCATTAAGGGGTGGAGTCAGAACAGAGCCCTGAAAGTAGTCTGTAAAAACCTGCTGCCAATGTAATATTAATTTGAAGATCTACCGGTTCCCCCATTCTACTTCCACCGCACTTCCTTCACCTCCTTGGCAATACAGAGATACTGTTATTTTAAAGCATGTAAACCCTAGGGAAGTTTGAGCTCTTTGAAGTTTTCCTTTACTCTCCCAATCAGATAGCACAAAACCATCTTATACTGCAAATATTTTCCAAAATTATGTTAAATCAACCTCTCTCAGGTCTAAACTATTGCCATTGTATGTAATAATTACCAGTAAAATGAACAATGACATAGTCAATGATTGGACGAAGACTACAGAAGAAAGTTGAGGAACCCTCCTAAAGACTTAGGTTTTGCTGTAAAATATATGGTCAGTACTGGATATTTTAGTAGATATGCTATATTATTTAAAGTACTGATTATTTTCAGTTTAAATGAGTAAGTGTAAAAGTTGCTGCATTTATGCATTACAAAAGGGCCAAGCTAAGACTAGTGCAAGAGAGAAGGTTTGCCATGATGGAACAAAACGGAGATGCCATTTCAAATCATGGCTAACACAGAAGAACTCAGAATCACATTTAGAAATCCTTTGTCACAGGCTTAGGAGTGCGTTATTTCTTAGACTGCTCAGTTAGGATAAAAATCAGTGCTAAGAAATGTATCTGGAGTGGAAGCCAAGGGCACTCTGGTAATGTTAAATCTAAAATGCTTGCATAAGGAGGTAACCAGACTTACTAAAACTGCATTCAAAAACACAAAAACTTCTTTAGACACTTCCACACCAGAGAACATGGAAGACAGTGTTAGAAATTTTGTGGTACTCTGGGAGCATTACAGGTGACAATCTGCAAGAGTAAATTTGGGTAGTGTGAAGAACTGGAATATCAGTAAGTTGCAGGATTTTGAGGGGGAAAGATGTTGTTTTGAATATACAGTCTTGAATTAAAAAAAGATTTTGGATTCAATGGATATTTCTTCCTAAATGCTTTGGCTCTGGCATTGCTGGAATGAAATTCATGTAATGGGTCTAAAAGATACTATCATTTGTCTGTGTTTTCCCTGACTTTGCACCAGTGGTCATATTTCTGCAACATACTTTTCTTCGTTAAGCAGAGAGTTTAGGATCATCTTTTTGATTAGCTCAAATGGATAAGAGTAATGTCCTAATTTTATTTAAAGAATGTATCTATGGATATATTTCCTAATGGCTTGGTTGTATCAGAAGATAAATTATGGTTATTAATAGTGAATACAGTAATACAGAATCATAAAAGTAGAAATTATTAAATACAAATGGGTACATTTTGATTACTGATGGAATAGTTGAAGTGCTTCGAACCATGTACTAAATAATTTTTAATTGATCAACACAGGGTACAAAATACCTTACTTTAGCAGATATTTAAACATAAATCTGAGATTAAATATGTGATTTTATAGCCTCTTGGCTTAAAAAAGACTAAATATTTAAAGTGAAGATTTTGTTAGGTATTCTCCTGCCCAGGGAGAGCAGGATGTTAGTGTAGTTTGACACTCCCCTTATTTTCTAAGCTTCATAATTGGTTTATCTAGTATTTTGCTATGCTGGTTTAAGTGTTCAGTGTGCGTACACTGCTATGTCACAGTTGTTCTCCTAGCAAGGAGTACGTCAGAAAAAAATATTGTTTTTCCATTGCTATCACTTTTGTCCCTGAGGGCTGTGATTTAATTGCTCTATGAACAACTTCACACTCAGCAATGTCTGACAAATCTTGCTGCTACAAAGTAGTGACACAGAACCAGATGCTCCAAGCTTTGCTCTTGCCGTCAACAGTATTTGAGCTGCATGCCCTGATGTTCATGATTTTTCACGTGAATATCACCTTTGCTGGTCTGTGGCACTTAATGTTGGTGCTGAGTTTACATTTGCTTCTAGTTAATGAGCTATCATGGAGTATTGTTATTAATTATTCTGATTTTAACCACATGTGAAAGCCATACAGACTCTGCTTTAATACGAATTTATGATGATTTTTTTTTTGCTATGAGGCTGTTTCTCCTTAATTAAACTACGCAGTAACAAAGTGAAATTAATTGTCTTAGAAACAATTATGTGTGCATAGTCTTCATACACTATTGGTAGAAGCACCTTTTATTATTTCACATTTTCTCCAAAAAACGGACTGCAGCAGAAATCTAAACTAAAAATGTTGGTATAGCCAGCACAGAAACTGTGTATAAAAGTGGCACCTTGGTAGATTGAAACTGAAGTAATTAGAATTAAATCTTCCTCTGAAATGATCAGGTTATACTCTCCAGTATGGATTGTTTATAGATAGCTGCCAAAATAAATCCACTTGGAGAGGAAGGAGGAAATTGTTCTTTGAATGACAGCCTCCGGCCACATTCCCCCGAGAAGTCAAGACCAAAGATGATGAGTTTCAGGGTTTGACAAGGATAATAAATTGATCCAAAATAACCCAAACCTGGGGAACCCTTGCGTGTTTTGCGCAGTGCATCTGGCACGATTTCTGAGTATACCTGTCACAACCAGAGAGGGAGACAAAGGGCTGCCTGGCCTCACCTGTGTGAAGGAGCATTACAATGCAGCTGGGGCTGCAGTGTGTTGTGCCCTGGTCACATGTCGAGACTGTGGCCTGGGGGTTGAAAAGAAAAGATGTCTTAACAGAAGGTTAAGAAGGGAGAAGAGGATGACCATGCACTTCTAACAACACACTGGGCAGAGGAAGGCAAAATGCTGAGGGTGTGAAGGTAAGGCACAACGGGGAGGAGGTTGTCTTAGCCAAAGGAGGAGAGTGTGTTAGTGATTTCTTCACTTAAATGTGCAATGCATACATGAGTTATTTAATGAACTACTGACATATTTGGGACAATCTGAGGGAAAACTTGCATCTGATTCTTTCCCTTATCCATTCCGCAGTTGCATCCCCAGGACATTCCAATAGATACTTGCCAATATAATAAAGATTACTCTGCCACACAGTTTTGAGATCCACCCTTTTAACAAAGCATGTCTTTAATGCTATCTATCTATTATAATTTTACCACTGTAAAAGTAATCCTGAGTGTGATGTCAGTACACCAGTCTTAATTTCATATTTAGTAGTAACTGATGATATATGGCAAATTAAAGCATTACATGTATAGCGGAAGTACATGCTACATGTGTGTGTATATGTCTATACAGCATTCTACACAGCTTACTACAAAGGGGAATAGAGTTATTCAGACAGATTTACACAACGTCAGTCTTTCCATGCTGGATATACTCTCAAAAAACATTGCTTCTTCACATGGGCAGACAAGACTAGATACTTACGTTTCTTGCAAATCAGTGTGCAACCAGGTGGATCAATTTACAAATTCATAGGTAAATTATTTTTTATGTGGCATCTAACCATTCTGTTCAGAGATCACTGCTTTCGCCTTCACAGTATTTGTCTGTACCACAGTATTGCAAATTTCTAATGAAGTTCATAGATTATGTAGGGTTTCCTGTGATGATCTCTAGAGTATCCACATTCAACTAGACAGTGAAAAGTCGTCAGATATAAATTTCTCTTATTATGTAAGTCTATACCCTGCAGAATGTGTTCAGAAAGTCAAAGACTTATTCTGTGTTTAACTTTGTCTTTTCTTATTCATGCAAATTCAAACTCTTCAGTTTCTATACAGCAAAAAGCACTTCCGAAGTTCCTCTTCTATTATATTAAGCCTTAATCCAAAATCACAGATAAATTTGGAAATAACATTGTCTTGCCCTTTATACTTTTTGTCATAGGAGAGGTTAAAAGGTACGGTACCATTTCAAATAACTGAATGAACGCAATCCAACAAGTAATCTTTAGAATATTGTAACAATCTGCACTAGTTTTTTCCTCATTTGCAGTAACTTTAAAGATGCTTATTCTCTATGGCCTTAAACCAAATATATAGTTCAGTTTGATGTTCTCATTTCTGCATCTGCTAAAATGGTCACTTGACTAACACAGAATCACAGAATCACAGAATAGTAAGGGCTGGAAAGGACCTCAAGATCATCGAGTTCCAACCCCCCCGCCATGGGCAGGGACACCTCCCCCTAAACCATGCCATCCAAGGCTATGTCCAACCCCACCTTGAACGCCGCCAGGGATGAAGCATTCACAACTTCCCTGGGCAACCCATTCCAGGGCCCCACCACCCTTACAGTAAAGAATTTCTTCCTCAGATCCAATCTAAACCTCCCCTGTTTAAGTTTAAACCCATTACCCCTTGTCCTCTCACCACAGTCCCTAATGAAGAGTCCCTCCCCAGCATCCCTATAGGCCCCCTTCAGGTATTGGAAGGCTGCTAGGAGGTCTCCACGCAGCCTTCTCTTCTCCGGATTGAACAGCCCCAACTTTCTCAGCCTATCTTCATACGAGAGGTGCTCCAGTCCCCTGATCATTTTCGTGGCCCTCCTCTGGACTTGTTCTAACACTTCCATGTCCTTTTTATGTTGAGGACACCAGAACTGCACACAATACTCCAAGTGAGGTCTCACGAGAGCAGAGTAGAGGGGCAGGAGCACCTCCCTCGACCTGCTGGTCACACTCCTTTTGATGCAGCCCAGAATACGGTTGGCCTTCTGGGCTGCAAGCGCACACTGCCGGCTCATGTTCATTTTTTCATCAACCCACACCCCCAAGTCCTTCTCTGCAGGGCTGCTCTCAATCTCCTCCCCGCCCAACCTGTAGCTGTGCCTGGCATTGCTCCGACCCAGGTGGAGGACTTTGCATTTAGCATGGTTGAACTTCATCAGGTTGGCATCAGCCCACCTCACAAGCGTGTCAAGGTCCCTCTGGATGGCATTCCTTCCCTCCAATGTATCAATTGAACCACACAGCTTGGTGTCATCGGCAAACTTGCTGAGGGCGCACTCAATCCCACTGTCCATGTCACCCACAAAGATGTTGAACAAGACCGGTCCCAACACAGCACAGGTTGCAGGGGGGCACTCTGTCTGGGTGCTGCGACCCAAGTGCTGCTGTAGTTATTCGTCACCATAAGGGGTAAAATGTTTCCTTGTGCTGCACATATTAAAAATTTAACTGCATGAGGATTTTAAAGTCAGGAGAAAGCCCAAGTGTCATTTGGTAAATAGTGTGAATTCAGATACGGAGCACTTGATTCATCTTTCAATTTATTTGCATACAAGCCGTCTTGTTTTCATCTTGGATTCTTTTCTCCCTTTCTAAATAAAGTTTTTAATGATAGTTTGAAATTGTTTCCTTAAGCCTGGAAGACATTTGTAGCAGCAACACGCTGAAATTATAATTGAAATGTGGAGCTGTGATTATCCTTATCATCTGCATATGTCCTCACATGGCGAGCATTAATTTATTCTGGTTTGCTGTCTTAGTATGTTAAAACTGATTCATAGTTTGTAAATATAATCAAAGACAACAGCTGCCCCCTTCTGTATCTGTAATAAAATGGAATCTTCCCAGCAATCTTTTTGTCTGGAAAAATTACTATTTTATTCCAAGACTAAATCTCTTCAGTGTCATTTTGATGGCTGGAATAAAGCACTTGAGTCCAGCTCCAAAATGCTTCTATTATGGAGGCATCAGGAGGGGCACCACAATTTAAAATTGCATTTTGATTTCCAATAAAAGCAGGGCTAAAGTCTCTTCATCTGATACTTTAATAGTCGAATTTAATCTCTAAATTTGGCACAACAGCTCTTCAAGAGACAAGTGAAATTTCTATCTATTCTTCCAATAAAATATTTATAATGTTCTTCAGTACAAATATTTCAAAAGGATCTTCTTAGAAATGCTACTTTAGTTCTCATCTCTCTTGCCTTCCCATAGCAAAGTGAATGGCAGTTCTCTCAAATTTGCAGCTGATGACATTCTGATAGCTTTTTGGGCATGGGTCTTTTCAGAAAAGTTGAGCCTCTATTTTTTTGGTTTGGGATAGCACAGCTGAGACTGGTGAATATTAACCAATAAAACTTTCTCTGTTCATAGTCATAGAATCATAGAATAGTTAGGGTTGGAAAGGTCCTTAAGATCATCTAGTTCCACCCCCCCTGCGTAGGCAGGGACACCTCACACTAAGCTGTGTCATCTGAGACTCCATCCAACCTGGCTTTGAACAGTATCAGGGATGGAGCATTCACAACTTCTTGGAAACCCATCCCAGTGCCTCACCACCCTCACAGTAAGAATTTCTTCCTTATATCTAACCTAAACTTCCCCTGTTTAAGTCCATTACCCCTTGTCCTATCACTACAGTCCCTAAAGAAGAGTTCCTCCCCAGCATCCTTGTAGGCTCCCTACAGATACTGGAAGGCTGCTGTGAGGTCTCCAAGCAGCCTTTTCTTCTCCAGGCTGAACAGCCCCAACTTTCTCAGCCTGTCTTCATACAGGAGGTGCTCCAGCCTCTTTAATCATCCTTGTGGCCCTCCTCTGGACTTGCTCCAAAAACTCCATGCTATTTTTATGTTGGGGACACCAGAGCTCTACACAGTACTCCAAGTGAGGTCTCACAAGAGCAGTAATCTTGAGGCACAATGCATTAAGGCAAGAGGGTCACAGGAAATTTCATGTGTACCTACGTTCCAGTACAGAATTTCACAAATCTTACCTAGTGAAGGGGCTCTCCCTATTAAGTATAAAGGGAATTAGTTATAAAATGAAAGTGAACACTCCATATATACTTAAGTATACAGGCTGAAGTTGACAGATTGAATAAAGACCACAAGGCTTGCTTTTTCTGTGGTTTCTGGGGTTTTTTAAGCACTTTCCAATCTGTATGTTTTATTATATGTCTTTCCTTACTGCCCTGCATCTGATGTTATGTGACTAAAATTTCTTATCTGTTGAAGCCAATAGTATGTAGAATTAGCATATCCATATCTTGCCTCTCATTTCATGGAATATTTCCCCTGTAGTTACTACTTTAAAATCATTATTGTATTTTTTTTTTTTTTTTTAGTTTAGATTTATGTATTTGGAAATTGGTGTCAATCAGCACTGACTGCTTCTTACAATCTGAAGGCAGAAAACCTGATTTCTACAGGGACAAAACTGGTCTCTGAGCACGAGAACACACATGTTTATTGATGTATATTGAACGTTTTCAAAACAATGCAATGATCCTGTAAGCTTTGCAAGATGGACAGGTGCTATAAAACTGTCAGGCTTCCACAGAGACTGTGAAATAGTCTAGCTCTATCAAAATTATTTGTCGATGTCTCAGAAAACAGAATCTGCACTTTTAACTGAAGTGAGCAGTTTTTCATCTTGGAAATGTGTAGGAAAGTATTTGGTGCAGAAAACTGACCACCTGTCAAGAACATCCGTTTTAGATGGCTTTTATGGTAGCTTTTTTCCGACCCTATAACATGCCCTTCATTATTATCAGTAGGCTAATACTAGCTGGCCTTGTTTTTCCTGGTATGTTCTACTATAACTTAGTGAAAGGAGGAGAAGTTACACTGCGGCAGGAGAACATGGACAACGCAGCAACAACCAATGTGATCAAACGTTGACAATTTATTAAACGCAAGCACCACCTTTTATAGAAAAGTTACAAAGTACTGGAACAGTCGTTATCTGGTTGGTTAACTTATGAAACGTCCATAGCAACAGGCTCCTGTTTTGCAAGCAAGGTTTGCTTTGTGGTAACCTGATCCGGTGCCAACATCCTGCTCAGTGCCTTTGTGGCAACCTGAATGTGGGTGCTCAGTGCCTTTGTGGTAACCTGAATGCGGGTGCTCAGTGCCTTTGTGGTAAGCCTGCTCAGTGCCTCCTCAAGGCAACCTCCTCTTCATGTCGGCACATAGGCATCCTTTGTTAACCCTTTCAGTAGCCTATGAAGCCCTCAGCTCACTACTCAAGTGAGGCTAAGTCAGAGGCTGGATTGCTCACATGTTCACTCTCAACAAGAAACACTCCAACATTACACCTCTGAGCTCAGCAGGATCCAAGATATGGGAAAGTCTGGCTCTTGCAAAGTCTTCACTTTAGGAGTGGGAGAAGGTGGCTCCTGCTGAGTGGGAAGCTTAGTAATGCTTAGGAGTTAGGTACCGTTGCCTCTTAAATTAGAGTTGAGATGAATGCTTTTCCCTACAGAAGGAGATACGCAAAAACTTTGTTTCGGTCAGGTCTTTGCCCCTGTGGGCTGTGTGCTTTTTGTGGGCACATTAAGTGGTGACCCACAAAAAGCTGGATGGCTGCATGTTGAAAACTCCCCTCTGATTGCAGGTGGTGCACTGTGTAGCATTACTTTCACATGGCAGGTGATGATGGAGAATGATTGTGACAGGGCACAGGTGTACAGGGCTCGGAAACTGCAGTGGAAAAGGCAAAGAATGAGTTTTCTCTGTGGATGGTTTGTGCAAGGAAATCTGAAAAATGGTCTGTTGCCTGGCTCTGGAACTTCTCAAAGTCAAGCCAAGTTTGTCCCCTTCTTTTCCACTTACTTTCGTGGTAGCTAGCCAGACTTTGTAGGAAGGTGGATTGCATAATGGATAGGTGAATGAATGAAAGCAAAGACGACTTGTTCATTAGGCTTTGAAATAATGTGTTCTGTATTTTTAACTGTATGATTTAAAAGGTTTTTAGGATGCATTCTACCACCAATTACTGAAAAACCAAAGAAGTTGTGGGCTCTGTAGCCGGAGGGCTAAGAATTGTATTACTCTTTTAACAGTCATTAAATAACGTATAAAACCACAATAACACAATTTAAAACCCTTTAAAAGAAAAACAATCCCCTCTTACATGCTCTGAAGTACTGCCTCAGGTTTTTAACGGTTCTGCAAAGCTGCTTAAGTCTTACCTGACAGAAGTTCTCTGATTAGCTTCTGGTGATAATCCTAATATTGCCATCAGATCTAAATGACTGTGAATGCAGAACTCTGTCATTAAAGTAAGTGATTTACCAGTCTGTCTAGTAATTCAGAGTATATGAACTCTTCAGCAGGCATTTCCAAGTAGGTGGTTCTTCCACAGGACATGGTCTCAAGGTGTTAGGAAATGTGGCTTATCAACTGTTGCAAGTAGGTCGTCCCTCTCTACTGGCTATAGAGCACAGTCAGAAGACATTCATGGAAACCATCTCCCAGAATTAGTTTTTTATGGAGAAAGTGCTCTGGGTGACACGGAGATGAAGTAATTAAAAAGGAAGAATGAAGTGCTCCTTCAGGCTGCGGCTAACGAGGAACTTCAAGAATCTTAGCTCTCGATCAGCTGTATGCTTCTATTCAGCTTCTTGATGTCTGTAATATCAGTTGTCTTTCTTCCATATTGTTAAAGTGACAGCTTTTGACTTCTGTCAAGACCTAATAAGAACAGTCTCTCAATGCAGTCCAGATAGGCTGCCTTTTTTCATTTCTTCCCTTTATATTGGAAAGTTTTGAATAAATCTAATGTAATATTTGAATGACTTCACAGACACAGCAGTATATAGGAACATATGGTTGATTTTGTCTTTAACAGACTCTGGAAGTTTAGCGTTAGTGTCCACAGCTGCTGAAATGTTACCCCTTCTTCCATTCAGAAATCTACAAGTGCCTTAGCAAGAACCATGCTCTGATTTGGAAATTAGTTGGCAGTCATTAAATGTTTCTCCTTTCTTTGTGACTGAGAGGAATAGCATGAAAGGCTTAGTACTGACAAGGCTCCAAAATAAATGAAAAATTAATGGCTAAGGTTAACAGCACCATAGAAACACCTGTCTCACTGACCTAATATTCACTCAGATAACCAAGCTGTTTGAATAAGAGTGATAGCTGTAATTTGCTAATATGAAGTTAAAGGCCAAAGCTTAAGAGTGAAATAAATGTAGATGTACATTACATATTATAAAATCTTCAAAAGCCAATATATAATGGTAGAAATTGTTTAGTAAAGTGGCAAAACTTCTATATGTGATCCAAGGAAAATAACCTTGTAGCAGGGAGATGTGGCAGATGTAAAAAGGTGTAAAATGACTCCACGCACAGAAACATGTCATGGTCTTGTATGTTCTTACACTGTCTTTTCCTGATTGATGGTGTGTAGCTTGTGAGTGCCAGTTGTATCTATATATAAACACCAAAATCATTTTAAGCAGAAATGTCCAAGCTATGTTCAATCCATCACCCAGCTCACTTCCAGATTAAGGTGAACAGCGTATGCTCTCAGCCCAGCAAAACCAGTCCCTACTTTTCTACTGGCATCACTGGGATGTTGCTCCGAAAGCTGGTGCACTGTTTGCTCGTCTCTCAGGGCTTTCTCTCCTCCTGCTGAGCAGCTGACCATGCCTGTGGGGAAGAGCTGGGGGAAACAGAACACACACATAACTGCTGCACACATCTGCAGTACAAATCAGATGCTGATTTACATGGAAAATGGGGAGGGTAAGCAAAGCTTGAATGTGACATTTTTGCCCCAAGCCAAGTGGCACAGAACTTCTGAAGAGAGCAAGGATTAACTTCAGTGGCATCCCAAGTTTTAGTGGTTGTAGAAAGGCACTTTCACATGTTTATGAAGATGCATGGAAAATGTCTGCCTGGCATTTGGGAGCCAGGGAGTGAGTTTCTGCTGTAAACGTTAGCAGATGTGTTTTCTCTGAAGCTCTGTTAAGCTTTGCAATTGCATTTAGTGCTGTGGCTACCCATACTAAAAGGAAAACAGAATTATATGTGTATCACCCAAAATAGACTTGAAAGAAGATCCTGAAACTGTGATTTATGTCTCTCTATACAAGTAAGGAAAACTGCTTCTTCACCCGAACGTTTCCATTTTCGCTAAGAAAGGTTGGACCAGATGATCCTTGAGGGTCCTTTCAACCTATGACTCTATGATTCATTTTATTTGGGGTCCATGTATGGACTAAGATGTGATACAGTGGTGTAATGGGAAGTAGGGCTATATGCCAGTAACCGTGTTTTAATGAAATATGTGGAGTTTTTTATAAAACTGAGTGCTTTTCTAGAGCTTTGGTATACTTTCCTCCCTCCAGCTCCAGTGGCATCACTCCATGTACCTTTTGGAAGCTTGCAGAGTAAAATGAGAACTGTGAATAATGTTCAAGACGACTCAGGCTTTTATTCAGTATCAATCTAGTTAATCTTCAGAAAATAACTTTGCTGTAATATGGGTCACCTATAGTTTTTACTGTTCTTTTAACTCTACCTGAAGAAAAAGAATTTCATCTGACAGACCAATCTTTCTTTTTAATGGTAAGAAATATAGGGAGAAGGGGAATTACTGCTTCCGTAAATCATGGCTGATGATTACAAAACTCTGTTTAAGGCCTAGGCCTTTAGAGGTACATTATCAGAAAACTGCAGTGCTAAGCTCTCATGCTAGGTATTATCTTATGTTTAGCATTCTATAAATGCCACAAACTTTGATTTAAAAGGATGCAACCAAGTAATTGTTCAGAGTTTTTAAACTTTTAGTTTTACTTTTCAGATTTTTAATACCTTGGAAATGTACTTTCTTCCCCTATTGATCTCATTCTTTCCCATTTGGCAACATTGATTTGTTTTCCTGTCTCTTAAATGTAACAGAATCCAGGCAAGACTGTTTTTATTCAGCAACTTCAATTTGAATAGGACTTTAATATCTTCCTGCAGCAGCATCTTTGAATATTAGCACAGCTCTGAGGATGCTATTTGGTGTGTGCTGATGAAGTTGAAAGAGGGCTCTGTATTATTTTTGTGCAAACTACTAAAACATATATTCTTTTTACCTTGATCCTATTTTCAATATGTCTGTGATGGGAAGTTTTGGAATCTCCTTGAAAATAAACAAATGTTTAAAATTATTGAAATTAGGAAAATCAGGATTAATTTTGTAAACCCACACTAAGCTTCTACAGATAACTCTAGCATCCACTCAAATTTTAAGCATACAAGCATTCCCCTTTATATTGCTTAAGTTTAGTACTTAGATCTGTATGAAATTCTATTTTTAAGTCTTTAGACCTCATTCAGCTTGGCTGCTGTTATTTCTAAGATTCCTATTGCAATAATGCAAGGCTAAGAGAGAATGATACGCTCATAGCTTGAAATTTGGGTGTTTGGTGACTTGGCAGGTGTGTGCCAGATACTGCAATGAAGAATGAAGTTCTGATAGCTCAGGTTTACCCATCACCTACAACCTGGAAGTCATAATGCGCACAGAAAGTTTGTTTAGATACTGTGGTAGAGAGTATGAGTATTACCCCCAGTACCCACAGTGAAATCTAAGTTTCTTTAACTCTGCAGCTGTGAGTGGATACTGGGAAAGTTTGTCTCCTCAAAATGAAATCCAGAATAGCATGAATTCTGCTCAAGGAATCACTCAAAGTGGTTCAAAATACAGTTGCAAATAGATGATACCACTGTGGACATACTTAAAAATTTCTGACCATATATATGCCTTTAATTCTCTTTGTGTCTTTTCAGCTGGTGAAGATAAGTGCCTCCCACTTTTTTTTTTTTTTCTTTTTTCTCGGTAATCTAAGGACGTTTTCAGTTATTGTTTTAAAACCTATCTGCAAGGTGCTTTCTCATTAGGTAGTAGTTTAATTGTTTTAGAACATAGGAGGTCAGGACTTGGAGTATTGTGTGCAGTCTGGTGTCCTCAACATAAAAAGGACATGGAACTGTTAGAACAAGTGCAGAGGAGGGCCACGAGGATGATCAGGGGACTGGAGCACCTCTTGTATGAAGATAGGCTGAGAAAATTGGGGCTGTTCAGCCTGGAGAAGAGAAGGCTGCGTGGAGACCTCATAGCAGCCTTCCAGTACCTGAAGGGGGCCTATAGGGATGCTGGGGAGGGACTCTTCATTAGGGACTGTGGTGAGAGGACAAGGGGTAATGGGTTTAAACTTAAACAGGGGGGGTTTAGATTGGATGTGAGGAAGAAATTCTTTACTGTGAGGGTGGTGGGGCCCTGGAATGGGTTGCCCAGGGAGGTTGTGAATGCTTCATCCCTGGTGGTGTTCAAGGTGGGGTTGGACATAGCCTTGGATGGCATGGTTTAGTGGGAGGTGTCCCTGCCCATGGCGGGGGGGTTGGAACTCGATGATCTTGAGGTCCTTTCCAACCCTTACTATTCTATGATTCTATGATTCTATGACATGAATTCAATTTCTTGCTCCCAAGACAGTTCCAGAATGCCAGGAAAGAATACTGTTGGTTAGTCTTTGTTCGCCCTTAGGAACGTGTGGTCAGAAAGAGAGGACAAGAAAGACCGTGACTATATAATCATTGCCCAGTGGTTAGGGTATTTAAATGATCAAGGGGCTCAGTGGGGAAGAGGAATGAGTTTTCATTTATCTGCTTTGTGAGTGTACAGTGTTGTTATTGTACTTGCCTACAGTTCATAGAGTGACTTTTCATACCTACTTGTGTAAAATACAATAAAGTCTTGAGAGTAATCCCAAAGTGCGGTTTTTCTTTTGGTTGTTGTTGTTTGGTTGGGTTTTTTTTAGGAATAAAGTCCTGTTATGCCCTGAGAAAGTCTGCAAATCCTTGAGCAACTTAGGTAGAGGAATTCCTCTGTACTCACTAGGAGGACGTATTATCAGGTTTGTTGACTTTAACATAGTTGGCAGTTCTGGGCTCAGCAAGGGTACGCCTCTAGGCAGTTAGGAAAAGATGAATTCAGAAGTACAGAAGATATACAGGATTCTCCCACACTATGAGCTAGGTGGAGACTGAATTCAGAATTACAGGTTTGGATTTAAATACTCAGACTCCATAGAGCTTTATTCTCTGTCCTGCTCTTCCTTCTCTCTTTTTTTTCCTTTTAGTTTTCTAGATCTGCTCTTCAATGCTGTGTTGAGAGAAGGCTTTGGATCAAAAAATAAAAGAATCAGAAAATCCACTGAATTTGTGTACAGATTGTGACCTGAATTACACCCCTCAAATTCATCTGTACACCTGAAGTCATGATGTCTGTTACATATTTACTTCTTTACCCCAAGAGTGCTCCTTTACATACATTCCTCACTATTTTTACCTGTACCACCACAGGGATTATAAAAGGTGATGGTGCAGTAAGAATGAATGTGAAATGACAAATGCCTGTGGAGCCACAGCCTCGCTGGGCAGCAAATGCACCAAAATGACCCTTAGGTGGTAGATTTGAGTGCTTTCTGCTGGCATATCATCAAAAGAGACAATACATCTTTTCCTCTCTTTCTTCCCAATCTCTTGTTTGTGCCAGTAGAGTCATCCTGTGGAGCAGGTGGAGCAGTTTGGAGCTGAAGTGAATCCAGAAAGCTCATCAATCCCTTTTAGACCCAGTTGGTTTTCTGATCCTGTTTGCTGTACCTCCGTCACTTCTAATGGCACAAAGGAAGCATTTTGGTTGTAGGTGAGTGACTGGTAGCTCAGTGGAGTACAAATCTTTGTCTTAAAGTGAAATTAATATCTTGTTCCTGCTTAAAGTACTCCTGAAACTGTTGCTTTGGATAAATACCCACCCTGTGTATAACCCATGAGAAGATGGTGTTGGGGAAACAGTCACTGATTTCAAGCACAGAATTTCAGTGTTTGTCTTAGAATACTAAAACCAAGCAGTGACAGACTGCGATTTGTGATCAAGTAGCAAATGCACGACTTCTGCCTTACAAACCATTGTGGAGAACCTAGACCAGACAACTACAGAAACTCTGTAGTAGAGTTTCTCCACTATGAAGCCAATTAAAGTTGTATTTCAGAGTCAGGAGTTTGTAATGATTCAGCTTCCTTTGGAAGGTCTGTCAATCAAATAGCAATATAGCTCCTAGTATAAAAAAGTTTGAATTCTTTTTTCTCCCAACTTGGAAAGAAATAAATGTGTAAGTCTATACAATATTATGTTATTACTCTTGCATGGCAGTGGTAAGGCTGGCAGGCAACCTAGTTTATACAGTCCAAGCATGCCAACACCACACTGCAATGCAAAATCAATTCTTAGCCAGCTGTGCTTGGATTGGAAGGAATTCAAGCACAGTTAGTGTTCTGAACCTTAAATTGCCACCATGATGTCTGCTCAGAGATAAATCTCATGAAGGTATTGGAGCAGGACTTGTAAAGGCTGCATCCGAGAATAATATTTTTATTAAGGGTAATGTTAATGCCATTTCATTTGAAAATAATGAGACAAAGTAAGAGAGATAGGGAGATAGCTCTCACAAAAATTAGAAGTCTCATTAGTAAGATGCCACTGGTGGTATGTATAAACAGAGGCGAGATTAAGGAAGAACAGGATGGTGCTTTCATAAAAGTAAAACAATGAACATGCAACAAAATCAAGAGCCAGGAGTGGTGATAGTACAGTTTATGCATAGTAATAATATTTCAGCTTTTCTGACTGCATGTGTTCCGTGGGCTGTCTCCACACTGAAAGCATCTTATTAAAGTGCTTTTACGATTTGCTGTCAGGTTGGTTTGATAACATTTGGCTGCTGAACAATGGATTTTATGCCACTGAGTTTGCTATAAGGGCTGATGAAAATAACATGAACATTATGGTTGGGATTAACCCTCTCTTTTGTCTCATAATACTGCAATTGATGTATTTGAATTTTCTGTATTCGGGAGTAATCCCTTTCTTTTTCCAGCCATACTTGATTTAACGAGTGCTAATACATCTCCTCTTTCTCACACTCTCACAAGCAGTTGATGGGGGAGGAGAATCTCAGTCCTTTCCCTTCTGTTTTGAATTTGGTGTATCTTGATTTAGATAGTTGGCTTGCAAAGGCCAGGTAACATCTAATAACCCTGGTCTGAAGCTGCTTTTAGGTGTGGTGGGTTTCCTGCACCTTCTTCCATGTGATTCAGTGCCATCCTTTAAAAAATTAACTTGTTTTCTTTTTCACAAGTGAATGTTTTACTTCTCATCAGTGCTGGACTGAAATAATTCAGTAAATAAAAAATTTATACTTTAGTTAAATGAATAAATATAATTAATTCATGATGGTGGCAGCTAACTGAAACACTAGTGGCAAAAAGGAACGATGTGTAGTTTGATCTTACAAGGAAGACTACCTTTAAGAGCAGACTTTCTGACACTGAGTGAATATATATTCTGCCTCTAATTAGGGCACTGTCCTTTAGCCTGTCAGTACTGTACCTAAACCAAGTGTTAGATGAAGCTATCTGATTCTCATTGTTTGAAGAATCCTCTTCTGCTTCTCTCATATATATGATTTAGGCAAAGGACCCCAAATCACACCTTTCTTGAGTTCTCTTCTAATGCAATTCAAACAGTGAAACAGTTTATTCTAGTGTAAATGTATGAAGAAAAAGCCATTTTCCTGCATATAGTTCACGAATGAAAGAAAAGCTTTTTTAACCTTGAATGTGTTTAAATGAAAATTTAGTAAGTTTTCTCAGTAATTAGTAAGCAGAACAACATCAATTGAAAAATAGCTGGTTTATAAATTAAATAAATGGCTTTAAATGTTTAGAAGAGACTTTTAACTTTAGCAGAGATATGTTCTCACAGTGAGTCTCTATGACTAATCCACTGGAAAGATTCACCGTTAGGGAACTCAAGGTCTGCGTTTCAAAGGAAATACTGGTAAGGATTATTATTCCCTTGTCCCCAGCAGTTCTCATAATCCCCTTACACTCAGAGTAGGATTTACAAAAACAAAATAAATGACAAAACTAGAATGCTCTGGGGCCATGTGTTTGCAAAGCTAAAATGAAGCCCAGATGATTTGAATCTTATTTTGAGTTCATTATTAGGCATCTCCATATTTTTTCCCCTGCTAGGCAACGTGGGTAAGAAAAGAATCAAATGTAGGCCCCTAACAAGTGGCGGCAACAAAAAAATTACATCAAAAAGGCCATAGCAGCTTGCTTACAAGACAAATCTTGAAGAAGAAGCTTAATTGTAGTATTGGGATTTAGGATGTTTTGGCCAGCACCTAAAGCTGCAACCCTTTTGTGCTTGATTATAGGTTTATAAATGAATGTTTGAGGTGAACAAAGAACAAAAAAAATGGGATCCCTTCCTCAGCCTGCTGAAATCAATGATAAATCTCACATTAGGGTTGCTGTAGGCTCCCTGAGGACTTGCTTATGCTGCTGTAGCAGAGTAGCAAAATGAGTTGCTACTGGAACAAGCAACTGATAGGGCAAGGAGTAATGGCTTTAAAGTGAAAAAGGGTAGATTTAGATTTGATATTAAGAAGAAATTCTTCACTGTGAAGCTGGTGAGACATTGGCAGAGGTTGCCTAGAGAAGCTATGGCTGCCCCTTCCCCGGAAATGTTCAAGTCCAGGTTGGATGTGGCTTTGAGCAGCCTGGTCTATTGGAAGGTGTCCCTACCCATGGCACAGGGGTCGGAACTAGATAATCTTTAAGATCTCTTCTAACCCAAACTGTTATGTGATTCTATG
This sequence comes from Amazona ochrocephala, assembly GCA_039720435.1. Lineage (NCBI taxonomy): Eukaryota > Metazoa > Chordata > Aves > Psittaciformes > Psittacidae > Amazona > Amazona ochrocephala. Next base: position 70,950,389 of record CM077879.1, read on the forward strand.
ATTCTAAATGAGAACAGAGGTCAGGGCTCATGTGTTTCAAGTCAGGCATGTGCTTAACCACTTTCTTGGATGCTAATCCAGGTTTCATTCAGCAAGGCAAAACCAGGTTAGCTAAATAAAGGCACATGGAAAGATCAGTCAAACTCGGTGGTAATCAGGTAGCTCAACAATGTGGGATCCTGTCATGCATCTTCAGAATGACAGCTTTACAATAAAAATGTAAAATCCATCATAGAATCATAGAATCATAGAATAGTTAGGGTTGGAAAGGACCTCAAGATCATCGAGTTCCAACCCCCCTGCCATGGGCAGGGACACCTCCCACTAAACCATGCCATCCAAGGCTATGTCCAACCCCACCTTGAACGCCACCAGGGATGAAGCATTCACAACTTCCCTGGGCAACCCATTCCAGGGCCTCACCACCCTCACAGTAAAGAATTTCTTCCTCAGATCCAATCTAAACTTCCCCTGTTTAAGTTTAAACCCATTACCCCTTGTCCTCTCACCACAGTCCCCAATGAAGAGTCCCTCCCCAGCATCTCTATAGGCTCCCTTCAGGTGTTGGAAGGCTGCTATGAGGTCTCCACGCAGCCTTCTCTTCTGCAGGCTCAACAGCCCCAATTTTCTCAGCCTATCTTCATACGAGAGGTGCTCCAGTCCCCTGATCATCCTCATGGTCCTCCTCTGCACTTGCTCCAAAAGTTCCATGTCCTTTTTATGTTGAGGACATCAGAACTGCACACAATACTCCAAGTGAGGTCTCACGAGAGCAGAGTAGAGGGGCAGGATCACCTCCCTCGACCTGCTGGTCACACTCCTTTTGATGCAGCCCAGGATACGGTTGGCTTTCTGGGCTGCAAGTGCACACTGCTGGCTCATGTTCATTTTCTCATCGACCAACACCCCCAAGTCCTTCTCCACAGGGCTGCTCTGAATCTCCTCCCCGCCCAACCTGTAGCTGTGCCTGGCATTGCCCCGACCCAGGTGTAGGACCTTGCACTTGTTATGGTTAAACTTCATCAGGTTGGCATCAGTCCACCTCACAAGCGTGTCAAGGTCCCTCTGGATGGCATTCCTTCCCTCCAACATATCAACCGAACCACACAGCTTGGTGTCATCGGCAAACTTGCTGAGGGCACACTCAATCCCACTGTCCATATCACTCACAAAGATGTTGAACAAGACCGGTCCCAAAACCAATCCCTGGGGGACACCACTCGTTACTGGTCTCCAGCTGGACACTGAGCCACTGAGCACTACTCTTTGCGTGCGGCCATCCATCCAGTTCTTTATCCACCGAGTGGTCCACCTATCAAATTGATGTCTCTCCAACTTAGAGTGAAGGATGTCATGGGAGACAGTGTCAAAGGCTTTACACAAGTCCAGGGAGATGACATCAACTGCTCTGCCCCTGTCCATCAGTTCCGTAGCCCCTTCATAGAAGGCCACCAGATTGGTCAGGCAGGATTTCCCCTTAGTGAAGCCATGCTGGCTGTCACCAACAACCTTGTTGGTTTTCATGTGCCTTAGCATGGCTTCCAGGATAATCCGCTCCAAGATTTTGCCAGGCACAGAGGTGAGACTGACTGGTCTGTAATTCCCTGGCTCATCCATTTTCCCCTTCTTAAAAATGGGGGTTATATTTCCCTTTTTCCAGTCATTGGGAACTTCACCTGACTGCCATGATTTTTCAAATATGATGGACAGTGGCTTAGCAACTTCATTTGCCAGCTCCTTCAGGACCCGCGGATGGATTTCATCTGGTCCCATGGACTTGTGTACGTTCAGGTTCCTAAGGTGGTCCCGAACAAGATCCTCCCCCACAGTGGGCCCAGGGTCTTCATTCTCACAGTCCCTGTGTCTGCCTTCCAAGACTTGGGTGGTGTGGTCAGAGCATCATATAAATTTGTTTTCCTGTTAACCATTTCAGAAAGATACATGGACAGGCTTTCACAGAATTTTTATACATGCAGGGCAAGTCTCCTGCAGGAGCTGAAATGTAGATGAAATCTTTCATAGCTGATGCTTATTTGCATGGTATTTTCGAAAGATGCTTTTCTACCACAGCCTGAACAAGAGCCTAACAGGTACATGAGTTTTCCATATCCTGTTTCTATTAGTCCCAGCCTACCTTAAGGGAGTACTTAAGTTCATTCCTATATCTTCTGATGAGCAATATATGCTCAATGGCGATATATTGTTTCACTTTCCAAAATGCAGACAAAGCCTGCTAGAGATTTTTCAAGAAGATACTCTAGAACAGTATATGCTGTTTCCCTATGTCTACCATTTCCTTTACAATTGCTCACACAAATGAAATACACTAGACAGAGTGTGAGAAAAAGCTTTCTTGTGCTTTTTCTGTCCTTTCCTGTGACTTTAGATCATTCCTTGTGACATTGCCTTTTGAATTCTGAATTATAATGGCTTGCCTGGATTCAGTCCAAGTCTTTCTTTGATTTTGGTTTGTTTTTAGAGAAGTAGTCTTGGCGGCCTTTCAGATGGAATTAAGACTTCACTTAAAGTTAAATCCCATGACAGAGCTGAATAAAATATTCAAACTAAACCATATGTTGTTTGGACCATCAGTAATTTATGTAGGAGGTACCTATGTCTGTGAACATTGTGTACTCTAATGGAAAGGATGAAGGGATCTTTTCTGTCAGAAATAAATTAAAATTTTTTAACAGGTCACGTATTTTTTGTTCAGTCAAAACACCACTGAATTAAGTCCTTCTATTGGATTTCTTCTCTCTGTGTGTGTGTCATAAAAAGTAATGTCAGTTCATTGTTGAAGCATTATAATCTGAACTGGATTTGGCTGAAGAGCACTGTCTTGTACCAAGCCAGTCAATGTAAGGATGCATTTCCACCTCCAAATCTCAACCTGTTGTGCTTACTTGGCTCCTAAGGAGAAGGTTCAAGGTCCCAAGTAATCTTAAAAGCCCTGAAGTGCTCATTTTGTATTTGCGCAAGGACTAGAGCTGTCACAGAATGCTGTGGAAGGGGACCAGAGGGAGGTGAAGGGTGGGATCATGGTATCCTCAATTTACAGCACCAAAATTATCATGGTGTTGCAAAGAAAAATAATCCTAAGGTCAGGAAGTCTTCCTGTGCAAAATTTTGGTCTTTTATTGAAACATTTTACAGGAAAAAGTGCTGCTTGGTGATCAAAAAATCAAACTCAGTGTTAAGACTAACAAGCAGCAGAAATGAGAGTGAAGCAGAGCAGTATTATGTGACAGTTTAAAGCTGTGGTATGTAGGTAGTTCTCATTGTCCCGTTTTAAAATGATTTCTAAAATTTGGTAAAGAACAATAATGGATCCTAGAGTACCAGAAACACCTGGTCCAGGCTGTTGGGATAACATGGCACATTTTAAGCACTTAAGTAGATGTTCACACACCACCATTTCTCAGTGGAATATATAGGCATTTTTAAAGAGAAATTTCACAGCTGGTAGGAAAAATGGTATTGTGAAAACCAGCTTGTGTAGTGGAAAACTCATAGTAAGAAGAAACTTTGATAAAATGATAAGCCTCCCCTGCCTCAGCAGATACAGTATCCTCCTGTGGTGGGACAAGTGGGATGAAGTTTTCTTACAGCTTTGGCACCTTTTTGTGCATCTCGGCTTCTTGTAATCTCTATACAACAATACTTCCGTATGCTATTGTCTCTCCTTGGGTGAATAACTTGGTTGAATTAATAACCTCAAACTACAAATACGTTATAAGTAACTTAAAGACTTGGTATACTTTGTTCTTGGTATGGTGATGTTTCTTACAGAATACCTTGTTTCTGGAGTGTAAGGTGTTCTTTCAATCTGGAAACCGTTACGGATTGCTTCAGACCTCTCCACCTGTGGCAGTGAAATGCATACAGGACAAAACAAGAAGACTGCCTTAGCAGAAAGAAGCCAGATTGTCACAGTGCTTGAAGCCCCTGAAGAGTTGTGCAAGACTTCTTGAAAATCCTGTTAGGCGCAGTTTATTTGGCCCATAGCTTGTCTGTGTCAGAGTTTTTCATCTTTAAAATGAGTGTCACTATATGTGTTCTCTGCTGGACAGGTCTCTATGGGGATATGTGTATTAAAAAAAGATAGTTCATGCGAAACTTGGACTATCTAACTATGAAAGAGAAAGGTTGATACTTTACATAAGCTTTTGATTTGCTGCTGCCTCCCCAGGGTAAAATGATTTTCGTGGATTATACTCATTTTAGTAGGTTAGAATTTTGTCCATCAACGGACAATGAGAATAGGTTGTTTAAAGCAAATGCATATTGTGTTTGGCAATTTACTAGGATTTATACTGCAAAGGAAAACAGATCTCTGACACAATTCACCATGAAATTAAATAGCAGCTAACCCTAGCAGCGAGCAGGAATCAGCCCTCTGCCAGGAACTGAAATGCTTCTCCCACACAGATGTAATAGACATCTTCTACCACACTCTGAATGAATACAGGCACCTTGCAATGTGCCCTGTCAGTTAGTAGACTTGGGCTATTTCAGATTAGGAGGAAACTCGTTCCAGGCAGAATACAACCATGGAAAACAGCTTATTACCAGATATCTCTGCTTTCACAATTTCTTTCCATGTGGTTCAAAACTTTTTGATTATTCTGGCATAAGTTAAAAAAAAGTTTACCTTCTTTAATGCTCTCAGATGTGGATGCAGTTATATCGATATAAAAATGTTAATTTTCATAGTTTATGCACTTAAAGGAAGCAAAAATATACTCCTTTTCCACCCAGGATGATAGCTTTCATTGAGCTAGAAAATAAAATTGAATAGTAATCTTTATTAATGATTCAAAACAAAGGTGTGCATAAATGTTAGTTTCTCAGCTTTTGTTATACTCAAGTGTTTAGGAAACAACTGGGTAATAAAGATGTAACATACATTAATAAATGGACTTTGGAAAGGAAAGATCAGTTAGCCTATTCTCTCAGTCCCAGGTTCTTCCCCTAAACCCTCAAACAGTAGGAAGGTTGGAGCCTGAACTGGAGCAGGAACCACACTTTCAACCAGCTCACTAGCCCACTCCAGCTTTAAGATGCATATATATTGCTCTGTGTGGGGAATCTAGACTTAAGAGTTTCAAGTAAGACAGTCAAAATACAGGCTTTCATTTTGTCATCATAAGAAAGGCATATGTTATAGCCTCATATTTACGCTTAGGCTTCTTTCTGTCTCTTGGAGTATATGTCATCCCTCCACTAAGCCCTGCTATTTTGCCAAATAACTATAATGGGGATCTTGTGTAAAAGATGTTTATTATAGAATTTATTATTACTTTTGTGCAGTAGGAAATGATCAGGAGAGGAAAGGCTAGACAAGGCTGGAGTGTCATTTTGATTCCTTAGTGACAGCTTATACAGAATTGCAATGGTCTGTTATTTTCCTTCATATGAAAAAACCCTATGGACCTATATAAACACATATATTTACACATACAACAGGCCACTGTGGAGAAATAAGCCAGACAATACTAACAGAAGGCAGAAAATGAGATCTTCATCTCATTTGGAAGGCCATTACAAGGCACTTGATTTATAAATTTCATCTTAAAAAAACCTCAAGAGCTAATATGGCACTTCCTGGGAAGTGGAGGTATTAACTATGTTTTTTAAATGTTTATGAGGAGAGAGCCACAAGCTGAGAAGTGGGCCATTTATGAAAAACTTAATAATAAAATCTGTTCAAGTTACTTTGAAACCTCTTGTAGGATCCCCATTCTGAATACATCTAATTGTTGGACTTGATGATCCTAAACGTCTTTTCCAACCTAGTTGATTCTGTGATTCTATGATTAATGATGTGTCAAAACCATTAGTCTGAATTTGGCATAATGTCAGCAAGTAATTGCATTGCAGGAAAACTTAGACATGTTTTCAAAGTCTGAGTGCTATACCACAAACAAAATAAAAGATGGATTGGTTACATGAAAGCCTATACAGTTGTAGTTCAGCAGCTTTGACGAAGGGTTATTTCAGAACATATGTGATGGCAGTGCGGCTGCTGTCAAGTTTAGTATAATTTTGGTCCCCTATGAGCTGGCATGAATATTCCGTAGCACTGTCAATTTGCAAGGTAATATATACATTGAAGGCAAGTACGCTGGTTAAATACTTAAAATGCAGTCTCTTGGGCTTGTAAAGCATTGAGGGAGGTCAGGAGAGCTTCCCATCCATATGCATGTGTCATCACAATGCTAAAAGAGCCATTAGAGTTGGCTTAGAAAGGAGAATGGAACAGGCATGTGTGAAGTTCAGCTCAAAAGCATTTAGGAAAGACATTTGAATCACCTAAAAAGTCACCATGTGCTTTGTTCATCCTTTTATTCTTTTCATCTCTGAGTTCTTTCTTTTCATTGGTTCTTTGACAGAGCAGTCCTGCAGTCACTAATAGAACAATGTGCAACCTTACAAATCTCCTAAATGGAAAAAAATAGTCCATGTTTTTTCATGGCATTGAATGACAAAATCACAATCAAAAGAAACAGTGAAGTTTTCAGTGGTTGTACTGGTTAACTGTGTATGTGCTTCAGCAAATCCTGCTGCAAAGAACCTCAATAATTATTATAATTTATCATTGTAATTTATAAATTACAGCCTAGCCTTGGTTCTCAGCTATAGAATGCTTAGTTAAGAGTTTCAGAATGGAAGAAGAGAGAAGACAGAAGATTTCCTAATCTGCATGAGCCAAAGCCACCTTAGACTGTTGTAGAATAGAGGTCAGCTTGAGCTAGAAAGATCAGTAGTCTTTGGCTATTGAATGTACTTTCTGATGGGTTTGTGTTGCTGGATTAAGCCTTTGTCAGAGGTGTACTCTGTAAGAGTCAGGAAGATATAACTAGTGCCAATCTCTATACTCATACACTAAATTGAGCTTGAACCTAAAGGAAAATCCATTCCAAATATCTGGCAAGTAACAGCAGAAGGCCAGTGCAGCGAATCAGTGAGACTCAGTCTCTCCTCTCCTCCACTCTTCTAACACATTAAAGGGTATTTGCTACTCCACCTTTGACTGCAGTTCTGGACAGGTTTCTTTTACTTTTTTGGCTTACCTGAATAGTCATGAATGAATCTGGGCATACAGCAGACACTCAGAATAGACAAAGTTCCCTATCTGTTTAATAAAAGCTGACCAAAAGCCTGAACAACATTAGTTTCTGTTATGTGTAAACCTGATTTTGCTATATGAACCTACTACAAAGTCATGCAGAAAACAATAAATTTTAGATTTAAACAGTGCTTAAGAACTTTCTTAGTTTGATTTATAGGAAGCTGAAAGCAAATTACTGTGAAAAATCTGCTAATATTAGCCTGGAAAAGAATCGCATTAGTTTTCTAATAATAAATAAGATAAAATGTGTACAACAGCTTCAGGTGAGTGAATCTACTGATCCTCGGAGACAGCTGCCCCTGAGAGGGGAGGAGGAGGATGTGCCTGGGCCCCACAAAGTCACAGGAGATTGGTTTTCCAGATGTGAATTTGACCTGCAGAGAGGCTGCCCCCCTCTGCTGTTGACCCATGTTCAGAGCAGTTCCTGTTCCCACACACAACTTCCCTGAAGCCATGCAGTATATATACTGTAATTTTTGTCCCATTTCTCCATACTTTGGAATAATTTTTCCACTTCTGTCTGTAAATTAACATTCCTGAGAAGCCTGTATCTTCAGTAATGACCATGCTTCTGGCTTGAGTTTAGTTGCTTTCTTCTCTGTTACATATTTGGTAATATCACAGCATCTTGGGTGGCCATGTTAGGCAAAGATGCAGAGATATATTTCGGTCAATTAGCTGCTTTGAGGTTTATCACGTGGTTTTAAAGAGGAGTCACAGAATGAGCTTTCCCAGTGAATTGCTGAGATGGGATATGACAGTGGTGGGAGGCTTCCCATTTTCTCTGAATTTTGCTTGGTACTGGGGGATTTGAGTAGAAACCAAGACTAAAACCCCTAACTAACTTGTGCCCTCAAGCCGCACTTGGCATGAGGTCAAAACTGAACAGCCTCAGAAGTTTCTTCTGGTTTCTGTGGCTTCTCCTTCAAAAAAGAAATGAGCTCAGAACGACTGGTGAGCTCTGGGAAGCCTTTCAGCCAACATAGCCTGAATTTCAGTTTTGTAATTAAAGTATTATCATTGTCAGACTCCATAGGCTGTGGGAGAAAATTTTAATTTAGCTCCTGGCTCTCTATAGCATATCGGTATAATGTGCTTTCACGCTGTGAGGAGGATATGCTTCTGCCAGCCGCTTTAGCTAGCAAACATCATTTGTTAAAAAACATCCTACAAGGAGTTAAGTTCTGTGGGAAAAAAAATAAAAAAGAAATAGGAGGAAAATTTGGTAGGTAAAAGCAGAAAGTACCGTCCTTTGAAAATACAGTGTTGCAACACCTCCCGATAAGAATATATTTGAATCTTATTAACCACTCTTGGCACAAATACTAGGAAAAAATGATACCAAATTGGGCATTTGCTGTGCCTGTGAGTTCATCTTACTGTTTCTATCAGAGGAACTGGTTTTTGCAAGTGCTGAACTCAGATTCTAAAGACATTTGTTCTTGCTTTATTGCAAGGTGGCCCAAGTGTCAAAGGTAATTGGTTAGTCCCATTCCCCTGTACTAGAAAGTCAACTAGATTACCTCACCAAAAGAAGTTCTTTTTTCTCTGTCCATTTTTCTCCTCTTTTATTAAGTGACAGCAAAATAGCAGAAGTTTATCTTTCTCAGATTTATTTATAGGATGTCACAGTTTAGAGTCTCACATCTTAATGTAGCAGAGAAATTATATGGCTGCTATAACCAAAATCAGTTTTAAAGCCAAAGAAGGTGGAATGAAATAATATTGTAATGGAAATGTTATTGATATGTAACTGTAGAGTATCTAACATCACTCCATAATATATAGTTTCATAATTTCATTCAGTTTACAATTAGGTTCATAAGATCATAAACTCAAGGAGATTTCTTACTTGCTAGTAAAACTGCAAATTCTTACGGCATCTGATAAGTTCTAAATTTATTCTTGAGTAACTTGACTTGCAGGAGGACTTGCTTTTCAGCTTGTTGGGGAAGTGAATTCTTATTCTACTTAGCACAGTGGCATTCCAATGTGTTTGACTATAGTGGCTTCGTGATACAGAAACACAATTAATTAAAAGTTAAACACACAAGAAAAGCCATATTTAAATTGTCTGTCTCCTAATGTTTAAAACTATAGTTTGAGTAAGGGTCCTTCTCATATGCAAATATGTATTTATGGTTTGTATCCATCTCAGAAGGCAGTGATGTGAACACTGAGCTGTACTGTCAGTGTATTACCTTGTCGGCAGCTATTAAAACCAACTGGGGAGAGATATCCATTTATGGGGATCATAAATTTATGACATCAGACCAGATGAATAAAGCTCAAGCATGAATGCTCTTTGAGGTCTCCTTAGGGGTCCTCTTTTCTCTCTTCACTTTGGGATACAGCACAATCTTTTAGCATGACTTGCAGATAATGGCTGTCTTTCCAAATTACCTTCTGGCAGACATATCTGAAGTAAGTCTTTGTCAATCTACTGACCTTGGATCATCTGCTGTTTCTCTGTACAGGACAAGCACTTTTACATGCATCCACTGTCCAACCCAAAATGGTTTTAAGTTTGTTGTCATAGGTAGCTTTCTTTTCTCAGATGTGATATCAGGCTCTCTGGCCTTTTACCCAATGTTGAATATTTAGCATACGCAGCAAGGATGGGACACGTTTCAACTTTTTCTTGCTCCCATGGGAATTTGCCCACACACACTGTTCATGCAAAATCCACTTACCTCACCTAGTCTGTACCATTTCACAGTCATTACCCTTGCACCATTCCAAGCACAGGATGTTGTCTTAATATCTATGTACAACAACTTTTGGGTTTATTTTCTTTTCTCTTACATGCCTCAGACATCATCTGGGTCATTGAAGCTTCCCTGAACCTTGATGAGGAATGCATCAGAAAGTCACCTGACAGCTCAGTTTGGCCAGCACTGTGGTGCCCAGAAACATGCATTGCATTATTTTTTCCCATGCATAAATGACAGCTGTAATCCCATGTCACCCCTCCTCTCACACTGTAGTAAATTAGCTGCTACTGGCAGTAGATCACACATTGCTTTTGACAGTAATTTACTGTTTGTACACCTTTGCTCTAAAGGTCAGGCTATGCTAGTGTCTTATGCTGATCCAGCCCTATCTAATCCATTCATTTGGCTTTCTTACACCTGTTATGTTACATTATTGTAATTCTTCTCATATGTTTCTCTAACCTTGCTGTGAATTATTTCTTTTTGCTTTTTTGTCATCTTGTGCCTTGGGGTAGTTATAGTATGCACATTATTTTTGTTTTCCTTTGTTTCCTCTGCAGGCTGAGAGTTGTAAACCTTCATCTGGGCAGGAAAGGTTTTCATGGAAAAAATTCTCTGTACCTTGACATTTGCTTCAAGGCCCGTGAGAAAACTTTTGCTTATGACCTTGAAAATTAGGCAGAAACAATATTTTTGCTTCATATCTCTTTAAATGCTTGACCTTTACTAGGATCTAAAAGTGAGACTTCTTAAAGGAGGGCTCTGACTTAAAGCCTGGTTGGCTTTAGCTGCTACAGTTTAATGTCTTACCTTTCCGTTCTGCCAGGATTTAGGGCCCCTGCTGCCTAAGGAAGGAGATGTAGCTTCTCTGCTGCAGCAGTGTCTGGCTGAAACAGTCTTCCTGGTTTCCATTCCAGAATAACCCATTATATATATACTGAAACAGATGAAATATCAATGGTGAGTGCATCTCAAGACTTCTAGGGAGGTCTTTATGCATACATCTGTGCAGATATGCCAGAGGATAGCTGTGTAATTAGCATGATTTCAAAAGCATGCTGAACAGAAGCAGCCTCTATGAAAAAATAACTGAAGAAACAATAGTAGGATGTAGCTGTGTTTTTCAAAAGCTATAGGCAATACAGAAGCCAGAATTGAAAGATAAACTACCCATGAAACTTAGAATATCTTTCAGATATTTTGAAATGCTTTGAGGGAAGAATATGAGCTGATAGGCTGTGGAGAGAAAAACGTTAGCCGGCATGTCAGGTCTGATGAGCCTTGCTATTCAAAAAAAGGAAAGAAATTTGTTTCAAGAAAACAAAATTCCTCCTAAAAATAACTTGAGGTTGTGTGAGGTTGAACGTAAGAATGGACACACCAGAGCAGACCAAAGTTCTCTGTAGTTAGTGTTGCATCTCCTGCAGGTGGCCAGTAACAAACTCGTGGAGGGGGAGGAAGGATAACACCGAAGTGAACTTGTAGCAATATTTCCCCCAAATGCTCCCCAATCCATCAGAAATGTGCAGCTCAGAGACATCTTGCTTCAGAAGAGGTGTCTCTATGGCAGGCTCTACCACCTTTTGGGGTGGTGGGATTGAATTAGATCCCAGCGCAGTGCCAGATGGCCACAACGCTGCTTCCCCTCATCTGTTTACAGCTCGTGGTGCTCAGGGCATGGCAAGAAGGAACTATCTTTGTATTCCTTTTACTCTTTTCTGCCCATGTAAATGATGGATTTAATTTAGCCCTTAACACATTTCCTTTTGTGGTCTGCTAGAATTCCGTGTGGATCTTTATGCTGCTAAGGAACCTTCTTGTCTTTGGGGTTGGTTTGGGAAAATTCCATTATTTCAATGGCCGTAATCCAATTTAGAAGAAAACATGCATGCAACATTGTAATCAGACCTAATATTTGATTGCAGTGTTTGGGGCAAGCTCCTGGTCACTGAGGGCAATGTCCACCAGTTTGCAGTGTCTTGATACATTTCTATGAACATAAATCTGAAGATATCAGTGTGTAGTCTGCAAAATGATGCTGATCACAGTGTTCAAACAAATAAAACAAATCTTCTTGTTAAGAATTATGGTCTGAAAGGTGGAATATCTTGGCAAGACGGCAAATGCCATACAAAAGAGCAAGGGGGAGAGACTGAAAGCGTGATCTCACGCATTTTGTCAGCCTCACGTTCTTCCAAGAGTTTTAAATAAGTGTGTGGTGTTTCTGAGGGGGTTGCAATTCCCAGAGATGTTTTCCAGGGCATTCTTGGTGGGAAACAGTTCAGGCTTCCTGCTTCTGATGTCAAGCAAAATAAATATTTAAGAAAGTGCCTTTTGACAGTGTGCAGCTTCATAATGCGAAATATTTGTTACTGATAATGATATAACAAACAACATGCAATGGTAATTCTTTCACTATTAATAATGCGATAATTATAATTAATATAGTAATAACATTTTTATTATGCTATTATTAGTTTTATTGCAAAATAATGTTTTGCTGGCATGACACATCACAGCATCTGACTTTCTGTAGCCAAATGAATTATCTGCAACGTAGCATGAGTTGCATGACAGCATATGAGTTTGGGGTGCCTGTGTATTTGGACTGTTTTTTAGTGAACTTAACCAGTACACTAGGCCCCTGGAAGACAAATAAAAACCAGCAAAGCCCAGATTAAGTAGAGTAATTTCATCAGAGTTCAGGTCTCCCCAGTTGTCATTTGAGACTTGATCCTCATCTTGTTCTGGTAGGTCTGTTTTTCAAAGCATTGAAAGAGGAGAATGGTCTTGTATCTTTTCCCTTCAGATCCAAAGCTGTTTGAGGCCTTCAAGAAGAGAGGCTAACATCTCTGAGAATCTGTAGACTTGTGTGCTCAGGTCATAGGAAGTACCAAATCTGTATCATTCAACAGATGTTAGTGACAAACCAGAGTTAGTGCTGGTCTCTAGTTTACCTGTCACCCCAGACACACCAGATCTGTAAGCCCAAACTGCAAGTAACTCTCAAGTACCCCCTTTGAAAGTCACACTTAGAAAAAGTAACTCAGAGTTCAAGATCATGTTAACTTTTTGAGTGGAGAGAAGTGCATGCCAGCTCCGCAGAAAGTCCATGTTTTTTATATCTAGGGCAGATGGAATTTCAAACAGTGAATGTTAGTGGGGACCAGGCAAGGTGTCTTGCATTCTGCTTTTGGAAATGAGATTTTCTGCAGAAATTGTGTTATTGTGATTATCTGTGTTGCTGTTACTTCAGTATGAGACAAGTAATGACACATTGCTTGAGGCTAAACTGAAATTAGAGATTGAAGTCAGGACAGAATCCAGCTGTTGGTTTAATAAACATTGCTCTGTGCTGCTAGCTCTCTGCTTCACACAGGCCCTCGGTGTTTCTGGGGCATGTTGTGGTTTGAAATGACAAAACCTTCAGTGTTTTTCAGCAATCTCATGCATAATGTGTTGCACTGAGCGAGTACTTCACCGTGCTTGCCTGGGAGGTCCCAGGGGTTGCAGTAGGAAAGGGCTGTTGGCAGAACTCATCAAAAATCCCTCTCTTCTCTTCAGGCTGGTTTTAGGATTCCTACCTCATAGTGCTTGTTAACCTCTGAGTAAATAGCAAAGTTGACCACTTTTCCTATATGCTTGAGAAGTGGATGTATAAATATACCTATTCCAAAGCACTTAACTGCCGTATGTTAGTTACACTGCTAATTTGTGAGATCAGCAGGAATTTTTCAAAGTGGATTTTCATTTGAGAAATCTTACTGGCATAAAATTCTAAAGGAACTTATGTCTACAGGGACTCAAGAGCATCAGTATTGAAGTACTGCTAAGTGTAAGTTCCAAAGATGTGCTTCAGACCACGGAGTTGAGAGAAATATTATCAACACCTTATTAAAACATCTGTCTTTCTGGAGCTCATCTACAAACAGCAGGTGCAGGTTAAGGCTTCATCTGGGCCACATAAAATGTTAACTATCTTTCTTAACTCTGAAGGCCAGACGTAGTATAAAGGAGACCAAAAAGCTTATTTGAGCTTGGCAACTGCAGTTTGGTTTTCAAGAGGAGTCCAGTGAGCACTGCTGGGACTTGGCAATGACAAAAACCAAGTATGCAACTTGATCTGGCAAGTGGGCTCCACACCACAAAGCTGACTGCTCTAGAGAAAGAGGAAAAATATTTAATGTTATGTACACATATACAAGCAGAATGCAATATATAAACTGTTTGCTCTTGGTCATATGGTCTTGCTTGCTTTCTTGGATGTGCCAGAACAGTTCAGGGTGGGTAAGACTTGGTCAGACATGTTTCACCTTTCCTATGAGCTAATGGAAATTGGACTTTTTATTCCCGTTGCTCATTCTCCAACCCTTCCTACAGTGCATTGCAATACTCTTCATGTTACACTTGAAACAGGAAAAGAAATGTCATCTTTAAGTGATTTAGGAAGTTAACTTGGGTTCATTGTTGCATTCATGTGGTTGCATGCCTCTAGAGGAGATCAGGTTTGTGTCTACTGGGCTCCCAGTGCTGGGAATGGAACTGTCTGTTTTCAACATGTTACTTGCTTAAATCACTCTACACAGAACTCATAAATATATCCTAAAGGGAAATTCCTGAAGCACATGTAACAGTGATCAAATCTGAGCGTATTTTTTCTTTTCTTTGTGTTCTTCAAATGTTTTGCGTTCTTTAATGACTGCTGTTTGACATTAATGGTGAACAGAGATTTAATGTTCCTGTAACAAGCTAATTTTCTGCTATTTTAGAGCCAAATGTGAAAGAATCAGTAAATCTGAGTAGCCTGGGTTTGAGTTCTCCATTTTGCATAGTTAGGTAATCTTTTTGGGAAAAATCCCTATGATTCTAGGCTGGTCTGGAAAAGAAAATCTCCCCAAAATTAAGGACCAGGTTGGAAAAATGTGGATCTCAGACAGTCTGTGTTTCATTTTTCTGGAGTACAGTAGAAACTATGTGGGTTGAGAAGACCTCAGGAGTAGTATGAAATTTAGTTAATTGTAAAGAGAAAAAACTCCCTTACCTATGTGCTAAAGCTACATCGCTCTTCAGGAAGTTATGTTAAAATAAGCTTAAATTTGAGCTTGAACACATATACTCGGCCTTTAAAAAAAAACAAACCAACAACAATGGTCAAATTTAAATGTATAGCAGCTCTTTAATTGAAATTGTTTCATGGAACATGTTCTAAATAACATGAAATAATTGCAGATGTGTTGCCAGACTTCAAAATTCAAATAACTTCCCCTGATGAATGTCTAAAATAGCTGTGCAAGTGCTTTTGCTTATACATTTTAAAAGCTGTAAGAACAAAGCTGCAATCCCAAATGTCATACTAATTTTAAGTCCTTTATAGTACACTTGGGACAGAAAAAAATATCTTGGCTATGTATTTCAATGAGCATTTAAATCCTCACTCTAGTTTTACTCTACAAATTCATAGCAGTGCTCCTATATAATTTATTTCACGTAGGTGTTACCTTTTCCCCTTTTTCCTTATGAGGAGTTTTTAATTGTCCCTCCTTTTGTGTGGACTTAAAGACTTTACTTAAGTCAGTACGTGCGTATTAACTAAGCATGTGATTTAGATGCGCAAACAGAAACAGCATATCCATAGGCTTCAGTGATGCTTTTCCTGAATTTACATCAGGAAGTCCTGGCCTTATTCCTGTTAACATAAAAAGCTTTGATGAGGTAAGTTTATGGTGAAGTAAAGGCCGCAGTAGTGTTTAAATTGCAGCCCTAGTTTAGAGCTTTACTGGCAGGATCTCCATGTACTTTGAGGAAAGAGTGTGGAAAATGCACACTCACCTCACTAAGTTTGGCTGACTGTGTTGCAGGATTTTTTGTGGTGGCTTCCCCCTTCAAATGGAACAGTTCCTCCGTTTCTTTTGCAGACCCCAATTCTTATAGTTCTCTTTACTTTTACAACATTTCCTGCTTGTTGGCTAAACTGTGTCCCACATAGTAGGATTGCAGAATTGCCACTAATCACACAACCCTTTGGAAACAAAGAAAGGGCTGGACAGAGCCTTGGGTGACATGGTTTTGTGCGAGGTGTCCCTGCCCATTGCAGAGGAGTTGGAACTAGATGATCTTAAGGTCCTTTCCAACCCTAACTATTCTATGATTCTATGATGTTCTGCTGTGTCTGGAATTATCACTGAATGGGCAGTGAGAGGTGTAGAGCATTTGTAAGAACTTTACTTTCTGCCAGTGTCTTTTTGGAGGAAGGGAAGTGTAGATAAGGTGTTAACATTGATGCTTATGACAGTAGGTTACCCTAGGGAGTTCCCATGCTTTGTAGGGGCCTGCTGGGCTAATATCTGTGCTCTTCCTGGCTGGTGAGGGAGCTGTGTACACCTGCTGAGTGTCTGACACTGCAGTGTAGAAACCCTGTCAGGACTTTGATCTCAAGGTCACCATGACCTCTCAGACAAGTCAGCCTTGAAACACAGTATGATTAGGGACTAGTGAACTAAGCATGTTCAGGGACTTCGTGGGCACAGCACTCAGCTGTCTCTGGTTTTCAGATGGTCTTTGTTGTTTTGGATCAGGCCAGCTACTACCCTCCTGGTTGGGTTTAATGGTCAGCCGGTGGTAAAAACCATTTCTTTTAAGTACTTTTGGGTTCAGTCTCCTTGTTCTGGAAGCCAGAACTGCTCAGTAGTATGGCTGTGAAGTATTCTGCTACTAGAATGTATTTCAGAGGAGTGGGGCTTGACAGTGGGGGAAAGCAGATAAGTGAACATCTGGAGTGACCTTCAAATTTGCTGTACTGCTAATTAAAGGTTGAAGAGTTAAAAAAGTCTATTAGATGTAGGTACCATTTGTTTGCATGGTTTATCCTCTGGTTCTCAAAGGCTGCACAAGTCAGGAAGTTCCTACAAGTTTTATTGGAAGCTAAAGGCTTTCCAAAGAAGTTGCTTGGATTCACGTTCTAATATTATTTTCTTGGTATATTTGTCTCCTAGGTGTTAAGGTATACCTGTGTCTGAAAAGGATTCTTTTTCATTTGTGGACACTTTACATCTGGAAGCGGTGCCTTTGCCTGGCAAGAACTGTGGGTAGGAGTGGGAACGTACATCTGTAACTCATGTTTAGCAAGACTTTTTAAATATGAGGTGGTAATAGCTATGGTACTGAAACACTGTTAATTTGTATTTGCAAACTAGTAATTAACATTGGTGTTGTAGTGCTAGTACTCTGAGGAGAGGCTCTATACGTTCACTTTCAGTAACTAGAAATTACCACGCTGATCTGCATACTTGGCTTTCTTGACTAGCATGACAAAAATGTTCTGTGACTCTATGTAATTGTAATATTTATTTGCTTCTTTCTCTTCTGCTTGTTTCTTCTCTTCATCACTGGACAACTTTAAATGAAGTAGGAAAATTCTCCTGCAGTGTTTATACAGAGGCTGGTACAATGAAAGCTAATTCTGGGTTGTATGTCATACTACTGTCACAGCTACTTCTTTTTATTTTTATTGTTCCCTCCTCCTTGACCTTTGTAATCAGTGTACCTTTGTCTTCTCTTTTACATGCTTTGCTGTTCATGTGGCTCTGGCTTAGATGCTACAATGACACAAGTTGATCAAAGTTGTTACAAGGGGTTTATTTTTTTGAGGCATGCCAGAAGAGGTGCACTGGAAGGATTGTATTGTATTACTATTCTGTTTAAAACCATTATCAGTCATCTGATTGCCTTCAGTCTCAGATGATGTGATTTAACCCTAGTAGGGAGCTAAGCCCCGCACAGCTGCTTGCTCAACTCCCCACACAGTGGGATGGGGAAAAGAATGGGAAAGGCAAAATGCAGGAAACCTTTGGGTTGAGACAACAACAGTTCAAAAGGTAAAGCAAAAGTTATGCATGTAAGTAAGCAAAAAAAGGAATTAATTCAGTATTTCCCACTGGCAGGCAGGTATTTTAGACATTTCCGGAAAAACAGGGCTCCATTCTGCCTAACGGCTACTTGGAGAGACAGGTTACATAAACCCTAAGTTTTCCCCTTCTTCCTCTTCCCCCTCATAGCTTTTATTGCCAAGCACCATGTCATATGGTGTTGGATATCCCTGGAGTCAGCTGTTCTGATTGTATCTCCTCACAACTTCATGTGCACTCCCAGTCAAATGTTGGTGGGGCAGAGTGAGAAGCAGGAAAGGCCTTGATGCTTTGCAAGCGCTGCTCAGCAATAGATAAAACTTCACTGTTTTGGTCACAAATCCAACAGAAAATGCATAAAAGCTGCCATGAAGAAAATCAGCCTTATCCCAGCCAAAACCAGTACAGATTATTAGCCTTGGGCAGCCGCCTACCCTGCTTAATTATGAGTGGTACCTTGCTCAGTGTTCGCAAATGATACTTTCCTTGGAGTAAACTGCAGTGTGGAGAGCTCTCATAAGAACTCCAGTGATGTTGCAGCTTCCTACTTTGTGTGTCATGTTACAAGCTGGCTATTTGGTTTTGATTGCTACACATTTCCATCATTGTCAAGGATGTACTTCCCCAGTAAAAGTTCTTTAGTCTCTCCTTGTATATAAAACCATTGTTTCAGCAGCTCCCATGGAGATGCCACCTTCTCCCCTCAAGCTCACAAGTGGTGTTTCCAGGATATAATCTTGCTAAGAGAAATGAGAGTATGAACAGACAGTACCAGGCAGATTCACTGTAATTATATGATCTGCAAATTTGCAAGGCCCACTATTTTTTTTTCTTCACATCCCTCCTTTCCATTATTCAAACTGCCCCTTCTTTGCTGAATGAGCTACATTTTAGTATATCTAAAAATAATTTGCAGAATTTATGTTTCAGGAGGATGAATACTTACTGCAAGGTAATCTTTCATGGAAGCACTTACATATCTCAGTATATGACTCAGAATGGGGTTTTAACAAACTCTCATAAACAAGATTTATTTTATCATTTAACTGTAATAAAGTTGTGCCTTGAATGGTACTATCTGTAAGTCGTACACAAAGAGGTTCACATTAATCCTTAATATTAAAGCCCTGTTCTTATTTGGTTAGTGTAAGAGACTTCTTTTTCTTATTTTTAAAATGCTGCATTTATCCAATATCAGAATAGATTGGTTTTTGCTGGTAAAGAGAAATGAGTTTTGTTTAATCCATTCTTTCTAAATAATCTGACACCTTCATCTAGTAACAAAATGAGAAATTCCAGTACCTGTGTTCCCTTAACCTGAGTATTTTACACTTGAACAGAGCATTCAAGGATATGTAAAGTGACTTTTGTTTGGCCTTGTGTTTGCACAGTAGTAAAAATTACATTTTACTGTGTTGAAATGTTTGAACTTATACTGTATTGTGTGAACATATTCATTACAAGAAATGCTTCCAAAGAAGCAAAATATGAACTTCCACTGTTCTCTTTTTCACCTACTTCATCTTTCGAATTTTAATTCGGGGCAATTTCAGCAATTCCTCTTTGTGTAAACTTGATTTTGATCTTATCATGCCTTTGTGGCCTCCTTTGCATTATGCATTTCCCAAGCTTTAATTAAGAGATCCTCTTCAAGCTATACCACAATATTTGATCTCTGCTTCAAAACAGAAAGCAATTGAGGCCTCTTAGAAGTTGGACTAGCTATCAGGTGGAGGCTGGAGCATGGTCTAGATGTTGCAACTGCTGGATAAACACTCTTGAACTGAGCTTCTCTAGAATCAAGAGTGAGACCAATTAAGTCAGACAAATTCCGAGAAATTACCTGCTGGGGACGTAGGAAGGTGGGGAATGAGTTTAAGTAAATCTTGAAAAGCTGTGCCATCCAAATGCAAAGACATCTGGGAATTTTTCTGCTTTGAAGGATGGGCTTACTTACTTCTGCAGGAGATGCTTTACAACAGTTGGTTAGATATGACAAAAGACTTCTAAAATTTGTATGAGTGAAACACAAAGAAAGAATAATGAATATTTCCTTGATGCTTAAATGATACCAGTACTGGATTATAGCTAGTTCTTAATGTGATTTACTTAGAGGGTGAATAATGGCTACATTTCACCACCTCTGTATGTAAGTGCTCAGCACGTGGTGTTCCTTGGAATCCTCTCACCTGTCCTACTTTGCATATAAAAGTTATGTATAAAGGATATATAAAGTCCTTCCTACTCTTTTTCCTCCTGTTCTCCAAGCTGAACAATGTTTTAGGGATCTTCAATATGTTCAATAAGTTGGGTTTTTTTTCAGATACAAAATAGAGATATTTAGTCCTACACAGCAGTGTAGCTGTGTACAAGTTTATTACTTGCCCATTGCTAATACCTCCATACCTCCTTCATGCATAATCACCTTATAAGCACATCTAAAGGTCAGTATGTTTTCCTCCTGGACAAAGCTGCTTGTTACATGAGGAAAAAAATTTAGTTTTGCAAGACAAAACTTTGAAGGCTTCACCATAGGCAATAGTCCTTCATCATAACTTGTACTGTTACTCTTTACTTTAAAATGCAATTGAAGTCGACATAAGGACCCTGAGATTGTTACCTTTATGTCACTGTCTCTGGTCCAGTTGTACAGCAAAAAGATCAGGTTGTAAAGAAGAAATGGCAAAAAGAGGCAGACAAGCTGCTTTTTAGTTTAGAATGAGTATTTTTCAAGCAAAACATTTTGTGTCTCACTATTTTGCTCCAAAGCATTGGTATCTTGCAGAGAAAGTCTGCAACAAACTTGAGGGAGGGAGGAATTATTTTCACAAAGAATGTTCAGTGATTGACACAATGGGGATTGTGGAGGACTGAGAAACACTCCTTTCTTATTTTTTTTTTTTTCATAGTGAGTCACAAATGCTCCCTTCAAGCTACAAGAGCTCTTCCCTTCAAGGTTTGTTTGTTAACTATTGCAGCCATAACACATTCTTTAGCTTGTGTTTTATAGGTTATAGTCATGGCTGGTTCCTTCAATTTTTGTTGGGCAATTCCTGTCTCTTTACTCTGCTCTTGTGAGACCTCACTTGGAGTATTGTGTGCAGTTCTGGTGTCCTCAACATAAAAAGGACATGGAACTGGTAGAACAAGTGCAGAGGAGGGCCACGAGGATGATCAGGGGACTGGAGCACCTCCTGTATGAAGATAGGCTGGGAAAATTGGGGCTGTTCAGCCTGGAGAAGAGAAGGCTGCGTGGAGACCTCATAGCAGCCTTCCAATACCTGAAGGGGGCCTATAGGGATGCTGGGGAGGGACTCTTCATTGGGGACTGTAGTGAGAGGACAAGGGGTAATGGGTTTAAACTTAAACAGGGGAAGTTTAGATTGGATATGAGGAAGAAATTCTTTACTGTAAGGGTGGTGAGGCCCTGGAATGGGTTGCCCAGGGAAGTTGTGAATGCTTCATCCCTGGCGGCGTTCAAGGTGGGGTTGGACATAGCCTTGGATGGCATGGTTTAGTGGGAAGTGTCCCTGCCCATGGCAGGGGGGTTGGAACTAGATGATCTTGAGGTCCTTTCCAACCCTAACTATTCTATAATTCTATGGTTCTATGATTCAATTTGCAGGCGTAAGTTAACGAAAGGTAAGTGAGAGCAAGATCATTCCATGCTAAGAATTTGCTGAAATTTGCATCTTTCTCATTTAGCTCTTTCTTGGTGATGCAAACATATGCAAAGGATAACAGTTACGGTGACCCTGCATTGTGCAAGTGAACAAAAGTAACTGAAATCTGAGATTGATGTTCAAGTTTGTCCTTTTGGAGTCTTCTCTCAGTTCATATTGTTCCTGTGCAAACACTTCTTTCTCTTCAGGCTTACTCTCACTTTTTCTGTTGTTGAAACAAATGCTGAAGACCACTGGCCTCCAAACATAAAAGGTAGTGTCTTGTTTAATGGACAGTGTTACTTTTTTTTTTTTTTCTTATAAAGTCTTCATCCAGCTCCACTCTGCTGTCATTTAACACCTTTTATCACATAGGGAGTCTCTGGGTAGTGGTTACTTTGAAGGATAGACAGGGAAGTGTGGAGATGCCTCTGGCATGAAGCCAAAGTCTCCCAAGCTGATGAGAAAAGCCTGGTAGGGTCCAGACTGCCAACAAAGCAATGGGAGTTTGTTTTGCCTAGGCATGGAGAGGCCTGCCAAGAAAGGCAGCATATAAACTCTGCTCTGGGCCTATGAGTTTGACTTTAAAAATGCTATGTTCTGTTCAGTGTATGCATTTTACTGAGACCTCAGTAAATCACAGGATCGTAGAATGGTTTGGGTTGGAAGGGACCTTAAAGCTCACTCAGTTCCAACCACCTGCCATGGGCAGAGACACCTTCTACTACAGACACCTTCCACTACAGGAGGCTGCTCCAAGCCCCATCCAACCTGGCCTTGAACACTGCTAGAGACGGGGCAGCCACAGCATCTCTGGGTAACCTGTGCCAGTGTTACCCAGAGATGCCACCCTCGTAGTGAAGAATTTCTTCCTAATATCTAATCACAGGCAGTCCTTTGCAGTCTCCACATCTTTCAAGACAGAGGTGCCTGAATACCATGGTCATATTACCAGAGAGGGACAAGATCTTGATTGTCAGCTGACGAGTGTTATGTGTCCTTTCACTTAATTAAGCAATGAAAGTATTTATGGATTGACTTAGATGGGAATTCATGTGGATAAAAATGCAAGTCTATCATTTCCTTTGCAATAATACTTTGAAACAGCATTTTTTCTTCGTAGATTTTCACTTTACAGAGGTACTCCATGCTGCTTGAACTTGCATTCTTTCTGTGCTTTGACCACTGTGAGATTTTAAATCCATTTGTGCCCCAGAGCAAGAAAATGTTTTCCTTCTATTCAAGAAAGCCTGTTGATTTCTTCTTTACTTCAGTATCTATGCTCATCCAGTTTAAACTGTAAAGCTGCTTATCATGCAAGTCATGGAATTCTTTAGGAATTAAAAAAAAAAGGAAACATGTCAAATAACAGCTCAATACTTCCCAAGTGCTTATCTAGCAGACTAGAGAACCCTGATATTTCACTTGAATCAACTGTTTAAATGAGCAGTTTAATGACAGTCATTATTTGTGCAAGATTTGCTTATGTAGCAACTTGAGTATTTATGCAAAGAATAGAAGCCTGATGAAACAGAGTTAAGAAATGCATGCAAGCAAAATTAGATCTGTGCCAAACTATCTTGTTTCACGTTTTTTACATTAGAGGATGAACTCTTCTTCCATAAATGGAGAAGTTTGTATTACTTCATAGGGAACAAGTTAAAAAAGGTCCCTCTGAATTTTAATTAGGTTGATTATACTCTGGGAAAAATCAGAAGCCTTCCTCCTGTTGAGTCCATCTGAATATGTTACAAGAATCTACTTTTATCTTACAAGTTACAACTTTCCTTATTAACATGGGGTAGGATTCATCTTATCTACAATGTCTACAGTCTAAATGTTTACATCTAATGGGCATAAATTATCTGACATGTTATACACGCGTCTCACTTTAGGGTGAGATGTCAGCTCATTGTAGTGCCTACTTATCTCCATGGAGTATGAAGAAATGCTAGGGAAAGTATCTCAGATCTAGGCTTCTGCAGTGTAGATATTGATTTCTGATCTGATAGATCCTCCCATGTGAGCCCCATTAATGGGAAGATTAGTCAATCATTTTAATGAACTTTTTTAACCTGTGGAAATAATTTTCAATTATACTTCTGCATGGTTTTTGTGGTTTTAGGAATTTGGTCTTTGTTAGCTGCATCATTCTATCTCTCATGTTTTTTGAAATCACTTTCACTTTGAGGGCAGAAGGAAAGATTAGGCACTGTACAAGTACTGCGTAAACTCTTGCCCTTCTGTATTACCCCGAAGAGTGGCTCTGAATTGTTCTATTTGTGGAGCCATTTACTTTCTTTTTTTGAAAGACACTAGTGGAGTCTTTCTGCTCTCATTAAGGGTGACAGTATGCATAAATAAGTTTTTCTACTCAATATAACTTGATCTCTGTCCAGTCTCTTGAGCGATGTATTCCTGTGTCTGTTCTTTTCATTTGATGGTGTGCAGAATACGTAAAAATAAATCACTGAATGTGCAGTAGGAAATGGTGCAAGACTGCAGGGGACTGATGAGCAACAGCGCTCCCACCAGGCGCAACCAGCTAGTGCACTGGTAAAGAAGGTCACTACTGGTGCTGCCAGGAAAAAGCGGCGGGTCGTAGTAGTCGGGGACTCTAATCTGAAAGGCATAGAGGCACCCATCTGCTGGCCTGACCCAGCCTCAAGGGAGGTGTGTTGCCTACCAGGGGCTCGGATCAGGGATGTGGCTGAGAAGCTGCCTGCTCTAGTCGGTCCCACTGACTATTACCCACTCCTGGTAATACATGTGGGTGCTACTGATATAGATAGCAGTAGCCTGGAGACTATAAAGAAGGACTACAGGGCTCTGGGAGAGGTGGTTAGGGGCTCTGGAGCTCAGATTGTCTTTTCGTCAATTCTCCAGGATACAGGGCAGGACCTTGAAAAGGCTAGGAGGATTGGGCAGGTTAATAAATGGTTAGAAGGGTGGTGCTATAGTCAAGGGTTTGGGTACCTTGACCATGGGACTCAATATAGTAGGCCAGGTCTCCTGGGGGCTGGTGGAGCTGGTCTGACAAAGAAGGGGAAGAGTGGATTTGGTAGGAGGCTTGCCAGGCTGGTCAAGGATGCTTTAAACTAGATGTGTTGGGGGAGGGGGGCATCATTCCATCCCAACACACCCAGTCGGTTGGTAGCACTTATAGTAAACATTCGGAGCAATGTAGGGATATTCCAGCTGCTCCAGCCAATGACCCAACTTCAATTGGATCTCGGCTCAAATGCCTCTACACAAATGCCCGTAGTATGGGGAACAAACAAGAGGAATTAGAGATGTGTGCACATCTACGGGGGTATGATATCATAGGCATCACAGAAACATGGTGGGATGGCACCTATGACTGGTGTGTTGGAATGGAAGGTTACCGGCTCTTTAGGAAAGACAGGCCTGGCAGACGGGGAGGGGGAGTTGCTATTTATATTAGGGATAGGCTAGAGAGTATGGAACTCTGTCTGGGGACAGGTGAACAGTCGACAGAGAGTTTGTGGGTCAGGGTTAAAGGGAGAACAGCGATGGGTGACATTATTGTGGGGATCTGTTACAGACCGCCTGACCAAGGGGACTTGCTGGACGAAGCGCTCCATAGGCAGATAGGAGCAGCCTCACGCTTGCAGGCCCTTGTTCTCATGGGAGACTTCAACCACCCTGATATCTGTTGGAGGGATGGTACGGCCCGGTACAAGCAATCCAGAAGGTTCCTCGATTGCGTGGAAGACAACTTCCTTCTGCAAGTAATAGAGGAGCCGACAAGGAGAGGTGCCATGCTTGACCTCGTCCTCACCAACAGGGAAGGGCTGGTTGGGAATGTAACGCTCCAGGGCAGCCTTGATTGCAGCGATCATGAGATGGTTGAGTTTGAGATCCTCAGGACAGTGAGAAGAGCGTGCAGCAAGCTCACTGCCCTGGACTTCAAGAGAGCAGACTTTGGCCTCTTCAGGAACCTGCTCAGTAAGGTTCCATGGGATACAGCCCTAGAGGGCAGGGGGGCCCAAGACTGTTGGTTGATATTCAAGGATCACCTGCTGCAAGCTCAGGAGCGATGCATCCCAACTAGAAGGAAGTTCAGCAGGAGGGCCAGGAGACCTCCTTGGATGGATAAGGAGCTGCTAAGCAAAATTCGAAAGAAAAAAGATGCTTATAAAAGGTGGAAGCAAGGTCAGGCAGCCTGGGGAGAATACAGGGATGTTGTCCGGGAAGCTAGGGACCAGGTTAGGAAAGCTAAGGCCCATTTAGAATTAAACTTGGCTAGGGATGTTAAGGATAACAGGAAGGGATTTTATAGGTACATTGCCGATAAGAGACAGGTTAGGGACACCGTGGGCCCTCTCCAGAAGCTATCGGGAGAACTTGCTACCCTGGATTTGGAGAAGGCTGAGGTTCTTAATGACTTCTTTGCCTCAGTCTTTACGGGCAAATGCTCTGACCACACCACCCAAGTCTTGGAAGGCAGACGCGGGGACGGTGAGGGTGGGGACCCTGGGCCCACTGTGGGGGAGGATCTTGTTCGGGACCACCTTAGGAACCTGAATGTATACAAGTCCATGGGACCGGATGAAATCCATCCAAGGGTCCTGAAGGAGCTGGCAAATGAAGTTGCTAAGCCACTGTCCATCATATTTGAAAAATCATGGCAGTCAGGTGAAGTTCCCGATGACTGGAAAAAGGGAAATATAACCCCCATTTTTAAGAAGGGAAAAATGGATGAGCCGGGGAATTACAGACCAGTCAGTCTCACCTCTGTGCCTGGCAAAATCTTGGAGCGGATTATCCTGGAAGCCATGCTAAGGCACATGAAAACCAACAAGGTTGTTGGTGACAGCCAGCATGGCTTCACTAAGGGGAAATCCTGCCTAACCAATCTGGTGACCTTTTATGAAGGGGCTACGGAACTGATGGACAGGGGCAGAGCAGTTGATGTCATCTACCTGGACTTGTGTAAAGCCTTTGACACTGTCTCCCATGACATCCTTCTCTCTAAGTTGGAGAGACATCAATTTGATAGGTGGACCACTCGGTGGATAAAGAACTGGCTGGATGGCCGCACACAAAGAGTAGTGCTCAATGGCTCAATGTCCAGCTGGAGACCAGTAACGAGTGGTGTCCCCCAGGGATCGGTGTTGGGACCGGTCTTGTTCAACATCTTTGTGGGTGACATGGACAGTGGGATTGAGTGCGCCCTCAGCAAGTTTGCCGATGACACCAAGCTGTGTGGTTCGGTTGATACATTGGAGGGAAGGAATGCCATCCAGAGGGACCTTGACACGCTTGTGAGGTGGGCTGATGCCAACCTGATGAAGTTCAACCATGCTAAGTGCAAAGTCCTCCACCTGGGTCGGAGCAATGCCAGGCACAGCTACAGGTTGGGCGGGGAGGAGATTGAGAGCAGCCCTGCGGAGAAGGACTTGGGGGTGTGGGTTGATGAAAAAATGAACATGAGCCGGCAGTGTGCGCTTGCAGCCCAGAAGGCCAACCGTATCCTGGGCTGCATCAAAAGGAGTGTGACCAGCAGGTCGAGGGAGGTGATCCTGCCCCTCTACTCTGCTCTCGTGAGACCTCACTTGAAGTATTGTGTGCAGTTCTGGTGTCCTCAACATAAAAAGGACATGGAAGTGTTAGAACAAGTGCAGAGGAGGGCCACGAAGATGATCAGGGGACTGGAGCACCTCTCGTATGAAGATAGGCTGAGAAAATTGGGGCTGTTCAGCCTGGAGAAGAGAAGGCTGCGTGGAGACCTCATAGCAGCCTTCCAATACCTGAAGGGGGCCTATAGGGATGCTGGGGAGGGACTCTTCATTAGGGACTGTGGTGAGAGGACAAGGGGTAATGGGTTTAAACTTAAACAGGGGAGGTTTAGATTGGATCTGAGGAAGAAGTTCTATACTGTGAGGGTGGTGGGGCCCTGGAATGGGTTGCCCAGGGAAGTTGTGAATGCTTCATCCCTGGCGGCGTTCAAGGTGGGGTTGGACATAGCCTTAGATGGCATGGTTTAGTGGGAGGTGTCCCTGACCATGGCGGGGGGGTTGGAACTCGATGATCTTGAGGTCCTTTCCAGCCCTTACTATTCTGTGATTCTGTGATTCTGTGATTTTCTCAAGAGAACTGGTCATTATGTATGCATTTAGGAGAATATTTTGTAAAATGTTTGTGTTTGAGTGTTCTTGAGTTCACTTTAAATATGTGTTCTGATAAGAGCATTTGTCCAGAAAAATGCTTGTGTAACTGCTGGATTGGTAATAAATAGCTGTAGAAATATATTCAGAAGTAATACCATGTGATCAGTACATAATTCTAGACTGCAGAATGTGAGTTGTCTGCAATCAAGTGCTTGGAAATGAATTTATAGACCAAGAACTAACATTTTTCAGCAATGATTTTTAATATAAAATAAATTCGGTAACAAGTGTGGTGTATTCATGGGCAGCTGAAGAATTAAATTGAATTGCTTTCCATAAACTGTTTTCCCACCCTAGCTGTAAACAACACAAATATTAAAATATTCTTTGCAGAATACAAATAGACATTTACATTAAAGTTCACAGTCTAATCAGAAAGAGAATGCAAGCCAGCCAGAAAATTGTCATTAATGATAATTATTTCTCTGTTTATAGACGTCTTGACTTTAACATGCACTGCTATTTTAGTGAAGAACAGTCAAGAATATTTAATTCCTGGGGAACGTCATATAGAAAGATGTGCATATTTGCATATAGGAGTTTATTTTATTGCAATGAAATAGGTAATGTTGGTATATCTGCATCGTACAATGTAGCCACTCTACTGGGACTCATGCTATAGCTCAGGTATTCCCTTGCAGATACAGCTCTGTTAGCTGAAAATGTTTCTGCCTTAGCTACTTCCCTCTTTCCCCCCTTGTCCTTCACCCTTTAGGGTTTTGCTGGATGTGGTGCTTCACAACCGTTTTCTCCTGAAAAAAGCGGATAGAATAACCTGATAAATTAACCAGTATGCATTAGTGATCCCACTTTGATTGAAAGGACACTGTTAGCAAGTGTCCTTGCAGTGTGACATGGAACAGGGACTGCCTTAGGGGGGGTCATGGTTTTATCAGTCACATCTGGAAAGGAATGTACACTCAAGGCCTGGCAATCCTCCAGCCCATTTGATAATACATCTGGATCTGCATAGCACTACTTGAGATGGTACTCTTTTGGAGATGCAGCGCTATGCTTACTTAGTGTGTTCTGTGGCTCTGTTTTAATACTCAGCAATATATTGCGCTGTGCTGGGCAGCACAAATTCCTCATTCTGTGCTGGGGAATGGTGTGGGATACACATAGAGGTTGATTTGTAAAAGAGAGTTAGACAGAAGCAGTCAAAGCACAAAAATATGCAGTATGTCTTTATCCCACACACCTTTTCCTCTGTAGGTCTCAGTAGGATGCAGAAACTGATTCCAAGCAGACAGAATTCGTATGTTTTGACTAGGAAAAGCACGTCTGTTGTTGATAGAGAGTCATAGCAGCTTTCAGAGAGCTGCTCCACTGTTAGAAATGATGGTATAAAGCAGTGAACAAATCCAAGTCTACAAACTTGGAGGTTTTTTGATGAGTATTCACAATTTGTTCTTAAAGTAGTAATAATGTGACCTACCACTACTTGATTCATGTTTGGTTTATGGAACAAACAACACATGAATTTACAACAGTATGAATCTCTGCCACAAATATGCCTGTGATGTTCTCCAGAATCTTTTGTTACAAATTGCAATTTGGTTGAAAATCAAATTAGGCAATGAGCTTTCATGAAATCCTGTCCCTCTGGTTTGTAAGCCTACAAAGAAAGTAGATCAGTGGCATTCCGGTTTAGTTTCACAGCCAGATCAATTATGAAAGTGTTGCCATGTCAGTGAAGAGGCCACATTCTTACCCTCCCACGCTAGTATGTCTGATACAGATGATGAACATGAATAAAGGATCTCTGGTTTCAGGGGACTGTTGTGCTCAAAGGTTGTTCATCTTCAAATTCTGTCTTATCCATCAAAGTGTTTGAACCTCAGGTTATTTTGAAAGATTATTTTCTGTGTGAGAACTAACATCTAAGTTTTTCTTTGAAGTACTTTAATATTTTCAGAAAATAGCTTTCCTATAATGTAGTTCTAAAGAAATCCACATGCAAGGATTGAATTTAGGCACATTTTCACAGATTTTCATAACCATGAAGTGCAATTTGCCATAGCTCTGAGACTATGACAATATTTCCATCTAAGGAAAATCTTAATTTTTAAGCTATAAAGACAGAATAAAAAGTTCTGTGTGAAAGAAAGAATTTACCTAGCCTGGTTTGAGACATCAACTGTAATAGGTAATTGCTTCCTTTTTGTTATTCTTCTTCCTCCAGTGTAACAAATGACATATTTCTGCAGTTTATCTCTTTCTTAGAGAAAAGTGAAGTATGGCTTCTTCAGAGCTGGATTGCTGTGATATTACTGGATAAGATCAGGCAATTGACATATAGGGAATCCACCAGGTAACTTATGCTGTGATATTTTATAGCATCCGCTGCTCAGGTTTGAACAACAGCCTAATAAATCACAGTTGTATCTGGATAGAACAAAGCCCCAAAAGACAATTCACTGAAGTAAAACTTAATAAATGCATGCTGTCTTAGGCTAAAGCTGATTTAAATCTTTTTACTGAAATGATTACCTAGTTCAAGACAATTCAGCTAGTAAAAAACAAAAAGACTTTTTTTTAATGAAAAATGAAGAGCAGTGAACAAACCAGTATATTCTAAAAGTAATCTCTGTGCTTTCTGTCTGCCAAAAACCTGTTTAAAACTTTTGAAAATATGAAAGGACTGTCTCAAGATAGTCCCTGATTGCTTTAGTAGTGGCTATCCTCTTCAAACTCATGGTGAGCTAGAGAAATTGAGAAGCTGAATCCACAGGATTAGTGTGTCTGGAAAAAGAGCAAAAAAGGTAGAACACTGGAAGTTCATTAAGTTAAAAGATAGTTTTGTTTTCTGGATTCAGTTTGAGCTCAAAGGGAGCTTGTGAGCTTCAAAATCCTGTAGAGATTTGACAGCTCAGCATGCAGTAAGCTCAATTTGTTGTAAAAATTATTTCTTTTGGCAGTAACACTGATCTATGAATATTAATGATTTAACTTAGCATATATTAGAATTCTGTGGATGGCATCCACAGGAGCTCTGTAGAGGCTCTTCTCTATCTCACCATCCATGAAATGTAATTCTGTTTCAAGGGAAGAAAAACACAACAAAGCCTCTTTCACTTGTCTATGAATCTACTTGACTCACGGTTGGCTTTCAGCTGTATAATGTTGCTCCTAACCTGTTGGGAGCTGTGATGTGTTCCCATGTAAGGCCTGTAGCTGGCATTTGCAATCAACAGACTTGATATGTGCTGCCATTATGTATTCTTGAGTGGACACAAGAGAAAAACTGCTCACCATCAACCACCTGCCTTCTCTGTATTTGCACTGAAGGAACTTCTGCTAATGTATATGCAAGGGCCATAGAATTAACATCTTCTTTAAACTTTTAATATTATGAGGAGACAGGAATGCAATTAAGGTTCTGCTTGTGCTCCAAATCATGTAGTAAACTTTGAATATCTGAAGGTAGCCTATAAGGATGCTGGGGAGGGTCTCTTCATGAGGGACTGTAGTGAGAGGACAAGGGGTAACGGATTCAAACTTAAGCAGGGGAAGTTTAGATTGATATGAGGAAGAAATTCTTTACTGTAAGGGTGGTGAGGCACTGGAATGGGTTGCCCAAGGAAGTTGTGAATGCTTCATTGCTAGCGGTATTCAAGGCCGGGCTGGACATAGCCTTGGATGGCGTGGTTTAGTGGCAGGGGTGTTGGAACTAGATGATCTTAAGGTCCTTTCCAACCCTAACTATTCTATGATTCTATGATCTTCCCAAGGACAACCAATAAGTGGAGTGATCACGGAACAAGTCAGAGGTAGAGAGGTTCTCAAATAGACATCCTCATTTGGCAACTAACTGTAGAATTGTCCAGCATGTCATTGCTACTGGCAGTGGTAATGCAGAGCTCTGTATGCTCAGGATCCTGGACAGATCCTGGGAGCAGCTGCTATTTAAAACAAATGAATTTGTTGGCAGTATAGTGTGGGGAGCAAGGACAGCTGGCAGCTCCATGAAGGAGCTGAGTGCTGAGGGTGACAACCGGGCAGGTGAGGAGCAATTACTACATCAACCAGAGGCCTGCAGTTGAGTCAGCACTATCAGGGCCATGATCAGAGACAATGACTCAGATCAGCCTCTGTTCAGTGGTTGCTCAGCAAGTCCGTGGTGATAAGGCAGGTCCCAGGTAAAGCCAGAAAGTGAAGTCACTGGGCAAGGGTCAAGGATTAAGGAGGTGCAAGACCAGCCACTTGCAATGGTAAAGAGCAAGACCTTCAGCTTAAATGCTGCTTTCAAGAGGAGGTGAGAGGAGCCTGCACTGAGACTCCTTCCAGCTCTTCCTTCACACCAGGTCATAGCAATGAGCTGGCACTGAGTGTAGGAAGCTAAACTCCCACAGCCAGTAGGGTCTGGCATCAGAATCATGGAATCATAGAGTAGTTTGGATTGGAAGGGACCTTTATAGGTCATCTAGTCCAAAACACCCTACAATGACCAGATGTCTAGCGGACATCTTCCACTGGATCAGGTTCAGAGTGCTGTCTAGCCTGACCTGGAATGTTTCCGAGGATGGGGTGTCTGCCACCTCTCTCAGCAACCTGTTCCAGTGTTTCACCATTTCCACTGTAAAAAATTCCCCCTTGTATCTAGTCTGAACCTATACTCTTTTAGTTAAAACCATTATCCCTTGTTCTGGGATAATGCTGCATGTCTGTCCCCATCTTTCCTATAAGCCTCCTTTAAGTACTGAAAGGCCACAATAAAGTCTCCCCAGAGCCTTCTCTTCTCCAGGCTGAATAACCCAAATTCTCTCAGCCTATCCTCATAGCAGAGGTGTTCCATTCCTCTAATCATTTCTGTGGCTCTCCTCTACACCTGCTCCAATAGGTCGATGTCTTTCCTATGCTGAAGACTCCAGAGCAGGATGCAGTATTCCAGGTGGGCTCTCACCAGGGCAGAGCAGAGGGGCAGAATGCTATACCCACTAGGCTGGATGCTTAAGAAATAGTATTCCAAGTTGTGCCAACTTATTGATGTAAAATATGATCTTTACTTATCTCACAATAAAACAGCCTTTGATTTTGCGTGTGTGTGTGCATATAAATATGCACATATGGGATATACTGTAAAGTGTACTTGTTTGGATATATATTCATATTGTTTGTGCCCATATGTTAAAATGTGTTACTATTTTTCAGGCTAAATATCAAACCATACGTTTTCTGTTTTTTTTTGTTTTTTTTTTTTTTTTTTTTTTTTAATTTTGGTACATCTAACAAATGTGAGGAAGGCTTCTCCACAAGAAATAACCAAAATGAGAGTAAAATAGCAATACTTAGGTGCAAGACTAATAACATAGGAAGAAGAAAAACCTGAAAAAAAAACCCTTATTAAAATGTAATAGCACACTGCAGATGGTTGCAACGATATCTGTTGTAAATCATAGCAGACTAATGATCTGATCCTGTTCCCTTATTTAGGCAGGTGTCATTCCAAACCCCTTATCACCCTGAAATGTCTGCCTATCTCTCTGTCTGATCTTAATCAATGTTCAGCAGTGAGTCATATGCATTAGTCATGTAGGTATGCATAAGTGTGATCACCAACAAATAGGTTGTATGAAACGCAAGGATTAATGTATGGAAAGGCAGAACTTTGATGTTGGAGCTATTCCTTGCCTTGGAAAAAGGACATTGTTCCTCCTAATGAGTTACCAACCTGTTAAAGGCTTAGGCAGTTCTGTGAACAGTCATTAACAATCTGTCTGGGCAGGGAGACAGTTTGGAGGAGGCCCAGGAAATATTAGCATATCCAAAGCAAGCAATAGTGGTCTGTTGCTTCAGTAAAGGAAGGCTCCAACCCTTCCTAACTGGGTTACTGTGTGCTGGAGAGAAGGTGGGGACCCATCTGGTGTTTGTACCTGAGTAGTCTCAAAGGGGGATTTGGTCAATAAAAGATAAAAGGTCGAGCCCTGAACCTCTGCCTGTGAAGGGTTTATCACAAAGCTGAGAATTGTATGCCAGTTTATTAGAGCTAATTGATGTGCAAAGTAGATGGAGGTGATTCTCCTACCTTCTCTGTAAACTCAGATGGAAGAGTTTTTTTTTTTGCAGGAAGCAGGGGCAGGGACCAAGGATAGATGGACAAAGACCCACAAGATAACTACATTCAAATTGCAAGGCTGTTTTAAGAACTGCTAATGCAAGAATCTGGGAGATAGAAGTGACTTCCCCTGATGCATGAGGTGAGATATGTAGGAGTGTGCCTGAACCTCAGGAAAACGAAGAGTCTGGGGCAGCAATGCTAGAGGGAAAAAGCAATTTAAAATAAGTAAAACTTTGACATTTATCTGGTCTCATAGTGGTTTTGCTCTGCTACTGTCAGTTATAAAATCAAGAACTAAGGAGGATATTCGAGCTGAGAACATCCTGTTATGAAATTTAATAAGCAGTGCTAGTACTATTTTATCCAGAAGTGCTTCCACTTACTGTGAAACACGTTTTTTGCCCCTCTCTCTCCTCCTCTCTTTCTAACAAACATCAGAGTCATCTGTCTGCATTTTTGTTCAGCCATCTTAATGTGTGAGCTACCTTTGGGAATTGCACCTTAATATGATTCTGATTTGTATTAACATAACTGAAAGTGTTTGGCAGCCCTCAGCAGCTGACCATCATGAGAATGAAAGGAGTATAGTATGGGATTGTTCCAGCACCTCTATTTTATTTACATTTTTTCCATTTCCTGTTTTCTTAAGCAATATCTAAAACTCTCATAAAAGTCTGAACCAAGTACTGTTTGGATACCAAGAAAAAAAAAACCTGCATTCCTGTTTATCGTAAGGATATAAAGCATAATGTTTTAATTGCAGGCAAGAGAGCATACCCAGAAGCACCAGCCAGCATAGTACTCTCAGAACTATTTCTGCCTCTAAACATTTGGCTTTGAGCAGAATACCAAAGATGACAAAACTCAGGAATCATTTTAGGGAGCCGCTGATTCTGAAAGTAAGATACCAAACATCTGTTTCTGGCTTGTTAGCTTGCAAGTTACCTTGATGTGAGGAGAAAGATGTTTGCTTGTTGTATTTTTTCTCACAGCTTTACCACGAGGTTTTACTGAGTTTCCTTTTTCATGCTTGATACCTATCTATACACAAAGCTGTCTTGCAAATCTGCCTCTTTGTATCTGGATCTGCTGCCTAAATGAGAGTACGGTCCAGTATCTCACTGATGCTTTCACCCATTCATCACCCTGCAGACAAAGAGGTAACTCCTTCAGTACTCCTTTGCCTTTTCCAAAATTTACTGGCAGAGTTCTAGATCAGTTTATTGCAGGACAAAGGACCATGACATATGTTCTCCAAGTAACACATGCTATATCCGACAGATTGTCTCTAAGGGCTGTCTTGGTGAAGACACCCAGGCTCTGTTTGGCCTGTAAGACCCAAGGGTACACCCAGACCCCTCGAGTTATGTCCGTGTTGCACACCAGATAGCAGCTTTGTGCCAGACTTCTTTCACAGACCCGTGCAGAGTTGTCTTGGGAGGCTTTTCTAACACTTCTGTGTCATGCCTGGCTGTTCAGTGAGGAGCCTGATCACCTTCCAAACTGCCTGATGCAGAATACCTGTCCTATTGAGGTGCTGCCACCTTCACATAATTTTCATTGCCACTTGCTGTAACAGAATAAGAGAGAAAACTGGAGGTTCCAGTAGGCACAGATGGGAAGAAAGATTAAACCAATCGTGAGGCCAGCTGCCTAAATTATCACTACCCAATGTTGCTGGACATAATATGAGCTGTGAGGGATATCACTCTCATGCTTCAGGGTTTTATCAATCATAAGGGGTCCAGCTGCTGGAGCTAAATTACCTGGTAATGTTTTTAACTCCTGTGTCCTTTTGGAACAACAAAGGACCTCTCCTTTCTGTGTACCAAAGGTACAATTGAAGGGTGCTACTCTCACACTTGCCAGTTTTTTTCCCCCCATCTCATTCAGCTAAGTCCCATTGCCCTTCTGTTTCTCTTCCAACTTCTCTCAGCATCTTTAACAGGTGACCCTTCTCTTGGTAGAGGGTATCCTGAATGTAGGATGTGGAAGGAAGGTTTTCTTACTGAAATAACTAAAGAGGGAGAAAATCAGGTTTTCTGTCAGAGCTCAGACTCGGGTGCTTCCTATTAGGTTTAATCTCCTAGAAATCCTTAGAACTAAACAAGCTACTGAGTGTCTAACACATATGCCCGTGCCCTTAATCTCTAAATGTGGTTCACAGTTTTAGAAAAGTCCCTATTTGTTTATTGTCAAAGGAATAAACTTTTTTTTTCCTTCTTCTGAACAGGAAATGTGATCAGAATAAAGAATATGGTGTTCCCAAAAAGCAGAACTTGTTTTTTCTTTTCTTCATGGGACAACTTTCCCTAGCCTCTGCCTGTTTGAATGCCTGTAACTCGCTTAAAGGAACAAGAAACACCAGCCCACCACTAACAAAATGTCTTATGTAAGGGTAGGTTTTTTCAGCCTACTTCAAAGGATATCCACTGAATTTGTGGAGGTTGCTTATTTTGTGTGGGTGATGATATTGTCCTTTAATTAGGCTTTTCAAATGTAAATTCCAAGCAATGAAACATTTTAGGGATAAAAGCGTTTGTTTGTGGCATAATGCCTCAAAGTGTCAACAAATCTGAGTCTATAATCTCCATATGTTTTGATTACTTCCTATCAGAAGAGGCTTCTTGCAAAGCAAGACTTTTTTTGCTCCCTTTTTTTTTCTTTTTAACACTAGCTGCATCTACTCTAAACTTACACCTGGTGCCCATACTCTCTTGCAGCCAACATATGACTGTTTGAGTAGGAACAAAACCACTTTGACAGATGGGCATAAATTCAGGGATGCCAAACAACCAGTGCCTGCACTAACTTTGAATGCTAACAGGCCATTCATAGGCAGTAGTGGCAGAACAACAGCCTATTCACAGCTCCAGGTCATTAGGAGAGAAGGGGGAGAGCAGAACATATAGTCAAATTAATAAACCTGAAGACGATGTTGTTGGTTTTAATGCTATAAAATTAGATAATAAATTAGAAAAAGTTGCCTAACACCTGAATTTAGAGAACCGTGTTAGATAATGCATAGAAGGAAATCATACATCTTCAGTGTAAGCAGCTCTGTACACGGCCAGCTGCTGAGAAACTTTGAAAGAAATCCAACAGAAATTCTTTGTCCAGCCTTTTACAAATAGCTTGTTTGGCTGCAGCAGTGAGGTTCTGTAGCTTACTCAAATCATCTTCAGAAGCGATCCCCAGTACTGGGCCATTCCTAGTGATCAGCTATTCATGCAGACATATTCTGGCAATTTTTTTAGGAGAGGAGACAGACTGTCTGGTCTTCCTCCGTTGCTGTCTAGAGCGGCCTGTGCAATGAACCAGGTATGCAGGAGCAGTGTTCTGTAGCTGCTGTGTTAGTTCCACATCACTTTTCAAAGAAAGATTTTTGAAATGAAAGAAATTAGATAGAAGATAAGTTGCTAAGTAGAATGAAACAGTTCAGCTGGCCAATGTTCATGTACTCATCACACATTCTTCTGGGGATACAGGCTTGCAACCTGCGAATAAACTACCCCCGCTCCAGTGAACGATACACTACTGGCTTTCGTACACTGTACTCTGCCAAGATTTGTTTCCTCTGTTTGTTTTCTTTTTTTTTTTGCTAACAAGGAAAGCCGGAGACCTTGAGGGATGACAGTGTCTATCCCCTAATTTTTAATAATTAATTTCTAGGCAGAGGTATCAAACCTGTTGGTAGGGACTTTGGGTAAAAAAATCAGGGGAAAAAATTTAGAAGGGAAAAGACTTATCATTTAGGGCTTATTAATGTGGCCAGAATTGCACACAAGTCTTTGTGCTTGGTGTTTTCTCTTGGCTAGCGTCAGGCTTTCAAAAACATTTAGTGAAAAGGAAACACTAGGCTCAGGGGCTTAGATGGAATTTAGGACATCTGAGTAGCTCTCACAGTTTATAAAATAAGCTGGCTTTTATCTGGACTAAGGTTGTTGACTCTTTTGGGGCATAATTGTTTAGAATTTAGTTTACAGTTTTGGCTACATGGTACAGATTTCATTTAACTTCCCCTTCAGGCACATACAGGAATTTGTTTATGACAGATTTTTCCAGCCCAACTGTAGGTTCGTTACCAGGGCCTAAGGGGTGAATGACACTTCCTGGCCTTCTACAGTTCTAAACTTAGAATTTTTTAATGATGACCTCCTGTTGTGGCTCCTTCCTCCAAGTTTCCTGTTACATTTTTTCTATGCACATGTTTTTTCAATTTGGAAGAAGCATATACTTCAGATTAAGAAAAGGAACAGAAAAAGAAATTCCCCTTCTGAAAGAAAAAGCATTTTCCTCAGATACTGTTCTCTCTTTAACATCCACATTAATCCTCATGTGATGGTTTTGGCCACACTGACTTGACATGTGGAAGCTGCAGTTGATTTAGAAGTTGCTATGGAAAAAGAATAGAACTAAAATGTCACTACTCTGTTTTAAAAGGTATTTATGATTAATTTCCAAGATAGCAGCATAGATCATTAGAACCTTGTTTTTAGGAATAAAGTGCCAGTTCTGGTCATAGTCATAACTGATTTAACAGGCTCGAGTGGATGGAGATTTTGTCTTGTTTGGAAACTGGAGAGATCAGATTCATTATTGTATTCTGTTAAAAGAGTGCAACTTTTTTGTAAAATATCTCTCTATATTATAGAATTATTGAGATCAGAGAAACGTGTACATGTGGAAAAATATATAGAAACATCTAATTACTTGTCCTGGGTTCAGCAGTAGCAGTCATTTTTCTCCTTCTTAGTAGCCGGTGTAGCTCTGTGTTTTTGACTTTTGGCCTGGGAACAGCGCCGATAACACCGATGTTTATAATTACGGCTTAGAATGTTTGGTTTGACCGAGGACTTTCTGAGTCTCATGCTCTGCCAGGGAGGAGGGGAAGCTGGGAGGAAGCAGAAACAAGACACCTGACCCAAACTGACCAAAGAGGTATTCCATACCACAGCACGTCATGGCCAGGATGGAAAAACTGGGGGCAGGAACCCGGAAAAGTGCAGTTCACGGCTCAGTCATTGAGTGTGCTGCTGCAGCATGCAGCTGATCCAAACATTCAGAACACCGATGGGAAATCTGCGCTGGATCTGGCAGACCCTTCAGCAAAAGCTGTGCTCGCGGGTGAATACAAGAACGACAAACTCCTGGAAACTGCTAGGAGTGGTAATGAAGAAAAACTGATGGCTTTATTGACTCCTTTAAATGTGAATGGCCATGCAAGTGATGGGCATAAGCTCAAAACAGCAGATTTTTTTTCAACCCTCAAAGAGGTCACCTGACATACCAGAGCTCTAAATTAAGATACTGTGTGGATTGCAGGTTCTAAATTGTCTACTCCTTTACATCTAGCAGCAGGCTACGACAGAGTTCGAATAGTCCAACTTCTGCTTCAGCATGGTGCAGATGTGCACGCGAAGGACAAAGGTGGTCTTGTACCTCTTCATAATGCATGTTCATATGGACACTATGAGGTTACAGAACGGCACTCTTCTGGGTTCCTGCCCCCAGTTTTTCCATCCTGGCTATGATGTACTGTGGTATGGAATACCTCTTTGTTCAGTTTGGGTCAGGTGTCCTGTTTCTGCTTCCTCCCAGCTTCCCCTCCTCCCTGGCAGAGCATGAGACTCAGAAAGTCCTTGGTCAAACCAAACATTCTAAGCCGTAACTATAAACATCGGTGTTACCAGTGCTGTTCCCAGGCTAAAAGTCAAAACCACAGAACTACACCAGCTAAGAAGGAGAAAAGTGACTACTACTGCTGAACCCAGGACATTGCTATAAGAATAAATAAATGTACCTTGCTGGGTTTTTTTCTGGTCTTTGATTTGATAAATACTCATTTTTATGTATTTAAATACATAATAGTTTCAGGAGAGCAACCAGCTGAGCCTAGAGAGCTCTTGTAAGCACAGGTTGAGCTATGGACCACACTATATGTGTCTTTTCTCGCAAAACAGGTTTTTGCAGATCTGTTCCTTTGTGCCTGACGAGAGAAAGGCAGGAAACACAGCCCCATGAGTGCTACGGAGTAGCGGCAGCATGTGACCCATTTCTGCCCTGTTGCTTGTGATGGGAGCAGGAGGCATGATGTGTTTGTAGCAGGTGCACACAAATGTAGGACATTCTGCTCATTTCAGCTGTGTTAAAATCCAAAGTGGAGAATGCGAGAGGCTGCTTTCTGCTCGTAGTCCTGTCAGACAAGCCCCATACTGGATTTTCTGGTGCATGTAACACATATTCTGGCCATGGCCCATGGGAATTACAGATGGACTTTAAGGGTTAGATTGAATCATGGAAGTCATATGACCTGATCAGCTGAGGACAACTGTTCCTCAATTTCTAGTCTTTAAGGTTTAAATCTACCCTTGGGGCAAGTGGTGGCCGCATTAGAGACAGCTGTGTGTTGTGCCAAGACCCAGAACTGTAGCTAGCTTGCTTTTGAGGGTTTTTCTTATGTATGTATGTGCTCTTTAAAAGCTGTTTGTTTTCAAAAATCAATATTTTGAAAGGCAGAGGAAATCCGGTTAAATATGGACTTTTTCTTTAAATGCCAGATGTTGTGAACCTTCCATCTGCCGATCACTTTCTAGACAGATGCCTGAAATAAGATACTCCCTCTCTCCTACCTCTAAAGTATCCTCTCCCCTTCTTTGTTCCTGCAGCCCTTCCTCCTGCTCTTCACACCAGTCTTTGAATTTCTGTTCCCCTACATGCTTATAAAATGCTTAATTTTTACTCTTTCTACCGTTTTACTGAAAGTCTTGCATTTTGTTTTCCTCTTCCCAATTTTTATCAGATACAAACTGCTATGTTTGGGGCATTAGCAGGGATAAATTACTCCCCCCAAATAACTAGTAACTGATAGTTACAGAAGAACCTAGTAAACTGTGCATCAGGCACCACTTTTTTGCTCTGATCTATCATTTTTAGTGGATCCATTGCAATCTCTGAAGTGCAGGATATCAGCTACAAACTGAATGTTTGCACAGTACTGACTGCAGCTTTTCAAGAACCCAAACAGCCTCAGAAATGTAACGGTATGGATATTCATCTCCGCACTCTGTTGCTCTTGGTGCTGATCTATCACAGGGAGTGAAGGCTGGGGTTTTCGCCCTTACATAGTTAGGAACAAAAAGGGAAACACTGGGATCAGAACAGAGGGCCACATTGTGATTTGCAAAGTCACATCAGGGGTGGCCTAGGGTGAGATCTTTTCAAAAAACCTTCAGCCTCAGCTTTGTCCATCTGGTGTATCGCCTACTCCTGTAACAGGAGGTAGAAGCACCTGTGGGAAGAAGTAGAGTTATCATTATGATGCTTTAAAGCTCTAAAGTCTTAGTTTAGCCCAGCCTGGATAGAAGACTGTGGTCTGGCTTAGGTAATTTTTTTCTACCTCCAGTAGCATGCCAAGGCAGACCTGGTTCGGAAGGCATTTAGACATATTAATAATGTCTGAGTGGAGAGACTCAACACAAAAACAGCCCTTTTATGCAGAGGTGGTTAGACTACTCACTTGGGGGGGATTTGGGCTCCTACCTTGTCTGGAGTGACTTGGGTATCAGGCCATTCATGGCCATTAGCTTAGAGCTTGCTAAACCACTACTGTTGAAATGATTACTCTTTCACATGAATAATTAAATATTTGTTGGATTAAGGACAGGACACTTTACATAAGTCTAATGTTTATGATATATCTGAATGTGAAGAGTCATCTGAAGAGTCTTTCTACCAAGAGAATATGTACTTTCTCGGCAGTACAGAGCAAGACCTTTTGCACTTTAGAGCAGAGAAGCTTAATTAATCACTTCAGCTTTTTTTTTCTTTTTTTTTCAATATTTCCATCCAAATTTCCCAGGCATTGTTTTAAATGGGTATGTTCCAGCTCAGTTTCCTCTCTCAAATCTGATCTTAGCTATAGCAGGCCCTTGTTCTCATGGGAGACTTCAACCACCCTGATATCTGTGGGAGGGATGGTACGGCCCGGCACAAGCAATCCAGAAGGTTCCACGATTGTGTGGAAGACAACTTCCTTCTGCAAGTAATAGAGGAGCTGACAAGGAGAGGTGCAATGCTTGACCTCGTCCTCACCAACAGGGAAGGGCTGGTTGGAAATGTGATGCTCCAGGGCAGCCTTGATTGCAGCGATCATGAGATGGTCGAGTTTGAGATCCTCAGGACAGTGAGAAGAGCGTGCAGGAAGCTCACTGCCCTGGACTTCAAGAGAGCAGACTTTGGCCTCTTCAGGAACCTGCTCAGTAAGGTTCCATGGGATACAGCCCTAGAGGGCAGGAAGACCCAAAACTGTTGGTTGATATTCAAGGATCACCTCCTGCAAGCTCAGGAGAGATGCATCCCAACTAGAAAGAAGTTTAGCAGGAGAGCCAGGAGACCTCCTTGGATGGATAAGGAGCTGCTGAGCAAAATTTGAAGGAAAAAAGAGGCTTATAAAAGGTGGAAGCAAGGTCAGGCGACCTGGGAAGAATGCAGGGATGTTGTCCGCGAAGCTAGGGACCAGGTTAGGAAAGCTAAGGCCCACTAAGAGTTAAACTTGGCTAGGGGTGTAAAGGATAACAGGAAGGGATTCTATAGGTACACTGAAAATAAAAGGCAGACCAGGGACAATGTGGGTCCTCTCCAGAAGCTATCGGGAGAACTGGCTACCCTGGATTTGGAGAAGGCTGAGGTTCTTAATGACTTCTTTGCCTCAGTCTTCAGCGGCAAATGCTCTGACCACACCACCCAAGTCTTGGAAGGCAGACACAGGGACAGTGAGAATGAAGACCCTGGGCCCACTGTAGGAGAGGATCTGGTTTGAGACCATCTTAGGAACCTGAATGTATACAAGTCCATGGGACCGGATGAAATCCATCCGCGGGTCCTGAAGGAGCTGGCAAATGAAGTTGCTAAGCCACTGTCCATCATATTTGAAAAATCATGGCAGTCAGGTGAAGTTCCCAATGACTGGAAAAAGGGAAATATAACCCCCATTTTTAAGAAGGGGAAAATGGATGAGCCAGGGAATTACAGACCAGTCAGTCTCACCTCTGTGCCTGGCAAAATCTTGGAGCGGATTCTCCTGGAAGCCATGCTAAGGCACATGAAAACCAACAAGGTTGTTGGTGACAGCCAGCATGGCTTCACTAAGGGGAAATCCTGCCTGACCAATCTGGTGGCCTTCTATGAAGGGGCCACAGAGCTGATGGACAGGGGCAGAGCAGTTGATGTCATCTACCTGGACTTGTGTAAAGCCTTTGACACTGTCTCCCATGACATCCTTCTCTCTAAGTTGGAGAGACATCAATTTGATAGGTGGACTACTCGGTGGATAAAGAACTGGCTGGATGGCCGCACGCAAAGAGTAGCGCTCAGTGGCTCAATGTCCAGCTGGAGACCAGTAACGAGTGGTGTCCCCCAGGGATCGGTGTTGGGGCCAGTCTTGTTCAACATCTTTGTGGGTGACATGGACAGTGGGATTGAGTGCGCCCTCAGCAAGTTTGCCGATGACACCAAGCTGTGTGGTTCGGTTGATACATTGGAGGGAAGGAATGCCATCCAGAGGGACCTTGACACGCTTGTGAGGTGGGCTGATGCCAACCTGATGAAGTTTAACCATGCCAAGTGCAAGGACCTCCACCTGGGTCGGAGCAATGCCAGGCACAGCTCCAGGTTGGGCAGGGAAGAGATTCAGAGCAGCCCTGCAGAGAAGGACTTGGGGGTGTGGGTTGATGAAAAAATGAACATGAGCCGGCAGTGTGCGCTTGCAGCCCAGAAAGCCAACCGTATCCTGGGCTGCATCAAAAGGAGTGTGACCAGCAGGTGGAGGGAGGTGATCCTGCCCCTTTACTCTGCTCTCGTGAGACCTCACTTGGAGCATTGTGTGCAGTTCTGGTGTCCTCAACATAAAAAGGACATGGAACTTTTGGAGCAAGTGCAGAGGAGGGCCACGAGGATGATCAGGGGACTGGAGCACCTCTCGTATGAAGATAGGCTGAGAAAATTGGGGCTGTTCAGCCTGGAGAAGAGAAGGCTGCGT
Organism: Amazona ochrocephala; assembly: GCA_039720435.1. Taxonomy (NCBI): domain Eukaryota; kingdom Metazoa; phylum Chordata; class Aves; order Psittaciformes; family Psittacidae; genus Amazona; species Amazona ochrocephala. Next base: position 70,994,095 of record CM077879.1, read on the forward strand.
GGAGACCTCATAGCAGCCTTCCAATACCTGAAGGGGGCCTATAGGGATGCTGGGGAGGGACTCTTCATTAGGGACTGTGGTGAGAGGACAAGGGGTAATGGGTTCAAACTTAAACAGGGGAAGTTTAGATCGGATAAGAGGAAGAAATTCTTTACTGTGAGGGTGGTGGGGCCCTGGAATGGGTTGCCCAGGGAGGTTGTGAATGCTTCATCCCTGGCGGCGTTCAAGGTGGGGTTGGACATAGCCTTGGATGGCATGGTTTAGTGGGAGGTGTCCCTGCCCATGGCAGGGGGGTTGGAACTAGATGATCTTAAGGTCCTTTCCAACCCTAACTATTCTATGATTCTATGATTCTATTATTCATAGCACTACAAGTTGTAATGTTGGCTAGGCAGCTGTGCAGTTAAAATTAGGAACACTTTTAGCACTTAATTCCTGGTTGTAGTTCTAGTTCAGAGTTATGCAGACCTGTATTTAAAAGGCAATTAGAAGTTTTAAAGGATTTGCGGCATTTAATTACCTTTTCAATTAGTGGCTTCAGATTGTTTTAAAACATTAGTGTGCAGATAGATTGGGAGGTAGTATTTACAATATGTTTAAGACAGCCTTAGGAAAGACCAAACATCCTTGTGTCAAGACACAAAGAATCTATAAGGTGAGTATGAAGTTCACATTTTTATTGGCCAGAGTGTTATTATGTGTTTAATGGTTGTGTCCTCCTTTTGGCCTATGTGAGGACGTTCAGATTTTGGCACATTCTCCAGGGAACATGGTCTGACTGGGTCCAGAGATGAAAATACTACAAACTTTTAAGTCAAGAGAGCCACATGGGCAGGTTACAACACAGCGCATGCTGACCCAATTTGAACAGGGTTAGAGTCTGCTGGGTCAGACCAGACTGCAGAGGCTCTCCAGAGTTGTAGTGCAGTTGCTCAGCGTACCTAGGTACTGTCAACACTAAACTTTGTATGAACTCAGACAACATCTGCATTGTAATCTTGCCTGATAACTACTTGCTGATGCTCAAAAACCTGAGGAAAATCCACACATAATATGGAAAATGGTGGGGATATTTGGATTTGAAGAAGTGGTTGTTGGGAAAAGATTACTCTATTTTTTAGCTGATAATGTTAGATACCAATACTGCTCTGCTACAAAATGATGATTCAGTCCTTGAAAATTCACCATGAAAGACTATATATGTGCTTCTCAGCACGCTGCCTGGCCTGGTGCCGGGAATGCCCTCCAGCCTCTGACTTGGGTGCCAGACAGGGAGCTGCAGGGAATTTTGCCCTGCTGAAACTTTATTTAAACCAGAAGGAACCAGCAAAACCTGCCAAAAAATTGGTCAGGGATGTGCAACTTTTTTGTGACCACATGCTTTTGGAATTGTGGTGCACTTCAGACACAGATGTGCTCTTGGAACTGAGTTTTAACATGTTCTAGTTTAATTCAAGTGATAGTGGTAGGATATTTTTAAGTGAGTTGGCGTTCCATGCTCTCCGGCTTCAAATAATTATGCCTTCTGCTGTTTCTTTGCTCCTAGCAAGCAAGTGACAGCAAAAAGGAATATATTTAACTCTGTAAAACACTGCTCTGAAGGAAAAAAAAATTAAATTGGTTGATTATATTGAGTCTAGCTTTAAAAAAATGTATAAAAGCATAAAGTTAATTTGTCTGGCTCATAGCTGTCTATACATATGCACGTTATACATTTGAAGCATATTCATATGTGGACATAGTTCATATGCTCTCCAGCAACCAGTGATATACCTAATGTTTATTTAAATGTCCATTAACTATGTTGTTTGATTTTTGTTTACTACTGAGAATGCCCTGTAGTGGGCATAGTTCTGAAAGCTGTTCAGTGCTGTGGGGATACTGAAGGATACAGTAAGGAGGGATGTAGTGTCCAATCTAGAATTCTGCAGAAGTGATCTTTTGCTGCTGGGCCTGAGGGTGGGGGAATTAGTCCAAGTTACAGTTTAACACTGCCTGGGCTAGGATTCTCTTAGTAATCCTGACTGCTGCAAAGAAATACCCAGATCCAACCCTGGTGATCCGCCTGCTACAAAGAAATTTAATAACAAAGCTCTAGTGGCTTATATTCTGGGAAGCTTTATCTTTGGCTCAATATTGACAGAATTAACTTAAGTAAGTGTGAAAGCAGTTCTGTTTTATCTAAACGGCTACTTCCATAGTGTACTGCATTGGTTCAGATGAGGATGTGGATTATTTCTCTAAATATCTTCAAGACTGACACAGCCTGAGAGGTTAAACAGAAAGCTGTTGGTAGATGTAGAACGGAATCCAGGTCTCCTATCTGTCTTGTGTCTTGGCTCCAAAATCATCATCCTTTTAAGGAGAATTTCCAAGACCAGTCTTGTTTTGTCATTTCTAAGCACTAAATTCACTGGTATTTTAATTTTTAAACTTTCATAAAACTGAAGAACCCTTTTCTAAAGCTCTCTAGATGCTCAGAGGCAAATTTCCTTTCTTTTTTAATTCTAACTATGCTTTCCTTTAACTGGGGGGAGAGGGGGATATCACAAGAGAGGCTTTATGCTACTTTCCTGTTTTCCAAAATGACAGATGCATTAGAAAGTGTAATGCACTCTAACAAACAAGGCAACTTTGCATATTGAATATAGCACATGAAATAATAAAAGAAGAACAGCTGCTGAGAGACAGAAAGGAAAAAAGAGAGATAAAAGTTAACTTGAGTTGTGTTTTATATGAAGAGCTTTGAATTCAGTCAGATTTAAAATTCAATGCCAAGTACATTTACAGACATCTGGGAAATCAGGTCACATACACTTTGTTAGCCTGCTACTACTGGTATATAAAACAGGGCACACAGAAATGTAAGCCTGTCACAAGAACACCCTTTTTCTTTCATAAAATGTCAATTTAACAGTTACATTCATACAATGATTAATATGATCAGTGGCAACTGGCAACAGGTTAAAATCAGAAAGGGCTAATGGAGATGCAAACTTCTCTGAAGTTTAAGACTATGTGAATCTGCATGTTCATGGTGTAACATGTGTGCCAAATCTGTATTTGCTAAATGAATACTAATGAAATCTTGTGCATCAGGACACTAACTTATCACTGATGACAATAAGAAAGCACACATAAATCACTGAAGAATAACTAACTATTGATAATGAAATTACTTCACAGGATATTGCTGTTCAATTGCCATTGATTTCAACTGTCAACATATAGCCAATTGATAGAATGTATAGAACAAGTTGCCTTAGTTTCCCAGGTGTTTGTCATATGTACTTAGTTTTGAATGTTAGATTAGGCTGACCTTGACCAGCAAAGTATTTGTACTTTGTCCATCCCTAAAAGCTTTGGGGTTAAGTTTATAATGGTTTTGATCTCTTACATTGTGTAAAGCTTGGAGAGTAAGGCAGACGGTACTCAGGAAAAGTGAGTAAAGCTGCATACAGTGACCCTGATGCTGAATGAGCTTTACTAGTTGCATCTGCTTACAAGGAAATGCCTGTCCCTGGTAGGTTGATGGATAGTGGTTTAATCAAGATGATGTTGGCACTGTCCTAAGCACAAATATATAGGGAGTGGTCTTATAGCTGTGCTACCTTGAAAAATAGAGAAATAGGAAGAAGATGAAAATAGCATGATATGCTCTATGTTTTTTCACTGCATTTTAGCTATCCATCAACTACTGCTGTATCTTCCTAGTTGTAAGTCCTCACATGTATTTTAAGTTCTAAAATTGAATATAAGTGCCTGCGCCCTTCCCCTCAGGAAGGTTGAGACAAGTTGTTTTGGCTTTGATTTTAGATAATATTAATTTCAGTGCGTGAGAGATAGCAAAACAATACAAGATGAGACATGATCTATCAAAGTCTGCGCTGAATTTTCAGAAATGCATGTAATCCTCAACAGGGCATACTCCTCAGTCACACTTTAAATGCAACTGAGAAATTAAGCACACTGATATGCAAGCTATGTTGCTTACTTTGCTAGAAGTACACAGTGAACTTAATAAACCCCAAACAAGATATCGGTTAAAAACCTAACATTCTTTGCAGGCTTTGGTTTCCCCTTGAATGCTAATAAGCAGTTCCTTTCCTACATATTCCTTTAATCCTTTCTGCCTCTCAGTAATGCTTTGAAGAGGCCCAGCAGGTCTGGCTGCTTGCCTTTTTGTGTAGGACCCCGTATTGCAAATATCAGAGTACAGACTGCTCAAGTGCCTGGAGCCTGACAACAGCAATTGGACTGAGCCAACGCTGGGCACTACACATCACACAGCATCCTGTGATTTCTTCAGAAACTAAAATGTTAGCCCTGTTGGCTGTGAGGAACAGCAAAAATACATCTATGCTGCCTGCCTGAGTCTCCATGCAGTCTGAAGCAGTAGTTCCAAGAAAACATAGGGGCTGACCAAATGTTAAGGGACAGCAGTGGTATAGTTACAATAATCTCTATTTTGCAGTTGACTGAGAGGGAATGTGAGCAAGTGGGACTTATCCTGAAGGTGACTACTTGGATATTCTTGTAGGACTACTGTGCAAAGTTAATGTAAGCAGTCTTCTCTGCCAGGTGACATGAGTAACTGGCATTTGCACTGACATGCATAAGGAGGACAATGAATGATATTTTCTTGTCAGTTGTGGTATGAGAGCAGTAGCCTTCTGTAGGGAGGAAGCAGTAACCAACTGCGGACCGATACAGTGAGAAATTGTCATACTTGTGTCTAATGGTCATCACCTTGATCTTTAATGTATTCACCTGTTGCTTGAGTTTTTGAAATGAGACCTCTCCTGATTCTAGCATTAGCCCTTTTAGCGTGGGGACTTGTACTCTCCATTTGCTCTGAGGAGCAAGGCAGAAGGGTAGGGTAGTTTAATTGTACCTGCGGACTCTCCTGCAGGGAAAAAATGCTCACCTGGCTGTGTAAACTTTCCTCTCATCACCTCTGCCTTGCTCAAGTGGCTTCTAGAATGTTGTACGGAAATGAGAATGTGCCTTCGCCTCTTTTCTGACCAAGGATGGCAGATCTTTCTTGGATGACTGCTCAAAGCATTTAATGCTATCGTGGAAATCTATCTTGATACCATTTTAGCAGCATCAGAGTCTGAAATCCTTTTATTCATTTGTATTGTGTGGTGTTTCAATCTCCCTGCCTTTTTTTTTTTTTTTTTTTCCTTATCTGGAATAATATTTTACATTCCCTGGGGAAAAAAAAAAAAAAAAAAAGGTTAGGAGATGTTACTTGGGGTGGTTCTCTAGGCTGTACCGGATACACACCAGTTTGTACCACCTGATGAGACAGACCACTGTTTTAAAATAAACATCTTTTCTTACTGAGAGAGAGAGGAGAAAAAAGGAAAGAAACAGAAATCCCATCTAAGCTTCCAGTATTTTAAGTGTTGAATTTCCCATCACATTTTCCTCTTGAAGATGAAAAACCTTAAAAGAAAATCAGACTTTGTAATCAGACGATGATGCATGAAAGGATGTGTCTGGATAATGTGATAGATGATCCTAACCTTCATTAATGTGCTTTAATTGGATTAAGCTCTATGAAAGGCCTTTTCTTCTTTGTCAACGCCTTCAGGGCTCTTGGCTGCACAATGTGAATGTATGGAACATCCTGCAAAAGGGCACTCATCCAGCTTCATAGACATATGCTGTACATCCTGATGCTAAGTTAACATAAACAGAGCTTATCTTCAATGACATGGCCCCTAGGGTGCCAGGGAGTAGTGGCCATCAAGTGATAATTGGGCAGTTACATGATTTGTTGCAGCATTCAGAGCACTAAATCCCTTTACAACCGAATGGTTTGCTGCACCAAGACTGGACACTGTCAGTGCAGATATCAGCTCTTCAAACTACTTTTAATAAAAGCACAGATTATAGATGATTGACAAAGGGACAGCCTCGCTGCTGCTGCTAATACTGAGAATGCTATTCCCCATGTTGTCTCACAGTTTTCAATAGGATTACCTGGGGAGTAAGGTATTACTGAGCATAAGCCAAAGTGGCAGTCACTCTCATGTAATGATAGACAGCAGTGGCAGGAACATGTTTTGCCTTGCTGGACTAGAAGCTATTCTGCATCGTTTTGGAGTATTTTTGTGAATAGAGTTTACTCCCACAACTGTTTTTCTGACCTCTGGCTCCAGACTTACTGATTTTGCCTTCTTTTAAAGATTCAACGCTGTCAAATTCCTGACAAGCATCCACTGTAGTGGATTTGGATACTGCATTGGGCAGTTAGTGGGGAGGAGAAAGATTAGAGAGAAATAACTAAAACTAGGCTTAAAAATAGGGGTAGGGTGGGAGATATGAGGTGTGTGCTGAAAGAAAAAAGGAGAGAAGCTGTCAAAAAAAATGTATTTCATGTAATATAAAACACAACATCTCATGTTAGTGTGGTTTGCTGGTCATGGAGTCTTTCTCTTAAATGGCACTTACCCCCCAAAAGCCACTAGATTACATGGTTAAGTGTAAGCCAAGGCATTTGATGCTGGCTGTAGCAGTTGCATATTCATTCAAGCTGAAGGTGCCATTGTATATGTGTACACTGGAGCACCTGGTCTTTTAAACCTCAAAAAAAACAGGGACATCTGGTTTTGAGTACTCTTACATTGTATTCTCTTTGTGTTCTTGAAGGATCTTTTAATTTGTTTAACATACTGTATTTGCAGTAATATTGGAACGACAACTACATGGGAAGCTACCAACTGTATCACAGCTAGAATACTTTGTGTAAAGAATGTTCCCACAATATGTCCTTGGGGATATGCCTGGGGGAAAGCCAACAATTCCGAAATATTTCATATTGATTCATGACTCTCCAAATGTTATTTTAGTCTTCTAGATCACAGAATGTGGCACACTCAAGATTTATTTTTTTTTCCATATTTTAATGGTCGTTTGTCAAAGGTCTTTGTCCTGTTTTTAAGACGACTTTTACAGCTTCCTTCTTCTCTTTTTATTTATTCACATGATTCCAGAATACTCGATTTTTACTTTGGGAATATTTTGTTTGTTGTTCTTTCCCTTAGTATTAACACATTATTTCTGTAACTTCAAACAGATTACAAATTTGTGCTACTTTTGAAAGCTAGATTTGGGTCTTACTTGCTGCTTGAAGTCATTAGTGTAGATGGTAGTGAAGCCAAGCTAGGAACAGGTTTGTCCATCTTCCTTCACATTCTTTATTACGCTTAAGTCTTCTGTGTTGTTTCTTGATGTTTTTCAGCCTCTACAAGTTTGTCTTTTTACTGAAGGAGACGGAAATAGTGGTTAAAGGTAACCATCTGTGGGGCTTAAAGAACTTCCTAATGCATAGAATTATGTCGTAGCCCAGTATCATACCTCAGCCCCACTGAACATGGTGCCAGGAAGAAAGCCTGATACCCATTCAGGAGAAAGTACATACAATGAAATTACAGACTCACAAATAAACCAAACTTGAATATTTTATGTTTACTATCAAATCCCCTTCAAACAATCATGGCCGCTTTATTATGAAAAGGCTGTGTTCTGTTGCCACAGACACTTTCTGAACTAGTATCTTTATATAATCTTAATAATTCTGTGTAGTCTCTGTGTTACAGCTTTAGAACTGGAAATTCTAACAACACCTAGTTGTTAAAAAACAATAATGAAATAGCAAGCTGTCAACTCTGAGGTCCAGATGTTTGCTAGATTAACTATATAAAAATGCTTAAAATTAGGTGGACATTATTTATGTTGAGAATGTTCTGGATACCCACATCTAATACCTACATTTTTACTATGAGTAATTACACAGGTATACACCCCTTCAGCAATATAAAAAGGCCTTTCATAAAGTTCTAGTGTGCCATGACAAAGCCATAAAGAGCAAAAATCCCAAGGTTTTTCTCTTCCTTTCTGGGTCACCTTCAGCTAACTTCACGCTGCTTTACTCAGTGACCTCTGAAATGGAGCAGTCATCCAACGACAGCCTGCTTCAGGCTAAAACTCTTTTCCTCTGCAAACTGCAACGTTTTCCATTAATAAACTCTCTAAGGTCACACGTTAGTAACAAAAATATATGTATGTTTGTAGCAACCAGCAGTGCTGCAGAAGTGCTTTGGAGGAGCACATGCCATCAGCACACTGTAGTGGTGGCAGCACTGGTACACAGAACTACAGCCTGCCAGAAATAGCAGGAGGTGGCGACTTGTTTGTGAATATGGCTTAGAAATAACATTGCTTGTGTGAATCTAGTTTAGGTGAGTGCTGTTCCCTGGGAGCATGGCCTGACCTTGCTCTGAGCATCTGCATTCAGTACATCAGCGGCTCAACTGAGTGCACTGATGTTGTTGCAAGGCAGCCTGTGCTCAGGCTGCCTGCAAATCCCACCTGCCTTAGCAGCAGATGCTGGAAGGTCATGGGTGACCTGTAACCCATCTTTCATTTTTCTTACCTACCCTTAATTCATCTCTACACATGTAAAATTTTTGCCTTGCCATTTAGGTTTGTGTCCACCCAGTGTGGAAGATGAGGTGGTGTGCAAACTGATGTAGGGACCAAATAAAAAAAACCTGAAGTAGCATTTGTGACAGTGGTTGATCAGTTGGTCTGTGGGTTTATATAATGTCATGGCTCTTGTGGTATGGGCATTTAAATCAGTAACTTAGCCAGATCTTGAATTTGAATAGCTTAAGCTTCTTTGCTGTTGGAGACTTCCCTCAGCAGTCTCCAACACCTGAAATGGAAGGACAGTGGAGGCAGGAAGACATGCCTATTATCTCTGGTCACAGCCCAGTTCATGTCTGAAGCAGTGTAAATATTTAATATGGTGCTGCACACAGTTGTTTTAGTGCTTTTTGATCTCACTTGTTTTCATACTGATCACTTTTTTGGACTGTAGAGATTTGCTGGGTCTAAATTAGACCAAGGATTTCTGAAGTGTATTCCATTACATGCTGCAAAAATGCATGTGCTGTAAATACAGTTGGGAAGTGTCTTCCCCTCTATTTTTCTTTAACTGGGCAGCTTAAAAGTCTTCACCTGATTAAAACATCCTGGAGCAAATTCACAGGGTGGTAATATATCTGAAGACAGCCCAGAATAAAGACCCTTTCAGAAATCATTCTGTTTGTCCACCAAAAACCTTTAAGAGTGTTTAAGAGGAAGATTCGTGTTGCTAGTTCTCTGACATGCCTCTTTGGAAAGGAAAGGCAGCGAATACAGGTGATGCTTGTAAGCTTCAAGGCTCCCCATCTCTCTTGAGAGACAGATAACAAATCATCCGAACTCTCTGAATCACTCTGGCCTCTCTGCTCCCTAGTTTGGAGTCAAACATATGGTGACCGGCTGCGGGCAACATCCTTCAAGCTGGCAAGACAGGAATGCTGGCTGTCAGCTCATCTGCCCCTTTCTTTCTGCCGCTTCCAAGGAGCGCCTACGCTATTGCTCTCATGCTGATACTTGAGTAGGCCCAGACTTTTTTTATAGCTCCAACCAGGAAAGCCATGGGGCACTCTAAAAAGCTATGAACCTGAGCCAAATGCAGACAAATTAAGGAGTGAGAGCAGAAGAGTTACATCTGCCAGGTCAAGCTGGGTGCAAAATGGCTTTGGAGCTGTCGAAATGGAAGAGGGATTTCACCATGTTGAACTTCTCATGAGAAAACAGCCTGCTCTTCCGCATCCTTCTCCTGGGGCCTGTGTGAGTCAGCCCAAGTGGTATGTAGTTTACAGTATGGCTCTGGAGAAAAAAAAATAACAATGTGCCTGAGAATCCCAAGGAGATAAAGATGCTTATTATAGAGCCCTTGTACCGCTAAGCTGTATTTTCTCCCCAGGGCAAAATGTTAACAAGTAGCAGTGGTCAGCATGAATAGCAATTTAAAAGCATTATTCTCTTTTCTGGAGAAAGATTTTGAAGAACTGACTTCATCCAAAATCCATTTCCTTTCAAGTATTTTACTGCTACATTGTTGACATAGTTTCCTTTTTAGAGTATCATTTACACAGAAATATAATCCTTCCCTTTCCTCTTAATTAGCCTGTGGAATCTCAGTGTCTCTTTTGAATGCTAGGTACAATCTGTGGAAAGAGAAGGGTGTGTAGATATTTTTTTTTAATTTTTTTTTTCTTAGTAGAGACAATCAGAATGTGTACTTCAACTTCTGTATGCAAGCGTACATGTATGCACAGTTCATGTCATTACAGGATTTGATCTGTTTGCTTTCTAGTACGTCACTGACTCTGAGCTTATTATCTTACCTTGAAGTTGCACTGGTGCAGGCTTGTTTAAATATAGATATTGCTCCCACAAAGGTCAAGAGAAATCATTTGATAGTTACTGTTAAATGAATAGTCACCAACCAGACAAATGTCATGCATTTGATTCACTAAATATTGAGGCAGTGATGAGGTATGGAGTAGCCCTGTAACAAGTCTGTTAACCACTCAAGCTGGGTGCCTTCAAGTTAGCTGCCCGTTTTCCCTGAGGGCTTCTGTTCCTCAAGGCTGAAAAGAACTGAATCAGTGAATCAAAGACACAAAATGAGATTGACTTTGTCTCCTCTTTTGTGTGACCTGTTTTGTTTCCTATATGTCATCCATTTCTGCTAACATAAAGCTGGAAGTCATATGCAAAGTGGGATGCTATTTTTGCTGTTCCCCCGGGGACAGTAATAATAGTTCTGTGGACTAAAATAGCAAGGGTCTTTATTCTTGCTGTTGTGGGAGTAGGGGTATGCTTTGTGATCAATAGTGTGCATCCATAGAGGATCTTCCAGAAACTTACCTTTTCAGCCCCTGAGTACTTTTTGTTTCCCCTCTAATGCCATGCCACCTACTGGTAGGATTATTTAAAACACATGGTGGTGGTAAAATCTAATTAATTTTCCAAAGTGAATCTCTGTTTCCCTGAAAAATTCAAGAGAAAAAAAACAGAGGATCATTTGGGACTGCAAAGCCAATGTAGAGTTTGAATTTGGATCTAGATATAAAGGACCATAATGTCAAAAGCCTCACTGGATGATGCATACAGAGATGCCCACCAGAGGTGAATAAGCCCAAATCTTTCTGGTAAAAGAGGAAGGAAAAACTTCCATTCCAGGTATTTTTTCTAAGCACATATAATGCAATATATATTCTTCCTGTCAAAACTATAACCTTCACATAACTGATATAAGTACAGTAATATGAGGCTCTAAGAAACAAAACAACCTCAGTTAAAAGCGTACTTCTCTAACATGCTATTTCTGGACCTGACCATAGTTTTACATGTAGGAGCTTGGAAGTTTATCCCTGATAGAATCATAGAGTCAGCTCACATGAACTAGAATACAAGATGGCAGAGGATATCTTAACTTCAGACTTAATCATTGACCTTTTGTTCACAAATGAACATGGCTATATTAGATTCTTCTCTTTACAGAGATCATGTTTTTTTCTTGGAAATTACTATAATTCTGTTAGTAGATTTGAAACTATCTATCTTCCAAACCACTGCTATCAAATTAGTCTCAAAGCTATTTTATCTAAAAGTGTATAAAGTAACCATTTCCTGGATTTAAGATTGCTAACAAAGACTGTTTAGCATGTTCCCTTTTCATTATCACCTGAGGCGTTTGATCCATCTTAAATTGCCCAGAATCTCTACAGAAAAACAGGTCTGTTTTTTTCAATTGAGTCTGAATTTCTGTCCAGATGTCTTGAGTAGAAAATCTTCTGCAGATTGTTCTGATTTTTGTTCTAGCATGTAGTGCAGCCTAAAAATCTTGAAGGCCAAATTACTTTCTTTTATTAGTGCTGGTAGACATGTGCAGCCACTTTCAGGCTAGTTCACTGTCTCTAGTAGTGACATGGCAGGAGAGTAAAGACCATAGTAGTATCAAGACTGTTTTTATTTGCGACTTGAGAGGATGGCATCAAAGAAGTTCAATGAAGCATACATCCCTAAAGTTAGGCATAAACAAAGGTTTGGTTTTGTATGTATATTATTCAGTAGGGGGAAGAATCTTTCAATACTATATATAAAACTCTACAGAGCTTCTAAGGTAAGTCACTGTGCGCTACTTTAAGAATTGATCTCAGTCTGTGAACACTATATATGACCCAAGAACTTAAGAATATATTGCAGTAAAGTATAGTCTGTAATTTGCTTCCCACTTTCTCCTTTACCAGTAACAGTATTTTGCTCTAAGTTGGCTATGCTGTCCTGCCTGATAGTCACAGCTCACCTCTTTCTCTTCCTCTTTCTTTTCATCACCATCACAAAGGAAAACAAACCCCTTTACACTGTTATCTCCCCTTTTTGCCACAGCTTGCTGGGACAGAAGAGGCAGTCTGAATTAATTTACTTACCTTTACTCAGTCACAACAGACAGCGGATGCAGTCTGTCTCCAAATGGGTATTTCTCCTGTGGTACAGCAACTTGTATAAGCAAAACTCTGTCAAGTTACTCTTGAGATGAATTTTGAAAAGAAGAATGTGCAATACTAGGCAGTTCTAGAAAGAAATGGTTTCCAGACAGGATTTTCCTCTGCAGACAATAAAGTAAACTCAGTCTCTGCCCCTTCTGTATGTAATTGATTCAAGGTGGCCTGTCTTGGGTAAATGCTGAAGTCGGGGTGGGAGGTGGGGAGGGGGGGGGGAAGGGAGGGAGGGAGAGAAGAGGAATTAAAAATCGTTGTTAGAGTGTGTGGAATTTACATGATGAAAACGAAAATCTGAATATAAGCTTGAAAATATGGCTTTCACAGCCAGAATGAGAAACTTTTCGAAGAACAACATGGAAAATTATAGAGGCTTTCAAGTACATGTTTCAGCATCTTCCTTGTGCCTGTCATCTTGCTGTGCTAGCTTTGTGCAATGTAACGTTCTTACAGAAAAAGAAGAGCCTAACAGCTGGTCCCAATTATCCTAACTACAGTGTGACTATATGCATAAATATGTCCCATTTCCATTTAGTTCCATTGCTTATTGAACGAGTTCTTAAAAAAAAAAAAAAAAGAGAAAGAAAAAGAATCATGGCGTTTGTACTCTTCTCTGCCATTTTTTTCTGTTTACTCACATCATACTCACATCAGTGGAGCACAGTTCACATGATCCCTCTGGTCAGAGGCCAGCATATTTGATCAGAGAAGAGAGCTTTGCAGAATTAAACAGGCAGAGTAGAAAGGACTATGTTTAATACAGAATAACATAGAAAGTTCCTCCTGGAACTAAGTGGCATTTCTTTTATTACTGCTACAAATGAGGAAAACTGTACTATTAAGAATGCCTTTTTTTCTTTCAGATAAGGGTAACTGAAAATGACCCAACATTTTGGACCCAAGCGACCTTTATCAAAGTCAAAGACTCCTGGCTACAGCGAGTTATTAAGGCTAAACCTGTATGTTCTGTACTGTTCTTGACAAAGGTCACGTGAGACTAAATGTCAGACCTTTTCCATCTCTTCACCTTAAGTAAAACCATGATTTTATGTACTAAAGCTGTCTTGATTAATTTAGTGTTTTAAGGAATTATTTGGGTCCAGCGTGCCCAGAGGAGTTTCGTGTTAGTTTGTAACAAATGAGATGCTGAGTTTGGAACAGGCAGCACCCTAGAGCACCTGCTTCGTGCCTTAGAGTAAAGTCAGGCTGTTTGTCCGCCCCTGTTTGGGACTCAGCTTGCCCTTTTAGCAGTCAGGTGAGAGCAAAAAAGAAAGCTCCAGGAGAAGGTCAGACACTCAGAAACTACGGGAAGTAGTATGTTGTTAATATATAGCCTGTGCTTTTTCAGGCTGTGCTCTCTAAATAGTTTTCACTAGAGGCTGGTTTTCTCTCACTAGACATGGCCTCCTCTGCCTAGTTGTCCTCACTAGTTTCGTAAGAACTTAACTACAGGCTTCTTGGCAACTGAGCCGGAACAGACTGTGTTCAGATCCCTAGCCACTGCTTGTCAATAGCTGGGTTGGAGATTTAGGGGAAGAAGCATGCCTGGGAGTCAGTGAACACATTTGTGTGGCCTCTTCTTTGAGCCAATGTTCAAAACATTTTTCTAAAGAATTCCTTATTGTTTATCTAAGTACAAATAATTATTTAGCATTATCAGTGGCTCTGGCCAGGTCACAGCCTCAGAAATTGCCAGGATCTGGGTGTTCTCTGTGGAGAACCGCAGAGATGTGACCTTATCAAGTGTGGGTACTATAGCAGTCAAAGACTTCCAGCTTTGTAACTTGGAAAACACTAGAAAATCTTTTGGTGTAGCTCTCTGATGGATGGGTGTTGCACTATAGCAGGGCCTCGAGGACCACATGAGGTTTTAGAACATAATGGAAGTTTATGGTAGGACTGGCCACCCCCAGGGTAGTAGATGAGATGCTATGGTTTCCTGTACCAGGAAAGACTTTCATCTTCAGCTGAATGACAGGGCAAGAAAACTGCAACCATGGAAAGAGGAGGAAAGGGTAAGTTCTTGTTTGGTTCTACATTATAAACTTCCTGCAGCATTTTGCAGTCAGTGTGGGGAAGGGAGGGAAGGCTTCACTTTGGTCTGTCCAGGCAAGTTCCTGTGACAGTTGTGTTCATGCTGAAGGAAGATTAATTTTTGCTGATGGTCTCCCCTGTCAGTCCATCTTCTTCTCCCTTTCCCTCTTTTCTCACTGATTCCCTGACTAACTGTCTTTAGGAGAGATCTTGTTCAGGCTCAACTGGGGATATAAGGTTAATGGGATAATTTTCTTGACCAAACTAGCATACTTAATCTTGATTTGCAAGATGTTAGGGTACCTGTCTTATGCATTTCATTTCATCTGAGCCTGAATTTGAGCTCATTTGCTACCTGACTTTAGGAATGTATCTGGCAGTTCTCTTACTCTGATGTGTGACGTGAGTTCTTTGTTAAAATCTACAACATAATTATGAACTGTCCACTAATGAAATCTCTAGGTGGGTGTAAACTGTTCTTGAAAGGAATGTAATCTAAGAAAACTAGAATGAATTTTGAATATTGTTAGTAACTTGCTGGAGAAATTATTTTCTTAACCATTTCATACAGTTTCTCTTATTTTTTTAATAATGTGTTTATTTCTATTATTCTTGAGTTCAGCCTAACATTAAAAAAAAAAAAAAAAAGAATTAGTACCTACGTGATAGTTCAGTATAAAATACTGAATGTTGAAGCCAGAACTATCAAGATGGTTGCTACTAATCCAATTCAGTTCCAATTTAATCAATGCTACTGGCTGGTTTTACTCCAGTCAGGTTAGCATTGGACTCATGCAAGCTGCATTTGAAAATGCTGTCCTGAAAGCATATTATACAGAGTTATTATAGGGAATAAACAGAACTCTTGTTTGCTTAGAAAAAGGGAGGATCACAGAGCAAGCTGTTCACTCAAATCCACCCCTTCTGTTGGTAAATAAGTCAAGCATTTAGAATAGGCTAATAGTACACTCATGGTTTTACAGTTTATTTGCACTTTATTTGCATTCACCTACCTTTGAAATGATGGCATATAGAATTTTATAAAGTCACAATATCTGATAAATCTCATGACTGTGGAATACAATGGAAGAAACAAAGGTTACAAGAGCCTGTAATACCCATATTCTAGTATTTTGAGACAAGACAAGATAAAAACTACATCTGTAAGTAAATGGAGTGGTATTTAAACAATATTTATGCTTTTGGAGGAGCTACTGACTGTCCACATCCAGTTTGGTTATATCAACTAAGAGAAGAGATCTGGATGCTTATGTACTATCTGGGCAGATTACACTAGACAGATTTGGGAGGCTTTCTTATTAGAAAAAATAACATGCTCTACAAGCTTCCTTTTCCCTCTTGCAACAGGATGTGACCTTCTCCTTTTACTCTGCATTTATGACAGCCTGTCTGTGGAAACAAGTGGGCCTGGTAACTTGTCACTCACTGGGGTAGAAATCTTGTTGGGAATTGGGCTGAGATTTTCTAACCCTCAGGCAGAGGCTAGCTGAACCACTGCGAAAACACGTTAGTCTTTGTGAAAATAAGAGGGGATTTTTGTCACATAAAGCAGGTCCATGGCAGCATTTTGTGTGATATCAAAGGAAGCTACTATATGACAAGTAACTTGCTCACAAAAAAGAAAGAAAAAAAGAAAAGGCTATACAAAAGACGTTTGTGTATCTCCCAAGGCAGCTTTCCATCAGGATGCTCTACTACAGAAAATTCTGTAATAACACAAGAGAGTGAGCATTGTTTCTTCTTTAACTATGTGGTTGCAAATGTCTTTAAGGAAATTTACAAATGCCTATCATTTTACCATTTGCATGCACTAGTTCTGACTGGCTGCCCAAAGTTCCCAAGAATATCTTAAATCCAAGTATTTAATAATCTCCTGAGTTGTCTGTTCCATATTTCAAAATACTAAAGCAGCAGTGCTTCTAGAGTTATAAATAACACAATCAGATATCACTGTATACTTCCTACTTTAGAAATAGATCACTAATGTGAAGAATATATTTTCAATTTACTGCTTTCAGATATGGTATCAAAGATAGCTTTTCAGTGTCATCAAGAAGCATATTCACAGAGAAGTTATATTTAGTAATGACAAGAAAGATGATTATTTTTTCAGGAGTATGGTTTGCATTTTAAGGCAAAATAACAAACTTAGTTGCACTTCTGGCTTTTAAGGATTTTTTTTGTTCGAAAGATTTCATGGTGACCAGCTTTACTCCTACCAAAGACAGTAAGTGTTTTGTTATAGATTCAAGTCAGTGCAATCAAGTAGGGCTGAATGTTTTTGGAAATTCCGCCTATCCTCCAGTATAATCCAGGGAGTGACTTAGATAATGTATTCATTTTGTATCTCCTACTTTTGCTGTGAGCTACTTTAGTAATTGTTGTTTCACACCTACGCTATTTTGAGTATTTTCATTTTGAAATATTGGCAATAGCTTTAAAACTGTCTCTTACTGTCTCTGTTCCATTCAGAAAATGAGACTTTTTCTCCTAATTCGCTTGAGTATTTCATGAGTCACCATTTCCCACCCCTCACTGCTTCCTATATCAAGAATGTGATCTATTTGCTGAGTTCATTTTGGATACAACTATTCCCATTTTCCAGAAACATTTTAATCTTGAGCCTCAGTTCTTCAAGTAAATAAAATAAAAGGTCAAAATACATCAAATGTTAAGCTTGGGACAGAACAAACCATATTCTTACTGACTTAAAGTATAAAAGAATTGTTCATTAGCATCTGAAAACTTCAGTCACAAATTCATTTCTGAAGTTAATGCGTTATTCAGCAAGCCTGTAAAATTGTCTGACTGGTATTTTTATGCTGCAATCCAAAGTGCACTCAGCTCCCTGGAGAAGCTCCTCTGTCCATCAGTGGGGTTTGGATGAGGACCAAAGAACAACGTGCGGTCAGGTAGGAGGCTCTGCCAGAGTGGAACAAGGCTATAGTCTCCAGCACAGGATGAACTGGCCAGTCAGGTCTATAAAGATTTCTTTAATAATATTTCTTCTGGCTGAGTCTCAGTCACCTCTTCTTTCTTCCGTTTTCATAATACTCGTTTTGGCAGAGCTGAGAAAATTCTTGTCTTTCACAAATGTTCTGAAAGTGTTGCATTTAAGAAAGTTTTGAAATAATAGGCTGCCCCAGAAAGGATTAAAATCCTCTATTTTTCTTCAGACTTATATTCAAACTCTGAAACAATTTAACAGAATGGAGGGCGAAAACCAAATAGCAGTGGCAATAACAGGAAAAAGTATCTTCAGGTAATAATGTGATCCTGTTCTAAAGAATGCTTGATATGATGTCTGCTTTAAAGTGCATTCATTTCAGTGCAATTCATTTTATTTTACTTCATCTATTAAAAATATTTAGAAAGAAATATTGATTGATAAGGTTAAAGTTTAAGTTTTTGTAATTTCAAACAAGTTCTACTGCTGACATACATATAGTTATATAACATCATATCAGAAAGAATGAATTTTTTTTAATGCAATTTAATATATATGAACACTGATAGTTTAGAGCAAAGAAGATTGGTGTAAGTATATATCCTATTAGATTTTTATAGTTCTATAAGGTGTAGAAAAATTGCAGTCATGTAGTCTGGTGGGGTATAGGAGATAAAAGAATTCAGACTAGTGGATTTTCTTTTTATTTTTCCAATGAAGACTGTTGAAAAAAAAAAGTCTTCTTGAAATGTCGACAGTATAATTTGTCAAAGTAGCAGCACATAGATGGACTCCACATCTGGACCTTGATTCAGTGGTTTTAAGTATGTGCTTAACTGCATACACGTCAATAGCTTCCGTTAGACTTATCAGTGCCACTCGCATAGTAATACTTAACAGTGCACTAAGGGCTTGACTGTTGCAAGGTCAAAACATTTGTTCACATTTAATGATTTTTGGAAGTCCTTCTCTGTTTTTAGACCTCACAGAATCTTTAGACGTCAAAGATGAAAGCTATTATGAGTTGGTTCTCATTAATGACTAATCAAATGCCTGTTCCCTAAAGTTCTAATACTGCTGTTATTAAGCACAGCATTAATAGTTCTGTTGGTACTTTCAGCTGGTATATGAGCTGGAGAAATATACTAAAAAAAAATAAAATAATCTGACATGAATAAAGAAAGTTCCTTATTAACTAGCTATTTTTAATATTGGGCTGTGGGACAGTCATTGATTTTTAAAAAAATGTACCTGTTATTTAAATGCATGGTCTGTGTATAACTGAACCTTGACATACTAATAGGCTTTTAAAATGCATTATTCTACCATACATTACAAATGAAGTGGCCAATTTTAAATAGTCCCTAAAGTGCCATACATTTTAACATATGCAAGAAAGTAATTAAAAACGCAAGGTAATAGATGGCTCAGATTTAATGTGTTTGCATCAGATTTACATTATCCAGAATACCAAGAACCACAGAACTGTATCCTAGAGGTTTCACTGCAAGTTACTAATTTTTCTGAACTACAGATAGGTAGGAATATATATCTCTTAAGATTGCAGGCAATGCAGAAAGTTTTGCTTGGTTTCTTAGAAACTGAGACTCTTTCAACATGTGGAGAAATAAGAAGTTCCATAAAAATTATTTTCCTTGGGCACTCTAATAAAACTGAGTAAGACTTTATTCTCTTTTATGGTGTACCTGGTGCCATCCAGTTGTTGCTCCACAGCTTAGCAATAACTGCATTCAAGGGTGTCAAAAAGTAACTGATATTCAGAATCAAAGTTGCTCTATAAACACAGTGTCTGTGATTTATTTGGATAATTCTCCAAATGAAAAGAAGAAGTAAGAATGTATTATTTCCCTTTGTGGCCTTAAATTAGTATTAATAAGTACTAAATCAGGGAAAAATGAGGAAGTAGTATGTGTTTGTGAGTAGAAAGAAGTGTGTAGTGTAATGGTATGGATAAAAAAGGTACATTAGACATTTATTTGCAGATGTACTTCCCACTTTCTGTAATTGCAAGCTAATTTGTCCTAAGGCCTTTTTCGTACTTCCATGAAACTCCATCTTCAAGCAGGAGGATTGCCTTCCCCTGCTGATAAAGGAATGCAGCTCCAGTATCATACTGTTCAGTTCCAAGGAAACATTTCTTATTCCTAACCTTACTTGTATTAGTGGCCAGTAAATATCAGGTTTTGGGTTTGCGCTAACAGCATAGTGAATTTCCTGAAGACAAATGGCTATTGCTGAGCCTCGTACCTATGGATAAGCAAGATATGATCTTTTATTTGGTATTTACAGGTAGATTCACTGCCTAAACTATCGTAGAGTCCTTACCTTCATTAGATGGTGAGACACCTTACTGAAAAAATGTCTCTGTTCCAATATGAGTTCATCTCCTTCAACATTTGTGACAAGAAACATAGAGCATTGCAGGCAGGGATGCTGCAGTGTTTTATACATGACATAAAAACTTCCCTGTTTTTGTCAAAATGTAGTTCTGCTGCCTTGAGAAAGCTATTTAGCTCTTTTTATAGCTTCCCTGCATTGGTGGCTTGTTGATAGATATCTGTATCTTTTGTTATATCTGGCTGAAAAATACACAGTGCACTATTGCTAGTCCCTAACTGCATGACCTTGTGCTTTTTACTGTAACATTTTTCCCTTTTCTATAATTTCACATCTCAAAATACTCCTTTTCCTTGCATAATACTAGAATTTACCATGCATTTTAGGTTTGCATTGGTAGGAAATTTATCACCATATTTCTACATTTTCTGTCAGGATGACTAATGAAAATAATGCAAAAGGTTGTTCACAAGACTGATCCTTGAAAAGCCATATCAGAAACATGCCTCTAGCCCCAGCTTTTAATACAGTCTTTATTACCCCCACTTCACATAGTTCCTTACTCATCTTATAATTCTTCTAAGTATTCTGCATATTTCCTAAACTTCCTATATGCCATGGTGCTTAATTTGGCGTGGACATCCAATGCTATTTCCTTTTTCTAGAAAATAAGCTTAATAAATACTTATTCTGGCTAGTCAGTCTGTAAATTAAAAGAAACCAGAAAATTACCTTACACCGGCATTTGTTCATCATCAGAACATTAGCACATGCACCTAGTTTTGTAGTTACATAAAAAAATCATTTTGGGATGAATCTACCAGGATATGTCAATTGAGGTCTTCTGGCAAGAATGCTAGGACAACTATTCCTGAAAATTATGCAGGATGATTTAATGGTTTCCAGAATTATGTGCTCCCAGTTGATTATAGATTTGTTTAAGAATAAAAAGAAACACATATGGCTTAGGTTAGAATACCTACATAGTTTAAAGTCAATGAATTTCAGATATCTTGCTCTCTGATGGCAGTTCCTTGTTAACGAGAAGTGACTTACACTGAAGTCCTCAAAATGACCAGTCAGTGGTCCAAAACATATTCATAAATGGTTTTCAGGCAGGAAAGTATTTATTCGCAACATTTCTCCTACTGAATGAATTGGAAAGTAGGACCTGTGTCACTTGTTTTGAAATAACTTGGTCCTGATTCTAATGACAAAACTCCGGTTATCTTCAACTGGGAGCAAGATTGGATTATATAGTATTTGTAGTAGTAAATTTCTTTATGGTTTTCACATTTTCCTCAGTTATAAATGTAAACCTTCCTCTGTTATAAATACAAGTGTTCATTTTGCCAAGTCCAAGCCTAACAGAAAGTCTGCCATTTCTTGAGTGAATTCTTCACTTTATGAGCTGGTTCTTCTGCTTCAGACTCTGGGTATCTTCTGTTGGGTTTGGTATTCTGTACAGATCAAAAAAAAACCACTGAGAACAGTTACTTACTACCCCCATGAAGACAGCAAAATCCAAAGTATGCCCTTTCTTTCTGTGAAAAGTTTCTGGAATGCAGAGAATTTGGCATTGTAGGAGGTCACACTGGAAATTATCATCATATCCTTCAGGGCAGCTCAAATTATTTCCTCTCTTCACAGTTTTTTTTCTGGTCTACTAACACTTCCTTAAAATCTGTATGAAAAACTGTATCTGATCTGAAAGTGTTTATCTGGGGACCGGGAAAATCACTGCAGAGAGAGGGAAGGGAAAGAATGGTCAAAATATGGGTGGTTTTTAAAGGTTCTTACATTTTATTCTCAGAGCTTTATCAGAAATTATAGCTTAACATCAAATAGGATACAGGTATTGCGAGACATTGTCTATATCTGAGTTTTCTTCAGGAAATGGTCTGGAGTTGGAATCAAATGCATAACAATCTTCATGGATATTCATATGCACTGGTGACAAAAACAGCTGATATGCTACTGGATTGCTACATTTTGCTCACTGTATATCTTTTTGAAGACATTTGGTGGAAAAAAAGATGGAGATGACTGCCAGAGAGGTTGTGGAGTCTCTTGATTGTGGAGTTATTTGAAACCTGGAGGTCCTGGTGACCTGTTCTAGTTGACAGTGCTTGCACAGAAGCGTCAGCCTAAAGGACCTGAGGAGGACCCATCCACCTTAAACTATTCTATGACACAATATTGGTAACCAACAAATGTGACCCTTTCTTGCAAGGAGATGAAGGCTGAATTTAAAACGCTATAGATAGGCTAACCTCATGGCCTCTTTATTTGGACAATATCTAGGCCTTCATACCAGAGCATGTCAACTTCCAAGATCCAAATCTGAACCTGACCTCAGTATTTTTTTACAATCTCTGTTGTTTTGTTGGTATTTTAAAAATACTGTCATTTCTGCTATTCTACAAGGTCAGGCGATATATGCTATTTCATGAGCCACCAAGGTTGGTGCGAACGTAAAAAAGATCAGATTTGAGTGGTTTGTGCCAGCAGATCCAACTGCTGTTCTCTATTCTCCATTTAGTTAAAGATATGCTGTCACTAAATTGTAAGCCTTGAAAGCTCATTTGTTTCTTCTGAAAGAGCAAGGTACAAAAGAAGACATGGTGATGTGGGACCTACCTGAAGATGTGTCTAGCTAACATCATAGCTTTGGGGCTCTGAGAACTGGACCAGGGGGTAGGAAAGAATTTGTTTGGTTTGCAGGGTTAGTGAGTGATGGATGAGGAAAAACTGGGATGGCATCTAAAATTCATTAATCATTTTTGGGAAAACAAACCAACCAAAAAAAAACAGAACAAAACCTTCTTGGCTTGGTTTTGTTTGTTGGGTTTCATTTGCTTTCATTGTTTTTGTTTCAATACTCTGCTGGGAGAGCTTTGTTCAGAATTATACCTTTACAGCATACTTCAGTAGTTCTTTTTCTGCTCCTCCCATATCTCCTTTTGCCCCAGCTACTTATTTTCTCCATGGTATTAACTATCTTTTGGCATAGTCAAGTGCTGTGTGTTGCACATTATCTGTCTCAACCTTATTCAGAGAGAGTGGAATTTTGATCTGAAGGGAAAACTGGGTTTGAAGCCAAGTCCTATGGAATCAGTCTTGTAAGGGATTTTGAATCTCAGCAAGCTTTTCTTAAATAATACTTCCACTTATTTCAACAAGTTTTCCTTTCATATGTGCTGAGAAATGACTTATACAATTCAAATGGGGAAAATTAACTGCAGCCATATCTGACATTATAAGAAGCACTCAAATATAGCATATTCTTTTACACAGGTTTATTGAATTTTTAATTCAATGCAATTATTTTTATTTTTCTTAAAATTATTATTTTATTTTATTATTTTTTTTATTTTTATTAAAATGATGTTTAATTCATAAAAGAAGCAGAGAGGATTACTGGAATTTTTTGATAAACAATATATGTTCCTGGAGTGACTCCTCTAAATTGGCTTACGAAAAGAGACATAAATATGTTAAAGTGAGGAGCGCATTAGGTAAGGCTTAAACTGATATTCAGTTTCAGTTCCAGTTGCCCTGAAGTCTCTAAGGGTAGCATAACTTGGAGAGCTCATGTGAATGTGTATGTTATGTATCTGTTCTACATTTGTGGTGCAAGAGCCTACTGTATGGTTTAAGGAAATAAATTCACAGCTTTTAGTAAAGTGTCAATGGGACTAGCAGGACTGTGTGAAATTAACACATATAAGGCGTATTCCTCTCTGTCCAACAGTTAAGTGTTTACCTGGGACTCTGCCAGTGCTGATATGAAATGTTATTACTGCACATGGTTTAAGCAGTGTACATTTACAGCAGAGAAAAATAATGTTTTAGGTTGCTTTAATTTTCTGACAAGACATTTTTTAATTAAAGGTACAAGATACATGTGAAAGTAATGATCATTGAGATTGAACAGTGAAAACTCAGTTATTTTTCCCATAGCAGAGCAGTAGCACAACTCTGTAAATAACCTCAGTGGAAACACAAGTGGAAACCAGGGCACTTAGAACATGCCTCGGTGGCTTTTTTCCCCACTCTCGCTTTGCCCGACCTGTACTTTGACAGATAATTAACTCTGACAAGAATATTCCCGTGCTGTGGAAGTATAGGTCTGAGATTTTGAGAATGATTGTACTTCACCATCTAAGTGTTCAAGTCATTAAGGGAGGAAAAGTGACTTTTGTTATCATTTCAGTTTTCCTTGCATTAATTCCTATGGGTTTCTAATAACATTGGCAAAGCTCACACCATGCTGTGCTGAGAACAGGCAGTCTCCATGAACTTATCTCTCACCACCCACATGCTGCTCAGGAACTGCTCAACACTTGCCAGTTCAGAGCACCTTCAGGCTTCATTTCCACATTTTCTGAGTTTGGCTTGCTTTATGAGTGCCGAAGTGTGCTTTGACAGTAAGGCAGAATTTGCATTAATTGCCCTATAGAGTGGTTTGAGGGTACAGCATGAGAGGGTGAAAGCTGTAAGATAGACAGAAAACCTAGAAATAGCATTGGCTCTTGAGAAAAAGCACGGTGTAAAAGAGAGCAAAACCACAAGTAGAGGCTTAAAGTACATAGCAAGGCCCTGCTGTCTGTAACTCTGAGACTTTGCAGAGTTTTATCTCAACTTCCAGAGAAAAAATGGACAACTGACCATAAGCTGAAAAGGTTTACAGGGGGGTGCAAATTAATTCTGAGGAAGTGGAGCCCAGAGTGAGGGACAGGAGTGAAATTAGTTTACTGAGTAAATTAACAAGCTGAGAACAGCAGGTATGTCAGCATGATACGATGTCTTTCTTGCTCCTGCATTTTGGCTCCTATTTCCTATCTTTGATATGCACCTTGCTCTTTGAGTTTTCAATGTATAGGAAATCTTGCCTGGCTGTGATACTCACAGGAAAAAGTACTTTTTAATTTGTTCTAGTGTCAATACATTTCCTTAAGCAGGATTGGGCAGGCATCTGGCATTCACAAAAGTAGTGGTCTTTGAAACTGGACCACTGTCATCTGACAAACCTACATGTTAGGAGAGGTGATTTGATCGTAAATTCTCTGTGTAATTAATGACAAGAACAAATAACAGGACTTTCTTCACTCAATAGGCTTTACAGTCTGGGCTCATCCTTATCCCTGGAGTAGAAATAATCTACTGTTTATAGTTCTGAGACTTCTTCACAGGAAATTTATACATCAGGTTTCTTTGTAGAAGCCCTGTTAATGGACCTAACCAAGAATGCATTTCCCTTTACAATGTTTCAAGTCTGTGAAAAGGCCTTTCAGGCTCTCAAGAACTCTTTCTATTGTAAGTCTGTATATGCTTTTCTTCAGTGAAGAATTCACATTTCAAACATATTTCTGAGAGAAACTAGGGGCTATCTTATCCTAGGAGGTCAATGGACAGAAGTATCTATCTAGACCAAATTGCTTCTAGCTTACTCGATGACAGAAAAGGAATGCCTTACTATTGAAAGGCTTTGAACGTCTTCACAACTGCCTCTTCAGTAACCAGTCAGAATTGATGACTCTTTCAGACATCTGACTTCCTGGGAAATGTCAGTATCTGAAATAAAATTATGGTGCTTAGCCCTCTGCCCTATTCTTTCAGAAGCAGAATACTATATTTCCATTTCCTTAGCATGGAAGAATTTGACATTTGCTATATGGGTCTGATGACCCTTGCTTCCTTGTATATGAATGTCTACGGAGTACACAAACTCAAGAATAGCCCAGCATAGAAGGGAATTAAGGAATGAAATTGTCAGATTAGATTTAGGTCTTCCTCAGCGCAATAATTCCCAGGTATATGTGTCTTATTTGCAGATGATAATCAGGGAAAAGCAAGAAACAAAGGAAAGAAGCTTCAGAAGGGAACTTCTTTTACAGAGATAGGACTAACTTGATTCATGGATTAGGTCTGTAAGCACAAACACTTCTCCATGGTTGGACACTTGATGTAGTAGACTTTCCCTACTTACCTGTTTCTCATTCCCAACATTTTTTTCTTATTTGTTTTTGAAATGGGGTAGCTGTTTTTTGTAATTCTCTTGTTAGAGACTTCTATAAATTTCTTCTGTGCTCTCAGAGGCCTTAACTTTCTTGAAATGAAAAGATTTTCCATTTAATACTACACTTTTCTTTCTCTTTTTCTTATGTCTCATGCCTCTCTCAAATTTTGCACTTTCCTTTTTTTCTTGCCTTCAGCTGCTCTTCTGATTTCCTTCTTTCTTTTGCTTCTTTGCTCTTAATTGCTGCTTTTAGAAAGCTGAAGTGAAAAAGGGGCTTAAATATTCTTTGCACAGAAATAACAGACATTAACTGCAATATCTCTGAACACCTACCAAAAGCTAGGGAAAGAAGACTTTCTTTTTTCTCTACTTTAAACTGTGCTTTAAGCAGTCTGGGAGTGCATCACTGTGTTCTTAGGTAAAATGCCTTGATGTGAAGTCAGTAAATTGCTGTTAAAAGACATTGTTAGGGGTCTGTAATGCAACAAAACAATACAAATTAGTAAATCTCAATGGATACAGTTGGAAAAAAATGCCAATTATGTGATAATTATAGGTCAGTTTATGAAACTTCATAATTCTAAAGTTTTAGCTATGTATCTTATATTTTTAAGTACTTAATGGGGCGATAGTAGCAGGAAGCTATCTCGGACCAATATCATTATCTGAAAGGTTGTCTTTATTTTTTTTTTTTAATTTTTTTTTTTTTTTTTTTAGAAAGTAAGTGAATTTACATTAAATCAGAGAGATGGGATTTACACTGATCCTGTAGGATGATTAGTGTCTTCTGCCACTGAATGATCGATTCCTGAGGCAGGCATTCATGGTCTTGCAGGAGTGACCACTAGAATGTTTCTTTAGGCTAGTTCATCTTATGCTGGACTGTCACAATAAGTAACATGCTTAGCCTGAGGGGAAAGTAAGAGGAATGAGCTTGTTTAGATAAGTTTTGCTATTTCATACCAACTTTACCCCTTTCATGCGTTCCCTCCTAACTACTCCTTTGCATGCTGTCTGCACATATGTTAACATGTTCAGGCTGGGAGGAAATGTTCATGCATGTTGGGAAGACTGTGTGTGTCCATGTGCATACTTTCTGCTTTTTCCAGTGCACATTTTCTCTAGCTGATAATTGCATTTCATTTGAATCAGTGATGCAAAACACCTAACATTCCTGACATTGGATGAAGCAGTTTCATGAGAAGCCCAGGGTAACGGTAAAATTCTCTGGGAGAATAATGAAAACCTTACAGAATTATAAAAGCCCCAGTGATCTGTACCCTGACTACTTACTCTTGTTATGCTGTCTATCCAGAAAGGATAAAAATACCTGTTCAAAGAGAATTTTTACCCCAAATCTTCCTGTCATGATCTTGATTCAGCAGTGCAGTAATTCAGTGGGAACTCTAGCAGGTTTTCACCTGGGACAGATTAAAAATATAATCAGATCCTTCCATGTTAGAATTTCTCTGTTGTGTTTTAGTGAATGTGTGTATTTCAAAAGACGTGAGAAGTACAAGACATGGGCATCATAGCTTTGAAAGCCCTCTGTATGGTATTCATTTGTAAAGACACAAAGCATAATGGGAATTATTGGAGAAAGAAAAATATCTTTATCTGCAGATGAAATTTTCACCTCCAAATTAAGCACAAAGTGGGATGACTGAATTGTGCATCCTAACTAGGGAGTGCGGGACAATAGAATCAGGAAGTCTGTTTACTTTTTTTTTTCATGGAAATTTGGTCAGTGGCAGATGATCTGAGCCTCTAAAAATGAACAGATAAAGTTGAGTATGAGCAGAGATGAGCTTGGCATAGAGGAAGGCAGAAGGACATCAGGATGTTCAGACAAAATTGGATAATCTTTTAAAAAGCATCAGAATTTTATAGTCTTATCCAAATCAAACTCTTTGTTCATCTACTCTTATTACTTTACCCCTTGACTTGGCAGTTATCCCTACATATAGCTTCTATGCTGGTACACATCAGTATTTAATCTTTTACTTCAAACAATGAAGGAATTATTTTACATCCTTTCCATGTGTTCCTTATTAGTATCTTGAAAGCAGAGGGACCGACCTCCCAGCATTTCCTGCTCAGAAAGCCTTCAGTTCTAAATGTCTAGAGAATATTGGAAAATATTTGTTTATAAATGCATTTTTAGACCTTAGCTGCATATTCAGAGCCAGACTGGATATGAAGGATGTTTACAGTAGTCCATATAACCAAATCTGGTATGTGAGTTGTTCATTGCAGGAAGAAAGGTCTTGGAGATCCAAAGAAAAAGAGAACTCTAAGTTTGATGAAGTTTTGTTTAGTCAAAGATCTAAATAAATTCCTGAAGGTTTCTCTTGCTCTTAGCTACTTGACGCCTTTTAATCACTTACAGATGGCTCCTGTGGGACTGTTAGGAGATCGGAGAGCAAACATTCCCCAGACTTCCAAGCCACTTTATGCTAATGCCTTACTACAGCGCAGTTAATCCAAACAATGAATTATAAATCAGATACTTCAAGCCATTCTGCTACCATTTTGCAGAATGTAACTCCGCCCTTCAGGACCAATGGCTTAGGTCTCAGTTCAGTATACAGAAATAGGTGAGATCTGTGTGATCTCGTGGCTCTGAAGATTAATAACTGAATTCTAAATTTGCATGATACTTTTGCCTTATTTTGAACCACATAGCTTCCGTGCTTCAAAATTCACCATCTAACCTGAACTGCAAATCTCTGCATAGTTTTCAACACAGACAAGAAGGAAAGATAATGCCTTTTTCTTTAAATATATTTCAAAAGAGACAAAAATGGTGGTTGTAAAAACATAGCTGAGATTTTAAAACCGGAGCATGTACGCTAAAGAAAATTTGTCTGAATGTTAATTGCGGGATCCTGTATTTGGCATCTTCTAGCCATACACAAGTAGAATAAAAAGATTTTTTAGATAAGACTCTTGGGCTCTTATATAATTTATTTGTTATTATAAATGCAAAGTCATTTGTAGATGGGCTTGCTGGGAAATAGAATTGTTTTTCAGAGAAGTGAAATTTTTTCTTTCCTTTCACGCAAAACACATCAGCAGGGCTGTGTTGTCAGAGTTTTTCCCTCTGTAAAGAGATATTTGAATTGGGTTTGAACAGAAAAAAAAAAAAAGCAACAAACAAACAACAGACTTTCAACTATTCTAATCAGCGTGATTTTTAGTATTTCAGCATCATAACAATTACAAAAATACCCCAGCTATGTAATGAGGGAAAATGTCAATATACATTGCTTGTGTATTCAGATATTAAAAGGATTATTCTGTCTCTTCTCCCAGGGAATGGCTCTTTCTCATTCAATAAAACTCAATCCGACCAATAAGCATGTCCATATTTTTGTGAGGAATTGCTTAAACTTACCATTCCTACTTTATATTTTGATTGTAAAATGCATTACCACTTTTCAGCTCAGTTTTCTACTGTATTTCAGTGATTGCATCCTAAGACTTATTTCTTACCATCTGTCTAAAGAATTGCTGTGCTTTTTTGTCAGCTAAATTACAAAGCTGTACAGTATTTAATTTTATATTTTTCCCATGTAGAAATTATGACGATTTGAAACTTCTTCAGCTGTAGCTTTTTTCCTGTCTTACGTGGACATCCCAAAACTCAGCAGACAGTTGTTATCAGGGATTCCAGCATGACTTATTTCATCCAGCCTGGCAAAAACACAGCTGAATATCAAAGGGATATTAACATTTCAGTTTGCCAAGAGTGGCAGATCTGATTCAAAGCTGGCCCAGAAGACTTCAAATAATGGCCTATTAAAGAAAGGTGGCAGATTATTTCATGCTGTGTTTCATGTGCAATCTAAAAGCATGCTGTGAGACCTGGCTAAAGCTCCAAAGAGGAAAATACATCTTGTGGCAATATTCAGCTAACAAAAAGCAAGAGAAGGATGCATACAAATCTCAGTACATTCCTTTAGTCCATATTCATAGGCTGGGATAATAATTAGTAAGGATTTTTGCCTCTCTTTTGGCTCACAAGTTGCTTGCAATCACATCGTAGGGCTGGGCAATGTCTTCATTCATTCTTGCTGAATAACTTCTGTGAATAATTTGCAGCTTCTTGCTTGTTCACTAGCATTTCATCAGTCACAAGTATTTGATATGCAAGCTGTTTCCTTTAGAAGCACAGGTCACAGAGTTTGTCTGCACCCTTGCTGGGTCAGAATGAAAGTTTGGATGCAAATTTTTCTGATGATGAATTTAATAGGTTTTTCCATTTGAAGATAGTTGCATTTACCAGCAGAACATGGTTCTGTCAGTGTTTTTCTGATCAGTTCTAGTGTTGAATCTCTGAAAAAATAATTAGCTAAAGGAAAATCCAAACCATATGTCTGTACCTGTCTCTATAAAATGACGTGCATATACAAATATCCAGGAAGTACTGTGGATCATAGGAGCCCTATTTAGACTAAATTAAACATGCTTTGGATCTCACAGTTCTTGGAAGGCACTTCACTGGTCTAATACACTAGTTCAGACTATTAATGGAAAATATTGTTTTTCCAGTGTGCATGCCAAAACCCACACTTAGTGGAGCTGTGGAGAGGAAACTCGAGAGTGGGTGATGCATGCTATTTCCTATCTTGGGTCTGCCTGTCTGCTCTTGCATCTCCAATAAATCTCCGCAGCAAAACTCTTTGTGCTGTAATAAACTCCGTACATTAGTCTTACGGGGGCATGGGGTAACTTAAGCACGATCTTTGCAGTTCAAAAAGGAGTGAATGCATCTTCTTAGTAATGGGAATCAGATTTCTTGCTCTGAGTGGGAGGCACTTTTTTTTCTTCAGTGCTTCCTGTGACTGATGCAATTTGTAACCTCCCCCTTTAAGTCCAATGCCAACTTCTTGTTCCGTTTTAGCTTTTCAAACTCAAAATGAGTGCATTCACTTGAGAAATGCAAACAGGGTTGTGCATCATTAGCCAGGGTTCAAGGTGTCTTGGCTGCCAGGGTTGGTGTAATTTTCAGTGTCATTCAACACACATTCACTGCTGAGTAAATTTACATAATAATTTCTAATTATTTGCTTTGATCAAATCCCATCAGCCTGTGGGCAAGACACTGGAAAATACGACTAGAGCAGATGAGATGCAGGTGAGAATGTGGTGGGCATTTGCAGCCATATGTTGAAAGGGTGTTAGCTACGGGATCACTATAAGGGAAAGTCAAGGTCTCTGGAAAGGCAGATTGACACTGAGTAACGCTGACGCTAAACCTCCCTCATGCTTCCTCTTTACTGTTGTTTCTGTTGCTATCGATTGGCATTTCCTAGCTTGGTTCTTGCAGGAAGCAATGTACACGAGCAAGAGCTGGTCCCCTTGCAGGCTGCTCATCACAGTGGCCTCGGGCTATCAAGACAAGAAGTTGCAAACCCTCTCTCTGTGACACAGTCAAGTTCCAGCAAGTCCCACTGTGCTTGCCAGCAAAAGGCTTGCACATGACATAAGCATCATCTAGCAGGTACTCTAGGTATCTCAACCTAGGAGAGCGAAGATGAAAACAGCATGGTTCAGGGATCATAGCTAGCAGTGATCTCCTGGGATCTTCAGCCACTGAAATTTTAAAGTGTTAAGAAAGAACAAGTCAGATTTCTGAATATGCTTGTATTTAGCAAGGTGTATTTAGAAGGGACGCATTTGTCATTTATTTTAATAGTAGTCCTGGGGTGCCTTTTTTTTTTGAAAGCAATTTTTCATTGAAGTAGAGTTATTGTAATAGCTAATCCTTTCAGAAGCATGTTTTATGAGCATTTTTTGGGGTTACAAAATAGCCAAAAATGAAAACATTTGAAAGAAAAAAAAGCACATTTTTCTTGCAATGTTTTCCCATTATTGAAGAGAGATCATTTTCAAGTCACTATGAACAAAAAAACAAACAGAAAAATGAAATCAACTATACAGACAGCTTTGCTTGGGAAGAGGATCAGTTATCCACAGGGCAAGCAAGACCCCTGGATGCAATAGCTTTTAATGTGCGTGAAAATCTGGTCTGGGGAAAACTATTTAACTTTATTAATCTCCAAGAACTGTTTCGATGATGTCTTTTTAAACAACTTGTTCCATATAAATTGAGGGATTTTTTTTTACTAACTCAGCAATATCTGGGAATGAACTGATGAATATTTTCTCACATCTGCCTACACTCACTGATGACATTTTCCTAATGTCAGAGACAAGCAACACTTTTTTGCGGTGCTTTTTAGCTTCTACTTTATTGTTTTGAGCTTAAACTGAGTTCAAAAGCTACCAAAACATTTCCAGCTGGGAGAGAGGAAGGTGCAATAGCTAAGCTTATGATGGGCTGAATATGCCATTCCTCTTTGAGTTGCAGGAGGAAAAACCTACAATATTTGTTTCATGTTATGGTTATTAAAAGACGAGTTCTCATAGAACTCTTCAGTGTGGGAAAGAAAATTCAGACAGGGCACGGAGAACAGCAGCTTTGTAATTCATTGCATGTATGAGGTCCCTAAGAAAAAGGTTACAGTCAGTGGATAAATGGATATTCCTTGCCTCCACAGAATAGTAACAATTATTGTGTCTTAGGAGACATGATTATAGTTATGGTAGGGGAATAGTTTCATCCTTCCATGACTGGCAAATAACATTTCTTCTTTCTTCTTTGTAAGAGAGATTAAATTCTTTCTTTTGTCAAGATATATCCTCATTGTTATAGGAATTGCTTAGGAGAACAGTCTTCAGAAGCTCTTTTCCATGTATCTGAAAAGATGAAGAATGATGCTCTGCAGGATTATAAATCCCTGAGAAGTAGACAGGAGTTTTATCTTTGTCTATTTATTACATAACATTTCATGCAATGACACAGGTTTAACAGGGAGGCAACTTTTGGTTTGCAGAAACATTTGAGTTTATGCTTTACCATCGGCCATCAAGAACTCGGCTTTCTGCAGTTCTCAGATGAGGTGCACACCTGCAGTTGCAGAAACAATCTGTTAACTGACATAGAGGCACTTTGTAGTTTGTTATATTTAGACACTGGCCAGTTTTGGGGATCCTGAAGTACCTAACTTCTGCCCATGGATTCACACCTAGCAAATATCCAGATATTTCAAGGGTATAGATTGTTCTGCTGTCCATCAGTGTGGCAGGATAAGGGCTGTGGTGGTGCATTCTTTCCAATTCCCTCTTTCAGTGCTCCCCACATGACTGGTGAAAGCAGCACATGTATGATGTTTCCCCTCTCCCTTCTTCTCCCTGCACCTTGCCCCAGGGTTGTGATGCAGGAGAAAACTATTTTCAATGAGACTAAGTAAAATCAGATGTGGGAGTCACTCAACCACCTATGTGCTGTGCTTACCAGAGTTATTTCTTAGTCCGTAACTGCACTTAATCCATGTGATTTGAGTGTATGTGTCTGTGAGATGTGGACTTGAACAACAGGTCAGGTAATGGGCTAAATAAACTTTGCATAGTAAACTGGTATGTGCTCATGAGTCAGATGTAACAGGAGTTAGGTGTGCATTTCCTTAGAGGGATAGACCTCCACTTCTCTGGAGTGGTATTCAGCTTGCCTGAAAAGTGTGAATGCATTTCTGTGTCCTGTTGTAAGAGGTTGCTGGAGAATGAGGGTTACCATAGCAATACAGAAAAAATTTGAACAGCTAATACTTCCTCCGTAGCTGAATAGAGTGGGTTGAATAGCAGAATCTGAAATCATCATCTTTGGCACAACTAAGTTCATTGTAGATGTATTTATTAAATGTTTTCTTATATCACACTGCATATTCTACCGGACCTCAAAGCGCTGTGCCAGTGTAATATGTAATCTGGATCAGCAGCACTCAAAGGCGGGCATGTTTAAATTGAGTGATGACAGCTGAGTACCACAGCATAAGATGATTCAAACCCTGGTGAAGGACCAAGTGTGACAGCAAGACAACTATCAAGTGATGTTGTGTCCACTTGGAAGGGATAAGAACGTTGGTTTTGACATTCCCTTCTTCAGTCAGACTCTGCTGTAAACTGTGCATATTATAGAAGCCTGAAAAAGAAACTTGTAAGGAAGCTTACTGCTTTCTCTAAAGCACCCACCGTATAAATCACCTTTTATTTTTTGTCTTGATCCATCCTGTACTAGTCTTCTGCCACTGACAATAGCCAGTATTGGATGCTTTCAGAAGCTGTACAGAGCAGGGAGATGGTTCTTCCTTCTCTGGTACACCTGTCCAGGAGTTAACTCATCAGGCAAATTGCATAGTTGATATGTTAATGAGTTGATATGTATTTGGTGGGTGCGTGTTTTGTGTTTGGGGTTTTTATATTATTTATGTATGTATTTTTATTATCTAGCTGCTTAAAATCATGAGACTGTCTTACAGCTCACTTTTAGGTTGACTACCTTGAAGAGTTTTATGTTGTTGCTAAACTTTACCTTGTCATTACTGATTTTTTGTTTGTTTGTTTGTTTGTTTGTTTGTTTTTTTAAACAGTTTAGGACAATATTGAACACTGTGGGTGTCAGAACAGATCCCTGTAGGATTTGTGACGGAAAAAGTGTTTCATCAGTTGTGAAAATTGAATATTTAACCCGTTTCCTATCTTCGAATAGTGATTAATTCACAAGCAGATGCTCTCTTTTTTTTTTCCTTTCATATGGTGCAAATGAATGCTTTAGATCTTATCTAAAGATCTCCACTCAGTACTAAATCCAACACTAATTCTTAGGGAACTTGGAGATTTTCTATACGATTTTTTTCCAGCTTAGGGAAATACAGTTACTTAGTTGCTGAGGATAGTAGTTTTCCCCCATAACTGAGAATCACAAGTGGTAGATACCCAGGTTTCTCCTACAAACATGTCCAAAACACTCCAAATATTTAGGTCCAGCTTTTCTGAGCTTTTAGCTTTTATGCCATATTCACCTGCAGAGACATTATTCCAGGCATAGCAGAGTTAGCAGGCTCAACAGTCTCACAGCAAACACATTGTTCTGAAGTAAGTTTGTTATGAACTCACACTGTCTTCAGTGCTGACAGAGGCTATTTCATTTTTGCTGAATACTGTGCAAAGTAATGAATCCGGCTATGGACTTGCAAAGTTACATTATACAGTCACCCAAGGGGGTTCTCCTTGTCCTTGCTGTGCATACAGAAATGTGCAGTCTAGCAAGTAACTTGTATGTGGCTGCATATTTTATTTTTTCTCTGAATACTGTGCTGTCAAAACATATCTGTCCCATCACGTGGAGGACGTGTGTATCAAACTATAACTAAATCCCTTTGAATAAGAATATGCTGCCTTAATTGAGACCTTTTTTTGATTTTCATCTTTTTCTTTTGTAATTATCTCGATTGCTTTTGGTAGCACATGATGTCTTCTTACAGGCACTGCCCACAGCTTTACGTGCAGACAGGCTCATGGCTGGCTGGATGCTTTCATAATCAGTGGCATCTGTGTTCATTCATAAGCTGACATGCTCACATAGCTGGGCTTAATGGTTGGTGACTTTCAGGAGAAATCCGGTTGTTTTTATAAACCACACATTTCTGCAGCATCCCCCATAAGCTGCGATATAGTTTTACTTGTCAATAATCACAGTAGCTCTGCACCTTATTCTTTTGGGTGTCATCTCTGTTTAATGTCGATGTCTTTTAAAGCATTTCTAGTTTTTTAATTGTGCTTTCCCTTTGAGATAGTTTCATGACTGACACAGAAGTTGCATTTTTACTGTATGAGCATCTTTGACTTGATGGTCCCCTGAATAGTGATAACACAGAGACTGAGGAGGAAACAAGCTGTCAGCAGATGTGGAATTTTACAATGCGAATAGATTCAATTCCCCATTCTTGTTATATCTCTGAGATCGTCACAAGTGAGATACAAAATTACTGCAATGAGATATCCATAGATAAAAAAGATGGGTAAGAAGGAAATACGTGTGTCCCCACTTCTGGTTTGAACCAAAACTCTGAAGGCAGTTAGCTCTTGCACCTCATCTTTAGCATTCTACTGCCCTGTCAGCTATATTTTCTCAAATGAATAAATAGTGCTTCTACCCTCTCTAAATTTTAGAGAAATTTAGTGTAATTGCTGACATTGCCTCAGAAGATTAGGCAGCCAAAGTGCTTTGACTTTCAATAAGATAAAAATCCTTAGTGATACATACTCACTACAGTATTAACAGGCTCTATTTCTTTTTTTTTTTTTTGCTTTGTCTTTCTGTCCAGATTCCCACTCATACACCAAGGTACATGTCAGCAACAAATAATAATATTATCAGGTCTAACTAGCTTGCCTTGATTCCACTCCTGTTTGTGCTTTCTCCCACAGTAGTGCTGAGGCATGTTGAAATAGCAAGTATTAATAATCCTCTAGTCACTTCCTGCAAATCCTCCCTTCCCTGCTGCAGCCCCAGAAAGATAGCTTAGGGACTAACCAGAGAGCAGCTGAGCTTTACAACATGCAGGAGATGTCCTTAGAAATTTAGTGGCATACCCTCAGGAGTGCAACAGCAGAGCACAGAAGCACGAGGATGGCTTTAGAAAGTGTCTGTGAACATCTGCTGCTAAGCTAACCCAGATGCTTTGGCCCCAGTGTCAATTATCCAAGTTTATGCTATAGTCCAGGCATGTCACAGATCCCTTTTGAAAAGGGGGCTTCAGTTGCTAAGTGATGTCAGAGTATTAGTAACTTTATGATCTCAGCCTACTAGCTTTTGCCCAAATCCAGAAGAGTTGCTATAGATGGATGAAAGTTGAAACAGTATTTCGGGCACAGAAACCTACAAAATCATATTGCTTCTACTGTGTAAATCTTAAAATTGTTACAAGATAAGAAAAGTAGGGATACTTTTCTTATGTAATATCTTACAAATTTCCTGTTTCTGAAAGGTTGTGTAGAAAATACTGCATCCTGCAGATGTATCCCATTAGGAAGTTTAACTGGAAATTGCATATAGTTTCATAAAACTCTGTTTGTTGTGACCCCCAGAATCAGGGCAGGTAACAGAATTGTTGCTTCTTACATATTAATCTTCCTGTGAGAGCTCAAAAAGGAGAGATCCCCACTAATAACACATTCGGCACAGTTCTGAGGAAATGGATAAGAGAAAAACTTCACTAAATAATTAAAATATTATTTCCCCCCAAAGCCCTACCAGCATGGACAAAAACAGAGAGGAAAGATTGCGGAATGAAACAGATGTGAAATACAAGGGTCCTTTAGAAGGCACTTGCAATAAAAAAAGAACACATTTATATTTTATAATGTGATCCCCAATCACCAAAGAAAAAGCATAAAATTATGCAATTCCCTATAGACATTCTGTATGATAGCACTACTTTAATAATTGAAAAAGAAATATTTTTTTTAAAGAATTCTTTGTATGACTCCCTCCTGCCTTCTGAATGCATTACCCTGACTGACTGGCAGAACTCCGTGTGAAGCAGTGTGATGGTGTAGTACCGGCTATGTTTTTTTTAACTTCAGTTTCCTCTCTTTTCTCTTATAACCCTGGATTTCACAAGATGATCTGACTGACAGCCTCTGAAAGTCACAGTCCCAGTAACATGGCATTTTCCAGAAGTGCACAGACAGGTGGAAGGGAAACTGAGTGAAAGATCCTGGGATTTCTTTACACAACTGCTCTCCTTTAATACTTAGGTCAAGTGGAAAACTGGTTACATTAAACATGCAGGTTCTGCAAGAGACTTTATGCACTTGGATCCGAATACAAATAATAACAACTGTGCATCTGATGTGCTATTTTTGAAATGTATACTTTCTACAGAGAGGGATTGGTTAAGGGTAGGGATTTGGTTTTCTTTGTTATTTAATCTAGTGAGCACTGACAGATAAATTTGGCAGTGAAAATATTTTCTGTGCTTGCTCTGTGAGACATCTTGGGTGATTGTTTTTCCTGCACAGACAGAAAATCTGTGTCCAGATAAAGCCTCACAAAACACAGGTTAATAGGAATACACAAAGAATGTGAGTGAATAACCAGTGTTTTTTGATCATGTCTTAATTAAGGAATCAAGACTACACCAGAAAACAATACTTAGAATAATGTGGCAAATGTTATAATGCATACAATGGAACTAATTTTCTTAGTGAAAATAAACAAATCTTGCTAAGAATATAAACACCTTTCAGTCTTTGAACTCCTATGCTGCTAATGTTATTTCTCAGATGATATTTTAACACTATGGCTTTACAGTAGAGCAAAACAGTAACTTTGGGATAGATACTCCCTTTTGTTATTAGGTGGGTGGGAAAGTAAAACTTCCTTAATTTGAAGAGGTGAAGGAGTTATCTCCACAGCTCATTTTCCTTCTTAAAATACTGTCTCTGACTAACTGGGAAGGCACGAAGTATCCTTGTATGTCTTCTGTTAGGCTAAGTTCCTGAAGAAGGAGCCTTGGGAGCTGATGTGGAATGTGAAGTACAGAACTTCATGCAGTTTCACCATTATTTATATAATGCAAAAGCCAGGATCACTGAAATAAACTAAATAGATTGGTACTCAGACCACTTGCTATTTGTTAGTAGATTGGCACTCAGCCACAAATGGAAAACTGTGATGAAGAAAAGCAGAATCATGTCTCCTTTTCAATGCTACCTGGAAAAAGCAGATGTTATCTGTTTTCCCTTTTCTTTTCTTTTTGCTGGTTCATTTTTCCATATAAAGAATGACACTACATTTGAATTCCTTGTCAATCCCAGCTTAAGTTCTTGGGATTCATTTTTCATGCACTGGAAAATCTGAATCTGGCTTTATTCATTTATTTATGTATTATTTAGATTTCTAAAATATCCCTCTGCCTTCCCACCATTATGCAAGTAGAGATTTTTCTAAAGATTTTTTCCCTAGATAACATCTTTTTTAAACTCAGTCTCTCCTCTTTTCATCCCTTCCGAAAATTAAACACGATGCAGTGATAAGGTATTCGGTACAAGGCAGTTTGATAACATTACCATCCAAGGTACTAGCTATTTTTAAGATCTATTATTTCATATTTCACTGCTTCTATCACTTTGTTCAGGCTTGAACTCCACAAGTCAGTCCTGATTATATCTGAAAATCATGCATTGGAAATGTGATCTATCTAATAAATGAACAAACAAGGGAATGGGAAGCCACAGGAAAAAATCACAGAACAAATTCTCTTTGCCGTGTTTTTGATTAAGGCTTTTCTTGGGTCATGTGGAAAACTAGGCACCTAAACTCATATTATGGAGTGATGCGACTTGAGTGTAAATCTCTAGTGTCCTTGTACGAATTGAGGAGAAATGGAAAAATGAACATCCTCTGCTGCCTGAAAAAAATGGGATGCATCATAGTACATTCGGCTCCAACCCTGTCACAGGATCACTACAACTTTCCAAGAGGGTTGGCAAACCTCACAGCTCTGTCCTCATTGCCTCCCATTTAAATAACAGCTTTCCCGTTCTGAAAACCCTGTCTCACACAGGAATATTTTGAAAAAGAAAATAGAGCAGATACTGAAGACTTTATTTTCTACACAGTTTTGATTATTTTGAATCTAGGAGTATCAGTGTTAATGTCATATACAAGAGTATATTTCCCTTTGCTTATGTTGATAGGATGTGATTTTGTAATTTGCTTTTCTTTAGTAAGCATCAGTGTTTTTCAATACTATTTTTAGAATGTAGCTGTTTCTAAGACTCAAGACAGACAAGATGTTATCTGTGGAGCTCACAGTGCAAGTTACACTGTAAGAAAATGCAGTAGCTTTCAGGCTTTGGTTTTGCACACAAAATGGTCTCAGAGGGTTTAGGGTTAGTAAGGAGAGGGGAATAAGGGAAGAAAAGGGTGGCAACATGATGTCTCTCTGAAGAAAGTGTTAAGAGGCAAAGCCAGTTATGCATGTTTGGCATATTGAAGGTTTATAGCATGGGACAGTAACTCTCCACTATGAATCACTGTGATGATAAGGAAAACACGTGTCCTGTTCCTGAATTCAAGGAAGAAAAGCCTACAATTCTTTTTCTTCCCTAAGCATCTTTCCAGATATGTATTCTCTGGCTACATAATAACTTGAAATGGACCTCAACAATCTTCTGTTTTTAAACATTTAAAACTTTTGGTGTTTGAACTTAGAAATTAGTAACCAAAACACAAATAATTCTTAGATAGAGATTAAAAAGGAATGGTTAAAAAAGGAAGTTAAAAAAAAATAAAGGAGGTTAAAAAAGGAAATTGAGAAACCTCAGAAAATAAATATGTTTGAACTCCAACATGCAGAAGCCAGAGTGGTTATTGTCCACCACTGCTAAGGTGGGTGAAGCTTCCAGGGCCAGGCTCCTTGAGAACCGCCTTTTTGGAGACATTAGGAGAGGAAGAGATACTGTTCTGAAGACTCATTATCACAAAGCAAGCCCAGATATGAGGCTGCTTTACTTTATTTCAGCAATCCTGCTTCTATCAAGTCCATATTTTTTATTGTGATTGTACTTTCAGGAAGGAAAATTAAAATGATGAGCCCACATACCTACAACATCAGAAAGAATCCGGAAGCCAATGCACAAGAAACAGTACCACATATTCAGCTATTTTTGAGGCTCCCAATACTCCCCATCTCTTTTTTTCCCCTCTTGGGTCTGACTTCTTCAAATATCTAACCTCTGCTAGTCCTTTAGTTCTCTGTTATGAAGCAAATGCACAGGATCATATGCAGTGCTTTTAAATTACAGACACCTTGACTTAGAACACGGGAATCCAGCACAGCTCTAAGGGGTTGATTTAATACTGTCCTGCCAGGCTACACCACCTATTTTCTGCTTCAACTTTAGCTTCCCAAATCATCCTCAGTATAGTATTTTGTGATAATATGAGCCTGAAGCCACAGAAGCTTGCTATAAGGCCAGTTCCTCTTCAGTGAGAAAAGTTCCCAAGTAATTTGACTTCTTCCACACCAAAGTGTCACTGAGGTAAATTGGGTTCCTATTCTCTTGCATTCACAGAGGTATGACGAGCCTTTTTTTTAAGCGATCAGTCATTCAAAGGTAAATGCTCTCCTTCTGGTTCTGTGAAGAGCTTTTACATTTCAGCGGTCGTACCATTGTAATGAGTGAAACCAACAGACCATCTGGTCCTCTATTTGATCTCTGGTAATGGCCAGTACCAGATGCTTCAGAGGACAGAGCAGCAGAATCTACAGCCGAATAACCAGCCAACAAGAGAAAGTTTTTTTCAGCCCCTGTCAATTAGTGGTTCATTCATGCTTTATAAAGTGAGCATTTTTTATTTCTTATACTTTCCGTTATCCAATATTCTTAAGCTAGAACTGTTCAATACAATTTTAGTCTTGTATTCTGGAAATACTGATGCTGGAAATTTCACCTCCTCCTCCACATTTTCAGGATTTTTTTTCACTTTTACAGTTGACTATAGATGATCAAAGGATTTTACATTTTTTGATATAAAGGCAATTTTCAATACAGCATAGCTATGCCAGATAAATTAGTGAAATATAGTTATTTGTTCCAGTGGCCATCCTGTTCTTCAGCTCTGACTTGTTACACCCTAGTTCAGTGGGATTTTAGTTTTGTACTGATTAGTGTAGAAACTGGAACAAATCTTAATAAATACTACAACTAGGTGTAAAAAAGCACCCTAGTTGAGTGGGCCAGACATAATAATATTGAATCCTAATTTGTAATTCAGGTTTATTAAGTCCAATTTGTACTTCAGAGCCCAAAAGCTTTGTTGTTCTCCTCTGTGTCTAACTGCATGCTCCTACAGCCTTTGCCACAACGAAGTGCTATCTTCATTAGTGTCTCTTGGAGGTATTGAAGTACAAATTGTTTAATAATAGTTTCTAGTGTGCAGTTTTTTGCATTAATAAATAGCACCAAGCACAAAGTGGGTTTATTTCAGGCTCTTACTTCCAAGAAAGATACAAAGCACTGTTGTTGGCCAAGTAGTGAGATGTTCTCAGTCAGTAATGGTTTGTATATTTAACTTTTTATTTTTAGTTTTTAAGTGTATCACTTATCCTTTCTTTTCTGTTTCATGCCAGAATGGTGAGCCTTTGTGTCTCATAAGATGAAATTTGATTCACTGGTTGTCTCAGACCTGAAAGATTGAGCCAGAACCTTAAACCAGAGTCTCTGTATTACACATGTGGGATGGAGAGTCAGAGCTGTGCAACTTCACCTTTCTAACCAGGCTCTGTGTGAATGAGGTTCATAAACAATGGTGCACTGGTTTCGGCTGGTATAGGGCTTGTTTTCTTCATAGCAGCTCTTCCAGTATTATGGTTTGGATTTGCAATGAAAGCTGTTTTGGTAACACAGTGATGTTTTAGCTGTTGCTGAGCAGTGCTTCCAGAGCATCAAGGCCTTTACTACTTCTTAGTCTGACCCACCAGTGAGTAGGCTGTGGGGGCACAAGGAGTTGGGAGGGAACACAGGAGGGACAGCTGACCCCAACTGACCCAAGGGAAAATCCCATAACGTACGTTGTCGTGCTCAGCAAGAAAAGTTTGGGGAAAAGTAAGGAAGGGGGGATGTTTGGAGTTTTGGAGTCTGTCTTCCCTAGTAACTGTTATTTATAATGAAAATGACTAAACACCTGCCTGCCAACGGGAAGTCCTGAATGAATTTTTTTTTTTTTTTTTTAATTTGCTTTCTCTTCTGAGCTGCCTTTATTAAAACCCTTGAGTTTCTTCCCTTTTGCCCTTCTCATTCCTCTCCCTCACCCCACCACAGGGGTTTGAGTGAGCACCTGTGTGGAACTTTGCTCCCTACCAGGGTTAACCCCCAATAAGTGCTTAGAAACTGGAGTATCCTTCCAAAACAGCTATTGACTTCCTTGGCTCACTTTTTAAAGATTACTTAGACTCCCAGCTTTCAGAGATCTTTTAGAGTCTTCTAATTTCTCAGATGTTTTGGTCTGCTTTTTCCTACCTCTTCTATGATTTAAGACTTTCTCTTCTCGTTTTGCTATTCAAAAAATAAATCTAATAGTGAAAAGGACAGGGTCTTTTTTTTTAAAGAAGGTTATCTGGGAAAGAAAGGTTCACAAATCAGATCTGCCATCTAGCCAGAAGAGGAGTGCAAAGAATTAATTAATATATGGAAAGAGCATGCAGCAGAACATGATTTCATTTAGAGTGCACAGAACCAGCACATTTATGACAGAATTGCTTTGCAGCTCCTTCAGGGAACACAATATAAAAAATAATCTTACGTGCAGAATGAGAAACAGTGCAAAGGCTGCACGTTATTGAAAGTTAACTGCAAAGTACTGAAGAGTAATTTTGTCAAGTGTGTAGGAAAGCTAACAAAGTTGAATAGCTGTGAAATTTCACTTCTGCTTCATGGCAGAGACGTGATTGATTTGGCTTCATATAGAACTGTACTTGTCAATAGATCAAAAAATTCATTTACACTCTAAAAAGTCATCAGCCTTTTGGACAGGCTTAATATGCAATATGCTATATATTGGTATAGGTGCAAATTTAGCAGGTTTGAGAGGCTTACAAGTGTAGATTCAGATTGGTTCTTAGATAAATAAACATGCAAATGCTACCTCTGGTAGCTGGATTGTAAGGTGGTATCCAGGTACAGTTCTTTCAGACCCTGCATAATACGGACATGTCAGTGTATCTGTCATTTGGAAAAACTCTTCCAGATTTAACAGAAATACTAATGGAATTAGTTATTTTCTTCTTTTCTAAAGCTTATCCTTGTTTTCAGCTCAGTTTGGTGAAAATGTATCAACAACTTTTACAAATCACTTCAAGGGAGGAAGAAATGAATAAAAATCTCTTTCCAGTGTGAATATTTATTGTGGCATGAAAAGACAATTGTTTCTCACCATGATTAACTGCAAGAAATCCTAACACAGGAAAAAATCCAATGACAAATTGGCACAGGGAAGGGAACTGAATGAAAGGAATAGGTTTTCAATATAAGCATAATCTAAAGCATGGCCTCAAGTCACCAGATGGCTCAAGGGATTAGCAATGCTATGTAGTCTTTCACCTTCCTCCTCTGTCCCCTCCCCTTCAAGCAACAGGTTCAAATGTTCAAGTAAGGAACATAAGCATCCAGTCAGCCTCAGCTTAAAGGGTCTTTATCTACAACAGGCAGCATGGTAAAAGTTGTCACTATCTAGTAGCATTATCTCTGTGAGAAGAATTATATGCTGGGGCTGTGTGAATATTTCTTTGTTGATGAAAAGAAAAACATTCATCTGGTTTAAATTGAAATCTCCGCTTTGAAAAGTTTCAGTTTATTTTTAAGTCCTTTCAAGAGACATCATGATGTTTATGTTTGTTTCATAGATGTAAGGCATAAATCTGTGAACATGCAGGGGGGATCTGATTTTTCATTTCAGTATAGAGAGTGTTCTGCCAGAGATGTTTCTGAAGTTTGCTTCTGGTCATATTATTTTCTAAAGGGAACACATTCAAATACCATCAAAGTATGATCATGACTGCTATAAGTGAAAATCCTTTAGGAAATCTTAGTAGACCACATACTACTTAAGACAGATTTTTAAGTCACCAAATGAGGAAATGTGGGGTACAATGTTTTGAGGAGTTATCTTTTCCCCTATATTTGTAGTGCTTGCTTTGTAGATAGATAAAGGGCTTTAATCCTTGTCATGAGGGCTATAAGCTGTTTCAATATCATAAAAATCAGTAACCATTGATTGTACCGATCTACATTCAAATGAACACTATTGAACACAGCAAAAAAACCCAAACCAAAACAAACTAAAGTGGGAGGGGTCCCTGAAGCCTATGTATAACTGTAATCCGGAATACTGTACCATTTATTCTTGTGTTACAATTCTTTAATTCAAAAAATATATGTCTAACTTGAATTTTCAGCTAGTCATACTCTCCTAACTTTTAGCTATAGGCTTGAATTACTCTCTTTTCTTCAGTAGAAGTAATATTTTATCATC
Source organism: Amazona ochrocephala (assembly GCA_039720435.1). Lineage (NCBI taxonomy): Eukaryota > Metazoa > Chordata > Aves > Psittaciformes > Psittacidae > Amazona > Amazona ochrocephala. The sequence continues at coordinate 71,038,842 of CM077879.1, forward strand.
TACGCAAGATAAATGCGGAAGAGGGGGAAAAATTAGTTAAGTTTAATGACCTGATTTTATGCTGCAACTTTGATAAAACTCTACTTTTCTCCTTTTGCTCACTTGCTTGCCTTTTGTAGCCTTATTTTTTCTTTCAGGAAGCTGCAGTACAGTGCATGATTGATACTTCAGATGCTAAAATATTTATTTTCTTGTTTGTTCAGGCATTTTCCTAATATTATATCAGTTTATTTTGTAAATCTTGACCCTTCAAGGTAATATGTTGGCCTCACTGATGTCACTGGCAAAGTTTTTTCAAACGTGAACAGGGAGGAGGTTACCCTCAAGGATATAATTTCGGTAAAACTGTAACGCTCCTAGGTTATATTCAGATTGGGTTCATATTGCCTGTGATTTCACTCTGTATGTTTTTTTGTTTGACTAAGTACATGCTCTTCTCATGGAATAATGTATCTCAGATAATAGTATATATTCATCAGCTGTGCTGTGACGTTTGGGTATAATGGAAGGACACATGAAGGATAAAGTTTGGGGTGTAGATCTATATTGACTGTATTAAGTCACAAAGTAATAGGATTCAGTTTACAGCTTGGTACTGTTCATCACCCTCTTTCTTTACTTCCCATGATGTAGGTGGTGTGGTTGCATAGGTGGTGTGGTTGCAGATTATGGAGCGGACAAACATTAGGTTGAAATGGGCGTCATCTGGCAAATCTCTACAACCCTAGGGCCCTTTGACAATCTCTCCTTACTTAACTCTAGAGTGCATTCTCTAGAGTGAAGGAGCTACTCTTTTCTTGTACCCCATAGGAACATGAAGAACAAGAAATGGGATTTCTCTCTCCTTTGTCCATTTATATTTAGGCGACTCCATTTATATTTATATTAAACAAAAATAGAGAAGAGAATGCTCAACTTAAACAACAGTCCCTGGTTCTGCCAGGACCTTTCAATAAATTATTGCTATGTGCATAAAAAAATCATTAGATTATATATCTTAATGGAAGAGAAGTTCAAAACAGTGTTTTGATGGCTCAGTGACAGCCATCACTGAGCAAATTCAATGCTGAATAGGCAAAGTTTTGCTCAGATTCTCTCACTTGCAGGATCTTGCCTTAATCAAGATAACTAATGAATCTAGAAGAATAACATCAGGAGAATAAATAACATAGTGTAAGCTAGTCTTGAATGAAGTTCGGCGTTTGGAAGCAGGAGATATGCCAACTGAACTATGTTCATCAAGGTCTGCCCAGCACTACCCAATCACCAACCACTACACAAGTTCACAGTAATTCACCTAAGAGTTCATATCTCAGTAATCTTCTCCTGAGACTCTCTTTCAGGTTTTCATATTCTGTCTATTACATTTTCTGTCATTTAATACCTCATAAGTAGCAGGCCATCTTGTTTTCCTTTAGCAACTTCTCTTTGTAATCTCCTTTGAAACTTGGAAGATTTTCTCTGTATTATATGTACAATGTATTGTGATACCACCACGTCAGCTACAACACAAATTTCAGCACATTTGCAGACTTAGCAGTTTTATGGTACAATTACTGTGATGGCTTTGGCAGACATATGAGCCTTCATATCTTATCCAGGCAAAACTTCTGTAAGTTCATTGAATGCAGTTAATCAATGGAGACAAATCATGCTGACATTGAATTCACAAAGTCTGCCTTTTGTTCATATACATTTCTGTGTAAAACTGGTACACTGAGAGTTGCCAACCTTAGGCCTGAGGGGCTTTGAGCATCTCTTGCTTTCCCGGGTTAACACAAGCTTCCTCTGACTCTTTGAAGGACACGCACCATTTTACTATCAGCTGAAATTTCAATTCAAATTAGAACACAGAGTCAGCTTGTTGGTCTTCAGTTATTTTAAAATCCCTTAAATATGTTGGTTTCTGTGAAGTACCTTCTGTGCAAAGCGATGTTCAGTCTGAAATTTGTAGAACAGGTATCTAAACAGATTGAAATTTATTGGAGTCACAGTATTTCTACATGAACTATTTAGTGATGCACAGAATGTAAAGCTGTGGATTCTAAACATGGTTGTATGTAAGGCAAAAATGGTTTTGGGTAAAATTTATCTTCTAGATCTTCTCTGAGCACTGTCAGTGTTGTTTCAAAATCGTTTGAGCCATAAAATTATTTTTACAGGAAAACGCCTTAAAAACTTATGTAACTGAAAGACTAAATGCAAAATTCAGCCCACAAGTTCAGTGTGAATATCCTGTGTGCTAGACTTATTTTGAAACTAGGTAGTTTTGGACAATTTTACAGTTGTTCTCAAATTGCAGTAAAATCCAAACCAGACTACAGAAATGTGCAAACGTTATTGTTAGCCTGTCTTTCAGCTCTGGTCTCATAAAATAAATTTGAAACTGCAGATTTCCAGCAGGAAAGCTTCCATATAGCTCGCCATTCAGGGCCATGCGAGATGAAATGGAGGTGGGAGGACCACCCTTTTCAGAGGTGGGTGCAGGCCATGTAAACAGATGTGGCTGGGCTGAATGGGGGAGTCTGAATGGCGGCATTGTTCCTTCCTTTCCCAGCCTCCCTCCAGCCCTCCCAGCCGGGACCCGGCGCAAGACGTGCTCACAGATGAGAGCTTAAATTCTGAGTGTTACAACTGAAGAAACCCTGACTGCACGGGGTTTTTATTAAGTCTATCAAATATCTTGAACACTAGTTTACCTCCCCAAAGCTGGTTCAGAGGCATTCCAGAGAAGCTTTTGCAACAGCTTCTTTCCGTGTGTACGGCAGAATTAAAGACACCATCAAAGGAATTTCCAGTGGAATTTTTACATTTCTCAATTAATTGTAGCTCATTTTTGGAGCTAACTCATTTTCAGTTGTTTGTGACTCATGATAAACCTATAAATAGTATATTTAACATATACACACATACATATTACTGTTCAATAGCTTCACATTAAATGCATTCCAAGAAGGAAGACTTGGGAGATACTATAAACATATTTTATATAAGGATATATGTATATATACAAGTATATATATACGGATGTATGCCATGCTGTCATTAAAATCTTCAAAGCAGATTGTAGGGACATGATTCAACAGTGTTGGTAGAAGTTCATCCTGAAACTTCCACACCACTGCTTAATTACTATATACGTGTTAATGGATTTATTTCATAGGGGACTCTTGTTGTTGAACAGTTGTGAACATCGCATATACCAGCATTTGGAAGCTTTAAGTAACCTTTGGTTTCTTCAAATAACCCCAGGGACACAGAGATTTGTGATTTCTGAGGTCTTTCTGGGGAACGGACAGCAATAGCAGTGCAGTTCTAGTTTACCAGTTTAACTAGTGCTTCAATTTTACAGAAATAAAGCAACACCATTTTCCCCATTTAAGTTCAGTAACAAAGTTATTCATAAAATACACACTGTTGTATTTTGCTGCACAAGAGTGCGCATTTTTCCTCTCCCCTAGTAATGACAAAAGTTTGTAATAAATGTATAATTTGTTAACTTTGTGTATAAAGGTCCTGAATGTATTTTGTGGACATTTCTGGCCTGAAGCATGACAAACATTGCCAAGACAGAGAAAGAGGAAGTGAAACAGAAGGGAGAGGAGGGCAAAGGAATGCACAATTTGTAAGTGCCAGTTTGCACTTCTTTCATATTCAAAAATTAAGTGTAGTTCAGTTCTGTGACAGTTCAACATGCACATGTGATAAGAGGTCTAGTTAATTTTCCATCCTCTAAGTCCTTTGTTCTTATCAACAGCAGAAACTTGAGAAAGTCAAGAAAGCAAAATAAACCCAACAGTATACTTTAAACAGTATTTCAGAGTTGCCCTGCAAGCATTCAGTTTGCAGTTCTGCTGCAAATCTGCTGCAGTAGGCAATATACAGGAGTGTGCACAATCCCCTTTTTTGGAGGATAGGTCTTGGTTATTTATTCTTAGGCACACTATCAAAGCTTTTTTTTTTTTTTTTTTTTCCTTTTGGTAGTATGGTTCTATCTCAGAAACAGTGATAGGGTGCAAATAAGGTGGCCTGATTTAATTTCTTGTTCTGCCACACACTCTGACTTTGTGTCTCATGTCATTAATAGATCTAATAGGATTTTGGCGTGAAACCAAAGAGGGGGGGAGGAAGGGATGTGCTGCAGAGAGAGCTGCTGCCTTTCTCAACTCGAAAGCGATGTCAGGCCTATCACCCTTCTCTTTAGTCCTCCCTGACAGAGCTGGAGGCATTTCTCTGTACATGAATGTGTCTCATGCATTCATGAGGCTTTTTGACACCACAGCCTCTTTGTTATGAGCTAGATCACAGCTCTGCCCTTCTCTCAGCTGCCATATGGTGCAGTGGAAAGAGGCTTTCAAAGAGAGAGTGGGACTGAGGAACTGAGGCAGAGAGAAGAAAGAAATTGAACTGCAGCAGATGAAATTGATTTATTTTCAGAGCGAAAGGGGCAAGTGACTATGACTGGTGGAGAGAGGGGGGGGGATGCCTTGAAATATAAAACCGTCTGCAGAGCAGGCGAGCAGGCTGTTCAGATGACAGCCGTGCTGTGCTTGTTCTCCAGACGCAGTGCTTGAAAAGAAGCATACGCATTTTTGTTATCTTAGTAATGTTATCTGAGACTTATAGCCCCAATGCCTCCGCACTGGACCTCAGCAACTTCATTTCAGCTTGTGATTTTACTTTTCTTTTGAGACAAAATCTCTCTGCCCCACCATGTGTGCATAACTGTCAAGTATTAGTATGGCAATGTTAGAAGTTTCCAAAAAGTATCTGTCTCCACCATGACATTTGGAGAAGGATTGTTTGAAGGAAAGCATCTGATGATAAATTCTTCTCTCTGTTCAGCGAGTGCAAATCCACTAAAACCAATTGAGTTTGTTTAGACTTACAGGTCATAGCCTTGTTTTACCAAGGTGACCTATTCTATTGAAAAAGAATATTAAACCCAAGTCAGATTTACTTCTTGTTGTTTTTCCTGCCTTATACTTCATTTGGCTTCAAAAGGAAGCCTGTACCACATCTGCCTGCACTCACTTTGACTTTCAGATTGGTGACAAAATATTTCAACCTGAAAAAAAAACCCAAAAAAAGGTAATACATATGGGTCTTAATTCAGAGCCTTTCTTATGGAGATTATTTATGTTTTGTGGCAAATTGGGCTTTAATCTTGGTGTCAATATGGATCAGAAAAATATGTGTAAGGCCAAACTCCTTAAAAGTTAGGGAAAAGTCTGATAAAACTGATTGAAATTGCAGTTCTTACTCCCTGAAAAATTATTATATGTACGTAACTATTTTCATACCTCTGTGGGACTGCATTAAAATATGCAGAATGCATAAGAACAGAATCAAACGTTGCTTAGAAATTTTGAAATTTTTATTTTAAATTCATTTGGTAGTGTTTTGCAATCCTTGAACTGCTTGAAAAGACTTATGGGAATTGTAGTTTAAGTGACATGTGGGAGGACTGAGGAGGTCTCATATACGGACCATTTCCACAGTAAGAGATGATACGTGGACAGAAGAGACAATGAGAAAGATATGGTACAGGTTTGAAATATGGTAATTGGCATGGTAGCTAGGGAATCATTATTTACTATGTTTCAATGAAATGACTGGAAGACACCCAATGCCAATTTAAAATAGAAGCTTTGAAATGAATCAAGGAAGCCTTTTCTTCACACTACGCATAACTAAATTGAAGCTCTCATTGCTGCAGAAATTTCTGAAGGCGAAAAGTATAGACGGCTTTAAATAGATTGAGATATTCATTTGAAGAAGCATAAGGTTGATATTACAATGCTTTGGATGCAGTCTATAGATCAGGAAGTCTTAGAAATGGCACATTTTTGGAAGCTGGGACAACATGTCAGAAGCATCAATTAATTTCTGATTTTCTTGTCTCTTCTTGTCTCTGACAACTATAAAAACACAAATGTGCACTAAATAAACATTTTATCTGCCCAGTATAATTATTCTTTTGTTCTTACAGAATATTTATCATTTCTAGTAAGCTGGGCTCTCTCCTTACTCCATTTATCCTATCGGGTACCATTTTTATATTTACTTCTGTAGTTCACTTTCGGGGTTTAATTGGAGGGAACATATTGAAGCATTTGGGAGATAATATCAGCCAAGGAAAACTAGCTTCTGGGAGAATACTCCAGTCCACTTCCCATGGGACAGTATGGGAAGCTTCAGTGGCTACTGAAAGAAGCTGAACTGACTCAAACCAAAACACTGCTTTTCTGAAATATCAGCTGCTTGTCTTGGGTTTGACCCAAAATGATTTTTATAACAGACAAATTAGTTTTGAATCAACAAATCACATGCTTTGTTACAGAAATAACTTTTATGTAGAGCTTGGATTTTCCATTTCCCAAAATGTGCTGGTGAGGTTAGTTTATTGATCATTGCAAAAGGCTTTCTCTAGGAGCACAACACAGTAACCAGGGTTACTAATCATCTAAAGATGATTCGCACCCCTGACTTCTGAAACAGCGTTCCATATGTTTGGCTTGTTTCAACCTGGAGGTGGATCTTCTGTGTAAAGATTTAGGACCATATGGTAGAACTGACAAAGGAGGAAAATGGTCAAAGGAAGAATAGGAGGCAGAGCCCTTGAAAACTCACAAGCAGCAGAGAGGGCACTAGCAAAGCTGGATGATTGTGAGGGCCTCTGCTGTCAATTCTCTTTTTATCAAGAGCTGCTTTCCTCACAGATACATTTCTGTGCCCTCAGCTAATGCTGCTGCTCTGGGTGCTGATGTGACCACCCTGTGGTTTCCGCTTCTCCCAGGAGAGAATCAAGTGCCTTTCACACATACATAGCACATGTTGTGTATGGTCTATTTGTAATGTTGTTTCCTGTTTGAGGGATGAACAAAAAAAATGGGACTTGCTGAAGTGTTGGTGGTTGGTGTTGGTAGGACCTCGCTATGTTAGCAATGCCTAATGAAGCACAGTCCCAGCTGTCCCCCTTCTCATCCATCCCTCTTTCTGTCTTTGAGCATCCTCAGCCTGCAGCAGCACAAGGAAGGTCACTTCCTTTCCCACACTGACAGATCACATAGGTCCACTGGAACCCCGTAATACTTGGGTAGTGAAACAGGATTGTCCTTTCACCCTATTCACTGATCAGAGAAGAGGAAGAAATGCCAGTCTGAATTCCTTTGGCTTGGATTCAGCAATGCCTCTGAGTAAGAGTCAGCAAGGCTTGTTTTAAGTTAATGACTGTGTTACACTCAGTCCTCATGGAGAACATGTGCAAGGGATCATGTTCCCCTTTTATGCATATGTCAGCCTTTAAGAAAAGTAGAATGAGATGAATAAAACCACTTAATCAAGATTATTTCTGAGAATTTTCCACTGAGTCATCCAACTTTCATATCTTTTGGAATTTAAATGTTCTATATAGTCATGTTTTGCCTTCTGCAAATAAATATATATGCAAATGAATGAAGGAAAAGAAAAGAATGTTTTTGTGAGGTGGTGCTGCTCACAAAAGAGCTATTGTGCTACTTTTTGCTGTTGCATTTTTCCTCTTTATTTGTCCACATGAAGAATAATTCATATTGTCAAATGAAAAGACACTGCAATTACTAATCGTCTTAAAAAATGCTGCTGCTTTTTGAAAAGAGAAAAGCAGCATTTGGGCTATATTCTGACCCTCCATTATGAATCAGTGTTAGTCACAAACATATTTATTCAGTATTCCTCTTCTTTAGCTATTTTTACAGTAAGAAGAGAAAGATAAGTTTGCACAGAAGAACAGATAGGTAAGTAATATTTTTATATTTTTTCCTTATCTTTTATTATTATTGTTGTTGTTGTTGCTATTCTTATTTACAGTTAAGAAAGGAAGAAACTCTCTATTGGGCCAGACCAGTGGCCCATCTATCTCAGGACTTTTTCTTCAAAGTGCCATAGAGAAAGACACGTGAGCTATGCAGTTCCGGCAGCCCAGTCACCCTCTGCACCTTGGCATCCACAACTGTGGACCTAGCTCTTTTAGGAGTAGGCAGGAATATACCCCTTTTTAGTTCATTTGATGACAATTTGTTTTAAAATATCACATCTGTAGCTATGAGTTTAATCCTCTCAAGAATGCCAGTATGATGAAACAATATTAAAATTCAGTGTTCATAAGTTTAATTAAAGAGAGTAGTACCTAGCACCTTTCTGTATTCTAAGTAAACTGTTTATGCAGTATCACATGGTCAAGAACTTTGACTTACAAGTTAAATGTTTTTAACAAGGTCAGGCAAATTATTTAACAATTCAAATTTTGTGAGTATTTAGTCTTAGTATAGATCAGAAGTATGAAGCCAAGTTACAATTCCTTTCAGCAGATGTCTTTGCTTCTGATAATTACTCTCCTAATATTCTCTTTGGACTACCTGGTAAAGCTTCCTTATTCTTAAAGGCATAGAAAGAGCTAGATACTCAGTGCTTCAAAGATAGGTAAAACATGCTAACACACAGAAAAATACCCAACATTTCAGTGTCATCCACACTATTTCCAGTATGGCTTGCTTCTGAATCCCTGTTACAAAGCTGTGTTGCATTGCGTGTGGGTAGTTTTGCCTATTTGTTCAAAAAGGATGCTAAAGCAACAAAGAGAGCTTGCTTCAGGTACCACAGCTACAGAGGGTCCCTGAGGCCATGGGATCTGAACTAATGTTTATCACTGCATAAGGATATGACATCCATCTTGATTTTCACTTAATACACAATTTTGGAAAATCATTTGACAGGACATTAGACAAGGATTGCTCTACTTGGACATCTTGGTTCATGATTCTGGGTAGCACAGAGCACAGAAGTGTCAAAATGCATTGGTTTTAAGTTGCTGTAATTCATATATGGTTTTGACAATAAAGCCATTATTATATCAGAGTTATTCAAGTATCATAATTAGGTGCCTCATCCCTTTATAAAAATTATGTCCTATCAATAATTGTAATGACAGTAAGATCTCATACAGGATATCTGCAGCATGCAGATATATGCATATTTCATGTTTAAACATGATCTAATATTTTTACAGCCTGTGATAATTATTGTTATGCTTTTCTTCAGAGGAAATAAGAAATTGTACCTTGATGTTCTGCAGCCTCCAGATAGGTCCTTGCTATAGTTTGACAACTGGAACTGTTCTGGAGTCTTGCCTAACACAGGAGGACTTTTGGAGAAAGGTTTCTCATTCATGATACTCACCGGAAACTGCTATTCAGAAAGGACTAGGCAACTGCTGGTTTATCAGAGAAACCTTTTGAAAGCTGTGACTAACGGTACTGAAAACATACGTTTAGAAACAAAAATGAGCAAGTTGCAAGTTGGTTTTATATTGCATGGAAGATTTTACGGAGCCCTTAATGTAGCACTTATTGCTGCATGTTCCTCTCTTCATTTTAGCAGCATTAAATCAGCAAGACTGCAACAAATAGCTCAAATACTAAATTAATACACTAAATTAGTGGGAGAGCAATGTGCCAGAACTTAACACTAGATAATCATCTAATTTTCAGGGAAACATCCTTTTCATTATGTACCCAAATTTCAAATAGCAAGATTTGTAGTCAACCTACGGGTATAGCAAAAAATGCTTGAACTAGTACTGTTCAGCAATTATTGCTTGTAAAGGCTGAGTAGAAATCTGCTTTTCAATTAAAACCAATTGTTTTAATTTTAAATATAATTAATCTGTGTTAGTAATGAAATAGATCAATATAATACAAGCTGAGTTCTTAAAAGAATCTTAGAGATTCTTTCAGCCTATGTGAGAAATAAAACATTCTTATGTAAAAGTTGTTATTCCTGAGTTAGAGCATTACCAGAACTGAAACAGAAGAAATTAGTAAAAATCATGGTGCTCAAAAATGGTTTAACATAGTTTAACATTAGGGAAATAAATAATTCTTTAAAATAAATATTCTTTTTTTTTTTTTTTTTTTTTTTAAGATGCTATGTAGAACTGACTGTGAGATGGGACAGTTCTGGACAATCACTTTAAATCAAACATATTTTACACCATAAAAAGAAAGTGGAACAATGCAGGGCCTGCACCTTTTCTGCACACAAATTCCTCTGAATCAAAGCCTTAATTGCTGCTTTTTATGGAGATAAGCTTCAATTATTCAAGTTCAAAAGCTTGATACCTCGTTTGATATAATTTTTCATTTTGTTCTTGTGCTTATGTGTTATATTGCATCTCCCTAAAATTGCAAACAATATCTTCTACTACTATGTTCTTTATGTATTCTACATTCTTTAGGGGTTTAAATTCTAGTAGCTAGAAATAGAACCATGAAAGAAGAATATGGATGCTAGGAATTTCTGTTTTCACTTCTAACATCAAAATCTTTTGAAACAATTCAAGAGCAGTGAACCCACAACATATGGATTATGAAATACAAGTCATACATATACATATATGTACACATATATATATGTACATATACTATTTCTTCAGCGGGCAACTTTAGAAAGTGTATGTGCTATTGATGTTTCAGAAGTTCTATCGGCCATTAAAATGTCAACCAAGTCACAATGGTCAAGATTTTCCCTGATTATTGTCAGGTTACCAAGTCCTGATCGGAAATCAGTAGTTTTTAGAAGCTCTGAAGTCTTATTGATTTCAGCATGATACAAACATTCATAGATATTTACATTTCCAGAGATATCAGCACTCTAGGAAGATATGTGTGCTTTGTACCCCTTAAAGGAAGAAGCTGGGAGCTGTGTTTCCCAGCCAGTCTTTTTCACTGAAAACTCTTGGTTTCTCAGCCCTTTCACTGAAAAGCAGCCTCTTAGAATCATAGAATCATAGAATAGTTAGGGTTGGAAAGGACCTTAAGATCATCTGGTTCCAGCCCCCCTGCCTTGGGCAAGGACACCTCCCACTAAACTGTGCCACCCAAGGCTCTTGCTTAACTTTACTTAAAGTTACAAAATTTTGCTATGTACAAACATCCATAACTATTGCAGTGTTGCAGTTAAAAAAAAAAGACAGAAAAGAAAAGAACTCTGTTCCTTACAAAGTGCTTTTACCCACAGGATTCTTCAAGGAAAGTGGTAATGGGTTTGTCCATGGCATTGCACATGCTGGGATATATGATATATGTGTGTGTTGGGAAGGCAAAAAGAAGTCTACTTTTCATGCTCAATGCCCAGTGAATATTAATGTATTATACAGTTACTTTGTGTCCAGTTTCATTAGTCATTCCTCTCTGCATCACGTATCATTGATTTCTCATAAGCTAGAAGTGTACTTCCATCAGCAGCCTAATGTTTGCTGCTAAGGTTTTTTAACTTTCTGCCAGATGGTTTCTGCTCAATTCTAAAACAAAACCAACCAAACCCTACCCTACATACTGATTTAACCTTAAATACAAGTTTTCTCATTTTATCCCCAAGTTAAGCACAGGTCAGTGGCATACATTTGTGCAGTCTTCACAGATGCAGTAGGTGATTCCTTAAACAAACACAAACCTAAGTAGAGGCAGTATTTGCACAGATAGCTATCAAGTCAACAAAATAAGCCCCCGTTTCATTACTGAACACAGTGTAATAAGCACTCTGAACAGAAACACATTTCTTCTGGTATTTCAGCCCTAGAACATACCGAAGGATCCCCATGGCCAAATAAAGTAAGTTGAAAAACCATACGTAATGAAAAGCAGGATATTATCCTGTTTGTCACTTTTATGGGGTCACATGCTTTCTAATGTTAAAGCTGGATCATATAGCACTTCAGTTACACAATAAGTAAGTAAACACTGAATTGCCCCTCTTCCTGTCCCTGCTTCTTCCTCCCTGGCCCTCAGAGGAACAGGGGAAAGAGCAAAAGAAAGGGAAAAAAGACAACTTACATTTGCTAGGATTTAGCTTCTGGCAAGAGACATTATAAGGAATTCATTTCCTGACACATAATTTACATGTCCAGTCCTCCCTCCCACTCCTTTTTTTTTTCTCCCACCCTTCCCCCCTACTCCCCCTCCAAGCTGTCTTCTCACTCCACAGCATTTGCCGCAGCTTCCTGCCGTATGTTTGCTTCCTATTTTCATATCCATGGGAAAGGAATCTGCTGTAGCACAAGGCTGCTATCCTGCCTGTGCCTGAGCTGCTGCCACTGCCACCTTCAGCTTAGGCCACAGGTATTTGGACTTCATTAAGCGATGACGAAGCACCAAACAAATGACAGTCATTAAATTTTAGCAGAGTCAGCTGGAGAAATCTCTTCTCTTTGAGGTTTTTGCTTTCTGTTGGTAAGCTGCAGACAAAATAAAATAATTTTCAATTTTAAATATTTAATCTAAATCCTGTTTTAGGGTTTTATTTTGGGGAAAAGACAGTCATGTCCCTCTTGCTCATTAAAGGGCTCTCTGTTGTGTATCTTTGATGCTGCTTTGGGCAGCTCTTCTACTTTGATTCTCTTAGAAATAGGCTCATTACAACATCCACCTCTCACAGTAACACTTCAAAGAGCTTTGCGAAGGACAAAGGAAGGAATTTAGAAACAGAGCCAAGTGGCTCTCAAGTATCTGGACTAAATTAACTTTGTATTAAGAGTTACTGGCCCAATTGCAATTTTGAGAGGACGAAACAAAGAAGTAACTCTGTGTGCTTCTTTCATGTATTTTATATCAAATTAATAAACACACTGGAAATTTTCTAGGACTCTCTGCCATAACTTCTGCTAAACTAAGGAGCTACACAGTTGTCACATCAAACTTAACAGCTCTGGAGTTCTTATAAAGGTGGATTGACATTACTACTTGATTTATATTGTTCATAATGATAAAGCCAACATTAATCAACCAGTGAGATTAACAGAGGCAATAGGCAGTTCTCAAAATCATCATTTCCAGAAATAGCAGTAACTATGTACATTTCCAACACTCTCAAATCTGTTATAACTGTAATGATTAGTATTATTGGTCATTCTCCCATTTAATGTGATGTGTTTGACTAAGGATTTCATTTAGGAAATCATTACCGTTACAATATATTATTCGTACTATGTACTTTAAGCACAAATCTCAGTGCTGTACAAATACAAGCTACTTAAGTGGCCTTGTCCCAGCAAAACTGCAATGACCATCAGAAAGCTCTGCTGATACCCTGAGTGTCATAGTCATGCTGCCTAATAAGCGTGTGTAAAGCAGTCTGGCCCTTGTACATGACTGTGAGCTTAGACTCTTGGCTCATATTGCCATAGTCCCTGCCATAAGAAGGGCTCTTTCCTTTTGAAATATCAGATGACCCTAGTTTAAGTGGTAGTGATTCTTGACATAAACCCTTTGCATGTGCTGTAAGTCAAATGCAGATGTCATTCATTACCCTAACCACTGCAACAGTGTTTGAAAACATGTATATTGGTCTCTCAAAAAATTAAGTTCACTTGAAAGTTCTGATTTTACTATTTATTCTATTTATTCTACCTTTTGAACGCCTTCACCAGAAGGTTTTCTGGAAAAATCAGAGCAGCATTTGTCTGAGGTCCCAGTAACATACTAATCCTGGCTTAGTCAGGCTTGAGCTATTCTTAGTTTAGAAAATTTTCCTATAACTAGCAGGTGTTTTACAGTACCCAGTATTACAATGCAAGTTGCGCATTCTAATGTGAAAGTATAGTAAGCATGGAATAAACAGAGAAAAACCACCAGGAAGCCTGCACCTCTTAAGTGCCAGGATGGAGGGTACAGATGGCTGCCATTCATCAGGCCTAAGCCACATTCATTATGTGTTTTATTGCCCTGTAAGAACTATCATAGTCCCTTGCCCACACATACTTCTTCTCTGTCTTCTTAGCAGTCCTTGAAATGCACTTATGTGTCTCCTTGAACCATAAATTTCCCTCTTGCAGAAAGTTATCCGTGAGTTTAATCAATGAACTATGATTTTATTAGGAAAAAAAGAGCTGTATAAAATTTTGTTAATACACAAAATTTCATTCAAAATAAAGAAAATCAGAACTTATATGAATTTGGTCTATCCACATGTACTTCTTTGTTAAATATGAAGTCAACGCTAACATAATTTCAAATTCTTCTTCATCTGGGTTCATCAGGACTCACAGGATTTCCAGTCTGGTAAAGGAAAACAGAGAAAAAACCTGTGAATTTGACCCCCAAAGTGACTAAATTTAAGGTAGAGCATTTGGGGACCAAAAATGAAACTATTCATTGACTTATTCATTCCACTTATTGAGGAGTCTACTTCCCAGCCACTACAGCCCCTTATCAGCATACCCAGCTGAAAGATATGGTGATCAATGAACAGCTTCAATGTTGCGTCCAATTCATTAACAGTTGTTAAATTGGAGATTCAGCCATTACTACTATTTTGATATTACTATGTTCTGTAGCAGCAGCATTCTCCAGAGCAGCAACTCTCACTCTGGTTCTCGTCTTTGAAGTTATCATTTAGATCTTTAATCTAAGATTTTCTAGGAAGAAAATATTGACAGACTGTACATTTCATCCACAACCTGTATTGCAAATTGCACCTAACTTCATAAGCACTTCTTTCACATTTTCTGCTAGTCTTTCTGTTCATTATTTGATTTTTTTCCCCCCTCATAAGATTTCTTGCGAATAATTGTGTGAGGTAGCCTTCTATGTAGCTGCATCACATTCCTTATAACCTTCTTGTGGTAGTTAAAGTAATCACATACCAATTGCTCTACTGGTATGCCTGTTCTTAAAAGTAAATTATAGGATATATTTTGTCTGTGAAACCCAAATATACTTTGCAAGTGTTGTCTTAATCTGTTAAATTCTGCTCAGCCCTAATTATCCTGAGGAGTGTAGGTTTTTTTTTTCCCACCCTGTGCAATAGGTAGGAGGGTCCACTTGGTTACTTACCATTACTTCAAAATACATAACTCTTTTGTAACTGCTTGGAATTCTCTGAGCCCCTTGAAGCAGGCATAAATTTCAGGTTCATGATGATATCTCACCATAAAGTTCTCCTCGTCCATTTCACAACTCCGGCAATGAAATAAAAGTTTTCAGGATTGCCTGATTTGACACCTGGGACAAAATCCGATGACTAGCACATCATTAGCTTTGTAAGAGATGGGTAGAAATCCTATTCATTTCATAAATAAGAAAACTACAATTAAAATAGCTATGAGTCAGTCTCCACTGAAGGACTGGAGCTTACTCTAAGGTGGAGTTGGAGGGCTGCCACTGTTTTGGAGAGTTTTGTGCTGTCCTGGACACAACACCTCAACATGATACTTTAATGTTCTTTTGTATTTTTCTCTTTAATGCCAACCATGTTAAAATCAGCCTTGTTTCTGATCAGTCAGCCTTCTGTTCAGAAGGCAGCTTAACCTTTGTCCTTCAGCCACAAGACTGGAGAATCTGCCTGGCAAGGGCAGAACCCACACTACAAGTTAGGAGGGGGAGAGTGCAAGCACCTGTGATGTAACCTAGTTAAGGTCTCTCTATACAAGTCCCTGCGCACACTGAGTGAATAAGAAAACCTTGATTTGTCCACTTCAGTCTTGCTTTGAATATCTATTACTGCCTTGTCTGGAAGACAAGGCATCTGTATAAAGAGATGAATCTTCTTTCTTTCAATAGCAGAAATGTCTACCTGGGATGAAGTCTACATTTCAGAAGAATGGTCTTGAGGTAGAGCAGCAAGTCCCTGTTTCTGCACCTGATTTCTGGAAGAATTTACCAAAGCAAAGGTCAGGCTATAATGCAGTTTTCTAGAACCAACTTTTATTCTGGTACTGGCCAGAAAGATTATGGGCACTGGCAGCAAGTCTCAATAGCAGTATTTTCTCCACCAGTAAGTCGCTGACAGGGCCAAGCAGTGTCAAACAGAGTCCTTTCATAAATGCAGTTATTCCTCACTGTTTCATTCACATTTTTATTGGCATGGGGATGCTGTCAACATTGTGGTTTTGATATAGGAGAGCACTAGCACAATGGTTGTTATGACCTTCTTCTGTGTAGGGAGGTATTCCTTTCCCTGACTGTGCTAAGCAAAGCTAGAAAGCTCAAGATACTGTAAAAAATTCTTCCAGTCTTGAACTGACCTTTGTCATTTCTGTCTCTAAGTCTATGGTGTATCTTGTCACAAAAAAACTCAGAAGTGTCTGAACAGAACACTTGCTGACTGACGACTTGCCTTTAGGAAATAAACTTTTGTAACTAAACTCCAGGAAAAAACTCTTTTGGGGCAGTTGGAGGTTTACTGTCCTGATGGGCTACATGTTGTCTTGAGGGTGATTCTTTCAAAGTCTGCTCTTCCTCTAAATTCCTCACTACTTTTAACACAGTGCAGTGACCTTTAGGCAGTGAAATACTGGTTTCATTCAAATCTTGATTCGTCTTAGTTCTTCCCCCCAAAGTAGACCCTAATCTATATTTCAGCTTCCTTTTAGTATCTATGTCAGGCATACCCTCAGGAGAAATTGCCTGAATTTTACAAAGTTGCATATCCAAAGGAACATCCATACCCAATATATGAGGAAACCCAACTTTTACTGATCACTTTGGTTGGCTCATAATGTTCAAAAGCTCTCTGCCATGTTCAAGCAAATAAGATTTTAGTTGGAAATATTAGGTCTCATATTTCGCTATCTATTCTGTTCTCCTACTTCTCTATTTATTTCACTGTCAACTGAAGAAGGTCCTGTTAGGACAAATCATACCATGCTTTGAAACCTTACCTGAAAGCTGAGTTTAAGATTGTGCAGTTTGATTCCTTCCTATTTTAAACAACGTATCAACCTCTGTAGCAGATTCAAAAGCAGCCTGTAGTGGCTTATATTGCAGTATTATAAAATCCCTTGATTTTCTGGGAATCTTGATCTCATATGAGTTTTTGAAAAAGTATGCTATTTGCAGCTGCTGTTCTTTGGACAACTTTTCTTTCCCTTCAGACCCCCTCGTAAAGATGGGTAGATTCTTCAGATGCAGCTGCTTTAATTGTGAAGCACCCTTACCAGCACTATGAGTGCATCTAATTCATCATGCAGTGTCCTGGAATGTCATCCTTCTACAACATATAAATATATTTCTATTTTTAACACAGTTTATCAATTCCATATAAGGAGAAATCAAATCCTGACAAATTTCTCAAAATCGTGACATATCTCTGGGAAACTGTTGCCTAACTACACTTTTCAGTTCATAGAAAGTTTCTCTCTCAAAATCTTGAGTTTACTGACTTCTGCAATTTTCAAGAGCTCATAGTGATAGGAATATATTCATGAATTCAGACTGCCTTCTCATGGGAATGTGATTTATCTATTTGTTTAGTTTCTGAGGAAAAAACTCACTTATTTTTCTCAGGGAGGCTAAGAAATAAGGGGCAACTGTAAAAGACAGA
This sequence comes from Amazona ochrocephala, assembly GCA_039720435.1. Lineage (NCBI taxonomy): Eukaryota > Metazoa > Chordata > Aves > Psittaciformes > Psittacidae > Amazona > Amazona ochrocephala. Next base: position 71,056,200 of record CM077879.1, read on the forward strand.
AAATGGAAAGGGCTGACAATGTGGGACTGGAGGGAAAGGAATGTACTAAGGTTTTTTTATGCCTTTAGTGATAGTCCTCATTTTGCCCCAAAACTACTACTCATGTTTTTGTGGGGAACTATGTTCCCTTGTTCCTTTATGGCAGAAATAAAACCCAATGATCTGAGTTCTTTTCCAAGAAAAAGACTAAAAGGTACTTTTTTTTTTTTTTTCCCTCTCATAAAATGCCATTCTAAAGGCTTCTAAATAAGTATTATAAGCAAGCTAATATCATACAACACTATACAGATGATTGTGTTTACTATAGACTTCTGTAACAGTAGCTGATCAATTTGTTTCCCATCCATATCTTTTATAGGTTTCCATACTAGACAGTAATAGAATCATAGAATAGTTAGGGTTGGAAAGGACCTTAAGATCATCTAGTTCCAACCCCCCTGCCATTGGCAGGGACACCTCCCACTAAACCATGCCATCCAAGGCTCTGTCCAACCCCGCCTTGAACACCGCCAGGGATAGAGAATTCACAACTTCCCTGGGCAACCCATCCCAGTGCCTCATCACCCTTACAGTAAAGAATTTCTTCCTCATATCCAATCTAAACTTCCCCTCTTTAAGTTTGACCCCATTACCCCCTGTCCTATCACTACAGTCCTTCATGAAGAGTCCCTCCCCAGCACCCCTATAGGCCTTCAGATCCTGAAAGGCTGCTATGAGGTCTCCACGCAGCCTTCTCTTCTCCAGGCTGAACAGCCCCAACTTTCTCAGCCTATCTTCATATGGGAGTTACTCCAGTCCCCTGATCATCCTCGTGGCCCTCCTCTGCACTTGTTCTAACACTTGCATGTCCTTTTTATGTTGAGGACACCAGAACTGCACACAATACTCCAAGTGAGGTCTCACAAGAGCAGAGTAGAGGGGCAGGATCACCTCCTTCAACCTGCTGGTCACGTTCCTTTTGATGCAGCCCAGGATACTTTTTTGCTTGTCTTAATTGCAGAGATTTATTTGGAAAAAGTACTGTTTTAAATAAAGTTCTAACAAAAAAAAAAAAAAAAAAAGAAACCCAAACATTTTAATATTTCTTAGTTTTAGAAGCAGCACATTGAAGTATTTATTTTTACTGACAACAAAATAAAAATTAATCCTTTGGCAGGATGACAGATTCCACTTGCAAATGTGTTCTGAAACTTCTGTGTGGATTTTTCTTAAGTATTTACTGAAATTATTATCATATTGCTTAATCTGTGGATCATTTGAACATCTAAGACAAAATAACTGACATATCCATAAAAATGGAATTTCACCATAAAAATGAATTTTCAAAATTATGTCTGTTACATGGACTTATCAAGATTATATACAGAGAGTGAATGCATTGTGCTTAGCTGGCTATTTTCCCAATACAAGACTACAGGTAAGTATCTCATGGCTGACAAAAATCATGTATAAATATAGAAACCTCTAGTAATTGAAAAATATTTTTTCTCCATTAATTTATGATATTTTGAGGTTCATGCAGCTTGGGACGGGCAGTAATTTGTTAACCTGCAAAGGTATGTGAAATGGGGATAGCTCACATCCTCTGGGGTTACTGTGCTATTTGCATGGCTGTTGAGAAATGGATGAGATAGTTGAGCTTGATGAGATGGTACCCTCTGTGCCTGGTCCTGCTGCCACCTGTAAGACCTCTGGGTTCTTCTGACTGCTGTGAGGTCAACAGAACAATCACTGTGCCAGGCACTAGACAAAAAGTCAGACAGCTTCTTTCTGCAAGATGAAAAATGAGATGGCAGAGTTCAGCAATTAAGGCAGTGGTCAAAGAGATTAATGTGACCAAACTGAGACACTAAACTGACCAGGCATAATTCACAAACTAGTATTACTCCAGATAACATGACAGAGTGCTTTGGCCCAGGGAGATCTATTTTTGATGTACTGGCATCTGAACAAGAAAACTGGAATTAATAGTCACATCATTTGTTTCCCACTCCCACCCCTCTTTATTATTGGAGAGGGCACATGGGAGAGCAAGAAGCTTAATGCCAAGGCTGATGAAAACTGACCCATTTCAGTTTGCATGTGACTGGTAAGATGAATTTTAGAGGAACTGTGTCAAAAAGCCTCATGTTTCCACTGACGAATGCTCTACAGTCGATCTCTCAAAGATAGCAGATGGGAAACAGTGAACCTTTTATAATACAGTGGAACAGAGAGGGACATTTTCAAACAAAATAAATAAAAAGATGAAAGCATAGTAAAGAGCACCTTTATAAATGCAGGTAACAAAGGGCTATGAACTCAGCTATCAAAATGAAGCTTTCTTTTTCTGTCCTTTTGCAACACCAGCATAGTTATCAGTTATACAGCAAATGGCACCCCACTAAATGCAAAGCAAATTTGCTCCTGGTCTGCACACTGACTGCAAGTAACTGGTAGAATGAGGCATAGGACATTTTAATCAATTTAATGAAAGTGTGTGAGGTAAACACTTTATACTGGGTTTGAGGTATTGATATGTTCCTTTTTCTAACACTGTGTGGAAATTAAATTGATCTCATCAGTGTTAAAGTTGTGAGCAATGTGTACATAGCTTTCTCCTAGTAGCTCCAGTCTCAAAACTACATAATAACTACTGCTTGAAGGCTTGGCAAAAGCTGATGTGCTCTGCCTCCATAATTTCTGCACTGAAACTGTTGCTGAGTGAACAGGTACATCTTTTTCTATCTGCATAAATGATACAGGGTAATTATACTGGGGTTTGCATCAGCTTAGCTAAATTGGTTCATCATTTAAATCAATGCAAGATGTTAGAAGCGGCCCTAGGTTTTGTATAGGGCCTGGGTATTGGCCTAGGTATGGAAAGGCCACTATACTTGTAAGTGCCAATTGTGAATTAAACTCATGTGAAAACAACTCAGAAATGCTGTCCAGAATTTGCTAAGTCTCATTTGCACAAGGATGATATTTCTCTGAAGTGGTCCCACGTTACTAATGTGTTTGTTACCAGCCAGTAAATGGTTTGTTGTCTTCTTTTCTTTTTTTTTTTTTTTTTTTCCCCCCCTTTTTATTTTCCCCTTCCTAAACCCCAGAATTTTAATGGCACATTCTGCCTGGAATTACGTGTCCTTTAGACAAAATGGTGTCTGCTTTCTCTCCTTCACAGGTACAGCTGCAAACACTGTTCACTAACTGAACATATGTATTTTCCAGGCAAGACAACAGGTATGTCTGAGCATCAGCTGTGAAATAATTTGCAGACAACTGACTTCTCTGTATGTGTATGTGTCTATATGATATTTTCTTTCCTATTGTTCTGCCCACCTTGTGTAGTTGCATTTGTGAGATGCAATGTAATGCTGTTTGTCATCAGTTCAAACATGGGATCAGCCCTGCACTAACCATAGGCATGTAGTTCCCAGGCAGCTCACAGACAGGCTGAACTCAGGCTATTTTAGAGCCCAGTCAGACAGCACTCACATGAGCCTGCAAAACTCTGGGTAGGATTTAACCTTCATTATGTCAAAGGGGCCTTTGAATATTCATTTCTTTTCACAAATAATGGTTCTGAAAGTTCCCAGCGTTGGCTATATGGTAACATTTTGCTCCCACTAGTCTCACCTATAAAGATGAAGGTCAGGATTGAGCGGATGAGTTGATTGTAACACAATGTAGTGTCTACTGGCCTATTTTTACCCTTAGAAGCAGCTAGAACCTTCTATTCACATTTTATATTCATTTATGCCTATTTGCTAAGTAATTCTTTTCTTTTTCATCTTTCTATACCCTGACACCTTAATCTTGCTGACATCTTACAATAGTTAATGAGAAACAGCTCCCTGTCTTTTCGTTGCTTGCTTTTCCTCTCTTAACACTAAGGCATTGAATGATAGTTTACTTTGCAAGACTTGAAAATGTTGTGTTGTACTTCTCTTTTGAAGAATACATATATATTAACAGATCTCAAACCAAGAACAATAATGACAGCCTTATAAGCATGATTACTATCTAAGACACAAGTACAGACACTCTTGAATTTATCACCCAGGTATTATTTTCAGCTCCAGACCTGAAAGCAATTTCCATATTTTACAGACAAAAACACCACACCTATCTCTAGGAGAAGCAAAATCTATCTAATATCATTGGAAACACAAAACAGCTTCTAAGTAAAAGTGTTTCTGCTCTATGACTGAAATAAAGAATGTCTCATTAAAAGAAATCCTAACTCTACATGGATTAAGGGAACTTCTCTTTTTTATTTGAAGAGGGAAGACTCTTGGCTTATGCTAGTGTGCCATAGAATCATACAATAGTTAGGACCATATACAAGAATGATCTCCCACTTCTTCTGGATTGGAATCAAGCCCAGTGACATCTATTCTTCAAGGGTAGTATCCAGGTTGTGAACTCAATAGCCTCTCTGTGCATACTGCTTAAGTCCTGTGGAAACTTGGACTGCAGTGTGCCAATGGATGCTGGAGAGGGACTCTTCATCAGGGATTATAGCAATAGCACAAGAGAGAATGGGTTTACAGGGGAAGCTCATGTTAGATATAAGGAAAAAGTTCTTTACTGTGAGGGTGGTGGGGCACTGGAACAGACTGCCCAAAGAAGTGGTAAATGCCCCATCCGTGGCAGTGTTCCAGGCCAGGTTGGACAGAGCCTTGGTTGACATGGTCTAGTGTGAGGCATCCGTGCCCATGACGGGGGGCTGGAACTAGATGATCTTAAGGTCCTTTCCAACCCAAACCATTCTGTGATTCTATGACTCTAAGTCTACATCTTTGTACTACCAGCACCTATGGCAAAAAGTAAATCTGTCCAGACTTGGGGCCTGCACTGGTAAGACACCTTCTTGATCTCCTGATCTCACAGCCTGCCAAAAGTAAGCCTGACTAGTCAAAATTTCTTTAGGTGATTGCTTCTCAGGTTCAGATGGGAAGTGGTGTATTCTATTTCATTCTTTTTCAGAAATTGATGGGAAGGACTCTCCTGATGATGAGTAGAAACTTTTTCTGAATCTAATATATTTATTTCACTATTTCTTCTCTCTTTATGGTAATATTGACAAACTTTTCTTGATGCACTGTTCACACTTGTTTTGTCACAAGATGGTTAGGCTACCCAGAAATAAGCACCTTTTATACTGTCATTTAAAGTTTTATCACTTAGAAAAATCAGGTCTGACGAAAATCTAGCAGTTCCTTCTAATTTTAGCATGCTAGCGTTTGTAATCTAATAACTGTTCTGTGCAGTGTTTCATTTAGCTGGAAGTCAGGGACAAAGGGTAGATGTGGTGAATTAAGATGGAAAGAGACAATACTTAGGATAAGATACTGAATCACAACAGGCATGAAACTTATCGTGCTGTCTGGTTGTTTCAGCTGGGGCTTCTGTGGTGATTTTCTGTTTGCAGCTGTCCTAGTTCAAAGCAATAATATATTTTATGTTCCTCTGTCTTATTTCCCCTTGAGTTTCTCTCACTGTTCTTGAAAAAACAGTTAAAAAAATCTTTGATAAAATGAACCTCTACATGAACTGCTGTTCCAAACACAGTTTCTGAATATCCTGGTCTAACATACCTTCGTGGTCCTTTTGAAGATAAAGTGCACCTAACTGAATCCTTTTTTTTTTTTCTTTTTTTGGTTTTGTGTGTGTGTTGATTTTTTTCAGATTATTTGGCTTACATGTCAAAAAGGGTCCTGAAACAACAGGAAACTACTCAAGACGTAGAAGCTCTACCACCCCACTGATGGTCAATAGTCCTTCAGAAGCTGAATTTCATTGCAGAAATTCGGAGCTTACCTCAAAGCTGGAGAGTGTATTACAGTGACTGTCGCGTGAGTTGGTGCAAAGCTCATCACTGGTAAAACTCCTTTACCTTTATGCTTTCTCATTCAGATTCAGGTGATTTTCATGGATCCATAGTATATATAAAAAAAGTCTTTGGTAAGGATGAAATGCTGACTGAATTGTTAGCATGCTGGTATGGCTGATTTTGAAACAAATTTTCATCAAATACCTCATTCATCTACCAAGAAATTATCTCAAACCTGGCCTTGAACATAATGATTTGTGAGCTTCAAATCTAAGGAGGAACCATACTGTAGATTAGAACTAATTCAAAGCCTCCTTAAATTCTTTTTTGCATTTACCCACAGGCTAACTCGATTCTTCTTCCCTCTGGCCAGAATGCATTCCAGTGAAGGAAAAATTTATTTCCTGAAACCATGCTGCCTTCAGCAAGTTCAAATAGCTCTAAATTATGTGTAAGTATCTCATTTCTTATTGATATTTCTCCTTTAATCTTACTGAGTGAATAGATCTGCACTATTCATTTAGGTTTTTTTATTTTTTTGTAAATATAAATTCTAAATTACTAAACCTGTTTGGGTACTTACCGTTACTCAGGCTGTCAAGGATTAAGCAAGTAAAAAAAAAAGGTTTTGTATTCCTTTTTCCTCAATCCTGGCGTATAATTTACTTGAATTTATAAAGTCTTGCAAACTTCAGATACTTTTAGTGATGTCTGCTTTAATATTCTCTGAAAAACTTTTAACATTTCACCTTTACATTCTTCAGACTGACCTTTAGCTTTCTCTGGAAGTAAGAATTAATTCTGCCTCTCCAACTACATCAAATTTCTCTGTTACCGGCATCCTACTTTTGTTCCATAATGGTCCTAGTAACATCTTTTTTGATAGTTTGCTTATCTACATACAGAATTTCAGAGTGTAGATGAGAGGAGCTGGGAACAACTCCACATATGCATTCAGACCTAACAGTATGAGGTACCCTTAGTAACCTATTATACATATGAGAGTTTTTGCACACTTCTGCTATTCATATAAAAGCAACATGCTTCTACTGCATAGTATACATCATCATTTGGGTATTCGTTACAAAGCATGAGAGTGATGATCAACCATTCTTCTAATCTCACTTGACTAATGTCTTGAAAATTTTTCAGCTACATTTTTCCCATTAGCTGGGACTTTCACCTTGATTTTGCTTTTCAACTGTAAGAAAAGAATAGTGCCAATATTGAACAAAATCTGAACATAAATCAGTGTCCGAATCTCTCTCTTATTCCTTGCATTCAAATCTGTTTGGCTAGGATTTACAGTTTGATAATGTTTAAAGGTCAAAAACGGAGGCACTACAAATGTCCTCTTTAACGTAGCAGTTAATGAAACATGACTGTTGTTCTTCTACAATTCACTTCTTTATTGCTAGATTCATCTTACAGTAATTTCCTTTATATATTATATCCTGATTAAAAAATCCCCAGCGCATAAGCTTTTCAAGTTTTTCTTGCTCCCTTTTTCATTCTTTATGTACCGATTTTCCAGAAAGAAAAGAGCTGACCAGCTGATCACACACATACAAATGAAAAAACCCCAAACATATAAAAACATACTGTTTAAGAAAATATTCTGTGTAACAGAGAATCATAGAATCACAGAATAGTTAGGGTTGGAAAGGACTTTAAGATAATCTACTTCCAACCCCCCTGCCATGGACAGGGACTCCTCACACTAAACCATGCCACCCAAAGCTCTGTCCAACCCGGCCTTGAACATTGTCAGCGATGGAGCATTCATAACGTCCCTGGGCAACCTGTCCCAGTGCCTCACCACCCTTAAAGAATTTCTTCCTCAGATCCAATCTAAACTTCCCCTCTTTAAGTTTGACCCCATTACCCCTTGTCCTCTCACTACAGTCCCTAATGAAGAGTCCCTCCCCAGCATCCCTATAGGCGCCCTTCAGGTATTGGAAGGCTGCTATGAGGTCTCCACGCAGCCTTCTCTTCTCCAGGCTGAACAGCCCCAACTTTCTCAGCCTATATTCATATGGGAGTTACTCCAGTCCCCTGGTCGTCCTCGTGGCCCTCCTTTGGACTTGTTCCAACAGTTCTATGTCCTTTTTATGTTGAGGACATCAGAACTGCACACAATACTCCAAGTGAGGTCTCCAGAGAGCAGAGTAGAGGGGCAGGAGCACCTCCCTCGACCTGCTGGTCACGCTCCTTTTGATGCAGCCCAGGATACGGTTGGCTTTCTGGGCTGCAAGTGCACACTGCTGGCTCATGTTCATTTTCTCATCGACCAACACCCCCAAGTCCTTCTCCGCAGGGCTGCTCTGAATCTCTTCCCTGCCCAACCTGTAGCTGTGCCTGGCATTGCTCCGACCCAGGTGGAGGACTTTGCACTTAGCATGGTTAAACTTCATCAGGTTGGCATCAGCCCAGCTCACAAGCGTGTCAAGGTCCCTCTGGATGGCATTCCTTCCCTCCAACTTATCAATTGAACCACACAGCTTGGTGTCATTGGCAAACTTGCTGAGGGCACACTCAATCCCACTGTCCATGTCACCAACAAAGATGTTGAACAAGACCGGTCCCAACACCGATCCCTGGGGGACACTACTCGTTACTGGTCTCCAGCTGGACATTGAGCCATTGAGCACAACTCTTTGCGTGCGGCCATCCAGCCAGTTCTTTATCCACCGAGTGGACCACCTATCAAATTGATGTCTCTCCAACTTAGAGAGAAGGATGTCATGTGGGACAGTGTCAAAGGCTTTGCACATGTCCAGGTAGGTGACATCAACTGCTCTACCCCTGTCTATCAGTTCTGTAGCCCCACCATAGAAGGTCACCAGATTGGTCAGGCAGGATTTCCCCTTAGTGAAGCCATGCTGGCTGTCACCAAGTACCTTGTTGGTTTTCATGTGCCTCAGCATGCCTTCCAGGAGAATCCGCTCCAAGATTTTGCCAGGTACAGAGGTGAGGCTGACTGGTCTGTAATTCCCTGGGTCATCCATTTTCCCCTTCTTAAAAATGGGGGTTATATTTCCCTTTTTCCAGTCATCGGGAACTTCACCTGACTGCCATGATTTTTCAAATATGATGGACAGTGGCTTAGCAACTTCATTTGCCAGCTCCTTCAGGACCCGTGGATGGATTTCATCTGGTCCCATGGACTTGTATACATTCAGGTTCCTAAGATGGTCTTGAACCAGATCCTCTCCTACAGTGGGCCCAGGGTCTTCATTCTCACTGTCCCTGCGTCTGCCTTCCAAGACTTGGGTGGTGTGGTCAGAGCATTTGCTGCTGAAGACTGAGGCAAAGAAGTCATTAAGAACCTCAGCCTTCTCCAAATCCAGGGTAGCCAGTCCTCCCGATAGCTTCCGGAGGGGGCCCACGTTGTCCCTGGTCTGCCTTTTATTTGCAATGTACCTATAGAATCCCTTCCTGTTATCTTTCACATCCCTAGCCAAGTTTAATTCTAAGTGGGCCTTAGCTTTCCTAACCTGGTCCCTAGCTTCCTGGACAACATCCCTGTAATTTCTCCCTTTTGCCACTTTTCCCTTTTTCCTGTCTCTAGAATCATCCTTTACTCCTACTTTTGCATATTCCTGAAAGAAAAGCCTCAAAAGTTGCAGTAATATGGAAAAGTGCCAGCTCTAACAGCACATCTGCTTGGGATATAGCAGTCTTTCTTCCTCTTCAGAGGAGTATAATCTAGTCTTTTATTAATAATACAAGTAATCTTCAGAAAAAGATGTTAAGGAGAACTGAACTTTTTTCTCTGTTTTGAATTCATTTTGTTAAAAAAGGCGAATTGCAGGATTCTATCATTCATAAAATCAAATTATCACTTTCTCTATCACAACATCGTCTACAGTTGGATTTGCTTCCCAAGTCTTATATAAATTTCATGTTTCTTAATCATATAACCCCAATTTTCAGGAAGGGAAAAATGGATGAGCCGAGGAACTAAGACCAGTCAGCCTCACCTCTGTGCCTGGCAAAATCTTGGAGCGGATTCTCCTGGAAGGCATGCTGAGGCACATGAAAACCAACAAGGGCGTTGGTGACAATGATATTTGAAGATTTTTAAAAAAATAAGTCTAACACATATTGTTATACAGATGATATAAAGAATATACGCTCTGATGAAGTATTATCAGGAAATTAACCACCAAAGCAATAAATCACAGCAGGCATAACAGCGAAAGTCTCATAGTAAAAAAGAAGAAAATTGTACATTAAAATAAAGCTGCAACAAGCTCCCCAAAACAGATGAAGAAGGGCCACAGTTTTGTTCTCTCTTCCTTCTCAGAGAGGGTAATTGTTCTTCAGTTTAGGCAGAAAAAGTACTATTGAATGTGAGTGCCCATCTAGGGAAATGAGGTTAGCAGTAGCCAAATTAATATTATGTACTGACAAATCAATAGAAAAATGAGTTACAAAAGTTCTTCCACAAGTATAATCCATCTTACTTTTAAACTTGTCTTCGAGTTTATGCACTGCTGTTTATTACATCTTTCACGAGAAGAGAGGAGAGTAGCCATGTTCTCCCTACTCCTTTTCATGAGTCATTTACCCACATATTGACTTGTGTCTACAAAGTGCTGATTTACTCAGATGCTCCTTTGCTGGCATTGGCATGTAAAGACAGATTACAATAAAACAGGATTTTAAAAGTTAGCTTTTATTACCTGGGAACTGCATTTGTTCTGGTTTTCTTCACAAATTCCTGTTTGTGAAAGTTTTTGAGAATTGTGATTTATTTTAGTTTGGCAAGCAAGTGAAATAAAAACAAAGTCTTTCAAATGCTTTCAGAAATGGGGCAGAACAGAAACCGACATTCTTCCTGTAGCCAAAATTTACTGGGTGACCTTGGTCTTTGTCTTCAGACAAGTTTGCATTTAAAGTTTTGTTGAGAGGAATAGGTTTCAGTATCATAATTTAGGTGAAACAGCTTATTTTGCTAAAATTATGATCAGTTGAAAACATCCAGGCCAGCTCCAACAGGAACACAGAAATTATACCATGTTGTTAGGCTGGTTTGCAGTCTGCTGACTTCGGTTTGCTTTTATGTTGTTTAAGCATCCACACAAGAAATGCTGCTTCAAGTTCAAATCATCAGGAATGCAAAGGAAGAAGCTGCAGCTTCTCATCAGGTCCTTTCTTCCCCTGTCCTGCCAGGTGGCTGATTCTGTTCTGCTGCTTCCAGGACTTTTTCTGTCTCTCTTTCCTGTACTGCTCGCTGCTAATTGACCCCCCGTGCAGTATTTTTCTCAGCTGCTGCTCCTCTGTTCACTGGTCTCAAATATTGATCCTGGGACCTCTTTTTGCTGGTCACCTGCAGCATCGAGACAGCTACGATCCCGGCAGCACTGCTCATTTCACAATGCACCTTCTGGAGATCCCCCACAGCTTGGTAAAGGCTCTCCTCTTATTTTCTCTTGTTTTGAGCTCAGTCACTGCTAATCCCCAGGGCTGCACCCACCATTTCTTTCTAGATGGCAAGCAATTTCTTCCTTTCTTCATCTGTTAGTGTCCATCCCCAAAAGACACAGCTGGAGCTTGAAAGTGATCATTCAATCCACATGTCCAACAGAGGAAGGTAAACAAATAGCCAGAGCTCCTCAGTATGTTTTGCTTTTGAAAGTCACAACACTTAGAGCTTTGAGTACCCTGAATATAGCCATAGTTTATCCCAATATCTGCTCTTAGACGACACAGCAGGACCAAGGTATCGTTTCTTCCCAAAGCTGCAGAAACAAAATGTAGCACTTACAATTGCAGTGCCTAATTGTGAACAAAGTGTTAAACATTTTGACAGCTGGAGGAGAAAACATGTCCTGGAAATGTCCAGGATTGTTATTCATAAAGTGATTCAATGAGTAGAAAATCTACTTACTTTAATATATATATATATAAAGGTGAAAACTTGAATTTCCTGTAAGAATCTAAATAGAATCTTCCCTTGGAAAGGAAAAAAGGGCAAGTGAAAGAAATACTTTCTAGATGGTTATTATGTAATGACAAATGCTCCGATAGCCTCTCTGTTAGACTTACCTGAATAACACTCGAGCCAGACAAGACCTCCCCTGATTTTAAGGGTCTTTGGGTGAGGCTCTTAACCATATAAAAAAGATAGCTTGACATTTGCATTCAGTAAATTGCCCACTCTGGACTTTATGCTGTTCCAATCCCTTACACACACACAGAAAGTGCCTCCACTGGATGCTTGCACAAAGAGATTGATCCATGTAAGATCCTGCTTCCTCCTCCCCATTCTATCACAAAAAGCACACAGGCCAGTTTTTATCCAGAAATGATAACATGAAAAAGGAGTTATGCATTCTAGATACCTTGAAATAAATTTACTACAACCAGCTGTCTAAGTATAACAGAGGCCCACAAGAGAGAGGATGTTTAAACACTGAGCATCTGACGCTATGCCTTTGACTTACTTAACTGTGCCGCTTTGCTGAGTGGAAAATCTAGTTACTTGAATGTATAAAGAAAATGAAGACTTACATTTCATGACAGAATCTAAATAACAACTTATCTGTCCAAGTGAAAATCATGTCCATTACACTAGAATGGTTATGTACATCATCCTTCTAGTTTACATTGTTAGAGTGCTTTTACATCAAAGATGTCATTTTATCTCCCATCAGACATCCAGGGTTTCTTGTGCAGCCTCTCTCTCTCTCTCCTGCTTTGCCCTCACTGCTCATTGTTTTACTACCAGTAAAACCAGTTTTACTAGGAAATAGTAGCTAGATTTTCTGAGCTGCTTTTCACAGGTTGGAGTAAAATGTATTTATAACATGAGTAAAATCATCATTTTAAAGCATATAAAAGGTATTTCTTTATTCAGAAAACTGTCTGAACTTAGAGCAGCGAGTTTATTATTAGAAGCAAGGTTTCAGTATAAAAGCTCTAAATGGTGTCTTAAAGCTTTTTAAATACAGTGTGTTGTCTTTGTGTCTCTGTAAATCACTAGGCTGTTAGAGGTCAAAAGATTATCATTTAGAGAAATGTTTCATTCTTTGCAAGGGAAACTGGTAAACCAAAGTTATATAAATAAACTGACTGCCCTGAGACTTAGTCATGTGGCAAAATACATCTTTGCTGTCAAATGCAGAAATGTTAATATTAAGACTGTCTATTGTCTTCACGCAGTGTTCATGGATAGTAGCATTTTGTTTATTGTGACAAAGTGAGGGTGGTGGATCATATATACTCAGTGGTTCTAACTTTTTATCCAGAAACATCAGGAATTTAAAGCAGACTACCTGCCATGGTGAAGGTGCATGTAAAAAGGAAGCATTTCTCAGAGTCAATAAACACTTGCTCTACTCATTCAAAATTTCCTTGGTTTATAAATTTAACCTTAGGACAAGCACAGCATTCCAGTAATGTGATTCAAGTATCATTATTTTTCTATTTCATATTCTTAATCTTTAGCTCATCTTAACATAGCTTTATAGTAAAGCAGTGTACCTTCAGAAACGTGTGCATGTAGACAATAGATTTCAAAGGACTTGGTTGTGAAATGCGATTCTCAGGTGTAAGATGTATAGCGTTATCAATGCACTTCTATGTAAACATCTAACAAATTAGTAATAAATAAAACTCAGGCATGGCAGTTTGGATTCTTGACTGCCCAATAGCTTTGTCAGTCAGCAATACTACAATGAGGATTTAAGAATATGAAAATGAACGTGGCTGCAATTGGTAATGTAGAATTCCAGATCTTTTAAAACTCCCTTTAAAACCCCAGAAGTGGAGTGAATGTAAATGCCTGATTCCTATGAGCATTTAGGAACTCCTTCCTAGGCAAAACATGCAGGCATTAATTTGTATATTTTTAGTCTTTTTTTTTCCTAAGCTGGCATCTTAATGCTGAAGGAAAGTTTTCGTTATCTGAGTTGATGGCTAACAGTCAAAGTTGTTCTCTTGTTTCTGTATCTTTCAGTCACTGGGAAACTGATGTATAACAATACATGGATGCACTGAATTAGAAAAGACAGTTTTAGAGCAGTGACATGTTTTTTTCCTACAGTGCACACTCCACTGAGATATGTCAGGCTGTAGGAGAGCTACATGCACTTGGAAAGGTTCTCCTGTCCACTCTCTCTTTTTCTTCCTTCCTTTTTCCACTTGTCCTTTCGCATTCTTAGGCTATGACCAGAGAACAATTCAAGATCTTATCCAAATTTCACCCTAAAGCACCTATAACAGACTATAAAGACTTTAAACTTACACCCAAACTTGCTTTTACTTCTGAAATTTCCAGGAATCATAGAATCATAGAATAGAATCATAGAATAGTAAGGGCTGGAAAGGACCTCAAGATCATCGAGTTCCAACCCCCCTGCCATGGGCAGGGACATCTCCCACTAAACCATGCCATCCAAGGCTATGTCCAACCCCACCTTGAACGCCGCCAGGGATGAAGCATTCACAACCTCCCTGGGCAACCCATTCCAGGGCCCCACCACCCTCACAGTAAAGAATTTCTTCCTCAGATCCAATCTAAACCTCCCCTCTTTAAGTTTAAACCCATTACCCCTTGTCCTCTCACTACAGTCCCTAATGAAGAGTCCCTCCCCAGCATCCCTATAGGCCCCCTTCAGGTATTGGAAGGCTGACTATGAGGTCTCCACGCAGCCTTCTCTTCTCCAGGCTGAACAGCCCCAATTTTCTCAGCCTGTCTTCATACGAGAGGTGCTCCAGTCCCCTGATCATCCTCGTGGCCCTCCTCTGCACTTGTTCTAACAGTTCCATGTCCTTTTTATGTTGAGGACATCAGAACTGCACACAATACTCCAAGTGAGGTCTCCAGAGAGCAGAGTAAAGGGGCAGGAGCACCTCCCTCGACCTGCTGGTCACGCTCCTTTTGATGCAGCCCAGAATACAGTTGGCCTTCTGGGCTGCAAGCGCACACTGCCGACTCATGTTCATTTTTTCATCAACCCACACCCCCAAGTCCTTCTCCGCAGGGCTGCTCTCAATCTCCTCCCCGCCCAATCTGTAGCTGTGCCTGGCATTGCTCCGACCCAGGTGGAGGACTTTGCATTTAGCATGGTTAAACTTCATTAGGTTGGCATCAGCCCACCTCACAAGTGTGTCAAGGTCCCTCTGGATGGCATTCCTTCCCTCCAACTTATCAATTGAACCACACAGCTTGGTGTCATTGGCAAAGTTGCTGAGGGCGCACTCAATCCCACTGTCCATGTCACCCACAAAGATGTTGAACAAGACCAGTCCCAACACCGATCCCTGGGGGACACTACTCGTTACTGGTCTCCAGCTGGACATTGAGCCACAAAGCACTACTCTTTGCGTGCGGCCATCCAGCCAGTTCTTTATCCACCGAGTGGTCCACCTATCAAATTGATGTCTCTCCAACTTAGAGAGAAGGATGTCATGTGAGACAGTGTCAAAAGCTTTACGCAAGTCCAGGTAGGTGACATCAACCGCTCTGCCCCTGTCCATCAGTTCCGTAGCCCCTTCATAGAAGGTCACCAGATTGGTCAGGCAGGATTTCCCCTTAGTGAAGCCATGCTGGGTGTCACCAAGCACCTTGTTGGTTTTCAAAGACTGGATGATTTGGCAGTGAAACTTCAGTGTCCTAAACTGCTGCTTCAAAGATTGTTTCCTTAAAAAAATGTTCATGGGCGCTTATAAATCTGTTTTCCAGGCTGAGACAAGGTCATTTGCAAACTAGACTTTATAACCCATTTTAATTATTTTATTTAATGACATTTCAGAGATGCTCTTTAATCTCACTAAGCTGTGTATTCAATTTGTTTCCAAATCTAGGGCAATATTACTTTCCTATCCAGTTGTACCTATATAGACACTAAACACATTCCTACCACTGAAACATTTTTCCCAGCTCTTCCACTGTATCCAGAATGCAAAGGAAATTTCTTTGATAGAATCATAAACTTTAAAGTCATATACCTTTCTAGCCCAAATTTCTTTTACTTTTGCTAAACAGAGAAGAAATTTCAGGAAAAATTCCCTGTAAGATGTCGCAGTATGCATCTATCGGTAACAAGATGAATATGAAACTGAATGTAAAACGGCTGCTCCCTCCAGAAAGCCCTTATGGAATATACCTCAGTGTGCAAAAAGCACATTTGCAGCGGTATAACTACATATATATGCAACTATATACTAAATGCAAAAGTTTCTGCCATCAACAAAATTGTTACATTCAGGATAGATTTGCTCACAATTGACCACCTGATTGGATGGCGGAACTTAGCCTTTCCACATATAGATATAGGTGTAATAATGTCTAAGAAAATAGCTTTTAGATCTGATCTGCCATTGAGTTTACATTTTTCATAACATTTGGAAACTGTAGGCTATTGCTGATGACAGCTAGAAGAAAATTATGAGATTTCTGAGCAATATTTGGCTTAAACATTTGAAAATGACAGCTGCTTCTATTTGCAAATGACAAAGTTAGAGTTCCTTAAAAAAAAAATGAAAATGTCTTACAAAGCAAATATAACTTCATTGGGTTCGCTGTAATATACAAATGTAGCTTTTTAAAATTTATTTCAATATAATGCTGATTATGTGTGTGTGTATACACATATTCATATATACATATCTACAAAAAGGGTAAACAAAATGGATTATTTTTTTATTAGCAAATATGCAAAGCTACAAAATCAAACAAGAGTGAGGTGAGGTGTTTAGGAGAGGAAGAGTATGCAATGGTGAGAAATAACATCTATGTCAGTCAACCAACTGTACCAGGAGTTTTCATGAGTCAGAAACCATCAGGCCACTCAATATAATGGTTTTATAAAATGAAACAGCTGAAATAGTACTTATCATAATTAACAATTATGTTTGTTTTTATTTTCCACAATAACAAAAATGATTAATTATGAAATTTCACCTACCAAGATTTCACCAAGAAGCTGTTTTATTACAAAACTTAACACAAAGAGTTAAGATTATACTTACTGGTTTATTAGAGAGGCTCCAACTTAATGGAACAACTTCAGTGCAGTCAATTCCACCAATGTATTTCAAGTCCTACTTTTTCTTTGTATCTATTTTTTTTTTTTCTCATAAATTCTCTGTATTTTTTTCTAGGAAGTAAAATAAAGGTCTTCAAATCCAGAAGAAGTTCTCCATTCACCGTATTTCTCTCTGAGGAAATTAGTGTTTTTTAATCTGCCATTCATCTCATCCACATAAGAACAAAGTGGATTTTCAGGTCAGATACCTCTCTTACAAATCAATAAGGTGCCATTGAAAAGTTGAGTTTGAAAAGCCTAGTAAAAATATCTGTATGTGATTTCTGTGTAAATGAGGTGCTTATATGTATGTGTACAATGCTGAGAGATGTTTGAACCTCTCTTCACCAACAGAACACAAGTGGGTTCTTGCATGGGCTTATATAAGTGATGGAAATGAAGTCTTACTGAACTGAATTAATGTTTTTGCCAAGGAGATGTGCAGGATGTTTTTCTTTCTGGCAACTTATTCCTTGAGGTTGAATACATCAAAATATATCAAAAAAAGTGGGTCGTACTTTATTAGGTTTTAAAAATATATAATCATCAAAAATCGACTTTCTAAAAGATTGTAGAAGTGCCACTGCAAAGCTATGAGTACCTGGGCAGTGTGAATAAGATTCAGCTGAGTTGTGGGAGTTAGTTTTGAATCATGATAATGAAAATGTTTATTTGGAATTGATCTGGAATATAAGTAATTGATTTTTCAAAGGTAAAGCCTTTACAGATGAAAGAAAAAAATATGTTTTAATTTTAAAATGAATCAATTCTTGTATTTAAGCTACAAAGACTCAGCTGGTAATGGGAGCTTTCACAAGCAGATCACTCCAAAGACAAACATGAGGCTGGCTAAGGCGGCACTGGTCTGCTTTCAGGATTTATTTTTTTCCCTAAGCAGTATAAGCTTTATAAAACAACCATTTGGTGCCGGGTTTAACCATTATGTGGACTAAAGACATGGGAACTGGCTACCGCTGCTGAAGTGTTAAACATCCTTCATTTCTCCTGATCATTTGTACTTGTTTGGCTGCAGCCAGCTTGTGAGGCATTTTGGCGCTGAGGCTATTTCCACACAGTGGCATGTTTCCATTTTGGATTTAAACTTGCTCCAATTAAAGCTTGTTCCCTGGTTTTCTGCTGCTCATAAATGCAGCAATTCAGGAGTAATTTAATGTTACACCTTTCTAAAAAATGCTGACTTATCAGGTCTGATTTTTTTTTTTGTGTGTTGGTTCTGACATCATTTTCTGATCAAAACTAGACTCCGTAGTAAAACATCGAAGCAGCTATATTTATATGAATATTTTAACAGCATGTCTACATTCATCCTTCCCCAGATGAAGACCTGAAATGTGTCTCCCACTTGGAAGACAAATTTTATTTGTATCTATATAATATATATGTATATGTATTATCATATGTACACATATATGCACATATACCTCTAGACATGTTTCCCAATGAAAATGGAAGATGAATCTTGATATATTCTAGAAATAATTCTTATGTCGTGGGCAGTTCTCTGTACAAGAAATATGACATGATTCATGTGCTCTAATAGATTTCACCTCCAAGCAGTACAGATTCTTCAGTCCTTTGAAGAAGAATTCATGCTGTTAACAAAATACAGTTAGGTTGGGTAAACTTACTTCCCGAGTTTCTTTTCCTTTCCCTGCACTACTAATTGACAAAACAAAAAGCTTTTGAACAAAATATTTTCTTGACTTGTGAGCTTTTCCCAAATGTTCCCCTGCTCAAATCTTGCTCGTCCCTGCTTCAAACTTTCGTAACTTAGATGGGAGTTAAAGACCCCCACATGTCCTGGCTTGCAGCACATGGTTCTTTGCATTGGCAGAACCACAGGCAGTCATGAAAAATTGCATTCTTTCTCAGTAACTTTGTCATTTTTTTTGGGGGGGGTGTCATTTTTTGTTTGTTTTGTTTTGTTTATCCTTTGAGGATTCTATTTGCCTGTCAACTGGCCTTGAAAAAGGTACGCTGAATTCAGAATACAGAAAATTCCATGTCTAGCAACAAGGACAGAAGGCAAAACAGCACTGCAGCCCTCCTTTTTCTCTTGACTTCCCATAAAATGTGATACCAAGATCAAAGTTTTAGACTTGCTAAAGCCCTCTGCAGAATTTACCCATTTTAGCAAATTTGTACTCCCCTTTCCACTAACAAAATGACAAGGGAAAAAGCCCTTGGTTCTCTGGAACAAACAAGAATCTATTTAATTTTAGAAGGGTGTATGTGAATAGATGTGTGTATACACCTATATAAACTACTTTTAAGCTGTCTCAGAAAACAAATCAGACTGATCAGTAGGCAAGCAGCAAAAAGCAACTCATTTGATAATGTAAAAAATTAGATCAAATACAGTGATAATTATAGGAAAATGAAATTCTTTTTTCCTCAAATCTCAAAGACAAGACTGATATACAGATTTTCCATATGGATTTGCTACTTGAAGGTAGATGTCCATCTCTAGCTATGTAGGTGCTCTCAATTTCCTGCCATGGTGATTGTTTGTATGTCATAACAGTTCTATAAGCCACACAACAGGCTCTGATTCACAAAAGTAATTAGCAAAAGATACTGATATAGGAAATGGTCGGACATTTTACTTTCTAATTCTTAAATGAATATGGGAAAATTCATCCTGGATAGAAAGAAAATAACAAATTGGGATAGAAGTATTCTTTCTTTAGGACTGTTAAACCAGCACAAATCATGGGCCAAATAAATTCATGTAATCCAATTTCTTTCTCAGTTTGATTAGCTGCAGAAACAGATACTTATGGGTAATTTTCTTTGATTGTTAGATGATAACCGAGTCTATCAGAGAATTCAGTATTAATTCAATAAAGCAGAAAGAACTGCTGAAAGAACTGACTGAACCATCAGTTTGGGGAGTTATCTCCAATCATATTGGTTGCAAAATACGTGCACTATACTTGTCTCATGAGCATACAGCATTTAGAAGTAAGGCCCCATCAAGAAGACCACTTAGGGCTGAGGGATAACCTGAAGGCTGCATGTTTGCAGGCTTGGATTTGTTTGTCAGTCCCTTACCACTGTAATAAGTGATAAAAAATACTGTGAGAGCAATTTTGCATAATAACCCAGAGTGAGCCTTAGAAATATTATGCCATTGTAGTAAGGTGAAACATACCAACTGGGAGCCTGAGAACTTAAAACTGCTACAAAGTACTATTTTTATTCCATTTTCAACAAAAAGTTACTTAATGAGGGACTTTTTGTTAGGAAGGATGGGACAAAGATAACATAATAGTACTTGTCTTTTAGCAAAGTCAGGCAGACTTTATAGGATTCATATGCAAATTCATATAGTCCTTTAGTTCAAGCCTGATTTTTATTACATTTTTTCCTCTTGGGGTCTGTATGATTCTTACTGTTAAAATGCAGTGCAAGGATTTGATTTAAAATACACCAGGCTTTCATGGTTTTACAATGTTAGGAAAAAAGCACATGTAATAAAATCCATAAATGCTAAAATCACTGTATTTTGCAGATAGATTTTGCAGTAGGTTGGTTGCCCTACAAAATACTAATGAAGAGATGTCAGAAAAATGCTCTCTTTCCCTCTCTTCTTTCTATTTGTGCATACTGACAATGACAAACCTAATAATCTCCAGGGTGCTCAGGTCCATGAAACTCATTTCATAATTCTTCCATTGTGGAAGATCTATTAAAAAAAGGTAACCATTTCTCTGTTATGATTTTGGGGCACCATAAATTAGACCTAGTGACAGAGATCAGGGCTAGTAATTTTTGAGGGGAAATAACTCTGAAGTGTCCTTCTCATTTCATGTATGTGTGAATCAGAAGACTGTGAATTTATCACAGCTGAGAACAGAGGCCAGTCATTTTCTCATTTCCACTTAGATGGGGCTTGCATAGATTCAGGTTTGGTTTTTTTTTTTTTTTTTTTTTTTTTAATTCTGCAAAAAGGCATATTCTTACAAGTCCAGGTAAACCAGAAACAAGGTACGTCCTTTTGCAGCCTCCAGGTTTTTATCTTATTCTGATTAACTGAAGGCTGAGGAAGAGATGACCCTTTGCATGCATCAAAGCCAGAGAGTCCAGTTTACCCCCTTATGGCACAAGCAAATCAAACCCTTTCGAGCCATCAGACACTCATGAACTGAAATGAAGCTTGAGGACTAGTTACGAGACTAATGGCTGCTTAAAGTACTACTTATGGGTCATAACCATGTTGAATTACTAGCAGATCAACTGCTTTTCATGGTTGAACGCTGTTTGAATCGGGCAGATAGCAGAAAAAGAATATGAACAGAACTGGGTTAAGAGAATATATAAACTATAGTTTCCAAAACTAAGCTAAAATATTATTACTGTGGATATGAGACATTCCTATGAGGTAGGAGTTTCCTTTAAACTACTAAAGTCACAACAGGAAAAGGTTCTTTGACATCCCTAAATGAGCTGATGTGATCCCTAATGAAAATAATAATAATTTAAGAAAAAGTTTTCCACAGTTGAAAAAGACAGCATCCTTGTTTAGTTACAAACCACAACAGACCTAGGAAAATACATGCTGTTAGCTTTCATGTGACAGGCTGCATATTACTTAACTGGTTTAAAACCAATGCAGGTGTTTTGTCTAAAATGATCATAAAAAGAAAGCTAACAGCAAAAAACATCAAACTTGTCAACACAGAGGTTTTCCTAATATATGTGCTTTTATACATTTATCTCTTGGGTTTATAGCTTTTGGAATTCAAGTGACAAATTGTGAGGCATTTTTATTGTTAGCTATGGGGATATTTCTCTACCAAGGTACTAAAAAAAAAAATAAATAAAAAAGATTTGAACTAGTTATAGAAGCCGTGTATAAAAAAAAAAAATCAGCGTTTAAACAATATGGGATGGCTAGGAGAACAGTGCCTAGCAATAATACTGAGCACTGCCATGGAGCTTAACTTGTGTAGACTCTGCCATTTAGACTCTGCCATTTATTTTTATCAAATTTTCCTTTTATCTATATATTGAACTTCTTTAATGGAAATGATTCATAGTGCCATACTGCATATGCTTGATTTAGTCTGCATTTGCTTTATTCTGCATTTGCTTAATTGCTTCATTTTGTTATAGAAGTCTGTGGAAGGACAAAACAAAAGACCAATATCTCAATAGAACGGTTACCCTAACAAAAGGAACCCACAAACAATTATAAATACTTGAAAACTGCAAAAGCAACATATTGAGATTCATTAAAAAGTTCTTTTTTATTGAAGTTTTTTTTATCTAAAGATGTTATGTATACATATATACATACAAATACATATATATGTGTATATGTGTAACCCTTGTAATTTATTTCAATTAAAAATCTACACAGCTATATTTGGAAAGCACATGTGTCAGTTTATCCTAGAAATTCCTGTCACTGTAGTATTAAGATTTACTGTTTAGAAAATTTATGAAAAAGAAATGCCAGCTGCCTCATTGCATCATACTGAAGTGTTCCAGGATCTGACATAGATGTTAAAGACCACAGAATTAAGGAAAAAACGTGGGTGTACCCATATTTATGTAGTCCGGTGAAAGAATGCATTCCAGTAAGTTAAGGTTATTTTGAAATAGCCTATCATGTTTATTTTAATTGGTGTCTGGTTGAAAGAGAAATCTTTCTGATGGATGAAAACTTTATTCAAATGGCTCCAGAAAAACACAGCACATATTTTTTGCTGTATTTACTGTACACTTTATAAATTTTTGTTGGTGTTACATTTTATAGTATGAAAGCAACAGGACTCTTTCATTTGAACTAATGGATTTCTAATGAATTTCATGAATGCTAATATGCCCACAATACATTTCATACAGTTAAGACATAATGCACCGCTTCTGTAATGGGTCTGTGTAAATTAACTTTGAAGGGTGTCTGTGTTAGTCTTTCACCTATTAATTGCACGATGCAAACCCCCCCAGCAGCTGATTTAAGAGTTCAACCGGGCTGATTGTCACTGGTGGAAATTTGCCAAAATGATTACATCAACTTCCAACAAACAGCATGTGCATGACAACAGTCAGCAAACAATTACTTAAAACACTATACTATAATTTGTAATTTGACATAATAGACTCTTCTTTCAGGGTTCACATTTCCATGACAAAGCCAGGGGAATTGGAGCAGTTCTGCAAACAAGCATGGGCTCTGAACATCCATGTGGGAGGATACGTACCTGGTCCCTCCTCTCCTCAGTGCTCCAGGGTTGTAAAACTACTGTGCTGCCTGGAACCTGAGATTAAAACAGTGACAGTCATCATTTTGGGAAGTTCACTAAAATGCAACCATTTCTTTCTCTTTAGCCCTGAGTAATGAGAATGCCCAGCTTATGTTTTGTCTAACAAGACAGAAGGGGGTTGAGGAAAATGTAAACCTATAGTAATGATTTCTGGAAACAATAACTCTTCCTTGAGTTTTAAAAACATCTGAAAGTAAATGTCATGCCTCCACCTCGTCCCCAGCTCTGTGTGATATTTTCCATCCTCCTGTGTTACAAAGACCTAGTAAAGGCTGAGTTGTGGTAAATATATTTCTACTTTAATCTCAAATTCTTCAGTAAGGTCACAAATCACTATCTATGCAGCATTTGAAAACAGCAAGATTATCACAGATTCAGGCCTTCAAGCCCTTCAGTTTTCTTTGTTCAAAGGCAGAAATCCTTGACGTACATTCAAGAGGCAGATTGGTTTAAATTCTCTACCTCTTTCTCCTTCCCCTCCTCTCTGCTTTTAGCTGAGTGATTTATTTGAAAAATGTGTGACTTCTCTAATTTTCCATTTATGGGCTGAGGGGTTTTTGTAGCAATAAAAGGACATAAGGCCAGCAAAGAGGGATTATGCCACATCTATTGTAAGGAAATGTAAAATGATTGCAGTTTTATGTGGGGTGAGGACACTTAGAGGAACGTGAAGTCTTTATCTGCAGATATGTGGTGTTAACATTTTGTTTAGGCTGTGGCTGCCAGAGGAAGATGTTAGCAGACTCCTACTTTCTGTAATACTGTAAGAAGCAAACCGCTCACTTCTTAGTCTGTTTTCCAAATTAACTCAGAGGTGGAAAATGGGCATTTTCTGTACATGATCAAACAAACAAACAAACATAGAATTTGAAAGTTTGGCAGAACTTTGCAAGTGGTCAGGATATGGAAGGACAAGAGTAAATGCTGTGTAATATCTCCTGAATCATGCAAAAAGATTCTAAGCTACTTACAGAAGGCATACAATAGCCTAAACTCATAGAATATGGTTTTCAGGAATAAAATTACTTAGAAGGGTAAAAAAAAAAAAAGAGCCATTACTATGAATACTGAAAGTTTATCACTGGTGCTGTGTGCAAGGCAGTTGATTTTAGGCTGTTATATTTTAGCTGTTATGTCAATATGCTCTTCCTTCTCTGAGTGCTTCCCTGCGTGATATATTTTCACAGACCCCTAGCGTGAACTCAGAGACGCTGAAACACATAGGTTCAGATGAATGGTAATGAGCATTGTCAGAGAGGTAAGAAAATTGAGTCTCCGCTCTGGCTGCTGGGCCAAGAGCTGCAGGAGCTGATTGTGTCAATGGTAATGAGACTGAGCAGGCAGCAGATGCTCACGTGCCTTTACAATCCAAATCCCACCAACAAATTCCTCCCACAGAAACTTTGAGGGATGTCTTGGCACCCTGGAGATGGTGATAGACCCGGTCCCAGCCACATGCCACCTGCTAGGGCCATTGTTTAAAAAAGAAGGAGGGGAAAAAGAGCCTATTATGATAACAAAGTTGTTTGCTGTCTCTTGCAATGACTTTATGGCACCAGTTTTACCATACTGCAGCTATTGAAAAAAAAAAAAAAAAAAAAAAAGAGGAACATCTGATTCTTTAAAGAGAAACATTTGTATTAAGGACTGTTAACAACTTACTTGGGAAGCCGGATGTTCAGTATATGTTACATATTCTGCTGATAAACCATGCCTGCCTTTTTCCCATTACAGCTCCCACTGCGCCTGCTTCCTACATCACGTTTATATTTCCACATGTTTTCCCATGACATTGACTCAGGGAGCATTTTCTTGCTCCTTTTTTCCCAGAAAAATCAAGGATAAAAAAATGCAGATACCCATGTGGAGTGCTGTATAAATATTTACTGTAAAATAAAATAAACAACATATTTGGTCCTTATTCACAAAGCAGGCTGAGTGGTGAGTTGTGCCTGAGGTTTTGAAGAAAGGAAGGCCATTAAGGGTCTTTTAATGACAGCCCTTTGTAACTCAAGGTTGCTAAATGCTGCAGTACAGAGAGGCTCAGATCCTTCCAGGAAACTTTTGCCCAAGAGCTTCTACTCCTGGAGAAATCTGATCAAGTGTCCGTTCTTCCTGCAAGACTTTGTGTCCAGCTTGGCAGTCCTGTGAGTCTCACCCTCCCCAAAGTAATTTAAAGAGACCCTGAAGCTGTTCAAAATCCTTCCATGGATTGGGTTGGTTCCCATCAGCCCCAGGGGCAGAAAAAGACAAAAGTGTCTTAAAAACTCTGGAGTTGCCTCTGACTCCACGGCGGCTGTATGCAGCTGAACTCTGGCTCTGCTGAAAATGGTGGACCCTTTCCCTGGACAAGAGTGTCCAACGTCCTTAGAGCCTTTTGGTCACAAAACAGCTGCTAGAGGTAGGTACACTTGAGTGGATGTGGATCATTTGGATTAGGCTGTCAGTGGAAGATTGAACACATGCTTTATCTGCTCTGAAGACGCTTGAAACAGCAATTATGCTCTTTTTTTAAACTCCCAGGGGCAATGAAGAAAGTTACAGTTGCATGAAAAGCTTGGGTTGAGCCAGCAATTTGACAAAGTATGTATTGCAGCCCTGACTAAATCCACATCTACACCAAACTTCAAACCCTTTCTTTACAGAAACCCCACTTCTGTGAAGAAAAGAAGTATCACAAATGCAGCTGCTCCTGTCCTGTATAGAATGGCCTTGAAAACATCATCACATGCTAGTTACTGTGTGGCAGGGTAAAAGAGCAAGAGTTTGTCAAAACAGAATAGCAGTGGTGTAAGATGCAGAAAACTTTTCAAATTTATTCATGTAAAATATTTGACATTCCAGTACATGTAGTATATTAATTTGTTAACATCTGGAATAAAATCAGATGTGGGAAATCCAATGCAAGTATAGCCCTTTGTAAGGCTGAAAGCTAGTAAGGATATCTCAGGCAAAGGGAACAGATGTTGCTAGTGGTTTCCCTACAGGGAAAAAAGAACTCTGGGGGTCTCTGACTGCACTGGTCACCACTCCAGCCCCAAGGTGGCTGCATCATTAGGGGACAGGAAGTGACAGAGCATCTTTGTTCAAGTTCCACTTTGTGTGATCCAAAGGTTATAGCCACTCCCCTCTGAAGCATCTGGCTCTCATTATTTGTATTTGCAGTGACAGAGATGGACAGAAGGAAAAAATGGTGCATTAGGTCATGGACAGTTATATCTGTTTTATGCAACAGGCCTTACAGCTGGGTTTAAGTGGCTTTATGAGAAAGTAGAACAGTGCTACATAGGATTACTCTTCTTGGCTTAGGTGTTCTTCTTGGATTGTGCCACAGTTCTGACTTTTTTATTTTACCTTATCTTTTATCCCAAAGTTTATCCCAAGCATAGATAGTGCTCAAAACCTCATTTTGCTTAGGTGCATATATTGCACTTAAAGGCAATTTTAGATAAACAGTTATCAAATAGAGATCTTCTACTTCATGCTTCACAAGGAAGTAACTAAACAAAATGACAAATGCATTAGAGTGATCAAGCAGTGGAATTTCCATTATATACTGTGCCATAGTAACTAATCCTCAAATTAATTCAAAAGCATCAAGTGACCTATTACAGGCATTTGTTTTTAATGGAGATTTAGTAAACTGTAAGTCTCTAGCATTTTTCTTCTTTGCACTTGGCAAAACTTTGAGAGATAAATGTTTTATTGGTTCAGAAAGAGACTGAACACCTAGGTACAGTACTTACTATGCATGGAACATATACTGGTTTAACTCGCTATTTATATACACAACAGTGAATTGCAAAACTGCCGTGGAAATGTACTCATGTAGCAGAAAATCTGATCCCCTGCCCTTTGCCACAATGATTGATGATAATGTGAAATCTGATTTTGAACTCATAAAAAAATAAGTTCTCACCTATCAGTAGGTATACAGAATTTTGTGGTTTGATGTATTTTAATGAATGATCAGAATCTTTTTTAAGTGATTTGAAAAAGTGAAAATTATAGATCAGGGCTCTGAACTAAATTTCTCTGTTGACTTCTACTTCTGGGTACCTGGTCTTTTGTTCCTGGGCTTAGACTGGCTGTTTTTTTGGAGCAGGGAACTACTTTTTCCTGATATAGCTATTACCTTTATCAAATGTTTCCTGGGTTTCTCCAAGGTGACAGAACCTTTTGAGACTGCTTGTGTTGGAAAGGCTGCCCAAGGGAGCTGTGAATGCTCCATCTCTGGCAGTGTTCAAGGCCAGGTTGGACGCAGTCTTGGATAACATGGTTTAATGTGTGGTATCCCTGCTGACTGCAGGGGGTTTGAAATTAGATGATATTAAGTCCTTTCCAACCCAAACCATTCTATGATTCTATGACACTGTAAAAAGGGCTGTGCTCTGACTGGGACCAGAAACTGTTGGGCAGGGTATCTTCAGCAGGATTGCTTTAAGGTATAGGTTTATATATATGTAGATCATACAATCATTAGGGTTGGAATATAGTTCAGGTATAGATTTGTGGAGGTCAGGACTTATAGTATCAAGGGGATTGTTTGCTTTTCTGATTTGCCTGACAGGATCCCTGACCCCATTTTAGATCATCAATTCTCTGCTTTTCAGATGAATAAGGTAACTGATGCCTGACTGAGGTACACTGTTTAGCATTCCACAGATTAAAATATATTCCCTACCTAATGTATTTGGGATTAATTAAGAAGGCTAAGGTGATGCAGAGGTCATATCTGATAATCCAACAGACCATTCTGCCTTTAATATATTTTGAAATAATCCAGCCTCTGATGCACCTCAGCGCTTTAAAGGGTATTGGGTGTAAGCATGACTGACAAGATAGATACTAGATTGGACAAATACAGCATTAATTTGTGATGAGCTCTATAATATGGTTGTCTGTGCAAAAAATCAGACTGAACTGTCAGCCTCCACCCACTCCACTGAATAGCATCATACTGACCTCTGATCAGCTTTTTTATGGGTCCAAGAGTGAGTACAAAATGGCAATGCTTGTTTGCCTACAAGGATTTTTTCACTCAATTTGCACTTATGCTGCAACAGATGGAAAGGTAAAGTACAAAGACCAGGGAGAGCTCTGTTCTTAGTTTTACTTTGGGAAACAAACTTGATGAAGGGGATTGGCAGGAGACAAGGGGGGAGAGAGAGGGAGGAAGAAAGAGAAGAGAGAGGGAAAGAGGAACCTCCAATTTTGTCATTGTGATGGAAATGTTCTTTCAAAATACCCTTCTGACTCAGGAAGACTTGTCTTTCACATTCATTACACAGGTGTCAAATCAAATTTGATCTGCGATGTCTAGTGTGCTGGAGCATAGTGCATATGACATTTTGTAACATAACGCAACATAAGGCAATAAATCATACTGAAAGTGAATAAAACCTCATTCGTGTGTGTGTGCATATGCATGAGGAGGCGAATGAACTGAATGGCACTGTGTTAATTTCCGGTGCTTCTATCATTGTTAAGAAAACTTGTTTTCTTTCTCCCCTGGCCCTGCTAAAGGACCCTTTCTCAAAAATAGTTCTTGAAAGCAAGATTCTCTGTCACCTAAGCTTTGCATATATACTGTGCATCAAGGGGATCAGTAACTTTCAGAAGAAAATATGTGCTTGAGAGTAAAACTCAAGAAACAAGACAGACTTTAAAGTATATCAACCCCAGAAACAGATTTACTTTCAGCTAAGTGAAAAACTAGTTAATCTGCTGTGCAGTTGTGGTTTCTGAAGTAGTACAGTAGGAAAATGAAGGTGCTGTTTGGAGATAATTTTTCTTCCTCAGATATGTTGCTGGAGAATTTGATTGCAACTTTTGAGAAGGGTATGGTAAATAGATTCAGATTAGGTGGGAATAGTGGAGATTCCTTTCCAGGAGGCCAGCAGCACTCCGCTCACGTGCCTAGCAGCGTTCACAATACCACCCTCCCCAAGAAGTGTCTGCTGGCTGCACGTGGGACTCTCCCTTTCCTTTGTAAGGGAAGGCTGCCATGTCAAAGGTGGGCCGGAGTTTAAGTGACTTTCAGACAAAACTCTTTCACTGGGTATGGGAGGAATCAGCCTTGGGAGTGCTGCGATTGCTCGTAAGCACCCTACAGAAGGATTCCTTCTAGAAATGCCATGCACTTAAATATTGCTGCATCTAAACAAACAACCCCAAGATGTGTTCCTCCTCACTTGTAGGTTCAGATGAATGCCAGATGAAAAGAAAATTAAGGCTTTTTCTTCACTTCAGAATTCATATAGGGACTATTGTGCCAATGACATTTTATTGTCATTGTAACTCTAAATGGTTAGTTGCAAAACAGCATGGACTTAAGAGATAATATCACACATAGTCTGACTTCTGAAGTTAATATTACATATAACCTGACTGCTGGAGTTAATATTGCATATAACCTGACTGGTGAAGTTGCAAAATAAAAAGTAAATTTAAAAAAAGGGGAAAAAAAAAAGAGGTGCTGTAATTCCTTTCTGTAGTTGCACTATCTGTTAATATACAGAGTATGTCTCTGAGAAAGACCAATGTGATGAAGTGGAATTACTATTTGGAAAGTGATAAAAATTGCATAAAGAAAATTCTGCTTATCTAACTGTACTAAAGAGTTACTTGGAAGAACACATTATCATTTAAGAGTACATACAATATTCTTGGATTTAAGCAAAGAAATTATTTTTACTATGAATTATTCATCTCCTGTACTCATCATGCAAAGGGGCAGTGACTTCTTTTATCAACAAAATACCCTTTATTGACACTCAGAACAGCATTTAATTGAACCTATTCCTCCAATTATTGTCAGAAAAGGGTTTGCACTGGTGTTTTGGGAAAATGTTTTAGGAAGATGTATCAGAGCTGCAAAAAAAGCTGTCCGTGAACTAATGGAATTAGATTATCTTTGAACTCTCTCCACCAGAACTTAGAATGGCCACTAATTCCTTTCTTTGCTCTTTTGGTGTTTGCAAAGGGGTTCACTAAAGCCTGAATTGATATAATTATTAGCTTGGATTGTTAGAGATTTAGGGCAGATGGCTATGGGTTTCTAAAGTCCCAGTTGCTTGTGTTAGCTTTTCTAGTTTGCCTATAGGGTTTGGGGATCAGTAATTTGAAAGGGCTGCAAACTTGTAAACCAGTATTATTCATGGGGGCAGAATGTTCATCAGCGTGACCCAGTACTAAATACATTCATTATGGGCATTTCTATTCTGCACAATTTGCCACACGGTGCTGGTTTGTGGAAAAAAAAAAAAAAAAAAAAAAAAGAGAGAAAGAAAAAAGAGACAATGGCTTATAAAATGCTTCTGAATGCTTAAAAAGAAGGAGAGCTCATGCTGAGCCTGCTCTGCTTTCTTTTTCAGCAAGAACCTTCTAAGTGACTTTGGCTGAGCTGTGCTGAGAGTAAGGAAATTGGGTGAATCAGAGCTTTACTCTTCACATTTTTGGATATGGGGACAATTTAAGAGAAGGAGAACAGCAATAAAAGATAGTATGATTATGGGCAACAGCAATAAACAAATGGACAAAGTTAGCAGAAAATGAAAAGCAGGGAGAGACTATGGCTAAAATGCTAAACTTAAAAAAACAAAACCAAACAAAAAACCAAACCAAACAAAACACACACACACACACACACAAAAGAGGGAACAGAAATCACAGCATAAATCGATGCACTTGAACTGAGAAGAACCCATCAGGCTCTGTGACCTGGGCACAGCCTGAAGCTCACGTAACCATCTGCAGCATTTCTGGTGTACACAAAGTACAGGATCCACTCAGTCATAAGATTGTTGTCTTTTGTGCAGATGTGTTGCAGTGTAAACACAAAAAACATTTTTTAGCAATAGCAGAGAGGCAAGGAACTTTCTATTGTCCAAGCACTTAATATGTCCTGTGGCTTCTTTAAGACATTTGGCATGGAGGAGGTGTACTTAGCACAAATCCTCTCTGTGAAGCATGAAAAGATTTTTCAACTAGGATGGAAAAGATCTTCTGTAGAACCACTGGAACAGCAGAGACAGAAGCGCAGCAGCCGGCACAGAGACAACCGCACACACACTAATACAGATACACACACACACACAGATACACACACACACACAGATACACACGGGAGGACCAAGCTCGGGCAAAGGCAGCAGTGCAGCGGACGGGGGGAGCCGGGGGTGGACAGGAGGGTGCAGAATGTTACTGACTTGAGGAGGAGGAGGAGGAGGGAGAGATGTCCCTTTGCTCCACACAGGAGCATGGGTGTTGAGGAGAGGCAGGTAAATAGGTAAATACGGAGCAGGAAGAGGCTCTGCCGGCATGGCTGGCGAGAGGCGGGAGGCGGCACACCTCCCCCTCTTACTCCCCCATCCCGGTTTACTAACCCAACGCACTGAAAACCTCCGAGTTAGTTAAACAAGGCAACCTAAAAGTACGTAAAAGGAGAAAGGGCGCGATCGCATTTTTCGTGGCGGGAAGGGGAAGAATTAAACCGAGAAACACCGCTTGAAAGTGCCCTGAAAAAGGAGGGGGCGTTGATTTAAAGTTGCCTTTTAGTCATCTGTGTGAGTGCGCGTAAGTGTGCCCCCCCTTGCCCTTCCCGGCGGCACACCGGCGGCCAGGAGGGGCTGGGGGAGGAGCCGCCTCCTCCCGCTCCCATCCCCCGATTTCCCCACCACGTCCCTCCCGCCCCCTTCCCGGTCCCCCCCATCCCGTTCCTCCCCCTGCCTCGGCGCGCCGGGCTGTCCCCGGGCTGATTGGCTGGACGGGGCTCAGCACACGCCGAGCAAAAGCTTTGTCTGGGGAGTTGGAGCGAACTTGCAGAGGATTTTTAGACTGGAGCCGCCAAGGGAGGGTGCTCAGTGCGGCGCGAGCGGGGAGAGGAGAGGAGGGAAGTGAAAAGGGCACAGGCGCCGGGCGGGCGGTAGATCCCGCGGCGCGTCCCGCGGGCTTCCCGGCGTCCCTGGATGCTCACTGCGGGAGAGGAGCCCGCTGCCGCCCCGACACGTTCCGTCCTGGAAGAGGAGAGGGGAGTCAAATGAGAACGCGTGGATTGCATACGGCTTGTACCTGGATGTCCTGGCACGGTGTGTATATAAAAGAACCCCAAAAACTTTTCTGATCTGGTGAGATATTAATCCTTGGCTGAGCAGAAAAGGCGTTTTCAAGTTTGGAAGGACCAGATGTGAGCAGGGTTTAAGGTACGGAAGGCAGCCGCGGTAATTGCTTTTTAACTTGCTTGGAGAAATGAATTGCAAAAACTTACAAATGCACCGAGTCGGCGGTAAAATGCACTTTATATTCATTTTTGCACTGATGATAATATCTTTCAATAAGGCTGTGCTGGGCAAGAATTTGAAATACAGGATTTATGAGGAGCAGAGAATCGGATCGGTAATTGCAAGACTGTCGGAGGATGTGGCTGATGTTTTATTAAAAATGCCTAACCCTTCCTCGGTGCGATTTCGAGCCATGCAAAGGGGGAATTCTCCCTTGCTTGTAGTCCGTGAGGATAATGGAGAGATCAGCATAGGAGCTAAAATTGATCGGGAACAACTCTGCCAGAAAAACTTAAACTGCTCCATAGAGTTTGATGTGATCACTCTGCCCACTGAACATCTGCAGCTATTCCATGTTGAAGTTGAAGTGCTGGATATTAATGACAACTCTCCCCAGTTTTCCAGAGCCCTTATCCCTATCGAGATATCAGAGAGTGCAGCAGTGGGAACACGGATCCCTTTGGACAGCGCTTTTGATCCAGATGTAGGGGACAACTCCCTGCACACTTACTCCCTTTCTGCAAATGATTTTTTTACTATTGAGGTGAGAACCAGGACTGATGGTGCCAAGTATGCAGAGCTGATCGTGGTGAGAGAGCTGGACCGGGAGTTGAAGGCAAGTTATGAACTCCAGCTCACTGCCTCAGATAAAGGGGTGCCTCAGAAGTCTGGCTCATCACTGCTGAAAATAAGCATTTCTGACTCTAATGACAACAGCCCTGTTTTTGAGCAACAGTCATATGTAATCCAGCTCCTAGAAAATTCTCCGATTGGGACTTTGCTCATAGACCTCAATGCCACTGATCCAGATGAGGGCGCTAACGGTAAGGTGGTCTACTCCTTTAGTAGTCATGTGTCTGCCAAAATTACAGAGACTTTTAATATAGATCCAGAAAAAGGACACCTCACCCTCCTGAAGCAAGTGGACTATGAAGTAACCAAATCCTATGAAATTGATGCTCAGGCTCAGGATCTGGGGCCAAATTCAATTCCAGCTCACTGCAAAATTATAATTAAAGTTGTGGACGTGAATGACAACAGACCTGAAATTAACTTAAACCTTATGTCTCCAGAGAAAGAGGAGGTGGCTTACATTTCTGAAGGGTCACCTCTGGACACTTTTGTTGCCCTGGTCAGAGTGCAAGACAAGGACTCTGGTGTGAATGGAGAGATAATTTGTAAGCTCCATGGACATGGCCACTTTAAACTCCAAAAGACTTATGAAAATAACTACTTAATCTTGACTAATGCCACTCTAGATAGGGAAAAGAGATCTGAATACAGCTTGACTGTAATAGCAGAGGACAAGGGAGCGCCCAGTCTCTCCACAGTGAAACACTTTACTGTCCAAATCAGTGATGAAAATGACAATCCACCCCGCTTCCAGACAAACAGATACGAAGTTGTTATCTTGGAAAATAACTCTCCGGGAGCATACATTACATCAGTCACAGCCACAGACCCAGATCTAGGTGACAATGGCCAAGTAACATACACTATTTTGGAGAGCTATATTTTAGGAAGCTCTATAACCACCTATGTGACCATCGATCCCTCCAACGGGGCGATCTACGCCCTGAGAACCTTTGACCACGAGGAAGTAAATCAAATTGCCTTCATGGTTCAAGCTAGGGATGGAGGGAGTCAGCAGCTTGTTAGCAATACCACGGTGGTACTAACCGTCATTGATGAAAATGACAATGCTCCTGTCATCGTGGGGCCAGTGCTGCGCAACAGTACAGCAGAAATCTCAATCCCTAAAGACGCTGGAATTGGCTTTCTTGTCACCAGGATAAGGGCTACAGATAGAGACTCTGGTATGAACTCTGAACTCAGCTGCTCTATAGTAGCTGACAGGGAAAACAGCATCTTTGTGATGGATCCCAAAACCTGTGACATATCTATCAATGTGAGTGTTGAATCAGTTCCAGCAAAACAATGGGAGTTTTTTGTCATAGTCCAGGATAAGGGCAGTCCTCAGCTTAGTACTAAAGCACTTCTCAGATGTACCGTTTTTGAGTATGTCTATTCGTTTGCAAGCACAGAAGCAACTTTGGTAAGCCAACCCTCCCTGGATGTCTCCATGATAACGATTATATCCTTAGGATCAATATGTGCTGTGTTGTTGGTCATTATGGTCATTTTTGCCACAAGATGTAATCGAGAAAAAAAGGACACCAGGTCCTACAACTGTCGTGTGGCAGAATCGACCTACCAGCACCACCCAAAGCGACCCTCAAGACAGATCCACAAAGGGGACATTACGTTAGTGCCAACAGTTAATGGCACTTTACCCATCAGATCTCACCACAGAGCTTCTCCATCATCATCTCCGACTTTGGAAAGGGGACAAATGAGCAGCCGGCAGAGCCACCACAGCCACCAGTCGCTCAACAGCCTGGTGACAATCTCCTCTAACCACGTGCCTGAAAATTTCTCACTGGAACTCACCCATGCTACTCCTGCTGTTGAGGTAAGGTCCACACCTCCATTTGCACATACCTTCACTCATGCCTTCACTGGGAAGCACTGAGGTACTCTGCATGCCACCTGTGAGACCAATTAGGTCTATGCCTAAGGAGGATGTATGATGGATTTCTCTGTAGATGTCCCAGCTTTGCAGTTTTACTCCAGTATTGACTGAATCCATTACCATGGGGAATAGGATTAAATCTATTATTAATAGATTAAATATTTATTAGTTCTTTCCTGTAAGGTCAAAATAAGGGGGTGTAACATAGACTGCTTAGCTCTGGTTTATTGCTCACTTGGTCTGTCTTCCTTGCCCTCCCTTTCCCTCTGTTTAAGAAAGAGTGCTAGAGTATTTATACAGAGAAACAGTGCAGGAAACCCTTTCATTATTGGGGATAGAGAACTAAAAGGCTAAACGCTGACACAGTGTAAGTACAGCTGTTGTAATACATGGTCATAATATCTCAAACTTGAGACTACCTCTCTCAGGTTTTACTGCAAGTGCTTTGTAATGCCTTAAATGAGAATTCTGTCCTGGTAACTTTATATGTAGAGCAATGACATTTTGTTTTGAATTAGGATCCTGGAATGGTAAAGGGTTGATTCTGATCTATTAAAACAAAACAAAACTGTGCCTCAGTTTAATTACTTGTTAATGAAGTAAATATTATGAGTTCAGAGGCTAATGAACAGCAGTGCATTTCCTCATTGTACAGTCTTCGGATGTTTCCTGTGGCAGACACTGTACTACAAAATAGTCTGCTGTACTGCATTGTATATGTGCAGGAATTTGACTTAATTCAACTTTAAAGGCAAAAAGAGCCAAAACCAAACCTGAGAAGCAAATTAATGGTTTTACAACTAGGAATTAGAGTTTTCATTTCAAAGAATCAGTCTTCTCACCTTTTCTTTAGCAGGTTTCCCAGCTTCTCTCGATGCTTCACCAGGGCCAGTATCAACCAAGGCCAAGTTTTAGGGGAAACAAGTATTCCAGAAGCTACAGGTAAGGATCTGGACTGTTCTGCTACATATGCATGTGTATGCATCAGAAAACAGACCCATGGTTTTAATCAAAATGTGGAATGTAATGTATATGAGATAATCTAATTCCATGATCCCCACAATTCTCTTCACAGATATGCCCTGCAAGATATGGATAAATTCAGCTTGAAAGACAGTGGCCGGGGTGACAGTGAAGCTGGAGACAGTGATTATGATTTGGGAAGAGAGTCTCCAATTGACAGACTTCTTGGGGAAGGATTCAGTGACCTTTTCCTTACAGATGGGAGAATTCCTGCAGGTAAGAGCACAATGGAAGTGACCAATTTATTTACACTGCTGCCTGGCTGTCACTTTGATAAAGCTGCTACTGAGAAAGCAAAAATTCTTTAGCTTTCAAGTCCTGTGTTTCCTTCCTTTTTACTCTGCTTCATGATAAATACTGAGCTGAAACCTTCACATATATAGTAAAATGAAACCTCAGGCACAACTGAAAATCCACCCAGAGCAATGCCTACTTTTTTCTTTTATTCACATTATCATGAGCTGGCTCTAAATTATCCCCAAATCACGATCTGCTCCATGTCCTTAGACTTTTAATGACTAGGTGGATGTTTTTGCAGAGCCAGGCAGTTGTGGTTTGTTAAAAATATACTGAACTATAATTTGGGAGATGTATTTTCCACAGTGGGTTTGGTCCATGCAATAGAGACTTCTACCATGGATTGTGAGTTGTCTAGAAATATGGATGGAGAACAAAGTGTATGTTTTCCCACTGAAAAATGAACTCAAATGGCAATGGAAGGATCTAAATATGTCCCATATTGTAAATCTTACAACTCATGACTTCTAGAAGAAAGAACTTGAGAGGTAGAATTCAGGGGCAGAGGGCAGATAAACAAAAAGCTAGAATAGGGGGAGTGAAAGTAAGATAAACACGTGTACATATTCATGTATATGAAGTACCACTTTTAAATTTATACCCAATTATAAGTTGAATATAATAGTCTATGGGAAACAATGTTGAGTACAGGTGTGAGAATTTTGTAGTTACTGTAATAATTACACAGCCACTGGCTGTACCCTAGATCATGCGCTTACTTCAGATCATGTTTAGTTTTCTCTGTGTAAATGGCAGGGCTGTGTAACTCAGTATGGATCACTGAACCAAACTTAAAAGGCTTAGTAAAGTCATTTTATACATGAGGCACATTGCTTTTGGGGCAGTGCAGCACATAATCCCTCCTAAAGTGTCCCCCACGTGTTGCCCAGGGCTGGAGGAGAGGAGCTGCAAAGCTGCTCCTTCCCTCTGCTACTATGGAAAACACTGGTGAGGGGTTGTGCCTGACCTTGGTTTGGTTTACCCTGAGAAATATGCTGTTAGGCCAGAGTAAACCCCAAAAGTTTAATTTGCTCTTCTTATACATTTTAGCTTTAAAATTTGCTTTGCATATTTTGCTCCAGACTTATATCACTACTCAGGCATTCACCTACCTCTTCAGATTAGTCTTATTTACTCAGTGTTTTGAGTCTGGAGGTCTCCAAAAGTTATTGGCTTTTATTTCTTCAGAATCTTTAACTTAAATCTGGAGTCCTAATATATTTTTATCCTCATTTCCCCCTATTTGTACTACTTATTCTTCTGCCAGCTAGCATGAGGCATGTCCCATTCTCCCCTCTGGTTAGCAAGAAGGAATCTGCTGAAGCTCTCAGTTGCCAGGGGAGCTTCAAGTGCAGTGGTGTTTGCACTGGCATCCAGCCCTGGTGCTGCCAAAGAAAAGCTGTCCCCTTCCCTGTGAGCAGTCAGGGGCTGCCCACAGGTAGGAGTGGTTCCCTCTTTGCTGGCTGGGATGCCCAGGACTGGTTTTCAGCTCTTGCAGTTCTGTCTCTAAAGAGGAAGCCAAGGGGTGGGATTTCCAAAAGGGCCCAGCTAGTCACATTCAAAGTAAGGAAAACTCCTGCTGAGTGCAAATGGAGCTGGGCTGGGCTATCACAGTGAGCATTTAATGTCACCTAGATGTCCACTTGCCACTCTGGTTGGTCTTAATCCATCAACTAAGTATAGAACCATAGAATGGTTAGGATTGGAAAGTACCTTAACATCACCCAGTTCCACCCCTCCTGCCATGGGCGGGGACACCTTCCACTAGACCGTGTTGCTCAAGGCCTTGAGCCCTGCCAAGGATGGAGCATAATGTATGCTGAACCTGTTCAGATGAGACCTGAATTGATCTGCAGTCTAAACAAATAAAAAGCAAAAGAACTTCCTGGAGGTTTCCTGTTCTCCATTTTGAAGTGTTTGTGCTTCGTCAGTCTGGACACAGGCAAAATGCTGTGAAAAAATCCTTTCAGTATGTCTCTTGAAGATGGAACTGGAAAGAAATGGAGCCAGTCCCTTGAAACTCCAAAAAATATATGATCATAAAGTTCAATAACTGTCCTTGAAAGGCTTGTTTCTCTTTCTCTTTTTAAATCTTCACTAATAAGCTTTAAGTTCGGGAGAGGAAGTTGGGGGGAATAATAACGTTGTTGTAAATCTTTGCTTTTTCCTATTATTTATTGCTGATGTAAGGACGGACTGTGACACCATTCAATTTCCCCAGAGCATCTTTTGATCCTTTTTCAGGAATGTCAGAATTTATTATTTGATACCAAATCCAGTCCTGATAACATCAGTAACGAAACTCACAATATGACAACCTTCACTACTAATGAAATGCTAAACCATTGAAAGTGTCTCATTAATTTACAGGAGCCTTCTTAATTAGAAGAGTAATCCTCACCTTCTGGGATGAGTTGAGAGCTTGTCCAGGCATCATGGGTGACTTAGGTATTTTTTGTAAATCAGTGTACATGTGCTTTTCATACATGGGAACAAAGCACTCTAAGGCATTTCAGTCCTTTGTATAAAACTTCAGTGACTGGTATTTTTGAGGTTGCTTTGTTTGCTCAAAGCTCACTGGATAAGCAGGCCATTTGCAAGAGCTTGTGCAATATCCAGCCTGTAGCCTGAACCTGCATTCTTGAAGAAATTACTCTCACATGTGAGACACAGAGAAATTTCATACTCCGAGGAACTGAAAGGACATTAGGAAAGCAAACAATATGGTAGGCTTTATAAAGCACAGAGATAAATAACGCTGACAGTATGACAGTAGGACTTTATCAATCTCTGGTACATCCTAAGCTGAAATACAATGTTCAGTTCTGCTTACACTTTTGCAAAAAATATCTTTTGATAAACTGAGTGGATCCAGAGCCAGATGGGAAAAGTGACGAGAAAGCTAGGGAAACTTACAGGGCATGACTGCAAACATTTCTTATGTATTCAGTATATAAATAGAAAGAAAAACTATTCTGTGTGGCTAATTTAACCATTAACTGATAGAAGTTTCTTGTGGTCAAAATATACATAATGCAAAGAGTCTGGCATTTCTGAAAACACTCTTCTCAAGTATGTGACTCAAATTCAAGTTAGTGACCCTTGCAGCACCTGGGTCTTTTCAAGCAGGTCTGCCAGGCACCCAGGCAGCATCCAGCCTGAGCCAAGGCTTCATGGTCTGCAGAGCCAGCTCCCTTTGGAGAGGCACATCCCTCTTTATGGGTCAGCCAAGTAGGGCTTTCTTTGTCTGTCTCCGCTTCCAGGGACCCTTCCCAGGCCTCTCCAGGTGTTTGCAGAGGGTTCTTGCAGTGCCCCACTCGGACTAGCATAGCTCCCAGGGTTGCAGTCATTTGTCCCACTGTGTTGCTCCTCCCTGAGAGACATCACTCAAAAGAAGCAGCTAGTAGAGTGTCTCTTGTCTTCTGCTCTTCAGTCCTCCTGTCTGGCCTGAATGGCCACCTTGTGCCATTTTAAAATTAAAAATTAACTGATTCAGTTAAAAAGATAATATGGCAGTGGATCACCTCATATTCAACATACATTGTCAGATCAAAAGGAGGCATGGTAATGAAGAGGGAGATCCTTCTGCACATTATTGTTCTCTCTCCTGTAATTCCCCTGTCCATTTTTTCCCACTTTATTACTCTGATACACTTCTCTAAGTGCATGTGGCAGACTTCACTAAAACTTAAGTAAACATTTGGAGATAGAAGCACCTTCATTTTATTTATGTATATAATTATTTGTTTGATGGAATATCAATGTATAAGAGGGAACATGTTGCTATAATTCACAAATGCTTCTTTTCCACCTGGAACTTATATGTTGATCTTCAGCCCTAGGTAAGAGATTGCATGACTGCCTTACATGTTCTGTGTTTGTTCTCATTTTTTGAGACCATTAAGAAATGTAAGTGCATTTAGCTCCAGACCATTTGTATTTGCCACACTCCTTCACACAAAAAGTGAACCCAAATACTGGATTTGAGTGCCTTTGGAGAAGTTCAGTCCTTGTGTTAGTCCCTGCAACTAAGCGGTATCTGCAATAGGAGGGGGATGCTCACTCTCCTCTTTCTTCTCTTGCAGCGATGAGGCTGTGCACCGAGGAGTGCCGGGTTCTGGGGCACTCTGACCAGTGCTGGATGCCCCCACTGCCCTCTCCCTCCTCCGATTACAGAAGTAACATGTTCATCCCTGGGGAGGAGTTCCAGCCACCTCAGCTGCAGCAGCAGCAGCAGCAGGGCCTCGAGGAAGATCCACAGCTCGCTGACACTAGCGAGAAGAAGAAGAGTTTTTCAACATTTGGTAAAGACTGCCAAAGCGAGGAGGAGTCAGGGGACAACTGCACCTCCTCTCTCCTCTCTGAAATGAGCAGCGTCTTCCAGCGCCTGCTGCCTCCCTCGCTAGATGCCTACACAGAGTGCAATGAGATGGATCGCTCCAGCTCGCTGGAGCGCAGGAAGGGACATTTGCCAGCCAAGACTGTGAATTATCCACAGGGGGTGGCAGCCTGGGCAGCCAGCACACATTTCCAGAATCCTGCCAACAGCGGGCCCACTCTGGGGACTCACTCAGGCGTGCAGCCTTCATCCAAATGGCTGCCAGCCATGGAGGAGATCCCAGAGAATTATGAAGAAGATGATTTCGACAACATGCTCAACCACCTCAGTGATGGGAAACACGAACTCATGGATGCCAGTGAGCTGGTGGCAGAAA
The DNA here is from genome assembly GCA_039720435.1 of Amazona ochrocephala. Taxonomy (NCBI): domain Eukaryota; kingdom Metazoa; phylum Chordata; class Aves; order Psittaciformes; family Psittacidae; genus Amazona; species Amazona ochrocephala. Next base: position 71,097,205 of record CM077879.1, read on the forward strand.
TTAACAAGCTGCTGCAAGATGTCCGGCAGAACTAATTGTTTCAAAAGCCTAATTTTCCATGTTTATGGAAAACTGGAGAAAAAAAAACCAACAAACCCAATAAAAAGAACAACAAAAAAAAAAAAACAGACCGAGAAGAACTGGCATTGCCAACTAGTTGCATTTATCATAAATGTGTCTGTGTATGTTGAATATTAAAATACTGTATTTTCATATGTACACAATGCAAGTGTGATTATCTTTATCTGTATTTTAAAAATACATTTGTACCTTATATTTATGTGTAATTTAACAAATAAATTTTATTTTTGTACGCCCACAGCAAGCATGTTTTCCTAAATGTATACAGATGGTACCACCCTTATCAAACTTCCACCATTCTTACCACACAGGCATGTTAAAAAAAAAAACAACAAAAAACAAAAGACGAAAGGAGGGGTATTGCTTTCCCTTAGTATTTCTTTTAAGTCTGAAATGTTACAAATACAAATTGAATCCACTGAAAAGTTATGCAAACATTAGTTTCAATAGCTGATCCAACACCTTGTTGCAATGTTTCATTCTTGTAATAAAGAGTTGTCAACTCCCATGAAACCTAAAATGTCCTTTTTATTTTGATGCTTTTGGTCTATGAAGTCATTCTCAAATTTAATCAATGGATTATTGCGGGCTCAGGCTAAGGTCTTCCTCTGTTTTACAGGTGTTTTCCCAAGTAAAATTGTGGAATTCAGTGATGGGACTTCCAATGTTATCTCTAAAAAAAAAAACAGACCAAAAAAAGGTAAAATTTGTTCTGCTGTTCTTGAACTGCAATGCCTGTTGAAGTGAGAGTGTGTGCTTGAAAGACAGCATAAAATCAGCTTTTCTGACTTCAAGCTGAATTCTCAATCTATGTAAATAAAAAATTGCAATTGACTGCTTTATCCTTGTAAATGACACCAAAATAAAAGGGATGTTGCATCTCTCAGGAAAGCAGCTAATTCTAGTTATATGTTGCCTCTGTTGTAAATGTGCTTGTCTTGTATTTGAGCTTCCTAGACAAGAGCGATCCTGCAGGTACATTGGCTTTTGGTGAGTCCCGTCCTTCCACAGTGGGGCTTCTCCCTGGCCTGAAGGTAGTAATATACACCATGGTGCTGTCACCACTTGAGGGGTGACCTAACCAGTATTTCTCAGGTAAAAGTCAATGTGGTCTCTAGGTGCTTTTTAAAAAAGAATACATTTTTGGTTGTCCTGGCATACACAGATTTCTGTAATAGTAAACAAACTGATTTTAATATTGAGAAACATGAGTGGGTTTTGGACTCCTTATGCTCATTTCAGGATAGTTAAGTTACTAAGAGATGGCCACAAAACCTGGTATTTTGAGCTTTCATCAGAACTGTAGATGCATATTTTTATAAGGTGCATTTTGTACCAGAAGTGTGATAAACTACTTAAATAATCCAAGTGAACACAGGCATAAAAACTCTCCCATACTTTTATTCTGGAGAATTGCACTTGTACTCTATAGAATATTTTTTAATGGTTGTTATAGAAAAATTCCATTTAATGATACCTAAAAAAGCCAGAATTTTGTTATGTGCATAAGCTTTATTGTTTGCTCTGTGTGTGTAAGGAAACTTTAATGTCATAATTGGTTTCACAGTGCAGATATTTGTTGACACCTGAATAATGGAGAGACTTTCAAATTGTTTACAGTTCAGGAGTTCATGAGTATAGCGATGCTGGTTTGAAATACCAGGACCTCAGATCTCTAACAAGGTATCTCTGTATTGGCAGATGAAACAATCAAAACGTCATTTTGTCAATATGGCTTAAATGTAACTAGCTTAAAGGTAACTGGCTTATCAGCATTGGTACAAGAAGATCCTCTAACTGTGGAGGCTCTGTTTCTGTTTTGGGGAGTTCTTATAGCACCCTTTGAATGCCAACAAGACCTCAGTTTATTACTGAAAGGAACAGTTCATACCATGACGGGCTGAGAGAGCTGAGCTTGTTCAGCCTGGAGAACAGAAGACTGCAGGGAGACTTTAAAGCAGCTTCCAGTAACTAAAGGGGCTGACAAGAAACCTGGAGAGGGGCCTTTTACAAGGATATGTAGTGGTAGGACAAGGAGCAACAGCTTTAAACTGAAAGAGGAGAGATTTATATAAGATGTTGGGAAGTTCTTCCCTGTGAGGGTGGTGAGAAGGAAGGTATTAGGAAGAAATTCTTCACTACGAGGGTGATGAGACACTGGCACAGGTTGCCCAGAGAAGCTGTGGATGCCCCATCCCTGGCAGGGCTTAAGGCCAGGTTGGATGGGGCTTGGAGCAACTTGGTCTAGTGGAAGGTGTCCCTGCCCATGGCAGAGGGTTGGAACTGAATGACCTCTAAGGTCCCTTCCAACCGAAACCATTCTATACTGGTGTAATGACCACAGCTCATTTATTAGATATTTGAAAACCTCTTCCATGTTTTCCTCCTTCCTTCCCACTAACAGCCTTAATCGCCACAACCAGCCTCGCCTGAATCTGCTTACCTCCTCCCTCTTCCCACACCTCAAGGGTGCAGGAGCGCATTTAAGCTCAGCCTGGGGCATTCAGTTGTTATTTTAGTGTTGATCCCTACTGTTGCTTCCTGGATGGACCTGGGACTTACTTTATAAAGTATAAAATATATCTGTATTTCTAACTGCGTCTCCAGCTGCTGTTGACAGGAGTTCACAAAGGCATGGTTTTCTCCTTAGCTAGCTTGTTTCAATCTCACTTCAGCCCACTCCTTTTCAGTTTCCTTCTTCATCAGTATCCAGGTTTGGTCCTACTAACAAGTTCCCCCACCACCATCTCATTCTCCTTCCCTCTCAGCTGGCTGACTTTGCTACACTTTAGTCAGTCTTACCCTGTACTGATTCTGCATGGCCCATGGTTGTACTCTGGTGTTTCCAAAGTGTGTGGTGTCCCAGTAACATTGCCCATGGCTGAAATTTCCAATTGGTACCTCTTCAGCTAAGTCTAGTTAACACATTCCTCAAAAACTCTCTTCCCCCAATTTTTTCACATGTAACCATAAGCTGTACTGGATTCCTGAATTCCCCCACGCTCAAAGCCTTTTTTGTTGGTTGACTATATGGGGTGGCAAGGGCTTATGTGCCCAGCTGCATCTCCCTGCTGCTGAGTGCTCAGGAGTAGAATGGGAGATGGAGATTCAGGCAGAGCAACTCTTGAGACAAAACACATGCCCTCTTAGGGAATCACTGATTCCAGCCTGGGCATGAGAGGTGTATGGGGGCTGACAGTTATGTTGAATGTGTAGAAGATGGTAATTTGACCATAGCTAGTGAACTTTGAAATTATTTTATTTTTCTATTGACATGGATAAAACGTTGCTATTGCTATTATTTGTTGCTAAATCAGCAGCTGAGAATGAAACTCCTCTTCATGTGGTGCAGATTCCTCCTTCATAAATAAATGCAGATAGATACTGCTTCCAATTTCTAGAAGAGGAAATACTAGACCTTTGAGCGCAGACTGGTTTGTGCTGCCTACAGAGTTGCAGGGCAGCCTGATAAGCTCCATTTTCACAGTCACATCATCCACTAGGGGTTTAAAATTCTGTTTTAAATTTAAAATCCCTAAATCAGTTTATGCCCACTGGCCTATGTCACATGGATAGTCTCAATGATTTAAAGAGCCATTGTTTGCAGGGGGGGCTTTCTAGTAAAAATAGATTGCAGTAAATTTTTCTGGTAGTGCTAGGCACCAAAATGTCATAAAATATGTAAGGTTTTCCTAGAGGGGATTTCTGTACCAACACAGTTATAGTATTTGGTATGTGCGTTGCTGCAAGAATCTTATCATGTAAAGAGACCAGTTATAAGACCAGTCTTCAGGAGGAAAACTGTTTACTAAGATTATATATGAAATGTGTTGGAGTTTGAGCCGCATTTATTATTGATAGGAAGCTTGCTAAAAGATCTGTAGATTGTGGTAAATGAGGGAAAAATGCATCTTAATCCTACTCTGTTTAGAGTCCTGCTCTTCTCAGGCTTTCTTTATAAATGAGAGAAATTACATACATATATATATGTATATATATGTGTATGTATATACATATATGAAAGCCCTAACACCAAATCTTTTCTATGTCAAGAAAAGGGAAAGCTAATATTGCATGGATTAAAATGTAAAAAAAAAAAAAAAATAAAAAAAAAAATAAAAAGAAGTCTGGATTTTCTACATTTTGATAACTAATAGAGGATTAAGGATTGATGGTGTATTTTAAGCATCAAACATGAGCATGATTATCCTGCCCTGAACACTAGGTTGCTAGAACTTCTATAAATGCTTGGCAGCCAAAAAGTTTCCCTCCTTGGTATCATTATGACAGAAAAGGTCATGAAAGCCAGCAGGTAATAATTATCAAAATACAGGTTATTACTATGTGCTGGTGGTTCTGTGATTGTGACCACAGATAAAATTAGAAAGACTTTTGAACAGATACAAAGCTTAATGGATGTTCAACCACTATCTTTCTCCAGACTTCACATAGGTTGTACTTTTTAGTCACTTCTGAAATGGCCAAACTCAAAAATATTCTGAAGTACTGATCAGAGATAGTGCATTGTTTGACCGCGTATTTAATTTGGGTTAAAAGTATTTCTGTAACCACTACATTACACTTTACTATTTGGTGTCCATTAGGGTAAACACATTGAGAGGATGTGGAGGATGTGGCTGTCAATAATGCCTTTGTTACATTCTACACCCTGGTCATGTTTATAGTTACTTGGTTTAAGAACAGCAATAGAAAGCAAAAAAAGCTACCACAAAACGTTTAGCCTTTACAATTTCCTATCTTTCTTTAAATGAAAAATTGAAATTCATAGAAAATGCCAGGAAGCTGAATTTCCTCTTCTTCTCTGCAACCTGCAGAGAATGTCAGATGTTTCCCAAGATTAGAAGACGTGAAATCCTCAATTGTCAGCTGCATATATGAAACATAAACTTTCCAACTGCAGCACAAGCAGCTAAAGTTTGCCTGCAAGCTGTGAAAACAAGCTGGATTTGTGAAGAAAATCTTATGTTTAAATTTTGTATGGGAGGGCAACTCATGGAGGTTACTCCCAAGTTGCTTTAAAGAACAAAAAGAGCTTTCTCACTTTTAGTTAGCATTAGGTCAATGTGGTCTCTAAACTGAGATCCCTAGGAGACTGTGGTACACATACGTTGTCCTTCAACAATGCAGACTGGCGCAGCAAGGAGTGAAATTGTGCCTGAAAATGCATCCAGGGCCAGACTCTCTCTGTGTATAAAACTTGTACTGCCACATGTTCTGTAATGCAGTTAGAAAATAAAGGAAGTGATAATATTATAACTTCAATCAATAAAAAATATTAATAATTAGCAATCCTGTTGCACTGTACATCCCTGGAGCATTGGAACCATACATGACTGAACACTATAAAAAAAATAAATAGTATTCAGGGATCATTTAACCTCCACTAGTGGAAAAAGAGCTGTTCTGAAGAGACGCACAGGAACAGTTTTAACCACACTGTAAAAACTATTTACAATAGAATTGGTAAATCATACTTCATTTAATTAAAACTCAAGGGAGACTCTGACAGAAGTGGGTAATAAACTAAGCTGAAATTTAACCAGTGCACACACTCTCCCACCACTTGCCCAAATAGCACTGTTGGAAATACAGTGAGAAATGACCATGTAACCTGTGCTACAGCTTACATGAAGCACTTAAAGCATCACCATGCATCCAGTTTCATAACATGACTTTGGTTTAGTACTGATTCAGGAGAATGAAGCAATATGCAAGAAATCAACACCGCCCCTTGTACGTAACTTAGATATTCCTTGAAGGACTTTTATCCTGGTAATGACCTCAGGCAGTGAACAAATTCAGAAGCTTACAAAGTAACAGAAGAAAGCTGTGTGGCTTAGGTGAGACTTCTTTTCACTTGTTCATGAAGAATATTTTTAAGCATACTAAGGTTTAGAGCTACAAAATCTCTTAAGTAACTGTAAGCTCATCCAGCATCTAAGTCCTAAATATAGAATCTCAAAACATGGATGTCTACTTGTCAATTGATTTTTATCTCTATGACTTACAGCGCTGCCAATGACTCTTGAGATATAGGTGATTGATTGTTCATATTCCCATGAAAATATTACATTCAATTCTCTCGATATGGCAAATATCTGTGCCCAGTCCAGCAAAATTCTGTCAATAACTGAGTGCAGGCATGATGAGGGGGAAAACTATCCATTGCCTAACTTGTTTCAGGGCCTCAGTGCTGCAGAAGTTTGCCTCTCTGGGCACACATGCATGCAAGACCGAACTCCAGAGAAAACAGAGGAAGAGGAAAAAGAGGGTCACATGCTACAACAGGCACTGGAAAACAATTGTCTGCCCTTTAAGGTGGTCACCTGTCAACTCTCATTTGTTTCTCTTCTCCTTCTAGCTGAAAATATGTGGTTTAAAAGTTAGCAGCTCCAATGGTGAAAATTGAAATTGCAGATTAGGGTAGGGTATTGGTTTGGACAAGAAATTGATGCTACCTGGGAAGAGAAAGTAATCTGAAGCTGGGGTTTCTCAAAGTAATGATGTAAGTACACACTGTACTTTCATATGCCTGTATTTTTACAAGGAAGAATTATCATAAGCTTTTGTTCTGGAGGTAGAATTTATTGTGGTGGGGGTTTATTTTAAAAAAGACTTTTATCTTTAACTATTTTGTTTCAAGTTTTCTGTTTTCTTTTTTTTTTTTTTTTTTTTTTTGATTTAGCTTTAAGCCAAGTCCAGTATCCTGCCTTCTCACCTTCCCCCTTCAACAGCCCCTGGGCATTCCTTCTTGTGCTTTTTGCTGCCACTATTGTGTGAACGAAGATAGTGTGGATCAGCCCAAGGGGTAGATCTGGCTGAAAACTAATGGCTTGCTCATGATGGCATGCATGCTGCTTCAGAGGTGAGTCTCTATATAGTCTGTATATGAGTCTGTATAGTGTAGCTGGGACTCTCGCTGGCATTGGTTGCCGCAGACCTATGCTCTTAGTCACTGGTGAACACGCAACTGCTGTAGTTTGAACACTGCTAAGAAGACAGGTATGATAGCGTGGAGTGCCAGGCAGGCTGCAGGATCTGTGTTCCCTGTCAGCATTTTGGGTGGTGGACTCTGAACTCAGTGCTTAGCGATACTCGGACAGTAATGTATAGCCTAAGTGGTTCAGGCATGGCCATGAAGGGTGATCTCTCCCTGTAGACTGAAAGTTTAATCCAGTCTAGATTGGAGTAGACTGGAGGTTTAATCCATGCTGCCATCATCTTCTTTTCTCACTGACTGGCTCAGGTGGGACATTCTCTGTCAAAGTAAAGTTCTTCCAGTGTATTACATGGAAATCACATGGATTCTATAGATCCTGCTCTGTTAAACGGTACATATTTTCTTTTGTGTGTCTAGCTGTGAAAAGTAGTGTGAGAGGGAGCCTACCTCCTGTTTATTTCATTCAAATCATTCCTCCATTGCCTTGTCCCTTCCCTCATTGGTTTGGATACTAATACCCTTCATCTCACTGAAACACTGAATGACAGTTTTTTTTGGAAAAAACTAAAACCAGCAATAGGGAGTACAGGGGCTGGGAAGCCATGCTGTCCCGTGTATCTAGGAGAGCTCCCTGCATGAAAAATCCACAGAGTTTTCACAGCAAATATGGACAGTTACAACTTTGTATTTTTTTGGTGCTATATTATTGAGTGGGAACTGGTATTTTTGAATTGCAGTATTTACCCACTTGGCAAGATTGGTTTCCAGCTAGTAAGGCAGTGTCCTAGGATAACCATGGCAATGTTAAATATAAAACATGAATTATGCCTTAAAAAGAAAGTAGGTATTCTTGCTGCTGTGTATGGAAAATGAAACAGCCTCCCACATGTGGTACTGTGGCTATAAGAACTCTGCATAACTCAGTATTTTTATCTTTTACAAAGATGAGACTTCAGCAATGATCATATTCAGATCTCAGAAGGAGAATTAAGACTGTCCACTATTATGTACAGAAAAAAAAAAAAAGCTAAGACAAGGAAAATAAGCGAAGTCTGTATGAGAGAGGATTGTGTTTGTGACTCCTTTTCACAGGTTCCAATTGTTCTTGAAATGAAATCGTTGCAATCTCTACACATAAACAAATTTATTACATGCTTGAAAGTACATTGCTATAAAATGTGTTTGAAATGGAAAGGGATGCACATGTAAGCCTAGTAATCAACTTTATATGGACGATTCATGCACAGACTCTTTCTATTTAATCCTGGATGGGGCAGTGAGAGAGCCTGACTGCTGATGCCCTGGAGAAAGCTAATTGTCAGAATCTTGTGGTCTAATGAGCTGAAGGTACTGCCTCTGTGTGAGAAAGTGTGTGGAAAAAATCCATTTCCAAAGAACTATAGTAGTGTGCAAGACAAAAAGGAAAGGAACAGGTTAAAAAAAATTAAAAAAAGAAAATCCAATTTTCTTGTTGATCAGATCTGTGGTGCTTCAAGTAATGCCTGTTATCCGCAGTATTTGCAAACTGGCAGGTAACCGGGCTGGCTTTTATACAAATGATGACAAACAACCACAGCAGCTTAGTGCAGCTCTGACAAAGAATGATGGACATATTTTATTCAAATAAAATGGAAACATAAGCTTGGTAAATTGGCAGGCTTGAGACCACCTGGTCTTATTTTGACCCATCTGGCTTTCCTAAATTCTTACAATAATTAGGTCACCTAACTGAAAAGAGCATGCTGATTTATAGCCAGACTAGGAAAATGTTTGTGGTGAAGTGAACTATTTATCATGTTTTCAAAGTATCAGTAACTGATGTTAAAATCCTTATACATCCTCAGGTTTGGATTTGATTTTTTTTGTTGTTGTTGCTGTGGAAGCTTATACCTGACTTGACTTTTAGGAAAGTCCTGTAATTTAAACTTTTAAAATCTTTCAGAATGATAATATAATTTGGGCATTACAGTTTCAGTGGTGCAATAGTTGAATGGCATTGGCACTGTTTTCAGGAATCAGGTTATGCTATCACAACCATGCATTATGATCTGTGATCATAAAAATCTGTGAAGCAAAACCAGAAGTGTAGATGCGATTGTTGAAGGGCAACCAAAATTCAGGTCTCTCCTATGGTTCTCATCTCACTGTAGCACTTAGTGCAGCAAAGTAAATGCTACACGTATGAGTGCATAAGCTAATACGAGAAATAGCGAAGAGATTTGTCATTGAAAACATTTTTAAACAGCTGAAAACTCAGTGGCTTCCTGCCAGCGTGGGTGGACAGCAATGTTATGTTCTGATGTTCTGTACTACTCAACACAGATTTCTTCAGCATTGTTTACAAAAGCCTACAACAAAACACTCACAGAGAGTATGCAGCAGTTCACATTAACTGTGTGGAGTGACAGTGAAGATTTGTCAGCATACGTAGTTCTGCATTTTTGCATGTATCATAGCGAATTACCTCATTCCTTCATACCACAGAGAAACTGCTTTATGGCAAAGGTATGCGCATTTCATTAACTGCAATTTTAAATATAGGATATAGGCAAAAGAAAACATGTTAAAAATATGTCAGAAAGAAGTCTGAAAGGCTGTTGTGTTAAGTAAGAATTTAATGGTAGTGTTTCACTGAAAATAAAGCTTCAATAGAACAGCAAACCGCATATAAACAGTATCAACTTTAATTAGCGTGTGAGAGAATAAGAATAGGTACTATTTCCCTGAAATTTGAGGTAAGCCTTCCAAAAGTCACTGTTATTATTTTAATAATTTATTTTAAGCTGAGCAAAAAGGTAAATGCTTATTCTCTGTCAGATTTCCACGGAAAAAGGAAAGGTAGGGAGAAGGCCCAGACAGCTCTCAGGGAGTAGCAGTGTTCTGCCCTGAGTTACAGCGATTTTGTACCTCAGAGAAGGTACTGTCTGGGGACACTTAGCTGGATGTCAAACATGCCTTTCTGTATAAATTGCCCAGGTCAGGTACTGTGCCAGACCTAGTAGTTTGAAACTGGTAAATCCTGTCAGGTGTCTGTTGCCTTACCGGGTAGGATTCATCTGAGGCTAATGAGGACTGGGGTAGACTCTCTTAGTGCAGAACTGGTCTCATTGAGCCCAGTGGTTCCAGCACCGTCTGTTTAAAGCTTGGCTGAGGCCTGAAAATGCTGGATGTCCATCTGCGCTAGCGAGAAGAGTACGGATGAATTCAATGCCTTGTTCCAAGGTTTGCTGGCTGTATGGGTGGCAGCCAAACACATGGTGACTCCTCAGGCTGGCAGGATGTGAGCACTCGCTTTGCCAGCTCCTCCACCCGCTGATGTGGTGCGCCTCTGGAGAAGGCTTGTGTACACTCTGTCATTTTCTCTCTGCCTGTTTTACCAGTGTACAAAAAGATTCATGCCCTCTTTATGATCCAGGGCTCTGACTAAGCTAGCCAGATAGCAAACGGTGCTTCTGGAGAGAGCTCAGCTTGTGACTCAGGGGAAGAGGAGTGGTCTGGGGAAGAGGAGATCTGGTGTCTTTCTTGACTGAGTGCATTGTCCTTGGTAATGGTCTTTTTCACTGAAAGCAGCAACATTATTATTATCTCTCTATGGAGTCAATAGGCAATAAATGAAAGCCTGCCTGACTTCAGAAATGAAAATTGATTCCCTCAGTTTGAGGCAGCTTGTGTTCTCCCCATCCCCCTTGGAATCTGAATACTCAGAAACCTCAGCCAAAATTAAGATGATTCTGAGACAGTACTGGAAACAGCTCTCATAAATATCAACAGGAAGCAAAAACAAACAAATGTGGATGCAAAAGGGTGGAATCCATTTGGTCAGTCTGGGGGCAAATCTGGAATGAGAGTGGAATGTCACCCAGATGGAAGGTGCATGAGAAAATATTTCAGCCCCTGTTTTTCTCTTGAGAATTGTTCTGCAGTATGTTCCCAGAGAATTTACAGAAGAGTTACTTACTGTACATTACATATGGTTTGAAGAGTGTCTTTGGGAAATTCAGTTAAACATTGAGTCTGGGACATTAAATAAGATATGATAGATTACTTCTAGAGAGCTTTAGCAGCAATGTTATATGCTTATATAGTTGTGCAGTTTAATAGTGTCTCCCCATAAAGCATTCTTTGAAGGAACAATACCTAAACACAGAAATAAATCATACCTCTTCAAGTCAATAAAATGTGAACATTTGTGAGGGCTGTTGGAGACAACAGTTAGCACAATAGGAATTATTCCAACCTACCTGTCTTATTCCAACCTACCTGGGGGTCCTGTCTGGTCCTTACTCCATGGACGGGCGCCTTACCCTCCCAGTATTCCTCTCCATAAATTTAGTAACTTAATCTGTGACCCATGAGGGTTTTAATCACATTGGAAAACTCTTAGGCAAGCCCTTAGTAAAATAAGTAATTTAAGTATTTAGAAAAATAGCATTTAGTGAGGTTTTATTTGCTGAGTAATTTAGCAAGTTTACTCAGGCACAATTTTTTGGTGTCTCTTAGAGCTTCGGTATCTTTTAACATGCTACTCACTCCAGCCAGCTCTGGCTGCTCAGTTGAATCACTCAATATTTATGTTTGTTTAATCTACTGGGCAAATAACCTTGAATATATATTACTAGGACTCAAATTTATTTTATAACACAACATGAAATTCAGCGAAATATGTATGTTCATTCTGTTCAAGCAAGAGGACTATTCTCTAAATTATTTTTGATGTGTTTTCTTGGGATGGGATTGGGATTTTTTATTTGTTTGTTTTCATTGCATTCTGAGGAGATCAATGTAGAGTATGTCAAATAGAAGAAATAAAATCAGGAAGGTTTATATCCCATTTGGATTGACTTGGCTTGAGGACAAACAAGCTATGGCTGAATACATAAGTGTTTAAAGAGGTTTTCATAAAATGAATATCAATACTATGATGACCAAGTATGCATAGTTCCTTAACTTTACAAATAAGATATATCTTTTTTCCAAATGCAATTACATAGAAGACACTCAACTAAGGAATACAGTGGTTATTTAAACATATGAATGCATAGAGAAGTGTGCTACTCTGATTTAAGACAAACTAACAAAATGAGATGCCTGACAAAAGCTTTTTTTGTTAGATCTCTAATCAGCCATAGCAAAGGACATCAGAAAATACAAGTGTTTTTTCTGTCATCATGATCCTAATTCCAGAAGAGAAGCATGTTTCTTAGTTGCCCTTTCAAAAGGGCTTACATAGATAACTCAGCAACTTCAGGTGACAGGTGGAAAAAGAATAGCCAACTGGAGACAAAACAAGAATATTTGCAATATCATTTAGTTTACAAATAATGAATAAAATTCACATTATTCTAGAGAGCTTTTAAGAATTATTCCAGTTTTTACAGGTGAGAACTTGTACAAGCATAGGCAAGTTCAAAGAACAACTGGAAACCAAAAGCAGGTATTAATGTATGGACAGGCAGCCTTCTGCTCCAAACCATACTCAAAAGAGGGTGAGAAGTGCTTTCAACAATGAATTATCTCAGCCAGGAGACTAACTAGTTTTGTCATATCAATGCCTGTTGTACAAAGATGCAACAAAACTTGCAGAAAAGCTGTTCAGGCCAAGAAGCAGCACTGGTAATGGAAACTGTAGCAAATATTCTCTCATAGCTTTCTGGGAAGCCACAATTTTTATTTTTTTTTTTAATTATGCATATTAATAAAGTAATTCGATATTATGGGCCTTGCCTTTTCCAGCAAAAGCTTGCCAAGTACAGTATATCCCAGCAATTGAACTCTAGGACGCATCTCCTTTTAAATAGACCTTTCTTAAATAGGGCAGATTCTACTATAACTTAAAGAAAATAGCATCTTGGTATCTGCAAGAGTTTAATGCTGGAAGGCTGTCTCTTTGCTGGTTTCCTGACAGAATAATTAATTTTTCTACTAGATAGTGAAAATAATAATTTTAGACAATGCGCATACTCTTCATTTAACTTTTCATACACCTGGGTTTTAGTTCTCTCCTTTTCTCTAATCTCTAATGAGATGTAGTTTATAGAACCCTATCTGGTTCCCTAATTCAGAAAACTGCTATCTTTAAAGACCCATCTCCCATCTACAACAGTAAAGACAAAGGGTGAGAGACAATGAGGAGGATGTCTCCTGGATCTAATTCAAGAAGGGCATTAACAAAGAAAATGGTACCTGGTTTACTGATCACAAAATCTATCTCCAAAACATTACAAATGAAAAATGCATGTCTTCATCCTGCTCCAACATCTCAGTTTATTCTTAAAGTGACTTCTTAATGTGAAACAGGATTAAGAGGAAAAGAGCAGCTAGTTATCCAAGAGAAGTGCTTAGGACTGTGTTGGTCAATTAGAGAACAGAATGCAACTATTCACAGTGGATGTTTAAAAAGTATCATCAAGCAGAAACATGAGTTATAGCCTTAGCAGATGTCAATAGAAGATACTGACAGAAGATATAGGAAGCCAGGGCAACGTTAGGGAGAAGGAAGCATCCCCTCAGTATTTCCTGTACTATTCTGTGTTATGGTAATTTCGTCTTCTCTGTGTGTGCTTGTTTAGGTGATGAGTAACAGAGATACATGTTTAATTTGAATGTGGTCTTTCAGTTTGGTTTAGGATTCCAGGACCTTCAAGAAAGTTCTGTAAGAATCAGGAACTTATAGGAACAGGGCTGAAAAGGACAGGAAAATGAATGACACAGTCATCAAAATAGAAAAAAAAAAAAAAAAAAAAAAAGCATAAATGGGGACCTAAGCAAAAGAGCAGCACATTTCTTTTAGTTCAGAAACTGGCACTGAGCTCCGTGTAAGCACTTCATTCAATTCCTGCAAAACATAACAGGATGGATATAAGAGACAGAAAATATTTGCTAGGTTATGTAGGCCATTTTCCAGTGCCAACAGAGAAGGAAAGAAGTGGAAAGCACATCTCATATCACTCTCTCATGTCCCTTCTGGCTATATTTGGAAATGGCATGGATAAACTCTGGAGGGAGCCCCACCCAGTCACTTTTAGCCAGGAGCGGCTTAGCAGTAAGTAAGATAATGGAACAGGGGAGGAAAAATCTGGGTGATGCCCATAGAAATGGGAAACCCCTTTGCTTCGTGACCTGGAGTATTTTTCTTGAGTTTATTGGCATGGGAAGTGACCAAATGCTGCAATGCTAATTTGCTTTGCTGGAAGAGCTACTCTGTCTTTGTGCACACACACCAAAACTTTCCCTTCAGCCACTCTCCTTGGGGGCTGTACAGCTCCCATGCTGGGGGTGTGCCTATGGGCCCTGAGATTGTTTCTGACAGCAATGGGTGACTTGCCAAAGAGGATACTTGACAGAAATTTTGAAATTTTTCAAATTAAGAAAAAATAAATCATGGCACTTGAGCTCCTTTGACCTTATAGTCAGAAAATGATAAAAGCAGTATCAGTGTTTCATTGTAAAAGGGAGAAAGTCCCTTTGACTTGCCTTAAGCAGCTGGCAGTTAAAAGTAACAGAATTTTAAACTAAGATCTGCCTCTCTCTCTCTCTCCCTGAATTTGCTGTTCATCTCTGTGCTCTTATTTTTATTCTGTTTTTGAAGTTAAATTCCTGTAACCACTACCGCCAAAGCCAGGCCACATGGGCAGCAATTCAAGACTGAGTAATTTTTGTGAGCTTTTTTTCAATCACCCAGCTACAGGCGTAACTACAGCTGCCAGAAGAGAATGTTTTTTCTTTTCTCTTTCTTTTTTTCCCTACCCTGTGGAATTCTGTTGAAGTAGTTTATCTGGGTTTGATTTATTTATTGTTTTTAATTGCATATTTTTGAGTATGTTGGCAGATTACTCTCAAGCCACCTGACTGGGGTTTCTTTGTTTAATTTTTTGAAAGAACAGTTATTCTTCCTCTCTTTTTGCTGAGGGTGTCTGCTGGTGTACCTTCGAAAAATGCAGTCCTAAGCAGTCAGTTTTACAGGTACTGAAAAGATCATGCAGTGTGCATATTTGAATACGACAAAGTAACAGACATGAAAAATATTAATAAATGCAAATTATTCACCTTAGCATATGAAAGGCCAGAAATGAACCAGTTATCAAGTTTAAAGAGTAATGAAACTTTGCTTGTTTGTTTTGGTAAAAGAACGATTCTGGCATCTTGAAATGTGATGTGCTGGAAGTGAAGTAAGACAAACTCTGCTGGCATCATCCTTTAATAGCATGGTCTACTCTTTTCTGAGACTCTGCACAACAAATGTTTTTGCAATTGTTGCCATCTGATGTCTGCAGCATCTTAGAGTCGCCAGTTTATGAGGTATTGTGGGTTTGATTTTTGTGGTGTCAAAATGGTTATGTCCTTTGAACTTATAACAGCTGAGCAGATTTATATCATCTACAATATCTGGTCAAACTGATTAGCTGATTATTTCTGTATTTTGGGGAGGGCTTGCCTTTGATCTCAGATACATTTGAATGAAAAGACAGCCCAGTGAATTACTCGAGGTTTTGTGGTCTACCAGTGCTTTCCTGTGTAAATCTAGGTGAGATCCATAAAGAGATGTATATTGTCAATGTCTGAAGTAGCTTGTTGTTTGCAATGTGATGGAGAATTCCAGGGGAGCTCATGGGTCACTTTCTTAACCCCAGGAGATGAGTACCTACCATTAACATTTCCCTTGAGCAGTGATAAGAAGAGGAAGAATATCAGCAAAACTGACATAGTTTGAACTAAATCAGATAAATGAGACTGTTCCTACCTCCTGGGAGTAGCACCCTCCCACCCTCCCAATATCGTCCCCTCAAAAAAACACCAAAGCAACCAAGATCAACAAATAAAAACAAAAAAACAAAAAAACAAAAAAAAAAAAAAAAAAAAACAAACAAAAAAAAAACCCACAAAAACACACACATACACAAAACCCCAAAGCCCCACAGAAAAGCCCAAACCAACTAAACAAAAATCCAACTCTATATACATGGAATACAGGTGTTATTGAAAGTAATATGAACAGCCTAATGGAGATCACTATTTAATATCTAGGTCGGAATGTTCTGAAACATAAAATTCATATGCTGGGTTATTTTTTCTTAATTTTACAGCGGCTTGTGTTGGGGCTGCTTTATGACCCTCCTAATGGGGTAGGAGTGGTCTTCTGAAAATAGAGGATGGGCATAAATATTATCACAATTACATGATGAAAGGACATTAAAAAAATGTTGCCACTTTTTTTTTAATATTGATTTCTATTTATATTTATATCTTCCTTTACCATTTGGGAAATAAGGGGAAATTTCTTTAGCCTGTAAAACATGAATTGGAATTGTAAACTGTTAAACTAGAAATTGAACCAAGTACGTATTGTGGTTTCAATTCTAGTCAAACGCTCTGTAAGTATTCAAGTGTAAGTCACCAAATGTTGAATTAATTATTTACTGCCAAATCATGAAAGTTTAAATATCTGTTAATTTTCCTCCCAAAAGATTGCCAACTGGTTTCTTACAGAGAAATAAAGTCAAAAAAATTAAAACAAGATGGCAATCTTGTGGCAATGTATGTATATGAATCAGACTTTTAAGACTGGTATTGTACTGCTAGAAAGCCTGATACTATCATATACATTGGATAATATTTTAAGTAATTGAAAGCTTAGCAGAAACTTGCAAACTGGCAAAAATATTGATAATAAAGGATTTTTTTATGCTTATTTTCTTAGGCAGTGACACAACAAATCAGTTTCTCTTACTGAGAATGTATTTGGTAGAGAATAGAAGGTGAAAAAGAATTATTAAGTAGCCTGTGTGTATATTTTTGTCAGCTAGCGTTTATTTCTGTTCAGAAACATGAAAGTATGAAATAAAATTGTGACATGCAGAAGGATTTTTTCCAGTGAAAAAAGCCCTCATATTCACAATTTCAAAACCACTTTGAACTAAAAAAGCCCTTGGAATTTTGTAATATCTTCTTTTACAAGTAGCAAATAAGAGGTTAGGCTTTCCATTTTTACTATATTTTTTCTGATAAAAAACCCCTATAAATTTACCCAAGCATAAGTCTTATGCATTCATGCAAGTTTAATCTCTGTTCAAACTACAGTCTAAGCATAACCAAACATCATCTGCAAACTCTCCACTGCTTCTTCCATATTCATTGGCATGTAAACAAATCTTGAGAAATAATGCTAAAGGAATGTGAAATATAATTAATCTGTCTTCACAAAGTCCATTTTAAATTTTTCTGTTGATCTTCCATCGAATTTCAGGAATTGAAAGGCTGGTCTTGCAACATATCTAGGCTTTCACAGTCTTGAGATCCTGGGGAGGTCCCCACTGAAAAAAAGAGACCCCAAAGGTCTCAGAAGCCAAGGTGAGAACATCACTATTTCCATCCTGTATCTTCAAAAATCAGTGGTAAACACAGCAAGTCTGATGTGAATGCTAAACCAAAAACCAAGACCAGAGCTTCTGGGCTTATGTGCCCATGTGGCTTAGATCCTCCTGGTTCCTTAACAAAGTAAAAGCCAGACTAACGCAAGTACACCCATGTCTGTTTTTCATTAAAAGAAGGGGAATACAGCTGCAACTACATTATATATTACCTAACAGTTGAGACAGAGACTCTTAAAAGTAGGCTGCCTGTCCATTTAAATATGCTTAAATCAAACCAAGCATTTATAATCCATTTAGAACCCTGAAAGCAATGAACATTAGAATTGGACTGTAAGACCTAAAAAGAAAAGAAAACAACCAAACACTATCTTCACTAAGTAAATTTTTTCAACCCTCTTTTCCTCCAATCGCCATCTGACGCTGTTTTCTTTTTGTGGTTTATCTGGTGTTGGATGAGCTGTTCAGTATTTGCAGTTTTTAGTGATTCCAAGAATATGTGGGGACTAAATCCTTAGCTTGAAGGCACAATTCTTATTTGATTTTTTGTATTTCAGTAGTGTCTAGCTGTCCCACTGCAGGCTGCAATCCCACTGTGAAAGGAGAAATGCAAACACATGATAAAAATAAACTCTTGCCACATCATGCCACTGTGTAGGAAATGGGTGGAAACAGAATTGTCTTTGGGCTAAGGGTAGTGAGGACAAAAGACAGCTCTAGCCAGGAATGATGAGGGTTGCAACTCACCTGTGCATATTTAAAGAAATCTTTGAGTCTGAGCTTTGAAGATTTATAATGAAATATTCCCCAGTTGATTTACAATTTTGCAATATGTTCACCTTTAATTCACCCCAATTCATGCTCATATGTTGGCATTTTGGTATATGTGAGATAGACTTCATCCCTGCATGTTAGGTCATATCTGAATTATTGGAGGCAACAAATGACGGAAAGATTTGATGTTTTAATATGAAGTAGATGAGAATCTATCAATGCCAAAATTACTCATGAGTAAGATAAAGAAAGGTTTAACAGAAAGCAGAAATTTGAGTTTTGTCCATGGCAGACTAATTAGAAACAATCGACTTGAAATCCAAATATGGGAATGTTTGATTCTACTCCCAGAAGTGATGCATGTGTTTTTCAGAGCTAAGGCATTTGCCAGCAGTGCATATCAAAAGGTTTAGTTGTTTACACATTTTCTTATGCCAAAAAGTTGCCTCCGCTTAAGACAATGCAGCCACTTACAGGTTGGTCTATAAACCAGATCCCAATAATGCGCTTCATTAGGAAAATCATTGCAATTCTGTGGAAGGTGAATGCAAATAAATACTGCTGTATTATTTATTAATTCCTGTTTTATCGTATTATGCCTAGAATAACAGTAGTGGACTAGCAGCAAGAATATTAAACAGGTGATCAAGAACTTGGCAGATTTGAATTAGACTTTTAATTCTCATTAAATTTTGCTGATTTTTTTTTTTGTCTGAAAAGACTGTTAATCAAAATGTTGGAATTACTTTATGACGTCAACATGCAAAATATTATTGAGCATAGCAACTCTTCCAGAGAGAAAGTTAATGAATTTTCAGCTAACATCCACAGTACCTAAATACATTTGCCATGATTAATGACTTGTATCATCTTTCTGCAAGCAAACTATTAGAAGTTCATTTTCAAAGCTTGCATAAACTGTGGCCCTGAAATATTTGAGAAAATTGGTGTTTTGAGGCTCAATACTGCAAGCATGTATGGAATTTTATTGCCATGGAATGTCTTCGTTAGCATGAGAAGTTATACTGAAATTAGATTTGGTGGAAAGGCAACATGAGTGCCAGTGCAACACCTAGGCCTCAGTAGAAAATGCGTATTTTGTAAGAGTAATAATCTTACTGTTTTAAATGGAACTATTAAATGTATTTACTTGCAAGAAGCCCACAGATGTTTTTTCTGGAAGGGTGAAAGCATGGTGACTTTCATGTATTAATTAAATTTGCTTTGGAATTCATGCAGTAATTTAATGGGTCAAACCCCAAAGATGCATAGACATCTATAGACAGTGAGAACATCAGTCTACCTTGGAAAAAAGGATAGTGGTCTCATTTCCTATGCAACTAAGGCATGAAATGCATCTTTTTTTTTCTTTTCATTTTATGAAGATGCAAAGTTTTCTGTCTAGAAACAGCAGTATGAATGATCACAATCAAGTGTAATGAATTTCATTTACATGTAATCTATGAAAAGTTTTAAAAAAGTTGTCCTCAAGCAATCTGCCTTAAGGATATGCCAGCTGGGTGTTGCTTTTTTAAAATCTATATTTTAATCCATATGGAAAAAGAAGAGAATCAATTCCTTGGTAGAACTGGTGAAAAACTGTCATTTGTGAGGCACTCTGTGTGTGAAACTACAGGAGAGGAAGCACTTGTCTTTTTTCTTTATTTTTTTTTTTTTTTTATCTTGCCTGCTTTATGGCTCGTAAATGATAAATGAAATTTACTAGCAAAGCCCTGCAGTAATATTTCAAATTATGCTACAGAATATACTGTAAAAAGTATTGAATTATAGCAGAACCAAAGAAAAATGCCCTAATTTTTTTCTTTCTGGAAAAGTGTACTACCTTAGAACATTTCCCAACCACCATTTAAATATTACAGGATGCTACAACGATTCAACTTCAGTGTGCTCAAACAGTTTATTTAAATAACTTTAAAAAGAATGCCTACTTTTAATGTTGAGACTTAGGAACTGAGCAAAGTTAAAACTTGCATTTAAGTATAACTCTGGGTAGCCTTGAGTGCCCACTCAGCCCATAAAATGGCCTCTAAGCAGGAAAGATGAGCCTGAGCAGCCGGGGCCCAGCGGCACTGCCCTGTAAGCCTCTCTCTTAATGATGTTAGAAAAGTTGTGTTGACACATTTTTATGTCATTTTATTTGTGGCTGTTGTTGAAGGATGAAAACCAAGGCAAAAAAGACATTATCCTAAACTGAGGCCATGGGTAGTTGTCTACAGTGTCCTTTAAGCCCTGTAAAACGGGATCCTTTTGTCGGCTCGGGTGAGCGGCGGCTCTTTAACATTCTGAGCCTGCTGTGGCTGCTGGGGCAGTTCATCACCAGAGAATAGAAAAGGGCCCCTGGTATATCAAATAAAAAAAAAAAAAAAAAAAAAAGAGAGAGAGAGAGAAAAAAAAAGTGGGGGAGGAAAGGAGGAAAACCAAAGAAAGGCAAGTCCTGGGTGCACAGACAGCGCATTGTGTAAGAGGGGCTTAAAGAGCCTGCCATTAAGTATATTTCATAATATGAAAAGACAGACCGATTTTGACCCCCTCGCCTGGTAGGATCAGTGCTGTCAGTGCCGTTTATTTTCAATCCCCCATGATTTCTGTATCCCCACAGTCCTTTTGCATAAAAATGAACCATACAGGCAGTCAAAACACCTGCTTTACTGACAGGCCCGATTAAAGCTTTGATTTATCCTTCAAAGTGAGAGCTGATCTGCTGTTCCTGGGGCCTCGCACTGGTGTGTAATTCATCGGAGGCTGAAGGTCTCCTTTCTGTGTCCCCAGCTTCAGCTGTGGACATCTTTTGTACCTGCTTGAGAGCTGAGTGAGCTTTGAGAACACCCACCCCAGCTGGAGGCTGGGATTTTTCCATCCCTACTGGCGCAAGTTTCTCAGTCCGTCTTATTAAGTGACAGTAAATTACAGGACTAATTGAGGAGGCCCCCAGACATAGGGCTGTGTGTTTCTGAAGAGCCAGCCCTGCTCCGCCTCTGGGGAGCGGCTCCACCAGATGGAAAGGAATAGTGTTGCTTACTCCTGCTTAATGTTTTCCCATCACTAAAAGCATCAATGTTCAATGCAGAAGTTTTATGTCATGTATAAGCCCTTTACTCTTTATACTCAGGTTTTGCTTTGCAGTCTTAAACCTTCATTTTGGGGACTGTGCTGATGGGGCTATGCACAGTAACTATCTCCTTTGGCTCATAAACAGCACAGCAAGTGGGAGCAAGCCTTGAAATCTCATTTGTGAATGTGGGACAAAGGGGGAGGAAGTCTCAAAGCTTTATCATTGGAACTGCTAAAATAGATATTTCTTAAACTTCCTGGAAGGTTGAACTGGGTCTGATTTTTCAAAAGAAAAAGCAATTTACTTAGTGGCTTGTGGGTGTCTGGAGACTGTGAACAAGTTTGGGGTTTTCTGTATATTTTATTTTATTTAGTTATATTTTTCTTTTTTACACAAAAGCCCAGTTTATATACTGCCTATATATTGCCCCACCACCCCAAAAAACAGCCTTTAAGATATTCTGGCAAAATTACCTTGTTAGTAAATTTGACTTGTGCACCATCAGGTCTTGTCCACCCTAAATGGTTCTATGATCATCCAGTAAACCACTAAGCTATTATAGAACCAGAGCATGGTATAAAAGAAGGCTAAGCAAGTGTGGTTCAATGCTCAAAAATTTCTCAAGGTGGGATTTTTTTTTGTATTTGGAAAACACCTTTTCACTGGAACTAAAACATTCTGAGGAAAAAATATCTGTGTATTGATATTTATGAATAAATAGGGAACAAACAGGATGGTTACATTCAAAGTCTTTGGAAACAATACTTGGTTTTGAATTGTTGATGAAGTTAATGCATAATCTAACATAGTAAAAATGTAATGTTCTGATCCATTTTGATAAAAACAATGCTTTGTTTAACGAGGTGCAGCATTAAAAAAACATCATCAGGAAAGAGTGAAAAAGTCCTTTGAAATTAAGCAAAATTCATAATAACAATTTCCTATTAACAAATAATCTAAGTCTTTATTGAAGAAATTGCCACATTACTGGGAAGTGGAACACTAATTTAAAAACAGTTTTCCTGTAAATTCTTTAAATGGCAGAAACAGACTATGTAAAATTTACATTTACAGTTATACTAGCGCTTGGCATAAGACTACAGTGCAGGGAGTTCTCACTTTTTGAAATGTAAAGTAACAGCATATTTTAAATTCTGGTGTGAACTTCAAGAGATCTAAGATGTGGCACCACAAAGGCTATGGTGAAGCTGCAGAAATTGAGAGCCCAAGCCACTTCCTGACTTCATGCTGAGGTGTGAGGTAGGCATGAGCTTGTCCTTTCCTTCATGATTGCTTGAATAAGAAGTATACATGTGCACAGGGCAGGCAGGACCCAATCAGCCTTAGCTGAATGTTGGTGCCACATGTTCTAAGAAGGCCTTGGGTTGCTATCTAAAAATCTGACTCATGACATTTAGGTGTCTGGAAGTATGACTTAATCAATTTCAACACATAAAAATTGAGAGCTTTCCTTGCAAAAACAAGGACACATCGTAGGTCTGCAGTAATGCGTAGGTAGATGCTGGGTTATAATACAAAACCATCAGAGAACAGAACTAACAGCAGCTATTAATGCCAAAGAAATTTTATCTGATGAGAACTGGGAAGGTAAGGTTCTAAAACATCTGCTTATTGCTTGTCTATGATTGCTTTCTCAGTCTTCGCCTTATTTCTCATATGCTATTTTCCTATTTAGTCTGGCATGTGGCTTACGACCCTACATGCAATAAAGAGGATCTTTGATTTTAAGGCAGGCAAAACTCTTGCAGATTTTAAATATAGCAAAACCTCTTTAAGCAAATCTCAAACAATGCATGACAAAAAATTCCTGAAGATTTCTATTCACACGAATACTTCTTTTTGCTGAAAAAGGCAAAGGTCAGAAATAGAGATAGCCAAACTATAAATTTAGGTTGTTTTTTTGTTTGTTTGTTTATTTTTTTTTTTTATTTGGTTTACTTTCTTCTTTTTATTTATTTATTTTTTTGCAAGGGGGGAAACATTTTGCCTGGTGGTGAAAATTATCAGTCCTGATTTTTTCCTGGTGGATATCATAGAATCATAGAATCATAGAATACTAAGGGTTGGAAAGGACCTCAAGATCACAGAATCACAGAATCACAGAATAGTAAGGGCTGGAAAGGACCTCAAGATCATCGAGTTCCAACCCCCCTGCCATGGGCAGGGACACCTCACACTAAACCATGCCATCCAAGGCTATGTCCAACCCCACCTTGAACGCCGCCAGGGATGAAGCATTCACAACTTCCCTGGGCAACCCCTTCCAGGGCCCCACCACCCTCACAGTAAAGAATTTCTTCCTCAGATCCAATCTAAACTTCCCCTGTTTAAGTTTAAACCCATTACCCCTTGTCCTCTCACCACAGTCCCTAATGAAGAGTCCCTCCCCAGCATCCCTATAGGCCCCCTTCAGGTATTGGAAGGCTGCTATGAGGTCTCCACGCAGCCTTCTCTTTTCCAGGCTGAACAGCCCCAACTTTCTCAGCCTATCTTCATACGAGAGGTGCTCCAGTCCCCTGATCATTTTCGTGGCCCTCCTCTGCACTTGTTCTAACACTTGCATGTCCTTTTTATGTTGAGGACACCAGAACTGCACACAATACTCCAAGTGAGGTCTCACGAGAGCAGAGTAGAGGGGCAGGATCACCTCCCTCGACCTGCTGGTCACACTCCTTTTGATGCAGCCCAGAATACGGTTGGCCTTCTGGGCTGCAAGCGCACACTGCCGACTCATGTTCATTTTTTCATCAACCCACACCCCCAAGTCCTCCTCTGCAGGGCTGCTCTCAATCTCCTCCCCGCCCAACCTGTAGCTGTGCCTGGCATTGCTCTGACCCAGGTGGAGGACTTTGCATTTAGCATGGTTGAACTTCATCAGGTTGGCATCAGCCCACCTCACAAGCGTGTCAAGGTCCCTCTGGATGGCATTCCTTCCCTCCAATGTATCAACCGAACCACACAGCTTGGTGTCATCGGCAAACTTGCTGAGGGCGCACTCAATCCCACTGTCCATGTCACCCACAAAGATGTTGAACAAGACCGGTCCCAACACCGATCCCTGGGGGACACCACTCGTTACCAGTCTCCAGCTGGACACTGAGCCACTAAGCACTACTCTTTGCGTGCGGCCATCCAGCCAGTTCTTTATCCACCGAGTGGTCCACCTATCAAATTGATGTCTCTCCAACTTAGAGAGAAGGATGTCATGGGAGACAGTGTCAAAGGCTTTACACAAGTCCAGGTAGATGACATCAACCGCTCTGCCCCTGTCCATCAGTTCCAACCCCCCTGCCATGGGCAGGGACACCTCACACTAAACCATGCCATCCAAGGCTATGTCCAACCCCACCTTGAACGCCGCCAGGGATGAAGCATTCACAACCTCCCTGGGCAACCCATTCCAGGGCCCCACCACCCTCACAGTAAAGAATTTCTTCCTCATATCCAATCTAACCCTCCCCTGTTTAAGTTTAAACCCATACCCCTTGTCCTCTCACCACAGTCCCTAATGAAGAGTCCCTCCCCAGCATCCCTATAGGCCCCCTTCAGGTATTGAAAGGCTGACTATGAGGTCTCCACGCAGCCTTCTCTTCTCCAGGCTGAACAGCCCCAATTTTCTCAGCCTATCTTCATACGAGAGGTGCTCCAGTCCCCTGATCATCCTCGTGGCCCTCCTCTGCACTTGTTCTAACAGTTCCATGTCCTTTTTATGTTGAGGACACCAGAACTGCACACAATACTCCAAGTGAGGTCTCACAAGAGCAGAGTAGAGGGGCAGGAGCACCTCCCTCCACCTGCTGGTCACACTCCTTTTGATGCAGCCCAGGATACGGTTGGCCTTCTGGGCTGCAAGTGCAACTGACGGCTCATGTTCATTTTTTCATCAACCCACACCCCCAAGTCCTTCTCCGCAGGGCTGCTCTGAATCTCCTCCCCGCCCAATCTGTAGCTGTGCCTGGCATTGCTCTGACCCAGGTGGAGGACTTTGCATTTAGCGTGGTTAAACTTCATTAGGTTGGCATCAGCCCACCTCACAAGCGTGTCAAGGTCCCTCTGGATGGCATTCCTTCCCTCCAATGTATCAACCGAACCACACAGCTTGGTGTCATCGGCAAACTTGCTGAGGGCGCACTCAATCCCACTGTCCATGTCACCAACAAAGATGTTGAACAAGACCGGTCCCAACACCGATCCCTGGGGGACACCACTCGTTACTGGCCTCCAGCTGGACATTGAGCCACTCAGCACTACTCTTTGCGCGCGGCCATCCAGCCAGTTCTTTATCCACCGAGTGGTCCACCTATCAAATTGATGTCTCTCCAACTTAGAGAGAAGGATGTCATCAAGACAGTGTCAAAGGCTTTACACAAGTCCAGGTAGATGACATCAACCGCTCTGCTCCTGTCCATCAGTTCCGTAGCCCCTTCATAGAAGGTCACCAGATTGGTCAGGCAGGTGAAGCCATGCTGGCTGTCACCAAGCACCTTGTTGGTTTTCATGTGCCTTAGCATGCCTTCCAGGAGAATCTGCTCCAAGATTTTGCCAGGCACAGAGGTGAGACTGACTGGTCTGTAATTCCCCAGCTCATCCATTTTCCCCTTCTTAAAAATGGGGTTATATTTCCCTTTTTCCAGTCATCGGGAACTTCACCTGACTGCCATGATTTTTCAAATATGGTGTTCAGTGGCTTAGCAACTTCATTTGCCAGCTCCTTCAGGACTAGCGGATGGATTTCATCCGGTCCCATGGACTTGTATACATTCAGGTTCCTAAGGTGGTCCCGAACAAGA
This sequence comes from Amazona ochrocephala, assembly GCA_039720435.1. Lineage (NCBI taxonomy): Eukaryota > Metazoa > Chordata > Aves > Psittaciformes > Psittacidae > Amazona > Amazona ochrocephala. The sequence continues at coordinate 71,123,272 of CM077879.1, forward strand.
TCCTCCCCCACAGTGGGCCCAGGGTCCCCACCCTCACCGTCCCCGCGTTTGCCTTCCAAGACTTGGGTGGTGTGGTCAGAGCATTTGCCCGTAAAGACTGAGGCAAAGAAGTCATTAAGAACCTCAGCCTTCTCCAAATCCAGGGTAGCCAGTTCTCCCGATAGCTTCTGGAGAGGGCCCACGGTGTCCCTAACCTGTCTTTTATTGGCAATGTACCTATAAAATCCCTTCCTGTTATCCTTAACATCCCTAGCCAAGTGTAATTCTAAGTGGGCCTTAGCTTTCCTAACCTGGTCCCTAGCTTCCCGGACAACATCCCTGTATTCTTCCCAGGCCGCCTGACCTTGCTTCCACCTTTTAGAAGCCTCTTTTTTCCTTCAAATTTTGCTCAGCAGCTCCTTATCCATCCAAGGAGGTCTCCTGGCCCTCCTGCTGAACTTCCTTCTAGTTGGGATGTATCGCTCCTGAGCTTGCAGCAGGTGAGCCTTGAATATCAACCAACAGTCTTGGGCCCCCCTGCCCTGCTCCCTCCCTCCCAAACTCCCATTTTCATCTACCTTCTCTGTATAGAATGCATAAGCTATATATGCATATATATATATATGCATAACATAACACACGTGCATGTGTGCATGTTTACATTGTATGGCATGATTATGAATGGAAACCTTGAAAACATATCAAGATTGTAAAACTCTAAATCATTTAGAAACAAGTTTTCTGAAGAAGTTTATAGTATTGCAAAACCAAGCCTGTAAGATTGCCAGCTCCTCTTTCATTCCTCATATATATCAAACTCAATAGTGTGAGGTAGAAAATAGCATTGAATCCTATTAAAGTATTCCTACTGGGAACAAAGATCATTTTTAGGTTTTAACCTCTATGTCCACCAGCCCTGTGTTGCTCTGCGCTATCACTGATATATAATGTCATATCCTGATGGAGCCTTGAGGGAGCAGGGGGATTGAGCAGTATATGATGTGAAGAGGGGAAAATGGAGTGGAAAAGGGCTCAGGCAGGAATTCTCACTCCATAGTCTCAGTAAAGACATTGTTGAGATGATTTAAGATAGCTGTATCCATATTAACTCTGACTTTTGAATTTTCTGCATCAGAAGTGAAACAGCTGAAGAGCTTCAACAGCTTTCAAAGAGAAGAGGCCTCTCAGATATTAATACTTTACACTTGCCTACAAGTTTTTGTTGACACACCCATCCTCCTACTGAATGAAACCCAGAAGAACTTTAAAAAATAGCAGCCTTGGGTTTAGATTAATCTTTCTGCTCAGCCCTGATTGCTATTTCTCAGAGAGTCCAACCTCTTTGTCATCCTTATCTTTCTATCCAGTTTCTCCAATGAGGGTTTGAATTTTGCTCCCTGCTGTACCTGAAAGTTAGGAGCAAAGTATAAGCATTTGACTGTAGTATATCTGTACAGCAGTCTAAATACTGTGTAGCCTAACAGGTTCTCAGTGACTCAGCTGTGTTGTAAGAGATATTAGAAAATATCATTTGACTCATTTGAAAATACCGATTTGACTCAGTGTAGCAAATAGAAATATTGTAGATAACACATAGGTGCAGGACGAATGGTTCTATACTTGTATCCCTTTCTTGTTATGAAGCCTTTATTCAGAATTCAAATGGTGTTTTCTTTACTCATGTGTTAGACTTTGCAGGCTCTCACAATGGAGCTATTTGTGAAGAAATATTAATGATTGTTACTATTTACAAGAAAATAAAAAGAAAGTAGGTCTTGGTATACTCTTTAAAACAAAGTGAAGAAAAGTCTTTAGAGGCAAATCTCCCAGTAAAGGCTTGGCAACTCTGAAACAGATTTGCAGCCAAACCTCGTTAGCTTGAGGTAAGCACAGAAGAAGGTGTTCAGTGAAATCCTGGCAAATATCCATAACTTAACTGTGACTGCAAAAAAAACCCAAACAAAACAAACCCAAAAGAAAATAGAAAAGAAACCCATGCCTGCTATTACAGATGATATATCAATTTAAAGGTATTTTTTCTGACAAAATGCTTAGCTTTACTTTTTAGCGTTTCTCTGCACAAAGCAAAATTGCTTTCTAATACAAACCAGAGCAGTTTCATGAATTTTAAATCACCCATAGCACGTACAATAAACTTTGGATGTTAGTCACAACTGGTTTGAATAAAATATTTACTTCTCTTTTGGTCTTCAAAATGTTACTTAGTCTAAAAGATATTTTAATAAATGCATAAAACATGTTCATCAAAATGAAAAATTAATAGAGTGCATATTTCTTTCCAGATACTTTTGTAATTGATTTTGCCAAGGGTGCTTTAGTTCAGATGCAATCTCTGTTTGTTCACTGAGGGCCTGTTCATTATATTTTATACAATTTCCCTGTATTTTCTGTATCATGTATTTTTAATACCGTAAAATTTTAATTTTAGCCTTATTACAGAATAGTTCTATTTACTACTATATGCAATATAGACTCATATGAAGAAAAGACAGGAGCAACTTTCTGTAATAAAAGCAATTAACTTGACTTCACAGAGATGTAGCATTTTTCAGATGTTAGAGCTAGATCATAATAAAGAACTTTACGTACAAATCTCACGTTGGTTGTAAATATTCAAAACCAAACCCTGGATACTGCTCTGGAGTTTTGCTGTTGATGTTAGCACAAGGCTTTACCTCTTGATTGTTGTTTTCATACATTTTCAGTGCATACAACTCCAGTTCTGCAACGGGATCTAGCAGCCTCATGACTACAACAGCATTTCTTGTAACACACTCATTAGGAACAGTCTCTCCTGGGAATAGAATCAGAAACAATTTTGGCCTAACATAAGTATTTAGGGATGCTGTACCTATTTGGAAAGCTAGCCCTGGCAATACAGCATGCCCAGAGAAATTTTATCAAATATGCAGTGGTCTAGAAACAGGATAAAAAGAAAGAGGCGAGTAACATACAGTGCCTAGCAATGTATCTCTTAATCTAAACCAAAAATAGTATTTTTGTTAAGGTAGAGATAGCTAAAATAGCTAGAGTGGGTTGCTTTACAAACATAAGCAGAAAACAGCAAGACTAATTTTTTTCCGCTTTCTTATTTGAAATACTATCTTACTTAACAACTGTAACCCAGAGATCTGTTCTAAAAAGATTCATATATACATATGGTAAGGGTAGACTACTCTCTGCCCAGAGATTCTAAGTCTACAAGATTCTAGCTACAAGCCCAAGTTACATCAGGTAATGCCCGACTGGGACCAGAAAGTCCTCTTTTGACGAGACTTTTCCTAGGACAGTCATCACCAGAGAGAAAAACTTACTCAAACTATGCATATGGAAGCTACCTTTTACTGACAAGTAGATGTAGATATTAAAATAATAAAATCATAGAATGGTTAGGATTGGAAGGGACATTAAAGATCATCTATTTCCAACCCTGGAGCCTGCCATGAGCAGGGACACCTTCCCCTAAGTCAGGTTGCTCAAAATCTAAAAGTGCTCTAACATCACACAGACACTACAGTTGCAAGCAAAGGAACTGGGGAAAATCAGGCTTACCATGGCAAAAACTGACTTGATAAGGGTTTATTTTTTAGCTTTGGTTTGTTTCCCTGCACATATACAAGCAGATTCATCTTTAATATCTTTGCTTTTAGCATCTTCAGTTAATGATTTTACTGATGAAAGGTTGCAGTCAAGAAGAGAAAAAGAACATTAGAAAATGATTCAGAGCAACATGCCCTTTTGTCATGCCATGATTTGAGGCTACACGTCTCTAGTTTTAAAGCCGGAAGAGCACATGTTCAGTAATTCATGCTAATTAAACACTGATGACTGTGCCTAGATGAATTCTGTTTTAAACAGCAGAGTGTCCTTTATGTTTTCTGTAACAACAAATTGTCAGACAACGAATCATATTTATCTTCCCAGTTGGTTCAGAACACAGCAATGTATTCAGTGCAGGTTTCATCAGTTCTTTTGATGGTTTTATTCATGGTCTTGGGAGACTTACCAACAAAATCTGACTTTGTATGCCTATATCTTTAATAAGCTGCATATATTGAGTAAACTGATATTGTGTGTTCTCACTGCCTACAAATAGCTGATCTTCCTCTACCTAAGATAGAAATGTAGTTTGAGTGCACCTATGCTGTCCCATTTCATTATCTGCAGCCAGTCTATCTTCTGCTGAAGTCCGTTTCAGATCATAGAATCATAGAATCATAGAATAGTAAGGGTTGGAAAGGACCTCAAGATCATCGAGTTCCAAACCCCCCGCCATGGGCAGGGACACCTCCCACTAAACCATGCCATCCAAGGCTATGTCCAACCCCACCTTGAACGCCACCAGGGATGAAGCATTCACAACCTCCCTGGGCAACCCATTCCAGGGCCCCACCACCCTCACAGTAAAGAATTTCTTCCTCAGATCCAATCTAAACCTCCCCTGTTTAAGTTTAAACCCATTACCCCTTGTCCTCTCACCACAGTCCCTAATGAAAGGTCCCTCCCCAGCATCCCTATAGGCCTCCTTCAGATATTGGAAGGCTGCTATGAGGTCTCCATGCAGCCTTCTCTTCTCCAGGCTGAACAGCCCCAATTTTCTCAGCCTATCTTCATACGAGAGGTGCTCCAGTCCCCTGATCATCTTCGTGGCCCTCCTCTGCACTTGTTCTAACAGTTCCATGTCCTTTTTATGTTGAGGACACCAGAACTGCACACAATACTCCAAGTGAGGTCTCACGAGAGCAGAGTAAAGGGGCAGGATCACCTCCCTCGACCTGCTGGTCACACTCCTTTTTTTTTTTGATGATTCTCAAACACCATCAGGCTTGTTCATCTTTTAGATGGGGGATGCCTAACAAATGCTTATAATTAGAGTCTTGATTACATAGAAGTAAATTGTCTGCCTCTTGTGAAGATAAGATTAAAAGGATAGCAAGAACTAGGCCCTCCCAAAAAAATGTAGTAAAATACAGGTTTGGGAGTTGTGCTATAATGAAATCTGACCTTATGCAAAAATTTGACAACTGTATGTAGTATTTAATGGACAGTTGGTCTGCTCTTATAATCAAAATTGTGTGTTATAGCTACATTTGCATATTGAACACCCTTCTGTTTCTTTCAAAGATCATCATCCATGATTAATCTCTACATCCATGATTACCACTCCAGCATTAAGGAAGGATTTGCTATGCGAATACCTAGGAGTACATTCCTGCTTTCTGGAATAACCATGGCTTGGTTTGTTATTTTTGCATACACAATTGACTTGTGGTCAGACTAGAGGTAGTTGTTTGAGTGAGATGATAATCAGAGACCATAGAAGATTATAATACTGCAGTGGTAGAGTAGAGTAGAAGCTTTGGCATAGCATAGCAAAAGATTGGAATACCAATTAGCTGCTTTGCACGTGTTCAAAAGTTATTTTGTCAAAAAATGGAAAAAATTCTGTCTGGTGCAACAAAGGAAAAAGGTGCAAGATTAATTAGTTCCTATCACTGAAGGCAAAGGACAGGATGACGTCTATTACTAAATGTAGCTCAAAGATTTTTCTGCTCTTTTGTGCTCAGAATGGTGACCCTAATATAGGTAATGCTACCTCTGAGTACACAGTGCTTTTTATTATTCTTCTGCCCTTTAGATTTCTTTTTTTCATATTGCTCTATATTTGCAAAGTACCTCAAATTTTAAACAGGACTTTTGAAGACAATGGAAAGCGACTGCCTATCTCAGGGGATTACTTACCTAAGGCAGAACTTGTTTAAGGGTATGTATCCCAACCATATCGAAGAGGATGAAGAACTGTTTGGGACATTTTTGCCTATTCTTTGAAGATTATTAGAGAAAAAAAGGAAAAGAAAGACCACAAAAGAAAAGATTACTTATAACAAACATTGAGTTAGAAATTTAAGACCCTCTGGAAAGATGAATGTTTTTCTCAGGTGCTCTGCTGAATATTATCAAGTCAAGCTCAAGCAATTGTTCACCACTTGTACTTAGCTCTGAATAACACTATTTCAATTTCGTGCTTGAAAAAAAGGCTGCACACTTGGGAGTCTACCTTGAAGTTTTCTAGTTGGCCAAATAAGAGACATTATGTACTGTACATTACTGAAGTTGCATCTTAGCAGCAAGAAATAGTCTCCCTGTTGTAATAATTTATTGTAATAATATTTATTGTAACTTCCATCCAAATTTCTAAGACATAACCTTAAATTTCTTTTAGTACTTCACTGTTCCTTGCAATAGAATCATGGAGTCATAGAATAGTTAGGGTTGGAAAGGACCTCAAGGTCATCTAGTTCCAACCCCCCTGCCATGGGCAGGGACACCTCACACTAAACCATGCCACCCAAGGCTCTGTCCAACCCAGCCTTGAACACCGTCAGCGATGGAGCATTCACAGCTTCCCTGGGCAACCCATTCCAGTGCCTCACCACCCTTACAGTAAAGAATTTCTTCCTCATATCCAATCTAAACTTTCCATGTTTAAGTTTGAACCTGTTACCCCTTGTCCTCTCACTACAGTCCCTCATGAAGAGTCGATCCTCAACATCGTTGTAGGCCTCCTTCAGAACCTGGAAGGCTGCTATGAGGTCCCCATGCAGCCTTCTCTTCTCCAGGCTGAACAGCCCCAATTTTCTCAGCCTATCTTCATGCAGGAGGTACTCCAGTCCCCTGATCATCCTCGTGGCCCTCCTCTGCACTTGTTCCAAGAGTTCCATGTCCTTCTTATGTTGAGAACACCAGAACTGTACACAATACTCCAAGTGAGGTCTCATGAGGGCAGAGTAGAGGGGCAGGATCACCTCCCTCAACCTGCTGGTCACGCTCCTTTTGAGATGCAAAGATGCAGCCAAGGATGCGGTTTGCAAACCATATATGTTGATGGGCAGCTCATGAGAGACAGTCTACAGTTTGCTTATGATATGAAACAGGTAACATGAATGTGGCAGGGCCCTGAGTGTTATCCTGCACAAAGTTTCTGTATCAGCTTGTGATACTATGGAAAAAGTACCTAAAATACTGGTTTTCTAGCACAAATTTGGCACTTGATTCAAAGAACAAGGATAAAAAAAAAAAACACCACCACAATTCTCCCCTCCCCAAAGGTGTGTGTGTTTTTGTTACAAAGTCATTACGATCATAAAATACTTATGAAAATTAAAATATTCCTTCCTAAAAAAAAATAATTATATTTTCATTTTGATACTGTCAATTTCTGGCTCTATAGTGACATGTGGATATGTGTCAGCCCCGAGGATATTTTTCCAGTAACACAGTGTTCAGAATAAGTTATTCATGAACACATGAGTATGAGCAAGTTCCACTAGCTTCTCTTTTGATTGAGAAACCAACTGCAACAACTTATTTTCTCCTTTAAATTCCTATTCCAAACACTGTCAGACTAACCGCAGATTTGAATGAACTTTCTGTCTGTGGTAAATTCCAAACCAATCTGACATGATTTAAACATTTTTAGTTAACAAAAAGTGTTACTGAGGAAATGAAAAAGGAAGAGAGAGGAAAAGATATCATGCCACATGTTTTGCAGAAATTATGCTGATTTGTTGGGGTATCCTTATAATCCTTATAACTTCATTTTTCCTTTTTTTTTTTTTTTCTTTTTTTTTTTTTTTTTGCAGGGATGGTATCTGCATGTTTGTTTCAGAGAAGCATTTCAAAGGACAAGGAAAATAAAAGCATATTAACAGTTATCAGGTGACTAGAAGGTGGCAAAACCAGAAGGATAGTAGAAAGCTGATTTAGAGTCAACATCTTTTCAAAAGTCCCAGAGGATGGAAATTCCTATTCAGCAGACTCATTCTGTTTCCACCCTTAAGGGCTGCTCTAAGGATGGAATAAAATGATGCAACAATCTATTTTCTAACTTAACATGGCGGTATAAGCTTTCGCAGCTAGTAGGTGAGGCAGCTCCTTTCAAGAAACATTTTTTGTCTTTTTCCTGTCCACTAGTAGTGTAAAATAGATTTCACTGGTGGAAGGTCTTCTATTTTATTTCAGGAAGGGGAAATCTGTTTTTTGCCACAAATAAGTCTACAGATCATGTTCCACAACAAATATAAGTTTGTTTGATTTTTTTTTTTGTTTGTTTGTTTTGTTTTGGGTTTGGTTTTGGTTTTGGTTTTGTTTTTATTTTATTTTATTTTATTTTTTATTTTCTGTATATATTCTTTTAAACATTATGAGGTTTAGGTCTTGCAGACCTAAATGGAATTAAACTTCCACTTTCAAAACTATTTGTTTCCCCCATCTTTTCCCCTGCACAGGAAACTCTTATTATGTGGCTTAAGTGGAAACATATTTCTGGAATGGGAATGTACAAGGCATAATGTTAGCCAGCTGAGGAACATGGACAGACTTCTTTGGAAATCTACTATCTGATGAAGCAACAAAGGTTTGAGAATGAATTATTCAAGACCATAGTCAAACTATACAGGAACCCTGATGTGGGGCTTTAGAAAAAAAAGCCTGGAATCTGTTTGGTGAACTTCTGCAACTTAGGTCTCTCGAGGTTTGATGAGCTACCTAGATGGGAGTAAGAGAGAAACACATTTTTATGATCTTGTCAATTGCAGGAGAGGGAATATTACCATTAATGATGTGCCAGCATTTCCACCAATAATTCATATCTAAAGGGAGGGCTGTATCACAGTTACATTGATTCTTCATGGATGCATCTACTATGAAAACTAAACTTGATTTATATGCTATGCTTTGAGCCAAGCATCTAAAAAAGTAACTGTGCCTGAGCATTCTTTGTGACAAGAAAAATGCTCTTGTGTAGGTGGATGTGCATGCATGTGTTCATGTATCTGATTTCCAAGTTTCTTAAAAAAAAAGCAAATATTTTATATGGAAAAAAAAAATAAAAATCTTTTCCTTAATGGCAAAAAAAGTTCTGGTATGAGCAGATGAACTTATTGTATTTCTCTGCAGATATACATGAAAGCAAACATCTTTAAAAGGTCAAGGTTATAATGAACATCAAGCAGCTGTGAACCATGGACAAAAGAATTAACTTTGAAGCTTTGATTTATCCATCATTTGTATTGGGATATATTAATAATTGCTTCATGCAAGTCAATAGTTATTTTATGAAAATGTAATATAAAAAGTATGTAATAGTTTAGAAAATGTATACCAATTATTTTGTGTTTTATTGCATCAACATGCCAGAAAGTTGAATAAAGCCATACTTGATTTCAGTTGCTACCTAAATTTTCAAAGCAGCTCTAAAGTAATTTCAAGATCAGCATACTCAGCCCTGAAAGAAGTAACTCAGCCTTCACCTTGAAATGAGTAACGTAGACAGTATCTCTGTATACAGCAATCAGCAACGCTATTACCAATTCACAAGTTATTTGCTCATAAACTTTGTAAAGTGCCAGAAGATCCTATTCATTTTCCACTTTTCCAGAAATTCCAAATATTAGTTTGATCTTACTGGGATAATAGCAAGATGGAATTGTCAATACATGAAACTGGGACACCAAAACTTAAAATGGGACTGAGAACTGTCTACCTGAACCAAACTAGGTTTAAGCCAATTTAAATCATACAGGCAAAGAATCTCACAAGGCACCTGCTGCTGAAAAGCAATATGATCTCCAGTTCTAACATTAAGTTTCATCATTCCTTTCTTCCTTGATAGGGTATGAGGGTAAAGTCACTTCTAAAATAACTATAATTCAGGATGCTACAAGCAGCCAAATAAATTTGAGTCATGATCTACTCAAAGGTGGCTGACAGAAGCAATTATGGCCACGCTTCTGTGGTACAACTCAATCTCTTAGTCATTTGAGTGCCATAGTTACTCCTTCATGGTATTGCTTACATATGTTCATACTGGGGTTGATCTTTTATCTTCCCTTAAGCTTTTTTTGTATATGTACATGCATACCTATGCATTTAGACACCATATAATGCAATTTTACAGCAGTAATGTATGCTGTTGATTACCATTTGGTGCCAAAAGAGCAGTTCTTGTTTTCAGCTGTCAAAAGAATAAAAATGATCTGAACACTTAGGAATATGTAGCTTTAATACATGGATGAGACAAATCTAAACCTCAGTGGTATACAGTAACTTCTTCAATAAACAGGGCTGTAATACAGAGAGATTTAGGCATTGCTTGATGTTTTCTATGCTGAATCAGCTGCTATTGACAAAAATGCCTGAAAAAGTCTATGTCCTACACAAAGTCAGTATGATCTGAGCTCTTCAGTCTCTTCTGAAAATGAGATGAACTTTTCTAAGCCATTCAGACACTGGAAAGTATTTTGAGCCTACTAATTTCACAGGCAATTTCATGGAAATTATAATTAGGTAGTGAAAACTTAATTATAAAATGTAAGCTTTCATGTTAGAAAAAAATTGTACTAAATTAAACCAGTTGTTACTGGAAAGTAACACAGAAATGTCATTAAAATAGCTCGGCTTTGAATTAAGAGAGAGGTTCAACTGTGTTCTAGCTTTGGGCATTTAAAATACACATTTGACCCAGCTACTAATAGATATAGTAGCATTTACACTTGAATACTTGGTTATGTCAAACTTGTAATTGTGGTACAGAGCACATCAAAAAGATTGGAAATTCTCAATTTTGCAACTCTCAAACTAATTTGCATATGTAAAACCAGCATCATAAATGTCGACTGGACAAAGCATGAGTTTTCGCTGTCAGTTAAAAACATTTTTTCCTTTTTCCCACAAGTGAATCACTTCAAGAAATAATAATAATAAAAAAATCACTAACTTAAAGGAAAATATTGTTATGAAACATACTGTATACATCTTTTGTCTTTACCACATGAATTTTTCTAAGCTACAAACAATAAGATATGCCTGCAGGCTTTGTTTCTGTTTTCCTTTTTTGGTGTTTTGGGTTTTTGTTGTTCTCTTTTGTCACTGGAGATGAAGAAATGAGAATTTCTGCTTATTTGACATTCTGCTTTTGAGACTCTGATAGTCATGATTGATAGTTTCACAGCCTGTGAAAAGTGCTAGTAGTTTTTTCGTGAAATTTCTGATAAAGCAGATTTAGCCTGAAGGCAGCTTTGACTCCTATAGCTGGCTTGAGTACCATGGGAACATATCCTTTATGGGATGTGTGTGAGAGAGAGAGGCATAAAACTACAAAAATGAGTTATGGAGCTTTGACTGGGAAAGTTCATACTGTGAAAGGGATCTGCATTGAAAAAACAAGCTGCACATGCAAAGGAGGAAATTCTCTATGTAAGAGAATGAAATGAAAAAAAAAATCCTAAAGAACCCAGATTAGGAAAGATTTCTTTTAAAAACAGAATTTTGAGAAATAGTAGACAAAGACTAAATAACTGCTGCTGAATCCTGCCAGAAGATCCTATTTTCCCCCTTTTGCTCTTGTTCTCATTACTGCTTTCGTAATAATCTGTCTCACACTGTATAAACTCAAGGAGTTCAAAGCAAGCTTTCAAATCAATAGCATACAAGGCCCCATTATTATAAAGCACAGTGCATTCACAGTGTCCATATTGATGAAGACTAGGTTTGAGTGTACTGTGTCAAATCTTGAATGAATCCATGCCATGTGACAATACATTTAATAAGTATTTTTATTTACATCACAAAATTGATTTGGCTACAGGAGTGATATTAAAGCATGACATTCATGATGATGGATGAATTTCTGAGTTTCTGCCCATCTAATTTCTCCGTGGTACTGAACAGTGTAACATCTTAGTCACTTGATGTGACTGTTCAAGTACTGTATGCTCCAAAATTGCCTTTGATATGAACATCTTCACATACGTCTGCCAGTGCAAACAAGCCGCAAGGCTTGCTACTGACTAAACAAGGATGTCTGGAAGCAGAAAAATCTTCCATCTGCTATGTATTATCCTTAAAGCTATTTTAAATAGCATCCACCATGCTCTACAGTTAGAAAGCAAAAGCAGTCTGAATTGTTGCATGTTGAAATTCAAACTTAGAAGGCCTTTTCTGTATTGCATCAAGTGACAGTTCTTGCATCTTGTTTTCAAATTGGAAGTGGCCATAAGACTTATTGTTTTACCTTCTTGTTTCTACCTGACTTACAATACCTACGGAGCAGTGAGTCCTATGGGCTTTGGTTAGAAATGAAGCAAAAGGAAGGTCTTTGAGGTTTATGCTTTCCATAACTTAAATACTACATGAGCAGCATCCAAATTAGTTTTGCCACCTTTATTTTAATTAACTGTATGTGTAACTGAATGTTCTATCAGAAGTCCCTGCAGTATTTCTCCAAATAAATCTCCTCAATTACTGTAGTGACTTGACTGATTTTCTGGAGAGCAAAAATATAAGTAAAAAAGAAAAAACAAAGCAAAGTGACAAATAAATAAATAAGGCCAGTCTGAGATAAGATCTTTGCTGGATTTGATTTGCATATAAAATAATAAGAATAATTTATGCCTGAAATGACAAATATTAAATTTTCTACCTTTTATTAAACAAATTATCAACATAGTCACCTGTGATAATCTCTGCAATTTATATTATTTTGCTCAGTGTAGTGGAATATTGCAACAATTAATGAAGGGAAGTTGATATACTGGTAGGGTTTTATTGGAAGTTGTAACTCTGTGAGTATTCTCACACTCTACTGGCTCAGTATAATAGAATCATAGGATCATAGAATAGTTCGGGTTGGAAAGGACCTGAAGATCATCAGTTTCCAAATGTCCTGCCACAGGCATGGGACACCTCCCACTAAACCATGCCACCCAAGGCTCTGTCCAACCCAGCCTTGAACACCACCAGCGATGAAGCATTCACAACTTCCTTGGGCAACACATTCCAGTGCCTCACCACCCTTACAGTGAAGAATTTCTTCCTCAGATCCAATCTAAACTTCTCCTGTTTAAGTTTGAACCCGTTGCCCCTTGTCCTACCATTACAGTCTCTATTGAATAGTCCATCCCCAGCGCCCTTGTAGGCCTCCTTCAGATATTGGAAGGCTGCTATGACGTCTCCATGCAGCCTTCTCTTCACCAGGCTAAACAGCCCAACTTGCTCAGCCTGTCTTCGTATGGGAGGTGCTCCAGTCCCCTGATCATCCTCAGCTGGCCCTCCTCTGGACTTCTTCCAACAGTTCCATGTCCTCCTTATGTTGAGGACACCAGAACTGCAGACAATACCCCAAGTGAGGTCTCACGAGAGCAGAGTAGAGGGGCAGGATCACCTCCCTCGACCTGCTGGTCACATTCCTTTTGATGCAGCCCAGGATACGGTTGGCTTTCTGGGCTGCAAGAGGACACTGAAGCCGGCTCATGTTCATTTTCTCATCAACCAACATCCCGAAATCCTTCTCCGCAGGGCTGCTCTGACTCTCTTCTCTGCCCAACCTGTAGCTGTGCCTGGCATTGCTCCGACCCAGGTGTAAGACCTTGCATTTGGCATGGTCAAACTTCATCAGGTTGGCATCAGCCCACCTCACAAGCGTGTCAAGGTCCCTCTGGATGGCATTCCTTCCCTCCAGTGTATCAACTGAACCACACAGCTTGGTGTCATTGGCAAAGTTGCTGGGGGCGCACTCAATCCCACTGTCCATGTCACCAACAAAGATATTGAACAAGACTGGTCCCAAAACTGATCCCTGGGGGACACCACTCGTTACTGGTCTCCAGCTGGACATTGAGCCATTGAGCACTACTCTTTGCGTGCGGCCATCCAGCCAGTTCTTTATCCACCGAGTGGTCCATCTATCAAATTGATGTTTCTCCAATTTAGAGAGAAGGATGTCATATGGGACAGTGTGGACACTTTGCACATGTCCAGGTAGATGACATCAACTGCTCTACCCTTGTCCATCAGTTCCATAGCCCCATCATAGAAGGCCACCAAACTGGTCAGGCAGGATTTCCCCTTAGTGAAGGCCGAACTGGACAGATTTCCTAAAGCATGAATTTAATGTTAAGCTAATTATGATCTCTGCAACTGTCAAAAATATCATCGCTTACTGCAAGTCAACAGAATGAATTGACTGTAGAGATTCAAAAGCCCTATGAACTAACCTATAGAAAGCAGGAGAATAAGGCATCAGGTTAAGCAAATTGTTGCCTCTGTGACAGACAAAGAGAAAAGCATATCCAGCATATGACACTTGACTTTCTGTCCTGGACTGTTTAGAGAGAGGCAAAACAGGACTGACAGCCTCAACACCAAGGCACTCTATGGGTCAAGTAAACATACCAAAATTTTTTGTTGTGCTCAAGGAAAAAAGCACTTGCAGTGTACTATGGCAGAGCTATGAAAGAGCCCCTGAATACTCCCTCCAAGTAGCTTCATGTAAATCTGAGTCCAGGCTACTATGATTTAGCTTAAATGCTGAGCTTTTATTACATATTGAACCTGGTGACATTGGGAAAAAAATGCAATGTCATATTCATCCACTGTGCATTGATAGAAACTGATAGGCATGCATTAGTCCTGACAGCAAGCAGTGAATAACTGAAAGCTGTGTACAAAAAAGTTGAATCCTTGCCATAGATTAAATAGATACCATGCATAGATTGATAGGTACATAGATTTTCTTTCTGAGGAACAAAAAACAACGACAAAAAGGTAGCTTACCAAGAACTGTATGTGGGATGAATCGATGACAGAAGCCTGTTTAAAGCAAAAAAAAAAAGCCCAAACCGCAATACACATCCTTGACAGTTCCCATGTTTGTACATGTCAAATCCTGACATCTTTCCTTTGAAAGGTTAATTTATTTTATAATACATCTATGCACAATGTCTCTGCACTTTTAGGAATACTGATTAGACATCTGAGTGCTAAAACAATGCTCTTGCAGTGGGACTGCAAAGATTTTTCAGTTTATTTTTACTTGTGAGAGGCAAGGATATCATAATGTTATTAAAGAAAACTGTCAGGTGTAGAAAGAAACTGAGATTTTCATTTTATAAAGACAAATTCTGACCTGAGCAAAATCAATGAATGGGAAAACGTAATGGTTTTGAAACACTGCCTTCCTCCATGGGTAAGGTGGAGTCTGCAGGGGGAGAAGATAGTCCTGCTGTGGCAGTACTGAGCAAAAGCTGTGCAAATCTTTGATTCTGTTCTTCTGCCATCTTCTCCTTTGGAAGATCAATGTGGAAAGCATACTACCCTCAAACTTGAAGGCTTCTTCTCTTCAGAAAAGGCCAGAAATTACTTTTCCTTGGTCCATTTGTATGTGCTAACTTGATAAGACAGGGTTTTTCTCACTTTCAACAGATTTATGTTTGATTTGTTACAGATACACTTTCTGACTTTGTAACTTCTGTTCTCTCACTATAAATAGCTTCCAAAGTCATACGGAATTGAGATGGAGGTAAGCACTAACATTTACTCATATTATTTTATGTAGCTGTTTATGTAAAGAGCACAAGACTGCTAGGAGATAAAAACGTAGCACAGTACTCTTAGTATATCTTGAGTATATCCTAAAATGAAATCTGCTAAGGCAGCTTCTTGATTCCTCCATAAAAAATATAAAAAGGAAGCATGGGACAAGGCTATACAGAATGATTAGAAGAGGCTGGGTTTATGCATACAGCAAGCTCCTGATCTGTCTGTAGCTGTGTATCCCAGTGACTTGAAGTGCTTGATCTCAGGCTCTGGCTGCCAGGTGATACTCCGATGGCATCCATGGTGTTCTGAGAGGGGTCAGAGCAGAACATACCAGGTGCATGTTTGTGTCTGTGGCACAGTGAACATTCCATGGAGTAAAAACAGTCCTGAAAGCTCCTTGGGAGCCTTCTACCTCCTGTGTGAGCAGAGGGGTGCCTCAAGTCCAATCTGAAATGGAAGGAACATAACATACAGCAGTCTGCAAACCATCTGTGGGATATTTGCTTATGGTCCACAAGGAGCTAATTAGTTACATGATACCACTTCCCTTTGTTACTAACTGGGAAAAACAAAAAGAATGAAGCAATAAATAATGTAAGGCATAAAACTGGACAGGAATCCAAAAACATAGACACATGATGCACTACAGTACTGGGAAACATCGTCATTTAACATATTTCTACATATTTTTATGCACGGTGAATTTGACCCATAGTAAAGACGTAGAGATAATTTTACTTCCCAGCCATGACGTTGCCACACAGCTCCTGAGCATTTAAAACAGTGACTGTAGGTTTGACAATCGCATTGAATACATCACATCAAATAAAAGGGCTTACACCAGCAACAGGCCTGCAGCTTCTCAGCAACAACAGGCACTATCTTCTAGGGGCATTAGAATTTTGGGAGGGACTCTTTCTGGAAAGATCTGGTTTAGGAATAGTCTGGATTACTTCAGTTAAGAATCATGTCTCTCAGGTACAGCTGAGATGAAGAGTTAGAGTTGTACCTATGCTACGGGATGCACAGCTTTAATTTAATTGTGCATACTTAATTTGTTTGTACTTGTATTTGTAATTACAGCTCTAAATCTAATAGAGATGCTTCAATAACCATTTTCTTTCCTGAAGAAAGATCTCTACACTAATCACAAAAATCAGTACTTGAACTTGACAATGAAGGGTGCATAATGAAAGATAGTTAAATTTCTATTTTGTTATAATTATTTATTCATCTTGAGATTTTATCTAGCCCCTAAAGCTGCTACAGAACTTCATTTCTTTTATACGTTTTCTGTTTGTATTCAGTTAGACATGTATGACAGCCACAAAATCTGCAAGAACACTCCTTTAAAATTAAATCTGTATTTTGCTTCAGATTTGAAAAAAATAAAATCAGATGAATATTTTAATTTTATTATCGCATTCAACTAAAACTGCATAATAATTTTTAGTTTTCCAAAGTTGAGGAGGTTAAGAATTAGTAACTTATCATTCTTTATGAATACTATTTCTAATAAAGGTCTATGATTTATAGATGTACCTAGTTTTAGAGCATGAAGTGATGTTTGAAATGTCTGAAATAGTAAAAGAGTTGGCTAATTGCCATCCTCATTAGAAGCAACTTATTAATCTAAAAAAGTATATAATATTGCCAAGCTGAACCATTGCCTTTAGAGATACAAATGAGAAAGAGGATTTGTACTGAAATCCCAAACTATGGAGTTTGTTATGAATTGTACTGCTAACATTTTCAACTATATAGAAATAGAATTTTAAAGATTGAGTCACCCAAGTTGAACCAGATGTAATAATATCCGACCTTTCAAGGTCTCTGCATTTTCTAGATTTCACTGTGGTTTAAGAAGAATCAGTGATGAAACTAGTCATTACAAACTTTGCAACACAGTAGTAAAACCAAATATTTTTTGAATTTACAAATAGCCTGTATTTGTATTATGCCACCTCAAAGACTTCAATACTCCTATGATCATCCCTCTTAATATATAAAAGCTGGAAAAAGTAATAAAAATACAGGAATCAATTTATCTACTAGATCTATTTTAGGAATTTATATGTACATAAGATGTTATAAATATACTATTGTGTCATAAATTGATGAAAATGGTCAAGTTTGGCACATTCCACTTTTCAAGTGACAGCATCTACAGTTATCAGATGCATCCAAATCACTGCTATTAATGACTATAGAAAACTTGAATCAAGCAGGTGTATAGGTGTGAAACATGAAACTTGATGTGGGAGAACAGAGAGCTTTTCTAAGTGACTGAAAGAGCATCTCCTTAAGAAATCTGGTGATGAATGAGCTCTGTTAGTGCAAGAATCTTAAAAAAAAATAAAGAAGGCGGGGGGCAAAGTTTACATTTAGCTGTCTTAGAGAAAACCCTACAAATAGAAGTGGAAACAAAACCACTGGTAAGAGACGTAATGAACAGCTAAAGCTGGTGGAGAGTGTTCACTACACTTCCATTCCCTGACAAGCACCAGGCTCATCAGGGACTTTGAGATGAGTCCTTTGGTCACCAAAGCACTCTGAATTATGAGCAGCCTTCCTCCACCTGCGTTCCCAGCCTCAGCTGCTTCCTGTCGAGGTGCTTGCAGTGGGAACCAAATGTCTTTGATCACACCAACTCACATGCTGGCCTCTCACCATGTCCCTGGTTCCCAGTATTCCCAGTTTCCCCACACCACCCACCAGGGCTGTGATTCTCCCCACTTCCTCACATGTCTGACACTATGGCTTTTCAAGTTATTCAAGCTCTTAGTTCAGCACCCACCTACTTAATTGCTTTACTCTTCCTCCTCTATTTCTGCTTTTCTTTTCTTTCTTATTAAGGTCTCATTAGATGGTACTTATAGAATTTTTCTTCCACTCTAAATGACCAATGAAAGAATAGCCAGTCATGGCTGATGGAAATAGGCAAAAAAATATACCTTGTTCAAGCGGGATGGGAGAAAGAAAGTGCTTGGATGAATGAGACTAGTCCTTCTTGTTTCTTTATCAAACTGCAATCAAACAAGTTCTCAAAAAGTCTAGAATAGACCTATTTCTGCTGCTGTTAACTTATTAATGGTTGACTTATTAATGGTTGACCAGGTCACAAAGAGCAGCAGAGAACTAAGTCTTCTGACCTGCAAGGGCTGGAATGAAGGGTAAAAAAAATTAAATGCATAGCTTATGTTATTGCAGCTGAAACCCGTGATGAAAGATCACTTCTTAATGACTTGTAGACACTGGAATTTGGGGCTAACATTTTATTTTTAATGACGGCTTGTGACCTTTCACCCTTAGGGCAATACTGAGGATATGTGTATGATAAGGAATACATATGGATCTCTTGCCACTTCTAAAAATAAAATACCATTTGGATATAAAGATAGTTTTTTTTATTTCCTGCAGTAAAACTGTTGAAGTAAAACATGCCTTCTAGATACTTTCACATCAGGGAACTTAGCTCTGCTCAAACCTTGGCATATGAAATAAAATGTCCACTCAATGTAATAATTCAACACTGCTATTTCCCCTTTGGCATGCCTAAAAATTAGTATTGCATTTAACCTTCTATGTGTATAAAGGTGCCACTGTCGATTGAGCTTGATCTTGGTTTCTCTGCTGCTTATTCTATACCCTACATAAAACTTCAAAACACATTCATTCCTTACGCAGGATTCTTGGATTATAACTATTTAGTATTAAAACTCTGGAAGACTGAGGATGAAGCTTTCTGATGAAATGATATTTTTATATCAGCTTCAGTATCATATTTAACTTGATAACACAGCTGTAGCTATATGGCCATTTGCAAGCAGTTTGGAATGATAGTTATGTCATTTTTAGAGTCTTCTGAAACATTAGAATTTTATTTTAAATCAGGTATCCTTTCAGCTGTGCAGAAGGTGTTTGTTTTCTCCATAAAATTGTGATGGTGTATCACAAGAATGTCCAAGATAAGATGTGAACAGAGAATGACTTATTTGACAAATGTGATTTATTCCTGGGGGAGAGATGTCCAATTTTTTTGCTTGTAGCCATCTTTATAGTCATGGGAACATTTGTTAGGACAGTGTACACAAACACAGTATTTAGCGAAACACCCAGGAGATATTCGGATTTAATAACTTGCAATCTCTCTATCAGATTCATTGAGGAAGAAATGCAACAGGCATGAGAAAGATTTTTTTGGGGGATGAAGTCTTTGATCTATGCAGTTCTTCCCCTATTAACATGTTTCTTATCCATTTACTGAAGCAGGAATTCAGCTGGAACCAGCAGCCTCTCCTGTTTGCTGCCTGTGACACTGGTAGTCAGCCTAATATAACAGCCTTGGCTGTGCTTTGGTCTTCATGAGCAACTCATGGAGGAAGCCCTCCAAGCTTAAACTAATTCTTTCCCTGAAGAATACACCTGATTTTCTCTGACACTGGTACATCTTATAGGGGCCAAATTCCCTGATGGTTCAGTGAGGGAGGAGAATAGAAAATAACTCTGCTTTGCTGGAGCCTTCTGAGAGCCTCATAGGTTGTTTCCCCTTTGTCATTCTCATATAAGGTTTCCCATGGGAAAAGGAAAATCTAACCCAAAATCCAGGGATAACTTTCTCCATTAACGTCGCTGGTTTTGATTAACTGGAATTGATAATAAACACCTAATAAAAGTTTTTCACATTCCTTCACAATTTCTTTGCCAAAGAAAAAGGAACAGAAAACTTAATGGTGAGGGAATAGGACATTGCAAGGGGATTTTTTTTTTTTTTATGTATTGAAACAAAGACTGCTTCCATATAAGGATAAGAAGATTAAATTTCTTTAATGGCTGGGGAAAGGCTTGCTTGCTTTAAATAACTATAGAAACTTTCTTTGTTGTAAAACATTCCAGAGTGAGGCCACATAATCTCTTGGTGTGTGTAAATTGCTCTGTGAATTATGTTCCAGTTATGAATTTAGAACTTAACTGTGACCGACTCTGAAGGGAGGAAAAATTTTCCCTTCGTTCAGCCATGGAAGAATTACCCTGACCTTAGCGCTGGGACCTGACATGAGTGTTGGCAGTGTGAAACACTTGGATTCTTCTCAAAAGCAAATGCAGGAGGAGAAGTGGGGAGTTTATTTTGCCTTTCTGTGTGTCAGCCCATGTACATGGACATATGATGGATTCTAAAGAGCAGCACTCCAAAAAGCGCTGCTGAGTTTCTTCTCCTGCTCCTTCCAAAACAGTAAGGGAGTTCTCAAGGTCCTGTGGCTTGGCTAAGTCCATGGGTGCAATGTCTACTTTTCCCCAAAGACACTCTGCACATGGCCTGCATCTTTTCAAAGGCAAGGCCTGAAGGGATGGTTTATTACTGGGCAATTAACATATTGTCAAAATAGTATTGAAATAGCTGAGATAAATATTTCAATAGTCATTTAATTTTCCCTTTTTCCTGGATGTTAAACAACCTTTCTCTTCTGAGTGGTAAGCGGCTTGCTTGGCTCTTGTTTCTTTAGTGAAGTATATGTAAACAAATAATGCATATGAGTCAATATCTCTTTGGTGCGATTTAGCCTTCGTCAGTGTGGAGTTAGCCTATGAAACTGCAGGCATCTGAGCCCCTGAGCACACAGTTTCCGATATAACACTGGAAAAGAACCAAATATAAAAGATTGGAACCTGGTACTTCAAGTTTAGCAGAAAATAATTTGGAAGAAAACACTGCATTCAAATTAACACCAAAAGAACATCTGTATGGTTTATTACACTTTTAAAACAATCATATGTTGTTGATAATGGGAAGAAATCTACTGTTTCTTCCTATTCAGAACCAGTGTGTTCTCCTAAACCATCTGCTGGGACCTCTATGCAGCTCTATAAAATACTTCTTAGAAAATAACTTAACAAATTGGAGAAATTAGGCATGGGAAGGAAATTAGCAAGCTTGAGTTGAAAAATGTAAAATCTTATTCAAAGTATCACCTCTGATGAATAAATAAAACAAAGACTGTAACTCACAATATCACCATTACTGAGATTTATAAACTTACTATTTGTATTAATTAATAATTTTCTCATTTCAATATCTAAATATATCATCTGTTATATTATTATGGCTGATTTAGCCCCTATTACAGTCCATTTGTTCAATGGCTGATAGCAAGATTTTCATATCTGGTTTTGGTATACATTACAAGATCCATTTGAAGAGCCAAAACTGAGTTCATGAGCAGTTTTGTAAAGACTTATTGTAATTGGCTTTTACTGTGTACATGTTGTAGGAGGCAATATATTGTGATTTCACTTAATTTAAACTATAATGAGGGGGCAAATGTGTATCTTTAAGTTTGCAAATGTTCTCTAACTCTCCTCCTCCTTCTCCCTGCTACTGGAAAAGAATCCTTTTCATTAACTGTAGTTCATAGAAACTGCTTCAGTGCATTATTTTATCTTAGCTGTATTTTAACTGTAAAGCTCAAATATCAGTGGGATGGAATGTTGTTCTATATTTCGTTATGCCAGTTATTTGCCCCACATGTATGTAGCCTATATTTTCTTTGCATGTCTGTGTCTGCACATCAAAAGTGATTATACTGGATCACTTTAATATCTGTCTTGCCTAACGAGTTCACGGATGTTTAGTTACTGACTTCAGTCGGAGAAGGATCTAGCCCTAAATGAAAAGGCTGTTCCCTGTTTGGAAGCTTTTGCAGGATTACATTATTGCTCAGTTCAGCTGAGCTCTGGCATATGCAGGTCACTTTAGGATATTTTCATGCCTGGGACCAGATGGAAAATGTCTTTTGCAATCAACAAAAAGCTTGGATTGTTGACATTTCAAATTTTTTTTTACAACTGTAACTAATTTGCTTTCTACAAAATTTAGCAGTGTCCAAAAATGATTACAAATACTTTGCAATGAGATTACTTTCATGGTTCAGAGAGTGTGCAGTGTCACAGAAATTTGCTTTATTTTGGTATGCTCAGATTCAGCCTGAACTAAATCTGGGGCTTGGATAGCTTAGCTGATACATTATTTTCCTTCCGTGTGGAGTAACTTTGTGGTTGCTCAGTCTACTAATGAACCTATCTGAAAACCCTAATCATATCCTGGTAATGGGATTTCTCTCAAAATCTTCTCTTCTTCAAAATGATTATTGTTAGGTTTTGTGACAAAAGGCTCCCATCCATACAGCAAAGGAGTGCAGAGGACCAAAGGTGGGTGGGGGAACCCCCATAACCTTGATGGAAAGGTGAGCATCCTGACCTGCATCTTCCTGAGGCTGTCCCAGGAGGGTGCTAAGCCCCATGGTCTGGGGGCAATGCCCATCGTGATGGCTCAAAAGAAAGGCCCTCTTGAGCTCCTTGGGCTGGGGAGAGTGATGTCTGAAAGGGGTATGGGATTCCTCATGGGATGTAGGGAAAAACGCTGAGGTGAATTCATGAGGCACAGGTGTCTGGTGTCAGCAACTACAGCTGGTAACGATCTACATGCTAATGTGGTTATTAAGAATATCAAGCTGTGCTAGCTGGTAAATGAAACAAATGGTTTATGAATCTGTGTGTGTGTCTGGAAGTAGGGAACCTGCAGGAACTGGCTACTAGAGAGACTGTGAACTCAGGAGGCTGCTTGAGACCTACTAGTGTGTGAGGGACTGGAGATGAGAGAATGCAAGGCTGCTAAATATAAGGCCAGTTACTGGATGGATCGGCGTGTACCTCTGTGTTAGTGTGTACCAGTGTCTTAAGTGCGGGTATGGGCCGTAGAACTTGCATGTTCATGTCGCGGGGGATAAGGAACAACGTACCACTGACCAATATGATCACGCTGAACGGTTTAATGTGCGCAAGCATGTCTTATATAGAAAAGTTTCAGAACACTAGAACATTCGATAACACTGGATTGGTTAATTTCACCCGGGCGAATGCTAGCAACAGTTTAACGATTGGTTGCGGTTTAAAGTGTCCGCAGCAGCAGGCTCCGGCTTGCAAGCAGGGTTTTCTCGGTGGTAACCTGACCCGGCTCCGCGGCGTCCGGCTCAGTCCCTCTGTTAACCCTTTCGTCGACCTGCAACGCCTCACAAAGCCTGTTACCCACTGCTAGAGTGAAGCTAAGTCAAAGGCTGGATTGCTCACATGTCCATTAGCTGAAAGAAATGCTTCCACATGTTCAGATGCCAGAAATGGGGGATCCAGGAGCAAATACTGTATGTATCAGGTTGTCTAAGCCCAGATACTGCAGGGATGTAAATATATGTGTGTAATTTTGTACTAACAAGACTTTCACCCTGAACTGGCAGAGAGGGGAACAGGCTGAGGCCATTGGTGCTGTTTGTGCTTATGAGTGCTGAGTGTTTGATCTGTGTGGCTGGCTATGTATATAGGTATTCTAAACATATATATATATATATATATGTGTTATAAACATATTTGTGTCTGTACTTATTGGGAATATTTGCTCAGCCTTGCTACTGGTTGGACCCAGGAACAGTGGCAGCCTTGCCTGTATAGGGATACAGGATTCAGCACCTCCTTACCACAATTTACCTCTTGCATCTGAGATTGGAAAAGGCTGCTGTAGAAACACCACTGTGTATTAAGCTTTTTATGATCATTTGTTTGGCCATTGGCATAGAATGTGAATGAATTTACATTAGGTATCTATATATAGGTATATACTAAACACGCCCGGTATCAAGCCAGGCCTGTTTAGTATATAGAGTACTCACCTCAGTGTCAGGTCCAAGCTGTATACCCAGGCTGCCAGATGAGCTGCTGTACAACATGGTGAGTCTCCATACACATTTACACCTACTTCCTCTAGAACTTTTCCAACATTTTTCCTCCTGTGACTTGGGATAGAAGGAGAAATCCTTCTCAAACTCTGCGCTTATCTTGACAAAAGGATCACTGAATGGAAAAAAGACTGATGTTTTAATCTGCAGCTCTGCCTCTGAAGTTACAGGAGCTCCTAGTCCACTCTTATGCAAAGATAAGTCCCCTGCAAAACTGAGGAAAATAACTGGTTTGTTTGCACATGCAAATCTTAAATTGGCTGCTCCTAAATCTTGAAAGGCACCAAGACATTGTTGCAAGGAGAGATCATTCAGAAATTCTTTTTCAGAAACAGAGGAAAGCAGCTGTTTAACTCTGCTTCTTTCCTTCCTGAAGTAGGAAAGTACCACTAGTTGAGCTATTCAGCAACACATGCCCAGATCAACTGCTTCATTTCCAGGGTGAAAGGAACTTCTTGTCTCATCCTGACACAGCAGACTTTACAGGGACCTTCCTTCCCTTTGATCATCAGAAAGTGCCACAGCCCCTCACTCATGTCTGTGGGTGCCCTCTTGACCATGGCCTTTGCTCAAGCTTTCAAATGACCAGAGCAAGTTCTGGAGGTGATCGATGAAATGCTGTAAACACCTGTCTTCTTAGCTGAGTACTAACACTACGTGCTCTGGACCATGTTTTCAGTGTCTGGGAATTTAATAGCTGGTAAGGATTTGTAGCCTGACATTGAGCCAGTGACTAGTGATTTCGCCCTCAATCTTTAATATATTTATCAATGGATACCTTGTGATTTTTAATCAATAATACAGAATAAATCCATGCTTTAAAATGGTTAATACATTTTTAAATAACTTTTCACAAAAAATTAAGTATAAGAATGATCACTACAAAAGTTGATCATTAAGCTTAAGTTCTTTTTCTGCCACATGGCAAACACTTAAACAGGCACTGAAATCCTGTAAGATGATTCCTATTTCCACCAACATCAATTCAAACTTAATGTGCAAGTTATTTTGGCCTTAGATTTTCAGCTGTGTAAATCAGATGTCATATTCAAGCAACTTTTAAAGCTTTTTTTTTTTTTTTCCATGGAGAGCTTTCAGCACAAGAAGATAGTATGCATACTACAGAACTGTTTCCTTCTATGTGTTAAATGTAAGTAGATTGAATCTCTTCTGTTTAGCCAAATTGGTTTTCTTCAATTTGTAACAAATCTGTAGTGCCCAGATCTAAAATCAGTCACATTTTGGGAGCATTATCTCATCAAAACCTGGATGTGAAGACAGGAACTTTATCAGGGATTGCTCTAGTTGGAAGAGTGGAGTCAAATTTCAAGCAGATGGTCTCATTTGATAGATCAAGGTCTGAGCTTGCACATAACAAATTCTCCTGTTTTGTTATCCATGTCTGTATTTGAGATTTTTACAGGTAAATGCCATGTGTTCAACTGTCAGTGGTATAGAAGAAGTGGATGTAGCATTTTCTTGCGTTCTTCTGCTTCCCAGAAGATGAATGAATCTGACAGAGCAAAGCCATTTTCATGTCTGTCCATATTCATCTGAACTCGGTGGTAGTGGTACAATGTTTCTTGAAACTGGAAAAAAACAAGCCCACCTCTACAGCTTTATTTAAAAACCCAGCTTTTTAAAATGCTAAAGAGTCTTAAGGAACAGCTTGAAGTTAATACTCTACCTCTTACGGAGGAAGGATACATAATTTACTTTACAGCACTAAGTAAGGCTCGGCAGCAAGAGCCTGGGCTGGAAACTCCAAGAAGTTCAGAATGCTTTTCCCCACATGAGAAAGGTCTCACTAGAACAAACAAAACATAATGATTCTGGACAATGTAGAAAATCTGTACAATCATCTCTTTAATGTCCCCAAACTCTACAATCATCTCTCTAACTTCCCTTCTTTCCTTTTCTCAGAGACTTCACAATACAGCAAGAAAACAAACCCTTTCATTTTGCATATATTTTTTTTTTGTTCACTTATTCACTGGAAACTTTACTTTTAACTCATTACAAAGCAACATTTTTCTTTGCTTGCAGAAATTGTCAAAATAAAAAGCTGATTTTTCCACACATCTGTAATCAGGTTTGTTTCCAGAATAGCCTAACATGGGGTTTGCAGTTAATGCTATGCACAAGTTCTTCATCCCTGTACAACAATCAGCTCTTAATAGATACCAAACTTAATCATAGAATGGGTTGGGAGGGATCACCCAGTTCCAACCCCCTGCCATGGGCATGCACACCTTCTGCTAGACCAGGCTGCTCAAAGCCCTGTCCAGCCTGACCTTGAACACTGCTGGGGATGGGGCAGCCATAGCTTCTCTGGGCAACTTGTGCCAGTGTCTCAACACCCTCACAGGGAAGAACTTCCTAATGTCTAATCTAAATCAGCCCTCTGACAGTTTAAAGCCATTACCCCTTGTTCTCTCACTAAATGTCCTTCTAAAAAGACCCTCTCCAGATTTCTTGTTGGCCCCTTAAGGCACCAGAAGCTGCTCTAAGGTCTCCCTGGAATCTTCTCTTCTCCAGGCTGAACAAGCCCAGCTCTCTCAGCCTGTCTTCATAGGAGAGGTGTTTCAGCCCTCTGATCATCTTTGTGGCCTCCTCTGGATTTGCTCCAAAAGGTCCACATTCTTCTTCTGATGGGAGCCCCAGAGCTGAATGCAGTATTACAGGGGAGGTCTCATGAGAGCAGAGTTGGAGAATCACCTCCCTTGACCTGCTGGTCGCATGGGGTAAATACAAGGGTTTAAATGTTTTTTTAATTATTGCTCAAGTTTCCAAGAGTTTATATGACAATCTTTCAAAGTCAGATGCCTAAGATGTGAGCTTTTCATGTTATGAGAAGAAATGCAGTGTTCAGAAAGCTCATTTAAGCACCTAGTCATAGAAAAGTTAACCCCTTCCTGCAGTGCTTGCAGCAGTAGCAGAAAACAAGTGTCCTCTCTGCTGTGCTGACCAGCTGATCACCTCGGCCATGGCTAACAACAGGCAATGAGGGGGATGACTCCTCTTTGACAGATGGGCAGAAGAGGGTGGAGAACACATAGCTGATTTTTTGGAAAAGCATGATGACTGCTGTAGCTGGGTCATTCCAGAAGCAGTGTATTCAGAGCTTAATAAGGGGCTGGTATTTTTATTGGTCCTGGAAAGAGGGTGTCAGGGCCTCATTTGGTGGTCACTGAGTTGCAGGTTGTTTCTCAGCTAGCTCTTGGAGCACTGTGGTGCTCCTCTTCGAAAATGGGCAGATGATA
Source organism: Amazona ochrocephala (assembly GCA_039720435.1). Taxonomy (NCBI): domain Eukaryota; kingdom Metazoa; phylum Chordata; class Aves; order Psittaciformes; family Psittacidae; genus Amazona; species Amazona ochrocephala. The sequence continues at coordinate 71,150,696 of CM077879.1, forward strand.
CTGGCATAGTGTTTTTGTGATTTGTCACAAATAATTCTGCTTGCTCAAATGGCATAAATATATCCATTTAGCTGGTATTTGTCTTGCAATTTATATGGCTTTTTAACTTTTTAACCTTGCCTTATATAGCTCTTGAATTTTATTTACATTTACAAGAAAGTCTGTCTTGTTTTGAAGGATATATTAGCACTATAGGTATTCAGTTGTGTTATTTTCTTGCTTATTTTCAAAGATAAAAGGGAATACGGAAGTTGGAAGACACATTGCTATGTTAGTGAGATGTCTGTACCAAACTGCTGAGTTACACACTTTCAATAATGTTGTATCCTGTGTTGCTCTTTGGTGTGTATTTCAGATTATAATCCTAACAATTCTTTTGGTGAGTATAACATCTATGACAGCGACTGGGGGCTTAGTTATTTAGAAAATATAATTTCAATAATTTACATTGGGTTTCTTTAAAGCGTGTTTAGGCCTAAGGCTTTCAATACAGGTGGCCCTCACATACGACTCAACACAACCCTTATAATAGAATGTACCCAAAAGATGCAGTGGTATTAATGCTGCCTCTTTTTTTGTTGCACGGGGTTTTTAAACTATTCAATGGAAAATGCTTTAAGTTATAAGTTATGGGTGGATTTGGTAACCTTAATCACGGAAACATCTTTTTAGCTGTCCTCAGAAATATAGTTTAGAAGACAAAAGGAATAGTGGAGACTTAGTCCACCGTGAAGATTATTTGATGCTTCCCTAGATAAACTATGAAATATTTATACAGCAGAATGCTGCTTTCTGTGGCAATAAGTTTTCCTCATATATGTGCATGCGCATACTCACACACTGCCGTTTCAGCAGTGATCCCCAAACTAGCACTAACTTGAGTTGATGTTTCCATACACGCAGCACTGTACCAAGAAAATATTAACCTGATTTCTCAAAGCTGTATAAAGCCTAAAGTAATAATTCCACACTTTAAATAAGAGTAAACAGCTCAGGTGTTGTTCAGGTTTGTGTTAGCGTGCCACGACTTCCTTTTGAGGGATAGAACATTCATCTTTGCAAAACAGACCATAGTGTGTTATAGTCTAGAGCTGGTATGTCCATCTGCTATAATTATCTTCTGCAAAATTTTGTCAGAGATGAAAAGCAACCTAAAGAATAGACTGGGATGTAACAAAAAAAGTTTCAGATTAAGCTGAAAAATAAAAATTTTCAATCAAGTGAAAAAAATGAACTGCATAAGTACCTTCTTTGTTTTACTTTTTTAATTTGAGAATTAGCTTAATTTTAAGGCTTGGTGTATTTGTTTGTGGGGGGGTGGTTGTCTTTATTTATTCTTCTACTCTGCAAAACATAAGCCTCCTTTCTGGAAGTATTCATTCATTTAAAAAGTAGAAAAATATCAACAACTTGAGCATCATAATCTGTTACTTGAGGCAGGTGAAAAAGTAGAGCCAGTTGCTTATTGTCCACTCTGTCTGCAGGATATTAATAAAAAATTATAGGATAGTGATGCTTGAAGTTCCTTACACTTTTGAATTTCAGTTAAAATGCCAGAGAGATGTTGTTCTGAAGAATAGAAAAATGTATATTGTGCAAATTGATATAAAGCATGCAAGCGACATAACACTTTCACTGTTAGCACTTTGATATCTTTTTTCTTTGAGAGAAATGAGAATGTAATTCTCAGATGTATTCCTATTACTGTAGGATTTGTCGTATTATCCTTTAATCCTTTTTTGTTTGGACCCAAATATGTGGCATGGAATAAAAGATTACTTAATGTGCAGTCTTTTTCAGACTCTCTTGCGGTACCCTTTATAGCTTGCATTTATGTAAGCTCTCATGCTGCGCTTTGCAATAATATCTAAATAGCCAAGTGTAAAAACAAGATTTTGAAATAGTTTGTTCTTCCCTATGGAAAACATTTTGGACTAGAAGCTTGAAGATATGTAATTGAAAAGCTTAATTTTTGTCATATTTTACCTTTTTAATCTAGGCAAAGCTTTTTTTAGTCCTGTTATAGTAGCGTATGAAAGTGGGGTATATGTTTTGGGGGTGGTAAAACTCTCCATAGTGAATTACTGGGAGAGGTTTCAATTATGTGCTTTTCACCAGCTAATTCTGGCTTCAACCATTCCAGTTGGTTTATGATTGCTAGATGAGCTGGAGAGGGCTAGAGTCATTGTAGCTGTCAGATAAACTGCTTGAGGAAAAAGGGCTTCAAAGGGTGGAAGCGGAAACACTATCATCACTCCGCAGTCTGCCTCCATGTTGTGGCATTGCCTTCCAATAGTATTGGATCCTTTCCAGAGCAAAACAGTACAACAGCTGGTCCCAATTATCCTAACTACAGTGTGTCTACATGCACAAATGGCCAGCTTTTCTAATTTGGCTTTCTGGTTTAATGAATTAGTTATTTAATAATTTGACGGGAATACTAGTGTTGTGTTTAGCTGCTTGCTTCTGTTTAATCTTATCTTTAGGGCTGTGTTCATACAATCCTGCTGTGATCATTGGCTGCTATTGTAATTTATGTAGATGGGACAGCAAAATACTTTGGCAACACACAGTATATATTTTTTTACTTTACAAGGCCTAAAAGTTGAAAATCTATCATTGATAACAGTTTTTCTCTGTTTACAGATAACAGTTTTCTCTCTTTACGAGAATAGAGAACTCTTTTTACGAGTTACCACTCAATACAGCTATGAATACAGAAATTCAACCATCTCTTTTTCCTGAATCTCAGAAATTAAAATAAAAAATGAACATCTGAAAGACGTACCCACATTCTACTTCCTCTTATGCATTCATTAACTTCAAAAGGTGCATTTTCAGGTGCTTCCAGATGAGCTGCAGAGAAATCTACCTGTATGAGCTCAAATAGGAGCTTAAGCATGCAAGCAGTGTAGAAAAATTCACAGCTGTCATACTAGGAAAAGGAAGCATTAATATATGCACAAATGAGAGAGGCTGCACATACTATGAGCACGCAACATAAACCTGCAGACAAATGATCCCAAATATATTGCAAATTAGAATATTCACCTCTTTGTCAACACTTGGCTCCTAATAAATCACCAAGTGGTTATGGTTACCAAGCAACCCAAACCTGTTAATTTGCTGTGCAAGATCATGAATTCCAGATGACTCATAAGGATGAGTAGAAATTGAATGACACAACTTAGGGGGAGGGAAAGAAATAGTTTTGAAATGAGATTTTCTTTTTTAAAATGTCAGAGTAATATGAAAAGAAGCAGCCAATTCACATTCCTTCTCCCTGGATTGTAATGAAAAATTTGTACATTGTCTACAGAGGCCCTGATGAGTCTCTGATGTAATAGCTGCAAACTAGGGAAAGCGTAGGGGGAACTGAAAGTGGAGTAGGGGTGTGTATCTGTATTTACTCAACGTCTTCAATAGATTTAAGCCTGGGACTGTGGGTGGGTCCATGTTCCTCCAGCATGGTAAAGCTGGGAAAACAGAGCTGGGAAAGAAGAGCTATGCTGTGGCTGAGCAGGACATTTACTGGATTAAACATGTTTGATCCTATTTACTGACCAAGGACTTGGCTGTAGGACTACCAAAGTTGAGCTAAATCAAAGGGGTTTGCAGATGAAAGATTGCATAATAAGACATTTTCACAGTTTCCTGACATGTAGTTCTTATGTTGAAATTCAGAAAAATCATTGGAGTTGAAACAGAATTGAATTTAGATTTTCTTCATTTTAGAGGCAAGATGCTGTGCAGTGTGGAAGTCAGATCAGATGCAAATCATGAGCCGGAAGCACAGAAAATTCAACAGTAAACTGAGTAATAGAGTGCACAACTATCAAAAAATAACTGAGAACAGGTTGCGACAAGGAAGAAAATTATTTCATCAGTAACAAAGTATCCATTTCTCTAAAGAAAAAGTAAATATTTAAATAGAGTCTCTCTATGCCATCATAATAACAAACACCACCTAGCCAGCAGTAAAAATGAGTAAGTATCCTCATAACAGACCTGGGACAAAGTTCTTTGTTTCCAATCTTAGCAAAACAAATGCAGTTAATATCAAATTCCTTTCAACTTGCAGTATTGCCCAGTGGAAAGCAAATATTGATCACTTACCTGGAAATAACTACAGATTTATTATCTTCAAGTTTTGTTGCTTATCAGAGTATTTGGTCCTATCTCATGTCATAGCTGAGCTTTTTCCATGATTTAAACCTATATTTACAAGTAACTTGTGAGTCCTTACAGGTAGCTTGTCAGAGGCAAGGCTTTTTAAAAGAAATAGCAGAAAATGGTAAGAAAAAACTCACGGCTTGTCTGTCAAAGACACCTAGAGTTTCCATGGCAGCAGGAGGATGGCAGGGTTAAGATGGAATTATGGGCTGTAATGCAGTCTCTTGAGCTACCAAAATAACATAAGGTATGCAAATGTGAGGAATTGGTAATGCTCTTTTTAACCTGAGCTAAAGCTCTCCTTGAAGGGAATTATTTTCAAGCGTTGCCCATAAAGACTGCAGCAATTACTAGGCGAACGTAATGTCTGTCAGAAGGTGTGTAACGTGTCAGCTTGCCAGAGATCGAAAGTTCACTACTTTGCTTTGTATGACGTAAGAAGCTCATGAGGTCTGCTTTTTAGCTTTCTATGTCAATTCATCTTGCTGGATAAGAATGCAAAATATTTCCTTTCCAGAGTTTCCCTTGTGATAATGTTATCATCAAGGATTCATATACAAAATGTCTGATTTATAGCAGTATCCATGTAAATGGGATTTTTCAGAGCACTGAAACTGATATTGGAATTGACACTCTGTTGACCCTCTCTTTCTGCATAAATATTGACAGAAGTTCAAGACTTCAGAAAGGAGGCAAAATGGTATAATGTCAAAATAACTGGCCTTAGGAAAGAGACATAAATTACACCTGAATGAATCCTATTGGTGAGGCTGTATATTCCATTTGGGATAGAAGAAAAGTCCATTTAAAAGTGCCATATCAGAGAAATATTTGTAAAGAAATTCAAAAAAATGAATTAGAACAGCATGCTGAGGAACTGGAGACATTTGTTATGGAACAAATATTTTCTTTCAAAGAAAACATGTTTTTAAAGGAACTGTTTGCTTTTAGAATGGAATGGAAAATTCTTTTGAACATGTGGCTTTTATTGTGATGGAAAGGTTCTTTTTCATGTAATTCTCATTGAGCCACTTGCCACTGACTTCAAAGGGCGTTGTATTGACCACAGTACAATACAGAATGTGTTCAGAAAATCTGAGCATTTGTTTGACTAAAGCACAGAAATATTTCTCTCCTGTGGATTTACCATGAAGTCATCTTATGTAAAATGCCTTCTTCAGTTTAACTAACTCTTGCTTAAATATATTAACTAAAGTAGACTTTAAGAAAAGACTGATGAAATTGAATATCATATAGCAATGAATACAAGAGGCTTTAATCATTATTACCCAGATAAGCAATTAAATTCAGTTGTTATTGCTATAATTCAGTCCTACATGGCCAATTTCCATTGGAAGAATTCACAGAATCATAGAATAGTTAGGGTTGGAAAGGACCTCAAGATCATCGAGTTCCAACCCCCCTGCCGTGGGCAGGGACACCTCCCACTAAACCATGCCATCCTAGGCTATATCCAACCCCAACTTGAAAGCCGCCAGGGATGAAGCATTCACAACCTCCTTGGGCAGCCCATTCCAGGGCCTCACTACCCTTACAGTAAAGAATTTCTTCCTCTTATCCAATCTAAACTTCCCCTGTTTAAGTTTGAAACCATTACCCCTTGTCCTCTCACCACAGTCCCTCATGAAGAGTCCCTCCCCAGCATCCCTATAGGCCCCCTTCAGGTATTGGAAGGCTGCTATGAGGTCTCCACACAGCCTTCTCTTCTCCAGGCTGAACAGCCCCAATTTTCTCAGCCTATCTTCATATGGGAGGTGCTCCAGTCCCCTGATCATTTTCGTGGCCCTCCTCTGCACTTGTTCCAACAGTTCCATGTCCTTTTTATGTTGAGGATACCAGAACTGCACACAATACCCCAAGTGAGGTCCCACAAGAGCAGAGTAAGGGGGCAGGATCACCTCCCTCGACCTGCTGGTCACACTCCTTTTGATGCAGCCCAGGATACGGTTGGCTTTCTGGGCTGCAAGCGCACACTGCCGGCTCATGTTCATTTTTTCATCGACCCACACCCCCAAGTCCTTCTCCGCAGGGCTGCTCTGAATCTCTTCTCTGCCCAACCTGGAGCTGTGCCTGGGATTGCTCGGACCCAGGTGTAAGACCTTGCACTTAGCATGGTTAAACTTCATCAGGTTGGCATCAGCCCACCTCACAAGCGTGTCAAGGTCCCTCTGGATAGCATTCCGTCCCTCCAACTTATCAACCGAACCACACAGCTTGGTGTCATCAGCAAACTTGCTGAGGGCGCACTCAATCCCACTGTCCATGTCACCCACGAAGATGTTGAACAAGACCGGTCCCAACACCGATCCCTGGGGGACACCACTCTTTACTGGTCTCCAGCTGGACATTGAGCCATTGAGCACTAATCTTTGTGTGTGGCCGTGCAGCCAGTTCTTTATCCACCAGTGGTCCACCTATCAAATTGATGTCTCTCCAACTTAGAGAGAAGGATGCCATGCGAGACAGTGTCAAAGGCTTTACACAAGTCCAGGTAGATGACATCAACCGCTCTGCCCCTGTCCATCAGTTCCGTAGCCCCTTCATAGAAGGTCACCAGATTGGTTAGGCAGGATTTCCCCTTAGTGAAGCCATGCTGGCTGTCACCAACAACCTTGTTGGTTTTCATGTGCCTCAGCATGCCTTCCAGGAGAATCCGCTCCAAGATTTTGCCAGGCACAGAGGTGAGACTGACTGGTCTGTAATTCCCTGGCTCATCCATTTTCCCCTTCTTAAAAATGGGGATTATATTTCCGTTTTCCAGTCATCGGGAACTTCACCAGACTGCCATGATTTCTCAAATATGATGGACAGTGGCTTAGCAACTTCATTTGCCAGCTCCTTCAGGACCCGCGGATGGATTTCATCCGGTCCCATGGACTTGTATACATTCAGGTTCCTCAGATGGTCTCGAGTCAGATCCTTTCCTACAGTGGGCACAGGGTCTTCATTCTCACTGTCCCTACGTCTGCCTTCCAAGACTTGGGTGGTGTGGTCAGAGCATTTGCCAGTGAAGACTGAGGCAAAGAAGTCATTAAGAACCTCGGCCTTCTCTAAGTCCAGGGTAGCTAGCTCTCCCGACAGCTTCTGGAGGGGACCCACATTGTCCCTAACCTGCCTTTTATTTGCAATGTACCTATAAAATCCCTTCCTGTTATCCTTAACATCCCTAGCCAAGTTTAATTCTAACTGGGCCTTAGCTTTCCTAACCTGGTCACTAGCTTCCCGGACAACATCTCTGTATTCTTCCCAGGCCACCTGTCCTTGCTTCCACCTTTTATAAGCCTCTTTTTTCCTTCAAATTTTGCTCAGCAGCTCCTTATCCATCCAAGGAGGTCTCCTGGCCCTCCTGCTAAATTTCCTTCTAGTTGGGATGCATCGCTCCTGTGCTTGCAGCAGGTGATCCTTGAATATCAACCAACAGTCTTGGGCCCCCCTGCCCTCTAGGGCTGTATCCCATGGAACCTTACTGAGCAGGGTCCTGAAGAGGCCAAAGTCTGCTCTCTTGAAGTCCAGGGTAGTGAGCTTACTGCACGCCCTTCTCACTGTCCTGAGGATCTCAAATTCAACCATCTCATGATCGCTGCAATCAAGGCTGCCCTGGAGCGTCACATTTCCAACCAGCCCTTCCCTGTTGGTGAGGACGAGGTCAAACATGGCACCTCTCCTTGTCAGCTCCTCAATTACTTGCAGAAGGAAGTTGTCTTCCACGCAATCGAGGAACCTTCTGGATTGCTTGTGCCGGGCCGTACCATCCCTCCAACAGATATCAGGTGGTTGAAGTCTCCCATGAGAACAAGGGCCTGCGAGCGTGAGGCTATTCCTATTTGTCTATAGAGCACTTCATCCAGCAAGTCCCCTTGGTCAGGCGGTCTGTAACAGATCCCCACAATAATGTCACCCATCGCTGTTCTCCCTTTAACCCTGACCCACAAACTCTCTGTCGACTGCTCACCTGTCCCCAGACAGAGTTCCATACTCTCCAGCCTATCCCCAACATAAATAGCAACTCCCCCTTGCCGCCTACCGTGCCTGTCTTTCCTAAAGAGCCTGTAACCTTCCATTCCAACACACCAGTCATAGGACCCATCCCACCATGTTTCTGTGATGCCTATGATATCATACCCCCCGTAGACGTGCACACATCTCTAATTCCTCTTGTTTTTTCCCCATGCTACGGGCATTTGTATAGAGGCATTTGAGGCTAGATCCAGTTGAAGCCAGCTCATTTGCTGGAGTAGCTGGAATATCCCTGCATTGCTCCAAATGTTTACTATAGGTGCTACCAACCGACTGGGTGTGTTGGGATGGAATGATGCCCCTCTCCCCCAACACATCTACTTTAAAGCATCCTTGACCAGTCTGGCAAGCCTCCTCCCACACCCGCTCTTCCCCTTCTTTGTCAGACCAGGTGCACCAGCCCCCAGTAGACCTGGCCTGCTAAATTGAGTACCATGTTCAAGGTACCCAAACCCCTGACTATGGCACCATCCTTGTAACCATTTATTAACCTGGCCAATCCTCCTAGCCTTTTCAAGGTCCTGCCCTGTATCCTGGAGAATTGATGAAAAGACAATCTGTGCTCCAGAGCCCCTAACCACCTCTCCCAGTGCTCTGTAGTCCTTCTTTATGGTCTCTGGGCTACTGCTATCTATATCAGTAGCACCCACATGGATTACTAGAAGTGGGTAATAGTCAGTGGGACCGACTAGAGCAGGCAGCTTCTCGGCAACATCTCTTATCCAAGCCCCTGGTAGGCAACACACCTCCCTTGAACCTGGGTCAGGCCGGCAGATGGGTGCCTCTGTGCCTTTCAGATTTGAGTCCCCTACTACTATGGTCCGCCGCTTTTTCCTGGCAGCACCAGTAGTGACCTTCTTTACCAGTGCACCAGCTGGTTGCGCCTGGTGGGAGCACTGTTGCTCATCAGCCGCTGGCAGGACAGCAAAGCGGTTCTGGGTGGGGACAACAGATGTAGGAGGAAGCCCCTTGCTTTTAATTGCCCTCTTCCTCCTTTTTTTGTTGTTTTTTTCTGTTACCGTTTCCCAGCTTCCTGTGTTAGCAGCCTCCTTTCCTGCACGGGCAACAGTAGACACTCAAGGCCCCGGAACAGTCTGGTCCCGGAGCAAGCAGTGCTGCTTCCCCTCAGCTTCCCTGACACCTTTCAGCCTGGTAACAGCTTCCTGCAGTTCAGCCACCTGCTGCAGGAGGACCTCCACCAAGGAGCGCAGAGTGCAGCCCTGCCCATTGCTCACCCTTCCCTCAGAACAGCAGTGCAGGCGCTCTCTACACCCCGAGCTCTGCACTACAGCCTCCCTTCCCATCAGTTCCGTCTGGGTGACTACACTGGCCACCACCGGAACAGCCAGAGCAGAGCTCCCAGACCGAGCCTTGCTCGTACGGCGAGTGTTCACCGTCCCGCTCACCACCCCGCTCGCCTGCCCGCGCGAACTGCCACGCAAACTGCTTCATGCCCGCCCTGTTCGCCGCGCTCTGGGTCACTCGCGCTCCCTGGGGCAGGTTTTTAACCAGTCAGATCTGCCGCCGGTCCTCCTGGTGCCACTCCCTCTGAGTCAGCCGCTCGCCTCCGCGGAGCTGCAGGCTCCTGGGCAGGCCTTGTCGAGGACTTGAGGCTCCCTCAGTGCAAGTTGCTGCTCCGAGGTGAAGCTCGTAGACGCCGCGCCTCTCCCCGATCAGGCCCTGCAGACGTCCCCTCAAGAGACAGTCACCCCAGCATGTTATTGGAAAAATGTTACTTAAACTTTAAAGACTTTACAAAAATTTGAAATTATTTCCTGTAATTACAAAATATTCAAAACTACAGGATTTTTTTGTTGTTGTTGTGTGTAGAACAATTAATGTTAATTTTTAAAGTTCTGGATTTTATGTAGGTGCACACAAGGTTATACTTCATAAAACTGGATCAAAAAAGGCATAAGGTAAAGGGCAAATTAAGAGCAAATTATTTCTTTCCTATTTTACTGTGGGTTTTACTATTTCAAAACCATAATTTGTGAGCTGTTAACTATGGATGTGTCATGATTTAAGCCCAGCTGTAACTCAGAAGAACCACGCAGTCTCTCTCTCACTCCTTCCACTTCCTCCCCCCTCCTTGCTCCCAGAGGGAAGGGGAGGAGAATTGAAAGAATGTAACTCCCATGAGTTAAGAACAGTCCGGGAATTAAGGCATAACACAAGCCGCTACTGCTACCACCAATAATAGTAACGATAAGGGAAGTAACAAGAAAAGAAAATACAATCACTCACCACCCACCTGCTGACTGATACCCAGCCTGACGGAGCAGTGATCTAACCCTTTCAGGTAATTGCCCCAGTTTATATAGTGGGCAAGACATGCTGTGGTATGGAATACCTCTTTGGTTAGTTTGTGTCAGGTGTCCTGTCTCTGCTTCCTCCCAGCTTCCCTTCTTCCCTGTCAGAACATGAGACTCAGAAAGTCCTTGGTCAGAGTAAACATTACTGAGCAGCAGCTGAAAACATCGGTGCTATCAGTGCTGTTCCCAGGCTGAAAGTCAAAACCACAGCACTGCACCAGCTACTAAGAAGGAGAAAAATGACTGCTACTGCTGAACTCAGGGCAGGATGCTTGTGCAATTGAAAACAAACAAAACACCTTTGGGAAAGCCTAATATTGCAATAAATGAGAAAACGCAAGAACAAAGTAAGACCGCAATATGCAGTATAAGATTTAGGAAACTAATTTCTGAGGCATAATTAGCTTCCTCAGGTGTGGCTGCCAATCTTTAGCTGGGCAATTCATAGACTTTTAGTTCCCCATTAGTTTAAAAAGTTAAAGTTTTGGTTTTGTGGTGTTTTTGTTTGTTTGTTTTTTGTTTGGTTGGTTTTTTTGTTTGTTTTTTGTGTTAAAAAAACAAACAACAAAACAAGCAAAACAAGAACAAGACCATCCAAAGCAAACAATAGGAATTGGCTTCCTAACTTAAAAATTGATTTTGGCTTAGGCTTACTAAAACTTGTGCTTTCAAATTAAATAAACCAACCAACCAAACCAAAAAGTCCAGATTTTATTATAATGGAAGTGGGATTCAATTCACCATAGAAACACCTAAATTTTGGTTTCCATGTATAACTGCTTAAGCTCCTGTTGTGTCAGTGATGATATTGTCAGTCCAGCTGCACAGTACAGAGAATGACTCAGCTGTCCAAGTGTAGGTGTTTACTTTAGGATGAGCTTGGCTCCCTTGCTTATTTAAAGGGGCTTAAACATATTAGGATGGCCTAAATGTAAATGGCTTGTGCCAAGTGAGGTGCCCAAAGGTATTCACAATGACTGCGAAGTACTGGTAGATAAGACACAAGACCTTTGAAAGATTTGTACCTTTCTGAGTTATCAGGGACTAGCCACCAGCGCTTAGGCAGCTAAACTCCACCCTCAGCATCTACTTGTTCTAACTGCAGCTACCCACTCAGTTCATAAATACCTTCATTTGATTATTCAGCCAAATCACACTTGGATTGTTTGATGTCTGTTTTCCTTTTTAGACTTTATTTTCAGAGAAAACGTCTATCCACTCTATAAAGGTTACAAAAAACAACAAAAAAAAAAAATAGAGGAGTCCAGGTGGCACAGAAAATGTGTGAAAATCTTTCTCCACTGCTCTTGCATGCACCACAAAATTTTTTAAATATCTAATGAAAGACAAAATATGAATGGCAGATTAGGGACATATTTTGGTAATATTTACTTATTTTGATTACTAGAATAGTTTTTGAGTTCTGTTATTCCCTAAATACATAAGCTTATCACCTCAAAGAGAAATGCACTGAGGATGGCTTGTTTAAGATGCTACCCCTTACTACATTAACTTGTAGCTTTACTTCCAGTGCCACATGACTCAAGCATCAGGAGATTGGCTGAATTGGCCTAGGCTACTCAGAAATAGTTTCTCTAGAACTGTGGAATTTTATAGAAAGCCACTTCTAAGTTTTAAATGAATTGTATTATGCAGGAAGCTTTTTGTAGAACAGGATCTACTGCTGAAAGAAAGGTTAGTGCAAAGCAATACAGAAAGAGCAGCACCTCCTGAAGTTGCTGTCACAAATGTTTAGGTTTGTAGATGAAGGTTTCTGTTGCCATTTTAAATTTCTTGGAGTATTCTAACTGGCTGTCCCAGAAGTTGTTTTGGAGATAATGAGTTTCCTAATTCTGTTTGATGTTTTCTGCTATACTGAGGTCAAAAAGAGGCTAGAGTATCTCAACCAAACCTAAAAGCCTATGTTTAAGGAGAAAAATTGCTCCTATGTATATTTATACACTGTTGTGTTTTGGTGTTGTTTTTTTTTTTCATATAGGTACCTAATTGCATAGCAGTATCTACAGACATAGTGTCTCTAAATCCCTCCATAAAACACATAAGAGACTTTCTTCTCCTGTGATGTCTGCCTTTGCAATTTTGGTGACTGTCTTCTCTAGTTTACTGTGACAAAACAGGTAATTTGATTCTCTTCCAAGTCAAAAGGTTTGTTCTTCCTATTCATAGGTTTAAACACCTCAGAGCATCATCTCTCTCCAGTTTGGTCTTCTGCCAAAACCCAGTTTTTTTCAAACCAAGAAAGCCATTAAGATTGAGACATAATCCCAAATTTGAATTTGCATCTTCTAAATGCAGTTTTCTGATGTCTATTTAATTAATGTTCAAAACAATCTCATCTGGGAATACTAAAAAGTAGCATTTAGAATGTGGTATTTTACCATCACAGAAGTTCAGAAATGCTGGCATTGGTGAGTTCTGAATTGCAATTGTCACTGCATTAGCTTTGAGTTACCACCTACTTTTGGAAGAAAGCATTTCCTGAAGTTCATATGGTGAGTGTCTCCATAGCTTTTAAATATGGGTATAATAAATGAAATCTAAATAATTGCTAGTAAAGAGGTAACGTTAACTAAGCCTCAATTCCAATGCTTCCTTCCTTTTCTCTGTTTAATTTACTTTTTCACCAGGAATTGTTCCACGTCTGCTTTTTGCTACTGAGGCCCTTCCCTTGTACCTTCTCTGAACTTTAAACCTCAACAGTTCCATGTCTATAATATTCTAAAATGAAATATTCCACTATACTCCTAGGAGGTCTAATGCCTACTGGAAAAGGTGACAGCAGTCTATATGGCTGGCTAGTAAGATTGTCAAGGTTACCAGATTCCTTGCATCTTATACATTATATCACACCCATTTTTAAATCTGTTATAACAAACTTGCTACCCATTCCAGCAGCTACTGCTCAGCTAACAGGAAAGAACTCACCTTCACATATAGTATTCAGGTAAAATTCTATTGTTCTCTGAGAAAGTAAATTAAATGCTGTCACTCTGATAGCAGCATCTTGGCTTCTTAGGAAGGTGATTAGTGCACCAAGTTCGAAAATGCCATGCATTTATTTCTGGGTGATTAGTGGTATCTGTGTAAGCACTAACACTGCAGCAGCAGACAGCGACATATCTCAGGCAAATTGAGCTAAACAAAACTACACAGCACTTTTCCCTATAAATTCTACTAAATGTGAAAGTAAGAACATTGCCTGCTTTTCTCTAAAATATATGTACTTGTCCCAAAACAAAGTTTCAGCAGAACAGATAAATACTAAAAAGAAGTTCCTTATCTTTATAAACTCTCCTAAGTTTCTTATATTCAATGTAGCTATGGAAATTTGCTAAAAATGTGCATCTTTGTGTACATATCTGTTCTCATGTACCATGAGTCTAATAATATTAAAAACTTACCCGGCTTCATGTTTGTTTTGTTTCTCTACTTTATCAGGAAAAATACTCCTCCCTCCCCAAATTTCTCTGGGTTACTTTAGCTCTATAGTTAAGTGTTTAACCGATGCCAGTCTGAAAGTCTTTTATGGCAGTATTTTATCCCAAACTAGGACATCCTGGGGATTCACTGACCACGTCAATCTGGACCAACAATTTCCTTTTGTGTTAACTGAATATCAATCTGCCAAGGAGCTGTACCAAACACAGATTCTCTGAGCCCTTCTGCATTCCAGGGCTTCTGCAGCAACCAGGAGTTTAGATTCAGCCTCAGCAACTGCTGACTCTGCTATCATGAGGTTCTTTTTCCAGGGTTTCAGAAGATCCTTAATGTCCTCAAAAACTATTAGCCTGTGGAATTTTTTCTGTTCTGAAGTCATTGGTAGTAGTTGTCTGGATCTGGTGGATGAGATTTGCACATCCGGAGACATCAATTTGATAGGTGGACCACTCGGTGGATAAAGAACTGGCTGGATGGCCGCACGCAAAGAGCTGTGCTCAATGGCTCAATGTCCAGCTGGAGACCAGTAACGAGTGGTGTCCCTCAGGGATCGGTGTTGGGACCGGTCTTGTTCAACATCTTTGTGGGTGACATGGACAGTGGGATTGAGTGCGCCCTCAGCAAGTTTGCCAATGACACCAAGCTGTATTGTTTGATTGATACTTTGCAGTGAAGGAATGCCATCCAGAGGGACCTTGACACATTTGTAAGGTGGACTGATGCCAACCTGATGAAGTTTAACCATGCCAAGTGCAAGGTCCTCCACCTGGGTCCGAGCAATCCCAGGCACAGCTCCAGGTTGGGCAGAGAAGAGATTCAGAGCAGCCCTGTGGAGAGGAACTTGGGGGTGTTGGTTGATAAGAAAATGAACATGAGCCGGCAGTGTGCCCTTGCAGCCCAGAAAGCCAACCGTATCCTGGGCTGCATCAAAAGGAGTGTGACCAGCAGGTCGAGGGAGGTGATCCCCTTCACTCTGCTCTCGTGAGACCTCACTTGGAGTACTGTGTGCAGTTCTGGTGTCCTCAACATAAGAAGGACGTGGAACTGTTAGAACAAGTGCAGAGGAGGGCCACGAGGATGATCAGGGGACTGGAGCACCTCCCATATGAAGATAGGCTGAGAAAGTTGGGGCTGTTCAGCCTGGAGAAGAGAAGTCTGCTTGGAGACCTCATAGCAGCCTTCCAACATCTGAAGGAGGCCTACAAGGATGCTGAGGATGGGCTCTTCTTTAGGGGCTGTAGTGATAGGACAGGGGCAATGGGTTCAAACTTGAACAGGGGAAGTTTAGATTGGATATGAGTAAGAAATTCTTTACTGTAAGGGTGGTGAGGCACTGGAATGGGTTGCCAGGGAAGTTGTGAATGCTCCATTGCTAGTGGTGTTCAAGGCGGGGTTGGACATAGCCTTGGATGGCATAGTTTAGTGGGAGGTGTCCCTACCCATGGCAGGGGGGTTGGAAGTAGATGATCTTCAGGTCCTTTCCAACCCTAACTATTCTAGGATTCTATGATCAACAGAATCCTTCAGCTACCGCTTTTACCGAGGGACAGTCCAGCTTCCTCCTTAAACTAAAAGTGCTCACTTTACCATGTACTTACACCTGTGTGAAGTATTCTAAGAACTAAAAATTTCTATTCAAAATAATCACTATAAAGTCCCCTGCCATATTTCTAGAGTTCCCAGTGAGTTACCTTACTTTGGTCTGCATTGATTGAACTTCGCAAATTTTGCAGATTACGTTCAGTGGCGAGTGGAAATGGTTTATAAATCTATTTTGGTATGAAAAAAATAGATACATATAAAATTTAATTTGTTGTTGACTTCCTTCTGCTTCTTTCCACCATTGTATCAATTTTCTGAACATCCGAATGTCCAGAGAGTGTTTTGCTGGTACTCATTTGCTCTGAGATTGTAAATTGTAGGTTCATCAGCTAAAATGTTCCTGCTGCAATGTAACATGAAATACAATATGGTTTCCAACAGGTCTTTATCAGACCCATGAGCAGAAAAAAACAAAAGAAAATTGATGTGGGCAAGGATCTGAAAATACCCATTACAGCTGGGACAATGCATCCATAGGCAGTTGCTTTCTGTGAATGTAATCAGAGAAAATGAAATTCTGCACATGATACAGCTTAATCGTACCTATGAATTTTTACCTAACAACAAGTCCCTTGTAGCTCAGAAGTGAGATGCTTCATGTTCATTAAGATGTATTACCGCTCTAGAACTGCTGCCTGATATACAGAGTTGGAGCCCAAATTATTCCTTCCTCTTATTCTAATTCTTACTCCTGTAATCAATGCAAAACAAAACTTCACATAACCTATATGAACAGTCACATTTGTGAAAGCAAGCCAAAATATTAAACATTTGAATGTCAGATGCTTGTAAAAAATGCTTGTTCACAGTCCAAGGATTTAGAAAGAGCAAAACACAAAAAAATGCCCATAGCCAAATTCAAATAACTTGAAAAACATTGCAAAACATTTCTCTAACAGAATGAGCCCTTTATTTTAAATCTTATGCATAGCCACATGTGTATTGAGCAAGACTAAATCCACCAAATATGAAAAAACCCGCAGTGTTAGGGGATTTGAGATGAAATTATAGAGCCCATGCAAATTTTTCTCTCAATTCTAAAGACATGGCACTTCAAGCCTATCCATATAGCTTTCAGTATATACCCTGGTTTTAATTTAATCTAAACACAGGGTCTGTTTCTTAAACATCAAAGAAAACGAAAATGTCCCTTAATTTTATCTGTTAGAATCTACATGTTTATGCCACACTAACTTCCTTTATTTGTCAACCGCAGACATGAGAAATGAACTCTCCTCTGCTGTCCCTGCTTAATGTCAAAGCTGTAAGGAAAAATGTTTATAACATTAGCTGCATTCTTTCACTGAGGGCTGGCAATTAACATTGCGCCTGGAATCAGAAAACTTCAAAATGTTTTTTGTTACTACCTGTCTGGGTGGCAGGGAGGAAATGAAAAGAACTTTTCTATTCTTGTCACATCTACTTCCAGGATTTACTAGAAGCGGATCTTGTTCCAGTTATAGGGAGTAAGATTATATCAAAGCTGCTGATCTGTTTTCAGAGCAATTGTTACAATCCTTGAGAAAAATAGGCAGGAGTGATAGAATTCTAGTAGGAAAGAATCTGTTACTAGCTAGGAAAATGCTACAGCTGGACAGACCTGAGGTGTTGCACTTGCAATTTCAAGCATGGTAGACGAAATTATGACTAAGAAGAGGAAAAATATATTGAAAGAAAGTTCTAACCAACACCCCACCCCCCCACCCGCACCCCCCGATTTGCCCCATCTTAGTCTTTTGCCAGTAGTTCCCATCATAGAATCCTAGAATAGTTAGGGTTGGAAAGGACCTTAAGATCATCTAGTTCCAATCCCACTGCCATGGGCAGGGACACCTCCCACTAAACCGTGTCACCCAAGGCTCCATCCAACAAGTGGCTATTAGACCAGGCAATGAACTTCTCAAGTCACTTCATGCTCAAGCCACAGTCTAGCTGAGCTAATCCATGCAATGAGGAAGAAGTTTGATATTTCATGCTTCCCTGATGCAGCTTGGCAGGAAACATTTTACCCTCTGGAACAAAATCTGAAGATTTGAAGCACTGAGAAGAATTTGGAGGAGAAGGGAGCAGGCCCACAAAGACCCTACTTGTGTCACTTGGGTGAACTGCTTGGGCTCATTGCTATCCAGATGATCAGGGTAATGTTGACACAATGTCGACACTTAATGTCTTGTCTGTCTCTGATTAAAGGAGACAAAGTCATGTGTTATCAAAAGGAACATCCTATATTGCAAAGACTAGCATGATTTCTTTCTGTTTTGATCAGCACAGGAAATTAGTAATTTTCATCAGAAAAATAAAGTACCTTTCTGGGTTAACACTAGTAGACTCTGGGTGTTAATACCTCTAATCCAAAAGAGATGTTGCAGTTTTGGTGACAGGATGTATTAGCATACCTAGTGCTAATTAGGTCAAGAGATTGTCTATCCATCAAAATATTTCCAGTTTTAGTTAGTGCATATAGAATAAAATAAAGTTTTTCTTCTACATATAATTTCTAAAGCCACAGTTTCTTTTCTGTATTCTCAAATAATGGGCTTCAATTATGCTGCCTGGTAAATGGAAAGGGAAGTACAATTTTTCCTCTTTGCTCTTCAAAAATGGACATAGACATGTCCCAGAATGGGCCAATTTATAGGCTTTATATAGAACAAAGGCAAAGAATGAAGGTGTGGGCTAAATCCCAAACCACAGGTGAGTTCACTGTGATGAGTATATAAAGTTCTAGTCAGCAATCAGTGAGTCACTATGACTGATGTGCCCACAAAGACCCAAATGCGTAAAGCTGAGAGTATTGCCACAAGACCCTGTGTCAAAATGGATGTGCCACCACAGTCTGCGCATACCAGAGACCAAGTTACACCCACAAACATGGCAGGACCTAAGCTTCTGATACAGCTGAGGGGTAACTGGGATGAGCTATAGGAAGAGGACAGTCTAAGGGCTGCACAGAGACAAGCACTGCCTTAGGACAAAATCCAGATAAGCAAAGGCTGTCACATTAAGAAGAAAGAAGCGATGATGGAAAAAAGCATGCAATTAGCTCATGCTTCTCTTATGGTTGGAGATATGCCTGTAATCACATATCCCAGAGTGCTCATATATTTTCATTTGCAAGTACTGTCCAAATATAACAGAATAGAAATAGTATGAGTTAACTGCATGATCCTAGGTATCCTTATGCAGAAGGGTCTACTTGTCTCTCCTGCAATGTATCTAATAATGTACCAAATATGTCACTGAACTGATATAATTGAGAACAAGCAGCTTCACATCCAAGTAAAATTGCCACTCGTTACCTGAAAGAAGTCCAGAGAGGGGAACAGGGAAATGTTGACAGTTTTCAAAGACATACTTATTTGGCAGAATTCAAGATGAAATCATGCAATTATAGAATTATAGAATCATAGAATCATAGAATAGCTAGGGTTGGAAAGGACCTTAAGATCATCTAGTTCCAACCCCCTCTGCCGTGGGCAGGGACACCTCCCACTAAACCATGCCACCCAAGGCTCTGTTCAACCCCACCTTGAACACCACCAGCAATGGACCATTCACAACTTCCCTGGGCAGCCCATTCCAGTGCCACCCTAACAGTGAAGAATTTCTTACTCATATCCAATCTAAACTTCCCCTGTTTAAGTTTGAACCCATTATCCCTTCTCCTCTCACTACAGCCCCTAAAGAAGAGTCCATCCTCAGCATTCTTGTAGGCCTCCTTCAGATATTGGAAGGCTGCTAGGAGGTCTCCACGCAGCCTTCCCTTCTTCAGGCTGAACAGCCCCAATTTTCTCAGCCTATCTTCATACGGGAGGTGCTCCAGTCCCCTGATCATCCTCGTGGCCCTCCTCTGGACTTGTTCCAAGAGTTCCATGTCCTTTTTATGTTGAGGACACCAGAACTGCACACAATACTCCAAGTGTGGTCCCACAAGAGCAGAGTACAGGGGCAGGATCACCACCTGCAAGTGCACACTGCCAGCTCCTATTCATTTTCTCATCGACCAACACCCCCAAGTTCCTCTCCACAGGGCTGCTCTGAATCTTTTCTCTGCCCAACCTGGAACTGTGCCTGGGATTACTCCAACCCAGGTATAGGACCTTGCATTTGGCATGGTTAAACTTCATCAGGTTGGCATCAGTCCACCTTACAAGCATGTCAAGGTCCCTCTGGATGGCATTCCTTCACTGCAAAGTATCAATCAAACAATACAGCTTGGTGTCATTGGCAAACTTGCTGAGGGCGCACTCAATCCCACTGTCCATGTCACCCACAAAGATGTTGAACAAGACTGGTCCCAACACCGATCCCTGAGGGACACCACTCGTTACTGGTCTCCAGCTGGACATTGAGCCACAAAGCACTACTCTTTGCGTGCGTCCATCCAGCCAGTTCTTTATCCACCGAGTGGTCCACCTATCAAATTGATGTCTCTCCAACTTAGAGAGGAGGATTTCATGTGAGACAGTGTCAAAAACTTTGCACATGTCCAGGGAGATGACATCAAATGCTCGATCCCTGTCCATCAGTTCCATAGCCCCATCATAGGCCACCAGATTGGTCAGGCAGGATTTCACCTTAGTGAAGCCATGCTGGCTGTCACCAACCACCTTGTTGGTTTTCATGTGCCTTAGCATGCCTTCCAGGAGAATCCGCTCCAAGATTTTGCCTGGCACAGAGGTGAGACTGACTGGTCTGTAATTTGCCGGGTCATACATTTTCCCCTTCTTGAAAATGGGGTTATATTTCTCTTTTTCCAGTCATCAGGAGCTTCACCTAACTGCCATGATTTCTCAAATATGATGGACAGTGGCTTAGCAACTTCATTTGCCAGCTCCTTCAGGACCCGCGGATGGATTTCATCAGGTCCCATGGACCTGGATATGTTCAGGTTCTTGAGTTGGTCTCGAACCACATCCTCTCCTACAGTGGGCCCAGGGTCTTCATTCTCACTGTCCCTGCATCTTCCTTCCAGGACTTGGGTGGTGTGGTCAGAGCATTTGCCAGTGAAGACCAAGGCAAAGAAGTCATTAAGAACAGCCTTCTCCAAATCCAGGGTAGCCAGTTCTCTCGACAGCTTCTGGAGGGGACCCATGTTTTCCCTGGTCTGCCTTTTATTTGTAATGTACCTGTAGAATCCCTTCATGTTATCTTTCACATCCCTAGCCAAGTTTAATTCTAACTGGGCCTTAGCTTTCCTAACCTGTTCCTAGCTTCCCAGACAGCATCCCTGTATTCTTCCCAGGCCACCTGTCCTTGCTTCCACCTTTTATTAGCCTCTTTTTTCCTTTGAATTTTGCTCAGCAGCTCCTTATCCATCCAAGGAGGTCTCCTGACCCTCCTGCTAAACTTCCTTCTAGTTGGGATGTATCGCTGCTGAGCTTGTAGCAGGTGATCCTTAAATATCAACCAACAGTTTTGTGGTCCCCTGCCCTCTAGGGCTATATTCCATGGAACCTTACTGAGCAGGGTCCTGAAGAGGCCAAAGTCTGCTCTCTTGAAGTCCAGGGCAGTGAGCTTGCTGCACACTCTTCTCACTGCCCTGAGGATCTCAAATTTGACCATCTCATGATCGCTGCAATCAAGGCTGCCCTGAAGAGTCACATTCACAACCAGCCCTTCCCTGTTGGTGAGGACAGGGTCAAGCATGGCACCTCTCCTTGTCGGCTTCTCTATTAGTTGCAGAAGGAAGTTGTCTTCCACACAATCGAGGAACCTTCTGGATTGCTTGTGCCGGGCCGTACCATCCCTCCAACAGATATCAGGTGGTTGAAGTCTCCCATGAGAACAAGGGCCTGCGAGCATGAGGCTGCTTCTATCTGCCTATGGAGCGCTTCGTCCAGCAAGTCCCCTTGGTCAGGCGGTCTGTAACAGATCCCCACAATAATATCACCCATCGCTGTTCTCCCTTTAACCCTGACCCACAAACTCTCTGTCGACTGCTCACCTGTCCCCAGACAGAGTTCCATAGACGCTAGCCTATCCCTAACATAAATAGAAACTCCCCTTCTCTGCCTACCGGGCCTGTCTTTCCTAAAGAGCCTGTAACCTTCCATTCCAAAACGCCAGTCGTAGAAGCCATCCCACCATGTTTCTGTGATGCCCGTGATATCATACCCCCGTAGACGTGCAGACATCTCTAATTCCTCTTGTTTGTTCCCCATGCTATGGGCATTTGTATAGAGGTATCTGAGCCGAGATCCAATTGAAACCTCCTCTATGGCTGGTGTTGCTGGAATATCTCTACATTGCTCTGAACTTTTATTATGTGTGCTAGCAAGTGACTGGGTGTGTTGGGATGGAATGATGCCCCCTCCCCCAACACATCTAGTTGTCTATTTGAAATCAGTAATATATGGCTGATGTCTACAAGAGCTGTGGTGATTCTAGAATTCAAAGACTCTTGGATCTTTAAAATTGCAGGGATTATTGGCACTTCCTATCAAAATATTATACAGATTTGTATTCAGCATTCTGGTTTGGGGAAAGGGTGTGGTGTTGGGTGTTTGCTTTATCTTGTCTTTGAAAGTGTGCTTAGATTCACCATTACTTGATCTTTAAATAAACGTGAATGTAAACTGCAAGACTGATTGATAGTGAAAATTTATATGCAATACAACTGTTAAAGGAAGGGGGGAGGGGGGAGGAGTGGGAGCATGGAAATCAGCAGATTTCTGGATCCCCAAGCAGCCCTAAGTGCTGTGTTGCTGGTAAAATACCCACACCCTGTTGAGTGGATATCGGCTACGTATGCAGATGTCCTTAAAGCGAAGAAGAAGTGTTGAATAGCTGACTTGTTTTGCTGCAGTACTGCTTAGACTGACAGTTATGGGTTTAAACGGTGCTTGTCATGACCAGAAAATTCAGCCAGCCTTTAAGTGCAGCTAAATCCAATTGGAACTCTTAACTTCACACTTTGCCTTTGAGACGACTACAGGTTGATGGTTATTTTCTGAGTTGTTTGGGGCTAATCAGAAAAGCTTGTGCAGATGCTGAGAGACTGGGTTTATACCTCTGGAACTGATTTAGGTGCTTTTTAAAATATATCCTCACTAAAATTTTTTGTTTTTATTAAAAAATCACAGTAAGACTGTGGCAAATATCACTGACTTCTGAATGAAATCTTACTCTTTGTTGATTTTTGGACGACCAAGCAGAAGTATTCTGAGGCACTAGGAATAAAACAGCATGTTTGTTAAATAGCCAATCACTACTCTGTACTTTTCTTCAACTTTATTGTAATAAAATAAAGTGTTGCCCTATAGATATAACTGACGTCGCCTTGCTTGCTTGCTTGAATTAGGATTTATTTCAGTTTGAAAAGAGATTACTTTTATTTTTCACTTTAAAAAATGCCTGTATTTAGAAATATCACACAGGCAAATCAATTTACAAGCATATTAGATCTATATAATTAAGAAATGTGGGAAACCTTATCATAGGTAGTCCTTAAACATACTCCAGGAGGAAACACTTCCTGCATATTGAAGCACCATGCCTCTAAGCTTCAGAGCTCTGGACCCTACAGATGAATGCAGTTGTGCCTTTTTTTGTTTAACTAAGGGAGTCCTAAGTAAGTGGTTGAAATAGTACAGGGTGTATTCATTCTGCCACACAATGCTGATGAGTAGTGTATTTAAACAGCTTAAAGTTTTGGGGAGGGCAAGGGGCAGACAAAGCCCAAGCTGCATTTTGAACGTGAATGCTGAAAACTTTGTCAGCATTTTAAAATTAAGTTTCATCTATTCATATGTTAAGACTTTAGGAAGATGAATTAGGACAGCTGAGAAACTGATTACAGCCCCTTGCTGCATTTTCTCTCTGCTGTTCACGTAGCCAAGCTGACATGATCCCTGCTGGAATACTTCTATCATCTCGTGATACATGTATCAAAAACGAATAGATAGGCTGGTTCATCTTGTGCCTTTCTTGTTCTGCCGCAGCTTTTACTTCAAGCCACATGTCATTAATAGAGCTAATGGGATTTTGGCATGGAACCAAAGGGGTGGGAGGGGAGATGGGGGCCGGAGGATACGGATGGGAGCAAAATGAACTACTGAGAGAAGCACTGCTGCCTTTCTTTGCACTACAGCAATGTCAGGTTTATCAGGCTTCTTTTTAGCCCTCCCTGACAGGACTGGAGGCACTTCGATATACATGTATGTCTCACGCATTCATGAGCCTCTTTGACACTATTACATCTTTTGTTAGCAGCTGAAAATGCAGATCATTGCTCTACCCTTCCTTCAGCTGCCATATGGCATTGTGGAAAGGGGCCCACAAAAGAAAGAGAGGGAAAGGAAGAAAAAAAGAAGGGGGGGGGGGAATAGAAATGAAGCTACCAGCAGATGAAATTGATTTATTTTCACCATTAGGGAGCAGGGGGGTGGAAGCCTTTTGGAATATAAAACCTTCTTGCGGAGCAGGCAAACAGACTGCCTGCATGACAGCTCTGGTACATGTTAAAAAATAATGTCTTGAAATAGAAGCACCATTGTTTTGCTTAACTACTGTAGCAAATGTATATGAAATGGAATGCATCATCTAAAGTGAAACAACTGCCAAGGTTGTAGACTTTTATTTTTACCCTTTGTCTGCACGAGGTAAAAACCATGAAACCCCAAATGCTACATAGGTGCGACAGTTTAGCATCACTGTGTATTTTCTAAACTAAAAGCATCTCAAAATATCTTAGGTCTAGTCTGCATTTTTGTGGAGCTAAACCTTTCTTAAAGTAAGTAGCAATTACAGCACTTTTTTATAATTGCTTTAAAAACAAGCCAAAAATGAATTTGAGAAAATAACCTTGGTATGTCAATTCTTTGGTTATTTTTCTGTGGGTTCTTGCTCTATGAAACACTAAATAAAGTCTTTAGAAGAAAAAGCAATGCAGCTAAAATAGATACTCTTACTACATGAGGTTTTTATTCCCTCTTGATTTAAATAAACGCAACTCAATCTGGAGTTAAGCAAGTTCTGCTTTTGCAACTGTAGAATGTACAAAGTTAAAAGCAGAAAACATTATTTACTTCATCTGCTCTAACAAATTTGCTTCCTCATTCCCCTCTATCTTTTAATTATGAAGTGAATGTTAGTGAAGAGGTGGTTTTAAAAATTTCTATTGTATCTAGGAAGATTTGTGTGTATTTTCTGAGGTTTGCTTTAAAGATACTGATTAACCTTATGGAAGCAAATTTGACCCTTTAGTTTCACTTAACTCACGAGTAGGTAAGTGATACAAAATCTTGCTTAATCAAGAATTAGGTGCACAGATTCTACAGTTCACTCATGGTCAGAGTAATGTTTTGGTTTAATTGTTTTTAAGACCTTTTTTGATATAATAGTTTATCTCTGTACTGAGTTTTGTTCTTCTGGATGCTTGGCATGTGCTGTTTCTCAGGTGAATATTTTTTTGTAAGTCACTAATACCTGTTAGATGCTGTATTGGCAGTTGTACATGTCTGCTGTTGAACTTTTGTTGTTATGGTCCTGCAGAATTTAAACATTAAAGTAATTATTTGCAAGAGTGGTGCTTAATTTCTGTCTCTACATTTCTGTGTTGAAAGTCTTAGTTTTTCTATTCTCTATTTGCAAAATGGAGTCTTTTAATTCCTTTTTTTCTCAATGTATAAGGCATTCAGCCCTATCAATGTAAAAATAAAACAGGCAAACATCTGCCTTGAAGTTGCATACTGTCGTCTCTACCAGTTTTCTGCTTTCCTCTTCAGTTTGAATGTCTCTCTAAAGCCCACTGAACTTTTCTTCTAGCTTAAACCCCCAGATTTTCCATTGGTGAAAATCCAGTCAAAACCAGAACACAGTGAAGAAGTGGGTAGATATTGTGTATGAGTGAGCCAAATCTTGAGAATGTGGGCTGGTATGTCCATTTGGAGCACCCGTGCAGGAGCAAGTGTTGTCTTTAAGTTTTATACCATGATTAAGTGAAGACATGTTCCAGGAAGACTTCAGTTTTAACTTATTTTCTAGTGATCATTAGTTATCAAAAGAATGAGTCTTATAGATTCTTAAGAAGTGTGATGAGGAATAGATCGTCTTTATTTCTGGCTAAGGAAATGACCCAAGTCACAGATTCACTGAATTCTGTTACTTATGTTAAAGCTGCTGCAAATGCCTTCTTGCTACCATAATGTTTGCAGCTACAGTAGCACCTAGAGTGTCAGACTGATGTTTGATTGCTTTGAAGCTTGGAGCTGTGTTATTTGTAACTCACAAACACTGTCAGCTGCAAAGTACTCACGAACATTTTCACTTAGGCTTGGATTTTATCGCAAACTTCTGAAATTTTAGACAAGAACTGGCTTATTCATCACATTCTTATTTACTAATACTTTTGTCATTCGTAGAACAAGGGACATACTGTGACTAGCAGGGAATAATCTGTACCTTGATAAATATGCATGGTAAGAATTCAGCAGCTTTTGCAGCCAAACAGAAAGCAACTCAGATAAAATCAGAGCCCATTCATGAATGCAAGAACAAATTCATGGCAAATGTTAGTCATAATAATCTACTACTAATAACATTTACAAATTTTTTGTGCATCATGAATAAACAAAGATTAGAAATAATTTTGTCTATGGTCCTCATCCATTCAAAGTTGCATTTGGTGTTCTTTATAAGACATAAAAGACAAGGAGCAGGAATGAAAGAGGAGTTAGCATGATCAAGTTTAAACATATGTTTATAATATTCCATATGGGAAGCTTGGGCATGGCCCCAGCCCTAAACAGCAGGGTTTTGTTCTTTTAGAACTTTCTTTTGTGCCAGCTTTCTTCAGAAACAATGCCGGCTTCATGAGTGAAACACGTGAGAGTAGGAAGTAATTTTGTGAGCATCTTCCTCCAGACTACAGAATTCCCTTCTAAATGAATGACAAGTGTGATTGCAGATTTCACTGTTTTCAAAACAGAATATAAATCTCACATCTTCAGTTTAATATCACAGTAAAAACAACAATGAAAAGGAAATAGCATGAAAACAAGTCCCACCAGCTGTTTTGGAGTAAGAAGGGAGCACACCAAATTCCACCTGTCACTCTCTAGTATGGAAGTGATCATCTGTAGAATACTTTGGTGCTACTTATGTGGTTAATCCCAAACACCAATTCTTAAAATGCTTTTCAGCTGCATCTAATTCTGAAACCCTCCTGCTACAGGTGCTTCATTTTCAGATGTTAAAGGTCCTCAGGTTGCATTTATTGCACAGGTGAGCACCTCAGGATGAAATGTTAGATATACATGTCTGAAGACCACACATGGACTAGAATCAAACATTCAGTTACTTGGGGGAAGTTAAAACTCATACTCTCTACCTGGAGGAAAAGTTCTCATAAATTAATTTTATACTAAGCAAAATGATGAGCAGTCAAACTTTTCCATTGGGCACATACTATTCATACCTTGGACCAAGAAAACTGAGCTTGATCATGGATATCTGGCTAAAGCATTCCAGACAAGAGGAAAGGAGAGAGGATAAGGATTTTTGGATACCAAACCCTCCTGCCTGGGTGTTTTTTACATTAACCTGTGGAAGAAACATAGAACCTGCACTGAGGACGGGGAATGCAAGACCTGCTCTCAAAAGAGTGTATTGGACATTCATGCTCTAGTTATTTATTTGTCTCATGCAAAATGTGACAGCCTCAACAGGAGGAACAGAGAGTACTTCCTTGCAGCAATTATAGCTGTTCCTTGGAGGTATGGGTTTGAGTTCTATGTTGAAGAAAACATTAGATATGGGACTCTTGACCCCAGTGGAATGCTTTAGTAGATGCATAAAACAAAAGTGGATGTAAGTGTAGCAACAAGCAAAACATCACCACTACAGTTTCTGGCTGTGATATTTTAATGAAAAAGCTGCCTGTCTTTTGAACAGAAGACCATAGGCATCAAACTGTCAGTGGAAGTGCCTACATTATTACTTGATGTATATATATACACTTTTTATTTGGTAGAGCCTGACACACACACACACAAAAAGCTTAAAGGTGTGATTAGAAAAACTTGGCTTTTACGTTGTAGAGTTGTGCTGAATTAGCCACTGTCATAGTTTAAACCCAGCTGGTAACTCAGAACCATGGAGCCACTCAGTCAGCCTCTCCTTTCTCCCAGCCCCTTTCAGGAAGGATGGGGAAGAGAATCAAAAGAATATAAATCCCATGGGTTAAAATAAGAGCAGTCCAATAACTAAAGTATAATATAAAACTACTACTACTACTACTACTACTAATGATGATAAGGGAAATAACAAGGGTAAAGAATATAAGGCTAAAAGCAGAAAGGAAAAGAAAACAAACACAAGTGATGCACAGCACCATTGCTCACCACCCACTGACTGATACCCAGCTCAACCCAAGCAGCAATTGATCCCTTCTGGGTGACTCTTACCAGTTTATATCCTGGGCATAATATACTGTGGTATGGAATACCCGTTTGGCTAGTTTGGGTCGTGTGTCCTGTCTCTACTTCCTTCTCACTTCTCATGCCCCTCTTCACTGGCAGAGTCTGAAAGACTGAAAAGTCCTTGATCAGAGCAAGCACTACTGGGCAGCAAATAAAACATCAGTGTGTTATCAGCATTGTTCACAGACTAAAGCTGAAAAGACAGCACTGCGCCAGCTACTAGGAAGGAATAAAAAATAACTTACAGCTGAAACCAGGACAGCTGCTGTGTACAAAAAGAGAAACACCATTCTAACTCCTGCCACACATCTGTATATTTTATCAGGGTATCACAATTTTTTTATGCCCATTTTACTGAGCTTAAAGGCTGATGTGAAAATTCAATAGAACTAGAGCTCTAAGTAGAAACAGACTCTGAATAGGTAAAATTTACAGATTAATTAGAGCTATTTATCATTATTCAAATCAAGGAAAACTAAAGAGTTTCAGAAAGAGTTAATAAACCAAGATCTAAGAAAAACATACTGTCTAACAGTATGCTTATAAATGCTAGATGCTTATTAACAGTATATTTATAAATGTTAGAAAATATACATGTTAGGATTAATTTGAAATCGTAATGCATTTGGATAGGACTTAGAAAAAGGGATTCAGGAATTGTTGTGTTGGTTTGCTGTAAATCTGTCTAGTGTACACAAAGGAGAAAAAGTAAGTGTGTGCTCTGTGTGTGTGTGTAGAGGGGATGAGACTAAATGAGGGTTGGATGAATAAGCTTTCGGACTGATCCTGCAGTAGATAAGAATAGCATGGTTAGAAAACTTGAACGACCACACCGGCAATGTCCTGGGCAGAGATGGCTGCTTTTGCTTTTTTACATTATCATTATTCAATGGCTCTGGTACCACTTTGCATGTCAATTGATTCAATCAGTGAGCAGCTCTTGTCTTCTTTCCTCACTTCTGCTAGTTTGCTGGGTTTTTTTAAATCTTAGCATGCTAAGTCAACATAGAAAGTTCTTTGGAAGTGGAGATCTAGTGGAACCACAATGTTATTTTTCACTAGTCTTTAGTTGCTTATATTTACCCACTGCACTGTTTTTACTGGATGTTGACAGGTAATCTATTGCTGTGCACCTGCTGAGGGGAGGAAACAATCTGAATGTCACCTAAGGAAATGGCCCAAGACACTAAACACACCCCCACACCCCCCAGTTTAGCAGAAGTTGCAGGGATTCCATGTTACAGACTACTGAAAAATCCCTAAAAATTCCAGAAAATGTAAAATTTGAGACTGTTATGAAAGCTTAGCTCTGGAGAAGCTTATATGTTCAAATGCTTATCATGATGCATTTGAAAGTGTGTATTTTGCACTTGAATATATTCTCCTTGGGTTGAATAGAAAGATAAAAATTTCCTAAGCTCTTCCTCTTACAGGCCTAGAGTTAGAGCATGGGATGTGTCTGGAGAGGTGACACGTCCGGCCTGCTGACACATGATCCGCCAGTATCAGCAAGACAAAACGTGATTTGACCTTCGCTTCTAATGCAACTGTCACATTTAAAGATTAACCAGAAACAGGCAGTTTTCTAAATTAGCCTCAACTTTATCCCCCTTTTCAACTGAAATATTTGTCATAACTTAAGCTTGCTTTAAAAGCCTTGTCTTTTTAATCTTTCAGGAATTCTGACATTTACTGGACCTGGAAAATTTGAATGAATAGAGGAGGAGGATGTGAATAGTTTCTGTACCAGCTAAACCTCTGGGAGGTATTAGATCATAAAGAAGTAGGAGAAATGTAAAAAAATAATTCTCTTGTCTTTTATGATCTGTAAATACCAAACAGTGGAGGGTGTTGAAAATGAAAGGAAAACAAGACATGGGAAGATAGAGAAAATTGATGTTAAAAAAAGCAATGAGGTTTTTATTAAAATAAAGAAAAAAGTCACACAAAGCCAAATAATTTTCCACTCTATAAGCCAATAATTAAACCTCAAAATTGGCTACAAACTCTACCACTCAAGTCACAACACCTTGTTGCTGACAGCTATAAGCTTCATGGGTTTTTTTTGCCCTCTCTTCACTGTCTCAGTCACTAGGAAAAGTGATTATTAGGATGAACATTAGTTAACCCATGCTAAATTAGTGGGTTGCACAAGCAATCCGCAATAAGCATAATGTCTTTACACCATTTTTTTGTATGCCCAAGTTATGAAATTCCTTGCTTTTATGCTAGTGACTACCCACAGAATGTGTGGAATTATTGACAGATGTTTTACTTGTGCTTGTAGAATGTCTCTCATTGAGATTATGCCACGCACTTACTTGTTTGCCAAATTTTCTATATAACAGATACTGCTAAAAATATTGCTAGTAATGTTGTGAGATTAGAAGAATGAATACACAGCTCAGTCATGCAGGTGTTCAGACTTTGAAGTTCAAAACCCCTCAATAGTAGAGTATTTGGAAAAAAAATCATGAAAGTCTATCAAAAGCTGTTAGTGAATACATGACTATAACTCAAATTTAATAAACCCACAGTCTTTAGATCCCTGGAAAAGGGGATTGTATCTTAGGGGAGCTTTGTTCTAGTATTTGATAAGCATCTGCTACCAGTCATTGTAAGAGACGTGGCGCTAAGTCAGATTGAATTTGGAGTAACTGATATTTTTGATTATTTATTTAGAGACAGCAACTAAGTATTTGTGGTGGTGCTTTGTTGTTGTCTTGTTTTGCTTTTTTTCTGAGACTGGAACTCTCAATAACTTATACTACTGTTCAGTCACTAAAGTGAGCTCATACACCAGCACATGTAAAATTCTTCTACCACTGGAAAACACACAGAGACAAATGCTTCATGCATAGCAAGTGGTCATGTTCACTGTAAATGTAGCCTTTTGTTTAAGAGCTGCTGGAAATACAAAATAGAGCCACCAAGATACTAGAAAAAATATATTTAAAAAATTTTCATGAAATCATTTCATGGGATTACAACAGCAGTAGGAATATGTGCATTTTTAAGGCAGATACAATTTCGTGCACATGCCATTATCATAATAACATCTGCATAAGGATAGCAAAAATTTAAGGATTTTTTCGATGGATACTAAAAATTGTAGCTGCATCATCTGAACAAATGACTGCATCAACTATTTACAGTCACAGAGTTCCCAAAACAACTGAGAAAATAAAATAAATATTATGGCTTTTGCAGAAAAAGCCCTACTAAATGCTACTAAAAATGGTTGGCTTGCTTGCTTGCTTTCTTGCATGAATATCCTTTTCTTTTCAATGCTGCTCTTTCAAAATGTTTTGCCACTGAATGTTAGCCACTGAATGTTGCATACTTGGTCTCAGGTGAGAGATGATGAAACCTGATGATTTTCCTTATGCTGAAACAAAACCCCTCAACTTTAGCTTTGAGCATACATGTTATATAGGATAAACACGCTTTTCTACCAGAAAAAGGGAGCAAAATGGGAGATTCACAGAATCACAGAATAGTAAGGGCTGGAAAGGACCTCAAGATCATCGAGTTCCAACCCCCCCGCCATGGGCAGGAACACCTCCCACTAAACCATGCCATCCAAGGCTATGTCCAACCCCACCTTGAACGCCGCCAGGGATGAAGCATTCACAACTTCCCTGGGCAACCCATTCCAGGGCCCCACCACCCTCACAGTAAAGAATTTCTTCCTCAGATCCAATGAATGCTTTATACAGCCTAGAGAAAGTACTCGAAAGAACAACACTTTTAAAGTTAACTTTGCTTTAAGTACATACCAATGGTGGCATTATTGTGATCCTGCTGTAATGTCTTGTGAGAAATCATGCGGGATAATGCAACAACCATGAAATTAAAATGGACGACTTCTGTAGAGCAGACCATTATTATGTGGCGTCTTATTTCTCAGAGGGTCCATTATCTCTTCATCACCAGAAAAAGCAGGCTCTGCAATGAAGTATCAGAGAGGAGGCAGTACAGTAGAGGAAAGCACAGAATGCACCAGTGTCACATCTCACCAGCCTTCATTTAGTGGTCAGAATTTTGGAATTCAGTAGTTTAAAAAAATTGTTTCATTTATAACTACCAGCTGCTGAAGAAGATAGGGAAGAAGGTAACCTGTTTAAAACTAACAAAAAAGCAAATAAACAAACAAACAAAAAACCAAAAAACAACCAAACCCCCATGCTTCTTTACCTGAAAGTACTTTAGTTTGTTTTCCAGCATAGCCTTTGAATTTTAATGAAACATTTGGGGAAACTTGTAAATGAAAATGGAAATGTTGCTTTCCGAGAAGCTGGCTCAGCACCACATGTGAATTATTTAGAGACAACTTCTATTGTTTCTGCTTTTCATGAGAAAAGAAAATGTTTGGTGTTTTTTTGTTTGTTTGTTTGGGTTTTTTCTGTTGCCTTAGTCTTGTTTTTTTTTCCTCATCACTCTTTTTAATTCAAAAATCCCTTCAAAATACTATAGCTATGCCTTCCAGTAATTAAAATACTTACATAATAGTAGGAATATTTTTTTAGCTGCTCATCTGCAACTTAAAGAGGAAAAAGAAACTTCCTGATCACCCTTGACTGATTACATTACAGAGATATGAAAGCACCCTAACTACAGTGAAGTGCCAGTTCTAAAATCTTTCCTCAGAAATAACAACTACCCCACATGCCCTCAAATGACAGTATACAACATAGAAAATTAAGAACTGCTTGTCCAAGAAGCAAAGTCTATAACTGCAACAGTATCTAAAATATTTTTATTTGCTTAATTCATGGTTTTCTTTTCCTCTCTCCCTCTGTTTTTTCCTTTACTTTTTTTTTTTTTTTCATTCCTATCTCTTAGTTTTTTTAATCTCTCAGTCATATTCCTTGGCTGCTGTGTTCATGTATTCACACACAGTTCTACTCACTAGCTTCATTAATGGTGTTTTCAAAATTAAGCAGAAAAAAAGTGTAAATAACTGTGGTATAATTGCCAAATTTTTAAAATATCTACTAAAGGCTTTATCTCCTGCTCTCTTGCTGCTTTAAGACATTCAAAATGAATATAATCCTATACTGAGTAGGATTCTTTTTTTTTTTTTAATTTACATTAATATTACTTTCAACATCTAGGTCTCAGTTTTCCTGAGTATTTTTGGGGCTACTTGTATAAAAAAATTCAAGGCTATGAAAATCAATGTCAGGGAAAATAAAAAAAGTCAATGGGGTTTTGAGCAACCTGGTCTAGTGGAAGTTGTCTTTGCCCATGGCAGGGGACTGGAACTGGATTGATTTTAAGTTCCCTTCCAACCCAAACTGTTCTGTGGTCAAGCAAGGACTATTAAGCATAGCTTTTAAAGCAATAGCATTTGAAGAATCCACAACTGACCCCGTAATCGGGTCTGCTGTGACAGATGGAGCTAGAGAAATGCCCTACATAACCCAAGTATATAGATTCTACTAGATGCTTATAGATTCTACTAGATGCCTATAAACACTGGGTTCTGTCATTTTTGTAGCTGTAAAATTATAGCTAAATTATCAATTTATTTATTTTAGCAATTTAGTGTAGAACTGTTGATTTTAAGTGTCATGCTTTCCTACTTCTGGATCAATTATTACAAGACAAGGAGAATGACATAAATGTCCATTCTTTAGAGTATATGCAACAAGAAAAGGTAAAAGTGAACTCATATGGGATTTTAGTAAATATGGTTTTCTGGCAGAATAAAATTGTCATGATATTCTTACCTAGAGATCAAAAGTTTGATGCTTTATTCTTTGATAGAAGTGTGTCTTGACAAGATTATTTCTTGCACATATTAAAAGATCAGCCTCTTTCATTTAACCAAGTAAAGTGCCTTATATCACCTGCAAACTCCACAGCTTTCTGCTTCATGTTTCCTTTCTATTTTCTTATCTATGGGAATGGAATCTTCTCTTCAGTATTCAGTGAACATACCTTCTGCTGGTGCTGCCTTTGAGTTAGGCCTGAGTTACCATGTCTTCTTCTATGATGCTGAACCACTGTGAGTGTGTTTTGCAGTCTGGAGATTCCAGCCCAGTTCTCCCTAAAATAGGTCCTTTCACTATTTTCTTTCTAACTCATTTCTCACTGGATTTTCAGGTTCATGTGGGACCATGCAAATATATTTATGATAGAATACAGAAGGATAACTGCTCAACTCAGTGCAGTTGATATTCACGCTAAGATGATCAGGATAGAGCTCAGTAAGCTTTTCTGTGGAAAATACAAGTTGAAGCCAATTTCGGAGGATTTTTTTTCCCTATGTCTGGCAAGGATGCTCTACTTCTATGGCATCTCCTATCTAATTATTCTTGTTATTATGCAGTTAACATTCCTTTTTCATTTCACTTTTTGTAGGTCACAGCTACTTTTGTTTATCCTCAGTACCTTCTGATAGTACATGCAGAATAACTGTCTATTCAACTCTTAATGTACTTGGCAGTTCCAGTGTCACTAAGGAGTAAATCTACATACAGAGATTAGAACAAAGTCTGAATTTCCAGTGACTTAGAGTTATGATTTGGTAATATCGAGGAAGAGAAATGTTTGCTCTGTTTTAGATATACTCAAGGAAGATTATAGTTTCAGAATTACTGTCTCCAGCTGTCTCCCTTTTGTAGTCTGTTTTGTTCTTTATTATCTATATGTTCTGAATGTTCTGCTCTCTTGGTTTCAATTTTAAACATGGTGCAGACAGCTTACAGCACATTGTTGGATGTGGGCTATAAACTGACAAATGCTTTCTTTTTATACCCTTTCCAACCCTTTCACTGAATTTCATGCCTTTACCTTTACAAATATTTGTGAAGGTCATAAAGAGATCAGGGAAAGAAGTGTTCCAGACAAATGAGACCTGTAAATTTTTTCTGTGTATGATTTGTTTTTGGTGTAGTCACTGTGCATTTCACAAAAAGCCAGGAAGTCTGGACATAATGGAGCTTACACAGAAACCATGATGTATAATATTAAAATACTTGGTACTGACTGATGTTTCTGCACAATGAATGTTATGAAAAGCAATGAAAAGGGTCAGTGGGTGACAGGGGGCAGGAAATTAATGCCATTGATACATTACTTGGAAGCTGTTAGTGCTAAATGACAATCACATCTTAGTATGATGACCTATAAACAGGACTTGTGGGATAACACAAAAAAAATAAATCTGTGTGATCATTAGGTTTGAATCCCAACCTATCTCTGCACCTTGCACCAGTTTTTACTAAATGTTTTCTTTCATGAAATATATTGATGGCATATGATGCTTAATGCATTAGGCTATACACCTCTGTTCCTTATAATGGCTACAAACACAGAGCTCCTGAACACGGAACAAATGCTGTTGGGGAGAAATACTACAAAATTCCCAGTACATAGAGGAATGGTTACAATGTTGGCGAAGGGGTCTGTGTCAAAAGATCTTCTATCTCAAGGATAAAAAGAAATCACGAATGGAAAAAAAAAATGAGGACTATGGTACTGCATGAAAGATCCAGGGTTGTAGCTCAAGACATGGCTTCAGACAACCAAGAGAATAAGAGTCACAGATTCAAATTCATTCTCCTACCTTTCTTTTCCTTATATTTGTATTAAGGAAGGCAAAATGATCTCTAGGAAAAGAATGGCATTACCTGGCGGGGGGACTTCTTTAAAGCTAAAATTTTTTTAATGCCTAAAAACATTTTAAAAAAATTATTAAAATCAATGTAAATAAAAAACCCTACATTCATTCCATCTCCAAAATGTAAATAAAAACATACAAAAATAAAAAAAGCCACCAAGAGAGGTTAGTCAGAATGGCTAAAAGTTTCTGTATTCTACAGTATATAAGAAAGTGCTTATGCAGATAATAAACTGTTATACAGGGAAACACAAATTAACATAGGTTGAAAAAGCCTAGGCATTAAAAGTGTTCTTGAAGAATTGCAAAAGCGTTGACAAAGTGAAACGTACCCTTATATCTGCAGTGAAGGAGACACACGACACCTATCACGATTTCAGAAATATACACCATTTTTGCTGCTTAAATAAAGAGATAATTTTATTTAACCAAGAAAGGGGAAGAGAAGTAGTTCAGCTGCTGTCTCAGTAACTGTAAGAAACTGGCAGCTGAAAAGAGAGAATCTATTTAACAGTTATACTATTGAACAGTAAATTAATCAATCATGGTTAGGCACTTTGCAGTGGTCTGCAAAATGCCTTTGGCCCATAACTTACGTAGCCACATGAAGATATGTATTTTCATATATTGACCAACACAAGGCTTACATGAAATTTTATTATACTGGGAAACCGAGAGCAGAAGCCTGTATGTATCGTCTCAGATCACTAGGTCTTAATATGAATGAAAAAGCAGTCAGAGCTCTGAACCTAAAACCCTTTGTTTAGAGATCTTTTGAATTAAAAAAGAACACCCCCACAAATAAATAATCACAAACAAAAACAAAGCAAGCAGAAACAAATCTAAATAAACCAGAACGGGGATTCAGTTAAAATTTTCTGTATTCTACAATAGATAAGAAAGTGAATAGGCAGATAATGAGCTGCCTTATGGGTAGCTTATAAGGGCAAGGACTGAAGTTATGTTTTTTGTATTCCTCCATGTCATGCATGAATTTGATTGGACTGCTAATCTTTTGATTCCTTCTTGTATGACGTATGTCCATAGATGCTAAGAATACCTGTGGTGTTAAGAAACAATAGAATACTTCAAAGATTAAACCTCCTTTATTTACAAACAGGTAGCAGATCACTCCTTTCAGGAAAACACATTTAAGTGGAAAAGATACCTAGGTTATGCTGTGACATACTGTGCTTAAACACATATACACTCAAGTTCTGAAGAAGCTTCCATTTAATTATTTCAAGAAGGACCATCTTTGGAATAAGAATTATATGAGCTTATTTTCTAAACTGTTTAACTTTTTCTGACAAAAGGTGCAGTGTATTTTTTTTCTTCTCCTGTGTAAATGTGCCTTTTAGGGGACCATGACTCCGATCAGAGACCATGAATATCTGTGGACATAAAATAGGACCAGCTGGTGACATTGCCTGGTACTTTTTACATTTTCTTTAGGTTGCTGGTTGGAAGGGGGGTTGGCAGAGAAGACAAGAAACAGAAGTTGTGACTGGAAAAAGACTCAGAATTGGCTACAGCAGCACTCTACCAGCTGCCATTACAATGTGTATTGTGTACATTTGCACCGTGTAGAATCTAATTCAGTTTTACAGTCAGAAAAGAATAGGAAGCAATCACCAAGATCCATCACCAAACAGCATGATAAATAAGCTGTTATTTGCATCATGTTTTTAACCCAGTCAGGAGATCTGGACTGGAAAAAAAAAGCAGACAGAAAAGACAGGATTGTAACAACAAAAAACACTCCCATGAAATAAAACAGAAAGACAAAGAAGTATTTCCCCTGCTTCTTTGGGCTGCAAACACTGACAGCTACATAGCAGTAATATATGATTATTGTTTATGAGTTTAATCTGAGACTTCAAACCACAGTAGTCTGAAGTAAAAGAAAACAAAGATACTGGTCTTGTAAGCGTTCTTCAACAAGTTTCCAGAGGGGTTCTTAATGTTTGGAATAGTGAAATATTTGCTTTTTGGCATTACTTCAAAAATCATCCTGTGTTGAAGCAAAGACGCAGAGGGACATAAAAACTTAAAGACATGAATCATTCTTTCAAAAATAACTTCTGCACTTATGGCCAATTTTTAATTATAGTTAGCCCTTGACAGATTCAGAAAGGTTTCTGGGCAAGTGTTTCAAAGCCGTCTATAAAGCTAGTTCCTAAGAATATATGGTGCCTAGGCATTTTTCTTTTTTGTTTTGTGGTGCATCTTTGCAGATATTTCCACAAAGCTTTACTGGTCCAGTCCTACATGTGCACATAGCAGCCAAGCTGGCTTTTAAAAAGGCTAAACTTTGCCTTCTCTAGTGTACCCTTATGGAATTTTCAAGTAATCCATTTGCTCTTACAGCGCACCAATGCCTTTTAATATCTTACACTCAATAGCCTAGCTGAGGGTTCAGTCCCAAATCTAATTACATCAGAAATCACTATACGTGATTTCAGACGTATGACTTACGCATACTCTCAGCAGATCACAAATTTTAAGTATCAGCCCCTTTTACCGTTATTTAAAGATTTTGTTATGTTACATGTGCTGTGATCTAGAGAAAAAGCATATGATTAATCACAGCTCATCATTTGCATAATGTTTTGAGATCACTGAGGGTGCTGATGGGAGTTACCCCCCCTGGGCAGCCTCACCTGGGATCCCTGATCACTCCTTCCTTGCCCATGGGCCCAGGAGTCCCATTTAAACTCAGCCCATGGGGTAGGAGGGTTGGTCTTTTGCCCTGTCTCCTGAATGGGTCTTGGATCTGCACTGTAGGTAGCTCCTCTCCTGTATGTGTCTCAAACAGACAATATAACTTATCTCCGGCTCCATTTCTTACCTTCTTGCCTGGACTCCCTTGAAAGTGCCTTGCTCCATATGCTGCTGTGTCAGGGGCTGCTGATGAAATACCCAAGTCATTTTGGAGTAGACATGAAGATTCAAAATTGATTCAGGATTGTAAAAGTTATTCGTCTTTTTGGTGTGGATACGGGGGCTGAGAAGGCTGGTGGGTGAGGAAGTGAATTAAACTATTCCTAAAGCACATGGCTTTGCTACCAACTATTTGCCTCATCAATACAATTGCAAATACTGTTATTTTTTTCAGATCAGTAGCCAAAAAAAAGGTCAAGGCTTTTTGAAGAGTGGGGGAAAGCTCTCTGACTCAAGATTATTTCTTCAACTTGAAGTTTAAATAATAATTTCAGAAAAAGTGATATTTTTTTAAGAAATAGTGCGACTAAAAATTGAAAAGGCAATTGAAAGAAAAAATAATGTTAAGTTGTCAAAATAGAAATACTCTTGGGGTTGCATATGAGTATTTTTGAACTAAAGTAGCTCTCCAATCTGAATTCAACAATGATTTTGTTTCTTCTAAAGCTGCACTTTTCAACAAACTTGCAGTATTTACTGGCACTTTTAGCTCTCTCCCTGATACTCTGTGGGTATGGTTAGAATGCGTTCTTTCACTTCTAAAAGAAACTGCAAAATACCAAGAGAATTCTTGATTATCGTCAGTCTGAAATAAATATATCATGCTTTCAGCCTTGTGTTTTTTTACAAGCTGTTATAGCAAGATCATGCTGATGGTGAAACTCTGAGGTTTACAGTGGAGGGTGTGTATCTTAGTCCATACTTCAAATGAAGCTCTTCAAGTTCAGTGTCTCGGGGTTTGACTTCAGGAATCTATCTCCAGCTATCCCATTTCAGACTCTGAATCCCTCTATATAAAGGCTCTGTAGGCTAAAATAATTACTTAAACATGGACACAAAGCAAAAGAAGTGAGCCCGTGTTAATGAAACTTCACATCCACCTCTCATCCCATTTGTGTCCCAAATCCCAGTCCTTTATTTTAGGGGTTAAACACCCCAGCATTTCCTATCCTAGCTGGCCCCTGTTACACCCTCATTCTCATCCTCATTGTAGTACTCTCCCACACAAATTTTCCCATCTTAGACTTCCTTCTCACCAGCCCACTTGTGAACTGTTACAGCTCCCTTCACTCTTCAGCACTTCCTTCCCATATTTTTGTCCTGTATTTCCTCCCACTCTAATCACATCCTTTCTCAGTTTACATTTTCCAAACCTACTACTGTTGTTTCCTCTTGCTTTTGCTGGCTGTGTGTCGCTGTTATTCCTTCAGCCTGCTGCTGGCAGTGCTCTCTGCATGGGCACTTCTTCCATGGCCTTTGCAGACAGCCAAATTTCCCTTTTTGGTTAGCTCTCACCTTCTGCTGTTTCCTGGGTTTTCAGAAGTCCAGGAGTATTTGACACTTATGCAAAACTTGGGACAAAACTCTAGGGCCAGTAATGGGTAAAATGTCAATCAGAAGTGGATCTATGAAAGCTTTAAAATCAGTGAAACTTTAAATTCTTTATTATAAAACATTTGTGAGGCGGGTTTTATGTTTTAACAATAATTTGAAAAAAAGATGAATCTTCAGGTTGTTAATGATGTATTACTTCTAATTAAAACACTGCTTTTTATAGCCAGTTTGCCATTGTAATGAATATTACTGCTGTCAAGTATGTCCAGTAGATTTATTAAATAAAAAATTAAGATCAATGGGAGTGTGAAAAGTTTTAATAGAAAATTTTCCAAAACATTTCTTAATCTAGTTCTAGCTATTAGTTGTTAGTGATTTGACATGGTGGGCTATCTCAGGCTTGCTGGATGCTACTTTTTCTAGAACCTATTAAGGTAGATGTTCAGCAAAAATCTGTAAGTAATGTCTTTAGAGGGAAAGAATAACATTGGGAAATTACCTTGCTTCCCCAAACTTTCTGCTATTGCATGGAGCATTTTGAAAGGACTTGGAGAAACTTTGTTCAAATTGTATTAAATTATTCTACATTACCCTATATTTCTAGCCTTTCAGGAAGCCAGCAAACAATGTCTGTGTCCTTCTCTCCACCCACAATGAGCACAAGTATGGTTAAATATACACATACAGCCCCAGCTGATGCAGTTACTGCCAGATACACCTGGAAGTACTGCCTCTCCTGACTGGGAAAAAGACAAAGTCAGGATTAGGAGTTCATTGCAGTGAGTCCCATAGCTAATTTCCAGCTGCTGTAGAGTATGGAGAATGATCTACAGCACAGATTAGACTGTAAAATGTGTTTTAACACCTTTTTACTAATATGGATTACTGAATTTGTTAGTAAGACTGATGCTGAGTAAAATGCCTGCTATTTTTTGTTTGGGTGATGACAACCTGTCTGGCATTTGACATAATAAAATCACAAAATTAACCTAATTGTGTAATAGAGGAAGAGGTAACTAAACTGAAATGAGATGTGCAATTAATGAATTCCAATGTGCATCTTTTAAAGTCAAGTGCTAAACCCACAGGAAAAGGCATAAGGCTATGTCAAAAATTGAAGCAAATTAAAAAATACTTCGTTGAAAATTGTTCTTAGGAAAATGGGTACATTTATTAAGAATTGCAAATAACATAAAAGCAGAATGATCTTTCTCTGAGAAACATTCTTTTAAAATTTTTTTAAGTCTAATATTTTGAAATTTCTCCAGACTCAGATTCTAAAGGAAAAGAAAATAATTATATCACATTAATAAATCCACTTCAGGAACTGGAAGATTAAAAAAATATGCTAAATATAAAAGTACTAAATATTTTATTAAATGCAATGCAAAAATACAATATTCAAATGCACAAAAATTAAACTACAAAATGTTGGCTTTGTTGCTAATTATAGATGTTTCAATTTCCTCAAGTTTGCTCTATATTAACTTATTTGCAAAAGTAAATGGCTACAACTTAAATGCTAATAATAAGTAAAATGTACAGAGGTATGTGACCTTAAGTGTATTCAATACCTATCTGGCTGTACTCCAGACTTCATGAACTTATCTATATGGAAGCCACTAGTACATTAGAAATACCACAGACACTAGTAGGGCTGATCAAATAGCTGACCCCAAGTAGTTGATTCAATTCACTTAATAATGAATTTTTGTAGTCTCGGCTATATAGCTGATTTGACAGCGTTTCATTGATAACTTATTTCACTGAGGACATTGCTGACGGATAGTGTATTTCTGTTATGCTTTGGGGTATTTTCTGGAGCAACTAGTTTCTTATTATTTACTAATAATAGAGAAATTGCTAATAGGGAAGTAGACATCATAGACTTACAGTATTTTATCTCTATACTGAGAGGTAGTTATGCCGCATGGATAGCCACATTAGGTGTTTGGAGATCAGTGTCTTTAGAGTTCTAATGGAAGTAGTGTTAATCTCTTACATTTGTATATTATCTCTGTTACCTTCCCAACATCCAACCAGTGACTACCTTGTTGTTTCTATAGTGAAAGCTCCAGTTCATGTTCAAATGATGTATGCGCAACTGAGTGTAAATATTAGGCCCATGTTTTGAGAACAAGTCCAATATAGGCCCTTTCTTAGTCCTATAGTTCTTTAGACGTGATTCATTGACAGATGTTATATCGCAGAACTTAATTCAGCACAAATGGAAGCTACCTTATTTCTCTTTACTAACACTGCAGAATCAAAGAAGAGCACCTCCTCAGCCTGTAGAGGATGACATGCAGTCCTCTATCCTCAGCCCTAATCTCTAGCCTTTTCACCAACTTTTACAAAAAAGTATCAATCTGTATGATGTCAAGGTTCCCCAAATCAATTTTAGCTAACTGCTAGTAGCCAGTATTCTTACTTATGCAAAGCAGCACCACACAGTCATTTCTCTAAAGCAAGATAATGAGCTATTTCAGTTAGGAAGTACTTTGTAATCTCTTAAATTATTAAAAAATATATATAATTTTTTTTAGATCTTAAATGTATGATAAAGAAAAATAAGAAGGGTATTTGGAAATTAATTGTCATTAATTTTTTTTTACTGCAGTTTTCTCTAATGTGTATTGACACTTATGTCAGTCCCATTGATTAGTATATAAACATATTTAGTTGAAGAGATTTTTGTAGCAATAGTGGACCATACCCTCATAGCTTTTATAAATTTTTATCTCTGGATCTTGAGTGTCATCAAATTGAGATTTAAGGTAAACTGGATCTTGAAACTCCCAGGAAAATACTAATCCAGTGATGAACTAAATGCTAAAAGATAACTGAATACATGGAGGCACAAGCTTGTACAGAAAAATGCAGGTGTGCTGAGGTGCATAAAATCTTTTCTAGGGGAGAGT
Organism: Amazona ochrocephala; assembly: GCA_039720435.1. Classification (NCBI taxonomy): domain Eukaryota; kingdom Metazoa; phylum Chordata; class Aves; order Psittaciformes; family Psittacidae; genus Amazona; species Amazona ochrocephala. Next base: position 71,193,534 of record CM077879.1, read on the forward strand.
TACCAGGCAAAAAAGCCAAACTGAATCTGAGCAAATGCCACTCATTTCTCTCTTTCAGTACTTATGATGTAGATCACTTCTATTTGTTGACCATTCTGTAGTCTGCTGAGTTCTTACTTGCTTAGCAAGTGGACTGGCAGTGATTTGATGACCTTTTTACATACAAAAACATCCGAAGGACATAGAGGTCTTTCATATGCATGCCCCACTCCAAAACCTCTGTCATTTGAGCTGCCATCCAGTCACAATCTAAAAGTTGAAATTCCTTATCTGCGTAGCTGAGTTGTTTGCAACTGGGTTTACTTTACCATTCAAAAAATGCAACTTTGCCCATCTATCAAAAAAATCTTCTTTACGTTGCAAATAACACTTATGGGAGCTGGAAAGTAATCAAGTTCTCATAGCCACAGTAGCTGACGAAAGATGTTTGAAGGCCCTACAGGGTATATCTAAAAGCTAGTTGCGCAGATAGTAAACGTTAACAAACACAGTACTAAAGGTGCTGAGAAATGAGGCAGACCTTTAAGAATATGCTGAAGATGAGCATTATTTGAGAAGGTTTTTAGACTTAAAACCTATGGTGGTAGTTCAGTTACATAGTTTTTATACTTTCTGTGTGGTAAGGCATAGGCAATTTAACATGAATATAGACTAATCTGACAAGTCAGCTTCAGTCTGAAACCATAAATAAACTAGTATATAAATTAATGAACTGTTCAGCATTTGCTAAATTACTGTCTGTTCTGGACTACTTTATCCCATGTATTCAGACTCCCTTGTTCCTTGTTCAAATTTCCAGTGTGTAGCTCCTAGTGATATAGAGATAGAATGGAGAATGAGTAATTGAAGTTGAAGTCTGAAGTTAACATCTATTAGTGCCTTCTAAGGCAAGTACTGAGCTTTTTGGAATCACTTTCTGCTTGTCTAAAAATAACTATTTTATTCTGTAGTTGGTTATAAGTACTGTAATATATACCCACTCTTCCCAGTCTTTCTAAAATGATAACCTAAATACTATGAGGTTTAAAAAACTTACCAAGCAGAGCTAAAAAATGCACAATGAAAAGAGACCAAATATATTCTTATATCTAAAAAGTAGATGTAGAAAACAAGGTGGACAAATTGAAGCACTTTTTGTGAATGTAATACTGATGCATCCGAAGAGATTGGTCGTGAAAAATCAACAAGATATTAGTAGATATAAGGGGTGGAAAATGACAGTAAAGATCACTTTGGTAGAACAATTGTATTACATCTATAAAAAACCCAAACAAACATAGCCAACAACAAAACCAAAAAACCAGGGGACTATATTTGCTTTCTCATTAAAGTTCTACAAAATCACTTTAGATTGGAATGTCATACCCTGGAAGGGTGAGGAACAGCATTGAGTCTTTCCACCTGATTTTGGAAGAGGTACTGAAAACTATGAAAAAACAGGAAAATTCTGATGTATTGCTACCATATAAAAGGTGGCCAGCTAAGCGTAAGTAGACTAGAACAGCGATAGGAAAGGAAATTCATAGGCTAACACTTTTATGCATCATAAATTTGTGTTAGGAGCAACTAATGAGAGAATTCAAAAGCAGTAAAGCATTTCTTGTTTTAAGCCCTGGATGAAGATATACTAATGAAAAGCCTCTCTAAGCATGGCAGCATAGTATGCAAGCTCAATGCTTATGTAGAAACAGAAAAGTCCACCTAATAAGGATCGCAAGTAAAAATGGAAACTACGTCAAAATAAGGGTGTTTATGAACAGAAGATGAAAAGATCAGCTGAAGCAGGTAATTTTTGCAGGTGTCATGCAGACTGTTCGGGGTTGCAGCAAGTGAATTACTAGGTCTGCAGCAGGTGAATTCTGTGCAAACAAAAGGAAGGTAGTTAAATTGTCTTTGGCAAAGAATACTGTGGTCACCAGAAATATAAACAGATTCAAACATTGCCTAGTCAAAATTCACGGGAAAGCATACTAATCAAGGGCTATTAAACAGTCATCTGGATATAGCATCTGCTTAAAAAAAAATTAATCAAACATGTAATTTCTCAACAATTTCAATAGAAACAGGAGAAACTGATTAGACCAGAGGTGCCCTATACCCTTTTCTTGCTTACTTCATGTACCTGTAAATCTTATTCTTCAGATTGCTTCATTAAAAAAGAGGCTTATAAAAGGTGGAAGCAAGGTCAGGCGGCCTGGGGAGAATACAGGGATGTTGTCCGGGAAGCTAGGGACCAGGTTAGGAAAGCTAAGGCCCACTTAGAATTACACTTGGCTAGGGATGTTAAGGATAACAGGAAGGGATTTTATAGGTACATTGCCAATAAAAGACAGGTTAGGGACACCGTGGGCCCTCTCCAGAATCTATCGGGAGAACTGGCTACCCTGGATTTGGAGAAGGCTGAGGTTCTTAATGACTTCTTTGCCTCAGTCTTCAGCGGCAAATGCTCTGACCGCACCACCCAAGTCTTGGAAGGCAAACGTGGGGACGGTGAGGGTGGGGACCCTGGGCCCACTGTGGGGGAGGATCTTGTTCGGGACCACCTTAGGAACCTGAATGTATACAAGTCCATGGGACTGGATGGAATCCATCCACGGGTCCTGAAGGAGCTGGCAAATGAAGTTGCTAAGCAATTGTCCATCATATTTGAAAAATCATGGCAGTCAGGTGAAGTTCCCGATGACTGGAAAAAGGGAAATATAACCCCCATTTTTAAGAAGGGGAAAATGGATGAGCCGGGGAATTACAGACCAGTCAGTCTCACCTCTGTGCCTGGCAAAATCTTGGAGCGGATTCTCCTGGAAGGCATGCTGAGGCACATGAAAACCAACAAGGTGGTTGGTGACAGCCAGCATGGCTTCACTAAGGGGAAATCCTGCCTGACCAATCTGGTGACCTTCTATGAAGGGGCTACGGAACTGATGGACAGGGGCAGAGCAGTTGATGTCATCTCCCTGGACTTGTGTAAAGTGTCCTACACTGTCTCACATGACATCCTTCTCTCTAAGTTGGAGAGACATCAATTTGATAGGTGGACCACTCGGTGGATAAAGAACTGGCTGGATGGCCGCACACAAAGTGTAGTGCTCAGTGGCTCAATGTCCAGCTGGAGACCAGTAACGAGTGGTGTCCCCCAGGGATCGGTGTTGGGACCAGTCTTGTTCAACATCTTTGTGGGTGACATGGACAGTGGGATTGAGTGCGCCCTCAGCAAGTTTGCCAATGACACCAAGCTGTGTGGTTCGGTTGATAAGTTGGAGGGAAGGAATGCCATCCAGAGGGACCTTGACACGCTTGTGAGGTGGGCTGATGCCAACCTGATGAAGTTTAACCATGCTAAGTGCAAGGTCCTCCACCTGGGTCGGAGCAATCCCAGGCACAGCTCCAGGTTGGGCAGGGAAGAGATTCAGAGCAGCCCTGCGGAGAAGGACTTGGGGGTGTGGGTTGATGAGAAAATGAACATGAGCCGGCAGTGTGCGCTTGCAGCCCAGAAGGCCAACCGTATCCTGGGCTGCATCAAAAGGAGTGTGACCAGCAGGTCGACGGAGGTGATCCTGCCCCTTTACTCTGCTCTCGTGAGACCTCACTTGGAGTATTGTGTGCAGTTCTGGTGTCCTCAACATAAAAAGGACATGGAACTGTTAGAACAAGTGCAGAGGAGGGCCACGAAGATGATCAGGGGACTGGAGCACCTCCCATATGAAGATAGGCTGAGAAAATTGGGGCTGTTCAGCCTGGAGAAGAGAAGGCTGCATGGAGACCTCATAGCAGCCTTCCAATACCTGAAGGGGGCCTATAGGGATGCTGGGGAGGGACTCTTCATCAGGGACTGTGGTGAGAGGACAAGGGGTAATGGGTTCAAACTTAAGCAGGGGAGGTTTAGGTTGGATCTGAGGAAGAAATTCTTTACTGTGAGGGTGGTGAGGCACTGGAATGGGTTGCCCAGGGAGGTTGTGGATGCTTCATCCCTGGCGGCATTCAAGGTGGAGTTGGACATAGCCTTGGATGGCATGGTTTAGTGGGAGGTGTCCCTGCCCATGGCAGGGGGGTTGGAACTCGATGATCTTGAGGTCCTTTCCAACCCTTACTTTTCTGTGATTCTATGATTCTATGAAGCTACTTCGTCGGTTAGTATTTCTCAAAATCACTATATGTGATCATATATACGAAATGGATTATGCTAAATATCTTTCAACAATACTTAAATATTTTTATGCCTAAATATTTGGTTTAATGTGTCATGTAAATTACACAATGAATGTTTATCACAGGTAATGGATTTTTCTATACTTTGCTAAAACGTGTTTTGACCTGCAAATTAGGTAAAGAAAATCTAAACAAAGTGACAGCAAGCTCTCCTTTCACCCAGTCAGGACCTTATGTAATATTTAGTTAATTAATGCAGGATCACTTTTTTCCTGAAGTGCTGGTTAGTAAATGCCAATGTCTTATAAGAAAAGCACACATCAGTAAATCCGGAAGAAGAGGCATGACTGCTGGAAGCTCAGATGAAGGGGACTGACATAAAAATACATTTCCTTAGTTCTCCACATGGTGGCAGAACTTTCAGAACTAATTTTGCCTTGCAGAGCCGCTCTGTCCCCTCAAATTATACGTATTCACTGGAAAGATTCTTCCTCAAACTTGAGAATAAATCCATCATTCTCTCCCTAAAAAACAGTAAGAATATAATACCGAATGCTAATTATGTAGAAGCTGTGTGAAGACCCTCGGCTCATCTAATTCTTCATTTAAAGCCATTTTGTTTTTCAAGAATTTTAGCATTATAGATTAATTCAGCTTTGAACTTTACTATGATTATGAATGGTTTGAAATGGGAAAGGGATGAAATAAGGTAGAAGAGGGAAACACCTTTACGTAGTAAAGGATGCGTTTATCAATAAAAGATTTGTCTTTTTATGTTGAGAGATGTCATAACTTTATGACAAAATTACTTCAGGGGGACATATAAAACAGTTTCAAGAGAAATCATGTCTTATTAAATTTTAGCCAATATTTCAAAGGCAGGAATTTCTAAAACGTTTAATATATGCCTACCATGGAGACAAGGGTTTGCTAATTACAGATGTTTGCAAAGACTTAAAAAGGTACGCAGGTCTGTGCTGGCTCCCATTGAGAGTTCATACATTTTAACATGCAGTGAGCCTCTAACAGAAGCAAGGATTTTTAGGATTAATAAAGATACTTCACAATTCTGTTCACATTTGGGGACTTAGCTGCATTTTGAGGCAGCTAAAAAGATTTGGCATCGCTTCTAGAGCTTTTCATATAAATTATCACTGCTGCATGGATATTAATCTGAGTCTTCGATATTCCCCTTTTCTAAGGAAAACCCATTTTTTTTTAGGCACAAAAATAAACGTACCATCATTTAGGCACAAAATGAATTTACCATTAATAAAATGTTACCCATATAATTCTTCTGTGTATGGAAACCTTGTTCTGTGTTACTACAAACTTTTTATTGTTGATATGTTTCCTGCTGTGTTAAGTGTAAATTCCTGTTTGTGGCCAAGTAGTTTAAGGAGCACAAGCTGAATTTAATTACCTCCCCATTCTCACTCTGTTGCAGCATGTGATTGTTAGCTATTTCAGCATTATTTAAGAAAATTCAGCAGGAAAGTTATACTTGATGTTTGTGCTAGCTTCCAATAACACTGATAAAAGGAATTTATCAGACTTGGACAACAAATCCCACATTTTAGATTTGATTTCCCATGGATTTATTTAAAAAACAAAACAGCCCCAATTAAAAAAATAAAATAAAATCCTTCTTTTAATGCTAGACTTAAAAACTGAATCAGTTCATTCTTGTGGATTTCCCTTGTAACTTTTAATGATATTTTAGATGTTCAATTTTTGCCTTCATCATACTGCCAGAACTGATGTTGACAGCTGGATAGCAGTGCAATGATATCCCAAAATGTATTTCACTAAGTAATAGGCTATAAAAATAAATGGCTGTTCATCTTACAAAAAGATCAGGCACCAGTGAAGACTCCTGTACTAGGTATTGTAGAAACTTTACTTATTTATTGTAGACATTATTTCACAGAAGAATATGAAGTAATATAAAAAGAATAACTGAGTGGTTATTTTGAAGGAGTACTTCCCAGGAGCAAGCTAAAATATACCATCCATTCATTTTCTATAGTTATAAGCTGATTTTTATCTATGTCAGAAAAGAGGAAATTTAATAAATTGAAACTCAAAATGAAGCAGATATGAAAGGTTATTAGCTGTATGAATAAACAGAAAAGTGACGTTTAAGTATAAAAATGACTTCTTCATTTTTCTAATAGCTCTGACTCAAAAATATATTTTCCATAGATCTTTTTTCCACATATTGGTTTGAATTTAATCTGCATTTGGTTTTCCAGCAATGCAAAGATTATGGTAAAAATCCAAAACTGCAATAACACCATTTCTGCCCTGACAGGTGTTCTGTGATCATTAACTGCATAACTTTGATGTAAGTTCCAGCCTGATAGGTGCATTTCAAGAGTTAACTTGGATCAATTTGTGAGCTATTTGTAAAATCCTCCTCAGAATCAGAACTGAAATATCAATGGCATTTGATTGATGACATTCCTGGTACAGTTTTTAGAAAAACAACATATTCAATTACTAGAATGACTTGTAGTGTATAATGAAGTCAAAGATACCACCATGGTTATCTACCTTGAATAAGGGGTACATGGCACAAGTAATAAGACCAGAAAAAGCATGTTATTTTTTGTGTAGCTATTGTTTCCATACAGGGTCACTTAATTTCTTAAAAGAAATGCATAAATATGATATTTTCTTACTTTTGCATGAGATAATGATTGTGATAAGAACATTAATAGCATCTTTTTCCTGAAGGGGGAAGGGGGGGAGGGGGACAGGATTCAAAATCTGAGTTCAAGTAATATCATTAAGTAACTCTATTCTCAGCTATTCTCAATGTATACAAACTGGTATCATACTATATCATACTGTGTCCTAGACTAATCTGTTCCTTAGGAAGATCTTTACTAGAAAGTAACAGTGAGCATGTATTTTCTTTTTTTAATTCCAGAAGTCTGTCCTGACTCCTCAGCTCTTCATTCTTTCCCTATGCCCTTTATTCAGATGCTGGTTGCTAAGTGGCATACAAGCATTAATTAAATAACTCTTGCCCACAAGATTTTAATGTCGCTGTTTGTCTTTAGACTTTTGAGGGCAGTGCCAGAAGATCACTCAGAACAACCTCATTTTTTTTTCTGCCAGAAAATACCAGTTTGAAGTAGATGTTTCCCTGTAGGACATTCATGTCAGTGAAGGTTTGCTTATGAAACAGAGATCATGATAACCCATGGGACTGTGACCCAACACTTCTGTGAGGAATTGTGCTATCAAGTGGGAATAATTGCCTGTGTGACTATTGACAGTGCTACTATTCTGCTGCTTACCGGAAAAATGTGAAAACTTCTTTTGGAGTGTAAAGCAAAGGGACACATATTCTTAGGCTTGAAAGTGTGGTTTCCTCAGAGCTTCAAAGGACAGTTGTGATGTTGCTTTCTCCACAGTAAGTGTGAGCCATGCACCCACCTCCTACCGCCATTTCTAGGGTCTGGGGGAGCTGCGATAGGCAAGAGACTACTAGCTAACAGATAGCAAATGAAGAAAATGCATGCCCACAGTTTTTCTGCCTCCTATTTTTCATTCTTTCTTATGAATTTTAAAGCATGCTCTCAGTTCTGCTGCAAAAGTGGTACAGTTTGCAAAGATACCGGACAAAATTGCATTTTACTCTATTCTGCCTGACAGAGCCTCTGTGCCATATCCTGAGGGGGAAAGAGCTGGAAGTTGAGGCCAATCCCAGTGCAGTCTGTTCCCTCTCCTGTTGTCCCATGGCTTCCACACACTGTGGGTAGAAACAGGGGCTGGCATTGGGACCCATGGCAGCACCTTTATGCCGTGCTGGTTGTCCTGCTGGGGGCTCCAGGCTGTTGAAGGTAGGTACCCTTATGGCCTGCTAGTGCCTGCAGGGTCCTGACTTGTCTTTTTATATGTTATTGGTAAGTGAGGAGAAGCAGACAAGGAGTCTCACGGTGGTAAAAAGGGCACAAAAACCAAATAAGACCTTTTGGCTTACAGTGCTCCATGAAGTCACCTCCCAGCTAGCAGTTCTGGTGCTAGTCATCCCTGTGCTGCTATTTAAACTATTATGCAGACATTTGTCTGCTCCAAAACAGTCCTGCTAATTCATAACACTAACCAGACATTTACCAACCAGCTAGACAATGTGACCTAATCAAACTTTCAGGCTAGCATAGAAAAGTCAGAGTGAAATTTAATTATTCTAAACATTGTACACAGTATGTGTGTTCTTCCTAAAATATGAAAGCTATTTTTCTTTGGGAAATTAAAAGACACTGAATTCCTTCAGAATTCAGAGGCAGTGGATTGAAATGGTGAGCATGGGGTTTAGTGATGAACACAGTTATGAGACCTTTTTCTGTCTACTGCCTGAACAGAGATGTGACTATAAATCTTTCCAATATCAAAAAGGAGAGAAAAGAAAGGAATGTATCAAGGCTGCAAAATAGATGTTACAGCCTCTTTTAGTAATAATCTCTAAGTATGTTTTTTGTCTTTACTATACAGCTGTGAATATTTAGGTACACCTTTTCTCGAGAAAGGTTTGAATGTTTTTTTTTCTCCACCATTCCTGTCTGATTAACACTTACAGACTTCTCAGATAATTCCATGTACTCTGAAAGAGTATTTACTATGACTTCCATATTTTCAGTAAACTTCAGAAACTTTGAAAACTGGAAATTTCAATGTAGCAATTGGTGAAACAAAATTATGCAAGGTAAACTTCTAGGGAAGTTGCATCAAAACTCAAAAAAGGGAAGACCTTAAGTAAAGTTGCAAAAAAAATGGAATTAAAAAAAAAAATCCCCAAAGCCTATCAAGATGTAAAGAGAGCCATATAAAAATTTAATTTTTTAAAAAATCACTAAAGAAGAAAACTGAAAAGAATTTGGTTACTTAAATTCTCAATGGAATTATTTCTGCTTTTCAGCATTTCAGGAACGTGAATTTCTTTGTAACTATTGAACTGTGTCATAGTAATAGTGAGGTGTATTTTAAATTACAGAAAATACCCAGGTTTTTCTTTCATTCAAGGAAAAATTTTCATACATTATACAAGGATGATAAACAGTGATTACTATATAATCGAGATTATCACTGTAATAAGGACTCATGGTTTCTATTACTATTTTCATTATTATATCCCTCACTGAAAGTATATAATCTCTTGCATATTAAGCACCTAATGTGGGACTTCAGTTTTTACATACAGAATATTCTTCCTTTTTGACATTTTACACAAACAAGGAGACAAATGTATATGACAATACAGGCTGCCACTCTTGTTTGAAAACAGGACTTTATTCACATTAAAAATATTTTGGCTAAGACTGTGAAATAGAAGCATACCAACTAATACAACATTTTCAAGAGAAATCATCTTAAGCCCATGTGCAAGACAACTACAGCATTTCTAGCACTTGAAGGTACAAATCAGCTTTGCTTTCTGTTTACCATTTTACTCAATATTTTATACTGCCTAATGGTCACTTGAAAATATCTTCTGTTTATGCCTGGAATTGCAGAGGAGATGGTATTTAGAATGAAACTATACCTTATGTGACCACTTGTTTAAGTAACAAAATGTACTGTGCTGAAAAGTTAAGTATCTCATAGGAATGAGTATTGTCACTGCCTCAGAGTAGTGCTAGTCAGACATTTTGTAATGTATCTGCTTTTGAACAGGCTTTTTCTTTGGGCTGGACGAAGTCTGAAATCTTTTACACCATGGTTGCCTGCAACTTTAAAACTGCTTCAGCTGTACTTTCACATCTCAGTTCTATAATTTCAGGGAGTGATAAGAGACCAAGCCAAGAAGGAAGATTAGTGTCTGTCAACTTCATAATCTGATCCAGTTATTTAGAAGACATCTTTATTCTCTTGCACAGAAGTAAGTGGCATACTAGCAGTCTTTGTCATCAGTTCAGGATAGGATCTAAAAAGTTTGACTGTGCTGGTTTATTTGTAGCTTTCACTGTAAAAGCTGTGCTGTTCCAGGTAAAGCAACTGTTGGACTGCTGAGTACAGCAGCTCTCATGACTGCAATAATCACTGATGTATCAGGACAATATGGGATAAAGCCTTAATTGGTGAGGTACCCTCTTGCTTAAGGAGAAGAAATATTTAACTTCAAGGACCGCAGCGAGTTTTGCTGCATATTGTATGTCTTTCGTAGAGCCCTCAGCAAGGGTTTTCATTAACATATTTCATGCCTTGCCATAAAAACAAGTATTACATGCTCCCTCCAAAGGCAATTCTCAGTCTGCTGCCTACCAATCTGCTCCAAGAGAAGTCCTCTGTGATACTTCCTGCTCTCTCAGCATGAACACTGCTATGGAACCAAACATGCCTGAACACAACATCTTCAAATCAAACACCTTGATGTGGGTATGACACGTTCCCCTATCTTTACCTCTCTGCATATGAGTGACTGCTTTGTTTTATCTTGCTGTTAAAGACACATACCAACAGTGACTTCTGTGTACCAAAAGTGGTTAGGTGGCTAAAAGAGTGAGAGGAAGCTCAATGCACAGTTTGCTTAATCCAACAATAGCTTTAGCAATTTGTACATGGTCCAGGAAATTAACTTCAGCTGTGTTTCCAAAGTGTGTGACTTTTTGTCTACTTCCTTGGAACAGAGAGGTTCTGGAAACTTAAGCTAAGACTGTTTTCTTTCACTTAAAACACATCTGCAGAATTGTTAACAGGTCTATTTGTCAAAATGGCTTCATTAATGATTCTGAAACTTGATGAAGGCCGTTAAATATTTTTTTATTCCCAAAATAGCATTAAGATAATTTTCATAACCAAACTATTTATGCATGGCTGCTAATGGCTAAAAAGGAAATCAGAAATAAGTTGGTTGTATATTCTGGCACAAGCAGAATATCTTCGTATTTTGTGAGTATGAGTAGGTTGATGGCTTGAATGGCTAAAAGCATCAGCAGAGTGTAAGCAGACAGTCTTGCATTTTGGGATATGTTTTTTTAAGTGGAGTATGAAATTAGAATAGTGGAAGATTTATGCGCTTTTGAGGGGGGAGGAAGAAAAAAGTGAAATCAAACAATTGCTGTGGTAACTGTGTAATGTAGAAAAGGAAATGTAGAAATGACAAGTCAAATAAAGCTACATAAAATTTGGAACATATTTTTTGTGTTAAGTATGTGACTAGTTTAAATACAATTAGAAAATTATAGAAGATATTTACCCTCATCAGCATCGCTAACTTTGAAACCAAGAGAGATTTTGGCTCAAAAAAGATGTTGTCATTACTGTTTCAGGAAGGCAACTAAAAAGATGTGTTATCTGAGTGTTTTATAATGGATTCAGTATTTGCAATATTTGATTACATATGTGCATATTTGATACAGTCTGTCCATATCTAAAGTGTTCTAAACTGCAAATGGTGACTTAAGATGCCTTTGGTTTTAGATAAGGCAGCAGGAGATTATGAATTATGGTATATAGGTAGGAATCAGCTTAAATGCCAGAATGAGTCTAGTCTTAAACTTTTAAAGGATTTGGGAGGTAAGAGGCCATCCTTGGAGAATTTGTTTTTTTTTCTTCTGTGCATTGGGAAGATGTTTGGTATACGCTGTGGTTCAGACCTACACTGCAGGCTATGTGTTCTAGGACAGCGCAGCTCCCCAGGGGCTAATTCTTGCAAATGCTACAACACGAACCAAGAGAAACCTTAGCTAGTGTGTCCTTTTTGCTATTCCACTGCAAGAATTATACACACAGATCGCATAAGAATGTTTCTAAAATTTGGTATTAATAGCATAGTGTAAGAGATTTTAAAAAGACAACAAAACCAGGATCTATAGAGACAATTTTTTATGATACATTTTACAAGATGTATTTAATCAATAGTATTAAGCATGAAAAATGGGAATAATTGATTTCTACATCTGTAATGAACAGCACACTGTCCATATACATATACTGTATACCACATACTATATTACTACATTGACACCCAAAGTAGTAGAGTAGAAAGGTATGACAAGCATACAGAACACCTATTCTGGGATTTATTCTCTTGTCTGATATTTTCTCATTTCTAACACAATGCATTATAGATATAAAACTGTCACAAGTTTGATTAATAACACACGATTTGACTTCCACACAGATTATAAAAAATATATACATAAACCAAAGCACCGTTTATCTTACCAATGTTAGAAAAATCACCCTCTGGTACTAAACACTATGAGAGATATTTAGAAAAAAGTTGTTAGAACTTATTTCAGTCATCAAAATTGGATGCTTCCATGACAGCAATACCATTGAAGGAATAGCAAAAGCTAGGTAGGGTTGCATTACAATGTGCTTGTGAATGAAGAGGTTTCTGGCTTCATGCCTCACTGTCTCTTTAGTCTGTTTTCCTAATTCTCTCTGCCTTTCTAAAGAATATCTGATGAAATCCATCTGTAGGCCCTGAAGGAGGTATCAAATGAAATTCCTGAGCCACTGTCCATCAAATTTGAAAAATCATGGCAGTCAGGTGAAGCTCCTGACAACAGGAAAAAAAGCAAATATAGCCCCCATTTTCAAGAAGGGGAAAATGGATGAGCCAGGGAACTACAGGCCAGTCAGTCTCACCTCTGTGTCTGACAAAATATTGGAGCAAATTCTACTGGAAGGCATGCTGAGGCACCTGAATTCAACAAGGTGTTTAGTGACAGCCAGCATGGCTTCACTAAGGGGAGATCCTGCTTGACCAGTTTGGTGGCAATCTATGAGGGGACTACAGAACTGATGGACAAAGGTAGAGCAGTTGATGTCATCTACCTGGACTTGTGCAAAGTGCTCGACACGGTCCCACAGAACATCCTTTTCTCTAAATTCGAGAGACATCAATTTGATAGGTGGATCACTCGGTGAATAAAGAACTGGCTGGAAGGCTGCACACAAGGAGTTGGGCTTAATGGCTGTGTCCAGCTGGAGACCACTAATGAGTGGTGTCCCTCAGGGATCGGTGTTGGGACCAGTCTTGTTCAACATCTTTGTCAGTGACATGGACAGTGGGATTGAATGCACCTACAGCAAGTTTGCTGACGACACCAAGCTGTGTGGTTTGGTTGATACACTGGAGGGAAGGAATGCCGTCCTTGAGGGACCTTGACACGCTTGTGAGGTGGGCTGATGCCAACCTGATGAAGTTTAACCATGCCAAGTGCAAGGACCTCCACCTGGGTCGGAGCAATCCCAGGCACAGCTACAGGTTGGGCAGGGAAGAGATTCAGAGCAGCCCTGTGGAGAAGGACTTGGGGGTGTTGGTCGATGAGAAAATGAACATGAGCCGGCAGTGTGCCCTTGCAGCCCAGAAAGCCAACCGTATCCTGGGCTGCATCAAAAGGAGTGTGACCAGCAGGTCAAGGGAGGTGATCCTGCCCCTCTACTCTACTCTTCTGAGACCTCACTTGGAGTATTGTGTGCAGTTCTGGTGTCCTCAACATAAAAAGGACATGGAACTGTTAGAACAAGTCCAGAGGAGGGCCACGAGGATGATCAGGGGACTGGAGCACCTCTCGTATGAAGATAGGCTGAGAAAGTTGGGGCTGTTCAGCCTGGAGAAGAGAAGGCTGCGTGGAGACCTCATAGCAGCCTTCCAATACCTGAAGGGGGCCTATAGGGATGCTGGGGAGGGACTCTTCATTAGGGACTGTGGTGAGAGGACAAGGGGTAATGGGTTCAAACTTAAACAGGAGAAGTTTAGATTGGATATAAGGAGAAAGTTCTTTACCGTAAGGTTGGTGAAGCACTGGAATGGGTTGCCCAAGGAACTTCTGAATGCTCCATTGCTGGTGGTGTTGAAGTCCAGGTTGGACATAGCCTTGGGTGTCATGGTTTAGTGGGAGGTGTCCCTGCCCATGGCAGGGGGGTTAGAACTAGATGATCTTAAGGTCCTTTCCAACCCTAACTATTCTGTGATTCTAAAACCCTTTCAATGTAGTTTTCTCTTACTCCATGATTTAGGGTACAAAGAAACCCCTCAGAGTAATAACATTAGGAAATCCAGGGTCTCAAGGTCCATGATTTTAGGAAAACTTACAAGTCAAGGCTGGATGCTCAGATTCACTTCAAGAAGAAAGTGTTTTGTCCTAGGGCAAATGGTTGAAAGCTCCAGTCGGCCTCTGACTTATTCCTTGAACTGAGCAAACAAATAAAACCAAAGTCTAAAATATCAAAATTCTCTGGGAAACAATGTACCTTCTTCTACCTGAGCTTTACATGCTAATGAAGAAAAGATGTCAGTAACTGGAGTGTTTCACATGACTGAGCCTCTTGTTAATAATATAAATATTGTATTCCTTTAAGTATTCCTTTAGTTTATATGTGGTCTATTTATTTTATTTCATGTTTTTATGTATGGTTGGGGTTTTTTTTTTGTTCTTTTTTTTTTCCTTTAGGCTCTTTCTTTTGTTTGTAAACTATAAACAGAAGAGAGAAACATGATTCATGCATCTTGGAGGAGTAAAAATATAGTATGTTTTAGGAGAGTTTTGATCAGGTGTTTAGATGCTCAGTATTGTGTGTCTAAATGTACGTCTACTTAATCCAAACCCAAAGATAAGGTTGAACTCCACACGCAGCCACTGTTTTCCTTGGTCTGGACAGTTAAAAAATCAGGGAAATAAGGTGTCTGCCTCTGGCCACCATACTGAACAAAAGATTCTCTGGGTTTTGACTCTGCATTGGCTACATGTTCTGTGAGACCAATGGCAAGTCTTAGACAAATTTTATACTTTGGAATTAATATTACAATGATTTTCATACAAATTTTTTCTATGTTGGGACTCATAAATGGCAGCCAGTGATTCATGCTAAGGGCAAGTAGGAGTAAACTGCCATCCTTTTCCACAGGCAACTCTTTCCAGATGTTCCAAAATGCCCATGAAAGGAGAGGTGTGACCAAGTGCGCTTTATTACTTCTGCTTCTGGCCTTCCTGAGTTCAGGTTACTCTCCTTCAACTGCTCTTCCCTCAAAAGGCTCATTAAAAGTGCTGTTGTTATTCATTAGGTTTGTAATGAGACATCTGAGATAAATGCTTGGCACATATGGTACTTGAAAGCATTGACACATTTTAAGTATGTGTGCATTCCTTTTTAACACTTTTTAATAGCTGTTACTATCAACATTTTGTGACAAAGAAAAATATTAAAAACCACTAGATTTAATGCATCTGGCTTCTTCTGTGTGACAGGTCAAACTCAGAAAAGGGAATGTGAGTGAAAGGTTTGGGTTTTTTCTTTTTCTTCATCAAACAAAGCAAATAAACAAAGCTGCTTTCTTTGTGAAAGGTTTTCTTCCATAAACATTTTTGGAGAAAAGACATGTTTTTCCTCCTATATGCAGGGTACTAACACCAGTTTGATATGTCATAAAAGCAAATAAACAGAGTTACTTGTTCCTAAAGAGAAATTTCTCTGCCCCATTGGGTATTTCAAAATTAGCAAAATCTTTCCTGCTTCTATGCCAGATCTCTGGGCAGCACTAGGTGCCCTGGGGATGGCACTTCCCAGCCTTTAATGCTGTTTCCCCTGGGATATTTTAATGCTGGGATACTTCAGTATCCCACAGACAACATCTGGGCTTGGTCACTAAGCTAGAGGGAATAGTTTTTATAATCCTCCAAAAGAGAAGCTGGTACAGTAAAAAAACACCTTTCTTCAAGTGGCTAGTTCTTTTCTTCTCCCTGTTTGTTTTGTTTATTTGGGTGTGTTTCTTTTTTTTTTTTTTTTTTAATATTGGTTTTGTTTTGGTTTTGTTTTACAGGATTAGACATCTTAAACTATAGCATGTTGTTTTTTACATCACTGGAGAATGGCATTGTTTGAGTTGCCTGCATTTACACACTGCATCTTAAGCATCACTTCAAAATTTTAGTCTCATATGTTGATAGAGCTGATGTGGAGCCCATGCAGTCATCATCCTGCCACTACCCTTAGAAGAGCATGCCTGTCCTAGTGACTAGGCTGCAGCCTGGGGTCTCTGCCAGGTCACAGGGCTGCTTTTGGCTCTGCTGTAGCTCCAGCAATAACCTTTTTCATCTCTGGGCTGGGTCCAGAGCCTGGTACCAGGCCCTGATCCATGGGAGTGAGGGAGCTGCTCAGCCCATGGTCCTGCCCTGGCTGGTAGGCTACATAGCCCTGGCCACTGCCCCTAGTACTGCAGGACACGGTCAGCCCCCACTGTGACTGGACAAGTAAGTAGCTCGTGGAGGTATCCTTACTGCTAATGGCTGATGACTTTTCATCGTTACTGTTGTAGCCGTAATTGTAGTAAAAACATCATAAACAGCAATTTCAGTAGCTTGATGCATGCACAGAAGCATGAGTAGATGCCATTTCTATTGTACTAACAAGTTTTATTAGCTCTATTACATGTTTGAGAATGCACAATGGGATCCCAGAAACACTCAACATTCACAAATTTCTGTCCCCATTTTAAATTCTTCATATCTATCAGGTTGGACAGAGGCTTGGGTGACATGGTTTAGCATGAGGTGTCCCTGCCCATGGCAGGGAGGTTGGAACTAGATGATCTTAAGGTCCTTTCCAACCCTAACTGTTCTATAATTCTATGATTCTATGTCAGTATCAGCAATTTTTAGTGGCCTCATCCTGCAGCAGTGGAGCAATGCCAGAACTGAATGATTTCTGTACGTTAAAAGTAGTGTATAAGCATGGTAAGAAAAAACATTGAATTACACCATGCTTTGTGTTTTGTTTGAAAAGCTATTTAAAAAGGAATATCAAGTGTATTTTTGGTACATGTGCTGAAGACTTCCTTCAGATTGTGAATCTGGCCTCAATTTTATCCTGTGTACAGATGAATTTTAGACGACATAACAAAGGATAGGAATATTATCTTTCAGGAGTCAGGCTTGGTATCTTGCAGGCATCAAAGTGTCAAGGACTGCACACAGACAAGATGCATATGTGTACTACTCCTCCACATTTCAAAACTCTTTGGTGCCTGGGAACAATAAGAAGTGAAAAAAAGAGTGCTTGTAGACTTAGAGCATAACAGTCCACCCAGTTTCTGCTGTAAAAGTCAAAGGTCATACCCAGAAGTTTACTGCAAAATTTACCTGAATTTTTTCCACTCTTTTCAAGAAGCATTTTATCAGAAGCTCACAATAGCCATGGCTCATCATTAGAAAAAATTCTTTCTTCTAATTCACCAGTGGTAAAAGATGGGTGTGTATTTATGGGGAAATACTGAGGTTAAATTATCTCCAAGAAAAGTAGTTATAGTACACAAAGATAAGTGGATATTAATGCTTCCTTTAACTTAATTTCTCCAGTGCCTCTCATGTTTCTGTCTTAAAGCTGTCAGTGATTTCCTAGCAACATGAAAAAAAAAAAAAAAAGTAAATATTGGTCTATAAATCTGAAAGATGTATCTAAATCAGAGAAAGTTCCAGACTCCTTAAAGCTCATTATGGACTTTACTGTACTTGATTTTACTTGAAAGTCTTTTAAATACTATGGTGACTGATGGTAATACAGCACTGAGTGTAACATGAAAATATTTTATTTCCAACACCAGATTAATTTGGATCAAATACTTTGTTTCAGGTCTCAGGTTCTTTTGAATAATGGGGGAAAAAAAAAAAAAAGACATTGAAAATTTTTTAGTTCCAGCTAGTAATGGTATTTCTCAGGAAATCATATTCAATTATTTGGTTTTATAATTTCTAATATATCTTTTAAAAGTTGCGTATACTTTACAACAAAATGTTTCTTTTTATTCAAATTGAGCATTTTTTGAAGATAGCTCACAGGGAAAGCAAAATTGAGCTCCTGGCTCTGGCTGCGAGGCTGAGAGCTGTAGGAGTTAACTCTGATGATGATAATGAGGCTGAGCAGGCAGCAGATGCTTACGTGCCTGTACAATCCAAACCTACAGAAAAATTCCTCTCACAGAAAATTTGAGGAATGTCTGGCACCCTGGAGATAGTGACAGACTTGGTATTAGCCATATGCCACCTGCTAGAGCCATTGTTAAACAAACCACAGGATTTTATAGCACTATAAGAAGTTGCTTACTCACAATGAGAATGTCCCATTCCAAATTTTATCATCTTCCCTCACAGCAACTCTTTAAACCACAAGTCATTCTAAGCTATAAAAATACTTTTTACAAAAATATTAAAGAAATTTAAGAATATTTTATGTGTTATTTACAGCCATCCATAAGTAGGAACATAGTGTTTGCTATGCTGCGTTATTTTTCCTGTAAAATTTCAAATGCTATACACCTACTGTTACACATTTACAATTTTAACATCTGTTTCCTTATTGGTTTTGCAAAGGTCTGTTGCTGTTTTCATGCATTAGCACATCTGATGTGATTCTGAGCCAAAAATCTATTCTGTAAGATATGCAAAATTCTTCATTTGCAAAACCTGTAAAGAAATGATGCCTCACTGCAAAGACAGGCGCATTAGTGAATCCCTAAAGTCATTCTAAGGACTAAACTACATACACCTGTTTATTTTAAATGTTAAGCTTCAGCTAATTCTGAGCTGCTTTAACTGAAAGAATAAACAAAATATTTTGTGATGCAACCACTGTCATGCTTTCCTCAACGACTCATAAAACTCAGGTGTGGCACTTGCTAAATAGACATTTCATTTCTCCTCATTTCCTTTAGTTAGTCTGCTGTATTAATTTAGCTTTCTAAAGCTGAGATACTGAAGCTTGTTGGAACACTTATTTTCAGGATTTTTTGCCCTGAAGTAACTCATTTAGATTCAGGCTTATATTCATTTTAGTAGGAAAAAGTTTATATATTTCAGAGTTTCAGCTCCAGCATAAAAGGCAACCTGCTTGTTTTTATACATCTGCTCCAATTTCAGGGATTTTATTAGTGGTAAGCAAAGAAAAAATTGGAATTAATGAAAATTGGAAGAAAAATGTACTTTATCTCTGGATTGATTTTTATTCTTAATACTCTGTCAACTTCCTATACGAACATTTTAAGAAGATCCAGCCTTTGCAAGAGGTTTTGTTTCTTTTCTCCATGCATATTTTTTGGTGAATAAAAATGGTTGAAATACTTCTGGTAGAGAAGTTTGTTTCGAAAAATGCAGAAGTAGAAAAATAATTATTCTTACCTCTGACTCTATTTCTGAAAGACATATTCATGACTATTATCAATACCATCTCCATTTGCAAAGTTCGGCAAAATGATGACTAAGATGTCTGGCTTATTGTAAATATACCACAGATCTTACACCCAGAAAGCACAATATTGTAAGAAATATGCGTGGATAATTTTTGAACATACTTAGGCCGGCATTTAGAAAATACTATAATAATATTCCTAACCATTAATACAACTGAGTATGATGCAGTATTTAGTAGAATAGAGAGGGTGAAAACTTCATTTATTAGTTTTAAGATAAAGTTAATGTATTTTTAAAAAGATTTACATGGTGCATATCCTGAGATAATAACTTACTCTTCATTAAGATATAGAAGCTTCTGCTAATCCTCTCTTCCTAAATGCACTTGTATTTCTTTGTACTCATTTTCTGGTTATGCTAAATAATGACTAAAAAGAATGCATTTTGCCTTTTGAGTACTGAGGTAGCTACTGCTCGAGGAGCTTATACTCACCTCAGCACAACCAAAGCGATGAATACAGCACAGAACTGCTAATCCTATATGTGTATTATTTGCAGAGCAGTGAGTGCTTGTGTCTTTAAAAACATCTTTGGAGACCTATTTTATAAGGTTTGTTCAGCTGCAAGACAGCCAGATAGGTGCTGACACCAGCTGTCTAGTTTTACTCTAATGGAGATGTCCCACTCTGCAACGCATCATTATTGCATCCATTGTACCTCTTCACCTTATACCTACTGTGCAGAATGACTGACTCAGGAAAATTGAACTGTTGCATGAACAGGAAAATTTTTCTCTTGTTACCTTCACATATGGTCACTCACTATACTACCTACACAAAAGAATTAAGACTACTATTTATCGTCAGGATTCGGTACTGATCTGGGTTGTTTTTTTCTTCTGAATGCACATTCTACTATGCAGAAAGCTATTTCTGACTTCATTTCAGAAAGCTGAGGTTCAGCACATAGGTTCTTGTCTTGGGGACTGCAAGAAGCCACTCCAGGTCCTCCAGGGACAAGAGATATTCTTGGTTAGTAGGGTACCCTTATGAATTATTTCCCTTCCATTCTCTTTTCTTTATTCTCCCATATTTTCACGAGATCCTTCCACAATGTTGCTGTTCTGATGTTTCACAAATAAGGTATCTAGACCCTCTGTTTCTGTAACCACAAGCAATTATTCCTTTTTGGACGTCCACATGGGACTAAATAAGATAAATATAAGTGGGGAAAATAAAACAAGAAATTATTTTTCTACTCAAGATATTTATTATGTGTGTTTTTTTAAGTAGAAATGCCATAATTAGAAATGCTATAAAAATGTATTTTGCTCAGATTTTGTACATCCAGACACTGTAAGTTCATTTGCCTGTGGTGAGTCTATTCACCTTATTTCTGGAGTTGGCAAACTCTAATAAAATGTTAAATATTTGATGTTTTATTTACTTATAATATTCTTAAAATACTTCCTGTAACAAGTAAAAGCATAAAGGATGATTATTAAAATGTCTCAACTTTTTGGGTATGGTTTCAGTAATTTCTCCTTAATTTATATCTTACATCCTTTTATCTTAATATGCTTTTATTTGGAGCTATTCACTCCTTCTGAAGCTGATAATGAAATTAACAGCAATAATCTTTTTCTTTCAGTTGAAACTGTGGCATTATAAACCCCTTTTGAATCAATTGTGCTTCTTTTACTTTCTCTTCCATTCACAATTATGACAGTGTTAGATTTTTTTTTTTAATTTTTTTTAGGCAAAGGTATTGTGGGGGGACATTTATCATAGCTTTAAGAAAAGCTCTGAATGATATAATAGAATTATTATCTTTGAAACCCCTCTTCAGGCAGCTACCAATTCCTTTTTTTTTTCCTTCATCTTTGAAAAGTTTTACTGAGAATCCTGAATTGATAATATTACCTCAGATTGTTAAGAAGGTTCAACAGATAGATGCTGCTTTCAAAAGCTCCCATTTTTTATGTCAGCATTTCTTGTTTGCATTTTGAATTGTAGGATTAGGAACTTAGAAGTGCCAAAAAAGTAATATTCATAGCACACTTGGTTTTGTTTTGTTTTGTTGTTTGTTTGTTTGTTTGTTTGTTTGTTTTTCATCAGGCAAAATTTTTACTGACAAGGGAATTCTGCTGCCTTACAGGTCTCTGTATTTCTACCTTGTAAATGGATTCTGATTTAACTTAATAAAAAACATGTTTCTACATTTTATTTCTTTTGAAGTAAGAATAAAAACTAATTAATTAAATTCCAAGTCATCATTCATAGAATAGCCCTTAACAGCTCATTATTTCATGATTTAAGAATGGGCAGTTGAGTCTAGCTGTTCAACATGTTTGTTGCAGCTGCCATAACACCTCCCATGAGTGACAGATATATCACATAAGTTTGTTGTTTTCATGCTTGTTGGCAGACTATATATGTAGGAACTGTGAAAACAGCAAGACAGAGAATGCTTCCTATTAAATTCTATAGGACATCTTGCAGCAAATAAAGTGTCAAATTGTACTCTACAGGAACCTGCAGAACATTACCCAGGAAGACATAAAAAGTCTGTATATGTGTCTGTGAATGAGTAGGGTAGAGAGATGACAGTACTGGAAGAGGAATTACATGTTCCAACACACCTAAGCTGATACTGTGAAATTATACAGTTTATAATTTTACGTTAATGTAGTAGCACATCTGTCTGAGACTATAAAATAATAATAAAAAAAAAAAAGAAAAAAAAATTTGGATCCTAGTTAGCTAAGTTGATTTAGCAACTACATAAAATAATCTTTTTTATTTTTTTCTCCCAAGTTTGAAAATCTCCTTTTGTTTTTTGCTGGAATCATTATTTTCTTCATAGATTATAGATATATGCTGTTTTGTAGTTAAAATGGTGAGTCTGAATTTCTTCTCTGAACTGTAAGTAACTATTTCAGCTGCTTAAGCTATTTCAGATAGATATAGTGTTTCATCTACAGAACATCATGAGTATTCTTTTTCACTGCAGATCTAGGCTTACATGAAATTTGCAGTAGAAGCATGTTGAAAATGGATGAATACCTATTTTCAAAGATAATGAACTCTTACTGTTCCCAAAATTGTATTTTCAGTAAAAGGACTTGAAGAGTGATGTTCTTATTGATAAAGATAAGTAGAAGCACAAAAAGTTTAGTTTACGTATTGCATTGATTAATCCTTGCAGCACCATTTTAATTCTTTTAGACATAAGTATGAGTTGGAGAAGAGAGGTTTTTTTGCTGCCATCATTGTGTTCATGATCCTAATTTTAAGTTTAAAATTTCTGTACTACTTTTTAAACCTTATGCTGTTTATATAGGGCATATAGCTGGCTCATGTTCACTTGATACGTCAGCATTTCAGTTAAATGCTTATTTGTTCTTGTTCTGGTGATATGGTTTTGCATAAAATATAAAAGAGGCACAGAGAGTTCAGCTGACTGAGCAGAGCTGTAAGCAGTTACTTTGGAAAGTAGCACTGCTAAAACAGATTTGCATTGACATCTTGAGTTTTTATAGTTGGTGGTGAACTATAGATTGCCAGGGTATTTTTTAAACTGGGAAAAATTTTAGAGGATACTTCTGACAACTTATCATCATGTGATTCTTTCATTTAGTCTTTTGCTGCCCACCAGAAGATTATGGTGTTGCATAAGATCAGTCCTAAAGCTTATGTTTTGATTTCTAACTTTTCCTTCTGCCCTTCATTCCCATAACAACTATGATCCATTATGCCATAAAAGACAGGTCTAGATTTCACAAACAAACTTAGAAGTTAGCTTCAAATGTAAAGGGAATTTACATGTCTGAGATGTGTAACATTTGCACAGATGGCTGACTTCCTTCAGGTATCTAGTCCATGCCACTGTTGCAACCAAAAGTCATCAGATTAATTCATTCATAAAAAGAAAAGCTAGAATGTTAGGTGAAACCACAATTAATTTAAAATCTTCTATCACTGTGCACATGCTTTATATTGTTTACTGTAGGATGCCACGAACGTGTCTTTGAAGTTGTCATTGTGCGTATGAAGATAGGCTGAGAAAATTGGGGCTGTTCAGCCTGGAGAAGAGAAGGCTGCATGGAGACCTCGTAGCAGCCTTCCAATACCTATAGGGGGCCTATAGGGATGCTGGGGAGGGACTCTTCATTAGGGACTGTGGTGAGAGGACAAGGGGTAATGGGTTCAAACTTAAACAGGGGAAGATTGGATATGAGGAAGAAATTCTTTACTGTGAGGGTGGTGAGGCCCTGGAATGGGTTGCCCAGGGAAGTTGTGAATGCTTCATCCCTGGCGGCATTCAAGGTGGGGCTGGACATAGCCTTGGATGTCATGGTTTAGTGGGAGGTGTCCCTGTTTTCTGTAGCCTGAAGGCTTTCCCAGCCACCACTACTTGCCACCAACAGCAAAGATCTTTAAGCGTTTCCAGGGAATTCGGTGATCTTTCCTAAAGTAAAGTAGCAGGAAAATTATATCAAGGGACTGCAGTCCAGGCTCCTGGTATGATTTAGAATATTATGTACTGGATTCATAAATTGCAGTTGTTACAAAATGAGTATCAATGTTAAAAGAACATGATTTCAGATCACAGGAGGCCTGAATTAAAACTGATTTGTTTGATATCACATTAGGTCTCAAATTTTTGTCAGTCATGGCAGATGTATCACTTCATTAACATTCATGCTTGTTCATATCTGTACCTGAATGGATATCTGAATGCCTTTGGTTTAGAGTGATTTAACAGCAGTATTTTTGGTAAATAATGTATTTAATTTTTACTTAGAGAAAACATGAAATGATACAACATTAAACACTAATGAATAACTGTCTTGTTATGTGTCATACACTTCATAGGAATTTATGTCTTACAGTAAGCACACAGGAAAAGCTCAGAATTTTGACACTCAAGGTAAAAATATCACAGTAGGTTACTAACCCTACTTACAGCCAATGAACTATCCATGAATTTGAAATTAGAAAAACGTTAGGAGTAGCTATAGTTATTTCTTTATATTGAGAAATAGCCATTTGTGTGGAGAAAAGACTTGTCCAATAAGGACATGATCAATAAAAGCAAGGAAGCTAATTTTTCCGTTTATTGTTATGGTCCCAATTACCTGCTATTCCCCTCCTCATGTTCCTTATTTGTATGTCTGGGCAAGCACATATTTTGCGTGGTTCACAGCTATGCAAATATTGACTTGCTGGTCAGTTCAAGCACACGGAAATGAACTGTAAGACCACTTTAGAACACGTTTTTGTATTTGTCTGCCAAATTACAGTTTTCACATTTAATGAGCATGCATTCTGCTTTCCTGCATGTTAACCTTATAAAAGGGCAGATTCTCCAAGTTGCTGAGTTGTGCTGTTGTCTTCTTTTTCTTTTTCTTTTTTTTTTCCAACTTTTCAGAAGGTCAAGATGCACAGTCTTTTCAGATCACTTTGATTACAGCTTATCAGTGAGACCTGAGAATGCTGACTGACTTTAAAGAGGCCTCTTTAGCTGGTGTCCACTCTTTTTATTTACCTTGGGTTTGAAAGGCCAGCCAGCAATTCTATTCAGGACAGCTTAAGGGAAAAACATCAGAACATAATGCTGCGTAACATCAGGTTGTAGTAAAAACTAATTTTCTTGTATTTTTTTAAGTTTCAATATTCAAGTCAATTTTTACTATTTTTCTTGCTGGTGGAACTTTGATATCAAATGTCATTTTAAAGGAAATATAGATAAACATGCCTTTAGCTAATGGAGATTTTTTTCCTTTTCTGTAGTAGAACTTTCTACTTTTAAATAGTTTGTCTTTCTTATAGCTTTATGTTCTTATTGCATAGTTTGCTGATTGATCAACACATATCATTTACCAGTACTGCTTTTCAAAATGGCTTGTTGTGTGTCATAATTTGTTGATGAGATTGAGCGTTTTGTTAACTAACCAGGCATAAGACTTATCTTTTGAGTGTACTTTGCTGATTTAGCTCCATTTTTTTAAGGCTTGGTTTTCATTCTTACAGACTGATTTCTTTATTTAAGCTGTTGATCCTGAGTTTTATAAAAGCAAGTAGATTTTAATAGTTAAATTATCTATGATAATAGTTGAATTTTCAAGCGCCTCTCTTTGACAGCATGGCATATTTAACTGATTAAGAGGATAGCCTGAAGCATTTGGCTGGTGCTGTTTTACCTGATTTGTTAATTGATGTATATATTTAAGCTGAAGACTTTGGCATTTTAATAGTCAAGCATCTAGGAAAACAATTTATAAATCGAGACTTGAGTATGTCTTAAGTGAAATTTCTATTGTGTAGTAATCATGTCTTGTGCTAAGAATTGTTCAGAAAATGCAGCAGTACAGTTTAATAACACATTAAAGCACAAAAAAAACCCTTTGTAAGAGTACATTTTATAAATTATTTTTCCTATATTAATAAAAATTTAGAAACAGGCAGAACAAAGTCTGTGTGATGAATGAATGACAGGATACTTAGAGTTGTTCCTGGGGAGGCAGGTAAGATATCATTGTATTGAATTATATTGTCCAAACCTCAGGCCAATGCAACTTAATGCAAGGAAATAGTTTTCTCTGAAAGATATTCTCCAAACATCTAGTTACTGGGGATTTTTTGTGCTTGTTTTGTCCAGCTTGTTTTTTAATCATTTATTTATTTATTTTCTTCATTACTACTTTAGCATCCAAATCACAGAATCACAGAATCACAGAATAGTAAGGGCTGGAAAGGACCTCAAGATCATTGAGTTCCAACCCCCCTGCCATGGGCAGGGACACCTCCCACTAAACCATGCCATCCAAGGCTATGTCTAACCCCACCTTGAACGCCGCCAGGGATGAAGCATTCACAACTTCCCTGGGCAACTCATTCCAGGGCCCCACCACCCTCACAGTAAAGAATTTCTTCCTCAGATCCAATCTAAACCTCCCCTGTTTAAGTTTAAACCCATTACCCCTTGTCCTCTCACCACAGTCCCTAATGAAGAGTCCCTCCCCAGCATCCCTATAGGCCCCCTTCAGGTATTGGAAGGCTGCTATTCACCAATTTGGCTACAGACATAGCATAGATGACAGTGGCAAAGGCCTCATTATTGTCACAGTAAACAATATATGTATTGCATTCCCTTTGATAAGGGCAATGTGCAGGGGTCAAGCAACATTTGACCTTGGTAAATTCATATTGGCTGTTCTGAATAATCCTTTTGTCCTGCATGTGCTTGGAAATAACTTTCAGATTTGCCCTGTAAATATCCAGGGGACTAAGGTGAGGCTGATCCATCTGTATATCCTTGGAATCCCTTTTTTGCCCTCTGCAAGATGGGCATAACGCCCTTCCACCATCCTCAGGAGTCCACATCACCATGGCCTTTCAAAAATGATGGAGAAAGGTATGACAATAACATTGGCTCACTCTCAACACATTCAGATTCATCCTATCTAGTCTCATGCACTCATGTATTTTGCATTACCTCTGATGTTATCTGTCCTTGTAGGACACAACATCCCTAGTACACAATTTTGGTGCTCTAAGGGACTGGATTTTTACAAGTCTACAGCAAATCTTTTGCTGTAAATAGATCATAGCACCTTACTAGACTTAAAGTTTTTGAAAGAAGTGTCTGGTAATTTTGTATTAGGTATACATAGAATGATGTCATGTCAGGACATCATTCATGTCAATGGGTGTTGGCATATACTGTGATAGTCTGGTTTTGTCGTTGAGTTTGGAATAAAGTTTATCAGTATAGGGTATGTCATGATTGCTTTTTTTGTTTCTTTTACTGGGTCATGAATAGTCATAGTTCTAAATTCTGTGAAAACGTGAGGCAGCACAGGTATACATGTATGCCATGGAAATTGTTTTTAAATTTTTTGTCTTTTCACCATTATTTGTTAAAACTGCAACAACTTAGTTCCAAATAAACTCTTATTCTCTAGGAATGTGTAAGATCTATGTATTCATTCATTTCACGTATTTGATATATAGTTATACATATACAGAACATTTCTAGTATTAACACATTTTATCAATTTTTTAATTTTGCTTTGAGACAAATGCTTTGACTGGGCTTCTCTCAGCAGTTATGTAGTTATGACCATATGTATTTATATGCCATAACTACAACGGGTGCAATATTGAATATGGTAAAGGGGTAAACTCTTGGGAAGCTGGTTTTATGCAATTGAAGAAGTATAAAAGAGGACTGAACCTTGCGTAAAGTGGACTGGATGTAACAGAGACAGAGCAAACCAATAAGCAGGGCAGAACAGCTATGACAAACCATGTGCTGCAAGAAAGATTAGTTTGATATAAGCTTGACCCTTAGCTACTTCATTTGATTCAATTTCACTTTATAATTCCTGGAGGCTTTAGAAGTTGAAACATTTTTGATTTTGCCATTCTGGAAAGCCTCAGGCATCAGCACAAAATTCTATCTCTTATTGTTATCTTATCTTTATTAACATATAAAAAAATTCTTGTGGAATTTTTAGTAATATTTTCAGTGCAGCTATGTAAACTACAGGAAATTCCTAGAGAAAAGCTCTAATAAGTGTTAAGTATGCAACAAATTAGGTTTATGTTGCTGCATGAAGCTTTTATGATTAGAGAAGCTACAGAGTTGAAGAATGTAGAGTACTGATGCCACTTTAAAACCAGAAAGTTTACATACACTTTAAATTACATTTTGCTTAAATATTTTTGAGATTTTTGTCCTTAGACACCACTTGCACAATAGGGTGTGTTTAGATACTGGGACAAAAGAAGAATCTGATTCCCTTCATCTTTCTAGTTCAATAGCAAAACTGCAGATAGCAAACATGAATTATTTATTCAGCACAGAATTCTGCTTGGTATTGGCAGGATGTTTCAGGATATCAGAGGACTGATACACAGCAATTTTTAGGGTAATATGCTCCAATATGTAGAGGCAGGGCAAATAAATACTGAAATGGTAGTACAATGAAAAGGGGCAAATGGGAAATAGGTCATTTAGATGGCCTGAATGATTTGTGTGCACAGTGAAATATAGTATCATTTGGTATCTTGATAGTAAAGATGCAATAATGGCTGCACTGTGCTTACTGATACCATTTCAGATCAGATACTGTGTGGCATTTAAGTATCTACTGGCAGTTCATTCCATCAAGGAATGAAGACAAGCAGGGAAAATCTATAGAAATCTCACACTGATATAACATAATTTTTCAGCCCTGGAGTTTATAGATTATTCTATAAAGAGCAATTATATTCTATTTTTTCCTGTATCTATATTTTAATTGTCCACATTAAATATTTTCAAAATAAACCGAAAGTTTAAATATCTGAAACATGATGGCATATACTACTTGAAGTATGCAGGACTTTCGTGTATGCAGCCCCTTGGAATCATCATTGAGATCGGGAAAGAGAAGAATATATAATGATCACAGTGCAGTTGTTGTTGACAGCAACGTTTCTTCAGATATTACAGTTACCTATATGGATTTCTCTTGTATGTAGGTAGAAGTGTTTAGAATAAATATAACAGTTTCCAGCCAATGAAATATTAAATAAATGTGCGAACACAATACTAAAATATAAATCTCAAATATGACATTCCTAGTCAAAGGCCCATTATGATAGGGTTAAGTACACATTTGCAGAAAGGAGCCTGGGGGTTAGCTGCCACCTTAGTGCCTGCTGGGGTGGTCTGTACTCACAGCTAAACCACACCAAAAAATACGTTTTCTGAAGCACCTGGCTTTTGAAAGATTTCTGTTATTTTGTCACTATTAAGAGATGAACGGATTACATCAAGATTGTTGTTGACAAGTAAATAGTCAATGTCACTGATTCATTATCTGAAATAACACAAAAAACCTAGAGCACTGAAAAACATATTTTGCCACAAGTAAAATCGGTTCTGTCTGTACTTCAGACTTACAAAATTTTAAGCACCATGTTCTCCTTCAGGCCAATGATTTCTCGTCTCATTCATTTAAAACGACTCAGAAGAATAGCTCATTTATTAATTGTTGAAAGTGTAATTGAGTCCAGGCTGGGGAACCAGGAAGGCCTGTGCAAAAGATGTGACTTGGGGCTGGGAATCAGGATGGAATAAAGGAGACATTTGAGGAAGAAAACCTGAAAAGGATTAGAGAGGAAAAGTCAGGACCTGTTCTTTCATTTGAGATAAATCTACCTTACAGGTACACTGAAGTCTCTGATAATTTTTGCTAAAATTATTTCTTAACCTTCAAGCTTTAAGGGATGTGTGAAAATGCTGTGGAAATGTAGCTATTGAAGTTGCTTCTCCCATTAGAGACTTCTCTGTCAGGGAGAATAAGTGTTTTTACTGAAAGCCATGAGTCTACAGAATTCTTGCCATGAAGTTATGTTTTCTTCCATCCACACTTGCTTACAGGCAAGCATCTGTAAGAGAAGTAGTCCATAAGCAAATTTCCCAGGCTTTAATTGTATTGTTGGAATCAGTAGATATAAGCCTTTGTTGTTTTGGGTAGTGATATTTTTGTTTGGTTTTAGCACTGTGAGAAGAAAGGTAGAAAACAGAACCACAGGAAAAAGATGTTATCTTTGTTGCCTATTTTTTATCTTGTTTTGTTTTTGGCTTGGCTTGGATTTGGTGTTTGGTTGTGGGTTTGTTCTGGGGTTTTTTAGGTTTTCTACTTTTTAAAGCATACTTGGCATGACAGAATTGAGAATGTGGAAGTCAGAAAGGTGCAGTAGGGGAGAACTGATATGTATTTGGCTTTTACTAAATTTGCTAAGGTTTCAGCTCAAAGAAACCCTTTTTATCTCATCCCTGATAGAACTGTCAGCACTGATCAAGTTTCCTAAACACACATGAAAATTGACTTGTTCTCAACTCCATCACTGCTTTTCAATACTTACGTATTGTCTCTTTGCTCAGTTAAAAGTGCTCTGTCTTCATGGCAGTTTTTGTAAATCCAAGTTGAGTACACCAAACTTGTAAGGTAGCAAAGAGTGTTATCATTCATTCAGGCTTGTGTAGCCACTTGTGAGAAGCCATCTGCATAAACTGTAGAGCTTAACTCTCCATCATCCAATGTCACGCCTTCCAGCTCATCTCTCCTTGTGTCCAGTTTCAGAGCATGATGGAAAGTGACACTGATTCTGTGCCCCTTTGTGTTCCACCAAACCCTGACTTTAATCAGCTGCTTGATTTTCCAGTCATGTTGTGGTGTGGAAAGGTTCTTCCTGTGTAGCTTTTACAATTGCAATTGGAAGAAATTGTCAGCTTCCCCCACACACATCTCCCCCATCCCAGCACATAAGATGCATTAAGTATTTTCCCCTACTCTATTCAGGTTCTCAGCTTGTTCCATTACCATAGAATCCTTACACCAAAGCCACTTAATGCTATAATACCTTCAAATGGAGTCTAAGTTTTTTTCTGCTAGCATTTATGTAGCAACAGAAATTCTTACACTCCATGGAAAATAACTGTGACAAATGTGCAGGAAAGCGGGGGAAGGTATCAGACGTTATGAGGAGTAACAAATGAAATGCATTTGGAATTTCTTGTTTTGTGTAATATGGCAACAACTTTTTTATTTAGCTGCATAAGAGAATTCTTACAAGCATAGCAGCATGAATGTTTCAAGCGCAAAATTATTTCATGGAAAGAAAATGAGAAGCAGTGCAGTAACAGGTTCTTCTGCTAAGGGCTACAATGTACAAGTGCATTACATGCAATATCTGTATTTGTTATTAAAAAGAACTCAAAGATCCCTTTTAAAGGCTTTTTTCTGACAAGTTTTTCATTAAAACCCAGTTCTTGTTATTAAGCACATCATTACATCATTAAAATTAAATAAGTCTTGGGGAAAGTAATAATTTGACAAAAAAACCACTCTTGATTAACTTTTTTTTTAATAGGTCTGTTAAAAAGAGAGTTATAGTCTGAGAAATAACATTATAAACTAAGTATGTTTTCATTATCTTACTTTTTTAATTTATATACTCAGAAGTTCCACATGGATATAGTAGTTTGGGAAATCTTTAAATTATTAAAGAAACCATTTTCCCAAAGCTTGTATGCCTTGATATAACCACAGTATGTTGTTATGTAATATTCAAGGAATAGATTATAGCAATTGGTTTTTGGCTTGCTAACATTACCTTCCTTGGTACTTGTATTAACTTTTAAAAATAGCAGACATTAAGATTTAATTAATGTTTTTTAAATGTCTTAAAATATCACATACTATTAGAAAATCAGGTACCTACGACTTCAAACCTTTTTCTTCGCTACACACATCTTTGAAATGTTAGATTCAGGGAAGGGGGAGGAAACTAAATATAGACTATTTTAGGATGTTGAACATCCACCTCAGACCATGGATTCAGGTCTACCTATGAGATGAAATGGGTCTTCATGTTATGGTTTCTACTGTCTTCAAGGACATCTTATCTCAGGACAGCTAGAAGTTATGTGGGCTGCCTGCACTGGGCAAAGTTGTTCTAAACAGATTCTTGGTTTCAGAATTGACTACTTTGGAACCTAGTAACTGAAATCATTGGTAGACATGTCTTCTACTGTGGCACAAAGAAGAAGGCTGATCTTTGTGCAGTCTGGCATGTGATGGGTGGTAGTACCACATGACATCATGCTGATCCTCTTTTGAGAGGGTTTACCTGATGGGTGAGAACCTGATGGCTCTTTCAAAAGGGCTTATCTGCCTGGTCAAAATGTTAGTTGTGATTGCTTTTTCAGCCAAAATTTCCATTGGTGATTAATTTAAAGCACTTTTGTCAATCTAAATGACTTTGGCAATATTGTAGTACGAAGCAAATAAACAGAAATTGAAAAGCTGTATGTCTTTCTAGATCTAAAAAGAAATAACTATTTCCTACATCATGAAAATCTCAGAAATATTCTCCAATCAGAAGGAAAAAAAAAAAAACAAACACAAAACAGCAACAGCAACAAGAAAAAATCCCCCAAACAAACAAAACCCAACCAAGGAGAACTCTTGAAAAGATTATGCCATACAATCTTTATGAGCTGATGAATGGCATAATTTTGGAGTAATGCTTTACTTAGGGTTTCTTTTGTTTGTTTTGCAATTGTTAAATTGTTGTTTTTTTTCTAGGAAAAAAAATGAGAAAAGATAAAAATAAGCTTTTTTTTTCTGAGTATACTATGACATATGAAGAACAGATACACAGACAGAAATATAGAATCATAGAATCATAGAATCATAGAATAGTAAGGGTTGGAAAGGACCTCAAGATCATCGAGTTCCAACCCCCCTGCCATGGGCAGGGACACCTCCCACTAAACCATGCCATCCAAGGCTATGTCCAACCCCACCTTGAATGCCACCAGGGATGAAGCATCCACAACCTCCCTGGGCAACCCATTCCAGGGCCCCACCACCCTCCTGTTAATTCTGTTGTTCTCTGTCTGCCACGACACACTATGTGTGCTATCTGTTCACAAACAGTAACTATGGTTTTGGAGAATTGGTATGGTAAAAAGATCCATTCTAAGACACGTAGTGGATCCTTTTCCCTTGAATCCCATTGACCTATTAATCCTTTGAGGGACTTAGGTTCTTGGATAACAGACAGAGTAACTGGGAGTTGGTAATCTATCCTTGCAGCTTGTCGATCGGTTAAAGCTCTGTTAACTTGTTCAATAGCATACTCAGCCTCCGGAGTTAACTGTCGGGGTGAGCTGAGGGCAGGTTCTCCCTTCAATAATTCAAACAGAGGTCTAAGGGTATCGTTGTCTGTACCTAAAAGGATTCGTACCCAATTTATAGTGCCAGTTAATTTTGGTACATCATTTAGGGTGTTAACTTTGACATCGATCTTTAGCAGTTGAGGCACTACAGTCTGCTGGAGGATTTTCCATGCCAGGTATTTCCATGGGGGTTGCTGTTGTACCTTTTCAGGAGCAACAACTAACCCGTGCTTTTCAAGGCAAGATTTAGTGCTGGAAGCGGTTTCTAAAAGTTTCTGTGGTTCCTGACAGGCTAACAAAATGTCATCCATATAATGATAGCAAATAGCTGTTGG
This sequence comes from Amazona ochrocephala, assembly GCA_039720435.1. Classification (NCBI taxonomy): domain Eukaryota; kingdom Metazoa; phylum Chordata; class Aves; order Psittaciformes; family Psittacidae; genus Amazona; species Amazona ochrocephala. The sequence goes on from CM077879.1 coordinate 71,226,907, forward strand.
ATATGTCTGTCTTATCTCTGATAATGCCTTGGCCACATATAACTGACATATTGTCGGACTGTTTTTCATACCCTGTGGTAATACAGTCCAATGACACCGCTGTGCTGCTCCCTGATGGTTAACAGAGGGAACAGAAAAAGCAAACCTTGAAGCATCTTCAGGGTGTAGGGGAATAGTGAAAAAACAATCTTTGAGGTCCATAATGACAATGTTCCAATTTTTTGGTATCATGGTTGGGGAAGGCAAACCTGGCTGTGTGGCTCCCATGTCGTCCATGACATTGTTAATTGCACGAAGGTCATATGCTTGTAAGATAGCTTTCAGACATCATTCTACAGCTGAAACAATGGTCATCCCTGAACATTTGCAAAGTAGTTCACATTTATAAGGTGTATCCCTTCAAAGGCATTCAAAAGGCCTCATCAAGCAGGCTATGTTTGATGCGAGGTCATACATTGGAAACCATACAGCACTTTGTAAATCAATGTTTACCTCAATTGTTTCTTGAAAAATGTATGCAAGGTCAAATTGTAAGCACAACTTAACTCATCATGGTTATGTAGCAATTTTTGCTTTCCAGACATAAATTATAGGAAAAAATACGCTTGTCCTGCAGGCAAAGTCACTTGTCCTGGAGACTCTGCAACAATTTAGTTATTTTCTCCTATTTGGCAAGGGAAATGTAATTCAAAATAGATAAATATAGAATAGTTCAAAGTAATTTTTCAGACCAACCTGAAGGTTTGGGTTGAAAATCAGTAATGTTTTGCATACAATTTATCCAAGTTAAAACTCAGATTTGGCTAATGACTGGTTATATTAGCTTTTTGCTTCATCTTTACAGATTAACAGTCATATAAAAGATACACAGAACTGATCAACATGATTGCCGTAGTTAAGAATTACAGGCAGCTCTTGAGATGCGTGAGATCTGAAATGAAGCAGTAATAATAAAAAAAAAAATAAGCATAAGCTTTTGCCATATTGCTGTCGCTCTCAGGGAGCGGAAATCAATGGATGAAATTTAGCATATTTTGCAGCTCTGATAAACTGTACAATGTTCAGCACAGTTGCAATAAAAATGGTGAGAAGGGAAGTACGCAGTGCAAAGTGTGCATATTCTAACAGATTTGCCTCTGGCAGGCATTAAAGCACTTCTGACTAGCAACAGTGAAAATTAACCATGTGGCCTTTTGTCTTTTTCCTGACAAGAGCTTACAACCTTTTCACGTCTTCCAAGATGAATAAATGATTGCCTCCAGAGGATCTGGTTAAGTTTATCTTCAGAAGTGTCTCACTCACATTTGAAGTCAAAGATAGCAAATGCTGTTCTTTTTCATCACTTCTCAGTAAAACATTAGAGATTTTTTGTTCTGGAGACTTGAAAACATCCAGCACTACAGATATTGCTATCAACAGATAGCGTCTATCTGTTAATAGTAATAACTGTTACTTGTTGCAATAGCAATCACTTATAGGCAAAGTTAAAATTTTAAAATATTTAGTAGCATTTTAGGACAATGAAAATTGTTCAAAACAAAGAGGTTATCTGATATTTTCTACTTTATCATATTTCCTGGGAACAACTTTCCTTTTAGAAAGTTTTTATGTGCTTTAGTTTTGATAGAGGTCTTACTTCTGTACTGTAATTGTATTATTTTGTTTACAGCATTTCTATATATTTATACTTCATATTGAATTGATGAAGTATGGTTGATCAGACTAACACCTTCTGCTCTTAGCTGCTTGAGTATGCATTGTTAAGCAGTGTGTGGCAAGATACATGTCGCTATTTAAAGTCACTCTGTGGCTTCTGCCTATTCTGAAATTATTTTGAACTTTTAAAACCACTAAAAAACCCACCCAAATCCATAATTTAAAGTTTAATCACAATAATTATTTTATTATTTTACTCTATTAAACAGGAAGGGGAAAATGCAGTCAATTAGTATAATTTTGCTAACAAAAGAATTCAGGAAATGCTACTTCTTCAATTGCATTTGAAATATCATGGAGTTATTTAGTCCCATCTAAAACTCCTTTTAGGTACACCAACTCAACAGAATTCTGCAGAATAGCTTAAGCTACACAGAGTAGAACTTTGGAATAGTCTGTGGCCAGTCTGCCTAAGAAGTGGACTTTAGAGCTTGGCCTTGTCCTGGAAAATTTGACCCTGCAGTAAACTGCGAGAGCTCTAAAGAAACCCATCTAGTGGGATTCAGAGATCAACAGCTCTGCAGCAGACCAGGTATGCCACACTGAAGTTCCAAAATCCTTCTCTTGGAATAATTTGTAACCCTCCTTTTAACCAAAGCATATCCCCTAGCTTTGCTGTAAGGATCTTTGGAAGCCAAAGTACAACTTCCCAGGCTTCTCCATGTTTCTTGGTGAATGGATGCAGAGCTAAGGGGCTATGGGCTTGACTTGTGAGTCAGTCTTCTAGGAACCATGGCCAAAGGGTGGTTCTGGCATGGTAGATCAGAGAAATCATAGAATCATAGAATCATAGAATAGTCAGGGTTGGAAAGGACCTTAAGATCATCTAGTTCCAACTCCCCTGCCATGGGCAGGGACACTTCCCAATAAACCATGCCATTCAAGGCTAAGTCCAACCCCACCTTGAACGCCACCAGGGATGAAGCATTCACAACTTCCCTGGGCAACCCATCCCAGGGCCTCACCACCCTTACAGTAAAGAATTTCTTCCTCATATCCAATCTAAACTTCCCCTCTCTAAGTTTGAACCCATTACCCCTTGTCGTCTCACTACAGTCCCTCCATGAAGAGTCCCTCCCCAGCATCCCTGTAGGCCCCCTTCAGATATTGGAAGGCTTCTATGAGGTCTCCATGCAGCCTTCTCTTCTCCAGGCTGAACAGCCCCAACTTAATGCAGGCTCCAAGAAACTTCCTGGAAAACATGAGTGATAGCATGCAATACTAATACAATAGTATCTTCAGCATAACGGTGACTGTATACACTTTGTGGTTTTTGAAGTGTTTATGTGTTAGCTCATTTAAAAATCTCAAAAACCGTACATACGAAAATTGAAACAAACTCACTGAAACATCTTTGAAACCTCAGATTTCATAATTCTTCACATAATTGTTTGTTCTTCAGCTGATAAATGAGCTACATATATGTGATATGGAAGGGAAAAGAAATCATAGCACTACATCAAATACATATGAATTTGCAGTATGCGAGTCAAGTTTGAAGCAGAGAGAAGCAAGTGCCTCTTAGAGGAAGTTAAGGGCTTATTAGGCCAACATTAATGATATTAGGCTGTAAAAGACTACTTTACAATCCAGTGACAACTTTCATTTCACTACAAAACTACATGATCAATACAGGTTTCAAGAACCCTTCAAAATCTCTTTTTATAGAAAGATTAAGCAAGCAAAAGAACCCAAACAGCTCAGTTCCCACTGGTGCAGATTTTAGGAAAATGACGACCTATGTCAATCTGATGTTTTTAGTAAGAACTGGCACATTTTGACATTGTGATTATACATTTTCTGTATCTAGCTGTACAGCTAGCAGACATAGATACATAGCCAAATAGTGCATTCAGACAAAAACTGTAACAATGGGCATTCAGACAGAAAAGAGGAAAAGCTTTCTTACCTTGAGTACAGCCAAGTAGTGTAGCAGGCTGCCCAAAGAGCTTGTGCAGTCTCTATCCTTTGGGTTTTTCAGGATAAAGACAAGCCAAAGCTCAGAGCAACCTAGTCTGACCTCAGAGGTGACCATCCTGTGTTCAGGAGGTTGGAGTAAACACCTCATGAGGTTCCTTCCTACTTAAATTTTCCTGTGATGTAAGTTTTATTTATTTATTTATTTTAAATTGATCAGACGGGTTGATTGCTGAAAACACGACCCCTGAAAATATTCAGGCTTAAGCTTCCTTTGCTAGATCTTCCTATTTAGGCTGCATCTTTAAATCAAGGAATTTTGAAAGAGTGGGGCCTGATGAAGAACAGAGGCAGCATTATAAACACTCTCGCATGTGTTTGTAGTTTGCATATTGTGTATTTCAAACCATATCAAGGACAGCAACAGTCTATTTGCACAGATGTCTTCAGCGAGAAGACACAATACTTAGCTGGCAAGTTAGACAATGGCTAATAGTTTAGCTTCTTACAATACACTATTGAATTAAAACATGGGGAAAAAAACCCAGGTCAATTGTATATCATTAAGTCTGGAATGCTACAAAAGAATAAATGTCACCTGATTGCAGTGAGGCTCTGCTATAGAGAACCTTGATAATTCTGGGGTCACCAGAATTGCAGTCAGAAGTGTCAGCTGCTACTCCTTTTACTAGCTAAAATATCTCAGATTTTCCAAACACAAAGAAAAGTACAAAAGTAATAAAATAAGCAGAATGTCTGGGTTGGTCTGATTTTCAGGGAAGCTGATGCAGCCAACCCAGAACTTCAGTGGATTTGTCCAACAAGGAGAGAAAGAACTCCTTCTAGAATGGAGGGATTTTGGCTGAATTAATCCCAGTCTGAGTCATTTGAGATTTTGTAATGTTGTTATAAAGATAACTTGGTGTCATGGGAAATAAACTATAAATCAAGGTATTTCAGATTGTGCTGGACTTATAACACAGCAATGGCATGGCTATGGTCATAGGCATATCAACTTTAGGACAGGAGTAAGTGAGGGTAAATACCTCATATACCAATTTCTCATATTTTTTTGCGTTTTCAAAATGCCCGTAAACCTTACAAAGGCTTTAGTCTTCTTTATTTCTCTACATGAAAGCACAGGCCAAGCTATAATCTAGCCTTCTGTGATCAGAAAGCACTCCAAAAAGGCTGTGAAAGTCATGCATAGTTATTTTGAATTATAAAGGATAATTATTTACAAGCTGGAATGCAAACTGGATTACTTTATTTTTTCTTTCTAGTTCTGACTAGTGTTTAGCTCAACAATTCAATTTTATTTAGAGCAATGCCTTGGTGACTTCCTATGTTACCTTATTTTCTGATTTTCCTGGCTTTCTCTGGTGGTTGTATGTAAGTGAAATAATAGTAAAATAAGAAAAAAATTCCAAATGTTAAATATGGGCATTGCGAGTCTTCAACTGATCTGATTTATGACAGTTCAGAATATATTATCTTATTTGAAGGTACAGCCAATGCTGTTGTATCTTGTTCCTTGTCTCTGGATAACCACCTAAAAGGTAAAATCTCCGTTCATACACCATCTTGGTGTACAAGTAAAACAACGTTTTAAAAATCCAAATACAACACAACACTTTTCTATGTTACTTTCTTCTTTCTTCTACTCTCTCTAAATGTAGAGTTAAGTAAGGTGGTGAGGCAGAATGTGGGTTTATTTCAAGACTTTAAAGAAATATTTAATTAGGATTTAGCACATACATTTTATGTGTTATTTAAAAAACAAAAAGCATATGTGATAGCTTTATAAATTTAGTGTTCATTATAATAACTTCAACATAAACAAATATAGTTTGCTCTAAGCTTAAAACATGTTCTTTAATACTTCAAAATAAGGGTAGTTAGCCTGTATCACAAGGAATAGGGCTTTACTTGTTTAGAATTCGTGCTTATTATAAAAAGTGGAGGGTGCTGCAGCATTTCAGTATACAATTCAACTACGGCAGTGCGGATAACGTCGATCTCTTCAAACAGACTTATGAAAGAGGATTTCTGAACAAGTGCTGTTGGCTCCCTCCAATGGCAGGAGGTTACTATTGCTGGGGCCATGGTTTCTCTGGAGTAAAAGCTTACAGATGGAAACAGCAAACCTGAAGTACCAACAATTTCATAGCCCCGTGAAATGATTAATCAGTTTCCTTATTATGTACTACTTAAAAAAAAATAAACTCGTGGGGTTTATGATTTGAACAGTAAAAAATAGTAAATCATGGACAGGATTTTTTTTTCCTTTGTAAATTGAATCTCTTTGGGTTGGAGCAGTACATTCATAAAATGTGCGCCTTAATAGATTAAATACATTTTTCTACCATCAGAGGTGAAAACTTTAGAGAATATTTAGATTATGAAGTTTGAGACTGTGTCTGCTCTACTGTAGATAAATACTACACAGATAATTTTTTAATGTGTTTTGTCACTTAGTATAGGACAGTTATTTGCCGCCTCTGTGGGAGAAAACTTTCTAAGAAACTTATCAGATAATTTTACTAAATACTAAACATGGCCTACAAATAAAACCCAAATGTTCCTTGTTACCATTGAGACAAATTTTGCAACGTAGTTCACGCTACGCAAGAGAGAGGACTTTCCTCATCTCTAATTTGGCCTCTGGTCAAACACTGAGAATATCAAGCAACTTCACTCTATTTTAAAAAATATTTATTATTTTCAAAGAACAATCTCTTTGTTGGCAATAGGGGATAGTGCTTTACAACACTGAATGTAACTGATGCTACCATGAAAATACAAGGTATAATGAGAAAAACATTGTAAACTCAATCAGACAAATAATCCTTTCAAGTGAAGATGACTTTATCTCTCTTCAGAAAAGCCTTGCACCACTTAAATGCATTAAAAACTAAATTTATTCAAAACTAAACATATTCTAAGTAACTTACCAACTCTTAAATTCATTGTAACAAAAATGTGAATTTATTGATATTAAGGTTTGTGCGAAAGACAAAATTACTAAATTGTGAGCATATCTGATTTCTATTCATCAGTATGTATAAATAGTCATATAACCAACTTCTAACCCAAAGGCCCTTACTAGTAGGGTTTTTTTTCTCTGTAATTTTCTTAGTCATATAGAATCATAGAATGGTTAGGGTTGGAAAGGACCTTAAGATCATCAAGTTCCAATCCCCCTGCCATGGGCAGGGACACCTCCCACTAAACCATGCCATCCAAGGCTATGTCCAACCCCACCTTGAACGCCGCCAGGGATGAAACATTCACAACTTCCCTGGGCAACCCATTCCAGGGCCTCACCACCCTTACAGTAAAGAATTTCTTCCTCAGATCCAATCTAACTTCCCCTGTTTAAGTTTGAACCCATTACCCCTTGTCCTTTCACTACAGTCCCTAATGAAGAGTCCCTCCCCAGCATCCCTATAGGCCTCCTTCAAATACTGGAAGGCTGCTACGAGGTCTCCATGCAGCCTTCTCTTCTCCAGGCTGAACAGCCCCAATTTTCTCAGCCTATCTTCATACGGGAGGTGCTCCAGTCCCCTGATCGTCCTCGTGGCTCTCCTCTGCACTTGTTTCAATAGTTCCACGTCCTTTTAATGTTGAGGACACCAGAACTGCACACAATACTCCAAGTGAGGTCTCACGAGAGCAGAGTAGAGGGGCAGGATCGCCTCCCTTGACCTGCTGGTCACACTCCTTTTGATGCAGCCCAGGATACAGTTGTCTTTCTGGGCTGCAAGTGCACACTGACGGCTCATGTTTATTTTCTCATCGACCAACACCCCCAAGTCCTTCTCTGCAGGGCTGCTCTGAATCTCTTCTGAGTGAGTGTTAATATTTGACTGAGGTATATGGACCCCACAGTACTTACAGAATCCCAGATGATTTTTCTTGTACTTGTTTTATCAAACATTGATTTCTTTTGTATATGCTGGATTTTGAAGATTGTAGGCTATCTTCTGGCCCTCACCTCTCTATCTCAAACTTCTCTCCTATGTGTTCTGGGAGTTACTACTCTTGTCTATTTGATCTCCTGACCTCTGAGGGATAGCTATCAACAGATTTTATCACGTGATTCTCAAAAAAAAATGCACTTTATAATAAATGCTAAAATTTGAGTGCTAAGTAATTAATTGTAGCATTTCTTGATTCCCCTGGCCCTTCAACATTTCTCTCAAAAGTTAGACTTCTCATGCATATTGCATTTTTCATCTTTTGTTTAAACTGGCTCTGTTATCCACCAAAGCATGTCAGCTATTGCACTGTCAAATGAATTGACTGACTAAAGTGATTCTTGCCCCTTGTTGCATACTGCCTTCTCTGCAATAGACGCTTGTATTCTGGCTAGTGTCATAGATTAGTTGGTGGGGAGAGGGGGGTGGGGGTTGGGATTTGCGTTTCCATTGCACAAATATGTTAGTGAATTAACCTTATAAGTATTAAGTCTTACATCTGCTCTTTAGCTCTTCAGCTCAGACTATATCACAAGAGCCTTAACTTTTGTTTTCCAGGGTACATCTTCCCTAAGTCTTTAGAAGATTGAGTTTTTTCCTGCTAATCTTTTATGGTTCCATCATTTGTTTTTTGGTTGTTTTGTGTGTGTGTGTTTTTTTGTTTGGTTGGTTTTGGTTTTGTTTTTTTTCCTCTCTGTCGGACAAACCATAAAACTATTTGACTTTCTTCAACTAGTGAAGAAATCCACTGTCATTACTGGTGGCTTTATTGACTCTTCAGAATTGGCATTGCGTGTTTACTGTGGTGAGGAATATATGGGATTTATGTGTGTGTGATTAAGTGGTTAAGGGAACAAAGATATTTAACTATTCAGATAATCCCTCCAGGAAATATTTTTCCATCCTGAAGTTGGACAGAAATAGAATTGATAACTTTGGACGTCTTGAATTGTTTCATCAGTCAAATAATAAAACTCAAAATCCAAACAGTAGTGATGACCTGTGTACCACATATTCAAATTTACTTCAGTTTATGTAGTATAATTTAGAAAGCATTTCCGAATGTAGAAAAAAACTAGCAGACAGCCCCAAATCCCTAGATTAACGAAGCACTAATACAGACTGTACAGTTTTGTGATTATTGAAGCCTTTCTACAACAGGAAGTGTAAGAATTATTTTTGCTGTGTACATTTCCAAAGGCTTATACTATTAATAACTGTACAGCCATTTACTAACAGACAACCCTTTCACAAAGAAACTCGTCTAATGTTGCGCAGAGATGAATGATAAAGAATCAAACAATCTCTTTAACCTTATTGGTTGTCCTGATCTCTTCAAGCAACTGGGTATTATTGATTTCATACTCAATTTATTCCTGACGTTATTCATGGCAGCATCATCCCTTATGTCATATGTTGTAGATTAAGTAGATCTGTTTAAAAAAAGATAGGCGAGGATTTTGCTCTTAATGGATCACAGTGCCTTTTTGAAACAGTTTCTGGGTGCTGCATCTGCATTTGTCTTCCATTTTTATGCCATTTCCTGGTGTTTTCTGCTTCTACCTGTGCTCCCAGATTTACTACTGTCTCCTAAAATGCGCTTGAGTGTACTTCCTCAAGCTACCTTCTGTTTTGGGAATTCCTTGAAAGTAATCCTAAAGGTTATTTTCTTCGTGATCTCAAATCATAACCCAAGACACATCACAGTGAATGTGATTCAGTTATAAAAAATAAGTATACCCAACCCACTTTCCTTCCCACAAACCAGATGATGCTCTGTTCCAAGGGTCAATGCAGATATCAGCCTCCTGTCTTTGAAACCTATGAACAAGGATTGTTGGCAGAGCTGTATATGCTTACAATGTCTGTCGCAATCTGAAGAAATGATTTCACATAAAAATTGATAAAACCTGGTTATGCAATACAGCATTTTTTCAGTTCTTCTGACAGCATCTTTGCTGAAACAATCACTTCAGTGGGAATTGAATTGCTTAAAAATTACATAGTATGAACGTACTTGGGCAGCTGAAAACCCTGACACAATCTGAAAGAAATAATGTTGGTGAGTTCTCCTGGGCAGGCCTTGTCGAGGACTTGAAGCTCCCTCGGGGCAAATTGCTGCTCGGAGGTGAAGCGCGTAGATGCCGAGCCTCCCCCCCCCCCCCCCCTGCCCGATCAGGCGCTGCAGGCCTCCCCTCGCGAGACAGTCAGCGGCTGACTCAGAAGGGGCGGCGCCAGGAGGACCAGCGGCAGATTCAACCCGGACATCATCAGCCATTTCCGGCCCATTGCTGAGGTGACTGTCTCGCGAGAGACCATAAAGAAGGACTACAGAGCTCTGGGAGAGGTGGTTAGGGGCTCTGGAGCACAGATTGTCTTTTCGTCAATTCTCCAGGATACAGGGCAGGACCTTGAAAAGGCTAGGAGGAATGGCCAGGTTAATAAATGGTTACAAGGATGGTGCTATAGTCAGGGGGTTGGGTACCTTGACCATGGGACTCAATATAGTAGGCCAGGTCTCCTGGGGGCTGGTGGAGCTGGTCTGACAAAGAAGGGGAAGAGTGGATTTGGTAGGAGGCTTGCCAGACTGGTCAAGGATGCTTTAAACTAGATGTGTTGGGGGAGGGGGGCATCATTCCATCCCAACACACCCAGTCGGTTGCCAGCACCTACAGTAAACGTTCGGAGCAATGTAGAGATATTCCAGCTGCTCCAGCCAATGAGCCGGCTTCAATTGGATCTCGGCTCAAATGCCTCTATACAAATGCCCGTAGTATGAGGAACAAACAAGAGGAATTAGAGATGTGTGCACATCTACGGGGGTATGATATCATAGGCATCACAGAAACATGGTGGGATGGCTCCTATGACTGGTGTGTTGGAATGGAAGGTTACCGCCTCTTTAGGAAAGACAGGCCCGGCAGACGGGGAGGGGGAGTTGCTATTTATGCTAGGGATAGGCTAGAGTGTATGGAACTCTGTCTGGGGACAGGTGAGCAGTGGGCAGAGAGTTTGTGGGTCAGGGTTAAAGGGAGAACAGCGATGGGTGACGTTATTGTGGGGATCTGTTACAGACCGCCTGACCAAGGGGACTTGCTGGACGAAGCGCTCCATAGGCAGATAGGAGCAGCCTCACGCTCGCAGGCCCTTGTTCTCATGGGAGACTTCAACCACCTGATATCTGTTGGAGGGATGGTACGGTCTGGCACAAGCAATCCAGAAGGTTCCTCGATTGTGTGGAAGACAACTTCCTTCTGCAAGTAATAGAGGAGCCGACAAGGAGAGGTGCAATGCTTGACCTCGTCCTCACCAACAGGTAAGGGCTGGTTGGGAATGTGACGCTCCAGGGCAGCCTTGATTGCAGCGATCATGAGATGGTTGAGTTTGAGATCCTCAGGACAGTGAGGAGAGCGTGCAGCAAGCTCACTGCCCTGGACTTCAAGAGAGCAGACTTTGGCCCCTTCAGGAACCTGCTCAGTAAGGTTCCATGGGATACAGCCCTAGAGGGCAGGGGGGCCCAAGACCGTTGGTTGATATTCAAGGCTCACCTGCTGCAAGCTCAGGAGCGATACATCCCAACTAGAAGGAAGTTCAGCAGGAGGGCCTGGAGACCTCCTTGGATGGATAAGGAGCTGCTGAGCAAAATTTGAAGGAAAAAAGAGGCTTATAAAAGGTGGAAGCAAGGTCAGGCGGCCTGGGAAGAATACAGGGATGTTGCCCGGGAAGCTAGGGACCAGGTTAGGAAAGCTATTTCCCTACACAGAAATAAGAATTGTTGGTTTCCATATGTTTATTTTCATGAATTTATGAAACAAGATGAACTTATGGATTGTTTTTTTAAAATACATGTTTTTATCATTTCTAATTTCTTCATGGTTTTGTATGATATAACTGTATAACCTGCTTATAGCTGTAAGTTTTTTATAAGAAAAAGCTTCAAACATTAAACATTCTGTATGTTCATATTGTATGCACATCAATGGAAGATTAAATTTCGTGTGAGAAAAAAAAGGTGTTTCAGCTGTTGTGTACAGGTTATTTTGAAATTTGGAACAGTTGAAAACCACGGGGTGTATGCAATGTACATCTAAGATAAGTGCATGACTAATTCCAAGAATAAAGACTTGCTTTGTGTCATAAAATTGCAGTTTCTGAAAGATATGTCTCTCCTTTTCAATCCATTGTTGTACCCCTCTCTTGCCTGTTAGCACCAAAGGGTAATCTAAGAGAACAGGCGCACATAGTTTGCTGAGATATTTTGATCTTCTGCGTGTAATGAGTAAGAAATAGAACTAGGGTCCGAGCAGAAATATGAAGTTGACAAGACATCTTAAAGAACTACTCTTACTTTACCATAAATATCTTATTTATAAGCCCATTAAAATTGTTTAAGCTATGAGTGAGCACACTATTTTTTTTCCATATCTTGGTAATGGTTGGGATAGCCTACATGAAAAATAATGCAATCCAATGCCTCCTACTGTTCTTATCTCTGTCTTATCTGTGCTGTGTCTGCAGCAAAGTTTTTTTTCCTTTTTTCTGCTCTTTGAATTAGACTGCCTTAGCAACTACCTGTTCTGACAAGTCACTTGTGTCGATAATGTGGAGTGGTTATGGAGGGCCACAATACCTGAAAAAAGTCTTGAGAATCAGAAATGTTTTTGAGTAGTTGAAGGTGTCTTATTTATTTATTTATTTATGTATTTATTTATTTTAATCTATCTATAGGCAAAGACTTGATCCTGAATGGGAAGCTGGTGTGAGGTATTGAGAAAGTCCTCAGATTCTTTCATGTAAAGGGAGCAACTAATTCATTTTGAGATGCCTTGGAGGTTTAATTATATTTTCAGAATTTATTCCTTATACATATAAAACACTTTTTGTAAGTTCAATGCATTATAGATGTAATAATACCGATTCTATGGGGAAAGACATACACAACAGCCAGAAAGCAGGCTCCTAGACAAGGCGTACATGTGGCAGGCAGACGTGATTTATCCAAAAATACTGCATCTACATTCAAACTATAGTAAACAAATTCTTCTGTGGTTAGCTAAATCATAATCATTTAAATCAGGAATAACTTTTTTGAGGAAAAGATCATTAACTATGAAAGGAAACAAAGAAAGAAACCAACCCAGGTATGGCCAATGTTGGAGTAAAAGGTAATATTTCAAGCTGCTAGGGTTAGCAGCCATCCTTGTATATCATCAAATTCAACTGGTTTTTGCTGAATGTTTACAGCTATGATTATCTGAATTCTAAGGACAAAATGTGAAATGTTCCTACTTCTGCAATGCTGCTGCTAGGTAATGCTACAGTATAAATCTCACTCCTTCTTTTTGGCTTCTATAGATTGTTAGGAGAATTAAATGCTCATGATAGCACTGCCAGAGTTGGACTTGGTGCCAGCTGACCTTTCTCATGCATTTCTCCAGCCTCGCCTTCAAAATTCAAATTCCTGCAGAGATGTCACTGAGCTAAAATGCAATATGCAGAGACCTCTAGAGACTGGAAAGCTAAACTACACCTAATGACATGCAGGCATAGCTCTGTGGTGTGTAGTAATGAAATCAGTTGGGGAGCTATAAAGCAGACTATAAAGGGAACAGGTAGCATTCAGACTGTTTTAATCTGTGCTGTAAAAGTCACGTTCTTGAAAGTGATATAGTTTAGCGTATTTTCTTTAAAGGTAGTCAACAAAGTATGGTAAAATATATTCGCCAAAGGTCAACAAAAGTAAAATATATTTCATTTTTATGATTAAAAAAACCAAACAACAAAACCAAGCCCTGAATGCATTCGATGCTTTGCTTGTGTAAAAAACAAAACGTTAAATAACACAATCTTCAAAATAGCTATGATTTCAATTACTGTGTTGTGAGCTCCTGGAATTTGGAATTTGCTCACCCACTGATATACAGGACTGTGCTTGTTTTTCGTTTGCCTGAAGTCTGTTCAGAGGCTGCATCTCTTAACATTGTCTGAGAGATGTCACAAGGTTCCTGTTGAGTTTAGAGCTAATTACAGTTCTGAAAGAAACCTTTGCGGGATTGTCATTAGACATGCTTATAATTCAGGTGAAGGTGCTACCTCATTTATTTTCCCAGAGAACAGCTCTTGATATGTTTGACCATGGAAATATGTGCTCACCTTGAAGTACACTGAAGCTTGCAACTATAGCTGTAACCAAACCTCTGTGTTTCTGCTTTGTACTTTATGTTGTACTTTACAGTGCTATTCAATTTCTGCAAGTACTTAGCTCTCTGCTGTATAGAAATCAGTGGGTACTTTTTAATGTCTATTTGAATGCGGGGAATTTGACTTGGAAGCAGAGAAGATCTTTGTCAGTAATTTTCAGCTTGAAGTGGTCTTTCAGACAATTCTGACAATGTATCCTCTAGGCCTTGACTGGGGATGTACTACTAGTACCAAGTACTGTTTTCAAAATTCTGATTCTACAGAGACGGAGAGAAAATTGTAGGTTTGTTGGTGCTGAAAGACCATCATACAGATCCAAAATCAGATCCTAAATATTTCAACACAGTGTTGCTGCATGAGTTTTTTTAATTGATTAATTTTAAAATTTATTAAATTAATCCTTGCCTAAAAGTAGAATTACCTAAGCCAAATTACTGACCAAGCAAAGTTAATTTTAGAATTAAATGATCGTCAGATGCAGGCAAGCATCTGTGTCTGGCTTTTCAGGTCTAAAATGCTTGATAAGCTTATGTTTTGCTAATGTTACTTCATGGACCTATCCCTGTTTCAAGCAATTTTGATTGCTAGTGTGACAAACTTGTGACTGCATCCAAGTAAATAAAAATAACTCTTGACAATATGAAAGCAGACAAAGTAGATTGAGCCTAAATTTCAACTCTGGAAATTAGTTTTGGTTTGGGAACTGCGATTCCAGGTTTTTCCATATCGCAGCTAAATTTTCTGCTACTTTCATCATATGCGTTAAAGCTATCATGCATGTCTAATGCCTGTAATGTCTGTGATTGCATTATACCTACAATGAGACTACATGTTTATTCCTTGGAACTCTTTATCCTTCAGGCTATTAAATGGGTTTTAAGCCAAGGATTCTACATTCACTTAAGAAGTCAATGTGAATGTCTAATGAATGTCCAAGAGAGCTTGGGGAATTAAAAGTCTTGCTCTTAAAATTGTATAACAAAGCAGAATTTCACTTTTTGCTACTTAGTACTCTGTGAATTAGACTTTCTTTTTTTTCTAGAAAAGTAGAATAAGAAGCAGGCCTATTAATTAGTCTTCAAATTCCACTATGAACAGAATCTCTAAAACGTCTCTCAAAGAAACCTGCCTAGAAAATGAACTTGCCAAATACACATCGGAGATAAAATGCAGTGAGTGAAATAGAAAGCAATATGCTTTACTATGTCTAAAATGGTTCACTGGAGTTCTATGGACCTTTTTCTCACAGAAGATTTAAGCCTTGCTGAGGCAGGGTGGAAGGTACTTTGTGAACGCAGTTTGCCTTGAGGTGTGTGCAAAGGTAGAAGTGATTTTCACAGGCTTTCAAAATGCATTTCAAGAAATCATGTGTGTACTGACATCCAGACTTTCAGGTCGCTTCTCTGAGAACACTCATTTAATGCTACCAGTCTTCATGAACAGCAGAACTATCCTTCAGGAAAGAAACTAGTGCATTTTATAGATGCTTGTAGCAATTAATTGTAAGGTGCATTGCCTTTAGCTTTGCTTTGAGCATCCAAGTAGAAGTAGTGAAAAATGTGTCCCTTATTTTGCACATTTTCATCTAAGTGCTCATCTGGTCGTTGGTACATCAGTACCTGTCAGTTCCTGTGTACATCTATGGGTTTACCTGTAATGAACTTTAATTAGATGCACTGGAGCTTAACTTCTTTTCTTTTTTAAAGTCTAACAACATTACCCTATATTTTATACTTATCCCATGAAGTTAACAGAAGATGAGCTTCTGGAAACAAGAAGAATTGATTTCCACTCTCCCTCATCACCTGCCATCAAACCATCTTTTTTGGGTCTTCATTTCTCTAAATTAAAAACAAGCAAGGGTTCAGACTTCAGAGTAGGAAAGGAAGATACCTTATGAGTTGATAATTTTATATTCTGGACTGAGCTTTTATGAAATCTGTAGGTCTGTGATATAAAAATAAAAAATCTAGTAACTTTAAAATATAGTTATTACATGTCTTTTCTTAAAGAGGAAAAAAAAAGTTATTGTGGAGTTCTTTTTCATTCAGTGGATCCTTCAGAGTTACAAACTGCCAGGAACAGCTATCGAGTTTAGAAAAACAGATGTATTAAAAAAAAAAAAATCACTACTGAGATAATTAGGAAAAAAATTAAATACTCATCATCTTGCAAAACAATTAAAAAAAAAAAAAAAAAAAGAAAAAAAAAGAAGAAATTTATAAACCCAAGAAATTGAGCTCATCTGTTCCATTTTCTTCAGGTTTTCCATGTCACTATTTTAAAGTATTTTAAGACAATATATTTTCTTCTTCCTTCCTTAAAATATAGTACTGAAGTTGAAAGCCCTGCTTGCACTTGGTGAAGAGACTAAAGGTATCATCTTCTGCACTTCTGATACTCTGTCAAGAAAGTCCTGTGGAGGTTAAGTAGAACTGAGTAGGAGTCTCACTTCCTTGTTTAGTTTTGATCTTATAATTTGTGTGGTTGTTTAAGTAATACCCAGGCTGTAAATAATGTATTGTTCTGGTAGAGTAGTCTGGAGATCAGTATTGAACCAAGTCACTCTCTGCTTCTCTAGATGGCTTGGACATGCAAACATATGCAGGAGCACCTGAACTCATCTGTGCATCTATCTTTTGCCGAAGTTCCTTCAGAATCACTAGTTTAAGGAGAGCAGAGAGCATCCTAGTCACCAGGCTATGCTCGCAGAGTGGGAGATCAGAGAGGGGAGTACACTATCTTGAAGTGGTGCAGGTTTTATGAACAAAGAGCAAAAGAAGTATGCTATTGGTCAGTCAAAACTGAAAGAAGCTCCATTCCTGATTCAACCTTTAGACTTTCAACTTTAGACAAACATTTGATAAAATTTGACCAAAAAATGTAAGGGGTGTGGGGGAGAAGGGAGTCTTATTCCTTGTATTAATAATTATTCTCTAGTCACTAGGCTCAGTAAGTTTGTGCAGCTTTCACTTCTAATCCAAAATCTACTATGTAAAAGGCAAATATTGTATATATAAAGCCACCACCATTAATCTGTTTTTGTGCAGGGAAGCCACAGCATTCTTTTTTTGCCACCTCATGTCTTGAAATTTTCAGTGCAGCTTACCATGTGTTGCACAGATTTTACTTAATTTAGAGGTTAACTAAAAGGTCTAATTTTTTTGAGGTAAGAATAAAAAAACTGACACTACCACTGAGCAGCAGGAAGTTGTTCAGTAAAAAGTGGTAGATGAAGAAAAAAAACTATTTGAAGTTTAATAGATTAATACCTTAAATGAATGAAGTCCATTGACTTTTGGAACAAAATTGACTGATTATACCTGTATTGGTTGTCCAATTTTTTGAGAATAATGGAATTCAATGAATGAGCTAAGCATGACCACTGTTGGCTTTCAGGCAACCTTTTTGAGAGTTGCTGAAACCAAATCAAGTCATAGGTCATTTGGCTTGATATGTTTAGTGAAGGAACAGAATAAAAATAAACAGTTTCTGATACATTCAAAATAATACATTAAATGTTTGGCTAGAATTATGGTGATATAACCAAAGTCTAAAATTGCAGTAATAATGCAGTAAGACGATCATGAACCCAGTTCTCCGTTTTTTAGCTAAATGTCAAGTCAGAAGGATTGAGCACTGTGTAAGCCTACTAATGCCTATGTCCAAAGTCAAAATTGTCCCTGTTTTTCTCCCTTCACTCCTGTTTCACCTCATAATATTTCCATTAACACTGGCCACAAAATGAGCCTGTTGAACTTGAAACTAACTCTAAAAAAATACTTGCTGTCATATATTAAGCATACTGATACCAGCAGTACTCAGTTATGTGTACTACTAGTGAAAAGCAGGAGCTGTTAGGCTGCCATGCATGGTTCTTTCGTGCTCTGCGATAGTAACTCAGAAAAATTTAATAGTCACAAGGGAGAAATGAACTGAAGTGAAGAAAACACTGATCATCATATTAATTGTAAGGTTGCAAGGATCTGGATGAATCAGACAAAGGAGCTTGTGTTGAAATAGAGAGAATCAGACTGCAGGAATGTTACTGGAATAAATCTTAAGTCATTTAATTAGTTATCTTGGCACGCAAGAAGGATGATGTAAATGAGATTTATTAATGACACAAAGCTGACAGTCCTTGCCTTGATAGAAGAGAATGAAAATGTCAAATAAAAAAAATATAGAAGAATTGAGTTAGAAAAGTGAGATGAAGTTAAATGCTATAAAAATAGATTGCATGTGTATTACAAGCGAGTATCATTCATTCTACCACGAGTGTGACCAACTTGATTTAATTGGAAGAAAGTCTAAAATCCCAAACTTATTGGATAACATGGATGCCTAACATTGATTCTCTTTCCAGGCACTGACTGTCAGCATTCCTTCCAAGTGCTTTTCTGTATACCCTAGGAAAGGGCTTTCTAAGTGTAAGGAATTGTTCTGTCAAGTGCCTGCTGGGTGGCTGTAGAGATATTTGAAGCTTTTGAAGGCTAATGGTGGTTGATAAAATCTCTAATTCTTTTTGCGTACCCAAAACAAATGTGGTTTTGCACTACTGTTTGTCATCCCATCACCTCACCCTATCTATGCAGTCTATCCAGAAGCATCTAGAAGTCAGTCACATGTGGACCAAAACTCATGTCCACTTCCAGGCTTAAGAAAACAGTGAATTGGTTCTTTCAGTTTCCTTGTAAAGATGACTAGGCCTTGGGATTGCAGCTAGGTCTGAATGATCAACCTCTGTGCACCCTTCCACACCCTAGATGTCTTCTGGCAGAACCAGCGTAGATTAATTAGTTGAACTAGAGGTTAATAAATTGAACTAGAGAAAACACTTACAAGCATGTCAATTACAAGATGATGAGGAACAGGGTGAATTTTTCTTTAAAAAGTCTTTACAAAAAGGTTCCAAAGTTAACTTGGAAATTCCAAAATTAATTTTCTTCTAGACAGAAGCTTTCATCAAAATCTAAGTAAATTAAAGTCTTTTCTATTATTATTCTTTTTTAATTGTGTATTTTACTTTAGAAAGCTTTGATTCTTTATTAGAAATATACATAATATGAAGTGTTTCCATATAGAAATTAAAGACAGTAGAATCAAATTTCTCAAAACACAGAAGTAGAACATTTTAGAAATGATATAAAAAAGAAAAATTTGTGTTATTTCCTGCTAGAGTTCTTTCTCCCCTTCTCCACTTTATAATCATTCCAAATAATAGCTTACAATTAAATGAAATGTGTTGTAATGATATTTCACTTCATTACATCATACATTCACATGGAATATGAAATGCAGAGTGGGGGATTGCTGAATAACTTAATTTAAATATCACAAATATTCCTGCTGTGTTTCATGTTGTGGGCAAAAATACAGAATGAGAAATATTTAATGGACAGGTTTGATGAAGATTTTTAAAGGACAGAGGCAACGGTAGCACTGTAAATATGTTGAAAAAGTACTACAGAGTACAAAGTATAATCATGTTTACTAAAAAGGAATGCAGAATGTGTATTAAAGAGACAGACGCCAGCAGTATATGAATCATAGAATCATAGAATCATAGAATAGTAAGGGTTGGAAAGGATCTCAAGATCATCGAGTTCCAACCCCCCCGCCATGGGCAGGGACACCTCCCACTAAACCATGCCATCCAAGGCTATGTCCAACCCCACCTTGAACGCCGCCAGGGATGAAGCATTCACAACTTCCCTGGGCAACCCATTCCAGGGCCCCACCACCCTCACAGTAAAGAATTTCTTCCTCAGATCCAATCTAAACCTCCCCTGTTTAAGTTTAAACCCATTACCCCTTGTCCTCTCACCACAGTCCCTAATGAAGAGTCCCTCCCCAGCATCCCTATAGGCCCCCTTCAAATACTGGAAGGCTGCTACGAGGTCTCCATGCAGCCTTCTCTTCTCCAGGCTGAACAGCCCCAATTTTCTCAGCCTATCTTCATACGGGAGGTGCTCCAGTCCCCTGATCGTCCTCGTGGCTCTCCTCTGCACTTGTTTCAATAGTTCCACGTCCTTTTAATGTTGAGGACACCAGAACTGCACACAATACTCCAAGTGAGGTCTCACGAGAGCAGAGTAGAGGGGCAGGATCGCCTCCCTTGACCTGCTGGTCACACTCCTTTTGATGCAGCCCAGGATACAGTTGTCTTTCTGGGCTGCAAGTGCACACTGACGGCTCATGTTTATTTTCTCATCGACCAACACCCCCAAGTCCTTCTCTGCAGGGCTGCTCTGAATCTCTTCTGAGTGAGTGTTAATATTTGACTGAGGTATATGGACCCCACAGTACTTACAGAATCCCAGATGATTTTTCTTGTACTTGTTTTATCAAACATTGATTTCTTTTGTATATGCTGGATTTTGAAGATTGTAGGCTATCTTCTGGCCCTCACCTCTCTATCTCAAACTTCTCTCCTATGTGTTCTGGGAGTTACTACTCTTGTCTATTTGATCTCCTGACCTCTGAGGGATAGCTATCAACAGATTTTATCACGTGATTCTCAAAAAAAAATGCACTTTATAATAAATGCTAAAATTTGAGTGCTAAGTAATTAATTGTAGCATTTCTTGATTCCCCTGGCCCTTCAACATTTCTCTCAAAAGTTAGACTTCTCATGCATATTGCATTTTTCATCTTTTGTTTAAACTGGCTCTGTTATCCACCAAAGCATGTCAGCTATTGCACTGTCAAATGAATTGACTGACTAAAGTGATTCTTGCCCCTTGTTGCATACTGCCTTCTCTGCAATAGACGCTTGTATTCTGGCTAGTGTCATAGATTAGTTGGTGGGGAGAGGGGGGTGGGGGTTGGGATTTGCGTTTCCATTGCACAAATATGTTAGTGAATTAACCTTATAAGTATTAAGTCTTACATCTGCTCTTTAGCTCTTCAGCTCAGACTATATCACAAGAGCCTTAACTTTTGTTTTCCAGGGTACATCTTCCCTAAGTCTTTAGAAGATTGAGTTTTTTCCTGCTAATCTTTTATGGTTCCATCATTTGTTTTTTGGTTGTTTTGTGTGTGTGTGTTTTTTTGTTTGGTTGGTTTTGGTTTTGTTTTTTTTCCTCTCTGTCGGACAAACCATAAAACTATTTGACTTTCTTCAACTAGTGAAGAAATCCACTGTCATTACTGGTGGCTTTATTGACTCTTCAGAATTGGCATTGCGTGTTTACTGTGGTGAGGAATATATGGGATTTATGTGTGTGTGATTAAGTGGTTAAGGGAACAAAGATATTTAACTATTCAGATAATCCCTCCAGGAAATATTTTTCCATCCTGAAGTTGGACAGAAATAGAATTGATAACTTTGGACGTCTTGAATTGTTTCATCAGTCAAATAATAAAACTCAAAATCCAAACAGTAGTGATGACCTGTGTACCACATATTCAAATTTACTTCAGTTTATGTAGTATAATTTAGAAAGCATTTCCGAATGTAGAAAAAAACTAGCAGACAGCCCCAAATCCCTAGATTAACGAAGCACTAATACAGACTGTACAGTTTTGTGATTATTGAAGCCTTTCTACAACAGGAAGTGTAAGAATTATTTTTGCTGTGTACATTTCCAAAGGCTTATACTATTAATAACTGTACAGCCATTTACTAACAGACAACCCTTTCACAAAGAAACTCGTCTAATGTTGCGCAGAGATGAATGATAAAGAATCAAACAATCTCTTTAACCTTATTGGTTGTCCTGATCTCTTCAAGCAACTGGGTATTATTGATTTCATACTCAATTTATTCCTGACGTTATTCATGGCAGCATCATCCCTTATGTCATATGTTGTAGATTAAGTAGATCTGTTTAAAAAAAGATAGGCGAGGATTTTGCTCTTAATGGATCACAGTGCCTTTTTGAAACAGTTTCTGGGTGCTGCATCTGCATTTGTCTTCCATTTTTATGCCATTTCCTGGTGTTTTCTGCTTCTACCTGTGCTCCCAGATTTACTACTGTCTCCTAAAATGCGCTTGAGTGTACTTCCTCAAGCTACCTTCTGTTTTGGGAATTCCTTGAAAGTAATCCTAAAGGTTATTTTCTTCGTGATCTCAAATCATAACCCAAGACACATCACAGTGAATGTGATTCAGTTATAAAAAATAAGTATACCCAACCCACTTTCCTTCCCACAAACCAGATGATGCTCTGTTCCAAGGGTCAATGCAGATATCAGCCTCCTGTCTTTGAAACCTATGAACAAGGATTGTTGGCAGAGCTGTATATGCTTACAATGTCTGTCGCAATCTGAAGAAATGATTTCACATAAAAATTGATAAAACCTGGTTATGCAATACAGCATTTTTTCAGTTCTTCTGACAGCATCTTTGCTGAAACAATCACTTCAGTGGGAATTGAATTGCTTAAAAATTACATAGTATGAACGTACTTGGGCAGCTGAAAACCCTGACACAATCTGAAAGAAATAATGTTGGTGAGTTCTCCTGGGCAGGCCTTGTCGAGGACTTGAAGCTCCCTCGGGGCAAATTGCTGCTCGGAGGTGAAGCGCGTAGATGCCGAGCCTCCCCCCCCCCCCCCCCTGCCCGATCAGGCGCTGCAGGCCTCCCCTCGCGAGACAGTCAGCGGCTGACTCAGAAGGGGCGGCGCCAGGAGGACCAGCGGCAGATTCAACCCGGACATCATCAGCCATTTCCGGCCCATTGCTGAGGTGACTGTCTCGCGAGAGACCATAAAGAAGGACTACAGAGCTCTGGGAGAGGTGGTTAGGGGCTCTGGAGCACAGATTGTCTTTTCGTCAATTCTCCAGGATACAGGGCAGGACCTTGAAAAGGCTAGGAGGAATGGCCAGGTTAATAAATGGTTACAAGGATGGTGCTATAGTCAGGGGGTTGGGTACCTTGACCATGGGACTCAATATAGTAGGCCAGGTCTCCTGGGGGCTGGTGGAGCTGGTCTGACAAAGAAGGGGAAGAGTGGATTTGGTAGGAGGCTTGCCAGACTGGTCAAGGATGCTTTAAACTAGATGTGTTGGGGGAGGGGGGCATCATTCCATCCCAACACACCCAGTCGGTTGCCAGCACCTACAGTAAACGTTCGGAGCAATGTAGAGATATTCCAGCTGCTCCAGCCAATGAGCCGGCTTCAATTGGATCTCGGCTCAAATGCCTCTATACAAATGCCCGTAGTATGAGGAACAAACAAGAGGAATTAGAGATGTGTGCACATCTACGGGGGTATGATATCATAGGCATCACAGAAACATGGTGGGATGGCTCCTATGACTGGTGTGTTGGAATGGAAGGTTACCGCCTCTTTAGGAAAGACAGGCCCGGCAGACGGGGAGGGGGAGTTGCTATTTATGCTAGGGATAGGCTAGAGTGTATGGAACTCTGTCTGGGGACAGGTGAGCAGTGGGCAGAGAGTTTGTGGGTCAGGGTTAAAGGGAGAACAGCGATGGGTGACGTTATTGTGGGGATCTGTTACAGACCGCCTGACCAAGGGGACTTGCTGGACGAAGCGCTCCATAGGCAGATAGGAGCAGCCTCACGCTCGCAGGCCCTTGTTCTCATGGGAGACTTCAACCACCTGATATCTGTTGGAGGGATGGTACGGTCTGGCACAAGCAATCCAGAAGGTTCCTCGATTGTGTGGAAGACAACTTCCTTCTGCAAGTAATAGAGGAGCCGACAAGGAGAGGTGCAATGCTTGACCTCGTCCTCACCAACAGGTAAGGGCTGGTTGGGAATGTGACGCTCCAGGGCAGCCTTGATTGCAGCGATCATGAGATGGTTGAGTTTGAGATCCTCAGGACAGTGAGGAGAGCGTGCAGCAAGCTCACTGCCCTGGACTTCAAGAGAGCAGACTTTGGCCCCTTCAGGAACCTGCTCAGTAAGGTTCCATGGGATACAGCCCTAGAGGGCAGGGGGGCCCAAGACCGTTGGTTGATATTCAAGGCTCACCTGCTGCAAGCTCAGGAGCGATACATCCCAACTAGAAGGAAGTTCAGCAGGAGGGCCTGGAGACCTCCTTGGATGGATAAGGAGCTGCTGAGCAAAATTTGAAGGAAAAAAGAGGCTTATAAAAGGTGGAAGCAAGGTCAGGCGGCCTGGGAAGAATACAGGGATGTTGCCCGGGAAGCTAGGGACCAGGTTAGGAAAGCTATTTCCCTACACAGAAATAAGAATTGTTGGTTTCCATATGTTTATTTTCATGAATTTATGAAACAAGATGAACTTATGGATTGTTTTTTTAAAATACATGTTTTTATCATTTCTAATTTCTTCATGGTTTTGTATGATATAACTGTATAACCTGCTTATAGCTGTAAGTTTTTTATAAGAAAAAGCTTCAAACATTAAACATTCTGTATGTTCATATTGTATGCACATCAATGGAAGATTAAATTTCGTGTGAGAAAAAAAAGGTGTTTCAGCTGTTGTGTACAGGTTATTTTGAAATTTGGAACAGTTGAAAACCACGGGGTGTATGCAATGTACATCTAAGATAAGTGCATGACTAATTCCAAGAATAAAGACTTGCTTTGTGTCATAAAATTGCAGTTTCTGAAAGATATGTCTCTCCTTTTCAATCCATTGTTGTACCCCTCTCTTGCCTGTTAGCACCAAAGGGTAATCTAAGAGAACAGGCGCACATAGTTTGCTGAGATATTTTGATCTTCTGCGTGTAATGAGTAAGAAATAGAACTAGGGTCCGAGCAGAAATATGAAGTTGACAAGACATCTTAAAGAACTACTCTTACTTTACCATAAATATCTTATTTATAAGCCCATTAAAATTGTTTAAGCTATGAGTGAGCACACTATTTTTTTTCCATATCTTGGTAATGGTTGGGATAGCCTACATGAAAAATAATGCAATCCAATGCCTCCTACTGTTCTTATCTCTGTCTTATCTGTGCTGTGTCTGCAGCAAAGTTTTTTTTCCTTTTTTCTGCTCTTTGAATTAGACTGCCTTAGCAACTACCTGTTCTGACAAGTCACTTGTGTCGATAATGTGGAGTGGTTATGGAGGGCCACAATACCTGAAAAAAGTCTTGAGAATCAGAAATGTTTTTGAGTAGTTGAAGGTGTCTTATTTATTTATTTATTTATGTATTTATTTATTTTAATCTATCTATAGGCAAAGACTTGATCCTGAATGGGAAGCTGGTGTGAGGTATTGAGAAAGTCCTCAGATTCTTTCATGTAAAGGGAGCAACTAATTCATTTTGAGATGCCTTGGAGGTTTAATTATATTTTCAGAATTTATTCCTTATACATATAAAACACTTTTTGTAAGTTCAATGCATTATAGATGTAATAATACCGATTCTATGGGGAAAGACATACACAACAGCCAGAAAGCAGGCTCCTAGACAAGGCGTACATGTGGCAGGCAGACGTGATTTATCCAAAAATACTGCATCTACATTCAAACTATAGTAAACAAATTCTTCTGTGGTTAGCTAAATCATAATCATTTAAATCAGGAATAACTTTTTTGAGGAAAAGATCATTAACTATGAAAGGAAACAAAGAAAGAAACCAACCCAGGTATGGCCAATGTTGGAGTAAAAGGTAATATTTCAAGCTGCTAGGGTTAGCAGCCATCCTTGTATATCATCAAATTCAACTGGTTTTTGCTGAATGTTTACAGCTATGATTATCTGAATTCTAAGGACAAAATGTGAAATGTTCCTACTTCTGCAATGCTGCTGCTAGGTAATGCTACAGTATAAATCTCACTCCTTCTTTTTGGCTTCTATAGATTGTTAGGAGAATTAAATGCTCATGATAGCACTGCCAGAGTTGGACTTGGTGCCAGCTGACCTTTCTCATGCATTTCTCCAGCCTCGCCTTCAAAATTCAAATTCCTGCAGAGATGTCACTGAGCTAAAATGCAATATGCAGAGACCTCTAGAGACTGGAAAGCTAAACTACACCTAATGACATGCAGGCATAGCTCTGTGGTGTGTAGTAATGAAATCAGTTGGGGAGCTATAAAGCAGACTATAAAGGGAACAGGTAGCATTCAGACTGTTTTAATCTGTGCTGTAAAAGTCACGTTCTTGAAAGTGATATAGTTTAGCGTATTTTCTTTAAAGGTAGTCAACAAAGTATGGTAAAATATATTCGCCAAAGGTCAACAAAAGTAAAATATATTTCATTTTTATGATTAAAAAAACCAAACAACAAAACCAAGCCCTGAATGCATTCGATGCTTTGCTTGTGTAAAAAACAAAACGTTAAATAACACAATCTTCAAAATAGCTATGATTTCAATTACTGTGTTGTGAGCTCCTGGAATTTGGAATTTGCTCACCCACTGATATACAGGACTGTGCTTGTTTTTCGTTTGCCTGAAGTCTGTTCAGAGGCTGCATCTCTTAACATTGTCTGAGAGATGTCACAAGGTTCCTGTTGAGTTTAGAGCTAATTACAGTTCTGAAAGAAACCTTTGCGGGATTGTCATTAGACATGCTTATAATTCAGGTGAAGGTGCTACCTCATTTATTTTCCCAGAGAACAGCTCTTGATATGTTTGACCATGGAAATATGTGCTCACCTTGAAGTACACTGAAGCTTGCAACTATAGCTGTAACCAAACCTCTGTGTTTCTGCTTTGTACTTTATGTTGTACTTTACAGTGCTATTCAATTTCTGCAAGTACTTAGCTCTCTGCTGTATAGAAATCAGTGGGTACTTTTTAATGTCTATTTGAATGCGGGGAATTTGACTTGGAAGCAGAGAAGATCTTTGTCAGTAATTTTCAGCTTGAAGTGGTCTTTCAGACAATTCTGACAATGTATCCTCTAGGCCTTGACTGGGGATGTACTACTAGTACCAAGTACTGTTTTCAAAATTCTGATTCTACAGAGACGGAGAGAAAATTGTAGGTTTGTTGGTGCTGAAAGACCATCATACAGATCCAAAATCAGATCCTAAATATTTCAACACAGTGTTGCTGCATGAGTTTTTTTAATTGATTAATTTTAAAATTTATTAAATTAATCCTTGCCTAAAAGTAGAATTACCTAAGCCAAATTACTGACCAAGCAAAGTTAATTTTAGAATTAAATGATCGTCAGATGCAGGCAAGCATCTGTGTCTGGCTTTTCAGGTCTAAAATGCTTGATAAGCTTATGTTTTGCTAATGTTACTTCATGGACCTATCCCTGTTTCAAGCAATTTTGATTGCTAGTGTGACAAACTTGTGACTGCATCCAAGTAAATAAAAATAACTCTTGACAATATGAAAGCAGACAAAGTAGATTGAGCCTAAATTTCAACTCTGGAAATTAGTTTTGGTTTGGGAACTGCGATTCCAGGTTTTTCCATATCGCAGCTAAATTTTCTGCTACTTTCATCATATGCGTTAAAGCTATCATGCATGTCTAATGCCTGTAATGTCTGTGATTGCATTATACCTACAATGAGACTACATGTTTATTCCTTGGAACTCTTTATCCTTCAGGCTATTAAATGGGTTTTAAGCCAAGGATTCTACATTCACTTAAGAAGTCAATGTGAATGTCTAATGAATGTCCAAGAGAGCTTGGGGAATTAAAAGTCTTGCTCTTAAAATTGTATAACAAAGCAGAATTTCACTTTTTGCTACTTAGTACTCTGTGAATTAGACTTTCTTTTTTTTCTAGAAAAGTAGAATAAGAAGCAGGCCTATTAATTAGTCTTCAAATTCCACTATGAACAGAATCTCTAAAACGTCTCTCAAAGAAACCTGCCTAGAAAATGAACTTGCCAAATACACATCGGAGATAAAATGCAGTGAGTGAAATAGAAAGCAATATGCTTTACTATGTCTAAAATGGTTCACTGGAGTTCTATGGACCTTTTTCTCACAGAAGATTTAAGCCTTGCTGAGGCAGGGTGGAAGGTACTTTGTGAACGCAGTTTGCCTTGAGGTGTGTGCAAAGGTAGAAGTGATTTTCACAGGCTTTCAAAATGCATTTCAAGAAATCATGTGTGTACTGACATCCAGACTTTCAGGTCGCTTCTCTGAGAACACTCATTTAATGCTACCAGTCTTCATGAACAGCAGAACTATCCTTCAGGAAAGAAACTAGTGCATTTTATAGATGCTTGTAGCAATTAATTGTAAGGTGCATTGCCTTTAGCTTTGCTTTGAGCATCCAAGTAGAAGTAGTGAAAAATGTGTCCCTTATTTTGCACATTTTCATCTAAGTGCTCATCTGGTCGTTGGTACATCAGTACCTGTCAGTTCCTGTGTACATCTATGGGTTTACCTGTAATGAACTTTAATTAGATGCACTGGAGCTTAACTTCTTTTCTTTTTTAAAGTCTAACAACATTACCCTATATTTTATACTTATCCCATGAAGTTAACAGAAGATGAGCTTCTGGAAACAAGAAGAATTGATTTCCACTCTCCCTCATCACCTGCCATCAAACCATCTTTTTTGGGTCTTCATTTCTCTAAATTAAAAACAAGCAAGGGTTCAGACTTCAGAGTAGGAAAGGAAGATACCTTATGAGTTGATAATTTTATATTCTGGACTGAGCTTTTATGAAATCTGTAGGTCTGTGATATAAAAATAAAAAATCTAGTAACTTTAAAATATAGTTATTACATGTCTTTTCTTAAAGAGGAAAAAAAAAGTTATTGTGGAGTTCTTTTTCATTCAGTGGATCCTTCAGAGTTACAAACTGCCAGGAACAGCTATCGAGTTTAGAAAAACAGATGTATTAAAAAAAAAAAAATCACTACTGAGATAATTAGGAAAAAAATTAAATACTCATCATCTTGCAAAACAATTAAAAAAAAAAAAAAAAAAAGAAAAAAAAAGAAGAAATTTATAAACCCAAGAAATTGAGCTCATCTGTTCCATTTTCTTCAGGTTTTCCATGTCACTATTTTAAAGTATTTTAAGACAATATATTTTCTTCTTCCTTCCTTAAAATATAGTACTGAAGTTGAAAGCCCTGCTTGCACTTGGTGAAGAGACTAAAGGTATCATCTTCTGCACTTCTGATACTCTGTCAAGAAAGTCCTGTGGAGGTTAAGTAGAACTGAGTAGGAGTCTCACTTCCTTGTTTAGTTTTGATCTTATAATTTGTGTGGTTGTTTAAGTAATACCCAGGCTGTAAATAATGTATTGTTCTGGTAGAGTAGTCTGGAGATCAGTATTGAACCAAGTCACTCTCTGCTTCTCTAGATGGCTTGGACATGCAAACATATGCAGGAGCACCTGAACTCATCTGTGCATCTATCTTTTGCCGAAGTTCCTTCAGAATCACTAGTTTAAGGAGAGCAGAGAGCATCCTAGTCACCAGGCTATGCTCGCAGAGTGGGAGATCAGAGAGGGGAGTACACTATCTTGAAGTGGTGCAGGTTTTATGAACAAAGAGCAAAAGAAGTATGCTATTGGTCAGTCAAAACTGAAAGAAGCTCCATTCCTGATTCAACCTTTAGACTTTCAACTTTAGACAAACATTTGATAAAATTTGACCAAAAAATGTAAGGGGTGTGGGGGAGAAGGGAGTCTTATTCCTTGTATTAATAATTATTCTCTAGTCACTAGGCTCAGTAAGTTTGTGCAGCTTTCACTTCTAATCCAAAATCTACTATGTAAAAGGCAAATATTGTATATATAAAGCCACCACCATTAATCTGTTTTTGTGCAGGGAAGCCACAGCATTCTTTTTTTGCCACCTCATGTCTTGAAATTTTCAGTGCAGCTTACCATGTGTTGCACAGATTTTACTTAATTTAGAGGTTAACTAAAAGGTCTAATTTTTTTGAGGTAAGAATAAAAAAACTGACACTACCACTGAGCAGCAGGAAGTTGTTCAGTAAAAAGTGGTAGATGAAGAAAAAAAACTATTTGAAGTTTAATAGATTAATACCTTAAATGAATGAAGTCCATTGACTTTTGGAACAAAATTGACTGATTATACCTGTATTGGTTGTCCAATTTTTTGAGAATAATGGAATTCAATGAATGAGCTAAGCATGACCACTGTTGGCTTTCAGGCAACCTTTTTGAGAGTTGCTGAAACCAAATCAAGTCATAGGTCATTTGGCTTGATATGTTTAGTGAAGGAACAGAATAAAAATAAACAGTTTCTGATACATTCAAAATAATACATTAAATGTTTGGCTAGAATTATGGTGATATAACCAAAGTCTAAAATTGCAGTAATAATGCAGTAAGACGATCATGAACCCAGTTCTCCGTTTTTTAGCTAAATGTCAAGTCAGAAGGATTGAGCACTGTGTAAGCCTACTAATGCCTATGTCCAAAGTCAAAATTGTCCCTGTTTTTCTCCCTTCACTCCTGTTTCACCTCATAATATTTCCATTAACACTGGCC
Source organism: Amazona ochrocephala (assembly GCA_039720435.1). Classification (NCBI taxonomy): domain Eukaryota; kingdom Metazoa; phylum Chordata; class Aves; order Psittaciformes; family Psittacidae; genus Amazona; species Amazona ochrocephala. Next base: position 71,257,056 of record CM077879.1, read on the forward strand.
ACAAAATGAGCCTGTTGAACTTGAAACTAACTCTAAAAAAATACTTGCTGTCATATATTAAGCATACTGATACCAGCAGTACTCAGTTATGTGTACTACTAGTGAAAAGCAGGAGCTGTTAGGCTGCCATGCATGGTTCTTTCGTGCTCTGCGATAGTAACTCAGAAAAATTTAATAGTCACAAGGGAGAAATGAACTGAAGTGAAGAAAACACTGATCATCATATTAATTGTAAGGTTGCAAGGATCTGGATGAATCAGACAAAGGAGCTTGTGTTGAAATAGAGAGAATCAGACTGCAGGAATGTTACTGGAATAAATCTTAAGTCATTTAATTAGTTATCTTGGCACGCAAGAAGGATGATGTAAATGAGATTTATTAATGACACAAAGCTGACAGTCCTTGCCTTGATAGAAGAGAATGAAAATGTCAAATAAAAAAAATATAGAAGAATTGAGTTAGAAAAGTGAGATGAAGTTAAATGCTATAAAAATAGATTGCATGTGTATTACAAGCGAGTATCATTCATTCTACCACGAGTGTGACCAACTTGATTTAATTGGAAGAAAGTCTAAAATCCCAAACTTATTGGATAACATGGATGCCTAACATTGATTCTCTTTCCAGGCACTGACTGTCAGCATTCCTTCCAAGTGCTTTTCTGTATACCCTAGGAAAGGGCTTTCTAAGTGTAAGGAATTGTTCTGTCAAGTGCCTGCTGGGTGGCTGTAGAGATATTTGAAGCTTTTGAAGGCTAATGGTGGTTGATAAAATCTCTAATTCTTTTTGCGTACCCAAAACAAATGTGGTTTTGCACTACTGTTTGTCATCCCATCACCTCACCCTATCTATGCAGTCTATCCAGAAGCATCTAGAAGTCAGTCACATGTGGACCAAAACTCATGTCCACTTCCAGGCTTAAGAAAACAGTGAATTGGTTCTTTCAGTTTCCTTGTAAAGATGACTAGGCCTTGGGATTGCAGCTAGGTCTGAATGATCAACCTCTGTGCACCCTTCCACACCCTAGATGTCTTCTGGCAGAACCAGCGTAGATTAATTAGTTGAACTAGAGGTTAATAAATTGAACTAGAGAAAACACTTACAAGCATGTCAATTACAAGATGATGAGGAACAGGGTGAATTTTTCTTTAAAAAGTCTTTACAAAAAGGTTCCAAAGTTAACTTGGAAATTCCAAAATTAATTTTCTTCTAGACAGAAGCTTTCATCAAAATCTAAGTAAATTAAAGTCTTTTCTATTATTATTCTTTTTTAATTGTGTATTTTACTTTAGAAAGCTTTGATTCTTTATTAGAAATATACATAATATGAAGTGTTTCCATATAGAAATTAAAGACAGTAGAATCAAATTTCTCAAAACACAGAAGTAGAACATTTTAGAAATGATATAAAAAAGAAAAATTTGTGTTATTTCCTGCTAGAGTTCTTTCTCCCCTTCTCCACTTTATAATCATTCCAAATAATAGCTTACAATTAAATGAAATGTGTTGTAATGATATTTCACTTCATTACATCATACATTCACATGGAATATGAAATGCAGAGTGGGGGATTGCTGAATAACTTAATTTAAATATCACAAATATTCCTGCTGTGTTTCATGTTGTGGGCAAAAATACAGAATGAGAAATATTTAATGGACAGGTTTGATGAAGATTTTTAAAGGACAGAGGCAACGGTAGCACTGTAAATATGTTGAAAAAGTACTACAGAGTACAAAGTATAATCATGTTTACTAAAAAGGAATGCAGAATGTGTATTAAAGAGACAGACGCCAGCAGTATATGAATCATAGAATCATAGAATCATAGAATAGTAAGGGTTGGAAAGGATCTCAAGATCATCGAGTTCCAACCCCCCCGCCATGGGCAGGGACACCTCCCACTAAACCATGCCATCCAAGGCTATGTCCAACCCCACCTTGAACGCCGCCAGGGATGAAGCATTCACAACTTCCCTGGGCAACCCATTCCAGGGCCCCACCACCCTCACAGTAAAGAATTTCTTCCTCAGATCCAATCTAAACCTCCCCTGTTTAAGTTTAAACCCATTACCCCTTGTCCTCTCACCACAGTCCCTAATGAAGAGTCCCTCCCCAGCATCCCTATAGGCCCCCTTCAGGTATTGGAAGGCTGACTATGAGGTCTCCACGCAGCCTTCTCTTCTCCAGGCTGAACAGCCCCAACTTTCTCAGCCTATCTTCATACGAGAGGTGCTCCAGTCCCCTGATCATTTTCGTGGCCCTCCTCTGGACTTGTTCTAACAGTTCCATGTCCTTTTTATGTTGAAGACACCAGAACTGCACACAATACTCCAAGTGAGGTCTCACGAGAGCAGAGTAGAGGGGCAGGATCACCTCCCTCGACCTGCTGGTCACACTCCTTTTGATGCAGCCCAGAATACGGTTGGCCTTCTGGGCTGCAAGCGCACACTGCCGACTCATGTTCATTTTTTCATCAACCCACACCCCCAAGTCCTTCTCTGCAGGGCTGCTCTCAATCTCCTCCCCACCCAATCTGTAGCTGTGCCTGGGATTGCTCCGACCCAGGTGGAGGACTTTGCATTTAGCATGGTTAAACTTCATTAGGTTGGCATCAGCCCACCTCACAAGCGTGTCAAGGTCCCTCTGGATGGCATTCTTTCCCTCCAATGTATCAACCAAACCACACAGCTTGGTGTCATCGGCAAACTTGCTGAGGGCACACTCAATCCCACTGTCCATGTCACCCACAAAGATGTTGAACAAGACCGGTCCCAACACCGATCCCTGGGGGACACCACTCGTTACTGGTCTGCAGCTGGACACTGAGCCACTGAGCACTACTCTTTGCGTGCGGCCATCCAGCCAGTTCTTTATCCACCGAGTGGTCCACCTATCAAATTGATGTCTCTCCAACTTAGAGAGAAGGATGTCATGGGAGACAGTGTCAAAGGCTTTACACAAGTCCAGGTAGATGACATCAACTGCTCTGCCCCTGTCCATCAGTTCCCTAGCCCCTCCATAGAAGGTCACCAGATTGGTCAGGCAGGATTTCCCCTTAGTGAAGCCATGCTGGCTGTCACCAAGCACCTTGTTGGTTTTCATGTGCCTTAGCATGCCTTCCAGGAGAATCCGCTCCAATATTTTGCCAGGCACAGAGGTGAGACTGACTGGTCTGTAATTCCCTGGCTCATCCATTTTTCCCTTCTTAAAAATGGGGGTTATATTTCCCTTTTTCCAGTCATTGGGAACTTCACCTGACTGCCATGATTTCTCAAATATGATGGACAGTGGCTTAGCAACTTCATTTGCCAGCTCCTTCAGGACCCGTGGATGGATTTCATCCGGTCCCATGGACTTGTATACATTCAGGTTCCTAAGGTGGTCCTGAACAAGATCCTCCCCCACAGTGGGCCCAGGGTCCCCACCCTCACCGTCCCCGCGGCTGCCTTCCAAGACTTGGGTGGTGTGGACAGAGCATTTGCCCGTAAAGACGGAGGCAAAGAAGTCATTAAGAACCTCAGCCTTCTCCAAATCCAGGGTAGCCAGTTCTCCCGATAGCTTCTGGAGAGGGCCCACGGTGTCCCTAACCTGTCTCTTATCGGCAATGTACCTATAAAATCCCTTCCTGTTATCCTTAACATCCCTAGCCAAGTTTAATTCTAAGTGGGCCTTAGCTTTCCTAACCTGGTCCCTAGCTTCCCGGACAACATCCCTGTATTCTTCCCAGGCCGCCTGACCTTGCTTCCACCTTTTATAAGCCTCTTTTTTCCTTCAAATTTTGCTCAGCAGCTCCTTATCCATCCAAGGAGGTCTCCTGGCCCTCCTGCTGAACTTCCTTCTAGTTGGGATGCATCGCTCCTGAGCTTGCAGCAGGTGAGCCTTGAATATCAACCAACAGTCTTGGGCCCCCCTGCCCTCTAGGGCTGTATCCCATGGAACCTTACTGAGCAGGTTCCTGAAGAGGCCAAGATCTGCTCTCTTGAAGTCCAGAATCATGGACCTGTCTTTTTTTAGAACAAAATATTTTAGTTTCATTCTTCAGAACCTGTTATTAAAAGTATTCCATGAATACCAAAATACTATCTGCCATTGCTTTTGTTTCCCACTTTTCCATTTATGTATTTCAAAGGAATTGATTTCTTTCTTAATGAGTCAATTGTAATTGATACATGCAATGCGTTATAGCCATGTTCTCCAACATTGTTCCACAGGGAGTCCTACAGTGCACAGAACAGTCTGTTGAGCACCCAAATTGTTTGCAGTAGATTGCTGAGTACTGTAAACTTATTTTCTGTGGGCATAAGGTCAAACAGTTAAAAAAATAAGCTTCGCTCTAAGGATTGGAAAGTGACTTTTAGATAACTGCTTGTTGCACAAACCCACTATCATAAATGGCAGTCATTTTTAGGTTGGAGAATTAGCTGTAAACTTGTAATCCACTCAGCAAGTTTTGTGTGCCTTTGTCCATTAGGAAGACTTCTGTGCAGCAGCCAAAAAAAAAAAACAAAACACCACCAACTGAAACCACTACTATACTGGTATTAAGGTCATTCAATATAATCTGTAATGCTCTTAGATCATGTTTTTAATTACAGTAAAATAGTGTCTTTTCTATTGCTTATTTACCTATTTTGTCAGGGCTTTGTTGGCATGGAAATAATGAGACCTTTTCTTTACTTGTTAATGAGGATTGTCTTTGCATATGAACTCAATTGCTTTCAGCATCCTTATCAACAATTACCTCTGCATAAGGGCATTTTTCCATTATGGCCTTTACTTATTTGTCACCCTAATTAGACTTCTTTTCAGAAGGCTTTTTAGAGATGAAAGAATGACATTGACATAATTATCTGTCTACCTCTTTTTAAGAATCTGCCTTCCTGCCATACCTATTAGCTATCTCACATAGAAAGCATGAAAACTCCAAATTTACTTCGGCAAATTTATACAGAATTAGTTGGTATTTCACAATTAAATCTCGTCATTAAGTTTTTCCTAAAACTGTAGGTGACAAGTGGAAAACACAGGCAAACTACTTTCAAAATGTCAGAAGTTTGACTCCAGATAGCATACAGTGTTCTAGAAGTAGGATATCCCAATCTTTTCCTGTATAAGAACCCTACTGTCAGTTAGCACAGCAATCTCAAAATTTAAAAATGCGTTTTGTTCAGGGGGAAGCATACAGGATGAAAATAGATGAGAACAGAAAACTGAACAAAGAGAGCATGCTGAGATTCTGTTTTCTCCAAATCAAATAGGAGCAGCCAGTTGCTTAATACCCAGGCCTGTGGAACTCAGGGGAGAATGGAAATGTCAGTGAATCCAATTGCTGGTTGAAGGCCTGGCTTGGTAGTTCTTTTTGTGAAAGAAGGAATCTAGAGGATGTCAGTGACTTGTCTGGGATTGCCATCAAAATTCTGCTTTTCTTCAGCTCTTTCCATTGAAAAGAAACATTCAGGTTGATTTTCTGCTCTGAAACTGGACTCTAAAATGACCCTCTGGAATTTGGTAATGATTTATTCAGTATTGGTTTTAATCCCCAAACCTCCCAGATGAAATTCTTCTAACTACTAGATATATTATTGTAGCAATAGCTTAGCATACCTGTTGCATAATGAGTAAAATACCACAGACTTGTAAAATGCAAAAAAAAATTCCTGTTTGGAAAAAAAGGTAGAAATACAGTTGGCCTTTTGAGAAATGAAAACCATATTTATCCCCAAGTGATTTTGTTTTCCTTATTTAAATATATTGTACTTTTTCTAATGTCCCATGGTATACTACCTCCTGTTCTTCCACACAGTCAGTTTCTAAAGCTCAAAGCACCTCAGCGGCCACAGCTGTCAACATCCATAGACTTTTTCTATTTCTCTGAAGGCCTTCAACCACCATGTTGTTCTGTATCTGTTTTCTGCCTTGGTAACAGTCATATAAATGTAAGCAAACATATAAGTAAAAAAAAAAAAAAAATCAGGTGAATCATATATTATTCATTTAATGGTAGTAAGCTTTCACTAGAAACAGTATTTTTTTTCTTAGCTTGCTAATTATTAATGAGAGCATTTAGAGAAATAACTTGAAAAATTATCTAATATTGATTTCTTTCCATAGTCTACAGAATGTATATCTGAACTCTGATGCTTTATGAATCAAGATTTAGTAATTTTCCTAATTTTCCTCAGAACCAATATTTGTACTAAAGTAATACATAGTACTGTATTTTCTCATACTTGAACAAGTATAAATTCTATTTCATTGTAGTGTGCCAATGTCCTGTGAAGTCACATAAGAGACCCATGCCACAACACGTATGCATGTCTCTGATCATCCTCAATATGTAATATTTCCTGCCATCACCAAGCAACTGGAAACAAACATGGTCATTCAAAGAACCTAGAGCATATGTATTTTTAGCATGGAAATTTGGGGCATGTAAATGCATATTAGTAGACTGCCCTCCATTCTTCCTTCTCTCCACAAACTATTTTACCCTTTCTCACAGACAACAAATATTGTACATAGACCCCATCAAGCTCCATACTACTTCCTTCCTGTGAAATGTGGACAAAATTTAAAGCAGCTTGAAGCTGAGCCTATGTCTTGATTGAGTCCAAGACAATTTAACTTTAAACAGCAATTCCATGCTTTTTGCTGCCAGAGTGTAGCTAGCTGTTAAGTCTAAAGGGGAATAAAAAATCCTAGCTTCCAACTTACCTTTTATAAGTTAAACATCCATCATCAAGGAATGAATGTGTATTCCAATCCGTAAACCCAGGGAAAGCTGTCCAGATTTTATATGAAATGACTCTGCCTTCTCTGAATATTAACAATTCCACCAGGTATCTAAGTGTTGGGAACAGCTGTTCACATTTTTTGTTGAATTTATAGGTATTGAATGTAAATGATAGGTAGTTCAAGATTAAAAACACACAGATCATGCTTAATGTGTCCTTCTGTCTGGGGAACAGGGTTTATTATAATAATGTTTTGTTTTGTTTTTTTCAAGTAAATCATTTTGTTCTATAATGCGTTGTGATACTTTGATTACTTCTGCTGACAAATTTTCAACAGCAAAATTACCCACTTCATTATATCTCTTATCTCAAATTGTAGTATAACATATATAGAATATGATGTGGAATTTATGCTGTATGTAGGGTGAAGCTATTAAAGTTTAATATAGAATTATAATTTGATAAATGAAAGTAACATTACATGTTCATTATGCATATTTAAATGTGGTCATAAAATACTTTATTCTTAATGTTGTCTGACTTCTCTGACACAACTCTTAAATGACTAAAAATGGGAAAGTTTACTATGAACGTAATCAGCAGATAAAACTAATGCTGCTGAAAAATTCTGTGCTGCTATCATAACAGTTCTATAAAGTTAACTTAGCATATTTTAAGGAAATTGAGCCCATGCAATGAGACTCATATCAATGCACCATGTGCTTTTAGCAGCACCCAACTTGCCTATGCACAGCACTCTAACTGCGTTGGCAGAAGTGTAAGCCAACTTAAGGTAGACAAAAATATTTCCAGCAAAACCCTCAAAGCTTGTAAGGATGTCACATGCTAAAGTTTGGGTTTTATCACTATTTTTAGATGTTCATGTCAGCTAGACAAACATCAGAATTAGAAAAATGCAAGGACAGGAAAGCAAACGCTGCAGCAGTAGCAGAGAATTTCGAAGTTCTCTTTTTATTTTATATGGGTAACAGATAGACCAGATATTAACTGAGCCCTCTATTCTCCAAGGAGAAAAGGTCTCATTCCTTCAGTCTTTACTCACAGGGAAGGTTCTCCAGCCTGGTAATCCTCTCAAATATGGTAATTTATATTATTGCAAAAAGTTTCAATTTTAATTATCCCAAGGCAGGACTAAGTAAGACTAAGTTGGGCAAAAAGACTTTGAATTATAAATTTGAATTCTTTCATATTACTTCCACTAAAATCAACAAAATACCTTCATGTATTTTTGTCCTTCTGACACAATCAGGGTTTATTTTTGCCATCTGAAAACTCTTCAAGTTTCATGAATGTTAAAATTGAATTTGTTATGGAAGTTAAATGCGAAAAAAATAAAAAAATATGCAAATATCACTGTACTTCATGAGAAGAGGAAGACAGCTTATTGAAAAAGATGTCATTGTGCAGCATTTCTAAGACTGACTCACATTTGACTAGCAAACGAAAAGGAAGAACATTTGGTCAGCTGATATTAATAGTGTATCTAACACTTATAATGCTGCATTGTTCAATACAAATGAAATAATTCCCATCATGGTTTTGCATTATTCTTGCACCATAATGTCTTGCTGCTCAATACGCATAGGTAACTGGAATAGGCAGATAGTTCAGACGCACATCAGTTTATTTCTGTTGTCCCACAATGTATTCTTCCTCTTGCTTTTGTGTTATTGTCTCCTGCTGTCCTTATCTAATAGAGGGGGAAATTGTGCACAGCAGAAATGTGGAAACCCTGCACTTTGGCAGTCAGTATTTCTTTTCTGTTTAGGAGGATAACAGTAGAAAGAGAATTCTACTGATTCATGATTCATATGACAGTGATAGATGGTTCCTGCTGAAAACAGAGCTATTTATTTGATAACAATGTGCCATCTAATAATAATTCAGCAGGGAAGTGAACTAAGCAGCATATTCATCAGCAAAGGGGATTCCCTACCAAGTGATTATCTGCTTTCCAAATTTTATGCTGAAAGCAGACTGCTGTGAATCACTACAGTAGCTATCATTACTTGCAGTCGATGTAGACAGCAATCCCTATGCACTATGAATATTTACTGTTATAATGAAAGACTGAGTCATCTGATAATCCCAGTTCTAGTACTAGATATCCAGCCTAACATGACAACCTGTAGAATCATTATATTTTCTCTCCCTTGCTGTTTTATTGCTGTTGTTGCTGAGGTTTTGGGGGTTTTGTTTTTGTTTTTAATTCATGGAACTGGTCTGAATTATTCAAAGGCAGCAATGCAATCTATTTGATGTGGCTGAGCCAAGTCCCATTTGATCATCTTCTCTTCCATTTGTATTCCGTTTAAGTAGATATCATGCCATGCAGCTAAATGCGAACCGCACGACAAACAGTGCATCCTTGTAAAGTATTGCATGCTGTTGGGAAAGATTAAATTCTCCTTTCTCTGAAAAATATTTTACTGTATTTTACGTGCAGCAGACAACAAATGCAGAGCATGATTGTGTTACTGTTATGGAATTATACCTGGCAGAATCAGTCCTCCCTCTAAAGTCTGAACTGTAGCTCTAATCCTGCAAAGGCCACCACTTAAGGTGGTGGACACACAAATCTCTCCAGCAGCATTGTTGCTGACAAAGTCCACAGAACTGCTGGAATTTATAACTCCAGATAATAAAATAAAATAAATATATTTAAAAACACTGAAGTATTTGAAGTCATAGAAAAAAAATGCAGATTTGAAGAATAATTCAAGGATAACTATGGTCACAAACACTCAGCTATGGTGTTTTATGGCTGAAAGGCAGGACATACTCAGGCCACTAAGAGCACATAAGAAATGATTATGAATCTGTCAAGTAAAATCTTTATGCCAACCAACATCAGCATGTTAATGTTGAGAAATTAAGCTTTATTTTTTTGAAGTTGAGACTATTTTCTTCTGAATTTCAAAGTGTGATTGTATGTGTTTTCTGCTTGTCATAATATTTATCTTTCAATGCAGTGGGACAGTCAGGAGGATATGGCAATCATCCTTTTTTTTTAATAATGAAGTAGCTTGTCTCTGGTGGTCCTGAGACAACCCTTCCTTAGAACCAGTACTGTATATGTCAGTGCTTCTTTGTGCGCTGCATTACATAATGGTAGGATTTGTCTGCGCTTACACTAGGGTTGGATTTGACAAAGTTATATGTTGAAACAAGTAAGCTTGTTACTCAAAAGTTTGAAACTGATTGATTAAGCAAGTAAGTAATCTGTGTTGTTTTCATTAGTATCGCATTTTCCTTGCATACTAAATTGGAAAAGATAAACTTGGGAGCACTCTAATGAATTGCTGGGAATACACGGTAGTTATGATACCTTTCTTTTGGAATGTAATTTATCTTCTTCAGTTTAATTGACTTGTTTAGTCAAATATCACACTGCCAAGCAGAGCTTTTGAGAAAGATATTTCAACAGTTTGCTAAACTATGATCACATGCATATCTAATGAGACTTCAAAGCAAAGTATGCTTTGTGCATGCATGTGGTGTAGTAGGAAGAGTTCCAAGCAGAAAAAACTGTTAGACAATGGTAAAAGGGACTGTTTTGTTTTGAAGTCTTCTTGTTATTCCACAATGTATATCCTTAGCAGCCTTTGAAAAGAGGACACACAAAAAGAAAAGCTACAAATGACATTATTTCCTTACCATCAAGAAAGTCAGAGACCTTCTTCTGTCCCCCAAATATTTTTCTAATAATATATTTTTGGTTTTTTAAGCTGTGACAATTAAAAGAGGAATGTCTCCATTAACTATTTTTCGTGATCATGAAAGTCTAATGAAGATTTTTGGCTGACATTAACAGGTATTTTAATTGTTGTTTTTACATATAAAAAGATATGTCTTGATTATTGAGGAAGGCTTCATGTTAATGAGACAGCTAATGATTTTTTGGTTATCAGAAGAGGTAAAGCACTTCAAAATGAGAAGCTAAAGAAATTATTATTTAGACTATACAATATTCATTGGATTTTGTTTATTAATTCTGCGAACTTTAGTTCCTGACTGCTTTTCAGAAAAAAAGTTAATCTTTCTTAAATGCAGTAAAAAAAAGTTTAAATCTTAAGATGTTAGACTGTACACTTTCAAGCAAAACTAAGGAATAATTCATTCTACTTTCATGGGATAGATATGACAAGTAGTTGACTGAGCAATGACATTTTTAGAAGGTGGGTTTTGCTTTGTATCTCATGATTTCATTGCCCTATATTTTGGGTCCAGAAAAGGGCAACAAACCTGATGAAGAGCCTGAAGCACAAATCTTATGAGGAATGGCTGAGGGAGCTGGGATTGTTTACCCTGAAGAAGAGAAGGCTCAGAGGGCACCTTATCTCTCTCTATGACTACGAGAGTAACAAACCATAGGACAAGAAGTAACGGCCTCAAGCTGTGCCAGGGGAGATTTTGATTGGATATTAGGAAAAAACTTCTTCACCAAGAGGGTGATCAAGTATTGGAACAGGCTGCCCAGGAAAGTGGTGGAATCATCATCCCTGGAAGTAGTTAAAAAACGGGTAGATGAGGTGTCCGTGATGTGGTTTATTGATTGTCTTGGCAGTCCTAGGGTAATGATTGGACTTCATGATCTTAAAGATCTTTTATAACCTGGTTGATTCTATGACTCTATTCTATGATTCAACATCTAATAAGAGATGAACTTTATTCAGTGAGGTATTCATAATCTCTCTCTTCTCTATAAGGTATTATTATAGTTTTAATAGTATGCCTGGCCTCGTACTGTAGATATACAGGAAAATATGCGGGCAACATGTTGCAAATTTTCCTCAGTCGAAGTATTATTCTGTTTGCGTCTCTCAAGTTAAGAGGAAATTGTCCAACAGATGGTAAAGCTATTGGGGAGAGAAGAGGCAGAGCATTTGTATAAACCTTCTTTCCTCAAGAAACCAGGTTGAAAATCTTCATATAAATATGATGGATTTTATAAGAATTCAATCAGATTAAATATTTGGTGAAGCAATATCATCATCTGCAATGCAGATCTACACCCCTATCAGGATATTCACATACTTCCTACAGGGTTCCTTGTTGCCCAGGTAAAAAGGTTAGCCTGTACTCTGAGTCTAATCCTTTTCCGTCACAGTTCTCTTCAGAACAACAGATACAAAATATTACTTGTCTCATTTCTATGTATCAACAAATCTCTTTCAGTTATAAGATAATCTTATGACCTCTTGCTCTTTAATTTAATTTTATATATTTACTTTTAGTATGCTGATTTTCTGATGACTATCTCTATGGATGCAGTTCTCCCCAAAGATATGGAAAAAATTGATCCTGAAGATCTAGAGAAGTAAGAAAGCTCTACGAGATCTGAATTGTGATAACATACAAGTTGCTATATAGTTATTTGGAAAGTCAGACCTTTTTCATTGCATATCCAGCAAAAAAATTTAGACAAGAAGTGTCTTTGATTAAAAAATGTTAAGGGTTTTTTATTCCTTTGTTTTGACTTTGGAATGTCCTTGTAAGAAAATGAGACATGATAATGACAGTTGCTTTTGAATTGCCATGATATTTAATGCAATACATGCAAGGGCAATGTGACTGAATTTTCAGAAATCTATACAAATCCTACAAGTAGCTGTTCAGGCAAATATGCATATTTTATCATTGCTAAGTGATTTCCTAAGTGAGGGCGGCTGTCAGTGTTGATTCTGATCTGAGCTTTCACTGCAGTCAAGTATGCTCAGATGGATTTACAAGTTAGATATGCAGCAGACAAAACTTCATGAAAAATAGAACATTTCCTAATCAGAAAAAAAAAAATTACTGTGTATGTTATACGAAGTTGCTAAAAGCAAGGATCTTGCAACAAAGTTGCAATGTTAAAAACAAGTTTTCTTTAGCTATGTTCCTTGTACTGATTAAAAAGGTTTGTTGCACATCCTCACCTGTGAAATGTAAAGAAATGTAATGACATAATTTGGTGAAAGTCAAGTGGAAATAGTGATACAAAAATTGCCAGAATTCTTGCTTCATCCTTTTGTGCCTAGTGAGCAGAATGCTTACTGTCAAAAGAGGTGTGTATCTAGCAATTAGCAGTATTCATACACTGTTCCTGATATCCTCCTGTAATTATTTTTTATTATAAAATCTAGAATTGTTTTGAGTGAGTTTATGAAGAATATTAATTACCAGAACAGGACTGAAAAGTTAGTTGGACAATTTTTTATTTCCATTAATACCTGAATAACAGTCTTCCACTATTAAATGCAACATAAATTCTTGGTCCAATTGAAGTTAATGGAAGTTTTGCCATGAATTCCTTTGTGCTCCAAGGACTCCAGGCCCAAATCCTATTATAGTTGTATCTGGAAAATTTATTTCAAAGATTTCATAGATGTAAAGTTTGCTGTTACACAAGCAAATGGCATTGTGATAGCTGACCTGAATTTACCCTATGCAGTGCTGTTCTCCTTTGAAATCTCTTAATGATTTGTTTTCTGTCACTCTTGAATCTAACTTAATGCACCATTATGCATGGCTGATGTTTCAGATCCATTACATCACTTTTTGCAGGACATAAGCGTTATGTTGGCATCAAATATTGTCTGGCACAATCCATTTAGCGACTGTATTTTAGCCCCTAAGCTTTTGATGAATTTGAAATCATGACTTAAATATTTACCATTTTTTCGTTGAAGTGTGTTACAAGAAAGAGATTATGCATGCAGAAAGTGTATAGGGAGTTTGAAGATAACAAATGATACATCAAGCACAGCCTAATGTGGTTTTACTGGAGTAGAAACAGTGGTAATAAATCACTTGCCAATGTTGATAATAAAATACTGCATTGGCCTCCATCAGCCAGAAGAGAAAGGTTAAATGTTATTTCTCACAATAACCATGTGGTCTTCATTCCTGACATCTGTGATACTAAATTCTGTCATTATTTTCTGCAGAAATTGTGATCTTTATTAAAAAAAAAAAATCCATTAAGGATAAAACCTGATGCTTGCCAACCTCCAGTATCCCTGAAAAAGCTTCATCCATTTTGTGGCTATTGTACCACATAAATTGTCTTCTATTTTGAGGTAAATATAGCCCACCCTGAGAAAGTCAGAAGGTTAAGCTTGGAATTCACCATGACCACATGTGGTTGACCTCTAATGATTTATTTCATAGCCACTAGAGTTGTTCTGTGTAGTCTGGTGTTTAAAGCAGTTAAGAACTGCATTATTAACCTCCATGATGTAATTTCTTTATTTATTTTCTTGTCTCTTTGTGAGATGACTTGTTAGATGGTGTTCTGCACTGGGCTGTGGGAGACAGAGAGAGATGGTGCAGAATTTTTTATGGATCTCAGTAGGAAAGACCCTAAACAAAATAACTGATTTAATAAGAAAGAATTAAATGAGGAATATAGACAGTGAGTGAATGGTATGTCCCTTCAGGTGCTGGACACTGTGTACATGCAGGATTAGATGGAGTCAGGACAGTTTTTCCTATGGAGTGCTGTGCAGACTAGAGCAGATCCTGTCTGTGAAAAGAAGCTGCCCCATATTGGTCCTTTGAGTGAATATGTAATTTTCTTAGAAGAAAGAGACCCTATTCCTGAAGGATGCTGTTATGGGAACGACTTGTCCTTGCAGGAGCTGCTTTGCGAGCTTCTCTGCTACAAAGAGCCGGTTAATGTTACCCTGCAGCCAAAGGATTTGTACTACTTAGGTTACCCATAATGGGGATCACTGACTCGTCAGTGTGCAACTCCCTCAGTCAGGATCAATACAAGTGCTTCCTATAAAACCTCAGGCTTACAGTAAAAATTGAAAAAAGACACTAGCATACTACACCCCACTCTCAGTTAAAAGCAATTTTTTTTAGATGCTGAGGAAATATCTCTTAAATTAGCATATATGTGCTGAATACTATGTATTTGGTATGATATATAGTAAAGGGTGAAGTCCATTTCAGAACAGCTGGCAGTTTTTGTGATAACAGCCTTACAAGACCTAGAGTAAATAGCTTCTTGGGTTTATACTCCCACGCTTTCACTTTTCTATTTTGGCAGTCTATGGTTTTATCAGTATAGAACTTCTAATTACTACTTGAAATGCTTCTGTTCTAATTACAAATGTATTATTAGATTTTCAGCATGTTTTCCATGTATTGTGCCCTCCTGGTTCCAGGGACCACATCACCAACAAATTCGAAAAACAATAAAGAGCAGGATGCATGCAAGAGAAGATCATCAGGAAGTCTTTGCAGTAGCATTACTTTCCAGGTGCACGTCTATTTGGCTGACTCAGCCCATCTTCTCAAAGCACAACATACAAATATTATCCAGCAACAGCATTAAGCTTTTCTCATTGCAAGGAATTTTACTAAACACTCAAAATTTCCCCTTGATGTCAAAACGCCATTGACCCTGGAACACCATTTCCTATAGAGAAAGTTTTTATTCCTTTTCCTCATTTTTATAGCTCTGACATAAGGCTTGGTCTATTATTTCACCTTATGATGCTATAAGCTGCATTAGTAAACTGAATGAAACAAATTTTCCGTCTTGTGTCTGGTAAAGTGACTGGAATTGGCATCTGAAGAAAACTGGCCCTCTTCTTCCAAACCAGACCAGTGGAGTTAGAACCCTTTTATGTTTCATTTCCCCATTTGCACATCATTGTTCATCAGTCTAACCATCTCACTATTCATTAGTTAGATAACAAGATCATTTAAGATACTTTTATATCCTGATCTATATGTGAACAACTATATGTATAAGAGATCTCATGTTCATGTCAGATGTACCTGGGAACAAAGACGAACAGGAGAAAAGGAGAAAGGTGAGAAAAATGAGATAAACAAGAGGCAGAAATCTGTTTGGTTTTTTGTTGGTGTTTTTGTTTTGTTTTTTTTTTTTTTTTTTCCACAGACTGAAAGAAATGAGAGTAGGAAAGACAGAAGAAGGAATTTATAATGTAACACAGGCTAGAAGTTGTCTGGCTTTCACTAAAAATTAAATGGAAGATACTGGGTTTATGGAGCTATAGTAAATTAGCTAAATGGTCCAAGTCTGTATATGCTTTTAGAAGTATTATAATGCAATTCTATGAGATTCTTAGAGTACTTGAAAAGGAAAGAACATTACTAGCTTCCCTCTTCCCTTACATTTTTGTTCTGTATTATATTAGAATATTCCTTCTGAAATATGTAAAAGGATGCTCTATCTCTTTAATGCCACTCCTTGCATCCTCCTTCAAAATCATCCTTTGAGCTAAGAATTCTCATTAGGACTATAAATGAGAGCAAATATGTCAATTTTTATTCTCAATATGTTAGTATCTATATTGCTTATGCTACTTGAAGTGTCTGGCTCTGCAAGTTAGGTTAATTTTGTCAGATCTACTTTCAGTTGCTTAAACACCAGTTTATCATGCAAAAAAAGACCAATAATAAAAAGCAGTTAGAAAACAATGAGCCATAGAGTGAAGCAGAAGTTAACAAGAGATTTGGGCTACAAATGCAATAAATAAAACATTTAATTCTCTCTACTACATTAGGGAAAGAAAACCATTCACCAGCTGTATATGTAATATTTGAGTCAAAATATTTTAGTGTCTGATTATTCCTTTTACAGATACTTCTGTTTAGGTTTTAGTGAAAGAGTTGAATTGCATACGTATGTGGGAAATCTAATTAAAGAAATTGCAAAGGAGAAATCCTTAGGTTCTACCCACAAAAAAAAAAAAAAAAGAAAAAAAAGAAAAAACAACCAAAAAAAAAACAAAACCCAGCCTAACAGGTTGCTTAGAAAGCTAGGGTTTTTTTCACCTGCCAAAGGCATAAACTTCACAATATTTATCAAAAAACTGGTCTCCATGTTACCTATGAAATTCAAATGTAAGAATATACATTGCCAGAAATTATGGAGAAGGGAAACAGGAAGTTCTGCTTACAGCCCTCATTAATAAAAAATTCAAAGGCTAAGCTATTTTTCTTTAACAAAGTTGCTTAAAGCACTCTGTCATTGATGATTCCAAATGCAAGTGTATTAATGATGCTCTGTATTCCTTTCTTCATGAGGGAAAATGATAGTCTTTTTAATTTGATGATACTGAAGTCTTTGAAAATTCAGTTTGCAGGATTTTTTTTTTCCAATTCATCATACAGGAGAGGAGCACAAGACTCCATAACTAGGAACCACACTGAAAGGTTTCTTTTTTTCATGTGATCATTTCTGCTTCAGTTTCTAAGGTCATTTTTCACCATCTGGATATATATCACCTGATTCCTTTTACTTGTTAATTTTACTATAGTTAGGATCCTTTGACATCAGGACAGTCCTACCTTGATTTTTAATCTTCACATCTTTCTTGTGTGAAAATTGCTCAAATAGCTTCTCCAACCTGAAATCCCAATGAAGGAGAAACAGCCTTTCATAAAAGATCATTTGTACAAATACGCTGCAAAGACTGGATGATATTACCATGATCACACACTCAAAGAATGGTTTGGGTTGGACCTTTAAAGATCACCTAGTCCAACCCCCCTGTGATGGGCTAGAACATCTTCCATCCAACCCAACTTTCAACAATTCCAGGGACGGAGCACCTTCTGTGGGTGATGTATTTAACTGCCATGTCCCATTTTCAAATCTCGTTGTTCAGAAAATGTTGCATGGTTATTTTGGTGAAAATAGTGTATGAAAAATGCAAAATGATCTTATTATTCATTGAAGGAGTTCTCGATTTGATCTCTTGATGTGTTTTTTTTTCTCCAGTCTGGACTACTATAAATACTACTTTCCTCCCCATTCTTCTTCTGCCTTGGGAATTTGATCAGCTATTTTGCCCAGTGAGGGAAACTTAGTTTTTTTGTTTTTGTTTTGTTTTTTTGTTGTTTTTTTTGTTTGTTTGTTTGTTTGTTTGTTTGTTTTGTTTTTTTTTGTGTTTTTTTTTGGTTGGTTGGTTGGTTTTGTTTTTTTTTTTTGTGTTTTTTTGTTTGTTTGGTTGGTTTTTTGTTATTATTTGGTTATATATTACTTGTACAGTTCATTGGGGGTTTTTTTCCAAGTTTTCTACCTTTCTTCCATCATTGTCATCATTATTTAAGGTTCCGATACTGTTTGAATCTCATATGGAGGATTATATACAATTGTGTAGATATGGAATAGAGGATGAATACAGTTAAGTGTGAAGTGCAGTGGAGATCTCCAAATCTTGCATTGTATCCTGAGACAGCAGTTTATAACACGGCAGGGGGGCTGGAACTAGATGGTCTTAAGGTCCTTTCCAACCCTAACTATTCTATGATTCGATGATTCTGTGGCTGAAGTTTCATTAGGAGTGAGTTGGTGATAAGAAATGGAAGAGCTAAAACAGGAAGAAGTGAGTGAGTAGGAAAGAGTTGAGGATGAGGTGGCTACCTCAAAAGATCTTGTTGTATAATTTAATTATTTTCAGCTCGTTAGACAGAATATGTTTTACTTATGTTATGCAGATGACATTTGTGCCAGATTTAATTAGTCTATTGGAGTCTATCGCCAGTTTTAATCAGGTTGTCAGAATCTAAATTCTCTAGAGCCATAATGTAAACAATTCACAAGCTAGCGAGTACTGTATGAAACATTGAAACATCTCCAGACATCTGTGAAGCCTTCAATTGCAAAGCTTCCTGCTTTTTATTTATTTATTTTTTCAATTTCAATTTGGAACTCAGTTGTTTCTGCAAAATTTGATTTGAAGCCTCAAACATTTTGAATAAATATCAGTCTTTTTCCAGGACCTTTACAAGTACTTGTAAAGAGCTTATGCTTCACATTAAATCCATGCAAAATATGATGTGTTCAGATATGATTTATGCACAATTTTAGGGTATGCCATACACTAAGAGGAGAAACTTTACATCTAACAGTTTAAAGATGTGAGATTTATTTTGCCGTTAATGAGCGCAGTGCCTAAGATTCAATACCTAAACAATATTTCTCAATCCATGATTTTTGACACTGTCCCACACAACATCCTTGTCTCTCTAAGTTGGAGAGACATCAATTTGATAGGTGGAACACTCAGTGGATAAAGAACTAGCTGGATGGCCGCAAGCAGAGTAGTGCTCAGTGGCTCAATGTCCAGCTGGAGACCAGTAACGAATGGTGTCCCTCAGGGATCGGTGTTGGGACCGGTCTTGTTCAACATCTCTGTCGCTGACATGGACAGTGGGACTGAAGTGTGCCCCCAGCAAGTTTGCTGATGACACCAAGCTGTGTGGTTCGGTTGATACGCTGGAAGGAAGGAATACCATCCAGAGGGACCCAGACACTCTTGTGAGGTGGGCTAATGCCAACATGATGAAGTTTAACCATGCCAAGTGCAAGGTTCTATACCTGGGTCGGAGCAATCCCAGGCACAGCTCCAGGTTGGGCAGAGAAGAGATTCAGAGCAGCCCTGCGGAGAAGGACTTGTGGGGGTGTTGGTCGATGAAAAAATGAACATGAGTCAGCAGTGTGTGCTTGCAGCCCAGAAAGCCAACCGTATCCTGGGCTGCATCAAAAGGAGCGTGACCAGCAGGTCAAGGGAGGTGATCCTGCCCCTTCACTCTGCTCTCGTGAGACCTCACTTGGAGTATTGTGTGCAGTTCTGGTGTCCTCAACATAGAAAGCACATGGAACTTTTGGAGCAAGTGCAGAGGAGGGCCGAGGGCCACGAGGATGATCAGGGGACTGGAGCACCTCTCGTATGAAGATAGGCTTGAGAAAGTTGGGGCTGTTCATCCTGAAGAATAGAAGTCTGCATAGAGACCTCATAGCAGCCTTCCAATATCTGAAGAGGGCCTACAAGGAATCTGGGGAGGGACTCTTCTTTAGGGACTGTAGTGGTAGGACAAGGGTAAAGGGTTCAAACTTAAACAGGGAAAATTTAGATTGGATATAAGGATGAAGTTCTTTACTGTATGGATGGTGAGGCCCTGGAATGTGTTGCCCAGGGAAGCTGTGAATGCTTCATCCCTGGCGGCGTTCAAGGTGGGGTTGGACATAGCCTTGGATGGCATGGTTTAGTGGGAGGTGTCTCTGCCCATGACAGGGGAGTTGGAAGTAGATGATCTTAAGGTCCTTTCCAACCCTAACTATTCTATGATTCTATGATTCTATGAACCCACACTGAACACTTTTTGGTCCACATTATTCACATCCTGAAAAACAAAATAAAAATATATATATATATTAGGTTTTGGTTTTGTTTCAGAATTTTGGCCTGTCTTGTTTCACTGATTGCTATTACTTATTAATGGGATCTGGCAACAACTACTGACTGGTGGGTTAAATACTTTCAGATCTTTGGGGATTCTGCTAAGCCTATAATGATGTTTTTATATTCCTCATGGAAGCAAGCTTATGCAATCTTCTACAAGGCATACTTCTAAAAAAATACACTAAACTTTTCACTTAAAGAATTTATTCCCTTAATCTTTTGCTTGAAAACTTAAGTACAGCTATGTTTTGGGTCAATAATTTATCTGTGGACATCTTCAGCTTATTTTCAGTCAATTCACAAATGGAAAAATAGATGTAATTGAATAGTCTATTTGGTGGTAGATCAATTACTCTATGCAGTAAAGCTATACCCGCTTTCTTTATCTCTGAAACAAGAAAAATTGGAGACTTGCCATTGGCATATATAGCTCTATGAATCAGGGCTGCTTCCAACTGAGATACAAGGGGCCAGAATCACTATTGGAATACATTGGCATGATTTCATTAAATACAAGTGGAGTTGTGCCCACTTATATTAGCAGGAAATTTGAGAACATACCCATATGACTTCTACATCTATAATGGAGAGTCTCCAAAACCAGGAGGCCAGAGATGTCAAAGATTAATTCAAGCACATAATTTTTATTTCGCTGATCTGAATAATGTAGACCATCTTCCACAAATGTGCATGAAGAATATTCATTCGTCCTTATCAACTGTTCTCCAAGTTACTTGTTGAGATATTAGCTGTATGAATTCTCTTTGCATTTAAGGAGGAAAGAGCTTTGCCTCTAACCTCATTGAAATGTGAATGAATGGAATGTGTATCATCTTTAATGGAAAAATGTTTAATTCACAATTAGCTTATGATTGCTTCTATTAGTAATATGTCTTGAAAACATGGCTTGCTTTTTTAACCAGCCTGCACAACTTTCTTCAAAACCTTTCTCTTTATACTTCTCTCAAAAGTTTGGGTTTTTTTCTTCTCACTCAATCAAGTTTTAAATGCTCTAAAAATAATACAGGCCCTGGAATGGGTTGCCCAGGGAGGCTGTGGATGCTTCATCCCTGGCGGCGTTCAAGGTGGGGTTGGACATAGCCTTGGATGGCATGGTTTAGTGGGAGGTGTCCCTGCCCATGGCAGGGGGGTTGGAACTCGATGATCTTGAGGTCCTTTCCAACCCTAACTATTCTATGATTCTATGATTCTATGATTCTATGATTCTATGTAGAGGTGCTCACAATTCTATTGATTCTAAAACAATGTATAGCCATGTAGCTTTAATCCAAGCCCAAATGAACTTAATTTCCTCTTCCTACTTATTCCCATTACACTCTTTGCATGTAATTATGTCACTTATCTAAAGCAGGTATTACAATTCAGACTTTGCTCATCATCAAGTTGCAGTGCATAACTTCCAGTGAAGGTATAAGAGAAGATAAAACTGAATTAATTTCTTCTTAAAGGATCTTGAACAAATCAGAGCATTATAGACAGTTTTGACTCTCAATTATTTATATTTAATTCAATTTCTAAGGTGATACTGTTTCTTAATTGTATTATGCTTCCTAAATATTATGGACTTAACTGAGTTTGTAATTCTTTGCTGTGTCAAAGACAGGATCTTGCCTATTGCTGTTAAAGGATTGCTGGATGCTTACTTCAAATTGTCCTAGTCCTGTTAATACAGGGCTGGTGTCCGGATTACAAGAACTGGCATTACAGTTGACGCAGGTTGACAGTTACTTGTTTTCTCAAGAAAAAGGGCAAGTGACAAAATGTGTGAAGACTGAACTATCTTTTCCCCTACAGTTTTCCTGACAGGTAAAGTTGAGACTTGCAGAATTGTCAAGAAGATGCTTATAGTCACAGGATGTATTTCCTATGGCTAAAAATGTTCCTGTGTGTCAATCCCATTCTTGTCATAGATATAGAATTATTTTCAAGAGTTCTGGTGTTTTTTTTTTCTTTTTATTTATGTTTGTTTCTAGTAAGGGACAAAGATAGTGGCGACCTATGAAGAAATACTGGTAGTTTCTGTGAAATTCCTTTTGAGTAAAAAACCCTACTTGTTAATCTGCTCTATCTCAGGAGCTGAATTTTGTTTCAGTCTTCTCAAGTGTGATGCCAAGTAAGTTATGTTCTTGTGATATTTAATAACATGGTTTAATTTCCGTAATTATGTTTTTAAGATTGAACAATTTCTATTAGTTCTTTTTCAGTCTCCAATTCCCCCAAACTTGTGCCCTTTCCAAATGATAAGAAAAAGGCTTTAATTCAAACTAGATTGTGAGAAGTCCACATCACTTAAAAACAGACTCACTTTCCTACTATGCTGTAAAGAAGAATCTTTCAAATAACCATGAATACTAGGATAAACAAAGCTGCAAATACTTCTGGGGGTTTATTTCCAGATATATTTTTATGTACAGTGGAAATAATTTCCTAAGTATAAATTTTTAGTTATGTTTTGGGTTTGGGGTTTTTTTCCTTAATTTCCCCCAGTGAACACCTCAAATTTTAAATAAACTGCAATAGTAACCTCCATTAAATTCTTTCTGATTTACTGAAGCTAGTTGCTTTACATTCTTTTTGAACATATTTCTGCATACATTTTCATAAGCCACAGTGAAAGAAATAGTTACTGCAAGCTTATAAATAACCTGAAGGTTATCTACTTGATAGCATTTTCTATTTGTTTGAGAGTTGTTATGATGTTTTCTTGAGCTTACTGGGTTTTTTTGTGTGGGAAGTTCATGTAAATATGGCTCCTGTTCGTAACAATGGGATACTTGAATGGGACATTGTTTTTGACATCAGTTGATATGCTAACAGGGGCTTGTGTCATCAAGAAATAACCAGTGTCCCCCAGGAAAAAAGTTATTTAAAAAAAGGTGTTTTGAACAAGTCAGAAGACGAGGACAATGGAAAGAGGCATAAAAAGATAAGGACTGCACTTGGTAAAGCCCTCTGTCAGGCAGATCTTATTGAAGACACAGAAAATATTTTCAAGGACTTCCAGGGATATGCTCAGTTAGAGTTTCAAATCTTTGTGGGAATATTGTTGCCAAGGTAGAGAAAACTGTGGTCCCTCTCTGTTTGGAAACATCTGGTCTCTGGTGATTTTTAAATTGTTTTATTTACCAGTTCCAATATTTAACACTTAGGAGAGATGGTTTCGAATCTGCCTTCTGTTTTAGTGGAAAATAAAATAGAACCAAGATTTTTTCCCTTTCATAATACTTATTTATTTAGGTATAAAGAATATGAGTGTGTTTTTCTGTCTCTACTGCAGAAATTGTTTTACTTAAATGAATATTCATTGCAACAGAGCAAATTACTTTATAACCATTTTTTTTAGGGCACTTATGTGAGAGGTGAAACCCCAGGCTCTTTCTTACATTTACTTAGTAATAAAACACTTTACAAAATACAGAGGTCATGCAGAATACCATATAGCCCATTAGCACTCAGCAGTAAAGTGGCAGAACTCAATTTCTGTTCTGAAGCAAGTAAGCAGACAAACATGAGTTTAGGTCCCCCTTTGAATTAACTGTCCTGTCCTCTTCTGGGAGTCTGTTATTTCACATTTCTGTCTGCTGCCATTTGAAGATTTTTAAACCCTACTGTTCAATTAATATTCTGCAAATCAAGAGTCTGACTCCTGTTCCTTTTAGGTAAGAATTTCTGAAAGATGCTACTTCCATGTTAAGTGAAAATTAATGTTTAGGGATTTTTAGTCAAAGATCAAATAGAGAAAAATCAAGCTGTTGTGTCATCTATTGATCCCATCAGTAGGAAAAATAAGTATCGTCATGCAAACTGAAGAGTGTTTTTTATTGCATCGGAGACTAAGCAGGTTGCATGAAATTCAGCAGTATCAGTGTAGAGGTCAGCTGCCGTTTCAGCTGTATGTACCACTTAATAGCTCTCCAACATCTTGACATTAAGGAGCAGAATTTGTTAACTGTATTTGATACTTAATACACGGATATTTTAGGTAATAAGTGGCAGAACTAGTATATATGATTACAAGTCTAAAGAAGAGAAGGTTTTTGAAAAAAGGTAAAGTAAATGAAAATGGATGTGCTTTCAAACCTTATATAATATGATCGGAAACAGTTGGTTTCATCCAGAAAACAATTAGCATATTTCAGTAGTGTTCCAATTATTATATAATATCTAATTAAAATAAGTAAAAAGGTTAAAAGTTTGGTGTTTGGTTTTTGGTTTTTTGTTTCATTTAGTGTTTTGCGTGTTTTTTTTTTTTTGTTTTTTTTTTTTACTTTTATAGATACTGTAATGCTCTTTCTTTTAGAAAAAGCTTAAAAAGAAAAAAAAAGAAATGTTCAGGGTTTTTCTAAGAAGAAATCCAGGTAGGATATCCTCTAAAAGTAGCTTCTTCTTTTTTCTTTTCTCAGAAATAAGCCCTTCTAAATTAAAAATTTTGTTATGGAAGTAAGCATTGGGAAAAAAGTAGCAATTTTTTCAAGTATATCCTTTTGAGGAGGAAGAAATGCAATCATGTATGTTCAGTTATGTTTTAACACTACTTTAAGATAATTTTGATAATTTTGAACTCTACTACACCTGCAAAATTGCAGTCTACATAGTCTGCTTCAGTAGCTGAGCTGTCTGAGAAACTAGTTTTACCTTGATGCAGCTGGCTCTTCACCAGCCTCCTGCAACATCAGGTGCAACAGGAGAAGGAATACCTCCTGCAGGGAAGGAGCCAGGAGCCAGGGTGCAGCTCCTGGGGTCTTAGCTCTGTAGGCAGAGCCAGCGTGCTGAAAAGAGCATCTGCCATCAGTGTAGGTCTTGAGCATCAATTCTTAGTTGCTCTATCATGGGATATGCTTCAAGTTTTCTCTACTGTGATGTCTTATTCATCAATAATATTTATTCTACTTTTTTGGCAACGTATTTCCAGTTTTCTTACTTCACAAGAAGTTCAGATATAGCTATTCTGGGTAATTTGCCAAACTTCTGGGACTGCAAAAAATTATCTATATGGGCTCTTTCATTTGTAGAATGCTCTTCAGTTACTACCCAGTGAACCTCAATTTCTGCCCGTAGAGCAGCCACCCAAAACTTCTCTTGACCATTCTCCATATAATATTTAAATTATTGTTACCTATTTTCTCAGAGCCTCGATGGAGAAAAATGTAGGGAAAACTGAATAAGAGCAAGAAATATAAATAAAGTATGTCAAATACCCCTTGAAGGAAAAGGGGCCACACTGGAACAGAAATGTAGTGGAGGTGAAGTTAGACACAGATGCTCCTACTACAATATTAAAAAGGCCTGTGAATGAAGTCTGGAGGGACAAAACAAAACAAGGACCAGCTATTGTCCTGCTCATTTTACCTAGAGTATTAACAGGATTTTTTTTTTTTTTTTTTTTTATTGTGGTTTTTGACAGAAGGAAGCATGGCATGCAAAAAATTTAGTATCTGAAATATTTTACTGTAGTGTAGAGCCTAAGGTAGGAAATACTTCTAAAGCCAATTGGTGATTCCACCATCCCCACAGTGTATCCAGCACAGGTGCTTTGTGTCAGGCCACCTGAACAGGACAAATAACAGATCAGGCAGTTAATTTAAATAGACCCTCAAAAGGCTGTGTAGGAAATACATTAGTGAGAATGAAAGTTCTTAATTTATTTCTCAAGTAGCTAGTCAGCAACAGCAAAGAAGTTTTAAGCTCACTGCGAAGCATCCTATTAGGTTGGTCTTGTGGCTCAAACAGTTAATAGTGATGCAGTTAAGGAACTAAATTGGATTCTGAAGAATAAACAGTAAAAAGAGCTATGATATTAGTAAAGATTTGAAAAAAAAGTTGAGGTGAAGTGAGAAAAAATGTCTATGGAAGGTCTTTCTTTTCCTTTGGTAGTTACTTTTCAGATTCTGTGCTAATGTGTTTCTATGTTTGCATATATATGTGTCTTTCTGGCTTATAGGTGTAGTATCCTGTCATGGTTTAAGCCTCTATAAACTCACGCAGTCGCTGTCTCACTCACTCCCCTCTCTTTCTTCCCCCCTCTCCTGGAGGGATGGGAAGGAGAATCGAAAGAATGCAACCCCCACAGGTTGAGATAAGAACAGTTTAGTAACTAAGGTATAACACAAATCACTGCTGCTACCACCAATAATAATAACGACAAGAGAAAATACAAGGGAAAAGAATACAATTTCTCACCACCCAATATGAAGCCCGACCAAGCAGTGCACCCCCACCAGTGAACCCCCACCCTTCCGGGTCTCTGCCCTCCATTTTTACATCCTGGACATGACGTGCTCTGGTACGGAATACCTCTCTTTGGTCAGTTTGGGTCAGGTGTCCTGTCTCTGCTTCCTCCCGGCTTCCCCTGCTCCCTGGCAGAGCATGAGATTCAGAAAGTCCTTGGCCAGACCAAAACATTACCAAGCAGTAACTGAAAACACTAGTGTTATCAGCGCTGTTCCCAGGCCGAAAGTCAAAAACACAGTGCTGCACCAGATACTGAGGAGAAAAATAACTGCTGCTGCTGAACCCAGGACATGTCCATATTCAGTATCTGAATACGGGATCCTCAAAAATCCAAGGGTATTATAGTGGCCGTAACTTAAAACCTGGTTGAATATCCAAAGTGGCCCTTTTGTAAGATTTTAAGTAATATATATGTGTTTCTGTGGCAATAACAATGCTATTTCTTTAACGTATTATACACATATAATGTACTGAACAGCATAAATGGGGGGAAAATATTCTTTTATTCCTCTACTTAAAAGAATTGGAATGCTCTGTTTTTTTGCAACCTGTTTGGGTTTATTTTTATTTTTGTCTGTTGCTCATTCGTAGTTTTCTGGCTGATGTTTTCTAACATTGGGGATCACTGAAGGAGACAAGATAATTGAGTTATTTTCTTGAGGGAGAGTTTTTCTTTCACTAGGAAATAGATTTATGCCTTTGCTGAATTCGGTAGCTTTTGATGTATCTTTATGTTATGCATACAGAGATGTAACTGTAATTTCCTTTAATCCCACATAAAATATTAATTTTGTGCACATCTTTCATCTTTACACCATACTGGATTTGTGATGAAATTTGAAATGAAGAATTTGAATTGCATGATTGTTGCAGTACTCCCTGGATGCAACATAAATTGGTTTATGTTGCAGTTCAATACAGCATCATTGATTGATTGTGTCTAATTAACTAAAAAAATGTATTTTCATATTACCAAAAAATGTGAAAGCAGGGAAGCATTAAGGAAGGAAAGAAAAAAAAAAAAAAAAGAATGACAAACACAAAAGTTATAAGCTCCAATGCTGAGTTTGCTTTAACAACTACACCAATTTCTTTTTTCTTTTTTTTCTTTTTTTCCAGTGGAAAGCTGTCTGTAAAAAGAGATGTTCTAAACTGTATCTGATAAAATAATATATTTAGGAACAAACTGGTGAATTAATATTGAGTCTGTGAAGCTCTTTTCTCATTCCTTAACACATGCATGCTTACTAACTTTCAGTATTCAACTCAAGGTTAGAATTGTGGCATTATTTACAACTGGAGGGATGTCAGTATTCTCAGAAGAGTTCTGGAAGTATGCTCTGCACTGTGATGATGTCACTTAACATGCATTTAAAAGAAAAATAATCTTTCCAGTTTCCTCAGGAGGGACTATATCTTTTTCTCCACTCCTTAAGTTATTTTGAGCATTAGTTCAATTAAAACAGAGACATTACTTAAACAGCAACTATCAAAATTATTTCAATTAAAAATAACCCAAGATCATGGTTTATTTTAATACTTTGATTATCATTGGTTATCACTGTATTTTTCTTATGACTGTCAAGTATTAGTAGAAATCTTTCTTTGACACTGAAGATGATGTATAAAATCTCTGGAGTATTTAAAACAAGAGAGAGCTCCCAACACATACTGGTGTCATGGAAACCAGCATTTACTCTGACATATCAAGAATAACCTGGCATCTGGATTTGTCAGTGGTTTCACATTTTTTTATAGGGAAGCATGCACTCATCATAGCATGATACTACAATGAAAAAAGGAGCATAAAATCGAAGAAAACCCCACATAGATAGAAGCAGTGAAGAGTTGTTGCTACACTTGCAGTGCATGATATTTAGCAGTATATTTAGTACAATTGTGAATGTGTTGCTAGATGAATCCCTGCAGTCAACATTTTGGCAGTCTGTATTGCTTGAGGGACCAACAAATGAACCCTCTTATATATTCCACTCTTCTAAAAACACTATGGGGAGTGACCATTTCTCAGTGAGCTGGGCAGAGGTTTTTGGGGTTTTTTTGCATATCTGAGGAGAGATGAGCTATATAACCCATGAAACTACTTGACTGTTGAAGGTTTGACCCTGTTGCTAACCAATTGCTATTGTGACTAATGTATTTCTACAAAGACGGAAAGCACAGCTAAAGGTGAGACTAAAGTGGTTGTAATTTGCAGAGGAAAGGGGAGCTTACATTTGTCACCCTGGAAAAGTCTCCACGTAAGTTATTTTTTACTGGGTTTTTAATTCAACGGTAGCTGGTATAAATAGTACTCAGAAGTAGCCACACACTAGGTGCATACTTAAAATAACATGAATACAATTTCTCATTGCATGTGATGACAAGGAAACCAAAATTTTTAAAACTGTCCCCCTTTATGCAGTTTCATAAAGTAATCCCTGGAAAGCCATTCTAAGAACAAGTTAATTCACAAGTACATTGACATCATTGCTGTGGGGTGTGCAGGTGACAATAATTATTTGAATAATAGTTGAAATTATGCACATTACTTTTTATGGAAAACAAGAAAAACTAAATAGATTTGAGGGTTTGTGTGCATTTGTTTCTTTTCCATTACTTGCATATATCTGTTTTGTTGAAGACAGTGATTGAAGCACAAAATAGGTACATGGCAGCAATTTTCTATTTGTTAATGCAATAGGATATAACCTACTTGAGTATTCAAAAAATTTGGAACAATACAAAAGAGAAATCAATTGCTTTCAACATGTTCATTATTCTCAATATACCCAAACCAGTCAGATTCCAGTAGGCTGAATTGTTCTCAGCCACCAATGTCGGTTAAGTAAAAAGAAAGGTCTTGCCTTTTTTATGTAAGATGTGCACGGTATAATTCACACATGTACAATTTTCAGTTCTTCTCCCTTAAATGTTTTTCTCTGTGGAGTACGTTAGTAATTGGTCTATCAATTTAAAGAGTGACATCATGGCAGCTGCTTTCTGATAGTTTACTATGTTAGAATTATGCCCATTTAAAACTTATTTCTGTTACCTTAAGTAATTAAATGCAACTTGGATGTTAAGACATGTAGACGCTGACCAGTGCTATAAAGCATAGTCCCTCTCTTGTCCAGGTGTATAAAGAAAGTTCCACTATAAACAAGAAATGTTAATGTTTACTGAAATTATAAGCAAAGTAAAAGTTTGCCTCATCTAGCAACATACAACATTCTCTGCAGTTTCCTCAAACATCTACTGAAGTCATACTTCAGTATGAAGGGCTGTGATTTAGTTGATGCTTACCTGGAGGGACTCCTAAAATTAGAAACTGAATCACTGATTTTACTCAGATGATTGACTTTTTCATAAAATTAGTTGTAGATTTTTCCAAATGAATGACATTTTAAAGACTCACAGTTGTGGGTGGCTGTCGCGGGGGATAACGAACAACGTACCACTGACCAATATGATCACGCTGAACAGTTTATTGTGCGCAAGCATGTCTTATATAGAAAAGTTTCAGAACACTAGAACATTCGATAACACTGGATTGGTTAACTTCACCCCGGCGAATGCTAGCAACAGTTTAACGATTGGTTGCGGTTTAAAGTGTCCGCAGCAGCAGGCTCCGGCTTGCAAGCAGGGTTTTCTCGGTGGTAACCTGACCCGGCTCCGCGGCGTCCGGCTCAGTCCCTCTGTTAACCTTTTCGTCGACCTGCAACGCCTCACAAAGCCTGTTACCCACTGCTAGAGTGAAGCTAAGTCAAAGGCTGGATTGCTCACATGTCCATTAGCTGAAAGAAATGCCTCCACAATACCCTCTTCTTGTTTTTGAGCAATCCAGATTTGACTCAGCATTCTGTTTACAAACCTTTTCAACAGTGTAAATACAATGGTGCATGCAAGCAAAATTAATAATACAATGCCTAACACCTTCAAAGCAATAATTATCCAATTTTGAATCCAAGTCCCTATTCCCCATCCTGAAAAAATGTTGCGGAGCCAGTCATCTAATGGATTCACATCCTGTTAGATTTTTTGAGAGTGTTCTTTTAGATAGGTCAATTGTTTATGAATGCTCTTGCTATGATCAGACAGATTCTGACAACACATACCTTCAAAGTCCTCACAGCCATGACCCTGCGCCAACCCAGGCTTGTGAGTAAGCCCGTGTATCTTAAAGGCTATTCTCATTATACCCAAATATTTCTATTAAACATGTTTGAAATGAATCTGTGGCTGATGCCATAGCAAGACAAAATTCTGACACCCACTCTCACTGGCCCATGTTACCCACAAGTTCTTTCTAGGATTGATTTTGTGTAACAGAGATACAGAACTATATACAAACAGCAAAATTAGCAGCTTAACCGCTAACAGATTCTTGATCATCGCTGGCATCTTCCGGTGCAGACGAGTTATTTTCTGCTGAAAAGCGGCATTGCGTTTGAAAATGCCCTTCTTTACCACAGTTATAACATCTCTTTTTAGCTTTGGCAAGGAAAGGAGAAACTGCTTCCCTTACAGCGGCTGCTACAAAGGTCGCACCCTCCTTTTGAGTTTCTCTTTGTGCTGCGCGGTTAGCCAGCTCAATCATATCAGCTACGTCGGACCCGTAGGGTAAGGTAGCTAAGCTCTGTTTTATTTTGCTATTGGCATTTTCAAAAGCTAGCATTTTAAACAATCTTTCTTTTGTAGGAATGTCTAGATCAGGGTGTTTCTCGATTGCCGAATATAATCTGTCTATAAACTGTGAAAATGTTTCTGTGGGACCCTGCTTAATGCTGGTAAAACCAAATGGAGTGGAGCCGTCTGGCACAGAAAACAAGGCTTGCAAGGCTAGATCACGGGATAATCGCAAGACCTCATTGGAGAAGTCCACTTGGAGATTGGCTTGTGCCCAGGGCCCTGATCCTGTTAACATCTGTGGTTGGACTCCACGAAGGGGGTCCCCTTGTTGTCTAGGTTTTGCTTGTTCAATATCACACGGTCTCTGCCAATTACGGTCAAAGATCAGTTTCTGCGATGGCGTCAGCAAAATACTGGCTACCTGGTTAGTATCATGGGGGACCGGGAGGTCTGATTGTAAGATGTATGTTATGATTTGCCGAGACATTTGAGAGTGTAGCCCATATTGAGTCACGGCTGTCCGAGCTTTTTCTAATAGCTTCCAATCAATTGCTTCCCACTGGTTGGTGCCCTGTGGTGTAACCAACACTGGAAAGGCTTGTGGAACAGAACTCCCTTCCAGGATAGCGTCTCTGATAACTCCCTTCCACCTTTTTGACACTCCACCAGAATCTTGACCAAAGGAATTAAACAAGTGTGGTGGGGGAGCTAGCACCGAAGCCGCAGTAGCAGGAGAGGCACCAGCTCCCTTGTGCACGAACGATCCCAATTCTTCCTTTTGAGTCACCGCCATGAGCTTCTCTATAACCTCCTGCAATAATTCTTTCGTTGAGTCATTTTGTTCTCTCGGTTGCTCTGTTTCTTCCGGGGTAGAAACATTAAGGTCACTGGGGGAGCGGTTTGGCGTGGAGGTAAGGGAATATTCTGATGCGCCAGGCCTATAATCTGTGGATGCCTTCACCTGGCAGCAAGGTTCAGCACTGTCAGGATCAGTAACAATATCGGGTTTTGGTCCCTCCTCACTGGGCCGGGATTGAAAACCCTTCTTGACTGCCTTTGCAATTTTTGGGTGAGTCCTCCCCCCGGCATAATGATTGAAGGGATTCCGAGTGGGGTTCTTAGAACCCAAAGTCAGGGGCCCCGCGGGTAGTTGGGAGGCAGGGAGGGCTGGAGGCTCAGGCAGAGGCACGGATGGCACTACCGGAGACAAGGCTTCAGCCGTCGAAGCAGCTGCAGCTCTCTCTGATTTCATATCTCGCAAGGTCCCTCGGATAAGCTTCCACAGCATACAGTATTTTTGACCCTCACGTGCTGCCTTCCCCCCATCAGTTATAGTGTCCCAGAGCCGGGTGCCTATCTCCTCCCATGTGGATATTTCAAGCGCTGCTCCAACCCCGCTAAATAGCCCCTTT
Organism: Amazona ochrocephala; assembly: GCA_039720435.1. Lineage (NCBI taxonomy): Eukaryota > Metazoa > Chordata > Aves > Psittaciformes > Psittacidae > Amazona > Amazona ochrocephala. The sequence continues at coordinate 71,289,323 of CM077879.1, forward strand.
TCCTTACTCCATTGGAGTAGTCCTTTAAGTATATCTTCTTCATATTTAATCCCTCTCCTTGAGAGGATGCATTGGAGGAGATGAAGGACAGCTATCTCTTCCTTTGTCTGAGCCGCCCCCATTCCTCCCCGACCGCCACTTGCCTTATTGAAGTGGACCTTTTTCGCAGAGACTCTCTTCTTCTGCGGCACGCGTGCTTCATCTACATCGGCAGGGCTGCTGCCGGCTGCATTTCGGTCGGCTTCCCACCCGTCAGGTCTGCGCTGATCTTCACCACCGAAGCAGCTCTCAGGAGGCAGATCTGAGGGTCCCTGTTCGGGCGCCACTTGTCGCGGGGGATAAGGAACAACGTACCACTGACCAATATGATCACGCTGAACAGTTTATTGTGCGCAAGCATGTCTTATATAGAAAAGTTTCAGAACACTAGAACATTCGATAGCACTGGATTGGTTAACTTCACCCGGGCGAATGCTAGCAACAGTTTAACGATTGGTTGCGGTTTAAAGTGTCCGCAGCAGCAGGCTCCGGCTTGCAAGCAGGGTTTTCTCGGTGGTAACCTGACCCGGCTCCGCGGCGTCCGGCTCAGTCCCTCTGTTAACCCTTTCGTCGACCTGCAACGCCTCACAAAGCCTGTTACCCACTGCTAGAGTGAAGCTAAGTCAAAGGCTGGATTGCTCACATGTCCATTAGCTGAAAGAAATGCCTCCACAGGTGGGACTTCTGTCATTAAAATATTTCACCTCTGGACTGTCCTCTTTGAACTAACTGAATGCTTTTAAACCACGAAAGCTTTCATATTTCTTGAGTCTGTGTTGGAAGAAAATGGAAGAAAAAATACATTGAAGCTGTGCTTTGAATTAACATGAAAAAATCAAGTGGCTTGGTTTCCATGTGCCGGAAATACCTATAGGTTTAGTACAAAACTGTGTTCAAATTGACTAAAGTAGTATTACTGGTTTTGGCCTAATACGAAAACGAGGGATGTACTAGCAATTCTTCTGTGTTCAGACTAGATCATGACTCTTTTAGTGCATACCTCTGTCAAAGTTTCCTGTATTTAAAAGTTAAAAAAGGGAAGAGAAGGAAAGAACTGTCAGGTAGATTGTGGCACCCAGAGTTTATGATAGTCAAACCAAATTGCTTCCTTGAATTTGGCTGTTCACAAATTCTTTAAAAGACCGCAGCTTTCTCTAAGATTTTTTCTTAACTAAAGAGATAATTATAAATCTTTTGTAAATGTTCTCTAGGCTTTGATAATTTTAAGCTTCTCAGCAAGTAACTATTTGAATATATTACCTAAATGACAAAACCATCTCAATAAAATTATATATGCTGTCTGAATTGGTGGCATTAAAGCTAAAAGACAAGTAGCATAAAACTTTATACAAATATATTGATTTCAACGTTGACAAGCTTGCTTTCACTTTCTTATGCATTGTATGAATTTAAGGTGCTCTCCACCTTGAACTCATTAACTTCTGCTCCAACTAATTTTGTATTTATCCGTGATGACTTAACCTGCTGTCTTTTTTCATTGCTAAACACATAGGCAAGGCTGTTTCTTTTCTTTCTTTTCTTTTTTTTTTTTTTTTTCCTTATCTCTTTAAATCCCGTGAAACGTGTGTGGGGAAAAATCACAAGGTCTTAAATTTAGTGAGTCAGTGACAGCTGTTCTTGCTAAAATAAAGTTCTTGCTGATCCATGTGTACAGTCAGGGATTAGGTACAGGTCCAAAGCCTTCAGGGTTGTTGAGGTAGAGCTTGGTGGAATAAATAGAGGGCATACAAAAGTAAACATCAGGATACAGCTCAACAAAAATCGTTAATGACAGCCTTTTTCACAGAAGGCTAACAAGTGAAACACCTGCATGTGATGACAGTCAGGAAAATGCCTTGGAGTCATGTCTATTGGCCTTACGTTTTCCCAGGTCAGTCTGTACTCTACGTCCTTTTCCAAGAGAAGTATGTGTGACAGTAGGAATTTACCTGCTGTACTGCTCTCTGAGTGATAGGAGCTCTTGCCTTACAAATGAATGGAAGAACGGATTTTCCTTAAAAAGCACAATATTATGCCTTCTCACATTGTGGAAGTTTTTTCCCCTGTCAGTCTTTGAAAAAGTAGATGTATTGGAGTTTCTCAGTGATGTAACAAACCATCTGTTCTGAGTGGAATAAAATACAGAACAAATATAGTCACGTGAGAATAAGTTAGTTGTTTGTCTGTCAACGGGGTTGCTACTGTTGGATATGGGGATTCTGCCCAAAATCAGACCAAGGGTGCTAATTCAATCTGTAAGTTCCCCACTTCAGTCATCCTGACTTTTGTGAAAACTGCACAAAACCCCTTCATTTCTGAACGTCAATGCAAGTTAACCTTTACCTATGTTGTTCACCAGTCTTTCTTTTCCATATTATACTGCCCAAGCATCGAGAAGGGGATTTTTCAGGGCTGTACGGATGTGACACAGTAATGCAGTTCACCTGTAACTTTAATCCTGGGAATACTTGTGTTCTAATTTGATTTGAGAATATTTGAGAAACATTTTTGAGCTTATTTGACCAATTGCTGTCGATCTCATATTTGAATTTCTAATATGAATGATTATTAATGCTTTTTAATACCAGAACATTGAAATAATGTTATCACTGAATGCTAATATATTAGAAAACAATTACTTTTATGGGCTTCTAAAACGTGGCTGAATCAGATATATTAATTGTTTGCTAAGCTTCAATCACCACTTCAATTCCTTTGGCCCCTTCTTGAATCTTAAGATTTACATTTTTCATAGTGTGCAGTTTGCTTTTAGACTAAATGAGAGAAATGTTTCCTTCAAGAAAAAAGGGCAGTACTTGTGGTTACAAACATTTCTTGGCACATTACCCATGTAGTTAAAGTTGTTCCTGGTTTGCTTTTTTTGGTTTGTTTTAGTTTGTTTGTTTGGTTTTTTTCCCTAGTTACTTCACTCTGCAGCAATCATGAAAATGAACTGATTAGTTCTTTGCAAAAGGGAATAACATTTTGGCAGAAAAAGCTTTTTTTATATATGCTACATATGTGAGGATGTGTATATATGTGTCTGTATTGATGAACAAAGGGGAAAGAAAAAGGTAGTGTGATGGTCTGTGCGCATACAGAATCATCTGCTCTGGGTTCTGATTTCATTACTTTGGAGTTGGCAGAGGAAGGAATAAATATGATGTGTAGTGTCCTGTCCTGTCATACAGAACAATTTCTGTCTAGGTGTTTTAGACCCCAACTCTGCAAAATATCGAAAAAGCATTCTGAGTGAAATACACTGAGATCACTGGTACTACATTACTGAAATGGGTCTGGTATAAGCAGGATAAAAGGGTTGGAATAGTGGTGGGAGAAGCCAACTTAAAATCAGGGGGGAGAAGGATGAGGGGTTGATGATGCTTGTTAAACTTAGAGTGGGTTCTTTTGATCTTTGCAACAGGTACTTTAAACAAAAACTTGGTACAAACTCTGTTGTTCTGAGACTGGACAGATCAGTTTGGTAGCTGGTAGTATTAGAATCGTAGTGCCACTTCTGTTGTTGCTATAATTCAGTCAAAAGACGTAATTTAGAGTAACAAGTTGGCATTACTGAGTTCTGGATCTTGGAAGACTGGTATTTCAGTAGAATCTAGAAATCTAACAGGAAAAAATATTATTTCTTAGCTGAAGAGGATTCTATTTTAAACTGAAAACATTCTTGTTTTCTAGTCTCTGTCACCTAAGTTTTTTAGCTATTTTCCTGTGTTTGATGAGCTAAGGAGGTTTGAGAAGCTGGCTTTTGCAATGCTAATAACTGAAAATAACTTCTTTAGATTCTCCAGATGCATTGAAAGTATTTAGTAATCTGTGCAGGTTTAAAAGTTGGCTGAGGACAATTTCAGTTCATGTGAGATTTATAACAAAGGGCTATGGTTGCTGTAATATCATGGAGGGAAGAGGAGGAAGAAAAATAGTCCCATACTACTGATATAGACATTTCATGTTACATATCCTAGTATTGCACAGGTAATCTCTTTTTGAGGAACAGTAAACTTATTTTGAATTTTCTTTCTTGTGGGAGACTTGCAATATAGCCACATTTACACAGAAACCATTCTTTTTTTTTAGCTGTGTGCTTTTATTACTCTGGGCAAGGTATGGGGCAGGAATCATGATGGCTGAAAAATGCAAGAAGATGGGTATTTGAAAGGTGTCACTGCACCTATTGACCTTTTTGCATGTTCTTGCTTATTTTGATACACTCTTCTTTTAAGAACAATATCTGCACGTATAATAAAAGCATACATTGATTGGTCTGTCCCATTAGAATGGTGTATAATTGTATGAAGAGTGGACCTTTGGAATGTAGTGACTTATAATGAATGGGGTTGTAAGCTGCAGTTAAGACTGCTGTTGTAAATAGGTTGTGAACATTAAACTTTGTTAACAGGGGATAGAATGTTTAGAGTTGGAAAGGACCTTAGGATCATCTAGCTTGTGCTTGTATTGAATATTATGGTGTGGGGAAGATTACAACAGGTATAGCATATCAACTATGTATAGTTTTTATGAAATCCATCACAGTACTTTTAAGAATCTTTTACACCGTAGGGAAAGTAAAGAGTAGATGCAACTGATCCGAATTGCTAATTCTGCCATCAAGATAGATTCTGTTTTATACCCTGCATTAATGTGGAGATCCACTGGTTTTCAGTAACCTCTTGGTCTACAAGCCTCTGTAAAGTGGCATTCAAGAGCAGTTCCTGTAAACACGGTTAATTTGTCAAGTTGAGTGCACTCTTCTGTCTCATGGTGTTACTTGCTGGTAGAGTGATTGTTAAAGCTACAACTTGGTATTTGCTTTCTTGAGTTATATGTGATATAAATTAGAATACAAAATTAGGAATTCTCTTCTGAAGTACTCATTTTGCTCTTACAAAAGCATGAAAAACATGATGACTTTTACTTCCTAAGAGTGACTTTTAAGATATTAAATTCTGTGTTATTTATCAATACTCTGAATACTCAATCAGCAAAATAACAACTGGAAAGTTATTCTATGACTAAATAGGACATTATATATCTGATCAAATATATACAATTATGCATATATTTTGTTAATTCATTATATGGTTAAGCACATAAACATTTCCTTACAGTTTTAATATCCAGACAAAAAAATAAGATTCCTCTGTTGTGACCAGTACATTCAAATGTATTTCTTGTTTATTCTTCATAGTATATTGTTAAAAACATACTTTACAGAAGCTTTGTAGCTCTTCTCAACAGTAACAGCCTGTGGGTGGTACTTCTGCTAAGGATAATTATGGGGTTATGAAGCCCCTGAACAAACTTAATATTTCATCCACTAGAAAACTAGGAAAAAATCTTGAACTGCTTCAAAAGGCATACATGAAAGAAATGTGTTTATTGTTACTTTCTGGTTCTGTCTTCACTACTTTAATTATTTTTCTTCAGCTGTGCACATTTAAGGAAAGCTCCAAACTTTGCTATAAGGCTTCTATGTGTGGGCCATAGCACAGAAAGTGGTTTTGGAAGAACACTTACAATACTAATGAGAGAGATAGAGATATATAATTATATATCTATTTATATATAATGTATATTTTTATATATTTATAAAATATCTAATATATATTCAGATATAATTATATAATTATATAATTATATACATGTAAAAAAAGAAATATCTACTTATATGCATTATGCTAACCTACTAACCAGCCAGCTGGTGTGGGTTTCGCTTGCTTGTCTGCATTCTTGCTAGTATGGGCTATAAGAATGCATTGTATTTTTTCTTTAACAGCCCTATCAGCTAACATTTAAAAGACTTGTAAATTACTCTTTTGAACTGTCATCATGATGGCACTTACCTGGCCAAAACTATTCAGCCAGGAGGAAACCCAAGCAAACCCAAATCAATGTGACTTGATTTCTAGAGTTCATTTTGAAAGCTGGTAAGTATCAGGCTTAATTTTTATACTTGCCTGTTGACCTTATATGGAAATTATGCATTGACTTTTTGGATGAAACTAATCTCAGCAGTTGTCCATATGTTTGCTATTTTTGTCCCTACTGTCAAGAGGCTGAATCTTCATTTTTTTCAGAAATTAATTAAAACAGCATGGTGTTTGATAACAGAATGTGTGTGGAACTCAAGAACATAGAGGTGATAAAGTCAGTCTTCTCTAGAAAACTCTTACAGAACTGTGACTGTTTCATAATGATCTGCAATTTTGTTGCAAAAAAGCTTGTTTGCTTGTTATAAAACACTGGAGTTAAATGTATTCATTGTTTTCTGTTGAAAGTCAACAATCAACAATTTCACCAAGATTGGTAAAATGAAAATATAATGCTTTTCTAATACTTAAATAATAGCCTGAGAGAAAAAGCAATTCTCTTTCCTTTTCTCTCTCTTTCTTAATTGTCCTAGTTGTGCAGTTGGGTTGTGTGGGATTTTCTTTTGTCTGTTTTTCTTGTGGGTTTTGTTTATCCATTTTCTTTTTTATTTGTTTGGTTCCCTCCGATTGTTTTTTGTGTCCCCCTACAGGAATAGGTCTATATTTTGTTTTAGATTTTTACTGGGAAACTCTTGATACCTATTTGGTCAGAAATCAGATTTAAAAACAGAACAAACAAACAAAAAAAAGTAACAGCATGTATAACAATAAAAACCCAAGCAAAATATTTCTATTTCTTTTTTAAAAATATAAAATGTTTCCATAATATTTAAATTCCTAAGTAGCTTCAAAATTCTGGGAGGACTAGAACTGTGGTTTGTTTAGAAGAATTGTCCCTCATGGTAACTTTCCTCCCATTTCTTACATTTCATTGACAGTGTGACCGACAGATTTCTGCAGAATGCTTATATGCATTCCTGGTGTAAGTGAAGATTACAGTAATTCTTTGTTGAACGCACTATTTCAGATTAGAAAATGCTGTGCTTTGACATAATATGTTGGCAGATTAATGTAAACTTTAGACTGCCTGAAGTATTGGTTTTCTTAGGGAAGCTTTTTTTTTGTTTTATAGGAAAATCTTAAAAATGATGAACACAATAAGCAAAAACTGTAACTATGGTAAATTTTCTTGGGTTCTAGGCATTGTTGTGCTTTCTTCAATTTGCTGAAGCTTTCAAACTGTATATGAAATATTTAATTCTACGGAACAGTTATAGGAAGGATGCTTAATCTTTGTCCTGACTCAGCTAGTGTTGAGTAGATCTGAAATACACACCTGAACTGTTCATCAGTTCATGCTTCTGATGGGATTTAGCTGCAGGAGGAGTAGGACTGTGAGATAATAGTAATTTTATTTCAAAAGAAAAAATTAATGGTTTTGATTCTTATCCTTATCCCTTTGCTGTAAAGGTAAATGGAAAATCTGGATATATTTGTGCATCAGACTTGTTTCACCATGTGAATAGGTAGGATTATGTGATACTAGAAGATTGTTTCTATAAGGCTGAGACTGAACTTCTGCAAGTTGCGTTTGATAAGTAGGGGTACTAAATTTGGACTTTCTTCTAATCCCAAATGCACTGCAGTGAGGTTCTTCATTTAATGAGTAGTTGTTATGGTTTTTGTTAAGATCCCCATTGATCTGTTTTTAAGATCACACATTTTCATAGTGTGTATTATTAGAACATGCTTTTTTGGTTTAATTTTAGTCCTAGACTTTGATCTAGACTAACAGTTTGATAGCTTCCACCCCTTGAATATTCCAGTTTTCTCTATGCCTTTTATTGCACCCCAATTTGGAGGAGAAATAATGTGTGAATATGCACTTCCATAAAATACTAAATTGTCTTTATAAAAGACATGTTGATTTAATAGAATTTTTCTTTCATCTTAAATGGCTTGTATCTAGCTAAATCAGTTTCTTGGATAATAGAAAACAGCAATGATGCTTTCATGGATAAACTTTTTCTTTGTTATTACTCTGACAGTTAATAATGGTCACAATTTTGGGGTTTACATGTCACCAGTTTAGATGATAGGCTGTTCAGGATATAATTTGACATTTGTTTGCTTTTTCGCATATTTGTTGTTCATGTATCTTAGGATTCTTTTGTCTGGATGTCATTCAGACCATTGCGAGCTGCTGTAACGAAGTTTTACAGGATCTTACATAACTAATATGTGCACACATATTTACAAGAGGTTATTATGTTTCTATCTTAATATATAATTGATATCCTTCTGTCAGTCAAATAACTGCATGAGCATATACACATAACTTACTGTACACATATGTAAATAATGCATGTGACCATGCTAGTGTTTCTCTGCAACCAGCAATTATAACTGACTCTAATGTCTAAGGAAAGAAATTAATATATGTGCATCATTATTAATTTTGATCACAACCTTGTTCTCCTACTGCAACTGCTATTTCAGCCATTCATATTGAATGGCTAAGAGCACTGGCCACTAGCAAAATCTGTTTAAATTGTTCATTGTAATTCAGATGTGCTCTTCTAAAGGCTTATTACTGACTGTGCTTGAAGATGGTGCCAGGAATTTTAAAAAAGCTGATTCTAATTTGTCGGAATCTCTGAAATGTTTTAGTTATGTTCTGTTCTCTTGAACTTCTTTGAGTATAGCTTGGTACGGTACCACAAAGGGCCAGATTGTCTCATAGCAATTTATAGATCGAGTTAAATTCTTAAACAGGTAGGGGGAAAATGTGGAAAGAATAGATCTTTAGAAAGAAGAGGAAGTAACACGGATAACACGCTTGACATTTTTCCTACCAAAATTCCTCTAAACTTATTATGTAGTACACATAAAATAAGCAGTCTAGGTTCTAAGAATGCAGGAGTACTAGATTCTATTCTCAGAATAACGAACTAGTAGTATCAGACTGAACATCTTCAAACTGCCCATTTGGGAATGCGTCATACCTGTGTTCGACTGATACACCTAGGAATACAGTAAGAGTTCACTGTTTTGAATTTATCAGGCTTTATGAGAATGAGAGTAAAAGTATATATTTTGCAGGACCAATTCCCAGTGCTGGTTGTGGTGATCTACCATTCCTTATCTCTATTTCAAGATGACTTCTGTGTTTGCCCTCTTTTTCTTAGCTGGCTCCTTGGCTGTCAGAACTGTAAAAGCTTGAAAAGATATTATGCATGACAATTGTTATGTAAACTGATTCAGTCTTGCGGCTTTCTGTGGAAATTCTAGGAGTTCTTTTAATTGTTTTCAAATACATTTTCACTAATGATAATAAAGTTTTCTTCTGTTTGTTCCTGGTATGTTTCTACTTCTAAACTGGAATGGAATCCCACAGAGTAACTTGTCAAAAAACAAGGGCTACATAGCTCATGGAACCAGAAGTTTTGTAAAACAAAGCTTAATTTTTTTAGATAAGCTTTTGAGAGTAGTTTTGGTAACTTTAAATTTTAGTTAAAGTTACCAAAGTTTTGGTTAAATTTTGGTAACTTAAGTTGTAAATTTATGCTTTTGGAGCTTCAGGCAGTATAGCCCACAGATTTCTTAAGTTTCTGGTTTAAGTTCCAGTCAAGAAGAGTTTTGAGGGGTTGTTTTGGCAGCAAGTAAATAGACCACCTGAATTGAATGTTGAAAAAGCTGGCATTTCTGCTGTAATAGGCAGAATTAAATGAACTACTGATCACTTTCTAAAGAGACTACATAAGAAGGGAGAAAGATTGCAAAATGTCAGTATAGAGAACTATGGAGTATATTTCAGTCCTGAGTACGTTCTAGTTTTGACTTGGGAGGATATATAAATGTAAATATTTTTTAATATTAATTTAGAGGACAGGTGTGCTTTTTTTTCTTTTTTTTTTTTTTTCCCCAGCATTTTGATAACTACATTTAGTGGTCAAAAAGGCAATAAATTACCAGCAAGGTTTTTCAGATCACTCTTATATATCAGTGCTGACCTGGAACAAACTCCTTCTCTATTGCTGTTTTTTTGAGACTGGAAACTGCCAATGAAACAGAACTGTGCTAAATTACTCAGGTTTTGGTTGCTATTTTTGTTTTTCTTGCTGAAAATTATTCACAGAGTATTGCTTTATAATAAGATCCATCTCTTCCTGCCACAGGTGTAAAACGTGCACCCACTCCTTGATAGTCAGCCAGTGTTCTGCCTTATGTCCTGCAGTACCTGAATTAATTACTACTGCTAAGGCACACTCACTTCATCTTTTGATTATTCTTTCATAAATCTGATGTCTAATTCAGATTTTGACATAAATATGATGGCAGAGATCCAGTGTTTAATTAAGATGTTTCTCCTGCTAACTACTGGTTGAATTCTCTGTTTTGTAGCCAGGTCTTTAAAGGTTTGAGACGCTCTAGCTGCTCTGGCTAAATTCCAGTCAACACAGCTGGCTCTCTCTTTTGTCTTTAAGCCTTTGCTAAGCCTTTCTTAATTTGAAGTGCAGTTTTGCCTTTGGTTGAAGAGGGGTATTGTAGATGCTCATATCTTTTTCAGCGTCTGTGTCACTGCCTCCATCAGCATCTTCGAATCACTTTTCCTTAGAGATTGTTACCAACAAAGTAACTGTTTTTTCTACAGCTCATCTATTTTTGTGAAGAATATTGATGCTTTAATTCCATGGGAAGGATTGTCCATTGAACAAAGCAGCTGGATGATTCTGGGTAACAGCACTTAGATTTGAGTGTATTTTACAGTTGTGGCTTATTAGTAACTGCACATACAGGAAGGATGTATGCCTAAAAGGAGGCAACAGGTTTCTGTTCACTGTACCAAGTTCCTCAGTATGAATGTCACTATCTTATTTTGCTTGTAAAATAACCTGAAATTCTTTGGCTGATTCTTGCTAAGGTTAAATCTTGCTGAACTTCAAAATAATGGGAAGGTGGAGGGTTAGTTTTTTTTGTTTGGTTTGTGTTCTGTTTTTGGTTTTTTTTTGTGTTTTTATGTTTTTTTGTTTGTTTGTTTGTTGTTTTGTTTCTGTGGGTTTTTTGTTTATTTGTTTTTGCATGGGAGGTGTTTTGGTTTGCTTTTTTTTTTTTGATTGGTTGGTTGTTTTTTAAGGTTTTTTTCCACTGGTTTATTTGAACATTCTGGCAAGAGATGGTTCTTGTTGATTCTTATTTTCAATCAAGCTGGACTTCAGTTTCCAAAATGTCCTTTATGAGGACATTTTACTATTTAGAAATTTAACACTAAAGCATATGGAACACATATAACATATATACAAGTTTGCCAATGACATCAAGCTGTGTGGTTCGGTTGATACATTGGAGGGAAGGAATTCCACCCAGAGGAACCTTGACACGCTTGTGAGGTGGGATGATGCCAACCTGATGGAAGTTTAACCATGCCAAGTGCAAGGTCCTCCACCTGGGTTGGAGCAATCCTAGGCACAGCTACAGGTTGGGCAGGAAAGAGATTCAGAGCAGCCCTGTGGAGAAGGACTTGGGGGTGTTGGTCGATGAGAAAATGAACATGAGCTGGCAGTGTGCGCCTGCAGCCCAGAAAGCCAACCATATCCTGGGCTGCATCAAAAGGAGCGTGACCAGCAGGTCGAGGGAGTTGATCCTGCCCCTCTACTCTTCTCTTGTGAGACCTCACTTGGAGTATTGTGTGTAGTTCTGGTGTTCTCAACATGAAAAGGACATGGAAGTGTTGAAACAAGTGCAGAGAAGGGTCATGAGGATGATCAGGGGACTGGAGCACCTCCTGTATGAGGATAGGATGGATAGTTGGGGCTGTTCAGCCTGGAGAAGAGAAAGCTGTGTGGAGACCTCATGGCGGCCTTCCAGTATCTGAAGGGGGCCTATAGGGATGCTGGGGAGGGACACTTCATGAGGCGCTGTTGTGGTAGGACAAGGGGTAACAAGTTCAAACTTAAAGAGGGGAAATTTAGATTGGATATGAGGAAGAAATTCTTTACTGTAAGGGTGGTGAGGCCCTGGGATGGGTTGCCCAGGGAAGTTGTGAATGCTCCATTGCTGGTGGTGTTGAAATCCAGGTTGGACAGAGCCTTGGATGGCATGGTTTAGTGGGAGGTGTCCCTACCCATGGCAGGGGGGTTGGAACTCGATGATCTTAAGGTCCTTTCCAACCCTATTTTATGATTCTATGATTCTATATACGTAACGAAGTTTTCATCTTGATTTGCAGTGAATCCATGTGGTGGTGTAACAGTACATCCTCAGCACTGCCACATGGATATACTCTTGTACTTGAGCATAGATTGTAGTTAAAGTTCATGAAGTTTCATTCATATCCTTCTTTAAAGAAAGTGCTCTTTTTCATAAGGTTGTGTATACTGGTTTGTTTGTTTTTTTTTTTGTTTTTGGTTTTTTTTTTTTTTTGGCTTTTATCATTTGTCTTGTGTTCTAATGTACTGATGGGAGATCTCAGCTTAAGATAGTGTAACTAGTCAAATGAATCCAAACTGCATGTGGGCATGCATACAACAGTGAAGTAAATTGTCCTTAAAGAAATTTTCCTTAGGATTGGCAGCTGTAAGATCTACTGCCAAGTTTTTCTGTGATGTTGTTGGAATTAATTAAAAAAAAGAAACAACAAACAAACAAACAAACAAACAACCCAACACCAAAAAAAGACGAAAAAAAAAAAAAACAAAAACAAAAAAAAAACTGGGGGGGACACAAAACAAAACCACCAAAACCAACCAACAGGCTCCCCAAAACAGAAACCCTCCCCTATTCTAAGCTATTCTATACTTGATGGCATCCCAGATAATATTCGGAATGTTTAACATGGAAATACATGAAACTGATGTAAATCATATCTCAACTAAATTATAAATTCATGCTTTTCTACTGCTCCGTGGAACATCCAGGTGCATTACTTATTTGGTTGTGTTAGAAAACTGCCTTTCTTTGTCTTAAAATCTCTTGATGCAGAACTCCATATTTACTGTTAAGCCTTTTAGTGAGGGATGAATGGATCATTTCATCTCTGTCAAGTTTTTGTTGTATGCTTTGGGTTCAAGTTTCTTTTCAACATTCTTTAATGTATTCTTTTGAGATCTGTTGGGTGCCCTGATATGGAGTACTTTATGTGTGAAATTGAGGTAATGTATGGATTTAGACCTATGTGAAGTCCTGAAACTCTAGTCATTTGTATAATATTTCTTTTCCAACAATGAGTTAGTGCTGGGTAAATGAAAAGAAAGGGATTTGCTTTCCCTCCCTTCATTCTTTAGATAATGAAGAGAGATGTTGTATGGCCACAGCATTTGTTTTCATGTCTCCACATAACTTCCAGTACTGTGCTCAACTCTGTGAGGTTAAAGCCAGTTTACAAAACATGTTTTCTTTCTCAAAGGTGCTCACAGCATAACAATACACATGCAGAAAAGGCCCTCTGTGATTGCACTAGCACTGAAACAGTTATAAGTCAATCTGCTTCTTAGAAGTATTCTCTGTGTTATTTTCTAGTGTTTTTTTATTTCCAGTCAGGTCAACAGTAGACATTTTTAAGTAGAAAATGCAGGGTTCTGACATTACACTTTAATGATGGGATACTATTGGGTATAAAAATTATCTAATAAAATGCATTTGTGTCTATTGTGGTTTAACATTCTATCAGAAATGATTTTTTGCTTTCTCACTTTTTACTTTCATGTAACTTATACCCATTGCGTACTTTTTTTTTTTTTTCCTAAAAGTTGCTATCTAACTTCTGAGCCCATTTTTACTCTTTTCTTCTTAATCTCTTAGACACAGGTCTGAAATATCAAAAGCTGCCTAAGCATTCTGAATGTCCAGTTTCCATGAGCTTTAAATTGCTTAAGTGGCTTTGAAAAACTTGGCATAAAGGCTGTCATCCTAGGGTGACATTCCAACTCTGAAGCTGATGGTAAAATCTACACAGACTTGCGTATGGTTAGTGAGTTTACCTACATGGCAGTGGAAATAAGACTCTAAATTAGTCAAAAGTCCATTTGACAAAAACGTTATGTAAAGTCATATGTCAATTTATTTATAAGCTCCAGTATGACCAGTATTTTTGAGTAGGAATTTCTGACAAGTTTGCAAAGTTTTAGTAACATGCCTTCACTCGTCTTAATAGCCACTGAATTTCATTATCTCCTGGAGCATTAAATAGAAAATCTTTTTATTGGATTTATCCTTTTCTAAGGGGCATCTACTTATTTGGAATGAATGCAATGATAGAGTCTTTAAGTATTTCTTGTGTGACTTTTATGTAGCTCAAGATCTTAGAAAAGGTGAATAGAAATAATGTTAACCTTGCTTCAACTTTCATGAGATTTTCTGGACCTGTTCTCAATATATTGATTTTTTAAAGAAATAACACTGGAACTCACCCACCCAAACACACAACCTAATACACACACACACACAGAAACCCAAACCAGAGCAAAAAAAAAGGCAACCCAAAACCAAAAGGACCACACATGCAAAATGAAACCTTCAATTGTTAGACTTAGTGAAGCATAATTCTATCTTTAAAGTGAAATAAAAGAAAGGTAACTGTTAAGCTAACCATTACTAACCTAAGGAAAAAGTCCTAGAATGACAATGTGACTAATGAGTGTGCTGGTTTAAAAAGATCACAGCTTCAATTAGGCTATTTAATTTGCAGTCTACTTTTTGCTTGCTCTGCAGATATAACAAAATTCTTAAAAAAAACCAACCAAACAAAAACCCAGCAATGAGATTACTAAATAAAAGCATTTCTTTACCAGTTTTCTTGCTTTAATGTTCATGTAATTAATAGTAGTGATTAATGAATATTATCCTTTTTTCTGGTTCAGTCTATTGACCTGGTTAGAGATTCTAAAAGTGCATTGGGAGAAATAGTTCAGTTTAATTCAGAAGTAAATTAAAAACATTTAAAAAATCTAAAAAAACAAAAACCCTAATCCAATTATTATCTGTGTTAAAGAAACCCATCTTCAAATATGATTTGTTTTCATTGAATTAGAAGGCTGATTAAAATGAAGAAATACTTCAAGTTCTACAGACTTTGCTGTTTTTAAAATTAAATCAAGGAAATCTCTACTTTTATGCTTACATGCTTTCATGATTTAGAGACAAAATGGTATCAGAAAACTACAGAACAACTCTTCTGCAAGCACCTGCTAGGAAAGTTTTAGCTCAAATCTTCTAGTTAAAGCTGTCAATATCTCTTCTGATTCAGCTTGCAGCTCTAAGATGAACTTGTTGCTTGAAATCTTTTCCAGATAAATGTAAGGCTAGATGAGCAGTATTGAAATGGTAAGGCACAATATTTCAAACTACTGAGTTTCAGGTTTCAGGAGTTTTCTCCCTTACTGAGTTTTGTCCTGCATTTTATTTTAGTTTAGTTTTAAGAACTAGCAGTAAAATACATGGAAGTGACTAATTTTTAAGTGATTGAGATGTGGAAAAGAGCACTCTAGCCTACAGATTTTCATTTCATTTGCACCAGTTTTATGGCTTCTAAATTTTTTTCTTAGTCTACAGCAAAATAGAAACCAGGTGGTTTAGAGCTTTGTGTAATTATACCCAGAGTATCAATCCTGTGTAAAATCTTGGCTCTACAAGCATGAAGTCCTCTGACTTCTAGGAGTGTATTTTCATTCTGGTACTTGCTTGTAAAACGGGATATTAGATATGTTTTTTGTTTGTTTGTTTGTTGTTTTTTTTTTTTTTCTCTAATTCTGCTCTGACTTTTAAGTCTTAAATTGATCACAGAAATTCTCTTTACCCTTGACCTTTCTCAGTTTAGCTTAGGAATGAAGATGCTATGGATGAATAGAAAGAATAAAAGCTTTTCTTAAAAACAGCAGCTATTTAATTTTGTATTGAGCAGCTTTAAAATTGAATGCAGCCTGAAAACAATTGAAGTTAAGATGGCTGTTTGAAATTTGATGGAATACGACAGAAGGAAAATGTACTCCTTCATGACCCTGGCAATGTCCTTAGTCCTGTGTGCCAAGTATTACTTACACTTCTGTTGTGGTTTAAACCCAGTTGGCAAATCAGACACGCAGCCCTCACTCCCTCCCCCTCATCCCGCTCCCTTCTCCTCCCCCACTGCTCCCGAAGGGATGGGGAGGAGAAGCCAAAGAATGTAACTCCTGCAGGTTGAGATCAGAGCAGTCCAGTAACTAAAGTATAACACAAAACCACTATTGCTACCACCAATACTAATAATGAGAAGGAAAATAATAAGGGGAGAGAATAAAACTGCTCGCCACTCGCCGACCGATACCCAGCCCAACCCAAGCAGTGATCTATCCCTTCCAGGTAACTGCCCCCAGTTTATTTAGTGGGCATAACATGCTGTGGTATGGAATACCTCTTTGGTTAGCTTAGGTCAGGTGTCCTGTCTCTGTTTCCTCCCGGCTTCCCCTCCTCTCTGGCAGAACATGAGACTCAGAAAGTCCTTGGTCAGAGTAAACATTACTGAGCAGTAACTGAAAACATCGGTGTTATCAGTGTTGTTCCCAGGCTGAACATGAAAATTAAAAATAAGTGTGTGTGGTGACTTCATCTTTATATTTTAGGATTCAAAAATTGTGTGCAGTTCTGGTGTCCCCAACATAAAAAGGACATGGAACTGTTGGAACAAGTCCAGAGGAGGGCCACGAGGATGATCAGGGGACTGGAGCACCTCCCGTATGAAGACAGGCTGAAAAAGTTGGGGCTGTTCAGCCTGGAGAAGAGAAGACTACGTGGAGATCTCCTAGCAGCCTTCCAATATCTGAAGGGGGCCTATAGGGATGCTGGGGTGGACTAATCATTAGGGTCTGTAGTGATAGGAGAAGGGGTAATGGGTTCAAACTTAAACAGGGGAAGTTTAGATTGGATATGAGGAAGAAATTCTTTACTGTAAGGGTGGTGAGGCCCTGGGATGGGTTGCCCAGGGAAGTTGTGAATGCTCCATTGCTGGTGGTGTTGAAGTCCAGGTTGGACAGAGCCTTGGATGGCATGGTTTAGTGGGAGGTGTCCCTGCCCATGGCAGGGGAGTTGGAACTCGATGATCTTAAGGTCCTTTCCATCCCTAACTATTCTATGATTTAACCTGACTAGATTTCTTGCAAATCTGTTATTACTTCTGAATTCAATGTCGAATCTTTGAACGTGTTCCCTGCTGTGGAATTAAAGTTCAGTCAATGCCTTATAATGAGTCTACTGTCTAACAAGTAATATTTAAACCAATAATATCTTGAATTTCTTTATTAGAAAATTATGTGTGCATTTAATTTCTATTGAAGTTAAATGTATGATCAAATAGAATGTTTACATTTTTCATGCTGATTTAATTAAGCATAGTTATTCCCAGGCTTCTACGTGTTTTGCACTAAATTTTAAATATTTAAAAATTACATTTGTGGTGAACTTGAGTGCTGTTACTGGGGATACTTAGAACTGATGTCAAGTTACTAAATCAGAGACCTAAACCAAGGTTCTGACTGCATTGTATAACTTTTCTTTGTCAAACTGAATTTTAACTGGGTCATTAGATTAAGCATTTCTTACCTCTGTCCTCTTTCTGGCACATGCTTTTGGTTTACCTTATGTTTTATAGCAGAAAATTGAAGAAGGTGAAGGAGTTCTCTCATGGGAAGGCAGGCGTTAATCTCAGTTAATAGGTGAAAACATGGTACATACTGGAGGCAATTATTTCAGAAAAACAGTGACAAATACATAGAAATTAAATTAATGGGTTACTCTTTCAGCTCATGGAATATATTATGTATCCCTATAATAGTTCTTTCTATATTTGTTTAACCCTTTAGAGAGGAGCTGTGGGCTTGATATAGAAATGCAGTGATTCACTTCTTGTGAGTAACCTTCACTCTAAATGTTAGTTGCAATGCTTTAGCTTTTTGCCTTTTAAGACCACAGGCTGCCTGGAAAAAAGACCTCTCTTCTCCAAATATTTGCCAGTGCTTAAAAAGCTGAGGTTGTAATTTGGCGCTATTAACATCTCCCTGATTGGAGTGAGTGGGCTTATAGGGGAAGACTTGCTGGGTAACAAGCCTAGATCTCTTCCATCACAGACAGTTGTGTCAACAAAGCTTACCTTTCTACTTAATGTAAGCCAACATGCTTTGATACATATTGTCTCACTGTTCTAGATCCTCCTTTCTAGGACAGTTAGAAGTCACTTTCTAATTTCCGATCTCAGTTTACTGCTTTCCAAATCCTAAAGACTTTTCCTACTTCCCAAGACTTTCCACTTCCTAGATTTTGTTTTTCTAAGGAATTTAGAGAGGCTAAATATGTCAGTCTTTTTGTTTTGGAACCTTCTAGTCTTCTGTTGTAAGATTTCTGTTTCTTCTCTTACCTAATAACTTTTTAGGATAAGTTTCGAACATGGTAAACAGCCTTTTTGAGAACTCTTGCTACTTTTTGTTTAATAAAGCTGCTTCATGCTATGCATATTTGGCTCTCTGCCAAGAATTTTAATAACAGATTTTAGGTTTTTCAATAATTCTCTAGAAATATAACTTGTCAGACTAGTTAAAAACAAAACCCAAAAGCTTGTACTTTTAGATTTGACACCAAACTTCTGATATTTCCCCCCCTTCCTGGTTCATGATTAGTATAGGTAACCTGAATTTCTTTAGCACTCCTCTCCTGATGATTTAATTATTATATTTGCAAATATTTTATTGTATTTGATTTCTGAAATTTGACTACACAAATGCCTTGCATTTGCATATCAGATACTGACCGGTTTACTGACCCCTCTGAGAAGTTTTTCCTGCTCATTTCCAGCTCCTGATACAAATTTTTTCTTTATGGTGATTCACATACTATGTTATGCTGTATGCAATGAGTACATGATGTGCCAAATCATAGAATCATAGAATAGAATCATAGAATAGTAAGGGTTGGAAAGGACCTGCTAGCAGATTAAAGAATTTGTTATCCTAAATACTTTGTGTCCTGATGAGAGTCTGTTCACACAGGATATTTGTAAGAACAGACTTAAAATGTGATGGGGTTAAGGAGATAAGAAAGAAGGAACAAGGGGCAATTACACATAAGTTTTTGAAGGCTGGTAGAAGACAATAAAGATGAGGGAAAGGAAGGAATTCAAGAAATGGGGAGAAAAGCAGAATACATAGATGCATAAAGAAAAAATTACTAGAAATGCTCAGCATGAAGGTACAGTTCAACATCGGTTTTATTCTAACTTAAAGATATTTAGGACCACTATTCCTAGTGTAGCATTCTTCACCGCAAACCCCCACCCTCCTATCCCCCTCCCTTTATCTGGGAGAAACACATAGCACTGCTTTTCAGTGCCATTCCTCTATTTTTTTGGCTGGATAAAAGTGCTTGTAAGTGGCCTAAAATGTCACTGAAAAAGTATGAAGGTTAAAAACAGACCAAAAACCAAGATGCCAAAACATCTGTGATCTACAAGTCATTCAGAATCTACACACAGACCCCAAACTTTGGAACAGAAAAATTAGATTTTCTTGTTGGAAGTTTAGATCAAATTCAATTTATGCCATCCATCACATGCACTGAAGTTTATATTCCTCTGTTGATGCATTTGAATAGCTCTTTCAAAGAAAGTTATGTCCCAGATGCAGTTCTTGTGTGGAGAATAGCTTCTTTCTAAGGGGAAAATGTTTATCTATCTTTTTATCCTTTTAATATAATTCCAAATAATCGAAGCTTGCTATGTGGATTGTCATTAAGCTTTTTGCAGTACATAACTGGAAATGCATATTCTTTATAAAGCAGTTCTGGTAAGCTTAGGGAATTCAAAATTCATCTTCTGCTCTTTTGTTTTCTACCCTGTATTGAGAAGTTGGAAAATATTTTCATTAAAGTCTGTAGTATTTCGTTTGCACAACCAATACATTGTCAAGAGACAGCAATATCGTAAATTTCGTTGGTTTGGTTTTTGGTTTTTTTTTGGCAGTAAAGGATAACTACTTAGACAACTAAGTCATTCATGTCTCTTCAGAATGCTTAGCAACAGACGCTTTGAAATTCCACGGTGCTGCATTAGGCTGCTAAGTTACAACATGCTTGCAGTAGGGCAGTGACCCATGACAGTGAGCAACTAATGCGGTAGCCTCATCAATTCACAAAATCGTAGGTGTCTAGAAATGAGTATACACAGCATTCTGGGGAATTGTGTAAACTCACAAGCAGAGACTCCTTCAGAACTAACCTGTAAATACGCTTTCCTTGGTACTTAACATGAGAAATTAATTGATAATGCATGGCAAATGAAAGAACCCTTTGAGCTCACTGAAATGAGACAGTCGTGTTACAATAATTGTGTCTGCTAATGCAGTACAATCGGAGCATATTTTCTTGTATCGAAGGTTTAATGATATCTTCTGTCATGTTTGGTGTATCTTCTTGCTCTCTCGCTGCGTAATTCAAGGAGGGACTTGGGTTGCAGCGAAGCGGTGGTTGGCGCTGTTTCTCCAGAAGGTGGTAGCCTCGCTCTGTGCTTGCTCAGAGCAATTGAGTGCTTCGGCTGGTACACATTCCCTCTGTCACTGACAGGCACGCCTGCACACCGTGTTCATACTCAGGAACCGTACTTGTGTAGTATATTTTATAGTTAAATATGTAAAAGTTGTGGGTTGTTGTGGTTTTTTTTTTTTTTTTTTTTTTAAATTCAGAGTGTGTTGTTTGGTTTTTTTTTTTTTTTTTTAAAGCTTTTGAAAGGAATTTTTCTTACTTTTTGTTGCTCTATAAGCCAATCTGCAGGGATTTTGCTCTTGATTCAGTACAGAAACAATGTATACAACATGCACAGAAAACAAATTTAGAAAATTAAAAGCTGCAGTTCAACTGTAGAAGTAATCCTGGAGAATCTCAGAATACCAGGTTGGAAGGGACCTCACAAATCACCCGGTCCAAACTTTATAGGCAAAGCATAACCTGCATCGGATGTCACAGCACCCAGTCCAGTCGAATCTTAACTGTCCAATGCTGGGGAATCCACCACTTCCCGGGAGACATTATTCCCGTGGCTGACTGTTCTCACCGTGAAAAATTTTTCTCATGTGTCTAATTGGAATCTCCCCAAGAGTAGCTTGTGCCTGTCACCCCTAGTCTTTTCCATGGGACCCCTTGCAAACAGGGACTCTTCATCTTCTTTGTAACCACCCTTTAATTACAGGAACATGGTGATAAGATCTCCCCTGATCCATCCAAGGGTCCTGAAGGAGCTGGCAAATGAAGTTGCTAAGCCACTGTCCATCATATTTGAAAAATCATGGCAGTCAGGTGAAGTTCCCGATGACTGGAAAAAAGGAAATATAACCCCCATTTTTAAGAAGGGAAAAATGGATGACCCGGGGAATTGCAGACCAGTCAGTCTCACCTCTGTGCCTGGAAAAATATTGGAGCGGATTCTCCTGGAAGGCATGCTAAGGCACATGAAAACCAACAAGGTGCTTGGTGACAGCCAGCATGGCTTCACTAAGGGGAAATCCTGCCTGACCAATCTGGTGACCTTCTATGAAGGGGCTACGGAACTGATGGACAGGGGCAGAGCAGTTGATGTCATCTACCTGGACTTGTGTAAAGCCTTTGACACTGTCTCCCATGACATCCTTCTCTCTAAGTTGGAGAGACATCAATTTGATAGGTGGACCACTGGGTGGATAAAGAACTGGCTGGATGGCCGCACGCAAAGAGTAGTGCTCAGTGGCTCAGTGTCCAGCTGGAGACCAGTAACGAGTGGTGTCCCCCAGGGATCGGTGTTGGGACCGGTCTTGCTCAACATCTTTGTGGGTGACATGGACAGTGGGATTGAGTGCGCCCTCAGCAAGTTTGCTGATGACACCAAGCTGTGTGGTTCGGTTGATACATTGGAGGGAAGGAATGCCATCCAGAGGGACCTTGACACGCTTGTGAGGTGGGCTGATGCCAACCTGATGAAGTTCAACCATGCTAAATGCAAAGTCCTCCACCTGGGTCGGAGCAATGCCAGGCACAGCTACAGGTTGGGCGGGGAGGAGATTGAGAGCAGCCCTGCGGAGAAGGACTTGGGGTTGTGGGTTGATGAAAAAATGAACATGAGCCGGCAGTGTGTGCTTGCAGCCCAGAAGGCCAACCGTATCCTGGGCTGCATCAAAAGGAGTGTGATCAGCAGGTCGAAGGAGGTGATCCTGCCCCTCTACTCTGCTCTCGTGAGACCTCACTTGGAGTATTGCGTGCAGTTCTGGTGTCCTCAACATAAAAAGGACATGCAAGTGTTAGAACAAGTGCAGAGGAGGGCCATGAAAATGATCAGGGGACTGGAGCACCTCTTGTATGAAGATAGGCTGAGAAAGTTGGGGCTGTTCAGCCTGGAGAAGAGAAGGCTGCGTGGAGACCTCATAGCAGCCTTCCAATACCTGAAGGGGGCCTATAGGGATGCTGTGGAGGGACTCTTCATTAGGGACTGTGGTGAGAGGACAAGGGGTAATGGGTTTAAACTTAAACAGGGGAGGTTTAGATTGGATCTGAGGAAGAAATTCTTTACTGTGAGGGTGGTAGGGCCCTGGAATGGGTTGCCCAGGGAGGTTGTGAATGCTTCATCCCTGGCGGCGTTCAAGGTGGGGTTGGACATAGCCTTGGGTGGCATGGTTTAGTGGGAGGTGTCCCTGCCCATGGCGGGGGGGTTGGAACTCGATGATCTTGAGGTCCTTTCCAGCCCTTACTCTTCTGTGATATTCTGTGATTCTTTTCTTTAGGCTGAACAAAGAAGTTCTTTCAGCCTTTCCCCACACAGCAGCCTTTCAGTCCTTTGACCATTTTTGTGGCCTTTCTCCGGACCATCTCCAGCCTGTCTACATCTTTTCTGCAGAGCAGGGACCAAAACTGAACACAGAATTCCAGGTGTGGCCTGACAAATGCTGAGTTGAACAGGTCAGAGATGACATGTTCATCTCTGCTGGTGATGCTCTTGTTGATGTAACCCAGCATCCTGTCCGCTTTCTTTGCTGCAAACTTTCTGATGGATTTAGGCTCCAAAGAAGTGCTACACTGTTGTGCAAGTGGAGAAGCAAAGTGAATTGCTTGTAAAAACATGTTGCATACATGTGGCACAATACTGCTTTCAGCTCTGGGAGCTGCATGCAGGGGACTCCAGGGTTTTGCAAAGCTTGGCAAGGCTGGGAAAAAGGGCCTTGCTCTGGGGTAGGGGAAAACTAGTGTGGTTTCCTTGAGTCTGTGACACTGAGAAGGCTGAGCCTATTGCTCAGCCCCCAAAATTGAAGGTGGTGAGGCTATTTTCTTCTTTGATTCCTACCATCTGATTCCACAGAGGTAGTGGGTTGTATACGACTGTCAGTCCTGACAGCAGTGTATTTTTGAATAGTAAAGGTCTTTCTCCCCAGTGGGAGAAGCTGCAGCCGAGAAAATATTTGGTTTTCTTCTGTTTGCTTAAACCTCACAAACCTGAAAATAAGCCTGATATTTTTTAAGTGGAAGGTTTTAAAGGAGAATGATTATGTTTTTAATAATTATTATTATTATGCAGAAGCAGTATTAAGGTGAACAGTATGTATGAAACCCGCCAACTGATATTTCATGGGAGGTAAAAAAATGTTTGGAACAGGTAAACCAATGCTATCTTGGTAAAATCAACATCTACTTTAGTATGAGGTAATCTTTATACCTAAGAATGAGGGAAACAAATTCAAAGCCAGTTACCTTGATTGAGGATTATCTAAGGAAGTAGATATCCAAGTGGCCTCTTGAAATGCTGAATTTAGAAATTACCCAGTAAGGAAGGTTCTCAGTTATTATTATGAGAGCAGTTTATAAATGAAAAAGAAGTGTTTCAGATTCCTGTGTATTACGTACTTGGAGAATATTAATGTGAATGATCTTTTTCTTTCAAAGGGCCTTAAGTAATATGGTTTCTTCAGACTCAGCTGGGCAGTTATATCCAGGATGTTGAGGAATGACTGACTGTGGATATGGGTGGGGAAAGAGATGGCTTCTAGCCCGGTGCTAAACCAGTGTACCTTGGTTTTGGATCTGGTATATTTCAGCTGTGTGGAAGCTGCTGTGGGCCATTGCAAGGATGATGGAAGACACTGACTTTTAAAAAACAGTAGTGCTGGCACGATAGTGGCCATCAGGACACGAAATTTCTGTTTCAAGGAAGCTACAGACTGTAGCTTCTGCTTCCCTGCCAGAAACCCAGCACTATGAGCATTTCAGAATAGCACCTTATAGCTGACTTCCTGCATCTCCACAACCAAAGGGCAACTACAGTGCAGCACTGCACTCAAGGATGAGTAATGTCAGTTCAGTTGCAAGAGTGTGCTAGTAATGTATTAAACATAAGTCTCTTGACAGCCTGATCTGCAAGGATTATATATATATTCTGTTTAATATTGCTAGTTTGCATATGTCTTAAAACTTAGACTGGGTACTTAATATATATAGGATTGCATCTGCACATACACCTTACACCCACAAATAAGTAATTAACTGCTCGATCTGTAAATGCTGTATTCCGTACTGTGCAACTGTAATAGCTGCAAAAGTCACTTTTGTTTTGTTGTTTTTTTTTTTTTTACTCATTCTGTGGCTAAAACTGAAGAAAGATGCTCAGTTTCCAACTTTCAGATACAGTAAGAATAACAGCCACTGACACATGCACACCTGCAACCTCTTTAAAATATAAAATCACTTCCCCC
Organism: Amazona ochrocephala; assembly: GCA_039720435.1. NCBI lineage: Eukaryota > Metazoa > Chordata > Aves > Psittaciformes > Psittacidae > Amazona > Amazona ochrocephala. The sequence goes on from CM077879.1 coordinate 71,313,966, forward strand.
TCCCCCCCCCCCCCGGAGTATTTATTCTCTTAAACTATTAATTGTTCTATTAAACTGAAATTAATAAATGCTTCTGCAGTTGTTGAGGTATACACTGGATTTTCTTAGTTTTTCCTCTCTTCTCATGATTTTACTGCACCCTTGCAGCATAAGGTCAACAGAACAAGAGTCTTGGGTCTTCTACCTAATGGAGCAGTTTGCAAAAACAGTTGAAAGAGCAAATAAGAGCTAGGCTGGGTTGCATTACATTTCTATATCATGTTTCATTCCAAGGAAGTTTCAAGTCTCCACTGCCTGCTAAGTCAGTCTTGCCTACTCAACACCCCCTATGACTTTCTAGAATTTAGAGATAGAATCATAGAATAGTTAGGATTGGAAAGGACCTTAAGATCATCTAGTTCCAACCCCCCTGCCATGGGCAGGGACACCTCACACTAAACCATGCCATCCAAGGCTATGTCCAATACAGCCTTGAGCAGCGCCAGTGATGGAGCATTCACAACTTCCCTGGGCAACACATTCCAGTTCCTCACCACCCTTACAGTAAAGAACTTCTTCCTTATATCTAATCTAAACTTCCCCTGTTTAAATTTGAGCCCATTACCCCTTGTCCTTTCACTACAGTCCTTCATGAAGAGTCCCTCCCCAGCATCCCTATAGGCCCCCTTCAGGTATTGGAAGGCTGCTATGAGGTCTCCACGCAGCCTTCTCTTCTGCAGGCCGAACAGCCCCAAATTTCTCAGCCTATCTTCATACGGGAGGTGCTCCAGTCCCCTGACCATCCTCGTGGCCCTCCTCTGCACTTGTTCCAACAGTTCCATGTCCTTTTTATGTTGAGGACACCAGGACTGTACACAATACTCCAAGTGAGGTCTCATGAGAGCAGAGTAGAGGGGCAGGATAACCTCCGTCGACCTGCTGGTTACTCTCCTTTTGATGCAGCCCAGGTTGGCATCAGCCCACCTCACAAGCATGTCAAGGTTCCTCTGAATGGCATTCCTTCCCTCCAGCGTATCAACCAAACCACACAGCTTGGTGTCATCGACAGATTTGCTGAGGGCGCACTCAATCCCACTGTCCATGCCACTAACCAAGATGTTGAACAAGATCGGTCCCAAAACTGATCCTTGAGGGTTATTGATCTCCAGCTGGACATTGAGCCATTGATCACAACTCTTTGCATGTGGCAATCCAGCCAGTTCTTTATCCACCAAGTAGTCCACCTATCAAATTGATGTCTCTCCAATTTAGAGAAAAGGATATTGTGTGGGACAGTGTCGAATGCTTTGCACAAGTCCAGGTAGATGGTGTCAGCTGCTCTACCCCTGTCCAGCAGTTGATGAAATTTAGATGAAATGAATTCCATCTAAATCTCTTTACGTTGTGTAAATAGACATAACACCTCGTAAATATAGGAGGCAGGTGATGTGGAAACATATTTGACAACGGTAATTGTACCTGTTCTGGTTTATTACTAACGGCTTCAAGGTAGGCTTTTTTTTTAATATTTGTTATCTGTCGAAATTAGAATGAGAAATCAGACCACGGCAAACTCCTGATCGATAGGTATCAATTAAATTTTAAAATTTCCTTGAAAAAGCGCCTTCAAAGGAACTTGGGCTTTTCTCCTTCCTCACCTGCCTCAGCTCTGCTGAATGTCTCTCTGAGGAGGCAGTTCTTAAACCATGAAGCCAGTTTTCCTCTAGATGGGGAGGCCACTTTAGGCTTCATGGCAGTAACTGCTTTCCGGCTGCCCTTTCTCCCCAAGGTTGTACTGCCAGTTTGTTTTCTGAAAAACTTAATAGATGGTGAACAGCTGGGAAAGGAGTAGGTGAGAAATAGCTTATTTTCCTGTGTCTCTAAGACACTCTCAAGCAAAATTGTTTAACATGGAAGAATATGCTGAATATATATATTCAACTTCTCCTCACACATTTATAAATCATGAAAGACAGAGGTCCTGTGACATAGAAATGAAATTTTCACTCTAATTTTTGTGTGTTACTTTGTTTCAAGAATAGTGTATATTAAGAAATTCAAGCAATCAGTGGTGCATTTCTCACTTGAGTGAAAGCAGCAATGGTTGCATGCTCCTGACATATCAAGTAATCTCTCTGCTGTCAACTTATTTTGTCTTATAGTAACAATGCCACAAAAACAAGATCAGTACCACTGCACTGACACCACCCCTTTCTTTTTTACCATAATAACTACTTTCCTCTATCTCGTGTGGAGAGAATTAACCTGCTGAGATAACCCAGGTATTATGTCATGAAAGTAGAATTTAAGCCTTTTGGCATTCAACATCAGTTAAATATTTAACCAAGAAACTAGTCTAATTTTCCTTTCATGTGACGTTATTTTCTATATGTAAAAGGCTGACAAATGGTATCCTCTTTGAGGTGCTCTCCAATTTATCAAAAATGAAGGAAACTATTTACTTTAGTAAATTGGGAAGCTTGGTTCAGGGTGATAAGTACAGTAGCATCCCATTTTATAACTGTAGGTGTCTTGGTTAACATTGAAGAGAGCTTTTTTAAGCTTTGGTATGGTTTGAAGTAGTAGCACTACTTTTAATAGTCATATATAAATAGTAATTTGTAATAGTGTTTCTGCAGGTTGTACCAAAAATGATTGTCACTATAATCTGTTTTGAAAAACAAAACAAATGAAATTAAGAAATTCAGTAAAGTAACCAGTGAAAGTGTGGTGCAGGAATGCCAAAGTGATTAATAGCTATTATGTGCTAGTAATAGGCATGAGGAACTCTGAGATGATTCAAATGTTACCAGGAATTTGAACTCTGCTTTGATTACGCTCATGTCTTTGTGATATTTTTGGGCCACATTACTAACTCCTTTGCAGCTGGTAGTTCACTGTCCTTACTAGGATTAAGCTAATGTCAGCTCTCCTAAGGATTGGGCCAGGAGTAATTTTCTGCCTGCTTTTATTTAGTATGAGTTTAGAAGGGAGGTTTTATGGAAATTGATAAACTTTTTTTCCAGACGTTAATAGTTGAAAAACTCAGTTTTTCCCTTTTCCTGATTCAAAGAAGTCTATAAAACATAGTAATACTTGGGTCTGCATAATTTATAGCTCAGCATATTCTTAAAAGCTTTCTCAAAGCTCAAATTTATAGGTATTTCCTGACAGTACAAATTGAAAACTATACTTCAAGTTTTAGTATAACCTCCCTTCCTGGTACCTTAAACAACAAAATCATGGCTTTATGAAGCCAATTTTCCATGACAACACAGAAAAGAATATCTGTTGCTTTTGTAATCTAGTAGTAGTAGAAATGGGAGAAGCAGTTTTTGGAGCCCTTTCTTTTTTCCTTTGCAGTGACTTGCAAACATGATCTGGTTAGCTAGTAAAAAAATATTATTAAAGAATTGCATTAATACTGTCTGATTTTTGTGAATCGATTAATGCAATCATGATAATGAAGGTAAGCTTACGTAAAGAAGAAACTTTCAGAACATTCACATCGACTGTTCAGATAATATTCTCAGTATTTACTCTTTTCCTTATCCCTAAAATTAACATTTAAGTTGGTTTTTAAAAATGGTTTTGCTTTTATGAGGTCCTGAATAAAATCTGAAATTAACTGGAAAATAATAGAAAACAGTCATAAAGAAAACTTGCAAAGACCTCAAAGATGGAGTTACATGGATCACTCCCTTTGGCAAGTCATGGAAACTAAGACCTCTAGTATTAATTTTTTCATCTTTGTAATAAATGTTTCATACTTGAAGTCATATTAAGAAAAGCCTTTCTGAAATCTCTATTCTTTAAACTCTTACTGAAATATCACAGAAATAGCTTTGAAATGCTTCTTATTGCATTCTTTTTTGCATTTTTTTAAATGCTTATGAATAATGTCTCAGAGATTTTCATTTAAATGGTATCATATAATAGGGTAAATATTTTCATCTTATGAAGTGTTTTGTTTTAAAAATCCACTAAAAAACTTTCTTAGACATCTAGAAACCTTGATTCAATCCCTAAATTCACTGGAGAAAAAAGAATATGCTCTTTTCCCTGGAAAGAACTGACGTATTTGAGCTTAAAAAGGAACAATGTAAAACTTACAGAAAATAAGGACTAATTTAAATAATTTCAGTTTCTGTTATTCAAAATGAATTACCTGTGAAAGTGTACTGAATACAGGAGTTCAATACATAAAGACTCCATAAGCATTCAATTTGAAATACTAGGGCAGTGAAATTCTAGCTGTCTGTGCACAACTGTGTTGGACTCTCGTGGACTAACAATGCTACTACAATGGCTGTGCAAGGATAGCAGATGAATAAGCCAAAGTAACTAATATGTCATTAAGTTAGGCTCAGAAAGAGGTGTATTGTTTACCTTAGTGGAGTAGTAGAAGAATGCAATATTTCTGAGTCTTTCACTTGCATAATACAGTCCAAAAATAGAACAAAGACTAGAAAAGCAACGTCAGTATTTCCATTTACTTATAAAAAATAGAAGGTTGAAAAAAAGGCATTCTGAGAACATTTGAGTTGTTCTCAAATTTACATAAAAGCTGCTCTTGTAACAAAACAAACAAAATATGCTTTAGATTATAATTAAGTTACAAAAGCTTGTAATATTGTTTTACTAAAATGTAATTCAAGAATGGCTGTAGAGTGGTTCTATCTCTTTCCAGAAATATCTCTTTCCAGAAAGCTCACATAGTCTGCCAAAAAAGAGCTATATCAAACCAAATATCATATTCAACACAGCTAAAGGAGTGTGTAAGGAGGGGAGAAACTTCTCTATATATTTTAACTCCTCTGTCTGAACAGATGTTTAATAAAAGGGCATGGGAAGAAAAGCAAAGATCAAATGTGCTTATCTTAATGTAAAAGGATAAAATTAATCGGGGGATTACTTTCAGGTAGAAGTGTTTTGGAGGAGTAGTTCTGGCTCCATTCAGTGTGCGACTTGCGTATGCTGAGCATCTTGGAAAATGGGGGGAAAAAAAAAAAAGAAAAAAACAAAAAAACAAAAAAGGGAGAGAGGGCTCCAGCATTTGAAGTGGTGTTAATGGGGGTGGGGGTAGCGGGAAGTTGTTTGGGCTGTGGGTTTTAATAACTTAAAAGACAAACTTGCTTCATGCATCTTTTGAGTAACGGACTATTCTTGTCTTAGACACCAGTTAATAAATCAACTTTTATATGAACATTCTGACTACTAGCAGAGTATTCAATTTGAAGAGCATTGGCAGGCTTTATTTCTAGCTGATCTATTTAGAACTGACTCACTGTAGACAGAGTACCATACTGATGTTCAATGCAAAGAGCCTTGCAAATGTAAAGCAATGACAGACATCTTGTGAAGTCACAAACTTGCTTTATAAAAAAAAGTTGGCGTTTTTTTTGGCTGACTACTATTTAAAGGCAAAGGTTCCAAACTGGGTCTGAAAACTGTGTATCAAGCTTTCTTTGAAGTTTGCAGAAGAGACAGTATCAGGAACAACAGAAAAATATCTTTCCTAAGGCGCTCAGTAGCCCAGTGCTTATCCAAAACCTCTGAGACTACCCTCTCTTGTTTCGCTTATCAGATTAGTAGCTCACCACTAGGCTGGGTGTGATATGGAGAAATTTCCCTGTGAAATGCAAAACTGAATGTCACTGCCACTCACCAGCCAAGCCAGCAGAATGAGGCAAAACCGCTGTACCCCAAGATGTAGCAGGAGGGGCAGAAAGCTCCCCAGTGAGCTGCAAGCCTTCAGAACACAACATGATTGACACCTTCTTACAGGTCATGCTGTGTATGCCTTTAGTAGTAACAGTTACACAATGTGCTGAGCAAGTTACTGCTGATACACAAAATTGCAGTTCAGTGAGATTGATCAAACCTTGTGCGGCCTTTGGCGCACTGTGTTTTAAGGTTTTGCTCAGGCAGGACTTCCCATTTTCTCCGCCACCCTGACCCCCATCTGTCAGACTCTTTCAGGCTTCAAGCTGCTATGTAGTTGCAATTTTTTACATGGAGTCAAGAGGTTTCATTGCACAGTAGGGATGATGAACACTTGCTCTGTTGTCCCAAGTTGAAGTTCCTTTACTTGCCTAGTGGATTTCAGCTTGCTGCTGAGCTACATTTATGCAGGTTACACCATCTTCTTCATTCTGAGGTGCTTTTTCTCAATTTCTTGCTTGGCGACTATCTGCCTCGCTTATGTTGAGGCCTAAAATAACATTTGGGAAGTGATACTTCCCATGGGTTACTTATACTACTTTACATAAAGTGAGACATGTTGGAAGGGGCTTGAGACTCTCATGGGTCTGAAGGGAAATGACTCTGAACACCATGATGCAATACCAGGGGGAGAGACAACACCCAGGTCCCAGCCTTACTCCAGTGTTCAAAGTCTTTGCTGCAGGTAGGACAGTATTGGTAGGAGAGGTAGAACAACCTACGACGTTCACCTTGTACTGTTGGAGAGAAGCAGGATAGAGGAGGGAGATGTAAAAAATATTGCTGTGCCTCACTGAACTCAGGTCCTGTTTGTGGAAGGCGTATGATTTCCAGTGAATCTGAAGATACATGTTCCTTCTGGTCAGTGAAACTAGTTTTATTTTGGAGGATGGAAATATGTGGGAAGCATCCAATGCATTTTAGACCTCCTATGCTCATGGTATTTTAATAGAATTGAGTAAAATTAAACTCAGCTCTTTGATAAAATATAGCTAATTAATTTGAAAATGAAACCAAATTTTCAGTCAGATATTATAAACTAACATTGTAAAGGTGATGAAAAAAGAATATGAACATTATCCAGTACTACATTAAATACTTGTGAGTTTGTTCTTACCTATCCTCTGAGAAATGGCAGAAAAGCGTGAAACAAAATATGTTTATCTTTTGGATGGATAAAGCAAATTCCTTCAAAATGATTGTTCAGTTCTGTTCAGTAGACAGAGTTGTTAACTGTGGTACTAGATTTAAAAAAAAACAAATATGTAAGTTCTATTCATATTCTTCAGCATAGCATCTGCTGTTCCTGCTATCACAGAAGAGTCACTGAAACGGCAGTTGTGGACTCAGAGGGTAATATTTTTGCATCTTTCTGAAACATAATTTGATTCCTTCAGTCATCTTTCCTCAAACCAAACAAACATCAGAGTGATTTTCCTTAACTGTCATGGCTAGATTTTCATGCCCTTCTTTTCCAGGAATTATAAGGAAAATACTAGGAAAAAATATTCCGCTTTTATTTCTGATCTTGACACTGAGGAGGAAAGGGGGTGTGCTTGTTTTACTCTGAAGTTCTGATGCTGAATTGATGATTTCCCTGCATGGAATGTACCAAAATCTAAATATGAATTGAATTTATATACCAGTTGCAAGGGGAAATAGTTTAATTGATGCTGAGCTAAAATATAAATAAATAAATAAATAAATAAATAAATAAATACTAATATATCTACTGTTATATTGATAGTGATGACTAGGCGGAGAGAGGAAAGCCTTCCGTTGAATATTTTAACTCACTTTTTTATGGACTTTACTGTGGTTACTTTCTTCTGGATTTTAGAACTGCATTTGGTGCTTTAAACAGCTCTCTAAGGCTTCTGAAAATTATTTTAAAGGACTAAACTGTGCATTGGTAATGAGCGAAACCTTGCCTAATAAACTTGTTGAAACAAACTGCTTCTTGCACTGGTGCAACCTTAGTTGTCCTGTTAGTTTTGTTGTCAGCTGAAGGTATTGATGTTGATCCATGGAAGTTGTTTATTGTTAGACTGTTGCAGGCCTGCTTCTTTGTAAAGCATGTTGGCAACTTCGGGAAAAGCAGAAATGCTAAATTTTAATGTTTCTGTTGAAAAGAAACACTTTCAGCAAAGTAGTAATGCAAATTCTAATCCACTCAAAAGATTTATGATCTTCTGAAGTGTTTGAAAAAAATCTTCTGAAGGCAAGGTGGGAATTAAATATTTTTGAGAGGAATTAATTTCAAACTCAATTTATAAATCTGTCTTTTCATCGTGAAAGCCTGTAGCTGAATACATTTTTTAATGTTATAAGGATGTTATAATTAAGAATATCATATAAATTATTCAATATAATCCTGGATTTATGAAGCCTCCAATCATTAAAATAAGATGTTTTTAAGTACTTCAAATTCCACAAAATAAGTTAAGAGTGCAGTAGTTTCTAGGTTATAACAAAATAGTCTGGTAACAAGTGGTCACCAACTTCAGCATACTGAGTAAAATTTTACTATGTTATTCTACCATGCATACTAGAAAGAAGTTAAATATGTAAGAACTATAATGTTATGAAATCCTCTAATAACGAAACAGACATGTGGGGCTCTAGATTAACAGTTGCCAGGTTCTTCCTGTCGGTACTGCCTGGATGCGAAAGTATGCCAGAGGCGCACAACGAAAATCAAAAACCTGAACTATACCAATTTACATTTCAGTCACACAGGAACTTGGGGGCAGTCTCACTGTAAATTATCTGTGTACACATGTGTAATACTATGGTGAAGCATATTGTCAATAGGATGAAGTATGACATCAAAGCAAGTAATCTGATTTCCTAATTACCTGCTAAAAATCTTGTTAAAAATGTTGCATAACAGAAAGCTGACCATGACTGTATGTGAAAGGTCTTCAGCAAAACTACAGAGGCTTCAGAGTTTTTCTGTACTCTTATTAACTAGTTCTTGCTCTTTAACAGCTTCCTCTTAATCTTTAAATCCAGTTCTTCATTTCTTAACAGCACAGTTTCTTATGGATTTCAGCATTTTTAGTCTTTCTCTCTATGTATCCATTCTCTTCCCCCATTTTGTTTGTCTTCATTCATCTGGTTTTGACAGGCCCTGTGTTTACATATGTATGTATAGCTAGCACTGAGCTTTTTAGAGAGCATGGGCTTATTTCTTCAGAGACCTCAAGTAATGTTTTAAGCTTGTTATTGATCTTATCTACTTGTTGCTTTGAACAGTTCTAAAGAAATGCCTCTACACATCTTTTTAGGAGGCTTTTGAATCCTTCAATTTGGGGTCTGTATTCCATTTAAATGAAATAAATAAAGCGTCTGCTATCCAACACCATGTTGTTGACATTTTGGAATCACTGGCAGTTGAAAAAGTAGATTATTTTTTTAATGCCATTGTGAATCCCGTTCATGGTGTGAAATTTGATTTAAACTGAAATCCTATACTGCAGATCTCTTAACAAATATTATTTCTATTTTTCCCTTCTCAAAGACAAGCCTTTGACAGAATGGATCAAAATGAAGGTTTGCCTTCTGTAAATTACCTTCTGTGAGCACAACACAGCTTTCTCTTAAGTAAGCGTGTTATAGATTAAATGCCTAAAACTAACAGGAAAAAATCATAGATGATGAAACTTTGTTGGGAAACTAGTTACACCAGGGCTGAATTTCACTGTTTATAGAATCATAGAATCACAGAATCATAGAATAGTTAGGGTTGGAAAGGACCTTGAGATCGTCTAGTTCCAACCCCCCTGCCATGGGCAGGCACACCTCACACTAAACCATGCCATCCAAGGCTATGTCCAATACAGCCTTGAGCAGCGCCAGTGATGGAGCATTCACAACTTCCCTGGGCAATACATTCCAGTTCCTCACCACCCTTACAGTAAAGAACTTCTTCCTTATATCCAATCTAAACTTCCACCGTGTAAGTTTGAACTTGTTACCCCTTGTTCTATCACTACAGTCCCTAATGAAGAACAGAATACCATATGCTTTCATTTCTCTGGGACCGCCTTTATCCTCAGCACTTTGCCTTATATAATATTACATTTATATTACATTAATATAGAAAATCACGTAGATTTTAATAAAGAAGCTATTTAAGGTGTTTTCTCTGAAAAGGTTGAATTTAATAGTATTGTTATATAATTGAATGCAAATATAATGACAAATACATGTGATGCGATGTTTTGTTTTGATATTGAGGAACTGATTGTAGAATTAGGTATCCACATTGAGCAAAGATTCATAATTTTTGAGAAGCTTGGGGTGGAGAGATTCTTAAAAATCATACTGAGTTCTAAATGATGAGTTTTGATTGAAATTCTTAAAGTGCAAAGACGTACTTCATTATAATGACTGTGTGATTAAATAATCATTTAGGAATTAAAAAAAAAAGTTTATTCTGAAAAACTCTCAATTTCATCTTCAAGGGGTTTTTTTTGTTTGTTTTTTTATTTTTTTTTTCAAGAGGCACATCACAAGATGTCCAAACTGAGAGTTACTTTTTAAGTATAATTCAAGGTGCAAAATGATACATGATTATATCCATTAGAACACTAATCAGCTTTTTTTGAGGCATTTTCCTCATCTATTAGTATTACTGTGATTAGCTAATATGCAAAGAGTAAATCATAATAAAAACTAAAATACTTGATATTAAATTAAGCAGTGTGAGAGTTATGGAATAATTGTATTAATATTTAAATATTTTATCAAGCTATGGCATTCAAAGTTGTGCATTCTTGCACCCTCAACCAGTTTGACTTAAGAAATGAGCCATTATAAGTAGTTCAGATTTTTCCAAAAATTCACTCTGCGTTTTGACCAGTAATAACAGTTTCAGGAAGACCAGAGGCAAAAGAAGTAACTATAACTTGATTGCTAAATTGTAGCGCCTTTGACAAGAAAGTGCATAGCCACTCCCAGTGTGCTCAGAGTGCAGCTGGAAATCATAGTTTAGTACAGACAATCATTTAGCAAGAACACCTCTGGTGTTAGGATAAAATACCTAAAAAAAAAAAATGTGAAAGGAGATTGGGTGTGCTTCTTACCTACTCTACTGCTTTAGAGGTGATATGTATTAGTAGTACATGCATGATCATCATATACTAAGCATGGCAATACAGAGGTACATTCCACTGGATTGTCCTTTGATGCATACATCTACATCAGGCTAACTTACATCCCAGGAAACAAGGACTACAACCAAAATTGATTATTAAAGCTAGTTCATTATTGGGTAGTTCTGGCAAGGTTATCAAATAAAGTGAGCGTGTGTTCTAAGGTGGCAGCAGCGGAAAGACTTTCAGCTACTGGGAGCTTCATTGTCTCGCTATCTCAGCATAAGGTGTCTTGTAAGTGAAAGTCAAAGTCAGTATTGCACAAGTTGTCAATTCAAACACAGATCACTACAAAAATCCACTTGCTCTGTCACTAGGAGCTTATTACTGATAAAAAAGCTTTGAAGAATACAGAATATTTATTACAAAATCAGCTACTGATTGCACAGACCTAAAAAAAAAGCTTTACCCTGTTTTAGCAGCATCTTCAGTTGTGACAGAGTTGCAGTATGTATTAATTAATACAAATTATTTCATTGAACAGAGCTGCTCAGCTTGAGGAAAGGACAAGGAATGTTAAGAGACACATGTTGCTTGACAGGGTATCACTGTTTAACATTTTATCAAGTTTGCCTTGTGAAAGGCTCTGGAGTAATTTTAGAGCTACTGACAATTCAGTGAATAACTTCTACCTTATTCTCTCATCTAAGTAGGAATTCTGACTATGAGAAGCTGCTAGGGTAGCATGACTATATGTTGGACAAGTCCTGTTGTTTGGAATGGACTTTGCCACTTATAGCTTCTGTTAGATGTCTAGGGATGCAAAAGCTTCCAGGTCTGATGTATTTGTAGGCAGTGCTGTAAATGCTGTGTCCAAACAGCACACAGTTTCTTGTGTACTCTCGCGTCTTGTACTTCACAAGCACCAAAAAAATCTTTCTAACAATAACTTCTACCAAAACACCTGATGCATTCTGGGTTTTTTGTTTTGTTTTGTTTTGTTTTGTTTTGTTTTTTAAGAATAATTTTGACAGATGAGCCATAAAATTCAAGCAATCAGGAGTCTTATCACAAAAGTTTTCACACAATACCTATTTAAAGTTGCCTTTTCTGGGGCTCAGTATAGTAAAAACCATTTACCTTCTGAAAAATCAAACTGATCTTCAAGACAAATTTGATCAGTTGGAATAGGAAGTCAGTTCTGATTTTTTCTTTAAACATGTTTTAACAACGTGTCTTAAGTTTTGGAGATTACAAGGGTTTCTGTGCTGAGATCTCACGTATTTGCTGACCTGCTTATTGGACTTCAGATTGAATCCATTGCTATCTACTGAAACATGATTACAAACTCTGGATATGTGCTGGGCAACAGATATCACTTTTTTTCTTCCCCCCCCCCTTGTTTATATTGAATAGGATAAGTATGGAATGAATTTGAAAATGGTGAAAATAAATACCCAAATTATAATCCTTAATAAATAAAAGGGGCGTGTGTGTAGAAAAAGTTGCATTATTACTTCAGTGTTGTTGATAGAATGAATATCACACATGGTTATAATTTGCTTTATTCAAAATTCTGGTTTTGCAGTTTTTAGTAGTCCGTAAATCTATTGCTTTTATTTAGTCTTGCTCATTTATGTTTGTAATTGACTAAAAATGGAAGTTGCTAGACCAAGACATTAAAAGTGAAGCAGAAATCTTCAAGCTAATATGAATTTATACAAAATTTATCCCTCTCAATTTTTTTATTTTTTTTTCTTCCTCCAACTTTGAATGTAGTTTGATTAGTTTAATATATTCTGATATTATAACTTGATATACTGGCAGGTGTTTGCTTCACATAGTGGGAAGTTACCTGAGTCCACTTCACATCTTTTACTTGGAAATAACACTCACCTCCCCACCCCTCAAATCCTAAAATTCATCAGAGAAAACTTTTTCTTTGATAAGTAATGCAGTTTGCTTTAGTTTTTCACATCAAAAGAAACACAAAATTAATTTAGGTTAGCTTTAACTCTCTTCCAATTGCCTAGAGACTGGGAAAATCAACTATGCAAAAGAAAACATGAAAAAGGCAAAGCGTACAGGATGCTTTCTCCCTAGTATCCTTCTAGTCTCCAGCTACTCACTGCTCAGGGTGGTGGATTAACAGACTTCAGTGTTTTCAATAACTGCAGCTGCTCTCTCTGTCCCCAACATGTTTACATAGGGTTTAAAGAGACTGGCCTTTTGGCATAGACAAGACAAATACCTCCTCAGATTAATAATTCATTGCATGAACTGTTTTAGTGCTCCTAGTACTGTTTCCTAATGGTTTGTTTTGGTGCCTTACACTTATTGGAAAAGAGAGTAAATAACTCATACTTGGTGAATCCCTGTGCTGCTTGTGATTTTACAGACATTATTATATAAGAATGAGTCTTCCTCTGTTTCAACATTGTACTCTGCTTAATAAAGTTGTAACAGTCGTTTTTTCACTCCATCAGGCAGACAGTGATAGACTGCAGGTGGGAGTGGGGAATCCCTTTGGGCTGCTGATGTGCATATATGTAACTACTGTTACATACATGTACATATATGTACATATATGTACATACATATATGTACAGAAAATGCATAACCTACTTTATGACTGCTTTTGTGAAATTGTAACAGAATTTATAAATATCCAACTTCTTCCAGTTGTAGTTTGATCTATTTTTGGACTAACATTAATATTTTTCTGTAATTAAGTAAAGAAGCAAACATGTCTGTGTGACAGTAATTCAGGGTGTAAAATTAGAAGGATTTGGAAACAAGGATACTTTGGAAGCTTGAAGTATAATATATATATTTTGAAGTTTAATTTAAATGGTTGACACTATCTTTTCTGCATGATCCAGTAATTCTAAGACTAATAATGCTAATGTCCTAAAATATGCTTAGCAGCAGCACCAATTCAGTTCTTGACTTATTTCTCCTCCTGTTTCTCTTGCCTTATAAGCAATGTGTAAGAGTAGAGCTGTATTACACTTGATCTGAACTTGCATTCATTTTGTGCATATGTCCATGCAGCAGCAAAATAAACTTGACAGCTTAATTCTATGCTAGGGGAATGTTTGGAGGGATAATCCTATTCACACTGCAGAGTAAGGGTACCCTGCTAGTGGCTTTGGCCTATAAAACCATTAGCTTTAAATTGTGTGCTGGCATCATAATCATCTTAGCTTGTAAACCAGCTTTTTTCTTGGCAGTTTGTTGGAGAGAATGGGTAATTTTATGATATAATTTCCTAGCTCATGCCCAGTTTTTTATGTGTAGTTGGCTAATACATCAAAACCAATGAAATATTCGCTTCATATGGACTACCTAATAGAAAATATGTGATATTGTGTTTTAAAGCTGTAAATTATTTGGATTAAACTGTATTTAATAACAAAAAAAAGTACGGAGGCCTAAAGATAATGTTTCACAGGTGTCTCTGAGTGAAGCAGAGAGAAATAAGTATACAGAATATACTGCATGATTTTTCTCCTGCTTCTTTCTGGTTAACTACCTTACAGTTGGCCATTGTATCTCTTGTATGCTTAAAAAATTTGCTATTTCTCCTTTTTGGGGTATGCTTTTGTTTTTCATTATATTTTCCTGGGATTCTGATTAGAGGGGGATCTAGAAAGCAGCTTGACTTTTGTATAATAACCTCAGTACAAAGAAACTTAGTCTAAAGAATCAACATGAGTCTGTAATATAAAGATACAGAAGAACAGCATGACTCTCAAATATACCGATGCTGTAAGTTTTAATAGATCTACTCTTTTTCTTCAGTATTTGTAGATTTTTATTTATAAAACCAGGTGGCAAGGATCTCATTTATGTAATCAAAGGCTCAAATTTATTGCTTCACAAATAACAACTGTGTAACTGAAATTTTATAGTAGTATGTACCTTCTTAATATCTTGTATGCAGTATGGCTACATTTAATCATATCTAGAGAGCATTATTCTAGTTTTCCAGATGGAGGAAAAAACAATAAGAAAGGTTGACAGACTTTTTGAAGTGAAGCAGTAGATTGGTGATAATCCTTGTGTCCATTTTCAGTGTTAAATATACAGAAAAGTAGGTGCTGTCTAAAGGGCAGATGTTACTTCACTTGGTCTACAAATGATGCAGCTGAACATGCTGCGCCCATTACTATACTCAGCCAGAATTTCCAGTCTGGCACCATCTGCACAAACATGCAATCTCTGACAGTAAAGGGAAGATACTAACACAGCTTTTGAGTCTTTTGTACCCCCTGCTTCCAACATACAGTATGCTGTATATTTCGTTACATGTATTAACCAATCTATTTTGTACTATGATCTTTATATATAGAACCACCATAGTTCCTGGTTTACCTGGTGTAGCTGCAAATTATAATATTGAATTCAATCCAACTGAGCCTCTCAGCCAATCTGAATTCAATTTAGGTGTTCAGTAGAAAGTGCGAATTAAACCTTTGGCTTCTACCTTACAGAAGTCTAGGCTTCAGTGCTCTGAATCTCACAAGCTCAACAGCAGATTAAACTCTGTAGAACCTACATACACAATTTGCATTAAACGTCAAGACTTGCATGTCTATCTCATTTCCAAGTGCCTTCTGCTTGCTAAGACTGAAGTCTTTTGACCCAGACCTATACTCTAGAATTAGTCCTGTTTACAGGAACTGAAGTCGTGTTGTGGCTTGGTTCTGCAAGGTAAAAGCCCCTCTGGCATATAATGGAAGCCCAAAGAATTGGTAATAAACACAAGAACCAGTGGGAAATAATCAGCACTTCTTTCACGATTGGTATGAAACCACTGAACTGTGATCAGAGTTAAGTTTTGCCTTGAGATTAACAATTGCTCAATGTCTAGGAAGCTTTGGGAAGTAGAGTTCATGACAGGAATATTCAGAAATCCTGTACGAGATAATATTTCTGTTTGTTTTTCTATTCACAGAATTACTACTGTTTTGGAAATGGGAAATTTCTGTATTGCCAGTCCAGTAGTAATTTTGTCTATTTATGGTGCATATACTGAAGTTGTGAAGCTTTAATACTGTAGCCCAAGCCCCAGATAACTTGGGCTTGCCATGTGACCTGTTTAAGAATAAAGATTAGTGGACAAATTTTGGGGACTTGTTATAGCTTACAATGCATAGTAATGCTCGCTATGGTAGATAAGTATGGTACACAAATTTTCAGTGGAATTCTTACCAAAATATTTCAGAATTTTAACTTGTTCCCTCCAGTGCAAATTTGTCTATATAAAATTTTGTTTATATAAAGCATATAAAACTAATTATATTCTGCAAGCACTGACAAATGATATTACAAGAACAAAAATTGTAAATATTTAAAGTTGAGTATAAAAGTAACACCATTGCCACTTTGCTATAAAAGACTAGCTGGAATAATACTGACCTAATGGGGTGATATCCCTTCGGTTTTATGTTTTATGAAAAGTGTATAAGGACTTATACTTGTGAAAATAAAGGGACAAACAGGGAGATATGCTTAAAGGAAGCAATTTTTTGAAATACCAAAGTAAGACTTTGTTAACATTAAATAAGAAATAGCTGAGATGAAATATAAGCTTTCATGTTAAGGATCCAGACCCTTCTAGGGCCTCGTGAACATGAAAATGACCTTAAGAAGTCCTTTTCCTGTATTCAGGGTCCACACCTCAATGAGGCAGTATAAGAGCAGAGTGGCAAAAGTGATGCAATTTTTCCTTCTTTTATATGAATTCACATATATGGTGCATGTAAGAAATTCTTTTTCCCTGGAATAACTTACTACAGATTTTGAAAATCCTTTTAAAATATGTTTTCAGCCCTCATTGTTTCAAAGTCAGAAACAAATGTCAATTAAGTGCCGAGGGTCAATCAATAACCGAGGGTCAATCAATAACCGAGTGTCAATCAATACTCTGATGAGTGGTTTGCTGATAGGTTCTCTGTGCAATATGTTGGCCCTAATAGAGTTGGTAGAAGACTCAAATAATCTAGTTAAGTGTGTCTGATGTCAGTGCAGAGCCCATAATGTCCTTTTTCCTTAATTATTTTTTTGACAGAATGGCAGCGCCTAAGAAGTCACTAGTGTCTAGGAATAAAGAACGCACTTTCTTGAATGAAAGTCAATCTGTAATTTAGCTGTAGCAAAAAGAAGCAGGGATAGGGTAGGTTTTCAGAACCCAGACTTCATGAAAAATATATTCAAACACCTTGTAAGCTAGACAAAAATCTTGAATGTGAATATGTCTCCAAACATTGCACAAACTGCCTGATGTAAAAATGAAGGAATATGATGCATGCTGAATAATATGGATATACTCATTTTGTACCACCTTGTCCTCTTTCTGTAGAAATTAATTTTTGTCAGTAACCAGGAATAACCACAATAGCTTCTGACAAGCTGACTTCAGTTTAGTGACGTTAGAGGTATAATTCTTCTGCTGATGAGGCTGTAGAGTCAGCAAGCCAGCTTTATAGTTCCATCTCTGATAAATCACATACTTCTATGGATTTTAGAGTACTTCTGTCCAATTTGTTTAGCATGGGAAGAAGGTCTGCAAAAATCTCAGTGGTATAAAGGTAAATTTTCACAGTATTTTGAAGAAATTAGTATTTTCTCTTTACAACTCATTTTCCTTGTCTAGTATTATAAGCTCCAAAGTGAGATGATTTATACTGCTGTGATGATCTCCTGTAGGTGTATAAACTCTAAGTATTTTATTTTTCTTGTTTTGAAAACAAAATAATCTATGTCCACAGCTGTGCTCTTTCGGATTGCAGTCCCTGAGGAGGAGTTAAGCTTGTGCTGATATGCTGGATTGCTTTCTGCTTTAGCTGGGTGCTCTCACAGTTTACCCTGCATCAGGCCTGGCGTTCACTGGAGTTTTGTGAGCTGATTAAGCATGCTACCCTGGGAATGAAAGAGAAAAATAAAGTGTACCACTCTCTGGCATAAGTGACCTGAGTCATTCGAGCAGCAAGCGTCACACTGTTCTCCAGGAAGGAAGCAAAACTGTGCAGCTGGGAGCGAAGAAGAAAGAGCAGGAGCATGATTCCTGTGGCACTGGTTGGTTGATTAACTTGATGATCCTGGAAGACCTTGCCCCAGAGATGCTATTTATTTTTTTATTTGGCAGAGACTGCTGAGCATCAGTCTGCCAGTACCTCACTGCAGCTCCCCTCCTCTTGTGAGTATGGGTTACCTTGCCCTACAGAGAGCAAGTGCAGAGGGCAAAAAGCTTAGAGAAATGTTACGTGCTTAGTTATATTCTGTTTTGACTTTCAAAGCTGTTGTGCATATGTAGTAACTTGACAACAGAGTTAAGCAGTAACAGCCAGAGAATTGAACAGTTTGGAAGATTGGAACTAGGTCATCTTAAGGTCCTTTCCAAGCCTAACCATTCTGTGATTCTATATAAATCGTACAGCTGGATGAAAGGTTTTTTTCATGTGTGTTTTAGCTTTGCTTAAACTGTGGGCCACGTGGGCGAAAATAGTTACTTGGTTGAAATCTTTCTGAAACAAGAGCCACCTTTTTATTTTGTGGGTAATGCTAATTGCACACACTGCCTTTGACCTTAGACAAGACATTCAGGCATTTGATGCAGTATGTACATAAGATGAAGGTTAAATGGATTTACTGAGCAGAAGGTGTACGGTGGAGTGATCTGGCAAAGGTGTTTTTCTCTATTGCAGTAATCTGTGACAGTAAAACTAGCCTCCAGATGCTGACTCAACATTACTACTTAAGGCTGTCTTACTGGTTAAACTGAAAATACATCCTGAAAAAGTGAGATTTCAACACGAATATGTTTTCTTTTTTACTGTCTGGCTTTTAAAAAGGGCTATTAAGACACTTGATGTGTTACTTCTCACTTTTTCTTGAGAGGTTCTAAACTTCTCTTATCATAGTACATTAAAATGCCACAGCCACCTTTTGGCAATTGGGAATCAGCAGCTATTTGTGGCAAGGTGTTGTGTAGATTAGAGTTTCAAACTTTGGTTTATTATTATTATTTATTGTTACTATATTTTATTTTATTTTTTATTTAAAAAGTTATGAAGTTATACAATTGCATCATGATTTTCTCTGTCAGAACTAACTAGAATATAGGAGTGGGTCAGCAGTCAGATTTGTTAGTCTGTAAAACACTGAAAATAGCCCTAGGACTACAGACATCACTATCAAAACTGGGAGTGAAGGAAAACTAGTCAGATTTTTCACAGCTGCAAGTCTAAAAACAGGTTTGCTACTGAAGTAATCTCAACTTCTAGTATCAACCTACCTGCTCCTAATTCCAGGATACTTGGCTGGCATGAACAAATCAGTACATGACATATGCATGATTGTTCATGATTGAAAGAAACATTGATTTTTATTTTGCCGCATTCTTTCACCCAGACTGAGAGAGAAAGAGGCCTTGTACTGCAGTACTCCATTTAGTATTGAACTGAAACCATCTCAGGGGGTATTTGAGGTGGTGTCACGATAGGATATTTCAGTTTGGCTTAACAGCCAAACCCTCTCTTTTTCAGTTCTGAATGCAAGTTTGTCATTAAACCAGAGCTGGTCAGGTCACAGCACAGTTTCCTCTTGATCTTCGCTGTGACATCTGGTATCTCAGCTGTCTTTGGCAGGTGTAACTCTCTAGTGAGAGGAGCCTTAGTCTACCCTAAGGAGTGACTATAAGTGTTTTTGTTTTAATACTTTCCTCACAAGGCTGGTTGGTGGTGGTGTTTTCTTTTTTTGTTTGTTTGGTTTGGTTGTGTATTTCTGTTGTTGGCTTTTGGGTTAAAAAAAGCCAAACAGACAACACTAGAAGCAAATCCAACAAACAATCCCAAGCCAACCTTGTTTTTCTGCGTTCTTCCTAACCTCATAACCTATATATGGTATACACAGTACTTCAACTATAGAGGTTTTTTGTTTACGGTTTTTTAATTCTGTGAGCATGTGAATATGTGTAGATGACCTCCCCAGTACATATAGGTGTATTTAAGGTATAGACTGTGATACCTTTGGGGTTTTTCAGTTTAAACCCATCATTAAAAGGGTATTTTTTTTCCTGTTAGTCTGCTTATGAAACACCACTTTTTCACAGCACATCAATGATATTTTATGACAATGTTTTTGAAAAGTGTTTTCTCCACTGCATGATTACTTCTGGTGACTCGGTTTATAACATGTTCTTACACATTAGTTGTATCAGCACAACTGTAAGGGCAGGTGTGAGTGACCAAGGCAGGAAAGTCTTTAACCATTTTCACTGCTCAGCAACAGTAAAACAATCTTGGGAGTATTATACAATTCTAAAATGTTATGTCAAAAAAAGAAAAACAAATCAGTTATACAACAAATCTGAATTAAAACCTGAATGTGAAGGAAGAAGATGATACTGCCAGGTTGGAAATGAGGTCATCTCCAAACATTCTAGAAAAGCTGTGAAATATAGTTCTGAACTAAGCTCCTTAACAGCTTCTGGATGAGGGCTTGTGTAAAATGTCAAGCGAGATTAAACATTTTCCTCCAGTAGACTGAAATCTGCAGATTTGTTTGTTAATGTGTATAATCAGGCAGATTCAAGAAATCGAAAGAGAGAGGACTGAGATGGTTTAAAAGCCAGGATGAAGACAAAGAATGTAAGGGGGAAAAAAATCTGCTTGTCTTGTTTTGTTCAAGGATTGCATAATGTAACTTTAAAGGGAAAATTTAATCAATATGCAAGATCATGTTTTAAATCACCCACTGTTTTTTAGTTACCTACAACTTAATTATTAAGAGGGTACAGAGGGAAGGCTGGAAGGGAAAGAGAATCTCATTTCGATTTTTTTTTCTTTTTTTTTTTTTTTTGACATCTACAGTAACTGCTTTTTAATGACTAACACCAGTCCTCAGGTCTTTCCCTTTCTGAAAAAGTATCATAAAGATCTCCTGTTGTTCCCAGCAGTGCCCTGCTAATTCAGCTCACTAGCAAAATTAGCAGCAGGAAACAAGCTTTTGAAATTTTCATCATTTATGAATAACATTGTTCATTTGGTAAAGGATGTGAGCTCCTGTTGTAATTGTTCCTGTGTTAAGAAGGCTGGGAGTTATTTTCTCTTCATCAGTCTTCAAAAAAAAAAATCAATAGAAATAAATACATATACAATTAAATAGTGGATTAAACAGTGAACTGAGTGAGAATTTCTTTCACTTTTGAACTCTTCGAATTGAAATTTTTTTCTCTCTGAGGGAGGACTATTGTGCTGCCATTCTTTCGCAAACAGTCAATAATTGTGAAGTGCTTTGAAGCTGCCATTGGAGAAAATAGAATAACAGATGGAGCATGAATAAACCCACACTGCTGTCTTTTAAATCTGAACAAAAGCAATTTTTCTTGGCAAAAATAGTTAATATTTAATTCCATTTACTTATAGAAGTTTGATCCCAGATGAGAACACAACTGGTGCAGAGCTGTACATGCAACTATATCCTGGCTTCTTATTAGGAAGATTAAAAAATCTTTGTCTAGCATGTATCATAATAACTGTGATAGATCTTGTTCAGTACTGATCTGTAGGCCACTGGACCCAAAGGAATCTGTGAATTAGAATCTCAGTAAGATGTTATTACTCTTCATTTTCCATAGTGCAAAGCAAAAACTTTGGACCCCTCATTTAGTATGACTTTTCTCATGTGTAACTGTTATTAGTGGGTATAACCGAATTTGCCATTCTCGTAGTAAAAGTAGTGTTTTGAACCTCAGGTGTATGCCCACCATAAATAAAGCATCTGTGTACTTTAATTACCACTTTCTGAGATTCTGAGGTTCTTTTTCTTTTAGTATACAACTAAAAATGATATTTTAATGCCTTGCTTTTGGACATGTTTTTCCCCTCAGCAAATTTTCTAACAATACTTATCTGAAAGGTTAAAACAAGCTGTTTTTGTTAATCTTCTTGTGGTTAAAACTTTGAGACACCCATCTCCTCCTCTTCCTCCTGCATTTTTTACCAAGATGCATATTACAGACCTTCTTTGTGGAAAAATATTGTGAAGCAAGCTTTTAATGTATTTTCAATTGCAGACAATAGAGGATTTCCTGCTGAAATGGCAGTTGTGTTCTCTAATTTTACTGCAATAGCTGGTTCTCATTAAGTTATGCATCTTTCTTAAAAAAGTCTGTGCTGTGTTTTTTTACTGTGGATTTGCTTTTTCCTCCTGACTGAGGGTTTCATAATAGACCTGCAAAGTCTGATCACTACTGCTCTTAAGAAATGAGTGGGAAGATACATGATGAATTAATTACCTAATAATAAGAGCAAATGAAAAAGATTGGTGGCCTGTAGCAAGTGTCTATGGTTAGAATCCTTTCCAACATACTTACTCAAGTGACATCATACCAGCACTTACACAAGTTCCTCAATGTTGTCACTGTTGCATAGAAACAAAGATGAAAGCCTGTTACAGATCAAACTTTTTGAAAGAATCATAGAATCATAGAAGCATAGAACAGTAAGGGTTGGAAAGGACCTCATCATACTATATGTTTTTTTGCCTTTTTTTTTGTTGTTGTTGTTGTTGTTTTGTTTTGTTTTGTTTTTTTGTGTGTTTTTTTTGTTTTTTTTTTTTTTTTTGTTTGTTTGTTTTTTTTTTCTGAAGGAAACTAAGGTGTGCTTGAAATAGCTTTATTGTTAATAATGCAGTTCAGACTAACTCAAGGGGGAGGATACAACTGAAAGCATGTGGTGAGTATTAGCTATAGTGCTTCAAAACTGACACTCAAGTAGTTAGAGACTACCACAGGCAGTGTTCTAGTTTTCTGGAATGGGAGATCACGTGTTTAAACTTACAAAGGGCCACTTTCTGCCTGTTGTGGTTTAAGCCCAGCCATAAATCAGCCATGCAATCGTTAATTCACTTCCCCCTCCCCTTCCTCCCCCCGCTCCTGGAGGGATTGAGGAGGAGAACGTAACTCCCATGGGCTGAGATAAAAATAGTCTAGTAACTAAGGTATAGCACAAAACCACTGCTGCTACCACAAATAATGATAATGATAAGAGAAATAACAAGGGAAGAGAATACAGCCACTCACCACCTGCCAACTGATACCCTGCCTGACCGAGCACTGATCTAACCCTTTCAGATAACTGCCCCCAGTTTATATAGAGGGCATGATGTGCTCTGGTATGGAATACCTCTTGTTAGTTTGGGTCAAGTGTCCTCTCTCTGCTTCCTCTCAGCTTCCCCTCCTCCCTGGCAGAGCATGAGACTCAGTCCTTGGTCGGAGTAAACATTTGAGCAGTAACTAAAACCATCGGTGTTATCAGTGCTGTTGCTAGGCTGAAAGTCAAAAGCACAACAAAGCACCAGCTACCAAGAAGGAGAAAAAATGACTGCTACTGCTGAACCCAGGACACTGTCTTAACTTAAACCTTGAGAAGCAGCTATGTAAGCTTTGGAATTGCAATGTATTAGGCTTTTCTTTGTTGTTTGAGTTAGTTTTGTTTTGTTAATATCTAAACCATGCACAGATTAGTTACTTGTTCAAATTATCCTCTCATTCTTTTCATATCTTCTGTAGAGATTCAGTGATGTTCTGGGTCTTTTCAGCTCCTCCTTCTGAATTCAACTATTCCTTTATTGCACCACTTTGCCAGGTAAAAACCAAAACTCTCAAACTACTGCCTTAAATTCATGCAAGTAATAAAGTGCAACACAGGAGCAGTGCAAGAGTGACCTGACAGATAAAAATTCTAACTGGTTTGCCAGTTCAGACTCTGTCTTCAGTATCTGAACAGGTATCTGCTCTAGATAACCCTGATAGGTATGGGACAAATGCAGTGGGACATTGACACTATGGTAATAACATGAGCACAATGCCAGTGCAAATACCTTTAAAGGGGATGCATGTTATGAAAGGAAAATAATGCTGCCAAATTAAACCCTCAAAGAAGAAAAATACTTTCAAATATACTGTCATGAAAAGTAGTAAATGAAGAGAGGAAAGGTGTTTCAGCTAGTGTTTGGACTGGGTGATCCTTGTAGGTTCCTTGCAACTGAACTGTTTTATTCTGTTTCACTGGTTTAACAGAAATTCAATGTACGTTTTTTGCGCACACCTTTTTGGTAAGTCTTCAGAATTCAATTAAGTACAACATAGTTCTGCTGTGCCAAGATAAGAATATCAGAAATTTTAAGAACATGAAAATTTTATCTACACAGCACGCTTCTTTTTGTTGTTGTTGTTGCTGATCTCAATCAATGTTTCAGCTTTCTTACTATTCCTTCAATCATTCCCTACAGAAATGCATCCAAATAGCTCTTGAGCTAATTTATATGCTTTGTAGCCACAGCCTTCCTCTATAATGTATTGTTCCTGCAATAAACAATTTTGGTTTGACTAAAAACATGACTTACACTCAGCTTTCTTAAAACCATTGGTTTTGGGTTAATATCAAATATTTTCTTTAACATTTGATGGGCAATCTAACTTAATTTTACATTTCTCATTATCTTTTAAGCATCTGAAGTATCTTGGCTATGTCAAAATTTGCCTTTTCAGAGGAAATTAATTTTTATTCTGGTGCTAAGATTATAATAGAATCCTGTGGGATATTTTGACATATGAACTTAGATTTTGTTAAATTCCTACTGAGGGAAAACTAGGCATTTAGCAGTATAGCAAAACAGATTTAAACATGCAAGTTTGCACACCTGGATATGTTGACTTTCCCTCTTCTGTTGTTTGGATGTAGGGTTGTTTGCTTTTTCCGGTTGTTTGTTTTGCTTTGCTCTAGTAGTGAGTGTTAGCAAGTGCTAACAAGCGATGTCAATGTTAAGCATGCAATCAAGCCAGAATCTCAGAGGAATGTTTGTTCTTTGATGGACACAAACACGCGTCTTTTTTTTTTTTTTTTTTTTTTTTTGGGGGGGGGGGCAGATAAACCAATGCTCTTCTCTGTCTTTCTCTGTTAAAGTTTATATTTTAAGTAAGAATATTGGCTGAATGAGAAGCTCCCACAGCAAGTCAGAGAATATGTCCAGAAAGAGTCAAATAGATCATGAACTTTAGCTTAAGCTGACTCTCATTTATAGTGGCCTTATGATGTCTTCAGCACTGTTGCAAAACCTGGCAAAGGTTGTTTAATAATGCTTTTATAAATACAGTCTTCATGGCAATCATAACTGTGGTAAAGAAAATTTTTCTCCATTGTAGGTTCTTTGAGAACATACTATAAATCATTTGCCTTCTAAAAAAAGAAAGATGTAACCTATAATTTAGGTCACCCCTGTGATGGGCCTTTATCTACAGATTTTGGAAAAGTGAAAGTCAGACATTTGGATACTTAGGGATTTGATTTTACAGAAAGTCAATGGAACTTTTAACGTCCTGTGTGCCAAAATTGTATGTGAAGAAACTTCAGAATCCAAAGTAATATTAAGTACTTAGAGATTTTGTTCAAGCCCTGCAACACATCTATAAAGCTCAGATGTTATGAAGTTTAACCATGACAAGTTCAAGGTCCTGTACTTGGGTTGGAGCAATCCCAGGCACAGATACAGGGTGGGCAGAGAAGAGATTCAGAGCAGCCCTGCGGAGAAGGACTTGGGGGTGTTGGTCAGTGCGAAAATGAACATGAGCCGGCAGTGTGCGCTTGCAGCCCAAACAGCCAACTGTACCCTGGGATACATCAAAAAGAGCATGACAAGCAGGTAGAGGGAGGTGCTCCTGCCCCTCTACTCTGCTCTCGCGAGACCTCACTTGGAGTATTGTGTGCAGTTCTGGTGTCCTCAGCATAAAAAGAATATGGAAGTGTTAGAACAAGTCCAGAGAAGGGCCATGAGGATGATCAGGGGACTGGAGCACCTCCCGTATGAAGATAGGCTGAGAAAATTGGGGCTGTTCAGCCTGGAGAAGAGAAGGCTGCGTGGAGACCTCCTAGTAGCCTTCCAGTATCTGAAGGGGGTCTATAGGGATGCTGGGGAGGGACTCTTCATTAGGGACTATAGTGATAGGACAAGGGGTAATGGGTTCAAACTTAAAGAGGGGAAGTTTAGATTGGATATGAGGAGGAAATTCTTTACTGTGAGGGTGGTGAGGCACTGGAATGGGTTGCCCAGGGAAGCTGTGAATGCTTCATCTCTGTTGGTGTTCAAGGCGGGGTTAGAGAGAGCCTTGGGTGACATGGTTTAGTGGGAGGCATCACTGCCCATGGCAGGGGGATTGGAACTAGATGATCTTAAGGTCCTTTCCAACTCTAGCTATTCCATGATTCCATGATTCTATGTGGTCTTGTTGTAAAATACGATTAAGACAGTTTGAAATTACTTAATTACTAAGTTTAATTTGTAGGCTCAGACCATAATGTTTTCCTAGATGTGGGTTAGAATCCACTCTCTGTGGAGTAAAAAACCCTGGATAATTTGTGTTCATGGTGCTGTCTGCTGCATACAGGAATCTCCATTATATATGTACTAGTTGTTCTGATAGCAGAAAATGGTAGCTGCATTTTTAGCTTTTCTCTGAAGAAAAGTATAACATTTAACTTGAAACATTCAGTTCAAAGTTTTTATTTCAAAAGGTAATCAAGAAATGAGACATATGGGAACACTGTATTTAATTTCAATTTCTGACTATTAGAAGGTGGTTTTGGGTCAAAGGAAACAACAAAGTAACTTTGTGGATGCAGATGTATTGAGAAATAAAGTACTACTTACAGAGCAAGGACTGAAATAAAAAGTTCCCATTTTGGCAGTTTCTCATACTATTGATTCAAAAATGTTTATGACTTTAAATTATGATCTTGTGACTGTATGCAAGTTACATCAATGAAATAGATTTTCTTCCATCTTTCATAGTAAGTGTTCCTTTAGGATTATTTTTTACTTCCTTACATTGAATGATATCTTCTGTAAATGGAGTGTAAAACAAGTCAAAAGCCTTGAAATCGAAAAAATTACTTCAAAATTAGGAAGCCACACCTCGCTAAATTCTGGAAAATGTACAGGTAAATAAGAACAACTTGGACTTAAAGAATTATCCTCAGGTTACTTGAATCATTATTTTGAGGTTGAAAGTTGTATTAAAAATTTCAAAAAGATTAATACTAACATGAAATCTTTATTTTCAAGCATTTTATTGCAATTAAGCTCTTATAAGACGGGATCACTTTTTAGCATATTTAAAAGCCTTATGAAAGCATGGTAAATATAGTTTTCCTTTTAACGTACTATATTGCACACAAGAGTATAAATTCAGAGCAAATAAAATGTTTTTTGCCGTCATCCACTGGTGGAATATCCATAAATAATAAATAAGTGTTTTTTTTTTATGCTGACATCTTTCATGGATACTGAAATAGAAATTACAAGGAGACAAACAGAATATCATTTCAAGGTGTTCATAATGATAATGTTCTTGTAGTTGAGTACAGTTGCAGGAGAAAACTTTTGGAGTTATGAAACACTTGAGTTTCACTTTGCTTAACAGTCCTTAAAAGCTATTTATTTCTTCCTGTGCTCTTAGCTCTGATTTATTCTTTAAATAACTGTTGCAACTATCACCAAATTTTAAGACATTATTTCATAACCTTTTTTTTTTTTTTTAATTTATTGAAGACTTATTTATCTGACTACCTACAGGTGAGCCACTAACACACAATCTAGTTGTTTAAAGACAAAACAAACCAAAAACTCTCACACAAACAAAAATGAAAAAAAAAAAATCCTTCTTTCCTTCCCTTTTCATTGCTCCTCGAAAAATTATAAAATAGTAAGTAATTGTCCTGGGTTCAGCAGTAGCAGTCATTTTTCTCCTTCTTAGTAGCTGGTGCAGTGCTGTGGTTTTGACTTTCAGCCTGGGAACAGTGCTGATAGCACCAATGTTTTCAGCTGCTGCTCAGTTATGTTTAGTCTGACCAAGGACTTTCTGAGTCTCATGTTCTGCCAGGGAGGAGGGGAAGCCAGGAGGAAGCAGAGACAGGACACCTGACCTAAACTAACCAAAGAGGTATTCCATACCACAGCGTGTCATGCCCACTATATAAACTGGGTGCAATTACCTGAAAGGGTTAGATCACTGCTCGGTCAGGCTGGGTATCGGTCGGCGGGTGGTGAGTTGTTGCATTCTCTTCCCTTGTTATTTCCCTTATCATTATTATTATTGGTGGTAGCAGTAGTGATTTGTGTTATACCTTAGTTACTGGGCTGTTCTTATCTCAACCCGTGGGAGTTACATTCTTTAGATTCTCCTTGCCATCCCTCTGGGAGTTGGGGGGGGAGGAAGTGGAGGGAGCAAGAGAGAGACTGCGTGGTTTTCTGTGTTACGGCCGGGCTTAAACCACAGCAGTAATATAAAAATCTGTCTTGTACTTTAAAATTCAGTTTAGGTGCCTCAAATTCTTAATGGTAATCTCCTGGTTATAGTAACTTCCAATGACGAGTCGTGTTTTTCTCATGAAAGAATCTAAAAATGCAACCAAGCAAACAAAAAGAAAACCCTACTAAAAAAAACTTCAAACAACCTCTCCCCACCCCCAAAACCCAACAACAACAAAATTCCCCAACCCTCTGGCTATTCTATTATAGAGGTAGAAATTACTTACTTCTATGTGAGATATTTAGCAGCCACAATTCTTTGAGAGGCAAAAGGTCATCATATTAAGAAAATACAGGGATTTATTAGGTTGTGTGCAAATGCATTTAAACATGGGTCATTCTTTCGACTGTATCCTTTATCACCTTTAGGATAAACAACCCTACCTGGCTTCATAATGGAATTTAATTTATTATGAAGTATAATATATTTCTTTTCAATATGGAAGCCTAGTTATCCATTGATTTGGCCATGTTAGTTGCTTTTCATGCTTGAGATTAACTACAAATCCTAAATAACAATGTGAATGCAAAGTTCAGCTGTCAGTTTGAATTTTTTCTTCTAATGAATGACTGAAGAGGGTTATAGGTTCCCAGATACCAGTCTAGAGAAGCTTTTACAAAGAGGAAAATTAAGTTCTATATGAGACCATGGAGTATACATTTTTTCAGTAGGACATTGCAGGATTCTCAAATTCGATATTTGCGTCTTGGATTCCTCTTCAGTTTACTTAAAAACAGGTTTTGATGCTAAAAGGGGCACAGCTGCAGAAAATAATTTATGAAGGGATTTGAGTGAGTTTGTCTTCCTCCTACGTTCTAAGTAAAAATAATTTTATTATCACTAAAAACACCTGCATAAATCTTACGTAACATTCTTTGTTAGCAATATGGACAGTGGGATTGAGTGCACCCTCAGCACGTTTACCAACAACATCAAGCTGTGCAGTTCAGTTGATATGCTGGAGGGAAGGAATGTCATCCAGAGGGACCTTGACACACTTGAGAGGTGGGTCAAAGCTAACGTGATGTTCAACCAAACGAAGTGCAAGATCTTTCACATGGATTGGGATAATTCCAGGCACAGCTACAGGTTGGGTGGGGAATTGCTTGAAAGCAGCCCTGCTTAGAAGGACTTGGGGGTGTTGGTTGGTGAGAAAATGAACATGAGCCAGCTTCAGTGTGTGCTTGCAGCCCAGAAAGCCAACCATACCCTGGGCTGCATCAAAAGGAGAGTAACCAGCAGGTCAAAGGAGCTGATCCTGCTCCTCTACTCTCATGAGACCCCACTTGGAATACTGTGTGCAGTTCTGGTGTCTTCAACATAAAAAGGGTATGGAGTTGTTGGAGCAAGTCCGGAGGAGTGTCATGAGGATGCTAAAGGGGCTGGAGCACCTCCCGTATGAAGAGAGGCTGAGAAAGTTGGGGCTGTTCAGCCTGGCAAAGAGAAGGCTGCGTGGAGACCACATAGCAACCTTCCAGTATCTGAAGGGGACCTACAAGGATGCTGGAGAGGGACTCTTCATCAGGGACTGTAGTGATAGGACAAGGGGTAATGGGTTTAAACTTAAACAGGGGAAAGTTTAGGTTAGATATAGAATAGAATCATAGAATCATAGAATAGTTAGGGTTGGAAAGGACATTAAGATCATCTAGTTCCAACTCCCCTGCCATGGGCAGGGACACCTCCCACTAAACCATGCCATTCAAGGCTATGTCCAACCCCACCTTGAACGCCGCCAGGGATGAAGCATTCACAGCTTCCCTGGGCAACCCATTCCAGGGCCTCACCACCCTTACAGTAAAGAATTTCTTCCTCATATCCAATCTAAACTTCCCCTCTTTAAGTTTGAACTCGTTACCCCTTGTCCTCTCACCACAGTCCCTAATGAAGAGTCCCTCCCCAGCATCCCTATAGGCCCCCTTCAGGTATTGGAAGGCTGCTATGAGGTCTCCACGCAGCCTTCTCTTCTGCAGGCTGAACAGCCCCAATTTTCTCAGCCTTTCTTCAAATGGGAGGTGCTCCACTCCCCTGATCGTCCTCGTGGCCCTCTTTACTGTAAGGGTACTGAGGCACTGGGGCAGGTTATCTAAGGAAGTTGAGAATGCCCCAGTGTTCAAGGCCAGGTTGGACAGAATCTTGGGTGACATGGTCTAGGGGGAGTAACCCCTGCCCATGTCAGGGTATTTACAACTACATGATCTTATCAATCGAAACCATTCTATGATTCTTGTAACCTACTTAGTATCTCAAACCAAGTGTTTTGCTGCATTGATTTTTAATTTTTTTTATTCATTTGTAATGAACCTGTCTAGAAAGAACTATATTCTGACTATTGGTATAACTTGAGAGCACTTTTTTGTCTATTTTGTGATGTTCTAGAACATATATATAGTACATTGGAACAAACAGCTTTAAAGCAGCACTTTACATACATGAAGTGTGATATTATGGATGCTCTGAAGCTGAGCATTACAGAAGGTATTCATTTGTTTTAATTTACCGTTCAGAAGGGGTAAACTTCCAATATTTCACAACTGTGAACTATGTATTCATAACTAAGGAACTTCCAGTTAACTTACAGTGTCAGTGAGTAGTGTTTGTCCCATTTTCTGTCCATGCAATAGCACCTGTCAGTGCTGCCAGAGACATTCAATGTGGCTTACAGGGCTGGTGGATTCTGAGAATCCTCCCACAGAGAATGGAGACAACCTTCAGTGAGTGTCCTGGCTTCCTTGAATATACAGGAGGGTAAGACTAAGCCAATTGCTTTCCAAACACTTTTTCTTCTAGACAGGGCTAGAAATCCTGCATGTCTCCACTGCTTCTTACTGGGTGTTACTTTGTGTATGGAAGTACATGATTGCTGGTTGGCCACTTCCAGAGCAGCATGGAATAGAAGGAAATTCATGAGAGTGAGTCTTTCGCATGGTTTATTTACTTATGCTGGAATGGGTGGCATTTCTGGAGCTATCTTGGGCTTGCTTCACTAGATTAGTAAGCACAATGTTATGATTCTCTTTACTGGTGTTTAGTAAATCTGGAACAAAGGCTTTAAACGAGCAGAACAGTTTTGTGCCTTAGAGTACTCATACTTAAGGGTTTGCAAGTATGTTTAGGCATACTTTAGGACTTCCTTTGTAGTACAAATTGCAGTGAGATTTTGTTTAGATGTGTCTAAATTGTATGAAAAATTGTATAAATGCACAACAGGTTCATATTTCAAATTTCAGTAGTTCAATGGAATTTTTTTTTTTACGCCCATTGAGGAGCTATTTCTTGTTTGGGTTTTTAATTTGTTTTTCCTTTCTTTTACTGCAGGTGTTAACTAGCAAAACAGAAGCATTTTGTTTCATTTAAAACACGCAACACACAAACAAAAGCTTTGAACATGTTAATGACTGAGATCTACATTTTTTCTCTGGATAAAACTGTACAATAGTCATTTCTCTTTAAGCGATGAAGTGTCTTTAATTGTGAATGATAAGGAAAAACAAACTGCAAACTAAATGTGTTTATTTGGCTGAATGAAATATATTTGTACATCTATGATTTCCCCAATGAATCTAATAATATTTCCAGTAATATGAACTGTTGTTTTTGTCAGTGTTTCTCTTGCAATACCCTTCTAAAAGGAGTCAGCACATTTGCTGCAACAGAAATTCTACTAGTATGATCAACTGTGTTTGAAATTATGCCTTTTTTTTATATTTCTTCACTTGTAGTCAACAAATATTTACAGACTGGTACCACCATTATGTATAGTTATATTATCATGTTGCTGGAACATGTGCTCAGTCACTAGGAAAATCTTGTGTGCTTTGGATCCATTGTTTTTTATTTACTTTTCACATAATAGCAAGCACTCATTCTGCTGGCTCAGTACATTTTGCTTTTTTTAAGAGTCAGTTAAAAATTACTTTTATTTCTATGCCATCTAAGTAGTCAATTATATGATTTCATGTTTTGGTGATAGTTCTGTGGCTAGCAGTTGAAATTTCTACAAGTATGTAATAAATGTTAAAAACTGAAGCAAAAGAAACAAGGCATGAATATGGAGATATTAGTACTTTTGGATAACTTTTAAAGACATCTAATCTGTCTAAATTTGGTAACTTCTGCAGCTATAAAAATTGGTTAAAGAAACAAGTGTTCCAGGTGATTGAAATCCAGGCTTTGAAATGAGGGGAGAGTAAGTAATAGGAGTAGCTATATTGTTTTATTAGCTGTTACCTTCAAACTAGAAAAGGAACATAAGACAAAAAAGGCAAAAACTGAGCATAAATGAAGCCTGACCTCTAAGGCATTCAGAAGCCAAAAAAAGGCTGAGTAGGCAAGCAGAAAGCTCAATTTTGCTCATTTTTTATGACTTGAATTATTTTTCCCTCTTGCTATTCTTTATTTTACTTTCCAAACCTCTGTTTCTGTCCTACTGCAAGACTGCTGTTCTGATGCCCTGGCATTTAAAGAGCTGCAAGGTTTATTCAAAGTATTATATAGATTTAGGGCAATGGATTGAATGACTCAGGCTAGAAGCCTAAGGCCATGTTATTTCAAGGTCAAATAAACAAATATGGATTTTAAAATAGATTTTAAAAATGGACTTTATTCACTGCTTGCATACAAAAAAAAAAAGTCACGGTTACTTTACATAACACTGACTTTTAAAATCTGATATAATAAATTGACCTCAGGAGCTGACACTTCCATTTCAGCTGAACTGACATGGTTTTCAAGCTTTATCTGACAATATTTCCTGTATACTTATTAATACCTTCCTAACACACTTGTAATTTTTAGGATTTTTTTTTTATTATTATTAGAGAAGAAGACTTCAACTTCCTGCAGAACCTAGTAAATAAAAGAACTTAATCAGTAAAATCAGAAACTTCAACCTCCTTCAGTAGGTCGTTTAGTAACAACTAATGATGTCAAATTTACTTTCAAACCAAATGAACTTTCTATCAGTAGCATCAAAGTTCCACAGGAATAAATCTGTTTAATTCTTCTTAGCTAAAACGTAGGATGATACGGCAGTTCTCACTGACTGAAAACTGACTGGGGATTTTTTCTACTTTTTTTTTTTTTTTTTTAATTCTAGTTGTATAAATGCATCTAATTATTTATGCACCTCTGATTTTCAAGTCAAATGTGTTGAAATAGCCTTTCAATTGTAAAATAAGTTATGATATCTGTATCAGGATTTCTGTCTGGTATCTGTAAGTACAGGTTCCAGCTTTTAAACACTGGGCATTGCATTATGTTTTAATTTGTCTAATAAACATAGTTTAGAGTAGGAAACGTATTTTATTCCTACTAATTTTCTATAAACCTATATATTTATGGCATTGCTTTCTGCTTAGTTTTATACATTCTAGATACATAAATACTTGCCAATGCTTTTTAAAACTATTTAAAAGCAGTTAGTCTCAAACTATACACAAACAAAGAGTAAGAGAGGAAAAAAAATCTTCTGAAGATCTTCCATAAGCAAAAAAACTTTCAATATAACAATGGATGAACGAAGTAAACCTTTGAATTATTGCCTTCTGGTGGTCTAGCATGTGTTTACAAATTACTTTAATACATTGGGTTAGTTTTTTCAGTTGAGATTGTAAGGCTTTCCTCTTTCCTTTCCCTCCAGTTTCTGCTATGTACTGTTACAGATGAGTGCAAGTGATGTGCTATGGACATGCAAAAGATGTACAATGATCAGCTACTTTCACCATAAATGATTTTTAGTTGAAAAAACACAGTTGCATTAAGGTCATAAATTGTGATGATTCTTCTTAAGAAAAAAAAAAAAACAAACAAACAAAAAAAAACAACAAAAAACACTATGAAACTTTTTTAAATAGTAAAAATGAAGAAAAGTAAAGAAGGCAAAGTGGCAAAGAGTTCAGGCTTAGCAAGCATGAACAAGTGCCTGGCTGGTGCAGTGGATGACCTGCAGTGATGGTGTTATAATCTGCACAAATTACCTCTTTTCCATTATCACACCTGTAATGACAATTCAGGTGTAGAAATGTATTCATATGTTGAGGTTGTTCATGAGGAAAACAACATAAAATCTGCATCTGTTCTATTGAGAAAAAAAAAAATTAAGAGGTCAAAACTGTTAATTATTTTCTGCTAATCATTGTTTCTGTTTATACTTCTGTTTTTTTGTTCACTGGAGCTGCAGGCATTCAACTGTTGTCTGTAGTAACATCCACAAATTTTTCTTCTTTGATTTTTAAAGTTATTGTGGAAGGTCCACGCCCAGCAAGACTGGGCATGAAATGATTAACAATTCTTTTGTTACAAAGAGACTTGAAAGTTTGCTTTTAATTTGGCAAATGTCACCTTGTACAAAAAATAGTGTCTGATTTAATGCACTAGAAACCCCACAACAACCCAAACAAAAACCCAACCCAACAAAATACCTAACACACAAAGTGTTTTTATGCCTGTGGGTTATGCATTTCAAAACATTAGAAACTTTTTTTTTTGCCCATCAACAGCAGCTTAATTAGCTTCAAAATTCTGTAAAATCATGTAGAAAATACAACCTACATACATTTGGGTTTTTTTTTTGTTTTTGTTCTTTTTTTTTAAATAATCCTGATCGTTTATTTGCAAAACATAATTGCATCCGAAAAGACCTAAAACTTCCTGTGGCCTCCCAGGTAATGCGACATTGTTAACTTTAATTAACAATGTTTTTGTTGTCTTGATTGGAATGATTGGAAAAGATTGCTAGTTATGGTTGATGGTTTAGATCTGTACAGTAATTTCTTTGAGTAGGTTAACTTCAAGATTTTTATGAAATCCACACAGTTGATCTAGGCAGGCTCCAACTTACATAGTCAGGGTTGAACATCTTAAGTTCTCAAATTAATCTGTTTACAAGTTCTACTAAACATTTTGTATTTGTTTTTCACCTACATAAACCACTGACTAGTAGTATAAAGTAGCAATAATTTCAGCTACAGAACACTAGAACATGAGCAAGAGAAACATTTTGTTCCTCATAGAGTTACTGCAAAAACCTGTTGGAATATTTACTCTCTTAAACGTGACAAGATTCTCAATTTTGCTGCTTATAGTTTATGTGACTTTTTGTTTTATTATTATTTTTCTATAATTCACCTGAACCTCCTTGAAACTGCAGTGCTTCCCCTGTTACATCTAAATTTTACTTTGGAAAAGTTATTTGGCTATATAATTAGTTGCTCAAGACAAATAACTCACACTTGCTGCTTCAGAGTATTTGAAAAAACCATAAAGCAATCTTGATGCATAAGGGAGGTTTCAGAAGATATTGATTGTTTCATTGAGTCAATAAACATTGCTGCAATCTCTTTGGTTAACAAGTTCCATGGCAATATTTTTAGATTCCATTTTTTTCACTACTGCTTTGTGTGATGTATTTGAAACTTACTGGGAAAGGAGCAGCAGTATCAGTGTGCCTTGAAATTTTTTCAAGTGGTGATGATACTTAAAGGTCCTGCTATTTGAGATGAAACACTTTGCAAGGAAGTTTGCTGTCAGTGATGTTTCAGAAGTTTTTTTACTTGCTGTTATTGATAGATGTATTGTTCTGCAAAGCCCACATCATAAGAACTTTAAAATGTTATGTCCCAGTGTTTGCAGTTATAGATGGGTTTTACTTGAGAGGTTTCAGTTCAAGCTCTTACACAAAAAATGGATTTTATCCTTGGCAGTAATGATAAGGATTTCTGGTTTTAATCTGTAGTCAAAAAAAATTTCTTGAAACAAAAACAAACAGCTCTCACACTCAATCGTTAAAAACTTCAGCCTGTAGCTATACATGAGGGAAGGAAGCTAGGTTGTGTCCTTTAATGAAAGACTTTTGTTATAAGCTGGTATAAAATGGATTATGGGTTCACTCTCATTTTCTTTTGTACAATGGAGTTTTTCAAACGGCTACTTGCACTTTGAAAAATAGCTTCACATTCTTGTGTTATTTCTTTCTTAGAAAAGCAGATTATAACACCATACCCCTCTATTTGTTGTGAAAAAAGATACTCTTACAGTGTAAAAATGAGGAACTCTGAACTTTATGCCAATTTAAATGCCAGTATAGCATTTTTATGCCAAATATTGAAGCCTATTTTACTTTCAGATAAAAAGCTTTTCACATGGGGTTGGTGGTTTTGCTACTTCTTTCATTTTGTGTTTTACCATCTCTTCTGTATGTAAGTGCTTTTGCCTTTATTCTTGGAAGAAAATTAGATTAAATAGCTAACGACTTCAGCTCACACTGCTGCAAGTCTGTGTTATTTGCCAGCTGGCACTGCTTTGACGGAAACTTCTCTCTTATTTCACATCAATGATAGCTATGGAAGAAGAATTTTTTTTTTTTCACTGCCCCAAAACATGTGCAAGATGTGGAAATTGTTGTCAATTGGGTACAGTCGATTTTTCAAAAACTGTCAGAATTAGGATTTCAAAAACCAGACTCCTCTGCTCAGTCAGGAAAAAGTAATGTTTCTTACTAATGGTGCAAACTTTCTTAGTGACTTTTACGAAAATCCGTAAAGCCTGATATTGACTGACTCCTGTTGGAACTTGGACGTAAGTTGTCTGTTATGCCACATATTAGAGCCTTAAACAGCCTGCTAAGCTTCAATACTGGTTGTGATAATACAACTTTCACGATGTGACTACTTCTTGCCAAGGTATGAATCTGTGAAATTCATTTCTTTTAAGTTGTCAAACTGGCATAAGATGGATGGTATTTCTTCATCCCTTATGGGACTTTTTAAAACTGGAAATTAGGGGAGGAAGGTTGTCAGTCTCTTTATGAATTTCAGGCTTTTTCAGATAGAAATTTTCTTCAGTTAAAAGGGATTAAAGGGAATATCGAAGTCCTGACAGTTAGAAAGGTATAGGGGAAAAGGTAGGGATTGGTAGGTCTGTCTTTGCTTTTGAAATACTTTTCAAAAATGTTATTACAGCATAAATCTTAAACTATTCTTCCAAGACAAACTGCCATCTGCACATAGCTTTATGAGCTGAAGGTCACATTTTTATGAAATTCCTAGTTTTGATACAGATATGTTGGTGTTTTCTGTTCGGCGCTAATATGAAAGCTGTTGCTGTTGCTTTTGGATTACTGCTCACACTGATTGATTCATGATCACTGGATCTTGTTTTCTGAATATATGTTTAAATGTATCTTTCAGAAACCATTAGCAGAGATAACTAGGTATTAGCTAATGAATCACTAGAGATCATTTATGGGCCTAAAAACAAGTCATGACAGTCCATGTATTTTTTGAAATATATTCAGAAATTGTTTGCTGATGAAGGTGAGATCTGTAGTCAGAGCTGTCCAATAAAATTTTCATTACTTATTTTGGCTTAAGACATATATTTCTGTGAACACAGTCTTTGAATCTTTTAATTGTATTGAAACTGCAGACATCTGACTTTTTTCAACTTTCTCTTCAGACTATGCTAGGCTTAAAAAAACCCAAATAAACCACCCCAAAGTAAAACAAACCGACAAAAACCTCAAACAACTAAAAAAGCCCCACAAAACCCACAGGTACTAATTTAAGCAAGACTTTATATATAGCTGCTAACAGCTTGCTAAAAGCTGCCTTCAGTTGAAAGTAACACTAACAGAACTTCCTAATCTTATTCAAAATATTTCTTTAATATAACATATTCCATAAATCAATTTCCATGATTCCCTCAAGTTGGTTTGTTGCTTTTTTTTTTTTTTCTTTTTTCCTTGCAAATTGCTGCCATTATTCTGAAATCAGCTGAACAATAATTGTAACCCATGGTCCCAGGAGTCTTGCAGTGGGTGTGTGGAGTCCTCCACAGCCACTTCAGTATTACTTACCCATTGAAGAAACCATAGAAGTTAATATATTAATTTTCAAAACTAGTAGTCTTGCATATGTTTATAATACTATAGCTGGATAAAGGACAGAAGAAGAAAATTCTGTGTAATAGATATCTTGAGCTTTTTGGACTAGTGTCTGAAAGTCTTGTCCATCTCCTGTATAATTCATTTCCATTTATCTTACTCCATTTTGCTTTTATTTCATTTCACTTCTTCAAATCCACTGTTCTTTCTTCCCTGCCTTGCCTTTGTCTTCCATACCGTTCAAAGTATATGTTGAATTGTATAGTGATTCTTTACCAAGTCTGTAACCATATGCTACTTATTTGCTTTGCTGTGTTGTTCAGACATTTTAATCTAATGGTAATACTTTTAAGTAATGGATTCTATAGTAATCATGTCAGGACAGGGAGGCACAGATACCTCTCTTGGAATTGGATGATGGTTGTCTTATTCAGGACATATATGTATTTATCCACCAAAACTGCATTCTAGTAATTGGAGATTTTCTCATTATAATAATCCCTGGGGTGTTTTGGTGAAATTCTACAAGAAGTAATGGATAAGTCCCACTTAAAAAAAGAGACTGTAAAATTTGATTCTTTCCAAAACAAAAGTTTTCTTATGATGCTAACATTAGTAACAAACTAGCACTGCTCAGATATTTTGAAGTCCCAGGCGTGTTAGTCATTTGCATGTCTAAATTGTCCTGGTTTTGTCACTCAAAGTATTTATGAAATTCATAGTAAATCTCTGCTCTTAAATAAAACTGTACATGTGCAACACATCATACTTGCTATTACTTAAAATGTAATAATGAATGATATAATTTCATTAGGAAACTTAATCATGATAATACTTGTATAAAATATATATATACCATTTCAGAATCACAGTTTGAAAAATCATTTCTAAAGTGTTATCTTCAGTCTACCATGACAATTAATATTTTAACTACTTGTTATTTCATCCTTGATGATAATGTTGCTTAATGTAAGCAGTTTATCCAACCCAGCCTCAGCTTAATAAAAACTTTATATCTTTATGTCCTCAAGTACTATATCTTATGATATCTGTATAGTACTACTCCTGAAAAGAAATGTAGAACTAAACCGAAATAAAATCAAAGATAGAATCACCTGTGCCATGCTATCTCTAGTAGATGTGCATAAACATTACAATACAGCTATTAATTATATGACACAGTGTTATTTCCATGGGATCTTTGCTCATTTAGCACTCAGATTTAACTGCACACAGTTAATGATGCAACTGTTCAATATTTATTTTTATTTTTGCAATTTAATGAGTGATTACTTCCCTCATTCATTTGCTGCAGTCTCAAAGATCATGGTGAATAGACATAGGAAACTCTGGTTTCCTGTCTCATTCATTACATGTGTTCTTCTGCCTATTGAAGCTGAAATTAGCAGCAACCGATGTAAATGTATATTTCTTATGTTTACAAATAACAAATCAAACTTTTCATTTACGCAAACACAATTTGGCTCAGAATAAAAGCAGATCAAAAGATCCATGCATTATATCTATGTTCTATTATTCACTGTGCCCCACTGAGTTTGATTTCTGCAAGCTGCTGAGATCTCTGAATCCAGTCTCACAAGACAATTTCAAGTATTGGAATAATCATGGTGCTATCATTAATTTTAAGCCAGTGACTGCTCTCCCTAGAAGTACTGAAACCTGTGCTGCTTTATTTTACAAGGTGGCTCATAGGGCTGGCTGTTAACAAATAACTACAGAATCTGAATTATATCCCATTATGTGTTATGAACTTTTAACTCCAGATTGCAATGCATGTCATGAGTGTACTTGTTGACTGAAGTTCATGTTTCCGCTTGGTTTAACATTATGCCTGCATTATTTATATACTTATCTGCTAATATTCAAAGTGTTTTCCTTACTGAAAGAACAAAGAGAAGCAAGAATAATTTTAACTTCTGAATAGGCATGTGCATATATATATATCTTGGTTGTCACCAGATAGCTTTATTAGTATCACCCACAAAGTTTACCTTTTTGGTAAGAGTTTTACATTACATGTGGCACACTTATTTAGGATAATTTCCCATGTGTAGCTATTGATTCTGCCAACACTGAAATTTCTTCAAATCCTATGAATTACTTTTGACATTTTTACACAGGCATAAAATTGTGTTACATTTCTTAAATGTTAAACATCAATTAGTTCCATGTACTCAATCCCCCTGAAGTAATTTTAATTGTGTAAAAGAAACTTGCAGAACAGCCAAGGGCTGTGTGCACTGTACTGTACAATCCAGAGAATAACTGTCTTGTATGGAAGTGTCAGGAAATGTTAAGTGTTTCCAAGTTGAATTTGCTTCCTGATGTCTTTTTTTTTTTTTTTTTTTTTTTTTTAAGTATTTCTATAAATGGTAAGGAAAAGCACAAGGCTGATATACATAGAGACAAAAAGGATCTTCGAAGTTCCTGTCTTGGTAGTAATAAATAAATAAATAAATAAATGCTGTCCTCAACAAATATTGTCCTCAGAAACCCAAGATTATTTTATTGGGTTGTGTGACAACGTTCTGTTGGTGGATGTCCACAGGGATGGCTTCTGTGAGAGGCAACTAGAAACTTCTCATATGTCTGATAGAACCAATGACAGCTGGCTCTAAGATGGACCAGCTGCTGGCCCAGGCTGGGCCCATCACCGGTGCTGGTAGTGCCTCTGGGAGAACAGGTTTGCTAAGGGTAAAAAGAAAACCTGTGCACCTACAACCATGGAGAGGAGTGAGAATACATGAAAGAAACAGCCCTGCAGCACCAAGGTCAGTGAAGAAGGGAGAGGAGGTGCTCCAGGCGCTAGAGCAGAGATTCCCCTGCAGCCTGCGGTGCAGCCCATGGTGAGGCAGGCTGTGCCCCTGCAGCACATGGAGGTCTACAGTGGAGCAGATACCCACCTGCAGCCTGGGGAGGATAGTGGGAAGGACTCACACTGGAGAAGTTCATAGATGACTGCCTCCTGTGGGAGAGGGACCCCACGCTGGAGCAGGGGAAGAGTGTGAGGCGTCCTCCCCTGAGGATGAAGGAACAGCAGAAACAACATGTGATGAACTGACCACAACCCCCAATCCCTGCCCCCCTGCACCAGTGAGGGGAGGGAGTAGGTAAAAAATTCAGGAGTAAGTTTGAGCCTACAAAGAAAAAAGGAGTGAGGGAAGGTGTTTCAAGGTTTAGTTTTTATTTTCTTATTACCCTACTCTGACTTGAATGGTAATAAATTTAATTAATTTTCCCTAGTTGAGTCTGTTTTGACCATGGTAGTAGTTGCTGAGTGATCTCTCCTGTCGTCATCTCTACCCATGAGCCCTTCATTGCGTTTTCTCTCCCCATCCAGCTGAGGACATGAGTGATGGAGCAGCTTTGGCGGGCACCTGTGTTCAGCCAGGGTCAAACCACCACACTTTTTCTTAGTGTATTACAACAGATATAAGACTGCAGCTACCAAAGAAGTCATGAATTGATTTCTTTGATTTACATATACAGAGTTACATGTAAACTGACAGACTCAAGTAAGACAACTTTAATTTTTGTTTTGTTTTGTTTTTTTTCGCTATATGTAAGTAAGTGTATGAAGATTCCTTGGTGTGTTTTGTTGGTTTTGTTTGTCTGTTTTAATTTTTTGTTTGTTTGAGGCCGTTTTTCCTCTATGATTTTAGTGTATAAGTTGCACAAACACTGACATAAAATAACCATTTTGGGGTATTTTGCATGCACCTCAATGTGCAAGAAAGCAGGTTCAGCAGTTTTTTATTGCCACCCTGACCCCTGAAGTGTATATAACATCACAACGATATTAGAGGACTGAGCTTGTTGCTTGGTAGGTTCTTGTCCTGGGTTCAGCAATAGCAGACATTTTTCTCCTTCTTAATAGCTGGTGCAGTGCTGTGGTTTTGACTTTCAGCCTGGGAACAGCGCTGATAACACCCGTGTTTTCAGTTGCTGCTCAGTTATGTTTAGTCTGACCAAGGACTTTCTGAGTCTCATGTTCTGCCAGGGAGGAGGGGAAGCCAGGAGGAAGCAGAGACAGGACACCTGACCTAAACTAACCAAAGAGGTATTCCATACCACAGCATGTCATGCCCACTATATAAACTGGGTGCAATTACCCGAAAGGGTTAGATCACTGCTTGGTCAGGCTGGGTATCGGTCGGCAGGTGGTGAGTTGTTGTATTCTCTTCCCTTGTTATTTCCCTTATCATTATTACTATTATTGGTGGCAGCAGTAGTGATTTGTGTTGTACCTTAGTTACTGGGCTGTTCTTATCTCAACCCGTGGGAGTTTCATCCTCTGGCTTCCCTTCCCCATTCCTCCGGGAGAGAGGGAAGCAAGTGGGGGCATGAGTGAGCTGTTGTGTAGTTCTGGGTTGCCGCCTGGGCTTAAACCATGACAGTTCTTTTGAACAAAAATTAAAATATCTATTCTGAATAATTGTCATACTCCAGCTTGATGTGATACATCTTTTCTCATAATTCAACAGACCAAAGGAATAATACTGGATTAACATGGATGTGGTAGATATTTAGTGCCATGGGTCAGACTTGAACATCATGTTTCCAGTAGTATTAATATGTGGGTGCTGCAGACTTCTTTCATTATCAATGTTTGCTAAAGGTTACCACTACTTGGTTTCTGTGAGGACATGCATTTTACCCTTGGTAGTCATAGGCAAAAGATCCTTCCTTCACAAGAGAAAGATTGAATGGCATTGTTAAGAAATAATGCCTTGGAAAACCTAATCCCTCTCAGAGCTATCTCTGTCTCATCATATTTGCAACGGGACTAAGATAGCACTGTAACTTGATGAAGAATAGCCACTGCCTCCACTATCTTCTTGTCAGAGCTAAAGGAAGGAAATAGTATGTAAATATGTATAACACTGAAAACAGTTAAGTTTGATAGTAGCTGGATCATGTGGGCTTTCTTTGACTGTTAGGGAGTCAGTGGTACTCATTGACACAGCCAGCCTGCTGAGCTTCTGCATCTCCAGGTCCAGGCAGGAGCAGGACTGTGTCCATGGCATGCATAATGCCTGCTAAGCACAAGCATGTATGTGGCTTCACAAAGCAGCGCAACCTTTCTTGACACCCACAGAAAAACACTGATAGCACAGGAAGACCACATCCCATCCTGCTCCTTCTCACTGGCTGATGATGGTTGAAGCTTACTAGGAGAAGTGTGCATATACGAGCACACACACACACTTCCCTGACAATCACTGTCCTGTTTTCTGTGCTTTCTTGGACCTTCAGGTTCTCAAAAATCCATAAGCAGATGCTGGCCCTGCTTATCCAGTCATTAGCTTAAACCTTGGGTCTTTTCCAGCATTGGTCTCCTGGCTAGCCCAGTTAAAGCTTGCTTAAGCGAATCACATGCACCTGCACGCACACAAAACCGAGGTAATTGGCACAGAAATTAGCTAGGATTAAAGTTCAACTGCTGGCATAGAATGAGTTGCTCAGGTATAGGGCTGGAGATGTGCTGACCAGCAGCTTCTTGAGGTATAATAT
Organism: Amazona ochrocephala; assembly: GCA_039720435.1. Classification (NCBI taxonomy): domain Eukaryota; kingdom Metazoa; phylum Chordata; class Aves; order Psittaciformes; family Psittacidae; genus Amazona; species Amazona ochrocephala. The sequence continues at coordinate 71,357,563 of CM077879.1, forward strand.
TTCTCCTTCATCTCCTTTCTCTCTATTTTCCTATGCTTGTTCCTTACTCATTCACCATCACTTCTTCTTTTCCTGTCTCTAGCCCTTCTCCTAAATGCACACAGTAAGTTGTACACATTCCCACAATCCCTTTAAAACATCTCATAATGCAAACATCATCCCACAAGCTACTCCAACACTAGTAAGTTTGTTCATTCCCATGTGATGCCTAATATCATTTTGTTCCCCACCTTCCTGTCAGTTACAAAGCTCTGTCTGGTTCCTTCAGCAAGCAGCCATCAGTGGTGGTCTTGGTTAGAGTCTTCATCACTTATCTTCTGTTTCTGGGATTTGTATGTCTATTTGATTTATTACTTGTCCTGTTTCTTGCCTTTGGATTCTATGGTCTTAAATGAGATATGTATGGTATCAGTGAGTGGTCAGAAGAAAATCCACGCTGAAGTACTGAAGTAAAATACAGTAGGAGTTGCAAAAGAAAGAATAAAGTCTGGATTGTGTGAATAGAGTTTCAATTTTTGATCTCTCCTTAATGATGTTATTCCCTTCCCAGTAGTACTAATATAAGATAAAACTGCATACTTTTTGTGGGATGTAGTCTGATTTTTTACATTTCCAGTCTCAGAAAGCTCAAGGATTAACTTTTTACAAGGCAATTTATGAAACCAATTAAAGTGATGCAGTAATGTATTTTACCTCTCTGACCCTTAATGCTATATTACCAGTACCTATTATTTCCCTACCTTATGTATTTCAGAGATTTATCTTGTCATATATTAGACTGTGACACATACACTTCCTTCAGCTGTCATAACACCACCTGTGGTAACTCTGCAGTGCTAATATTTAATTACTGATTAGAATATTGGACTTCCAGTATTTTATGGCTTTGTGTTTTCAGCATCTCAGTGAGGATGATTGGACACACTTGTAGTCTTATCTTTTCTTATGAAAAGTACTAAATTCCAAAAAAAGAGTTATGGAAATTTAGGTGCTATTATCACATTATCATAGTATAAATCTGAAAGCCACTCAACTAGCTCATTATTACTAGTGCCTTAGCATTTTGCAACAGACCTGTCCCTTTATTTGAACGACGAAAGCATATAGTATTAAACAAAAATTATCAAGAGAACAATATATATATAATGTTATAAGGCAATATATATATTACAAGAAAACAATATCTATGGATTTTTAGAAGGAATATAATACTTTTCTTCCAGGGCACAAACCAGGATCTATTGAAAGCTGGAATAAAACTTTCCCTGGGGACAAGTTATCTCATAACTGCCTATTGCTTTGTCTTCACCTGATATTACAGCATATTTCTAAAGTGGTGAGCCCAGGGCACCTGACACATGCTAATATCCCCAGATTGCTGCCTAAGGCGGCCTTAAAATTCTCCCACTTTATTGCAGTGTCACAAAATACAGTGATCAGGCTGTATTATGATTATGGAAATGACCAGCGCTATAAGTAGAAGGTAACTGTAAAATAAGCCAATACCTGTTTTATTTAAGGAGGTTTTATGAGAACTATTTAGGGAAAATAACTAATGAAGGTCTAGGTCAGCTGCTAAAGTCAAAGTACTGAGGAGCCAGTCAACTGATTTCTGCCCCCTCTGAAAATGGAGCGGGAAGAGGGTAGACATGGAGTCCATCTTTGTTATAGAGAGTATTAGCTTTGTTTTCCAAAATGCACATTGCTTTTAATCTTATCTTTATTTTTCAAGCAATCATAAGCTTCTTGTCCTATCAAATTCATTGAATTAAATATGCATTTCCTCCCATTGTTTTGCAGTATTAAGTCTCTTGAGTTTCTTATGTAGACTTAATCCTCTGCAAACTGAATTTTTTGATCATTGCTCCCAGTATGGAATTTCTTGCCTAGTGGTGAATTGTGCATGTGCAGGTAAATACATTGCAAAAGGGCCTTTTGTCATTGAATGGCTTTTCATGAATAATTTCCTTTCATAAAATGGTATGCTTCCCTACAGTTTTAATTTGGTTACTCTTAAAGGCAGAAAGTCTCTTTAACTACTGTCACTTCATGGTGTTTTGTGTAAGAAATAGATATTAAAAATTATCTGCCGTCAGATTTTGATACAAAAAGACTACTAATACAAAAGCCCATTTTGTTTCTAATTCTTTCTTGCTCATTTTGCTTGTGCAGAATTCTGTCATCTGCCTGTGTCCTTTCCATTTAAAAAAAAGATTTACCTCTGTAAATCCACAGACGTGTGAAAAATCAATCCTTTTTTTTTTAGAGAAATAAATGAATCTTGAAAACATTTTTTTTTTTTTTAATTTTTAAGGACTTTCTTAGCAACTTCCCATACCCTGTAGTAACCTTCAATAAAAATTCATTATCATGAAGTAGATTATTTTTTTATATGCATACACAAATTATTACTCTATGTATTATAAATTGTAGTAATTGGAAAAACTACATAAAATTATCTTTGTGTAGTGTATACACTATAGAAAAAACATTTGCAAAACAGAAGACTTGTTTTATTACTGCCATTTTTCTGCCCCTAAAATCCTAAAATCTTTTATTTATAATGTAGAGGGACTTTCAGATTAATCAGATATCAAAAATGTAGAAAACAATTTTCAGTAGGAAACTGACAAACTCAAAAGAAACTGAGCAGTTTTTATCTGAAATACTCTTACCAGAATATCAAAAAGGAAGCTATACAACAACATGCTTTCTAAGGAAAAATTAGTACAAAGTCAATAGAAATACTACATACAAATATATCTAGATAAAGTCTTTGCTTTCTTTTGCTGCTGCTGACCAGTCACTTCTGAATGTAGCCAGGTGTGTCAGGACGGGTAGAAGTTTTTTCTGGTTATGGAGAGTCAACTCCTGCTTTGTAAAGCTTGAAAGCTTTGGGCTGCTTGAAGCTCACTCTGGCTTTTATCAAATCGAAGGCATTTTGGTTTCTACTGCCTTGTCTTAAGGATAATTTCATATGAATTGGCAAAGTATTGGAGATAAACAGAAATTTTGATGTATATTTAAGGAAGAATGTAAGATACTTGCATAAGATATAGCACCTAATACTAAAGTTACCTGCAGTGGATGCAGTTTGTTGAATTTATTGCATCAATAATAGCCTGTTCACTGGCTTTCAGTGCTATTGCTCAGCTATCTATGTTTTTGAGAGCAACAGAATAGAAATCTGTTTCTGGCATTGTAATTACTGGTACAATACTGAAAGTTTTCTGGGATTCAGTAATAAAGTTAATATGTGAAGTGTCATGGAGAGAGCAAAAAGGGAAATAGATAAGACAAACATGAAAACCCTGCCGAAAAGGGTGTTGGCAACTCTGAACAAACACAGGAGAAAAGAATAGGAAATGAGAGGAACACTATTCAGTTTGTAGTGTTGAAATAGGAAAAGAATGTGTGAACGAAGCTGTGACATGGAATATGACAACATATGGCTTGAATGCAGATTTTTTTTCCGAGAAACTCTGATACATTATTCAAGACAGAATAAGTTTTGTCAAAATAGGAGGGTAGATGCAGAACAATACTGTCAGCCTGTTGGATAGGTGCTAGGCTTTTTTCAAGAAGGAAAGCTGTTCAATAGACAATACTAAAAATTAATAAAAAAATCATCTTTGCTGAAACATTTGAAGATATATTTCAGAAAATTTTTGGAGATGACTGAATACACACAGCTTCACCAGTTTTTCATCTGAAAATGTGTCAGGAACTGAGAAGTTTATATAGGGTAGCTGCAAGGAGAAATGCTACTCCCTCCTGCTTTCTGCTGCTTGCAGGCCACATTTTTTGATTCCAGATTTCTGGAAGTCTACTGCTAACAAGCCTCCTTCAGGAGTGTCTTACCCATGGAGCTGGGGTATCCAAGGTGAAGAATGACTCTCCTATTCTGAGAGGAAGGATAGGCTGCAATTTTTTTTTTTTTTTTTTTTTTTTCAGGGTGATATATGATTTTTTTTTTTTTTTTTAATATTTGCAACAGTGGTAGTTCTACAGAAGTTGTCAATGTTGCTTAATTAGGGAAAAAAACAGTATAAGATTCCCTTTTGGTGATGTACCCATTGAACAATGGAAGCTTTTTTGAATTAATTTAATAGATGTAATGCATCCTTATTTTTAAATAAATTTCAGAGTACTTCCTTCAGAAGCCAAACAGATCTTCATGTTACAAAAGATATCAAAAGTGAAAAATAAAACCCAAACAAAGTAGCAACACCCAGATTCTGTACACTAATGCAAAAAGAATTTGTATACAAATCTCTCTGCTGTAGACCCAAGTGTGCTTTCATTTTACTTGATTGTCTTCAGTAAATTAATTACGTACCTAGGAGGGAATGAGCTTTTGAGCCTTTTGTTTTCTTTGTATCTATTCTTCCTCCTATCTGTGTTTTCCCCATCTATTTTAAAGTCTAGAAGCCTGTGTTGATCTCTCCATGAAGAAGTTTTTTGAGATAGTGTTAGGTACTAAAGGCTAGTGTCGCTGTTGGGGAAGGGAGGCACATAAAATGGGAGTTCAGCTTGCTCAAAATAAACAGCCTAACATAGGTTTAGTCAAAATCACTGTCTCTCTAGAATAAAGAATTACTGGTGTGATTTGATTACTATTTTTTTCCCCTCACGCCAATAGCCCAAGCCTCAAAGTTAAAGTTTTGATTTACTCTGTTTTTAGCAATCTCTGTTACTTGTAGCTAACCAATTTGATACTCTTCAGAACAGCCAGAATGGTATTTAAACACTCATAAAGGGACATGTAGACATAAGATTTTCATTATTGGATTTACTTTGTTACCTTAGTTCTTACAACTGATTTTCAGCTGTTAATGTTTCATTCCTTCTTTAAAAAAAAAAAAAAACAACCAAAAAACTCCCTAGCTCAGTTTTTCAAAAAATGGCATAACTACGACAAACTAAATTTATTTGCTTATTTAACACATAACATGCTTGGGGAGGTGGGGAATGAATATAAAAACCCCACAAAATATAACGTTACTTGCACTCTAGCTTACCTCACACTTTTCAACAAATAAAAGCTGGTAAATTCTTTGTTCTCTGTAATTCTGCTATCTGTGCTTATCTGGATATCTGAGTGGCTTCAAATTTAGCATTAAAGGCTGTGTAGAAAAACTAGCTCTTCCTCTTGCTCTTTTCCCATTTTTGGGAATCCTGTTTTATGAGGCTACTTAATTTTGTTTTCTTATGTGTAAGCAGATGCGTTATTCATTTCAGATATAAGATGAAACAGAGGAAAAGGTATAAAAAAAGTGTTTGCCAGCACTAGAACTATGTATATTTGATTCCCTTGTTGAAGAGCTATGCCACTACTATAGCATCTTCTGCTAAGGTGGCGTTTCACACCTTTGTGGCCCAGCCTATGAATGCAATAGAGGCAACTAATATAGCTAATAGAACTGCAGACAGCAGTGTAGTGCTTCAGTTAGAGACAAAGGATTGACTGCAATTTGAGCTTACCTTCATTCTGTCAGGCTGTTGTCAAGAAATCATGAAATACTGCTTGTTTTTATTGTTTTAGTTGTCTCAAAACCAGTTGACAACTTCATGCTCTGCCCTGAGTACAGAAGAGACAGAGCTTCTGCGTCCCTGAAGAGAAGGAAAGGGCAGAACAGAGTCATGCGTGGTACTTTATAACAGTGATGTAGGGAAGAAATGAAAATGTCTTTTGTGCCTTTGTGTACACTGCTTTTTCTCATTTTATCGAGCTTAAAAAAAAAAGTCTTCTTGCCTACGTTCAATTTTTCTTTTTCCACTCTAGTGCCTTTTTTCTTTCTTGTCTTTTATTCACCTTTAAAGAAAATGCAAATAAAAGAAAGGGAAAGGAAATGCGAGGAAATTGTAAGTGTCCTGTTTTAATTCAGAGGAGGTGAAAATTATAAAATATTCTTCCCATGTATGTGCTTCCTCTTTGTGTTAATGCTCTTGTTAACAACAACTTAGGAGGGCTGGTTTTTGGTTTATTTGTTTTACTTTTTAAGTTTTCTTGTAGTCCAGTCTAAAATGGATATTCTGGGAAGGTGCTTGTACCATAGATTATTTGCCTAACAGATTAAGTAAAATTATAGCAATGAATTAATCTTTAGCTTATGCAAATTGAATTTTCTTGTTTCATCACTTTTAAAAGTGACACAATACAACAAATCACAACTCCATTAACTAATACAGTAGGTTTATTTCCTTCTATGTCAGAATTAATGCTATATTTTTGTTTGTATTTTTAAAAAGATTATTTAAGACAGTACATGAATTTTTTGCATCCTGAAATATTCAGTGTCAGAACTGTTGAGATATTCAAAGATAATGAGTATCATATATAAAAATGTCTTTGCTTTAGTTCAGTAAGTTAACATGTAAGGTTAAGTCCTGGCCTTATTCTCAATTAAAACTACGCTATTTTTAGTGAAAACACAATACACTTTGGGACATGCATTGGGAGTGCTTTATGAAATGAAATTTTCTAATGGGTGTACTCAAAATGTTTGGGTTTTTTATTTGTTTGATTATTTGGGTTTTGTTTTAATAAAAGAAATTCCAACTCACAACAATATTTTATCTTGGTGTCTTTTAGTGAATTTAGGCTATTTATTGAAACCTTACAGTCTGCCTGCCTGATACTCCATAGCCTGATGTCTGACTTGCCAGGTGATTTACAAAGGCTTTTACAGAAGATCTGACTCTTTTAATGCTTTTTGATTGGTTCCTAGTTTGGCTTCTGAGTTAAAGTGTTTATTTCATGTTTTATACAAATGTTCAGCAAACTGTTCTGCAGAAAAAAAAAATGTTTTCAAATTTTCAAATTTAATACTTGGCTTGAATGCTTGCTTAGTGTGCTGATAGGGATAATTAAGATTTTATCCAATGAGTAGATACTGTTTGCCTCACATAGTCAGGTCTCAAAAGACATTCGACATGCTCAAAACAAATTTTGAGATCTTATTTATGTTTCTTTTCAAAGACTATGCTGCTATAAAAGTGCCTCATATTTTGATATCTATGACATGATACAAAACCATCTTCAGTACTTATTTTCCATAATAATTTTTATTAAACTTTTAATCTACATGCTGGAGCAATGTCAATCAACAGAAGGAGTGAGCTTCAATTCATAAATGGGTACAACACAGAAACTGTTATCTTAAATGAAAGTTTTAACTAAATGTCTAACTGTAAGTTAGTAGCTTTCTTTGAACTGTTTCCATGTCAAGTAATTTTAAATATTGCATTGCTATGATATGAAGAGGTTTATTCTGTTACAAGGAGTTTACTATCCTGAAGGTAGCCCACATAACAACAGCCACCACCTTTGTTTTAGCTTATGTTTCTATGGTCTCTGTTTCTAGCTGCCTACTGTTCCCCTGGTTTTTGTTTTGTAATGCTGTGTGTGTGATTATTGTGAAGACTACAACAGATTTTTTAGAACTTTAAGGAAGAAACAAGCAGAGGTTTATTTTTTTACCCTGTAGCATTCAAGTGTTGCTAAACACATACAACATCATCAGAAAGTACATGAGATATTGTATGCTTGCACATGCAAAACCTTTAGTCCATATTCAGAGACATCCATTAAAGTAGCAGCTTTGTTGTTTGACTGTATCTCTAGAGACCATGGTATATGATCACAGTAGTTGTCATCTTTTAAAACGCTTCTGAAACGATGGACGTCTGAGCTCAGCACTTTATTAGACAAAAAACGTACACATTACCTAGCCAAGATATTTGGATGGTAGGTGAGGTATCATGTTTACCTTATCTGAAAATACTGATGCAAAACATAGATGTAAAGAGTATCAATGCATATTATATTTTCAAAATTATATAAATAGCTTTGGCTTAAGTTACAGGGAGGGGGAAAGCTCTAGACTTGGTGCTTGCCATGGTTACAGAGGCATGATAAGTGTAGTTCACTGGAGTAAAAACTGCTATCCTGAGGATCGTATTCTGCTAAGAAAAGTATATTAAGAATCTAAGGGATGTTTTTCTTTCAAAGAACTCATATAATCTCTCTTAACATAAATGGAAATCTTGGCCATCTATATTGATGAAAGATCATATGCTTAAAGCAGGTAATTTGTGTGTGCTTTTTGTTTTCTTTTTTGTGTTAAATTTCAAGGCAAATCAGCCTGAACTAGAATTTTAAAAGTTGTTTGGTACTGATGACACCAAGCTGTGTGGTTCGGTTGATACATTGGAGGGAAGGAATGCCATCCAGAGGGACCTTGACACGCTTGTGAGGTGGGCTGATGCCAACCTAATGAAGTTCAACCATGCTAAGTGCAAAGTCCTCCACCTGGGTCGGAGCAATGCCAGGCACAGCTACAGGTTGGGTGGGGAGGAGATTGAAAACAGCCCTGCAGAGAAGGACTTGGGGGTGTGGGTTGATGAAAAAATGAACATGAGCCGGCAGTGTGCGCTTGCAGCCCAGAAGGCCAACCGTATTCTGGGCTGCATCAAAAGGAGTGTGACCAGCAGGTCGAGGGAGGTGATCCTGCCCCTCTACTCTGCTCTCGTGAGACCTCACTTGGAGTATTGTGTGCAGTTCTGGTGTCCTCAACATAAAAAGGACATGGAAGTGTTAGAACAAGTCCAGAGGAGGGCCACGAAAATGATCAGGGGACTGGAGCACCTCTCGTATGAAGATAGGCTGAGAAAGTTGGGGCTGTTCAGCCTGGAGAAGAGAAGGCTGCGTGGAGACCTCATAGCAGCCTTCCAATACCTGAAGGGGGCCTATAGGGATGCTGGGGAGGGACTCTTCACGAGGGACTGTGGTGAGAGGACAAGGGGTAATGGGTTTAAACTTAAACAGGGGAGGTTTAGATTGGATCTGAGGAAGAAATTCTTTACTGTGAGGGTGGTGGGGCCCTGGAATGGGTTGCCCAGGGAAGTTGTGAATGCTTCATCCCTGGCGGCGTTCAAGGTGGGGTTGGACATAGCCTTAGATGGCATGGTTTAGTGGGAGGTGTCCCTGCCCATGGCGGGGGGGTTGGAACTCGATGATCTGAAGGTCCTTTCCAGCCCTTACTATTCTGTGATTCTGTGATTCTGTGATTCCCCAGTAATGCTAGAGAAGTCAAAGTACAGAGTAGTACCTTATTTTTATGTAACTTAAAAAATATCAGCTTTGAGTGTATTCTGTATTGCTACTAATGCTACTGTATGACCTTCATCTTTTCTTGAATTGGCACTGTTGTCAACTATGTAAACAAAAATAAAATAAATGAAATTAGGCATTGACTTTGCATTCATCATAAAGTCTAAAGTTAGGCTTGAAAAATTTAGGAGAATGGGGTACTAAAATAATGGAGAAAAAAAAAAGGAGACTGGCATATGGGGGTGGGGGGCAGAGTGGAATGAGACTAGTGCTCAGATAGTCTAAGCAAGCTTCATTGCGATACACTTATAGATGGTTTTGTGGATGTGACTTGCTTTAGAATTATTGTGAATGCTTCTTTGTGGCCATCCTTAAAATTGGCAAATTTTACGGATTTTAATGCTAGCATGCTTCAAGTTTAACTCTTAGAATGCATATTATAGGACACAGTAGTCACAGATAATTAAATCTTTCAAGAAAAGTATGCTGGGTCTGAAAGGAAACATTCCTTGTAAAGAGGTTTGAGAAAGTATTAACCTAAAAAAAACCCCATTTGTAGAGAACAGGGAATGTAGCTAGAACTGAAAAGTAGGTAGAAGACAAAGCACAGTAGTAGCGCAAATGGAAACAGTAAAGCAACACAATTAGAAAAAAAAATATGGTGAAGATAAGTAAATTACTTTGGGCAGAGCACTGTCTTCGTATCTTACACGTGTAGCAGTATTTTATGGATTTGTAGAAAACTAAAATAACTCCAAATGTCCAAGAGAACCACTTGAAAGAATCCTGCTTAATCATTCTAACCTGGATTTCATATCAGGTCCAAAGCTGAACCATGCAAAATGGAGATGTATGCAGCAATCCTATTTTGCTTGAGCATGAAACTGGCTTCCCTAAGCACCTGATGTGTTTAAAAGTGATAGAATGCCTTTCCTCCTTACGGTCTGGGTTGTTTTAGTCTCCTGCGGTTCTTCTTCAGTGCTATTTTTCTTCTAGTGAAAATCTCTACCTCCCAGGAAAATGCATAGTGAGTGGAGGCAGAGTACATTCAAATGAATCCCGTTAAATATAACCCCAGGTTGTACGCTTCAAATGAGATGGATTTTCCAACCCATCATTAATGCACACTGTGACTTAGGTCAACATAATGAGTAGCAGTGCTGGAGGCTGTGTCTACCCTAATACAACAGTTTTGGTCTAAACATTTTCATAGTGTACTTATTGAATCTGGCAACTAAAGGAGTATAAATAACAGGTAATAGGAATCATACATTAATTTTCCTTCTTTGTTTAAAGCAAAATAAATCTAGTTAGATGATGATTCAAATGAAGTCAGTTTGTATATGTTTGGAGAAGTGCATAATTGTTTACCTGTGCAAACGTGCTTTCTAATTCCAACAAGAGTTCTTTTTGGTGTTAGCCATGATGTTTTACAAAAATTGTTTGAAGTCTCACTGCATAACACCAGCTTCTATTAAATAGACATATGTATACACACATGTGTGCACATTCACACACTCATTCTGAAGATGCTTGAAAAATAATCTAGGATTTGATGCAGAACTATAGTCCAATTGCCTGGGATGAAGGGAGAATAAATAATTCCAGTAAAACATTCCTTGTAAGTTATTTGAGTGCAATCAAAATTAATTAAACTGAGGCTTTTTAAACATTTTTTTATAAATCAATGTTATAAAATAGCTAAATTAATTAGCAGCAGAGGTAACATATGAGGTACGACTATGGAGACTACAAGAAGCCCATGGTGTGTCTAAATTAATTCTCGTTCATGTATTTCTCATAGAGAAATAAAAACAAGTTGTCCCTTTCTTGAACTGAGGAAGCTAATGAAAAGTAAAAAAAGCAGCCCGCTATCCTGACTTTCTGTAAATGTTAACATCCTTTTTCTTGTATCTACTGCATTTTTATCTCTTCAGTCAGGGTGAAAGTTGCTTGGTTTGTAACCTTTGCTTTTGAAGATTCTGAGTTAAGAAAAGAACACTTTAAGTTTTTTCAGAACCTCTGTTATTTTCTACTTTGTTCAGGTGTTGCTATACCTTGAACAAGTATAGCTCAGTAAACAATTGCGTCTCCTGAAACTATCTTGCTTGGAAGATCTGTCTTTACCAGATTTTAATTCCAACTCAAAAGCAATAGGTATCCAGATTCTTAAAACCACTAGTTTGCTCGAATATTTAATTGCTTTTCATATTCATGAAATGTAAATATGGGATGGGGTTATATTTTCCTTCTTTATATCAAGTAAATCAAATTCCATTATAAATGCATAGAAGTGAAAGAAGGTGGCTGTTAAAATCTGTGAGAGTTTATTAAATGATAATTTTATGTATATATATTTAGTCAATCTATTATGGTTCTCATAATTCTGTGTTTTTTACTGAAGAGATTTGGAAATGTGTGTGTAAATATATGTACATATGTATATTTATATATATACACATCACATACCACAAGAAGGGACTATGTGAGGCATAGTTCAAGTTAGGATTTTCAGGAGATACGCTAATAAAGAATTGTTTTGCTTATCAAAGGAGTAAAACCATGTAGGCTAGCTAATAACACCCAGCAAATCTGGTCAAGTATTTTGCATTATGAGAAGAAAATATAACTTTTTTAAGACTCACATTGATATGTAATAATAACATCTGACAAATTGCTTTAATGTCTGTTTTTATGTTAAGAATGTTTTAATCTGCATATGAACAAATTAGGATAGTGCCAAACCTGGTATGATGCACAATGAATAATTATTAAAGTTATGTGCTGCTTATATGATTTTAAATAATATTGCAATAATAATATGAATTTATTTTCAGGAAATGAGACACATATTGTAGGGATGAAAACCGGCTTAAATTACAAATAAATACATCATGAAAACTTAGCCAAAATGTACCAATTCTTTGATAAAGTTTTCAATGAGGAAAAACCTAACTTGGTGTTGGAAAAAAAAAATGCATTGATGAGATTTGATAAAATATTTGCTTCATTCAAGTCCAGTAAAGTTGTCAACAATATATACAACATGTTAGCAAGGTTTCAGGTACGCTCACATACTGGAATTACTATCTGGTTTTGTTTATTTCCCTTAGCTGTTCTGCAGAGTAACTGTTATATGATGCAGTCTTGGTGTGATAAACAGGTAAACTGCTGATTTGATTTGATATGGTTGGTCTCTTTCATCTGGAACACTGCTATTCAGATTCGTCAGGTATTATTTCTGTTTCTTGAACATAGATTTACTCCTGTAGTAGAATCTCTCTGGAAGCCTTAGGAAATATTTTTTTTTCTTTTTTACACAGTCTACATAATGTGAACTTTCTATTATTAATTTGTGTTCCTTTGTGTTTACACCAAATTAAGAAGGGATGCCTTCAAAAACTCTTAAAGTCTCTACCAATAAATTCAAGTACCAATTCTGTGCCAAGACAGCCAGCAGAACTTCCATTGTCTTTTCCTGAACTGGAGTTGTTTTCACTTTCTGTTCATCAGCAGCTGTGCAAGCCCCATATGTGCTATATGTATGTGTAAGAAAATAGCAACTTAAAGAATTATATCAAAGACTTGAGATTTTTCTACAAGTTTTTGGAATTTCATGCTTTTTGTTTGAAAAAATAAATGAGAGTGGGTTGGATGTGATGTTATATCTTACATTTTAATTGAAAGTGCATTTTTTTTTTTCTTTGCTGGTTGAGGTCTACCATAAATTCTGAATGTCCTACTTAAGTAATGAGTAGGTAAGTTTATACAGCAGCTCCCTTTGGGATGGGGAAAAGAGACACAGGCTTTATTAATCTTCTGCATTTCAAATAGTAACTGACATCACCCAAGCTTCTCTGAACACCTTTTCTCTTCAGTATGACAAATCTATTTTTCTTTTTCATTTAGCTTTTTTTGAGAACAAAGTGATACCTTGGTGGGATATATGCTACACTGTTGTCTTTTTAGACGTATTGCTAAAGGAGCAGAACCAAATTTGCTTGGAAATACAAGCTCTTTCGTTCATGGCTTCATGATGGTATTCTAGATGTATCTGTAAAGCTTTTTGAGATTCCTTTACAGCTTTTCTTCCTTTGAGTGTAATGTCTCATACTTCAGATTGTACATTCTTCCACCAGTGGAGTAGTTAAAGTCATTGTCTACAATTCTTTACTTTGTCAGACCACCTGGTGGTTAACATATTGGTCAGATTCCAACAGTAATTGCAATTGGCATCTCTGTTTTTACAGTTGCTTGACATAAGTCATTGTTGAGTCAATAGGGAAGGTATGTTATTTATCAGTGGCGTATTCCATAAAATCCTGAGGCTGAATGTAATTTGTCAATGCATCTACAATTGCCATTTCCTTTCTAGTGGTATATTTCCTTGTTTTTCAGCATTCTGTAATTTTTATTCCCAATCTCACTCAGCACATATGCTCATACGTGTTTTAATGGATGAGCTTTCTTTATCTTTAATGGATGAGCTTTATTACACGATGCACTTTCACTTAAACTGCAGTATTGAACTTCACTCACAATTGCCATATAGTTCCAAGGAATAACTTTTCTTTTCCTGTTCTTTTTTTAATTATTGTTATGATATAAAGCGTGAGAACAGGCTACAATCACACACTCCTATCAGGTATCAAAAAATATGTCCTTAATTTTATATGGAATCTGCTACATAACTTAGGGTAGGACTTACATTGGTGGGAAAAAATGTTATTACAACAGTTCTGGAACGTCTGTCTTGAAAGCACTTTACTGTAGCTTGAACAAGGCTTGGAAAGAATTTGACTAAATAGTTGAAAAATATCCTAAGAATTATTCAAATTGCTTCATGTTTTTTACTGTAGACATTTGTGTAATATCTTGCATTTTGATGTGCTTGGCACCATTCTATCTTCAGTAATAGTATAGCCAACATAGTTTAGTTCAATTTGCAGCTGGGTTATCGAATTTAAACAATCTCTTCTGATATTCCTACAATCTGTTAGAGTTTCATCCAGGTGATAGCATTCATTAGCCAAGTAATACTCCTATCAGTAGTTAGATTCTCTTTATACATTGCCTTGTAATTTGGTCTTAAATTCTTTTTGTGATTCTTGACATCTTACTTATTGTATCATAGAATGCTATTTCACTGTTCTATCCGTGAGTTGGTTTCTTTAAACTACTGCTGTTGTAATTTTTCCTATTCCTGGTCCTATTTCCAAAAGCACAATATTTTCCTGAGAAAACATTTACCACATAAACTTTTTTATTTTTCAGTAGATCAGAACTCTGAGAACCATAATGTCTTAATAGAGAATGCTGGATCTTATTACTGGGTTTTGGCACATTCGTAAAATGTGCAAAATGAAAAAAGAAACCAGAGAAGTTGTGCAGAGAATATAAGCAATGAGAATAGAAGTCATGTGCTTGGGAAAAAAAAAAAAAATTACAAATGTCAGTGATATCAGTGGTGGTTTCCATTGGAACTAATCTTGAACAGAGACCTCATTGGTAAGGACAAGCCATGACTGATGCTGGTGAAAATAGGCCTGATTACTTCTACAAATAGCCTTGATCTAACTTTAGTATGATATAAACAAGGCAAAGTATAAAAAAGAGAAAATGTAATGAAAATAGTAATTTAGATTTTTTTTTTTAATTCTTAACAAAAAAGTTTACTTCTGTCATTCTTGTCAATTATCAAACATTTATTTTGCAATTTGAATTACACCAGTTCAGAAATGCTTCTAGTAGCACATTGCATTGTGTCCAGATTTAAAATATAACAGGAGCACTAACTGATTTTAAAATAGGGAAAACAAACCAAAACAATTTTCACAGATAAACTGTGGCATATAGCTACATGCATGTCCAGCTCAGGACAAACAGGAATTTTGCAGTAATATACTCAAACTAGAAAACTAATCCTCTCTGAAAAAGTGATGCTTACAAATATAATGATTTTGTTGCCATCAGTATTGCAGCAATTGTTTCACATGCATCTATTATCTGCTTTTGTATCCATAAGTAAAATGATATAATTTACCAAGAAAGAGAAAATAATTTTTCATTCAAAATAACTCTTTTAATTTTAGTTTTTTTTTCCCTTCTTTTCTTCTTTTCTTTATCTTAGAAATTAAATTTTAATTGAAATATAAACTAACTGGAATAGCAGGTAGTTGGGTAGGAGAATAAAACTGTCTCACATGACATCCTTCTCTCTAAGTTGGAGAGACATCAGTTTGATAGGTGGACCACTGGGTGGATAAAGAACTGGCAGGATGGCCGCACGCAAAGAGTAGTGCTCAGTGGCTCAGTGTCCAGCTGGAGACCAGTAACGAGTGGTGTCCCCCAGGGATCGGTGTTGGGACCGGTCTTGTTCAACATCTTTGTGGGTGACATGGACAGTGGGATTGAGTGCGCCCTCAGCAAGTTTGCCGATGACACCAAGCTGTGTGGTTCGGTTGATAAGTTGGAGGGAAGGAATGCCATCCAGAGGGACCTTGACACGCTTGTGAGGTGGGCTGATGCCACCTGGGTCGGAGCAATGCCAGGCACAGCTACAGATTGGGCAGGGAGGAGATTCAGAGTAGCCCTGCGGAGAAGGACTTGGGGGTGTGGGTTGATGAAAACATGAACATGAGCCGGCAGTGTGCGCTTGCAGCCCAGAAGGCCAACCGTATCCTGGGCTGCATCAAAAGGAGCGTGACCAGCAGGTCGAGGGAGGTGCTCCTGCCCCTTTACTCTGCTCTCGTGAGACCTCACTTGGAGTATTGTGTGCAGTTCTGGTGTCCTCAACATAAAAAGGACATGGAAGTGTTAGAACAAGTCCAGAGGAGGGCCATGAGGATGATCAGGGGACTGGAGCACCTCTCGTATGAAGATAGGCTGAGAAAGTTGGGGCTGTTCAGCCTGGAGAAGAGAAGGCTGCGTGGAGACCTCATAGCAGCCTTCCAATACCTGAAGGGGGCCTATAGGGATGCTGGGGAGGGACTCTTCATGAGGGACTGTGGTGAGGACAAGGGGTAATGGGTTCAAACTTAAACAGGGGAGGTTTAGATTGGATATGAGGAAGAAATTCTTTACTGTGAGGGTGGTGGGGCCCTGGAATGGGTTGCCCAGGGAGGTTGTGAATGCTTCATCCCTGGCGGCGTTCAAGGTGGGGTTGGACATAGCCTTGGATGGCATGGTTTAGTGGGAGGTGTCCCTGCCCATGGCACGGGGGTTGGAACTCGATGATCTTGAGGTCCTTTCCAACCCTTACTATTCTATGATTCTATGATTCTATGATTATATCCTAAACACTTATGTACCATCATGACAATGATATTTGTCTTTAGCATGGGATTTGTTTGCTTCTATCTGTTAAATTTGGTCTGGTGTATAGCATGTGGGAGCCAGAGCTACTAATCTTCCTGTACTGGACAAGAAGCTTCTTTTCTGATTCAGAACTTTTATTCTTTTCTAAATATTTATCCAGAAACTTTTTCTAGCAAAAAAATTTTCTTGAAACCTTTATCATCTGTAGCAATTCATGACTTGGAACAAACTGAAGTCTCTCCAATGACAAATATCAAAATAATAATAAAAATAATGAATTTACAAAAATGCAAATATCATCTCCCATTGGTTATCTTCTTGTACTCCTTCAGAAGATTTCTCTCACTAACTATTCAGTCTACAAAAGCTTTAATGGAAGCATATCATGCCTTAATGCAATAAACATCTTGTTAGTAGATCATGAGATTAATTAACTGTTATTCATTATTCTGAACTGGCAAATGCCATGTGGCTATTCACCTTTCCCAAGCAAACAGCTCAGGGAAGGTTAATAGCCACAGATGATCTGCATTTTTCTGTCTGTGTTCATGATATTCAGTTTCTTGTATATTCAGTGATACCTATTTTATTGTAAGTCTTTCTGGTCCATATTTATTTTACGCAGTAACAGAGCTCTAGCTTACATTTTTAAATTTCTTTTTTTTTTTCCATGAAATAAAATTTTATGCTGTGTTTAAGTACTATATGTTATTAGCCCTGGAGGATAAATTTTGAATAATCTTTTCATTCCACTGTATACAAATTTCAACATATTGTCATTTTTATATTTCATGTTAATTTGACATTTAATGTTAGCTGACTGTCATACTAACAGTAATCCATCTGAACCAGCACACATGAATACTAATTACTGAAATGACTGGAGCTCCCCCCTTAATCTCCTTTCTAGTAAAAGTAGACACATGCTATTAAACGGGAAATATCAGAAATATCAAAGTCTTTCAGTAACTCACCTACTTGCATATAGTCTCCCTAAATCTGTTTCATTGCAGTATGAGGTTGGGGAGGGGGAAGGGGGAAGGTTATTAAACTTGCTTGTTTGTAGGAAAAATGGTGAATAAATAAAAATGTCTAATATAAATAACATGTTCAACTTAGTATCCCAATATTCTATATACTAGTGTATATATATACACTATATATTAGTGTATATATATCTATATATATACATACTGTGTACTAGTACACCCTCTATATTGCTTGAATGCAAAACCTTTCTCATAAATTTTTGAACACTGTTTCCAAGTTACTAGTTGCATGCCGTTGTCACACGCATGTAATTTTATTTGCATGTATTAGTTTAAATATGAGTGTTCAGTATGCAGCTCTCCACTGTAACACTGCAGTTAGGACTGGGGAAAGTGTGCAGGTTTTCTTGTAGAAATAATGGTCTGCTAGGATCCGATTATATGAAAGAGCAAGCAACGTTTTCAGCTGCTGATGCAGGTGAGCTTAATGTCTGGCCCATGCAGCCTTAAATGTGCAGAAGAGAAAGCAAGATACAGATTGCTGTAACATACATTTGCTTTAACAACACATTATAACAAAAGACGGTATAAATCATCCTTCCTTGTATAGGAAGTTCAAACAGAAGAAAAAAAGGGGAACAGATTACTTTACAAACTTACCAGCTAACGAAGGTGCTTCTAGGAATTTTTATTACTCTGGTAAATGAATATTGTCTGGATTAAATTGTTTACCTACTGTTATTTATAATAGAATAACCCATTAGACACCCCCTCCAAAAAAAATCATTTCTCCTATTTATATATTATGCACCCTCTTCTCATGTTAGTTATGTAAATGTAAATGTCATATACTGATATGAGAAGATTGCCTTTGGATTTCTCTAGAAGAACCTTTTCCTTCCTTGTGCATTTAATTTCTGTGGAATGTGGTCTAACATTAATTGCACTCTCTGTATCTACCATAGTAGAACCTGGCTTAAGCTCTTTTCTTTTTTTTTTTTTTTTTTTTTTTTTTTTCCTTTTCACTCTCTTCCCACTCACTAGTTTTCCTACTGCTTCCAGATTTTAAAGACATGGCTTTTAGCAGACAGTGCTCAACCAGAAGGAAATGAAAATAAGAGAAAAAAAAAAACCAAAAAAAGAATAGGAAGAAGAATTTGTAGCAAGACATGAGAAAATACCCTTTGTAATTACAAAAATGGAAGTTTTCTGGCTGCTTTCCAGCTACACTGATCTGAACTTCTACAAGTAAACTTAATTTGAATTAGACAAGCACTACTATATTTGGCTAGATGCTAAGAGGACGTTCTGGCTCTTCTGTAGGGTCTAGTGTATTTCATGTTATTTGCTTTAATTTATCATACTAGAACATAAAAATACAGCACAGGAAACTTATCTGTCATGATCACCAAATCACTTTACAGAAACAGGATGACCTTGTTGGCTGAGGCAGTAGAAATAGAATTAAGTGGGGGCAGAGGAGGAATTGTGAAGACTCACGTATGTATGGACCATTAATAAAATTGTTTCCTGGGTTACAGAGATGCCTTGGGGGCAGTTTGTTGGTTTTCTCTACTAAAACAGATCACAGAGTTTCTTCCCTAGGATTGACTGGGAGGGAGGGAGAGAGCACACCGGTGATAGTCTCTCCTGAGCTTTTTTGTATTTTCGCAGGATGGTTTGAGTTAGAAGGGACCTTAAAGCTCATCCAGTTCCAACCCCCTACCACCTACACGGACACCTTCCACTAGACCAGATTGCTCCAAGCCCTGTCCAGCCTGGCCTTGAACACTGCCAGGGATGGGGCAGCCACAGCTTCTCTGAGCAACCTGTGCCAGTGTGTTATCACTCTCACAGTGGGGTGTATATTGTATAATATACATCTCCCCTCTGTCAGCTTAAAGCCATTTCCTTTTGTCCTATTCCTACATGCCTTTTTACATGCCTCTCCAGGTTTCTTGTCCCCTTTAGGCACTGAAAGCTGCTCTAAGGTCTCCCTGCAGCCTTCTCTAGCCTGAACAAGCACAGCTCTCAGCCTGTCTTCCTAGGAGAGGTGTTCCAGCTCTCTGACCATCTTTATGGCCGCCTCTGGACTCACACCAGATGGTCCATGTCCTTATTTTGGGGTCCCAGAGTTGAATGCAGTCCTCTAGGTGGGGTCTCACGAGAGCACAGTAGAGGGTGAAAATCCCCTCCCACCGTGTGCTGGTCATGCTTCTTTTGATGCAGCTCAGGATACGGGTGGTTTCTGAGCCGTGAGCACACACTGATGGCTCATGTTGAGCTTCTTGTCAACCAGCACCCCCAAGTCCTTCTCCTCAGGGCTGCTCTCGGTCCATTCTCTGCTCAGCCTGTAGTTGTGCTTAGAATTGTCTTAACCCAAGTGTAGGAACTTGTCATTGGCCTTGTTAAATTTCATGAGGTTCACACCAGCCCACCTTTTGAGCCTATTAAGGTCCATTTGGATGGCATTCCTTGTCACCAGTTCATTGACAGCACCACACAGCCTGGTGTCACTGGCAAACTTGCTGAGATTGCACTCTATCCCACTTTCTATTGCCTAAAGTCTGTGTGGAATTTTTGGTATTATTTTGTGGTAGCTCTGGGCCTTCTTAAGCATAAAGGCTACTACATCATTAGCTGAGCTTCTCAGGATGGCATCAGTACCAACCAACCTTCACCCTTTTTATTTTATGTAAAAAGACTCTTTTTACAAATGTTTTCATAGAGGATTGTTCCATTCTCCCAAGTAAGCAGCAGTTCTTTGAACAGCCTTCTGATAACTATATTCTCCAGACAAATCACTGTAAAACAGAGAATGGAAAGCAAGATTTCTTTTTCACCCTTCCTTGAATACCTTGTTATTGTGCCTCAGTCCTAATCCGGAAGATTTATTTAATTCTTGACACTTTTTAAAAAATTTTCTTTGTCCATTCTTGTTCTGATTCTTTTGCCCATAATATATTATTTCAAGCATTTCTAATATACCAAGTTTATTGGTCTCATATCAGAACTAAATAGTAGATGCAGGATGACTGAAATGTATTTAATTGCCATTAATCAGTATTGCCCTGTAGCAAATCAACCAGACAAAGTAGGTCAGACCAGTCTTTCTAAGGCCTGTATGTTACGCAGTTTGTAGATTTCTCATTCTTGTTTCTAGTACCTGAAACCATGCTGTTTATTTTACAGTAACTTTATTACGAATTTTAACACTTCTATTTTTCTTTCATTTCATTGAGAGGGCAAGCATCATATCAAAAGTTATCTTTGCACATGGGATTTAACGCACAGATATAAATTATCTGATTTAGTTGTGATCACACAGGTCATAGTGGAGCAAGGACTTGAACCCAAGGTCTGTGAAATAGATAGGGCTAATATTCATGGACCATTTATTCCTAATTTTGCAGTTTCACAACTAGCTCTGAAGAGATAAAAGAGAGGTTACTTTAGCTTGTATTTATGACTATAAATGCAATCCTTTTCAAGTATTTGCTTTAAGTATACAGTTTTCTTTAGTATTAAGAATATCAGCATGGGATGACTGAAATTTGGGTTATTTATGTGTTATTGTAGAGATTTAGTTTTCCAGCTGGTTTAGTAGTTTTAGTTTTAAGTGTTGAAATTTAAGATAAGTTTTCTTAGTAAGTGGAGTATATGCCATAGCATTGTAGTTAATGCGTTAGTGAGGCTATCAAAATAAAACTAGTACTGCATTCCAACCCTAACTATTCTATGATTCTATATACTTGTGCTTATTTTCTAAATATTATTAGGATTACCTGTTTTTCATCTATTACAGTGCTGTACAAATGTTATTAGAAATCACTATTTCTTTAACTTGTCTATAAATCCATTTTTCCAAGCCCAGTACTCTTAGTCCCTCAGATATGTGCATGCCTATCTATACGGTTGTTATTTGCTTCTGTAAGGTCAGTGAATTCATATATTAAAAATCAGCATATATGCTTGTAGAGTCAGGATCCTGTTATTTCAGGGCATCCTGAAGATAATTTGATAGATGTATGTGTGCAGAGGAAACAGAGTCCTTGTCCCACAGGAGATCTGAACAAATGCTCCTATCTGAATGAATTTTGCATCATGCTTTCTATCTGCTTAGTACAACTAATAATTATTAGTTTTATTAAAAGAAAATACTATGTATGACTAGTTGCTAATGACAACTGAATGTCACAAGTGACATTCACTTTGCTAGCAATGCAGGCAGGCTGAGATGGAAAAACAAGACAAATGTTACAGGAAGTCATATATATATGGGCTGCTTAGGAAAACCTTAAGAATGCTTTATGATTACATCCATGTGTTTTCTTGTTTTTCTTTTTTTTTCTTTTCCTGAAGTTTCTGAGCATTGTGATACTTATACACAAGCACTAATCTGTAGCAGTAGACTACTTTGCTCTACTGCTTGTAGTAAAGACTTTATTTTCTTAGTTTTTATGGTAACTGGCACACTTGGAAAGAAAGTCTTCAGAACCAGCGGGACACTCCACTACATTTTTTATATTTTTCATATAGAGTTTTTTCCCATTAGGTAATGACAGTCCTTTTGCCTTCTAAGTAAATGACCTTTTAAGAACAAAATTTTTATGCTTGTAATATGACCAATAATATGACCAGTATTTGACCTGTAGAGGACTCCTCTAAAGGTAAATTATCTTCCTAAATGTTTAATCCTGAAAATAGTTTCTCTAGAGTGGAAAAAACTGCAAATGGTAGTATGATAAAAGTAAGTGATGCTGATAAAGAAACTTCATTCTGAACAGGTCTGTGTGAAGAACAAACAACTGAGAAACATTTTAAAAATTATTTGATAATATGACGGAGTCTTGAGGTGGTTTTCTGGTAGGTTTTATTGTTTTTTGTTTGCTCTGGAGTTGTTTTTCAGTGTAGGATAAGCTTGTCAATTGCTAGAATAATACTTTAGGTTTTAGCCAATTGTATATTTAAAAGGAATTATGCTTCTCATGTATCAATTTCAGATGATTCAGAACAATATACTAATTTTGAGTATTTCCAAATATGTCAAGTTATGGCAAATAGGTGGGTAATCTTTTTTAATGAACAGTAGTTGGGTTTTGGATTACAGGATTTCTTACCCAGTAATCTGCTTTTGTTAACGAGGTGGTGAATTTCACAGTACATTTATTTTTCCTCCTTATGCGCCTGGGATCACTGCTAATAGTGACTCCACATATGTAACAGAGCACAGAATGCAAATTAGGGACAAATCTGCGTTCTTTAAGATACGGGAAAGAAAAAAACAAAACAAACCAACCAAAACCAACCAACAATAAATACAAGGGATGCACAACACAACTGCTCACCACTCACCAACCAATACTCAGCCAGAACTGAGCAGCAATTCGTCCCTTCCAGGTAACTCCTCCGAGTTCCCATACTGATCATGGTGTGCTGTGGTATGCAATACCCCTTTGGCTAGTTTGGGTCAGGTGTCCTGTCTCTGCTCCCTCTTGGCTTCTTGTGCATCTCCTCACTGGCAAAGCATGAGAGACTGAGAAGTCCTTGATCAGGGTAAGCGCTACTGGGCAGCAACTAAAACCATTGGTGTGTTACCAGCATTGTTCCCAGACTAAAGCCAAAACACAGCACTGTACCAGGTACTAGGAAGAAAAATAACTATTCCATCTGAAACCACGACAAATATACAAATTCAAATTCATTTGTAGTTTGAAGGATCTCAACATGTACAAAAACAGCAAAGCTGATGGGGTGAAAGTGCCTCTCAAAGATAATATAAAAAGAGGGGATAAAAAACTTTACTTAAAGGTCTTCTGAAAGACAAGTGTCACTTTTCTATGTGCTAAAATGGCACCTGTAAAAACACTCTTCCAGCTAACACAGCCTTATAGACTGAAACAATAGAACAAAAGGAGCGTTGCCTTGTGGAGTTTTGTGCTATTGAAAAATTGACAAAAAAACAAACCATAGTAAGAAATTAATAGCTCATTCTTAAGTGTTAATTGAAGCAGACTGTATCAGTATATAGTGCTATATAGTATAAGGTTAGAAAAGAATGAGGAAAACAATCCAGGGAACTTCCTTCATTACCCATTGTTACACATCATTTGTTACACACAGCCATTTCTGGCAGCCTGCAGGTGCGTCTTACCTAAAGATGACCTGCATCACAGTGGCTGGAGTCAGCCACATGTCCCTGGCAAGGATCCGGTCTGTCTAGGAGATTTTGTGCAAGAGGCTCATGGAGAGAAGCTTGGGATTTGTTTGTTTGGTTCAATGTTTTTTCTATATACCTTTTCAGTGTAGATACTTAAGCAGGTGTTGCTGTCAGTTGTTACTGACTCCTGTCTTCCTGGGAGGCCAGTTTGTTATCAGGGTTTCTTTATTCTCTACCCATCAACTTTTCTTTGTCCTGCTTTCTACTCTCATCAAGGAGATTTTGGCTGAGTTTGTCGGGGATGTCTCTAGATTTCAACAAAGAGAAACTCTTCTCTCTCAGTATGTCTGTTGGATCAACTCTGTGGAGGCTCTGTCAGAAGGCAAGACTAGATGTTAAGCTAAAGAGGTAAATGATTCAAGTAAAGTTCTTGGACTGCTTTTTGGCAATGACTGCTATCTTTTTGTTAACTTTAAGTTTGAGCGTCTGTCCAAACGACAGCTGAATCTGAGAGTTGCTGTGCTGCATGTAGTATGTTAACTGAATTTGAGCTTGCAGGTGGAAAGTCAGTGCCTCATGTTAAAAAGAGAGGGAGGAAAAAACCTCGCAACCAGCCAAACACACAGTAAGTCAAGAAGAATCTACCAGCACTGCTGAACAACAGTCAGGGAAAAATCCAAGCACTGCAGGTTGGTAATTGTTTAGGTCAGAGAAAGGTCTGGACCTGGACGCAAGGTAGGTTCCAGAAGTACTATAATCACAGAATCACAGAATCACAGAATAGTAAGGGTTGGAAAGGACCTCAAGATCATCAAGTTCCAACCCCCCCGCCATGGGCAGGGACACCTCCCACTAAACCATGCCATCCAAGGCTATGTCCAACCCCACCTTGAACGCCGCCAGGGATGAAGCATTCACAACTTCCCTGGGCAACCCATTCCAGGGCCTCACCACCCTCACAGTAAAGAATTTCTTCCTCAGATCCAATCTAAACCTCCCCTGTTTAAGTTTAAACCCATTACCCCTTGTCCTCTCACCACAGTCCCTAATGAAGAGTCCCTCCCCAGTATCCCTATAGGACCCCTTCAGGTATTGGAAGGCTGCTATGAGGTCTCCACACAGCCTTCTCTTCTCCAGGCTGAACAGCCCCAACTTTCTCAGCCTATCTTCACACGAGAGGTGCTCCAGTCCCCTGATCATTCTCGTGGCCCTCCTCTGGACTTGTTCTAACACTTCCATGTCCTTTTTATGTTGAGGACACCAGAACTGCACGCAATACTCCAAGTGAGGTCTCACGAGAGCAGAGTAGAGGGGCAGGAGCACCTCCCTCGACCTGCTGGTCACACTCCTTTTGATGCAGCCCAGAATACGGTTGGCCTTCTGGGCTGCAAGCGCACACTGCCGGCTCATGTTCATTTTTTCATCAACCCACACCCCCAAGTCCTTCTCTGCAGGGTTGCTCTCAATCTCCTCCCCGCCCAACCTGTAGCTGTGCCTGGCATTGCTCCGACCCAGGTGGAGGACTTTGCATTTAGCATGGTTGAACTTCATCAGGTTGGCATCAGCCCACCTCACAAGCGTGTCAAGGTCCATCTGCTACAATTTTAATAAAGTCCTGCAAAATACAACCCCTGAACTAAGATCAAGCAAGGTTAGGACTGAATTTTTATTTAGGGCTGAAATTCCAGGAAGTGAAGTTGAACTAAGGTTAGTTCTTGATACAGAGAGGTTGCTGGAAATTGTGTGTCTGTTAAGAGTTACCAGGCTAGACTTAGTAAGAGGGTCCAAACTGATTTGGAGAAATCTCCAGAAACTCACAGACAAAGTTTGAGATGACAAGCAGGTATTTATCACGGCACCGGGAGACATGGGGGATAGCTCCTCCTGTTATAAACGACTAAAGTCAAATTATAGTAGCAAGAGTAATTTATTGCCTAATTAATGAGAGGTAATAATCAAAGCAGCCCTGGGTGCGCAGGGAGTCTCCACCGACAAGCACACCTCAGGCACATACCAATAGTTCGTTTAAACAATCAAGGTATACATATTCATTGTGGTTTCACAATATGTAAATTGTCTCCCGTCTCTCATGTTAATTAGTTTCGCAATATTGTCCCACATGCGCACTGCCCCCTGGTGGTCTCGGGTAGGGGTCTCCTGATGAAGTAAGTCATCTTCCTCAAGTCACCTTTGTACAGACTTCTGACTACGTACTTTTCACCTTGCTGACTTGGCGCATGCTCATTCTCTTTCTTCTTGTTGTTCATCTCTTCTTAACTGGTTCTTACCGGTCCTCCCGGACGTCCCCTATTCTTTAACGATGTGGAGGATATTGTGATTTGACATTTACAAACTACTACTTGTTTCAGGATTGATCAAGCATCTATGTGGTTTGACATTTACAAACTATCACTTGTTTTAGAATTGCTCAAGCCTTGCATTTCAGTGTTACTCAATCAGCAAGCACAAACAATCATCATCTTTATCAGCAAATTGATAGTTACATTTACTACACTCCTAGCATGTCTTGTCCAAGCATCAACCAGGCTGTGACTATATTGTCCTTAAACACACATATTCATTAGATTACATACATATTCATTGAATTACTTATACATTACATCATACTTCTAGAATTCCTCAAGCATGAGCACTAAAATGTGGCAGTGGGCTTTGGGACCCCTGGTGGTTATTTCTTCATCATCTTCCTCTTCATCACTTCTTTTTAGGATTGTTGTCATGTCAGTAACCACCAAGCCTGTTCTGGCCAGTTCTTGTGTAATGCTTATCTTAGCCATTTCCTTATCTCTGTAGTTGCTAACAAAGCCTAGGGTCCTTGAACTTACTTATTTACAACCCTATTCTTCAATCAACCCCATTCTTCAATCAACCTTATTCTTCAATTAACCCCATTCTTCAATCAACCTTATTCTTCAATTAACCCCATTCTTCAATCAACCTTATTCTTCAATTAACTCCATTCTTAAAAGAGGAAAGCAAAGAATATTGTATAGCTAGTTTTAGAAGGGGAGATTAAGGCAGGTGCTAGGACTTGATGCTACTTGCAAAATACATTTAGCAGAAGGAACAGGTCACCAAACTAAAGTTAGCTTCTGGATCAGGGTTCGTGTTCAAGTCCAGGAGAGGTTTCACTTCGGCAAAGGAAGCAAAATCAAGGAATAGGCGTAAGAGATTTTTATTTTTTTTTATTGTGATTAAAAGGTGTAATGAGCTGGCATAGCTTTGCCCATTTCAGTGTCTATCCTTTTTATAACTTTCTTCACTTGAGGAAGAGCTTAATTTAGAGTTGCAAGTAGTTCCTGTAGGATCTGTGTCTGAATTTAGTGGTGCTGAATCCTGAGGCTGGCAGCAGACTTTCATCTTTTATGGCTTCACTTCTCTTAAGCTAACTTCCATCTTAAACGTGGGAAGCTTTGTCAGATTTTGTCAGAGAGGTAACACTATGCTTTTTCTTCAACTTGAGGTAAGGCACTGACTAAAAAATATTTTTACTTTATAAAGTAAGAATAGTGTAAGGTTTCTACCCTTACAGAAATTCAAAGAATACCTATGACACAAATTTCTTTGCCTAGAGTAACTGACATGTTCTGTGCTACAATTTTGCGATGATTTTTCTTATTCTAAAAAGAAATTAATCTCTCTGGGTGACAATGTCTTTCAAACTCCACTTTTTAACAGGCTTAAAATATGCAAGAGGAATTTCTTTAAAGATTTTCCTTGCATAATCCATATTCATTATTCTACAGCAAATGTTTCTTTCAAGAATAAAAGGATTTATTGAGAGTTTGTTTAGAAATTATGACTAAGTTTAACAAATTTAAATATAGATGTGATCAAATGCGCTCTCAAACTTCAGGAACTTCTGAATCTGAAATGGATTAAATTGCTGGCACGTTTTCATACCCGTTGAACTACTACTACTACAACAATTGTCTTGGATTTCTTTTTTCTCAAAAAAAAAAAAAAAAAGAAAAAGCAAAAAGCTCTTGTACTGAAAGATTGGGTTTGCAACTTCAAGTGGAGCCTGAAAATGAAACAATTTCTTGCTCTCTGTAGAAAAACTCATATTTTCTCTGAATTGTTTTACCTTCTTTTTATTTTTGTTCTTTAAAATTTTTCTCATCCTTGCCAGTATTTTTATATTATACTAAGAATCCACCCTTTTCCATACATTTGCAAATCTCTGACTTAGCCTTCCCTTCACAGTTGTATAGAGAAGATTTTGTTTCACACCATTTTCTTACTCTTACACTTTTGAAGATCTTATGATGGAGTCCTGTACTGCTTGAGAGCCTAAAGTGAAATAGAAGCAAAGAAAATCCTGGCTTAGCATGTAAAACTATGTGTACTTTATTTTTCTGTATTTATTAAAGCTTCCACTTCAGAGAATACAAAACAATTTATGAATTTTAATAGATTTTGCTAAATCATATTGGCCAAAGCAATAATAATAACATTCTTGAAATGTTAAAACCAAGTACTTTTGTATTCTGTCATGGTTCCTTCTAGCCAGAATGAACTATTTCAGCATTTCCTTATCTTACCATAGATACCAGAGTGGAAAAGTATGTCTCTTCTTTCATAACTTTACTGTTTTTTTTGTGTGTAGTTTTAACCTGAATCAGTGTGCTATGAAATTGCACTATAACGTTACATTAGAAACACTCGACTACTGAAAGCCAGAATAGGATGGAGGAAGCTGGGAAGACTCAAATTCCAAGGCAGATATTTCTTTGTAACATAGAGTATCTCCACTGTCAGAGCTCATATGTACCCCAAATCCATATATAAATAAATAAAACTGAAGCTGTCAGTTCAACTCTGTCCAAGTATCAGTGAATCTCTCATCTTTTTTGCAGGTGTGTCTTAGTATGTTCTTAGTTTTCATTTATAGCTACAGTGGTAAAGCACAACAGGAAAGCCACCAATTTAATAATATGTAGTAATGGTGTTTTATTTGCGAGATGTATCCAAAGGGGGGAAGGGGGGTTAAGAAGTTTATAATCTGTGTTTATCTGGGAAGATTTTTGTAATGCGATTTAAGACAGATGGCCAATGCAGCTATCAGCTATGAAAAGATAGAAAACTATTCATATATAAGCATTTAGAAAGCTGACATTATCTCACCTATCTGTATTTTTTATTCCTAGTAACTGCGCAGTGCACGCCACATTAAGTAACAGGTTAATATAGAAACTAAGCTTTTTCTAATGAGTTCTTATATCAAAATTTAATGTTTAATTTAAATGTAAGTTTGGTAACAGTAATAATAAAATTAGTTGCACCTTAGTACACTATTTATCTTCCTGTATATGAATCTTAAACTATACTGAATACTTAAATTTTCAGTAGTGGTTTTTAATAGATCAGGTACACTATGGTAAATGTAATTTAATAGTAGAATTCTCTACTGGCTCAGTGAAGCAAATTTTCAGAATTTAAGAGCATTTTATTCAGGTGCCTCATGCTTGCTCCTAAATAGATACTGTCACACTTGAGTCTACTCTGTCTTTTGGTGTGAATTTCAACTTCTGTTATCAGGAAAACAGAATCTGAAAATGTCTTGAAAACCATGCGCTGTTGGAAAAAGGGAAACTTGTTTTTCTATTTATAGTTTGTCCTCATCAAACATCTTTTCAATAGAATCAGATGCCTCTGGGTTTTACAGTACATTTATGTGCATTTTCGCCTTGTCTAGTATGAAACAGTTTGCCATAGACCTGGGAAAACTAGAATATTACTTGATTTCAAAAAATGAAGAGTTTTTATTATGGTATACTTATATATGTGTTTGTACAAACGTAAAGTATAAAAATGCAAATACGTGTTACTCACAAAATATGCGGCTTTACATATGTATTAAGTAGGTGTTTAGCACAGATTCATAGTGGTCAGAGTCTAACAAATACTGGTTATGTTTCTTTTCCCTAAAACAGGATAGAATTTTAAGGCTGCAAAATAGGAAATAGAACACTTATAAAAACTAGAAGCGAAATAAATAATACTCTTTTGTCAGACAAAGGAAGCATTCTTACCTTTATTTTGGCTTTTTTTATTAGTTTATTTATTGGTTTATGTTGTTCTTTCGCACTGAAAAGAGTTTGGAGTGTCAAGCTGGTTTTCTTCTGAAGCAAAACTTGGGTTTTGAATGTTCGTCTTGTTGGGCTTTTTGTGTGTGTGTTTTTTTTTCTTTCTTGTGGGTGTTGGTTTGTTTTTTTTTTTTATTAAAAAACATGATAAAAAATAAAGTTTGCCTGGTAAATTGTACTCTGCCTTGAAGTAGTGGCTGGAGAGAAATAAATTAATTCAATGATCATCTGTGAAATCACAACTTAGTCAAAAATTCAGTTCATGCAGAAACAAGGCAATTATCCATTTTACTTACCCAATCTCATAAGCATTTTGAATCTGCCTACTATCTGCCAAAGGGAATAAAACCAAAATAGACCCCTCCACCCCCATTCCAAAATATGCAGATAGGTTTTCAATGTTCCTATTAAAGGGGAAAAATACTGAGAAGTCGATCTTGTCCAATGTCTCCCTGATCCACAGGTACTGCAATTTTGGATAGAGTTTAATCATAGACTTTGCCTGTTGCTATTTGCTCTGAAGCGCAGTGTGTTCCTTGCAGCTTCCTTAACTGTAGGCAATCTGTCACCCTTGCCGACTTGGATCCCCTGTCCTTATTCTGTCTATAAAAGTACTGGTATAATAAAACTGGTTTTCCCATG
Organism: Amazona ochrocephala; assembly: GCA_039720435.1. Lineage (NCBI taxonomy): Eukaryota > Metazoa > Chordata > Aves > Psittaciformes > Psittacidae > Amazona > Amazona ochrocephala. The sequence goes on from CM077879.1 coordinate 71,387,896, forward strand.
GTTTGTCTGAAGTTCAGGTACTTGTAGGTAGGTCACAATACTAACATGGCTGTCGCGGAGGATAAGGACCAAGGTAATACTGATCAATGTGATCAACGCTGAACAATTTATTGTGCGCAAGCACGTCTTTTATAGAAAAGTTTCAGAACACTAGAACATTTGATAACACTTGATTGGTTAACTTCACCCGGCGGAGTGCTAACAACAGTTTAACGATTGGTTGCGGTTTAAAGTGTCCACAGCAGCAGGCTCCGGCTTGCAAGCAGGGTTTTCTCTGTAGTAACCTGATCCGGCTCCGCGGCGTCTGGCTCAGTGCCTTTGTTAACCCTTTCGTCGACCTGCAACGCCTCACAAAGCCTGTTGCCCACTGCTCCAGTGAAGCTGAGCCAAAGGCTGGATTGCTCACATGCCCATTAACTGAAAGAAATGCTTCCACAGATGGTGTTACATGAGAGTAAGGAGTGTGGTTGGCGGCTGGTAGCTGTTTACTGTTTGCTTTTTTCCCTTCTGATTGTGTGCAGTTGCTGTCTTCAGGTTGGGTTGTTTTGTTTTCTTTTTTCTTTAAGGACTTTTTAACAAAACTGCAAACAGTAGGAACGTAGAAAGAACAATGTGGTTTTGTACTTCCTATAAATCCTGCAGTTGCTTTTATAGCAGAAAAACAAATGCTAAGGTGATAGGAAATGTTAATTTTGAGGCCAGGCAGTCAAAAAATCAGTGAAGGGCGTTTTGCCTCTTGGTCTACTCTTAGCAGCGAAAGCTCTGTAGTTGGCTTTTTGAATTTGAATAAACCATGAATTTGCATTTCTTTTTTTTTTTTTTTTTTTTTTTTTTTTTTTTTTTTTTAGTGCTGGAGGAAATGAACTAATTTTTACAGCCTCTAACAGAAAAATGAAGACCTCAAAGCTTTTGTAGATATCATGTGGACATATGGAACAAATGAGGAGCTGGTAATGCAAATGAAGCTAACAGTGATTTTGTGTTCAGCTAGAGGCAGTGTATACCATCTGCATTCATAAAAGTTCAGGGCACCTGTATATATTTGAAAATAAAAACTCACTTTCTGGATGAAATGTGTTTTGGAAAGACACATCCGAAATAAAGGAACATTACAAAAATATACAAGCTGCCCTGCCTTGTCCGCTCCTCCATATAAGAGGTGTTATCTAAATTAATGATAATGCTGCCTTTCAGCTTTTATCTAGTTCTTGCTCGCACTCTCATCGGGTATCCTGGGGATTGGAGATTTGCCATCTTTGTTCTCTGTTTTCCTGACACAAGTCCTTGTATTTAAGAAAGTTAGATCTCCAATTTAATACATTTTTTGTTGTTGACTTTGGTGACAAATTTTGAGCAATCTATACTTTGTTTGAAATTTTTGCTAGATAGCTTCATATCTGTTCGTTATTTTAATGGATTCAAATCTTGCTAAAATGATGGGTAGAAGAGGTTATTACTGAAGTGTATAATACATGCGAGGTATTGTGAATACTAAACAATACCTTCGAAATCTTTAGAGTGTGATTCAAAGGTCATTATTACAGTGAAGTGTCCCTGACTTACAAAGTATTTTGGGCAGCCTGGAGATGGAAATTTCTTGAAAAAGTAAAAGAAGCACTAGTAGTAAAGGTCTTGTTGACTGTATTTATGAAGCTGCACACTAAATGAGTACATAGAATGTGGCACAGGGAATAACTCTTCTGATCTGTGTTTGTGGTCCAAAGCCATCAGCATGTAATACAATGTAAAGTTTGTGTTAGCAATACGCAAATACGTAAGACAGATGTGGGCATACTGGAGAGAGTCTACCAAAGGACTACTAAGGTTATTAAGGGCTGGGGCATCTCTCATAAAAGGAAAGAACTGTTAGCTTGAAGAAGAGAAGTCTCAGGGGTAATCTCATAATTGTGTACAAACACCAGAAGGGAGGTACAAAGGAGCACCGAGCAAGGCTTTTTCCAGTGGTGCCCAGTGACAGGACAAGAGGTAATGGCACAAACTGAGGTACGGCAGGTTCCTTTTAAGCATTAGGAAAGATTTTTTTTTTCACTCTGAGGTTGACCAAGCACTGGCACAAGTTGCCAGAGAGATAGTGAAGTCTCGTTCCTTGGAGGTACTCAAAAGCCATTTGGACTTGGTCCTGGACAGTATGTTCTGGGGTGATCACATTTGAGAATGGGGGATTGGACAGGATGCCTTCCAGAGGTCCCTTCCAACCTCAACCATTCTGTGATCCTGTGTTAATGCCTGTGCCCTATCTACAGGGCAAAAATCAGATTTATTTCCTTCCTTGGGTTAGTTAGGGTGAGCTTCTACCATATTATATTACACTGTATATAATGTGATGTAAGATCATGCAAGTAACCCAGAGTAGAAGCAGGAAATTAAAGGATTTTTTCACTCTCCCTACAGCAGTATTTTAAATTGAAAATTCCTGGTTTATTTTTATACTGCTTTAATTCACTGAAAGAAGCTGTGAAATCACTTGGCTTGGAGTGCTAGTTTTGCTGTCCATCTAGTTAGGGTATTAAGTTTATAGATAACTGATTTGAATGGGATGGAGGGAAAAAGCTGTCAATGAAAGTTGTGTGGTGTGATACACAGTGTAAGCAGGCATACTTTACCATAAAACAGGGATCTTTAAATCTGTCTGGTTTTCTTATACTTTTATATATAGATATTGCATATGTTGAAAAAGTAAGTTCACCTTCACAGTCTGGATTATTCGATGCTTGCGTAATAGAACATGTCATAGTCTCAGAAGTAAATCATCTGCTCTGACACCTGTTACTGTTAGCCATGGAACTTCACCAGAATATCATACGTGCCTCAGAAGACAATTAATCTGAAGTAATGATCAGCCTGAAGAGCAGATTAAGATGCTTCATATTTCATTTGCATCTTCAGCTTCAACTGTGTCATTTTGTTGGCCTGTGCATCTGTCTGTATGAAAGAAACTCTCAGGAGAAACAGATAGGAAAGAGCAAACCAAGCATTAACAATCACGTATTGCAGCACAGGATTAAAGGCATAAGAATAAAATAATTAGAATATCAGCAAAAAGTGGGTTGGCTTTTTTGTTTTGGCTTTTTTTTTTTTAATTTATTTATTTTATTTAGGCATCTTATTCAATCCTATCACATTTTTTTACGGAAAATACATGCTGTGGCCCTAAATACAAAGGAGAATATCAGTTCACTGAACAAAAATACATGCTTCAGTGGCTTTTTTTATTAGTTGCCAATTGTTTGGATGGTAGCATTTAATAAAAAGTGAGGAGAAACTGTAAGAAACTTAAATGGAGGAAGTTCAGGTTAGATATAAGGAAGAAGTTCTTTACCGTGAGGGTGGTGGGGCACTGGAACAGGTTGCCAGAATAAGTGCTAAGTGCTCCATCCCTGGCAGTGTTCAAGGCCAGGTTGAACAGAGCCTTGAGCAACATGGTCTAGGATGAAGCGTCCCTACCCATGGTAAGGGAGTTGGAACTGGATGATCTTAATGCCCTTTCCAACCCAAGCCATTCTATGATTTTATATGAAATAAAGCTCTGAGAATACCTGTTTCCATTCAGAAACTGAAACAGCTCCAATTCCTTTATTCATGTTTTCTGGAGTACACTGCCTTTGGCATCTTTTTTCAGATCTGTTTTTGCAGGGCATCAGATTCCCGTGTAAGACGCTTTTCCTTGTTTTGTATATCTGCCAGTTGAAAAAATGATCATTAGTGAAGATAGGATTGTTTTCTTAGCTGTGATGAGGAAGTGAAGAAACTAGATAAACTTATATCCAGCTTGTTTCAGGGGGAAAACTCAGGTATTCTGAACCACCAAAGACACAAAGCAAGTGGAAAGTACTTAAGCTCTAGGCACAGTAGGTGATTTACCTGCAATAACACCAAAGATGTGTGACAGGGCACCACTCAAAAGACCCTGATCTCGCCTGCAAGAGCAACCAGTATTTGGAAATCACCGTTTTGACTTACTGATGCTGACCAAAGAGCAGGTGGACAAGATTGCTGTTAGGGCATAAGAGGCCATAAGGGTTTTGATCAGCACTCCTTCTCATATTAGTTCATTTGAATTCCCACAATCCATGATTTAACAGTAAAAATGAAAGCAGGAACTGCAAATTATTTCTGAAAATTATTTCTGGGAAATCACATATTAATTACATAGGAATGGGATGTTTCTTTGCCACTTCATATCTTATTTTTATTTGAGATGAGCCACTTGGTTTATGCAAGACACCAGTCCTGATGTTGCAGTGCAATATACAGGCAGTTAATAATCCACCAAGTACTTCATTTCTCGCAGCATGTCATTTATAGGTAGCTTGATTTGATCATCGCTCATAATAACCAGATGCCATCTGACCACAACAACAGCGTCAAATGTGAACTAGCAATATGTGCTATGAAACAGGGCTGGTAACTTGGGTTCAGAGCTATGATGATGCAGTCACAGAGCTCTCCAGTATCTGTTAGTATGGCACATACTCATAGGCTGTGAGAAGAAAGGATTTTTTAACTTGTTCCAGGAGAAAGTGACGATTAAATTGTTTAATTTCAATTTCTGATTTAACTACTGAAACCAGAAAGTCCAAAACTTCTGTATCTGGCAAATCTGTGCCAACAGGATCCTATATAATAGCTGAATCTTCATTGTATTCATAGGCTTCATTTCTTTAAATGAGCAATAAGCTTATTCTTGTGAAATAAACCCACTTTTGCTTCATACTTCTGATACAGAAACGCACAGCAAAGTCCTGTAAGCCATGTAAATTCTTGAAATATTGAATACCTTATGACAGCAGTAACAAATACTTGATGCAGTTACCATAATTTTTCACAAAGGTCACTGCTAGGATACCCACAGGTCCTACGGTTTTCCCAGTGGTAATGTCTCCCCGTATTTTCTTCTAGACCTCTACTTATTGATTCCTTTATGCCCTTAATCAACCTGCATTTCCTAAAGGAAGTTAGAAATTGTCAAGGCTATTCTGCAAGGTTAAATAATATTGAATTGTTCATATTTTCATTGATGGCACTTTGAAACAAGGGGAGGTGGAAAAGCATCAAAAGCCACTTTTAATATCCAGTCTTAAGCTTGTGTATTCTCTTTCTGCCAGTTTGACAGTACCACTATTTATCCAAAATATAGAGGATCCTTTTAAAGGATCCAAAACGCACCAGGATCCCTTTAAAATTATGTGATATCCCATGAGGAGGCATTTGGTGAGTTCAATAGATAATTTCGTAGAGAACATCTCCAACTGCATCACATCTTTTCATTTCAGTTATTCATCATCCTTCTTAGGAGTATTTCCTCTGGATTTTAGCCATTAGGTAAATGACTTTTACCTAAATTCATCTACCTAAGTAACTAGAACCCAGAACTAGAAGAACTTTGTATTGATCTTCATGTTGTGTTAGAAGGTTATTTTGTGATGTGTACAAAATATAGAATATTGAGTCCTGTATAGCATTTTATGGATGGTAAACCAAAACTAATTATCTATATTCCTTGATCTGCTAGAAATCTTTTTTTCTACCAAGCCACCTTGAACTTTTGACTAGGTTCACAAATGATTTTTTGTGTTGCTTGTGTCACATCATTTGGTAATAAATAAAGTATTAAACCAGCCTTGAAATACTCTGGATATTTTTCTTGTACTTAATAGCATATCTGTTACTTATTTGTATTTAAAAAAATAAGGAAAGAAAACAATATTCTCTGGCTGTAAAATACACAAGAGAGAAAATGTTGCAGAAAAATAAAAGTGAGAGTGAAAAGAGTGACAGAATAGCTAAAGAAGAAAGCAAATAAGATGCTTGGAGAACCTGCCCTTACAAGAATAAGAACAAAATACTAAATAAATAATAAGTTGGAAAGCTAGACTAACATTAAAATCAGGGAACTAAGCTCTCTGTGGAGCTCTGTGTCCCATAAGTATTGACAGCTGTTTATAAAGGATGGAGGACATTGCCAACCAGTGTTCCTGGTTGAGTAAGGAGGGATACACCTAACAGATGAGGAAAAAAATATGGTACCTTCAATAGATGAAGGCTGAGAAGTGTGGCACACTCAACATGCGCTACCTTTGGAAAGTCCTGACTGGCTTAGCATGTTGGTCTACTTATCCTGTATATTTCCTGTCAGTTTTATAGGCACATTTACAGACTGAAATTTTGTGCACTTTAGCAGCAAACAAATATCCTATTACTGCTGCTGAAACTGTGGTACCCTGAAAACTGATGGCATTAGCTTAGCTGAAGAGAAAAGAAATAAAATGAGCAACTTGATAGACATATTTATTCTTTTTAATATTTACATAATCTTTAATCTGTGGGGACTCCTAAAATCTTAAGAAAGAGTATTTGTATGCAAATTCTGGGGATTAAACATAGATTATTTGAATACATTTAGAAAATGCAGTGAGCATGCAGTGCATGTTTCATTTCTAATTCGTAATTTATAGTATGATTCAATGACTTCTATAAATTGCTTTGTATCTGTAAGATTTTAGAACTTTCCCTTATGTCTTTACTTTTTAAAAGATGGTGCAAAGAGACTGAAACATAGAAATTTTTCTCCTGACTGTACCTCTGTGTGGAAATGTCTTATTTCTTCAGCTATCAAGTTACTCTCAGTTTCTTATATCTAGTGATTATTCTGCAATTGGGATCAGGTATCACACTTTGTCAATATTTGTAGAGCATCTAAATGCAGTAAAGATCTTCCTACAAAAAACTTAAGTTTATATTGATACATGGCACATTTATGTCTCTAATCAGCTTACTTGCCTAGGTCTCTGTATGACGTTATTTAACTAGAAGATGCATACAGAAAACATAAAATGTATATTGTCTGGGTCATATTTACTAATGTCTTAAAATGTTCTTATTTTTTGTTGTCCAGAAAAGTAAGAAGCAGCATTGTGCAAGAGGTTTTTATAAGTTATGCCAGAATGTTGTGATAATAATCTCTTTGCAGTTTTTGTGTCCTGGTTTCATTGACATTTTTTTTTTTCGAGACTTCTTTACTTCTTTTGAAAGCTTTGTTTAAAATTACTGCATGGAAGAAAGGGCTGAGAGGAAGTAAGAGACACAAGCTCTTCTTTGAAAGCATTGTCTGCTCAGTGATTTCTGTCCCCATGTTTCTGAATATATTTCTGATTACATTATGCAGTTCAGATTACAAAGGGTTTGTAAGTTACTAAACATGGTGCAGTCCAAAAAGTGGGATAGTTATGGATAAATATTCCCTAGAAAGCTTTTTATGGTAGAATTTCAATATTTAAAGAAAGGTGCACTGTGATAAAATGTATTTTACTTAAATTACACAATGAGTTTTTTTTTTTGTTTCTTAATTAGGGAGTGGAGTGATAGGATATGAGGTAACAGGTTCAAACTTAAACAGGGGAAGTTCAGGTTAGATATAAGGAAGAAGTTCTTTACTGTGAGGGTGGTGAGGCACTAGTACAGGTTGCCCAAGGATGCTGTGAATCATAGAATCATAGGTTAGCATTGAAAAGGACCTTAAGATCATCTAGTTCCAATCTCCCCTGCCACGGTCAGGGACACCTCGCACTAAACCATCTCACCCAAGACTCCATCCAGCCTGGCCTTGAACGCTGCCATGGATGGCACATTCACAGCTGCCTTGGGCAGCTCTCAGTTGCTTGTGCCACACATGTGCTCTCAGCTTCTGCTGGTGGACACTCAGTTTGCTATCACTGTCCTTAAGTGCAGCAAGCACCCTTGAGGCACTGGCATTGCTCCATGATGGGTCTGGTCCAGGTGGGAAAGACAGAGCAGAGGCTGATGTCTCTGAATAAGTAGCTGCTGAAAGATGAGTTCTGCTGTAGAAGGGCAGTCAGGTCTGAGCCCTTTGGACTGAGTTTAACATGGCCCTTAAACTCTTCAGCAGCTTTGAAGAATTAATACTAATGCATTGATTAAGATTTAGGCTACTGAAACTTATGACAAAAAGAATTTTATTGATGCCTTTCCTCTGAACATCTATCTGCTTTGAAATACTACAGTGTATTTCAATCCACATTTCAGCTGAGATCAGTGGAAACTAACATGTCCAGCCAGCGGTAAGCTCCACCGTGGTCCAAATTACATCAGTGAAGTCTTGAATTCCTGGAAGGATGTGTTGTGGGGGGATATGAATTTCAGCACGGTGCCTGGAGGTTGCAAATAAGCTGTGGAGTTTTCAAATAATTTTGTTTCCTCTTCAGATAACTGTCCAAATGTTAACTGCCAAAACCAGATTCAGCTTGCTTATGGAAGTCCAGGAAGAGCTTTCTCCTTAATTAAGTAATTTCCTGCAGACCAACATCCTTATTATTATTCTCTTGTCTAGATTTTCCTGCTGTCCCTGAAAGGTGGCATATACTGCTAAACTGTGCAAGCATTCAATAATGGCACAGGTAAGAGCATTTTTTATGCAGTGAAACTCATTAGTTTACATACTTCTAAATTTCATATGATTAATAGCATAAGAAAATTCTTCAAAAGAGAAGACATTTTATTTTTTAAGGTTTTTATTGGTTTGGGGGATTTTTGTTTGGTGTTGGTTGGTTTGGTTTTTGTTGTTTTTGTTTGTTTTTTTGTTGTTGGTTGGTTCTTTTTAAGTTATTACTGAATGACAGAATAACTGTGGGGAATTGATAAATCTGTCACTAATCTAAAAGGATAAGCCAGTTTTTCAGTGGTCTTTGAGACTCGCTTATTAACAGAGAACTGTTAATAAAGCAGGAAAAAAAAAAAGTCATTTTTTGCTCTGGTGTAACTCGGAAGCATTTTCAGATTGCTATAGGTTTTAATGTTTGTGTCCTTTACCCATTTGGTATAACTTCCCATCTGCTCCCTGTAGGAGCATTCAGAAAGGCCATTCCCATCAAAATGAGTTAGATACTTAGGAATGCAAAAGTGAACTAAAGAAAGCTTAAACAGAGCCATGGATGCAGAGAGCTTTATTTCAATCTCATTTGAAAGCACAAGCAAGTTAAACTCATTATTTGAATTTCATTGTTGTCTTTACCACAGGATGTAAATATTTGAAGTATAGAAAAAGTGTTACTATTTAGCAACTGTATGCCAACAGAAAAGAAAATGTATCTGTGAATAAGTTTAGGGCTGTCAAGTAGAGAAAAATATGACTGTTATTTAGTGTTTCAGAAGAATTCATCTACTGTTTACCTGCCTAAATCTTGTTTTCTTTCAGACTTTGAAGTTCATGGTGTTTCTGCTACAGGCTTGTACTTGAACAACTCCTTTTATCTAAGTATATAAATCTTTTTCTTTTTTCTTAATTTTTTTTTTTTTTTATTGAGGGGGGATTGTTTGGATTTTTGTTTGACGGTGGTGCTTGTTGGTTGTTTTGTTTTTCTATAAACCTTACAAAGCTCTGGAAGATGGGAAGCCTCTGCTCTTGTGGATGTATAAACTGAGGCAAAGAAATCATGCATCTTGCTTAAGATACATAAAAAAGAAATCAGTCACAGGTATGCTTTTCTGTTATTTGCACAAGCCTGTGTTAGGCTTGTATTGAAAATGTGAAATTTTGTCCACTTTTAAGTGACCTTCAAGGGTAAGCATCCATCGTATTTATATCTCAGGATTTAATTTCTCATATGTTACTTTTTAAAAGAAATGCATTTTTTAAACAAAGTGTTGCTCTTTTAGAAAAGAAATTGAGCACAGATGATTCAAGATAGAGATAAGTTCTTGTGCAAAACAGCAATGGATTTGAAAACAGAGATTGCTGAAGACTTCACTTGTCAAATATACTGTGAAGTTTGTACACTGAGTTTCTCATAAGATTATATTGGCCCTGGTGCATCATTCAGCCAGACAGATCTGGAAAGAATAGAACATTTTGAAAGATGGGAAATGAATGTAGCTGGCTGAAAATCTGTTACATTTCTTCTTGTGTCAACAGATGTAATAAAACAATAATTTTACTGATTTCTATTTAAAATTAATATAAATTGAATATATTCATGTTCATTTTCATATTGTATAAATATTTTTATCAGCTTACCCTAAATTTCCAAAGAGATTATGTTTTATAACTCAAGTTCTTTGGAAACCTTTTAGTAATAAAATTTATGAGAAACTTCAGTATGACTCTCTAGTGTATTCAGAAAATGAGAGTATTGAATGTTAAATGGGTAAAAAAGATATGGAATGATAGACAGCTTTGATCCTTCAATATTATTCAGATATGCACATTAAAAGAAACCTTGGAAATCTTTTCTGTGCTCTAATTTTATTGTGTATATATATGCCCACAGATAACTCTAAGCTTTTAGTGTTCCCTTTCCTCATCATTTGTCAGAAGGATCCGGGATTTAAAATTATAATAAAAAAGTGTTGGTAATCCAATTTGGGGCAGTTGACTGCCAAAACTAATTAACTGTTCAAAGACAGTCTTCAAAGATATAGTCTCTAAAACTCGAGAGAAGGAAAACAAGGCAGAGTTCCCCTGAATCCTAGCACTGTCACAAGAGCACTAATATTTGTCAGACATAAATTCTGAATAATGTTTTCATTTGAAATTGTACTTCCGTTAAAATTTAATTGTGAAAGCAATATAAGTAAATAGCCTTTTATAAAAATGTAATATTTAGAACACACGAAGTTTTAATGAGCTACCTGTCTCCTAAGATCTAATTAACATCTTGACAAAACGTACTCTCTCTAAATCCATCAAGAGAAGTCCATTTTGCTTGCTGAGATCACATCAATGACTAATATCAAATAAATATTTTACTAATTTTTGAAGTACTATAGTACATCCTTTTTCATCTTTATTTCTAAGAGGAAGAAAAGATCTAACTTGTTCAACATCTGTAAAATCTTTAGTGACAAAAAGCACATAGAATTGTGGACCTGCAGGTGAGACAAAGCCCACAGTACAGAACAAAAGAAGACTGGTGGTTATTCGTATTAGATGGCATGCTTTTCATCCATGTACTGTTTCTTTAAGCTGCAATTCTACATTATCACAAAATAATAACATTTTGTGAGAGGGGAAAGCAAATGTACTCAGCAAATCATAGAATAGTTAGCGTTCGAAATGACCTTAAGATCATCTAGTTCCAACCCCCCTGCCATGGGCAGGGACACCTCCCACTAAACCATGCCATCCAAGGCTACGTCCAACCCCACCTTGACCGCCGCCAGGGATGAAGCATTCGCAACTTCCTTGGGCAACCCATTCCAGGGCCTCACCACCCTTACAGTAAAGAATTTCTTCCTCATATCCAATCTAAACCTCCCCTGTTTAAGTTTAAACCCATTACCCCTTGTCTTCTCACCACAGTCCCTAATGAAGAATCCCTGCCCAGCATCCCTATAGGACCCCTTCAGGTACTGGAAGGCTGCTATGAGGTCTCCACGCACCCTTCTCTTCTCCAGGCTGAACAGCCCCTATTTTCTCAGCCTGTCTTCATATGGGAGGTGCTCCAGTCCCCTCATCGTCCTTGTGGCCCTCCTCTGCACTTGTTCTAGCAGTTCCATGTCCTTTTTATGTTGAGGACACCAGAACTGCACACAATACTCCAAGTGAGGTCTCACGAGAGCAGAGTAGAGGGGCAGGATCACCTCCCTTGACCTGCTGGTCACACTCCTTTTGATGCAGCCCAGAATACAGTTGACTTTCTAGGCTGCAAGCGCACACTGCCAGCTCATGTTCATTTTTTCATCAACCAACACCCCCAAGTCCTTCTCCGCAGGGCTGCTCTGAATCTCTTCCCCGCCCAACCTGTACCTGTGCCTGGGATTACTCCGACCCACGTGTAGGACCTTGCACTTGGCATGGTTAAACTCCATCAGGTTGGCATCAGCCCACCTCACAAGCGTGTCTAGGTCCCTCTGGATAGCATTCCTTCCCTCCAGTGTATCAACCGAACCACACAGCTTGGAGTCATTGGCAGACTTGCTGAGGGCACCCTCAATCCCACTGTCCATGTCACCCACAAAGATGTTGAACAAGACCGGTCCCAACACCGATCCCTGGGGGACACCACTCGTTACTGGTCTCCAGCTGGACACTGAGCCACTGAGCACTACTGTTTGTGTGCGGCCATCTAGCCAGATCTTTATCCACCGAGTGGTCCACCTATCAAATTGATGTCTCTCCAATTTAGAGAGAAGGATGCCACGCGAGACAGTGTCAAAAGCTTTACACAAGTTCAGGTAGATGATATCAACTGCTCTACCCCTGTCCATCAGTTCCATAGCCCCTTCATAGAAGGCCACCAGATTGGTCAGGCAGGATTTCCCCTTAGTGAAGCCATGCTGGCTGTCACCAAGCACCTTGTTGGTTTTCATGTGCCTCAGAATGCCTTCCAGGAGAATCTGCTCCAAGATTTTGCCAGGCACAGAGGTGAGACTGACTGGTCTGTAATTCCCTGGCTCATCCATTTTCCCCTTCTTAAAAATAGGGGTTATATTTCCCTTTTTCCAGTCATCGGGAACTTCACCTGACTGCCATGATTTTTCAAATATGATGGACAGTGGCTTAGCAACTTCATTTGCCAGCTCCTTCAGGACCCGTGGATGGATTTCATCCGGTCCCATGGACTTGTATACATTCAAGTTCCTAAGATGGTCTTGAACCAGATCCTCTCCTATAGTGGGTCCAGGGTCTTCATTCTCACTGTCCCTGCGTCTGCCTTCCAAGACTTGGGTGGTGTGGTCAGAGCATTTGCCAGTGAAGACTGAGGCAAAGAAGTCGTTAAGAACCTGAGCCTCCTCTAAGTCCAGGGTAGCCAGTTCTCCCGATTAGCTTCTGGAGAGGACCCACATTGTCCCTAACCTGTCTTTTATTTGCAATGTACCTAAAAAATCCCTTCCTGTTATCCTTAACATCCCTAGCCAAGTTTAATTCTAAGTGGGCCTTAGCTTTCCTAACCTGGTCCCTAGCTTCCCGGACAACATCCCTGTATTCTTCCCAGGCAGCCTGACCTTGCTTCCACCTTATAGAAGCCTCTTTTTTCCTTCGAATTTTGCTCAGCAGCTCCTTATCCATCCAAGGAGGTCTCCTGGCCCTCCTGCTAAACTTCCTTCTAGTTGGGATGCATCGCTCCTGAGCCTGCAGCAGGTGATCCTTGAATATCAACCAACAGTCTTGGGCCCCCCTGCCCTCTAGGGCTGTATCCCATGGAAACTTACTGAGCAGGGTCCTGAAGAGGCCAAAGTCTGCTCTCTTGAAGTCCAGGGCAGTGAGCTTACTGCACGCCCTTCTCACCGTCCTGAGGATCTCGAATTCGACCATCTCATGATCGCTGCAATCAAGGCTGCCCTGAAGAGTCACATTCCCAACCAGCCCTTCCTTCTTGGTGAGGACAAGGTCAAGCATTGCACCTCTCCTTGTCGGCTCCTCAATTACTTGCAGAAGGAAGTTGTGTTCCACACAGTCGAGGAACCTTCTGGATTGCTTGTGCCGGGCCGTACCATCCCTCCAACAGATATCAGGGTGGTTGAAGTCTCCCATGAGAACAAGGGCCTGCAAGCGTGAGGCTGCTCCTATCTGTCTATAGAGTGCTTCATCCACCAACTCCCCTTGGTCAGGTGGTCTGTAACAGATCCCCACAATAATGTCACCCATCGCTGTTGTCCCTTTAACCCTGACCCACAAACTCTCTGTCGACTGCTCACCTGTCCCCAGACAGAGTTCCATACTCTCCAGCCTATCCCCAACATAAATAGCAACTCCCCCTCCCTGCCTACCAGGCTTGCCTTTCCTAAAGAGCCGGTAACCTTCCATTCCAACACACCAGTCATAGGAGCCATCCCACCATGTTTCTGTGATGCCTATGATATCATACCCCCGTAGATGTGCACACATCTCTAATTCCTCTTGTTTGTTCCTCATACTACGGGCATTTGTGTAGAGGCTTTTGAGCTGAGATCCCATTGAAGCTGGCTCATTGGCTGGAGCAGCTGGAATATCTCTGCATTGCTCCAAATGTTTACTATAGTTGCTGCCAACCAACTGGGTGTGTTGGGATGGAATGACACCTCCCTCCCCCAACACGTCTAGTTTAAAGCATCCTTGACCAGTCTGGCAAGCCTCCTACCAAATCCACTCTTCCCCTTCTTTGTCAGACCAGCTCCACCAGCCCCCAGTAGACCTGGCCTACTATATTGAGTCCCATGTTCAAGGTACCCAAACCCCTGACTATAGCACCACCCTTCTAACCATTTATTGAGTTGGCCAATCCTCCTAGCCTTTTCAAGGTCCTGCCCTGTATCCTGGAGAATTGACAAAAAGACGATCTGCGCTCCAGAGCCCCTAACCACCTCTCCCAGAGCCCTGTAGTCCTTCTTTATGGTCTCTGGGCTACTGCTATCTATATCAGTAGCACCCACATGGATTACCAGGAGTGGGTAATAGTGGGACCGACTAGAGCAGGCAGCTTCTCGGCCACATCCCTGATCCAAGCCCCTGGTAGGCAACACACCTCCCTTGAGCCTGGGTCAGGCCAGCAGATGGGTGCCTCTGTGCCTTTCAGATTAGAGTCCCCGACTACTACGGTCCGCCGCTTTTTCCTGGCAGCACCAGTAGTGACCTTCTTTACCAGTGCACCAGCTGGTTGTGCCTGGTGGGAGCACTGTTGCTCACCAGCCCCCTGCAGGACAGCAAAGCGGTTCTGGGTGGGGACAACAGATGTAGGAGGAAGCCCCTTGCTTTTAATTGCCCTCTTCCTCCTTTTTTTGTTGTTTTTTTCTGTTACCTTTTCCCAGCTTCCTGGGTTAGCAGCCTCCTTTCTTGCATGGGCAACAGTAGACACTCGGGGCTCCGGAACAGTCTGGTCCCGGAGCAAGCAGTGCTGCTCCCCCTCAGCTTCCCTGACACCTTTCAGCCTGGTAACAGCTTCCCACAGCTCAGCCACCTGCTGCAGGAGGACCTCCATCAGGGAGCACAGAGTGCAGCCCTGCCCATTGCTCACCCTTCCCTCAGGACAGCAGTGCAGGTGCTCTACATCCTGAGCTCTGCACTGCTGCCTCCCTTCCCATCAGTTCCGTCTGGGTGCCTACACTGGCCACCACCGGGGCAGCCAGAGCAGAGCTCCCAGACCGAGCCTTGCTCATACGGCGAGTGTTACACCATCCCGCTCCCCTGCCCGCGCAAACTGCCCCGAGCCCGCCCTGTTCGCCGCGCTCTGGGTCGCTCGCGCTCCCTGGGGCAGGTTTTTAACCAGTCAGCTCTGCCGCCAGTCCTCCTGACGCCGCCCCCTCTGAGTCAGCCGCTCGCCTCCGCGGAGCTGCAGGCTCCTGGGCAGGCCTTGTCGAGGACTTGAGGCTCCCTGGGTGCAAGTTGCTGCTCCGAGGTGAAGCTCGTAGACGCCGAGCCTCGCCCCGATCAGGCCCTGCAGGCGTCCCCTCGAGAGACAGTCACGTCAGCAATGGGCTGGAAATGGCTGATGATGCCTGGGTTGAATCTGCCGCAGCTCCTCCTGGCGCCGCCTCCTCTGAGTCAGCTGCTCGCCTCCGCTGAGCTGCAGGCTCCGGGGCAGGCTTTGTAAGGAAGTCGAGGCTCCCTCGGTGGAAGTTGCTGCTCCGGAATGACGTGGTAAAACATAGCATATGTCTGCCCCTTTTTGCGGGTATCCCTGCTGCTGTTGTTTCTTAAGTTTGCAGCCAATGAAATACTAAGTTATGTTTTGTGGATGTTAATATACGAGTCATAAACTGCATAAATTGCATCTTCACCAGTGACTTCAAGCAGTCTGCTTAGGTTTGTCCTGAACACCATTCCAGTTCAAAGATGTCCTTTAGCTGTAGGATTCTTAATAGCATTTCTCTAAATGGTTCCTTTCCAAAATTAAGTAAAATATTCCTTTTGCCCTCTTAAATGTACTATAACTGATTCTAGCAGAAAAGCATTATAGTAGTGTGATGCAATAAATATTAATCATTTTTTTTTCTATGAAAATAGAGATTAGCTGGGCATCAGAATAAAGCCAGTGGGGAACCTATTTGTGTTTAAATTAACTCCCAAACTAAGAAAAAGGAAAACAGAAACGCTTATTCAGTAACTTGTTGATTTTCATATTTCAGAACCCCAAGACCTGTCAGAAATGTCCTACCCATGAATGACTGCATCCTGAGGTGCATTTTAGTTGATATATTCTTTAAGAGAGCTGAAATTTAAAAATGATCCTTTCCAACCTAAATGATTCTAGCACAGACCTATACAGTTAAGCAGCATACATGTAAATCAACAAAAAGAATGTCACAGGTGTCACGACCCTAAGATGTAGTTTAAAATATTAAATGTGTCTTCTGCTATGTGGTAAAACTGATATTCACAGTAGGAACGCTGTTCTCACTCTAGAAAATAGTGATGCAATTAGCTGACTTTTTTGTATACATTAATTTTATGGCATGTTACTGCTGGGTGCTTAAAGTATGGTAGAACACAAGTTGGGACAGACAACAAAGGAATGAACAATTTAGTTTTGCAACAAAATTATTACTGCATATAAACAAAAAAATCAAATGTGAAGGCCAAGGCCAAGCCCATCACTGGTGGTGGTAGAGCCCCAGAGATAACATATTTGAGAAGGTGAAAAAGAAACAAAAACTGTGCAATTGCAGCTGGAGAGAGAAGTAAGAACATATGAGAGAAACAGTTCTGCAGACACTCAGGTCAGTGAGGAAGCACAGCAAAGATTCCCCTGTGGCCCGTGGTGCAGACCTTGGTGAGGCAGGCTGTGCGCCCTTGCAGCCCATGGAGGTCCGTAGTGGAGCAGATACCCACCTGAAACCTGGTGAGAACCCCATGAAGGAGCAGGGGAAGGCCAAAATGCAGTAATTTTCAGTATAAAGTATTAACTTTCTATTTTTAACAAGATTAAACAACATTAGCTATGTAACATAAGAGCTTGATGTCCTAGCAGACCTATTTTTTACATAGTAAAATAAAGACAAGTTTATTAGGAATGAAATCATTTAACAGTTGCATTTACAACTACCATTAACTTTTTCCATAAATGAAAATTACAACTACTGCTGCTTTAGTTCACCCATTTATTTTATGTTATGATGATTTGTGAATAGGGACTGGTTATTTCAAACCCATTGGGATACAGGGAGAGAATAGGAACAGGGGAAATAAGGAAAAATCACATTAGTTATGAATCTTTGCTTTAAGTACTCAGCGTGAACACATAATGCTGTTTTTAAATAACTCTGCTACAGAAGCATTAAAAGAAGACTGACGTTTACAAGACACAGAATTGATGAAATTAGCAAATCACACTGATTCATTGATTATAAAAGAGCCAGGTTAAAGTACATGAGTTATGAGCAATGGTTGAAGGACAGGGTCTGCTTTAGTGTTAATGAGACTATTTAGACAGCTTTTAAGGATCAAAAAGAGATGTTCAGAGGTTGCAGAATCACTGGGCTTGCTACTTTGGGGTTTGTTTTCCCCTTTCAGATGGATTTTCTTGTGTTATTTCTGGTAGCTGTGTGGAAAGGGTTCCTCAGGGCTCAGTGCCCTGGACTCTGTAGGACTCTGGGCAGATCCTTGTACCTCTACAGCCACTCTGAAGTGCTGGCAGCTCTTTTTTGCAATAGCCAATTGTCAAAGGAATGTAGTTGGACAGCAGAACTGCTAGAAGGCTCATTTTCCCATTTCCCCCTTCCTGTCTGTGTGCAGGCTGCTAATCAGCTTGAATACCTATGCATATGTGTATTTAGAAAAGCTAACTGCTTTACACTTTTTTTGCAAAAGCAGTTGGATTAGCCTGTCATAAAAAGTGCCTTTCAGAGTGAAATTCTAAGTAAAATTAGTCTATATATACACCACCTTAACAGAAAAAATCAAGGAATTCTTTAGGGTTTTGTTGTTGTTTCCCAGCTTGAGGATTTCACCATATTCTGGAGTACTTTGTGCTTCTGGAGAAAGCATTTAAGTGATGGCAAGCCCGTAGAGCAGAAGCAATTTCATTTTCAGTAAAAATACTGCATTATTTATGTGTTATGCTCACCAATAGCCATCTAATTTCTTTTAGACTACTAATTAATTTTCTGCAAGATCCAAAGATCAGCAACTCAAATAGCCTTTTTTCCCTGTAGAAGAGAGAAAATTGCTATATGGAGGAAAAAAAGATTACTTAACTCTCCTGGGAGATTAGGAAACTAAGATTAGCGTAGGTATGTAAAAGGGCTGGAAATCCACAGATGCCTTTGCAAAAACATGTGTGTAATGGCTCATCTAAATATTCTCTGACTCAGACTCTAACCCTGAAGCAGTCTCTACATGTTTGCGTATATGTTTCATTGTCTCATTTTATACTACGTGCTGGTGAGATAAATTTCTCAGTACTCAGCCATTATTTTTCTGTTTCCTTCCATATTATATTCACGTAAAAATATGTTATATGAAAATGGGTATCCTGTAGCTGCTGTGCCCTTGCTACAGGGATCTTCCCCAGGACAAGCATGATTCTTCACTAATATATGGTGGTGTTTGTAAGCATGCAATGCCATTGTGAATGTGAGCAATACTGAAGTAATACTAACACCTAATAATTTTGATATTGGATATATTTAAGATTATAATGTAGTTATTTGTTATTAATATGACCTGTCACTGAGTCAGTTCTTCTTTCCTCTTATTATTGCTGTTAATAATTGCAGTGAAATTATAAAAATTAGCTCTCTTTCTAGATGGGTTACATGTTTCTAGTATATATTCACACCAGAAAAGGGTTTATGTAGAGATTTCTGTAATCCTTTCCTTAGTTGAACTAGATAGTGATCAGTTATAAACCAGCTTGAATAAAATATTCAGATACAAGTTCTTGCAAGAGGTAGATTCCCTTTGTTATTGAAGCTGAGCATTCCTGGTTTGTAATGATGACACAGTGAAGTGCAAACTATGCAAGTTTTAATTTTAATGGTAGAAATCCCAATATCACTAAGTTGTGCAAAACTTACTAATTTAGTGTTTTATAAATCTTCCCTAGATAAAAGTTTGTTATCTTTTTTTTATTTTAATTTATGTTGTCTTGATGGCTTGATCATCATATTTAGCAATATGTTCAGTAATGAAATGTTTCTTCAAGAAAAAAGTTAATTTTTTTTCTTTTTTTCCTTGAGAATGCTGCCTTCTTTCTGAGCTGACCCAAGAAAATCTTGGTAGACTTTTATATTTGAAATCATCAAAAATTGGCTTTTTTCCTAGGTGAGCCTGGGAGAAAACATGAAATACTTAGAGGTTTATATGTATGAAATACATATATTTGGGGAAGTGAAAATATGTCAAGCAATAATAAGTGTTGAAAACACTTTCTTATTTTTTCTCTTGCTTCAACAAGGCTACCCAAGACCTTAATAAATCATTATTTTCTCTGTCTCTGGAGCCTGTTTTAACTATAATCCTTAATGGTTTTTAGTTTCTCATGTTCTATATAAAGACAGCAGGCATTTACTTTCCATGGAGTTTAGTTCAGTAATTTCACTTTCTAGACATATATTTCTCAATGTATTATTTTCTAGTTTATTTCTTGCATTTCTTCGAGCTTTTTATGCCTCTGTATATGACAAATATCTAAACATATCTTTATGCTTATTTAAGAAATCTTAATGTTCAGAAAATTATCCTTCTAACTGAATATGGTTATTTTAAAATGAAAAATAGGCTTTTATTTTATTATTGAAGTAAAAATACTGGAACGTTCCTTGGGATGCTACCAGTATTTCAAAGATCATTCTTCTTAGCTGATAACTTAGCATGTCCCATTTTGAAATGGGCATTTGCACTGTTATTTCTAGCAATTTAAAGTTCTTTTTCCTGTAATCACCATTATTTTGACTACTTTCTATTCTATTTTTTGTGCTCCAGTTGTTAATGTTAGTGTCTAAAAGTACAGACAAGAATCTCACTTTTTCTCGGCCCTTAGGAGATAGATTATCTTCAATTTGAAAAATGCTAGTTTGCAGTTTACTTTTCTTACATTTGCCTGGTTTTATAAAACACTAACTTAACTAATAATGAGAATTCTGCCCCTTTACTCTGCTCTCATGAGACCTCACTTGGAGTATTGTGTGCAGTTCTGGTGTCCTCAACATAAAAAGGACATGGAACTGTTAGAACAAGTCCAGAGGAGGGCCACGAGGATGATCAGGGGACTGGAGCACCTCTCGTATGAAGATAGGCTGAGAAAATAGGGGCTGTTCAGCCTGGAGAAGAGAAGGGTGCGTGGAGACCTCATAGCAGCCTTCCAGTACCTGAAGGGGCCTATAGGGATGCTGGGGAGGGACTCTTCATGAGGGACTGTGGTGAGAGGACAAGGGGTAATGGGTTTAAACTTAAACAGGGGAGGTTTAGATTGGATCTGAGGAAGAAATTCTTTACTGTGAGGGTGGTGGGGCCCTGGAATGGGTTGCCCAGGGAAGTTGTGGATGCTTCATCCCTGGCGGCGTTCAAGGTGGGGTTGGACATAGCCTTGGATGGCATGGTTTAGTGGGAGGTGTCCCTGCCCATGGCAGGGGGGTTGGAACTCGATGATCTTGAGGTCCTTTCCAACCCTTACTATTCTATGATTCTATGATTCTATGATAATTAGACTAATGCTGGAGAACAATGACTGACCATGCTGTGCGAACGCTTGCAGGGGCATAAGCCTAGCCCTGAGAATTCAGGGAGGAAAAGGTAGGGTTGTCTCAAAGGGAAAAGTGTGTCAACAGAGGTAAATAGCCTCCAAAGGCTTTGTCTGCCAGAACACGGAAAACAGATTCCTGGAGATCTCTCTGCTCTTTTTCTTTCCAGTTCAGGGCAATCCTTTTGGCTAACAGTGTCTGCCATACCAGCAATCTGATTTGGATGGATTTTCATGTTTAATATTGTCAGTTACCAAATTGAAAAAGAAGACAGCTATTATCAGGAGATAGATACTTCAGTGACATCAGAAATTGGGATTAAAGAGAGCCCATTTGCCGGAAATCTGTCAGCACTGAAGTTCGTGGAAATGTCTGAATAAAACATGTTTTCTTTTCGTAGAAAAGGGAGGGAGTTTTTCTTGTTGCTTTTTGTTGTTGTTGTTTTTTTGTTTTGGTTTGTTGTTTTTTTTTAATAAACTGCTCAACTTTTTTCAATAATAGTATATTTTTATTAAGATGAAAGGAGAGCAGAGTCTAGTATGCTCTTGTAAATGTTAGGAAGAGAGGAACATAAACACAAATTTATACTACTACTTTTATAAATGACTGCAAGAGATAAAAGGAAAAACAGATGGATATCTCCTATTCTCATAAGATGTTAATGAAAGATTTAATTAGCAGTAGCAGTATTGTTGTGCTATAAATCAATTAATCTCTCCTGCCCTTTCCTTTGTGAACCTTTAAAAAAAACCCAATTAATTAAATGAAATCTTTTGTCACTCAGTCATTGCTGTAAAACCCTGAATTATCTTGTGATGCAATAGAGTAAAAAGTAATATTTTTGATGCATGTGGGATGACCCTTCTATCTGGAATTAACGTACAGTGATTTTACAGAATGATTTTACAGAATGATTTAGAACTGACTCTTTGTTGCTTATTTTGAAATTTGAAGACAATACCAAGGTATATATAAATATATGTATAAATAAAATACAATATACACTTTTTTTCTTTTCCCTGTTCATCTTGCAGTATGTCCTTTGAACCTCAGTATTGCTAATCAAATAACAGGGAGAAACATCTGTGCTGGAAGTCCTTGTATGAAGGGGACAACACTGACTCAGGGCAATTCCTTAATTTTGGGACGTGGTAAGAGCTTAGATATATTTTACATCATATTTTTCACATATAAAAATGTTCATTAGTATTTGAAGTGGAAGACAAGTGGAAGATTGTCTGCTGCATATCCAGAAGATAATCTGTTTAAAGAATGAAGGGGAGAGTAAGAGAATGAATATTTGGCCTACTACAGCGGCCTAAATGTCCTTGAGCCACTTATCTTGAGCTTAGCTGTTGCTTGTTCACTCAATTACTACATCTAGAAAAATAGGTCAATAAATCATCAAAGTTAATTAGGATGTGTTGGATATCTCCAGAGAGAAGGTGGTATGTTTATATCTATCTTTTCATATCTTACCTTTATTTTTATTTATGGGTTAACACGTTAAATGTGTAATTTCATATAATACTTCAGGTGCTTTCCACAATTACCATAGCCCTGTCTGGAATCCTGACATGAGAGAACTGTAGCCAGCCTCTCCCCAAAGGTTAGCAGATGTCTGAATTACTTTTTTGCAGTTAAGGTGACAGTGATTACACTCTCTCTGCTGCTTCATATGTGTGTGTAGGGTTAAAATACATTCATAAACTAAAAATTCAGAAATGAGTAATACATATTTATAAGAAATTTATGTTGTTGGCAAAGTTTGTTTTGCTAACACTTTATAAAAGCACAGGTGTGTGATAAAAGCTTTGGGGTTGAAAGAAATATGCTCTTTAGTTTTGATTGGGCTGTTCTTTTCTTTTTCTTCTGCCATTCATGAAGCACGTTCCATTTTTAACAAATTATCTACTCAAAAATAATCAAGATGCTCTCAAGTATTCAAGTTGCCAAAAGCAATCCAAAGACTTTCTGCTTGTCTTGGTTTTGGTTGTCATCTTAAAAGCTTGGAACAAATTTTCACTTCACTGTAGTAAATGCACTTTGATTAATGTTGTATGCTGCATTTTTATATGTGGATTTCAGATTGTGTTCTGTAATCCAAAGTGAGGAGAAGCTGTTGGGAAGGTCTGGAGAGAAAAAAAAAAACAAACAAAGATGTTTAGCTAGCAGAGAACTAAACCAGCAGGTGCCACGTTGATGCAAGCAAGCACTTGGAACTCTCCTGTGCAAGTTTGAAAGCACGTTCTCCTCTTCCTGTCCAACTTGCTTTTTCTTGTGGGAATGCTGTAATAGAGAGCAGAAGAAAATCCATTCAATAAGGGCTTTGTAATATTGGTCAAATGACCTTTCCCTCTGCTGTTTGTTTAAACTGCAGTCGTATCTTCGCCAAAAGGATTTATGCTTTACCATGTGCAGAGTGCCTCTTCTGAACAAATTGATTACTTGGAAAGGAATTTATATAGAAAGAGAAAGGGACTAGATAAATGAGTGTCAGTGTCCATAAAGTAATTGGGTGAAAGAACTCCAGCAGCGCTGTTGACCTGGAGTAGCTGGCAGATATAGACAGTCTCCTAGCTTTTATGTGAAAGGTAAGTTTTAAACCAAGTTTATCAGGCTGTAACGAATCTGTTTCCTGCTGGTCGTCAGTGACTCAGAATGACGCAGGGAATCTGTGATTGTTGTATGAGAGATTTCCTAGGACTGTGAAGCTAGAACTTACTTGGAAGAGTAACTGCTAAAGCGTGATTTCTGTCAATCAAATTACAGAGGTTTTGGTTTGGGTTGGGTTGTTTTTGTTTGTTTGTTTGTTTGTTTGTGGGTTTTTGGTGGGTTGTTTTTTTTTCTTTTCCTCTAATAATTTATGATAAAAATTTAAAGCTTTTGATGAAAGTTGATGTTATGTTTGGCAGATGGGTTTGTCCCTTAAACCCAGGGTATTAAAACACAGTATATTTCTTCAGCTTTGTATATTTATAGTCTTCATATTTGTATTACTATGGGTGTTTCTCAATGATGAGAGCAATGCAATAAAAATAAAAGTAAATCATTCTAAAATAAAACGGCTTTCAGGCTAATGATTGACTTAAGAGCTATGCATTAATGAAAGTGCTGAATGACAGTTCAATTATTGAGAAAATATATTTAGGGACAAATGAAGATTTGGGTCAGAAAGGCAACAGCAGTGCTTGCTTTAGATGTTAGGTACCTTTTTCTTTTTCCCTTTTTATTTTTTTTTAATAAGACAATGTTAGAATATTAAATATGGAATGCAAGTTACCACATTTAAGTCAATGATCTTAAAGCAATATATTAAAATTTCATTGTGCTATCTTCTAGAAAACTTAAAGCACCCTGCTAAGTATTATCCTTGTCTTAGTAAAAGCAAATGAAAAGAATTATTTTGGGGATAACTGAGTCAAGAGAAATCTGGGATATCCTTGGGAGCAGAAAACAAATATGAAGCAGTTGAACCATTAAAGAATCAGTGTTAGCTGGTGTAGGGTTTTGTTTTGCTTTGTTTGTTTTGGTTTGTTTTATTTTATTATACAGCAAACCTTTACAATCACTAAAGATTCTGGAGTAAAAAAGTTGTTAAGCAGATGTTGTACTAGAAGATCGGTCCAGTTCCTTAGATGTATTTGTCTCATTTAAATGATTTACTATCATTAAAAAAAAACTCTTTTAAAAAACCCCACATCAACAGCAGACATTAAGTTTACTCATGCTAAAAGCAAGAATATATCACTTATTAAAATTTAAAACAAAGATGCTGACAGTTGATGAATGATAAAATCTGTATTCTTTTTGTATGTGGCAACAATACATACCTATGAAAATGCATGGGGTTTTATGGATTGTAGATAGCATATAAAGATATTGGACAAGGTGGGAAATGGAATTCCTGAATTTCAGAGGCTTGCTGTCTTGCCTGACTTGTTTGCAATACCTTCAAATCAAATGCACCTTTTGAAAATTTGTTTTGAGACAGCTTCTGCCACCTGTGTGAATCCTTGTTTTATCTATTGGCATGTCTGAAACTTATGATCTATTTTTTGCATTGGATGCTTACTTAACATTTCTATTTTATCTCTGATTTCTTAAGGTTTGTCATAATGCTTTGAAATATTTTTGAGGCATTTCTGAAGACAAGGCTAATTTGGTGGTCTGTACTATGAGATGGCAACATGGATTGAGAGAAAAACAGTGAAGCTGGTGAAGGACTTAGAGAGCAAGTCTGATGAGGAACAGCTGAAGGAATGGGGTTGTTTAGCCTAGAATAGCGAAGGCTCAGGATGATCTTACCACTCTCTACAGCTAATTGAAAGGAGGTTTAGTGAGGCAGGGGTGGGTCTCTCAGAAGAAGAGACAACAGCTTCAAGTTGTGCCAGGGAGGTTTAGACTGCATGTTAAGAAAAATTCCTTCACAGAGAGAGTGATCAGGCATTGCAGCATTCTTCCCAAGGAAGTGTTAGAATCAACCTCCCTGGAAGTATTCAAAAAACATGTAGACAAGGCACTTAGTAACATGGTTAGTGGTGGACATGGCAGTCCCGGGGTAATGGACTTGATGATGTTAAAGGTCTTTTCCAGTCTTGCTGATTCTATGAAGTGGACTTAAGAGAGCACAGACAAAATCTATAGCTTTCACTATACTGGTTTTATTTCATAACACACAAAGAACTCGTGCTGGAAGTAGTCAGCTGTAACATCTTCCACTGTTCTGAATTATACAGGTACTCGGGGTGGGGAGGGGGAGCAACTCAAGCTGGTTTTCAGAAGTATTTTGCTATACTTCATATGGGAGCTAAGATCTTCAGAAGTAATTTATTCTGTGTTGCTGTTATTTATTCTGTGTTTGCTAATTATTACTACATTTTTGGATGGAAAGTGGCTCTTAGTAAAAAGACTGGTAAGTTGCTGTACTGTGTAATACTCTAGAGCCAGCTCTCAGACCCTGGGCTTCTTGCACTAGATTGCTTTTGCCCCAGACTGGGAATAAATTACTACTTTTTTTTTTTTTTTTTTGATTTGTTCTCCATCCCCACCTGTAAGTGTGTGTAGATCTTTAGAAAATATCTTTTTAAGTGTTGCATTCTGCACTGTGAAAGGCAAATGTGTGTTATTACCAAAGGGAGTAGCATCCACTTCAGCTGCTGCTGTTCAGTTTGACAGTGATCATGAATCAAAGCCATCCGCTGTCACAATTCAGACTGGTGTATTAAGTGAAAGAAACGGTAATTTGCATTAGTACGTCTGGCTTTGAATGGCAGCAACTGAAGTGGTCAAATTGTCTTATTTTAGTGAGTTTCTCTGCCGTTTGCCTGTAACTTCTGGCTTGCAAAACTTTTAATCCAGCTCAGCTTATGTTGCTTGAGTTTGCAAGCACCATTCTGGTCTGCCATTCCCAAGGGCAGAAGATTAATTCATTTTTAATAATAGCAATAAGAATAATAGAAAGATTGAGTGCGCCCTCAGCAAGTTTGCCGATGACACCAAGCTGTGTGGTTCGGTTGATACATTGGAGGGAAGGAATGCCATCCAGAGGGACCTTGACACGCTTGTGAGGTGGGCTGATGCCAACCTGATGAAGTTTAACCATGCTAAATGCAAAGTCCTCCACCTGGGTCGGAGCAATGCCAGGCACAGCTACAGATTGGGCGGGGAGGAGATTGAGAGCAGCCCTGCAGAGAAGGACTTGGGGGTGTGGGTTGATGAAAAAATGAACATGAGCCGGCAGTGTGCGCTTGCAGCCCAGAAGGCCAACCGTATCCTGGGCTGCATCAAAAGGAGTGTGACCAGCAGGTCGAGGGAGGTGCTCCTGCCCCTTTACTCTGCTCTCGTGAGACCTCACTTGGAGTATTGTGTGCAGTTCTGGTGTCCTCAACACAAAAAGGACATGGAACTGTTAGAACAAGTCCAGAGGAGGGCCACGAAGATGATCAGGGGACTGGAGCACCTCTCATATGAAGATAGGCTGAGAAAATTGGGGCTGTTCAGCCTGCAGAAAAGAAGGCTGCGTGGAGACCTCATAGCAGCCTTCCAGTGCCTGAAGGGGGCCTATAGGGATGCTGGGGAGGGACTCTTCATTAGGGACTGTGGTGAGAGGACAAGGGGTAATGGGTTTAAACTTAAAGAGGGGAGGTTTAGATTGGATCTGAGGAAGAAATTCTTTACTGTGAGGGTGGTGAGGCCCTGGAATGGGTTGCCCAAGGAAGTTGTGAATGCTTCATCCCTGGCGGCGTTCAAGGTGGGGTTGGACATAGCCTTGGATGGCATGGTTTAGTGGGAGGTGTCCCCGCCCATGGCGGGGGGGTTGGAACTAGATGATCTTGAGGTCCTTTCCAACCCTTACTATTCTATGATTCTATGATTCTGTGGTCTGGGGCTACCATGGGACATATGACATGGTTCAGAATACTTTTCAAATAAGAAAGCTGTTTCTGAAAAATCTGGAGGGGAGGTAGTTCCTAGTGGAAACTAAAAAGTTGATTATTAATCCTTCTTTTCTAATAATAACACCAGCTGAATCTTGTATGTTAGTGATTATAATGGGCATAAAATGCCAGACCAGAACTTAGAGTTTGATGCTGGGCACAGGTAAAAGAAGCAGTAATTTTTGTATGCGTATTCAGCTTTCTAAATGTAGAAGGAATATGATTTGACATAAATATTATGCCATAGCATTAAAAGTCTACGTATGTATTCCTTTTCATTGCTTCGGTAATATCCTCTCTTGATTATTTTTTCCTTGCCGAATTAGCTATTTCCATTGACAAGCTCCATCTCTATCTCCAACAACTCAATCCAGTTATAATGACACTTGCATAGATTAGGTATCATGTCCACATTCTAGAAACTTATCTTGATTTCATCAATTTTATCATTAGTAGTGGGGAATGAAAAGGCACTATGTGATTGCAGTGGTAATAGTTTAACACTGCATATATTCAACTACACTGTTACTGAAAACTGTCACAACTCTAAAAAAGCTGCATAAATATGAAATGAGTTACACTTTTTGGTGAAATAGCTTTGTTTTACATAACATGTTTATACAGGTTTTTTTTTTTTTTAATTCTTTTGACACAGAGTGAAATAAACAGAAGTGATTTCTAATTTTTAAAATCAATTATTACTCCTAGTTAATGTTCGTTTGCATATGTGTAAATTTTGAATTTTGTCTGTTTTTGACACCTCAGATATTTTTCCTCAAGTTTCCCAAGGTCTGTTTTGAAATATGGGATTATTTGTCCATATACAAAGAACTATCATACATTTTTAAACACATAGAATATTCGCACTCATTTAGCTTAAAACAAATTTAAAAGACAAAGTAAGTATATTTGTTATGAAAAAGCAACATCCTGTGGTGTCAATTGGAAACCTTATTCTGGGAAGAATAGTTTTGCTGTGGCCAGAAAACAAAACAAACAAAACCTTCAATTACATTATTATTGTTGTTCTTGTTGTTGAAAAGAATTAGTTAAATTTAATTTTAAAAATTCCCTCTCTGCATCTGCCCTGGATCCAATATGTTCTGATTCCTTCTTGGATACCTTCACTAAGCTGGCTTTATGTTCAGACATTTAACAGTATTTACATTTGTCTTAGAAGGCTTACCATACTTTTCCTCCATTCCCAGTAGCAACCTCATTTGATTTACATATCTGCTTTGGTTCAGTTGATTCTTGAGCAGTTCTTGCTCGTATTTATTTTGTATGTATCCACGTGCAGATTGCAATTTGAAGCCTTGAAGTTTAATTTGCAGAAGAAATTTTTACTGCCTATCTATGAATAAGAGTCAGTCTTCCTTATTAACCAGTCTTATAACAATCACTTCATGTTGCAGTATGTGACTAACATGTTACATATGTATTTTGTAAGTAGCATACTGAATGCTTCATAATAATTTCGTAAATAATAGAACTCAAATGTTTTGATAGTAAAATCTTTTACTGCATTTTTGCATAGCGTGTTTTTTATGATTTAGGTATGTAATAACCCTAATTTGATGTTCTGCTGCATACTGTTGTCTGACTGCTATTTTGCTTTAGTAAAATTTGAGTGCCCAGAACTGGACATTTGTGAATGGAGTAAATGTCAGTCATTTACACTTTAATTATAAAATATTAGTACATGAAATACATGCTGAATAAAATGTCTTCTGAACCTAATTGCATCATGTAGCTGAATATTGATTGGGCTGTTATCCAATCTTATCTTAGACTAGCCATTAGTTACTAAGTCAATTTTTAGCTTCAGGGACGCTTTATGCTAAAGTAATGATTAAACACAACTTTCATCTATTGCAGCCTAACTTAGTTATATCTCACCAAAGCAAGAGCTTTTGTGAATGTCTACACATGTTCATATAAGCACAGACTCTGGCCCAACGTATTCACCTTTACTGTAGCATTGCCTAAATTTTTTATGGTATAGGAGTCTTTACTGGAAAGGGTTGTATGGAATTATGAAAGTTATAATTTACTTAAGTCATGTGAAGTTGATACCACAAGGCAGCTCCATATCCTGTAGCCATTCAGGATGGCAGCCCACGCTACCTTAGGGGCATAGCATGCTGTTATGTTTCATGACACCTTTGGCCCTAAGATTGAATGCTTTTAGCTTCCTCTGATCTTTTGAGAGAGTGAAATGGTTTTGGACTCTACCACATTGCTTTGATCCACATTTTTAGCTGTGGTAATTGTTTCGTTTGAATACGGCTTCACTAAGGGGAAATCCTGCCTGACCAATCTGGCGGCCTTCTATGAAGGGGCTACAGAACTGATGGACAGGGGTAGAGCAGTTGATGTCATCTACCTGGACTTGTGTAAAGCCTTTGACACTGTCTCCCATGACATCCTTCTCTCTAAGTTGGAGAGACATCAATTTGATAGGTGGACCACTCGGTGGATAAAGAACTGGCTGGATGGCCGCACACAAACACCCTTCCTTTGTCACACCAGGGAAAGGTAATAAAACTTTAGACCGTAGTGAAAACTGGGGGAAGGAAGACAATGAACTTCAGTGAGGAGAAAAAATAAAAGAAGGCAGGCGCCAGATGTGGAGAATGAAGGGAGGTGGTTAATGTTATTCCCAGAAAGTTTTAATCTTCATATTAATTAAGTAATTTGTAGGAAATTGCATATTAGATCAAATAAGTGACCTAGTTTGCCTGTTACACTTCTTTCGGCAGTTTTCAGTTTAGATGACTCCTGTAGACAAACCTGGAAATTAAACCAATTAGAAGTTGATGGATGCAACTGAATCTTCACATCCTTTAATTAAAACTGCACTTTCAATTACTTCTTTAGACTTTATATATTTCATTTATATGTGTGCATATATATGTATAACTATATATATTGGTATATGCGTATCTGTGAATATAAACAGTGAGCTCTTCACATAGTCTTTGTACCAGACTGAGCACATGTACCTATTGGCCATTTCTGCATTGTCTAAAGCAGTCTAAATTTTTTTACTTTATTTTTATATCTGCTGCCTTCTCTGCTCATTCACTAAACTTAACATCTTCTGTACCTTCTAAATGGAAATTGCAATTTATGTTCTTCAGTTGTGTTTACCTCTTTAGCTTTTCTTTGTCAATTACTCTTGTAGATGCTCCTATTTAAAGATGAAACTACAGAAAAGGTAGAAAACTGCATACCAGATGGTGCCTAAATCAAAATGAGAACACTACTATGTCAAGCTTTTGCAACTTCTGTATTTTCACAAGGTCAGTACTGCTGACAGAGACACTTAAGACTGAAAAATTTAGCATTGCAAACATTTTAAAAAAAAATCAGCAGGACAGATTTGCAAAACTGACAGACTATTTCCCTTGAGTTTTCTTATATAAGCTTTTACCTTAAACTGGCAGTTCCAAAGGTAGCAGAATGTTACAGTAATTATGTGTAAACCAACATTCATTGCCTACATGAAACACAGTATTAAAATAGAACTGAAAACTTAAAATGTTAGATGTTGGGGTTTTTTTCGAACTCTGCGTTGTGTTCACTTTTATTTAGACTGCGTTTGTTTTTTTTTTTTTTTTTTTTTGCTCCTTATTACAATTCACCCAGAAAATCATCTTTTGCAAACCAGAGTATGCATTGTTTGTGTTTGTGGGATTTGGATGAGTACATATTTAAATAAGGAAACATAATATGGGGATGGGAAAATATTCTTTGTTTGCCAGTAAAGTACGTGAGCAATCACTGGAACATATGGAAATCCTTATTTGATTAAAAAGCAATAGCTATGTTTTATTACACTGAAACAAGAAAAGCTGGTGCTTGGAAAGCTTTTGGTTTGGGTCTAGCTTCCACTGCTTGCATCTGTAAAGTTCCTGGGTTTGAATGCTGAAAGAGAAGGACCATGTACAAAACAGAAAATCTTATGATTGAGGTCATTAGTAAAAGAAGCATAGCAGTTGTTGAATGTGTTTTGGCAAAACCCAATTACTGAGTGTATTTCATCTTTGTAGCTTTTCCAAGTGTGTTGGGTAGGCTCAGTACCTCTCACTGTTGTGGGAGCTGCTGCTTTAAATTAAAAAGTTGCATATTCTGGGCTTGGCATGAATCTGCTCTCTTTACAGACTTATTTTCCAGCTTAAAAGACAGTTCCTCAGCAATAACATGAGGAATATGATCTCCGTGGTAAGAAATAGAAAAATAGTGAATAGAGACAGAATATGTTGCTTTTTCTCAGTCTATGAAAATGTGGTAAGGAAGAAACAAGCTGGTTGCCAACTGAACCTAGGAACATAATAACAGCCATATAATGGACATATTGCAATTTTTGTCATCATTTTGATGAGTTGACTGATGCATGCAATGACTTCTTCTGCTGTCTGGTATTTCCTATCAGTGGTGTGACCTTTGCAAGTCAGGCTGACAGCTTTATTGAAAGTGAATGTCTAACCACATATGTAATTTTTTGTTCCATATGGTTATAAACACACAATTATTCAGTGCATTAAAATTAGAAAAAAGAAAGAAAGAATCATGATCATCTTACCATGAATTTTTTTAACCATTGAGGAACTGAGAAAAAGAAACTAAATGTATGCTGCCAACTGAATTGATGCAGAATGCAAGACCTTAGAGGAAAAATGTATTTTACTATATAAAAATTTCTAAAATACATTTAGTTCATGGAGCTGGGTGGGGAAATCTGGTAATGGACACAGAAATCTTGTCCTTTATTAATGAAGTTTGCAATCAAAATAGTAAGAAATCAGACAGGACTTGGACTATGTTCTTTCCTCCTTGCTAGTTGCTCAGATAGTAGGACAAGGCTCTGTTTCATCACCTAACCTACAATTTCTTTCTCGCTAATTATAATTATTGCTGTTATGTGATAGCTTAATGAAATAGAGAACATTGGATAAAACCCATTTTCCCCTATAACCTACTGGTAATAAGCATGTGAATAACTCCAGGTGAGCCAAAACTGTTGTTTTTTAATCCCTAAATTTCACAAATCTTATTTACTTCAGTTGTATCATCATGCCAGCATGTATCTGTATTTTTCTGTAAGCTGCAATTTTTCTTTATAGGAAGAATCTACACTGTAATTCATGTGTAAAAATAAGTGGATACATTTGGTGCAAGCTGTGAAGATTACTTGTTTTTATTTATTAGATGTAGCACACAGTCACAAATATTTCAAATTTTCATAAGGGTACTTGTATTTGTAGGTACTGCATAGTGCCCGAGTATTAACTTGAAATACAGAAGAAGCACTGAAAAACTTGAATATTCATTATTTCTCATCTTGACTATAAACAAGGTATAAGTGGCTACCCACATAAAAATTGAATTATATATGTCTACTAAAAATAATTAACAGAATATGTTTGTTAAGATGGATGAAATACAAATCCAAAATCTTATTTTAACTGTGGTTCCCTGTTGGGTGATAACTTTGTTCAAAGTTCAGATACCATTATCTTTGGGGATAACGCAAGCCAACAGGTTAGGTGTCTCATGCATACACTGTGTTTTTTATCCTGTCAGTTCATTACTGTATGTTTGACTTTCCTTTGAAAAACATTCTTTCTTTCTATCACTGCCCTTGAGCCACTCTGTGCCAGTGTTATTTATACTGAATAGTAGGTACTTACTCAGAACTACTCTGGTTGACTGAGGATTGTTCACACATTAACTACTTTGCATATTACGAATGATGATGTATTGATACTTACTGCTTTTAACTCAATTTTGAGAGGAGTAAGACCTAAATTAAGAAAAATTAGAGATACCAACAATGAAGACTTTAATTGTCTTTTAAAATTTATTTATTTCAGCACATTGTTTAATAGCTTCATTAAAGATTTGGCAATACTAACTGTGTCAATAATATTTGGGTTCAAACACCTTCTTTTAAAACTTTCTTCTTGGTCCATTTGCAGCTGTAGATTGTTTTCTGTGTTTTTATTTAAATCTTTTAATAATGTCAGTCTCTTTGCAGGGGTTCTTTAAAAGAACCTGATTTGCAAAAGATGCACAATAACTGTCACAGATTATTTCCCTGCCTTTTCAGTGCTCTGATAAAGAAGAGTTTTTTATCAGCAGGGTATAACTTTAGAATTCACATTCTGAACAAAGGAATACATGTGTTTATGTATTTCATCCTTGTTTTATTTTTTTTTAGGCAATAGTTATTTAATCTACATGTATGTTTTCACTACAGCTTGCGACCAAAATTTTCTAATTGTGACAAAGAATCCATCTGTGTCTGATGACTGTGAATTGTTCTGATGCTGAAGGTTGCCACACCACTGCAATACAGATTGTTATATGTAGGTAGCACAAAACTTATCTTGTCATTGTCACATCTCTTTTTTTTTTTTTTTTAATAAGCAGATTGTGTTCCCGAATAAGCAGCACTTCTGTCACTCTCACTTGACCTTCTGGTTGTTAGGTGGGTGTGGGGTGTTAATCCTCATTAAAATAATGAAGGGTAGCCACTGCTACCTCTTACAGGCTAGATCAGTGATGAGCAGAAAAAGTAGGTATTTTAATAATAATAAACAAATTTTAATAATAAAAAGTATTTTAATTCCATGATTTAATTAAGGAAGCTGGGAAGGAATTGTCACAGTAACCCCACACTCCACCCACAAAAAGAAACTGCTATTTAAATTTTGTTGTCGAGTGTTGGTGGATTTTTTTCTTTTAAGTTCTAGACTATTGGTTTTAAGGCAACTTTCAATTCAAAGAGCTCTCTTCCTCTAATTTCTTGCTACCTGTTAATTTTCAAGAATTTTGGTAAAATTTGAATTCCATAAGAATTCATAAAGTTATTTAGGTGGGAAACTCTTGTAGATTCGATTAGATTTGTTTGAATGTTTAAATTTCTGTACTAGTGATAAAAGATGGCCTCTTTTCGTAAAAATGTCTTGTAAGAGTGCCAGGAGTAGAGCATGACAAGTTCAGAAAACAGGCAACTAGGAGCTTGAGTAAAAGTTGAAATATATTCATAACTTGCTGCCTGATGCCTCTATGATTCTTTCTGTTGAAGATTTAGCTTTGATTATTCCAATTTCCCAGAATATTCGTCATTATCTGGAACAATTAAGTAGAACATTTTATAATTAATTTTAAATAGCTATTATATGTGTTCTCTCAGATATTTAGTAACATTATTCATAGTGTATAAATATACATATGCTTATAATGTATAATGTCTTTTTTGTAATATCCTACGAGTTGTTTAATGTCTGTAGTACTCAAAAGCTCTGCTCTAGGTAAGAATTCCTTCCTTATTTAGCATAAGGCAATTTAATATTCTGATTCATTTGAAGAATAAGTTGGTTTTAGGACCGGCTAAAGCAGGTTAAATTGTTTTATTCTTGCTGGATAGATGAACTGTTCTTTCTTACCAGGTCCACAACTAATTTTCTTCTCCATTTGTGGCTGCTGTGAGGTATGTTTGAATTCACATCGTATCTTTTATTACTTCAAAACAACTTGTTGTTTTTGTGCATATATTCATGCATGCGGTTGATTGTCAGTTGGGTCTCTGACAGCCTCTGATGATTGCATTTCCTGGAACTTATCCTGAAGTTGTAAACTCTGACTGGCGCACAGCATTTCATTATATTTATTATGTTTTGCGTATGTTTAATGTCTGACAATTTACATGTTAATATTATACTACGTAACACGGAACAACTACTGCACTTGCAGGTTTGTATTTTCTGCATGTTATTGAAAGAGGTATGCCTCAAGACGGTTTGTAATAATTCTGCACTGAAGGCAAAAATCAGAAGGAACAAAACTAATCTAACACAGCTTCAACTCAAGTGAAACAGTGAAAACATGAACTTAGGTTCATTTGTGAAGTAGACATAATTTGGGATTAAATATTATAGTGTATGTAATCATAACTGCTCCTTAAACAACTGGAGCACTGCTGTTGTAAATACTGAACCATAAAGATGTTGAAAAAAAACACTGAGATTTTCTTCGGGTTTGTGGTTTTTTTTGTTTTGTTTTGTTTTGGTTTGGTTTGGTTTTCTTTTTGTTTTGTTTTTGTTTTTTTTCCCCTTCAGGGATTCAGTACAAGTTTGTAAAAGCATAGTATCATTGAATTTTGCTCACGCTGAAAATGAGAATGTTTCTTGATCTGATTTAAGATAATGTGTTATTACTGTTATTCATACATATTTGACCTATTGGAAGTTAATCCTGCTAAAATTAGAAATTCATTATTCCTGTCACATATCTTTGAATTAGAAAAAGTCTTAAACATTTGGTTAGTGTGGAGTTGGCTCTTGCATTTACATGTCTATGCTGCAGGAATGCTCTGATGACAGGGTGTTACTACTCAGGTACTGAGTCTCTCTTTCTTCCTTTCTTTCCCATTTATCTCTTCTTTTCTTTGGAGAGAAATACTCCTATGTATGAAGGTCCATTTATAAGAAAAAGCTGTTATGATTTTACTTGTTTCCAACCTCTCCCCACTTTTTTTTTTATTTTGACTCTCTCCCCTTTCTCTGCGGTACTTTAAAAGTCCATATTTCCAGCACATAGCCCGGGGGTTTTTAGAGGCTTTTTACTTTATTTCTTCATTGTTATCATCATTATCATAATTATTTTATTTTATTCCTAACATCTAGCTTTATTTTTAATGACCAGGACTTTTAAAGTGGAACAATATTTCTCATGAGAATTTCCTACAATGTATATGATTTTTCTTGATACTGAAATGGGAGCTGATTACCTTTGAATCTAGCCAAGAATTTAGGAAAATTTACCTTTTAATTAACTCTTTGCCTAATAAGCTATCTTTGGCTTTAAGCTCTGTGCATCATGAAGTGTTTCTTTGGTCTTGGGCCAGGAGATTCAGCACTGTGCACAATCATATCCTTGATTTTCGAGTGTGCCATTATTTCTCATAAGGCTAATGCCATAAATTTCTTCATACTTTACTGCAGAGAATGGGCAGCACACTCCCTTGAGTTTTCTCTTAAAACAGTCAGCAAAATGTTGCAGAGTTCCCAGGGTTTATTTGAGTTCCCCCAGTGACATGTAGGCTTATTCCAGGAAGGATGTTGCATCTTAATATCTCCAGAATCTTGTAAATGCAAAAGAAAATATATAGCATGCAAGCTGCTGTTATTTCAGAGAGTTTCACATATTTTATATATATTTTATATGCTTGAGCAGTCATTTGATCATGTAGTATGATCTCCTGCATATTTAATGGCCAGAGGGCCATTAAGTTGTTCTCAGTTACCCATGCATTAGGATCAGTAGCTTGTGTCCTGTTGTCTTCGGGAGCCTCTAGAACAAACTTATTTATTTTTCAAAACTTCAGGCATTAAGTTTATTTTCTAAAGTCTGTAGTTAGCTGTGAGTTACCTGCATAATGTGATTTTCTGAAAAGGCTAGCAATTCAGCAACACCTGCTGAAGGATAAAGAATATCTACCTTAGCAAGTACTGGAGAGCGAAGGCTACTGCAGATATTTGCGCTATATTTTTAGATTAAAAAATAGAATCACAGAATCACAGAATCACAGAATAGTAAGGGCTGGAAAGGACCTCAAGATCATCGAGTTCCAACCCCCCCGCCATGGGCAGGGACACCTCCCACTAAACCATGCCATCCAAGGCTATGTCCAACCCCACCTTGAACGCCGCCAGGGATGAAGCATTCACAACTTGCCTGGGCAACCCATTCCAGGGCCCCACCACCCTCACAGTAAAGAATTTCTTCCTCAGATCCAATCTAAACCTCCCCTGTTTAAGTTTAAACCCATTACCCCTTGTCCTCTCACCACAGTCCCTAATGAAGAGTCCCTCTCCAGCATCCCTATAGGCCCCCTTCAGGTATTGGAAGGCTGCTATGAGGTCTCCACGCAGCCTTCTCTTCTCGAGGCTGAACAGCCCCAACTTTCTCAGCCTATCTTCATACGAGAGGTGCTCCAGTCCCCTGATCATTTTCGTGGCCCTCCTCTGGACTTGTTCTAACACTTCCATGTCCTTTTTATGTTGAGGACACCAGAACTGCACGCAATACTCCAAGTGAGGTCTCACGAGAGCAGAGTAGAGGGGCAGGAGCACCTCCCTCGACCTGCTGGTCACACTCCTTTTGATGCAGCCCAGAATACGGTTGGCTTTCTGGGCTGCAAGCGCACACTGCCGGCTCATGTTCATTTTTTCATCAACCCACACCCCCAAGTCCTTCTCTGCAGGGCTGCTCTCAATCTCCTCCCCGCCCAACCTGTAGCTGTGCCTGGGATTGCTCTGACCCAGGTGGAGGACTTTGCATTTAGCATGGTTAAACTTCATCAGGTTGGCATCAGCCCACCTCACAAGCGTGTCAAGGTCCCTCTGGATGGCATTCCTTCCCTCCAATGTATCAACCGAACCACACAGCTTGGTGTCATCGGCAAACTTGCTGAGGGCGCACTCAATCCCATGTTCCATGTCACCCACAAAGATGTTGAACAAGACCGGTCCCAACACCGATCCCTGGGGGACACCACTCGTTACCGGTCTCCAGCTGGACACTGAGCCACTGAGCACTACTCTTTGCGTGCAGCCATCCAGCCAGTTCTTTATCCACCGAGTGGTCCACCTATCAAATTGATG
Source organism: Amazona ochrocephala (assembly GCA_039720435.1). Classification (NCBI taxonomy): domain Eukaryota; kingdom Metazoa; phylum Chordata; class Aves; order Psittaciformes; family Psittacidae; genus Amazona; species Amazona ochrocephala. Next base: position 71,425,646 of record CM077879.1, read on the forward strand.
TCTCTCCAACTTAGAGAGAAGGATGTCATGGGAGACAGTGTCAAAGGCTTTACACAAGTCCAGGTAGATGACATCAACTGCTCTGCCCCTGTCCATCAGTTCCCTAGCCCCTCCATAGAAGGTCACCAGATTGGTTAGGCAGGATTTCCCCTTAGTGAAGCCATGCTGGCTGTCCCCAGGCACCTTGTTGGTTTTCATGTGCCTTAGCATGCCTTCCAGGATAATCCGCTCCAAGATTTTGCCAGGCACAGAGGTGAGACTGACTGGTCTGTAATTCCCTGGGTCATCCATTTTCCCCTTCTTAAAAATGGGGGTTATATTTCCCTTTTTCCAGTCATCGGGAACTTCACCTGACTGCCATGATTTTTCAAATATGATGGACAGTGGCTTAGCAACTTCATTTGCCAGCTCCTTCAGGACCCGTGGATGGATTTCATCCGGTCCCATGGACTTGTATACATTCAGGTTCCTAAGGTGGTCCCGAACAAGATCCTCCCCCACAGTGGGCCCAGGGTCCCCACCCTCACCATCCCCGCGTCTGCCTTCCAAGACTTGGGTGGTGTGGTCAGAGCATTTGCCCGTAAAGACTGAGGCAAAGAAGTCATTAAGAACCTCAGCCTTCTCCAAATCCAGGGTAGCCAGTTCTCCCGATAGCTTCTGGAGAGGGCCCACGGTGTCCCTAACCTGTCTCTTATCGGCAATGTACCTATAAAATCCCTTCCTGTTATCCTTAACATCCCTAGCCAAGTTTAATTCTAAGTGGGCCTTAGCTTTCCTAACCTGGTCCCTAGCTTCCCGGACAACATCCCTGTATTCTTCCCAGGCAGCCTGACCTTGCTTCCACCTTATAGAAGCCTCTTTTTTCCTTCGAATTTTGCTCAGCAGCTCCTTATCCATCCAAGGAGGTCTCCTGGCCCTCCTGCTAAACTTCCTTCTAGTTGGGATGCATCGCTCCTGAGCTTGCAGCAGGTGATCCTTGAATATCAACCAACAGTCTTGGGCCCCCCTGCCCTCTAGGGCTGTATCCCATGGAACCTTACTGAGCAGGTTCCTGAAGAGGCCAAAGTCTGCTCTCTTGAAGTCCAGGGCAGTGAGCTTGCTGCACGCTCTTCTCACTGTCCTGAGGATCTCGAATTCGATCATCTCATGATCGCTGCAATCAAGGCTGCCCTGGAGCGTTACATTCCCAACCAGCCCTTCCCTGTTGGTGAGGACGAGGTCAAGCATGGCACCTCTCCTTGTCGGCTCCTCTATTACTTGCAGAAGGAAGTTGTGTTCCACACAGTCGAGGAACCTTCTGGATTGCTTGTGCCGGGCCGTACCATCCCTCCAAAAGATATCAGGGTGGTTGAAGTCTCCCATGAGAACAAGGGCCTGCAAGCGTGAGGCTGCTCCTATCTGCCTATGGAGCGCTTCGTCCAGCAAGTCCCCTTGGTCAGGCGGTCTGTAACAGATCCCCACAATAATGTCACCCATCACTGTTGTCCCTTTAACCCTGACCCACAAACTCTCTGTCGACTGCTCACCTGTCCCCAGACAGAGTTCCATACTCTCTAGCCTATCCCTAACATAAATAGCAACTCCCCCTCCCCGTCTGCCAGGCCTGTCTTTCCTAAAGAGCCGGTAACCTTCCATTCCAACACACCAGTCATAGGTGCCATCCCACCATGTTTCTGTGATGCCTATGATATCATACCCCCGCAGATGTGCACACATCTCTAATTCCTCTTGTTTGTTCCCCATACTACGGGCATTTGTGTAGAGGCATTTGAGCCGAGATCCCATTGAAGCCGGCTCATTGGCTGGAGCAGCTGGAATATCCCTACATTGCTCCGAACGTTTACTATAGGTGCTACCAACCGACTGGGTGTGTTGGGATGGAATGCCGCCCCCCTCCCCCAACACATCTAGTTTAAAGCATCCTTGACCAGCCTGGCAAGCCTCCTACCAAATCCACTCTTCCCCTTCTTTGTCAGACCAGCTCCACCAGCCCCCAGTAGACCTGGCCTACTATATTGAGTCCCATGGTCAAGGTACCCAAACCCCTGACTATAGCACCACCCTTCTAACCATTTATTAACCTGCGCAATCCTCCTAGCCTTTTCAAGGTCCTGCCCTGTATCCTGGAGAATTGACGAAAAGACAGTCTGAGCTCCAGAGCCCCTAACCACCTCTCCCAGAGCCCTGTAGTCCTTCTTTATAGTCTCTGGGCTACTGCTATCTATATCAGTAGCACTCACATGTATTACCAGGAGTGGGTAATAGTCAGTGGGACCGACTAGAGCAGGCAGCTTCTCGGCCACATCACTGATCCGAGCCTCTGAAGTTCCATCTAGCAAGGAAACAGCTTTTTATTTTTTCCCTCTTTCATAGACTATTGCTCTCTCTTATGACTGTCAATACAGTTAGTCTAGATATAAAATCGCACAATTAGTTGACAGAATATTTTTCGCCTGACATTGATTCTATCATTGTTCCAATAACTGAAGAACAATCATATAAGATTAGTGTAAAAAAAACCCCAAACAACTTTGTACCTACTTATTTAACATGGCAGTTGACGATTTGTTGTCTTACTTGAAGCTACCGGTATGTAGAAACACTTTCAAACTCTTGTAAGTCCACTCCTGTTCTCAGTAACATCAGTCAATTATTTTCCTTTGATAGAAACAGAATGTGAAGCAGGATTTTCCATTTAGTTTTGCTGTGAATCCTTTTTCGACAATGAACTTTTTTTCCTTTTAAAAATTAAATTAGATTTACATTTTAAAGTAATAATTACTAAAAGGAAATATAGAGAAATAAGATATTAATGCCCAAAGAATCCAGGAAACGTAACACTATTGAATGGTGATTTGCTTGCTGGTTGGCTTATTAGTGTGTGATGTTGCTTCATGGCAAATGTTATGCTGATTGTACTGAGCATACAGATGTACGACAGGTTATGCTGTTTATGCGTGATTAAGTTAAATACAGAAAAGTCATCAAAACCCTGATTTATTTCAGCTTTTACTAACAGTTTTTTTTATTGTGTAAATGTAACAATATACCAAAAAACATAGAGTGCAAGTCTTACAATTGTTAACATCTATTTTATATTTTTATTTAATTCAATTTTGGAAGAAAATGCAAGGATATATAAGAATGCTAACAGTTTTGATGGTATTTATAATTGTACATCCTAGTGTGGCCAGAGTTTCTATTTTTTGGTAGTTGTTTTCCTTCCCATAGATGTGTTTTTCTTCTGTTTTCCTTCTTCTGTGATTCATTTTCTTTTGCTCTTTCAAGGAGGTTATTATTATTTCATGCCAAAAGCTTGACCTGTGTACATTTTTGATATGTTTGCTGAGTACTTAATGTTAACAGTTCTGACTAGTTTTGTGAGATTATCAGCTGTACATATAATCCTGAATAAAAACTTGCATTTATTCCTGATCTCTAAAATAGCAAAAAAAAAATCCAAATGCCAAACCAGTAGAAACAAGGCTTTTTATGGGTTTAGCTTAAGTTCAATTTGTTATGAAAACATTTATTTTTTCACTTTTCTTGTTTTGATTATGGATTTATAAGTACTGCTATTTTATTAGCAGATACAAGATAAATACATGATGAATCTTCTGCTCTCTAGTTGTATGGTTTGAGCTGAGTACTCAGTTTTTGACAAGAGAACATAGTTCACTACTGGCAAATTAAAAGATGTGAATAAAGTGGGAAGGGACGCACACATAGAAAATTTGTAACTAGATCTTTCGACTCTAAAATATTTTGTGTTCAGCTCGTTCAAGCTACTCCCATTCTGAAATTTTTTAGTAAAATGAGAAGGAGGCACTTTGGACAATTTTCCTGATAATCCAAGCAGTCACCTGTGATGTGTAAGAGTGAAATGGCAATTCTGTATTCTACATAACTGTAGGTGGTCCAGGTAAAGGGTTGTGTGTTCCACAGTCTGAATCAATATAGTAACCACTGGTTTTATAAACTCTAGGTTTTTTTTCATGTTGGTCCAATGAGTACTGAGCTTCCTCTGTAGTTTACCTGCAAGATTTGAGAGACTCAACAATGAATATTGAGATGGTTTCAAAGTAAGAAATGGGTCATCTGCTCTTTTTCTAGATTTCATACCATGCACTGTTTTTAAGAATTTTACCCCCAAAATTTCTTCCCTGAGCTGCATAGAGCTTTTGCGTTAAAAATTCTTGACACTAGTGGAGATTTCCCATGAGAATTTTTTATATGAGTAGATCATGTTTTCTGATTAAAACAACCCCCCAAACTTTCTGCTTTATTAAAGAAAAACATATTATTCTGATCAGCTCAGGAATTTATGAAGGCACACATACATCGCTGTTAATCTTCTGGGGGGTTTTGTTTCCAAATTTTGTAATTAAAATAAGTGATATAAGTTTAACAGTTTGTCAGAACTATATGTAGGGGAGTTTTTTACTGCTATAGAATTCTACTATCTTGGTAGGTTTTTGTACATTATTAACCTTTTCTAGCATCCATCTGTCTTTGCTAAGGATTCCTAATTTTGAAAATTCTACACTTCATAAAAGCTCAAAATACAAGACGCGAGGAGGGAAGGAAGGGGGAACGAGGAAACCAGCCCAGCCTGAACTTTTAGGCTTGATCATACGTAAAGGTGAAACAATCCTTTTTTTCTGAGAAGTGTGAAAAACACACTAATTTTTCAAAAGTAAGATCTGTAAATACTTTTCCTTGAGGCCTGGAAAAGAGTGAATTAGTTTTTTGAAAAATCTGCACTGTTTTTATAGTTCTGTGACCATATACCTATTAATGGTCTGCCAACTCTAATCCCCAAACCATATCTAAATACATGCAAACATTATTTTTTTAAATGAGGAACTGCTTTCTGTTGTATTATATTTTATTAATTTCACTCCACTGGGTTTTAAGTCCTGTTCCTTTAAATTTCAATGTAAGAAGGCACATGAGCATTGGGCCATTGAGACTTATTTCTCCTGATGTCAAAAGAATTTATATGGAGGGAAAACTGAAACAAAATTGCAGAAATATATATAAAATACAATATGCAAAATAGTCCCATTAAACTCTATAAATCATAGTTAATTGGGCTGAGGCTTGCTTTAATTTAATTAGTTGTGTCTCTCTGGCACTTAATGACCAGAATATGTTCTGGTCATAAGGTCATTGTTTCTATAAAATGCTAATGTTTTAAAGGTTTTCTGCCATTCCAATTGTCATTGCAACCATTAATTCCTGTGGTTTATAGGGTTAAACACAGTAGCTAGAAAAAAATTTTGAGTTCCTCTTATTGTAAACTTAGGATAGTAATAACAGTCCTAAGTTGGGTACAAGTAACTCTCATTGTCTTCCCTGGAAATGCAATTCCTTGTCATCCAAGTGCTTTTTATCCGAGAAATATGTTTCAATATGAAGAAACGGTATACCGGCTATTATATTTTTTTTAATTTGTCTTCAATTTTTTCATTGTCTCTAAACAGATTTTAAACTCCCTGAGACAGAAACTCTTTGTGAACAAAGCCCTAGCAATAATTATTCTTCTAAAGAAAATTACATGTAAGAATGTAAGATGGCGACAGCTCAAATAAGTATTTTTTTCTTGTCTTTTTTTCTCACTTTGTCTTTATACATGAAGTATCACTTCTATTTAGCATACACTAAAAAATAGTATTTGTCTGCTAGTTAGATTTGATGTCACATGTATGTAGCCAATAAATGCAGTAAGATGAAGTTCATTATTGCTTTTAAAATACTTTGGTATTTTGCAAGTAGAGTTGGAAGTTTAGCTTTACAGAGAAATGAAGTAAATTGTATTTGAAACCTGGCGAACAACTTAAGGAGTTGCATGCTTAGGTATATAAACAAGTTTTTTTCAGAACTTTTGTTTTACAGCTCTGAAGGTATGGCTGAATTGCTAAAAACAAACCCAACAAAACAACCTTTTAAGCAAAGAGCAACAGCAATAGACGTTCCATGTTTATTAACGACTTCCACATATTAATTTCTCAGTTGAAAAATAAAAATATTATCTAGGAATTTGTAATCCTGCACACAACCCTAGGGCATAATTGTTAAGTACCCACTAGGCGTGTAAACTTATTCAAACAATAAGCCAAGTTCAACAACTCTTTTAATGATTTGAGACAGAATAAGGTCCAAACCACCAATAAATATTCTTGATCTTTGATTTTAAGAGCTATGATCCAATTCAAAGTGATTAGCAGAAGGAAAATGATTAAAATTTAAGGATTCCATAATATTATTCTAAGGCATTTTTCTTAATTTCCAATTTGCAGTTTCATTCTTCCCATGCTCTTTTCAGATGACTGTGGTGTGAATATAAATAAAGGTAAAGCTGTTTACACTTGACATTTCAAATAGTCCTTTTGTCTTGGGCACCGGTGAAGAAATACAAGATACAAGAGAATGCTGTAACTGCAAAATTTAGCTATCAATTCTTCTGGAAACTGCCAGTAATTTGTTTGGGGAGGCCATAGTTTTTTCTGACAGCTGACAACTGTCTTTAAAACTGTCATGGAAGCCCTATTGCCTTGCTTTTCCTTAAGAATGCAGGAAAGATTTTTTATTTATTTAAAAATTATACCTAATGCTGGACTTTCCTTCCTCCCAGATTTTTTTTTTTTTTTTTTTTGTGTGGATCTTTTTCTTAGGTCCAGTAAAATTTTATTATGTCTGAGAACAAGATTATCTTTAACAAGAGCCTCACTGAACTGAAGAAATTACTCACACTTAGGACTTTCTTCTACTCCTTGGTTTCTAGAGGACTTGGTATTTCCCGGTAAGCTTTTTTCCTGTATAGACTGATATATTTCTTCTGAGGGATCTGTTTAGAGTGTTTTGGGTTTTGTTGGGTAAAAGCTGACTTTTCTTGTCTTTAGACTTTTGTAATTTTTTTGCTTCATGAACATGATAATACTTCATTGTGTTGTATATCATTAATTTGACACAGTAAAATTTAACGCAAAGAAAACAAAATCAAATTCTTTTAGTAGCACTTCTTCCAAGCTGGCTAGTGCTACTCTATGCCCAGTCTCGCCTTATTGATCTGCCCTGTGTCAGAGCTCTGTTCCAGCTGCAGCAGTCCGACTAGCATGCAACTTGGCGGAGGCAAGAAGTGAAGTACTGGGAAGTCTTGATTTTTGGAGAGCAGCCCATTGTTGCATTAGCTCATGTAATGTTCTCCATGACATCAATGTCAAGTGAAATCAAGGAAAGAAAGGTTTTTGAAAAGGCCGGACTCTTAAGAATGGACTAACTCCTCTTTCTTTAATTTCTCTGTCAATGGTGGAACCGTAGTGGTGAAACATAACAGTATGGGAATATGAAAATTCTGTTGCAAATACAGAAATTTAGATCAAAATGTGCCTGCCTACATAGCAGAACTCTTCTGAGGTAATTGGTGATGTTGATGAAAATTATCTTCTGAAATAAGCATACATATTTAAGCATAAGCACATTGAGAGTTAAAAAAAAAACAAACTAGAATAATTCATTGTAATATATATCTATTTACTTTCTGTTTTGAAACTGAACACGAGGGCATGTAAAATTGTTTGAATGTCATTAGTATGGATGAAAAAATATTTTCAGGTTACACTGAACAGCAAATAATATTTACTTTTGTCACAACATACGCATTTTCTTCATATATAGAAGCACAAGAAGTAGTTAGTGTTTATGGTTGTTATAGTAAATAGTTGCAATGTTTTGATTTTGTAGGTTTGCATACTTCTATATCATTTTGAGCTAGCTTTGATGTTAAAATGAATAGTTGACATCAAAGTCTATTCCAGATCTGTTGCAGTAATCTTACCTAGTCGGCCACCCTGCATTAAAGGCACTTAAAAAGTGCCTTCAGTTCTACCTAAAAAGTGCCTTTAGCCAGTCAAAAACTTCATTTAATCTATCAGTACAACTATTAAGGCAATCTGTACAGATCTGTGAAACTGGTCCTGGCTTTAGGGTGTTTTAATTTAAAAATGAGGTAAAAACTAACGTGCTAAGAATTTAGAGGCAAGGGGTGTATGTAACACTTTGTAAGGGGTTACGAAGAGAACCGACAGGGAATGAGCAGTGTAAATTTAATAACAGATTATGTTCCCTGGCATGTTTTTCTAGGACCAGATCCGAAGAGAAGCAAGGTAGTTCTATGTTTTTGCTAAAGCAAGCATAGTTGAAGAAATTCCAGAAAGACTCAGAAAACTTGGTAGACCAAAGCAGAATATAACCTTTTATGATGAGAAACTGCAACTCTGGAAAAAGCATTTTGAAAACAGTTGTAAGTAAATCTCATTATAACAATGCTGAGTTGCCTACTGGGCCCCAAGTTTTGTGTTTATTCTTATTCTATAATTTAAAACTTTTCTAGATTGCAGTGCACACTGTGCTGGCCTTTATTTTCACACTCTTTGAAGACTGGCTATGCCTTGCTCCTCTCATAAGGCTTTCGGTCCCTGCTTTATCTTCAGACATCTCTCCTGTCTTTCCCTGCCTTTCCTTGTCCCCTTTTATTTCCTTGGATCTGTGGCACAAGGGAGCAGAGGCTTGGTTGCTCTCAGGGAAGAAGCAATAGCTATGTGTTTCCAGTTGGGTACCCACTGAAAAGCAGCTTCTGCCCAGTGTAGTCTTTAAGTGAACGCAGCAAACAGTGGCATCTGGTTACTGTGCACAGACAAATACATTAACTGTGCTGTGCACCTGGTATAAATACAATTTTTGATGTTGATATCAGCATTGCTGTACTTTCATAAATTCAGGTTCAAATTTAACAATTTTCCAGGGTTTCTCTTTTCACTTCTATCAGCTTGCAAAACTGAAGCTTTCTATAGAGCTGTGAGAACTGTTGTGGGATGATTGTCTGCTACTGGAACTTTCTTGACTTCTCCAAAAATCAGTCCTTTTCTGCTTAAGGAGGAGCTTTTCTTTTATGTATGTCTAGAACAACTGAAAACTGAGGTCTCTATCTGGAAGAAAATGCTGATGTTCTCAAATAGTTACTATGCTGAGGCTTAACAGCCCTGTGTTTAGAGGCTGTGACAGAGCTGGTAAGTTGTTTTGTTACAGAAATCCGGCTCAGGCCACGAGACACTCACTGACCTTTTCATTGAATTGAAGGCAGACATATTTGATAGTCGGTTGTATGAAACTGATGTATGCTGAGCATGCTGTTCTTATGATTCCTGTAAGCTGTGGGAACCTATAGCTTTGATTTTTGTCTTGAGTTTTGTCCTGTTGCAAGAGAGAATTCTTGCTATAAACTCTTACTGGAGAAGGATTTCATACTTATATTTTCATTCAGGAACGCTACCTCCTAGCAGATGGCTGAATTAGAAGAAAGTGATTTATAGATATTCTTTGGCTGTGGATGTTTCTAGTGCAATACTGGCTCCCAGCTTTATAAAAGGTCAAAGCTATTATAGATGGATCTGTTTCATCTCCTACAGAAATCAATGGTAGAACTTCAATGACTTCACAGGGAGTTTAGCTAGCATGACAAAATCTTCCTGAGAAGTGCAAGGTGCCGTGGTTGAAATCCACCAATTATACTGCTGTTTGTTGCAGTCTCTGGGTAATGTTAGTTATACAAGTTCTCTACTTAAGAGCATGCGCCAAAAATTCAGATTGTGTCAAGTTAGTATCATTTTCACTAAGCCCAAAATACATAAAACTATGGTAATTATTTTCTTTAAATAAAAGGGGCTTATTTTGATTGAACTTCCATTCCACAGTAGTAATGGTTTGCATTAGGCTATGATCTTTGTCCCACAAGTACATAATTGTGTAAGTAAACCAAGTGATTTTAAGCATTTTCTGAGTAATGTCTAAATACAGGCTTTTGTAAATACACTTATTTCCTCTAAGTTTTTCCTTATTCTGCAAGCATCCTGAAATGATGATCACCTGTAAATAATTTACTATGGTTTTCTGTTATGGACTACTATTTTTCTTGGTTCAAGAGCCGTGAAAAAATTGTCATTCTGTTGTCTTTTCCTCATTCCTAAGACTGTGGGAGATATCTTTGATTTACTTCTTTCTAAGGGTGTCCCTGCCTGGCATTAAATAAATATATCTCTCTTTTATAATGCTATTTCTCCCCTTGGGTGTCTTTCAAATGTTTTTAACTAGAAGGGATTTTCTGGAGTAATCCATCAATGCTAGTAAGACCTCGTTCAAACTGTGGAGGCCAGTAATAGCATCCTGACTGGCTCTGAAAGAGGTTAAGCGAATGTTAACCTTGCATAAAGCCATGTCTGTTTCTCATAGGGATGCTCATCTAGGTTTGACAAGTTTAATTAAGGAAGCTGAGCAGAATTTGAAAATGTTCCCTGAATTTTCAAACAGTCCAGTTGTAGATAAAAGCCTATGCTTTTAGCATGTATGAAAGGGTGAAAATGGAAACAAAGAAGAAAATAAAAACACAAAACGAAACCAATTAAAGCGACCACAAAATAGCAACAACAAAAAGAAACTCATCCCTTTTCTGCTGTTAATCACAAAAAGGATCAATTATTAATACTACTACAACAAAATTATGTGAGTTTTTTTCTTTCTTTTTGTATGATGTGCAGGTAGAAGGGAAAGCCAAGTATCAGGCAGTGAAATTCATAGTTTTCCTCAGCTCTCAGAATTCTGATTTTTCAGGTTTAGAATCAGACAATAAACACTTTTAGAATCAGACAATGAATTACTATATATTTTCAGAAATACTTTTAAAATATCTGATACTGAAGTGTCAGCTCAGAAATAGTTTGTAGTTTTCATAAAAGTTCTGAAGAGCTTAATTATTGTATCCCTGGAGTTTAACTATAGAACAGCTAAAGTGGAAATCTGGATATTAGAAATAATATTGTGCGCATTCTTCTAGTTTTATATGCAGCATATTTTATTTTCCTTATTTTATTCCTGTGTTATAATAGCCATTGTGCTGTGGATATTTAAGTGCAGCTTGATATATAAGTGTGTATTACTACTATTATTTACGAGGATTCTTGCCAGACATTTTGCTGCAGTAACAAGACTGAACAGCTGGACACAGTGGTAGGTCTTCCAAGGAAAGAAAGTATTTAGTTATAAGTAACTTTCATGCATACAAATATTTTGAGGTCAGTATCTATTGTTTCTGGAGAGACTGAGGTGCTTATCCATTACACGTTGCAACTCAGTGCCAGCTTACAGATACCTGAAGTAGTTGATATGTCAAAATGATTTGGCTGCAGCTGTGCTTTTTCTGTGTGCTTTTTGTTTGTTTGTTTCCATGCTGAATGAAATCCTGCAGACTAAGTAACCCTATAATTCCGCATAATTGGGTTATTCATTTTAAAACCCTTAGATGGTAGGAAGAAATAATCACTGTGCCTCTATGAATTAGAAAGGTGCCATTCCATTAAAACCAAGGTAAGACAATTTGTTTCTGGAATACCAGTGAGGACTGAGCTGCTGGAGAATGAATGCCTTTCAAGATAAAACTAGACTAAACAGCTTTAAGCTTCCTTTTACTTGTGGGTGCCTGCAGTTCTGAACATTTTAATTGAAGCTTTTCTTTTGTTCCATATATAAGAAAGCTTTGTCCATCTGTTCAAAATGAAATGTTATTTTGCCTAAGAGAACACAATTCGACAGTTGAACTATAATGCATTATTTTAAAAGCATTTGGTTATACCCTGTCTTGGTATAAAAGCAATATTGAAGTTAATAAGAACTATACACAAAAAAAAAATCTAATCTATCTACCTCTTCTACTGCAGTTAGTTTATGAAAGGGCCTGCATTTAATAATACCCTAAGGTAAGCAACACCATTTTGTTTACCATACAAGTGATTATATCTGTGTCCTTTTTAATCTATGAGCTGTGTAGTCTTGGACACTAGTTAAAAGGTCTGGCCTTGAACATGATGTTTCTGCTTTAATTTCTCTGCATGAAAAATAGCAATATATTCAAGTTTTTAAAAAAATATTTATATAGTTATTATAGAATGGTATCTGTAAGTCTAAATACAGAAAAGCTATTGTTAAAATATATCTACTTGAATTTCTTCCAATTCGAGCATATCTAAACTTCACTGCATTTGGAAAAATGCAGTACACGGATGACAACTATAATTTTTAAAGCTGAGCATCTAAACATTGGTTTTATTAATAAAACATTCTATCACCAAGCAACTGAATAAGTTTTAACATCTTTTATCAGATGTCCAAGGAAAGTGATGAATTTTGAAAGTAAGGTGATGTTGTCACTGATTTTAATAAAAGACAAATACTTCAGGGGATATGTTTCTATTTCCTTTCTGATAATGACTAAGTTCTTGCACAGCTGCACAGAATATAATGAGATCTTGAAGGGTATGCAAAGTTATAGCTGCAGTCATTGAAGACATTTTGTTAAATGTGAGCTCTCTAATATTACATGTAACTGATCATAATCTGTAAAGTCTTATGCTAAGTGAGTTTTCTTTGGATTTGGTCAATGTAGTTGTTGCTGTTGAATAGTACTGACTGCAAGCAACTTAAGTAATAAGGAAGAAACAAATCTTTAGCACACGTAAGAAGAGTGAAACCAAGAATAAGAAAAAGATTGATTCAAGTTTCATTCATTAAAAGAATAGCCACTGGATAATCAGCAAGTTTAAAGAGCTTTACATTATTGTGTAGTATTTAGTTGGTAAAAAGTGGGTGCCTAGAAAAAATACTATTATTAATATTTAATGAGTACACTGAATGGTGTTATGTGTGGGCTGATGATAATAGAGGGCACGTAATTAACCCATTCTTTAGTCATGATTGGAATGGTAAATGGAGGCATATAAATGAGTTTTAAGTAAATAGCAAGTGAAATCATCTATCTGAGAAAATAAAAATAGAATATAAAAATACAGGAAAGATGAAGTCTTCAAAGCTGCATCTTCTCTTAATAAAAAATAGCCTTAATTCTAAAAATTCCAAAAATGAAAAAGCTAAGAATTCTAGCTGTTACAAATCAGATTAACAGGAAAAGCAAGGTCTTTCCTAAGACCTCATGGCAGTTACCACCTGCAGTGTTGTTCAGAGACAGAACATGTACACATTGAGTTTTCTCTTGATTTGCACTAACAGCTTTCCACAAGCTTTGCCTTGACTCATCCTGCTTGGCATATTTGCCTTGGCCTTGAGGGACCAGTATTAAGTATCAGATTAATTTTTTGCGGTCAGTAAGAACTGACTATTGCAGGAGCCAGACCTTCTGTGGCAAAGTCTGTCTTGAGAGAAGATACCTTGTTGGCTGCATTGCTGTGAAACAGACTGACCTGTGGCAGAGAGCATATAACCAAAATTTCTCTCCCACTTGAAAATATGGATGTCCAGGAACTTCTAGAGGTAATCTGGTTTTCTTCTTAGCTTCAGCTACTTAGCAAGTGTACAGGCATATCTCAGCAAGGAGAGGAACTGCAAAACCAGAGATATTAAAGAGAGATAAAAAATAAGTATGGTGTTATATGTGTATATATATATATGCAATTAAAATTACTGTTTAGCTAAACAGTTCAAAACACCTGCAAATCAAAGGACACTCTCTGCTGTTCACAGCCTCTCTCCTTCCACCAGAATACTGTGTGCTGGTTGATGTGGTTGGGAAGCTAGTCCAACCCTATTTGTTGCATTGCCTTCCAGAGCTGCGGAGGAGCAGGAATGTTTCATAGCAGCTGGGAAACATGCTCCTAGCATCAGGGACCTTTATGTAAGGCAACTTATCTTCTTTGCTGCAGCCTCTCTTTTGATCTTTGTCATACGAGCCGCTGGGCATTTTGATCCTACACTAAGTGTATTTTAACTTCATACCTCCAAAGTGTGTTTTCCCACCATCTGGACTGATGCAGTGGTGTGCTTCTTAACAGACATTTGAGCCATGTTATCACATCCCTTGGGTTTGTGGTTGCATCTCTTGCCTATGAAAACAGTACCATTTTAAAGCTTAGCAGAACAAATATAATACCAAGGGCTAGTTTTATTTTTATGTAAATAATGGACAAGAGAAGAAAGCAGCCTGTTTCATTTGTATTTGAAGATACTATTTGCTATGGGGTGCGTCAGTGGAACTGATCAGATGATTAGCTTTTACACCAACTGCTGCTTCTGAGTGAGAGAAGAACAGTTCTAATTCAACATATTTCTCCAGTAGTTAAGCTAGCTGTGTCATTCAACCTGAGTCCCCATAAGCTGATTTCAGTTCCGTTTTCACTGTAATTTAAGGAAACTTCAAAAAATAGTTTTCAAAAATGTCTGTGTTCACAGAGCCAGCTGATGAATATCTTCCTAAAATGATGTATACTTATTAGAAGTATGGAACTAAACTAGAACAAAAAAAGTTATAAAGACTGAATATATTATCTAAAGGGACGCCTAGAAAACACTTATGTTAGGGAAAAAAAAAGTTGTCCTCGTTTCTGGTTGCTCAGCTGGAAATCTTGTGCAGAAAATCACTGAGTTAGGGGTCAAAAGTAATTTATATTGCCTCGGGTAAAACTTTAAAATACATTTCCACTATCATTCGTTCTTTGAATGAATTGGTTTAAGTAGCAAGAAATACTGAAATATTCCCTTACATAAGTTTTTTAATTAGTATACCCTTTCAAGGTACATATATCTTTCTCTTACGCTGTAGGGAGTAGACAAGTCTGAATTCTTGTACTATGTAGTAACTCCAAATGAATAATTACTCAAGATTCAGGGACACAATGTGGGAGACAGACTATTAATCTGAGAATTGAAAAAATGTTAGAAAACTTGGTAGAGTCATAGAAGAGCCAAAGATGGGCAATGAGATCTTGGGGCTGAAAAAAGAGCTTGAGGAAGACTCAGCCTGTTTTCTGTCAATGTAACTGCATATTACTGATTTGTAATACCAAAAGGCTTTAAAAATGTAATTATCTATTATTTATTTGTTGAAATGTCTAGACTTTGTATAAAGTAAAACATCAGAATGGCACCAATTTGAGAAATACTGCTATGATACTAAGAATTTCAAAACAAATATTATGAAGAAACAGCATAGATTTTAATATCTGTGCAAATACTGGCAAAAAGAGGTAATAGTAATGAAAATGGGATATTGAATTATAGGCATATTTTAACTTGTAACAGTCTTCTTCTGCATTTTCAATAGTAAGTAATGACACTGACTGCCAGAAACAGTAGTCTTTGTAAGGCTGTGCCTACAAGCTCCAGAGCTCAATCCAAGGAAAGCTCATAAACTGCATAATTTCTTAATTCCTGTTACCAGCTGTTTCTCTTGTGAACAAAAGTGGGTATACATGACCATATCTCAAACCTACTAAGTTTAAATTTGGATCTCTTATTGCAGTGTTACCTCAGTTTGCTGTTATGCTTGGGACTTGCAGGGCTCTCTGCAACCATCCACCTACTGAAGGCCACCTACTGCTTATGTGGTGCATGTGATTTCAGTAGTAAAATTCATATGGTTAATATCTGTGGAATCCAAGTAGATATATAATATAGTCATAGTTTGCTTTTTTCTAGCATTAAAAAAAATAATTCATACTGTCCTTATATTTGATGGCTTCCATAAGTCTAAGTTCCTGTAGATTTCTGCCTCATGACTGAGACCTATAGTGTTTAGTATGCTGTGAACTACAAGCAAATTTTTCCCTCCCTTGTTGCAAAATTTAGAACTCCTCTTGGAAGCTCAACTCCTTTGACAGAGAAGACAAAGAAAATACCATTGCAGGTTTCACAAATCTGTAGACATTGAGATCTTTTCAAAACTATGATTTCTCTCAAATTAAACTTAAGCATAACTGATTTCAGACCTACTAGGGAAGGGGGGACAGACTAATTTACATCTGAGGAGTGTGAACAAATGTTTTATATCCTGGCCTACTCTTTAATTTCACACATGTGCAAAAGTCCCACTGATTTCAAAACCTGGAAAATGGCCTAGGGAGTTAGCTTCTTTATCTCCAAATTTAAGTTTACTATAGGAAATGAAAAATGACATTTCAATGCAAACCCTCAGCAAAACATGGGAAAGTAACTTTAATTTAATAAGCCAATTATTTTCCTATTAATTAAATATGTATTGATTGTTGCAAGAGCAATTATTGAGTTTAGCAACTATGAAAGTGATTAATCTAGTAGCAATCTAATTAGTTCAGAATTGCTTGGGCAATACAAATGCATAATTAGAAGGAACTACACTTGGAAGAAAGTTAGGGATTTATTTATGAAAAATTTAGTAATTGTATGAGTACGTATTGCAGAATTTACATAAGAATTCAGGGAAATAACAGTTTTCTAAAGCTGTTAGTTTGCCAACTCTGCAGTTGCCTAAACATTGCACTTACATGTGTGAAGAAGACAATGACAAGACATGCACCAGTTGTGCTTATAGCCTAAGTCTATATTAAAACTATTTTTCTTAAATAAATAAAAAAAAACTTCCTTACCACCAAAAGACTGAAATCTGCTATGACAACAGAAATGCTGCACTTTCAGTAGATGGCCAAAGGAGAAAATAAGAACTGCCTGTCATTCATAGAATCATAGAATAGTTAGGGTTGGAAAGGACCTGTGTGCAGTTCTGGTGTCCTCAACATAAAAAGGACACGGAACTGTTGGAGCAAGTCCAAAGGAGGGCCACGAGGACGATCAGGGGACTGGAGCACCTCCCATATGAAGATAGGCTGAGAAAATTGGGGCTGTTCAGCCTGCAGAAGAGAAGGCTGCGTGGAGACCTCCTAGCAGCCTTCCAATATCTGAAGGGGGCCTATAGGGATGCTGGGGAGGGACTCTTCATGAGGGACTATAGTGAGAGGACAAGGGGTAATGGGTTCAAACTTAAAGAGAGGAAGTTTAGATTGGATCTGAGGAAGAAATTCTTTACTGTAAGGGTGGTGAGGCCCTGGAATGGGTTGCCCAGGGAAGTTGTGAATGCTTCATCCCTGTTGGTGCTCAAGGCTGGGTTGGACATTAAAACATTGTGGTTCCTCTTGCAGAGTAGAAGCCAAGTAACAAAGCAAGCATAGGACAGCTGGAATCTTTTCTTCCAGGGGGTCTACGCCTGTGAAACGTCTGAGCAAAATAATCCACTGAGAGGGTGTCCTACGCAGAGGGATGATCTTGGCACAGGCCAAATGAGGCTTAAAGACCCTTTTCCCCTCTACACATACACAGAATATGCTCATCAAAAAGCTTGAGTCCTAAATGTTTTTAAATTGAGATGCTTTCCCTGACAGGGCTGATTGATTCTTTTTGTACAGGGACTTTTAAGGAGATGGACAATAAATTTTAGTGATGCTGGGCAGCATTTTATAACTCTATAGGCCAAATGAGTTTTGTGGGTCATTTTGAAGCCCTTGCTAGCTAGACAAGCAAGCAATGTGTTTAACTATATTGTCATTAATGGGAGAGGAACTGTTGAAATGTGTCTAATAAAATGCTGAGAGAAATTTGGTGAAGCATTATGTTTAGAGCAATACAAAAGTGATTAATCAAGGAGAAAGCATGAATTAATCTTGTGGCTGCAAGATCACACAGCAGGAACTTAAAATGTCATGTAATTCAGAAGGGCTGTAGTTAAGCATTTAAACTTTTCCAGGTGTACTCAATAAAAAAAATAGTATTATAGGATTCATGTTTTGTCTTACAGATAGGCTTAATCTAGTTGTCTGGAGATCAGATGCGGTAGAAACAGAAATGAAGAAATGAAAAGAAAGTAGAAAAGAATTCTTAGAAAATTTGAGCACATTGATGAAAGAAAAGGCCTTTCCTCAGATACATGGTATAGAGAAATAGAGGATTGCGAAAGATAAAATATATTAGGTTAATAACTGGAAAGGAATTTGCTTGTGTCTGAATCCTGAGGAAATTTTCTTCAAGATTGCATTCTCATTACTGTTTTAAACCCAGTGTCAGTTCATAAAGCTTTCAAAAATGTGTCACAGGAATTTGTTAGCCCTATTAGTAACTGTCTTTCAGAACATACAAGAATAAAATGACTTGTGCAAGGCTGGAGTGAATCAATAGTGTCAGTTGGGATCAAATCCTTTTAACTCCAGTTTTAGTTCTTTGCTTCACTTTTTAACCTGTTTCCCATCAATTTCTTTGGATAAGACGATGCAAAGCCAGCCAAATAACTGCGTATTTAATCCTTCCTTCTCCTTTGTATTCTCTTCAAACAAATTTATTTTGTGAGACGGAATGAAACTCCGTCTCCATTTGTTTGAGTTTGCTCTCCTCCGCACTCTTCGCTATTAAATATTCTAGGTCATAGGCTCACTACAGATTACCAGCTCCTTGCCCACGCCTTTCTCCCTATTCGCAGTTTCAGGACTGTGAGAGCAGGGGGCAATTAGCAGTCTTCTGCAGCAGTTTTTTCATCCACTGAAGACACAGACTGTGCATTACTGGCTTTTAGAGTGAGAAACCCAGTAGTGCCCCTTGACCTACCACTCATGTGTGTCAGTGAAGGAAGCTGAAACAGCTGTTTCTCAGAGGACAGCAAATGTATCAACAAAACACTTTGTTGAGATAGCTACCTCGCACAAATCTAGCCTTTGTACTTAGATGAGGCAAACAGAGGCTATTTTGGGTTGTCAAATATCTAATAACTCGTGTAGAGATTTGTAGAAAGCAAAGTTTGTTCTGCACAACTTCAGTCTTTTCAGTGTGTAGGACTCAGAAAAAGTTGATGTTCTTTTAGGTCACGGAGATGTAATTTTCCATGTTTTCTCTTAGGACAAACTTTGTAAAGGAAGGTAGGATCAATTCATTTTGGGGCTGTGTGTCTTGACACAGTTACTACTCGCTCTTCCCATTTCCATTCACGTTTTTTCCATTCTTTCTACTTGTGCTTTTTTATTAAACTAAACAAACTTCTAAAAATTTTCTTCAATGCTTATTTCTGCAAGTCTTACGTTATATTTACTTGAGGTTTATATGCTGAGGTATTGGCATAGAGTGGTGGGCTTGCAACCAAATATTATACATGTGGATTCTTGCATTCATGAACTTTAGAAGTTACACCAAGAGGAGGAGCAGAAAGTACTACCTTTCAGATAGCTGTATTCTTATATTCCTACCAATTACTGGGTTATTCTGGTGTAAGTTAGACCTCAGTGCCATTATCTTCCTTTCTTATTTAAAGGCTACCACCTAGACCAGAAAAGAGCAATATTCAAAGGATGAGAAACCCTGAAGCAAACTATTGAACATTCAAATGTATGTGTTTGTAGAAAAACAGAAGAGAAAGAGGGAATAGCTAGGCAAACTTTTACATTCTAAATATACTGTAAAGTATTAATCCTAGATAACGCATTAGCTATTAACAAAACCATACTATGTATTCATAATATATTTCAATGAGAAGCAAGAAAAGGGTCTTGTTAGTGTCTGTTTTCAGGAAAATATTGCATTGCTGGAAAGAATATTTGATTCTCTTGGTATGTCTTTGAATAACTGGTCTGAAGAAATCACCTCTCAAACTTGTTTTATGCTAATATCATATGGTAAAGTAATAAAAATGTATGTTCAGCATATGTCCATCTGCAAAAATCCAGATCCAATTTTTGTATCATTTTAAAACACAAAATCCATTTACATAGGAGCAGGTTATTCAGTACATGTGTGTTTTTGCAGACATTTGTAAAGGAAGAAATCCAAAATTAGAGTCTGAAAGTTGGGCAGTGGGTATCTTGTAAGGAGGTAAGAAGCTGCTTTTTAGCTGCTTTTTAAGCATGTAGGTGGTCAACACTTACCTAATAGTAACAAGGAAATGTATTTCCATTTCCAGTTTCCTGTACGCACAGTAAAATGCTGTAAACCAAGGTCATTACATCCTATAGTACAGAATATAGATTACAGGAATTCAGTATCTTTCAGCTGGGAGTTATAAATCAGCTATTGTTAAATACAATAGCTTAACCTTTTTGAAAATCTTATCTGTACTCCCTGTAGCTTTGGTGCCAATTTAGACTAACTGTTGAACAACGAACATGCTTATTTTTAAGCAAATTAAATTCGAGCTGTAAGGACTGAAAAAGAACTCATTGCAAAGTAATTGGGCAATAGAAATTTTCACTTTATTACATGTTTTTAAGTCGCAATAGGAGGTCAAATTGTATGTGATTCATGGCTATTGTGGTTTAACCCCAGCCAGCAGCTAAGCATCACACAGCTGCTTGCTTATTTCACCCAGATGGGATGAGTGAGAGAATCAGAAAGGTAAAAGTGGGAAAACTTGTGGGTTGAGATAAAGACAGTTTAACAGGCAAAGCAAAAGCCACACACACAAGTAAAGCAGAACAAGGAATTCATTCACCACTTCCCATGGGCAGGCAGGTACTCAGCCATCCCCAGGAGAGCAAGGCTCCATACACGTAAAGATGACTTGGAAATACAAACACTACCAGTCCAAGACTCCTTTATCCTTCTTACCCCAGCTTTATATGCTGACCGTGATGCCATATGACATGGAATATGCTTTGGTTCAGTTGGGGTTAGATGTCCCGGCTGTGTCCCTTCCTAACTTCTTGTGCACTCCCAGCCTCCTCACTGGTGAGGTAGAGTGAGAAGCAGAAAAGGCCTTGACTCTGTGTGAGCACTGCTTAGGGGTATGAAAACATCCTTATATTTTCAACACTGTTTCCAGCACAAATCCAAAACACAGATCCATACCAGCTACTATGAAGAAAATTAATTCTATCCCAGCCAAAACAAGCACAATGGCATAAATAGTTTTGAAATACCCCATCACCTCTCAAAACTTCTTTGGATTTAAAGATTAAAGATTAAGAAAGCTCTCTAGGGTAACAGAGCCTATTAATCCTGAAGGCTTTCTCTGATTGGGGGAGCAGCTCAATATACAGAAATTTCAAGAACATGTGGAAGGAGGAATAAAGGCCAAAATGTATGTCATGATGAACAGGGCATAACAGAACTATTCTAATCTCATCAGCACCACACCTTAGGAACTATAATAAGTGTGCAACTGCAAAGGAAGATCAAACAGGCACATATCTGGGGTAATGAGTTTGGACCTCTCAGTTCAGACATAGCCACATTTCCCTATCATTTTCTCTGATATGATGGGAAGTATTTGAAGGATTCAATCCATATCTCAAAAATTGAATATTGATTATCTGTATTTGATAATTCCTCTTCTCCTTCTCCCCTGCTACAGTTATTCTAATTTGGTTGTTAAATGTGGTATCATGAGGTTAAAGACTGTAATGTGTAGTTAAAGTATGTTCTGGCTCATGGAGTTAAATTATATTTCTTGACCATCCGAAGTTGGTCTGCTGTTCTAGCACAGGAACTATTCAGGGCTATAGGGCAGGAACACTGATGAACTGACATATAAAATGGGCAAAGACAGCATAATCCTTTGAAGCATAGAGTGGAGACAGAATATACATGCTTTTTGAAGCACGGTTGGCTAAAGAAATCCCCACAAATGTTCATTTTTGCTGAAAAGGTCCAGGATATATTTATTTGGGATTGTTTTGTTTCACTTTGTTTTTAACAATATGTTCAACTGTACAGAATAATTTTGTGTTGTATTCTGAGAAAACAGTTTAGGTAAGAAACTAAAAACATCAATATTGCATGTGTAACTGGCACTGAATATTTGTGCTGCTTGTCTGAAGGGTACAAAATACTGAATTTATGATGAAAATACCTAGAAAGATGCCATGGTAAGGAATGCAAAGTATGTTATTTAAAATCAAGAAAAATAGATCAACCAGAATAAAGCAGACAGAAAAAAACATTATATTTGTGATTTAACTGAAGGTGAATACATCTACAGTTGTAAATGATAATATTAGCCTGTTAGTAAATAAATGTGTAAAAGATGCATCATTAGTAGGATATGTAGGACATGGATTACATCTCCTTGTATTATATTCTGATTAATATCATCATATGCTTTAAGTAAAAGGCAATATCTATCACTGGACTTCAGTTTCAACTGTTAGAATGCAGCAGTAGTTTTAAGACACTTTGGAATGATCTGAGGAGAATACAACAGCTAGGTAATCTTTTTCTAAGTATTCCTCAACTTACAAAGAAGGTTTAAGAGTTGATTTCTGCAGTTACTGCCCTCACTGATACAGAAAAAAGAAATAGGGTTTTTAATCCACCCCAGATGCTACACTAGAAATTGCTGCTATGTCATGTCATTTTAGGGGAAACTGTTCATTTTTTCAAATTACTTTCTACACTCTGAATGTGAGCTGTAGTCTCCTTAGGTGGCTTTTTTTTGCCACCAGAAGAGCAACCCACATCAGAATATAGTACACCTTACCTGAGAGTCCATCACTACTTAAAGCTACCATTTAGGTTGGTGAGATTATGGATGATGTCTTTTGAATGCTGCGCACCCAGTTCATCACAAATATTTGGAGCTGAACATTTTTATGTTGGCTTATATTTTTTAGCAGAACTATTTGCTGCTTTCATCTTTGCTTTTGATGTGCAGCATTAACAAAGAGAGCATTTGTGATATCTATTGCCAAGCAAGTAGTTTCTAAAATAGATGCTGACTGGATAGTCAACGCAGCTAATAGACAGTCTTGTAACATGTTCTTTTGAATCACTAAAAAATGAAAAATAGTTTCATTTGAGCTTCTTTCTCTTGACAGATGAGCTCTATGACAAAAAATACAATCCTGCTGGTTCCTTACTCAATTGAAAAAAATACATTGTCTGCCTCTAGAAGACAAGGAAAAAGACAAATTTCATAGGAGAAAGAGCCTGTAGGTACTATCTGCTCTTTCAGTCTAGCTCAGTGTTTCTGAGCAGAAAAATTGAAGAGCATAGCCTTCCGTACACATGTGCTATTGCAATGCTATGTTGTTAATGCTTTTTTGTTGTTTTTTTTGAAAACATCTATTATTTCTGATCACAGCCTGCACACAATTAATCATCATCAGCTGACAGATGTCAGACGAGTTTGAAAAATATTCTGTTTATAAACATTTTCTTTTGATACATTCACATTTTCTGTATTTTATTACTTTTTCAGCCTTGAAAATTAGAATTAATACAAAACCAGGCTCTTTCGTTATAACCTCAATCTTATCTGCTGTTTTCGTAGCCTGTGGCATGAACAGCTAGTTATTGTGTTACAAACAGGATGGTAACAAATCTGGATCAGCAAAAAGACTCTATGAAAATTCCCTGAACCTGTTTTTCCCATACTAAATCCAATGAAGTAACCACCAAGCTGTAGCCTTCTACTAATGAGTTTCTGATAGGTAGTGCTCTGGGAAAACTTTCCACTCACTTTGCATATGTGCCCGCAAGTCCTTCAGTTGCAGCATAGATCTGTCATCTGTTTTGCTGCTTCATAAAACCTTTGAGAAATAATTCTGTCCAGTTATTTAAGCATGCCCAGTCCTGGTCATGTTTGCCAAGTCTCAATTTCTCCCTTATATAGTTAATAATTTAACTACGCTTTGAGGAATGCAAAATTTAGACTTTTACTTTTGTATATTTCTATTTTTATTAGAAGAAATAGGACTTGAAACTTTTTCACTCCGAAGATGGCATTTAAACTTGAAAAGCAGGACTTTCAATAAACTTCAGATTGATCATGAGGAAATGGATAACATTCAGTTGATTAAAACATCTATTTGTTACTGGTTTATTAAAGATGCAATCTGCTAAGGTGAAAGGGCTTTTAAAAAACACTGTTTTAACAAATCAAGTCCACTCTGCTTCTTTCCATAGACTTTGTCAGTGAGTTTCATCCACGTATCAACATAAATTGACAGAGTCAAGTGAAATGCATGGCAAGATATCTGTATTGATTGGCAGACTTGGCTGGTGAAGCTATTATGGGCACGCAGTGAATTTCATTTTCAGAAGCTGATTGGCATCTTTGCAGACATAAGCAGCTTGATGAGGGCTAATGTGAGGAATGAAGAGGTTCCAGCACATGTCCTTGATTATGTATGTATGTATTTATTGATTTTGAAATGGGAATGACAATGTCAGCGTGTTGTATATGTGCTCTGTACAGCAGATAAGGTAGCCACATTCTCTAGAGGGAGATCTAAGTCTCTCACTCATTTTGTCATTCAGTTTCTACAGGTTTTTATTCCATTATGGGAATAAATTTTGATAGTGAAATGCTTAGGGATATAAAATCATGAAACAAAATTTCAACTTCATGTGATAGCAGCATCAGAATACTCACAGATACAAATGTGCATGGTTTTCTGTGAAAAGATGAAGATGCTATGAAAATAAAACCTGCATCTCTGTATCAGTGAGGTTTGTTTAGTTTTTGGAAGAAAAGGAAAAATAAGTTTAGTTAAGCTTCTGCTTCTGAAATTCTAAAATTATTTACTTTTGTGCGTGTTCTGAGATTGCTTCTTGTTCTGAAAGTACTTTGCATCTGGTAGAGACTTCAGAAACAGTTCAAATTGAAGAAAAACTTTTTTTTTTTTTTTGGGGGGGGATATTTTTTTCAAGTACAATGCTGCCTCATTTCTCTTGCATTCTGTCCTGGGTTCAGCAGTCACAGTCATTTTTATCCTTCTTAGTAGCTGGTGCAGTGCTGTGGTTTTGACTTTCAGCCTGGGAAAAGCGCTGGTAACCCTGATGTTTTTAGTTGCTGCTCAGTAATGTATAGTCTGACCAAGGACTTTCTGAGCCTCATGTTCTGCCAGGGAGGAGGGGAAGCCAGGAGGAAGCAGAGACAGGACACCTGACCCAAACTGACCAAAGAGGTATTCCATATCACAGCACGTCATGTGCACTATATAAACTGAGGGAGTTACCTGGAAGGGTTCGATCACTATTCAGTCGGGCTGGGTATTGTTTGGTGAGTGGTGAGCAGTTGTATTCTCTTTCCTTGTTGTTTCCCTTCTCATTATTATTATTATTGGTGGTAGCAGTAGTGGTTTGTGTCCTACCTTAGTTACTGGACTGTTCTTATCTCAACACGTGGGAGTTACATTCTTTCAATTCTCCTTCCCATCCCTCTGGGGGAGGGGGGGAGGATGGGGGGGAATGAGCAAATGGCTGTGTGGTTCCGAGTTATGGCTGGGTTTAAACCATGACACATTCCAAATTGGAAAAATAATTCTGTAGAAATTCTTAAAGTCCTACTAAGCTAAAAAGCAAACTGGGCTTCTCCTCTCTTCTGCTCCCACCTGCAACCCCACCTCACCTCCCCAGTTTTATTGATAGGAATAGCATATACTAGTTTCTGTAATATGTCCACAGTTAAAATATGAAAAATCAGAGTTTGTGTTTCTAATTTAGGATACATAAATCTTACATTGATATCATTCTTCAGCTATGCTACATGTACTCAGGTAATAGCTTTTACCAATGTGCTTCAAAGGTTAGCTAGTTTCTGAATGGTGATTCATTGTCTCAGCATTACATATCTGTCCCAGTGGTCAGTAGAGATGTGGAGTTTTTTTGTGTCCCTACCCATTCTTTCCATGTCTCCTGCTTTCCACATTTCTCTGCCACTGAAGGTATGAACATCTTTCACATAATTGACTGCATTCTTCTATTTCATCATGAATTTCAGTAAATGTTTTAAAGAACAAAACTGTTCTACTCTATACAAATAAAGAATTTACAGAATAAACCCATCAAAGCTAAAAGAGATCTAGCAACCCAGATTTTGTCTGAAGCTCATTCATTTCTCCTTCAAGTTAAAACTTTGTCTTGGGGAGAGGAAAAAAAAAACCCAAGCAAAACAACATCTGTATATAAAGAGAATGAACTCCTTAATTACTAATCAAGGAGAGGAGACTCTTGAAGGAGATACCAGTGAAGAATAAATACTATGTGAATATAGATGCACTCAAAAATAACATTGCATAAGCAATGCGAGGAGAAAAGGAAAATGTTATTAGAACATTGATCAAGGAGATTCATGATTGTGTATTTTTTTCTTCAAGATGATTGCAGTAATATTAACATTTATCGAAAGCATTTTTTCTTTTAGCGCCACTTTGAACTGAGCGCAGTACTTCATATATAGTACAAAATATAGCCCATTAACCTTTTGCCTTTTTAGAAAATGAAAATGATCCCCACACTTCTTACAACTTTGGCCAAATAGTATTTCTGCACAGAAGTTTGCATTTCATAGGCTTGGCCCCATCTCAGATGATTGACCCTAAAGAATTTTGCTCAGTGTGTCTAATTTACCCAAGAACTTTTTACCATTGGTTTTATGAAAAACTGTAAGATCAATACTTGGATGACTCATTTTTTCCAGAGTCTCCGAATATTGTAGCCTCTAAAAGAAAAAAAGGTCTTTAAACTATTAGGAGATATAATGTCATGCAATGTGAAAAAGTTATAAGGAAAAAAAATGTATCCAAGAAATAGCTCACTATTTGCTGAAAGTTGTTCATGAGACAAATAAGTCAGTTCAGAGCACCTTACACTATTCTAGATACATCTCAGATAGCTGAGATGCATCTATATATTAGTGTCAAACTAACACCTTTTCCTCATTTTTATGTAACTCAAAGTTTACTTGTGCCGTGTTGCAAGCTGGAAATTAGAAAGGCATCTAGTCCTGCAATAACTGGATTTGGGAGAGTAGCTGTGTTTTCCTTTGTACACTATCCATGAAATCCACCTCGCTACTTCCAGCTCTACCACCCCCTAATGTGCATGCCATTACAGTGAAGAAGGGAGTGTTTGGCAGTTGAGATGGCTACTGTCATGTCTCTTCTAGCAATTTGTTGTTGAGTAGGAGTTGCACAGTAGTCTGGGAGATCCTGCAGTGTCACAGTTGCTTATTATTTATAAAGATTGCACAAATTATTTCCACCTTTAACTATTGTTTCTGTTTGCAGTCTCAGATATTGGATTTAGTTCTTTCTATTTCAGCTTCCACCTGCATGTTGAAAGTTTTGCCTCTCTCTTCATGGTACATTGGCTAGTCCATGGCTTTTGAAATGGGAAAGCGTTATGATAGTGTTGCCCCCAGATTTTCAACCAGTTTTGCAAAATGAAGTTCCCAGATATTGTTACATGCTGATCTTTTGGAGGTTCTCTCATAACATCAAGATTAATTCAGATGATAAATGTCTCATATGAACCTTTGCAAAGGTTGCACTTCTGAATACAAGTTACAGTAATTGGAATTTATCCTCTGAGTTATTGCTGTTCTCTTTAATGAAGCTGTAGACTTGTTTTCAGAAGCCAAAATATTCTTTCAGATCTTTTTTTCTTCACCCCCCCCCCCCCTTAAAAAATGCCATCAACTTTTTAACACGAGCGTGACCAGCAGGTCGAGGGAGGTGATCATGCCCCTCTACTCTGCTCTCTTGAGACCTCACTTGGAGTATTGTGTGCAGTTCTGGCGTCCTCAACATAAAAAGGACGTGGAACTGTTGGAAAAAGTCCAAAGGAGGTCCATGAGGATGATCAGGGGACTGGAGCACTTCTATATGAAGATAGGCTGAGAAAATTGGGGCTGTTCAGCCTGGAGAAGAGAAGGCTGTGTGGAGACCTCATAGCAGCCTTCCAGTATCTGAAGGGGGCCTATAGGGATGCTGGGGAAGGATTCTTCATTAGGGACTGTAGTGATAGGACAAGGGGTAACAGGTTCAAACTTAAAGAGGGGAAGTTTAGATTGGATATGAGGAAGAAATTCTTTATTGTAAGGGTAGTGAGGCACTGGAATAGGTTGCCCAGGGTAGTTGAGAATGCTACATCCCTGGCGGTGTTCAAGGCTGGGTTGGACAGAGCCTTGGATGGTATGGTCTATTGGGAGGTGTCCCTGCTCATGGCGGGGGGGTTGGAATTAGATGATCTTAAGGTCCTTTCCAACCCTAAATATTCTCTGATTCTATGGCACAAAATAATGACAGCAAATTGTATTTTGCTTACAGAAAATCTGCATATAAGCGAGCATTATAAAAGTCTGATTATGATTATTGTTCTCCATTGCTTAACATCTATTGTTTCTCCCTCTTTCATCTTAATCCATTTACCTCATGTTCCTGTTACATCTTTCTTATTAAGAAGATGAGCGATTGCTCACTGCTGTATTGTCCATGTCCGTACACTGACCGACATCACAGGACTCATCCTGGCTGAATGCTAAATTACTTATCAGACCTGTGTTTCTAGTGAATGACTGAATGTATGTTCAGTTATCACCTTTTAATTTTTATATCAACTGAGGCAAAATCCCACAGATGACAGCCTCATTCACTGTGCAGACCCAATTCATCCCTTGAGTGCTGTCCATCCTACGCAAAATGCAATTAAGTAATTAAAAACTGTATCAAAATGCACATATGCAGTGGGGTACAGGGAATTAAAAATGCACAGTCAGTGTTAATTCTGGCATTTCTTCATTTTTTCAGTGTTTGACATTGCAGACTTAATGATCTTTTAGCAGAGCTTTTGCACGTAATTTGCCATGTTTGTTAAAAAGTAAATTTAAAGAAACCTACAATGGCTGTCATGGGGAGACGGTATAGAGACCCATGCAGCTACCATTTAGAGGGGTCAAGTCAACAGTTCTGACTTCTTTCTATTCAGCTAACAAGACTTATAAGCAGAAGTTGCAAGTTGTCACCCTTTATGAAGATCAGACACAAGAGAAAGTGATGGCATGTATTTTCCTGGGTTTTTCTATATAGTATTTGCCAATAAG
Organism: Amazona ochrocephala; assembly: GCA_039720435.1. NCBI lineage: Eukaryota > Metazoa > Chordata > Aves > Psittaciformes > Psittacidae > Amazona > Amazona ochrocephala. The sequence goes on from CM077879.1 coordinate 71,454,315, forward strand.
AAGTTACACTATGTGAGAACTGCTGTTTTTATTCTAGATTTTCTGTATATACAGTCACCTTTTCCTTTTTTGTTAACTCTAGGTGCTCCAAAGCTCCATGGGTCTTCTATCTCCTGAACTCCAGAGTTCCTGTTCTGCTCCCTAATATATAAGATTGTTAATGTTAAGAGCATTAATCATGAGATTAGTAACTTCAGTGTGATTTAGAAATTTCCAGGGGTGCAACCCGCCTCTGACTTAAAAGTTTCTGACAGGTGCTAAGACCGCACACAAAATTAATGGTAGAGGTGACAATCAGCATATGAATATATAGAAGTAGATAGGAAAGTACTTGAAGTCCTGGCTTTATTTAAAAAAGTGCTATGGTAAAGTGGAGTGTACTGAACATTTATCAGTATGAAATCTAGAACAAATCTTAATATTGTTAAAGATTATTGTAGGACTGCTGAGACTTTAGAGGAGTTAATAATCCATGAAAAATACACCTACATGCATTGTAGTGGCAGTGCTGCATGCATCAGTATACAATATGTCAGAGAGATTTGGCCATAAAATGAAATAATGTTTACCTTTTTCCAAATAATGGTGCAATTTTATATTCATCATAATGCATGCTAAACTTACATGTATTAAAAAGAGAAAATGTTTATATTTCCTGTCCTGAAAGCATTTGAATTATTTTCTTACTTTTTAATTCTGCCTTTGAAGCATAATATTTGATCCTGCTGTCCAGTAGAATTATAGTTTAAATGAAAACCCTGGTAATTTTTCATGGGTTCCTGTAGACTTTCAGTTAGAACTGCACATCAGTGCACAATGCAAGGTGCAACTGCAGTGTAGACCATCAGCATGGTGACATTGGAAACTCTTTTTCTTTTAACTTCTTTGTTAAAGAAATGATTACACTTGGTTTAGAATCTATTGGATTAGTGATTGTCAGCAATACTGGAATTTTCTGAAAATAGTCTGTAACTTACTGAGGAGCATCATAAATATCTGCAAATATATGCAGTAGCCTTTAACTCCTAGAAAAAGAGGCATGGCTTGACAGACTAGCACAAAAATTAAATCTAATAACAATAATTATGATCTCAACAAAATATTTGTAGATATAACCTTTTACCTAAGTAACCTAAAATGTTAGGGGGAGAAAAAGACCTTTTTTTGTTAAAATAAATACTGTTTTTCTGACCTAGGTCTTGCTTTGTAGATTTTTGAGGTATGTAATAGCCCTCAGGGGAGACAGGACTGTTCTTGAAATGAGTGAGTCTAAGGCCTGTAGTGATGTTGAAAGGAATGACAGACAGATGCCTCCTAGTACATTTGAGTGTAATGCTGTTTAAAAGAAAATGAAATGTTTAAATGGTCCCTGATCGTCTTTTTGACACATTCAGATTGTAGTCAGCTCTGCAGGGGGATTTAGCTGTCTATTCTGTCAGATGGAAGACTGAGAACTATCCAAAAGTTAGCAGAATCCACTGATGAAATTTGCTTCTTCAATTACATGATAAGTTCTGATCAAAAGAAAATATTGCATTCCATTTTCAGTTTTAAATGTGAAATTACCATTCTGTTCCCATCGTGACAGACTCTGCTGATAACTTTCCAGCTGGAGGCTGTTATCAGTAGGAAGGAGGTCAAAAACACTGATCCCAGAAATGGGCAAAAGCTTGGGATAGTAAAGATGTGAAATTAATTCAAGAAGGATGTTTGCAATGTAGTGAGCCCTGGAGGTTAAACTTGATAGATAATGCTTACATTTCTAATATGAGTATGTTTGAATGAGGAAGTTTTCATAATAGTGATGATGATTCTGTACTGCTTCTAGACTCACTGTAGTGATAAACCAGGGCACTTGTGTCTTCCACCAGAGTACAAAGGCAGCGCAAAATTATCTCTGCATGTTGTAATGACGATGCACCTCCGCAAAGGCATTGTAATAAAAAATGAATTATCTATATATCCTTCATGTACGTTGTACATTAGTAGTATGTTAATTGCCTGAAGAATTTGCATACATCGCTGTTGGGGAGTTGTGAGCATGAAGGTTCCTTAAACATTCATCACTTCCATGAAAATACATAACTATCTTGCTCCAAAGAACTTTTTCCCTTTCAGGAAAGTTGCATTTGAGAGATGCATATCTTGGGGTAAGTCCTGATAAGGCAACAGTAAACAGAATGTATGAAAGACATTGTCTGGATTTAATTTTATATACCTATTTTAAGACTAAAGAGCAAACAGGACATCTGTCTCGAAGTCCCTAAACTGCTCACTGTTGTGCTCTGGGTAGTTCCACGTGAGAAATTATCACTAAAACCTTGCTATGTTCTTGTATTCTAAGGAGCTGCTGCCTAGTTATGTCCATATATACTAATTTTTTGTTGTTGTTGTTTCTCAAGGTCATAGTAGACATGCATGTAGAGCAATATGTACTTGCTTATGTAGTTAAAAGAGCAAACCCTTGATTATAAAGTTGAAAGTATTTCTGTCCTTCATCTCTTAAGGAAATGATTTTTTCCAATTTTCTACATGATTATTCATTGATGACAAGAGTTAATATTCCTAACAGAACTGTAGATAGGTATTTTTCTGTCTCAAATATGTCAAAATAAACAATGTGGTTTGAAGGTTTATGTATTTTATCTCAAGTTTTGTAGATAATTTCTTCACTTCAGACATCAAAGTTTACATAGTGACCACAATAACAACATTGTCTGCAGGGGCAAAGAGAAAACACTCCGGTAATGAAGACGACATTGAGCTATAAGAACAGCTATGGGCAGGGTGGAGTTAAACCCATTAGTAAATAGACAAGGCGATTTGGGTTATATATCTCACCAATCAGTGGAATTGCAACAATCACCATAAACTGTTACTTAATACTTCATGATTAATTCACCCCATTTAACCTATCTTCAACATTTGACTCGTCTGACTTTTTGGTGCTTTATACGGAAGTGTGAGACACAGGAACAAACCAGTTTCCAAGTTTTTTGTTAGCCAAGATTGTTAGTGGAACATTTTTTCAATGCAGAGGCCAGGCTGACAATGAGGTGGTATTTTTCTGCATTAATTATCAGGGAGGCTAAATAGTGCCTGGTTTAGAATGGGTACGCTCTATAGCTTGTTGGCAAGCAGAGAGGCTCCAATTCTGCCTGTAAACGAAAAGAACCAGTGTTTGCCAATTAAGTCAAGCAGCTGTTTCACAGACAGTATTGCTAATAGCTGCTGACTAAACTCCAAGCTGTTACTCTGGATTGTTTGATGAACTGCTTTTACTAAATAGTAAACGCTAACCTCTGTATCTCAATTTACTGAGAAGAAAAGAGGGATATTTAAAGGCACATCTCCGTTGAAACTTCTATAGTATCATGGGAAACTTCTGTGTCAAGGAAGCACTCTTTCTTACATTATATAAATTTATAAGAATCCTGGAGAGAATAACAGTGCTAGTTAAATTGGTTTTGACAGTGCTTAACAAAAATCACAGTGGTCTGATGCCTATATGGTGACAGCATTGTGCTCTCTTAAGAAGTTTCTGTGACATGATAGGTAAACTTGCAGCTTGTATTCTTCAATATTAGCTGCGCAAGACTTATGATAAAATCAAAATGCATCTCTTATTGGATACACTAATGTATGTAGCTGTTTTGGGTGGTAACATTAACAAAGGTAATAAAAAATGTGTTTTTTTATCTGAGGATATGTGTATTTACTTTTATAATTTCTTTTTTCTGCAAAGCATAACTTCTGATATTGGTTCTTCATTGCTCAGAAGGCCTTCTCTTCATCAGCTGTTCTCTGAGAATAAACATAGAATCATAGAATAGTTAGGGTTGGAAAGGACCTTACGATCATCTAGTTCCAGCCTAAATGAGGCATCAAAGCTCCCTCTGCTTCAAACACTATTAGTAACTGGTTCAGAGCTCTGCAAAACCAAGTTTACTTTGTAGATACACATTATTTGAAATCTAACTCAATATTGCTGTTGTTAATAACTATCTCTCTGCTTCTCAGCTGATGGCTTTTGAATATTTCAGTATATCAGGTTACAATGAATCACCATCTACCAAATATTCTTAAATATCAATAGTGCACTCAGTTACCTGCATGCTTACAATTTTTTAGAGTTAAGTCTTGAACTGCTGAAGTGTCTTAGAATGCAACTGCTGTATCTTGATAAGCTTCATTTATCCAGCAAATAACAAAAGTATCTTGAGATAAAGCAATAAAGATAAGTGTCTAATTTGAATAATAAATTTCCAGGGAAACAGAAGGCTGAGCTTTATCACAAAAGGGAAGTACACAGAAGGTAAGAGAAAGAAGAGGTTACCCCAGAGAAGTATAGACACACACTGGTCATGGAGGGACAGAGTTAGGAAAGCCAAAATTCCACTACTCATGAAACTAGGAAGGGACATGAAGGGTGACACAAATTACCTCTGTAAAGTACATTAGCTGCAAGAGGAGGGTGGAGCAAAATGTGGGCTTGTCCAGTAATGTCAGGTGACTTGGTGATGAAGGACATGGGAAAGCTTCATCAGGTGACTTGGTGATGAAGGACTTGGGAAAGCTTCATCAGTTGCCCTGTGGAGAGAAGCTGTGGGAAAAGGCTTGTTCAGCATGAAAAAGATTTGGCCCAAAAGCTGATCTTGGTTTTGCCTACAGCTTCCTGATGAGACTGTCTGGAGAAGATACTTAAAGACCCTTCTCAGAGGTGAACAGGAGGCAAAGGACATAAGCTGAAACACAGGAACTTCAGAGAAGACTAAAGGAGTGATGGTGGTTGGTGTGGCTAGTGTGTTTGTTTTTGCTGTTTTTGTCAAGACAGTTATCAAACACAGGAACAGGGTGCTCAAGTTGTTGGATCTCCATCCTATGAAATACTTGGAACTTTTGTGAATACGCCCTTGAGTGACGTGAGCAATCCTGGAGCAAGGAGACAATGGAGTTCCCTTCCAACCTAAATTATAATTTTGTGATCAGTAACATGACCTTATGTCCTGGGTTCAGCAGCAGCAGTCTTTTTTCTCGTTCTTGGTAGCTGGTGCAGCGCTGTGTTTTTGATTTTCGGCCTGGGAACAGTGCTGATAACACCAGTGTTTTCAGTTACTGCTTGGTGATGTCTTGGTCTGACCAAGGACTTGCTGAGTCTCATGCTCTGCTAGGGAGGAGTGGAAGCCGGGAGGAAGGAGGCAGGACACCTGAGCCAAACTGACCAAAGGGGTTATTCCATACCACAGCACGTCATGTCCAGGATGTAAAAATGGAGAGCAGAGACCCGGAAGGGTGGGGGTTCACTGGTGGGGGTGCACTGTGTGGTCGGGCTTGATATTGGGTGGTGAGAAATTGTATTCTTTTCCCTTGTATTTTCTCTTGTCATTATTATTATTGGTGGTAGCAGTAGTGATTTGGGTTATACCTTAGTTACTAAACTGTTCTTATCTCAACCTATGGGAATTTCAGTCTTTCGATTCTCCTTCCCATCCCTCCAGGAGTGGAGGGAAGAAAGAATAGGGAGTGAGGGAGAGAGCGACTGCGTGGCTGAGAGGCTTAAACCACGACACCTTATTAAATCCTTTTGAAATTAAAGAGATTCTTCTTTTAGAGCCTCCTGTTTTCTAATTAAATTTACCCTCTGAACTGATTCAAAAAGAATGCCAGTGACAATGCTCTCGTTATAGAGGGTGGTGGAGAATTCAGACTTATTCTCAGGGGGGTTTTCTGATATCTGACCCTATTTCATTCCTACCATTCAGATGCAGGTTGGTTTGGTCTTTTTCTAAAGTTGCCTAAGAGAATTTCTGAGTTGGTGAAACTGCAGATAGAAGCATTCCTAGCCCACACCTCAGTTCTAATGCTGCATTAAAAGGTCTAAATGTCTTTTTATTGATCCCATCTGCATTCTACAGACACTGTTGCATCACCTTAAACTACAGTTAGTCACGCTTGGTGTGTTTCTACGGCTAAGCTTTCCCTTAAGCACACAGAATCTCGAAGTAAATGAAAAATATAAGAAGCTTTCATTCCTCTCTTGTTATCTAGGTCTTGTGAATCCCTTAGGTGTAGCAGTGAATGAAAATATAAATATTTCTTAGAAATTACCCTACTTTCTTTCCTTATTTCCAACTAACAATTGTGTTTTAAAAAGGGAGAAAAAAAAGATAGAAGAAGAAAAATTAAGGAAGTTTCCATAGACCTGTTACAATCAGCATTCTCTGTGCTTTTTCTATTACTGTTTTATGAGTAAATCAGATTAGAGAAATTGCATTTATAATAGGAGGTGGGGAGAAAAAGTCAAAACCAAAAGACAGAAATAAAAACTTGTGACTTTACAGATGGCTGTTTTTCTTAATTATATGAATAACTTTAGAAATACCTAATTGGTCATGCTTGACAAGTAATAGCAGTTTTTCCAAGATAAGCAAATGTTCACATTTTTCATACTTAATCAGGGAGTTTATGTGCAAAAATGACCAAATGGATCATCTATTCTAAGCCTCCTATGTTATTTTATAATAAACCACCATCTGTACTTTGATTCTGCAAAATTGGTGTGTGGTGACCACAGAATCTGATTATATGACAGAGAGGTTCAGAAAAATTATTTTTTTTTTAATTTTTATTATTTTTTTTTTAGTAAACTACAGAAGCTCACTTAAATTGAGCATATTAATATAAATACATATTAAATTAGACATATCCCCAAAGCAAGTTTATTTTGCTTTTATCTGGGAGGTAGTGCTGTGAATATTCAATAACTCACTCTTGCTTTCCTCTGTCTTCCAAACTCATAGATATTACTTAGTGAATATATTTTGCTTGTGATATTGTGTATTTGTTTGTGTTTCATGTTTGCATATTGGTTGCTTATTTTCTGAGTTATTTGAGTTTTAGTGAATGAGATTGTCCTTTATGGTTTAGATGTTATTTAGTCATATGCTGAGAGCTTGGTAATTTGTTTTGGGGTGTTTTTGTAGTTGCTTGTTTTGTGAAAGTTCATAACTCTGAAAATTTTATCCTAGTGAGTACGTATGCCTGAAATAACTATTCTTTGCTAACTTCTTTGGTGAGCAATTCTTCTTTCACATCAATAGTTTATCTGGGTTTTGTTATCTAAAACATTCTTGCAACATGCTACTGGATGGGGCTGTGCCTGAACGGAGACCTTAAGTGGGGAGGGGTGTAGTAGAGCTGTGAGTAGAGCTGTGTCCTGGCTCCCTACAGGTCAAAGTATGATCTCCCTTTCTCCTCAGAACTCCTTCAGCCGTGTCACCGAACACACGCCGTACAATGCATCTGATTATGTGCAAGGTAAGAGCATTTAGGTAGGAAGGCACTGAGAAATAATGCAAAATCACACCTTCACCCTATTTCTCAATAACTTCACCATTCAGAAAAAGTCTTAGCTACCTGAAAATAATCTGAAATACTATCTCCCCTCAAATCAGTCCTTTTCCCCCTGATGATCACTACTCAAATCCAGGAAAAATGGAATATTATCTGTGAAACTGGGAGGATATTTAGCTGCAAGCTCTCAGCTACTTTGAAAAAACATATGGTGACCTGAAGGACACCTATGCTATCTTTCTACATATTTTTTCTAGTCTTTCTTCCTGGTCGTTCTAAGTTTTGCCTTTAAGAGTGGTTTTATCTAAATTGTACTCCTTAGGATGCCTTGACCATGCTGTACTCTAGATGACTTATACTATCTACTCTTCATACTTTCAAGGAAGACAGCTGACACTAGGATAGATGTTAACAAGATTCCATGTGGTTAAAAACTGTGGTCAGAGTAGAGTCACAAATGAGTATAATCTTGGCCTGAATGGTCATGAGAATAAAATTTTTTTCCACTGTCATGAGCTAATTTAAGCTGATCTACATAGTGCAAAATGACATGATCAGAGTGGAAAAGTGTTTTACCGTACTACCAGATTTAGAGTAAATTCCAGTTCAGCTGAGTCTTGAGAAGCAGTCTATTTCCAGGCTATTGCAAGAGCAGATGCTTCTGCATCTCGTGTCTTATAGATTTCCTATTTTAGTAGTAGTGGATGTGAAGAAGAGAGGAAAACTGTCACTGAAGATATTTCCAAAGTACTTAACGATGATAGCTGAGATGCTTCATTCTGGATGCAAATGGGTTGATTGCTTTGTTTATGTGTTTTTATTTGGTTGTTTTTTTGTTTTTGGTTGTGTTGTCCCTTCACCTCTCCCCTTCATTCCCTCCTACTTCCTCCTCTCCTTCTCCCTTTGGTTGCTATTTTGCTGTTAGAATTTGGTTGGGTTAGACGAATATTCACAGCTCCAAATAACTGGTTGGGTAATACCTGTTAATAGGAAAAAAGATTAATTATACACCCCAATTACTCCTTCTGATGAGGGTTGCATGTCCTGTCTGAGCTGCAGGTGGGAATGCCCCCTTCTGAGGGACTAAGGATGAAACGTGAGAAGGAAAGTTTCTAATATCTTTGCCCATCCATACACTTCTTTCTGATTGCCCTGGAGACAGGAGAACTCAAAACTTGGACAGATTTCTTTCAGATACATGGTTGGTAAAATAGTAATAAATTTTATGAACAGTATGGGCTTACTAAATGTTGAGAACTGGCTTCATGAGCATTGCTCTCTCCCAGAATCATTGATACATACCACTCCAGGTCATGCTGGAACAGCTACATGCATAAGTTTTGTTGTGACGCTTCATCACTTTTATTTCCAATCTCAGCGTGAATAAGGGAATACAAATATATGCAAAATTGAAATTGCCTGTTAAAAAAGTCTCTTGGTTTGCTTGGTCTTTTGAAAGTTTTTAATGTTCAGTTTGGGCTTGTGTCAATTTATGGGCTAGAATTTGCATTACTTTTTATTACATAAAAGTCTGTATTTTTCTTGTTAACATGGAACAAAAATAAAATGCAGAATGAAATAATATAAGAAAATATGTAACAATGTACAAAATATATATATAAATATATATATAAATAAAATGTGTAACAAAATAAATATATATAAATTTATATATATATAAATTTATATATATATAAATAAAATGTGTAACAAAAATAAACCACTTTATTCTTTGTACTGAGCAAAAACCTTCTAGAATTTCAATATATATGTGTATTTAACTTTCATAATGTGAAATTCAGTATTTCCCAAATCAAAAAAAAAAAAAGAAAAAAAAGAAAAACTGAAATATTAACATAGTAGGAAAATAAAAGTAAGATGGAAAGAGAAATATCCACAGATGGTCTGCAATAAGCGTATTCTAGGCTGATTCATATGTTGGCTAAACCTCATTAAGATCATTGGCTTTTTCTTCACACATAAGCTACTCGCAAAGAACCTTGTAAATTTGAAATCTAAGGTCTGTATTCACTGTATTCCATTAGTAGCTTGAAAAGATATTAAAGAATTTAATTTTATCATTTGAAATCTTTGGGGTTAGATAAACTGTTCTGTAGTGGAATAAAACCATTGAACATCATTTAGACTCTTATCAAAGCTTAAAACACAGCAGAAAATGTGCCAGCATACACTAGAAAAGCATGAACATGAGCAACCTGATAAAGATTGAACAGTAAGCTTGAATTGAATTGCATTATGGAAATGCCTTTTCTGTATGTATTAAGTGAAAGAAATTAGTGTGATTAATATTTATCCCGTTTTGGAGAGGTGATTTCTATTTAACACATTTGTTAGTATTTATTTATGAGATTGCAAGTTGACAGATGCAAATGTTGATGTTGACTTCTGCAAATCATTTGAGATTTGAGTTACTCTTCCATGATATTTTGATTAAAAAATTACTGGTATAGAATATCAATATGCCTGTATCTCTGATAATATGAAGAAGCATGACCAGCAGGGTGAAGAAGGTGATTCTGCACCTCTAGCTCTGCTCTCATGAGGCCTCACCTGGAGTACTGTGTGCAGTTCTGGTATCCTCAACATAAGAAGGACATAGAGCTGTTGGAGCAAGTCCAGAGGAGGGCCACGAAGATGATCAGGGGTCTGAAACACCTCCTATATGAAGACAGACTGAGAAAGTTGGGGCTGTTCAGCCTGGAGAAGAGAAGGCTGTGTGCAGACCTCATAGCAGCCTTCCAGTATCTGAAGGGGAGCTACAGGAATGCTGGGGAGGGACTCCTCACTAGGGACTGTAGTGAAAGGCAAGGAGGAATGGGTTCAGACTTAAACAGGGGAAATTTAGGTTAGATATAAGGAAGAAGTTCTTTACTGTGAGGGTGGTGAGGCACTGGAATGGGTTGCCCAAAGAAGTGGTAAATGCTCCATCTCTGGCAGTGTTCCAGGCCAGGTTGGACAGAGCATTGGGCAAAATGGTCTAGGGTGAGGCATCCCTGCACATGGCAGGGGGATTAGAATTAGATGATCTTAAGGTCCTTTCCAACCCTAAGCACTCTATGATTCAATGAATATAGACTCAATTAAATGATTTGGCCAAGCATGAAGTCACATATCTTAAAAAAAAAAAAAAAATAACAGTCATTTTTGCATAAGAATAGTTATGAAATGGAAATGATGTAAGGCATTACGCAGTTACATGCATATATATATATGTGTGTATATAATTTTACATGCATATTATGAAATAAAGTGTAGCTAATTGAATATAATCTTTAGAAGTAGAAAGGGACATGTAAAATGGAAGATGTCAGAAGAAATTTTTTCATTGTAAATATCAGGTAAAACAATTACTTAGAGTTCATGAACAAGCAACATGCAGGGTTTTGAAATTAGGTTGCAAAATTAAAGAAAGAGTTATAAAAAAATCTTTAAAGCCTGCAGAAAAAAGGCTTTGTGCCTGTCTGAAGTGTTAAGATCTGTTTAGTATTGCAAAGAGTTATGTTTAGCCTTGATCAGCAGTTACAGATGTTGACATCCTTATGGATGGTAATTTATTTGAAAAGTTTCTGAGAGTCAAGTGATGGGGGGAGGCGGGGTACAAAACCACTGAAGATTCATAGATGATTCACTTTATGGAAGATGACACTAGCCAAATTAAAATCAGAAATCATTTTTCCATAATGAGCAAAAGTAGTTTGGAATAAAACAGGGATATACTGGAACATTTTCAAGTCTTCAAGATCTTACTTATTTCTAAAATAAAATGTCAAAGTAAAATATAAATTGTCAGCTATGTAGAAAATATGATGAACCTATACACTGTTAAGATTTTCAAGTCCCAATTGATATATACTCTGAGTTAGTAAAAAACACATCACAAAATTCATGCTGTAATTTTTGGAAAATATTAAGTAAGGAAGAAGAGATATGCTGAGTAGCTAAAGAAGACGTAACAGGTTTATGTTTTTCTCATGAACTTTGAAAAAATATTATCAGAGCAGATTAGAGTAACAAACTGAAAGTACAGCTACAAATCAGAATCAAAATTGTACCAAACATAAAAAGAAAACATATTTCTGGAAAGGAAGTAGTCTTGACTAGAAAAAGTCTAAGTTAGTAGTTGGAGTAAATTATATTCTGCAATGAGCAAATATTTATGAACTTGAAATGCATTTGTTTGTCATTTCATGGAAATGAATAAGAGCTAGAATTTTTTAATGGTGTACCACTTATGATAAGTAAGCCACCCTCAAAGGAAAACTTAAAAAATGCATTCTCAGTCTCCTCTTTTGCTGTCACTGCTTGACCTTAGCCATCTTAAAGAATAAAGCAGCAGATCCTGAGCTAAGCCCCTCAGAGATGCAGTATAAGTCCCACAGCACAGGGAAGTGATGCAGGTCAAGGCTGTCAGTTGTACAGCAAGAGACCAGAAGCCCACATACCTGTCTCTAAGACACTCATGAAGTGATTTTAGCTGACAAGAAATCCAGCAGGGTTAAATCTCCCTGTAAATTCATCAGCAGCATTGTATTAAATCAACACAACCCTTTCTTAGAAAAAAAAAAAAACACATAAATATATATATATGCATATATATGTATAAATAAAACCTGTTTTCTACAGAAAATACATACTACTTGCATTAGATGTACCCTGGAACAGAGAAAAGTTCACATAAGATGAATATAAGTGAAATTTTCCTCATGGAGCAGTTTTGTCCATCAGTAAAATATGCTGTAAGAACTCTAGGTCTGTAACGCATGGCACTTAAACAGTCTTTAACAGATTTTAATCATTTCATACATTTCATTAAAGGAAAGAGCAGCAGTTTCTTTTGCGTTGATCTAGTCATGCTGGTCAGACTATCATTCATACTACTACACATAACTTTATGTTTTATTTTAAAGTATTTTGATTTTTCTGCAGAATCAGAAACTTCAAAGGTGATGCTGGCTCCCAAACTTAACCATTGTTCAATGTGACACAAAGAGACACCTATGATCCAAACTTCATACAGCAGTGTGCCAAGGGTAATAAACCCTGCCTTAAGCAGTAAAGGATTCCCACCAGTGTGTTTTGTCATGCTTTGCAGTGCGTAAGGAACTTTGTTAAGGATCCTAGAGGTATCTTCTTTCAGTGGTTATCCCTTGTGTTTTCATGCTAGAGGATATAAGATGCACTTCAGGAATGTGAGTATTACTGATATGGTTGCACTGTGGATCTCATCTACAGTAGCAGCTGCTTCTTCTCATATTTGCCTGTGAAAAGAGTTAACGGTACAAGCTTTGTAGGTTACCTCTGTTTTCGGCATTGCCATATTACATTTCTGATTTTCCCTACTCTGACAAATTTGTTCTAGATTAAGATGTGTTTACATGTTAGTATATCTTAAATACCAGCCTCTCCTGCTGATAGTGTCCCAGTTGTTGCTTTCTGTCTGAGAGATTTTCCTATGCTTCTTAAAGCCCTGCCACTTAGTGTACCATGACATCATGCCTAAAAGTGGCTCCCTTTTTTTTTGAATATTAGAATCGTATGATCTGAGAGATTCCTATTGCTGTAAAGAGTAAATAGTAAATCAGTGTACTTCACAGGCAGATTTTTAGTGGTACAAATATATCGTCATCAAAGTTTCACTGAGTTCACTGGAGCAATCTTAGCCTACCCAGATGATAATCTGTTCCCACTAATAGAAACATGACAGTCTGCTGGGACTGATATGTTCATTTTTCTATTGCTGCTCAGTCTGAATGAAAGTATTACAAGAAAAGGTTCCTTAGGTCAAGTACAGCTATTTGTTAGGATGGGATTCAGTTACCTAAGCATAAATGTGTAGTAAGCGATATTGCAGGTGCCCTGGAATATCCAAGACATCCATGTCAGGCTGGCCAAAGTGTCACAGGGCTGACAAGGAACCTGTGTCCTTCTAGCAGGGTACATAGAGCCCAAGCGTAATACACTCTAAGATATCTCAAACAGCAGCATTTTTTTTCCTAGATTCATATAAAATACACAGGTTGGTAGAAAAAGCTTCATTCCACTCTCTCATTCAGGTGCGGTGAGGTTTTTTGTCTACAGTTTCTCTATTTTTATAAGCAAAATCAAAGTCTTAAGATTAACAAACAATCAAACCACCAAAACCAACAGACTTTGCCTTCTCCCACTACTATATAGTATGTTCAAGATTCCAGAAATTCAGGAATCAAAGAATATACTTCATGAAAGATATTTCTTCTTTGTAAACTTCAGAAATCCATGCTATCATAGATCTGACATTTTAACTGCCACTAATTCAGAATTAGTCTTTCACAGGTCAACAGACATTTACCAATATATTAGTTTATTCCAAAAAATCTGAATGTGGTTTCCTTGTTCAGTATTGCTATTGCTATGCTCTAGTTTTATTGCTGTTTTGTAAAAACATAGTGGCTGATGCTACAAAAGCTGCACACAGATAATTTAAAGCTAATTTCTCCACCCTGTTGGGGTTTCTTTTGTGTGTTTTCAACCAATATTTTAAAGACAAGTTGTCTTGGAAGAAAAGTTGTTTCCTGTAAACTTTCACATCTTGTTAAAAATTAAGTTCTGAATTCTCCTAATCAGAAAGTATGTCCTATCCTATATGTTTCTTCCTTAATATAGAGAAAAATGAATGCTTCTCATCTTAATCAGACATAGTCTGAACCAGCCATTGTTTTGATGTTATTTTCATGCATCATTTTGTACTTCCATATATCACTTTGTACTTTCCAGTATTGTTTATGCCCTCAAACATGTTACATTTGTTTTGGTAGCTAAAGGTTCAAGGTCATTCTGAAATTCTGCTTTTCTGTTCTGCATAGCACAGTATTTATATAGTGAATAGCTCCCTCTTACTAATTGCAGTAATTTATTTTTTTTTTTATTTTTTTAAAGAGAAACAAAGAGTGTTATATATACATTTTTATGCTGTATATCTGTATGAGATGAGAGCTGTACATATACCTGGATTTTAAATCTATGAATGCCCTACTTAAAATTTCAGTAAGGTTTGTCTCATACTAATGGTTCGTGCTAGCATAGCACAATATTTTCTGGTGCTACTGCAATACAAATAAGTGATAATAATGACATTTTAAAGATACTTGTCTTGCTGAACTTAACCTATAGCATCCCATTTCTTTAGATACAGGGCCAAGCTCTTCTGCACTAAATCAATTCTTCCTCTCATTTGAACCTTCTTAAAATTCTGCATGCAAATTGCCAGTGAAGTCATTACAAGGACATATCCCAGAGTTTTAGGCATTTGAAAGAGCACAAGGGAAAAGGGGAAACTTGGTACTTGCCATGATATATTTTTATTTACTGTTCTTCTCTTTAGCGCACTTAATTTATGTCAGATAAATCACTTGAATTCTTTTCAAAGATCAAGTGGGGAAAATGTCATAGAATTAAGCATAAGTATCCATTTTTTTTCCTAAAGGTCTTGTGGTCCCTAGGTACATGCCTGTAGAAGATTCTTGGAGACAAGCACATACCCTTTATTTCAAACTCTTGCCTGATTTTTACAATATTCTAATCTTGTTTATATTTGGAATCAATTTACACAAGTGAAGATTAGCTCCTTTAGATAAAATAGAGATCTCTGAGATTAGCAGTTGGAAACGAGGTATCTGTATCTATGCAGCTGAAATCAGATTATTTTCTTCCTATTATCAAGACTGAAGTCACCAGGTGGTGCTATTACATAGTATTGTGAGACCTTCTTTTGTAATTTGTTTCTCTTCCTTCCCCCCTTCTCCTCCACCCCTTCTCCGGAACTACTTTATAATCCCTTTGCCTTGCAGTTAAGCTATAGCAGCACATTGACCATTTGGGAATAGAAGGAGTCATGGGAAGTGGACATGGGTGACATGTCATTCTCCAAAACACTATGGTTTGCATTCTGTTTGTGGTTGTCTTTGTTCCTGGTCTGGAATAATACATAACTTGATATAACATCCAACACATTTTTTTCCAACACTTGAACCACAAGGAAAACAAAATGAAACTTGGCAGGTCAGCAATTTCGTTAGTAAGAGAAAACATATCAGAAGGATAACTATGCTATTGTTTGCCTGCAGAATAATATAATGACTTTGGGGTGGGGGGTTGTTATCTATTTAAGAAAAATATCTTCATTATTAGTTTCCTTTCACTGGATTTAATTAGGGAGAATAACTTAGAGTAACCATTCAAGTGTCATTGACTTAAATTGTTGTCAGCAAAACCAGTTCAAATCACACAAATGTAAATATGTAAGAAAAAAAAAGGGAGGGATGGGGGAAGGTAGTCGGTATCTGCCAGTACATGCTGTAGCATAATAGTGATAAAGAAAAATACCTTAATGGGAAGGTAGCCATCTGGAGTTTAAGAGACTAATGATTCAATCTGCTTCAAAAGATTCAGCAATTTTAACATAAAAAGTCTTGTTAGTGACTGAGATGAGAATCTTTTATTACCTATATGGGGAATGTGGATGGTGCCACTTACCTCACCTCATTAGCATTTTAAGTAACAGCAAAGACAATTGCATAAAATCTGATAGAGGGGGAAAGTTTTCCTAGTAACTATTTATATTTATTTATATAGTTCACGCAGGCATGTATATTTCTTTTTTTCCAGGATAGGCTTTATTCTCGTAAGAATTTCTGCTGATGGTTTTCTTCCTTTGATGAGGTTTAACTGCCACATTATGTCTCTACTAAGTTGAATTCAGTCAATTTTGAGAATACTGGAAATTAATGGTGTAGCTGCATGGTGATCAATATGAATAATGTCCCTCTTCACTGCAAGTTTTTAAGTAATCTTTGTAATGGTTAATGCCTTCATGCTTGGAGAAATTGTTAAGAATGAGAAAAGTAGCTTATTTATACCAAAGTGTTTTCTTGGAGGATATCTAAACATGATTTGCACTGTCATTCAGCTGAGCTTTAGAAATAGACAATTATTTATGCTTCAAATACAATTTCAAAATGTCTTAAAATTATTTTAGGTATGTAACAATTGTCTATGTCAAAGAATAAGAACTTCTATTATCCGTTTTCCAGGGTTGTTCTTTTGCGTTCTTCTGTGCTCAGGTTATGATAAAGCTTGACAGTTAATGCAATTTAGGACATGGCTATATGAGGAAGAAATTCTTTACTGTGAGGGTGGTGAGGCACTGGAATGGGTTGCCCAGGGAGGTTGTGAATGCTTCATCCCTGGAGGCGTTCAAGGTGGGGTTGGACATAGCCTTGGATGGCATGGTTTAGTGGGAGGTGTCCCTGCCCATGGCAGGGGGGTTGGAACTCGATGATCTTGAGGTTCTTTCCAACCCTTACTATTCTATGATTCTATGATTCTATATTGGGTGGACTGGCATATCAATACAATAGAAAAGCTGTTCTTGGGAAAAGTAACTTTTTTCTTAATTAAACAGGTTATCATATAGATAATAATAAATAAAAACTGGGTACTGCCATCTTTAACAGTTTACTGTTGTCTTCATATATGTAATCTTGAAGAAAAGAATATATTAATTGCTTTTCTTGGTTACACAAGATTGCTCTCGCTAAAATGTGCTTTCAATAGTTCACATAATTTTCATTAACCACTTGGTACTTTATTCATTTTCATTAGAGCAGCATCATACAATCAAACCAATATAAAAGCATAAGCAGACTATTTTAAAGGCATAAATGAATAGAAAGTCATACAAGAAAAGACAGATTTCAATGAGATCAAACCTTCATCTCCCTTCACCCTTTTCACCAGTTTCCTCTACCTGAGCATTTCTTGCTATTTTTTGCGTCTCTGTATGGCCTCCCATTCTGCTCCAACTCATTAACATGAGGAACTTGAAAACCGGCTTATGGCTGCAATCCTAACTTCTTAGCATATGCGAAAAGAAGCACACGTTTGACTAACATTTTTGATCTGGCACTGATTTTACAATACTGTTATTCTGCTGACATCATTAGACTTTCCTATTTCCATCCCCGCATTTGCATCTTGGGAGCTGAATTGGGCTCTCTGAATCTGAGAGAAATGTTTCCCTTTTGATGGTTAAGTCATTGCTTTTTTTCATAAAACTAACGTATTGCTTGTTTTCAAAATGTCAAGCTTCATTTTGAACCATATTCCTGAGTTTTATGCTGCAACACTTTGTTCTGAACCTTGATGATGTGTGACTCAGAAATTATATCCTACAAGGATTTTAATAAGGAAGTTGGCAAAGTGAAAGAGTATCACAAAAAAAAAAAAAATAGGAATGCTTGCTGAATAGGAGAACAGCTATATTTGCACATGCTCTTTAGCTGTCTGAACACAGAAAACATAGGTAAGATGTCATGGATGAAGTCATGCACTTCACTTATAAGAGAGAAGCAACAATATACTTCATTGATATAAACACTGAGTTAAAGCTCAATGGTAAATGCTACAGTGGTTTAACAAGATTCAATGGCAAGGTACACTTGAGTATTTACTGCGTAGAAGGCAGGGTCAGACAAAGCTGTCAGGGAGATTGCTGTTGAGTCAGGAGGTTCAGAAATCACTCCCTTGCTTTCTATGTTGCCGTCCATCCCCCAAAGTGCAGCATGAGTGCATAAGCTGGATGCAGCCACCACAACCACTGCCCGTGGTTATGGCTTAATCAACAGGGGGGTAGAGGGGTGGGGTGCACACCATCACATAGGATTATAAGCACCTTTCAGAGGCTGATTTCTTTCTTTTAATCTCTAGATAAATGCACACTTCAAGATGTCACAGATATGTTTGTCTTCCTGAGAACACCTGGGAAACTTGTCTTGTTGGGAGGCACTCACAGGGAGCTTTAAAGAACAAAATATTAAACATGAGAGCAGTATTGTGTATATATGAGAACTTGTGGTTTTCTTGAAATCATTCTCTCTCCTAAGAGAACAAAAGAGATCTTAAAACAAAGGCTTTGAACTGACTTGAATATACCTAGATATCTAGAAGATATGCCTTCTAGTGACATCTAGAAGAAAGGAGGTAAAACCATTGAAACAGGGATTTGGAAGAATATCTGCTTTTTCATTCTTGATGTGCAAGATTTCCTCCTGTGGTGGAGAAGTTTTATGTGTGTACATAGTGGGAGACTAAAACAAGGCTAATAGAAGACCCGGTTGGAAGCTGTGAAAATTTCTGAAGCAATGAGGACAAGAGCACAAGCTAATGCTGCAGGAATTAAAATATATTTATAGTTAGCCCATAATGGAAATAATATAAATTTACACATAGTGAAGTTTTCTCATGTTAAAGAGTTTCTACTCTTTACTGAGTCACAAAGCAGATTGTGCTTTGTTCTTGAGATAGCCTATCTCAGCAGCGTTTCATTTCTTTAGAACAAATCCTTCTCCCTCACTAGTTTGTTACACAATTTTTTCAAAACTCAGTTTGTATGAATCTAGTCATTAAAAGGTACATTCAAATATGAATAACAAGATAAATACCATCTGGGAATATTTTCTATCTATAAAGAATATAATTTTCCCTGTGATACTATAGCGACTGTAAAGAAACATTTTCAGGAGATCAGAAATAGGCTAGTAGGACGTGTAAAATGTCTAGATGAAGAATAAGGAGAATAACTTGAGATTAATATTACCAGTGAAATCACCAAATATACAAATATGCTTACTTTTCCTTTTAGAGGACGTATGCAGAAAGTAAATGGCTTTCCAAATATTGAACCAGACAAGTTTACTTCCAGATTCCCTGGAGTAACCTCACTGTCCTATAATTTCTATTATTCCCTTCAAATTGTGACATCCCAGATGAATCTCTCAGTACCTGAACTTTTTGCTTATATTTAAGTCTCTAATACTATAGTTCACATTTAGACAGCAAGGATCTCAGACAATAGTCAAATGCAGAATTCTCCAGATTTCTTGCCCTGGTTAGTGTTCCTTCTGTTCTTTCTCACAATTCTACAGAATTCGACAAAATTCTCTTTTGCAAGATGAATGTTAAAAAAAAAGTATTTTGGACCATATTTTCTTAACAGATAAATGGGAACCTAGAGTGCATATGCGCAATTGCATTTAGCAATATATTTTAACATAATCTAACATGCTAATAATTATAGCTTGAATCTGAAAAAGTGTTAATTGATTCTTCATTTATAAGGCCTCTGAATTACATCTCTCTAGCTTTAATTTTATGCATCTTTAATCTCTATAGCTTTAAAACAAACACTTCTCACATGAGATCCTTCTCTCTAAGTTGGAGAGACATCAATTTGATAGATGGACCACTCGGTGGATAAAGAACTGGCTGGATGGCCGCACGCAAAGAGTAGTGCTCAGTGGCTCAATGTCCAGCTGGAGACCAGTAACGAGTGGTGTCCCCCAGGGATCGGTGTTGGGACCGGTCTTGTTCAACATCTTTGTTGGTGACATGGACAGTGGGATTGAGTGCGCCCTCAGCAAGTTTGCCGATGACACCAAGCTGTGTGGTTCGGTTGATACATTGGAGGGAAGGAATGCCATCCAAAGGGACCTTGACACGCTTGTGAGGTGGGCTGATGCCAACCTAATGAAGTTTAACCATGCTAAGTGCAAGGTCCTCCACCTGGGTCGGAGCAATGCCAGGCACAGCTACAGATTGGGCGGGGAGGAGATTGAGAGCAGCCCTGCGGAGAAGGACTTGGGGGTGTTGGTCGATGAGAAAATGAACATGAGCCGGCAGTGTGCGCTTGCAGCCCAGAAGGCCAACCGTATCCTGGGCTGCATCAAAAGGAGCGTGACCAGCAGGTCGAGGGAGGTGATCCTGCCCCTTAACTCTGCTCTCGTGAGACCTCACTTGGAGTATTGTGTGCAGTTCTGGTGTCCTCAACATAAGAAGAACATGGAACAAGTGCAGAGGAGGGCCACGAAAATGATCAGGGGACTGGAGCACCTCTCATATGAAGATAGGTTGAGAAAATTGGGGCTGTTCAGCCTGGAGAAGAGAAGGCTGCGTGGAGACCTCATAGCAGCCTTCCAATACCTGAAGGGGGCCTATAGGGATGCTGGGGAGGGACTCTTCATTAGGGACTGTGGTGAGAGGACAAGGGCTAATGGGTTTAAACTTAAACAGGGGAGGTTTAGATTGGATCTGAGGAAGAAATTCTTTACTGTGAGGGTGGTGGGGCCCTGGAATGGGTTGCCCAGGGAGGTTGTGGATGCTTCATCCCTGGCGGCGTTCAAGGTGGGGTTGGATATAGCCTTGGATGGCATGGTTTAGTGGGAGGTGTCCCTGTCCATGGCAGGGGGGTTGGAACTCGATGATCTTGAGGTCCTTTCCAGCCCTTACTATTCTATGATTCTCTGATTCTCTGATCATAAGCTACAAGAAATTTCTGCATTTCTTTGGATTAAAAAAAGGGCGGTTGTGTTTGGTTTTGGGGTTGGGTTTTTTTGGGGGGTAGCTTTTTTTAGCAGGAATTAGACATTTTCTAGAAGAATAAACTAACTTCATCTCAGAATTATAGAATAAGGTGGGTTATCTTCTTCTAGCAATAAGGGGACATCAGCTCTGTATATATTCATTTGTACTGCTGATCATTTATCAAGACCAAACTTTCCCAAGAATATCAGGATATGGGGCTATCATCTCTGGAGTTAGCCTCCATTGAGATCATAAAATAATTTAATTATTAATATGATTCACTATTTAAGTAGGAAAATTGCTCATGATTATCAGAAGATAAAATGCAAAGAACTTCGTAAACCTGACATATATATCACTAAGATTCATTTTTGAGCTAGGAGAGAATAACTAAAGAATAAATATAAAACTAAAAGAAAGCCTACCATAAATAAAAGGGAGAGGGGATGTCTGTAGAATAGTTATGGTAACAAAACAGATGACAGATGACAAATGACAATATGCATGTTAATGAACACCAATCAATTTATGTTCTTGAACTTACTTTGAAGGACATCACATCAAGAATGTCTCACAGAACAAATGATGGTCACCTGATGGTAGTCGTTTCTCTGGCGGGAATTCTAAGCCAGAAGAAATATTTGTGAAAAACAGAAGAATTTTCCATACTAATCAAAATTAGGGAAGGAGACAAACCCCGTTGTGATGAAATTATTTTCAAGGAAAACAGGAACAAAACATAGCAAGTTAGCTGCGGATGGAAAATCTATCTTGAAATTCTCAAAGGAAGAACAGTCTGTGTTTTCTGGGAATTCAGTTTATACTTCTACTTTTTCAAGGCTGGTTGGAGCTAGATGATCTTAAGGTGCTTTCCAACCCTAACTATTCTATGATTCTATGATTCTATGATTCTATGATATATGTAGCTAGTTTATATTGGTCCTGCAACCTCAAATCAGGATGAAAATATGTAATTTTTTTTGCGTTTTGGGGGTTGTGGTTTTTTTTGTTTGTTTGTTTGTTTTTTGGTTTGTTTGTATGTTGTTTTTTTTATGATATTCTTTTTTAAAGTCCTCAAGAGAGGAATACCTATGTTTTAAATCAAACACTTATATGAATAACTGCAGTATCAGTGGTTTAGTCTTGTATGTGTAGTTCACTAATGGAAGATTAGCTCAGAATACAGATGTATTTCTTGAAAAGAACATGTAAATGCACTACTGCCACTGCATGTCAGCCTTGTGTTGACATGTAGTGAGTATATAGCTACTGACAACATGTAGGATGAATTGTTCTTGTATAGCACTATACTACAGCTGACACTATTTAGAGGTTTTGCAGTCTGCAGCCACGCTGGAAAACCCTGACATCCAGCTTTAATTGTTCCTTTCCTCTGATGCAGTAGGTGCCATTAATCTCTTAATCAGATGCCACAGATAAGTAGACAGAACCCATAGTCTTAAACCTAAAAGGAGTCTTATGGGCTGCTTCAGCAGGGTTAGACAGGTAATTAGGAATTCAAGACCAAGTCAAAAGTGTTTGTAGAAACATTGTTTAGTGATGTTGAGTAATGAATGCAGCCATAATACATTAAGTTAAATAACTTCTGTACACTTTTGTGTTTGAAATATTTTACTAAAACAAATAGACAGTTTTTTCTTTGCCTTGCTTTCATGAATATTTGAAATGTGAAGACCTTCATAGGAACAAGGCTTTTTATTTTCAAGTAGCGGTGGTCTGTGTACCGAAGCACACAAGCTGTTTTCATGTTCTCTCAAGTAAATCACAATTTGATGGGTGAAACAACAAGTCTTCAATTCATAATTGCCCCAGTGAAAATAATTTATCATCTGAGCATAACTCCCACTAGGGAACTTGGAATATTTACTGTATTTTTTTATCATTTCTGAAGAAAAACCTTACAAAATACATAGATCTCTCTTCTACGTTCAGGTTTGCCTGACAGACTGAGACAAACTCTGCCTTCTGGGCGTTTCATTTCTCTGTTATATATGCTGATCAATATATAGGTCACATTTTTCATATTGACTTAGGAGCCTTAAGACCAAGTTTCACCTAACTTGCATGACTTGGAAGAGGAATTTAGTTTGAACTCATTCAGACCTGCTCTAACAAGATTTTTTTTTAGATATCGTTTGACCCTAAAGCCAAGATTGAAGAACTAATTATGGTGTTATATGTTTCAAGTTTTTTGTAAAAATGGTAGAGCTTAAATAAGGAAATGGAGAGGAAGTGACTATACTTTTGCCTTAAACTTTCATCTGGACTGAGAGAACTTAGGTTGAGGTGTCTTCCCTTGAATTACTGGAAGCTAGTGACTAGGGGCATCTTTTTAATTTGGGAAGATTGGGAATAGAGACAGCTTCTAAAAAAGTTTCCTACTAAGATGTGAAAAAGTTATACTTAGCCTCAAGTTTCAATTCATTAGTTCAGTGTCGTGCTAACTGAGGCTAATTGGTTTTGGTTTCAAGAAGGCTGGCATCTGGTTTACCCAGAACATAGGCAGAACTTGCTCATGTCTGTCTGCCAGACTCTGTATATCTGTATTAGACATCTTGAAATCAGTATCCTATATAATTCTTGGCAAGTGTAGCTTTTCTGCATCATTAGTGAGCTTGTTGAGTCAGTACTGCAAAAGCACTTTCAGTATCAGTGGTGATGCATTAATCCTTTGCAAAGCCCAGCACTTGGAGTGCGGAACACTTAAATATCTTGTTTAAATCTTTATTTTGAATCACTAAACAAGATTTACCAATTCCAGAACTCTGTGCTCGCATCCTGATTGTGAGCAAACTACACAGCATATACATTGGAGGAACTGACTTCCATTTTATAGTTCCTAAGGGATGCTAAGCATTAACGGTCTCCACTAGATTCATGAGGCTTCAAAGTCCTCAATAACTTCAGTAATATGCTGTTAATGAGAACTCTACAGGGATAAATTAGTCATTCATAACCAGTTAAGATTGTGTGTACTATGTGTTTGTTTCTTTTAGAAAATATTTATTTATACTTTTCTATCAAATATATAAGAAAAAGTAAAAAAAGACAGATACATCTTTAAGGTCCCATGGTCATAGACACGCCGCTTGTGAGATTATAAAGTATTTATTCTCTGACAATTCTCATTTATATTGCTGGGTTCTCAGAATAGTTTGCGTGCTATATTGCAATTATTCCACTAGGAATTGCTTTGATGGTAAAATTTTAAATTAATGTATTTATTCAGGTCAGAAACAGAATCAGCAAACTCCAAAATGCATGCTGATAAAAATTTGTTTTAATCGTATTAGATGAGTATAAGCTAAAAATATGTATATTGATATGTGCATATATTGAGATATGCTTTGGTATAGTATCAGGTGATTGCCTCTTAACTTGTTTCAGTCTTTTAACTCATTTCAGTCTTTTAACTCAAAGTCCTGTTAAGATATGGTCACAGTGTAACAAGATATAAAGGGCTAATCAATATCCCACTTGCAGGCTTTTACCTGTCCTCAGCTTTGACCAATTATTCAATTAGAAATAGCAGCTGTACAAGCTTAGATCCAAGTAAATACCAAATTTGCAGCCTTCCTGAAAAGGTTGTAGAGTTGTGCTGAGAGATGCTGTGGGAAGAATTCTGTGTGAAGAGTAATGGTTGATCATGGAAAGCAGTCTGGAAACTTAGTGAGCTGTGGAGAGAAAAGACTCTTTTCTTTCTTCTTTAATGATGGGTGTCTTGACTGGAGTTCAGTAAAGTTAAGATGAACTGTGCTAAAGCTGGTTTTTATGCTGTATATATTGGCCATTCTATTTTAGTTCTTCAAAGAAGAAACAAAAGAGAAAGTAGATTTCAAATACCTGTTGATAAGAGTAAATGGGAAAGATGTTTTTCTCTTTTGTTTGCTTGGTTTTTCATTTTTCTTCCTGGTAACATGTCAATTATAGTATCTTATTTGTGTGCACCAGCTGCACTTTAAGAGAGCCTACTATTAAAATTTTTCTCTCTCCAATAAATGGTAGTATTTTTTTTTCTCATATCCCCTCTGAAGCCTACCAGGCAGATGTAACTTTTCTCCCTAATACGTGTTTTTTTTTTCTCTCTTCAGGAAATAACCTTGTTACTATTCTTCATAAAATTTCGCTTAAAAATACTACCTCCTTTTTTGAATAGGTGTGCTTATCTGTTTAATTAAAAAATCCCTGCTACGTCAGAAAGCTATCATCTTCTTTCAGTTATTTGTTGACACATTGCAGTCCTTAGAGTGTCTAAACTGTATACGTTAGGTCTGCTTGTATGCTAACAAATAGAATTGATATGTTCAAACATCTGAATAGCATATACTGCACCTTTTTACTGGCTCTAGTTGTCAACCAGAGATGATGAAATTGTATACTCTCAGGTGCTGTAGAGTGAGTCATCCCAAATACCTTTCTCCTAAGCATGTTAGATCACTAAGCTATGTGATCAAAAGTGTCACTGTGTTAAAAGATATTCTAATGGCTTTCACAATAGAGGTGGTCATTTTATACATCAATTCTAGACAGTTACACTATGATAGGATTTGCAAACATAATTACTTGCTTGATTATTGTATCTGTATCTTGGAAGCAGATGTGATCTAGAACAGCTTTGGAAAGCGAAGAGATTATCTTCAAAAGCGAATCAGTAGCATTGCATACAAATACTTAAAGCAAAAGTGGTGAATGAGTCCCTGCCCATGGTAGGGGGGTTGGAACTAGATGATCTTTAAGGTCCTTTCCAACCCTAACTATTCTGTGAATCTATGAATGCTGAGAAACTAGCTTGACTAGAAAGAGAGGTCTAGAAGGAGAATACAAGGGTGGTGGTGGGGAGGGTGTATTTATTTACTTCTATTTATTTATGTAGTTTCCAAGATGTCCTTTAAACACTGCTGCATTGTATAGCAATGAGATCTGACACAAGGCATGGCTGAAGAAATGAAAATAACATTACCTTGTAGGATATTGATCAATATATAGGTTCTATAAATGAGATATACTTTGAAATGTCATAGAACAAATTGCTACTTTTGCAAAATCTGAGCAACACTTTAATTCCAGATTTGAGGTGTTCTATTTTTATTATACATTATTTCATAGGAGGGAAAAAAACTCATAAGAAAATATTGCAAGTCTGCAAGAACTAAACAATCTCTAGAAGTTCAAGTTGTTTTGCCAATGTAAGCAGATTGTCTCATATCTGTCCCAACTTTCTCCTTCTGGAATTAAATTTGTGTAGAATCCTGATCATCTCAGATCTTCAGTGGTGTAATTTCTTTCCTAGACTTGGTGGCCATGACCTGTCTGTGATTAAAAAAATGCTGCTAGAATAAGCTTTATGGATTGTTGCTGTTTCGTCATCTTCTGTTGCCCTTTATCTTTGGACTCATTTCATACAAATTTTCTGTCAAGTATTCATATCCCTGCAAGCTTACTTTTCCTTGATATCTGTTGAGA
Source organism: Amazona ochrocephala (assembly GCA_039720435.1). Taxonomy (NCBI): domain Eukaryota; kingdom Metazoa; phylum Chordata; class Aves; order Psittaciformes; family Psittacidae; genus Amazona; species Amazona ochrocephala. Next base: position 71,480,568 of record CM077879.1, read on the forward strand.
TATTTAACCTTTGCATTACAAGATGGGCACATTTCCATCAGCTCCATCGTTATGACCAGTTCTCCGTGTTTTGAAAAGAATGATTGAAATTTCTCTGACTCTACAGAAAAACATAGCTGTCCATCCATCATGTCATCAGCTTATCCTTTGATATGTCCAAATGTGGTGCTTTTTCTGTCATTATCCTATCACACTGCAAGCTAACAATGACTAGGCAAGAGGTAAAATTGATTCACCATTCTAACAGTTGTTTCTGCCTCTGTACCTACAAGTAACCCCCAAATTCCGTTCAGCTATCATATCATTAAAGTAGGGTCATTTAGCATATTTTATGCAGTTTGTTGTGAAACACAGCTCAAGATATCTGGCCTCCATTCTCATCACAAGTTCTTAGAAGGAACTGGGTTTGAACTCTTGGTAGATATCTGTCCATCATATTTGAAAAATCATGACAGTCAGGTGAAGTTCCCGATGACTGGAAAAAGGGAAATATAACCCTCATTTTCAAGAAGGGGAAAATGGATGACCCAGGGAGCTACAGACCAGTCAGTGTCACCTCTATGCCTGGCAAAATCTTAGGCCAGATTCTCCTGGAAGACATGTTAAGGCACATGAAAAACATCAAGGCTTCACTAAGGGGAAATCCTGACTGACCAGTCTAGTGGCCTTCTATGATGGGGCTACGGAACTGATGGACAGGGGTAGAGCAGTTGATGTCATCTACCTGGATTGTGCAAAGCATTCAACACTGTCCCACATGACATCCTTGTCTCTGAGTTGGACAGACATCAGTTTGATGGATGGACCACTGGGTGGATAAAGAACTGGCTGGATGGCCACACACAAAGAGTTGTGTTCAATGGCTCAATGTTCAGCTGGACCAGTAATGAGTGGTGTCCCTCAGGGATCGGTGTTGGTACCGGTCTTGTTCAACATCTTTGTCAGTGACACGGAAAGTGGGATTTGGTGCACCCTCAGCAAGTTTGCTGATGACACCAAGCTATGTGATTCAGTTGGTAAGCTAGAGGGAGGGAATGCCATCCACAGGGCCCTTGACACGCTTCTGAGGTTGGCAGATGCCAACCTGATGAAGTTTAACCATGACAAGTGCAAGGTCCTACACCATGAGCCAGCAGTGTGCGCCCACAACCCAGAAAGCCAACCATATCTTGGGTTGCATCAAAAGGAGTGTGACCAGCAGGTCAAAGGAGCTGATCCTGCCCCTCTACTCTGCTCTTTTGAGACCTCACTTGGAGTATTGTGTGCAATTCTGGTGTCCTCAACATAAAAAGGGCATGGAACTGTTGGAACAAGTGCAGAGGAGGGCCACGAAAATGATCAGGGGACTGGAGCACCTCTCGTATGAAGATAGGCTGAGGAAGTTGGGGCTGTTCAGCCTGTAGAAGAGAAGGCTGCGTGGAGACCTCATAGTAGCCTTTCAGCATCTGAAGGGGGCCTCTAGGGATGCTGGGGGGGGACTCTCCATGAGGGACTGTAGTGAGAGGACAAGGGATAATGGATTCAAACTTAAAGAGGGAAAGTTTAGATTGGATATAAGGAAGAAGTTTTTTACTGTGAGGGTGGTGAGGCACTGGAATGGGTTGCCCAGGGAAGTTGTGAATGCTCCGTCGCTGGTGTTGTTTAAGGCTGGGTTGGACATAGCCTTGGGTGGCATGGTTTACTGTGAGGTGTCCCAGCCCATGGCAGGGGTGTTGGAACTAGATGATCTTAAGGTCCTTTCCAACCCTAAATATTCTATGTTTCTATATTCAGGACAGAAGATGTATTCTCTGGCTAGTGATAAGGAGGGACAACATCTAGGGATTAAAAGTGGCCATAATTGGGTGAGAGCTACATTTTCTTTTATACAAATGATATTTACCTGAAAATTCAGTAGCTTCAGAGTTTTGCAAGCTGATATCACGCTGTTTACAGCATGACCTAAATGTATTTACTGCACTTCAGACTCTGTCAATGTTTTCTGGACAAAATGTTCTAATGGATAATAATTCCATAATTTATCCGTTGGATGCATTCAGATCGGTATTATTGAGATTTGTTCTATCAATGTGTTTAACAATGTCTGTTCTTGTTTTATTCCAAAGCATGATTATTTTTTTTAAGTGATGGTCATAAAAGACATTTTATGGAGCTCATGAAGTTGGTAAAATATCCTGACTCCAGGTAAGCAAGAAATTTAGAAAGATTAAATAAAATTTTCAAATGAAATAAATAATCTCAACATCTACCAGTAAATTCTGAGGCTGTGCATGTGGCATCCAAATGTAGAGTGGCAGTTCAGTTGTATCACTACGCTGTGGAAACTGAGCTCAGAATTGATAATGGCTGAATCATCATGTTCCGCTTGGAAAGGAAATAAACACTGTAAAAATCAATCCTCAGTTCTGAGTGGAATAAAACCTGGAGCTGTAAAAATTATCTGTACCAAATTGCTTTTCAGGCAAACTGTTTTGGAAATATTGACTTGGAGTCAAACAAATCTGCCTATTTCTTCCTATTTTATTTTTTTCCCTTGGAAATTGGATTTTAAGTGAAATTATTATATGAAACATTCTGATTTCAGCATAATGATCTATTGTAATGAAATACAGTCTGAGGAAAAAAACTGTTATGAGCATGGTAACTTGCTCATAATTGCCTATGGTTAATACATTTTAATTCTTGGTTAAAAACGTTTTTTGAGGTTTTGCCACAGATTGCTAGTGAAATATGTAAACAAGCAAATTAAAACAATGTTTCTTTTACAGAGATAACAGAATAAGTGAAAATGTCAAACTAATTTCAGAATTTGTTTATCTCTGTGGTTTTTATTTTTTAGGTATGTTATTTTGTATGCATTTGTAGTGGATTTTGAAAATTTTGGAGGTCTTAACATGTTTGTATTTTAGCTAATCAAGACCTGAATATACAGTAATATTCCATTATTTCATGCTCTAATGATTGAGACCTCATAGCAGCCTTCTAGTATCTTAAGGGGGCCTACAAGGATGCTGGAGAGGACTCTTCATTAGGGACTGCAGTGAGAGGACGAGGGGAAATGGGTTAAAACTTTAACAGGGGAAGTTCAGATTAGATATAAGGAAGAAGTTCATTACTGTGAGGATGGTGAGGCATTGAACAGGTTGCCCAAAGAAGTGGTAAATGCTCCACCCCTGGCAGCATTCAAGGCAGGGTTGGACAGGGCCTTGGGCGGCATCTTCTAGTGTGAGTCATCCCTGCCCATGGCAGGGGGATTGAAACTAGATGATCTTGAGGTATTTTCCAATCCAAACTGTTCAATGATTCTACAATTTATTTAATATAAGTGACAATGTCTGTAGTATTTTTAGTCTTCACAATGTGACTTGCATTTGGTAAATTGCTTATTTTAACTAATCATCTTTGTCTAAATAATTATGTTGCTATGAATAGATTTTAAGCCCCTCATTGATCCTTAGTGAAAAGTCAAGCCACCCAAGGTGAAAATACTTGAGTCAGGCTTATTTTTATGACTTCCTAAACCAAATAAATAAAGGAAAAACTCATCATCTTTGCCATTATCTTTGCACGTTAGTACTTTGCAAAATAAGTCTGCTGACATGAGAATTGGATGCTGAATTGCTTTTATATTTCCTGTTGCTGTTAATGATGTAAATATGTAAAAGATTAATTCTGGTACCTTTCAACACATGCTACTACTTTATTTTTTTTTATTTCAGCTTTGTGTAAGTGGAAGCAAGCAGAAAAGGAAAAGTCGGTGGATATCTCCTCAGGTAAGGACAATGCACACAGGTCTTACAATTTCACAAGATGTAAGTGCTAATCTAATATCACTTCAGCATACATATTCATGGAATGTTGTTTGAAGAGTTTTAGTAGTTTTCCAAAACATTCATTGACAGCAAGAAAAAGGTGTGATTATTAGATCTTATGTTCCAGTCTGTGCTTTGGTAAGGATTAGCTAACACGGTTAGTCCTCCAATTTCATCAAAAAGGGACCTAATTAAAAGTGTTTAAACTATAGAGCTTCCAGTTGAGTTTATGGCGGTGTTCACTTACAGTGATTTCAAGCATTATCTTATCATAAGCTTGTTTAGGTTAGTAAAGATGAGATTTTTATTTTAAAAAACAGTGATACTTATCTAAAAGGATAATTCCTTGCCATCTCCAACCTGTTCCTGCTTTATAAAGGTCACTTTCCTGCTGCAACATTGTGTTTCTGAAGAGCAGAAATACTACACTGTTTTGATAACATAAATTGAGGTGCTCTTATAAGTAAGAGATGAGTGCAAGCTTAGTGTAATTCATTAAGCTAGTACGCTCATACAGTCACCCTAGTTAATAATTTTCCCTATCCAGTTATTTTCATGTCCGCTTTTCCTCACTTGTCACTTGTCTTAATCACAAGCTTTTTCATCACTTTTAGTATCTAAGATAATTTTTTGCACCAAAGAATAATCATATAATTGCAAAAATTTTAAACAGCTTTGTCATTATTTCTTAAATTGTTTTTTTTTTAATTAGCATGACTGTAACCTCCAGTTACAGTCATGTGAGTGTCACACATTCAGTGAGTGTCATAAAAACGCTCATTATAATCTCCTAATCTAGGAACTAATGTTTAAGAATAACTGAAGAATTATTTATTCTCTATTCTTCTTCAAGGCCAGAAGTCCAATGATCTTATCTATTTTCTTCTTAACTACAAGCATTGCAATCCTGGAAACATGCTTTTATTGCATACTAATAACGTGCTTTTTGCAGCATGGCTTGCAACTATGAAAAATATTTCCTTGTTAAATGATTCATGTGATATGCAATTAAATATCTGCATAATAATTATATAGTGGCACTAAATTAATGTGAGTTTTGGGTAAGATTGAGCTATTACTGACTTTTAGATTACCTTCTTCCTGAAAATCCTTCCCTTAAAGAGTGAAATCATGTAGTGCATTTTGAGTTCCTTAAACCTGGTAATTCTTTTCCTTATACAGATATTATTAACTGATGAAAGGTGTCCTGGGAAGAAGAAAAGAAAAAAAAAAAAAAAAGATTGTAAAGGGAATTTTTTTTATATTTTTATGGGGAGTGTTCCTTCCCGAGTGTCACTTGTTCCACTAAATTACAGTAGGTCTGATTTCCATTTCCAGATCAAAATACAAACAGGCTGGAAAGTTTCCCCAGAAAGCTCTGTGGCCAGATGCTGTTAATGTAAACTGTAGCTCCATGATTCAGTAATATTCTTAGAGTGAAGTTGACAAGTGATTTCTAACTATCCTTATGTGCCTTACCATGCACAATTGGCTTGTGATGGAAGAGGGAATGTAACATGGAGTCTCAACTGTGCCAGGAACAGAGACCTACAGGAGAGGGAATGTAACATGGAGTCTCAACTGTGCCAGGAACAGAGACCTACAGGAGACAGGCAGATTGTGTGGAACATAAGCCAAAACTGGGGAATCCATTTGCCTAAATACAATTCTCAGCCCTCTTCACCTTCCCATGCCAGGAGAACACTGGCAGCAGAGCTGACTCCATGCCTTGTTCTCTCTGGTTTCAGTAGGGAAGTTGTGCCACATGTCCTTGTGAGATGATGACTGCAGTCTCCATGTGGGATTCAGCTACTGCTCTGTGAAAGATTAACATCTCTGAGATCTGTGTCCAACACATAAATTATTCACAGGACTATGTCACATAAAGGTATGACTAAGCTGATCTTGCAGTGCTGACTTCAGTTCCTTCTTCTTTTACAAGGGAACTGTTGATGGTTACATACTAAGAAAGGGGAAGGTATTAGCACATGATCGTCTTTCCTCTCCATTAAGTTTATGCACTTTGGCTTCACTTTACAATGTACAGCATGGTGGAGCAGAGACTCCTATAGAGAATGGTGTTACTTTTGCATAACCTATACCACTGATGCGGTTAAACGTGCTTGCATAAATTTTTGGAAGTCACTTACTGCTTTGGAGTTTGCTAAAAAAAAAGTTTCAGGTAAAGCAGTGAGAACAAGAAAATTTTATCTTTAGCTCATGAAATGGCCCTGATAAAAAAACTTTTAAACCAGTAAATTCAAAATTAAGCTTACATTTTGTCCAGAATGTATTTTACCAAAAGATGACAAAAGAATTGAAATGAATTAAAGATGGATTGCCAGTACTGTTTTTCTGATTTTCTTTTGTCTTCCATTGATGAATTTTACATTTTCATATTGACTTCTTCTATTTAAATTTTAAAGAAATGAACTGTGTTTTATGGAAAATTATGAAATTTAGCCTACGTAAGTCAGGACCATATTGACTACTTCAAGCAATTTCTGGGCTTTGTTTGTTTGGTTTATGTGATTTTTATTTTGCATGTTTGTACCAATACGTACGAAATCTTGTTCATCCAAGAATTTACTGGTTTTAAGCATGGCTTATTAACAATCAATATGTGAAGTTATTTTAGAGTAAAAACGGAACTGATGGAAGTAACTAAACTCAGAATGTCTCAAAGCCAGTTTTGAAAGACAGATCTGCATTCATCATGTCTCTTGAGTCCTTAAACACCTGTTAATAGTGTTTGACAGTGGTTTTCTTCTTTCTTCTATCTTTTCCTGTTAAAAATTGATCATACAGATTTGCATAAGGAACAGAGCTCTTTCCACGTGCCAAAGAATGTACGATGATAATTTTTCTCTTCACTGTGTTTTTTTAAAAAAAAAGAAATAGAAAAATCCCCACTTAATCTCACTTATATAGGGGTTACAACAAAAGAATCCTCTCTGCATTCAGATCCACTAGATCAAAAATTACTATTTTCATAGAACCATAGAATGGTTTGTTTTGGATAGGACCATAAAGATCATCTAGTTTCAACCCCCTGCCATAGGGGTTGGTTAGTTTGTTTTTATCTGTGGCTCCTGGAAAATCAGTGGAAGATTTGGTTCCTTAACAGGGGGTACTTTCTTAGGTTGTGCTTTTCTGTTTCTAAGGGAAAATTGAGCATGTTAGCAGGTTCTAACTGATGCCGGTTTCCATGCAAAAATGCTCACAAGGTCACACAAATGTTTTCTAAAATACTGTTCCATGACCTAAAGCCCATCAGCTGTGTATTCATAGGTAATGTTTCTAAAAAGAAGCAACAACAGAAGAACCACAGTGCAGAACCATATTTTTTTTTGTGCATGTGCTGTTAGCACTGAGCTGCTTCTGCTTTTTACCTTCCAGCACTTGCAGTCATTTTAACATGGAAAAATTAGCTCTGAGTTAAGCAAGGAAGCTGCCAAACTACGGAATGTAGTTTTCCTGCTGAACAGAAACCTAGGTGAAGTTCCCTGCTGTTCTGCAGAACCTGACGTGGTCACAAGTAATCCCTCAGGTTCCCTCTGCTCTTCGGTGATAAAGGCTCTTACTGATTTGGCTGTCTGCTGATTATTTTGCCATTTTTATTTGCTGATTCAAGGGAGAGGTGGTTTGATAGCTCTTTCCAAAATTAGTTTTTGCTTTCTGGAATTCTTGATGGGAATGAAGCTTTTCTGCAAGTAGTCTCTGCAGTCCTGAAAACTTTCATTATTAAACACAGCAGGACCTTTGCTTAATACAGGAATAATTCAAATTTGCCACAGAGGTCCCACATTCAGGAGATACATGTGTACTGCTGAAGATGCATCTGCAAATAATGCTGTGTGTGAATTTTTTCAGCTTGTCATTATTTTGTTTATTTAGTATTAGCAACTTGTTATCAAGAACAAGCAGCACATTAATGTGAGCTATGATATGAAGTTATATTTCCACAAAGTAGTAATGCTCTAGTGGTCTTTGTAAATGTTGGCAGTTTAATAATCATTTGTATTTGAAATTAAGATTTTAATAAAAATTGTGATGATCATTGATATTTTGGACAAAAAAAATTTATTATCATTTCAGATGTATTACTCATTAATGCAAGAGGTATTGTATGGTACGCTTGCATAACTTATAAATGTCTTGTAATTAGATAGAAGACATGCTTACATAAAAAGCTGTAGGCAAATATTTTCTGCTAGTTTCAGCAGAAGAATTTCTATCAAGTGTAAGTTTACTGAGGTGAAGCAAGAAAGAATTTGGTCAATCATGTTTTACAGAGAGGTACATAAATGTGGTCTTGAAATGCCAGTTTCACATACAGAGGTTCTGCATGTGTAAGTATTTCAAACCCAGAGATTTCATTTTCACAGAAAGCCAATTTATATTATGAACCATCATATGTCAAATAATGTTAATGCTGAATAAATGTGTGCAAAGGCACCATGTGGTGACTAGATGTTAAATTATTGGTCTGCACTATTACCTGGCAAAAGGTGAAAAAGGAATTGAGTGCTTTCATAATTTCTAAATAGAAATTGTGTTCCAGTTGTTTCCTCACAGAATCACAGAATCACAGAATAGTAAGGGCTGGAAAGGACCTCAAGATCATTGAGTTCCAACCCCCCCGCCATGGGCAGGGACACCTCACACTAAACCATGCCATCCAAGGCTATGTCCAACTCCACCTTGAACGCCGCCAGGGATGAAGCATTCACAACTTCCCTGGGCAACCCATTCCAGGGCCCCACCACCCTCACAGTAAAGAATTTCTTCCTCAGATCCAATCTAAACTTCCCCTGTTTAAGTTTAAACCCATTACCCCTTGTCCTCTCACCACAGTCCCTAATGAAGAGTCCCTCCCCAGCATCCCTATAGGCCCCCTTCAGGTATTGGAAGGCTGCTATGAGGTCTCCACGCAGCCTTCTCTTCTGCAGGCTGAACAGCCCCAACTTTCTCAGCCTAACTTCATACGAGAGGTGCTCCAGTCCCCTGATCATTTTCGTGGCCCTCCTCTGGACTTGTTCTAACAGTTCCATGTCCTTTTTATGTTGAGGACACCAGAACTGCACGCAATACTCCAAGTGAGGTCTCACGAGAGCAGAGTAGAGGGGCAGGATCACCTCCCTCGACCTGCTGGTCACACTCCTTTTGATGCAGCCCAGAATACGGTTGGCCTTCTGGGCTGCAAGCGCACACTGCCGGCTCATGTTCATTTTTTCATCAACCCACACCCCCAAGTCCTTCTCTGCAGGGCTGCTCTCAATCTCCTCCCCGCCCAACCTGTAGCTGTGCCTGGCATTGCTCCGACCCAGGTGGAGGACTTTGCATTTAGCATGGTTGAACTTCATCAGGTTGGCATCAGCCCACCTCACAAGCGTGTCAAGGTCCCTCTGGATGGCATTCCTTCCCTCCAATGTATCAACCGAACCACACAGCTTGGTGTCATCGGCAAACTTGCTGAGGGCGCACTCAATCCCACTGTCCATGTCACCCACAAAGATGTTGAACAAGACCGGTCCCAACACCGATCCCTGGGGGACACCACTCGTTACCGGTCTCCAGCTGGACACTGAGCCACTGAGCACTACTCTTTGCGTGCGGCCATCCAGCCAGTTCTTTATCCACCGAGTGGTCCACCTATCAAATTGATGTCTCTCCAACTTAGAGAGAAGGATGTCATGGGAGACAGTGTCAAAGGCTTTACACAAGTCCAGGTAGATGACATCAACCGCTCTGCCCCTGTCCATCAGTTCCATAGCCCCTTCATAGAAGGTCACCAGATTGGTCAGGCAGGATTTCCCCTTAGTGAAGCCATGCTGGCTGTCACCAAGCACCTTGTTGCTTTTCATGTGCCTTAGCATGCCTTCCAGGAGAATCCGCTCCAAGATTTTGCCAGCCACAGAGGTGAGACTGACTGGTCTGTAATTCCCTGGGTCATCCTCAAGCATTTTAATTCTTTTTTGGAACCCTGATACTCATTTGAGCTATTGGAATGCTTCCAGATATTGGTTACAGAGACATAGATACCTAAATAGCTAAAATAATCTGCAGGGCAGACAATAAAATTCACTTTTACTGGTTGATTCTTGCTTGCCTTCCACTGTTAAAATCACTGCTTACCATTATTTCATGTTAGTCCTTGTTTTGGCTGAAGAAGTGAAAAAGTATTCTAACATTTTTTTATTTATTTTAAACTTTGTGTGGTTTTCATTCATCCAAGAACTATGTTTTTTGAGACCATTTTAATGGACTCAAATTTTAAGGGCAAGTTATAGATATAACTTCATACAAAGACTATAGGTAATTGTATTGGAATTTAGTTTATTTACCTTTATCATGAAAAATATTCAGCAGAGCAATCAAGGTAAATATTTTAAGTGCTGTTTCTCTTCTGTATGTTACTGTGTGGTAATTTCTTGAACTTTATTAACAAACGATGAGGGTATCTGTCCTCTTCACTTTCAGTTAAAGTTATAATAAAGAGATCATTTTGCTGATAGTTACTTTCTTTCATGGTCATATTGTTATTGTTATCTCCTAGCTGCTTCTCTTGACTTAGATAAAACAAGAAATCATTTCTTCAACTGTTCAGCGGGAACTACCATGTAAGTAAAGTTGCAAAAGCTGGGATGTAAACACTGCATTAACTAGACCAGTACACTGTAGTATGTTACTATTAACATGCTAATATGCAATTAATTTATCCTCTTTCTTCCATGCTGACTAAAACCATTATACAAAACAAACCTATACCATGGCAACATGAGTCACATGGAGTTATGCTTATGAATCTTTCTATTATCAAGAATGTAATCCAAATATTTTAAAAGTAAGAAGGGAAGAAAGAATGAGTGGTGGCCCACTCATGAAAATATTCTATACAAATCAAAGCTGTTAATAATAATTGTACTGCTTTTTCTTTCCACTGCTTAAATACTACTCATTGCACTTATATTCAGGAAATCTAGTTCAATATTACTCTGTGAAAATTATTCATAGGTATACTATATGTTATTGGATATGATCAGCAATCTACCTTATCTGATGAACACCTTGTTAATCTTGGAAGTGCTATTCCTGGACAAGCAGGCATCTAATGGCTTAGTGCAAAATGAAAGAGTTTGAGGAGATTAAGCCAGGGCATCTCATCCCTAGTTTCCAGCCTGTACTCTGTGTTCTGTTTGTAGAAGGTAGAAGGTTTTAAATCCTCTTAGAGAAAAGAATTAAACTGTGATATCCAAATGAAAAAGATGAAAACTACTTGATAAAAAGGGAAATGTATGCATACATAACTGACAATCTTTGGAATAAAAATCACTGCCTATGCCAGGTGCAGCAAATTCCAGCTCTGAATCCCAGCTACATGGAACCATAGAATGGTTTGTGTTAGAAGGGACCTTAAAGATCCTTTAGCTCCAACCCCACTTCCATGGGCAGGGACACCTTCCATTAGACCAGTTTGCTTCAAGTTTCTGTGTAACTATCTTGAAGAGGGATTGGGGTTAAATCACCACCTGCACTGGTGTGTTAGGTTCACTGACTCTCCACTTTCACTCTTGTTAATCCTCTTTTGAGGCACCTAACTCTTCTAATAAATTATGGAAGGCACCTACAGCAAATTGAAGAATGTGAATATGTTACAGGGGCCAGGTACATACAAAATACTTTGCTTTGGTAGCTGTGCCTTTCTCCTTTCTCTGATTATTAACACTTTCCTAATTTTAAGAAAATCTTTTTTCAGACTAGTTATTTTTTCAGTTTTCTTTTTACTGTTTGAGGTCATAACACTGGCCTATTAGATTATTGCATACGTCACATTTTTTTTATTTTTTTTTAATGACTCAATGTGCCAAGAAAAGCATTCCTCTGTCCCCAGCTATCAATATTATTTGCAGGAAAAAAGCATTATAATTTCCAGTCTGGCACTCACACTGTCTTCAGCTCAATAATGAGCAAAAGGAGTAGAGGAAGGTTAAAAAACACGTTTGAGAAAAAAATCTAACTATGATTCAGGTGATCTCTATAATTTTATGTATTTAATGACTTCAAAACTACTATGTAGTCACACAGCCCTGCCAACAGGTAAATCCTGTCAAAAAGCCTGATGCAGAATAGTCCTATACTCTTTCTGCTAAATGGTCCCTTATTTTGTAACAGATACGAGCCTCCATTTTGATATTATGTCTATAAGTATTAACTAATTTGCCACTGGCTTGATTAAGCCATGTAGTTTTAGATATCCGCTGCTTCAAATTTTCAGTTTGGTAATGGAAATATTCAGCAGTCTGCGGTATACATGAGGTCAAACTTTATGGTCATGATAACAGTCTCTGAATAACTTGTGAATCTACATGGGCAAATAATTTTCTTGAGGCCTGATTTACTATGCCATTTTTTCTGAAAAACACTTCTTCAAGCGTTGAATAAAATATGAACTTGTCTGATGCCAAATTTCTTGAAACCAGTCATTAAGATTTACTATTTCCGTTATGAATAATGTCCATTATAAAAGAAAAACATGACTGAAAGGCAAGCATATATTTTCTGTCATAGCACAGCAGTTTGTCTTCAATGACTGATGTTGTTTGCAGTTAGGGAAAGTAATAACAGAGAAACAGCAAGTAAGAATTGTCTTTTTAGCAGAAACTTATTGTTCATCACATACATTGTTTTCATTCTTCTATAAAGTGAATGTTTATCACTGTCAATAGTGATGACAAAAAGCCAGCTGACCTCTCATAGCTTAATAAAACTACAAACATTAGTGAACAAATCATAATGTAATAATAATTTAGTACAAGCCTCACGAAAATGTATGCATCATGGTGTATGTCATGAAGAAAACCTTCCTTATTAAGACATAAATGTATCCTTAATGAGAAACAGTAGGAACATGGCTGCAAGATGCACACCAAAATGTATGTTTCTGAAAGTCTTTGAGAACACAACGCTAGTTTTGGCTCGTGTTAGCAACCTCATGAGCTTACATCACCTCAGCTCCTCTGGAGGCAGTTTGCAGGCAGCTTAACTGTTCTCATTCTCCTGTTGCTTTTGTCTTGAGAGGAATACCTTCCGTTCTCTTCTTTCTTTTCTTCCTGCTCTGCTTAGAGTGCAACTGCAGTCAGCAACTCCAAGGTAGTAATTAAGGCTCAGTCTCATTTTCCACCCCTCACCCCTACGTTGTTTGAGGGACTGAGCTGCTGATGACTCAGGGGAACTTGAGCTGCTGCTGCCTGCAGGCAACTAATAGTTGGCAATATTCTCAACCTATTTTTTGACCTTTAGGGGGCTGTGGTCACCCACTTGAGAAAAGAATTAGACATTTCCCCAGAAGCAAAAAGTTATTATCAAAGCAACAGTAATTTTCTGTACAGTGTCCCATTGGAGTGATCTATGGTGTGTCCTCATGCGCTTACTTGCCCAGGCTTAGCAACGGTAGTGAGAACATGTACATGCTGTAGGTGGTGCAGGATAGTGTACTGCTGCAGGAAGCTCTCCGAATTAGAAAAGTCCCATACCATGTTTCAGAATTCACAATTATTCATTTACACTGCTCCTTTTCTCTTTGGCCTCACCTGCTTGCTCTGTTATTCATTGCAAAGCCAGAGACTGCTACCATCTGATCCTTGCAGTTCCTTAGGGGTCAACTGTGCTTGTCAGAGACCCATACAGGTATTCTCACTCTGCGCAGCAAAAGGTAAGGGAAAAAGCTGAATTAAGGGACAGACAGCAACAATTCTTTGTGCCTTCTCGGCTTCCACCTCCAGTCCAAGTCAGCCAGTACAGCTCATGGCTGTTACAGATCGCAGTCTACGCTCCCACATGGTGCCTGCAGCAGCCATTAGAGAGGATGCAGACAGAGCTCCTCAAAATTAAAACATGTATTTCCTTCACAAATACAGCTTAGAAACCAAAGAAACTGAATTCAATTTGTTCTATGCAGTGCTTCACATATGTAAAACATTCTGCAGCTGAAAAAAATGATCATGAGAAAAAAAACACCACAACACTAGGACTCTAGGACTGAAAACATGTTGTTTAGTGTTAGGCCATATTTCTGCTCTCAAAATATGCTATGTAATGTTACAATGTGTATGTTTAAGCTGACGAAACTTCCATCAAGCCTACTATGAAGTATGTGGTGGTGTCTTTTTTCTACGTTTATTCCAGCTCTTTCTCTCTGTCAGTGGAGAACCCTGTCAATTGCTGTGTCTGTAAATAAATATGTGAAATAATTTCATCTAATATGATCAAAGTATTATAGAAAATAATTTTGGACAACATAAAATAGTACGTAGGTACAATATATTTTGAAACCTGACCTTTATTATCTGTATGTCTCTAATGATATTTAGGTCTGCTTCTTCACTATAAAACAATTTTATACAACCTTTCCAAAACAAAAACCAAAGAACGCTTCAGGAGCAGAAGAAACAAATTTGTAATGAAGACTCAGTATTCTGTACGGATAGTGAATGAAACTCTAGGAACCTGAGTATTTTTCATTGTAATTTTTCATAGTAAAGATGTCATTGTGATTAAAGTATACTTCTAAATGAGTGACATTTGCAAATTGGTTTCAGATTTATGAGGAAACTGTGTTGGTGGGAAATAATCCAAGAAAGAAATCTAAAGAATCTGTTAATTACAAAGTACAATTCTTGCTATATCTTCAGCGACCAGAAATATCTGCTAATTGCTACTGGCCATTCCCTTTCACTTCAAGCTGGTCTAGTTAATTTCAAAGTGCACGTCAATTTCAGAACCTGGTTTTCTAGGTTTCAGAAAATTTATTTGCTCTTAATGACTTTAATAAAACCTCACATATCATCTAACTCAAGTAGATGTTTTCAGATAGATCACATACTAGGTAGATTCATAGCATGTTTTTCTTCCCATACCCTTCTTTGTTTATATAAAGTACTTCTGATACACAGTGGTTTTGATTTAAATATTTGAGATAACCGTGATTGTAGTTAGGAAATGTTAAGTCTACTGGTACATAGCACGCTTAATGATAATTTGAAAACAATCTACTTTTTTTTAGTTGCATCTATTGATGTACAATTTTTTTAATTCCGCACCTCATATGAAGGCGAATTATTGCAGAAATTTACTGTATATTGTAATATGCATTTTATATTTTACATTCTTCAGCTCTTCTTCAGTATTTCAGCTTAATTTATGCTTTGTGCTGAAGACTTATTCTAGACCCCTCTGTTCTTTTCACAGATTTAGAACCTTTATTTGGAGACAAGGGTTTAATTTTGAATTGCATCTCCAATTATAAAATTTTTTTCTGTCAGCTGTTTGAAAGGCATGTGTGGAGGGTAAGAATTCTAAACAACAGCTATACATTAAACCCAGATGGAGGTGATATTGGCCATTAGCACTTTTCAACACATCAACTGCAGAAAGACCACATAGTAAGTTGAGGTTTGCACAAGTGTGCAAAACATTATATTGAAAGGTTTTGAAGTGGAATAGGAAAGTATGTTCACATTATTTCCTTAGCACTATTTCTATGCTTTCCCACCACAGTGCAGTCAGGTGCATCTTGGTCAGTTTTTTTGTTTATTACCTGCAGAAATTACAGATGTGATGAAGGTGTTCAGCTTTTTTCTAGCCTGTTCTCTTGTGTAAAGTATATTTTTTTGGATCCCTGTTCAGTTCTGATTGAGAGACTGTTAGTTTTAGGCATCTAACAAGTCAAAGAAGTGTTTAGTGAGTAACCTCCTAGTATGCTTTCTTTCAAGTATCTGGCTAGTAATCTTCCTTTCAGCCTGAAGCAATAATTGTGCATTTTAACAGTTCATTTGCTTTCACTGCACTTCTTGTTTCTTAGCACATTAGATTTTACGCAGCTTTGAAGTAACTCCTTCTGATGGTTCAAATGGGCATTTATATTAGATACAGTGCAGCGGAAGAAATCCCTAATACTGGCTGTGTATATTTTTATATGGATAAGCAGTATCTATACATCTCAAAAATTATTTATTTATACCTCTCATCTTGTAGCAATAATAGATAAAGATATGACATTTGACATAGCATTTTCCCAATTTTGGGGATTTTTTTTCTGTTGTGTTGTTTTTCTTTTTTTAATACAACTACAACCATGAATAAAATACTCTCTGAGGGCTATCAGCACCAAATTGGAGAGGTATATTTACATAATATATTACTTGCTGTGTCCAACCACAATAATCATTTCCTAGATGGGTGAAGACAGCAAAAGAATTAAGAACACTGATTTCTGAGAAGTCCTTTTGCTTGGGGAATTTTGTGAGGATACTATAGCATTCAAAAGAGTCCTAGAAAGTTATGCAGTCAGCTTCTGCTGCAAAATAGTGGTCTATGCTAGAGTAGTAAGGGGTGAACTGAAATGTGTGCTGCAGCCTCAAAGGGCAGCATATGTAGGGATTGTAAACACGCTTTTATTCAGTTTTAAATACAGTACAGTGAAATTAAGCTTATTTCAAATTATTTTTGCTGTTGGAGTTTCTTAACTACTGAAATTTCTTTCAATACAGTGGGGAGCTTGTTATTTATAGCAGAACAACTTTGGACCAAAGAAATTACAACTGTACTATAACACTGACACAGGAAAAAAAAATGGGAGAAAAGAAAAAGCATAATAAAGACTGAAGTCTATTGCATTCTCTTACTTTGTTAAGATTGTCACTTCTCTCCAGATATAGTCTTAAAAAAAAGAAAAAAAAAAAAAGCAGCAGGAAGCAGAGGGTTTGATTTTTACTCTGTGTCACTACAATATTACAAGCAAATTTATCTTTGTAAACTCCTGTGTATCTTCTTTTCTTGTGCAAAATTGCCCAGAATGATATATGATTTCTAAAAAATAAAAATGAGATGTTTAAGGAAAAAGTGATGGGGAAAATGATTGGCCCTGTATGATTTGTCTTACTGTTTGCTCACTGAGATATTTTCAAGGATCATAACATTCTTCAATTAAAAAGTTTTTGCTACCTGTAGGGGTTGGCTCTCCATCATTCAGAGGTGTTAAGTTTAGCAATATCTTCTATTGATGGCAAGCAGCAAGCGTCATACTGTACCAAACTTAGTTTGCTTCCACTTTTAATTGAAAATATCTTGTACTCTGTTTTCAAACATCTTATTTATGCCTGCAATGCAACCACGTGCTATTATATATGTTGTGCAAGTCAACAGCAATCTGAAAATGTACCAAGAGTGTCAAGTTGTTTTCATGCAGACGATAACAGGTTGCATTTCTTGCAGAATGTACTTTCTATCTTAAACGTATATATGTACAATGAGGTGGGGAGCAAGTGCAATGGGGATCAAAGCAAAACAACGTACAGTTTGGAAAACTGAGTTTATCAGAAATATGCAGCTACTGGCTTCAGCTGAAAACAGAGCTATACCAGATGACTGTCTGCTAAAAGTTCCATTTACTATTTTTTCCCATAAATTCATTAGCTTCTACAGTTAGTTCAAAGTAATTCTTAAAGAGAGCTGCAATACTGCCAATAATTTTTCATTTTGTTGTTTTCATAATCATTTAATTTCTTGGAATCATAGAATCATAGAATAGTTAGGGTTGGAAAGGACCTTAAGATCATCTAGTTCCAACCGCCCTGCCATGGGCTGGGACACCTCCCACTAAACCATGCCATCCAAGGCTATGTCCAACCCCGCCTTGAACACCGCCAGGGATGAAGCATTCACAACTTCCTTGGGCAACTCATTCCAGGGCCTCACCACCCTCACAGTAAAGAGTTTCTTCCTCAGATCCAATCTAAACTTCTCCTGTTTAAGTTTGAACCCATTACCCCTTGTCCTCTCACTACAGTTCCTCATGAAGAGTCCCTCCCCAGTATCCCTATAGGCCCCCTTCAGATATTGGAAGGCTGCTAAGAGGTCTCCAGGCAGCCTTCTCTTCTGCAGGCTGAACAGCCCCAATTTTCTCAGCCTATCTTCATACGAGAGGTGCTTCAGTCCCCTGATCATCCTCGTGGCCCTCCTCTGCACTTGTTCTAACAGTTCCATGTCCTTTTTATGTTGAGAACACCAGAACTGCCCACAATACTCCAAGTGAGGTCTCATGAGAGCAGAGTAGAGGGGCAGGATCACCTCCCTCGACCTGCTGGTCACACTCCTTTTGATGCAGCCCAGAATACGGTTGGCTTTCTGGGCTGCAAGCGCACACTGCTGGCTCATGTTCATTTTCTCATAGACCAACACCCCCAAGTTCTTCTCTGCAGGGCTGCTCTGAATCTCTTCCCTGCCCAACCTGTAGCTGTGCCTGGCATTGCTCCAACCCAGGTGTAGGACCTTGCACTTAGCATGGTTAAACTTCATTAGGTTGGCATCAGCCCACCTCACAAGCATGTCAAGGTCCCTCTGGATGGCATTCCTTCCCTCCAATGTATCAACCGAACCACATAGCTTGATGTCATCGGCAAACTTGCTGAGGGCACCCTCAATCCCATGTTCTATTGTGTTCTTCAAAAAACCCACACCATCTTTTTCACAGTCTGTCTTGTCATTATTGTAACATGTGCCTAAATGTTGTCCCTGTACACCTTTTGCCTTTCATGACAACTTGGTAAGAAGAATTTAAAAAGGTTAGAGGGGTACGTGGAAAAGGTAAAGGCCCTGCCTCAGTGGAGCCTGACCTTCTGGATTATAGGGATGTTAGTGATTCCAGAGGCTTAAAGGAATATTTAATTCTTAGACATTTTTTAAAATTATTTAAATCAATGTGAGTGTAATACAGTGTGATTGAGCTTTTGTTTTCCCATAGCTGATGGCAAAAAGAGATGTGCATTATTACTGTCATGCATAGCTAAAGTATTTCTCTGTTGTGCTAGATGGTGTAGTTGTGTTCCAGTGTTATGTTAATTTTTCATGTCCATCATTTACATTCCTGGTTAAACTGTTAATCACAGAATCACGGAATGGTTTGGGTTGGAAGAGACCTTAAAGATCATTCAGTTCCAATCCCCCTGCCATGGGCAGGGACGGTTTCCCACTAGAAAATGTTACTCAAGGGCCTGTCAAACCTAGCCTTGAACACAGTTAATGTGAACTTGAAATGCAGGGTAAGTCTTTAATAACATTCCCAATGGCCTTTTTCTTCTTTTTATCTATATCCTTCCCCACCTTTTTCTTTTTGTTCTTTTTTTTTTTTTTTTTTTTTTTTTTTTTTTTTTGTTGTTTTTTAATTCTTTCCTTTTCCCTTTCTCCTGGTCATGTCATCAGAAACTCAATTTATTTTAGACCGAGCTCTGAGATTTAAGCATATGCACACACACAAGTTCAAACAATTAATAAAGACTCATTAAGATCACAAGAGTAACTGGGATCACAGATCATAAAAGTGATTAGAAAATGATCTAATCTCAAGTCAGGTAAAAAATTAGCATATGCTTATCATGACTATCTGCACTTATTTAGCATTATGAAGGGAATAATTTTAAAAATGGTAATGCAAAAAAAAAAAAGGTGAAGGGAATTTTAGCTGCTGATAACTTAGATTTCGAAGTATTAAAAGAAAAATCTCAACATTTGGCTTTATCTGAACTAGACCATATACTGCAGACTGGTAAGTAGTAAGTTATTGAATGATATTTCAGCTATAAACTGATTAAACATATATTACTGAAATAAACAATGTTAATTGGAACCTATATGGAACACAATTTGGCTTTTTTAACCAATGCTAGAAGATAATGCCCTAAAAGATTTACTCCTTGTTTCTAGTCTTGTGTTATGCATTCCCTGCATGACAGTGAGATCTTGCCAAAGTAACAAATTTAAGATTATCAATTAATCCGCAATAACAGTACAATAAATGGCACACGTCATGAATGGCTAGCTTACATCCAAACAGAATGCAGTTGATTTTACACAGGAAAACAAATGTTGTAGCGCAAATTCTGTGAGCAAAAGCTTTGAACCACAAAGTAACAGGAAAAAAAAAAGGCACTTTGTAATCAGTAGTGCTCTGTACAGAGCCGTTCCTTCTCCATTCCCTTAACCTTGTTCCTAAAGGAAACCTACAAATTACCTTCAGAAGTTGACCCAGAGTCATAAACCTAAAAGAGGTTAACAAATTACAAATCACAGACTCAGCCAATATATTCATTTTCTGGCATATCATAAATTTCCTCACACCCAACTTCTAACTAAATCATCAGTGTTTTAAAATCAATATTTAGCTTGCTCTCTCTGTCCAAGAGTACTAATGACTTAATCATCTCCCTCTCTCCTAACAGTCTTTTTTATTCTTCTGGTTTATATTGCTATTTTACCTCAGATCGTTTCATTGATTTATATAGTAAATTAACTCCAATGAAGAGCTCTGACATCTTTTCTTCCTGTTTTACATTTCCATCAGTCTTTTTGAGAGAAATAGAAGAAGCAGTTGAAAAGCTGGAATTAGGAGGATAAATTCTTCCGTGACTTCAAATGACATTTTTACACAATTTTCATTTTAATTTAAATACAAAGGTAATATTTACTTGGTGGCAACTGTGATAATTACAATTTCATAAATGCCACTTAGCAGGAAATTGCACTGTTTTCTTAGTGAACAGCATTTGGAATTAGATAAATACGGCGAAGAAACTGTAAGAGCCGTAATTTTCTGCAGAGCAGCTATACTGTCTTCACGTTTTTGTGTGAATATTAGCTATAAAGTTGCTCCTTACAAATACATCTGAAATTCTATTCAGAGTAGTCTGCTCAAATTACATTTTCACAGGTGAAATATTTTAATTCTCCGTAATTCCTTTAGTGACTATTTTTACTGTTGGTTAAAATGCTTGTCATATGTTTCTGCAGGCCAAATTGCCATATTATCACTTTAGACTGTAAAATCCAGTACAATTACTGTAGCAATGCTTTTATTATTTCTGTGAATTGTCTGAAGCTGGCAAAGGTTAATGAGGTATTCTTGGTGAGATGGATTAGTGTGAAATTTATTTTGTATTAATCCACTTTACATGGGAGAAGTATGGGGGTAAAAAAATGTAAGCAAGAATATTTTAAAGTACAGGGTCACTGTTATTAAATACTTATCCTTAGGGATCTATTTTATGAGTTGTGAGGAAATCTAACCATGTGACTGCTTTATCTGTAATGGATTATATGCTTCAAGGCTTCTCTTATATTAATTTACCTTTCTTTTTTGAACTTTCATATTTTTCAAAAAATATTTCTAACTAGTTAATGTCACAGTCTGTCTCGTATCATTCTTTAAGGCTTTGCTTTCAGTATTAGATGAGGACTGTATAGTTTTCCATGTGTGCAAATCTAATGTATCCTAAGGGTTTTCAAATATAGACTCATAAGTTTCACTAGATTCCCTGATACCAGCTAGAATAAACTAAATTGTTCTAAGGCCTTCCAAAGCTGCAAAGCAAATGATTTACTTTAACAGCTAATATCACTGGGATTTAGGAAATTGAGATAAGTTATTAATATGCCCATTTTAAAGAAATGAGTACACTCAGAAGCACCTCAGCGAGTCTGGATCTTCTCTTCCCTTTTTCTGAATGAAAAATATTTGTGAATAATAATACAGGGGCACTTTTGAAAATTTCATCAGGTAGACCATAGAATTTGCACATGCTTTATTTAGATTTATTTCAACAGTTTACTATTGACTGATGTATACATCAAGAATGTTATGCTAAGGAGACTGCTATACATATCAGTTAATTCTTGGATGGAAAAATCTATCATCCTTAAAAAAACAACAAAGTTTTCCAAAACAAATAAATTCAACTGATAGTACTTGCAGGCTTTGCTATTCTTGAAGGGGATACAAGCTGACAGAATTTTGCCTTGGAGGTATGTGGAAACCATGGATGTTTTCCCACCCACATGAGAAGTTCATAGGTCAAAATGGGATTTAGGAGACATGGATTTCTCAAGACCGATGTCATCCACTGACCAGCAACATAGAGTCTCTGTCTCTGTGGAAGGGAAAGGAAAAAACTAGCAAATGTAAGGGAAAATAACAGATGAAAGCTGACAAAGGAAAGTACTAAACTAAATCTGCAATGGCAGTAAGATTTGTCCAAGAAAACTTACAGAACAGAGAAAAATTAAACTTCTACAATGTGTTTGAGGTGAAAGTATTCTACTAAGCAAAGGTGTGCTACTAGTCTGATAAACTTATCAACTAACCAAGGCTGAAGACAAACTGAAAGATTTCTTTTACTTTAACTAAAAAGCTTTCAAAAAAAAGCTTTAAATTTGTACTGTGGAGAAATAAACAAGGTATTAGCCTCAAAGAACTAACTGTTGCAAGAAAAAAGATATTAAAACTATTTTTAAAGTTGCATAATCACATAGGTATTGTGAAAGCCAACTGCACATGTATAGTGAGAGATTGCTGTAAAATGTCTGAGAATTTAAGGCAGATGAAACTGGTTTTGTAAATGGCAACCCTTTCATGATCCTGTATATGGGTGATCTCTTTTGGAAGGAGAGCCACCAGGTTCACTTAGAACTAAAAACACAATCTGATAGAAATCTGATTAGAAAAGCTTACATTTATACCGTTTAAGCTGTTGCTTTGAAGTCTATGCTCAGATATATTTTCTGAGGTATATCCCTGCTTTTGTACATAGTTTAATATATAAGACTGTTCGTTGGAGTCTTCAGGGGAATCATAGAATCATAGAATCATAGAATAGTTAGGGTTGGAAAGGACCTCAAGATCATTGAGTTCCAACCCCCCTGCCATGGGCTGGGACACCTCCCACTAAACCATGCCATCCAAGGCTATGTCCAACTCCACCTTGAACGCTGCCAGGGATGAAGCATTCACAACTTCCCTGGGCAACCCATTCCAGTGCCTCACCACCCTTACAGTAAAGAATTTCTTCCTCATATCCAATCTAAACTTCCCCTGTTTAAGTTTAAACCCATTACCCCTTGTCCTCTCACTACAGTCCCTAATGAAGAGTCCCTCCCCAGCATCCCTACAGGCCCCCTTCAGGTATTGGAAGGCTGCTATGAGGTCTCCACGCAGCCTTCTTTTCTGCAGGCTGAACAGCCCCAATTTTCTCAGCCTATCTTCATACGGGAGGTGCTCCAGTCCCCTGATCATCCTCGTGGCCCTCCTCTGGACTTGTTCCAACAGTTCCATGTCCTTTTTATGTTGAGGACACCAGAACTGCCCACAATACTCCAAGTGAGGTCTCACGAATCATTGAGGGGATCTCAAAGTTAAGATACAGAAGCAACAAATCACCTAGCTGCACAAAAGAATATATACAGTCATTTGGTAGCTTTTTTCATCTTTGATGTCATAATATGTAGAGGGCTTTTAAGTTATATGGATGAGAAGTGATTTTATAGTTAACTTCAATGGCAAAGTTGATGGATATGTAAGAACTGTAGCTATGTTATAAATAATGCAATTTATCCTTAACAAGTTACTTCTGCCTTCAGCAATGAAAAAAATGCCTGGTATGGAAAAAGATGGTAATTCTCTCTGTGAGTATGGAATCTAACATCAGTTTTCTTATTATGATAACCCAAAGCAAATGCTTACACAGATGATTTGTTTAATTGACCAAGTCACAGAGCAGTCAGCTTTCAGGAAAAATCATCTTGGGAAGTTTATTTTGCCTGGTTTGAAATAATAAGCCAAATGAACCTTTGGACTGAGGAAGAGCAAGCACCATTGCTTGCGCTAGTCTGAAGGGATGTGGACATATTTTGCCCAGCAATTTGTCAGAAAAAGACAGGAAAGTGTTTGCAGGCATTAGCAAACAGCTACATTATCTTGGCATTCTGGACTTGGGCATCAAATAATATTGGCAGAGCTACAGAATTAGAGTAAAGCAAAGCATCTGTACCAGAACAGTCTGAAGAGGAGACCACTGAAGATTATTCTGTCAAACAATAAATAAATAATAAAAAAAAGTGCTTTTGCAATACATTTAGAGACTAGTCTGTAATATTGTTCAGTATGGTGTGAACTTAGCCTCATGAGGCAATGTAATTGAGATGCATACATGTAATATTTGTACTATAAATTATTTTAAATAACAAGTAGGAGGATACTCTGGGCCAGATTCCTAGGTGATAGAAGTAAATTTAGTACATAGATTCATGTAAATTTACAGTGTCTTATTATGTGGTCCCCAAAAAACAATTAAAAGTAATCTTTTAAGTTACTTGAAGTTTGAAGCAAGATACCTGAAACTAATCTATGCAATTTTCATCAAATATGAAAATAAAAGTGTTTGTTTTTTTTGTTTTTTTTTTTTTTTTTCTTTCACTTTATGTAAAGATTCAGCAGTGGAAATTTGGAAAGCTCAAAAATGGTGATTGAAATCCAAATTAGACTTTTTAATCAGCACTTGAAAATCTTCCAAATACTTGATTAATAATAAATGCAATTTTATTCATTAGTGTGGCAATTTGATGCTAATTTTTAATTAATATATTGGCTTTTAAAATTCCACATTGTTTCAAATCATATAACTGTAAGAATATGTGTACTTACATATTTTTCTACTGTGGTCTTAGCTGTGCATGTTCTTTTGGAGTACAATCTTGACATAATACACAAATCCTGCCATAATTTTCCATGCTGAGAAAAAAATGCTGAGCAATCAAAATATTTGAATTTGTGGGAAATAAAAATAATGGTTGTTAAGCATTATGACCGGCTACTCTGACTTTCATAGTTTCCCTTAGTCCTCTTCTGATTTCTGTGGAAGACACATGTGCTGAACAGCTCTGAGAATTAAGCTGCATTCTTGAATGCTTTCATATAGATTAGTGTGCAAGTATGAATTTCAGTGGTTTCACAGCAGCATCTGACCTTTTTGAGGTTGTAACTCATTCTTCCAAAATACAGACTAAGAGGTGGGGACTTGAACTTTACCTTTACAAAATGTGCCAAGCCCAAGGCAAGATTAAGGTCATCTCCTGCTCTTCTTTATCAGCCTGTATGCTCCTGTTAGCTACGCACACGGAGTCATATCAGTAGGGCGACTAGAACTGAAAAAATCTGAGTTTGTTATAGACAAAACAGACTTTGACAAGTATAAAGTAACTATTTTTTCTTAAATAATTGCAATTTACAGTATTTTCTAAATTAACAAACTGGTTTCAGTGTTGCTGCAGTAGTATGTTTAGTGTTTTCACAGAGGCAGAAGAGAAATTCACCGAAATCAGCAAAATCTTATATATGTTTAATATATGGTATTGACTCTCTTTAGATTGTTAAAAACAAACAAACAAAGAAAGATAACATTATAATGGAGGAATTAGCTTTTTAGTCTCTTTTGTCTTATTTCTATGAAGATGTTCACATCTCTCACCAGTCTGCTCAGAACTTTAAGTGAAGTGCAGAGGTGGTGGGAGTACAGAAACTCTGCCTGGAGAGTATATGTACAGCAACAGATGAACTGGAGCATCTCAGGAAATAATTCAGTTTATAAAGTGCCAGTTTAGTTTTGCAAGTGTAAGCATGTCCTCAGTATTTTTTTTTTTCAGTTTAGTTTTACAAGTTTAGCTTCACAAATGTGTTTTGTTACCCAGCAAGCCGTACATGAAAAGATGACTGTCACTGTAGGAGATCCCTAGTAAGGAAGGCTGTGTATAATAACAATAGAAATTTAGGATTGTGATAAGACTCAAATCTCTGGGAATATAAAATTTCCAAGGAAAAAAATAAAACTTACAGGACTCAGGAACTGCAGATGCAAGAACTAACTCTGGGCATTAAAGATAAGAAAATGAAGGTAATATTTTTGTTTAATGTGTGTGTCATTTTTCTAAACAATCTCAGGAGGAGAGGGAAAGTGAAGGATGAGTAGAAATGGAGCTAACAGTGTCAGGAATAAATACTGACATGCTGAAAAATATGATAAAATTTCCTAATTAGTACTGTCATTGCAGACATCTTAATATTCAAAGAGGGCTAAAGTGGCATTTTTTCCAGTTTTTTTTTTTTTTTTTAATTTGGTTTTGTTTTGTTTGGAGTTTTTTGTTTAGTTAATTGGTTTCGTTTGTTGTTTGTTTGGTTTTTTTAATTGCTGGGCTTTTGCAAGTAACTCGGAAATGTTAACAACTTGGAGATACTACAAAATTCTAAATTTAACGCAATCTGGCTTTTTTTTTGTTTTTGATGGAGGGCAGTTTAAAGTTCTCAAGAAATAGAACTGTTCTATTTAAATTCGTCAGATTTCTGTTGCTGTTTTGGAAGAATCTCTCACACCCAAATGATAGGTGATTATGTGAAGAAGTACAAGAAATCATGAAAAGCACCAGCAATCTTAGAGTTGTTGTAGAAGTAACTTAAATTGGACAATACAACTACCAAATCAAACTGGGTCAGTCAACTAACTACAATTATGACACTCAGCAGCCAGCAGGTATCAAATTAATATAACTAAAAATAGCATCAAGAGATTACTTCAGCTGACAGCCAATTCATATGAATTCCAGCCTTAAGTATGTACAGATATTGTCTCATTCAAAGCACAAACCAAGTGTAATGAATAGGACAAGGTAACTTTTCAGAATAATCTCCAAATAGTTTATCCTTCTGTTCCTAAAGCAAATGTGGACTGCTGATTTCCCTACAAAATATTTTACTAACGTCATGGGGGGGTGAGGGGGAAAAATCACAAGAATTAGCACAGACCTGTCTTGCTAATATTTTTCAGTCAATTCTGATAAGACACAACAATTTACCAATTTTGTTTGCTTAGATCCAGGGAACAATTGTGGATGCATTGTTATAGAAAATTTATACTCAGTTCAGGTGTGCAGAAGAATCTACACATTCTTGTCTCTGACAAAATTCAGCAAAATTATTGTGCTTTTTTGCTTTCGCAGAGAAAGAACAAATGCAAAAATAGTCATTTGACTTTTACAGTTCACACAAACTTAATAGCTCGTAATACTTTCAGAAGCAGGTGTCATTAGATCCAGAGTTTTCTTTGTGGCATTTGGTCTTCATAAATCTCAAAGTTAGGCTTTGAATATCTTGATCCTTGCCTCTCTACAACATCAGCTTCAGAAAGCAGAATGCATCGGTCTATCTTACCTGAAAAATTCCTAATTCTTCCTATTGGGCTCTCTTCAGTGAAAACTAATATAACTATTAGCAATGTAAACTAAAAAAAAAAAAAAAAAACAAAAAAAAAAACTAGATAGAGAACAATGTAATGATGTAATGAAGCAGAAATTTATCCAGCCAAATACTTGAAGTCCTAAATGAAATAGATCTTTGAACGTTGTTGATAGTGACAATTTTTTTTTACATACCAAGACATAATCCAGTAAATTATGACAACTTCTCCACCAATTGAGTTTTATTGGGCTGCTAAAACCGAATGTGCATCTACTTAATATATCTGATTTTGGTTTGGACCCTGAGAGCCTTCAAACCTAGAGCATGGATTTCAAAAGAAAGCCAGGAGTATAAAAAGACTGTCAGCTATCTTTTGGGATTCTTGTGAAAAACAAATGAGTCTGCAGGATTGGTTTAGTCAGAGACTCATAAATAAGCAATTAAAACCACAAATTGAGACTTATGCATTTTAAAGAATTCCAGTGCTGTGTAAAAGGTAAGCACAGCATGGGACCACAGGAGCCCTACTGCAAACATTGCATCAAACCGCAGCACCTCACGTCACTGTCCAGTAGAGCACCAGCAGATGCAGAAGTGGCATGCACTCAGAGAAAAGGAGCTACTAGCTGTGTTCTTTTGGAACAGAGCAGTTGCCTTGATTCATCTTTGGGCACAAGATGAACGTTAGAATTTGGATCCAAGGTATTAGTATCATGAAGAAGCCACTGCTGAGTGCACCCTTGTGATTACAGTGCACGTTATTTAGATGCCAGCCCTTGATGTGAAAATAAGCTCTGCCCAGGAAAGTCACTAGTGGTGGCAGACATGCTGAACAGGGTATGCCTTCCTGAGCACAACACAGATGACGTTGTGGAACAAGAAAGAAAGTTGTATCAATATGCTACATTACCTTCACATCTGGGGGCTTCTGGAAATCCAGCAAGGCACTGAAGAGGATCGGGTGCTGCAGGCAGAAAAAGTGCATACTGATGGTCAGACCAAGTGACACAGGAGGTTACCTACTACACCATGGGAATGGTGTAAAATATATGTTTTATTTATTGTTTGAAATTAATTTTATTTTAATTTATAGTTTGTTTAAAAATGCCTTGAGTAGGGATATCAGCAGATGTAAGAACTTGACATCATGAAATAACCATGGGCTTGAAATGTCCAGGCAAGAACTATGTAAAGCAATGCGTATTGTGCAGAGATTAGTGACAGGCAAGACAAGCTTTATAGATAAATTCATGCAGTCCCACTTGTAATCCCATAAAAGGCTGGAACACAAAGGTCATGCTCCACAAAAGATGGGAATTTAATAGTCAGGAGGTCATTAGTTTACTTAATAGAGCTAGGCTTTCTAGAGGAAACTTAGTCAAGACTATCAGAAAACTAAAGGCACATTTTGCCAAACACTATAATCTGACATTCTGTGATTAAGAAACAGCCTCAGCAAAAAGCCACAGTTTTCAAATGTTCAGAGCCAAAAGCAAATCTGAATTCAAACTGTTTTGTTTTGTTTGTTTTTTTGTTTGTTTGGTGTTTTGTTTTTTGTTTTTTTTTTTTTTTTTTTTTTTAAGTTACATACAGCACAGTAAGGAACAGACTTTTTAGTAAGATGCTAGATTTTGGCTGTTGGCTCCAGTGATTTCTGAACACTACATATGGGGTTGCATTTTGAAATAGGTCTGGCTGCAGGTGACTTCGTCAAGGCCCCTTCAATAATGGAGAGTGCAAATTTCATGAGATAACGCACTTTAGCATCATTTTTTAATGCTCTCCAGTTCATCTGGGAGTAGTATTGAAGAGTTTTGCAGAGAAGCCTGTACTTAGAAGTGAAGCAAGAAGGTCATCTCTACTTATTCTTCCATGTTGCTCCTTTGCTGTTGGGTGAGGAAAGGGAGGAGAGCTACACAATAGAAACTGCTGGAAGTTTCAGAATACTACTCTTCTCTTGGAATTCAATGTAGGTGGGGAAATGTGCTAAATTTTCAAAAGTTTTTTTTTTTTTTATTTTTGAAGCAGATAATAGGGAGCTAGATTGTTAATAATTATGCTACCACGAGATGTAAATCTAAACTTTTAGGTTCTTTTTGCATTGCAGCTGAAAGAAGGGAAGAAAAAAGCAACAAAAACAAACCCTAAAAACCAATTCATGAATACTTAATGAATGAGCAAACATTTACATCATATAAATATTTTCTTTCTCCTTGTCAGTATTCAGGGGCTGTATTGCCATCTGGCAAAGGTTTCAGTTGACTAACACTGAAGCAATAAATTAATATAGTAAAAGATGCTACCAACAGCTTTAAACCAATTAAAATGCTTGAAGCAGACTCTGTGTATGTTAAAATGTCATGTCATGATCCTGCAGCACAGAACCAAAGAACTGTAATGAGCCAAGTGTGAATGAGCAAGGATTGCAGGATTCAAGGGCATTGCTTGGTGTGAGCCTTATGGCATGCACAAATACTCTAGTAATTCAAAACGTTAAATAGTCTGACCCATATTAGCGTGGATGCTAGTTTCTCTATAGAACAGAGTTTGTCTAATGCTATTGTAGTTTTTAATTTGGATCCAGTAAGAGCAAAAATGAGGGTAAGTCATGTGTGTATTTTAGCTGTCCTGTGACCATCCAAAACCTGCACGGAAAAATGATGCAGAAAGCCTTCACATTAGAAAGAGGGTTGCTACTCGGAGAGAGGGAACAGCAAAAGGGAGCACTAGGGACAAGGACGAAGCAACAGCACCTTCTATAGGTCTGTCTTGTCTGAGCTTGGACTATAGACTAATGGCTGGGCTGCGCAGGACCCCCTGTCCAGAGCTGCCTCCTCAAGCGCAGGGTCCCTGCAGCCATTCTTCCAAGAAACCAAGCAGAGCCTGCTGCTGTCTATTGAAAGTGCTAGTTTCCTCCAACTCTTTGTGGAGACTGCAAAGGTGAATGCCACACTTAGATGTCTAAGGCTTTCCTTATAGAAACCCCTCCCTGTCTGACTCCTTTCTTTGGGAAAAATGTCACTGGAATTGCAAGCTGAATGAAAATCTCTTATAGCAGTGATGCAGAGCAGTGCCATAACCTCCTGTGAAATGAGCTAAAGAATTTTATTGAACTTTATGTTTGTTTTTTTGTTTTGTTTTTTTTTTTTTTTTAAAGCAGTACTGCATACTTTAAAAGAGTCCATCAAAAGGGTGTTATCAAAGATCTTTCTCAAAGTTTCCAAGGTAGGAAATACCTATGTGACTATTCAAGACAGGGAAAAAGCCTGTTCCCAAACCTGTCAGTTTGGTATGTAGTTTTTTTACAACATAAGAAGAAAATAAAAGAAAAAAGAAGAAATCCTTTAAATATTACTGTATCAAAAATGTGAAAACAAATTTTGTAAACATACCACTCACTAACTTTCTGCAAACGTGGTTTATGAGGGTAGCAATTGTGTGACCATGTTGCGAGAAAACACATGACACTGTTAATGTCTCCTGCAAGTGTAGTGATTGCAAAGCACAAATATGTGAAGGAGGTTTTTTGATAGTAAATTAATACTATGAGAAATAAGTTGGAACAATGCAATGAAACCTGCTAATGGCAAGATTATGCTAGAATGGGGTATTTTTGCTCTTAAGCGTCTATCACTAAGGATCAGAGCTAGGTGAATTACATGTGAATAAAGTACCAGGGCAGAGTTGTATCTTTTAGAGGTATGAATGCTAACAGAAAATTGCTACTGAAATATCTGAGATTTAAACTGACATATTATAATAGTTAGAATATCCTGGAAGCACAAATGATCCTTTTAATGTGGGCTCTTCACATCACTGCAGGAGAGAGAAAACTTGTCCTTTTTTCATGCATGGCAATGATTTAAAGAATGTTAAAGGAAAACACTGGGTTTATGTAGGCTTTTTCTGAACTATGTATTGCTACTGCTTTGTACACTCATACAAGTCAGGAATCCTAACCTTTCATCTATGATTAAAAAAAAAAGAAAAAAGAAATAAAAAGGACAAAAGCATAAACAGCTCTAAATCCTTTTACTGGATTAAAATGCCATTTCCATTTGAGCTGTAAGATCTGACATAACGTCTGTCATAATGAATTCAAAATGCTTAGATTCAGAGTACTGGAGTGTTAAGGGAGAATTTTACACAGATTTCATAAGCACTATTTGATTATATAATGTTATCATAGAATATATGTATGTTAATATAGAGGAAGGTTTTTTTAGATGAAATGTTTAGTGAAACCCAACATTTTTCATGAAGATACTTCAACGAGGTAAGGTTACTTCTTTTAATGTCTCTATAAGTAAAGACACTTGAGAATTACTTTTCATCTCCCCATGGCAGACCTTCCCTTTGTATAGGTTTTGTGGTGATCTCTTTAAAATAAGTACCATAGACTATTGTGTGCCAGGTAAAGAAAAACAGAGGGGTACTCTCCATCTCTTACTATTCCTAACCTACTTCCAGAGCTACCTCGAGAAGCAAAGCAAAGAATGGGTTGTTTATAGCTCCCTAATGGTATAAAATGCCTTTCATCAGATGGGAGGTAATACACTACTGAAAATATGTGAAGCAAATGTTTTACCAAATATTCTTTTTTTTTTTTTTAAATATGGGCAAATCTTGATAGTGAATACTGCTGAAATTTTCAGTTCCAGTTTGTATTTTCTCATATGAAAGGGGCAAGTTCCCTTTGCTACTGGAGGGTGCACTAGGCTCAGTGGACAGCAGCCTGGAAAAGGCAGACAGACCACTTCATCCCACCCTTTCAGCAGAATGTGATGTACAGTCAACAGGCAAACCAGGTATGCCCTTCATTTCAATCCATGTGGAAGCATCCTTTTCCTTGAGCTGCGTGTACTATGAGTTGAGATCATATCCTCAGACCTTTACCGTGTGAAGTGGTGAGGTAGTTGCAGGGAAATTAAGTTTCTACATGTCCTTCAGTGACAAATGGTAGAAAAGGAGCTGACTCCTCTGCTGCCTTCCCTTTCCTGTCCAGCATGGAAAGTAGTGGAAACAGCCCTCTGCGCTGACTACCTGGGTTCCTTGCACAGTATACATTCCAGAAAAATAAACCTTCTGCTCTATTTAAATACCTCAAATTTACTGATTCTCTCTCCCCCCTCCCCCAAAATATGCTCAGATTTAAGTGGTTTGGAACTTCACCTGGCTCGTGTAGCATCATTCTGCCTCTTAACAAGGTGACAGTGCGGTCAGCAGTCAGTCACAGCCTGGGCATGCAGGAGCTTCCAGTTTTTATGGCACTGGTTTAAATTGGAAAGGGCAAAAAATGCAAGAGAACAAGATCAATCTTTAAATTCCAGTACTTCATATCTTCTGAGGAATTGAATTAAAATAATTTGAAAGTGCATTCAGTGTCCTTGCAGATCATGTTATAGTTGCAGTGAGCCACTTTTAGCTAGTGTGTTTTAAGAACTATTCTGTTATTTGAATAATGCGCTGTTGCTGTTGATGTTTAAAATACAGGTGTGTATTACAGGTACGTGCCTTTCCAGTTGATGTATCTTAATGAACTAGTGCCAGCTGAATGGACTGAGCCACTGGCTTATTGGCTCGTGTTCACAGTAACACTTGCCGTTTAGTCTAATTTTGTCTAAAATTATACAGGGCAGATACAATCTCCAGGGAAGGTTCTATACAAAATGGAGATGGCATTCACAGACCAGACTGGCAAGGCAATTGAACAGATCTGTTGCAGGTATGATTGCTAATGCTGCTGTTCACATTGAGTTTTAAATATGTGCAGAAAAATATTTTTAGTTGTTTCAGGGTCTTTGCAAACCGCTGCCATGTTAATTTCTGTGAGGCAACTCAAAACCACCATTTTCAATTATATAAGCAATTTTTAAATAAAGGAAAGCCAGAAGAATTAGGAAGTGTTAATTGATGTATTCAATCATGGTGATTTTTTAGTTTTTGCTGTCTGTGCATGATTGTTATAACTGATAATAAAAACCTCTTTTTGTCCTGAAACAAAAACATTAGCAGTATGCAAATTGGCAGAAATACCAGTGCAGCAGTTCACACAGGTGTAGAGTGTAATTCAAAGCTTGCTACACAATATTTTACCCCAAACTTGCTTTGGTAGCCAAAGAAATGGTAGATTGAGCTTCTGCTTAGAGAGTTATCAAAGCTGAGATGCTCTCTTTGTTTTATCAACTTACTTGCAAAATTATTATCCTAGACAAACCCTGATGGAGCTGTTATAGTTAGCACATTTTACATCCCAAGCATGGTACTTCTGCAAGAAAGAGACAAGGATTTTCAGCAACTGTCGAAAAGGGACTTCGGGAGGTTCATTAAGGTTTCCCAATACTGAGAATTAGAATGGAAATAAAGATTTGGAACTTGAAGGCATACCCCAAATTATTTAAGTTTTGTCTCCCTCATATTTATTAATATGATAATATATTTTAAATTGTTATTTACTGCACTCTAGAGAAGCCAGGAATATAGAACTAGAAAAGGGTAAAATTTGAACATATTCTTTTCAGTGACTTCAGTGAGTTATATCCTACCTGAGCTTTAGTGTCTGAATAAAAACATATTTAAAAATCCCAGCCGAAACTGAGACAAAAAAATTAAGTAAAATTATTGTATAACTGGAGACTTTACAAATTCCTGCATTCTACCTTAACTTTACCTCTAGCTGTCTTATGCAAATGCCCTGTTTTGCTGTACAGTTTAAAATAATTTAATAAAGAAAATAATTCAAAATATATATTAGAAACCTTTTTCTCAGAGTGAACTTTAAAATCCAGTTGTCTTCTTAAACAATGGTGCAACTTCACTCACATGCTACTTTCTATTCCTGTTTGATTTCCGAATCTGTTGTATCATATGTAAAATTGTATGCTCTTCAGAATATTTTGTGGAATGTGTTATAAGTCTTCAGAAGCAACTTCGTTTGGTGCCACAAAGCTTTTTATTTATGTTTTGTCTTGGTGGTGTCTTTCTTCATTATTCTTAGAATCATCAAATGGTTTGGGTTGCAAGGGACATTAAAGATCATCTAGTTCTAACCCCCTGCCTTGTGCAAAGACACCTTCCACTAAACCAGGCTGCTCAAAGCTCCACCCAGCCCTGCCTATTAAGACCCTCTTTACAAATATTTTGTCATTAAAATAAGTGTTAGTATTTTCCCAGTAATATTTCAGGAGAGGAGTCTTAGCCAACCAGTAGTACTATATGCCATGCTACCTATGTGAACAGCTGTGACATATACCCTACACTAATGCAGATGATCCGTTCGCCTCTTGCGCACTGTCAGCTTGAGTACAGTACCTCAACTGCACTTTGTTTTATAGAGATTCTTTCCTTAATATTCTCATTCTCAGTGTGAAAAAGCTGTATAATCAGATGAAAACAAGCATGTAATCTAGCTCCTAAATACCTCAACCTGTGTTTGCTGTTTAACTTAGTTTTGGTTGGGTATCAGGCATTTGAACTAAATTAGAAAATTAGAAAGGCATTAATTGAACAGTTTGACCTAACAGGGGAAGGAAAAGATTGACAATAAACATCCTGACAAAACTTAAGAAAGCTGAATTGTTATTGCAGAGTAATGGGGCTTTTTTGTCATTATTTTTAGCAGAAACTGTGATTTAGATATATGCCCCTGGCAAAATGCTAGTTACAGAAGCATTTTGGGTCATCATGACAGGTGTTTGTTGCTCTGTTTTATAGTTCTATAGGAGCATCTGGATTTTAATTTTTATTTTTTTTTTTCCAGAGGGGAAACAACTACCTGCGTCATTGGACCCTTAACATATGTAGATCCATTCATCTTCTGGGGTTGCACGGGAAGAGAAGTTTCATACAAAATATTCTTCATACAAGCTATAAAATACTTTCTTCTATAACATAATTTTATTTTTCAAATGTTTTATCAGGCTTGACATTGCCTTTTTGGGTACAACAGGAGAGATTAGAAATTTTTCTTAAGTCAACTGAAGAAAAAGTGTTTGTGTGATGACTTGGAGAAAGTCATCACCTTGGTGGTTTTGAAATGCTTCTACTTTTTCTTGTGGCTTTGTCACCCTCCACCCACCCACTCGCTCCCCTTTGCTTTGTCACATTTTAGGAGATCGGTGGAAAAGATGTGTAAAGTGATTTTCTCAGTTTCCTAAGCTGGAGGCTGATTAGACTTGTTGAGGTGCACTTTGGCTCCATGACAGTGCTTGACAAAACTGGTAGAGCTGGTGATTCCCTTAAGGGAACTTTCTAGTGCCTGACTCTTACATAAGAAAACAACTGCTGCTTTTCTTACTGCGTGACTTGCTTCTCTTATTCTACCACCCAAAATTAAAGGTGCAGGACACAATTGAAAATTGTTTTATTTCTTCCCTAGAAATAATATAAAGAATCATATGCAGTTATTGCATATTATAATAATCATAGAATCATAGAATAGTTAGGGTTGGAATGGACCTTAAGATCATCTAGCTCCAACCCGCCTGCCATGGGCAGGGACACCTCCCAGTAAACCATGCCACCCAAGGCTCTGTCCAACCTGGCCTTGAACACCGCCAGCAATGGATAATTCATAACTTCCCTGGGCAACCCATTTCAGTGCATATAATAATATATATAATATACAATAATGTATATAATAATAATACAATAAGCCTTGGGAAAAAAAAAAAAAGATTGCTTCTATACACAAGATAATATGTTGTAGAGGTTCATCAGAGGCAGATGGGTCAGAAAATCATCATAGAATTGCTAGCTTTTTTCCTTTCCTTTTTTTTTTTTTAATTTTCTTACTTTTGGTCTCAGTGTTCACAGAGCAAATTAGTAAAGCTGTTTATTCTTTGTGATATAAGAGCAATTTGAAGGTCTTGCATGGACATCTGTTGCAAGAAAGCAAAACAAAAGTTCTTTGTAAATTACTGTTCTGAATGGTTATCATAGTTCAAGGACAGGTTAGATGGATCTTTGAGCAACCTGATCTAGTGGAAGGTGTCCTTGCCCATGGCAGGTGGCTGGAACTGGATGAGCTTTAAGGTCCCTTCCAACCCAAACCATTCTATGATTCTGTGATCAGTCATAAATCGTGATCTTTAGAGGTCATACAATTACCTCTCACATCAATGTCAGTATGTTTAGAATAAAATCATGTTCACGCCAAAGAAGCAAACAACCCTAAATCACCTAGGAGTAAGCCAATCACCCCTAAATGACAAATGTAGATAGAAAATCTTGTTAAAATCTTAATAATATAGGAACCTTGAGGACTGCTTTACCATGTACGCAAAACTGCACTTCTAGTTTATTTTTTAAAAAAAGAAAAAAAAATATTTATTACAGTCATTCAATTATTTACAAATGTAGTTCAGGTAGAACTAATTAGAAATTTTTGCTATCAATTAGATGACATATTATCTAACGTTTAATTTCTTCAGGATGTTTTCTGGCAAATAATGGACACCCAGTAGACACCTCCTGTGTTGTGCTTGGGCCAACAAAGAGAGTCACAGGCTATATCATGTCCTACACCTTGGCTTTTTCTCTATTCTGTGCTGATTAATTGACAGAGAATATTGAACTGTCATCTGGTGCGACCAAATGGGACACAAAGCTCTCATTTCACTGATGGCAAGGTGTGATGATTCCCATTACCACAATCAAGAGCTATGGCAAAAAGCAAAACATCTTTGCAGTATTCAAACCTTCAGAAGTACAAGTTCCACAGGAGCCTATTGCACTACAAAGGTTTTCAGGAACTCTATGAAATGCTTTTATTTCATGTTTTCACACAATGCAGTTAAATAAATTACTGTCTGCTGCAGGAGGAGAACAGTCAAAAAAAAAAAAAAAAAGTACTGTAGGAACATGAGAGAGATATTTAAGGTGCGAAAAATAAAAACCTACAAATTTTGAAACAGATAACAGTAGAGTTCTGTTCATAAAACTAAGTGTAAAATTTTAAAATTTGCTTCTTAGATTTTGAAATTGATGTTTTCTATCAAAAATTCAGTGTTCATTTCTAGTGCTGAGTTGCTTTTTGTCCCATCAGCTTATTAAGGAGAAATTCACTGTGAATTGTTTGACAGGAAGGCTTCTAGTAGTCCATTTTCAGAGCACAAATTACCTATACCCATGTGTTCATGAGGTTTCAGGGCTTCTACACCGTCCTCATAAAGAAGCTTCTGAAATAAAAATTACTTTTTTCCAGTTAGTTGCATTCAAAACCTTGCTATCAGTTTTTATTAGAAATGGAAAATGAATTTTCAGCAGAGCTTTGACACTTGCATTGTAAATGTGCCTTCAGGCATGTAATTAGTAGAAGAGTTTAATCTTTTATATTCCATACTTTGATCAGAGTAAATAAGCTCAGAGACGCTATAATGTAGTGGCCAGCATCTTTGATAAAAGATAGTTGTAAGCAACACTTGAAGATACTTTCATGAACTTGAATGCACATCATTAGTTCTGCATATAATAGAGAGCATGTTCACTTATTACTTTTATTACTGGTGTATTAATCAATCCCATAGTGTTGGGGTTTTTTATTCCCTCTCCCTGTATTTGTTTAGAACCTTGTGTTATTTTTCAATATTCATGGGAAAAATTGAAAACTGCTATCTGTAGCAGCCCTATAAATGAGTGATTCATTCTAAAGCTGATTCCATACTAAAAATTTAATTGATCATCAACAAAACATGCCTCGTAGGCTAACTGGTAAGATGAAGCTGTTTGCATTAATATTTTTGAATGCATAATGAAGATTGAAATTAGGGAGCCATTATAGTAAAATAAGAATTTGTCATTAAATTAGCAGAACAAAATCTCAGGTTTGAAAAATTTGCACTTTGGGTTATAATAGCTTGCATTTAAAACGTTTATCTACTACTATGTTGAAAGGTTTGAATTTATTAATTCTCACTTTTCTTATACCTGCTGGATCAGACCAGTTGCTAATCAATGTTAGTGGGTGAAATAATCAGCAGATTTCTTTTAATGAAACCTCCAAAACTTTTCCCAATGTTTGGAGATATGAAACATTCAAAATGAAATGAAATTTGTGTTTTTCCACTGAAATTGAATAAATAAATCAGTTAACCACAAATAAAATTTTTTTGGCACCATACCTAATCCATGAAAAAGGCCAAGAAATCTGAAAAGATACGTTGCTTTAAAGTCCTTCAATTCTTTTAAAAAGAAATTCACAGGGGAATGTGACTTCTTCTGATTAGAGCACTTATCTAGGGTGGGGAGAGGGGGAAGCTCACACATTATTTTCTCTGGATTATACAGTATTCCCTTTGTTTTTTACAGGTTTTTATTGCTCCATTTCTGTCCCCCATCTCTTGCCCCAAAGGTACTCCTAGTGAGCCTCTACGCACCCCTGATGGGCAGCCTTTCAATTCATGCAGTTGGGGGTGGAGAGATCAAGATCACACATTTCAAGTTGTTTAGGTTTTGATATTCAGTTTAAGTAACAGTGTTGTTTCATTGAGCTTAATTCTTAGTGACCTAGTTCCTCAATGCCTACATAAGCAGTACCTCCCAAGGATGAAAAATTTCTCCTGGGAACCCTGAAGCGCCTTCTCCCACCATTAACTCAAACCTTGATGAAAAATTCTGAGTGTTCATAAATACAATTGTAGTCAATGAAAAGAGTCTCCTGGGCAACTGTTGGCAGTTAATTTCTTATGTTGTCTTCCAGGTGGCTTCCCTCATCCACCTTTTCTGCCATGCTAAATCTCAGCAAAGTTTGAAGCTCCCTGCATACAAAGGGTGAATTTCTGGCTGCTCCCACAGGTATATTTCCCATTGCAGGTAAGTTTCATGTAGAGAGAAATGTTTAGCCCAGCCTTAAGAGAGAAAACAAGCTTAATCAGAAATTCTAATGACCATATACTAGTATTTTTTCTTGTTCCATTTATTTCCATAGTAAAAATATGTCTACATTTTATAAAACTAAATTTATGTGTTTGTGACCTCTGATTCTGATCATACTACAGACAAATCCCCAATGGAGAATTCTGTTGTGAAAGCACATATGTTCAGTAGGTAGTGCATGAAATAAAGAACCACATAGAAAAAATATGCCCTGAAAGTAAACTTCATGCTAATTTCAGGAGCAATGAAAATAATACAACTATTTCATTTATCCTTTATAGCACTCAATTGCTTCACAGTCTACAGACCACATTTTATATTTAAGAGAATGCCTATAAATAATTCTATATAATCTTTGAGGAATGACTATTTACATATTTTAAATATTGTTTATGTAAACAAACTTAAATATAAAGGCATTTTAAGAATTTCTGGTTTCATCTCTAAATTACAGAACTAGAAACAAACTTATGACTTCAGTCTGTCTTCTTCATCAAAACCCTGAATGCATCGCTGGTGTTTTACCTCAGACTGTTCTCTCAGTAAGGTAACAAGAAGCAATGATTTAGCATCAGGAAAATACAACCTTTTGAAATTCCTTATTCTTTTCTTTCTATAGGGCAGGGCACTGCCGCTACATTTTCTGATGATATTATTGAGATTTCAGGCTT
This sequence comes from Amazona ochrocephala, assembly GCA_039720435.1. Taxonomy (NCBI): domain Eukaryota; kingdom Metazoa; phylum Chordata; class Aves; order Psittaciformes; family Psittacidae; genus Amazona; species Amazona ochrocephala. The sequence goes on from CM077879.1 coordinate 71,520,038, forward strand.
GGGAGTAAGAAAATTTGACTGATATTTCTTAGAGGTTACATATTCTAAACACTTCTGCAAAATACAATAGTAAAATTTCTCTTGTCAAATATCAAAATAATTTAGACTAGCTATTCTGAAGAGGAGATGCACATTTAACTCAAAGAATTAAATGAAATAAATGATCTAATATGATTTTAATTAATTTACCTGTCTCCAGACAATTTCTCAATATTTTTTTCCCTTTCATAAGCTTTGCTCTTTTTCTCATTAGATTTTCTTGTTCATGAGCAAGTTATTTGTGAAAATCCAAAAATGAATCACTTTCCCATCTTCATTCTAAATTATTCTGCCACGTGTAACTTCTGTTTATTTTTTCACCAAAATAGAATTCCTATTGTAGCTAATATATTTTGATCTGGGTTATCAAAAGAAATGTGCTGTAACAAGAAATGACCATTCTAAGCACTATTTTGATAATATTATGTTTGGAGATTGAGGTGGAAATATGTTACACTTATAGTATTATTTTCCATATAATTATAAGAAAAATCAAGTAGTCATAGTTTAACGTATGTCTTGGAAATAGGAGCAGGAAGCTACTGACTAGGAGCAAGTTAAAACTCAAGGAACATTTGAAGTAAGAAGTATAGCTTGTCATTCTGCATTTTTTCTACATGACAGAATCAAGATTACATTTTTGTTAAAATGTAGAACTATACAGAGTACTTTGTACCCTCTCTATTTAATCAGTGTACTGAAAGATACAGGAGTCTGTCAGAAAAGAGGTAAAAATAGACTGATATGATTGAAGACTGCACCACAAGGCATATTTACCAAGAGCTATTTAAAATAGCTTTTCTTAAAAAGACTCTGAGGTAATATTTTGTATTTTTAAATTTTAGATTCCATTTACACATAAGGTTCTGAATCAATCAATTTGGAAATGTATTTGAAAGTGAAATAAAACAAAAAACCCTACTGAAAAACTGTGCAAGCTGCATTTTGCAAAAATTTTCCAACAAAAAAAAGAAAAGCTATTTCAGATAATAAATGAAGCCTGTAATTAGGTAATTGAAAAGCTTTAAATCTTACAGATATTGAATAAGGGCATAATGCACACATACACATTTGTGCTAGGAATACAAATATGATTTTTCCCCAAATTTAGTGCAATAAGTTAAATCGTTGTTTGTTAAAAGTCACGCAAAGGATGAATCAACATTACATGAAAAGCCAGCAAGTTTTACCCTAAAAAAGAACTTCAGCTGCAGAGTAGCATTGCCAGATCTATCATCTCTCTGTAGCTAGAAGTCTATTCAGTGTGCCACAAGCTTCATTTGACTTGAGCAGTGGCAAGAAAAGTGAGACACTGTCTCAGCTAGGGACTTGCTGATAATTTTTTCCTGTCCTCTCTTCCAGGGCAGCAAGCTATTTCCGTAGATGACCAGTGGTGCTGAACATCACAGCTGAAACTACAACTTCCCTACCAGAAGCCGAGTGAGGATGGATCACATCTAGCCTCAGTAGTGAAGCAGTAGCTATGGGCTGTGATTTTGCAGTTAATTTAGAGAGCAGCTAGATGACGATACTTGCTGGGGAGGGAAGGCAGCAGCTGATGGGCTTTCCCCTCCTCAGCAAAGGGAAAGTGATGATCCAACCAGGTAAGTCAGGGACAGCACCCGTGTGATTGACTTTGATCTTCCATCCGGACTCTCTCACTTGGAGGGACATCAGGGTAGACTAACATTTCTGCTACAGCAAAGTCAGATTTCCAAATTGCAAGTTATCTTTCATTAAAAAAGTACTATTACTTGTTGCTAGTGCAGATGTACCTGTGAGCAACTACATAAACACGTGTTTTCAGCCTGAATACAGCAGATGAGTCTTTTGTACACAGTATTGATATGATGGGTTAATTTTTTTTGTGTAAAAAGCTAAGTTCATTAAGGCTAGCTGGGAAGGTCTGAAAGAAGGCTGGTCTGAAAGAAGGCTGGTGTGTATGGCTTGTGGTACATCTTAGCTATGAGAATGGCAAAATTCTTGCCTGTAGTGGAGCAGGGATATCAAGGGCGTGGATGCCATAAAGTTAAGGAACTGCCAACAGCGTAACTCTGAATTAGAGATGTGTAGACCTGCTTAAAATTTCTCTAAGGGAGGAAACAGTACTTAAAACTACACGTGGCTTATTTCCATGCTTTTGTGTCAATAATGGAATCCTCCTAGGATAGGAAATTGAACATAACAGCTGTTTATGTAAATTACTTGATGCAGGCTTTTGTGGTTTTGGGATTATTTTTTTTTTTTAATCAAGATTTTTAGAAAAAACGTACTATGGACTTAATAGCTATTGAAGAAAATGTAAATATGACAAAATTATCTATATTCTGCATAAATTAATCTACTGCTTGGAGGCTGAAGTTTTTTTCCCTGTTTTTTTTTTTTTTTTTTGTGTGTATGTGTGTTTGTGAGTTTGTTGGTTTTTTTTAATCTTTTAATCTCACAAAATTTACTGCTCAAATTGTTGATAAACAGAGTGTTAAAACATCACTTCATTGTTTAGATAAAAGTTAACAAATCCTACATGTTGGGGCAATGTGAAATGAAATTTAACAAAAGTCAGGTGTTTATTATTTCTGTACCATAGCACAAGTGCTGGTAACTGTGATGGAAGATGACAGCAAAACAAACAAAACCTAACAATATTTCTATGTTTTCTCAGACCAAAACAACAGAAATTAATGTTGGATAAAACACTTTTGGCTTTAAGCTGTTGAATATTACTCACAGAATACATTATCCTCCCAAAGTAGCTGTTATTCATTAAATAAATTATTCAAGAATAGTCTTTTGCAGTATTTGACCATCTCTCTACCTGGTTGAATGCCAACTCATTGAACAAATTTTTCAAAAGATAACAGCTTGATTCATGTATAATGTATTTGAAAAGCTTCTTCTCTAGTTCTTACCACCTCTGCCTAGACTAAGTAATATCCTGTGCATTTATTAATAATTTGTCATTTGGTTGGCAAAAATGAATGAAGGCAGCAATAAAGGAAAGGATCTGACTTCTGAGGTTAGTGGGAGTTTTGCCATTGACTTTAAGTGGGCCTAGGGTTTCACCCGCAATGTTTAAATGATGACTTTGAAATGTGATGTGCATTTGTCTAAACTTTAAAGAACTGAATATATTTTAATATACTACAGTTATGAAAATGTGCAGTAACATTTTGGTATAAAGTTGCTACAGATGTTTGGTGTAGGAAAAGGATCATTACCTACCATGAACAGAACTGTGTGTGTTAAGGAGTTACCTCTCTTAAGAGTCATTCTTTGAGCTTATGTCAATCTGTAAATCATAGAAAGCATGGAAATTGCAGTGTGAATACAACAATGATTTTGGAATATTTTTGGTGATAAATATATGAAGAAAAAGCCCTGCAAATTCATACTGTGTCCCTGCCTACTAAGAAGCTAGAGTCAGAGGTGATATGCAATAAGAAAATTTCCAGAAGCCTATTTGCTGAACATTCCTTGCACGCTGGAGACAAAGTGACAATGATAAAAGACCCATGCTGTTGATTATATTAGACAAGACAGGATGAAATAGCACAAGATGTATTAATGTTGAAGTTAAATTTAAATGTAGGTATAAACGACTTCAGGCAGTATGCATAAAGCAAGAGAGAGCTCAAAATAAAGCACCATGCATTTACCCAAGACTAGGAGTTCATCTTCCCAGATTGCAGATGTTTTAAGATGCATTTCGCAACAGCAGCGTTGTAATTTGACTTGGAAGTCCATGGATTGCCTTACCTCTGTCCATGAGCTGCTTTACTGCTTGTAGGCACTGCACTGTATATGGAACTTCTGTTCAGTTATTTCTTCTTGACAACATTTCAGCTGTCTCTCTGGCATTATATTCCAAAATACAGTCATCTTGTATGCGTGACCTTCAATTTCTGCTTATTGTCCTGTCTAGATGAGATCAGCTTATTAAATCTAATATTGACATATTCTTTCATTTATGTAATTCCAGTAATTGGTGGGGGTTGTTTCGTTGTGGTTGGTTTTGGTTTTTTGGGTGTTTTTTTTTCCATTAATTTTCTAAATGAATTGCAAAAATTTTTAGTACCTTTAAAGTTTGAAACCTTGCTTACAAAACCCCACTTAAATGCTTGGATCGTAAGTATATAAGGACTTGTAAAAAAGAATAATTTGATTCTGGTTCCTGTGCTGCTTTGATTTCCAGTATGATGGTTTTACCTAATGTATCAGCTGAAAGGAGATTTAAAGCCTGAGACCCTTTTGTAGAAGTGAGTCTTTCTGAGTCCTGATCGCAGCTGCAGCCAAAGTCACTGACTTGTATTTTGCTTATTATGGAAGATGGGGTTAGGAAGAATATTCTCTGAGAGGGAACTTTTCTCCATCTTGCTCTGATATGCTTTTAGCATGGCAGCTGCCTTCTGGATTCCTATGTAGTGATTGTGTTCAGGGCTGGCTGATGCTATGGGATGTTAGTGGGACCTTTGCTAATGTATCAGTGTATTGACCGAGTCTCAGGGCTGCTGAATGATTTTATGGCACTAGGAGTATCATCCTATCATTTGATAATGTAATCAACCTATTCAGGTACCTGAAATATTCACACCTGCTTTTTTTAAATTTCATTTTAAATGAACTTTATGTTGGCTTCATTTAGCAGGATTTTTCAATGATTGCAAACATTTACCCACCTGAACTAAGGAGATGATTGATGATGGTTAATGAGATGGGTTTTTTTCTTTTTTTAACAGAGTAGAGCAGTGTATTCCCAGAAAAATTAACCTAACAGAATAAGGTACTTAATCTAAGAGCTAAGACCCTGTGACTGTTATTAACACATTGCAGATGGGGGGTTAGGAAGGTGCTCTTGCATCAACAGCACACAGGTGTAATATTTTTTCTCTTCCCTGCTTCTTTCCATTTTTCTGTTATTTCCCACAATTTCAAGGACAAAGAATTTAACCAACAAGGAAAAAAAAAAAAAAACAATATTGAATGTATAAAAATATTTGAACATAACTAACAACAGCTATCACTCCTGGCTTTTTCCTCTAGCTCTTCTGCTTTGAAATATGAGCTGGAAATAGCAAAATATTGGGGGGCAAGGGAAGGAACACGATAAAATATTTGGAACGAGTAATTGAAATATGTGAGCTGACAGCACTCATATATTATAAACTTATGCATTTAAAGGCAGTTTGGGTGGAATGGTTAGGTTATACATATTTAAGACTTGTTTCTCAAGTGCAATTTCCCAACTCCAGATCTTTGCATTTTGTTTTTCGTCGCATTGTTCTCAGAGTTCCTCTACTGCATACAGATGACAAAGCAGAGATTTGTTTATCAGGTTTGGTTTCTTATGACGTGTTGTTCCAGTCAAAACATAAGATAAAAGGGTTTTCGAGAACGTAAAGGCTTGGAAGTTTCACTTTGACATCAGCACCTGCCTTATGTCGTTACACATAATTTCGAAGTTTTCATTAGAAAGAGCAACAACCAGATAACTTTTGCATTCTGAATAGAGTGATTGCAATGCTGGTTATGGGGATCAGAAGCGAATATGCCATTCTTTATTCTTATCAACTCTGAAAAGACCAGCATTTTTCCATTGCTTGGAACTTTAGTTATAGTTAAAATAATTACAGTGGTTCTGCATCAGAATAACTTGAATACTATGAGCGATGAACATGGTCTCAGAATAAGTCTGAGAAGTTTATTTTCCATTTTCTCTTCTTTATTAGAAGAATTCAATTGCCTAAAAATGAGACAGTTCAGAAATAACAAGTGATGTTAAAATCCGATTTTACGTGCTAGTCTTTGCTAAAACTGATTGAAACTGCTTTGAAACCACTGTTTGAAAAATTCTGTAATGATAAGAAATGACAAAATGGCGATTACTGGTTTTAATGAATTTATCAAAAGCTGTCATCTGGGGGTCACTGAAGTTCAAGCTACCTGTACCCTAAGGAAGGTGAAATGCTTCTGTATTGTACCAAGCATTGAAAATACTGAAGACCTGCAGGTCTTGGGTACTAACACAGAGCAGTTTTATATCCTGGGTGTGGTAAGTGAAGACTGAGAAACAGAAATAAATAAGAGAAGTAAAAATCTGTAATAAGGTATTTGGCTTATAGCAGAAGTATGTCTATTCTTTGATCTCATGTCTATAAATGGCACTTTGAGTAAGTGTGGGTCATTTTACCTGTAAAGGTAAATACCACAGGTGTTCACCTGTGGATAAATTGAAATCTCATCAAGATGGAATATTATGTTAGTCCATGCATTCCCATATGATTACTGAAGTTCACTAAAAGGTGTATCTGTTTTCACCTCAGCAAGAGGCATCCAGAAATATTTCCAGGATGTTAATTTTATCTTTCAGAAATTCAAGATGTAGTGAAAGATGGTCCAATCGACATCATCAGAAGAGAAGCATTAAACTGAGAATTTGGTAAGTTTCAAACAAAAGCGTAAACATAGTAACTTTTCATCATGCTTCAGACAGTAATTTTAAAATAAAAAGCTGACAAAATATCTTTAACTGCTGTAGTGATTGGTAGCAAACATCAAATTTACTGCATTTTATACTACCTTATCATTAAGCAGTTAATTTGGTCATAATGGGTTTAAACTTAAACAGGGGAGGTTTAGATTGGATCTGAGGATGAAATTCTTTACTGTGAGGGTGGTGAGGCCCTGGAATGGATTGCCCAGGGAGGCTGTGAATGCTTCATCCCTGGCGGCGTTCAAGGTGGAGTTGGACATAGCCTTGGATGGCATGGTTTAGTGGGAGGTGTCCCTGCCCATGGCAGGGGGGTTGGAACTCGATGACCTTGAGGTCCTTTCCAACCCTTACTATTCTATGATTCTATGATTCTATGATGAAACTACCTCAGGGGTAAGGTCAGCCTAGTTCCAAACAGCACAGCAAAATAATAGCATGCTGGCAAAGAATGTAGAAGCAATTAATTTTAAGGTTATTCATGTCTGGATCAGCATCAACAGAAAGCAGTCTTTCTCACTATTAACTGAGAAATTATTTGGGTGGAAAGTAGAAGCGCTTGAAGGGAAAAGGAATATAAGGCAATACTGAGTCAATACTAGTAGATCATGAATGTGATCTTGGATACCTGCTGTAATGGCTATTAAATGAGTCAGAAGTTCTCTGCAAATCTGCTGCTGTTCTGCCTATTTGTGCACTTGCCAAAAATCCCTATTCAAATGCACATGGTGTCTGAGGAGCGTGATAAGGTCAGGAAGCAAATTCTCTCCAAATTCTACTGAAACCTGATCTGCTGAAGAGAAGCAGATACCACAGTGCATAGCATACAGCTGATATCCCCTCTGAAAATGAGGCTGGGTAGATTCACTTCTTAATAGAGATGGATGCAAATGAAAATTGCAGATTTGCCTCAGAGGTCAGAGTTCTATGTAGGAAGCTCTAGCATATATAAAGGCTTTTGTTGCTGCTCATTATGAAAGTATGAATTTTGAAATTATTTTTAATATTTTGCTTTATTCTGCATTCCCTTATTTTTTTCGTTCAGATACTGAGTTGGAACATTTTACATCATTGCCTTCCAAGCTGCAATAGATTTCATTAAAGAAGAAGGAAAAAAAAAGATGTCTCAAACTTCTGGTTCTAATCCTGATGTCTTAATGAGGTAAACATATAATCCTCAGCAACTGTTCAAAAATGAAATCTAAACAAAAATCTAGAGATCCACCACATTTGCTAGGCTGATAGAGGTCATTAGGAGCACCTGAAATCAACTGGGTGCTCCAAGGAGAAATATTGAGTAGTAATAGTCAGAATTTAAATCTGTCTAAACATAAACTGAATGCCCGTTTTATAAAAAGTCATTGTAACTTTTGCTGGAATTTATTTTTTTGGTTTGGGTTGTTTAGCTCATTGCCTAATATATTCTGCTGACAGTTTCTTATGTTTCCTTTGTCAGGAGAGATCATCTGCAGTAACAACATGAAAAGCAATAGATGTAAGTAAGCAAACTATTAATATTTCCTATATTATTGAATGCTTTATATGTATCGTAGAGATTAAAAGACAAGTGGCACATTAAAGGAGAATACGTAGTAGCCCCCATAAAAATTGCATTCTGATGGCTTGGCGCATCACCAGCAGTGAGATAAAGATAAATTATCTCAGTTTAAATAAAGTAAATATTCAACAGATAAAGAGCCTTCTACATCTGAGTTACTGGTAATGTTCCCAGGAGTATTCTCTCTAGTTTTCTCAGTTTTGCTGCCATGCAGAGGAGGCATTTTCCCTGAAACATAATTACAGTCTTGTCTGCATGATTCTGTGTAATAACATCGTCAAATGAAAGATGAAATTGTTGCTTTGTTTTGCATTTTTTTACAAATATTTTGTACTATGAAACAGTCCAGTGTTCAAAATCTGAATTAGTTGCATATGCTTTTGTTATGAAATGCCACAGTAAAATTCATAAAGAATGACTATTTTTTTGTAAAATATGTAATGAGAAATTTCCTAAAAAAATAAAATTAAAAAAAAAATCACTTTATTTCAGGTAGAAATGGAACTCTTTAAATGTTGCCATACTAAATGGAATTTTCATAGGACAGGAAGTTAAGCTTGTACATAATTCTTTGTGAGATTATAGTTCACAAATACTGCTGGAGAAATTAGTTTGGTGCTATAGTCCAATTTTAATATGGTATTTTGACTAAGGGAAAGAGACTCTTTGAAAAGGCATAGTGAAAAGTGAGAGGATATAGAAGCTTATCTCTTTTATATCCATAATGAGTACATTATTTATTTGCCCTGAAGAGGTTCTGATTTAAAGACATAAGGTGAAAAAAATATAAGTGAACTGCATAGGTTCATACAGCCTGTCAATGCCAGAGCTGCAAAGAGAATTCACTGTCCATTAGTCCACATAGCTTTGGAAAAGTTTGTGTGCAATGCATAAAAGGACAAAGGATTATGAGAGATCATTACTCTATAGTTGATTTTAAGGTGTTGTATTATTTTTTATACAATAAATGTACGCCACCCTCTCTATCTGTAACACATAGGATTTAACTTCTCACTTTTATGCCTCAGCATACTAAAGAAAGAGGCTGCAAGATGAACCGAACTTGTCATGACTCATTGAGGAAGTTATGGACTTCCCCCCAGGAATTGCAGCCTATCTAAATCTAGGATGAAAAAAAAAATAAAAAAATAGCATTTAGATTATTTTGGAAAAAAAAAAAAAAAAGAGAGAGATACTGTGCTACTATTACTTGGGTAGCCACTGATGAAGCTGTATCCATAGATAACTTCTATTTCAGTAGCAAAAGTCACCACATGTCTCTAGTTCCATTTTGTTATCTGCTACTTAAGAGACTCATAAGGGTTCTGGAGTCAGCGATTATCTCATGTCTGTCTCAAACTTTTTCAAGCCTCATCAGGTTCCATAATGAAATGTTTTTTAACCTACCTCAGGTATATCGTGAAAAAAGTCCTGTTGCCACTCTATGATGACATGGTGGCCCTTTATAACTTGGACTTGGGGAATGCATTTGCAGGAAGCAAACCCCATGGTGCAGGGTTTCTTGCTGTGGAAATGTGCTTCCTGTTACTCTCTGGTAAACAAGATGGGTACAAAAGAAGGACCCTTGCAGTATCAGAAGATGAACTCCTAGTTCCCATTGCTATTGAAGAATGACATCCTATACTGCCCCATCAGCCAAGTAGTGGCTTGCTCTGTGGACAAGCAGCTGAAACAGAAAGCACAGTGGGGCCATGCTGTCTGCTGTGACTGAGAGGGGAATGTTGTGAGATGAAGTTTTAGTGGCAGTACCTGGTGTCCCCATTCTTCTGTGACAATAAGTGACTGTTCACTCATCTCAGCTTCTGTCATTGTCAGCCGCTGCAATACAGCTGTTACTAATTCTTGTTGCTCAGTGGAAAATCAGTGCAAGTCCTTTAGGTGTAAGGAAGAGAGAAATCAAAATAGACATCTGTCTTTGCCCTGGGAAACCTCTGCCCTTCTTTCCCCCTTCCCCAACCCTCCCCTTCTCCACTCCAACTGTCCTTTTTTTTTTCTTTTTTTTTTTGCCATTAGGAAAACTTCCACCAATCTCAACATATTGTAGATTTTGCCTCCAGGTTACAGAAAAGCTCTTTAAGACTGTCTAGAGACTGTGGCTTGTAAAGCTTGCTGTCAGGCTGTCTCTCTCTAGTTTGGGTTTTCAGCTGGCTAGGAGTCCCCATAGTCAGAAATTTAGGTATAAGTTCTTAAAACTTAGTTCTGTAGCTTGATTCAGCATTCAGCTAAAACTGTATGATTTCAAAGACAGTCATGTGCCATTGTGCACTGGTGATTTCACACCTTTGGAGAAAAGGGCAGGTCTTCCACATAGCTGCAGTTTGTTATTTTGAGGTACAGCCTCAAAACTGTTTATCTTGCATTATTGAGCTAAAATAATCTGCCAGTCTGAGGCATCCAACAGCAGTCATCTGGGGGTACTCATGTTTCTTCAGGATTCTCTGCACACCAAACCTTTATATTCACGTGTGCTCCCTCATATGTTGATGAATACTGTGACTTTCTTGGTAACCTGTGTAATTCCCAAACACATTCTTTCAAAACAACAGAAGATCAGTGTATTTTACAGTTGGACAATGTGCTATAACTCAGCAGTGCAGTGACATGTAAACCATCTGCCAGGTCATGGACCCTCATAATGTCTTTTAGAAGCTGAGCGATAAAGCCCACACTAGCCAAGTGTGGGTCATGTCTAAGGTATTTTAAGAGTAGAACCAAATCAAGAGGCTGCTCCTTCTGTCTTCCTGCTCCACCCATATGCAAACTAATTTGCATTGAGCATTACCCAAAAATTGCAATCAGGCCATATGAATTCCATCCTGTCCTGCATCAGTTATTTTCAGACTACAATTTCTCTCAGAATTTCTTCTTCCACTGTGTACTCTTCACATCTACTCCTCCCCCTGGCACTTTCAACTTCATGTCTTAATTCTGGACACAAGAACACATCTGAATTTTGCGTGCTCTGTGCTTGTATCCCAGTGTCATACTGGACTGAGAAAAATGGATTGAAAAATAAAAAAGGCAGGCTGGAAATGTTAATAGTCTATCCTGGACCCTTATTTGAGTGATTGGGAGTACAGGAACCAAGTACTTCTTATTATGCAAATACTGTTCATTCTTAGCATAACCTTTGCCTCCGCATGAATGAATGAAACCCCATAAAACACATTTTAAAATGAATGATAACACATTTTTTGTGTGCATTGGATTAGGGGGGTATATCATATTTCAAAAATAGTATGTAGTTATTAAAAAAGGTTAATTGAAAGCAAAGGCTTTGTAGCCAAAATACTGAATACAGACTCAAACAGGATATCTGAAACATGAGTGGGTTTCCTGGCACATAGCATAACTTTCTCCAAAAATGCATACCCAAAATTTTGGAAAATAACTCTCCAAGGTGGCACAATGACAGCTCTGAATGTCCTCCCTCCATTAAAAAATTGAAAAGAACATTGCAAAGATTTTTTTCAAAAGCAGATTCCTGCTCTAGAGGAAGCCTGCCTACCTCGATACTTACCTGCAAGTGATAATCTGGTCAGCAATACAAAAAACCTGCTTGTCCATAAGGCGCACAGCGCTTTTTATCTTTTCTTTTTTTGTTCCTTTCCTCCTCTTTTTTAATACATTCGTTTTTTAAAGGTCAAAGCTGGGCTCAGCTTACCAGTGTTCTCTTATCGAAATGAATTCCCTAAGTCGTGGTGAATGTTTTCAAACTAAACTGTTGAACTTATGGTAAAAAATGTCAGTTGTCATCAACAATCAGATGCTCTATACAGAGACAGGAGAAGAAAATTCTGCAGCTCAACACGTATCGTGTATAGCAGATTTCTGCATGGGCTTCAAACACTGTGCACATCCCTTTCAAAGCTTGGGAGCTCTGCACTAAGCCAAATCTAAAAAGATGAATAAGCTACTATTTTTACAGTGCATCAGAGCATATGCAAAGGAGAAATGGTTTATATAAAATAACTTTCCTATTTTAAAGTATTCATTAGGTAAAATGGAAATTTTCAGAGAAAATATAATTAATTTATTTTTCTGTATTAGGCAAACAGGTTTTGTTTGAATACTCCCAGAAAATGCTTTTGCAAATATAAGTTTGAAACAAATAGGAATACCTTAAATCAAAAAGTGAAAATGGAAAACATAAATACTTCCTAACTGGATCACGGTGGATGTACCTGGACCATTCCTCCTTTCCCATCTCAACCATAGCTTCACATATTTCTGTTTGGTTTCCAATTTTGCTTTAACTGCAACAAAGTTATGAGCAAAGAGAGAATGAGGTATAGGATAGAACAAATATCTTTAGTTCAGTTCATGTCTTGACATTGTTGTTCTTCTGAACACAGCCTTCTAACACTTACTCAAGTATCGATTCAGTTACAAGGCCCAGCTGATGCATCTTAAAAATCTTGGGCACAGATCCATAAAGGTATTTAATGACTCATGGTATTCTTTCTGGGCTCCTTCAGCAGAATCAATTCCATTGCACGTACCCTGTGTGAAGCGTAGGGAGTTTGGCGCATCAGGGTGTGATGCACAACAACTTATTTACATAAAGCAGTCACTGGCTAAAAAAAACATACATAGTCTTCAGAGCAGGAACCGAAACAGAGTCTAGCTCCTAGAAGAGTGCCTTAAGTGTAAGCCCACCAAGTCCTGCTTTTCCAGTGTATTAAAAGTGAAGGATAAATGAGAGAGTGAGACATCACCTTATACTGCAACAGGCTGACTAGCTTCTTGTCTAGTTAGTGTGATGCGGATATGAGTTTATGGAGAAACAAAGGAATGAAGTTGAGTCTTCCTTAGCCTTGATGAGTCCTTTCAGTCAAGAGCTGTGGAGCAAAGGGCAGCGTGCTTCCTTCCACTTCTGTGATGCCTTGGAAAGTCATACTTCCACAAGACCAGCATGGAACATGATCCAGCAGACACGATGGGAGAAGGCCAATAAGAGCAGACGTGTTGGGCAAAGCAAGTGAAAGGCATAATCTGCATTCTCAAAGGTTTCCTGTGCCACTCGGATGACCAGCTGTACAGGCTTGTAATCAGAACTGTTCTGCCTAGAGAGCTCTGAGTATGGAAAACTTTGCTATTCCATGCTTAAGCAAATGCAGAGCAGGGTTTAACATATCTAAAGTTGGATTTGGTACTTAAAGCCTATGACAGTTTGCTTTCTTGTTAGCAGTTAAATTTGCATTTTTTTTTTTTTCTGTTTTAGGTCTGTTGTATTATGATATTTTCCATTAATATCAGAGACCTTTATGTTATCTGCAATGCATATCCACTTTGAAAGAAGGTTTCTCCTCTGAAGAATTTAGTGCTAGACATCCTTAACCCTACATTATGAACCATCTGCTAGAATCATTATTCCCTGTTCTCTCAGCTTCTGAATAGTCTGATCCTTTTCATAAAGAGAAGTATTATAAGTATTATTGTCATATAGATGTGAAGAACAGAGAAAATAAATATTCTCTCTAACATTCCATGTGGAATTTTGGGCTGGGAGAGAGTCAGGTACTTGATTCATAACTTCTACCCATTCCGGGGATTTCACCCTTATGCTGACTTTGTAATATCAGTCACTTCTGCATGGCTGAGTAACTTTCTGGTTGCACCTACAAGTTCTCTTAATGGAACAAGCTGCCTGTTTGATGCAATCAATTGTTCAAAGTTCCAGTTTAGAGTTCCAGTACTCACCTGGAGAAGACACTCAAAATCCACAAGTTTATTCTATTATTTTATTTCATAAATGTCATACAAGTGCTTGCTGCTTACCTCTTAAAAAAAAATATAAAAATCTGATCTTTCCATTTAGCAGTCACTGGGAAATACTTGGTGCTAATGGTTACAATTCAAATTGGCTATATTATTACCATTAAAAATAATCACAATTGTTATCTAAAACTCTGCATTGCTCTAAACAGTTATAAGTCATCATCTTAATATTTAGTTTTAGAAAAATACTAGACATTTTGAAATTTACAGAAATTTGGAAATTGATACAGACTATGCTAGGTTTTGAAATGCTCTCATAGAAATATTTTCATCACTGAATGCTGAACATAAATGCTGTCAGTAGCATATTATGAAAGCAATAACATTAAAATAAATACCTTGCATAATAAAGAGCATCTCAAATATAAAAGTAGCTTGTCAGGAAGTATAAATAGCTTATAGGAGATATGAAAATGGTTGATGTGGTAAAGTACAAAGGAGAAATATCACCGTAATAAATGTATTTTTAGTAGGAGAACGAGTAATGGAGAGATATATGACAAAAACCAAATACATAGAGGAGCAGGTGATACAAGAAATAATTTAGAAGCAGAGATCAAAAAGTATCAAACTTGATAGATGAGAAAAAATGACTTGGTCTAAATGGGTGTTCTATAATTGTTATGTATTTGAAAATATTTGAAGGGCTGATTGAAAACTTTATGTAACTTCCCATAATGCTGAAGCATATGGCAGTAGCTCTTGCTTCACAATATGAATCCCAACTAGTAAAAACGCTGAGCTAATTAGCACAAACTACAGTATGTTCTGTATTACCATATTTGAACCACCTAAGGACTCTGGCTTATATTGTTGAATGATGTCTGTGAGGGAAGTTCAATATCTCCAAATGCCACTATTAAGAACAGTCCTGTGACCCCTTTCTCACATCCACCTTTTTGTACTTTGCATCAAATTCCACAAAAAGTTAGTTTACATTCTCAATAAAGTTTATGTATTGTATGATTAAGTGGACTATTTTTTTTTTCAGCTTCTATGTAAATAGAGGTTGCTTTTTCAATATCAGTATTTCATAGAGGTTTGATGGCCAGTGCATTTTTTAGGCAAGATTTAAATTGAGACTAATGAGAATTTTACAGGTAAAAATGCATAATAGCATCAAAGGGGGTATCAAGTAGTCTGAGAGTGGCCATGGTCATGCCAGCAATACGCTAGTGGGGTAGCACTGGCAAAAAGCCTGCCTGTTAACTTGACTCTCAGTCTGCGCAAAGAAATAATTTGTCAAGGGCAGAAAAAAAGTCATGCAGCATGAAGTTATTCTGAAGCTCAGAAATATATTCAGCCTGGTCCTCTTCAGTGTGGAACAATAGGCCTCTGGGAAATATTTTTCTCTCTTGCTTGTGAACCCTAGACATGCCAGATTTTTATTTATTTTTTTTCTGCTTCTCAGTGCCATGACAATTTATTTAAAGACTCACAAGATCAAAAGGATTATTTAAGCTGATTTACACAATAATGTAAAGGTAACTGTTAACTCAGTTTAAGGGCCAGGTAGACTAAAGTGTGTCCATTCCAATAAGTAGTCTAGAACTTACTAACTTGCACTGACATGCAACCTACTTGTTGCATTACTAGCATTTCTTAAGATCTAATTTTGGCAGGTCCAGAAGCACCCTGGTTTTCAAAACCCTAAGTTCTTTACCTCATAGACCCCAGAAGGTCTTTGATTCTTTCAGTCACTAATGGGGTAATGATCCATCTACTGATTCTATGATTCTATGACTCAGCCACATAGGGAGAATAGCACATTCTTTCACTCGCAGAATGTGAGAGGTTTTAAATACATTTTAATGCTGTCTTTTCTATAAATGTGACTTTCCCCTGAATAACAATTAAAGTTTTGAATTTGATTGTCAACATTAATTTAAATTATGTACTCAGGGTAAATTGGCAGATTTGTAGTGTCTTTGCATTTCTAACAGTTATTTCTAAATAGCTTAGTTTCATTAGTTTAAGTTATTTATGCTTATAGGTTTGCACTAGAAATCAGCTTTATTACCCATTTCTAAGTTTATTCATATTAATGCTGCTGATGATATTTAGGAATGCTGAGGAATTACTGTCCCTAGTTTCCTGCCCTCCCTTTCCATTTTTCCTGAAGACATTATAAAACTACTGACTGGAAATCTGCTCATATTTTCTGGGAGAAAAGATTCTTGGAGATGTAATACAATTATTTTTTTAATCACCTCTTGTTTGTACCTTGTACTGTCATATTGAAATTATCTGTAGTCCTACTTATCGGATTTTATTTGAATGGATCCTACCTTTATTAGAAATATGTCATCATGTTAGGTGACAACAGGGAAAAAATCAAATTATTTAACTGAATCATGCTTAATCGAGATAGAATGTGGACAGAAAAGACTTTTCTGAACAGTTATTGATTAGACAGTAACAGCATTGGCTGAAAGCTGTCTCAGACATTCTACTTTAGGTTGTAATTACCATCTTATTTACAATCATTACTTGACATTTGAGCAGTCGTGTGTCTGTCATCATAATAGAATACAAGAAGCACTTGCAATGAAAGCAAATGTCTTGTGCAAGATAATAGTCCCTCTGCTCTTTCTGACTTTTAGGCAGTTTGGTAAATTATATAGATAATGGTATTTTACTGCTATGTATACAAGGAAGTTGGATAGATTTCCATTGGAGCTATATGAATCTTATTGTCTAACACACTTTTAATTGCATAAGTTGAATTCTCTAATGTTTAAAGTTTGAAAACAAATGTCATAGTATAAACAATGCTTACCATTTCTGTAACTATGTTTACCATTTCTGTTCCTATTTCTTTCATATAAGCATGCCATTTAAAATGCAATTTTACCTAGTGATAGAAAAGCAAGCAAATGAAAAAATTGAGCTCATGAGAGAAGCATCTTGCTTTGCAGAATGTAGTATGGATACAGAAGGGTGAAGAAGGGTGACATTGTAAAAAGAAGTGCATGAAGAATAAAAAAGCCAGTAGCCCACTGATTAGGGCACAAGGCTACAGGACCAATTGGGAATCCTATTACTTTTCTGTCTACTGCCTTCTTTGTGAAAAAAAAAAAAAAAAAAAAAAAAAAAAAATCCGAACTCATTTTGATGTACTTATGATAAATGAAAGCAAATACTCGAAATCTGTAATGGCATGAAAGATCTCTTACCTTTCTAGCCCTAGGTATCTGTATGAAACTGTATAAAATTTATATGAAGCTCTTATATACTTAATTCTTTAAATACAAAATAAATTGTTATGTTTAAGAATTTGAGTCCTAAATATTCATTGGAGCCAGAAAGGAATTGCAAGTTTCATTCCTCTGTGTCAAGGTTCTTAACTTTGCAGTCCATCGCATACTAAAAAAACTAGCAAGAATAACTCAAAAAAGTTTGAAAAAATGTAGGTATAATTCCTTCAGGCAGGAGACAGGCTTGGATCTCTTTCTGTTGTATCCTATGGGGAATACACAAGTAGGAAAAAAAGTCTTATTGAAAAATGCAACAACTGTCTTAGCTATCTTTGGGGTTTTAAAAAGCAGTATATGTTTTTACTATAATCGTAATATCAAAACAGTCTATGCAGCAAATATATTTCTTTACAGTCTACTCTGACAAGCAGCAGATTTAGAGTCATATTGCATTAACAACGCTAAAGTGTTGGTTCTGCCATAATTATAGAATAATCCTATTAATATACTTATCCTGTTCCTTATTGTACTCATATGAGTTCAATAAAACTATATATAGAACGATATGTTATTGTTGTTTCAGCCCAGCTGTAACTCAGGAAACCACCCAGTCTCTCTCTCTCATTCCCCCCCTTTACTTCCCCCCAACTCCTGAAGGGATAGGGATGAGAATTGAAAGAATGTAACTCCCACGGGCTGAGATAAGAACAGTCCAGTAACTAAAGTATAACACAAACCACTACTGCTACCACCAATAATAATAATGATAAGGGAAGTAACAAGTGAAGAAAATACAACCGCTCACCATCCGCCAAACAATACCCAGCCCGATCGAGCAGTGGTCTAACCCTTCGGGTAACTGCCCTCAGTTTATATAGTGGGCATAACGTGCTGTGGTATGGAATACCTCTTCGGTTAGTTTGGGTCAGGTGTCCTGTCTTTGCTTCCTCCTGGCTTCCCCTCCTCCCTGGCAGAACATGAGACTCAGAAAGTCCTTGGTCAGACTAAACATTACTGAGCAGCAACTGAAAATATCGGTGTTATCAACGCTGTTCCCAGGCTGAAAGTCAAAACCACAGCACTGCACCAGCTACGAAGAAGGAGAAAAATGACTGCTACAGCTGAATCCAGGACACATGTGAATGAAGTGACATAGCGCAAATGAGATAATGTCACCCTTTGTGACTCCACAGCATAAATGTTCCCAGTTTGGGAGCCAGTGGAGGGAGGGGGAGAATTGTCAGAGATATCTGGTTCACTCAGTCATTTTACAAAACATTAGCTACAGAAAGAAAATAGAAAATCTAATGAATTTTCAGTTCAGTGGAATGATACTATAACCTCGCATTATGGATTAATAGAGTTGTAGGGAATGATGATTTTTAATAAGAACTTTTAGAATGTGATTCTACACCCTTTATAGATTTAATGGCAATAACTTGCTGTTCCCACAGAGCTTCAGTGGGAGAGGAGAATGCCAACATGGGGTTCAAGCTCTGAGGAAGTTTTGCCTTTGTTGCACAATTTACAACCAAATGTTTTGTTTCTCATATCTTTGTGCTGTGCTGTGTTCTTCAAGGCACATATGGCTTTGTATTTCTGAGCTTTGTTTCTATTGGGTGAGGAGTGCTTATCTTCTTGAAATATTTTCAGCTATCATTTTGAAACAGTTACCTTGTCTCTACAGCTTCTCTTTCCCAAAGTAAAAGGTAAATCCTTTATGACTGCGTTCAAGTTGAGTTTAACTCACTTGGTCCAAAGGTATTTCTAGGTCTGTGTATCACAGAGCACAATGGCACCACTCTACAAACTATGACAGGTAGCAAATATATGCAACAGCGAAAGGAAGTGACTGCAAGTGGTTCATTTTTTTATGAGGCAGAAAGTGATAAAGTACCAGATTTTTGTTTGCTGTTGTGTCTTGGTTTAATAGAATACACAATTTAAACACTGTCAATATTGCCATTGTCATTTCAACATTATGAATACTACCACACTTGGAAATAGAGATTTGCCAAATGTTATGACTAATTAGGCAGACATAGGGATTCTTGATAATGTCTAGAGGGTTCTTTTTTTTTAACAGAGTTACATTCCTTGCTTTCCTAGCATCCTCCCTTTTTTGTCCTAACCTTTATTCTTTCAGCAAGGAAACAGCATGTAACATTCTATTTACAAATCAATCTTATTGATGCTGGAATTATTTAGTAGACTGGTAGTCATGTGGATGTGAGGATGTGAGAATAATTTTACTTAATAATGTAATTGAAACATGGGAAAATTTCAGATTACTGTTTTGTATAAAGACAGTAAACAAGAGGAAAAAAAAAAGTTTATTGTCTGACTGCTTTCATGGGTTCAATATAAAGACAGAAATTCTGTCTAAGCAAGACAGACTTCAAGCAAGAGAAATGTAAATTTTCATGTTTCCCTAACATGACTGCGTTCTGGTTCTTGCACTTGAGTTCCTTGCTTATTTATTTCCAGTCTGTTTTTTCTTCTACTGAGAAGATAAAGTAAGCTGACAATAAATTTTGAGATTCATTTTCATGATGTGGACTTATGCCTGTTAAGATACAAAGCAAGACAGTGAACTGCAGCATCACTGTTGCTGTTAAATTCCCTGAAGGGAAATTGGATAGTTTATTGATCTAATACTTTATTCAACTCTGTCCTTGTTCGGCAAAATAACCATTTCCACTGGTAAAATGGCAATACGGATGTTGATCTCATATCTGTAGTTCTTGTATTTAAATATATATATATGGAGAGAGTTACAGTATATAATAATGTTATTTCACTAAGGTTGAGATCATGTATGGAAAAAATGGTAAATTCTTTCCTAATTAATCTTGATTGCCTCACTTCAACTTAGTGGTAAGGATGTAAAATGGCTTCATCTAGCACATTCTACAGTCTCCTGACTGCTTCAAGTACTCTCTCATACCTGAAGCATCTCATGTTAACTGCAGCCTGGAGCTCCAGTTTCCATTTCAGCAGATTTCTCTGTTCCATAAAGTAGACATGGTCATCCCATTGACAACTTATAATATAAACTGCATCTCTGCATTTGGAGGGAACCCAGTCCTACTATCTGCCTAGTGTGCTCTGAAAACACAAGCTATTAGTCATTTGTTATACAGCCCTAAGACTTCTGTATCAGCTTTTTCACGTTAGGTGCCTTTATCCTTTTCACCTTCCTTTTTTCTCACCTGGATCCTAACCTTAAATGTTTATGTTTGCTCTTCCCAGTGGGATCTGGTGCGGTGGGTTTAATATGAATGACTCTGAGCTGACATAAAATAGTTTTTTATGTCTCAGACCTTTTCTGGGCCCTATTTTGCATTTGGAATGCAAGTTTTGAGACTAGCAGAGAGAATATTTGTCAACTTTGTAGTTTAGAGGTGGTCATTAAAATTCCAGAGAATACCTCCAATGTGACCTTCTCACCTTCCCTGCTCTCTTCTTCTTTCCCTCCATCCCCCGCCCCAGTGATCTGAAGCAGCAATTTTCTGGTTTTCCAGGTAATGGTAACTTAGCATTGCCAGCACTGAGCAGCAAGTTTCGAATTTTTGCTGTAAATACTTTCTGAGCGAGTCAGTATTTAATGTTGCACTGATGACTGGTGGCATCTGTATGAGTTTATTATCATCTGTACTGAAGCACAATGCACAATGAAAACATGGGGGACTGTAAAGAAAGAGTCTAATAAATTTGCATGAATTAACATTAAATTTAATTTGCCACATGCCAACCAAACTGTGCAGCAGATCTAGATCCTTTAAAAGTTATAAATTTCTCTGTTGTAGCTTCTTCCCAGGCTTGAATGCTACACTTTTTTTTTTTTTCTGTTGTTTTTTTCTTTGTCAATGAGAGTAACAAAAGAAGCTTTTTTATTTCTTTTTAAGCATATTTAAACCATTATTTTACCCAGAATAAATATGATGTATTACTGCAATTTTCTCTTTTGTCTCAAATGTGAAAGGGTGCAGGACAACTATTATGAATGAAATGATACTTTTATTTCATAGTATTTGGTTTAAAAACATGACAGCTTGGAAACTTGACAGTAACACTGAAATAAACAGGAGAGAAACATATAGTAAATAACTATAAGTTAGCTCCTTCTGTCATGGGCTGTGTGGCAGCCTCTGGCATCCCACCAAAGCACCAAACAGTGAAATTAATGAAGTTAATATGTTTGTCACTCTTTTAGCAACCATGGTGTCATAGAGAGTCCAAATTCAGAACAAATATGAAATATCAGAATAGAAGGAAAATACGAAAAAGCAGCGACAAACATTTTATCAGACTTTTTATCAGAGAAGTTTGTCATACTTTAAAAGCTTAGAGACATCTCTTTGCCCAGTTTTATTGATA
The DNA here is from genome assembly GCA_039720435.1 of Amazona ochrocephala. Taxonomy (NCBI): domain Eukaryota; kingdom Metazoa; phylum Chordata; class Aves; order Psittaciformes; family Psittacidae; genus Amazona; species Amazona ochrocephala. The sequence goes on from CM077879.1 coordinate 71,541,501, forward strand.
AAAGAATGTGAAATCAAAGTCCAAATTCAGGCCTTATCATAGTCCATGCTAGCTGCCACTAGACTGTTGAGTGTACTGGGTGCCACAGAACAAAAATAATCCTGTAATATTTTCCTGGAAACTTGAAGGTCTTTTGTTGAGAAACTTTTAGGAGACTGTTTGGTTTAAAACAAACCAAATTTCCCAAACCAATGAAGTCAAAATGACATAAAGTTAGTAGATTTTTTTTTTTTTTTTTTTGAAGACTCTTTGGATTAACTGAGTTAACTGTATTAATTGAATCCAGTGAAAACCTGAGAACTGAAGAACTCACGCAGTTGTGGAAAAATCTGCTGGTTTTAAACTTTGACCTAGGAATTTGGCAATTACTGCAGTCCATCGCTGGGGCAGGCCTGGCTGATTCCCACTAAGGACCTGGGGTGCCATGTGCTCAGGGTAGCTGAGGTGCCTCTTCCCTGGTGCCTGCTGGCTTAGCTCCAGATACAGCTTCTGAGGGCATCTGAGTCCTTAGATCTCAGAGACTGTAAATAATCTCAGACAAAAAGCTTCCTGGAGATACCGTGTACCAGAACATCAGCTTGATTTTACTATCTGTGCTTTAGAGGGAAGAGAGTGCATTTAAGCAGTTTTTCAGTGACTACATCGGTTGCTGCTTCTATCGTAGTTGCTTTAACAGGTCAGAAAGAAAAAAGGGACAAAAACCAAACCCAAACAAAGCATCAATGAACATGTTTTCAAATAAAAGCTATGCATATATCATAAAAGCAAACAGTTAACATATTATTCTGGATCCAGTATGGTTTGCTGTGAAAAAGTTTGGTTGCCAAGTTGTTAATTTCATAGCAACAAACTCCTGAATGAAAGGTGGCTAGTCCAGGTATGTGAAAATTAATGCAATAAGAAAATATATAATTTTTGCTAACTCATCTGTCTTCCCCAGCTTGTCAAAGTATATGGGAAAAAACAAGTGGCAGAATCATGAGTATTTATATATCACAAAAGATTTGAAGGAAGTGAGAGCTATGCAACACTTTCACCAGTCGTGCATGTCATAGCAGATTACATTGGAAAGGAGACAGGTGCTGTCAAGCTGGCAGAGTTTAGTGAGTACGCTAAAATTAGATTTTTAATCTAAGAAATATGATCAAAAGAGTAGAAAATTTAGTTAATCACCCATTTTTGTTTCTAAAAACATTTTGTTTCTTTTAGTTTACGTAAGGATTTTCTAGTTTATGTATACTCTGCCTTTCTTTTTCTCCTTTCTTCTGCCCTTTATTTAAAAAACTGAAGGTGGAAGAAAAAACTGGTTGGAAATAGGATTGGATTAACACTTTCAACAAAGTACTTTAATGCGGCTATGAGAAAAGATCTCCTTTAGTAACAAGAAAGCTTCAATACTGAGAAGCCAGAGCATATGTGATTTTTTTTTTCCTGAATGAAATATAATCAGTTGCATATTACAGTTTAATTATCAGAGGAAACTAAACAGTGCTGTCAACTTTAGGCAGATATTTCCTAAATATTGACAAAAGAATGTGAAATTGAAGTCCAAATTCAGGCCTTATCATAGTCCATTCAGGATACCACAGAACTTTTTTGTAAAAACAAAATAAAATATTATGAAAATAATTGCTGCCCTTTATTTTCACATGTCTAAATGTACTTTGCTTCCCATGTATAGCTACTTCATCAAATAGCTTAGCAAGAAAACTGTTTCCTTGATCTCTTTCCACTGTGTTTTAAAAGAAGCAGTCCAGTGCCTGGAAAGCATCTGGGACAATGTGTACTGACCATAGGTATTCACCCTTTGCAGTCCAGATTCTGACACTTATGTTGAAAAAAGATTTAACACGACTGTTCCAGAAGTGAACATTTCTTTAACAGCAGACTGTGACTCATTAGAAAAAGTATAATTCTTTATATGAATTATAAAGTGAAAGGAAAGTGTAACACCCTAAATTTGACATATCAATATTTCATGTTACCAGGCTGGCTCTAGTGCAAAGCCTGACCTTTTCTTCACCCTACATGTTCATTTCTTTCATGTTTAGTTTTATCTGTTGCAAGTAAGCAGTGCTTTCTGGTTAGATCTTCTGACATTTGAGAAGGATTAAATGTTTCACCTTAGTCTGCTCTGTTGTCAGATTAAATAATTTGAAGTAAATGGAGAGAAAGATGATTATACCTGAATCTCTACTGAGCATATAGAAGTGCTTATTCTGAAAGGATATTGAGTCTTGAGTACGTATGAGAGTCGCCTAGCTTTTTCTCTACAGCCCTAGCCAATGAGACACAGCATAAATGCACTGTCCCAGTAAATCTTGAAGAGATTTAAGAGAGAACCTTACTTTTTCATAGCTTCTTCTAGAATCAAATTAAACAATCCCCAGCACTGCTTTATCTACAGTGTTAAGAACAGAATAGAGCCAAAACAAACCTATCATCAACTGCCTGTCCTTTTCACCCTATTTTCTCTCTTGGACATGCCTAACAAATAGGTAAAGGAGGATCTGATTTCAAAGGTGAATATTATCTTGGTGCTCCTCAAAACTGAGACTCTCATCTATATTTCCTCAACTTTCAATCTCAGAGAATTTTACTGATGAAAATGCCAAAGGGTGTACTTTTTAAAGATTTCAGATGTAGGCTTAAATGTCTAAATTCTTGTCTAAGTCAAGTCTCATTACTAGTATTTAAATAGGGTTTTTTTTTTTGAGGCAGGCTTTTGGCTTTCGTTCTGAAGTGGCTGAAGGTATGCTCTCCAAGTAAGGAAACACGGCTTTTCTTAAAACAGTTGATGAAAGATCTGTATAGTGTGAAGCTGAACTATTTTTGTAACTATAAACTTTAGTCAAAACAGATTTGTGAGTCACTGCTTGCATTACTAGTGCACAGCTGGGCAAAACAGTAAAAGTTCAGGAGAGATAAATAACAAAAACTGCTTCTTCTAAGTATTTTTTTGTAGTACTTTAAAAGATCCCTAGTACTTAAGTGATAGTATAGCAATTCTATTTTCAACAGCTTTAACAAAATTTGACTTCTCTTTTTCTGTATCATTATTTAACATTTTGCTGTTGTTGTTCTGACATTTTGGGTTGTATTACATTTCTATGAATGCTGATCCAAATGGAGCTTTGGGTACTGAAGTGCAATTTTAACAAAATTGTATTCACGTTTTAAAAAAGTGTTTGTTTGTTTGTATGGCTTAAATAATTGGAAGGATTTTGTATTTGTCAAAGAAATAAGCTACAAGTTTAAATGTTCTATGGATATTTTTAGCACTAGAAAGTAAAAATATTTGTCATACAACTTGAATTTCTACGAAGAATATAACTAGAACAGTTTTTTCATCACAGTCCATTTAATTCCTGTATATCTTAAATCACTTTCCAAACTTAAAATAATTTACTATTGCAGTATATTTTCCCCAGAGAAAATATGTCATCTGCTTGTCAGAAATCAAAGGCTCATATGTATCCAATTGTTACTGAATTAACTGAAGATGTCTCACTTTCTGGTGGTTACTGTGTAAGGTATCTAGCTAAAAGACAACAGTTGCCACAACTACTAGATCAAGTTTGGACAATTAAGAGCTACATAATCTCAGGTACCTATAGGGGGATATAGAAATCAAAGACAGAGTAGAGGTGTAGGTTTGTTAAAGAGCACTGAGTCATGCAAGAGAAATGCCTGAGCTACATCTTTTAAAATCTCTCCAAACTGCATTAAGCAAAACTGTATTTTAGTGAAAAAATGCACATCAGGTGTCACATGCAAGCATCAGCAAAATTAACAAGTGTTTCCAGAGGCAGTGCAAAACTTTCTAACATAGTGTTGCATTCAAAATGAAGTCATTTTAGATTTGGAACATAGTATGTTGCGCAAAGGTAAGTGGAAACAGGATAGCCTGGAGAATAAAAATCAGCATTTGACAATACTGCCATAGAAAAAATGGTCTCTATCTATAATGTTAAATGTGCGTTTCATACCATATATATACTTATGTGTTTATCTGTTAATTTGATGTGCTAATTCAAATGGCTATGTGAAATTATAGGAGCAGTTGAAGGGCAGAAGACGGTAAAGTGTAAGCAGAAATGAAGAGTTGCTTAGCATCCTAGGCAAGGTAACGGAAAATATTCAAATGGAATACTGTTTTACAGTTAAATTAAATTGCATAACTACCTTCATTAATGTATTTTATTAAATAGAAATTGTGTCATATCAAGATAAATTTACTGCATTTATGGAATATCTTTATCTGTCTGGCAAAGCAACTTGGGGCACCTATTTTATTGCCACTTAACAGGCAAAAAGAGGATGACAGACCCTCCCCCCCCCCAACATGTGTAAAACACTTATTAGAAGGACTGTGAATTTCCCTACTTAGAGATGGAAAAATGTCTTAACGAAAAGAAAGGATCAGTAATAGCATATAGCTAGCGTGAAGGATACTGCAGGAATCTGCACATTGCAAGACTCAGCATTTTCACCAGTGATGGGGATATTAATATTAAATTGCATGTAAATCATAGAATCACAGAATCATAGAATAGTTAGGGTTGTAAAGGACCTTAAGATCAACTAGTTCCAACCCCCCACCATGGGCAGGGACACCTCCCACTAACCCATGTGGGTCCTCTCCAGAAGCTATTGGGAGAACTAGTTACCCTGGATTTAGAGAAGGCTGAGATTCCTAATGACTTCTTTGCCTCAGTCTTCATCGGCAAATGCTCTGACCACACCACCCAAGTCTTGGAAGGCAGACGCAGGGACAGTGAGAATGAAGACCCTGGGCCCACTGTAGGACAGGATGTGGCTCGAGACCATCTTAGGAACCTGAATGTATACAAGTCCATGGGACCTGATGAAATCCATCCGCGGGTCCTGAAGGAGCTGGCAAATGAAGTTGCTAAGCCACTGTCCGTCATATTTGAAAAATCATGGCAGTCAGGTGAAGTTCCCGATGACTGGAAAAAGGGAAATATAACCGGTATTTTTAAGGGGAAAATGGATGAGCTGGGGAATTGCAGACCAGTCAGTCACACCTCTGTGCCTGTCAAAATGTTGGAGCAGATTCTCCTGGAAGGCATTCTGAGGCACATGAAAACCAACAAGGTGCTTGGTGACAGCCAGCATGGCTTCACTAAGGGGAAATCCTGCCTGACCAATCTGGTGGCCTTCTATGAAGGGGTCACGGAGCTGATGGACAGGGGTAGAGCAGTTGATATCATCTCCCTGGACTTGTGTAAAGCCTTTGACACTGTCTCACATGACATCCTTCTCTCTAAGTTGGAGAGACATCAATCTGATAGGTGGACCACTCGGTGGATAAAGAACTGGCTGGATGGCCGCACGCAAAGAGTAGTGCTCAATGGCTCAATGTCCAGCTGGAGACCAGTAACGAGTGGTGTCCCCCAGGGATCGGTGTTGGGGCCAGTCTTGTTCAACATCTTTGTTGGTGACAACATGGACAGTGGGATTGAGGGCGCCCTCAGCAAGTTTGCAGATGACACTAAGCCATGTGGTTCGGTTGATACATTGGAGGGAAGGAATGCTATCCAGAGGGACCTAGACACGCTTGTGAGGTGGGCTGATGCCAACCTGATGAAGTTTAACCATGCCAAGTGCAAAGACCTCTACCTGGGTGGGAGCAATCCCAGGCACAGCTACAGGTTGGGCACAGAGAAGAGATTCAGAGCAGCCCTGCAGAGAAGGACTTGGGGGTGTTGGTCAATGAGAAAATGAACATGAGCCAGCAGTGTGCACTTGCAGTCCAGAAAGCCAACCGTATCCTGGGTTACATCAAAAGGAGTGTGACCAGCAGGTGAGGGAGGTGTTCCTGCCAATCTACTCTACTCTTGTGAGGCCTCACTTGGAGTATTGTGTGCAGTTCTGGTGTCCTCAACATAAAAAGGACATGGAAGTGTTGGAACAAGTCCAGAGGAGGGCCACGAGGATGATCAGGTGACTGGAGCACCTCCCGTATGAAGATAGGCTGAGAAAGTTGGGGCTGTTCATCCTGGAGAAGAGAAGGCTGCGTGGAGACTTTATAGCAGCCTTCCAATACCTGAAGGGGGCCTATAGGGATGCTGGGGAGGGACTCTTCATGAGGGACTGTAGTGATAGGACAAGAGATAACGGGTTCAAACTTAAACAGGAGAAGTTTAGATTGGATCTGAGGAAGAAATTCTTTACTGTGAGGGTGATGAGGGCCTGGAATGAGTTGCCCAAGGAAGTTGTGAATGCTTCATCCCTGGTGGCGTTCAAAATCACATTGCAATTAAATCTGTAAACGGCACCAAGGTTGATGTCGTTGTAAGAATTAGAGCAGTCTCATAGTCCTGACCCATGTAAAGCCACTGAAACAAAATGCTTTTTATATACAGCCATAAACTTATTTGTAATGCTAAATACATTTACATACTGCAAGCCATGACTTTGGAAAGGCAGGCAACAGGTGAATCCACGTTATCACATTCGGAGTGATCTTTATGTGACTGTCCTACCTCTGTGCTTTGGTTCACACTGGCCTGTGCTAGCAGAGCGAGCCAGTATGTAACTGAAGGTAGTGCAGCTATCTAACTAGTATGTGCCTTAATCTGATCTCCCGCACTGATACCTCACAGAAAAGGCTGATGCCATCCTAAGGAGTTTCATCAGGGTGGTAGTGAGTAGAAAAAGGAAACTTTCTCCAGGATCCTTCCTCTTTACAAATTGCATTATTTGTAATTAGATGCTGTCAGTGGCATTACCAACAATGCTAATGAGTCAAATACTCGAACACTGGACTATGCTCCTGCCAACTATATTTTTAAAAGGCTGTTAAAAAGTTGGAGAAGGTTCCAGAAAAGACCTATGAATTATTCAGGTATAGTAGACATGTCTTAATGTGAAAGCTTTAGAGAACTCAGTCCCAAAAGGCTTAGAGCTAACTTGATTATTCTGCACAAGTACTTTCCAGGAGAGAAAACAGTGGGTTCTGAAGGACACATGAATCTAACACAATAAGAGCTAGAAACCAAAACCAAGATATGTTTGATTTTCTTGCTATATAGCTGTACAGAGACACCCCCAAACCGAATTCTGTTTGAGGAAGAAGGTATTCATGACCTGTTTTGTCCAGCCATATTAATGTATGACTGCTATGGCATAATCAGTGCAACTTACATTATCTTTGAAGAAAAACTGGGTGCTATTCTGGAGGAGATGTAGCCTACTCAGGACAGGTACCTTTTGTCTTGGTACATGTTGGGTAAACTGCTGTGCTCATCCACCTTTTGAAAGCTAGGCAGAAATTATAAGATATTTTAGGTTAATAAACAAGTCATATGAAAAGTAATATTAAAATCACAAAGGTGTCTACTCTGTTGCTGACTAGCACTCTTTTCTGTGGCAAATCATTGAACCATTTTAACTTCTTTCCCATCTATCAAAGACAATTAAAAATGTAATTGCCTTTCTCTAAAGAATAGTTGCATTGTTATTATTTTTAATATCCTGAAAAACAGAATCATATGATATTCCAATTATTTAAGAGAAACGTTTCTGCAGATATCAACATTTATTCCAGTTTCCTACATTAGCAGTTTAATTTGATTGTCCTTTTGCACTGGTATATATCAAGAATTCTACTCAGTCTGTGGAATTACGCTGGTGTAAGTAATAGAACCTTTTTCACTTATTTGACAAACCTGATGATTTTATGGAACTGATTTAGAGAACTGTTAAGAAGAATTACCAATATAGCTCACACTGGCAATATTTACATTAGAGTCAGTTCTCAGTAGATATATCTTTCTTGGCTAGACTTTGGTTCAGTTCAGCTTGGGAAAACTGACTTATATTAGACTGGTAAATACTACTGGAACTTAATGGTAGTTGTTGCTTCAGTGGTTTTCCAAGATTAAAAAATTGTCTCACAATAATATACCCTATAGAAGTGATCACCCTGCTGAAAATTAAAACACTGTATATTTAAATAAGCAGGAGTGAATTTTAAACAATTTCTTTTATGAACACGTCACAAACAAGAATTTGATGAATTGGCATGTACTGCAACATATACTTTTCAGTTATGACCTTTCATTCTGTTAGCCTATTTTGAATGAGCTCTTCTTCAAGTTCAAGAACAATTGGATAGCTTAAAATCAGAAAACATTAATAAAACAGTTAAAAAATATAACGACTATTTTTCATATTATTCTTGAAATGAAGATATATCACACTGTTTTGCTCACACACATTGCTGAGTTATAACTATGCCTAACATAAAAGTCAAAAAGCTTTCTAAACTTTCTGTACTTTGTCTTGGACTCTAATCATGATTTTTTTTTTTTTTTCAATGTAAGGTTTATGGGACTTCATTTTGGGAAGTAGAGTCTAAAGCTGTCATTCCTTTTGATTCTAGGCTCATCATATTCTAAAATATATGTAACTCCAAAAAGAGGAACATATTGTTGAGCTTAATTATTACCTTTAGAATAAATTACATGAAAGCAGGGGAGTGATTGAGACATGCTGTTTATGACTCTTGATGCACTTTTAATGCACAAAACACCAAATTTCAGATCAGAGAAAAGTATACTAAAGAGGAAGAGTAAGCCTCTGTTTAGGGGATGAAATAGCTTGAAAGAAATGCTTGTACGCATCTAGTTCTTTGATTTTTTTTTTAAATGAGTAATATTTTAAAGGCTATTTGTTTTAGATTATAATGTTTAAGAACATTTTATTTAATTAAAAGTTACCCAATGAATATTGCAGTAACGACAAGAGTAAATATAGGAATAATTTAAAGACAATAACCCAGTATCCAGCGAACGAAAAAAAAAAAAAAAAAAAAAAATTAATCAGTTGCTTCTGCTATCAGAGAAAAAAAGGTTAGGCAAGTTATCTGGTATTCTGTCTCTGATATAGAGGCAGATTTTCTTTATCCTTGCACATTTTCTTTAGGCCAGGTAAGAACCTGTGTCTGTTATTTTAAGCGTGTTTCCTTATGAGAAAGTCACAGCCTGTGAGAGCTACTTGATTTGCCTCAAATCTTTCCCTCATCTTTTCACCAGAAAAGCTTTTCCTCTCTATCTAGTGCTCCCAAAGTCATAAAATCCCATCTGAGGCATTTCACTGGAAACTACTTGGTGGGATTTGAAAAATGGAGAATGAGAAAGTGTTCATGAGGAGAATGGCTTAAAAAGAAGAGGGAATGATTTAAAAGAGAATATATTTTACTTTAGTGAAGGACAAATGCCTGGTTTTAATTGGTAGATATTATTATTTAATATGTCAGATGAAAATCAAGCTAGTTGAAATCCAACCATGGACATGAGAGGTTAAACAAAGGGTCATTTTCTTTATCCCTATAATTTGGGAATGTGCCATCTCTATTCTTGCTTCCTTTACTACTTGTGTTTAACTTTTGCCTCAGTGAAATAGAAGATAGGCTGTGCCTTAGCCTTCTCTTTTTCAGAAGTAGTTGACCCTTAACCATCTCTTTACAGACATTACACACAGACACATACACTGGGGTAGTTTGTGTGCTATGCTTCTGTTCTTTACAAACCCTGAGAAATGATAAGTTTTTAAAACTTTGCTAAAACAACTTTCCTATCTTGTGATGGTTTGGTGTTTTTGTTATTAAAAATTATTAAAAAATAATGGTTTTTTTGACTCCCTAGGAGGTTGCACTTAAAACCCAATAAAATCTCACCTCATTACTAAGTCTAATAATGTTAGATGCAATTTAGTGTGAATATTATTAAAAATACTTGAAAGTAGAAGTTTGCATGTAGGGTCTTTATTGGTAATGCTAAATACATTATTGGTGATGCTAAACTGCTGACATTCCCTCATGCTATATATTGTCAAGTATCTAACAATTTTATAGACTTTTCTTACAGTCAGCAGGATTTCATTCTTCAGATGCTCCCAGTGGGACATCAGGAACATGTAGGAAGCCAAAGCATTTGCAGCAAACCTTACACAGCCCTGCAGGGGTTCTGCTTTGCTCTTGCTGTGATTAGTCACCTTTGGGTAGAAATGAAAAACTCATTAAATATTTTATTACTTATGCCTATTAGAGAGGACATTTACAGTGCTGTGGTTCAGAACTTGTTAGTTTTGAACATCTATGGATTCTGAAGAAAGCTGTTTTTTGCTGTTCTCCCTCTACTCACTTCTTCCCTCCCCTCTGTTTCTGCTTCATCCTCTAAAGCATGTCAATCATTGCAACTAATTTTGCTCTTGGAAGGTTTATGTCGCTGCTGGATCCTTACACATGAACTATTAATGTGCAAGTACCAGGACCCTCCATTCCCCCACAGTAGGCACTTCATCTCTGAAGCTTAGCCTTCCACCTCTCTCATGCACACCATTGTCAACCTCATGGCTTGGAAATGTGATTTCTTTCTATTTGAAGATTTTGTGTACGCTTTGTATCCCATCTATCAATGACTTTCTGGTTATTAATTGCTCATAAATGTTCATGAATTTGTGTCACTCTGATGAACCTCTTAACTGGCATGCAAGCTATTAATTATTCATTTGTAAGTAATTATGCTGCTGATTTTTGCATCCCCTATAGCTACTCATTATGTAAACTAACCATGTTAACAGTTCCTGTACTGATTCGGACTTGAGATACAGTTCTCCCTGACAGCCGCTAAAGACTGTAAGCTAAAAGATTTTTTTATAATGAAGTAAAAATTAGTTACTGTTAGTTATTGCTTTTCTAATAGACAAAATGAAAAACTTTGTTTATACACACACATACAAATATCATACTTTACTCAATTAAAAAACCCAACACAGTCATTGTCTTAGTTATAAAAACTAAAGGTGAAGTATTAATTTTTTTTTAATAGACTTTTTTTCTATAGAAAAGCATTCAGTTAGATATTTGGAGGAAACAGTCCTTTCAGGGGGGAATATTGTAACGGTATTTGGCAGGGGTTCCAGCCAAGGGGTGTTTTGGGATTCTCAAGGGGGATAACTGAGGTAGGAGTTGGGTGGATTGCCAACCTAAATTGCAGCACAGTATTTTTTTCAACCCCTTATTGACGACCAATTTTGATAAGGTCAACACAACAAGATCTTTGGGCTATGAAAACATCCACTGAGGTCAATAAAATAGGAGATTTTGATCCCTAGAAAGAATAGCAAGCTTCTAACAAGAATCTGTGTCTTTCAGGGAGAATAGAAACTTGTTTTTCGCAGACATAGTGTCATATGATAGAAGTACAATGCTCTACAATCATCTTTTAATTGGAAGCGTTGATTGCAAGGTAAGTTTCAGGATAGATGCACAGAGAAAAAGACACAATATCCAATGATGTGTTATCAAAACCACACTAAGAATATTAGCAATTTAATGGGAGGATAAAGCACTTATGAGCCCACCATTCAATGAGTTGTAAAAAGCATAAAAAATATTTTCAAGTTATGGAAATTAAAGAGGGGGCATTTTGCTTTTTTGGAGGGGGGTGAAGGGGAGGGTAAAGAGACTTACTTTATTGCTTCTGACATTCTGCTACTTTGATTTGCATTTATGTTCTTGGGTTTCTGCTCATAGTGAATTATTGAGAAATTATGTGGAAGGATAAGGAAAAAAACCCCAACAACTGTGAGTTTTGGGTCTGAATTTTCTGAAGATCCAACTCACTTGCATCTTGGCACTTCACAGCATTGGAATAAGGGGTGTCTGCTAGGTAGGACTCTCACCTAGGACTCCAGAAGAGCCTTGTAAGGGCAGCCCACAAAACAGCTAATACCATCTAACACAACCTGTTCTCTTCTACTTTTCCTTGTGAAGAATTGCATTGAATGTCTTTTTTGCTTAATCAGCATATAAAAAAAAGTGAGAAACACTTCTTTGTCAATTCACTTGTATTCTTATTGTGCATATTGAGCAGCAGAACTTTTTGCCATTTCCCATGTAGTCTTTTCTGAAGGACTGGTGTGCTTCTATACTGGTAAGTCTTCACTGTTCTGCATTGAGATAATCCTCTTCTAATTTGCTTGCAGTGTGCTTAAAGCCTTCAGCTGATATACAGAGGAATTTAGTAGTTTTAATTATGGAATATGTCTACTTGCTCTCTATCCCCATTTTCTCCTTTGGAAAAAGTCATATTAGCTTGAGAGTATATTATTTTATTTAATGATAGAAATGCTTTTACATATACTCAAGTGACCACAGAATAATGAATATTTGCTAATAACTATTGTAGAATTTTCTATAATTCCTAGATTAGTAATAGCTTTAGATAATTTCTGGTCTATATGAATAGATACGTGCTCAGGGCAACTACCAAGCTGGTGTAATACTTGAGCTACAAGGATTACTAAAAAAGCAGTAAATTATTTTTGAAATGGCTGTATTTTTGTCAGTGAAGATCACAAGTACAATTTAAGCATTTAAAGCTCACATAGGCATTTTCAGAAAGTGAACAATAGAGCAGATTCATCAGAGACTTATTACCAGCCAGCACACTGCACCTATCAAAGTGCTCTTCCTTTCAGCTGAGGTGTACCCATCTTATTAGTGGCATGTATTAACCATGTTCATTTGGGATTTTGCATCAGTCAAGTAACTGTAAGATGGTTAGTTTAAATAATGAGCAGCAGTACAAGAAGCAAAATCTTCAGTATAATTAATTAGAAATGAATAATTAATGACATACATATACTAACAAGTTGATCCAGCTGTCATGTACAATAAATGCATGACCATTTTGGAAATTAACAGCCAAAGTGATATGAGTGCATGATAGTTCAATGCTATTTTCATGCTTTTTGATGAAGTATAGAGCCTGGGTTTTAACTGAAGTGTGCTGACAAGATTATATTTAATTCAAAAAATTCTTACAGGACAGTTACATGCTCAGACTTCAAGCTCTAGTGAACTAAGAGGGAGCTTTGCCTGTGAGCAGTAACATACCAAAGGTAGACTTGAGTTCAACATATACTGCAAGATTCTGAAGAGAAAACTCTCTGGAGATCTTACTGCAGCCTTTCAGCTCTTAAAAGCAGCCTTTCAGAAAGATGGGGAGAGACTTTTTAGCAGGGCCTGATGTGACAGGACAAGGGGCGATGGTTTTAAACTAAAAGAGGGGTGATTCAGGCTGGACATGAGGAAAAATTTTTTACAATAAGGATGGTAAACCACCTGAACAAGTTGCTGAGAGAGGTGGTGGATATGCCATCCCTGGAGACATTCAAGGCCAGGCTGGATGTGGTTCTGGTCTGTCTGATCTAGTTGAAGATATCCTTACTCATTACAAAAAGGGTGGACTAGATGACCTTTGAAGGTCCCTTCCAACCCAAATCATTCTATGATTCTATGATTCTTACAGGAATCAGTAAGTACTCCTAATCTGTAATCTGGATTTCTACAACCTGATACAGTATAAGTGCAGAGTTTTGCTTTGTTTTTTTATTAAATAGCACACACTGAAATTCAAAATTCAGAAAATGTCCAGATGTAAATAATATCCTTTTTGGTTAACAGGTATGAGAAGATAAAAGTATAAAAAGTACAGCTTCTCTAGGAGTATATAGAAGATACTAATTCTTAGTATTTTCACTTAATTCCACAGAAATTTGGATTAAAAGGTTTATTTCCTGGGAAAAAAAAAAATCCAAAGAACTATCCGGTTTTTACACATTTGATGAGCTCATTTGACTGACAGAAGTAAAGACTTTCCAGGGACAGCTAATGAATTAATGAAAATGGGTACTTGGGATGCACCTGATAAAAATGCCTCAGGTGAAAGAAAAGCCAACAGGCTCCTGTTATTAGATATTTCAGGAAATTCTTACAGAAGATAGATCCTAAGTGTACTGCAGAAAAAGCTTCAGTTTGTGCTCACGCTTTCTTGACTCAAAAAACATCCTACCACAGGACACAAATCAGAGGACAGGCTTCATTAGTTCCAGTTCTACAGTTTCATTGAACTACTTGTTTGTTTTGGGTTTCTTAACTTAAGCCCTTGGTGGTTTAATTCTACATTGTCTAATTTATTGGCCAATAATGGTAGTATTGTTTTCAATTTATGAATGTTTTACATTATTTTAATTGACATTTCTGGGCTTTTAAATTGTTTCTGCATGGAACTCATTCTCACAGGGTTTAATTTGGTTCTGTGTAAAATTTGATGAATGTACAGAGGAACGTGAAAGAATAAAAACAAAGAATTGGATGCAAATCTCACAACTTGGAAACAGCTCCCCAAAGGGAGATTCTTTCAAGCAGATCGGTGTCTTTCTGTGTTGGAAGCCGGTGGAGCTACCCTGGCTTACACCTCCTGAGGATCTGGATACACGCTATTAACACCTGATTTCAAAGCCCATAGACATTATTTCCTTTTAGTATTGTAAGTTTATGGCTAGAATAATCTGTTGGTATTTATGAGCCTCCTGCTTAATGAGTTCTGACATGTTTTTTAGGGTGCTTCTCATCATTCCTTGCCTAGGGTAAGTCCCTGCAGAACAGTGTCTTTCCTGGGATGGTCTTATAGCAGTGCACACCTTTGTGATTGCTGGATATAAACAGGCAATCCAGTTATTTGAGGAAATGTTGGCTGCTTAGGGTGGTTTGTTGTTTAGTTTTTTTGCATTTGTTCTTTTTTGGGAGGGGGAGTGGTGTTTGGGTTTGGCTTTTTTTTTTTTATTCCACTTGTTTCCATTTTTTTTTTTTTCTGAAACCCATCTCAGAGAGTTTTTGATCTCTACTGCTAGAAACTGAAGTTGTTAATTGTGAAGCCCATGTGAGAATGGTAGTGAAACCTAATACTTAAAAGAATGCAGTAAAATTTAACCACCACTCATTGATTAGTAACAATATTTCTGCTAGATAATTTACTCTTCTAAGTACTTAAGTTCCTAGGCAAGAATAGAATTTGTGTTTTTTACCCTTGGAGCAGATGGATTTACACATCTTACATATATGCTTTTTATTTGACGGAATGATCCTGCTACTGCAAAAGAGAAAGTTATCCAGAATCTTTGCTGAAATAGGCTTCACAGCAGAACAATGGTGGTATAAAAATGAGTGAGGGATGACTTAGTGTATGCTTGGTAGTGACTTCATCATTTTTTATTATCTTAAAATAGGAACATATCACAGTTGTTCTTATTCCTTTTCTGCACAACATGCCTGAGCATCTCATGAGAACAATGAGAATTTTATTATGACATTTCTGTATGTTCTGCTTTCCAGTAGGTTTCAGCTATAGTATTTTGGCATTTGTACTTCTAGTCCCAGTATGGTTGGGCCTGGGAAATAGTGAACAGTAAACAGCATGTAAGACAGAGAAAGCTTGAAGAAATACAGATGGCTTTTCATACAGTTTGGGATTTCTTTCTTTTTTCATTTAAAATTTTTTTTAATACACATCATTCTGTAGAGGGTTTATCACTTTTTTACCAGATGGTTCATGTGAATACTCTTTGAGGGTTTGTTTTTTTGGTTTTATTTTTGTAAAGTGCTGGATACTTGTTGAAATCACTGCTGACACTTTTGAGTGCCTACCAAAGACAGGTTAAAAAAGCCATGCTCACACCTCCCTGTATATTAATATACAGGATGTAGTGTTTTCATCTCAGCCCTTCAAGATGTAATGACTACCTGTTGCTCCAATAAACAACATTTAGAAATCAGAATAATTTGTTGGATCTCAGAAGGCACACCTAGAAAGCTGATCATCAAATAGATGATTTCATCTCTCTATTTCAGAATCACAGAATCATAGAATAGTTAGCGTTAGAAAGGACCTTAAGATCATCTAGCTCCAACCCCCCTGCCATGGGCAGGGACACCTCCCACTAAACCATGTCACCCAAGGCTATGTCCAGCCCCGCCTTGAACACCGCCAGGGATGAAGCATTCACAACTTCCCTGGGCAACCCATTCCAGGGCCTCACCACCCTTACAGTAAAGAATTTCTTCCTCATATCCAATCTAAACTTCCCCTCTTTAAGTTTGAACCCGTTATCTCTTGTCCTCTCACTACAGTCCCTCATGAAGAGTCCCTCCCCAGCATCCCTATAGGCCCCCTTCAGATACTGGAAGGCTGCTATGAGGTCTCCACACAACCTTCTCTTCTCCAGGCTCAACAGCCCCAACTTTCTCAGCCTATCTTCATACGGGAGGTGCTCCAGTCCCCTGATCATCCTCGTGGCCCTCCTCTGGACTTGTTCCAACACTTCCATGTCCTTTTTATGTTGAGGACACCACAACTGCACACAATACTCTAAGTGAGGTCTCATGAGAGCAGAGTAGAGGGGCAGGAGCACCTCCCTCACCTGCTGGTCACGCTCCTTTTGATGCAGCCCAGGATACGGTTGGCTTTCTGGGCTGCAAGCGCACACTGCCGGCTCATGTTCATTTTTTCATCGACCGACACCCCCAAGTCCTTCTCCACAGGGCTGCTCTGAATCTCTTCTCTGTGCCTGGGATTGCTCCCACCCAGGTGGAGGACCTTGCACTTGGCATGGTTAAACTTCATTAGGTTGGCATCAGCCCACCTCACAAGCGTGTCAAGGTCCCTCTGGATGGAATTCTTTCCCTCCAACTTATCAACCAAACCACACAGCTTGGTGTCATCGGCAAACTTGCTGAGGGTGCACTCAATCCCACTGTCCATGTCACCAACAAAGATGTTGAACAAGACCGATCCCAACACCGATCCCTGGGGGACACCACTCGTTACTGGTTTCCAGCTGGACATTGAGCCACCGAGCACTACTCTTTGCGTGCGGCCATCCAGCCAGTTCTTTATCCACCGAATGGTCCACCTATCAAATTGATGTCTCTCCAACTTAGAGAGAAGGATGTCATGTGAGACAGTGTCAAAGGCTTTACACAAGTCCAGGTAGATGACATCAACTGCTCTACCCCTGTCCATCAGTTCCGTAGCCCCTTCATAGAAGGTCACCCGATTGGTCAGGCAGGATTTCCCCTTAGTGAAGCCATGCTGGCTGTCACCAACCACCCTGTTGTTTTTCATGTGCCTCAGAATGCCTTCCAGGAGAATCTGCTCCAACATTTTGACAGGCACAGAGGTGTGACTGTCTGGTCTGTAATTCCCCAGCTCATCCATTTTCCCCTTCTTAAAAATGGGGGTTATATTTCCCTTTTTCCAGTCATCGGGAACTTCACCTGACTGCCATGATTTTTCAAATATGATGGACAGTGGCTTAGCAACTTCATTTGCCAGCTCCTTCAGGACCCGCGGATGGATTTCATCAGGTCCCATGGACTTGTATGCATTCAGGTTCCTAAGATGGTCTCGAGCCACATCCTCTCCTACAGTGGGCCCAGGGTCTCCATTCTCACTGTCCCTGCGTCTGCCTTCCAAGACTTGGGTGGTGTGGTCAGAGCATTTGCCAATGAAGACTGAGGCAAAGAAGTCATTAGGAATCTCAGCCTTCTCTAAATCCAGGGTAACTAGTTCTCCCAATAACTTCTGGAGAGGACCCATGTTGTCCCTAGCCTGTCTTTTATTTGCAATGTACCTATAGAATCCCTTCCTGTTATCCTTAACATCCCTTAGTAAAAAACATTCCTTGTTGATAGGTGAAATATTCAGATAACTGTTAATTCCATTAACATATACTCAGATCGGAGAACACAATTAACAAATGACAAAGATAACATGATTAGAATGCTTTTCTTGTTTCTTTTGGATATTTGCAATGTATTTGTAGTTAATGCTGCACTGATGAAGACTTGCACAGTTATGAAGAAGTTATCTTATTTCCTAAAATTCAACATGACAAAATACTGCCACTCATAAGGCTAAGTCTAACTAACTAAATTAGAGTAATAAAAATTAGGAAAAAGTACCTCTTAAAAACAGAGGAAAGGTAAGTATTGTGGTTCGCAACCTGTCCTTGTGCTGCTGCTGTCTTTCTTGATGATATTAGCATTCCTTTAAGCCCTTTTCTGGCTCCTGTGCATGTGTTCTACTGCTCTCCATCTCAAGATGTGCAACACCTACATTCTAAATAAAAAGAGGTTTTGAGTGATGTATTTTATTTACTACTATTAAATAAATGTTTTCTATAAAAGAGGCTTTTCATCTTCTAATTCAGAACTGGAAATACCAACATACCAGAATGACTTTTCTTGGATTTTCCAATGACTGGGTATCATAATTAATTCCCTTTAAAGGAGGAATTAATTTCACTTATACAGTATAGTTTATAGTTTTAGTGAAATAAAAATTCCAAAAGCCCAGACCAGAACATTTGCATTGAATTTAATTGCTGAGAGAATTAATCTCAGTAGTGTTCACTTCCCACTAAATATCCAGATTAAAAGTGTTAGGATCCAGGGAACTTGAAAACAATGACTTTGTGACAGCTATAAGATGATTTCCCTAGCTGCTAGGGTGCTTAGAAGCTCTGTGTCTGTGGCAACATTGCCAAACCTTGTGGTGAACAGGAGACTGGTATGTCCTAATTTCATGGCAAGCTGCCATGCTGTCTGGCAATGAACTGTGGAAAGAAGTGCATAGTGACATGTAAGCTGTTAGGAAAGTAGGCATATCCTCCCAAAACGTAAAATTATTTCCTCAGAGATAATTTTTTTTTGTGTCAAATTGTATTGCCATATTTGACAACTGTTGAGAAAAATAAGACCAAACCAAAACACAACTGTTCTGACTCAAGTTTATGGGTGCAGTGATTAGGAGGGAATTTAAGCATCATTTATGCATTTATTGTGCATTCCTCTTGTCAGATAGTACCTCGTGTTGTTGATAAGTTCTGTTCATGGGGATACAGCATGGTAATATCAATTGTCAATAGAAAGAAAGATACCTTCCATGGATTTGTTTTTAATATTCCTGCCACTTAGTGACCATAAACCACAATATTGCTTCCCTACCCCACTGTGAAGCTACAAGGATAAATATCACTGTACAATGGTGTTAAAATACTGTGGAGATAAGAGCTATAATAAAATTCCAAATTTTAATGGACAGTCTCCGTAGGATAACCAGGGCATGTCTTGCCACGTTTTTGGTTCTAAGCATGTTTGTAATTTAGCTAGACTTTATTTTTTTTTAAAAACAAGTACAAGTAGACTGGTGGAGTGAACACTGAGTCATCTTCAATGTGAAGAGCTAAATCAAGTGAATATTGAAATTATCCTTACTTCTCTTTTGTTCATTGTCAACCTGTTATGTTTCTCAGAGCAGAGAGAGGCTCCTGAACCCTATACAGATGTACATTGATTTGATTACAATACAATGCATGGAAATGCATCTTTAATTAAGATATGTAACTGTAAGGAGGAATTTTACAGTAAGTTTCAATGACATCTGCTTAAGATTTTCCTTACATCTTTGTCATAAGCTCATAGTAGAAGCATCCATTGACATGGATACATCAGTAGAGTTTCAAGTCTGCAATATTACCTCTCCAGTAGGGAGTAAAAGAGTGCAAACAGTAACCAATTCCACAGATTCACACACTGCTGAGTCACAAGCCAGGAGCAGTGACTTTTTACAATATGCATTTTTTTTTTTTTTTGGTGACCTCTTCATAACCCTAAAAATGTCAGCACAAAGTATCATAGTGTTATTGTGTATTTCAGTATGCGGTCACCTTAATGCTACGGATATGTACTCTGTGTTCCTTTTTAATAAAGATAGAGCTTTTAAACAGAAACCTATGCCTTTTGAGAATTGTATAATACTAACAGTGTCTAAGATGTTTAATCTCTCCCTCCTTTCCCTTCCTTCTCAAAGAAGCCACTCATTGGGTAGCTATGTTATTGTAAGAAAGATATGACAGATTATTACTGTTTCTATTGTTGTGGAAAATTACATTGTTATAGCACTTTGGATATTTATAAAGCTACAACATTAAAAAAAAAAAGATATTCTTACAGTCAGCAGGAATAGGAAAAAGATATATGCCTTGTAAAGCTCACTGTAGATATGAAAATAAACACCCAGAATAAAGGCATGAGCTTACTAGAGAAATAAAAATGATGCAGATAATATTCTGTAGAGATCAACAAAATCCCAAATCTGATAAATTTTGTATTAGAAGAAAGATTAAGGCAACAAAGGGCAAGAGTATGATGAAAAATAATTCCTTACATTTAAACTAGTTGAAGATTTTCATAAACACTTCTTTGTGACTGCTTTTCAAGCGTCACACGTGGGAATGAGCTCTAGACAAGGTTGGGGCAGAGGGCATATACAGAAAGTTTTTCCCATTTTAATGATCTTAGCGTTCTTTATCTATTTTACGCCTCAAAAGATAAGAGACAAATTTTCTTTTATGCATTTCTATAACATTGCCAGAGGTCGCCTGTAGCACTGCTGCTGGAAGTAGCCCCTCACTAGAATCATTTCCCACAGGCACAAATCTTACTTTATCAGAGCTGTAGTAAAGTCATGTTTTCCAAAAGAAGATGTTTTCAATTATACATCAGGTCTACATTATTTAGGTTTAGAAAGATACTCTTGAGACATGGTTTTCTTTCTTTTCAACTAAAACAGATTTTTTTTTTATTCTCTTTCCAAATTCTTTACCCAGAAAAGACCTAAAAATAAATATCTTCAAAAATTTCTTGTAATTCATTTAACTTTTGCTGTGAATAAGGACACAATAACAAGAGACAAGCTCCTCAGATCAATAACTCTAACAAAGCATTATGCCTTTGTTTCTGCATAAACATGCACATTACCTAAGTCATCTAGGATAACAATCTCTTTCACTGCTTGGAATTCGCATGATTTCAGTCGCTGTCTCTCTTTCCTTAAAAGCGAGTAGGAAAAAGAGAACTGTGCAGTTCTGATTATAACAATCTGGATTTATTTGAAATTACAGGCTGTCCTCTGCATACTTCTTATTAGAGGGAACACTGGTGGACATTGTATGTCTCTCCTGGACAGAGGCTGGAGTGGGGAAGAGGAAGGGGTCATGGGACTTAAGTATTTGGTTTTGTGGGGAAGGAGAAGTCACTCAGCTGAAAAGAAAGCCAAACACTGAAAATGTCAAAGTTATCTTGGGACGTAAAAACCCTCAGAATTTGTTGTGGGCGTTACTTCATTAGGATTTTCCTTCCTGAAAAGTATTCACTTTTTTAGATTAAGTTAAATGCAGGATAAATACTGAAGACACTAAAGGATGAAATCAAGGTTAATTAAAACATTTAAGTCTTTGATTTCAAAGGTGATAATTGCAGTAGAATAAAGTGCAAAATAACTTATTGAATAACTAATTATTTATGCTCAACCTTTTCTATCAGATCCTCAAGGAGCTTATAGTACCCTCTTTGTCTCTTTATTCTTATACCCTTTGTGCCCTAGAAAAAGAAAGGAAGAGAAGGAGGAAGGGAGAAAAAAGAGTCTTATATCTATGCAAAATACTCATTTCCTCTTCAGTTAACCTGGTTCCATCCTGATATACTTGCTTATATGCTTTCCTTCCAAGACACACATACTTGCTCTTTACAAGAATTTGGTATATCAACTGTGGGTAGAAAAATGAAGTCAACTGATATCTTGATATTAGTAACGTAGAATTTTGCTTCAAAGGCTGAAATGGGGTGAAGTAGAGCCAAATGTTTTACCAGGACTAGGAGCTAAA
Source organism: Amazona ochrocephala (assembly GCA_039720435.1). NCBI lineage: Eukaryota > Metazoa > Chordata > Aves > Psittaciformes > Psittacidae > Amazona > Amazona ochrocephala. The sequence continues at coordinate 71,563,104 of CM077879.1, forward strand.
GTTCCTAGAACAGCTAATAGAGTCTCTGCTGTCAGCTGCAACTGTGACTTTCTAAGAAAAGAACTATAAGTGAGAGAGGCACATTTCTTTTCATCTTCCACTTTTTTATTCTCTTTCCCCCTTTATGCTTAGTCTGCCTTATAAGAAGACTGGAGTAGACTGTAGCAATAAAAGTGCCACCTGAAATATATTCCTTTCTTTTCCCAGCAAGGGTACTTCATATTCTTGGAAAGAATAGCTGAAAAGAAGGAGGAACAGGAAAGATTATTAAAATGGAGATGTATTTAAGGTTGTTTTGGGGAAGTTCACCAGGTGGCACTGTTTCATATAGTCAAATACGTTTTTTCATCATGAAGACTGTGCTCCCCGTTTGAGGGCTGCCTTAGTGGCTTCGACAGTCAGGTTTTTTGAGGCAGGTACGGTTGACAGGGTTGAATGTGCCCTTTGTCCACACCACCCAGGCTGAAGCAAGCTCTCAGTAGCTGATGCTGCCTGGTTCAGCTTCCTCCAAGTGGGGACTCAGTGTCCAGGCGTTCCAGTGCCGCTGCTCAAGGACTTGTGTAAGTAAGCAAGGTGTAATAGTACCATTAATGCTGTGGTGCTCTGGAAAATATATCTTGCCCAAAGTACTTCTTTCTTTGATCGTGGCTTTAAATGACAGGCGTAACTGCATTAACAGTGTAGACTTTGCCAGGATGCTTATTCCACATAACATCTTGATGATCAACAGCATTATCTTGAGTCAAACAGACCCATATTAAGCAGGCTGAGATCCTTTAGGCAGCAGTGTGAAACGGAGAATCATTACACTGCAGCCTGAAATGGCCCTCCAGAGGTGTTCCAAGGGCAGATTCTTCCAAGTTTATATGAGGACATGGAAGCACTGCTTCATGGCTGATGTGGTGCAATAGGGGTCTGCTGGCAATGGAACAGCCACAGATGAGGGCTCCCAACCCGGTGGAGAGGAAGGAGATATTGCAGGGTCCTGGGCTCTTCCTGGCAATACGTCTGTACATGGGTGTCTGAAAGAGAGATTGCAGGAAGATGGGGTCTGTGGGTTGCTGACTGGTAAAGGGAGAAAACCTGGCAACATGTCGCCTAAATGTTGTCACTTTGCTGTGCCTTTGCAGAGAGACAGGGAGATTGTGATGCTTCAGGTGCTGTCCCCAGAAGATGGATGCAGCATTGTAAAGCACCCACATGCTTTGCCACTGCTGTTTTCTGAGCAGCACAGCTCCAGGCATGGATTGCTGTAATGTATTTCTGGGTACCTTTCGATTCATCGAGTTGCCCATGCCATCCCAGGGTGATGGCCAGAGGTAGTAACAACCTTCCTTTGATGGGCACCATGCCTGAGGACAGGCTGGGCACATGGCAGCCCTGCAGCCAGGAGCTGGGCTCAGGTCCTGGCCCAGCAGTGAGGTAATGGGCTGTTGAAGGGATCACAGCCTGAAGCTGTTCTGGCGCCTGGTCTGCAGCCTCCCAGCTGTCGCCCACGTTCTGCCTGAGCCCAGGGTCTGTGTGCGCAGTCACTGACATCACGGGGTTCCGGGATCCAACCTGGCAAACTGTGAGTGTTCTGCTGAGCTGTCACAGTGCCCTGGGGAAGCCAGGCACAGGGAGTGGAGGTCTTTGTTTCTGTCAGCAGCTGCATAACTGCTTCCTGCCTGTGTCGCTTTGTGCCTGGAGAAGCGGCTGAGAAGAAAGCTGCTCTGCAGCTGGGCAAGCCCCAGACAGCATGAAAAATGGGGCATAATATCTTTTGAACTGGAGTTTTCTTGCAAAAGGCTTGTAGTGTTTTCAAGTGTCCCATTACTTTGCATGCACCAGGGGAAGTCAAAACATTTCAGCCCTGAGTAGCCATCACCTTGGACCAAAATGGCTTGCTTGTCCTGGCAGCATGCACGTTGTGCAGGATTTAAATCCTCTGCCCATCGCCTACCTTTCAAAAATTACACAAATATCAGAAAGTACCTAAGGGATTGTGTAAAGAGCTCAGTTGTGATCAAAAACTGTGGTGAACTTGGGCCCTTTTGTGCATGGAGGGAGAAGAAAGAGGGCGGAAAAAATACTGTATTTCTTGCTTGTTATTTAGCTGATGCACAAGACAGTACAGCTTGAGAAACATTACATTAAGCTGTCTTCATCATAATTAGCTGTTATTCTTTATTTGCTAAATAGCTGGAGTAGCATTTTGGCAGAAGGGGCTGAGAGCATTTTCAGCTGTTTCTTTTTCTGTAGCATTCCTAGTCAATTAATTTCAGTCATTCTGTACGTTACAGCTAATATTAAAATATTACCAGAATAACAGTGCTTTCTCTGGTATCTTTAGTATTACAAAATTAAAAATGATTAGAACTGAATAGGGCATTTTCCATTAAATTCTTCATTATCTTTTGTAGAAACGAATGAATTGGTTTTGAAAGCCATTCCTGCTATTTCATGAATGAATACTTGATGTTGTCAGTCGACAAATAATTTTTCTTCCATATTCCTATTAATTTCTACAAATCTGTCTTTGAATTTTGAAGTGGCTTTTTAATTTTATTTCTTATCTAAAATATTATTTTGACCTGAAGAATTTGAATTTGAGCATTTTAAGGAAGATTTCCAAGATGTTTATGAAATTTAATGTATAAAATGGTTTTACAAATACAAGCTTTTTAGATCATGGCTTTATGTGGTAAGTTTCCAGAAAATCATTCCCCTGACTGCTCTTCTGGTGAATATATTGTGAAAATATGCCCGATTTTCTAAGTCTCCCAAGTTTAAAATTGCTGGTGCGTAAATAGACTTCCTAGTTTTCCTTCATACTGTATGCATACCTTAGACACTATTTTCAACTGGTGTTTTGCTTACACTCTAGATCATTTCACCAGAAAATAAAAGAAAAAGGAAATGTTAATGAGCTGTTGTTGGTTTATTTTATTCATTTTGCATATTTTTTAATTTTCATTATAGAAAAAATAGAGGAATGTGGATACTATTTTCATTTTCCTTTTCCAAGGTAAATTAGCTGCTTCAGCAAACATTGCTATATGCAGAAAGAGCTTCCAAATTGATATATCTTGCTAGGGTGCCACTGAAGAAAGAAAAAGCATTTAACTCCTAAGACTTTTCTTGGTTTTAAAGTTAAGGCAATCTGAATATATGTATTTATTGCCCAACTTGTCACTTTTTAGTTTGGGCAAAATTCATTTGAGCCTTTAATATTCTATTTTTCCCCTCAGTATGGTTAAGGAACCTATTTTCTCTGAATTGTAAGTTCAGTACATTGAGGTCAGTAATGTTCCTTCTCTTGTAACTGATACATGAGCCTGAGGTTTTGTCTTAACTTCAAGGGAATTTTTTAGAAGAATTTTTTTTCCTTTTATTTCCTAGTGTTTTATTTTTTCCATTAAATTTGTTTATTCTAAAATTGTCAATGACGAGATTCCCCTATGTATGAATATGTCTGAATTTTCTGTGATGGGCAAAATCTCCCATAATTCTTTCAAGTTTTCTGCTAAATTTTAGAAACACGAGTGAACTGTAATAACTGTGTTCTCTTTCATTTCAGTTTGATTTTGATTGGGTACCCCAGCTCCTCTTGATATAAAGTATTAAATTTCTTCTCTTATTCTTATGACAAGGTGTATGACCTTTCTCTTTTCTTGTATTATTATTCATCCTTCTTTGATACCATTGGCATGTTATTTTCAGTGCTCTGACATTCCTGGCATTCTGCCATGTTCTTCACGCTTTTGACCCAGAAATGTTAGGAAGGGAGGCACATTTTCAAAGAAGTTTGTTCCTACAGGAAAGGTAAACACCTTGTTTTAGAGAAACTACTTTTTTCTTCTGCTCTTTAGGCTCTTGGTTTGCTTCGTTATTTTCTTCCTTATGAACAATTAATACTGATGCATGCAGTCACATGGTAGATAGTAGTTTTGAAGTAGCTATGGACAGACAGGCTGTGAGGTAAGCTCACATCAAAAATCATGTGGCTATTGTGTCATAAAAATGTTAAATTAAATTGTTTGATCTTTTGTAGCTCTCCAAACAAAAAAGTTCATTCTATTTAGTGAGATATAAAATATTTTCTGATCCAATTCTTAATGCAAAAATCTCTGATTTTGTGATATGTGATAGACACATCTGAAAAATCAGAATATTTCTATAGCCTATGCGCTTATGCAAAAAAAAAAAAAAAAGGAAAAATGTTTTAATTATTTTAGATATTTAAAGATCAATTATTTTAGGGAACGATGAATGTCAGGCACATATTTTACATTAAATAATTAAGAGAAAAATATCTCATAATTGAGTTCTGCTGTTTTCCATGTTTTCAAATGCAATGTGAAGCTCCATATCTGAAGTATTGCTGCAGATAAAGTATGAAAATTTTTATAATGGATTTTTTCCGTCAAGTATAGATCACTGCATAATGATTGCTGGCTATAATTTTACCTGTGCAATGTCCTGATGATAACGAATAAACGTTGGTTGCTTTTTTTTTCTACTATTTTTTTTCCTGCTAATTGAAAAGGATGAACTCTTTAAGCATAATGTGCACTGACTAGTAACTGCATGCTCCAGAAATGTTTGCTAATACATAAAATTTAAATTGTCATCAACATGTTTAATTCCTGGTTCCTGGAAAAGATCTTAAAATTCAAAAGTCCAGCATCCTTTATTTATGCATGGAGACAGTGCTAGCAAGGCAATACCATGAAGTGGCAGAGGTTTGCATATAGTTTCTTAACAAAGACATGTCTGCATTCTATTGTACTCTGAAATTTAGGCATCTAAATCAGGTTTATACCTCTGTCCAGCTTATGACTATGAATTCATGCAGTAATAACCTTTGTCAGATGTGATAACTCATGACTAAAAAAAATCCTGTTTAAGAGGAGTAGGAAATGATGTGCACTTCTTCACTGTTTAAAAACCTGGAGGCCACAGCATTTGCACAGCCAGTGAATCATTCACATTAAACTTCTTATAGATAAAAATCTGAATTAAATCTGAGAGGGGGATCTTCACTTAAAGATACTTTATTTTCCCTTCTGTGTGCTCTGTGCTGCTTTTTCCACGCTCTTATAATAGCAGGAATTTTGCATTGTTTGCTACACAATTAGCCAATTTGGACAAAAAAGGCTGTCCAATAGTTGAAACCTTTACCTTGCCAGCTACCAACTTCCCCAGGAGGATATATTCAATAAATTTAAATACTGCCCAAGATTGCATGTCTTCCATTTTCTGAATGAGTCAGTTTGCTTCTGAGATATTGGATAAGGCAAAATGACATCATCTCTTTTTATGCCTATGTTAAAAGACAAAAGGTATTGAGAATGTATTTTGTGACTGGCCCATACCTGGTGAGATGGTTTGGGCATACCCTAACCTCAGGGATGCAGATAATTATCTATATAATTTCTGGCTCTCAACTGGACTCTAGCTGTTTAAAGCTGCATATATGTCGCCTCAACCAGAGCTGCAGTGGATTTCTGTGTATTGGGGATCTGCAGGTGCTCATGGAATCACAGATTTAGAAGGGCTGCCTTATTGGCTCATATCTCCTATACAATTTGTAGGTCATTTAGCCTGAATGCGTGCGAACACTCCTCTTTCAATCAGCTAATTCTGGCTGTGTTTCAGTGCAACACTTCTAAATACAGTACAGTCTTTCACCGCATTTGCTCGAGCCTTCAGGTGCTAAATGCTCATAACAACATGCACTGCACAGAAACTTCCAGTACCAAATATACAATTTTAACATGGCCCAATAAGAGGGCTTTTCATTGAATATTCAGTGGACAAGTACTGCTTGAGAAAGTTCTAAGCAAATCTGATCTGGGGCTCTAACTGCTCTCTGAGCAGGAGGATGAACCAGAAATGTATGCCACTTTTTATAATCAACTGGTTAATTCACCAAAATTAATTCAATTGAACTGGTCAGCTAATACAGACCAGTAATTCAGACTCTGTTATATACTGTAGGAAACCCTTGTTCCTTCGTTCATCTGTTGCTACTTTGATAGCCTTAGGACAATTATGACATTGTAACTGAATTTCACTTTATATTTGGATTGCACCTTTTTTGCAAGCTCAATAAATCCCAAATGGCTTCAGAATTGAATTATTTTTGTAAGACTAACAAAAAAAAAAAAAAACATATCCATTTTTCATTCAACAGTAACAGTATCAAGAAGATAAACCTAGGAGATTTATGCAGGTCTTTTACTAAGCTGTTTTCCAATATTCTCACTGATTGATGGTTTGAAACATATTTGTCTCAAGTTCCTTGCATTTGCAGATAAGATAACATATATTCCTGTATTCATACAGGAGGATTGTGACATACAGCATTACCAAATGTTCAGATAATAATTTATTGTCTCAATGGTTACTTGCCTTTGATTATTTTACTGTGAGTATATCACTTAAAACACTTTGGTAATAAAGAGCCCACTGTAAGCAGTGTGTTTAAAGTACTATTAAACATTTATTTTCATCCCGAGATTAAAAGCACAATTAAAGACTATATGTCATAAAAAAAAGCATATAATTCCTGACCAATTGAAGTTCTGTACATTTTGAATTACCTGCAGCAATCCGTCTGGAAAATATCTTTAGCTCTGCTCCAGATTTTGGAAATGAGGAGTTATTTCATATTCTCAGTTACTTGAAATAAGAATATGACTGGATTACAGACTTTGACTTAGAGATTGCAGACTTGGGGAAAAAAAAAATTAATCAAGGTCATCTGGTGAATTAATTGGATTTTGTTGCTTTTTCCCCACTCATTAACTCTTTTAAGTGGAATGTTCTACCTTGAATTAATTTCTAACTCTTCTACAGCTTTCATTCCCCATTTTTCTAGAAAATGCACTAGTTCAGATACTCGCCTTAACTTATACACAAGGAAAAATTTTTGAAGTATTTGTTTTTCAGGCTTTTGTGCTACTAAGTACCTGAAATTTGCTTCATTGTTTTTGCATCATACATTCTTTTCAAAACTATTACAGCAAAAAAAGGGAAAATCTGACCCAAACTTTTTACTTATATGATAACTCTATATTAATTCTTGGAATCTTTTCTCTGATGAAAGGTGCTGCTACACAAGAGTGATGAATAACAAGAGAATGATGTTTAATGTGAAATACGGGCTTGCAAATGATCTTATTGGTGGCTCTCCATACAAGGGTATTCTTCCATAATGGTTATGAATCTGAATAAAGACTTGTCAGAGGGAATAAAAAAGTTTAGCCATTTCTAACCTGGGTGGCCTTGCCATTCACTTTTAAACAGGAAATTAAGACTACTCATCTCTGTTTTGAATCTGAAATTTGCTACTTAACATTGCCATTTCCTTCTTGGATACTTGGATCCTTGGCTTTACTTTTCTTTTAAAAAGATATGATGGGTGTAAAATAGAAGACTGAAACATAATATAAGTTTAAGAGATTATAACTTATTACTTTATATCTGATTTTTTATGACATTTTCTCCAGAATTATGAAAAGACTGTGGTAAAACAGGAGATGATTGACCTAACTGATAGGTTTGGATAATGACTGATTACTATATTTTACCTGGAGATCTTGCTATTCCTGAAGCTTTTTTAGATATATCTGATATTGAATAACTGCATAGTAAAGATATTTTTAACTTAGATTTTAAGATCACTTAAAGGACTTTGTCTATGTATTATTTCTTTAAGTAATAGAAGCAGACTTTTTAAATTCTTTATGGAAAATCTGTGCTAATAATAACAGGAACTTAGTAAACTGTGCTAACTTAAGAAAAACCTGAATTGATCAAAACTAAACCTGCCATTTAAAAATTTTTATTTTGCAGCATTCTTCCTACTTGCAGTGAAACAGAATTTTTGTAGATGGTGATTTTTACGGCATGGAAAATAAAGTTGGACAAGCAAACTGGTTAGACTGCTGAGAATGAGCTGACCAAGTCATTTAATATGTAGCAAATCATGTAACAGGACATAAAGCAACTGACATAAACACACACACACACATATACATATACACATATATATATATATATAAAAATTTCTTGACCCACACATGTAAAATAGTTTGTAAGGCATTGAGCACAGCAGGTAAGTGAGAGAGATCACTCTCCAGTAAATAGATTACCTTGGGTAGACAAACACATTGGATTTTATTTTTCATAAGGCTCATCTATAATTGCCATTACATCCTTCTGCAGCTTCTACATTTAAAACACATCATTAGTGATAACGTAACAACATGTTAACCTGATATTGACAACATGGTTTTTCGTATATGGGGCAAGGAGGGCTATTATTATTACATTGACATTTTCCTATTTTCTATCCATGTCAAAGGTTATCTTGAAATTAGCTGTTGAAGTCAACACAATGAAGCTTCAGAATTCATCACTGAAGATCCAAAACACTTTGTTTTTTCCACTCAGTTAGATCTCTCTGGGAAAGTATGTCATGCATCCTTATAAATAACATGTTCTGCTCTGTGGAGATGTGTGTTAGTAAAAAAACCCAATAACCCAATACAGAGACAAAACAAAACATGGGTTCCCTATTTAAAAATAATTTCCAGTTGGTGAGCTTTCTCTATAGTTATGCAAATTAAATTTGGCAAGATTTTTGTGACAGCAACAATGCACTCATGTTGACAGTCATGTCAAAATTAGAACTGAAGGCAATTATTCTGTAGATTTTACTATATGGTGCCATGTCTTGATCTGAGACAAAAAGTTGCTCACAGTGAAATCCACCTGCTTATAAATATTGATGTTCCCAACATGACTTGTCAGATTGGTGATAAGTACATGGTCTTTCTTATAATCCAGCAAATTACTGAACAACATAAATTCACTGTTGTGTATCTTGCCAGCTTTGCTGTGATCAATTGCTGTATACTAATGTCAGCTGCCAAAGCAACACATTGAAGTCATCTGTGATGAGCAGTTTGCCTGCCGCAAGATCTGTGCCAGTGTTGCAATGAAGGCTGTTGAACTCTCTTTACCCTTACTGTATTTGGGACTTTTTTGAAAGTTCCAGTGGCAGTAACGTTGAACTTGCTGCGTAATGGTAGTAGCATTAGCCTGAGACCCCTTCCTGGTGATATTTGGGTTTGTTTTGTTTCGCTTTTTAATTAGAATACATAAGTTTGCAATTACAGATTCCGCAAGGTTGTTGGCATTGCTTGGGCATGGTCTCTGTGTCTAGATTCCAAAGATGATTAGTCCAGCTGTCTCTTTCTAGATCCATTTTCAGTATTAATATGGTTTTAGAATCTTCATTATACCCTTTTCTCCATTTGAATGGAGGACAGGTGGGGTGATTTTTTGTTTTGTTTTGTCCTTCACTCATATTGCAATGGACATGTTGGTACTGATCGTGTGCTACATTTTGAGCCATCACCAACCTGCTTCAGTTCTGAATAGGATCATGTACATTTTTTTCTGTAACATCTACGCACATATATATGCACACGTGTTTTTCTTATCTTACAAGGCAAACTGGTTGTGCTTTAATCATACCTTCTTTTACAAAATAATTTCAGCTTCTTAGCTTCACTATTCAATTTTTTGTTCCCAAATATGGAGAGCAGTGTCGAAGATCTTCATATAACCTCATATATTTAATCTAATCTATTTCCTCTATCTAAACTGAAACAGACATTTTTCTGAAGGGAACTATTGCTCCCTCGCTGTACCCGCAGCCTCCCAAGACTGCCTTTGATCTTTTGAAAAAGTTTTACTTGGCTATACCACTGGTGCTTACTTGAATAAGCAGCAAAAGTACACACCCTCCTAAGAGAGCACCCTCCTGCTTTCTTACACGGAAACAGAAGCAAAAGCTCAACAACACCAGAGAGGTGTATATGTATTTATTTAATTCTACTAGCATTGATGTGCTTTTAGAGAGATGTATGGATATTTGAACATTCTTTTCTAAACCAGGTCTTTTTTCTGAAGAAGTTGCTGGGGGTTCTCTGAGGAATAGTTTTGAGGATAATATGATTACAGAAAAGTTCAAGCAGCACTTCTCCCAGATAGAAGTCTACAGGCTGGTATGTGCCAGTTTTTAGATTATTGTCATTTTGGTAATATTGGCTCAAAGTCCATAACATCATAATTAGGTTGGTTTTGTTTGTTTGCTTGTTCATGTGGGTTTGGGTTGGGGTTTTATTTGTGATACATGTATTAGTGCAGAGGGCAACCTATGTTTAATTGAAAAATACAAGTATTATCTGTGCATCTCATTTTGACATTACAAGCAAGTTTCTCATTCAATTTGAAATACTATGATAACCAGTTTCTTGTTTGACAAGGATATATGAATTGAAAAGTATTATGGAGAGAAGGAAGACTCACCAATACTTGATCTAAAACACCATGGAGTTCTGTCAGGTCATTTGGTAAGGCTCTCAAGTCTGATATTTCTTCAGAAATCCTGAAATATAATAGTAGTATTCAAAACTGGTTTTGGTTCTGTTGCTGTACCGAAGAAATATTCTGATTATTTTTTTCATTCTGGAAGGAGATGTAACTTAATAGCTTTAACAGGTGTATGTGTTGGACAGCATGTTAGACCTACATACGTGTATGTGTATTTACAAATAATATATTTCAGCTTCCACTGCAAAAAGAGATGAGATATTTTAATAATGTTGCAAGATGTGCAATACATAGAACTGAACCAGTTACTGTTCAGTGTGAAGGAAGAATAAATGAACAGATGTGTCAAAAGTAAAAAAAAAAGTGTAATACAAAATGCAACTTAAAAAAATCCTGACAATCCTAACCTGCTAAGAAAAATAAGATTCCATGCCACAAAACCAATATCTGCTGGTGAAACTAAATATTTGGACTGACAGATATGAGGAAATGAGCCTTGATTAGAGTTACAGATAATAAGCTGGTAAAAATACATATATACACACATGGAAAAGGATTAGTATCTGTGTATTTCAAATAAGATATGGGGGAAACCTAGATCAGAAAGAAACAGCTTATTTAAACTATGAGACTTAAATAATAAAGAGAACTTTTTTATGTTTTTTTTTTAAGCAGTATGAGAGCTGGAAGAGATAACATAAAATCCCAATGAATCCTCTGTAGTCCAGATTTGAGTCCCTCTACACAACCAAGAAGAAAGTCTTAATGCCAGTGATGACTTTCTTTCAAGGAAATACTAGACACAACTGTATTTCCTGAGGAAAAAACAAACAAAAAAAAAAAAAAAAAAAAAACAAACAGGTAGAAAAGTGCTTTTCTTTTGCATGTATAATGGGTTGAGACTGAAGAAGCAATCTGATATAGTTGGAATTGAACATTAAAAAAGAGTAGTGCTCAGTGGCTCAGTGTCCAGCTGGAGACCGGTAACGAGTGGTGTCCCCCAGGGATCGGTGTTGGGACGGGTCTTGTTCAACATCTTTGTGGGTGACATGGACAGTGGGATTGAGTGCGCCCTCAGCAAGTTTGCCGATGACACCAAGCTGTGTGGTTCGGTTGATACATTGGAGGGAAGGAATGCCATCCAGAGGGACCTTGACACGCTTGTGAGGTGGGCTGATGCCAACCTGATGAAGTTCAACCATGCTAAATGCAAAGTCCTCCACCTGGGTTGGAGCAATGCCAGGCACAGCTACAGGTTGGGTGGGGAGGAGATTGAGAGCAGCCCTGCGGAGAAGGACTTGGGGGTGTGGGTTGATGAAAAAATGAACATGAGCCGGCAGTGTGCGCTTGCAGCCCAGAAGGCCAACCGTATTCTGGGCTGCATCAAAAGGAGTGTGACCAGCAGGTTGAGGGAGGTGATCCTGCCCCTCTACTCTGCTCTCGTGAGACCTCACTTGGAGTATTGTGTGCAGTTCTGGTGTCCTCAACATAAAAAGGACATGGAAGTGTTAGAACAAGTCCAGAGGAGGGCCACGAAAATGATCAGGGGACTGGAGCACCTCTCGTATGAAGATAGGCTGAGAAAGTTGGGGCTGTTCAGCCTGGAGAAGAGAAGGGTGCGTGGAGACCTCATAGCAGCCTTGCAATACCTGAAGGGGGCCTATAGGGATGCTGGAGAGGGACTCTTCATTAGGGACTGTGGTGAGAGGACAAGGGGTAATGGGTTTAAACTTAAACAGGGGAGGTTTAGATTGGATCTGAGGAAGAAATTCTTTACTGTGAGGGTGGTGGGGCCCTGGAATGGGTTGCCCAGGGAAGTTGTGAATGCTTCATCCCTGGCGGCGTTCAAGGTGGGGTTGGACATAGCCTTGGATGGCATGGTTTAGTGGGAGGTGTCCCTGCCCATGGCGGGGGGGTTGGAACTCGATGATCTTGAGGTCCTTTCCAGCCCTTACTATTCTGTGATTCTGTGTGATTCTGTGATTATATTTGTGCTTTTGAAGTAGAATGATGTGCTGTAAGGTATTAATGATCTAATAGGAAGGTAATAATCTTTCTAACTTGAAGTTTCAGCTTGAGATTGAAGTGTTCCTTAAAACATATTAAGATTTTAAATTCCATTGGAGGGGGTTGTTACTCTCCATGTAGCTTTACAATAGAGTAACTTGTCCAGTAATATCCTTCCAAGTTGAATTTTATATGGCAGGGAATAATAGCTGAAATTAAACACCTTAAAAGTGATTTAAAGCAGTACATTCTGATGTTGATCTTAAAGTCCTTTCCAACTCTAACTATTCCACGATTCTATGATTCTGTGTTGACAGCTGATATAACAAACATCTTATCTATATTCACTTGGAATTCAAACCTTACAAATTATTCCATTACAGCTGGTTTATACCTCATTCACCTAAAAGGAGGAAGGGAGGAGTTTTTATCTGTTTCTTTTATAAATCTGCGACTGTAGAATTATGAAACATCTTGAGTTGGAAGGGACTATCAAGGATCATTGACTCAATCTCCTGATTCCAGTGTTGTTCAAACACTCCAGGACTGGGGCTGTGAACAGCCCCCTGGGGAACTTGTTCCAGTGCTTGACCACCCTCACAGCGCAGAACTTTTTCCAAGTATCCAATCTGGTGAACTGGCACAAAGTTGTTTTCTCAGTGGCCTGTTTGATGGAGAGAGATGTTCCAGGGAATCCATTGTCAGTACTGAAGAAAGCCAGGAATATGAAATTTAGAACTCAGAGCCCTTTTAACACCAATCAAGTACCTTAATATAATTTTTAAGATTATAATTTTATATCCAATCATAAAAAGTATTGGGTGACTTAAGTTATGTCTATCCTGTTCCATCAACTAAAAATCAATTGTGACCCCAAACTTTCCCATTGCAAATGCTTTGTATCTGTTGCTTTGACTTTGCAATTAGCTGGTTCATTCATCTAATAGGGAAATCCTTATGACATAAGGTGGTATCATAAGTTATGCTTTTGCAAACATAAATTCTGCAAATCCTCTTGGGTGCACAAGTGATGCAGTCTCCAAACAGTGTACAGTTTTTTCTTCCATTGGAGCAATATTCTCTAAGGATAGTGCTGAAGTTGTGATTGTAAGAAATACCTCTGTTAGATTAATCTGTGCGGGTAGTTAAGAAGGCAGACTCATTAGGTAGACTCTGAGGATATATTCAGCTCTCTATCTCTGTATTCTAGGAGCAGGTGCAAGAGTGCAGTTTCTGTAATGTGGGTTTCTACCACAGTTGCCTATCAATGGTAAGCTGCATAGAAAATTCCCTGCTGATGTGGGTGCAGGGAAAGGGAGAAACATTGCCTTCTGTACGCAGGAAAGCAGGAAAGCTGACAGTCTTTGGCCAATATACAATATAAACATGTAACCTGAAACACATCAACTAGAAATAGTAGTAAGTTTGAATGTGTTGCAGAAAAACTGCATGGTCTTGAGTCATTTGGGGGCATAGTTTTTTGCAATGTAAATTGTCATGGTTTAAGCCATAAATCTGCCACACAGTTTGTTAGCTCCCCCCACCTTCCTCCCCCCACTCCCGGAGGGATGAAGAGGAGAATCGAAAAAATGTAACTCCCATGGGTTGAGATAAGAACAGTCTAGTAATTTAGGTATAACACAAATCACTGCTGCTGCCACCAATAATAATAATGATAAGGGAAATAACAAGGGAAGAACACAATCCCTCACCACCCACCGATACCCAGCCTGACCGAGCAGTGAGCTAACTCTTCCGGGTCCCTGTTTTTTATACTGGGCATGATGTCCTGTCATATGAAATACCTCTTTGGCTAATTTGGGTCAGGTGTCCTGTCTCTGCTTCCTCCCAGCTTCCCCTCCTCCCTGGCAGAGCATGAGACTCAGAAAGTTCTTGGTCAGACAAAACATTTGAGCAGTAACTAAAAACATCAGTGTTATCAGCGTTGTTCTCAGGCTGAAAGTCGAAACCACAGTACTGCACCGGCTACTAAGAAGAAGAAAAAATGACTACTGCTGCTGAACTTAGGACAAAATTCCAATACCTGAAGGGGGCCTATAGGGATGCTGGGGAGGGACTCTTCATTAGGGACTGTGGTGAGAGGACAAGGGGTAATGGGTTTAAACTTAAACAGGGGAGGTTTAGATTGGATATGAGGAAGAAATTCTTTACTGTGAGGGTGGTGAGGCCCTGGAATGGGTTGCCCAGGGAGGTTGTAGATGCTTCATCCCTGGCGGCATTCAAGGTGGGGTTGGACATAGCCTTGGATGGCATGGTTTAGTGGGAGGTGTCCCTGCCCGTGGCAGGGGGGGTGGAACTCGATGATCTTGAGGTCCTTTCCAACCCTTACTATTCTATGATTCTATGATTCTATGATTCTATTAGTTCAGGTGGTCTTGTCTAGATATATTCACGTGGGCATAATGGGCTAAATTAGTTGACAACTCGTAGATTGCTTATACAGTAGAATGTATAGCTCCATGATCAGTTAATTTTCATTGCTTTCTCTGACATTTTCTGGATAATGTGAAAGAAAAAGTTTTCATTTACAAAAATAAGCTCCATAAGACAAAGTAATTTAATCCTTCTTATTGTTTTATTCTGTGGAGTTTCAAGTTAATGTTTCCATTGAAGTATTTAGAGCTGTATTTGCAAAGAGAGAGGCTGAAACGTTCTCTTCAATCTAAGCAACTAAATAAATAATACAGGTACTCTGATGAGACCATTTAATGGTAAAAAAGAGTAAATTCCTAACTTCCAGTTTTCCAAATTATCAACTGTTATTTTCCCCACTAGTGCCTCCAGAATATTGGGAATACTTGCCTCAGCAATATAGATGCAATTTACTAAAGTATCACAAATCCACGATAATATTGTTTTTGCTACCATAGGATGAAATAGTTGTAATAATAAGAATATGAGAGGTAACTTTTATGACTTTATGGAGCCAAAACCTCTTTTTCAGTACTCTTTCAGTAAAGTTTCTTAATAGTAGCAATTAATTTTAATTTTCTTAAGTTTAATCCTCAGAGCCATAGTCTTCTGAACATATATATTTTAGAATTATTACATGGGTATCCTAAACCTAATTTTGAATAAGCTCTGATAACAATTAATTAAATATCAGGTAGAATCCCCTTAAAAATCCAGATGAAATTAATCACTGCTGTGATAGAGTAGTCAATGCTTTATGATCTTTAGACATTTTACAGTAAGGTAAGATGATCTATATATTTCATGGAGATTTATCATCTTCATTTACAAAGAATATATGCAGTATTTTTTTACCTGATTCCACTAAACCAGCTGAGTGATCCTGAAATTTAGGTTAATTAAGTTATAAATGATTTTCTACTGACATATGGTTTCTGTGGAGTTATGCAACTAGGCGTAGTGTCAGCAATTTTTTTCTGATTAAAAGGATTTTCTCTAAATTAAGACAAACTAGTCCTTGCACAAACAAATTACAACCAATTTTTTTTAGTTCCTTTCTAATTGAAGTTTTATCTGAAGATTTTTTACTTGTCTTGCAACTAAGTTGAAAGAGTAGCAGCCTTTTGTAAAAAGTCACAAAATAGAAAAGAGCAAACCGATTATTAACAACCAGAGTATCAGCCTGATTCTTACGAAGATGCATAAGAGTATTCGCTTCACCTACAATATCAATTTGCACTGACAGATGCTTGCCTAATTTTTAAATGGTTATGATATTTTGTATTTCCTGTAATCCTTCAGTTTGTTTAGAACCTTACTTTTGCTTTACATCTTACTTCCTTTTTCTAAGAAAAAATGTGATTAACTCATTTGTTTTTCAGAAGAGTGCAAAGAACTTTTAAGGTGTTAATACAAGATCTTATCAGCATATGTGTAACTGAAATTTAAGTCAATCAACCACTACCTTCTGTGTAAAAGGAAGTCATGTTACCATTATGCTGATCTGATTCTTCTGCTTTTGGAAGACAAACTGGATCTTCTTGTCCTTAGGAATGTTTCCAATATGTCTGTAAGAAGGATATAATAATATATAGCAGGTTTAGCCCAGGATAGCAGCCAAACATGCACTTCACTCCTTGCTCACTCACTCTCTCAGTGGGACAGGGGTGGGAGAAATTGGAAGAACAAGAATGAGAAAACTTGTGGGTTGAGTTAAAGACATGGTTATCACTTATTAATTACTGTCAAAGGTAAACCAGACTCAACTTGGGGAAATTAATTTATTGAGAATTAAAATAAAGATTTAATTACTGAGTAGTGAGAAATAAACTAAAACGTTTGCACACTAGAGGAAAGCATCTTTCCTCCCATTATTGTGCTCGGTCCCTTCACTGAGGCAATGGGCAGCACAGGAGTGGGAAATGCAGTCAGGACTAGCGGAATCTGCTGCCTCCTTCCTTCTCTCCCTTCTGCTCTTGTGTAGGTCCTCCAGAGGCTGAAGACTCTTCAGGGAGTACCTGCTTCAGTGTGAGTTCTCCACAGGCTATAATTCCTTCAGGAAATACATGCTTTGGTGTGGGCTCATCCACACACTGCAGTCTCCTCAGGGGAGTACCTACTCCAGCATGGGCCCTCCATAGAATAGAATCATAGAATCATAGAATCATAGAATAGTAAGGGTTGGAAAGGACCTCAAGATCATCGAGTTCCAACCCCCGTGCCATGGGCAGGGACACCTCCCACTAAACCATGCCATCCAAGGCTATGTCCAACCCCACCTTGAACGCTGCCAGGGATGAAGCATTCACAACCTCCCTGGGCAACCCATTCCAGGGCCCCACCACCCTCACAGTAAAGAATTTCTTCCTCATATCCAATCTAAACCTCCCCTGTTTAAGTTTAAACCCATTACCCCTTGTCCTCTCACCACAGTCCCTCATGAAGAGTCCCTCTCCAGCATCCCTATAGGCCCCCTTCAGGTATTGCAAGGCTGCTATGAGGTCTCCACGCAGCCTTCTCTTCTCCAGGATGAACAGCCCCAATTTTCTCAGCCTATCTTCATACAAGGGGTGCTCCTGTCCCCTGATCATCCTCGTGGCCCTCCTCTGCACTTGTTCTAACACTTCCATGTCCTTTTTATGTTGAGGACACCAGAACTGCACACAATACTCCAAGTGAGGTCTCACAAGAGCAGAGTAAAGGGGCAGGATCACCTCCCTTGACCTGCTGGTCACACTCCTTTTGATGCAGCCCAGGATACGGTTGGCCTTCTGGGCTGCAAGCACACACTGCCGGCTCATGTTCAGACTGAAGACCCTTTCTGGAAATGGGGGTTGGCCTGCTCTGCCATGGAGCACTTCCTCCTCCCATGACCTTGCTGTTCCCTCTGCTGTTTCTCACCCTTTTTGTTCCCTCTTCCACCATTTGTTCACTGTTTTCTGCACTTTCTTAAATATGTTTTCACAAAGGCAACACCAGTATGGCTGACTGGCTCACCTGCGTCCTAGAGCATGCCTGTTGCAGAGCCATGTGGAACCGGCTATGCACAGCGCAGGGCAGCCCTTGATTTCTCATAGAGGCTGCCCTTGCAGTACCCCTGCTACAAACACCTTGTCACCTACATCCAGTGCAAGCATCTTAAAAAAAAAGGAAAACCCACTTAGAAAGAAGGTATGGATATACAAAGTGTGTTCTAAAAGTCTTCCCTGAGGCTGTAAAGGAAACTGAGTAAGTTTCTCCTGCTTTTCAGAGTACTATAACCATTAGCCTGAGGGGAAATGAATGTTCTGCTTTCAGATGTATTTTTAAAGTGTTACACTTCCAAAATGCAAACATTCTTTCACAGTCTATTTTCAGTAGAGGATTCATTGCTATGAATCCTGAATTCAAGACAGTAGCAAAGTGCTTAATTTTGGCTAGGGTTTAAGACAAATTCCCATTAACAGTGTTTCCAATTAATTAGCAATAGACAAGATTTATTAGCTAGGGTTCACCATAGTAACTATAGTCATGTTAGCACAACTCTAAAATGCTTCTCTCGAAAATAGTTCAAGAAAAATGTAGTGCAGGTAGAAACATCTTTCCAGACCACTGTCAGTTCCTAGATTGCTCTATGTGGTAAAGATTTTCTGAGACTAGCATCTTCCCATTTGATATTTGGTCTGTAGCTCAATGAAGGAAATTCAAGTTTTTATCATTCATTTAATGTCATTACAGCAACTTGCACAAAAGGTTTCAATTCCTTATTTATTTCTTGGTCTCCTCTAAGGCCAAAAAGCTATTTCCTTAAAGTGGTAAGCATTTTGTATTATTTTAAGAAATGGTACTAGTGCTCATCAGTTTTGTTTAACATGGACATATTGAGGATGCTCTAACTAGCCAGACCACTCATCCATCTAGTACAGTATTCTTTGTCCAGAAGAACCACAGGGACACCATTGGCCTCATACTCTGCCAGTATCAACAACTGTTGTGTTAGGGATATTTGAGGGACTGTCACTGACTAATCCTTTTTGTATGCCTGTTTTCCAATAATCTAATTCATACGTCAATCTGCTGGTAGTATCTGCCTCCACATGCTTTTGTCTGTAAATTCTACTGCCTGCTATGTTAAGGAATATCTTCCTTTATTCGTTTTCATCTGGTTCTCTACTACTTTTATAAAGGACCCACTAGATTTTGTATGTGAGCACCAGCTGTGCATAAATTGCCTCTTTTCTTCATGATATTGTAACTATTGACCAACATTTTCTCTCTAAACATAGGAGTTCCAGACATATGAGTCTTGTACAGATGCTGCTCCATGCCTTGGTCACCTCCCTTAATTCTAGTATTCTCTTCCAGGGATGCAAAAAGCAGAACTGCATGTGGTGTTCATAATGTGTGTTCACTAAGTCTCCATATAGTAACAGAATGACGATTTTTGTGTTTTTCTCAGTACCTGTCATTTCAGTATGTAATATGTCATTGGCTTCTTTGCTAGATGATGAACACCAAGCTGATGATTTCCAAGAATTTTAAAAAGTGATTCAAAAAATCTCTCCTGAACTGTAACGGCTAGCTCTGAGGTCAGCATTGCAGAGGTATGGATCAGTTTATTTTTCACTGCTGAAGCTGATGTATCACCTTTTTTCTGTTCATTCAGTTTTGTAGGGCTAGTCATCATTTGAATGACATTTGATTATCCATTCACAAGTCTTGAGATTTCATGGAATCATTTAGGTTGGAAAAGACCTTTAAGATCATCAAGTCCAACTGTAAACCTAACACTGCCAGGTCCACCACTAAACCACATCCCTAAGCTCCTTATCCACACTTCTTTTAAGTGCCTCCAGGGATGGTGACCATTTTCCTGGGCAGCCTGTTCCAGTGCTTGATATTGCTCTCAGTGATGAAATTTTTTCCTAATACCCAACCTAAACCTCCCCTGGTGCAACTTGCAGCTGTCACTTTGCCCCCACCTTGCTACAACTTTCTTTCAGGTAGTTGTAGAGCAATAGGATCTCCCCTCAGCCTCCTTTTCTCCAGGCTAAACAACCCCAGTTGCCTCAGCTGCTTCTCATAAGTCTTGTGCTATAGAACCTTCATCAGCTTTCCTGCCCTTCTTTGGACACACTCCAGCACCTTGATGTCTTTCTTGTAGTGAGGGGCCCAAAACTTACCACAGTATTCAAGACACAGCCTCACCAATGCTGAGTCCAGGAGGATGATCACTGCCCTGGTTCTGCTGCCCACACTTTCTGATACAACCCAGGATGCTATTGGCCTCTTGGCCACCCATGCACACTACCGGCTCCTATTCAGCCAGCCAATGACCAACATCCTCAGGTTCTTTTCTGCCAGGCAGTTTTTTTTATTTACTTCCTCTTCCAGATTATTGATAAAATATTGAATAAAACTAGTCCCAGGACCAAATTCTGGACACTACAGCTAATCCTTCTGCATTCTGGAAAGTGACCACTGTCATGGTTTAAGCTTCTCAGCCACGCACAGTTTTGCTCACTCACTCACTCCCCACTCTTTCTTCCCTCCGCTCCTGGAGGGATGGGAAGGAGAATCGAAAGAATGCAACTCCCACAGATTGAGATAAGTACAGTTTAGTAACTAAGGTATAACACAAATCACTACTACTACCACCACGACTAATAATAATAATGACAAGGCAAATACAAGGAAAGAATACAATAGCTCACCACCCAGCTCGACCAAGCAGTGCACCCCCCACTGTACACCCCCACCACCCTTCCGGGTCTCTCCTCTCCGTTTCTACATCCTGGACATGACGTGCTGTGGTATGGAAAGACCTCTTTGGTTAGCCTGGGTCAGGTGTCCTGTCTCTCGTTCCTCCCGGCTTCCCCTCCTCCCTAGCAGAGCATGAGGCTCACAAAGTCCTTGGCCAGCCTAAACATCACCAAGCAGTAACTGAAAACACTGATGTTATCAGCACTGTTCCCAGGCCCAAAGTCAAAAACACAGCACTGCACCAGCTACCGAGAAGGAGAAAAATGGCTGCTACTGCTGAACCAAGGACAACCACTAACTCTGCCCTTTGCATCTTACCCCTTAACTGGCTTTCAGTCTCTAAAAAAGCCTTTCTTACAGTCCCATAATTCTTAGTTTCTTTAAAAGCTTTTGATATGGTGCCTTGGCTAAGAGTTTTCTTATTATCATTCTATGTTCAGAAGTGCATTAATGTAGATTTTTTATATTGGATGTCATTAATGTGCTCAACAATCCTCTCAGAGTTTAAGAACTAAAGTTTTCATATATGATAAGCATCAGGTTTTTAACGAAACCAGGAACTTGAGAGAAGAGAAAAGATTGCTTCTGTCTTTTTTTTTTAAAAAAAAAAAAAGGAAAAGAAAATCTGGAAACCCTGCTTTTTGCTTCTATAAGCAAAATTAGTGCAGTTATGGAGCAAAATGGTGCTATTACTCCACATAAGAGTTTATTTAAGAGATTTATAGGTTTACAAGTGCTACTGGAAGCAAAACACACAGAATTAGAATTAATATTTCACATTACACTGGTGGATATGACCCTGATCAGTGTCATGGGTGACTTCTTACGTTGTTCTATTTGACTGTTTTCTCTAATTACAGAATTGGGCTAATGTGTCAGGTATAGAAACACAAACTTATCAGTGGTCTTCCACATTATACATTTCTTCTCTGGCCTAGCTTGGATAGAAGATATAAACATGGGTTTTTTTCACATTTCTTATCTGAAGTGGAAACTTTAGACAGAGACTTGATAACTCTGTTGCCAGTTGCTTCTATGACCCATGTGAAGGTAGATAAAAATATATCTGTGTATTTGTGTGAATCAGCATAAGGTCCATTGGCATAATCATTGCAAAGATGATATTTTTAATGTAAAAATAATTCTGTGTATAAGTTAATAGAGATGTTGTGATAATCTTTTATTTACTGATGATACTGCATTTATATTTGGTTTAGAGTATATCTCCATTTACATGTAAGCTGTAGCAAGGTTAGAATGGGTTTGAGATCCAGAATAGTACATGGATTATTTTTACTTTTGTTAAGAAGAAAGTAAGATCTGGCTAAACTATGTTCAAATAAGATGTCCTGTATATCCCCTCTCCTCTTCTGAGAAAGTGTATGTTTGCCACGGGTATCAAGGACTGTGGGTGATAATGAGCTATGAAATCTTTATAGATCATTAAACTGAACATAGAGATCATTAATTTGCATAGCAGATTTTAGAATTAAGGAAGTTTATTTCTCATTGATTCTTTAAAACCTGACTCTTCCATGTGTAGCTGTCTCTGTACAGCTATTTTTAGATGGTTGAATTTATTGTTTCAGTTTTGCTGCCTTTCATTAGGCAGTAGATACATGCCACCCTTTTTCATATATTCAGGCTGTAAGTAGCACAATGGGGCTCTAAAATCCAGTAGCTCCTACTTAAAGGGGAGAACTCATTAGGTTGCAAGTGTTATCTATACTGCTCAACATATAAATTGAAAATAGTGCTCAACATAAATTAAAAGCCTTCTTGAAAGGGCTAATTCTAGGTAATGAACAGCAGCATGAAACAAAATTTCAGTAATGGTCCTTAAGAGATTTTTTAACAGATTTTAAGGCCAGTCTGACCTCACCGTGTCACTGGCTATAGAATTTTGCTCATTTAAGTCTTCAATAAGGAAAGAAGTTTTCAATAAGTAGCCACGCTATAGTGATTTTTGCAATCATTCACTATATTACTGTTATTATTCCAGTTCTTGATAGATCAGCCTCAGCTTTCTGGGGAAGGTTCTGGAATTTATTCTGTTTACACTAAAATCTCATTTAATTTTGCTTACAAATAAAGAATTGGCAATTTTGGGCACCTGTTAATATGAAGACAAGTGTGAATAAATGGTTCAGTTGGTATGCTTTATCAATTAAAAAGAAAAAACAAAAAAAAAAAAGATGACAGAGTTATAATGCTGGTGCAACTTGAAGCAGTAGTTTGGATAATTTTCTTTGAGTTAGTTTACAAACAAAGGATATTACTACAGAAATTTATAGTAATAAATTAACTTCAATTTAATTTACAAACAGAGGATTGACTTTGCTGACTATATTTTGTTCTTCAGTTGTGGAAAGTAAATTGAGATTTCTTAACATTCCACTCAGCCGAAGAAAATATGTATTTAAGGAAAATGTTCAAAGGGAAACAGACTGCATTCTGATGGTCAATTAAAAGATGGTGTAATCAAGGAATATTTTTTAGACTGTGTTTTAGAAAGTAAGAAATTAAGGGGATTGGAAATTGTCTGGAAGTTTTCTTCCTCGTGAAAAAAAGAAGAGAAATAATGGCTGTTGCACTTTTTTGCCTATTCTGAGGTCCTGTTGTGGTTCTTCAGTGATCTCTTTGGGCATTATGTTTGAGCTCCTCCTGCAGAAGATGATATGAGTATGGATTGTCTGGCATTCCTTTCTTTCCAGAACCTGTGTACATTGCTTGTAACTTGTTCTATTACTGTGGCCGATACTGTTATACCTATAGGGATGTCTGACCCCCGTCTTTGCCTCACAGTAGCGTTCCATACATATTTGAATTTATACAACTCTTAATTTCCATGATGTTCCTTCTTTTTTTTTTTTTTCCACTCCTTTCTCTCCATGTACCTTTTTCTTTCCTGTTCTTCCCTTAACTGTGAAACCAAAAGAATTGCCTAGCAAAAATCATTGCAAGGCAGACATTCTAACCATATTTGCTCAAGTAAAGATACACAATGGCCTGAGAAGACAGAAAGAAGATTTGTTTCAATTCTGCGCTTTTGTCAAGGTAGGAAAAGAATGTTTATTCACAATTCAAAATTTAGCAACAGAACATGTTCTTTTTTTTCACCCCTACACTGGGGAGAGGGGAAGGGGGAAGGGATGAGTGGAAGGGGAAGTGTTTAAAAAGAAAAGTAGGAAAATAATCTTTTCAGAAAGAACTTTTTTGTTCAGTTTTTCAAAACTGATATTGATGTTTCAATGAATCTCAAAACTACTAGTGAATATTTTACTCTTTGCCATGTAATTTAGAACCTCAAACATCATCTAAGCCTAAGGCACTGCCATCTTATGTGTGGTGGATCTTTTTGTATATTAATTGTATTAAAAATTATAACGTGGTACCTTTAATTTAGTTTGGAGGGTTCTGGTCTATTTTGAATGTACTGACATAGTTTTCCCTGTTTATTCTGGATTTCTGATCTGTTTAGTTTATGAATAAAATATGTAGGAAGCTGGTAAGCCCCATAGACTTTTTAGCAGAATTAAGCTTGGGTTATTCAATATCAAGTTCTCTATATTCAACTTCATTGATGTACCAGGCATAGTGCCAATTTCAGCCAGCAGAGAATTTTCTCCTCATTTGAGGTTCTAACAGCTAGGTGTGCACTGCTCTTTTCCCTGTGCCTCTTCTAAATACTCTTTCATTATGTGATAATGAAAAATTATGTTACCTAGCGTAGATTAATGCTTTAATATCAAAGCATCATCTTTTTCTCTGACTGCAAATGTCCACATGCTTTATTTTTGTATGTCCATAGTTGTTTGAATGATAAAATAGACCTAGACTGAACATATGTATTTCAGATAGCAGTAAATTTAGTATTTTCTTATCTGAATCAGCTTTCACTACTACTGTACCAGTTCCTGAATATGCTTGTCTTTATCTCTGCTTTTCATGTCTACTTTTTTGACTTCTGGTTTTGGTTTGATGGGGTTTTGAAACCTATTATTAACCTTTCCCTGTTGTTTATTTATTCTGTTCCTTCCAGATTATCTAGCATGTGAGGCATAGAGAGAGTCAGAGGCTTGAATTCTCATAAAAATTTGTGTTCTTCACATTACAGTCAGTGTAAGGCTGCTCTCTCTGTGACCTTTCTTCCTTTATTAGTCTGTTTTACTTCTCAGAAAGGTAGATACTATTGCAGTGGGACATGCTTAAATTGGCTTTGCTTTTACAGCCTGTCATATATTCAAAGTTTCTTGAACTTCAGTTTCCAAATATTCTTGTCTCTAACAATCTGCTTTGTTACATCTGTACTTGCTTAATAGCTAAGAATTAAGGCATGTTGCCTTAAAGGGATTTGGTCAAAGCTCTGATGTTGTTTTAATATTCCCCCACATACAATTCTTTCTCAGTCTCCACTATTACTTGCTGCGTAATACACCCCAAGGCCAATTTAGGTTGCTTTGGAAAGCCTTGAAAGACAACAGTTAAACATTAGCAATTCATGTGAACAGCGCCTTCTAATAGCTATGCTGGAAATTTTGAAATATTTACTGGAAAACAATGGAGACAAAACATGTCCTTAAAGATTCAGTGCCAAAAGAAGACCAGTAGGCTGGCACAAAGAAAATATATTGGAAAAAATCTAAATCATATTGTTTATTTTCTCTGGTGGTGATATTATAACAGTGAAAACTAGGAAGCTTTTAAGAATCGTATAAAGAGGAAGGTATACAAATGGAAAACCAAACCAAAACAAAAACCACACTCATTGTAACCATCCTTATACAGACAATTCATAATTCAAAATATAAGTGGGAAAATATCAAGGCCTTACTTCCTGTTTACGTGAGCGCTATTCACAATTATATATAATATTACTTGCAGTCAGATATTCTTATTTTAAGTAATTGCTGACTGTCCTGTACAAATTCTGGATGCTTTTCCCCCAGCAGAATATGGAAAGGGTAACTATGCCTTTGCAAGGTGCTTATTTTCTGCAGCAAGTACTGCAGGAACAGAAAAAAAAAAAAAAAAAAAGATGCACCAAATAATGCCTCAAGCCAGTCAGTGATCTTTGATAGGACTTGCAGAATCAAGATTTCCTGTCATGCCATCAGTGAATAAGTAGTATATCATTATGAGTTAATACCTTTTCAAAGCTATCCAAAACCCAAGAATCAGCTGTATTCTTACAAGTCTCACAAAAAAAGGCTTTTAACAAGGGTGACTGCCAAGAAAAAGAGAGAACTATCAAGTTAAGTATTATAAGTAAGTTAGGTTTTACATAGACAAAGCCTGATGACATTCTTCCTACAGTACATAAACATTTAGCTAAAATAAATAATGTTAGGGCCATTAGCAGTTTTTTCAATGAAGTTTTACAGGACAAAAGGAGGATCTGGGAAGAGAGAGGATGGGAAAAGACAAATCACTACCTTAGAAAGGAAAAGAGGCCATCAGAAATTATAGGCCTGTGAGCATCACTTTACTAACAAGAAAGGTTCCAAAGCAAACTGAGAAACATGTCGGTTGTAAACACCTTGAGGGAGGTAGGTTCAAGTTGATAAGAAACAGCCATGTCTGTTAGTCATGATAGAACTGGCTCAGTGAATTGCAAAGGCAGAAAATATGATAGTTCTAATTTAACAAGTCCTGCTGAATTCTTCAAAGAAAGTTGTTACAAACTAACAGTGATCAATTCCCCCCAGAGGTAGGAAAGAAAGATCAGGGTAATTTGACCACCACATATCTGTTTTCAGGGTGATAGTAGGATAATTGTTTCCACTTACGAAAACTGATTTTTCACTTGCTTAACAAAGGCTATAGACTTTACAAGAATTGATAGACAGAGATCTCTCAGAAATAATAATGGTCACTCCTGCAATATAATCAAGAAGTAGATTATAAGATTCATACGCCTTCACAGCATTATATCTCAGCCTCATGAGGAAATTATTTTTGCACTGGCAGGCCACAGTAATTTGCAACTAAATCAAGGAGTTCTACTTCCCACTTCAGTTTTTAAATTGGGGGATCAGAAGAAAAATGAACTATTTCATTGCTAAGTACATTTTATAGTAAATAATTACTTGTGGAAGAATGAAACAATAAAACCTACTTATATGTTGCATTTATATTCTACGGTAACATATTTTAAGGGTAATCAATCAGTTCCAGAATTCAAACAATAGTAAACAGAATTGTTTTGTTTTAATGAAAAAAACCAGAAAGTTGAGAGAGATAAGTGTTGAAGATATGAAGCCCAAAGGTCTGCTTAACAGGGCTTCCCTTTGTAGAACATTTGCAACAGTGATATCACCTGCTACTCTGTTCCTGTCCCATTACTACCTGTCCTCCTCAAATATTAAATGAGTTGAATGACCCATCTCCCAGAGAGTGATAATGGAACAACCTATAATGGGAGGATAAGTTATGTGCAGAGCTCCCTGCCAGTGAACAGAAGAGCTGATGTAACTCATCATTCAGCTGCTTTCCCTCAGCTGGAAAAAATCAAAACAAAACAGAAACAACCCTAAAACCCCTGAAACTAGAAACAATAGTTGGAATTAATATTGAAGGTCTTTTCCAACCTAAATGATTCTGTAACACTATGATTCTATATTTTCATCCTCCCTTAACTCATATTAAAGGAGAATAACGTGAAGGTACACAGAATACAGAGTTATTACAGAAGGGATAAAGAGACACGAATCTAAATGTTCCTAAAATAGAAATGAATGCAGTACAATGAATAATGAAGTTTCAATCCTATAATAATATTTGTTGTCTCAAGTGAGCAGTGGGCCTTTTTGTAGATACGTGCTGTTTGCAATTTCTCATCGTATTAGCAGATTAGCATCATCATGCCTATGTTCAGCTTGGCCTAAAGCACTTTGACATTTTGGTGGCTAAATGTATCCCTCAGAGCGACAGCACACTTTTCTTGAGTTTTCTTTCTCTGAAAAGCTGAGGTGTCCAATGTTGCTCATTTCATCTGTCTGAAAATTACAAGGTTTATAGTATGATACGTTTATACAGTAGGGCTTAAGGTCAACGTTCGAGTTACAGAATTGAAAGCAAAAGGATTCAATCATTTACAGCTGGACTCTAATTGCTTATTAGTTGCTTAATCTGCATTCCAATTAAAGAAAAAATAAGATAGTGTTAGATCCATCAGAAAGGTCATAGAAACATATTCTTTAAGACAATAAAACCTAAAGAAATCCTGGAAAGCTTGTCTGCCTAGTTCTGCATGGTGTGTTATGGTCTGCAGTTGCTGTAGCTATAGAGAAACTATTCAAGTTCCTTGTTTTCTTTTCTTCTTCTTCAGTTGTATCTTAAGCTTTCAGTCTGTTACTTCATTTTCATATATAGCAATCCTGCTACAGTCTCCTCAGTTCTAGATACTTTTTCCAGACTCTTTTTTTTTTTTTTTTTCCAATTTTGCAACATCTGGTGTAGTTTTATTACTAAGATTTCCACTATCCTTGGATTTGAAGGGTGGGATGGTAAAAATAAATCATTGTTTGGCAAAGGACTCAGTTCTTCAGATGCTATTATGCCTCTCTTGTCCATACTAGTGTTCATATGTGTGAGACACCTTTGTAAGTACCCTGATGACCGGTGCTCTGCTACTCTGCCTGTAGCCTGGGATATCTATTTCACACTCTACACAACTTAAGTGGCAGCTGCTGTTTTACTCATTATGCATCAGGTACACTATCCATTACTTCAAAAACTATGGTGTGTCATCAGCTGTGAGTGGAGAATGGTAGTGATGTATTTATTAGCAAGTTGTCTTGCTTGGACCTGTCTGTAAGAACAAATTATTTCTTCATTGTGTCTTACACAGGGTTCTTCACCATGTGCTCATCTCTAAACTCTGGAATTATGTTTACTACTCTTGTAATCATTAAAATTAAAATAACTACTCAGGTCACTTTTCAGAAAAAGTGTATTTAGCAGATTCAACCTTATGACTTAGTGGCCACTGGAGACCATTAGTGTTGTATGAAATTGTTGCTTGAAAAATAGTATTTTCTTTGTACGTTGAAAACTAGACACAGCAGTTTTAGTGACATGCAAATTTTGCCTGATCTATGACTAATTATGTTGAATATAATGGATAAACTAAAAAAAGAAAGTTCTCAAATTACCACATATAACATTAAAAAGACATAAAAAGGCAAATACTGAAGCATAAAAAGACAGATGCAGAAAGAGAAAATGAAAATTAAATTGTATGCATTCCAGCTGGCTGTTATAACACCTGCTAATAGGTGTGGAAAAGTTTCTTAACTGAAATTGGAATACTTTTTTTATAAACAAGCATAAAAGCATAATGTAACAGATCATCAATATGTATAACTTGAATATGAATAAATACAATTTTAATGTTTAGAAAACACTTTATACTTCTTTTTTAATATTTTGATGCTCACAGTTCTGCCTTTAACTTTCTGTGAACTTTTGTACTTGGTAATCTATCATGCCACTATTATTTTTATTGTCTTTTGTTTACTTTATTAATAAATTTCAAATTCCAAGGCAGGATTCCAATTAAAATGTGTCCCAACAGCAGAAGCAATATCACAGTGATAGATTTGCCACAACTCATTGAAATTTCTTATTTCTTCGTATTACAGTTGGCAGTGGAGAATAGATTAGTTTTGTAGGCATCAGCTGGTTGTGTACCTTTATACACACAGCTTAACGCCTTTACAAAGTAAAAAGAAGCTACTCTAAATGAAAGATTATATTGCATTTTGTGATAGGAAAACAATATCACTAGTAATTATATAGCCTTTCATTTTAAAAATAGTGATTCAGGGAACCTCTCTAAACCTTTAAAAATACTAAAAAATTCATGGCAAACTTATTGTTTTTAAAGTGTTCTTGAAGTTGTAGATGGTCATAAAATAGTGAGACTAGGAAATACACAAAATAGCAGACATGATGTTTTTCCTTGGTACCTCAAAGCATCTAAGCATCTTTCTTTTTTTTTTTTTTTTTTCTGCATTGCAGTGAATGAGCTTGTAAATTAATTGCACCATTACAGCAGTATGTTACCTATTAATTTCTGATACTTGTTACCATACTAGCTAAGCAACTCAGTGCATAATTCAATTTCCCTCAAAACTGTAGTGTGATATAATATCTCTTTTGAGAACAGGGAACTAAGAATCATTTCTGTGGCTGAAATACCACTGAGGTGCTCTGTGGTGAGTCTTTTTGGATCTTCCATTTGAAATTTGCTCATATGAAAACCAAGCTGTACAAGGGAGATAATGTGCACACGAATATGGGCCTAGATTTTGAAAAAATCTATACTGTTATCCGTCTATTGGCATCTTCTTTCACCAAGGACTTAGCAGAGAAGATAAGGACTACACTGGTAGTGATACATGTACATAAAGCACATATGTACCCTAAGAGCCAAAGCTGAGGTCTTGAAAACCTCCACCTATTCCAATGAAACTTTGTCAGGCAACATACAGCTAAGTAAAAAACTGTTTGCACCAATTTTTTCATTTATTTTTTTCAGTCTTACTGTGTTTAGACTCTTTAGCCTAAAGGTCAGTCCTTACCCCAGCAAGGAGGATTCTTCTGCTGAAGGCCTCAAAACCTCTAGGCACGCTCAGATCGCTGCTAATGCTTAGATGTGATATCAGACAGTGAAGAAGGGTGATGAGTGGGGTGGTGTTCCCTTTTATGTAGTAACATGCAACTAAAGCACAGGCAAGAGCACCTTTATTTGTCTTCAGGCAAATTCAGGCAAGAGCACTTTCCTTGTGAAGAAATTGCTAGGATCCTAGGAACTTGCATAAGTTGTATGTTGCAGAGTTTCTTCTTGTGAGCAATCCAGCCTCTGACTTAGCCTCACTCGAGTAGTGAGCTGAGGGCTTCACAGGCTACTGAAAGGGTCAACACAGGATGCCTACGTGCGGACATGAAGAGGACGTTGCCTTGGGGAGGCACTGAGCAGGCTTACCACAAAGGCACTGAGCACCGCAATCAGGCACTGAGCACCTGCATTCAGGGTTCCACAAAGGCACTGAGCACCCGATTCAGGTTGCCACAAAGGCACTGAGCAGGATGTCGGCGCCAGATCAGATTACCACGGAGCAGGCCTTGCTTGCAAGGCCTGCGCCTGTTGCTATGGACGTTTCATATGTTAACCAATCAGATAACGACTGTTCCAGTACTTTGTAACTTTTCTATAAAAGCTGGTGCTTGCGTTTAATAAATTGTCAACGTTCGATCACATTGGTCGTTGCTGCGTTGTCCATGTTCTCCCGCCGCAGTTGTAGGAGTTTGTATCTCATTTAGCAGCTATCTTCCAAACCACTGCATTCAACAGTTGGAATTTGTCCTCATTTATGAGACTTTTATGGATAAACAGTTAGTAGGGCTCTTCTCTCTCAAGCAGCGTAACCTTTTCCAATTTACCTGAAAAAATAATGACAACAAGATATGTTCTGTTCTTGATAAATGATCAAGAAAATAGAGGTGGATGTTTCTACATGAGTAGAAGGATTTTTCTAAATGGCTGTTAGTAGTACATAAAGTTGAAAGTACTTTGATCCTTTTGTCTTTCATTTTTGTGAAAGATTAGTAGTTAAAATAGCTTTGTGCATCAGCATAGTTTCTGTTCTAAAGGAAAAATCCTTCTCCAAGACTAGTATCAAAAATTATATTACTGGCTGCTGTTCCCCATACATTAACATAATGTGGCAAAGGACCACAATATCCTAAATTGTGGTATTGGTGAGACAGCAGAACTGTCACTCCTTAAATAGTAAGAATAGTGTTTTGTACATTCTTTTCAGCAGCATTTCAAGAATTTTGATGAGCATGTTGTCATCACTAGCTGGTGATGGCTTTTGTCTTTGTCTGCCTGATAGGTACAGAAACAAAACAGAATTGGACTGCAGCAAAGATAGGAGCAGAACTTTTTGGACTTCAAACTAAGTTTTGATTCCTGTCAGAACCAGTGACTGACAAAAGAATATAGGAGTAAAAATATGCTTCCTTGGTGGTATATCTTTAGAATCTTAAATATCTTTATCATGTTTTCTACAGCAAAATTATTATTTCAGACTGGTGTTGTTTTTCTTTCCCAGGACTATTTTTAATGCAGAAATACTTTTGAAGTCTGTTTTGGCTGTACTTCAAAGAAGGTGGCAGCATTGCCTTGAAGAAAGTAAAGAAATCTGAGAATTCGGAATTTATACATATTATCATGTCTCTACCAGTGACTCATTGGGTACTTGAGTGAACAAGTGGCTTGTGTATGTGCCCGATCAAGAAGTCAGGCAGTTTATAGGATTAGATTGAGCTCTCACCCTCAATTCACTTTTTTTTTTTTCTCCCAGATTTTGAGGGGAAAATTGTTTCACTGAACTGCTGATGGAATTAATTAATAGTCTGTAGTTTGTCAAGGACAGTAGTCTTATGGCTGCTAGAAAAGCAGTTTTCAAAACTTCTATCTTCCACTAACGGTAAAACTTTGATGAGAAATCCACTTTCCCACTCCATTTTAATCTCACTATAGAAAGATGCTTGTCATTACTTCTGAGATACCACCTGTTTCTACTATGGAGTAGGATAACTGAATTGCTAAAACATCATTAGAAACAACTGTTGAGATTAAGAAAGACACAGAAAAACACTGTGTTAAGTGTTGCAAAAGATAATATATTCAGTATCAAGCTGGAAAATGGAAAAGCACATGAAACGTAAGAGCTAAAATGCAGTGGTAAGACATAATAAGATTCTAGATCTCATGCAGCAATGTATGATTTTTTTCAATATATATAGATAATGTAATCTATCATGTGTGGCATATCGGTGAAATAATATTATCTTCTCTTCTGAATTTTTAAATATGATAATGAAAAACCACAATGAAAACATGTAAAATAAAAAGGGATATATTCATAGCAACTTTTTAGTCAGAGGCCAACTTTAAAACCATAACAATAAACAAATTTTGTATTTTGGGTATCCAGTACACTTTCTGCACTTGTTCATGGTGGTGCTTTTAAAGCAATCTCTGTTTGAGAGACTGAAATAGTCAGGTGTGAAAAAGCTAGTCATAACCTGAGGGCTTTAATTTAGCATTCTCAGGAAGTTAGTGATTAGCAGAAAGAACTTAATTAATGATTCCATCAAGATTGACACAATTAACATAGGCTGTATTGCATCTTTCACTACTTGTCAACAATTTATGCCCCCATTGTCAACAATTTATGACAAATTTTCTTCCTTTTTGATGTTACAAAATATTTTGGATCAGTTTGTGTGTTTATGTCTAATTTAATTATATTCTAGAAATGCAAATCACTTTTGTATACTGTACAATATACAAAAATTTAGGTATCTAATGTGCTCACAAAAGTTTCAGTGAAAATTTTGTTGCACTTCGTTACATTTCATAGCTGGGTTTTGTTTTGCACTACCTGAATAAGTGAGAGTTTTAATTCATCTGGAATTCAGATGGCCAAACTACAAGCAGGTATAGGCTGCTCGAGATTGCTCTTCGCTGAACTGGAGTGACGTCACAAAAAGCCTTCTGTTCAGGAAGTCAGAAACGTTTGTTTGCTTGGAGGCATCCTGGCATGACTGGCAAATCACAGATGAAGACATTGTTTGAGCTTTGTTCTCTAATCTTTATCATCTACTCGTGAATTCCTTGTCCTCTTCTTGCTAGTAATAGTACAAAGCTACACTGAAGGTCACAAGACAGTGCCAGGAAAACTTTGGAATTGATTTTGATAAATGCTGCTGTTGCAATATATCCCTCATGCTTGTATTCCACCTAAACCTCTACTTTGGGACCAATTACAGTGATAAAAATCTATCTCAAGTATATTGTATTATTATCTTGCATTTTCTGTAGACTTTGCTGAGGAGAGCTTATTCTTTGCCCTTGCTTAAAATTACAGTTCTCAGTCAAGCAGAGATTTCTTTGTTGGATTTTATTCATGTGATGCCTCTCACAGTGTGCGAGGTTTGTTGATTTTGTGTATTTATTTTGTTGTTTTTCTTTGTTTGTTTATTTCCTGTAAGAATTCTGAATTTCTTGTAGCAGCTTCTTTTTAATTTTGATATGACCTTCAGAAAGGACATATGCAGATGAGGGCAGCATCTATAATAATGGCTGTTGTTGAAAGCTTATTGAATAAAGATTTCTGCCAACCAATTTTCCTTTGTAAAAACTGACAACAATATGGCTCCAGAATTGCAGTATACTAATCATCAGAAACATTTATATTCAATATGTCTTCTGTGTATATTGATATATACATGTTAGTGTTGTTGAAATATTATAAGTGATGCCTAAAGATGTTAGAAATATTCTGGTGTGTTTTTTTTTTTTTTTTCTCCCCCAAGTTTCTAATATGTATATTTTTAAGTCTTCTAAAAAATAAATGAATTTTGGGATATTTGAGAAAGAAGACTTATTGTGTGTAGTACATTTTGTCTTACTACAGATCATTAAAAAGCCCTACACATCCCAATTCCAAGTAACTTCAGACCCACATTGTCCTGTGTTCAGCAGTAGCTGTCATTTTTCTCCTTCTTAGTAGCTGGTGCAGTGCTGTGGTTTTTTACTTTCAGCCTGGGAACAGCACTGATAACCCTGATGTTTTTAGCTGCTGCTAAGTAATGTTTACTCTGACCAAGGACTTTCTGAGTCTCATGCTCTGCCAGGGAGAAGGGGAAGCTGGGAGGAAGCAGAGACAGGACACCTGACCCAAACTAACCAAAGAGGTATTCCATACCACAGCATGTCATGTCTAGGAAATAAACTGGAGGCAGTTAACAGAAGGGCTAGGTGGCTACTTGGGTCAGGCTGGGTATTGTTTGGCAGATGGTAAGTGCTTGTATTCTCTTCCCTTGCTGTTTCCCTTATCATTATTAATTATTGGTGGTAGCAGTAGTGGTTTGTGTTATACCTTAGTTACTGGACTGTTCTTGTCCCAACCTGTAAGAGTTGCATTCTTTCGATTCTCCTCCCCATCCCTCTGGGAGGTGGGGGGAGGAAGGGGGGGAAGTGCGGGAGGGCTACATGGCTATTTTTCCAACTGGGTTTAAACCACAACACATATGTATTACTGGAACTTTCGACAAGTTATTTATGATAAGGCATAGGATTGTTAGAGGTTTTTTGCAAGGTAGTGAAATGTGATATAAATTTCATTTTTTGATGTTATAGTTTTTTTCTTTAAACTAAAAATACTCAGAAGAGCTAAGGTCTGGTGTGTTTTTTATTTTTGACAGAAAATATTAGGTATGTAAATATTTAAGGAAGAGCTGGTCCAATGATTTCATGTCATTCATAACAAGCTTTTTTATGCTATGAATGTATAAAAATCAATTCTTAAAAGTGAAAAGCATATTTTATTATGCATGTATGCAGTTGTTATCTACTAGCTGCTGTTGGAAAAAAACTTTGCAGTTGAAGTATTTCTTTTCTGTATATAATGCAAACATTTGAATAGTGGACAATTGAAATATTGAGAAAGAAAAAAGATTATTCAGTTGGAGTATCCTAGCAACTGAGAAATACCAGTATTTTAGGCTGACAGAAGAAAAAGTGACACTGTTTGAGAGATCCATTATAGATTTTGAACGTATTATAAATATATTCTCCATCTGTTTGCTTTTTTATTGACTAATTTGTTGCAAAGCAGTTCTTATTTCCTTTGAATCATGTGTTAAGAGATACTGTTATTTTCTGTGGAAAAATGCTTTTTAGCTTATAAATGGATATCTTCATTCTAAACTATACTTTCTGCTAAAGTATCCCCTCTTAAGCAAAGGGAATTACTGAGAACATCAAGTCATGACAACAGATATTTGTGTGTATCCTGAACTTTTCTTCATGAACAGGTAAGCTGGTCATGAAGACTCTGAAAGAGAGAAAGCATGAAACATAATTTTAGAATTACTTTAAATTGACTGAAATAGCCATCAGTAACAGTAGTAAAACAATTAAAAATTCAGAACTCTTAAATTACTACATTTGGTTGTACCTTTTCCACGTCAGTTCACTCCCTTTTGGACTTCACATTGTCAAAGAAGTTATTGGTTTCCTTAAGAAAACAGCAGAAATCTTCTTACTGATTTGGATGAGTGTTGGATTTTGCTGGAGCTTGTGTTTGCATCCCCGTGTCTTTGTGAAGGCAGATCCAAAAAACAGTTCTGTCCTTGGTCATTCCAATTCACAGGTATGGTCTGGATTTTAGGGTGTGGTACAGAGTGAATATTTCTATCAGACTCAATAGCCACTAGGTCTTGAAGTTTCTTATTCATTAGGTATTTGAATTTTTTGTTTCTCCAGCTGAGGAGAAACAGAGTTTTAAAAGAAAAAGACAGTTCAGACAATCTGTTTTTTTTCAGTCAGCTTCAACAAGTGATGTTTTCTTCTACTCTTTTGATTACATTTATTAATAGGATGTTTAAAATTCATTCATTAATTAACATCAATCTTAGAAAGATCCATCAAAGCATACAAACCATAAAAGTAATCAACAGTCCAAATATTTTCAGTGCATATTGTGAATTATGGTAAATATTTGGATATAAGGGGAAAATAGTTATTACAATTTTTTTTTAATTTATACCAACTACCTTAGCTTACAGTTTGTGAAACAACAGATATAAAACAATATTTCACTGCTTTAAAAATTATTCCAGGGATAATCTGTATAGCATTGAACTCTACAATTTTTTTATGGTTCAAACTCATATAAAAAATACCTTGAAGCAAAGAATATTTTCATAGCACATTACATAATAGACTAGGTGTGAAATTAGTTTTATGGTGAATGGACACCCTGAAGGTTGTTAGCCTTTTATGTACAGCTTCCCTTATATAGTTACATTAGTATTTTTTCATAGATAATAAAGTACATTTTAATGAATAAATTATTCTGAAAGTATATAGAGAAATTCTTTAATTTATCCTCAAATATTTTCACACTTTTATATTCATAAAAACTTAGAAAAGTGCATAATTACGTTGTTTACACTTATTAAAATGACAAGGAAAAGATGCAACTTTGGTTTTGTTGAAGTTTCACTTTTGTGTCAGTTCTACAATTTGAGTTTGTTAATATCTCTCTGGTATATTATTTTAGTTCTCCTGAAAAGGGATTAGGAAGCTTTCTAAAGTTATTTTTATGTTACAGCATTTTTCTAATGCGTCTATATGAATTCATCAGTGCTGCTGCAAAGCTTTTGAATTTATCTTCCCCAGCTTCTCAATCCCAAGAAAAATGTTTTTTTCTATCTAAGTTATTCTGTAAAGCTGAATTTCAGTTGTAGTCAGACATAAGAAGCCACCTATGTACCAAGTTATTTAAACTTGTCATTTTTGCATAAGGTAGTTTCAGATAAATTTACTTAATCTGAATATTCTGATTATATAGCATGAAAAACTGAAAATCTCAAAACAAGCAGAACATTCCAGACAAAGACCAAATTTGCTAATTGATGAGATTGCTTTTTGCTGAAAAATGTCTATTTGCTAGGACAGAACAATTTCCTGTAAATACACTAATTTCAGTCTAACTTCCTTAGCTCTAGCAGTTTAAGACTGTAATAAATCCAATAGTTCAATAACTGAAAATTACTGAAACAGTTATGTGGCAGATATAAGGGTTTTTTTGTTCTCCACTTGATTCACATCTAGGTTTTAAACCACAACTCATCCTGGCATCTTCTACCAACTTTTTATGTACCTCTCCCATTTCTGATGTTACACCAAGGGAATTGCTATCTGGTCACAGGTTAAACCCTGTAATGGAATGGATTTAGATTGCTTATACATATAAGCAATATAGATGAGTGTGTGTGTGTATTTATTTTCCTAATGTAGATATCTGTGTGACTGCAGCATCAGTTTTGCTGGCAGAAGGACACACAGAGTGTGGGGTGGGCAAAGTGAATGGTGCTGCAGTTGGCTCAGGAGCTGAAAGCAAAGCTTGTGAAGCTAGTCTTTCCAGTCTCGGTATTTTTAAGCATTAGACTGTTCTGTGATGGCACTTGAAATGGTTTGATACTGCTGTAATGGGAACACTAAAACTCTCAAATTCAACAGCTAGACAATCATTTCTCATTGATTTCTGTTATACATTTTATGTCCTTGACTTAGATTTATATCCAATTTCCAAGTGATGTCAGAGCAAGTTCTGTCTGAAAAGTATGCAGAGAGCATGCACTCAGCATTTTAGAATTTTTCAGTATAGATTAGTAGCTAGACATTAAGTTTTCCTTAACAGTTGCAAAATAGGTCATAGATAATAACTATAAGCCCTAACCATTTCTATTTGGGCCATGTAATTTCCTATTAAGGTGCTGGTTTGGTGGTTTCATGACATGTTTAATCTTTAATAGAAATATTTATTGTTAATTTAGGAGCATCTCTTGCTATAGGACACTTCATATTCTTTCTGTAATTTCCCTATACTGACATAAATCTGACTATAGGAAAGTCCTGCAGAAAGTCCTCTGGGGAAGACCAAAACAGTCAAAAGCAGAACACTTCTCTACCTTGAGAAAAATTGCAAAAGGCAGTGCTGTCCAGAAAGCAGGAGTAGTTTGTGCTTGTACTCAGTCAGTGCATACCTTTTGACAGTCTTTGCCTCAAGCACTGCTATCAAGACTCCAGTGTAAATTAAAACTGATCCTGACCAGTGGAACTCCTAAGAAAGGAAAGACAGATTTGTGTTTTCTGTCTTGAGAGTGGTTTGGAGTTGAGTTGTATTTGCACTTCCCTGTACAAATTGCATGAAAATTCACCCGACAATTGCAAACTTCTCAATTCAAGCACCTAAAAATTTACCTGAATTTCTCATTTATAAAACAATTTTCATGGTGTCTCTGGCACCACAGTAAACTGAATGCATGTAAAAATGATATTCTATAATAGCATTTCATATGTTTTTTTGCAACAGCTGTTTTATCCATGTGTGGGGCAGGGAAGGGAAACAACAAACAAACATAAAATAAAAAACAAAACAAACAAACCGACCTAACTTTTCTAGGGATTTGGATTTTTCTCTCTGTAGGAGTATTTGTATGTTACAGAGGATAAAAAAAACTCACAGGCCTAGGTACCTACTTCTAAAATAAGTTCATATTAAGTGATCATTACAGAACAAACGTGTAAGAAAAAAATCTGCTTTGGCTAGTGCATTTCAATGGAGTGTAGAATATACTACGCAATGAGATGTGTTCATATAGTTAAAAAAGTCAGATGACATGGGGAAAAGAGGTAGGAGAGATTACTTTCATCAGCCGTGTACCTGTAGGCAGTAAAGTTGCCTTTTGAAGGCTTAAAATCTCTAGTCAGAAATTTAAGAGGAAAAAAAGAAGAGAAAAAAAAAGTATCTAATTTCAATCTTTATTCAGAGAAGAAATAAAACAAAACGTCTGTAGAGAAATGAAGGTTATTTATTATCAGTGAAAAAGGCTGTTGTACAGATAAGTGTAATTAATTTAGTTAGTAGCCTAGAAGATGTGGTAAGTGTATAATAAAAGGTCGTTACATTGATCCCTTTAAGCAGCTGCTAAACTGTGTGGAATTTGAGGGTTGTGTTCCAATGATGGTGCAAGCTGGAAAGAGAAATTAATATGGTCTCTTTAAAGGGAGTAGATAACCACTCTGCTTTTTTTTCTGATGGTTCAGAATGGAGATGCTAGTGATCCAGCTTCAGCCTTAATGTAAATCAGCATTGTTTACCTGTTTTTCCTGCAGTCTTATTGATTCATTGCTCTTCTTGTTTCCATCTCTGCAGCAAAGAGTATCAGAAGGCTCATGCAGTCTAGTCTCTTTCTAGCAGTTTAAGAACTTAATCCCTAATAAGGAAACCTTATTAAGAACCCAGTTCTAATAAAGAAATCTGATTCTCTGGTTTTGTATTATAATGCTGCTACATAAACTTTATATGGGCAAGACTGATGTCTTTGTTGCATAGTAATTGGAAAAACTCAGAAAGAATGAAAAGGATGAAAACTTGATGAGTTTATTTAAGGTAGGGATAGTAAATTAAAAAAAAAATAAATAAAAAAAGAACAGCAAAAAAACCCCAACCAAACCAAAACACAAGGACAACTAAATCAAACAAGTAATTACATAATTTAAAGTATCATAGTGCAAAACCAAAGTACTAAAAATCAGGGAAAGGATCAGTAATAAAAATCAAGGGCAAAATTAAACTAGAAAGATTTATGGATAATTCAGTTCTATAAAAAAAGTTTAAGTAGAGGTGAAATTTCTTATATAATTTAAATTTTGAAATTATTTTAAAATTACTTTTTCAAAGTTTTTTTTAGTTTTATTTTTGCAGTGTCTGATTTTAGAATTTCCTTTGCATAGATGTCCTTACCATGTGTAGATGCAGCCTTCCTATGCAAGTCTTTCTGCATAAGTAAAATTGCATGGTGAGAACTGAAATCTTATATTTCATTACTGTGGTAGGAGCTTTGCATGCACAAAGAGATATAATTTGCTAAAATATGTAGCTTAGACTACCAATTCCATCACAAGTATGTCTCCTCTGAGTTCTCTTACTGTCAATATATTGTGCAAGCAGTATTCCAGTCCCAGATAGACTTTTCAAATACAAAATTACAATTAATTATTTATGCATCAATATAATATAAATGACACTGTCATGGGTTGGGCATTCTGTTAACTAAGATAAAACTAAAGGAAATTATATTTCTACAGTTACTGAAAAGTTCTTCACCTTCTATTTACTTTTAAACTAATTTATTCTCAAACTGATCTTGAATTGCAGAACTTTTACAGGGTTTGATGAGATTCCATTTCTGTTTCTGAGTTTGCCACTGGTTTCTGGGTGATTTTAAAATATAAGGTGTGAATTTATAAACTTCCACTATTAAAAAAAAAACAAAAAAACAAAAGACCTCATGCTTAACACATTTTCAAGAAATACATTATTCTCTGAAGGACTTTTTGAGACAGATACCCACATACTGTATTCATTTCTATGAACTCATCCATTGCAGTGAGTATAAAACGAGATTATAAATCATTAACTTTCACATCAAGCAGTCAGTGCTTAGGATTTCCAATCATTAGGGAATATTCTTACTTGCCTAAGGATGTCATTTAAGGCAACTGTTAGAAGGTGAAGAATCATACTATGGGAAAGAGATTCATAAAAACTTAACTAAGAGACCCAAACATCACTGCGGAATTCAACTTTTAACCATTTAGTGAAAAAGTTATGCATGCTTCCAATTGCTGATCTAAGCAGCAGAATGTTTCAGTGCATGATTCATTTTACTTTAAGTATATATAATGTTCTTTTTACAAAAAACTTGACTTTTTGGTCTGAAAAAGGCCAGGAATATGGGAGGGAAAAAGAACTGGATCTTCTAATTATGTCTCTGATAATTAGACTGATTACTGAATTTTCAGTAGGATAATATTCATTGCATTTAGCTTTGAATATGTGTTATTTCATTCAGACTTACTACAGCTTTTAGAAGAAAAAAGTTTAAGTGTCCAGCTGGAGACCAGTAACGAGTGGTGTCCCCCAGGGATCGGTGTTGGGACCGGTCTTGTTCAACATCTTTGTGAGTGACATGGACAGTGGGATTGAGTGCGCCCTCAGCAAGTTTGCCGATGACACCAAGCTGTGTGGTTCGGTTGATACATTGGAGGGAAGGAATGCCATCCAGAGGGACCTTGACACGCTTGTGAGGTGGGCTGATGCCAACCTAATGAAGTTTAACCATGCTAAATGCAAAGTCCTCCACCTGGGTCGGAGCAATGCCAGGCACAGCTACAGGTTGGGAGGGGAGGAGATTCAGAGCAGCCCTGCAGAGAAGGACCTGGGGGTGTGGGTTGATGAAAAAATGAACATGAGCCGGCAGTGTGCGCTTGCAGCCCAGAAGGCCAACTGTATCCTGGGCTGCATCAAAAGGAGCGTGACCAGCAGGTCGAGGGAGGTGCTCCTGCCCCTTTACTCTGCTCTCGTGAGAGCTCACTTGGAGTATTGTGTGCAGTTCTGGTGTCCTCAACATAAAAAGGACATGGAACTGTTAGAACAAGTGCAGAGGAGGGCCACGAGGATGATCAGGGGACTGGAGCACCTTCTGTATGAAGATAGGCTGAGAAAATTGGGGCTGTTCAGCCTGCAGAAGAGAAGGCTGTGTGGAGACCTCATAGCAGCCTTCCAATACCTGAAGGGGGCCTATAGGGATGCTGGGGAGGGACTCTTCATGAGGGACTGTGGTGAGAGGACAAGGGGTAATGGGTTTAAACTTAAACAGAGGAGGTTTAGATTGGATATGAGGAAGAAATTCTTTACTGTGAGGGTGGTGAGGCCCTGGAATGGGTTGCCCAGGGAAGTTGTGAATGCTTCATCCCTGGTGGCGTTCAAGGTGGGGTTGGACATAGCCTTGGATGGCATGGTTTAGTGGGAGGTGTCCCTGCCCATGGCAGGGGGGTTGGAACTCGATGATCTTGAGGTCCTTTCCAACCCTTACTATTCTATGATTCTATAATAAATACAAAAACTAGTAATATTTGTATTTGTGATATAAATCAATATTTATAACACAAATATTAATATAATATTTGACATACAATATGACAAGTCCTGAGAGGACCGCTGTCTCTAACAGAACTGGTAATAAAGTATAATAAATTAAAAAAAAACCCTGAAATTAAACCTCTGTAATTAATCCTGTCCAACTCGTTTTCACACTAAGATTACAAATTTCCATTCATATTTTAGATATTAACTTTTGGTGAAAAACATGTTTTACTTAGACTCTTGTAGGTCTGCCTGAAAGCCACTCTAAAGGAAGAGGAGGCTGATAGTAAACCCTGGCAATTTAATGTGAACTATAGGCCCTGGGTACTTATCTGTGGAGGTCTGCAGTTCAGCCTTTTCAGATGTTCACTGTGATCATCCCCTAATTGGAGGTTTGATTGATCTGAACTACCGTGGGGCAACCTAACCTACTAGTAGAAGAATATTGTGCTCATGCCCTCTCTACTTGATAAACAGAGGGGCAACAAGAAAGCCTAGCTCATTAAGTATCACTCTCAGCATTGCCATACCCCATTTTTCCAAGCAGTTAGCTTTTGCACAATCATTCTTTGTTAGACTTTATACAGACTACTATTGTGAAGAAACACAGGGTGCTTTCTGGGCTATTTCTGCTCTTACTTTTGTGTCATTTGGGTGCAAAAGGGTTCTTCAGACTGAAACTATGTTTGTTCTTTGTGTTTGAAGAAGTGAGAATCTAAACTAGTAACTTTAATAATATCTAAGAACACGTACTGTGAGACAGTGAAAGCCAGCCATGGGAGACTAAAGATTTCAATAAAAACACTTGCAGAATTATCAATAGCACACCAGGTATAAGAGAAAGCAGAGAGAACTGTGTTTTGTAGTAGGGGAAATAATAACAATTAAGGTGACTGTTCTGTTAATAAATAATAAATCAACAAGAGAGTTCACTGGTAATAATACTGCTAAAGAGCAGAAAAGAGACATTGTCTGTAAAGTAAGGATTTTACACAATGTGAGCAATTTAACAGACCTCTGAAGATTTTGCTGTAGTTGATCAAAGAGAATTTTATGATCAAAGGTGTTATTTAGAGGTTTAAAGGAGTACTAAGAAAATAACCTTTATTGAGTGAGCATAAACTCAACATGTAATTTATGACCGCTAACAGCATAAAATCCTATATTGTAGATAAAAATAAAAGATAAAACCAGTCTGTAGTACAGGCTAAGGGGAGAAAAAACCTTTGTTTTATGGAAAAATAAAAAAGGAATGGGACAGCCTTGAGAGAGATGTGTATGTATTTGAAATGACTGACAGAAGATATAGGATAGAAGAAAACAGAGGTTTGGACTGTGTTTTGTTTTCTTGCACAATTGATGATCCTTTGCTATTGGAAGGAAAAAGAGGCTCTCTAAGGTGATCTGGTAAAAACCTAGCTTTCCAGAAACATGGGTTCTCAAAAACATGCAAAAGAAGATAGTGCTGATGGAATTTTGGAGTAATCTTCAAATAAATGAGAGTTAACTGGCTTCTCACAAAGATTCAAAGATTGGCTGAGGATTCTCAGTGCAGAACTCTATAAGGAAACAC
Source organism: Amazona ochrocephala (assembly GCA_039720435.1). Lineage (NCBI taxonomy): Eukaryota > Metazoa > Chordata > Aves > Psittaciformes > Psittacidae > Amazona > Amazona ochrocephala. Next base: position 71,606,835 of record CM077879.1, read on the forward strand.
ATTCCCCAAGCTCTGTGATGCAAAAATCTCACAATGATGGAAATAACAATTTCAAATAGTATGTTTTAAGATTTCATTTTTACTTACCTAAGACTAGCCACTATTGAATTACTGAAATAAATCTCAAAGAACCTCCTGGTAAAATGCACCTACAAATGAAAAAATCATGGATCAGTTAATGTGTCCATCTTCTTTATATAAGCCAGTGCTGATAACCAGGTAGATGTTAGATTGTGATCCAGATCTAATTCTGAACACAGCAGACCAGATTTAAACCTCCTGTACATATTAAAAGAAGCTGTGTTAGCCCAAGAATTGATACACTTAATAACACACTGCTGAATTCACCAATTCCTTTCTGCATTTGTTACTTGTGCTGTAGGGTTATTCACACATACCATGTTATTTTCAGAGGGGTCTGATCCTGCTGTTTCCGTTCCTACACATGCTCTGCTTCTGAAGATATAACACCTGGACTCTAGGGAGATGGCAGATGATTGTTTGAAGGTACAAGGAGAAACATGCTCACTCCTGCAGCCCTTCTGCTTCTATAACAGAGGTAACTACATGAATAAAAACCAGAAAACCCAGCCATCCTTACCACTAAGCCACTTATTTAGTATTTATTACATGACAAATAATATTCCATTGTAGTTTTACCAGGCCCCTCCACATAACTTTTTATTTAAAGGTATTGATAGCATAACTCTGAGTCACAACCCTAGTGAATCAAGAACGCTATATTCTCAGCTTACATGCAGGCAGAACCTTAAATATTCACATCCTTGTATAGATTTAGCTAATTTACACTTACCTCACTCTGTGGAGTATCATCTTAGTGTAAGAAACATTTGCCCATCAACTGTCTCTAGGTAAATTTTGGGGATAATTAATAATGTAAAAAAAAAAAATGAAAAACAAAAACCAAACCCAATCAAAAGAACAACTCATGGCTACCCTTTGTAAATAACAAGTACATAAAATATAAAATTTTATTTAAAAGGATATTGCAATAATTTGTACAAAAATAATGCTTAAGAAAATATGCACGCTATCTTGACAGAAGGGCTTAGAGATTTCAGTGTCTTAATGATTTAGTAACTTACCAGCTAAAAGGTGAATATCACAAATTATCTAGCAAAGAAACAATATATATTCTGATGGGTAGAAGGTCATTAAGTGCCAAAAGTTCCATTGCAGTTTCATGATTGAATAAGTTACAGGGAGAGGCTTGGATCATGAGAACACAACTAGTCTTACACTACTAGCAGTGGGTGGAAACGCATGCCGCACATTTCCTGGACATATAATCCAAGGAAAGAGAACAAGTGAAAGACATCAGTGATTAGCAATGCCTGGCTCACAAGCCTGACATCTGTGGTGTATTATGAAGTCAGATCTCACCTGTTTCATTTAGATAAAGCTGTATACATTAAAAACCTGAAATTAGAAGTCAATATTTTTACTGCTTTATGAAATGTGTGTTCATCTCTTTTATCTGTTTCCCTTTCCCTTTATCCGTGGTTACATAAGTCTTTGTTAGTCCATAAAAAATAGGTAACAAATGGCTAATGAAATAGACAGTAGTTACTCTATGTTAAAAATAATGCTCTTCCAAAACAATTATTCTGAAATGTGTTAAAATAATCTCTGTATTTTAAAGGAATGGGATAATAAGAATGAGGTACAATAACTTGCAGTGCAAATAATATTACCTGATGATATTAACTGAGTCAATGTATGGTTTTGTTCCTCAATTTATTTAAACTTTCCAATTGCACATAGTGGGTAAAAAGAAGTGATTAAATAATCCTGGAAGAAGAAACCATACCCAGAACTCTCCAGCTCCAGGTGAGTGCTCTAATTGCCCTACTAGAGAGTCATTGCAATTGCTGTACTATTGCTCCTCCTTCCCAACCCAATAATTTTTTCATTTTTTGTTCCATTTTAGCACAACTACAGTAGCAGGGTGATGAATGCCTCTGTACTTCTGTGGAAACCAAGAGTGGAAAATGCCCATAAGCCTAAGTAGAGTTCATGGCTCTAACGTGAGAGGAGAGAGAGGTGTTAGATCTTCTTGGACTTTTAATTACTGGAATATATTACTGCCTAACAATTATGATCCTCTGCAAAAATTGTCCCTCGGCAGGTAGCATTGCAAGCTTCATTGCAAAACCAAAGCAGCTTCACTTTCATTTTGTGAGGAACCTTGTAGAGTTTGTGTGTCAAGCATGTTCTGGAGATAGCTTACTGTACTGGTCAGAAGAATCTGTCTTCCAGAACTCAATCTGGGGAACCTGAGCTTGCTTTCTATGTCTTCTTCAGGCCATTTTAATTCAGGATGGGCAAAAGTGAGATTTTGAAACTAATAACTACTGACTGGGAGTCATTCAAGTTTCATGACTAGTTTTCTAAGCTACGAGTCCTTCTATTTTAGACCAGGGTATCCTTTCCAGAAACAGTCTTATGTATGATGCTGAATATGAGTCTTGCTTTGGATTTTAGTCGCTTCTTTTTAGCTTAAAGCACAAGCAAGCAACATCATCAATAGTAAGTCATCAACTCCTTTTCAATAGAGGCTGTTACATTCTGAGGTAGAGAGAAACACCTTTGAGCAGGGAGAAACTCTTTACACTGCCAATCACAAGTCTCAGGTGAGTGCACCAGGTCCCAAATGAATCTGGCACTTGCCTGTGTGGAATTTTTTTCCCTGTTCTCCTGTCAACCTCTGACTCTCAGAGAAGTAGTACTGAAAAGTGCTAGAACAGCACATACTGGTCTTATGTGAGAGGTGGCAAATGTCACATTCTGCTTGGAGGAATTGCTCTTAATTGTCACTTCTTAGCTCAGGCCAATACTTCACCATGTAAGTACCTCCAATTTGTTCAGATTCCAAGTGAAACAGGTTAGCTTAAGCTAGAGCTCCAAAACAAGTAAAGACACTTGACAGCTGGCATGAGTCAAAGGGATGATGTTGCAACTTAGAGTTTTGCTTCTTACAGCTCATTCACAGACCATAATGACCTGAGCTATAAGCTGATTGGCTCTACTTCTAAGTGAATACCTTAATCTCCAACATTACTGAGAAAGAAAAATGTGAGCAGTTGGAAGACTGACATGGAAGAACCATGCACATTGGAAGTGTAACTAAGGGCTTTCCTTGCAAAATGCATTTGCTGAATGACCTTCTGTCCTATACATGTTAACAGGACATCAGTCCAAGAACTCTGTTGATAATCAGTTTTTCTTTAATATTTTGATTTTGTAAGCTCCAGAATTCAGTGCATAAATGCCTGGGGTTTTATTATGTGCTGGAATAAGTGGGTAAAATTACAGAGTTTGCTTTATGGAACCCTATGGAGCAAGGGGTTTTCTCACTTTTGCTATTTACATCTTAGGTTTTACGATAACGTAAAAGATCTGATTTTGCTACTAAATTTGATTCTAAATCTATTGAAAAAAGGAACTGGAACCGTAGCAGACTCTTGAAATGCCGTGGTAAATGAACATGAAAATTAACTAGTTTGAAGTTTAAAATGTGGGGGAGGAAGCGAACAAGTTGGTCAGTGATAAGTAACTTAAATGAGAGCTGAGAGGGAAAGGGTCAGCTGAGAAATCTAATTTTGATTTGGTTCCCTCCTACTTTCTCAGTTTTTTTCCCTTTCCACCCTTTACTAAATTTCATCTTACAAATGTAAATGATGCAAGTTTGTAGTAGGTCTTATATTGAAATGTATCTCATTTGTATCAAATTGCATCCTAAATATAACTGTTTATAACTACATATATCAACCTGAATATTTGTATATATCCAAATCCTCTAAAGACTTACAGTCTGGAATTCAGACTCATTATTTTTATTACAGAAGAATAAAATTTTAAGTATGTGATTGTACATGGAAAGCAATGACTTTAATTAAACTTCTGGATTAGAAAGAGGGCTTGAAGGTATTAAACAGATTTGAATGTATTACTAAAATGCCTGCTTGAATTTGGCTCAGTCCATGAGCTTGTTCTCAGAGATATTTTCATACTGTAACTGGCAATAGAAGATCTGGAATGGCAACAGTAGTAGAGAAGCTGTACATGAAAAAACAATATGAAAAGACCCAGCAGTCATTGGCAAATATGGTAGTTCAGAAGAGAAAGTCTACCTGCTTAAAAATATGCAACTGTGACAGTCCTGGGAAGAACACATTTCCATTCAGCTCAGGGCTTAATATTAACATGCAAAGAATCAGAGGGGTGTCTTTTCAATGCATAAGGATTTATGAAGTAGAGGGAAATGACTCACAAAGGGTCAAATCCTGCAAATGCTTCAGCTCAATAAAATTACAGGGGAGTGAAATTACCCAAGGGTGTATTAGGGGACTGAGCCAACTGAGTGGGTAGGCAAAGGACAAACAGGATTACAGTGGTTGTTGAAGTTTACCTCCCCACCCACTGCCCCCAAAATTACTATAATTTTGTTTTGATTCTGAGAAAGCAAGACAGAAACCTTGCATTGTGCTAAGCATCAGTACAGGAGAGATAAGGTTGGATGGATATTGACTGGTTAATCAATCCACATCTTTGAGATGAGCACCACTTCTATGTTGCTAATACTAATTTTGATTGTGCTGATAATGTTTATGTTTTATTTTCACAATTTCTTCCATAAAATTGTAAATTTTCATTCCTGAGTAATGAGTTTCAAATGAGATAACTTTCTTATGTTGGTCTTACCAGTGGTTTCTTTTCTTTTCTTTCCTTTTTTTTTTTTTTTTTTTTTTTATTTTACTTCCTTTCCCTGTAACAGAATAACTAAAAATGATTTGGCCATTTGAAACAAAAAAAAAAAAAAAGTAAAAATAAAAAAGAAGGGATTTCTAAGAAGGAAGGATGACCCTATAACTCTAGGACAATCACTGGTAATTAGCACTATTTTAATCTGACTTTAAATGTTGTTTTGTTTACAGATACTTGCATAATAAACCACTAACAGAAAATTCCTCCATTTTTATTGAGGCGACTGTGGATGTCACTGAACACTGCACTCTGAGTGTTGCTCAGATATCTGTTTTACAACAAAGTAAACTCTGCGATTTAGTGTATATATCATAGAATCATAGAATAGTTAGGGCTGGAAAGGACCTCACGATCGTCTAGTTCCAACCCTCCTGCCATGGGTAGGGACACCTCCCACTAAACCAGGCCACCCAAGGCTATGTCCAACCCCACCTTGAACGCCGCCAGGGATGAAGCATTCACAACTTCCCTGGGCAACCCATTCCAGGGCCCCACCACCCTTACAGCAAAGAATTTCTTCCTCAGATCCAATCTAAACTTCTCCTGTTTAAGTTTGAACCCATTACCCCTTGTCCTCTCACCATAGTCCCTCATGAAGAGTCCCTCCCCAGCATCCCTATAGGCCCCCTTCAGGTATTGGAAGGCTGCTAGGAGGTCTCCACGCAGCCTTCTCTTCTCCAGGATGAACAGCCCCAATTTTCTCAGCCTATCTTCATACGGGAGGTGCTCCAGTCCCCTGATCATCCTCGTGGCCCTCCTCTGCACTTGTTCTAACAGTTCCATGTCCTTTTTATGTTGAGGACACCAGAACTGCACACAATACTCCAAGTGAGCTCTCACGAGAGCAGAGTAAAGGGGCAGGATCACCTCCCTCGACCTGCTGGTCACACTCCTTTTGATGCAGCCCAGGGTACGGTTGGCTTTCTGGGCTGCAAGCGCACACTGCCGGCTCATGTTCATTTTTTCATCAACCCACACCCCCAAGTTCTTCTCTGCAGGGCTGCTCTGAATCTCTTCTCTGTGCCCAACCTGTAGCTGTGCCTGGCATTGCTCCAACCCAGGTGTAGGACTTTGCACTTGGCATGGTTAAACTTCATCAGGTTGGCATCAGCCCACCTCACAAGCGTGTCTAGGTCCTTCTAGATGGTATTTATTCCCCCCAACGTATCAACCGAACCACACAGCTTGGTGTCATCGGCAAACTTGCTGAGGGCGCACTCAATCCCACTCTCCATGACACTCACAAAGATGTTGAACAAGACTGGTCCCAACACCAATCCCTGGGGGACACCACTCGTTACTGGTCTCCAGCTGGACATTGTGCCACTGAGCACTACTCTTTGCGTGCGGCCATCCAGCCAGTTCTTTATCCACCCAGTGGTCCACCTATCAAATTGATGTCTCTCCAACTTAGAGAGAAGGATATCATGTGAGACAGTGTCAAAGGCTTTGCACAAGTCCAGGTAGATGACATCAACTGCTCTGCCCCTGTCCATCAGTTCCGTAGCCCCTTCATAGAAGGCCACCAGATTGGTCAGGCAGGATTTCCCCTTAGTGAAGCCATGCTGGCTGTCACCAAGCACCTTGTTGGTTTTCATGTGCCTTAGCATGCCTTCCAGGAGAATCCGCTCCAAGATTTTGCCAGGCACAGAGGTGAGACTGACTGGTCCGTAGTTCCCCGGCTCATCCATTTTCCCCTTCTTAAGAATGGGGGTTATATTTCCTTTTTTCCAGTCATCGGGAACTTCACCTGACTGCCATGATTTTTCAAATATGATGGACAGTGGCTTAGCAACTTCATTTGCCAGCTCCTTCAGGACCCTTGGATGGATTTCATCCGGTCCCATGGACTTGTATACATTCAGGTTCCTAAGGTGGTCCCGAACAAGATCCTCCCCCACAGTGGGCCCAGGGTCTTCATTCTCACAGTCCCTGCATCTGCCTTCCAAGACTTGGGTGGTGTGATCAGAGCATTTGCCGGTAAAGACTGAGGCAAAGAAGTCATTAAGAACCTCAGCCTTCTCCAAATCCAGGGTAGCCAGTTCTCCTGATAGGTTCTGGAGAGTGCTCACTTTGTCCCTAACCTGTCTTTTATTGGCAATGTACCTATAGAATCCCTTCCTGTTATCTTCCACGTCCCAAGCCAAGTTTAATTCTAAGTGGGCCTCAGCTTTCCTAACCTGGTCCCTAGCTTCCCAGAAAACATCCCTGTATTCTTCCCAGGCCGCCTGACCTTGCTTCCACCTTTTAGAAGCCTCTTGTTTCCTTCGAATTTTCCTCAGCAGCTCCTTATCCATCCAAGGAGGTCTCCTGGCCCTCCTGCTAAACTTCCTTCTAGTTGGGATGCATCGCTCCTGAGCTTGCAGCAGGTGATCCGTGAATAGCAACCAACAGTCTTGGGCCCCCCTGCCCTCTAGGGCTGTATCCCATGGAACCTTACTGAGCAGGTTCCCGAAGAGGCCAAAGTCTGTTCTCTTGAAGTCCAGGGCAGTGAGCTTGCTGCACGCTCTTCTCACTGTCCTGAGGATCTCAAACTCAACCATCTCATGATCGCTGCAATCAAGGCTGCCCTGGAGCATCACATTCCCAACCAGCCCTTCCCTGTTGGTGAGGACGAGGTCAAGCATGGCACCTCTCCTTGTCGGCTCCTCAATTACTTGCAGACGGAAGTTGTCTTCCACACAATGGAGGAACCTTCTGGATTGCTTGTGCCAGGCCGTACCAACAGATATCAGAGTGGTTGAAGTCTCCCATGAGAACAAGGGCCTGCGAGCATGAGGCTGCTTCTATCTGCCTATGGAGCGCTTTGTCCAGCAAGTCCCCTTGGTCAGGAGGTCTGTAACAGATCCCCATAATAATGTCACCCATCGCTGTTCTCCCTTTAACCCTGACTCACAAACTCTCTGTCGACTGCTCACCTGTCCCCAGACAGAGTTCCATACTCTCTAGCCTATCCCTAACATAAATAGCAACTCCCCCTCCCCGTGTGCCGGGCCTGCCTTTCCTAAAGAGCCGGTAACCTTCCATTCCAACACACCAGTCATAGGAGCCATCCCACCATGTTTCTGTGATGCCTATGATATCATACCCCCGTAAACGTGCACACATCTCTAATTCCTCTTTTTTGTTCCCCATACTGCGGGCATTTGTGTGGAGGCATTTGAGGCGAGATCCCATTGAAGCCGTCTCATTTTATGGAGCAGCTGGAATATCTCTACATTGCTCCGAACGTTTACTATAGGTGCTGCCAACCGACTGGGTGTGTTGGTTCTTTCCTGTTTGTTTCTGCTGGGTACTAAACAGTATTAATATGGAAATATCACACTCCTGAAATTTCAAGTGTAGAAATAGCAAGGTGCTAATCTGCCCTGAGTAAAGGGCAAGTCAGTAAATTCCAGTGATAGACTGCATCTCAAATTCTATTTTAACACTATTTAAAGAGGAAGATTTCAAGTAATTGGTTGGAAACTAAGGTATATAATTTCCAAAAATGTAGATTCTCAATTGCATTAACTTTTTATATGAAGGTGCTATTTCACTTGCTTCTTAAACCTCTCGCAATAGCATCCTGCCTTATATTCATAGAAGGAATTTCTCAAGTTGTCACAGATTTTTTAGGTTAGCATTTGTAGGTTCATGTTACCAGTCCAAAATTATTAATTCTGATTCCCATGACATTCTAAAACCTGTCTGTGTATGGATACTTTGTGGATCAAAGGGGGTACGAGTACGCAAAATAGAGTTTCTTCCTGTTCTCAATACATTTAACTATTATTCTCATTTGCTGTAGATGGGAAACCGCTGAGCTACTTATATGTTAATTCTGGCCTAACTTTTTTTGTCACACTTTTACTGATATTGAAACTAGTACTCTTTTTTGCCGTGATGCTATCAGTATATATGTGCAAGTTTGTGCTCATGCTAAATTGATGGGGGAATTAAAAATGCCTCAGTGCCATCCTCATTGTTCAGCCTAGTAGTGCCCTTCCAACCATGTTATCATATTAAGATGGACCTTTCAAAACTTTCTCAGCTGACGGAAATATCATTTTTGTAAATAAAAAAAATAAGTTTAAACTTTATGAAAAAAATATGGAACTGACCTTTAAATGTTCCAAACACCACTAGTTCTATGGCATTACAATTTATTTAACCTTTGAGAGAGTGTTCATTTGAGTCACTCCAGCTTTATTTTTTTTTAGCTGCACGATAATGAATTATGTTGCAAAAGGTGCTTTTATTCTTATCAGATAACAAAGTTCACCACATTAATATTTTCAGTCATTCATTTACAAGACACGAATGAGTCATTTGGCGTGCATGCCTCATAATGTTCCCTTTATTTAAAATACTCTATTAACAATACTTTCTATGCATTTTTGTCCTTCATGGCATTGCCCATTAAGATTTCTACTCTAACAATGCAGGGCTTTGAGAGATAAGTGATCTGCTATTAGCTCAGTGCTTGTTTTATGTCTTTAATATGAGATTAGCTATATACTTCAATTGTAGTGATGCTGCATATCAAAACATTAAAGTAATAAAGAGTAACAATCATAAGCCTAAAGGGCCAATAGTCACTCTGCTGCTTGCTTTACCTTCTAGAAAAGGATCTTTCTTAATCAACATTTCAAGAGCAGTGTTTGAAAGGTCTTATTTAATACATAGTACTGAGCTATTCTTTTGTTCTGTATAAGAAAAGTTCCTCCTGAAAAGGAAAGTGGTGTTAATTTACTAGAGAGAAGACTTTTGACTGGAGAAAGTAGTTGGGGAAGAGACTAAAATGGTGCTCCTTTACGGTGAATGTATAATCTTTTCCTTCTGAACAGCACAACCTTCTGAATGGCAACACCTAGGCTTTATAGGTGAGCAGCACAATCATCTCTCTGGACATTCAGAAATAATACACTGTACTTTCAATTATTGTACAGACTTTAAAATGGCAAAAAAGTGACAGTTTTCATGCATGCCAGAAACAGTTCAGAAGCCACATGCATGGCCTTATAGGTATTGTGTGTGTGCACTAGAATCTGCTTCGGAGTACTCCAGAAGACGGATTTAAACATTGCTGGGAGCATCCATTTTTAGAAAGCATGTTTTCTGCATCTTCAGCAGGGTTTTGGAACTAAGACAGACTATTGCCATTCATATTACAGGCTACTGAGAGCCACATAACTTGGAGTCAGAGGCATTTAATAGTAAAAATTAGTTATATCATGAAAGATGAGAAATTTCAAGGTAAATGCTGAAGTATTCTGTCATTTTTCATGAGTGGTTGACTCTGAGAGTCATGACATACAAAGCTGCTTGACTACCTGATACTATCCTTCAGCTTTTTCACCAGTCTGTGACTGGCCTATTGTTTGACAAGATCAATTGAAAACACTGGAGAATTTGAAGCCAGCTGGGTCAACAACCCTCGACATGCCTGCAAATCCATTTTTTCATGAGCAGAAAAATGCATGCCTTAAAAATTATCCCATCTTTTTGTACAGACAGCCAATCACATAATTTTCTTTCAAATGTAGAACTCTCTATGAAAAGCTTTATTATTTAATCACAAAATGGTTTATGTTGAAAGGGACCTTAAACATCATCTAGTTCCAAACCCCTGCCATGGGCAGAGACACCATCGACTGGACCAGGGTGCTCAAAACCCTGTCCAGCCTGGCTTTGAACACTTCCAGAAATGGGACAGCCACAGATTCTCTGGGCAACCTGTGCCAGTGTCTCACCAATCTCACAGGGAAGAATTTCTTCATAATACCTAATCTAAATCTGCCCTCTTTCAGTTTAAAATCATTCAGCCTTGTCCTATCCCAACATGTGCTTGGAAAAAGTCCCTGACTTTTCTACTGTAGAGCATAATATATTAGGTATTTCTACTTTATCAACTATTTTTTTTTCCAACTTTCCATTTTATTTCTTTAATTTCCATTTTGCCATTAATAACAACCAAATAAAACCCAGTAAATAATCTCAGAACCCTATCTACAATGCAATAATGATATGCCAAGTGAATTTATAAGCATGGCACCATTAAATATGTTACTTTCTTCCTTTTTTAAGAAAATCTGTGATAACATAGTAACAAATGTTATGTCCTTGTTTTTCCTTAATTATTAATTAAATTTCTCATAAAATACAAGCATAAATTATGTTCTCAAATGGATGATGCAGCCGTTTCACAGTTTTATACAGAAATGTTCTATACTCTGTATTTTATAAAAATAACATAGCTGAAAACCAGGAGGAAGTCTGCCTATCTGTGCTATGAAAGGTTGCTGTATACTGTGACATATGAAAGCCTGCGAAGAGAGACTTTGTTCTTTCCATGAAAACAATCCCAAAAAAGTGCTTAAAGAACTTACTGGGTTTTTTTCCAAAGATAGCAGTTAAATTGGTTTGAAAGTGCCTCCTGCCCTATCCAAGTTTATTCAGGTAAGCCATTTCAGAACAACAGTAAGAGATGGACAGATTTCTGCAGTGCTTCTGCTTTCTTTGCCCTTTGATCTTCAGTAATGTCCATATTTCTACCCAGTGTAGGTACCTGTGCATAGCTAAATTTCATTACTTGCGCTACTCCTTTTTCCCTTCAGTTTTCTGCATTTAGGCTGGAGGGAATGGCAGGCTCGTCTTTAGCACATTCAATTCTAATTGCAGTAGGACTGTTCTACAAAAAAGATCTTTTTTTAACCTTTTGTTCCCTAGCTTTCTAACCTCTACAGTAAGGACTAACTTTCTCCAGTGTCAAGCTGCACCTATCTCTGCAAGGGCAACTTTCATTTAGGAAACACAGGTTGCATATGTAAGAAATATATATACATATTTTTCCTTTACCTCACTTCTCAGACTTTGATCCTTTTTAATCCTTTTTTTAACTCACACAGTTGTGGCTCACCTTAAATTTATCTCCTTCTTCCTCTGCCCCAACTTATTAATAGAGTATCTTTCTTTGTAAATTGTGCTTTCAAGGGGTAGTTAATATAAAACTTTTTAAATCCTCAAAGGAAGCCTGAATGCTTCCACCGTTTCACTACCTCTTCTGTAAACCACCTCCTGAGATGAGACAACAAACTTATAAGCAGTGCTTTATGGGTGATCCATTCTACTTTGTCTTTCCTGAACCCTGAGCAATAATATTCTGGGATTACCTCAGATTACTGTAGGAAGTATAACTTCCTTCATTTTTGGTATGTGCTTCACTCTTTTACAAGTTCATGATTAAGTAAGCTTATAGAGCTTCTCCTTTAACAATTTCGGCTTGTTTTTCTCATTGCACTAACTTCGTGCAGCACAAATAGCCTTTAAAAGCTTTAAGAAATAAATTATTACTAGACCCTTTCTCAGCTCTGGAAGAAGTTTTAGCACCCACTTGGGCCATCAGAATTCAAACCAAGTTTAGTTTTCTGTTATCATTTTATAACGAAGTAGAAATGTTTGTACTTGCTACAGGAGTTCCATTTCCTGCTTGAGTCCCTTTGCTTCAGTTTGTTCTACTTTCATGCTCTGCATGAAGGCTCCTTGCTTTGGTTTTGTCTCATGCCCTGCCCCTCTTACAGGTAGCTGGGAAAGCTGCACCAGCTTCACACCTTCAGTTGCAGCTCAAAGGCAGAGAGCAAATTTTGCTTTTCCAATAGGTTGTATGTAGTTCAAACGTCACAGCTAGTGAAACTTATATAGACTGCCTTTTTAGGGCTGCATTTTAAAATAAAAATACAGTGTAAGAAGGGCAAAATGGGAATAAAGATATAAAGAATTTCTGTCACATATTACAGGTCTCCTTATGAAATTGTGCAGGAAAACATTGTGAGCTTAAAAATATGGAATTTGTGGAATGTCAATTTTTCCTGTGTTCATATTGCCACTTTAAAACTTAAGTTTTTAATAAGCTCTCAAGAAAAAACCTACAGTTTCTTCAAGTTTAATAGCTGCACCACTATTTTCAGGGGAGCTATGCCACTTTGTCCAACAAATAGTTCATCTCATGTTTAAAGAGAGTAGATGCTTGCTGTAGTATGTCTAAGTAAAAGAAGCTTTACCAAGATTTTATAACACCTTAGAATTTCCAAGTTAAGAACAAGTTGTTAAATATTTTGGGGAAGGAATTACTTATTTTTCTGAAATGGGTCTATCAGTTAATAAAAGCAATAAGAAATCTTCACTAACACAATTAAAATTAGGTGACTGATATATAGAGAGATTTCCATCTGGCATCTTATTATTAGAAGAAAAACAACAACAATAAACAATTTCACTAGACTGATGTTTTCGTCAGTTCACTGAATCTCAATACTAAATGTAATTAGAATATCAACTCCAATGACTAGTATAAATTTCTGTCTTCAGCTTTCCTTTGTGCAGACTAATGAAGTAAGTAAAATATCTTTCTTGTCTGCTAAAGAAGTATTCTAGGCTTTAGCTTCATGCCAGGCATAAATAAACCCTCACAGTACTTTATATCTTCTGAATATCCTGAGGAAAGGGAAATTCATCAAGAATAATACTATTAGTGAATGCCTGGAAGGCAGACATCTTATTCTCCTAAACAACGAATAAACTGCAAGTATGTAATCAGAGTTTTAATTGGTCAGTATTTGCATGGAACAGGAAAAGAAAAAGACTGTTGTCATGTTCTTTTTAACATTTGAAAAATATCCTGACTCCAAGATGCATTTTTTGCATCCAGCTCTCTGTAGCAAATATTTTCTTCTTTATTTCATGTGTTTGCTTACATACTCCTCATATACTTAATAAAAATATTTTAAAAGAAAGGAAAAAATGAGAGAGAATGGTTTTAAACTGAAAGAAGGTAGATTTTGATTAGATATTAGGAAGAAATTCTTCCCTATGTGGGTGGTAAGGCACTGGAAGAGGTTGTCCAGCGAAGCTATGGCTGCCTTATTTCTGGAAGTGTTCAAGACCAGGTTGGATTGAGCTTTGAGCAACCTGCAAAAGACAGTGATTTATTTTAATCTCTTTCAGGACATAAAAATACATAATGGGATTTTAATTTAGGTATCTTAATTTTTATATTTAATATTGCCTGAGAAATACTTCCATAACGTGTAACTAAAATTACTTTAAGAAACTGATGAATAAGACATGATGATTCATGTACTTGCACTTGTTTGTACTTTCTATTTCAGCATCAAGAGCTATACTGTTGGGTGTCAGGCTCTGATTTGTGGATTCTCTGGATTATATTTTAAAGGTAACTTTTACCTGAGATTCTGATCTCCATTAGCCTAAATATATATATTTATACCCAGATACATATGTGCATTTATGTGAGCTTTTGTTTATTCCATGATTAAAAATTTAAGTGCATACTATTTTTACCATGAAAAGCTGCCACAACTTTGTGCTCAACTTGGCATTGGAAAGTCTTCATATTCACCCATTATGATTTTAATTAATCTTTTTAAATATCCAGAAAATAATAAATTAGCTCATGTTTTGGATTATGTTGTTCTGTAATCTTTTAAAAAGAAATCTAAGGTTACAGTCAGATGAAATTCTTGCAGTATTGTTATTCTACCTTCTACAAGCTACCTCCTTGTTATTTAAGCCACATTGCTTGGCTGAAAACATGTTATCATTTATTTTTCCAAGAGAATACAGGCATATTAATAATTCAGACTTAGTCATAAAACACTGAAAAAACACTGTTTTTTCTTTTTTCTTTTTTTTTTTATTTAGGGATTCACATTTTAAGGCAATTACTTTTAAGCATTCTTTTGGTAAAAATGATTAAAGCAGTGTACTCTAAAGGAATCAAAAATTCCATGCTGCAGATCCAGATCTAGTTTAAAGTGATTTTAAAGCATGAGAACTGGTCAAAATTGAGAACACCTATCAGCACAGCTATGAAAAAATAAAAACAACCCAAACAACAGAGTGGATAGAGAGCAATAAAAATGATCCATAAGCCAACATAATTGCTCTACAAAAAGTTACATATAAGTCCCACTTTTAAATTCACATGACTTCTCAGGTAAAAATGTCTGGTGCTTCCTTTCACTGCATTCTTCACTTCTGAGTCAACTCAGTATTCTGTATCATTCTCTGAAAGTATTTATTCTACTTTTCTGTGTACCATGGTTTTAAAGCAGTTAGTTTGACCACAAACAAGTCTATCAAACAGTCGTGCCTTGAGACTGTAGGAACTGTAGTGTCTATTATATGGGACCTGAAACACTGTTCCCTGGTTCAGAAAAACTGTTTGTGATTTGATGAGCGTACCTTCACACAGCTTTTCCTAACTTTTGACTGTTCCACAGTGCATTTTTGTCCTTTTTAAGAAAAGAAAATCAGATCTGTTCTGATGAAATTTTTGCTCTCTTTGAATTGCAACAGTGGATGAAAATTCACCTAGCTCACAGTGTTTAGGTTTATCAGTGATGCCTGTTGGAAGAAGGACTCCTTATGTTCCCCAGACTAATAAATTAGGATTTGTAGCAGTTCAGACAACAGTTATCTGTTCCTAGTGAGATTAATCACATTAGTTTTGATCTCTATTCTTCATCAAGTACAGGCCATGTACTTCAGCACCGCCTCTTACTCTTTCTCCCAATCATATCTGTATATGCTTTCTTTCCTCATGTATGAATTTCGTTATAAATAAACAGCTAAGCAAAGATAATTGGTGTTTGACAGAACCTAGAGATTTAGTATAGGCAAATGATTTTACAATCTTTTTTTTTACATGGTCTCTCACTATTTTCCCTCTATTCCCTACATAGCCTGTGGAGAAAATATGAGTGACATTTAGAATGCTTTTTAATGCTTCTCAGAGAAATTATTTGAATACAAGTAAACCACATTTGAATAATCATGATTCCTCTTGGTAGTTTCTGTTCTGCATTTATTTTATGTATTTTTGAGTGTGCTTTCCATTCAAAACAAGAATTTTTGGTACTATATGAATTCAATTGATACATTGATTTTATTTTTATAGTGCTTAAAATTATTTGTAGTCTAAAATTCAAAATGGACTTGGGAAAGAGGATAGCCTCTGAAAGCAGATTTTACTGATATACTGCTTTTCAAAGGAATTAAAATGAGCCTTAAATATATCTTCCACCTTTAAAATAAAATGTGCAAGTATGTTGTTAGGTATTTCGTAAATAAAATGTAAATCTAAATACTATAATAGGCACTTACTGAGGAATTCTTTAAATGTGTGTGGTAGTGGTAGGATCAAAATGAGAAGTATTCTAAGTACTGTATAATTATTTCTTCCTCCTTCTGAGACTAATGCACTTTCAGAAACACATCACTGAAGTTCTGATCTGTGGAACATCCAACAACCAAGCTTTAAGGAGAAAAGGATTTTAATGGATACTTTTTCTCATCAAATCCCATCTAAACACAGTATTCTTTTCTTTAATTTAAATATGTTCTTACTCTGTCTATAATTGCACCATTCAGTCCTCTGCTTTCGCTGTGAAAACTGAAAAGCTCTAATATGCAAGATTCTTGGTGATTAAGTAATTTGGAGGAGGAAATTCAAAGACCTACAAGATCAAAGTGATAATGGTCAAAGCAGGTGAAACCTGCATTTGTAAACTCGCTAAGCCTCCTCCATTGTAAAATCTGATTTTATTGGTTTTGTGAATGCGATTTGTCCTGCCAATGAATAATTGCAGTATCTTGTCAAAGAACGAGGATTATAATATTTTGTTCATTTTTCCATTCATTTAGTACCATTACTTAAAATATTAATTTGCATATGGTAATACTAGAAAAATAGTGTGATGACTTTTTGTTGCCCTTCCTATTACTGAAAAGTTCATTTATACTTTTGAGTCAAAAATATGCCGTGAAACCTTTTAAATAAATTGGTTAAAAATTGCACTGCATTGATTATTCAACCTTACTTACTCGAGACGTTATTATATGAAATAGGGTAATCTGTTCCCTGGCTGCAACTTAGCTAATAAAAGTACCTAATAGGAGTTGCCATGGTAATCAATGTTAGAAAAGTGCTTTTTCAGACAGAGTTCAGAAAGTAGAAGACTCATAATCTTGTGATTTTTCTAGAGCAGAGGTCTGCTTCCAATGATTTTAGAAGCTTGTCAGAAAAAACAGTGTGATTCTTAAAGGCTTCATATTTAACATGTTCTGTCCAGAAATACTTCTTAATTTCATGTTAATTAATCTTGCCCCTACTTTAAACTACTTTTCCAGTTGCAGTTATCCTGAGTTGCAATACCTTTTTTGGCATCTAGGAACTAAAAAAAGACATTGGACTAAATCAATAGACTATGACAACACCTGAAATTAGGTCACTGCAATTCTTACTCCCTTCCTCGGAATGAGGAACATTGGGTTGAGGAATCTCAGTTTTTGCTTTCACAGAATCAAAGAATTATAGAATGGGTTGGGTTGGAAGGGACCTTAAAGATCATCTGGCTCCAACCTCCCTGCCGAGGGCAGGGATAGCTTCCACAGACCAGGTTGCCCAAAGCCCCATCCAACTGAAATGCAGGGTCTACAGAAAACACCTATCTGGGTGGAACTTTAGATACAAATATTTTCATCTGCTTTAAAGTTCAGACTGTAAATAGTAAGGACAGCGATATCGGTGTCTCACTCAAGGTGAGACATCTCAATTTGCTGGATGTCACCAGTGACAATATCTCTCCTGAAGATATTGTGTTCTCTATTACTGTTAAATCTAACCTACGTTTAATATGGCAATATGTAGAATAGGTAAAATATAGACCTAAATGAGCAGTATTTCATCAACAGAAAAGATTTGCAGTGGAAATGTAAATGTTAGGTGAGAAGCTAGGACTTTTTGTTTAGAAGAGAAAAATGAAGTTTAGGAAACACCTTTAAGATTACAACACCATTGAATTGAAAGCATACGTGTAATTCCGTTTGGATAGATACTCTTCAGTGAGTTCATTAAATGCAAGGAAAAAGATGATGATTTTCAATTAGAGAGAGGCTATGGTGCTTTGTGGACAAATGAACTGTGGCAGAGTGCACACTGTAGAGTTGTTATGAATCTAGGATAGGAATAATTTCTGAAAGAAAATTCAAAAAGCCACAAATGGAAACAGTCACATAGAAAACAATGAACAAAGCAGCCAGATGTAACAGTTTTAGATACCATGACACAATATCAAATTATTTTGAGACTCAGGGTCCGCAGAAAGATATAACACTGGAGACCTGTTATCCACTATTTGCAAATGTAAAGAATGAGCTTTCAATGTTCTAAACATTTTTTGTTTTACTCTACAGAATCATATAAAGCTAATAACTATATTCTACAAGAATAGAGACATATCTACAATAGTTGCTTAAATGACCAATGCTCATGCATTATATAATGCATATAATAATATTTCAAATTCTTTTGTGAAAAAGTTTCTGTGGAAAATAAGAGACAATTGCCAATAATCAATTTTACATTGGGAAAAGAACATGAGTATGCTAATAAATGCACAATCATAGAATCAGAGAATCGTAGAATAGTTAGGGTTGGAAAGGACCTTAAGATCATCTAGTTCCAACCCCCCTGCCATGGGCAGGGACACCTCCCACTAAACCAGGCCACCCAAGGCTATGTCCAACCCCGCCTTGTACACCGCCAGGGATGAAGCATTCATAACTTCCCTGGGAAACCCATTCCAGGGCCTCACCACCCTTACAGTAAAGAATTTCTTCCTCAGATCCAATCTAAACTTCCCCTGTTTAAGTTTGAACCCATTACCCCTTGTCCTCTCACTACAGTCCCTAATGAAGAGTCCCTCCCCAGCATCCCTGTAGGCCCCCTTCAGATATTGGAAGGCTACTATGAGGTCTCCATGCAGCTTTCTCTTCTGCAGGCTGAACAGCCCCAATTTTCTCAGCCTATCTTCATACGGGAGGTGCTCCAGCCTCTTTAAACATCCTCATGGCCCTCCTCTGGACTTGTTCTAACAGTTCCATGTCCTTTTTATGTTGAGGACACCACAACTGCACACAATACTCCAAGTGAGCTCTCACGAGAGCAGAGGAGAGGGGCAGGATCACCTCCCTCGACCTGCTGGTCACACTCCTTTTGATGCAGCCCAGGATACGGTTGGCTTTCTGGGCTGCAAGCACACACTGCCGGCTCATGTTCGTTTTTTCATCGACCAACACCCCTAAGTCCTTCTCTGCAGGGCTGCTCTGAATCTCTTCCCTGCCCATCCTGTAGCTGTGTCTGGCATTGCTCCGACCCAGGTGTAGGACTTTGCACTTGGCATGATTAAACTTCATCAGGTTGGCATCAGCCCACCTCACAAGCGTGTCAAGGTCCCTCTGGATGGCATTCCTTCCCTCCAGCGTATCTGTTGTTTATCTTTTAATCTTTGTCTTAAAAAAATAGGTAGCTCTGCTTCTTGATATGCTTCAGAAATATTTTAATTTAGATATGAAATCTCACAGCACAGGCAGCAATAATAAAGAGTGAATAGGAAAGGGAACAATTTGTCAAGAACTCATTGGCTGTAATTTGTTTGCCTACAGGATCTAAGCAAATATTAATAAAATTCAAAATCTGTTCACATCTGGTCTTGGGCAGAAAGTTGGACCAAATTCATCAGAGTGTGTTTGTAAGTAGTAATTTGCCTAACTAATTAAAATCCACTAAAGTACTGGTCACAGAGCAATGTTGTATTAGAATTAACTAGAAAATAATAATCTAAAACATAAATTGTGATCATCTCTTCTACTAATGAACTGAATTTTATTTAAGATCATAGTATTAACACTGATCATTGATTTGTTGGATTTCTTTAAGTGAAGAAGTGATAAATGCTTCCTTTATAATTAACACAGAAGAGAGTTTAGAAGGAAAGGAGTTAACATTCCAGGCCAAATTCCACTGAAATAGCAAGAATTACATTTCCTTACATCAAAATTTTTTAAAGAGTAACTCAATTTTGCAGTCTGCTAAAAGTGAATATACTATCATTTTGTCTTCAAAATTAATGCTGAGGTTATATTAGAATGCTCTCTAAAGCAATCTGCATAACCTGGAAAATAAATTCAAGTCACTATATAATTGGAAGAACTTTTACTTCATCCTTTATGCTTAAACCAGCTAAGAAATATTTGACTTGTACTTCTGTCAGGCATTAGTACTTTAGTGTTGACCTTACCTACTTGGTGCATATCTAAAAGTGCCATGTTTTTAAAATGTCAAAAAATTTAAGTCTCTTCCAAAAAAATAAGTCTGTGTGATAGAAATTTAAAATAGGCTAAAGCTCACAGTATTTAGAGTCATGTTAATCATGAATAAAATGAATACATATAAACTTTAAAATAAACTGTATTCAAAAAGTTTACATTACAATGTACATTTGTGTGCTGTTAAATAAATATCCAGTGTATAGTTCTTGCATAGGGGTTGAGTGGAAGGCTGTGCACTATAAGCCAGATTTGATTCTCACCAGTGGAAAGGAAAAAAATTCTTCTCCCTGTTGTCTCTGTGTATGTGTGATTGTATGGATTTCAGCCCAAATCAAGTCCCTAGCTAGTGTTTGCTGCTACAAAACTCACATTATCAGTATTTCTCTTGATTAAGGAATGAGTCAAGTAAATTTTCCCCACTTTTCTAATTAGTAAATGTGTCACTTGCTGCAAGGATATTCCAATAGTGACATTACACAGCTCTCTGATTAGACTCATACATAGCACGTAGCAGGGAAACCACAGACTGTGTCGATGAAAGTATGGGATTTAAAAATTGTAACTACGACTTAGGTTACTTAAGCATTTAAGGCTTTATAAAGCCTTCAAGTTAATTTGCCTTGAAATGTCAAGGAGAAGGAAAGGTCTGCTATATGTGTAAACACATGCAACTGTAGATATAAGATAAACTTTTTCCGCAATATTTGCAAGAACTTAAGCAGGCAATGCAGAGAGAAGCAACAGCACTGGTGAGTAACCAAAACTCATTAAGCTGGTAAGATGAGGGATGTGAATGAGGAAGGCACGAGCAGTGGCATGCATACCAAAATACTGTAGGTTTTCAGCAGAAGGAAATTGTTTGAGAAGATCCTAATATAGTTTTTGCAATAAAGTTCTCCCTGCCTACTTCAAACACATTATTTTAAGTATGATAATTTTTAGATATACTTCCAGATGTGGAACAGCTACTGTAACATTCTTAATATCTTCTATTCATGCTAAGCCAATAAAGTTGAAAGATGTTTAGCAATTTTTATCCTTTCATAGGATTAAGCCAATGAAAAATGTTGCTTGCAGTACATTTTGCTTCTTGGTCCTAGAAGAAAGCCTTCTTAATGGTAGAAACTGATCACGGCATCAGTATTGTAGCAGTATAAGGGACCACAGCCAGTCAAAAGGAACACAATGCAGTCCCTACATTTGCACACTAAGCAAGAAATGTGTAGGGAGTTCTCTGGCAGTTCCCAAGTGCTGCAACAGTCTGTCTAGGCTCTACAAAAAATCTCTCAGAAGGACAGAGGAGCAGGGGAACTTCAAAGATGTTTTGAAGCACATGGATGTGTTTTATTCTCCCTGAAAATTACTTTGCTATAGCTGAATATCTGGCTTCAAGCTTCCTGCATCATTAAGCTGACAATCCTGACTTTGTGATGGCCACTGCTGCACTGCTAAGAACGTCCTGAGCTACCTATCTAAGACAGTAAATCTGATGAGAATCAAAAATTAGGCATTATAAATTAGATGGATATTTTAAGATTTTTTCAAGATGTAAAAGAGAAAAGAGGGAGTTCCAGATAATGCGGACCTGAATGGTACCTGGACTGATTTCAGGAATTAGCAATTTGCAACCACTGTATGTCAATTACCAAGTTGTTGCCAGAGCCTAGATTTTGGCTGGGATAAGTGAGATAATATCTTTTTCATTCGAGTACTTTAAGGAAGCTTAGTTGATTTGGTATAAGTGCATTTAGAGGTATAGTTGTTCATAAGATAGGACAGTATAACTAATTAACTAAATGAAGCAAAGAAGCAGGAGTAAAAACAGTAAATGAGGGAAATTCCTCTATATTTATTTTTAGACATGTCCACCCTCCCACCCATGTGTTTCTAAAGAGTTTCTAATATTTCAAGTCAGAAAAATACTTATCAAATACAGAAATTTTCTTCACTTCTGTTTCCTTGCAATACCTCCACTTACAGACTTTATAACCCTGTCACATCCAGATATCTCAGTTTTACAATCTGTCCAAAATACAAAATTTTCTGATGCACCTGTTCTCCCATCTATTATGCACTATAAATTGTCTTTCTTACTCTATCGTTTATTTTGGAAGCTTACCCACTGTTCAAAAGTTGATTCTACAAAGTTATAGCAATGAAAGAAATATTGAATAAAGGCTGTACTACAATTGTAAACATTTTAAATGCATATTTCATCTAACATAAAATGTACAGTTCTTATTATATTTGGTTGCTGCACAGATTGCAAGACTCATGTTCTTTCTGAGTGTAACATCAATAAGCTATTTTCTCCAGCAGCTGCTCACAAGTTTGGTTTGTTGTGACTATTAACTATAGAAAAGCTACTTCAGTATTGGCTCTCACTAATGAAAAGATTCAAAGTATCTTCATTTCTTGCAGTTATTTTTGCGCATTTTATGGTTAAATATATTTATATTAATGTCAAGTTATTTGCCAATATCTAATATCTATAATTCAAGCAAGCCTTGAAAATGTTTTATATTGGTTTTTGTATTTAGCTCTAATTCCTCTAACAGTTCAACTTAGTTTCAGAGGTTTTTGAATAAAAATAATAATAAGGGAAATATTTTTCCCATAGTGACTTTTTACCAGATTCATAAATATATGTGTATATATCTATGTGTAAATGTACACGTATGTGTATGTATATACACATAAATACATATGTAGATACAGGGGTTCAATTCAACACTTACTTGACAAGAAAATCTTTTCCCATCTTCTGTGAAAATGACACAACTGGGAAATTCCCAAGCAGCAAAATCATTCATAGGTTTGACTGTAAGAGCATGTCAAACCTGAAATAGCTTGCAGAAATTTAATGTGATCCTCTCATACAAGACAAATAGCCTGAAAATCAAGAATTTTTTTGCTGCTCAGTTGTTCTCTAGTTTCGATTTTGAATTCTACCTAGGACTAAGAAAACTCATGTAATAAAAATTTTCTGGCAAAACTCAAATGTCTTAGGTTCTGAGAAATCTTTTTCCCACTAAATGTCACTGCAGAAAAAAAGTGTCCATTGACTTATAATAATACCCATAGTACAAGGCTATGCTCAGGACAGAGTCACACATACATAGGTTGTTCTCTGTTCTATACAGGATCACTTGCAGACACGACAAAGTTGTCTTAGAAATTGATGAAGCTTTTGATAGTGCAGGGAATGTTACTGTAAAGCGCTGAGAAACACCTTGGAGTTTATTTAGTTCTGCCAGGCTCCACTGCTTCAAACATAGTGTGGCACAAACATTCCTTATGTGTAAGAAATTGTAGCTAAAACCCCAGTATTGTTCTTCAGGGTGAGTAATAGTGGCAGATAGTGACTCTGAAGTATCACAATTCCCATGCTGTTTGTTTCAACCATATCCTTGTTGAAAGCTTTGCTTGCTGAACATTTGTTGTTTTGCCTCTGGAAGTACTCTAACCAGTCAAAATGCTGAAATACTGTTTTCCCAGACAAAAATGTTTCCATTGGCCAGAACTTTCATTTTTAAGGCACACTCCCAGGGACAACTTTAACTGCAAATTAATTCAAATTGTTCCCCTTTGCTTCCTTATCTTTGTAGTGCACAAGGTATAAACCCTAATAATATTTTTTTGCTTTCCCTAAGCCCACCGATCAAAGCAGTACTTAGGACATCTCATACTTTCATGGAATAAAACAGAAGAAAATGTTAAACTCTCATAGAGTCCCTGTATTAGTAGTATATTATTAGTAGTATCCTATAGTATCCCTATATTAGCATCCCTATATTATTAGTAGTATTCTACTAAGTAGTTCTTTATGCCAACTCCTAAACCACAAACCTCACCTTTCAGTGTGACACAACCCAGATGATAATCACAGGCAGCAAAGAGCAAAAAATGTCCTGCTGACAGTTAAGTTTCCTTCTATATTCTTAGGTTCTGTTTCCATCAGTCGCTTCATGGGAAGTGTACAGGCAAGTAGAGGTATTAGGTAGAACTAGTCACAAACTGAAGTTGTGATTTGAATACTATGTTTTAAAAAAAGTCACTTTGTCTACAAGTACGTAGAAAAACTGACCTTACAACAATG
Organism: Amazona ochrocephala; assembly: GCA_039720435.1. Classification (NCBI taxonomy): domain Eukaryota; kingdom Metazoa; phylum Chordata; class Aves; order Psittaciformes; family Psittacidae; genus Amazona; species Amazona ochrocephala. Next base: position 71,630,896 of record CM077879.1, read on the forward strand.
CATTTGGAAACTGGATCTACTGAAATATAAACAAATTTGCATTTGTGAATGTCTGAAGTCTAGACTTCCACTTTATGGAAGTGTCAGTGAGTTGTCATCAGCTCACTGCTGAGAAGCTCCTGAACCAGGAGTTACTTCAGCGATCAAAACCCATTTTAGAATCTTTTCAGTTAATAGGATTATTCTGCTTATAAACTACCACAGTACTTTAAATATGCATTTTTATTGCCACAACTCATATACATAAATTTTCCAACTTTAAAAAACACCCTCTCCCCCACATATTTCAAATGCAGTTTTATAGATCAGAACAGATGGTGATTTAGAGTAAAGCTATACTAAACTACTATGAAGGTATAGTTACTGGGATACTGTGTGCTGACAGATGTTAGCAAGAGCTTATGAGTTTGATGGGGTTTATTTTCTTTATTGTAGCTTTGTAGTGCATTGCATGGAGTTTAAGCAACATAATCCCATTTTCCTTCAGAAAGTTCCAGTTTGGGGGTTGAACTTTTTCTTCATAGAGATTCTTGTATGTTCCTAAGTTTCAACCACCCTATTATTTAAATTTGCCTTTTCTTTCAAGCACTTGAATGCACAAATAAAATCTAATAATGTATACCTCTATTTTTACTCCTACAGAAAATAAAGTATATGTCTAAAAGCAACTGCCAGAAGGGCTCCAAAGATGAGAAAAGTGGGAGCAGAGGGAAATCTGTACCATGCTAAACAGACTTGGAATCTGTCAGAGCATATGGAAAAGTGACTGTCTCGCGAGGGGAGGCCTGCAGCGCCTGATCGGGGGGGGGGGAGGCTCGGCGTCTACGAGCTGCACCTCGGAGCAGCAACCTGCCCCGAGGGAGCCTCAAGTCCTCGACAAGGCCTGCCCCGGAGCCTGCAGCTCCGCGGAGGCGAGCGGCTGACTCGGAGGGGGCGGCGCCAGGAGGACCGGCGGCAGAGCTGACTGGTTAAAAACCTGCCCCAGGGAGCGCGAGGGACCCGGAGCGCGGCGAACAGGGCCGGCTCGAAGCAATTTGCACGGCAGTTCGCACGGGCAGGCGAGCTGGGTGGTGAGCGGGATGGTGAACACTCGCCGTACGGAGCTCTGCTCTGGCTGCGCCGGTGGTGGCCAGCGTAGGCACCCAGACGGAGCCGACGGGAAGGGAGGCTGTAGTGCAGAGCTCGGGGTGTAGAGAGCGCCTGCACGGCTGTCCTGAGGGAAGGGTGAGCAATGGGCAGGGCTGCACTCTGTGCTCCCTGGTGGAGGTCCTCCTGCAGCAGGTGGCTGAGCTGCAGGAAGCTGTTACCAGGCTGAAAGGTGTCAGGGAAGCTGAGGGGGAGCAGCACTGCTTGCTCCGGGACCAGTCTATTCCGGGGCCTCGAGTGTCTACTGTTGCCCCTGCAGGAAAGGAGGCTGCTAACCCAGGAAGCTGGGAAAAGGTAATAGAAAAAAACAACAAAAAAAGGAGGAAGAGGGTAATTAAAAGCAAGGGACTTCCTCCTACATCTGTTGTCCCCACCCAGAACCGCTTTGCTGTCCTGCAGGGGGCGGATGAGCAACAGCGCTCCCACCAGGCGCAACCAGCTGGTGCACTGGTAAAGAAGGTCACTGCTGGTGCTGCCAGGAAAAAGCGGCGGGCCGTAGTAGTCAGGGACTCTAATCTGAAAGGCATAGAGGCACCCATCTGTCAGCCTGACCCAGGCTCAAGGGAGGTGTGTTGCCTACCAGGGGCTCGGATCAGGGATGTGGCCGAGAAGCTGCCTGCTCAAGTCGGTCCCACTGACTATTACCCACTCCTGGTAATACATGTGGGTGCTACTGATATAGATAGCAGTAGCCCGGAGACCATAAAGAAGGACTACAGAGCTCTGGGAGAGGTGGTTAGAGGCTCTGGAGCTCAGATTGTCTTTTCATCAATTCTCCAGGATACAGGGCAGGACCTTGAAAAGGCTAGGAGGATTGGGCAGGTTAATAAATGGTTAGAAGGGTGGTGCTATAGTCAGGGGTTTGGGTACCTTGACCATGGGACTCAATATAGTAGGCCAGGTCTACTGGGGGCTGGTGAAGCTGGTCTGACAAAGAAGGGGAAGAGTGGATTTGGTAGGAGGCTTGCCAGGCTGGTCAAGGATGCTTTAAACTAGATGTGTTGGGGGAGGGGGGCAGCATTCCATCCCAACACACCCAGTTGGTTGGCAGCACCTATAGTAAACATTTGGAGCAATGTAGAGATATTCCAGCTGCTCCAGCCAATGAGCCGGCTTCAATGGGATCTCAGCTCAAAAGCCTCTACACAAATGCCCGTAGTATGAGGAACAAACAAGAGGAATTAGAGATGTGTGCACATCTACGGGGGTATGATATCATTGGCATCACAGAAACATGGTGGGATGGCACCTATGACTGGTGTGTTGGAATGGAAGGTTACCGGCTCTTTAGGAAAGGCAGGCCCGGCAGACAGGGAGGGGGAGTTGCTATTTATGTTAGGGATAGGCTAGAGAGTATGGAACTCTGTCTGGGGACAGGTGAGCAGTCGACAGAGAGTTTGTGGGTCAGGGTTAAAGGGAGAACAGTGATGGGTGATGTTATTGTGGGGATCTGTTACAGACCACCTGACCAAGGGGACTTGCTGGATAAAGCGCTCCATAGACAGATAGAAGCAGCCTCATGCTCGCAGGCCCTTGTTCTCATGGGAGACTTCAACCACTCTGATATCTGTTGGAGGGATGGTACGGCCCGGCACAAGCAATCCAGAAGGTTCCTCGATTGCGTGGAAGACAACTTCCTTCTGCAAGTAATTGAGGAGCCGACAAGGAGAGGTGCCATGCTTGACCTCGTCCTCACCAACAGGGAAGGGCTGGTTGGGAATGTGATGCTCCAGGGCAGCCTTGATTGCAGCGATCATGAGATGGTCGAGTTTGAGATCCTCAGGACAGTGAGAAGAGCATGCAGCAAGCTCACTGCCCTGGACTTCAAGAGAGCAGACTTTGGCCTCTTCAGGAACCTGCTCAGTAAGGTTCCATGGGATACAGCCCTAGAGGGCAGGGGGGCCCAAGACTGTTGTTTGCTATTCAAGGATCACCTGCTGCAAGCTCAGGAGCGATGCATCCCAACTAGAACTAAGTGCTGCAGGAGAGCCAGGAGACCTCCTTGGATGGATAAGGAGCTGCTGAGGAAAATTCGAAGGAAACAAGAGGCTTCTAAAAGGTGGAAGCAAGGTCAGGCGGCCTGGGAAGAATACAGGGATGTTTTCTGGGAAGCTAGGGACCAGGTTAGGAAAGCTGAGGCCCACTTAGAATTAAACTTGGCTTGGGACGTGGAAGATAACAGGAAGGGATTCTATAGGTACATTGCCAATAAAAGACAGGTTAGGGACAAAGTGAGCACTCTCCAGAACCTATCAGGAGAACTGGCTACCCTGGATTTGGAGAAGGCTGAGGTTCTTAATGACTTCTTTGCCTCAGTCTTTACCGGCAAATGCTCTGATCACACCACCCAAGTCTTGGAAGGCAGACGCGGGGACTGTGAGAGTGAAGACCCTGGGCCCACTGTGGGGGAGGATCTTGTTCGGGACCACCTTAGGAACCTGAATGTATACAAGTCCATGGGACCGGATGAAATCCATCCAAGGGTCCTGAAGGAGCTGGCAAATGAAGTTGCTAAGCCACTGTCCATCATATTTGAAAAATCATGGCAGTCAGGTGAAGTTCCCGATGACTGGAAAAAAGGAAATATAACCCCCATTTTTAAGAAGGGGAAAATGGATGAGCCGGGGAACTACGGACCAGTCAGTCTCACCTCTGTGCCTGGCAAAATCTTGGAGCGGATTCTCCTGGAAGGCATGCTAAGGCACATGAAAACCAACAAGGTGGTTGGTGACAGCCAGCATGGCTTCACTAAGGGGAAATCCTGCCTGACCAATCTGGTGGCCTTCTATGAAGGGGCTACGGAACTGATGGACAGGGGCAGAGCAGTTGATGTCATCTACCTGGACTTGTGTAAAGCCTTTGACACTGTCTCACATGACATCCTTGTCTCTAAGTTTGTTGAGACATCAATTTGATAGGTGGACCACTGGGTGGATAAAGAACTGGCTGGATGGCTGCACGCAAAGAATTGTGCTCAGTGGCTCAATGTCCAGCTGGAGACCAGTAACGAGTGGTGTCCCCCAGGGATCGGTGTTGGGACCGGTCTTGTTCAACATCTTTGTGGGTGACATGGACAGTGGGATTGAGTGCGCCCTCAGCAAGTTTGCCGATGACACTAAGCCGTGTGGTTCGGTTGATAAGTTGGAGGGAAGGAATGCCATCCAGAGGGACATTGACACGCTTGTGAGGTGGGCTGATGCCAACCTAATGAAGTTTAACCATGCTAAGTGCAAGGTCCTCCACCTGGGTCGGAGCAATGCCAGGCACAGCTACAGGTTGGGAGGGGAGGAGATTCAGAGCAGCCCTGCAGAGAAGGACTTGGGGGTGTGGGTTGATGAAAAAATGAACATGAGCCGGCAGTGTGTGCTTGCAGCCCAGAAGGCCAACCGTATCCTGGGCTGCATCAAAAGGAGCGTGACCAGCAGGTCGAGGGAGGTGCTCCTGCCCCTTTACTCTGCTCTCGTGAGAGCTCACTTGGAGTATTGTGTGCAGTTCTGGTGTCCTCAACATAAAAAGGACATGGAACTGTTAGAACAAGTCCAGAGGAGGGCCACGAGGATGATCAGGGGACTGGAGCACCTCTCGTATGAAGATAGGCTGAGAAAGTTGGGGCTGTTCATCCTGGAGAAGAGAAAGCTGCGTGGAGACCTCATAGCAGCCTTCCAATACCTGAAGGGGGCCTATAGGGATGCTGGGGAGGGACTCTTCATTAGGGACTGCAGTGATAGGACAAGGGGTAATGGGTTCAAACTTAAACAGGGGAAGTTTAGATTGGGTCTGAGGAAGAAATTCTTTATTGTGAGGGTGGTGAGGCCCTGGAGTGGGTTGCCCAGGGAGGTTGTGGGTGCTTCATCCCTGGCAGCGTTCAAGGTGGGGTTGGACATAGCCTTGGATGGCCTGGTTTAGTGGGAGGTGTCCCTACCCATGGCAGGGGGGTTGGAACTTGATGATCTTGAGGTCCTTTCCAACCCTTACTATTCTATGATTCTATGATTCTATGAATCCTTGACTGACAAATTGCACTGAGAATGAACCTGTCAACCAGGACAATTTAAATCTAAGCTGTGTGAACTGCAGTGCTCCAACTATCTTATCCTGATATAAGACGGGAGATTTTAAGGGTGTCCTGGGTTCAGCAGTAGCAATCATTTTTTCTTTTTCCCTTCTTGGTAGCTGCTGCAGCACTGTGTTTTTGATTTTGAGCCTGGGAACAGTGCTGATAACACCAGTGTTTTCAGTTACTGCTTGGTGATGTTTAGGCTGGCCAAGGACTTGTTGAGTCTCATGCTCTGCCAGGGAAGGGTGGAAGCCGGGGGGAAGCAGAAACGGGACACCTGATCCAAACTGACCAAAGGGGTTATTCCATACCACAGCACGTCATGTCCAGGAGGAAAAAGAACTGGGGGACCGGAACCCGGAAGAGGGGTGGGTTTAGTTCACAACTCGGTCGTCGAGTGGTGAGCAGTTCTGTCCTCTTCCCTTGTATTTCTCTCGTTATTGTTATTATCGGTGGTGGTAGCGGTGGTTTGTGTTGTACCTTGATTGCTGGGCTGTTCTTGTCTCGACCCGTGGGAGTTGCGTTCTTCCGATTCTTCCCCCCCTCCCCCCTTACGGAGTGGGGGGGAAGAAAAAAAACTCTTCCCTTGTATTTTTTCTCTTGTGATTATTATTATTGGTGGTAGCAGTGGTGGTTTGTGTTATACCTTAGTTGCTGGACTGTTCTTATCTCAACCTGCGGGAGTTGCATTCTTTCGATTCTCCTTCCCATCCCTCCAGGAGCGGAGGGAAGAAAGAGGGGGAAGTGAGTGAGTGAGCAAAACTGTTTGTGGCTGAGAAGCTTAAACCACAACAGTTCTTTTTGGCGCCCAACGTGGGGCTCGAAGGGTTGAGATAACGACAGGATTAATAACCACTTGTCACAATGCTGATTTATTGGCTCTCAAGGTTGTTGCTCTGGTTCTCACAGGTTCAGCGTGTGTTACTTCACTTACAGACGGTAATTTTTATCTTAACATTTCTCAGAGAAGGGTTTTGGATTAAGGCTCTTATTGCATTGTACTTTATTGCACTGTTTTTTGATACAATAGACTCAGTGATCCTGAAACTGACCCGGTTTTTGTTCCCAATGTGGTCACCAGCACTGTACTTTGGGAGGTATATACTGGGGGTGTTTAGGAATTATACATCTTTTTTCACCTCCTCGGGTGGTCAGCCTGTGAAGGAGACATTCTTTTATGCTCCCAGCACCCCCATCAGACCGTTTACAGCATCTTTCGTGAATTCTGAAGGTTTTGAATGGCCCTTAGACACCCTTGAGACCTGCCTGCTGGTTGTGATGGGGATTGCCATGTTGGCGCGCATATCGAGTGTGCTTTATTCACGACCATTTCGTCTGGTCCCGAGAGTTATGCAGAGTCGGGTTTGGGCCTTGTCTAGGATTAAACAACGATATAGGAGGTCCAAGAGATTTTCCCCGAGGCTGGATAGTCATGAGTGGCAGGGTGCGTGGGATAGCATGGGCAAGTATCTAGGCCAGTGGGCCCCTCCAGTGCTTTGGAACTTCTACATACTGTGGAGGGGGACAAAGTTCCTGTGGTGCACATAAAGAATTTGCTGGGGAAGACAGTCTGGGTTATTCCCACTTCAGGTAAAGGCAAACCCACTCGTGGGATTGCTTTTGCTCAGGGACCCGGATATACTTGGTGGGTAATGCGGGAAGATGGGGAGGTCCGATGTGTACCTCAAGGGGATTTGATTTTAGGGGACAATAGTCAATGAACTCAATTGTATGCTGTTGCCTGCTATGTAATACTTATATAGCCCACCAACTAGATGTCCTCAGGTCACCAGTGACTGGCTCTCTGACCGTCGTCCCAACAAAGAATGAACTTTAATGAAACCGGATGAGTTCTGCAGTAAAGGAACGATCAGCATCAGCAGGCAACGATCCAGCACTGCACACGGCCTCCCCTGCTCTGAATGACTGTTACAAGAGATGGAGCTTGACGTTGCGGATTGAATGGACTCAGAAGCTTTGTAGGAATTGATCTATGCACTGAGGGATGATCTCTCTCTCCTTCTGTGTGTGTGTGTGGATGTATACATATATATATATGATGGTATATTGAAAATGTGGGATCTGAGTGTGACGTGAATGGTATGGAATAAGGGGTGGAATGTCCTGGGTTCAGCAGTAGCAATCATTTTTTCTTTTTCCCTTCTTGGTAGCTGCTGCAGCACTGTGTTTTTGATTTTGAGCCTGGGAACAGTGCTGATAACACCAGTGTTTTCAGTTACTGCTTGGTGATGTTTAGGCTGGCCAAGGACTTGTTGAGTCTCATGCTCTGCCAGGGAAGGGTGGAAGCCGGGGGGAAGCAGAAACAGGACACCTGATCCAAACTGACCAAAGGGGTTATTCCATACCACAGCACGTCATGTCCAGGAGGAAAAAGAACTGGGGGACCGGAACCCGGAAGAGGGGTGGGTTTAGTTCACAACTCGGTCGTCGAGTGGTGAGCAGTTCTGTCCTCTTCCCTTGTATTTCTCTCGTTATTGTTATTATCGGTGGTGGTAGCGGTGGTTTGTGTTGTACCTTGATTGCTGGGCTGTTCTTGTCTCGACCCGTGGGAGTTGCGTTCTTCCGATTCTTCCCCCCCTCCCCCCTTACGGAGTGGGGGGGAAGAAAAAAAACTCTTCCCTTGTATTTTTTCTCTTGTGATTATTATTATTGGTGGTAGCAGTGGTGGTTTGTGTTATACCTTAGTTGCTGGACTGTTCTTATCTCAACCTGCGGGAGTTGCATTCTTTCGATTCTCCTTCCCATCCCTCCAGGAGCGGAGGGAAGAAAGAGGGGGAAGTGAGTGAGTGAGCAAAACTGTTTGTGGCTGAGAAGCTTAAACCACAACAAAGGGTTTTCCACAACTTAGTTAAACTTAACTCAAAAATGCACAGGAAGATGATGCATTTCTTCCAGGTTATTTTTGCCCATATCTAATTATGCCTGGTCAACAGCCAATTATTGTCTGATACTAGACTAAACTGGGAATTCTATCCAGAAAGTTTAAAAAAATGTAAGCAAGTTAGTTCTGAGAATGGATTATACTGGTGATTTTGGGATACCGTTTTGTATTGGTTTGTTTTTCTCAATGCGGTTTTGTATTTTCCATTCTAACCTAGGATTACTCTGATCTAGATGCCCAAACAACATTATCAGATGAGAGTCTCTTGAGGGATTTTCTCAGTCCAGGAAGTGGACTAAATCACAGGCACTGTATTCTCTGCTATTTTCAGCTCAGTTAAACTCTGCGAATTGCAGATTGCAGCTGAAAGAGCACCCACTTTAAAGAGAAAGGTTTGAATTTATGAAGTGGGAAAGGATTTTCTGATTGTAAGATTTGCCCTGAGAAAGTGAAAATGGGTTTCTAAGGAAAGCAAAACAGAAACTTTCTCAGAATCAGCAGAATTCTGAGAAAGCCAACCATATCCTGGGCTGCATCAAAAAGAGCGTGACCAGCAGGTCAAAGGAAGTGATCCTGCCCCTCTACTCTGCTCTCGTGAGACCTCACTTGGAGTATTGTGTGCAGTTCTGGTGTCCTCAGCATAAAAAGGACATGGAACTGTTGAAACAAGTCCAAAGGAGGGCCACGAGGATGATCAGGGGACTGGAGCACCTCCTGTATGAAGATAGGCTGAGAAAGTTGGGGCTGTTGAGCCTGCAGAAGAGAAGGCTGCATGGAGACCTCCTAGCAGCCTTCCAATACCTGAAGGGGGCCTATAGGGATGCTGGGGAGGGACTCTTCATGAGGGACTGTGGTGATAGGACAAGGGGTAAAGGGTTCAAACTTAAACAGGGGAAGTTTAGATTGGGTATAAGGAGGAAGCTCTTTACTGTAAGGGTGGTGAGGCCCTGGAATGGGTTTCCCAGGGAAGTCGTGAATGCTTCATCCCTGGCAGCAGTCAAGGCGGGGTTGGACATAGCCTTGGATGGCATGGTTTAGTGGGAGGTGTCCCTGCCCATGGCAGGGGGGTTGGAGATCATAGACTGTGAATGTGATGCAAATTTAAGATGGTGTATATAGGCATGATAGAATTTGATGAATAGTAATTTCAGGAAATGTTGTGGGACTGAAAATAGCAAACATTTATATTTATAAGTAAAGTGACCAGGAGTGGAAAGGAAAATTGATTTTTATTACGTAAAAAGTAGTCTTACAAAGAACAAAACAACAATATTCACAAAACTATGTATTTGGAGTGGAGGAATGAGAGGCAATATTATGAAAGAAAATGGGGGATATTTTTTAAAGAACCTCCAGTAAGAGAACTGAGAATGGACTGCCTTAAACATTTTCAGTTGAAGTAACTTGTCATCTTTGTTGGCAGTCAGAGTCACATGGTACATCTGCTGTAATTTTAAATGATGATTGTGTCTGCAAAAAGTTAAAACTTGAATACAAACACAGTTTTAGGATCAAACACTAGACTATTAAAATTGTACTTTGTTCTTATGTCAGTTGTAATGTGACACTGACCAGCTGAATGGTATTATTGATATTGTTATTCATAACTTGTAAAGCTTAGAAACAAATTTGTGCATGTATCTTTCCTCAGGAGGACTGCATTTTCATTTTTGGCAAAGAATCAGCGAAGGACTGCAACATTAATTGTGAAGTTTTAAGAAAAATCTTGAGCAGTCTAAGTCAGTATCAAGTAAGTATTTTCTTTCAGAATTATTACATTGCCTACAAGAACCAGAACTCTGTCAACAGCATAAATTTTCAATTGCATTTTTCATTAACATTTTGCAGAAGTACATCTTTGCTGGTATGTTTAATGGACAGATTGTGATTCTGACAGTGTTCTTGCTAAAAGCTCATTAAGTGCCAGTAAATATGAGGGAAAGGAAAGAAAGCAGAAAGATTAAAGGGACAATGATGATTCATTAGAGGAAAGGCGTATTTCCATTCACCATGTAAACAGAATTGCAATTGCTATTTTGGCTCATATGTATCAATGGCAAATAACTAGTCTGCAAGGAGAGTATTTTATATATGTACACTGTAACTTAGTGGACGTGCAGGCAGTGGGTAACATGCACCAAGTATTAAATGGATAAATATGCATAAAGATTGTATTTGGCTGGGCAAGATACTGAAGCCTGGCAGAAGGGATCTTGGTGACACAGCACAGGAAGCTCTGTGCATCTTGTTGTATTAAAGGCTAGATTTGTGTCTTAGCCAATATAATGTCATGTTTAGTTATGTAAATCCCATCACAGAAATGCAAACACAATGCAGCAGCAGCAGCATTCTTTGGCACAGGCTCTTCAACTATTTTCCTGAAACCAATCTGATGTCTTGCTACAGATTGCTTTTCCCTTGCGGCACAACCACACTGTTAGTGGAATTCAGTTCTTTGTTGCTAAATTATTATGATGTAAACCCCATAGTTTAGTAACTGCAATGTTTATTTTTCTGAAGTGCATTTCCTTAGGACAACTAGAAAGTTGATATCATACTAAATAATGGAAAGGATATTATGCAGCTGAGGAGGCAAATAACATTCAGATAACAAATATTTTATGTTTAAAGCAAAAATCCTAACTGATACTAGGATATACGCATTCATATAATCAGACAGATTTTCTAATGTGGCTTGCAGAGACTGAAAATACCGAAGACTAGCATTAAGCAGCCACAGTATTACCATTCCTCAAACAACCAAAGATCATCTTATTTGCAGGCTCAGATTGGTTCAGTGTATGAAGAAGGAAAAGCAGCACATGTGCTTATTTCACCTCTTTCCATAAGTGTATAGCAAGAGGACAGAGCCAGACGGATGCTGGAAAAACTCATGCCAGTCCTTGTCTCTCTGCAAAGCAACAAAAGAGGAAATCTTCCAGTGGGGAAAGAGGGGTTGAGGAGCAGAATAAGACAGCAGTTAAGAATAACTGTGGGTGAGTGGAAACTTGTTCACTGATGAGGTGTGCTACTATTCTGTGTTTCTCCTTTCCTTAAGGCATCCTAATTACAGTTCTCCTTCTGCCCTAAGTGCTAAATCTGTAACACTAAGGATCCAACACGACCCTGGCAGTTTATAACAAACTCTAAATCCATCATAGGGATGAAGCTTCAGACTCTGAGCACAGCTTTAGGATGCAAGTTTAAATGATGCCCTCAAACTAAAATGCTTACAGGTGTCTTCCTTTCCTTTGTAATATGCTAATATTAAGCTTAGTGTCACTAGCACATTAGGGCATTTTCTTTTAGGTCAGTTTTTTAAGGTCTGTACTGTACATGATAGGTATTTTGGCATCATGAAAAAGTATTTTGAAAATGTCAGCTTTAAGCTCTACAGTGCATCCAAAAAAGATTGAGAGAATATCAGAATTGTAGCATAATGTTCTTAAATTACATATACTGGAGTTTATTTTCCTTTATAATATTTTTTATTGTAAATCATGAAAGTCATTTATCAGTGTAAAAAAGTGAGCTTAGCAGCATTCATTTTGCCAGCATTCTTTGATTTTATAGATCTACTTACATTTTCCTCCATGTTCAGGAATAATGAACAGCTATGTGTTATTTATAACTCCTATCAAAGCCACTTTCAGTTCATAGTAAAAGAAACATTAAACTGTTATGTTGGAAAAGTCAGTATTCACTTTAAAAGGGAATAAATATTTTCCAGTAGCATTATAATTGTCATGCCTTAAATCTTCCTCCTCAGAATCTTTTCGTTTAGTAGGTTGGTTTGACACTGATCACATATAACAGTTGTTTGCAAACGTGCAGCAACACTCTCTGTTGAGATCTGTAAAAGCACTAATAGCTTCCGAAACTGCTTGCGGCAGGAACAGTAGGTTTAGTGCAACTGTTGGCAGTGATAAAAATGGGCATCAAGCTGAGACAGTCCAAGTTTTTCCTGATGTTAAAGGATTATCCACCCACAAAAAGAGAGCTAATCGGAATACTGGATCAATGATTCAGCTTTGAAGTCACTGGTTCAGGCCACAGGTGAGATGACTTGTCTTGCCTGTAGATATAAGTTCACATGAACCCTACATAATTTAATGACCCACCACAAAATAATAATTTAGTCCAAATATATCCCTGAATCAAGAGAGGGTTTATTATCTGTTTGTCAAAGGCACTATGTCCTGGGTTCAGCAGTAGCAGTCATTTTTCTCCTTCTTAGTAGCTGGTGCAGTGCTGTGGGTTTGACTTTCACGCTGGGAACAGCGCTGATAACACCGATGTTTTCAGTTGCTGCTCAGTAACGCTTACTCTGACCAAGGACTTTCTGAGTCTCATGTTCTGCCAGGGAGGAGGGGAAGCTCAGAGGAAGCAGAGACAGGACACCTGACCCAAACTGACCAAAGAGGTATTCCATAGCACAGCACGTCATGCCCACTATATAAACTGGGGGCAGTTACCTGGAAGGGTTAGATCACTGCTTAGTTGGGCTGGGTATTGCTTGGCGGGTGGTGAGCGGTTTTATTCTCTTCCCTTGCTATTTCCCGTATCATTATTATTATTGGTGGTAGCAGCAGTGGTTTGTGTTATACCTCAGCTACTGGACTGTTCTTATCTGAACCCATGGGAGTTAACACGCTTTCGATTCTCCTCCTCATCCCTCTTGGAGTGGGGGAGAGGAAGGGGAGGGAAGTGAGCGAGGGCTGCGTGGCTGAGTTGCCGACTACGCTTAAACCACGACACACTCAAAGGTGTATTAACATTATTTAGGAATTGACTAGAGCTTTATAAAATGCATTTACACTCCCTTGTTATGAAAAACACTAGATATTTCTGGACATTTTATAACTTTAAAGACAATGTGCCCAGTTGCATCTTCCCATGAGCTTACTCAGCCTTGTGAGAAGGTGAACACATTCATATGAAGACCGCTACGTGGATCTGAGAGTAGATTTTGCTCTAAGCTATAATAGTTGAAAAATATGTAGTATTTCCTCTCTTAGGACAAGATTTCAAATGTACCTCCACTACTAATGTTAAACATGTAAATGGCAACCGGACTGATTTTTCATATTTTTTCTGTTTCTGAAGTCAGTGAAGTACTTTAATGAAGAGCTTTAAGTACATGGATCCACATACCCTGTAGCCTGACCAAGAAAGTAGGCAGCCTTTCTTTTGTGGACACAGGTGGCCCTTATCTTCAGAAACTATCAACACTGTTGTATTAACATTACCCTTTGCTAAAAGTACTTCACGTTTCTTGGAAAGGAAGATGAAGTTGTGGGTTCATTCATATCCTTCTATATGTCAACCTGTAGCTCTGAGGATGTCCAAACCACTTTTCCCTTCAGTATCTGAAAAAAAAAAACAAACAATTATTTCATTTTTCGAGGAATTAAGTCTATCTGTTATATTCTGAGAATTGTTACTAAAAGTCCCGGGAGACATAACAGAAATGCTCAGCTTCTTGATCTTACTGGGAAAAACACAACATAAAAGCTGCACTGATGTTGAAAAAGAGTCATGCCTGAATATTTGAAAGAACAAAACTGCATTCATTCAATAGACTTAAAGGAGTTTTAGGAATTATGAAGTGTACTACCTATGTTAAAGAGAACTTCAGAGATTACAATATTAAAATTCAGATTTAGATCAGAAAATAAAGTCCCACTTTTGAAGTTTGAATCTTTTGTTTGATTTTAGTTTAATATTTGCTTATTTTTGTGGATGTCTAACACAGGAATAGAGAGAAAAGTAATAACAGAAATATAGACTGAAATTATAAATTACAAAATCTGACAGGATAAGCTCATGCAAGTTATCACAGAAAAAAATATATTTTTTCCTTCTTGTTTTAATTTACTTTGGTTTATAATGACAAATAGGAAAGTAGGAAAATCCAGGGGAAAAAAGGCACAAAGGAATCTCTTTTGCCTATTTTGTTGAAATTGGTTATGTTAGGATCTTTCTATAAAAATTCATCAATTTTTTATTTGGCTTCTTAACAAGAAACATACTAAACAAATTTGTTGTAAAAATAAAAAAATATTTTCATAATATCAGATTAACTTATATTATTTAAAAATTAAAATAGCCATAACACAAATGCAGAAAAAATAACAGTTTTCAAGGACAGAATAAGTAAAGATTGTCAATGTCATAAGCATCACACTTTTATGAAATATCACTGTTGGGACTGGGTCATAAAAATGAAGCTTCACTTGCAGAAGAGCAATGAGTCATATGCAGAAAACTTGAGAAAAAAATGAGCTTTCATCTGGATGTTACTTTATTATTAACCAGAAAAGTTATTGCCTTATCTTGGAAACCTCCACTCCATCTGGAAGCTACTCCATGGTTGAAGGATCTATGAAGATGTGCTTCAGTGGAAAGAATACATTTATGTGAAAGCATCACACCTAATGTACAGTGCACTGAGCTTTGATTTCATGGTCTCGTGCCAACTGCCCAAATATCACTCAGTGCAGCTTTTACTAGGAAATGGCAGTCAGGAATAGATGAACAAGAGCTAGATATCCTGTAATTTCAAAAGCTTACTGGCTGTATTTTAATTCACTCTGTTGTTTGGAAATTTTACTTCTGATAGGATTAAAGTCTTACTGTAAATGACGATATAATGATACGCTCGAATATTTACCTCAGAGTTGTCTTTGGTGAAGTGTGAGTCCAATTTCCTTGAAAACGCATCCCAGCAGTTGGATGCTCTAAAAACCTAGATATTTAAATCCGTGCATGAATAAAGAGAGTGATGCTTGGAGTTAACCGTTGAACTACATTAAAAAAGAAAAAACCCAACAAAACACAAACTAATTTTGATCTTTGACATAGATCATATTGATAGGCATTGAAGGTATTGTTGAACAGACAAAGTATAGAAAAGTCCATAATAGTATACCAGTTGACACTTTCAATTATCTCCCTCATAAACATTGACTCTAAGCTTTACTGTTTTATCAAAATTTGGGTGACTTTTCACAGGATTGACACAAACTCCCCTTTGACAACTCCCTGCTAAATTTCAGACACAGGATTGGTAAATCACTTCTTGTGAAGCCTCATAGTACATTAACTTCCCTGCCTCCTTCACCAGAAACAAAGAAATCGTCTATATAGAAAACGTAGGTAAGTAGGATGGGCTTATCCAGACAGCTAAATTTTAGAAAAGTTGCATGCAACCAAGAAAAGTCTCAAAAATGGGAAGTGCTGGAATACACAGCTTTGCCTTTTTTATTTACCTCAGGTACTATACAAATTTAGCAGAGTAAATTTATGCTGATGCATTTCGGGTCCAAAATCAACATTTGGGGCCTGGCAGTTTCAGATCAGAACAGGCAGATCCATGCTGTATATACCTCTGTTGTTGTTATTCTTTTTGTGAAACAGCTATCAATGCAGATAAAATGTGCATTATGCCTGGATCACTTGTTTACTAGTTAAATATAAATCAGATACTGATGCTATACTATCTCATACTCTTTTTCTAGAAATAAAAGCTAGAAAGCTTCCAGAAATAATATATAGCCAAGATAATACATCACTAAAACATTGCTGTAGAAAGATGCTATAACAAAGCAATTAAGACTTGGTGACATCACTGGCTTGGGGCCATATTGCTACACATTCTTTAAACTCGAATGTTGCTTGGGTTACTTATAATAGATAACTTGATTTCTCTTATCAGCTTGGAAAACATATTGAAAATTAAATTTACTCTATGGTCTTTATCTTACTTTCAGACTAGCATTTCTTCTCAGAGTTGAAAAGGATGAACCTTACAGTTCTGCCCTTCCTGGACATCAAATTCTGTGTGGAGCTTTGAATAAATTCAATAGAGGTAGAATATACAAACAAATTGAAGCATAGAGTCTAAAGTTGCAGCCATTAGTCTTCTAATTATTTTGGCCAGAGAAGTAAAAGTAGTAAAGTTTCAACAAATATCATTTACTGTTAGAAAAATCATTTTGTAATATGTCAGTTAATTGTGACTAATAATTTTAATTTTTCCTATCTAAAGTATTGGTATGTGTTTTTCTAGTTTCTTTATTGCTTCTCTTTAGGCTTTATCTTAAAAGAAAAATAATCATTATTGCATTTATATTTGAAAAATATCTTCAGTGTTATTAGAAAGTCATGTATGGGTGGCAGCTGGTTCCATCATAAGATTGTATCTGGTTTACTGATACTAAAACTGCAATTTAATATATAAGTCTATCTGCCTTGACTGAATCTAGTCAAAGATGGGCAATGGCTTTGTCAAATGCATACACTTCTTACAGAGACTTCGTTGTAATAAATTCCTCTCTGTTTTTTCTATAAACATATGGTTTCATCCTGCAATATGTTGACTGTCACTTAGAATTGACATCTTTATAGGTTGTGCCAGCCATATGACTCCGGAAAACTATTGTTTCAGCTTTTATTAACATCACATAAAAGCACTGAAAGTGTGTTAGGGAAAATTAATGATATGAAAAGTGTTCAGTCTCACAAGGAGCATTTACCAAGAAAAAAAGCTAATAGGTATAGCAAATCTTCCAGATGAAAAGGAAAAAAAAAAAAAAGGTATAAAAATGTAAACCACTCTATATCCTAAAGTACTACTGACTTTGTAAAAATTTAGCAATTTATTCTTTTTAAGCAAGACTACACTTTCATATGCCAGACTAGCAGAGCTAAGTGGTAAATACACATTCTATGTATGCTTGAACTAAAGAATTAGTTTAGAAATTACAAACTTCTTGGTGTTACTAATTTGTATATTTCTTACAGTGGAAACAGTGATATAGATCAATTTTGTATCTGTTTTCCTTATTCTGTCATAATGCCACGCCTTTTTTTTTGATTTTCTAGCGAGTACAGAGAATGACACAAGCCTAATAGAAGGATTAAGTCTTCTGGAAACTTTGTCAGTTATATTTCATTAGTAGAAAATAGAAAGAAATAATATCAAGATTATGTTACAATTTTCATACTATTATAATTACTTTCTGTAGATGTTTTTTGATAATCATAGAATCATAGAATAGTTAGGGTTGGAAAGGACCTTAAGATCATCTAGTTCCAGCCCCCTGCCATGGGCAGGGACACCTCCCACTAAACCATGTCACCCAAGGCTATGTCCAACCCAGCCTTGAACACCACCAGGGATGAAGCATTCACAACTTCCCTGGGCAACCCATTCCAGGGCCTCACAATCCTTACAGTAAAGAATTTCTTCCTCATATCCAATCTAGACTTCCCCTGTTTAAGTTTGAACCCATTACCCCTTGTCCTCTCACTACAGTTCCTAATGAAGAGTCCCTCCCCAGCATCCCTATAGGCCCCCTTGAGATATTGGAAGGTTACCATGAGGTCTCCACGCAGCCTTCTCTTTTATGCTATGTTACCGTAACATGATAGTTAGGGTAGGCTGTTAGTTGAATGAAGTACCTTGTGGAGGAGCTAAATAGCTGTGAAGATTGAGTGGTAGTTGTACTTGGTTTTAACACCTGAAATCAGTTCTCACGCTTTTTCTCATAGGCAGTACACAAGCTTTCCACAGTTGATACATTTATTCTTACACCTAATCTTTACAAGTATGTAAAATCTCAGCCTTTTTTTTGTTTTTTTTTTTTAATAAGATTGTTTCAACAAAGCATTCATCAGGATCACACTGGAACCTCTAGTCAAAGTCAGAAGCATTCAGCATACTGATAGACTTCAGTACTCTACATCCTGTCAGGGTGCAATGAACACTACCCATTGAATCTCTGCCTGTCCTTTTTCTTTTTAATACTGTTTTCCAGCCAGCCCTGCAACTGAGAAGTGAAAGACCAGCCTGAAGGAGCTCTGAAGTAACCTCCAATTCTCAAAGGTAATGTTTGGTCACTTCACCTCTGTGTGCCTGTTTACCTTCTTTTGTTATTATAGTCTGAAGTTCAGGTAAGCTATTTCACTGGTGGTAAAACACTTAGAAAGCAAACACACACACACACACACACACACACACACACACACACACACACACACATCCTTTTTCCTTCTCAGTCTGGAAGTAATATAAAATCTTTCTCAAAAGGTATTCGAAAAAGCATAAGATCTCTGTTGTTCATCCTTGGAGTGCCTGACAGATCTGGATGTTCCTTAGTCCCTGAAGAAAAGGAACAGATCAATAGCATCTCCCAGAATGTGCACAGGCATTTTCTAGCTACCTTCCAATGTGATGGACAAATAAACTTTTTATATTTAGTGATCTAAAAGTGAGGCAGCAATAGTATTGGATCTGCTATTTTAAGATGCTAAGCACTCTTAAGTTTCCTGTGGTGCTACGCACTTCATTGGTTTAGACACAGTTTGCAGCCCCTTAGCTGCAACTAAGTTGGAAGGCACTGCTGTGTGGGAAACAATTTGTATTATAATAAACACTTATTGAAAAATATCTCTCGATTTTAAAAAGTGGATAAAAATTTAATAGACATTTTTTTACTGGTATAGTGAATTACCGAAAGTCCAGTTTGCCTTTTATCTGGATGGCATATACTACAATCAGGAATATGACATTTGGAATTCTCTTTTACATTGCAATTGCCTAGAATTTCATGGAATATTTTATACTTTTATTGCCACTGGAAAAATACAAAATGCTTCAGCAGTAGAAAGTCTGCCAGTTACCATTTTTGGTTTGGGGAAAAAATGTGTAGGAAACAATATCATATTTCCCATCCAACATAACCAGCTGCTAAAGGCTTTATACAGACTTAAAGTAAGGTAAATAATGTGACCAGCTAATAACAGTCTTCCTAGTAATTCCTTTTCCAACACTTCTTTAATGATTTTAAGAATTATTTAACATGAGTCAAAGCATTTAATTATATCATAAACAAAGGGAAATGAACACTCTGTCTCACAAGGAATTCATATGCTTAGTTAGCTGTTAAACAGTTTTATATACCAGAACATACGGTAGATATTTTTTGCCTCCATAAATTTATTGTCATCTATCAAGAAGCAATAGTACCTTATAATAACAAGGTATTGTATGGTGGGTCCTGCCTTTTTTAGCACAAGGTGGCTGCAGTCTAAGAACACTTAGAACCCAGGTCTTCCAATTTTGTAAGACTTTATAATGATTGATTTTTTCCCCTCTCTGTTTTCTAGATAAGTATCTAATTAAATGTTACTATGCTTTGTTTCTTAGGAAAATTTCTAAGCAAGCAGCATAGTAGTAGCTACAAGAAAATGTACTTCATTAAAAAGAAAGAAAACGCATTCCTCATGTAATGGAAAATGACTGCTTTTGTAAAATTCTTTTGTGAAATCATATTTCCTTGCATTTAGAACGTATTTTTCAGATCTTTTACAGTTATTTTAATTATTTGTACGTTATATGAAATAAAGCAATAAATACAACCATATAAACATCATATTGCACAAGCATAAACCACCCATTTATTATTATTTTAAATAATATAAATTACTGTGGCAATAATCTCCAAACATGTAACATCTGAGAACAAAATTTAAAAAGAAATGTAGCATGTTTTTTTAAAAAGAAAATTGAAATAACTAGCAAGCAGGAATCAATTCCCCAGTTATCACTGTGTACACACGTGTTAAAGTTAAGTATAATTAAGCCAACTTTATATTGAATTGCTATTATTAATAATAATACAAGTTATTTGAGTCAAATTAACATAATGCTCATATGTCAATAAACTCAAGAAGGCAAGAAAATAAAATACCAAGGGAACTGTAAAGTTATCTAAAATTATCAAATAACACAAAACTGCACCATTCAGGATCCTATATTATACTTGCATTAAGTGTGTGTGTGAGATTATTTCAGATACTGTTATTTGGGAATTGCTGGTGAGTGGCAAACTGTCAGGGAAATTGCTCCTTTAAGAATAAATTGGAATAAATGGGAAAAGATAAGTGTGAGCACTTGTGTGTACTTTTTCACATACCCACAAGCAGGTTGGAGACTCAGCATGTTCAAGATTAATTTGATGAATAGCAGCTCCTTTTCCAGCACATGCCACACTGAATCTGCTGAATATAGGGAGGGATAGAGGGACAATTCATCAGAGGGAAAAGACAAGAGGGTTGATCTAAAGTGTCCCTAACTCCTATCTTTCTTAATCCAAGCTGATTTATGTACACTCTGAACTGTACGCAATGCCTTTTCTCTCTCACACCACAGCCACTACATTTGGAAATTATTTTTACATTCTTATCCTTTTTTATTCCTCCTTCAGTCTCCCTCTTACTTTCCACTTCATACAAAGTAAACCTTTTTCTTCTTGGGTTCCAACTGCCTTACCTTCACATTGAACAGGGAGTAAATTCCAGTTTGCTTCCAGAGTAAAGGGAAAGACTTCAGCTGAGGGTCTTCATCAAGAAATCATGGGGGATATGGGAAAAATCTCAAACAGCAAGCTTTTCAGGTGCTGAAAAAGCTGGGGGTGGAAGAATGTAGAAGCATTATGGCTGAGTGACTCCATACAACTGCAGCCCGCGTAATCATACTGGTTTTCAGCTGCAACAATGTAAGTGATGCTCTTGAGGGAGGATATACAAGTCAGACCACTATCCTACTCTGTAAAGAAACACATCTTTTGATCTGTTTTGAATGGATCTCCTGTGAGTTCCATTGAGTGCCAATAGTTCTTTTATTTTAGGATTTGGGAAACAGCAGTTCTATCTTCGCCTTATAAAGCCATGCAGAAGAAATGGCTGCTGTGCATATGGAAAGGCAATCAGCTGGTGAGAAAGAGCCAAGTGGCAGTGCCAGGCCTGCTCTACATACACAGCATATTTGCTTTGCCCCTTGCAGGAAGTGATACTGTCAGAAATTCTAGGTTAAGCTCAGTTTCTTTGGGCAATGACTCATCCTCGTTGCCACAGTGGTGCCCACCTCAATATTTTTCTCACACAGTCATTGCTATTCTTTCTTCAGCTTTTATCCCAAGTAGATTATGATAAACATGATTATTATTAATATAATAAGTAATTTATTGATGTTTACATGCACTTAAAATTTTTAATGGGCACAGTAGGAGAATTACTTTGGAACTTTTGTATTTACTGCAGTCCATTGAAATTTGATGCTTTAATTTGGTCTTTAGAGCAGCTGCTGAAAGCTGATCATCCATACAAAATACTGGAATTAGGCCTGTGAGAGATAAGATAACAGAGTGCAAAAGGAATGCCAGTGGTACAAAAAAACTGCTGTTACTTACAAAACTGCGGGAACTAAGGAATGCTTCCCATAAATATTTATTGAGGACCAAAATTGTGCAGTGCTTCTGCCACAAGGGACTTGTACTCTAAAAGCAGCACAGAAGGAGAGAGCTTCCATGCATTTTTCTATCTTTCAGACAGTGCATATTCACAATGACATCCATTTGCTATATTACATTTAATTTACATTTTTGACTGCTTCATCTGCATGACTCTCAATTATCAATCTTCTCTGTGATGACTTTCCTTATTCCAGCTCTTCTGAAGGGACTATAATTTTAAAAAAGAAAGGGGGGGGAGGGGAAGTAAATGAAGGTTCTAGGATCCCAAATGGCAGAGTAATCTTGATTTGATGTTGAGGATTGACAATAATCTTTCATAGGCTATAATTTCATGGTTACACAGTCTGTGTCCTTTTCACTCTTAAAGGTGAGGATTTTATATTACTGCAGATAAGATAGATTCCTATATAAACCATGATACATATCCGTGTTTGGTGCTGAGATATTCTCTATTTTACTGTTATTGCTACTTTA
Source organism: Amazona ochrocephala (assembly GCA_039720435.1). Taxonomy (NCBI): domain Eukaryota; kingdom Metazoa; phylum Chordata; class Aves; order Psittaciformes; family Psittacidae; genus Amazona; species Amazona ochrocephala. The sequence continues at coordinate 71,652,794 of CM077879.1, forward strand.
TGCCTAGCATCTAAATTGTACTGGATGTCTTTTGACAATTACACATGCAAAGAGGTAGAAAAGAGTTATCTTAAACTGGCTTCAAGGTTTCAAAAAAAGATAAGAATTTCACTGGTGCCCTGGCTTCAGCGGTAGCAATCATTTTTCTCCTTCTTAGTAGCTGGTGCAGTGCTGTGGGTTTGACTTTCATGCTGGGAACAGCGCTGATAACACCGATGTTTTTAGCTGTTGCTCAGTAATGTTTAGTCTGACCAAGGACTTTCTGAGTCTCATGCTCTGCCAGGGAGGAAGGGAAGCTTGGAGAAAGCAGACACAGAACACCTGACCCAAACTAACCAAAGAGGTATTCCATAGCACAGCACGTCATGCCCACTATATAGACTGGGGGCAGTTACCCGGAAGGGTTAGATCACGCTTGGTCGGGCTGGGTGTTGTTTGGCGGGTGGTGAGCGGCTTTAATCACTTCCCTTGCTATTTCCCTTGTCATTATTGTTATTGGTGGTAGCAGCAGTGGTTTATGTTATACCTTAGCTACTGGACTGTTCTTATCTCAACCCATGGGAGTTATGTTCTTTATTCTCCTCCCCATCCCACCAGGAGCATGGGGGTGAAGGGGGGAGTGAGGTAATGGCTGCATGTTTCTGGATTGCTGGCTGGGCTTAAACCACGACAACTGGCTGAAAGATCATACATGTTTTTGTGACTTCTCCCCCAAAGCATGTCTTCTGCTGAAAAAAAAAAAAATAAAATATATCAGATTTAAAGTGTGCATTTTATATTAGTTTTATGTGAGTTATAACTCTTTGTATTTTAGACCTGTGAATATAACCCAACACTAAGTATTCTACTTGTTTCTAAGTGGCCAATAATGGAGAAAAAGTCACATACTTTTATTTTTAGAGGAAAACCAAAAAGGCATGATATGTATTTTTTTGTGCATGGAGCTCTTAGAATATTTAAAAGATAGCACCCAACAAACAATAACAACAATAAAAACGCTAACCACATAGTGTTCTGAAAGATTCCAGATTTCAGAATTGTTTGTCCTTTTTGACAAAGGGAAATTACAATACACATTATAGAATCATAGAATCATAGAATAGTTAGGGTTGGAAAGGACCTCAAGATCATCGAGTTCCAACCTCCCTGCCATGGGCAGGGACACCTCCCACTAAACCATGCCACCCAAGGCTATGTCCAACACCACTTTGAATGTCGCCAGAGATGAAGCATTAACAACTTCCCTGGGCAACCCATTCCAGGGCCTCACCACCCTTACAGTAAAGAATTTCTTCCTCAGATCCAATCTAAACTTCCCATGTTTAAGTTTGAACCCATTACCCCTTGTCTTCTCACTACAGTTCCTAATGAAGAGTCCCTCCCCAGCATCCCTATAAGCCCCCTTCAGGTATTGGAAGGCTGCTATGAGGTCTCCACGCAGCCTTCTCTTCTCCAGGCTGAACAGCCCCAATTTTCTCAGCCTATCTTCATAGGGGAGGTGCTCCAGTCCCCTGATCGTCCTCGTGGCCCTCCTCTGGACTTGTTCTAACAGTTCCATGTCCTTCTTATGTTGAGGACACCAGAACTGCACACAATACTCCAAGTGAGGTCTCACGAGAGCAGAGTAGAGGGACAGGATCACCTCCCTCAACCTGCTGGTCATGCTCCTTTTGATGCAGCCCAGGATACGGTTGGCTTTCTGGGCTGCAAGCACACACTGCCGGCTCATGTTCATTTTCTCATCGACCAACACCCCCAAGTCCTTCTCCGCAGGGCTGCTCTCAATCTCTTCCCTGCCCAACCTGTAGCTGTGCCTGGGATTGCTCCGACCCAGGTGTAGGACCTTGCACTTGGCATGGTTAAACTTCATCAGGTTCACATCAGCCCACCTCACAAGCGTGTCAAGGTCCTTCTGGATGGCATTCCTTCACTCCAATGTATCAACCGAACCACACAGCTTGGTGTCATCAGCAAACTTGCTGAGGGCGCACTCAATCCCACTGTCCATGTCACCCACAAAGATGTTGAACAAGACCGGTCCCAACACCGATCCCTGGGGGACACCACTCGTTACCGGTCTCCAGCTGGACATTGAGCCATTGAGCACTACTCTTTGCGTGCGGCCATCCAGCCAGTTCTTTATCCACCCAGTGGTCCACCTATCAAATTGATGTCTCTCCAACTTAGAGAGAAGGATGTCATGGGAGACAGTGTCAAAGGCTTTACACAAGTCCAGGTAGATGACATCAACTGCTCTGCCCCTGTCCATCAGTTCCGTAGCCCCTTCATAGAAGGCCACCAGATTGGTCCTGTAGGATTTCCCCTTAGTGAAGCCATGCTGGCTGTCCCCAGGCACCTTGTTGGTTTTCATGTGCCTTAGCATGCCTTCCAGGAGAATTCACTCCAAGATTTTTCCAGGCACGGAGGTGAGGCTGACTGGTCTGTAATTCCCTGGCTCATCCATTTTCCCCTTCTTAAAAATGGGGGTTATATTTCCTTTTTTCCAGTCATCAGGAGCTTCACCTGGCTGCCATGATTTCTCAAATATGATGGACAGTGGCTTAGCAACTTCGTTTGCCAGCTCCTTCAGGACCTCTGGATGGGTTTCATCAGGTCCCATGGACTTGTATACATTCAGGTTCCTAAGATGCTCTCGAACCACATCCTGTCCTACAGTGGGCCCAGGGTCTTCATTCTCACTGTCCCTGTGTCTGCCTTCCAAGACTTGGATGGTGTGGTCAGAGCATTTGCCGGTAAAGACTGAGGCAAAGAAGTCATTAAGAACCTCAGCCTTCTCCAAATGCAGGACAGCCAGTTCTCCCGATATCTTCTGGAGAAGACCCACGCTGTCGCTAGTCTGCCTTTTATTTGCTATGTACCTAAAAAATCACTTCCTGTTATCCTTAACATCCGTAGCCAAGTTTAATTCTAAGTGGGCCTTAGCTTTCCTAACCTGTTCCCTAGCTTTCTGGACAACATCCCTGTATTCTTCCCAGGTCGCCTGACCTTGCTTCCACCTTTTAGAAGCCTCTGTTTTCCTTTGAATTTTGCTCAGCAGCTCCTTATCCATCCAAGGAGATCTCCTGGCCCTCCTACTATACTTCCTTCTAGTTGGGATGCATCGCTCCTGAGCTTGCAGCAGGTGATCCTTGAATAGCAACCAACAGTCTTGGGTCCCCCTGCCCTCTAGGGCTGTATCCCATAGAACCTTACTGAGCAGGTTCCTGAAGAGGCCAAAGTCTGTTCTCTTGAAGTCCAGGGCAGTGAGCTTGCTGCATGCTCTTCTCACTGTCCTGAGGATCTCAAATTCGACCATCTCATGATCGCTGCAACCAAGGCTGCCCTGGAGCATCACATTCCCAACCAGCCCTTCCCTGTTGGTGAGGACGAGGTCAAGCATGGCACCTCTCCTTGTTGGCTCCTCAATTACTTGCAGAACGAATCCGTCTTCCACACAATCGAGGAACCTTCTGGATTGCTTGTGCCGGGCCGTACCATCCCTCCAACAGATATCAGAGTGGTTGAAGTCTCCCATGAGAACAAGGGCCTGTGAGCGTGAGGCTGTTCCTATCTGTCTCTAGAGCGTTTCATCCAGCAAGTCCCCTTGGTCAGGGGGTCTGTAACAGATCCCCACAATAATGTCTCCTATCACTGTTCTCCCTTTAACCCTGACCCACAAATTCTCTGTCGACTGCTCACCTGTCCCTAGACAGAGTTCCATACTCTCCAGCCTATCCCCAATATAAATAGCAACTCCCTCTCCCCGCCTACCGAGCCTGTCTTTCCCAAAGAGCCGGTAACCTTCCATTCCAACACACCAGTCGTGGGTGCCATCCCACCACGTTTCTGTGATGCCTATGATATCATACCCCCGTAGATGTGCGCACATCTCTAACTCCTCTTGTTTGTTCCTCATGCTACGGGCATTTGTATAGAGGCATTTGAGCTGAGATCCAGTTGAAGCCGTCTCATTGGCTGGAGCAGCTGGAATATCTCTATGTTGCTTCGAACGTTTACTATAGGTGCTAGCAAACGACTTGGTGTTTTGGGATGGAATGCTGCCCCCCTCCCCCAACACATCTAGTTTAAAGCATCCTTGACCAGCCTGGCAAGCCTCCTACCAAATCCACTCTTCCCCTTCTTTGTCAGACCAGCTCCACCAGCCCCCAGTAGACCTGGCCTACTATATTGAGTCCCATGGTCAAGGTACCCAAACCCCTGACTATAGCACCACCCTTCTAACCATTTATTAACCTGCCTAATCCTCCTAGTCTTTTCAAGGTCCTGCCCTGTATCCTGGAGAATTGACGAAAAGACGATCTGCGCTCCAGAGCCCCTAACCACCTCTCCCAGAGCTCTGTAGTCCTTCTTTATGGTCTCCGGGCTGCTGCTATTTATATCAGTAGCACCCACATGTATTACCAGGAGTGGGTAATAGTCAGTGGGACCGACTAGAGCAGGCAGCTTCTCGGCCACATCCCTGATCTGAGCCCCTGGTAGGCAACACACCTCCCTTGAGGCTGGGTCAGGCCGACAGATGGGTGCCTCTGCTCCTTTCAGAGTAGAGTCCCCTACTACTATGGCCCGACTTTTTTTCCTGGCAGCACCAGTAGTGATCTTCTTTACCAGTGCACTAGCTGGTTGCGCCTGGTGAGAGCGCTGTTGCTCAGATGGTCATTACTGTACCCTATCATCTGCCACCAATTTCTGTTGTGTTAGGATCATAAAAAAGCACAGGAAAGAAAAATTAATCTATTAGCTTTTTATCTTGGTGGATACTAATTGTTTTGAATTAATAGTATTTGCTATTCTGTTCCTTCATGATTTGAGTACTACATCTGGCTTTATTGTTATTATCTGTGAGAAATTATAACTTATCAAAGTTAAACATTTATTTCTAGAGTGGGCAATTAGACCTATAGCTTCTGTTTCCTTTCTTCCAGAAATTGCACAAAATATGTGGATACAGTCTGTCCAGTAAGTCCAAACTCTGCATATCTATTTTAAGGCCACATTTCTACAGTTTCTTTCTGTGACCTTAACACTTTTGTCCTTGACTTTACTTTTCCATGAAGAAACAGCACAATATAACTTATATTTTCACTAGTAGTGTTTTTTGACTGTAAGGGTATTATTGAAAGAAAAATTAAATCAGCCCATCCTACCTTCAACCAAATGCCAGCCCAACGTAGCAATATAGTAAATACATTAGGAATGAATAATTCTTTAGTTATTAATGCAATGATAGACTTGGAAGAGAATCATTTCACAACCCTAGGCCTTATAACCCAAAGACTACCAGTTGTGATAACTGTATCTTAATAGTAAATAGGTATCTTAACATATCCTGTATATTTTATACCCTTTAAGCATCCAGATCTAAAGATCACAGACAGAAACAGCCCATAGCACAGTCCAGTGATAGCTCAATAACTGTCAGAAGTGCTGGCAGCTAAAGTAAAAGCAACAGAATTTTAAATCACCCCATCTTATGTTGGATGTTGTGCCCCATTACATGACACTACAACTATCAAAGTGGGTAAATAAACGACTGTCTGCCTAAGTAACCCCCTCCCACCTATACCTGTGGATCTGTATGAAAGTACACAAACACATACTCCAAGTTTACATGCACAATGCTCAGTCCAACTCTATTAGCACTCGTAAATTTTCATTTCTTCCAATTTTCCATGTGTGTCCACAAGTAAGCACTCAGATTCGAAACCCAACGTATATTTTGTTAAAACAAGACTTTTCTGAGTTGTAACTTCAGAAAAATGCATTATGATATGGCTTTTCTTTTTTTTTTTTCCTGCAGAAAACTGAGGGACACTGCTTCTTACAGACAGTTGGATTTTAATGTAATAGAGGTAGTCAACTCATAGAAAGGTCACAAACAGTCATTCCAACTTGCAAGGCCAGCTGCAAGAGATTTGTTTTTCATGTTCTACAATCACTTGTACCAAAGGAGATAAATGAAAATACTTTTATCAAGTTGATATTTTATTAAGCTGATATTCTTTGAATGCCCTTTTTTTTTTTTTTTTTTGTCTGACACACCCAGGATTAAGTGGAAGTAAAGTAATTTTCTATGGCATTAAAGCACAAATGGACTTTGCCAGAAAAGCTGTGCAAACGCTGCAACAAATATGGTTCCTGTGCAGGAATGACACAGAAGCAGTGCATGAATTCATATGTTATGTACTATTCTTCTTGCCAAAGTAGCTGAAGAAAGGTGATAAAAAGCGTAAACTTGAACACTTTTCTGGTCTTAGTTCTGATTGATACAGACTAACAAACATGTTAGGGTCTTCAGGCTACTTTGAGACAGCACTCCCTAAGGAATGCTGTAGAAGTATACTTTATTTAGGCAGCACCCTTGAGCTGCACTCTGCACAATGAAATATCAGAAAATCTGGCTGTGTAGGCTGTATATTCTAGAAATTCTTGATTGCACTGTCACTTCACTGACCACTCAAAGTTGAAAATAGCTTATGCAAAATCTTATTTTGGATACTCAGGGGGAACATATGTAAATATGATGAATCTTAGCAATTACTGTCAAAGTCTTGTCATTTTGAAAGGAGAGAGATGTAGAATACTTGCCTAAATTTACAAATGAAAAAATAGAAATGGACAATAAAGAAAAAGCTGTTTCAAAGTAGTTCTTATGAAATCAAGTAGAAGGCACACAGAGGCAAGAACAACAGTGACTGGATTTTCTGCCTTCTCTCTTTGCTATTAGGAGTTCCATAATGGTTTAAACATGCACTGATTCAGGCTCAAACAGGAATCAAGGAGAAAAGAAGATGTATTTCCTGGCTAAAGGTAAAATTTCATCCTCCAGCCCTCTGGTTTGGATAGATTAAGGGAGCAGGGAGGACAGAGCTGGTGATGTGCAAGCTGTGGGCTTTACAAGTAATCTGTCATCTTGAACTTTCTGTTTGCTACTCCAGCAATATATTTGCTCCAGAAATCTATATACATAAGTACATTAGCTTCGGATGTTCAGCTTCAGAAGAGATGATGACAGCAAATAGTATGCATAAACCCATTTTGTTTAATATTTTCCTTATGCCCTTCTGATGTGGTTTTGTTTTTAAATTCTGTAGTTCAATGCAATCATGAAGTTTGATTCTGATTTCACTGCACTGTTGTAAACTGGAAATAATAACATAAATTAATTTGAGTTTACAGTTGAGATAGGTTAAAGAGATGAGAGCTACAAATGTATGGAGATAAGCTTGTACAGATACGACAAGACTTAAGTCAATAAAACAACATGACACACACTTGCTGAAGGAAAGCAAAATCAAGGATAATTTTGTTCCCCAGTAAGCCCTATCACAGCAGTAAGAAAATCCTAAAAAGCAAACAGGACCAGACACTAGCTCAGTCAAACTGGGAAGCCTCAGGTCACCTTATCCAGGGGCAGCAAGCTACTGTACTGCACAATGACAGGCAGTAAGACTGTCAGTCTTCTTGATGTGGCACAAAAAATAGCCACTCATGCAAAAGATGAATGTCCAAAGATCGGTCAGTGTGATGAGAATTTGAGAACCTAAAATATTTGGAAAGATGCCAACGGGTATCAGTGCCACTCACATGAATGCATTTGTTATCGGGTGCTGACAGATCAGGAATACATACAGTAGAGGACCTGAGGCTCTCTGCATGTCCTGAAAGTGAACTGGATTACAAGCAGAAGCACAGAAATTGTTGATAAAATGTGGCTTAATGATTGAAAATCCATAATATAAAATACCTGTGGTCAGATTCTCTTCATGATACAAACACTCATCATCACTGTCAGAAATCATTTATGCAAGAGAAGAAATGAAGAAGGAAGTGAGGAACGTATTGTGTATTTTCTGGCATGACAGAGGTGTTTCATGGGAGAAGGGCAGGCATAAGAATGTGAGGATTTCATCCTAATTCATGTGTCAGTGCCATCTCTGAGAAACTGCTGAGTCTTCGCTGAGATCATGGATGAGGTATGGTAAGGGCTAACCCTTTGTTTATTCCCATGAACAGTTTCTACCATCTAACATAAAATTCAAATCAAAACAAAACAAAGCTAAACTAAAAAAACAACGCACATGTTTCTGGCAACAAAACTGATGTTAACACTAAGACGACATATAGACACACCAGAAAATGTAAAATATTTTCTTATATGCATGCAAGTGGTTTTGCCACAAATGTTGGGTTTTATCTTTTATTTCTCCAGGCCTGTTCATGTCAGGCATATTATCTTTTCTGTTTCTTCATTTGGACATACAACAGACTTGTGTTGATGAGAGAGACAGGTAAGAAGTCTTGGGAGATAATATTCTGATCTTCAACACATCCATTTCTAGATTAATGTTTAGGGTATTGTTTATCATAAGGAATCTTTCAAATGATTGCACGTACTGTTTATGGTTGCTAGTGATGGATATAAAAAGAAATTTATTACATTTCAGTGAAATAACAGTATATTGACCTTAATTTGAGATTGTTTCTTTCATACTGAATGAACTATAATGAAAGTTGGAAATAATAATCTTATTTTTACAGCATACTTTATTTCTGAAAGTAGGTCTGCAAGGCTCCAACTAATACTTTATGGTGCATGGTCAATTATTAACTCAGTGTCCTATCTACCCTGGATGTTCTACTGCATTTTCATAAACTGATTCTGCTGGTTGTAATTGATTCCTTCACTTTTTAATGGTCCAAAATGAGTTGCATAGATCTAAAAAGGATCTAAAAGAGCTGTTCATTGCTTTTATCTTTGCACACTCTCAGATATAGTATCTCAATCTATTAAAATGCTAATTTAATTTCTTGATTAAACACAGACAGAATGCTATACTCAGAAACAGGAGATGATAAAATATAGAATAAATTGATAAACCTCTATTTCAGGTAGGACGCTCAGGTTTTCTCTGACTTGTATTGCAGCTGTTTCTGCTGGTTTGCACTGACAATAGAGGTGAATTCATGCATTTGCAGCTGTTTCTGCTGGTTTGCACTGACAATAGAGGTGAATATTTCTGGGGTTGCTGAAATTTAAACTGCAGTGAAAGGAATCCTTGATAGTGCTCTGCTCATAACAATACTGAATTTATGTTACAAGCAGGAAGGAATTCATATTAGAAGAAAATGATGTGAACTAGCTACAACATGTGACTTCAAATTGTTTTTTATATTCTTAAACTTAGCATGAAAAATTTTAGCTCAACAGTTTAGCTTCTTTTACAAGGAGTTTTTGGAATATACATAAAATATTTGAAATATAGGAGCTTTACATTTTAAGCACTTTAGATCTTTAAATGATAAGCAGTTGAAATTTTAGAGAAGATTTTTTCTTTTTTTTTTTTCCTGTGCAACAGCAGACAATGTTTTTGGTGCCAAATAAAATATGTCTAATTGTCTAATTGTAAAACATCTTTACATTTGAAGGCTCATAATATGTCCATATTGAGGTATATGGACAATTTATTTGGATAAATACTGAGGATCATATCTTATCAAAGCCAGGCCACTTTTACATACTACTAAAATGAATCTTGACATGTAATGACAAACATTTTTGATTATAATTTTCAGAGTTGCTTTAAACTGTGAGTCACTGAGGTGTAGTGTACCAATACACTGGATTTCCCTGTTTTAAGCAAATGATTATGCATCATTATACAACTGCAGATTATATTAAAGCTGAACTCCATAATATCAACTCATGAATGCATTTTGTTTCATATTTAGGTAGATAGCCCACTAACTGTAGAAAGAAAAAAAGGGTTAAAGAAGCAGGTGTTGCATACTAAGTAATGTATATATTCTAGGCATTTTCAGTAGAGTCATCACTTGTCTGGGGATCCTCCAGTGATCCTGTCCTAATCTGGACAATACTATGGAATCAAACAGTCCATAGAGCTCTACTTTCTACCTTTTTTGCACAGAGGCCACATCAGGAAGAGAGGCTGATGATGCTGCAAGAGTTGAAAATAATACAGAGTGATGTTTGGTTCTAAGATAGATCTATCTCCATTAGCTAAGCTGGGTTACAAACCTCCCCTTTTCATCTGTACTGGGGCTGCATGCCTAAAATTCAGACAATGAAAAATAAATAATAAAAATACAATAGAATGAAGTAACATAACCAGTAGTGCTGACTGAAGCTACTGGAGAGACTAAGTTTTCTTTGCATCTTTTATGTATTTTAAAATGAAGACTGTATCTGCAATTAATAATCTCAAAAGAAAGGAGATTTTTTTTTGTTTAATTTTATTTTTAATTTAAAAAATATCCATGCTACCACAGCTGGGAAAATATGACCTTTAAAGTATGAATGTCAAGATAGAAATGACAACTAATTAAATTAACCTAAGCTATTTCTAAATATATTAAATAAATAAAAATATGTTTTCCTTCACTGAATGTCAAGATGAAAGAATGTTGCGTCTCAGCTCAGACATCAAAGCCTTGAAAGAGTTTGGAGAAGAAATGGAGTGCTAATTCTTATTGAAAGCAAAAGTATTCCTAAGGGAAACACTTCTGCTAAACCATATGTCTTTCACATAAGCTGGCAATAAAGGAGAAAACTACTGCTGAGAATGTGAGAAATGCAGCTGAAATGCTTGATCTTTTTCAGAGATTATTAAAAGAATTTGACCTCATTGGAGATACACTGCACATCCTTATTTTCAGGTTCATATAATCTGCTGAATTGAGTTTGCCACTATTCACTGCATTAGAAAAAAGGAAACACATTTGAAAGTAAACTGTAACAGTAAGATAATAGTCTTACTAACTGAAATGAAATCACCGGCAGAGTTAGCTTGGAGTTTATTTGGCACCTATTCTAAATGCAAGACTAGGGAGCACTGTGGTATATTCCCAAGTCTAAGCCTATATGTTTTGGTCTATTACATGTAGGTGTGACACTTAGGGACCTGGTTTAGTGGTGGACTTGGCAGTGCTGGAATAACAGTTAGACTTTGTGATCTTAAAAGGCCTTTTCCAATCTAAATGATTCTATGATTCCATGCGCATCGTAACTCTGCGTGACAACCAGACAACCAACTTCTCTTCCTCAGTTCCATGGTTACTATTTGAAAGATACAGAAGAAATTGGTTCTTTTCCAGATCTGTTACGCAGTTCAAAAGAGATTCAAGGCATACTCTACCTAGGACCCCTCTCTCAGTGTTTGGGCAGTGTGTAACCAGACACTGGGATTTTGTCCTCCAGTATACAATGGAGCTTGTCTTAATTTTGTGTCATTGGTATGATGCAAAAAAACCTTTTCTAGCAAATGATTACTACTGCTTTGTGAGAAACTGCACCGAGAAAATAACATGCAGTAAATGCAGTAAACAAAAAGATGTAGCATGAATTAGGAAAGATCTTAAGGTCCTTTCCAACCCTAACTATTCTATGATTCTGTGATTCTATGTCTGTCGAAAGCTACAGAATTGTAAATAGCAAAATTTTAACAGTCAAAGCTGCATCACATAGTTAAATTATCAATTTCTTTGGCCTTCTAAGTAATTAAGTTTTATTACAATACCTATTACCAGTTGCTAACTTTTCAGAATTGGCTCAGAACTGAAGCACTGTCCATGAACCATTACATATATTTGCAGCTGAAAGAGGCAGCAAATAATAAATCCAAGGATCAGCTTTAGCTTCTTTCCAATTCCTGTGTAAAAAAAAATCCAGAGCAATTCCATTTTTTATATAATGTTTGCATTTTAATATAATGAAAATCTAGGTAAATCCCTTATCATTATGCTATTTCTGCTGTAAACTCTCCTACTCAGTGCACAAAATACAAAACCTTCATTGTTTCAAGGACCTAAACCCAGCTTTTCCTCCCACCCCATTAGAGAAATTCCATGACCTGTTTTGTTTATGCTCCCCCTTTCACCCCGTAAAGCTTGAATTAATTTGTGCACAGTAGAATAACTTCAGGTAATCAACTTATTCCTTCTCTCTTGGTAATCAGCCCATAGCCTTTTGGTAAGGGTGCTCATCTTATTTCTAAGATGAAATGGAAACTCAAATATATAGGCAGTAGCCATGAGGTTTCTCTGTCTAGTCAGGCTTGATTTTATAAGGAAATGGCAGTTTAAATTTTATTTTGCCTGGAGCTGAATCTGGTGAGCATACGTTGACAGTGCCTATCATACTGACATCCTTGAGTATGTAAGTGTTCCTTAGCCTAATTTATAAGAATTCAGGGATGGAATTATCTAAATTATCAGTCAGAGTACAAATTTTTACTGTTTTACTGTACTTCTGCACACTAAATGAGCTATAAGAGAATGATGCATTTGTTCACAATTTATGAATGCACAGTTTATATATATTTAAAAGAGTGTTGTAAGAGAAGTTGCTGGCTGCTTAGGACTCTTAAAAATATGTAGTCATTTGATTTTGTTTTTAAGAAATTCAAAATCCAGAATTGGCCACTAAGGCCACGTAGCTGCATGTCCCAAATCACACCTTTACAGAAAGGTATATATTAAAACGTATTATGTAAGAGATGAAATAAACAAAAAAAAAAACCTCCTCCCTTGCTTTTCATCTCACCTACCTCCTTTAGGATTACACAAAAAAATGGTGTTATGGAAGTCCCTCTTGCGGCATTTGTCAAAGCTGCAGTTCTGAATTGCTATGCCATGATGCGCTGACACAGATAATACAACACGCTGTTTTCTCAACTAATTACCTATGTTACATTTCAGATGAGAAAATTGCAAGGTAACTAAATGGATGTGTTATTCCTACACAGTTTTGATAAGCTGAATGAATTTTATGAGTACAATGTTTGGAAACCTTATTGTTTTTTCCTCTGACTACCTTCTTTTGCTTTGTAAAGACAATGTATTTGTCATATTTTCCTATTATCCAAGAGGAAGTAAAACAAAAATACTCAAATTAGTGGATTTTTTCAAGATTGAGCCCATAAAGCTTTAGAAAGCAAGGATGCCTCCTACTGAAAATAAAATAATTAAAATTCACTTTTAGTTAAAAAATAATTAATGCTTCTAATCTAAATCTTAATATCAGACTCTTCATTTATAATTTTATATTATTTGAAATTCTTGGATAGAAGTTAGGACAGATGCTGCACAGTATTTTCAAATGTTGGACTGAGTGCTTTTAAAATATTTTACTATGACTTTTTTTAGTTTGATATTTTGTGCTTATTTTGAACCTGAATCAAACACAGTAACTGGAACTCAGGAGTAGTAACCACTCTTACTCCAAAATGCAAAAGATTGTATTGTCATGCAGTAGCATGTTTCATAAAGCTATAATCCATAGTCAAAAGCAATAATTAAATGACAGAAAATACAGAGGAAGCAAACACAAGGGACTGCAGAGCCTGAGACTGGAAAAGAGAAAGACTTGAAGGAAAGCAAAATACTTTTTTATGCTCATATATGAGCTGACTCCACCATTTTTGTTTGCAACTTTAGTAAAAACATACCTCTATTTCAACAGTTACAAATGCTAGTATTCATCCTGCTTGTTTCCTTTTCTAATTATGATTATTCTTTTTTTCACTGAAGGAAAATCTGAGGAACAAATAAGATTACAGTGGCACAATCAGATGATTGATTAATTTGTTACATTTAAAATCTTGTTAGAGGTAAAATGAAATAGGGCTTTAATATGAAGTCAAGAACTTCTTGTTTCCTAAATTAATTCTGAAAGCATCTGATACAGCTGCATATTACTATTATTAATACAGTTGCAAAACTAATATAAATTAAAATAAATACTTACCAAAGTTTGAAGTAGATTAAATGCTTAAGGTCCTTCTGCATATTTTTATTCTTTTCTTGAAAGCAAGGCAAATTTCATAGATTCTAAATTCTGTGATGAGCCTTAGGGATATAAAGCCAAACTGAATTGCTGCTGTCTTTGACGGTTTACTGCATGCAATTGATGCATGTTTTTTCATGTGAACTTTTACTCGTGAAACACAACCATATTTTGTCATTTGTAATTCAGTGGTGTCATGGTTTAAGCCGTAACTCATGCAGCTTGCTCACTCACATCCCCCCTTCTTCCTTCCCCCTGCTCCTGGAGGGATGGGGAGAAGAATCAAAAGAATGGGATGCATCAAAAGGAGCGTGACCAGCAGGTTGAGGGAGGTGATCCTGCCCCTCTACTCTGCTCTTGTGAGACCTCACTTGGAGTATTGTGTGCAGTTCTGGTGACTTCAACATAAAAAGGACATGGAACTGTTGGAACAAGTCCAAAGGAGGGCCACGAGGATGATCAGGGGACTGGAGCACCTCCTGTATGAAGACAGGCTGAGAAAGTTGGGGCTGTTCAGCCTGGAGAAGAGAAGGCTGCGTGGAGACCTCCTAGCAGCCTTCCAGTATCTGAAGGGGGCCTATAGGGATGCTGGGGAGGGACTCTTCATTAGGGACTGTAGTGAGAGGACAAGGGGTAATGGGTTTAAACTTAAACAGGGGAGGTTTAGATTGGATCTGAGGAAGAAATTCTTTACTGTAAGGGTGTTGAGGCACTGGAATGTGTTGCCCAGGGAAGCTGTGAATGCTCCATCGCTGGCGGTGTACAAGGCGGGGTTGGACATAGCCTTGGGTGGCATGGTTTAGTGGGAGGTGTCCTGCCCATGGCAGGGGGGTTAGAACTAGATGATCTTAAGGTCCTTTCCAACCCTAACTATTCTATGATTCTATGATTCTATAATGCAACTCCCACAGGTTGAGAAAAGAACAGTCCAGTAACTAAGGTATGACACAAACCACTACTGCTACCACCAGTAATAATAATGACAAGAGAAACAACAAGGTAAGAGAATACAAACTCTCATTACAGATGCCCAGCCCAACCCAGCAGCGCTCCCCCCCTTCCGGGTAAGTGCCCTCCGTTTTTTCATCCTGGGCATGACGTCCTGTGATATGGAATACCTTTTTGGTCAGTTTGGGTCAGGTGTCCTGTCTCTGCTTCCTCCAGGCTTCCCCTCCTCCCTGGCAGAGCATGAGACTCAAAAGTCCTTGGTCAGACCAAACATTCTAAGCAGTAACTGAAAGCATCGGTGTTATCAGCACTGTTCCCAGGCCGAAAGTCAAAACCACAGCACTGCACCAGCTATTAAGAAGGAGAAAAATGACTGTAACTGCTGATTCCAGGATAAGTAATTACAATTACTAATTAGAATTTAGGTCTTTGTGAATGCTCATACCTTGACAAATATTATGGAAGACTACCATGATCTAGTGCTGGCGTATTTTTCTGGTTCATCAGTGCTATTTACTCATAAAATATGCTGATGGTTTGTGGTTTTTGTGTTTGGTTGTGTTTTTTTGTTACCATTTTGGAGTGTTTTGTTTTTTAGAAATATAGAAATTTAGAAAACAATATCACTCTATTGTTATATAGAATTGTACTTCAAAAAAACTATGATATATGAATAACATTTCTTTAAAGAAAGGCTGAAGAAATTTTGTTTGTAGTTTGAAATCTGTGTTCACATTACAGTATCTTTCAGTTTATTAATTAAAAAAATGTAATTCCCTTCACTCTTCCTAAAGTCTTACACTTTCAACTGTTCCCAACAGTAAATTGAAGCCCAATGAAATCTAATTGCATGGTGCACAACCTGAGAGACATTTAAAGAGAAATTAGAAAATCTAATTATCTGCTGACTTTCCTCTATTTATGTTATGTTTGCAAATTTAAATTCCCATACCCTTAATTTTCTGTCTACTGCCTTGATTTTAGCTTTTATTAGCAGTAACTCTAAACTGCTGTCTAGCTACATCAATATACTCTTAAATTTTTCTCTATGAGCATAAGTCAGTTAGTTTTCCCTGATGTTTATGCTGCAATCAGAATTCTCGGAAGAGATTCAGTGCATATTATTGTAGAGAATTTTGTTAGAAAAAGGATCAAGTAAAATGACCCAAGTATTACTAGAACATCAAGGGACATATTCTTTCCTGATGCAGGATTGAAGGTAGCATATTTTATCCCAAAGTCTGTTTGGCTCAGTAACCTTTCATCTGTTGTTTTAGCTAATGAGGGTGTTATTTTTCTCAGTTTACCACACACTGCTGAGGGTGTTGATTACAGACAGATTTACCTAATTTGCCCATTATTTAGCTTGTATTTTGAATGTAAAATGGTGTACAGTGAACTGACATCTTTTAGTTATTATTCCAGTGGTGTTTCCCATGTATATGGAATATATTTGAACTTTTAGTATCTTCAGTGTGTACATATGTATACACACACATACACATATGCATGTGTGTGTGTGCTGGCCTCTGTGGAACACTCAAAGCACTAAATTAAACCACTTCAAGTTTGTAAGGTCAAAATGTAAGAAAACAAGACTGTTCGCAGGGATATCAAAAGTTGCAGCTACTCCAGTATCCTCTATCTAATAGCAGCCTATAGCGAAAGTTTAGCTGAATGAATGAGCAAGAAAAACTGATAGTGCTCATTTCCCCAGGTATCCTCCTATCTTCTAGAAAAGTACAGTTCAGGGACCTGCTCAGCCCAGACAGCTCCCCGTGTTTAGCAGCCCTTAGTTTATTTCATGGAATCATATAAACCCATAATCATTTTGATTAGAAAAGACCTTTAAGGTCATTGAATCCAACATAGCATTCAAATTTATTAAGAGAAAAGCAGCACCTTTCTTCAACCTCTGTAAACTTTAAATGATCACAAAATCCTGTGGCAAGGACTTACAGGATTAATTGTAAATTGTTTGAAAATGTGCTTTCCTTAGTTCATTTTGAATTTGCTATTTGAAAATTTTGTGTGATATGCCATTGTTCTTTTATGAGGAAGTGTATAAATGAATCCACAGCTTATACTGCAACCTCTCAGCAGGGCATTCATAAGAAAATGAACCTTGCCCATTGGGTGTGCAGCTGTTTATGGGATCAGAGTATAATATTAGAGATAAAGCTATCTGGGATTTAGTTATGCTTTTGGGAGGTGTTTTCATGCATATTGTTACAGGTAACATTTACAGAAAGAACAAAGATGCTTGTTGTGGTGGTTCCGTTTGGACAGAAATGTTAAAAGAAATAGTGCCTTAAAACTAGTTTGATCTGAGAAACAAAAGTTAATACTGTAATCATGTGGCTTTTTCATGAAACCACAGTAGAGTAAAGTGATATTTAGTATAAAGTTACTATGTTTAGCTCTGATTTTCATATGCTGAAGCAATTATCAGCATATTTAGGCCTACCTTAATTCTGAATTTTCTTCATTCATTGAAACTCTGTGTTCTATCTTCAAATTCCTGTTGTCTTTCTGTGTCATTCGTACATAGTTGTGTTTTTCTTATTTAGAAATATTTCTGTTTACATACAGTGTGAATGGTTTAATTCTGAAGGGGAGAACATTACTGAGCCAGAAGTCAATACATATGTGGAGAACCGCACATTTTATTTGCTCATATACTTACACATTTGAATAAGTATGTTAAATGTGTGCTTCACTAAGTCCTGAGACATCTCAGCTGTTTCCAGTTGAGTCTGCCCTAGAACCACCAGAAAAAAAAAAAAATAGCTGCCTAGTAAGGCAAAGCTTCTAAGTTTAAACGCAGTGCTTTGTTAAGCAGCTGAACTGCTGTATACATCAAGTTACTACCACTATATGGAATCTATCATGTGGATGTGCTCTGCATGGCTTTTTGTATAGAATATAAATGCCCTAATTACTCATTTATCATACATGTACAAAGACTCTATATAGAAAATGATTAAGTGGCTATTGTGCGTACACAGATGTCTTTACTTACTCTTATTGAAATCTCTGGGTTTCCTGATCCTGAAATTTGTTTTTCATGCACAAAAATAAAAGCTATATCTTGCGCTTTTTATAAGGTGTATCAGATACATGAAATATCTACAATAGGTATTATTTTTAGGACTTGAAAATTTGAACAACTGAAGTTACTGGAAGTACACAAACAGAAAGTAATGTCATACTCAAAAAAAAAATCTTTATTATTCATAGATACTCAATTTGGAAATCTGAAGATGCATCTTTCAAAGTTGCTGTTTCAAAATTACATTCCTACTAATCCACACAAGCTATGAAAATAAGATTTCAAATTCTACTCTTATGCTTATGTAGGTTTTTCAAAAAGAACTGATTACATGACTATGCTGAAAAGCTTGCCTGATTGTTCCCCATTTTATCAGGTAGTATGATAAAAAGATATTGCTTTTGCAAACAAACCTCATTTCTTCCACCTGAAACTGCTTTAGAAACTTCTCTGCTTGCTTGAAAAGTATCAGAGAAATTATGATTACCCAGCAACCAGTCACCTGAAAATGATGCACCTAATGCTAGAAAATGTATCAAACATGAAGTACACTGTAAACTTCATATCAGTGATGGAATAACTTTCTATCATTTAACATCATAACTGATGTGATTTTGGTTTTGTACAGCTTGGTGATAGGAAAGT
Source organism: Amazona ochrocephala (assembly GCA_039720435.1). NCBI lineage: Eukaryota > Metazoa > Chordata > Aves > Psittaciformes > Psittacidae > Amazona > Amazona ochrocephala. Next base: position 71,671,261 of record CM077879.1, read on the forward strand.
AAATTAATAATAAATAACAATACCTACTTAAAGGATTAAGAAACTCACAGTGACCACTAAAATTAAACCCAGTTATACAGTAAGTGAAATACCTTAGCAAATAAAAACAAACTTGATTTCTACTTAGGTATTTATTAGGTGCCAATTACCAGCAAATAGTGTACTAATACAGTGCTAGAAGATTAGTTTTTCCTATGCTGTGAGTTATAAAATATATTTTCAAAGGATTGCTTCAGTTTTTTACTCATAATTATTGCATTTAACCAATTTCAGATAATAAATAGGAAAAAAGGAGGTGATAAGAACAAAGTGATCATACCCCCATGCAGCCTGTGACTGAGCTCTGGTTAAAGTGAAGAAATTTTGACTTACAGTAGGATCTGACCTTCATATCTTAAATTTTTGATTCTGCAGTCTTGTCTACTGATGAAATCTCCCCCACTAAAGATTTTACATCCTAGGGTTGAATATATCTGGATAACATCACTAGACCTGTAACTATGGGGCAAATCTGAAAGAGAATTCAGATGTTGTCTAAGTTGCACTACTTCCAAATCCTCTAATTTCTGAGGTATCTGAAATAAGTGTCACTTCACGAGTGGGAATTCGGTGTTTAGCTGGGGTCTATAAATGTATCCTAAAACCAAAACTACGACAGTAGCCACTTTACCCTAACCAACAGTACAGTGGTCAGAAAAGCTGTTCAAGGGCAGAGATAGTTGTCACATTCACAGAAAGGAATTGCAGCCCTGATGAGCAGTGTCCGGCACAGGGCGGCTCCTCCCAACCTTCCCCACAGCCACCGCTACCCCACCCACCACCCCCAGCACCCTTCTGGGAAGGCAGCACATGGACCTGCAGTAAAAGTCATATTTTTCATTCCATTTACCAAATTTCAATTTTAATCATTCTGATTTACATTCAAAATCCTTCCTTTGCTTCTTGTAAGGTTTCTTACATGTCTTCATCTCTGATGGTATCTGTCTCCAAGCTAATCATTCCAAGTGCCTGTTGTAATCAGTGGAGTTCTAATCAGTTTCATCTAAGGTAATTATTTGCATCCTGAAGTAGATCTCTAAAAGAAGCTAAATTAATTGCATCTTGAATGTGGCTCTTTCCATTTGACCACAAAGAAAATACAAATGACTAAATAAGTGTCTATAATCTATATTATTGAACTCTAAAGTTAGCTGAGATGAATTGGATAATTTTTGCTGTAATGCTGTAATTTTTTTTTTTAATGATTCTTTAGAAGTATTTTTAAACTTTTTTTTTGTTTGTTTTTTTGTTGTTTTTGTTTTTGGTTTGGTTTGGTTTGGTTTTTTTGTGCCAATGGAAGCAGTCTGTATTACTTCCCCTTGTGGACCCTGTAAGCCTCCATAGATGCTACAAAATAATTTGGCTTTTTTTTTTTTTTTCCCCAACTTGTTATTAAAACCTAATTTTATCTGAAATTTCATACACATGATTGAGACTAGCTTTGTACTGATAAATTGCACCAGTTTTACGACTCTCAGTATGAAACTATCAGCTGTTGTAGAGTGAGACATTGTCTTCTACTGGTACCTCCATAGAGAAATGATGCCTGGGATGAAGCTTAGGTGAACTCTCTACTCCATTTCACAGTGATCTGTGTACTTTGCCTTTTATGGTCTGACAGTATCAAATAGCATGTCCCTTTTGCTTACACTGGGGAACTTCAGTGAGCTTTACTGGCTTGTCCCTGCTCTTCAGGAAGGCTGTAAACATCTCCATAGCGGAAAAAGAGCTCATCTGGGATTCTTCCTGCTCTCTGTTACACGCAGGTTTCAGTTCTGTGGCTATTAAGCCAGGTTGTCTCAACAACTACCCCCACTGCTTCATTGTAATGCTTTTGTCAAGTGAAGTGCCTCAAGGTTTTTTACCTGTGAAAGCCCTGCATTGGAACGTATGTCAAAGTGTTAAGGTATACAGAGACTCACCTCAGCATTGTATATTTATGTCTACCATAAGCTGTTTTCAAGGCCAGGCTGTGTTTGAGGATGACTCTTACCTTCCTCTCATGAGCATCTTGTGGGGAAATTAAAAAAGACAGCCCATTCCTTTAAGAAAAAAAAAAAAAAAAGAAAATATTTTTCTACTTTAATTGTAAATTTTGGAATTTTGGGGTTTTAGTTTGTTGTTTTGTTTTTTTTTTTTTGTGTGTGTGGGTGGGATTTGATTGTTTTGTTTTCTTTGGGTGTTTTTTTGGTCTGTTTTATTGTTTTGTCATTTTTTTTGGGAGAGAATAAAATGCAAATAATTTTCCGAGGTGGAAAAAAATATCTTATTTTAGGACTTTAGGAAAACAATAATTTTTCATATGAGCAAAATATTTTTTTGGTGTATTTGCTTGTAGGAAACTGTTCTCATCTCTATGGGTATACAAACATATATAAAATCTAAAAACATCTTCAGGCAGAACAGGTACTATAAAATAAGGTAATTTTCTAATGCAAACAGAATCATTTGAAGATTTGAAGTCATGACAAAAAAGGTATCAGTATGTCAGCTAAGCAGGATACCTTACTCTATAGTTTACTACCAGCCTAGGTTGCTCACTATGCTCCTCACTAGCTTGCTTAGCACGCTGCAAAACTTCCCAGTATCTTGCTGTCTTAGTACTGCAAACCTTTGGTTTACCCGATTCCTGATCTTGGGGATATTGTTGACTTTGTTATTTAACTACTCAAGATTTCCACTCCCATCAGAAACTATGTTGTTTTAACTGTTTTGTCCTTTTTCAGACAGGACAGCTTTTTCCCTTCAAAAACTTCTTCACTGAGCTGCAGTTCTGCTTTAAGATCAGTCTTGTGTTTAAAAAAACAGTAATTACATTTAAAGAATGCATTTGTATTCTTTGCACGTCCTTAGGCTGCAACCTTCAGCAAAAAAAAAAAAAAAGACCTTAAAATAAACAAACAAACAAACAAACAAAAAAAACAACCAGCAAAAGCATAATTGGACTAATTTCTTGCGGGATAAAAAGACAAAAGATTCAAGAGTCATTTTGGAAGCCACTAGATCAGCACAGGCAGCTGTTATTCCAGTAGAGGCTCCATAGACAAGGTATGAAAGTTCGTTGACTGTTTCTGCTACCATGTATTGCAAGAGAGGAATTACAAGTGAAAGTGGAAATGTCAGCGTTGTATTTGCTTTACAGTTAAAGGCAAATAACAGGTGTTGTACTGACTGTAAGTTCATAGAGACAGAAGATTATTTCTGTTTGTTTGCTGTATGCTGACTTCCATTAGAAGCACTGCACACAATTCTGTGTTGTCTAGGTGCTTTTATTTTTAGAAGCTTCACAGTATGTGTGATTTTTTTTTCACCTTCTTTGCACCAGAGGATACTACATCTTCAATCACCTCCTGAACTCTCACACACTTAGCATCTGAGAAACTCTCATACTACTCCTTCACTTCTGCTCTGTTTAATCTAGAAAAGATGACAAAACCCCACCCCCAAATAGGTAAGTATATGGTGAGAGACAGATGTAGAAAGGATGACAGCAAAGTAGTGTGCAGAAGGGCTTTCAAGTCTTTAGCTAGATCCTCAAACAAGTACGAAATAGCTTAGATTTGTTTACCCGGAGGATTGTAGAAAGGCTTTTCTATTTGTCATAAGAATCTTGTGTTCAGAGTTTTGTTCTGCTCCTCCACATGTGCATTGAAAACACACACATGCAAAATGTTTCCTCTTTATCATCTTTACTATAATCAAACAATAGCCTTTGGCTATCTGGAAAAATGCTTTACCTGTGTAAAAAGAGTAGGATACTACTTTGTATTCTATCATTAAGGCTGAGTATAATGTATCGCAGCACAGGCTTGCGATAAGATTGTAAAAGGATAAATTTGTTAAAGTTTTCCATGGCTTGAGTGACCTTGGAAAAGTCCTTCAATTTTCATAATTAAGAACATGTGGGTCATTCATACACTATTGTTTCTCAATGAAACCATAGTTTTCTTGAGATCTGGAAAGATTAAGAAAAGTTAAGCACTAAATGAAATGATCCTGAGAAACTGGCTGAAAACCATTACTTAAACTAGTCAAATTCAGGAAAAGGAAAAAAAAAAACCCTAAGAACAGTACTTACATGTCTAATCATGTATATTAAGCATAAATGTTTCTTTCAATGTGATATGTGCAACCAGATATTTAATCCATGCCATTATGTACAGATTTCTCAACCTTTAAAAAAAAAAAAAAAAAAAGAAAAAAAAAAAGGGTAAAACTGTCCCTAGAACAAATGATAGTTGTCAGTTAAGGCAGTCTTTTGGATGCATTCAGGTTTTGACAATAGGATTAAATTAATATGGAGGATACTCCATCTCTGGATTTAAAGTATCTGGACTTTTGCTGATAAAGCTAATGTAAGAATTGAATTACGAAAATCTAACAAATATTTAACAAAGGTAAAATAAAATAAACTCTAGACTCCTAATGACCCTCTGCACAGCAAAAGTTCATAGTGCAAGCAGTTCCTAAGCCTGGGCATTGCTGAACTTCAGAAGAAATGTCATGCTCTACGTGACTGTCCTTGGCACCCACTGCTCCACCTTAGACTGAAAGGGTCCTGGTTAAGACCTGGACATTAATTTCCTCTTCATCCTTGTTACACATCTTTCTCACTGCACCCATGGTCATTTCCGCACTGTGGCTAACCATGGTGCTGCTCTGCAGACTCCAGCAGGAAGCTCTTGTGGCACCAAAGTGATCATCCTGTAAAGGTGAACTGCCTTGTGCACGTTCATATACGAGCATGCACACTGATAATGTTCTGCCTGTGCTCCAAGACAAACTCCTGTAATAAACTGAAAGCTAATTTCATCCTCTCCCCCAGGTTAATTACTTTTCTCCTTCAGATCAGTAATAAATTATATTTCTCAGGTGACTAAGCAAAGCAGTCCATTTACTTTGAGTACCCCCTGAGTACTTGGACTTGGTATTTCTACTTTCAAAATGGTGTAATGACCCTTCTCTTTTTTTCAAGCATATTGTAAGGCTTGTTCTACTATGTTCTCAAAGGACGATGATACTACAGTATTGAGCGCTTTAGATATGCCTATGCAAAAATTACCATACATATGTCAGAGGTAAGGCCTTGAGTAGAATCCAAGGGTCCTCAGATCTGTTCTGAGTACTGAGGGCAATCCACAGAGAGAAGCATGCAGAGCCACAGGAAAGGTTATTTATTTCTCTTGTTCAGCATCTTGGCAAATTATAATTTTATTGGGAAATACAAAACCAACAAAATGTAGAGACCTGGCCTTTGAATCCAGCAGAACGGTTTTGCTACCTGCAGCAAGATCTGTTTCCCAGCCACCTGAACAGCTTCCAAGCAATTTGGAAAATCTCACTGTTCTTTAAGGCATAAATGGTTTCATGGCAGCTGGGATGAATACATTCCAAATTCGAAATGAATATTCTGCAATCACGCCAGTGAAGTCGAAAAAGGTAAAAATTACTGTACACCAGTTCATTAGACATGGCCATCAATGCTACAGAGTGAAATGGAGCCTGTTCTGACAATAAAGTGTTAAATAACAGATACAAATAGTACAGTAGTATTGAGTTGAGATGTTAAGAAAAATTGTCTTTTTGTGAAGTCCTTGGGAACATTTTTCTCAGCACTTTTATCCCAGTTCTCCTTCTATGGCCATTTTCATGTCTGCTACCCTGCTTAACTTCACGAGCAATGCTTACAATCCAAAACCTCAGATGTCTGTGATCTGGAGAAACTTAAAACTAAAGAAGACACTACCTCTGATGGTGTATTTCCACTGTTTTCATTAGTAGACTGAAACCTCCTGAAGGGCTGTGAGCTATTTTTGGGAAGTGAGCTAAACAAAAGAAGCTGTTATTCTGCTACCCGATGATCATACCTTGCATGATCTGTGAAGGTTTCAAGCCCACTGAGAGACCCCCCTGCAGTGTTTACAAATCAAAAATTAGACTAAATAATACTAGTACAGCCAAAATGGTGAGATGGGCAATTGGATTCTCTATTAAGCATTTTTAAGTGCGTTTAAGAGGATACGGCAGATTTTAACTTCCAAGTAAATGTTCAGAGAAAATTATGGTGATTGTATGTGCTAATGGTGCTTGCTTCCAACTTGACATCTAGCTGAAACTGTAGGCAAGAATAACAGGAGTTGTAAGAGTATTGTCCATTTTGGTATGCATTACAGGGATGTGCTTGTCCGCCATCACTGTCAAGGTTGTTAATCTCCAACACAGAGTGGTGGCTGTCAAACTGAAAGGCAGAAACCACGATTTTTAAATTGGGTGGGATAAAACCGCACAATTAACTAACCCCTAAACAACTGCTAGAGGAGTTGAGGAATAGAGGAGGGGAAAAAAAAGTAGTAAGAAAGGGCCCTGCAGACGCCAAATCGGTTAAGGAGGGAGGGGAGGGAGCTGCTCCTGGCGCCGGGGCGGAGGTTTCCCGGCTGCCAGTACTGGACCGCACGGCGGAGCGGGTGGGTAGTCCTAGAAGGAGCTGCGGCCCGTGGGGAGGGCTCCAGGCAGAATCGGTTTTACCCTGAGGGCTGCAGGCATTCAGTGTGAGGAGCAAGGAGCGGCAGAGAGGAGCTGTTAGGGGCCAGTCCCTGCTCCTCACCCGCTTGTGCCGCTTGAGGGGTATGTGGAGGGGGAAGTGTTGGGAACGAAGGTCTGAAGTTGAGCCTGGGAGGGAGGGGTTGGTGGGGGGCGAAAGTGTTTTGGTTTTCAGCTGCATTTACCGCCGTCCAATTCTGTTTTAATTGGCAATAAAGTAAGTAGTTTTTCAAGTCGATCCTTTTTTGTCAATGATTGCTGATTTGTAAGTGATCACCCTGTCTTGAGCCATGAGCTTTTACGTGTTAGTTTCTTCCTCTGTCCTGCTGGGGAGGAGAAGCGAGAGATTGGTTGTGTGGGTTTTTGTCCCTTAACCAAGGTTAATCCAGAAGGCTATCCAGACACAGAAACAGAGGGGTTTGTATAATTTATATTGATTGTATTTATTGGTACTGTTTCAGGCGTTGGTGTCTTTCAGTGGATTCATGAATCTGGTCTTCCAGAGCATTTCTAGTCAGGACAGAGGGAGAAGCGATACAGGCATGGTTATTAAAAGAAAACAAAAGCACAAAACAACAACAACAACAAAAACCAAAACACAAACAAAAGCCACCCTATCTGTAGATTTCACTTCAGAGTGGGTTTTGTTGTTTTGCCTTTGGTTTATCTTTTCTCCTTTTTTTTTTTTTTTGTGGGGGGGGGTTAGGAACTTAAACTAAAATTGTCTGGGACAGAAAATATATCTTGGTCTAAAGAATAGCAACTGAGGAAGTTTTGTGTCTTACAAAGTTGAGATTTTCCATTATAGCTGAAGAAGTGTTGCAAGTCAATGAGTTGTTATATTGTAGGAGAAAAAAAAAATGCAGTTAATATATTTGGATGCATTAAAAATGGGGTTTTAACGTTGCCCTTGAGTTCCCTTAAACATTTTTCTGTCACTGGAATTCCATAGAAAAGATAATGAGCTTTATTTTTTCAAATCTGCTAAAAGCCATTTACTTCTACATTTGTAGCCTTCCTTCTTCACTTAGGATATATGGTATGAGTGTTGAGACAAGATATTTCTCCTTGCTATCAAATAATTTGCAAGTTTACCCACTCTGTCACCTCTGTTTTTGCAGAGACTCTTTAATTGCATAGTCTTTGATATTCTTCTGATGAGTGTTAGGGAAGGTGTTGCACATCTTCCTGATACTTGCGTTATAAGAAGGATGTATGTTCACATCCCTAGAGGCACTTTCAATATGCTCAATGGTAAGTGTATAGCATAATTTCTTTAAAAAAAAAATAATCTTAATATATACCTATGACTAATCTCTAACCATCTATGTAATCTTGCTCTGGAGCTTCTTAACATGGGTTTATATATATCTATGTATATATATGGTTGTATATTTGTGTGTATATGTATGTATGTGTGAGAGTATGTGTTTGCATATCTATATCTTCATATGGCTGTATAAGATTGAATTTTCTTGAAGAAATTAGGTTTTTTGCGTGTTAGGAGGAATTACCCTCCAGAAGAGCTCCGTGTTATGTAGAAGTTATCCTTCTTTAGCATGAAGTGATCAGCTGCCTTTCTGTGTGTCTAATATGTAATCATATATTCATTATTAAGAACTACATGAAATGTCACCACTACAAACCAAGTACTTTATTTCAGTCTGACTGAAATTAATGAATTTTCAGTTTTGGCAAAACAAAGATCAGTAAAGTTAAGCTGGAGATGAGCAGCATTCCCTGTCCCTCCAGAGAAAAAGTAAAAATATAACTTCCTATTTCCATTTAATAGTACTGCAGAGCCACACTATTTAAATACATAGCTAGGCATATTCCCACCTACTTATGACAACTAGTGAAAGCATCTACTGTCTTTTCGTTACAGCACGACATCTTCCGACCGCAAAGCCCTGGCTGCCTACAATCTACTGTTCATCAAAAACAAAAAAATACTTATGGGTGGAAAACTTATTTCTTGGTTTTATGCTGATTTTGCATGAAACAAGACTTTGCACAGCTGCTCTTTGGAAGATAAGAAGTACTTAAAATGCTGTAACAGACTTTTGAGTGGAAATACAGGGAAGAAGTTCTTTACTGTGAGGTTGGTGAGGCACTGGAATGGGTTGCGCAATGAAGTTGTGAATGCTCCATCCCTGGCAGTGTTCAAGGCCACGTTGGACAGAGCCTTGGGTGACATGGTCTAGTTTGAGGCTTCCCTGCCCATGGCAGGGGATTGGAACTGGATGATCTTAAGGTCCTTTCCAGCCCAAACCATATGATTCTATGATTCTATTAAATGCTTTCAGATGTTTAGCGTATCAAATTGCATGATTGAATGGCAGGTTTTATTGCTGCAGATTGTTTGCCTCCAGACATGTTTTATCCTGTACTTAGTTGATTAGCTCTTCCACATGGGTAGAGATTTTTTGCTACTGTGGAATGCATGGAGTGAAAGAATAAGTAACTGGTTTAAGCATTTCACCTTGTAATCACCAGAAGAGACATCCACAGTGAGAACTTTGCTAAGGTAACAGTTAGAAATGTTAGCTCACAGGTGTTCTGGTAGTGGTCCTGATTTATGCCCAAGATCTACTTTCATTATCTAGGTATTTATAAAATGTCATTATAACGTGTTACACAAACAGGTCACACAGCCTTCTTTGAAGTAAACTTATTGTGCAATAAGATGACCAGTATTTAATTATTGGCTATAAAACCGTTTCATAGTTAAACTGGTGTGACATTGCAGAAATGTTTTATTAAAGGGAAATACAACAAGTGATTACAAGCAGAGATAAGAACTAAGAAGGAAAAAATCACTTTATTGTAACGGAGTAGTGGAGGATTTTTTCTGCATGGAATCTAAATGTACTATTTGAAAGATTGAATTTTCTTCAAAATTGCTGCCCTGTTCTGAAATAAATGTAAGAGTAAGCTGAGTTTCTACTCAGATTCTCAAAATCACTCATCATCTGGATTTTCTGGTGTCAGCATGATGGGGACTATTTCTGGCATTCCTTCTCACTGCTTGATTTACTAGGAGACATGTCATGAGATTCGCCTGGCCTGCAAATCAGATCTGAAAAGGCGGAGGAGGACAGTGACATAACTTCTAGCAGTCAGTCATTCATTATATAGAAATGCCCTTCAAAAGATCTGTGCCTGCCTCAGGTGAAATAGATGTCAAATTTGCCCGAAGGATATGGATCAAAGACTGCTGCCAGCACATACTACACACATAAGAACAGCCTGCAGCTGAATTGCCCTTTTCTACTGAAGCAGTTTCTCCTTGTGTGGGTGTTGTATAAAATACATATTTTAATCTGTTTAAAATGTATTTTGATTACTTGCACTGATCTTACAATTTTCTCTATGGAGAAATAAATATAAAATAATTGACAGTGTTGGACTAATTCCTGCTGTTTCAGACTGGTGGGAAGGTACAAGGTTTAATCAGTTTGCAGGGTTTTTTTAACTGGTCAAGGAGGTGTTTTTTGCAATAACTTGTACTTTTCAACTATTGTTTAGCTACTGATTCTGTCTGTTAGGAAAAAAAAACAAAAAAACACTGCACAAAAAAACCCAAACCAACCAACCAAACAAAAAAACCAACAGAACAACAACAACAACAAAAAAAAACACAACACCAAAAAAAAACCCTAGAACAACCCTGTGGTCAGATTCTCCCTCCTTCTTACTACCAGTAACTTACTACCTTTGATTCTGCTATGAGTGTTCCAGGCTCCTTGGACAAGGAAGCAAAGGGAAGCTTATTCCCTCACAGTTCCAGAAATCAGATTCTAGCTTTGGCTGTTAGTGGAGATTCATTCCCTTAAAATTCTAATTTTGTTTTACTTGAGGAGTCTGAGTGGACCAATTATTTGTACTATTTATCTGTTGCTAAAAAGTAGGCTCCTCTTTAACCTCAGTCAGTTTTACTGGGTGGGAGAGGTCTAAAGCATACTAGCTGTATAAAAATATATCTGCTAAATGGTTTGCAGACATATTTCTTAGATAACTTGCATACCTTGTGAAGCATCAGTCTCCTAGAGCATATACAATTTTGCCCATGTACATCCTTTACTTGCCTGCAGAGGAAGACTCTACTCCAAATCTATGTTGTAATGTGGCATTTTCAGAATATTTCAGTTAATAGATAACAGAGGTCCTAGATCAGGCACATGAACCTCAGTTTCTCTCTCCCTCTAGATTCAGAAAAACCCCAGACTTACCTACGGCTGCACCAGAAGGAGTGCAAGAGTTGTGTTTGTTCATCCCATAGCATGTTTCCCATTTTAAACTGATTTAGAATGGTTTTCCTGGTGAGGGACCACCAAAATGCCTCTGGCCTCTTGCTGAATCTGTGATTGCTCCTGGGGTTGATACGCTCTTTCTCTCAGAGGAGCAAGTAAACTGAATGTAGTTCTCACTAGGAATCTCTGAGATGTCTTGACTATATCTGAATGCTAATGGCCAAAATGAGTTTTCCCCCACATATGCTTTTCCCTGGTTGAATCCTGACAGTTATTTCTCTATGCCAGCGTAAGAGGGACTGTCTGAGACCAAAGTGAAGTTCAAAACTTTTGCTAAGCAAAGGTACAAAATTTCTGATGCGCAAATTCCATTGTTTGCACCTACTTTCTAATGCAGGTAATTCATCGTTCAGTGATATTAGATATATTACCTTTCAAAACGGCATAAATTAGTCAATATGTGTAAGTGCCTTTATCAAGTTCTTCACTGTACAAGCTGACTTTTTTCTTTCCTCCACCTCTGGAAAAGTCAGGAAAGGTAAAACTCAGAAGCTTTGTGCAAAGCTTTATAGTTCTTTTGTTTTATTATTCCAAGTGTTGTTTTTCTTAATGTAGACAAACTGCTCCTCCCAGTTCAGAAGATAAGACTTTATTCTTTAATACGCAATGCCACGAATAGAGAAACATTTAAGAAATAAAATAGAGATCATTTTTATGGTAATGGAGAACAGAGCACCCATGGCTGTTTCGAATGCACATTGAGAGAAAGTAAGGAACATGAGAAAAGTCTGTCCTAAAACATTTCATTTTGGATTTTGAGATGAGTTTTTTCATTTAGACTCTCAAGGGTATTTCGTTCAGTCATGCTTATATTAATTAGCTAGTAAACATGCAGGAAAAATATGATGGTGCTCTTTGCCAGTTCACAGTGCCCTTTTTACTTCTGCCAGGTGTGGCACGTACGAGAAAAGCAGCTGAGCTCCTTGATTCATCAGGAGAGCCACTTTTAAAATGAAAAATTTTAAGTACAGAAGTTGTGCCATTGGTTATTGAAATGCTACTCGTAGTAGAAATAGAGCACACTGGTTTCCTGGATTAGGTATATGGTTCAAAGGGGCAGTTCTAAGGGTTACCATTGCTTCTACTCTGAGAGCAAAATCAAAGGATTATTTCTAGCATTACTACCATCATTGTGAAAATACCAGTTTTCATACCACATTTAACCTTATTAATACATTGAACACTTTCATTTTCTAAGACTTGGAGAATTTCATTCCCTAAAACTAAAGCAGATAGCTGAAATGAAAGAGCTTCAGACCCTGATTTAGTGATTTCTTCTGTTGTAACCACTGATCTTACGGTGGTGATCATCAGAATCTATGTTAAGTGTTCTAAAAAAGAATACATTTCAATAGTAAGTAACCACCTTGTATTCATGCTTGGCGTATTGTACTTTTGGAAATCGGTATGTTCTGGGTTTTTTTTGAGGCCAGGGCTAAAACAGTGGACTTTCCAGTCTTAGCTGCTCTCTACCCTCTGTCATGGAAAGTTGAGAGACGTATCAGTGGTGGTACTTCCACACTCTAGTCATGTGATTTCCTTGAAGAAGCCTGGATGTGAAGGCTGAAAGAGAACTTTGTCAAAGGGGGCAAGTGTCCCATTGTGGCTGGCTAGATGAGATTGCAGTTTGCTTGCTGCATAAGCATGTTAAGGACACAAGTATGCCAAGTGTTTCCTCTGTAGCATTGGCCATGAGTTATCCAAGGCTTAGATGAACAAAAAGAAAAACCTTGCATTTCCTGAATTTAATTTTGTGCAGCTTGGCCATGGTTCATTGCTTGACCTTGTTTTTACTGGATTTTATTAAATGAAAACATTACCCTTAGGAAAAAGTCTAATAGAATTTAATAGAGATTAATCCAGAGGCCCTAACCAAATTACTCTAACGGTCCTTAATCTGGAAGAACATTTTTTTTCCATGGATATTCTTGAACCAGAAAAATCTCCATAAAACATTTAGGAAAACTTGATGGATATGAGCGCATGGTTGCTTATGTGGGAGAGCTTTCAGATTTGACATAGAATAATGAATGTCACTTACCAGAATGTAACAAAGTATGGCTTTCAAACAAGTATTTACATAAACAACTATAATGTCTTTAAATAACTATAAATACTACAGTTTGTGATCTTAGGATATGAAGCTGTAGAGCCCTAGGTATCTACACTCAATATTATAGAAGATAGGAATGGAAGTTACCTAGGAAAATTTAATGTTTTAAATAAGTATTAGAATAAATATGAACTTCAAATAAACTGCTGTCTTATAACTAAGGATATATTTTTTTTACATCGTACTGCTTGAAAAATATTTTTGATTGGTAGGGTGCCATGAGAAACAGAGAGGCTGAAGAAAAGAATCTGATAATGCTCTGCAGTCTATCACAACATGCTATCATATGCTATGTGAATTTCTGTCTTGTGCAATATGCTGTCCTTAGCTATGTATTCAGTCAAATGTCAAAAATTCAAAAAAGGATATGAAGATGTGCAGCTCCGCGGAGGCGAGCGGCTGACTCAGAGGGGGCGGCGTCAGGAGGACTGGCAGCAGATTCGACCCGGGCATCATCAGCCCTTTCCGGCCCAATGCTGAGGTGACTGTCTCGCGAGGGGAGGCCTGCAGCGCCTGATCAGGGGGGAGGCTCGGCGACTACGAGCTTCACCTCGGAGCAGCAACTTGCCCCGAGGGAGCTTCAAGTCCTCGACAAGGCCTGCCCGGGAGCCTGCAGCTCCGCGGAGGCGAGCGGCTGACTCAGAGGGGGCGGCGTCAGGAGGACCGGCGGCAGACCTGACTGGTTAAAAACCTGCCCCAGGGAGCGCGAGCGACCCGGAGCGTGGCGAACAGGGCGGGTAAACAGGGCGGGCTCGAAGCAGTTTGCGCGGCAGTTCGCGCGGGCAGGCGAGCGGGGTGGTGAGCGGGATGGTGAACACTCGCCGTACTTGCAAGGCTCGGTCTGGGAGCTCTGCTCTGGCTGCGCCGGTGGTGGCCAGTGTAGGCACCCAGACGGAGCCGACAGGAAGGGAGGCTGTAGTGCAGAGCTCGGGGTATCCTAAGGGAAGGGTGAGCAATGGGCAGGGCTGCACTCTGCTTTCCCTGGTGGAGGTCCTCCTGCAGCAGGTGGCTGAGCTGCAGGAAGCTGTTACCAGGCCGAAAGGTGTCAGGGAAGCTGAGGGGGAGCAGCACTGCTTGCTCCGGGACCAGTCTATTCCGGGGCCTCGAGTGTCTACTGTTGCCCGTGCAGGAAAGGAGACTGCTAGCCCAGGAAGCTGGGAAAAGGTAACAGAAAAAAACAACAAAAAAAGGAGGAAGAGGGTAATTAAAAGCAAGGGGCTTCCTCCTACATCTGTTGTCCCCACCCAGAACCGCTTTGCTGTCCTGCAGGGGGCGGATGAGCAACAGCTCTCCCACCAGGCGCAACCAGCTGGTGCACTGGTAAAGAAGGTCACTGCTGGTGCTGCCAGGAAAAAGCGGCGGACCATAGTAGTCGGGGACTCTAATCTGAAAGGCACAGAGGCAACCATCTGCCAGCCTGACCCAGGCTCAAGGGAGGTGTGTGCCTACCAGGGGCTCGGATCAGGGATGTGGCCGAGAAGCTGCCTGCTCTAGTCGGTCCCACTGACTATTACCCACTCCTGGTAATCCATGTGGGTGCTACTGATATAGATAGCAGTAGCCCGGAGACCATAAAGAAGGACTACAGAGCTCTGGGAGAGGTGGTTAGGGGCTCTGGAGCTCAGATTGTCTTTTCATCAATTCTCCAGGATACCGGGCAGGACCTTGAAAAGGCTAGGAGGATTAGGCAGGTTAATAAATGGTTAGAAGGGTGGTGCTATAGTCAGGGGTTTGGGTACCTTGACCATGGGACTCAATATAGTAGGCCAGGTCTACTGGGGGCTGGTGGAGCTGGTCTGACAAAGAAGGGGAAGAGTGGATTTGGTAGGAGGCTTGCCAGGCTGGTCAAGGATGCTTTAAACTAGATGTGTTGGGGGAGGGGGGCATCATTCCATCCCAACACACCCAGTCGGTTGGTAACACCTATAATAAACGTTCGGAGCAATGTAGGGATATTCCAGCTGCTCCAGCCAATGAGCCGGCTTCAATGGGATCTCAGCTCAAATGCCTCTACACAAATGCCCGTAGTATGGGGAACAAACAAGAGGAATTAGAGATGTGTGCACATCTACGGGGGTATGATATCATAGGCATCACAGAAACATGGTGGGATGGCTCCTATGACTGGTGTGTTGGAACGGCAGGTTACCGGCTCTTTAGGAAAGACAGGCCCGATAGGAGGGGAGGGGGAGTTGCTATTTATGTTAGGGATAGGCTAGAGAGTATGGAACTCTGTCTGGGGACAGGTGAGCAGTCGACAGAGAGTTTGTGGGTCAGGGTTAAAGGGAGAACAGCGATGGGTGACATTATTGTGGGGATCTGTTACAGACCCCCTGACCAAGGGGACTTGGTGGCTGAAGCACTTTATAGACAGAAAGGAGCAGCCTCACGCTTGCAGGCCCTTGTTCTCATGGGAGACTTCAACCACTCTGATATCTGTTGGAGGGATGGTACGGCCCGGCACAAGCAATCCAGAAGGTTCCTCGATTGTGTGGAAGACAACTTCCTTCTGCAAGTAATTGAGGAGCTGACAAGGAGAGGTGCCATGCTTGACCTCGTCCTCACCAACAGGGAAGGGCTGGTTGGGAATGTGATGCTCCAGGGCAGCCTTGATTGCAGCGATCATGAGATGGTCGAGTTTGAGATCCTCAGGACAGTGAGAAGAGCGTGCAGCAAGCTCACCGCCCTGGACTTCAAGAGAGCAGACTTTGGCCTCTTCAGGAACCTGCTCAGTATGGTTCCATGGGATACAGCCCTAGAGGGCAGGGGGGCCCAAGACTGTTGGTTGATATTCAAGGCTCACCTGCTGCAAGCTCAGGAGCGATGCATCCCAACTAGAAGGAAGTTCAGCAGGAGGGCCAGGAGACCTCCTTGGATGGATAAGGAGCTGCTGAGCAAAATTCGAAGGAAACAAGAGGCTTCTAAAAGGTGGAAGCAAGGTCAGGCAGCCTGGGAAGAATGCGGGGATGTTGTCCAGGAAGCTAGGGACCAGGTTAGGAAAGCTAAGGCCCACTTAGAATTAAACTTGGCTAGGGATGTTAAGGATAACAGGAAGGGATTTTATAGGTACATTGCCAATAAAAGACAGGTTAGGGACACCATGGGCCCTCTCCAGAAGCTATCGGGGGAACTGGCTACCCTGCATTTGGAGAAGGCTGAGATTCTTAATGACTTCTTTGCCTCAGTCTTTATGGGCAAATGCTCTGACCACACCACCCAAGTCTTGGAAGGCAGACGCGGGGACGGTGAGGGTGGGGACCCTGGGCCCACTGTGGGGGAGGATCTTGTTCGGGACCACCTTAGGAACCTGAATGTATACAAGTCCATGGGACCGGATGAAATCCATCCACGGGTCCTGAAGGAGCTGGCAAATGAAGTTGCTAAGCCACTGCCCATCATATTTGAAAAATCATGGCAGTCAGGTGAAGTTCCCGATGACTGGAAAAAAGGGAAATATAACCCCCATTTTTAAGAAGGGGAAAGTGGATGAGCCAGGGAATTACAGACCAGTCAGTCTCACCTCTGTGCCTGGCAAAATCTTGGAGCGGATTCTCCTGGAAGGCATGCTAAGGCACATGAAAACCAACAAGGTGGTTGCTGACAGCCAGCATGGCTTCACTAAGGGGAAATCCTTCCTGACCAATCTGGTGACCTTCTATGAAGGGGCTACAGAACTGATGGACAGGGGCAGAGCGGTTGATGTCATCTCCCTGGACTTGTGTAAAGCCTTTGACACTGTCTCCCATGACATCCTTCTCTCTAAGTTGGAGAGACATCAATTTGATAGGTGGACCACTGGGTGGATAAAGAACTGGCTGGATGGCCGCACGCAAAGAGTAGTGCTCAGTGGCTCAGTGTCCAGCTGGAGACCAGTAACGAGTGGTGTCCCCCAGGGATCGGTGTTGGGACCAGTCTTGTTCAACATCTTTGTGGGTGACATGGACAGTGGGATTGAGTGCGCCCTGAGCAAGTTTGCCGATGACACCAGGCTGTGTGGTTCAGTTGATACATTGGAGGGAAGGAATGCCATCCAGAGGGACCTTGACACGCTTGTGAGGTGGGCTGATGCCAACCTGATGAAGTTTAACCATGCCAAGTGCAAGGTCCTCCACCTGGGTCGGAGCAATGCCAGGCACAGCTACAGACTGGGCGGGGAGGAGATTGAGAGCAGCCCTGCGGAGAAGGACTTGGGGGTGTGGGTTGATGAAAAAATGAACATGAGCCGGCAGTGTGCGCTTGCAGCCCAGAAGGCCAACTGTATTCTGGGCTGCATCAAAAGGAGTGTGACCAGCAGGTCGAGGGGGGTGCGCCTGCCCCTTTACTCTGCTCTCGTGAGACCTCACTTGGAGTATTGTGTGCAGTTCTGGTGTCCTCAACATAAAAAGGACATGGAAGTGTTAGAACAAGTGCAGAGGAGGGCCACGAGGACGATCAGGGGACTGGAGCACCTCCCCTATGAAGATAGGCTGAGAAAATTGGGGCTGTTCAGCCTGGAGAGGAGAAGGCTGCGTGGAGACCTCATAGCAGGCTTCCAATACCTGAAGGGGGCCTCTAGGGATGCTGGGGAGGGACTCTTCATGAGGGACTGTGGTGAGAGGACAAGGGGTAATGGGTTTAAACTTAAACAGGGGAGGTTTAGATTGGATCTGAGGAAGAAATTCTTTACTGTGAGGGTGGTGGGGCCCTGGAATGGGTTGCCCAGGGGGGTTGTGAATGCTTCATCCCTGGCGGCGTTCAAGGTGGGGTTGGACATAGCCTTGGGTGGCATGGTTTAGTGGGAGGTGTCCCTGCCCATGGCGGGGGGGGTGGAACTTGATGATCTTGAGGTCCTTTCCAAGCCTTACTATTCTATGATTCTATGATTCTATGTATTAAACTTTTTAGAGACGTTTTCATTAATTAACACATTCCTGTGATAAGAATTACATCTACATGATGCAAAGTAGTTCTAAGTTGAATAAATTAACAGTGATGTCAAAATATGTGAAAAAAGGGATGTAATAATAGCAAAAATGAATTGATGTATTAAGATAGATTTAGTTCATTTTTAATATAGCCACACATACTTTGAATCCCAGTTTTAAATTTTAATAAGTAGCTATGAAGAGGATCTAGAATAATTTTAATGGTAGCTGTCTTATATTCCAAAGTCCTAAAATTCAGAAAGCAAAGCTGCTGTTAGTTAACTGATGGTAGGCAAATGTTTTCACTGGGCTGCATATTGGTGAGGATATGAGAAGTTTAAATGATAGAAAGTGATGGATATGTTTATTTCTTGCCATCCCAAAGACAAAAGAAATGGTTTAGAATTCATCTGGAGGGTATCACAGCTCTGTTCAGGGATGGAGGAGGAGAAGCTCCTGGGAGGTAATCTGTCCAGGAGTGAGAGGGATGACACTGAGGTCTTGCATACTTCACGACACCAGGGCAGAGCATAGGAGCAGCCTGCTGCTTCTGCCCTCCCTTGGATGAATTTATGATCACAAGCATTTCTCAGGGGTTACTGGGAAATAGGCTTGTGGGAGAGCTGTCTTGTCTTTCATGCCTCCTAAGTCAGGCAATACCTATACTCACAACTGCCACTGCACCCATTTCAATGGGAACATTTTGCCGAAATCCCATCCCAAAAAGGCCAGTTTTGCAGAATGGCACTAAAAATATGTGATTTTGTGTTCAGATCCAAAGGTAACTGAAACTGGATCTGCTTCTCCTCCAGCTGATGCACGTTTTGTGAAAATCCTGGTTGTTTACAGAGGTATTTTATTTTTTCCTTTCAGCACACTAGTCAGTCTTACTATATTGAAGTAGGGTATAGGAAGTGAGACCATGTAGTGAAAGTGTGAAAATGCTAAATACTCCATGTGACTGCTAAAATGGCTGGCAAAATCTTGTTACAAAGATTTTAGAAAGTCTTTGATTTTCATTTTTTTTTTTTTTTTTTTCCTCAGTATGGAATCTGGGATGCATCATTTGTTAACTGCTTCTGTTTTTTTGAAAGTTACTTCTTGTAGGTAGTAGCAGTGTATTAGGCATAAACTGTTAAGTTCTGCATGAACTATTCAGCCCTGTTTCTGAACAGGTAGGATTTGGAGAAGTGAAATGCACTTTTCATTCAACTTTAGATGTAACCAAAAAGACAAAGACAAACTGCAATAAAGGACATTCATAGAACTCTTCTTAAACTGACAATTTTAATACTGTTTTATTTATTTGCTCAGTATATAAAAGGTACAGAGACTCCTATGTGTAGGTGTTACTAACTTTCATCAAATATCCTTTTCATTCTGTGTTAGGACAGATGGGTCAGTTTTGACCTTTTCACAGTTCTTGTTAGGATCTATTTTTCTGCCAGCTTTGGCATCGCTGATACTCAGTTTATTATCAGTAGTCAAAAGAGACAACAGAATGTTTCTAGCTCTATTTTGTTTATAAAAATTTCAAGCCTACAATTTAACACTTTTTTTCACAGCATGCTGATTTTAAAACTGATCTGAATGTTTGTGTTTTTCTGCTTTTTCCACTTAGGTAACAAAGATAATGTTTGGGGGTTTGTTTGTGTTTCTTTTTGGGGAGGTTTGTGCTTGTGATTTTTTTTTTGTTTGTTTGTTTGGTTGGTTGGTTGGTTTTTTTTGGCTTTTATGGTTTTTGTTTGTTTGTTTGTTTGTTTGTTTTAATATACAAAACTATTGCTATTTCCTAGCTTTAATTAAACATGTACATTACTTGCTTGCATTGTGCAAGCTACTGTATTGTCGACTACCCTTGCTATCCTTGTACTGTTCATAATGTCCTATAGCACAGTAACTCCACATTACTATATTGCTTCATTGTTTAATCATTATCCTTCTTGATGTCATTCATGTTTGGGGTGGAGGAGCATATGAGTTTCAGGATCCACATGTTGCAGTGTGCATCAACAGAGACAGGGTTACTGTAAGCTGGCTCTGTCACAAGCACAACTTGATGCCTGATATTTTATTTCTTTGAATTAATATGCACCTTTTTTTTTTTTTTTTTTTTGTAAATTCAGTGCTTAAGTCAATGCCTCATGGATTGGTCAGCGGAAAAAGTAGTAAAGTAATGCTTTTTTTTGTCCTTTTTCTGTCCAGCAATAGCAATCCTAACAGCTGGCTGGCTCTGTCCACATTTTTCTTGGTGCAGAACTGTTTGTAAGAGATTGAAAGGTGATTTTTGTGTCACTTGGCCTACCCTGCAATGCAGTGTACTTATTTTCTTTGTGAAATCTTTTCTCGAGTCATATACTGAGGTTTTGTTGCTACCTGGAGATATTATTTCATAAAACTTGAGTTTAAGTTTTGTGTGTGCCTTGAGATGATCCTCATGAAACAGTTAGGATGTGTATGTGGATTAGCTTTGCATGGACAGAGAATTGTAGGAACAAGAATGGCCCAAAGTGTTAATTCTCTCTGGGTAAAAGCCAAGGCAATCTGATGATCTCCGTGAAAGAAAATACAGGAAAAGGTCATGAGGCTGAAAAAAGTGGCTTTGAATACACATATTTGTTAAATGTACTGTATCCCTCAGTAGGAAGGCAGTTAAAATGAATAATGTGGAATGCTGAAAGAAGATAAGCATTTTTGTCAGGTCAATAGGACATTCAGCATCTGGGAGAGTGAAGTTGTTTGATACTACATGGAAAGACATTAATTCTCA
This sequence comes from Amazona ochrocephala, assembly GCA_039720435.1. Lineage (NCBI taxonomy): Eukaryota > Metazoa > Chordata > Aves > Psittaciformes > Psittacidae > Amazona > Amazona ochrocephala. The sequence goes on from CM077879.1 coordinate 71,691,940, forward strand.
AGGGTCTCATTACTTCTTGCAAGACTAGGAATGTGCTAATATCATAACTAGAAAACTGTTACTGTGTAGCACCTGGCTTGAATTGCTTCAAATAGTATTCGTATTTCAGAACTTTGGGTCCAGGTTTCTCAAAGCAGAAACTGCCTTCTTTAGTTAGAAGCCTAACCTTGTTTAACTCGGGAGACCTTATCGTGGGCAAAAGAAAATGCTCTTCTGCTTCAGTGAGAAACTTTGTTTTGCTCCAGATTGTTTCAGGACTTAAACTCATTAGTTGTCATGAAAGTGAAAGAAATTACTGCAAACAAATAATAAAGCTCAAATTACCTATTTTACAAGTGATCCCAAGCATAGTTACTTCCTTAAATGAATAAAAGCTCTACAGCAGCATACAAAATGAATGGCAGGAGCATAGTTTAAAGGAGCAGGTAGCCATGACCCATTCTCTAAATTCTTTCCCTGAAAATGCGAGATCAGCAGTGATCTTTCTGCTGCAGTATGACATGTGTGTCACAGCTGCAGTACTTGAGGATGCTATTCTTATTTTACATTTCTCTCCTCACACTGGACGAACTCATTCTTCAACTCGAACTAATCTCAGAGGCTACAATAAGGCATATTGTGAGTTTCAAATGTAGCATATTCTTTGAAAGGACTACAGTTCTGAACATTTGTTTTGCTTTGACATTTTTAAAGAATTTAAAGAGAAAACAACTGACCTAGAAATTGATCCAGCGGAGATGGTACTGAATAGTTTCTAACACATTTTCCTTTTACGGTTTGTGGCACTGCTGAGGAGGATTTTTCTGCATGTTACTGTATTTGACCTAACACAGATACTGCCATGTAAGACATAAGTCCTTTGTGAGTACACTTGTCATCTCTGCAAATACATTGAAAGAGCACTGGGTGATTTTAGGAGGGACGTTACTCAGAAATACATTTTAGCAATTATACATGTTGATTTAATCAACAGACCTTTTTGTTAGCAGGCTAGGAAATTCTATGCCTCATTATAATAATTTGCAAACACAACAAGCAATTCCCCTTCCTCTTCACTTGGCTAAGTAGTCAAACTCAACATGCATAAATGTTGAATGGAAAAAGTAAATAGATTGTATCAAGTTTGAATGTATACCTAACATTTGCAGTGTATATATCGATGAAAAAAGTCATTTTCAATCTTACATTCCCACAACCGGGGACAATCCAATGTCAAATAAAATACATGCTTTAAGTTGTTGCTTAAGTACTGTTCTAGACCAAATGTTGACTCTGAGAACAATAACTTGAGCTTTCCTTTTTAATTTTCTCATATAGACATTTGTTTGAAATCCATGTTGATTAGAAAGAATAAAGATTTGTAATTTAATTAGTGGACCTGAAACTTTACTTGAAATCTAGAAATAGTCTGTGTTCTTGCACTGAAAGTCTGCAAAAAAGATGCCTTTGGCTATACTCTAGTAATGGTAGCTGTCTTATAACTGATTTCCTTCAGTGAATTTCTGCATGTAAAGTTATCAAAGATTACGAGTTGTGCTGAAAAATGTTATTTTTTTCTTCTGCAGCTATTCTTCTTCGGCCAACAATAACAAAAGATATAATTAAAAACTCACTGTAGTTTTAAAGTCATTATCATTAACAAATATCACTTGTGGCAGCTACACACATTCATGTCTTCAAAGCAGCAAAGCAGTTACACCAATCTTATCACAGCTGTATACTAAAATATTTTTCTACACATAGCTTTCGTGAAAGGAGGTTTGGTATTACTTATATATAACACTTCATGCATAACTGCATAGTAAACCACCTGTTTTATGCAACAGATTTTTGAAGTGAGGATTGCAGTTTCCTCATATGTAAACTTACTTGACCAGAATGTTCATATTTAAAGAACTGATTTCAGCAATTCCTTTCTCAAAACCTATAATGAAAGGTAGATTAGTGTTCAATTACTTGATGTATAGCATATGGCCCCTTACAAGTTCTTTATTTATATTGTTTTCTCACCTAATACAAATAGTCAATATTGAGGATTCTGTGTCCGTTTTGTTATCCCAGGAATTAAAATAGTTATAGCAGAAACAATTCATCAGTTGGCTGCTGCTGCCATTTAATGAAATGTACTGGGTTTTCTTTCAAACTGACTCTTGTTACAATGGTAAATTATTCAGAATGGTTACTTACTTTACCCTTGGTGGACGTACTTCATGCAGCCGTTGATAGTTGCTCATTTGCATTTGGGACTTTTATCTGAAATTTTGTTTGGTGTCTCTGTATTTCCTGCCAAAGAGATTGATGGCAGTACGTAGCTATAACTCGGTGTATACGTATAAGCTGGTTATTTAAGTAAAGCATCTGTTATCCTTTCCTTTATACACTGTTTTTCCTATGATTTTTCTACTTCTTTACTTCTTAACCTAATTGGGATGCAGATCTTATGCCAAGCTGAATGTTTTAGGACTAATTCAACAACTCGGGCAATATAAATGGATTGTGTTGCCTGGAGTCCTGTCAGTCTTTATATTGCTTAGGGCTGTGGAAGATCCATGAAGTAGCGTGTGATTAAACAAACTCATTCCAGATTTGGCAGGTGTGCTTGACTCACGTAGTGTTATAGGAGGCAGGAGCTCATGCAAGGCTGCTGCGCACCAGCAGAAGGTACTGCAGAGGCCTTGTGGCCATGGTTAACACCCTTCTCAAAATAACCGCGGGTTCATAGCTTCTGATTCACAAATCTCTTGTTCTTGGTTGGATAAGCATGAAGGCAAAATAGATAAATCATTTCCAGAGGCACTCTCAGTCACTTCGTCAGTTATTTTTAGAATTATGTGTCCCTAAAGGTATACAGATATATGTATGAGAGCCTGTTTAGTTTCTCTGGAGTGGTCCTTTACTCCCTGCAAGTGCAGTGTTTCTAACTATGTCAATTCATGTGCAGTGCACATAAAAAATACTTGATGCCCTTTAGTTTTCTTTAGGGCAAGGAATCCACACTCTTTATCTCCAAAATATGCCTGTGCCATTCTGGTAGAGGCTCTATGATAAACTGCTTTAGAGTACTTACCAAGCTTTCTGGTTTTAAGTCCTGGAGTAAGTCTGGTGTTTTAAGTATTGACATTGAAAATATTCAAAATTCACACAAGAATTTTGTATTTTGTCAGCAAAATTTCTGTTGTTCAATACAATTTTATTAGAAACTGCATATTTTCTAAATGTTTGAAATAATGATCCTCTGTAATGATGCTCCATCCCTGGCAGTGTTCAAGGCCAGGTTGGACAGAGCCTTGGGAGACCTGGTCTAGTGGTGATACATTGCCTTGTCTCTGTTATGCATGCTTGAATTTCTGCAGTTTGCTTTTCTTAGCTGTGAAATTATCACCTTTGAAATCAACACATCTGCCAAAATACAGGTATTATGAAAGTAACATAAGTGAAAACTTGTTGCTTAACTAAAGGATTTTGTGATCTACAGTTAGTTATCTATGCAAATTTGCTTGCAGTATAGTAGATATAAAAACCAAAGTGGGTTAGATTTAAAAAGTGGAGGGTGAAAACATTGATATCAGGCGGCCTGGGGAGAATACAGGGATGTTGTCCGGGAAGCTAGGGACCAGGTTAGGCTAAGGCCCACTTAGAATTAAACTTGGCTAGGGATGTTAAGGATAACAGGAAGGGATTTTATAGGTACATTGCCGATAAGAGACAGGTTAGGGACACCGTGGGCCCTCTCCAGAAACTATCGGGAGAACTGGCTACCCTGCATTTGGAGACGGCTGAGGTTCTTAATGACTTCTTTGCCTCAGTCTTTACGGGCAAATGCTCTGTCCACACCACCCAAGTCTTGGAAGGCAGACGCGGGGACGGTGAGGGTGGGGACCCTGGGCCCACTGTGGGGGAGGATCTTGTTCGGGACCACCTTAGGAACCTGAATGTATACAAGTCCATGGGACCGGATGAAATCCATCCACGGGTCCTGAAGGAGCTGGCAAATGAAGTTGCTAAGCCACTGTCCATCATATTTGAAAAATCATGGCAGTCAGGTGAAGTTCCCGATGACTGGAAAAAAGGGAAATATAACCCCCATTTTTAAGAAGGGAAAAATGGATGAGCCAGGGAATTACAGACCAGTCAGTCTCACCTCTGTGCCTGGCAAAATCTTGGAGCGGATTCTCCTGGAAGGCATGCTAAGGCACATGAAAACCAACAAGGTGGTTGCTGACAGCCAGCATGGCTTCACTAAGGGGAAATCCTTCCTGACCAATCTGGTGACCTTCTATGAAGGGGCTACGGAACTGATGGACAGGGGCAGAGCAGTTGATGTCATCTACCTGGACTTGTGTAAAGCCTTTGACACTGTCTCCCATGACATCCTTCTCTCTAAGTTGGAGAGACATCAATTTGATAGGTGGACCACTGGGTGGATAAAGAACTGGCTGGATGGCCGCACGCAAAGAGTAGTGCTCAGTGGCTCAGTGTCCAGCTGGAGACCAGTAACGAGTGGTGTTCCCCAGGGATCGGTGTTGGGACCAGTCTTGTTCAACATCTTTGTGGGTGACATGGACAGTGGGATTGAGTGCGCCCTGAGCAAGTTTGCCGATGACACCAGGCTGTGTGGTTCGGTTGATACATTGGAGGGAAGGAATGCCATCCAGAGGGACCTTGACACGCTTGTGAGGTGGGCTGATGCCAACCTGATGAAGTTCAACCATGCTAAATGCAAAGTCCTCCACCTGGGTCGGAGCAGTGCCAGGCACAGCTACAGGTTGGGCGGGGAGGAGATTGAGAGCAGCCCTGCAGAGAAGGACTTGGGGGTGTGGGTTGATGAAAAAATGAACATGAGCCGGCAGTGTGCGCTTGCAGCCCAGAAGGCCAACCGTATCCTGGGCTGCATCAAAAGGAGTGTGACCAGCAGGTCGAGGGAGGTGATCCTGCCCCTCTCCTCTGCTCTCGTGAGACCTCACTTGGAGTATTGCGTGCAGTTCTGGTGTCCTCAACATAAAAAGGACATGGAAGTGTTAGAACAAGTGCAGAGGAGGGCCACGAGGATGATCAGGGGACTGGAGCACCTCCCGTATGAAGATAGGCTGAGAAAGTTGGGGCTGTTCAGCCTGGAGAGGAGAAGGCTGCGTGGAGACCTCATAGCAGCCTTCCAATACCTGAAGGGGGCCTCTAGGGATGCTGGGGAGGGACTCTTCATTAGGGACTGTGGTGAGAGGACAAGGGGTAATGGGTTTAAACTTAAACAGGGGAGGTTTAGATTGGATCTGAGGAAGAAATTCTTTACTGTGAGGGTGGTGGGGCCCTGGAATGGGTTGCCCAGGGAAGTTGTGAATGCTTCATCCCTGGCGGCGTTCAAGGTGGGGTTGGACATAGCCTTGGGTGGCATGGTTTAGTGGGAGGTGTCCCTGCCCATGGCGGGGGGGTTGGAACTCGATGATCTTGAGGTCCTTTCCAGCCCTTACTATTCTGTGATTCTGTGATTCTGTGATATAAATCCCATATTTTATATGTGAGTTATTTTATTTTATTTTTTTTTTAACCTGTTATATGACAAAGGTTAGCTAAAGAATGTAAATACCTGGACACAAGTCAACTTCATAAAATATGCATTGGAAGCCATGTTAAGTTTTAAATCTTCACTGCCAGAATGGAATGTAATCACCTTGAAGTGGCACTCAGATGCAGAAATTCTAAAGACAATTGAAAGTGTTTTGAGCTAATAAAAATGGATAGCTCTGCAATTCTGAATAAGAAATTATGCTCTGAAATTTTCTGCTTGCTGACTGTAATCACATGCATAAAAAACATTCGCTCTAGATCATCACTTCTTTTTTCCACTTATGGTGAGTACGCGTGATTAAGACTGTCATTTATAAATGTGAATCTAGGTTGCTTTTTACGAAATAATTGCCTACCTGTGCTTTTACAATTTTCTTTTAATGTTACAGAATAATTTGTCATTAGGAATAATCAGACACTGTTCATTTTCTTCAAGTAAGTTGAACATTTGAAGTAAGTGGTAAATGATTTCGTGTTAGGCTACATGAGAAATTCTTCCTGTCCCTCAGCTTCTGTCTTTGCTCACCAGCCCTCTGAAATATATACAAGTGTTCTAATCAGAAAAAGTATAGTTTGTGTGCGGAAATCCACTTAATGTGCTTATCTGCTGCAGTTAAAAATAATAATTTAAAAAAATAAAGTGAAAGCAGGATCCAACTTTATTATTTTATGTGTTTAACTATGAAAAAAATGCAGCTTTAAATTTGGGTTTCTGCAGCATCCTTGTTTGTATCTCCTGGGTGCTATTTTTTGTTTGCTTTTCAGGAATATTTCAGGACCTAAAAAGATGAGTAATGCAATTTTGTTCAATCCCTTTGCTTGTGCCTGAACTATGTATGCATTAGACATTTAAGTGCTGGGCTTTAACCTCTAAGCCTAATGAGATACTGCTGTTAAGGCTGGTATTGAAGGTGGTGATTGAAGCTTATCTTGATTCAGTTTGCCTCCAAAGAAATCCACAGGAAACTGCTGATATTTGTTTTTGTGGAACTGATAGGGGAATTTGCAATTGAGCCCAGACTTGGCTGTGAAGTAACCAGGACATCAGCAGCATCAAGGAGCAATTTCTCCAGTGGTTGAGCATGACAGTTATGTTGTTATCCTGTGTTGCCATCACTGCACTGACTCTCTGACTAGTGGCAAACTGTGAAATCCAGAATCAGAACTATGGACCATACTAAGGATATGGATGATACAAAGCTCAAATTAATGTATTACCTTAATGTATAGTACTCACACATCTTTCTCAAGCCTAGCAGTGTTGTTTTTTTTTTTTTTTTTTGTTTTTTTTTTTATTATTTTTGGTTTTTTTGTGTGGTTTTTTTTTCTTTTTGTTTGTTTGGGTTTTTTTTTTTGTTTTTTTTTTTTTTTTTTTGTGGTGTTTTTTGTTTTTTAGATGATTTTTAAATGACAGTGATTTTTGTTAATTGTTTTGAATATGTGTACCAGAACCTGATTTCACAGATTGTTTTACATTTTAATGGATCCACTCAGACTCAGAGTGTCTGTTAATCATCATGTAGAAACTGAACAGATTTTCATGTCTGCCACTTACTGAAAAAAATTACTGTGGAAACTAAGTATGTAGTGATGCAAACCTGACCTGGGAGTCTGTGTCTGGCAACAGGTCAAGACGTATTAAGGAAGTAAGGAAGCGTATTTTTGTTGGATAGTTTTCTTAATGTAACTTTAATTTATGATTTTGTCCTACTTCAGAATGATGAAGAAAAAGGTCATAGTTAAGTTCAAAATTAATTTTCTTACTTGATTAAACAAGTTATCACTGGGGTTTAAATTATAAAGAAATTTATTTTCTTATATGAATAACTATGATCTGTACTTTTAATATTGTGATAAAGGAAAGAGAGTTTTTAATTGAATAATGGTCATATCTCCATGATATGCATTGCCACAGAGCAAATGTTTATCGGACAGGTATATTTAAAATTGCCAGCAGGGTTGTATATTCAAAGCTGTTATGATATGTATGCATCTGGTAAGTTCCTCAAGCTAAAATCATGTTTCCCATCCCTAGCTTATGATCTGAATAATCAGGCAAGTGCAGACAAAGGTGAGTCATTAAAGGAAATTTTCTCAGCTGTTTCACATGCCTCCCAGAATGCCATTTCTCCCTGCACTAATTACCCAGAGCTGGCTTCCAGGGCACCGTGCATTCACTGTCTCCAATATCTGTGCTAACTTCTAAAGTAACCCTGACTATGGTGCAGCCTGCAATGTGTGGAAAACTTCTCCATTCATTGTGGGTCTTGATTTTTACTCCATGGCTCCTTTCAATATCTTTCTTCATTCTCTGTCATACTGTGTTTCCAGGGTAGGAACTCAGGGGATACATAGAAAAAGCCACAGCATTCTACAGCCAGGCATACTGTTTTGATGAGCAGGAGACCAGAGCCTGGGGGAGAATGCTACAGAGAATGTATGTTTAAAATTTTGACACAGCTCAAAGTTAGGTATCTAGGCTTCCCACACAGTGTAGGGATAATTAATCTTCATGTATGTTCTGGTTTTCAGATTGCAAGTTTGGATATTAGAAGCCTAAAATGGAATGCAAGGTTTGAACACTCAAGATATTTATTACATTACTTAGTAAATCATTAGCAGCAGCAGTATCCTGGAGTTACAATTATTCATGATCGTACAATATTGTCTCCAGTCTTGTCTACATCCTAGCGTCCCAGTTAAAAAAAGTATTTAGTCCTATATAGAAGTAGGTTTCTCTTCACCAAGTGATTTTACCATGTGCAGACTTACATGGAATCTAGGCCTGTGCTCCAGATTCGTCATGTGCTTTCTTGATAATTTCTTAAACTGTTATTTGGTCTATTGCTGAAACTTCACCTCAGTGATGCCTGAGATATCCTCACATGTACATGATGTTCACTGAGTTAAAAGCTGTTCTGCCCTATAGAGCAACCTTTAAAAATCCCAGCCATGCTTTCCTCAGGGGCCCCTGAAACCTGCCTTTGCCTCCATATGTCTTTGGACATTAGAGTGACAGAAGAGCAGGGTGAGCTAACTGCTGATGAAAGCTCAAATGCTCTAGCTCTTATGAGTGGTACTGTGGAATACACTGTAAATGACTTTTGAAAAAAAATGAAATTTCAGGGTAGCAAATCGATACTTTCATTTAAGTCAGGCATCTTCTGTCTGAGCGACAAGTGTTAGGGCAAAACATGAATAATCCTCTTCATGAACAATTTCTAGGGCACATTGGAGTGATTACTTTAAAATTCAGTATATAATTATCAGTTGAATGCTACTGGAATTTTTATTTCTCCACAGAACACAGGGAGACAAACTCTTTGTCCAAGAACGTACCTAAGGATCAGTAATATTAAAACATAGTGCATCAAGTCTATAAGAGACTGGTAATTTATGAGGATTGGTGTGTCTCTGTATATATATTATATAGGTACATTTGTACACATGGTTTTAACAACACTTTGTCAGTGGATAACATCAGAAATATGCCTATTGAGAAAAAAGTGTTGTGTTCATTTAACCCAAAAGGCACAAAGGCAAGAATAGGAGGAGTATAAAAGTTGTTTAAGAGAGTTGCTTGGGTAGGAGAAAATATGCGAAGTAGGAGAAAATAAAGGAGTTCAGGACAGAAGTTAAATCAAGCAGCCTTCAGTGTCTTTCAGTGTAAAAGCTTCAAATGGATGCAAAATAGGAAGTTTGGGGGGAATACTAGGAGTTGTGAGGAGACAGGGTCTGAAAAGCTGGAGAAGGAATGCTTACAGAGAGATTGTGTTGGAAGGTAGGACGGTGCTACATTTGCACCATTTTGGTGCAACTTCCACACTTGTGCCTAGAACTAAAACCGATAAAATGTGAAGTGTTACAAAAATTATTAGGCAAGTAAACCAGACAAGTTTTTGTTTATTTAATAGCAAGAAGGCTCAGAATGCTGGATTTAAAGTTCAATATGTTGTATATAAGATACATGAGATTAGTGTCTTGTTTCTTATAGATGTGTGTTATTTCTGTCTTCCTTATATTATGATGTTTCAATGACAAGTAATATATATTGCTCAGGGGACACTGGAAAAACTAACAATGGCATAGAGACCTTTCTTGACTCTTAAGTGCTAATACAGAGTATTTGGAAAAATCAGTGGAGCTCATCCAGGATATCAGTGAGTGTCTCATCTGTATGATATCCTCCAGTGCCCTTTGAAAAGACAGAGCAGGCGCTTGGTATCTAAAGGGCAGACAATATTTTTAAATAGGAGGAATGGAATGACTTTGCCTTTGTAAGTTTTCCAGCTGCCTGCAAAATATCTTGCATTAAAATTCTATTTTTAAAACCATTTTTTTACTTACTGCTATTTATGAAATCTCAAAGTAGTGAAATTATTTTTTTATCATTTTTTTGGGGTGGGTTTTTTGTTTGTTTGTATTTTTAGTTTTTATTTTATTTTTCTCTTTTTTTTTTAACTTTGGCCCTTCAGTTTGTTCTAATAGGAAGTGATATGGAATCTTTTACTGATCTCTGTCACTGAGGGTTTCGATGGATTTTTTTAATTAGCTTTACCCATCTAGAAAATGGAACCAGACAGCTTTTGAAAAACAGGTATTAATCTGTGTAGCTCTCAAGTTGTGGTTTTTATTTTGAACTAGGACTAACATCCATTTATGTGAGTTTTTCCTTATTGGCCTGTTTCCTGAAAAAAATGAATCACACACACATGTACACTTCCCTTTCTTTCTCCTTTGACTTGTGAAAAAGTCACAAAGAGCTGCTATTCTTGCGTCTAATTCTTCTGGGTTTCTTTTAGATGTGACTGATGCAAATGCTTCTGTAAGAGGCTACTTCAGTTTGTCTTCCTTTATATACTAAAAGATAAGCTCTTGCGTAAGTAGTTTCTTGAGTTGTTTTCAGTATAATAATGTGTATTCCAGTCCTCGGATTCTGTGGTTTTATTCATGCACTTAAACTGAGAATTACCAAATATATTTCGTCTAGTTTAAGTTTTTAAAATGAGATCAAGTTTATATTGTTTCAGTTATTGCTGCTAAACAATATTTTCTGTTGGACCCCACAGAATAGATGAGAGGCTTTTATATCTGCAAACAGGTCATAAGCTATTTGTATCACACTGATAATTACTTTAGAAATCTTTCCTTACAAAAATGGCAAAGACAGAATTCATAAAGTAAATGTTGCTAGACTGCACTTCTTAAAAGATTGAGATTTTTTTTCCCCTAGTAATTCAGTGTTTGACAAACTAACCTCATTCATCAGTTCTTTGCTCTGGGAGGCCTTTATCCTGTGTTACTGCAAAGAGAAACAGATTTATTTTACTTTATATTCACAACCACATATCTCTGTCAGATTATATGCAAATGAATGAATCAAGGGTTCACTCCCACTCCTCTGGAATAAATTGAGTGTCTATGATTGACTAAGAAAGATTGGATTGAGTTTAAAAAATGATAACCTGTAGAGCTGGTTACCTTGGATTGTTTTAACATATGATTTCTTGACAAGCCAATCAATTTTTCTTTTTTTTTTAGGACGAACAGTGTGGACACAGGAAAGAAAGAGGTTGGATCAAATGATGGAAGAGAATTGGGTATCTAATTAAAATAATCAAGGCAAAGGTGTTCTACTTCAAAATGCCATTTAAAATTCCAAAACTTTCATAGTGTTGCATTTTCTTCTCTTATCTGCAACCCCTGCCATGTTTTTTCAGTTTTATTTATTTTTATTATTACTGTAAACATGTAATTTTAGCTTGTAGCTCTTTATGATTTGGTATTACTGTGTTGAAGATTTTTGTCATCCAGGCACCTTAGAATTGACCTAGTTCAGCGAAGTATTTAAGCATATTAACTTCAATATAAACAAGCATACGAACATGCTTAGATATGTGTGTTATAAGAGCTTTGCTAAACTGGGTGCTACACATCCAAAGTGAAAAAAACCTCTGAAGTGTGTGCTGCATGATGAAAATTAAAATTCACTGAAATGGAGAGAAGAAACAAACATTAAAACCAAACACTCTTTTTTGATATCAGACAATTACATTTTACCTTGCACCACTGAGAAATACTTAGGTAGAAAAATGTCTTAATTTGTGTATTTGTTTCATGAAACATTATTTTAATTTTTACATAATCCATCCTCTGTTTGAAGATACAGACGGCCAAATGGCTTTCTGTTGAATTCAAGCACAAAAGGCTATGGATATTGTGGTTTAACACCAGCTGGCATCTAAGCATCATGCAGCTGCTCGCTCATTCCCCCAGTGGAATGAGAAGGAGAATCAGAAGGGTAAAAGTGAGAAAACATGTGGGCTGAGATAAAGACAGGTAAAACAAAAGTGGCATGTGCAAGCAGAGCCAATCAAGGAATTTGTTCACCACTTCCCATGGCCAGGCAGGTGCTCAGCCATTCCCAGGAAAACAGGGCTTCATCACATCTAACAGTGACTTGAGAAAACAAGCGCCATCATCCTGAATATCCCCGCCTTCCTTTTCCTTCTCTCAGCTTCATAAGATGAGCACTTCATATGGCCTGGGACCTCCCTTGGATCAGTTGGGGTCAGATGCCCAAGCTGTGTCCCCTCCCAGCTCCTTGTGCACCTGCAACCTGCTGCAAAAACCCTTGACTCTCTGCAAGCACTGCTCGCAGTAAGAAAAACATTTACCAACACTGTTTCCAGCAGAAATCCGAAACACAGCCCCAGCCCAGCTACTAGGAAAGAAATTATCCCAGCCAAAACCAGCGCAGATGTCCTGGGCAGTGAATGCACGCAGAATGTGATAATTCTCAAACATCATTTCTGTCAGTTTTGTGAGATTCCATTACACAAGTGACATGTGAACAGAACTTGTACTTCTCTAAAAGCTAAGATGCTGCATTCTTTGTCATGCTTTATTAATGGCTTCATATTTTATGTGAATTAGTTAAATAGTAGCTTGTCCTAGCCATGCTCATCTTAGTAATTAAAACAGAAAAAAAATCAACTCTTACTGAGAATATATGTTGAAAACTCAAACTTGGCAAATATAAGCAACTTTTTTTAACATCTCGAAAACACTGATGCATGTTTATGCCCATGATCCATGTTGAGTCCTTTCAAATGTCTTACTTAAGCATCATGAAAGTGAACATATTGAACTTAATGGCCATCATGCCAGAATATTCACCTTACACAGACTTGAGTTACAAGCAGGTACACTTTGAGGCTTGTGTATTCTGCAGATCCTACATGATCATGACATGTATGTCAGGATTTAAATTCTGCAGTGCTGCCACCTTTCTTGACATATTCAGCCCTTTTTCTGATTTGTCTAACTTTGAAGACATACTTTGGAGAGCACTTATGCAAAGAACAACATTACATTTGTACTTTGATTATCTCCCCTCAATATTTTTACAATTGCAGTTGACATTAGTTATTCCATCTCCAAAATAGCCCCTACTTTAGTATAGCCCAGATCTTTAAATAAAAATGCCTGGCTTTAGCAATCCTTATTAGTTTATGTGATTTCTTTTGTACAACAAAGGTACTTCACATGGGCTCCGTTTCTTCATCCGTTTTAGAAATTACGTGCTGAGCTTGTTCTGTTAAAATAGTGCAACTCTGGAAGTAAAAGGCACAGAAGCATTTTGCATTCTCTGGCCTAATTTTAATTAGAAAATCCCCTTTGAAGTCTCTGTTATCAAAGAAAATGATCTTTTATGTAGTCTTACCTCCATCCATAAATTTTAGTAGTGATCAATAGAGGAAAACTGCAAAAAAAGAACCTTAGGGGATCCTTCCAGCATCCCCTAAGAAGTATCCCCTTTTAGTCCAGTGCTATAGGAAATGTTAAAATGAAGAGGTAACTGCCATAAAAATGAGAAATTGAACTATTTGCAGGCTTATGGAACCTCTCAATATTAACTGTAAAAATTAAAAAATATAAATAAAACCCTTTTAGATAATGTCTATGTGATATAAATCCTGCCCCCCTCCCACCCACCCCATGGAGCTTGGGCACATGTGTAAGAAAGGAAAAGCATGTAACACATAAACCCAAGAATTTACTGAAATTTAAATTGAATAGTATAATGCAACAATTGTAATTAGTCCAGGTACCATTACGAGTGAATGAGAAAGAACACATCTAGCAGAAAATATTTCATTAACTTAGTTTCTGCAGCTTTTTCAGGTGCTCTGCTTACCCTTCTCTGGCTTCCCTGGGCCATGAGGTTGGAGGTTTCTTGCCGGTAGACAGCAAGTTTGGAACACATGAAGTCCTTCAGCACAGCAAAATCAAGGAATTTTTCTTCCTGCCTTCAGGATCCAGTGGGGGTAATCATTTTTTATGTTTACTAGCATGCTTTTACACTTCCCTGTTTCTTCATTGGACAACAACTCTATGCAACATCTTAATTTAGTATATGCTGCTTTGCACTTACGCTAGATATGATTTCTTTGTTGTCCCTAAAACCAGGTGTGTCCAGGGCTAGGTACGCTTGTCTTTGAGTGACTCTGGGGAGTTGTTTATAGCCGTGGGATCTCCTATGCTAGTACTCCTCTGTGCTGTGTCCTGTGTCCCCGTGTTCTGATGCTGCTTCCTTGTTTTATTCTGAACTGCTTCTGTTAGAGCCTTAAGTATCCCACGATATGCAGAATAACTGTTACTGCTGTCTGTGCAGTCTGTGGTTGTACCGTACAAAGATAAACACAAGTAGTGTAAATTAGCCTGGTCAGTGGGAGAAATTGCTGTTGCAGCTCAACCAAGTAAAGCAAAGCTGCATGTCAAGAGAGGTTCAGAGAGAGCAGATCTGACAATCCTCAGTCCTGAGGCCTCACAAATTCAGCATGAAGCTTTTAGCCTGTTTCTAGCTACTGCAAGAATGTACTGCGGGTGCGTGTTTGTAAGCTATGTTGCCTTATTTGTATTTGGCTCTAGCTTTATTCCTTGTATTTGCTGGAGATTTTGTAACTGAGGAGAACCAGCTATTAGCAATAGAAACTGCGGTAAATGGCATTTGTTTGTGAAGTCAAAATTACAATTAATTCCATTAATGTGTTTGGAATTGTTTAAGCAATCTCACTTTTGAAGTCATATTCTTGCTTTATATGTATACTGGGAAATTGGAAGAATGCAGAAAAGAAATGTGAAGATAACTTAGTCCTGAGGTTTGGCAAAGATACCATTTGTGTATGTCTGTACTACCTGTCTCCTGCTTGCTGTTTTGTGACTATAGAGGTTTTGAAGGTACCAAAGTATTTTTGGGGGAAGGTTGTAGATAGTGAAAACCATCTGTTTATGAAAATATCAAATTTGAAAGCATTTTTTTTGCATATTTTGCTCATTCTTTTTTCACATCTTCATAGCCCACCTCCATAGATGTCATCAGCCTGTGCACCAGGCAAAGATGCATTAAATGTTTGACAGATATTATAATGGAATAGGAATGAGAGGGCAGCCGAAAAAGTCTGATTGGAGTTACTGTAGCCATTATGCTGGGATTGCATTTGCACACTGATTCTATAGCCAAAGAGAAGAGAAGGCTCACACTCCACTTCAGAACACTCACACCAAAGAATTTACAGCACACAAAAATTAACGTATGCACAAGACACTTATGTTGAGGTAAGAGATAAGGCTGAATTTTGCAGCCCCAGTGTTGTATGCAAAGAAGGAAAGGAGGTAAGACTCTTGAGAGAAAAGGGAGAGCTTAGGCTTGGTGCTTGAAACCTAAGTGTTAATACTATGACTTACCAGTATGTGGTCTTTAAGGCTAAATGCTTAAGTACATGTTTTCTTGGTCTGTCTCTCTTTTTTCTTTTTTTCTTTTTTTTTTTTTTCTTTCAGTGGCTAAAGGACAATGTGCTTTGAAACACCTACCATATATTGAAAACCGTAAATCTGTAAGAATACTTTAAAAGTAACCTGAAGGACTATGCGTTTTACAGATCACAGTGGTTCTTGTATGTTTTTAATATCTTGTGTAAAAATGCATGGTATACGATATGAGTTATTGAATTTGGATAATAAAGAATTATTTAAGAGCTAACAAAAACTGAAAAGTAAAATGGATGATCTGACTTAAAACTACAGAAGACTGGAAACATCTTCTGTGTGTCTAGGCTTAAATTGCTGTTTCGACTAAGGTAGATTCTAAAATCCCTCAAGTTTTCCAGGGAAAGAAAAGAGAAGTTGAAGGCCTCATTGACCTTAGCTTTAATCTAATTATGCCCTTAGGTATATGCTTCTTCATATTGTTTTGTTTTTTTAAAACTGATAAATATTCAACTGATTTGTAATTAAATAGTGGTTGCTTAAAAAATAAAATCATAGCTGTGCTTTATTTCAGAGAACACTAGATGATCTTAAGGTCCTTTCTAACCCTAACTATGCTATGATTCTATGATTCTATGATATTGAGGTTGAATTGTTTATTAAACAGTGCTTGATTTAGGATCAGTAGAAGGAAGCAAGCAGCATGAATCCGGTCTATATACTGGAGTTGCTCTTAGTCATTATGCTTTTGTTCTTGAGCACTTCTACTTGTTAAAGTCAACTGGAAGGTTTGTATTTACTTTAAGGAAGTTTAAAGCGGAGCTAGAGTAGAAAACAGAAAATGTTTTTGTGCAGCCTTTCTTCCAAATGTCACGTGAGTGACAGTGTCAGTGATACCTGAACAAGAAACCATGTGCCACATAAACTCCCAAATTTTCCCAGAAGCATCAAACAGAAGACATTTGTTTGAGAAGGCTTGTGATCTAACTCACTTTAAACTTCTCCTGAGCTGGTAGATTGAGTATTTCTGCTGAAGATAACCTCGTTTCCTGAAATTATACTAAATGAATGACATTAAGGTTGTTTATTTAAAACTTTCTTCTATATATTTTGAAATAGCTTCAGTTATGGAAGCAAAAGCTTTCACTGCTGTAATGTACTTCTTTTGCCTAGGTCTTTACAGTAATTCTACTATTGTCTTCCTAAACTGATTGTAAATGCTTCAGGGCAAACATTCATGGCTTTTTTGTTACACTGAGGCAACCAGAACAGTTGGGGTAATTTGCTGAAAACATTATGACAAATGGTGCTGGTGGTTGTTTCTGTAGTGGGCGAAGTTTACCAGTATGTTAGGGCCAATTTAAAGTTATTAAGATGGCTGGAGATGCAGTATGGTAACCATCTACATTCACACTAATGAAAAATCTTTATCTAAAAGGTTAATCTTGGAAAGTGCTTTTTCAATTATTTCCTGCTATTTGAAAGCAGCAAGAAATGACAAAAGAAGAGTTGGGAGGAGACTGATGGCCTTTTGAGCATGTGCTTAATGGGACATTTGTTTCATACTTGTTTTTTCTTCAAAACATCTGTTCACCTGCACTCTGTAAATATACTTCTATGGTACCTGCTATCTGCTAGCACACTGTAGCTGCACTGTAGCTGTGGTTCAGGTCTCTCTTACAGAGAAGCCTTTACAGCTTACACTTGAGAGCTCCGGTTGAACTCTGTAACAAATTTCCTTTCTCTGCATCAGGCATAGAAGGTGATAGCAATATGCAATTTATGAGATCTTTCTGTTAAAATAGATCTTTCTTGTTAAAAAATTGCTGTTCATTTTGTCCAAATGCTGACCAGCAGTTCTGCCCAATATGGTGGTGTTGGCAAACTAACTGAAGGTGCACTGGATCCCCTTGTCCAGATCATTGATGGAGATATTAAAAAGAACTGGCTCAAATACTGAGCCCTGGGGAACACTGCTTGCAACTGGCCACAACCCGGATTTAACAGCATTCACCACCACTCTTTGGGCTTGGCCATCCAGCCAGTTTTTTACCCAGCGAAGAATCCTCTTATCACAGCCAGGAACAGCCAATTTCTCCAGGAGAATGCCATAGGTAGCAGTGTCAAAATCTTTACTAAAGTCTAGGTAGACAACATCCACAGCCTTTCCCTCACCCACTAAACAGGTTGCCCTGTCATAGAAGGAGATCAGGCTAGTTAAGCAGGACTTGCCTTTCATAAACCCTTGCTGACTGGGTCTGATCACCTGGTTGTCCTGTACACGCCTCTTGATGGCACTCAAGATGATCTGCTTTGTAACCTTCCCTGGCACTGAGGTCAGGCAGACAGGCCTGTACTAAATATGGGTACATAGTTTTATTATCCAAAGTGATGAAATGGGATAACCTTACCTTAAATTTGAAAAGTGAAATGTTTTCTTATAAATAAGAAGGTGATGTAATTCCCACTTTCAAAGGGATTTATACTGAGCACAATTTACCTACAATACAATAATGACAATTTGAAGAACGGTATTTTGCTGCTTCAGTGCAAGCATAAATTTACATTTTTGCATTCTCTTTTACCTTCTTATGGTGTTTAGAATACTAGCCTTTTAACTTGTGGCTCTTCTGTTACCTTTGCATTTTAAAGACAGATTTGCTCAAAGTGAAGCAGCTCTGTTGTGGTTTGAGCCCAGCCGTAGCTCATGAAAACCACACAACCTCTCTCTCACTCCCCCTTCTTTCTCCCCCCCACCCCCCCCCCCCCGAGGGATGGGGACAAGAATCAAAAGAATGTAACTCCCACGCATTGAGATACGAACAGCCCAGTGACTAAGGTATAACACAAACCACTGCTGCTACCACCAATAATAATAATGATAAGGGAAATAACAAGGGAAGAGAATACAACCGCTCACCACCCACTGACTGATACTCAGCCTGACTGAGCAGTGATCTATCCCTTCTGGGTAACTGCCCCCAGTTTATTTACTGGGCATGACGTGCTGTGCTATGGAATACCTCTTTGGCTAGTTTGGGTCTGGTGTTCTGCCTCTGCTTCCTCCGAGCTTCCCCTCCTCCCTGGCAGAGCATGAAACTCAGAAAGTCCTTGGTCAGAGTAAATGTTACTAAGCAGCAACTGAAAACATCGGTGTTATCAGCGCTGTTCCCAGCATGAAAGTCAAAACCACAGCACTGCACCAGCTACTAAGAAGGAGAAAAATGACTGCTACTGCTGAACCCAGGACAAGCACAAAGGCCTGAGTTCTGCAGTCTTTACCGAGCACATGAAACACTAGAAGATGTTGCATGCTCTTTCCATGAAATAAAGAATGGAAAAATGAAGTTTAGATTGAGTATGCACTGTTTAAGCTAAGTTAATGGTTTTTAAAAATAACAAAATAGCTAAGGTTTATTCTCTATTGTTGATAAATGATCAAAAAAGTTTCTTGTTGAAGTGTGACAGTGCTTTATATTGCCTGTACATAAAGCCTCCATGGTTATTATACAGAAACAAAAAGGCAAATGACAGTTGGTGTCAACACTAAACAGCTTAGGGAAAACTATTTTCTCAATACGCATGTAATTTAATCGAAATGCAATATTTCATGAATATTAGAAAGTGAGGCTTTATTAAATACGGCAAGGAAAGTGAAAGCATGACTCTTTAGAGTAACAAGCAGCACAAATTTATTCATTCAATACATCACTGAATTATTTAAAACTCAGCTTAAGCACAAGGTCATGGAATAATTTTGGCAAGTATGCACTTTTGCATGATGCATTTCCATAATTTCACTGCATCTATAAAGTTAATCACAGCTTTGGCATACAAACCTGCTTCATGTACTAAGCTGAGCCAGAAAAAGGCTCTGAATTAAAACCTAGGAACAAACCAAACTATAAATGATTTGTGATAGTTTAGAGCAGATGTGAGCTCCATAATGTTAGCAGTTCTTACAAATATTTCATTTACTAATATCCTGTATTTACTTGCAGTACATATTTACAAGTGTAAACATGTCACTGGAGTGGAGACACATCAAAATTTATGTGTGCACACACTTACATTTAGTTGTCATGAGACTTCTTGAGGACATAGTCTTTCTGTAAGGAGTGAGAACTGACAGAAAGTATTCTTTGGATTACAGAGACGAGAGTGGTGTGGCTACCATTTGGAAGTGTCCATGGAAATAGAGTTGAGTTCCTAAGACGAGAACTAGTATTCAGCTGTCCTGAGTCCAGACTGACTGCTAACAGCTCCCTGCAAACTACTAAACCAGAGAGGCTTAATGCATCTGATTTTCAAAATTGAATTGTCATTTCTAGGCTCCAAAGTAAGACGGAATGATATGTGTGAATTCTGTAAGGCTTAAGGCTTCTTCACAGAGTATATTTAAGATCCTAAGACAAAATTCAGGGTATTTTGAATTTTGTGATAGAGTTTGCGCATCCAGGAATTTGCATCCCATTTCTGTATTCCTCCATCAGTTAATAAAGGCATTGTGAGTTTCAGTAAGTTTCAGTGAACTCCATAATTATGGGCAATGAAATGCCAGCTTGAAAATAGTCTATACTATTTCTAATATATTGCTAATTTGTAATAGTTGTTTAGTGATTATTGCTAAAGCTTAAAAGATTGCTCTTGTTG
This sequence comes from Amazona ochrocephala, assembly GCA_039720435.1. Classification (NCBI taxonomy): domain Eukaryota; kingdom Metazoa; phylum Chordata; class Aves; order Psittaciformes; family Psittacidae; genus Amazona; species Amazona ochrocephala. Next base: position 71,711,926 of record CM077879.1, read on the forward strand.
CAGTCCTTACCAAATCATTCGCGTAGTTCAAGGCTAGCTTCTCAGCAACTTGGTTGGGTACTGGTACCTCATGGATATCAAGTGCAGGTGTGCACTATTGCTTGCAGAGGTAGCATAGAAGCTGCCACTATAGAAACCTGTGAGATGTGTTGGATACTGCAGCAGTTACCCTGATAAATGTGACTCTGACTGCTAGGCACAGGACCACCTAATAGTATAAACAATAATCTAGACACAGTGATATCCTTCTCTTTGCATGTTTTTGAATGAAGTGAACGCCAGCAGGGAACTGTTGGAGTTATTTGGTATTTCACCTACACTGCCTTCACAAATACACGCAGAGGAAGCTATGGATCAACCAGACTTTCAGCAGGAACACAATTTTCATTTGAAGGCTTGGTGGACCTAATTTTCAGTTTAGATAATTTGCTCAATTTATGCATTGTGCAACACAGTATTTTCCAAATTGCTCTTGAAATAGACGTAATTTATCTCAATACGCTCTCAGACCAGTGCGCAAGTGAACAGTACAGCATCTCTATTTTCAATACAAGCGTATATGCTGAATGTATTTTTTTTCAGCACCTTTCTTCTTAAGAATTTATTGGTTGTTTTTAACTAAGAATGCAATATTTAATAATCTTAAAAGATTATTCCGGTTCTATACAGGTTGTTTACAGTTTGGTTCACTTACAAAGAAATCTCAGATTTATTTTTCAAAATAAAGAGATTTTAATCTAGCTACCCTGATCTGCTCTGCAAGTGGGTCTATATGTAGCAATCAGTGAATTTCTGCTGAAGTAATGCATACAGATAACTTATCCAATTGCTATGCTGCCTTTAAGAGACATTGTTTTATAAATTGTTTTGGACCTCTCTGACTAATAACAAAAATCAATGCAATTTTTATGTTGTATTTGTAGGTATTGAAAACTGTATTATATGTTACAAGTATGCTAATAGTTATAAATCATTGTAAGTCAACACTTGACAGAATTAACATCTTTAAAAGTTGCGGAAAGTTGCCTTTTTTGTTAAATCTTTAAATAGTCTTATTACTGGAGAGAAGGCAAGAAAAATATTAGAAGGTTAAGATGTTTTAAAAGTATTTATATGGAATAATATGTAGTCATTTCTTCCACATTTTTACATGAACTAAGCAATGTCACTCAAGAAAATAGACACATTAGAGAATAACTAAGTGTTCTATGTGCAAAATTCATTATAATAATTCCATATTACTAGAAATCTGCCACCTATTCAAAACTGAAACTGCTTGAGTACAGTCTAAAGAATTTGCTGTTTTGTTGGGTGAATTGGTCTGCAGAGAAGCTATTCATATTAATCAGTTTCTAATTGCAGTTCTACACAGGACAAGTTACAAAATTACTTGTAACCTCACAGATGACTATATTTGTGTAAGCAGAGAAGATACATCCCAACAATTTAAAAGGCTTCCTTTCATATTTTAAGGATGATGTGTTACCAGTTTGACCATGAATTACATGTTCAGTGCCACAGACCTATTTTCACATGCCAGTCAGAGTTCCTGCAAGAATAGGTGTCTTGGATCTCAGTAGTGTGAAAGGTGAGAGCAGCTTATTGGTAGGTCTTGGGAAAATGGTGCTTGAAGAACGTAGCTTATCACCGAATCAGGGCTGGATTTGGTGGTATTACTCAGACTTCTGCTGTTGGGTTGGTTGAAGCAGGAGCGCAGTTTTGGGGAAAAACTCCCAGGCAACACAGCTACTGTGCTTTGGCCACTGTGACCTGAACTGGATTCCTTTTGGGTGAAGCTAAGCTAGAAGTCAAGTTTGCTCACTATGACCTGAATTTGATTCAATTTGGATGAAGATAAACTAGAAGGTAACTCTGTGGCCACATCAGTGGATGGACAGGAGATTCTGGGGAAAAAAAACCAAGCCTTTGCATTTTTAATTTCTAATTTTAACTTTTAGAGCTGAGAAAAAACAAGCTATATAGTTGAAACCAGATACTGGAAGTCCCAAGAGTATTTTTGGAGCTCTGAAACTGAGTGCTGGCAGGATTTTCACTAGGAATTAATTGTCTTTAAAATGTCAGAAGTGCAACTGTGTCTATCAGATCTTGGGAACAGTTAAGTGGAGGTGACCTTCTACCTAAATCTGTGATCAGCTTATTGAGGATGATAGCTAAGCACTTTATGTATATCGTTCCACATTATGATAAACATCGTATTCAGTATGATAATAATATTCAGTAAGATAATATCCTGTAATTAGATTCTTTTTCTCCACATCAATCTAATTAAAACATCAGCCCTTCCAAGCTGCTTGGCATTGTTGTTTAAAGTACTATGGTCACAATAATTAATCTGTTTATTGTATCATCTCTTACTGGTTTAAGACACATGAATAATAATTACAGAAATTGATTTTTTTCTTTAAATGTGGCTGTATATAAAACTTCACTAAACATTGCAAGAGGAAGCAGACCAGAATTGTGTGGAAGATAAAATGGATCAGTCTTGATCTGTTTTTAACCATGTTATATTCTCTGCCTTATTTGTTGGTATTTAAAAATACTAATTTGGAGCTTTATGAGAGGACAGCAAACATTCTATTTGCCTTCAGCCTAATGGTTTGTTGTTGACTTTCTGTATTCATTTAGCTGTAAATACAAGGAAACTGTAACTCTGATGCAACATTTTGACTCCAGATGTTAGAAAACCAGCAAATTATGCCTACCAAACATGCAGAATCTTTGCTGTCACAAGCTATGCACTCTCTTAAGACAAACTCTTTTAACTGTGTTTGTTCCAGTGGGAAATCTCCCTGCAAAGACAGCTGTATAAGAACCTAACATATAAATCATGGAGTATCTGATTTTATTGCCCTTTTTACCATGAGTCTTGCAAGCCAAACAGTTCACAGGAAAGGTACCAAGAAAAGATCTAAAAAGATTATGCTGTTTTTCTAAATGACTCCTTTGGCTATACATAAGGGAGTATGTCCTATCCTTAAGCAACTGGCTTGATGTCATTCCCTGAAGATTCTGCTGAAGTGATTCTTGTGTGATATAACAGATAATGGTGTTGGGGTTTTGAGATGCTTGTTCTTCTCACCCATAATTTAAGTAGTCTTAGGAGGAGTACAAACTATGCTATTTTTGTATTTAATGCAAGCCTCTCTTAAGAGGTGAATCACAAACAGCCCAGCTTCTCTATCTCAGATGATATCCCCAGCGATTTATGCATGTATCTTCCTAACACTAATTCCCACGGAAGCAATTAACCCAGATAACCACCCTCCAGAATCAAAATTGTTTTCTGTTGGCTCCATTTCTCTCCTTTTCTGGACTTTGCAGATCCTTAGAGAAGAGCAAGAGACAAAAGATGAGGAATAATAGGGCTAGACTCAGAGGAGAAATTATTGTTGTCTTACAGAGCCAAACCTAGGTGGAAAGTTTTCTTTGCTGATATTTCTACAGAGCTGTTCCACCTATGCTTAGGTACAGGTCATCTGAGTAGGCTATTGATCGCATAGGTCTGAAAAACTACTTTGAAGAGGATATAATGCTAGAGCAAGAGCCACTGTAGGCAGCTTTCATCTCAGACTCCTATAAAATCCATTACTTTGGGAATGGAACTGGTAGCCTGTTTGGCCACAGAGTGAAGCTTTTCCCCAGAAGGGTTGTATTTATTAAGATTCCTTCATGCACTTTTACAACTTAAATTTCAAAATGGACCAAAGATGAGATTTCATTGTATCGAATGCAATGTGATTCTCAGGCTGTCCACATTTTAAATATGATATCTAGGGTGTGAATGCAGGTATATTTAGTTCTGCAACAAAATCCTACACATTAGTGTAAACAAGCAATTGATTTCATGGTCTTGGGCCAACACAGAGTTGTTTGTGCATATGTTGTACTTGGTGAAATGAAGAAAAATTACTTATCTTAAATGCCTCTTCAGACATTCTAAATCTACAGATATTTCTCTAAGGTAAAATATAACAGAAACAGAACAGGGTTAAAGGGTAGTCTTGCTTGTTAAAATGTTATGGAAGATTAAGCTGTGAAAATACTTTCTGTGACCTTGCTTTATGAGTAAAACACTGCTTGTTCCACTGGTAGGTGAAATTAGAAAATGAAGAAGAAAGGAAATTGATAGCTATCAGTTCTTATGAAGTTATATCCCCATTGAAAGCTTCATGGGACAAATTGTAACCCATGGTACCCAAATGAAGACCATTTCAATTCTAATGACCAATATGAATATGCAGATATTATAAATAAAAATCTTCCCACTACAGTAGATGCTCGCTTTGGAGACTAGCAGACATCCCACTTTTTAAAACTTTTATCTTTTGTACCTCAAAGGCCCTACTTCATAGTCTTTGGCTTTGCTGTGTGTTTTAAAAATGGGTTGTTTTCTCCACTAACATGCCATTGACACTGCTTCACTCAGCAAGATTTCATTTTCCTGGTAGTGATCTGTTTCCTTGTCTAGAGATACATGGCCTCCTTGGCACTGCTAGTCTCTTTTTGTGGCTCCCCATTAGGCACTGCATTGTGCTACCTCTATACCACGATTGTAGTTGGCATATGCTCATTTTATTCTCCATCATATGGATTTTATGTCCTTATAATGTATTAGTGCTCTTTATGTCTTCACCTTTCCAAATAGCTAAGCTGGCGGATTGTTCTGTGAATCTGTTTACAACTTGCTTCCTTGATGGGAGTTGGATATTCTCAGGAGCCAGATGAAAAGAAAATGTGTTTAAATGTCGTGGGCACCTCAGTGGTTGCTGCAGTACAGTGTAGAAATATAAGGAGATGGAGTTAACATTTACTTCATTTTACATGCAGTTTACATATCTAGCTCCATTTATGGTGAATGAAAGTGATTGTGTATCTATCTGTATTTTAAGTGGAAATGCTGAACAGATGTATTACAGGCTCATCATACAGTATTCTAATAACCCTGATGTGTGATTGTTTTTAAAGTGACAATTACTCTTTAATGGCTATTGTGTTATGCACAAGATTAGACAAGCCACAGAGGAATAAGATGTATTTATAAAGTGCCAACTGACTTTATGTGAACAACCACCACAAACCAAGAAAACCCAGACTTTCACAAAATACCCAAATCGTCTGCTTTCTGTAATTCTGCTCTGTACAAGAAAGTGAATCAGAGGGAATAATAAAAGGATATTTGTTTTTAAAAAAAATATTTTCTTCTTTGTGTTTAAAATTATATCTTATCAAAGACGACACTCTTATTTTATTAGCATTACCTATGATCTTGGAGTGTTAAAAATCTCTAAGGGTTTCTGTGTCTCTGCCACCTTAGTGTTGTACTTTTTTTAATAAACTTAATAGAGCTCCAAGCTCAATATTTTTATTACAGCTAAAGTAAAGCTCTCCTGCAGAATCAGGGGGTTAAATTTAATTGACCTTCTGACTAGAACTTTTTTTCAGCTCTTTCTTTTTTTAGAAAGGAAAATAGCTGCAAAAAGCTGGAAGATTCATCTGTAAGCTTGGATAGATTTTCTAAATATCATTTGTTCAGGGCATTATAAATTTATGCTGCCTAATTTACTTTAGGTCAGTGTGCAAGATATTTGGCTATATTGTCTCTATCAATAATGGTGCCATCCTCTGTGGTATCTAAAAGATATCTGAAACTCTTCCCATAGGAATTCTAGAAAAAGACCTATCAGCAGTCATAGAATAGAAAATACGATGTCTCTTTGTTTTTTAGAAAATAGTGCTTGAAGATGTGCTACAAGCTTGAGAGTAAAATATTTTTTTTTAAAAATATAGTTTCTTTATGGATTTAGATAAACTGTGGGATTACACAAACTAAATGACAGCATTGAATTTGTCAAAAACTGTTTTTGTTCAACAGCTCCCAACAGTTTATGTCCCGCAAGTATGATTGTAACAAGAGACCTTGCAAGAAAGAGTCAAGTGACTGACCGCAGGACTGAGTCCTGAGGTGTTTCAGGCCAGATGCTACACAACCAAGGCAGGGACTCAGCAGTTCTTAAACTAGCTCCGTCTCATAATGACTCTGGCCCTTTTGCCCCAGTATGTCCTCAGATACAAAACAGCAGAGTAAGGAATTAGTTTAGAGCTGAATCGAAGTAAAATTTACTGATAAAGTCTTTTCTAATCCTTCTTTCCTTTCTCTTTACACATCTGAAAGTTTGCAGGGACCTCAAGATGATTTTTTGTATTTCAAAGATTTTAACAAAGAAATAGAAAGTTACTCATGCAGTATGGCATGAAGATTGAGGAAAATATATTATCAGTTATGATGTAAGTTATCAAAAGACTTGAAATAGATAATTTCTTAAAGAAAGTGCATTCAGCAGACTAAAAAATAAATTTTACTTCTCACTGAATTTTTGAAAGAATTTTGCATATAGAACGATAATTATTTTGGAATATATTTATAACCTGATTCTTTAAACATTTTAACATGATTTTATAGCAAGAAATTAATATATTGGGGCAAAAAAAAAAAAAAAAGGATCTGAGCCCTACTGAGGTAAGATCATGCTTGATCTTAAGAATGTGCTTGAGGCATCCATCAATTTCAGTGTTGCAGTCAGCTGGAGAAGTGAACTGTATGCTGTTTCCTTGAAAAAATCCAATGGACTGAGTGAATTCATGGAGCACTTGAGTCGGAAGATACTGTAATTCTTGCTCCAGAAATGGAAGTGTAGAAGCTTGGTAAGTTATTTTGAAAGAACAGTAAAGCAACCACACAATGTGTGTCTAAATACTTAGTGGAACTGGTATGAATCGTATCTGATTTGCACACCCTCAAACATAAAAAGTACGTGGAGCTGTTGGAGTGAGTCCAGAGTAGACCACGAATATATCAGAGGGCTGGAACACCTCTGCTATGAAGAGAGGCTGAGAGAGTTGGGCTTGTTCAGCCTGGAGAAGGCTCCAGGGAGACTTTAGAGCAGCTTCCAGTACATAAAGGAGCCTACAGGAAATCTGGAGAGGGTCTTTTTACAAGGGGGTGTAGTGATAGGACATGGGGGAATACCCTTAAACTGAAGTGGGAGATATACATTAGTTATTAGGAAGAAAATGAGGTTGTTGAGGCACTGGCACAGGTTGCCCAGAGAGGCTGTGGCTGACCCATCCCTGGCAGTGTTCAAGGCCAGGTTGGATGGGGCTTTGGGCAACCTGGTCTAGTGGGAGGTGTCCCCACCCATGGCAGGGGATTGGAACTTGATAGACTTCCAACCCAAACTGTTCTGTCATTCCATGAACATAGTTGTCTGAACTAGTTAACTCTCATTTAACACTCATCAGCAATTTCTTTTACCTCCAGAACTACTTAGCAGGAGAACATCTCTGTGTGTTCACAAGCTTTACATGGTAAGAATAGTGTGTTAATAATTTTATTTTTATTTTATCTGGAACCAAATAAAAGTGAAAATATATGCGGTCTTTTTTATATTTTTTACTGTGAGAAGCATCAGAAAGAAAGCAGTAGGTAAGGCCCTTGTTTAATATATGGCTGTAGAACACTGAATTCCTGTTTAATTCTGGCATTTGATAAATATTGCAATGACTATTACTCATTAAAAATCATAATATTGCAGGAAAAATTACTTTGATTAGCAGTTTTTAATAATACATTTGTAAATATGGATATTTTGCAGTTTCACTTAAATTCTTTTGAATTATCCAAAAGGCTTCAGGCTCTGTTGTGGAATTATCTGAAATTAAAACTTCTGAAAGTTGTCAACTTATGAAGATATTAAAGTGTTGAAATGTTTTCTTCCCCATTTATATCCAAATTAAACTTTGATATTTTTGTGTCATATGCTGGCTATTCTAGTTCCTAAATGATCATTAATTTTTTACACAAATGTTTTAGAACTGTCAACTATAAGCTGTTTTAGCAGCAATTAAAACTACCTATTTGTTCAAGTACGTATAAGGTGCATGAAAATTCACATAGCTGTGCTTAGTGGGATGGCTTGTTAGAAGCTAGACATGACCAAGAGTAACAGATTTCTTCTGTGGTGTTTGAGCGGGTGGAACTCCGTTCTTCTCCAAGAAATTACACTCTGCAGTAAACAAAGAGGCAATACCAGAAAATAATAGAAGCAGGGGGGAGGAGCTAGATGCTGTTCTGAGACCACTTTTTGAGCTAGAAGAAAGAAAGGCAGCACTAGATAGGAGGGGCTGTGTAAACATTGATAAAAGATGGTGCCAGGTGTTTGCATGCCTCATACCAGGAGGTTTTGAGAGGAAAAAAAAATGTGCCTAGATTTGTCATTTCTTTATTACCGGATAAATTACAGAAGCAGTCGCCAGCTCAGCTGAACTGTCATTTCAGCTCTGTGCTGCAAGGGAGAGCTGGAAATAGGAGGCGGTTGCCATTCTCAGTGGAACAGGAATCAAGTGGAATTGGAATGTTGCCACTCTCAGCTTCTTTCTGTGTTTACTTCCCTACATGCCACTGAAGCACCGGGAGAGTGCCATAAAGACTTGCCTTGCTAATGTCTGATTTTGGAAGGAAACTTTGTGGCAGAAGCAAAAAAATGTCACTCAAGGAGATTTGCTGCTGCCTGCACTCAACAGGACTGTACCCCCGTAGAAGAAGAAATTGGGATTCTAAATCCTGTCTTCTACAAGCTTCAAAAGCTAGTCTCTTGTACAAGCTTCAAAAGATAGAGTCTGTATCATACCAATTTAAGATATAGATTAAATCTCTTAATCTGAAGGCAGAAAACCTCTTTGACATAATATGCTAGTGAGATATACTGCAGGGAATCCATCAAAGGACTTAGTGGGGAGGCAAAGAGAAATTAATTTGCCTCAGTGGCCAATGCTCAAAATGATAAATCCAAAAGAGAAAAACACGGACCAAAAAAAAAAAAAAAAAAAAAAAAAAAAAAAAAAAAAAAACAATTAGGCTTCAAAATCAGAAAACAAGAAATCTGGAAATAACCTGAGGCTGCCTAAAGCAACAATTAAAAACAATCAGACAGAAAATATTCATGGAAAATTGAATTAAAACTCCAGTTCACTGAGACAAATACTTGATTAATCTAATTGCTGAGGTGAGCATCAGAATGGCATCTGTATTTTGAGCATCCTTTGAAATTTTACTTCTAAATGAATAAAACTTTCTGAACATATGAGTGGGTAAAAGTTATGTGTGATACATATCATGTCACTACTCAGAACACTACTGTCTAAGTAAGACTGCAGAATCGAAATCAGTACAGAAAATATGAGCGAGGTAATGAAATAGAGGGCAGTAGCACATTACTTTCTTAAACCTTTGTGTAATTTGAAGATCTATAATAATCTAGTATAGACAACTCGTGAATTGTTACCTTGTAGTCTGTACGCTTCAGTTGTTACCTCACATAGTTAAAAAAATCCATAATTGATCAGTAGAGCCATGAAGAAAATTATTTTCCTGTCACGGTAACTTTCCTGTACTTAAAAACGGTTGCCATTCTGTGCCAAAAATGAAAAAAAGCTCTTTGAATTTGGTCATTCGAAAGTAGATAGCTGTTACCTTTAAAATTAAGACATTTGGGGATGCCTGAATTTGCATCTTGTTAAAGACATCTGAAGATTTGAGCAGCTTCTCTGTCAAAGGTGAAACAGTCTTCCCAATATGATTACAGGTGCCCAGCATCTGAAGGAAAGTTCTGTAAAGTCAGTCTTGTCCTCTCTTTCTCAGGAAGTACTCAGCTGTCCAAAGATGACCTTGTCCAGCAGGCACACGGTGTTGTCACCAACCATTAAATCAACATGAATGAGCCAATCCACAGGAACTGTTAATGGGATGCTATTAGATGGTAACATAATTTTTCCTCATTAGCCAAATATTTTTTCTAATGGAAAAATACTGGGTTAGCCAGGAAATTTAATTCTGGGTCCAGTTATGAATTTACAGCTCGAACTCTTAGAACTATTTAACATGTGAAAAATGTCAGGTATTTCAGGAAGACTTGAATGAATGACAGCATAAGCAAAAGTGCAACAAGTAAAAGGGAAGATAACGAATTCCTTTTAAAGGCCATGCTCCAGTGAAAGCATAATTTCATCCTCACTTTAATTAGGTTAATCGAGATAATGGGTAATTAATTGCTTAGAACTGAATGGTAGATTGGAGAAAAGTGGTTAGAAATTTTAAATAACTTTACTATTCAAACAGTAGGATTGTTAGATCTTGGTTTAGGTTTCTAGGACAAAAAAAGTTGAGTCCGTCATACACAATGCAGTCCTTGATCTCCCAATTATATTTTCAGACAGAAAGTTTTGTTGAAGTTCATGATTCTGCATCTAGGTGCACACCCCTCTATCTGTAAATTGAGCTTTTCCAGTTCCAGACACCTATCCACTTGAATGCAGCTTTGGTCATACTCCTACAAAGATTATTATTCCTTCTCAAGTTTTAGGAAAAATTTACATTTCAAAATGCTTCTAGTGAAATATTAGAATTTTGACCTACAAAATTTTCATTGTAGGAAGCACAATAAATATGAATATATATAGTACTGCAGAATAAAGCTAGTATTTCATGTAAAACAAAATATGGTGAGGCACTGGAATGGGTTGCCCAGAGAAGTTGTGAATTGTCCATCCCTGGCAGCGTTCAAGGCTGGGTTGGACAGAGACTTGGATGGCATGGTTTAGTGGGAGGTGTCCCTGCGCATGGCAGGGGGGCTGGAACTAGGTGATCTTAAGGTCCTTTCCAGCCCTAACTATTCTATGATTCTGTGATGCTATTTTAGAACTTACTTTCTACTGAATAACATACAGGGCAAACAGGTCTGCTCTGAAAGAAAGCACTTTTATTTCCTTTTTCCAGAAGAATATTTGACATATCAGTTCCTTTCCTAATATCTGCCAAGCCATGGGTCTGTATGTCATGATGTGAGGTTTCATATCTTGTCAAATAACTACAGATCCTGCAGCTCCAAGCTCACTGGATGACTCAGCCTCTGTACAGTCAGCTACAAAGGGACTCTGCCCATATGAATATAATTGTGTGGTTAAGTCTTACAACGTTTTTCCTCTCCCGTAAAATATAATTACTTGAAACACGTCTGAAAAAAATGATGAAAGTAGAGGGGGAAAAAAGGAAAAAAAATTGTGTGGTCTTGAAAAATGATCACAACAGCTGAAACAAGGATAAGAGACTGCTCATAATACACAGATGTTTGTTTTCCTTTGAAAACAAAAAGTACTTGGTGGATTTCAGTCATAAGCAGACCAAAAGCCCAGCAGTGACTTTCTTCAGGAATACGTAAAATGGTATTGTTAGCCAATTTAGAAAACAGCTTGGGATTATTTATTTATTTATTTATTTATTTATTTATTTATTTGGAGTTTTATACGTTCACATGAAAATAAATGTTTTAAATTATACTGCAATTTGTGGAAGATTTTTAGAAAGCCTGCATCATAAGTAGAGAACACTGTCTCTATGAAGATATGGTGCATTATGAAAAAAAAGTGGCTTAGGTCATCAAAGAGCTGGGAACTCTCCCAAAAAGTGTGCATTAAATTATGGCCTTGAGGTTGTGATGAAAGGCGTCAGAGCCAGCACATCCAGGTTTCCCCGCCATGGTAGTGATCCTGGACATCTTCGGGCTTGTGTGCTCCATTTTCTTCTGGAGCATCAGGCTGAATGATAAGGGCACAACAGGTCAATACTATCCCACCCTACCTCTCAGGATGCTTCTGAACCTGACAGCTGTGAAATGCTCCCATTTTCTGCCATTTACACCTACTCTGTAGACCAAGCAGTTTACAGTCATAAACTAAATCTATGATAAAAATGGGAATGGATTGTAGTTTTTTTCTGGTTAATAGCTTTTAACTGGTTGAAAAATTCTTTGGCAGGAGGGAATGTGTAGGGGCTGCAGGGGCAATGTAGCCAGCTTTAGATCATTGCCCAAGCCCATAGCTATGCTGTGAAAATCCCTGGCTGCCTGACTAATTCCTCTCAGTGCAATCAGAATACTCTAAATTGCTTTAGGAGCCGACTGACTCTTGCTAGTCTGAGATTCAGAGTTTAATCTCTCTGTGAGTTTTGTTGTACTTAAAGGTCCCTGGATAGTCAACCTGTCTTTTCTGTCTCACAGGATTATTGTTTATTTGTATTCTTTTTATCTTTTTCCATCTGCATGGTGTGGCTGTTACTTGTTATAAACATTAGTACACATAAAAGTCCTTAAGCTTTTGCATTATTAAAATGTAAACAAGCAGCAGGTATAATTCCTGGCCAAAGTTTAACTTCCTTATTAAAAGAAAAAAATGGAAAGTATGGGTGTCTGTGTTCAACAGTAGTCTTTGCAGGCTTATTTTTGTGAGTGTTTTTTAGGGAGAAAGTGTCTACTCAGGGTTGTTTTTTCTTTCATATTTGTGCCTAGCTGTGATAATTTCATAATTGTTCAAATAAATTTCAAATGCAGTCCCGCCCCATGAAAAAAACTTTTTGTATCCATTCTCTGCTAAGCCACTATGTGCATGTGTATGTATCTATTGAAGAGAAAATAAACCACTAGTCTTAGAAGGTAGATTTAATGAAAGACTACAAACACATCTTCCTTAAGATAATGCCATATGAGATCATAAAATTGATCTGAAAGGGCTACTGGCAGCCTACTGTTTAACTATATTAGGTTTGTCTCCATTAGATGAAAATGCAGGAGGCTGGATCTGTGTCTGAATGTCAGATTCCCATTCAGCAGCACAGAGACACAGAGTCTGTATGAGTAAACATGCCTATCAAAGATGAGATTATTAAACTAATAATAACAACAAAAAAGAAGCAGCATAAAAATGTCCCCTCGTAATTGCATTTAATGTCAAATCACCATGGTACTAATGGGGCTGTTTATATCAGTGACATCCTGCCCTATGTTGTTATGTTCTTCTGTATCTTGCTGAGTAATGGTTAAAACACCCTCAGAGATTATAGTCCTCAAAAGGGCTTTCACATATTAAAGCTAGAGGGAAAAACAGTTTTTACTCTTGTCAAGGTCCATGTCAGTTCCCGAATGTAGATTATCCTCTGTCACAGTCTGCCCTTTTATTTCTCTTCTTTACAGTCAGTAGGAGTATATTCTTGTCTGGTAAAAAACAGAATAGTTTACAAAAGATGTCTGTTTTAATTTCCCCTGTATATAATTCCTAGAAATCCATCCAAAACATTCTATACAGTTGTCCTGGGTTCAGCAGCAGAAGTCAATTTTCTCCTTCTTGGTAGCTGGTGCAGTGCTGTGGTTTTGACTTTCAGCCTGGGAACAGCACTGAGAATACCGATGTTTTTAGTTGCTGCCCAGTAATGTTTAGTCTGACCAAGGACTTTCAGAGTCTTATGCTCTGCCCGGGAGGAGGGGAAGCCGGGACGAAGCAGGGACAGGACACCTGACCCAAACTAACCAAAGAGGCATTCCATACCACAGCACGTCATACTCAGTTCCACCTGCCGACACATACCCAGCCTGACCCAAGCAGTCATCTAGCCCTTCCAGGTAACTGCCCCCAGTTTATATACTGGAAAGCATGAAAGCCATACTCCTGTTCCGAGCTGCAGTAATCACTGAGCAACAACTGCAGAATGAGGGCTATAAAGCCACAAATGATAACAATATAAATGTAATCCTAGTAGTAAGGTAGATGGGAAGAACCAGGAGTTTAGGGAAGAAATGGCTGGGAAAGGTATTGGAGAAAGGAAAAGGCGGGGTAGGATATAGATAGCAGTAGCTCGGAGAGCATAAAGAAGGACTACAGAGCTCTGGGAGAGGTGGTTAGGGGCTCTGGAGTGCAGATCGTCTTTTCATCAATTCTCCATGATACAGGGCAGGACCTTGAAAAGGCTAGGAGGATTGGCCAGGTTGATAAATGGTTAGAAGGGTGGTGCTATAATCAGGGGTTTGGGTACCTTGAACATGGGACTCAGTTTAGTAGGCCAGGTCTACTGGGGGCTGGTGGAACTAGTCTGGCAAAGAGAAAAGTAGATTTGGTAGGAGGCTTGCCAGGCTGGTCAAGGATGCTCTAAACTAGATGTGTTGGGGGAGGGGGGCAGCATTCCAACCCAAAACACCAAGTCGTTTGCTAGCACCTGTAGTAAACGTTCGAAGCAACATAGAGATATTCCAGCTGCTCCAGCCAATGAGACGGCTTCAACTGGATCTCAGCTCAAATGCCTCTGTACAAATGCCCGTAGCATGGGGAACAAACAAGAGGAGTTAGAGATGGCTGCACATCTACGGGGGTATGATATCATAGGCATCACAGAAATGTGGTGGGATGGCTCCTATGACTGGTGTGTTGGAATGGAAGGTTACAGGCTCCTTAGGAAAGACAGGCCCGATAGGAGGGGAGGGGGAGTTCCTATTTATGTTAGGGATAGGCTGGAGAGTATGGAACTCTGCCTGGGGACAGGTGAGCAGTCGACAGAGAGTTTGTGTGTCAGGGTTAAAGGGACAAGAGCGATGTGTGACATTATTGTGGGGATCGGTTACACACCCCCTGACCAAGGGAACTCAATGGGTGAAGCACTCTATGGACAGATAGGAGCAGCCTCACGCTCGGAGGACCTTGTTCTCATGGGAGACTTCAACCACCCTGATATCTGTTGGAGGGATGGTACGGCCCGGCAAAAGCAATCCAGAAGGTTCCTCGATTGTGTGGAAGACAACTTCCTTCTGCAAGTAATAGAGGAGCCAACAAGGAGAGGTGCCATGCTTGACCTCGTCCTCACCAACAGGGAAGGGCTGGTTGGGAATGTGGTGCTCCAGGGCAGCCTTGGTTGCAGCGATCATGAGATGATCGAATTCGAGATCCTCAGGACAGTGAGAAGAGCGTGCAGCAAGCTCACTGCCCTGGAATTCAAGAGAACAGACTTTGGCCTCTTCAGGAACCTGCTCAGTAAGGTTCCATGGGATACAGCCCTAGAGGGCAGGGGGGCCCAAGACTGTTGGTTGATATTCAAGGATCACCTGCTGCAATCTCAGGAGCGATGCATCCCAACTAGAAGGAAGTATAGCAGGAGGGCCAGGAGACCTCCTTGGATGGATAAGGAGCTGCTGAGGAAAATTCGAAGGAAACAAGAGGCTTCTAAAAGGTGGAAGCAAGGTCAGGCGGCCTGGGAAGAATACAGGGATGTTGTCCAGGAAGCTAGGGACCAGGTTAGGAAAGCTAAGGCTCACTTAGAATTAAACTTGGCTAGGGATGTTAAGGATAACAGGAAGGGATTTTATAGGCACATTGCAAATAAAAGAGAGATTAGGGACAGCGTGGGTCTTCTCCAGAAGATATCGGGAGACCTGGCTACCCTGGATTTGGAGAAGGCTGAGGTTCTTAATGACTTCTTTGCCTCAGTCTTTACCGGCAAATGCTCTGACCCCATCACCCAAGTCTTGGAAGGCAGACGCAGGGACAGTGAGAATGGAGACCCTGGGCCAACTGCAGGAGAGGATCTGGTTCGGGACCACCTTAGGAACCTGAATGTATACAAGTCCATGGGACCTGATGCAATCCATCTGCGGGTCCTGAAGGAGCTGGCAAATGAAGTTGCTAAGCCATTGTCCATCATATTTGAAAAATCATGGCAGTCAGGTGCAGTTCCCGACGACTGGAAAAAGGGAAATATAACCCCCATTTTCAAGAAGGGGAAAATGGACGAACCGGGGAATTACAGACCAGTCAGTCTCACCTCTGTGCCTGGCAAAATCTTGGAGCAGATTCTCCTGGAAGGCATGCTGAGGCACATGAAAACCAACAAGGTGCTTGGTGACAGCCAGCATGGCTTCACTAAGGGGAAATCCTGCCTGACCAATCTGGTGACCTTCTATGAAGGGGCTACGGAACTGATGGACAGGGGCAGAGCAGTTGATGTCATCTCCCTGGACTTGTGCAAAGCCTTTGACACTGTCTCCCATGACATCCTTCTCTCTAAGTTGGAGAGACATCAATTTGATAGGTGGACTACTCAGTGGATAAAGAACTGGCTGGATGGCTGCATGCAAAGACTTCTGCTCAATGGCTCAATGTCCAGCTGGAGACCAGTAACGATTGGTGTCCCTCAGGGATCAGTGTTGGGACCGGTCTTTTTCAACATCTTTGTGAGTGACATGGACAGCGGGATTGAGTGCGCCCTGAGCAAGTTTGCTGATGACACCAAGCTGTGTGGTTCGCTTGATATGTTGGAGGGAAGGGATGCCATCCAGAGGGACCTAGACACGCTTGTGAGGTGGGCTGATGCCAACCTGATGAAGTTTAACCATGCCAAGTGCAAGGTCCTCCACCTGGGTTGGAGCAATGCCAGGCACAGCTAAAGGTTGGGTAGAGAAGAGATTGAGAGCAGCCCTGCAGAGAAGGACTTTGGGGTGTTGGTCGATGAAAAAATGAACATGGGCTGGCAGTGTGCGCTTGCAGCCCAGAAAGCCAACCGTATGCTGGGCTGCATCAAAAGGAGCGTGACCAGCAGGTGAGGGAGGTGATCCTGCCCATTTACTCTGCTCTCGTGAGACCTCACTTGGAGTATTGTGTGCAGTTCTGGTGTCCTCAACATAAAAAGGATATGGAACTGTTGGAAGAAGTCCAGAGGAGGACCACGAGGATGATCAGGGGACTGGAGCACCTCCCATATGAAGATAGGCTGAGAAAGTTGGGGCTGTTCAGCCTGGAGAAGAGAAGGCTGCGTGGAGACCTCATAGCAGCCTTCCAATACCTGAAGGGGGCCTACGAGGATGTTAGGGAGGGACTCTTCATTAGGGACTGTAGTGAGAGGACAAGGGTAATGGGTTCAAACTTAAAGAGGGGAAGTTTAGATTGGATATAAGGATGAAGTTCTTTACTGTAAGGGTGGTGAGGCCCTGGAATGTGTTGCCCAGGAAAGTTGTGGATGCTTCATCCCTGGCGGCATTCAAGGTGGGGTTGGACAGAGCCTTGGGTGACATGGTTTAGTGGGAGGTGTCCCTGCCCGTGGCGGGGGGGTTGGAACTCGATGATCTTGAGGTCCTTTCCAACCCTAACTATTCTATGATTCTATACTTCTATGATTCTGACTGCAGAACAGTGAGAAAGTATAAAAACCTGCAATTTAATGTATTCTGAGTTCCATTTACTCTCTCGATCTCCGCTGGTTGTTTTGGATGTAGGTTTTGTACAGTAGAACAGGGGAGGAAGGATGATTTCCCTGATGGCAACAGCTGGTGATTGTTCCTAAATGATGGGATGCGCTGCAGTTTCTGCTATGCTAACAACTTAAGAAAACTATATTGCATCTATTGTTTCTGCTCTTTTTAACTGCCTTTTATGATGCTCGGCATAATTAACACCATTTTCAGTCTCATTTTCCTAACTTATTAAAACTTCTTTTTCCCCTTCAATTTTAGTAGTTTTTTTTCTATTACTTTTTCTTTTCAACTCAGTTCTTCTTCTTCAGCTTCTTTATGCCTGCCTTTCTTGATGCACTTGTAGCATATGTTTCCATTCTGTTTTCTTCCTACAGCCTCTTTCTTTGTCTGAATCTAACTTCTATGTTTACAGAGTAATTTTTAGACAATTTCAAGCTTGCCTCATTTTGTGCATGAATTTTTTCCATTTATGAACTTTTATCTATGCAAATTGAGTGTTCAGGTGCAAGGCACTAGATTCATACAAAGGACAATGACAAAAAATACTCTCCATTAAAAATTTTAATTTTAGGTGTCTAAATGTTTTCTAAAATTTATTTTTGGTGCCCATACTTCTCTATCCACTACACAGGAAACTCAGAGTTCACAGAAGTCAAGAAGCTGACTGGAAAGCCTTTGAAGATAGTCATAAGGAGGAGACCGCAAAACACCCTCAAAAGACAAAGTTCATTCCTTGAGCATGCAGAGGTGCTTATACACTTTGGTAATCACCACTGTGAAATTCTCTTGGCCTGATACAAGGAATTTTATTTTTTTTCCTTTCTTTTCTCCTTGGCAGTAAACCAACCAAATAAAAAAATGCCTGTTCTTCTAGGCTTTAGCATTCTCTTCAGACTGGGGAGGGGCGAACATTGGAGGAGACTGGGATGAAGACATTAAATGTACTCTCTGCCTGTTTAATGGTTCATACAGTAGTTGAAGGTAACTTGGTTTTCAAATCTTGTTGAGATTTAGCAGTGAGGCAGATATCGAGCTGCTCAGTGGTGTCAGCAGTGTGAAGGTGTACTATCCATGTGACCAGTGGCAAAAATGTGTGAATTATGTAGGTTTACCTAGTTGAGACTGAATCAGGTAGATTTGCCTAGCTGAAACTTTGACAACTACTGAATTTTTGGAGTGCTTAAAGAGATATTTGTGGGTTCAGTGATTGGCAGTTGGACTAGATAATTGTTGTGTGTCCCTTCCAACTGAAAGAGTCTGTTCTAAAGTAATAGGGGAGCTACTGAATAGTCTGTTCAGTAATAGTTGAGACCACAGACCAGATGGAATAGGCATTATGGAGTCAGACTTATTAACACATTTCCATCAATGTTACTTGTGAATTAGTTTTGATTTTTCATTTGTCTGTCTGTTGGGTTTTTTTTTTTTTTTTTTTTTTTTTTTTGGTGTGTGTTTTTTGTTTTTTTTTTTTTTGGGGAGTTTTCATTGTTTATTTTCCCCTGTTTTTTGTTCATTTGTTTGTTTTCCCCTACAGCTGAAGTCCAAGGTAAGTTTCTGTTTGTCTATGAGCTATGTAATGATGAAATAGAACCCATTCTGCTCTTAAACAGTTCTGGTGGAAGTCTAGTGTCAGTTCTGGGGTTGCTGTATTATGGATGTTAAGAGCATCCTTATGTTTTGGTTTTTTTTTTTTCCTTTCCTCTTGATTCTTTTTTTTTTTTTCTTTCTTTTTAGTTGTAGGGTTTCTTTCAGGAAAGGACAGGGAAGCAAACCCGAAGGGTGTCACAATAGCCTCATTTCTTGATATTCAGTGGTTGTTTGAAGTTAAATGTGTGAATTTTTTTCTTTTCCTTAAGAGGTCCTTCAGCATGTAGAGTTTGATTTAAGACACAAGGTAAATAGCTTGCCTTGCTCTCAGTTTGTAGAATAAGTGATCTTGTAAATTAAACCTGTAAGTAATGATTTGTTTTGTGCCATTCAGCCTTGGTTTTCAAGAATGAGTCTCAGAAATTCTATAATCTATCAGAGCAGATTTACTAATACAACATAGAGAGAGGCCTTCAGAGTGGTACTTTTTTCTTCTTGCAAGCTATAATGTCTGATAAGTTTAAAAAAAAAAAAAAAGAAAATGAATATTGTGATCTCAATTCTGATTTTCTTCGCCTAAATACTGAGAATAATAAGCAGCCTTAGAAAAAAATTACTACTTATTTCTGCATGAATAAATAAACAGAGGGCACATAGTCCAGAACACTTGCGTATGGTAATGTACATAAACTCAGATCTGTTAAATTGTTATTTCTGCCACAGTTGCAGCCTAGGCCAATGGCCATTGTCACAAATCATGGCCATGCAGAAGTTAGGGTTTAGCATGAACCAAGGACCATTTACAGTGAGCATGTTGGATACAACTATCTTGTTTGCAAGGGTAACAGAATTTTAGCTGGTGGATTATGTGATTATGCCTGTTAGCTGTTACCTCATTTACTGCTATTGGTCATACTACCACCTAAATGCAAACAGAATATGGAAATACTGTTATTGACATTGGAATTCTCTCTGTTTTAAGAGCAGTGCAGGCACAAAGTCGGAGAAAGGCCAAAGCACAAAATGAAATAAAACTACCAGCACACATAAAAGATAATAAATAGTTCTATGAATGAATTAGCAACAAAAGGCAAACTAAGGAAAGTGTTGGTCTGCTGCTCAGTGGTTCAGGAAAGCTCTTTAAAAGATAATGCCAACAAAAGTAATAAATATATTCTCATTCAGCCTTCTCCAATTTCTGCAGTTAGACATTCTCAATATGAGTAGCATTAGCACAATTATTATCAATGAACAAATATTTTGTATCAGCCTAAAGAAAGGTTTGGATACTTGAAGAAATTGTGTTTTGAGTGGGCTAATTGAGATAAAATTGATTCACAGGTTTCCAAAGTATGGCTGAACAGTCTCAGAAGCTGCCTGTTTATTACTCAAAGGTAACAAGGAAGGTTTCAGAAAACTGGAGAAAGAATCTTCTTGCTTTAAAGGAAATGGTAAAATGGAACAGCAAGAAAATTACAGTGCTGTCAATACAGCTTAATTTATGAGAATAATTAAATTCATTACCACCACATAGAAGAAAAAACCCAGGGTGATGAGTAAGAGTTAACAAGGAATATCAAGAAGTTAAACCTACTACATATTCTTTTAAGAGAAGGTGACAGGTTGTATGGATAGATATAAGATGCTTTTTAAGTTACTTTTTTAACCATGTCTTGGTGAAAGGCTCTCCCAAGAAAGGATGTTCCATGAATTTTCAGAAAAATTATTAAAAGGGATCAGCACGGCTGCTGTTTAGAGCCATCACACTTTGCTCTCCTCCAGCAAACATATCTTTCCACTTTATGTGTGGGCTATTTTTCTGTGGTTTTAGTAACAGGAGGTGATCCATACGCAGTCATTTTGTAACCAGATACTAAAAATTAATCATGATTCTAGCCACCTGAGATTATTGACTTTTTTATGATGGTGTATAAAATATATAAATGTATTATATTTTAATATGTAATAATATATATGTAACAAATAAGATTCATTAGTGTGATATTTTTAGATGCTTCTTCAGAATCGTGAGCACCAAAATCTTTTTAAAGACAGGTGTCCTTATTCTAACAGCCAAGGCTTAGGAAAAATGCATTGTTCATGATCAAATATAAAGTATTAGCAGTAGTCCATTTAGTTGCTTAATGATATGTGAGTTTTGATGTAGATGAACTAATGTGAAAGTCTTTACCCCTGCATGGAAACCTTCATGAACATGAAGTTTTAAGTCACCAGCTAAGTTATTGTTAAGGAGGAATTACACTTTTGAATGTGAAATGTGATGTTGTGAAGACATAATTTACATGGTGTCTACTTCATAGTTAATTGGAAATTGTTGATGAAAATTTTCCAAAAGCTCATACAATTTTCTCAGTAAGGCGGAGTTAAAAGAGAATTCATACTGTTGCTCAAAAGATTCCTCTTGGTAAAAGAAAAAATGCATGAAAAAAATTTGAAAGCGTTTCACACAGTTTCTCATAAAAAGCTGTAGAACCAAGATTTTGAGTTAAACTATAATCAGTCCTTAATCTATAAATCACAGTGCCATTTTGTCTCCCAAGATTAGCAGAAGACTAGCCTGCTTTAGTTAGCTTAATCTCTAAGGACTGTTATTAAGAAGCCACCTTGGGTATGGAAACCCTAAATCCTTTTAAATGCTGATGGTCTCAGTTAATAGACATCTTGTTATAGTTAATGAGGTGAAACAGTCTCCTAATGTAGCAAGAGCCTCATCTTACAGTCTTGGAGGTAGGCGTTACATTTTAATCCTGTTTGTGATGCTGAGATTTATCTGGTTTTGGATTACTGGGTCTGTAAAAGGTAGAAATGGTCTTGTTTAAGAACTAGAAGAGGAGAATTGCTAGGCTTTCCTTCAGTCTTTACTGAAAACTAACCCTCAGCAGATCAGTTGTCAAAATTCTTTAAATCAGCTACTAGAATATTTCAGAAGATGAGGACTTTTCTTTAATGTCCTTTTTTTTAAACTAGCAAAAAGTAATAAGCCTTGTTTCTTTGAAGGACTCTTTTGATAGATCCATATGTATTTTGATTTAAATATATAAACAATAAACTTGTAGTAAGTAAATTTAAAATTAATATTTTATAATTATTTTAGGAAATATTCCTTTAATTAACATTTTTATTGCAGTTGTGTCAGTTCAGATGGAAAAAATAATCATATGTTGTCATTGAATCTAGTACCATCCAGCCATTAAATTTACATTAAAAAAATTAATAACATTATTTCACTGCTGAGGCAATGTATTCAGCCATTTACACCTGATTTTCAGATAAAAAATCAAATCTGAATCTCAGCATAATTACAGCAGGCGTCTTACTAGTAAGTGATATTTTAACATCTCTTGTAGACAACAATACCAGATGTAGCATAGAAATATCAATTAATTGAAAACTTTCATTTCTGAAAAGCGCTTTTGAAGAGTCCAGTGTGTCCACTCCATTACCCAGGTGCAATCCCTTGTGTGTCAAAATCCTGATATTTCTAGCGGTTACCAGAAGATAGCATTATAGCAATAAAAAGTTGCAAATATTTTGCATAGAAATTAAAGAATGGGGAGCAAATTGCAGATTGTTTTTTGTAGTCCAACTGCTTTTATTATAAAGTAGTAGTTCTTCAGTTGGTGCCATACTACAACTAGGGGTATCCTGTTCCTGATTAATCTTCCCTGACAAATTATCTGTCTTGAGATAAGTAATGTACAATGAGATGGTATGTGATGAGATAATTTTATGACACTGAATGAAGTAGCAATTTGCAGATTTTATTTATGTCACTGGAAAAACTATGAATAAGGAAACAGAAAAAGGAAAAGGTCTTTTGCTAAAAAACAAAAAAAACCCACCCAACGTAAAAACCCTCTTTGAAACAAACCTACCATATTATAGTTTTGTAATATAAAAAGATCATAGAGAAATATAATGCAGACTGCAAAATGAAAGTTTCATGATAATGAGGTTGCTCATTCCTTGCTTGTTTGGTGCTTGTTGTATCAAGCTTCAGCATACCTAATAAGAGAAGATCCCTTTTAGATATAACAAATTGATAAAAACAATGCAATAATCATTCTAAATGTTAGCATTTGGAAAATCATTTTTCACGGAAATTCTCTTAAGGTTCCAAAAAAGGAAACAGTCAGCAGTATGTATCTGATTGCCTTGACACCATTTTAATCTCGCAGCAGCCTGTACAAACTAGTTCTTCAGATAATGTTTCTCAGATGTGCTTCTCTGACATTTTTTAAATTAAGCTGAAAAACAATCTTTTTTGTTGCTGTTAAGCACAGATGAAACAAAGGCTTTAATTGATTTTGCTTTGTCATAGCGTAAGCAAAGTTCTGTCCTTAAAGTCCAAAACTCTGGTCAAAACCAAACGCAAAATACTGAATTGATTATTGGTCAGCTAATACTGTTTTGAAAATGAAATGATCTTTAAAAGGTCTTCACAGTGAAATCCAAAATTAAACATGGAATTGTGTGTCTAGACCAACATGACACACTGTATTATGCTGTTATGAGTCACTAGACCAGTCTTGAAATATGCATGCAGTTTTTAAGGTTTTTGTCCTGCAGTCTCCTCCTTAACTATCTTCGTATTGTACCTGATCCTCTGTGGCTTAATTATGTATTTATAATTCATAATATGTGAATAAGCCACAGGAAATTAGAAATAAAAGTATTACATGCCTATTTAACTGAATTAATTTTCCTGCCTTCTTGACAAGTTCTTTTTGCTATCGAAGCACAGGAAAGGAACTGAACAGCAGATACTGCTCTTAGATAAAACTTAGGGACTGGAAGCATGCAGGGAAAAAAGAAAATACATCCTTCTCAAGAATCTCACAATCATGTTCTATAATCCAGTGCCCCAGCCCCTACTTCCGCCCTACACCGGAGAGACTTCTGACCTTCTTAGTAAGGTAGTTTGTACCAGTAACGTCACCATTATTTAAGCTGTATATTCTCGCACGATGGAAAAGACATTTAGACCAAGGCCCTGAGCAACTCCATTTGGGCTACTTAGCCCCAAGCACAACTCTATTTTATTACATACACAAGATCTTGAAAATACCCATGCCATCATCTAATTTGTTTTGCTCATTTGCATTTCTAATTTGAATCCCATTGTTATTTTTCAGAGATGACTGTTAATTTACTTAGTGACCCTGTATAATTTTATTAGTTTTTTAGCAAAAGAACTAGAGATCCAAGTAGTTTGCTACAGATAAATAAATTGAATAATATATACATTTATAAAGGATAATAGTGCCTTTATTTATTAGAAGAGAAAGAATGAGGAATTATACTTTTGATAAAGCAGTGCATATTCTGCTTGCTAGGACTAATTGCAGCTAATAAGTGTAGAATTAAATTCTAATGCTGTAGTCATTCTGAGGTAATGTTCGTTGATGAAATTTGACATAAATATAACTGAGTGGCACGTATAACCAGTAAGAGTTACATATCTGTCATCCTTGAAAAAGATGTTGATCAGAGGTATAAAAGGTGTAACTAAGGTGATTTAGTCAGCCTGATCAAGTGTACTGTTATAAACAAGATTAAATGCTGGGACTGTGATGAAAAACACATGAGGAATTTTTTGTGTTTGTGTGTTGTTGGCTTTTTTTTTTTTTAAGATAACTTTGACACCTGCTTTCTGCTAACGTAAACCTAGGATTCCTTGTGAATATGTCAGAGTGATAAAAGAGAGAAAAATAAAACTAAATCAACTGGTGTTATTTGGATCCTATCTTATTTGAAGAATATCTTGACATTTAATAAATATTTGTTTTCTAAAAAACTCTCTTCCTAGCATTGAGGAATATTCCATAGCTGCACTGTCTCGCAAGAAATTCTGATGTCATTGTTTGCCCAGGTTTCTAATATGACTAGATCTCTGTCATACAGCTTTCCATCTTCGGTAATGATCACATAGTATTGCAGCTTAATATCAATGTCACTAACATGTTATTTATTCCTTATTGCAGGACTTTAAATATTAAATAAGACAAAATCTGGTATCAATCCTTGCAGAATTCAGCAAGACCATTTTTCCTTTTTCAGGTTTTAGTGCTGTTTCTGTTTACAGGCTTTTAGCTAGGTTTCAATATATGTGGTAGTGCTCTTAAGACAATTTGAAGTATCAGCCATTGCAGTTTCCATACTGTACCATTATAAAGAAATCTTCCTCAGTAAGAGCAGACTACAAGAAATAAATGTACAGAAGCAAAGTTTGTATTCGAAGATGGTAGCACTTCACATGGCCGTGCTGATAGTCACCCCAAAATTTCAAAAACTGTCTGCAGTATATTGTGTGCCTTTGGCATTAGGAGACCCTGAAAACTATATTCCTCTCACTTACTTGATAATTTTAATGTCATTAATTTTTAATTCACAAACTGTATTATTTGACCTTGACATGAATTGCTTCTTTCTGTATGATTTAACTTGGTTAAAACCAGGTGCTCCTGAGTCTTCAGTTATTTATGGAGTGCACCTTATGTTCTCAAATAATTTTTAGCATCATGGAAAAAAAAGAAATTACTCCTGGATAGGAAACAGAAAATTGACAGAACACATTGCTTGTGTTGCAATATTGTGTTTTCAAAGCCCTGTTGCAGGTGTAGAAGGCAGGTAAGTATTCTGGTATCTTTAAAATTATGTGGAAACTGAGTTGTAAAGAAGTTAAGTCATTATGGCCATTCAGTGAATTATTTCCAAAGACAGGATTATCTCTCTAAACACTCTGCCTTTTAGTCCAGTCTTTTTCCATTTTGTTCACACTGCTTATGAAGAGGATCATATTAATGTTCAGAGATTAATTAACGGCACCTTAAGTCATCTGTCATTTTTTGTGCAGTGTAAAATCAAATCACTCAATATGATATACTGAATGAAATAGGCATGCTGCAGTTAATGTATCATTAGCAGTTACTAACTTCTCTGCATATTTCAGACGTGGATTAGGATGGAAATTGTTGAGCAGGAGTCAAAACAACATGAATTTGCTTGGGTTTGCTTTTTTTTCTTAGGATGTGGCTGCTAAGGATTCCACTGTGGTAATGACTATATTTCTCAAAAACTGAGAGAACTTTTTATACAGCTTAAGACTGTTGAGGTTTGAAAGCTACCTCTGCCCTGAAGAGGAAAGCCACATCTGTCCTGAAGATGAAAATGGAATAGAAACATTAATATATCTCAGTAGTATTCAGATACTTGGAGAAGATTCAAGATGTCTTTTGGATTTTAATCTTGTCCAAAGCTGGAAGACCTATGTCTGCGTTGACACATGTAAGTGTATAACTACAAGTGGAGTCTTAACATCCCCTGCATTACTTCTGCAATATTTGGGATATTTTCCAAGCCCTCTTAGCCAGGGCAGATGTGAATGTTCAAATACAAGATTCTCTTCAGTGCATGCTGTCAGTTTATTTACAGAATCCTCCTACCTCATCAGTATCTGCTAGTATAAATACTGATCTTAGGGTACAGACATGTTAGGAGACACATCTTGCGAACAGATGTTAATTGCAGTATGAGCATCACATTTTAGGTGCTGCTTGGAGTCAGATTTGTACTTGGCTAGACTGACTTCACCCCATTTCAAATCTGGATTTTCCTTCTGCCAGATCCAATGGGTACATAACTTTCATCCTGTAACATGTGCATCAACCCTTCTGGTTTGCTGCTGAGGGTACTACTTACTGTGCAAGAATCTGTGTTTAGTGCAGAGAATGTGTAAAGGATGAATCATAGTAATTAATGTAATGTCTTTTTTTCATGGTACTTTAATTCTCAGTTTGTGTTTTTGTGTGAATTCTAAGATGGCATAATCAGGTGCTGTAGTGGGAAGAAGCAGTCCTTTTCTGAATTGCTGGAGGAGGGCATTTGGAATGGGAAGGGGAAACAGCTGATTTGAGTATATTTTATACCTCAATTGGGAGTACAGGAGTACAGGCTTCTCCTCATGTAATGTGCAGCACCACTGCCTCAGTCTGGGCACAACTGTTCAAATAATTATATGCTGACTCTGCTTGGAGAGCAGATGTGGCACAGCCTTTTGTTTTTGAAGCTATGTGATGTACTCAGTTTCTCTGGAGCTAGCAGTGGTGTGCCAGGAGTCAGCATTAAGTTTGATCCTTAATTAATATATGCTGTAGAGTTCTGAAACAAGAAAAAACCCAAATGCTGTTGGCATTTGAAGGTGCAAGAAATACAGAAAACATTGTAAAAGGTGTATTTGAGAAATAGATTTGAGACTGTTAAATACCTGCTTCTTTTTTGAGCTTTATGTGAACTTTTAGCAACACAGTAGCAATATTGCGTCTTTATTTTATTCTCCCACAAAGTAATGTTTTTTTTACCTTAAAAATACGATAGGACACTTTTAATTTGTTTGTTTTTTGTTTGTTTTCTGTTACTGGAAAAATAGAAGCCACTAAAAGTAGGCTGATCACTCTTCAAACCTCCTTGCAGTGAGATCACATCTTTTGAT
Organism: Amazona ochrocephala; assembly: GCA_039720435.1. Classification (NCBI taxonomy): domain Eukaryota; kingdom Metazoa; phylum Chordata; class Aves; order Psittaciformes; family Psittacidae; genus Amazona; species Amazona ochrocephala. The sequence goes on from CM077879.1 coordinate 71,739,166, forward strand.
GAAATAGAAAAATCTACAATCTATCAGAAAAGATCTGATGCTAATCATGAGATCATGAAAGCTCCTCTGCAAGATCCAGCCATTAACACTATTGAGGAGCACTCCAAGTCACAAACAAAAGCTTTGTCAGTGTCCTATGATATTTACAAGGTAACAAAAACTGGTGATGAGCTATAATTGTTCCTTCCTCAGAAACAGTCTTATTGAAAAACACCTTGTTTATAGAAAATTTTGGGGTGTGAGTGCATTTTAATTCTGCTTTCAGATAGTGCTTCAGGAGTCTGTCTGAATGTGATGTGGTTGGGAAAGAAAAATTAGTAAATATTTAATATGTCATTGTCGTAAATACTTAAAAAATCAGGTGATTGAGAAGCATTTCATGTTACACTTGTCCCTTTGCTTATTTTCTCACTGCAGTAGTACTGTCTCCTCAGTGTCTCTAAAATGTGCCAGTTTCAAGTCACTCTTCTTTGTTGTCTCGGGCCCATTGCTTTTCAGGTCACATCTGAAAATCTTGTGTAGCTCTTTAATTTATCTCTTCCTATTCAAGTAATTATTATTATATCTAGAAAATGATATTGAAATAATACTAAAGTCACAAAGTCAAGCACTCAAATTAGAAAACATTAAAATTAAAGTTGCCTGTGCAACCTTCATTTGACTCCCTTAGGCATATGCATTATAATGGTCTTTAATTACATCATCACAGACTATTTTTTTACATGGGATCCCTGACTCATTTAGTCAGGGATGATACTTCCTTAATTAGGAATATTCAGTATTCCCTTCTCTTGTCCTTGCTCAGTGTGCCTTATTGACTTCAAACTATTCAGACTGCACTCTTTAAGTAGAAATTATTGATTTTTCTATGCTATTTTTTTAAATGGAACTCATTAATATGTCAGGCATTACTGTATATTCACAAAATCCTCATAAGGTTAAGGGATTTTAGTATCTCCATTTTACAGATGAGTAATGGCCATGCAGAGAAAATAAGCTTAAATGCATTTACTAGTTTTGGGTGCCTGGTTTGAGTATCTGTTACCATCTATTTTCAGTGTGCTTAGCACAGTTAAATTATGCAAACACTAAGGGTATGGGCTTTGGTGAATTTCTGTTTCCTCTAAATACTCAGGAATATGGCTTGGGATCTGTAGCGCAAAAACCTAGAAAACAAAGATTTAAGAACTAGCAAAGGAAAAGCTTTAGAAACTCATCATAAAGTTTAGAATAAAACACAGGGCTGTTAAGAAAAATGCTAACATCTAATCCAGATATGCAGTGCAGATACAGCTGCCTTATTTTTATTTCTGAAGTTGCTTCTTCCATTCACTCTGTATTCAACAAAAAGTAAATAGATGGTATAGAGAGTGTATATGACTGCATTATCTGTAAAAGTCTTGTGGATAAGAGTGATCTGAAGTGAAGAAGGGAACATCAATTGACAACAGCTAGCAGTTTAATAACATAGATGTACAGACTACATTTTAGTTGAGGACATTATCTTAATATTCCTTTTGCTTTAGATTTGATTTTCTGTAGATTCTGTACATACATGGGCTTGTATGTATGGTTGGGGCAGAAGCGTTTATTATATTTGTATTTATTGGTTACATTGCTATCAAATAGCAGCATAATACATACATTTTGGACATATATTCAAACAAGAAGAGAAAAGCATTCCATCATATCTCATAACCAGCTAATCAACAGCACTGGAATCTTTAAACCCAACACTGACCTGTGCAGAGCAGATGTAGTGCTAGAGGCTTTTATCCTACAAGTGTATCAATTCTTTAGCAGTCACAAACTATGCATGTTGCTAGAAGGATTCATTCATCTTCGCTGCTGATGAAGGACATCATGGTGCCAGGTTTCACTGGAGGTTCTCAAGGGATTCTCACTAGTCAGAAGGTTACAAGTATTACATACTGCCTTCATTGTTCCCCCTGCTTCTCCTTCGTCTGAGTATCAGCTTTCTTCCTCTGTAAACTATCTCAGTTCTCACTCATTAGCTCCTGCTCTCTTCCTTCCTCCCTCACAGGGTTTCTTCCCATAGACGCCATTTATATTTCTGTTCCTTTCCATGATCAAATTTTTGATTCTTATGAATTGTGCAACATTTTCCTTAATGGTGCTTGGATGCCAGAGGACAGTGACAGTGCAAGCACATGGAAGGCCTTTTATGCTCTCACTATGTGTGGGATATGAAAATATTTACTTCAGAAAGATTATCTGATTGAGGACCTTGTCAGATGGGATAATAAGGAAAAATGGATAAACCATAGAATAATGGATGGAAACCTGACAGGCAAACATAACAGAGGCCAAACCCAGGAGCAAACCTTGTCAGTCACACTGCTTGATGGGCTATTGAGAAACTGCATGCAAAACAGAATATTGCAGCTCATAAGCATGGAAACCTGAGGGTTCAAAATGCTGGGAGGGAAAGGCTCAGCAGGACTAGCTACCAGTTGCATACTTAGCTTCTTTACTGGTTGAACCTGCAAATAGGGAAATAGCAGCTGCCATGTTCTTCAGCCTGGGCAGAGACTCTGTGATGTCCCTGAGTGTACCGGGCTGGGCTCCAGATGCTGGGCAAGGAGGGGAGTCCTGGGCCAGGGCTGCTAGAGGAGGTATTTGCTCTTAACATCTGTTAATGGAAAGGTTTTTGTTTGGCAGAAGTACTTCCAAAGAGTAAATTGAGCAGCATATCATTTTCAAGCATTATAATAATAATCCAAGCTGATGCTTGGTGCAAGTATAATGAAAAGTTTTCCTTTCATATGCAGGGCTAATGATCCCATTTTTTAATAAAAAAGCTCTTTGTACTATTTATTTTCTGGGTTGCAATACCTATACATGATAATCTTTAAAAAGATTGTATGATTATGAACAAGATTATGAGAAATTTCAAGACAAAATGAACATGTGCTATTATTCATCTGATTTAAATACAGCTTGGTTCAAATTCCTATTTAAGATCATAATAGGACTGAGAAAATTTCCGTTACACTTATGCAGGCATGGATGCAACTCGAATTTCTAAATATCAGTTGTTTCAAGGTTGTAAAGGGTTATGCATAATGTTCTTTACTGTATATTGCTACAGCAGAAAAAGATTGTAGAATCACTTCCTCGTGACTGTTGAAAACAATGGGTAAGCTCTCTACTTCCCAGATGCTTTCATATGTAGAGTTTTCACTGTTGCAACACTTCCTCAAAATATTAAAGTTTAACATCAAGTTTAGCTTTTGGGTGGTTTTAGTTTTGGTTGTTTTTTGGTTTTTTGTTTGTTTTTTTTTCTTTTTTTTTTTAATAAACAGTGAAAATTATCTCTCCAGTAACTAGTAGCTTAAGCAGTAAGGTTATTTGATAAAATTGATGCGTGCTGAGGGGTAACTGTGGTTATAAAGTGTGTAGTACCTGTAAACAAACAGAAAAATATGCATATTCCCTCAGCAAAACCAGTTCTAGAGAGCAGAGAATGTCAATAAGTAGGTGTATGAGGTGGCTAGAGCAAACAGTGCAGAGGAGGAAAGCCAGATGTTGTAAAATTATGACACTGCACAGAAGACCAGTGTGTAACATTAACATAAGCAGTTTTCCTGCTACAGCTGGCCATGCATAGCTCAGTGTACAGTTGGAATATGTAATGCTATGGCATCTGCTTCTCTGTAAGGCTTTAATTTTCTTTTTCAGACAGTTACAATCTCAAATCTCTTTGATAACTCAGATGTGCTTGACAGAATTAAAAAGGCTGCAGTGTTGTCATGGTCTCTAAGAACATAGCTTTGGCAATGAGAAAGACCCCAGAAATTAGGTATAGTACATCACAGTGAAAGCAGGAAAAACATTTGCTTTCCTGCGTACTGCACCCCAGACATCTTTTCTTGGCACATGATGGAGAATGGGGGACAAGGAAAGGTAAAAAGAAAGGTATTTCTTTTACTGTTGGAGGAAGTCACGCAAGAGCAGATGTTTTTTAAAGTTGCAGTTTGTGGCTTTGCCTATATTTTTGTATTTTAGGGCATACAAATCTCTTCATGAGATGTGAACCACAATTGGTTTGTAGAGATTGTCACAGAAACCTTGGGTTTTTCAACATTGTTTTCCTGGCCAATATTTAAAAGAAGTTTTAAATATACTTGTATGTAGACACACTCTTCTGCTATATATGTGTGTATTTATTGTACTGGAAGATATTGTGATTTTTAAGGTATTGACAGATAACAAGGATATTAAAGAATGCACTTGAATACAGTTTTCATACCTGCAGGTTTGACTCCAATGAATAAACAGTGAAGTTTGTTTAGTTTTCTCTGGTTTCTAACAGTCCTTCCAGGCTATGGCAGCTTACTCTTTTTAATAATGTTACTTTGCTTTTGAATAAAAGCCTGCTGTATAATAGTGATTCCACAAATTAATGCACAAACATTAAAAGGGAAAAGGGATTTATACCTCAATATTGGCTTGATCTAATTACATTGTAGAATCACATAAAATCACTTCTTGGGAGAATGGACCACTAAATTTCATGCATAATTTTATATCCGTTTTGCAAAAATAAACTGCAGGCATTTTGCATAGAATGTGATGTGAAAATCCCAGCCTTTTGGTAAACATACGTGTCCTATTGAAAGGTATAGGTTTTTTACTTCCTAATGCCAGTTTGGATGTATTCACACTCCCTCTGCATTTCTCCCTTTTTAGATTCCTTGCATGCAATTTTTTCATCACTGCCTTTTTCAGGGAATCTTTGCAGCCTTTCCCACCCATTTTTGTTGCTAATATCCTCACTGTCTCTAGAGTACCAGGCACATCCTTCCTCCTTGCTTTGTGCGTATTTCTCCCATCTCTACCCATTTGTTTTGTTTGCTTGTTTGTTTGTTTTTTCCAGTGGTTCTCTCTCTTTCTTCTGTGACTTTTTCAAGTACACATGTGGTTATACTAATCCCATAAGGCTTCATCTTATATGTAATCCTGACCAATTATTTTTTCATAATTACTTATTTAGCCTTTCCCCTTGCTTATTCAACCCAGCGGAGGAACGAACCTAAAAAGCACTGCAGTGCGATGCCTGACTCTGCAAAGCATGGCTTCTGCATTTGCTGTGCTCCATGGATACAGTAATGAACTCCAAGGTCAAGAGCTCAGTGAAGCAAGTGCAGGTGAAAGAAGATAGACATTCCTTCCTACGTAAAAAATTCTGGGGGTTGCTTGTGAAGCAGTTAGAGAAAAGTAGCACACAACATCAAAATGGCAAGTAACCCAAAGTAATTTTATTTCTCTTATCTTGCTAGTCAATGTTTTTCAAAGAGGGTAATACTTGCTGTCAGCAACACAACAGTAACTTTTAATGTCTACATCAGCTGTGTGATCTTTGGTTCTTTTGCAGAACAGTATTTCATTACATTTTTACTGTCTTGAACAATATGTTTACTTCTATCCTCCAGCTATCCTTTCTCATTTTATCAGGAAGGATAGGAAAACTGAAACTGAAAAAAAAAAAACCACACAAAAAAAAAAAAAACAAAAAAAAAAACAAAACAACAACAAAAAAAAACACCAAACCAGAAAATGTTATTAACTCAGTCTAAGAAAGGTTATTTTCTCACATTTCCTGCACAGACATGTTACAAACCAAAGAAGACTTAATCCTGAGCTGATAAAATATTGTTCTACCTTCCATGATTTCTACAAATTTGCTTCTTACTCCTTTTCAGAAATACATTTAGATTTTTTTGCTGAGAAAGTACTACTAAGGCTGAAATCAGACTTGAAAAAAATTAGACTATAGGCCAAGTGGAAGAAGACAGATTGAAACCAGCTCACAGGAGGGTAGGTTTCAAGTTGATAGCCTGTGCTCATTCCAGCAAGTCGATGTGGTTCAGCAGATGACTAGAGCTGTATTAGATTCATTTACAGGCAGAGGAATCTCAAGTCTTCTGTAGATGGTCTCTTGAAAGTGCAGTGCTAGACTTTCCATTTACCTATTTTTTCCAGAAAACTTAATGTATGTATACTGCATGTTAAGAACATAAAACAGAAAAAAACACCAAAAAAGATAATTTGTATTTGTTTGGCTTCAATAAAAGTACCAATTTAGACTACAGTAGGGTAATTTAATACCTGGTTTAGTTGTGGAACTAGTGTAAACTGCTGTCGACTACATAAAGCTGTAAAATACTGTTTACCTCACTTCCCTTTAGTCTACACAGGATGTGTACAATATTTAAAAACTGTTTGTCTAACATGTGGTTATAATTATTTCCTATAATAAAGTCAGTGTATTTTTTATCATTAAATCAGCAAAAGTGAGAAATATATTAATGACTGAAGCCTTTGAGAAAGTGCTAGTATTGGGACCATAAGTAATGAATGAATTATGAAAATTATCCATTGGGGTCATCATTCTGAACTCAGTCACTGTCTATACCTGGAATGTGGTATTAACATTACATTCATATCATATTGATGTAAGTACTCCATTTCATCACATACTAGGAAGTCACCAAAAGATTATTTCAGGATTCTTAGAGCCAATCTAAATAAGGTAGTGAATAAACTACAAATACCTGTACACTTGTGCAGCCAGTTAAGGTTTTTTTGTCATGCAAGCCGCCTGCAAAAGATGGTGAACTTCCATTTGGTAAACATCTTGAAGGTCCTGACTCATTTCTTCAGGTGTCACCTTTAACTCTTCTGCTGTTTGTCATTTGTCATGTAGCTGTATCCTTCGGCTACACCAGAGAATAATACAGGTGAGTGATAGAAGAAATGCAAAGTGATCTGAATTCAGGAATTTCCCTTTGCACTGGCAATGATCTGAGGGTGCAGAGAGCAAGAAAGACTGATCACCAGAGATCAGAAATGGTTGAGTGATTATTTCAAATGAAATGGAATATGTCTTTCACTATATAGTCTCCTTTCCACGAGGCTGGCAAAGAATGATAAAGGAAATTGCCACCAAAGACAGTGGACTTTGTCATATTTGATTGTAAAAATGCAGGAAGACTTGCATTATCACTTTACTGTCCCTGAAAATTAGTTCTTTTACTAGACTGTATAAAGTCATTTTGGTGGAAGATGAGGTTGCTGCTTCAGTGCTCAGGCTGTGGTTTATAAGAAGAGAAAGAGATGTACAATGAAGTTATACAGATGAAAAACAGTGCTTGACATTCATTATTTTCCTATTTATAGCTGAAGCATATCCCAGAACATAGCAAATTATTGACTTCTGATATGTAATTTATAATATTGTCAGTGTTTCTACATTTAACCTGTGCTTATCATTATTTCTCATCTTCATTTATGTTGCTGCTTTTCCTGTTTTCCTTCTCATTTGCTGTATCTTTTGATAAATTAGAAGACAGACTCTTTGGGGCAGTAGCCATATTTTGCTGAATGCTCTCTGTTATGAAATAAGCCCTGCTTTGGGCTCAACCAGGTGTTTGCTAACACTCTAAAGAAAAAAAAAAAGAATAGCTTCAGAATTAACTGTGGTCTCTACAAGAGATGAAACTTGGGACCTCATCCTGCATTTGTTGCAGATGTTTCACTGTCTTCATATTTTGAGTGTAAAGAATGATGTATTGGGGGACGCATTTTGGTCAAAATAAAAGCAAAAAGAATTTAATGTGTTCGAGTGTCTTCGTAATTTGACATCCAAAGGCATAAAATCCCATAATTTGAATCAAGCCAGCTATTCCTTAGTCCCTTCTTTCTACCATTATTAATATCAATATCTGATTTTATACTCCTTAAACATACTGAAAAAGCTCCCCTTGTTTAGGCCTGATGTATTTGCTGAGTGCCAAATACATTTATCTGCTCCTCTGCTTTTTTTTCTTTCACTGAAAACACCAGATTTTATTTACTCAGCTGAGTTTCTGAAGCCAACAAACAGCAGGCGTGCTGACACCTTACCAGAGGTCACTAGGGATCTAAGTTCTTGAATTTATTTGAATATTCTGTTGGCTGATCAAAATGCTGATCTTGTCAAAAGTGGAGTGTGGATGTGCACCTTCTGCAGCTCTTACTTATCATGGGATGTTTCACATGAAATGAGAAGCAGAGCAGAATTAGTCATGTGAGAATTTCTCCTGCTTTCTCTTTATGCCTCACTGCTTCTTGTCTCCATCTCTATAAAAGCTATACATAGCCTTTAAACACCCAGAGCAAAGTGCTCAAATAAGAAAAGATAAACTCTTAAATGAGTATATGGAAACAACCAGAAGTATGAAGCCTTATTTTCATAAATCATAGGCTTAAGTGGGATATACTGTATTTTTTAAAATTCTAATATATAGACAATATATTACCATTTGTTGCTGTTACTGTTCGCATTTTTATTCATGAAAATTCTTTTTTTAATATTTCTAAATGGAAACAGCAGAGATGATGTTAGAATTAAGCATTTAGTAGAATGCTGCATACACAGTATGAAAAAAAAAACTATGAGTCATTGCAAATGAAAATGGCACTTAGAGGTTATCTTTTTATATCTTTGCCTGTGACTTCGACCTTCTATTTGGCAATTCAACATGCTGGAGAACTGAGTAGATGAGGAATCGTTGAGGCCAGAAGTTATAGTCAAAATAGGTGGCATGAAAAGTTAGGAAATATTTTGGTAGGAGCTGTAAAGGCTATTTGTAGAAGGCTGCGTCAAAAGGAGCGTGACCAGCAGGTCAAGGGAGGTGATCCTGCCCCTTTACTCTGCTCTTGTGAGACCTCACTTGGAGTATTGTGTGCAGTTCTGGTGTCCTCAACATAAAAAGGACATGGAACTGTTAGAACAAGTCCAGAGGAGGGGCCATGAGGATGATCAGGGGACTGGAACACCTCCCATATGAAGATAGGCTGAGAAAATTGGGGCTGTTTAACCTGCAGAAGAGAAGGCTGCATGGAGACCTCCTAGCAGCCTTCCAATACATGAAGGGGGCCTCTAGGGATGCTGGGGAGGGACTCTTCATTAGGGACTGTAGGGAGAGGACAAGGGGTAACGGGTTCAAACTGAAACAGGGGAAGTTTAGATTGGATCTGAGGAAGAAACTTTTTACTGTAAGGGTGGTGAGGCACTGGAATGGGTTGCCCAGGGAAGTTGTGAATGCTTCATCCCTGGCGGCATTCAAGGTGGGGTTGGACATAGCCTTGGGTGGCATGGTTTAGTGGGAGGTGTCCCTGCCCATGGCAGGGGGGTTGGAACTCGATGATCTTGAGGTCTTTTCCAACCCTAACTATTCTATGATTCTATGATTCTATATTTCAACAGAAAAAAAGGAAAAGGGGGATGTTCTGTAGGATTGTATTCGACCAATATTTTAAAATAATTTGGCTTGTTTTCATGTTGTGTTGTTACTCTAAGTCAGGGTCTGAAAGAAGGGTGCTTTGAGATAAAGAGCTAAGTTTCACTTTGAAAATATTGGAATAGAATAGTCAACACTCTGTTCAAAAATGTGAAAGAGATGCTTGACATTTTGTATTTTTCCACATGATTTTTTAAGATGAAACTGCCTAACAGAAATAAAGTTCATGTCTGGGGCATAACATGCACCAGTTTTATAAATCTACATTTCTAGCTCATCCAAGATTTTCCATATATTAGTTTTACATTGATACGAAGAAATTGCAATTTTTTTTTCCGTACATAATGACTTGGATAAAATTAAAACCCAGTTATAGAAACATAGAATCATAGAATAGTTAGGGTTGGAAAGGACCACAAGATCATCGAGTTCCAACCCCTCTGCCATGGGCAGGGACACCTCCCACTAAACCATGCCACCCAAGGCTATGTCCAACCCCACCTTGAATGCCACCAGGGATGAAGCATTCACAACTTCACAACTTCCCTGGGCAACCCATTCCAGGGCCTCACCACCCTCACAGTAAAGAATTTCTTCCTCAGATCCAATCTAAACTTCCCCTGTTTCAGTTTGAACCTGTTATCCCTTGTCCTGTCACTACAGTCCCTAATGAAGAGTCCCTCCCCAGCATCCCTGTAGGCCCCCTTCAGATATTGGAAGGCTGCTATGAGGTCTCCACTCAGCCTTCTCTTCTCCAGGCTGAACAGCCCCAATTTTCTCAGCCTATCTTCATATGGGAGGTGCTCCAGTCCCCTGATCGTCCTCGTGGCCCACCTTTGGACTTGTTCTAACAGTTCCATGTCCTTTTTATGTTGAGGACACCAGAACTGCACACAATACTCCAAGTGAGGTCTCAGGAGGGCAGAGTAAAGGGGCAGGATCACCTCCCTTGACCTGCTGTTCACACTCCTTTTGATGCAGCCCAGGATACAGTTGGCTTTCTGGGCTGCAAGCGCACACTGCCGGCTCATGTTCATTTTCTCATCGACCAACACCCCAAAGTCCTTCTCCGCAGGGCTGCTCTGCATCTCTTCCCTGCCCATCCTGTAGCTGTGCCTGGGATTGCTCCGACCCAGGTGGAGGACTTTGCACTTGGCATGGTTTAACTTCATTAGGTTGGCATCAGCCCACCTCACAAGCGTGTCAAGGTCCCTCTGGATGGCATTCCTTCCCTCCAATGCATCAACCGAACCACACAGCTTGGTGTCATTGGCAAACTTGCTGAGGGCGCACTCAATCTCACTGTCCATGTCACTCACAAAAATGTTGAACAAGATCGGTCCCAACACTAATCCCTGGGGGACACCACTCGTTACTGGTCTCCAGCTGGACATTGAGCCATTGAGCACTACTCTTTGCGTGCGGCCATTCTGCCAGTTCTTTATCCACCGAGTGGTCCACCTATCAAATTGATGTCTCTCCAACTTAGAGAGAAGGATGTCATGTGAGACAGTGTCAAAGGCTTTGCACAAGTCCAGGGAGACGACATCAACTGCTCTGCCCCTGTCCATCAGTTCCGTAGCCCCTTCATAGAAGGTCACCAGATTGGTCAGGCAGGATTTCCCCTTAGTGAAGCCATGCTGGCTGTCACCAACCACCTTGTTGGTTTTCATGTGCCTCAGCATGCCTTCCAGGAGAATCCGCTCCAAGATTTTGCCATGCACAGAGGTGAGACTGACTGGTCTGTAATTCCCCGGCTCATCCATTTTCCCCTTCTTAAGAATGGGGGTTATATTTCCCTTTTTCCAGTCGTCGGGAACTTCACCTGACTGCTGCCTCTCTGAGGCACGGTGGCCTGGTTCAGGGTCGGCACAGGCGATCACCTACTCGCGATCACGGTGTCCATTAGCACGCAGACACCAATGTGGTGGACGGCAAATGGCGTTTATTGCAGAGTGACACCGCATTATATAGCTTTGGTTTACAACGTCAATTCCGTCTGCTTACGTCACAAAGCTAAGACCTGGGGAGGGGCTCTGTCTTTCCATTACAGCGCGACATCTTCCGACCACCAAGCCCTGGCTGCCTACATTTCCTCCCCTCTCTATGCTTAAGTGAATTACCTAAGATATACTAATCTAAAAAAAATAGGTATGACAAACTGGAACACACTTTGTAACAGTCTTAGAAAACCTATGTAAGAAACCTTAAATAGAAAACATAAGGCACTATAAGAGATGCTATAAAGAGGTTCCCCACAAAATATAAAGCACAAAAATGAGGTATGATGACCCTGTAAAATCAAAAGGTTGCTCCAAACAGCGTCGTCACAATTTAAGGAGGCACTCGTGAGAACCTAAAGTGTGGTTTTTGTAAGCAACCGAAATTTACAGTCCAATTCAGCAAGCTTCTTATCTTAGCTCCTTATCTTCCAGGCCTGCATTCTTGTTTCATTGATTGTCCGGAAGTTGCTTCTTTTCCACGGTCGGCTGCACAGAGGTAACCAGGAGTTACCCCTGCTACATGGCCAACTGCACATACTTGCTTTCATTCAGAGCAGGCATATGTTCATTCTCTAACAAGAAATCATCCACATCTCCCCCTTTTCTTTTCTTGAGTAAGCCAAAGCTGTTTTACCAGGTTTTCAATCATACCACGAATACATTGCAAAATACAAGGTACAATCATAACTATGGTCAAGATTACTACCAAAATCATTCCAATACCTTTAATCAGAGATGTGAGCCAACCATTGAAGTCCCAAAATGTAAGAAGAGCATCTAACCAAGGAATTTTATCGTTCTGATAGACATCATGAAGTACTTTCGCATGCTTCCAAATTTCTTTAACATCTTTCAAGGTCTTTCCAGACTGATCAAGATAACTACAAGAAGATTCATTAATTAAAGTACATACTCTGTCTACTTGAGCTGTTAATATATCTAAAGCCTTACAATTCTGCAAAACTATCTTTTTTAAAGAATTTACTTCTACTTGTGTTAACTTAGTCACATATGTATTACATTGAAAACAGCATAACAAACTTCCACTGGATCTGGTTCTGGTCCTTTCCACTCATTATCATGTAGGTCTTTATATAGAACTGGTGGTTTGGGCAAGGGATCATCTGTTAGCTGTCACATGCTGTATTGCAGAAAGAGAATCAAAACTAGACAAATTCAAAAGCTTTTGTAGAAATTACGCTTTGCAAACTGTTTGATGAAAATCCTTACATTTCCCTTGGGTGTTTTTATATATATAATACCTGCTTTAGACGACCCTATTCGAGCAGAGGATTTGGACTAGATCATATCTCCAACATATGCCAACCACAGGCTGCTTGGCCTGCCTTTCTCTCCTGTATAGTTCTCTGATAACAGGAGAGGCCATCCCTCACATCAAGGTCTGGCATGGCATGTGTCCCCACCACTCAACGCCTGCTGGGTTGCAGCCAGCAGCGGAGCTAAAGGTTCTTCTTGGTGGCAAACACAGAGGCCAACCCAGTCTTGCCCTTGACTGTGGTAGGAGGTATTTGGCCAACCTCAGTCGTGGCACGTTATTGTCAGTGCAGAGGTTCACCTGCTTCATTCAGTAACAAGTCACTACTATGGCAAAGCACATACAGATTTACATTAACAGTATGTACACTACAGGGTGCAGCAGCGTAGTTTCTTATTAGCAACTGGCTAGTAAGCACAGGTGGTGTTATACACAAAATCACAGCCTCTAATAAGAGCTACTTTACATGCACACACATTCAAGCTCCTGTAGCTAAGACATTGGGTTTTCTGCTCATCTGTCCAGCTCATGGCAAGGCTTGAGAAACTTTGCAGGCAGCCTCCATGGACCTGTAGGTAGAACACAAATATATCCCTTCCCCCATGCCATCAGTTCTCGAGAAGTAAGTCAAGCTAAAAATGATTCCTTAAAGCAAAGGCATTCTGATGAAACAGGAATGTGAAGCAGGTGCAGAAGCAAACTGCACCGTATCTCTACCACCCTGGTGCTGTTTGGGTGGAGGTTGGTAAAGTTTGGATTCTCCCCTAGGTTACCTTAAACACACTAAGCAGTACTGCTCGGTAGGAGCTACAAATGCCTGCCTGCCCAGCAGCAGCTACAGCTGCCAGCCTGCTGAGCAGCAGCCATAAATTCCTGCTGGCAGCAGCACCTCTGCATTAACCCTTTCTTGCCCAAAATGTTAATCTGCTACCCATTAAAAACTTTTACATTAACCCAATAACAAAAAATACACAGAACACTGTCTGTCCTCAACAGACACACACATACACACACATTCATGGGATCCCACAAACACACTCCACACAATTACAACATGTGAAACACAAAATGCAGACAATCATTACTCCCACTACATGGTCATACATATAAAATGTAGTTGCAATGACCCTGTGAAGACAATCAAGAAACCAGCTCCGAGCAGCATCATCACAGTGCAGGGTGGCAGGCTCAATCTCAGCGGGCGTCCCCGCAGAGGCTCTGCCTCCCTCACATTGCATGAGGCTTGGGCTTCTAAACTGGCAGAAATGCACACTCGTTCCAATGCAGGTGGCCAGCCTGCATTGGAAGGAATGGCCTGCGTCTATGAAAGGTTTACAAGGGCCAGTCAAAAACATAAACATACTTACATGTATTTAGCTTTTAGTATATAAATATCACAACAAGACTATAAAACACAATATACTTGCCTTATTTTGTCTTTACAATAAATACTAAAAGGTGACACTAAATGGGTACATTCTCAAAGCCACTTTTCAATGATTGAAACAAGCTCACCCAAATTTGACTAGGCACTATTGGCTTTGTTATAGTGTTATGCCACCCTATTGCAAAGCAATTGCGGTTGATAGTCTGCCTGACCATACTATAGGGAACAATCCGACGGACTGTAATTAGCAAAGTAATACTCAAGGGATCTCCCTCGGTCAAGTGACAGGGAAAGGGAGATGCATAGGACAGATCCCAGAAGGGAAAAAACATCTTTGTGCAAACAAAACAATACCACAAACAAGTAGTTGGTTAGTTCCTGCTAAGAACGCCAAGTGGGTATGTTCCAAAACAGGATTAACAGTCTGTGTTTTCACAAATATTTATACTTAATCAATGAATTTTGTGTACAAATCATCCTACTCCCCAGAATAAGAATCACACAAATGCCAAAAGACTAGACAGAAAACTAAAATAGGTATATCGTTCACTTTTAGTCGGCAGACTTAGTGTTGCTCTCTATCTGCCTAGGCATTATTGTGCGACTGCATTTTGCATATATGCCACTTGTGATGATAGCAGTAATATTTTGATATTCTCTAATAGTAGCATAATTTTGCCTTTTTAAACTTTTGATCTGAATCTTGCAATAGAGCAGTTTATTTATTAGCATATAGGAGGCTGGGTTTTAACTCCCCTTCCTCTTGTCTGAACGTTGTTCTTTCTACAAATCTTTTGCAGGAGAAAATCCTTTCTAACTAGTGGAAAGGCTTGTGTGTGTATGTGAGAGTGTTGTGTATTGGTCTCTGTGGCTCTCCAAATAGTAATAGCAACATGTCCAAACCTAATATTAATCTAGCCTTTATGGCTGGCTTATTTTATTTTATTTATGATTAGGACACGCAGATGAAGCTATTCTTTGCATGAAGATTTTCTGAAATAAGAGAATGGGTCTGCTTCTTGAAGGACTTCCAGAAGTGTGTGCTCTGGAAGGCAAGCGCGTCACTTGCATTAGTGTCTAGGGTTGGTTTGTGTATTTCACCTGTTAAAGCGGTGAGTTCTCAAGGCAAAAATCCTAGCAATGAGATGCTTGAATCTCACATAAATTCCCTTGAAGGAGATGTATCTGAGGGCAGGCTGTAGTACTTGGTTAAGGAGAGCTGTATCTTTCGTATGTGTTCAGTTGACAAAGAATATAGCCCTGTAGCAGTCTTTTTGTAGTGCTGGTTTAAGACACAATAAATTAATATAGTGCAAGATATCAGAATAAGAATCACACAAAGGCATTACCGCCCCCTCCCACGGATGCTAATTTGCCGCTGTCTGAATTCTGCTGGGGTAGAATTCTCAGGCTTGGACCAAATGCTCAGCTTTGGAGTGGACGGGACGCTTGGTATCGGAGTGTACAGGCTGTGGGGGTGTCCGATGATGTGGTCCTATGGACAAAAACTCACAATTTTCATTAGTTTTATTCTGAAGATCTGGTTTAATAGACTTATACGAATTGCTTTTTGATTGGGCTCCGGCCCCACCTACTTCTCGGACTCTGGCTCTGCCCTTTTCCCTTGCAGGCTCCGCAAGGGGAGGGGGCCGTGCTTTTTCTTCACTCCGACCCTGCCCACCCCCCTTGCAGGCAGGCCTTTCCCCCCCCTTGACTCGCCCCGCCTGTCAGTGGGGGGGGCGTGTGCCTTACAAGGGCACATTTCCGGACGGTCGTTCTGATTGGCTGTCCGCCCCGTACTCCCGCTTCCCTCCCCTTCCTGTTTATCCGTGCTTGTTAGTGCCAGCGCTTCCTCCTTGTTCCCGCATGGGGCATCTTTGCCCCGCCCTTCCCCCAGCCGCTCGGCGCCATCTTGGGGCGCATAGTGCGGTGGTCCAGCCCAGGCGTCTTTGGGCTCTGATTTCTCCGCGGCACTCCTGGCCTCTTCAGCAAGCCCACCCCAGAAGGATTTTGCACGGTTTTGTCCCTCCGTAAGCGGGTCGGGGTTCTGGGAATCGGGAGGTATAGCGCCCTCCCGCGAGTCTTTAGACTCGGTAACAGTGCCATCATCTGGTGGGCGCGGAGTCTGCGTGGCTGCCCCAACTCTCAATTTGGGGGTAACAGACAGACAGTCCCTCGCCACCCTCCAGATATCCCGCTCCTGCATGGCCTTTTGCAGAGCTTGTTTAACTTTCCCCCACAACTTAAAATATTTCCCACAACCTGAGGACATCGTCTCCTCGGCTAATACTGTGGTGCATTTAGCCCACACTTCTGGGTGGAGAATATCCACCGCCGGGTCAATGACCCCGATCTGCAAAAGTCTCGCAACAGCGAGAATAGAATCTTTGCGATCAATACCCCACTGCTTATATAATTCTAATACAACCTTCACAAGGACCTCCATCGTCCTTGAAGGTCAGGGAGCGTCCTCCCCGCCGGGCTGGACCCGCCGCTCCGGCCGCCGCACGCCGCTCCAGGCGAGATTCCTGGGTTTCGGCACCACTTGCTGCCTCTCTGAGGCACGGTGGCCTGGTTCAGGGTCGGCACAGGCGATCACCTACTTGCGATCACGGGGTCCATTAGCTCGCAGACACCAATGTGGTGGACGGCAAATGGCGTTTATTGGAGAGTGACACCGCATTATATAGCTTTGGTTTACAACGTCAATTCCGTCTGCTTACGTCACAAAGCTAAGACCTGGGGAGGGGCTCTGTCTTTCCGTTACAGCGCGACATCTTCCGACCATCAAGCCCTGGCTGCCTACACCTGACTGCCATGATTTTTCAAATATGATGGACAGTGGCTTAGCAACTTCATTTGCCAGCTCCTCCAGGACCCGCGGATGGATTTCATCCGGTCCCATGGACTTGTGTACATTCAGGTTCCTAAGGTGGTCCCGAACCAGATCCTCTCCTACAGTGGGCCCAGGGTCTTCATTCTCACTGTCCCTGCGTCTGCCTTCCAAGTCTTCGGTGATGTGGTCAGAGCATTTGCTGGTGAAGACTGAGGCAAAGAAGTCATTAAGAACCTCAGCCTTCTCCAAATCCAGGGTAGCCAGGTCTCCCGATATCTTCTGGAGAAGACCCACGCTGTCCCTAATCTCTCTTTTATTTGCAATGTACCTATAAAATCCCTTCCTGTTATCCTTAACATCCCTAGCCAAGTTTAATTCTAAGTGAGCCTTAGCTTTCCTAACCTGGTCCCTAGCTTCCTGGACAACATCCCTGTATTCTTCCCAGGCTGCCTGACCTTGCTTCCACCTTTTAGAAGCCTCTTTTTTCCTTCGAATTTTGCTCAGCAGCTCCTTATCCATCCAAGGAGGTCTCCTGGCCCTCCTGCTAAACTTCCTTCTAGTTGGGATGCATCGTTCCTGAGCTTGCAGCAGGTGAGCCTTGAATATCAACCAACAGTCTTGGGCCCCCCTGCCCTCTAGGGCTGTATCCCATGGAACCTTACTGAGCAGGTTCCTGAAGAGGCCAAAGTCTGTTCTCTTGAAGTCCAGGGCAGTGAGCTTGCTGCACGCTCTTCTCACTGTCCTGAGGATCTCAAACTCGACCATCTCATGATCGCTGCAATCAAGGCTGCCCTGGAGCGTCACATTCCCAACCAGCCCTTCCCTGTTGGTGAGGACGAAGTCAAGCATGGCACCTCTCCTTGTCGGCTCCTCAATTACTTGCAGAAGGAAGTTGTCTTCCACACAATCGAGGAACCTTCTGGACTGCTTGTGCTGGGCCGTACCATCCCTCCAACAGATATCAGAGTGGTTGAAGTCTCCCATGAGAACAAGGGCCTGCGAGCGTGAGGCTGCTCCTTTCTGTCTATAAAGTGCTTCAGCCACCGAGTCCCCTTGGTCAGGTGGTCTGTAACTGATCCCCACAATAACGTCACCCATCGCTGCTCTCCCTTTAACCCTGACCCACGAACTCTCTGTTGACTGCTCACCTGTCCCCAGGCAGAGTTCCATACTCTCCAGCCTATCCCTAACATAAATAGCAACTCCCTCTCCCCGCCTGCTGGGCCTGTCTTTCCTAAAGAGCCGGTAACCTTCCATTCCAACACACCAGTCATAGGAGCCATCCCACCATGTTTCTGTGATGCCTATGATACCATACCCCCATAGACGTGCACACATCTCTAATTCCTCTTGTTTGTTCCCCATGCTACGGGCATTTGTATAGAGGCATCTGAGCTGAGATCCAATTGAAGCCGTCTCATTTTATGGAGCAGCTGGAATATCTCTACACTGCTCCAAACATTTACTATAGGTGCTACCAACCGACTGTGTGTGTTGGGATGGAATGATGCCCCCCTCCCCCAACACATCTAGTTTAAAGCATCCTTGACCAGCCTGGCAAGCCTCCTACCAAATCCACTCTTCCCCTTCTTTGCCAGACTAGTTCCACCAGCCCCCAGTAGACCTGGCCTACTATATTGAGTCCCATGTTAAGGTGCCCAAACCCCTGGCTATAGCACCACCCTTCTAACCATTTATTAACCTGCCCAATCCTCCCAGTCTTTTCAAGGTCCTGCCCTGTATCCTGGAGAATTGACGAAAAGACGATCTGCGCTCCAGAGCCCCTAACCACCTCTCCCAGAGCTCTGTAGTCCTTCTTTATGGTCTCCGGGCTGCTGCTATCTATATCAGTAGCACCCACATGGATTACCAGGAGTGGGTAATAGTCAGTGGGACTGACTAGAGCAGGCAGCTTCTCGGCCACATCCCTGATCTGCGCCCTTGGTAGGCAACACACCTCCCTTGAGCCTGGGTCAGGCCGACAGATGGGTGCCTCTGCTCCTTTCAGAGTAGAGTCCCCTACTACTATGGCCCGCCGCTTTTTCCTGGCAGCACCAGTAGTGATCTTCTTTACCAGTGCAGTTATGCAGCTTCTGAAATTTGTAGGCCTAGATATACTTGTTTTCACACAGAGTGACATAATGAGAAGGAAAGAATTTTCATATTGTGAATGAGATTCAACCTGTTGCATTTAATTGAAATAAATTTCAGTGACATTGCCAACAAATTTTTTGAATAGTACCAATTCAGTTTCATGTTCTTGGCTATTATTAGTCATCATCACAAATTAATGTTTACTGATAAATAATAATGGATATCCTTTTTTACATATACTTTAGAACAAATATGTACTCCCCAGGTAAGTATGGAGGATTTCATGTGTGATACTGCATTTTAGGACTAAATAAATGGGCAAGACTGGTTTTGATTATTAAGAAGTTCAGTGTTTTGTTGTTATTTAACCTTTTTATGTTTTTCAGGTTTTCTTTATTTCCAATTTATTGGCCTATTAACTTCCCTTAGTAGTTAGCAGATTCTATTCAAAGTTCTAGAGCATAAATTGAACATTATTATTTTTGCCAATGCATCATTCTTATAGAAAATGTTACATCTCACATTTCTGTCACTACATATACAGTGTTCCTTACTTAAGTCAAAAGCCTGTCTAGCTACTTCCTTCATATGAGTTGATTAGTTTATTAAAAACAGAAGGTGCATACTGTTGATCAGTAGTAACTTCTGCGATAAATATTACTAAATGTTATATGAAGTCTAATTTGAGGAATGGGAGGTGGAATAAGCTGCAAAGAGAACTCTCTGTGATTTGAATGTGGTACGAGGTAAACCTCTGATAACAAAGAAATGCTGCTATTTATATTCATAAATCTGTATCTTATGTATGAAGTAGATCTTCTTTGCTTATTTTACCTATGTAATTTGGTCTCTGTTGCCTGTGGTTTATAAATAAGCCTCTAGTATGCTCTTTTATCTAAGTTAATAAAAAACATTATAGGAGAAAGCAGTCAAAGCCTGTAAATAAATTTGGAAAAGCATAGAAAAAGAAGAGTTATGGGCTGAACTAAAAGTTGGTGTCCCTGTACCTCAAATTATCAATACTAGAAAATCATATCATACTTTCATAAAATTCTTTTTTGTGACTGTGCCACATCTTTCTGTTTGTTACTGGCTTGTCTTCTACCCAGTAACTGTCTATGCAATATAGCTTGCCTGTGAGGAAGCTTATACAAGCAGTATATTGTGATGGCTTCTGCAGTAGTTTCGTGAAAAGAAAAGCTTATTAATCCTCTTTTATTTAAATAAATTCTTTATAGTTAATGGCAACTTTATGGGTATTTTTGTAACTTAAATTTTAATTACGAATGTGAAATATACTTTTTATTGTTTAGTATGGAGGTCTTTTTAAAATAAAATTGCGCACTTTGAGCGTGTTTTCTTTGAATGCAATGCTATTCCTATCTTACAAATGATGCATTCATTTTACAGGATTGTGTTACTACTTTCATTTTTAGATCTTCATTATATCTGCCTCTTTCCCTGACCAGCTGCCCATAACTATAAAAAAAAAAAATAGAATTAAAAAAATCCAAATCAGAATAGAGTTGTCAAATGGCCTAATATAAACTTCATTGGAACAATTTTAAAACAAGCTTTTTTCCTGCTAATTTAATTTGGAAGTGAGCCTTTTTCCTTCTTAAATTAATTCCATAACGTCTCAGTTGCACTAAAGGTTTGTCTTAATTGGTTTTTAAATACCATCGTCAGGATGCCCTGTGGCTATCTGGTTGTGATTCTTAATGGCATCCAGCTGGGCAGGAATGCTCGCATCAAGATGTCCACCAAAATCAAAAAAGTCTTTTTAGTGTGGAAGTAAAAATCCAGTATTAATTTTTTTAGTGACTTTCCTCTGCATTCCATTTTCATTTATGCAGGTTATTGAAGAGTGTCTCCAGAAAAACCATAGCTAATCTATGCTCACAGATTTGGAGGTTAAGGACCTCAAAGAGGCTTGTATCATGGAAAATATAGAATCATAGAATCATAAAATCATAGAATAGTTAGGGATGGAAAGGACCTTAAGATCATCGAGTTCCAACCCCTCTGCCATGGGCAGGGACACCTCCCACTGAACCATGCCATCCAAGGCTATGTCCAGCCCCACCTTGAACGCCGCCAGGGATGAAGCATTCACAACTTCCCTGGGCAACCCATTCCAGGGCCTCACCACCCTTACAGTAAAGAATTTCTTCCTCAGATCCAATCTAAACTTCCCCTGTTTCAGTTTGAACCCATTACCCCTTGTCCTGTCACTACAGTCCCTCATGAAGAGTCCCTCCCCAGCATCCCTAGAGGCCCCCTTCAGGTATTGGAAGGCTGCTAGGAGGTCTCCATGCAGCCTTCTCTTCTGCAGGCTCAACAGCCCCAATTTTCTCAGCCTATCTTCATATGGGAGGTGTTCCAGTCCCCTGATCGTCCTCGTGGTCCTCCTTTGGACTCGTTCCAACAGTTCCATATCCTTTTTATGTTGAGGACACCAGAACTGCACACAATACTCCAAGTGAGGTCTCAGGAGGGCAGAGTAAAGGGGCAGGATCACCTCCCTCGACCTGCTGGTCACACTCCTTTTGATGCAGCCCAGGATGCGGTTGGCCTTCTGGGCTGCAAGTGCACACTGCCGGCTCATGTTCATTTTTTCATCGACCAACACCCCAAAGTCCTTCTCCGCAGGGCTGCTCTGCATCTCTTCCCTGCCCAACCTGTAGCTGTGCCTAGGATTGCTCTGACCCACGTGTAGGACCTTGCACTTGGTATGGTTAACCTTTATCAGGTTGGCATCAGCCCACCTCACAAGCGTGTCTAGATCCATCTGGATGGCATTCCTTCCCTCCAATGTATCAACCAAACCACACAGCTTGGTGTCATCGGCAAACTTGCTGAGGGCGCACTCAATCCCACTGTCCATGTCACTCACAAAGATGTTGAACAAGACCGGTCCCAACACTAATCCCTGGGGGACACCACTCGTTACTGGTCTCCAGCTGGACATTGAGCCATTGAGCACTACTCTTTGCGTGCGGCCATCCTGCCAGTTCTTTATCCACCGAGTGGTCCACCTATCAAATTGATGTCTCTCCAACTTAGAGAGAAGGATGTCATGTGAGACAGTGTCAAAGGCTTTGCACAAGTCCAGGGAGACGACATCAACTGCTCTGCCCCTGTCCATCAGTTCCGTAGCCCCTTCATAGAAGGCCACCAGATTGGTCAGGCAGGATTTCCCCTTAGTGAAGCCATGCTGGCTGTCACCAACCACCTTGTTGGTTTTCATGTGCCTCAGCATGCCTTCCAGGAGAATCTGCTCCAACATTTTGCCAGGCACAGAGGTGAGACTGACTGGTCTGTAATTCCCCGGTTCGTCCATTTTCCCCTTCTTGAAAATGGGGGTTATATTTCCCTTTTTCCAGTCGTTGGGAACTGCACCTGACTGCCATGATTTTTCAAATATGATGGACAATGGCTTAGCAACTTCATTTGCCAGCTCCCTCAGGACCCGCAGATGGATTGCATCAGGTCCCATGGACTTGTATACATTCAGGTTCCTAAGGTGGTCCCGAACCAGATCCTCTCCTACAGTGGGCCCAGGGTCTTCATTCTCACTGTCCCTGCGTCTGCCTTCCAAGACTTGGATGGTGTGGTCAGAGCATGCGCCGCTGAAGACTGAGGTAAAGAAGTCATTAAGAACCTCAGCCTTCTCCAAATCCAGGGTAGCCAGGTCTGCCGATAACTTCTGGAGATGACCCACGTTGTCCCTAGCCTGCCTTGTATTTGCAATATACCTATAAAATCCCTTCCTGTTATCCTTAACATCCCTTGCCAATTTTAATTCTAAGTGGTCCTTAGTTTTCCTAACCTGATCCCTAACTTCCCGGACAACATCCCTGTATTCTTCCCAGGCCGTACAAGCAAGGCTCGGTCTGGGAGCTCTGCTCTGGCTGCCCCGGCAGTGGCCTGTGTAGGCACACAGACGGAGTCGATGGGAAGGGGGGCTGCAGTGCAGAGCTCGGTGTGTAGAGAGCGCCTGCACTGCTGTTCTGAGGGAAGGGTGAGCAATGGGCAGGGCTGCACTCTGTGCTCCCTGGTGGAGGTCCTCCTGCAGCAGGTGGCTGAACTGCAGGAAGCTGTTACCAGGCTGAAAGGTGTCAGGGAAGCTCAGGGGAAGCAGCACTGCTTGCTCTGGGGCCACTCTGTTCAGGGGCCTCGAGCATCTACTGTTACCCATGCAGGAAAGGAGGCTGCTAACCCAGGAAAGGAGGCTACTAACCCAGGAAGCTGGGAAAAGGTAACAGAAAAAAACAACAAAAAAAGGAGGAAGAGGGTAATTAAAAGCAAGGGGCTTCCTCCTACATCTGTTGTCCCCACCCAGAACCGCTTTGCTGTCCTGCAGGGGGCTGATGAGCAACAGCGCTCCCACCAGGCGCAACCAGCTAGTGCACTGGTAAAGAAGGTCACTACTGGTGCTGCCAGGAAAAAGTGGCGGGCCATAGTAGCAGGGGACTCTACGCTGAAAGGAGCAGAGGCACCCATCTGTCGGCCTGACCCAGGCTCAAGGGAGGTGTGTTGCCTACCAGGGGCTCGGATCAGGGATGTGGCCGAGATGCTGCCTGCTCTAGTCAGTCCCACTGACTATTACCCACTCCTGGTAATCCATGTGGGTGCTACTGATATAGATAGCAGCAGCCCGGAGACCATAGAGAAGGACTACAGAGCTCTGGGAGAAGTGGTTAGGGGCTCTGGAGCTCAGATTGTCTTTTCATCAATTCTCCAGGATACAGGGCAGGACCTTGAAAAGACTGGGAGGATTGGGCAGGTTAATAAATGGTTAGAAGGGTGGTGCTATAGTCAGGGGTTTGGGTACCTTGACCATGGGACTCAATATAGTAGGCCAGGTCTACTGGGGGCTGGTGGAACTAGTCTGGCAAAGAAGGGGAAGAGTGGATTTGGTAGGAGGCTTGCCAGGCTGGTCAAGGATGCTTCAAACTAGATGTGTTGGGGGAGGGGAGCATCACTCCATCCCAACACACCCAGTCGGTTGGTAGCACCTATAGTAAATGTTTGGAGCAGTGTAGAGATATTCCAGCTGCTCCATAAAATGAGACGGCTTCAATTGGATCTCAGCTCAGATGCCTCTATACAAATGCCCGTAGCATGGGGAACAAACAAGAGGAATTAGAGATGTGTGCACGTCTATGGGGGTATGGTATCATAGGCATCACAGAAACATGGTGGGATGGCTCCTATGACTGGTGTGTTGGAATGGAAGGTTACCGGCTCTTTAGGAAAGACAGGCCCAGCAGGCGGGGAGAGGGAGTTGCTATTTATGTTAGAGATAGGCTGGAGAGTATGGAACTCTGCCTGGGGACAGGTGAGCAGTCGACAGAGAGTTCGTGGGTCAGGGTTAAAGGGAGAGCAGCGATGGGTGCGTTATTGTGGGGATCAGTTACAGACCACCTGACCAAGGGGAGTTGGTGGCTGAAGCACTTTATAGACAGAAAGGAGCAGCCTCACGCTTGCAGGCCCTTGTTCTCATGGGAGACTTCAACCACCCTGATATCTGTTGGAGGGATGGTACGGCCCGGCACAAGCAGTCCAGAAGGTTCCTCTATTGTGTGGAAGACAACTTCCTTCTGCAAGTAATAGAGGAGCCAACAAGGAGAGGTGCCATGCTTGACCTCGCCCTCACCAACAGGGAAGGGCTGGTTGGGAATGTGACGCTCCAGGGCAGCCTTGATTGCAGCGATCATGAGATGGTCGAGTTTGAAATCCTCAGGACAGTGAGAAGAGCGTGCAGCAAGCTCACTGCCCTGGACTTCAAGAGAGCAGACTTTGGCCTCTTCAGGAACCTGCTCAGTAAGGTTCCATGGGATACAGCCCTAGAGGGCAGGGGGGCCCAAGACTGTTGGTTGTTATTCAAAGATCACCAGCCGCAAGCTCAGGAGCGATGCATCCTAACTAGAAGGAAGTTTAGCAGGAGGGCCAGGAGACCTCCTTGGATGGATAAGGAGCTGCTGAGCAAAATTCGAAGGAAAAAAGAGGCTTATAAAAGGTGGATATGTCAGAGGAAGAAGGTTTACATTCTCACTGAACTGTAAGTCCTTTAAGAAAAAAAAAAAAATTCTGCCCTTGGTTTGCTTCTGATAAATTGACAAGAGCAAGTAAAAATAGTATTTTGAGTCATTTCTTCCATTCTCTTCAGTATGTCTGTGTTTGCCTGCTTTTAGTGACACCCTCGCTTCTATATATAAGAGGTCTTTCACCATGGTATTATCAGATTGTTAGTGTTGCAGTCCTGTATCTTACCTTCTTTATTATTTAGGCATGAAAGGATTGAGAAGAGGCCATTTGAGCTCACACATGGTTATATCAACTTCTCCAACAGCCTAGTTTAGTGAAACATAAAAGAGGACATTTATACTCACTTTGACCATATTCTGTTAGAAAAACATCCTTGTATACAGAAAAATGATTATACAACCCATGTTTTTTAATTCTGGATAGACAGTTTATTGGTTTGTTAACTCAAATTAGTATTTTATCCCAGGATTTTCCAGATTTCTAAATTGGGATCGATTATATAAAATAATCGATAAATGTGGACAAATACGGATAAATACAGAACATGAATCATAGAATCATAGAATAGTTAGGGTTGGAAAGGACCTCAAGATCATCGAGTTCCAACCCCTCTGCCATGGGCAGGGACACTTCCCACTAAACCATGCCATCCAAGGCTATGTCCAGCCCCACCTTGAACGCCGCCAGGGATGAAGCATTCACAACTTCCTTGGGCAACCCATTCCAGGGCCTCACCACCCTTACAGTAAAGAATTTCTTCCTCAGATCCAATCTAAACTTCCCCTGTTTAAGTTTAAACCCATTACCCCTTGTCCTACCACTACAGTCCCTCATGAAGAGTCCCTCCCCAGCATCCCTAGAGGCCCCCTTCAGGTATTGGAAGGCTGCTAGGAGGTCTCCATGCAGCCTTCTCTTCTGCAGGCTCAACAGCCCCAATTTTCTCAGCCTATCTTCATACGGGAGGTGCTCCAGTCCCCTGATCATCCTCGTGGCCCTCCTCTGAACCTGTTCTAACAGTTCCATTTCCTTTTTATGTTGAGGACACCAGAACTGCACACAATACTCCAAGTGAGGTCTCAGGAGAGCAGAGTAAAGGGGCAGGAGCACCTCCCTCGACCTGCTGGTCACACTCCTTTTGATGCAGCCCAGGATACGGTTAGCTTTCTGGGCTGCAAGCGCACATTGCCGGCTCATGTTCATTTTTTCATCAACCCACACCCCCAAGTCCTTCTCCACAGGGCTGCTCTCAATCTCTTCTCTGTGCCCAACCTGTAGCTGTGCCTGGGATTGCTCCGACCCAGGTGGAGGACTTTGCACTTGGCATGGTTAAACTTCATTAGGTTGGCATCAGCCCACCTCACAAGCATGTCAAGGTCCCTCTGGATGGCATTCCTTCCCTCCAATGTATCAACCGAACCACACAGCTTGGTGTCATCGGCAAACTTGCTGAGGGCGCACTCAATCCCACTGTCCATGTCACTCACAAAGATGTTGAACAAGACCGGTCCCAACACTAATCCCTGGGGGACACCACTCGTTACTGGTCTCCAGCTGGACATTGAGCCATTGAGCACTACTCTTTGCGTGCGGCCATCCTGCCAGTTCTTTATCCACCGAGTGGTCCACCTATCAAATTGATGTCTCTCCAACTTAGAGAGAAGGATGTCATGTGAGACAGTGTCAAAGGCTTTGCACAAGTCCAGGGAGATGACATCAACTGCTCTGCCCCTGTCCATCAGTTCCGTAGCCCCCTCATAGAAGGCCACCAGATTGGTCAGGCAGGATTTCCCCTTAGTGAAGCCATGCTGGCTGTCACCAACCACCTTGTTGGTTTTCATGTGCCTCAGCATGCCTTCCAGGAGAATCCGTTCCAAGATTTTGCCAGGCACAGAGGTGAGACTGACTGGTCTGTAATTCCCTGGCTCATCCATCTTCCCCTTCTTAAAAATGGGGGTTATATTTCCCTTTTTCCAGTCGTTGGGAACTGCGCCTGACTGCCATGATTTTTCAAATATGATGGGCAGTGGCTTAGCAACTTCATTTGCCAGCTCCTTCAGGACCCGCAGATGGATTGCATCAGGTCCCATGGACTTGTATACATTCAGGTTCCTAAGGTGGTCCCGAACCAGATCCTCTCCTACAGTGGGCCCAGGGTCTTCATTCTCACTGTCCCTGCGTCTGCCTTCCAAGACTTGGATGGTGTGGTCAGAGCATGCGCCGCTGAAGACTGAGGTAAAGAAGTCATTAAGAACCTCAGCCTTCTCCAAATCCAGGGTAGCCTGTTCTCCCGATATCTTCTGGAGAGGGCCCACGGTGTCCCTAACCTGTCTTTTGTTGGCAATGTACCTATAAAATCCCTTCCTGTTATCCTTAACATCCCTTGCCAATTTTAATTCTAAGTGGGCCTTAGCTTTCCTAACCTGATCCCTAACTTCCCGGACAACATCCCTGTATTCTTCCCAGGCCGCCTGACCTTGCTTCCACCTTTTATAAGCCTCTTGTTTCCTTCGAATTTTGCTCAGCTGGTCCTTATCCATCCAAGGAGGTCTCCTGGCCCTCCTGATGAACATGTCCTTATATTCAGAACAGAAGAAAAGGAATTAGTGAGCACACTGAATATGTGGTGAGGAGGTTTATGTATCCCTACTGGACCATATATTTGATGAATTTTTATAAAATGTGATTTACAGTATAAGAGTCAGAAAGGCTGCTGTAACATGGGGTTAATCCTCATTTTCACTTTAATGGGACTTGATAATTCATTATAGTTTTGCTTTTCTGATGGTACAGATGAAACTTTGGTACTTTCAAATGAGCAAATCATGATAAATTTAATTGCTGCGTGTGCAGTAAAACTGTTTTTTATATTGGATAAAGTGAAGATTTCATTTTTATCAAATGCATAGCCGCAGAAAATAGCCCCGTCATACGATGCATGATAAAATAGTTGTTAAAAGCAAAAAGTTGATAAATATCAGGAATTTCTCCAGTTGTGCAAAACCAAAATGTTATATTAAGACTTAAAATGGAACAATAGTGATATTCCTGAAAAATTATGCATGAGCATGTTTTAAACGTATATACTGTTCTTTTTTATTCAAAATAGCCGTCATGGACAGCAAGTGTATGTGGATTTGGAGGTGCTGCATAGAAATAAGTTAGTAATTTTTTTACTAGGTAATTCTTTAAAAAGCAGCTGAAAGTGCAAGAAGACATCCTTTGGTAGTGTAACCTACAAGTTGAGTTCCTGAAATAGAAGGCTTGTTACATACAAAAATTAGGTTTGCTCAGCTGTGGATACCTGTAAGTACACCTGCTTACTTTTTTTTCCAGTCATTTCATCTTCAGTGTTGTTATTTTTTTCATTATTGAGCTATTTGTCTGTTACACTAGTCCTAGTTTTTCACATGCTGAAAATCCTTTGGTTCTATGGTTTTAAAAATACAGAATTAAACACCTGTTCTCTGAAAGACACACAGAAAAAAACACTTATCAGCAACTTGCTTCTTTAAAACATCCACCTAATATCTGTAGCAAGAAAGATTGTGAAATCTTTTTGCTTTTTGAAACATCCCTAGTTTTTAGACCATCAAATACTTTTTTATTTCTCTTTTTTCCAATTTGTTGTAACCTTTAAGCATTGTCATTTCCTACTTCTAATATTTTCCTTTTCATTCCTATTCCTAGGGTTCATTTTGATTTGCATTCAAATTTAAAAACCATTCTTTCTTTCCGTGCACCCAGTAGCACTTTGACCAGTACTTACTGCATCACCTTAAAACATCCGTTTATTTTTTTTCTGCTACTTTTTCAACAGAGAAAATAAAATTCCTTTCTCCTTTTCCATTCCATTTTTTTCTCCTTAGAGATCACAAGCTACACTGAATAAACTGCTTTGACTTTTAAATGCCACACTCATTTTCTTTCCTTGCATATTCATTTGCTTGGGACAGCTTTGAGATCAGTACACGTTGCTAAGGACCAAAGGAAAATTTGAATGCATGCTAGCACTTTTAAACTATAACAGATAATTCGCTAGGCTACTGTTTCTACCAACAATCACTTGTATTTCTCATTTATTTCTATTATATGCACTTGCTAAGAAGTGTCAGCTTCCAAATGTGTCAATACCTGAAGCAATTTACTTTATTTTCTCATGAGTATAACCATGCAGTTCATTGTCCTGTATGGAAGCCTACAGCAAATTTTTCTCCATGTTTACCTTGTAATTTAGCGTGAGCTAAAATGCTTACAGCCTAAAAATAGAGAAGGTGATTGAGTAAACAGGAAAGTTCAGGTTGGGTATAAGAAAGAAGCTCTTTACTGTGAGGGTGGTGAGGCACTGGAACAGGGTTACCCGAAGTGATACATGTTGCATCCCTGGCAGTGTTCGAGGCCAGGTCTGACGGAGTCATGGGTGACATGGTTTGCTGTGCGGTATCCCTGCCCATGACAGAGGAGCTGGAACCAGATGATCTTAAGGTCCTTTCCGACCCTAACTACCCTATGACTCTATGAATTATCATTAACTTTTTCACCCAGTGAGTCATTGAATCTGAAACAAGGATATGAAGCTTGAACAACTAATAAGAATCAGCAAAATATTGGGTTGAGGTTTTATTTTAAATAATCATCGCTGTTTTCTTTCTCTCATCATGAAAAATCTGAATCTTGTTAATACAGCACAGAAAACTTTACTGTTTGTTAAATTAAAAAAACCCTTTATTTCAGAACAATTTGTTTTATAGTAAGATAGCTGTGACTTTATGACTGCAAATATTTTCCATAAAGCAAAAATGCATTTTAATAATAGACTTCTGATCAAACATGGACTGTGATGTAGGAGACAAAAGACTTTGATGTCTGAAGTGAAGAATAACAGTACAAATCTCACATTCAATAAAAAATGTCTTTGATTTGGGAAGTGAACAAATCGAATGCATGATAAACAGCCTACTAAGTAAAGAGAGGGAATGACTTTTCCAAAAATACGTTTAGAATTTAAAGTAATGACACAGATTAAAAACTCACTGTATTTTCCATTACTGGAATGTTTTAAAAACCTCCTGCTATTAAATTAAGTGCCATCTATTTATCTTTTAGGTAGCATACATTTTAGATGCTGAGTAAATTAATGTTTATTATTTTACTTGCTAGATTATATATGATTTTGTGCTTGTCATGGACACTGCCAGTAAAGACAAGGTGCAAAACACAATGGTACTATATATAAATAACATAGTACTGCAGTTCATAATGGCAAATAACATACTGATAAGCACACAGGTTCTGAGCATATTCATTAAAATGTATAACTCATAATTAAATTTAATGGGCATGCCGTTTTCAGGGTTTAGAGAATGACATTACAGACAGTAAGATAAAGTATGTAAGAAATACACACTTTCTATAAATTGTGTTCCCAAGTCTGGATTTTGCAAGATACATTGTGGAAAATAAAGATGAAGAGATCATAGTTGTTATGAATTATTTATGTTGTAGCAACAGGACAATATTTATTCTGAGTAATGCACTTGTACCTCTGGAGAGCTGAAATGTATCAAAGCTTGTTTATTGTTAATTTATGATCACAAAACATAAGAAATATTCTATCGTCACAATTTTGGGAATGATCAAAATTTCTTCCTAGAAGATGAAGGGGATGTTTTCAGTAAGGAATTCCACTGAAAAAATACAAGGCTTATGACAAAACAAAATACAAATCATGATCTACTTCTTGCTGGAGCTATTAAAATTAAGTTCTCTGTTCTGAATACCAATATATACCGTGTTCTACTTCTCTGAGTAAGGAAAAGTATGTGTTTGGGTTTTTTGATTCTGCATAGACTAAAAATAAAGAGTGAAATGTTTTGCTACTGGAATTTCTGTAAAATCTGGCATAATTTTATGTGATCGAGCTTGCTAAAGGCAGCGCGGGGGTACTCACTAAAGGTATGTATCACCAGTAAGAAAAACAGACTTTTTCTGAATATTTTATGGGCAAGTACATTTTCAAAGTGTGAACCTCCACCATAACCAACACCAGCAGTTTGCTTAAGAGTTACAATGAGGAGGCAGAAATAGCAATGTGATTCTTTTTTTTTTTTTTTTTGAGGTGCTGTAGTGACTTTCGGGGTCACTGCTGTCTGTGGTTGCCTCACTTGGCTGGTGGCAGAGGACTTTCCATGGAGGACGGCCTTTGGAGGAGCTGCCTGCTGTTTGCACCAACCAAAATTAGAGTTCCCTTCCTTTGCCGAGGAGTAGGCTGATGTCAGGAATCTGCAGTTCTGGTCACCATCTTCCATCACAGAATCGTCCCTCCTGGACTATCACCTTCACTGTCCTTGTGAGATGTCACATTTGAGCTGGGTAAGCAAATTGCTTGTAGCATTAAAGAGAGGTGTCTAAGCACCAGGGTTAGGTGCAGGTGGTTAATTTCTTCCTCTCACCCCATCAAAATATATGTTCTAGTAGATCAGATGTGTACAGAGAGTGGAAATTGCTAGCAAAAATGTTGAAGGAGAGAAATATCTTTCATCTATGTGAATATATTGGCATGACTGACATAGCAAGCAGGATTGAATGGTTCCTGCCTATAAATACAAGCAGAGTCACTCACTGAGAAAGGGAAAGAATTAAATAAAAGTTATATAAAAAGGTGAATAGTTATAACCTGGACATGAATACAAATAACTAAATTAGAAGGCCCTTAGTGTCTTGCTAAAGCTTTCTAGAAAGTAAAAGCTGTCTTTCACTGGAAATGCAGGAAACAAAAGTCAAATAATAAGAGGCTTCTAAGACCGGGATCAATAGTTTCATGAAGGCAGTTTTCTGACACGTGGGTGTCTGATTTGACAGAATAACTTGGGAAATCTATTTCTGTTCAACATGCTTCAGTTTCTCCACGCTCCATGCTATAAGGTTGAATGATTTAACCTCCACCCTGGATTTGGCACTGAAGGAACAATTTTCCAAGGCAGTGTAAAGTCTTAAAACTGGAAATAAGTATTAAGAGATGGAAGGGAGCTTGGTAGACAGAAGCAAAAGTCCCAGAGGGGAAGTGTGGGCTTCAGTTCCTTGAGGATGCAACAAAAGTGTGTTATACAATGCAGTCCCACAGAATTGAAGACTGTCTAGCTGAGGGCTTCTATGGGACTTCCCATGGCCCTGACCATGATCACCTTGCAGCAAGTGTTAGCACCACCACTGTGTGACTGCACAGTGAGCCAGCTTGGGAAAGCAATCCAGCTGAAAATGTGTATCTGTGGGGTTGGGGTATAGAGATTGCCTATATTGGTGATTGAAGATGGTAGTTTTCATGTAGAAAATGTTCCCTGAACTGTCATCTTATGAGGTTCAGGTGGAGTTTGTGGTGACAAAAAGTGATGATGGGAATATCTAGTTGAGGATCCTACATCAGCTGGATAGAATAAACTAAAATCTGTCTAAATTGTTACAGAAAAAATATGGTGAGAAAAAGTTGCAATAGGATGAGTGATAGTTCCTGTCCCTTTTTGCTGGTACAAAGAGAATTGGATTGAATATGCTGAACAGTGACAATTACTGGGTCTCTCATTACAGTTTACTTTTGGTCACATACTTAGAATCATAGAATCATAGAATCATAGAATCATAGAATAGTAAGGGTTGGAAAGGACCTCAAGATCATCGAGTTCCAACACCCCCGCCATGGGCAGGGACACTTCCCACTAAACCATGCCATCCAAGGCTATGTCCAGCCCCACCTTGAATGCCGCCAGGGATGAAGCATTCACAACTTCCCTGGGCAACCCATTCCAGGGCCTCACCACCCTCACAGTAAAGAATTTCTTCCTCAGATCCAATCTAAACCTCCCCTGTTTAAATTTAAACCCATTACCCCTTGTCCTCTCACCACAGTCCCTAATGAAGAGTCCCTCCCCAGCATCCCTATAGGCCCCCTTCAGGTATTGGAAGGCTGCTAGGAGGTCTCCACGCAGCCTTCTCTTCTCCAGGCTGAACAGCCCCAATTTTCTCAGCCTATCTTCATACCAGAGGTGCTCCAGTCCCCTGATCATCTTCGTGACCCTCCTCTGGACTTGTTCTAACAGTTCCATGTCCTTTTTATGTTGAGGACACCAGAACTGCACGCAATACTCCAAGTGAGGTCTCATGAGAGCAGAGTAAAGGGGCAGGAGCACCTCCCTCGACCTGCTGGTCACACTCCTTTTGATGCAGCCCAGAATACAGTTGGCCTTCTGGGCTGCAAGCGCACACTGCCGGCTCATGTTCATTTTTTCATCAACCCACACCCCCAAGTCCTTCTCCGCAGGGCTGCTCTGAATCTCCTCCCTGCCCAACCTGTAGCTTGCCTGGGATTGCTCCGACCCAGGTGGAGGACTTTGCATTTAGCATGGTTAAACTTCATCAGGTTGGCATCAGCCCACCTCACAAGCATGTCAAGGTCCCTCTGGATGGCATTCCTTCCCTCCAATGTATCAACTGAACCACACAGCTTGGTGTCATCAGCAAACTTGCTGAGGGCGCACTCAATCCCACTGTCCATGTCACTCACAAAGATGTTGAACAAGACCGGTCCCAACACCGATCCCTGGGGGACACCACTCGTTACTGGTCTCCAGCTGGACACTGAGCCACTGAGCACTACTCTTTCTGTTGAAAGTCCTCCTCAGGAACTAAGTGTATTTCACCTCATACAGGGACTACTGGGTTAAAACCACACTGTTGAATTTTGTTGAATGCAAAAACTTACAATGAAGGTTTTGAGCACTTTATAAGTTTGCATCTGAGGTTTATTTAAAAAACATCTGTAAAAAGCTGCTTAATGCAACCCAGGAAAAAAATTCAAGATGCATGGTGTCTCATTCTTTATGGAGTTTATAAACTAGGCCTCTGGTTCAGCAACACACACTCTCAAGAGTTTAAGCACATAAACAGGCCTTTCTTCAAAGCACGTGGACAAGACTTTGCAGCACCCGAATGTAGCAAACACTAAGTAATAATCACTAGAAAACAATATATTTGACATAAGTACGTTGAAGTAAGGAGATTAAATTGATACGTATTTACTCACTAGAAATCTGGCATGTAATTTCTTGTATTGTTTTGTACTTTCTGTTCCAATCATCTTCTGACTTGACAAGACCAAAGGAAGCTGTTGAAAAGTTTTAATGAAATTTGACTAGTCTGTGGGTTGGAAGTTGTCAGTGGGATATAAACAGCAAAACCATTAGCAAATTGGCATCAAAATCATGAAATAGAAAATGTGAAGTCTGAAAACTCTTTGAATTATTAGTTTTCAGAATTAAAAAAAAAATAAAAATTGCTGACTCCACCAAGAATTCTGAATTGCTAATGAAAATATCCCAAATCCCTCATTATTCTGCTTCATCTTTATCAAACCCTAATTTCAGTAGAATTGTTCTATGGCATGAAATCCTCATAGCCATTTCAACATTAATGCAGAAGAACTTTTCCAGTATGTATATTATGTGGAAATTACATGTTTTGACCATATAATAGGAGAGCAAGTGAGATAACTTTATGACTGAGCAGTCATAAAGTTAAAAATGTCTGTGAAAAGAAGGGAAGGGGAACAGCCACATCAAAAATCAATTTTTTGAAATTTTTTATCTCAGAATTTGAGAATCTTTTTTACTTTACTTGGACAATACCAAAGACAACATTGAACATGGGGCAAAGAGAACAGGAAAGGATGAGTAGTAATGTAGTGCTGTACTCAAAGGGCGTTCTTAATGGACAAAAAGGATGCTGAAAATTTTGTCAAAATCCATAAATTGACTGGAGCAGAAAATAGAAATAATTTAACATATATCTTCAAAAACACACACAAAAGAAGACGTTGAAATGATAGAGGGAACTGTTATGTGAGCTTTACTCTTATGCATATGATAGCATTAAGGTCAGAATATTAAACAGAGAATGCTTAAATGCACAGTCCTTCTAATTAAATTAGATCAAGAAGAATGGCAAACATAAGGATGTAATTGCAAGAAAGCAATCAAGATGTCCAAACACATAGGCAAACTTGTAAATAAAATGTAAATAAAAGTTACAAAAACTAGTGATTAGAAAGAAAGATGATAAGTGATGCATGCAGTGATGGCATATGTTACCAAGAAATAAGCAGTATTTCTTTGGATATCACGGCCAAAAATGTAATTTGTACTCTTAACCTAAGGATATCTCAAATTAATTAAATGAAGAAAACAATGTGGTATAACTTCTGTACCTGAATGAGACTGAAAAAAACAATGTAAATGTTGTTCTTGGCAGGGAGGTTGGAACTAGATGTTCTTTAAGGTCCCTTTCAACCCAAACCGTTCTGTGATTCTATACAAAATACAAAGAACAGCTGCTCTAAAGAAGGCCATGAATAACTATCCCCCCTCCTCAATTATGAAGCGTGTACGTTCAACCGTGACCGCCTTTTATGTGTGTGTTCTGAAACTTTCTGAGCTTGGTGATCAGAAGACTTCCAGATCTAAAATCTGGAAAGCCTAACCATCAGGAAAACATTCATGTGGTTCATAAAAAGAACCACAAGATAAGATGTGCTTGTCACATGGACAAAAGACAACAACAACAACAGTACTCTGAAATACATTGTTTTTAGACAGGAGATGTTTGAAAAAGAAAAAATTAATCTAGAAACCCAAGAACTAATGATGCTTGTCCTGGGAAAACCAGCTCTTGCTTGAAAAGTCACTCTTACAAGAGGAAATTATTCTCTATTTATAGAAGGGATAGAGTAAGTTTTGTGTTCTTTCACAATATCACTTCTGCAACATAGAATCATAGAATCATAGAATAGTTAGGGTTGGAAAGGACCTTAAGATCATCGAGTTCCAACCCCCCTGCCGTGGGCAGGAACACCTCCCACTAAACCATGCCAAGCAAGGCTATGTCCAACCCCGCCTTGAACACCGCCAACGATGGAACATTCACAACTTCCCTGGGCAACACATTCCAGTGCCTCACCACCATCACAGTAAAGAATTTCCTCCTCATATCTAATCTAAACTTTCCCTGTTTAAGTTTGAACTCATTACCCCTTGTCTTATCAACACAGTCCCTAATGAAGAGTCCCTCCCCAGCATCCCTATAGGCCCCCTTCAGGTATTGGAAGGCTGCTACGAGGTCTCTACGCAGCCTTCTCTTCTCCAGGCTGAACAGCCCCAATTTTCTTATCCTATCTTCATACAGGAGGTGCTCCAGTCCCCTGATCATCCTCGTGGTCCTCCTTTGGACTCGTTCCTACAGTTCCATGTCCTTTTTATGTTGAGGACACCAGAACTGCACACAATACTCCGAGTGAGGTCTCACAAGAGCAGAGTAGAGGGGCAGGATCAGTAAGGAAAGAAGATCCATATGTGATTAAATTAAATGCAAATAACCTATGTAATAGATCAGATAATTCCTTGGCTGACATTTGATACAACACTACTGTATTTTCTAATGCCAATTTTATTCTGTTCATTTGCATTTTCAAAGCAATATGTTCCTATTTAGCAAATTGTCAGACAGTTTCCCATTCAACTGTGTAAAGAAATTATAGCAGACCTTTATTTTTTTTAATTATTGCATCAGGTTTGCAATATCAGAGGAGATAACATGATGCCCCTGGTACCATAAAACATTCAACATTGTTCGTGATAAAAGAGCAGTAAAAAGTAGCATTTCATTAGAGCAGTGCACTTAAAAACACCATGGTTTTAAATGATTTAATTTTAAAAGTACATTGCATTTGAATAATTTGATTACTGTGTAATAACAATGCATAATGTATTTCCAAGTGACTGAATTTAAAAAAATATATAGATTCTGTTCTGCTATACCAATTAAAAAAGGGTTAGGAATTAGAAATTTTCCCTCCAACCTGGCAGTTTAAAACTGTATCTTCATCCTGGAGAGTTCCTTCCTTGAGCTGCATCTTAAAAAGTCAGATCTTGTGCAGTTTTAAAAGAAATCATAGCTGGACACCATGACCTACCTCCTGCCCCATGGAGCTCAGCTGTACACCTTCACTGGGCAACAAATTCCTGCCTCTGCAGTCAGCAGTAGTACCTGTGCCACCTTGAAGGGTGATAAGCAAGCCCTGGTTATGAGGAACACAAAAACAAGCCAACAATTTCAGTGTTTCACAGCAACGGGTATGTTTGGTGAGCAGTCAGACACTGCACACAAGATCATGCTGCATCTTGTGACTGCTAGTGAGAGAGGACACTTTCCAAGGACAAGCATCTTTCAGTTCAAATAGACAGCATTCTTCACCTTAGTCTCAGGAGTGTAATATTTTTACATTTGGGATAGTTGCTCATCTTCCATCTGCGGGGCAGGTTAGATGTCCCAGGCAGAGAACCACATCAGCATAGTGCACCAGTGCCTATCAAGAGGCTTCTAATAGGAATCTCTCCAGTTTCAAATAAGAGCAAGCCCTGGGCTACCAGATAGAACCAGGAAAATAGAAGGATGCTTTAAAAACTGTATTCTATTTCCCTTCCTCTCTTTTTTTTTTTTTTTTTTTTTTAATAGCAAGTTCATCTGACAGTGACAACTGTAATATTTTAGCCCATATTGAAATTAGCTTATTTATTTTGATCACAGGACAGAAAAATAAACAAGTAGTGGAAAAGAGAAAGATGTGGAGCTAAAAGAACCAGGCAAAGACATTCACCACTTTATATCTGTTTTCCAGAGGCAAGGAACTGTCAGACTTGCTTCTCAAGTGCCACCACAAGATTTCTGTTCCACCCCTTCAAAGAACAATTTGTATTCATAGACAATATTTAAAACCAATCCAAAGCAAACTGATGTATGAAGGGTTTCTTTGATATAATTTCATGTAAAGTTTTGAAATATTACCATCTTAAAACAGGAAATAAATACGGGGCTTGTTCTTTTACCTCTACCTACAGGCCATCTCTTTTCCTCAATTTCTTTCCTAACAAATATCAATGTCTTAATCTCACTGCTTGCAAGCTTGAACCATAGTTCATCTTTTAAATGTAACCTGCTGTAGAACATAACTCCATAGCTCCCACCAAAGAGAACAACTCCTCCAAATCACTTAATGCAGAAACAGCTATGCCTCAAGGCAATCAATAATAAATATTGTTAAATATTAGCCAGTCAGGGTTGTATAAAGCTTCACATATTTCACCACTACCACTGAACTAAACCATATATAATTCTATCCCAAAGTACAAGTTACTTCTCTTTCAGATTAACTGAAAGAATTGATCTGTAATCAGACCGTCTCATAATTAAATCTTTGTGGGAAAAAAAAAGTGTATAAATCTGTGATGAAAAGCTGTCCTATAAAGTAAAAACACATGCAAAGAGCATTACTCAGCAGACTGTCAAATAGCAACAAATGTTTAAGAAGAGTTTTAGTTTAATCCACTTCTAAATGCACAAGCAATAAAAACATTGCAAACTCAAAGTGTGGAATTTAAAGCAAGCTTTTTGAATGAAGGAGCTCCTGACCATTGAGGACATTTGAAGACTAAGGTCATCCACTCTGTTCAGCTTTTAGAGCTGGTTGGCTTTCAATTCCTGTTGGTATCTTTGAGGCTGCTGAAGTCTCACTGAGGCTGTTATATTTCTGTGACCCTAGGAACTTGTCTGCCCAGTGGAAATGAGCATCAAAATGTTTTTGACTAAGGTTTCCAGAAAGCTTTTATGTTAAATCTCAATTATACTTACATTTTAATGTGTGGTTTGTTCTCTTTCTGTGCTGATAAATTTTAGTTTACTAAATAAGAAAAAAATATTAATGCAAATGGGAATATTAGTTTCCCTTCACTTGGATTCTCAGAGTATCTCAGCCAGTTTCAGAAAGTTTTGTCTAATTAGGATGGAGCAAGTTAAGGATTTCCTGAAAGAAAATCTCAAGGAAAGCCATCTAGTAGCTAGTATTCTGTCTAAGTCAAGTCCTGTGATTCAGTTTTCTAAACCTATTTCAAAAATAACTAGCAATCACAGAAACCACAGTATCCATACAAGCTGTTAAATTTGAAATACTAAACTAGATGTTCTTCTAACAGTTGAAAAAATATCAAAGTGTTCCTTTTGTAAACCTGCAAAACATTTTGAGTTTTGTGAAATTTTATATCTATATTTTGTTGGGTTCATGATTGCTACTCCGGCTGTTGTCTGTGGTTTTAGTGGATTTCAATGAAAAGTGAAAAAACTTGTGAAAACCTTTACAATATTATTTTTCTGCAGTTGACATTTGGAGAGTTTCAAATAGTAATATGATTATCTGATAAGTTCCACATCATTATTGTCATGCATGATTTCTGAGAGCCCCAGTCTGTTCTCGGATATCTTACACTTGTTACCTGCAGAATTTTGCAGAAATTAATTCTATGGTGGAACACTTATCACCCTATTTGAATGCCTAACTTAAAATAAGAAACAGCTGTTCTAGGAAAAGAGAAATTCTTGAAGTCTTCAGAAGACATGGAACACTTGGGGCATACTTGAGTATTTATCAAGCTCGATTTCTGAGAAATACTTAGTAATTATTTGACATGATGGGACCCCTTTGTATTTAAAAAATAAAACAAGGTGATTTTTTTCTGTATTTAAGATGCGTTTGTCATTACATTGTAAAAATTAAATTGCATGCTGTAATACAGTTTAGGATAAATTTGGTTATCCTAGCATGGACTGTTGAGGTGGAGTGCTTGGGCCAAACACCACCTGTAAAACCTTGATGGAGACCTTCATGATTAAGTGGTGCCTGTAATGACTGCCAAAATTGAGGGACAGAAGAGTCAGAGGATTAATGTCAAACCACTCAGTAGCACGAGAGTCCTAGGAGGTAGGAGATCAAAGAAGGGAAGCCCAAGAAAATGGAACTGCAAAATTTCTGTCGTATACGAAGATGCCATCAAGGCTGGTGGTCATACCATTATGGAGAGTAATAAGGGCTACTGGAACAGGGATTCTGTGAAATAGCCCAGTATCCCCTTGGAGATACATACATAGACTATGCAGCTGTTTCTAATTTTCTCCCAGTCTAACTCTCTTGAAAGCAAAAAACCCAAATAAACAAAGAAGTATCATTGATCTTTGTTAAGAATATTCATAATATAATAGTAGCTGTTGTCCTTAGAAATGACAAGCACTTGAAAGAGATTGACATGTTAAGTAGTTGGTGAAGTTAATCTGTGTTATAAGGGTTTCAGCTGTAATTGTATCTTGAAAGTGGTATGCTATTTATGCTGGTGGCTGCATTTGGTATAGTGTCATCTGGAAATTACTGGAGGCAATACTTCGTTCAGTTTTGTGTGGGTTCTCTTTGGAAATTGCAGTAACTGCATAAACCCGCTGAGTAATCTGAATTCTACCATCTTTGCTGAAACTATCACATTTGTTTAGAAGAATTGTTTCCCCATTTAAAAATTTTCAATGTCAGATGTTTGCCAGGTCTCTTATGAATTTGAAGGGTCACTGTCAAGCATCTGCCTTTTTTCCATAAATTCTCTGATGCAAAAAAAATAACAATATTCCTTCACATTGCTTGAAAAAAGTGCAATGTGAGAAACAAGATATAAGACATGCCCCATCTGAAGTTTTCCCATGGTTAAACCCATAAGTATATTTTGATAAGTGCTTGACTAAAATGGCATCAGTAAGTATTGCTGTCATTTTGGAAATGTGTGGCATTCTGAAACGCAATAGTGGGAACTTGCATTTACCCTGAGAAGGAATTTCCCCTTCTCTTTCCATTTGCTTGTTTTGCATAAGAAAATGAGCTTTAATACGGGAATGTTTGATAGAAATAAATTAGTGTCATTTTGTTTGACAGTTTTCTTAGTTTTCTCGATCTGAAGTAAAGAAAGAAAATAGAAAAGCAAATTACGATGCTCTCCCACATTGCGTGAAACTCTTTTGCCACTGTAAAATCACAACAGAAGAACACTATTTCAATAATCTGTTATTTAAAGATGCTCATTAGCACCTTTGTAAATTGCAGCATTGCCAGTGCTGTAATTTTGCATATAGAAGAGCTATGATAGGAAAAAAAGCATGTGCCTTGTTCAATTCAGAATTTAAATGCTCTCTGAGTAGTCTAAAATGAATTCTGTATCATGCAACTTACATTTTCAATAAAAAGTCATCTGTGATAGGGATTTATAGCGCTTATAAGGGATTTGTTGTCTGAATAAACTAAAGGTTATAAGGGTTTTGAAAGCAAATAATGAAAGTTCATGTGGGCAGTTCTGTGAGAATAAGAGTCAATAGACCTTGAGTGAGCCTTATACTTCAGCAAAATACGTTTTATTTGCTCAGTTACCCATCTATGGTACTTCTTGCTCAGTACCCATTTACACTATTACTGTACTCAGTCTACTATCAAATTCAATAAACAGGAGTTTTTCATTTCAGAATGATGATCTTTCTTTCAATCTATTCTTACTTTTTTTTTCACACCATCATGAATTGAAAACAAAAGAAGTTACACATAAAATTTGAAAAATGTCAACTATATAATTCTTAGGAATTTTATACATTATTACTTATGCTGGCACATTTATCTATTTATCTATTAATTAATTATAAATTAGATTATTTTTACTGAAACATTTTTTCTAGGATTAATAAAGGAGAGAAGGCCTGGATCCCTTAGTGAGTAATTTTATACACTGGATACAGTTGGAATTAAATTTTGTTTTGCAGCTCAAGAAACATTTGATTAGCCAGTTATTGCAGAAATACAAACAAAACTTAGTCTATACCATCTTAGTGCACAAATTAAATCACAAAGGATGGCCATTAACCAATTGAAAAAGATAGCAGTTTGGATGCCACACTTCTGTTCTTTGCAGCAGAGATTATCTGAAGAGCCACTTAGGGTAAGCTTTTTGTATTTTTTTTTCCCTCCAATTCCTGAACTCCTCTTAGTCTTGTGAATTTTTCCTCATAAATTTTTGTTAGATAATTCTTTATGGCAGAGATGATAAGTTTGTACTGTACTTAGTATAATAGAATCTTACTCTTAATGGAGTGAAGGTATTGGTTGTTGTCAAGATGGAAAGACAACAATGTAGTTTTAATATTTTATTTCACAAATATAGTGAGAATTTACATAATCTCTAAATTAGCAACCACAAGTGCTAGAAAGTGAAATGATGCACTATAGAATGAGCTGGTTTATACTTTTACCTCTTGCACACCTCAGCATCTGTTACTTAGTGGTTTTTCTCAAAGCAGACTGTGCAAAATAGACCTCTGGCTCAGCTAAGTAATATTGAGTAAGCTTTATAGTACGCTTTTGAGGGCACTTTTGTGGTATTTGTCTGTATTGTTACTGGTTAGAACAGTAATTTTAAGTTCACATAAAAAAATAAACTTAAAAAATCCCAGTCTATCCTAACATATTCTCAGAATCTTCCATGTAAAATTCAAAGGGAATGAAATGAGGACAAAACTGCAAAGAGAACTCTTAAGGAAAGCAGAAGTATAATTAAATTTATGCTGCATGGTACTGTGCATTCTACTGATAAAATCTGTGGTATTTTCAGTGTGAGCAGTTCAGGCAAAGAAAAATAGCCTATGTGAATATTTCAAAGAAGTGCCAATCAGTGTAAATTAAGTTGCAGTCCTTACTAATTTTAAAAAATCTTGGATAGTTACATCCATGGCTAACAAAAGGGTGAAGGAGGAGTGCCGTTTCTCAGCACAGTATAGAAATTGTTCACTGGCCATAACTTCTGAGTCAGTCAAGACCAATTCACTAATATGGAATGTACTGCCCTTCTGCATTAGATGATCTCAAACTTTATTTTGAAATTCTAATATATGCATTGTTTCTACCTCTTCTGTTAATTATTTTATATTTACTTAAAGCCCGGTTTCAAACAAAGGTGAGCTGTGTGCCTCAAGAATGAAAACCTGGCATATAAAATGAACGAAGTCAGAGAAGAGGTAGATAAAAAATTGCTTTCGGTTACATATTGCCAAAAAAGGGAGGGGGCATATTCTCTTGCCTCCACAGAGTAAGGCAAGAAATTGAAAACAGGGACGAGTGATGCAATTATTGAACCTCATCAGTGGAGTACTGTTAGATTTGATTCTCTCAATAAAGGAATTATACTCATGTATTATAGGAGTTAGATAAAAAAGTCAGAGCTTACTCAGTCAAAATATATCTTTGTAAGTAACTGTGGGATTGGAGAGTATTTTTTGAGTGAAATATGAGTTTTGAACATTTTCATATCTGT
This sequence comes from Amazona ochrocephala, assembly GCA_039720435.1. Classification (NCBI taxonomy): domain Eukaryota; kingdom Metazoa; phylum Chordata; class Aves; order Psittaciformes; family Psittacidae; genus Amazona; species Amazona ochrocephala. Next base: position 71,782,381 of record CM077879.1, read on the forward strand.
AGATGGTCACAGTGTAGCCCTTTAAGAAGATGGTGTGTTACTTGCCAGCCCCTTGAGAATTTCTTCTATTCTTTGTCAATATTTTTGTAAAAGAAATTCAGAAATTAGATTTTCAGTAACCCACAGATTTAGCCACTTTGGTTTTAGTTAAGAAGTGATGTAGATTTCAAATATCAGATCTAGCTGTCAGAAACCAAATAAGCACTTCTAATTTGTGTCTTCTCCCATGCCTAATGATCTCTGCTTCATCATCGTCCTTCTGGTAACGCACCCTTTAAAACATTGCTTTGTTAAAGGTTTTCTTAAAACCATTGGTAACAGCAGTTGAGCCCAAACATATTCCTATAACATTTTATTCTGTCACTGGTACCATTTTAAAATATTACTTTGAGAGATCACATATTACATTATAGTCAACAAGTAAAGTAGTACCTTGCTGCATTTTTTCCTGATTTAAAATGCGTTATATTCTGTCATCTGAACTCAAATATGTTCTGAGAAATCTTTAAATGTCATGACTATGTCTTAAGCATGTTGGGTAGATTAAGGAAAGTAGGAAAAAGTTAAGAAAAGTTTTTTTCAGCAGTTATTTGTGAATTCTTTTTAGATATTGGGAGGATGGATGAAATAATTTCAAGAGTATTTCTCGCTTCCTTCCAAAACTACTGCCGTCACCCAGCTGTAAGTTTCAGTCATTTTTCTTGCAATTTGAAAGCAGCATGTTGCACAGTATTGCTACACTCACAATCTTATTTATAGGCAAAAGAAAGCACACCTTGCCTATATATACACATGCACATAGAAATTTATAAATTCTAAGTTAAAATTGTTGCATGCACACTTCTCAGTACACACTGCTTAGATTTTACCCCTTTTCTTAGGTGCTATGCTCTACTCTTCTTAGTCCTGACCTCAGACAGTCAACAGAAATATTACTGTCACAGCATAACTTAGTAAAACAATAACACAGGCAGTTTGTGAAAATTTGAGACACGGCAGATCTGAGAAGCCTGAGCTCTGAGACCTGACAAATTCACTACACAGCATATAGCTAGTTACTAGAAGTCACAATACTGTATCACAGGACAACATGGTACAAATATAAGGCCTTCACATGGACTCTGGTTCCATTTCTTTTGTAATGCAGTGTATATGCAGGCAGTTGTTAATACATTTTGGCAATACTAATTTTCATAACATCTCTGTTACCTGTCAAGTGATGGCTGATGACAGGTATCTCTTGATGGCTGGTGAACTTTGATCATCTTGGTGGAATAGCTGCATTGTTCACCAGAGACACGAAGATGCAGTATGCCTCAGCTAGGTAGCATTTGGAATTGCAAGGATTACAACTGTTTACTGATGCGGATATAAATAGGTATTTTTGTGTGGCATAAGCTTGTTTTGTTTTTTATACAGACAAGTATTTAAATGCAGTTTCCTGAACCTTACCAGTAGGATGATTTTTTTGGTAATGTTTTAAGATACTTTATCATCTCAGTATGAGATTTTTACAAGTACATACTTAGTGAATGTTAGAAGCAATTTTACCCTTCCTTTTTTTGGCCACAACAATAGACTTTTATTATTTTTGATACATACTTCTGAAGATGTATATCTCATGGCATAATCATATAGGCTCTTGCTGCCTCTATGTCTACATCTTGATATATGTTTAAACACATATTCTTGTATATACATTTATACTCTATATATGTTCATAGAAGTCAACAGGGTTTTTGTGTGTATATGAAGAAGAAAATCTTAGATTATACAGAAATATCATCATGAAACAGCCATCAACCCAGTGAATGTAATAGCTCTTGAGTAGCAAATACTTACTGACCACAGTGTGTATAGTTTCTTAAGATTACGTTATCTATATACTGTGTAATTATATATCCCCCCCAAATATAAATGATCAAGCCTAAGTCCAGATTTCAATTTCTTTTAAATAGGTAATATAATAACCCAATAATTCACCAGGTTTGTATCTTACAAACAGACAAGCAAATGTAATTAGTGGAAGTGAGTATCAAGCAGGTCTGTGTAGGTTATAATGAAGGTAGAAGGAAACATGGTTATGAATTACCATAATCCATAACTATGATTGAAATATAACTGATGCAAATGAAAATACCTTTTACAAATAACTTGAATCCTGGTTGAATAACAGTATAGTTTAAAATCCAGATTTTTAAGAGCAGTTGTATATTAATACAGTCCTATATTTTGACTTGGTATAGTTGACACCTTCTGAAAACAATAATGCATATTTACTTTAAGAAAGCAGAGTCTGGCCTTAACAGTTACTTCAAACAAAGTGTGTAGGTCAGTATGACTATGAAGCAGTCTGTCAATGAAATGGCAGTTAGTAGTTCTGGAATGACCAAACAGAATTCTGCAGCTTAGTATTCTAAATATTCCATTTGGAAAATTAAGCTGTGTCTATGTATGATTTTTTCTAGCAACTGCCTTTGAAACAATAAGGCCAGTGGAGATTTAGAATTTTATGTTAGTATAAATCTGACTATTCATTGTGTATACATTTCTTAATACACCAATAATGTAAAATCATTTGAGAGATATATAACCTGGGGAAAAAAATTTAGTGTAAGCTCTTGTCCAGTTATGGCTATTAGTTGCTTAAAAGTTCTTAGAAAAACATCTAATACCCAAAAGCTGTCTTCACCAATTATTTATATGGTCTTGATTTTAGATAATTTTCCAAAGAAAAAACACATTAGATGTGTTAGCAAACACATCTAAAGAACTTCACTGAAAGAAAGGAGAGCAAAAAATTCTGGTAATTCAGGCATCAGCAAAAAAAACTGTGATGACAAAACCAAAGGAGCAAGCTAAGTGATCACGAGTATAACTGTATTTCTGTTAGAGTCAATAGTGATTTAACAATGCTTTTGGAAATCATGTAAATAGAAACTCAAAAAACTTAAAATTCAGCAGCTGATTTTCATAAAAGCTCTTTTGCAGTCATAGCTCCCACTAAAGAAAAGCACCACAATGAATTGCAAAAATTATAATTATTATTATTATTTTCAGAACTCAAATCTATGAACTGAAAATAGCACAAAATTAAAACAACAACAAGAGCAAAAACACTTGTAGAGGGGAGGTAACAATACAAGAACTCATGTAGTTTGTTTCTGCTGAGAACACAAATTATAACTTTGTCTCCTACAACATCTGATCTGGATAAAGTGTTCATCTATGAGAATGTAATTGTGATATTGATGAAAAAGCGGTCCCTGAATTAGGTGTCCAGTGGACAATTCAGTTTCACCATAGTTTGTAAGGTACTTATTTCTGTTCTGTGTTGGAATGAAAATAAGCCTTTCCAATATTTCTGTATTAAATATGAACTGAGTCTTCATGGTTTTACACCTCAGTGAATCCCCCTATGTTATCTTCCAGATTCCACACAGACTTGCAGAGCAACATTGAAGCCTACCTTCCCTTTTCTCTCCACCCTAGGATGTGGCTTCAGTCTCTGCTTCAACATGATACTATGAATTTCACACCCCGCACTGCGCTGCTTCTGTGATTCTCTGATTTCATTCTACGTAGTTAAATCCTAGTGACTCAAACAGCAAGGCACTGGTCTTGTCTGCTTGTTTGTGATTGGCACTCATTGTTAACCCTTGAAGGTGATCTGGATCAGTCTGTTAATGGTGGGTCATCTACTGTTTATCCCCAGTCAAATGTCAGTCTGTAATGTAATGCACATCCATTTTTTGAAATCTTCTTTGTCTGGTCCTAGAATTTCACTTCTGCCAAGATCTACTTCTATCGAAAATACTATGATCCTCTCTAGCCAAAAAGTTATCTTGTACTCTTTCTGTAGCAAAAGCAACAGAAGCAAAAGGTGGTGTTTTAAGCAGCCTCGATAGAATGCTTATGAAGTGGCCGAAAATAAGAAAAGATTCAGGAAATTTTAAGTTCACTTGTATTTCTGTAACCAAGATGAAATAAGGATTGAGGAATCAGAAGATGGAGAAATAAAGACTGACAGGACAGAAACCTCTTGAGACAAAGATAGGCTCATAGCTTTTACCACATGTACTTTGGAAATTTCTTTCTAGATAGTATTTCAATCAGGTCAACAAATTTAGGCATTTCAAATTACAAGGAAGTTGGCTTGTGTCATTTGATTTTTATGATGTCTTTTATAAATCCACAAAATTTTAATGCTGTGAACATAGAAAGAGTAGAAGTAACTATATATGGTCATAGGAGGAGAAATATCAGCTTTTTACTATATAGTGTGCTTTTTTGTGTGTCTGGTACTACTGGATTTAGTCCTGAATGATAGGTCCATTTCTGCCCTCAACAGCAATTAATTACAGTGGACTGACAGTCCTAAAGCTAGTGCATACAGCATGATTCACGTCTAGGCAGAAATTCCACCTCTATTCTATGTACAAATATAATGAATGAACTATTGTTGTCTATAGAAGCTTATTATCTAGGTTATACATGTAATATTGCTGTGACACAGAAAAAAAAAAAGCTGAAGTTGAATACTGCTTAAAAACAAAGACTGTAGTATTTACAGCAGTCACAAAAGCCTTATTTGCTTATTTCCTCTTCCTTTGGATGTGTACTTCTGTCATAAAAGGAAAAATCTAAAAATACGTGAAAAACCCCTAATCAACAAAACTACTTGCCTCTTAAAAAGAAATAAGGAGGTCTTTGCAGTGCCTTAACTGAGTCATTCATTGTCACAGAAGCTGCTAGTTTTAATTTTCCTGTCTTTGGTATAATCTTTATAGATGTCATAGATAATAACAACATTATCAGAATTATCAGAAAAGGAGTGTCAAATTGCTTAAAGAAGTATTTCAAAATATTTCATATTACCTAATTTTATTGTTTAAATTGAGAGATAAGTTCACTGTGTGCTGGACATGCTTTAAGAATTGCACATTTCATGATAGTTTCTTAGGTTCAGACCTACGTATCTTTGAATGTCTTGCTGTTCAAGACATGATCACTCAGTGTCTTGCATTGATTTTAAGAGGAGAAGTATTAATTAGAATAAAAGCTGCTTTGTATTCAGCCGGTGTGTAATTAAGCATATCTGTGACAATCTTAAGGACCTTTCCAACCGTAACTATTCTATGCTTCTACGATTCTATCTGTGCATTACCTATGAAGAAACTTGTCTAGTGTCCAATTTACTTTTTTTTATATGTAAATTTGGTTTGCATGTATAGATGGGATATAATGAATATGTGTGCATACAGGTGTGCAAATTTATATGGATATAAATTCCATAAAATTATAAATATGAAAACCAAGTATAGATTTAGGAGACTAAGTTGAGTTTCTCATTAAATTATAGTCTGTGTTTTCAAGATTAAAAATAACTCTGATGTGGGGGATATAAAGGAAGGGATGTCTGTAATATGTTATTTTTACAATGAAGTGGGCAAAGAGAAGGGAAAGTGTTCATATGAAGAACTTCTTTGTAAAACACATTCCTTGCCCTGCATTATAGGGGTGCCTCTGACATCCATCCTTTAGATCCAAGGTCTAGAAGAACTTCAGTGCATTGCAATGGAGGTACGGAAAAATAATGATAGCTATTTCACTTAATAAGTTTGAATAATGGACAGTAAATAATAGTTATTTGCCTCACTTCCATTGGCCAAATTGGAGTAATTTATGTCTTGCTCACTTACAGAGTTCTTTCTGCAGCACTTCACCCATCTCAAATCAGCCTTCACTCATACAAAGAGAGAATGTAATTGTATGTGAGAAAAAAGGCACCTGCATCAAACTGATTGTATGTTTATCTTTGTTTAAGTCCTTATTTCGTATTTTTGAGAGGGTGAGAAAAAAAATAGGTAGTTATTGTTTAGCAAAAGTACATTTTTTCCCCTGAGAATTCAGTATAATTCTGATTAACACAATATCACACAGAATAGTAAGGGCTGGAAAGGACCTCAAGATCATCGAGTTCCAACCCCCCCGCCATGGGCAGGGACACCTCCCACTAAACCATGCCATCCAAGGCTATGTCCAACCCCACCTTGAACGCCGCCAGGGATGAAGCATTCACAACTTCCCTGGGCAACCCATTCCAGGGCCCCACCACCCTCACAGTATAGAACTTCTTCCTCAGATCCAATCTAAACCTCCCCTGTTTAAGTTTAAACCCATTACCCCTTGTCCTCTCACCACCTGGGGAACCTGACAGTCTAACAGTCTTGTGTGTTTGGAGGTATACAGGGTGATGGTTTGTTTAAAGAGGAAAAAAAACTGGATCAAACAGTAGCACATTAATCACAATGGACAGTTACAGAGTGTGTTCCTAAGAGATACACTTGATTTTGCTGAAAGTGAGCTCTTACTGTTCACATCACTGTCATTATAGACGGAATTCAACTAATTCTTCTAGAATGAAACAGAGGTTTATAAAATAATTATTAGTGAGGAATAGCTTTCGAATACAATACTTCTTTAGAGCTTGCTTTAAAGAGATTAAATGAGAAAGATTTACATTACATGCATAAAGATGAGGGATTTGAAACAATGCCGTAAAGAAAAAAAATATTTTTTTACTTCTTTCTGATGAATAAGTGTGCCAATTAAATAGAAATAATTAAGAGGAATAATTATGTCAAATATGTTTCAGACGCCAACAGTGCAAGGTGGGTAAGTGGAAACTTGTTTTCAGAAAATTCAAGTTTGATTTGTATCTGCTGCTGAAAGATTAGGCAATTCTTTTTGGTAACACTGTGTATTATTAATTATAGTCAGACTGTGGTTTATTGGATAGCATGGGTAAAGAAGCAACAAAACTTAGTCTGTGTGTAGACCAGTCCAGAAAAGAAAAGAAATTAACTCTGTGAACCCAAAAGCCCACTTTCCACACTGTCCTTTCTTCAGTGGTGAAGAAGTATAGAAGAGAATAGAAGTGTTTGTCACTTCCTCTTCAGATGTTGAGTTTAGTGGGTTAGTGAATATGTAGGAAGGCAGAAGGGAAGAATAAATCACGCTGCTACCCAGTTTCTGTACTTAGCATTGCATTCCTATTTTGTTAGGCAAGTTATTCAGTTAAAAAGAGTAGTCCCCTGAACCAGGAATAAAAAGTGATAAGAAGTAGCAAAGGGAGGGACAGAGGGGCCACAACTTGCTGTGTGGTGGTTATTGTGGTTTTATGTTGTTTGTTTGTTTGTTTTTGTTGGTTTGTTTTTTTGTTTGGTTGGTTGGTTTTGTTTTTTTTGTGTTTTTGTTTGTTTGTTGTGTGTGTGCTTTGTTTGGTTTGGTTGTTTTTTTTGTTGTTGCTGCGTTGCTTTTTTTTAGCAGCTATATTTCTTCATTCCTTTTTGAGTTAAGAAAAGGTGTTTTTTGAAGACTCGCACTTTTGCTCCACTTTCTGAATAGTTTATTGCAATTGTTTTGTCTTTCCTATGTGGGAATCCCTTGCCATTATGCACTACTTCATGAATGGATGAAAATAATCCAAAAAAGGAAGTGTCAAAGAACAATGAGATGAGGAAAAGGAAAAAAAATTCATTTTAATATTTTTATTATCTCATGAGCTTGAAACTGGGAATTCTTTTTCTTTTTTTTTTTTATGTTTACGAAACCTCCTTATTAAAAACAAGGATCCATTTAACTACTGTTTAATAGTCTCACTTGAAAGACTAATATTCTGTCTAATAAGATACAAAAATAACTTCAAAGAAGCAATTTTAGGCATATATATATTTTAGATAGCTGGATGTCTTGCCTAAAGAAAGATCTTTGGAAGCCTGCCTAGGAAGTATAACTACAGAGTCATGATTGAAGGTCAACCCTGAATTTGCCATGTACTTTCTTACTGCTGTAGTCACAGCTGCGTAAATAGACTAAGATGTAATGGAAGCCACCCTTTTAGGAATGGAGAGTGACTGTTGTGTTGCATACTGATTTGGAAAATATCTTAGATGTCCTGGTTGTAGATATTGCTGTTGAAATATTATTTTGAGAAGGCAAAGGTGAACCTGAAACTGTAGAGAAGGAGATGATTAAGTCAAATTAGGGGCAAAGTATATTCTGCTGAGGTGGATAAAAAAAGCCAGAAGGCATTTGTTGTAGTACCTACAATACAGAAACGAAGTTCACAAATTAGAAATTATCTGGAAGGAGAAAAAAAAAGCCATCAGAATGATTTGAGAATTGGAAGTTCTGAGGTATAGACTGAAGAGATCAATTCTTTTACTCTGCTTCATCTGTCTAAGCTTAGTTTGGGAGATAATTTTATTTTAGTATATTAACACAAATAGGAGAAAAAAAGATTTTTGTTGATAGGTAGCCCTTCAGTCTGAAGAAAAAGTCATAGCAAGATCGATTGACAAACAGTGGTTCTCTGGTTAAACTAGAAATATTATAAAGGGTTTTTCCAGTAATGGTAATAAAACACACAGTGAATTCCCCACTCAGGAAAATCTTACAAGTAGACCATATATAATTTTAGAGGTTGCGATTTAAGTTCAGTCAAAAATTTGATGCAATATTTACTTGACATGTACTGTGCATAAGCTCAGAAATGATTTTAATAGTCCCTACTAGGCTTACAACATACAAATCTTTATATGAAATATAATACCATGGTTCTATGCCAATCTAAAGTTCATACAATGGTATGGAGATCAATTAAGATCAATTACAGAAGTAAAATTAAGAGCAATTAGAATAATTTATAAGCACAATGTATTAATCAGAAGGTTGGTGGTATCTGAATTCATCCAGATAGGATGCTACAAACATAAGAATAAAAAATATTGTAGCACTCCAGGGACTTATTAGAGCTGGATAACATTTGCAGGACTGTGAGAAAACATATTTAAGTGAGATTTTTCAACTAGTGCTGAACCCTGGGACTTGAGGACATGAACAAACAATGGAAACAGGCAGGAGACCTTTGGAAAATAAAAATGAACAAAAGATGAAAACTGTCCAGCCTTTAGAATACAAGTCAGGAGAAATTAGCATACTGTTTATCTGCTTGCTTTCCAAATAGGAAGGAAGCTGATAGTTACCCACTAATTAATTTTATGTTTCCTCATGTCTCTCCTTCACTTTCCAGCTCTTTAACATAAATATTAAGTCTGTGAAAACCAAAAATGTATAAATAAATCAAAGTAGCCATGGCTGAATTATTTGTAGCTCCTACAGTTATATGTTAAAAACCATTTTCAATCTGGTATTAGTATGAAGAGGTTAAGTCATCAAAAGGATTAAAACCATTTCCGGATCTTAATAGGAATGGATAAATACAATTTTACTTTGTTAAATATAAACACAGATGTTAACAACAGTCTATATCACTACTTTTTTTTTTTTATTCTATGTAATTTTTGATATTACAAAAGACATTGCATGGAGAAGACAGCATGCACTGTTTGTGTGGTAAGCTAAGATCTCACCTTGAAGCTTTCATGCTCTGGACTTTGTAAATCTTCAGATAAGACTTTCCAGAGTGTTGCTCTTGGACTGTGTGCACCTCTTTCCATAGGAATGTGGAAAAAGTTGAGTAAGGTGGAGGAAATCTATTCAGGAGATGACAGTGAGTTTCAGACAGGAAAGGGATAGGCAAAGCAGTGAGAATAAGTGGTTGTGATGGTTTAACATTGGAAGAACTGAATTGTTTTGCAACATCCAGGAAACGTTTTTAATGCATCTGTCTAAGCAGATTTACATTCTAAAGAGTTGTATGTTCTTTTAAAACATTACCTTGGATGTGTTGCTATATTGAAAATTCAGTTCTTGCTTTGTGCAAAGTTAGTTTTTCATCCTAACATTCATGTTGTATTTGTAAAAATGAATACTGTTGAGATGATTATACTCTAAAAATTAGGACAGGTCTAGTAAAGAAAACTACTGGAGGTTGGAATTTGGTATAACGAAGTAAGGTGATTTCTTTCCACTCAAAAGGGAAATCTTTTCACATACTAAGGAAATTACATAACTTTGAAAGGATTTATTGAATGCTATATCATATTCGTAGCTTAAAAAAAAAAAAAAAGTTTTGGTAAAATCCTGGAGGTCCAGAGGGAAGTACTTCATACCCTTTATATGCGCATTTTGGTAAAAAAAAAAAAGAAAAGAAATGACAGGAGGCTGAGATCAGTCATAACAAAGCTACATCAGAAAAGTGTGGTGAGAAATGGAGTTTGGCATTTTGCTCTAGAGTTTCGGCTGCCAATTGTGTAATGAAAGAGTCTTGTTACTTATGTCCGCCACAGAACTGTAGAAAATACTTCTGCTGTTTCACAGCAGGACTATGTGACAGAATTAAATGTCATCTGAAGTTTTAAAGAAGTCTTTCAACCCCAGTACTTATTTATTCTCTCATTAAATTAAATTAAATTAAATTAAACCTGTACTGAAACTTTGTATTTTCTTAATGTTTTGCAAACATCCAGGCCTACTCAGAAAAAAACCAATATAGCCAAATACATTTGAGAGAGGCTGATTGGAAGGCTGATTGGAAGGGTAGGTATCTATATAAGTAGATAACACAAGTATTAAAGGCGCTGATTTTGTACTGTGCACTGAAGTTTCTGGGTGCAGCAAGATACCAGAGTACATGCCAGAGATGGGTTGAAGTATTCAATCCATTTCACCTTCATGCATTTGCTATCCATCTGTCAAATCCAGAAATAAAGTGCATTGTACTTGAGGAAAACCTGTGGTACAAGCTTGTGGTACAAATATTGTTGTATGAACTAGTGCTGGTGCAAACCTGCAGCACAAACAATACATTTCGACAAAGATCCAGCATTAGGTTATCCTCTCAGCAAAGGGAATTTTAAGTGTGTAATTTCTACAGAGGTAATCTTGGTATAACTGGAAAGTGAGAGAGGTAATGGCAGAATACTAACCCTTGGAAATAAGTACCTCTTAATGACAAATTCTTTATAAAAATGCAGTAGAATATCAGGGTAATTCTTTCTGATTTGAACAGGAATTAATATCAGCTTTATTTTATCTTTCTGTGGGATAGCTTTATAATGGAATTTTTTTGATAATGGAGACTGATTCCAACTGAGGATTAGTCAGCCATATTGTAACTGCAAGAAATTTTAGATGCAGCTTTGATATTAAATTCATATTTTTACAGTTGAGGAACAATGCCAATTCCCTAAAGATGAAAGGAGAGCATGAAGACATAGACACAGTTCTGACACAGCAAATCAGAAGCACTAGAAAGCATTTAGTCGCAAAATTAATCTTCAATGAAAAGTTAAAGTGAATGATCACAGACACTTTGTTGTTCTCTTTAATAATCACATGTAACAAACACCATTAATTTTGCAACTGGAGTTGTCTCTTCTGATTTTTCTTTAAATAGAAGGAAAAAAAAATGTTTACTTTTCAACTAAGAGATAAGTGTGAAGAGGAAGTCTTTCCCACTGAAAATTAAAATATGTCTGGGGTTTATTATTTAGCACTCAGACTCAAGATCTTTTTGTCTGTAATACTTGTATCCATACAAGAAGAATAGATTATTATTTTTTTAATATTATGCTTCTAAATTACTGATACCAATTATGGATGTGTGTGAACTTAGAATTGCATTCACTTGCATTATAAGGTCTTTTTCTAAGCTTTTAGAGAATTTTCAAGTTCACATTAAGTTTCTTGAAAAGGATGACCATTATAAAGCTCTGTCTTATCATCCTGTTTAAAACCAGTTTAGTTCTCATATGTATTTGATAGTTTAAATGTCAGAATGATTTAACTGCATTTTTGGGGTTATGCTAATTTTCTTTAAGGGAATACAAAGCAATTGATCACTAGAACAGAGTTTTTCTTGGCAAAGTGCCAAGTTATGTCAGCAGTATAAAATGGAGTTCTTAAAATATTTAAACATTATTCACATAACTTTGAAGGTCTATTGAAAGGCCATTTATACTCAAGAAGGAAAGATAAACAGACTCATTTCTATTCTCAGAAATGTAAATGTCTATTGGTTTTGAAATTCTAGCTGTCTCATTGTGAATTTAGAAACCATAAAATTGAAGTCAAAATTAAACTTTTATGGGGAGAAGAAATTAGAAATTCCTTAGTAATAGCTGAGTTATCACTACAGTTCTCAGTCATTTTTGCTGTCAGATAGACATTTTTCTTTGCCTGCCAAGGAACATATTTAAAATTCAGAACAACAAACTTTTTTTTCTTTATCTGTGGACATAAAGTGTGTATCAACTTCTGTTTGACATTGCTAATATCTGTACAGTTGGCTACAAGAAAGTATTTAGATGGGAGTTGCAGTCTAGAAACTGTTGTTTAAAAAAGAATTTGCTTTGATTTACGGTCTTCTCATTAACATCTTTTTAAAAGTACTGGTGTTGCCTCATCTCAGGTGTTTTATTACTGATAACAACACGAGCAGAATGATAATATGCAATACAAGAATAAGGGGAAGAGAAAATTAAAAAGCTTTTCTGTACTTGATACCGTTTCCTTCTTTGTGGTAGGTTTTGCTTCTTTGATTAGGTTTAGCACTGTACAGACTGGAAGTCTTTCTCCATGCCAGTGATTAGCATGCTCTGGGAAGGTAGGAAAGCAGGAGAAAAAGAAAAAAACTTGTCCTGTGTGGTTGACAGTGCTTTCTATTCAAGGCCATGTTGGACTGAAAATTCATAGCATGTGACAGTTTAGGTGCTTTTTAATTTAATGAACATTCAAAAGCTTAAATATATGGCAATATTTTTTTTCCTCTTAAAAAAAAAGATCGTGCAATCCCACTTTTATTCATAGGAGCCTATCTTGATAATATCCAGCTGTAGAGTGCTGGGTTTTATAGAGGGTTATCTACTTGGTGTAGCAGCTATCAATACCATCTGTTGACCACAATTTTAGACAAATAACTTGGGTATCATATTAACATTAGTGTGCATTCGTACAAGGAATTGGCAATATTGTGGAGTTACTTCAAAGCATTGGATATCATCGCTTTAATAAGGTCCCTGTCTATTGATGATTAAAAACACTTGAGATGAATATGCAACTAGTTGGAAAAGTAGTTGACTGAAACATGAAGTGTCTAGTTACATAAACTACCAGTATCTTTACATCTTTTAAAGCCTACTGAAATTAGTACGTTTTAGACAAGGAAATACAACTGTGTTACGATTGAAGTCATCACATGGGAATGCTAACTTGTTTTATTGACCCGTTAGTTACCTTTTTATCATCTATTCCTTAGGATACTCTGATCTGATAGGATTTAGATCAATATAATTTGCTGGAAGCTTGAATTCTTCCAGGAAGTTTCTTTTAGAACCCTTTTTATGTTAATTCTTTTATCAGTCCTTCCTGACTGCTAAAGTAGCATATTCTTCAATATGAGTTGTAGGAACCATATCACATGAATGTTCATTCTTTCTTCTCAGAATAGACAAAGCATCCTAATATCTAGAAAGATTTTGCAGCAATAACAAAGCACACAAAGAAACAAGCAAGGAAGAAATAAAAAAATGCTTTAAAAGCCATAAAGCTTTTCGCTTCAGAATGTCTTCCTTGATCTGAAAACTGTTAACTTTCCACTAGAAAAGTGTCTCTTTAAGTCTTGGTGGAGCCTGCAGCTCTCTAATTTATACTTTAATATCTCACATTAGGAAATTTTCTACTTATTGGTAAGATTTTCTGCTGAAATGATTCACCTTGCAATTTTTGTTGAACTCTTTACTACAGATCCAGTTGTGGTGTTTTGGGTTTTCTTTTTTGGGGGGGCAGGGGTTGGTTTGTTTTTAGTGGTGGTTTTGTTGCCTTTTTTTTTTTTTTTTAATTAAGAAGAAGCTACAATCAAATTTTCTCATATTTTGATAAAAATACAGGAGGAACTTGATGATACAGTCTCATTGTTTTTCACAGCAGTCAGCCCCGATTATAGGTCTTTATCATTGAAATTACAATAGTCAAATACTAAGTCGAAAACCCCAAAATGATCAAAACTATCAAGTGTTTCTCTAGCTGAAGGTCAGAAATTTTATTTATTTTATTTCATTTTATTTTATTTTATATTTTAATTTTCCTTTGGAGGTTTTCTAGCTCAATAGAAACTGCTTTCCAAAATGCAAAAATCAAAATGCAAATTCGTCTCTTGATGGTGAATGGTAAACAAATACGTTCTTATTTTTTTAATCATCCATATTTATAGTATTCATTTGGCATGCCCATAATGGCATTTATCAGAGCATGGGAGAATTCTTGACAGACCCTTTATTAAGCCTCTTAACACTTCGTAGGATTAAATCTGTCTTCCAGATAAATGTACTAATAATAATGTGAGAAACACTCCTTTTTATATCTTTCTAAGCTATAATCAAGATTCTGAACTCAGTTTGAGAAAATAAAATGCTTCTGATGGTCCCTGTTAAAGTCATCTGAAGTGAAATGTGGTGATACAGTTACTAGACAAGATCTGAATAGGTGACGTATTTGTATGACAAATGAAAATTAATTCACTGTGTGAGTTATTTAGAGAGCTCACTGTGTGGAAGGATGGAAGGGTAGGGAGAGGGAGTTGTAAATGGTAGGGGAGGGAATGACAGTGAACCAGATCGTTAGCTAACACAGAGGATTTCTATATTGCAAAAAGGAATATTTCAATAGCTAAATACTCAGGGAGTAACTAAACTAAGGTGAAAGATGAACTCTGAAATTACTGCAAAATGGGTTGTGTTCATGGGATTTTGAGAAATTTGATTGCACCCTTTTGAGTCAGGGCTCCCTAGCATCTGGCCTTGCCCATTCCTATGCCTTGTAGTCTACTTGTTAGCACAAACTACGAGCAAATTTTTAAGCATCTAGGGGATAAAAAGGTGATAAGGACAGCCACCATGGATTTCTCAAGAGCAAATTTTAAAACAAAGAAATAACAAGTATTGAATCATAGAATCATAGAATCATAGAATAGTTAGGGTTGGAAAGGACCTCAAGATCATCGAGTTCCAACCCCCCTGCCATGGGCAGGGACACCTCCCACTAAACCATGCCATCCAAGGCTATGTCCAACCCCACCTTGAACACCGCCAGAGATGAAGCATTCACAACTCCCCTGGGCAAACCACTCCAGGGCCTCACCGCCCTTACAGTAAAGAATTTCTTCCTCATATCTGTGGAATAATTAGGAAATATGGGATAATTAGGAATTAAACTTATATTTAAAATGTAGCATTGTCCACACATAAGGGAAAAACGGACTTTCAAGGCCTCTCAGGGCGAGATGCAGCCGCACCGGGTATGCCAGTAATGTGCACTCCCCTGCAATTCCCGTGGCAACACGAAGACGAAGGGTAGGGCGAGGTGGAGATCTCGCAGTTAAGCTTTGTCCTAACTTCAGCACAAAGACAGGAGCAAGATGGTGCAAGAAGCTGATAAGCTGCGTGGTAGAGTGAGGTAGAGACCTTGCAAAAGCCGATAAGCTGCACACTTCTTACCCTGGGCCAGCAGCCTGTCTTCTTTTGACAGAATGCCGCCCTCAGTGTGGACTTTGCTTCATTTTAACGTCATTATAATGCAATTACTCACCCATCTCCAATGCGACCCCCCTCCAAAATGAGATCACCCCTCTCTGAGTAATAATAATAGTACATATGACTAGAGTCACTCAAGCTCCACCTTAAAGATAAAAAATAATATAAAAAGACCCAAGAAAGAGGGGGATATTGGGGAAGATACCATCGTGGACGAGTTAAGGAAGATAACATCAACCGACTCCTGGGACCGGTCGAAGGGCTGGACCTCTCTTCCCCCCCCATAGGGACGCCTGTGGGTAAGACTCGCACTGTATCCAGTGCTTTCCTAGGAAAAACTTAGAATCTGTATAGAGTAATTCTTATTTGTAACCTGTATCTTTTAGAGCTAAGCTGTGTCAACTTTTTCAAGCGCTTGTATTCATGTAACTATTATATGCACGTGCTTTTGCAGACAGTATTTATCACCGGCAATCCATAAGAACCTGTACCTGTTGCACCAATAAATTTAGGTAATAGGTCATACTGTTTTGATATCTAATTGTCACTATCAGTAAATCCAGACCATTAGAGGTTCGATATAAGCGAACGCGGTCAGATTAGCCTCCGGACCATTAGAGGTTCGATATAAGCAGACGCGGTCGGATTGGCTCCCAGACCAGTAGAGGTTCGATATAAGCGAACGTGGTCGGACCGATAGCAGCATATCCGAAAGTAAAACAAGGGGTTTGTTTTCCCCCCACACTCTTTAACGCAACAATATCCAATCTAAACTTCCCCTGTTTCAGTTTAAACCCATTACCCCTTGTCCTCTCACCACAGTCCCTAATGAAGAGTCCATCCCCAGCATCCCTATAGGCCCCCTTCAGGTATTGGAAGGCTGCCATGAGGTCTCCACGCAGCCTTCTCTTCTGCAGGCTCAACAGCCCCAATTTTCTCAGCCTATCTTCATATGGGAGGTGCTCCAGCCTCTTTAAACATCCTCATGGCCCTCCTCTGCACTTGTTCCAACAGTTCCATGACCTTTTTATGTTGAGGACACCAGAACTGCACACAATACTCCAAGTGAGGTCTCAGGAGAGCAGAGTAAAGGGGCAGGAGCACCTCCCTCGACCTGCTGGACACACTCCTTTTGATCCAGCCCAGGATACTGTTGGCTTTCTGGGCTGCAAGTGCACACTGCCGGCTCATGTTCATTTTTTCATCAACCCACACCCTCAAGTCCTTCTCCGCAGAGCTGCTCTGAATCTCCTCCCCGCCCAACCTGTAGCTGTGCTTGGCATTGCTCTGACCCACGTGGAGGACCTTGCACTTGGCATGGATAAACTTCATCAGGTTGGCATCAGCCCACCTCACAAGCGTGTCAAGGTCCCTCTGGATGGCATTCCTTCCCTCCAACGTATCAACCAAACCACACAGCTTGATGTCATCGGCAAACTTGCTGAGGGCGCACTCAATCCCACTGTCCATGTCACTCACAAAGATGTTGAACAAGACCGAATCAATCAAATTTTCTTCTTCAAGAAAGCAGGCAGAGTGGTTAAGTTAAAAATAGTAGATATGATATAGTCTGACTTTAGTAGGACTTCCGGCATAGATTTATATCATAGTTTGGTAGCTAGCCAGGGAAGTGTGGTACAACTAGCTGAATTCAATTTAAAATGAAAGTGCAGATTTGGAAAAATAATACCATAGAATCATAGAATAGTGAGGGTCGGAAAGGACCTCAAGATCATCGAGTTCCAACCCCCCTGCTATGGGCAGGGACACCTCCCACTAAACCATGCCATCCAAGGCTATGTCCAACCCCACCTTGAACGCCACCAGGGATGAAGCATCCACAACCTCCCTGGGTAACCCATTCCAGTGCCTCACCACCTTCACAGTAAAGAATTTCTTCCTCAGATCCAATCTAAACCTCCCCTGTTTAAGTTTAAACCCATTACCCCTTGTCCTCTCACCACAGTCCCTAATGAAGAGTCCCTCCCCAGCATCCCTAGAGGCCCCCTTCAGGTATTGGAAGGCTGCTAGGAGGTCTCCACGCAGCCTTCTCTTCTCCAGGCTGAACAGCCCCAGCTTTCTCAGCCTATCTTGAGGATTGGTTACTTAGTTGCAGGCATTCAAAATGGAAAAATTTTTCAAGTGAATTACTATAGGGGTCCTTTATGAACATGATTGTGAACAGATATTTTGTTGGTTTCTTGCATGCTGGCATACCTTCAATTATATTTTGTTAAACATGTATAAGAAGATGCAGATAAAGGTGCAAGCATTTCAGACTGCAGATCTCAAATTGATTATTACCTTTGTTTATCAGAGTAGTATTTTAAAGGGCCTGTCAATGCACTGTATTTAAGAGAGAAAAGTAAATGTGCCCACAACATATGAAAAAGCTAGAATCACCTAAAAAAGATACTGAAAGTATAGTTCCAGTGCATTAAAAGGTTAATTTTAATTTATTATGTGATGCATATCTCATTTATATCTATGCTTATGTCATGGTTTAAGCCTCTCAGCCACGCAGTTTTGCTCACTCACTCACTTCCCCCTGTTTGCTCCCTCTGCTCCTGGAGGGATGGGAAGGAGAAACGAAAGAATGCAACTCCCATAGGTTGAGATAAGAACAGTTTAGTAACTAAGGTATAACACAAATCACTACTGCTACCACCAATAATGACAATGACAAGGCAAATACAAGGAAAGAATACAATGGCTCACCACCAATCCCAGCCCAACCAAGCAGTGCACCCCCCACCGTGCACCCCCACCAATAATAATAATGACAAGGCAAATAGAAGGAAAGGATACAATTGCTCACCACCCAGCCCGACCAAGCAGTGCACCCCCACCAGTGTACCCCCACCACCCTTCCGGGTCTCTGCTCTCCCTTTTTTCACCCTGGGCATGACGTGCTGTGGTATGGAATAACCTCTTTGGTTAGTCTGGGTCAGGTGTCCTGCCTCTCCTTCCTCCCGGCTTCCCCTCCTCCCTGGCAGAGCATGAGACTCACAAAGTCCTTGGCCAGCCTAAACATTACCAAGTAGTAACTGAAAACACTGGTATTATCAGTGCTGTTCCCAGGCCCAAAATCAAAAACACAGTGCTGCACCAGCTACCAAGAAGGAGAAAAATGACTGCTACTGCTGAACCCAGGACAGCTTAACAAGAATATTTGATTAATATAATTGTGAATTACTGCAATTTTTTTCATGTTTCTAACAGTGTGGATGAAATATTGTTTGTATTTTGGGAACCTCGATTTAAAGAAAGAGATGAACAGAGAAAATAAACATCCCACCTATGTTTAGGTATTCTGATTTTTCTTCTGGAAGTATTTAACTCTCACTCCACATTAGATTGTATCTGGGCATTGGTGAGATTTGTTACCAGGATAAATATTTTACTTCTGTACCTAAAGTAAACATCTTACTGGTGTTGCAGGCAGCTGTCCAGCACACATCTTAACTGAGTGAAGGTTTCCAAACCTTAAGCTGTCTAGGGAATTTAGAATCCTTTCAAAAAGAAAGAAGGGGCAGACAGGTCTTATACACAAATGCTTACTTCTGGCTCCACAAGGCTTAGTATAAGGCAAAATAGGTTTGATTCGTAGCGAAGATGATTTACATTGCATGCCACAGAAAATGTTTTTGCAAAAAAGGATAATTAAGCAAGGGGAAATAACTTCCCTAGGGAAATGGTAAAATTTCTCCTTTAATAGAAACTTTTAAAAACAAACATCTGCCAGAGGTCTGAGTGTTTTGAAGCATGCTTCAGTGCAACAGGATGGACTGTGCCAGTCTGCAGATCAGTTCCAGCCTAACTCCTGCAATTCTGTGACATCGTGGAGGATTTTTCTCCCTGACTGCACAAAAACATTTGCGTGTCCCAAGCTTGTAACTAAAACATCTGCTAAACAAAGCAATGTTGTAAATTTCATCTCATGAGAGACACACAATTACTGCTGTCAACATGCCAATTGCCATCCACCACAAACTTTTCCTCGGAAAAGTTTCATTTTACAACATTGTAGTTTATCTATCACTAATTTCTGATAACACATTAATTGGTTTAATACTTGCTCACTAATTTAATAATCATACTGTGCCCTTTAGTAAATAACTCATATGAAAACCAGTCATTTTCATATATTTCTTCTATCATTCTGACCCAGTTATTTTGATTCCTAACTGTTTTTAGTTACTCATCATACCAATGAGATTTTCATACAAATATAATCTATTTCTATTGTAATGCAAAAATAATTTGTTTGACATTCAGTGCCAGTTGTCTGGCTTAGTGTCTAATAAACATATGCCCACCATCCTCTGAATTTGCTGTTATTTGATGCTGTTAGGTTTCATTCTGCTCTGTCTGCAAAAGTAGAATATCCGATACCTCCTGAATTAGGCACTGCAGGATTCATTTCTTGTTCCCTCACAGACTACTCCTGTTTTCCTTGATCAGAAGAACAATTAAGTGATTTATACTTTTATAAAACACACTAAAGTAGCATTTTAAATTGATACAAACTCAGTCCCAGAATTTGCGTGTTATTTTCAATAAGACATTATTGTAAAGTAAAAAGTGATCATATAACATTAATACTTGCTGTAGAGAGTGATGTTGCTCTGAAAACTTGATTTTAGAAAATATTTTACACCATTTGCATGTCTCAGGAAGATGTTAATTCCTAAGACAAAAATTACGTGGTTTTTAGTATGTTTGATCATTCAGGTTATTCAGTTGGTGAGTGTTCTGTCTTGACAGTAGAATAGTTAAGTATGCTGAGAAAAAGAAAGAAAGGAAAAGAGAAAAAAGAAATGAAAGGGAAGGAGGAAAGGAAGAGGAGGAAATGCTAAAAGGAACAGGAAGAAAAGAGGAGCTTCTTCCTAATCGCAGTAAAGTACTGGGCTATTATAAAGAAGATTCTTATCAGAGTTAATATTCATGTACTGAGTCATGTTACATGATAATAATATATTAATTAAGGATAGGCTTTCCAATTATTTCTGTTGGTTTAACAATAGTGGAATTTATACTGACTACTATGGGATCAGAACCAAGTCAACAATGAGCTCTTGTGTAAATATATTTCTGAGAAAGATTAAAAGCTCATAATGCAGTGTTATTGTACGTGTCTAATACAATATTTGCATTATTTCTGATAGAGTATTTGATAGTATTTGTAAAAAAAGCCAATCAAAACAATCAAAGGAGATAGCACTTCTCAACTGTTGAATAAGTTACATGGAAATACATTATTTTTCTACTGCCAAGATAAACAAGTGGCTTACTTTAAGATTTCCTACCCTCATCAAATGTACTGCATATCGTGGGTTTTTCTTTCCCACAAAAACTGCAGTTTTTAAAAGCAATTCGTGGAAGACAGGTAGTATGGGAGAACTAACTCCTAACAAATACTGAATGTGGACTGTCATAAGTTAGTCGCTATTCCTGCTACTGGTTTGTGTTTTGCCAGTATCTGACTCTAAAGCTGTGAAAAAGTGTTGACAATCACACTGTCATCTTGTAGGTTTGTGGCAACTTAAAATGTACGGTTTGTAATGACAGCAAAGAAAATATTCTCAGGACTGTTATGATCTCTGACTGCTGTTCAGAGCAGAAATGTCAGTGTTAGTGAAGTTGTTCTCCAGATTACTTTGAACAGACAACAATTGGTGTGTTATTTCTCCAGAACATAGCACTTCTTTCCTGGTAAAATAAATTACATCATGCCTTCTTCTGCAGCTGAATGCATTTACCTGTCTGGTCTGATCCCTGTGAAACACTTGGTAAAATATTCCAGAAGCTGTTCCTGTAGTCAAACACAGTTTTGTTTTCTAAACCCATTATCCTAATGCAGTGCTGCCAGTGATATCTTACAGCTACCTGCAAGTGAATGTCCACAACAACTATGTATGTGAAAATGGGGATCACATTTTTATGTTGGCACCAGCAGCTTTCCAATAAAAATGTTGGTATATCCAGGCAGCCGTTTGGTCAAATGTATTTTCTGCATTACAGTAGGGAATGCAACTTGCTGCACTTCGTGCTCACAAAATGTTAATGAACCAGTAAAAGACTATTCACTCCCTATTTCTTTTTTTTCTCTTTTTTTTCTTTTCTTTTTTCTTTTTTTTAGGGGAGGAAAAGCCTCATTGTCCTACACTTAAACAAGTACAGGTGTGATGATCTGCCTGAGAGATATTTGTATTATTTGTATATTTCCCTAAACTGTCTAGGTATCAAGGCATCTGGGAATGTATGGAGAATATGCACCTTTGCAAGGAAAAAGCTGACCTGGAATATTTTTGTGTGTGTGTGTGTGTGTGTGTCTGTCTGTGCTTTGAACTGGAAGGCATGAAAATAATAGTTATTGAAAAGTTTTTTTCTACTATTAAAATTATTTTCCTGTGTGTTTCATGCGCCATCATAGACTTCTATTTGCTGCAAGACTGGAATAGATTTTATAAAAACATAAAATAAGGTGCTTACTTTTGTTATTTACTAGTATTTTGCTATGGTAATGAATTCCCAACCTAGAGCTCATCAAGTACATAATATATTGACCATATGGAACAGTTGGAGAATGGCACCAATACTTCTAAGCTGAACTGCTTTTTGTGAGTTAAAGGTCAAGCAAGCTTATCTAGTCTACCTAAAGTAACTTGGTGCTACACACTGAACCTTCAGTGCCTGTCTTGACCATTAGTAGGGATACTCACTGCATTTGCCTAGAAGCTGATATATTCAGTGATAAGAGTCTTAACTCTTACTTTTGGCAAAACCACTATAATTTATTCTTACTTATATGACCAAAAGTGAGACATCCAGCTAAACAGAAAGATAAGTACACCAAAAGTTTAAAAAAAGCATTAAAAAAACCTTGTCATCACTGTTACCTATTTAATAGCTTTTTTTCATAAAGGAGTTATGGACAGCAAACTGAGAGCATTATGTTGTGTAAATGTATCAGCAAACTTTTCTCAAAATTAAATAAATTAATGTTAAATTTTGTAACCTACAAAAACAAAAAATAGTATCTTAAATTAATATGCTGTATATTTAGCATGAGCAACTGAGATAGTTGATTTTGTTTGCTTTAGTAAAGCTCCCTGTATCAGTTGTATGTGTCAAGGCATATAAATACAGAAATACTAGTTGTATTTTAAATGCATATTTTGTTATATTTCTGTTCCAGATTAATAGATATCACTGCTTGTTTAGAAACATGTAAGTTTGGTATTTATTGCTCTTTCCTCACTTTCAATTCAGAGGAAAGAATTTCTAAGCTTTTCTATCTGGAAACAGCTTGCTTCATATGATCAAACAGACATATTTATGTACTTTGATTAAGTGCGCCTTTTAAAACAGCATTGTAAGTGATCATTCAAGAACAGTAAGCAAGTTAAGTTTTGTGTATGAAAATATTCTTCTGTGGATGAAATGAGATTTTAAAAAAAATCATTTAGAAAGTGAAAGGTTTTTATTGCACTTTTATTTGCACTTTTGTGGCTAAGTAAAAGCTGTTAATTATTTAGATCTTTTGATAAAACTGAGAAAAAATAAATTATGGGGATCACAGCAAAGTATGAATTATTAATATGAGAAAAAGTTGAGTGTTCAAAAAAAGGGAAAAAGTCTGTTTTAAAAAAAGTGAAGTAACTATGGGTAAAGTAATACATTAAAAAGTGTCCAAAATTAGTGTAGGAGAAATTTTGCCCTTGGAAGCATAAGGAGTTCTCCTGTTGAGCTCAGTGGTGCATGTGAGGGCAAAATATGACTTAATGTGCCTGAAATGTGAGAAAGAAAGTTTAAGAATGAAAGGGCAATAGCTTTGCTAACCTACAAGACTGTCATGCTGTTCACTTTTTTACTGATGATGAGCAAGTCCCCAGAACAAAATCCTTTCCTGCTCTGTCCTACTTATTTCAATGAGATTTTTCATCCTTCCTTTGTTAAAGAATTGTATTCCAGACATCATGCTGGATGATGTATATATTTGAGATTATTTAACTATTTGGAGCTATCTCCTTAAGTAGCAGAAACTTATTCAACCATTGTCTGAGTACAAGCAGCTTATTTATAAAAGGTGTGGTATTTTTTCTGTTTAGATCTGATAAGTCAACAATAATAAAAGATCTAAAATCTAATGGAGTAGATGATTGCCTGAATTGTAAATTCATAATCTTAACTATTGTGTGGCAAAAATGTAGTTACTGGGAAG
This sequence comes from Amazona ochrocephala, assembly GCA_039720435.1. Taxonomy (NCBI): domain Eukaryota; kingdom Metazoa; phylum Chordata; class Aves; order Psittaciformes; family Psittacidae; genus Amazona; species Amazona ochrocephala. The sequence continues at coordinate 71,806,105 of CM077879.1, forward strand.
TGAATAAATGTACAGTGGGTACTAGCTCATCTTTTCAGCATTTATTGATTTTTTCCTTTCTGAAAGGAGTTCTGCTAAGAGAAAGTTCCAATGATTTACCAAAGTGAAATCCTGGAAGTTGGAGGAATCAACATCTGGTTTTTGCTGTACAGCAGCAGCCTATATGGGATGTGGGTTTTAAATCAATTTGAAATCTAGGGATTCAACTTTTCCCTATTCTGAGGGAGCCTGCATTCACAGATGCCTCAATAGCCCAGCTGCCTAGTCTGTTCAAAGATGAGGAGCACTCTCTTGTTCCTGTAAAGGAAGTTTCACTTTTGTTAAGAGAAATTACATATGCTGGGTAAGAGAGACAAGAGATGGTGGGTAAGACCATATCCAAGTACTTAAATAATTTAAAGTGAAGTTGTATTCAGTTTTTTATTTGCAAACACTTGGCTTAGCACAAGATAGTCATATATTTGCATCTTGTACCCACATCAAGGGAGGAGGCAGAAAAAAAAGGAGAGAAAAAAAATCAGAACAAAAATGATTAAATGGTATTTTAAAGTGTATTATTAAGGCATGGAGAAGGGTTGTATAACTTTACATTAATGCAACATCAAGTCTGAGATGTTGAATTAGTAAGATTAGGAACATCAGAGTTCAGAATCCATAGGTGCTTAACTTGTCACCTTTTAAGCACATGCTGTATGATAAGGAATTTAACTACCTGCCTCCTCTTGTTATCTGAGTTACCTGAGCATCACAGGAGACTGGTGAGATCTCATCAGACAGGAGCATCTGTGCACAGATATCCCAGTCTGCTGAAATCAGGAAAGCATTTCACACACTGGAGAGACTTAACTCTGCTCCCGTATTTTTCAGTATTACAGTTGAAATCAAAAGAATTGGAAGGCAGGAAAAAACAATCAGCTCTCTGAATCATCATTTTGAATTATACAATGCCTATTATGTATGCATATACAGCAAAAGACTGGAGTAGAAGGGAAGGAGAAGAAAGCTGAATATATTGGTGGTCTCATTTGTGGATTTTTTAAGAGCTCGGTAAATGAAAAGGACGAGGTAGAAAAGGTGGAAAAAATAGATGAGGAAAATGAGTACTTCGAATGCAAATTATGGATAAAGTGCCTCATAGATACTCTTAAGTAGAGTTGCTGGGAACCTGTTTTTTACTTGCATTACTTTTTTAAGCTTGCAGGTAGTCAAGTGATAGCAGAGAACTTGTATTCTTGTTAAGAAGACCTGTGAGAGGAGTCTTACAGAATAGCTACTCTAACCTGAGTCTTACTATCTGAAGGCAGTATTCTTACTGCTAACATGCTTCCTTCCCAAATGTATTCATCTTGTTTTAAAATAACGTGCAAGTCTACAGCATGCAAAAAAAGAAAAAAAAAAAAAAGTCTACTCTTTCAAAATTAAGAAAAAAAAAAGGGAAGAATATGAGAAGAAAGAGAATTCTACCATCCATTTAACAAATTACTACATTGAAAAATAGATTATTTACAAATGAATTTGTCATTACTAATCTTGTATCCCAGATAGCTAATCTTACATTATTATTTTAGCAAATACTGCCCTGCTAACAGATGCTACAGAAGACAATGGTTATAAAATATCCTACAGTACTTACTTTACTATTGTGGTAGTGTTGTATTACAATTTATCATCATAGGACTTCATATTGATGGCACAAAAAGTTGAACAAATTACCTTAGTTAACTGAATTGAGCTTGAGTCAGCTATGAATGTTACCTATGTAGGTTGAGTGCTGTAGATCATCAAGAATTTTTATAAAGTATTTTGTGTAGGTGCTGCCTATTTAAGATGGCAGTATGTTGTCTCTTTAACACCTCCCTCCCTACCCTCCAGTCTGGAACTGATCTAATTTTTGAAAAGGTAAATCATAACAGTAATTTTCTTTCCCATTACAATATACTGGTATTTGCTGTACTTAGAAGTATAATTTTACTATGTATTAGTTCTTTGAGCTAAGAGGGCTTCCACGTAGTCCTTACATTTTTTCTCTCTGTTAAATGCTGTATAAATGACATGCAAGCAAATAAATACTGCAATCATATTAGTGGTGTGGATGATTGGTTGAGACTTAGTGAGGTTGAATTTCATTTTTAAGCATCTGAAATATGCATAATCATTGCAAGGATTCAGTAGAGCTTTAGATCATAGATGTAGATTTAAAAAAGTAAAATGATGGCCATATATAAAGGCATTCTATCTTATTGATGAATCTGATTCAATAACTTGTGCTATATTGCACAAATTACCATTTTTATTTCTATTGATTTCATCTTTTCCTATTAAAAATGTCATATGTATGTTATTTCTTTATTGTACTTAAATCTGAAAAGCCTAAAGAAGGCTTTATTGCAGATACAGTAAATGCAAATGCAAAAAATGACAGAGAAATTATAACATTTTTATTTAAAGAAAAAAAACAATCATTTAGGTTAAATTGCAGTTATAAAACACTAATATGGGTTCTTACCCTCGTTTAAAAAATTTGTAGTGTTTTACCTTCTTTATGTTTTGACATGGCTACTCTTAAATAACAACAGCTGCTTGAACCATGAAAATGCATATTATAAAGTTGTGTTCTCAGAACAAAATGATATGCTTCCAGGATAATCCATTCCAAAAATAAAAGTGATGAAATCTAAGTTTCATAAAGTATAATTAAATGTGATCAGGCAAATACAAAGTATCCATACTGCTACACTATAAAGGAAAAATGTGTTTCATAATAAAAATTTTACCCTACATATGTAGCTGATAGACTTACTGCTAGAAAATATCTTGGTGACATTTTTTGCCTATGATATAGGGGAAGTATCTTCCACCTTCTTAGATGATACTTCAGTATTGAGGCAGCAACAAAATATTTTCCCAAAGGATAATTTAAGTGAATGGTAATGGCTTAAAAGACAATTAAGTTCTTGGTTAAGTGCTAGCACAAATTGGCATGACTAAAAATTTCCACCACCTGTTCATTTTTCTTTATTAAATGATTATAATGGACTCAATCCAGCTCCCATAGGAATAGTGTCCATATCAGAAATATCATCACAGCTGGCATTAATTGTCTTTTTTTTTTTTGGCAGTTTAAGGGAGAAGTTAACTGGCACAAAGACTGAACTATTCCTCTATCCAGAGAAAAGTTACCTTAAAGCCAGAGTGTAGCAAGTCTGGCAGGAAGTCTGGTGGCTACCTGTTGGCCTACTAACTCTTCCTCTGTCAACAGAATGAAAACAAGCCTTCTCTCTCCAGGCATCTGAGTCTAAAAGCATTAAGGAGTCAGTATTACACACGAAGGGAAACAAATCATTTGCAGACTTTTGAATCTAAGCAGTAGCTGGAATCACCAGCGGAGAATTCTTTAGACTTTCCAAAATGGTTCCATAAACCTCTGTGGTTTTGTGATTACAGCTAGTGTTTTTCCATGGACCTTGACTGGAGGATGAATGGGTGAAATCAGGTGTTTGAACTACGCTATTTCACATAAGTATATTATTTTAGATATAATCTATGTTGTCTCTGTTATGAAATAATCTGAGTCAATGAGGATAGTAAAGTTATCTCTCAAAAAATAGCAAATGGTTGTTTTTTCAAAGCAGCATCCACAGAGAGCAAACCAAAGCCATAAAAATGAACCATAAAAATAAGATAGCTGGGCAGCCACCATTCTGACAAATAGACTAAAATAAGGAAAACTAATAGGACCAGCATTAAACATTTAATAAGTATATGAGAGAAGATACATCTAGCTCTAGAAAAAAAAAAAATTTCAGTAATAAAAAAAATAAATTCACAAGCAAGAGAGAAGACTCAGTTGTTTTTCTCAAGAGTTTAATTTCTTGAATAGTATAAGGACAGTTTACCCTTTTCTAGTGGTAGTATATATTCAATTCAGAAGTAGATGAGTCTGTTCAGATGTAGGAGATAATATGAATCTATTAGGCTTTATAGATTGTCTTGTTGAGCGGTAGTTGACACTGTAATTAAGGCACAATATATAAATCAGAGAGGCATAAATTATGCAAATAGTCACGATCATCAGATTAAAGCTTCTGAGTATCAGAGACCGTGGGATTCCTCCTTATGTTTTATATTTTAAACAGATCTTTTAGAGAAAAAAGTCAAATTTTTATTAAAAGAATTAAAATACAGCAACAGAAATTCTAGTTCAGTCCTAGAGGAACAGTTTGAATGGGTGATTATTACAGCTTTTATGATTAATTAAATTTTGGATTGTTGATAAAAAATCTAAACCAAAAATGTTCAGTTCAGTCTTTAAACAAAACAGTGTTTCTCTATCTGTATGAAAGAAATGGAGGTTGAAAGCTTCCAGAAATGCATAATCTGTATTTTGATCCTTGGAGAAAGAATAACCCTGGGGGCTGATTTCAGCCTTTTTTTACTAGTCATCTACCAGTCTGATCATAGCAACAAGGACAAGGATAAAGATCTTGATCCTTTCTTGCCTTTTTGTCTTGATTTTCTTTTCTATCCTTAGCCTTGTTTCGATTCTGTATTGTTTTTACCAATTGTGCATTGTGGTGGATTCTCTCTAAAATCTCGATTATTTTGTCATGTGGTAGATGCATATCCTAATGAAAAGGAGGACAGTATGTCCCAGCCAAACAGTCAGGAGGGACAGGGATCAATTCCCCTAAGGCACAGCATGCTCCTTTCTGCTGGTACAGACATTCCAGTTGAGTGACAAGAGGCATTTTTTCTTACTAGTGTCATGTATTTCAGTCCTCTAGTTTATTCTTTGGAAGAGAATATACCTATCTACTAGAGATCCAAACAGAACTAAATAACCAACAGTAGATATGTACTCATAGAGTTGTCATCAGCTTCTTCTGCATTACTATTTTTTTTTTAACAATGCTATCTACTCATTCTGATAAACTTCAAATGCATTCTGGCAAAATAAGAAAATTTAATTTAAGGATTTTTTTTTAGGAAATACTTCAGAGAATTGAAATGAAAGGAGAAAGAAAGCCAAAATCAAATAGAGCAAATCTAACCAGAGAAAATTCAGTAGGCAAATCAAATGTAGAGCCAAAATTAAAAGTCTGAAGGAATGATGAAATATGAAACAGCCCCACACTCATGCTGCATCCTGGAACCAAGACTGAACTGAGCGTTGCAGAATACTCTGCCTTCCATTATAGAAACCTGACTATTCTGGAAGTTTCTAAAGCCCTCTGCGCCAGAAGGCATGTCTAGCCATTTATTACATAAAATCAAGTTACAGCAACAAGAACCAACCTTTTAACCCTTTTTGCCTTTTTTTTTTTTTTTTTCCTCTGTGATTTCAGAAGGTTTGAGTTTGGAAACACTGAATTAAACTGTTTCATTTTAAAATCTTTCAGACACTGCATGTCACTGTAGTAGCAAAACTATCTTCCCAGCTTTAAAAACAAACAAACAAACAAACAAACAAAAAACAAAACAAAACAAAACAAAAAAAAAAAAAACAAAACCAAAACAAAACTGTATTCCTAGCAATTATAAGGATTTTTGTGCAGAACTGTCCTAGTTTAACACTTGTTCTGGGCTAGCTTGATTAAGTATTTTGGGGGAACTTTTTAGCTGGGAAAAAGAAAACTGAGAATGGAGGCTAGTGGTAAATACAGAACTGTTCACCAAATTTCACAGAACTAAAACTAGAGGGTAATCACTGAAACTCCTGGGAGACAAGATTAAATTACACAAAAGACAGTGTTTTTTCTCAGTGGGCAGTAAACTTGTGGAATTTGTGGCCACACCAAGTTACAGAGTAAACACTCAGTAGATTCAAAGCAGGGTTTGACATGGATAAGTACCAGCAGCAGGCAAGTGTGTATCTTTTACATCCTTAATTCAGCATGAATGCAAAGGAATACAGGGGAGACAGACTGCATGTAGTGACCACGCTATGTGTCCTCCATAAAAGGCTTCTCTTTTCTCTCTCTCTCTCTGTAAAGCAGACCAATGTTCTTAATCTCTTTTCAAAAAACTGCAGAAAATGTAATTTGTTAATTTCCTTGGATTTCTCACCAAACACAGCCAAAACTCAAAGGCAAAATCTATAGGATTTTATGGATTTAAATTGTACATAGCAAACAAAATAAAGCAAAAAAAAAAAAAATTCTTTTCAAAAGTTTTTCTATGTTTTTTCCAGACATTACTGGAAATAACAGGAATAAGGAGCAGGACTTTCAAATAATTGTCTAAAGCTTTCAACTAATATGATAAAATATTTAGCTAATTCAGTTTTCTTTTAGATTACTTACAGTCTAGATCCTGCTATTTGCTTCTGTCATCATCCAAAACTTTGGAGGCAATTTATAACTAAATTTGGTTTATTTCATTACTTATTTCAGCATTTAGGTTAGCATTAAAGAAGTGCCTCCTACAGACACAGGAAATTCTCTGCCAACTGAGAACAGAATTACAGGGTCAGTAATGCTGCAAACCTCCTAAATCTCTCTTCATGTCTACTTGTAGAAACAAGTAATTAATGCATTTGCTTTGCCTTTTTTTCTGGTCTATCAGCAATACATATGACAAACTAGATCAGCATGGAAAGTCAAATTTTGAACATTGTATTCCTGCGCAGTGGTTTCCAGGGAATATAGTAACAAATCATAAAGCTATTCAGTGCTACCTGGTTTTCTCAACCCAGGACCCACACAGTATAAAGTTAAATTTCCCAGGACTTCCTGAAAATGCAAAGAAAGGATATACCTCTAACAATATCTATAGATGGTTCCATTGTGTTGGTCACTAAGAACAGTCTTCAAATTGCTTTAAGATGAAAAAACATTTTATAGGAATTTCAATTCTTCATTTCTGGAATAAAACATCAAATTCATATTTTTGTATCTGTTACAAGGCAAAATAAATGCAATCTGATAAATACTTTGCTCAAGCTAATGTCATATCATGTTAAAAATATGTGACATTTTTTACATAACTTTGATAAAAATGCTACTGTTGGTCTGACTTGGCAAAATCTTTTTTTTATAGTCATAGCATAATCATTCTTACAAGCAGAAGAATAAATGCACCACATGAGTAAACTTTACCATGGAATTAATGTCTTGGTCTTATTAGGCAAGTTGTCCAGAAAGGTCTCTTATATTTTATCTTCTGGTTATCTCATGGAATTATTGCTGTTTGTGTTACTTCAGCTGTAACCTGGACAATGTTGTCAACTGTGACTCAACACATCAGTACAGCAAACAGCAGACCTGTAAAGAAGAGTTCAGATGTAAAAAGTGAAATGAAGGGAATGGAAAATGACGATTTTGTGTTTGCCAGTCATTTTTCTTTAGAGCTTTCAACAGGCTGTGTTACCAAGGGTGAGAATATAGGAATATTTTAAAATATATTATTGAGGTAATTCTTTTCCAGAAATTGAAATTTTCAGTTAGCACCATCATAGCAGAAGCCAAGATACTGTCTTGCTATTAGGTATCTTTCCAATGTCTTTTAAATTTGTATAAAGCCTTCTTGTTTACGTGCTTATTACAGTATTTGTTATTCCAACAGTCTCTGGCAGAGGATGAGTTTTAGAAGATTGGTCTCATCTTAAAAAGCTGGAAATAAACTCAGTATATTGTTGCTTAGTTTGTCATTATATCACAATGTTTACGTTAGCATGAATAACAGTAAAGAGGATCTGAGATGGAAGTACAAGACTGTGATTCTCATAAGTAAAGTCTTGCTATACTGACAGTGGCAACATAGAATGCATTTTGAAGGTAGAAGTGTTGTAAATTATGCTGCCATATTTTTTCAAGAAGGGAAAGAAAGATTTTAGGGGATTCTTCACTGCTTCATCCATGATACCATGCTTTGGCATTTGCTGTCTCCATTTTAGGTGATTCTTCTAAAGAGAAGTGGTTTGTAATTAAGAACAAGTATACCATTATATTTCAGATTTCATACCAATTAAACAATATTTCTCTGCTGACTACAGTGGGAGCAGTGCAGTTAAAAAAATCTGGTTTGGGGGAACTCATATTTGTGACTCACAGACTAATAGCAAAATATTTTGAATGGTAAATTTAAAATAAGGAACAATAATATTGCAAAATCATAGTGAAAAGCAAAATATATGAAATGCATGTATCTAAATAAGGTAGCATTGCAGTCATATAGTTGATCTTGAGGTAATAGAGCATTATCCAGTAATTTCTGCAGAAAGCTCATGTTCTTGTTCAGCTACATCTTTTTAGACAGAATGAAGACGTTACTGGGAAGTCTAATTAATATAATTAAAAAATAAATTACTTTATTTTTTCTCTGTTTTTCTTCAGCTTCAAAGGCAAAGCACTGAATTTTGCTTTGCCTTTGCTAATCTTGTTCTCTGCTCGACAGAAAAAAACTGTCATATCTCTTTTAATGCACATATGTGTAGACTATCATAAAATTACAACCTGCATTTGTATTGAATAAGCAAAACAGCTACATTTTCCAAAACACAGCTCTTTAGGAATCTGTTTCAAATATTTTTCTATCCTAAATAAAAAATACCATAAATATTAATAATATTACATAATTTAAAATCATAAATCAAAATTTAAAAATTAAGTGCTCCTTTTCTGACCCATTTCCCATAAAAGTTTGTCTATTACCTAAAGAAAAAAAAAACACTTTCTTATTTGCTCTTTATACATTGGACAATTGTGTCTTCTCACTTAGTGTCATACCAGAAACTCACATTCAATGAACCATCTCCACCCCCTGCACTCTGAAGTGACTTAGATTCCTTGTTCCCAACAAGGAGCTTGTTTCTAGACTAAACCTTGACATTAGAGATGCCTGCCCAAGTAACTGAGCTAAGAATTCTGCAGTGGTGGCTTTTCATTGACAATTCCCTTTTGACATTATATCCTTTTTTAATTTGTTATGAAAACAAAAAAAATTTAGTTTCCATTATTAAGGGTTGAAGTTTGAGGGGGGGTGGAGAGAGTGATTACCATTTATAAACTCGCAAGAGGCTCCTCTCTCCAGTGAACAGAAATTACTGAGGTGCACGCCTCCCTACCCCCCTTGATATATCTTAAAAACTTCACTTTTTTCTAACTTACACAACGCCAGGCTGTCATAGCTCATGGAAATTCCTTATTGAATACAACAGGGATAAAAGCTGGGTTTAGGGAAGCAGATTTCTAGAGAAGATAGACTTGTCAACTGTTCTCAAAGTAGTAACAACAACCGGGTACAACAATTAACAATTTCCATGCAATAAGAAATACATCCACATGAGATAGAAAAGGTTTTGGAATAATGAATGCTTAATTAGTTAAAAATAATATTTTATAAATACTTTCTAGAAAACATAAACTTTATTTAAATAATAAATCGGTAATGTGTTTAACATTAATTCAAAAATAAATATTAGAAAATAATTTGAGACAAAAATACTACATTTAAAGTTTGGGTTATTTTAAACTAACTTACAAAATTGAAAAAAATATTGTTCAAGAATATCTTTTGCTAACCGTACAGATTTTTCTCTGTTTCAGGCTTTGAGAAAAGCAGTGTAAAATCTGCTATGTCACATACAGTGCAAAAAAGAGACTACTGAAATGTTCGCCTTTTTGCCAGCGGAAAGTTTTGTCACATACAGTGCTTCACTACTGAAAGAGCTAAATAATCCTGCTTGCAGGATTATGGGGTCTCGCTGAACAACTCACATTGCTGCTTCTTGAAGTACATCATCAGCAGGCGACCTGTAAAAGAATTCAAATGTGTTACTGTTTTGCTGATATAGACGGGGGGATTTATTATCTGAAAATGTATTATTTCAGTTTTCATTGAGTGAGTGGATTTATTGCAGTATCAGGGCTAACAATACAGGTAACAAGCTGTTCATGAACTTAGAAATAACTCGTCTTTTTTGTTTCTAGCTTGCTGACACATCTCTCTCTCCCCTGGATGCAGTGGCAAAACCTTTGAGACTCAAGCTTAGGTAAGTCATAAGCTAGATGCACGGGAAAATACAGACAGCCCTCTGCCCGAATCCCCAAAACCCTGATCCAGTAATTAATTTGTTCTGAAGTCAATTAAAAATGCGTGTGACTTCTTGGAGGTAGGAGGGGAACAATAATATTTTTTTATTTCATTCAGCTTTGCCAGCAGGAGAATATGATTAAATATGTTATTTATGGGAGCATGTAGAATATGGTAGAATATTTTCCACAAATGTGTAAGCCATGCACAGTTCGGTTAGTGTGCAGCACTTTTCTGAAAGGCAGAGAAAGACAGTCTTTGAGGCTGCTTTTAATACTTTTCTGTTTTCCTTTAAGGTGCTGGCAGCAAAAGATAGGACTGAAACCTTGCTTTCATGATAAGTCAGACACCTACAACAAACACCTAATTTATTTTATATTTTGTGGTAAATTAGAAGGGATTCTACTGTGGGGTCAGTCATGTACAGATGACATAATATTTATTTCTTAATTAAAACTGTGAAATTCTGTAATGTTTCTGAGGTGTCACAACTGAGACTGGAATAGCCCAAGATGTGACTTTTCAGTCCTCTGGCCATAGCGAAGTCAGATCAGGGATACAGAGGTTCTTATGGTATAAGGTGTGTTTTGTCACAAATCCACAAGACTCTTCTGGGATTATCAGCTTGTGTGGATTTACTCTCTCAATTCAACCTGAAGGTTTGAGAATCTCTGCTGTTTGGTATTAGCCATGCTTGCTCTTTTAAATTTATATTGAAAATATCTGCCACATACTTGCTTGTGACAATCTCAATTTATAAAAGAGTTCTTCGTTCATTTGATATCCAGAGGGAAAAAATCAGTAGCTGAGTAACACTGGAGTCATTCATTTCTGTAGTGGTAGAGCTGCTGCCTAGACTATGGTGGGCTTCAGAAACGGGCTTGAAAACAAGGTTAATTCCCTACAGTTTCTCTTGCATCTGTGCAGATAACTTTTACACTAAAGATATTCCTGTGTTTCTCTCACAGGCCTAAGAAATCAGTTTGTCATACCAAAATTTGTCAGACTTTATCTGTAAGTTTTTCATGTTTGGTAAACAATTTCTGAATCTAGCCACCATTAACATCCATGGATTTTGCAGTAGACAAACTTTTACTACCTGAAGTGAATGTGTCAGTTCTAAAGTGGTTCCTTCCCTGATCCTAAGAAGCACTTTCATCCCTAGAAGTTCTTCCTAACTGCAGCTCTCATGTTGTTTGTATTGTCTTCTGTGGCTTTGTAGAGAGGAAATGTGTGCTGCTAATTGCCTGTTTTATCTGTACTATCTGTGGATATTTATAAACGTTCATAGGCATGTGGTTGTTGCACTATTGCAGGTGTTATCTTTGCTTTGTTATTTATGCTGATGTTTCGACCACTACCTAAAGGTACTTGTACCCTAACTGTACATTGAAAAGGAATCCGGTAAGGGGTTTGCCGTAATACTTTTAGAGGAGGTAGTGACTACTACAGTGCGCACATACAGTTTGAACATTTTTCGAAAGCATAGAGCATATCCAATTCTGCAAGTCTTCCTTTGATTTCATAAATTGCATGCATCCTGCAAAATTTTGAGTCTCTCTGAAAAGACACCTTAAAGACAGAAGATGAGAGAGAGAAATAAGTACTTTGAGTAATAGAGATGCAGAATTTCTGGAAATTAGTAAGTAGCCTTATTAACATAAAGGTTAATAGGTGCTTCTTGCATTTGTGACAAATAGATGGTTTAATACTGAACTCAAGTAATAGGAGACCTGGAAGTCAATGTAGTTAACAGGAGTAGCTAACTATAATTTGGTTAGTAAGTGAGCAACATTGGAGAGTTCAGCTTTCAAGTGTTAAATGCAGTGAGGCCTTCCTATCTAGCAGCAGAAAAATTACTGTCTACAAGTTAAATTAAGCTCTTTCTCAGGAGCAGCAAATCAACCCATACATAACTGTATTTCTTAATAGACCAGACATCAACACAACCAAAAAGGGATAAAATTGAGGTGGGGAATTAAAAGATGAAAGAAACACTCAAACCTCCTGTTGTGGTTTAAGCCTAGCTGGCAACTTAGAACCATGTAGCCTCTCACTCACTCCCCCCTTCCTCCCCCCTGCTCCCGAAGGGATGGGGAGGAGAATCAAAAGAATGTAACTCCCAAGGGGTTGAGACAAAAACAGTCCAGTAACTAAGGTATAAGACAAATCACTGCTGCTACCACTAATAATAATAATGATAAGGGAAATAATAAGGGAAAAGAATACCGCTGCTCACCACCCGCTGATCAATACCCAGCCTGACTGAGCAACTATCTAACCCTTCCGGGTAACTGCCCCCTGTTTACATAATGGACATGATGTGCTGTGGTACGGAATACCTCTTTGGTTAGTTTGGGTCAGGCATCCTGTCTCTGCTTCCTCCCAGCTTCCCCTCCTCCCTGGCAGAGCACGAGACTCAGAAAGTCCTTGGTCAGACTAAACATTACTGGGCAGCAACTAAAAACATTGGTGTTCTCAGTGCTGCTCCCAGTCAAAAACACAGCACTGCACCAGCTACAAAGAAAGAGAAAAATGACTGCTACTGCTGAACCCAGGACAACCCCTCAAAGCATAGCACCTGGGAACCTCCAGATGCATGCAAGATTGTAAGACAAGACAGCTGAGGCCCTAGTGTGAATGTAGAACACCTGAAGTGGAGAAAAGGTGATGCAGCTGCTCTCACTATTTTGTAGTCAGCTCCAGGATGAGATTTCAGTCTGCGTATGGATCTGTGTTCTGGTGGTTCCTGTACATTGGTGGTCTAATTTTTTGTTTCCAGAGCCTAAAAGTAATAATTTGTCAGTTCTGTGGAAAGGAAGTGAAACAAGTACTAACGGAGCAGAGGAGCTGAAGGTATGTTAACTTTTCTGATGGTTTTTGTGGGAGTGTTAGTGGTGTGTTCCTGCAAGACTTTATGTTATTGTTTGGGTTTTTTTTCCTCTTCTCTTTTGCTTTGCTGGGACTCAGATGCTTAGCCTGCAGGCAAATGTTGCTTACCTTTTGCCTGGGCTTTGAACAGTGGGAAAGTATGAGGACTGAAGGCAGTGCCATTTAAAAATTGTAGCACTTTTCTCTCCTTTTATATGATTCCGCTACCTCTTAGTGTCTTTTCCCCCTGCTATTCATAATCCTCTTGTATAGCCATTCATTTACATTCTTCCTTTGTTTTTTCTTATATCCCTATGTGTTGGATTTGAGAAAGAAGATGAGGGGATCTGAAACTAAATAACATGGGCAAATGGACATTTATAAGAGTGTTTTGTGGTTGTTGGGGAATTTGCAAAGTTCTTACTTGCAAAGTTCTTCCTTGCCACTTATGTCTTAGGATTCTTGCTTTTTGGGTTGTCATGTTTTGGTTTGGCTTTTCTTTTTGAGGTTGTGGTTTTGTTTGTTTGGAGTTTTTTGTGTGTGTTCTATGAAAGAATTCTAGGTGTCCAGACAGGTAGTAAATTTTTAAATTATGAAAACCTGCCTTATGTAGAATATACAGCTGTGGGCAATAATCAGCCTGAAATGCCACTAATTTCTGCATGTTACTGTGGGTTTTAAATAAACTAAGTATGTCAGGATGAGGGAAGATGTTTTAGAAAGGTGCTTCTTTGAGGTTTAATGACTTGGTTACGACATCAAAGCTAATGAGAAACAAAGTTGTGGTTGTGTCATAAATGTGTTTTGAACAGAAGACTTGGTATTTTGATGTTTATTTCCTTCCCTTGGAGTGCTGTCAACCATGTTAGCTTAGAATGGTGCTAGGTAAGGTGGTTTGATAAATGAAATGCTGCTTTCATGTAATCATAGAATCATAGAATAGTTAGGGTTGGAAAGGGCCTGAAGATCATCTAGTTCCAACCCCCCTGCCGTGGGCAGTAGTGAATGGTCACTGACCTGAACCTTTGCTGAGGAATTAGGATTAACAAAATAAATCAAAAAATCACTTGCATGCTCTTGTGTCTACAGGAGGTTGGTAATTTGTTTGTCTTGTAACCATGTGACATTCTTCAAATTTGGGGTTACTGGAAAACATGCAGGGCTTCTTAATTCTGCCTGCGCTGTATCACATACTGTACAAGGTTTTCTTTCATTTGCTTGGTTTTATGTTTTTAATTACTTATTTTGTTTTGAAACATTTTGCTGTATTTATTTGATTTGCTTGTTATCTCAACTTGGAGGAGGTCAGGGACATGATATATAAGAATGGGGGAAAGGTACTCTTGTATATAACTGTATTTTCTCTCTAATGACTATCCACAGAAGATGTCTGCTGAAAGTGAACTAACCTTTAGGTAAGGCGTAAGGCTTCACTATTGTGAAATATGTCAAAAGTATGTTACAAAGAGTTCTAAGCTGTTTTGCTTATACAGTTAAGGAAATCTTTTGGTGAATGTACTTCAGTTGTGAGTTCCATAAAAAGAGACAAAAATAACCACTCTCTTGTGAAATTCTGTATCTCCGAAGATGTCCACACAGATTTATCTTGCGGGCAAATTACCATTTGATTGGTTCACACATTTTGTTTCTGGTTATGTAAATACACCATATTTGCAGATCTGATCTGCAGTATTCCATCATGCATGTTTTTCTTATGCACGAGAATACCTCTTAGAGGAAAATGAAATCTTACAACAAAGGAGCCATAATGTAAGAGTAATTTCATAAATAGCTGCTTGTTTTCTGAATAAATAAAACAATTTCTTTCTATTGTTCTGTTGTGTCACTCCAGAATCAGCTTGTTAAAATTCAGAGTAGATTGAATAAATGTTTTTTATCCTCCCCCCAGTCTTTTTTTGCTTGTGACTGAGTCTGCCTGCTGGGCATTGCCAACTTATTCTGGCTGATTGGAAGCCCACCATTAATTTCTGAGAAGCAAAAAAACCTTCTAAGTGGACCAGACTGTGCCTAACTCTAAAGTATTTAAAAAAAAAAAAAAAAAAAAAAAAAAAAAAAAAAAAAAAAAAAAAAAAAAACAAAAAAAAAACCAAAAACCACAAACCAAAACCAAGCAAACAGAACCACCAAAAAAAAACAAACAAAAAAAGTCAAAACCCAAATAAACTAAAAAGAACATCTTTCTTTCTCTGCAAGGTCAATTATTTAATCCTTTTCCTGAGATTTTGCAAATTTATCGGTTCCCAGTAGGCCTGTCTGTCCTTGCCCTGAACCATACACAGTCACTTAAGTGGTACAAAATAAGTGATGTAAAATGCTATCAAATCAGGACAGTCTTTCACGTCACTTCTATAATGGCGTAAATGACTGCATAAAATATGGCAGAAAGTGAAAATTTTCCATCATGACATTTGAAGTGAAGTGCAGCCTCAGTATAAACTCAGCAGTTCCTTTTTGTTTGTTTGTATAAGAGACTTGAGTGTTTCAGAAGAAGCACTAACCTGAAGTGTTAAAACCTCTAAGGTTCTGGCTGATTCATGCTGACAGGTGAGAAGAAACAAGTACAAAAATGGAAAATGCTTCTCTTCAGACCGGGAAGGGAGTTTCTCAATGGGTATGGAAAAAAAGAACAGACTATTGCCTGATGCTTGGTAACTGTTTGATCTGTGTTTTATGTGGACCTATCTTTAAATCATGGCTGTGCTAAAATCATCAGCTAAACTTTTGTAAACAAGCACTTTTCACAGGGAAGTCACTAGGAGACCAAACTCTACAATCCAAACCTCTGGTAAATTAGCTTGTCTGAAAAGAATTCCTTTAACGTAAAATTCATTATTGCTTTGTCATTACAACCTAAAGAGAAAGTATTTAAACTATTTCAATAACTTAATTCCACCATTATTTTATATACAACTAGCTTTTTGTCATACATTTATGAGGGTTGATTTTTTTTTTTTCCTGTTAAAATCCTAGGACAATTAATATCCTTCCTTGCTAATAGAAGGAACTGTGAGGAAAGCCAGAATGTGCTTATCTTTCTTGCCATTTCTCACGCTTCATAGCATGAATCTATTCTGCTCATTCTGTAATGTAACTTGTCATCTCAATATGCAGGAGAGGCAAAATGTACCTTGCAAATCAATTGTCAGCAAAAGAGAAGTGGGAAGGCAGATCCCCAAAATGCGCTGAGGTCCTTAACCTGCTTTGATTGGTGCGGATATGCATGACTGATGCAGTGGCAGGCTCAGCAAGCCATGAAGTAGTTTTATTTAACCAGGGAATTGTCCCTGTCTGAGAATGTTACTCATATGGTGTGTGTTTATGGAAAAACGTTTTTCAAGTTTGTATGTTAATGGTGCCTTTACAACTGAACTGCATCTCTCCTTAAGATTGCAGTGGGTAATGGGTGTGTGCTGAATGATGATGTGTTGGGGATGCTCTCCTTGGTGGATGAAGCACTGATAGCAATTCACTTCAACACTTAACCTGACCAAACTCAGTATTTTTCAAAAAAAAAAAAACCCAAAACAAACCCCAAACAAAAACAAATACTGTCTTTGACAGACAGTGCTATGCTTTATTGCTCATGCTTGCTAACAGACGAGGTAGCTCCTACTCTCAATATAACAGTACATTGTTTTTTGTTGATTTGGTGTTGGTGTTTTTTGTGGTGGTGGTGTGGTTTTTTTTTTTTTTGGTTGTTGTTGTTTGTTTTGTTTTGTTTGGTGTTTTTTTTTTTTTTTTTTTTTGAGTTTCACCAGACTCCATTTCCTGTTAGGCTGCAGAAAATTCTGGAAGTACTGACTGGACAGGGTTTGCATGGCTCCTGTGTGTGTTAGAAAACAGTAGATTTCTCCCAGTAGTGGATCTTGTAGAGCTAGCTTAGTTAATCCAAGAAAAAAAAAATCCCTTTCCTCTTGTACACATTGTGTGATGGTATTTTAGGCTTATCCTGTACCATTAAGGTGATTGGGATCCCTGCTATTGAAAAATGGTGGTGAGAGTCTGCAGTAAGCCAAGAGGGAAGTGGCAGAAATAAAGCAGTGAACAAAACCAAGCCATTAGTTAACATAGCATTTAAAATATAGTATTTGAGTTCTTGAAATATTTAAGCATTTTAGATAGCTGTTCTGACTCAGCTATTAAATACCGTTCCTTTACTGAAATGTGATAAGTCTCTGTTAAAAACCTTCTCTGTTAAGGCAGGTTTTTTTACAATGGTATTTTTAACTTTTTTAAGAGATGCTAGAATGCTCACTGTTGGTTAGTATATTTTGTCTTGGGGTAAGTCTTGTCGGCATGCACTTACAATGCAGCTAAGGGGCAGTTAATTGAGGCGCTATTTTATGTCAACAAATTGATACTTTATCAGCTTAATCCTTTCTCTACTTCCTTGTGTATGTATACAATAAACTCTAAGCAGTTGATAGTTTAATACCTTTTATGGTTATTTTTGGTGTTACTTCTAAGTATGACTATTTGAAGCTCCTTGGTAACATTCATTATTTATGATATTTGAGTAAAATATACAGGTAAGGATAAGTCTGTGAAAGAGCTGTCATTGCAGATTTTTTCGGAGTGTTTTCCGCACAATGTGAATAAGCCTTTTTCTCCAAACATTGCATAAATCAAAGCTTTCTGAATGCTGACTGTGATTAGTGCCCTCGTAGTAGGCATTTCCTCAACTGTAGCTCCTAATTCTGCCCTCTTCACCAGTGTCTGCAAGCATATGGGTGTGTTGGTTGGAAACTCTGTCCTGTTTTGTGCATCTCCCCAGGCTTAGTTACTAATGTTGCCTGTCATCTCCCTCTTTTTTGCGCCTTTTCCAATGCTCTCACCTTTTCTGAATATCTTCTGCTGTTCCGACAGCCCATTTGGAGTTTTTCCTGAGCTACCTTTTACCCTGCTGCTGCCTTGCAGACCTGCCTTGCTCTGCTCATATATACCTTCATTATCTCAGTATTGAGCATCATTTGGAAAGTGCAGTGGTGTCTAAAGTTATAGTCTTCACTGGCCAATCTATCAGGATGAGGGATAAAGATTGCTTGGCAAAAACTATGACCTTTTATAATGATAAATATGTTGTTCAATTCATCACAATAAATATGAAGCATTGTCCTGACTTCCTGATAGGAGAGTGCATATACTATGGAGAGCAATGTTATTCCATTTATGCCATTTCTATGTATGCAGGACTTTTATTTAAATGTATTTTAAACGGCAATAAACACAAGTGTGAGGTTTAAATAAGACAGATTAGTGTAACTTAAGAGATGTAATTGAAACACCATAGACAGGAAATCTATTACTAATAATGTAATTTTGGAAAGAGTTTTTTCTATACTAAAGAACAAATTTGTGTTTTTATGGCTTGATTAATATACTGTGTTGAAATTCTAAAGCTGCACAGCATTAATTGCTATAGAATTAAGACTAAAGCCTTATATTTTCATAGCAGCCTTCCAATACCTGAAGGGAGCCTATAGGGATGCTGGGGAGAGACTCTTCATTAGGGACTGTAGTGAGAGGACAACGGGTAATGGGTTCAAACATAAGCAGGGGAAGTTTAGATTGGATATGGGGAAGAAATTCGTTACTGTGAGGGTGGTGAGGCACTGGAATGGGCTGCCCAGGGAAGCTGTGAATGCTTCATCGCTGGCGGCGTTGAAGGTGGGGTTGGACAGAGCCTTGGGTGGCATGGTTTACTGTGAGGTGTCCCTGCCCATGGCAGAGGGGTTGGAACTAGATGATATTAAGGTCCTTTCCAATCCTAACCATTCTATGATTCTATGATTTTAATTTTAATGTGTTCAGATCAGTTTAATGCTGTTCAGGTCTCCTTGTTTGTATGTTTTAAGCAGCCAAAAGATTCTTTTATATTAGAAAAGACTAATTGCTTTAAATTTATGCAGGTTCAATGAGTAGGATAGTGAACTGTTGCTTAGATTTTAAGAGTTCGATATTGGTACCTTATTACTGCTCTCTAATATGATCTATATAATTTTTTAACCCTCATTTTGACTCTTTCCTGTAGTTTTAGCGGGCTCTGCAGTTCTTGTCCGTTCAGTGTGTTTACAAAAATCCAACCGTTTTGAGGTCCACATCTTGGCATCTTTTAGAAATATGGGAGAAAATGATAAAAATTATGACCAAATGTAAACAATTTTATCTAAATAAGATACTGATACTCATTCACTATTTGCTTATGATATGTCTCTTCCTTTAGCCTCAAACTCTATCTCCTTAATTTTTTCACTAGGCAATTTAAACGTCCTACAGCCAGTATAATTTTAAATGTACTGCAGATTTAGTTTATTTTTGCCAGTGCAGTTCAAAACTTTCTCTAAGATTCATTTAAAAAAAGAAAAAATAGCTGAACAATGAACTTTATAGTTTCTCAAAGTTGAATGTCTACCATGCCATGTTTCTGTTCATGACTAAAAATGGCAATTTTCTAAGGTGCAAAAGTGGTCATCCTAACTTTCTTATACCACTTTGTACCTTGAAAGAAATCTAAGGATCACATTTTAAACCTGCAATACATTTATGTTTATGTGTTTCTTTTCTGGGATTTGTGCGCTAATGACAGAGGTTCTTCATAGTAAAGAAAACAGAAGTCATGTATATGATGAAGGAATTATGGGTTAAAATCTTATCAACATTACAACAGAGGTTAGACTAGATGGTAATGTTATCTCCGATTTTAAAAGCTGAGCCGCTGAGCTGATTATATCTTCCTTTGTGCTGAAAGAAACATCAATTTATGATCCCTTGCCAAAGTATTAAAAGTTCCTAGTGCATTTAAAAAATACAGGAAACTCTAAAAGCAAGAACTTTTTTGTTTGTTTCTCCCCATTTCCATGTGGAATGACTTGAACTCATCCTTCTCTTGTGTATTTTCAACCCAATTGTCAAGTGGAATCACTGTGCTATTATGAAATAACATAGCGGTATCTTCTTTCTTACTTCATAAGCTTTATCTTCCTTCTTCAACCACCACAAAAATTATTGGGGAAACATGGGAATTTTTTTTTCAATTTTATTTTCCCTTTTAGTAACAGTAAAGCACCCTAGGGGTGTGTGTGGAGGGATGGTTGTGTTTGTTTGGGGTTGTTTTTGCTTGGAGGGGGCAGGGACTGGCCTTATTAGTTTAAACAAACGGTCTACAGGTCTCTGAGATGTTTTCATTATTAGTTTAGTTTAAATTTGTAAACAAAAGACCGTAGGAACACCCATTTGTAATTTTCTTTAAATAAATCAGATGTTTTAAGCTTTTTTTTTTTAATTGATTAAAAGCATGGAAGTATATAATGGTGATTTAAAACTTACTTCAGGCAGCTTCTGTAATTTTTTCTGCTTGTGTAAAGAACAACAAAGCATTTCAAATAAGCAGTGTTGCTCTAGTGCTTGATACAGAAAGATTTCAGCTGTATAAATATCTATATATCTTCATTTTTCCCTGGAGTTTCCATCCCATAAGTAATGTTTGGGATAAAGCTAGGTGGAAGCACAATAAAAGCTGAAAAAGTATTGTTCATATTTTTTTATTAAAACCCATTACCTTTTATTCCTTAAAGGTTCAATTAGCTCTTTTTCTTTGAAATTAAGAACACGTTGTTCTGTGTAAGAATCTCCAGACAGTTACTTGATGGCATGTGTTAAGTCTATTCTTTAGTGTTATTAATTAATATTTTATAGCTGAATTGTTCAAATGTGTTTTCCCTTCTCTTGTACCTTGTAATTTAACTAGAAAAAGAGAGTTCAAGTTAATGGAAAACTTCTCAGTTGGCTACCAATCTCTTCTGAGCACAGATGGGTTCCAAATTATGAAAATGGTTTACTGAGGGGGTTTATCTAGAGATAAATCTAGTCTGATGAAGGTTGAACAGAGTACTGCTACAGGCATAAACACCCAATTACCTGAGCAGCCTTTGACGACCATTATTTTCAATTTGAGCTAGAAACCCCGTCCCTGATAACTCATAACCCATCACCCAGTTTCTTTTTAGTTATGCTAACCTGAGGGGAGAAAGCAAATCTCTGCTGAAACGTTAAAGAAAATACAGAAATATTCTTTCTGACTGTATGTAATCCAGGTTGATTTTCTCACTCTGTTGGGACTTCATTGCTTTGAACTTTTTGACCAAATTTTTCAGGCTGATGGAGATTTGGCAAAGCTTTAGAAAGTGCCATTAAAATCCATATCCATTGAATTTAAAATTACTTTCTCTTCTTGCACAGGAAATAAATGCAAAGTTGGTAATAAAAGTGCCTCCTATTAAAGAAGATTGCTTATGTCAAAAATGTGCAGTTTAATCCAACTGCCTTGGAGCTCATTTGATTTTATCAAACTTGAATATATTGGAAGCTAAGGAAAAAAAGAATTCTAAAATATCCAACACTGAGATAATCTGAATCTTTTACAGAAGTCGAGTGTTGAGTGGTCCAGAGCCAAATAAAAACTAGTTTGAGGCTGAAAAAAAGTGATCTAAATGGTTGTGTTCAAGATTGTAGGACTTAATTTTAACTTTGTGATTTCACATTGTTAAAATCTTCTACCTGTGTCATATGATTCATCATAGGTCTAGTGACAGAACTTGGAAGCAAAGGAAAGCGGATCACCAATTAGGAATAAATTCTCAGTGTTGTTTTACTTGTTTATCTCATATAATGCGTGCTAAGTTAGAACTACTAAACACAAAGATGGTGCATAAAGTTGGATTCCAGGAAATGTTTAACCAATAAATGTAAATACGTATAGAAGCACATGATGTGCCAGTTCATTCTGGAGTGTCACTAAAAATACTTCTGTTGGAGGATTTCAGATCAACCAATATTAATGTACAGGTTGTGTAAAATGGATGATGTGGCTGCAAACCACAGGGAAAATGATGAGCTCTTCTGCAAAGACTGGCTAGGAATTTCAGGGTACCAAATTGTCGCGGTTTAAGTCTATAAACTCACACAGCCGCTCTCTCACTCACTCCCCAGTCTTTCTTCCCGCCGCTCCTGGAGGGATGAGCAGGAGAACAGAAAGAATGCAACTCCCACAGGTTGAGATAAGAACAGTTTAGTAACTAAGATATAACCCAAATCACTACTGCTACCACCAATAATAATAATAATAATGACAAGGCAAATACAAGGAAAGAATACAATAGCTCACCACCCAGCTCAACCAAGCAGTGCACTCCCACCAGTGCACCCCCCAACCGTGCACCCTCACCACCCATCCGGGTCTCTCCTCTCCGTTTCTACCTCCTGGACATCACTTGCTGTGGTATGGAATAACCCCTTTGGTTAGTCTGGGTCAGGTGTTCTGTCTCTCCTTCCTCCCAGCTTCCCCTCCTCCCTGGCAGAGCATGAGACTCACAAAGTCCTTGGCCAGCCTAAACATCACCAAGCAGTAACTGAAAACACTGGTGTTATCAGCACTGTTCCCAGGCCAAAAATCAAAAACACAGTGCTGCACCAGCTACCAAGAAGGAGAAAAAATGACTGCTGCTGCTGAACCCAGGACATTCCACCCCTCATTCCATACCATTCACGTCCTGCTCAGATCCCACATTTTCAATATACCATCACATGTGTATATATATACATCCACACACGCACACAGAGGGAGAGAGATCATCCCTCAGTGCATGGACCAATCCCTATAAAACTGCTGAGTCCATTCAGTCCATGATATCGGGCTCCATCTCTTGTAACAGTCTTTCAGAGCAGGAGACTGTGTGCAGTGTTCACACTCGTGAATAACCTGGGGAATAGTGTCCATTGCTAAGTCCACCCCTCGATCATGAGTCCATCTGTATGCTGCATCTCTGCCCTGATGGCCTGAAGTGTCATGGGCCCACCAGGCTCAAAATAATTCACTCTCCCCCCAGTAGTTTCTGCAGCTTGTCGTTGGGGACTCCATACAGCTGCCTTCCATCTCCAATGCTTCCAAAGCACTGGAGGGGCCCAGTGGACTAGATACTCGCCCATACTGTCCCACACACCCTGCCACTCGTGGCTGTCCAGCCTCAGGGAAAATCTCTTGGTCATCCTGCATGGTAGTCTAACCCCAGACAAGGCCCACACCCCACTCTGGTTAACTCTCAGGACCAGGCGAAATGGTTGTGGGTAAAATACACTCTGTATGCATACCAACATGGTGATCCATATCACAATCAGCAGGCAGGTCTCAAGGGTACCCAAAGGCCATTTAAAACCTTCAGAGATCTCAAATGACGCTGCTGTGCTTGTCACTGGGGCTGGTGTAGCTGCTGTGCTTGCTGGCTCTCACCACCAGCTGCTCTTTGCCTGAGTCCAGATCTTCCTCCTCTGCCTTGCTGGGAAGTGGTTCGTGGTCTCCTGCATCCTCCTGGGGCTCAGGCTCACTGGGCTCTGTGGACGCCTGCTGAGGAATGCTCTCTGCTGCTGTGGGGCTCGGCTTGGCCTCAGGGTTCAGCTTCTCCTTCCCCCCCTCCCGCTGCTCGGCAGCTGCGGGGATGGGATCGGCCGCCGTCCCCCCTCGCCGCTCAGTAGCTGTGGGGCTCGACTCCTGGTCCCCGGGGCCACGCTCCCTCGCTGTTTCAGCCGCCAGCGGCTCCCGGGGCCCCCCCACTCAGCTCCACACAGCCTCGCGAAGACGGAGGCAAGGCCGAGGGCCAGGACGGTGAAGAGCAGCCGAGCTGCCAGGTACAAGTCCATGTCCACACCCACGTCCACATCTACTCCCCCCTGCTTCTGGAGCCTGCCTGTATCACAAGCCATTCCAATAAAGTACACTGGAACATGAGCCTTAACCCAAAACCCGTATCCGAATGCTAAGATAATATACACCGGCAGTAAGTAAGGTACAGCAAGCTGAAACCATGAACTCAAGAGCAACAACTTTGAGAACCAATAAATCAGCATTGTGACGAGTGGCTATTAATCCTGTCGTTATCTCAACCCTTTGTGCCCCACGTTGGGTGCCAAAAAGAACTGTCGTGGTTTAAGTCTATAAACTCACACAGCCGCTCTCTCACTCACTTCCCCCTCTTTCTTCCCTCTGCTCCTGGAGGGATGGGAAGGAGAATAGAAAGAATGCAACTCCCACAGGTTGAGATAAGAACAGTTTAGTAACTAAGGTATAACCCAAACCACTACTGCTACCACCAATAATAATAATAATAATGACAAGGCAAATACAAGGAAACAGTACAATAGCTCACCACCCAGCTCAACCAAGCAGTGCACCCCCACCAGTGTACCCTCTCAACCGTGCACCCTCACCACCCTTCTGGGTTTCTCCTCTCCGTTTCTACCTCCTGGACATCACGTGCTGTGGTATGGAATAACCTCTTTGGTTAGTCTGGGTCAGGTGTCCTGTCTCTCCTTCCTCCCAGCTTCCCCTCCTCCCTGGCAGAGCATGAGACTCACAAAGTCCTTGGCCAGCCTAAACATCACCAAGCAGTAACTGAAAACACTGGTGTTATCAGCACTGTTCCCAGGCCAAAAATCAAAAACACAGCTCTGCACCAGCTACCAAGAAGGAGAAAAATGACTGCTGCTGCTGAACCCAGGACACAAATACTGTAAGTGAACCAAATATCTGAGTTTTGGTTACCCAGGGCAAGTTGTACCAGGTAGACTGTGTGGAGGTTTTTTTCAAGTGAATGTGATTGCAACACAGAAATCTTCCCATGCAAGCACATATTTTATCTGCTGGGACAACAGATTTCTGAAGTACTTTGGACTTTACCAGTGCTAAAGGAAGGATTTTGCAATTATTTTATTAAAATAGTAGTAGTTTAAACTTTTTTCTTCTTTTTCTTTTGTTTCACTTGCTCCCTCTATGCTCTGCTTGATGAAATAGGAATATCAGTACCAGAACCATTGTCTCCAACATCCTCCATTTGAAAGCAATCTGGGTTACTGGCTGTTTGCATACTGTTACTGAAACTGAACATTACTTCTCTGTGTAAACAGTTCACGGGTGTTATCTTCCTATTGCAAGTTCAGTGAGGTCAGTGATTGAAAGTTCTATCAGATGATTGTATATTATTGTTTCTAAAATGAAAAGTTTGCTAGGGCTTGGTATGAGTTTCATCTCGGTTTTTAGAAATAGTGAAGTAGGAACAGCTGAACTTGCTCCAACTTCTTTCTCTGGGATGTAGGGGGGAAACATAATCTATTTTATGCCATTGATGCATGTAACTCGGGACTGTCTGGAGCTCAAAGGTTTATGCTGTTAATGTCTATGACTGGGCCACATGGCTCCAGTTTCCAAGATATCAGACAAATGGATATTTTCTTTGCTGCTGTTAACTATTTTTGTTGCTTAAATTCAAGCAAATTAATAGATCTTTGATTCTTCAAGCACATACAGCCTAAATGGGATAAATAAAGCCATATGTAATTTGTTGGTGGAGCTCACTCATGTAGTAAAATACTATGGTTGTGTTGGAAGTTGAGGCTTTGCATCTTCTGCATTGTAGAAGGTAAAAAATTCCTGTTATTTCCAGAACATCAGTTCCTGAGGTTAGGTTTGTGTTGGATGCTGCTGTTCTTAGAAACCTTTTTCATATTGCTCTAACACTCAGCTTATGGGTAACTTGTTTTTTATCCCAGATGTTTTATTTCCTTAAATGAGCGATCAGCTAAATGTATTTGAAGGGACTCTGTGAAGCAGACTTTTTAAATTTCATTAAAAAAACAAAAAGGCTTAAGTCTGTGTTATAAGGAATGCATGTTCCTGTAGTCCCATTCTGATGTCACTTACTCATAGTGGACTATATCTCCTAATTCAGCTGTCAGAGCTGAAATTTAGCCATGGTATGCAATGGAAAATGACTGCAGATTGGCCGAGTGGGAAGTAGGAGGTCTGTGAGATAATGACACCCTGCAAATGTCTTTTGACATACATAGATGTGTGACAAATGTGACAATTAATAAGCATACAGTTCACACTTCGAAACAACTTGGAAATCATCTGTAATACAGTTCATTTTTCTCTGCGAAAACACTTCATACTGTGTTTTGTTTATTTATGACGATGGTAATTAAAATTCATACATAGTGTGGGTAAAACAAAGAATATTTTTTAAATCCTCTGGAATGGAATGGATTTCCTCCTAAAATAAAATTGATTCAGTATAGAGAAAATCTTATATTTCTGGCAGGGCTGCTAAACCTTCAGAATGCTATATATGTGTATGACCTGGATAAATATAGTAAGTGTATATGTAGTTTTTATCACTTAAGTCCTTTCAGCATCTCCCAGAGATAAGAAACATTTTTCACATTTTGAAGGGGTTTTCATTGACAAAGGCTTCAATCATGCAGAAAGCTGTTTTCAGATTTCCATAAAACAAAGCGGACGCCATTCACATGATAAATTGCTCCTAGACAGCAATCTTAGCTGACTACCCAAGTGTGACCGGGTGATTCTGTTATCACTGATTTGTCCTTCAGTTTTCAGTAGGATGAAAATGAAGGACTTGCAAGTAATTGTGCCAGGAAAACAGGGTTAATTTGCTCACGCTTCTGAACTGCCAAAAATAAAGTCACTGGAATTGAGAGTAAATCGGATCATATGCAATAAGAAAGCATTATTAATGACCATACTGTCCTGCAAAGAGCCTGAGGGTGATACTTTGTAGTAAAATTACTTCTTGAAAGGTGTAATACATTTTTATTTATTTTTTTTTAAAAGGCATAAAGACAGGTATTTCTAGATGTTGCTCAAAACTGTGTCTTCCAATGGAAGCTATGAATTTGTTAATTTTTAATCGGTACCAATCAGGAGGATGAAAAAAGTTTAGATATATAAACATGTTCTGGACTCCTGTTATTGCCAAATTTTATTCTGATAAAGATACTGGAAACTAGATACTTTTTTTTTTTTTTTTTTTTTTCCCCCTCCCCTTAGGTTTTAGAACAAAATTATCAGAAGTTTGACACTGATGTAGACACTTTGAGCTATTTTGGTCACATGAAATATTTTCCCTGTAAGCAAATGTTATGCATAATGTTAGTTGTGCCTTCTGTTCAGTGATTACTTGCTCTTATGCTTTCATTTTGCACCTTTTTGTTGTTTCAGGGAGAGTTTGTTGTTGAGGGGTTTTTATAAACAAACAAAAAAAAACAACCAACCAAACAACTATTTCCTGTTTTTTTAACTGTCATGGTCCTTCTTTTTGCAATTTCTGTTGTTATTTGTAACCATGCTTTTCATTAACAAATAACAGCAGGAAGGCAGGCTTGAAGGTGAAGCAATACTGCGTTTAGCTTGAAGGTGGTCAGTGCAATTCTGGTCTGTGTAGTCTTGATTTTAAGTTAGACTTGGATTCTATTGCTAACCAAAAGGTTCTGAAACAGCATTATGTTGGAGTCTTGTCTGAAAATGAATAGGTTAGAAAATAAATAAAATGGAACTGGGAGGGAGCTACAATAACAATGAAAGGATGCAATTTCATAACTCTGATCTAAAGATCTGGTTTCAAGCTGTCTATTAATATTCCTGTCTCTATTACTGTGCAGCTAGTTCACATTAACTGTCACAATGAAAATGAATCTTGAGATACTCAGAGTTGCAGCATAAAGACAAATTATTTTTTTTTTTGCGATTATTTTATGCCAGTTTTTCTCTCAAATTTCCAAAACGGAAGAATAAAATAGCCCATATTTGGACTTGCAAATAAACCAAACATGAATCCAAAGAGAAATATAACAAGGTTTGAGTTTCAGGGTTATTTATTTATTTAGTGTCAGCACTTTTACAGAGACCCAAGCATCAGCCTTTCTTGAATTATCTGATAGCAGCAAAACTGCCTCCATCATTTGCTGAAACAATTTCATCAGCATGTCTCTAAGTTATGGGATTCAGAAAGGTGCGTTCCCAGCAGTGAGGCTAATCAGTGTTTTCTGGTTTGAGTGTTAGTAGGTTTGATGGGTTTTTTTTAGAGGGAAGCTAAAATTCCATTTCATTCTCTTTCTTCTTCTTAACCATATGAAAATTTCCTAGGCAAAAAAACTTTTTAGAGACCAGGAAAAAGCCTCACTGCAAGATGAATAGGACTGTAGTTTGGTTGTATGCTTGATAGGGTCTATGGGGTGCACAGTGGGAGGCTGAACATTCCCTAAGTTCAGATTCTTTCTCTCCCTGCCCCAATTTTCTGTTTTAACTTGTATGAATGAATTAGGGGACCTGAAAACTTTCTACACTCATGTTCCTGAATCTGAGGTGGGTTTGGTTAGCCTATTTTACTTTTTTTTTTTTTTTCTTAGAAAAATATGATGTCATCATATTCCACATGATTCCTTATTTAAAGAGTCATCCTCGACTTTTCTGTTCTGTTGCTACTTATGCTGTTCTCCTAGGTACTAATGTACCAGTTAAGTTTTCATCAAACTCGATCTACATTAAAAAGCACAAGAAAAGCTGTTGGTTCTTGAGTTTTGCTATATGTAAAAAAGTGTTTCTATTAGCATTTCTGGCATATTTCTTGCTCCTTATAAGTGGGAAGAGACTAGTGATCCCTAGAACTAAAGGGGAAAAAAGTAGAAAACACTGAACTATATATATAAAAAGAAGTGGTTTAAGAGTAAAAACACAAATTAAAAAAATGAAGAGAAATCAGAAAGTTCTCTAAGGAAATAGAATTCTCAAATTGCATGGATTTGTCATTCACTAGTAATCTAGGATGGTGATTCTCAGACTGTCCTCTGTAGAGCACTTTCATGCAGTCTGAGGGGTTACTTTTGTCAAAATTGTGCAGCAGTGATGAAAAACTGAAATAAGAGGTCAACTAACTGTCCTAGGAAATGTCACTTGGGTCTGGCTTCAAGAAGAATTGCCACTGTTCCCTTATATTTCTGTCTTATGGGGTTCCTGGACAAGAAATGAAGTTAATTTCTCTCTTTAAAGTTTCTGTGCTCTAAGGACAGCTGAGTTCAGTATGCTCTTGGTACTAAAATTGGAAGGGAGAGACAAAAGAGTGCAAGCTAAACAGCAGAATCATCTGAAGTCATATGTTTATATGTCTAAATAATATATATTTCAAGCAATCAGATGAGAACAAATATTAGTAAATATAAAAAATTAGTAAATTAGACTGTTCTTTTAGTGGTGCATAGGAAACAATAATACTGATAAGAGAATATATAACAAAATATCTGAAATACTGATAACAGTATTTTTCATGTAGCTGCAGGATTTTTGTTTGCAAAAGCAAGTCAGCAATCAGGACATGCATATTACTGAACACCAGCTGACACATAGGAAGGAGAAAGAGGGCGACTCTTCATTTAAAAAAAAAAGTGATTCTTTTTCCTCTGTATAAGTAAAATGCCAACCAAAATGTATCATAGAAGTCAAATAGGATTATGACCATAGTGCAGTGACAGTTTCCTTTCAGAAGAATTAAATGATTGCAAAGCTTTTCTTTATAAAGAAGAATAAATTATGCTGCAGCGCAAGATAAACAGGATACTGAAAGGGAAAAAAAATTATGGAAATAGAAGATAAGAAACCTCCTTAAAGGAAATTTATGAAGCATTTATTTTGTTGAAAAGTGGCAGACATTAGGTGACTGGAGGGGAAATTATTAAATAGTCACATAATGAATGCAGCAGCCACAACTATTGCATGTTTCAATTAACCACTTTTTCCAGTGTGCTAGATTTCATTCTGCATGTTAGGCTAGAAAGTTTTCTCAGTAATCTTTCTCATATTTTGGCTGTTATGCATTCTTTGAATTGTAATTTACCTGTTTCTGTCATCTTTTATGATTCTACATTGATCTTCTGTACTAATGCTCATATTGGTAAAGAAAGCTTAAATCTGTTATTTACTTTGGCACTGGGGAAAATTATGTCCTTTAATTTTCAGAGTGTAATAGAAACTTGCATTGGAACATATAGCAAGACAATCCCTATTTGTGTTTTTGTTTTTTTTGTTTTTTTTTTTTTTTTGTAACATAGAACTGAGGGATGGAACCGTGTGGATTAAAACAAACAAATAAAAGACCAAAACTCATAACCTTTAAGGGATGTTAATTTTGGTTACTGAAATGTAATGATACTGTCTTAGTACCAGTAGTAGTAGCTTCACTATGAAAATAGCATTTGCTCTAACCAGTTTTCAGACTTTTCCTGCTTTTTCATCTGAACAACATCCCAGTAATGTTTGTTAAAACTAATAATGTTAGCTTCAGTGATGTAAAAATTTCATTTCAGTCAATCTAAGTTTTCTCTGTTTTGGAACAGCAGGTTTTTCCTTGAAGTGTCTCATTTGTCATTACTTTTCATTAGCAGCTACTCTTTTTGCAATTTGAACAGGTCATCATCTCTCTACGTCTATCAAATGCTTCCATCCAGGCTTTAAATTATGTTATATAGAAACTGTTGTAGGTGATTTCCATGCATATTGTGGTTTAACTCCAGCTGGCAGTTAAGTACCACACAGCCACTTGGTCATTCCTCCCCAGTGGAATGGGGAAGAGAATTGGAAGGGTAAAAGTGAGGAAACTGATGGGTTGAGATAAGAACAGTTTAATAATAAAGTAAAATATTATTAAAAAAAAGAAGTAATTTAAAAGAAAATAAAAAGAGAGAGAAATAAATCCTAAACAAATAAAAACCAATTGCTTACCACCTGTTGATCAATAGCCAGCCTGACCCAAGCAGCGATCAGTCCTTTCTGGGTAGCTCCCCCCAGTTTATATACTGGGCATGATGTGCTGTGTTATGAAATATCCTTTTGGGTTAGGTGTCCTGTGTCTGCACCCTTCCATCTTCATGTGCCTCTCCTCACTGGCAGAGCATGAGAGACTGAAAAGTCCTTGATCAGGGTAAGCACTACTGAGCAACAGCTAAAACATTGGTGCATTATCAGCATCGTTCTGATACTAAAGTTAAAACACAGCACTGCATCAGCTACTAGAAATAAAAATAACTGTCCCAGCTAAAACCTGGACAACTGGTATCTTTGCTTCCACTGATTCATTTTTTATTGCAATAAATAGAACAAGAAAAAAAAAAGTAAGTTCATGATTAATCTATGTAAATTTATGAACATAAAGCATTATTTCTACACCATATGTTGCAATATTATATGCTCTACCAAATGTAACTGGACAAGCATGCTTGTGCTTCTCCATTGTCAAAAATGATCAGAGAGAAGTTTCAGAAGTAAAACCAAGAAGAGCTAAGAAGGAAGGGAGTTCTATTAGCAGATTAGGTATTTTAGTACTCAGCCGTCTAAGTTTCTACCAATGGCACGTTTTACTGTAGAATCTAACAAAAAATAAATTTTTATATGTAAAAATTAACTGCAGTAAGCATTTAATATTTAATTTTAAAATGTATATTTCTCTACAGATAAAGAATTACAACACTTTTAATCCCTTCTTTCCAAAATTCTCTCATCAAAAGGAGACTAAGTTTTTCAAAGGTAATGAAAAAGATGTTAGCTGAATATTGCTATGGGTTACCTTTAATGCACAGCTAAGTACCACACAGCTGCTTGGTTACTTCTTCCACCTATGGCAGCAGGAGGAAGAGGAAGGGAAGAGTAAAACCTCCTAAAATTGGGAATCAAAATTTAATGAAAGCTAAGTAAGTGAAGTATAAGTGGAAGAAAACAGAAGAAAATGAAAGGCAATTGAAGGCAGTGATCACCTCCCATGGGTAAACTTATGCTCATCCAATTTCAAAGCAAAAGTTGGCTGCTGTGGAGAGAAAAAAACCCAACCTGTTTTTCCTTTGTTGCTGAGCATAATTTCCTATGTTGTTTTTTCTTTCCTGTTTTGTTTGTTTGTTTGTGGTTTTTTTTTTGTTCCAGGTGTGAGGACAGCTTGCTTTGGTTCCTACATGTGTGTATATGTATACATGCGTGTACCTGCGTGTGTATGTTTACACACAGCACTGCTTGCAACTTGCTGGTGCAAGCAGTTCTGTACTTAACAAGTGTACAATGCTAGGAGATACGTTATTGCAAAATCTGAAATTACTTTGTAGTGGCCTGGATTCTCTGCCTTTCTGTGGCAAAGCTCTAAGTGATTCTATTAGTGTCTGTTGTGAGCAGGGTAGAATAACTGTCAGTTTTCTCTTGCACAGAAGCTGGATGCACCTTTCATTGAAGTACAATAAAAAAAAAAAATAACACCATCTCATTAATCGGTTCTCCTAACCTTTCCCCAGGGCAGAAAAGCAGAAACACAAAAAGAGATTTAGAGCAAAGGAACTGCTATCAATAAAGGGCAAAAGAGAGAAGGACTTGTCTGAGTTAAATTATGAGTTTCAGCTATTGTCTGGAATTGGTTTTTTTCACTAGTTACCATTCCAACCAGCTGCAGAAATGGCATCTGAAATATGTGTAAAGGCGAGGATTCAAAGTTTAGGAAATAATGAAATGATGATGCTTACAGTGTAGTAAAGTGATAGGTTTCTCCTTTTGAGGGAAATGCATCCTATCAAAATTCTAGGAACTGCAAGGAGATGTTAAAATAACTGTTTTAAGCAGCATTAAAGGGGAGAATATTAGAGGAGATCTCACGATGATTATGGAAAATGACATCTGTTAGAATCACTTGTGGTTATAGCACTTAACAAACTTCTTTTTAATGGTTTGTTCTAACAGCCCTTCTACTGCGGGATCTAATGCAGTGTTTCCCTTCATCTCCTTCCTCCTTGCATCCCATCTCTCCATGGCAAATGAGGAATACAGCTGATCACACTTCCAGTCTTCCTTCCTTTCTTCTACCTGGGTGACAACAGTAGCCCTCTGGGATTCTTTGAAATGTGGCTGGTGAGCAAGATATTTTGCTGTTTACAATGACTAGCAGTGCTTGCAAGCATACAGAGACCTTAATTAGTTTTTCTTTATCTCTGTTTCTGTGTGTCCCAAAGTCTCTCAGTGGTGAAATATGTGCTCTCTCACACACCAAGAAGAGAGAAGCACATCGTGAATGAGCTCATTTTGAGCATCACCTCATTGTTTCAGCAGCTCAGTTGGCTCTGTGCTTGGAGCAGTGGGAGATGTTTGGCAGCTCAGTTGCGTCATTTACTACATGCTCATCTATTTGATCCAAATGGGTGAACAGCTGGGATCACACCATCTTGAAGACGATTGCTTACTAGAGTTCATTTCTCTGGCAGACATTATGCTGCAATCTTGCTGAATGGGGCTTTGCTATTTTCCTTTCTTTCCTTTTTGCCTAACGAAAAGAATACTGAAGCTCAACCAGAGGATCTTTATTATATCTCTAGTGATTCATTTTACAGTGAAAAGTATATTATATTTCTGGAATTTCAGGGAAGGTATGACAAATAAGATTTCTTGTAGACTTAATGTGTTGCATTTTTTCCTCATGTTTTTTCTCATTTGAAAAAAAAAAAAAAAAATCCAACCTACCCAAACCATATCAATAAAGTTCAGTAATTATAAGCAGTAGACCCACAAATGATCCTACTGAGAAGGTTCCTACTTGTCTGTAGAAGGGATAACAAAAAAGCAATTCAAGGCAATCATGTAAAGATACTCTTGAAGTATTTCTGGTTGGCTCCTTTGTGTATTTGGAGGGAGAGGTGGCTTGGTGTGATTTTTGTTTTTTGAGGTTTGAGGGGTGCTTTTTTTGTTTGTTTGTTTGTGTTTTTGTTGTTGTTGGTTTGTTTTTTTTAGGTCATGTAAATAAGGGGTTTCCTCACCAAAAAAAGGAGTGATACTGCGATATTGATTGAAGAACAAGCACCTCACTGCTACCAACTAGCTCCAAAAATGTAAACTAAATTTAAAATCTCAGTTTTTTTCTTGTAATATCTTTGACCTGTTTCTCTTCCGGAAGAGAGCACAAAATGCACTAAAATCACTAAAGCCCCTTATTTAAAGGGGCACAGCCCTCTTCAGGTATCTCTGCTCTTCACAGAGGAAGAAAATTATCTATTTCTTAGTTTTAAGAGTAAAGAAGACAGGTAAAACCAGGTGAAGCTAATCATCTGTGTTCACATAGTTAGAAAATAATAGATCCAATTTTACTTGCAGAAGCAATAGATGTGAATTTTCTGGATAGCTGCTGGTTATTTGGAGTCAGCTGATCTGATTACTTTAATATTACACATTATAACCTCTCTGTGTAGTCATCTCAAGAGGAAAAGCTGTTTGTCTATACCTATTGATAAAATAGAAGTCGCAGTGACTTCTTTGTATAATTTGATTAAAGACTGGCATGATGAAATACTATTGTTACTATGTGCTTCTTTGGAAAACAGTAGTATATTTAATGTGTCTGAAGTAAGGATATAATTATAATGGCAATCTCTCTTGTATCCCCCTGGGTAACGTGAGTGAAGAGCGTGGATGCTGTTGCCCTCTTGAGCTTCCCTACGAACATGGTGGAATCGCCACCATTGGAGGTTTTCAAGATGCAGCTGGTCAGTATACTCATCATAATGGCCTGGTTTCACGAATGAAGATTTGAGAAGGGCTTTACCCATGCTTACTGCAAGAGCGCTGATGGCTAAAAAAGCCAGTGCAGAATAGACAAGTTTGGTTGCAAAAAGCACAGCGGAAGGTCTCCTCAGGTGGTATAGGCAAGGCATGATTCTTCCTGCGTTGTCTTTTCTCCTTGAGACTGATTCTGTATGTGTTCTCAAAAGTGACAGCAGTGTTATGTATAATGTGTCTCCAAATCTCCCAATTGGAGACCAGGATGGACCACTGATGGTAGTCAATATGGCCAAGACTAAGATATTGTTTCAGGGAGTCCTTATATCTCCTCTTTGGGGCACTTCTCTTGCGGCAGCTGGTGGCGAGTTCACCGTAGAACACAATCTTAGGGAGGTGGTAATCCTCCATTCTGGAGACATGCCCTGCCCAGCGTAGCAGTGTTTTCAGCAATGTGGCCTCAATACCGGTGACCTCTGCCTGTTCAAGGACAGTAACATTAGACATATAGCCAGTCCATTGGATGTTTAGGATTGTACGGAGGCAGTGGTGATGAAAGCATTCAAGGAGTCGCAGGTGATGGCAATACATGACCCATATAAAAGAGTAGACAGTGCAATGGCTCTATAGACACTAATCTTTATACTTTCCTTCAGGCGTTTATTACACCAGACTCTTTTATGGAGTTTTCCAAAGGCTCCGTATGCCTTTGCTCTTCTGTTATCTATCTCTTTATCAATTGTGGCGTCCGAGGAAATGATACTTCTTAGATAGCTGAACTGCTGGACTAACTTAAGCTCTGACTCGCCGATGGTGATGTGGGGATGATGGTAATCTTCTTGTGATGCAGGTTGGTAAAAAACTGTCTTCTTCAAACTAACTTCCAGCCCAAAAAGCTCAGTCACCTCTGTAAAGCAACATGTTAAATGCTGCAGAGTTGCTTCTGTGTGGGCAGCGAGGGCGGCATCATCAGCAAAAGGCAGCTTGCGAACAAGGTGATTTAGGGTCTTGGTGTGGGCCTTCAGTCACCTTAGGCTGAATAGGCTCCCATCAGTATGATATCAGATATAGATGCTGTTTTGTTCGTTGAAGTCTGCCATAGCCCTTTGAAGCGTCATGCCGAAGAAGATTGTGAATAAAGTTGGTGCAAGAACACAACCTTGTTTCACAACACTGGTTATTGGGAAGGGCTCAGAGAGTGCATCGCCATATCTGACTTGGCATTGCTGATCCTCATGTACCAGAATAACCATTTTGAGAACCTTGGGGGGACATCCTAAATGTTCCAAGATCTGCCACAGGCCTTTTCTACTCACACTGTCAAAAGCTTCAGTAAGACCAATGAAAGTTACATTGAGTCCCTTGTTCGGTTCTCTACACTTCTCTTGCAGTTGTCTGAGAACAAAATACCATGTCTGTGGTACTTCTATTTGCTCTGAAACCACATTGACTTTCAGGTAGAAGCACTTCTGTGATAGCGGGTACTAATCTATTCAATAGTATTCTTGCAAGGATTTTTCAAGCAGTGGAAAGCAGAGTTACACCTCGGTAGTTTGAGCAGTCTGACTTTACTCCTTTTTTCTTGTACAAGGTGACGATGATTGCATCATGGGGATCTGGTGGTAGTTTGCCTTGTTCCCAACAGCGCACAACTAGCTCATGCAATTTAGCATGGAGTGCATGACCTCCATGCTTCCAGATTTTGGGTGGGATCCCATCGACCCTAGCTGCCTTGCCAGTTTTCACCTGCTGAATGGCCTTAAGAGTCTCTCCCATGGTAGGGACTATATCCTATTTTTTTTTTTTTATCAGTTGTTGTGAGATCTGCTGGATTCCTGAGCCTTGGACTACACGGTTGGCACTGAAGAGAGTTCAAAAGTGTTCAGACCATTGATTCAGGATGGAGATTTTTATCTGTGAGAAGTGTTTGGCCATCTTTACTGAGTAGAGGACTTTGAAGCTGGTATGTGGGTCCATACGCTGCTTTCAGAGCCTCATAGAATCCTCTGTGGTCACCCAGATCTGTGCATAATTGAGTGTTTTCTGCTAGGTTAATCCACCACTTGTTCTGGATGTCATGAAGTTTCTGTTGGAGTTTACTGCATGCAAGACGAGAGGCTGCTTTTCTTACATGACAGGATGGCTGAGTGAGGTGTGCTTGGTGAGCAGATATCTTCTTTGTCAACAATTCCTGGACTACTTGATTATTTTCACCAAACCAGTCTTTGTTTATCTTTGAGGAGAACCCTAAGGATACTTTGGAGGACTGAAGGATGCTATTTTTAATATGTTGCCAAAGTGCTTCAGGAGAAGAGTCTATGGGATGGTCTTCAAGCCTAGTTTGAAGGTTTGCCTGAAAACTGTCTCTCACTGCAGCTCTTTGAAGATTGTTAACTTTGAGCCTCCTCCTCAGAATGCCACCCCTCTTAGATTTGGGCTTAAAGTGGAGGTTAAGTTTGCAATGCACAGGGGTATGGTCTGTTTGACATTCTGCACTAGGCATCACTCGGTTGTGATGGACATCGCAAACATTTCTCTGGTGCACTAAGACATAGTCAGTGAGGTGCCAGTGTTTAGATTGAGGATGCATCCAGGTTGTCTTCAGGCTATCTTTCTGCTGGAAAATAGTGTTGGTGATGGTAAGCTGCAGCTCTGCACAAAACTCTGGGGGAAGTTTAGATTGGATATGAGGAAGAAATTCTTTACTGTAAGGGTGGTGAGGCCCTGGAATGGGTTGCCCAGGGGAGTTGTGAATGCTTCATCCCTGGCAGCGTTCAAGGAGGGGTTGGACTTAGCCTTGGATGGCATGGTTTAGTGTGAGGTGTCCCTGCCCATGGCAGGGGGGTTGGAACTAGATGATCTTAAGGTCCTTTCCAACCCTGACTATTCTATGATTCTATGACTGTTGTCATTGCAGCTTCCAACACCATGCTTGCCTAGT
This sequence comes from Amazona ochrocephala, assembly GCA_039720435.1. Classification (NCBI taxonomy): domain Eukaryota; kingdom Metazoa; phylum Chordata; class Aves; order Psittaciformes; family Psittacidae; genus Amazona; species Amazona ochrocephala. The sequence goes on from CM077879.1 coordinate 71,843,382, forward strand.
ACTCCTTTTCAAGCTTCAAACTTCTTACCTACTCAGGCGTTGAAGTCACCAAGGATTATGATCTTGATACTAAATAATCTCATAATTAAATTAATTTAGATAATCAAATATCTGGATACTAGATAATCCCATTGAGACTCTCTTGTCCATGGAAGGTCAGATCAGACAATCTTCCAACTTGGACTGTTCTGTGATTTCTATGTTTTCAGAAAGCATTGTGGCTAGTGGGCTTGCAGTGATTAGTAAATTGAGGAGAGTAAATTGGAAAGCTGGGGACTTTCTTCCTCTCTTCCTCCTAATTTTTATTTTTATACTCTGACATTAAAATAGACACCATGTCATTCCAGATGAATTAGATTATGGTCCTTAGGACTAGAAGAGAGGCAATGTGTTAACTGCAACCAAGGCTGGGCCAATAAACTAGTAGTGGAAGTCTATCCTGACATCTTGAGTGATGTACTAGGAGGGGAAATCAATGTGAGAAACAGATTTCCCTGGAAAAATCCCTATAATCAGAGATAAAGGATTACTTCACAAGCTGCTGCTGAAAAGGATGTACTCGCACTGATGATATTGTGATTCTTTTTTTCAAGTTGTTTTCTTTTTGTTTTCAATCTTCACTTCATAGTTCTGTGAGAGAAATTGTGATGCTTAGGGTATGAAACAAACATTTAAGTCTCCTCTTCCCCCACTCCCAGCATTTAGAGTGGGGACTAAAATTTGTTTGATCAGTTTTAGGAGAAGTCACTATATAGTTGAACCTAGCTCTTTGATGCAGAAAAAAGCTGGCAGAGAGGTTGCATATGCATTCTCAGCCCAGCTAGGAATTACCTTTTCAATTAATAATCTTCTCCTCACAGCCTGTTCTCTTTTAGTCCAATCCAGAGTGTAATTCTCTTGAAATGTTAGCTTTCCAAGAGAAACAAACAATCTCTGCAGTGCTGCTTGGGTTCTTTTTCCCAGGCAGGAAAGAAGATGATCTATAGAGAGAGTTTCTACTTCCACGAGGTGCTTCTATATCTTTTTTTCTTCCTGTTGTTTTTCTTTTCCTCCTCCTTCTGTTCAGTATTTTCAGTAAAATACAGCCAAGTTTTTGAGGGTGAGAAAAGAGCTTTTTTGAGAAAAAGCTTCCTATTAAAAGCTTTAAATTAAATAAGAGCTTCTTAACTGTATTGCATGATGTTCCAAAGGTTACTGTGGTCCAAATAGATACCTAGGGGAAGTATGGAAGTCTTTATTTTTAAAATCTAAATATCTCAGTGATGGGATGTTCGTTTTGCTTACACTGTGATGAGAAATCCTCTTCAAGTGCAGCTGTATTGCTAGAAAAGGGTACCATTCTATCAGTGGAGTGCACCATGTGCTACATTAACCTTGTAAATTTTCCTAAAGAAAATTAGGGAGAAATCTTAAGAATGGGTTTGTGACAGACTTGTACCTATCAGACTGAAAGTCCTAATGGCAACGAGCTTTTAAGTATCTTTTGTAATATTGATGTTTAATTTGACAAAACATATATAGGTGGAGGCTTATTTGATAAATGAAAATGTAGTTTCAGCGAGGGGACGTGACAGCATTTTTGTCAAAATTCAATAGACAAACTTCTAGGAGTTTCTGGTTTTGGGGAAAAAAGCCTGGAAGCTCTTTCTTTGTCACAACCGTCAAAGAAACATTAAGTTAGTGCGTTTGTTAGAAGTGATTGGAATTGTGCTGGAGATGTTCTATCTTATAGCCAAGACACGAAGAGCTGAAAAGAGATAGAGGAAATTTAATCCCACTTGCTTCACAAGCGGACCGTTCTATCCAGTGTGTATAACATGCTGCAAATCCAGCTGTGGAATAATTAGGAAATATGGGATAATTAGGAAATGTGGAATTAAACTTATATTTGAAATGCAGCATTGTCCACACATAAGGGAAAAATAGACTTTCAAGGCCTCTCAGGGTGAGATGCAGCCACACCTGGTATGCCAGTAATGTGCTCTCCACAGCGGTTCCTGTGGCAACACAGATGGAGGGTAGAGCGAGGTGGAGATCTCGCGGTTACGCTTTGTCCTAACTTCAGCAAAAAGATGGGAACTAGGTGGTGCAAGGAACTGATAAGCTGCATAATTGCTACCCTGAGCCAGCAGCCTGTCATCTTTTGACATAATGCCGTCCTCAGTGTGAACTTTGCTTCATTATAATGTCATTATAATGTATTTACATGCTAAAATACACACCCATCTCCAATGAGACCACCCCTCTCTGAACATGCGCTCTGAATTTTTGGTGTCATATACCTTTAAATCAAAGCGAGAGAAATTTGCACCAATAGTAATAAAGGTATGTATGAGTAGAGTCACTCAAGCTCCACCTTGAAGGTGAAAATAATATAAAATGACCCAAGAGAGAGTGGGATATTTGGGGAAGAGACCATCATGGAAGATAACATCAGCAAACTCCTGGGACCAGTTGACGGGCTGGACCTCTCTTCCCCCCCCACAAGGACTCCTGTGGGTAAGACTTGCACTGTATCCAGTGCTTCCCTGGGAAAACTAAGAAGCTCTATAGAGTTACTTTTACTGTCACCTGTATATTTTAGAGCCAGGCTGTGTTAACTTTATCGAGCGCTTGTATTCATGCAACTATTATTCGCACGTGCTTTTGCAGACAGTATTTATCACTGGCAATCCATAAGAACCTGTATCTGTTGCATCAATAAATTAATTTTCTGACTGAACGCGATCCCATTTCTAGTTGGGGTGCACCGTCAGTGAATCCGGACCAGTAAGGTTCGACATAGCGAACGCAGACGAACTGGTAGTTGCAGCTGATTGGACTGGACAGTGTGGTACACTATCGGTGAATCCGGATCAGTAAGGTTCGAAATAGCGAACGCGGCCAGACTGGTAGTTGCATATTGGAGCCATTTCCTGTCCTTCCCCTAATAAAGCAAGGGGTTTGTTTCCCACTATCAGTGAATCCGGATCAGTAAGGTGCGAAACAGCGAACGTGGCCAGACTGATAGTTACATATTGGGGAATAAAACAAGGGGTTTACTTTCCCCCCTTTTAACGTAACACCAGCTCAGGTCTTCCACCGCTAGTGACAAGCTCCTCTAAATTAAATGCTTGCTGTTGCTTGTCCCCACATGACTGACTTTTCATTTGTTTTGCTAAGAACAATTATTTTGTCTTTTACTAATTTATAAACAGTGTTATGACATGAATATTCTTTTGTGTAATGAAATGCCTATTTTGGCAGTGTGGTTGTCTGAGTTAATACAATTTCTGCCATGAAAAGAACAGACCTAAGTGGCTGGACAAAAGTGCTTGAGTATAAGGAAGATCTCAGAGCAGGCAGCATGTTATGTACTGACTGGATAGCAACCTCAGCCACAGAGGAAAAATCACTCCGGTCAAGTAGTTCAAACTAAAATCAGGATTGAAGTTGTTTATGAATTTATTAATGACTTGTAATCAACTGGCAGTCAGGGAACTAAAAATTGAGGCGCTATAGCAGCAATAGGGCAAGTAAACTGAAATATTAGGTTAACAAGACCACTGATCTGCAACTAAGTCCTAAGAAGTTACTGTTCACTCTGCACAGTGACATGAGTTTGCCTGCCTGCTCCTAGCCCCTAGGGTTAGCCGTACCCCCTCCTTATGGGGTAACCTTGGTGGGGAAAAAGGGATAAGGATCTCCAGAAGAGTGAACCAGACTTTCTTCTTTTTGTATCTTTTTTTTCTTCCCTATATCTGGATTTAGAGTGGGATAAAAGACTTTTCTGTCCCTCTAGGAATATGTCTAGCTAGAAGATAACACTAGCAAGTCTAATGTGTTGTGTATGCATGCACATTTCCCAGTTTTGCTCAATTAAGAAACTGCAGCCTTTCTCCTGTGCTTGGACACACAAAAAGGCTACCTTTGCAGAAACAAATAGTTCAAATGATTTCCACATTGCAATGTCAAGTCATCTTGCTACAAAACAGTTTGGAATCATTTCCTTCAAACTGTAGGTAACTAATTCCTTGAAAATGATTTTCAGTATATTGACTGAATGCATATATGGCATTTTTCAGAAATACAGACAACAAACAGTGGCAGCTGATCTCCGCGTGACTATAAACTGTTCACAAAATTTTGCGTGTTCAGGTTTGTGTGTTTGCTATGCAAATGCTTCTGTCAAGGAACTGGGATATATTTTTGCCTGATGGTCAACTTATTTGGAGTTCTTTTTCTTCTGCTATGAAGCTGTACCAGGAAAGCAGCAGACAGCACTTGCATGATAAAATTAAATACATGTTGGGCTAATGTTTCTTCCAGGTCAAATATGCACAGTTTTCCTTAAAATCTTTATAACAAATTGCTTTGCATAGGATCATAGAATAGTTTGGGTTGGAAAAGACCTTAAGATCATCCAGTTCCAACCCCCCTGACATGGGCAGGGATACCTTACTATAAACCACGTCGCCCAAGCCTCTGTCCAACCTGGCCTTAGACACTGCCAGAGGTGGAGCATTTACCAGTTCTCTGGACAGCCTGTTCCAGTGTCTCACCACCCTTTTCTGACTGATGCTGCAGATGTGGTTGTTATTGAGGTAATTAATTTTTGTCTGTAGTTGTGTTTGTCCATTTGTTTCCCAAACTGTGCTTGGGATGTATCCATTAAAATTGTGTCATTATAGGGTACTAATACAGTAACTTTCTATACAGGGTCTCAATTACTCAATTGGCTCCAACACAGGTCTCATTAGCTGCTTTTTTTCCATTTTCTTTTTTCTATTTTAATTGGCTTAACTTAATCTCATAATGTCGCCTCTTCACTCTCCTTGTGTCTCCCTCATTAAGTGCTTTCACCAGCATCTGTAACAGTTCTAGTAAAATTAGTTTTGCTAGAATGGAAAAACTTGGATGGTTCAGTCCTCTTAAGTAGTACTGTCTGTCATTGGTTTTCTTCTGGGGTTTTGTTTCTTTGATTTGGGTTTGGTGATTTGTTTTGGGTTTTTTTTTGGGTTTTGTTGGTTTGTATGGTTTTTTTTTTTTGGTTGTTTATTTTGGTTTTGTTTTCTTTCTTAACTTTTATTTATTCTAGAAAATTTCTTAGAGATCCGGGGTTTTACCTTGGTTTTGATATAACTTCCCTGATGTACTGACAGCCTTATTGTTATGTTGCAGAACTGTAGCAATGCTGGACCAGAAAGCCCGTGCTGGCTCTGGTTTCCTTGCTGGTCTCATTAGATAAAATTAATCCCATGAGCTGGTATAGGTATAAATCAACATCTGTAGGAATGAAGGGGTAGAAGTGCAGCCATGAGTCTACCATAAAGCAGCAATGACAAGCTAATGACAGAAAGAAAGCATGTGTATCACTTCTAAGAGATGTTGCATTTAATGTTTTGTAGTCCTCAGAAGACAGAACAGCTTGTGTAGGCTCAGTGTTGAGCTGCTGCTGTGTGCACCACCTGAACAGTCCTGTGGGATGCTTTGGATGGCACCTAAAGCTTATACAACATGAGTTACTTTCCTTATTTTCTACCTAGTAGCGACTCCTAAAATATCTTTGAGTTCTTCCTTTGAGTTTTTATTGATCATTCATCTTCAAAAATGTGATAACTTTTAGTCAACCTTTAGGGGTCAAATAGTTCTCATTCCCTGTATTAAAACATTTCTTCACATAAGCCTTTTTAATCAAGTTACTCTTGGAGAGAATCACTGTATTTAATCTCTTGAAGACTGTTTGGCTTTATTCGTCCAAAGATTGTTGGAAGAAACTCTTGTTCAACAATATTCAAAGGTTCATTATCAAATTCTGACAGGCAACTAGTTAATCCGAAAACTAAGGTTACATTCCCTACCCTTTAACAGTGCTCTTAACTTAGATACGTGTTTGAAGTGTGTCAGGTGACATTCTTGTACCTGTCCATAAAAAATCTTCATTTTTATAAAATAGAAGTATTGAACTCATCTCTGCTCAAAAGACATTAGATTCTGCTAAACATATGAAGGGAATGTATATTAATCTTTGTATAGGAACATGAATGTGAAGAACCAGTAATTTCGAGACAAGGGCAAATTTATACATATACATGGATATATAGATAATGTTCACACTTGGGAAGTTTTTCTTAAGACTTGGAAAAACTGGGTTTTAGCATTAGCTAATGTTGTTACATAAGGAAACGTAAGAAGCAGTCTACTTGTATGGCTTTTCAGTTCAAATAACAGATCATAAGCACCACTGATTCTGAAACTGGGAAAATGGATTAAATTGGAACATAGATTAAATGGTTGACTGCAATTTTATTTCAGCCGCTTTTAAATCCTGCACTGGTCAAATAGGTCAAATAGAAGCCTCAATAAGCTTTTGCTGTGATCTGAGGAGCTGGGTGTCGCATAACACATGCTTTGGAGTTTGGCAAATGCCTTAATTCATCTAGTCTAAGGAAAAAACTTGTCATTCTGCTTTGCTTTCCTATCTAGAGAGCATATTTGTTGTCTTTTTACTTGATTGTATCTATTTAAAGAAAAACACATTTTTATCATGTGTTAGAGGCAGCTAAAGGCTTTCCAGTGCTCATAGGTAAAAATGCCTTTGTTTGGTTTTTCTTGTTTTTTGTTGTTTGGTTGTTTTCTCTTTCACTTGATGTATGCAGAGCCAAACCCTGTTGTTTACTCCCGTAAGAGAAGACCTGAAGTTCTTGGTTTGCCATAATTCCTGCTGTCACCTTTCCCATCCATCCAGCACCAGCAACAGTTTCTGGAAGGAATGTGACTCCATTCTAAATCTGGAATATGAAGGTATGGAAAATACACAGAAATTATTATGAAAATGTGTTGCTGTTTCATGCATAGTAAGATAGGCATACGAGTCAAAAGCATCATTCGTTCTAATACAAAAGAATTCAACAGTGTGATAGAACAAATACGCACATTTTATTGTGAAGACTGTTCTGATAATTCTGGTTGAAATGTGTTAAAGTAACAGTGGAAGAAAGGTAAATGGTTTATTGGAATCTGAAAGCAAACAAACAAAAAATATGCTGATGCCCTTTCTTCTACAACATTTGAAAATCTACAGATGTGTTGTCAGGCTTGAAACTGTACTGCAATTGTAGCTGTCATAGGTCCATTCAAATGAAACCTGTACAGGTCAATTCATTTAACATTTTTCTAGTATATGAGAAAAACAGCACGTCAGTGCTTCCTGAAAATGAAGAATTTCAAGTTTATGTTTTGCATGAGTGATCAAGGATTTCTGGCTATGACACATAAGGCAGTCTAAACAAAAGAAATTGCAAATGGGAGCTGTGAGGTCTCACCTTGCTACCGAATATGCACATACTGTTATTATAAAAGACTATATTTTAAGTGGAATTTAGTCTTGTGCGATATCTTCACTGCCATATTCTTTCATTTGAAACAATATTTTGCTGTACTTTGGAAGATAGGTGCTACCCTAAAACTTAGGTTTTTGAAAAATGGCAAGCCTCTGAAAGGCTTTAAGCAGTCATCCAGTCCATCCGTCTTCCAAACAGGAGAATCAGATAGAAACAATAACTGCTTAAAATCATAGAATAGTTAGGGTTGGAAAGGACCTTAAGATCATCTAGTTCCACCCCCCCCACCATGAGCAGGGACACCTCCCACTAAACCATGGCATCCAAGGCTATGCCGAACCCCACCTTGAACACTGCCAGGCTTGAACCATTCACAACTTCCCTGGGCAACCCATTCCAGGACCCCACCACCCTCACAGTAAAGAATTTCTTCCTCAGATCCAATCTAAACTTCCCCTCTTTAAGTTTGAACCCGTTACCCCTTGTCCTCTCACTACAGTCCCAAAGGAAGAGTCCCTCCCGAGAATTCCTATAGGCCCCCTTCAGATATTGGAAGGCCACTATGAGGTCTCCACGCAGCCTTCTCTTCTGCAGGCTGAACAGCCCCAACTCTCTCAGCCTATCTTCATAGGGGAGGTGCTCCAGTCCCCTGGTCGTCCTCATGGCCCTCCTCTGCATTTGTTCCAACAGTTCCACGTCCTTTTTATGTTGAGGACACCAGAACTGCACACAATACTCCAAGTGAGCTCTCACAAGAGCAGAGTAGAGGGACAGGATCACCTCCCTCGACCTGCTGGTCACGCTCCTTTTGATGCAGCCCAGGATACAGTTGGCTTTCTGGGCTGCAAGCGCACACTGCCGGCTCATGTTCATTTTCTCATTGACCAACACCCCCAAGTCCTTCTCTGCAGGGCTGCTCTGAATCTCTTCTCAGTCAAACCTGTAGCTGTGCCTGGGATTACTCCGACCCAGGTGGAGGACCTTGCACTTGGCATGGTTAAACTTCATCAGGTTGGCATCAGCCCACCTCACAAGCGTGTCAAGGTCCCTCTGGATGGCATTCCTTCCCTCCAATGTATCGATTGAACCACACAGCTTGCAGTCATTGGCAAACTTGCTGAGGGCGCACTCAATCCCACTGTCCATGTCACTCACAAAGATGTTGAACAAGACCGGTCCCAACACCGATCCCTGAGGGACACCACTCGTTACTGGTCTCCAGCTGGACATTGAGCCACTGAGCACTACTCTTTGTGTGCGGCCATCCAGCCAGTTCTTTATCCACCGAGTGGTCCACCTATCAAATTGATGTCTCTCCAACTTAGAGAGAAGGATGTCATGGGAGACAGTGTCAAAGGCTTTACACAAGTCCAGGGAGATGACATCAACTGCTCTACTCCTGTCCATCAGTTCCATAGCCCCTTCATAGAAGGTCACTAGATTGGTCAGGAAGGATTTCCCCTTAGTGAAGCCATGCTGGCTGTCACCAAGCACCTTGTTGTTTTTTCATGTGCCTTAGCATGCCTTCCAGGAGAATCTGCTCCAAGATTTTGACAGGCACAGAGGTGAGACTGACTGGTCTGTAATTCCCCAGCTCATCCATTTTCCCCTTCTTAAAAATGGGGGTTATATTTCCCTTTTTCCAGTCATCGGGAACTTCACCTGACTGCCATGATTTTTCAAATATGATGGACAGTGGCTTAGAAAATTCATTGACCAGCTCCTTCAGGACCCGTGGATGGAGTTCATCCGGTCCCATGGACTTGTATACATTCAGGTTCCTAAGATGGTCTCGAACCACATCCTCTCCTACAGTGGGCCCAGGGTCTTCATTCTCACTGTCCCTGTGTCTGCCTTCCAAGACTTGGGTGGTGTGGTCAGAGCATTTGCCAGTGAAGACTGAGGCAAAGAAGTCATTAAGTACCTCAGCCTTCTCTAAATCCAGGGCAACCAGTTCTCCCGATAAATTCTGGAGAGGACCCACGTTGTCCCTAATCTCTCTTTTATTTGCAATGTACCTATCAAATCCCTTCCTGTTATCCTTAATATCCCTAGCCAAGTTTAATTCTAAGTGGGCCTTAGCTTTCCTAACCTGGTCCCTAGCTTCCCAGACAACATCCTTGTATTCTTCCCAGGCCGCCTGACCTTGCTTCCACCTTTTATAAGCCTTTTTTTTTCCTTCGAATTTTGCTCAGCAGCTCCATATCCATCCAAGGAGGTCTCCTGGCCCTCCTGCTAAACTCCCTTCTAGTTGGGATGCATCGCTCCTGAGCTTGCAGCAGGTGAGCCTTGAATAGCAACCAACAGTCTTGGGCCCCCCTGCCCTCTAGGGCTCTATCCCATGGAACCATACTGAGCAGGTTCCTGAAGAGGCCAAAATCTGCTCTCTTGAAGTCCAGGGCAGTGAGCTTGCTGCACGCTCTTCTCACTGTCCTGAGGATCTCAAACTCGACCATCTCATGATCGCTGCAATCAAGGCTACCCTGGAGCATCACATTCCCAACCAGCCCTTCCCTGTTGGTGAGGATGAGGTCAAGCATGGCACCTCTCCTTGTTGGCTCCTCTATTACTTGCAGAAGGAAGTTGTCTTCCACACAATCGAGGAACCTTCTGGATTGCTTGTGCCGGTCGTACCATTCCTCCCACAGATATCAGGGTGGTTGAAATCTCCCATGAGAACAAGGGCCTGCAAGCGTGAGGCTGCTCCTATCTGTCTATAGAGCGCTTCATCCAGCAAGTCCCCTTGATCAGGTGGTCTGTAACAGATCCCCACAATAATGTCACCCATCGCTGTTGTCCCTTTAACCCTGACCCACAAACTCTCTGTTGAATGCTCATCTGTCCCCAGACAGAGTTCCATACTCTCCAGCCTATCCCTAATATAAATAGGAACTCCCCCTCCCTGTCTGCCGGGCCTGTCTTTCCTAAAGAGTCTGTAACCTTCCATTCCAGCACACCAGTCATAGGAGCCATCCCACCATGTTTCTGTGATGCCTATGATATCATCCCCTCGTAGACGTGCACACATCTCTAACTCCTCTTGTTTGTTCCCCAGGCTACGGGCATTTGTATAGAGGCATTTGAGGCGCGATCCAATTGAAGCCAGCTCATTGACTGGAGCAGCTGGAATATCCCTACATTGCTCAGAACGGTTACTATAGGTGCTAGCAACCAACTGCGTGTGTTGGGATGGAATGATGCCCCCCTCCCCCAACACATCTAGTTTAAAGCATCCTTGACCAGCCTGGCAAGCCTCCTACCAAATCCACTCTTCCCCTTCTTTGCCAGACCAGCTCCACCAGCCCCCAGTAGACCTGGCCTACTATATTGAGTCCATGTTCAAGGTACCCAAACCCCTGACTATAGCACCACCCTTCTAACCATTTATTAACCTGGCCATTCCTCCTAGCCTTTTCAAGGTCCTGCCCTGTATCCTGGAGAATTGACAAAACGACAATCTGTGCTCCAGAGCCCCTAACCACCTCTCCCAGAGCTCTGTAGTCCTTCTTTATGTTCTCCGGGCTACTGCTATCTATATCAGTAGCACCCACATGTATTACCAGGAGTGGGTAATAGTCAGTGGGACCGACTAGTGCAGGCAGCTTCTCAGCCACATCCCTGATCCGAGCCCCTGGTAGGCAACACACCTCCCTTGAGCCTGGGTCAGGCCAGCAGATGGGTGCCTCTGCTCCTTTCAGATTAGAGTCCCCTACTACTATGGTCCGCTGCTTTTTCCTGGCAGCACCAGTAGTGACCTTCTTTACCAGTGCACCAGCTGGTTGCGCCTGGTGGGAGCGCTGTCGCTCATCAGCTCCCTGCAGGACAGCAAAGCGGTTTTGCGTGGGGACACCAGATGTAGGAGGAAGCCCCTTGCTTTTAATTGTCCTCTTTCTCCTTTTTTTGTTTTTTTTTTTTTTTTTTCTGTTACCTTTTCCCAGCTTCCTGGGTTAGCAGCCTCCTTTCCTGCACAAGCAACAGCAGATGCTTGAGGCCCCGGAACAGTCTGGTCCCGGAGCAAGTAGTGCTGCTTCCCCTGAGCTTCCCTGACACCTTTCAGCCTGGTAACAGCTTCCTGCAGTTCATCCACCTGCTGCAGAAGGACTTCCACCAGGGAGCACAAAGTGCAGCCCTGCCAATTGCTCACTCTTCCCTCAGGACAGCTGTGCAGGCGCTCTCTACACCAGAGCTCTGCACTGCAGCCTCCCTTCCCATCTGCTCTCTCTGGGTGCCCGCACTGGCCCCTGCCGGGGCAGCCAGAGCAGAGCTCCCACACCGAGCCTTGCTCGTACGGTGAGTGTTCACCATCCCACTCACCACCCCGCTCGCCTGCCCGCGCGAATTGCCATGCAAACTTCCTCGAGCCCGCCCTGTTCGCCGTGCTCTGGATTGCTCGCGCTCCCTGGGGCAGGTTTTTAACCAGTCAGGTCTGCCGCCGGTCCTCCTGGCGCCGCCCCCTCCGAGTCAGCCGCTCGCCTCCGCTGAGCTGCAGGCTCCTGGGCAGGCCTTGTCGAGGACTTGAGGCTCCCTCGGTGCAAGTTGCTGCTCCAAGGTGAAGCTCACAGACGCTGAGCCTCCCCCCGATCATGCGCTGCAGGCGTCCCCTCTCGAGACAGTCGCCTCAGCTTAATGTAAAGTTGTTCGTCACGCCTGCTGGTGATAGTCTTCAACCACTTCCGATATAACATTATAGTGTTTTGCATTCTTTTCTCCTGATGTCTTTCTTGTTTCTTCCATCCTGCCTTTTAAATGAGTATTTGGTTTGGCTGTAGACAGCGAGAGATCCAATTTTATGCTTTTCCTCGCAATCATGACGTAAAAATAGAGAATGAGGTTTAGGAGGGAAATTGAAGAATATGTTGCTTTAGCAAACAAATAAAGGCAGCCTGGGGTGCTAAGTAGAAGCAAAACACCAAGCTTAAATAACTAAAAGCTTCATCATCTTATTCAACAGGTTGCATGGATCTGTATGGGTCTATCCCATTATACTATATTATCTGCTATTTTTACTCTATCAGAATGCAGAAATGATATGTAGTTATTGCAGTTACATACTTAAATTTTAATAGTTGAGGTTTAAAAAAATTATAAAATGACCATGAATGCATGTTTTGGGTTTGGTTTGGGATGGGTTTTTTGGGGGGTAGAGGGATGTTTGGGTTTTTTGTTTGGGTTGGATTTTTTTTTTGTGTGGTTTAAGTGTGAGAGTCTTTGGTTTTGCGTTAGTTGGTTGTTTTTTTGTTTGTTTTCTTTTTTCTTTTTTTTCCAGTCACATGTAATAGCATTAGTGTTCTGAAAAAGAAATACCCTTGTAAATTTGGCTTTCAGAAAGCATGTAAAAATACAGCATAGATTTTTAACAGATGATTGAGTATCAAGGAAAGGTTTAAGACTTCATCCACAGTTGTGTCACACTGAAAGCAAATATCAAACTATAATTTCTATTTTAGCATGTGGACAGTAGATTAAACAGGTATTTTATCTGTATGCATATTCAATTTGATTTCACGACTATAGTTCCTGTTGTAGCATATTATTAGATGAAATGTGTCCTCTTGAACATCATACTTGCATCCTAGCGTCTTTTTTTTTATTTATTCAACATAATTCATTTTAAGGACAATAATATGGTTTATCTTCTAATATAAATTCCTTGGGGCACAGATAAAGCATTTTTCTCCATTTGGGAGAAAGGCGTATCGTAGGAACTAATAGAAATGAAGGATAGTAATTGCATTGTTTAAGGGAGGAGGGGGAAGCTTGGTTTAAATTTTAGGAAAGATATAAATGACTACTGTGCACAAAATGAATTTCAACCCAAATGAGAAAAACCTTTGTCTATATATTTTAAAAGGCATATTGTGAATGAAAGTTCCAGGCTGTTTTAAATAAACAGCTTGAAAAATATGCTGAGTGTTAGTTTTGAGTATGTTTACTATTTGATAAATTAAGTGCTGTTATTCTATACTATTATGGAATTGAAGGTAACTGATCTTTTTTTCATTGAAAATATTCAAAATAGACATATTTTGTTCATTGACTGAAGAAAGAAGAAAGAACAACAAACAAAAAAACCTTAGGGTTTGTGGGTAAACTTTTTATGCAGCCTTTTTAATGAGGAAAAGCCATAATTAAGCATGTCTGTCTGACTGTCAAAGCTAACTGTAAGATGTATTGCACAATGATTTTACTACTGAAGTCTGTCTCTGTCAATGGATGTATAATCAATGTGTCAAACTTACAAAAAATTGAAAAATGCAGCCCTTAACAAAGAATCAAAAAAATGATCATGTTCTGAGTTCAGCAGTAGCAGTCATTTTTCTCCTTCTTGGTAGCTGGCACAGCGCTGTGCTTTTGACTTTTGGCCTGAGAACAGCGCTGATAACACTGATGGTTTTTAGTTGTTGCAGTAATGTTCAGTCTGACCAAGGACTTTCTGGGCCTCATGCTCTGCCAGGGAGGAGGGGAAGCCGGGAGGAAGCAGAGACAGGACGCTTGACCCAAACTAACCTGAGTTATTCCATACGACAGTGCATCATGCCCAGGATGTAAAAATGAGGGGCAGGAACCTGGAAGGGTTGGGTTCACTGCTCCATCGGGCTGTGTATTGGGTGATGAGTTGTATTCTCCTCCCTTGTTGTTTCCCCTGTCATTATTATTATTGGTGGTAGCAATAGTCGTTTGTGTTATACCTTAGTTACTGGACTGTTCTTATCTCAAGCTGTGGGAGTTGCATTCTTTCGATTCTCCTCCTCATCCCTCTGGGGGGGGGGGAGGAAGGGGTGGAGGGGGAGTGAGTGAGCAAACTGTGTGAGTTATGGCTTAAACCACAACAGACAATTAATGCCTGTTTTGTTCCTAACCCCTTGACATAACTGAATGCAAATGGCATAATTTAAGATGAATGATCATTAAAGTCAGAGGTGTTAACCAAACTTCTCCTGCTGCTTTACTAATTTATTAATATAAAACCACAAATCAAAGGATGAGCTTTCTCATTTTGTTGTTGTTATTTTGGTGTCCTATGGGATCTTCAACATTCTTATAGGAAGAAGTCAGTTATTTTGCAAGAATCTACCTTCATACCTAGTTTTTTCACCTAAAAGAAATTGAGTTATTCCTGGTGACTGATGCCAAGTGTGACATAAAGGTATTTTTTTTATTCCGGATCCTTTTACTAACTGTTGTGCTGTATGATCTAAATAAATTTAGAAAGAAGGTTACTACTTGCATAGTCCAAAAAGTGCTTCATGCTTAAATGACTTTTAGATCTTTTGTGGTAACTTGTAAGTAATGTTCACCATTAGCTGCTATTACTAACAGCTGTGCTTTCCATGCCTTTTGCAGCCTGAGGGCACCAAGTGCTTCATGTATATGTATGTTTCTGTTCATAGAGGAGGTATTTCTGAGTCTTCCAGGCATACGTGGAAGTTAGGTTGCTTTGAAATGAACTTGCCTTAATCGATTAAGGAAACAAGATGATAAATACCTAAAGAATGCAAATTATTCTTTTGTAGCACCACACGCAGTTGTCTACAATTGCTTAGTAAGACCATGCTGGAGCTCTGCAAGCCAACAACTGCTTAGGTCATGACAGCAAAGAAAACCATCAGATTTATGGTTTTTCTTTACTGATAGATAAAAGCATCTACTTACACTTGAAATAAAGTGGAAGTCCATGTTCATGGACCTAAGTCTAAGATAGGAAGAATACCACCTGGGGTCAAATACTGCATAGACTACAGGAAGTAATTTCTTCCATTCATATTGAATTATTTGTAGGAGTCAGGCTCCTGTTAGTGCAGGCCTTTGAAGATAAGATCCACCTTCTTTTTAATCTGTATCCTGCTCTTTTGTGATACTACAAAGAACATTAAACCCCATTTTAATTTTTCAGTTTCATTAGAAAAGAAAAACAAACTTTATGGATGATGCTAGTCATATTTTAAACAACAAAAAAACAACATCAAAAAGCAACCATAAATTTTTATAGCATTGTGGGCATTTATATTTAATTTTTCTATTTGTTTGGATAAAATAAATGTTATTTACCTAATACCTACAAGGAGAGGAGAAAATTCTTCTGTTAGTCTGAAGCTGAGAAAAGCTGATCTACATTGATAATATCAAACAATCTCAATATAAAAGTTGGTTCTTACCCTTGAGACAAAAAAAATAATTAAGATAAAATATAGGTGCTTACTTTTAACACAAGTATTTTAGAAACGCTTTAGGATTTTAATGGAAGTGCAATTCTTTTATTCATTTAAATGTAATTACTTAAGGTTGCTTTTTGCTTTTTGACAGTCACTGCAAAGGAAAATTTTCAAACCTTAAGGCCTTTGAATACATTAAAAAAATGAAGGTAGTTTTGTTACTAGAGGCACTGATAATGCTGAAAGCAAACCAGGGCATGTGAAAAAAGAAATATTAAAGAAAAGGGAAAAATAGTCCATTCAAGACTTCAGCCTTTAGAGATCAGGGCATCTGAAAGCGCTCTGCCCTGGTTATATTTTAAAGCATGCATGCACACATACATAGATACTCACCCACAGATACATAGACATAGACACACACACACACACACACACACGCAAATTCAGTGGCGCCCTTGGGGTGCCTCTGTTTGTATTACAGGGCTCTCATTCACAGTTTACCCAGGATAAAGCTGCTCAGCTTCCTTTGTGCTCTCAAAGCCACCTATAATAATACAAACAGAAGTACCCTCAGGGCACTGCATACAATGCATCTAGAAGCGCCAGAGATCCTTTTGGGTACAAAGAAAATCTAAAAAGTAAGGAAGAATTTGTTTTCTTCTATGGTAAATAAACCCCAAGTATTTGGCAATTTATATTTCTGAAGTTGAGCTTGTCACTTTCTAAAAAGTTGAAAATATGTGATATCTTTTAATTTCAACAGCCAAATGATTGGTCACAGCCTCAGAGATGTAGGTTGTTCCCTGTGAGATTTGCCTGTTCCTATGCACAGAGAACATTTTCAGAGCGATTTACGTTTTCTTTAATAAGAAACGAGAAGCTTCAAAATAAAAGGTTGAGCAGTACCAAATAAGATTCATAGTTGTAATTCTGCATCACAAAAACTCCCTTTACAAAATAAGACTGAATAGTTATTAATGTCCTTGGTTTTGCACAGAAAATACTACACTGTTTTAAAACAAAACTTTCCTTTTTCTGAGCTGTTCCTAATCTTGTTTACCACATTAAAAAAACAAACGAACAAAAACACCAAAAAAATCAGGAAGCTTTATCTACTCAGACTACTTCTTTTTTAACTGGGGATAAGTTAACATTGCTATATTTGATATATTAATGTTTCCATGATAATTAAAGAGAATTGTATTGCCGATAGTTTTACCCTTTTTTTTTTTTTTTTAGAACATGTGTAGAGGGTGCTTTCCAACTCTTATTTCTGGCATCCTGAATGTTTTCTTACATTATTTTCTAAATGCAGGGGCATATTTCATGCTTGTTAAGACTACAGGGGAATCTGTATCACAATTTGAATAAAATGGCCTTCTGTGGACGCTTTGTGTTTTGGATTTTACTGGTATTTTAGAAGGCTGATTATGAGCAAGCTTATCAATGAGCTTGGTTGCTATTTCCAGTGATCCAGATTTATTGAAGGTGTCCTGCAAATGTTGCTAACTAGATTCCTCATCTGCAGTAAAAGGTTTAATTTCCACGGAAACCAAGGGTGTTCTCAGGCTGTTAATAATGTGGTTCTGCAGTTTTGCCCATTTGTTATCATATATTTGATACTGCTGTTTCTTTCATGCTGTATTCTGCTTTCTTGTTTACGCATTGCCAATTGACCACTACTACATCATCTATTTGATTTTTGCAGTTTCCTTCATGCATAAATTTAAATCTATTTAATATGGAATATGTATTGCCTCAAGCGCATATTGTCCTGACTTTATTTGGAAAGTTCTAACTTCTGTGTCAGTTTTAATTCTGAAAAGAGTCTTTCTAGCTACAGTTTCCTAGCAGGTCAGATGCTTGTGTCCCTGAAGTCTGGCCCTTTTGGGTATACTGCTCTTCAAGTGGAGGCAAATATCTCCCTTAGAATCAACTAGGTTGGAAAAGACCTTTTAAGATCAAGTCCAACCGTTACCTTGGGACTGCCAAGTCCACCACTAAACAATGTCACTAAGGGCCTCATCTACATGTTTTTTGAATACTTCCTGGGAAGCCTATTCCAGTACCTCCCTTGTTTTCTAAGCCTGTGAAGAATGTGGCAGAGAAGGGAGGCTGACCTGGGAGTTGATGAGCCCTCCTTCTAGGTTATTTGTAACACAGAGCTTCCAGCCCCTGTGACCCAGTGCCCTGCCACGCAGTACAAATCGCAGCGCTGGTGCTTGAGCCATGGTGGTCCTCAAGTGTTACTTCCAGTGGCCACAGTATCTTGGGGTATTGCACCTACCTCCTCAGTCTTCTCATGGATTGAACAGTGCAGCCAGGTCAGTTAATTGCCACATATTGCTGGACTGTGGGATATGACTCTTGGCTGTACTGTCAGCTCTTTCTGTGGTAGTTATTAATGTAGTGTACCATAGACAGTACTGTCTTCCAGCTAACCACCAGCCTGAAGAAAACTGGAAGTGTAAGGAAAGAAAACCAATCCAAGTTTATTCTGGGGAAGATTGGAAAGGTGCCAGCAAAAGGGAAACAATTTGAAGGCACACAATATTTGCTGTCAAGAGTTGTTATCCTTTAAGAGGGCTGCTCTCAGCTTCTCCTGATTTCTTGACAACTAAATAAAATAAAGTCGAAGTCCATATTTGGCAAATCAGAGATTTTTTTTGTTGTTGTTGTTTGATATCACCTTTAAACTCAAGCAGCATCATGACGTATGTTTTCTTGCTTTTAATCACTAACATATGAGGTTGCTTTCAAAAGCCTGAGGAAATGCCTCTTTCTCTAACTTATGCATGTTTTCCAAAGTATGAAATTATAAAGTGTTGATTTCTATCTGCTTCCACTTTTGCTTCAGGCTGAGGAACAAAGGGAAAGAGTGTTTCTTGAAAATTTGAAATTATGAAAAGAATTATAGATCCCCTTGATTAAATGCTACTATAGTAATTGTTTAAATCGTTATTCCATGACTGAATGTTATGATTGTTTCTTTAAACATTGAAAAAAAAATCTTACCTGTGAGCATAGCATCAAGCATGACCATAGTTTTTTGTGTATTTGGATATTTCCCTGTGCTGCATGATACCAATTATCATTTATCAAAATGAATTTTCTTTTCTTACTGTCACTGACACTTTTTCCTTGCCTTGATTTCAGAAGTATCAAGATTCAGGCATAGACTTTTTTTTCTTGCTTCCATTCTATTCGATGTTCTGTTGCAAGTTCTTTAATTTCATTTTTATGTTACGTATACCACATATATCATTAGTTTTGCTGAGAAAAATGGACTGTGAAGATTAAAAGGTAAAGCTATATTTTGCCTTGTTGACCTGGTCTCAGTCTTATGTCTGTGTGTTTTCTATATGAGCTTAAGGAGTGATGAGGGATTGAGTAAGAATAAACTTTGCCTCATATAAAACACAGGCTACTACCCTCTTAAGTCTGAAGTAAATCAGCCCATCATTGTGAGTCAAACAAATTTCCTGTGGCTGAAGGTGAATGGATGAATTGCTGGTATGAAGTTAAAAACACTGCAATCATAAAATAAAAAAGTAATCCTACAAGAGTTTCCTCAACACATTGAGGAAATATGTGGGGATTAACTCTCCCATTCTGGTATTTTTCAGGAGTTTTTAATTTGATGCAACCTGTGCAACATTCTAAGTACTAAAGCACAATTTGGGATTTTTGCTGTTTGTGCTTGTTTGTTATGAGTGTTTACAAGTAATTTACTGTAGTTGTCTCTATACTATCATCCAAACTGTTCCCAGCCTGTGTTTTGATCCTTGGAGAAATGCTTATGTGCACAGTGGTTAATTCAAAAGCTTTATGATTTGCTTCATTTCATGGCTGTAAACATTTAGCGAGTATTTACAAACTCCATGATAGATCTGGCTTTTAATTTCTTATTCTTCAGGTACATAAACGCAGTGATTTATCCCAGTAGAAATATTGTTTGCCCCAAGGAAACATCCTGAACTCAGTCCATGAAGAAATTCCTATGCTTCTGCCCCTGTGACTAAATCATATGTAGCACTTTTGTTGCTTTTGAATTTCTCCTGTGCTTATTTTTCCAGTCTAGCATTTCAGCTCAAACCAGAGTGTGGAACTGAAGGAGTGTCTGGGAGAAGATTACTGTATAAACACCAATAGATTTAACCGCTGATAAAAAGAGATCCAAGAAGCTTATGCTTGGTACAAATATCTCTACAGAGAAAAGCAGGAAGTACACTAATAAATTTTCTAATATGCAAAAAAGCTTTTTATTTTTTAGGTTAAGCTCTATTCCATACATGGTAAGGGAGATGCTAACTTTTTTGTGTGCTATAATTCACTTAACAGACAATTACTAGCTCAAAAAGATTACATATACCTCATGTTTCTGAAGGTGGTTGTCTCTTCAGTGTGGAAAGTTCTCTATGAATCACTGACTTGGGCAGTCACTGCAAGTTACCATCCTCTTGGATATTCGGCATTCATTTATTTCATGCATGGTTGGGCTGGCTAATTGGGCTCTTTGTCTTCCATGTTTATGCAACACTGAGCTCTGGCCAGAAACAGTTGTCTTGTTTTGATTTTTAGGTGGTTTTGCTTGGTTTTGTTTTGGTTTTCTTTTTCCATTTTTTATTTTTTTTTTATTATTCTTATGCCTTTTTCTAATTCACAGATAGAGATAGTTCTAATTTCTAGGGATAGAATATTGAACTATGTTAAGAGAAGGAGAGAAAGCTTACCGTATATTAGCTGTGATCTCATTGGAGACACTATTGATGTGAATCTGGAAGGCAAGTATATTCTGTGGCAATCATGCTGCATAGAAATATATACTGATAACTTTTTTATTCCAATTCAAAACACAGTTTCTGACAGAAAGATAAGTCTCTTGCTCTGTGCCTTAGATCATTTTAAACTACCATCACTGATGGGTTAAAATGTGTACTAGCAATGCTTCAGAAGTTCTTATGAAAAAGCGAACCAAGGTTTCCAAGACTTTGAATTTCATTTCCTGTCTCTGCAGTCTATAGGAATTCTATTCCATTTTTTCCTGCTCCTTCATAACTTTAGCTAAATCTGCTCTACCTACAGCACCTGTAACTTAGCAGCACTGAAGGGGCAAAGAAACAGAAGTGGTCTGAAAAGCTAAGCAAAATATCTCTGTCTTAAAGGTGCCTGTTGAAGCTTCTTTTTCTCTCTTCTTCATATTACTTTTTAGCCTAAGGCATTTTTCAGGCTTTATAATTTTTCAGGGTTTCACCAGGACAGATTTTTTCTTCTGGAAAGCTCCTATTTCGTGTACCTTGCCTCTTGTGAGGTTACAGGTTTCAACAGTCTTTAGTCGAAATATCTAAGAAGAAAAAACACTATATGACTTAAAATTGGAGGACCCTCTTCTACATGGGCTTAATGAAATACCATTCATTTCGCTGAAAAGGCTAAGCTTTATGTTAGGCTTGTGGCAGATTTTCAGATACTCTTTTCTATATATTTCTTTGTGTTGTTCTTCCTAGGTCTTCAGACAATTAGTTGTTATTTGCATGCATCATTTCACTGCTTTGCTCCCAGGGTGCAGTTCTTGCTTTCTGGCTGTCCTGCGAATTCTTTCCCCTCAACTTTTCACTTGGGCTTTTTATTAATTTTCTAAGGCTTCTAATTGAATTCATATCCTCAGGGCTTCAGGGTTTTTCTAATTTTTATTTTTTTTTGTTCGCTTTCCCTCCTTTCTAAATTAGCAGCCACTTGCAGGTTGCGCTGCTTATTAGTGTAAGAAGGCGCAACACCAATTTTTATTTAAAATGATCTGAATAATGACAGCAGTCACTTATGTTGGTTTCCCTAAATGAACACAGCTTCTTTTTTTTTTTTTTATTTGACTGTTTTGAATTTGATTTGGTTTCTTCCTTCTGACAAATTCTATGTGAAGGAAGAAGCAGCAGTTTTTGAAACGCACTAGTCAAAGAGACCTGTTCCTTAGATTTTCAGGAATTTCAGTTTTTCTTCAGTGTTGATTCGTATTTAATTATGTAAGGACTGGTCTTGGCATTTGTTTGTGTTATTAGAGATTAATTGCTACACAAGGTCATATGACTGGGTAATCACATATTCAGAGGTTAATCTCAGAAGAGGATAATTGGGGTAAAAATTAAAATACATTAAATAACTTGCTCTTAAAAATTAGTTTGTTCCTTTCAATATCTATTTTCGGTTAGTACTTGACTGGTCTTTCACATAAATATATTTCATTTGTTCAAAATATTTTCCAGTCATCTAAATCAAATTATGATCTATGCATTCATTGTATAATTAAAACTAATACTTTAATATAGTAATGTTTTAATGATATTTTAACACATATTTTGTACTCTGTTTGTATTTAGCTCTGAGCAAGTATTTCTTAATAAAATATTATGTGCTGCACTGTATTATATTTGAAAACAAGTGTTTTAGTAATTATAATCTGGACATAAATTGCGATTAGGGCTTTATTCCTCACAGTAGTTTTCTATATGCAAGTAGTTCTTCCCTGTAGATATGTGTACATATAAATAATTCTGATAGAAAGTGTTTGGCTTGCATTTTGTCACTTAGGGGGTTTGGGGTAGGAAAATTTCGGCCTCAGATGAGCAGCTCCCTGGTGTCTGCGGGGTTACCCTGTACTTACAATGCACATCTATGTTAATGTTTGCAGAACTGGAAGTTGATTCTTTAATTGTAATCTTTGAATTTCATTCCTATCTCATTTGAAAGAGAACTTGGTGGGTTGTGCTGCAATAACAAATGAAGAAAAACAATGATCAAGTACTTATAAAAAAAGTAAAGGTGTTTGAAATTGTTCCCAGTAGTGAATAAATTTGCTACCATTATATTGGTGGCAATAAGCTTAATTGGTGGGATATGTATTGTTCAGGGTTTGTGGGAATATGGAAAATACAAAATGTACAGAGAGACTTCTATTTTCTTTTTCTCCATATATACTGTATTCCTTAGGAATTCAGTTACTTAATGTCAAGGTTTTATTCAGCTTCAAAAGGTTACTGTCCTTTGACCTATTCAGTCCCCTTAACACCACCTGGAACAAAGAAGTGTTTTTGCAGGATAAATAGACATGAAAAGAACAAAGAATTAGATATGATGTGAGAACAGGATATTCTGGTGCTATACTTGGGCTGTAGAATATCTTTTGAAAGTAACCTGATGTTCAAATACAAAGACATTTTCCAAGGTGAAGATTCTTGGTACTTGAACTTTGTCACAGGGAAAGCTAACTTAACTTGTGACGTGAAGTACTACTTAAAAAAGAATACTCTTCATTATTTAAAACATTCCTTTCTGGTTATTTGTTCTGAAGGTCTATTTAATGAGTATCTTGACATATATCTCATCTTTGAACAGCACTTGATCCTCTGTTCCCATAAATATATGTGTAATTCCATTCTTCATGTTGAAGTATTTCATGAGCTGTAGCAGTGGACACAATAAAA
Organism: Amazona ochrocephala; assembly: GCA_039720435.1. NCBI lineage: Eukaryota > Metazoa > Chordata > Aves > Psittaciformes > Psittacidae > Amazona > Amazona ochrocephala. Next base: position 71,866,335 of record CM077879.1, read on the forward strand.
GGATCAACACCATTAAATTATAATTAAGAAGATGTTTTAAACTAGATGTGTTGGGGGAGGGGGGCAGCATTCCATCCCAACACACCCAGTGGTTGGTAGCACCTATAGTAAACGTTTGGAGTAATGTAGAGATATTCCAGCTGCTCCAGCCAATGAGCCAGCTTCAATTGGATCGCGCCTCAAATGCCTCTACACAAATGCCCGTAGCCTGGGGAACAAACAAGAGGAATTAGACATGTGTGCACGTCTGCAGGGGTATGATATCATAGGCATCACAGAAACATGGTGGGATGGCTCCTATGACTGGTGTGCTGGAATGGAAGGTTACAGACTCTTTAGGAAAGACAGGCCCGATAGGAGGGGAGGGGGAGTTCCTATTTCTGTTAGGGATAGGCTGGAGAGTATGGAACTCTGCCTGGGGACAGGTGAGCAGTCGACAGAGAGTTTGTGGGTCAGGGTTAAAGGGACAACAGCGATGGGTGACATTATTGTGGGGATCTGTTACAGACCACCTGATCAAGGGGACTTGCTGGATGAAGCGCTCTATAGACAGATAGGAGCAGCCTCACGCTTGCAGGCCCTTGTTCTCATGGGAGATTTCAACCACCCTGATATCTGTGGGAGGAATGGTACGACCGGCACAAGCAATCCAGAAGGTTCCTCGATTGTGTGGAAGACAACTTCCTTCTGCAAGTAATAGAGGAGCCAACAAGGAGAGGTGCCATGCTTGACCTCATCCTCACCAACAGGGAAGGGCTGGTTGGGAATGTGATGCTCCAGGGTAGCCTTGATTGCAGCGATCATGAGATGGTCGAGTTTGAGATCCTCAGGACAGTGAGAATAGCATGCAGCAAGCTCACTGCCCTGGACTTCAAGAGAGCAGACTTTGGCCTCTTCAGGAACCTGCTCAGTATGGTTCCATGGGATAGAGCCCTAGAGGGCAGGGGGGCCCAAGACTGTTGGTTGCTATTCAAGACTCACCTGCTGCAATCTCAGGAGCGATGCATCCCAACTAGAAGGAAGTTTAGCAGGAGGGCCAGGAGACCTCCTTGGATGGATATGGAGCTGCTGAGCAAAATTCGAAGGAAAAAAGAGGCTTATAAAAGGTGGAAGCAAGGTCAGGCGGCCTGGGAAGAATATAGGGATGTTGTCTGGGAAGCTAGGGACCAGGTTAGGAAAGCTAAGGCCCACTTAGAATTAAACTTGGCTAGGGATGTTAAGGATAACAGGAAGGGATTTTTTAGGTACATTGCAAATAAAAGACAGGCTAGGGACAATGTGGGTCCTCTCCAGAATTTATCGGGAGAACTGGCTATCCTGCATTTAGAGAAGGCTGAGGTTCTTAATGACTTCTTTGCCTCAGTCTTCAGTGGCACATGCTCTGACCACACCATCCAAGTCTTGGAAGGCAGATGCAGGGACAGTGAGAATGAAGACCCTGGGTCCACTGTAGGAGAGGATGTGGTTCGAGACCATCTTAGGAACCTGAATGTATACAAGTCCATGGGACCGGATGAAATCCATCCACGGGTCCTGAAGGAGCTGGCAAACGAAGTTGCTAAGCCACTGTCCATCATATTTGAGAAATCCTGGCAGTCAGGTGAAGTTCCTGATGACTGGAAAAAAGGAAATATAACCCCCATTCTTAAGAAGGGGAAAATGGATGAGCCGGGGAATTACAGACCAGTCAGCCTCACATCCGTGCCTGGAAAAATCTTGGAGTGAATTCTCCTGGAAGGCATGCTGAGGCACATGAAAACCCACAAGGTGCTTGGTGACAGCCAGCATGGCTTCACTAAGGGGAAATCCTGCCTGACCAATCTGGTGGCCTTCTATGAAGGGGCTACGGAACTGATGGACAGGGGCAGAGCAGTTGATGTCATCTACCTGGACTTCTGCAAAGCCTTTGACACTGTCTCCCATGACATCCTTCTCTCTAAGTTGGAGAGACATCAATTTGATAGGTGGACGACTCGGTGGATAAAGAACTGGCAGAATGGCCGCACGCAAATTGTAGTGCTCAGTGGCTCAATGTCCAGCTGGAGATCAGTAACGAGTGGTGTCCCCCAGGGATCAGTGTTGGGACCGGTCTTGTTCAACATCTTTGTGGGTGACATGGACAGTGGGATTGAGTGCGCCCTGAGCAAGTTTGCCAATGACTCCAAGCTGTGTGGTTCAATCGATACACTGGAGGGAAGGAATGCCATCCAGAGGGACCTTGACACCCTTGTAAGGTGGGTTGATGCCAACCTGATGAAGTTTAACCATGCCAAGTGCAAGGTCCTCCACCTGGGTCAGAGCAATCCCAGGCACAGCTACGGGTTGGACAGAGAAGAGATGCAGAGCAACCCTGCGGAGAAGGACTTGGGGGTGTTGGTCCATAAGAAAATGAACATGAGCCGGCAGTGTGTGCTTGCAGCCCAGAAAGCCAACCGTATCCTGGGCTGCATCAAAAGGAGCGTGACCAGCCGGTAGAGGGAGGTGTTCCCGACCCTCTCCTCTGCTCTCGTGAGACCTCACTTGGAGTATTGTGTGCAGTTCTGGTGTCCTCAACATAAAATGGACATAGAACTGTTGGAACAAGTGCAGAGGAGGGCCACGAGGATGATTGTGGGACTGGAGCACCTCCCATATGAAGATAGGCTGAGAAAATTGGGGCTGTTCAGCCTGTAGAAGAGAAGGCTGCATGGAGACCTCCTAGCAGCCTTCCAGTATCTGAAGGGGGCCTCTAGGGATGCTGGGGAGGGACTCTTCATTAGGGACTGTAGTGAGAGGACAAGGGGTAACGGGTTAAAACTTAAAGAGGGGAAGTTTAGATTGGATATGAGGAAGAAATTCTTTACTGTGAGGGTGGTGAGGCCCTGGAATGGGTTGCCCAGGGAAGGTGAGAATGCTTGATGCCTGGCGGTGTTCAAGGTGGGGTTGGACATAGCCTTGGATGGCATGGTTTAGTGGGAAGTGTCCCTGCCCATGGCAGGGGGGTTGTAATTAGATGATCTTAAGGTCCTTTCCAACCCTAACTATTCTATGATTCTATGATTCTATGAATATGTCTAGGTGCACTTCGTATTTTAATGTTATGTAATGAAGATAGGCTTTTTAGTTCTACTTGTGAATTCAACCATCGGAGTACAAACTGTAGTAGTTATCCCAGTATACCTATAAATTATACTAATGTGTCCAGTTATTTTAACAGGTAAGTTCTTTTAACCATTTCTGTACTTACATAGGTCCAACTTCTCTTATTAAAGGTAACCTTACTCATAATATTATTTTCTATCTAAAGCCATAGTGCTGCTGACCACATACTCTGTGTCATCAGGAAAACTTGATAAGTTTAACTGGGACCGTAGCAGACAAGAAAATAATAAATATTTTAAGAAGTGATGGTCAGCTTGACAAGCAGGTGCTTGCCATGCATTTTGTGACTTTCCTAGGAAGAAAATAATGGTTAGTTTCTAACCTTCTTGAAAATACATGTAGAACAAGTTGCCAGTTAATGAAAAAATAAAGAAAAGACAAGGCGTTTTCATTGGCAGGCAGATACTCCCTGATCATCCATATTTAAGTGCACAAGTCCAGGTAGATGACATCAACTGCTCAGAAAATACTGAACATTTGTCAAGGTTGTGGTTTTCTCTTCCCAGATCACAATTTTTTTTTTTTTTTTTTTTTTTTTAATTCTTAGCTCTCATGGGTTCAGCAGCAGCAGTCATTTTTCTCCTTCATAGTAGCTGGTGCAGTGCTGTGTTTTTGACTTTCAGCCTGGAAAGAGGGCTGATAACACTGATGTTTATAGTTACGGCTTAGGCTGCTTTGGTCTGACCAAGGACTTTCTGAGTCTCATGCTCTGCCAGGGAGAACGGGAAGCCGGGAAGAAGTAGAAGCAGGATACCTGACACAAACTGACCAAAGAGGTATTCCATACCACAGTACATCATGCCCAGGATGTAAAAACTGGAAGCAGGAACACGGAAGAGTTCAGTTCATGGCTCGGTCGTCGAGTGGTGAGCAGTTGTGTCATCTTCCCTTGTACTTCCCTGGTCATTGTTATTATTGGTGGTAGCAGTAGTTATTTGTGTTATACCTTAGTTACTGAACTGTTCTCATCTCAACCGGTGGGAGTTACATTCTTTCGATTTTTCTCCCCATTCCTCCTCCCCCCCCACCCAGAGTGGGGGGGAAGAAAGAAGGGGCAGTGGGTGAGCAGGCTGCGTGATTTACAGCTTAAACCATGACAAATGCAAACCCAAAACTCTGCGTGCAGAAGCTAAAGCCACTTGGCAAACAAGTCTCAATAGAAAAAGACTCCATTCATGGCAGTCTCTCTGGAGTAAGACGTAAGTGAAGAGACAAAGATGAAGCACAACTGTCAGACCAGACAGACAGTATTTGGGAGCGTATGTCAGCAGAGCTGCTCCACCAACACAGCCAAGACTTGAGATCCTGGTTTTCCTTACCTTTAATTTGCAGATGGAAGCAAGTTACCCCAGTGAGCCAGGAGGATCCACACTGTCTCCCCCTCTTAGGAGCAGCACTGCCCATGGCAGCAGACCCAGGAGGACACAGCCAAGCTCTTAGAGGAGCCACTGGCTGCAGAGAAGCTTTCTCAGGTCACACTTTAAAGGTCTCCAATAAGAATTTAATTCAACAACCCGGTTACTGCACAGTAAATCCCCCAAGTACTAGATATGCGTCTTGATTGCTGCTAAACCTCTGTAAACAAGTCTTTAATCATCCATTGGCAATTAATTAGCAAACAAGAACTAATAGCAACAGATAGGTGCTTAGATTGAAGTCAGTTGGTTTACATTAATTAAATATAGAGGTCCATGAATTGCACAACTATATTCTAAGCAACATAGAGGCACAGACGAGCACTGGGAGGGAAAAAGGGTTATTATTTATTGGCCCAAGACAGCATCCACAGCAAGTGCAGGCCATACTCAGCACAGCTCCCTTGAGCCTGGAGCTGGCAGCAGGACACTACTCCTCCACTCGTGGGTTGATGCAGGAGAAACGGAAAGCCTTGCGCAGCAGGACACTACTCCTCCACTTGTGGGTTGATGCAGGAGAAACGGAAAGCCTTGCGCCGGGACCTCAGCGCTCTTCTGAAGCGGTAGAGTCGTTGCCGTGGGGCTGCTCCTGGGTCTGGAAGAGTGGCAATGCCTGCGGGAGAAGAAGAGCTGTAGGTGAGGGGCTGGGTGGGAGCTGGGCAAGCTCCTGCTGCTGCCTACCAGCAAGGGCTGTCCCGGGGCCTTTTCTGAGAAGGCTTTCATGGTTGTAGAAGAAATGTTCAGGAACACCAAAAACATTGGGCAGATCCTGATCACATCTCTGGCTGAGTTCCAGGAAACCAGCCAGCCGCTGGTGGAACATCAGGACATGTCCTCGTTGTGACAACGACCAAAGAGGAGAAAGAGTGGGAAGAGGGCATGGATAAAGTGCAGCTCCAAATGGAAGTCATCACAGTACATAAGCTCGAGGTCAACCCCTCGGTCCCAAAGGTCTTTCAGGACCACCAGTCAGATATCCAGGAGGGATTCAGCTGCCGCACCAGCATGAGCATAGATGCGACAGCAGAGGCAGCCGGAGACCTGCAGAGCATGTCTCCTGTCCCAGCCAGACCCACGGACACCAAACTGGCAGCTTCTACACTGGATGGAGCTGCAGAGGAAGAGGAGCAGCATGAACCTCTCACTCTCCTGTCACAAGAGGAGGCAGCACAAGCACCAGCTTCTCCTGTCTGTGGCGAGCAGCAGGTAGCATCACGGGCACAGAGCCAGGCAGCTGCTCTGCTCAGCCCACATGCTGTGCTTTCCTCAGGAGCTTTCATTGAATCATAGAATCACAGAATAGTTAGGATTGGAAAGGACCTTAAGATCATCAAGTTCCAACTCCCCTGCCATGGGTAGGGACACCTTGCACTAAACCACGTCACCCAAGGCTCTGTCCAACCCGGCCTTGAGCACTGCCAGGGATGGAGCATTCACAACTTCCCTGGGCAACCCATTCCAGTGCCTCACCACCCTCACAGTAAAGAACTTCCTCCTTATATCCAATCTAAACTTCCCCTGTTTAAGTTTTAACCTGTTTCCCCTTGTCCTATCACTCCAGTCCCTAATGAAGAGTCCCTCCCCAGCATCCTTATAAGCCCCCTTCAGATACTGGCGGGCTGCTATGAGGTCTCCACACAGGCTTTTCTTCACCAGGCTGAACAGCCGCAACTTTCTCAGCCTGTCTTCAAACGGGAAGTGCCCCAACCCCCTGGTCGTACATGTGGCCCTTTCCACCCACGGAGGGGAGGCTGGGGCACACCCAAACTCATGCACACACTGCTGCCAGCCTGGTCTGGGTGCCACACAACTCAGGGAAGTACCTGGCTCGTGCGGGGGATATGGAACAACGCAACACTGATCAATGTGATCAAACGCTGAACACTTTATTGTGCACAAATGCTTCTTTTTATAAGAAAGTTTCAGAACACTATAACACTCTATCATACTTGATTGGTTAGTTCAGCTTAACTACGTATTAGCAACGGCTTACTGATTGGTCATATTTTTAAAATGTCTATAAATGTCCATAGTGCCAGGCAAGCAGAATTTTTCCTCGTTTTGCAACTTGCAGTTTGCTTTAAAGGCGAACAGTTCTTGCTGATCTTGCTTCGTGACATCCTGTCCAGACTTTCTTGCAAGCTGACTTCTTCATGCTTCCTCTTTTTGTTAGCACACACTCGTCCTCTGTTTCCTCCTCAAACCACAACATTTCACAAAGCCCTTTGCTCATAGCACGAGCTCAGCTAAATCAAAGGCTGGATTGCTCACATCTCTGTTAACTGAAAGAAATGCTTCCACAGGCTCGTCCTTGGTGTCCTGAACTACAGCAGGCGACATTGATGGTGACTCCACATGCAGGCTTTGTGCCACGTCTGGCTCTTCCACCGGCTGCTGGCTGGTTCCCTGGACGGCAGTCACAGCCTTGCCCAGGTATTTCCTCACAAAGCCTCTATCCATTCTCTGCAGGGTAGCAAGAGCACAGGCAGGGGATGGGGGCAATGTCAGTGGGGTGACACAGGGCGCACCAGAAATACCCCTGGGAGCTGCAATCCAGGGCCTTGGGATCCACAATGCCAGCCACACGTGCCTCACTCACCTGGCACCGAGAGCCCCGAGACAAGGGAGAAGCTGCTGCATCTCCATTGTCATCTGCTCCAGGAAAAACTTGGGATGTTCCAGCCTCTGCTGCAGGGATCCGAGTCAGCGAAGTGGCTACTTCATCTTCAAGTGCTGTTGGGGAGGCAAGAGCTGCACTGGCCTCTCCCTGAGGCTCTGAAGCCACAGAAGACTCAGTGTCCTCGAGTGCTGCAGGTGTCAATACTGCCATTGTCACATCCAGGATTTGGGTTATGTCCTGATATTCCCCCAGCTGTTGGCTGGTTCCCTGATCCACAGCCTGGACCAGAGGCTCCCTAGTGATGAGCAGGGCTGCTTCCTCTGGAACCACCTCAAACGCATTTGGGCCAAGCAGGGCAAGTGCTTGGCTCTGTGCCTGCGGTGCTGCCTCCTGCTCCCCACAGGCAGGAGAAGCTGGTGCTGGTGTTTCCTCCTCTTGTGTCCCAAAAGTGAGAGATGTGGGGTGCTCCGCTTCCTCTGCAGCTCCACCCAGTGTAGAAGCTGCCAGTTTGGTGTCTGTGGGTCTGGCTGGGACAGGAGATGTGTTCTGCAGGTCTCTGTCTGTCTCTGCTGTCGCATCTATGCTCATGCTGCTGGGGCAGCCAGACCCCTCCTGGATATCAGCCTGGTGATCCTGGAAGAGCTCTCCGACCGAAGGGTTGACCCAGAGGTCATGTAAGGTGATGACTTCCCCTTGGGACAGCACTTTATCAGTGTCCTCTTCCCACTCTTTCTCCTCTTTGGCCATTGTCACATCCAGGATTTGCGTCATGTCATAATATTCCAGCAGCTGCTGGCTGGTTCCCTGCACCACAGCCAGAGATGTAATCAGGACCTGTTCAGTGATGTCCTTGGCTATTTCTTCTACAACTGTCTCGTAGGCATCTGGGCAGAGCAGGGCAGGTAGTTGGCTCTGTGCCTGTGGTGTTGCCTCCTGCTCATCATCGCTCAGAGAACCAGAGACAGGAGAAACTGGCTCCGATGCTTCCTCCTCTTGTGACACGAGAGTGAGAGGTGTGCGGTGCTCCACTTCCTCTGCAACTCCATCCAGTGTAGAAGCTGCCATTTTGGTGTCCATGGGACTGGCTGGGACAGGAGACCCTCTCTGCGTGTCTCCAGCTGCCTCTGCTGTCACATCCTTGCTCTTGCTGCTGGGGCAGCCAGACCCCTCCTGAATATCATCCGGGGGGGCTTGGAATAGCTCTGGGACCACGGTGTTGACACAGAGGTCACATACGGTGATGACTTCCACTTCGGACTGCACTTTGTCGGTGCCCTCTTCCCACTCTTTCTCCTCTTTGTCTACTGCCACATCCAGGATTTGGGCCATTTCCTGGTGTTCCAGCTGCTGCTTGCTGGTGTCCTGATCCACAGCCACAGCCTGAACCAGAGGCTCCCTTGTCATGAGCGGAGCTGCTTCCTGTGGAAGGAACTCGTATGCATCTGGGCTGAGCAGGGCAGGTGCCTGACTCTTTGCCTGTGGTGTTGCTTCCTGCTCATCATCGCTAAGAGAACCTGCTTCATCTGCCTCCTTCTCCATCACATCCCAGAAGAGGTGTGTTGCACTGACGCTAGGTATGGCTTGAATTTTTGCATCTCTTACTGTGACTTTGACTGAGGCAGGTGCCTGGCTCTGTGCTTGCATTGCTGGAGCTTTACTGTCAAAGCCAGAAGAGGCTGGTGTCTCTGCCTCCTCAACAGCATCTCTGAAACGGACCCTCCTCGGGATGCGGCTGGATGAGACGTTCAGATCTGCGTCATTTTCTGCTGAGTGGTTGAGGGCAGGTGCCTGGCGCTGTGTCTGTCCTGGTGCCGCCTGCTTGCCACGCTCAGGAAACAATGGTACTTTTGCCTGCGCTTTGACCACATCTCTGAACCGGCGCCTTGAGTTGGGCGTGGGTGAATCTTGCTCATCTGCAACACGGACTATGATGTGGAGCAGGGCAGGCGGCCGGTACTGGGCTTGTGCTGCAGCAGCCTGCCTGCTAAAGCCACGAGATTCTGGTGCTGGTGCTATGGGAACGAGAGATGCCTGGTGCTCCCCTTCCTCATGAGCTCCGGCCAAGCGACTCCTCTTCAGCTGTCCTAAAGTGTTGCTGTTGGGCTGGGGGGGCAGAGGCTTTGCAAGCACCTTCTTGTGCAGCTCCAGCGACTTGCCATTGAGGCTGCCCTTGAAGTCTGCCACCAGCATTGCTCGCTGGTGCTTTGCCTCTCCCCCCGTGTTCCTGCTCTGGGAAGCGCTAGTGCTCGCACGGGTGTTAGGATCAGGAGCAGGCTGAGTGGAAGTGGCCTTGCTGCCGTAAGCTGCCCTGACACTGTATCTTCTTGTCATTGCAGCCCTGCTGTATGCTGGGTCCTGGCATGCCACTGGCTGCTGGCAGGATCCCCTGCTCCCAGTGCTGTTGCTGCACAGGACCTCGCTCACATTTCCTGTGCCCTTCGCTGTGGCAGAGGCTGTGGGCCTGTGTGGGGCAGGCTGACAGCTCTGTGGCCACGCAACTCTGCTGCCATGTCCGGGGATGCAGTGCAGCTGGGCAGCAGTTGTGCGAAGCTTCTTTTGGCTCTTGGTTGTGCTGCCGGTGGCCATGCCACTGAAGCTGGCTGTAGCTGCAGAGGGTGGTGGTGTCAGGGTAGGCAGCCTGCAGCATCTGCTGCCTGCTCTCACTGACTGAGGTGGCAGCCGAGGCGCTCTTTCCACCAGCGGTGGCAGAGGAAGTGTCTGCTCCTCTGTCCTCATGCTGCGAGGCAGCACCACTCTGTGCCCCAGGCTGCTGAACTGCAAGAGAAGCAGAGGAGAGTGGTTGTGTGATAGGGTCTCTTGCGCCTATGTGCCAGCTAGCTGAGCTCATGTAGCTGGGCTCCCGTCAGCCCCATGGCAAGGCTCAGCCTCACAGGTGGGTGTTCCCTGCTCCCAGAGCCTGCCGAGGAGAGGGCTGGCCGCCCGCAGCCCATGGCCACTGCCCAGAGCACCCCCGGCATGGCTGGGCAGCCTGCGTGGCACAGCAAGGGGGGCTCAGCTTGCTCCCTCCTGCACCTCCTGCCTGCCCGTCAGCAGTCCCCGTGGTTGGGAAGATGAAGGGGTCCTAGAGGGATGCTGGGGAGGGACTCTTCATGAGGGACTGTAGTGAGAGGACAAGGGGTAATTGGTTCAAACTTAAACAGGGGAAGTTTAGACTGGATATAAGGAAGAAATTCTTTACTGTAAGGGTGGTGTGGCACTGCAATAGGTTGCCCAGGGAAGTTGTGAATGCTCCATCGCTGACGGTGTTGACTGCTGGGTTGGACAGAGCCTTGGGTGGCATGGTTTAGTGGGAGGTGTCCTTGTCCATGGCAGGGGGGTTGGAACTAGATGATCTTCAGGTCCTTTCCAACCCTAACTCTTCTATGATTCTATGATTCTGTTTGGCCCTCTCTCCCTCGGGGTCCCTACCTGTGTCTGCTGGCTCACGATGGGCTGAACCCTTCTTTGGTAGGGCAGCTGTGGCAACGTGATCCCATCTGGCCCTTCCTCAGGCTGCCTGTGGCCCACCTGAGGGCAGGAGGAGGAGGAAGAGATGTGTGATGGAGGCGGCTGCCTTGGCACCGCAGCCCCCGCAGTGCCAACAAGCCTGGCTCCGGCATCAAGGCAGTTCCATGTGGCCCCGTCCCACCACTGTCCTCTCCCTCCTGCCCCAGCCCTCACCTGGCGACTCCTTTGCACTCCTGGCCTGCCCTTGGTGGGCTGGGAGCGGGCGTTTGATCCCTTGTCCACTGGCATCTTCCATGTCCTTGGATGCAGACTTGCTGTGGATTCACAGGGCAAATGCTGCCTCCAGGGTGCTCTGGGGCCTTATATACCCCACATAACAATGGTAACAATGCCTGCGTGGTTGCCATGGAGATGCCTATGCCTTGACCAGTTCCAAACAGAACCAGCTGGTCATGGGCAACTCCACAGCAACCATTGAAGCTTTGTGCCCATTGCCACTGGGCACTCAGGGATGCTCTTTTCTTCTTCCTGTTTTTTTCCTTGACAAGATGAAAAGGGGAACAGGAAAAAGAAAGAGAGGTAAAAGAAGGAAAAAACCAACAAAAATAATAAAATACTTGGTAGCTGGCACTTTCTCATACAGGTTTTCAAGTTTTGGCAAGAAATGCGAGCACGATTTTTTGAGAATAGCATGATAGAAAAGCACTTGGGAATTACTTAAATGGTACATTTGTGGACACTTTTCCGTATTATGGTTAGCTTTAGCAGCTCTTTCAGATTACACCAGACCTGCTCCATTGCCTTTTCCACTGCAGTTTGACTATGAGGACAAGCATCGGTTTCACCCTTACAAATGGATGAACCTGGTGTCACGGTGCTGTGGCCAAGACACATCAGCTCCGTTGCCAGTTGGAGTCCATGGCCCCTCTCCCTCTCCTCCTCATCCCACATTCATCTTAAAGTGACAACATCTCAACCTTCCTTCCCTTTTCACACACATCTCCCCACCTGAGACAAGTGGCTATAAGTTACTTGGCTTTCCTGCCAGGAAATGAAGAATCCTGTAAGGGTCTGCATCCCCTTCCCTCTCCTCCGGAAGCAACTCGGATGAGGGGATGGATCAGTCTGGTTAAGAGCATGTGTTCAGAGGTTTCCCAGCAGAGCCTTCATCATCTGTCTGTGAGATGTTCAGTGCGGGTCTCTGGCACCAGCAACATGGGCAGGACTGCGAGGAGACAAAAGAAGGGTTAGAGAGGTTACAGGCATGGGCTACAGGGTAAAGGAGCAGAAATACTCCCTTACTGATGTTGGCAAGTCAACCTGCACAGTGCCAGGCTGGGGAGTGCAGCCTGCACTTCTGTGCCTTGCTGTCCTGCAGATCTGCTGGGAGCAGGTTTTCTGAGATAGGGCCGGTGTGGACTGGAAATGAAGACACTGAATTCTTGGGTACCTTTGGCAGTTGTGTTTTCTTATCCCTGGGGACAGAAAATACAGGTGATGGGCTCAGCTTTTTTTGACACAGTAGCTGGGAGGTGATCCCCCTCCCATCCCCTTCTGTCTCTTCCCATCTCATCCCCTTCCTTTCACAGGGCTCCACTAGGCCTAACAATGGTCTCTGAAGAACTTGGGCTTCACCTTCAATGGAACCCCAGTCTCTGGTCTAATGGTTTGTGGGGATGCTTCTGATCCAGAATGAGAGGGACTTCTTTGCAGCGTCCTCAACATAAAAAGGACATGGAACTGTTAGAACAAGTGCAGAGGAGGGCCACGAGGATGATGAGGGGACTGGAGCACCTCTCGTATGAAGATAGGCTGAGAAAATTGGGGCTGTTCAGCCTGCAGAAGAGAAGGCTGCGTGGAGACCTCCTAGCAGCCTTCCAATACCTGAAAGGGGCCTATAGGGATGCTGGGGAGGGACTCTTCATTAGGGACTGTGGTGAGAGGACAAGGGGTAATGGGTTTAAACTTAAACAGGGGAGGTTTAGATTGGATCTGAGGAAGAAATTCTTTACTGTGAGGGTGGTGAGGCCCTGGAATGGGTTGCCCAGGGAGGTTGTGAATGCTTCATCCCTGGTGGCGTTCAAGGTGGGGTTGGACATAGCCTTGGATGGCATGGTTTAGTGGGAGGTGCCCCTGCCCATGGCAGGGGGGTTGGAACTCGATTATCTTGAGGTCCTTTCCAACCCTTACTATTCTATGATTCTATGATTCTATGATCTGTGGCTTGGATCATAGACCATTTGGTTGCTGTTTTTCAGTAGCGTATGTAAATCACAACTGTTGAATTTTATCTACCTGGCTTTGTCCCTCTCTTTTATGCCCCATGATTGAGAAGTCACTCATTTTCCTTTTTTCTACCTGCCCAGGAACTCGCGTGCTGCAGCCCCAGCCATCTGAGCTATGCCAGGGAGACAGAGGAAGGAAGACAAAGTCACAGATGCTGCAGCTCATCACCGCAAGGAGACTATCCCTTTGGCAGTGCCTTCCCGGACACTGTACTACACACAGGTGTGAGATAATTCTATTAATGATGTCAGGTAGTGACGGAATCCCTGGTATTCATCACTACTTCTCTGGTTGATTAAACAACTCATTGATTGTGCGTTCCTGCTGCATGTTGCTTCATTTAAAACCCTGAAAGCTAATCCATTCTCATTGGCCAACACCCCAAGTCAGGGCTGCTCTGAATCTCTACTTGGTGGGAAGATGTATTCATGTGAAGAAGTCATAGAATCATAGAAGAGTTAGGGTTGGAAAGGACCTTAAGGTCATATAGTTCCAATGCCCCTGCCATGGACAAGGACACCTCCCACTAAACCATGTCACCCAAGGCTCTGTCTAACCCGGCCTTGAACATCGCCAGCAATGAAGCATTCACTACTTCCCTGGGCAACCCATTCCAGTGCCTCACCACCCTTACAGTAGGAATTTCTTCCTTATATCCAGTCTAAATTTCCCCTGTTTAATTTTGAACCTGTTACCCCTTGTCCTCTCACTGCAGTCCCTCATGAAAAGTCCCTCCCCAGCATCCCTATCGCCCCCCTTCAGATACTGGCAGGCTGCTAGGAGGTCTCCACGCAGCCTTCTCTTCTGCAGGCTGACCAGCCCCAACTCTCTCAGCCTATCTTCATAGGGGAGGTGCTTCAGCCTCTTTAAACATCCTCATGGCCCTCCCCTGGACTTGTTCTAACAGTTTCATGTCCTTTTTATGTTGAGGACACCAGAACTGCACACAATACTCCAAGCGAGGTCTCACGAGAGCAGAGGAGAGGGTCGGGATCACCTCCCTCTACCTGCTGGTCACGCTCCTTCTGATGCAGCCCAGGATACAGTTGGCTTTCTGGGCTGCAAGCCCACACTGCTGGCTCATGTTCGTTTTTTCATCGACCAACACCCCCAAGTCCTTCTCCGCAGGGCTGCTCTGAATCTCTTCTCTGCCCAACCCGTAGCTGTGCCTGGGATTGCTCCGACCCAGGTGGAGGACCTTGCACTTAAACCACGACAACTCGGTTAACTTCATCAGGTTGGCATCGGCCCACCTCACAAGAATGTCAAGGTCCCTCTGGATGGCATTCCTTCCCTCCAATGTACCAACCAAGCCACACAGCTTGGTGTCATCGGCAAACTTGTTGCAGGTGCACTCAATCCCACTGTCAATGTCACTGACAAAGGTGTTGAACAAGACCGGTCCCAGCACCGATCCCTGAGGGACACTACTCGTTACTGCTCTCCAGCTGCACATTAAGCCATTGACCAGAACTCTTTGCATGCGGCCATCCAGCCAGTTCTTTATCCACCGAGTGGTCCATTCATCAAATTGATGTCTCGCTAATTTAGAGGCAAGGATATCATGTGGGACAGTGTTGAACGCTTTGCATAAGCCCGGGTAGATGACTTCAACTGCTCTACCCCTGTCCATCAGTTCCGTAGCCCCTCCATAGAAGGCCACCAAATTGGTCAGGCAGGATTTCCCCTTAGTGGGAATTCCCCTAGTGTTGGCTGTCACCAGCCCCCTTGTGGTTTTTCATGTGCCTTTAGCATGCCTTTGACTAGGAGAAAACTCCAGGAACAAACTCGCCAACAAAGTTTTAAATTGACAAGCAGGTATTCTTTATTGCGGCACCGGGAGACATGGGGGAGAGCTCCTCCTAACGTATATCCCCGTATTGTTACACAAGCCGTCCTTATATAGCCGCTGGGCACAGATACGTATTCATGAGGCAACGTGTGGATTACATCATTTTCCAGAAAGTTCCCCTCATGCGTACAAAAATGTGGTGGTCTCTGAGCGTTGTTTACCTCTTCCAACAATCTTCATCACTGCTGGCAGCCTTTGAAGCACGCGCAGTATATGCTTATACCAGCTTAACTGGTTTATTAATGCCATAGACATTGCAATCATCCTATCCTTCTACTTATCAGTTAGTTTAACTGCAGGCCATCCTGGACCCCTGCCATTCCAGATACTCCTTATCCTTACGTCCTGTTCTTCTAGCCTGTTTTTCTTACACTCATTTTGTACTAAGGTCATAAAGGCCTAAGACTACAATGGTTTATCTTACACAAGAATTCTCAGTATGTTCTCTAGCTGTACTCTATTTTTTTTTCTGTGAATCATGCACCTCAGTAATTTTCCATTGCTACTGTTACAGAGCCGTCAAACTTAACATTACTTAAAACTGATTCTAAAGGTTTATGTATTTCATTTTGTGATTTTGTGCCCCCCTTCTCTCACCTTCCAGGAGTCTGTGCCTGCGACATCCCAAACTCCCTGTGTTCAGCTCAGCCAACAGAACTTTGCTGCCCAAACTCCTCCAAGGGAGGCACACAACCCCTTTTCTATGGCAGGGGAAGGGCACTATGCTACATCACCTCTTATTTTACCCATCCAGCAATAACTGGACTTGAGCAGAAGCAGAGGGAGGGAAGGTGAGATTTGTCATCTCGGCTGGCAGGCAGCACCAGATTCCATCTCGCTCAGCTGCCTCTTACAAAAGTAACACTCCTCCGGGCACCCAAATCCTCCCCAAACCCCAGCACTGAGCATGTATTTAGAAACACGCTATATCTGCATGTCCAACATCTACACACACACATGTGAGGAGAGAGATTTAAAGAAAAATATATCTATCTTCATATACTGCACTTTCCCCTGGTCTTTCTATTTCATTCTGCTTTATCTATCAAAAATATATTAACCCAAAAGCCTATTTTCATCAGTCTCTATTCCATGAACTTTTAAAGATAAGGTTTATCTTATTACTAGTGCATTAACAACAGAAATCTACAGGACTGCTGTCAATCATCTCCTGTTCTCTGTTTCTTTTTGCACTCTTCTCAAAGCAGCTTCTCAGGGAGCATGGCTGGGGCCTCATGAGGTTCTGGTGGACACCAGCCCTCAAACACCAACAGGCATCACACCTCTTCACTGGTGAAAGGCACCACAGGAAGGTCCGAGGGCTTGGTGAGGGCCAAGCATGCACCCCAGCCAAAGGAGGAGCACCATCAAGCAGCATCCACTCAAAGGGGATGGAGCTCATGCATATTTCTACTGCAGAGACCTTCCCCAGCAGCGCAGAGCCTGTGGCTGATCATCTCAAAGCCATTCTAAACAAGCTTGAACAGGGGAAATGTGCTTGCACTCGAAAAATCGATGGTCACAGAGGTCATCTGCATTTCTATTTCCACTGCATCTATTTTAATTTCTTTTCCCTTGCCATCCTTACCTACTACTTTCTCCTGGTATCTCAGCTCCACCACACTATGTGTGTACTTTTTAAATGGTTCATGCTGCCATCATGCAGAGCAAATCACCAACCAGCTGACGTCTCACACAGTCATCATCTAACATCACTAACAGGCTCTGGCACTCACTACAGCCAGATGCCTGGACAGCTGCACAGTCATGAGGGATCTCTCTCTGGGTCACCATGTCCTTCCTGGCCAGCGGAGAGGACTGAGTTTGCTTTGCTTTGGGTCCAGAGGACACCACCCTAGAGCAGGGTCTGAGCTCAGCCGTGCAGGGCTCCCCCTGCGCCCTGGCTGCCTGCAGCGCTCCCAAGGGCAGCATTACCCACTCAGGGCACAGGCCCCGCCTTGGCAAAAGAACATCAACGGCAGCCAATGACCATACTAAACCTGCCACCTCCCCTCCTGGCGCTGATCGCTGTAATACAGCAGCACCGCCAGCTCTCTGCCAAGTCCTGACAAAGGACTTGGGGTACTTTGGTGACTCTTTGCCCTCCAGGATCGAGACTCCTGGACGCCGTGATTTTCCACACTCCGATGCTAAAGGCACCCTCTCCACAGCTACTCATCTTGTTCTCATTCATCAAGTGCAGAGCAGAAATTTGGTGTTTGGTGACCAGAGAGGCCACAAACACAAGGGCTAAATCTGCAAACAAACCCACAGAGACAAAATGCTGATTTATTGGCTCTCAAAGTTGTTGCTCTGGTTCTCACAGGTTCAGCGTATGATACTTTACTTACAGTGGGTATTTATCTTAACATTTTTCAGACATGGGTTTTGGGTTAAGGTTCTTGTTACATTGTACTTTATTGCACTGACTTTTAATACAATACGCTCTGTGAGCATGAAACTGACCCGGCTTTTGTTCCCAATGTGGTCACCAACTCTATACTTTGGGAGGTATATAATAGAAGTGCTTAGCAATTACACACCTCTCTTTTCACCTCCTCGGGTGGTCAACCTGTGGAGGAGATGTTCTTTTATGCTCCCAGCCCCCCCCACCCCACCAGACTGTTTACAGCATCGTTTGAGAATTTTGAAGGTTTTGAATGGCCTTTAGATACCGTTGAGACCTGCCTGGTGATTGTGATGGGGATCGCTATGCTGGCGCTCATACCTAGTGTGTTTTACCCATGACCATTTCATCTGGTCCCAAGAGTTATGCAGAGTTGGGTTTGGGCCTTGTCGAGGATTAGATGACGATATAGGAGGTCCAAGAGATTTTCCCCAAGGCTGGATAGTCATGAGTGGCAGGGTGTGTGGGATAGTATGGGCAAGTATCTAGGCCAGTGGGCCCCTCCAGTGCTTTGGAACTTCACCACTGAACAAATGCAAAATCCAGAAAAATTAGCAAAACACTTAAAGGAGGTGTGTTGTCATTCTGGTCACACCAGAGATGGACAAATCATGGCAACATGCTGGGGCTTGACCTATGCTTACAGAGCTCTGTTCAACACCATCCAGCACCTTCAAAAACAAAAAAATATCCCTGGATCTGAGGGCGGAGTAATGGACAGCACAGCTTCTCCAGCTCCAAGTACAGCAAATACACCACCCCCAGGGACAAGTACAGCCACTACTCATATTTCAACAGTAATGGGCAGCGCAGCTATTCCAGCTCCAAGTACAGCAGCTACACCACCCCCAGGGACAAGTACAGCAGCTATTCAAACTTCAACCGTAACGGACAGCGCAGCTACTCCAGCTCCAAGCACAGCAACTACACCACCCCCAGGGACAAGTACAGTAGCTATCAAACTTCAACAGTAATGGGTAGTGCAGCTACTCCAGCTCCAAGTACAGCAGCTACACCACCACCAGTGACAAGTACAGCAGCTACCCAAACCACAGTGATAATCACCGCAGCTAAACCAGAGGGCCAACTCCTAGCAATGCCGGTTGTGCCTGTATGCAAGAGGAAAAGCGAAAAAAAAAGAGCAAGAAAGATTAAGCAAGATGAAGAAACAATATACTCACCACCTGGGACAACATCTGACCAGGAGTCATCATCACATGACGAAGAAGAAGAAGAAGAAGAAGAGGTAACTTCCCGATCTCAGGCCTCAACCGAGCCGCGGAATATGCGAAAGGACTTTACCCGTCAGCCAGGGGAGCACATCATCACCTGGTTGCTCCGATGCTGGGACAATGGGGCCGACGGTCATGAACTACAAGGTAGTGAAGCCAAACAGCTGGGATCACTTGCTAGGGAAGGGGGAATTGACAAAACAATTGCAAGAGAGAAACGATCCCACAGCCTTTGAAGGCGGCTCTTGGCAGCTATGAAAGATTGGTTTCCATACAAGGATGATGTTATAAGTCGTTCGGCCAAGTAGACTACTCTAGAAAAGAGCATCCAGTCTCTGAGGGAATCAGACATTGTAGAGATGATCTATAATATCAAGCCGAATAACGGGGATATACGCATAGATCCAGATGAAGTCGAATGTACATGACCTATGTGGCGAAAATTTACACGGAATGCACCCCCATCATATGCTCATTTATTGGCAACAGTAACCTGGAATGACATAATACCACCAACAGTGGATGAAATGATTCATAGCCTCCGAGAGTTTGAAGACAATCTCACCCCTTCCATCATCTCAGCTGCGGAAAAACTGTCTGAGGACCTCAAAACCATTGAGAGACAATCTATCCAGATCCTCACGTGTACCAACACACATCTCAGCTATTAACAAAAAGCATCCTACTGTTCAAGAGAGAAGATATGGAAGGTATACACCACAGGCCACACTATGGCTTTACCTGTGGGATCATGGAGAAGATGTGACAAAGTGGGATGGAAAGCCTACTTCAGTTTTGGAGGAACGGGTGCGAGAATTGAAGAGGAGAAAAAAGGTCAAGGCTGATCACCCCATGAAGGCTGCGGCTGCAATCTCTGGTGAGCAGGTTCCCAGATGGAGTGGAAGAGCCGATTTTACTTCAGCTCCTGTGATAAGGGGTAATTCTTGTCAACAAGATGTGAGTGACCAATGTGATGACTATTAGAGAGGCCCCGCCTCCAGCCAGGTGGAGGTAGGGGACAATCGTATTTACTGGACTGTGTGGATCAAATGGCCTGGCACATCAGTCCCACAGAAGCATAAGGCTCTTGTAGATACCGGTGCACAGTGTACCCTGATGCCATCAAGCTGTCGAGGGCTGGAACCCATTTCTATTTCTGGAGTGACAGGAGGATCCCAAGAGTTGACTGTACTGGAGGCTGAAATCAGCCTGACTGGGAGGGAATGGCAAAAACACCCCATTGTGACTGGCCCAAAGGCTCCATGCATCCTTGGCATAGATTACCTGAGGAGAGGGTACTTCGAAGACCCAAAAGGGTACCAATGGGCTTTTGGTATTGCTGCTTTGGAGACAGAGGAAATTGAGCAGCTGTACACCTTGCCTGGTCTCTCAGAGGATCCTTCTGTTGTGGGATTGCTGAAGGTCGAAGAACAACAAGTGCTGATAGCGACCACAACACTGCACCGGCGGCAATATCGCACCAACCGAGTCTCCCTGATTCCCATCCATAAACTGATCCGATAGATTGGAGAGTCAAGGAGTGATCAGTAGGACCCACTCACCCTTTAATAGCCCCATATGGCCAGTGCAAAAGTCTAACAGAGAGTGGAGACTAACAGTAGACTATCGTGGCCTGAACGAAGTTACACTGTCCTTGAGTGCTGCCGTACCGGACATGCTGGAACTTCAGTATGAACTGGAGTCAAAGGCAGCCACAGTGGTATGCCACGATTGATATTGCCAATGCATTTTTCTCAATTCCTCTGGCAGCAGAGTGCAGGCCACAGTTCGTTTTTACTTGGAGGGGTGTCCAGTACACTTGGAACTGACTGCCCCAGGGGTGGAAACACAGCCCTACCATCTGCCATGGACCAATCCAGACTGCACTGGAACAGGGGCAAGCTCCAAAACACCTGCAATGCATTGATGACATTGTTGTGCGGGGTGATACAACGGAAGAAGTCTTTGAGAAAGGGAGGAAAATAATCCAAATCCTGCTGAAAGCAGGTTTTGCCATAAAATGGAGTAAGGTCAAGGGATCTGCACAGAAGATTCAATTTTTGGGAATAAAATGGCAAGATGGATGTTGCCAGATCCCCCACAGATGTGATCAACAAGATACCAGCAATGTCGCCACAAACAAATAAGAAAGAAACACAAGCTTTTTTGGGTGTTGTGGGGTTCTGTAGGATGCACATCCCGAATTACAGTTTGATTGTAAGCCATTTCTACTATGTGACTCGGAAGAAGAATGATTTTTAAATGGGGCCCTGAGCAACAACAAGCCTTTGAGCAAATTACACGAGAGATAGTTCATGCAGTAGCTTTTGGACCAGTCCGGACCGTGCCAGATGTGAAAAATGTATTGTACACCGCAGCCGGGGAGAATGGGCCTACCTGGAGCCTCTGGCAGAAAGTTTCAGGGGAGACTCGAGGTCGACCCCTCGGCTTTTGGAGTTGGGGATACAGAGGATCTGAGGCCAGCTATACCCCAACTGAAAAAGAGATCCTGGCAGCCTATGAAGGGGCTCTAGCTGCTTTGGAAGTGATTGGCACTGAAGCGCAGCTCCTCCTAACACCCTAGTTGCCCGTGCTGGGATGGGTGTTCAAAGGCAGGGTCTCCTCTACCCATCATGCATCTGATGCTATATGGAGTAAGTGGGCTGCAATAATTACACAACGAGCTCGAATAGGAAATCCCAGTCGTCCAGGAATTCTAGAAGTCATCATGGACTGGCCAAAGGGCAAAGATTTTGGAATGTCACCAGAGGAGGAGGAGGAGGTGATGCGTGCTGAAGAGGCCCCACCATATAATGAACTGTCAGAAAGTGAAAAGCAATATGCCCTGTTTACTGATGGGTCCTGTTGCATTGTGGGAAAGCATCGTAGATGGAAGGCAGCCACATGGAGTCCACAACAAGTTGCAGAAACTGCTGAAGGAGAGGGTGAATCGAGTCAGTTTGCCGAGGTGAAAGCCATCCAGGTGGCCTTGGACATTGCTGAAGGAGAAAAGCGGCCAGTACTTTACCTCTATACTGACTCATGCATGGTGGCAAATGCCCTGTAGGGGTGGTGGCAACAATGGAAGCAGAGCAACTGGCAACACAGAGGTAAACCCATCTGGGCTGCTGCACTGTGGCAAGATATCGCTGCCCGGGTGCAAAACCTGGTGGTCAAGGTCTGCCACGTAGATGCTCATGTACCCAAGAGTCAGGCCACTGAGGAGCACCAGAACAACCAGCAAGTGGATAAAGCTGCTAAGATTGAAGTGGCTCAGATGGACTTAGATTGGCAACATAAGGGTGAATTATTTTTGTCCCGGTGGGCCCATGACACTTCAGGCCATCAGGGCAGAGATGCAACATACAGATGGGCTCGTGACCGAGGGGTGGACTTAACAGTGGACACTATTGCCAAGGTTATTCATGACTGTGAAACATGTGCTGCAATTAAGCAAGCTAAACGGTTAAAGCCTCTTTGGTACGGAGGACGATGGCTGAAGTACAGATATGGGGAGGCCTGGCAGATTGATTATATCACACTCCCACCAACCCGCCGAGGCAAGCGCCATGTGCTTACCATGGTGGAAGCAACCACTGGATGTCTGGAAACGTACACTGTGCCCCACGCCACTACCCGGAACACAATCCTGGGCCTTGAGAAACAGATTTTGTGGCGACATGGCACCCCAGAGAGAATTGAGTCAGAGAATGGGACTCATTTCCGGAACAGCCTGATAGACACTTGGGCCAAAGAGCATGTCACTGAATGAGTATATCACATCCCCTACCATGCACCAGCCTCTGGGAAAATCAGTACAGTGGGCTGTTAAAACTACAGTGAGAGCAATGGGTGGTGGGACTTTCAAACATTGGGATACACATTTACCAAAGGCCACTCGGCTGGTCAACACCAGAGAATCTGCCAACAGGGCTGGTCCAGCCCAATCAGAACTCCTACATACTGTGGAGGGGGACAAAGTTCCTGTGGTGCATGTAAAAATATTGCTGGGGAAGACAGTCTGGGTTATTCCTGCTTCAGGTAAAGTCAAACCCACTTGTGGGATTGCTTTTGTTTAGGGACCTGGATATATTTGGTGTGTAATGTGGGACTATGGGGAAACGCTATGTGTACCTCAAGGGGATTTGATTTTAGGGGAGAAAAGCCAATGAACTCAATTGTATGCTGCTGCCTGCTATGCAATACTTTCATAGCCCACCAACTAGATGTCTTCAAGCCATCAGCGACTGGCCCTCTGACCATCATCCCAAAAAAGAATGAACTTTAATGGAACTGAACGAGTTCTGCAGTAAAGGAACAATCAGCATCAGCAGGCAATGATCCAACACTGCATACGCCTCCTCTGCTCTGAAGGACTGTTACAGGTGATGGAGCTTGACGTCACGAACCGAATGGACTCAGCAGCATTGTAGGGATTGGTCCATGCACTGCGGATGATCTCTCTCCCTCTGTGTGTGTGTGTGTGGATGTATATATATATACGTGCATGTGATGGTATATTGAAAATATGGGATCTGAGCAGGACGTGAATGGTATGGAATAAGGGGTGGATACTGTCATGGGTTCAGCAGCAGCAGTCATTTTTCTCCTTCATAGTAACCGGTGCAGTGCTGGGTTTTCGACTTTTGGCCTGGGAACAGCGCTGATAACACCAATCTTTATAGTTACAACTTAAAATGTTTTGGTCTGATCAAGGACTTTCTGAGTCTCATGCTCTGCCAGGGAGGAGGGGAAGCTGGGAGGAAGCAGAAACTGGACACTTGACCCAAACTGACCAAAGAGGTATTCCATGCCACAATATGTCATGCCCAGGATGTAAAAACTGGGGGGCAGGAACCCAAAAGAGTTCAGTTCACGGCTCGTTCGCTGAGTGGTGAGCTGTTGTATCTTCTTCCCTTTTATTTCCTTGGTCATTAGTGGTAGCAGTAGTTATTTGTGTTGTGCCTTAGTTACTGGACTGTTCTTATCTCAACCCGTGTGAGTTACATTCTTTCTATTCTCTCCATTCCCCCCTCCCTCGGAGTATGGGGACGAAAGAGTGGGCAGTGAGTGAGCGGGCTGCATGATTTACAGCTTAAACCACGACATTCGTCAGAAAATTGCTTGAGAGATGAGAGAGGTTAAAAATAAAATTGAGCATATCGTCATGTTAATTAATATTCTAGAAAAGCTTTTCATTAATGTGCTGATAACAGATGTGCTTTTATAGAGTAGCCTGTTCAGCTGGAGTACCATAGCAGCCTTTGTGTTTGGCACCTTGGGAACCGTAGGAATTACAAATAGCATGTAGAAGTTCATTTACTTATCCTTAGTGCATCAGTTCAAATAGGGTCACTGTCTCTTTAAAGCATTTATAAAATGGCATATTTTGTTCTGATGTCTTCATTTTTATTATAACAGAATAGGGAATAATAAATATATTAATAAAAAATAGAATTCCACTGTGATTATTTCAGATGCTCATTGACCATAAAAAATATTTTCGTGTGAGAAACTTTTAACTTATTTAGGCAACTCTGCAAGGTTGAACACCGTAGATTCTTCATTTTCATAGAATCATAGAATCATAGAATAGTTAGGGTTGGAAAGGACCTCAAGATCATCGAGTTCCAACCCCCCTGCCATGGGCAGGGACACCTCCCACTAAACCACGCCACCCAAGAATATGTTCAACCCCACCTTGAACGCCCCCAGGGATGAAGCATTCACAGCTTCCCTGGGCAACCCATTCCAGGGCCCCACCACCCTCACAGTAAAGAATTTCTTCCTCATGTCCAATCTAAACTTCCCCTCTTTAAGTTTAAACCCATTACCCCTTGTCCTCTCACCACAGTCCCTAATGAAGAGTCCCTCCCCAGCATCCCTATAGGCCCCCTTCAGGTAATGGAAGGCTGCTAGGAGGTCTCCACGCAGCCTTCTCTTCTCCAGGCTCAACAGCCCCAATTTTCTCAGCCTATCTTCATACGGGACGTGCTCCAGTCCCCTGATCGTCCTCGTGGCCCTCCTCTGCACTTGTTCTAACAGTTCCATGTCCTTTTTATGTTGAGGACCCCAGAACTGCACACAATACTCCAAGTGAGGTCTCACGAGAGCAGAGTAAAGGGGCAGGAGCACCTCCCTCAACCTGCTAGTCACGCTCCTTTTGATGCAACCCAGGATACGGTTGGCTTTCTGGGCTGCAAGTGCACACTGCCAGCTCATGTTCATTTTTTCATCAACCCGCACCCCCAAGTCCTTCTCCACAGGGCTGCTCTGAATCTCCTCCCCGCCCAACCTGTAGCTGTTCCTGGGATTGCTCCGACCCAGGTGGAGGACCTTGCACTTGGCATGGTTAAACTTCATCAGGTTGGCATCAGCCCACCTCACAAGCGTGTCAATGTCCCTCTGGATGGCATTCCTTCCCTCCAATGTATCCGCTGAACCACACAGCTTGGTGTCATCGGCAAACTTGCTGAGGGCGCACTCATTCCCACTGTCAATGTCACTCACAAAGATGTTGAACAAGACCGGTCCCAACACTGATCCCTGGGGGACACCACTCGTTACTGGTCTCCAGCTGGACATTGAGCCACTGAGCACTATAATTTGCGTGCAGCCATCCAGCCAGTTCTTTATCCACCAAGTGGTCCACCTATCAAATTGATGTCTCTCCAACTTAGAGAGAAGGATGTCATGGGAGACAGTGTCAAAGGCTTTACACAAGTCCAGGGAGATGACATCAACTGCTCTGCCCCTGTCCATCAGTTCCGTAGCCCCTTCATAGAAGGTCACCAGATTGGTCAAGCAGGATTTCCCCTTAGTGAAGCCATGCTGGCTGTCACCAAGCACCTTGTTGGTTTTCATGTGCCTTAGTATGCCTTCCAGGAGAATCCGCTCCAAGATTTTGACAGGCACAGAGGTGAGACTGACTGGTCTGTAATTCCCCAGCTCATCCATTTTCCCTTTCTTAAAAATGGGGGTTATATTTCCCTTTTTCCAGTCGTCGAGAACTTCACCTGACTGCCATCATTTTTCAAATATGATGGACAGTGGCTTAGCAACTTCATTTTCCAGCTCCTACAGGACCCGCGGATGGATTTCATCAGGTCCCATGGACTTGTATACATTCAGGTTCCTAAGGTGGTCTTGAACAAGGTCCTCTCCTACAGTTGGCCCAGGGTCTTCATTCTCACTGTCCCTGCGTCTGCCTTCCAAGACTTGGGTGGTGTGATCAGAGCATTTGCCAGTGAAGACTGAGGCAAAGAACTCATTTTATCAGGGCTTGCTCCATAGTTTCAAGACTGTAGCTTTATCTTGGTCAATTCCTTCTACAGGAATCAACAACTGTTTCTTCAGAAAACTTTTGCCTTATTTTGCCATTTCTCTCTCTCTCTTGTTTTTTTTTTTTTTTTTTGTTTTTGTTTTTGTCTTGGTTCAGCAGCAGCAGTTATTTTTTTTCTCCTTCTTAGTAGGTGGTGCAGTGCTGTGTTTTTGACTTTTGGCCTGGGAACAGCACTGATAACACCGATGTTTTTCGTTACTGCTTAAATGTTTAGTCTGACTAATGACTCTCTGAGTCTCATGCTCTGCCAGGGAGGAGGGAAAGCCAGGAGGAAGCAGAGACAGGACACCTGACCCAAACTAGCCAAAGAGGTATTCCATACCACACCAAGTCATGCCCAGGATGCAAAAGCTGGGGGCCGGAACCTGGAAGAGTGGGTTCACTGCTTGGTCGGGCTGGGTATCCGTGGTGAACAGTTGTATTCTCTTCCCTTGTTGTTTCCCCTTGTCATTATTATTATTGGTGGTAGCAGTAGTGGTTTGTGTTATACCTTAGTTACTGGACTGTTCTTATCTCAACCCCTGGGAGTTACATTCCTCCTCCCCCTGGGATCGGGGTGGGGGGGAGAAAGAGGGGGAAGTGAGCAAACGGCTGCGTGGTACTGAGTTACTGCCTGGGTTTAAACCACAGCAGTTCTTTAACAAGAGAGAAAAAAAAAAAAAAAGGTATAATTGGACACCCGTTTCTTGCGCTGATTTTTCACCAGACACAAAAAAAAACAGAACTATTAGTCAAGAAAGGAATGATCCCTCTGCATATATTATGGATTTTCTTGCAGGGTTGCTGTTCACAGAAACTTTATAGAACCAGGAAATAGAGTTCTATGTCAAGTAATTTATTTAAGGTAAGTATGTCAGACAACCTGCTGAAAAGGGAAAAGCACAAACTCTTGAAATGTAATGCATCCTCTGGAAATCTTGTATCTTTCAGTTCCCCTTTGTCTGGCATGTTTCTGCCCTTTCCTAGTCCAGTTAATATATACAAAGTATACAGATATTTCTCTAAAGAGTTTGTATGAAATACATGTTCCCTGTTTGCTAATAATGCACAATGACTGTAAGACGCTTATAGCTGAGTGCATGACATGACAGGTCAAGAAGTGCACATGTTGCCTGATTTACTTGATGTTGGAGAAATTAAAATTAGCATGTATGTAATACTATTTAAAAATAGGGGTAACTGATATTCTACAGACATTTGAAGAAAATGTGGATATATTATTTCTAGTATATTATATTCTGTCACAAAGCATTTCTTATTTGGAACAGCAGGTAAATCCCAGTCATCAGTTTGGATTATTAAATACAATATACATTATTTTAATCTGGCATTCTAAACATTTAAGATTGGTGAAGCAGGAAAATAACATGTTTCTTAGTCAACATGCTTCAGTTCTGATATTCATCAATAGTAATCTGATGGGACAGCTAATGAGAGACTGCTTCAGGTTTACTGCTTCTGTGGGTATGAGACAAATCACCTGATGGTCATTCTTGCAAATATTTTGGTCCTTACTTAACTTAGATCCTTCCCTGGAGATGTCTTCCACCTGTATTTTGAGAGTTAGTATTTTATCATCTTTCACCAGAAACTCGATGAGCAAAGATTATGACTTTACTAGCTTCTCTTCCTCCTTTCTTCCCACCTTCTTCTGGGAGAATTTGTTTGATGTTGCAGTAGCACTGTAAAGAGCAGCTTTCAGAAATCTCTTGGAATTCACAGCTTTTTCTTCTGGAAGCAATCAGAAAAAAATATTAGATGGACATATAGACTTTTTTGAATTAAATTTAGCTTTAATCTTCATGTAAATACAGGTGTTGTTTGATTTGGTTTATTATTCTGTTTGTTTAGAAATACTCTGCAAGTAATAAAAGCAAGTGATTGAATATTCTGATAGCCAGTCAAGCTTTCATGTCTATTAAGTAGGTGATTTTTCTACCCAGAAAAATGAGAATATTTGATATAGAATTTGTTGAGACAGTAAAATGGATGGCTGATAAGGTCAGCCATTTCTTTATGTTATTGCTCTTTAATAATAAAGAAAGCATAAAAGATCTTTTTCAGGAAAAAAGAAATGGATTCTACACTCCTGCCAACAACCCCATGTTTCTCCCACTGTTATAATTAACATAGTTTGACTCACAATCAAAAAAAGAGGCTGTTGAGACATGAAAGCAGAAAGTTCCCAGGCCAATGCAGATATTCCAGTATAAAAGACACATAAGCTTCTCTTTCTATACACCAAAGAACACTTACTATTGTTGTTTGTCCATTAATTCATAGTATGATTTATACAGACATGTAAATCCTGCTCTTTAACTACTTCTTTGATAAAGTTGTGATGGAAGTAAATGATTCAAATAAAATTAGTAGATTTGAGGACTGCTGGATCATACTGTACGATGGGTTTTAAATAATTCAGTCTTTAATGGGTATCCAATATGCTTAGATTGTATTTCACATTTTCCTTTAAATAGTTTTCATTGTTAATTTCTTTCCAAGAGATTTATGCCAATCAAATTGAATACTTTCTGCAAACTGCTTACGTTCCTGTCAAAGCATACTTGTTATACTAAACACCTGCATTCTGTTCTAGCTCCATTTTAGTTACTCTATTATTTTTCAGTCTTCCCTCCCACAGAGCACTACGGACTTCTTACTGATGGGCATCCAGGAAACTGAGTGCAATATTGATTTTAAAAATACATTGAATGAATCAGTGCAGGTCTAGACAGTCCCTAAAAAGGCAAACCCCAGGTTTTGAAAGCTGTCTATGGGTGCTCTTGCTTGTTTCCTTCCAAAGCTGCTGTTCTGCACCAACAGTTCTGCTACTCTCGCAACAAAGGCACAGCTCATGCCAAAGCCAGCAGTGCTGCCGAGTTCTTCTTGAGTGTCACTTAGTAAATATTGACTTCCAATACTTTAATTTCCAGATATGAAAAATGTCAAGTGGAGTTGGTGTAGTTCATAAGGCCCCATGAGAATAAACTGTCTTTAAGACAGCATAATTGCTTTTGAAATGTAGTGTGAGGAAGATGCTTGTTTCTTAGCAGATAATACATTTGTATTAGTTTGTGTATTATGCTATTGTGTGGTAACAGTCATTAGCTTGTGCAGACATTATATTGGGATAATAAGAACATTGCTAATGCTTTAAAAATCCTCTCTACGTCTTCTCATTCAGGAGAACATTAGGAGATTTTAGCTTTAACAAGCAACATTTTCCCTTTGGGAGCACCGATATTGAAAACAAGCCAGCTCAGCTAGTTTGTCCACTATGATAATTTAAGGTTAACATAACATATTAATGCAAAATAGCAACATTAAGAGAATTCATAATTTTCAGGCAGGTTTTCATTCTGTTCAGAATGCAGAACGTGCAAAAGAAGGAAGGAAGGATTTTAAATTTTTTGTTTTATTGTGGCAGTGAAATATTTAATAAAAAATGAAAGTGCTGACCAACTATTAATTTCTTATTTAAATTCTCCTTAGCCAAACAAAATTCGCTTTTGAAATTCTTCACTTGACTTTCCTTGATGTTTTGATAAACGAACTTCTGTATTTGTTTCTTATGCTGGATTCTTTCATTTTCTTTCCTCCCGCTTTTTCAGAGGAGCTTCGTGTGTATTGTACGATGATATTACATACGTGCTGTCATTCATGTTTACTGCAATTCTTCATCAGCAGCTTCCACCATGTAATTTCCCATTCATTTTTTCAGCTGGTGAAGAAGCTGTCAGGGACTTGTAAATTTGTTTTTTATGGCAATTTTAGGAAAATTCAGCTGCCGACCCTGTACTTGGAGACTCATCCTCAGTAACAGTAACAGCTTCCCTGACTCTGTGTTCCTTTAAGATCAAAGATGGGAGTAGTCCGTTATGTAACTGAGGAGTTAATTTGCCCTCTGTCCCTCAGGCTTTATTTCCAGTGCCTTTAAGGGGAGATGCACTTCAGTAAATGGGAACAGAGGCCCAAATTCCCTTTCTGACTGCTCAGATCAGGTATAATCATAGCGGAGACGTACAGCCAGAGTTGTCTGAATTCCTCTTTTATTCTTCTTTAATATTTGCCTTTTTTATTTTAAGTGGATGTGATGTTTGTTTTCTATTCTGGTGTGTTTTTGTTAGGTTGTTAGGTGTTTCGGGTTTTCTTAACCCTAGTTCTTACAGTCTTTGACTTCCGTGGAACCTCTCCATGTATTTTTGACATTATTCACTTTAAAATAAAACTCAAATGCTTGTAGGCAGCCAGGGCTTGGTGGTCGGAAGATGTCGCGCTGTAACGGAAAGACAGAGCCCCTCCCCAGGTCTTAGCTTTGTGACGTAAGCAGACGGAAGTGACGTTGTAAACCAAAGCTATATAATGCGGTGTCGCTCTGCAATAAACGCCATTTGCCGTCCACCACATTGGTGTCTGCGTGCTAATGGACCCCGTGATCGCGAGTAGGTGATCGCCTGTGCCGACCCTGAACCAGGCCACCGTGCCTCAGAGAGGCAGCAAGTGGTGACGAAACCCGGGAATCTCGCCTGGAGTGGCGTGCGGCGGCCGGAGCAGCAGGTCCAGCCCGGCGGGGAGGACGCTCCCAGACCTTCAAGGACGATGGAGGTCCTTGTGAAGGTTGTATTAGAATTATATAAGCAGTGGGGTATTGATCGCAAAGATTCTATTCTCGCTGTTGCGAGACTTTTGCAGATCGGGGTCATTGACCCGGCGGTGGATATTCTCCACCCAGAAGTGTGGGCTAAATGCACCACAGCATTAGCCGAGGAGACAATGTCCTCGGGTTGTGGGAAATATCTTAAGTTGTGGGGGAAAGTTAAACAAGCTCTGCAAAAGGCCATGCAGGAGCGGGACATCTGGAGGGTGGCGAGGGACTGTCTGTCGGTTACCCCCAAATTGGGAGTTGGGGCAGCCACGCAGACTCCGCGCCCACCAGATGATGGCACTTTTACCGAGTCTAAAGACTCGCGGGAGGGCGCTATACCTCCTGATTCCCAGAACCCCGACCCGCTTACGGAGGGACAAAACCGTGCAAAATCCTTCTGGGGTGGGCTTGCTGAAGAGGCCAGGAGTGCCGCGGAGAAATCAGAGCCCAAAGACGCCTGGGCTGGACCACCGCACTATGCGCCCCAAGATGGCGCCGAGCGGCTGGGGGAAGGGCGGGGCAAAGATGCCCCATGCGGGAACAAGGAGGAAGCGCTGGCACTAACAAGCACGGATAAACAGGAAGGGGAGGGAAGCGGGAGTACGGGGCGGACAGCCAATCAGAACGACCGTCCGGAAATGTGCCCTTGTAAGGCACACGCCCCCCCCACTGAGAGGCGGGGCGAGTCAAGGGGGGGGAAAGGCCCGCCTGCAAGGGGGGTGGGCAGGGTCGGAGTGAAGAAAAAGCACGGCCCCCTCCCCTTGCGGAGCCTGCAAGGGAAAAGGGCAGAGCCAGAGTCCGAGAAGTAGGTGGGGCCGGAGCCCAATCAAAAAGCAATTCGTATAAGTCTATTAAACCAGATCTTCAGAATAAAACTAATGAAAATTGTGAGTTTTTGTCCATAGGACCACATCATCGGACACCCCCACAGCCTGTACACTCCGATACCAAGCGTCCCGTCCACTCCAAAGCCGAGCATTTGGTCCAAGCCTGAGAATTCTACCCCAGCAGAATTCAGACAGCGGCAAATTAGCATCCGTGGGAGGGGGCGGTAATGCCTTTGTGTGATTCTTATTCTGATATCTTGCACTATATTAATTTATTGTGTCTTAAACCAGCACTACAAAAAGACTGCTACAGGGCTATATTCTTTGTCAACTGAACACATACGAAAGATACAGCTCTCCTTAACCAAGTACTACAGCCTGCCCTCAGATACATCTCCTTCAAGGGAATTTATGTGAGATTCAAGCATCTCATTGCTAGGATTTTTGCCTTGAGAACTCACCGCTTTAACAGGTGAAATACACAAACCAACCCTAGACACTAATGCAAGTGACGCGCTTGCCTTCCAGAGCACACACTTCTGGAAGTCCTTCAAGAAGCAGACCCATTCTCTTATTTCAGAAAATCTTCATGCAAAGAATAGCTTCATCTGCGTGTCCTAATCATAAATAAAATAAAATAAGCCAGCCATAAAGGCTAGATTAATATTAGGTTTGGACATGTTGCTATTACTATTTGGAGAGCCACAGAGACCAATACACAACACTCTCACATACACACACAAGCCTTTCCACTAGTTAGAAAGGATTTTCTCCTGCAAAAGATTTGTAGAAAGAACAACGTTCAGACAAGAGGAAGGGGAGTTAAAACCCAGCCTCCTATATGCTAATAAATAAACTGCTCTATTGCAAGATTCAGATCAAAAGTTTAAAAAGGCAAAATTATGCTACTATTAGAGAATATCAAAATATTACTGCTATCATCACAAGTGGCATATATGCAAAATGCAGTCGCACAATAATGCCTAGGCAGATAGAGAGCAACACTAAGTCTGCCGACTAAAAGTGAACGATATACCTATTTTAGTTTTCTGTCTAGTCTTTTGGCATTTGTGTGATTCTTATTCTGGGGAGTAGGATGATTTGTACACAAAATTCATTGATTAAGTATAAATATTTGTGAAAACACAGACTGTTAATCCTGTTTTGGAACATACCCACTTGGCGTTCTTAGCAGGAACTAACCAACTACTTGTTTGTGGTATTGTTTTGTTTGCACAAAGATGTTTTTTCCCTTCTGGGATCTGTCCTATGCATCTCCCTTTCCCTGTCACTTGACCGAGGGAGATCCCTTGAGTATTACTTTGCTAATTACAGTCCGTCGGATTGTTCCCTATAGTATGGTCAGGCAGACTATCAACCGCAATTGCTTTGCAATAGGGTGGCATAACACTATAACAAAGCCAATAGTGCCTAGTCAAATTTGGGTGAGCTTGTTTCAATCATTGAAAAGTGGCTTTGAGAATGTACCCATTTAGTGTCACCTTTTAGTATTTATTGTAAAGACAAAATAAGGCAAGTATATTGTGTTTTATAGTCTTGTTGTGATATTTATATACTAAAAGCTAAATACATGTAAGTATGTTTATGTTTTTGACTGGCCCTTGTAAACCTTTCATAGACGCAGGCCATTCCTTCCAATGCAGGCTGGCCACCTGCATTGGAACGAGTGTGCATTTCTGCCAGTTTAGAAGCCCAAGCCTCATGCAATGTGAGGGAGGCAGAGCCTCTGCGGGGACGCCCGCTGAGATTGAGCCTGCCACCCTGCACTGTGATGATGCTGCTCGGAGCTGGTTTCTTGATTGTCTTCACAGGGTCATTGCAACTACATTTTATATGTATGACCATGTAGTGGGAGTAATGATTGTCTGCATTTTGTGTTTCACATGTTGTAATTGTGTGGAGTGTGTTTGTGGGATCCCATGAATGTGTGTGTATGTGTGTGTCTGTTGAGGACAGACAGTGTTCTGTGTATTTTTTGTTATTGGGTTAATGTAAAAGTTTTTAATGGGTAGCAGATTAACATTTTGGGCAAGAAAGGGTTAATGCAGAGGTGCTGCTGCCAGCAGGAATTTATGGCTGCTGCTCAGCAGGCTGGCAGCTGTAGCTGCTGCTGGGCAGGCAGGCATTTGTAGCTCCTACCGAGCAGTACTGCTTAGTGTGTTTAAGGTAACCTAGGGGAGAATCCAAACTTTACCAACCTCCACCCAAACAGCACCAGGGTGGTAGAGATACGGTGCAGTTTGCTTCTGCACCTGCTTCACATTCCTGTTTCATCAGAATGCCTTTGCTTTAAGGAATCATTTTTAGCTTGACTTACTTCTCGAGAACTGATGGCATAGGGGAAGGGATATATTTGTGTTCTACCTACAGGTCCATGGAGGCTGCCTGCAAAGTTTCTCAAGCCTTGCCATGAGCTGGACAGATGAGCAGAAAACCCAATGTCTTAGCTACAGGAGCTTGAATGTGTGTGCATGTAAAGTAGCTCTTATTAGAGGCTGTGATTTTGTGTATAACACCACCTGTGCTTACTAGCCAGTTGCTAATAAGAAACTACGCTGCTGCACCCTGTAGTGTACATACTGTTAATGTAAATCTGTATGTGCTTTGCCATAGTAGTGACTTGTTACTGAATGAAGCAGGTGAACCTCTGCACTGACAATAACGTGCCACGACTGAGGTTGGCCAAATACCTCCTACCACAGTCAAGGGCAAGACTGGGTTGGCCTCTGTGTTTGCCACCAAGAAGAACCTTTAGCTCCGCTGCTGGCTGCAACCCAGCAGGCGTTGAGTGGTGGGGACACATGCCATGCCAGACCTTGATGTGAGGGATGGCCTCTCCTGTTATCAGAGAACTATACAGGAGAGAAAGGCAGGCCAAGCAGCCTGTGGTTGGCATATGTTGGAGATATGATCTAGTCCAAATCCTCTGCTCGAATAGGGTCGTCTAAAGCAGGTATTATATATATAAAAACACCCAAGGGAAATGTAAGGATTTTCATCAAACAGTTTGCAAAGCGTAATTTCTACAAAAGCTTTTGAATTTGTCTAGTTTTGATTCTCTTTCTGCAATACAGCATGTGACAGCTAACAGATGATCCCTTGCCCAAACCACCAGTTCTATATAAAGACCTACATGATAATGAGTGGAAAGGACCAGAACCAGATCCAGTGGAAGTTTGTTATGCTGTTTTCAATGGTAATACATATGTGACTAAGTTAACACAAGTAGAAGTAAATTCTTTAAAAAAGATAGTTTTGCAGAATTGTAAGGCTTTAGATATATTAACAGCTCAAGTAGACAGAGTATGTACTTTAATTAATGAATCTTCTTGTAGTTATCTTGATCAGTCTGGAAAGACCTTGAAAGATGTTAAAGAAATTTGGAAGCATGCGAAAGTACTTCATGATGTCTATCAGAACGATAAAATTCCTTGGTTAGATGCTCTTCTTACATTTTGGGACTTCAATGGTTGGCTCACATCTCTGATTAAAGGTATTGGAATGATTTTGGTAGTAATCTTGACCGTAGTTATGATTGTACCTTGTATTTTGCAATGTATTCGTGGTATGATTGAAAACCTGGTAAAACAGCTTTGGCTTACTCAAGAAAAGAAAAGGGGGAGATGTGGATGATTTCTTGTTAGAGAATGAACATATGCCTGCTCTGAATGAAAGCAAGTATGTGCAGTTGGCCATGTAGCAGGGGTAACTCCTGGTTACCTCTGTGCAGCCGACCGTGGAAAAGAAGCAACTTCCGGACAATCAATGAAACAAGAATGCAGGCCTGGAAGATAAGGAGCTAAGATAAGAAGCTTGCTGAATTGGACTGTAAATTTCGGTTGCTTACAAAAACCACACTTTAGGTTCTCACGAGTGCAAAAGTTACAAGTACTCTCAGAATGGGCCTGCCTCCTTACATTGTGACGACGCTGTTTAGAGCAACATTTTGATCTTACAGGGTCATCATACCTCATTTTTGTGTTTTATATTTTCTGGGGAACCTCTTTATAGCATCTCACTTATAGGGCCTTATGTTTTCTATTTAAGGTTTCTTACATAGGTATTCTAAGACTGTTACAAAGTGCGTTCCAGTTTGTCATACCTATTTTTTTTAGATTAGTATATCTTAGGTAATTCACTTAAGCATAGAGAGGGGGGGAAATGTAGGCAGCCAGGGCTTGGTGGTCGGAAGATGTCGCGCTGTAACGGAAAGACAGAGCCCCTCCCCAGGTCTTAGCTTTGTGACGTAAGCAGACGGAAGTGACATTGTAAACCAAAGCTATATAATGCGGTGTCACTCTGCAATAAATGCCATTTGCCGTCCACCACACTGGTGTCTGCGTGCTAATGGACCCCGTGATCGCGAGTAGGTGATCGCCTGTGCCGACCCTGAACCAGGCCACCGTGCCTCAGAGAGGCAGCAAATGCTCGAGGTTTAAGATACTTTAACTGTAAGCTTTTCAAGGTGATTTGTCAAAGGTCTGCCTTATTCAGTGTTCTCATCCATTCAATGGCATCTCCTGCTACAGCTGTTTCCACCTATCTCTTATGCAGTGAATTATAATGCAGATCTACAAAATATTAACTTTATAGCTCCATGGAAAATACTGTAGTGTGCACTAGTGTTAAAAACTTGTATTTACTCTACAAAATCCAGGAATTATTATATTTGTCAGCGTTGTGTATTCAGAAGGCACATATAGCTAGCTGGCCACATAAGGCATACTGGTTATGCTTTAATGGCAACCAGTACAGAAAATAAATGAATAAGCAGGAGTCTGTCAGGATTATATCCTGTGTAATGCACACCAGAAAGACATGAGGTAATATAAGAGCTTGTGCACAGTAGATGTTTGGAAGGTCTAAGGAAAAATCTGCTGGAATCTCAGGGACAAAATGATTCTGCAGAAATATACATCAGCCTTCAAAGTGTTATTGGTTTGTTTGGGGAGGTTTGGGGGATATTTTTGGTTGGTTTTTAGGCAGCTCTTTTAGTAGCATGTGATATCTACTTCATCTACTGCTCTTTAATAATGGTGCTTTTAGTTGATTATAGGTTTGTTAATTGCAGTCTTTTAGTGGTTTGGTTTTGTGTTGTTTGGGTGTTGTTGGTTTTTTGCGTGTGATGCTTTTTTTTGAGGGGGTTGTTGGGGGAAGGTTTGTTTGTTACACAATCATCATTTGAACAGTTCTCATTCTGGAGACCAGCTACCAATAACCTTCAGCCCATTATACATGGGACAAAATAGAGAATAGTTTCAGTAAATTAACTGCAGATGGTTTGTTCTGAAGCAAATTTTCATTACTAACTTTATATTTTAAGCTATTGTCTGAGCCCATATTTGCCTACTGCATTGCCTCCTGTGTTAACTGTTTAGG
This sequence comes from Amazona ochrocephala, assembly GCA_039720435.1. NCBI lineage: Eukaryota > Metazoa > Chordata > Aves > Psittaciformes > Psittacidae > Amazona > Amazona ochrocephala. Next base: position 71,902,970 of record CM077879.1, read on the forward strand.
GAATACCAGCTCCTGGAACAAACAAATTAGAACTCTTGATCCTATACAAGGACATGCTACTAGATTTTCAAAAGTGATAACTGTTTATATTCTACTTCCATAGTCCTCTCTAACTCACTGTGTCTAAATTCTTGAAATGAGAGCCAAGCCCTTATGTTTAAAGTAGCAAAACCTATGAGAGAAACCACAATTATTCATCCAGGTTTTGTAGTTGCGCAAAATTTATGGCTCTGAAAGTTTTAGTAAGGACTTGATTCATTCAGTTGTCTTTCCATCTGTCATGGTTTAAGCTGTAACTCACACAGTTTGCTCACTCACTCCCCCTCTTTCTTCCCCCCCCAGTCTGGGGCGGGGGGGGGGAAGGGGAAAAGTATTGAAAGAATGTAACTCCCATTGGTTGAGATAAGAACAGTTTAGCAACTAAGGTATAACACAAATCACTACTGCTACCACCAATAATAATAATGACCAGGGAAATACGAAGGAAGAGTATACAACTGCTCACCACCCGACAACTGAGTTGTGAACTCACTCTTACATGTTCCTGCCCCCAGTTTTTTACATCCTGGGCATGACGTACTGTGGCATGGAATACCTCTTTGGTCAGTTTGGGTCAGGTGTCCAGTTTCTGCTTTCTCCCAGCTTTCCCTCCTCCCTGGCAGAGCATGAGACTCAGAAAGTCCTTGATCAGACCAAAACATTCTAAGCCATAACTATAAACATCGATGTTATCAGCGCTGTTCCCAGGCAAAAAGTCGAAAACCCAGCACTGTACCAGCTACTATGAAGGAGAAAAATGACTGCTGCTGCTGAACCCATGACAGTATCCACCCCTTATTCCATACCATTCACGTCCTGCTCAGATCCCACATTTTCAATATACCATCACATGTATATATATATGCATCCACAAACACACACAGAGGGAGAGAGATCAGCCCTTAGTGCATGGACCAATCCCTATAATGCTGCTGAGTCCATTTGGTCTGTGACATCAAGCTCCATCTCTTGTAACAGTCCTTCAGAGCAGGAGAGACTGTGTGCAGTGTTCACACTCATGAATAACCTGGGCAATAATGTCCATCGCGAAGTCTACCCCTTCATCATGAGTCCATCTGTATGTTGCAGTTCTGCCCTGATGTCCTGAAGTGTCATGGGCCCACCAGGCTCAAAATAATTCACCCTTCCCTTCCGCAGTTTCTGCAGCTTGTTTTTGGGGACTCCATACAGCTGCCTTCCATCTCCGATGCTTCCAAAGCACTGGAGGGGCCCATTGGACTACATACTTGCCCATACTGTCCCACACACCCTGCCACTCATGGCTGTCCAGCCTCAGGGAAAATCTCTTGGTTCTGCTACATTGTCATCTAATCCCAGACAAGGCCCAAACCCAACTCTGCTTAACTCTCAGGACCAGACAAAATGGTCATGGGTTAACACACACTCTGTATGTGTGCCAGCAGGCTGTTCCCCATCAGAATCAGCAGGCAGGTCTCAAGGGTACCCAAAGACCATTCAAAACCTTCAGAACTCTCAAATGAGGTTGCTGTACTTGTCACTGGGGCTGGTGTAGCTGCTGTGCTTGCCGGCTCTCTCACCACCAGCTGCTCTTTCTCTGAGTCCAGATCTTCCTCCTCTGCTTTGCTGGGAAGTGGTTCGTGGTCTCCTGCATCCTCCTGGGGCTCGGGCTTGTGGGGCTTGGTGGGTGGCTGCTGGGGAATGCTCATGGCCAGTGCGGGGCCTGGCTCGGCGGCGGGGCTCGGCTCCTCCGCAGCCTTCTCCCGCTGCTCAGCAGCCGTGTCCTTCCCCTCTTTCTTGTCCCTGGGGCAGCTCTCCCGGGGCCACTCCCCCTCGGCTCCCCACAGCCTCACGAAGGTGAAGGTGAGGACGAGGGCCAGGACAGCGAAGAGCAGCTGGACTGTCAGGTGCAAGTCCGCAGCCACCTCCATCCTCCCCTGCTTCCAGAGCCCACCCATATTGCAAGTCATTCCAATAAAGTACAATGAAACAAGAACCTTAGCTTCTGAGATCAGATGAGATCGGGCATTTTCAGAGAGATGTGGCCATAGGCCAAAGAGTATCTTTGGGGCATTTACTGTATGTTGTTTCCCTAAATGCAAATAAACAGGGTCATCATTCTGATGCGCTTTGAAGAATATAATCACTGGTATGTTTGGTTTTGAATTGCAGCGCATGTAACTTAGAGTGCAATTTAAATCAGATTCTGATACGGTATGGTAGTTATTTCCTTTACCTGCCGTCTTCCCCCTGCCAATCTTGCTGAGTAAGATTCCCGACAAAATCGTGTCTTGATCTCTGATGTTGGCATTGGAAGTTTTAGTACATTAGAGACAGCTGCAGAATGTCCTTTCTGTTTTCTATTTTTGTTTTTAAAGATGTTGACATTTAGATATTTTGGAATTAATCAACAATAAAAGCAACAATACTATGAATTTAAAATGCGTTGGGACATGTATAATTGTCTGGTTTGGATTTATATTATTTTGCAGTTAAATCTACTTTAGTCAGTTGGGGTCCATTGAATGTGTGCTTTGCCTCAACATCATAATTCTCCTGTCTCCTGTGATCCTTTTCGTTATTTTGTATGCTTTCACAGTGACAGATTTAAGTCTTTTTATAGTTATTGAAGTTGAAATTTATCTTGATTCTAGTCTTTCTTATTTTAGTGGAATCTGCAATAGAATTTAACATCTTAGAGTACTCTCTGGTGATCTTTTCTCTAGTATATCAAATATAGAGTTTGTTAAACTTTTTTAAATCTGCTGCAAGCAGATCTTGCTGAGAGGCTTCACATTTCTATAGTCACATTTTTTGTTAACACAGTTTAAGTCATTTGAATTTCTGACTGCAATTGTATCACTGGATTGAGGCCATTAAAAATACTTGAAACATATGGTTGCTGATTACTGTTATGCCTTGGTATACTGTTTTTGGTTTCCACTTTTGGTGCTGGACCAGTTCTTTCATTGAGACTTTCGAGGAATACATTATGCAGTTTACTTATAAAGTTATGGAAAAATTGAGTTCGTAGTGGACTTCTGGTGTGGTTTTTCCTCTTGCGTTCATATAAATAAGCAGTTTTTTGTGCTGTCCTAAAGTAGGTCTTGTAAGGACTGAAGATTTTAGTAGCTTTTATAGTGTTATCGCAGGTTTTACAATTTATAGGGAAAATTTAATTTGCTGAGTGATCTCTTGAGTAAAATTGGTTTGTTTATTTCTTTTATGTGTTCACCCAAATGCATGCACACTTTCTTTTGAAAGTCACTAAAAGGATAATGAATGAAGGTTGTGGATAATTAAATAAAGATGACAGAAATTGGTATTCTAAAGATTCTTATGAAAATCTGAGAACTCGTTTAAAGATCGGTGCATCTTTTTGGTTTTGCCTTTAAAATAACTGACTTCAAAGCATGTGGAAGCATTCCTTTCACTTAACGGACATGTGAGCAATCCAGCCTTTGACTTAGCTTCACTTGAGCAATGAGCAAAAGGTTTTGTAAGGCTTTGCAGACCTCAGAGGACGAATGTGTGCTGACAGAAAGAGGAAGCTAGCTTGCAGAAGACCCTGAACAGGATGTCACGAAGCAAGATCAGCAAGAGCTGCTTGCCACTGAGCAAACCGCAAGCTGCAAAACAGGAAAGGCTCCGCTAGCCTGCCGCTATGGACATTTATGGACATCTTAAACTACAACCAATCAGTAAACTGTTGCTAGCACTCGGCTAAGTGAAGTAAACCAATCAAGTGCTATCGAATGTTCTAGTGTTCTGAAACTTTTCTATATAAAGGGCGCTTGCGCACAATAAATTATTCAGTGTTTGATCACATTGATTGTTGTTGCGTTGTTCCATATCCCCCACAAAAGCCTGTGAAAAAAACACACAGCTGAATGCTGCCTGTAGCTTTGCGTGTATGCAGGAAGCTGTAGATTTTCTCAGGCATAGATCATAGAATCACAGAATGGTTTGCTTTGGAAGGGTCCTTAAAGCTCATCCAGTTCCAACCCCCTGCCACAAGCATGCACATCTTCCACTAGACCAGGTTGCTCCAAACCCCATCCATCCTGGCCCTGAACACTGCCAGGGATGGGGCAGCCACAGCTTCTCTGGGCAACCTGTGCCAGTGTCTCAACACCCTCATAGCAAAGAATTTCTTCCTAGTACTTGATCTAAATCTACCCTCTGTCACTTTAAAGTCATTAGCCCTTGTCCTATCACTACAAGTCCTTGTAAGAGAATTCCCAGGTCCAAGAAATACTACAGAAGGCAGTTATTTTCCTATATGAACAATAAAATCCCATGTTTGCAACATTTTCAGTCTCTGTATGAAAGGGCATGGGTTTAGATCTTTAATTTGTGCCTATTGACTTCTACCATCTTCCATTTATTGGTAAAGCAGTTTTGAAATCTAAAGTGAATAGCTTCAGTCTAGTTCATCTTCTTGAATTCTCAGAGGAGGGTATTAGAGCTTCCACAGAAGGATTATGGCAACTGATTACTTCATCCTAGAAACTGGTTTTCTGCCACAGTCACAACTGGTAGGAAAAACTGTAAGTCATTTCTTGTTGGTTTCTTTAGGTATGGCAGAGCCATTATTAAGTTTAACAGGATAAGCTGATAGTGACAATTCTACCTGTACAGGATACTTTACTAAAAAAAACAAAAAAAAAACAAAAAAAAAAAAAAACAAAAAAAAAAAAAAAAACACAAACAAAAAAAAAAAAAAACAAAAAAAAAACAAACAAACAAACAAACAAAAAAAAAAAAACAACAAAAAAACCCCCAAATCCTCTTAAGTAGATTAGCTTAATAAAATGACTCAAACTTGTTTACTGATGCATTTTATAAAAAAATATTTGGCCTTTTCAAGGTGCTCAGCAGATTTGAGAGTTATCTAAAGTAACAGACAGGGATACTCTCTCTGAAACAGCCATCAGTCACAATTTCATCTAAAGACTGCAACTTTATGCACATATTCATAATTATTATTTTATAAATCCTGATACAAAGCAATTAATAATTTAGCTTATTTGCTCAAGGGATGCATTTCTTTCTGAATAGGATAGAAGATATTAACAAGTTAATGTCTTCCCACTGTGGTGAAAAGTGAGTGAAAATTAATGAAGATAATAGGCTTTACTTAGATCATTTCATTATTGTCAAAGCTTTACCTGCCCTGTTTTATGGCTGCCTTATTGTCTGTAGTGGAATTATTATCTTAGCTCTGCCTGAATTACTTTATAAAAAAGCTAAAAGGGGTCAAATAACATAGATTAAGTATTTTTACATATTATTGCTTTCATTAATTCCTTGTGTGTTGTGGGGGTTTTATGCCGCTTCCTTGATGTTTGTAGAAGTACAGGGGAGGTTTGGTTTTTTTTGTTTTTTTTTTGTTTTTTTTTTTAAATTACACGCTGGATACCTACATTCATATAGAAGTTTTGACTTGTGGACTCTGATGATTCCCCATTTTTCACTGGACCATCTGACTGTAGAGAATACTCAAGTCCCTAAAAGAGGAATTGAAACTTTCTCCTTTCTTGGTTGAGTGGTTTCTCTGGGCCACTGCTCTGAAGGGTGCCAAGATTTATCTGTTTCCACTAGGATAAGTGAAAAAATAGGATACATAAGTTGACAAAGTATTTCTAAATAATTGTTCACAGGAATACACAAGAACTCTACTGAAGATGCCACTAGATCATGACAGGCTTGATTTATGACCTTAAGAGCAAGCAAAGGTCATATTTTTACTTTTCAATTTTGCTGAAGTATTTAAATATCTCAAGATACGCTGCTCTCACGGAATGTCAGTTTCAGACAAGAAGCAAAACCAAAAGGAGAAATTTACCTGAACAGGTCTAAATGATTTGTTTTATTTTCCACACTCTAGTAGGAAATTGAGGGGTTTAAACAAAAATTAACAATGCCTGAAAGAAATGTTTTTGTGGGAAATTCATTGTAGGAAGTGAAAAAGCTTTTGAAACAGAAAAATTCCTATTAACTCTCTGGGGTAGGTTATTAAATCATTCTTGTTGTTGCTGTTGTATTAGTTTAATAAAATATAGTAAGATCCACAGATCTACCACATTTTTCTGTGTGACATAAAATACTCCCTTAACACTTGAATCAAGTAGCATCACTACTTCCCAAGAGTAGCCAGGGCTTGCAGCTGGTGTAGCCAGTCAACACGTTTTTGTATTTAGTTTGCTAGGCATATTTGCTTTCCCTTCAGCTCCTCTTCTCTATATGGCATGCCAGCATTGCCTTAGCTCCATCGCATCCCTATGTTTGCTTACAGTTTTCTTTTTTCTTGCGCCAAATTTTTTGCCAAATGTTCTGTTTCTTCTATGTATGTGTTTGCAGCAGGCTCTCTCCAAGTGTCTGTGTTTCATATTTGAGCAGCTCATCAATGAGCATATCAACTTCTCTTGCTGGGAATTTGTTTTTCTCCTCAAAGAGATCTTTGCAGCTTGATGTTGACAGCTTTTGTCTTCCCCTGAGGCAATTTTCTTTAGGGTCTCTGGATGGTCTGTCAGCTGCTTTTGTAGAAATAAAAAGGCAAACAACTATGCTAATTATTTCAAATATGGCTTGTGTGTAAAAATTGCTGCAAGTGGAGAAGATGTCATTTTGACCCCTTTTTTTCTGGACATAATAATTCAGGCTGTCTATGCATCTTTATGCATTGCAAGTATCTAGGTTTCATTCTGAAAAAAATATTTAAAATTGTAACACTTACTGGATTTCTGATTTCTTTATAAAGTTTGCAGTATCTGTTGATTAGAAATACCCCTTTAACCAGGCTGAAAATGGAAGTGTTTCCCCTCATATTCCTTTCTCTTCTTCTACACCTCCTATCAGATAAGTGAGAAACATGAGCATAGGAGGAAGGAAGGATCCTTAGCATGCTGGCAGCCCCGTATCACCTTCTATTTGCAGATCGACAGAAAAAGCTCCTTGACACAAGAGGGGTAGGACTGGGGGAAGTGCAAACAGAGTTTGACTTCTTGGCGACATTGGAAGAGGTGTTATGTGGCAGGTGGCAATGTAGCAGTCTTGTGGAGACCAGTCAGGAGTAATGGGCTGGAAAATCCAAGGTCACCGGTGCAGTGTCTTCCTGGTGCTTACTATTGGTGTTGCATAAAGCAATGGCTCAGATTATTTAAAGCACAATAGGAAGTGAAAAAGAAAAAGAGGAGGGGGGGAGGGCATGATGCAGCACAGTATTCCTTTCTGCAGAGACTATGTTTGTTAAGAAAGGCTTATTTTTATTGTAAAGGCAGATGCTCATTTGGTCTCTCCTTTGACAGCTGGACAGTTACACATGGCAAGTGTCACCCTTTCCTGAAGTCATGCAGCCTTTAGCACTGGGTAGTGGGGAGTCCAGCCAAGAGTCTGTTAGAGTATTTGGAGCACTAATTCCACCCTTACACATGCTTAATTTCAGAAGTATTTGCCTTTTTTTGAACTGAGATTGATAAGAATAACCAAGGTATGAGGGCAAGAAGTGTCTCCCAGTGAAAGGTGGTTGGCAACCAGCTCTTGGTGGCCCTGCTTGAGACGGGGATATGGAACTGATGATCTCCAGAGGTCCCATCCAACCTCAGCCATTCTGTGAAGATCAAAGTTCTAAAGAATTTTTTCCTGGCCAAACCCTTTTCTTCCATTTGAGCACCGTTGAGCTGCATACTCTTAGCTTGCTCCCACACTCTTGCGCGGGCTGGGGTGTCACTGCAGTCTGATGTGTTACTGTGTTTCTGGAGGCTGAAGGAGGATGGCAGGACTAAAAAGGGAGGAGAACGATCTCTGCTGCAGAGCAGTGTTTTTGCTTTTTCTGTTTGAAGAGCTAATTATACAACATTTTCCTAATTTTACTGAACTGTAATGTCAGATATTTGCGAATTATAGCAATAGATTATATAAACCATCACCCTGTGCATTTGAGTAGTTCAGAATGTGTTTTTGGTTGGTTGGGTGTCTTTTTTTACAGCTTGATCAGTTTTATATTCTTATAGGAAGACTTCAAAAGAAAAACAAGGATCAGTTTTGCAGTAGAGCTGTCAAAAAAGGCAAATCTAGTTTGCGCATGTGTGGATTTTGAGGGACTAAATCTGAGAAATCACACACCTGATTTCTCTGACAAATTAGAACTTTCTGTCCCTTTATCTTTTTAGTTGAAATTGATATCCTTGTCAGTAGCCCAGATGATAGCAGTAATGAAACTGCTGACATTGTCAGCTTCACTGGTCTAGCTGCCTGTGTCCCTCGAGGTTTGAAGATCCAGTTCAGCCCTGCCAGCAGTCTCCCTGGGGCTATTGCTCTGCAGCTTCCAGTCCCTGGCTCTAAGGCAGCCTAATTAGGTCTGACTTAAGCCAAAAAGTGCAGTTGTCTCTGGGCCTTAGGCAGGTATATCAGCAATCCAGGCAAAAGATTAAGCAAATCTGATGATGCCCAGTGTACGTAAAACATAATGTTTATGGATCAGCACTTCTTTGGAGAAACTTGGTTTCATGTGAATATCCCTAACTAGTTCTACATTTCAAACAAGATCAGACATATCTTGAATGGTTACGGGAGCTGGGCTGTGCAGTATAAGGTGTGTAAGAGCTCTGTGTAGCTAAAGAGTCAGTAAGATGCTCAAGCCTACCTAACAGATACACCTTTACCTTTCAAACCAGATCAATTCAGCTCAGTAGATATTTGAAGCAGAGAGATCCTGTCTACATTTTGAAGCTTATGCAATTAAAACATATTTTTGCCCTATTCCAGATACCTCTTTGACTTGACTTTTGATCATCATCTACTATAACTCAGGGAAAGCAACATGACTTCACTCTGCCCTTTTACAGCTGCCTCTGTGGCTTTCCTTGTTCTTACCTTAATCTGTGTACTTAGAAACTGAGACAAAGTGGTTCCACAAACCACCTCCAGACCAAAAGACAAAATTCCTTTTTTTAAACTTCATCTTCCACCATTATTATACAGCCTACCAGCCTCTCCACTTCCTCTTTTTGACTGCAGTCCATTCCTGTAGCCTTCATCATCTCTGCTGTCCCACCTTTTCAGAATTCACTTGTTTTATAACCTGTAAGTTTCCAGAAACAAACTCTTACCAGCTATATTTTCCTGTTCTCCCCAATACCTGCAAGCAGGTACTCTTAAAAGGCATCCTTTGAAGAAACTGAGAATAGCAACTCCTTTGAAATATAGCATAGTTTTCTTGAGGTGGTTCAGAGTACTTCTGCTATTGAATTCTGAGGTATTGTATGCAGTATGTGTTGCCCTGGATGAATATGCCATTCAGCATAATGTTGTAAATTTAAAATTAAAAAGTAAGAGTTTTATTTCTTTAGCAGAAATTTAGACGAGCTGAGACAGCTCATTTGGCATGGCAGCATTCCATTGAACTGAAAGGTAATTTTCAGGGACTGCATCTTTGATAAGTATTCTTTCAGCAGTGGGGTAGTGATTTTAATGTGCAGTGCTGCATTTTAATAGCCAATTGAGATGGCTATTAAGATATAGCATTGTACATTAACATCACTGCCGCACAGAGAGGGGTTGGTGACTGCTCCGCAGATGATGGCACTCTCTGCACTCTGCTTCTTAGCAGTGGTTTTCTTAGTAGCTCCTCTGATCTCCTGAAAGGGAAATAAAAATCATTATCTAGTTAATATTTCACACTGTGTTGGGCATCCAGATCCCAGGAAGAGAGCACAGGAGAGTGGAGATGTGATGCTGGGGGAAGGAGAGAGGCAGATGAGGAAGAATGTGGGACAAAAAAATCACCTTGTGAAAGGACCATTCCTTGATTTTCACCCATTAGACTCACTTAGGCTCAGTGGAAACCTGGTCTGCTAACCCTGAGATTGGGGACATGGTGCTTGGGGGGAGGACTGTGTAGCAGAAGTATCTGTGTGTACCTAAAGAGGCAGTAAGATACTGAAAATTCATAAGACCTTGAGAAATATAAGAAACTGCAAGGAAAAAGATACAGCTGAAAAACACATATATACTTGAAACTTACCAGAAGCATTTAAGGAAATTGTTCAGCTTTTCTACTACTTACAATTAAAAGAAGCTAATACACAGTAAGGGTCTAATAAGTTACCTACCGTATGATTAGGCATTTCCTCAACTATAGCTGTTTATTCTGATGTGAAAAGGTTTTGCTTACTGCCAGTCTATGCAGTTTGCAGGAATCTCTCAACTTTTGCTTTGCTGAGACTCTTTTCCAGTGAAAAGAATACTGATTGTACCTGAACAGTCTTCCTCACAAAAACACAGAAATCACAGGAAAAGGGTCTGTGACATCACATGCTTCCATCTCCCAGACAATAGTTGTGAAATAACTTTCAGAACAAGGAAAAAGTTGGTCCTTGTAACATCCTTCTCTCCAGAAGTTTGTGTCCACAGAACTTGTGGACTGAATCTGCAGATAGCCTAGGAAAGGAAAGGATGCTGTTGCAAAATGTTTGCATAGCAGAAAGAAAGATGTATTCAGAAGCTCCCTTGAATGACCTTACTGTATATTTTCATCTCTACGGCATTAGCCATAGGAACAAGCTACAGTAGTTATCTATCTTATGGCTTGGTTTTTGAACTCTTTTGAAGCACAGCTGCAGAGGACACTGTCTGCAATCGGTAGCTCTGCCTTTCAAATTCTTGTGAATTCATGTTCTCTTGAATAGCAATGTTTATTTCTAGTTAACAGATATTTAAAAACATGATATAGAAACTTCCCCGGAAACTGGAAATTACTTTGGTACAAAAAAAAATAATATTGCTGCTTAAAAATAAATTAGTATCTGTGAATTCTTGTAATATTAATTCCAAGAGTACATGAAACTTCAGGATTAAATTGCAGCTTAAAACTTCGACCTATAAGTGCTGACATTTGTGCTAAGCATTTTGAAAGACAAAATGAAGTTTCAGTCATGTAGAAATAAAAATAGCAAAACAAATAGATTCAAGAGAAGATGCACAGACACACAGCTGTTTAATACTAAACCTGCTAAAGAATGTATTCGTGTTTCATTGTCTACCTGTCTGTACTCTGTAGTATGATAGTAAATCCCATCAGCTGTGTGAGTTACCTTACAGTTCTCTGGGTTATGAGGAGCCATTCATGAGGAAAAGGTAAAACTAGTTCTGTAAAACTTTATTTTGGTGTTTTCATTGTTATGAGTTTTTTTACAAAGTACTGTCTTTAAAATACTTCATAAATGCAATGATGAAAGTCTTTTCAGCATGAAGGACTAATTAAAGCTGAAGAATATCTACTCTGTAAGCACCTTTTATGTGGAAAATCATAGATGGATTTTATCTTGTTCAGTATTTGCAGTATCTCCAGTGAATTAGTGACTGGCAGTACCAGCAGATTAAAGCTAAACTGTGTAGAGTGATCAGAAGCATGGGAGAGAGAAAAAAAAGATGAAATGGTGAAGATTTGGAATATTTTTAAATTATTCTAATGTAATAATGTTGGCTGAAGAAATTTTTTGTTTGTTAGCAAGCAAAAAATGGTGAAATATTCACATTCTGTGCTTTGTGACATATTCTGCTGTTCTTCTAATTCATACGATACAATTCAGGAATGTATGTTTTTCTTACATGCTATCTTTAAAATTATGAGGAAATAGACCAGCAGTTCAGCATTTTCATGCTGATATGCACCACTAGAGGCCATCACATACCTCCTTAAATATTAGATAGGTATGCAAATTATTGTAGAGATGATGTGAATATCCAATGAGTGTAAAAGCCTATATTAAAGGGCATGGGAAAACTTCTTATTTGAGAGAAGACTTTATCACAACTGATTAGTGTGAACACTATGTCTTCTCAGGCCTATCCAATTCATTCAGAGCACCTATACTCTTTCATACGTTACTGCATATAGTTTTAGTTGATCGAGTATATGTGATAAGTGAACTCTGGAGATGATAACTGTTCTGTGCAGCCTGCGGATCTTGTAAATCAGTAGATGCAATAAAGTTTAGACAATAAAATATGACTCTTTTAGGTTGATTTCAGTATGTTTGGATTACAAATTAAATATTTTTTTCCCCTCTAAATCTTCCCATCCAGAGAATGGGATGCCATTCTTGATTACCCACAGACTACTTATCAGGATTTATTGATAAGCTAACATGTAGCTACTTCTTTAAGTAACCGATTGATATGTAAAACTGTCTTTTTGTTGCACAAAGATAATCTTTTGATTTGTGGAAACAAATGACTGACTTCATAGATGAGGAATGACAGGTGGCATGATGCTTAATTTGAAAAAAAAAAAAAATTGGCATTCATCTTCTACAATCAAGAAGTGCTGCTAAAAGTAGTAACACAAAAGGGTAGTAAGTAAAAGAATTAGTTTTACAATGGGTTTGAGTGGCTTTATGAAGCAGCTACTGTATGGCACGGACTTTATCCAGGAGATCTCTTCTAGTCCTCTGGTTTTTAGTTTCGCTTCTTCAGGCAAACTAAATTTTCAAAAAAATGTTAGTTTATTTTCCATTTGAAGACTTGATGTATGCTACTTTTCTTTATATAGTAGATTATTAATAAGTGAAAGCTTTGCACACGTAATTAGATAATTAGAAGTATTGCATTATCTTAACCAGGTTGGTATACAGTATTTCTCATCAAAATGGTGAAAGCAGAAACAAGATCAAGATAAATAACAAAAGCCAAACATTGCTGTAGTACCACAGACTACTTATCTGATAATACCAGCAGAAGTAATCTGCACACTCTACAGTGTATTCAAGTATTTTTAAAATAAGAAAGGGATGATATATCATATGTTGCCAAAAATGAAAAACATTGAGTATAACAGAAAAAATGCAATAAATGCTTTGTCACAACAGCCCATGCTAATTCTGATTTTTGCAGAGCAATCTATTTCATAACTCTTAGTGATTTTATGAAAATGAATTTATGCTTCACAATTACAGTGGAAGACTACTCAAAATTATTACCATCCCAAGGTTATTGGGGAAAAAATAGTCATGCACAAGAAGGCATTATGGAAAGTTATATATTTTCACTAGATTCAGGAAAACAAAAATTTTGCAAAGCATTGATTAATCTCATGATAAAATTTAGTATGCTGTTAATCAGATGAAAGAAAAAGTGACAGAGACTAGCAGGACAGCATAATTCCCTATCCAGTGGCATCTGAACTGATGAATAACACCGAATAATATTCATTCAGTATAACCACCATATGTAACTTCAAAAAGCTAAGTGAAATCTCTCATTTCTATAAGAACCATAAAACTACTTGTATATAAATACATGAACTACATAAGAGTTTTGAAATGAGTTAATTTCAGAAGCATATTTTTCCTCAGAGGAATTAAAAATATATGTTAATAGTCTTGCAATTTAGCTTACTGCATTTTTTCAAATATGTGCAATATTCTTTATTTTAAACAGTATTCCCAAACTGATATTAGCAAACTAATGCACAACACACCATTTGGCTTTCCTTTCAAATCTTTATTTCTATGAAAACATTGAGATTTTTCTGCCCATGCTTTGGAGTCCAGCACACCAGGGTTGCTGAGAAGGCAAGCCTTTAAAAAAGGTCCACTTCCCACCTTGGGGATAAACCATAAAAGAATGGAAGGTGGGTTTAAAAGAAATCTGTTTGATCAAGTCTGGAATAATATCCATATCTGCACAACTTACTTTTCCTGGACACCTGTGTAGTGTGTTCTGAGTCACCCAGGCTGGGTGGAAGCGTGATGCAGACATCTGACTTGGTTATACTGTAAGTGTGCTTAATGCTTCCTTTCAGAGCTTGTGGTCTTGACCAAAATGATGCATTTCCAGTCTACAGGGCTTCTGGATGCAAACTGACACATCAGCATTTCCTTCCACTGTGTAAATTTATCAGCTTAAATGTTTGTCAACTCCAAGAGGACTGAACCATGCTTCACTGTATAGTGTAGATGTGATTTTAAGCATGTTGCTTTTCATCTCTGTGACTCAATTTCTCACCTGGGAGATGGTGATAACAATGCTAATGTCTCTCATTATTTTCTTGCCTATTTAAACTGTAAGCTCTTCAGGGCAAGGACTATCTCATACCATATGTCTTCACAGAGACTGGCAGAATGAGTCACTGATTGCATTTGGGGTCTCTTGGTGCCATTATAATTAAAAGAAAGGCAATAATATTATAAAGGAAGAAAAGGAAGAAGGTAGGTCTGGCACCAAGAGGCTTGCAGATTTCCTGGTAGAAACTCGAAAGCAAGATAAAAGTTTATCTCCAAGGAGAAACCTTGCTTTTTCAACTTTTTCAACTCCAAATGTCATAATGGTTTTCAAAGCAGTTCAGTAGTGGAACTTTGCAAGCAGAGCAACCCAGAAGCTAATCGGTGGTATTTTGCCATTACAGATCCTAGCTAGAAGAGAAGGATGAATAGCTTTAGCTATTGGAAAGGTGTGAATTGGAGAACAGATCTTTCTATTTTTTATATAATTGCACCTACAAAATCAGTTTTGCCTCCTTCCTCATTAGAGGATGAACAAATGTTTCTGAGAGTGGATGAGGTGTTTGCACTCATGAGTGGAGAAAGGCAAGCTGATGTGAGAGGCAGAGACAGATTCACATTCTGTTGGAGCACATCAGTTGCTGACAGATCTGTATTCTGCCCCAGTTAATGGGAAGAAGTCTTTCACCAATCAATATATGCAATAGGATAAGAAGACTAATGAAAGGTATTCCTGTGGTTACTAGAGATGATTGCTGAAAGATAGCCATATATGCTAATATATGCTTTAGCATTTCTAAATTCATGCCTGTCTAGAAAATGTTCCTAAGGTTTGGGTCCAGCACCCATTTTGCATGTCAGCGGAGGACCGCTTTTCAGAACTAATATTCTTTCTTCATTCAGGACTTGATCAAATGCATCATGTGCAGTAAGCCCCTGTTTACACCTTGTCCTTCTTATTGATGTATTCAGATGGCTTCAGCACAGTCACTGGCTGATGTTAAACCCAAGAAGTATCTTCTGCATCTAAAGAAATATTTAGGGCTAAGTTAAATTACTGAATGTATCTATTGTTCCTAACTTGGGTGGAAAATTATTGTTTATAAGAGAAACAGAGAGTAAAGAAGTCAACAGTTAACAGAAAGAGCTCTCGAGCTGTCTCCTTTCCCTACCGGAGGTGTGTTTTTTTCTTAAAAAGGAAGGATTGGTATTGACTCCAATCCTTCCTTCCCACTTTTAGAAATGCTTGAGCAGCAAGCATGTGCTTTTGCATCCCGCAATCCTTTGGAGCACAGCTTTCAGGCTGAGGGAGGTGATATGTAGCTGGTTTCACCCCCTGCTCTGCTCAGGAGAATTTATCTGCATTTTGGAGACTCTGCTTGCTTGCTGCAGTAGCATCCCTATGATTTATGTTCACTTATTTAACAGCCTTCTTGGCTTTTAGAATTGATAAGATCTTGTAATTATCTCTATCATATACTTTGGATATAGTAGGATAACTTCGACTGAGAGCCCAGTCTTGCACTGGTAAGACTCAAAGTGATAGAGTTTCAAATTATAAATCTGGCTTCTGCATAAAAAGTTACATTATAGTTAAGTTTGATACTCAAGAAACAACATTCATTTCTTTATTATTTCTGAATGAAATAAACTTCAATTTATTAAGCATTCTATGACGCTTTATGATTAGCAGTAGAAGCTGGCCTCAAATCCTTGTTTTCCCATCATATCCTCCTTATTCTGGAGTAAAAAAAAAAAAATTAATCTTAGGGAACATATCTACTTCAGTTGAAAGATATGCTTTGCTTTTATTTTTCAGTTGTGTGTTGAGTTGGCAAGAAGTAGGTACAGCGTACATGAGAGTTTTGCCTTTTTTTGTGCCTGCATTTGCAAAAAGGATGAGAAGTTTTTAAGTGGAGTGGATGTATTCTGGGAAGCAAATCTTTAGTCACATACATGGTCTGTTTGTTTATCTAGAGGGTTTGATTTCATCACAATATTTGGGAATTGTATTGGTACTTCTATAATCAGTAATATTTATATTTTTTTTAATGACAGTAAAAGGAGAATTTTTGTTCCAAGTTGTGTGGCTATAAATGAAGACTATAGAGATTTAGCAAAGTGCAGTAATAGTACCCCTGGCTCCACTAGTCATGACTAAGATCTTACTCTATTTCTCTATTGTCTGATGATAATAGCTGGTTTAGATTTGATTTGTTAACTTGCAGCTGCAACAAGTAATATCAGTTATTTGCTGACTCCTTTTTTTCATAATTTATCTCCTTCTTTAGATCATTATGGCTTGTTACTTTCAAGATAGGTTTAAAATAAAAAGTAAGGGCCAAATTATTCACAGGATCTAAACACAGGCTTACGTTAATATTTTACTTTAATGTGAATTTCTATTGATTTCAATAGTACTACTTATTATGCTCAAAAGTGATTATTTTCCGGGTCGGGGCTAGTATGGCATAATTCTTAGGAAAAGGACCACATTTATTAGATTCCCTCTAGTTAATTAGGCTTAGTTAAAATTTATCTCTGAAGTTTAGATTGGCAGGCAGATTCCAATTTCCCCAGCGTTTGGAATTCAGTAGTTTTGTTGGAGTTCGTCTGTAGAATAAATTTCAATTTTTAAAAAGCAGTTACCATCATGCACTTTTATTTATCTAAAAAGATCTTCTTTTAAACCCATAAAAGCTTAATGCTATAATTGCTTTTTAATGTCTTGGCCAAATGTGAATTAACAAAACCCATTTGAAAATGTGATTGTCTGTATCCTTAGTTGTAGGGTGACCTGTCTGTCTGTGGATTCCAAATCACTTCATTATATTCAAGTCCTACATAAATACTACCACTAGGAAAGGTATTATGGATCTCCTATAGTAACAATAATAATTAATAAAGATGATAGACTGGTTAACTTGGTATGTACCCAAGGCAATTCAGTTAAAATATTTTTTTTTTCCGTTTTTATCACGCAACATCTACTGTGCTTAATAACTATATTATATTTTACCATATGTTAATAGGTAGGTAGATTCTGAAAGCATGCACGTCTTATGTGAAAAAAGTTCCAGCTGAATCCATACAATGAAAAAGTGGGAAATGAAGAACATAGGAAAGCTTCAGTTTCTGGCTTTCTTTACCCCATTTGATTAAACTTCTTTCTCTAAGAAATCCCTGATTATCATAATAAGCTTCCACTGACTGACTTGCAAGCCAGGTTATGAGTCTGCATGGGTCAAGAATATAATGAATTTATAAAACTCATGTTCTTGGAAATGCCATCTCAGGTTTTGTTCTGCTCTTATCCAAATATCTAATCCAAATCAGTATTAGTAAAGTTTCAGAATCACTACTGTGAATAGAGCTGCTAACAGTGTTATGAAATGTTTGGCATTCTGATACCCTCTTTCAGACTGGACATGGAGCACATCATAGTTGTTCTTTGTTCTGCTAGCTGCCTTCTTCTTCTCTTGCTAGCCTATGAGCTTTTTTCTCTTGAAAACTTGGGTTTAGCAGCCAGCCAGAGGGAGATCTGGTAAATCTGCTCTAAAACTGAAATTCATTCATGATGCAGGCAGGATAAACACAACTGGGTCTTCATGTTCTTTCAGTTGTGTACAGACACTAATGACTTTCAGGGAAAACTGTTTTTTTGTTTTTTTAATTTTTTTTTTCTGTGTGTTGCATTAGGCACAAATGGCACACTAATTAATTTTAAAAAGAATCATAGGGAAGAGTAGTGACTGTTAGGGTAAGGAAATGCAATAAGCAAGGGTAACATTAATGTGTTTTACTATGAAGATTACTGAAGCAATTTACCCAGAAACTGCAGCCATTATCAGAATTCTTAACACCCAGATTTCTCATTCTCTTTTTTAAGCATTAATCATATTTTTTTTTTAACCAGAAACCTCAATGCAGAATTAAATTAAGTGAAACTTTAATAATGAAATTGCATACAGTATTATTCAGAAGTTATGCAGAGAAGCTTTAATATACTCCATTAGGCAGAGAAAAATGTTGAATGGGTATGGTTAATGTTCATCTGCAGTCAGTTTCTCTTATTGCATGAATTTTGCTATTGACCTCAATGGGAGGAAAACCAGCCTTTGCTGAGTTAGTGTAATAGTGTGGGTTAGTCTCCCGAATCACTAGAAATACATATAGAATAAAGTCAAATGAAATGATGATGCCTGTTCTCACACAGGAAGGAAGATATTAATTAGAAAGTGCAGAAGAATGGCTGCAGGGCTGACCTGGGGGTGAGAATTTATGTGATCCGCCTCTGCAGGGGTGTCAGGGTGGCACCAGCAGAGCAGAAGGAAATGTAGTGACAGAGCCAGGTACTCAAAATCTTGAGCCAGCTTTGCCAGCCCACCTGGAGCAGGGTAGTTGTTCCCAGGCAACTATCAGGTGAAAATGAAGGCAGTGGAAAGGCAGGGTTTAAGCTCTCTTCTCAAGTGTTCTGCACAGGATTGCACAGAAAAGGAATGTGGAAGAAAGAGGGTTTTTTGGGTTTTGGTTTGTTGGGGGGTTTTTGTTCTTTTTTTGCCCCCCCCTTTTTTTTTTTTCTTTTTTTGAGGATTAATTAAGCTATGGGTTTGGTAAGGTCTTGAAATGACTGGAAGCACAGAGATCAGTGGAAAAAGCTAGCAGCTCCAAGGAAAACTGTGTCTGAAAAAAGGTATGCTCCACTGAAATGTGTTATGGCATGTCTACCACACACTTCAGCAATGTGTAAAGTACGTGCTTCTTTTGAGTAATCAGCATTGTGGCCCTAGCCAGGCCCTCCATCTGCTGCCATCCAAGATTTCTGGCAGTGATATAATTATCAGGTTTTAAAGACTTTTCTCCTTAAATGAAGGGGGAAATTGCAGTATTTTTTCCAGAGGAATGAAGTTATCTATTCTCCGCATTCACATCAATTGTACCGATATCTTCAACCTGAAAAGAACATCTGTAGTCCCTGTATTTACCAGACTTGTTTGTTTATGATTTTATCTTGTTATTGCTGAATCTCTTACAGAGAAACAGAAAGGACACAGAAAGAAACCACAAGGAAATGCTGTGCACAGGTAAAGCAGGTGGCCTGGAATTACAGCTTTGGGGCAGGGACCTTGATAGACCTTCTCTTCAAGCTGAGTAAAGTTGCTCTCTCCTGTCCTCTGAATTCTGATTCCTAAGCAGGGATAAGAGAAAAGACTGTAATTTTAAAAGAGAAAGAATGTACTCAAATGCTACTGTGCGCACGTCTAGGGAAGAAAGTAATAGCGTTTACAGCTCCTGAAGATGACTATGGGAGAGCATGCTTCTCAGCATTACTGTTGCACAGCAACTGTTAACAAGAGATTTTCTCATTGAGTTTTAATGTCAGAATTCCTCAGCCTCCATCTCCGTTTTAATAGAAGTAGAGTTCAGCTAATACCAGTAAAGCTGTAGAAGTTAATGGGAAAAATATGACCTAAGCAAGTAATCTGAGCAAGGGAAAGCTACGGTTGCACTGGCAAGACACTATACCTTTGGAAAAACTGAGCGTATGTGCAAGGCATTCTGCAAATTTCAAATACATAACAAAATGCATTTAAAAAGATGGGGTTTTCACTCCTATTTCCCTGCCCCAGTAAAAATCCTTAAAAATAGTATAAATTTTGCAATGTAGTTCTCTCCACATTGCATATATCAATAGTATGGGTTATTGGTGTTCTGGTATCCAGAATGGCACAAACATAGCCACTTTCTTTCCCTGATAGATTTCAGCTGCTGTTTTTCCCTTCGTTCTCTCTGTCCATACTACATACTACTAAGAAAAAAAAAAAAAAAAAAAAAAGATATGTTCAGTGATAACACGATAAACAAATGCAAAACCTCCAAAGAGGGGGAATTCACAAGTCAATTCGAAATGAATAGGAAAATCTGAGTTTCCCAGTTAATTTAATTCAGAGTGAAGAAAAAGCAACTGACTTGTAACAAGCAGTTGACAGTGCTTCATTTTTGTAGCTGTTGTCAATGGCCTAATCAGTGATAGGACAGGATCCTGAAAATGGGAAGAAGACCAAAAAGGACTAGTAACAATTTTTATGTGGGAACCAAGATAAATGAATAATAGGAAGTAGGCTGTGACACAGTGATAGAAGGGCAAATAAAATCCGATATGCTGATGCTCCTGATAAATAAATCGGTAATGCCATTATGGTAGTTACAGAACTATTCTTCCCAGCAACATATTGCCCAAAGTTCTTTCTTCAAATTGTATCTTGTGCAGCATGTGCATGAGTTTTGTATCCCATAAGAACCATTTATTTTATGTTAAAATTAAACATCATATTCTTGTAGCAAAAAAAAAAAAAAAAAAGTGAGATTGAGTTAAAGCACTTCTTTTTGTTCAAATGAGAGGAATTGCTTATATAACACCCTTGAACTGTGAGACTGCAAAAGTTTACTTTGAAGCTATACGGTGGAAGAAAAAGCACCATTTCTCTTACTCTCTCTAAAGTTTTAAATACTTATTTTCACATATAAAAATTCTGAGATTCTTGTTGACTTTAGGACAGTAAAACCTTGTCACGTTTTAAATATGCAATCTATAGGGAGTTATTTTTTCAAATGGTTTATGGCTCTGGCTTTCTAGATACAGCTGTGATTTAACAGATCAGCAGCTATGCAGATATCTCATGAAAGGTAAGTGGCATTGGTTGAAGGTTAAATGTCTTTGAAGTCCCAAACAGCAGCAACAGTGGTCAAATAATGCATGCCTTTTGAGAGCTGATTCTTCTTTCTATGTATCTTGATAAAAAGTTGGACTACTATACAAGCAGTGCTGAAATATGAAAGTGTCAAGAAATCATCTTGTAAAAAGTTTAACATTTCTATGTTGGAGTCCTTACATTTATGACACAGCTGGTGTCCCTCAATATGTCATGAACAAATAAGATTATTGACCACTTTATCTGTTACCAGTGTTAAGAGATACCTACATCTTTATTTCAAGAGTACAACTAAAATAAGAGTATAAATGTGAACGAAGTCTTTTATCATGTAATCCACAGGGCATGAGAGGAGCCTATTAAAGAAATAAGTGATTAGAAAGAAAGATGGGAAGGGATGTATGCAGTGATGGCATATGATTATAAAGAAATAAGCATTATTTCTTTGAATATCTCTGTCAAAATTGTAAGCAATTTGTACTCGTATCCTAAGGATATCTCAAACAAATTAAATGAAGAAAACAATGTGGTATAACTTCTGTACCTGAATGAGACTGAAAAAAACCCCACTGTAAATGTTGTTCTTGGCAGGGAGGTTGGAACTAGATGATCTTTAAGGTCCTTTTCAACCCAAACTGTTCTATGATTCTATACAAATGAACATTTTGAGTTGAATGAGCCTGGACAAAAGAATTTGGCCAGAAATTTCAAGTAAAAGTATTTTTTAGCATCAGTGGAAATTCAATTTCTAGGAAAAAAATTATTAACAAACTGATTTTGCTTGAATCATTGCCTTAGAAGAAGGAACATTTCACTGCAAATGAGATTGTTTCCATTGAGTAGGATTTTTTTTTACTTGGAGGTTATTTAGTGGGGCTACTTTTTCCTCTCCAAAGTTCTTGAGAGAAAAGCAGCTTTTCTTTTGCCAAGTTGTAAAGTATGAGGACAGATATGCATCTTTTAAAGCTGTCATTGCTCCAGAGAATTCTTTGGAGCTGTGACAGCGTCTGGGTTTGTCACATTGTTTCTTTGCACTGGTAGTCAGGGGGTTTCTGTAACGATCAATTAGTGTGCATGAAGTTTGTGTGATTTGGCATGTGCCCAGTATGAAATTGTGCCTGAGTTTTTCTGTAGATTGCCCTGGAGTTGGCTTCTGAACTCTAAAGCTTATTTTTCTGTCAGTCAGAATTATAAGTTTCTGATGTTAGAAATAAATGCAAAGTCATAAGCACTAGCACCACCTTTTTTTTTTTTTTTTTTTTGACGGAGGAGCAATAAACAATACAAAGAAATGTGACACAAGACACATACACTGGTTTTAAAACAGAAAGAGTGAGTCCTTTCAATTGTCCATCTGGAAAATATTGATTTCCATCAGAATATAATTCTGCCAAGAGGCTCAGTTTTATGTATGATCAAACAACAAAGTCTGCTAAAATGGTTTTCAGTAAGATGAAAGTCCTGAAAGACCCAATAAAGAGGAGAGGGCAAATTTCCCCCAGCTGCATGTGTAAAATACAGAAGGATGTTCATGCAGATACGCAAGAAGATTTGCAGATACAAGGCTAATCATATGGGTGACCTCTGGTATTTAGAGCTTTTTAATGGCATCAGTTTCATTACAGATGTGGATTTCTCTCCTTTAAAGGAATCTAGGAATCTATTACTGGAATTAATTTCTTATCGTTAATTTTTTCATTCACATTCTTTGATTCTCTGTTTTTGTTTTCAAGAGCAAATATTATTTTGTTTGTGCTTTTGGTGATTTTTAACATGAATAATGTGAAATACACAATACTCTAAGGCTTTTAAAACTTTATAAATATACTTTTTTAAAGAAAGGTACATTTGCTTTAGTGTGCATAAATACTTCCTGTTTAAATATCCCTGTCTTTAAGAACAATTTGGAATATTATAGAAGGCCTAATATTTGGGAACAAGCTAAATTACCGTTCAATCATAGTCATCTAAGGTTAGTACATTGCTAATAATCTAAATCGTATGGAGGGGAAAGAAAAAGGAGTTGTAAAAACAATGTACATGTGGAAAAAAATTCAAGAAAGAGTGAGACTAGCCCAAAATATGCAGGGTTTAAGAATAAACTCGCAAACAAGCAAAATTGTGTAAGTACAGGCTGTCACTTTAGTTTTAAAGTCAGATTTCCCAAGTTTGGAATAAATCAAATTCCTGCTGACTTTCTGGGCAATACGGGAAAGAATTAGTCCCTTTCCCTGAAACTTGTTTCCTTTTATCTTGCTGAAATATACATCTTTAGCAAAATTTGCACTTATCTCTCATTAACAATCTATGTACTGTTTCAAGCCATGTAACAGAATCATGGAATCATAGAATAGTTAGGGTTGGAAAGGACCTCAAGATCATCGAGTTCCAACCCCCCTGCTATGGGCAGGGACACCTCCCACTAAACCATGCCACCCAAGACTCTGTCCAACCCAGTCTTGAGCACCGCCAGTGATGGAGCATTCACAATTCTCTGGGCAATGCATTCCAGTGCCTCACCACCCTTACAGTAAAGAACTTCCTCCTTATATCCAATCTAAACTTCCCCTGTTTAAGTCTGAACCTGTTACCCCTTGTCCTATCACTACAGTCCCTAATGAAGAGTCCCTCCCCAGCATCCCTATAGGCCCCCTTCAGATATTGGAAGGCTGCTGTGAAGTCTCCACACAGCCTTCTCTTCTCCAGGCTGAACAGCCCAATTTTCTCAGCCTATCTTCATACGGGAGGTGCTCCAGTCCCCTGATCATCCTTGTGGCCCTCCTCTGGACTTGTTCTAACAGTTCCATGTCCTTTTTATGTTGAAGACACCAGAACTGCACACAATACTCCAAGTGAGGTCTCACAAGAGGAGAGTAGAGGGGCAGGATCACCTCCCTCGACCTGCTGGTCACACTCCTTTTGATGTCCTTTGAGCTACTGCACTCTCTCCTCCTTGTTTGTAGGAAACTTTGTACTGACAGTTCATTAGAAGTGTTATGGCTGTGCCTGGTTTACCAGAGTAGGGACTACACTCCCAGCTGTTTGAAGAAGTTGCCATGCCCTGATCTTTGTCATCTTTGTGTCATCACATATCTGCTACCACTTGCAACTGTGTTTTACTTTAAAAATCCTTTCTGGCACATAATATGTCCCTATCCATCTATTTATATGGATAAAAGATTAAGAGATTGTAATGGAATTTTTCTACCATCCAACAACAAATTGGGTTAGAACTGTGTCCTCAGTATACATGCGTCTTTCATTTACTTACTTCAGAGCATGTGATTTTTGTCTTTTTAAATTTGGAATTTTCCTTTTTTTTTTTTTTTTTTTTTTTTTGTCATCAGTAATCTCATAAATCTCTATGCATGTATCTGTGGTTGAAATGGTTGTCTTAACTACCATTTGCTGTAAAGGGGGAATCTTTACAATTTCAGAACTGTAGCGTTTCTATGAGTATCTTTCAGAGTCACAGCAGGATAAGTTTGTTCCCTCTGGATTTTCCATCAGCAAACTCTCACCCA
Source organism: Amazona ochrocephala (assembly GCA_039720435.1). Lineage (NCBI taxonomy): Eukaryota > Metazoa > Chordata > Aves > Psittaciformes > Psittacidae > Amazona > Amazona ochrocephala. Next base: position 71,927,231 of record CM077879.1, read on the forward strand.
CAAAGAGATGCCTTTGGCATAGGAGGATGGTGAGTGCAATTGCCATCTGCTCTCTTGCTGTCCCAGCAGCTCCAGCTCTGGTGCCTCTTTCATCAGAAGTCTGTGCAAGCTCTGATAGAAAACATTTGGAAACTATCTTCTTTATTCAGAAAGTCTCTTATTATTGCTTATCCTCCTGGAGAAGATGATGAGCCACTCCTTTGTGTTAAAGGAGGCAAAAACACTGTGCAGAGATTGTAACACACTGTGGAGCACTGGGATGTGATATATGTTAGAAGGATGAAGAGGATTTGGGAAAAATATTAAAAACTTGCTTTGAGGTTCAGTAGGCCACTAAGTGTAATACTTGCTCCCCACTTATAGAAATGTGTGAAAAAGCATTAGACTTGAAAGTGTTGAAGAGAGCACAGAGATTATTTCCAGTACTGGAGTCCCAAGATGAAGAATTATACTGCAACAGCAGTAACTAAATACCAGGAGCCTCTGTTGGTGTCAGGTTGTGTAGATGTGACTCCTGATGGAGACAATGAAATTACTTTTTGAATATGTCAATCCAGTCTGGAAGTAGGATTTCTGTATTTGTGCACTTGTTCTCTGTTTTAGGACCCTTCATAAGAACATGTCATTTGAAGATAGGCTGAGAAAATTGGGGCTGTTGAGCCTGGAGAAGAGAAGGCTGCGTGGAGACCTCATAGCAGCCTTCCAATACCTGAAGGGGGCCTATAGGGATGCTGGGGAGGGACTCTTCATTAGGGACTGTGGTGAGAGGACAAGGGGTAATGGGTTTAAACTTAAACAAGGGAGGTTTAGATTGTATATGAGGAAGAAATTCTTTACTGTGAGGGTGGTGGGGCCCTGGAATGGGTTGCCCAGGGAGGTTGTGGATGCTTCATCCCTGGTGGCGTTCAAGGTGGGGTTGGACATAGCCTTGGATGGCATGGTTTAGTGGGAGGTGTCCCTGCCCATGGCAGGGGGGTTGGAACTCGATGATCTTGAGGTCCTTTCCAACCCTTACTATTCTATGATTCTATGATTCTATGATATGGTGCATTTTGCAAGCTGGGAAGTGTTCCAAGTGATTCGAAACGATCTGGTTGTTGCAGTGTGAGGACAGGGATCACGATGGGGAGCAGTTTGCAACCCTGCTAGAAGTCGTTGCCTGCAACAGCAGTAAACTGAGATTCTGCAAAGCAGAGCAAGCTGTTCGACGGGAGACTTTCTGACCTCAGTCAGGGTAAGGAAGAAGTTTGAGACAGGGATGGAGAAAGAGCACCTTCAGTTATTTGACATGTTGTGTATATGTGTTTGATATGAAGCTTTAGCTTTTTGCTTCTTTTTTTAATCACTGTATAATCCTGCAGAACTACACCTAAATGCTATACATTTTGTTTCTTTTTTTGGGCATGTTAAAAAATCAGCCTTGCGTCACCATTGACTTTATACAAGATGCGGTATACATACAAAAAATATCCCAAGGAAACAATATTCAAAATGATGTATTGTCAAACTAGTGCCTAGAAAACTATTAAATTAATCTTAAAACATAGTTATCTAAGAAAGGTCCTAAATGACTTCCATATTTAAAAATGGAACAGTACAATGCTTGGATGCACTACATTTGTTTCTAGGTACACAGGAATTTTGACAGAACCTGCTAAAGGCATGAAAATATAAATGGATTTGTGAGTAAGTTTAGTTTTTTTCCTAAAATAAATACTGAAAAATGGAAAAGTTCTGTCGGAACAAAAACAGACAAGAAAATATTCTATTCCTCTCACTCATGAAAAGAAGCTAAATTGTAGTTAATCGGATCCTTTTTGACTTACAAACGTGCATTATTATTTATTGAAATTTTAGTTCCTCACATTACAATAACAAGTAGTTCATGCCACTAACAGCCATCAGGAACTAATTAGTTATTTTTCAAATTATTTTGTGATGTTGATCTAATATGCAGCCTAGTTGATTTTTGAGATCATTATTCTACTTTTCCATTATTGATATGTATTCAAGTAGTTACTACCTACACATACATTGTAATGCATACTATAATGGTAAATCGGTGAAGAAGCATTTGATAAACATGGGAAAGGGGTGTAATGGCAGAAGGAGAGAAAATACTTTGAAATAAATTGGAATTCAATGTAGGCCTTACTATGGGGGGGAGGGTGGAAATATTGGAAATGTGTGGGAAAATGCAGCAGTTGTAGACTCCTAGGTGGTGGAGAGAGACAGCTCTACAGTTTTAACTAGCTGTAGACCAATGTATACACAAAAAAGGTTCATTTTACTTATCCACAGTTTTCATGTCCCTGCTAGCTTCCTCAAGGAAATTAAAGAGTTTGAGAATTGACATTACAGTACGTTTTTTCTTTTGGAAGTACCAGATCTAGAAAACTAACTTTGATCTGGGTAACAACAGATGTTTCACCCTCTGACTAGCTCACAGCGCTGCCATTTCCTTTTAAGTTCTGACAGGTTTTCATAGAATAGAATCATAGAATAGTTAGTGTTGGAAAGGACCTGAAGATCATCCAGTTCCAGTCCCCCTGCCGTGGGCAGGGACGCCTCACATTAAACCATGTCACCCAAGGCTCTGTTGAACCTGGCCTTGAACTCTGCCAGGGATGGAGCATTCACAACTTCCCTGGGCAACCCATTCCAGTGCCTCACCACACTTACAGTAAAGAGCTTCTTCTTTATATCCAATCAAAACTTCCCTTGTTTAAGTTTGAAGCTGTTTTGTCCATCTATTTTGGCAATTCACATTTTGCCTCCAGAGCAGGTTGGTGAAATCTCCTATTCTGGTCTCTGCATTTTAAGAATTGTTCCTTTTTCCCAGCAACTATCTGGAGCTTTCTCTCCTTAGTTTGAATTTTCTTTTATGAAGCCATATATATATGTATGTTTGGTTTGGTTTTTTTTTACATATCTGTTAATGGCTAAAACAAGCATTCTGAAGACAACTTGTGTGTCTAAATGATAACTAGTTAGTCCACAGACCCCTATATCTTTTAGGTCTGCAAATCATGTTGTGCATTCTTAAGAAACAGCTTCTGAACAACAAGAGTGGTAAAAAGGCAAAGCAAAGCCCTAAACCTTTCTTTGGTGATGTGTGCTTTATGAAAGTACGATAGTTCTTCAAGAACTATGATATTTCTTGGAGAAAATACAATACTTCATACATTAATATTTTAATGTTTACTGTTCTAGGCCAGAGAAAAGGAAACAGAAAGTACATCAACCATTTTGTTATTAAAACTCATCAAACTAACACAAATCTTCCCAAGGCTAAAATTCAGTCACAGATTTATAAGTTTACAGGCACTTGATTGAATAAAGGTTTATCTGGACCTCTAAGTTTAAAATGGAAAAGCTTGATGAACTTAGATGGGCAATGAAAGACCTCAGTTGAAATCAGAGTAAATTTTTTTATTATTTTATTTTGTTTAATCTACTGAAAAAAATGTTGAGTTATTTACAGATCCTGCTTTTCCGTTTTTCATAATACAAGAATTGAAAATATCATGGGCATTACTGAGGCAGTGCCCAATTATGTTTTGTTTTCTAAGTGGATAAAGTACTGAGAGATTTGTTTCTTCATTTTCCTGTATGCCACACAAAAATGAATCATATTTTTTTTCAAGATTACTTGTATTTTCTTTTCTTTAAATGTCCCAAATGTAAATATAAACTGACATACAGAGCAGCCGCATTCCAAAATTAGCATAAAAGTGATAGTTAATTATGTGCTCTGTTTACAGAAGCTTGCAAGAAATAGAATTCTTTTCTTTTTAGGATATTGTAGATTTAGAAAGCAGGAAGAAGCTGGAAAACAGCCATACACATGACATAATTCCTCCAAAGTTTGGAGGGTGTCCAGATAGAAACATCAAGAGGCTTTTAGTGCTGTTAAATTAGAATCAATTTCTCTTATGGAATGGGGCTAAGTTGCAGACAGAAAAGAAAAAGAAGCCGTAGTAGAGATTATACCTACTAGGTACAGCACACTTGATTACTAAGTTTCTTCATTTCCAGCCCTTCTCAAGATACCACTGTTATGAAATAAAAACAAACAAATCTTTAATTAAACAAATTCATTGTAGTGCATATTTGGGGGTGAGGGTTTAATTTTTTTTCCCAGTAGTTAACTTAGGCAATATAATAAAAATGGCAATAATTATAATAAGCTTCTTACAAGTATATTCAGGTAATTATTTCATATATAGATTCAAGAACACATTTTATCAGGATTGGAGAGAAGGATGTTTCAAGAAAGACTTCAAGTGGAGTAACAATACAAAAAGTCTTTTCACTGTAGAGTATGAAGGATAAAAGGTTTCCAAGGTGCTGGTAAACTAGTTTTGAGACTTTCAGTTATTGTGCCTGCTAGCTAAAACCTGAGCAGAGTGCTGAAATGAAGATATACAGGTGTGAATGTTTAGATCTAAAGGTCCTTCCTGTCTGAAGTTTAGTAAACAGATACAGATGGTGCATATTAAACTGCACAATGCCTATGAATGGAACAAACCAGGTAATTGGAACGTGCATCGAAAGGTTTCCAGGTCCTTGTGCTCTGTATCAAATTCTTCTCTTATTTTTTTCTCAAACCTCTAGCATCTTTCAAAGGTGTGAGAATGAAGCATGAAAAATAGATCTCCAATTATACTGATTTCCCCTGCTTTTATTCCAGTGAATTATTTGAACATGATGTTTATATATTGATAAAGTTTTGTACAGATTTCTAGGGTTTCAGTTGGTATTCTGTCACTTTAATATGCTGATATAATTTATTTAAGGTGCAAAATCAGATGTTGACTTTTCCAATATGGGACCATGCAGTTTGTCTAACTTTCTTCAAGATTCTGGATATTAAATTCGGTGTGTACTTATTTAAAACTATTTCCTTAGAATTATCCTTTTAACCGCTCATGCAAATCTGTCTGCCTTCAGCACATTTTTATGAGAAAAAACTAAGATTTGAATGGGAGATGACAAGCTTTTGATAAGTGTACCTGCAGATGTAGGGTATCTGTGGCATATTATGGCATTTTGCAGATGTAATGACTAGAAAAAGGATATATACGCAGAGATTATTATTTAAAAGTCCAGTACTCTATAAAATTTATGTTTATGTGTCCATCAACTTGATTTCTGGTGTTATTTAGATTCCGGAATTGAGTAGATTACTACTGATCAGTAAAAGAAATAATCAAATGTTTTAGAGCTAAAAAAGACATATTATATTTACTCCATAACCTGTTGCATTTGGTTACAGGAAAGGTCAGTTTTATGCTGTGACATGTCGTCATTACAGAAAAAATCTTTAGGCCCACTCACCATTCAGTAGGTATCCTTATGTGTCAGGGTATGCAAACAGCTTAAACAGGTGCATTTGTTTTGATGCATAACCAAATCAAGAAATGTCAGCCACTTTTCAGAGTCATCTGGCCGTGTGGATTTGCATGTGTCCTCCCTTGTATGACAGGCTACATGGCCTAGTCAGTGTGGTGAAGGACAAGGTTAAGCTCATACAAGCGGTCAAGAAAGCCAGTACGCTCAGTTTTGACCTATTACAAGTTCAGTCTAAACACCACACATAATGAGAATTTTTTAAATCCCTAAAGAAGCTCTTCCACTGCTTGTCTGCATTCAGTGTGGGGCTTTTTTACTAGGTTTCTCAGTGTTCCACTGGGTCTTATGCAAACACTGGACTTTCCTTCAGACCGGTAGGGTAGTTCTGTATTTTTGATTGTGAAATACAACAGAGTATGTTTTAAGGAGTTACCTGAATCATGGGGGTGGGGTGGGGTGGGTGGGGTGGGGGTGGGAGTGTGGGAGAGAAAGAAAAATTAGTCTAAAGCCATAGAAAGACAAGTGAATATTCTCACTCATATCAGCTGCTTATACAAATTTAAATGTGACTTCCCACTTTACAGTCAGAATGCCATGTCCAAAAACAAAAAATCTAAAGCTGATCATCACTTTCTAAATACGATTGTGCTGAGATAAAAGCCATTACACATCATCCCAGATGTGCTACAAAACCAAGTTCCCTAATAACAGAAAATTATGTTTTTCAAAGGCTTTTTGGGGTTGTTTTTTGTTTTTTGTTTTTTTTTTTTTTTTTTTTTTTTTTTTGTTTTTTGTGTTTTTTTTTTTTTTTTTTTTTTTTGGTTTTTTTTTGTTTTTTTGTTTTTTTTTCTTCCAGTTAAAACTGGAAGGATGAGATGACCCTGGCAGCCTTCAAGCAGGGCTTTTAAATAGAACAAGACTTTAGTTTGTGTAAACAGGGTCTGTCCTTCAGAATTAACTTCTCAAAGCCAGGTAGGTATTGAAATGAGCAGGTTGACAATATGCTGTCTATTCAGTAGTTTCTGATATTTGTCTAGAAGTAATAGCTGGGAAATCTGTCTCTATTACAGAATCCATCCTCAGGAAAGCCAAAATTGTCTGAGACAGGGTACATAATGTTTAATGCTAGAAATTAAGTCCATTCACTTGGAAAATGCCTGTCAGCAATGTATTTTGTGGCATACTGTAATTACAAAGTCAATTTTGCCAATCTCCTAAGCTGAGCACTTTGAAGATTCATTTGAATTCTTTAAATGCTGGGCCTAATGACATTACAGGTATTAGGTATTTTGAACAACTTTATTAAAGTTGAGAAAATTATTCTAAAGACTTAAAAATAACAAAAAAAAAAAAAAAAAAAAAAAAACAAACCAACAAAACCTATTTTTAGTTTTCTGCCATTGGAAAGAATAAATCTGGGGAGAACAATAAGAAAATTTTGAAGGAAACCAATTCTATTTAAAATTTATGTTACATTAATCCCTGAAAGTGGGCCAGGCTGGATAGGGCTTGGACAACCTGGTTTAGTGGAAGGTGTCTCAGTGTATGGCAAGGAGTTGGAACTGGATGACCTTTAAGGTCCTTCTAATCCTAACCATTTTAGGATTTTATAAAGTGCATGCTTGTGTTGATTCTTAACCCTTACCAGAACTGAGAAATGTTGCTGAAAGGTCTTGTAAGCAAGAAAGATGGTTTATCTGCAGTCTTTGGAAAGATAAGGATGCAAAAAGGTAAGTAGCGCAGCCAGAGGAGATTAGGATGTCAGGTTTACCATTGATCATCCAGGTTCTGATGCCAAAGTCACTGAGAAGGAAGCTGCAATAATGAAAAATGGATGACAAGACTGTTTATTTCAGCAGTTCTTCAGAGAGTCTTGAAGATTCAGGTGACATATATGAGAACAGAGATGTGTCCAGGTTAAGAAATAAATAAGCCTGAACATAGTCTTTAAGTCTATGTTAAAAATACTTTGTATTGACAGAGATTCTCAAGAACTGATTAAGAAATCAATATTTATGTTGATATCACCCCTACTGTAATCAGTAGAATTAAAAATGAACTTTTGAAAGCTGACATTCTAAGTGACATGAAATTATTACCAAATTGAAATAACAACTTGAATATTGTAGGTCTGCATGTTTTTCACTGGAATTACACTGCTAAAAGCTGCAGTATTTTTTTGATTGATTATGTTTTGCCTTGTAGTATATAAGATGGAATTTTGGGTCTGTGGAGGAGCTCGGTATCTAAAGCATATTTATATCAGAAACAGAATTTATGAGGATACTTGAAATGCTGTATAAGGGATGTTAACAGGAGTTTAAGATTTCCTTTAGCCTTCTTGATGCTGCCTTCTCTTCTGTAAATTGATACATATGGTACACAAAATTTACTGTCCTTGATGAGGGATCTGGGTTGTCCAGACCTCACTCAGAGCCAAGACAGATGGCAGAAGCTGTCATACTCTGTCTGTGCTTACGCAGAGAAAAATACTGTGTGATAGGAGCAAAACAGCACAATGACTTGGAACTAAGCTTAAGAGAGCCTCTAAACCTACTGTTCTGCAAGGTTAGAGGAGCAGAACTAATAAAATAAAGCCATTGGAGAAATTATTTTCCTAAAATGAGAAAGTGTGAGTTCTGTCATGATGTTAAGGAAAGGCTACTGTTAATTTTTCTGCTAACTGTACATTCCCTATACAGCTATAGAACAACCATATGCCTAAGGCATGCAGTTTTAATAAACTGCTATTTAAATAAACTGTTTACTGGAAACTGTTACTTGTGTACACTTACAGAGCAGTTTTTTGTCGCTTCCCCTCAACTCTTACCGGCCATTCCTCAAATCCTGTCTTCTCTCATGAAAGACACTCCAGTGTGTGTGAATTTTCAAGTATGCCTTTTTTTCTGCTACTGTACTTTACGAGATCAGTTTTCATTTAAAGATGCCAAAAGGTGTTGCACTTCAGATTTCAGAGGAGGTTAATTTTTAAATACTTTCAGCTCAGCATTCCTCTCTCTAAGAATTTAATTACAGGTTCTGTCAGGACAAAGCATTCTTTCTTGACAAAATCTTGCTTCAGTGTATACCTATTTTTCATACTCATAGTGAAGGGAGACAGCATTGCATGTTGTCCCAAATGGAGATGAACATGTGACAGCCTGGGAAATAAGTGGAAATAAAATCAATTTTTCCCTATTAGTGTCAAATTAGAAGCAAAATAAGCTGTGGAAGTTGCAATAGCAGAAGTGACAACTGAAACAATGTTCTGAACAAATAAACAAGACCAATAGAGAATCAATTTTAACTTTGTTATGTAAAAGGACCATTGCTGTTGGTGATTTTACAGCGCACAAAAGAGCAGCTGTTCAAATTCCAAAGCAGCAGTCAGACTCCATGTCAACAGGCAGGAAGATAGACATAGAAATGGTGAAAATTAATATGACATCATGTTTATAGAACTTTATTTGTTAATACAGACCAATATACATGTCACTAAGATTTTCAGTTTATGATATAATTTTAAAAAAAATCCCGTCTTATTCACTTTGATTTGAACTCCTGTCTTTTCACAAATTCAAACAAATTTTTACATAGAGACAAAATAATATAGATATCCGGTGTCTTCATTTTTCTTCCTCCTTTTCCTGTACCCAGCTTATTTCCCCTTCTTGCAATTCTCCTAATTCCCTTTATGTACCTCAAGGGTATTAAACATTTTTTTCTTTTCTTTCTTTCATGTTTCCCTTTTTCTCGCCCTGCATGCGGTGCCTGACACTCTCTGCTACATGAATTCCCCCTATCTGACTGCTTTTCTCACAGTGGCTCATGGTCCTGGCTGATGCCTCCAGTCATTTACAGCACCTCTTGTTTCATCCCTGTCTTCAAGCCCTTGGTGACAACATCTCTTCTTTCCAGCTTCCATCAATGCATACCAGCCTAAAAAGCCTGGTGCCACCAACAGTAGGAACCAGAAGAGCGGCAGAACAGACACCTGTCCTGGGTTCAGCAGTAGCAGTCATTTTTCTCCTTCTTAGTAGCTGGTGTTGCACTGTGTTTTTGACTTTTGGCCTGGGAACAGCGTTGATAACGCCTGTGTTTTTAGTTGCTGCTCAAATGTTTAGTCTGATCAAGGACTCTCTGAGCCTCATGCTCTGCCAGGGAGGAGGGGAAGCTGGAAGGAAGCAGAGACAGGACACCTGACACAAATTGGCCAAAGAGGTGTTCCATACCACAGCACATCATGCCCAGGATGTAAAAACTGGAGGCAGGGACCTGGAAGAGGGGGGTTCACTGCTCAGTTGGGCTTGGTGTCGGTCATGGGTGGTGAGCGATTGTATTCTCTTCCCTTGTATTTCCCTGGTCATTATTATTATTGGTGGTAGCGGTAGCAGTTTGTGTTATACCTTAGTTACTGGACTGTTCTTATCTCAACCCGTGGGAGTTACATTCTTTCTATTCTCCTCCCCATCTCTCCAGGAGCTGGGTGGGGGAGAAAGGGGAGGGAAGACTCCAAAGACTGTGTGGTTTTTCTGAGTTACAGCTGGGCTTAAACCATGACATGTCCCCACATGGTGTTTAAGTAATCTGAGAGAAGCTTAGCTGGGAACTCAGGGAGTAGACTCTGGCATGTTGGGGGCATGCTGATCCAAAAATGGGAAGCTGACTTTTGCAGCAGAATGTGGTGTATTTTAGGGCCATATTTCACTCTTTTGATGTATTACCAGAGAGAATAGACATCAAACGCGGCTTTTGCTTTGTTCGTTGTTATTGGCTTTTTTTTGTTATTGTTTTCTTTTTTTTTTTCTTAAGCGCAAACAGGAATGAAATCTCACATTTGCTTCCAGCTTGCTCACTTTTTGGCTGGGACAAGCTTCACACTGGTCATTTTCCTGTCCTAGGCAGGAATGGGTAAGTATCCAAACTGTTCTAGTCAAAATCTAGAACTCTGAGTCAGTCTCTGTGAGTAAGCATCAGCCTTATTAAATTATGCCCATCATCCCCTATATTGCCTTGGTTGGCTGGTATAGGCATTTTTTCAATTTAAAGTCATAAGGAAATACTTATGATTTGTGTAGTCCAGGCACAGTTGTATGATTAGTGTCCAGACTCAGTGGTCTATAAATAAAAGCAACAGTGCACGAAGAATGAGGAAAATCAATTTCTTGGGTTTACTTACCACATTTAATATAGAATATTTTTATAACTACTTTCACAAAAACATACATAATTTGTTCTAAAAACTTGTCCAAAAGTGTGCTAGAAGCGTTCATCTTTTTCTTTTTTTAAATATAGCAATTGGACGTTTTTACACTACTGTCAATCTAGCATCCCTGTTGCAACTAGAACAGGAAAAAACACATAACGCTTGCGTGCAAAATGCTAAAACTTAGGAAAAATATTGAAGTGCTGTTGAGGACTTGTGGAGAGCTATTTGACTGTGAATGGGCATGTGATTAATCCAGACAATTGCTTGACAATTGTAAGGTAGTGACCCGCAGGCATTGAGGCCTCGCCTCAGGGTTACTAAAGTTCGTGTACATGCAGAAGCCTTGGGAAAATTTAGCACGGAAAACTACTGAGAGAGATATGCAGAGGAGGAATGTTAACTGTAACCTTGAAGTATATGCTGTCATAGTTAACCAATCATTAAGCTGTTACTGAGTGAATCCTCTTCTGTGTTTAGTCCTGTGAAGAATACATGTATCCAATTAGACTTGTGTGTGCTAATGATAGAGAAGTAGAGTGCCTATATATACTGAGCTATCTGCGCAATAAACTTTGGCACAAGCCTGATCATATTGGTCTGTGTGCTGTGTCCGGGACTTCTGCGTCAACAAGTGGCACCCGAACAGGGACCCTCAGAATAAAACCGACGAGACCAACAGGAAGGAGGGAGCAGAAGCCGGTTGGTATCGGGTGCTGCCCCGGCACTCGGAAGTCGCTAGTGCAAAAGTTTGGGAATCTCGCCCTGATCAGGTGAGCGGCCAGGGAGGAGATGGGGTCCACACTGACCAGGGAAGAGTCAGCAGTGGTGAAACTCCTCCAACACATCCTTTCTGTGAGAGGAGCGAATTATACCGAGCCTGCCTTGAGAGCTTTGCTACACTGGGCAAAAGGAAAAGAGTTGATCCCCTCAGCGGATGCTGCCTTTCGAATCGCAACTTGGGAGAAAATAGGGGCAGCGCTGTGGGAAGAGATAAGTAATGGGTCCAAGGAGGCAAGCAAATACCCCACTGTGTGGAGATTAGTTGTTGACTCTCTAAAAGACATGCAAGCAGAGCAAAAAGCTGCGTCGTCTGCGTTTGCAGCACTGACTCCGACGGGGGAGTCAGGATCGGCTACTAGCATGCTTTTTATGGGGCATCTCATACCCGCTGTAACGCCAAGACGTACAGCTGCGGGGACCGGGGAACATTGGGTCACTCGGCTCCGACTCAAACCAGCGCAGAGACATCTACACACGTAGCTGATTCGTCGCCGCTGCCACCTTCATCTTCCAGCAAAGACCTGCAGTCTTCTCAGCAGAGATCCACGGCCTCTGCAGCTGCTTCACGGGATCCGTCACCGGTGGGACCATTGCAACTTTTTCCACCTTTACCACCATCAGAGCTGCCATCTCGTTGCGAGCGGATCGATGACCACGACAACGGACTTAAAGAAGTCCAGCTACATGAGTTGTTGAAAAAATTGGAGGCCTTAGAAGTGCGGCTGGACAAAGTGCAAGAAAAGTCGACGCCTTCTCCACCTGGCAGCCCGCCTAACTTTCCTGGTTTTAACGTCCCCCCTCCTTTTGCGCCACCAGTGCCGTTGGCAGGGATCGGGGTTGGGGGGCAGTCTGGGGGGGCCTTGGGAACCCATCTGCGAGGTGGAAAGGGGTAATTCGTGATGCATTGGTTGAGGGGCAATTATTGCCTATGGCTTTTCCTGTTGTAACTGATAATGGAGGATATGTGTGGGAAGCGTTAGATTGGAAAATTTTAAAAGAAGCTAAAAGTGCCATTTCGCAGTATGGCTTGAAATCGCCATACTCGCAATCACTGTTACAACATATTTTTTCTTCTCATTTGTTCACTCCATATGATTCTCGAATGGTTGCACAAATGTTACTTTCTCCATCACAACAGTTGCACTTTTATCAACACTGGCAAACTGCTTGTGATAGAGCTGCCACAACACCACGACAACAGGGGGATTCATTATTCGGGGTGCAAGCGCAAATGTTAATGGGAGCGGGACCATTTGCGAGGCTTGATTGGCAAGCGCAATTTGCCCATGAAGTCTTGCAATTGGGTCAAGATTTTGCCTTTAAAGCCCTCCTTAGCATACCTGATGATAAGGTTCGGCCTGCATTTACATCTGTGCAGCAGTTACCTACAGAGCCGTACAGCAAATTTATCGATCGCTTGCATGTCGCTATAATGGTGCATCCTGATTTAGGTGAAATCATGAAAACTAAGTTTTTGGATATGCTTGCATTTGATAATGCTAATGAGAAAACAAAAAGGGCACTCAGTCATTTGCCAAGAGGGTCAAATGCGGCACAAGCCTGATCATATTGGTCTGTGCACTGTGTCCGGGACTTCTGTGTCAACAAGGACTGAAGGTATTTTTTCCGCTATAAGTTTAGTTGTTGCATAATTAACATAAATTGACATAACCAATATTTTGTAATTAGATTCTTTATTAATAAATTCTAATTGTAAAAACACATGGATTTAATTGACACTTAAGATGTTAGCTATTGCAAGCTTGATATCAATTAACATACTTATCAAATGTCAATTACCAGTTTTTCAGTTTTAATTGCTGTGAAATTGACTTGCCATGGGCTACCTTTTTAAATGTTAATGCATTATCAGTGTTCACAGATTTGATGTAATAAGTACGGTATCTAATGTGCGCTTATTGCTTCTGCAATTTGACTACCTTATAGGAAATATTAAGTGTATTTCCTTCATACCTATTAAACAAAAGTAAGAAGATTTTTACTCATTAATTTACCATACAGTTAAATTTGGTGCCAGTTTGAAATAATTATCCCACAGCCTTCAGAATAGTTAGTCAAATAGGCAATTCACCATTTTAAACCAGCGTTAGCAGACATTATTAGACCTGTTTCTGGGAACACTGTACTGTGCTGCCAGCTTGCTTTTTAGTAGAAAATTTGCTATATGCTTCCTGTATCTTCTTCTTTCACCTATGTAAATTAGCCCTGGGTTATATCCCATGTTCATTTGTTAAAAAAAAAAAAACAGCCCTGGTAGTCCAGCTACTGATGATTATCCTGTCAAGTGAGCTGAACAAATGTGTCCCTTCTCTTATTTATGGCCCTACTGATGGCACTGGGCCATGGTGCTGATACAAGATTTTAGTTGCCAGGAGTAGTTTTGGTTTCACAGCTTTGTCATTGGCATCATCTTAAAGGATGAAACTTCCATTGAGTGTTGGATAATTACAATAAATTCATCTACAATGTTTTATTTTAATCTGTAGAAGTGACATACTTTATGAAGCTAGGCACTATCCCCATTTTAATGGAGAGGAAAGTGAGATGCAGTAAGGTCAAGTGATTTGCCTAAAGTACTGAAGCTTGTTGGTAGCAGAAGTAGGGAAAATAAGTTCTGGTTCAAGTTCCATTTTGGAGTGGCGAGAGGATCAGACTTTCCCAAAGGCAGTATACAGTGGTGACAGATGAAAGTAGTGTAAATCACAGGCCTCCTAGAAAAGAGGGCTGCTTATTTAGCAGAACAGAATGAATATTTAAAAAGACCTTTCAGAGCATTGTGGAATAAATGCATATATCTGTAAGTTATTATGGCTTAGGGGCTAGCTATTAAGTGAAAGGATCAATGCATCAAATGGTAAATGCAGAACTTTTTGAAGCAGAGCTACGTGAATCACTATCTCCCAGTCTGCTAACGAAACCCACAAAGTCAGGGATCAAACTTTGCATCAGGCCAAACTATTGGATGGGAGTTCTTCCACCAAGCAAGAGTGATCTGCACTGCTGACAAAGCTATGCTTGATTAATCATAGGGGCAAACTCCATCCTTAGCCTCTGGGCTCAAGTCTAGCCCCACAGGGAGCAGCCAGCCCTCACTGTCTCCTGATAGCCACGGGTAAAGCAAGATGCCTTTCAAAGGTCAGGTAGAGCATTTAGCTCAGCACTTGGCCAGAGGCAGTACATTTTCAATGAAGTTGTGGCTTGCAAATCAGTCCTACATCTGTTAGTGTCTTCAGGAGCAACTTCTAATTGAACTGTTAGTCATATGTGCATTCACTCCTTACAGTGTTCATCTGTGGTTTCTGCTCCTTCATGCTGTATTGTAAGACCCAGTCAGCTGGGGATTTTAGCATTGCCTGTTGAACTTTCTATTGTCCACTTCGGAGCTGTTTGCTGAATATACATTGGCTGAAGCAATCTGGTTCCTTAATGGATTATAGCTTTGTTTGGATCAAATTAGATAAAAATTCCATTTTAACCACCATATATGAATTGGTGGCCCTGCTGAGTCCAATAAAGGTGCTGTCCTTGTAAAAGAAAGTCATCCTTCTCAAACATGCTTTTTTAAGAACAAAAAACTAATCACATGCTAAAATGCACAAATCTTAAATTTGTCATTGCCTCATATGTGTATATTTTTCCTTTAGGACCAGTTTGCTCTCTTTCAGAGACTCGTTCCCTTTCTTTCTTTTGGGATGAAGCTAATTGAAGTAGCTGGGATGAGTCTAATACGTGGTTATACCTCTTTGTAGACTTCAGGCTATTGCCCCTCTGACAGGTGAATCTCATCACTGCAGTTCATATTAAAAGCCATTCTGCTCTGCTGATGTACTGATCAGTAATCTCTCTTGCAGTTCTTCCCAGTGAAAGCTAGTCCCTACTCTCAGAAAAAGATAGCATCTGGAGGTTCATAAGGGTTCAAATATAAAAAGGGAGGGAATAAGAAGGAGAAATAATGTCATGTTATGATGCTTTCTGAAAGATCAGCAACTTTCCCTCTACTGATGAATCATTTCCTTAATTATCCCACCTGCTTTCTCACCTGTCGCTTTCATTTGTGTGGTATCATGATTGCATGTGAGAATTATGAAAAAAGGAATGTAATGAAATAATGAAAGAGTGATTTCCAAATTAATCTATTGTCTCTTTCCAGTTTCAGAAGTCCTTGGGCACTAACAGAGTTTCATTACATCTATTAGTTGACTATAGCAGCTTGATTGCTATTACTTTATCAAATGTGTCTCAGGGAAAAAAAGTATGCCCCACCAGTGTCAAGTCAAAGAATAATATTAAACCATCAGTTCTACAATGCTCTTGAGTCTCTGATTATTAAGAATCATGTTTCACCTGAACATTTTTAGTGCAGTTTTTGTAAATTAAAATGTTGAGTTGCCATCAACAAGGAGTACATTTAATTAGAATGTCTCTCTTTCCCTGTTCCTTCCAAAAAAGTCTCAGAAAGAATAGCATCATTTAGGATTTTATTTAAAGATAATATAATAGAAAATGTGGAGGGTACTACAGCAGACTTACTGGCTGGAGAAAGGATTGTGTGTCAGGCAAGAATTCATGACACGTGGCCGTTGTGTAAGATGGTATTCAGCATTTTCATGGTTTACATGGTAATTTTGTCTTTATTAAATATCAGAGCAAAATGATAATATAGTTAAAAGGAATATTTCACAGTACTGAGTATTCATACTGCATGCATGTGAATGCCAGTAGTATGAAAGAAAGCATGATGTTAAGATAGTTTTATATATATATACATACATAAATATATATACGTATATATATACACACATGTGATGCAGGATTGTATCAAACAATTATAATTATCAAATGATAGATTAGGAAGCTTTGTAATAGATTCTCAGACCTATAGGGTAAACCACTTATATTGTGAACCTCTGATTGACTTCCTGGTATTCTGTCCTCTAATCCATCCCTCCTGGGACTTAATTTCGCTCTTCAAACACTGAACAGCTTCAGACAGCTGCCATTTAAAACAAATGAACATAAATAAACCATCAGTAAAAAAGTCCTTTCCCTCTCCAGACCACCACACAGAAGCTCACCCTGATTAGAAAAAATGATGCTTTTTACTTCATAGGCAGAATTTTTCCCAAGTGTAAGCAAAATCCAGGCATGTAATATCTTCCATTTGTCTTGCACTTGTGAAAGCACTTGGAGTGCATAAGCTTGTCTGTTGCATACTGGTAGTATGTAGGTTCTGTAAACTAGCAAGGGTCATTCTGCTAGGAAAGGAAGGCATTGAAAAAAGGATACACCAGGAGCACAGTGATCTGTTATTTTTCAGAATACTTAAATGACCAGAAGATAATTAGAAGATAATTCTATCTGATTTGCCAGTATTCCAATATTCACCTGAAGCAGGGGAATCATAGAATCATTTATGTTGGAAAAGACCTTTAAGATCATTAAGTCTAACCATTACCCTAGGACTGCCAAGTCCGCCACTAAACCATGTCACTGAGGGCCTCATCTACATGTTTTTTGAACATTTCCAGGGACGGTGATTCCATCACTTCCCTGGGCAGCCTGTTCTAATGACTGTTCACCCTCGTGGTAAGAAACTTTCCCTAAAACCCAATGGAAACCTCCCTTTGCACAGCTTGAGGTCATTGCCTTGTCCTGTCACTTGTTACTTGGGAGAAGAGACCATTTAGTTTTTTTACTCTTCCCCCTCTCCCCATTTTTGTCTATTGGAACACATACATATTATGAACTGTAAAATGTTGTGCTACAGAAGACACTCCAAAGTCTGTGGTAAGACAAACGGTATTTGTCTGAAAAGTTCTCTCAGGTACCTCTCTATACGTATGACACATTTGTAAAGGTAATTTACATTCTTTGGGGGGTCAGCCGAGTTTCACTGTGAATGCAGATACATGCTGTATCAAGTATAGCCATGCAAATCATAGCTGCAATGCCTTTTTTGAATTTCAGGCAGAATACGTGACTTTGGTGGCAGGAGTGTCACTACCAGTTTTACTGCTTTCTGAATCTAACCTGAAATATTTGACAGTTACAGAATGTTACATGGCAGGACTGTGTATCCACTGATTTCAGGGTCGACTTTTAGAATTGTGTTGTAATAGAAATGTTTTTATTGGCACTAATTAAATACAATAAATTCTTTTTGATTTTTCTGTCTGCACTAAAATTGATAAAAATGGATAAATGTAATAAAACACCATTGCTGCTCCTGTACTGTGTTTACATACAAACATCAGAGATGTAGACACCCAGGGGCCTGTTGGGTATACAGACATGAAGTGTCTTGTGTCTTTGTTCATCTATTCACTTGATCACACAAATTTCACATTTGAGTTTTTACTTGTGCTATAAAATATGTTCAGGAAATATACATTTCAAACATGCTATACAAAATGTACATATATTCATGAAAAATGAAGTTATACTTCTGAGCTGTTATTCATTAGAAATCTTTTCTTGTCTCTTTTTCAAATTAAACTTGTTAAAGTTTTAAATGACTCTTTGAAACTCGGCCATCTTCATATTTTCACCTATTTCACACAATTATAGGCAGGCTGAACCAAACTGTCTATTCATGCTCATCATAGAAACAGATTTTTCTTTCCCTGTTCTCAGTATATGCAGTTAGGGTAGGCCACAGTAGTAAGAGATATGATCCTTAAGTTCCTGACCTTAGCAGTAAACCAGATGAGGTAATTTTATCCATTCCTTGTATGCATTTTTATAGACCGAATAAAAAGTGCATAAATTTTGTTTTACTGTAGATATAATGATAACTATAAAAATTTATCACTAGATTCAGTAATATAGCCCAAAGTGCCGGGACTAGAGAAACCAATAATATACAACAAGCAACCCTTCCTTACTTTTACTATTTATTAATTTTGTTCCTGAAGTACTCATGTTAATTTTATTGGAAATAGAACTTTAAGAATGGCATACAGGATGCTAAAGTGAAAGAAAGCAGAAGTTTATACATTATTTTCCAGTATAATCTTGGACATGCTTTAGCATCAGTTTATGGAAATAAAAATAATCATACATCTCAAAGGGTTTTTTAATATTGAGCACTTAATTATACATTAAGAAAGAAGATCTTTAGAAACGTTCATGCCTGGTACAATGCTTTTCATTTGACTTATTAAAAGACATTTAAGTATTAGGCAAGGAATAAATTAATTAGAGCTGAGCTAGAAATGAGATAGGTCTTAAGCAGTAGAATGCAGAAGTTAGAGAATACAGACTTTCAGTATTTTTTAAGGATTTTTTTTACTATGGTCGTGGTTATTGTTCTAAGAGGCTAATGTTTAATGCCACTAATGTATTATTGTTTATTTAATGATCAATTTTGGAACAGTATTTTCTTGGTTTGGTACCATTATTTATATTAGTGCCATCACATGTGAGATAAATACCAGAAAACAAAGAATCCTTTGTTGTATGACCTGATTTATAAAAAATATTAGAAAGGTTTAAATGTTTCATGTCTCTGTGTATTTTTCACTAAAATGAGGTGACGTGGGGGAGTTTCCAGGACGAAGCATGTGTTTTCTAGCTTTAGTATGTTAGAGCAACAGAATTCACTGAAAATGGAAATTAATGTTTGCTTTCATTCATCTCTTGTTAATGATGAAAATAAGGGTGAGAAAGGAAACTTTCTTTTTCATAAAGTTTTTAATTATTCAGATCACTTTTTTCCCTTCCTCCACCCCTGTTTTATAAGTGCATACTGTCGTGGTTTAAGTCTGTAAACTCACACAGTCACTCTCTCACTCACTCCCCACTCTTTCTTCCACCCGCTCCCAGAGGGATGGGAAGGAGAATCGAAAGAAGGCAACTCCCACAGATTGAGATAAGAACAGTTTAGTAACCAAGTATAACACAAACCACTTCTGCTACCACCAATAATAATAATAACAAGAGAAATACAAGGGAAGAGGATACAACTGCTCACCACCCAACGACCGAGCTGTGAACTCCAACTCTTCCGGGTTCCAGCCCCAGTTTTTTTTTACATCCTGGACATGACGTGCTGTGGCATGGAATAACCTCTTTGGTTAGTCTGGGTCAGGTATCCTGTTTCTGCTTCCTCTCGGCTTCCCCTCCTCCCTGGCAGAGCATGAGACTCAGAAAGTCCTTGGTCAGACCAAAACATTCTAAGCCGTAACTATAAACATCAGTGTTATCAGTGCTGTTCCCAGACCAAAAGTCGAAAACACAGCACTGCACCAGCTACTATGAAGGAAAAAAAAAATGACTGCTGCTGCTGAACCCATGACACATACATACAGTGTGCAAGAGGATAAGTAAAGTAGGAACATGGAGAAAAATACAAACATGAGCTCTTTGGAGTAAAATTTTGTTATTCTAAAACATGTATTACATAAATCCATTAATTTTTCTGAATGCATGTCTTCATTTTCATGAGTTCTGTCTTATTCCCATATGGTAGTCAAAAATGTATTGTGATGAATGAGCGGGGTGCACACAGTCCATTACTGTGTCTCACTTGAAAGGCCTGTAATTGCAGGCCAATAGTTTCTAGCTGAGGGGTGGCAAAATGTTAAGCTGCTTAAAGAGGAATAGAAGTATGATTTCTGAGCATGTTTTTCAGGTAGACTAACACCTGATATGTCTTTCCAATGTCTTGCCCACTACAGTGCATTGCATTTATCTTGATGAGAGAGCTGGCAAAATGTTTCTGATAAAATGAAATATTCTTTTTTTGTATAATGCTGTAAATTACAACTGTTTCAGTTTCATGTACCCAATCAGGATTCGTTCTTCCCTTAAAACAGCTAGCCTGTAACAGGATGCATAATTTGAATAGTCACAGGTAGATTTAGGGATTTTCTCTGCCTGGGTCAGAGAGAGATTCAGGGGGGAGAAATAGAGCGACCCCCATACACATATTCATAATGACATGCTCTATATTAGTCAAGAGCAAAATCAGTAGAGCCTTTGTGGTTACTAGTATTGTTGCTTGTGTATGACAGTTTGACAGGATCACAGTGGTGGATTCTTCTCTTTGGATCACAGAAATGTTCCCATTAAATTTTTCTTCAAATCAAGTTTTTTTTAAGAAGCTAATTTCAATGAAAATTATAATTTCAATGGAACTGCTTTTTTCAAAAAAATAAACCTCATCATATGTGCCAACACATTTTTAGACCAAAATCATGACTGATAATCAGGGTTTTAAAACAAGGATGAGGTCAGAAAACAAGCATGATTTTCGGATTCAAATATCCTTCAGTTTGAAATAGGACAGGGGATGTTTGATTTGATAAGTAATTATTTTTCCCTAAGAAAATGGGAAACTATGAGATTTTAGTTGTGAACGTTTTATGTATAACATAGACATATATACAGGTACAGATGAAAAGAGGAAGATACGGAATTCTTAAGTACCTTCTTCTGTTTAATTTTGTAATGAGAAAATGATCTGGTAAGCTTTAATTTTCATTCCCAAAGTAATAACTTGAATTTGTAGCAGTATTTTCTCCTCTTGACCACTCTGCTAGAAAACAGAGCGCATCCTTTTGACCCATGTTGGCCTATTGGTAGATGTGCCAATTGATCACTAACATCAAGTTTAAGACTTTGCACCAAGATTTGGCAATTGGGGTTGATTGAGCACTTCTTTATCTGCTTCGTTTATTTCACTTTTTACTTCTGTTTTCAGTTTTTCACTATCTCCAGGGAGAAGTAACAGCTACTTATGTATTTTACTTTGTTTATTTTACTTTTTTACCTGTCTGTTTCTTTGTTTTACTTTTTACTTCTGTTTTCTGTATTTCACAGTCTCCAGAGAGAAACAGTGTCTGCTGTCAGAAGTGTGTAAGTATACCCTCTGGTCATGGAAGGGGAGAAATAAGAGAAGAGAGGGAGGAGCAGGACAGGCAAGCAAAGATAAGTAAGATAAGGCAAACATTTCCCTGCTGCCATTAATATGGAAGAAGCTGTCTGTTGCAATATAAAAGGGATTGTTTTACCTGATCTGTTGAAGTTGTAGTGTAGTAAGATCTAAGAGAGAAAAAAAACAGTACCTGGCCACCAGTGTGAACCAGTATGGGTGGACCTCCTGTAATCTGTCGGATTTGCAGTAAGTCCCTAGTGTTCACCCTCTGAATGGAAACGAGTCTTACCCTTGACAGAAATCTGAAGATTAATTTTGGAAAAGCCATTCAGAGTTTTAATTCTGCTCTAAGGATCTAAAAATGAGGTATATGGCTAAATAAAGTTTTAACTTGTATGACCACAGATTGATGGTCCTATATGAATTATCAAGCTCAGTTATGCATTATTGTTCTGGGTGGTTTGGTTTTTTTTTAATACTGCCTAACTATTCTTAGCTTCATGACTTGCTATCAACGCTTACTGGTATATAGGTAATGTTACTACAATAATGTTCCTAGGCGTTGCTCATTATAGACATCACCGTGACCATTTTAGTGTATTAAAATTGCCACTACAGTTGCCATCTTGACTCAGAATCCAAATACTTTCACCTTTCCTGTGCACAGGCGAGTACAGGTTTTAATGAAGTGCTGGAACTGTGCAATTTATATGAAGAAATGGCTTTATTAAACTTTTTTGTTTTACTGCTTTGAGAGAGTACATTAGGAACTTTTTAGAATTAACATTGATCAATGTAAAGGAGAACAGGAAATAAAAGATATTTTGTGCTTCAGAGTTAATCTGTTCCTTTTACTGTTAGTAGTACTAAGTTGTATCTGAGTCAGCTGGATGGAGAAAGGGGCAACACGCATAGCAGCCTAAACACTGCTGCTGTATATTCTGGAGTAACCCCCTTAGGCTACATTTGTGCTAACAAGCACAGGATCCCCTCCAAGTACTGAAGCTAATTTGGCATGGAGCTCCCTAGCAACCAAACCCAAATGACTATGTGCAAACTGACAGTGGCTATGGAGTCTGTATTACTCAGCCTTCTGAAATGGGACCAGAAACTGCTTGGGAGAATGTGAGTTGAAAGGAGCCAATTTTGTGTTAGGGAGTATTCTCGCAATTTCAGTGTAACGTGTTTTCCAGTGTACAGCAATGGTCTGTGTCCTAGGTATGGTCACTGGCTGGTATGGACATAATTTTCATGCAGTATCTAGGACAGATCAGTTCATGATGGTATCCTGATACCTATTTCCCTACATCCCATTTTGCTCCTGTGCTTGCGTCAGTCATCAAACTCATGTATTGCTCTTATGTCATCCATTTAAGCCCTATTTAACAGCATTTTAGTTTCACCAGCACTTGACATCCACTGTCTTTTATATTTGTTCTTATTACATTTACTCTTTCTTCACCTCATTTTAGGGTAATAGCATGAAATATTTTATGGTACCACTAAAGAAGTCTGAAATACCATGAGTATAAATTGCAAGGATTCCACATGGAGTTAAATTTAGCAGGCCAGTGACTGGGCTGATTATTTTGTTCCATTTAAGTTCATTGTTCTGTCATTCCATAAATATTCCATTTCGCTTTCCAGCTCTTTTTTCTCCTTTTCTCCCAAATACGTTCTGATCATTATATATTGCAAATTTGTCTTCCAAATTTCTAATACTTTGGCTTCTAATCTTCCATAGACATAATGATTCAATTTCAGTTCTTATTCTCTCTTCTCTTTCTTAATACTTCTTTTGAGTTAATGTTGTTAATTAAGAGTTGAATTGTCCATTTCTTCCAGAAGAAAATTAATTATTTCCTTACAAAACAAATGCCTTTTCTCAAGGGATTGCTTTTTGAGATTGTATTTATTAATGTCTCTAAACATATTTCTATATTTCTTTGAATCAGTTGAGTACTTAGTACTATTTTTTTTAAACAAAGAAAGGATTTGGGATATCCATACTATTTCTGCATAAACAAATCTGATACTGCTGCATTATTTACATGTATTATTCTGAAATGTCTCTCTGCCTTTAATTTACTTATGTTAATAAATAATTTTTTTTACAATTAACAAATAAATTCAGAAAAAAAATATTTTCCCAGTGACTGCTAAGCTTCTCATGTTACTGTTTAACAATAATAAATAAGCATCATGCCAATATCATTCTGTGTTTTTCTGTGTCAATCTCAGTCTCAAAGTTTTAAATTTTCTTTAGCTGGGAGCCACACCAGAGGGGTCTGGTACTACTTAGAAGCTGGGGTTTAGGGGACGACTACCTCGGAGTGTCTTTGACTTTCATACCACTGCTTCAAGATATGAGAGAATTATTAATATAAGCTTGTCTTGTAGTGTTATCTTGTCTCAACCCTGCAATAGCAAGTGAAATCCTCTCTAGAAGTCTTCTTGAACATGTAATGAACAATTCTGCTTACGTGGCTTTTATTAGGCTGTTTCACCTTCTCCTGCTATGATGAGAACAGGGAGAGATCCGCAAAATCAGTACTATGTATTTCAAAGGTAATTAAAACTTTGATTTTTGTAAATGATTCATGCTACCGAAAAACAACACAGTGAAGTTTTCTTCACACAGCTTTCTGTACTGAATGCTCTTGCCCTGAAAATCTTGATAAGGACATGCTCTTTAATGTTTTCCAGCAAACTTTACATGGCAATTTGAAGTATATCCATAGTATTTGTCAAAAAAGGTTAGTATATTAAATACGTATGAATTACTGCTTTCTTCTTTTGGTAGAAACAGAAAAGGAAGTCAGTGTGTTATTTTTTGACTTTGAATACAGGTGCCACACTGATAGCTATCAGGTATCATTTATCAAAAGTAGAAAGTATTATATTTAACTAGAGACGGGGGCCAGAAAGCAACTGAATGAGAAAAAAATGTGAATAAATACAGGTTTTGTTGGAGGAATTAAATGGAGCCTGTAATAACAATATAATTGTCTTTCCCAAGCATTTCTATCAAATGATTATGAAACAAGGGAAAATTATCAGAATTCAAGCCATCCCAGCAACTCTTTATGTTGCTTTTGACTTTCATTTGCTAGTACATATAAAATGATGTCTCTGCCAGAAGAAACAGAAAACTGCTAACATTTTTTACAGCAAAGTTTACTCAAAATATCCAACAATGTTGTAAAAATTCTTACAAAGCATACAGCTGACCATGCATCTGCTTTCTTCAAAGTTTTATGTTTGTTTATATGCAGGTTTTTTCTTCTCCCTTTCATATTGGTTGTCTTTTTCCATTTTAGGTTTCACCAAACTTCAACACATTTCTGAAATCAAAGTTATTGATATATACAGAGAAGATCAATCCTAATAATACTGAATACTGTGCTGCATCCCTCAAATTAAACTGTTTCCATTCAGGACCAACCTCTGTAAGTGAAACCTTTTCTTCATACACTGAGGTTATGACCCTGTTTAAACTTCTGCACATCAGAACAACAAAAGTAAATGTGCTATCTTGTTTTCCCTAGCTTTGTGAAAATTTATTTTTTTGGAGAGTTTGAACAATATTTGTTGTCTTATGTAAGAAATAGGTACTTTTTTATGACTAGGGAAAGTTAGTCTTGGTGGCAATTTTTCACTTTTCTAACATGTTTATCAATAAATGCCACATACTGGTCTGGGCTACAGGGAAAGCAAAGTAATGAAAGAGACAATGTTTAATGACCTTGTGCCATATAAGAAGTGTTAAATTTATGCTTCCCTGTGGAAGCTAATTAATTCCTACACAGACCTTCTAGTATACATATCAGAACACCCTACTCTGCAATAATTTGTTGTTACCACTGAAGGAACTAGTGGTAAGTGAAACAACCTGGGCATGTGCACATTCAAACATATAGTATTTATGAGTGTGGACCAGTAATGTATTTTATCATGGTCCTGACCATTTTTCATACTTAAAATATTGTTTTAAAGGGGGATGGCAGGCTTCTGAGCTCTCCACAATTCTCCCTCTGACTTCTGCTTCCCACTCTTAATGTTGTTATAGATCCTTGCTAATTGCTAAGTCCTCATAGTCAGGGCACAGAAAAAGCACAGTGAGGCTTTGCCTCAAGAGCCATAAAACAAATGAGCTGAACGGAAATGGAAATTAGTTGGGCCTGTACCAGAAGAAACTCCTTTCAGTGGGACTGGAGCTATACTGGCAGGGAGTCAAAGGACACAAACCATAGCAAAAGCCTCCTGTGTGAATAGACCTGTTTGTTAATGGCCCTCCTGGGAACAGGAGTACTTGAGGAGGGAAAGTGTTCTCCTTGCCAACAGTTAAATCAGAGACTACTCTGTAAGGTAACCTCATAAGATTTTCCATATGACTGTTTCTGTTGAATTTTCTCACAAATGAGCCTGAGGTGAACTGAATGAACAGGCAAGTGCCCATTTAATGACTGGACTCTTGACTGGGTCTGTTACCAAAAGTCATAGTGGGAGCTGAGACACCTGAAAAGTGCGTCTTCTCTAACCTGAATAGTCGGTACTTATTTCCATGATAGCTGTGCTATTCATTTAAATTTAAAACGTAACTTACTATACGGAATGGGTTGCCCAGGGAAGTTGTGGATGCTTCATCCCTGGAGGCGTTCAAGGTGGGGTTAGACATAGCCTTGGATGGCATGGTTTAGTGGGAGGTGTCCCTGCCCATGGCAGGGGGGTTGGAACTCGATGATCTTGAGGTCCTTTCCAACCCTTACTATTCTATGATTCTATGATTCTATGTGCAAAATATGTACTACTTGTTTATCTTAGTTATAAACAAGCTTGTCACTTAAGAAAACAGAAGGACACTGGTAGGAAAGAGAAATAGTAGTAATGAGGAGGTTTTCACAACTACATAAGCACCACTTTTATCAAGTGTACATCTGTTTCTTTTAAGCAGTTTGGCAAATGCTCTTCTTCGGAAGTTTAAGACACTAGTCGATAAATATGGGTATGCACTCAAAAGAGTATCAAGCAAACCACAGGAGAAACTGTTTCTATCCAAATACTTGGAGTTCAGCTGTCATCCAGTTAAAATGTCCACTTCCAAGCAATACTCAGAAAACTGTGACTTCTAATAATCTAGTTCTTTACAAACTTTTTGGGTTGATCGATTGATTGATTGATTGATTGATTGATAAAGAACATATTTCTTCAGGAGTCTTCAGAATTTTTTTAAAGTTTATTAAGTATCTGGTAGCAGCAGTTTCCTGAATCTCTGAGAGTGGTACAGTCAAACAGGAGAACAAGCTAATTAGTTAACTTGAAACATGCTAAATAAAACTTCAGCTTTTCTTCTCACAGAAATACCTACTGCTCCCTCATGATTTCCTGACAGGTTTAAGTCCCTTACCTAATGTTAATTTTAATCACATTTTCCTGGAGTACATAAGAAAAATTTGCAGTTCATCAGCTTTACAGAGGACATGGGGAATAGAAAATGTTCAGTGTTGTTTGCACACAAGAACACATAAAATGTAGATCACCTTAGATGGTTTCATAGGTTTTGTGCCATTGTCCAAGTTCAAATTTTACCCCTGCTGGAGATTAGTGCAATTTCTCCTTTACTCTTCCTTATTTACCTTAACTACTTGTGGAGAACCTTTTCTAGAACATCGCCAGTGTTGGGATTATGATGCTTTTGCAACAGCTCAGTTTCTCATGAATAGAAGAAATTCTCCCTTTGGTGGCCTGTAAGCACCACCTAAACTAGTCACCTGATGTTCAGCTTGTGCCTTGGTAACTGTGCTTTCCAGTGCTCTTCATTCCTTTACTAGGTAGTCACTTATATACAGCTTATAAAAATAAACCCATCCTGGAAATGCAAAAATATTTATAAAGAAGTATTTGAAACACCTGAACACCTTTATATAAAATCAGATTTCCTCCAATGGCTCAGTACATAGGAATGGCATTGTCTGGGGAGCAAATAGCTTTATAAATCCTATTAATTCTATTGTTTGTTTTGTGGGGGTTTTTTTGTTTGCTTTTTTTTTTCCTCCTCTGTTGTTGGTTTTGTTGTTTTTTTTTTTTTTTTTTTTGTTCTTTTTTTTTTCTAGTGTTATTTTACCAGAAGAGAAAGTACTGGCATATTCTGCTCTCTTGTGCACCTTTGATTTGCTTCAACTCTAGTTTTCTGGAGTGGATGTAATACATAAAAGCCTAAATATCTGAGTTGTGAATAGTGATATCTAATATGCTTCTGCTATTTTCAATTTTATTGGTAGTAAACACAGTAATAAATAAGTGTGTATGTGTCATTGTGTGTGGGGTTCCATTGCAGTGGAAAAGACAATCATCTTTCACTATTTTGGGATTTGTAGCAAAATGGAAGTTATAACTTATATACATTTATTATGATAATAGAATTTCTAATACAATTGCTTTAGAAGGTTGAATCCACACATGTAAGTACTGTCTGCTTTTATATTGTTTATGGTATCTGAAGAAACTGTAATGGGAATTGTCATGACACCTTACTGTGTCATACCAAACAACTTTTGGCAGTCTTAACAATTCTAATACAGCTTAGCAGGTTTCTTTTTTTAACTATACATGCACATATGTGTTTTATTCCTTGCTTTATTTTATTCCTATTTATCAGGAGAGTCCAACTATTTTATTTAACACAAAAATAATTTTCAGACCATGGTTTGAGTCTGTGTCTAGTTTTTTGGGTTTTGGTTTCTTTTTTTTTGTTTGTTTTGTTTGGGATTCTTTTTAGTGGTTTTTTTTTTGTTTGTTTGTATGGGGGGGGGGGGGGTGTCATTTCCAGATAATTTCTTTAATGTCTTGCATATTCTGAAATACTTAGATTTCAATTTCAACTCAGTTCATCCTTATAATGAGTAAGATTGTATAGATGGCAGTTCTTCCCATCCCTCTGCATCCTCTTCAGTACAGAGAAACTAGAAGAGAGGCGGAAGAATTTATTCCATCAGACTGAAGAAAATCTCTAGGGACTGTAAGAAAGGAAACCATCATTATCTGCTCTTACTGCTTTCAATGTCTGGAAATACCAAGGAAAGACTTTAACATTCCCAGTGAAATACACACTATCTACTCGTCTTTGAGACAGAGGTAAATCTTTCAAGGAAGATGTGTTAGCATTTTCAAAATTGTGGCTGTAAAGGTTTCTCTAAAGGTAACACTTTCTTTCAAACACTAATAAATAAATAATTTGGAAATATTTTTGAGACAGTCAGACTTAAATAACAACAGAGTGATGCATTTCAAACTCATTAAAAATTTAAGTGGAAAATGACAGTGAAGATCTAGACAGTGATTTCTGAAATCAGGGAGTTTTCTTTGACAACTTTAATCATAGGCAGATTCATCTGAATGAAAATCAAATGCCAAGAAATTCAGTGTGGACTTCATTTTCCACACCTTTGTTTAGGTTATTTTTTTTATGTGTAAACACATAGGTTACTGCACTCTGTAGGACTTCTTCTGAGAAATAGGAGAGTGATGCAGCTGAGAATTGGGATCATGGAAAAATAACATGCAGACATCATTAATCGGGCATTTTTCATGAACATAGGAGAAATCTAGCAGTTAATGAAGTTCGGTAAAAATTGATTTTCTTCTACATGAGGTTTTCTCTATAGTAGAAAATAAGAAAATAAGTCAGACAAATCTGAAATCTTTTTTTAACACAACAAAAAAATTACCCTCACCATTTTTTTTTTTCTTTTGCATCCAGTCAAGATTTCTTTTGGTACAGATCCTGCTCCAAAAAGGTTCAGAAGTAACTGACTATTACTTTTCAGCCCCACACCTCATACTGAGTTTTCCAGAGGGAAACACAATATTCCTCACACTGCTTTTTCTTTTATAGGTGCTTAGTAAATGTAATAATTGTTATATCTTCATTTTCACTGTACTTTCCAAGTATCTTGCAACAGGATGATACATGAGGCTTATTTGTAGCTGAGGTGTAAAGAGGTTACCCAGCATCACACAGAAGGTCAGTACCAAAGGAAGAGTTACAATCCAGGTTCTCATGAACCTATTTGAGGCTTTTCACATAGAATCATAGAATGGTTAGGTTTGGAAAGGACTTTTAATATCATCTAGATCCAGCCACCCTTCTATAACAGGGACACCTCACACTAGACCATGTTGCCCAAGGCTTTGCTCAACCTCGAACACTGCCAGGTATGGAGCATTTACCACTTGTTTGGGCAACCTGTTCCAGTGCCTCACCACCCTCACAGTAAAGAACTTCATTATATCTGACCTGAGCTTCCCCTGTTTAAGTTTAAATCCATGAGTTTACGTGGCACCAGGCTGAGTTAGAGAGGAGCTTTACTGTCTCCTTCAATATTTTCAGCTGTGCTTTTTGTTCCCATAATTATTAGAGCAGATTTCTTATGTCCTTTACTAAGCTCCTTTGTTTAGTTGCTTGTTGCTCAAGCAGTGCTTCAATTTTCAAACAGCACTTTTGCTTTTTTGGGTTTTAACAATGAGCCAGGTGCTTCAACTTGTCTTTAAATGGAATGCATGAGAATTAAAAAAAAAAAAAAAAAGTGGCTCAGTAGTTTCCAGCTTATCACAATAAAATGTAATTTATCAGGAAATGAGGGAGATATATAAAACCTTGTTCAGCACTATCAGTATAAACAGGATGCTCAAGGAATCAAGAAGGAATTTACATGTTATACTCCGTAAGTCCAATAAACAAATCCCACAAAAGGCCCTGGAGAACTTCTGCGAACAGTGCTGATAAGTATTTATGCTAAATCTCCAGGGAATGAGCCTTAATCCTGGTATGCTGTGGGAAATCAACAGCAAAGAAGCCAGGTTCTGCATCCTGACCTGGAAGAACTCCGTATCTTGTTTTGTTCATGTGAAAGTTCCCCAAACAGCTGCTGCCATTTCATTTCTCTCAGGTAATGACTCACTTGCTTACAAGTACCATTTCTCAGCCCTCAGGTTAGGGTACCCCTTGCAGCCTGTATCATTCTTCTAAGAACATATTCAAGCTAATTTGCATAAATTTCTTCCACTTTTACAGACTGCTAGTAAGACCCATAAATAGTTTATAGTATAGAAAGAAGGGAAAAGAAACAGACAAGGCAATGAAATACAAAGAAAATCTGCAGCAGCTGATTTCAGAGCTTGAGCCTAATTGTTTAAAACCGTCTCCATGTGGAGATGTCCAGTATTGTATATAAAATGTATTTCGATCATGCCTGATTCACCATTTCATGATGAGAATCAATTTTGCCTCTTTTTTATTTTCATCAGTTACCTAATTGATTGGGGCTGAAATATTGACCATCTTTTTTCCTGCCCTTCCAGGGGTTCAGGAGTAAAATGTGAAAACTTCTTTTTAATGGCATAAAAGTACTTCTGTGCACCTGCATGTCATTGCATACAGAGAAGTATTCCCCAAACTTAGTATAAACCTTGCATTTTTTTTCCTTTAGTTTTTTTCTTTTTTCTTTTTTGTTTTTAAATCCCATAAAGCAGATAATAGAGTTGTTTCAAAAACTAAAAGCTAGTCATTGGTTTTTTAAACATAGAAGGATAGATTCATGCACGTCTTACTAGATAAATGCATGTCTGGAGACTAAATTACTTTTTTTTTTTAATATATTTCTTTATTTTCTGTAATGTTTTCATACAGTAAGAAGGGTCTCTCCTCTGTGATTAAACACTTGGCATCAAACAGACTTAAATACAGATTTATTTTTTTCTCCCATCTTGCTTTAATGAGCCATGCTTCATCTTTCCCAAAGGGTCTGCAAAATACTTTACGACCAGTTTTGGTTATCTGCTTATTATAATGTATGTCTATTTCTGAATAATATTTATAATGTTTTCTTTATGTGTGGTTCAGGACTATTTTCTGTGACCAGCCTAAAAGTGCAAAATGCAGCTATCAAATATCACTCCAGAAAAAGGTATTGATGCTCTAATAGCCAATCTCAGGTGTCTTGAGTATGGAGTCTCAAAAATAAATACAGAATAAAATATAAAATGTAGGTCTGCATTTTTTTTTTCCAGACTGCTGTAATACAGCACTAGGTTATATAGTATGCTGTCTGTTTAGCCTGGATGAAATTAAAAATGACACAAATTATTTCTACAGGGAAAGTCAAAAAGTCATGCAATTTTTTTATTTCTATCTTTTCTTCACTGCATTTCATACTCCTATTTTTGAGCTAAGTAGGTAGGCTCTATCTAATAATGCCCCTAAGTATGAGAAGAAAGCAGATCACAGAGTATTTTTGAATGTGTGATTTGGAGAGCAGCTCCTGGTGCTGTGTTTGCCAGGTACATTACAGCTCCTTCCTGAGAGCAGGCAGCTCCATCCAGGGCTGATGCACAGGCAGAGGAGGAAATAACCCTTTATTTTGTTCTGAAAGCATTTGGTATCAGAGGATGTCCCTAGCTCCCTAACTTGCTGAGTGAAATGTGTTGTGGTACTACGTGGGCCCTCCAGCCCAAGAACAGGTCATCTGCCTTTCCCAGGGTACATGGCGCCAGCAGGAAATCTTACCATATTGAAATGCAAACGAATCTGATTTCAGTCAAGTTTCTGTGAAAATTAATGGCCAGTTACAATTTTCTGATAAAAAAAATTGGTTTTGCTCTATGCTTAACAAATGACAGAGTTTAGCTTTCCCAAGTCTTACCTTAAATAGTATGCACACATCTATATATGTAAGTACATATATATCTAACTAGGTTATCTATAGATAGATGTATAAGATTAAGATGCGTTTGGAATTATATCAGTTATAGCTTTAATGGCTCCCTAAGGAATGTCCTTTTTTTTTTTTCCATTACAAACATGAATACCAAGAATTCTTCCTTTTATAACTCTCACTGAGTCCTAGAATTTTCATTCATTTTACTGCAAATGACATATAATATTATGGATATACGTTATAGAGTTTCTATATGTTTTTAGAACTTTTGAAAAGTCTGACACAATCAGTAATCAGGGCATTTTCATGCATTCCATTTGTGGTGGGGTATATAACTGGGTACAGTTTGCAACTTCTGCAAAAAAAAAAGCAGGTTTTAGTCTGTATATTTCCTTGTAAACTGGGCATGAACTTCCCATTATGGTTGCATCTCACGCCTTCATGATGCACAATGATATGTCAAAGTTAGAGAATCCTTATCAAGAATATCATGTTATTAATTTATTTAGATGGAATCTTTTTATCCTCTTCTTGGTAATCTAGCATGAAGAGGGAGCAGATTTATCAGAACAGCTCCTCTGCTAAATTAAGTTTTTAGATGCTTTGTGTCACAAACACTTTGTCAGCTAAGAGAACTTCTTGACAAACTCTTGTCACTTCTAAGTCACATTTCACTTACAAATACAATCCTGTTGCAAAACTGCTTCCTGGGTCCTGCCCCTAGTCGGTACCTGAATATTTGCCTTGTTCCAGGTTACTAGGTTGCATCTAATGAGTTTGGCAGAAGCAACTAATGCAACTCCTTTGAATCCAAACTACTAATAAGGCAAAGCAATTAAGTGTTTCACTCAATTTCAGCTGCAATTAATGACTGCACCGTGCCTTCACTGGGATCCACATGAATGGGGCTTCCAAGCTACAAGAAACACCCGTAAAATCAGCAGGGTTACACGCAGAGTTCTGCTTTGTGCACTGCATACTGATATCAGCCTTATTTGTTCTCCTGCTATGTGTAAAAATACCTATTGTATTTCTAGGAAAAATATAAATGCAACGAAGTCCTTATGTCCTTAAACACTGCATACCACAGATCAACCTACAGCAAAATAATTACTAAAAAATATGGTTTTCAAAAACAGGACTTGTATTCAAAATTCAAATATATCGTTCCTTAGCTGATACAGCATAGGCAAGATGGTTGACAAGGTTACTGATTTTCCTGAAATGGTGGTGGGAGCAGACTCAAAAGCTTCTCTAAATGTATTTTGTGGGAACTGATTTAAAAATAAAATTTATAGGAACTATGCAACCTGTTTCTCCATCGAAAAACTGCAGAGCATTTCATTAGAAATGAAAGGTTATGGACATGCCAGCGTTCTCACAATTGACCTTTTATTGGATGACTTTCTAAAGTAGTGTTTAATGTATCTAAGGATGCAAATGTATTTTCTTCAAAATACAGCAACTCTGAACCTTGCATGAAGGCTGTTTAATTTAGAGAATTACAGGATTGTTGAGTTGAATCTTACTGTATTGAAGAACTAGATACATGTTTCTCTGTAAAAAGTAGTTTACCTTTTCTAATTCTGACATGGTTTTTTCATTAGCTTTGCCCTTTATATCAATAGCATTCCTCTTTCTTTCTTTACCTTCTCAGCATGGGTTAAGGGGACTGAAGCTGAGAAAGAAAGAAGTTTTCATAAAACATCTGTTTTTGGTATTGATTGCTGGTTTGTGTTATAGATGATGCTTTAGTGAGTGGAAGATTCCTGCTGGTCTCTTGTTCCTTAGGCAAGGGGAATTAGAAATTGAGGTTTTTGCAAAGTTCCTATCTGTCCATGTAGTGACATCCCAGGATTTTTTAATGCCTTCAGCGAACACCAACTTTTTTTTTTTTTTTTTTTTTTTTTTTTTTTAGGTAAGTGTTGAAAGTGTTTAATGAGCAACAGTGTCATTTCCTCTTCAGGGGGTCAGAGAAGTTGGGCAGGATTTCATGTTTTTCCATAGATAGTAGCATTTCAAGGTACTGGGAGGTAAGATGAGAAAAAGAAATAAAAATTTTATTTTTTTCCTTCATCTGTTGGCTGAAACTGTTTCACTTTAAGAAAACAGAGGTTAAATATTCATTGTGTGATAGAAAGAATAACTTTGTAGCTTTGCAGCTCAGAGGAAACATCTCCACAGTATCTAGCTAAAGGTCTTCGTTATTGAGCTCAGAGCTTGGTGTGTAGAAGGCAGGAGTTACTCTGTGAATTTGACTGTGAACATGATGCTTGATTCAAGCTTTAAAGAATTTTAAAAATTATATCAAACCAAACATAAAAGCCCCTCTTAAAACATTTTTATCCACTAATCATAATCATTTTATAGAGTTTTTTAAGGATTAATTATTTTAAAAACATGCTCTTACCTTATGAATAACTTCATTCTGTCTCAAAAATGAACACAAATAAATACTAAACCTTGTCAAAGGTGCATTCCTGGTTTTTGTTGGGCTTTTTTTTTTTTTTTTCAGCATGACATTTGGAAACATAACGTGTCTTTTCTATGAAGTAAGCAAAGACAATAGGCAAATCAATATTTAGTCATTATTTTATAATTGAAGAATATTGGACGTATCATAAAATGTCTGCACTTGCTTAGTCTTCAACAATGCTTATTATAAAATGATGTACATTAATTATGCTAAAACACTATGAACTCACTGGACAGAAAACAGCCTAATTGGCAGAACTCTAATTAAATTTAATGCAGGAAGTCTAATGACTTGATAAGTCTTAGATAAGTATTTTATGAGTACCTAGGGCCTTGCCTTTGAAAAGTCAGTTTAGGAAAGATTTTAGGACTGTGTCACATTAAACTTGCAATCTGGGCTTGAATATGTCACTTAGTTCTTAAAAGTAGTTCTAAATAATTTTTTTCTCATCTTGAACTTAGGTCTTTGCTGGTTTTTGTCACGATTTTGTAGTAAGAAATGGTGTGGGGAAAACCAGCCAAAATGTGATAAGTTCTGTAGACTTTCTCAGGGAATATCTTTTACATGAATTTCATGAATCTCTGATATACCATTAGTTTTATAATTTTGAAGGCACTGGAAATCTAAGAGTGATAGCAGTTCTTGTTTCAAATGCAATATCTAAGTTAGGTGTTTCTTAAATGACTAAAAATTATTTTCCCAAGACTCTGGAAAACTGTCCATTTAAAGATAACACTTCACAGAGACCTGAGTAGGAACGTATGACAAATTCTTTCAAAACATCTAAGCTATGTGTTTGTTTATGTTCTGATATGTTAGGTTCAGTAACTGCTATATTGACTCAATTTATTTAATTTAGTAAATTATGTAAGTGTTCAACATGATTTAGTTTAATATCAATATGCTGTTTGGATGGTATGTTTTATTCCACGTGTGATATATTTGATGTAGCAGGTACAATGATTTTGGTTTAATATATTAAGTATGTGATTAGACAGGTTATGTATCTGATTTGGAATATGGCTGGTTTAATAGACTGTGCTTTTATTTCTACGTAAGCTGCAGTAAATTCTCAATTTATTTAATTCAGTGTGTGATATATTGGCAATATATGTAGTTGTAGTTAATGCATTTATGGCAATATGTAATTCATCTGCAATATTTCTGAATTTTGAATGGGCTGTATCATATATATCTTCAGAGGCTAGAAGGCAACTTCAAAATCGTGATACTATGAGTACTGAGCAAGCTCATTTGTTGTAAATATTGCTGGATACAGATTGTGGTTTATAAAGGTTGCTGTCTGTGAAGCATCTTGAATTCCAAATGTCCTTCACAGTGCCACAGCTCTGTACTTCACACTGCATGTTCCAAAATTATCATCTGTATAAAATGATCTAGTAGAGACACTTGACAGCAATACTGTAACCTTGGAGTACATACTTTCAGCACTTCTTCTACAACCCTAAGCAAATATAATATGGACAATAAACCTAATGAAATGTAGACGATCCAGGTAAAGATCTAGCCATACTGATTGCAGGGGATCCATACTTCTGTTGTCTGATTTCTGAAATTGTATAACACAAGCCAGTATCTTTATATGGTTTATAAGATAAGGCCTAAATTAACACTTGACTCTTCATAGTCTCCAGAAAGTCAAACAGAAGACATTTCAGATTTTGCGGCTCTAATATTGACATCTATTTTGCTGACGGTAACAAGAAAATATCAGAATAAGGCATATCATCCAGAAACCCTGTTAAAAAAATTGTAAAGAAATATTCATGCTTCCAAGAAAACTTTTTGCTTCTCAGATCAGCTGATCTGTTAATTATATATAGAATTCTGAATCAGATATTTAACAGAAGACCCAACGAGAAAAAGCTAAGATAATTTTATTAAGAACTTAAGCCTCAAGTTACAGAGTAAGGAAGGATCTTGCTCTCTCGTGATGAGAGTAAGACAAAAATACAGTATTTGGTGCTGAACTTGCATCATCATATAGATTCCACACTGTACATTCATCAGGGCAATTTCTGAAATTCTTTTCTTAATTGCTTGGGTTTTTTTTACGTGACTCTTTACAAGTATTTATTATTCAGTATTTGAATAGCCAGACAGATTAAGACAAATTGTAATAGATTATTTCCCTGAAGAAGAAATGCCCTATATTTTCACTATCGTAATAATAATAAGTCAGATGTGATGGTAGAAAATGACATAGATAGTCATAGGTTGATATTTGTTCAATGAAAAAAAAAATCCTAAAGAAAACGGAGAAAAACATTGCAGCTACTCAAAATCAGAATTCCATATTTCCTTTTCATTTCCCCAAATACTGAGTTATTTAAATAAAAAAATATTTTTTGTTGTTTCTTGCTGTGTAGAGGAAAAAAAGAACACTTTCAAACTTACAGGTTGTTTGGCAGTTAGGAAGAAATACTTCATGTTGCAGATTTGATTTGCTTCCTCTTCTGAAAAACTTCAGTCCCCCTCTGTCACTTGTTGTGCATTGCAGTACATGCCTTCTTAACGTAACTTATGAAAGTGGGAAATGTGAGTCGATCTTTTAAATTATAAAAGATATCTAGTTATGCCTCAATTCAAATGGTAGGATCCTGAAGTAGATTTAATGTCTCAGGTACATAAATTTATCTCCATCTACATTTCATGACAAGCTAGAAAAAACAGATAGCTACCTGCTGATGTTTTCAAATACATTATAAAGTTAATCCTACTCCACAATAAAGTGAGCAGTGACAGATGAACACTATTTTCCATTTTACTTAAATATTTGTAATGAAAACATTGTAAAATGGGTATCAGGTGGCTGGTAGTGAAGAGATTTAATACTCACTAGTGCTTTAAAAGAAAATGTGGAGGTGGAGGGAAACAAGAGAGGAAACAAAATATAATTCTTGGAAATTAACAATAAAAAGAGTCCAGAATCTCCCTTTGCTTCATTCAGAGTAGCTGGCCTTTTGCAGGAATGCTTCATTTTGCCTTTTTCTTCCAAAAGTAACAAAATTTCACTTTACTAAAACCAAGGCTTAGAAGTCTTCCTGCTTGACCCATTATTTCTGGATATGTGATCACCACCCATCGGTGGTACAATTGCATAGAATTATTCATTACCTGTCTGAATCTTATCAGGCTGCCTACCACATTACGTGTAGTGATATAATGCCATCCAAGTTCACAGAGCAATTTTCCCATGCATGTCCATACATAGCTAGAAAAGAAGGATTTTAACTTGCAATGAAATGTTTAAATTGTCTGAGCTCTCCTCCATAAATCTCTGTAGAGTAGACTGTGAAAGACGCAGGAAATGTACCTTTAGCATAAGTACTTTAGGTAATTCCAATTTTGTAAACCAGCCTCAAGGGAGCCAAGACTGCTGATGCAATTTAACTTAACCTTAAGACTAATCTAAAGATAGGTCTACTGTAAAAACTTGCCAGCATGGCTCTGTCAGATATCTGATGAGTTACCTCCAACCAA
Organism: Amazona ochrocephala; assembly: GCA_039720435.1. Classification (NCBI taxonomy): domain Eukaryota; kingdom Metazoa; phylum Chordata; class Aves; order Psittaciformes; family Psittacidae; genus Amazona; species Amazona ochrocephala. The sequence continues at coordinate 71,965,168 of CM077879.1, forward strand.
CACAGATCTGATGGCAAAAGTTAAATTCAGATGCAGTTAAATAAGACAACTAAAGAACAAAGACTAATTTTCCCTGTTAAGGCTTTACATCCTCCAGGAGAACTGGAATAACTATTTATAAAATAATACTTCTGCTGATTTCAACAATGGTGTATAGAATCATAGAATCATAGAATAGTGAGGGTTGGAAAGGACCTCAAGATCATCGAGTTCCAACCCCCCTGCCATGGGCAGGGACACCTCCCACTAAACCATGCCATCCAAGGCTATGTCCAACCCCACCTTGAACGCCACCAGGGATGAAGCATTCACAACCTCCCTGGGCAACCCATTCCAGGGCCCCACCACCCTCACAGTAAAGAATTTCTTCCTCAGATCCAATCTAAACCTCCCCTGTTTAAGTTTAAACCCATTACCCCTTGTCCTCTCACCACAGTCCCTAATGAAGAGTCCCTCCCCAGCATCCCTATAGGCCCCCTTCAGGTATTGGAAGGCTGCTATGAGGTCTCCACGCAGCCTTCTCTTCTGCAGGCTCAACAGCCCCAATTTTCCCAGCCTATCTTCATACGAGAGGTGCTCCAGTCCCCTGATCATCCTCGTGGCCCTCCTCTGCACTTGTTCTAACAGTTCCATGTCCTTTTTATGTTGAGGACACCAGAACTGTAGATACAGATTTTAGCTATAATCTGCCATCAGTAATAACAGTGCTTAATGTTTAGCCTCTCCAGGCTTCTGACGTTGTAAAGCTATGGATATAATGTCATTGAAAATCCAGGTACTTACATAGATGTCTGCAATTAATATTAAAGGGAATTGGAGATTTATACGTGCCACTGCCATTATCACTAATGGAAATTTCACATGTAAATTGCCATGCATGGGAATAAAATGCTTCTTAGTATGCTTTATCTAGAAGTCATCTGTGCAAGTAGTCAATTTAAATCATAAATTCAATCCTCTAACACCATGGCAAATATTTCTTTTTAAAAAATCAGGTTACCAATTTTAATGTTAAGAATTTTCTTCATGCTATTTAAATTATTGAAGATTAAAGGCTAGTGAATGTCTGACTGTGACATACAGCTTCCATTAATTTCTTGAGATCATAGGCATATACAACTTCAAACACAACACAGCTCTACCCACAGCTTCCCTGGTATAGTGGCTCACAGCAAACTGGTACCCAGTGAAAGGCATCAATAATGGCTGAACATCAAAGGGTGATTGCTAACCTGTTAGCACCAAAATGAGCCCTCAAACTGGTATGTGTAGGGCATCTCTGTAAGCCATTTGTGAGGAGGAAGAAGTTGCACCCATTGATCTGAGCTCTTACCAAGGGATATTATTTTCTGTCATCTGGAAGTAGTATAGACAATAAAAAGTAAAGAAATCAGATTGTAATGTGCAATGCTACCTAGTGTCTGGAAAAAATACAAATATCCTTGCAGCTGTGAAGATTACACAATCCCATGATGGCAGGGATAAAAGTCGGGTCACCCAACTCTCACCATATGGAAGTTTAGGTTACCTGAGGTAGGCTACTGCTTTGTCACAGTTGCTTTGACAAGATAAAGACACGTTAGTGTATGTGCACGGTGCAACAGGTCACCTGAGATGCAGATACTGTGGTTTGAGAGTTTAAGTGGTAAGTTCAAGGCTGCCAAATTGCAGTGCAGGGACAACTGAAGTGGTTGAAAAGCAAACTAAGCCTACAGAGCTGTCTTAAGATGCTTCCATTGGCAAACCTAAGACTGAATTTAACATGGCTGTCAAAAATAGTGTAGATATAGCTATTGAGAAGGAAGAACTAGGACAGTGAACTTTGGAGCCAGGTGTCTAAAAGATCTTAAAAGGAAGGATCTAATATTGAGAGTTTGGTTTGCAGTCCTCCTCACAAAACTTTTATAGTATTGTACACAGTGCTGGCTTACCATCAGAAACAGTCCTTGTAGTCCTAACTGGAACCAGGTTCCTGCAGGCAAATGCAATCCTGACAATAATATATATCTGCTTTTTTGGTTCTTTTCATCATAGCGAGGGCACTTCGTTGAGGCCGTGCATAGCCTAGATCAGTGCAATTGTGTATGAGTTGAAGCAGGCTATATTTGATAACCAACATTGCCTTGAGGTTACTCTGTTTAAAATAGGATATTATTTAATATTATTCTTTGATCAGTTCCCTCTGCTTCAAAGGTAGATGCAGAAATCAAAGTTGAGAAGCAAGGTTTTGCTGTGAATCTCAGATATGTTTACAACTTGTAGTACAGTTTGACTGTTGCTCTGCAGAGATAACTACCAGAGCTGAAGGGACCAGGCCAAGTAGTGTTCTTCTTCTGGAGTAGTTGCCTCAGACATGATGATTCTTGTTCCTTGTTATCCACTGTTAGAAAACATTTTCCACTAGATAAAATTTATGCATTATAATGGTCTTTAGTCTTCTAATGAAAAATCTGTGAAAGTGTTTTACATATATTCTACAATGCTGTTTTGGGTTTTATCTTATGTTTTTCAAACATTCTAGATAACTTTCTAGATTTATTTTTTTAAATATAAAGAGTCTAAATAACGAGAAATCATTTTAAAATAGTCTTGCTTCTAGACTTGATAACATTCTGTCTTCAATACCTGCACCACATAAAACATAATTCTCTTTTTAATATATCTTTCTCAGATGAAAAGAGCTATGCAACCATTGTATCCATGTCCCCAGTACCATCTTAGGCCCCAAATTAATTCCTGTCAGATTTGGCTAGAAGTGGAAATCGTGGAAATTTGAAAGATATCTAAGGTCCTATAGTTTCCATATTGTAAGATCTTCAGGAAGGAGCTGCAACCTAAAAATCAGCTGTTATCTGGACCTCAGAACGTCCATGCAGGAAAAGAGCAACATATATGTGCAAAATTGCTTAAAAAATGTTTGTAAACTATATATCTATGGTAAAGCCATCAGTTACTTTATTAATTACAGGGTACATGCAACAGCTTGTTTAACTTTCAGTGGTGTTACATCTGCAGAACTGACTCATGCTTAACCATGAGAAAGAATAGCACAGCTAATCTTTTTCATGTTCGTATGTTGCTTGCGCATCATTCTGTCATTTGCCTACTCCTCTCTCTGTAGCTCCTCTTGTTTCTGATTCTGTCTTGCACTTCCACTGCAGTATGGTTTTTGAAAACATGAATGAGCTGCTTTCGAGTGTATTTCAACAGCCTTGCAATCACAGAATCACAGAATCACAGAATAGTAAGGGCTGGAAAGGACCTCAAGATCATCGAGTTCCAACCCCCCCGCCATGGGCAGGGACACCTCCCACTAAACCATGCCATCTAAGGCTATGTCCAACCCCACCTTGAACGCCGCCAGGGATGAAGCATTCACAACTTCCCTGGGCAACCCATTCCAGGGCCCCACCACCCTCACAGTATAGAACTTCTTCCTCAGATCCAATCTAAACCTCCCCTGTTTAAGTTTAAACCCATTACCCCTTGTCCTCTCACCACAGTCCCTCATGAAGAGTCCCTCCCCAGCATCCCTATAGGCCCCCTTCAGGTATTGGAAGGCTGCTATGAGGTCTCCACGCAGCCTTCTCTTCTCCAGGCTGAACAGCCCCAATCCTGCATAACAGAACTGTAGAGCCATATATAATTATTTCTATGGTTTTCTTTTCCTTTGTTCATCTCTAAGTGTTCTAGATAAGTATTTTAAAATCTTTGTTCTGACCAGAATTCTTATTTTATGTTTAACTACTTCTAATGCCTCATTTCTCTTATGTTTCTGCAATGGTGTGGTCTGTAATTCACAATTTTGTTTCTTTCTTGTTTCATTGGGAATTTCACAGTCTGCAGTTTCCTTTGATTTCATTACACAGTAGCACACATCACTTTAAAGCATAAACCATTATGAGATTCTAAACTAAATGTCCATTTCTTTTCCAAGGCTAAAAAGGAACAATATTACAATATTAAGAACGAAATATTAAAGAACACATTTTGTGTTTCTGTGTATTGTATAAACAAAGCCTGATGGATTTTTCATGTGTTTTAGGTGACACCTGTCAGGGGGAGTAGGCTTTACTTAATTCATTAAGCGTATTTATGAAGACATTATCTTTTATCTGCAGTGGATGTGTTACCTCATGAGGTCAATTCAGACCTCCTATGTTTAAATAATTCCATGATGGATGTTCAGACGTACCCATATCCTTTTCCATTTTGCCTTTTTGCAGTTTGTGCCTTTGGATGTTCAGAAACTGTTTAAAAAACTGACATTCCCACTGTACCAGGATTAGGTGAGACAGTTAATAGCTGTGTACCTGCTCCAGATAAATATTCTGAGAGCACTAGTAAAGTAAAACATTCTGGTCAAGTTATTCTGTTGCTTAATAGTAAAAAAAATGATGTTTGCTTGATTTAAATAATGCAAAATTCTGTTTTAACTTTGCTTTCCTTAATCATAAATTCAGTCGCTTTTTTTTTATATTATGTTGCATAACTCTTATATTAGCATAGACTTTTTACTATATTTCACAAAAAATAGTTAGATAAGGCCATGATCTTAGTAAAGTTCTTTTAAAAAGAAAAATGCCATTGTAATTTCACTGTTCATTAACTACTTCCAATTCTTAATACCGTGAAGAGCTTCTACTTTACCTTTTTGCAAAATATATGAAAAGTGCATTTTATTCCTCTTCTTTTGTCCTAATTATTTTTTTTCTATCTTTCTATTTAGCAAAGCATATGAAGAAATTGCAGCTTTGTACCCAGATTTGTTTCAGCCTAGTGGAACAATTTAGTTAGGCAAATGGTATCTTCAGAGATAGTTATTATCAGAAGATAATGTCAATTTTTTAATTTACTCCTAGTGTTTTTCATGAAATCTTCCTGGGTGCTTGATGATGAAGCTTTCGGATTTTTGAAGACGATACTAAATTGCTACTAAAAAGTTATGGGGATAAATTGTTAGTTTATAAATCTAACCTTTCTTCTGGTCTCGTGTTGAAGGTACAGCGAAAGAACATAAACTTCATATTATGATGATGAATGTAAGAAATAAGAGATCATAAAATGCCATGGATTGCACTTTTAGATCTCTCCTATTATCAAAATCAGAGAGATTTACTGGAAAAATATCTTTGTTAACTCGTTTTCCTTCTTGGGAAAAAGATCTGTATAATAGGTTCTGCGTTTGTTTGTTTTACATTGTTTTGAATCCCTCTTCCTGTCCATTGTATCAAAAGTTAAGTTGAAAATGAAAGAAGTTGCACTTTTTCCTTACCCTCTGCTTCTCCCCCTCCATGACAGAAAGGTATCCTTTAGTGTGTCCTGTGCATTTCCAGAGCAGCATGAATTTATTTTGACAGCAAAACTTCTCTTTCAAGTGTTGAACAGAACGGATGACTGAATAGCGCAAAAAACATTCAATAAGGGAAGCCACTTGGAATTTTGGAGACCCAAAGTGTTTCTTGCCCAATGGACTTAGCTTTTATTGAGGACAGTCATAAATAACTTTAAAATATTCCAGTGTGATAGAATGGAGCTGCAGATTAGGTCATTATGGAATTATAGCTCCCTTGCTTAATGATTTTACAAAATTGCCTGGCAATCCAACAAAGAGAAGGAGCACAACGTGGTGAATGCAGGCTAATTAAACCAATAATTGCTTCTTGTTGTGTTCCCAGATAATGTGCCCCTGATAATTTTAAATGAAGTCTTGAAGCTGACTTCTTGAATGAAAGGCTGTACTAGTTAAAGCTTCACTAACTCTCTGTGTGCTTAGAAACTGGCCTACTTCTCAAGGTCTCTTGCATTGCTCAGACAAATATTGCCACGGCATGCGAGAAGTACAGGAATAGCTTTCCTATGAGTCAGATAATGGGGCCCTGAATTTCTGTGCTTTTCCTCTTTGCCATATTGTGACTACATCATCTGATTTCCCTGAATAATTCTGAAACTAGAAATTAGAGGCTGTAAATTAAGTCTTTTATGTTCAGAGTTATGCCTCCTCTTTTTATTTTTTTTTTTTTTTAAGACCTAGGAAATGATGCAAACTTCTGCTCTTCTGTGTGTCTCAGGGATCCTCATGTAAATCTGGAGTAACTCCATTGAGACAGATGAGAATTTTTTTCAGTTGTATCTGTGTCAAATTTCAGTATGTGGCTGTTGACTGGAAGCTATGTTTAAAACTTGGGAAATATTTCATGAAGTCCCCAAGAATTTCAAGGTTATTCTCAAGGAGAGATGAGGAATAAAACAGAAACTTTTAATGTTGAATCTAGAGGAAGACTATTTAGCGCAAGAGTCTTCATCAGTCAATTAGATAAAAGGATTTATTCGATTAATTGCAAGTATGAACTCTGCTATGTGATATATGTTTATCATGCTATCTCATCTCTGCTAATCAATTCACATTGTTTGTTAAACAGTATGTATTTTAGGTCACATATAGCCTGACAGAACACCTGTTTTAACATGAGTTATAATTTTATGAAGCCATAGAAGTGAAAGATCTACTCCTTTATCTCAATACTACTGAATACTATATAATCTGTGTAAATATGTTCCTTTTTTCAATTAGAGATTAAGGATTTTTGCAAAAGTATTGGGTTAAAATATGTAGCCTAAAATGTTTCCAGATTTTTTTTTTTGTTCTGAATTATCTTTTCATTATCTGAGTGAAATGACATAAAAGAAAACACATGTAAGTTTTCCAAAGGGTTGCTGAACCATTATCATTGATACCTTCAAAGTTAGACAAAGTGCCTGTTGCTGATTTGGGAGCTGTGAATTGTCTCAGTGTAAGAGGAAGGTGTGATCTGTTAAACTTTTCTGAGAAGTGCAATATATGGCTTTGGATCTATAATTGCATTTCAAGAATTACCCTAAATTATTTCTTTAGGAAACTAAGCACACAAAATAAAAACATAGATGTAATTTTCAGTTTATTTCTAGCACTGAGAACCTACTTAAAATCACAGCTTCTGGAATTATAGGCTTCTGGAATAGAGATAGGTTTGTCAGTCGTTACTGATACTTCCTGTATCACAGAATATACATAAGATGTGTCCTCTGCAATCTGCTGTAATAACCTAAAAACAAAAATCAGAATCTGTTAGATCACATGAGCTAAAATTCCCATTGGTATTCTCAAAATAGTGGAAGTCAAATCTGGCAGCAGATCTTGCCTATAGTTGCTTCCATATTAATTCTTACAGTACATGTTCATGACGGAAATTGTAACTACACAGTTCGCAAAATACTCAGAATTTGTAGTCCTGTAAATTGATAAGTATACACTTAGGAATTGTGAAACTGTATTTTTAGTTGGCTTTTTAATGAGAGATGGGTCTGATATACCTTAGTTGGCAGCAACTGGGTAATGAAAAGCAATATTGCCAGTGAAGGTTTTATTTCTATTCTCTCTGTGTCTTGTTAAGCTTTACTGATATAAAACCATCTGTCTAAAAACTGTAAAAAATAGGCTGCCAACACACATAAAAGCTAAGTGCAACAAAATAATCTTAATGTCTACTGGTTGATAATTCAGTGCAATGTAAAAATGCCTGAAAATGTATGGAGAGGAAGACAGTTAAGTAGTGACAAACCTTAGTGTCCAAGTAAATGGCTGCAGTATTTATGATTTATAGTAATCACTTCCTTTTTCTTTAGTGAATATTTATTTGCACTCTGATATTATCTTAAGTTGTTTTTAAATAGCTCTGAATATTACATACAAGTATAGTTTTAAGCTTTCTTGGACTACACATGACCTAAATATAATGCAAGCCTGAAGTAATTTCTACTTTCAGTACAAATGTTGTAAGGATGCACTTGTTAGAGCAATAATGTCTCTCATACCAGAACACTGAAAAGCTCAGAGTTATATTGAGTGAACCATCAAGTAACTGACTATTACCGTTATCTCAGAAACAAGCTGAAATTTTTATCTAATGTCAGCAATTTGTCAATAAAAATGTTTTCCAGTCTGTTGGTGCCCAGTATGTTTTGAAGTAATACTGGCAAAATGAATGAGGTACTTTTGAAGTTATATGCATTAATTTATGTGAATACTTTTATTTAAATCTCTCATTGAAAACTGAAAAATTGTTGGAACTGTTTGTAAAACTTTTCATAAATCCTAGTTGTGTTTCCAAAAATGAAAACCAAATAAGTGTTGCATTATAGCTGCAAAATCATAATGCCAAATGCTTTTTAATCATGCAATAATTATATGAAGCTAATATAGAACTGTGTATAGTAGATAACATTTTCCTTTGCCTACACTGGCTAGGTATACTGAAGAATTCTTTCCATATGAAAAGATGATTTACTAAGCAGCTGAATTATTCACAGTGACTGTTAAATCAGAGCATAATCCATAAGCCATAAAGATCCAAATCCTGAGTAAGTACAAATCTAGATTTATCTCTCTACTTGGATTTCACTAACATGAATTTATAATGAGACTAGGGCAAAATATGCATTATGATTGTTCATAAATATTATGCTATATTAGTTTGCTTAAAAATTATCTGTCAGTTCATTAATTAAAATACTGCAAACAGCTGGGTACAACATTGTGTGACAAAATATATACTCTTTATCAATAAAATCAATAACTGATCAATAATGATGAATGTTACATAGGCCTTTATTTGTTGTCCCTTGCATTACAGACCCACTGCTGTTGCTTGAAAGAGGACAACGTACCAACTCAGAGGGGAAATAAGAAGCAGTAAAGCAGAAGAAGGGAAGGGATGATGGAAATCGCTGTCAGAAAATGCAGAAAAATCATTGTCAAACCTGGATCTTATGAACTGGGAAATTTTAATTTTGGCTGATGTTCATGACTAAAATACTGTAAAGTTAAGAAAAGATATCCAGTAAAACATGTATTTCCAATGTAGAATGTGATCTATGAGGAAGAATATAACAGCAAAAATAATGTATAAACAGTGACAGAAATGGAAATATACCTGAACATAGCTTTGAGATATAATTATTATTGTATCTACTTGTGTCCATACATCATGAAGCAATGAAGATTTTCCGATTAAAAGAGTTACATGAATGATTTAGTCTGGGAAATATATTTTGTACTAAAAATATTGATTTATTTCATTTTTCTGAGAGAAAATGAAGTGACTTGACAGCTTATGACTACCTTTCTCAGGCTCTGACAATAACTTTCTTATTATTCAAATAGAAAAGACACAATGAGATGGGAGCCAGATGAAAAGTGAAGTGACAAAAGTTGAGGTAATAAAGCATTAAACATTTTGGATGCTTATTTATAGGCAACTAGATTTAAAGATTTGTATGACTCTTTATGGATACAGACCTTAATCATGTGTTTAATTTTAAATTTGAAGGGTATAAATTTTAAATACATGCGCTTAAAATGTTCAACAGTGTATTTAAGATCAGTGGATATGCACACACTTGCTTTTTAGCAAGGTTTTAATATTTATTTGTATTCATTTTTAATGGTTAAGTAACAGATGGTTAGACTTAAACGATAGCTCCCCAGAGTATTTAAAATAGGCAAAGGTATGAGAAGAAATGAAAGGGAGAAGAGCAAAACAGGTGTTGTAAAGCTGCTGCTAATGGTGAGACATTGGAGGATAGGCGGATGTCTTCAGCTTCACCAATCAGTTCTGCAAAGGTGTTGACCACTTGTGAGAGATTATATGATGGGGTTTTTTTCTCTGAACATGGATGAAATATTTGACTAGGCTTTGAATGTAAATTGAAAGGAGAGAAGTGAACTGGCCCTTTTTCATTCAGTCTTGAAACTACATTAAAAAGATTGCCACCTGTACTTCCAAATATTGTTCATATTTTTAAATAAAACTATTTGTACATTTATTTGGAAGCTGTTTCTTTTCAAAACTGCCAGCAATACTTGGGCCTTTTAAGAGTGTTTTCAACCATTTCATAATGGCACTTAACAGCAAATATATATGGCATTTTTAACATATTAGATGGAGGAGAATATTTGACAGACTGACAGAGTTTAATGTGTTGGCCCCTGTGAATTCGTATTTAAAATATGGCTGGTTAGAATTAGAGAGTTGCTTATTTACATCACTTACATGTATGTCTGGTGTGTTTAAGCTAAATATTGAAGTTATTTAAATAATTTAATGTAAGAAGTTGTACAAAGCGTCAACAGACATTTCAGTGTGGACACAGTCTCCTACTATTGCAGCTATGCAGCTTCAGGATGGCAAATGGCATCTTCCATGTAAAAGACTGCCAAAGCTGTCATACTGTCAGGTAACTGGCTTCTTGACATTATCTACCTGGATTTGTGCAAAGCGTTCCACACTTGGCCCATGGCATCCTTGTCTCTAAATTGGAGAGACATCAATTTGATAGGTGGACCACTAGGTGGGCAAAGAACTGGCTGGATGGCCGTACGCAAAGAATTGTGGTCAATGGCTCAATGTCCAGCTGGAGACCAGTAACGAGTGGTGTCCCCCAGGGATCGGTGTTGGGACCGGTCTTGTTCAACATCTTTGCGGGTGACGTGGGCAGTGGGATTGAGGGCGCCCTCAGCAAGTTTGCTGATGACACCAAGCTGTGTGGTTCAGTTGATACTTTGGAGGGAAGGAATGCCATCCAGAGGGACCTTGACATGCTTGTGGGGTGGGTTGATGCCAACCTGATGAAGTTTAACCATGCCAAGTGCAAGGTCCTCCACCTGGGTTGGAGCAATCCCTGGCAGAGCTACGGGATGGGCAGAGAAAAGATTCAGAGCAGCCCTGCAGAGAAGGACTTGGAGGTGTTGGTTGATGAGAAAATGAACATGAGCCAGCAGTGTGCGCTTGCAGCCCAGAAAGCCAACTGTATCCTGGGCTGCATCAAAAGGGGCATGACCAGCTGGTCGAAGAAGGTGTCCCTCTACTCTGCCCTCCTGAGACCTCACTTGGAGTATTGTGTGCAGTTCTGGTGTCCCCAGCATAAAAGGGACATGGAACTGCTAGAGCAAGTGCAGACGAGGGCCACGAGGATGATCAGGGAACTGAAGCACCTTCTGTATGAAGCTAGGCTGAGAAAATTGGGGCTGTTCAGCCTGGAGAAGAGAAGGCTGCGTGAAGACCTCGCAGCAGCCTGCCAGTGTCTGAAGGGGGCCTATAGGGATGCTGGGGAGGGACTCTTCATTAGGGACTGTAGTGAGAGGACAAGGGGGTAACGGGTTCAGACTTAAACAGGGGAAGTTTAGATTGGATATAAGGAAGAAATTTTTTACTGTAAGGGTGGTGAGGCACTGGAATTGATTGCCCAGGGAAGTTGTGAATGCTCAATTCCTGTCAGTGTTCAAGGTGGGTTGTACAGAGCCTTGGGTGGCATGGTTTAGTGTGAGGTGCCCCTGTCCATGGCAGGGGGGTTGGAACTTGATGATCTTAAGGTCCTTTCCGACAGTAACTGTCCATCAGTTCCATAGCCCCATCATAGAAGGCTACCAAATTTGTCAGGCAGGATTTTCCCTTAGTGAAGCCATGCTGGCTGTCACCAAGCACCTTGTTGGTTTTCATGTGCCTCAGCATGCCTTCCAGGAGAATCCGCTCCAAGATTTTGCCAGGCACAGAGGTGAGACTGTCTGGTCTGTAATTCCACGGTTCGTCCATTTTCCCCTTCTTGAAAATGGGGGTTATATTTCCCTTTTTCCAGTCTTCGGGACCTTCACCTGACTGCCATGATTTCTCAAATATGATGGATAGTGGCTTAGTAACTTCATTTGCCAGCTCCTTCAGGACCCACGGATGGATTTCATCCGGTCCCATGGACTTGTATATGTTCAGGTTCCTAAGATGGTCTCAAACCAGACCCTCTCCTACAGTGGGCCCAGGGTCTTCATTCTCACTGTCCCTGCATCTGCATTCCAAGGCTTGGGCGGTATGGTCAGAGCATTTGCCAGTGAAGACTGAGGCAAAGAAGTCATTAAGAACCTCAGCCTTCTCTAAATCAAGGGTAGCCAATTCTCCCAATAGCTTCTGGAGAGGACCCACATTGTCCCTAGCCTGTCTTTTATTTGCAATGTACCTATAGAATCCCTTCCTGTTATCCTTAACATCCCTAGCCAAGTTTAATTCTAAGTGGGCCTTAGCTTTCCTAACCTGGTCCCTAGCTTCCCGGACAACATCCCTGTATTCTTCCCAGGCTGCCTGACCTTGCTTCCACCTTTTATAAGCCTCTTTTTTCCTTCGAATTTTCCTCAGCAGCTCCTTATCCATCCAAGGAGGTCTCCTGGCCCTCCTGCTAAACTTCCTTCTAGTTGGGATGCATCGCTCCTGAGATTGCAGCAGGTGAGCCTTGAATAGCAACCAACAGTCTTGGGCCCCCCTGCCCTCTGGGGCTGTATCCCATGGAACCTTACTGAGCAGGTTCCTGAAGAGGCCAAAGTCTGCTCTCTTGAAGTCCAGGGCAGTGAGCTTGCTGCACGCTCTTCTCACTGTCCTGAGGATCTCTAATTCGACCATCTCATGATCGCTGCAATCAAGGCTGCCCTGGAGCATCACATTTCCAACCAGCCCTTCCCTGTTGGTGAGGATGAGGTCAAGCATGGCACCTGTCCTTGTCGGCTCCTCTATTACTTGCAGAAGGAAGTTGTCTTCCACACAATAGAGGAACCTTCTGGATTGCTTGTGCCGGGCCGTACCATCCGTCCAACAGATACCAGGGTGGTTGAAGTCTCCCATGAGCACAAGGGCCTGTGAGCATGAGGCTGCTCCTATCTGTCTATAGATCGCTTCATCCACAGAGTCCCCTTGATCAGGCGGTCTGTAACAGATCCCCACAATAATGTCACCCATCGCTGTTGTCCTTTTAACCCTGACCCACAAACTCACTGTCGACTGCTCACCTGTCCCCAGACAGAGTTCCATACTCTCTAGCCTATTCCTAACATAAATAGCAACTCCCCCTCCCCGTCTGCCGGGCCTGTCTTTCCTAAAGAGCCTGTAACCTTCCATTCCAACACACCAGTCATAGGAGCCATTCCACCATGTTTCTGTGATGCCTATGATATCATACCCCCGTAGACGTGCACACATCTCTAATTCCTCTTGTTTGTTCCCCATGCTACAGGCATTTGTATAGAGACATCTGAGTTCTGACAATGCACATGAAATCCACAGTAATTCTAAGAACTGAGCTTGACTGGGTTTGCTGACTTTGGAAACTTTCAGGATACATAATGGCATTCTACATGTGCAAAATTTTTGAGATAATACAGGAGAAAAATAAACAAATACAGAAACTTACTAATCAGCTTTGAATAAAACTGCAATCTGGTAGTGACAGGTTTTCATCTATTCAAATACTAACATGCAACACCAAGAACTGCAAATAACTAACTGAAAACTCAGAAACTTCATTCCTCTTTTGCCTCATGCATCTTAGAGATAAGAATGTTCACTTCCTGCCCGAAATCTAAGAAATTTACAGATCTTGTTACATGGTTTTGTGCTATATATATCAAATATTAGGCAATTATCTATAGTCCATTGAATTAATTGGATCTCCTTCTGCATAAGCAAGATGAAAAAAGGGAAGTATGTGAAAAAAAGAAGAATCACTCCCTTTCTTGTAAAACTATAACTATTTCTGTTTAAATACTAAAAAACATGAAGATACTGAAGATTAAATACTGTCTGATCTGTGGAGAGGCACAAAAGCAGGATTAAGCATTGAGACTGAAAAACAGATTCCTAAATTATTAAGAATTGTATTATCTTTTTTTTTATTTTATGGTTTCTTACTTTTTTGTGTATGAATTGGATTGAAAGTCTGACATGAAACTAGAGCTATAAACTTACATGATTTCATAAAGCATTTGGAAATTCACAGGGAAAGTCATTGCTACTTTAATCCCTAGAAATTTCTCAGTAATATCTTCTGTGCTCCAGAGTTCATAAAAAATCTCCTAAAATCTTCTACCTTTCTTTCCAAACTTTAATGCAATAGCAAAGCAACAATTACATTAATAATAAATCAGTGTAACTGGGCAATGTATTACTTTTCAGTGGTTCTCTTGGTAACACCATTTGATATGAACAAAGTGTCAGAATCTTCCCCATAATTACCAGCTTACCATTTTCTAAAGTAAAGAGATATACAATGAATTATTAATTACTGTGCATCCATCCATGCTTATAGCCTACTGAGCTGTAGATTTACAGTCTGCTTGCTTCCCATTTATTTTTGTCTGCAAATCAAACCAATTATTTTTTAAAGCAGATAATCCACATGTGGAATAGATAGGGTTTAGAGTTTGGTTTTGTTTTTTGGGGATTTTTATATATATTTTGCCTAATAATTTATTTGTTTAGGAAGTTTCTGGATTATGATTCCAGATAGTAGAATCAATTCTGAATTCTCCCTAAGACAGCAGTTTACAACAGGTTTCAAGTTGTCCTACATTGCTACACTGTGTTAGATCTGAGCCTCCAGCTGATTCAAATAATGGAGGTAGTATATATAGCCACATTTGTTGATTCCCCTATATTACATGGATCTAAGACAAACAGAAAGAAACAGAAACCCAGAAAAACCCAGTGGGAATTGAAAATTGAGTCACTATAATAAATATACTACAAATGAAAATTTTGCATGCAAATATAGACATTTTGTTCTTCACATGTTTTATTTAAATATGTAAAATACCCATCACTTGGGTCTTCTGGTCATCTGATATATATCTGTCAATCACATTTATTTACATTTAATTTTCATCTTTTCACTGCTTGTAATAAAATAGGCTTTCTGTGAGGCCTGCTGTGGTTCGTGTGATTCGAAGGTGAGTATATTTAGATAACAAAACCAGAGTAAATTTTTTTAGGCAATTGCTTTGTGCACCTATTGTTAGGATGTTAGAAATGTTAGCAGGCTAAGGCAGATATATTCTCTAATGCTTATAATCTGACAATTTTTTATCCATTATGCATTCTGAATATATTCAGAACAACCTACACTTTCCTTGCAACATTCATTCATGAGTATTTTTTCTAAGTGGTGAAGAATTACAGGGTATTTTTATGCAGTTCTTGGAATAGTGAATAGTTACTTTCCTTGGTGATATCTTTTTGCTAGGGAAGTTTTAGGTCAGAGCTGAACATGACCTATTCAGCTATATTCTTTTTACCCTCTAAATGTCAAATTTAAGACACATCCTAATGCTTTGTCATTCAGTCATACACTGTGCATATAGAACAAAACTACAGTAAATTTTCTTATAACTTCTCTGAACTGCCATTGAACACAAATTTTGACTTCTGGCCATTCCTGCTCCATGTACCTGCAGTTAAAGCAATTGCTGTGGTAATATTTGTAGTTTCATATCCATCAGCTCCAAGGATCTGGTGTCATTCCTTTCTCTACTGAACAAAAAGACCTTAAAGCTATACAATAAATGCTTTTCAGGATTATCACCCTGCCTTAATTAGTAATATATTCCACGATAAATTTACAGCTACCTCCACGAATGATAATGAAATGAAAAGGGCTGCAGAAAACACTCCTGGTGTAAGTTTTCATTTTCAACCCAAACTTCTATATTCAACATATTTGTTGTCACAGTAGCCAAAGGAAATAGTAACACCACCCCTGCTAACATTTTTATTGCTTGCTTAATATTACATTGTCTGTGAAAGTTTTTGTTATGTAGTATCGCGTACTTCGCTCATTACAATATTTATGCCTTTGCAGGATGTGTGCTTTGACATAACTTCAAGTATTTCTCTGTCTGTATTCCTCCATCTTCTATAGGTGTTTAGGTTTGTATTCTTAGATTATTTTGCTTAAATACAGTAATTTCCAACATATCAGTGCATCTTGTTTGAATTCATGTGTTCATTCCAGTGTAAAAATGTGTTAGTCATAACTTTTTATCTCAGTTACATCTCCATTCTAGCTAAGATATCAGTAGCTGTGAAACTAGAAGCTAGCTGAAGCTCAGTTTTAGACGCTCCTTGTTTGAGACATATTGCCAGACTCTTATCCAAGTGTATAATATTGTGGTTCACATAAATCAGTGTATTCTTGCTTTTAGACGATCAAATAGTTCCTGAAACCAGGATTCTATGCCTTCTTTGGAAAAAATACTTCAGTTGTACTCATAGCTAGTTTTATCCATGCGATTTTCAAGGTCTGTGCAAGTTACGTATAGCAGACTTCTTGGAGCACTTTGTCCAGAAATGCAAACTGCCACAGAATGTGTTAAGGGCATACATGTGGGAGTACAGCACAGCAACTCTGTGCTGTACACTGCCTTCTGCCTGGCTTAAGTGGTGTTTGAAGAGTCTTGTTTCAAAAATTCATGTTGTGGATAAAGTCCAAACCAAAGCTCAGTGGAAGTGTTGAATGTTATGTTCTTTTAGGTTAAGAAGGGAAGAAGCTATTTTCAAAACTTGTGCCATGACAGTATCTTTTCCTTAGTCTTAAATGCATTGACTTAGGATGAATGGTATGAACTCCATGTACTGTGCTTGCAAAGAGGATGCTTTGGGTTTGTTGTTGCTGGGTTTTGTGGGTTTTGGTTTTTGTTTGTTTCGGTTTGGGTTCTTTTGTGTGTTGGTTTGGGGTTTTGTTTTTGTTTGTTCATTTTTTCTAAGAGAATATCAGTATTGTATTGAGGCTCCAGGACAGGCAAAATAAAAGAATTGTCACTGTAGTCCTGCAGTATACACAGCAGTGTAATATGGAATTCTGTATATTGTTTTGTTTATTGGTTACCTGTTGCACTTTAGGATTTCTTGAATGTTACCAGAGTAACACCATGCATTCATATAGGCTGGGACCAGATTGGCTAAATTGGAGGTTGCTGATAAGGGTGTGGGGGGTGAATGTTACATTGGAGATGAGCTAATAGGAAGTTCTCACTTCAGTTAGACAAGGTGACCTTCCTACAGTTAGGAGATTCATGAGCAGGAGATCGAAAAAAAACCCAAAAAAACCTCCTCTTTACCCTAAGCACTGTTGCTTAGCTTGGACCTCCGATACTGGGGCCCAGTTTGGGAAGCACATGAAAAATTTATGTAGGGTCCAGTAGAAAGGTGCACCTCCTATGAAGAAAGAGGCAGCAAGAATATTCTGTTCTGTTCTATTCTGTTCATTCAGGGGATAGTGATGCACAGGAGGAGTTTACTTGGAGGAGTTGTGGTATCTCCATCCCTGACGATTTTAATGACTTGGCTGGAAAGCCCAAGGTTGATGTGTGCTGCTATTGATCATAGCACAAGTTTTCATTTTCAACCAGCGCTTCTATATTCAACAAATTATAAACACCTAGTATCGTGACTTCTTTCAGGGTGCTAAATAAATTTGTGTCTTTTAGAAATAAAACCAAGACAGTTATTGATTTTTAGAATATGAAAGATTTTTCATTTTTATATTAATGAGTGCAAAAATAAATGTTGTTTGTCTGTGAAGTTTTAGTACTGTAGAATGTAATGCCATAAAAAATCCAAAGCCTTTTATTCTTGCAAGAAACTGGTCGTCTAAAATTCTGACAGCTAAATTTTTTTCCAATTTCTACAGGGTAAAATCTTGTGCCAAAAACATAATGTTCTCTGGAGAAAGACAAGCATATGCTTAGCTTTGTACCTATTATACAATAAAGGAAGGTAAGTAGAAAATAGTTCTTTTTCTTTTTTTTTTTTTTCCTGTTTTTATGATTTGTGTAACTGCTGCTTATGCAAACTATATTTTTTAAAACCTTGTGTGTCATGTGCAAGAAAAATACTAATGACGGTGGTAAGAAGTGATTACCTCTTCGCTTACCCAACCACTCCAAGAAAGAGCTTCTGAATGTTCATATTTCTCCCCCCCCTTTTTTTTCCTGGTATCAGTCGCAAAACTACTGTTTCATCATACAGCTTTTTGGTCTGCAAAGTGCTGACACTGTTCTGATTGTAGGGGCATGGAAAGGTGGGTGACTCAACATTTAATAAAGATGCACCTTCATGCTCAAATTTTGCAAGTGTATTATTTGAAAATTATTCAAATTACTTTCCACTTTTCTGATCCATTTTTCTCCCCCAATGACCAATTATAACTTTTTATTATTGAGTGGTAAATGTATCCCTTATAATTAACATCTCTTTCTGGTTTGCAGAAGGTTTGGGAGGCTGTAAATTTGCCATTTGCTCACAGTTGCTGTGTCAGCTCCATTATGCTGATGTCATAAATAGATTTAATTAGTAGAAGTCACAGATAGTGCAAAAAGGGAATGTTCCCCTTGATATATAGTTAGCAGGAAAAGAATATAATCCATATAGACAATAATAAGAATCAAGATAAAAAAGCCCCATGTGGGATACAATTTTGTGATATTGTCCTCCACTGTAACTTGGTGTATGAACACAGAGAAAATGTGTGAACAGTAATTTTCTTTCCTCATGCTGTTGTTGAAGACTTCAGTACTATTTGGCTAAGGTCCTATTATGAGACTAAATATTTATTTCTAGTAGAAAAAGGAAAGTGGAAAAAATATGTAAGAGGAATCTTAGAGCAGTTTATGAACCCCAGATTCACTTGCCATACATGTTTTCCTATGCAAGCTTATGGTCAGTTAGCTGAAGTTCAGGAAACCTGGATTTAGGCTCCTGAGAACAGAATTAGGAGGCAAACAAAACTAAGACTTTAATGTGGACTGAAATTAATGTTCATATTGTCTGAAAAGGTGTTATATAGACAGGATAATTCAATCCAGCAGCACGGTTCTTACCAATGATTTATCCTCAGCTACAGCTGAGCATAAGGACAGAAGTATACTTACCTTCTACTTCTTAACTTCTCAATTTAGATTAGTGATTAGATTAGATTAGATTAGATTAGACCTAGATTTAGTGTACCTTTCTCTATTCTTGTGGCCAAAACAAGAGATGTTTTCACAGTGTGGTCAATAGCTTTTCTCTAGGAGCCCCCACACTCCTTTCTTGTTTTCTGCTTGATAATTTTGCAGGGGAGGGGTCCCCCTCAAAAATAAATTTTCCCTACAAATAATCTTTTTTAAGTTGCTCAGTTTTAATGCAGTTATAATAATTGTATTTTCATGTCCAATAAGATGTTATATGCATACTGACAATTCATCATGTATCACGTGTAGCATTTCTTATTAATAACTTTATTCTCTACAATAGTCCTTACACCTTACAATGAGCTGCATAATAATTCCTCATCTATAAAATGGGAAGAGTTTTTCAGGTATCTAATGCATAACTATGTGACTATATTCTGATAATTGTGTTCTACATTTTACATTGATGTCGTTCTGCTGCACTCCGCAATTCTTTTGAACTTTATTTATGTTTCAGTCGGTTTAGATGAAACACTAGTGCATGACTTTGATGCAGTTACTCTGATCAGGACCTGTGTTAGCATGTATGTCCATCTTTTCACTTTCTGCTACTTGGATTAAAATCTACTATATCAAGTTTTAATGATCCATTGACCTCTGAAATTGCTAATGTCTAACAGAAGAACAGAGAAACCTCTTGTCAGGAGTATATTTACATAATGCCCCAATGACAAAGGATAGACAGTGAAAGACTGCCTATACTTCAAGTAATCATGAACTGTTTTAGCTTTGTCCTTGCTTTTCTATTTTCAACACCGCTGAAAAAGTTGGAATGGCTTCTTTAAGATTTACTTTAGGGAATATTTCCAAAACTGTAAAGAAAATTCTATGTTTAGCCTGCTTATACTCTTCACAAGCTTTACTCTTATGCATTTTTTATTTCTCTCTTTGTTTTTTCTGCTGTGGTGGGTTGACCCTGGCTGGATGCCACTTGCCAACCAAAGCTGTTCCATCTCTTCGTTCCTCAGCTGGACAGCAAAGAGAAAATATAACAAAAGGCTCATGGGTTGAGATGAGGACAGGGAAAGATCACTGGCCAAATAATGTCATGGGCAAAACAGACTCAGCTTGGGAAATGAGCTTAATTTATTACCAAACAAATCAGAGTAGAATAATGAGGAATAAAAGCAAAATCTTAGAACACCTTTCCCCTACCCTCCCTTCTTCCCAGGCTTAATTATATTCCTGATTTCCTCTACCTCCTCCACTCCAGCAGCACAGGGGACAGGGAATGAGGGTTGTGGTCAATTCAAGGCTCCTTGTCTCTGCTGCTCCTTCCTCCTCAGGGGAGAACTCCTCACACTCTTTCTCTTCTCTAGTGTGGGGTCCCTCTCATGGAGGGGCATGCTCCATGAACTTTTCCAATGTGAGTTCTCCCCATGGGCTGCAGTTCTTCACAGACTACTCCAGTGTGGGTCCATTCTATGGCAGAACAGTCTGCTCCAGCATGGGGTCACAAGTCCTGCCAGCAAACCTGCTTCAGTGTAGGGTCCTCTCCCCATGGGGCCACAGGTCCTGTGGGACCCTGCTCCAGCGCAGGCTTCCCACTTGGTCAAAGCGTCCTGTAGGCATTGATCAAGCATGTGGGTCTCCTCCCCATGCTGCAGGCAGATACCTGCTCCACCATGACCCTCCATGGGCTGCAGGGAGACAGTCTGCTTCACCATGGGCTGCACCATGGGCTGCAGGGGAGCCTCTGCTCCAGCACCTGGAGCACCTCCTCCCCTCCTTCTGCACTGACCTTGGTGTCTGCAGGGTTGTTTCTGTCATGTATTTTCAATCCTCTCTGCACTGCAATTGCATAGTTTTGCTTTTCTTTTCCTTCTTCTTAACTCTGGTATCCCAGAGGCAGTACTGCCTTTGCTGATGAGCTTGGCTTTGGCCAGCTGTGGGTCCATCTTGGCACCAACTGATATTGGCTCCAATGGATGTGGGGGAAGCATAGTTGCAGCAGCCAAGGATTCAGTTTAAGAGGTTTGCCATTTATAAGTTCTACAGAAAAATAGATTCTATAGTCCTTTGCAGTTTATATTATTCACAGTGGTTACTTATCTAAAGGTTAAAGAAAGATCTCTGCCATTTAATTTAATCTGCAAAAGTCTAAAAAAGACTTAATGTTTAGTTGATAAATAGGTAACTACAATGCCAGTCACAAATTCTGGGACAAAATTATTATAGAGCACTATTAGCTCCTCTCTTTTCTTTCCCCTTCCTCAGTCTGTCTCATTCTATGGCAACATCTAAAAAGTAAGCAATTCCCTTTTGTTAGAGTACAGTACAGAGTACAACTGGTTAAAACTTAAGGGAAGTTTAGATTTGATATAAGAAAGAAGATCTTTACTGTAAGGGTGGTGAGGCACTGGAATGGATTGCCCAGTGTCGTGGTTTAAGTCCAGTCAGCCACACAGTTTGCTCACTCACTCCCCCGTCTTTCTTCCCCACAGCTCTCGGGGGGATAGGGAGGAGAATCAAAAGAATGCAACTCCCACAGGTTGAGATAAGAACAGTCCAGTAACTAAGGTATAACACAAATCACTACTGCTACCACCAATAACAATAATGACCAGGGAAATTCAAGGGAAGAGAATACAATCGCTCACCACCCGATATCAAGCCCGACCCAGCAGTGAACCCCCAACTCTTCTGGGTCTTTGCCCTCTGTTTTTACATCCTGGGCATGACATGCTGTGGTATGGAATACCTCTTTGGCTAGTTTGGGTCAGGCATCCTGTCTCTGCTTCCTCCCAGCTTCCCCTCCTCCCTGGCAGAACATGAGACTCAGAAAGTCCTTGGTCAGACCAAAACATTTTAAGCAGCAACTGAAAACATTGGTCAGCGTTGTTCCCAGGCCAAAAGTTAAAAACACAGTGCTGCACCAGCTACCAAGAAGGAGAAAAATGACTGTTGCTGCTGAACCCAAGACATTCAGGGAACTTGTGAGTGCTCCTGAACACCTGGCGGTGTTCAAGGCCAGGTTGGACAGAGACTTGGGTGACATTGTTCAGTGGGAGGTGTCCCTGCCCATGGCAGGGGGGTTGGAACTAGATGATCTTGAGGTCCTTTCCAACCCTAACTGTTTTATGATTCTATGAGCATTGCAGCATTTGCTTTTATTCAGCACTGGAAAAAGAAAAGTGGCAAAATTAAAAGAGAGGAGAAGAAAAAGAAAAAATTAAAACAGGACCAACCTCCCAGTTCAGTGGACTAACAGCACACTCTTTAGAAGGAAGCTGAGAAGTGACCTTATTAGAATGTATAGATATATTATTAGGAAGGCAAAGGCACTCTAACATCCTAAGAAGCTCTTTAATCTGCCAGACAAGCACAACAAGGGTAGTCCCTGGAAGATGATGCAAACAACAAAGGAAACAACAAATGTAGGAAGTGTCTGCCATATTATAGGATTTTTTTCTATGCCATCTCATAGTATTCATAGGCAGGAAAACAACCTGTTGATCAGATTGGAGTCTGGGGATTGAATGGAACAACTGTCAGCAAATAGGGAAGTGGGATTATATAAAACCTAAAGGCTCCTACATGCACACTGAGATTAAAAATTAAATGGAGATTTTTGAAAGTTAAAGTCACCAAAAGTTTGTGGGGAAAATATCACCTCACTTCTTCACATTTTTAATTCCACAATGTATGCCATTCTGGAAAACGTTTGAGTAAAATAGGAGATATTTCTCTCAGTACACAGGCAAGAATTTAAAGGATGTCAGATTCACTATCCTGTCAGATTTTAAAATAGTTGTACAATGTAAGGTAATTGGAGGAAGTCCAAAAGAGAACAAAAAAGACTTGAGCTAGAGGTAAAATGACCTACAGAAATGAATTAGTTCAGTTATTTAATATAAAGAAAACAGGGGGAGGAGGGGTAGAGGATAGGAGAAGACTCTCAGAAGAATACACTCAGAAATAAATTATATCAGTTTCCCAAATAGTAAAAGACATTTATAATTTGAAAACTGTTTAGAGCAGGGGAATAGTACAATCTCTGTGTCCACCATGAATCAGGAAAGAATTTTCAGGTAAAAATCTTCAGTTTAGATGGTTTTGTTTTGTTTTGTTTTTTTTTCTTGTTTTGTTTGGGGGTGTGTGTGTGATTTTTTTGTTTGTTTGTTTGTTTTTCTTATAAAAAGGTAATTAGAAAAACTCCAACATACCAAAACCATGAACTATTATCCAAAGGCATAAGTAGCGAAACTTTAGGATTACTGTGGAGCCTTTGCTTTCAGGCAGACATTATTTTGAATGACGCAGACGTAGGTGATTCTCCCTTTGGACAGAAGATAAAAAGTTTACCAATGTCCTTTGCAGTTCTGATTCCAGAAATGTGTGGAAAAGCACTGTCTATACCTACTTACCAAGAAAAGAGCTGTGTGTTTATGAGGAAAGAAACGTTAAATGATTCCAATATGATCATTTAGTAATAATCAGGAAATCCTTTTTTTTTTCTGATGGATCTTGTCACATCTTCAGAATGCCATTAGCATCAATACATTCCAAAGAGAAAGTGGATGAGAAGGTACAAGGCGAAGCTATGGTTTGAAGGGAAAAGCTGTTTGACTAGTTATCTTTTCATTGTTTATTTCTTTCTTCAGTTTTTACAATGACAATAAAACAATTTTTTATTCAGTTATACTGAGCATTCCAGGTTTAATGATCCTATTAACTCTCAGATGAAATCCACAATATATTCCTCATTATTAGTTTGCCAAAGTAAATGGAAATAGTACTTTAAAATTTAATGCAGAGTATGCTTAATGTTCTACACTATTTTTATTACTGGTTAATCCTCAAATAGTACCATGTATAACATATAAAATATGTAGAATGGAAGCTACCGCCACTACCACCACCACCACCACCATCTATTCAATAAATCAGAATCCTTGATTTAATAGCTAGCAGCTTTGCTTAATTATGGTTGAGTTGAGTTCACTGGGCTGAAAATGCAATTACTTACCTTGGTACAGCATTAATAGCTCAGAGTAAAAAGTCCCTTTTTGTAGCATTTGAGAGAAACCATGGTAAAATATTTGACCGTTGACTGTTGTAGTCGGCTTGTCCTGGAAGATAACTTTAATTTATGTGTGAATGTTGCTCATATCAAATATTCCAGATAGGAAAATACACCATCCCCATGAGCACCAGTCACATGTTTTCTTATGACTGGGTAGCGAGAAAAAAAATTCTTGTTTCTGTGCTCAAATAAGCAGAACAGAATCATTCCAGCAATAGTGGATATCACAGTCAGGATTCCTTTTTTGCTGTTTGAGAGCTTCTTTTCACCTTTCTTTTTAGGGAGAAAAAGCTATTTACATGAATGACATGCATTATTGATTACTTATGGAATCATAAAGGCTCAAAATGCAACTTTGCAAGATATCAAAACATTAGTAAGTTATACATGTGGAAATTTGATGACTTGAAAATGTCAAGTATTACTAAGGTTGATTATCCATAAAATTCACAAAAAACATTCAAACAAGGTTTTGATTGGAATGTCAATATAAGGTGCTAAGTGCATACTTAAAACATGTAATTAAAATTTAATGTTTATATATTTTAAATAAAATCAAGCAAAATAAAGTAACTGTGAAAGCATAGACTTCAGATTTCTTAGCTCTAAACATCTGCAAGTACAAGTTGCACTAAAACATTGCGGATTCTTTGCTAGGTAGGGAAGACTTTATTTCATGCAGAATGTTTTAATGAAACCTTAGTGTTAGTAAATTAAAAAAGGATTGTTGAAGAAGGGACAAGATAAATCAGTTTCTTTGGGTTTGCACATTAAAAGCCAATTTGAAGGGAGTGTCAAGAAATTGATGCATTGTCTTATGCACTAAAATTTTGCAATCATTTAAGTCAAAGCAAATGCTTTTGGTGCCTTTGCTTTTGGTATGGGGTATCTGTTTTGATTTCCAGCCAAATGAATTGAATTATAATTATGCTCTGTCTTGGTATAGAAAACGTGCTTCGAATATCATGTTTTCACTGTGACATCCATGTAAGAAAAGGAACTGTGTCATATTTCTGTTTGAAGAAACTTCATGGCACTTCTGATGGCTCTCCTACAAATAGAAAGAGTCTGCTTGCTGTAAGCATGTATGGCAAATCTATGTAACAGCGAATCATATATTGTAAATTTGTACTTTCAAACATAACCTTCTTTTCTATGTCATAGCAACGTAACCTAAAAAAATATGTTATTGTTGCTGTTTTCTGGATGGTAGCAGTATACAGTGCATATCTGCGCGTAAATCCTAAAGAACAATACTGAAATTCGAAGTGGGTAGTGTAGAGGAGGAATAAGTGAAACAATAGTATGAAACTGAAGAATTTGCAGGATTATTTAAATATTTATTTTCTGATGGTAGACTATGAGATATTTCTGAATGTTTAGAATTTTTTACTGTAGAAATTTAATAATTTGTTTGGATTATAGCTATATTAAATTTAAAACTACTTTCAGCCTTGACATACATCTTCATATCTTTCATATGGCTTGATACAGGTTTATTAAAAAAAAAATTAAAAATATCCTAAGAACTTAAAGAAATAGTTCCCTCTTCTGAATATCTGAATCACAGTTTTCTATAAAATATGTATTGTGTTTTCTTATTGACTTTCAGTAAGTGTTTTCCATTTGTATCTATTTGGTCACATAATTAATATCTGCTTTCTAGAATTATTTAAAATAATATTTCAGACTGTCAGCACTTTCCTATTTAGTGCATGATCTTAACACCTGTTTTGGGGTTTTGTTGGGGATTTTTTGTTTGCTTGGGGTTTGTTTTGTTTGTATTGTTTTGTTTCTTTTGATTTGGGTTTTGGTGGTTTGGGTTTTTTCCCCCCTTTTTTTTTTTAAATCATTGAGACAAATATTTTTCTTTAACATTATGGAAGTTTATTTAATGCCATCATCAGTAATGTTTTGTCTAGGCTGCATGCATGACAGCTGATGTATTTCTGCAGGTATTATAGTAGAAATAACCTGTTATAAATCGTAGTTTCTAATTTATGATATCTACAAATTACACAGGTGACTGTTCTAACAGGCCTCACTTATCTAGCAGCACAATTAAGTATTGTTCTAGCATTAACTTCAGTGTTTTACTATAGTATTATCATCCTTGTATCATTTCCTCACCTCCATTTGGGGAAAAACATGGTCATTGGTCTAAAGAGTTTCAACACAGAAATGTTTCTGGTATAAAGTACGATTTTTTCAAAAGTCAATTTAAGCTTATCATCCATGGAAAAAAATGGCTTCACTACTGCAGTGTAAGTAGATATCTTGCCTTTCTAAACTTTTAATTTTGCACATATTCCACACTAGTCACAAAATACTACATTGGCAGAATGTTCTTGTCTATCAGAATACAGCAAGGCAGAAAGAAATGCTTAATATAGCTCAGAATATTTGATTAAATTATCTTCAATGGAAAATATTGTCTTGTTAAGTTCCCATAGGAGAACTTTTTTTTTAGTTAGTTTTGATTGAACTCTGTGAAGAGCATTTTTCAAGTTGAAGATGGAATCATTTGTTGAAACCAAAAAAGAAATTTAATTCAGAAGAAGTCAAAGCCATGTGTGTTAAATACCTGTCTAAGGCTTCAGAAATCCAATTTCATGTATTGGAAGTAAACTAGCAAGAAAAGAAAAAAAAAAAAAAGAAGTCTACAAGAAGTAAACTGGCAAGAAAAGAAAAAAAAAAAGTCTACAAGGGTGAAATGGTACATTAGTACCTGCACTATTGTTTATCCTAGCCTCTAAAGATTTAGCAAAAAAGAGAAATGTAGTCAACCTCTGTGCATCTATGAGAAAGTAAAATACATAATATAATAGGGGCATTGGAACTAGATGATCTTAAGGTTGTTTCCAATCCTAATGATTCTGTGATTCTTTAATATTGCTTTGAGATTAAAAAAAAAAAAAAAAAAATCTCATTTTAGAAAATGTTTAGAAAGGTTTTAGTTGTGATAAATTGTCATTTTTATCATTAATAACTTTTCACCACTTAAGGCTTTGCTTGTGACAGAAAGAAAAGAACTATTTGCATATAAAAGAAAGAACAGAATCACTATGCTTTTTATACTGTAATTTAAATTTTGACTCCATATCAATGTCCTCTCAGAAATAAAATTAATATTATTGTATATTGATATTTTTATACATAATATAATAGATAGTATTCTATATCAGTCGATGGAACATATTTTATAAACAATTCTATGCACATTTCATACATAATTTCTCAATAGAGTCTTATCTCAATCAAAGTTGGGCCATAAATATACATTGTTGTGCATGAGAAACAAAAATACTCAAAAAGTAAATGTATTATTTTAACACAAAGTCATTGTATTAGATTGACCATAGTAATTCAGTTTACCTATTGTGTTTGGGAGGATGTTTTTTATTTTTTGGGTTTTGTTCCTGAAAAACAAGTGTGGTTCTTGAATTCAGGGATGAAAGATTTTCTCCATTCCTTTTGTTTAATTTAAACAATAGATTGTTTGTATCTGTTATCACATTATGATTTCTTTCCTTTTATGTGAAGAGCATACAATTCATTTTTTAAAAATTAAAAAAACCTTGAAATTCCTAAGCTAGGACTTTTAAACATTAGTTTAGTGTATGTTATTTATATTTCAGCTGTGCATATTTTATTCCAGGCATTGGCCACAGTGTCCTGGTCTGTAATAATTAATAGTTCTTTGCCTTCTCCCTGAAAACACACATTTAAGTGACATGTTTACACATACTGCTAGTCTTTTTGTAGGCATTAGAATGTGCCACCTGCATAAGGATGCGTTTGCACAGGTAAATCCCTAGCCTGCAAACATGTCCATCATCAAATCTGTATAAATACAAAAAATAATGTTGTGTTATGAAAAATAGCAGCACGAGCAAAATTAAGCTGGAGAACAAATTTTATAATAAGTCTAGTAAAAGCTGAAAATAGGTTGCTGGAGGGTCAGCTGAATTGTATACATTTGGTAATGACAATCAAGCCACCTGCCCTTGAGATCATTGACTGTATTGCATAAACTTCTAGGAGGAGTCATGAAAACTTTATACTTTGTATTTTCATTGGTAGATTAACAGCGTCAAGAAATCTCCAGTTCACTTAAACTGGTGAGACAAAACTGAAAGTAATGGACAGCTTGTGGGTTTTCTTTTCTTTTTATTTATTGTGGGTTAGTGTGAAAATATATAAGGTTTTTCCCATGGTTAACCACATAGAAGACTGTAAGAAGCCCTTAACATCAGTTTGTAGCAAACCAGATGATTTGATCTCAGAATCTGTAAACACGCCAATCAGCTTCATTTTGTGGGTTCAGTTGAGAATGCAGCTAAGACATTGGCAAATTAAAGGTTAATCCTTCAGTTGAAATGCAGGAATATTTCCCCACTGCCTGCAGGTGGGAGATGAATATGGTAATTGGGCAAGCCTGACTTTCCAGTGATTTGCAGGTGAAAGTGCAACTGGTGATAATTGAAGGCTAATTACCTTTACCTGGCAAGTGGGAACCAGATGCTCTGAAGCAAGAGAGAATTTGTTCTGGTAAGATCTCTTGGGTGTGGAAGGAAAAAGGGAGTATGTTGGATTGTACTTTTTATTCTGCTTTTTTTTTTTTGTTTTGATACAGCAGAGGACAGATATGAAGCAGTAAGCTGTAACACCTAGTTTTTGTAGGGTTTGGGGGGTCATTTTCATTTAATTTTATCATTGCTTTCCTCAAGAGGTGGAAAAAAAAAAAAGTTAGGTAGTGATTCTGGAAGTTTTTTGGCTATTTGCATGTTAGCAATATTACCATCACAGGCAATATGGCCCATTTTAAATACATCTTCTTCTGAGATGCTCATTAAAGAAACTTCTTTCAAAAGCTTCTGTCAGTGACAGCTTTCAAAGGCACCACTAAGAGTGGATCCTCAGATGGATTTAGAGTGTTAGAGCTTCTCACCTTTTTCCATCTTGCTTTCATGGTAGGATGTATTAAGTTTTACAGTTAGTCTCCCCTTTGAAGGCTCCTGGGTCCAGGGAATTTCAGGATTTTACTCCCAGACTCCTTTCCTCTTTTACAAGGCAGTCTGGTTGCTAGCACAAATCATGTCATTAAGATATTTCTTTTGTTAGATTAGGCACTGTATCACTTACCTGTAAAGTAAACAGCTCTGAATAAGGAGGAGGTAAATATAAGTCTTCTGGTGTATGCTCTGACATATTTATTCTCTGTGTCATTCATATAATATATATTTTACTGTGGTTTTACAATTAAAGAAATAAAAATTTTCTGCTTAGTCATATATACTGGTTGAGTCTACATATCATGATAATCACTTTGAATAGGTGTTGAATCTAAAAACTTCTTTTTTTCTTGCAAGGTGCTTGGGTTGCAGTCACATGGTGCAGCACAGGTGTCTACAATGAAAATTTAGGCTTTATTAGCACACAGTAGGTCTGTACTTAGGCTTCAGGTTATTTGCAGTATCCACAGGTCTAATGCTCCTTTTCTTGAGCAAGTTTATAATTGCTCAAACTTTGAAGTACTAACCAGATAAATGATTGATTTATTTTTAAACTGTTCACTTTTAAAATGTGGTTTTCTTTGACTATATTGTCTTCTTTACCTGGGCTGGTAGATCTGGCCTTATCACTTCAGATCTAACACTGAAGGTACATGAGGGGAAAGACCAGGAGCACCAGTATTTAACTTTTAAGCAGTAGTCCAGAGATTAATATATTCCTGTGGGATAGAAAGTGTGAGAATTGTGCCAGGTTAGGAAAACCAGCTTTGAACTGGAATTAGGAGAGATGACACCTTGATCTCATTTTCCAGGTTACTATCTTAAAATATAATCTATCAGTAGATTATGTTAGAAAACTGTTTCACTAATCTGTATTTTAAAAATGGTTATCCCTAAAAGTGACATTTCTTTAACTCCTCAGGTTAAATCTTATTTCAAAAGACTAGAGAAATTTGTATGTATATGTGTATATATATAAATGTATGCATTTCTTTATGTATCTGATCAAGTGAAACTGCAGATTGTCCAGTTACCAACTGGCGATCTGGGGAGCATCCTTCAGAGGTGAAGTTGATTTCCAGGAACTTTGTCTTGTTGCAGAAATGGGGAGACATTTACGGGCAGCTGGCCAGGACAAGTTCTGGCAGCCCAAGCCCATGCAAGTAGGCAGACCAGCCTTCACAGCTTTGCATTAAAATGTCAAGAGAATTGACGTGTCCTTTTGAACTTTTTTTGATTCTACTGTGTCAGCATCTTTTGCCAAAATAGCATTCTTCTAGTGCATTTTTTTATTAGGTCTAATTGTAATTCTGATTTCCATTAGAAAGAGATTGTCTGTTCTTGTGGCCATACTTCTAGAAAAAGGGAATTACAATGAGTCCTTCATTTTTATGGAATGGTATGTAAATAGAATGGTGGAATCCAATACTGTATAATTACATTGAACACTAAGTCTGATGTGGTTTTGTTCCTGTAAGTCTCTTAAGAAATATTTCACAGAAAGAAGGAATAAAAAAAGTGCTTTTGAAAAGAAGCAGCATAAATAGTAGCAACAATAGTTTATATGCATTTACTTATTAAAGCATTGGAACATTCAGATGCCCTATATGTCAGGTCAAATGGGCCTCACAGGCTGCAAGGGGGAAATCAAATTACTTTCTTCATATTACAAATACCTTACACTATAAGCTGCAAATGTTGTAATTAGTAGAGCAAATTATGAAGAAGGGCATCTTGTGAAAAACTTAGCACTATACTTCAGCTTAGGAGCTGTGTTAAGTTTACCTTGTCCTAAGGATATTATTCTGTTTTTTTTTAGTTTGTTCTGTCATCCTCTTTCTGGACACTTTATCTCTGGAAATACTCAAGAGAAGAAAAAGAGTAAGTGTTTATTTGTCACTAACATTCTGTCAAATAGCTATTTATCCAAATGTTCTTAAAGTTGCTTTATATGAGAAGGCACAGTTAGTGAATTCCTCAAAGCAGGAACTCTCACATAATGCTTCAGTTTCCGTACAATGCCTTAGCACCCATTCGGCTGATAGTCAATGATGTCTACAAATTATTTTAAATTTTCTTCTTTTCTTTGTAGCCTTTTAAAAAAGTGTGACTTTTCATCCTGTTGGTTGTTTTGCTCCATAATAGGCTTACTGGGATTTCTGTTTCAGGAAGATACCTGCTTGGTTTAGATAATCTTTTGCATTTAATTATATTTTGGCTTGCTTTATTGTATAATATCTCTTTCCACCCTCACTTTCCTTGGGGAATACTCATCTTTGATGTGTGCATAAAAACAGGTAATAAGGAAAACTGAAGAAGTTTGAAATAATCTTAAGAAATATTTTTTTCAACTCAAGCTATTTTTTCCTCTAATGTTTTGCAGTTAACCAAATTCAAATATTTGTGTAGCATAAATAATATTACAGAAATATAACTAATAAAAATATAGAACCTACTAAATAAATAGCTGGTTTAATTTTATTACCTAAGATTCAGAAAACGTTGTGGGTGCAAAGTTTTCATGTTCCTCTGCTATGTATGTATGTCCTTGAATTTCACAGATACTGAAAAACTAGTTTATCACACTTCAGTAAGTTTCTTATGTTCTTGTTTTCCAACAGTGATAACTTAATTTTCTCAGTGAAGTGTAGGAAAATGCAACATTTCACAAAACAAATTAGAACAGAAAGCAATAGAGAGGATATTTTTTTTTCTTTACAAAAAGGTTTTCATTTTTACTGCTGCTTAAAAAAAATACACTGAAATTTGAAGAGGTTTTTTTTTTTGGTTGGGTTGGATTTTTATCTTCAGGGAAGGAAGAAAGGGAAAAACAAGATTTGGTACTCCAGCAAGTGTCTCATAGAGCTCAACAGAACTGATTAAAAACAGCAAGATGGGGCCAGAGAAAGGGAAGAGCTGTTCCCTAATAATATGGTTTTGTTATTCTTTGATAAATGTTTGGTAAAAATTTTGAAATAAGCTCTCCAGCGAACTCTATCTGCGCTGTTCTTACAGTCTCTTGTCATTCCTGTGGAGGCTGCTAATAAAGCAGCCAAATGTGACCGGTTTATAAGAGAGAGAAGGAAGACACGTCTGGATAATATGGCTGGATACGGATGTGATTTTGAAAGCTGGTGTGGGATGTGCATTACCCATTTTCTGCCCAGAACTTTTAAGAGTAAATTATGTATGTGTATGCAAGACAGAGAGAGAGACCTGGCTTGTTATTTAGAAAAGAAAGAAAAAAAAAGTAGTAGCTACCCTTAAAAAATGTGGCTGCTCTCCATGGGCTGCAGCTCCTGCAGGAGTGTGAGCCTACATGGACTCTCCATAGGCTGCAGCTGCCTTCAGAACACGCCCTGCTCCAGCTTGGGGTCCTCCCTGTTGCTGGAGGTGGATTTCTGCTCCACCATGGACTCTGCTCTGGTGCCTGTCCTCCTTCTGCACTGACCTTGGTGTCTGCAGGGCTGTTCTGCTCACATTTTACTTGCTCCTCTCTCTCCTAGCAGCTGCACTTTTTTTACCCTTTCTTGTATAGATTATAGCAGTGACTTTGGGCACTGTGGGTCTGTTTTGGAGCTGGCTGTCCCTGGCTCTGTCCAACACACAGATAGTTCCTGGTTTGTTATTGAAGAGGTCACCCTACGGTCACACCTCCCTGCTACCAAAGCCCTGCTAAGTAAATCTGATAGAGTTATTTATAAGCATGATAAAGGAAAAAAAAAAAAAAAAAAAAAAAAAAGAAGCATCTTGGAAAGGTTCATTTTTCTGTTTATGAGGTGTATCAAATAGACATTATTTTACTTGTGTCATGATCCATACTTACAAATCAGTTAACCTGACAGGGACTAGGTTTTCACTGTGCTTGGTGTTATATGAGTGACTTGGCTAGCTTGCTGCTACATGACACCCGTTTACACAGCTGACTGGGTATCCTGGGGAAAAATTGTCCAGTTCATGCAGTTTAAAGTAGATCAGGATGGAATTATTAATGACACAACATTAAAAACAAGACTTGCCAAAGCATGCCTTCACCGAGATAGAGTATCACACAAATGTGACCCTACAGTGAATGGAAAACTTAATGTATGCATAAGATGGAGGGCTGTCTGGGGAGAGAGGAGCTGCTTCAGTCTGACTCACAAATCCCTAAATATTAATTCATTAAGAATAACTTTCTCAGAAAATACCATTTTCATTAATAAAATTTATTTATTAAGAAATAGAAGTAAAAAAAAAAATATATAATTGAAAGTTTTGTACTGCTTTTAACCGGGAAAACTTTAACCACAAACCAAAAGAACTTTTCTGTACGTCCATGTGTTAGAAATAGAGGTGAATAGTTTTTAATATATGCTTTAATAGTACTGCTATCTTTTTGGTTTTCAATACTGTAAAGATTTCCTACTTGCCTTCTATTTGTCCATGAGCGCCTTTGTGTATAAGGGAAGATTTTCTCTTCCTTTCATGACAATGCAGTAGTAGAGAGGCCCAAAACGGAGTGGAGCTCTGCAGTTACACTCTACAACCATGAAGCCGTGCACAAGCTGGTGATTGAGTGGAGGAGCACAGTATTCCTTGAACAAGGGAAGATTAAAGAATGTCAACTTTCTAAGGTCTCAGGAGATCCTTACATATGCAGGATACTTGTACAGCTCCCTCATTCTCTCTGAAGCTTTGCCTCCAGTCACTCTCCAGACATGTGAGCATGCCTGCGTTGCAGTCATGGCCAGTCAGAGCCCCACCGAAGCATGCTGCCCTTGGGCATATTTTGTTCAACATGGTATTACAAGGCTGGGTTGGTGTGCTTAAAGAAAAACAGCAAACCTGTTACATAAGACCACAAAACTCAGGGCTACACAGTGAATGCTGACACTGATGTCTCCTGTGTTTATCTCATCAGCTGCTTTAGATACTGATGCTCGAAGACTCTCCACTGGCCCCATAGTCTTGTGTCACAAAGAGGTCAACACCCACAAGTAGTAGCTGATGGTGTCTTTTCCATTTCCTCACAGGTTATTCCTGTTCCCTGCATTATAGGGTCCCTCCATCCCTTATGCCTGCTGCCAAAGGAGTTTATATAGCTCTGCTGCAAACTATCAATAACTAGTTTCAACTCTAAAAGGAAAAAGTAGTACTTTCCCACCACAAACAAGCAACCCCAACCCCAATATGTTTACAGAATGCCTGTAATAGAAAAGGAGGGGTGGGAGGTGTTTTTATTAACATAGTTGCATGTTTCCAAAATTTTTCACATTTGAAGGTGGTGTCTGTAGCAAAAGGATGAAAATGTTTTTAACTGTTGAACTATAGCTCAGAAAGGTGTGAGCATCAGAAGGTGATGTTAACTGGTTTATGCATGAAAATTATTTATAGTTGTTTGATTCAAATAAAATAACCTTTTTCTTCTATGACCTGAGGAACCCTCATGCCATTTGTTTCAGTTCTTCTCAGTAGTTTCTCCTTGGGAGAAGGGATAAAATCTAACTATTTGAGTTCACAATTGTACTCTGATTATGAGTCTGCTTAATTTTGGCCATTAAAATCAATATATGTTCACAACTGCAAATGCAACTAAACACATCCTTTGAATCCGCTAGCTCTTTTTGTGGATGTAAATACCATTACTTACCTCACTGAAGTATTTAGAATGCTTCAGTAATTTGTTACTGCATACTAAATGCTTGGTATAGGTCCTGAAGGTCCTAAAGTAATTAGCATAACGGGTTTGGTTTTGGGCTGGTTTTTTGGGGTTAAACTTGTTTTAAATAACAATATAACAAGGTTCAATAAATGTCCCTACTAACATGAGTGCATGGCTAAGACATGGCCATGAACCATAGAATTACAGAATGGTTTAGATTGGAAGGAACCTTAAAGCTCATCCAGTTCCAACCGCCTGCCACGGGCAGGAACACCTTCCACTAGACCAGGTTGCTCCAAGTCTCATCCAACCTGTCCTTGAACACTGCCAGGTATGGGGCAGCCACAGCTTCTCTGGGCAACCTGTGCCGGTGTCTCATCACTCTTAGAGTGAAGATTTTTTTCCAGATATCTAATGAAAGCACAACTAGGTTTACCTTTGCCATCAGCTTCAATCTGTAGCGACTTCAGTATCTTATACCCCAGTGCAAAGTGTTTAAGGGCCAAAACTTGTACGTTGTCCCGTAGAAATTACTTGCATGTACAGTCTTTCTGGGCTGACTGTGCTTCAATAACTTAATTCACAGCCAGTAGATACCAGAGCTTAGAAAGAAACATAGAAACCTACTCTATTTTGTGCTTGTTATGTTTAATACAGCAGAATATGTAACCTAGAAGTCATTAGTATGTTACTGTCCCTGTCTTTAGGAAAGCCATGTAAAAGATTAAGCAGAGAAAGGATGCAATTTATCATGGAATAGTAGACCGTGCAATGAACTTCTTTTCACAGCATTAGCATGACCATACATACACTAAGTCACATTGTTACAAAACACATGAAAGGGGGATGAGAAGCACAGTTTCATTTAGTCTAATCGTGTCTATGCCATGACCCCTCATTTCCCGAAGGGCTACCATTTGCAAAAGACTAACTGTTGCCTACTTTGCCTGTACACTTTTACTTTCAGCAGGTGGTTTCTCTAGGATGGCTGAGGCTCCACACGTTATGTGGCTACTTTCATGTTTGACTCAACTAAAGTCACATCTTTACAAACTTCTGTTAGGGCTCACCTTATTCTTCCTGAATGGTTCGTCATTTATTTGTAAAGTTGCCACAATTACACATTTTCATCAGGAAGCAAATGTGGATTTAGAATTAAGGTAAAGCTTTCTTTGTTTAAAAAAAACAATCCCCTGAAAGGTATCCATCTGACTCCTTGTATCTGATAATCACTATAAATATGTGGGAATTAATGTTGTTCGATGAATACTTTCACTCTGAATGTAATGCTGTTTCTGAACTAATACTTTATTAGAATCATCTCTGTTTGGTTGGTAGCAAAACAAGCGCTCAAGTTTAAATAGCATTTTGAATAAAAAAAATGTAGCTGAACATGACTCTCCATTTGAAACATTAGTGATAACTTTAATATATGAGATCCCTGACAGCACTTAAAAAGATACGCCAATATGTTTCTCTCTTTTTCCTTGATTAGCAGAGCTTTTCTTTTTGCATGAGAAGTGTTTGGAAAAGTGTATTAATTGTCAAGTAAGTGCATGATGTAATTCTTTTGGCATTTTCCAGGCTGAACAGGGGCTTGAATCAGCAGTACCCTTGAAAAGGAGACAGTTAACAGTAGCCTAACATTGACATTCTCATAGACTGTTGTCTGTCAAGATTTGGGATTTTTGTGTGGTGCTTCTTTTATTTATGAAGATTGGTTAGTTTCAGATACAGAAAGTGCCTGGTGGTGACTTTTGAAAAGTTAGAGTGCTCACAAAGAGTCAAATTATCTGAGGAGTTTCATTATTCCTATTCACATTGCTTTCTCAGCTGATAGCAGCTTTAATAAGCTGCTTTTCATCAAAATGAGGATTGCGGCTAACCAAGTGGGATGCAGAAGCCCAGGCTCTGTGGAGCTGCAGGTCTGTCACTGCCTGGCTTTCTCCCTGCCACACTGCATAAAATATCAGCTGTTCTCCTCGGCCATCTGTAAAAGGTTTAGAAAGGAGCAACCTTTACAAGAGTCAGATGTTTCCCAAGATGGGGAGAAGTGCACTGTGCAATTAGCAATTATCAGGTGTCAGGCAATCTCAGAATGACAAGAGTCAATTGTGTACATGGTCTGTGAGCAACTATGTCAGTGCTGGTTTCAGTATTGCTTCCCAGCCTGATGAGTGCCATGAGTATCAGCAAGGGCTTTTTGTGCTTGTGTGGTGGTGATGTCTGAGTGAGTAACTTATTTATACTAGGTGGAAGTTTTATCAGTGTCTTTTAAGACTTTCCATTAGTGGCCCATAACATCCAGGGTAACTTCAGGTTTTCCAGTTGTTTAATTGGACTTTAATTGTACATGTTAACATTATGTTCATAGAAGTAATAAGTTTTCCTCAGTAATTCCAATAAAGTTGTGAAAAAGCAGAGTTCCATCAGATAATCAGAGCTAGGGTTGCTCTTGCAGTTTCTTATCTTGAATTGGCAAGTTAACTTGTAATTTTTTTCTAGTGGGTCTGAAGGGTGTCACCGTGGGATCGCTGAATATAAACTAATTATAATTTAAATACATAATGGTACCAGCCATAATATTGTATTCTGCTATTTAGGAAATATATTTTGCATAGTGTCTCTAAAAATCAAGAAAAAAAGTTTGGAGTACAATAGCACCTTAATTTATCTCTAATCACAGTACTTTTTATCAGGTCACTTATTTCCTTCTCATTCTTTAGATTCTTTCTGTTTTTTTAGTTCTTTCTTACTTTAGACAGCTCTCAGGCTGCTGATTCTTCTGTGTTATTTCTGACTGACCTCACAAAGTGCTTTTTCTTTGGCTCGCCAATTTTGTCAGTTCCAGTAAGAATATCTGAATAGTTTATATATGAATTAACTCTAGCTCTTTGTGTCTAGGGACATTCATTACAGTTTTCAGTGCCGGTGAGCAGTCATAAAAGCATTTAACATTAATGCAAATTTAAATTTAGTTGACTAGGTAATAAATCACTCCATTTCCTCCTTCCTCCTCCCTTTATCTTCTAGATCTCTACTGCATTTGCTGTAAAGCAGACATACATCTTATTTCCTGTTACCACTCCTGCCTGATGCAATTTTAGCAAACTTCTTTACGTTTATTTTCACATTAATAACCTCTTGTCTGGCAATCAAAATACTTGATCTGAGATAGTTCTTTATTATCATTGTCATTGATATATGGAAGGTCCCTTGTAAGATTTTTCTGGTTGTATTCTATTATATCTTTGTAACAAATGTATTTGCCTCTGTATGTACTCTTTAACAGTTTGCATATAGGAACACTCCCTCGAAAACAAACCTGCCAGATATTGAGAGACACATATCTGCCTGGAAACTATTTTGTTCATCCTACTGAAATAAGATGATGAAGCTGCATTTCAGCTCCCCGTTTTCCCTCTTCTATTGCCACTGAAGGTGAGAAGTGTTTTTCTTGGATCAAGAATGAACCCTTTCCTGAAGGCAATCTATTAGGAAATCTCAGCTCCAATGCTGCACTGATGATGGGTCAGGTCCCATATGCATGTCAGACACTGCAACTGGGAAAACATTATGCAAAAAGCTGTGCTGGGCAATTGCTGCCCCCAGCTCCAAGTGATGTCCATCTCGGCTTTTTGGGGAGAATTCCAGAGGGGTGTGTAAGCTGTTCCGGTATAACTGGTCATGGGAAGGAACAGCCCAGCTGCGTTCAATGTCTTGTTTTTCACTTTATGCACATGATGAGGTCTTTGCAGCTGGAACTCTTCTAAATATTTCTGCAGCAGCGGCCACACTTTAACCAGATTTAGTTTTGACAGGCAGCATTTCAGTAAATGTGTTAATCAAGTGGCATTGAGCTTCTAGTAAACCATGCCCAGATAGTCCTTCTTTACAGAAGAAATACTGTTTGTCTCATCGTCTTCCAGGCCAGAGGTAGCAGCAGAAGGTAATGGAGATCCCTGACAAGCTCCTTAGAGCTTGAACTTCTGCTGCTGGTCACTTGAGTCAAACAAATAACATTTCTAGCAGCTTCCACACAGAAGTGTTTCATTATGTTGTCAGGCATGAAAATTGTATTGCTGCTACGTACAAATGTTTTTGGAGGAAGTGACAGCTTTTTGATTTATGTGTCTAAGATGCTAGCTGAAGCTAGTGATGATATGTGACACCAAAGAGGAGAAAAGATTTTTCACTGTGAGAGCTTAAGAAGGAAAAGTACTCTTTGTTGCTTCTCACAATCCAAATTAAGCTTTCTGTTAGGCAATATGAAGGGCATTTTAAGACTGCATAGAAAGAAAGCTCTGTTTCAGAACCATCCAAATATGACTCTCCCTATTTAAGAGAAATGTTCCATCTGTACTTAGAGGTTAGTCTTAGCTTCTTTGAACATGTACACGCTTGTGTTGAAAAGACTGAGAAGCAGCAAATGGCTCTGGTATCTAAATTCTTCCCAAAAATAGTACCTACTTTGAAGGAAAGGAAAGGAACAAACCTTTAATTTATACTAGCTTCTGTCATCTGTTCTATGATATTTGCGGGGCTGACTAGAAGGGCAAAGAGGAATAATAATAATAAAAGATAAAGAGAAAATTATTTATATAAAAGGTTGAGGGTTTTTAAAGTATGAATTAGGATATGCACTACCTATTTTAAATTATTGATCTGTTTCATCAACAGTATTCTGATGGTCTAGAGTCTCTTCTTGCTGGGCCACTTGTTTTGTTAGCTAAACCACTTCATAAATGTTCTTTCTGATAAATTTGTCTCTGGGATGATTAAAATATACCAGAGAGTTTTCAGTCTTTTACAAACTTTGTTTAGTTTAAAATGTGTGCCTTCTGTAAGGGAAAGGAAATTAGGAATGTTTTTCCTAATAGCAGGGAAAGGCAGATTTCAAACCAAAATGTATTTGCTTTGGGTCTTTTCTCTGGCTCAGTTATAGATGTTCAAATATGAAGTATCTAACACTGAAACATATTTTGGAAGTTTCTTTGTGGAAGATTTTTCATTACACAATGTATTATTTCTTTAAAATTGATTATGAAATGACATGTAATCTTTTCTGTCAGGATTTACCAGTGAATAAAATCTGACTGGGCTGGCAAAAAAAACCCAACCAACCCCTTGCACCCAAAAAAAACCCAAACCAACCAACCAGAGCAAAACAAAAAATCCACAAAATCTAAATAAACAAAACACAACAAGCAAAAAAAAAAAAAAAAAACCAAAACACAAATCCCCCCAAAAATCTATTCAATAAGTAGTGTTGTGGCTGTATTTTACTTTAAAACTGACAATTTCTTTATACTTGAAAGACTTTGAAAACTCAATACCCTGATTGGAGTCTGAAGTGAAACTTTCTTCCTTTCTTAAAGTAAGATGCATGCAAGTAAACAGCAGATGTTAAAGTTTTCAGATATTTAAGACATCAAAGTTTTCTTCCAGTAACATCTATAGGAGATTTAAATAGGTTTCTCATTTTAAAATCAGCAGGAGATATCTGAGAAACATATTGCCAAGAAAGAAACAAGACATTTACCTAGTACAAGCCAGTCAATATATTATTGTATGCCAGCAATCTGAGAAGAGCAAGATTGATACCTGAGAGGGTTTCAGCAGCAGTAGCTAGTCAATAACTAAATCCAGACAATTTTATTTGTTTCTTCAGAATAAAGATAATTTCTTAAAATGAATTTTATTACTTATAAAAAAATACATATACATATCCTGACCAAAGCATTCCAATTCAAGCATTGTGAGTAGATCTCTCTTTCTAAGACAATCTTAGCCTCCAATTCCCTAATTTGTCTCTTAACTTATGCCTGGACTGACAATTTTAAAATAAATAAATAAATTCAATAAAGAGATCCAGTCTTGTTTGAAACAATTCAAGTGGGAGAATATCTACCCTGTCCCCTGGCATTTCCTCCTCCTCCCCTTCTCCCCCCAAGTTTAATTACCTATGCTGTTTAAAGTTTGCTGTGAATCAGAGTGCAGCTTATCAGAAGAATGCAGATCTCAGCTGCTTGTATTTTCTTTTGTTGTCCCTTAATGTACTTTTTTCCTAAGCTGTATTTAAAGAGTGGGCCACAAGGGCAGAAACAAACACACATTTATTTCAGTCTTAGAACCTACCATTTGATCTTTTATTTTCCTTTAGTGGTGTATAGAGCCAGTTAAAACTCTTGCTGGTTAGAAGTATGTCTCATTGATCTTTTGGAACAGTGCTAGTTAGGACCTTTAGTTCTCAGCCAGAGTTTGGCACCATGCTGGTCACTTCTGTGCTGTGAAATGGATTTGTCACAGCAGTATTTATAAGGAGTCTTTGCTTGAAAATAAAGAGACATCTTCACCCCACCTCCCCTCCCAGAAAAGGGAGTTAAGGGGAGAGTGGGGAAGAGGGAAAAGGGCAGACTGAGAAAGACACTGCCAAACTCTGTGGGAAGAAGAGAAGTAGGGAATAAAGTGGGAAGAAAATCTGTTAAATCCAGTGATTATGTAAGAGCAACAACTTCCCTAAATGACAATATAAGACAAGATGAAAAGCATCTGGCAATAAATCCAACTTTTCAAAATGAAAACCAATGTAAGCAAACAGCTGCCATTTCCCTAAAGCTACAGCTTTTCAGAGATTCTGCCTTATTGAGTATGGAGACAGATGTACGTTCATCAGTTAATGCTGCATTTTTAAAATCATGCATCACAATGACAGAGGGGTTTCAGTTTGGAAGCTAGAAACCAGACATTTATGTGAGAATATATATAACCCATTTCCTTTACACTGTCACTGTTCTTAGAAACACATGGATAATTAGAATTGTAAATAAGCATTATAGAATTAAAATATAAATCATCATTTAAAATGTTAAAATTAAGGTTTTTTTGAATGCTTTTATTTCTGTTGTATTATAAATGATGGTTTAATTTCCATTCATTTCTTTTAAATACCTTTGAGCAAAAGCAGTGACTGCACTACTTAAAAAACCAACTTCCTGCAGCAATTTATTTCTTGTTATTATTTAATTACTTGTACAGTGAGAACTATTGTATCTTATCCTTAACATTTTTGCAGAAGAAAATAATTATAATACCTTTCTAAATTCTTTAGTCTATGTATATTTTTTTTTTTTGCTTGATGTATTAAAAAAAATCAATAGCAAATAGAGATTAAAGCATGCTATTAGATTCTGAAGTCCTCACCTCTTGCTAATGAAAGATTTCAATTCAAGTAATGCTGTAAAAGCTCAGTTAGGCTAACTATAATATAGAAAAATTTGGTTTTAATCTTGAAAGACTCCATGCTCACAGGATATTTTGTATTCAGTTTTGCTTTTCACGAAACTGTTGCATCACAAACTGGCCTTGCAGAGTGCCGCAGGTGACCATATTTACCTTGGAAATAACAGGTTTTGGATGGTGCATCCAGAAGAGAAAAGGAAAAACTGGGAAGGTTTTGGGGTGACTGAATAATCTTCTTTGAGCTGTAGTCAAGCAAAAGAGTTGGAAGAAGCTGAACAGTGTATTTCTACAGCGTACATGCATGTTCTTCTAGGCCTTTTTCTTATGGTACAAGGACTTGGGGGTACTGGTGGATGAAA
Organism: Amazona ochrocephala; assembly: GCA_039720435.1. Classification (NCBI taxonomy): domain Eukaryota; kingdom Metazoa; phylum Chordata; class Aves; order Psittaciformes; family Psittacidae; genus Amazona; species Amazona ochrocephala. Next base: position 72,007,313 of record CM077879.1, read on the forward strand.
AGCTGGACATGAGCCAGCAGTGTGCACCCACAGCCCAGAAAGCCAACTGTATCCTGGGCTACATCAAAAGGAGCATGACCAGCAGGTCGAAGGAGGTGATCCTGCCCCTCTACTCTGCTCTTGTGAGACTCCGTCCGGAGTACAGCATGCAGTTCTGGAGCCCTAAGTACAAGACAGATATGGACCTGTTTGCAGTTTCTGCACATCCAGAGGAGGCCACAGAAATGATCAGAGTGATGGAACACCAATTCTATGAAAAAAAGCTTAGAGAGTTGTTCAGCCTGGAGAAGAGAAGGCTCCAGAACTTATTGTGGCTTTTCAATACTTATGGGCGTTTATAAGAAAGATGATAGACATTTTAGTAGAGCATGTAGCTATAGGACAAGTGGTAATGGTTTTAAACTAAAGGAGGGTAGATTTAGATTGGATATAAGGAAGAAATTAATTTACAATGAGGGTGGTGAAAACTGGAGCAGTTTACTCAGAGAGGTGGTAGATGCCCTGTCCCTAGAAACATTCTAGGTCAGGTTGGACAGGGCTTTGAGCATCCTGGTCTACTTGAAAATGTCCCTGCTCATTGCCAGAGGAGTTGAACTAGATGTCCTTTGAAGTTCCCTTTCAACCCCAAACTATTCTATCGTCTCTGTTAATAAATTTGGGCAATATTTTGCAGGTTGAATATAGGCAGAAGAACAAGGGACAATGGTCATCATTAGAAATAAGTCTTTTTAGTGGCAGCTCTGCTTTGTAGTGGGGTTCACACCACATAAACATTTTCCCCATGTGGACAGCCAACAGTTCAGCAGGCTGCCAGAGCAGCTGTGTAGTCTCCATCCTTCAGTTTTTTTCAGGACTGATCAGGTAAAACCCTGAGCACCATGGGCTGGCCTCTGAGCTGATCCTGCTGTGAACAGCCAGTTGGACTGGAGACCTCCTGGGGTCCCTTCCCACTTGAACTATCTCGTGATCCTTTGAAGAGTCTGTTCAGCTCTGTCATGAACAGGTTTTGAGGTTTCTTTATAAAATGGGAAGACATAAATGAAAAATTACAGAACCTAGTTAAAGGATTGGAGCACTGTTTTGGTTTTTTTATATCATGTTATGGGTTTTATTTATAAATAGGAAACTTAAATGGTAATTTGTTCAGAGTATGTCTATACTTAATACATGAGAAGGAAGCCTTTGATAATGTGTTCTTCAATCCAGCAGACAGAAGTAAAGATTGGAAGATGGAAGCAGATGAGAGGTGTATTGAAATCAGGTATTAGATTTTCCTAAAGAAAAAAAGTCATTTAACTGGAAAGCAAACTGTCTCGGTTGATTGTCCATCACTGCTAGTCTCAAAATCAGGCTTAGATACTACTTCAAAGTGAGGTAGACTGATTCAAATGGAACCAAATCAAAAAAGTCTTATGACCTGTTATGCAAGAAGATGAATTAGATGAGTACACTGAGTACCTCCAGTACTCTAATTTATGGAAATGAAAAACAATTCAGGCCAATTCAACAGTGGTGCCAACCAACACAGTAGTTTCTTTGGCTCGGAATAATTTTTAAAAATCAGATCACTTAATTCCTCTAAGAAACAAGGTTTAAGCAAGTGGGGTGTCTGGCTATACTGAGTTTTAATGCTAAAATGCACAGTGTTGCATTGCATCCATGACAGTGACATCAGCACACACAGACCAAGAATCTGTCTATGAATATGTAGAAAAGATTGATTTCTCTAGTTCAAGAGAGAGTGGAGGCTAAACAAAATTAAGTACCTGTGAAGGTATTTTTTTTTTCCTTCTTCAATGTAGGCTACATTTTTTTTCTACTTTTGGAGTCAATAGTGGTCACAATCAATAGCAAGCTGATGGTTTCAGAACTTTAATGTACTCTAAAGGAAAAATATTTACTACCTAATTTATTTGGAAATACCAGAGCATATTGAATTTTTCAGGAAGTTGTAGACATTGTTTTGTTAGAGCATTTTGCTTGGAAACACTGTAATGCAGTTTATGTCAACTCCAAGAAGCAGGCTGACCAGTAATCTGAATCATTGAAATTAAACTTCATTATAAATCCTAAAGGACTCAGTTTACCAATGCAGAAGCACTACAACAGGCTGCTTCAATGTTTCTGTATAGTTTCATGAATGTGTAGCCTCATCATCGGAAGGTTTCAGGTTATGCCTAAATTGTGCAAAGCTGTGATGGATAGACCTATGTTCAGGTCCTGGGCTGTAGGTCAGTAGACTGTATTAAGCTGCAAATAGGATATATATCTCAGCCTAGCACTAAGATTGATCTGATAAGGACAACTGAAACCTTTAATTGGTCAGGTATAGGTCTGTGCTAAAATTGCTGTACTGCTTCTGGGTTAGACAGCCAGGTAGTGCTGCGAGGATAACTGATGCCAGCCTGGTCTCATGCAGCCATGCATGCATGAGAACATATTTGCATGACCTACTCCATGCAAATAAAAATAGAAAAAAAATTTGTTTTCATGGATCATAATATTTTGAGGTTTTTGCAAACTGCAGAAAAAAAAAATAAGTTCCAAGAATTTAAAGGAAATTAAACTGTTTTCTTCAAAATACAAATGAATTAAAAGGGATGAAAGAAACAGATAAGACACACGGGTTTCAACGGCTGTTTTCTTTTGGATATTTGTTTCTTTTTTATCCATTTTACAGATACCACATTTGTATCTTAAACTCTCACCTACAGCTCACAAAAAGAATTAGTCCCACAAACTTTAAAGAGTGAAAGAAGTAGGCATGGAGGAGAGGGAAACAAGCAGAGAGTGCTGCCTGTGTTGCTTTGCTGCATTAAAACCCATGTCATAGAGCTTTCACTCTGTTCAGTGTAACTCTTCTCCTTTGCTGTTGCTTGCATGGCTGTGGAACCATCAGCAATTGCATAAATGTTAAACAAGCAAGTAGGAGTCCCTGGGTTAATTATTTATCCAATATTCCTCCAGAGAAGGAAAACAACATGAACTACTTTTATTCATCTAAATGAGGCTGCTACTTGTACATAAACTGATATAGCCTCTGCCATTGATAGGGCTGAGTGGGGTATAGTATCACCTGAAAATGAAAAGCTGTAACAGTGAAAAGAAATTGCATGAATCTCATTATCATGAATATAGCACTACAGCAGCACTTAACAACTTACCAATCATATTTTCTGACAGGAAGATGAACGTTTTTCTCTCATCTGTTTTTAAGTCAGTCTTTTTATTTTTTATTTTTTCTCAGGCAAGTTAGAAAAGTGAGTTTACACCCTCCACCTCCCAAAGGTAAAAAGTTAGAGGATGCTCTATTCAAACCAGGCATACTGCTTAGGCTGCCTTTCAGCCCATGTACTATGGATTTCCCTCTTCATATAAAATCAGCGTAAAACTCTAGTCTGTTATAATGGAAGTTATAATATGTACAACAGAAATTAAAGAGTTTAGATGTTTTTATTTCAATATTTTAGAAAGTTATCATCTACTTCAACTGCACTGAAATTTGGAGCTCTCATGGGAGAGCTGGGTAGATTTGTGTTCCAGTGTTTTGATTAAATGAGCAGAAACATCCTGATAAACAAGTACAAAATGTCTTCCCCCAGATTTATTTCTTTACTTATTTATTTTTCCATGGATAGCAGAAAGTATGTCTGTGTGGCCACACCTTGAGAGCAAGGCAGAACTTGCTCTGAGAACTGTATGGCTGGGAACCAGCAGCAGACTGGATGCAGCAGACTAGAAGCAGCAGCTGATTTATCATTGCCAAAAAACTGAACCAACCGCAGATGGCCTCATGTATGGAGGCTTACCCAATTCCCACCTGATACCTACTACCTTCAGGGGGAATTAACACTGAAAACAGCTTTCTAAAAAAGGATAAGTAGTCTCAGTAGGTGTAAACCTAGCCTAAAAACATATGGACAGACAGGGTAGCCAAGGAGCTTTGTAGCCTGACGGTTTTCACGTGGTGCTGGTGACTCAAAGGGATGTGCAACAGCTGTTGAGCCTCATCCTTCTGTGTCTCCCTACCAGCCAGCATCAAATTACATCCAAATACTGACAGGAATCCTGAAAGGGAAAAAGGATAATAAGCAGCTGCCTGAGGCCCAGATTTTCAGTATGGGAAAACAGTCTAAGCACACAGTAAAACTCAGAAGGCACTCTGTTTTAACAGGAAAAGCAGTGTTTACCTGTGATGACATTTGGAAGGATTGAAGGAGGGAAAAAACAGGGAAAAAGTAGTTGGAATTATGAGAAAGAAGGAAGAATGGGGGATGCTGAGTAGTAGGGGAGAGAGGAGGGAGAAACTGCTGAGCAGCACAAGTAGTGGAAGAAGTTAGAAGTATGTATTATGTATCTGAGTTCCATCTTTTCCCAGTTTTGCTATGTGTTGTCTGTTCATCTGGTGTCTTTATGCCTCCCTTAAGAGGAGAATATCTCTTCCCAGACCCCCAGTGTGGAGTTACTGGTGAAGCTTTTCAGGGGACACGGGTTGCAAGGGAAGGAGGAAAGCAGAGCATTTTGCTTTGAGTCCTGTAGGAGAATGTGAAAAGGACATATTAGCCTTGTATTTTTTTTTTTTTTTTTTGTTCTAATCATTATCTTGCTTAGTTGTATCTTTCAAGAAATCTTTCTACAACTTGTATTCAACCCTGGCTTGCTAGTTCTCTTTTACATTTGGATTTCACCTATCAAAACTAGTACCAACAGAAAATCTAGCACACCTATGTTAACTGACTGTTCTATCAATCAGAGCAGAACTCATTCTTCAAAGATGGATGTCTCAGGTCCTTCAAAAATAAACTCCTGTGTTAGCTTTAAATGTAGCAGAAGGTTTATTCAGAGTTTCTATGTGTAATGCAGTGCTAGGGAAATAAAAAGGCTTAAAACTACCCTTTGTATGATGGGCTGTTAATGACTGTGGCTGAAATAAAATAACAAATATACATACTAATTTTGAAGTTTAATACACTTTTGTGTTCACACTCAATTTTCAACATGCAGTGCATTAAAGGAGAAAAGTCTAAAGCTGCACTTAGCATGACCTATTGTTGGTGACGGCAATGAAATGGAAATCTTCAGTAGGTGTATTATGTAGCTTGGAGGTTAATAATTACTCAGTACTCATTCTGTGAAGCACTTCATAAAGATTTTTCTCTCTTCAATTTTTTTTTTGGGGGGGAACTGCTAGTTTATAGGGTCCTTTCTCTACAACTATTTTGAATACATTTAGGCACATAATACCTGGTATTTTCAGTACGGTCGGGCACATAGGCATATAAAATGCAGTACCATAGCATGAGTAATTTCTACCCACAAGTAAATTTAGATCCCAAAGTTGCATTTGCAAGTTTATAAATTGTTTTCCTTTAAAAATAAGATTGACTTTCATGAAATACATTTGTAATTGTGCCCCCAAGCGTGCTTAACTTGTTGTTCTGTTCCGGAAACTCCAAGAAAAAAAACAAATCCTTTCTATAGACAAAGCATGTGCAGTTATGTTAGAACGAAGCCCTACTGAGACCTAATCTATCCAGGCTCCTTTTGGTGTAGTGCAAAGCACCACAGCATACTCTCAGATAAGTAGACCCACTGTGATTTTCTAGGACTGTGAAAATAAACGAGTTCTTACCTTTGAAATTTATATTAGTGAAATGTACAGAAGCAGGGGTTGATTCTGTCTGAGAACATAGCAGATGTTATTCGTAATCACAGTCTGTCCCTTTTATCAATGCAGCAGAGCTTAAGTAATGTTCTCAATTTCTTTGAGATCTTATCCTTTAATGAAATGCACTTATCCACAAACATTTTCTAATTACTCATATTTTTTCTTATCTAATTCTTTTGTAACTGCTGCATTCATTAGTTGTTAATACTATGTCAGCACCAAGAAAATTAGTTTTCTGGAATACTGTATTTGATAAATCCACAGCTTGGTATCCCCAAGGAAAGTAGAAGACAAAAGTAACTAAACCCTTGACAAGTTAAGGGTCACATTTGTATTAGATAGGAAAGAAAAAAAAATTGATAGTCTAATCTTTTCTTTTCCGAGCCCTATTGATCAGTAGTAGGAAAAATTAGTCTTCAGAAAAAAAAATCAGCTTTAGAAAAAGATCTGAGAGTTTTTCTGAAATGATTTACTTCCCTCCCCCCCACCTTTTTTCTTTTTAAAGAAATACAGAGGCATAGAAATATAATGGAAATAGTAGGAAACTGACCTTTTCTGAGTTCTTTTCATATTGTGAAACTATTTCATACCCACAAGTATTTTTACTAATTTTCTCACAAGACTTACGTAATTTTCTCAAAGTAATTTTTGTATGTGAGGAAAGGTGGGGAAAAAGTCTTTGTCTATGCAATACATACCACTTATTTTATCATCTGTAACCCAGATTTCTCATCTGACACCTTTTTGGTGTGCTTGCTAGCAGTTACCATGTATTGTGGATAAGAAATCTTTGCACCACCTATTAACAAATTTTGTACTTATTTGTCTTATGTTTTTCCTGGGTTTAGATTTGTTCTCTGGCCTGCAATATTTGTGTTTGAGGTAATCCAAATATGCTATGACATTTCAGAAAACAAGTCCAGCAGAAATGCAAATTCAATAATAATGATAAAAACCTCATTGAGTAGTATCTCTTAGTAAAACGTATTTCTGGTTCTTCATGTTATCCATCCTCTACACTGAAACAAGATTCAAAATAAAATTGCAACTGCACTTAGGTGATTGATGCAAACCTGATTTGTAAAAGAAAAAAAGCGTGCACTGAGACAATAAAATCAAACTTAAATTAGCATTTTCTGTATTTCATGGGCTTCAAACCTTAATGTTCTCTAGTATCGATTATATGTTTCTCTTACATGTAAAAAAGCCTAGAATTCTGCCTCCTTTTTGCATTTGCAATTTGTAACGTTTACATAATTCATCTAGATGCAACTCTCTAATCTAGTTTGACTTAAGCCTGTACAATATCATTAAAGTTGCACATGTTTAAGTTAGGGCAGATCTAACCTGCTGTTCTATAATATTTTCTGAGCTGGTTCTTGGTGGAATAGAGCTCCAGTCACTGCATTCCCTTGCACTAGTTGCCCAGGAGCAATCTTGTAAGTCTTCTTTCAATAATGATGTGTTTATCCTGAGGTAGCTGTCTGACTCTCTCTGTTTACCCACTTCTAAAATGGTGATGAGTCTTTACTGACTTCTCTCATGGAGGCTTAAATGATTACAGTTTATATGATTCAAACTCTGGTTTAGCACTTGAAAAATTGGAGACTGTTTATAAGCATTAGTGGAGGGCCTTTCCTCCCTTTTTTTAAATGTCTGCTCTTTTTACTATCAAACTCCTTATTTTCTGTATCTCCTAATACACAGTTCCTCCCTACTTCTCTCTCATGTTTGTCTAACCCAGCATGACTAGTTCTTCATTTCTGTCTCATATGTCATGTTTCAGCTGTTTTCCATGCACCAGCGGCTCTATATCTCTATCATCTTTTCATGAAAGTCCTATTCATCCTCTCCTAAGGATCTACTTTGAAGCTTCGCTCACTTTTCCACTTTTATTTCAGTTATTACTTCAGTCATATGAGAAGAGGGGGGAGGGGGGCGAATAGAATCATAGGATGGTTTGGGTTGGAAGGGACTTTAGAGGTCATCTAGTTCCAACCCCCTACCATGGGCAGGGACACCTTCCACTACACCAGATTGCTCAAGGCCTCATCCAGATCTCCTATACTTGCCAAAAGCTCAAAGTTTGTAGCTCTCACGACAAAGTGGAGGTTTAGTCTCTTCTAAATACCACCTCCTCAATTCCTTCTCCTTTTGAATACTTTCCCCATTTTCCTTTACTCCAATATGTTGCTTAATGCTTTATTTAAGTACCCCATTTCCACTGGGATGTTAATCTCTAATGTAGAAATTTCATTGTTAAAAGGCAACTGCTATCAAAATATGTATAATCTTGATATTTAATTCTCTAGTCGCGTTCATGTAAACATTGCACAGAGCTTAATATAAATCAGAATTATGTTCTAAAAGACTCTCTGGTAGTTCAAGATCTTTAATTGAAGCACAAAGGATTTATATAGAATGTAAACTCCAAAGAAGAAACAGTTAAAAAAAAAATATGTAGTTATTTAAAATATATATCTTTTTTAAATTTTTGGTTTAACACAAAGTGTAATTACCCTGGAAAGATACAGCTTCTTGAACATGATGAATCCATGGCTGTGAGAGTCCAGTGGGCCTTTGAGAATGAAGTTTCATGATACACAATTTTGATGTCAAAAAGACAATCAATAATGAAAAAATTCAATGAAGTAACAAACTCTACTCATCATTGCAGGGAGGAGGTATTAGGCCAGTCCAAGTCAAATAATGCAAATGTCTATAAATAGGTTTGCCTACAACAATATATGCAATACTATTCATTGTTTTCATGCTAGATAAACATTAACAGCTGCATTATACTTGTGAGATGACAGTAATAATAAAAGAAAATGCTTTACCCATTTCAAACCACTGTTTTCTTACACAAGTTTATGTGTTATTACACATAATACCTAGAAATACCCAGTGATACTGTAAAGCTCCAGAATGTCCGCAATTTCAGAACAATTTGGTTAGCATATTTAAGCAGACTTGATTAGGGACTGAGGCCCAGTTTCTCAAAGGTGATTAAGTACCGAACTCCCACTGAAATCAATTTACACATATAGGAATTTAAAATGGCTACAGAGATGCATTTTGATATGAAATTCATTTTTTGTGTTTACTCTGCCCTGCAGCAAGTATAACAATGTGAAACTCTGTTACCATAAACTGTTTAAGGTCTTTTAAAATATGTGGTGTCAGCACAAAAAAAAAAAAAAAAAAAAAAAAAAAAAAGGAAAGGAAAGAGAAAAAAAAAAGAAACTACATAAGGAGACCTGTCATTTTAATAGTAAATGTATAATATTTTATTAAAAGATCTTGAACATTTAACTTACATGGGATAAAGATTTTAACATATTAATAAACATAGTTGTTTGTCACTTTCCAAAATCTCTCATCATTTTCTCCGACAGCAGTCCTAGTCAGACCTGCAGGGTAATTTAGGTTGGAAATAATGAATTCAGTAACAAAACTTGAAAACGCAATTGTTTTTAGAATTATTCCTGACTTCTGAAATCATTCTGTTAATCTGCACTTTTCTAAGTATAATTGTTAAAAAGGACTTTTAAATTTCATTAGAGAATTTAAACAGAAACAGCCTATCCTGTATCCCTGTGTCGCAAGTTTCCATTACTCTCTGTCATGGCAATCAATATCTTATAGATTGAACAGCTCATATGACAAAGACCCAACAAACCAAATGAGAAGTGCAGAGACCATTTGTGAGCTGCAGCACACAGATATAATGAAGTTTGCTTGTTTTCTCTCTTTGTACTTCAACCATAGAAGCAGGGCTTCCCTTTATTAAAAAAAAAAAAAAAACAAAAAAAAAAAAAAAAAAAAAAAAAAAAAACAACAAAACAAAACAAAAAAAAAACAACAAAAAAACCCACACACAAAAAAAAAAAAACCAAACAAAAAAAAAAAAAACAACCAAAAAAACACGTCTACTCTTTCCATGTGTACTATATATATCCAAGTTCCCAGCAGGAATCCATACCGGGATGTATGCTGTTCAAGATATACATAGACAGCACAGAAACTGACGAAGGAATGGAATTACAATGTTGCAGATGATACAATGTTCTTTGAGGCAGTAAACACAGGTACCAGCTACAAAGAGTTGTAGGAATTTGTGACAGAATCTGGCCTGGAAAAAAAAGGCATATGAAAGGAATGTCTCTATAAGTATTAAATAACGCACATGGGAAAATTAATGGTAACTTCACATGCAAAACTATGAACTTTGAAGCAAGTGTGACACAGCAAAGCAATGTCAAGTAATATGATACATGTGACATCTTACCTTTATATGTTTACATCCATGAACCTCCCAAGTGTAGTCTTTATGAGGTGACTGATTTTAACTTGCTCTTTGTTTCAGTGGAACAACTAAAACAAATAATTATATTGTGCGTGTAGAAACAGTCTCATAATTTTTTGTATTGTCTGTTTGTATAGCCTGTAAAGTGTTAGCTTTTCAGTCTGCCATGTTTCTGCTACAAGTACTTGAGGCTGGTGATTTCTCTATGGAAAACATCGGTGCTCATTTAAAAAGGTAAAAGAATCTAAACCAAACTAGTAAGTAGAGTCTGAAAAGATTCCTGAAAGCAAACCTGCAATTCTTCTTTTATAATAGTCAGTGTGCTTAATAAACTGAAACAAAAGGAAAACCAAAACAAAATGAAAGAAAATTACAGGAAAAAGATACTCATGACCACAAACTTAATGTTCTGGATGATTAATCTCTTGTAACTTCTTGATAGCCATTATAATATATTCAAAAACATTGGCTACATATAAAAGATCTGAAAGGCTGCATAGTGTTTTTTTAAGTTTAATAGTCTGCAGTAAAAGATCTTCCATTTGCTGGTTGCTTGGGAACCAACATCAATACAGAAACTTTGCACAAAAGCAAAGTAGGATTTAGGAAGATTCTGGATACATATATACTGTTACTCTTAACAACAAAGAATCCACAAAGAAAATAAACTTCAGACCATCCATTTCACTGTGACTTTAAATATATTAGGAGATTTTACTGAGAAGCTTAATAGCAGAAAATATATTAAGTACTTTATGATATATTCTCTTAATCTATTTTTATCTTTATTTGTGGGAGCCTGCAGCTCCGCGGAGGCGAGCGGCTGACTCAGAGGGGGCGGCGTCTGGAGGACCGGCGGCAGATTCAACCCGGGCATCATCAGCCCTTTCCGGCCCATTGCTGAGGTGACTGTCTCGCGAGGGGAGGCCTGCAGCGCCTGATCGGGGGGGGGAGGCTCGGCGACTACGAGCTTCACCTCGGAGCAGCAACTTGCCCCGAGGGAGCTTCAAGTCCTCGACAAGGCCTGCCCGGGAGCCTGCAGCTCCGCGGAGGAGAGCGGCTGACTCAGAGGGGGCGGCGTCTGGAGGACCGGCGGCAGAGCTGACTGGTTAAAAACCTGCCCCAGGGAGCGCGAGCGACCCAGAGCGCGGCGAACAGGGCGGGCAAACAGGACGGGCTCGACAGGACGGGCTCGAAGCAGTTTGCGCGGCAGTTCGCGCGGGCAGGCGAGCGGGGAGGTGAGCGGGATGGTGAACACTCGCCGTACGGGCAAGGCTCGGTCTGGGAGCTCTGCTCTGGCTGCGCCGGTGGTGGCCAGCGTAGGCACCCAGACGGAGCCGGTGGGAAGGGAGGCTGTAGTGCAGAGCTCGGGGTATCCTAAGGGAAGGGTGAGCAATGGGCGGGGCTACACTCTGCGTTCCCTGGTGGAGGCCCTCCTGCAGCAGATGGCTGAACTGCAGGAAGCTGTTACCAGGATGAAAGGTGTCAGGGAAGCTGAGGGGGAGCAGCACTGCTTGCTCCGGGACCAGACTGTTCCTGGGCCTCGGGTGTCTACTGTTGCCCATGCAGGAAAGGAGGCTGCTAACCCAGGAAAGGAGGCTGCTAACCCAGGAAGCTGGGAAAAGGTAACAGAAAAAAACAACAAAAAAAGGAGGAAGGGGGTAATTAAAAGCAGGGGGCTTCCTCCTACATCTGTTGTCCCCACCCAGAACCGCTTTGCTGTCCTGCAGGGGGCTGATGAGCAACAGTGCTCTGCTATCCTGCAGGGGACTGATGAGCAACAGCGCTCCCACCAGGCGCAACCAGCTGGTGCACTGGTAAAGAAGGTCACTACTGGTGCTGCCAGGAAAAAGCGGCGGGTCGTAGTAGTCGGGGACTCTAATCTGAAAGGCACAGAGGCACCCATCTGCCGGCCTGACCCAGCCTCAAGGGAGGTGTGTTGCCTACCAGGGGCTCGGATCAGGGATGTGGCTGAGAAGCTGCCTGCTCTAGTCGGTCCCACTGACTATTACCCACTCCTGGTAATACATGTGGGTGCTACTGATATAGATAGCAGTAGCCTGGAGACTATAAAGAAGGACTACAGGGCTCTGGGAGAGGTGGTTAGGGGCTCTGGAGCTCAGATTTGTCTTTTCGTCAATTCTCCAGGATACAGGGCAGGACCTTGAAAAGACTAGGAGGATTGGGCAGGTTAATAAATGGTTAGAAGGGTGGTGCTATAGACAGGGGTTTGGGTACCTTGACCATGGGACTCAGTATAGTAGGCCAGGTCTCCTGGGGGCTGGTGGAGCTGGTCTGACAAACAAGGGGAAGAGTGGATTTGGTAGGAGGCTTGCCAGGCTGGTCAAGGATGCTTTAAACTAGATGTGTTGGGGGAGGGGGGCATCATTCCATCCCAACACACCCAGTCGGTTGGTAGCACCTATAGTAAACATTCGGAGCAATGTAGGGATATTCCAGCTGCTCCAGCCAATGAGCCGGCTTCAATTGGATCTCGGCTCAAATGCCTCTACACAAATGCCCGTAGTATGGGGAACAAACAAGAGGAATTAGAGATGTGTGCACATCTACGGGGGTATGATATCATAGGCATCACAGAAACATGGTGGGATGGCACCTATGACTGGTGTGTTGGAATGGAAGGTTACCGGCTCTTTAGGAAAGACAGGCCTGGCAGACGGGGAGGGGGAGTTGCTATTTATATTAGGGATAGGCTAGAGAGTATGGAACTCTGTCTGGGGACAGGTGAACAGTCGACAGAGAGTTTGTGGGTCAGGGTTAAAGGGAGAACAGCGATGGGTGACATTATTGTGGGGATCTGTTACAGACCGCCTGACCAAGGGGACTTACTGGACGAAGTGCTCCATAGGCAGATAGGAGCAGCCTCACGCTTGCAGGCCCTTGTTCTCATGGGAGACTTCAACCACCCTGATATCTGTTGGAGGGATGGTACGGCCCGGTACAAGCAATCCAGAAGGTTCCTCGATTGTGTGGAAGACAACTTCCTTCTGCAAGTAATAGAGGAGCCGACAAGGAGAGGTGCCATGCTTGACCTAGTCCTCACCAACAGGGAAGGGCTGGTTGGGAATGTAGCGCTCCAGGGCAGCCTTGATTGCAGCGATCATGAGATGGTTGAGTTTGAGATCCTCAGGACAGTGAGAAGAGCGTGCAGCAAGCTCACTGCCCTGGACTTCAAGAGAGCAGACTTTGGCCTCTTCAGGAACCTGCTCAGTAAGGTTCCATGGGATACAGCCCTAGAGGGCAGGGGGGCCCAAGACTGTTGGTTGATATTCAAGGATCACCTGCTGCAAGCTCAGGAGCGATGCATCCCAACTAGAAGGAAGTTCAGCAGGAGGGCCAGGAGACCTCCTTGGATGGATAAGGAGCTGCTGAGCAAAATTCGGAAGAAAAAAGAGGCTTATAAAAGGTGGAAGCAAGGACAGGCGGCCTGGGGAGAATACAGGGATGTTGTCCGGGAAGCTAGGGACCAGGTTAGGAAAGCTAAGGCCCACTTAGAATTAAACTTGGCTAGGGATGTTAAGGATAACAGGAAGGGATTTTATAGGTACATTGCCGATAAGAGACAGGTTAGGGACACCGTGGGCCCTCTCCAGAAGCTATCGGGAGAACTGGCTACCCTGGATTTGGAGAAGGCTGAGGTTCTTAATGACTTCTTTGCCTCAGTCTTTACCGGCAAATGCTCTGACCACACCACCCAAGTCTTGGAAGCCAGACGCGGGGACGGTGAGGGTGGGGACCCTGGGCCCACTGTGGGGGAGGATCTTGTTCGGGACCACCTTAGGAACCTGAATGTATACAAGTCCATGGGACCGGATGAAATCCATCCACGGGTCCTGAAGGAGCTGGCAAATGAAGTTGCTAAGCCACTGTCCATCATATTTGAAAAATCATGGCAGTCAGGTGAAGTTCCCGATGACTGGAAAAAGGGAAATATAACCCCCATTTTTAAGAAGGGAAAAATGGATGAGCCGGGGAATTACAGACCAGTCAGTCTCACCTCTGTGCCTGGCAAAATCTTGGAGCGGATTATCCTGGAAGGCATGCTAAGGCACATGAAAACCAACAAGGTTGTTGGTGACAGCCAGCATGGCTTCACTAAGGGGAAATCCTGCCTGACCAATCTGGTGACCTTCTATGAAGGGGCTACGGAACTGATGGACAGGGGTAAAGCAGTTGATGTCATCTACCTGGACTTGTGTAAAGCCTTTGACACTGTCTCCCATGACATCCTTCTCTCTAAGTTGGAGAGACATCAATTTGATAGGTGGACCACTGGGTGGATAAAGAACTGGCTGGATGGCCGCATGCAAAGAGTAGTGCTCAGTGGCTCAGTGTCCAGCTGGAGACCGGTAACGAGTGGTGTCCCCCAGGGATCGGTGTTGGGACCGGTCTTGTTCAACATCTTTGTGGGTGACATGGACAGTGGGATTGAGTGCGCCCTCAGCAAGTTTGCCGATGACACCAAGCTGTGTGGTTCGGTTGATACATTGGAGGGAAGGAATGCCATCCAGAGGGACCTTGACACGCTTGTGAGGTGGGCTGATGCCAACCTAATGAAGTTCAACCATGCTAAGTGCAAAGTCCTCCACCTGGGTCGGAGCAATGCCAGGCACAGCTACAGGTTGGGTGGGGAGGAGATTGAAAGCAGCCCTGCAGAGAAGGACTTGGGGGTGTGGGTTGATGAAAAAATGAACATGAGCCGGCAGTGTGCGCTTGCAGCCCAGAAGGCCAACTGTATCCTGGGCTGCATCAAAAGGAGTGTGACCAGCAGGTCGAGGGAGGTGATCCTGCCCCTCTACTCTGCTCTCGTGAGACCTCACTTGGAGTATTGTGTGCAGTTCTGGTGTCCTCAACATAAAAAGGACATGGAAGTGTTAGAACAAGTCCAGAGGAGGGCCACGAAAATGATCAGGGGACTGGAGCACCTCTCGTATGAAGATAGGCTGAGAAAGTTGGGGCTGTTCAGCCTGGAGAAGAGAAGGCTGCGTGGAGACCTCATAGCAGCCTTCCAATACCTGAAGGGGGCCTATAGGGATGCTGGGGAGGGACTCTTCACGAGGGACTGTGGTGAGAGGACAAGGGGTAATGGGTTTAAACTTAAACAGGGGAGGTTTAGATTGGATCTGAGGAAGAAGTTCTTTACTGTGAGGGTGGTGGGGCCCTGGAATGGGTTGCCCAGGGAAGTTGTGAATGCTTCATCCCTGGCGGCGTTCAAGGTGGGGTTGGACATAGCCTTAGATGGCATGGTTTAGTGGGAGGTGTCCCTGCCCATGGCGGGGGGGTTGGAACTCGATGATCTGAAGGTCCTTTCCAGCCCTTACTATTCTGTGATTCTGTGATTCTGTATGAATACTGTGTGAATCATGAAGAGAAAATGTTTGGCTACTGTCACGGTTCAACCCCACCAGGCAACTAAGTGCCATACAGCTGCTCACTCACTTCTCCCCCCCCTCCCCCAGTGGGATGGGGAAGAGAATTAGAAAATGGTAAAACCTGTGGGTTGAGATAAGAACAGTTCAGTAATTAAAATAAAGTATGGTGTAATACTAATGCTTCTAATAGTAATGATCAGGGAAAAAATGAAATTAGGCATAAAACAAACAAACCAACCCCAAAAAACAACAGCGGTTGGTCCCTTACCCCAGTTCCTATACTGATCATGATGTGCTGTGGTATGGAATATCCCTTTGGTCAGGCGTCCTGTCATTTCTTCCTCCTAGCTTCTTGTGCCCCTCCTCACTGATAGAGCATGACTGAAAACTCCTTGATCAGGGTAAGTGCTACTGAACAACAATTAAAACATTGGTGTGTTATCAGCATTGTTCCCAGACTAAAGATAAAAACACAGCACTGCACCAGCAGCTGGAAGAAAAATAACTCTATCCCAGCCAAAACCAGGGAAGCTATTAATTTTCAGCTCTCTCTTCTTCAACACAAAAGCTGGCAAGTGGATATTACACTCTCAAAAATACGTTTTTGGGTTGTGTTAATGGTATTGTAATGCTTTGGTGATTACCTCTTATTGCTGACTTGTCCATTCCTGCTTGTAGAGGAGGAAGAAGGACCTACTTCTGGTAACAGCTTTGCCTCCAAAGTATAGCAGTGGGGAGTGTGCATGCTTTTAGCAGCCAGGAGCCTTTTAACACGAGTGCAGGTCCATGCACATTATCTAGAGCATAAACTTCCTTTCTTATTTTTGACCCTATCAACTACATTCACAAACACTGGGCAGGGAGGCAGGGAGAATGAAGGTGTGAAAGAAATAGTGAAATCATGGAGCTTAGTATTAAGCAAAGTTTAATGAGGGCTTGAAGTTGCACTACTGGAAACAATTTCAAAGAGAGTGATTCAGCTCCACAAATACAGCCATTGAAAAGCTTAATCATCCAGTTTAAGCTAATCACCTTATGTTTTCAGTAACCTGGCTCATTGAATAAATTGAGTGAATATCCCTTGGCTTTCATAATGAATTCAAGATCTAACAAACTAGGTAGGAAGAGAGCTGTTGATGTCTGATAGATAACCCTGTGTTTTAAGCTTTATTTCTCTTTGAAGCTTTTTTCCAGTAGTCCATAAGGTGAAGTTGCCCACTTTGCTATTATCCTGGGGATATTTGCATTTGGTATCATACACACAAACTGGTGTGTATGTTATCCCCATAGTTGTGCTATTCTATATCCAGCCTCTCATATTTGTTCCTTTCCACTTTTTGGTGATGTAGGAGGAAAGACAGAATTAATACAGAGGAAAATTGAAAATAAATTATATTACCTAAAAATATATGCTACTTCTATCCTCAAGTACAATGCAGAGATAAAACATGGAAATGACACTGTGTTGCTATCCCTTCCTAAACTCTATTCTACCTTGTCAAGCAAAGGTATAAAGGTCTTCATTTACGCCAGCCAAAACTGTCTTTCCCCACGCCCTTTTTGGTAATATCTGTTAGTGTTCATTATGACCTCCAAGACATAAGCATAGACATTCAGTCATAGTATTCGTAATTTCAGATGAAGAATACTAAGAAAAAAACCTACTTCTGAGAGTTGGAAATTCTTCAACAGAAGGATGACTGTTATTAGAATAACCTGGTTACTTTGATAGTAAGTAGTGGCTGAAATGTCTACATTACTGGTTAAAGATGTGATTTTCTTTGCGGAGAATTGGGCATTACAGCCAGCTGAAAAGAATATGTTTCAAGAAGGAAAGCAAAAAGTGAATGCAACTTGTTTCCTAGTCTAGCGAGCTGTATAGTGTGAAGTACTTAAAAAAAAAAAAAAAAGTGGAGATGAACATTAAAAAAATATATATAAACAAAACTTTCCCCATTATTCCGTTTTGTGATGTCTTCTAGATAATTGTTTATCATAATTTCAAACCAAAATGCATTTCAAGTTCATTCTTATGAATATCTCAGAATAGGTGAGCTTAAACTAACAAAAGTTTATGTCACTATGGTTACTCTAAAATTGCTGAGATTTTTTTGGTGAACCAAGTACTCTTAGGTACTTGCCTGAGAAGCACATGTCAAATTCCAGCATAATTCTGATGATTGTAAATGAAGTTTTCTTGAATGAAACATCTCAAGAGAAATCTTTGCATCCTTTAGGTATACATTAAAAATGAAAGGATTAGGATGCTTACTTTTTTTACTGAAATGTGGATTGCTAATTAAAACATGACATAGACTAATTGTCTTTCACACTCTTAAATCTTGTGGGTTTGGCTGCTTGAATTTCAAAGAGTACAACACAGATAAGTAGTTAATTCAGTTTTTCCACCTGATTGCTATGCATGTTACTGAATAAGCTGCAAAATAACATCAGTTTGGATTTGGGGGAAAATGTGCACAAAGGTTATGAAATACAGTATAGTTATACAAATTTATGCAGATGGATTTCCTTCACACATACTTTTAAATCAGTTTTGAAACAAGGTTTAGGAATATAATACACTGCTAAATCCCCTATATAAATCTCAAAAGGCAATTCTATAGTCTTGCCATCTTCTGAGTTTTTTTATTTCCTAATTTTCTCGCTACCTTTGCTATACCGTAGACGTTATTACTGTTACATCTGAATCTAAGAGCATTATACACATATCTTAAATTTCGGGTAAAAAGGTGACGGAAAGAGAGGACATTTTTAAGTTCTATTTATCAATGAAATGTTATGTATCTTGATCATTCATAGAAGTTTAGATAGTACTATTAACTATAAGGATGTTTAGTTCAACTCCATGTAGGAAAAACAGACATACAAGACAATAATAAAAAACCCTGAATAAAAGAGTAAATAATAAGTTGCAAAAATCTTTCCCACAAGTCTTCATTCTGCTAGTTTCACCTTACACCTTCATTCCTATTCTTAGTCAAGAAGCAAAAAAATGCATGCTTAATCCTACCTGGCTTATGAAACCTAAGTATGCTTTTAAATAAGTATAACTAGCTAAATTCAACAGATTTCCAGGACACCTCAGATTTATATTTTTTTTCTTAAAACACACATATATGACCTTTGGTAAATATAGCTTTTTTTTCTGATAAGATTATGCTCCTTATATTTCATAGAATCATAGAATACTTACAGTTGGAAAGGAACTTATAATCATCTAGTTCCAACCCCCCTGTCATGGGCAGGGACACCTCACACTAAACCATGCCACCCAAGTCTCTGTCCAACCTGGCCTTGAACACTGCCAACGATGGAGCACAGATAGGAGCAGCCTCACACTCACAGGCCCTTGTTCTTATGGGAGACTTCAACCACCCTGATATCTGTTGAGGGATAGTACGGCCCGGCACAAGCAATCCAGAAGGTTCCTCGATTGTGTGGAAGACAACTTCCTTCTGCAAGTAATAGAGGAACCGACAAGGAGAGGTGCCATGCTTGACCTCATCCTCATCAACAGAGAAGGGCTGGTTGGAAATAGGATGCTCCAGGGCAGCCTTGGTTGCAGTGATTATGAGATGGTCGAATTAGAGATCCTCAGGACAGTGAGAAGAGCATGCAGCAAGCTCACTGCCCTGGACTTCAAGAGAGCAGACTTTGGCCTCTTCAGGAACCTGCTCAGTAAGGTTCCATGGGATACAGCCCTAGAGGGCAGGGGGGCCCAAGACTGTTGGTTGAAATTCAAGGATCACCTGCTGCAGGCTCAGGAGCGATGCATCCCAACTAGAAGGAAGTTTAGCAGGAGGGCCAGGAGACCTCCTTGGATGGATAAGGAGCTGCTGAGGAAAATTCGAAGGAAAAAAGAGGCTTCTAAAAGGTGGAAGCAAGGTCAGGCGGCCTGGGAAGAATACAAGGATGTTGTCCAGGAAGCTAGGGACCAGGTTAGGAAAGCTGAGGCCCACTTAGAATTAAACTTGGCTTGGGACGTGGAAGATAACAGGAAGGGATTCTATAGGTACACTGAAAATAAAAGAGGCTAGGGACGATGTGGGCCCTCTCTGGAAGCTATTGGGAGAGCTGGCTACCCCAGATTTAGAGAAGGCTGAGGTTCTTAATGACTTCTTTGCCTCAGTCTTTACCGGCAAATGTTCTGGCCATACCACCCAAGGACTGGAATGCAGACACAGGGACTGCGAGAATGAAGACCCTAGGCCCACTGTAGGAGAGGATCTGATTTGAGACCATTTTAAGAACCTGAACATATACAAGTCCATGGGACCTGATGAAATCCATCTGCGGGTCCTGAAGGAGCTGGCAAATGAAGTTGCTAAGCCACTGTCCATCATATTTGAAAAATCATGGCAGTCAGGTGAAGTTCCCGAAGACTGAAAAAAAGGAAATATAAACCCCATTTTTAAGAAGGGGAAAATGGATGAGCCGGGGAACTACAGACCAGTCAGTCTCACCTCTGTGCCTGGCAAAATCTTGGAGTGAATTCTCCTGGAAGGCATGCTGAGGCACATGAAAACCAACAAGGTGCTTGGTGACACCCAGCATGGCTTCACTAAGGGGAAATCCTGCCTGACCAATCTGGTGGCTTTCTATGAAGGGGCAACAGAACTAATAGACAGGGGTAGAGCAGTTGATGTCATCTACCTGGACTTGTGCAAAGCGTTCAACACTGTCTCACATGACATCCTTTTCTCTAAGTTGGAGAGGCATCAATCTGATAGGTGGACCACTCGGTGGATAAAGAACTGGCTGGATGGTCGCACGCAAAGAGTAGTGCTCAGTGGCTCAGTGTCCAGCTGGAGACCAGTAACGAGTGGTGTCCCCCAGGGATCGGTGTTGGGGCCGGTCTTGTTCAACATCTTTGTGGATGACATGGACAGTGGGATTGAGTGCACCCTCAGCATGTTTGCGAATGACACCGAGCTGTGTGGTTCGGTTGATATACTGGAAGGAAGGAATGTCATCCAGAGGGACCTTGACGCGCTTGTGTGGTGGGCTGATGCCAACCTAATGAAGTTTAACCATGCCAAGTGCAACGTCCTCCACCTGGGTGGGAGCAATCCCAGGCACAGCTACATGTTGGGCAGGGAAGAGATTGAGAGCAGCCCTGCAGAGAAGGACTTGGGGGTGTTGGTCGATGAGAAAATGAACATGAGCCGGCAGTGTGCTCTTGCAGCCCAGAAAGCCAACCGTATCCTGGGCTGCATCAAAAGGAGTGTGGCCAGCAGGTCGAGGGAGGTGATCCTGCCCCTTTACTCTGCTCCTGTGAGAACTCACTTGGAGTATTGCGTGCAGTTCTGGTGCCTTCAACATAAAAAGGACATGGAACTGTTAGAACAAGTCCAAAGGAGGGCCACGAGGATGATGAGGGGACTGGAGCACCTCTCGTATGAAGATAGGCTGAGAAAGTTGGGGCTGTTGAGCCTGGAGAAGAGAAGGCTGCATGGAGACCTCATAACAGCCTTCCAATACCTGAAGGGGGCCTATAGGGATGCTGGGGAGGGACTCTTCATTAGGGACTGTAGTGATAGGAGAAGGAGGAATGGGTTCAAACTTAAACAGGGGAAGTTTAGATTGGATATGAGGAAGAAATTCTCTACTGTAGGGGTTGTGAGGCACTGGAATGGGTTGACAAAGGAAGTTGTGAATCATAGTATCATAGAACCATAGAATAGAGTTGGTAAGGACCTTAAGATCATCTAGTTCTTCCCCCCTTGCCATGGGCAGGGACACCTCCCACTAAACCATGCCACCCAAGGCCATGTCCAACCCAGCCTTGAATGCCGCCAGCGATGGAGCATTCACAACTTCCCTGAGCAACCCATTCCAGGGCCTCACCACCCTTACAGCTAAGAATTTCTTCCTCATATCCAATCTAAACTTCCCTTGTTTATGTTTGAACCCATTGCCACTTGTTCTATCACTACATAGAGAAGATAGAAAGACTAGGTCTTAGTGCTGACAGGTAATTACAGAGTGTCCTGGGTTCAGCAGTGTGTAGTGGTTTAAGCCGTAACTCACGCAGCTTGCTCTCTCACTCCCTCCTCTTTCCTCCCCCTGCTCCCAGAGGGATGGGAAAGAGAATCGAAAGAATGCAACTCTCACAGGTTAAGATAAGAACAGTTCAGTAACTAAGGTATAACACAAACCACTACTGCTGTCATCGATAATAATATTGACCAGTTGTTGCGTCAAAAGAGTGTGTGTGTGGGGGGGAATTACTGGCAGCTATCAGCCCGGGCAGCGTTCGCTATTTCGAACCTCACTGGGTCCGGTCTCACTGATAGTGCACTCTGTTGCATCAAAAGGGAGGGGGGAAGATTGCTGGCAGCTATCAGCCTGGGCAGCGTTCGCTACTTCGAACCTCACTGGATCCGGTCTCACTGATAGTGCACCACCCTGCCCAATTCAATCAATAGCAACTATCAGCCCGGGCAGCGT
The DNA here is from genome assembly GCA_039720435.1 of Amazona ochrocephala. Lineage (NCBI taxonomy): Eukaryota > Metazoa > Chordata > Aves > Psittaciformes > Psittacidae > Amazona > Amazona ochrocephala. The sequence continues at coordinate 72,029,154 of CM077879.1, forward strand.
TCGCTATTTCGAACCTCACTGGATCCGGTCTCACTGATAGTGCAGTTTATTAATGCAACAGATATCGAGCCTCTAGTGGCCTGGATTTACCGATAGTGACAATTAGATATCAAAACAGTATGACTTATTAACTAAATTTATTGGTGCAACAGGTACAGGTTCTTATGGATTGCCGGTGATAAATACTGTCTGCAAAAAGCACGTGCATATAATAGTTACATGAATACAAGCGCTTGATAAAGTTGACACAGCTGAGCTCTAAAAGATACAGGTGACAAATAAGAATAACTCTATAGAGATTCTAAGTTTTTCCTAGGAAAGCACTGGATACAGTGCGAGTCTTACCCACAGACGTCCCTATGGGGGGGGGAAGAGAGGTCCAGCCCGTCGACCGGTCCCAGGAGTCGGTTGATGTTATCTTCCTTAACTTGTCTACGATGGTATCTTCCCCCTAATATCCCCCTCTTTCTTGGGTCTTTTTATATTATTTTTTATCTTTAAGGTGGAGCTTGAGTGACTCTAGTCATACGTACTATTATTATTACTCAGAGAGGGTTGATCTCATTTTGGAGTGGGGGTCTCATTAGAGATGAGTGAGTAATTGCATTATAATGACGTTATAATGAAGCAAAGTCCACACTGAGGACGGCATTCTGTCAAAAGATGACAGGCTGCTGGCCCAAGGTAAGAAGTGTACAGCTTATCGGCTTCTTGCACCATCTCGTTCCGGTCTTTGTTGCCAGTTACACAGCTTATCAGTTTCTTGTACCATCTCGTTCCCGTCTTTGTGCTGAAGTTAGGACAAAGCGTAACTGCGAGATCTCCACCTCGCCCTACGCTTCGTCTTCGCGTTGCCACGGGAATTGCGGTGGAGTGCACATTCCTGACATACCCGGTGCGACTGCATCTCGCCCTGAGAGGCCTTGAAAGTCCGTTTTCCCCTATGTGTGGACAATGCTACATTTAAAATATAAGTTTAATTCCTAATTATCCCATATTTCCTAATTATTCCACACCAGTGAAATACAAAGAAAGAGAACACAACTGCTCACCACCCGATACTAAGCCCAACCCAGCAGTGAACTAACCCTTCTGGGTCCCTGTCCCTCGTTTTTAAATCCTGGGCACGACATGCTGTGGTATCCAATACCTCTTTGGTCAGTATGGGTCAGGTGTCCTGTCTCTGCTTCCTCCCTGCTTCCCCTCCTCCCTATGAGAGCATGATGCACAGAATGTCCTTGGTCAGACCAAACATTCTAAGCAGTAACTGAAAACATCAGTGTTATCAGCTCTGTTCCCAGGCCGAAAGTCAAAAAACGCAGCTGTGCACCAGCTACCCAGAAGGAGAAAAATGACTGCTACTGCTGAACCCAGGACACGTAAAGGAATGACCAGCATCAGTAGGCAATGATTCAACACTGCATGCAGCCTTTCCTGCTCTCAAAGACTGTTACAAGAGATGGAGCCCGACGTCATGGACCGGATGGACTCAGCAGCTTCATAGGGATTGGTCCATGCACTAAGGAATGATCTCTGTCTCTCTCTCTCTCTCTGTGGATGTATATATATATGAGATAAGAGCAATGGTATATTAAAAATGTGGGATCTGAACATGACGTGACTGGTATGGAGTAAGGGGTGGATACTGTCCTGGGTTCAGCAGTAGCGGTCATTTTTTCTCCTTCTTAGTAGCTGGTCCAATGCTGTGGTTTTGACTTTCAGCCTGGGAACAGTGCTGATAACACTGATGTTTTCAGTTGCTGCTCAGAAATGTTTACTCTGACCAAGGACTTTCTGAGCCTCATGCACTGCTAGGAAGGAGGGGAAGCTGGGGGGAAGCAGAGACAGGATGCCTGACCCAAACTAGCCAAAGAGGTATTCCATAAAACAGCACATCATGCCCAGTGTATAAACTGGGGGCAGTCACCCAGAGGGGTTAGAACACTGCTCGGTCATCCTGGGTATCGCTCAGCGGGTGGCGAGTGGTTGTATTCTCTTCTGTCCTGGGTTCAGCAGTAGCAGTCATTTTTCTTTCTTTTTTCCCTTCTTGGTAGCTGCTGCAGCGCTGTGTTTTTGATTTTGGGCCTGGGAACAGTGCTGATAACACCAGTGTTTTCAGTTACTGCTTGGTGATGTTTAGGCTGGCCAAGGACTTGCTGAGTCTCATGCTCTGCCAGGGAAGGGGGGAAGCCGGGGGGAAGTAGAGATAGGACACCTGATCCAAACTGACCAAAGAGGTTATTCCATACCACAGCACGTCATGTCCAGGATGAAAAAGAGCTGGGGGCCGGAACCCGGAACAGTTGGGGTTTGAGTTCACAGCTCGGTCGTCGAGTGGTGAGCAGTTCTGTCCTCTTCCCTTGTATTTCTCTCGTTATTGTTATTATTGGTGGTGGTAGCAGTGGTTTGTGTTGTACCTTGATTGCTGGGCTGTTCTTGTCCCGACCCATGGGAGTTGCGTTCTTTCGATTCTTCTTTCCCCCCCCCCCCCGGAGTGGGGGGGAAGAAAAACCTCTTCCCTTGTATTTTTCTCTTATTATTATTATTGGTGGTAGCAGTGGTGGTTTGTGTTACACCTTAGTTGCTGGACTGTTCTTATCTCAACCTGTGGGAGTTGCATTCTTTTGATTCTCCTTCCCCTCCCTCCAGGAGCGGAGGGAAGAAAGAGGGGGAAGTGAGTGAGTGAGCAAAACTGTTTGTGGCTGAGAAGCTTAAACCATGACAGTTCTTTCTGGCGCCCAACGTGGGGCTCGAAGGGTTGAGATAACGACAGGATTAATAGCCACTCGTCACAATGCTGATTTATTGGCTCTCAAGGTTGTTGCTCTGGTTCTCACAGGTTCAGCGTATGTTACTTCACTTACAGACGGTAATTTTTATCTTAACATTTCTCAGGGAAGGGTTTGGGGTTAAGGCTCTTATTGCATTGTACTTTATTGCACTGTTTTTTGATACAATAGACTCAGTGATCCTGAAACTGACCCAGTTTTTATTCCCAATGTGGTCACTAACTCTATACTTTGGGAGGTATATAATAAAAGTGTTTAGGAATTATACATCTTTTTTCACCTCCTCTGGTGGTCAACCTGTGAAGGAGATATTCTTTTATGCTCCCAGCACCCCCATCAGACTGTTTACAGCATCTTTCAAGAATTCTGAAGGTTTTGAATGGCCCTTAGACACCCTTGAGACCTGCCTGCTGGTTGTGATGGGGATCCCCATGTTGGCACGCATATCGAGTGTGCTTTATTCGCAACCATTTCATCTGGTCCCGAGAGTTATGCAGAGTCGGGTTTGGACCTTGTCTAGGGTTAAACAATTATATAGGAAGTCCAAGAGATTTTCCCCGAGGCTGGATAGTCATGAGTGGCAGGGTGTGTGGGATAGCATGGGCAAGTATCTAGGCCAGTGGGCCCCTCCAGTGCTTTGAAACTTCACCAATGAACATGCACAAAATCCAGAAAAATTAGTAGAACACTTAAAGGAGGTGTGTTGTCATTCTGGTCACACCAGAGATGGACAGATCATGGCTACATGCTGGGGTTTGGCCTATGCTTACAGAGCCCTGTTCAACACCATCCAGCACCTTCAAAAGGAAAAAAATGCCCCTGGATCTGAGGGTGGAGTAATGGACAGCACAGCTACTCCATCACCAAGCACAGCAGCTACACCACCCCCAGGGACAAGTGCAGCCAGTACTCAAACTTCAACAGTAATGGACAGCGCAGCTACTCCAGCTCCAAGTACAGCAGCTACACCACCCCCAGGGACAAGTACAGCAGCTACCCAAACTTCAGCCGTAATGGACAGCACAGCTGCTCCAGCTCCAAGCACAGCAGCTACACCACCACCAGCGACAAGTACAGCAGCTACTCAAACCACAGTGATAATCGCCGCAGCTAAACCAGAGGACCACCTGGTACCAATACCGGTTGCCTCTGTATGCAGGAGGAAAACCAAAAAAGACGAAAGGAACATGAAGCAAGATGAAGAAACAACCTACTCACCACCTGGGACAGCATCTGACCAAGAGTCATCATCACATGATGAAGAAGAAGAAGAAGAAGAAGAGGTAACTTCCCGATTGCGGACCGAGCTACGGAATATGAGAAAGGACTTTACCAGTCAGCCAGGGGAGCACATCATCCCTGGTTGCTCCGATGTTGGGACAACGGGGCCGATGGTCACGAACTAGAAGGTAGTGAAGCCAAACAGCTGGGATCACTTGCTAGGGAAGGGGGAATTGACAAAGCAATTGCAAGAGAGAAACGGTCCCTCAGCCTTCGGAAGCGGCTCTTGGCAGCTATGAAAGATAGATTTCTATACAAGGATGATGTTATAAGTCGTTCGGCTAAGTGGACTACTATAGAAAAGGGCATCCAGTCTTTGAGGGAATCAGCCATTGTAGAGATGATCTACAATATCAAGCCGAATAATGGGGATATACCCATAGATCCAGATGAAGTCGAATGTACACGACCCATGTGGCGGAAGTTTACACGGAATGCACCCCCATCATATGCCCATTCATTGGCAACAGTAACCTGGAATGACATAATACCACCAACAGTGGATGAAATGATTCATAACCTCCGAGAGTTTGAAGACAATCTCACCCCTTCCATCATCTCAGCTGCGGAAAAACTGTCCCAGGACCTCAAACAATTAAGAGACGATCTATCCAGCTCCTCACATGTGCCAACACGTGTCTCAGCTATTAACAAAAGGCGCCCTACTGTTCAAGAGAGAAGATATAGAAGGTATACACCACGGACCACCTTCTGGTTTTACCTGCGGGATCACGGAGAAGATATGACGAAGTGGGATGGAAAACCTACTTCAGTTTTGGAGGAACGGGTGCAAGAATTGAAGAGGAGAACAAAATTCAAGGCTGATCACCCCATGAAGGCTGCGGCTTCAGTCTCTGTTGAGCAGGTTCCCAGATGGAGTGGAAGAGCCGATTTTACTGCAGCTCCTATGATAAAGAAGAATAATCCCTTTCTACAAGACTTAAGTGTCCAACGCTGTGATGACCATTAGGGAGGCCCTGCCTCCAGCCAGGTGGAGGTAGGGGACAATCGGATTTACTGGACTGTGTGGATCAAATGGCCTGCCACATCAGTTCCACAGAAGTATAAGGCTCTAGTAGACACCGATGCACAGTGTACCCTGATGCCATCAAACTGTCAAGGGGTGGAACCCATTTATATTTCTGGAGTGACAGGAGGATCCCAAGAGTTGACTGTACTGGAGGCTGAAATCAGCCTGACTGGGAGGGAATGGCAAAGACACCCCATTGTGACTGGCCCAAAGGCTCCGTGCATCCTTGGCATAGATTACCTGAGGAGAGGGTACTTCAAAGACCCAAAAGGGTACCGATGGGCTTTTGGTATTGCTGCTTTGGAGACAGAGGAAATTGAGCAGCTGTACACCTTGCCTGGTCTCTCAGAGGATCCTTCTGTTGTGGGGTTCCTGAAAGTCAAGGAACAGCAAGTGCCAATCGCAACCACAACAGTGCACTGGTGGCAATATCGCACTAACCGAGACTCCCTAATTCCCATCCATAAGCTGATCCGTAGATTGGAGAGTCAAGGAGTGATCAGTAGGACCCGCTCACCCTTTAATAGCCACATATGGCCAGTGCAAAAATCTAACTGGGAGTGGAGATTAACAGTAGACTATCGTGGCCTGAACGAAGTTACACCACCCTTGAGTGCTGCCGTACCGGACATGCTAGAACTTCAGTATAAACTGGAGTCAAAGGCAGCCAAGTAGTATGCCACAATTGATATTGCCAATGCATTTTTCTCGATTCCTCTGGCAGCAGAGTGCAGGCCACAGTTTGCTTTTACTTGGAGGGGCATCCAGTACACTTGGAATCAACTGCCCCAGGGGTGGAAACACAGCCCTACCATCTGCCATGGACTGATCCAGACTGCACTGGAACAAGGGCAAGCTCCAGAACACCTGCAATACATTGATGACATTATAGTGTGGGGTGATACAACAGAAGAAGACTTTGAGAAAGGGAGGAAAATAATCCAAATCCTGCTGAAAGCCGGTTTTGCCATAAAACAGAGTAAGGTCAAGGGACCTGCACAGGAGATTCAATTTTTGGGAATAAAATGGCAAGATGGACGTCGCCAGATCCCCACAGATGTGATCAACAAGATAACAGCAATGTCTCCACCAACTAACAAGAAAGAAACACAAGCTTTCTTGGGTGTTGTGGGGTTCTGGAGAATGCACATCCCGAATTACAGTTTGATTGTAAGTCCTCTCTATCATGTGACCCAGAAGAAAATGATTTTAAATGGGGCCCTGATCAACAACAAGCCTTTGGGCAAATTAAACGAGAGATAGTTCATGCTGTAGCCCTCCGACCAGTCCGGACTGCGCCAGATGTGAAAAATGTATTGTACACCGCAGCCGGGGAGAATGGGCCTACCTGGAGCCTCTGGCAGAAAGTTTCAGGGGAGACTCGAGGTCGACCCCTCGGCTTTTGGAGTTGGGGATACAGAGGACCTGAGGCCAGCTATACCCCAACTGAAAAAGAGATATTGGCAGCCTATGAAGGGATTCGAGCTGCTTCGGAAGTGATTGGCACTGAAGCACAACTCCTCCTAGCACCCCGGTTGCCCGTGCTGGGATGGATGTTCAAAGGCAGAGTCTCCTCTACACATAAAGCAACTGATGCTACATGGAGTAAGTGGGCTGCACTAATTACACAATGAGCTCGAATAGGAAATCCCAGTCGTCCAGGAATTCTAGAAGTCATCATGGACTGGCCAGAGGGCAAAGATTTTGGAATGTCACCAGAGGAGGAGGAGGAGGAGAAGGTGATGTGTGCTGAAGAGGCCCCACCATATAATGAACTGTCAGAAAGTGAAAAGCAATATGCCCTGTTTATTGATGGGTCCTGTTGCATTGTGGGAAAGCATCGCAGATGGAAGGCAGCTGTATGGAATCCTCAATGACAAGTTGCAGAAACTGCTGAAGGAGAGGGTGAATCGAGTCAGTTTGCCGAGGTGAAAGCCATCCAGCTGGCCTTGGACATTGCTGAACGAGGAAAATGGCCAGTACTTTATCTTTATACTGACTCACGGATGGTGGCGAATGCCCTGTAGGGGTGGTTGCAGCAATGGAAGCAGAGCAACAGGTAACGCAGAGGTAAACCCATCTGGGCTGCTGCACTGTGGCAGGATGTCGCTGCCCGGGTGCAAAACCTGGTGGTCAAGGTCTGCCACGTAGATGCTCATGTACCCAAGAGTCAGGCCACTGAGGAGCACCAGAACAACCAGCAAGTGGATAAAGCTACTCAGATTGAAGTGGCTCAGATGGACTTAGATTGGCAACATAAGGGCGAATTATTTTTGGCCCGGTGGGCCCATGACACTTCAGGCCATCAGGGCAGAAATGCAACATACAGATGGGCTCGTGATCGAGGGGTGGACTTAGCAATGGACACTATTGCCCAGGTTATTCATGACTGTGAAACCTGTGCTTCAATTAAGCAAGCTAAATGGCTAAAGCCTCTTTGGTATGGAAGACGATGGCTGAAGTACAGATATGGGGAGGCCTGGCAGATTGATTATATCACACTCCCACCAACCCGCCAAGGCAAGTGCCATGTGCTTACCATGGTGGAAGCAACCACTGGATGGCTGGAAATGTACACTGTGCCCCACGCCACTACCCGGAACACAATCCTGGGCCTTGAGAAACAGATTTTGTGGTGACACGGCACCCCAGAGAGAATTGAGTCAGACAATGGGACTCATTTCCGGAACAACCTGATAGACACTTGGACCAAAGAGCATGGCATTGAGTGGGTATATCACATCCCCTACCATGCACCAGCCTCTGGGAAAATCGAACGGTACAATGGGCTGTTAAAAACTACAGTGAGAGCAATGGGTGGTGGGACTTTCAAACATTGGGATACACATTTACCTAAGGCCACCTGGTTGGTCAACACCAGAGGATCTGTCAACAGGGCTTGTCCAGCCCAATCAGAACTTCTACATACTGTGGAGGGGGACAAAGTTCCTGTGGTGCCCATAAAGAATTTGCTGGGGAAGACAGTCTGGGTTATTCCCACTTCAGGTAAAGGCAAACCCACTCGTGGGATTGCTTTTGCTCAGGGACCCGGATATACTTGGTGGGTAATGTGGGAAGATGGGGAGGTCCGATGTGTACCTCAAGGGGATTTGATTTTAGGGGAAAATAGTCAATGAACTCAATTGTCTGCTATGTAATGCTTTCATAGACCACCAACTACATGTCCTCAGGTCACCAGTGACTGGCTCTCTGACCGTCGTCCCAACAAAGACTGAACTTTAATGAAACCGGATGAGTTCTGTAGTAAAGGAACGATCAGCATCAGCAGGCGATGATCCAGCAGGGCACATGGCCTCCCCTCCTCTGAATGACTGTTACAAGAGATGGAGCTTGACGTTGCAGTCTGAATGGACTCGGAAGCTTTGTAGGGATTGATCCATGCACTGAGGGATGATCTCTCTCCCTCTGTGTGTGTGTGTGGATGTATACATATATATATATATGATGGTATATTGAAAATGTGGGATCTGAGCGTGACGTGAATGGTATGGAATAAGGGGTGGAATGTCCTGGGTTCAGCAGTAGCAGTCATTTTTCTTTCTTTTTTCCCTTCTTGGTAGCTGCTGCAGCGCTGTGTTTTTGATTTTGGGCCTGGGAACAGTGCTGATAACACCAGTGTTTTCAGTTACTGCTTGGTGATGTTTAGGCTGGCCAAGGACTTGCTGAGTCTCATGCTCTGCCAGGGAAGGGGGGAAGCCGGGGGGAAGCAGAGACAGGACACCTGATCCAAACTGATCAAAGAGGTTATTCCATACCACAGCACATCATGTCCAGGATGAAAAAGAGCTGGGGGCTGGAACCCAGAAGAGTTGGGGTTTGAGTTCACAGCTCGGTCGTCGAGTGGTGAGCAGTTCTGTCCTCTTCCCTTGTATTTCTCTCGTTGTTATTATTATTGGTGGTGGTAGCAGTGGTTTGTGTTGTACCTTGATTGCTGGGCTGTTCTTGTCCCGACCCGTGGGAGTTGCGTTCTTTCGATTCTTCTTTCCCCCCCCCTCCCCCCCCAAAGTAGGGGGGAAGAAAAACCTCTTCCCTTGTATTTTTCTCTTATTATTATTATTGCTGGTAGCAGTGGTGGTTTGTGTTACACCTTAGTTGCTGGACTGTTCTTATCTCAACCTGTGGGAGTTGCATTCTTTTGATTCTCCTTCCCCTCCCTCCAGGAGCGGAGGGAAGAAAGAGGGGGAAGTGAGTGAGTGAGCAAAACTGTTTGTGGCTGAGAAGCTTAAACCACGACATCTTTGCTTGTTATTTCCCCTATCATTGTTATTATTGGTGATAGCAGTAGTGGTTTGTGTTATACCTTAGTTATTGGACTGTTTTTATCTCAACGCGTGGGAGTTACGTTCTTTCAGTACTCTTCCCCATCCCTCTGGGAGTTGGGGGGAAGAAGTGAGGGAGTGAGCAAACAGCTGCATGGTCCTGAGTTACCAGCTGGGCTTAAGCCACAACATAAAAACCATACCATAAAATAGGCAAATTCTTTGATCAACAAGACCTCTTGTCATTATACAGCCTCTTATAGCCACAGGCTCATTAGGAAAGTTGTGAATTCAAGTCTTTCATGAGAGCTTCATTGGTACAAAGTATTTATTTCAAGGACTAGTATCTCCAATTATCATTCTGATGCAGTTCAGCAGTGTTGAAAATTAATGCCAATCACAACATTTCCTTAGAATATTCAGAAAAGCAGAGCTGGAGCAGAGTATACTACTGCCTTCTGAACTTCAGAACAGTTTAGGCACCCTCTTTGCATACTATGCATCTCATGTCTTTTGACTCTAGCATGGATAATGGCAGGAAGCTTGAAAATCAATTACCTTTAAATACTGCACAAGGATATCCTTTTGATTCCTCATCAAAAGCACCTGGGATATGGTGTGTTTAATTGTAATTTAAATGATATGCAAATCTTGTTAAAAGTACCAAAATGAAAATATATTGCCTGATTTTGTAGAGTTGCTATTAGCTACCTGGCTTGTTGGGCTTGTTGAGCTTGTTGTCTGTAGCCAGAGCACTCCACATTTCATATTTCACATCAGGATAGGTTCATGGACTGTATAGGTCAAGTTGGCTTTGACCTGTGCTTACTCATGGTGCTCAGTGGTCATAAAAATTTGAAAAATTCCTTTTTAACATGTCTGGACCTTAAAGACCAGCAGACTCACCAAAAACAAGGGCAAAAAAACAGCCATGGATGCAGCAGTTCCTTCACCTGCAGCACCACTGAAGGCACGTTGCTTGGGACCCACTGCCTCTCATGGAAGGGATGTGTTTACAGCACTGAGTCCATATGTTGTGTTAAAAGGGGAGAAAACAAACCCCTTGCTTTATTAGAGGGGCCGGGAACGGCTCCAATATGCAACTACCAGTCCGGCCGCTTTCGCTATTTTGAGCCTCACTGGTCCGGATTCACTGATAGTGCATCACTCTGCCCAGTCCAATCGTACTCCTGAACCCTCACGGCCACAACTAGAAATGGGATTGCGTTCAGTGAGAAAATTACGATTGGCTACTGAAACAGCACAGTTTATTGAGGCAACAGATACAGGTTCTTATGGATTGCCGGTGATAAATACTGTCTGCGAAAGCATGTGCAAATAATAGTTACATGGATGCAAGTGCTTGATAAAGTTAACACAGCATGGCTCTAAAATATAAAGGTAACAGTAAAAAGTAACTCTATAGAGATTCTAAGTTTTCCCAGGGAAGCACTGAATACGGTGCAAGTCTTACCCACAGGCGTCCCTATGGGAGGGAAGAAAGGTCCAGCTCGCCGACCGGTCCCAGGAATCTATTGGTGTTGTCTTTCTCGACTAGTCCACGATGGTATCTTCCCTAATATTCCTCCCTCTTCTGGGTTATTTTATACTATTTTTTACCTTCAAGGTGGAGCTTGAGTGACTCTGGTCACACATACTTATTATTATTGGTGCAAATCTCTCTCGCTTCACTTTTAAAGGTATATGACACCAAAAATTCAGAGCACATGCTCAGTGGGGGGTGGTCTCTTTTTGGGGGGAGGGTCACATTGGAGATGAGAGTGTATTTTAGCATGTAAATTGATTATAATGACATTATAATGACATTATTATGAAGCAAAGCTCACACAAAGGACGGCATTCTGTCAAAAGATGACAGGCTGCTGACTCAGGGTAGCAAGTGTGCAGCTTATCAGTATCTTGCACTACCTGGTTCCTGTTTCTTGTTGATGTTAGGACAAATTATGGCCATGAGGTCTTCACCCCGCTCCATCATCCGTCTGTGTATGCATGGGAACTGCTGTGGAGTGCACATTCCAGGGGTGGCTGCATCCTGCCCTGAGAGGCCGTGAAAGTCCGTTTTTCCCTTATGTGTGGACAATGCTGCATTTCAAATATAAATTTAATTCCTAATTATTCCACACCATAGCATTGGGTTTGAGGCTATATCCTTTTGTTAGCCTGTTCCTAGTTTTTCTTGGTTTTGTTTTTTTTGTTTTTTTTTTTTTTGTGGGGAGGTGGAGCAGAGCATAACATGAGCACCAAGTTTTTCAGGTTGTACATCTAGGCTGTGGAAAAATTCTCTTTTGTGCCACAGACAAAAATACGGTAAGCAGCAGCAGCTCAATAATTTGTGCAGAAATAAGTGTGCTGGTGACACCCAAGTTCTTCTGTAGTCGTTCTCCCAAATGAAGGAACGGCACCTTGTGTCCATATCTGATCTGTGTGTTCCTCCAAAGCTTGTTTGGCAGCTCAGTCAAGGCTAGGGGCATTTGCTTTCTATATGTCTCTTGAGCAATGAACATCTATAAGATGAGTTCTTGGGACTAAAGACACTACCCGAAGCAGCAAGGGAAACCAGAGACATTGGAGCCACAAGCTCAAGTGGAGGTTTCTGCTGCCCAGCTACCAATGCTGTTTTCTAGCTGGAACAATGGCATGCCTGGCTCTCATCTTCAAAGTGAAAACCATGTAGGTGTACTATCAGGTCAGAAAAACATGACCATCTGTCTTTAAAAAGGTGCTTCAAGAAGAATCATGTAAAATTAGGAATTGATTTATAGTATAAATTCCTACTACTATGGTATCACCTTAGGGAAATTCATCTTACTTTTATCAAAATAATTATCCTGATGCTTGCTCTGGAAAGAGCAGTAGGATTTCCTTTAAAAAGTCTTGGTTTGGCTTTGTTTTCAATTATGTAAAGAGATTTCAAATTGGTTTTCTAGCTGAACAATCTAAGCTTCATTTCTCTGGAAATCAAGGTTTAACCTTTTTTATATTCTACATTCACATCCTATTGCTTAGCATATATCTGGGCTTCTAGAGAAGATTTTAGTGCTGATAGTAAAGACTGAAACAGAAAGATGAATATTTTTATGTGCTTAATTCAAACAAAAGTTTATGTACAGAAAAATAAATGTCATTTACCCTTCTTCTGGAATTTTTTACAGCCATCACCCTTATAGAAAGTGGCTGAGCTCCAGAAATCAATATTTATTTCCAGCATATTTAAGCTTCTTATATAACTAGAACATTAAGTTTATACAGATATGTAAAATATTTGATTTTATGGCTGTGATAAGTGTTTAGTGTGATATAAATATATATGTGGTGCTCATGTTACCTCCTGAGGAATGTGTTGCATGAGAACAGTTGTGAGGGGTGAATCTAACACTTTCTAGAAAAAGACACCCTGTGTTTTGGTTCTGTAGTAGTCTGGTATAGGAAAAAGCAGAGAATTTACTCCATCACCAAGATTTCATGAATTTCTGCAGAGTTCCGTTGGACCGGAGAGGTGCTCCTGCAGAGGTCCACTGAAATCTCAGATTTATTATCTAACATTTGAACTACCATACTAATACTTTTTCACTGGCTAAAGTTACAGAACTAGAAGAGGGTAGAAGTAATGGAGGACAATCTGGATGATTATGGGCTTGATTAATTGGAACAGCCATTTTTAAATCATATTTGGTCTTGTTAAATTACACTTATACTCATCTTTAAGGGATGAGTAAGTTTGCTGCAATTAGTTTCTTCAAAGTTGGCTGAAAACTGAAACTGAAAATCAACAGTTTTTACAGCTCCGGGATTCAATATACTGTAAGAGCTGAAGTTAGTTATATAGTTTTATGTGTTGAAGTTGCATTTTCTGAGTAATGCCTAGTGTAATTCTACTAAACTACTACCTGATAGTCAAGCTCTTCTTATAAATTTTTCCCCCATTATTGACATTCTTTTATGGAGTTTTGTTCAGAATTGACCTTTCTTTTTCAGTTGTCAGTAGGTTAGCATGAAATGTCTATTTTACAGCTATGATTTGGGCATATAAGACAAGCACGTCATTAGAACTTGACTTTATCTTGTTCTGTACAGTCCTTTTGTTCTTAGGTTTCCTGACTATATCAAAGCTACATCACATTTCTTAAATGTGTTGAAGTGTTGTTCTGCTTCTTGATCCTCATTTTTTTTTCCTCGAGGCTCACATTTTCTTCCAATTATCCCTGCTTAACCTCTGTCTTTTATCTTTCTTCTCCTTCTATTAAAAATGAATCAAGAAAAATAGAACTGAGAAAAAATAGAATATATAATAAATATTCCTTATAAAGAATATATATTTATTGATGCAGCTAACCCCAATTCAGTCTAAATTCTAATCAAGTAAGCTCCTTAGATAAATTTTTTCCTTACTTTTGCAATGCTTTCAGATGTCTCCTGTTGCTGGCACTCTTCTTTATGGTCCTGATTTTATACTTTGCATACATCCCTCATAGAAACTGTCTTCCAAAAGTTATTTTGTAATTAAATATTTTTGTGAATACCCTTTCTCACTCTCAAGGTTCTTTGTCCTGTGTGCCTGATGAGCTGTAAAAATAGAGTTTTAATTTGAATAATTTTGAAATTTGAAGGTCCTCTATTCAAAGTTGTTATGTATTATTAAATGCATATATTTCTATGCAGTTTACAGTCTATAAATGACAGCAAAGAAGGGTCATCCAAAAGACAGAGTTATTCAAGTGCAGTTGAAGTGCTGTTGATTTTACATCTATTTACTATCCTCCCAAATTTTAGATTAAATGACTAAGGTTCCTCTACTTAAAAATGTTATTACTCACTTCATCTTATCAGGTATTGCCTAAGAGATTTAATGGAAAAAAGGGGGAGAAATTTAAGAGGAGAGAAAAAAAAAATAGTGCTTTGTACACAAGAGAACTGATGGATTCTTTTGTTGTTTTTCCCTGATAATCCGCAAAATTCAGCTTCCATATTAATAACATGCTGGAATTTTTTATTTCTAAATGTAGACTTCTTTAAGACAGTTTTGTAAACAGACAATTTTTAGTTTACTTCATTTAAATCCTATTTCAGCTTAAGGCTGAGGCCCTTCTAATATCAGTTAAAGAACAAAAAAAGGAAATATAATAAAAGGCAGGACCCTCTTTCAGCAAAGCTGTATTTTAGATGTGCATAAATGTGTAAACAAATGAAATAGCAGGCCAGATCTCTCACAAGAAAACATTATTGCATCGAGGTTTGGAATAGGGAAATCTGGTTAAAAATTAAAAGGCCCTCTTGCTCTTTATAAATCTGATTTTCACAGGATGCTCGTTAGTCTGAACCATACTGCAAAAGATGCTTTCTTCTTATTTCTTAAACTCTCCAAAAGACAGCATTTTAATAGATGCTGTACCAATTTAAAATGAAATTCTATTTAATGAGAGTCAGCTCTAAGCTGCATCTGACATTGATGTGGAAGTGACTTTTTGAATTACAAAGTGGGAGCACAGACATTTCATCTTTGAAATTAAGTACTCAATTTTTCTTGAGACACCATGAGATTTCTCTGTCCCTCTAAAATCTCTCGGTTTTGCAGAGATCTTCCTGGTGGGCTAACAATATCTGTATGGATTTTCTGTCAATCCCTATGAAATTGTTAGGTTTATGGTGATTCTTCCCAATATCTTCCTCCAGTGCCAATCTTCTAGTTTCTCTTTCAAGAAATAGTACAAAATCAGAGAAGCAATGGTCTTTACAATGAGAACTGCTGTCATGTTATAATCATTATCACCATAAGAATAAAAACAATAATACCTGTTATAATATTAAAATCTCACTTTCATTGTGTGCAAGAGATACATCAAGAGTATGCAATCAAGAGCTATCTTTCAGGTTTTGTATTCTCATTAGCATTGATATTAATTAACACCACCATTAAGGATAATATTACTATGATGGGAGTAAAGGATGTTATGGTACAAGGATAACTAGAAATTTAAGGAAAACAGCAGGACAAAACTAAGGCAATTGAAAATAGAACTAAATGTTATTAGAAACTGACAAAATTATTTTGATCATGCTTTACCATCAGTAACCATATGGATTTCTAGGCAGCTTTCCAATACCTAGAAATAATTATTTCATAATTATAAGGGGGCCTATAAGGATGCTGGGGAGGGACTATTCATTAGGGACTGTGGTGATAGGACAAGGGGTAACAGGTTAAAACTTAAACAGGGTATGTTTAGATTGGATAAAAGGAAGAAATTCTTTACTGTAACAGTGGTGAAGCAATGGAATGGGTTGCCCAGAGTTGTGAATGCTCCATCGCTGGCGGTGTTCAAGGCTGGATTGGACAAAGCCTTGGGTGACATGATTTAGTGGGAGGTGTCCCTGCGCATGGCAGGGGGGTTAGAACCTGATGATCTTGAGGTCCTTTCCATCTCTATTCTATGGTTCTATGATTCTGTAATTCCACGGGACACAACAGGACTGTGTGGGACTTATGCAAACATCTATAACAAAGGAGATGCCTGCTACTTTTAAAAGTACTTTTAGCTTGCTACAAGTTCTCAAAAATTAGTTTTCATATCAGCTGCTAGGTGTGGAGAAGAGGCTTTTATTGCAGAAATGACAGTAATTCAGTTATTGGTCAAGGACTTTGAGGGCCTTTTAAAAAAGGGACGTGATATTTTCACTAGTACTCTAGCTTGAGGTTGTATTCAGCATAAATTTATTCAAGTACTTGTGTATGTCTTTTTGCAAATGTGCTTTAATATTGTTGAAGCATTTTACCTTGCCTTTTACATTCTTCTGTGCAGAAAAATGGACAGGCAGGCTGAAGAGCCAGCCACCTTGCTCAACTCCACCTCTTGCTAGCTTTTCTATCAACAAGAAACAGTGCCTAAGAGTAGTTTTTTGGTTTGACTATATATTTGAAGGGCTGTGTTGGAGGAATATTGAAAAGAGGATCTAATTAAATCTGCTGCTTCTAAGAACACACAGTGAAAATAATGGTCATTTACTTTTTGCAGTCAGATTTTGCTTTCTAAAACTCACACTACAGACGTACAGTATGAGTGGGATTTTTCAGAAACCTAGTTGGAATAATTCTGCTTCCCTTAAATTCATGGTATTTCAGTGGGAACCAATACAGGCTCTGGTTTTGTATTTGTAAGTTAAACACTTCACAGCAGTGAAGGGCAGCCTGCATGAAAATAATTTCTGCCATTTTTATAGTCATCTTCTAAGCAGAACAGCATTTTGAGCTTCTATTATCATAGTGTTATTGTATAAAATGATGTTGTCTCCTGGTTATAATGACAGTATGCTTACACTTCTGTGCATCATATTGTATTGTACTAACTTAAGCTTTTGAAATGCAAGTATTTCAAAGAAATAGCTGTTTTTGACAATTTCAGTCTTCTAGATCATTGCATAAACTCGCATTATTTTGGAAGATAACGTGTGTATGTTTACTTGTTATTGCAGCAAGTTTCTGAAGTAAGTCAATATTGCTACTTTATTTATGCACTTAATTCTCATATTATCTCTTTGATATCAAAGACAGGCATATCAGTTCATCAGAGTCATAAATAATTTGCTAAACAAAAAAGGTTAATACCTTTCTAACACTTGCATAGTGAATAAGAAGGACAGCAAAGTGAACTGTGACATCTTTGAAGACAGCAAATTTCAGGTTTAAATAGTTAAAAAAAAATTAACAATTACTAGTACTAAGTGAAATGTAGTTTTCTGACTCAGATATGTGGTGTAATGACATAGAAAGAATGCATAGTGACTATATTGAAAGAATAGCTGATCTGTATCAGCCAAATACCTACTTTATATATTTTTAATCCCAATTTATCACTTACAATAAAGAATTAATAGCTAGTCTTCTAAAATAGGATATATTCTTCATTGCTTGTATTTCTTACAAGCAGATCTTCAGTAGCATAGAAATATTGCATCACATTGGGTTTACTTTTTTATTGGTGATTATCTTACTTGTTCAAGCAGAAAAATTCAGTTAGCCAGTGTCTTTATTTGAGGGTGAAAATAAAAATGGTAATGAAAGAAACCTTAGTGCAAGCAGTAATTGTGATAGAAATACTGAATTTTAATTAACTGATAATTACTATTTAAAATTCTTGATACTGTCACTCAGACTCAGAATGCACTCCTTTGTATAAAAGATTTATGCAGACTTTCCTTTTCATTTTTTTTACAAATTTCAAATTTCCTTTCATGTTACTTTTAATTCCACATGAAAAATAATTTAGAAATTCTCTTCCCTCCTTTCTTTCTCATAGGCATAGTATGTTTTAACATAATCATTGAATTAATTTCTTCCAGTTTAGGTTTGTAATTGTTTTGCATTTTGCCTTCCTCCTTTAATCCATATGCTTCAACTTAAAAGGAATAAATTTTTAGCTTTATTTTTTAAATTTCAAAATATTTGTTTTCAAATATGCTTATATACCTGATTAAATAAAAGGATATTCAATGGACTGTGCAGGGTCACATAGCTGAGTGACTGGAAACATGAGATTTGTACTACACTGGAAATGACTTGAAAATCTCATGAAATTTGGCCATGTCCTATTACTATTTCATTGATGCAGAGCTTACTCTTTTTTTTCTCAATGTTTCCTGTAGCTTTCTCCCTACCCCCAAGCACCTGTTATTTGATAACTTATCATTTTATTTAGTTTCTTTTTTGTTTATTAATTTGGGGAAAAAATCTTTGCAATTAGAAAAGATCTCTTAGGACAAAAAGCAAGGCCCTGCCAATACAGAACTGTATCCTCCCTTGTGTTTTACCCATTTCATTTTAATTGTTTTGAGGAAGGCTTAGCACATTGTGGGATAATCTCTAGAGAAAAAAGTGCAAATACCCTTTCTCATCTACAATAAGTCATTCTTCACATTCAGACTACATTATCCTTTTCTCAATTTGATCTCATCATTTTTAGATATATCCCACTTGTATTCTTAAATAATGACTCTTGCCCCTTGGTGTTTACCTTCACATTGCTTTTGACAGATGTATCTCCTCCCTCTCCCCCCTCTTAATTGTTGGTTATTCAAGCTGTACATATTTAACCTTTTTATGCTTTTCTTATGTGTCATCCCTTCCAACCCATTAAGCCGTTTTCCTCCACTTTGTTCTGAGTTCCTTTCTGTATGTCAAAGCAGAAAAGGTGGAGCTGATAGGACTTGTCAAGTGTTTTGCAGTTCAAATTTGAATGGACAGTCTGATATTTGTTGACTTGCAAAGAAATGACATCCCCATCCCTTATTTTTGTCCAGTTTCTACACTCTGACAATGCTAAAATGTCTTCATAAGGATACTGATTTCATTTCTGCTACTGTAAAATAGTCTAAGAACACTATGGATCTGGTTGATGATTTATCAGCTTAATTTTAGAATAGTCCAAACTTTAAAATGCACATTTTTGTGAGTCTTTTGTTGTTGTACAGATATCTGTTCATATGGAGGGGTTATCGTCATGAGAGGACTAACAGGAATAAACATATTTTCATGTTGTAACTCGAGAACTTGCTATATGTGAAAGAACACTGTGAGGCTAAATGCATGGAAGGTTAAGAGGATAAAGTGTCTCAGAAGGCACTGTTAATCTCTGATCATGAGCTGCAGGAGGGATTCTGTCACACAGATTACAACCCAAAATGTGCAGCTTTTGACAGGAAAAATTTCTAAAACTAGGAGAATTATCAGACTGGGTGCATTTGCCAACACCACAACCCTTGTGGATTTTGTCTGATTTTTTTTTTTACAATTAAATGGTCTTCAATTAGGAAGTCCAAATTAAGTTGGGAGGGTTTATTGGAAACCCCATCAACCTTATCTGAAATCATATTGGCAGGTGATATTTCAGCTGAGAAACAGATGAGCAGCTCTTGCTGTTTCTCTTATGCCACTGGCTTCTTATGCAATCTAAAAAAATGCTGAGAATGGTGCTCTAAATCAGGGATTTATATTGACCAGCCTTGAAGAAGTAACATGAAAAAGACCCAACCTGGGAAGAAGATGTGAGATGAATTTTCTCACTAAATCAGATACAACAGCAACCAAAAAAAAAAAAAAAAAAAAAAAAAAAAAGGGAAATGCATTTGGAATTCATATTGTACACACAAACTATGGACAGTATGTATTATATCCATTTCCACATGCTTATTGGCAAGTTTCAATTTCTAATAAGATCTTCTGTGTTTACTGGAGTGCTTTGAGAGGAAAGAAATAAACCTATAACTGTACTGATCAGTAGAAATTTAACACGCTGAAATCTGTAGATATATCAATATTGGTTTAAATTAATATAAATGAACATATTTCAAAAATACTTACATCAACATCTTTTAATTCGTTTCTACACAAACATCTTGATGAAAGCTTTAGCCAAATATCTGTTTGTAGACACTGATACCCTACCATCATTACTGTTTAATGTTCAAAAAAATAATTAAAACTATGGTATTCACATTTAGATCAA
Source organism: Amazona ochrocephala (assembly GCA_039720435.1). Taxonomy (NCBI): domain Eukaryota; kingdom Metazoa; phylum Chordata; class Aves; order Psittaciformes; family Psittacidae; genus Amazona; species Amazona ochrocephala. The sequence continues at coordinate 72,049,051 of CM077879.1, forward strand.
GTCTAAACATAAACATTTAGGTAGCCTCTAAATACATAAATATTTAGGTAGCCTCTAAATACATAAATAAAAACAAGAAGAAAATATATGAACATTCTATTCAAGAGATTAATGAAATCTTTATTAAAATAAGGTGCTCCTTTGAAAAAAAAAAAGAACACAAATGTTATGTCCTGGATGTATCTTCTCAAATATACTTGGTTGCTTGTGGATTTTAGTTTCTGAGATTATTTATTTCCAAATCTTTTCTTTATTTCTGTTTAAAATATTGCTAGAACTCCAGTTAAATTTCCATTTGATTCTCTTTGCTCACTAACTCCTTAAGCTTTCTACTTCTGACAGATTACAAGGGTATCATTAAGTAATGCAAGTTCATGTCTTATTAGTAGACAATCCTGTTGATCTTCATTTCCCTGTGTCCCATCTTGCATCACATTTTAATGCTGGCAGGCTCATTTTTACTTTATCTAGGCTTTTAGCTCTTCACTTTTAAAACAAGCACAGAAAACTATGAGAGCTTTGGTGCTCTGAGCTCACCTTGGAACTTTGGCTTTCCAAAGCAGGTTAAAGGGTAATGATCATGATTAGTTTTATTCTTCTTTTATTTATATTTGCATGCTATTGTGTGGAAATGCATCTTTTCTTGCTGAAAAAACTGTAAAGTGTAAAGGCATTGATAGTTTGTGCTGTCATTGTTATTAACTCTGATGAGTCAAGATGTGAGAATTTTTTAAGTCTCACTATTCTTCAGAATTATAGCCTGGTCCATTCTGTGACTTTGATATTAAAGTCCCTCTCTGGAACTAATACGGTTATACATATATTAACCTGAAATATTAATACTTGATGATAGTGGTTAGCTCAAATTTCTCATGTGTTTTTTATCCTTCTCTGCATGGGTCACTTTGACCTGGCTTTAATATGCATGATTTGATTGACCCCTGACCAGTAATATGTATAAGCCCTGAAACAAATAAGGTCTGGTAGCAATATTAATCACCCACTAAATCTCTGTAAAACAAGCTGTTATGAAGAGGACATAGCCAATTTAATGCCAATAACTTTGTTTTCTAAGCAGAAGGGTATTAAACAAGCTTTTGCAAAGTACATGTTGTACTGCCCTTTCATTTCAAGCCAGTGAAGGAAGCAAAGGCATCATCCATCATGAGGGTGAAAAGCTGCCAGGTATCTCGAAACCTCATCTTTCATCTTCTGTGTGGAAAACTGAAATTAATACTGCTGATATGAAGGCACAAAATCATATGAGTTCAAGATGTGGATCTTGATATAGGCATTTACCTAAAAATATGAAAGAAAAGTGGAATTTTTCAGCTGGGTAAATCTTAGTAGTTCTGTATATATGGGAAGCTGCATCATAATTGTAAGGCAAGATGAAAAAGTAATTCCAGATACTATACCGAAATCTTCCTTTTCAATACAGTAATGAGTTGCATTAGAATAGTTTCAATGGAGATACCTATTTTACTTTTTTTGGAACCTTCTTTCAGACAGACAGTATAAACTAGACAAAGCATTTGCATTTCTGGATTAAAGGAAATTGCCTGTTCTATTTCTTAAAAGCAGTAAATAGCCATGAGCCATCATCAATTGTTTAGCCAATATCTACAAACAGATTTTCCCCTTTTATTATATATGGCACCTCTATTCAAAAATACTTGTACGTACATCTTATTTTTGTAAATATGTTTTAACACCTCATAGGAAAACACAGTATTTCACAATAATCTTGTATTGGTTTTTAAATACTATCTATAAAATAACTTTGATTAAATGTAAGCTTTACATACCTGAACAAATGTAAAAATTAGTTTTCTATCTAACCTAATCTTTTTCCTCCAAAGAAGAGTTTTCCATCAAGTATTCCCCTTTCATTCTAGTTATCTGGCAATAAACATTCTGAAATACAGAGCTGCTGGGTGGATGCAGGCTCTTACATGCTGTATGTATCATCCCCTGGGTTGCTGACAACCACTTGAGTATTGAGGCCCAGAAAACAGCAAAAACTTGCTCCCAACCAAGTATGCATTGTTTTCTGTGCACAGAAAAGAGACAGTAATTTGCTTTCCTGTGATATGCATTTGAATACTCACATCTGTATGACAAGGAATTAGATTTTTCTCATAATATTGGAACTTATCAACTGTGTAACAAACATTTCTTGTTGAGAATTGTGTTGTAAGCTTGGACAGGCTTTACAAGAAGTGAATAGAGTGTTACAGTGAGGAATGATTTGAGGTGGTTTTTATATATCCAGCCTCTCCTTCAGACAAGAACATTTTATGTGTTATATCAAGTAATTACTGAATCAATGAATTCTATTATATGGCAGACAAATTCATCATAGGTAAATTTCTCTGAGGTCTGACATTTTTTGTAAATGTTGGCTACTGATAGCATTGGGACACCTGATGTAAGAATACACTTAGAACTATGTGACATAGGCTTTCATTTCCTTGTTTACTGGCGATAGCAATGAATAATTTTTTTTAATTAGATTTCTAAATATATCTTCCTTTTTAAACAATAAAAGAAATATGTCAGGGAATATATATAGTTAATATCAAGTAATCCAAATACCAATCTCTTGGCTCTTTATTCTAGAGAAATCTGTAGTTTTGAAGAGTTCAAATGTCTCTCACAAACTTGAAATCATCTGAACAATTTACTCTTATTATGCTTTTTATTGAATAACAACAATATTAAATGAACTGTTGATTTTTTTTCCAGAATTGTGGACTTCAGTGTTGAGTTTAACTCATAATTAGTAAACAAGAAATAGCATTTTTCCTTCAGTCACGTGCTTTATTTTTACCAATGTAAAATGGTAAAATGGAAGGTGAAATGATTTTCTCTGCTCCTTCAGAAATTCTGTTTTGATTTTATCTACAGAACAGCAGCATGATGTCACATGTAACGATTTAATATGTGCTGTGCCAATGAATATCTGCAGCTTTAGGTATTGAAGGTGTGGCTCCAGCCTCTCTAGGTCAGAGAATTTGAAGATGGAGGCCCTGAAATGAAGACTGCAGAAAGGCAAGTAGGATCTTTCAGTGTTTTCAGATTATGTGCATCTGGAGCAGGCAGGCTCTAAAAACCTGTTTCTGGACATATAAGAAGAAAGCCATGATGTGTGGTTGTCCTGGGTTCAGCAGTAGCAGTCATTTTTCTCCTTCTTGGCAGCTGGTGCAGCGCTGCGTTTTTGACTTTCGGCCTGGGAACAGCGCTGATAACACCAATGTTTTTGATTACTGTTTAGAATGTTTTGTCTGATCAAGGACTTTCTGAGCCTCATGCTCTCACAGGGAGGCGGGGAAGCTGGGAGGAATCAGAGACAGGACACCTGACCCAAACTGACCAAAGAGGTTATTCCATACCACAGCATGTCATGCCCAGCATGTAAAAACGGAGGGCAGAGACCCGGAAGGGGTGGGGTTCGCGGCTGGGTCGGGCTTAGTATCGGGTGGTGAGCGATTGTATTCTCTTTCCTTGTATTTCCCTGGTCATTATTATTATTGGTGGTAGCAGTAGTGACTTATGTTATACCTTCATTACTAAAATGTTCTTATCTCAACCTGTGGGAGTTGCATTCTTTTGATTCTCCTTCCCATCCCTCTGGGAGCAGGTGGAAGAAAGAGGGGGGAGTGAGTGAGCAAACTGCATGGCTGAGAGGCTTAAACCACGACAGTTGTTTAATTAGCAACAGAAATTATCAAACCCTCTGAAAATTTTTGGTGATTAGCTTTTATGGATAAAGTTATAATACCTCCCTTGCCTATGGGATACTCTGGCCTACAGCCAGGTTTCCAAGCAGCTTTGCAGAAAGTATAAAGGCCACAAACAGAGAGCACTTCTCTTAGCCACCCTGTCATTAATAGAAATAGAAATCCCAGTCCTTTGAAGGCAAGAAAGAGTATGCAGAAAGTTATTAAAGAAAAAAATATATTCAAGAAATATATGCTTGTTATACCTAGAGATGACAACATGGTAACTTATGTACCAAGCATGACAGAAGGATCAGAGTAGTAAGATAAGTTTATATATGTTTGATGATAATGCGTGACCAAAGAGGAGAAATGGAGCAAACAGTATCATTGGGAGATCTTGTCAAACTGCACTCACACAGCACTCCCTTGTATTGTACCTTGCAACGGGAAGAAGAACCCTGAAACGAGAGGTTCTCTCAAACTCCTGCTCATTTTGCCTTTGTGCACAGTGTCTGCTGAACAGGGGATAATTCTGACAGTGGCTGTGGATTCTGCAATAGGTCTTTGTCTCTTGAGAGTTGATAAGAATAGTTATGTTCATGTAGGTCTTTCTTTTAATATTATTTGACACATGGAACCAGGTGGTTTTAGCATGGGGTGACAGACAGATGGGAATGGGGTAACATGAGTTTTAATAGCAGTCCTTATCTATACAGAAGGCTTATGTGCAAGGAGAAGTGTGACGTTGACTCCAGATGTAATTTAATTCATTATGAGAGCAGGGAAAATAAAAGAGGAGATACCAGGAACCCATGAAAGCAGTAGGTAGGTTAATGTTACTATATTGTCTTCAGTATGTATCATAGGTTAGAATTCAGACCAGTTACTGAGATGGTAATTGGTCCAGTATTGTACTGTAGAGCCCAGTAGTTATTCAGAAGGATCAAGTTCAACCTAGAAATCACCTTAGGGGCTACAAATATAATTCTGAACCACTGGATAAGATGAAGTCAACACCTTGTGAATCTAGCACTTCTATAGCTTGATTGTTGAATGTTGCTCTTTGAATGCTTTTTTCTCTCTTTGTGAGAAGAAAAAAATAAAAAAAAATAATTAAAGTTTTATCTAGCCCTTATCTATTTTTCCCTGAGCATAGCTGCCTTTAACAAGTAAATAATCCTTCCTGCCTTGTAGCTGTTGTGAGTTGGTTTAGATTAATCGTTTTAGGCGAAATTACTGCTTGATTGACAAACTAACGTGCTTACATCTTTTTTTAGGACATAAGTGTGTCCTTCACATATGAAACATAATTACATGATCGTGTAAGAAGCTCCAGCAAAAATGTCAGCCCTAGAGTTAAGATTGACTGTTAAACAAAAACCAGACTTCCAATATTATAACCTCTGAGCAAAAATTAGCATGCCGGTTCCCGAGGCAATCAGAGCACACAGAAAGCACAGAGGATCAGGATTTCATCCTGACAGATGTATTATTGAGAAAATGGCCACTTTTGGCTTTGTGATTATTTGCTCAGATGTTTACTCTTCACATGATAGCAGAGCTTGCAGAAACTGGTTGCAAGGCTGTTCATATGTGCCTGAAGCTGAGAGCACACATAAGGCTTGCACTTACTGAGCTAAGAAGCGGCCAGGTGAATCCATTGCTCTGACAATGAGGCAGCACTCAGAGATAGGAGGGAGTCAGGTTAAACACACTTAATTCCTCGCGCCAAATGGACCAGACCTAATCACAGTGACTGAGGGTATGTTTACACTACCCAGTGCGGCATGCCACAGAAGCTTTGCAGTAACTAGCTCCAAGCCCAGAGCCATGCTTATCTAGCTGTATTGCTTCTGGTTCAGGCACTAGATTAAGCACAGCTAGAGCAATGAGGTCCTGCAGGACAGAAGAGCTTCCTGGAGAACCTGGGCTTAGAATAAACAGCAGCCTGCTAAGCAGAGACTTTACTCTTGAGGTGTGACCCTTCTGAAGCCAAATCTGCCCCCTGCCCACTTTGCAAACAAGGTGTTGGAAGGAATGTTTAAAAAAGCTTATCACATTTCCAGGATAACTGCCCAGGCTGTTCATGCTGTGATAGCATTTATCACGTGTCTCATTCTAAGAATCTGAAAATGATGAAAGGACAGGTTTTGCTACTGGTTTGCAACCTGCAGGGTTGGTCAGCTCAAGACAATGTAAGTACATGGAGTAGGACTTGTACCAAATGTGCGTCAGTACTCCAACTGGATGTGCCCCTATTCTTTTTTCCAAATAGCCAGCAACTTTGGGATTTTGATAAACCATTTAGACTCAGAAACTCAGATCAGTTCAAGGATAGGAATTCATTTTCATCTTTCCTTGATATAGCCATGTCCTCAGAGATAAGTCCTCCCTTCTCACCTGCCTACCATTCTGATATGGTCAATGGTTAGGATGGTTGGAATGTTTCCTTTATTTAACATTTCTTCTATTTATTCACTTATTGTGACACTTGTGACATAAACACCAGGATGGACTTGGCAGCTGAATGATATTGTTGTAGCCCCAGATCTCAGTGCAGACACAGTGTGTGCTGTGTTGGTACTGTACTGCATAGCCTCAGCGCCCATGGAGGCAGCCTTGAATGCCGTGCAGTACTTTGAGCAAAGAAGTTGAAAAAAATGCTAACATCCAAATGAAATCCTACCATTTGCACAATAGGATTCTCTAGCTATTAGCATATAATTTTGTCTTAACTCACTAATTTCATTCTCTTAAAAGACTAAAATGAATTTACCAAGTGAATGTGCAAGGATGGAAAGATAGTCTGGTGAATCTGCCTGGTCCTACACATCAAAGTAAAATACCATTTACAAAAATATGACATGAAATAGGTCAGTCACATGCATAATAACTTCTCTATTACAGAATGGTATCTATACAGTGTGTGTTTTACAGTGTGTTTTTTATTTGCTGTTACCATAGTTCATATTTAATTCAAGTCATGTTATCTCTAGTCATTAAAGAATAATATTCATAAGCATCAATTAAATGGAAGGAAGTGTGTGGTTAATATGCAGCTTTTTAATTATGTATTTTGAGTTGGCCTCTAGTAACTGCATACTTAGAAAATACTATGGCATCAAACATGTATCTCAGAGAGATATGCAATGCTTCCACAAATTCTAACAGAATGATTTCAGATTAGGAGACAAGCAGCACAAATCACAGCAATGAGATATGTTTGTAAACATGTAGAGCAATGCATGCAATAAATACATAATTTATATATATATAATTTATTGTCATGTGATTAAATATCAGTGCAAATATTTCTCAAGGTAACTCCTAAATATTTTAGCCTTTTTTTTATGTTTTGGTTTATGCCCAAGTAGATGTCTCATGTAAAATTCTGGGCTTGATTCTTTATTGTACATTGGTCTATTCACATTGATTTTGCTGCTGTTATTTCTAATTTACTCCAAAAGTACTGGTAGGGGATGATTCAGGTCCTTCATATCTTGGAATAGTAATACATCTCAAAGACATTTCACATTCCAGAAATACCAGGATGAATAGCTTCTAGAAACAGATGATGTGGTAACATGAAGTGAATAGTGACTGTATGTACTACCATTGTTCAGTACGTTTTGAGCTGTTTCGTAAAATTCCCAGGAAATTTCTGTTACAGATTTTTACTTGTAGCCTGCATATGAAATTTGGACTCAGACAGAAGTACTGCAATCAAGTAGCTTGGGTTTCAATTCATTCACATTTCCAAATTCCAGAAAAATCTGCTCCTGTAAATTGTCTAGATGCCTCAGATACACAGGTTACCTTTCCTAGTGATTATGGTGCATCAATGCAAAGGATGGAAGGGCAAGAAATTCTGGACAGAAAAGATTAACACATAACTCCAACAAGGGCACACACAATGAATTTTAAGAAAGATTATTTTCAGGAGAAATGTATGTGAAAAATAATCATATTTATACAGGAAATTATATTTGGATCTTAGTATATTACAAATCGGACTGCTGATTTCAGGAACTTACATAATGGAAACTCGCTTGATGGAGAATAGCTGTCCTTCTGCATAAGGGCATATGCCAACAGTCTGGGAATCCAGCCAAGATAACAGATCAGAAAAATGAGGTACCAGATTTGCAGCACCCATGAGGCATCGTGGCAGAATACCAGAATGGCAAAAAATTCAAAGTTTGATCTGCAGAATTGACTTCATGGGCTGTCATTCCCCTCCTCCCTCAGTTAGTGGAAATCACATATTTAAAAGAGCAATCTATCCACATTTTTTATGAAAATGCAAGCTGGAATACTCTGAGCAAGTCCAATGTCTATTTTTTATGCAATTATGGTCCTAGAAATATGTAATTCTTTTTAATCCAGACATCTGATAATTGTATTTCAAAATCTTACAAAGAAAAAAAAATAGTACTAGAATCAATCACATTTTAAGAAGGAAGGAAAATTTGTTTTGCAGTCCAACTTTAGGTGGAGCTTGGTTAGTCTATCATGAAAATTTCTCTATAAAATCACCAGAGGGAAAACTTACCTTTTCTGCCTGCAGTCTTCTCAACCACATCAACCAAGATGAAAGACTTAGGGATTTCTTTAGCTCAATGAGGACTTTAATTAAGAATGGCTGGAAATACAGCAATTACAATGCAAACTAATATAGTACAATTATGTTTAATGCTTAGTTTAATTGTTATTCTGTTTTGGTAATCATTTATCTTTCCCCAAATTTAAAGCTTTGCAGAGTTAATGAATGGTTTTCATCTAAGTTCTGTAGTTTTCCAATACTACATATTTTTAATTAATTTCATCGATCACTGGATGAGAGAACGTTACTATCTACATCTCAAAAAAAAGTCCTACCCTGTGAAAAGTTGCTATGTATGGAAACTAACTATTGCAATCTCACTGTTTTTTACTTGGGTGAAATACTAAATTATACGAAAAAATGTGAATCTGGAAAAAGCCTTGAGAGCATTCATTATTTTCAAATTAACAAATGAATGCACTTCTCAGATCACACATTTTAATGAGAAAAATTTAATTTTAAATTTTTAGGGATACTGCAATGGCAGAATATTACTAAGAATATTTGCTAGGCATTTCATTCTATTAAAAAGGCATTGAGAATTACTGTGACTGTTTCGCTTCTCTTCCTATATGTATGTATATATGTTTTCATACTCACACTCACATATGTTTTCAGATATATACACACACATAGAAAAACAAACAAAATATGTATATGTTTGTATATATACAAAGACACTTGTGCATGCAGGTTTTCTGTATATATTTTCAGGATGAGACTTACTAATTCTGCACAGTTCTCTCTCTACAAACCTCTTTCCTGCTGTGCACTGTGCAAGAGTGAGGTGACTTGTCTGCCAGGCTTCAGTGGCCCATCTGGCTGAGCATCTCATTCTTGTGCGGAAAGAAAAGGCAGAAAACTCACTTTGTTGCAGTTGGCTACTATTTTAAGTAATTCGTATCATGCACTGTTTACACACTAACAGACAGAAACAAGTATGTAGCAGAAGTGATGGTCCTTACCTATATTTGAAGTTTAAAGGAAATTATGTGTACCAAAACCAAAAGAAAAACCTGTGAACCACTGACATGTTTTCACAACTTCCATAAAACTGAGAAAAATTAACCTTTCCTTTTTTCTAACTATTTGCTTTGTTGGTTTAAGTGAAATGTGACAATTACAGTTTTAAAGGTACAGCCTTTAATATTTAAATTATTATTTTAGTTATGTTCCCCTCCATATATTCATAGTGTTCACACACACACAGAGATAACCTGGAAGTTTGGAGAACAAGGCAGTTTGGAAATCTATACATTTCAATCTAAACAGTACTGAAGTGCTAAGACAAAATGGGTCTTGCCTGTGCAACCTAGAAAAGTTTTTCCTACACATATTTACTTTCTCCATGGAGATGCATTTAAATTAATCTTTGTTACAGTAGCAGTGGTCTGGTCATGACCATGCCATGGCTCAAGTTGCCCAACAGCTTTCATTCATTGCTCTTTAGTCTTGGACAATTTCACCATTCAGACTGAAAAGCCTGTTTCTTCTCTACCTGGGGCTGAGTTTTATGGCAAGTTTGGGCAAAGCCAGTTGCACCGTTTGTCTGTGAGGGGAGAACAAATGAATACATAGCTCTTTTCATTGCAATATTATTGCATCTGACCTTTTCTAGGTTTTTTTGTTTGTTTGTTTTTTGTTTTTTTGATTGAACTGAAACACATTTTAGAAGTGATTTTCTTTTGCCAGCTGCTAATGTGCAGACACTGAATTGCATTCCTGAGAATGTTTTCGGCACTTCAGATTCCTTTTATAGTGCAACTCATATATATTTAGAGGGAAAAAAAGGAGAGCGGATGGTATTGTCGGTAAAGCAATAAAGCAAAATTTAGAATACTTGGATTTAGTTTCTAACTAGGTTGTGCATGTCTTGAATGGTCAGGATATTTAGCGATCTTTCAAAAAACATCTGAGAGCTTTCTGGTGAAACTCACTTGCTTTTTGGAAAACAAAAGTCACATTTTTCTTCTCTCAGCATAATTCCAAGGTATTTTTTGTACCTCCCCAGGAGGATGCGCATGTAATAGATTTTCATACATTCCATTGAAATTATTTTGAAAAATAGAGATGATAACACTTTCTTTCTTTCCTCTACCTTGTTCCTTTGTGAAGGAAGCTGTCTTTTGTTGAATTTATTTAGTACAATGAAGCTGCTGAATAGTGATGATGATACTATGGAAAGATTCATAATTCCTATGCTATCCATTTTGCAGTATGAAGGAAATGGATCACAAATGGTGAGTAAGTTACTCAAGGGCTTACAAAACGTAAGTTACAGGAGGAATATATGGTTAAGTATTTTCACAGACCTGTGAAACTTAGAGATGAAATAAATATAAGAAACTGAATTCATTATGGAGTTGATTTAAATCATGGGCTTAAAGCTCCAGTTAGGAAAACATGCTTAGGTCTCATCACAGGCAGAACTACATTTAAGCAAACTCTTAACTAGGGTTTCATTTTGAATTTAAAATTAAACCTGAATTAAAGGCTGCTTTTTCTATAAAATGCTAATTTCCAAAATGAAAATTTGCAGTAATTTATGGGTATCTGAAAGCAGTTTAATACATGATACACAATTTTAACTTCAGTAATTATTGCCAGACCCACTTCTGCCTGTACACCCATGTGCAAAAGTACTTAAAAATGCACACTGCTGAGAAAATACAGTGTTATAGATGCAAACTAAAACTAAATGAGATTGTCCTAAGTTATTCACATTCTGTATACTGCAGAATATCAGGATAGAAAGTTACATTCTTAGTATTAAAAAATAAAGTAGATTATTAACTGTTGATTTTTTTTTTCTTCAGACCAGGAATATAAAATGAATTCTGATTAGGCCTGACTTTGCCTAGTAGTTAATGAAAATGATAATATGAGGTCCACAGGTATCAGAGCCTGCTGTTCTATATGCTTGTCTTTTGAAAAAGCTGTTTCTCTTTTTACGCATGCATTCTTGCAAAATTTGTCAGAGATTTCCGAAAAAGGTTTCCAGCATATAGATGGGCAACAGTTTCTAAGTAAGTGTTCATTGTCTTAGCTTTTAATTATTTCAGTGATTGAAATGCCTCTGCCATCTTTGGATCAGCTGTCAGTGAACCTCACATTCAGATAATATTTGGGGGGGGTTATAATACTTTTAGATGCTATAATTATGAAAATTCACAATATAAAAAATTTCTTACATTCATCTTTGCAGGGTGTGTTCCAAACAGTTAATAATGTTGAGATGACTAAAAAACCTGTAGAGATGTATGTATGCAGGCAACATAATTTTCTCATCCATTAAAGCAACCAGGTGTGATGTTTCTCATGCTGTTATTTTCAATTTTGCTTAAGGAGTTGCTGTAAATAGTCTTCGTCTTTTAAGCTTAGGAAACAGTGAGTTAGTATGTAGTATCTTCTTAAAACTTGTGACATGCTGCTTTTCCTTCTGGTTCAAGCAATCAGATGCAGGGAAAAAATGTAGAAAGTGTTAGCACCACAGTATTATACATCATGGGCACTCAGGGAAGCAGGGCTAGTACCTGCATTTCTTCAGACATCCAGTTAATATGCAAAGGGGCTCAAAGGCATCTTTCTTTTTTTCTGTGGGAGATGGGTCTGGAGAGAGGCAGCTGGGATCCTGGCACTGTGTGGCTTGTGTTCTTTGTAGGGATAAATGAACACTGTCATGTTGTGAGGATCCAGGCTGTTTGAACCACCTTTTTACAACAGCTTTTGCCAGCATATATTGCGCTAGTATCTAGATTGACTTGTTTAGTCAGCTGATCTTTTAATATATCACATCTGGTGCAGGGGAACCACTGTAAGACCTGTTTAAACACAGGTTAGAGAGATCGGAATTTTGGTGGGTTTGTGATGGGGGCAGGAACCCCCCAAGTGGATTTAATTGAGAGGACTTGGATGGCTACAATATTTGTCCCAGGTCAGTTCACTGGGAAAATTATAATCTTTGTGGAGTGATTTTCTTCAGCCAGTCACCTGTATTCCCTAACCTCCATGAACTCCCTCCATGTCTCTCTGGCTACTGCCTCTCCCAGAAATGCTGCTTACTTACAGATATATTTTCAAGCTGCCTTCACTCTTCCAAATGACCCTCATCCAGTCTCGTATCTCCTCCTGAACAAGAATAATAGGATACTATATGAAAGTAGTTTCTGGGATGTTCAAGGATACTTCTTGCTGTCATTTATCTTTGTGAACACCCTGATTATAATAATGAAGCAAATAAGATTCAAACAAATGTTCTAAAGTATGTATTTCTTTTGCTATATTACATTTGCATATGCTGAAATTATTCAGCCTTTATAAAAGTCCTAACTGAAATTTACAAAGTAGAATTGGTATAAACCATAAACCAGGAACTTTTCAAATATGATTTCCATCACTGGGTATAACCAGACCTATTATTTTTCTCCTACAAATGGCTCCCAAGTTGGAAAAACTACAAATGGATTCTTTAAAGAATATAATTGGTGACTGCTTTCAGTTTCGGTTGTTTCTGAGGAAGCTTTCCACCTTTAATTCATTCTTTATAGTAACGGGGTATTTCCTCACTGTGCCATTGTAAGTTATGATACAGATCCAGCTGAGTCCTCAGAACTGAGTGTAAATTTAGTATTAAAGTTCCTTGGGAATGTAGAATTTAATGAACAGGAAATTTATAAAGGATTGTATTCTACTGAAGCACTATGCTTGCAAGCTCTTCATTCTGAATACCATCCCTTGTGCACAGCCTCAAAAAATCCTTTGGGAGTGATGAGCATGAACAGAAGCTGGATTTGGAGTGAAGACAGGATGTTTCTATCACTTTGGAAAGAGACAATGTCATTATACTAAGTGAACATCAAAGTAATCTATGGGGTGGAAATTGCAAGATAAAGCTGAGGGGTTTATTTTTAATCCTCCATCCACATGCTTTAGACCCTTTAGGAAGTACCTGCTAGTTTTACAGAATTTTGTATTTCAGATAAATATATAAACAGTAGGTATTAAAAAACACTGTGTCTTTACGTAATGCTTTTAATGTTCAGCTCTGTTTGACACATCTGTCTGGAGCCATGGGAAAATTGCAAATTAAAAAGATCCACAAGATATGCACACCCCAGTGTCTGGGAGAGACTAGTCATTTGGGTAGGCTTTTTTTTTTTTGCATGCTCTGACCCAAATAGCTTATTTTTCCCCTTTGATTTAGAACACAGCAGAAGTTATTTGCTATTTGTAGATCAAGTTATTTGGGTCAAAGCACTGGAGTAGGCCTGAAGTATCTGAACAGCAAACTTTTTTTCTATTCTTTTTTTTTTTTTTTTTTCTTTTTGCATCAGCTCTGTTCTACTTCGCTGCTGCTCCACACCGCAGCATCAACGACTGATGCCAGCTCCGTGATCCCAGCACAGCAAAACTCCATCTGGGTTGGAGTGCAGGTGGGATAAATATGCCCTGAAGGTGTTTGTGGTGGGTACTTCTCTTTTCAAACAGATTCAAACAATAGTTGGTGAAGAACATGAGCTGCATGCACTGTACATGATCTTTGATAAGCCACTTGATGCAACATTTCTTAAATGAAAACATAATACAAAAACTATGCTCGATGAGAACTCTGCCATTAGGCAATGACAAGTAAAGGGTAATGATCAAAAAGTACTGTAGCTAGCAGAGAGCTGCAGGAATCATCACTTAGTCCAGACGTCTTTAACATCTGTGGAAGAGCAGGAACAGCATATTACTATTTTGGAGTGGACAGTTAGCAGGGAAATGTTGAAAATACCCATACAGATTAAGAAAGAGGATTGAAGTGGATCTGGAATAGAAAAGATAAAAACTGCTGCTTGGAAAATTATCAGAAATGAGGACAATGTGGGGAAAAGTGATAATGTTACAGACTTCAGAAGAGCAAAAGAGAACAGATTATTAAATGGGCTTCTGTATGTCACTGCAATAGACAAAAATCAGTTTGGTTTTATATATGCAGGATTAATGAACCAGGAAAAAAAGAAATGATAGTGAGAGAGAACACAGTATGCACACACCCTCCAAGTTCACTTTGCCTGAGGAGTCTGATGATAACTTTTCTTATTAACTCTACAGGCAGTTAGTTGAAGAAAGGACACCAGGGGACAACCTGTGATTTGGAGTTGGTCCTCAAAGTAGGTGTGTGACAGAACATTGTGGTTTGTTGCTGCAGCAAGGAGTGTCCTGTAGTCCTCTGTCTGTGCTTTGCTTTTCTTTATAACCTTCATTATTGTCCCACAAGTAGCATCAGAACAGGAGCTTTAGATTTCCTGCTCATCCTTCACTATTCACTGGGGGAGCTGAATCTGCGAATGTTTGGCAAATGCTGTTCGTCTGCGATTTAAATGTATGAAAAGTAGGTGTGAAGTACTGCTCAGCTGCACGCCTGCTATGTTTCAGGTTTCTGTATTTAAGCTGAAGTCAGTACCCTTATCTATCCAGTTCTTGATGAGATTACATGTACTCACACACCAATTGTGCATGAATTTTTACAGATCTCCATAGCAGCTGCATCCTGCAGGATATATGGTCTGGTTTAGCTTTGTTTTTGAAGAAGAAAAAAAAGGGAAGGAAAAAAAATCATTGTAATAAAATGTAGCACTTCCATCAAAGTAAACTGTGGCCTTTTATCATCTTCTCTTATGTGCTGCAGTTCTTTACCAGTCCAATTAGTCCTAATAGCACATGTGAGTGCTCCTCTCCTTAATTCACTGTGTTGGGACAGCAGCAGCAAAGTGAGTGACCAATTTAACCAACTTTTGCCCAACAGAACTCAAAATGCTCTTTTGCTGTTCTACCACCTTTTTTTTTTTTTTTTAAATATATTCTAAGACCTAAAATAGGGCAAAGGTTTCTTCTTCTCTTGCTTGCAGAGTGCCATGTGTAATAAGGAAAACACAGTTGCAGTGTTTTGGCATTGGGCATGGAATAAGGCTTGGGTAGGAGCCGCACCTAAAATTAGTATCCTCAGAGAATGCCCCAAGGTTATCTTAGATGCACTTAAGCTATGGAGGGCAATTGCTGAATGGTGTGAAGACTTCTGCTCATCAGTCAAAAATGTCATAGATTTAGAAAAAAGAATCTTCTGCTGGGAAGGAAAGGAAAAGTTTTAGTTGCATAAAAGCCTCACAGGGATATTTGATGGACTTTTCGGAAGATTTAAAGAACATTCGCGTCATTGAGCTTTATAATTAAGGAAGGAAATTATGTGCATTTCAACTATAATTTTGCCATGTAATATTGTTAATTTTGCACAGTTATGAATATTTGGGGTGCTAAGATCAAAGATAAATATGCTAAAATTAATGGAAAACTTCCAACCCTATTGCTATCCATAGATTAAAATATAGTTGAAGAAAAAGCCACACGAATTTACATGGTTTTCTTACAGATCCTTGCATTGTGTCAAGAACATCCCAAATGAATCCTTACTACATATAAGAGGTTTTTGTGTCATTCAGTGACTGATGAAATTGCCTTCAGTTTTTTTTTTTTTTTTTTTTTTTTTTTTTTTTTTTACAGGCAGCTGTTTCACATGCATTTCCATTAGAAAGAACAAAGTGTTCAGGATTAAGATGAGAGTGCTCTTTAGTGGCCTCAATAGCTGGCTCATTCAACTCTTCAAACTGTCAATATGCCAGATAGTGCTATGTAGTGTTCCCATTAAACATTTTAATCAAGAAAAACTACTGTAATAACACCAAATTGGGCATATAATTAAACCAGCAAAATTTCGTATTTTCTCTTTCATGTAACTGAACTAGTTCTCTAATAAATTTCATAAAGTTGACTCATAATTCTACTTTGGCATTCTGACAAAAGAACAGAATTCTTTGCAAGTGTTTGCTTAATTTCCATTTTTCAAACCTAATTTCAATTTTTATTGCTTCATTTTGAATATACTGATTAAAGTAATATTAAGTCTTGCGAAGCTTTGCCAAAGAAAATGAAAGAATTAAATTATGTATATTTAATTAGCTACAGTTCTTATTTAGGCACAACTTATTCTTTCTCTTTTAAGATTGATTTTTTTATCAAGTAAACTCGTAATACATTACTCAACCCTGTGAGAAATATGAGGGGTGAGATGGATGAAGCACCACTTTCATATTTAAAACCTGTTCATTTAAACAGGTTGATATATATATATTATTTAAATAAAATTCAGAAAGCTATTTTATATTTAGCATTTATTTTATATTTATCATTTTATATTTTTTTTTTTTTGTCCTTCTCGGATATCCTCAAGATCTATATTTCAACTTGTACCACTTCAGCACTGACTTCAACATTGCTACTTCCAGCTAACAGATTTCTGAAGAAACGAAAAATAAAGCATGGCAACATATGAAAAAAGTTTATAAAAAAAAATCAGTAGAGTTTAACTCCTGAAATTCCTAAGCATTCATTTCAGTTTAAAATAGATTTTTTGGTATGGCTGATATGCTGATATTAAAACAAACAGGTATTAATATTCTTTGTTGGGGAAAGGGGTGTGTTTCCGTGTTTTCTGGCTCTATGTAGCCTTCAAAATGCTTAAGTACATAAGTAGTTTTTTTCCTTATTTAAAAGTGGTTTTGTTCTTATGGTCAAATGTTTTTGGGGAATTGGGATTATGTTCAGCACCTTTACGAAGTAGTCTGAAACGATCAAGCCACATTAAACTATTTCATGTGTCACATTACAGCATTAGCAGCGAACAATAAACCAATCTATGTGTGACAATACTAGTTTTCAGTTTAAAACTAAAATTAATTTCTATCAGAAAGAAAAATATTTAGAATTTACAATTCAGCATTATACTTATTCAGAACTAAGGGAATGAATTTAATAAACCTTCATTCATGGAAACAATTAGAATTGAAGATGACAATCTCTAAAAGTTTAAATTGTATTGTCTCTTCTACAATAGCTTTCCCTTTACTCTGAAGGGAAGACTACAAAATATAAACTGCCCTCTTTTCCCCAGATCTGGGAAACTCAGCTTACTTACTCCAGTGGAGCACTCCAACAACCAATAGTTTCCTATTCACAAGCAACATTTATAAAAGAAAAAAAATCAGGGGTGAAAGCAAGACATGATTATAAAGCCGCTCACTTGGCAAAACAGAACAATCTATGAAAACTGAGAATGAGAATGCTTTGAAACTATGACTTCTGCTATTTGCAATTGTAGAGTAGCTGATGAAGTAGTTAGTTAGTCCCTTCTCCTGGATAAGTTCCTACAACTTTTTGTCCAAGTCCTGAAAAAAATCCAGTTGTCAGTCATTTAAACTCCAGCCGCATAACCACTAAATAATGTATTTTCTATCATATAAATAGATTCCCCAAATCATGAGTAATGTTTAAAGGGAACTCAGATGAAACCAACCACTAGAAAGACTAACCTGTTATCCTCAAAGTTATCTGTGATTTCTTCTTGCCACAGGCAAGCATTTTAACTAAAAACTAATCCCTAAGTAAAGGATTCCCTTTTTTCCCCTTTCTTTCCTTTTTTTTTCTCTCTCCCTCCCTCCTTTGTGGCTCCTTCATTTCACTGTGGAAGGCTGCAGTCAAGACAACACACACATCAATCAACTTGGACATGACATTTAGCTATTCCAATACGAAGATTAGTGTCATACTCACGCTCATATCAGACTCTAACAACTCAACTTATCCACAGAACTGATCTGTAATACACAAATAGGTTAAGCATGGCCCAGGCCGGCAGTTTCTTGGTGCCAAAATATATCAGCAAAAAGGTGTTTCTTTAGTAGGACTCATAAACCCTGGGAACTCTGGGCTGCTCTTACAACTTCTGTTTAAAAAAAAAAAAAAAAGGAAAAAAAAAAAATTACTACCTATTAAGATTTGGCCACAGATTTTTCACTTACAACAATAAAAGTTCTGTAGTGTATGTGTAGTGCTGTACAGCTTCCCTAGTCATGATTTCTGAAGCTTTTTAGTTTAAAACTCTACTAGCAAGCACAGGAGCAAGGAAAAAGAGCTGCTGAGTACAAATGGCTACAATGTCATAAAATTCTGTGCTTTTCCCAGTCAATTCTATTTTGAAGTACCACTGAGAGACTAGCCTGCTTTCTGTATTCTGCTGCTGGAAATGTCTCTCATGATATATGCCAGATAAAGTGCATACTGCCTTATAATACAATTTAGTTTTACTTAATACATGTTTAATAAGAGTGTCTCAACCCACTAATTAGAACAAATAACCCAGAGGTCCATTATGAATTGCTAAAAGGACAGATATGATATCCCTAAGAAAGAAATATGACTGCCTTTATTTATTATTCATAATTACTATAGTTAACCAATTAACAAAGCATTTTACCCTTTCAGGATTATAAGGATAGGCCATATTTCTATGTTAATTATTATCACTGCTACATAATGAAAGAATTAAACATTTTGTGCTACTTTGCTCTAAGAAAACAATAGTCGTTAAGGTTTGGAACCGTCAACCCCCTCAATAATTTATTTAAATAGTAAAATAATTCATTTTCTAAACAATGTAACCATCTTTACACTAGAAGTAAATGGGTAAATATTCTGCATTGAGACAGAAGCATCTCGGTCTTCACAGCAAGGACTTTCTCTTTGCCTGCTTCTATGTCTCAGTATGTCATTCAAGCTCAGAATGCATGGAATAAACTTCATGTCTACTTGCTGGAGCCCTACTGTCAAGTCTTAGTTTTGCATGAAGAGATTAATCAAAACATCTCATGCGCATCTCTAAAAGAACTACTATCCTGGCTAGGAAAGTAGGATGTGTCCTATTTTGATCTCTGTGTAGAGTAGTTCACTCTCTTGAGAGCAAATACTTTAGTTCTTGTTTCCGTGATTACCATGTCAAGGTTTTCAGTGGAGCAAGAACAGGATTTGTGGCTCTTCGTCTTCAGGGGGGTACCCATAGCCGTTGGCTAAGGAATTGCTCTCAAGTTTAGTCTGTTTTTGGTGCACTAAATATTTAATTAGTTATTGCAAAGTGGAACAGCTTTCAGGCTGAAGTGGGAGGAGGGGAACATTTTCCTCCCTCATGAATATCTTATGGGATATTCTCCTGGAAGGTAAGAAGAATTCAGATCTTCTCAAGCAGCAAAGAGAGTGAGCCCAGGTCTCTTACAGCCAAGCTCAGGGCATAGGCTTGGAATTAAA
Organism: Amazona ochrocephala; assembly: GCA_039720435.1. Lineage (NCBI taxonomy): Eukaryota > Metazoa > Chordata > Aves > Psittaciformes > Psittacidae > Amazona > Amazona ochrocephala. Next base: position 72,068,554 of record CM077879.1, read on the forward strand.
TTAACTAGAAAGCTGCCTAGTTCTAAATGGGTCAGACTATGTGTGAGTAAAAATAGCCCAGGTAAGTTAAGTCACCTTGCTTTTGCTGCAGTAGACAGTTGCCCAGTGAATCCTAACTAATTCCCATCTGCCTCTGATGGGATCCGTATTTGAGGTACAGTTTTCCATACAGTTTCTAATTGTTTCCTTAACTATGTGTGCTGAATTTTCCTGAGTCCTACTGTAATTTTTCTATTAGAGATTTAAGTGTCCTCCTGCAATGTGTAAGAAACACCCAAACCAAAGCAAGGATGAAGACTTGACTAGGTAGCTACATAACAGAAAGTTGTTTTCTATCAAACGTAGAATCATAGAATCATAGAATAGTTAGGGTTGGAAAGGACCTTAAGATCATCTAGTTCCAACCCCCCTGCCATGGGCAGGGACATCTCCGACTAAACCATGCCACCCACAGCTCTGTCCAACCATATTTGAACCTTTACTGGAGCAAATACCAACGGGTATCGTGGCCCCCAGAAAAACCAAAGGGAGTACCCTAGATGCCTGGCTTTTTCAATGGTATCCTAACCTGGAGGACATTGTTGAAAGGGAAGTTTAGGGAGTGAGTGAATTCTCTTTCAAAAAAGTAGCTTTAAGCTAAAATATTGTAATGGATCTGTGTCTAAAATGAATACCCATCCAAGATTTGTCGAAAATAGAAAGCATAAAGTGTTTCTCAGTAGCTTTCCACTTTCTTCTAACCTAGATATTACCTTTTACTTCTGAAAATCATCAGACCTTGATAGATAGCTTGGGTGTTCCATCACTTTTTTTTTGTTAAATATTTAAACACTCAGCAGGTTTCCTCTTTTCATGTTCACGTACCAAGTGAAAGATACAACAGAAATAATGACAAACTTTTGTTAAATGAAAATTATGTCAGTTTGGGGCTTATTTTCCCATTGTGACTATGTTTATCATTCAGTCAGCAAAAAAATGTTGGGAATCCATTTACAATAAGATCTCCAAATGGAAGATTTATCTGAGAAAACATTCTAGCAGCTCCAAATTATGGTAGTTTTTAATGATGTAAATAAATAAATATTTTGTAAATTGATAATGAATGCTTACTTTATGATAACTGAGAATTCACCAGCCTTCATTAAAACCACTTTTTGTTTTGAATACCCTGTACAATTTGCAGTTTTTGTTGCTGTCCTGGGTTCAGCAGTAGCAGTCATTTTTTCTTTTTTCCCTTCTTGGTAGCTGCTGCAGCACTGTGTTTTTGATTTTGGGCCTGGGAACAGTGCTGATAACACCAGTGTTTTCAGTTACTGCTTGGTGATGTTTAGGCTGGCCAAGGACTTGCTGAGTCTCATGCTCTGCCAGGGAAGGGGGGAAGCCGGGGGGAAGCAGAGATAGGACACCTGATCCAAACTGACCAAAGAGGTTATTCCATACCACAGCACGTCATGTCCAGGATGAAAAAGAACTGGGGGCCGGAACCCAGAAGAGTTGTGGTTTGAGTTCACAGCTTGGTCGTCGGGTGGTGAGCAGTTCTGTCCTCTTCCCTTGTATTTCTCTCGTTGTTATTATTATTGGTGGTGGCGGCAGTGGTTTGTGTTGTACCTTGGTTGCTGGGCTGTTCTTGTCCCGACCCGTGGGAGTTGCGTTCTTTCGATTCTTCTTCCCCTCCCCCCCCCCCCCCCCCCCCCGGAGTAGGGGGGAAGAAGAAACTCTTCCCTTGTATTTTTATCTTGTCATTATTATTATTGGTGGTAGCAGTGGTGGTTTGTGTTACACCTTAGTTGCTGGACTGTTCTTATCTCAACCTGTGGGAGTTGCATTCTTTTGATTCTCCTTCCCCTCCCTCCAGGAGCGGAGGGAAGAAAGAGGGGGAAGTGAGTGAGTGAGCAAAACTGTTTGTGGCTGAGAAGCTTAAACCACGACAGTTGCTTTCCGACTTAATCCATGATACAAAGCCTTTTTTTGTCAACATATTTGCATTTTAAAGAGCATCTATATTACATTTTTACTAAAAAGACATAGTAGAAAATATGTGGGTAAGAAAGAAAAATGGAGGCAATGAGGTTGATTTCACTTTGGCACTTTCATTCCTTCTATCTTCTTGATAAGACCTGCCAAATTTGATGCTGAAGTGTGCATATACAGCATATATCAAAAGCGCTAGTAAATTTACAGAAAGGAAAATCAAGGTAATAATTCAATGCAAAAAGCTCATTCTTTACTGATAGATTAGTTAAGGTTTCACAGCTCACTGTACATTATAAGAGCAACACTACTAGTGTGTTACTAATCACAGGAAAATATTAATCTTAAAAGAAATATTTATTTGTTGAGGAATATTGACTTCATAATATGCTTTCTTCCCCAAAGGTCAGAAATATATGAAGCCATGGATTCTTGCTACAGTCCCAAGACAAAGGCCACAAAAGCAACTCAACATTTGGAATAGATCTTGGGAAGTCTACTCTCCTGCCAAAAAGTAGGATCAGCCGTATCTGTCTCTGTGTGGACAGATGCTTGCTAATATATGTTCTTTAAAACTACTCATGACTGATGGATATTCCACAGCCTTCTTGAGTAATTCACCTCACACCATAGCTATCTGAACTGTAGAAAAGATTTGTTTATCTTAATATCTAATACAGTGTAGGTAGATGTTAAAACCAGTTTTATACATGAAAAAAAATAAGATCTTTAGAAAGTCCTTAAAATTTAACATTAAATATATCTTATTATTCTCTTCCTTTTGTTAGAAGAGAAAAGGTTTGAAGAGATTAACTGACACAACCGAGGTCAACACTGCAAGTCCACGAAGGAAACCTGGGGTGGAGTGATCCATTTCAAGCTTGTTTCTAGGTAGTTTAACGCAAAAGTCTTTTCCAAACTCCCCTCACTTTTCCAGTCATATAGAATCCTACAGCACAAAGATAAGCTATCTTTCTACACTCCTCATGTAATCAATCTGTGTTGTTAATAGCTCACCAGTGAGTTATGTCTGTGTCACCAGCCCTTTTGATGGACAGCTTTTTATCAGTAAGTTGCAGAAGCTATACAATAACAAATTCCAAACTTTCTCTTTTACAAAACAAAAATGAATTTACACAGCCACAGATAGAACTGTGTTTAAAATTTACAGGTATACACATTTCCTTTGAACAAATCCCACTTAAACTGATACATTTGATAAGATCTGGTATTTTTATTCCTATTGATGAAAGTGAACAATTTTTTTTTATCTCCTAGTGGGTCCTCCCTGTCTCCTTCTCTTGCTCTCTCCATCAGTATCTATCTCCTCAGTATCCCCAGGAATCTGGATCAAAACTGTAAAGGTTGTTGAATATACCAGAATGTGTCTTCTCAGCAGTGTAATGAATCAATAGATTTACTCAATGTCACACCAGGCTCACGCTTGAAAAACAGAAAAGACACTGAACATAACGAGAAATAAAACAAATCCTTGTTTTCTGTCTCGTTCATTTTAACAAAAAACAGTTCTGAAGAGCTCAACAGCTAATGGCATTAGCTGTAGGTGTGAGTAGTGCTACTTTTTAAAGATTTTATTTTTTTCATGCATGACACTGGTATAATAGCTACTTACCCTGTATTAGATATTAAGATAGACAAATCTTTTCTGCAGTTCAGCTTTGGCATTGAACCTTATTCTTCAGCTGCATACAAACCCACTGCTTTGTCAAGCCAAACTCCCAATTACGGCAAAATTCCCCATTATGAGCACTGATCAGAGTTCTTATCCAGGGGAGATTAAATTATGAAGATCCTAATTCTGTTTGCCATCCAGTGGTACCTTCATCCATAACAGTTTCTATCCATCTTCAATTAAAGCATGTTTTTGAAAAATTTACAAGTTTTGCTGGCAAGTGAGGAAGAATGGGGGGAATAAAGCTATGGTCTTGTTACTGCTTGGGTATCTTTTTATCTGAAAGACATCTGGGAGAAGAAAAGCTAGGCAAAAACTGATCCTTGCTGTGAGACTACAGAGGAAGATCAGACTTCTGGCAGGTAAGAAATCTGTTCAGATTTGTGAAGCTCATAAATGTGGAGAGCTATTTGGCTGTGAACGGGCATGTGAGCAATCCAGACAATTGCTTGACAATTGTAAGGTAGTGACCCGCAGGCACTGAGGCCTCGCCTGAGGGTTACTAAAGTTCGTGTACGTGCAGAAGCCTTGGGAAAAGTTAGCACGGAAAACTACTGAGAGAGATACGCAGAGAAGGAATGTTAACTGTAACCTTGAAGCATATGCTGTCATAGTTAACCAATCATTAAGCTGTTACTGAGTGAATCCTGTTTGGTATTTAGCCGTGTGAACAATACATGTATCCAATTAGACTTGTGTGTGTTAATGATAGACAAGTAGAGTGCCTATATATACTGAGCTATCTGCGCAATAAACTTTGGCACAGCCTGATCATATTGGTCTGTGTGCTGTGTCCGGGACTTCTGCGTCAACAAGTGGCGCCCGAACAGGGACCCTCAGATCGGCGTTGGACAAAACCGACGAGACCGACAGGAAGGAGGGGGCAGAAGCCGGTCGATATCGGGTGCTGCCCCGGCACTCGGAAGTCGCTAGCGCAAAAAGTTTGGGAATCTCGCCCTGATCAGGTGAGCGGCCGGGGAGGAGAGGGGGTCCACACTGACCAAGGAAGAGTCAGAAGTGGTGAAGCTCCTCCAACACATTCTCTCTATGAGAGCAGCGATTTATGATGAGCCTGCCTTGAAGGCTTTGCTGTATGGAGCAAAGGGAAAGGATTTAATCCCCTCAGCGGATGCTGCCTTTCAAATCGCAACTTGGGAAAAAATAGGAGCAGCGCTGTGGGAAGAGGTAAGTAAGGGATCCAAGGAGGCAAGTTAATACCCCACTGTGTGGAGACTAATTACTGACTCTTTAAAAAATAACCGATGGATGGGCCAGGGGATACGAATTTGTATCTTCCTTTATCACTTTCGCCGCCCCTGGCCTCCCTCCCCCCAGAGCCTGATCCTCAAGATCGTCAAGGTTGGGACAAATGGACAGGATTGTTAGATGAGAAAGTACAGACACTTCATGACGGACTTACAAATTTACAGCTCTCCGACATGGCTAAGTCAAAGAATGAGATAGTGGAGCCCAAACCCCCCCACCCCCACCCCCCCACCCCTCCGAACCTCCACCAGTTGCTGCCGCGGCTGCGGAGGCTGAGGACGGCGATGAAGGCAATCCTTTTGCCCCAGACCCTGTTAATCCCGAGAAAAAGCCTACTCTCAGATCACCTGAAACCTACAGGAGAAAAATGTTTTAATTGCACTTGATAACACTGAAACTCCAGAACACGTTAATGAGGAGCCTGTGCATTTTCATCAGACTGTTGTTGCTGCTCCTGAGGTTCTGATGCCTGATAATTCTGATACTGACCTGGATAGTCCTTTTGACCCGAGACCTGTTCATCCGGAAAAGAAGCCTGATTTAGATCCCCCAGATCCTCATGATAAATGGGCAGTTATAAAGGGAAAAGTAAGATGGGTGGGGGATGCAGATGTATTGTGTGCTTATAGTCTCTCTGTGATATTCATGTACTAAAAGTTAGCAAATGTAACTACGTCTGTGTTTCTATCGACCCTTGCAGACCTTTATAGATACTGTTGGCCACTTCTCCCGATGTAGGCTGGCCACCTGCATTGGAATGAGTGTGCATTTTGGTCAGTATAAAAGCCCAAGCCTCATGCGATGTGAGGGAGGCAGAGCCTCTGCGGGGACGCTCGCTGAGATTGAGCCTGCCACCTTGCACTGCGATGATGCTGCTTGGAGCTGGTTTCTTGATTGTCTTCACAGGGTCATTGCAACTACATTTTGTACGTGTGACCATGTAGTGGGAGTAATGATTGTCTGCATTTTGTGTTTCACATATTGTAGTTGTGTGGAGTGTGTTTGTGGGATCCCATGAATGTGTGTGTATGTGTGTGTCTGTTGAGGGCAGACACTGTTCTGTGTATTTTTTGTTATTGGGTTAATGTAAAAGTTTTTAATGGGTAGCAGATTAACATTTTGGGCAAGAAAGGGTTAATAGAAAAGTGGTGCTGCCTGCAAAGATTTATGGCTGCTGCTCAGCAGGCTGGCAGCTGTAGCTGCTGCTGGGCAGGCAGGCCTTTGTAGCTGCTGCTGAGCAGTCCTGCTTAGTGTGTTTAAGTTAACCTAGGGGAGAATCCAAGCTTTACCAACCTCCACCCAAACAGCACCAGGGTGGCAGACACAGAAAAGAAAAGGAAAAAAAAAAAAAAAAAAAAAAAAAAAAAAAAAAAAAAAAAAAAAGTAATGACGCAGCAAACTCCTTGACTGTTAACACGGTGCAGTTTGCTTCTGCATCTGCTTCACATTCCTGTTTCATCAGAATGCCTTTGCTTTAAGGAATCATTTTTAGCTTGACTTACTTCTCGAGAGCTGATGGCATGGGGGAAGGGATATATTTGTCTTCTACCTACAGGTCCATGGAGGCTGCCTGCAAAGTTTCTCAAGCCTTGTCATGAGCCGGATGGACGAGCGGAAAAACCCAATGCCTTAGCTACAGGAGCTTGAATGTGTGTGCATGTAAAGTAGCTCTTATTAGAGGCTGTGATTTTGTGTATAACACCACCTGTACTTACTAGCCAGTTGCTAATAAGAAACTACGCCTTGTATTGTATGGATTTGTCACTTGTAAAAGAGATCTTAGAGCATGCAAATTTGCAGCAGCAGCTAGAAGATGATAAGGCAAAACCCGCAGAAGTTAAGCTAACAGGAAGAGGTTATATGTTTGCTTACAGATCAAGGCATTCGGTGGATACCGGCTCGGTGGATGCGGCCTGGCGAAACTCAGCAGAAAGCATCTCGTCTACAGCAGAAGATGTCAGTGATGATTAAGAACCTGTTAGTGGTTAAGCTGTTAATTTTGCTCTTTGTATATAATTCTGTATCTCTGTTACACGAAATTAATCCTAGAAAAAATTTGTGGGTAACATGGGCCAGTGAGAATGGGGTGTCGGAATTTTGTCTTGCTATGGCATCAGCCACAGATCCATTTCAAACATGTCTAATAGGAATACCTGGGTATAATAAGAACAGCTTTAAGGCATTTTCGACCAACAACTGCAGTAAGTCAAAAAATGTTGCGGACTGCTCAGCAGAATTGATATCTGGATTGAATAGGACACTCCCTTGGGATCCACAAGAATTAAATTTAATGGCGTCACAAGCAATTGGGAATGCCTCAAAAGGCTGGACAGAAACCTGCCTAAATTTTGGATGTAAATATGCATCCTGCTCATATTTGATACACTCACCAGATGTTTCACCCAAAGATAATGCTTATTCGTTTAGAGGTGGTTATTGTGGAATAAATGATACAGGTGACACCGTGGAACCCTTTAATGCATATGGATTTACTCATACACCTTGGTCAGTGCCCCTCCTTTGGAATAACAAATCTGCCAAGGCCCTACCACCAGATGTCTTTTTAATCTGTGGGGATAGGGCATGGCAAGGAATACCGAAAGACATTGTTGGAGGGCCATGCTATTTAGGTTCACTGACTATTTTTGCACCAAAGTTTACAGAATTGAGTAATCTTAGTCATATTCTCCGCTCTAGATCTAAGTGATCAATAGGACTCACCCCTGATTGTAATGACAATGTTCAATTACTGAGCAGAGCTGCTCTAGTAGCTCTGTCACTATTTGTCCCTGGAGCGGCTGCAGGAAATGCCCTAAGAACAGCAGCCCAGCTAGCTTGTTGGGCAGAAAAGCAGGCTAATGTAACTACTGCCGTTCTCGAAGAATTATTAATGGATCAAGATAGCTTAAGACACTCCCTCCTGCAAACTGCACAGCCATCGACTTTTGCTGTTGGCACAGGGTCATGGCTGTGAGGACTTTGAAGGTATGTGTTGTGTGAATCTGTCTGATCACAGTAAGAGCGTTCACAAACAATTGACCTATCTAAAAGGACACTCACAAAAAATCCAACAAGATGTGAATCCTTTAGATGACTGGCTCCGCAACATTTTTTCAGGATGGGGAATAGGGACTTGGATTCAAAATTGGATAATTATTGCTTTGAAGGTTTTAGGCATTATATTACTAATTTTGCTTGCATGCACCATTGTATTTACTATACTGAAGAAATTTGTAAACAGAATGCTAAATCAAATCTGGATTGCTCAAAAACAAGAAGAGGGTATTGTGGAAGCATTCCTTTCAGTTAACGGACATGTGAGCAATCCAGCCTTTGAATGAGAGAACTCCACTGGTAAGAAATTTCTTTGGCTGATCCCTCACTGCCACTAGCATCTTCAACATGCTGCTGCGCCCTGTAGTATATATATACTGCTAACGTAAATCTGTATGTGCTTTGCCATAGTAGTGACTTGTTACTGAATGAAGCAGGTGAACCTCTGCACTGACAACAAGGTGCCACAACTGACATTGGCCAAATACCTCCTATCACAGTCAAGGGCAAGACTGGGTTGGCCTCTGTGTTTGCCACCAAGAAGAACCTTTAGCTCCGCTGCTGGCTGCAACCCAGCAGGCGTTGAGTGGTGGGGACACATGCCATGCCAGACCTTGATGTGAGGGATGGCCTCTCCTGTTATCAGAGAACTATACAGGAGAGAAAGGCAGGCCAAGCAGCCTGTGGTTGGCATATGTTGGAGATACGATCTAGTCCAAATCCTCTGCTCAAGTAGGGTCGTCTGAAACAGGTAATATATATAAAATAAAAACAAAAACAAAAACAAAAAAAAAAAAAAGAGGGAAATGTAAGGATTTTCTTCAAACAGTTTGCAAAGCGTAATTTGTACAAAAGCTTTTAAATTTGTCTAGTTTTGATTCTCTTTCTGCAGTACAGCATTTGTGACATCTGACAGCTGATTAAAGGTATTGGAATGATTTCAGTGATACTCTTGACCATAGTTATGATTGTACCTTGTATTTTGTAATGTATTCGTGATATGATTGAAAACCTGGTAAAACAGCTTTGGCTCATTCAAGAAAAGAAAAGGGGGAGATGTGGATGATTTCTTGTTAGAGAATGGACATATGCCTGCTCTGAATGAAAGCAAGTATGTGCAGCTGGCCATGTAGCAGGGGTAACTCCTGGTTACCTCTGTGCAGCCGACCGTGGAAAAGAAGCAACTCCCGGACAGCTAATGAAACAAGAATGCAGGCCTGGAAGATAAGAAGGAGCTAGGATAAGAAGGTTGCTGAGCTGGACTGTAAATTTCGCTTGCTTACAAAAAACACACTTTAGGTTCTCATGAGTGCAAAAGTTACAAGTACTCTCAGAATGGGATTGGTTTCAAAAGTTGTTACAGGGTTGGGGTATTAGTAGTTGGCTAGGAGTACTAATCAAACAAGGTTTAACAGTTTCAACGGTATTGATTATTATTGTTTAAATCTTTTGTTGTTTATGGAAGTGTATTGCCAGTATGCTATTTCGTGCTGTGAATCGGGTCTGGATTGCTCAAAAACAAAAAGGGGGATTTGTGGAGAGCTATTTGGCTGTGAACGGGCATGTGAGCAATCCAGACAATTGCTTGACAATTGTAAGGTAGTGACCCGCAGGCACTGAGGCCTCGCCTGAGGGTTACTAAAGTTCGTGTACGTGCAGAAGCCTTGGGAAAAGTTAGCACGGAAAACTACTGAGAGAGATACGCAGAGAAGGAATGTTAACTGTAACCTTGAAGCATATGCTGTCATAGTTAACCAATCATTAAGCTGTTACTGAGTGAATCCTGTTTGGTATTTAGCCGTGTGAACAATACATGTATCCAATTAGACTTGTGTGTGTTAATGATAGACAAGTAGAGTGCCTATATATACTGAGCTATCTGCGCAATAAACTTTGGCACAGCCTGATCATATTGGTCTGTGTGCTGTGTCCGGGACTTCTGCGTCAACACATAAAGAGGACAGATGTAGGGACTAACAGCTCTTTTTTGAACTAACTGTAACTTGTAAAAATAGTCCAGTTTGAGTTTGCATGAATCATAGTTCTGGTTTATCCATGATGTTCATTTTTAGTGTGGTGGCCCACGCTTTTGCTGATTTTCATCAGGTAGCTTGCAGGCTATTATCACCCTCCCACCTGTTGTGTCTATGCCTGAGGCTTTTTCACCTCTTCCCTACCTCCAGATGCTTCAAGTGCTGCAGCAAAGTGTGATGGTAATGAGGTCTCTGGAAGTGCCATGGGGATAGCACCTCAGAGGTCTTGTTGCTTCTATGGCTGTGGCTGCTGACTGGGAGCAGAGTAGCTAGGTGTGTGGAGGAGGGAAATAGAGCAGCAAAGTGGAATTACCTAACGCTAGAGTGCTGGAGCCTGCATTAGTGTCACTCTGTTACTCCTAGCAGCAAAGGTCAGAGGGGGACGTGGTGAGTCTCAGTGCAGGCTCAGCATACTGGCCAGCACCGACCTGCGCTGCACACCTCCACCTCCAAATGGGAGCAATCTCAGATGCTGCACTTACTCCACTCTTCATATCCTAATATTACCCCTATCCAAGATATCTGAAGAAAGTGTTAATAAGAGATGGACAACACACTGATTTATATCTTTTTTTTTTTTTTTTTTTTTTCCCCTGTAGCTAGGGAAAATAAGGACAATGAAGTTTTTTTGTACGATTACGCCAGGAATGCTAAAAACTTTTTTGGCATATAAACTACCTTTGGCTCTAGGTATTACATAGTAATTAGTTATTTACTCATGCTTCAAAGATGTTGCAGTTAAAATAATGTTATTCACTAAATGTGCAATAAATGCTAGTTAGAGATATAAGTAATCTAGTGAATAGTTTGGTAGAACCTTTGTTTCACTGTGGACTTAATTAATCATCTGAAAGCTTAAATAAACACTTGATCATACCCACTTACACACTGCTCATCTTGAAGGTGATAAATGCGGTGTTATGCCCAATAGACATCAGATAAGCTGTATCTGAAATTTCAGATTCACAGAATGTACATGACTTACATGAACTCCAAGTGGATTGTTATGGTAAAAATGTTTTAAAAATTCCTAGCGTAGATGGTGTTTCTATAATGAAGATTAAAATCTACTTCCAAGCAATGAATTTTCAATGCAAGTATATGAGTTCCTGCAGGACTGATGTTTAAGGGCTAAGTGTTGATTTGCTGTAATTCTTGTCTTTCACTGAAGTTTGAAGGGGCAAGGAGGTTTTCTCATTACTAGTTATCAGGTGTCTGTTGAAAGAAATCCCTGCATGTGCTGTAACCTCTTCTGTAACATATTTTTGGTGCTTCAGGTAGTTCAATTAAACTGAGAACTGCGATGCAAATGCAAGACAAACTTTGCAACATCACTTAAGATGGTTCTTTGGTTACAGTAGGGTTGCTGAAGTTTCAGTGGAGATCATAAAGAGCTGAAAAAACAGTAATTCTTTACTGATCATTATTTAATTGATTGAATTATAAAAAGGGAAGAAATAATAAAGAAATTGCAAGAAAGGCACTGAAATTGCGTTGTGCTGTAAGATGAAAAGCAGCGGTAATTATTATAAATTATTTCCTCTACACAGTCACAAAACAGCTGACATTTAATGAATGGCAGCAGCTCAGCTCCTTCAAGGCAGAAAAAGGAGCAGGGAAATACTTCCATTTTTGCCTATAGTAGATTATAAATGCTAAAGGAGAAGAGAAAGTTAAGCAGTGGCTGAATACTTACTGTCCCTTTATTTGTTCTGATTTGCTTTCTCCTTAATACAAAATAAGAAAAACAATTTTACCTTTAGTATTGAAAAATACACAACCAAAAGTTTACAGCTTTCTGAAGAATTCAGCCTCTTTAGCGCAACATCATGATGAAAAAATCTTTGTGTTTTACTGAAATTATGTTATTGGTTTTTATGTACTTTGTTATATGCTGTATCAGAAGCATCTCATACTGAATGTTACTCTTAATAACCATTTGCAAAAGGTTTTTCTTGGTGTGTCAGGTTTAATAATGAAAGTTTTGATTGATTTTGCTGCAGTTCCTTTTCAGAATGACTTTCAAATGCACTGCTTGTCTGCATGCTGAAGTGAAAATGTAAGCAATACTACTGACAAGCATATTTTGCTTTTTTGCAGATTTCAAACACTTTCAAAGGTCATGTGGGTATTGCTGGCCAAGCACCAGTAGTTTATTCGTTGCTTGATTACAAGTGAAATTGTAAATGGAATGAAATAAGATGGATATGGAGGATTACCAACTGTTGTTGGCATACTACTGCATGCTTAAAGATGTCTTCATTCATTAGCAGACTGTTTTAGCCTGCCAAGGTTGGAAATAAAATGCAAGTCACAGCTTGTACATTTATCACTGTAAGGAAAGCATCCTGACAGTACTGGTTAGGCAAAGTGGACTCGTAGCCATTAGTAGTCCAGTCTGATTATTGGGTGCAATCTGTTTCTAATGGCAACCTTTGCAATGACAGCATTGTTTCCATCTGTGCTCACATGAGAGATTTTAAATCTTAGTGTTTAAAGTAAGCTCTTACATAACCTTACGGACACAATTATTTACTTTCTGAGGGATTGTTCCAGCTGGTATACAGCAAAATGGTGTACCTGCAATAAGCAAATTGGCCCCCACTTTCTGCTTAGCAAGCCAGATATTATTGTTAGCCAGTACTGCTTCCAGTTACAACAGGTACTGTGACTTGGTATCTTTGGTTTGTTCTCTTAAACTACCTGCAATTCTCATGCCAAGCACTACATTGAATGATTGTGTCCCATCTCCTTCTGAGAGAAAGCTGGTAAGTGCTTTAAGTACTTCTTAACAAATCTAAAATGAAATTGGGGGAGTGAATACACATGGCAGGAGAAAACTGAGATAAGGTAAGTGGAGGGAGGGAAAGAAGGAGGAAGGGAAGAAAAGGGCAGGAGAGAAAAGGAAGATAGGAAGATGCAAGGGACAATGGTGGGAGTGTGCCGGTTAGTCATGGAAAAATTATGGGCCAATATACATAAAAAAAACAGTTGCCTATAGCATGTTTTTATTGAGTTTTGCTGCCACGATATGTCTTGTACAATAAATTTTGATCACATATATGTTATGCCATACATTATTTCAGCTTTGCTAAATCTGTTTATAAACTTTCTCTTTGTAGTACATGTAAATATTTTTCCTTTAGTAATTGTTTTAAGTTCAAAAAGCTGCATTACCAAGTGGGTGTATCTATGCATTTTCCTGTATTTTAAATGTGTCTGATGAAGTAGAAATTCTGTCTTCTGAGAGGCCTATTTGTAGTTACCTTGGATGTTAGGAATAGTAGGTAAACAATCAATTAAAGTATTATTTAAAGTATGGGCATAATAATGCAAAAGAGAAGAGGAAGGTGCCAGCTCTCTTTTAATTCATGCCAACATTAAAAATGCTTACCTTTGGGACTGATGTGTTTTTAAAAAGCTCTGTTTTTCTCCTTTATCTTGAAGAGGCCATGGTAAATTTACAATTGGAATACATCCTCATCAAGGTTTTATTACACTGTAGAAGAAACAGCAGTTTAAGATGTTACTGATTCCTGGCTGACAGAACCTCTATAGTAATTTATTGCTCTTTCAACACAACTGGAAAAACAAATTTATATCTCATATGTGGCCAGTTTCTTAAAAGAAGGGCTGGCAGTAACAACATGTGTCAAGCTAAAATGGCCTGGCTGACTTGGAAATGAAACAGGCAAGCTGGGATGGATGGGCTTTGTGGTTAAGCTCCAGGAGAAGCGAGATGTCAGGCTTCCCTGAGCATCCAATCACAACTCAGGCACAGGGAGCCCTAGCTGGCATTTCTGTCCCAGGAGGAAGGCCAATTTGTCAACTCTTTTCTGTTCTCGAGTAGGATAATAGGAAATATTTTACTCTCCTCATGAATATGTGAAGATGTTAGCAAGTGTCCGAGTGTCTCCATAACTGGAGACCATTTATGGAGACCATTTCAATATTGGTTAGTATGAAAAAAGAAGAGTAAGTGACAGTGTCTGTGTGCAAGTTAAAATGAATGTTTATGTTGAAAGACTACAAAGCAAATCCTAGTACAGAACAAAGAGTGGTTTCCACAAGGCCAGAGGAAAAATGTAGCTGACTTATTGAAAGACAAAGCCAACAAGCAGACAGAGAGGAAGGCAAGGCACCTAGGGCACAAAGTCAAGAGAATAAAAATGGAACAAAAGAAAGGAAAATCAAGAACACCTATTAAGAGAAAAAAAATGTTTTCATAGGTCTATAACAAGATGGTATCTGTTAAGTAAAATAATACTACAAAAGTTGAAAGGACTGGATAACACATTATATGTTCCTGGACATTTTTATTTCTCCATCTCTAGTAATACCTGACAAACTGTGCCTTTTGTAAAAAAAAAAAAAAAAAAAAAAGGACAAAAAACAAACCACCCACAAAAACAAACAATTGATTGACAAGGGCCTGTATAAAGCAATTTTAACCTCAGTCTCTTTTAAAGTCTGAACATATATCTCTATCCAAATTTCATAAATAACTAACAAACTGAAGCACAGGCCAAAAGCCTTTGACGTATGGGTTTAAAATATCCCATTGCCATGATCTAGGGTGAGGCGTACCTGCCCGTGGGAGAGAGGCTGGAACTAAGATGATCTTAATGTCCTTTCCAATCTTAGCTATTCTATGATTCTACAAGAACTAGGTTCATTAAAAGAAAAAGCATTGAAACAAAGCTCGAATATCTCATTTATCTAAATTCTTCCAAGATTTGTCAGTTGCTACTGTGCACATTGTTTTTCTATGATAGCAATTTAGTGCAGGTTCCTCCTCCAAAATCAAAATTCAGTTTCCTTGACAAGAATTCAGAGAAAAATGGGCAGAAGAAAGTGAATGTAACTTCCAGGGTTTAGAAAATAGTAGAAGAAATTTACCTAAAACAAGGACTCATTCTCTGGAGGTGAGGGAAGGATATTAAGAGTATTATTATCTTTCAAGATACTAAAGACCAGTGGGATGTTTTGAGCAAGTAAACATAATTTAATTCTTAATAAATTATAAAAAAAAAGAAACAACCTAAACCACTAAAAATCCAACACACACACACAAAAAAACCCTCCTAAATGACTAGCAGCAAAAATTTAGTTGCTACTATTTAATTTTAGCACAATTCTGTTGCAAGCAATCTTAATACTGAAAAATGAATTGAAACCATGCTGTCTGGTTAGTGAGCAGTGTAATAATTAAGCTGCAATAATCAGGAAACTGTGTTAAGGAGCTCAGATGTATTAAAACAAGACAATGTTTAGAATATCTGAAATTAATGTTATACGGAAAATAACTAAGCAGTCACTGTTTCATTTCTACGGAGATCTAACTGACACAACAGCAATGCTTGGAGAAGTTACAAAAGGAAAATTTTGAGTGCTGAGGTGTATATAGAGCAATGGATTAGACAAAATTTATTTCTCAAGAGAAAACAAATGCTGAAATAAGGACACTTCACAGATTCTTCCTTATTCTCTCCCAAAGTCACATCCATGTGCTGCAGTTTTAATGAAAGTACATCGCGGAGAGAGAGCATGGAAGCGAGTTTCTGATTTGATTACAGTTAGTCACAGTTTAAAACAAAGATATGAAATCAGCAACAGCTGAGAGAAAAAAGACACAGACATGCCAAAAATAATAAAATGTTCTGGTTTGGAAGAGACTTTAAAGATCATCTAGTTCCAACCCCCTGCCATGGGCAAATACACTTTCCACTAGACTAGACAACTCTAAGGAAAAATGTTGAGGGAAGGGAGGTGGCTATCCACCAAGGGTGATGGTGTTCAGAATGTTCCTGGGAAGGTGACTGCTGGCCTGGAGAGATCATGTTAAAACATACTGGTATCACATTCACCCCAACCCATTTTGGTGTGTTTTAGCAATACAAAATTGCGTGTGCACCCGTTTTATGGGAAATCCCACTGTCAAGTCTCTGCATTCAGTAAAAGTGATCATCCAAAGCAAAGCCATCCAAAGACTTAGGGGCAAAATTTGTGTCACAAGGATTAAGTAATCTCACCAAAGCCTAGCTGCCTGTGGTGCAGATATTATAGCAGAGTTTGTCATCCTCAAATTAATTTAGAGTCAATGGAGACATTCTTTAGGGTTCAGATCATCTGATTGATTTTAGGTATCTATTTTAAGATGTGCTGAATCTTACCTTAAATATGCCTTTTCTTTTTTTTTTTTTTTATTTCACATACTCATATGGTGAGTTTGACAGCTGAAATGGAGTAACACCCATGACAGTTCTCTCTGGTTAAATGAACATTGTTCTCTGTCCCTATATTATGTGCTCAGACGAAATTTTTAAAGATTAATTGAATATTCTTCAGAAATGTTTTTTTTTGGGGGGTTATATAGAACTGCTACTAAAGATGCTGTTATAAAGATTGTCAACCATCTGTGGACACAGGACACTTGTTCTAGGAGTTCATACTCTCGGCAGTACTCTGCATCACACTCAAATCTTGAGGCAGATACAAAATGTCTATGACTTATTTAAACAGTACTTGGAATTCAGTCAGCATAAAAACTATTTCATATTGTTAAAAGGCTATTTTTTATTTTTATTTTCCCTCTTTCTACAACAACAGTTGGTTAACATTTTCCTCCTTATCAAACCCAGATTAAAAATTCAGTGTTCTGAATTAGCACAATGGCGGCGTGGACATTTATTGATAAATGTAGAAATCAAACAAATAAAACAGCTAATAAGAAAAAACAAAACAAAACAAAACAAACCCATTCTCACATATCTCATCTACTTGGACCCACATCACAGAAATGCTCAGAAATGAATGTAGAGAGGGTTAAAGTTGAAGCATAAACTCAGCTATGTTCAAATTAATTTGAAGGCATGAAATAATCACTGTTTAAAATTATGCTATTAAAAAAAATAAATTAAGACTTGTGAGTCACTTCAGTTTTAATTTTATCCCTTCTGCTCTAGAAAATTACAAACTGCATATCAAGTGTCCG
The DNA here is from genome assembly GCA_039720435.1 of Amazona ochrocephala. Lineage (NCBI taxonomy): Eukaryota > Metazoa > Chordata > Aves > Psittaciformes > Psittacidae > Amazona > Amazona ochrocephala. Next base: position 72,085,565 of record CM077879.1, read on the forward strand.
GTGGGGTTTGGGAGGCAATGACGAACATCCATTCCTAGATAGATCTTTTGGATTGAGAGAGTACAGACTCTATGAAAAAGTGGATTAAGACACCTCACTGAATTTCTTACATATTGCAACCCCCTTGCAATTGCAACCCTGTTGCAATTGACCTGTTTTTCTTCAGTGTTGATTGTCTTGAGATTCATGAGTCCTTTTACAGTGTTTTGTGAAGGAAATATTATTTTTCAGGAGCTTAATGTTGTGGGATTTAACATTCATGATACATTTTGAGTAAAATGTTTATTCTGAAAAACAAGCAGCAGCATGTTTCCAACTTCCTCATTTAATGTGTTTTCTACTGTTAGCTATAGTAGAAAATCTAGAACTGTTAAGCATCTCTGACATCTACACAAAGTGTTCAGCTGTGAGACACAGAAATATGCAGCTATAGCTATTCCTGTCATCTTAGCAGTTACAGTATTTCTGTTGCTTTTATGGCACCTTCTCCCATGATCAGCTGAGCTCATGAGAAACTAAGGAAAACACATAAAAATGCTGGTTGGAAGGAGCTCCAGTCTGATCCTTGGACCAGGACTTATACCAGCAGTAGTTTTTTGAACATGTAGTAGATTATTTTTACCCCACAAATATGAATTTCAGATTATACAGTATGTTCTGTGTATATACATGAATTTATAGTTACATTGGAATATAATGGATCTTAGTTAAGCAATTTTTTTCACGGATGTGAAAATAATACTGTGGGAAAACCAAGAACCATTTAAACCCAAGTTATATAATGTATATAATCTGTGGAAAATGAGAAGACTAGAAACAAGCAAGCATGCATTTATGTATTTATCATATTTCAATAAAGTTTTAAATGAATTTTCCTAAGGTAGATTATTATGGATCATATAAACAAATCCAAATCAACTGATATTTGATCTTAAATATTAGTTTATAGATTTGTGTTTAAAAGATTACACCTACGATTTCAATTTTCCGATTAACTATGAAGACTCCATTCTATATAGGCCCCTGTCTTCGAAGAACCCATATGAGCTCAAATATAAACTGTTACCCAGAGATACTGCATTTGCAATTAATTTGTAACGTATGGCATTAATCTTTGAACAAAAAGAAGAAATTATAGATTTTCAATCATGGCATTTTTTCCCCTCTAAAAATCAAGAACAAATTCAGTCTGGGTTTCTACACACCATAGAAGAGGCAGTTGGCCTAGTACTGATCTTATTTATGTTAGTAGCATTATGCCAGCGTCAACGAAGGCACTCTTCTGTTACTGTGGAACCACTGAGAAGAAAATCAGGCCAATTTATGCACACAGACAGAAATGAAGAAACCATTTGGGAATACCACATCTAAATTTAATAAATCTATGCCACGCATGGCTCTACAATTTAGACTGATCTCACAGAAGTTTCACGTCTAAATGACATCAGGATCTGACCTACTAATTCTAGGTTTTGGAGGGGGAGAAGGGGAAAGGTAATTTCAGGCTTGTGATAGCAAACTCTGGAACAACAAGAATTTGGACCGGGTTTGTGATTGTAGGAACATAATTTTTCTGTATGGGGCTTGTATATTTATAGATAATGATTGATATCTGTACGTAGAAAGGGAGCAAAACCAAGAATAGTATAAATGAAACTATAATAATTTCACTGCCTTAGGATGTTGAAGTAACAGGTGTGAGAAACTGCAACAAAATACTCATCCGATGCTAGATGACCTTTCTTTATATAATGATTTCTAAAGCTCATGCCACCTTGGAGTTAACCTCTGCATTAGAAATCTTCATTAGAATTTCTAACCCAGACAATTTATTTAGCTTCTACTACAGTCAACAGAGGAAAATGGCACTTGAAGAAAGCAGTTTCATCTCGCCCACTTTACAGAACAGAAAAATGTGGTCACAGCAGTAGTGAAGCAGAAGAGGAGGATACAATTCTAACAGGAAAGTGAGATGACCACCCACAGGAAGAATGCACAGAAAATGGCTGCATTATGATAATAGTGGTGTATTGATTTTATAGCATCCTGCAAAAGAATCTTAGCAAGATTGTGAGGAGAAAGCTGTCATATGTGTTACCCCTCCAACAGCAACTTTATCATTAGGTTTGAAAGGTAACTTCACATGAAGTAATAAACATCATCTTTGTATAATTGCAAGCATAATGGAAATACAAAATGTGCTGCTAAATAAATGATGTAATGAAATCACTGAAGAAGCTCTCTTTTGTGGTGTATTAAGACAACATAAGAGGTGCCAGTTGGCTTATAAAGACCAGGCAAAGCATGATTTAGCCTGACTACTTCAGTTTATCAGTATTAATGTATGAAGAGTACTGTTTGTTGTGGGCATTAGTCGTTGTCTCATTTCACCTCATGTTCTGAATAATAAATGGTTATGCATGTTGCCTTCAATATAATTTGCCATATAAATTTTACATAATTTGGTTATTAAGATACTATGTGACAATATTTTTGTAACAGTATCCTCCCTATCACTCAACCTGAGTTATAGCTGAATGCTAAGGGCCAATTAGATGATTTTTGTCTCTGAGATTTGGCAATCATTTGCTGACAGATATTAAATGATTTATCTAAACACATTCAACTGTTTTCTCCCATGACAGAAACATTATTTTCTTTTTTTTTTTTTTTTTTTTTTTTTTTTTTTCCAATGGATGTAGTGGTTAATTAAATCTCAAGAAGTTTAGAGCACCCAACATTTTAATTCCAGTACACTTCAAAACTATAAGCACTTAATCTACAGTGCACTTTTAAAATTAATTGCAAGCCCTACCATCAAAGTAGCATTATTCTCTATTTGGAGAACATTTTGCTCTCCAGCTGCTTTGTGCTGCAGCCACCTCTGCACAAAGGTCTACCAAGCAAGCACATTCATCAAAAGAAAGATGTTGCAAGACACTATGGGAAAGGTATTTTATTGACAACATCCAGTGCTGCATGTAGTATAGCATCTCTGTAAAAGTTCCTTTCCCTGTCGCCAGCAGGAGGGCATTCCTAAAATGGGAGCAGAGGTTGGAACTGAAGAAAAAGAGTAGGGGCCTAAGTCAGCCCTTCCAGTTTCAGTGACACTAGTTAAGTGACGTGACTACTAGAACCTCTTGGGCTCCTCTGACAAAATGTGAACAAGAAAGAGAAGGGATGCAGGAGAAAAAAATGCTCTCAGTGCCTGGTCTATGGTCCAACATCCTCTGAATACCACTCAGTGTTTCTCAGGACCACTCACACATTTCATGGTCTTTTACAAGGGCTTTCCAATAGGAAAGCTTTTTGCCTATTTTACCTATTGGCTTGCTGGTCTGCAAAATCTGTTAGTCTGCTAGTTGAGTTCTTATTTCATTTATATAAAAGGATAAAAAGAGCCATTTTAACAAAATCTCAACTGATTGCAAGTTTATGAACTGCATCCATCGTAATACAAGGCAGTGATTTTACCTTGAAGTACTATACCCAGTTAGGTTTGGAAATAAACCGGCAACAAACGTGCATAAATCTGCTACAGTAGCTGCTTTAAAGTCTGTATTCCCTACAAGCTCACAGGCTAATTAAGTTATTACCAGAGTATTATGGCAGCATAAGTGAAAATTATATAGTGTTTGTAAACAATGCTCTGCTGATTGCTTTGAGAGTTGGGTGGGTTTTTTTTTCAAACTATACTACTTCAAGAATAAAGAAACAATACAGCCCAAATTAAAGGATCCAAAAGATTGCCTCTTTTAGCTATAACTTTTGGTATTGTTGATAACCATTTTTATCAGCTATTTTTCAATTAATAGATTAATATATATACCTGTATGAATGGAATACTTATGTATACACGTATGGCTTTCCTAGTTTAAATCTAGTTTTCTATTTGCCGTATGTTGTTTTTGTCCTCCTCCTTGAAGAGACTTAGCAATACTAATGTATTATATTTATAATTATCTATACAATATACATAAGTATATATATACACAATATATATTATATATACTTCTGTATTATCATAGAATCATAGAATAGTTAGGGTTGGAAAGGACCTTAAGATCACCTAGTTCCAACCCCCCTGCCATGGGCAGGGGCACCTCCCACTAAACCTTGCCACCCAAGGCTATGTCCAACCTGACCTTGAACACCAACAGCGATGGAGCATTCACAACTTCCCTGGGCAACCCATTCCAGTGCCTCACCACCCTCACAGTAAAGAATTTCTTCCTCATATCCAATCTAAACCTCCCCTGTTTAAGCTTGAACCCATTACCCCTTGTCCTCTCACTACAGTCCCTCATGAAGAGTCCCTCCCCAGCATCCCTAGAAGCCCCCTTCAGGTATTGGAAGGCTGCTATGAGGTCTCCATGCAGCCTTCTCTTCTCCAGGCTGAACAGCCCCAACTTTCTCATCCTATCTTCATACGGGAGGTGTTCCAGTCCCCTGATCATCCTCGTGGCCCTCGTCTGGACTTGTTCTGACAGTTCCATGTCCTTTTTATGTTGGGGACACCAGAACTGCACGCAATACTCCAAGTGAGGTCTCACAATTATAACTACTTATGTTTAGTTTTAATATGATATATTCAGTTTACAAACTTAGGTATGTGTATTACAGGGGTTTTAAAGCAGTATTTTTCACTTCTTGCTATTCATATGAGAATCTGTCCTTTGCTGTCACCACCTGGCTCACTGCTTTTTACTGATGTCAGTCTAACTGCAGGGAAACTTTTCCTAGTTTTAAAAAACAAAGGAAAGAAAAAGAACCATCCCTTTCCTGCAAATATAAACACATCATATTTTGTTTGCAATTTGCATTGCCACCCACAGAGGAACAGGAGGTGAATTTAAGCCATCACCAGCTTTTTGCACGTTTTTACTAGCACATTTTACTTTCTTTGTTTAGCCACAGCTATTTGAGATGCCTCCCACATTCACCGTAGAAGGCACACTGTTAACTAACTTCTTGTTTAAATGAAGGGCTATGCTGACAATTAAATGTAGGATCGTGCATGCTTCAGTGCCATACCTTATTACAATCAACGTGAGTAGAAGCACAGTGCTGAAATTATGGGTTTTAGTCTGCATCTGCATGGCATTATTATGCTTATCAAGGTGAAAATGTCAATGCTGAAGAATGTAATTGTGTACCTTAAGCTGCAGCGATAGTTAAACTGAGTTCCTGCCTCCACTATTAATGCATCGGAGTGCTACTCATAAGAGGCACTGTAGCTCTTTATGTACGCAAAGCTTTCAATTCATGATTTTATTTCCTTCCTTTCTTTTCTTTCCCAGTCTTTCATAGATAAGGATTTTCTGTTCGGATATTAATCCAGTATAGATTTTCTGATGCATTTTTTCCTTTTTAACAAAGTCAGGGACAGGAAGGCTCATGTAGGCTTGTATACAGCTCCACTGCCCTCCAGGAGGTCAAGTGTGAAATGAGTTGAGAGACACATTGACAGTCCATGCGTGAGCTGAAACGACTCAAGCTAGTTATCAGCAATTTGGATCTGTGGCTGTAGTCTGGGTTCTTATTATAAAAAATCAAATCAAATAATAAAAGAGTTCAGTGAATTATCTGGATTTAGTATATATCCATTTTCATCTTTACATTGTCTCATGCAAATTCTGAATGTCTTATTTCTTGATTTTAATGTTTAGTCATTTTAAACATTTTGATTTGTTATAAATTTACATTGCAAAATAAATGCAATTTTCTTACTGCAATATATATTTTTTGTAGGGTTTCATATGCATGCAGTACTTCTGAGTCACTCACCTGTAAGTTATCTGTATGGATGGGAATACCATTTCTCTTTATACACAGAGGGAGGGAATGGTTTTCTCTCGAGTCACTGTGACTCTGCTGAGCTACATACATCATGCTGAATCCACAGCATTGCATCAACACATACAGCAAAAATCAATCCCCATGACTGAGAACTAGTATTTCTCAAATGATAATATTGCAAATTCTGTAGGTCCTCCTTTTTTTTTCCCCTCCCTTTCACTATTTTCCTATAAAATAGATGCTAAGCCATAGAATCATAGAATAGTTAGGGTTGGAAAGGACCTTAAGATCACCTAGTTCCAACCCCCCTGCCATGGGCAGGGGCACCTCCCACTAAACCTTGCCACCCCAAGGCTATGTCCAACCCCGCCTTGAACACCGCCAGGGATGGAGCATTCACAACTTCCCTGGGCAACCCATTCCAGTGCCTCACCACCCTTACAGTAAAGAATTTCTTCCTCATATCCAATCTAAACTTCCCTTGTTTAAGCTTGAACCCATTACCCCTTGTCCTCTCACTACAGTCCCTCATGAAGAGTCCCTCCCCAGCATCCCTAGAGGCCCCCTTCAGGTACTGGAAGGCTGCTATGAGGTCTCCATGCAGCCTTCTCTTCTCCAGGCTGAACAGCCCCAACTCTCTCATCCTATCTTCATATGGGGTGTGTTCCAGTCCCCTGATCATCCTCGTGGCCCTCGTCTGGACTTGTTCTGACAGTTCCATGTCCTTTTTATGTTGGGGACACCAGAACTGCACACAATACTCCAAGTGAGGTCTCACAAGAGAAGAGTAAAGGGGCAGGATCACCTCCCTTGACCTGCTGGTCACACTATAAGCAGCCTCTTTTGAAATGGTTTCAATCTGTTTCGATTACTTGGGAAAAAAGAAAACCAGAAATTGCACAGGTTTCAGTATTACATGAATCATGATTTTAAACTGATTTACTTAGTTCTAAAATAGTATGTTGCTACTCTTAATGTGACTTTTGCCGTGAATAGTGATACAAAGGCCAGTCAAGTTGTCTAAGGATTACATACATGACTGAAGTTTGCTTTTCTACACCGTTGTGTAAAAGGAAAAAATTAGTTAGAAAATATTTGTCTTGAAGCAGTTTTAGTATTCATGAATTAGTTGGTTATTTCCTTAAAGATAAAATTAATATCAGCTATGAAGAGAGACTGTGTCAGTTGTTTCAGTTTAAATATTTGGTAACCTAACCAAAAGACCTGACCACTTGTACTTTCAAGCAGCTTCAATGAACTACCTGTGGCAGCTAAGGAGGACCACAGCTATGCATTAAGCCCAAGCAAAGCTCAGAAAAATGAGCACTTCTAGACTAACTTCTATATAATTTATTGAAGAAGTTACTTATACCCCTCAAAATAATTAACTAAAACAGTTTTGCCTTTGAAGCACTGAACCTTAGCATGCTTTTCATTCACCAAGAGCCAAATTTCTGCTCACCCATACATGAATAGAGCATGGTGAAAGAACGAATGCACTATCTGGTTCTGTTTCATGGCTACATCTGACTGTAGTTTTAGATCACACTGATTAGTGACAGACTCCTTGCCTCTGTGTAAATAGCAGCTGAAGTCCATTGATGGTTAAAGGGCACCTCACGGAGTCTTTCATAGTTGATTCCTGGGATCTAGATTAACACAAATTACTGGTGATGGCACATTCCTGCTGTAATGCTGCAGGTGAAGACAATTTAGCAAGCTAAGCAAGAGCGTCAGATTTCTATTAAATGCTACAGCATCAAAAGTCATAAAATATATTCACTGCTTTTTAGCAGGAAAGGCATATTATGGGACTTGGAGGCTTGGAACAGTAATGGATCAATCTGAGAATCACAGTTTTCTTAATAATAAATATAAAAATTACTACTAAATATAAAGTTGCAGATGTCAAGTCTTTTTCTAATCTTGCTTGTACCGAGTTAAATCATGAATAGCTCCATCAAACTGATAAAGTAAAACTAATATGAATCAGTATTTTAAAATGAGACACTCAGCCACTTTTTACATATTACTGTCAGAGCTGCATATCTCCACTGATTTTATTGGAGTTATATATCAAGATCAGACTTTTAAATCATTCTAAAAGCAAACCTCCTGTGTTGCAATGACAGCTAAGTCCTATTACATACATTGAAATATATGTGAGAGGCCATTATCAATTCTGCAGTTGTAAGGTGGATCCTGCTTTTCTTCTGCCTTACTCCCCATAATAACATGAATAATAACAATAATATTGTTAATATTTACAGGTTTTTCTTAATTATTTTCAGTTGCATAAATATCTCATCTCCTTCACTTCCACAAATGATACAGGAATAAACCTAGAAGCGCTCATTTTCCTGAGCTCTACCTGCGCTGAATACGTAGCTTTGGTCCTCCTTTGCTGATGCAGTTAGTTCACTGAAGCTTCTCTATGCAGGCCAATATTCCTGTACAAGCAAATGTTTTAACTGACTCCCAGGAGCAATAAGGTCTTTGAGAAACAGAATCACAGACTGGCTCAGCCTGGAAGGAACCTCTGGAGACCACCTAGTCCACCCCTTTCCTGCTGAAGCATGTTGCCCATGTCCAGGTGGCTTTTGAACATCTCCAAGGACAGAGACACTGCCACCACTCCCAGAACCTCTCTCTGCTCCTGTAGCACAGAGGGAAGAAGCACGATGTCATATAACTGGAGTATTTGTGCTCTACATGCCTGTGAATCAGGTGGGAAGGAGGAGAGAGAGAGGTATAGGCTGTGACATGACATTGCTTTGAAGCTCCTATCAAGTGCAAATAAGGCCTGTACTAAATAAGTCCCTGCTAGAGAGCTGTCTATTTTTATTTGTAGTGTTTAGCTTGCAACCAAAAATTTGGTTTGGTTCAACTCTTGCAACATTTATAAAAAGATCAAAATGACACTTTTGGTTCAATGAAAACAATGGTTTGCATGATTACCAATTCAGTTTCATGTTTGGTTTGATTACAGAAGGCCACGATTTTAAAATATTGAGTTTAACTTTGCCAAAGGACCAGGCCTCATATTTTTTTACCTAAACCCAACACTTTCCTAGCGCGTGTAATCCATCTCTGCCCTTTCTGTTTCTCTTTCGATAACAAACTGCTGACAAGCTCTGATTGTCTTGTGAAGGCAAGAAGATCAAATACGTACAGAGTATTAAAAAAAAAGAAAGTATGTCTTTAAGGAAAAAAAACATTGTAGAACATGCATTCACTTGTACTGGTGGAAAGAATTGTCAGTCACTGCAGAACACCAGTTCAAAGGCCTCCTGCCATGGGGAGGGAGCAGGACCCTGCACCCAGAGAGGGGTCCTGTGAGGGGACTTGCTCACCCACTGCTCCCCACCACTGACATTATAGTTAAACTCAGAGTGTCTTTATCACAAGCAGATGGTGAAAAATCCTTCTCTGGCACGTTACATTACCAAAAACCAAACTTCATTTTCTTCCCCAACATCACTGTCTATCTGCTTCTTAATTATTTATTCTTTTTTCCATCTTTTTTTGATTGTAACCTCTTTTTTTCTCCAGTTAGTACTACTCTAGGAATGAAGCAAACCAAGAAGAATTGAGCTCTCTGGATTTAGGGACACCTGAGTGACAATTGGGAAAGCAGTCAGAGTACTTTACTTACAAGTTTGGCATCAGCAATGATTCCCACCAACTCTTTTCATGCCTGTGCGACGATAGCATACACAGGACCCACATCATGGCCACTTGACATTGCCAGCGCTGCAGTGGGCAGGCTGGTAGCACTGCTCACTGTGTTTAAAGAGCCAGGGAAAGAAAGCTGACTTCAAAGGCTGACTTTAACAGCCTCTGACATGCTGAAACGTGTTCTATGAAAGCCCACACTGAAGTTTAAGTAGCAATAATTTTGTCTTGGAATTTTGTTTAAAAATTACTTTTTACAGATTTTCTGCAAACATGTTTGCATTTACTGCTCTATACAACTACACATAGAAAAATATTTCAAATAATTTTCTATAGCTGATTCTTGACCAGTATTTGTGATTTCAGTAGCTCTCTTCAGTCTTGTCCATGCCAGTTTATTTTACAAAAATATTAATTTGCTACTAACCTCAGAGGAGGTCCCCTCCTATCCTTATATTCCAGCCAGAACTCAGATGTAGCACTGGACACAAAAATAAAGGAAACATTGAATTAATAAAATAGAAAGATAGAATGAAATGACAGAATGAAAGTGAAAGTTTTCTTGAAAGAACAAGAAAATGAGGTCAGCAGTCTTGAATTAATCACAAAGGGTCAGAAAAACTCAGGTTCATTTAACAGAGTATATAAGTGGTCTGTGGATTCTGATAAATCAATTTCTTTACATGTATATCAAATGATATATTTGGAAAGCTTATGAAGAAAACTCTATAGCCTAGAGACAAATGCTTACCTTAAACATGGAGAAAAAAAACTTTAGAAGTTAATATTTGTGCCTTTCTGTCTATGCCAGTACCCCTTGAGTAAGAACTTTCTCATCTTCATTGTGAGTTAATATACATACATATTAAAAGCACACACACGTTGAACCTTCACATGTTCAAGCTGAATAATGCAGCAATTTATTTTTATATGAATGAAACTGCAACTCATGCTTGACTTGAGCTTAATTTGAAACCAAAATTCTCTGGCATCGTGAGAGGACTGTAACTTCCAGGCTGCTGCCTTGACCCAGTTAACAGGTGAATCAGGGACAGCTTTGTTTCTCCAAGGTTATCTAGTCCTGGCTAAGTTTTCCTTTGCTATGCAAGCTTGCAAAACTACCCTTTGAAGATGTGGAGTTGTCTCGCCCTCACTAGATCTTAGGCTTCCTTTATACTGTGATGAAGTTTAGGTAAAAGGGCTCTAATCACCAAAGAAATCCTTTAAAGCACTGATGTTTTCAGCTGTTAGATCACCTTGTAAAAGCAGCAATAAAGAATTAAAACTCTTGTCCAGTTGTGTATAAAACTTTGGCTATGCATGCAGGCCTCATATGTGACAATAAAAGGAATTAAATATTGTACTTACATTTGTTCTTGTGTCAGTCACTGTAAAAAAGTTCCAATACTAATATACTTCAGCTTACAATCTAATCCATTACTGATAGAGCAAAGCAAAGCTAGAAAACAAACCATTTTACTATGTGTAAGCTTCTCATTAGACTAGAATACTCCCATCAGAAATACTCAGAAATAGTAAGTATTTGCCAGTTTGGATAATATGCTTGCCACTATAATTGGCAGAATTGTTCTTGCTGAGTATTCATTTCACAGTTCAAAATTGGCCCTTCTCATAGGCAAGTCTTACACAGACAGACCCACTTCCTTTTCAGAGTTGTACTGACATAGAGCTGATATAAAATACAATTTGACGCTAGGTTAATTTAAAATTTATTAGAAAAGAAAGTGAGGTTTTAGATGAAAAAAAAAAACAAAACACATTACTTTTCAATCCTCTTTTCTGGAAGGATGGTTATTTGTCACATAGCCTCAATGAACATGATAATAGCATTTTATTGTCAACCTCTTAAGAGATGTTTCATTTTTTTCAACCCTTTAATATATAAATCCCCAGATTTGTTTAACATACTTGGTAGCTGATCCAAGAGGAATTTTAAAATCATTTCACAAGACATGAATCTAACAGGTTCTGTAATTTCACAGCTCATTCAAGTTTGCTTTATCTTACACTTCCATTTGCACCTCTGTAAAGTAAAGCATTAAAACCTGAAGTGAATGCCAGCACTTTAGTTTTAATATGGACACCGCAATTTGCACAGACACAAAAGACAGATGCTTTAGTCTGGTCAGATATCTTATGAACTATCCTTCTTTTTCATCAAAACACCTGTCAAGTAATGACTGGGAAGTATGAGTGATGCTAAAACAGAGATTGTAGGTTTGTTGCATTTACCGAGGGTTGCTCCAGATGTGCTCCAGCTACTCAGGTTTTTTGTTTAGGAGAGATCAGTTGAACAAACCACAATCATGGTTTATGGAACTGTAAAGTAAAAACTTAGGAATCAACAATTCAATTTAAACTATAGCACTGCTAGCAGTTCAGCCTTTTGAAACTATTAATTTGGGAACTTACTTCAATATGGCTGACCTCTCCAGAGATCTGGTATTACACCAGGAGGACCTATATGCATAGAGCTGAGAGAAGCATTTTAGTAAGCTTCCTTCAGTGATGATAGTCTAAAGCAAGTAATGGTTATAGTAAAAAGACAATTATTCCACTTCCAAAGCCAAGAAATTGTGGAGTATGGAATCAATTTTACTGATGGAGTGCAAAGTTGCCTTGTAACCACAAAAGTCAAATATGGCCATCTATACCAGATGATTTAAAATGAAGGACTACATGACCAAATGCTATTTAAGACAAGCCCTTATTCAATTTAAGTGAAAGCTATAAACATCTTTTTAAAATACTAATACAATGAAATAATACTTTTCAATTTTTGAGGAACTTCTAAACAATTTATTGACTTGGCTTCATATTAAAAACTGTTTATATTCCATGCCAAACTTCAAGTAGCAAAGTGCAAGGAGCAGCTTGCTCACCCTTCAGTTCTTGCTTCAACTAATCCATCTAACCACCCAGTGAAATAAAGCAAGGACACTTCCTAAGTCTATTACAACAGGTGACAGATGTTTTACAAGTACTGGCACTCTGCTGAGGTGCTGTGACTGATGATGTGAGGGTGGTTTCATGGCCATGCACAAGAGGATGGATACATCATTGCACAAGCTTCCTGCGCCAGTTGCGCATTTTTTGTCACCTTCTGAACACTGCTGGCTATATTAAGAGTGTGTTTTGATATTGCGTATGTGGGTACAAACTTATCGCTTCCTAACATGTCACCATTCCTAATGCTGAGGTTTTATCATCACCCTAAACTGACATAACAGTAGGTACCCGCTAAAGAGTCCTGCCTTCTCCTCTCCCCTGTCCTCAGGTACACATGGCCATACCTATGTTTTGCTAGCGTCAGAAGCCATTTTTCCTTATCTTAAGCTGGATCGGGAGCACGCTCAGGATGAAAAACTTTCCTCCCTCCCCTCCACATGCAAATCAGACCCAGGGTCTATCTCCCCATATAATTCCACTAGTGTACTCTGCAGGTACAGAGAAGGATGAAAACAGCAAGTGCCAGGAGTAGAAGCAGTGGATGGGAATGTCCTGCTGCACACTGGCCTGCATTTCCATGATCATCATCACACTGCAGCCCAGAAGGTAAAGCTACTAGCTCTACTATCTCTGAAATTATCTGCTTTTCACTGGCAAAGAAATAAAATGTTTTTAGTGCAAACAGCTTAGAATTTCACTTCAAAGTATAATTAACTAAGCAATTCGCAACAACTGTTTCGTATTTCTGTACTTACCACTCAGTAATTACCACTTTAAAAAAAATTATGGTTCCTTAATGTGAGGTCCTGAAAGCAAAAGTAAAGGAGAACTAACATACAGAGTTGTCATCAGGCTCAATGATTTGTTGAGCATAACATAGTAGTGTGGACTTAGATGACCAGGAAGGTGAGCTGCAAAGAAACCTACACATAAATGAGAAAAGCATAACCTAGAAAACTCCTGGAAAGACTTTATAACACTGTACCATGAGTGAGATTTACTGGAGAAGGTCTATTTTGCAGGTGTAAATGATTTATGTGCTAAACAGAAAATAACACTGAGGAAAGAAGGAAAAAGAAAAGAAGAAGGAATGAGTGATAACAAGAAAGAAATTACTGTAAGGGTGGTGAGGCACTGGAATGGGTTGCCCAGGGAAGTTATGAATGCTCCATCCCTGGCGGTGTTCAAGGCGGCGTTGGACATATAGCCTTGGATGGCATGGCTTAGTGGGAGGTGTCCCTGACCATGGCAGGGAGGTTGGAACTGGATGATCTTGGGGTCCTTTCCAACCCTAACTGTTCTATGAATGGAAGTGAAATGGCAGTGAGAAGCAGGAAAAACACAGTGATAGGCTGTAACTCTGTGGCATCCTGTAAAGGAATAAATATGGAAAGAAAAAGGAATTTAAAAGCCTGAAATTCAAGCCAATCCATAAATTTACTTTTTATTTCAGAAGCTGTCCTGGTTTCAGCTGTAATAGTTCTTTTCTTCCTAGTAGCTGCCGCAGTGGTGTGTTTCAGCTTTAGTCTGAGAAAAATGCTGCTAACACACTGATGTTTTAGCTGTGGCTGAATAGTGCTTACCCTGATCAAGTGCTTTTTCAGTCTCATGCTGTACCAGTGAGAAGGGGCATGGGATGCCAGTACAGAGAGTACAGACCTGAACTAGCCAAAGGGGTATTCCAAACCACAGTACGTCTTGCCCAGTATATAAACGGAGGCAGTCACCTGGAAGGGACCGATTGCTGCTCAGGTTGGGCTGGGTATAAGTCAGCGGATGGTGAGCAATTATATTGTGCATCACCCGTCTGTCTTGAGTTTTATTACTCCCTCTGTATTGATTTCCTCTGACTATTATCATAGAATCATAGAATAGTTAGGGTTGGAAAGGACCTTAAGTTCCAACCCCCCTGCCATGGGCAGGGACACCTCCCACTAAACCATGCCATCCAAGGCTATGTCCAACCCAGCCTTGAACACCGCCAGTAATGGAGCATTCACAACTTCCCTGGGCAGCCCATTCCAGTGCCTCACCACCCTCACAGTAAAAAATTTCTTCCTCAGATCCAATCCAAACTTCCCTTGTTTAAGTTTTAACCCATTACCCCTTGTCCTCTCACTACAGTCCCTAATGAAGAGTCCCTCCCCAGCATCCCTATAGGCCCCCTTCAGATATTGGAAGGCTGCTATGAGGTCTCCACATAGCCTTCTCTTCTCCAGGCTGAACAGCCCCAACTCCCTCATCCTACCTTCATATGGGAGGTGCTCCAGTCCCTTCATCATCCTCATGCCCCTCCTTTGGACTTGTTCCACCAGTTCCATGTCCTTTTTATGTTGGGGACACCAGAACTGCACACAATACTCCAAGTGAGGTCTCCAGAGAGCAGAGTAGAGGGGCAGGATCACCTCCCTCGACCTGCTGGTCATGCTCCTTTTGATGCAGCCCAGGATACGGTTGGCTTTCTGGGCTGCAAGCGCACACTGCTGCCTCATGTTCATTTTTCATCAACCAACACCCCCAAGTCCTTCCCCTCAGCGCTGCTTTGAGTCTCTTCTCTGCCCAACCTGTAGCTGTGCCTAGGATTGTTCCAGCCCAGGTGGAGGACCTTGCACTTGGCATGGTTAAACTTCATCAGATTGGAACCAGCCCACCTCACAAGCTTATCAAGGTCCCTCTGGATGGCATTCCTTCCCTCCAATGTATCAACCGAAACACACAGCTTGGTGTCATCGGCAAACTTGCTGAGGGTGCACTCAATCCCACTGTCCATGTCACCCACAAAGATGTTGAACAAGACCGGTCCCAACACCGACCCCTGGGGGACACCACTCGTTACTGGTCTCCAGCTGGACATTGAGCCACTGAGCACAACTCTTTGCATGCGACCATCCAGCCAGTTCTTTATCCACCGAGTGGTCCACCTATCAGATTGATGTCTCTCCAACTTAGAGACAAGGATGTCATGTGAGACAGTGTCAAACGCTTTGCACAAGTCCAGGTAGACGACATCAACTGCTCTACCCCTGTCCATCAGTTCCGTAGCCCCTTCATAGAAGGCCACCAAATTTGTCAGGCAGGATTTCCCCTTAGTGAAGCCATGCTGGCTATCACCAAGCACCCTGTTGGTTTTCATGTGCCTCAGCATGCCTTCCAGGATAATCCGCTCCAAGATTTTGCCAGGCACAGAGGTGAGACTGACTGGTCTGTAATTCCATGGCTCATCCATTTTTCCCTTCTTGAAAATGGGGGTTATATTTCCCTTTTTCCAGTCATCGGAAACTTCACCTAACTGCCATGATTTTTCAAATATGATGGACAGTGGCTTAGCAACTTCATTTGCCAGCTCCTTCAGGACCTGTGGATGGATTTCATCAGGTCCCATGGACTTGCATACGTTCAGTTTCCTAAGATGGTCTCGAACCAGATCCTCTCCTACAGTGGGTCCAGGGTCTTCATTCTCACTGTCCCTGCATCTGCCTTCCAAGACTTGGGTGGTATGGTCAGAATATTTTCCAGTGAAGACTGAGGCAAAGAAGTCATTAAGAACCTCAGCCTTCTCTAAATCTGGGGTAGCCAGCTCTCCCAACAGCTTCCAGAGAGGGCCCACATTGTCCCTAGCCTCTTTTATTTTCAGTGTACCTATAGAATCCCTTCCTGTTATCCTTAACATCCCTAGCCAAGTTCAATTCTAAGTGGGCCTTAGCTTTCTTAACTTGGTGCCTAGCTTCCTGGACAACATCCCTGTATTCTTCCCAGGTCGCCTGACCTTGCTTCCACCTTTTATAAGCCTCTTTTTTCCTTCGAATTTTGCTCAGCAGCTCCTTATCCATCCAAGGAGATCTCCTGGCCCTCCTGCTGAACTTCCTTCTAGTTGGGATGCATCTCTCCTCAGCTTGCAGCAGGTGATCCTTGAATAGCAACCAACAGTCTTGGGCCCCCCTGCCCTCTGGGGCTGTATCCCATGGAACCTTACTGAGCATGTTCCTGAAGAGGACAACATCTGCTCTCTTGAAGTCCAGGGCAGTGAGCTATCATCATCATTATTATTCTATTTTACTTTATTTCAGTTATTAAATTGTTCTTATCTCAGCCTGCGGGTTTTACCTTTTCTAGATTCTCCTCCCTATCCCACTGGGGTGGAGGGAGTGAGTGAGTGGCTGTGAGGTCCTTGGTTACCAGCTGAGTAAACCACAACAGTCCAGAGAGAAACCAGGAGAGATGCAAATGATTGCTTAAGCCTATTTTTCTAGTAGATGTTGTTATGCAAAATCCAATTTTCATTGTAATTTTGTTGATTCATTTTTTTTTTAATTATTTTGGATTTCTATAATAGTATTTAAATATTTAAATATTTATGTGTATCTGAAAGTAGTTAAAAGAGATAATAACTAAGAACTTAAATTTTCTGACATTTTACAATGCATGCAATGCAGAGGCTTTATAGAATGCAGATAAATTTCCTTGACGTATTGCTGAAACTTGAATAAACATATAATTATGGCTTTTAAATTTATTTATAGTGGGACATTAGGACCTCATGTTGTAGGCTTAAGGTACTGTATTAGAAACTTTCAGCTTGCAGACAATTAGACCTATTGTGGTGTCACTTTGGGTTAACAATTTATTTCAGAACTGAATGCAAGTTTTGTCATTGATTTAACAGGATCAGTAGAGTACATTTTGCTGTTTCTTTTTTTTTTTTTTCAATAGCTCTTCTGAACAGCACATCTCAATCATGTTGTAAAACTAGCTCTGGAACAGTAAAGCTAAGAATTAAGTACACTTACACTGTGAGCTGGTGCTTCTGCACCCAGAAGTACTTGATGACAGCTGTCTGGTCGATGACTGAGGTTTCTCCACACCTTTTGCCTAAGAAAAACACATGGATTAATTTAGTGAAATAAAGTAAACCAGAAAACATCAAATTCCATCAGGCACAGGTACCAGCAGAAAGCCCACTCTGCGCTTCTGCTTCCAACCAAGGAATCAAATGCATCTGAGTCACTTCAAAAGCTGATGTACAATGGCATCAATTTCCAAGTTACCCATGACGGTAAGCATATGGACGCAATGTTCAATAACTTTGCACTATCTATTAATTAGTAGAGATCTGCTATTTAATGTATCATCAAAAAAGATTGGTTAGTTTAGGAAAACTGTGGCATTGGGTTTGGAGCTAGATGATCTTGATCTTTAAAGTCCCTTCCAACCCAAACCATTTTATGAGTCTCTAATTTATAACTATATAGTGGGCAAAGCTATTATAATTTTGTTGAATTAAGTTTTTCTAACATCTTACAACCCCCTGAAATTGCAAAGAAAATAATAGGTAAGAACATATTCACACTGAAACTGTGAAATTATAATCTAATTTGAATTTTAAAGCTATCTTGTTGCTTAATTTTTAATTTTCATGTTTCTGATGCTTTAAATAATGGCATAACATAACATAATAAATATACAATAAAATGCATAATTGTTGCATGCTATAATTTAAATGCTCTATTTATAGATTTGATTCAAAATCTTGGGTCAGGATGAGAGGTACTGTGCCCACACAAGGTAAAGTGTATTTCTTTACTACAGAACATGAGAGGTGACCTGCAGGGTTAGCCGACAGCATGGTAGAACAGCACTAATGCTTACTCAGCAAGAGTTATTGCACACTTAAAAGTTCACGTAGGGAACTGATACAGACTCACAAATATGCTGCACTTCCTCGCTAACTTTATTGTCACTTCAGAGATAAACACTAAGGCTAAGCAGATAAATGCATCTTCATTATAGCCAAATTTTGTACTGAAGGTTAAGTGTCACAAAAGTATACGTTAAGCAGGGAGAAATAATTTGCTGAATGGGAATGTACTAGTAGGAAACTTCAACATGGCTGTGCGTTTTGCTGAAACTGGAGCTTTAATAGAAAAGACAGATAAAAATCTGATTGATTCATGAATCTAAGTGCACTGACAGCCTTAGTGTGTGTTCTACCTGACTCGTGTAGAAGATGGATGGGGCTGCCTGCACAGCCTCCTCTTCCAGAGAAAAGTGCTTTCCTGTGTGGACTCGTTGGCAGTCAGGTTTTTTATACCTAGAGTTGAAGGATGTCAGATTCTGGCATATATCTATTCCTTGCTTACAATACATATATATATATATGATGGATTGCAGCCTGCCTTGCCAAGCCCATGGGAAGTCTCTGTATCATCCCTTACCTGTGGTTAAAACAAGCAATATTGCTCATGTACTGTTCATTGTTAGGGTAGTCTGATCTCATAATTCCAACCACTGTCCCCTTTGTCTAATAAGGAATTTCTGCTTTGATCTCAAACTCTATATTAAGTTATAATAGAAATGTTTTAAAATTAACATAGGTATATATATCTTTAGAATCAGATCTGGTATCTGATAAAGATTCAATAAAAGCAGAGGGTAAATGTAATATTCAAGGCTGATAGCACAATTTCATTCTTCTAATACATGAAGTGAAAACCCAGTTGAAATTAGTGTGTGTGTCCTTAGAAGGAACTGAAAAGAAAGTGATTCTGGTCTGTCTGTACATACGTATTCAGGGTGATATAAATGCCTAGGAACAGCTTCCAGCTGCTGATGCTGCTCAGTGTCCAGGCTGCCTGGGTATCCCTCTCCCATATCTCCTCTTCCTTCTCAAGTGTGTTACTTAGGGCTTAAAGAATGTTTGTAATGTTAATCATTCTGCTTAGAGGGATCCTTAAAATTTGCTCTTGAGCAGTCACCACTGTATAAAAGCAATTTATCTGCTACTCATCTCCACTGAATGAAACAGCACCTGAAAACATTCTTCAGCTTTATGCACCAGTGCATGGCTAGGCCAGGACTGCCCCATAAGGCACTGACTCACACTAAGGACAGCTCATGGAAAACTTTTCACAGGCAACACAGTGAAAGGTGTTCAGACTTCACAAAAGCGCTCAACATCATCATATTTAGATGCAAAGATGAAATCTTTGTCAGTATAATACTGACTTCAGACATCCATAAAGAAGAGCTATTTTTCAGCTCATATTAGTAAGCAGGAAATGCCAGCTGAGCACCGTGGACAGTTTCGAAGAAACTTGCAATTTTCTACAATATCAACATTTGCAGAATGGTTATTCTGAAAGGTTATTTTAGCTTAAGCTATTTTGTAGATTTTTTGGTTTTGTTTACTACTCATGTTGAGTCCCTTACTTTGACTGATTAGAGCTTTTTCAAGAGAATGACAATTATTTTGATTTGCAGAACGCATCTTTTCAAAATTAATGTTAAGACTTGCTTACTTTTTCTTTATTCTTTAAGAGGACTGTAGACAAACTTCACCCTTTCTTCTGGACGCTAACAACAATTAATAGTGTCTGTGCAATCATTTACTGAGGCACAAACAATAACTTGACCTCTCTTTTTGAAAAGCATGAGAAAACTGTGTTAACAAAGAAAATTTCAGAAGCCCCATATGCCTCTTTAAAGATCTTTGTTTGAACTGTGAGCATTTGAAGAGTAACTTGTGTGTACTTTGAGACTTTTAACTATGGAGGTCAGCACAGGCTCTTGTGCAAAGCTCAACCTCCTTAATGACACTCTGTAAAATCACAGGTAGGAACTGAAACAGAAAGACAGCTTTAGAAATCTTCTGTCGTACGTTATGCTTGACCAAAGTTTTTTTGAAATTTAGCAATAGGTGGTCAGCAGAATTAATTGTAAAAACTTGTGAACAAGTGCTTCTTGAACAGTTTACATCATTTGCTATGGAATACTAGTGTTTCTACTACACAATTTATTTAAAAAATTGGGAATTTTGTGGAAAAAGGCCGACTTTTGTCCCAGTTCTGGGAAGGTGATAGTAGATATTTATATGGAAGAAACAATGACAGATGGTTTGCTCAGAATATGAAATAAACAATTCCCTTTGGATTATTTTTTCTTCGACTTATCTTTGCTTTATATTTGAGATATGAGACTTTTCCAAGTAAAAATTTTGTTGCTTACTTGTCTTTTGGGATGCGTTTAATGTTATTATCTATTCTAGAATAGGAACTTTCACTTTTTTTTTTTTTTTTTTTTTTGGTAGCCTCTATGGAAGATCTTTAAAAGTCAGTAAGTCAGTACAGTATCTTCTTGTCTATGCATGCAAACAAGAATAGCTATCTGGGGAATATAATCATGGCAAAAGGTCATGTTTGCCTTTTATTTGAAATACTTTTAGACCATCAAGTGGTTTACAAGTCACTCAAATCAATACTACAAGTCAAAGAAAACTGTTCATTTTATCAATATTAATATATTTTGGGTTTTCTTAGATGGAATGCTCTTTCCCTTAGCTTTTTAATTCAGATTTCATAAAATTGTTGATTTAGTCTATCTGGCAATGGTATTTCAAGTTGCACTATGCTGCAACAGCAGGTTGAGTCACTAATGATTTAAAAACCTTCAAAACCCACATGAGAACCCTTGCCTTCTCTTTCCTTTTCTACCTTCAAAAGGTATCAGCATGAAAGTTAAGAATATAAACATTTCCATAAACATGTAACAATACTACAGGGTGCCGAGGTATATATATTCAGTCCATATGTACCATGGATTGATCAGTTATGATTTTCTTGCTGCATGTTTCATTGACACAAGAGGGACTTTTGGGTGCACTCTGCAAGGTGAGAGTAAGTCCTCCAGTGCATCCATGTTCACTAAACACCACAAATGGTTTCATATAAAAACAGGTTTTGGAATAGGTGTTTTCAGTGTTTAATCGTATAGTCTGTCTGAATTACATTAATTTAAACAATTTTAAACATTTGTTGCTATCTGCAACTTATTGTCTAGTAAAAAAAAAGGTTGCTTTCAGTAGTGCAATTATACTAAAAATCTCCCTCCTAAAACAGAACCCCAAATCTATCTACTTCTTTGAATTAAAAAAGCCCAGACACGTGAAAAATAGTACATTTTCGAAAAGACTGATGAAGGATCATATTATAAAAGACTATGCACATGGACAGGTTCACAATAATAAAGTATTAAAATAGCATTGCTTTTGGGGAATTCCACATATCTCTTTTTGCTCTGACAATTGAACATTGTCAATTAAATAATGAAATGGAAGAGTAAAGTCTTGAAACTGTAGAAACAGCCAGAGTCCAGAGTGACCAGCATTAACATGGGCAACCAGACTTTGTGAATAACAAAAGATTAACTGAGTAAATGCTGAGTGCAAGCCGAAAGATTAAGTGTTCAAGGCCAGGTTGGACAGTGCTTTGAGCAACTTGGCCTAGTGGAAAGTGTCTTTACCCATGGCAGCAGGATTGGAACTGGATGAGCTTTAAGGTCCCTTCCAACTCAAACCAGTCTATGATGCTATAACGGGTTCATGTCCTGTGTGTTGTGCTTTAGCAGAGACTGCATTTCTGGATTTCTGGATTTCTGGAAATATGGTTTTGTACACTGAGTTTAGATGTACACTTAAAATTAACCTCTTCCATTACTCAAGGAACCCAAACTATTATTAAACTCAAATTCTTACACTATGCTTTCCCAGTCATTTTATTAAAAAAAAAAAAAAAAAAAAACACAACAAAAAACCTGCAATGTTATGCTAAGAATTACATGCATTCAAATGAAAAATAACTTGGTTAGAAAAAAATGTAAATGCTCAGCCTGAGTGAACATTTTCTTAAATAGTCATTATCTCAAAATTAGTATGAAGACTGAAAATCTAAAATAGCTTATTAATGGACTGAGACTCAAGCGTTTTCATAATGGGAGTCAGGTGTGTATAATCTTTTGAAAAACCTCACTAAGTAACTATCTGCATCTTTAGGCACTTAAATGCCTTTAAAACTTGTTCCCTATTATGTTATTGTCAATTAATTTCAATTAGGGTGCTAGTACTGGAAAATATTCTAATGTTTTCACAGATATAAGAACAGCAGTCATAAAATAAGACTGTTTCAGAAGCACTTAAAGATACATGTGAATTTAACTTTTAGTGGATAAAGTCTAACTTTCAGTGAGAGAATATGTAAATTGCAGGTTGCAAAGTTTGCATTTCACTTCTAAACAGCCAGTTAAGTTAAAGAAGCCTAGTTGCACAAAAGGGAAAGTTGAGAATATGCCTGTGATGGTTGTTAGATTTTTTTGGAAGTATAGAGGGGCACTCAGCAGGAAGCCTGGTATATTTGCCAGACATGCATTATAGTGCGTGAGGTGGGACCAAGCACTGAGGGAAAGGGAAGCAAAACATGGCCCCTCACCTTTATATAGCATAGCACTATCTCTGGGCCAGGATGGGATGTAATATTGTTACCTGGGTCAGCACAGATTTTGGAGCTCAATGGATCATAATACCTGAGCAATAGCTTCATCCCAACAACACTGTCAAAGTTACTGACAGGCATAGGCTCCCTTTCTGTACTTCAAGCAAAATTTATAGCATCTCCATTTTTTTGTTTGCCTGTCTTTCCTGGAGGGGGGGAAAAAAAAAAAAAAAAAAAAAAAAAGAAAGAAAAGAAAGAAAAATCACAATTCTTAACTCCTATCTAACATTTCATACTTAAGCATTTCAGACTTGTAAACAAAACGACTGAAAGCTGACAGTGGGAAATGTCATGTCTGCTGTCAAGTGTTCATGAATAATTGACACTGAGATTATCTAGGGAAAGCTGCAATTATCCTGACTCATTAACATATGAACTAAGCCTGGTTTTGTTCTGTGGTTGTAGGATTTTCATTTAACTCCTTGATGTAGAAAGTAAAAAAATACCACCAGGATGTTGTTATAAAAAGGATAAATCTGAATGAATAAACAAAACCTTAGAACTATGAATATGCATCAGAATTTCAAGTAGCGTTTCATTTAATCTTGTGTATACTCTTTTGCTACAGTATTACTTTACAGGGAGTATTGCTACGATAAATATTTTGTTATCCCAAGGCTTAGAGGATAGCTGTTCTTTGGAAACATATATGCACGTGAAATAGAGGTATCAATTGGGATGTCTTCTTACCTATGGTCATATTTTTGCACGCAACACAAATGTAGATGTCTACTCAGAAAGCAGAAATAGTTGGTGATCAAGAAGAGCGCAAATAGAAAAGAATTCAAGCAAGCAATGTTTCCAGGCTCACAACAGCATCAATAGAGGAAAAAGTGCCTTTTATAGGAATTTAATTGAAAAAAAAAAGGTATGAGCTTCATTTTAAGACTATAGTGTAGCAAATCAACATTTGTCACTGAAACAAATAAGAAAATAAAGTTGTCAGGAATTTACAACCTGGGCGAAACATCGACAGAAACAAACCCACAGTATTTACAGAGATAGCAAAAGTTACTAACTGCTCCTTCAGAGGCAATATTTGTGTTAAATGCTTTCTCTCAATCTGTACAATACGAGCCCCTAAAATTTTTAGCTGCCATGCAAAGCTGTAGGGTAGCCTTGAGGTTTAGGTTACAGAGCAAATTAAAAGTTCTTTCCTTTTTCTGGAAAAAAAAAAAAAAAAAAAGCCCCTTGAATTGTAAGTTGAAACCCTGCAGCTTTTTACCACAAGCAATTACCATTTTGGATGCCCCTCACTGCTGTTTCCATTGCCTTTAGACACATAATATGAAATGGTGGCCATCATATCAATCTATAGAGCTGAATTATAACTTCTTTGCTATAACGAGCTTTCTTTGACAGCCGCATGCAAAGTCATTGTTCAGAAAGGATAACCAAGTATTGCCTCTCTAGTGTAATACACTTCATTAAAGTGCAAGTCATTTCTTTAGACACACATTCACTGAACTCCAAACTTCATAAATCCTGCAATATTTCCTTTCTTGTTCACAGCTCTGAAATCTTTAAATTGGGGCCTTTGGTAGCTTTCCTCATAACCTCAAAACACATAAATTTCCCACCTCAGTCATTTTTCTCCTTTTTTTGTAAAAAGTTGCAATAGAAGATGACAAACAGTTTTGAAGCTCTTGCCTGTTTGGCCCTTGTAGCACATCTGTCAAAAGCAGTAATTCAGACACTGGGTCTTCTCACATCGTTGGAGACTTCCTGGCATCCGCCCACTTCTTCTGTCCTTTGATTTCATATCTTTGTTCTGGGTGATGATATCTTGGAAAAAAAAAAGAACTATTTCTTTCTAATTGCCCTAGGTAATTTATGATCCTGCCCCTCTACTCTGCTCTCTGGAGACCTCACTTGGAGTATTGTGTGCAGTTCTGGTGTCCTCAACATAAAAAGGACATGGAACTGGTGGAACAAGTCCAGACGAGGGCCACAAGGATGATCAGGGGACTGGAGCACCTCCCATATGAAGATAGGATGAGAAAGTTGGGGCAGTTCAACCTGGAGAAGAGAAGGCTGCATGGGGACCTCATAGCAGCCTTCCAGTATCTGAAGGGGGCCTCTAGGGATGCTGGGGAGGGACTCTTCATGAGGGTCTGTAGTGAGAGAACAAGGGGTAATGGGTTCAAACTTAAACAGGGGAAGTTTAGATTGGATAGGAGGAAGAAATTCTTTACTGTGAGGGTGGTGAGGCCCTGGAATGGGTTGCCCAGGGAAGTTGTGAATGCTTCATCCCTGGCGGTGTTCAAGGTGGGGTTGGACAGAGCCTTGGGTGGCATGGTTTAGTGGGAGGTGTCCCTGCCCATGGCAGGGGGGCTGGAACTAGATGATCTTAAGGTCCTTTCCAACCCTAACTGTTCTATGATTCTATGATTCTATGTAGCCTATATATATGGCCTATATTCCCTCTTAGTAATTTAAGTACAACACTATCAGTCTCAATGCAAACACAGAAAACAAAAACAAAGAGAAAAATCCCTACATGTGTAAATTAAACAGGAGGAGAGGTGAATTACAAAGAAACAGATGCTAGTTCCTGAAGTTTCCTCTGTCTGAAGCACAGCATTGCTTTGAAACTAATAAGTGCCAAAGAAATACCAACGACAGATACCTATTTAATCTTCTATTTTTATCCAAATCCTCTTGTCTTTGAGTATTTATGTGGGTTTTTTTGGTTTTTTTTTTTGTTTGTTTGTTGTTTTTTTTTTTTTTACTTTTCCTGCATACAGTTCCTCCAGTATCACATAAAATGGCCTATTCACTGTTTTTTCAATATACAATGCGAACCTGGTAACACGACTGGTGCCCAGATTTCCTTCTTAGAGTGGGTTCAGCATTAAGCAATGTAAGACGTGTTCCTAAAATGTTACAGTTATATGTACTGTATTGCATTCAGTGCCCACAATTCTCAAGGAGCAAACCTATTTTAAAAAAAATATTTAGATTTACATCCACTGCCACATAACTCTGCAGCGATCTCAAGAAACTGCCAAATGCTAATCACTTTATATAGGTGAATACAATTATGCATCATTTTTTCCCATAATCTTCAGAATGCAATCTACTATATATGAACATAAGGAAAAATAACTTGTGTAAGTTATGAACATAAACGAAACTAGAAGGTGTTCAAAGCCATTTGTACGTATAATCCATCTAAGCTCTCAGCATTCTACTTGTACTCAGGCAGAATCAGAAAAGCCTCAGCAGATATTTCCCAGAAGTATCCAAATTCACCTTTTATTGGGATTGATTATTGCTTATGTAGAGAAATTCACACACAGCACCATGGGATGGGGGTTTAAGTCTGTGTGTACATGCATAATACATATATAATTTGTAATATGTGCAATATGCCTAAACACAGATCTACAAAACCAGCCTCTATGCACATTTCAGTGCATTTGTGGTTTTAAGTGACCTGAGGTGGCTTTCCAACCTTTGGAATTTAAATGCCTCCCTCTGTGGAGACTCAGAAAATGATGAGAACTCTAACTGAAGATTAAAGTGCAGTGCAAACCTTGCACATGGAAACATCACTTATTCATGAGCACTTACATATGTAATGCTGTAAGTCTGTGGAGTATGTTTCACCACACTAGCTTTAAGCAAGTAGCTCTTCAGTTCTTGTATTTTCTGAGCGCCAGACACTGATTCCCACTCTTTAAAGATGTAATTCACAGATAGCCTAATCATCCTCTTTAACTAGCTAAACCTTTTATATGGCAACATTTTTCATTTTAACAGACTGTTTTTTAAATACTGAGGCAGTGATTTACACGAACAGCAGTCACTGGCTATTATTTAATAGAAGACCATCTTAAGAAAAAAGGAACAGAAAATAGAATGTAAAGTTTCGACTCTGAGGCTGTAGTAAAGCTGCCAGTGTAGTAGAAAAGACTAATCAGCACATAAGAGATTCAAGGTTGCCAGCAATTAATTCTAACAGCAAACTGAGCATATTAAGGGGTCTTGGTCAAATCCTAAGAGTCTTACAAAAAAATTAACTTAATCTTTGCCTTCCACTGAGAGCTTGCCAGGGTCTAGACTGTCATTGTATGGGGGGAATATAAAATCCCCTTGCGCTATTTTCTATGACTTATGAAGCACATTCTAGACACCTATGGGGAAAAAAAAAAAAAAAAAAAAAGAAGAAAAAAACCCCAAACCTAAGCTTCACATTTTGGTCCTTCATGGAAGGAGCACCTATTCTTCTTGTCATCCCATTTTGGTAAGCTGGTTTAGCTTCCCCTCTTTTTTTAATCATTCTCTTAGGTATTTGTAAACTTCAGATGTTAAGCATTACTTTAACTTTTGTCATGCTAGCACATTTGCAGCTATCTTCCTGCCACTTTTGAATTCTAGCTTTCAGTCAGGAACACTTAGTTACTTTCCAGCAGCATAATTTTACAGGCTGTGTAAAGAGCCTAATTCTACACCAAACTGATAATACGCAGCAGTTCTCAGAGAATTATCAGTTTCACCTGGCTGCAGTGGGCACCACAGAAATTCAAACACCTTGTGTTCAAGATGATCTTAAGAAGGCAAATTAGCTTGAGTGATGGCTCACAATATTTTAGTTTTAACTTGAGCAACTCCACCAGCACCCTTCTTAACATGCATGGAAATGGAAAGTGCCACACACACTCTTACCGGCCACAGGACAGCTAGAAATGATTGCAGACTTCCAGCTTCAAAGAATACAATAATGTCTCCATCTTATTGTCCTTAAGATTGCAAGATCATCCAACAATGGAACAGAGGAAACCAAAGGTCTCCAGTCAACTTGCAGATGCTGCTGCCCATCTGTTACTCCTTTCTCTGCCTGTTCCTCAAATCCTTCATTGGCTTGTTTCCTCACAGCGTGGCTGTGGAGCTGTCTGCTCAGGAGTATTTATGGCCATCAAATATTGCTACTTGAATTGCTTGATTTTCCTCCACAAGAACTTCATCCTTGCGCCTCAAAACCCAAAAAGACCTTGAATATAACACACCTCTTTCACTGAAGTAAAGAAAAAGGAATTTTATGGATAATAAAGACAGCATACATTTTATTTCAGGCAATATTAGAATCATAGAATCATAGAATAGCTAGGGTTGGAAGGGATCTTAAGATCATTTAGTTCCAACCGCCCTGCCATGGGCAGGGACACCTCACACTAAACCATGCCACCCAAGGCTCAGTCCAACCCCGCCCTGAACACCAACAGCAATGGAGCATTCACAGCTTCCCTGGGCAACCCATTCCAGGGCCTCACCACCCTCACAGTAAAAAATTTCTTCCTCATATCCAATCTAAACCTCCCCTGTTTAAGTTTAAACCCATTACCCCTTGTCCTATCACCACAGTCCCTAATGAAGAGTCCCTCCCCAGCATCCCTAGAGGCCCCCTTCAGGTACTGGAAGGCTGCTATGAGGTCCCCATGCAGCCTTCTCTTCTCCAGGTTGAACTGCCCCAACTTTCTCATCCTATCTTCATATGGGAGGTGCTCCAGTCCCCTGATCATCCTTGTGGCCCTCCTCTGGATTTGTTCCACCAGTTCCATGTCCTTTTTATGTTGAGGACACCAGAACTGCACACAATACTCCAAGTGAGGTCTCATGAGAGCAGAGTAGAGGGGCAGGATCACCTCCCTTGACCTGCTGGTCACGCTCCTTTTGATGCAGCCCAGGATACGGTTGGCTTTCTGGGCTGCAAGCGCACACTGCTGCCTCATGTTCATTTTCTCATCGACCAACACCCCAAAGTCCTTCTCCTCAGCTCTGCTTTGAATCTCTTCTCTGCCCAACCTGTAGCTGTGCCTGGCATTGCTCCAACCCAGGTGGAGGACCTTGCACTTGGCATGGTTAAACTTCATCAGGCTGGCATCAGCCCACCTCACAAGCGTGTCTAGGTCCCTCTGGATGGCATTCCTTCCCTCCAAAGTATCAACCGAACCACACAGCTTGGTGTCATCGGCAAACTTGCTCAGGGCGCACTCAATCCCACTGTCCATGTCACCCACAAAGATTTTGAACAAGACCGGTCCCAACACTGATCCCTGGGGGACACCACTCGTTACTGGTCTCCAGCTGGACATTGAGCCATTGAGCACAATTCTTTGCATGCGACCATCCAGCCAGTTCTTTATCCACCGAGTGGTCCACTTATCAAATTGATGTCTCTCCAACTTAAAGTGAAGGATGTCATGTGAGACAGTGTTGAACGCTTTGCACAAGTCCAGGTAGATGACATCAACTGCTCTACCCCTGTCCATCAGCTCCATAGCCCCATCATAGAAGGTCACCAGATTGGTCAGGCAGGATTTCCCCTTAGTGAAACCATGCTGGCTGTCACCAAGGACCTTGTTGTTTTTCGTGTGCCTCAGCATGCCTTCCAGGAGAATCCGCTCCAAGATTTTGCCAGGCACAGAGTTGAGACTGACTGGTCTGTAATCTCCTGGTTTAGAACACACATGGAATAAACATCCAGATGATAAGTTAATACACAAATTATTAAGAAACAGAGAAGCACATTTGTTAAAGTTAGGAGGATTTACAAATCTTCCAATGATAGGAAAAGCAGTTAACCATTCTCAGTTACTGCACTTGCAAATTAAATGAGTTTATTTGGTTGCAGTTTTGCTGCTCATTTTGTTGTGTGGGTTATTGACAAAGAAGACGATGGGATTTTCCTGTTGTCTTTCTGTATAGTGTGTCAGCTTAATGTCAATTTTTGTGTGGCTGTACTGGCAGAAGAAGCAAGTACTAATAAGTGAGACATCTGTGACTGCCCTTGTTACTGAAGCCTTGTATCCCTCAGTTTCTAGGCTCTTTCTTTAGCCATTTCATTCTTTTCTTAAGGAAAAAAATTCTTCCATAGGTTCTGTTCAGTGAACCTGTATCATTCCAAAGGGGGCACAGAAAAAACACAGGCGCTGGACAGGATCTAGGATACCGGGGCTCCGAGGGACCTTGGGAGGTCTCCAGCCCCATCTGCTGCTCAAAACACTGAATTAGGATCAGATAACACAGGACTGTGTCCACACCGGTCCTGAAAACCTCCAGGTACCCGAGAACGAAGCTGATTAGGCCCAGTGAGTTTGAGAGCACCTAACTTAGATTTTCTGTAACTTGTTTCCTTTTAATTACAGGTTTGAGACCTTTCTTCTTATAATCAATACTAAGTGTGCTAACTAGGTCCTTTTTTTTTCTGGGAACTGAAAATTAAATAATGAGCTTTCACTAGCATTGCTTGCTGATAGTATTCTCAAGTACTGGACCAGCATTTTCTTTTCCCTTTCTTCTAATACCAATATATGATGCTTACTGTTTATCCTGGTATCTCCCTCACACATTTCATGTATACCTTTGTTTTTTCTTACTTAAACTTGCAAACTTTATATTTAAACTTGTAAACTTCATATTTTTTGTGCTTGTTCATCTAAATGTAAACTAAAAAATTAAGTGTATTACTTTTTTCCATATAATCCCTATATTACAGGTCTGTGGTTATTCTTACACCTGCAGAACTGGATGAAAGGATTTATCAAGTAGGCATACAGGATAAAGTGAAAAATCTATGAGGAATGTTTGATGAAAAAAAACCCAAAACAGTTCACTGTTTCTTGCTCTTGACCTGACTGCAAAATGTCATATACATTAATATGTTAAAATCTAATTTATTTTCTTTTTAACTTGTAATCAGGTTCCAGGTTTAGTTTGTAGAGCATATTTCAAAAAGAGAATAGTTCTCGACTCCAATTTCCCTGTATCTTGTTATGTTGATAGTGGAGAGATGGGGCTGCTGAAGCATTACATAGTAATTTTGTGTTATTTTGTTGATGTTGTTGTTTCATTATTAAATTATTTCTTATTCTTTTGGGTTTTTTTAAACCTGATGTTTTGGGAGGGCTGGGACTAGGTGATCTTTAAGGTTCCTTCCAACTCAAACCATTCTGTGTTTCTATGATTAATATGTGAAAAGACAGCTTTAGAGAAATATATAACCAGAGATCTAAGACTGAATCCTGTGTGAACAGATGAAGACACAGCTTAAGTGCACAGAAGAGGTTCAATCAACAGTGTAAGATTAAAGAAAATTAGAAAAAAATAGTTTCAGGTTTTCTCCTAATCTATAATTAGACTAAGTCAAACTAAAATTGCAAAAAAAATAATTTTTAAAAAGCTTTATACATAGGCAGAAACATCAATATTATAGAAATATCTAAATCATGAATAATACAGGGTTTTGCAATATTGGCAAAAAACAGGAATAACAAAATGTAATTGAGTCAACTTTAATCTGTGGGTTCAAAAGAAACATTTGTCCATATAGTTTTTCATTTCTCTCCTTATCACTAGTTAAAGAACTTTTTTTTTTTTTTGAAACTATCAAGTGAGGCACTTATCAGACTGCATCTGAAGATTGGTTTTAGTCATGTAACAGCAACAAAAGCATTAAAGATGTAAAGCTTTTTACTAAAGAAATTAGGACTTGGATGGAGATGGTGAAGTGGGCAAACCAGAAACTGTGGGAGATAAAAGAATTATTACCTGCCATGGAATTGCCAACAGGTCAGGAGCACTAGGGAGAAGGGAAGATCAAAAGCTGCACCAGACTCAGCAGTCAGACTCAACCGTTAAGCCTTGCAGTTCTTCTTCCCTTTTTAACTATTGAAAATACAAATCAAGAGGGTGAGAGAAGAAAATTATAAGCATTGGTGTTCTGAGCAAAGATTTTTTAAAATATATGTGGACATTCTAACTCTTTACCAACGCATATCGCAATAGTAAGTAGGAAATTAGCTATTTGAGGGTAGATAATAGTCTTCCCATCAGAACTTTTTTTTTCAAGTTAATCTTTTCCAGTATTTCTGTATGCAGGCTTACATGTAATTTTGACCTGCATTTTCAACTGCACAGTGACTGGTCAGACAAGACATACAGGATTATTTCAGTTCCTTTGAGATAAATCTGTTTTCTTAAGGGCCCTCCTGCTGTAGGTAAGTATGTGCAATTGCAACAAAACAGAAAAACAAAAATAGGAAGAACTGGTGCTTTATACCTTGCAGCAGATGATTTGTGCTACTAAACACTTCATTGTTTCTGAAAACCTGGAGTTAATAATGACAATTTTATGTCTGAAATCAAAAGGGTAAATAAATTATCTGGATAAAAAATCCATGTCAAATTGTCTGATACTGCAAATGTCTAATCATATGATTTCAGCAGATTAGGAATGTAAGCAGAACTTAAGAACCCCTGCTGAACTTGGAGTGTGATTAACTTCATATACTTGAGTAATATTTAAATTAGTGGGAATTTAATATAACATTAAGTGATTTCACATCTGAAGGAATAAGGATGAGATTATTCTTCTCGACTATGTGTAGTTATTTACACTATTTTTTTACCCCTTTATTTTCATATCATTTGAACTCAAAGGTCAGTTTTCCTTCTGTTTGCTGAACTGAATAAATGCTTGGATTATCAATATTTTGTGAATAATGAGTTCCACTAGAACATTCCCATCACTCATGAAATATCAGTCAGCTCCATGTTTATTTACCACAACAGAAGCTACTTGAATTTTGAGTTGTTAAATGAAAGAAATTTGATCTTATTAATACTTGTCAGTGATGAAATCACTTACAAATCACCTGCAATAAGTAATAGCATTCTATTTGACACATCAGACTTATTTTTATAGTATTATAAATACCTCTTATTTTGCCAATTCACTTCAAATGGCATGGTCATAATATACATAAAGACTTCCCATATCTAAACAGAGATTTTGATTAAAATATTTTTATGGTTCATTTTTTTTACTTAATACAGAATTATTACTGCATTTGACTCTTTTGGTGCACGTCATATACATCAATTAAAGTCATATATAAATAGAGAAATAGTCCATCCTGTTATGAGAAAAGAGAAAAAGCCACACTCTGTTTCATCCTGGTCAGCCTAAATAAGGTTGTCCAGGGTGTTCCCTGTTCTGGATACTGAAGAGGGAATCAAGGCTTCAGGTAAACTCAGGTTTCAACACCTGAAGTCAGCTTTCTCTAGGACAGTATAATCTCTGTGTGATGGTTTTGGCAATTAATCTCTGATAACCAAGAAATGTGTAAGAAATAGTATGTTATGTATACAAAGAGTAAAAGTATAATCAGCACTTGTTATTTGAGAAGGCTGGATAGAAATAAATGATTCTAGTTTTAAGACTCCTGTAGATTTCCAGTTTGAGTAGTCCTACACAGAGAGTCACTGATACCAAGACAGTGTCTCTTCAAACCATTATTAAAAATTATTAAATATCTGATCTATTTGTCATTGGTAAGTGTTGGGTCTTTTTTTCTCGCATATTTTTATATATATGCATTTGTATGTGTGAACTTGCATCCAACTTTGCTTTCTTGTTTCCTGGTTAAAACTTTCACATGTGACAAGTCAGGGTGTTTCACAAACCCTGTGTCTCTACACAAATAAAAAAGACAATTAGATGGCACAGTTGTAACATGACATATTAAATTATCTTTTAACCTAGGGCTTTCAATTTTAAACTTGAAAAAAATGCAAATATATATTCTAATATCAAAAGATCTAATGGGTAGTCAGATTATGAATACCAATTATATTCCAGATGTTAGATTTCTTGGAGCAGCAAATATTTCTTTAATAGTCTATAAAACTTTCACAAGATCTTACACTGAAGCTTCTGGTACAGAAACCTATCAAGAAGTAATACTGGAAGTGACATACTGCTTTTCCATGGAAGAAAATATACATTTATAATGAAAGGCTTAGACTACATTTACCTTGCTAATGTCACAGACAAATGAAAAATTATATTTTAGGATATTCTAAAATGTTCATGATTTAATGCACTAGAAGGCTTCTACTGATTATGGAGGTTGTCCTAGCTATCAAGTGTACAGTCTGTAACAGCAGCAGCATTATAATAGTAAACATGAAATAGCATTATAATAGTAAATATATTTGTATTTGCACTTAAAGTGTGAAAATAACTTCTCTAACTGTTAATTAAGATGGTATCTTTATGACCTACTAACATTTGCTGTATCTGATTGAGTTAAAAGAAAAATGCAACTGTCTCTCAAATTATCAAGGCTTACCAGAGGCCACTTTTTACAGCCTTTAGGTGTGGAGAGCTATTTGGCTGTGAACGGGCATGTGAGCAATCCAGACAACTGCTTGACAATTGTAAGGTAGTGACCCGCAGGCATTGAGGCCTCGCCTGAGGGTTACTAAAGTTCGTGTACGTGCAGAAGCCTTGGGAAAAGTTAGCACGGAAAACTACTGAGAGAGATACGCAGAGAAGGAATGTTAACTGTAACCTTGAAGCATATGCTGTCATAGTTAACCAATCATTAAGCTGTTACTGAGTGAATCCTGTTTGGTATTTAGCCGTGTGAACAATACATGTATCCAATTAGACTTGTGTGTGTTAATGATAGACAAGTAGAGTGCCTATATATACTGAGCTATCTGCGCAATAAACTTTGGCACAGCCTGATCATATTGGTCTGTGTGCTGTGTCCGGGACTTCTGCGTCAACAAGTGGCGCCCGAACAGGGACCCTCAGATCGGCGTTGGATAAAACCGACGAGACCGACAGGAAGGAGGGGGCAGAAGCCGGTCGATATCGGGTGCTGCCCCGGCACTCGGAAGTCGCTAGCGCAAAAAGTTTGGGAATCTCGCCCTGATCAGGTGAGCGGCCGGGGAGGAGAGGGGGTCCACACTGACCAAGGAAGAGTCAGAAGTGGTGAAGCTCCTCCAACACATTCTCTCTATGAGAGCAGCGAGTTATGATGAGCCTGCCTTGAAGGCTTTGCTGTATGGAGCAAAGGGAAAGGATTTAATCCCCTCAGTGGATGCTGCCTTTCAAATCGCAACTTGGGAAAAAATAGGAGCAACGCTGTGGGAAGAGGTAAGTAAGGGATCCAAGGAGGCAAGTTAATACCCCACTGTGTGGAGACTAATTACTGACTCTTTAAAAAATAACCGATGGATGGGCCAGGGGATACGAATTTGCATCTTCCTTTATCACTTTCGCCGCCCCTGGCCTCCCTCCCCCCAGAGCCCGGTCCTCAAGATCGTCAAGGGTGGGACAAATGGACAGGATTGTTAGATGAGAAAGTACAGACACTTCATGACGGACTTACAAATTTACAGCTGTCCGACACGGCTAAGCCAAAGAATGAGATAGTGGAGCCCAAACCCCCCACCCCCCCCCCCACCCCCCCACCCCTCCGAACCTCCGCCAGTTGCTGCCGCGGCTGCGGAGGCTGAGGACGGCGATGAAGGCAATCCTTTTGCCCCAGACCCTGTTAATCCTGAGAAAAAGCCTACTCTCAGATCACCTGAAACCTACAGGAGAAAAATGTTTTAATTGCACTTGATAACACTGAAACTCCAGAACACGTTAATGAGGAGCCTGTGCATTTTCATCAGACTGTTGTTGCTGCTCCTGAGATTCTGATGCCTGATAATTCTGATGCTGACCTGGATAGTCCTTTTGACCCGAGACCTGTTCATCCGGAAAAGAAGCCTGATTTAGATCCCCCAGATCCCCATGATAAATGGGCAGTTATAAAGGGAAAAGTAAGATGGGTGGGGGATGCAGATGTATTGTGTGCTTATAGTCTCTCTGTGATATTCATGTACTAAAAGTGAGCAAATGTAACTACGTCTGTGTTTCTATCGACCCTTGCAGACCCTTATAGATACTGTTGGCCACTTCTCCCGATGTAGGCTGGCCACCTGCATTGGAATGAGTGTGCATTTTGGTCAGTATAAAAGCCCAAGCCTCATGCAATGTGAGGGAGGCAGAGCCTCTGCGGGGACGCCCGCTGAGATTGAGCCTGCCACCTTGCACTGCGATGATGCTGCTCGGAGCTGGTTTCCTGATTGTCTTCACAGGGTCATTGCAACTACATTTTATATGTATGACCATGTAGTGGGAGTAATGATTGTCTGCATTTTGTGTTTCACATATTGTAGTTGTGTGGAGTGTGTTTGTGGGATCCCATGAATGTGTGTGTATGTGTGTGTCTGTTGAGGGCAGACAGTGTTCTGTGTACTTTTTGTTATTGGGTTAATGTAAAAGTTTTTAATGGGTAGCAGATTAACATTTTGGGCAAGAAAGGGTTAATGCAGAGGTGCTGCTGCCTGTAGAGATTTATGGCTGCTGCTCAGCAGGCTGGCAGCTGTAGCTGCTGCTGGGCAGGCAGGCCTTTGTAGCTGCTGCTGAGCAGTCCTGCTTAGTGTGTTTAAGTTAACCTAGGGGAGAATCCAAGCTTTACCAACCTCCACCCAAACAGCACCAGGGTGGCAGACACAGAAAAAAAAAAAAAAAAAAAAAAAAAAAAAGTAATGACGCAGCAAACTCCTTGACTGTTAACACGGTGCAGTTTGCTTCTGCATCTGCTTCACATTCCTGTTTCATCAGAATGCCTTTGCTTTAAGGAATCATTTTTAGCTTGACTTACTTCTCGAGAACTGATGGCATGGGGGAAGGGATATATTTGTGTTCTACCTACAGGTCCATGGAGGCTGCCTGCAAAGTTTCTCAAGCCTTGTCATGAGCCGGATGGACGAGCGGAAAAACCCAATGCCTTAGCTACAGGAGCTTGAATGTGTGTGCATGTAAAGTAGCTCTTATTAGAGGCTGTGATTTTGTGTATAACACCACCCGTACTTACTAGCCAGTTGCTAATAAGAAACTACGCCTTGTATTGTATGGATTTGTCACTTGTAAAAGAGATCTTAGCGCATGCAAATTTGCAGCAGCGGCTAGAAGATGATAAGGCAAAACCCGCAGAAGTTAAGCTAACAGGAAGAGGTTATATGTTTGCTTACAGATCAAGGCATTCGGTGGATACCGGCTCGGTGGATACGGCCTGGCGAAACTCAGCAGAAAGCATCTCGTCTACAGCAGAAGATGTCAGTGATGATTAAGAACCTGTTAGTGGTTAAGCTGTTAATTTTGCTCTTTGTATATAATTCTGTATCTCTGTTACACGAAATTAATCCTAGAAAAAATTTGTGGGTAACATGGGCCAGTGAGAGTGGGGTGTCGGAATTTTGTCTTGCTATGGCATCAGCCACAGATCCATTTCAAACATGTCTAATAGGAATACCTGGGTATAATAAGAACAGCTTTAAGGCATTTTCAACCAATGATTGCAGTAAGTCGACAAATGTTGCAAATTGCTCAGCAGAATTGATATCTGGATTGAATAGGACACTCCCTTGGGATCCACAAGAATTAAATTTAATGGCATCGCAAGCAATTGGGAATAGCTCACAAAACTGGACACAAACCTGCATAATGTTTGGATGCAAATATGCAGGCTGCCCATATTCAGTCAACTCACCAGATGTTTCGCCCAAAGATAGCACCTATTGGTACACTAATGAATATTGTGGGATAAATGATACGGCTGGGAAGGCAACAGCCTTTAAGGCATACGGATCTACTCACCAGCCTGGGTCAGTGCCCCTCCTTTGGAATAACAAATCTGCCAAGGCCCTACCACCAGATGTCTTTTTAATCTGTGGGGATAGGGCATGGCAAGGAATACCGAAAGACATTGTTGGAGGGCCATGCTATTTAGGTTCACTGACTATTTTTGCACCAAAGTTTACAGAATTGAGTAATCTTAGTCATATTCTCCACTCTAGATCTAAGTGATCAATAGGACTCACCCCTGATTGTAATGACAATGTTCAATTACTGAGCAGAGCTGCTCTAGTAGCTCTGTCACTATTTGTCCCTGGAGCGGCTGCAGGAAATGCCCTAAGAACAGCAGCCCAGCTAGCTTGTTGGGCAGAAAAGCAGGCTAATGTAACTACAGCCGTTCTCGAAGAATTATTAATGGATCAAAATAGCTTAAGACACTCCCTCCTGCAGAACTGCACAGCCATCGACTTTTTGCTGTTGGCACAGGGTCATGGCTGTGAGGACTTTGAAGGTATGTGTTGTGTGAATCTGTCTGATCACAGTAAGAGCGTTCACAAACAATTGACCTATCTAAAAGGACACTCACAAAAAATCCAACAAGATGTGAATCCTTTAGATGACTGGCTCCGCAACATTTTTTCAGAATGGGGAATAGGGACTTGGATTCAAAATTGGATAATTATTGCTTTGAAGGTTTTAGGCATTATATTACTAATTTCGTTTGCTTGCACCATTGTATTTACTATACTGAAGAAATTTGTAAACAGAATGCTAAATCAAACCTGGATTGCTCAAAAACAAGAAGAGGGTATTGTGGAAGCATTCCTTTCAGTTAACGGACATGTGAGCAATCCAGCCTTTGAATGAGAGAACTCCACTGGTAAGAAATTTCTTTGGCTGATCCCTCACTGCCACTAGCATCTTCAACATGCTGCTGCGCCCTGTAGTATATATATACTGCTAACGTAAATCTGTATGTGCTTTGCCATAGTAGTGACTTGTTACTGAATGAAGCAGGTGAACCTCTGCACTGACAACAAGGTGCCACAACTGACGTTGGCCAAATACCTCCTATCACAGTCAAGGGCAAGACTGGGTTGGCCTCTGTGTTTGCCACCAAGAAGAACCTTTAGCTCCGCTGCTGGCTGCAACCCAGCAGGCGTTGAGTGGTGGGGACACATGCCATGCCAGACCTTGATGTGAGGGATGGCCTCTCCTGTTATCAGAGAACTATACAGGAGAGAAAGGCAGGCCAAGCAGCCTGTGGTTGGCATATGTTGGAGATACGATCTAGTCCAAATCCGCTGCTCAAGTAGGGTCGTCTGAAACAGGTAATATATATAAAATAAAAACAAAAACAAAAAAAAAAAAAAAAAGAGGGAAATGTAAGGATTTTCTTCAAACAGTTTGCAAAGCGTAATTTGTACAAAAACTTTTAAATTTGTCTAGTTTTGATTCTCTTTCTGCAATACAGCATTTGTGACATCTAACAGATGATTCCTTGCCCAAACCACCAGTTCTATATAAAGACCTACATGATAATGAGTGGAAAGGACCAGAACCATATCAAGTTATAGAATGTAACAAAGGATGTAATGTGACTGCAAGACTAAAGCAAAGTGTGCAAAATGATTCCAGTGGAAGTTTGTTATGCTGTTTTTAATGGCAATACGTATGTGACTATGTTAATACAAGTAGAAGTAAATTCTTTAAAAATATAGTTTTGTAGAATTGTAAGGCTTTAGATATATTAACAGCTCAAGTAGACAGAGTATGTACTTTAATTAATGAATCTTGTTGTACTTATCTTGATCAGTCTGGAAAGACCTTGAAAGATGTTAAAGAAATTTGGAAGCATGCTAAAGTACTTCATGATGTCTATCAGAACGATAAAATTCCTTGGTTAGATACCCTTCTTACATCTTGGGACTTTAATGGTTGGCTCACATCTCTGATTAAAGGTATTGGAATGATTTTGGTAGTAATCTTGACCACAGTTATGATTGTACCTTGTATTTTGCAATGCATTCGTGATATGATTGAAAACCTGGTAAAACAGCTTTGGCTCATTCAAGAAAAGAAAAGGGGGAGATGTGGATGATTTCTTGTTAGAGAATGGACATATGCCTGCTCTGAATGAAAGCAAGTATGTGCAGCTGGCCATGTAGCAGGGGTAACTCCTGGTTACCTCTGTGCAGCCGACCGTGGAAAAGAAGCAACTCCCGGACAGTTAATGAAACAAGAATGCAGGCCTGGAAGATAAGAAGGAGCTAAGATAAGAAGGTTGCTGAATTGGACTGCAAATCTTGCTTGCTTACAAAAACCACACTTTAGGTTCTCACAAGTGCAAACGTTACAAGTGCTCTCGGATTGGAATTGGTTTTAAAAGCTGTTACAAGGTTGGGGTATTAGTAGTTGGCTAGGAGTACTAATCAAACAAGGTTTAACAGTTTTAATGGTATTGATCATTATTGTTTAAATCTTTTGTTGTTTATGGAAGTGTATTGTCAGTATGCTATTTCGTGCTGTGAATCGGGTCTGGATTGCTCAAAAACAAAAAGAGGGATTTGTGGAGAGCTATTTGGCTGTGAACGGGCATGTGAGCAATCCAGACAACTGCTTGACAATTGTAAGGTAGTGACCCGCAGGCATTGAGGCCTCGCCTGAGGGTTACTAAAGTTCGTGTACGTGCAGAAGCCTTGGGAAAAGTTAGCACGGAAAACTACTGAGAGAGATACGCAGAGAAGGAATGTTAACTGTAACCTTGAAGCATATGCTGTCATAGTTAACCAATCATTAAGCTGTTACTGAGTGAATCCTGTTTGGTATTTAGCCGTGTGAACAATACATGTATCCAATTAGACTTGTGTGTGTTAATGATAGACAAGTAGAGTGCCTATATATACTGAGCTATCTGCGCAATAAACTTTGGCACAGCCTGATCATATTGGTCTGTGTGCTGTGTCCGGGACTTCTGCGTCAACATTTAGGTAGAGAGTAGCAGTAGATTTATATGTATTTGTTATTTATTTTAAACACCACATATAATCATTTGAGAAGGTGCTACCCATGGGAGATCTACAGTGTTAGAAATCTCAGAATGATTGCAGCAATGATCTGGTTATTTAGTGCAATAGTACTGATTTCTTTATGTGTCTTAAGAAGTGCCACCATTTCAACTGCAGAAAAGCTTCTGTTATGATCTGACAGTTTTAATCTTTCAATCAAAATTTCAGAAATGTGTTAGGAACATCTGTACTTACACCTGATATCAGCATTAGATCATCTATGTGTAACCTCAAATGTCTTAACCAGTTAATTCAAAAGGATACTTTTCATCCACACTGATTTTATTTTGACCTTTTTGAAGCGTTTGAAACAGACTAAGAAAAAACCTATTAATTCTTATCCGTAAGTATCTCCAGGAATTAACAAAACTACTTAAATCGATTAAGTAAGCTGGAATATAGCAAAAAAATTGCTAGCCATCAGAATTAAATGAGAAAGTGTTGGAAAGAACTTATTTAACAGAACTCATAAGCTTGGAAGTCTATTACAGACTCCTGTCTGAAAATTTGTCTGCAAACATTAAAACCAGTAAAATGCCATTGTACAAACAGGCACAGAAAACGTAAGCAAGAAAAATCTCAACGGAAAAGTCACATAATAGGAATATCTTTGCAAAAGTGTTACCTCAGTTTCCAGCATTACCACTTTTAATAGTGAGTCATAAAATCAAATCAAGCAAAAAGCATATATGAAAGAAAAATTATTATCACTTCAGAGCAATCTAATACGCAAACTTAGGCATCCAATGAAACAATGAATGACAAGTAACATTTCTCAAAATCACTGAACTTCATAACTTTGAGTCAAATTAACAGTGTTAATTTTTCACCTGGTCCTATTGTGTTATAAGAATTATTGTTAATCTTAGGTTTGGGTTTTTATTTTCAATTTTTTGGTTCAGGATATTGTATTTTTGATGCAAGGAAGAGGTACATGATATGGAATC
This sequence comes from Amazona ochrocephala, assembly GCA_039720435.1. Taxonomy (NCBI): domain Eukaryota; kingdom Metazoa; phylum Chordata; class Aves; order Psittaciformes; family Psittacidae; genus Amazona; species Amazona ochrocephala. The sequence continues at coordinate 72,126,831 of CM077879.1, forward strand.
TTGCCAGCTTCTGATCAACAGTAAAAATGTTAAGCGTACTGGACTGTAATATAATGATAAGATTAAACTGTGAAACAGGTTTGATTATAAAAGACCTGGTTTGAAAAAATGTAATCCTGATGTAAAATGTTCTACAGTATGCATGAGGAGGAATAATAAACCAACTTATGCATATACTAAAAGTTAAAATATTCAATTATATTTTAGAAGTCATTCTTATCAGTGAAACACACTTGCTCTACCAAAATAAAAGTTGCATAATTGGAAATGAAAAAGTTATAGCTGTGTCCTTCAACTTTTTCCAAGGTGCTTGTTGATTTTTCTTGGGAAGAACACTTAAGATTATCTTATTTCAGGGAGAAAAAAAGAAACCAAATTTCGTTTTGGTCAGCCATTTTCCTCCTAACTGAGCTATACTGTCCCTGTAAACTTTGCCAGTGCACATCACATTTCAAGATAAGTACGCAAACTAGCAAACTATGGAACTTTATGGACATTTGCTTATTCATTTTGTATATGGGAATAATGCAGCACACAGCTTTTCTATACACTCACTCATAAAATACTTTCCGATTATTCAGTCAGTTTTGAGTGAAATTCATGCTACTGGTAAAAGTGCTTTCGGGTATTGTGGATGGCTTATTTAGGCTTTCATAGAGACATTGCTACCTTCTAACTTAGTTTCCAATATAAACACAACCTATTAGCTTCTGCAGAATGATCAAATACAGTGGCTGTTTGAATCAGATAAAATTAAAACATTGAATTTGTCAAATGGTAAAATATTTGTCTGACAATTTATTTGCTCATCTCTGATTAAGAATAGGCTTTGCAGAACCCCTCTCAAATCTAGAACAAACTCTAGGACTTAATCCTACTAATCCTTCAATGCTAAAAACCATAAAAAATAGCAAGTTAGTTTTGCAGCATGTCCTGGTGGCCATGCAGGTCAGAGGATTCAGGCCCTACAAAAACAAAGTGGAAGGTTAATGGGTCAAGCTGAAATGCATTTTTTGTGGGTCCCAGAATCTAACCAGGTAACATTATGGCTCATGCACATGAATCTAGGGGCATGGATCTGAAAAATGCTCCAGGGAGACCTTATAGACTTTCCAGTACCTGAAGGAGGCCTGTAAGAAGGTGGAGATGGAATTTTCTTAAGGGCATGTAGTGACAAGAAAAGGGAGAATAGCTTTAAACTGCAAGAGGGTAGATTTAGGTTAGATATTAGGAAGAAATTCTTTACTACGAAGGTGAAAAGGGCACTGGAATAGGCTGCCCAGAGAAGCTGTGGACACCACATCCCTGAAAGTGTTCAAAGCCAGGCTTGATGAGACTTTGAGCAACCTGGTCTAGTGGAAGGTGTCCCTGCCCATGGCAGGAGAATTAGAACTACATGATCTCTAAGGTCTCTTCTAACCCAAACCATTCTATGATCTAAACACTTTATTCAGTTCTCAGAATTTAAACAATGCGAAGTGCTCAAAAACTTGAAACGGGAGCTGGCTCTTCAAGGGATTTGAAACAGCCAAGGATCACTGTGCTCAAAGGAGTCACTGGTAAGTGCACTGGTAATTCCCATGCTGACACTCTTTTCACCCCAAATCCTTCCCACCAGTACTTTTAATTTTCCTGTTACTCTAAGGACATCTCCTAGTTTTCTGCTCAAGGCAGAAGCCCTTATTCACCAGGCACCTAGCAACACTGCAGAAAATGCAGGTTTAGTTCAGAAAAATTAAGTTTTCTTTAGTTGAAAATGCACAGACTTCTGCTAAAAGTTCGCTGAAGGAAATGACAAGTTAGGAACTAAGAGTGAAAAGATCAGTGTGAAGAAACAGGAGAGGGGGAATAAAAAGCAGAAAAATGAAGCAAGACTCAGTTAGCTGTAACTAGCCAAAACATAATCTGAGCAATGTAAAAATTTATGCTAAATATGTTATGCACTACTTATTTTTAGGTTTTCCCCAGTAAGAAGGAACTGAAAGATGGGAACACAGTCCTGCTCTTTGGATCATGAGAACATGCCACTTCTTGCCGTGGCCTAGTAGACATCATTTCCATTAAAAGTAAGAAGATGACATTTTCTCCACCCCATCATATGAATGTTAGGAGTTACCATGAGAAAAGCCACAAGGTTAATGGAAAATATAAAATTTTATGGTCTGCTACATCCATAACTTTCAGGATTTTAGAAAAATATTTTTTTCTACTCTAATTCTATTTAAGATATGGTATCAGAGGTTTTCATTTAGATAATGTACATCCCGTCATATGCAAAATTAAAATACTCAAAGATTTCTAGATCACAAGGGAAAAAGATTATATTACATGCTAGTATCCAGTTGATCCTTTATAGACGTTTAAGCAGCACTCAGCATTTATTTTCTATTTTGTTTTCCACATCTAATGAGGAATTCTTTGGTGGAGTTCCCCATAAAGTGCAGTTCAGAATACTCTAGTTGTCATATATTTTCAAATTTTCTCTTCTTGACATGCTGTTTTATATGCAATAATTAGGATATCACTGCAGCTGTCTTTCTCCATGGAGAATTTGCACTTTTCTAGTTCAGCAACAGTTAGTTTCTATGCAATACCATATTGATTCTGTTACTTTCAGTTATCATGAAAGTTAGTAGAAGTAAAATAAGCTTTAATGCTATTTTTGAGGAACAGGATGTGTATGACACCACTTCTGTATGCTGACTGGCCTCAATTATACCATCTCCTGTAATATTCACCATTTTGCCCTCATAGATAAAGGAACACAGCTACTATTTAGGTTGTTTTTTTTTTTGTTTGTTTGTTTTTTAAAAAAGACCACTAAAGGTTCAGCAGACTTTGATTTTGGGAGAAAGCTCTTCATAAACACCTGCATAACTTCATGATTACCTAAAAATACGCTAGTACAGCATCTTTACAGGTTATTATTACACAGCATGTGAAAGCCTAAACCTATTCCATATGTCAACATAAATGCTAAGAATACCTCCAGGCTATGAAAAAACCCACTGAGTCTGAGTTCATTTCATTTCATTTCATTTCATTTCATTTCATTTCATTTCATTTCATTTCATTTCATTTCATCAGACTTCACTCAAAGCAACTAACAATATAGATTCAACTTTCTCATGTAAAATGTATATTTACTTTATCGACTACCAGCTGAATTTTGTATTAGTTTTCATTACCTGACACCCCATGCGATGCTACAGGCTTGGGTAAGAGTGGCTGGAAGGTTGCCTGGTGGAAAAGGACCTGAAGGTGATGGTTGACAGCCAGCTTAACATAAGCCAGCTTGTGCTCAGACAGCCAAGACAGACAACAGCATCCTGGCCTGTGTCAGAAATAGGTACAGACAGCAGGGCCAGGGCAGCAATCATACCCCATTATGGGGCACTGGGTGATGCTGCACCTTGAATCCTGTGTTCAGTTCTGAGGTGCTGGAGAGGGTCCACAGAAGGGCAACGAAGATGGTGAAGGGTCTATAGCACAAGTCTTGCAATGAATGGCAAAGGGAACTGGGATTATTTTGTCTGAAAAAAGGAGGCTGAGAGGAGACCTTATTGCTCTACAACTACCCGAAAGGAGGTTGTAGTGAAGTGGGGGTCAGGCTCTTCTCCCAAATAAAAAGCATGGAACAAGAGGAAATTGGCCAAAGGAGGTTTAGACTGGATATTAGGAAAAAATTATTCACCGAAAGGGTTGTCAAGCACTGGAACAGGCTGCCCAGGAAGTGACTGAGTCACCATCCCTAGAGGTATATAAAAGCCATGAGATGTGGTGCTTAGGGACGGGATTTAGGGGTGGACCTGGCAGTGCTGGGTTAATGGTTGGATTAGATGACCTTAAAGGTCTTTTCCAGCCTAAAGGATTCTGTGACAAGATGTTCCTTCCTTTTAAAAAATGCTGTATTCTATTCCATTTATTTGCAAGAGTGTTATTGCATTTTAGCAAAACAAGTCAACTATAAATTGTTTTTCCAGCCAAAATGTTGCAATATGCATTTGTTATACCACAGTTAAACATATCTTTTATTTCTTATTGAACTTCAATACTTTTGCTGCACCCATTTTGCAACTGTGTTAACGCGCTTCTTAACAGCATTTCATGGTAATATTTTCACTTCATATCCTTGAAGAAGACCCTTGTACAACACAGAAGTAGATGCATATGAATGCTAATAAAGTTATTTCCACCATATGTATATGCTGGAAATAACACTTAGTCACCTGGCCAGTGCATTTTAAATTTGGCAATCTTTCTACTCAATTGAGATCAGAAGATTGTTGAACATTCATGGGTCAGGACTTTTTATTAGAAGACCCTGGTCTTACATTTTGCTTAAAACAATTCATCATTGCCCTTTCCATCTGAAGAACTTTTACGTTTTGAGTTAATTTACTGTATAAAGTCTGATTTGGTAGACCCTGAACCTTCTGCTCACAAGTTAGTTAACATTACATTTTTCCTACTCTTTTGAGCTTCACAATCATGGTTGATTTCCCTGTAATGAATAATTAATAAAGTAAACTCTGGATGCACCAGAAAGGAAACAGAATTGTGAAACAGCATTTTTCCTGTATAGATGGGGTAGAAAAGTGTTGTCAAAGAAGACTATGAATATACGCATAAATGTTCAACTGTTTCACCACCCAGCAGCGGCTATCTGGAGACATCTAGCCAAGGCAAACTGAACTGGCTCACCTTGTGGCATCTAGCCACACGGCAAACTGAACTGGCTCACATTTCATTCAATACCACAGAAGTTGCCTACATTGGAGCCAGAGTAATCTATATTCTAATGTTCACATTAGCTACATGTAAACAAACAAAATGCACAGGTTTCGGAACAGAGAAACTTTAAAAAAAAACATTAGAAGGGTTTAGCTAACAAAATCCCAAAACCAAACACCCGACTTGCTGAAATGCATTATTCCTTCACTTACTTTTAAAATCTTTCTTTGCTCTTCTGAGCTCTCCTTACATAATTCAAATTATTATCTTAAGTGATCACCACAAAATGATAAGAAAGCAAAACAAATAATAAAAGCTAAAAAAGAATATTTGTACTGCATTTGAGGAGCTAGACATACACACATCCTCTATATGAATTATTCCACACTGGCTGCTGACAACAGAAAACATTGTAGCTATGCTTCAACACCTTCCACATCAGACCTGTTGAAATATCTACTTTCTCTCAAAATCTCCACATTCTGTTTCCATAACCCAGAAGAAAAACACGCTTTCCCACTCAAAAGTGCTACACAAATGTCATTTGATATACAAATACAAGAGATGGAAGACGTATGTTTCTTGATACATTGGACTCACCTTTATCTCCAGAGCCCTATGAATTCTTAAAAAAAAATAAATAAATGCAACATACATCACATTATATGGATTTAGTGAATTCTCTCTTTCCCTTCAAAATTCACCAAGAAATTTCATCATTCTGTTCTCTGGACTATAAATCAGAATTTCTCAGGGGAATAAAAAAAAAACCACATGCCTCTTGGTTCTAAGCTAATAACAGCTCCTGAATGAGTCTCTGCCATAATTTGAGAAGCCGAAGGGTGTAATTACACAAATGAATTACTGAGAGGCAGATTCACTACTGTATTTTGGCCATGACATGGTTTAGTGGGAGGTGTCCCTGCCCACGGCAGGGGGGTTGGAACTAGATGATCTTAAGGTCCTTTCCAACCCTAACTATTCTATGATTCTATATAGATTCTTTCTCTGAAACAACTGAAGTTATTTTAACTTATATTCACAAAGATATATGCATAGTTACACTACATTGTCAGAACCTGGATTTTCTTGACTTTATGCCTGATTTAGAAAAAGTAAAGTATTATGCAACAAATAATGACACCGTATTTGTGATATTATTAATACTTATATTAATACTTTTAATACTTAAATTAATACTTATATTTCTTATATTAGAAAAGAGAAAAAGTGCAGACTGTTCATTTAAAAATTCTCAATAGGTAAACACAATCCCTTTAAAAATCCCACTCTTCACTAACTTCAAGCTACCAAAAATTACAAGCTAATTTTTAAAAATTTCTTTTTATCATTTGCCTCTGAGTTCTGGGCCTTGCAGGGCTTTTCACAATCATCTTTCCTAATCAGAAAGACAAGAAATTTCCACTATATGAATTCTGAAATAAGTATGTGCTCATATAGCTCCAATTTATTTGCAACCGTGGTGATATTTCTGTTTAAAAGTGACAAACCATGCAGGGCGAAAACTGTAGAAGCTTCAATACGTGCAAGGAACATCCTCAGGAAGAAATCTCAGTGACCTGAGTGCCTTTTTCACTGAATATGATCCTATTAGTTCAGTGTTTCTTCATTTTTTCCCACATTACAAAATACTTAACGTGTTCTAAGTAAAATTCTTCTTTTTTTTGTTATTGCGAAGGCATAGTTGCTGTGATAGATAGCAACAGGAAAGTGTATTTGGAAAAATCAATAGTAAGAGCAAAGGTGTGAAACAGCTTGTCCTTTGTCACTGCAGTTTGGTTACTGAGATGAACAAAAACTTGAAGAATAATGTTACACTGCAAACTGATACGAAAATGAGAGGCAAGCCATTTCAAGGAATATTTTTCCTACAAAGTTAAGAATTTTCTGGAGACTAAACAAACAAACAAAAACAACCAACAAAACCAAAACCCAAGAATAAGGACAATTCCCTTTGAGCTTTGGATAAAATGTAAAATGTTATGGTCTTCAATTAATAGAGTTCTACATCACATAGTTTGCAATTATAATTTTGAGTACTTCCACCCCTACAATGTGCCAAAGTTCACTTTTAGATTATAAGTGGTTTTCTACCAGTTTCCTTTTGAAGATCATGATAGCTTGATGATGATGATGCACAATGGGAGTTCAAGCCTCATGAAGGAGCTTCACAGCTTATAGAGGGTAATAAGAACATTCTTACCAAATTATTTCACTTACTTCAAAATGAATGCTTGCATGTTCTCACATTCACTTCCCAAATATTTCTGAAGCTACCAGAAATAAATCCCCTCATAGTCTCTGGAATACTTCAAGTGAGTGAGACAAATGTTTTAGCTTTGCACCATAAATAGATAGTGAAATACAGTATTTTCAGTCCATCTTTAAAGGTAACAAAATTTTAAAAGCAATGTTCCTCCCTCCACTTTCAGGTCACCTGTAACACAACTCTGTATCAAAATAACAAAGAAAAATCTTCCAATGTAGAGTACTACAGGAAAGTAGGCATTCACTATTTTCAATTCATAGAATCATAGAATCATAGAATGGTTAGGGTTGGAAAGGACCTTAAGATCATCTAGTTGCAACCCCCCTGCCATGGGCAGGGACACCTCCCACCAAACCATGCCACCCAAGGCTATGTCCAACCTGACCTTGAACACCGACAGCGATGAAACATTCACAACTTCCCTGAGCAACCCATTCCAGGGCCTCACCACCCTTACAATAAAGAATTTCTTCCTCATATCCAATCTAAACTTCCCCTCTTTAAGTCTGTACCTGTTACCCCTTGTCCTCTCACTACAGACCCTAATGAAGAGTCCATCCCCAGCATCCCTAGAAGTCCCCTTCAGATACTGGAAGGCTGCTATGAGGTCTCCACACAGCCTTCTCTTCTCCAGGCTGAACGGCCCCAACTTTCTCACCCTGTCTTTATACGGGAGGTGGTCCAGTCCCCTGATCATCCTTGTGGCCCTCCTCTGGACTTGTTCCAACAGTTTCATGTCCTTTTTATGTTGAGGATATCCACTTAATTTCAATATTCAAAAAAACAAACTGAAAAATAAAATTGCTTCCCTAAGATTTCAGCAACTGGAATCTGGCTTTTTCTTACTTAAAAATATTCCTTTCAAAAACACATATGCCATCCATTTTAATTCATTATCATTCATGTTTGAAGGTGAACCTTTGGATTACTTGACTTTGTGAGTATTCCAGTGTAACGTGTTATCTTTCATAATCCTGGGTTTCATTAAAGCCCACAAACACACACCAAACCAAAAAGCCTGGAAGTATAGAAGTGCTAGCTGTATATACTGTATGAAACTTGTTCAGGACACCTACTCCTAGAACGAACTGTCGAAGTTATGATTTTGAGAACTTACTTTGTGTGTTACATGCTATAGCTTATCCCTAAGAATTCTGCGCCAGCCTGAGCCTGAAATTAGCAGCTCATCAAGTGGCTACTTAAGGAACATCATTTCATTGACCTAACATAGACTATTTCTTGTTGGCACCCAGCAGAACATGAGAGCTAGCCATTACAACACTCATGAAGATGCCACCAATATACCCAGAAGATAATTCAACATGATTGAACAGAATGAAAAGGGAAACAGAGGTGTTCAATGAATTCACACATATAGGGCTAATAAAGTGAGTAAGCTATCGAGAGCTGATACCACACTGGCTTTAACTCAGTGTGCTGTGCAGAGGTAAGCCAATGACCCCCCCAGTTTGCTATATGAATATATATATATAATATATATATATATATTTATATATATATATGTAGCCAAACCTTCCAGGAATATAAGCAAAGCAGGGACTATCACTGTCATGACTCTGGCTGGTCAGATAAACCAATTTTACCTCTTAGTGGCATTCTCTAGTCTCCTGGCCTCTACTTGCTCTCAGCTAAGGTGGCTGAATTGGCTTCTGCCCCTAAATGCTACTAAATCCCACAGTGATCATGAATCAGAGCTCTTAGCCAGAGTAGTTCATAGATCAATATATCAACACAGACTAAAATCAATGATGGTTTGCATTAATATGCCAGATTTTGAACTGCAGCACTTTAAGACCAGACCCACTGCTCTTCAGACAGTTTTGGGATTTGTAAGCTCCACTCAATGGATGTGATGGACAGCTGCAGGTGATAACCTCTTTAAATTGTCCTAGCTTGGATCAGTATATCTTGTCAAACAGAATTCATTAAAAACTCCATTTCTCCTAATGCAAAAGAAGTACCCTGACCTTCACTACTTCTTAGTCTAGCTTTCTACCCTTCTGCTACTACAAAAGAGTATCTTTTATTCATACTTTGTGTCTGCAAACTCTTCCTTTCCATCATTTCCCATTTTCTCCATATTTTCCTCAGTTAAACTCAGAATAAATGGCTAATATTTTTTCTTTGTCCATGTTCAAGCCTTGTCATTTCATTTAGCTTATGATCTTATCAGTACCTCTTGCCTTCTGTATGAATTAGGTCTCCTCTTGACTTCACATAATCTGAAAAAAATATAAAAATATACAGTGAAAAAACTAGAAGTCTTCAGCTCAACAACAAGTATGGGAAAGTTATAATAGTATGGTAATCACAGAAATGCTTAGAGTTCATTTGTGTTTCAGAAGCATATCCTGTAACTTGTTCTGCATGAGTGCCTGTTAAATTCTTCCTCCACACAAATACTGCAAAATACCATGTATCTTATATAAATAGAATATCTATTAATTTAATACAAGGCAACAGGACACATAAATAATTAACTTACCTGACATATGACTGCGCAACAGAATAAGCAAATTTCAGTAGCCTTTCCTTTGGTTACTGACAAACATGAGGGGTTTTAGTCACTTGTTTGTTTATTCCTATTTAAATACAGTTGTGAAGAACACAAAGTGTGTAAGGTGGGAAGCTGAGCATGTCCAAGATTGTTCATGCATTCAGGGTAACGAGGCTGGAGCTACAAAAGACTTTTCTCCCAGGCTGAGCTGCAGGATCTAAAAAGTCTTGCTTCCTCTCATAGCCTGAAGGGTTAGTTGCTCACTTCACAGGTTCTCCTGAAGTTTTGCCTGACAAATTTCTTCTTGCTGCTCCATCAACCTAGGACATCAGTGAACTGTTTCATTGCTACTCCATAGTTTTTGCAGGGTTTTTTTGTACTTAACACTCCTACAGAGTTTCTACATCTGTACTGCAGCAGGTGTACACAGAGGGAAGTAGCAAACTTCCAGCTCCTGCAGGCTTCAACTTAAAGCATCGGGAAGACATATATGGACACAATCTTTCCATTCAGAATAGCCTTTGGCTTCTGTGCTCTACAGAAAATTCCCAACAGCAAAACACGCATAAGCTGTCTGCTCAATAAGCTGTTTAAATTGTCACAGGTACCCACATCATTTTCCAAATGACATTTTGGCCAAGGCTGACTACAGTGCTACATAAATCATCAAAGACCATCTATACATACAACTCATTCTGGAGAAAGTCAGTTACATAAGTGTAAAAACATCTGTGTGCCTGCAACCCAGCCAGGTTAATGGAAAGAAATCCAGATATTTTTCTCTTGTCTTACCTATAAAGCATTTTCTGCCCAAGAACATTAAACTGCGGCTGTGTTCTTGTACCTACCTTTCCACACTGAAGTGCTTTGGTGGTCTATGTGACAATTTTTACAGCACCTCATCTTATTTGATTACATCATTTGCACATCCTCTAGTGCCTGCTGGGCATTATCCCTTGTTTGTTTGCTTTGCTTTTCACTGTAACCTACAACATTTTGGTGATACCTCGAGTATCTTACCTGAAGGGGAAAGAACTCCTTTCCACCCCCCTGTTGTACTGCTTCCAAAACACAGACACAGCTCAGATATTCTTAGTCCATGAGGCAGAGAAAAGAGCACAGTGACTATGGCACTGCCTGAGCTGGGCCAAAATGCAAATGCTGTAGAACTGCTACTGGGATAAAGGAATTTGAAGCAGGAATGCAAGAACAACCATACCGTTAAGACAGAAAACATGTCTATCCAGACTTCACGCTCCCAGACCACAAAGAGCTGGACAGGATGCCAGAACACAACTTAATTTCATGTCAGCATGGGCAACACTCATAAAAATATCAATGCAGGGGATAATGATTCTTTTTGAAGAATGGACCTGGCATCAGAAACTCTTTCATTTGCTGGAACTCTGTTCAGGCAGTACATAAATCATTCAGCCTCCTTTAACTCTCTTCCATCTCCACTGACGGCTAGAGAGCAGGAAGTTTCCCAGTGCCACAAGGGCAGAGAATGCTAAATAATGGCTACCTCATTTTTGTGGTGCAAGTCAAACCATATACATGCAGTTGCAGACCTCTGCTTGTTTTCGTAAGGGGTGGGGATGAACTAGACTCTATTCTGATTTCAATTTCCACATGTTGCTTCTTATCTCTCACCAGTTGCTCAAGATGGTAACCAGTGCTTTGAATAAAGACACCTTCTGTCCTCCACTATTTGTCTGGTTAAATCAAAGCTCCCTGCGCCTCTCTCACTGCCACCACCACTAATGAACACATTTTGCATGACCAATGTGGGAATATAGCTATAGTGACAGTTCTTAGGGGAAAGTCAAGTCACTTTAGCTATCCTCAGTGCTCCGTTACTATCTCCCTTGCCGTGTCCCCTATTCCTTTCAAACAGCACATATATACACACAAGAAAGGCAGAAAACATTATGCAAACTGTGGGGTTTGAGCATTTGGTAATATGATAAGATGAGCAAAAGGATGATAAGGCAGGCAATTAAACAAAAAAAATCAGACAGCATTTATGGTGTGCAAAATGACATTGTTAAAATGTCTTCAATTTTGTAAAGGTAAAAATCTGTGAGATCCTTTCATAAAACCAATTCTAGGAAATTGTTTGGTGGACGTTGTTTGTTTTGTTTAGGACCAATACATATATTTAGAAGCTTTTTTTAAGGTAAGCATAATTTTAAAGGGTTTTTGTTCTTTTTCCTTTTCTCCAGTAAGGCTTTTATCAACAGCATTTCTCATTTAGACTGAGCCATAGAATAGTCTTTCCCAAAGCATAAATAGGCAGCAAGCTACAAATGCAAATTAGAAGGAAAACATCACCTTTTTCCCCTTAAAAGCCTGAAATGTTATGTGCAACACAACACAGTGAAGTCTCAACACACTGCTAGCAAGATGAAGTAGAATTTTAGAGACAGAAAGTGTACTAGCCATAATATCACATGGAAGGACTAGCATTTTACTGTTTCTTGAGGAGGCAGATATAGTCTTCCAGACAAGTAAGAAGAAAAACAGTATTATTTTAGTGAACATCACGAATATGTACCCTTACAAGGCTCTACTTGTCTTTCTCCTATAGGGATACATGGGATTTGCTCCCATGGATTAGTGCAAGGCTGCCTGAAGAACATTAGATGTAATCACCAACCTGACCTCATCAGAAACTGTATTCCCTTTCTCCCTCAACCTGTGCCCTTCTAATGTCACTAATTAGATATCTGGCCTCATGCAGCCTCCTTAAAGGTAAATGTAATGCACTGCAGCAGCAAAACAGCATAAAGACCGCATCTATCAGCACAGTGGGCAAATAGGATAAAAAGTGAAAAAAGATTTTTCTGTCTTCAGGGAAGGCACTCTAAAGACAGCAACACAAAACCTATGTCATGGAAAGAAACAGTAAAGCACTATAAAAACACAACAAACTCCCTTCATGTCCTCATACCAAAAAACCCCCAAAAGAAACAATGGAGAAAAGAAAACTCCACTTATTTACTAGCACTAACACTAAAACATAGCAGAGCTGCATCAGATGGGGTTTTTTAAGGTCCCTTCCAACACAAACATTCTATGATTATGTGATTCTATGAAATCATAATGCTGCAACCCAGATGGACTAATAAAAGAAGCATTGAATGCCCTCATAATGAATGATTCCTTGTCAACCTCATTCTTACATCTCATTGAGTTTATTTTATTGCTTTAAATTTCATTTAATTTCATGTTATTTTATTATATTTTTATATTTTATTTAATTTTATTCTATTCAATTTTGATTTTTTTACTTTTCTCACTGATTCCATTTTATAAGCACAAGGTCTTAACAGCTCCTATGGAAGCATTATATTTTCAAATCAGCCACATAGATAAATGCAGTAAACAAATATTAAAAAAAATAAGCCTCAGATTTGATTATTCAGACATCAAAGTGCATTTGGTCTTCAGCACAGGATGCCAATAAATTAATTCCAGGGTATTAAAAGCTAAAATACATGCACTGAAATATGTGCGCACAAACAGAAAACAGACATGAGCAGATCTTAAGATCAGTGTGTCTTCCTACAACTTCAAATGTTCTCATGGGCCATCAGGTCTTAGTTAGTCTAACGTTAAAATATTTGAGGATAAACAAGATTTTCTTTAAAAACCTCTTGCACTTTGTCTGTTGTCAGCAGAGGCACACTGTGCTCTATTCCACAAAAACCTGAATCTATTTGAAAACAGCTGCGATCTAAATAATGTTTCTGTGGTGAGAAGAAACTGTTCTTTTTTATTCTTTAAATACAAAAGTTCAATAAATTTTGATTTCTAAAGGTACTTCCTACTGGGAAAAAGGACTGTGTTCACAAGTTGAACAGATATGTAGCTCTTCCATGTGTTAGCACATGTACATACTTCTCTCATTATATTTACTGATTTCAACAGGACACTCCTCTAAGCATGAGCGGTCATTGTGGCACAATGCCCCTGAATCATAGTCTATACAGCAATGGTGTGCATCGCAATAATCAGATTTGCAAATGTAAATGCCCCACAGAAAAAGCAATATTCTTTCCATTAAGTCACAGCAAAAAAAAAAATCTTACTCATTTCAGCCTTATGTTTAACGCACTCTTTCTTTTAAGTATCTCCTTTAGGCAATGAAAGAATTTGCAAAGAGTTTTGGTGAAACATTTAAAAAAAAAATATCACTTTTAATGTTCTGAAATCTTGCTCACTTATTTTTTCCCACTTCACAGCATTTTTAACACACAGAAAGAAGCATATCAGATTAAAATACTTGCTTCTTTTTCCCTGCCTTGATGTAAGCTAAATATAATACACCAAATAGGAGATGATAATGGCTTCAAGGTAAAGAACAGCAGAACAGTGCCAGTTGTGCAGCTTCCTCAAAATACAGAGACTATTGTGTGAACTAAAGAATGACATTTCCTACTATTCTACCATAAATGTTTTAGTTGCAATTCAGAACTAATACTGGAACAAGGCACTGCATGGTCTTATGTTTCTAACACAGAATTATAAATTTTCCAGGTACTGGCAGCACAGTCATATTTCTCTTAGGTTTTCAGATAAGACGTTTCTGTATATTAATAAAGAGTTCTTTCACCTGTTATTGCAAACTGATCAAAGAAATCATCACACTAATTTCAACACTGGAAAAGTTTAAATAAAGGCTATTAATCCTTTCTATCACGTCTAGAGTAATCTATAAATGCCTATTCATATTTTAAGGGTACATCTTTTCTAGGTGGAGACAAGATTTTTCTATCTCATTTTGGAACTTATGGAACATAGTTATTCTTGCCCTTGGGTCACTCTTAGCTCATGAATCTCTGTAAAACTGAAATAAGGTTTTGAGGACTGGCAAATAATAACAGAGTGACTGCAGTATTTCATGTCCTTCCTTTTGACTTGGTTAAGCAAGGAAAACAAATTTTAAAAATATTTTCATGTAAGATGAAGGGCCCTTTTTTCTACAATACCCAATAATAATTAAAGAACTAATTTTATTCCTTTGAGTAGCATAAATCCAGAAAATGCAATCCTTTTGGAATTTTAATAAAACAGTTGGTACTCAGAAAAAAACAAAGCAGGTTAAAAATAATTTAAGTCTATTCTGAAATTACACTACAGTGTATGCAGCTGTCAAACTGCAGTGGCTTCAGAGTGATTTCAATATGTTTAAACTTGACGGAATCATTGTTCTTTCTCAAGAAAATGATATTTTTTCTATCCTTTCGATTTTTATTAACATAAATACAAATACTAATCATATAACAATAACATAATGACATTTTCTTTTGGAGCCCTAACTGTTGCTAAAGTATCTCTAATCCTTTTGCAAAATCCAAATATAAACAGGTTTTAATTCACACATCAGATTTTTTTCTCAGAAGCTGAAGACAATATAAAGGAATTAAGATGAGTTAGTAATTATGGTGTCAAGAAAGTATTTCCATAGGCTATTCAAGGAAGCCAAAACTTGATTATAATATGCAGCAATATGAAAACCAAAAGAAAGTATACACACTTCTGAGAAAATTATCTTGTGTCTCCAATCCTCTGTATGAGATGTACCAGCTCTTTCAAAATGCCTTTTTTGCTTGTTTTTTTCTTTATGCTAGGCAGAGATGGAAGAAATCCAACAAATACAATGATACAGAAAACCCAGAAATTGCTTCTTCCTGCTACTGAGCAAGAAGTTTTATTTGATCATGAAAAACGGTTTCTCTTTCTTCTGGTTTTACCTCTTTTTTTCTGATGCTTACCCACCTAGGTCTCTTTATTTTATTCTTTTGGAAAACATCATGCATTTGCAATGAACAAGATTTACCATCCAAGTCAAAAGATGCATACGTTTTTTGTCCTTTCCTGCTTTATTTTTTTTTTTTTTCTGGATAGCTGAATGCAGTTGAGCTAAGACAAATCTTTCACTTAATCAAAAGCTCACAGCCTCTGGTATTCTTTCATTATTGGGATTCATTTGCCCTAATCATCTTTAGTTCTCAAACCCAGAGGTGACAGGATAACAAGAGTTAAGTGAATTGCTTAGGGAAAAGTCCTTCTAGGAGTAAGCCTAGTTGTCAATGGTGAAAAGATAATCTAATAATCTATTATCCCGCAGAGACTCATATTTTCATTTAACTTGGCTAATTAGACCTACGACTCTAAGGATCTGCAAATATCTTTCAATGCTATTGATAGTAGAAATCTGCCTGAAAGTAAGCTGTGACATAAATTTGCGGAGATTTAGATCATCTCTTTGTCTTCTAAATATTTAACACCAAAAGTCCTCTGAGGAAGTGTCATCCATCTCTCTCAAAAGAACGTCAAAATGCATCTCTCAGGAACTCCCTTGAAGGAAAGTCTGATATAACTGCGAAGATAAAACTTAATTTATGAATTTATTCAAAGATGAGGAAGCCAACACAAGAAATTCCTCAACTGAATATTAAAAACAATTAAAAGCTGGTAGTATTTTGATAGTGGCCTTTTGAGTTCCTCTTAAATATACATTCCAGGCAAAGAGGAATGACAGTTTCTGTTCACCAGCATTTGATAACAGGAGTTTTGAACTTCCTTAGACATCTTTCTTTCAATCCTGTTAAATAAACAATTTATTATTTTAAATTCTCTAATTTCAACTTTAAAATAGAATGGAATAGAGTATTTTAGTTAGAAGGAACCTACAACTATCATGTAGTCCAACTACCTGACCACTTCAGGGCTGACTAAAAGTTAAAGTATATTGTTAAGGGCATTGTCCAAATGCCTCCTCAACACTGACAACTTTGGGGCATCAATCACCCCTCTAGGAATCCTACTCCATGGTTTGACCACTCTCTTGCTAAAGAAATACTTCCTAATGTTCAGTCTAAACCTCCCTTGGTGCAGCTTTGAACCATCCCCACCCATCCCACCACTAGGTACCAAGAGGAGGAGAACAGCACTTCCCTCTCCACGTCCCCTTCTCAGGAAGCTGTAAGGAGCAATGAGGTCACCCCCCAGCTTCCTTTTCTCCAAATTAGACAAACCCAGTGCTCTCAACCATTCCTCACAGGACATTCCTGCCAGCCCTTTCACCATCAATGTCTTCTGAGTACCCCTTACTACTGACTGGTGGCCTCAAGAGGTCTGTCAGGAAACCAGAACTGTAAGAGGTGGGAAAGCAAAACAGAGGGCAAGAGCATCCACTTTGACAAAAATATCTGCTCCTTCCTCCTTGGTTTCCCCCACAGCAGGAGCTCACTACAGTCACTAAAACAAATGCCAACTGCAATGCCTTCTGCGACCTATATCACCACTGTAATTTTACCCACGTTTACTCCCCTGGATGCAAACTTGAAATCATAGAATCAGCTAGGTTGGAAGAGACTTTTAAGATCATCAAGTCCAATCATTACCCCAGGACTGCCAAGACCACCACTAAAGCATATCACTGAGGGCCTCATCTACATGGTTTTTGAACTTGCCCAAAGCTAGCTGGGTGAACCACAGAGACATTTTCAGAGTAACTGCCTGCTTTTTTATGTTGTTTTTTATTTTAATATGCACTCAGCAGTAGTTGCCAAAACGGATCTGTGAAGAGTTAAACGTGGGGTTTGCTCCGTGTGTGGGTGGTACTTAAAGGAACAGGGAAATGGCAAAATTTCACAACTGACCTTTTGCTAATGTTTCCCTCAGAAACAACAGAAAACAATTGGCAGAAAGTATTATGCCAAGTGTTAATGCTACAGTTACTCTGCAATAGATGAAACAGAGACGTCAGTCTCATTCTCAAATCAGAATCTTAAGCCATGCTTGAAAAAGGAGCATTGGTCAAAATATAATTGCAACACTATCTGTTATGTAAAACTCCCACCTTCAGTAATATACATATATCCACATATACATGCTAACTTATTAACAGGTTTTTTTGATAAATACACAACAAACTGCAATTTTATTCTCTGTCATTTAGAAACATTAATATGATTATAAATCTTCTAATTCATTATGATGAACTACATTTATTTAATTAGATACAAAATCCAGGTTGGACAGAGCCTTGGGCGACATGGTCTAGAGTGAGGTGTCCCTGCCCATGGCAGGGAGGTTGGAACCAGATGATCTTAAGGTCCTTTACAACCCTAACTTTTCTATGATCCCCTTGCTTATTTCTTCCTTTGTATGAGTTTTCTGAAATTGTTGTTGTTTGCTTTCAATAACCAGCAGCAGTAAGAGAAAATAATATTCAAAGGATACATACTGAACTTGAGCAGGGAACTCATCAGTGTATCTTCTATTTAATGTTGATGAACGGTAGTGCACATGTGCCCTGCTTACAGAAATGTTACATAAGTCCCAAGTTAGGAAAGTTAGGCATGAAATCCAGAAAGTCTTAATGTTTTCTGACTACATTTGTTCAGCAAAAGCCAGAGACTAGAAATCTTCTCATTCCCTCACCATGTGCAGCTGGTGCATGTATTATTCAATTCTGATATCATTTAAAAACATACTAACAGAAGACTCCCAAAGACATGATATCTTTTAAGGTTATATGGAAGGTTTTTTTAAAGTCTTAAAGTTAAACCTGTGCTTAGACAGCCATTTCAATATCTGTAGAATACATAGCTAAGAGTGAAACAAGCAGTTACATGCTATGATGAACTAGTGTTGAGGAACATTTGGTTCAAAATCAATGAAAATGATTTGTCAGACTAGTTGACAGATGGGACACGCCATGGAAATGATCAAGAGTGTTTATTGCAGGCTGTATGAAGGGCCTGGTATATTATATTGACTAGGTTGCCTATAAATAAATGTAACTTTATTCTTAGAGGCCATCTGCATTACCCTTAGCCCTTTACTGACAACCATCTTCAGGAAGGCAGCAGTGCTAAGGAAATTTAAGATTAAATACAGGTGGTGCACGTGCAAACAAGGCAGGAGTTGTCTAATGCCTAGTGATTGAAGCAGAAAAAAAGTCTAAAAGCTATGCAAAATTTTTAGGTGTAATGAAATAGTGAAAAAATCACCAGTATTCAATTAAGAAGTCTCTTATTATGATTCATTACAACTGCATTTCAGGTCTCTTTGAATTGCTTTTGAATTCCTCCTTTTACTAGGTTTGCCTGTAACAGAGTTACTTGAAAAATCTATTCTCTTTTTTTCTCAGTGTAGGTGTGAATGACTGCACTTTGACTTGTGTGCATAACTTATTTATTATAACTCTGATTAAAAATTTAATGCTATGTATAGGTTATGGAAATTGTTATGAATTGCTGACAGAAGTGGGTGTTAACAGTCACTTGTCATTTAGGACAGATGTAAAGAATCATTAAGAGCTTTTATGCAATTAGGCAGCTGAAGCAACCACTATTGGACAACTCTGATCTGATGCAAGGCATTGTCCTTCTTCCTGTCCCCTAACATAGTAGTTTTGGGAGCCAGTGAGGCCCACAGATGTGGATGAGTTCAACCACTGTATCAGGAGAATTAATGTACTATTTTAGAAGAGAAAACAAAAAATATGAAACACGGTAAGCAAGCACAAAACTGTTTCAACAGGTACAGCAGCATGTTCCCCAAAAAAGCATTAAGTTCTCAGTTCTTAACCAAGTGATGGCCATAGGAATCCATAACAAGCAATATTCTCTTTTCTGAATATTCTCTAAGTCAGGAATACAGGATCTGGGAAGTTTCTTATGCATAAATTCCAAGAATTTCATCAGGGATACCTGATCCTAATATTTTCTGCTGTTAATACCAGTACACCAAAAACAAACTTTGGAACACACTACAAGTAGTAAAAATAACTGAGTGACACTATTTCTCTATTTCATTAGCCCTCGTCATTTCGGGGAAAAGTAAAAACTGTTGTACAATTGGTTCTGTAAAATGCCACATATAGTTAAAAAATTGGGCACTGTGTTGTTACTTACTATGTACCTGAAAGGAATAGTGTCTCGCTGACACAGAGTGAACCAGATGGTATGACAAAGGAAATTGGGAGTCATTAAATTGCAGAGAGGGAAAAAGATGCTGTGGAAGAAAATTAAAGAGCAAAAAGGCACATATGCCATGTAGAGGAAAAAAAAAAAAAAAAAGAAAAAAAAGAGAGAAATGGGGAAAATACTTTTGTATCTCCCTGTGAACTATTAATGGTAGAAGGAGTGAAAAATGTTTTGAGAGTTCTCTTTTATTTTGTTTTGGGGAATTATTTTTTTTGCCTTTTTTCTGAAGGACAGTTTTGCTGAGAGTTTTATGAGAGTCAGTATCGGTTCATAGAATCATAGCATAGTTAGGGTTGGAAAGGACGTTAAGATCATCTACTTCCAACCCCCTGCCATGGGCAGGGATGTAAAAGTATTTTTAATGTTTCCTGTGAGCCATTTTCTTGTTTCATTATTTTATTCTCAAAAGAGGAGTTGGTTATTTTCTCCTCCTTTGAAGAGGAAAAAGACTATCAACTACCAGACTTAAAAAATTAAATGGAAAATCTCTGAACTAAAATTAACTATGCTACTTCAAGCTATTAGTATTAAGTTTCGATCTTCTGTACCATCAAAGAAATGAGTCAGTATAAACCCAGAATTACTTATTAGTTCTTAAGATTAGCTATAACTGTAATGCTGGCATAAATCAGTATAGATTACCAACCACTATAAAGAAGTGCTGATAACGTGCTTGCCCTGCTCTCACCACCAACTGTTAAAATCTAGAAGTTACTTACTGAGCTGGGTGGGTACAGCAAATGAATTCAAGGTTGGAAAGCATTACCTGGTAAGAAATAACCGGAATTTGCATGTGTTCACCCAGTACCCTGAAATTACTGAAGAAAATTCACCTTGGGCATTAGAGGACACATTTTCATCGTTAATTTTACCATATCCTAACAAAACCCAAGGCCTACTGCCAAATCTGCCATCCATCCAAAGCTCTGCTTCCCAATCACATTTTGCAGCTTCAGGCACACTTAGAAAGTGCAGATTCACTTTTATAATGCGTCCAAAAAGAGTGGCAGGAGAAGGGGTACAACTGCATGAGCCTTCATGCTGCCCCATGTGTTCTGCAAAGAGGGGCCCAACCCACTGCTATCCTATATATGCCTGTCCACAAGCTGTCTGGCTGGATGTCAGATTCAAGCACAAGAAATTGGGAAATTAGCCTCAAGTGAACAATCACCAAAGTAATCCAGTACCCTTAGAGCACCATTAAATCCCATATGGTTTGGAAAAAACTTGACTGAGCTAAATCTTTAAACACTGATCAAACACATTACAAACTGCAGGCTCTTTTGAGTGATGCTTTTCCCAACTTAGTAGTAAGTTTGTCAGTCCATAATTCATAACAAGATAACTTAGTATCTATTCTATTTTGAGATGCTTATTTCTGGGAAAAAAAAAAAAAAACAAAAAAAAAAAAAAAACAAACAAAAAAAAAAAAACAAAAAAAAAACAAAAAAAATCAAATAACAGTCTTTTTGGGGTTTTAGTAGTTTTCAATTATTTAAGATTCTAATTACCTCTCAGTGATACATTTTACGTAGAGCGATGATTCATCATAGATGTGAAATTATTACCTGATGGTTAGAAGATACACAAAGGAGATGCTTGCATATGCCATCAGTCCCATCCTCAGTACAGTCTTTTCTCATATTTTGTCTGATCACATACTCCATACAGTCTGAAAGGTATCAAAAAGCAGTAGAAACAATATTGAGATCAATTCATAGAATTTAAAAGGACATTCAGAGAAAAAGAATCAACAAATGATAATAATTTAATGGGAAATTACATTCTGTTCAATAAAAAAAAAAAGAGAAAGCAGTTAAATGCACTGAATAAATCATTCTGTGAAAATTATTCACTCAAGTCTAGCACAAATAGTAAATTCTACAAGTCTGCAAAATTGAAAGAGTATGTTGTGCTTCTTTCACAGCAACTCCTTGCATATGTAAAACTTGTTTGTCTGTCAAGTTCTTTCTGCACAAATGACAGTCTAAAGGGTTTGTCATGTACAGCATCTGCTTTCAGATAATCCAACTGCATGATTCCAATCTTCTTTCTCACCAATTTAAATGAAAGAGGAATCAAGCACATAGTCAGCACTGCGCTTATGACAGTGCTTTGCTGTGTCAGAAGTAGAAAGTGTCTTCTGGCATACTCTTTACTTATGAATTGATGGGCCATAAGTAAAGTCACCTCAACTGGAATTAGCTAACATGTAGAGCTGCAAATTACTCTAACAGTTTGTCATGGTTTAAGTCTATAAACCCATACAGCCGCTCTCTCACTCACTCCCCACTCTTTCTTCCCTCCGCTCCTGGAGGGATGGGAAGGAGAATCGAAAGAATGCAACTCCCATAGGTTGAGATAAGAACAGTTTAGTAACTAAGGTATAACACAAACCACTACTGCTACCACCAATAATAATAATAATGACAAGGCCAATACAAGGAAAGAATACAATAGCTCACCACCAAGCTCG
The DNA here is from genome assembly GCA_039720435.1 of Amazona ochrocephala. Taxonomy (NCBI): domain Eukaryota; kingdom Metazoa; phylum Chordata; class Aves; order Psittaciformes; family Psittacidae; genus Amazona; species Amazona ochrocephala. The sequence continues at coordinate 72,148,856 of CM077879.1, forward strand.
ACCAAGCAGTGCACCCCCCATGGTGCACCCCCCACCGTGCACCCTCACCACCCTTCCAGGTCTCTGCTCTCCGTTCTACATCCTGGACATGACGTGCTGTGGTATGGAATAACCTCTTTGGTTAGTCTGGGTCAGGTGTCCCGTCTCTTCTTCCTCCCGGCTTCCCCTCCTCCCTGGCAGAGCATGAGACTCACAAAGTCCTTGGCCAGCCTAAACATCACCAAGCAGTACCTGAAAACACTGGCGTTATCAGCACTGTTCCCAGGCCCAAAATCAAAAACACAGCGCTGCACCAGCCACCAAGAAGGAAAAAAAAAATGGCTGCTACTGCTGAACCCAGGACACAGTTAGAACAGCAAGTTCTCATGCATCACTCAGAAGTCTTTTTTGCTGCCATCAGCAAAATAAATACTATTATTTTGGTAAAGCCAGGTAAGTAATTTTCTGTAACCAGAACCAGGTAACCAGAGTGAGTAAAGGGAGGTAGAGAATGGAAACTACTGACATGTTTTCTTCTAATATTTTAACAGCTCTATTCAATCAAATGGAACGCATTACGATCAGCTCAAAAAAAAAAGCAGACAATAGCTTTCCTTAGATTGCTTGCCTCTGCCTAGAAGTGGTATGAAAGTTATAAAAGTAATTTGTATCAACTCATTACTATGTCACCTCATTTCAAGCCCATGTTAGATAAGTAGCAATAAGTTCTGGTTAGAGGATTCCACATTATGACCACTAGTACAAACTCTAACAGCACCCAGCTGTTGAAGATTACCCTAGACAGTTACTGAGATTTAAGAGGGGAAGCTTTCTACTGATTTAGGACAGATTCTGCAGATGATTCTATCATTTATTCTAGAACTGAGGTAAGAAGCTAATTTAATGAAGAGCACTGGTGAATTATCTCCTTCCTATAGGTACCATAATGTTCCCAATAGAATGCTCTTCTTGCCCTTCAATTCAAGGTAACGATGTTTTCACAACTTCTGTTGGCACTTATAATGCAGTTTAATGCCACATTGTCAGTCAAGACTTCTGTGTGATTTCCAAAGGCACTAAATTATCTGAAAAAACTGAGCTCAGAAATGAACTTCTCTGATACATTAGAACTTTTCTAGGCTTTCCAAGGCACTTCCCCCCTCTCCCTGGTTTGCGGAATGAAGATGGCTTTCTTAGTGTGAGAAAATCTGTTTGCATGAGGATGTACTCTGAGTTTCCTAGGAGGTATGTGTATGAAAACATTTTATCATGTTCCTGTATAGTGACTTAAGAGGAATATTTTTTACAGCTATCCCTGACATCTATTTTTCACTTATTTGTAATCAGTGAGTGACAAAATGGTGCATTTATTAATTTATTTGCACCCTTCTGCCATAATGTACCTGGTATAAGAAACCCTAATCTACTGTATATTCAATATGTCTTTTCCCCCCTATAGATCAAATCTGAGAGTTCTAAATCAGCTTTTTTAATTTCTTTTCACAATGAATGTGTATGAATAATACTATTTCTTGGCTCTGTAGGAGCAGATCAAACTGAATACTCATGCATTTTCATCTCATCATAGCCCACCTCAAAATAATGATTAAAACACCTGTGGAGATTAATACAAGAGTTCAGAGCTTTTTCTAAGTATTAAATAATAACTAGGTTCTTAACAGTCACTTTGTTTTCATATTTAGTCACATGCAAGTAGGAAAAAAGTGCTAAGAGCTTGGGGTATTTTTTATTTAAATTGAAGACCTTATGTAATATAGAGCTAAACTGATATTTCTCTAATGGAAGAAGAACAATTCCATTAAGTTTTCTAGTATATCCAAAATTTCAATAGCCACTTTATCTATTTACAAGAGTATATACTTTAGCTACCACTTGATATTGTTCTTTCTTATACTGTCTTACATGAAGTTCTAATAACAGCCCCAAGTGTAACTCTATGTTTTGAGCAGATAATAAAGTGAAATAATACGCTTGCAGGCCCTTGTTCTCATGGGAGACTTCAACCACCCTGATATCTGTTGGAGGGATGGTACGGCCCGGTACAAGCAATCCAGAAGGTTCCTCGATTGTGTGGAAGACAACTTCCTTCTGCAAGTAATAGAGGAGCCGACAAGGAGAGGTGCCATGCTTGACCTCGTCCTCACCAACAGGGAAGGGCTGGTTGGGAATGTAACGCTCCAGGGCAGCCTTGATTGCCGCGATCATGAGATGGTTGAGTTTGAGATCCTCAGGACAGTGAGAAGAGCGTGCAGCAAGCTCACTGCCCTGGACTTCAAGAGAGCAGACTTTGGCCTCTTCAGGAACCTGCTCAGTAAGGTTCCATGGGATACAGCCCTAGAGGGCAGGGGGGTCCAAGACTGTTGGTTGATATTCAAGGATCACCTGCTGCAAGCTCAGGAGCGGTGCATCCCAACTAGAAGGAAGTTCAGCAGGAGGGCCAGGAGACCTCCTTGGATGGATAAGGAGCTGCTGAGCAAAATTCGAAAGAAAAAAGAGGCTTATAAAAGGTGGAAGCAAGGTCAGGCTGCCTGGGGAGAATACAGGGATGTTGTCCGGGAAGCTAGGGACCAGGTTAGGAAAGCTAAGGCCCATTTAGAATTAAACTTGGCTAGGGATGTTAAGGATAACAGGAAGGGATTTTATAGGTACATTGCCGATAAGAGACAGGTTAGGGACACCGTGGGCCCTCTCCAGAAGCTATCGGGAGAATTGGCTACCCTGGATTTGGAGAAGGCTGAGGTTCTTAATGACTTCTTTGCCTCAGTCTTTACGGGCAAATGCTCTGACCACACCACCCAAGTCTTGGAAGGCAGACGCGGGGACGGTGAGGGTGGGGACCCTGGGCCCACTGTGGGGGAGGATCTTGTTCGGGACCACCTTAGGAACCTGAATGTATACAAGTCCATGGGACCGGATGAAATCCATCCAAGGGTCCTGAAGGAGCTGGCAAATGAAGTTGCTAAGCCACTGTCCATCATATTTGAAAAATCATGGCAGTCAGGTGAAGTTCCCGATGACTGGAAAAAGGGAAATATAACCCCCATTTTTAAGAAGGGAAAAATGGATGAGCCGGGGAATTACAGACCAGTCAGTCTCACCTCTGTGCCTGGCAAAATCTTGGAGCGGATTCTCCTGGAAGCCATGCTAAGGCACATGAAAACCAACAAGGTGCTTGGTGACAGCCAGCATGGCTTCACTAAGGGGAAATCCTGCCTAACCAATCTGGTGACCTTTTATGAAGGGGCTACGGAACTGATGGACAGGGGCAGAGCAGTTGATGTCATCTACCTGGACTTGTGTAAAGCCTTTGACACTGTCTCCCATGACATCCTTCTCTCTAAGTTGGAGAGACATCAATTTGATAGGTGGACCACTTGGTGGATAAAGAACTGGCTGGATGGCCGCACGCAAAGAGTAGTGCTCAGTGGCTCAGTGTCCAGCTGGAGACCAGTAACGAGTGGTGTCCCCCAGGGGTCGGTGTTGGGACCGGTCTTGTTCAACATCTTTGTGGGTGACATGGACAGTGGGATTGAGTGCGCCCTCAGCAAGTTTGCCGATGACACCAAGCTGTGTGTTTCGGTTGATACATTGGAGGGAAGGAATGCCATCCAGAGGGACCTTGACACGCTTGTGAGGTGGGCTGATGCCAACCTGATGAAGTTCAACCATGCTAAGTGCAAAGTCCTCCACCTGGGTCGGAGCAATGCCAGGCACAGCTACAGGTTGGGCGGGGAGGAGATTGAGAGCAGCCCTGCAGAGAAGGACTTGGGGGTGTGGGTTGATGAAAAAATGAACATGAGCCGGCAGTGTGCGCTTGCAGCCCAGAAGGCCAACCGTATCCTGGGCTGCATCAAAAGGAGTGTGACCAGCAGGTCGAGGGAGGTGATCCTGCCCCTCTACTCTGCTCTCGTGAGACCTCACTTGGAGTATTGTGTGCAGTTCTGGTGTCCTCAACATAAAAAGGACATGGAACTGTTAGAACAAGTCCAGAGGAGGGCCACGAAGATGATCGGGGGACTGGAGCACCTCTCGTATGAAGATAGGCTGAGAAAATTGGGGTTGTTCAGCCTGGAGAAGAGAAGGCTGCGTGGAGACCTCCTAGCAGCCTTCCAGTACCTGAAGGGGGCCTCTAGGGATGCTGGGGAGGGACTCTTCATTAGGGACTGTGGTGAGAGGACAAGGGGTAATGGGTTTAAACTTAAACAGGGGAGGTTTAGATTGGATCTGAGGAAGAAGTTCTATACTGTGAGGGTGGTGGGGCCCTGGAATGGGTTGCCCAGGGAAGTTGTGAATGCTTCATCCCTGGCGGCGTTCAAGGTGGGGTTGGACATAGCCTTGGATGGCATGGTTTAGTGGGAGGTGTCCCTGCCCATGGCGGGGGGGTTGGAACTCGATGATCTTGAGGTCCTTTCCAGCCCTTACTATTCTGTGATTCTGTGTGATTCTGTAATAGGTACTAACCATTATGGTTTCACGTTTATGCCACTAATAAGGATGTAATTTATGCCAAAATTTAAAGGATTCTTAATGCTGAGCACAAATTTAATGTAGTGCCTCTGCCTTTGGGTCAAAGTCCAAAAAGAAGAAAAAGCAATATGGAAGTACAGTGCCCAAAGTGGAAACATTGGAAAGCACCATGAGATAATGTACCTATTCTGGGAAGAAGGCAGTCACTTGTAGTATATTTATTAAGGACTTTCCATATCAGCAGACCAAGTGTGTGAATGATGAAGAGGAATTACAGGTTTCATCATTCCTTCCTGGTAGGACATGGTGTTCTTTTTTCACCCATAGGAGCAGACAACTCCAAAGAACACTGGTGTCATAAAAGAATTCTGATTTTTATACTAACCTTAATATTTATACTAATATAAAGTAAGCTTTAGACCATCACTGAACATCCAGATTTATCAGCTATTCTTATTTTTTACTTCTGAGGAGAAAGGTAGAGGACTTAGTGACTCCCCTTTTTCAAAGCATTTGTTGCTGTCATAGACAAGCTTTTGGGTGAAGGAGGGGAGGTGGTGGGGAAAGTTGCTTGGGTGGCTTTTGTTTATTCACTTGTTTGTTTCCAGCTACGGAATATTTGCTCCTGACATATTACACTCTAAGAATTTGCTGTGCTTATTGGGAAGACACAGCCTAGTCAAATGCATTTTCAGTTTGAAGAACGTTGGTGTGCAAATTCAGAGGAGTACAGACACTGATCAAGGCTGCTCTTTCGTTTTTGGAGAATCTTAACAACAACAGTTCAGAGTTTACTGATAAACTTACTCAACATGCCAAGTGCAGGACAACAGTGGGCACTTAACGAAGCGGCAGATGTTAGGAAAAGAATATTTTGTACTCCACAGCAGTAGCTCACAGTCTTCAAATATTGGCAAATGAGTCACAAATACAGGTCATTTCCAAATCCGATGCTATTTGATCCTAAACCAATAAAAAAGAATACATAGAGTCCCAGAAGAAAGAAAAACTGAAGGAGAGCCCAAGTCCACTTGCCTGGTTTTAATTATGTTCCAGGAACAGGAACATCTACAAGTGAGATGCTGAACATGGGCTGCATAAGGATTACCCCGTTTTCTGCTCTGTTCAGCTTTGTCCTCAGCTAAAGGTATGATTAAGGTTTTGGTGACAAGATTACATGACAGCGAATCACTTTCTACCATAAAATAAAGCTGACTAACAGTAGGCATACATGAAGAAACCATGAGACAGATATATTTACTGCCATTTTTCACTCTTTTATTGTTTCCCTTTCTCATGTTTTCCTTCTCCAAAAGCGATTATTCTTGGAAAGTTCATACTCAAGTGAAAATGCCTTTTAACACTTTGGCACACTGTAAACCACTTGTAACCAAGGAGTTCATCTCAAAGAAGCGGAATTTAAACAGTGACAGAACACACAGATAGAGGCTATTCAGCTTCAGTAGCTGAGAAATTAAATTCTTCCTATGAATAATTCTTTCTTCATCTCCAAGGCACTGTAGCATTTCTCTTGGAAGTCTTAATTGAAGTGTAAATTTTACAATATAAAAAGATAGTAAAAATTGTACCTAGGAAGAAGTTCTACAAGGCAGGAAATTAATGGCTTATTTAAATACATATTGGCATATATGTACATTGAGCTACAGTTCTAAAGGAGTGAATGAAAGCTCTAGCATAAAGAGAAGAGAGAACTGTAACTTGCTTTCACTGTTGCCCCAAAATTCATGATTATTACTGTGGGGTTTTCAGAGCCTTTTTTCTCTCGTGTCCCCTCCAGGCAAAGAGATAATGGTTGGGGCAGGAATGGTGTCACATTCCTGCTCTCTTCTTACTGGTCATAGAATACCAGGCTGGAATGGACCTCAAGGATCATCTGGTACAAGCTTTCTAGGCCAAGCATGACTTAGACTAGATGTCCCAGTGCCCTGTCCAGTTGAATCTTAAATGTGTCCAGTGTTGAGGAATAGACCATTTTCCTGAGGAGATAACTCCAATGGCTGATTGCTCGCACTGTGAAAAATTTTTCTCTACTGTCCAGTCAGAATCTCTCCAGGCTTAACTTGTGCACACTACCCCTCATCTTTTCCATGTGACTCCTTAAAAACAGAGTCTCCATCTTCTTTGCAGACACTCTTTAAATACCGGAACATGGTGATAAAGTTCCACTTGAGCCTTCTTTTCTATAGGCTGAGCAAACTCAGTTATCTCAGCCTTTCCCCATATATCAGGGTTCCCAGACATTTGACCATCTTTGTGGCCCTTCTCTGGACCCTCTCCAGTCTGTAATTACTAATTGAAAATTATTTTCAGCTTTTGCTTCAGCAATAGATATAAACATACCGATGAAAAATTTTAAGAACAAATGAAAAATGCATGGCTCCTGTGAAAAAAATTATGAGAAAAAAAAAAAGAGTTATTTTATACATGCAGCTAACATCTGTGTGGCACTGCTTGAAAGATTAAAGTCAAAATAATGAAATAAAAAGTAAAACAATACACTGAATATATGCTTACATATTTTACTTAGATCCGTAGATCTTTTAAGTGAAATGTAGACTTCTACATTTAAAAGATGTGACACACAATCAGTGGCAAGAAGGGACACAGGAAAACTTATTGAAGAGATGACAAGACAGGTTCCAGCTCCTGTCAATCAAAAGGACTGACCTCCTCAACTAATCTTTGGAATTAATCCTACCACAAAGTCCAGACACATAAAATTCCATGACATTCACTAAAAGCAATAATGCATTTCCTGAAATTGCTCTGAAAAGTTATTGCACTAAAAGGGTTAAGAAGCTGATGGCAATTAGCCTTATTGTATATACTCTCCCTGTTTCATCTTCTTGCTGAAAATTTTCTTTTCCTGAACAAGTTTCAAATGACTAAATTAACATGATTTCTCATTTCTGTGTAAATCACGTTTACAACTTTCTAACTGTGACCCTTAGTAGCATAATTAAAAATAAGGTTTGTAAGCAATTCATCCATCATAAAAAATAAACACCTCAAATTTTGCCTCATCAGCAATCTCTGTGTTCAGAACCATATTAAGGTAAAAGCATTAAGCAAAAGTAGCAGTTGATATTAAATTTACAGTGCTTCACTAAATGCTTCAATATTTTGATTTAGAAAGATTAGCCTATATAAATAATGCCTCAAGAATAGTGGAAGTATTTCACACAAAAGACACCTTTCTGTCTTTTATTGTTCTTTGAGATGCTGAACAGAAGCACTATGCTTGAGGACAGCAGTGGAAAGTTCCTATCAATATATTTAAATAGCCCAGAATAACTCAGAGTGAAAGCAACCTACCACTCAAACATTCTGACATGACATATATTGGTCTTAACAGTAAATGAACGTTGCAAAGAACCTCAATTATTTATTTATAAATTTTCCAACATATGTCAATCAAAGTAAAGGATAACTGAAGAATATTAACTCCAGGAGCTTTGGCAGGCAACCTCTCTAACTCCATAACCTTTTGATATGAGGAAATGCAGTGTAACTACAAAATCTAAACCTACTTCCTGACTATAAACATTTGCTACCAGATGTGTTTCCTAAGTGACATTCTCACCCAATGAAAAAGATGCTTCCGTTCTAATTCAGACGCTCAGTTCGAAGAAATGTGAACAAGATTTGAGTATTGAACAAGAACTTATTTTGCCATTCATAGTTCACAAGTTTCAACACAATCAAATTATGTACTAAAGCAGGGAAAGCTTAGAAAATGTCTCATGCAAAAATTATCTTTATTTCTCCTTGTGGATTTAATCTTGCCATTTTCTGAGTAACTTTAAAGCATCTGTGGACACCTCCAGCAGTCATGGATTTTTCCAACTCCTGAGACTACAGTAAAATGGAGTATTAAGACATAAATCAGTAATCTTTAGAAAAAAAAATAATACATATTAGTGAAAGTTAAAGTGAAATAGAAGAAAAAAAGAAAATCAATCATCTGCCAAAATTGGGTAAGAGATGGTCAATGAAACTATTTCAGATCTGTTCTCCAATTAATTAGCTGGTTTCCCATCCTGAAAGTAGTATTGCTCATTTTACCAGCAAAATACTGCTCTAGTTTTGTGTCTCTTCTGAAATCGTATTATACACAGTTGTGATACAAAGATGCAACAAAGTGCACATGAAAAGTCAGAGCTATCAGGGATGACAGTATTCTCTTTTCTAATTGTCTCTCTGTTCCTTTGTTCTAGAAGTTAATGCTCGGCTTATAGGCCAAGCTTACTTCAAACAGCATTAATAGAAGATATATTTATATTCAGAAACATGATAAAGAATACTTTATATCTTAAAAAGAAGGGGGCAGAACACTGAGAAGTACTTTGAGAAAGTTTAGAAACTGAGAAACACTAGGATTCATATGATGTACTTACTAGGGTATTTCCAAAGATTTTCATGTTTTCTTAGCCATTATTCACATTCCATGTCCAGAATCACCATTTATCTTTACTTTTTGTAAGAGGCTTTCAAAGTACAATGGTAGAAATTATTTATGTGCATTGTGATCACCTTATTGTCTCTTTTTAAGGCTTATGTTTCAGAAACATATATCATGCCCTACCATGATTGACTTTCTTTTTCCCAGGATGATGAGTCTTAATGCAAATAAGGTCTCCTTGTAGGAAGGCAAATCCACATTCCAATAACCCTTAGAATTCTTTCTGTACACTTTTAACATTCACTTTTTAAAAATATAGTCACTTGAGAGATGCTCAAAGTTAAAATGTTATTATCTCATAGGCATATGTAAGGGAACTGTTGGATGGTTTTTGCTTCAGTATCTATTCCTCAACTTAAGAACTAATGTTCTTAAAATTCTGTTTGCTTCTAAGCTGATGGTTTACAGAGCAGTCAAACATACTGCCGTTTCATCTTGGATAGGAATAGATAATTTAGAGCTGACTACTCTTTATAAATTTTAAACCACTTTTCCACAAGAATATTGCTTTGCATTTATCAATTTTGAATTTCATCTGCTATTTTACTGCCCTATCACTCAGTAATGGGACTCTTCACAATAAAACAACATCTTGTCTTAAGAATCTTAAGAACAATATGCAAAGCCTCATCTGTAGTTTCACTGGTAACTCCCTCTCTACATATACTGTACAGCTCAGATCTCAGACCACATTTCTGTGTGACTCCAGTAGTTAACACTTCTCTGTCACAATAGCTCCTCATTTTCTGCCACATTCTTTTCTTATAATATGCAGCTGCACACAATCATCAAAGTAACCAGCTTTATCCTAAACTCTTTGAAAGTTTAGTGGATTTTGTTAAAGATCATTTGAGGATGAACATTGCCAGACAGGTTCTGAAAGTAGAAATACCTTATAACCATAGTCTGCCTACCTACCTCCTTACCCAGGCAGTATCACATCACAGACTTCCCTCACAGGTTTCTAGGAACTTGGAGAACTTTACTGTTTTCTTATTCACTATTAGCTGTAATATATTGCTAAACTTAACCATGCTTCTAAGCTTAAAATTAATCTGAAATGAGACATGATCCAAATTTTCGTTGTATGGGCTCCATTGTAAGAGGGGTAATGTATCAAGAAATACCTCCTCATTCTCCCAATTAAACAAAAAGCTTATTCTTCTATGTGTTCTAACAAGATCCTCTAACTTAATATAATGTCTGTAAAATAAAATACCTTACCCGCATAAGTGGAATTTTTAGATGAATGCATTTTAACAGCCAGAAATAAGAGAAGTATTGGCAGTATCAAATTATTTTAAAGGGAACAACATCCAGAGGCTGGACCCTATTTTAAATCATCTTCTCAACAATATCCTCTTCTTTTCCCCATTAACCTCAGACTGTGTAATAACTCCCATGCTATCAGCGAATTTTCAGTCACAAAACCTGTTTCCCCTAGGAAACCCTCAGCTAAACAAAACATTACTTCACTCTGAAATCTTTGCAGTACTGAAGTACTAGGTAAGAAAGTAATATTATTAACAGGGTTGTTATAGGCATGACAATGTCTCAAAAAGATAACATGTTTTATTAGACAAGCTCATATGCTTAGTCATTGAGCAATAAGCATTCTTCTGCTCTGAAAAAAAAAGGAACAATTTGCAAAGGTAATGACAAGCAGAGAACACTAGCTCTGAGATTAATCAGATAAGTTAATTGGGAAATACCTAAGAGAAAAGGTGGTTAGGACTATTGGAACAGAAGAAATATTATAAAGGGAAAAGGTGATAAGATAGTTTTGTCTTGCAGTAAAGGGTGAGAGATTTATTGCTGGCAGCACTTGACAGTTTGGGAGGGAGAGGGGAAACGATCCCATGTCATAAAATAGATGTCTCTACCAGGTTCATGATTTTTACTATCCAGAAAAGTTATACTGTGAACTTTTATGAGTAAATCTGGACCCAACCCTAAATTTTGACTGATTTATTATATATCTGGTTAAAAAATAAGGTATCAGGGGTTTCCACAGTTTTGCACAAAAACCAGAGGAAGCCCAATCTTTTTCAGCTCAGCATTTTGTTTTACAATGGTTCAACCATAAAGCCTCAGTAAATGCTAAGATTTTAGGCTCACTGTATCTGAAAGCAAGCCTACCACTTAAAAATGCCAAATTTCACATACTTGTAGATAAATTGCTGCATAATGATTTTTTTAGACAATGCATCTTTAGACTAACATTTTTGGAACAGTCAGTAAGGATAATATGCACTTTGCAAGAGCTGTTGGATTTTTCTATTTCTTTTTCTTTTTTTAATAAGTCTTACAAATATGCCCTGAACTTCTTTTCAGAACAGCCCTGTAATAACAAGCTAATTAGAAAATTACAGCTTTCACTATTGACAGAGAAGTAGCAAATCACCAGAGACAAAAGATAAATGCAAGGAAAAAGATTTAAATATATTTTCAACATTTGTAGAATTCAAGTTGCTTAAAATCAAAATGACAACCAAAATAATGAAATTGAAATATATTACATTGAGAACCTGAAAAAAACAAGCTTCTAATATGTTGCTAGCAGCTAAACCTCTGCTATGAAAAAAACAGCGCTGCATATATGATTTCTTATCATGTGTATAGTTAAATGACATGACAGTCACAAAGATTTTAATGCACATGCTCCATTAGGAAATATAAACCAAATATATAATGTATTGTGCTTAATTATTCACTGATTGATTTATATATTGAAGGTGTACTAGAAACAGTTTTCTATCTACCACATTAACACTATTCGCAGTAGCTCTGGCTTCCTACCTCAGCAAGTACTCCATCATAGAAACCCTTCTGCCTGCTACCATGTTGTAAGAAAAAAACTGATTCACTTCTAATTGAAGAATAAAGTTGTTTGAGGTTTCTGCCTAGTGATACAGATTTAGTGAATAGGCAGATATTCTACATAGAACAGAATCTCTGCTTTCAATATAAATAAATATGTTTCGACCAAATTCTATGAAATAAAACTTGACTGCATTTCTTCTGCATTGTGATAAAAAGTGTGAGGTGTCCCTGCCCATGGCAGGGGGGATTGGAACTAGATGATCTTAAGGTCCTTTTCAACCCTAACGATTCTATAATTCTATGATTCTAAATGTGCATTATAGAAAAAAGTGGGAACTTAAAAAACTCACCTCAAATGTAAATGTAATAGATTGTACACAGTAAGTTTGAAGAGTTACCATCCCGTCCTCAGCGATTTACATCTCTACAGACTTGCTTTATCAGTCTATCAAATTTTCTGTTTGTTTTGTTTCGAGTCTGCTTTGTTTAATTCATAAAACTGAAGTGGAATGGATATCTGTAATCATGTCCTAAGGCACATCTGCAGTACAAACAAAACTGTCAAAGATACCACTAACAGTCTTCCTTGCTTTCAAAAAGACATAGTTAAAATTTATATTATGAGCATCACTTGTTTTTCATTCATTTTGTCACAGGCAAAACACTAAACATTCTTAAGTGTGTTTTAATTTGCGATAGAGATGCAGTATCTCCATCCTGAATGCATGGAACAGCGGCATACACAAGGGTTACTGATGAAGTGCTGTGTGGTTCGGTTACACCTGGGTCGGAGCAATGCCAGGCACAGCTACAGGTTGGGTGGGAAGGAGATTCAGAGCAGCCCTGCAGAGAAGGACTTGGGGGTGTGGGTTGATGAAAAAATGAACATGAGCCGGCAGTGTGCGCTTGCAGCCCAGAAAGCCAACCGTATTCTGGGCTGCATCAAAAGGAGTGTGACCAGCAGGTCGAGGGAGGTGCTCCTGCCCCCTTGCTCTGCTCTCGTGAGACCTCATTTGGAGTATTGTGTGCAGTTCTGGTGTCCTCAACATAAAAAGGACATGGAACTGTTGGAACAAGTGCAGAGGAGGGCCACGAGGATGATGAGGGGACTGGAGCACCTCCCGTATGAAGACAGGCTGAGAAAATTGGGGCTGTTCAGCCTGGAGAAGAGAAGGCTGCCTGGAGAAGAGAAGGCTGCGTGGAGACCTCCTAGCAGCCTTCCAATACCTGAAGGGGGCCTCTAGGGATGCTGGGGAGGGACTCTTCGTTAGGGACTGTGGTGAGAGGACAAGGGGTAATGGGTTCAAACTTAAACAGGGGAAGTTTAGATTGGATATGAGGAAGAAATTCTTTACGGTAAGGGTGGTGAGGCCCTGGAATGGGTTGCCCAGGGAAGTTGTGAATGCTTCATCCCTGGCGGCGTTCAAGGTGGGGCTGGACATAGCCTTGGATGGCATGGTTTAGTGGGAGGTGTCCCTGCCCATGGCAGGGGGGTTGGAACTCAATGATCTTGAGGTCCTTTCCAACCCTAACTATTCTATGGTTCTATGATTCTATGATATGCTGGAGGGAAGGAATGCCATCCAGAGGGACCTAGACACGCTTGTGAGGTGGGCTGATGCCAACCTGATGAAGTTTAACCATGCCAAGTGCAAGGTCCCCCACCTGGGTTGGAGCAATGCCAGGCACAGCTACAGGTTGGGCAGAGAAGAGATTCAAAGCAGAGCTGAGGAGAAGGACTTGGAGGTGGTGGTCGATGAAAAAATGAACATGAGCCGGCAGTGTGCACTTGCAGCCCAGAAAGCCAACCGTATCCTGGGCTGGATCAAAAGGAGCATGACCAGCAGGTCAAGGAAGGCGATCCTGCTCCTTTACTCCGTTCTCCTGAGACCTCACTTGGAGTATTGTGTGCAGTTCTGGTGTCTTCAACATAAAAAGGACATGGAACTGGTGGAACAAGTCCAAAGGAGGGGCATGAGGATGATGAAGGGACTGGAGCACCTCCCGTATGAAGACAGGATGAGAGAGTTGGGGCTGTTGAGCCTGGAGAAGAGAAGGCTGCATGGAGACCTCATAGCAGCCTTCCAGTATCTGAAGGGGGCCTCTAGGGATGCTGAGGAGGGACTCCTCATGACGGACTGTAGTGAGAGGACAAGGGGTAATGGGTTCAAACTTAAACAGGGGAAGTTTAGATTGGATATGAGGAAGAAATTCTTTACTGTGAGGGTGGTGAGGCACTGGAATGGGTTGCCCAGGGAAGTTGTGAATACTCCATCGCTGGCGGTGTTCAAGGCTGGGATGGACAGAGCCTTGGGTGGCATGGTTTGGTGGAAGGTGTCCCTGCCCATGGCAGGGGAGTTGGAACTAGATAATCTTAAGGTCCTTTCCAACCCTAACTATTCTATGATTCTATGATTGTATGACATCCCCTTTTTAATCTTTATAGGCAGTGAAAAGCCTTTTTCCTAACAGTGATTTCAAATGCTTGAGGTTAAGCTCAGATCTGAATAGTTGTGGTGCCTTGTTCCACCCCCCAGCAGCTGACTATAAAAATACTCTAGGGAAAGCAGGCTGCTGGAACTAAGGTCAGGTGCTGTGTCTTAATCCCTGAAAATGCCACTATAAATCCACTGCATGAATCTCAGCTTCTTTATGTGTAAATGTGTGCCTAGTTAGTCCCGTGAAAAGACAACTAATAGAAACCTCTGTCACTATAACATTTTTTTATTTTCCAAAAGTATGATTTTTGCCACATGCAAAGCCACAGGCTTCAGCAAAATGGTGATACTTTCAATGGAAACTCTAGCTGAGGCTGCTAGCTTCTAAAGGGCAGGAAATGAAGGTAACAGAGTGCCTAAGCTACAGGTTGAGACATCCTTCTGTTTGTTTAATCCCCAAATTACTAAATAGATGAAGCATGCAAAGGAAGCAAAGACTGACACAAGATTTGCCCAGTTTCACAGACAAAAACTTTGGGAAGTCTAGGAATTTAATTCAAGGAACCTTCTTCTAATTCCTCAAAATCAACACCATAACCTCTTTTTTAACCACTTGCTTTTTGATTTCAAAATGAAAATGAACAATTAGCAATACTGTGACTTAAATATCAGTTAAAACTAATTTGCATTAGTTAAGCTGATTCCCACTCACAAACTACCTATCTCATACTGCTGCCACAAAAAATATATCTACCCTCATTCTTGGGTGATATTGAGCTACCTGCAACATTACAAACATGTTCAGTTCCTATCTGCCTGCCTGCCTGCTTCCTACATGTACTAGCTCTACATCATGGTACCTGTACATTCTTTGCTGGATGCTTTATTTACACAGTCACACATGGAAGGAGAATGGGAGTCACATAATCTCTTGGCATTTGTCTGTATAAATAACTGTGTCACGGGCTAAACAAGAACTAAATTGGAAATAACTGTTTTATTTCTACTGCAACACAATAACAATTCTAATGCTAGTATAGTAGCATCAGGCCCATACGAACAACAGCAAACTTTGCAGTACTTATCCTAAAACAATCTCTCAATTTAAAATTTATCGTTGTCTGTGTAATACCAACCATGTTGTAATAATCCCTACTTGTTGCACTTGGATTCTCAGTAAATAATCACAGCCATAGCATTATGAATTATTGACAGTACAGTCTCACTTGAAGAACGCCCACAACAAACATTTGCAGCCTGTAAGAACTCAATGCTTCAGAGCAAGGGCACATGTGTACCCAGGCCAACACCAATCAGCCCCATTAATTATGAAAATATTTATTTATTTATTAGCATGTGTTCTTGAGGATTTAGCAGACTGTGTCAGGAAACAATTACAAAATAAATGCAGGACCAGCTTCATCCCTTGTACAACTATATTAAAATAGCTGGGATAAGGCCAGCATTTTAGACCTTATCCTAGTCAGCAGCACCTGTCTAACCACTAAATAGGCAGTTTTTCCTTTGCCTCTGCCCACAGACACTTCTGAAAACAGCATTTAAAATGGCATTAGGCTGTTGCCAACAATGGCATTTCAGGTCTTATGGTCTTATGAATAGCCATTTGATGGATATTGAAACATCATCTCCAGAACAAGAAAAGGAAAGAGGTAGATGGCCATAAAAAAACTCAGCATAGGGCAACCTATCTAGCAAGTCCGTACACTGCTCATATTCCACGCAGAAGCTGTTTTGCTAGTAACTCACAGCAAATCAACAAATGAAGCTTTGTCTGGAAACCCAGCTAACACTGAATTTTGTTTCTAGTAGCAACAACTAATCAATGTAAATGAAAGGCATGGGTTAGCACCATAGACTTTCTCTCCTCTCATTTTCACTTTCAAAATAAATATTGATACGCAAGTTACTCTGTTATTGTGTATATATACTGGTAATAGATGTATACACTTATACAAAACTCAAACATTCAAATATGTGAGTGGGAAAAAATCTTATTGCACAACATTACAAAATACTTATTTACACAGCTGCTGAGCCAATTACTCCTGCCTGATGGACTTAGACACAAAACTCACGACAAGTGCCTTTGAGTACTTTGCAGATCAAAATGCCTGTGGCAAAATGACAAAGTTAAAAACTGTATGCCTTCCCTCAGCAAATGTTATTTTCCTGTAAGCAGAACAGTATCTACAAAAGTTAATTCATCAGTACTTGAAACATCCATAACATTCCAACCTAAGAAAACACACACACAGATTTGCCTTTCTGCGAACAAATGCCATGCATTTTTGTCAGCTGATTCTTACATTAAAACCATAGCTTTTGAATGACTTTCAGCACCACTTGTAAGAACAATCTCTAGACTTTAAACTTATCAGCCGACAGAGTTTAGACCAACATTTAATTTCTGTCACTGTGTGTAAATCTCAAATTTATTTATGGGATGGATTTATCCAAACTGGAATTCATAGTTTCCAACTATCAGAACTTAATCATCTTTCTCTTGTATGCATCTTTTTCTACCTTCATTGTTCATATATACTTTAAAATTGCATCTATACATATTTCATATAAGCCCTTGTCTGTGAGGATTTTTTGTTTGTTCTATTTTATTCTGAAAAGATAAAGTGAGAAAGAATAATCATAATCTTATGCATCTGCTGAGAAAATTACATTTAGAATTACACAGTGTAAATCTATAGCAATGTCACTCAACCAAGGGTGTGACTACAGGATTACAGATGCAACATGTGGGTCTATCTAGGCTTGGTGTCAGAGTTACAACTGACATTAAAAATACCAGTCAAAACTCTGGGCATTTCTGTTTACCTCTGAAAGCTTTTAAGACCGAAGATAAGATCTCTGTCTATGACTACATCATCCAGTCTCATACAACACATATAAACTTTTTTTTTCCCCCCACCATTTGGGCATTCTCTGCTTGAGGCACTCTAGATGAGCACAGTGGCTTCTGCTGCACTGGCACTCATGTTTGCTGCTTAAGAAATAGAAGATATGCCAGGACACATTTCTTGAATGATTGGTGTAGCTTTTAAGGTGATTTACATTCCTTCTGTCTGTACCTCAACCTGGAAATCTGGAGATGTATAGTGAAAAAGCACCTTTTCTAACTTCTGACAGAACTTTCAGGATGGATTAACACAACTGAGGTCGGTATACCAGAATAAGGTAATTTGAAGAGGCTGGAGCATATGAAAGACATACTAACTACCACATGTACTTTCACATTTTGAAGTTCAGAGTACATATTACTTTTAATTGTATTACCTTTAATTATCTTGCATTTTTATGCTTTTCTTTTTTAAATTTCCATGTAGGAAGGCTGTCCCATTCAGAGGCTGATACCTTTCTTTTGTCAGTCCTCAAAACACTGATTAAACATTTTGACCCCTGAATTTTTTTCAGAGGGGAAGAGAAGACCATTAATATACTAAGTCTCATTAATTTCAGTCCTACTTCTTTAAGTCCTGGATTGTCCAGCTGGGAATATAGAATACTCTACAAAATATGTCCTATCAGAAGTCTAACAAAAAAATACAAGATTTGGCCTCAAAATTCTCACAGGAGAAATCAGCCTAGGAAATAACTGCCCTGGTGTCTGCTGTCCCGATCACAGGTAATTGCAGCTGACCACAACCTCCTCACAAACTCCTTCACCAGGCTGACATTGGCACCTCCTGAGCATTGACACACACGACTGAGCTGACGTGGGATACTCGTTTAGCTGCGTCAGACCCAACTGTATAAATGTGCTTACAACATTTTCAGAGTGCATAGCTTAGAAAACCTTATCAGTTGCTTTGTAATTTTTCTGAGGAAAGAAATCCCTGTGCTTTTCTGCCTTCATGTCCTAGTGACACAAGCCACCAGCATGCTTTCAGAGGTCTGTGTTGGAAAATCAAATACACCCTATTTCACATACTCTTTTTTAAGATTTAAGCCTACAAATTGTTAATGTTATGGTTTTTGAAAAGTCATTCTGGGGTGTATATTTATTAAGATGCTACTAAAATCTACCGAAACACACTAACACAGCATGAAGAAATTCTCAGAGCTCTGTCTGAATGTAGATAACACTGTACTGAAATAAAATTATACCATATTCCACCTTAGTAAGATACAGAAAAAAAAATCTTGAGATGTGTTATTTTTGGATAGGAAATCAGTGTTGGCCAGCTAAAGCATGGCAGTATCAAACACTAAAAATCAGCACTTCAAATGAGATGATTTAACTCAGGGTCTGTCATACTCACCCCAAATTTGGAAACAGGTGTGGCTCCCTGTAGATCTTCACGTATTTTTCTAGATACTCAAGCACAAAGGAAGTTCCCTTCTACCTGTATGCCTTTAGATTGCAGGATTATAGTACTAACACTAAGCATAAATTAAGCTCAGACATCCTTTCCCTTGCTCCTGCATACAATGTCAGCAATGATTAGAAAAGAAACAGCTTTCTTAAAAGTAAGAATCAGTATAAAAAAAAAAAAACAATTTAAAATACTAAACCAAACCCAGTAGGCTCATTTATATACATGTTTTTTTCTGCAGCTTTTCTTGAAGCCTTGTTTTCTTCTAGCTTTGAAAAGTCTCAAATCCTTACAGGGACTGCCAACTCTCCTCCCCATGAAGAGTTCTCTAATAATTGACCTTTTTCTTTCTTCTGAGAATACAGAGATATACATGTGTTCACATGCCCATCAGAGTTCTCTTGTAATTGACCTTTCTCCTTCTTCTAAGACTACAGAAATATATATATGTACACATGTACACACGTATATATTTCTAGGTGCCAAGTGTCCTCAGAAGTGAGCTCAGCATAGACACTATGACTGACTACAGTTCTGCAGGTTGGGCCATTTTCTCTTTGAAGTCACATTCTGGGTCTATGTCTCACGAAGTTCACTAAAGTCCCTTTTCAGGACACTCAGTACTTAGAAATGGTGCCTTTGGCAAGAGGAGCAGAATGAGCCGTCAGGTATGGAAACTGGAGCTCCAGAAGATATTGACCTGCAGTGACAGCTATAGCTAAGGAGCTTGCTGTTCCTAAAGTACAACTACAAAGCACTTTTTCCCAATGGATTCAAAACAAGCACTCATAATGAGGAGGAAAAAAAAAAAAAAAGAAAGAGAGGAAAGGAGAGTGACTTGTGCTTTTGGCACTTGTTTGCTTCCTGTGGTCTCCAAATGGAACCCTGTATTGTTTTTGCTAATCCATCTCTGAGCTGACAGAGGTGCAAGCTGTAAGCCACAGCCTGCCTGCTGTGCTAGAGAATGGCAGAGCTCAATAAAAACAATTATTTCAAAGCCTATATCTCATCTATTATTAAACCTGTGAAAAGAGATTTAATTTCCTGTGCAATTATATGGTGCGATGTCATATGGGAGGGGGGAGGGGGGGAGGTATGGAAGGAGAGCAGGCTTGCTTTTGATCAAAAACCTGGTTTTCATATTTTATGGTTTGGACAGCTATGTACCTTGGGACCTAATTTGAAGCTCATATACTTCTCTTCAGTCAGAATTTGAGTAAGTCCACTTAGCTATTTAATTATTCCATTTTTAACTCATAAAGAAAGATAAATTATTAACATCTTGCAGTCTGGAACACCACAAGCAAATGTTGCCTTTTTATCCACGTGTAGATATCTTGCTAATGTGTACTAGTAAGAGATGATTAATGCATTTTGCAATGAATTCATACCATTACTTTGACTAATGCTTCCATGTCATGTGTGACACAAATTAGATTCCCTATTACTTTTATTTGTTTTCTACTTAGCAGCGATTATTAAACAATCCATAACAATGACCACGTTCCTTTAAAATATTGTATAATTTATATTCTTACTGGGAATAATCTCACAACAAATGGATCTTTGGAAAAGGAAAAACAAACCAAAAAGACTTCCTGTCTAAACCATGGCATGGCTTCTTTGCACAGTGACAGAAGCAGAAAGCCCCAGTGGGGTTAGAGTCTCATCTGCAAGACTGGAAAAACAGCAGCTTCTGACATTTAGGCCTCTTGTAACCACTCTCAGCTCTGTGTTGTATCATTATGGAATTAAAATCACATTATTCTGCTCTCTTGTTTCAGAAAACATCTGGAATAAACATTAAAGAGAAAAAGGATTTTCACCCCTTTACATGGGAACCGTATCTTTATGTGCCTCAGCATTCAGTATCCAAAAGTACTATCACTTTGATTATATAACTATTGAATAAATATTCATAGGAATTCAGAAGGTGATTACAATACAAGGAAATGAAACCGCTATGTACAAGACAAAGTGAGAAATGATTAGCTGTCTCAGATCAGGGGAGGTATAGCTTCCGGTCAAGTATAGGAAGAGGAAGCTGACATTGTGCCTGTATCTGGTAGAAGACGAATCAACACTGACCATTTACGAAGCCTGTAAGGAAATCGAAGAGATGTAGCATTAGAAAGGGATTACTAGAGCTATACGAAAAGAACCCAAGGGCATACATGTTATTTACATGCAACGACATAACATAAACACATGTATATATATACCTCCATATATGTGCATACATACATCTATGTATTTATCTGTGGGAGAGAGAGGTGGAGAGAAAAAAAAGATCTGGAAATCATTCTCGCTTCTTAAATTTAGCGCAAGAGAGAAAGAGAGATTGATTTCCAAATGCGTTTTCTAAAGCAGGACTCATTCTGTAGAAAATTTGACATTCTGTGTAGCAAAACTGAATGCCCAAGCTAG
The DNA here is from genome assembly GCA_039720435.1 of Amazona ochrocephala. NCBI lineage: Eukaryota > Metazoa > Chordata > Aves > Psittaciformes > Psittacidae > Amazona > Amazona ochrocephala. Next base: position 72,169,843 of record CM077879.1, read on the forward strand.
CAAACTGCCAAATTGGTTCATGCGAACCAAAATATATGTCCACTGAAAACACCACTGTGTTATATGAATGGTAGCAAGGACAGCATTTCCATAGAGAGCACCAATGTTTCCTCCTAGTCTGGGAAGGGAATTTCAGACACGAATAGAGAGAACACCAAAAGAAGAAAGAATAAAATTAACTATATTTTTTATAAACAATTTGTCAAATACTTTAAAATAGAGAAAATTAGAAGATCTCGGTATTCGTAAAGTGAGACTTTTCCCGAGTTATCAGGTGTATGAGTAATCTAATGTATTATTCATCACCTCTTACTAGAGGAAAAACATCAAGCAGATTATACGGTTGAACTGGGCTCTTAGAAACACATGCGCAGTCTGTACTGTCTTTGAAGTTCACCTACATTATACATCACCATCTCGATAGCTATCAGATTTTCTCCATGACGGTGAAATTTACTTAAATATTCTGTCTCAAATTTGCTGGTACATTGCTGCTGTGTTCCACAGTTACAGGCAGTTAACTTGTCTTGGCTTTTTTGGAACTGCAGTTTATCTTGGAAGTTGCATAAAACTGTTCACATACACACACACCAAGTACAAGCACAGGAGAAGGAATAGGACCTAATGCTTCTCTTTCCAGGTTTCCTATACCAGAAGAAAGAAAAAACAGGAACTAAACTGATTTAATCTACTAAGACAACATGATTCTCACAGACACATAGTCGGTTATCAGGCAGGGCTCTACACAAGGTATAGAAACCAGCACAATACTAGATGACATTGTGCAAAAGTCAAAACTAATAAGAAACAAGAGAAAGGATTTAAATCTTTGCCTTCAAATAATATAAATGTGCTACCTTTTGTGCTATAGTATTCCGCAAGTTTGTCACTATGCTATGATTTCCACTTCACCAACTCAGTTCTGAGGAGCTGTTAAGCATTCTTCTACATTTAACTAATATTACAGAGGATAGTTAAACTTTTGATGTTTGCTGCTTTGGCTATATTCTTTTCTGCAGTGCCCATGACAAACAGGATGCTATTCAGTTATGAATTACTGTACTGATTAAATTAAATAGCACATGAATTTCATGTAAAATACACATGGTTTATTCTTGCTGTCATAAATTATTCCACATTCTGCTGAAAGGAGCTATTTAAAATTAGTAGGAACTCTACTTAATAACAAGGCTTTTTCTGAAAAATCACTATTAGCAGCTGCTAGGAAAGCTCACTCTCCCCAAAACAAATGCTTGACAAATTATTATGGTGAAGGTCCCCATTTATCAGAAAAAAACATACATTTTTATACTTACTTCCTTTAAAGAAAACCAACAGCACCATGTGCTAACATTAAGAGTGCAAGGAGCCATGTGGTTTTTATTGTAACTGACGTATTGCTTTAAAGTTCAGTGGTGTATTCTGCAAACCAGAATCATGCAGCACTAACTGACAGCACAATTAGTTGATAGTGCAAGACATAAAAGATAGCAGTACTCTTGCCCTTCTCACTCAGATGCTCAAAAGCTGGCTACAAGGATAACTGCCTGAAATACTAATAATCTGATAACGGGTTGCTGATGATTTGATTACGACACACAAATACTGTCTCCTTGCATAATCTTCCATTCTGCTTCATAGAATCATAGAATAGTTAGGGTTGGAAAGGAACTTAAGGTCATCTAGTTACAACCCCCCTGCCATGGGCAGGGACACCTCACACCAAACCATGCCATCCAAGGCTATGTCCAACCCCACCTTGAACACCGCCAGCAATGGAGTATTCACAACTTCCCTGGGCAACCCATTCCAGGGCCTCACCACCCTCACAGTAAAGAATTTCTTCCTCAGATCCAATCTAAACTTCCCCTGTTTAAGTTTGAACCCATTACCCCTTGTCCTCTCACTACAGTCCGTCATGAAGAGTCCCTCCCCAGCATCGCTAGAGGCCCCCTTCAGATACTGGAAGGCTGCTATGAGGTCTCCACGCAGCCTTCTCTTCTCCAGGCTGAACAGCCCCAACTCTCTCAGCCTATCTTCATACGGGAGGTGCTCCAGTCCCCTCATCATCCTCGTGGCCCTCCTCTGCACTTGTTCCAACAGTTCCATGTCCATTTTATGTTGAGGACACCAGAACTGCACACAATACTCCAAGTGAGGTCTCACGAGAGCAGAGTAGAGGGGCAGGAGCACCTCCCTTGACCTGCTGGTCACACTCCTTTTGATGCAGCCCAGGATACGGTTAGCTTTCTGGGCTGCAAGCGCACACTGCCGGCTCATGTTCACTTTTTCATCGACCACCACCCCCAAATCCTTCTCCGCAGGGCTGCTCTCAATCTCTTCCCTGCCCAACCTGTAGCTGTGCCTGGCATTGCTCCGACCCAGGTGGAGGACCTTGCACTTGGTGTGGTTAGACTTCATAAGGTTGGCATCAGCCCACCTCACAAGCATGTCAAGGTCCCTCTGGATGGCATTCCTTCCCTCTAACATATAAACCAAGCCACACAGCTTGTTGTCATCGGCAAACTTGCTGAGGGTGCACTCAATCCCACTGTCCATGTCACCCACAAAGATGTTGAACAAGACCGGTCCCAACACCGATCCCTGAGGGACACCACTCGCTACTGGTCTCCAGCTGGACATTGAGCCATTGAGCACAACTCTTTGTGTGTGGCCATCCAGCCAGCTCTTTATCCACCGAGTGGTCCACCTATCAAATTGATGTCTCCCCAACTTAGAGACAAGGATATCATGTGGGACATTGTTGAACTCTTTGCACAATTCCGGGTAGATGTCATCAACTGCTCTACCCCTGTCCATCAGTTCCGTAGCCCCTTCATAGAAAGCCACCGAATTTGTCTGACAGGATTCCCCTTAGTGAAGTCATACTGACTGTCATCAGCCCCCTTGTTGTTTTTCATGTGCCTCAGCATGCCTTCCAGGAGAATCCACTCCAAGATTTTGCCAGGCACAGGGGTGAGGCTCACTGGTCTGTAGTTCCATGGGTCACCCATTTTCCCCTTCTTGAAAGTGGGGGTTATATTTCCCTTTTTCCAGTCATTGGGAACTTCACCTCACTGCCATGATTTTTCAAATATGATGGACAGTGGCTGAACAACTTCATTTACCAGCTCCTTCAGGACCCGTGGATGGACTTCATCAGGTCCCATGGACTTGTGCACGTTCAGGTTCCTAAGATGGTCTTGAACCAGATCCTCTCCTACGGTGGGCCCAGGGTCTTCATGCTCCCAGTGGCTGTGTCTGTTTTCCAAGACTTGGGTGGTATGGTCTGAGCATTTGCCTGTGAAGACCAAGGCAAAGAAGTCATTAAGAACCTCAGCCTTCTCCAAATCCAAGGTAGCCAGTTCTCCTGATAGGTTCTGGAGAGTGCTCACTTTGTCCCTAGTCTGTCTTTTATTTGCAATGTACCTATAGAATCCCTTCCTGTTATCTTCCACATCCCAAGCCAAGTTTAATTCTAAGTGGGCATCAGCTTTCCTAACTTGGTGCCTAGCTTCCCAGACAACATCCCTGTATTCTTCCCAGGCCGCCTGACCTTGCTTCCACCTTTTATAAGCCTCTTTTTTCCTTCGAATTTTGCTCAGAAGCTCCTTATGCATCCAAGGAGGTCTCCTGGCCCTCCTGCTGAACTTCTTTCTAGTAGGGATGCATCGCTCCTGAGCCTGCAGCAGGTGATCCTTGAATATCAACCAACAGTCTTGGGCCCCCCTGCCCTCTAGGGCTGTATGCATGGAACCTTACTGAGCAGGTTCCTGAAGAGGCCAAAGTCTGCTCTCTTGAAGTCCAGGGCAGTGAGCTTGCTGCACGCTCTTCTCACTGTCCTGAGGATCTCAAACTCGACCATCTCATGATCACTGCAATCAAGGCTGCCGTGGAGTGTCACATTTCCAATCAGCCCCTCCCTGTCGGTGAGAATGAGGTTAAGCATGACACCTCTCCTTGTCGGCTCCTCAATTACTTGCAGAAGGAAGCTGTCTTCCACACAATCGAGGAACTTCCTTGATTGCTTGTGCCAACCCGTACCATCCCTCCAACAGATATCAGGGTGGTTGAAGTCCCCCATGAGAACAAGGGCCTGCAAATGTGAGGCTATTCCTGTCTGTCTATAGAGCGATACATCCACCGAGTCCTCCACCCAGATTGCTTCTTGCTTTGGCTACATGTGTAAAGCTAATTCAGATGTCAATGAGGGCTGTATTACTGAGAAAACATTAAAAGAAATCTTATATTCTTGCCTCTCTTACCAGTTAGTGGAGCCATCTGTACTGCAAACCTTCCAGATCTCACTGTGACTTGCTAGCAGATATGGTTGTTGGGAAACAGTATAAATTTTCGAGCATTAAAGTCTTTGAGAATCAAAGTATTATGTTCTGAAATGACTTAAGCTTTTAGATCAGCATTGTAAAATTATCTCAAGTGCCTAAATATAGGAATGACATTAGGTATCTTTAAATGTTTAAATAAATTTACAAATCTGTCCCAAAGGAATTCAAATTTCATTATATTAAATTAAGCCAATCATTTTGGTCCATTGCTCGAAGACAGAAGTATAAATTGCAAAAGAAAAAAAACCTACTGATACACCAAAAGGACTGAAACTGAACTGACTACTTATTGGAAATGACCTCTTTGAGTGTCTACAAATAAAGAAAAGAGGTTTCAAAACCTGTTATAAACTTTTAATCTAATAAATCTAGCTTGATAAGCAAGTTAATCACAGACATATTGTAGGTGTTTCCATTACATTGCTCCTGTTATGTTCACATCTGTTAGCATTCAGAGAATATTTTCATAAATGCAAAAATATTTTCTATCAAGATATATATGCATATATTAAAAATTACCTATGTGTATATATAAATTGCATTATTAGGACACAGGAAACATATTTAGCTCAGCAAGCAGTCTCAATGTGCCTTGAACCAGGGTGTGGATTTAACTCACCATAGAAGCTGATAAATCATGAACTTCAAATAAATCTTCTGATACTATGATTCCTCAAACATCAAATTATTCAGGAATTTTATTTGATCTTTTTTCAGTCATCGCATATTGGTAATTTATTCAAATGCTACAAATAGTACTTGATGTTGAATGATGTTTCTTTGCCACTGTGTCAAGCCAGATCTCTGTACACCACTACTCCTCCAGCTTGCTGACACTAGTCTCAGCCCATTTTGTAAAAGGCGGAAAATAAATGTATGTGGTGATTGGCTTCATGAGTGTGTTTGTCATCAGAAACAGCAGACTTCCTGACTCCTGAAAATCAGTTTGAAAGACATGACATGAAATGTCATGAAGAAAAGCCTGCAGTAACACTGCCTACGTAATGACTGAGGGTCAGTGCATGATGGTGGGTTTGTCTTGAATTTGCTGTGCAGAATTAAAGGCAATCACCTCTACTATGAAAATATGCATTGAAATGAGAAAATGACTCACACATCCCTACTCACTGTACAGATCTCAAGAATTGGAGTGCTTAATTGCTCATTTTTAGCAATCAAAACTGTAATATAAGTTAGTTACCGGGCAATCTTCCCTGCAGGAAAAGAAGCTTGCGAAACAAGAAAATTTCTGTGGTTTTAAAAGTATTTTTATTTTCTTCTAGTGTAACTTAGGCACTTCCTTTTGTGATGGTCATGGGTGAAAGAACAGCCCTGATAGCAGATGGTCCATGTTTCCCTATGTGAATCTGGAAAATCTATCCTTTATCTGAATAAAAAATGACAGCTATGAAGAGTCAAAACCTATTTGTGATCCCATGGGGTAACAGCAAATCACTAAAACTGAAAAGCTTTCAACAAGTCAGCAAATACTATCAGATAACTGGCAACTAACAACCATTAATAGCAGTTTGTTTTGTATTCAGAGAAAGGAGTTTTAAGTGATGATGAACTTTTCTTTCTACAGAATGTATCAGTTAAACAGTTTAATTCTTTTAAGTCAATAAGTCTTGAAAACTTGCATCTGAGAGTTCTTCAAGAACCATGTCCAACCACTAATGTTTTTTTCCATTAAGTCTTTTAATGCTGAGGAAGAACTAGGCAACTGATAGAAAACTAATGTGCTGAGAAGGGAAAAATGGATGACCCGGGGAATTACAGACCAGTCAGTCTCACCTCTGTGCCTGGCAAAATCTTGGAGCGGATTATCCTGGAAGCCATGCTAAGGCACATGAAAACCAACAAGGTGCTTGGTGACAGCCAGCATGGCTTCACTAAGGAGAAATCCTGCCTAACCAATCTGGTGACCTTCTATGAAGGGGCTACGGAACTGATGGACAGGGGCAGAGCAGTTGATGTCATCTACCTGGACTTGTGTAAAGCCTTTGACACTGTCTCCCATGACATCCTTCTCTCTAAGTTGGAGAGACATCAATTTGATAGGTGGACCACTCGGTGGATAAAGAACTGGCTGGATGGCCGCACGCAAAGAGTAGTGCTCAGTGGCTCAGTGTCCAGCTGGAGACCAGTAACGAGTGGTGTCCCCCAGGGATCGGTGTTGGGACCGGTCTTGTTCAACATCTTTGTGGGTGACATGGACAGTGGGATTGAGTGCGCCCTCAGCAAGTTTGCCGATGACACCAAGCTGTGTGGTTCGGTTGATACATTGGAGGGAAGGAATGCCATCCAGAGGGACCTTGACATGCTTGTGAGGTGGGCTGATGCCAACCTGATGAAGTTCAACCATGCTAAGTGCAAAGTCCTCCACCTGGGTCGGAGCAATGCCAGGCACAGCTACAGGTTGGGTGGGGAGGAGATTGAGAGCAGCCCTGCAGAGAAGGACTTGGGGGTGTGGGTTGATGAAAAAATGAACATGAGCCGGCAGTGTGCGCTTGCAGCCCAGAAGGCCAACCGTATTCTGGGCTGCATCAAAAGGAGTGTGACCAGCAGGTCGAGGGAGGTGATCCTGCCCCTCTACTCTGCTCTCGTGAGACCTCACTTGGAGTATTGTGTGCAGTTCTGGTGTCCTCAACATAAAAAGGACATGGAACTGTTGGAACAAGTCCAGAGGAGGGCCACGAAAATGATCAGGGGACTGGAGCACCTCTCGTATGAAGATAGGCTGAGAAAATTGGGGCTGTTCAGCCTGGAGAAGAGAAGGCTGCGTGGAGACCTCCTAGCAGCCTTCCAATACATGAAGGGGGCCTATAGGGATGCTGGGGAGGGACTCTTCATTAGGGACTGTGGTGAGAGGACAAGGGGTAATGGGTTTAAACTTAAACAGGGGAGGTTTAGATTGGATCTGAGGAAGAAATTCTTTACTGTGAGGGTGGTGGGGCCCTGGAATGGGTTGCCCAGGGAAGTTGTGAATGCTTCATCCCTGGCGGCGTTCAAGGTGGGGTTGGACATAGCCTTGGATGGCATGGTTTAGTGGGAGGTGTCCCTGCCCATGGCGGGGGGGTTGGAACTCGATGATCTTGAGGTCCTTTCCAGCCCTTACTATTCTGTGATTCTGTGTGATTCTGTGATAATGTGCACATAAAAAGATGAACATGATGAGGTACATAATTACAGGGTTTTTAGCCTCAAAAAAGAAAAAAAAAGAGCATGCTACAAAAGCTAAATAATAAAGAATTAAAAGTGGGAATATAATTAATCACATCTATGTGAGCATATTTAAGTAAATCCTACCAAAACAATCTGTTTTCTACACACAAAGAGGAGCAATGTTAATAAAGACAGTCACGTTTATGTGACAGTGCATACACAAACTTTTGATGGAGTTTCTAGAGAGACACAAAGTCAACATAGAATCTAATAATTGCATTAAAACCTGACTGCCTGACTCTCCATATATTATGACTTGTTGCTAAGTAGAAGTGTTTTTAGCACAGAAAGAGATTCCTGCTCTCCCTCTATCAGAATTTTAGCACTGAAGTAAAAGGATCCACAAAATCAGAGAAATTATATGTGAAGGGAATAATAAATAATTATGACTGACAGAAAGAAATACAACAGCTTAGTAAAGCAGAAATGTGCAAATATTTACCTAATGAGTGTTCTAATGAAAGTGAAGAAGTCAGACTATTGTGAACCAAGGCCAATAATTCTGTTGGATATACAAGTAGGAGAGACTGAGGTTGGAGCAGAAAAATGAAAGTATCTCTGACGGTGCTAAAGCCCTTCCAGAAATCAGTGTCCAGTTCTAACACCTCTTACTACGAAGGATGCTGTTAAGTCAGAGCTGGCTCAGTAGAAAGCCACAGATGGTTACAGGACTAGAAAACATTCTTAACATAGGAGGCAGACAGGGATCAATATATTTGGATAATCAAATAGGAGCATCTTGGCTGCATCTCTAAGTGCCTTTGTGGGAATATTATGCTAAATATATTCTACAGGAAAAAAAAAATAAGGTAAAAATACCCCCAAGAATAAAAACAAACACTTCTGAATTCAGAAAAAGTACTAGAAAAACAGCCAAAAGCCTTACGCTCTGGAGGTATGCATGTACTTCTCTAGCATAAAACATAATTAAGCATGCCTTTAAATTAAACACAAACATTTGAATATTCTCTTTTTAGTAAAAATACGAAACTATTATTAACAGGTTGAAAAAATTAACAAATTTCTGTTAAAGTAAATATAAATAAAATGCAACTGTTAATCTCCTAAAATGTTGCTTATTTGAAACCTTAAAGACTCTCCTTTAGTTAACACTAATTGCTGTACTGACCATCGTGACTGAATTTTTTGAGGACAAACCCTATAAAGCATAAACTGTTTTTCTTTATTTGACATATTTTCTTCCACTTTGTTGCAACTAGATGACAAATCACCCTTATTAAAAAACAAAGTAGCAGAATTTTTAACATATAGGAAAGAAAATAAATGTATAAAGGTAGCATCATAACATCAAACAACATAACAAGGAGTTAATATTCAGGGCAGTATTATATTATTCAGGAACTACATCATATGGCAATATATACACGTATTTTTCTTATGCTCTAACTTACTAAGTAACCAAGAATAAGACTAGTACTTACACTTCAGTAATCAGTTTGAAATGTTTACAAATGTTTAGTATTGCTACACTTTATTTCTCAGTAAACAGGCCCAGAGTTAAGACTAAAGGCCAATACAGGATTTGGTATGTGGACAAAGCGGAGTACCAGAAAAATGTTTCAAGGCATCTAAATTTAGAGCTATTTGTTTCAGAGAAACAGATACAGAGATATCTCCATTTGTTTTAGAGAGCCAACATTTCAATGAAAAGTGTAACAACTAGATGCTGTGGATCTCGCAAATTTGTCTTGTATTTCAAGACGGAGCTGGATTTAGATCATCCACTTTTTGACAAAAAAGTAAGGTCTTTGCCAATTCTGGTCCAGTATTTCCATTCAATCATTTGTGTAGCTCCTCAAGCACACTGATGAAATAACTGATTCAATACAGTCCCAACTTTACAGCTACTGTCTGCAATTATGTGACTTTCTCACATAAACATGCAATTCTGCACACTTATTCAGGCAATATTTGTTCACTTTTAATAAGGTTTATCCAAGCCTTCATGTCAAAGCTGTTGAAAGCTCAGCTTCTCAGCCCCAATACTTTAGGAGTAAGGGCAGTTTTCTCCCTTTTGTTTACTAAAGCTAGATGGGTAACACTCTAGCATTTATCCTCAGAGCCTGAGATGAATTTTGAGGGCTTGCTCCTAACACATACAGGGATTCTGTGCAGCATCTGTTCACTCCACAGTAAGAATCGAGCAATTAAACAAAAAGTCAGAACTAGACATACTGGCATCTCAGGGATCTACATAGAATCATAGGATCATAGAATAGATAGGGTTGGAAAGGAACTTAAGGTCATCTAGTTACAACCCCCCTGCCATGGGCAGGGACACCTTCCACCAAACCATGCCACCCCAAGGCTATGTCCAACCCCACCTTGAACACCGCCAGCAATGGAGTATTCACAACCTCCCTGGGCAACCCATTCCAGGGCCTCACCACCCTCACAGTAAAGAATTTCTTCCTCAGATCCAATCTAAACTTCCCCTGTTTAAGCTTGAACCCATTACCCCTTGTCCTCTCACTACAGTCCCTAATGAAGAGTCCCTCCCCAGCATCCCTATAGGCCCCCTTCAGATACTGGAAGGCTGCTATGAGGTTCCCACGCAGCCTTCTCCAGGCTGATCAGCCCCAACTTTCTCAGCCTATCTTCATACGAGAGGTGCTCCACTCCCCTGATCATCCTCGTGGCCCTCCTCTGGACTTCTTCCAACAGTTCCATGTCCTTTTTCTGTTGGGGACACCAGAACTGCACACAATACTCCAAGTGAGGTCTCACGAGAGCAGAGTAGAGGGGCAGGATCACCTCCCTCGATGGCTACAGTCAAGTTAACATGCGTTAAGTATTACTGTCGTAAAATTGAGTACATATTTTGGTGGGCATGATGACAATATCTTGGGTTTTTTTTCCAACTCAACTTTTAGATAAATCTGTTCAACAATTTTTCTAAGTGGATAAATGTGAAAATGCACAATGGCAGCAAGGAGCTGACTGATAGGGAAATATATTTAACTAAGTTTTCCTAATTAATATTGGCATTCAGAAATTACCATTACAGTATTCTGCCATTCTAATTTACTATGAGTTTACAGTGTCATAGGCTGGATTTCTGTACTGCTGCTTCTGAAAACTCTGCTACCTTTTAGTAAAAAGGGCCAGCAGCAACAGCTGGCTCACTATTATCTATTTTAATTAAAGACTTCATTTTCTGACACATCACAAAGTTTTTGTATGGGAAAAGGCAAAATTATGGAAGAAAAAATTGTGGTTTTATATCACTGTGTAAAAATATATGCTGTTGGCTTTTTCTCTCTATAGGTGTCATTCTTTTCAGATGTTAGCCAGCAGAATCCAGTTGACCTTCTTATTTTATTCTAGTTTTTACAGCTCATTGCATCTGGCTGCCACAGGATGTACAAGACCGATAAAAATTAAAGGTGGAACTTTACACAGAAACATTATTTTACTGTTACAAATAACCGATTTCTCTTACCTCATATATCTGTGTGGATTCTGTATGAATAAGATCAATACCCAGGGCACATAAATCTTGTGCCATGCAGCAGGCATTGCACTGCTGTCAGATGTGACCATAACACCTCTCTGTGTGTCTCTTTTGAATACCAGCTTGAGGGCTGAGTAGGCAACTCACTGGGTTTTTGATAAACAAACAAAAAAGTTGTAGCTTAGTATTACACATTCTATAACCTCTCTAATGGCTTTCTCTACACTTTTGAATTATGAATTGCCTGGGATCATTACCAAGCACCTGAAACCCACTGGTCATTGAGAAGCTTGTGCTGCAGTATCTTTCAGAGCAGATTCTCCAACCCCGACATTTGGGTTGCAAATGGAAGGACAGGTAACCATAGAACAATTTAGGTTGAAGAAGACCCTTCATCAGCTTTGCTGTCTCTCCATGGACATGCTGCAGCACCTCAATGTCTCTCTTGTAGTGAGGGGCCCAAAAATAAACAGAGTTTTCAAGATGCAGCCTCACCAGTGCAGAGTCCAGAGGGATGCTCACTGCCCTGGTTCCGCTGGCCACACTGTTTCTGATACAGCCCAGGATGTTATTGGCCTCTTGGCCACCCACACACACTACCAGCTCATACTCAGCCAGCCAATGACCAATACCCCCATTTCCTTTTCCACCAGTTAGCCTTCCAGCCACTGTTCCCCAAGCCTGTAGCATTGCACGGGGTTCTTGTGGCCAAAGCGCATGAACACTGCCTGATTCAAGCCTTCTTTTTTTTTTTTTTTTTAAATATTATTTTCATACAAATTATACACACATGACAATATATTTCAGAGGCATCTGTGATCTCTCTAAAATGATTTTCTAGGCAAATACAGGAGCAAAATGCCATTTCCTTGTGGGTAAAACAATGAACCATACATGTTACATAATCTTCAGCCTATGCATGCTTGTTCTTCTGCTCAATACTTTCATGTAGACATCTGTAGATAAGCAAAAGGTAAATCTACCTTTGAAACAAAGATGAATGATTCCAAAATATGCAGTCTGAAAGGCCTACCCAGGAGCCTGCAGCTCAGTGGAGGCGAGCGGCTGACTCAGAGGGGGCGGCGCCAGGAGGACCGGCGGCAGACCTGACTGGTTAAAAACCTGCCCCAGGGAGCGCGAGCGACCCGGAGCGCGGCGAACAGGGCGGGCTCGAAGCAGTTTACGCGGGCAGGCGAGCGGGATGGTGAGCACTCGCCGTACGAGCAAGGCTCGGTCTGGGAGCTCAGCTCTGGCTGCCCCGGCCAGTGTGGGCACCCAAACGGAGCCACTGGGAAGGGAGGCTGCAGTGCAGAGCTTGGGGTGTAGAGAGCTCCTGCACTGCTGTCCTGAGGGAAGGGCGAGCAATGGGCAGGGCTGCACTCTGTGCTCCCTGGTGGAGGTCCTCCTGCAGCAGGTGGCTGAACTGCAGGAAGCTGTTACCAGGCTGAAAGGTGTCAGGGAAGCTGAGGGGGAGCAGCACTGCTTGCTCCAGGACCAGACTGTTCCGGGGCCGCAAGTGTCTACTCTTGCCCATGCAGCAAAGGAGGCTGCTAACCCAGGAAGCTGGGAAAAGGTAACAAAAAAAAAAAACAACAAAAAAAGGAGGAAGAGGGCAATTAAAAGCAAGGGGCTTCCTCCTACGTCTGTTGTCCCCACCCAGAACCGCTTTGCTGTCCTGCAGGGGGCTGATGAGCAACAGCGCTCCCACCAGGCGCAACCAGCTGGTGCACTGGTAAAGAAGGTCACTACTGGTGCTGCCAGGAAAAAGCAGTGGGCCATAGTAGTCGGGGACTCTAATCTGAAAGGCACAGAGGCACCCATCTGTCAGCCTGACCCAGCCTCAAGGGAGGTGTGTTGCCTACCAGGGGCTCGGATCAGGGATGTGGCCGAGAAGCTGCCTGCTCTAGTCGGTCCCACTGACTATTACCCACTCCTGGTAATCCATGTGGGTGCTACTGATAGAGATAGCAGTAGCCCGGAGACCATAAAGAAGGACTACAGAGCTCTGGGAGAGGTGGTTAGGGGCTCTGGAGCGCAGATTGTCTTTTCGTCAATTCTCCAGGATACAGGGCAGGACCTTGAAAAGGCTAGGAGGATTGGGCAGGTTAATAAATGGTTAGAAGGGTGGTGCTATAGTCAGGGGTTTGGGTACCTTGAACATGGGACTCAATATAGTAGGCCAGGTCTACTGGGGGCTGGTGGAGCTGGTCTGACAAACAAGGGGAAGAGTGGATTTGGTAGGAGGCTTGCCAGGCTGGTCAAGGATGCTTTAAACTAGATGTGTTGGGGGAGGGGGGCATCATTCCATCCCAACACACCCAGTCGGTTGGCAGCACCTACAGTAAACGTTCGGAGCAATGTAGAGATATTCCAGCTGCTCCAGCCAATGAGCCGGCTTCAATTGGATCTCGGCTCAAATGCCTCTACACAAATGCCCGTAGCCTGGGGAACAAACAAGAGGAATTAGAGATGTGTGCACATCTACGGGGGTATGATATCATAGGCATCACAGAAACATGGTGGGATGGCTCCTATGACTGGTGTGTTGGAATGGAAGGTTACCGGCTCTTTAGGAAAGACAGGCCCGGCAGACAGAGAGGGGGAGTTGCTATTTATGTTAGGGATAGGCTAGAGAGTATGGAACTCTGTCTGGGGACAGGTGAGCAGTCGACAGAGAGTTTGTGAGTCAGGGTTAAAGGGAGAACAGGGATGGGTGATGTTATTGTGGGGATCTGTTACAGATCGCCTGACCAAGGGGACTTGCTGGACGAAGTGCTCCATAGGCAGATAGGAGCAGCCTCACGCTTGCAGGCCCTTGTTCTCATGGGAGACTTCAACCACCCTGGTATCTGTTGGAGGGATGGTACAGCCCGGCACAAGCAATCCAGAAGGTTCCTCGATTGTGTGGAAGACGGCTTCCTTCTGCAAGTAATTGAGGAGCCGACAAGGAGAGGTGCCATGCTTGACCTCGTCCTCACCAACAAGGAAGGGCTGGTTAGGAATGTGACGGTCCAGGGCAGCCTTGTTTGCAGCGATCATGAGATGGTCGAGTTTGAGATCCTCAGGACAGTGAGAAGAGCGTGCAGCAAGCTCACTGCCCTGGACTTCAAGAGAGCAGACTTTGGCCTCTTCAGGAACCTGCTCAGTAAGGTTCCATGGATACAGCCCTAGAGGGCAGGGGGGCCCAAGACTGTTGGTTGATATTCAAGGCTCACCTGCTGCAAGCTCAGGGGCGATGCATCCCAACTAGAAGGAAGTTTAGCAGGAGGGCCAGGAGACCTCCTTGGATGGATAAGGAGCTTCTGAGCAAAATTCAAAGGAAAAAAGAGGCTTCTAAAAGGTGGAAGCAAGGTCAGGCTGCCTGGGAAGAATACAGGGATGTTGTCTGGGAAGCTAGGGACCAGGTTAGGAAAGCTAAGGCCCACTTAGAATTAAACTTGGCTAGGGATGTTAAGGATAACAGGAAGGGATTTTATAGGTATATTGCCAATAAAAGACAGGTTAGGGACAAAGTGGGCCCTCTCCAGAAGTTATCGGGAGAACTGGCTGCCCTGGATTTGGAGAAGGCTGAGGCTCTTAATAACTTCTTTGCCTCAGTCTTTACCAGCAAATGCTCTGACCACACCACCCAAGTCTTGGAAAACAGACACAGCCACTGGGAGCATGAAGACCCTGGGCCCACCGTAGGAGAGGATCTGGTTCAAGACCATCTTAGGAACCTGAACGTGCACAAGTCCATGGGACCTGATGAAATCCATCCACGGGTCCTGAAGGAGCTGGCAAATGAAGTTGCTAAGCCACTGTCCATCATATTTGAAAAATCATGGCAGTCAGGGGAAGTTCCTGAAGACTGGAAAAAGGGAAATATAACCCCCATTTTTAAGAAGGGGAAAATGGATGAGCCGGGGAATTACAGCCCAGTCAGTCTCACCTCTGTGCCTGGCAAAATATTGGAGCGGATTCTCCTGGAAGCCATGCTGAGGCACATGAAAACCAACAATGTGGTTGGTGACAGCCAGTGTGGCTTCACTAAGGGGAAATCCTGCCTAACCAATCTGGTGACCTTTTATGAAGGGGCTACGGAACTGATGGACAGGGGCAGAGCAGTTGATGTCATCTACCTGGACTTGTGTAAAGCCTTTGACACTGTCTCACATGACATCCTTCTCTCTAAGTTGGAGAGACATCAATTTGATAGGTGGACCACTTGGTGGATAAAGAACTGGCTGGATGGCCGCACACAAAGAGTAGTGCTCAGTGGCTCAATGTCCAGCTGGAGACCAGTAACGAGTGGTGTCCCCAAGGGATTAGTGTTGGGACCGGTCTTGTTCAACATCTTTGTGGGTGACATGGACAGTGGGATTGAGTACGCCCTCAGCAAGTTTGCCGATGACACCAAGCTGTGTGGTTCGGTTGACGTATTGGAGGGAAGGAATGTCATCCAGAGGGACCCTGACATGCTTGTGAGGCGGCCTGATGCCAACCTGATGAAGTTTAACCATGCCAAGTACAAGGTCCACCACCTGGGTCGGAGCAATGCCAGACACAGCTATAGGTTGGGCAGGGAGGAGATTCAGAGCAGCCCCACAAAGAAGGACTTGGGGGTGTTGGTTGATGAGAAAATGAACGTGAGCCGGCAGTGTGCGCTTGCAGCCCAGAAGGCCAACCGTATCCTGGGCTGCATCAAAAGGAGTGTGACCAGCAGGTCGAGGGAGGTGCTCCTGCCCCTTTACTCTGCTCTCGTGAGACCTCACTTGGAGTATTGTGTGCAGTTCTGGTGTCCTCAACATAAAAAGGACATGGAACTGTTGGAACAAGTGCAGAGGAGGGCCACGAGGATGATGAGGGGACTGGAGCTCCTCCCATATGAAGATAGGCTGAGAAAATTGGGGCTGTTCAGCCTGGAGAAGAGAAGGCTGCGTGGAGACCTCCTAGCAGCCTTCCAATACATGAAGGGGGTCTATAGGGATGCTGGGGAGGGACTCTTCATTAGGGACTGTGGTGAGAGGACAAGGGGTAATGGGTTTAAACTTAAACAGGGGAGGTTTAGATTGGATCTGAGGAAGAAATTCTTTACTGTGAGGGTGGTGAGGCCCTGGAATGGGTTGCTCAGGGAAGTTGTGAATGCTTCATCCCTGGTGGCGTTCAAGGTGGGGTTGGACATAGCCTTGGGTGATGTGGTTTAGTGGGAGGTGTCCCTGCCCATGGCAGGGGGCTTGGAACTCGATGATCTTGAGGTCCTTTCCAACCCTAACTATTCTATGATTCTATGATTCTATGAATAAAACACTAAATTCTTGTTAAACGTGAATGTAGTGCAGACAGTTATTTTCCTCCCACTGTGTGGCCTTTTGTCTTTAACGCTAAATCACAATTCTACAAATCATTCAGATACACTTACTTTTTCCAAGACTAAAAACTGACTGCCTGGTAAGGCAGCTGTACATTGGAAAAAAGTTACAACACAAAAGTAAAACTAAAATATCCAAGTGAAGTTTAGCAGAGCAAATCACAGGAACAATCAGGCAGCAAACTGAGGGTTCATTTCAGAAAACAAAATTGGAAATAAAATTAAAAAGAGCGAGCTTGAAATGTATGGCAATATATCACAAACTTAGGTATGTCACCTTCAATCCTTCAGCTGCTGAAGTCTGGGCATGAAGGAGAGTGATGAACAAAAGTCTGAAAGCTCTTGTAAGTTATGAAATCTCATTCTCCATCTAAACTAGTTTATTGCTAATTCCTAAGACTTTAGCTAGGAGGAGACACTCCATCTTCCTCGCTACAGTTTAACAGCTACTGGAGCAATGCATGAGCTAAGATCAATGTGCAGGTTCTCTCACTAATACCACATACGTTGTATAAATATTTCTCATAATTTTAAAAAGAAAAAAATGAAAGATCTGTTTGAAAACAATTTCTTATGCATCTGAGACATAAATCTTATAGATTAGTTGTTAGTGTGAGGATATCAAACTAAGGGTGAAATTCATGTTGTAGTATTCCTTACTGAGAGTGTAATTACTTTAGCCTCCTACATGGCTGCTTACTTTCATATAACTTGAGAGTTGCAATATGTCACAAATCAGTATTTTCTCTGATTAATCTGGAGGAAATCGAGAACTGGGTTAAAAATCAACAAGGAACTGAACTGTTATTGGAGGTACATGTGTACTCACCAGCTGTCCTTTTGTCGTGGTTTAAGCCTCTATAACTCATGCAGTCACTCTCTCACTCCCCATTCTTTCTTCCCCCAGTCCTGGGGAGATGGGGAGGAGAATCAAAAGAATGCAACTCCCACAGGTTGAGATAAGAACAGTTTAGTAATTAAGGTATAAGACAAACCACTACTGCTACCACCAATAACAATAATGACAAGGCAAATACAAAGAAAGAGAATACAACTGCTCACCACCTGATACCAAGCCTGACACAGCAGTGCACCCCCCACCCTTCCGGGTCTCTGCCCTCCGTTTTTACATCCTGGGCGTGACATGCTGTGGTATGGAATAACCTCTTTGGTCAGTTTGGGTCAGGTGTCCTGTCTCTGCTTCCTCCCGGCTTCTCCTCCTCCCTGGCAGAGCATGAGACTCACAAAGTCCTTGGTCAAACCAAAACATTACCAAGCAGTAACTGAAAACACTGGTGTTATCAGCACTGTTCCCAGGCCCAAGATCAAAACCAGCGCTGCACCAGCTACTATGAAGGAGAAAAATGACTGCTACTGCTAAACCCAGGACACCTTTCTTTTTTGTCTCTTGCACAGGGGGAACTAGCTACTGTTTTACTGGTGTGCAGTCTGTATAAAAAGAAGTACAGAGCCTTGAGGGGTGGTGGTGGTGAAACCAGTGGTGCTGGGACAGGTGAGGAAAAAAAAAAAAAAGAAAGAAAAGGGCACATAAAGGAAGAAGCTAGACAAAAAGAAAGCAGTTAGCAGGGACAGCTAAAGTAGAGATATTGAGCAGCAAGGAGTTGTCTCACATAAAGAAGAAAAAAATATTATGAGAAGTATTTGAATGAGAAGAGGCAACACTATAAACCACTGACAATAACTTTTCGTCAAAGCTCAGTCAAAAACTTAAAGAATGGATAATACTTGTACATGCCATTTGATAAAGGGTATCCTGATTAGTTACAGGTTGGGAAGAGGTGAAGTGCAGAGGGTGTTTCAAGAAACCAGACTCCTGGAAGACAGAGAACCTGATATTTTTATATAGGTGAAGAAAAACATCCCTGACACCATTTTTTAATACTACTTCAGTTTTAAAGGCTACTGTAGCTATTCTTATTTGAAATATATACAAATTTGATGTCAAATCTTCAAGGCCATCTCTTAAGAATGGAACCACAGCATGATTTATAGTGGACATTATTCCTGTGGCTAAGTTTGGGTGCAAATCTCAGGAAAAACGGAACACAAAGTTATTGTTTTCTTTATAAATTATTAGTAAGTGAAGGGAATTCCATCTGGTTAAATATTTAAATAGCCTTCAGATATTCTCCTTCCCAAGATTTCCTCTTTGTTTACTCCTCAGTCTTGCTTACCTGACTACTACTGTATGAAATAAAGAAGCAGAAGACAAATAATTATAAATCAGAGGGTTTATTGGAAAAAGGCTTAAACCTGAAGTAGATCTAGGGAGTCAAGGTTACCTTGAATTTTTCAAAACTATTACACATATTTATTTTTTTTTCATACTTCCTTCTCTGTAACAATGTCTTCCTAGGTGAATATGCCTTTCCTTTTAGTATTTTTCTGTTATTACATCATTCTTCTTCATTTTTGTTTCTCCTCACTCAAATTTTTTCAAAGATTTTTGGTAGCTGGATCATCTTGGCAGACCATTTTTCCATATGGGATCAAATCAGTATTTGTCAGCATTTTCTTTCTAATTTCTTTAGGGAACTGCCATCTTGCACTGCTGCAAAGAACTTCTTACTCTTAATTTTGCTATGTATCTAGTATTAATCAAGACAGACTGGCAGGCACACATATACATATATGCAGAACTGGAAGAGCTTGTCAACTCAAAAAGCTTGTAAGAAAAGACAGCCTCTATCAAAAGCTGCCTTCTTTGATGAATCAATAGACTATAAGAAATATGGTAGTTGTGTCATTTTTATATAAAAGGCACCAAACTAAACACATACATTTGACTTATTAGGAAAAACAACAAAAATACTCATTAGCAATAAACTTTGTGATTCTTTCTTCATTGAGTAAACAATAGGCTATTTTTGTCATTTTGGAAATGACATTGAAATGGAAAGCCTGTCATTTTGCCACTAGATTTTTTACTTTGATTAGAAAACAGCAGCTCATTAGCTCCTCTTCCTGTATGTCCCCATCATCACTCTGAAGAATGACAGCACTTGAAATAGAACAATTTTTTTATTTTTATTATTTTTTTTAACTCAAGTGCATTTTGCCTTTGGACTTTACACAAAATTAATTATAATTTTCCCTTCTAATCTCTAGTACATCATTAGGACTCTGAGACTGGGAATCTGTTTTCTCTAACAAATGGATAAATGCCAAACGCTAGTGACATTTTAAAATGGAACCGAATAAATGCAGTAAGACACATTCTTCTTTCCTGGCATTTCTCCTCTGTGTCTTCCTTGTTTCTGAGAATGTCCTCTAGAATGACTTCCATTATCTTTCTCTCTGACTCAGAAAGAAGCAAGTATTTTAATAAGAGCATGACTTTCATGAGGGTACATATGGGAAAACCCAACAGTATACAAACACAGAAACACTTGTCCAACTGCTTTGGACTAACAACGATCACTTAAGTTCTCATCCCCAGTCTACCTTAACTTGCACTTCGTATTTTTCACCTTTCACAAACAATCTGAGAGAAATGACCTCAGAAACATTCCCTCAGGGTAGCTGGATATCATAGAAGGCGGCAGAAAAGAATAACAAATTTGAGGGCTTTTTGCAGGGCTCTGCCTGTAGATATTACTAAATCACTCCTTCACTATAGCATGCAGCAGTGAACCCTGAATTAGTCTTTATTCTTTTTGCTCCCTCCTCTTTAGTGCTGGGGACTTAAGCAAAGAGGAAAACAGGGATTGTTTAGAGAGGAATCTAGCTCATGAGCCACAGTCTTGTTACTCTCCTTCACTGTGCAGAGACTTAATGGTAAAGCTGAACATGACGGAAGGCTCTAGCACTTTACAGCATATGTTTTCTTTCACTAAGGAGCATACTGATACTTTTTTTTGCAGTTGCAGCAAATTGAAAGGAATGCAGCAAATTAAAAGGAATGTAGCAACTCCACAGCTTTCAGAAAAGTCCCCCCATAAGTGGTAAAACAGTGGCACATCACAGACAAGAACAGAGACCTAAAAGCTGACACAGCTAATAGATTTGGATGAACATCTAATACCTATTGATTAGACAAAAGGATAAGCTGGATTGTGTGCGACACTAAAAAAAGCAATGGGGTTTAGAAGGACCCGAGAAATGTTTTAAGCAAATAATTACTTATAAAAGGAATCAGGGTTTTTTTTCATCACCATGTTCTCCCCAAAAGAACAAAAAATCTGGCCAGATATTGATTCATTATCAACACCAAGGGATAAAGTCTTGAACAGTCTTAAAGAATTTCTGTGCATGATCTGCTTACCCTCTGTATTCTTTATTCTGGTTAATAGCATGTCCCTGAAACCAGACCCGTAAACCAAAGCACTATTCAAATAAAATGGAGGAATAAGAAAAGTATAAGTGGACCCTGTTAGTCAGCCGTAGCTTTCCTTTGTGCTTTTTTTCTGTATTTTCAATAACCATGAGTTTAGCCATTTTATCCAAGAAATCAAAATTGATATATTCAAAAGGAAATCATAGAATCATAGAAGAGTTAGGGTTGGAAAGGACCTTAAGATCATCTAGTTCCAACCCCCCTGCCATGGGCAGGGACATCTCCCACGAAACCTTGCCATCCAAGGCTATGTCCAACCCGGCCTTGAACACCGCCAGCAATGGAGCATTCACAACTTCCCTGGGCAACCTATTCCAGTGCCACACCACCCTTACAGTAAAGAATTTCTTCCTCATATCCAATCTAAACTTCCCCTGTTTAAGTTTGAACCAGTTACCCCTTGTCCTCTCACTACAGTCCCTCATGAAGAGTCCCTCCCCAGCATCCCTATAGGACCCCTTCATCTTCCCAACCACGGGGACTGCTGACAGGCAGGCAGGAGGTGCAGGAGGGAGCAAGCTGAGCCCCCCTTGCTGTGCCCCCCAGGCTGCTCTGGTCAGTGGCCATAGGCTGTGGGCGGCCAGCCCTCTCCCCAGCAGGCTCTGGGAGCAGGCAGCACCTACCTGTGGGGCTGAGCCTTGCCATGGGGCTGACAGGGGAGCCCAG
Organism: Amazona ochrocephala; assembly: GCA_039720435.1. NCBI lineage: Eukaryota > Metazoa > Chordata > Aves > Psittaciformes > Psittacidae > Amazona > Amazona ochrocephala. Next base: position 72,191,262 of record CM077879.1, read on the forward strand.
CTACATGAGCTCAGCCAGCTGGCACATAGGCGCAAGAGACCCTATCACACAACCACTCTCCTCTGCTTCTCTTGCAGTTCGGCAGCCTGGGGCACAGAGTGGTGCTGCCTCGCAGCATGAGGACAGAGGAGCAGACACTTCTTCTGCCACCGCTGGTGGAAAGAACGCCTCTGCTGCCACCTCAGTCAGTGAGAGCAGGCAGCAGATGCTGCAGGCTGCCTACCCTGACACCACCACCCTCTGCAGCTACAGCCAGCTTCAGTGGCATGGCCACCGGCAGCACAACCAAGAGCCAAAAGAAGCTTCGCACAACTGCTGCCCAGCTGCACTGCATCCTCGGACATGGCAGCACAGTTGTGTGGCCACGGAGCTGTCAGCCTGCCCCACACAGGCCCACAGCCTCTGCCACAGAGAAGGGCACAGGAAATGTGAGCGAGGTCCTGCGCAGCAACAGCACTGAGATCCGGGGACCCTGTCAGCAGCCAGTGGCATGCCAGGACCCAGCATACAGCAGGGCTGCAATGACAAGAAGATACAGTGTCAGGGCAGCTTACGGCAGCAAGGCCACTTCCACTCAGCCTGCTCTTGATCCTAACACCCGTGCAAGCACTGGTGCTTCCCAGAGCAGGAACACGGGGGGAGAGGCAAAGCACCAGCGAGCAATGCTGGTGGCAGACATCGAGGCAGCCTCAATGGCAAGTCGCTGGGGCTGCACAAGAAGGTGCTTGCAAAGCCTCTGCCCCCCCAGCCCAACAACAGCAAGACTTTAGGACAACTGAAGAGGAGCCGCTTGGCCGGAGCTCATGAGGAAGGGGAGCACCAGGCATCTCTCATTCCCATAGCACCAGCACCAGAATCTCGTGGCTTTAGCAGGCAGGCTGCTGCAGCACAAGCCCTGCACCAGTGACCTACCCTGTACCACATCATAGTCGATGTTGCAGATGAGCAAGATTCACCCACGCCCATCTCAAAGCGCCGCTTCAGAGATGTGGTCAAAGCGCAGGCAAAAGTACCATTGTTTCCTGAGCGTGGCAAGCAGGCGGCACCAGGACAGACACAGCGCCAGGCACCTGCCCTCAACCACTCAGCAGAAAATAACACAGATCTGAATCTGGTGCCATCCAGGCGCATCCCGATGACGGTCCATTTCAGAGATGGTGTGGAGGAGGCAGAGGCACCAGCCTCTCCTGGCATCGGCAGGCAGGCTGCAGCAGGACGAGCACAGGGCCGGGCACCTGCCCTGCACAGCCACAGAGAAAACAACAGGGACCTGAAGGCCACACCCAAGAGCATCCTGGAGAAGGTCCGTTTAAGAGATGCTGTTGAGGAGGCAGAGACACCAGCCTCTTGTGGCTTTGACAGTAAAGCTCCAGCAATGCAAGCACAGAGCCAGGCACCTGCCTCAGTCAAAGTCACAGTAAGAGATGCAAAAATTCAAGCCATACCCAGCGTCAGTGCAACACACCTCTTCTGGGATGTGATGGAGGAGGCAGATGAAGCAGGTTCTCTTAGCGATGATGAGCAGGAGGCAACACCACAGGCAAAGAGTCAGGCACCTGCCCTGCTCAGCCCAGATGCATACGAGTTCCTTCCACAGGAAGCAGCCCTGCTCATGACAAGGGAGCCTCTGGTTCAGGCTGTGGCTGCGGATCAGGAAACCGGCCAGCAGCAGATGGAAGACCAGGAAATGGCCCAAATCCTGGATGTGGCCATGGACAAAGAGAAGAAAGAGTGGGAAGAGGGCACTGATAAAGTGCTGTTCCAAGTGGAAGTTATCCCCGTACGCGACCTCTGGGTCAACCCCTCGGTCCCAGAGCTCTCCCAGGACACCCAGGCAGATGTCCAGGAGGAGTCTGTATTCCCCAGCAGCAAGAGCAAGGATGTGACAGGAGAGGCAGCTGGAGACATGCAGAGAGGGTCTCCTGTCCCAGCCAGGCCCACGGACACCAAAATAGCAGCTTCTACACTGGGTGGAGCTGCAGAGGAAGTGGAGCACCACACACCACTCACTCTTGTGTCACAAGAGGAGGAAGCCCCGGCACCAGCTTCTTCTGCCTGTGGCGAGTAAGGGACAGCATCGGAGGCACAGAGCCAGCTACCTGCCGTGCTCCACCCAGATGCCTCCGAGACGGTTGTAGAAGAAATGGCAAACATCACTGAACAGGCTCTGATTATGTCTCTGGCTGTGGTGAAGGGAACCAGCCAGCAGCTGGTGAAACATCAGGATATGACCCAAATCCTGGATGTGACAATGGCCAAAGAGGAGAAAGAGTGGGAAGAGGGCACAGATAAAGTGCAGTCCCAAGTGGAAGTCATCATCGTACGCAACCTCTGGGTCAACCCCTCCGTCACAGAGCTCTTCCAGGACCCACAGGCTGATATATTCAGGAGGGGTCTGGCTGCCCCAGCAGCATGAGCATAGATGCGACAGCAGAGACAGACAGAGACCTGCAGAACACATCTCCTGTCCCAGCCAGACCCACAGACACCAAACTGGCAGCTTCTACACTGGGTGGACCTGCAGAGGAAGCGGAGCACCCCACATCTCTCACTTTTGGGACGCAAGAGGAGGAAGCACCAGCACCAGCTTCTCCTGCCTGTGGGGAGCAGGAGGCAGCACCGCAGGCACAGAGCCAAGCACTTTTCCTGCTCCTCCCAAATCCATATCAGGTGGTTCCACAGGAAGCAGCCCTGCTCATCACTAGGGAGCCTCTGGTCCAGGCTGTGGATCAGGGAACCAGCCAACAGCTGGGGGAATATCAGGACATAACCCAAATCCTGGATGTGACAATGGCAGTATTGACACCTGCAGCACTCGAGGACACTGAGTCTTCTGTGGCTTCAGAGCCTCAGGGAGAGGCCAGTGCAGCTCTTGCCTCCCCAACAGCACTTGAAGATGAAGTAGCCACTTCGTTGACTCGGATCCCTGCAGCAGAGGCTGGAACATCCCAAGTTTTTCCTGGAGCAGATGACAATGGAGATGCAGCAGCTTCTCCCTTGTCTCGGGGCTCTCGGTGCCAGGTGAGTGAGGCGCGTGTGGCTGGCACTGCGGATCCCAAGGCCCTGGATTGCAGCTCCCAGTGGGTTTGTGACAGGGGTATTTCTGGTGAGCCCTGTGTCACCCCACTGACATTGCCCCCATCCCCTGCCTGTGCTCTTGCTACCCTGCAGAGAATGGTTACCTGGGCAAGGCTGTGACTGTTGTCCAGGGAACCAGCCAGCAGCCGGTGGAAGAGCCAGATGTGGCACAAAGCCTGCATGTGGAGTCACCATCAATGTCGCCTGCTGTAGTTCAGGACACCAAGGACGAGCCAGGTACTTCCCTGAGTTGGGTGGCACCCAGACCAGGCTGGCAGCAGTGTGTGAATGAGTTTGGGTGTGCCCCAGCCTCCCCTCCGTGGGTGGAAAGGGCCACGTGTATGACCAGGAGGTTGGGGCACCTCCCGTTTGAAGACAGGCTGAGAAACCTGGGGCTGTTCAGCCTGGAGAAGAGAAGGCTGTGTGGAGACCTCATAGCAGCCTGCCAGTATCTGAACGGCACCTATAAGGATGCTGGGGAGGGACTCTTCATTAGGGACTGCAGTCATAGGACAAGGGGAAACAGGTTCAAACTTAAACAGGGGAAGTTTAGATTGGATATAAGTAGGAAGCTCTTTACTGTGAGGGTGGTGAGGCACTGGAATGGGTTGCCCACAGAAGTCGTGAATGCTCCATCACTGGCAGTGTTCAAGGTCAGGTTGGACAGAGCCTTGGGTGATGTGGTTTAGTGTGACGTGTCCTTACCCATGGCAGGGGGGTTGGAACTTGATGATCTTAAGGTCCTTTCCAACCCTAACTATTCTATGATTCTATTATTCTATGTTCCACCAGCGGCTGGCTGGTTTCCTGGAACACAGCCAGAGATGTGATCAGGATCTGCCCAATGTTTTTGTGTTCCTGGACATTTCTTCTACAACCATGAAAGCTTTCTCAGAAAAGGCCCCGGGACAGCCCTTGCTGGTAGGCAGCAGCAGGAGCTTGCCCAGCTCCCACCCAGCCCCTCGCCTACAGCTCTTCTTTTCCCGCAGGCATTGCCACTCTTCCACACCTAGGAGCGGCCCCACGGCAACGACTCTACCGCTTCAGGAGAACGCTGAGGTCCCTATGCAAGGCTTTCCGTTTCTCCTGCATCAACCCACAAGTGGAGGAGTAGTGTCCTGCTGCGCAAGGCTTTCCGTTTCTCCTGCATCAACCCACGAGTGGAGGAGTAGTGTCCTGCTGCGCAAGGCTTTCTGTTTCTCCTGCATCAACCCACGAGTGGAGGAGTAGTGTCCTGCTGCCAGCTCCAGGCTCAAGGGAGCTGTGCTGAGCATGGCCTGCACTTGTTGTGGATGCTCTCTTGGGCCAATAAATAATAACCCTTTTTGCCTCCCAGTGCTCGTCTGTGCCTGTATGTTGCTTAGAATATAGTTGTGCAATTCATGGACCTCTATATTTAATTAATGTAAACCAACTGACTTCAATCTAAGCACCTATCTGTTGCTATTAGTTCTTGTTTGCTAATTAATTGCCAATGGATGATTAAAGACTTGTTTACAGAGGTTTAGCAGCAATCAAGACGCATATCTAGTACTTGGGGGATTTACTATGCAGTAACTGGGTTGTTGAATTAAATTCTTATTGGAGACCTTTAAAGTGTGACCTGAGAAAGCTTCTCTGCAGCCAGTGGCTCCTCTAAGAGCTTGCCTGTGTCCTCCTGGGTCTGCTGCCATGGGCAGTGCTGCTCCTAAGAGGGGGAGACAGTGTGGATCCTCCTGGCTCACTGGGGTGAGTAACTTGCTTCCATCTGGAAATTAAAGGTAAGGAAAACCAGGATCTCAAGTCTTGGCTGTGTTGGTGGAGCAGCTCTGCTGACATAGGCTCCCAAATACTGTCTGTCTGGTCTGACAGTTGTGCTTCATCTTTGTCTCTTCACTTATGTCTTACTCCAGAGAGACTGCCATGAATGGAGTTCTTTTTCTATTGAGACTTGTTTGCCAAGTGGCTTTGTCTTCTGCGTGCAGAGTTTTGGGTTTGCTTTTGTCGTGGTTTAAGCTGTAAATCACGCAGCCCACTCACTCACTGCCCCCTCTTTCTTCCCCCACACTCCGAGGGGGGGAATGGGGAGAAGAACTGAAAGAATGCAACTCCCACGGGTTGAGATAAGAACAGTTCAGTAACTAAGGTATAACACAAATAACTACTGCTACCACCAATAATAATAATGACCAGGGAAATACAAGCGAAGAGGATACAACTGCTCACCACCCGACGACCGAGCTGTGAACTGAACTCCTCTGGGTTCCTGCCCCCAGTTTTTACATCCTGGGCATGATGTACTGTGGTATGGAATACCTCTTTGGTCAGTTTGGGTCAGCTATCCTGTTTCTGCTTCCTCCCGGCTTCCCCTCCTCCCTGGCAGAGCATGAGACTCAGAAAGTCCTTGGTCAGACCAAAACATTTTAAGTCGTAACTATAAAGACTGGTGTTATCAGCGCTGTTCCCAGGCCAAAAGTCGAAAACACAGCACTGCACCAGCTACTACGAAGGAGAAAAATGACTGCTGCTGTGGAACCCATGACAGCCTTTTTTGACAATGTACTGGATGGTTTTGTTGAATTAAGTCTCTGTGGGTTTGTTTGCAGATTTAGCCCTTGTGTTTGTGGCCTCTCTGGTCACCAAACACCAAATTTCTGCTCTGCACTTGATGAATGAGAACAAGATGAGTAGCTGTGGAGAGGGTGCCTTTAGCATCGGAGTGTGGGAAATCACAGAATCACAGAATAGTAAGGGCTGGAAAGGACCTCAAGATCATCGAGTTCCAACCCCCCCGCCATGGGCAGGGACACCTCCCACTAAACCATGCCATCTAAGGCTATGTCCAACCCCACCTTGAACGCCGCCAGGGATGAAGCATTCACAACTTCCCTGGGCAACCCATTCCAGGGCCCCACCACCCTCACAGTATAGAACTTCTTCCTCAGATCCAATCTAAACCTCCCCTGTTTAAGTTTAAACCCATTACCCCTTGTCCTCTCACCACAGTCCCTAATGAAGAGTCCCTCCCCAGCATCCCTAGAGGCCCCCTTCAGGTATTGGAAGGCTGCTAGGAGGTCTCCACGCAGCCTTCTCTTCTCCAGGCTGAACAGCCCCAATTTTCTCAGCCTATCTTCATACGAGAGGTGCTCCAGTCCCCCGATCATCTTCGTGGCCCTCCTCTGGACTTGTTCTAACACTTCCATGTCCTTTTTATGTTGAGGACACCAGAACTGCACACAATACTCCAAGTGAGGTCTCACGAGAGCAGAGTAGAGGGGCAGGATCACCTCCCTCGACCTGCTGGTCACACTCCTTTTGATGCAGCCCAGGATACGGTTGGCCTTCTGGGCTGCAAGCGCACACTGCCGGCTCATGTTCATTTTTTCATCAACCCACACCCCCAAGTCCTTCTCTGCAGGGCTGCTCTCAATCTCCTCCCCGCCCAACCTGTAGCTGTGCCTGGCATTGCTCCGACCCAGGTGGAGGACTTTGCACTTAGCATGGTTGAACTTCATCAGGTTGGCATCAGCCCACCTCACAAGCGTGTCAAGGTCCCTCTGGATGGCATTCCTTCCCTCCAATGTATCAACCGAACCACACAGCTTGGTGTCATCGGCAAACTTGCTGAGGGCGCACTCAATCCCACTGTCCATGTCACCCACAAAGATGTTGAACAAGACCGGTCCCAACACCGATCCCTGGGGGACACCACTCGTTACTGGTCTCCAGCTGGACACTGAGCCACTGAGCACTACTCTTTGCGTGCGGCCATCCAGCCAGTTCTTTATCCACCGAGTGGTCCACCTATCAAATTGATGTCTCTCCAACTTAGAGAGAAGGATGTCATGGGAGACAGTGTCAAAGGCTTTACACAAGTCCAGGTAGATGACATCAACTGCTCTGCCCCTGTCCATCAGTTCCGTAGCCCCTTCATAAAAGGTCACCAGATTGGTTAGGCAGGATTTCCCCTTAGTGAAGCCATGCTGGCTGTCACCAAGCACCTTGTTGGTTTTCATGTGCCTTAGCATGGCTTCCAGGAGAATCCGCTCCAAGATTTTGCCAGGCACAGAGGTGAGACTGACTGGTCTGTAATTCCCCGGCTCATCCATTTTTCCCTTCTTAAAAATGGGGGTTATATTTCCCTTTTTCCAGTCATCGGGAACTTCACCTGACTGCCATGATTTTTCAAATATGATGGACAGTGGCTTAGCAACTTCATTTGCCAGCTCCTTCAGGACCCTTGGATGGATTTCATCCGGTCCCATGGACTTGTATACATTCAGGTTCCTAAGGTGGTCCCGAACAAGATCCTCCCCCACAGTGGGCCCAGGGTCCCCACCCTCACCGTCCCCGCGTCTGCCTTCCAAGACTTGGGTGGTGTGGTCAGAGCATTTGCCCGTAAAGACTGAGGCAAAGAAGTCATTAAGAACCTCAGCCTTCTCCAAATCCAGGGCAGCCAGTTCTCCCGATAGCTTCTGGAGAGGGCCCACGGTGTCCCTAACCTGTCTCTTATCAGCAATGTACCTATAAAATCCCTTCCTGTTATCCTTAACATCCCTAGCCAAGTTTAATTCTAAATGGGCCTTAGCTTTCCTAACCTGGTCCCTAGCTTCCCAGACAACATCCCTGTATTCTCCCCAGGCAGCCTGACCTTGCTTCCACCTTTTAGAAGCCTCTTTTTTCTTTCGAATTTTGCTCAGCAGCTCCTTATCCATCCAAGGAGGTCTCCTGGCCCTCCTGCTGAACTTCCTTCTAGTTGGGATGCATCGCTCCTGAGCTTGCAGCAGGTGAGCCTTGAATATCAACCAACAGTCTTGGGCCCCCCTGCCCTCTAGGGCTGTATCCCATGGAACCTTACTGAGCAGGTTCCTGAAGAGGCCAAAGTCTGCTCTCTTGAAGTCCAGGGCAGTGAGCTTGCTGCACGCTCTTCTCACTGTCCTGAGGATCTCAAACTCAACCATCTCATGATCGCTGCAAACAAGGCTGCCCTGGAGCGTTACATTCCCAACCAGCCCTTCCCTGTTGGTGAGGATGAGGTCAAGCATGGCACCTCTCCTTGTCGGCTCCTCTATTACTTGCAGAAGGAAGTTGTCTTCCACACAATCGAGGAACCTTCTGGATTGCTTGTACCGGGCCGTACCATCCCTCCAACAGATATCAGGGTGGTTGAAGTCTCCCATGAGAACAAGGGCCTGCAAGCGTGAGGCTGCTCCTATCTGCCTATGGAGCGCTTCGTCCAGCAAGTCCCCTTGGTCAGGCGATCTGTAACAGATCCCCACAATAATGTCACCCATCGCTGTTCTCCCTTTAACCCTGACCCACAAACTCTCTGTCGACTGTTCACCTGTCCCCAGACAGAGTTCCATACTCTCTAGCCTATCCCTAATATAAATAGCAACTCCCCCTCCCCGTCTGCCAGGCCTGTCTTTCCTAAAGAGCCGGTAACCTTCCATTCCAACACACCAGTCATAGGTGCCATCCCACCATGTTTCTGTGATGCCTATGATATCATACCCCCGTAGATGTGCACACATCTCTAATTCCTCTTGTTTGTTCCCCAGGCTACGGGCATTTGTGTAGAGGCATTTGAGCCGAGATCCAATTGAAGCCGGCTCATTGGCTGGAGCAGCTGGAATATCTCTACATTGCTCCGAACGTTTACTGTAGGTGCTGCCAACCGACTGGGTGTGTTGGGATGGAATGATGCCCCCCTCCCCCAACACATCTAGTTTAAAGCATCCTTGACCAGCCTGGCAAGCCTCCTACCAAATCCACTCTTCCCCTTGTTTGTCAGACCAGCTCCACCAGCCCCCAGTAGACCTGGCCTACTATATTGAGTCCCATGGTCAAGGTACCCAAACCCCTGACTATAGCACCACCCTTCTAACCATTTATTAACCTGCCCAATCCTCCTAGCCTTTTCAAGGTCCTGCCCTGTATCCTGGAGAATTGACGAGAAGACAATCTGAGCTCCAGAGCCCCTAACCACCTCTCCCAGAGCCCTGTAGTCCTTCTTTATAGTCTCCAGGCTACTGCTATCTATATCAGTAGCACCCACATGTATTACCAGGAGTGGGTAATAGTCAGTGGGACCGACTAGAGCAGGCAGCTTCTCGGCCACATCCCTGATCCGAGCCCCTGGTAGGCAACACACCTCCCTTGAGGCTGGGTCAGGCCGGCAGATGGGTGCCTCTGTGCCTTTCAGATTAGAGTCCCCGACTACTACGACCCGCCGCTTTTTCCTGGCAGCACCAGTAGTGACCTTCTTTACCAGTGCACTAGCTGGTTGCGCCTGGTGGGAGCGCTGTTGCTCATCAGTCCCCTGCAGGATAGCAGAGCGCTGTTGCTCATCAGCCCCCTGCAGGACAGCAAAGCGGTTCTGGGTAGGGACAACAGATGTAGGAGGAAGCCCCTTGCTTTTAATTACCCCCTTCCTTCTTTTTTTGTTGTTTTTTTCTGTTACCTTTTCCCAGCTTCCTGGGTTAGCAGCCTCCTTTCCTGGGTTAGCAGCCTCCTTTCCTGCATGGGCAACAGTAGACACCCGAGGCCCAGGAACAGTCTGGTCCCGGAGCAAGCAGTGCTGCTCCCCCTCAGCTTCCCTGACACCTTTCAGCCTGGTAACAGCTTCCTGCAGTTCAGCCACTTGCTGCAGGAGGGCCTCCACCAGGGAACGCAGAGTGTAGCCCCGCCCATTGCTCACCCTTCCCTTAGGATACCCCGAGCTCTGCACTACAGCCTCCCTTCCCATCGGCTCCGTCTGGGTGCTTACGCTGGCCACCACCGGCGCAGCCAGAGCAGAGCTCCCAGACCGAGCCTTGCTCGTACGGCGAGTGTTCACCATCCCGCTCACCACCCCGCTCGCCTGCCCGCGCGAACTGCCGCGCAAACTGCTTCAAGCCCGTCCTGTTTGCCCGCCCTGTTCGCCGCGCTCCGGGTCGCCGCGCTCCCTGGGGCAGCTTTTTAACCAGTCAGGTCTGCCGCCGGTCCTCCTGACGCCGCCCCCTCTGAGTCAGCCGCTCGCCTCCGCTGAGCTGCAGGCTCCCGGGCAGGCCTTGTCGAGGACTTGAAGCTCCCTCGGGGCAAGTTGCTGCTCCGAGGTGAAGCTCGTAGTCGCCGAGCCTCCCCCCCCCCCGATCAGGCACTGCAGGCCTCCCCTCACGAGACAGCCACCTCAGCAATGGGCCGGAAAGGGCTGATGATGCCCGGGTTGAATCTGCCGCCGGTCCAGGAGTCTCGATCCTGAAGGACAAAGACCCACCAAAGCAGATCCCCAGTCCCTTGTCAGGACTTGGCAGAGAGCTGGCAGTGCTGCTGTATTACAGCGATCAGCGCCAGGAGGGGAGGTGGCAGGTTTAGTATGGTCATTGGCTGCCGTTGACGTTCTTTTGCCAAGGTGGGGCCTGTGCCCTGAGTGGGTAATGCTGCCCTTGGGAGCGCTGCAGGCAGCCAGGGCGCAGGGGGAGCACTGCAGGGCGGAGCTCAGACCCTGCTCTAGGGTGGTGTCCTCTGGACCCAAAGCAAAGCAAACTCAGTCCTCTCCGCTGGTCAGAAAGGACATGGTGACCCAGAGAGAGATCCCTCATGACTGTGTAGCTGTCCAGGCATCTGGCTGTAGTGAGTGCCAGAGCCTGTTGGTGATGTTAGATGATGGCTGTGTGAGACGTCAGCTGGTTGGTGATTTGCTCTGCATGATGGCAGCATGAACCATTTAAAAAGTACACACATAGTGTGGTGGAGCTGAGATACCAGGAGAAAGTAGTAGGTAAGGATGGCAAGGGAAAAGAAATTAAAAATAGATGCAGTGGAAATAGAAATGCAGATGACCTCTGTGACCATCGATTTTTCGAGTGCAAGCACATTTCCCCTGTTCAAGCTTGTTCAGAATGGCTTTGAGATGACCAGCCGCAGGCTCTGCGCTGCTGGGGAAGGTTGCTGCGGTAGAAATACATAGGGGCTCTGTCCCGTTCGAGTGGGTGCTGCTTGATGGTGCTCCTCCTTTGGCTGGGGTGCATGCTTGGCCCTCACCAGGCCCTCGGACCTTCCTGTGGTGCTTTCGCCAGTGAAGAGGTGTGATGATGCCTGTTGGTGTCTGAGTGCTGGTGTCCACCAGAACCCCATGAGGCCACAGCCGTGCTCCCTGAGAAGCTGCTTTAAGATGAGGGCAAAAAGAAACAGAGAACAGGAGATGATTGACAGCAGCCTTTTAGATTTCTGTTGTTAATGCTCTAGTAATAAGATAATCCTTATCTTTAAAAGTTCATGGAATCAAGACTCTGATGGAAATAGGCTTTTGGGTTAATATATTTTTGATAGATAAAGCAGAATGAAATAGAAAGACCAGGGGAAAGTGCAGTACATGAAGACAGATATATTTGTACTTTAAATCTCTCTCCTCACGTGGTTGTGTGCAGATGTTCGACATGCAGATATAGTGTGTTTCTAAACACATACTCAGTGCCGGGGTTTGGGGAGGATTTGGGCACCCGGAGGAGTGTTACTTGTGTAAGAGGCAGCTGAGAGAGATAGAATCCGGTGCTGCCTGCCAGCCGAGATGACAAATCTCACCTTATCTCCCTCTGCTTCTGCTCAAGTCCAGCTTTTGATGCGTGGGTAAAATAAGAGGTGATGTAGCATAGTGCCCTTCCCCTGCCATAGAAAAGGGGTTGTGTGCCTCTCTTGGAGGAGTTTGGGCAGCAAAGTTGTGTTGGCTGAGCTGAACACATGGAGTTTGGGATGTCGTAGGCACTGATGCATTTCAGCTCAAGCCTGCTGGATGATCTTTTTTGTGTATTTGCACATTTAGATGGAATTATCTCGCAACCATGCATACTACAGCATCCAGGAAGGTACTGCCAAAGGGATAGTCTCCTTGCAGCGACAAGCTGCATCATCTCAGGAGTGATGTGTTCCAACTAGAAGGAAGTGCAGCAGGAGGGCCAGGAGACCTCCTTGGATGGATAAGGAGCTTCTGAGCAAAATTCGAAGGAAAAAAGAGGCTTCTAAAAGGTGGAAGCAGGGACAGGCGGCCTGGGAAGAATACAGGGATGTTTTCCAGGAAGCTAGGCACCAGGTTAGAAAAGCTAAGGCCCACTGAGAATTAAACTTGGCTAGGGATGTGAAAGATAACAGGAAGGGACTCTATGGGTACACTGCAAATAAAAGACAGACTAGGGACAACGTGGGCACTCTCCAGTAGCTATCAGGGGAACTGGCTACCCTGCATTTGGAGAAGGCTGAGGTTCTTAATGACTTCTTTGCCTCGGTCTTCACGGGAAAATGCTCTGATCACACCACCCAAGTCTTGGAAGTCAGAGGCAGGGACTGTGAGAATGAAGACCCTGGGCCCACTGTAGGAGAGGATCTGGTTCGAGACCATCTTAAGAGCCTGAACATGGACAAGTCCATGGGACCTGATGAAATCCATCTGCGGGTCCTGAAGGAGCTGGTGAATGAAGTTGCTAAGCCACTGTCCATCATATTTGAAAAATCATGGCAGTCAGGTGAAGTTCCTGATGACTGGAAAAAGAGAAATATAACCCCCATTTTCAAGAAGGGGAATATGGGTGACCCAGGGAACTACAGACCAGTCAGTCTCACCTCTGTGCCTGTCAAAATCTTGGAGCAGATTCTCCTGGAAGGTAAGAGAAGGGGGGCACAAAATCACAAAATGAAATATATAAACCTTTAGAATCAGTTTTAAGTAATGTTAAGTTTGATGGCTCTGTAACAGTAGCAATGGAAAATTACTGAGGTGCATGATTCACAGAAAAAAAAATAGAGTACAGCTAGAGAACATACTGAGAATTCTTGTATAAGATAAACCATTGTAGTCTTAGGCCTTTATGACCTTAGTACAAAATGAGTGTAAGAAAAACAGGCTAGAAGAGCAGGACGTAAGGATAAGAAGTATCTGGAATGGCAGGGGTCCAGGATGGCCTGCAGTTAAACTAACTGATAAGTAGAAGGATAGGATGATTGTTGTGTCTATGATGTTAACAAACCAATTAAGCTGGTATAAGCATCTACTGCGCGCGCTTCAAAGGCTGCCAGCAGTGATGAAGATTGTTGGAAGAGGTAAATAACGCTCAGAGACCACCATCACATTTTTGTACGCATGAGGGGAACTTTCTGGAAAATGATGTAATCCACACGTTGCCTCATGAATACGTATGTGTGCCCAGCGGCTATATAAGGACGGCTGGTGTAACAATACGGGGATACACGTTAGGAGGAGCTCTCCCCCATGTCTCCCGGTGCCGCAATAAAGAATACCTGCTTGTCAATTTAAAACTTTGTTGGCGAGTTTGTTCCTGGAGTTTTCTCCAAATCAAAGGCATGCTAAGGGTACATGAAAAACAACAAGGTGCTTGGTGACAGCCAGTGTGGCTTCACTAAGGGGAAATCCTGCCTGACCAATTTGGTGGCCTTCTATGAAGGGGCTACGGAACTGATGGACAGGGGTAGAGCAGTTGATGTCATCTCCCTGGACTTGTGCAAAGCGTTCAACACTGTCTCACATGACATCCTTGTCTCTAAGTTGGAGAGGCACCAATTTGATAGGTGGACCACTCGGTGGATAAAGAACTGGCTGGATGGCCGCACACAGAGTTGTGCTCAATGGCTCAATGTCCAGCTGGAGACCAGTAACAAGTGTTATACGTGGGCTCAGCAGGATTTTTCATTGCTAATGGTTAAACTCTTTTTTCCTTCAAGAAGCAACTCTAAATCCTAGGCTTCCTTTCATTGCCTGCTGCAGAGAGTCTGGCAGCCTCCTAGTAGGGAAATCTCAAGCCTCCATAAAAATTCAAACCAACATATCATTGCATAAAATCTATTTTATCCTTCACAAGCCAGTGTGGCTCCCTGGATAGAAAGTAACCTCTTCTCTTCTCCTTTGCTGGCTTCTCTCCAAACCAGAGCAATTCCAGTATTATAAAATGTAGCATCATAGATCATCATATAAAATTCTATAGTATTCTGTGTAGGACTACAGAAAATGAGAGCCTTGAGCAGGAAAAGACAAAGGTGAACAGAATAAAGTGTAATATAATCATCAATATAGTAAGAGATTTCTTTAAAGGTTTCATTTCATGGACTAATCCTCTGTGATTTCTTAAAAAGAACTTTGAACTTTATTTCAGATTTCCCATTGAGAAGGAGACGAAATTGATTTTGAGCAACCTGGTCTAGTGGAAGGTGTCCTTGCCTGTGGCAGCAGGGTTGGTACTGGATGATCTTTAAGGTCCCTTCCAACCCAAACCATTCTATGATTCTATGATTGATAATTTTTGCTGGCATTATCATCTAGATTATTATTAAAATTTGTACTTTGACAGAAGCTTGATTCATCCTTTTTTATTCTACCAATATAATATTCTATATATTCTACCACTATAAACATCTCTTCTTGCAGAAATACATTTATAATAATCAGCTGTGCAAGTCCCTCATTATGATCAAATAAGCATTTTGAGTAATCTCTCATCTGTGCATTGAAATACAGTTAATACAGAGATAATTTAAGCCTTTTTTCTACATATATAATACTGGGAACAGACAGAGGTTCTGCTTTTCAGTAAATTTGCCTTCAACTTTTCTTCTAAAAAGCCATTCACAAAATTAAGAAAATGCTTTTTAAATCCATACTAAAATAAAAAGAACAGCTCCAGATAGCAAAATTTAAAACTATTAAAACTAAAACCTTCCCATGTCCAACTGCGAGCCAACTGGTGTGTTTAACTATCAGTTCAATATCCTAAACATGTAAGTTTTTATTTTTTAAGAAGATATTATTAATTCCAGAAAACAGCCTAAATCCATTTGGTTAACTGTATCACTCACAAACTGTTCTGTAATCTTTATCTCGTTCTTAGGGCTGGTCAGACACGCTTAAGATTTTTCCCCTCCTCAGACTGTAATTGCAGGGGTCTGGCATCTTCATTAAATCTTTGGGTTCTTACTCTAACTACTGTAAACAAGACATTGCTTTTACTTGGAGAAAGTAAAGAATCTGGCTAATAGCAATCAGCCCTGAAATCCTATTCTTCTGTGCTAGATAGTTGAGAAAAAAATAAATGCCATTAATTGAACAGAAGGAAAACACGAGTGTTTGTTAGCAATCTTTGGTCTTCCTCAGGATTATGAAGTCGACATAATCACATTTAGTAAAACCAGATTTATTTAGACTACGCTTTGAGCCCCAAAAGAAATATATCAACAATGATGCACTAAACCCATAAGAAACAAGATAAGCACATGACTATCTGATCACTGATGTCAACATCATTCGAGCAAATTCAAATTATATGCAATAAATTATCTAGGTGAGTCTGTTACTCAGATAATATCTTTGAAAGATTCAACTTAATGAAGTCCTGGACAGTCTTAAAGTCAACAAATACAGCATCCCTCTCACGACAATATATTCTGAGACTTATTGATTAACTTGCTTACTGTGAACACTCATAGCTCATTTTTCTACATGGCTAAATAAATTATGCATGTAGATCATTGTATGCATGAAAGTGCTGCACACAACAGAAGTACTTAAATCTATCAGGAAGGCAAAGTACCTGTAGACTGTACTTTTCACAAGCATAATACAGTTTATTAAGAGTAACTAATTAATGGCCTGACAGTGCAGAGTTGTTCCCCTCTGTACTGTGTATTTCAGAACGTGTTATGCAACCCAGTTACGAAAGAACTGAGTGATAGGAGTACCATCATTTCCTCTCGGGAGATTACTCCTCATACTTAACTGACAGGAATTGCTTTTATCCCTCACATTAAATCTGTTTTCTTTCCTCTTCTTAACTACATTCAGTTTTCAGACTTGAAAAGAACAATTTTCCATCTGTGATCTTACACTCTTTAAATACTTGTAACCTTTTTCTATATTTCTTCACTAACTGTTGTTTGGTCCTATTGCGTCAACTTAACCCCAGACCTCTCTGTGAGTGCTACGCCAGTGACTTCGTTCTTGGTGGGTCGTCACTGTGATGTGGATGATCAAGGTACCAAAAGCATTTCTTCAACCTCAACACTTCATCAGATGTTGGAGACTTTAAAAAGAAAAATAAAAATCTACCTTCAGTTATTAGTAGCTCTTCACTGTTTCTTTTTATTTGTTGTTGCTCTAACAGAATGAGGAAGAATATTTGTTTTCAAATGAGGAAGTAAATCAAGTATTTTGTCTGCAAAGTTTCCATCATCTATAATTACTTCCACAGCACTGCAACAGAAGCAGAAGTCTTCTTGCTTTGCATATACTTATCAATGCTCTTTTTAATATTAGCTAACTGCTTTTCAAGATCTCACTTACTTTCTAATTTCTATTTTACACTTGAAGTCCTACAGTTTATATGCCTTTTTATTGGCACTGCTCACTAGGGCTTTTGAGGAAAAACACTTGAATACTTTGCACTGTATTTTTCTATATATTAGTACTTAAATGTAGGCTTTCTTGCTTTTCTTGCACATGCCTTGTCCATATTGGAATACTGCAGATAATTTAAATACTCATTAAAAGAAAAAAAGCAACAAAACAACCCACCAAAAAAAAAAACAAACCCAAACAAAAAAAAAAATCACCACCACCACCACAAAAAAAAAAAAAAAAAAAAAAAACAAACAACAAAACCCATACCAAAAAACAACCAAACTCTTCTTTGTGAGTGAAAAATTTAAAGTTCAGCAAGCTGGATCTGAATTTATAATGCACCAGTTCACTCATATTTTGTTCTATAAATGGGACCAAGAAGAGGGTACAACAGAGAAATTTGGAACTTAGTAGAAACCTTGTTGAGTAAATTTGTTCTATACCATAGGACCATTCAAGCGTATCAGCATGTCCCCATGAATTACATAATTGCTTTTCAATGTTATAAATACTAGACTCATGCCCAGTACTGTGAATCCAGGCAGATTTCACGTTTATGTATCAGGCCTGCAGGGCTAGCATGCCTGAAGACTACAAAAGGTCAGCCTACATTTGTCAGCACAGATGGGCTGAAAGATCTTTACAAGGAAACGTGCAGCTGTGTGGACTATAATTATTAAATGCCCAGTAAAATAATTTTGCCTCATCCTGTGTCATAGAATCATAGAATCACAGAATAGTTTGGGTTGGAAAGGACTTTAAGGGCATCTAGTTCCAACCCCCCTGCCAGGGGCAGGGACACCTCACACTAAACCATGTCACCCAAGGCTCTGTCCAACCCAGCCTTGAACACCACCAGTGATGGAGCATTCACAAATCCCTGGACAACTCATTCCAGTGCCTCACCACCCTTACAGTAAATAACTTCCTCCTTATATCCAATCTAAACTTCCCTTGTTTAAGTTTTAACCTGTTTCCCCTTGTCCTATCACTACAGTCCCTCCCCAGCATCCCTATAGGCCCCCTTCAGGTATTGGAAGGCTGCTAGGAGGTCTCCACGCAGCCTTCTCTTCTGCAGGCTCAACAGCCCAAACTTTCCTAGCCTATCTTCATACCGGAGGTGCTCCAGTCCCCTGATCATCCTCGTGGCCCTCCTCTGCACTTGCTCCAACAGTCCCATGTCCTTTTTATGTTGAGGACACCAGAATGCACACAATACTCCAAGAGAGGTCTCATGAGAGCAGAGTAGAGGGGCAGGATCACCTCCCTCGACCTGCTGGCCACGCTCCTGTTGATGCAGCCCAGGATACGGTTGGCCTTCTGGGCTGCAAGCGCACACTACCGGCTCACGTTCATTTTCTCATCGACCAAAACCCCCAAGTCCTTCTCTGCAGGGCTGCTCTGAATCTCTTCTCTGCCCAACCTGTAGCTGTGCCTGGCATTGCTCCGACCCAGGTGTAGGACCTTGCACTTGGCATGGTTAAACCTCATCAGGTTCGCATCAGCCCACCTCACAAGCGTGTCAAGGTCCCTCTGGATGGCATGCCTTCCCTCCAGCATATCAACCGAACCACACAGCTTGGTGTCATCGGCAAACTTGCTGAGGGCACACTCAATCCCACTGTCCATGTCACCCACAAAGATGTTGAACAAGACCGGTCCCAACACCGATCCCTGGGGGACACCACTCGTTACTGGTCTCCAGCTGGACATTGAGCCATTGAGCACAGCTCTGCGTGCGGCCATCCAGACAGTTCTTTATCCACCAAGTGGTCTGCCTATCAAATTGATGTCTCTCCAACTTAGAGAGAAGGATGTCATGTGAGACAGTGTTGAACGCTTTGCACAAGTCCAGGGGGATGACATCAACTGCTCTACCCCTGTCCATCAGTTCCGTAGCCCCTTCATAGAAGGCCACCAGATTGGTCTGGCAGGATTTCCCCTTAGTGAAGCCATGCTGGCTGTCACCAAGCACCTTGTTGTTTTTCATGTGCCTTAGCATGCCTTCCAGGAGAATCTGCTCCAAGATTTTGCCAGGCACAGAGGTGAGACTGACAGGTCTGTAATTCCCTGGCTCATCCATTTTTCCCTTCTTAAAAATGGGGGTTATATTTCCCTTTTTCCAGTCATCAGGAACTTCACCTAACTGCCATGATTTTTCAAATATGATGGACAGTGGCTTAGCAACTTCATTCACCAGCTCCTTCAGGACCCGCAGATGGATTTCATCAGGTCCCATGAACTTGTGTACATTCAGGTTCCTAAGATGGACTTGAACCAGACCCTCTCCTACAGTGGGCCTAGGGTCTTTATTCTCACAGTCCCTGCATCTGCCTTCCAGGACTTGGGTGGTGTGGTCAGAGCATTTGCTGGTGAAGACTGAGGCACATACTAAGTGGACGATCCTTACCAGCTTACAACATAAAAAGCTAATTCATAGGTACAATAGGAACCAACTGTTTTGTATAATATATGCATAGGGGGATACAAGCTCTGCTTGTGTGTTGCAAGCAATCATTTAAAGAACCACTGCACCACCTCTCTAGATACGTCCTTATAGGAAAGAAGGAATTTGATGGATACAGTCCCCCTGAAGCCTATACATTGACTTCTGCTCTTCTCTGAGAACTCAGCAGAACTGAAACATCCCTGGCTTCCATGACCAGATCATCAGTCCTTCTCTGTGAATAATGCAGGCCACAGTTTTCCATCAGTTTTAAAAGTAAAAGCAGAGAGCTGGAAACCCAAAGGACACTACTCCTGGTTTAGGAATCCAGGGCACTTGTTATCCCTGGTCTAGGTTTGAATGAGGTTATATTTCTAAACTTAGCAGCAGACATAGTGATTATTTTTCTTGCCACTTAATTGTCCTACAGCAAGGTTGATAGATACAGACTCCTTAAACAGACAGGAGTACATATTACTCTGATTAAGACACCTTATTTTATCAAGTCATGGTGCACTATCATTGTCCTTGGCTGCGCTAATGAAAACTGTACAGTTCCTACCCACCTCCATTAACTCACATTCCACAGGGTTCAGGTTCCGGTTTGTCCAATTATTCTGGTCCCTTAATATAGAGGATTTGCTGTCGATTTTTCTCCCAGACTGCTTTTAAAGTCTTGTCAGAACTGAAGGCAGTAAAAAGAGTTCAACTAGCCAGACAGTTCCCAGTAAATTTAAAGAAAAAAACCCTTCAGATTTAACTAAAAACTTGCTACAAAAATATTTCTAATAAACTTTAACTTTTTATATGTAGTAACACTCCATCTTAACATCTGTTCAACAAAGCACCCAGACACCCGAATGATGAACACATTTCCTACCATGCACAGAACTTCCTTCAACTCCACATCCTCTTTCACGTAATGGCCTTTGCAATACCAGTCTGAATCTTTTCCTAACATGCAAAAAAAACCTCCAAAAAACAACAGTATGTGTAGAAATTTACACTTTTTATTTTTAAGCAGCAGAATAACGCCGTATGCAGGGAATATTAACATATCAATCTCAAAAGGAGTACTAATGCCACTACTAATGATATTACTACCATTGTCACACATTTGGACCTACTCTGTAGAAAGAACATTAATAAATGGCTGCATGCTTTTCAATGATTTGCAAGAATAACTTGCAGTGCTGTAAACAGTACAAAAATATTGATGAAATTAATTCTGTATAGAAAATTGATTTTTCACTGCTTGAAGCATTAAAAAAGTTAGGTTTAGTATCTAAAGATTTTTCTCTAATCAGAATAGGGATAATATGGAAATAAGCAAAATAATACTTTTACAATGGAGAATATCAAAACAATCCCTTTTGTTCTTAAGGGATCAATTATTGACATAATACTGCGCTTATTTCACAGAAGACATAACATAGCATACATTTTTCCTCTTTCAAATGCTATGCTTAGTATATGTCTTTTGCTACACATTTTTTCTTGCTACAGAAGTGTGTGTGGGTGAACTGTTCCTCAAAAGGTAAAAAGTTTATTCTCAAACATATTTGAGAAAATTCACAGAATGCCTGACATTGGAAGGGACCTCTACAGAGCATCATGTCCAACACCCCTGGTCAAGCAGGACCACCTAGAGCTGGCTGCTTAGGGTTGTGTCCGGATGGCTTTTGAATATCTCTAGGGAAGGGAAGTTCACAACCTCTCTGGACAACCTGTGCCAGTGCTCGGTCACCTTCATAGTGAAAAAGTCTTTCTTGATGCTCAGATGGAGTGTCCTCTTTCAGGTTGTGCCCATTATCTCTTATCCTGTCACTGGGCACCACTGGAAAGAGCCTGGCTTCTTTCTTCATCTTTTACCCTCCCTTCAGGTAATTGTACACATTAATGAGATCGCTCCTGAGCCTGCTCTTCTCCAGGCTGAACAGTCCTTCGCTCATTTTGTAATCGCTCATCCATACCTTCTCACAGCTTACCTGCTGTGCTATAAGTGGACCGTTGTATGACACAAAGTGTGAACAACACTACTACTAATCTCCATAAAAACTTTTTGACTACATTTATCAAGGTGATCTACAGAAGAGGTCAGTATTTCCCACCTTAGTTGTGAGAAAAGAGGAAATGACCTATCCAACTTGTCATATGTGCAACACAGTGGCAGTACTCAAGCCACAATCCAATAGTACAGAGTCCTGAAGACTTTACAAAAATGGTCACAGACACAGCCCTACCTAGGAATTTCTTTAAAGGTGACTCAAGCTTTTGTTTACTTTTACTGGAGCACAAAAAAGTAATTACTTTGGGCTTATGATTTTTTTTTTGTCTCCTGCTTCTAAATGTCAGTTCTGCAATTCAGTCTGAAATCATGAAGTCAAACACATTGCTGCTAATTAGAAGCATGCTGGCATATTAATAACCTAAATAACTGCTGGTAGGTTGATAAGATAATTTCACTGCAGTGGGAATCAAAACAAATTTAAGGTTTCATTGCACTCAGAAACATGTAAAAAAATGGTTAAATCCAGTTGCTCTTGAGGAACAGGATCACTAAATGGTGCTCAAGGGCACAGAAGCATGTACAGCAACACTGCAGCTTTGGCAGTGGCTATTTTCTGTGAAAGGCCTTTACTATTCATTATGATAAAAAAGTTTGTAAAGAAGATCTGAATTGTACAACAGAAAGGATTTCAACCCAGGCATTATTAGCTATTCATTCTTCCTTTTTAAATGACGGATAACTGTTAGTGTTTTATTTAGCTTTTTGTGAGTAGCATAAATCAGAGAAATCTAAATTTCATCAATTTTGAGCCGGCAAAAGCTCACTTCTTTTCAAGCAATTATAAATTCACAAAACCTTATTTTAGGGCCCCAAGATTGAATACAAGTTTAGAAGAAAACAGAATAATTGCTGTATTTTTTCCATGTTTCCAGTCATAGCCAAGCATCACTACAGACCCGCATTTTCTTCATCAATAGCCAGAAAATCAGTAAATCACCTACAAACAAGAACACAACAGACAACCTGATCCATTCTTACTGACAGGTTTGAGAACTTTGTCCATTATGTTAACTCTGGTCCAAACTTTGACTTTAAACATAATCAGATAGTAGGTAAGAGGTCACATTATCATCATAAAGCTCATGATTTTTTTTAAATAAAATCTTAGCAGAATGCAATATGTATGATCCCAGAGTTTTACTTAAAAAAAAAAAAAAAAAAAAAAAAAATCACAAAAGTAGAGCACAAATTACTCCCATCAAAACTGATATGATGGTGGGATTTACTAGCATCCTATGGCAAGAAAGCACCCTAAATGTTTATAAGCCTATGCTCACTGAAACTTTTCCCCATAAATAGTGGGTGTCAGCTGCGGTGAAAGAGACAAATTAAAAAGGTTCTGTTCTGTTCTTGATGTGCGTGCAGACTTTAACATCAATTGCTGTCATTAATCAAGAGGAGAATGGGCTCCCAAGCCTACTGTAATTTGCTGTTGGTGTCTCATCAGGTACTCCAAGCACTGAGCAAAGACACACCCAGCTGCTGACAGTGACGTATCGCCTTGCTCTTAGCTCGGTCATATGCCATATGCTTGAACTGAAAGAAAGCTGACAAGTAAGACAGGACATCAATTACTGTCATCCAGCCATGTACTAAAACACACATGGTTTGTCCCAGCTTCCCTGCCACATCATTACAGCAACTCATTAAGTGTTTTGTATTTAAAGCTCATGCTTTCCTTTAGAAACCATAATTAATGCAGTTGACACAAAGGCTCAGGTCAGGCAAGGATGAAGCCTGCAAGGGCTACTACAGTTCAAGCTGACACCACTGTAACTGGCTCCTCAGAAAGCTGCTTCTGCAACTGGCATCTCTTTGAAATTAAATGGGTATTCAAAGACATACTTTCTAACTCCTAATATAAATACATGTGAGAAAATGATCATCTAAAAATTGTTTTACTGTCTTGCATTAGAATGAGTTTTAACTCTGTCTGAAGTCTTTAGTCATGGCTGAAGAGACATTCACAACCCAGACCATAGAAAACACCACATCCCAAACTGACTGGGGTAGTAACATGGTAAACCGAACACAAAGCTCTTGTTTCTGACTGGTAGTGACAGGCTAAAAATGTGCAAACATCACTCCCAAAAACTCTTTTAATGCAGGACAACAGTGCAAAAGTGAGACTTTTGCCCTGAGTACTTGATTATTGCTTGTCTTTTCAAAACACATTTTTTACCATTATTCAAGAATCAGAACTAGAACTAGAAAGAAAATTACAGTATCTCTATTCCTTGTGTTCATTGATGTAATTTCTCAGACACTAAAGCAGAATGAGCACAGAAAACTGAAGTGACATAGATTCAAAGAATCCTACTTAGAATGAAGAAAAAATACAATTAAAATATTTTGTTATATGAAGTAGCTATTAATACACCAGAAAAGCAAACCTTGGAAAATCACATGATGAAAGGTATTTATAAATTTCCTGTACTGGAACAGGATGATTAGTTTCAATGTATTCTATTTCCCCAATGTTTCTGGATGACTCTTGAGCTTCCTACTTCAGCATTAACATTATTTTCCGCAATCAAATGTACATTGTAGCATTAATCTTTAAATCAATCACTATACACCCTTCAATATTGATGGGTTTGCTTTAAAAAAAAAAAAAAAAAAAAAAAGTAAATTCTTAAGAAATACACCTAGTATATCCAAACAAGACAGACAGAGAAGCTACTGGATACTACTGATACTGGCAATTGTTGCCTGCATCGTGTGTGAAGTCCTTTTAGAGTTCTAATTGTGGGCCGAATTAGCTCAGAAGGCTGTGCATTTGCTATAGACTAAATCACAATTATTGCAAAGCGATGGAAATTACCGCACAGCAGCTGAGTCTTGGTAACATATGGCCCTGAAGCAACTTCTCAGTGTAACTTAGCCCTAAGTGATATGTGGTTAAGGCTCTTTAAGGGCTTTGAAACTAAGATTAAGTTGCCTAGTAAAAAGTAGGTTGTTTTGAAATATGTATCTTTAAGTAATATCAATGTTTGCCATTACTTTCTGGGTTGTTCCACCCCACTCCTTTTTCTATTTCTTCAGCTCTCAGTGTTGATCTTACCTATTTGTAGAAGTATAATTCAAAAAATGTTCTCTGCCATCTCTATAGAATTTTCATTGTTGTTTTAATCTTGTGTTTTTTTATAATTTCGAGGTTTGGTTGTTTTTTGTTTGCCTTTTTTTTTTTTTTTTCTGAAACTGGAAAAATAATTGATAAAAATTATACAAAACCTGTATTGAACTTGGATCATGATTTGAGAGTGGAAGGTGACTAGTATTCCAACCGGCATGTTAAGAATTCAAAAGAAAAAAATTAAGATGTGCTTTTGTTTGATGTCTGTTCAACATTTTTTTTTATCTGTCAGCCCTCAAAACTAAGCATGAAATCTTTCTCATGCCTCATTCCTGGTAGTGCATGAAGACTTGGATTTTAGTTTTATTTACTTGGTGGTAGGTTCATAGTTTTTCATTGTGTGTCTGATTTTTTACTCAAATACACTCATCATACTACTCACTGAATTGTTATGAGGTCCACAAGTATGCAAGCGTAATATTCACACAATTGTCTTGAATTACTGATGGAAATGTTTTATAAAAGAGAAGTCCACAGGAAAAATAAGGGTTTCTTTTAAAGTACCCATTATTCTCAAGGCTTAATTTTGTTGTATTGTTAAGGTTTGAGGTGGTTTGTTTTTTGTTTTTTTTTGTTAACTTGGGTATTCATAAGGAACCCTGAAGTAAGTTGGTTAGTTTGAAAACATGCTTTTACAGAAGGATCTTAACAGGGTAGTGTTTGTTTCCTTTGTCTTTTCCTAGCCTTTACTTTATTGCACATATCAAAATAGGCTAAGATTGAATAGGAAAAGCCGACAACAGTTCCTGTTCTATGTGGAAGCTCATTTTACCATTTCAGCCTCTCTTGAGTACAAGGTCTTCATCCTTTTGATAGAAAGTTCTAGGGTCCCTGATGCATATAACTTTGGATTACTGTCTATCTCACAAATAAGTGGTAATAACTGAAATTGCCACCTGAAAAAGCCATGCTGCAATGACACAGCTTCAATTTTGTAAGGTGTTCATGCCTTAGTAAAGTGTATTATTAGGGAATGAAGACAAAGAAAGCATGAAAAATTCATGATCACCCATGGCACAGGGATTCTTAAAATGCAGAAATCTTAGAAAAGATAGCATGAAAGCTTAGGCATTGAATAGTCAGATGTGAAATTCAAGAGGTATCCTGCATCCCTCCAAAATGCCTATAATGTGATGTATTACCATCGTTTCTGAGCACAGACTCTGCCTGCTCTGCTGCTACGACCTTGCACATCTCCCACCCCATCCACATGGTTCGTCTGAGAATCCCAGCTGGTTTTCACTGACTCGTAACAGGGAAAATTATTTGCTGGCTTTATGTCACCAAATAAAGGTGAGGTGCTGAGACTTGGTGAAGCAGGCTACACAAAGAACCACTTGAATTCAGTTATAAAAGGTCAGCAATGATTTTGAAAGCCAAACATGAAGGAACGAACAGCTGACTACTTTCCCACTGGTATTTTTAAGTCTCTCGCAAATACCGCATGCAGCATGAAAGGTAGATCTAGAACAAGCTAATTCTATTTACACCAAAGAATAAAAGCACTTAAAGGTTTTGTGTTTGGTTTTTTTTTGTGTGTTTTTTTTTGTGTGTGTGTGTTGTTTTTTTTTTTTTTTGTGTGTGTGTTTTTTTTTGTGTTGTTTTTTTTTTTTTTTCTTTTTAAAAAGTAAATGGCTTCAGAGGAGATCCTGAAGGTTGGCTCTTGGTCTGGAAGGGGAAGCAACCATCTTGCATAGAGACAGTGCCATGCTGCCTACATGCTAATTTCACTGATTACTTACTAATTCCTGCTAGCTTCCACAAATGCTGTGGGGAAGCACAGTGAAATGCACAGAAAATGTGTAAACACATAGAAAACCTTATTTGGATATAGGGCATCTCATGAAGACAGGCTGAGAGAACTAGCTTTGTTCAACCTGGAGAAAAGAAGGCTCCAGGGTGACCTTAGAGTAGCATTCATTGCCTAAAAAGAGCCAACAAGAAAGCTGGAAAGGGAATTTTCACAAGAGCGTGTAGAGGTAAGACAAGGGACAAGGTTTTAAACTAGAAGAGGGTAGATTTAGATTAGATACAAGGAAAAAGCTCTTTCCTGTGAGTGTGGTGAGATATTGGCACAGGTTTGCCAGAGAAACTGTAGCTGCCCCATCCCTGGCAGTGTTCAAGGCCAGGTTGGAAGGGGCTTGGAGCAACCTGGTTTAGTGGAAGGTATCCCTGCCCGTGGCAGGGGGATGTAACCAGAGGATCTTTCAGGTCCCTTCCAACCCAAACCATTCTATGATTCTATTTGGTGAGATGGTTAAATCATTCTACCTTCAGGTAACTTTGTATCAAAGTTTTCATATCAACAGCTGCTTTATTACACAAGCTATTAATATCCCTAAAAAACCTACATAGTAGCAAGAAGTTTAACTACAGCTGCAGCTATCAGCAAAACAAATGATAAACAGTTTACAGTGCAAAAGAGCAAGTGGTAAGAAAGTATTTGTTGGCCCATACTCAGCCATAGGCCCCTGTTAGCCTGAGTAAGCCTGTGTTGATATGCAGCCCTGTTAATAGCTGGTCAGTAACAGTTTACTAACTGCACACTTTCAGAGATGTTTGTAGACATATTTCTGTGCTTTAGCACCTATACTTTCAGCTGGCTACTGAAAAAAGCTGCATTCTACATTTGAAGACCTATCTTTCAAATCCTGGTAGATGGCTCAGCTGAGAAGTAGTACAATAGCAATGGGCTATTTGTAGGACAGATTTTTATGGTTTTTTAACAGTGTCAATTATTAAACAGGAAAATTTTGCAAGAGTCCGCATGTGAAATGATTAGAGCATACACCACTAATTAGTCTAATGGCACCCACTGTTAAATATTTATTAACCATTAAGAAGGCTAAGCCATCAACAGAAATGTGATTGAGATTCAAGGTGTTCAGAGTATAGAGATTAAGAACATTTTCTAGCCAAATTAGGTACTCTAGGGACGTGGACAGAAAAAAAAGAATAAAGTAGGAAGAGGGAGTAAAAACTGATGACTAAGAAGGCTCAAAGCAGAATTTTACTTTGTATTCTGGTATGATCTGGAAGAAGATGAAGTCAACAAGTAATTTTTAAGAGCAGTTAAAAGTTTAGGCACCTTATAAAGAAGAAAAAATCAAATAAAAGGGTCAAGAGTCAATAGTACTTTATCACCATATATGTGCTCGTTTCAGAGATCACCTTTGAAAACCCTTCCACAAATATTTAGCCTTAGCTGTGTACTTAGATTCGTTTTTACTTCAAAGGTGATGAGTTAAAGGGCATAGACCAACATAAAGTTCTAAAAATGAAGTGGTCTCATCATAAGTATTATATATCAATTTCAATTCATACCAAACACACTGAACTGGTCTAAGACTGCTTAACCAAATGCTGCTGGTATAAATACATTTTAGACACTAAATTCCATCCTTATTTATTCATAGAAAATCCCATGTTCCCTGATCAATAGTTTGCAAAGTTAACCCTCCTAAGAACACAAGTTTTTGCTGATGTATTTTGATAGGCCAGTGCTAGTAAGAAAATATACAGTGTATCACCTTTATATGCAAGCAAATCCCAGTAGCAGCCCCAGTATCCAGGTAGGGATCACACAGAGCCTCCTGGGTTTCAGCTTGTGCCCACTGCCTCTAGCCTTGTCACTAGGCGCATAAAAGAGCCTGGCTCCATCTTTACACATCAAAATTAGCTTTTTAACTGGCCTCAGTGGGTTGGGAGCCATCCAAACGAAAGAGGAAATAGCCTGCATTTTTCTCTCTGAGATGACAACACACTAATATCTACTGTCTTCAACAAATAACATCACAAAAAGTTTAAATATTTCTGAAGACCATGACTGGACAAAGTCACAGACAACAAAATTTGACTGCTTAATGGCAATGCTTATTTGAATGCTAAAAAAAAAAAAAAAAAAAAATAAAAAAATTTAAAATGTAATTTCTACTCATTGAATTTTTTGCTTTAGTGTACTCTATGTGCTTAATTTCCCATTTGTACGATGATACTCTATGCAAGTACTTGGAATGACTATTTTTTAATATCTGCTGTCATTTAGCATTTTGATCTTTGTTCCCAACAATGATAAATTTAAAAGATCAGCCACCTAACTCCTTAACATAAAAGTTATGCTCTTAAAGGGCAAAGATATTTTGCTTCATTTTTCCTGCAATATTTGTCAAAAAAGCTTAGTTTCCCTTCTAAAATTCTCCATGGTCAGTGGCATTACAAGTAAGCCCACTAACATGTTTTGCATTCTCAAATATTGCATTTGTTCAACAGATTTAAAAAACATTTAACTCCACATGCTCGTTATCTTCTTCAGTTTGGTAAGGAGGCTGTCAACCTTGTCAATTATATCACTTCACAGGCTTCCCTTTTACTTTTTCCTCCCATGTTTTCTAATCTTTCTGATCATGATCTCCAAAAATCTTCTCTATACCCTCACTTTGTCTTCAAATAGCCTTTTCTGAAAGAATCTCTCCTTTAGTTTTTCATCAGACTTTGTATGTCTGACCTGTGCACAGGTAGCATAGCTTTATTATTCCAGTGTTGCTCTCCCCCTTTTATGGATTCAATTTTCACTACGGATTGCATTCTGCAGAGCTATTGTCCTCTTCACCTCTTCAGTTCCTCCTTCTGTTCTGTTTCTTTTACCTGTAAGCCCCCTCTCCCTACTGTGACCTTTCCCAGTCCTTTGAAATCTCCTCAGTTTGCTCCTGTCCTTCAAGTCACACTGCTACCCTTCAAAATAATTTTGCTGACTGCAGCCTGAACCTCTGTGTGAAGATTTTATTCTAAAGTACTTTTCAGACATATTCTAATTGGAGACAAACTGGGGGCGTGGGGGGTGTGGGGGGGGTGTGAACAAAAACAAAAACAAACAAAAAAAAAAAGCCTATCTTTTAATCTGAGAACCTACACAACCAGGGAAGCAATGCCATGCTGTTCAGGCCTCTGATTGTTACCAAAGAAGTGCTGCTTTCTCTGAAGTTTCAATCGTCAGAGGGTAAAAGAGCTGAATTTCATTGAAAGGACACGGGAGACAGAAGAAATGAGGAAATGAGGATATCAAACAATTTACTTAAAACATACCCATTTAATCAATCTTCTAGTTCATATTTTCACACCTACGTGAAAGCTTTCAATCACTTCTGAAAAATCTGTATGTAACTTTACTGATCAAGAGACTTAATACTCTACTAGCTGCTACATGCAGATTGAGTTTGATCTTTAAGCTTTAATTCTATCAGACAATCTTAGAGGTACTTAAGGAAGAAGCTGAACTACATTTTATGGAATGTCATGCCCCTTTTCTGGGACACAAAGTTCATGCTGAACCTGTGCTCGTCAAATGCTGGCAAATGAGCAAACTATCACTTCTTCCCATGTTCATTTCATCATTGCAAAAATTTACAGGTCAAATACTGAACAAGGAATGTGCTTTGTCTCCAGTAATAGTCTGGCAGATGCTATTTCTTCCTGGTATTCTCCCATTCGCTGCAAAAATCGTATTTCAATGTGCAAAACCTTTCACATGCCTCCACAGCTCAGGCATCTGGCTTTGATGAAATTTTCTCCTTCTTCATCTTTTATGGTACAAGCCTGATCTAGCGCCAAATGAATAAAGTACAAGGCATCAGGAAGCAGAAAAATCGTTCTAAAACAGACTGGAAGTTTTTGAAGAATACAAAACATTGGTCTAATACAAATCTAAACAGAAACCACATTTAATAATAACTGCTCCATTTCTTTAGTCATTGATTTTACAGTAAAAGATGCCAACGTGGCATCAAGTGAAAGTACAAATGTTCACTTGCTTTGTATACCCAAACAATACATATGGCTAAGTTGTCTGAGTGAGTAAGAAAACTCAACTTTCTTTTCCTCCACTAGCCTTCAGCTTTTGGACTTGCCCTCTTACTAGTTTTCATCACATTCTTTTCAACTCCTTTGTAGGAATGTTTACAAACTATTTCCATGTCATTAAGAGCTCTGTGCATACCCCTGTGGCTCTTGCATATTTTCAGTGACTCTGAATTACTATTCCTAGGAAGCTACAGTCTGGGGGTACAGAAACTGATAATAGTTGGAAGTAGACTTTTGAAATTAATGAAAGATACGCTGCTTTATGGTGCAATCATTATTCATGGCTAGGGACTTCTCCGATACAAGTATCTTAAAAGCAATACTAAAAAAGCACTTTCTTATGTCCCTAAGGCCTCATTTTTAAGGTATCACTAAAAGGAAAAAAAAATACTAACAAATAGCTATCATATTCTCGAGTTACTTATTTTCAAGTATTTGTCTTAAGCATTGATAAAATAGTGTCAGGTCTTAATTGGCTCCACTAGTTTAATGCTAAGATGGGAAGAGGCTTTATAATAATGGTGCTAACGTCTAAAAAGCTCTGCCAGTGTCCTTTGTCAGCCAATGGGGCATTTCAGTTCACAAGGAACATGATTTCAAGACCCATGTAGTGATAATCCAGGTAAAAAGAGACATATTCAACTCCATATATTGAAGTTGCAAAGTACATTGAAAAGTTCTAACACAGTTTATTCCTTTTTGGTAAAGGAATAACTGGGAAAATGGAGGAATTAAAAATCTTTTTAATGCATTATATGACTTTTTGTTTTCTGTCAGGATTGCATATCCTGTATCATATATTTCAGTGCAGCTTTTATATTTTCCAAATGAAAAGTAATTACTTTACCCTTGTGAAAGTTTTAAGCTGTACAATATCATTAGGCCTGAGTTAAAAAACAAACAAACGAACAACCCCCCCCTCCCCAAAATATCCACGAGAAAACAAACAACCAAAAATCAACTGAAGTTAAGCTACACATCTACGTAAATCAACTATCACTAAAGGAAACTTAATATGGCATATTCAGGAACATATCTCAAAAATAACTTGACAGATGTTTCACACTGTAAATGTTTTCTGAACTTTTAAATCCTATTTACTTCTTTAACCCACTGAAGATATACACAGGAAAAGTACTCTAGCGTAGCCCATGACTGACAGGAATATCTGAACTCCCTTCTTTTGGGCAATCCCAGAAAGCAAGACGCATTTTGTACAAACTCTGCCTCTTTAAAAGTGATGCTCTAGAAAGAAACCAGAGCACTATCCTCATGCAGAGCTTGTTTGGTGAACACCTAATCTATCACCTCTGTTTAGGCTACTCAGAGCAATGGGGCACCACAGCACATAGGACAGACTGTCACACAAGAGAGCTGGTAAAACAAGGTTATAACAATCGTTTTGATCCCAGCAGCTGAGCTCAGACACAATGATTTAGAAGGATCTGTATTTGAAAAGCCTGATTTAAAACCATTGAATTTACCCTATCCTTGCTTTCTGCTGTTCTGCATAGTGAAGGTAACCTGCAGGACAGTCAAGGTAACACGTAGAAAGTTGTTTGTAAGAAAGTATAAGAACACTCATTGTTCAATTACTTATCTCCAGCGGTATGGAAACACTGTTATTCCTCTTTCCCAAATAAGAGATACAAAACCAATAAGGCTCATGAAAAGACTTGGGTACCTAAATCAAGGGGTACGATTTATGTACCTGAAGTCCAGATCTAACCATTCACCATCATTTTCCTTAGATCCACGGTGGATCTGGGCATAACGGACTTTTTCAGGAAGCCCATGTACTACTTTCCAGCAAACAGCCTAGCAGATTTAAGAGAAACAACAGTTATAGAAAGAGTCCCTAAAATTAGTTTAAATTACTATTGATTGTAGAGGAAGATAAAAGCAGAAACATGAAAGTGACCTTCAACTCTTCAAGAGGTATTTCAGTACCTCACCAAAGAAGGAAAAAAAAAAAAAAAAAAAGGCATAAACCAGGTTTTTTAAACAAGTAAAATATATAAATCAATATAAACATTTTAAAATCCAACATAAATAGATGCAGATGCTATGAAACAAGTCAAAGTGCAACTGAACTCTAGCCTCTCTTAATACAAATCTCACTGTCTTGAAAATCAAGCCTGATATTTCCAGTTCAATGAACAATCTTTTTCACTGTTTTAAAATGACTATTTTTTACAACATATGCAAGTATCAAACAATTCCCTTGAAAGAATTCTGAAAGAAATGGGAAATTATAGATGCTAAAGTTTCTTGCTAGATTCACCTAAAAACTTTTCTATATGCTAGTTATATTATTAGTTACTAATGTACTTATGAAAATTGTTAGTCACTAACCATTTATTGCAATTCTTAAAGGCATCAATAAATGGAATTTTAATTGACATCTAACCCTTAAATATCAATGAATATTTTAATTTTCTTTCAACCAATAATGTAAAATAAGCTATTACTCAAGAATATTACTACTTCTGCTTTATCTTCCAGTCTACTCTCTTTTCTAGTACTTTAAATATCCCTCAATATTCATTAGTAAAAATACTGTCAATTTGCTTGGTTTCTGAAGCAAGTTTTGCTCTGATGCTCTAATGCATGTTGCATCATTGCCTACAGTCACTTCAATTGAATAGGAATTCTTGGAAGGCTGTGTACAATAGTCTTCCAAGTACAACCACTTGATGCATTTTAGAATACAATTGGTGAGTTGTGTGTTTATGCCGATACATATAAATGATAAAAAGATCAATGTGTTTTCAGATGAAACGTCCTTATAACTTGCAATAAACATTTAATTCAGCTACTAAAATCCTGACACCACTTACAACTACTTAATAAATTTCTGTCAAATGACATTTTTTATACTCTGTTTTCCTCGTTCTGAATTATTTATGTTAAATTACATCAAGAAGAGATTTAGAAAGAATGACAATAAGGTTCCCATAGAATAATCAGACATCTGCTGCTGTTTTTCATTCAAAGGCATTTTTCTAACCTCAGCTTTTTAAACATCCTGGGCCACCTTTCTACAATGAAGAAAGGACAAAGAAGTGATATTCTGAAGATTTTTTTTACTTCGCAAAAATATAGATTGAGATGTTAGTATGCTATTCTGAGATTACAGTTTAATGAATTCTGAACATAACTAAAAGGATTTTCCTTCTTCCTCTGTGGATTGTGATTGAAAATGTGTGTTGGAGAAGGGCTGACCCTAGTTGCTAAAGCAGAGTACAGTCAATTTAAGCATTATTATTCTGTAATGTTTATTTTTTTTCTGCTTGTCATTGCAGTCCTTCAAGCTTCAATTTATCTTCAGTGACTTCCCCATCACCTACACGTGAATACATCACCACCAAATCTCAGCAAAGTATAAAACATCTTGAGGTAAGCTGTATCTGGTTGGTTTTAGCTTCTTTTCCCAAGGAAAATGGCCTCTGGGCCACTTTCTCAGTACAGCAAGTACGCATACTGCAGGCATTTGTACACATAACTGATATGATGGGAGAGAAAGAAGAACAGGTTCTTAAGAGAATTCATGTAATCTAATCACATTTTCCTGGGGTTTTGCAACAAACAAACAAACAAAACAGGTGTCTAGTGTTTGTGCCCTTTCACTTCTCACTGACACACAGGGGAAATACAATGTTTTTCAGCCTCTTTTGGACATGCAAAACATTTGTATTGCATCCAAAAATACCTGCCAACACACTATAAAAATTTCCCCATTTGCCAAGGAGGATATACTTCTAATGCAATGCAGATTTTGCTTGCTAAAGGTCATTTTCTTTCCCAGAAACGTGCATGAGCTCAGGCCTAGACTGACCCCTAGTCCTCTCTGGGAATTGGCTGTACAGAATTGACTAACCATGAAATCCATACCAAATCAAGCAGAGATAACATTTCCAGAAAGGCAAGCAAATATAATAATTTCTTCTGAAACACATCAGGAACTATATTTCATATGTGAAAATAGGTAACAGAATTGATAAACCTCTTCCTCCCCAGCCCCCCAACCAAACCAAAGTCCACATTTGGCAATCTGAGCTACAAACACTTGCCATCCTAAGTATCCCTCCCTGTTTTTGTTTTGGTTGTTTTTTTGGGTTGTTTTTTTTTTTTTTAATGAGGGTTATTATAGATCAGATGATGATATCTCATGGCAGAAACCTTACAAATGATGCTGGTACAACTCCTCTGTATCACAGCCTGTTTACACTTATGCCACTTTCTTTTGCCATTATAAAAGTAAGTAGATAGACTGATATTTTGCTCATTCTCCAAATGCACTGGAACTCCCAGTACAGACAAAAACCCACATCAGAAAGTGGTGACTGTGCTTTCTTGGGCTTACCTGTTGGGTTTTGGTCTCTAAATGTAAAAGAAAAGAAGTATTCATTTAGCTGAAGTCTGTGAGATACGCATGTAAAACAGGGAGCTCACCTTTGGAGCTGTATTGGGCAAGAATCTAACCTTGGGAATTCTAATCCAAAGAGTTGTCTGCTGTTTAGAAAGCCATGGAGATGCACCTTAACATTATGTGCTGGTACCTACTGAGGAATCACTCCCTCCCTCCCTCTGTCCACAAACAAAATATATGTGATTTCTTGCTGTTAGAAAGCTTACATTTATTATTGTTAAAATTGAGGGCAATTTTGCATCTAACCATTTTCAGAACTTAGTTATGACAAAAAACCCAAACATTCAAGAAAAAAAATAAAAAAAATAAAAAAACATCAGAACTCATCTGATACCAAAACATAGACTTGCTAAAAGAAACTTTCTGGTTTCCAGAACTAAGAGGATATAAAATTAACTGCTGTAGTACGAGACACTGGAAAAAACTGTGTTCATGGACTGCATAATTTAAAAGATTGTGCAATTTAAGATCTGTATAATTCTTCATAACATTCTAACTGCCATTTCCATAAAACCCATAAACTAGATGGTAACATATAATTATTAGGCCAGCATTTATGGCTTCACTTATAATAGCACTGTATTTTCACACCATTATAAATAGAACCAATGCTAAGGAAGCATAGCTCTAAGCTGGAGTAAGCACTTGCATGACATTCTGTGAGAGTAAAAAATGCAGTTCCTATCAGTGCTAGTTTTTGGGGAAGGGTAGGAGAGGCAAAGATGTTTCTTGGGAAACAAAACATGTTGCTTTGTGGTTTTTGCAGGGCTTGTTTTGGGTTTGTTTAAGAGAACCTGTTGAAGCAGTAAATGGTACACAGGAACAGGTGGAAAGCTTGCAATTTACCATAATTTGTTGGTAATGCTCAGAACTTAATTGGAGGAATGAAAAAAAAGCAAACAGGAAAAAAAGTAACAAAGACATCTGAAGGCATGTTTGCTGTCTTCCAGTGAAAATCCTGTTTGGAATCTTTAAACCTAATAGGAAAGACAGTTACATCATGACATCTTTTCTTGTACCCTTTCATGTTTTTCCCTATTTATATCTAACATTATCTTAAAAAAATCAGAAGTGGGAAGTAAGGAAATTCTCATTAACTGTGAAGATAAATCCTCCCAAGCAACATTTGCAGAACGGATTCTCATTTCTACTGTTTCTTAAAACACTTTTGCTGCAGTTTCCCATGCTTCAGAGCAGCATCTGGATTAAAATTCCAGATCTCTGCAAGCTAACCTGAACCTCCTCAGCAGGGCTGGACAAACATGCCTCGTGCAGGTGCTATGGCAGGCACAGAGCCTACACTGCTCGTTTCTGCCCAGGCTCCTGTGATTAGCTGCCAGAGGTAATGATTGGATTGCCCTGTGGAAATGACTGATTTATGTCCATCAAGTCCTCTCTCATTTCCTAGCTAATCAGTTTGAAATAAAACACAAAAGGGTAAACAGTACCAGTTAATCATAAGCTCAGCCCTGTTTCATTTCAGACATAAGATGATGGTCTCTGCTACTACTCATATTTCATATGCTGGCATCAGACGAGTCAGATGTTGCTTTCACATGAATTCAGTCCTTACAGAAGTGACACAGTGAAAGGCCGATTACCACTTGATGCTTTTGAGTGCACACATGAAGAATAAAGGTGTCATTAGCAAGCAGACAAGGACACAAGTCTATGTTGAGTGGTGGTGCCCTTTCTATAGGAATTGTTCACCTCCTTCAGAAAACAAAGAAGTAATGCCAGACCAAACTTAGGAATCTTTGAGTATATAAGTTTGAGTATAACCCAACTTAGGAATCTTTGAATATATAAGTTTGAGTATATCAAACTTAGGAATCTTTGAGTATACATATGCCTAAACCTAGATGTCACCAGCACATGAATACCAGAAAAATCACCTTGTTGTCGAGAACTGGAACAGGTCCTACCAAACCACCCTCACGACCATAGTGTATAGTGAGAGAAAGGAAAGGTGAGGAGAGGGAGAGAACATTTTTCCCCTCTTAGACTGTGGTGTACTTCTATGGCGATTTTGCAGTGCCTGTTCCAGCCTAAGGCGTTATTCACTGTACATAGATTCTGCAGGTTTTCCTCCAGTAAATATCCCACGGACACTGATCAATTGCAAACCCTGAATGTGTTACATGCTGTCATAGATGTCTTTGACTCAGATCTGAAGCTCTTGGTTCTCAGTGTACAGTAGAAATTCCTACCCTTTAACAGCCTGTTTTTAGCTGAAGGACAAGTTGATCTGGTTTTGTTCGGTTTGGTTTACAAAATAAAGACTCCCCAAAGAGTTAGGGTTTCTAAGCTGAATTGTGACCGTGATAGCTTGCATTTTCCATGTTTTATTTACCGTGTTGTAGGCATCATTCATTTCCAGCAAGATTCCTATAGAGGAGTGGCACATCACTTGTCTAATGGAACAATCTAGGGAATAGCAACTTCCTCTTTCCCTTCCATTTTTTTTTAACCATGTGAAATGTGAACTTCGGTAAAACAGAAGACCAAAGGAAGTCTAACCTATCTCTATAATTTCGATAGCGTCGACATATTTTTTTATGTGCCTGAAACCTTAGCTCATCAACACTACCTGAAAAGCAGTTATATTAGGACAGAGTAATACATCAGATGCAATTATTAATAAACTCTGCTTTGCTTTTTCCATATTGTTGTGGTTTAAGCCTCTCAGGCAGTTTGCTCACTCACTCCCCCCTCTTTCTTCCCCCCAGCTCCCTCGGGGATGGGGAGAAGAATCGAAAGAATGCAACTCCCACAGGTTGAGATAAGAACAGTTTAGTAACTAAGGTATAACGTAAACCACTACTGCTACCACCAATAATAATAATGACCAGGGAAATACAAAGGAAAGAGAATACAACTGCTCACCATCCAATACCAAGCCCAACCCAGAAGCGAATCCCCCTCTTCCAGGTCTCTGCCGTCCGTTTTTACATCCTGGGCATGACGTGCTGTGGTATGGAATACCTCTTTGGTCAGTTTGGATCACGTGTCCTGTCTCTGCTTCCTCCCAGCTTCCCCTCCTCCCTGGCAGAGCATGAGACTCAGAAAGTCCTTGGTCAGACCAAAACATTCTAACCCGTAACTAAAAACATTGGTGTAATCAGTGCTGTTCCCAGGCCGAAAGTCAAAAACACAGCACTGCACCAGCTACTATGAAGGAGAAAAATGACTGCTGCTGCTGAACCCAGGGCACTTGATGTACT
Organism: Amazona ochrocephala; assembly: GCA_039720435.1. Classification (NCBI taxonomy): domain Eukaryota; kingdom Metazoa; phylum Chordata; class Aves; order Psittaciformes; family Psittacidae; genus Amazona; species Amazona ochrocephala. Next base: position 72,228,862 of record CM077879.1, read on the forward strand.
GACATAAGCTTTTCATGCAAACTGTACTCACTTATTTGCAAGGAATTTTTTAGTATTTTTGAAAATTTGTATTTTTATGTCTCTGTTTATTTTGGAGATGGCCAAAGAATTAGACTATCTCAGAGTTTTTCATCTTCGAGGTTTATGCAGGAGTAACAACGTGATTTTGAAAAAGGGTTATCTCACAAAAGATGGATTTAATGAACTTTCTCTTCTGCAGTCTTTTAGGAGCAGATGGGGCAGTCAGTCTTCATTACTTGATGGAAAAGAAAGTGCGTCAATTTTCAGTGCTATTCTTTATTCATGGTGTGGAAAGATGACGTAACTAGGTAAATGGAAGTTTTCTTGGGCAGTCTTTCCCATGTTATGTCTAGGTTCCTTTAAGAAAATTTGCATGTTTCAGTAGTGCTTAGGGTTACAAAAAGAGGCACTTACTCCATTCTACCTTCAATAACTAGAATAAACAACCTAAACCACTTTGCACACATGAAGTTGTACCATTTACTAGGTATTTTAGTACAATCAAACCCTCAGAATAAAGAAGCCCCTGATCTGCCACCTTCTGATAAACTGCAAATCATGATAAAATAAAATAAAGAATACAATATATATAAATGTTTCAAGATAAACCAAGAAACCTGGTTCAATACAAGGAAAGAGATAATGCATACTGTTTGTGATTGTAAAAAATGGCGTATCATTGATACTTTCCCTGTCATGGATGAGGGAAAGAGAGTTAGTGTGTTTGAAAACCTGCCTGAACTTTTTTCTGCCCCATTGTATCAGCTCATTTAGTGATGGTATCTATTTCCCTATTGATCTTTCATCTTTTGCAACTGTAGGTTAGACAAAATGATCTACTAACCAAAAAATTAAGAATTCTATTAAAGCCTGACTTCAATTTCTTCTTTCATACTTAAAAAGCCAAACTCAGTGCTTTGAAACAATAAACAATCTCTGTATAATCATGTAGCACAATTCAGTGTACTAATTTAAAATTTTCCTCCTCAGAATTAACTGAAGGAAAACCTTACAAGCAGCTGACTAGTAAGAAACAATATAACAATATTTGATTAAAATTCATCTCTCTTGAATTTTTAATGTCACTTTTACATTTATATAAACCATTTTTCTTTTTTTAATTAAAATCTGTATTTAATAACAGGGAAAATTATTTTGAATTGAATGGAAGAGACAAAAAGCAATGGAATAAGCAAAAAACACGTGCCATGGACTCTGTATATTCCTTACCCACTTCATTACATTAACGTCCACTTCAAAAGGAAAAGTCAATGACCAAGGAGCACCTCCCGTATGAAGATAGGCTGAGGAAATTGGGGCTGTTCAGCCTGGAGAAGAGAAGGCTGCGTGGAGACCTCATAGCAGCCTTCCAATACCTGAAGGGGGCCTATAGGGATGCTGGGGAGGGACTCTTCATGAGGGACTGTAGTGAGAGGACAAGGGGTAATGGGTTTAAACTTAAACAGGGGAAGTTTAGATTGGATATGAGGAAGAAATTCTTTACTGTGAGGGTGGTGAGGCCCTGGAATGGGTTGCTCAAGGAAGTTGTGAATGCTTCATCCCTGGCGGTGTTCAAGGTGGGGTTGGACATAGCCTTGGATGGCATGGTTTAGTGGGAGGTGTCCCTGCCCATGGCAGGGGAGTTGGAACTAGATGATCTTGAGGTCCTTTCCAACCCTAACTATTCTATGATTCAATGATTCTAAGAAGCAATGGGTAGCAGGTCTGAGAATGGAAGCTCACTCTTATTCCTGCTTTGAATTTAAAAAGAAAAATTAAAAATCTTACATTGAACTAATAAAAAATTTACACAGACACTTGTAAGCCAGAATGAACAATGACATTAGTATTGCTTATTCTACACTTGATGGATAATACCTAGAGATCTTGAAAACTGAACTCTTCCAAAAGATATATTCCTTTGAGAGGGAAGGCATCAAAACAACTTGAATCAAATTCTGGAGGGAAAGGAGAAAAGTAATCCTATTGTATTTATCTAAACCTGTTGTGAACTTGCTGATCACATTTTTAGCTTTCAATTATACATTGCAGGGTTAAAGGCAGATGGAAATTTGCTGAAAAAAAGATATTCTATGTGGAGAAAGATTCTCTTGAGATCTTCTTTTATGGCTTAAGAGAAAACAAGGAGGAAAACCAAGAAAACTGGATCTGCTAACAACCCTATCAGACATATTTTAGACTAGATCTGTGTGCGGATGTGAATTTCTTGAGAGTGCACAACACACCTACCAGTGTGCAGAAACAGAATCTGCTGTAGGTTTCTAGTTGCCTATCTCACAGTTGAAAGATCATTTCTATATGAAAACTTGTAAGGGAGATGAAGTTCCTGCTAATGAAACAGCAGCAGAAAAAAGACTGATGAGGTAACAGTGGAGGGAGCAACTCCCAAGAAGAAAGATAATAGCTAATGTCCTAAAGGACTTGGATGCTTAGGTGCAACACAGCTCTATCTTTAGGACAGGCCTGCATTATACTACACAGAGCTGATCACAAGTCGACTCTCTTGGTGAGTGAAATGTCACAGCACAGGAGTGTGCAGAGTTATCATCTCAGATTCTAGATACAATGGTTTGATAGTACAACACTGGGCCTGAACTAATGATCTCTGCTCATTATCAGGGACAAGTGCCTTCACAGCTTTGGAAAACTTCAAGTCTGCCTTTGAAGAAAGTCCCACAGAATTGAATTCAGGAGGAGGAAGATGAAACTTTGTACTTGAAACAAGCCTGATTTAGTTTAAGGTATCAACCTTTCAATACAACTTTCTCATCGTAAGCTATTTTCCACTGGTACGGGCTGCTCAAGAATAATATTCTATTGTGCAGTTGTGTTTGTTTAGATAGAAGTTGGGAAATTAAACTAATTGACTTAAATAACTAACATGCTCAAAAGCAAATTGATGATTTAAAACTCCAAAGGTGTGAGATTTACTCTTGCCTTTTGAAGTAGCATCTTACATTTAAACTTAAAGAATTAAAAGGTGAACATGTATTACTTTTCTCAATTTTTTCAGTTTAACTATTCCCACAGTTTCATCTAGAAAGTCTGTCACAGATGTCTGAAACTGTTAATTTATTTATATATTTGGTTTTATCTCCAACATGCAGAATAGCAATTTACATAAATTGACTCACTTCTGCATAACACAACTCAGCAGCAAAATGTTTTTCTAAAGGGAAAGAAACAATTTTAAATACTTCAAACAGATGGAAAGGCTACTTATAAAAGGCAATGAACCTTCTGAAGAAGACATCATGATTCATCCCACCAAAACTGAATCTGAACCCATGCTCTTAGCATATTATTCCTGATTTTTCTGGTTAATGGGGAAAAAACCCAGTAGTTGTAGTAAAGACTGGGGGGGGGGGGGGGTGGGGGAGGAGGGGAGAGGAAAGAGTCCTGAGCTCTATTTTGATACTCCTGCTTAGAACAGTCTCACAAATTAGTATAGTAACTTGCCTGACAAGCATGTAACACCCTATTGTATACTCCTGGCAAAAGTTCGAAGTAGACAGAAGAATAACGAAGACCAAAAAAACCTCAAACAAATATAAAGTAAATAGCATCAACTGCTTTTACTAATCCTCTTTGTAGAAGCAATGGATATGCTGCACAAGTATAAGCAGTAAAATGCTGATCTACTTGGGGAATGAAAAACAGCTGCAGAAAAGAGCCTGCATATCTGAAGCAGGGAGCAGAAGGTATTTATGTACATCCTCCAGAAAATCAATATTCTAGGAAAGGGGAGTGGGGAGAGGGAAAGATTAAAAAAAGATGATGTGGCCCACTTCAGCCTGAGTGAAGGCAAGAATTTCTCGTAATTCTAGGTTGTTACCCAAGTCTCAGTAACATTACGGAAATACAGAGCACATACCTTTGCTCTTTAATTCCTCCATGCTGTCATTAAACAATCTTCAACTACCATGTTTTCATTCAAGATTACATGGTGTGCTACTTCTTACACACACACAGAGTATGGGAAAATTATGCATCTAAAGAGAGTTCTTGATTTTTTGCATTATGGCTTAATACCTACTACAGAATCATGGCAATGCATAATTTTTAGGAGCCAGAAGTCAGGTATATTTTATCCTTATTTTAATTATGCATTTAAAGACAGAAGCCTTTTTTTTTAATCAATTTGTAACACATTAATTGAATGAAGCATACATAATACAAGTGAGAACTTATATACATACCAGAAACATCTGCAATTTCAGTGTTTACTTAAGAATAGTAGGTGTAGGAAAATTTTACCCTCTTCACATACCCAAGTATAATTCCAAAATATCTCATGTTGATTGTTGTATTCATGCTTCTCAACAGAAGAGTGAGTCTGCCATGTCTCATATCAACACCATTATGGAAAAAGAGAAAAAAAAAAAAAAAAAAAAAGAATGCTTGCCTTTTGCCCTTTACTGAACTGAATTAAAAAGAGGTTTTTGGTTGTTTTCTTTCAGTGTGAGAACATTAGGTGTTCTGAAACAGAAAGCGTGAAAAGAGGTACCTACAACAACTTTACAATGCAGCATGTGGCATAGAGAGATGTTTGAAATTCTCAGAGCAAAACTATGTATCTTATGAACTTAGTTTTTCCAGGCAGCCTTACTCACCAGGTATCATTAAGTAAATGTCAGAATTACACAAGAGTTACCTATATCAAAAGGGGCAAGTCAAGTAAAGTACTCTTCAAAATGACACTAGCATATCTTTCTTGTGGTTTTTTTCAGTTGAATTCTTGGAAAGTTAGCTTCTGGAAGAGTAGAGAGAAGCACATCGAATATCAATGTGCTAAGACTGTAAAGCTCACAACGCAATAGCTCTGGTATGGAAATTGATAAATACGGATTAGAACTGAAACAGAGCATCTCAATTTTGCTTTGAGAAATTATCAGTAAAGGAGAAAATGACAATGAAAAATCCTGTCCTTCTCTATTGAATTTTAACAATCCTATTTCATTGCAACAATAGCATGATATATATTTAAAAACACCCAAACTTTCAGGTAAATTTAAGGAACAAATGGAGCAGGGAAGGGATGGGACTGGAATCATAAAGCAAAGTCGACCATAACACAGGAAGGGAGCAGAAAGCAGAGGCAGAACAAGGTCAGGAATATCAGCAGACAAAAGATGGAAGGAGACATTTACCACAGAAAGCTTCTATTCCACATTTTGGAATTTCCCAGGGTTTCAAGAGTCACACCATTCCTCTGTTACCTAAGAAACAGGTTTTGGCCTCAGTGGAAAAACGTTCTGCTTGTTCCTAAGATATTAAGAAATGCATGCAAAGGAAGATAAATTACTGACACCCTTTTAGCTTCCACACAGACTTCTTGTTAACTGTTGAGAATATTAGTGCACTCAAGTGTGACAGTAGAAACCTGGACTTTATCCCACGAAGCTACCACTTAACATTGAGTATGTACATAAAACAATGGTATCATAAGAATGCATTAACTCATTTTTCAGGGTGCTTACTCTGAGAGGTAGGTTTGGTCAAACTGGCTATTCACAGTTATGCTGGAAGGCAAGGACAGTTCTTTAAGCATGCAAAATCAATTACTCCTGACAAGTCTTTTCTCTAACTTACTAACTTTTCTAACAAAAATTTTCCAGCTAAATTCTCAGTGTCTCACTTCTACAGCTCTAAGATGAGGGCAGCATTAACTTGCTTAGAAACTCTCTGCTGGAGTTGCTTGTTTGCTGTTCCCTAGAGGCAAGTGTCATTTCATCAACCTTGAAACATGTCAAAGCAGGTGAAATAGATGCCATTCCTCCAGGCAGACATGCTTATGTGTGCACCCAACCCCACAGGTGAGGCCCCATAGACAATATGCCAGGCTCCCCACTGGGTTTCTCTGTTCCTAACACATCCACCTGACCCCCTGGAGAGTGTGATCCATGATCCATACAAAGCTGTAGCTCGTGACTTTTAAACCAGCATCACCCTCTGTGTCTGTGGGATGATAATGATGATACTGTCAATATCTCCACATACGCAGTGCACCCTGTGCAAGGACTCTGACCATGAAAAACAAAGAGCGATCATCTAATTAAAGAAGGTAACATACAAGGAAAGGCCAATTAAGACTGCATGGGAAAAGTCTTCATTCTAGTATATCCTACATTTTAAATGAGCTACTTCACTATATGAATAACATTCTCATAATATTCTTCCCTGAATGTGTATCTCTGTATATTTCATTTATACTACTTACAATTTATACTAAACTATTCTACTTAATAATAATAAACAAAAAAACAACCTATTCTATTAAATATAAAATGGAATCTTTCTGCTCAAATACTTATTAAGTGACAGTAAGTGGAAAAAAAAAATCTAGGGAAGCAATAAAAACTATCTGAAGACTGAATTACAATTTTGTTGGGCTAAAGAAGCAATACAAAAAGAAAAGAATAAAAGATGTGGCATGACAAAATCAAATCGTTGCTGTCCAGAAAAAAGAACCAAGCATAAGATACACACACATAAACAAACAAAAAAGAATCACATTTTTCAATATCCTGCGTCTTTAGGATCAGTAAAAACTACCTAATCAACAGGTAGTTTGGTATTCTTGAGGTGAGCTACTTGTAAAACCACAGACAAGATCACTGTAAAGAAAGCTAAATCTCAGTGGATGAAACAGATTAAAAACTGAATCTGATGTCCCTATCTCTCCAATTACCAACCTAAGTGCTCCAGGAATGGGCATAGGCAGATACGTGACAAGGTTCTGTGTGAGACTGGTAGCATTATCCTGAGCATTTTAGCTCAAACAGAGGAATAAATGAAACAACATCCTCAAAAATAGTAGTATATATAACTGATGGATTGATAGGATTTTTAGCAGACCCAATTGTATACCAAGTCAGTAAAATATCTATCAATATTAGAAGCTGAATATACAAGAATCTTATCTGCCTAGACTTGAAAAAAGCAGAGAACGAGCATTAAACAAGCCTGAATTCACCTGCTATTCTCCATTCTTTTTACATTTACATGAAATCCTAATAACTCTGGAGGCAAGAGATGGAATACATATAACATTCCCCCTGATGAATCCATTATTCACTGTTCAGAATCAGTTGCCAGTGGAAATATCTGCATTAGCAGAGTCTCCTATCAAAACATTTCTGAAGAAAAACTTACAGCTGACCAGATGTTATCTCTAATGAACCAAAATATTTCCTAAACTAAAGCTCCATAGAAAGCAAACATTCTCATTATAGGAATTCCACTTAGTCCCATGAACTTAATGATCCAATAGTCTTTTTACTTATTACTTAAACTTTGTTTCAATAGGAAATACAGTTTGTCCTTTCAAATGTTTCATGTAAGGCTAGTATGTTCGTTTGGGAAAGAAAGAGTTTTTCTTCATAAATATACAAAAAGCAGCCATGCAATTCAAGCCAACATAAAATGCCTAAATCCTATGAAGGTTTAGTGAATGTTCAGTTCTGAGATTTTTATTTCATTTATCAAAACTATGCTATGATTTAGCAGATCTCTTTCACAGCCACTATCTGCTCCAGCTCCCTCTTACCTACCCCCACTCTCACCCCAAATCTGTAATTTCCATGTATTTTGTATCAGTTATCATTGCACACTCCAAGCACACAAACCACTGTTGAAATTACTTCATTTAAGAGAAATGTTCAGCCAGAAGCAGCTGCAGGGATGCAGAAACCACAGGAAGAATAACTGTTTCTGTCAGGGAAACAAATACCTTGCAGTTACTTGCTGTGCTATGTTGAGGGGAAAAGTATACATGTAAGATGTCTATTTTCTGCTCACAGGCTCGAGGCTGCCAAAGAAATATGATCAGGATCTTAGTTTTGGTTTCAGTTATGGTTTAATCTCCCTACAGCAAAATTGGCATAGACTGGCTTTTATTTGTAGATGTTGGGAACTATTGCTGAGAATACTAATAAAGCAATGATGAGTGGCTGTTTTTAAGAGAGAATATTGCTTTGATCTTTATTTTTTAACCTCTCAAGACAACAAATCTAATCCTCACAGCACCATCATAATGCTCTTCCCTTCACCCTCCCCACCATCCTGACACAGAGAGTGGTTGCATCAGTAATTAAAAGCACCAACACCCAGGTGGCATGCAAGGCTTTTGGTACCAGGCTGCTTCTTCCACAGCTAAACAGTAACATTAATCAGGAAGCAACCCAGGCTTCCACCAGAGAAGACTCATGACCTGCCCTATTTGAATTAGTGCTGGATACTTCCCAGATGAGTTTGTAGAGCTGAAGCCTAATTAAAGCATATCCCCTGCATCTTGACTGTGTTCCTGTGTGTCTAGGACAATGAATGAACACACATCTTTTTGGAATAGATCTATAAATAAAAAATAGGAAAAAAAAAAGACTAAAAAAAAAAAACAAAAAAAAAAACCTAAATTATAAGCCTCCTTTTAGATTAACTATCAGTCAGAGTGCAAAGATTTCAGCTTATAGCTGTTGTGATTTGTCTGTCCAAAATGAACCTTGCCACAGAGATGCACTCACAACAGCAGGCTCTGTTAAAAGTTCCTATTTAGCTGCCACTAAAGAACTTCAGAGGAAGAAGCTTTTAGTTCTAGGATCCAACTTGAGGAAGCTGGAGAACTGCTGAAGGTCAAAGCTGCTAGAAACTTTCATGAAATTGCTGAAAAGAGAGATCACCCATCAGCATCTTTACAAACTGCAAAGAAATTTAGCTTTGTTTAAGAAGGGTCCTTCTAAGGAAGAGCCTTCCAGGCTACATACTTAACAGCAAAATAAAGGAAAGATTCAAAGGAGATAAACCAGGATACAATTCTGCAGAAAGTGAAAAAATAATAGGCTCAGAAAGAAAAGATGAAGTTAAATCCATAGCGAAATAAATTTCTGCACTTCATCTGTGCTTACCTGAGCTGGTCTGACCCAAAGTCCCATGCTTTTGCACCCCGTCTTACTCAAATTACAGCTGAACATAGACTACAAACAATTCTACCTGCCCCTCACAACAGGTAAACCCTTCTGCAAAGAATGACAGGCCACATTGTCCATCTGGTATCAATCGTAAGATACTGCAAAAAGCACAGGCAGGATTTGAGGAAGACGCCACCAGTCCAGGCAAAATGCTAGACCTGTCCAGCCTGAAGGAAGCATATTCTCACATGTGCTTTCCATCACAGGTCATAGAATCATAGAATCATGGAATATTTAGGGTTGGAGGGGACCTTAAGCTCATCAAGTGCCCTGGGTTTTGCAGTAGCAGTCATTTTTTCTCCTTCATAGTAGCTGGTGCAGTGTTGTTTTTGACTTTTGGCCTGGCAGCAGCACTGATTACACCAATGTTTTTAGTTGTTGCAGTAATGTTTAGACTGACCAAGGACTTTCTGAGTCTCATGCTCTGCTAGGGAGGAAGGGAAGCCAGGAGGAAGCAAAGACAGGACACCTGACCCAAACTGAACAAAGAGGTATTCCATGCCACAGCACGTCATGCCCAGGATGTAAAAACTAGGGGCAGGAGACCTGGAAGGACGGGGTTCACTGCTCAGTAGGGCTGGGTACAGGTGGTAAGCGATTGTATTCTCTTCCCTTGTATTTCCCTCGTCATTATTATTATTAGTGGTAGCAGCAGTGGTTTGTGTTATACCTTAGTTACTGGACTGTTCTTATCTCAACCCGTGGGAGTTACATTCTTTTGACTCTCCTCCCCATCCCTCTGGGACCAGGGGGGAAGAAAGAGTGGGGAAGAAAGAGGGGGGGGAGTGAGTGAGCGAACTATGTGGCTGACTGGACTTAAATCACGACATCAAGTTCCAGCTGCCCTGTCATGGGCAGGGACACCTCCCACTAAACTGTGTCACACAAGGCTATGTACAACCTGGCCTTGAACACTGCCAGGGATGGAGCATTCACAACTGCCCTGGGCAACCCATTCCAGTGCCTCACCACCCTCACAGTAAAGAATTTCTTCCTCAGATCCAACCTAAACTTCCTCTGTTGAAGTTTGAACCCATTACCCCTTGCCCTCTCACTACAGTCCCTAATGAAGAGTCCCTCCCCAGCATCCTTATAGGCCCCTTCAGATACTGAAAGGCTGCTAGGAGGTCTCCATGCAGCCTTCTCTTCTCCAGGCTGAACAGCCCCAATTTTCTCAGCCTATCTTCATACAGGAGGCGCTCCAGTCACCTGACCATCCTTGTGGCCCTCCTCTGGACTTGGTCCAACAGTTCTACGTCCCTTTTATGCTGAGGATAAGAGAACTGTACACAATACACTTGCCTGTTTCAACTGAGCTGCCACATCACTGACCTAAGAATTAGAAAGCTATGTAAAGAAGTTTGCAAATACAGCACCATAATGTAGCTAACAGCACCTGCATCAGCTAGTCAGTGAGCCCCAAGCATTGAGTACACCTCACGTGCTGCTTCTCATGTCCACCACTGGATGTCCACCAGGAGAGAGGCAGCAAGGAAATTCTGATGGCTCTTTCTCAGGAAAGTCATTTCAGTGGGCTCCAACAGCAGACAGAGACAGTCTCCCCAACCTGCAGGTGCTGTCAGCCTGGAAAACTCCAGGATGGCAGGTCAGGCTTGGCACTGGGACCCTTGTGCTCCCCAGTGTTCAGATCTGGACTGGACAGACTGTCTGGGTATGACGAGCAGCCGGGCACCTGACTTCCAGCCAGAGCACGTGGAGATGCTTGTCCTACTGCTTGGAAGTATGTGGGTGAAGAAAAATGAGTCACATTTTAAAAATTAATTCCATCCCCCTCCTGTATTCTCCCACAAAAAACTGAAGCCTGTGGGACATTGCTCAATGGCACACTGCTCAGTGATGCTCCCTTCACAGGTATCAGAACCACGACTCACAAAAGCTCCTGTGTCTGTAGTGTACGTTGCTCACCTTCAGGAAATCTGAAAGGAGGACACTGAGATGAAAATAGAGCAAGAAGAAAACTTAAGCTGTTTGCTATGGTAAAGTATTCCCTGAGGTGATCAAGGGCAAAAAGGCTGTCATTAGATCAGTTCCGATGTGCTCAAGAATGTACAGATCATAGGTTTATCAGTAAAATTAAGTCTGCCACAATAGCACATAGCACTTGGGAAGCCTGGAGTTGGTAAGCACTTTTTTGGAAAGTGCTATAAACAAAAGCACACTGGAGAAAAACAACACTACCTCATTAGAGATCTGACCTCCAGAACAAGTAAAACTACCTCCTTTACAGTTTTAAAATGACACCATTTAAAACTGTTTTTTGAGCAAGATTTGGTTTGGGTTTAAAAAAAAATTAAAAAAAAAAGTATTTTCTTGCATCACGGTTGTTTCCAACCTGGCATTAAAGGGTTTCTAAATGACCTGATTTCTAAACCAAGATATATTAATTTAAAACTATAAAGCTTTGGTCCTTTAGTTTCAGGCCTTCAGGGAGCCTTTGCAGTTACTCTTTTCTCAGAAGTATGGGTGCTCCATCTGAATTTTTACTCCAAAGAAGGGAAGGAAAAAAAATTGTCTTTTAGTAAGAGAATTTACAAGTTTGTCCCTTAATTCGTTTTAAGTTCTAGTCCTAGCTCCTACAAACTTGCTCCTCCTTAATAGTGTTTGTGTGCACAGATTTTTAATTTGTTTCATTTAATTTAATTGTATTTGACATTTTACTGAAGAAAGTGTTAAAAAAAGCTAATTAAAAATTCATTACTGTCATCTGGAAAACAGCAATGCAATTTCTATTTAGAGTGCACATTTTTAACAGCAGCAGTTTTGATACCAAAAGTTTTTTTGAAGTATCTATAATGTCATGACAACCTGGTATTTATATTGCATACAAATTCAATTATTTAATAGCTTTGAATGTACTATCTGTAAAGCCCCATTAAATAATTTTGTTAAACAAAAAAAACCTTTGTCTATACATGTACATTTTCAAAATAATTCTTGATTGTGTATTACCATTTGTAATTCATAGAGCAATATCCTTTTTAACCCTTGATTTAATTTTCTAACTTTGCTTTTGGTAAACTAGCTAAATATCAGAGCTTTAAAAACAAGCTTAACTATTATTTTGAGGAGCTGTCCTGGTTTCAAGCTGATTAAGTTAATTTTCTTCATAGTAGCTGGCAGAGTGATGTGGTTTAGTATGAGAATAACATTAGTAACACACTGATGATTTTAATCATAGAATACAAGATTGGGAGGGACCTCAAGGATCATCTGGTCCAACACTGCATAAGTACAGTGTAGACTAGACGTCCCAACACACTGTTCAGCTGAATCTTAAATGTATCCAATGCTGGGGAACCCACCACTTCCCTGGGGAGATTATTTCAATGGTTGATTGCTCTCATTGTGAAAAATTTTCCTCGTGTCTAACCAGAATCTGCCAGGGAGTAACTTGTGACCATCAACCCTTGTCTTTTCCATGCTACTCACTATGAGATGGGAATCTTCGTTGTCTTTGTAGCTACTGTTTAAATACTGGAACATGGTGATAAGGTCCTCCCTGAACCTTCTTTTCTCTAGGCTGAACAAACCCAGGTCTCTCAGCACTTCCTCATACAGCTGTTGCCAAGTGGTGTTGATACTAAGTCAAGGACTTTTCAGCTTCTCATGTCCTGACAGTGAGAAGGCTGGAGCCAAAAGAAGCCAAAATACAGCAGACATAGGACAGATGACCCAAACTGGCCAAAGGGATATTTCATACCATAGAACATCATGCTCAGTATAGAAACTGGGAAGAGTTGGCTGGGAGCCACCAAACGCTGCTTGGAGACAGGCTGGGCATCAATCAGAGGATGGTGAGCAAATATATTGTGCACCATTGGCTGCTGGTTGGGGTTTCTTAGTTCTCTCTCACTCTCATTATCTCCCTTTTCATCATTATTATTATTAATAGTAGTAGTAATATATTTTACTTCAGCTCAATTATTAAACTCTTCTTACCTCAACCTGGTGGTTTTACCTTTTTCTGATCCTCCTCCCCATCGCACTGGGGTGGGGGAAATGAGCAAACGGCTGTGCAGTACTTGCTTACTGGCTGGGGTTAAACCATGACAGGAGGTAAGATACAGAGTTGAATACTTGTGTTATTACTGAATTTTCCAATTACATCAATATTTGCCAAGGAAATATAGCAATGTATCCCTGTAATCTTCATATACTGTTAGAGTCTCACTCATGTAAACACACAGCAAAAAATGTACCCATGCTACTTGGATTACTCAAAAAAAATGTAATTCAATACCATGTAGGTGGCAATATTGTCTGTATTATTAATGAATCAAACACTGACCTATTTTTATGTTTTCACCATATTATGATAGCATCAGAACATACAATTAGATAATGATGTTTCTTGATTAAATTCAATGTTCTGAATAAAGTTCATGGACTCTTTCTCTGTATTTTTTAGGAACTCAATCTGTGATAACCTTTATTCTCTCAATGGATCACTTTACCAGTCGTTACTCTTGTTTGCCCCAGAGCAAACCTCTGTATTTTCCGAAGGTTAGGCCTTCTATATTGCATGAACATTCCCACAACCTTCTCTGGCAGTTGAATCTTTCTATTTTTCCCTCACTTTATGTGAAATATGTATTTAAATGAGTGATTTCAGTGTTTGAATATATAAATTTATGTTAAACTGCTAAGGAAAAAACTAGGCTGAAATCGGTATGCACAGGAAAGCAGGTAATCTTATCTAACCTTTCTCATATGATATATAAGTACACATGTATATGTGAATCTGCTAATGTAATGAGGAACTTATGCTAAGGAACGCTTTTTCTGAGGAATATCTTCATCACACTGCAGTCACTCACTCTGACAATACTTCTAGACCAAAATCTAACTGGAATGGAAAGAACTTAAGGAAGGTAACCTGAAATTCATCGGAGTAGGTCAGAATACTGCTTAAGGTATGCTGCTGCCTAAGCCGCACTGTCACTGCTTAAAAAATTTTTGAAACAGCTCTCAGGATGGGAAAATCATGCAGTCTTGTGCATGCCTGTTTCAATACATTTCTTTTCACATCAGTTTAATACAAATTGATTTTTATATCCAAATGCCATCACTAACATTTTCAACATTATTTCCCAACAGGGCAATGTATGCGACATGCAAGTTTAGAATAACACGGCAGTATTAAAGAAAATGTGATTTCAAGTTCAGTCCCAAGGTATATTCAAAACAAGCAAGGAGCTTGTTTTTAAACTATCTCAAGTATAGGAATATTGTGTAAGTAAAATGTTACTGAACTATGTTTAACAAGAGGAAGTAGGATAGTATGTTTCAGAAAATTTAGTTATTAAAAAGCATTTTTTACAAAGAACTTCTTCAGCTATCTGTCTTCGGGATTTGGGCATCAGATGCTGAAGAGAAATCATCTGCTTCCTCTATGCATGGATGTAATACCTGAATAACACAATTCACTGTAACTCAATATTATAATTTTGTCATTTGGCTAGACATGAGAAAACAATCTGTGGCGATTAATTCTCATATAGGTACTGCTGTTACTACATTACCTATTTCAATACTTATTTATTCTAAATAATTCTAAAATGTTTTATTTGAAAAATTTGCACCCCTTACCCCCTTCCACATGTGTCTTATTTTGGCAAATTATTTTACATACAAACTGTATTAGGAATAAGAAGTACTACATCAGGTTAAGCAGTTAAAATTATCCGACATTTATAAAAATTAAAATTTATTTTTTAGGTGTGAATTTTGAAAAGAAAAAAAAAGGTAGCTAGCTTTATTAATTGAAGCATTTTGGGTAATTAAACTTATACGAACTCAGTGTTTTTCAAGCAACCAGCAGGTTTGCAATACTTCAAGGAGAATACCCTTCCCTCTGTATATCATATCACCTCCTAGTATTACTATTTTCTTTCATATGATTAAAGTGTTGTTAAAAAGGCCCTATCTGCATGAAGTACTACTGACTAATTATTGTAAAGTGCATTCTGATTTGTGGATTGAAAGTACTGCAGGCCATAATTACAAGGTCTGCTGTCATGGTTTAAGCTCAGTCAGCCATGCAGCCACTCTCTCACTCCCCCCCCTTCCTCCGCCCTACTCCTGGAGGGATGGGGAGGAGAATCAAAAGCATGTAACTCCCACAGGTTGAGATAAGAACAGTTCAGTAACTAAGGTACAACACAATCCACTGCTGCTACCACCAATAATAATAATGATAAGGGAAATAACAAGGGAAGCAAATACAATCGCTCACCACCCGCTGACTGATACCCAGCCCAACCTGAGCAGTGATCTACCCCTTCCGGGTAACTGCCCCCAGTTTATATACTGGGCATGACGTGTTGTGGTATGGAATACCTCTTTGGTTTGATTGCGTCAGTTGTCCTGTCTTTGCTCCCTCCCAGCTTCCCCTCCTCCCTGGCAGAACATGAGACTCAGCAAGTCCTTGGCCAGACTAAACATTACTGAGCAGCAACTAAAAACATTGGTGTTATCAGTGCTGTTCCTAGGCTGAAAATCAAAAACAGAGTACTGCACCAGCTACTAAGATGGAGAAAAATGACTGCTACTGCTGAACACAGGACATCTGCTTAGCCAAAAGTTTAGCATCCTTGAAGGAATATTCAGGCATGTTTCAATGATTTTAAACATGAAAAGTAGAGGACTGGATTTGTTTTGAATGTGGTCTAAAATATTCATATTCTTTCTTTCGACTACTACATGAAGTGTTTTATTTTCCCTATTACAGAAGCACATTGATATGAAAAGTTTTTCATCTTTTCAAATTTTTTAAATGACAGCATTTTTATCTGGCACTTCCATTTAGAAGCAAGTGAAAGTTTACCAGAAGAATATAGCATAGCTACATATTTAATACTGTCCCAAGTTATTAAAATCAATTACTTAAATACAGAATTTGCTTGCATTAATTTGTGAAACATGAAAGAAATTTCAGATTCCAGAGAAGGAAGCATGGCTACTTTAGGTAGAATGCTCCCTGTATGCACATTAAATCCAGACAGTTCACGTACCTACACACATGCAGATGCAACACTAGCAAGCAAAACAAACATTTTATTAACAGAAGTTAGTGAAATATCTTAACAAGACTCCTTCTAAGTACAAACTACAACTCCAAATTCTGAACTTCTTAATAAACACAGATCTCCTGATATGTGTGCATTAGCAGAAAAGGTACTGATGACCTAAAAAGGCTCAATGAATTAAATTAGAAGCACTCAGAATCATAAGAACTATTGTCTTAATACTCATCTTTTCTCACACCATTCAAATGATAAAGCACCAATAAGAATGCACCTTCCACATGAACATCTTGTTTCAACAAATCATTTTAAACAAGAACTGCATCCCAAATAAAAGCAAAAAAGAAATGATAAAATTATGGCAACTGGAAAAGAAATTGTCCCCAAACAGAAAGATCAAATACACTAGCAAATATTTATTACCCTTGCATCCTAGTACAATGCTAATTCCACTTTTCATACTCTTGATATTCCACATCTGAATCACCCACTGGGGCCACTTCCATCCAGCTGCAGTGTAATGTTTCATCAACTTCTGTAACCTACTACAACTCTATAACTCAACCTGATCTCAGCCATCAAGGAGCTGAGCACCCCCACTCTAAATGTTTCAAGTATGAATACAGCTGCAGTTAACATACCTTTCTGAAGATGGCAACTTCTCATTTAAATACAGTATCACAAGCCTACATGTAAAATTCAGGTTAGTCTTACCGGGAAAAACATTCGTTTGCCCTAGACAAAGTCTGGACAAAATTATAAAAGTAAATTTAAAAATATAATATGTGAATGGAACTGTAGCCCACTATGACTTCAGCTACTGCTACTGTAATCCCAGTCTGGAAATAAAGGCCAGTAACTTTCCTTTAGATACCTCCTGACAGAGCTGCATCATCCTATGGAGTTTACAGATATACATGGTCACGAGATGCAACTATTTCACAGACTCATAACAGCTACAAAGATACAGTTATAGCTGAATAGTAAGCAGCCCACTGAAAGGGTTTGAAAAAAAATGTATTTTAACCTGCAGGCACAGAATTAAACAACCCTAGCACCCTTACAATGGCTAATTCTCTCAAATAAGTCAGACATATCTGCATCACTTAAAAGTTTCGGTTTAGAGGATGCAAAACTTAAGTCAACCTGTAAAAACATATCCACAGCTGAACACAACATTCCTGTTTTTTCACCCTGGGAAATTCTGTGGTAAATTCATGTCTCTGGTCAATAGAGAAAGGTCAACACTTCCTGAGAGCCTCTAAAAAGCAATCCAGATGCTCTAAATAAACTGCTGAGATAAAATGGAAGCCATAAAGATACAATTAGGAAACAGCAGGTTCAGGAACACTGGTAGAATTCAGGCCATTTGAATACAGCTACATTTTTCATTTGAGTACATTTGATCTCTATTTAAAGCTGCAGTAAAATAGATCCAATGACTATGCAAGTTAAGTTAATTCTGACTGCATTTTTTCCAAGTTATTTGATGCAGGCTGGTAGGCCACGATTTTTATCTATAAAAAAGTGTATTCCTATATGCTTTATGTCAAATGAGCTTTCAGGTGATAAACGCCAAGAATTTTACACGCATATGGTAAATTCAGAAGGCTTTTCTTTGTAAATCCTCAGCTTGCAGTACCAAAGCAATGCACATTCCTTGAGATTTATCCTTCTTAAACTGCCACATGCATTTCTCTATCACAGACCACAACACCAAGGGAAATTTTCAGTGGAAAGTCCTGAACATAGGAAAGGAAGGGCAAGTTATAAGATTTGATGTACAGTAGAAAATGTCTTCACAAAATTTGTATTTACTCCATTTAATTCTTTCTTGTTCTAAAGCAGAGAATTATGGACTTAAGCAGAGGAATTAAGGCTTATACACACACACACACATTTGAAACAAATACTATTTTCTATATATTAAACTAGAGCAAATCTAAACAACCTAAAAATTCCACTGTAGATCTACTGCTGCATGGCATTAAAAGCCTCTTACTTAGTAATCACAGTCACAAGCCTATCTATTATCCTAAAAGGTACCTCAGTTATTAACCCTAGAACAATACTGTGTGCACTTTCTTGCACACAGTGCTAAAGAGACTCACTGGAATGGAGAACAAACAAGTGTGACATTATCTGTGCCAAAAACATAGAGGTTTTTTTCTTCCCTATACTTTTAGAGCACCACTTTTGGCTTAGATGGTTTTCTTTTGCTTAGCTTTCTTTTTCTTAAGCAGGCCCCAAGTTAATTACTGTCTTTCAAAAAGGCAGCAGTGGGTTACTTTTTTGTTTAAAAAGTGTAAACAAACCATTGTAATTCAAGTGCAAATAAAATCACACTGAGTGTTACAAGAGGTCATCAGATGACCTTTAATGCCAAGCCCAGTCATTGTCCCATAGCCTCTGAACCTCAAACAAAGGAAACAAACAAATCAAACCAACCAAAAAAAAAAAAAAAAAAAAAAAAAAAAAAAAAAAAAAGACAATTCAGAAAACCGTTGTTTTTTTTTTTTGTAATCTTACTAGAGGTTACACACGAATATTGTCCTGCGTGCATTCAGAAACCTTACCCACATCAGAAGAGCTGCCATGGGCTTTCTCTGGTATTTCTTCAGGTGAAAGTTGCATGTGAATTCTTAGCAGAGCTCAGTTGCTTGATTTTAAGATCACACTTCAGGACAACTGAGTATCCTGGTGCCTAAGGCAAGAAGTCTAGAACTTGAAAGACTGCATAAGTTTTCCATGTTCAAGGCCAGGGTAAATGGGACTTTGAGCAACCTGGCCTAGTAGAAAGTGTCCCTGCCCATGGCAGGGGTTGGAATCAGATGACCTTTAAGGTCCCTTCTGATCCAAAGCATTCTATGATTCTACAACTAAGTTAGAGGAGCTCAGCCCTACCTTGGGTGTAGCTTCTGAATACGCACTAGGACATACAACATACGTATGTTCTAGGAAGAAAGCAAAACATCAGGCTATGCCAGGTATAGTGGGACATTTTAAAGACTAATCAACTAGGACACACATTTAATTTTCCCACTTTACAGATGATACAAAATATTACTTACAAGAGGAGGGGGAGAAGTAAAGCTGCTGCACAGACAAAAAAACTGTTAGTATCCTTCAGTTGTTAAGTCGATTTCCCAAGACAACATGCTTTGTTATCATCTTAACACTGTAACTCATAGCAGATTAGAAAAGACAGCACACTAAAAAAGACACGCAGGGAAGGGGATGAAGGGAGAATACAACATGACTGTGCTTTTGTTCCAGTTGTTATTATTCCACTGGATAAGCATTAGCACCCACAAGTTTCATTCACTTTTGAGCCCTGCCATCAAGGGCTTTGATAATTTGGCAGTCGTTAGAAAAGTTCCAAACAAAGCAAACTTAACCTAAAATCGCATATATTTAAAGCAATAGTTTATTCAATAAAATACCTGAGCACATCTATTTATAAAAAAAAAAATCCCTAAATTCATTTTTATTACATATTGCTACATTCTTTAATTGCATTGACAGCTTCTGTAGCACAGATTTGAGACAACTACTAATAATGAAGTCTTCACACTCTCCTGCTTGTCCTACAGATCTCACCAAAGAATCAGTCTCTTCATTAAAATATTGATTGTATTCTAGCAGCTCTAATTAAAAGTTTTCTTTTTTATAAATATTCTCAACATTGGGAAACACATACATACTTCTCAAATACAAGCTAACTAAAAAGAATACAAATATTTGTGTAATAACAAGCTCCAAAATCTGCTGAAATTACATTTTTATATAGACAAATGATGCACAACTGACAGGAGCATTAATTGACCCAAATATTTCCCATTTCTGAAGGAGTTCATTTGGTGGAACCACTATCAAATGTAATTCTATAATGGTTAAACTAGAGGGCATTTCAAGGCAGCAGACTGATCTGAGTGGTCGTTTTTTTCTTGCTTCTAACGTAAACAGTAAATAATATTCGTATGGTAGTGTGCTTGCATGCTTTGTACTTGAAATGTAATACAATGAGCACCTGTATTCTGAAGTAAAACAAGAACCCCTTTTCTTCCTGAGTACAGTTTTAAAATAGTAAGATTAAATAAATATGTGAAGCTATAAAAAGATGGTGATCCTAGCAGGACTTCTGCATTTACTCTTTCTCCATTTAATTGCCCATGTGCAACAACAGAAGCTATATCCATCTGAAAAGCTTTCTGAATCCCTGATTGCAAGGTAATTAATATTCATGGTAGGATGTACATGTTTTCTTCAAAAAAAAAAATCTTTTCCTCTTCTAATTTTTGACTGAAGGTTCATTAATATTTCTTTTTCTCAAGATTCCCATCCACAATATGGCTCAACATAAACCCAACAGGATTGCTTTAATAGTATCTAAGCAACATTACAGATCTTATTTCATGTATTTCTCTAATAAAATCTTACAACTTTCAATATCTGCAAAGGTAAAAATTGAATGCACCCAAGACACTGCTTCCTAATAGAACAAGAGATTTCAAACTAGCAGAAGGTGATAATAGGGAAGAAAATACAGTTACCTCAGACATCTGTATTAGCTGTAGTGCTTTAATGTGGAAAACTGAAATTCTTCCCCAGCTTGCAAACAACATCAAATACAAAACCACTACAAATTTGAAACATCAAAGTATGCCTCCTTAATGCCTGGCTTCTTGATAGAATGTCTTCCTTTGTGTCCCACGCATACATCCATGTTTAAAACGTGGCTTGTATACATGTGCATAAGTACAGAAGTCTGCAAAAAATCAACCAGATTCTTGTCCCTGATCACAAACTGCTGTGAGGTGGTAGCTCAGGCCAAAACCAGACAAACCAGCCCCTCTCTGAAAATACAACTTCCTGGGCTAAAGCAAAAGAAAGTGAAACACTTCCACAGAGCCAGTCTTCTTTTACTAGCAAAACCAATACATTTCTTCATTCAAATCTGATACTGAATTTTGCTCTGTTTCACACAGATGCCATGACCTGGGTTTTCCTTTCCTCAAAAAAAAAAAAGAAGAAATGGGAAAATACTCCCTGACAGTACAGAGGAGAGCTAAAAACTGGGAAATCAGGGAACAGCTGTCAAATTAACAGGAGGAAAATGGACATCAGAAAAGGAGGACCTCAACTAAAGGAGTTCCACTTCAAACTAAAACTATTCTAAATGGTTTCCTGTACTTCTAGTTGTACAACTTTGGTTTTAAGAGTTTCACGACCAGAATGTTGATCAGATTACTGCCAGTCAAAATACCCTGGCATGTTGGATGAGAGTCCATCTTTTCCTTCCCCCTCTACCATGTCTCACTTCTTCCTTTAGTGAATACCAAATTTTTTCCCCTGGCAAAAGGGAAGTGTTTCGCTGAAATAGCTTTACATTTTTATTTAACAAAACTCTTCATACTGTTTATAAAAACACTGCGGGTTCTGTGAAACTCCAAATTATATTTCCTCTAGCCTAAAATGACTTAACTTAAAATACATTTTTCTGATAGCTCTCCAGCTGACAAACACTTTTCTTTTTTTTATATAATTCCAGACACAGGGACCCAAAAGGGCTTTTATTTAACAACAGCTCAAAAATTACCTTTTCTAACTTCCCATCTCTCCACTATTGTTTCTGGCATATTAGTTTTCAAGGTCTCAAAGTTCACAGCAGGTTTTTTGCAAGAACAGTGATAAAGTGCTTGCATTATGAATAGTAATTTTATTCCCCACTACTGTAGCTGAATGCAGTGACATACAGGCTACCTGGTTTCAATATTCCATTGCAAATTCCTCACGGTTCTGT
Organism: Amazona ochrocephala; assembly: GCA_039720435.1. Lineage (NCBI taxonomy): Eukaryota > Metazoa > Chordata > Aves > Psittaciformes > Psittacidae > Amazona > Amazona ochrocephala. Next base: position 72,250,719 of record CM077879.1, read on the forward strand.
GTCAGCAGCAGCATATTTAGCAACCTTGAAGAAACCTTTTATTTATGCTGATGGTTTTATTTATTTAAAAACCATCCTCATCAGGGTAGCCACAAGACATGCAAGGACTCACAGACAGGAAGATACAGCGGTGTGGTAAATACTCTCAAACTCTCAACAGCTGCTATATCAGATTAAAAACCAGCATAGTTTCAAATGTTAGTTAGATACTGTATATTATCAAGGCAAGCACAATACATCATTATTCTGCTACAAATGTCTTTTGATCTACGATGTGAATATCTGAAGGGTCTTGCAAACATGAACACTAGCTTGCTCCTGCTTAGTTGGTGTTAATTAATTAAATATTGTTACACTGAGCTACTGCTATCTCTGATTTAACATCTGAAGCAGATGCTCTTTTTATAGAGATTACAACTTCTGGTTATACACATATGTAATTTCAGGTTTATGTAGTTGCATAGAAACACATGATCTTTCCAAAATGTTAATTTAAAAGAAAAAATTTCACTGAAATTTCATTAAAAAGAAGCTAGATCTACTGAAGTTATTTTGTTTCAGTCAGCAAATGTAGCAATTTTATGCTTGAGCCAAACCTCACAAATGAGACAGGATGAATTTGCCTAAAGCGAAAAATATTCAGTAAGATTCGTAGACTCACAGAATGGTTTTGGTTGGAAGGAACCTTAAAGATCATCTAGTTCCAAACCCCCTGCAACTAGACCAGGTTGCTCAAAGCCCCATCCAACCTATATATTTTCCAAGTAAACAGTATATACTGGAAATAATACATCAGTCTCCACAAACTATATAGTTAAAGCTATTACTCTAAAAAGTTGTTTTAATTTTACAGATTTAATTTTTGTGATTCAGATACAACTTCACAACACTTTCTCCCAAGTATACTGCCTAAAACCACATGTATTTGTAGTTTGAAATACAAAACATCAGGAGTTTTATACTAACTTCCAGCTAATATAAAATGAGAAATTCTTGAGACAAATGACATTTTTTAACTCAATCAGACCTTCTTAAAATAGCATCTTCTGTTAATACGAAGAAGTCGCCATAAGGAAATATCTCTGAACATATGTCATACACAAACATTTATTACTAAATTTCAGAATTTATCCTTTTAAGACATTTTCATAGATTTCTAGATTTTTTCAGACAGTAAACTTTCACTGCTCTGAAGTTAGACAACAAAAAAATTCAGTAGAAAGCCATTTGTTGTATTTCCATTGTTGATGCTCTAAATAAGCAGCACAGATTGAAAAAAAGTATCTAGTTCCTGAATGCTGAATTATTTCTTTAAGCTATAGTTACGTCTCAAACCCTAATATTGCTAACTTTATTACAGGAAGCAACTTTATACTGAAATCAGCTGAGTTTCAACTTGTTACAACTCCTTAGGAATGCTTATTTTTTAATGTAGTATAATTTGTATTGGATCTATGACAGTTCAATAATTCTAATACATCCAAATTCAGTTCAACTGAATGGACAAGGCAGCAGGTAAGAAGGGTTTCAGCTCTATGGAAGCCTTCATGACTCCTGCATTCATGCAGCAAAGTATCAAAGCTGCAGCTAATTTAAATGGATGGAATTGCACAATATCTAAATGAACATATTCTTTGATCAGAGAGTGACAGGCTTTGAATATATTATCTACAGTAACAGTGAGGATACTGTTGCTCTTCCTTGTGATTGATGGGCTCTGTCAGTTAACATGCCTAATTTCACATTCTGAAGCTCTGATGGCTTCCCAAATTAGGCAGTGTGGAAAAAGCATTAACTGAAGCAGGTTATTCTGTTCATCCACCTGTTACAGAAAGTAAAAATAAATACTGAACTGTCTAGGCAGAGAAAATTCACTAGCCAAGTTTTAGCATATAACAGAAATGAATGAGAATGAGTTCTCTCAACTGTGATATCTACGTTTAGAAGTTCTTTCATAACAGTACATTTTGGCTGCCTCTAGCCCACTAGAAATAATCTAAAATTACATTCGCAAGGTTCAAAGAATTTTTACTCAAGAGCTGGAACCCAAATTTAGGAATGCTAAATACTTGCCCTGAATCACAACACAAGCTCTAATTTTAAATATTGAGAATATTATGAAAAGTTCTGAATATATAAATGTGCCCTGGGAAATTCATGACATAAGGTTTAACTGAAACTTTGTGAACAATTTGTTTAACAAACCTCCCAGATAAATTCAGATGACCACATTTTTCAACATGAGGGTCATGAGACACTGGCACAGGCTGCCCAGAGAAATTGTGGCTGCCCCATCCCTGGCAGTCTTCAAGGCCAGGCTGGATGGGGCTTTGAGCAAATTGGTCTAGTGGAAGACCAATTTTAACCAATCCAGGCCTAGTTACGTTTTTGTATTTCTTGTGTGGGATATTTCAGATTTGAACAGAAACTGACAAAACCCACAGATGTTAGATGTGCAGTAAGGTATGTTCTGGTATAAATCCAGACTTTACAAGAGCCAGAGAAACTGTACATTTAGATGCATGGTCATATTCCTTAATAATGAATATGAGTTTGGGACTTCTATAGTGCCTACAAACTGTAAAATTTGCATTTCACTGAAGCAAAATGAACATCACATTAAGTTTCTGTGTTTTTCTTACCCAGACATATTTCTTGTACAGTATGTTCATAAAGCTGGCTTAACCTATAATCACTAGTTTAACATATAATAATTTTGGTGTCACTTGCCCTTCTGAAAACTTCTTAAAATGCAAATATACTTGCATGAACAACATCTTTTCCCCATCACATTTTATATTAATCATCACGACTAGCAATAAAAACATCACATTAATCATTAGAAACAAGTTAAAAATACAATATTATTTCAGGGAAAAGGACAAGGAAGGGATAGATAGGAAGATTTGGGGTCTTTGACAATAAGGAAGGATAATTAGAGATTATTAACATACTCCAGTTTTCTCCCCCTCCAGTGAAATTCTTGTAGAAATAGGTCAAACCAGATTGATTTTGCAGTAGCTTGGAGCTGTTTTCACACCACATGCCCATCTTTCTGAAGGGCAGAAGTACAATCTAAGTGCTGAAAAAGTATTTACAGAGGGCAGAGTAAAGTAGATTTTTCAGACATACAAGAGCTAAGCAAAAGTAATCTATCTGCGCAACTCCAGTACTGCATCTGCAGTACCAGGCTAAGGAAAGTTGATCTCCCACCATGAATAGGGTCGAATAGCCAATCTCCTAGCAAATATCTCCATATGCAAATATATTTATTTTTACACTACTTTACCCTCAGAAATTTTCCTAAAGATTTTTAGATGTCTTTCCACATTACTCCAGATCAGGGAAACTATCTGAAAATTGAGATGCCAGGATTAAAGAAAAAGTGCAGGTAGACCATTTAGGCCAGAAGAATTAAACTACTTAGGTCAGAACAACCACTGTGCAGGTACAGGGTGAAATACCAGTGTAAGAGACAATTTCTTTTCTGGAAGTTACCCATGGGATATAATGGATTATGTGTGAGACAAGCTGTGGTGAAAAAAGGCCAAACTTTTCTCTGAATGTACAGGCAAAGACTGCATTCAATTTTGGATACTGCACATCAAGGCTGACACAAAGAAACAGGACACAGTCCAAGAAAAGTCCAAGAAAATAATCAGAGGCCTAGAAAATAAGATCTCACAGATTGCACACACTGGAGTTATTCATAACAAGAGGATAGAGCAATAAGGAAGATACTGATATTAAAAAAAATGAAAAGCCACAGAGGAAAGGAATATATGTTTTCAGTGACAATGGTGAGTGGTTCTAGAACTGAAGAGCTTAAGAAGATTTAAATTAGATGATGATTGAATAAAAGAAAGTCAAAGTTCCCACTTCAAAATAATCTATTTCGACATAAGATGAACTACACGCAACTGCCTCAAAGCGAGCAAGCAAAACACATTCCCAGTTTCTAAGCAAACAGAATAACTTATTTTTGTGAATTTCAACACACTAAGTATTTTTAATTAGAACATGATGCATATTGCAACTTGTAACAAGACAGCTCTGTCTAAAATGATGACTAAAACTTGAATACTTGCCACAGTAATTTGCCACACTTAAATTGCCTAGTGATATAGCAGGAGAAAGGCAAACAAACAGAAGATGAAATAAATGCCTTGAAAACTTTCAGATATGGTAGAAAGGATATGAGGAATACAGACAGGGTTTTGGAAACTATCTTCTGGTAGCAATACAGTCATGACCTTTCTTTCACGTAGCTGGGTTATTACATTAGTGCTTAAAGGGTGTAGTCAAACTGAAGACAATGAAAGTATTGCCTGATTAAGGACACAAGAAGATTGAAATAATAGTAATTAAAATCAAGGCCCTAGTACTCAACATACTTCATCTCATTTGGACTAATCAAAGTGGCAGAATGAAACACTTGTTCTTGCAGTATCAATGATTAGGTGCATATATAAAGTAATTCTTAAAATAAACTCTAGTATGTGTAAAATATTGAGAAGGTAACAGAGATGAGATTAGAAAACAGGCTTCAATGATCACTGCAATACTTGAGCTTGGAAAAGTATATACTTCAGACTAATATTAAAGGTTGATTTGCTCATTACATTATTTGACTGGCTGTAAATATTAACAGAATGTTAATTAAAAAAATACTCATTACAATCATCTAACTTACATTTTCAAATGTTGTTCTACATAAATTTCCTCATTGTGATACAACTTGCTCTTGACTGGTTTTTGTTATATTTGCTGAAAATCTAAGTACCAATAAATAAGATTTCTTTTTTCCCACACCAGTGGTATACTATTTAAGAATTCTGTGTATTATTCATGTAGTCCATTGTCCTGGTGTCCTGGGTTCAGCAGTAGCAGCCATTTTTTTCTCCTTCTTAGTAGCTGGTGTAGTGCTGTGTTTTTGACTTTCAGCCTGGGAACAGTGCTGATAACACCAATGTTTTCAGCTACTGCTCAAAGACTGTTTAGTCTGGCCAAGGACTTTCTGAGTCTCATGCTCTGCCAGGGAGGAGAGGAAGCTGGGAGGAAGCAGAGACAGGACACCTGACCCAAACTAACCAAAGAGGCATTCCACACCACAGCTCGTCATGCCCAGGATGTAAAAAACTGGGGGCAGTTACCCGGAAAGGTTAGATCACTGCTCAGTCGGGCTTGGTATCAGTCAGCGGGTGGTGAGCAGTTGTATTCTCTTCCTTTGTTATTTCCCTTATCATTATTATTATTGGTGGTAGCAGCAGTGGTTTGTGTTACACCTTAGTTACTGGACAGTTCTTATCTCAAACTGTGGGAGTTACATTTTTTCGATTCTCCTCCCCATCCCTCCAGGAACAGGGGGGAGGAAGGGGGGAGGGGAGCTAATGAACTGTGTGGCTGATTTACAGCTGGGCTTTAACCACAACAGTTCTTTGTGGCATCCAACATGGGGCCCGAAGGGTTGAGATAACGAAAGATCTGACCAGAGCGTGTCTAATATTTGTGGTAAGCATTCATTGTTTCAGATTTATACTCACTCGTCACAACGCTGATTTATTGGCTCTCAAAGTTGTTGCTCTTGAGCTCACAGTTTCAGCATGTCGTATGTAACTTACAGCCAGTATTTGCTGTGTTAATGTTTATCAGATGGGGGTCTTGGGCTAAGGACCTTGTTTCACTGTACTTTATGTTAATGACTTGTAATATAACAGAACCATTGGTCGTGAAACTGATCTGGCTTGTGTTCCCAGTGTGGTCACCACCTCTATACTTTGGGAGGTATATAATAGAAGTGCTTAGCAATTGCACAAAATATTTCTCCTTCTGTGGTGGTCAACCTGTGAAGGACACATTCTTTTATGCACCCAGGCACCCACCACACCGTTTACAGCATCATTTAAGAGTTTTGAAGGATTTGAATGGCCTTTAAGTACCCTTGAGATCTGCTTGCTGATTGTGATGGGGATCGCTATGCTGGCGTGCATACCAAGTGTGTTTTACCCATGACCATTTCACCTGGTCCCGAGAGTTATGCAGAGTTGGGTTTGGGCCTTGTCTAGGGTTAGACGACGATATAGGAGGTCCAAGAGATTTTCCCCGAGGTACGGAATATGCAAAAAGATTTTACCCATCAAACAGGGGAGCACATCATCACCTGGTTGCTCTGATGCTGGGACAATGGGGCCGACGGTTACGAACTAAAATGTAGACAAGCCAAGCAGCTGGGATCACTTGCTAGAGAAGGGAGAATTGACAAAGCAATTGCAAGAGAGAAACGGTCCCTCCGCCTTAGGAGGCGGCTCTTGGCAGCTGTGAAAGAAAGGTTTCCATACAAGGACGATGTTATGAGTCATTTGGCCAATTGGACCACTCTAAAGAAAGGCATTCAATCTCTGAGGGAATCAGAGATGATGCCACTGCGGAGATGATCTATCACATCAAGCCGAATGACAGGGATATACCCATAGATCCAGATGAAGTCGAATGTACATGACCCATGTGGCAGATGAAGAGGTAAAACCACCTGGGCTGCTGCACAGTGGCGGATCTGTTACAGACCGCCTGACCAAGGGGACTCTGTGGATGAAGCTCTCTATAGACAGATAGAAACAGCCTCATGCTCGCAGGCCCTTGTTCTCATGGGAGACTTCAACCACCCTGGTACCTGTTGGAGGGATGGTACGGCCCAGCACAAGCAATCCAGAAGGTTCCTCGATTGTGTGGAAGACAACTTCCTTCTGCAAGTAATAGAGGAGCCGACAAGGAGAGGTGCCATGCTTGACCTCGTCCTCATCAACAGGGAAGGGCTGGTTGGAAATAGGATGCTCCAGGGCAGCCTTGATTGCAGCGATCATGAGATGGTTGAGTTTGAGATCCTCAGGACAGTGAGAAGAGCGTGCAGCAAGCTCACTGCCCTGGACTTCAAGAAAGCAGACTTTGGCCTCTTCAGGAACCTGCTCAGTATGGTTCCATGGGATACAGCCCTAGAGGGCAGGGGGGCCCAAGACTGCTGGTTGCTATTCAAGGATCACCTGCTGCAAGCTCAGGAGCAATACATCCCTACCAGAAGGAAGTTTAGCAGGAGGGCCAGGAGATCTCCTTGGATGGATAAGGAGCTGCTGAGCAAAATTCGAAGGAAAAAAGAGGCTTATAAAAGGTGGAAGCACGGTCAGGCGGCCTGGGAAGAATACAGGGACGTTGTCCGGGAAGCTAGGGACCAGGTTAGGAAAGCTAAGGCCCACTTAGAACTAAACTTGGCTAGGGATGTTAAGGATAACAGGAAGGGATTTTATAGGTATATTGCCAATAAAAGACAGGTTAGGGACAACGTGGGTCTTCTCCAGAAGTTATCGGGAGAACCGGCTACCCTGGATTTAGAGAAGGCTGAGGTGCTTAATGACTTCTTTGCCTCAGTCTTCACCGGCAAATGCTCTGACCACACCACCCAAGTCTTGGAAGGCAGACGCAGGGACAATGAGAATGAAGACCCTGGGCCCACTGTAGGAGAGGATCTGGTTCAAGACCATCTTAGGAACCTAAATGTATACAAGTCCATGGGACCTGATGAAATCCATCCAAGGGTCCTGAAGGAGCTGGCAAACGAAGTTGCTAAGCCACTGTCTATCCTGTCTGAAAAATCATGGCAGTCAGGTGAAGTTCCCGAAGACTGGAAAAAGGGAAATATAACCCCCATTTTTAAGAAGGGGAAAATGGATGAGCCGGGGACTACAGCTCAGTCAGTCTCACTTCTGTGCCTGGCAAAATCTTGGAGCAGGTTCTCCTGGAAGGCATGCTGAGGCACATGAAAACCAACAAGGTGCTTGGGGACAGCCAGCATGGCTTCACTAAGGGGAAATCCTGCCTGACCAAACTGGTGACCTTCTATGAAGGGGCTACAGAACTGATGGACAGGGGCAGAGCAGTTGATGTCATCTACCTGGACTTGTGCAAAGCCTTTGACACTCTCTCACATGACATCCTTCACTCTAAGTTGGAGAGACATCAGTTTGATAGATGGACTACTCGGTGGATAAAGAACTGGCAGGATGGCCGCACACAAAGAGTAGTGCTCAGTGGCTCAATGTCCAGCTGGAGACCAGTAACGAGTGGTGTCCCCCAGGGATCGGTGTTGGGGCTGGTCTTGTTCAACATCTTCGTGGGTGACATGGACAGTGGGATTGAGGGCACCCTCAGCAAGTTTGCCGATGACACCAAGCTGTGTGGATCGGTTGATACATTGGAGGGAAGGAATGCCATCCAGAGGGACCTTGACACCCTTGTGAGGTGGGCTGATGCCAACATGATGAAGTTTAACCATGACAAGTGCAAGGTCCTCCACCTGGGTTGGAGCAATCCCAGGCACAGCTACAGGCTGGGCAGGGAAGAGATTCAGAGCAGCCCAAGGAGAAGGACTTGGGGGTGTTGGTCGATGAGAAAATGAACATGAGCCGGCACTGTGCGCTTGCAGCCCAGAAAGCCAACCGTATCCTGGGCTGCATCAAAAGGACCGTGACCAGCAGGTCAAGGGAGGTGATCCTGCCCCTCTACTCTGCTCTCGTGAGACCTCACTTGGAGCATTGTGTGCAGTTCTGGTGTCCTCAACATAAAAAGGACATGGAACTGTTAGAACAAGTGCAGAGGAGGGCCACAAGAATGATCAGGGGACTGGAGCACCTCCCATATGAAGATAGGCTGAGAAAATTGGGGCTGTTCAGCCTGGAGAAGAGAAGGCTGCGTGGAGACCTCATAGCAGCCTTCCAATACCTGAAGGGGGCCTCTAGGGATGCTGGGGAGGGACTCTTCATTAGGGACTGTAGTGAGAGGACAAGGGGTAACGGGTTCAAACTTAAACAGGGGAAGTTTAGATTGGATCTGAGGAAGAAATTCTTTACTGTGAAGGTGGTGAGGCCCTGGAATGGGCTGCCCAGGGAAGCTGTGAATGCTTCATCCCTGTCAGCGTTCAAGGTGTGGTTGGACATAGCCTTGGATGGCATGGTTTAGTGTGAGGTGTCCCTGCCCATGGCAGGGGGGTTGGAACTTGATGATCTCAAGGTCCTTTCTAACCCTAACTATTCTATGATTCTATGATATCGCTGCCCAGGTGCAGAACCTGGTGGTGAAAGTACGCCATGTAGATGCTCAGGTACCCAAGAGTCGGGCTACTAAGGAACATCAGAACCACCAACAATTGGATAAAGCTGCTAAGATTGAAGTGGCTCAGATGGACTTAGATTGGCAACATAAGGGTGAATTATTTTTGGCCCGGTTGGCCCATGACACTTCAGGCCATCAGGGCAGAGATGCAACATACAGATGGGCTCGTGACCGAGGGGTGGACTTAACAGTGGACACTATTGCCCAGGTTATTCATGACTGTGAAACTTGTGCTGCAATTAAGCTAAACAGTTAAAGCCTCTTTGGTATGGAGGAGGATGGCTGAAGTACAAATATGGGGAGGCCTGGCAGATTGATTATATCACACTCCCACCAACCTGCCAAGGCAAGCGCCATGTGCTTACCATGGTGGAAGCAACCACCGGATGGCTGTAAACATACTCTGTGCTCCACACCACGGACCAGAAATCTATCCTGGGCCTTGAAAAACAGATTTTGTGGTGACACGGCACCCCAGAGAGAATTGAGTCAGACAATGGGACTCATTTCTGGAAAAGTCTGATAGACACTTGGGCCAAAGAGCATGGCATTGAATGGGTATATCACATCCCCTACCATGCACCAGCCTCTGGAAAAATGAAACGGTACAATGGGCTGTTAAAAACTACACTGAGAACAATGGGTGGTGGGACAAGGGGGCCTCTAGGGATGCTGGGGAGGGACTCTTCATTAGGGACTGTAGTGATAGGACAAGGGGTAACAGCTTCAAACTTAAACAGAGAAAGTTTAGAGTGGATACATGGAAGAAACTCCTCACTGTAAGGGTGGTGAGGCACTGGAATGGGTTGCCCAGGGAAGCTGTGAATGCTCCATCGCTGGCGGTGTTCAAGGCCAGGTTGTACATAGCCTTGTGTGACAGTTTAGTGGGAGGTGCTCTGCCCATGGCAGGGGGGTTGGAACTAGATGATCTTCAGGTCCTTTCCAACCCTAACTATTCTATGATCCTATGACTTCCAAGCTTTGAGATATACACTTACCAAAGGCCGCCTGGTTAGTCAACACCAGACGATCTGCCAACAGGGCTGGCCCACCCAGTCAGAACTTCTACAAACTGTAGAGGGGGACAAAGTTCCTGTTGTGTACATTCAGAATTTGCTGGGGAAGACAGTCTGGGTTATTCCTGCTTCAGGTAAAGGCAAACCCACTCATGGGATTGCTTTTGCTCAGGGAACCTGATATACTTGGTGGGTAATGTGGGAAGATGGGGAAATCAGATGTACACCTCAAGGGGATTTGATTTCAGGGGAAAACAGCCAATGAACTCAATTACATGCTATTGCCTGCTATGTAATACTTTTATGACCCACCAACTAGATGTCTTCAGGTCACCAGCAACTGTCCGTGACTTCCCTCCGGCCATCATCCCAACAAAGAATGAACTTTGATGAAACCAGATGAGTTCTGCGGTAAAGGCAATGTTCCAACACTGCACGCAGCCTCTCCTGCTCTGAAAGACTGTCATAACAGATTGAACCCAATATCATGGACTGAATGGACTCAGCAGCTTTACAGGAATTGGTCCATGCACTAAGGAATGATCTCTCTCCCTCTCTGTGTGTGGAGATATATATGTGATGGCATATTGAAAATGTGGTATGTGAGCATGATGTGAATGGTATGGAATAAGGGGTGGGTACTATCCTGGGTTCAGCAGCAGCAGTCATTTTTCTCCTTAGTAGCTGGTGCAGTGCTCTGTTTCTGACTTTCGGCTGGGAACGGGGCTGATAACACCAATGTTTTCAGTTGCTGCTCAGTAATGTTTAGTCTAGCCAAGGACTTTCTGAGTCTCATGCTCTGCCAGGGAGGAGGGGAAGCTGGGAGGAAGCAGAGACAGGACACCTGACCCAAACTAACCAAAGAGTTATTCCACACTACAGCACATCATGCCCAGTATATAAACTGGGGGCAGTTACCCGGAAAGGTTAGATCACTGCTCAGTCAGGCTTGGTATCGGTCAGCGGGTGGTGAGCAGTTGTATTCTCTTCCCTTGTTATTTCCCTTATCATTATTATTATTAGTGGTAGCAGTAGTGGTTTATGTTATACCTTAGTTATTGGACTGCTCTTATCTCAACCCGTGGGAATTACATTATTTTGATTCGGTTCCCCATCCCTCCAAGAGCTGGGGGGAGGAAGGGGGAGGGAAGCTAACCAACTATGTGGCTTATTTACAGCTGGGCTTAAACCACGACACCTGGGTTCAGCAGTAGCAGTCATTTTTCTCCTTAGTAGCTGGTGCAGTGCTGTGGTTTTGACTTTCAGCCTGGGAACAATGCTGATAACACCATTGTTATTAGTTGTTGCTAAGTAACGTTTACTCAGGCCAAGGACTTTCTGTCTCATGCTCTGCCGGGGAGGAGGGGAAGATGGGAGGAAGTAAAGACAGGACACCTGACCCAAGCCAGCCAAAGAGGTATTCCATACCACAGCATGTCATGCCCAGTATATAAACTGGGGGCAGTTACCTGGAAATCCCAGATCTCTGCTGAGGTCGGGTTGGGTATTGGTTGACGGGTGGTAAGTGTTTGTATTCTCTTTCCTTGTTACTTCCCTTATCATTATTATTGGTTGTAGCAGTAGCGTTTTTGTGTTATACCTTAATGGACTGCTCTTATCTCAACTAATGAGATTTACACTGTCTACATTCTCCTCCCCCTCCATCCTGGAGCTGGGAGAGGAAGAAGGGGTGGTTGAGAGAGTGAGCGAGCATCTGCGTGGTTCCGAGTTACCAGCTGGGCTTAAACTAGAACATCCATTTTCTTCTAAATCATATTTTGTTTAGAATGTTATTCTTACCTCATTTTTTTGTTTCATTAATATAAAGGCATGTATGATACAAAGGAACTTGTAGTGTTTTTGCTGGAACATCTTGTTCATGTATTTTTATCTTCTGTGCTTAATGGCCTCATCAGACTGAGGTACTCCAACATCTATTCTAAATACTGTGGTATCAGCAGAAGCTGTCAAACCTGGATTTAATTGCGCTAGAGTAAGGAAGAGTTTTGCACTGGTAACTGCAGCTTAATTTCCCATAATTTTTGGTGGTACAAACATACTCTCAGATTTCAGATGAAAGCCAGATTGATGTTTCTTGATAAAACAAAAAGCTTCAAACATTATTTTTCCCAGTAGTTGGCTCTAAAATTATCTCAAAAACAGAGGGGGGAACATGCAGAGTTAATAACCTTATACAGTAGTACATAAAGCCTTTTGGTTTTCAACATTAAAGCCAAGCTTGAAGAAAAGAAACTGAATAAAGGCAAATACTTATCTCAGGAACTTTGGTTGAGAACATTTAAATGACTTCTTTTTTGTACAAAACACTATGTGTCAGCCCCTCAGACACTGGATCTACTCATCTATTGTAAGGACACTTGAAGACCTGTATCTAATATCCCCTTGGATACGATGGCTTTTTGCACCAGGTGTAAGTTTTAATACTCCTTACTCAGTCTGTCTTCTAGTGCAGAAGGGAAGAGAAAGGTGGCACTGTAGGTTTAGACAAACTTGGTTTATAAACATCTTTGCTCTCCCATACCCAAGTTCCAAACTAAGGAAACTTCAGAGACAGCTTAAAATCCTACTTGTTAATGTGAGAGGTTGAGGTTTTTAATTGAAATCCTTCCAAAAAGTAAATCAGAAATTCACACCAATTAAAACCTACCACCTACTCTGAACAACAGAAACACAATTATCCCCCACCCCAGTTATGCATTGCTAATTTGACTTAAAAAAAAAAAAAAAAAAAAAAATGTTTTCCAAACCACTGTTTTTAATTTAAACACTACACTAATGATGGTTCTTGTCAGAGTGTTTATTACATAACTTGGGATCTTCTCAACATTGTCTAACTCCAGAGCAGTTTATTATCTTTAAAAGGCATCAGAAAATGCCTACAAATTAACTTTTATCCAACTTCTTTTACTAGATGAGCTTTCCTTGAAGGAGATTTACAGAATAGACATTCTTCTAGTACAGATAAAGGATGAGTAGAAGTAATATGAGGAAGATAAACTTTGATTTGATAGGTTTGCACTTTATCACCTTTACCTCTTTGACTGTTCAAACTCACCCAGCAATGCCATTTGCAGCTAGCCAGAACCAGTAGGCTCTGCCCTAATTAATTTTGTCATAATCTTACACACTGTTAGCTGGCCTTTTGTAACTCCCAGCCCCTTGACATAGTGTGCCATAATGAATATAACCTTTAACACGTTACTTCCAGGCTAGTGAACACTACTGTCTTCAGTAATTCTCCCTGTTGAACTTGTCAGCAAGAAGATGTAAGCTATGAGAATCCAACCCATCTTATAAATGTTAAACTAACCAGGTCCACTGTTTATAAAGGACTAACAGACCCTTTTGACACAAGATGCACACAACAATACATTCTCTATATGTAGGTCATAAAGTACAATCTACAACTGACAGTGTTTGGGTTATTTAGTGTTACACTACAAAATACCACTTATTCTAACAGAAATAGAGATATTTGAACTCTGCCATTTTTAAATAATCTCAAACCTCTGGAAGAACAGAATTATGTTATTGCTTCGTCCTCTCTTGACCATAAAAGCCAAGAAGGAAAGTCACCTGCACAGCAGCAGACAGCAAGACTATAATTTGGCAATGGAGATTTAAAAAATATTGTCTCTACTTGAAAAAGCAAGATAAAAGAGGAAAATTATACACAAAACCAGAATTTACTGAAGAAGCCAGTTAAATATCAGCTCCTTCTGGAAAGAATCATGGGGTTTCAATGCATCATTTCTCCTCTGCATGAAAGTTTCTGATTGATTCTAAATAATTCTATCAGTACTTCCAAAAAACTAAGCATCAAACAGCACAGCACAAGAAATTACTGTAGCCTTTGGAAATACATAAATAATGTAATCTTAATCTTGTAGCAATGCTTCTCAACCATAAGGATTTATTTTCTCTTTAAACTCATTAAAACAGATTTCTTTATTCTTTAGAAGGAAAGTCAGGTTGGAGTCATGCGTCTATATCTAATAGGACAGACCTACTGTGGTTTCTTAAAGTTATACAAAAGACTTTGGGAAATGTGAATGAAATACAAGAATAATTGTAAGAAAATAATGCTTGAATGCAGATTCCCCAAAGGACTGTCTTATAACTTTAAAACTGATGTGCTCCTGTGTGATAACCAAGGCTAAAGATGTTAAAGTAGTACATGCTATGATTCTGATTAATTTTTATTGGCTTTCTGGGAAATTCAAAGGCGAAGATGCACACAAAAAATGCTACATATGATGACATCAAAGCATTTAATGAATTCAGGTGGAAGAAAAAAAAAAAAACAAAAAAAACCAAACAAACAAAAAAAAGGCAAAAAAAATCAAGAACACCCCCCCCCAAAAAAAAAAAAAAAAAAAAAAAAAAGAAAACCACCATAAAAAAAGAAATCTCAAAATTTTTTTAGAAGTGTTACTGAATTGAAATACATTCCCAGCATAGAATTTGGAAATCTGCCATGGTGGTTATGGCTAAGTCAGAAATTTATTTAGGAGGCAAAGTAAAGCACCTTAAAAGTCAATATGTTACTCCTGAATTCAGTCTTCTCTTTAATAGTCACCTGGGGTAAAGTTCCTGTAAAACTGATATTATAGGAATTGTACAGTTAGACTGAGTAACGGTGGGTTTTATCTCTTGGAAGTCTGAAGGTATACCAGAGAGACTAACATACATTAGGGAACATTAACCTCAGGGTACAAATATTATTGTTTAGAGAGGCAAGGAAACAGGAAAAGATGAGCTCGTAATGACTCAGAGTATGCTGAAAAGTCAATAAATGTTTTGAAAAAATATACTTTAACAGATACAGTTTGATATGCACAAGCCAGGTAGCTAGAAATGAACTTAAAAGAAAAAATAACATCAACAGCAGTAATGGTGAAATTAAGTTCATTTCATATGTATATTTGTCTTGTTTATAAGAATAATAATGATATTTTTCCACTTAAATTATTTTCACTGATTACCAGAGAACTCCTTCAAGTTCAAAACCTACTTAACCCTACCTTTGGCTGGCGGGGGTCTACAAAAGTAACTTTTAATTATTTATGCCACATGAAGCCTCAAACACATTTCTTTTTATAGACAGCAATAAAGACCATAATTGCATGAACTGAGTATGAGGTTTGAAGATCTCTCACAGGCTGACTTATTTCATAGTTATTTGTTTCTACTGAATTTCTTTTTCTTGTCACATACAGATTCCCTTGGGACTCTTGTCAACTAACCTTTGGACATGCAAATACTTAGAATTTTGGAGGCAGCAGACACTGCTTTACAGTTGTTAACTGGGGTACTGCCCAGGTTGCCTCTGTTATTCTTGTCCACATTATTTCTTTTTTTAATGCAACTTATAAAAGATATTAGCAATATCACCAATGCAACAATAGCCATAGTCCATAAAATAATGGATTCAAACACACTGCAAATGAGACAAAAGCAATTATATAGTTGAAGCTGCTGGAATACGCAGTGTGAAGATTGACACAAGTTACCCAAAGCCTCTTTGATCAAAAGTCTGTAATGAAATGTTACATTACATAGTAACAGAAGAGATGCAAGACAGAGAATGCTGGTACCCCAATACTAAACCAAACTAAAATAATTACATCTTCCCATGATGAGAATCACAGCGCAAAGCAATGCATTAGAAAGTAATTCACAGCCCTGGGAAAAGACTGGCCTGAAAATAAATCTAAAAAAAAATCTAATTGCTGGTTCTAAGCCTGTAGCACATCCCACTAAGTAGTAAAAAACATTATAAGGGCACTATTAAATTGAAAATCTTATGCTATACAACTTATCTTCATTAACACACATCTATTATTTTGTAACACTAATCTAGTCTTTTGTTCATATAATATTTCCCTTTAGCATCTTCCAGTGCTTCAACAGTACCAGGGTTTTCAGTGTTACAATAGAGTATTTAGTTTACTGGATTTTTTTTTGTATTGTGTACTGTAAAAGTAAACTGTTTCATACACCAAATGTAAAACAATTAAGTCAGAGGTGACCCACTCTACCATGCTGAACTGTCTGAATCTTGCTCTTGACCTTCATTTCTTGCTATATTACAGTAACAATTTTCCTTGCTGAGATTTTAACAGTTAGATTTTTCTTAAATTAATAATTTCTTCTGGTAACTCATTAACAGCCTGTTCTCCTACCCTCTCTTTTCAGCGTTTCTTCTCACAGCTGAAGAGGTTCTGAGACATATTTTCTTGCCCTTTATTCTCTTCTGATGAAAGAAGCAGAATCAAACATTTGCACTGAAACTATTAGCTCTTATGCAGTGGGTATATTTCATGGAGTTGCGCTTTAACATGCTCACGAATATTTCATTTCTACTTCATGGTGCTAGCTGCATCTCCCTGGGAGTTGGGTGCTTACCAAACATAATATGATGAAGTATTCTCATGTTTCCTCATCTGGAAAGTGTCAACATTTCCTACCACTGAAATGGATGCTGTGCATTACAAATCTCTCCAAGACCCACATGCAGGAAAGAACAAATGTACAGGTCAAAAAGGCACGCTTTAGGAAACTTCAAAAGAATGAGTAGCGTTATAAATAGAATAGGTTTACAGCTGCCTCTGAGAACTACTTCATCAAATGGTCTTCCTCAGGGAAATAACAGAATTAAGTACTGCTCTGGACTCCAAAAATCACTGCACATCCCTTTAAGAAACTGTTTTCCCAAATGTTTTTGCCTTTTTTTCCAGGAAAGTTACAGACTGTCAAGAAAATACACATTTCCATCCATCAAATGAACCATGAAACATTTTTGCTAGAACCTTTCTTTCCTCTCGTTAAGTCCTAACATATAGTGAGAGGCTTCAACTGAGATGCAAATTTTAACAGATTTTTATATTAACTCAGGCCTCAAAATTTCAAAAATAATATCCAAGGAATTTCCTGCAGAATGGAAATCAGATTCCATACCATAAAATACACATTCTTCCGGCAGCTAATTTTCTTCCTGGAACAAATATTGTAGACCCTTGTGAATCACCTCTTTCTTTGGGGATAAAAATACCACTCCAGCAGGTTACAACAGTTAATCTAGTTACAAGAACAAGCTTTGGTGCATTTTGCCTTCCCCCCCCCCCCCCCCCCCCCCCCCCCGGTTTTGTTCTTCTAACTAAGTTTGTGCTTTGAAATTTCATTCTGTTGTGCAGGAGAGAACTACAGTACTATCTTGATTAGAATTGGAAATTCAGATGATATGGCTCCACTGCACTAGCTGTCTAGCCTTTTGTACATATTAAGTAGGTGTTCTCCCAGATACATTTTTTTAAGGTCTCACAAATTAACACCTGAAAACCTTACCCTGCTAGAACTTCTTCAATTTAATAGGCTTTCACATTGTGTAGAGATATATTTGGCTGATACCAGTAGCAGGTCTGGAATCTGTCCAAGCACTTTGCACATGCGAAACCACAGATGCTTAACATTAAGAGAATATTAACAAATGAAGGGTGGTGCTATAGTCAGGGGTTTGGGTATCTTGAACATGGTACTCAATTTAGCAGGCCAGGTATACTGGGGGCTGGTGGAACTGGTCTGACAAACAAGGGGAAGAGCGGTTTTGGTAGGAGGCTTGCCAGACTGGTCAAGGATGCTTTAAACTAGATGTGTTGGGGGAGGGGGGCAGCATTCCATCCCAACACACCCAGTCGGTTGGCAGCACCTACAGTAAACGTTCGGAGCAATGTAGAGATATTCCAGCTGCTCCAGCCAATGAGCCGGCTTCAATTGGATCTTGGCTCAAATGCCTCTACACAAATGCCCATAGTATGGGGAACAAACAAGAGGAATTAGAGATGTGTGCACATCTACGGGGGTATGATATCATAGGCATCACAGAAACATGGTGGGATGGCTCCTATGACTGGTGGGTTGGAATGGAAGGTTACAGGCTCTTTAGGAAAGACAGGCCTGGCAGACGGGGAGGGGGAGCTGCTATTTATGTTGGGGATAGGCTAGAGAGTATGGAACTCTCTCTGGGGACAGGTGAGCAGTCGACAGAGAGTTTGTGGGTCAGGGTTAAAGGGAGAACAGCGATGGTGACATTATTGTGGGGATCTGTTACAGACCGCCTGACCAAGGGGACTCTGTGGATGAAGCTCTCCATAGGCAGATAGGAGCAGCCTCACGCTTGCAGGCCCTTGTTCTCACAGTAGACTTCAACCACCCTGGTACCTGTTGGAGGGATGGTACGGCCCAGCACAAGCAATCCAGAAGGTTCCTCGATTGTGTGGAAGACAACTTCCTTCTGCAAGTAATAGAGGAGCCGACAAGGAGAGGTGCCATGCTTGACCTCGTCCTCACCAACAAGGAAGGGCTGGTTGGAAATAGGATGCTCCAGGGCAGCCTTGATTGCAGCGATCATGAGATGGTTGAGTTTGAGATCCTCAGGACAGTGAGAAGAGCGTGCAGCAAGCTCACTGCCCTGGACTTCAAGAGGGCAGACTTTGGCCTCTTCAGGAACCTGCTCAGTAAGGTTCCACCGGATACAGCCCCAGAGGGCAGGGGGGCCCAAGACTGTTGGTTGCTATTCAAGGATCACCTGCTGCAAGCTCAGGAGCGATGCATCCCTACTAGAAGGAAGTTTAGCAGGAGGGCCAGGAGACCTCCTTGGATGGATAAGGAGCTTCTGAGCAAAATTCAAAGGAAAAAACAGGCTTATAAAAGATGGAAGCAAGGTCAGGCAACCTGGGAAGAATACAGGGATGTTGTCTGGGAAGCTAGGGACGAGTTTAGGAAAGCTAAGGCCCACTTAGAATTAAACTTGGCTAGGGATGTTAAGGATAACAGGAAGGGATTTTATAGGTACATTGCAAATAAAAGACAGGTTCAGCAGCAACAGTCATTTTTTCTCCTTCATAGTAGCTGGTGCAACGCTGTGTTTTTGATTTTGGGCCTGGGAACAGTGCTGATAACACCAGTGTTTTCAGTTACTGCTTGGTGATGTTTAGGCTGGCCAAGGACTTTGTGAGTCTCATGCTCTGCCTGGAGGAGGGGAAGCCGAGAGGAAGGAGAGGCAGGACACCTGACCCAAACTAACCAAAGAGATTATTCCATACCACAGCATGTCATGTCCAGGATGTAAAGACGGAGAGGAGAGACCTGGAAGGGTGGTGGGGTGCACTGCTTGATACTGGGTAGCGAGCAATTGTATCCTTCCCTTGTATTCGCCTTGTCATTATTGTTACTGGTGGGGGGGCACTGGGTGGTCAAGCTTGATATTTGATGGTGAGCTATTGTATTCTCCTTTTCCTTGTATCTGCCTTGTCATTAATATTATTGGTGGTAGCAGTAGTGATTTGTGTTATACCTTAGTTACTAAACTGTTCTTATGTCAACCTGTGGGAGTTGCATTCTTTCTATTCTCCTTCCCATCCCTCCAGGAGCAGAGGGAAGAAAGAGTGGTGAGTGAGTGAGAGAGCGACTGTATGGGTTTATAGCCTTAAACCGCAACAACAGGTTAGGGACAACGTGGGTCCTTTCCAGAAGTTATCGGGAGAACTGGCTACCCTGGATTATAGAGAAGGCTGAGGCTCTTAATGACTTCTTTGCCTCAGTCTTCACCGGCAAATGCTCTGACCACACCACCCAAGTCTTGGAAGGCAGACGCAGGGACAGTGAGAATGAAGACCCTGGGCCCACTGTAGGAGAGGATCTGGTTCAAGACCATCTTAGGAACCTGAACGTATAAAAGTCCATGGAACCTGATGAAATCCATCTGCGGGTCCTGAAAGAGCTGGCAAATGAAGTTGCTAAGCCACTGTCCATCATATTTGAAAAATCATGGCAGTCAGGGGAAGTTCCTGAAGACTGGAAAAAGGGAAATATAACCCCCATTTTTAAGAAGGGGAAAATGGATGAGCCGGGGAATTACAGACCAGTCAGTCTCACCTCTGTGCCTGGCAAAATCTTGGAGCAGGTTCTCCTGGAAGGCATGCTAAGGCACATGAAAACCAACAAGGTGCTTGGTGACAGCCAGCATGGCTTCACTAAGGGGAAATCCTGCCTGACCAATCTGGTGGCCTTCTATGAAGGGGCTACGGAACTGATGGACAGGGGCAGAGCAGTTGATGTCATCTACCTGGACTTGTGTAAAGCCTTTGACACTGTCTCACATGACATCCTTCTCTCTAAGTTGGAGAGACATCAATTTGATAGGTGGACCACTTGGTGGATAAAGAACTGGCTGGATGGCCGCACACAAAGAGTAGTGCTCAGTGGCTCAATGTCCAGCTGGAGACCAGTAACGAGTGGTGTCCCCCAGGGATCGGTGTTGGGGCCGGTCTTGTTCAACATCTTCGTGGGTGACATGGACAGTGGGATTGAGGGCACCCTCAACAAGTTTGCCGACGACACCAAGCTGTGTGGTTCAGTTGATACATTGGAGGGAAGGAATGCCATCCAGAGGGACCTTGACACCCTTGTGAGGTGGGCTGATGCCAACATGATGAAGTTTAACCATGACAAGTGCAAGGCCCTCCACCTGTGTGGGAGCAATCCCAGGCACATCTACAGGTTGGGCAGGGAGGAGATTCAGAGCAGCCCAAGGAGAAGGACTTGGGGGTGTTGTTCAATGAGAAAATGAACATGAGCCAGCAGTGTGCACTTGCAGCCCAGAAAGCCAACCATATCCTGGGCTGCATCAAAAGGAGCGTGACCAGCAGGTCAAGGGAGGTGATGCTGCACCTCTACTCTGCTCTCGTGAGACCTCACTTGGAGTATTGTGTGCAGTTCTGGTGTCCTCAACATAAAAAGGACATGGAACTGTTAGAACAAGTGCAGAGGAGGGCCACGAGGATGATCAGGGGGCTGGAGCACCTCCCGTATGAAGTTAGGCTGAGAAAATTGGGGCTGTTCAGCCTGGAGAAGAGAAGGCTGCGTGGAGACCTCACAGCAGCCTTCCAATACCTGAAGGGGGCCTCTAGGGATGCTGGGGAGGGACTCTTCATTAGGGACTGTAGTGAGAGGACAAGGGGTAACGGGTTCAAACTTAAACAGGGGAAGTTTAGATTGGATATGAGGAAGAAATTCTTTACTGTAAGGGTGGTGAGGCCCTGGAATGGGTTGCTCAAGGAAGTTGTGAATGCTTCATCCCTGGCAGCGTTCAAGGTGGGGTTGGACATAGCCTTGGATGGCATGGTTTGGTGGGAGGTGTCCCTGCCCATGGCAGGGGGGTTGGAACTCTATGATCTTGAGGTCCTTTCCAACCCTAACTATTCTATGATTCTATAAATATTAATATTTTTTTTAAATGTGAGCAGTTGTTTACTTCATCTTTGTTCAATGATGACTCTCTTCACACTGGTCATGAAAGTATTCCACTTAAACTTCACAAAGGAGAATGGTATGTAAATTTAAGCATTGCTCACCTGGTATAAGTACTGTTTGCTTAAGGTAATATCAAAGCTATTAACAAAGGTTGCATTTTGAGACTGCTAGTTGAAGTCTAGTGCCTTAAGCCTCAGTTCTTATTTTACTTAAATACCATTTTCATCCATACACACTTGTGACTACTGAGAGCTAATTGACCTAGACCTTCTTACCCTAGGAGAAAGGCAGGAAAGTAGAATTCAAAATGCAGGCTCTCTTTGAATTAGAACCAGGTGTGTTTGTGTGCATATAAATACATGTATGTATACACATGCACGTCTTGTGCGTAACTATGGTGCTCTAACCCTCCAGTCTAAGCATATTCAAGTCTTCTGCTTCAGTTTTGGACCATTTTGGTAATTTGGAAACATGACTGTCTCTATACAGATCTGAAGGTGTCCATCCCACATTTGTAAACTCCAATTAGACTAACCTCAGCACTCCCTGCTGCATGACTGTCTAAAACACCCTGCAGTTTCCAATTTGCATTCACATATTCATGTTCCCCTCAGAGACCACAGTGCTTGGCCAACTCATTGGACTCCCTCTGAGAGACTCCACTTATTTCTATTACCATCCTTGAACACTAACAGGTCTGTGATGTACTACAGACACTGAACTTCCATTTTGTGAATGTGGAGCCCTGTAATACAAATGACAGGAGAAAACGTAAGAAATCACCAAGACAGGGTGTAAGGCACAAGACACTTTCTCAACACTACTGTGATAGGAATCTACCCTTCTTGAATTATCAAGAATCTATAAGGCTCCCTTATCCCAAGTCAGAGCTATAGAAATATTAAGTGCAAGGACTGGGATGCAGCAGTTCAACAAGATGTAGCCAAGTACAAATCTCCTTGCTTATCCATATTGGATTCCCTGAAGAGAATCTACAGTGCTTCATGTAATCCTTACAAATTTTCATTTTAACAGCTTTATTTGAAAAGTCTGATGATAGCTGAAGTTAGTGACCCTAATCACCAGGAAAAAAAAATAAAAATATTACAACTGCTGTAAGAAGGAAAACTATTTACTGGAGTTGCAATAGTCAGGAAATTCACAGAACACAACAACCCAGTTATTCCATGTAAATGAATACTTGTTCTTCAGGATAGTCTTTAAACACTTGTACCCTTCAAGATCATTATTTTATTAAATTCAGAGTACACCAGAATAAGGTCTTGTGAAATTAAAATCCAAAGCAGAAAGTGAGGCTTGTTAGCTGAGATGATATAGTAGATGCGGTAACACCCTAACAAATGAGATCTACAATATGCAGTAGGTTGCCAAACAGAAGAATACTTGTGAGCAAATTCTTCCTGATACTTTCTTAGTATTAAAAGGATGAGCAAGAACTCTCAGAATATTTTATCTTTGGTGATATCCAAGATTACCCAGGATTATGATTCTAACAGAAACTACTGAAGTCTAGAACAAAAGCTCTACCTTGTGCCACAACCTCCCATACCCGAGTAGAACTTGCTGATTCAGCAGCTCCATTTTTGAGTAATTTTTTTTTTAATCTAAAGTCAAGTTTGCAGCCTTCACAGTTGCTCCACACAGCATGAGATACCTGCAGTTAATATTCTGATCCAGCGCCAAAGATGAATTTTTTTCTATGCCAGGGTACATGTTCTGTCTTGCCCTGCATTCAGCATATCTATAACTTGAGTCAAATGCATCCATAATGCTACTATTTGTAAACTCGCATACACATATCACAAACCAGACTTTTCTTTATCAGGAAACTTGAGATCTCAAAACTTCAAACTTCACAAGTCAAAATCACAAGAAGTTAATACTGTATTCTGCTAGTTATGTCCTAGGTCCTCAGTTTTATGAGGACTGACGCACTGGACTGAGCTATGAATCAGTGTTATCAAATTCAAAAGGATCTTGTAGGTATGACAGATGGTGAAAAACCTTAATTTTCTTGGCACTCTCCTGGCATTAAACCAGACTGAGACATCTGCAAACAGTGAATTGTAAATCCTTGGAAGATCAGGCATTCTCACCACTGCGGTGTTGCTCAGAATCTGCAGGTGTAGTGATATTTCAAACACATCTTTTGGGTTCGAACTTCTACTTGCAACACTATATCTAACAGTTCTATATAAAATCTTGACCCGTTTCCTCCCTCTTCCAATACAGGCCACTGGTCTCACTTTCCTGCTTTATTTTGCAGCAAGATTACTACAGGACAGTCATAAAGTCAAGCTGGTTGCCCACAGTCACTGTGAAGTCTTCATCCTGGGGACTTTTCAAGGCCAACAGGATAAACACCTAAGGAACCCGATCTGAACTCAGAGTTGATCCTGCTGTGAGCAGCAGGTTGGAGCAGAGACATCCTGAGGTCCTTTCCTACCTAAATTACCCTCAGGTCACTGCTGGTCTGCTGGTCACTGTTTTGTGGTAGGGTAACTGTACAGGCGTGAGCACAGGAGTTTTAACACCTGTATCATTAAGCCTCCTAGTTCACTCTTTACTCAGATGTCATGGCTCTCTAACGTAACACAGCCAAACCAAATTATCAAGTGTGTTTTCTGTTTTATCAGAACTTGACAAGCACTGGCCTCTCTGAATTCATATTAACATATAAAAGAGCATTTCTAATTGTATGCCAGATTTTATAACACCTAGACCTGAAGTGCTTTTGTTCTTGGCTCTCTTGTAATTCCTCCTTCTTCCTATCTTTCCAGATCTCTCCCCTCAACAGCAAGAAAAACAAAGCCTTTTGTGTGTGAAGAACAGATAGCCGATATCCCACTTTCATTCCAACCTCAGTGGCATAAAATTATTTTTCTTTTAAGGAGCTTTATCTAGTATTTCTTGCCACACTTCTCCTTAGTGCCATATGGGTTGGGCTTCTCTCTGTACCCAGTTTCTCCAAGTTAACTGAGACACTTCCAGGAACAGAATGATGTATTCAGTGTTGCTCTGTTTGGCATAATCATTGCCTTCTTGATCAAACCCGCTGCTAAGAACAGTTTAAGTTGTCCATGTCAATTTTGAACATCACAAAGCCTGACTTCAAGGTAGTAAAGTCACAGTCCCTGGGCTCAGAATGAGAAAAACCCTTGACTATATCCTCCATTCAGTCCAGCAAAATTTCCTCCCCAGTTAAAAACCCTCAGCAAATTCATTCTGATAATCTTAAACACAGCCAATTTTTTGTTTATGTGTATATGCTCAGTATCAAGTTATTGCACTACAACATCACAGCAAAAGAATGGAAGGTCTCACTATGTTCCTATTCACATATGTCTGAAACGAACCTACTTTATAAATAACCTTGTATACAAATAACCTTGTACTCCTGTGGTACTGCTGAAGACCAGCAAAAATTTCATCAGGAAAAGTTGTATCCCCTGTGTGCTTTGCCAGCTCTGACATTTTCTCCCAGACTCAGCCAGCTGGTAGATGGTGATACACAATAGTTTCTTCACAAGCAGGAAGAGAGAATTATCTCCTTTCCTTTCTTTACATTTCCCATATTGAGCAAAAGTGCAGGAACTGTACTCAACATATTCAGGGGACAGATTTCTTCCAGCAGAGGAATCGAGTCTAAACCAATTAAAAAAAAAAAAGAGATACAAGAAGATACATATGATTCTAAGACAAGAAAGTATTCAAGATCTGACTGTCTACATATATTCAGTACTTTGCATTCGCTAAAAACCCAGCAGGTCAGAGACCTCCTTAATACCCAAAAGGCTGCTTGGAACATGCAGGGCAGGAGTTGCACCTATGAATACAGATGGACTACAGCTGATCTGTGAGCTCCTATAACAACTCTGAACTTAAAACAACAGCTAGGAGTTTGCAAGCCCGTAAATCGTAGAATGGTTTCGATTGGAAGGGACCTTAAAACTCATCCAGTCCCAAACCCCCACCATGGGCAAGGATACCTTCCACTAGACCAGGTTGCACCAAGCCCCATCCAGCCTGGCCTTGAACGCTGCCAGGGATGGGGCAGCCACAGCTTCTCAGAGGGTGGTGCCTCACCACCCTCACAGGGAAGAATTTTTCTCTAATATCTAATCTGAATTTACCCTCTTAGTTTAAAGCCATTCCCCACTGCCCTGCCATGCCTAAATGGCACTGTGGATTTTGGTGGGTTTTGGGTTTTTTTGCATATAGAGTATCACAAAAAAAAAAAAAAAAAAAAACACACACACAAACAGAACAGCTATGCACTCAAAATTCTTCAAAAAAAAAAATACTTTCTGAAATAAAAAGCAGCTCAAAATCCAGGTGGCACAGTAGCACATGTGAATAATAAACTGACAGAACTTAGTAAAATGCTATACTTTCAATGCAATCGGCAACCACCAAAATAATTCCTCCACTTGGGAAAGCCATTGACAAAAAAAGATTTGGTGACTTGGGGGCAATTTCAGTCAATCTTAAGTAGGACTGTTATCATTATGAACCAACTGGTCAAAATCTCAACCTGCCAGAAGACACCTTCGGGTAGGCCCCTTTATTGCCTCTTTTACTGCTTGCAGTTCCAAGCCTGAGAGAGGATCAAGTTTGAGGCCAGATTTGCAACAAGAGATTTCACTATACATGACATTTGCCCTCTTATCTCCTCAAATACCCATTTTCTTTGATTCCTCAGTAATTCTTCCCTACAACACTGAAGAGGTGTCGTGGTTTAAGCTATAAACTCACACAGCCGCTCTCTCACTCACTCCCCACTCTTTCTTCCCTCTGCTCCTGGAGGGATGGGAAGGAGAATCAAAAGAATGCAACTCCCACAGGTTGAGATAAAAACAGTTTAGTAACTAAGGTATAACACAAACCACTACTGCTACCACCAATAATAATAATAACAAGGCAGATACAAGGAAAAGGAGAATACAATAGCTCACCAACAAATATCAAGCCGTGCACCCCCACCAGTGCACCCTCACCACCCTTCCGGGTCTCTGCTCTCCGTTCTACATCCTGGACATGACGTGCTGTGGTATGGAATAACCTCTTCGGTTAGTCTGGGTCAGGTGTCCTGCCTCTCCTTCCTCCTGGCTTCCCCTCCTCCCTGGCAGAGCATGAGACTCACAAAGTCCTTGGCCAGCCTAAACATCACCAAGCAGTAACTGAAAACACTGGTGTTATCAGCACTGTTCCCAGGCCAAAAATCAAAAACACAGCGCTGCACCAGCTACCAAGGAGAAAAAATGACTGCTGCTGCTGAACCCATGACAAGAGGTCAGTAACATACAGTGAGTGAGGACACTGAAAGGGTGTACTACATTTGTTTTGCTCTTCCAGGCCAGAATGATAATTACAAACCCACTTATTTTTGTAGATGCAGAAGTTTCATTTTCTCTGCAGTATCTCTAAGACTTCACAGGTCCTAAAGGCTACAAAAGTCATAGGAGGTACACTCCTTCTACCCATTCACTGCATTAAAAAAAAAAACCATAAGGAAATAGATGGAGTGCTAATCCAAAATATGACTTGTTGAGTGAGTTTATTAACAGCATTATGAAGAAAGGTTATATCAGCACTCCTGGTAAACTGAAAAATGAATGCTAACAAGAAGTACAAAGCACAACTCTGCCTTCTTATACTTCATACAATCTTAACTGTGACCTGTAAGCACACCATACGAAACAACAACAGCCAGATGCTTAAGATCTCTCAGGAAGATGTGATAAATCCGTTAGTGGCTATTAAATACAATGATCTGGAATGCAATTCCTCAGGAAACTGCCAACACCAGTGGCTGGACATATGAGGAAAGGATTCTACTTTGCTCTGCTCCTTCTGTATTTGTTTATTGGATGCTGTTGAAGAGGAAAGGAATTAGAGGAGAGATAATCCTACAGTCTGAAACAATACAGAGGTTGTTTTGTGCTTAAAGCTCAAGATGCATGCCCAAGAAGCATCACAACCATTAAATTTTCAGGAACATCTAGGACACTGATAAAAAAGTGCAGGTGACAGTAAGATAATGTAGAAATACAACTGTTGGTGTGTGATTCTTACCAGGATGCTAAATAAAAACATTTTGAAAAGCCTTATACTTACACAAAAATAAAGAATGACAAAAATAATTGGATATGCTGACACTTACCTGTTGTGGAGCTCATGGTGCTAGCTCTGGAATCCACATAGAAAGGACCATCTCAGCATCAACAGGCTGAGACACTACTCTACCAAACCAAATGCTACTTAAAACATCCTGACAATTCACAACAGCTGAGAAGTATTCCACTAAACTGACTGCTAGTTAAAACACCTGGCAATTCTCAGCAGCTGAAAAGGAGAGTGCTAACCAAGCAAATATAGCATATTTGGGAGTTACGAGTAAATCTGGAAAGAACACGAAGGAAAAATAAATACAAAATGTTTTCATAGCCATCCTTAAAATCTGGCTTAAATAAGAAAATAAGAACAGTTTGGGTTGGAAGGGTCCCTTAAAGTTCACCTAGTCCAACCCCCCTGCAACAAGAAGGCACATCTTCAAGTATTTTACTATGTTTAATGTTTCAAAGGACAAGGCATCTACTACCTCTCTGGACAACCGTGCCAGTGATTCACCACCCTCATAGCCAAAAATTATACCTTTTATCTAGTCTAAATGTACTCAGTTTTAGTTTAAAACCATTACTTCTTGTCCTTCTCCACAAAGCTGCTCTCAATCCCTTCATCCCCCAGCCTATATTAATACAGGGGCAGAACCTTGAACTTTGCCTTGTTTAACCTCATGAGGTTCACAGGTGCCCACTTCTCAAGCCTCCTAAGTATGTACTGCTGAAAAGAAACAGGACAAAGGTGGCATTATTTGAATTTTTTGACAACAAAGACTGAAATGTTAAAAACTGTTTAAAATACGTCTAGGATTAACATGGTCTGGAAAATGCACATTAAAAATACAATTACTTTTTTCTTGGTTTTGGTTTTCTTACAGTGCATAATGAAGAACAAACAGACCTTGAAAACGCACACAGCAGAAAACATACAGACTAGAACAGTGTTACAAAACAGTGAAGAAAACTGGATAATAAAGCATATACATCTTAAGGTCCAGCCTGTAATGCAAGAGAGAAAAAAAACTCACTTCAACTTCACACTATGGAAAATTTCAAAGGCTGAAAAGTATACTGAAAGACTCAGTGGCTCTTAACAAAACATTATTAATACCAACCATTAAATAGCTTCCATTTTTTATTTTGTAGGGAGAATGAGACACTGATGATGGGTCAAGAACTTCCTTTAGACCACACTATTTAGTGCTCAGGAGTCATGAGTGAGTCGCCTGAGGAGCTTCTCAAGTTGGAGATATAAATTTTGCATATGAGAGATATTCTAGACATCAGGCATGTTCACATTATGTTTTTAAATAGCCTGCAGCACCATGAAGGAAAACGTGGCAACTGGTGCAGCATCAAACACAGGGAAAAAAAAAAAATGATGCGTTAAGGAAAACTCAGTTTAACATGGTTTATACAGAATAGCCTATTCTGGCTTCCACAGACAGTGATATAAACTAATAAATACCTCTCTAAGAAGTTGATTTACTAGCATATGTTGTTTAGAAAATAAACCCCACAACTTAAAACTATAGGATTAGCACCATACAGTATTGCTGAAGCTTACATAAATTTGAATTTAGAACAAATGAGCAGATACATGCCCAAAGTAGCTTTCAAGCAAAAATCATTAGTCAAATATAAATACAAGTATGATTCCTTCAAAGTTAAATGTAGGGATTATGTTATGCAACATATCAATCATTAAGAAATTAAAAAATTACGAGTGATTTGCTCAAAAATGGTAGCATGATAAATGGCGCTGAGGACAGGCATTATAAAGAATGATCTCAAACCATTCAGAGGGAGGTAAAAAATTTTTTTCACTGCTGCTTGTAAAAATGTTCAGACATGTCAGTCTGCTCAGTTCGTCAAAGAAAATGAGAGGTGACTTGATAGCAGTATACGAGCACTTCCAAAGGGAAAAAATATGAGCTTCAACATGTCTCTAACACAAAAAAGATTTAACACAACTCAGTAGTTGGAAGCCAAAGCCAGACAAATTCAAACTAACCATTAGGAAAAAGCTACAAGTAATTTGCTTTCTACCTTTTCATAACTTCAAATGACAACTAGACAACTATCTAAAAAATACACTTCGATCATACACAAGCTATTCTATGCAGTACCTGAATACACTGGTGAAAGAACTGTCTGCAGTGCAACTAAGATCAAAATACAGACTCACAGGTCAAGCTTTGTCTTACATGTTATGTACCTAGTTTAAGCAACTATGTATACATAACTCTAAATACTGTTCTTTTGTTTCATTTTCTTTGTCATTAAATGATTTTTCAATCATACTAATCCTTCCTCTTGTAAACATTTAAAGACACTCCCTATAGTGACTGTGTTCTTTCTAAAGTTCTGATGTACCATTTCTTACTGTTAATAGCCTGAAAGCTATATATAACTGGTTTACACTTCAAATCACCCAATTTACCTGGGATTCTTTTCCTTTCTTCTGCCAAATATGCATTCTGCAATTTGTCGTTTGTGTACAAGAATATAACTTGTAGGTTTCTTTCAACAGCTTTCTATGTAAGAGATTCCCTTTTGTTGTTCAGTTTGATACTTCTATTACTTTCCACCCTCAGAGTTACAGCAGGTTCAAATCATTATAATTCTTTTTCCACCAGTCACAGTTCTCCCTATTAATTCTATTCCAAATTACATGATGTGTAAAATACGTACTCGACAAAATGTGTGAATATTCTCAGCTCTATTACAAACCAATCTAACTTCTTTGGTATTTCTTTCTCAATACCAAATGTATTATGCTTAAAATTCCTTGAGCTTGTTACAATACTAGGACTCTGAACAAGGCAACAATTTTCCCTCTTACTCATACTTCTTTTCTCAAATGTTAATGTATAAAGTTCTTGCAGTCTATTCTCCTGCACAGTGCTAAGTTTGGAAAGCTGGAGCTGAGGACCATCTGACTTTTGCATTTACTATGCAAAAGTCTGAGCTATTTCTTTGAAAGCTTAATACTTTAAGGTTGCTGAACTTCAATTACTTTATTATTATTTAAAAAAAAAAAAACTTCTTTCAGAATACCTTTATATTTCATGCTGACACCATGTAATATTAACAAGAAAAGCTCAGCCACACTTCTGGTCAGTCAACCATCTTTCTTCAACTGCTTTCCAGGCACTGTTGTTACTGTTTGCCAGTATAACAGCATTCACATCACATTCCTGGGAACTGGTGAGTGAAAAGAGCTGCAGTCTCTGCCAATCCAATAGAAAAGCCTCATCTTGACTGAACTATACCATTATCCAAAATAGCATTATTCAACTGTTCTTTGTTCTACTTAACTTGGATATTAAGAAAGGCATCCAGGTATGCTGGAAGCCTCAGTGAGCGGGTGGCAGACTTTCATAGCATTTCAAGTATTATCTGCATGTGTACATAAATCAAGCAACTTCAACACGAAGTTTGACTTGCTTTCATGCTATCCAAGTGTTTCCACTTATTCAGGATAGAAATAATCTATCCGAGAAGCACAGTGCTTCTTATTAAGCAGTGTTTATTAATCTTATGTATATTAAGCAAATGCTACATAAACTTAAGTTCATGTAATACTTCACAGAATCACAGAATGGTTTGGATTTGAAGGGACCTTAAAGTTCATTCAGTTCCAACCTCCTGGCACAGGCAGGGACACCTTCTACTAGACCAGGTTGCTTCAAGCCCCATCCAACCTGACCTCGAACACTGCCAGGGATGGGGCAGCCACAGCTTTCCTGGACAACCTGTTCATTGGTCTCACCAACCTTAAAGAATTTCTTCCTAATATCACATCTAAATTTACCCTACTAACAACAAGAACAGTCAACTGCACACACAGATTCTTGTGACTCTACTCTTATGAAATACAGCTTATTACATGAGTGGTCTTTGAAGCTAACAAGATTACTGGTGAAGCAAAGTGACAGTAAATCACACTATAAGAAGCAAGAATGCAAGTATTTGACAACTAAATTAGAATGACAGTATCAAGCATATTTCCTACACTAATAGAGGAATTTTTATATGTGCTATGTAGCACTGCTATGAAGCAGTGAGCTTCAGAAGCAGCAAGCTACCAATAGCTGAGACTCTGAATGTTTCCTCTTTTATACTGAGACTGACCTGTGCCTTTGTGTAGGTGACTTGGAGATTTTTGCTCCTCAGTTTCTCAATCCACAGTCTACACAATCCTTACCAGCTTGCTTTTGAGACACATATGCCTAAATATTTAATACTTATGTTACTACTGGCATCCATAGTAACTGTCATGAGGTACTCATATTGCAGTACAACTTTTGTAAGGATTGAAATGTGTTGAATAAAATTTTAATTTCAATTTTTTTGTGCTTCTGTTACAGCACTTATAATTACATTGTCAAGTTTGTAAAAAATAAACTACAACATATATCTGTGTAAGATATATAGGATTTACTTCTGCCTTCAGGCATCTGAATGACTGAAAACAATCTGCATAAATACTAGTGAAAAACAGGCAAAAACTGTATGATTAAAAATAAAATCAAGACGAGTTTAAAATTAATTTAAAACCTGTGAAGTTCACTTAGTCCTGATTTAGCTTACACATATGCATAAAGATTAACATGTCTACTCCAGTAACTCTCCATTTACACTAGGAAGAAGTCAACCTTTACCAGGGTCAGAGCCAACATTACCCAAGTCACAACCATATTACTCTCTCATAGCATGCTAAAAAATTTAGATTTGTCATAACTGAGACTACTATCTGGATTGTCCTGACATTTAACAGACGAAGGGCCCACGTGTAGTATTAACTTGGTTAAAAACCAGCTAGAGAAAAACATCACCAGAGACAAGTAGCCAC
Source organism: Amazona ochrocephala (assembly GCA_039720435.1). Classification (NCBI taxonomy): domain Eukaryota; kingdom Metazoa; phylum Chordata; class Aves; order Psittaciformes; family Psittacidae; genus Amazona; species Amazona ochrocephala. The sequence continues at coordinate 72,283,229 of CM077879.1, forward strand.
AGATTCTGAAGACTAAGAGCCATTTTTTTACATTTATAGAGATGAAAGCATGTTACCTACCGCATGAGAACATTTTTTTAACATATTGGATATATAGTATGGATAAAGCCAAAACACCATTACATTACAAAGGTTAGTATGCAGTGAACAGCTTTTTTTATCAATTGTAAATATCTAATTTATTATCCTGGAGACTAGAAAGTAATTTCCCTAACTCTTATTACTAAAATTGATTTTCACAAATTCATTATAATGATCACTATGTTATCTTAATAGCCTCCAGCAGTCACAATTTTAGTGAAAGAAGGAAGATTAAAGAAGGATTTTGTGCCCATTCTCTATACAGCTAAATCCCTAATGATTAGTCATAAAAGCTCTAGACCACTAGCTAAACACCATAATAAGGGGCTACCATCTTGATTGTGTAATATTTTTGAATGGCTGACCATAACAGGTTAGCATTTTAAATTGATGAACACTCACTGTTTGCTAGCTTTTAATGCTCAGCCAACAGTATTATTTCTAAAACTGAAAAATAACATGAGCTTCTAGAATCTTTTTTTAACATTCTGAAATCAGTACTGGAACTTGCCATAAAGTTTCTGCTTTTTTCAATTATTGAAAGAGTAATAGATTTTGAAAGATTTCTATATTAAGGAGTTTCCAGAGTGGTTTTAAACTACTAACACAACTGGAAGGCAGAAATCAAGTTAATTTGAAAATATCTTTGTGGACTATTAACATACAAAAAAAAAAATGCTGCGAGACAATGGTGGTGCATACTAACTTGCCACACATAGATCTGTCTACTGCTCTAGAGAGATCTAAAATGATTGTTGCTGTGCTGTATTTTCTGAAAGGATATACAACGAGAGGTAGACATATCTGAAGTCCTTATTCATTCCTAATTTAGCTAAAATATTCATAGACCAGGCTGCTGTCTTTCAGTTTAAAGCCATTCCTCCTTGTCTCATCCCGACATGCCCTTGTAAAAAATCACCATCCAGATTTCTTGTGGTCCTCTTTTAGTTGTTAGAAGACTGTTACAAGGTCTCCCTTGAGCCCTGTCTTATCCAGGCTGAACAAGCCCAACTCTCTCAGCCTGTCTCAGATCATCCTCGTGGCCCTCCTCTGGTGTTTATTTCTTCACTGTGGCAGGTTAGTCACTTTAGAAAATCACTTTGCATTCATCTTCCTTTCATTCATGTGCTTACAATCACCAGGAACATTTTCACAAAGCAAAGATACACACTCAAGATCGGTTTCTTTCTTGTTTATTGCTTCCTGTTGTTATTCTTCATTTAAGATGGTGGATTAGGTCTTTGATAAATAGGCAAACCTTTACTCAAGGTAATTAGAACAGAAGGATGGTATAATAAGCAACAGAATATTTCAAGCAAAATACAAAAGATGGATGGGTAAGAAACACGTATTTCCTTAGATATTTTTCTAAAAAAAAAAAAAAAAAGGGGGGGGGGAGGAATTAACTGGTTTTGGTTTGGCTTTTTTTTTTTTTTTAAATGTTAAGTTTTCCAATTTTTCACTGGTATTACACTGTTTCAGCTATTTACACTTTAGTTTAGTTATGAGATGGCATTTTAAAGACAGATAAATCAAACTAATGTCTTTGTTTTCTTCTGTGTGGATTCCACTGTGCATTAGGCCAGCAACAAGTGGGTGTTAGCTCAATACACTGAGTGCCACAATCTTTGTGAACCCAGCTAGGATAATTTGTTTAAAAGCAGTACACTTGGATCACCAGGTGATGGAAAAGACTCTTCCTTGTGCATGCAAGCAGTGATGCTAAGAGGATGAAGAGGAAAGATTTAGGGCATGAAATATAAATCTCTTTTCTTCCTCTCACAGAAATTAATAATAATAATACCCCCTCCAAATTACAAATCAAATTCGAAACAATATATGCAGTATATTCTGTGGTATCATTTAATTCTGTCTCACGGAACACCTTAACACAGCTCTTCATTTTAAATCTAATCTAGCAGATAGGAATCCAGCTATATTATCTGTTTTAATTAAAATAGAACGCATATTGAGCAACATGTGCTCATAATTTATTCACTTAAGAAGTAACGTATTCCAAATATGTGACTAAAAACTGTACAAGCAAAGAAAATTAGTTGTATGGATGAATCATGTGCAACTTGGAATTGGGACCAAGAGGCTAAGAGCTTCCTCTGCTTTACTACTTGAAAGGACTAAACCAAACAACAGTTTGACAGTTTTAGCACATCATCATTTACATCTTAGTTGCATCAGCAACATCAAATCTCTGCCTCGTTTTACCTTAATACAACATTAATTAAAACTGCATTGTAGAAAGTACACTTTTGGTTAAAAAGTATGTCTGCAGTAATGTTCTAAACAGTATGTAGTGAACAACTTTGGTAGTCAAACTTCCATGGAATGGGACTTACCTGCTTCAAGGTTTTAATTATTTCTTTTTCAAATGTTACATATTTTTCATGGGAAAACACAGATTGTTTAATTCTCCTTACTGTGCTCTGCCAAACAGTGATCTTCAAACAATGGGATCCAAAAAGATTTTGCATGAGTATGGGTTAGTGTAACAGACTACTATTTTATTTTAGGAATGCAGAGAAAGCAGCAATGGGCAATGAATACTGGTGACTAGAAGGCATGCAATGTGGATAGAACCTAAATAAAAATTGCAGCAAAACCATTACAATTCTGAAGTGTGGGAAGTGCTACTTGTGATTGAAAGCAGTAAATATTGAACACATGATGAAAAGGACTATAAATATCAGCCGATGTGCGGATGCATGCAAACGCACCTAAGACACTGTGAGATTGTAGCATTAGGATGGTACTAAAAGCGTAAAATTCTGCAACATCTGATGAATTTAAAAGAAAATAAATTTAGATAAAGCATCAAGAAAACTTACAGTGATACTCAATGAGCTGGAGAGTACGTTAAAGGAAAAATCCTGTGCTGAGAGGTAATTGACGAAGGATGCATTGACAGGATAACAGATCAGTTTGTTTCTAATACCTGAAATTTCTAAAGCACTGTCAATATCCTGAAGGAATATGCCACTAAGATTTTACAGAATATATATTAGGGGTTAGGAGACAACACACTATGTGCACTATAGGTACTTCATCTTTTTTACCAATGACCAATAGAACTTTCTGAATTGTTGATGAAGTCTGCAAAGTACTGATGAAGTCCAAAGTACTGACTTCTGCTTTGCCTTGCGATATTTCACCGCTTGAATGGGTCTTACTAAGATCTATTTCTGAAGCTTTGCAACTCTACTTCTCCCAAACAATAAATACAATTCAAGGATTTTTATGGGCCTTGTAACATTTTAAAACCAGCCATCAACATGCGCATTTGCAAGACAATGTAATTTTGCTTAATGAATAAGTTTCTAATCATAGAACCATAGAATCATAGAATCATAGAATCATAGAATAGTTAGGGTTGGAAAGGACCTTAAGATCATCTAGTTTCAACCCCCCTGCCATGGGCAGGGACACCTCCCACTAAACAATGCCACCCAAGGCTCTGCTCAACCCAGCCTTGAACACCGGAACTAGTCATAGAATCACAGAATCATAAAATAGTTAGGGTTGGAAAGGACCTCAAGATCATCGAGTTCCAACTCCCCTGCCATGGGCAGGGACACCTCACACTAAACCATGCCATCCAAGGCTATGTCCAACCCCACCTTGAGTGCCGCCAGGGATGAAGCATTCACAACTTCCCTGGGCAACCCATTCCAGGGCCTCACCACCCGTGCAGTAAAGAATTTCTTCCTCAGATCCAATCTAAACTTCCCCTGTTTAAGTTTAAACCCATTACCCCTTGTCCTCTCACCACAGTCCCTCATGAAGAGTCCCTCCCCAGCATCTCTATAGGCCCCCTTCAGGTATTGGAAGGCTGCTAGGAGGTCTCCACGCAGCCTTCTCTTCTCCAGGCTGAACAGCCCCAATTTTCTCAGCCTATCTTCATATGGGAGGTGCTCCAGTCCCCTGATCATCCTTGTGGCCCTCCTCTGCACTTGTTCTAACAGTTCCATGTCCTTTTCATGTTGAGGACACCAGAACTGCACACAATACTCCAAGTGAGGTCTCACGAGAGCAGAGTAAATGGGTAGGATCACTTCCCTCGACCTGCTGGTCACGCTCGTTTTGATGCAGCCCAGGGTACGGTTGGCTTTCTGGGCTGCAAGCGCACACTGCTGCCTCATGTTCATTTTCTCATCGACCAACACCCCCAAGTCCTTCTCTGCAGGGCTGCTCTGAATCTCTAATGCTTCATGTCTTTCTGGGCAAGATGTGACATCACAAAGGTTAAAAAAATCCCAAAGCCCAGACCCTTACTAATGTTGCTGTCAGCAAGAGGGATATTTTCACTGCTTTAAAACATACAGAAATGCATAGAGATTCAGGATGATGCACTAGATCAGCATCAGAATCTGTAAAGAAACTCACTGGACTTACACACCACTCTGAACACAAAAAAATCCCCTTGATTAAAAAGCATACAGGTAGCCCTCCAGAGGAGAAGGACTCCTGTGCTATGGGGACAGTATTCCATCCTTCTATATATAAAAGGAGCAGCTTCAGTCCTAAAATCAGCTTCAACTCCAACACACCTGAACAACAGAGGGGTTATGAGCATATGTATTCACAGCAAATACAAGGCAAGCACAGCAGCCCTTTGCTTCTCACCAGTCACACTAACAGTATCACAAACAAAACATGAAGGCAGAAGAACATCACAGTGGGATCATTCTTGGCTGCCTACAGTATCTTAGGAAATATGAGTGCCCCATCCCTGGAAACGCTCAAGGTCAGGTTGGACAGGGCTTGGAGCAACCTGGTCTAGTGGAAGGTGTCCCTGCCTGTGGCAGGGGGTTGGAACTGGATGACCTTCAAGGTCCCTTCCAAACAATACTCCATGATTCTATGATGATTCTTACCTTGAGCAGATTACAAAGATTTACAAAGATTCTGTCATTGTAGCCCATTCACCTGTTTTAGATTAGGCGACTGAACACTTCAGTATCACGATAGATTTCTTAATGATTTGGTTCACGTGGCATTATTCACCATAAATTGTCATAGCTCTGTTGCATAATTTCACCACGCTTTTTAATGAGATTTACAAATACACAAAAAATACAAGCCCAGGCATTCTTTTTTTTTTTTTCCATTGAATTCTAATGCATATCCTTATACAGTCCATGTAGTACTCTCTCCTGAAAAAATGAAGCAAAAGTCAGTACTACTGGATAGACAGCACTCTATAATAATATAGAAGCAAAAAGGTATCTTGACAATATGATATTTCATATTGAACACTGGATTGTCTAATAGCAAAGGCTAATGAAGAAAGCTACTTCTATGAGATAAATGAAATTGTAAATTTATGCCCATATCTGACATTTCCTTTTAGACATATATACTTAAAACCACCTGATGACATTTGTGGTTTTGTGAAATGTACATACATATAGAGGAGATTAAACATGTTTCAGCTGCCTTTTAGTTCTACAATACAACAGATCTAAGTAACAGCTTGAGCAACAGTTTCAGTTACATCTTGAAACAGAGTTTCGGTACTAATATGTGCTTTCACGCCAAAATTGCTTACAGCAAAAGTTTTTAAAGCCTTGACATAAAAATGAATGATCTAAATTATGAAATCTATTTTGATACAGATTTAGTAATACGGTAAACATTTATCTAGGAATATTCTTCTAGAAATTTAGCTTACAGTCACAGGCACTGCAACCGTATCATAACTCTCACACAATCCAACTTCTTTCTTTCTCAATAATTCATGATCCTGGAGTCCTGAATGTACAAGAGAATTTCAAGTTTCAGTTAAAACCAAGCAAATTGGTTTTATGAGCAAGGAGAAAAGTATTAAATCCAACATCAAGAAGCAAATACAATATTTGCCTACATACTAGATCTCATGCTCCCTTCCTGACAAGGCAAGAATCATTTATCATTTTAATATGCATGGAGAGAATGCTCCAACATACCCACAGATGCAGGGCAGAACCATATCCTTAATGAAAAAAGAAAAAAATACCCTTCTTAAAAATGGAGATATACCACTTAAACACTAATTTTCAAGAGTGTAATTTCCTGCATTTTAGAAACCTACTACTGTATGAATTGACGTAAGATGCAGCAGAACAGAGATTCTGATCAGATTAGAAACTTCCTGAACTTGACTCATACTATTATCTCCATTGGATTTCCTACAGATGCTCTGAAGAGGAGTAAAGAGCTGATTAGATTGGAGACTGGAACATTTTCAGTAGGTGGAAGCAGAGCAGAAAAGAAAAACCCACGCTTGCTAGTAAAAACAAAGCAGGCAGTTTGGGGGTGATCTTCTTCTTGAAAAGCTATTGCAGTTCTTGCTAAAATCATTAACAAAATCTGAAGAATCAATTGTCATGGCTTTACTAAGTTATACAAGTCTTGTGAAAGACATAAGAGCTATATTTTTCATGAGAACTCAATTCTCTCCCATAAGACAGCTCCTACTTAAATGCCCATCATGTTTTCCTTCTTGTCTATGAAATACCAGAACTTACAGTTTAAATTATCACATGCAAAAAACACCTCCACCAACAGCAGTATTCCACACTGAAGTAAGATTCCCTACATAGCTCTAGTACTGACTATTTTAGCTAAATCCTGGCTCACTCCTAATGGCAATTGGGATGCAGCGCCCTAGAGCTCCAAAGAAAGTTATCTTACCAGAAGAGGACAAACTGCCTCAAGACTGCTGACGTACAAAGCATACAGTACAATGCCTTATGATTAAATGTATGAACTACACATGCCTTCTGCTTCTTCCTTACACTGTCACTAAAAATCACAGAACAGAATAGTTTGGGTTGGAAGGGACATTAAAGATCATCCAGCTCCAACCCCCTGCCATTGGCAGGGACACCTTCCACTAGACCAGGTTGCTCAAAGCCCCTTGAACATCCTTGCCAAGGATGGGGCAGCCACAGCTTCTCAGAGCAAACTGTATCAGTATCTCACCACACTCACAGCAAAGAGCATCTTCCTACTATGTACTCTAAATCTCCCCTGTCATAATGTTTCTGTCGTTATATTTCTTATGTATCTGCCTTTACCTTCTCTCTCACCCGACCTGCTACTTCAATTAGTCATTTGGCTGGCAATGAATGAATCATCATGAGAAAATTTTTCAATGAAAATTAAAACACTTTTAAACTTGAATAATTCCATTTGTTACTTTGGAGATACGACTCTTTTTTATCAGCCAATAAAAAAAACTGAAAAAAAAATTGCGTCTGTAAATATCTTCTGTAACACAATGAAATCAACTCTACAGTGTGCATGCCTGGAGTACTGCACAAAGGTATTCACCCTACTTTTAACTGCTTTCTTTTGTTAACAGGCCTAAATAATTATTACAATTCTTCCATGACTTCAGCCAGGAGATGATACAAAAGATGTTGTAACTCTGATCTTAACATTATTGAAAAATTCAAACTATGGGACTCAGTCCTGAACTACCACAATCAAAAGTATTGGGCACAGATTCCAAGTTAAAAATATACACTCAAACCAAACATTCTGACCCAGATTAGTGTTATTTCTTTTCAATTTCATTAGAGCTTCACTGAAATAATGCAAATGGAACAGCAAAACCAATACAAAAAACAGACCCTTTATTTTTTTTAAAATCTAATCTGTATATCCAGGTGACTGAACCAATTTATAATATTAAAGCTAAAAAATATAAATTATATAACTCATGTCTACGCTTCATTTCTTAATGTTTTACTTTTCTTCAGCTCACAAAAGCAAACTAGAGTTAATTGGATAATCTGAGTACTTCTGCCCCTGAAAATGGTACGCTAAAAAAGCAAACTGGAACAAAATGACTTTTGCACCCTTACGATACAGACGCACTGAGACGTGAGGAAAGGTTACTCACTCCTCTCCCTTAAAAGCAGCAGTCATGCCCTCATAAGCCTTTTCTTGTGAAACACTGACCACATAATAAAGACAAACTAATTCTCCTCAGCCCCAGAAGTCTGCATAAAGTATCTCTACTATCCAGCATGATCTCAAAGGTCACAAAACCAAAAGACAACCAGAGTAAGGTCATCTTTTATACAATGAGAAATAAATATCCCTTTTTTATACAGTAAGAAATAAATATCCCTCATTTGTTTATGTTGGAGTGTTTCTTGTTGAGAGTGAACATGTGAGCAATCCAACCTCTGACTTAGCCTCACTCAAGTAGTGAGCCAAGGGCTTCATAGGCTACTGAAAGGGTTAACAAAGGATGCCTATGTGCCGACATGAAGAGGACGTTGCCTTGGGGAGGCACTGAGCAGGCTTACCACAAAGGCACTGAGCACCCGCAATCAGCTTACCACAAAGGCACTGAGCACCCGCAATCAGCTTACCAGAAAGGCACTGAGCAGGATGTCGGCGCCAGATCAGGTTACCACAAAGCAAACCCTGCTTGCAAAACAGGAGCCTGTTGCTATGGACGTTTCATAAATTAACCAATCAGATGTTATTGACTGTTCCAGTACTTTGTAATTTTTCTATAAAAAGTGATGTTTGCGTTTCATAAATTGTCAACGTTCGATCACATTGGTCGTTGCTGCGTTGTCCATGTTCTCCCGCCGCAAGTGGCGCCAGAACAGGGACCCTCTTGTCGTCGCTTTCCGGAGCTTTGAAGACGGCTGGAATAGGAGGGGAGCGGGAAAGCCGACCGGAGATCCTTGCTGCCCCGGCAAGAAGAAGAAGCAGCAAGAAGTGAATCCTTGCTGCCCTGGCAAGAAGTGAAGCCTTGCTGAGCTGAAAGAGGCTGGAAGCGCGCTGTGACGGAATCTCACCCTGATCAGGTGAGCAGTCGGAGAGGAGATGGGGTCTACACTCTCAAAGGAAGAAGAGGTAGTAGTTAAGCTCCTCCTATCCTCTCTAAGAGAGGGATTAAATATGAAGAGGGCACCCTGAGGGGGTTGTTACAATGGAGCAAAGAGACAGAGGTGACTGTCTTGCGAGGGGAGGCCTGCAGTGCCTGATCGGGTGGGAGGCTCGGTGTCTGCGAGCTTCACCTCGGAGCAGCAACTTGCAACGAGGGAGCCTTAAGTCCTCGACAAGGCCTGCCCAGGAGCCTGCGGAGGCGAGCAGCTGACTCAGACAGGGCGGCGCCAGGAGGACCAGCGGCAGACCTGACTGGTTAAAATCCTGCCCCAGGGAGCGAAAGCGACCCAGAGCGCGGTGAACAGGGCGGGCGAACAGGGCGGGCAAACAAGGCGGGCTCGAGGCAGTTTGCGCGGGCAGGCGAGCGGGGTGGAGAGCGGGATGGTGAACACTCGCTGTATGGGCAAGGCTCGGTCTGGGAGCTCAGCTCTGGCTGCGCCGGTGGTGGCCAGTGTAGTCACCCATGGGACCGGATGAAATCCATTTGCAGGTCCTGAAGGAGCTGGTAAATGAAGTTGCTAAGCCACTGTCCATCATATTTGAAAAATCATGGCAGTCAGGGGAAGTTCCCGATGACTGGAAAAAGGGAAATATAACCCCCATTTTTAAGAAGGGGAAAATGGATGAGCCGGGGAATTACAGACCAGTCAGTCTCACCTCTGTGCCTGGCAAAATCTTGGAGCGGATTCTCCTGGAAGGCATGCTAAGGCACATGAAAACCAACAAGGTGCTTGGGGACAGCCAGCATGGCTTCACTAAGGGGAAATCCTGCCTGACCAAACTGGTGACCTTCTATGATGGGGCTACGGAACTGATGGACAGGGGCAGAGCAGTTGATGTCATCTCCCTGGACTTGTGTAAAGCCTTTGACACTGTCTCACATGACATCCTTCTCTCTAAGTTGGAGAGACATCAATTTGATAGGTGGACTACTCGGTGGATAAAGAACTGGCAGGATGGCTGCACGCAAAGAGTAGTGCTCAGTGGCTCAATGTCCAGCTGGAGACCAGTAACGAGTGGTGTCCCCCAGGGATCGGTGTTGGGACCGGTCTTGTTCAACATCTTTGTGGGTGACATGGACAGTGGGATTGAGTGCGCCCTCAGCAAGTTTGCCGATGACACCAAGCTGTGTGGTTCAGTTGATATATTGGAGGGAAGGAATGACATCCAGAGGGACCTTGACATGCTTGTGAGGTGGGCTGATGCCAACATGATGAAGTTTAACCATGACAAGTGCAAGGTCCTCCACCTGGGTTGGAGCAATCCCAGGCACAGCTACAGGTTGGGCAGGGAGGAGATTCAGAGCAGCCCAAGGAGAAGGACTTGGGGGTGTGGGTTGATGAAAACATGAACATGAGGCAGCAGTGTGCGCTTGCAGCCCAGAAAGCCAACCGTATCCTGGGCTGCATCAAAACGAGCGTGCCCAGCAGGTCGAGGGAAGTGATCCTGCCCATTTACTCTGCTCTCGTGAGACCTCACTTGGAGTATTGTGTGCAGTTCTGGTGTCCTCAACATGAAAAGGACATGGAACTGTTGGAACAAGTGCAGAGGAGGGCCACGAGGATGATCAGGGGACTGGAGCACCTCCGGTATGAAGATAGGCTGAGAGAGTTGGGGCTGTTCAGTCTGGAGAAGAGAAGGCTGCATGGAGACCTCATAGCAGCCTTCCAATACCTGAAGGGGGCCTATAGGGATGCTGGGGAGGGACTCTTCATGAGGGACTGTGGTGAGAGGACAAGGGGTAATGGGTTTAAACTTAAACAGGGGAAGTTTAGATTGGATATGAGGAAGAAATTCTTTACTGTAAGGGTGGTGAGGCCCTGGAATGGGTTGCCCAAGGAAGTTGTGAATGCTTCATCCCTGGCGGCGTTCAAGGTGGGGTTGGACATAGCCTTGGATGGCATGGTTTAGTGGGAGGTGTCCCTGCCCATGGCAGGGGGGTTGGAACTCGATGATCTTGAGGTCCTTTCCAACCCTAACTATTCTATGATTCTATGATTCTATGATTCTATGATTCTATGATTCTATGATTCTATTATTAGATGGTGTAGGCACTGCTCTTGAACTCTATACTTGGGAGGCCAAAGGGGTGCAGCTATGGGACACTGTTAGCAATGGCGGCAAGGCTGGAGAGGAAGCACAGAAGTGTTCCACATTATGGAAGCTTATTCGTGAGACTTTACAGACAATGAAATCAGAGCGAGCTGCAGTAGCGTCTGCCGCAAGCGCTCTTTCACTTCCTATACCCCAACGTGAAAATGAGCCTTTAGCGCTGCCTGCCGCCGCTGCCGCGAATCCCTTTGAGCACCGTCTTGCTGCCCTTGGGCCTCGGAAATTAACTAAAACTGCAAAGAGTGCCTTTCACAACCCACCACAAGACAAAGGAAAGAATGAAAAGAGGAAAAAAATGCTATCGGAGCTATCGGTAGTAACGCTGAAAAAGAACAGGCTAGCCAGCAGGACGCAGATTGCTGCCAGCCAAGGGAACCTGTTTGTTTTTCCTTTCCATCATCTGAATCCTCCTTTAAAACTTCTGTTGCAACCACCCCGGGGGGAAAAACCCCCAGAGAGCCCAAGGAGGAGGATCGGACGAGGGTATTGTTACAGGAGGTGACTGAGAGGCTGGGTGCTTTTGGGCCAAGAGAGGGGTCTGGTCCAGGTTGTACTTTGTCTATGGAGACAGGCGGCGGGGCGCGGAGTGGCTCCGCGACGGGGCCTGCTGCGTGTGCGTGGACCCCAAGGCCCGAGATGGCGGCGCCTGGGCTGCAGCTGTGCGCGGCCCCCTCGCTGCTCCCACTGCTCCTCCTGTGCCTGCCACTGCGCGCCCGCGCCGACGAGCATGAGCACACGTACCAAGATAAAGAGGAAGAAATGGATGATATGGACAGAGATCTCGGTGATGAGTATGGGTCAGAGGTAGCAGATATGATTGAATTGGCCAATCATGCTGCCCAACGAGAAACACAGAAGGAAGGTGCAGCTTTTGCTGCTGCTGCATTAAAGGAAGCTGTGTCTCCCTTTTTAAAACGACCAGTGAAAGAAAAATGTAAACGTTGTTATAATTGTGGAAAGGGGGGACACTTCCAAGCTCAATGCTGAGCTCCTAGAAAACAAAACTGGTATAAAAATTGTAATTCTAACTCACATGATACCAAGGCATGCAGGCGGTCGGGAAACTGGAAACCGAGCGCGAATGCCCCACGCGCCACGACAAAAGTTCAAGGGGCTTGGGAAAATCAGAATCAAGGGGACGCCTTGACACCGCCCACTCCGCCACTTCAGGAAGTGCCAGAGTGGACGTGGAAACAGCAATAGATGTCACCCTTCACAATTGTTCTGTCTATTTAGTAGACAGTAACATGACAGGGCCCTTGGGCCATGGGCTCAGTGCATTGCTGCTTGGAAGGTCCTCCACATCAAGATAAGGAATTTTTGTTTTGCCAGGTGTAATTGATGCAGACTATTTTGGTGTCATCAAAATTATGGTTTATACAATAACTCCACCTGTTTATATTCCAAAGAATAGCCACATTGCTCAACTTGTTCCGTTTAGATCTTATGTTCCACAGGAGGGAAGAGCAGACAGCAGAAATAAGGGGTTTGGATCTTCTGGAATTCCACAAGTATTTTTAGCACTTGATATTGCAAAAGCAGCCAAACCAGAATGCGTGATTGTTATGACCCACAAAAATGGTGAGTCAAAACAAGCAAAAATGTTAATTGATACAGGAGCTGATGTCACAATTATTTCCCACGGGCAATGGCCAGTGCACTGGCCTGTGATACTCGCATTAACAGGTATTTCTGGTATAGGAGGCACCCAATCCACCCTAATCAGTAAAGATCCCATTAACTTTCAATTTCCTGATGGAGCCGCTGTCACGACTAAACCATATGTCATGAATGTTCCAGTCACCTTAATAGGTCGAGACATTTTGAGTCAACTGAACACTCAATTGGTCACGCAGCCTTTTCCTCAATGGCCATTGTAGAGCAGCCTGTGCTCAAACTTAAATGGAAAACCTTAGACCCTGTTTGGGTAGATCAGTGGCCGTTAAGGGAGGAAAGGCTGCAAAAGATTCATGAATTAGTAAAAGAGCAGTTAGATGCAAAACATATTGTCCCATCTACCAGTCCTTGGAATACCCCTATTTTTACAATTCCTAAAAAGAGTGGCAAGTGGCGATTGTTACACAATTTAAGAGCTATTAATAATGTTATGGAAGATATGGGAACTTTGCAACCTGGTCTGCCCTCACCTGTCATGTTGCCTGAAAACTGGGAAATTCTAATTATTGATTTAAAGGACTGTTTCTTTACAATTGCATTGCATCCAGAGGATATGGAAAAGTTTGCCTTTTCTGTTCCCTCAATCAATAAGTCTGAGCTGGCAAAACGATATCATTGGGTTGTGTTGCCACAAGGCATGAAAAACTCACCAACGATATGTCAACAGTTTGTTGCTTGGGCCTTGAAACCTTTTCGGCAAAAGTTTCCACAGTTGATTATTTATCATTATATGGATGATATATTAATTTGTGGAGAAACACTAGAAAAGCATAAGATTTTCACCATCTTAAAATCTGACTTAGAATCAAGAGGTCTGAGAATTGCCCCTGAAAAAAATTCAAGATTCTACACCATGGAAATATCTGGGTTGGGTTATTACCCACAGTGCAATTCAACCTCAGAAGATAAAAATTATCTCCACAGTTAGAACACTTAATGATGTGCAAAAACTGGTCGGGATATTCAATGGGTCAGAAATATTTCTGGCATTATTAATGATGATTTGAAACCTTTGATACAATTGTTAGGAACCTCTACAAAAGCTGATGAGTCCCGGTCTTTAGGCCCTGAACAACAAAAGGCGCTTGACATTATCAGTGAGAAAATTTGTCATAATCATGCTCAGCGAATTGTGTTATCACTTCCCATAATTCTAATGATTATCAATATTGACAATCAGGGCTCATATCCTTTTGCGCTTATTATGCAATGGGATAGTAGCGTTGCCTGTAGCCTTAGAATATTAGAATGGATATTTACTCCTGTCACACCAAAGAAAACCATCACCACAAAACCGGAAATTTTTTCTCACGTTAATTATGAAAGGACGTAGTCGAGCGTTGGAAATATCTGGGAAAAGTCCTCAAAAAATTGTTATTCTCATTGATCAAGAATATTTAGAGTGGTTGTTATGCACTTCTCTGTCCCTACAAAGTGCTTTAGCAGAATTTGAAGGTGAAATAAGCAATGTCTATCCTTCATATAAACTGTTGCCAATGTTGAGTAATCAGAAGTTTGAAACATTTCCAAAGCATTCAGAAACGCCTGTGTCAGGTACTACTGTTTTTACAGACGCTGGCAAGCGTTCTAAATTAGCTGCTTGTGTTTGGCAAAACAACCAGCAGTGGGAGAGACATTTGATTAACGGTACTATTGATGACTCCTTGCAGACGTGGTTATTTGGGCCTTTGAAAAATGGAATGATACACCACTTAACATTGTCTCTGATTCATTGTACGTTGTTGGAGTTGTGCACAGAATTGAAGGATCACTTCTAAAAGAAGTCAAAAACAACTGGTTATATCAATTGTTACTAATGTTGTTGCGTTTATTGCAAAATCGTGTATTTCCCTATTTTATTACCCATCTTCGCAGCCACCAATCAAACTATGGATTATAATGGTCCTGCTTATACATCACGACATATTACAGGCATTGCTCATTCCCCTACTGGACAAGCTATAGTGGAACGGGCACACCAAACCCTAAAATCTCTTCTTTTAAAACAAAAAGGGGGAGAGGTACTCCCACCTGCAGAGAGACTGGCCAAAGCATTGTATGTATTGAATTTTTTGCGATTAGCAGGGGATAGGAATGAACCGCCTATGGTCATTCATGGGCTAGCCATGCAGTCAGGAGTAACAGATAATAAAACTGAGAAAATCCTAGTTCAGTACAAAGATTTAAATACAGGACAATGGAAAGGTCCTGCAGAGGTTAAATTAGCAGGCAGAGGATATATGTGTTTACTTACAGATAATAGGATTCGTTGGGTACCCGCCTGTTGGACTCGTCCGTGGAAGACGCCACCCATTGCGGACGCTGTAATGGATCATGACTAGTCTGACTAAGTTTGTTGGGTTAATCTTGTTAAATTTTGTTAATGTTATAACAAGTTTTATGCATGGAATAAATCCACGAGTAAATCTGTGGATCACTTGGGCAAATGAAACTGGCAATGATGCATTTTGCCTTGCCATGCAGCCAGCCACAGATCCCTTTAAAACTTGTTTATTGGGAATTCCGCTCTTTGATGTTTTAGCTTTTCCGACATGCCTTGCTGCAAAATTGTGCAGCCATTGATTTTTGCTGCTAGCACAGGGTCATGGTTGTACTGACTTTGAAGGAATGTGTTGTATGAATCTAAAATTTTTGTTATTGTGATTGTCATGTTGATTATGTGTAGAATTATATTTAGTTGTGCTAAAAGGTCATTATCTAAAGCTATGCAACACGTTTGGATTGCTCAAAAACAAAAAGAGGGAATTGTTGGAGTGTTTCTTGTTGAGAGTGAACACGTGAGCAATCCAGCCTCTGACTTAGCCTCACTCAAGTAGTGAGCTGAGGGCTTCACAGGCTACTGAAAGGGTTAACAAAGGATGCCTATGTGCCGACATGAAGAGGACGTTGCCTTGGGGAGGCACTGAGCAGGCTTACCACAAAGGCACTGAGCACCCGCAATCAGCTTACCACAAAGGCACTGAGCAGGATGTCGGCGCCTGATCAGGTTACCACAAAGCAAACCTTGCTTGCAAAACAGGAGCCTGTTGCTATGGACGTTTCATAAGTTAACCAATCAGATGTTATTGACTGTTCCAGTACTTTGTAATTTTTCTATAAAAAGTGATGCTTGCGTTTAATAAATTGTCAACGTTTGATCACATTGGTCGTTGCTGCGTTGTCCATGTTCTCCCGCCGCATGTTTGGTTGCTTTTTTTTCAGTAAAGTTATACATATAACACACAAAGTTCACACTACTCAAGAGAGGCTGAGCCGAACAGCATGAATAGAGCCCTGATGAATACAGAGAAAACAAACACTTTGGATATGGGACAGGGGAAACACATTTCTTTTTCTCTCCGGAATTCTTTTAAATTGGATGTATGTGTGCAGAGGCATGTCTACCTACAATCGATCTACACAGCTGAACAGAACCAAGAACATATTCCTGTGCTGAATGTATTCTACTGTACTACTGGAAAGCCCCTGCTGTGGAAGCAGTTTCCACAGCAAGGCTGTTTGGCACAGCAGCCATGCGTCATGGCCTCTAGAAGCTACTGTCGAGTTGGAAGCGACAACGCATGCCTTTACCCCCAGGGCAAGCGAAGAGCAGTGACAACTTTCATCTCTGCTAGCAGACAATTCTGCCTTCAGGGCAGGCCTCAAACTTCAGAGCAGACAATTTTTTCATGTCAGCTCCTCAGATGGGCATCCAAGGCCCGGCAAGACCTCCTGCTAGAGTGACACAGCTCCTGTGTACAAACCCAAATCACGCTGTGCCTAAAGGCAGGAGCTACATCCACTCTTTTATTTGTTACAATGATTTAACCTCTGTTTCCATCACAGCTAGGTACCTACGTAGGCATGGAGCCTTTTCTGAGGCAGAAAATCATGGTACAACAGTGATGCACCATCCTGGCAGATAAGCAGTCCCAGCTGCAGCAGGCTGACACTCCAGGGGCCACACTGGTAACCTGGGGGCCCTGTGGGCCCCAGGCCAGAACTACCACCACCGTCATCTTTTGTGACACTACCACCACCCAGTTGTTTTGTCAACCTCCACAGCTCCTGTTGTGGAGAAGCTGCACAAAATACCAAGACCCTAAGGCTGCAAAAGTATTTTTTACAAGGGCATGCAGAGATAGGATATGGGGGAATGGCCTTAAACTGAAAGAGAATTAGAATAGGTATTAGGAAGTAATTCTTTACTGTGAGGGTGGTGAGGCACTGGTACAGGTTGCCCAGAGAAGCTGTGGCTGCCCCATCCATGGCAGTGTTCAAGGCCAGACTGGACAGGGCTTTGAGCAGCCTGGTCTAGTGGAAGGTGTCCCTGCCCATGGCAGGATGTTGGAACTGAATAATCTGTAAGGTCCCTTCCAACCCAAACCACTTTATCACTCTATCAAAGCGGCTGCAATCCTGGTTTGGAAGCACACTGGGTAATGAGACTTCGTGTTCCTGCTGCCTGCAGGACAGGTACTGGTTTGGATGCAGACATGCTGTGTGCAGGACAGAAACTAACCAATCCCCCTTTTCTGGCAGCATAATGAAACCCCACCCTGGCACAGTAACATTGCAATTTCTGCTTTTCAAGGTAAAGCTCTCATTGCTAAGCAATCTGCACTACAGGTACATTACAACAGTGGGAGGTCAATTTGTAGGCACTGTTGCAGCGCTTCCTTAGAAACAACCAGGGAAACCCATCTGTGAGGGCTAGTGAAACTAATAGATAAAAATCCATATGATAAGTTGTAAGAACTGAACCTCCCTGGGGAGAAGGACTCCAACAAGGTCCACAGCTTATTTCTGCTAGAAACCTCTTGTTTGGTTCTTAAAAGAGCACCACAAATGAGAAACAGAGCTGCTTCTGTGGAATGTGGGAAGCCCTTCCCTGATCTCATGTTGCATTCACCAAAACATCATATTTTCCATGCACGGTCTAAATTAAACATAATCCTTTGCTTGCCAAAATCTGTTCTTTCTTTTCTAAACTGCAATTAATTTTTCCATCTTTATTCAACATAATTAAAGCTTTGCAGTATATTAATTAAATTCACACTGAGGCAACTGCATGTATAAAGACATCTACCTATAAAAAATATTTCTATAAATACATCTATTTCCATACACTTCCATACCTATGTTTAAACTAATAACTTGTAGCACCTTCATAGATAAGTCACACAAGAGTTGAAACTATGTTAGTCACGGCTGGGTTTAAGTGTGTGACAAGTGTTATAGCTGTTGACATTTTGCTGGATGATCTGCTGTTTCAAAGCCTCAAGCTCATGATCTAACTCAATTATAACCCACAGCTGACCTGTGAAGCTGTATTAGTTGAACTTACAAAAGAACCACAAGTGCCACAAAATAACTCAGTACACATGAGCCTGATTTTCATGGTTCATATGTCATGTTTCACCGGTCATGGAGATACCTCTAAGAGGAGATTTTGACAGCCTAAGTACAGTCTGTAAGATTAATAGAGCAAACAAAAACATAATGATGCTTTTCTTCTTGTAAGTACAATGGAGAAGTCTATTTTTTTTTTGCAAAATCTTTATACCACATCACAGCTTATCTTTCTCAATGGAAACAGTTTTCCTGCCAGATGTACTGCTTTTCTCAAACCACAGAAAGTGGCATATATACATTACCGTCATATTGTTTGAAAAGATTTCATCAGACAATCTATGTCAGTTTGTAATTTACAGAGAAATGACTTTATAACTACTGTGTATAGACAAGAAGAAAACTATCAAATTTCCACAAAAATAATTCAATTATTTTTTTTTCTTTTCCCTTCCTATTCCTCATACAGTCTTGGGAAGCAGTGAAAGAGATGGGGGGAGAAGGAACTAGGGCGCATTTAATTCTGAATGTTTACAACGGAGTTACTTAAATGTGTTATATTGTTTAGTTCCTAGAAATGCAATGCTGCAATCATATATCCCTATATACATAGAGGAGAAAAGAGATGGTGTAAACTGTTGCTGAAAAATAGTAATAATATTAAAACCAAAAGCTAATGAGTATTGGAACACATTTCAAGACAATACAAAATGGTAGTGAGACCCTGCTGACTACTAATTTCAGCAGCAGCTACTCCAAAGCTAGCTTGAAATTTGAGTGTCAAGTGTTTATATTTACAGTACATTTATATATACACAAAGATACTTGCACATTATAAAATATCTATTTTTTTCCCACCATTGATATAGAATCATAGTATAGTTAGGGTTGGAAAGGACCTTAAGATCATCAAGTTCCAATCCCCCTGCCATTAGCAGGGACACCTCCCACTAAACCATGCCACCCAAGGCTCTGTCCAACCTGACCTTGAACACTGCCAGGGATGGAGCATACACAACCTCCCTGGGCAACCCATTCCAGTGCCTCACCACCGTTACAGTAAAGAAATTCCTCCTTATATCCAACCTAAACTTCCGCTGTTTTGAACCCGTTACTCCTTATCCTATCACCACAGTCCCTCACAAAGAGTCCCTCCCCAACATCCTTGTAGGCCTCCTTCAGATACTGGATGGCTGCTATGAGGTCTCCACACAGTCTTCTCCTCTCCAGATTGAACAGCCCCAAGTTTCTCAGCCTGTCTTCATACAGGAGATGCTCCAGCCCCCTGATCATCTTTGCAGCCCTCCTCTGGACTTGTTGCGACAGTTTTGTGTCCTTTTTATGTTGAGGACACCAGAACTGTACACAATACTCCAAGTGAGGTCTCACGAGTGCAGAGTAGAGGGGCAGGATCACCTCCTTCGACCGGCTGGTATTCACTTTTCCTTATGACCCTGATAGCAAAGCTATTTATGCACTGACAAATTGTTCCTTGAGATGTGAGGACCAAACCTACCACAATGATATGAGTGTGCATATTATCACTGTGAATGCTCACATGGGCTTCTGCTCCTCAAAGACTATTTGCCTTGTGTGAGCGTGTGCACATGTGTGTGAGAATGAGCATCCGTAAAATTGTACTTACAGAGGCATGTCTCATTCCTTGAAGCATTCAAAGCCAGGCTGAATGGGGCTTTGAGCAACCTGGTCTAGTGGAAGGTGTCCCCGTCCATGGCAGAGAGGCTGGAACTATATGAGCTTTAAGGTCCCTTCCAACCCAAGCCATTCTGTGATTCTGTGTCACAACATTCTGAAGCATTCTCTTTAACCTAGAGTGGTTTAGCCAACAGACTTCTAAGAGAAAGATTCAAATCCCACAACTTCCTCTAGGCATAAGATGATCGCACTCCAAAATTTGCCTGCATTTGTAGAAGCAGAGTTTCACACAGCTGTCACTGATTTCAATGTGAGTGTGAGTTTATCACACTTCGACAATAATTCAACCCACCATAATCTGAGAAGTCCTTTTGAGGTGCAAAAGGCCAATAAAAATAGGCTTAATTTAAACAAATGCTGCAAGATAATTCCTCTGCAGCTCCCTGAGAATAATCCTTTCATCACTGACACCAAAGATACTTCTCAGCAGGAAAACATCTACATTATATTTATTCTTTTCATTGAGAGTAGCAAGAACCTGAATTTCTAATAGTAAGCTGCCAAATCCCCTAGATTTAAGGGAGAATTTTATTCATCATTTCATATATATGAAAGAACAACTTCTGCACTGAAGAAAAATACTCTGACTTTTAGATACCTTCACAGAATTATTGCTGGTGGGACAAGATTATTATTAAGAGATTACTTTAAAAGCAGATAGAGTGTATTTTAAGAATTGGTTTACTGGAAGACTCAAATCTTACGCAAAACAATATGATACTTATGTATGTCATCCCAGTGCAGTCAGCATTGTAAAACTAGAAGCTAAATAATCAAACTAGAAAAAATATATGCCTCTCTAGTCAAAGCTATTAGTACAGTGATAAATATTTTGGAAGTGATTATACATTTGCCATGACAGTCTGTTTATTTAAAGTTATTAAGGGAGAGTACAGCTGCCCATGGATATTAAGATTTATCTCACCTGGGTTTATCCTGTTGCACTTAGAGGCATCTGTTTTTGAGCTAATCACCCTGAGCACTCTAAAATTGTTGAGGATAAACAGACACTTTGTGTGATATATGTGGCCTGTTTCAGACACCTACTTCAGGATGAGATGAACTGTATCTTACAAACGATTATTTTTCACTGTTTGCTGCAAAAATGATGATAAGGATAATAAGCTACTAGTCTAGTTTAAACAAAGGTAATGTCTAGAGTTTGGTGTGATGTCACTTGTAAGAGGGCACGTCAACTTAAGTCCAGTATGGTTGTCAACAGCCTAGAGAAGGCCCAACTCACAGACATTGGTGCTACAGCCTAAAGGGCAAGGCTAAGGATTCAGACTTAGCAACGGACTAGGCATACAAAATCATAGAATCATAGAATCATAGAATAGTTAGGGTTGGAAAGGACCTTAAGATCATCAAGTTCCAACCCCCCTGCCATGGGCAGGGACACCTCCCACTAAACCATGCCATCCAAGGCTCTGTCCAACCCGGCCTTGAACACTGCCAGTGATGGAGCATTCACAACCTCCCTGGGCAACCCATTCCAGGGCCTCACCACCCTTACAGTAAAGAATTTCTTCCTCAGATCCAATCTAAACTTCCCCAGTTTAAGTTTGAACCCATTACCCCTTGTCCTCTCACTACAGTCCCTCATGAAGAGTCCCTCCCCAGTATCCCTATAGGCCCCCTTCAGGTATTGGAAGGCTGCTATGAGGTCTCCACGCAGCCTTCTCTTCTCCAGACTGAACAGCCCCAATTTTCTCAGCCAGTCTTCATACGGGATGGTACACTTGAAAGCATAACAGAAGTAAATGTTTGCTCTTGTTCTCAGAAAAAAAAAAATATTTAGAATGCCACTGCCATTCAGAAAGTTGGGTAGGGTCCTATGATACCTTGACAATCAGGCAAGGAGCTACTAATCCATCATAAGGTCCAAGTTGATATCGAGGTATGGATGACTAAATCCTGCTTAGAGACTTCCATTCTGTAAATGTTCTTTCATATTTACCTTGATATATAGAGCAAGCTTAGGAAAGATAGAGTCACTTTGGTTTGAGACTTTTACAGCCTATTTGCTTCTGCAACTGAAATCACATCTACATTACTTCAGTTCAATGATATTCAAGTCTTAATCATACATTATCAACTGCTGACATGGTTTCATATCACTGAATTCATAATGATTCATATTGGCTGAGTTCATATTACATGTAATTGTTCATATGACAACTATTTCAAGAATTGTATTTGTTTTTGTGTTCTACTGGGTTTGATTACTCTGCCTATTCCAACTAAGCAAGAGGTCATTAATTGTTTTGTCTCCCAAATTGTATTGCAAGGCACGCAGGCTTCCTGACTGGCTAACCTTCACTCTACCATGTCTTTTAAAAGAAGCAAAGATGGTTAATAGCTGTCCCCCCAACCTAGCCTGAATGGTTTCCATCAACTGATAATATGGGTCTCACTGAGCTTGTCTCATAGTATGAGCACTCCCTGTCCAAAATTTAAAAAGGTAAGCTATGTTCAGCCTGGAGAAGAGAAGGCTCTGGGAAGATCTTAGAAGAGCCTTCTAGTACCTAAAGGAAGCCCACAGGAAAGCTGGAGAGGGACTTTTTACAACAGAATGTAATGACAGGACAAGGGGAATGGCTTTAAAATGAAGATGGAAGATACAGATTAGGTATTAGGAAGAAATCCTTCACTGTGAGGGTGGTAAGACATTGAAACAGTTGCCCAGAGCAGCTGTGGACTGCCCCACCCCTGGCAGTGCTCAAGGCCAGGTTGGACACGGCTTTGGGCAACCTGGTCTAGTGAAAGACATCCCTGCCCATGGCTGGGGGGCTGGAACTGAATGATTGTTAAGATTTCTTTGAATCCCAACCTGTTCTATGATTCTATGTTGCAAAGATATTCTCAACATTTAGCAAATACTATTCAAGTACACATCAACAGATGCTTCAACTGCATGAACACCCAGTTGAGTTCCAAGTGGGAATAGTCTAAATGAGATTACTTTTTAGTCAGCTGTACAAGATGCAGAGGCTGCACTAACCCATGAGTGACCGTACTTGAAACAGATTAACCTTAAACCCGTGTCTGAAAAGATTCATTTTGCTAGACTCTCCATAAATGGAGTGATATGATTCAGAGCTGCAGGAGCTTTGATTTCAACTGCCATCGACCTAAACAGGGGGAACAACGGCAGAGTAAAAAAAAAAAAAATAAAAATGTACTGACCCAGTCTTACCATTCACTGCTCACCAGTCTCATGCTCAGTATTTTTGGTATTTTCAAATGCACAAGTGGCAACATTGTACTTGTTCTTAAAAGAACTGAAGCAAATAGCTGCCCTCACTGATCCCAATTCCTTTGCCCAGGCAACCACTATATAAAATTTGTAGAGTTTTGTTTTGGCTTCTTTTCTTCATTAAATATAGCAAGAATGGACTCTTCATTCACTCACCAAATTAGGCAACTGATTTACGTTGTGGCACAGAATAACATAATATATAGAATGAAACATTATGGTAAAGAAGACAGAATAAATAATCTGCTTAAACAGTTTTGAGCTGTGGGTTTTTAATAAAGGAAGTAAAATAAGCAAAATTCCAAATAAGATAAATGCTAAAAATGTCATTCTGCTCAAAAGAAGCTGGTTAATCTTTTTGGTAGCTCAAATACTTCTTCGGCTAGGATAATTTTCAAACAAAACCTGCTGCTTTAAAATGAGAAGTAAAATTTCAGTCTCCTGTCCTGCAAAATGCTTACTTGTAGTCACAGTTACACTCTACTTAGACTCACGGTGTTTGCTGAAAAATACAGAAACACTATCAAAAGGCATTATATATCTAGAGTAGGACAAAAAATGTGGATAGTTCTAAGTATACTTTTTCTTGGTCCGAGGAGTATGCTAAAATAATCTAAAGTAAATACTGTATTCTCACTAACACTGATCACTGACTCAGAAATAAATTGCCACATTTTAAGACAGTATTATCTTGATTAAAAATAATATAGGCTATGTGGAATCAAAATTTACATTTAAATGCAGTTAATCAATGAAATGTGAGATAATGCAAGTTCAGTAATATTCAAAATGAAATATCCTGGCTCAATGGTTTAACTAAAGTCACACTTGCATTGGCTGCTCTTTAATCTTTGTTCTTTAACATTTACTGAAATGTCAGCAAAGGGATGATGGAAGACTCACAATAATTAGAAATACACTAAAATAAAAGAAAAGAATAAATGGATGTACTACAGCAAAATTAATACATTTGCTGGGATTCTGTGTTTTATTTCCTAAAATGGGAAGGCCACTAGATTTCCACTGTTTCACAGTCCCAAACAGCCTCTGGTATGGGGAATGTAGTACAAGGACCATGAAGTGAACTCCTAAATACACTCTGAAACCCCAATACAGTCCCAATCTTCTAATAAGACTACAGAATTGGAAAATGAAGCTTCTTTGCAAAGAAACTCTAATAATTGAAGAAGGTTTATAACTTTGCAGATGACTCCAATCAGCTTCTGAAGACTCTTCCCACACTTGACTTGCAACGGAGCCATACTTTTCCTACAGACTCTCCAGTGGCTTTTGCTGCTATAAAAATGGAGCTTTGCATCAAGGGAAATGCAATAAATTATACTATTCACCTACACAACCACAAAGGGAAGCAATGAAAAAAAATATCACTAACTTGAGAAAACAAAACCAGAAGTAATCAGGGGATGATTAACATGAGAAGTCTAGAAATACATAGTCAGAATTCATCTAACTCAAGCTGACTGATAAAGAGGTAGGCTTGCAGCAGAAGTAATGCGTTCCACAGACGCTGTAGCTGTGCAACAGAAAAATCAGTAGTGTGCATTCTAGTAGCACTTGTATTTGGATTACCATTGCTCAACTATACCTTTGTGGTTAGAATCACTGTATGCAATACATCTCCAAGGATATACTTCAAGCATATACCCCCAAGGATATACTTCAAAATTAGAAATGCAATCCACACTAAACCCAACAAAATAATTTAGCATCAGAGTAAAGCTGCATGTTTTTTTCTGAGATACAATTGTAGACCCTATCAGACTTCAAATAGGAAAAGATCCGTCTAAAAGAACACAAACCCCCAAAAAATCCCCAAAACATGGTGGTGGCATTTGAGGAAAGTGAGCTGAGAAGTTACCAACCAGGGCTCTTTTCCAAAAGGAAACACTGGACATAATTGTAATATTTCTTTAAAATATCTAAGGTAATTACATAAAACTACCAAGAGAAAAACAACAGTATAAAGAAATGAAGGTTACAAAGAAAGTACTTGAGAAGAATTTTAGCTGAAGACCAGAGTTGTCATTACAAGTTAGAGGTAAACACAAGCATCTCATACAGAGTTGTGGAAAGGGCTGGTTTGCACACTGTGGATGGATAGATGAGCAAATCAGCAAGTAAAGCTGCTTAGTTAAATAAATTTACTATAAACTTAAAATAACCTACCACTGGTGAAATCATAATCATTATAAAGGAGAGTTCCATGAGCCACAAAACATGCCTGCCATTATTATATGTCTTAAAATTAGGCATGATTGCTCCTTCCTGAGAGCTAACCAAATTCTTTTCATATTCTTTCTGTATCTTTGTGTCACTGGGGAAGAGGGAAGTGATTCAGAGACAAATTCTAAGTCAGTTTTCCTTTCATTTTGCAGTTTGAATTAATAGGAAGACTATGCAGGTCTCATTGCCTTTTCCTTCCATCTCATGTCAGCCAGAATGGAACAGTTAGCATTATTCAAGGTCAATTAAGCCATGCAAATGCATTCTAAATGATTTTACAGTAGTAATAATAACTCTCTCCTCAGAAGGATGTGCTGAACTTGCTTAAAAAAAAAAAAAAACAAACAAACAAAAAAAAACACCTTACAATAAAAATAACATAGGTGTTTCGGAATTATTCCCTGCTCGAAATAACCAATCAGATGTATGACTATAATAGTCTTGAGCTGACGGAGGTATAGGGTTTAGATACAAATTCCTCAGGAACTTGATCCATAGCTCTATTCTTACAGCTACAGTGATCTAAGTCATAAAAAAAAAAAAAAAAAAAAAAAAAAATCTTGTATTCTGCTGCTTGCATTTCAGGAAAATCATGTGTTTATATAGTTATCTAATTATAGCCATTTTTTAGCTTGAAATCAGGTTTTGAAAACCATGCTCTAATTACATTCAGTCCTGAATGTGAATTATGGAAAAACTGAGATAAATAATTTATTAATGTTTTTAAACTCTTAAAAACTATGTATTTTGATAAACATTGCTTGTAATATAACCTACATTTGAAAAACCCCATCTCAGTAAAGATGGCTTCACCAGTATAAATGTACCATCACAGATCATTACATCATGAGAAAACGTTCCTAGTCAATGGATTTTTAAAGCAAATAAAACTGCAGTTCCCACAGGGCTTAATCAAAGCCTTTCTCCCCAGAACACAGACAGGTATACTGGTCAAAGATCAGCCCTGCAGCAGACATCTTTTGTTCGAACAGTGTGACCCAACACAACAAGGGACATGTCAGTGGCACTCTAAAGTGAAGCTCTAGGATATAAACTCAGTCATGCTGTGTTGATACTTAATAAACACAGTAATTACACAGCAATTACACTTGCAGTTATATTGGCATCAAGTCCCACCTGGAGGATCACGTCTAACTACTGAAACAGGCAAGGAAATTGCCCCAATCTGCTTCTTTGCTTTATCTAATGATATGAACGCACCTAGCCCCTTTCAGAACAAAAAGGGTTGTGAGTTTAGGCTTAAAACCACTGAAGACGGTTTGAATAAACACTTGACCTTAACAAGGCCAAGATATAGCACAGACGAATTGCCCATCTGAGACCAGTTAACTATCTACTTCTGCCTATTCCACTCCAGTACAAACCAGGAGTAAATAACGAACACAGAACAGTCTGAAGAGATCACACAAAAATACACTGTTCACATCCAGGAGGGATACACCTTCCTGGTGAAACACAAGACCAACTTTGTGATCAACTGCCTCTATTCCATACTAGTTAAAACAGCATTTGAGAAAAGACTGTGGACAGAGTTGGGATCCTCTTTCTGGGTGGGTGGCAGGAAGTAGCTAATCTAACAACCCATGCCTGCACCAGAGGCTTCCAGGTAATAGCAATGCAATGTGAACATTTCCTAAAAAATACAACTATCTTCATTTTAATTATTTTCATTTGTTTATAAAAGGGTGCCCATTTCTCTTAAACAGACACATTCCATTATAGAATTGCACCACTAGAATTGCATTCAACTCAATATTTCCAATAAAAATACGACACTGAAAGTCATTTCTTGGGGAACAAGAGTTAGGAACTTGGGGATGAGAAGTGATTATTTTTTTTTTTTAGCAGAATGTACTGCACTTTTCTTTGAAAAATGAAGTAGAAGATAAACTGAAAACCATTTTATATTGCAGTGGTGATGTAATGGAATCTTCCATGCTGATTAGATATTTAACGCAAAACACTTGGAAATTAACACCTCTTCTCAACACTTACCGCATTTAGCCCCTGTCCTGCTTAACAGAGTGCTAACAATACTTACCACATATTTATGTTAAAATCACAAATCCAAGGATTCATTCACAATCCCCTTTCATGCAATTATGTTTGTGAAAAAAGCAGATGCCTCATTGAATGTGCACATGTAAAATTATGTAATTGTATTCACATCTGTACAATATTTAAAGCTATATAATACATATAAACAGAGTCCTCAAGCTACTACGAAACGCCTAACACCTGGCAGATGAGATAGTGGCTCATAGTTTAAATACTGTATTCTAATTCACTTTTCTGAGGCAGTCAGGCTATGTAATTACTAAGTCATAAAGTCGAAAATATGACTGCATAAAACATTCCCCTTCAGATATATCTGACAGAACTCACAGGTAACGTTTAAAGACTTGCACTTGGTGCCTTATGTCTTAACATGTGCTTCCTTCATCTTGATTACTCTTTTCTGTTTCTTCTTCATGTCCTTTTGCCTTCTGATGCCAATTACCTGGCATCCCCTTATTCTTTATTACTCTTCCAGTCACCATTATGTTTTTCTTTACATAACTTCATTTTGTTCTGAAAATTTCATCCTGTACTTTTCATATTCCTTTGAGTATGCCTGATGGAAAAGGAGTGCTTTTATTCTTTATCACTACTTCTGCCTAAATTGTGGCTGCATCTGATGAACAAAGCCAGGCCTGTCATTTGGAGTGGCCATGTCAGATAGTCTCACTTCATGAGCACAGAAATAGCTGAAGTGGAAGTTTTGTGCATCTCCTTCCGACAAAGAATCAGAATGACAGTTTGTTCTTTTGTTTTCCACAGTCTCAACGGCACTTCTATATAGCTCTTTCTGCTACTTTCATTTTTTCATATAAATAAGCAAAACGTAAGTTACAAATATCACTAACTTAGCAGAAGATCTACAGGGAGGAGGGGAATCTATCAAAAAACCTTGGCTACAGCAGCTTAATACATGGAACTTTTAATGGGTGTTTAGGTTATCAGACAAGTAAACATGGCTAACGTTTTAAACTGTTTCAAATGTGATTCTAATTTAGCTCATTAAAGGTGAATGAATAACCAAATTAATATTTTATACCAGGAAAGGTATGAAATATTAATAATATTATGATATTTCTACATTATTGTGTGCCACATATAACACAGGCAGAGCTCTGGTGGGTACACTACATTCCACAAGCGCCGTGTAACTGTTGTTCATTCCTCACCAGCACTGTAAGACTGATATTGTGGACTCCACACTTAGAAGCTTGTCACTGAACCATTTCTTTTCCTAATGGAAAAGTTTTAATGAAACCACTGCTATTGGAAAAATGCCTGGTTTTCAAAAATGAAACATTTCAGTCAAAGTAAGTTAGCTTTGACAAAACATCCACCACGAAAAAAGACAAACTGTGTTAATAATTTAAGAGCTTCACTTGGGATATAAGCACAGGTACTTGATGATCACACACTAGTGTGCTTGAGGGTTTGGTTTTTTTTTTTAACACTTGCCTTATTTTATTTCTCTTCTACACTCCTCTTATGTGCCTATGAAAGCCAACTTCTAAGCACACTCACACACACAGTTATTAAGCCTTTTTTCCCAGTCCTTAAGAAAGATGAGGAAAGAACTTGGAAAGCTGAAAAGTTCACAGTATAGAAAACTATTTTCCATGTAGCCTCTCTCAGTACTATAGTTAAGAGGCCCTATTACTGCTTAGGGCTGAGGCCTGTCTTGTCAATAGAGAAATAATGTTGCAATTCTAAAATATGAAAATTGCACAGCACTGTAGTATTTGTTCAGTATATGGAATAACTTTCAGAATTCTTTCAGAAATCCATACCACTTCTATTTTAGAATGTCCTCTTAGTGGCTATCTGCTGATAAACACTGTACTAGCTTAGTCTAAATGCATAATCCAACTCTAAATGCATTGTTCCTGCAGGTAATAAAGGTTGAGCATGAAGTACATATGATGAAAGAGCAGGGGGTACTGGGACAGTGTTTCTGGCAGCAGCTTTTCAAATAAAGGATTTTACCTATAGTGTCCTTTTGTTTGGGTCAGGGATAATATCTGCTACATATATAATTCTTTCTTTGCATATGCTATACAATAAACAGTTGCTTGGTGTGTGTCAGTTGAGCTATTCAGAAGAAATACACGCATATGTATGTTAAGCAATAACTGTTCTGTTTTCACTTACTATTTTAAGTAGCGTATTCTAATAAAGTGGTTTGTAAAAGCTTTACCCTAAAAGACCTGTGCTATTTCATAATGTGGATTATCACCCATTAAAATAATGAAATCAATCACCAAAACTGCAGTGGAGTTTGTGTCTGTATTTGTATGTGTGCATGATAGTTATAAAAGAAAGCATGCATTTATAAAAATGGACCATTTGGGTGATTAAGCAGATGCGCTCTTTGCCCTATATCAGGACAAATTGCTGAAATGAACAGTCATCTGCTTCTGCAGATGGAGAGCTCTGAGGGAGGATTAGCCCTCTCCCATTGCTCACTGTAAACAACCTCAGCCCCAGAAAAGCACAGAATAACCTCCAGTGACTATCTGCGATCACAAAAGCAACTTAGTATAAAACGAATGTCCCTGAACACATATTAACTGGCCTATATATACCAGTATGGGCGTGCAGAGTAACAATCTGGATTAATTTTACATGTACATGCAGGAGAAACATTCCATTATTGTATTTAGTAAAAAGCAACAAATGCAGTTTATGGTCTTTAAGAAAATCAGTTGTTGTTTCTTTTCCCACATGTAAAAAGAAGAGGAAGAAAACCTCAAACAATTAGCACTGTGACACCAAGAAATAATTTAGTACTTTAAATGATGGATACTGCGCCAGGGAAAAAAAACTTATAATCACTGAGGTAGGAGGAAATGCAGAACAAATGAGAAAGGATTACCAAGCTGCCAGTTGATTGTTGGATCACTAGGGCACAGTTCATACAAGTTTCTATTACAGATAACAAGGGGCAAGATGTCAACAATATCTTCATCCAAAATCATACAAGAAATATGATATTCTCCTTTGAAGAATCATAGAATCATAGAATAGTTAGGGCAGCAAAGGACCTTAAGACAATCTAGTTCCAACCCCCCTGCCATGGGCAGGGACACCTCCCACTAAACCATGCCACCCAAAGCTATGCCCAACCCCACCTTGAACACCACCAGCGATGGAGCATTCACAACCTCCCTGGGCAACCCATTCCAGGGCCTCACCACTCTCACAGTAAAGAATTTCTTCCTCAGATCCAATCTAAACTTCCCCTGTTTAAGTTTAAACCCATTATCCCTTGTCCTCTCACCACAGTCCCTAATGAAGAGTCCCTCCCCAGCATCCCTATAGGCCCCCTTCAGATACTGGAAGGCTGCTAGGAGGTCTCCACGCAGCCTTCTCCAGGCTGAACAGCCCCAACTTTCTCAGCCTATCTTTATACGGGAGGTGCTTCAGCCCCCTGATCATCTTTGTGGCCCTCCTCTACACTTGTTCTAACAGTTCCATGTCCTTTTTATGTTGAGGACACCAGAACCGCACACAATACTCCAAGTGAGGTCTCACAAGAGCAGAGTAGAGGGGCAGGATCACCTCCCTCGACCTGCTGGTCACACTCCTTTTGATGCAGCCCAGGATAAGGTTGGCTTTCTGGGCTGCAAGCGGACAGTGCCGGCTCATGTTCATTTTTTCATAGGCCAACACCCCCAAGTCCTTCTCCGCAGGGCTGCTCTGAATCTCCTCCCTGCCCAACCTGTAGCTGTGCCTGGCATTGCTCCCACCCAGGTGGTGGACCTTGTACTTGGCATGGTTAAACTTCATCAGGCTGGTATCAGCCCACCTCATAAGCTTGTCAAGGTCCCTCTGGATTGCATCCCTTCCCTCCAGCGTATCAACCAATCCACACAGCATGATGTCATCGGCAAACTTGTTGTGGGCTCACTCAATCCCACTGTCCATGTCACGGACAAAGATTTTGCACAAGACCGGTCCCAACGCCGATCCCTGAGGGACACCACTCGTTACTGGTCTCCAGCTGGACATTGAGCCGTTGAGCACAGCTCTTTGCATGCCGCCATCCAACCAGTTCTTTCTCCACTGAGTGGTCCACCTATCAAATTGGTATCTCTCCAACTTAGAGAAAAGGATGTCATGTGAGACAGTGTCAAACACTTTGCACAAGCCCGGGGAGATGACATCAATTGCTCTACCCCTGTCCATCAGTTCCGTAGCCCCTTCATAGAAGGCCACCAGATTGGTCTGGCAGGATTTCCCCTTAGCGAAGCCATGCTAGCTGTCACCAAGCACCTTGTTGGTTTTCATGTGCCTTAGCATGCCTTCCAGGAGAATCCGCTCCAAGATTTTGCCCGGCACAGAGGTGAGACTGACTGGGCTGTAGTCCCCGTCTCATCCATTTTCCCCTTCTTGAAAATGGGGGTTATATTCCCCTTTTTCTAGTCATCAGGAACTTCAGCTGACTGCCATGATTTTTCAAATATGATGGACAGTGGCTTAACAACTCCTTTCGCCAGCTCCTTCAGGACCTGCAGATAGATTTCATAAGGTCCCATGGACTGGTATACGTTCAGGTTCCTAAGATGGTCTCGAAGCAGATCCTCCCCTACAGTGGGTCTAGGGTCTTCATGCTCCCAGTTCTTGCGTCTGCCTTCCAAGACTTGGGTTGTGTGGTCAGAGCATTTGCCGGTGAAGACTGAGGCAAAGAAGTCATTAAGAACCTCAGCCTTCTTCAAATTCAGGGTAGCCAGTTCTCCTGATAGCTTCCGGAGGGAGCCCACGTTGTCCCCAGTCTGTCTTTTATTTCCAGTGTACCTACAGAATCTCTTCCTGTTATCCTTAACATCCCTATACGAGTTTAATTCTAAGTGGGCCTTAGCTTTCCTGACCTGGTCCCTAGCTTCCCGGACAACATCCCTGTATTCTTCCCAGGCCGCCTGACCTTGCTTCCACCTTTTAGAAGCCTCTTTTTTCCTTCGAATTTTCCTCAGCAGCTCCTTATCCATGCAAGGAGGTCTCCTGGCCCTCCTGCAGCACTTCCTTCTGGTAGGGATGTATTGCTCCTGAGCTTGCAGCAGGTGATCCTTGAATAGCAACCTACAGTCTTGGGCCCCTCTGCCCTCTATCCCATGGAAACTTACTGAGCAGGTTCCTGAAGAGGCCAGAGTTTACTTTCTTGAAGTCACAGAATCATAGAATCATAGAATAGTTAGGGTTGGAAAGGACCTCAAGATCATCTAGTTCCAACCCCCCTGCCATGGCCAGGGACACCTCCCACTAAACCATGCCATCCAAGGCTATGTCCAACCCCACCTTGAACGCCGCCAGGGATGAAGCATTCACAACCTCCCTGGGCAACCCATTCCAGGGCCTCACCACCTTCACAGTAAAGAATTTCTTCCTCAGATCCAATCTAAACCTCCCTTGTTTAAGTTTAAACCCATTACCCCTTGTCCTCTCACCACAGTCCCTAATGAAGAGTCCCTCCCCAGCATCCCTAGAGGCCCCCTTCAGGTATTGGAAGGCTGCTAGGAGGTCTCCACGCAGCCTTCTCTTCTCCAGGCTGAACAGCCCCAATTTTCTCAGCCTATCTTCATAGGAGAGGTGCTCCGGTCCCCTGATCATCTTCGTGTCCAGGGCAGTGAGCTTGCTGCACACCCTTCTCAATGTCCTGAGGATCTCGAATTTGACCATCCCATGATCGCTGCAAACAAGGCTGCCCTGGAGCATCACATTTCCAACCAGCCGTTCCCTGTTGGTGAGGACGAGGTCAAGCATGGTACCTCTCCTCATCAGCTCCTCTATTACATGCAGAAGGAAGCTGTCCTCCACACAGTCGAGGAACTCCCTGGATTGCTTGTGCCGGGCCATACCACCCCTCCCACAGATATCAGGGTGGTTGAAGTCTCCCATGAGAACAAGGGCCTGCAAGCGTGAGGCTGCTCCTATCTGCCTATGGAGAGCTTCATCCACAGAGTCCCCTTGGTCAGGCGGTCTGTAACAGATCCCCACAATAATGTCACCATCGCTGTTCTCCCTTTAACCCTGACCCACAAACTCTCTAATGACTGCTCACCTGCCCCCAGACAGAGTCCCATACTCTCCAGCCTACCCCCAACATAAATAGCAACTCCCCCTCCCCGCCTACCGGGCCCGTCTTTCCTAAAGAGCCTGTAACCTTCCATTCCAACCCACCAGTCATAGGAGCCATCCCACCATGTTTCTGTGATGCCTATGATATCATACCCCCGCAGATGTGCACACATCTCTAATTCCTTTTGTTTGTTCACCATGCTACAGACATTTGTATAGAGGCATCTGAGCCGAGCTCCAATTGAAGCCAGCTCATTGAATGAAGACAGTATGTAAAGATAGAGCTGCCAAAACAATCAAATAAAACCAAGCCCCATTATACCACTCCTGGGGATTTATTCATAGTCCACTTACCTAATGATACCAGTATTGCATAATTCAGAGGAAACCCAAGGGATTAAGGAAGACAACATTTAATTCTCAAGGAGTCTGGAATGTCCTTATTGCAAACTGTAGTACTGGCTTCATTCTTCTCATTCTGGATGCTTTGCAACCAACTGGGTTGAACGTATGAAGATAGGGTGAGAAAGTTGGGGCTGTTCAGCCTGGAGAAGAGAAGGCTGCGTGGAGACCTCCTAGCAGCCTTCCAATACCTGAAGGGGGCCTATAGGGATGCTGAGGAAGGACTCTTCATTAGGTACTGTGGTGAAAGGACAAGGGGTAATGGGTTCAAACTTAAACAGGGGAAGTTTAGATTGGATATGAGGAAGAAATTCTTTACTCTAAGGGTGGTGAGGCACTGGAATGGGTTGCCCACAGAAGTTGTGAATGCTCCATCGCTGGCGGTGTTCAAGGCGGGGCTGGACATAGCCTTGGGTGGCATGGTTTAGTGTGAGGTGCCCCTGCCCATGGCAGGGGGGTTGGAACTAGATGATCTTAAGGTCCTTTTCAACCCTAACTATTCTATGATTCTATTCACTCTCTCACTCCCTCCCCTTCCTCCCCCCCTCTCCTGGAGTGATGGGAAGGAGAATCAAAAGAACATAATTCTCACGGGTTGAGATAAGAACAGTCCAGTAACTAAGGTATAACACAAACGAGTACTGCTACCACCAGTAATAATAATGATAAGGGAAATAACAAGGGAAGAGAATACAATTGCTCACCACCCACCAACCGATACCCAGCCCCACTGAGCAGTGATCTAAACCTTTTGGGTAACTCCCCCCCTGTTTATATACTGGGCATGAGGTGCTGTGGTGTGGAATACCTCTTTGGTTGGTTTGGGTCAGATGCCGTGTTTCTGCTTCCTCCCGGCTTCCCCTCCTCCCTGGCAGAGCATGTGACTCAGAAAGTCCGTGGCCAGACTAAACATTACTGAGCAGTAACTAAATACATCGGTGCTGTCAGCGCTGTTCCCAGGCTGAAAGTCAAAAACACAGCACTGCACCAGCTACTACGAAGGAGAAAAAATGACTGCTACTGCTGAACCCAGGACAGTATTATTTAATGCATTGTATCTTTACATTAAAGAATTAACGAAACCATTGGAGCAACTGTTCTGATAACAAAATAAATAAAAATAGGCAACTGAATCTTGCATCTATTATCTAGATTCAATACTTGGAGACCTTATGCTTGAGCAAACTTTCCCTGCCTACCATTTTTTTCCTGAACACATTAATTTCTTCAAAATAATAAAATTAATACAAATAAATGGTAAATAGTGCAAATATTTATTTAAATAGAGTCAAACATAAGTTTGAAGAGTCTTCTAAAAAATCTAATAAAAAAGAATGCAATTCACAACAAAAAAAAGCTCATTCAGCAGTATCAGATTTATGATTAACACTGCACATGAAAGCAACTACAGCAGGTAGACTTAAACTCAACATTTAAGGTGATGGAGTATTTTAAAACTAATTACTTGAGAGAATATTCAGAACTACATATGTGAATATAGACAAAGTTCTTCAAAAGCTTGTGAGGTGCAGGTGAACACCACAAAGCTGTCATTTAGGAAAATACACTTAAGCAAGAAGTTCCAGCATTTTGAGCCTGCTTGTTTTATAAACCAGCCATTGTTCTGTCTATGAAGAGCATTCTGAGTGTTCTCTTCTTGCAAGAAAAAGACAAAACTCCTAAAAGACTGATGAAAAGTGCTAGAAAATGCACTTTCACTCTACAAAACTACAGAAAAATGCAATACAAATTATCCTTCCCTAGAATCCTTTGACCAGTGTAAGGCTAGTAGCACTTAGGAGTCCATTTGGATGCCAAAGCTGAAGCAAAAGTGGAAAGGTGTTATCAGAAGCCACAGACACACAAACACTCAAGTATCTGACAGGTCTGAAGGCACACTCCTGAGTCTTGCTGCTAAATATGTTCATATATTTTCTTCTGCCAACACAAAGAGAGGTGGCAGAGACCTCCTGGAGTAAGACTTTGCAAAGTGCAGAAAGCATTATCTGAGATCACACACAAGACTAGCAAGAAGATGCTGGAAATAATTACCGAGCAATTTTGCTTGTGGTTTGAATCACTTTTAATCAAAGACTTCATAGCAGAAGAATTCTTTGACTATACACAATCAGAGATAAACACACATCTGTTCCATTTTAAACGCTTCCTGCATTTAAAAATACAGTTTCTTCAATATTGCATTGGTAAGCTACCTTGCACTTTGTGTCACACAACCTCTGTTTACTTCCAGATCAATGATAAAAATTCTGGTGTTTCCAATCAAAATATGAGTTAAGCAACCTCTATATGGTCTGAAAATCCTACTATAACAACAGGGTCCATAACAAAAGCTACAGAGCCTTACTTGTATTTAATACTGGGGACACAGGATGTCCACAGACACATATCTGTGCTCTCCTCTATTACCTGTTTCTGGACTTCTCTTCTGATCTCTGTATGCAGATCATTTACTTTTTATCTAATTCTTTCTCAATTTTGGGGCAGCATTTATATAGGACTTGCATAAAGCCAGAAATGAGCAAACTAGGTAGAAAGCTTCATAA
This sequence comes from Amazona ochrocephala, assembly GCA_039720435.1. Lineage (NCBI taxonomy): Eukaryota > Metazoa > Chordata > Aves > Psittaciformes > Psittacidae > Amazona > Amazona ochrocephala. Next base: position 72,319,697 of record CM077879.1, read on the forward strand.
AAAAGTAGAAGTATGCAATAAAATCTGGCCCCACCCTGGCAGTGCTCCAGGACAGGCTTGACAGGGCTTTTTCCTTAAGGTCCCTTCCAACACAAACAAGTTGATGATGATGATTATCTATTCTTCCAAGCAGAGTAAAGTTGAGAGATTTCAGTAATGTTCCAGATTCACACTTCACAATGCCTTTTCATAAAAGGACCTGGTCAGCTAGGCTGGGACTAGCGATATCCTCCCAGTGCTTTTACAGAACAGAAAGGAAACCTACCTAATCAGCACTTGACTGGGGAGTTGATAGCTTTTGACAGCCTTTGTGTATACTAACACGAAACTGACATATATTCAAAAGAGCTCTTAATATTTTATTTTTTTGTCCACTCATGATTTGTCTACTTTTGACCTCTGATAATTCCGGTCACTTCAAGTGGAATTTACGCAAGGGTTACATTTGGCCTCATGTGTCCTATGGCTTGCAGTGACAATGACCCATCTTTTCTGGCATTTGCTGTATTGTATAGAGGAGCATGACTTTATTCTCTTTTGGGAGTCTTTTGAACTTGTATAAAGTAGCTATTCCCAAGTGATTACTCCTTTTCTCAATTGATGCAACAAAAGATCATCACATAAAGAGTCCCACAGTGATTTTTCTTTTGAACACACAAGCAATGCTGAAAACATAAATGCTCATGTGCAAAAGCTCTCATCTCTTGACCCTGATACCTATTAACTCCACAGGAAATTAAATGAAAAGGAGCATATTAAAGCTTACTGCATCATCAGGGTGAATCACTCTTTTCACTTTTATTATTGCATGGATGCTACTGATGACCAGAGAAAAGCAAGAACATACCTGTAGTTCTTTGCATTGTTACAGTTTAATGTAAAGTCCAGAAGGAAGTCTAAAGGAGAAAAAAAAAATTAAAATCCACTTACTGGTGAGGGGTAGTCACTACTTTTTCCTGCCTTTCCATACCACTGCAGACAAGAAAGCGAAAGCCTTTCAGGCTTCTCCTTCCTCTTCCCATCTGGGAATTTCTTTCGGTTTTTTGATGATGATGAGTCCTGTAAATTCATGCCTAGAAACAAGCAGAATGCCTGTTAAAAAACATGGTTAAGTAAGGAGAGCTTTCTTTACTGAAAACTTTATCTAAGAACTACCTGTGTTCAGCCTCACATGAACAAGGAAGTGTATGCAGACCATTTGACAGTGTCTCCATGTCTACAAGTGCTGTTCACTGGAAAACTTTAGATTACATTGTTTTGCAAAAGATAGCCTCTTGCTACAGTAAAGTAACTGTAAGCAAACCAAATTTAATTTAAAAAAAATCCAACTTCATAGCCTTTATTATTCAGGAAGTCAAATACCTTAGTAGGACATCAGTCTGGCTCCAGATTGGATTAGCTTCACCTCCTGCCTTCAGGTCCCCACTGCTAATGCTACCTGCGCATTTAGGTATTCATTTAACTGTAAAATTCACAAGTAATCCCTGAAGCCGTGACTGCCTTCAATGAGCTTACAGAACCAGGCTTCTCTAGTTTATCGTTACTCTTCAAACCCCAGTTTGTACTTCCTCCTAATCAGTGGCATGTTAGGAGAAGGAGCAGAGAGGACAGCCCAGTCTATAGCCCTGTAGGCTGTGCAGTCACAACACCTTCATAGCTAAGAGATGCGGTGGGTCCCTTCTCCCTCACACCAGCAAAATTCTTTAGCCTGGCCTTCTGCTTCTTGGGCAGGCTTTCTGATTTTGTGAGAGCTAGGAAAACCTCTTCCCTTGCAACATTTCAGGTTGAACTCAATGCTATTTGTCAGTGTTCATTTTGGCTTAAGGATCACAAGGCCTAATGGACTTGCTCTTACAGCAGATTTAGAGGTTTAAACTTTAGGAATTACTGTTTAAGTGCCTATTACTTACATGACCTTAAGCATCCATCAGCTAGAGCTCTAAAATTTTGGAGCATGTGCAGCAATACAGCTTTATTTACCAACTATACAGACATTTCCAGACCAAAACACATTAGACTGCAGTAGACTGAATTGAACCTAGACATCTCATTCTCACTTAATTCTTCATTATTTATCACAGTAGTGATCAGATAAAAGAGTACTGTTACATCAGAACCTATTTGTAAGAAATTAACTTCCCACAGTAAAAGAAGGTTAAATTAGACCTTCTTCACATGTAAGCAGCTCTGTTTGAAAATTGGTGATGGATAAAGTTACATTCCAAAAATTCTCAAACACAATTCAACCCATAACTTATCCATAATTTTATGGATTTACTAATTTGGCAAAATTGAGCAGTATATTATTGATATGATTCATCAGGCTTTTTTCCCACCTTGGCAGAAAACAAGACGGATTTGTTTTATCCAGGTGAAGTGCAAAAGTTAAAGCAGTATTCAGCAGATACCCTTCAGATTAATAACATTACCCAGGTCTTAAAGGAAGCTGCAGACTTGTGATTCAAGATGAGAGTCAACAGGAAGTAAAAATAAAGGAATAAAATAAATAAATAGCATTTGTAGTGCTAAGAAATATATGGATCAATTTCAAGAATTCTGGACATTTTAACCATATCCTGATAGGCCTGGTGAAATGAGGCAAGATGAAACTATCCTTCAGATACAAAACCAAATAAGCAACTCTACTTTTCTCATGAGTACATGAAGAGCTAAATGCCTGCATTCTTCTAATAACCAGCTACGGACCTGCTTTTGATATGTCAGTTTGGAACTGGCAATTTTATCAATTGTCGTCCCCTGTCCAAACTGCCTGTACTGAAGAAGGTGACTGCAAAGTTTATGTTAAACAGCTGTTATGCCATCTGGGATCTTTGACTTCCATGACCCTTTTCAATCTGGCTTTCAGCCTAGGTAAAGTACAAAGACTACACTGGCTTAATTGGTCTATGATCTCCTTTCAGCAAAATACAGAGGTCAAGTTTCCATGCTGATTATTGCAGATTTGTCAGCAACCTCTGTTAACATGAACCATTAAGTTTTGTTGACTCATCTGCAGCCACTGGCAAGGATGGCCAAAAATCAATGTAGTGTCTCTGGTCTCTGCTCTCCGGGAGGTCTCAGAGGGTGATGTTGGACAATTGCTCATCTGCCCAGAGGGCTCTTGCAAGCAGGTTTTTCATCATTCCACTCTGTTTCCTTTCTTGTTAAATGTTTATGTGAAGCATCTCAGGGACAGAGCAAGACTGCTTGGGGATGTCAGTTTATCAAAACGCATGTGACATTTACTTTTGTTCACTGTGCGTTTTCATCTGATGCAGATGGTCAAGTTGACCCATATCACCTGACCAGTCCTGAGATTGGGGCAGGCTGACTGGTTAAGATTCTACCTTCACTACTGATTTTTAAGAAAGCTATTAGTAAGTATGGGAAAGCAGAAGGTGAGGCTGGCTTGGAATCTGGGAAATCACAGCTGCAGGTTTACAGTTCAAAATAATTAATTCGGCTCAGTTATATAGGAAGGCAGCTCTCAAAAAAGCCACTAATTATACTGTTTGAAATGAGGAGAAATTAAAACAATTTCTTAATCCACAAGGAATACTTCAATCCTGAGAATGTTAATTTCTCTATTTATCATATTACTAGAGTTTTCATACAAATCTAAAATACATGTACTATATTTGGGTCAAAGTAGTAATATATATTGAAGTTGTTTTTGTTAATACACACATATCTTGAGCTCACAAGCCAGCAATTTCATACTTGAAGCTGCTTATGAAGCATTAGACAGTGCTGGAAAAGCAAAACTGCCAGAGATTATCTGCTCATAAAAAAAGATAGCAAATGATTATGAGAAGTTCAAGCACTTACTCGACTATTTTAAGTTAGGTTATCAATAGTTCCTTGCTGAAACAAAAAATACACCTGGCTGTCCCCTGACCACTCTGCTCAAATTTGCTGACCATTGCTGTCATTGATCCTTTAGACTTCCTTCACAAAACTCAGACATACCTTTGTATCACCTCATAAAGCACAAGGTGGAAAGCAACAATATCCAAGTCAAATCAGGTTTATACGTTACTGCTATCGGATAAAATTTGCCATTTCTTTTGTAGAAGTGTTATATACATATCACCTTAGGAGCTAAGCAGTGTTTAAACTTAACAGTCTCAACATCTACAGAAATTTGATACTGAAACTGGGGCACCCAGAAGCAGAGCTTTACATAAATGCAATTTACAGTGCAAAGAACTATTTTTATAAGAATAAGCAAGCACACTGCAGATCATTAGATAGCATGCCCCTAAAGAACTACCACTATAAAAAGCAGAAATAGATTTTTAGACTATGCACAAGACCCAACAGTTTCCTGTTTGGTGTTTTACCCACGCTAGATCACACACATTAATTTATACATTATTCTATTTGACCCAATGCTCTCATTTCTCCCCCAAAGCTCCTTCTGCCCTGTTCCTCCTTGCAGAAGGTCTAACTTATCCATGGCCAAGTGCCAAAAGATCCTGGAGAATGTAAGGGCAGAGACCTCAGAATGATGCAGGAGGTCATCATCTTTTCTTGGGAGAACCCCAACAAAGCATTTCACAACCCTCACAACCACAGGACAGAGTGGAAACTGCCCAGCCTCTCCTCCTCTCTGTTCACCTCCTTCACTGGGAGCTCCTGCTGCTAGGTTCTCCAGTTCTCTAACTGGAGTACGGAGATCCTTTGCGAGTTAACAACTAAAAAAAAAAAATAGTCTTACTTCCTCTTGTGAGCTCTGGAGAATGGAAGTCAAGAAAGGACTTTCAGGACTAAAACCTTCTACCTACTCAGACCAAAAAAAAACAGGAGTGTGCTTTCCTGCTCCTCCCTAACCAACCAATTTTATGAGGAAAACTGAAAGAGTATGAAGTGTCTCTTTTAATATGAAAGCTCTTCCTGTAAGAGAAACACAATTTTGGTGCTCTTTGATCACTGCTGGTATTCAGATAAAGACAGACAGAGGAAGACTATTAGGCTACTCCTGCTTCTTGGGAAATTACACACTAATGTCATACGAACATCATATCCTCCAAAACCCCCAAGCCACTTCAGCATCACCATACAGAGTTCACACATTTGACTTCTTAACAGTGGAGGTATTCAAGTTGAGAGGCATGACTGTAGCACAAAGTAAGATTACAGCACATACATAAGTTCAGTCTATTGGGATGAACCTCCTGTACAAAATAAAATAACCATTTCTCTTCTATTAATTTAAGAAGTCTCTCCTACAATACAATTATATATAAAATTCATAAAGTACCTATATTTCACACAGATTTTTCAATACCTAGCAACACAAACTTAACTCAGTTATAGTTTTTATTACAGAAGTAGATGGAATTTTTTTTTTTTAAGTACTGACATTCACTGCCACATACAAAGGAAGTTCCATCCCTCTTTGAAGAAAGACATAAGGCCACACACTACCTTCCTACTTGTACACAGAAACAGACGCTGCTGTCACCTGAATAATAAAACTAATGGACTTGCACATAAACACAATGCTAGAAAAGGTGTGTTCCAAGGAAAAGCCAGGTGGAAAGGAGGCCTTGAACTATTAGTCATGATCTATTCTGTTATATTGAACCATTTGTTTACATATGCTTGTATTGATAGTATTTAATTCTAAATTAATTGTACAGTTAAAAATAGTTGTTCATATCTCAACCAAGATCAATCTTTTCAGAAGTGTAGTTTTAGTTACTATTTTCTCTCAGAAAGCTGTCTCCCTATCAGGCAAGTTTTCAAAGAGAGATGCATCCCAGAAAATCGCACTTTTCTCAGACAGGACTCACTACTCGCTTACCAAATATTTTTTTGCGTAGCTTATCCAAGTGGTGTTAATCTCACCCAGAATATACACACAAAGTTTAGAGGGACAAAAAAAATAAATTTTGGCCTGCTGATCCTATTTTCTATAGCACAGACAAATAGACAATGCAGTAAGGTAGTAGTTCTGAGTATCAAGAAACTGAAAGTTTTCTGGTTTTTATCCATGCAGTGTTTTGTGTTTTTCTGACTCAAACCCTTTAATATACAACCAAGAATAAAAGCATTGTAGTTTCTTTTTTGTTTTCCGTTTTTGCTTGTTTGTTTGTTTGTTCGTTTTATTTATTTCTTCTTCTGATTACTGCATAGACATCTCAATATTGATGGTCAGTGAATTAACATGCACAACGTTATCTGAACTAGGAACTTAAGTTAGTGAAATATTTTCCTATTTTAAAAGCTGCCACTGTTGGAATGCCCTATACTTCTCAATATCATATTCCACCATTTACATAAAAATCAAATTGGCAGCTATAGCACAGGTTATAAATATATAGAAAATACTTCTGAGTCTATACCTCCAACACATTAGCATTTTGTGTGATCAAAGAACAGAAGAGTGTCAACCTTTAAGCCCAAGCACGTGAACAATAACGTTCTTTTTCTCACTTAAAGAACTGATATCTGAAAGTGGGCTTAAATGAAAATACTTCAGTAAACATAGTGTCATATCACTCAGGAAACCAGTCAGAACCTCAGCCCTGGTATCACCCCAAAATGACTAGTTATCAACCATCACATCACCTTTCTAAAGACAGCCAGTAACGGAGTGTTTGCCTTAATCCCATTTATATGGCTATATGAGGCGTGACTGGCAATGTCCATCTTTATATATAATACAACTGTCAGAAATACATAGAAAGGTTTTGCTCTCATATTGAACATTATCCAGGCCAATTAAAAATAGCACTTAGCGTCACTCTGCCTCCACAATACATTTCTGGCTTGCCTACTTGTTAACCTACTTTGTTAACCTATTCAATTTAAACTTCCAGATTATAAATTTATAAATCCCCTAAATATTTGAATCCTCTGTTTCATTCAAGATTTTAAATTAGGAGTTAATGAAATTTTCACAGCTAACCCATAGATGTTTATCCAGTAACATCTCTGATGACTGGCTCACTAAAACTCTAGTGTAAGAAAATATTTCCTTCTTTCTCAGAGTTGGCAGAGGTGGCATAAAAATGGATTATACAGCACATTGGAAAGGACATTGAGTTATTTTGCCTATGTTAGAATAAACCTTCACTTGTCACCAGTAATATTTCCTCTTCTAAACACAGCCAGTGCCTAGCAGGCATTCTTCAAGTCAAGTCACAATCCTCATAACAGCAAGACACTCAGAGTGGAGAGGCAAGAGGAAGAGCATTCTCTCTGGCTTCCATGTTATCTAAGAAACAAAAAAGTCAATGAATAAGAGTCATCTTCTCCTAATTGGCCCTAATGCCAGGTGATCCATTGTGGAACTGCAACGTAACATACATACTTCATGGTATACACTTGCATTATTTTCCATGCAATACACCAATAAGGAACGTGCAGACCAGAAGAATATTCCTCTCTGTGTTATTCCCTTTCATACAGCTGCCACCTTCTCCTAGAACACAAGTAGCAGTTAGAGAAAGTGAGAGGAACTGCCTTTAAAGCAATAGTTGTGTCTGTACTGCATTTATCAGTGATAGAAGCTAGAGAACACAAAGTGTAAAGGCTCCGCATCTGATTAGGTATGCAGCTTATGGGGGTAATAAATGAGTGTGGTTTTTTCTTCTTTCAAAGCATCTCAGTACCACTGAGAAAAAAATGAACAAATAAAGCAACAGTTTGTATCTGTAAAGCAGTCAAGACTTTAATTAGTTCTGAATTAGAAAAGCGGAAATAGTATATAAATCAGGGTAGTGCTGTGAAATGCATTTAGCAGACAAGTGACACACATCCAGTACCACTGGCTCTGTTCTTGCCTGTTGTACAAAATCATGTATTAGATACTCAGGACCAAGATAATCTAAAATGAAAATATCTAAGGGGCTTTTAAGCATCTAGCAGGTCTGGCACATCCCATTGATACAGATTCCTTATCAGACACAATTATTGGCACATAACACAGCATGAAGCTATTATTTTAGATACATTATTACACCTGACAGGGCACTCCAAAGCCCACTGAAACAGATCAGTAGATTGTTCAAGTGTAAATTACTATAAACAGATGCCAACAATACAATTCTCCCAAAATATTCCTCAGATTTCCTGACAATGGTGTTTTTAAGACTGAGTGGGCATTAAACAACCTGCTCTTGTACAAAGGTACAATCCCTACAGTTCAGGAAAACCTGGGAGTTACCAGTGGCACTTACTTTGGCAGATAAAGTGGTAAAAAAATAGGTATTACTCCTGCGGAAAAATAATAAAAGTTAACCAAGATATGGAAGACTTAAGCAGATAAAATATTACAAAAATATCATACCATTTATTGCAATTTTCCAGTGTTTATGTAAATGCAATCCAGTAAAAATAATTTTTAAATGCAGAACTTGCCAAAACAAATTAGTATTTCATTGATGTGTTGGGGTTTTGCAAAAGAAATATTAACTGAAGAGTTCTATATCTGTGGTACGTGCACAAGATATTTATGCCAACAAGCTACAGAATGACAGGCCAATAAACAGTGTTTTAGCTAGTCAATTGTGTAGTATGTATTCATAAAAATAGACATGGATAAAGAAGTCTATTTCTGAGGAAGAGAAGTACATTTCCCCATGTTTTACCTACGCAATGCACAGGTACCTTCCCCCGCACATCCCTTCTCTACTACTTCTCCATCTTAACAAGTGCCCTCTCAAGCTCTCTTTAAGTTGTCTGGTCTCCTTTTTTCTCTCCTTTTCTTCATTTCTGCTTTTCATCACAACTTTTAATCTTTATAGTATCTTAAGCAGCTCCATCCCCTTAAGGGGATATTTATGTTTTTAATGTTAAAACTCTTGCCTCTTAAAACAACTAATGGAACATTACACAAATCACATAAATTAGACCAGATTTGGTTTCAAAGAATTGAATTGTCTGCTTCTCAAGCACAACCAATCTAGAATCAGGAAAACCAGGTATTTATCTCCTTCACTTCTGTATACAGTCTATTTATCAATCATAGAATCATCGAATCATAGAATCATCGAATCATAGAATAGTTAGGGTTGGAAAGGACCTTAAGATCATCGAGTTCCAACACCCCTGCCATGGCCAGGGACACCTCACACTAAACCATGCCATCCAAGGCTATGTCCAACCCCACCTTGAACACTGCCAGCAATGGAGCATTCACAACTTCCCTGGGCAACCCATTCCAGGGCCTCACCACCCTCACAGTAAAGAATTTCTTCCTCATATCCAATCTAAACTTCCCCTGTTTAAGTTTAAACCCATTACCCCTTGTCCTCTCACCGCAGTCCCTAATGAAGAGTCCCTCCCCAGCATCCCTATAGGCCCCCCTCAGATATTGGAAGGCTGCTACGAGGTCTCCACTCAGCCTTCTCTTCTGCAGGCTGAACAGCCCCCCCTCTTTCTCATCACACATCTTCACATGGTTTCAGGTCTCAGCTTTCAATTTTAGCTGTAGATTAACAAAATTTTTAATCTACCAGCTTCCAACCAACAAACTGAAATGATGCTACTTCTCCTCCAGATTTTTCTGCCACCACTTTTACAACAGAACTGCAGGACTGATGCTTGCTATGGTTTTAAAGCCAGCTTCCCAAAACTTTCTGGGAACTCCATTCTGTGCTTATTTTGCTTGGTAAGCTATTATTTACTAGCCTATTTTAACCCAGTTTGAGAGAAGCATAGAGATAACAAAAAATAAAAATTTCTAGAAGTTCTGTGAAAAAAAAAAAAAAAGAGGGAGTCTGAAAAACTGATAAAGGGAAAATACCCATGTTAAATGGGTTTCCAACTTGGAAAGGTGAGTATGACATAAAGAGTTGCTGTGTCTTCCACGTGGCCAACATGAATGCATATGCTCATTAGCTAGGCGAAAGAAGTACTCTTAATTAAGGGACACGAGAACAAGCCAAGGCTACTGGCTGGAAAGGGATAGCTGGCAACAGGAAACATTACAGAATTATAAACTTCAAAGGGAATACAGGAAAAGCTGGAATTACCGCAGTACAGGGATCAAGGAAAACAGGCTTTCATTTTTACACTTCATGAAAAAACATGTTCATTATCACTGGATGCAATGTCTCACATTGACTGAGATACTAGACTTACTAGTATTTAGTGGTAACTTCTGCAAACCTCTGCATTTTAAAGCTCCATTAACAGTTACTTAGGAGAGAGGATACTCTTCCATCAACAGCATGCTAAGGCTAAAAGAGCTTATAATACGATGATCATTTCAAATACCTGCTGGGCTACTGAGGTGTGATCTAAGCTATCCTGTGTATTCTAATGCTACAGTGAAAGCAAAACCAGATTCACGACGAATCTCAGGCCCCCAGTCGAGACTGATTTTCTACCTACTGAAATTCAAATACATATTAGAACTAAACAACTTCAAGCTAAAATGGAAGAAGAGAAGGAAAGTCTAAACAAGTTGCCGACTTTTTACTAGCACTTTTTACTGGTTTATCACATTTTAGAGTGCTCCACATTCTGAGAAAACCAAACGAAGTTTAATAAAGTAGATTTCTATTTCCTATAGTACAGCTAAAAAATGTGAAGGAAGCATTTTAATGTCATTTTGCCAAAACCACCACAGAAAACCCACGTATTCTTATATTAGAAGATAACTCCTTAGTTGTGGATGGAAAAGTTATTCCATAATGGCAAGATCTTCAAAGGTAAACTTCACTAACATGCTTTCGCTTACGGAAGGTCTCAAACTTTGTTTTAACTAATTTGGTGGTAAAAATACTGATATTTAAGATTGGGATGCCTAGCTACAAAGTTATCTTAACTAAAAGAACCTTCCTTTTGACTGAAAGCCAAGAGTCTGTGATTGCTTGCAATTCCTCACTTCTGAGCTAATACTGGGTATGCCACCCCCACAAGCTCCACGGAGAGTTCCCTTTCCATATGGTCATCTTCTGTTTGATTCCTTCTTGGAATTGTAGCAGTTGGCAAGCTGCTTAAGGAGTCCATCCCTCCCAAGGATGGATACCTGGCTTTGTAAACATGGAAATAACTCCGTTTTGTCACCTTTCTTTTTTTTCCTAGGCAGGGAACAGGGGAGCAGAGGGGGAGAGCTGGAAAATGTTCTCTCCCTGCAATGACAGTAAATGAAGCTTCCATTGGACCTGTCCTAAATTGTCCAAGTGTTATTACACACTCAGAGTCCCCTGGTTCTCTGATACTAACAACAGAAGTACTGGGGCTCAGTTTTTACTAAAATATTTCCCCATTCTGCCATCAAATCAGTAACAGAAGTAAAAAATACTCTATCTGCTCCACTTATGTTTGTCTGTTTACATTGTAGGAGCTACTCTAAGCACACACCATTGTGCATTTAACTTCAATACAGATACTATTTCCCCTTCTTGCTTATAAAAATGTTACAGTTAATCACAGCAATTCATAACTTTTGCTCCCTAACAGGTCCATTAGAACAACTCTTCTGTCAAGACAGAAATTAGAATGCTTTTGACAATGCTTTTGGCAGACCAGCTTGGGCTGTTTTTTCTCAACTCTGCAGGCTTTTAAACTACATATAAAGTCACTTCAAAGTTACTGACATTAGTCTGGCTTGTTCAGAATTTAGACCCTTCTTCCTCTGCTTCTGTAAGGGTGCCAGGGGACGTTCACTCATGTAGAATCCTATGGACCCTATGATCATTTTCAAGTAGTAAGAATTCAGAGGTTTTTAGACAACTCCACACTACCCTACTACAAATTTCATCATGTTATCCCAATTTAGATGTGTCGTTTAAATATTCTAGACCTACTCTTTTCATTGTCCTAGTAGTTAACAGAAACTGCTCTGTGATCATGCTGGTGACCACGTGATCCCCCAAAATATATAAATATTAGAAAGTAAAGGCATTACACATTTCAGCCTCATTTATTTTACCCATTATTTCCTTATTCACTTGGTTAGGCACTGAAGCCATACCTTCCTTTAGCTTTCCCTGTTTTCAAATTTGATTTCAGAATATTTCTAGAATCCTCCATATTCCTCAACTTAGAATCATAGAACCATAGAATAGTTAGGGCTGGAAAGGACCTGAAGATCATCGAGTTCCAACCCCCTGCCATGGGCAGGGACACCTCCCACTAAACCATGCCATCCAAGGCTATGTCCAAACCAGCTTTGAACACTGCCAGGGATGGAGCATTCACAACTTCCCTGGGCAACCCATTCCAGTGCCTCACCACCCTCACAGCAAAGAATTTCTTCCTCATATCCAATCTAAACCTCCCCTGTTTAAGTATGAACCCGTTACCCCTTGTCTGATCACCACAGTCCCTAATGAAGAGTCCCTCCCCAGCATCCTTGTAGGCCCCCTACAGATACTGGAAGGATGCTACGAGGTCTCCACGCAGCCTTCTCTTCTGCAGGCTGAACAGTCCCAACTTTCTCAGCCTATCTTCATACCGGAGATGCTCTGTCCAAACACAGAATGATGGAATCAACTATGGCTGGAAAAGACCAACCATTCCCCCAGGAGTGTGAAGTCCTCCACTAAACCATATCACTGAGGGCCTCATCTACACAGTTTCTGAACACTTCTAGGGATGGTGTTTCCACCACTTCCCTGGGCAGCCTTTTCCAATACCTGATCACCCTCTCCATGAAGAAATTCTTCCCAGTATCCAATCTAAACCTCTCATGGCGAAGCTTGAGGACAGTTCCTCTTATCCCATCAGTCGTTATTTGGGAGAAGAGACAGACCCCCACCTCCCTACATCCTCCCTTCAGGTAGTTGTAGAGAGCAATAAGGTCCTCCCTGAGCCTTCTCCTCTACAGATTAACCCCCCCCACCCCATTCCCTCTGCCATTCCTCATGAGACTTACTGTCCAGACCCTTCACAAGCTTTGCTGCCTGGACCAGCTCCAGCACCTCAATGTCTTTCTTGCAGTGAGGGGCCCAGAACTGAACACAGGATTCAAGGTGCCGCCTCACCAGTGCCAAGTACAGGGGGATGATCACTGCCCTGGCCCTGCTGGCTATGTTATTTCTGATGCAGGCCACGAGGCTGTTGTTCTTCTTGGCTGCCTGGGCACAAGCTGGCTCATGTTCAGCGGCTGTCAGCTAGCACCCCTAAGTCCTTTTCCACCAAGCAGCTCTCCAGACACTCTTTCCCAAGTCTGTAGCGTTGCATGAGGTTGTTGTGGCCCATGCAGGATCCAGCACTTTGCCTTGTTGAACCTCATACCACCGGCAACAGCCCATTGATCCAGCCTGACCAGATCCTTCTGCAAAGGCTTCCTATCCTTTAGCATGTCAACACTCCCAGCCAACATGGTGTTGTCTGCAAATTTACTGAGGGTGCACTCAATCCCCTCATCCAGATCATCAATGAAGATGTTAAACAACACTGGCTGTAACACCAAGCCCTGAGGGACACCACTAGTGGCTGGTCCGTTAGACCAACTAAATGTGATGCCATTTACCACCACTCTTCGGGCTCAGCCATCTAGCCAGTTTCCAACCCAAAGAATCCACCTATCCAGGCCATGAGCAGCCAATTTCTCCAGAACACTGTGGAAGACAGTGTCAAATGCTTTACTTAAGTCCAAATACACAATGTCCACAGCCTTTTCCTCATCAACCAGGGAGGTCATCTTATCATAGCAGGAGATCGGGTTGGTCAAGCAGGACCTACCCCTCATGAACCCATGCTAACTGGGCCTGATCTCTCCATTTTCCTGCATGTCTTCATGTTCTTACTTAGGATCATCTGCTCCATGACCTTCTCCGGCACTGAGATCAGGCTGACAGGCCTCTAGTTCCCAGGGTCTTCCTTCCTGTCTGTTTCATAGGGAGGCATCACACTGACCAACTCTGGGATCCAATCCTCTGGGATCTGCCCACTAGACCAGGACTGCTGACAGATGATGGAAAGCAGCTTAGCAAGCTCCTCTGCCAGCTCCTTCAGCATTCCTGGGTGTAACCCATCCAGCCCAATAGATTTGTATATGTCTTAAGTGGAGCAGGAGGTCTCTAACCATTTCTTCTTGAATTATGGGGACTTCAATCAGCTACCCATTTCTGCCATTCAACTTAGGGAACTGAGTACCCTGAGGACGGACGGTGTGACTATTATAGACTGAGGCAAAGGCAGCATTAAATACATTAGCCTTTTCCTCATCCCCAGGCACTAGGTTTCCCCCAGTATCCAGTAGAAGATGGAGGTTCTCCTTGGCCCTCCTTTTATTGCTAATATATTTGCAAAAGTACTTTTTATTACCTTTAATGGCAGTGGCCAGATTTAGCTCCATCTTCTCCTTTGCCTTTCTGACTTTCTCTCTACGTAACCTAACAACATCCCTGTACTTCTCATAGCATGACTGTCTCATCTTACAGGTGATTCATTCTCTGTTTTTTTCCCCGAGTTCCAGCAATATCTCCCTGTTCAGCCAGGCTGGTTTCTTCCCTGAAGGTTTGATTTTCAGCACATAGAGACCACCCGCTCCTGCACCTTAAGGATTTTATTCCTCAAGAGCATCCAGCCTTCCTGGACCTCTTTGTCCTTCAGTAATGTTTCCCAAGGAATTCCGCCAGCCAGTGTCCTAAACAAGCCAAAGTCAGCCCTCTGGAAGTCTAAGGTGGAGGTATTGTTGACCTTCTTCCTAACTTCTTAAAGGAGTCAAAATTCAATCATTTTGTGATAGCTTTGTCCAAGATGTCCTTCAACCATCACATCACCCACCAGTCCTTCTCTGTTTGCGAACAGCAAATCTAGCCAGGCATCTCCCCTGGGTGGCTCACTAACCAGCTGGATTAGGAAGCTATCTTCCACACCCTCCAAGAACTTTCTGGATTCGTACACTGTTATTTTATATCCATTCTTAACAACATCATCTTCCATGACCAAGGACCTTCTGAGTCTCATGCTCTGCCAGGGAGGGGGGGAAGCCGGGAGAAAGCAGAGACAGGACACCTGACCCAAACTGACCAAAGAGGTTATTCCATACCACAGCATGTCATGCCCAGGATGTAAAAAAAAAAAAAAACTGGGGCCAGAACCCGGAAGAGTTGTTTTAGTTCACAGCTCAGTCGTCGGGTGGTGAGCAGTTCTGTCCTCTTCCCTTGTATTTCTCTTGTTATTACTATTATTGGTGGTGGAGGCAGTGGTTTGTGTTGTACCTTGGTTGCTGGGCTATTCCTGTCTCAACCCGTGGGAGTTGCATTCTTTCGATTCTTCTTCCCATTCCACACCCCCCCCCCCCTTGGAGTAGGGGGGGGAAAAAACTCTTCCCTTGTATTTTTCTCTTGTCATTATTATTAGTGGTGGTAGCAGTGGTGGTTTGTGTTACACCTTAGTTGCTGGACTGTTCTTATCTCAACCTGTGGGAGTTGCATTCTTTCAATTCTCCTTCCCATCCCTCCAGGAGCGGAGGGAAGAAAGAAGGGGAAGTGAGTGAGTGAGCAAAACTGTGCGTGGCTGAGAAGCTTAAACCACGACACCTGGGTTCAGCAGCTTCAGTCATTTTTTAATCCTTCTTAGTAGCTGGTGCAGTGCTGTGTTTTTGACTTTCGGCCTGGGAACAGCACTGATAACACCGAAGTTTTTAGTTGCTGCAGTAATGTTTACTCTGACCAAGGGCCCTCTTAGCCTCATTCTCCGCCAGGGAGGAGGGCAAGCCGGAAGGAAGCAGAGACAGGACACCTGACCCAAACTAGCCAAAGAGGTATTCCATACCAGAGCACATCATGCCCAGGATGTAAAAACTGGGGGCAGGGACCTGGAAGAGTTAGTTCACGGCTCGGTCGTTGGGTGGTGAGCAGTTGTATTCTCTTCCCTTGTATTTCCCTTGTCATTATTATTGTTGGTGATAGCAGTAGTGGTTTGTGTTATACATTAGTTACTGGACTGTTCTTATCTCAGCCCATGGGAGATACATGCTTTTCATTCTCCTCCCCATCCTTCCAGGAGCAGGGAGGGAGGAAGACGGGAGACTCCAGAGACTGTGTGTTTTTTTTGAGTTACAGCTGGGCTTAAACCACGACATGTGCTAAAGATTTTCTTTCTCTAGACATGCTATCTTGGCTTTCGCAATCACTTTCATCCTAACTACTCACCTGTGCAGTTGCAACTAGTTCCTCAAAGTCTAAAATAGCTTTATCCTCAGTGTTACTCTCAAAAGCAGAACTGCTCACATTCTTCATGAGCTCATTGCTTAACTCTGCGATACTGAAGTCCTTTTTGTGTATTCAGAGAGCTTGCAACAGCAACGAAGTTTATCCACTACCAAGCCACACCCATGAACATACTGCAAAATCCTTTGCGTACTTTCATAGAATCATAGAACCATAGAATAGTTAGGGTTGGAAAGGACCTTAAGATCATCTAGTTCCAACTACCCTGCCATAGGCAGGGACACCTCACACTAAACTATGCCACCCAAGGCTCTGTCCGACCTGGCCTTGAACACTGCCAGCAATGGAGCATTCACAATTTCCCTGGGCAACCGATTCCTGTGCCTCACCACTCTTACAGTAAAGAATTTCTTCCTTATATCCAATCTAAACTTCCTCTGTTTAAGTTTGAACCCATTGCCCCTTGTCCTATCACGACAGCCCCTAATGAAGAGTCCCTCCCCAGCATCCTTATAGGTGCCCTTCAGATACTGGAAGGCTGCTATGAGGTCTCCATGCAGTCTTCTCTAAAGTTTCATCAACTTTCATCTGTTGGCTGACCAAGCCCGTTTTTTAAAAAACCAGAGCTGTTCAAATCAAAAGCCAACAGCTGATATGAAAACAAAGCCCAAAAGTACTTCCAGTAATACAGATGATTATTTCTCACAATGTAAGGTGAGAAAAAAAAACAGGAATTACAGCACTGACATAAGACAGCACCTGCACTTTTCTTAGTGCAGTCTGTCCCTAAGCAGTCCTTTAGCAAGGTGGAATTATAACAAGGTCTGGGTGAACAAAAAAAAAAAAAACAAAAAAAGTGAAAATTAAGTAATTAAGCACCATCTTGCTCTTCAGCCTGTGATGTGCTTGATGTATTCAGTGAGACTAACACATTACCTCCTGTGCCATACAGGATCTCACTACAGCTTCCTACAGTGTTGACAGTGGAGCACTTGCGTAGTTCCACATGTAGAAAATGAAGCAATAATAATTGTAAAACATGACTGGGACATCACTGCAGAGTCAGATACCGGTACCTGATGCAAACCAAGAAACAATGAATAACTTCTTTTGTCCTTTCTTTATAATCCCCTTCAGGCAGCTCGAATAAACCCCTCATTTTCCATTTTTTCCCCAGTGACAGTGGGGAAAACAAACAAACAAACAGTTTTCAATAAAAGCAGGACACTAACACTCAAATAATGGATTAAGAGTTTACTACTTTGATGACCTCATTCTCAAGTTTTCTTCATGTAAACTACTTAGAGAACATTCTGGACTGAACTGTGTAATTACACTCAAGCAAAGCATAAGATTCTAGCAGTGTTTCACACAAGCAGATAGTCTGACACTGGTTTGTGTCCATTGTAAAGAGGTGCAAATAACAGAAGACATGAGATTATGGGAAATATAGTAACTTCCTTTTTTAACATGTGAGTCCTTAGTCCTTTTGAGAGGTTAAACAGACTGCATATCATTATGCCAAAAAAAAAATTTTTTCAAAAATATCACATTTAACATCAAGATCTATTTTACAAATGCTAAATGAAGATATAGCTTTATAGTTATCATCACCTTTGTATGTTTACCTATATGGATTTTCCTTATTTCATTGATAATGTTCTAAGAAGAGTGAAGACAACAACATCGCTCAATCAAACCCTGTTGATCTCACTTTTTTTTTTTTTTTTTAACCTGGTGACTTACTTATTCTAGATCACAAAAAGAAGAGATTCTTCTATTTCTTTGCTTCATCAAGCCAAAGAAATTTGCATAAGTTTATTGTTTTGAACAGGGATCATTAAGTTTTTGTCAGCTCTCTACCCTCCTGCAGACGCCTTCTGTTTGAAGAACTTTGAACACACAGCCAGACTCCTGGCAGTTGCAGGGAGGTGCAGGTCCTTCCCCCTCACACTTCCACACACAACTGCTTACTACCTCATACCAGCGGAGTAACTGATGAATTAAATGAGTTCACTGCATCAGTACAGTACCATTTGAGAGCAGTACCCTCCTAATCTGGACAAAGTCTTTGAGAATAACAACCTGTAAAACAGGGAGGCACACAGAATAAGGCCTAAACAAATAGGTTTGTCCACTGAAGCATTTTATTTACATTTCAACCAAGTTATTTTAGTCCTTTGGGAAGAAAGCATACCTTTGCAAAGCTTATTTCCAGATAGCTCAGTTACCACCAGAAGGTACCATATTGTACAAGATCACTTGTACAGTATGGTACAAGTGCAACTGTACGAGTACAGACTGACAAGTTTATGCACACAGTTTCCAGCACAGGCAGAAGTGAAGATCCTGACATACCATCAGCTCCAGGGTGCAATCGAGATCCTGACCTGGGCAACTAAATTAAATGTTGTCAGTTAAAAGGATACGATTATTCCGCTCAGCATGCCACAAGAGGATAAAAATTAAGTACATTAAATTCTAAGACAACTAATGTGCTGTCCACAACTGAAAGCAAAAGGCTGATAACCACTGCAGTTCAACCAAGTGGCTTCCACAAAGCCTAACCCATCTGAGCTGCCTCTATGATTACCTCCAGCAGAACAGCTAAGCAAGAGTATTTATTTCCAAGCTGAGTTAATGGAACAGCAAGTAAGGAAAAAAGGCAAATTCAGCAGAATGAAACAAATTCACCAATATGATTTTGCTTTATGGGTGCGGGAGCTGTTAATCACAAAATTGGAGAATAATCTTATTTGAAAAGGATGTGCCGTGGTTCAGCCCCTTGCTCAAAGCACCCCTGTTTCAAGCTGAGTGATCACTAGAAGAGGATACCAATCTCAGGCCCATGCTGTAACCTTCCTTCAAGCTCCAAGTGAAAACCTGGCACCATCTCACCATACCTGAGAACACTTTTCTGTTCACCTTTTCCTCATTTTGTATTGTCTGAATGCATGGCAGCACTTTTAGCTAGCATACTTGAATAATGTTTATCAAATCATCTAAACGAGTGTCCAAATGATCTTTATGTCTTTAATTAAGACTGGGCACACACTATGTGATCTATAGTATGATTGGTCCAAGCAGCTTTTTATAATGATATTTCTTGAGCAATAGCTGTCTTTTGAGACTGATAACTCCAAAAAAAATACTGGGAAGTCTTAGAGAAAGCAGGTTTTTCTGCACACATTTTTCTTGTTAAGCTATTCATTAAAACACCTGGGGCAAGCAGCTGGAAAGTATAAGCACAGGCAACGGCAATTTAACCTATTGTTTCATTCAGGGTAATCCAAGAGGGTGATGTTTTTTAGGCATTTACTCATTTGTAATTATTCTCATCTTGTATTGAGAAAGCATGTGTAGGAAATGTTTTTTTTTTCAATCAAATGATCAAGAAAAATAATCCAAAGTGCTCTACATCCAGCGATTAAATTAATTCTCTTAAGCTTTAGCTCTATTTGTGTTAAAAGTGCTGTAAAATTCCATGAACTACACCTCATCCTGCTGTAGGTATTAGCTTGCGTATCATCACTGAAGCATACTAAAGTATTGGTTCAGTTATGTGTAATGCCAGGAATGATATTAAACACAGCTAATGCTTTCATTGCATTTAAATAAATTGTATTGACCAAGATGCCATTTTTCACTAGGCAGCACAACTACAGGAATATGTTGTGATTACTAAGTTATGAAGTAAAGAATGATACAACACGACAGACCAGCATTTGGAATATACTTTTAAAAACATATGCAGTAAAAGTCAAAATATGCCTAGAGCAAAATTTTGCCATGATGGTTATTAATCAGAAAAGTGAGACCTGATGTGTGATTTGGGTATATTTACCATGTGTCTCTCAATATGTCACAGCAGACAGAACATTTTATAATCAGCTTGCTTTTCATAAAGTAAAACTTTAATAGATAACACACGTGCCACTGTGTACCTTACTAGGGAATGATAAATGCATTTAATCAAACTGATCAATATTTATGACACTGTTATCATGAGACATGCATGTAAATGGAAACGTATGCAGACATGTTCCTTCCAGGAGGTCAAGTTATGTTTTCAGATGCTATATATATAGCTGAACACTAAATTCTTTTTCAAACATTAAATTTCATTTGGAACAAGTAGACCACTCTTTAAATTGTTGACCTTAAATAGCTGATCATTAAAGTGTCAGCCATTTGTCTGAAAATACTAAAACAGATTTTGGATGGCTTCCAGAATGTCAAAGAATTATGTGTCGATGTAAAATGGATTACATATTTTTCTCAATGATGAGTCTAGCCTGTCTATTTCATTATTTCTCTTCCTGCCATGTATCCAAGATATAAATTATGCTTCGGAAACCTAAAGGTCAGCTTTAGGTGGTGCCAATTACACAGATAACTCACAGTGCTATACCTTCCCATTTGTTCTGTTATTTCTGCTGGCAATGTTAAAAATGAGTAACACTTACTGCTCTGTCCAGTATTGAGTTTCTGATTCACTCTGCAAAATACCATTAGCAGTTATTCAGACTTCGGCTGGATACTAGATGTTGTTATATTATCTTTTAAGGTAATACTGACTAATACTTCACAATTTTATTTTAGTACTGCATGCAACTCAGCTTCCTCTGATGTGAATGGAAGTCAACAACATGCAAGAAGCCTCAACAAAACATGCTCTTGTTCTGAAGTAAGAATATTTAAATGGGAAAAAAAAAAGGTCGAAAATAACAACAGCTGCCAGTGTTATTTAAGCAACCAAAAGAACCTACACTAACAAAGACATCTATAAAGATTCTGTTTTGTTGATTTTGAAGGGGGCTGAGGGTTCAAGCTCTTTTAAGCAGCATAGTCAACTGAAAACAGTCAAAAATCAGACAGATTTTTGATCATGTAATCAATGATGCAAAAGCATCCTACCAGACACAGTACTGCTGTTTCAGCTGCACTGCAAGTGCAAATTGTTACAATACCCTAAAACAGTCTGTTTAACTTTTGGCATCCTCCTAGGGTTAGGCTGTAACTATAAGAACAGACTGTAAACACCTACTTACGTATTTAAATACACCAGATTTCAAAAGGCCCAACTGCCTTTTAAGTATTGACACGCTATACTTACAAACAAGATGAAGGATCAAAAACCAGCCAAGCAAGTGCTTTAGACACTGAAATACACAGTATAAAAAGAAAGCTTAGAAACTCTTCTCAACTCTAACCCTCTAACAGCCAAAACAATTTTCTTGAGGGCTTCTGAAAATTCTGAAGAAAACAACGCTTCTCTCTCACCTGAAATTGCTTTTACTCATCAGTCACACCTACATATCCTGTCTTTACAGAAATTAGGTTATCTGTATAGAATACTCCTGACTTCCAGATCACATAAAAGACAATTTTTGAAGGGTAACTAAGCCTCTTCCTATAAACAATGACAAATCATAGCACACTTAAGTACAGCCCTGAATGCATTACATCAAACTAGTTGCTTTCTTTTACAGGAAACAAACATCCCATCTTCAGAAATGCGTTTAATGAAAGAACTGATACAACCCAAAAATCTTTTTAGCACTCCTGAAAAGCATCTGATGGTCTATTTCCATATGCATTATTTTTGCAACACACATTAAATGGGGGACATAAGCACTAACTTATATGTATGCATAGATATCCTCCCAAATAAACAGATCGCTGATGTACCTGTTGATACCAATAATAATACTCCATCAAAGCTATTAAAGTTTGTACGATTCAAAAACTCTAGGCTACTACCTGATTGTTTTGCAGCTCTTCGAATTCTAACAAACCTACAAAGGCAGGTTTTACAGCTAACTAGTCCTTTCACCTTCCAGCTTCTGTCCCAATAGCTAGACACCAACACAATTTTGACAACCAAATCAGAGCAATTACAAAGCATAGTTAACAACAACCAAGCATTGCGAAAGCTTCTTAACAAATGCACTTCTACCAGGATGTTTGCTTCACTACATAGGTTAGCAGGAATGATTTCTATGCAACAGTTGGCAAAGACACTTCTGTAAACAAGAGTTAACTTCACAGTCTGGTGAATAGAGGAGATGTGGGAACGAGGTGTAGAAAAGTCAGTTAAAGGTCCAAAAGCTTGCAATCATATTGATGATAGCAAAGCAATTTCGGAAGTGCATATTTATGCTGACACTCGGCAGAAAGACTGAACAAATAATGCGCAGTGAGAAAACAAGTATTTCATCAGCATTGTAGGTGTGTGCCTATACTGCCTACACACGTGGAATGCTTTTCAATGTATCATTTTTCCATGAACTACAACTCAGCTTGCAAAAAGTACACGAAATACTAGTAACTCAGAAGGAAGTACATGAGCACCACAAGCTTTTATGTTTTAAATAATAATTGCATTACACAAAGCCGCAGCAAAACATTAGCTCGCCAACACCAGCTTCTCTGCATTCTTCCAGCCAAATACAGACGCATTCTGAACTTGCTACATATTATTATGAAATTGGAAAGGTAAGATGTGGCTTCCAGAAAAGTTGACAGAAAAACTATGCTATGTAAAACTTCTCAAGACCTTCACTGATTTTCACCAGTTTTGCACTGCTCAAAGCAACCTAACAAGAGAGCAGGGATATTGAATCTGCAGGGAAAGAGATCACTCTCATTCCTTAACAGTGCAGTTCCCAGGATATCTGGGGGATCAAAGGGAGTCAAAATAAAACTGCAGGAAGTGGAGTGCAACAAAAAAAGGATAACAGAAATGTGCATTAAAAAACATGGTTTGGAAACTTTAATGGAAGAGACAATACTCTGATATATTCCCTCTGATTCTGGGAAGATGCTGCCAAGCACATCCAATGAATCCTGTTAGAAATGAACCCCGGGGTTCCTGAAGGAGATAAAGCAAAAATATAGGCACCCCTCCCCCTCCAAATTGCACCATCTAGATATGTCGACTTCCCAGGCCCCAACAATGTCTGGAAGAAGGCCTTTATCTCTTGCTGCAACAAAAGGCAAGCTTGCATAGGTTTTTAATTCAGCAAAACAAGATTTTGCCCGAATCCTTATGGGAGAACAATAAAACTGTGTTTTTCTTATCCCAACCTCTTTGGCTAGGAAAAAAAGCAATGTAAATGTTTTCACTGCATAAAGATTCCTGCCTCAAGACTACTTTAAGAAGTGGTTTAATTTCTGACTTACTATCAAATCAATTTTTCAGTATGAAAATATGAAATAACCATAAGCACCAGTGACACCTGTACCCTCCTCACCTGCAGCTGGAGAACATACTTCATCAACAGTTCTGTAAGTGATTGTGCACATGTGTGCTGATCTTCCCTATATTTAAATTTTTTAAACTATATTTATATTTGTTACTTCACAATCTTTTAAGCTGCACAAAAGGAAAGAGGGTATGTGGAAGACCTTTCCTGGAAGGCCTCCCCAGTAGTCTACACCATAAAAAAAGATTATTGTAGTTACATTGATCAGATTAGAAACAGACATGGATTTCTCTAAAGATATTAATTTGACACGTGCAACTTCATCCAGAAAACAAAACAAAACAAAAAACCAAACAAAAACCAAAACTAATATTAAAAAAATTGTTTACTTGCTTGTATTAGGATTATTCACACAAGAAATGAGTCCCATGATTATAATCACAGCTAGCCATGTTCCTCGTGTGCTTGAGAATTTTTATGATCCAGCCTTGGACAACTGGATGAGCTGGGGATTTCCATAATCTTGTCATAAGAATCTACGCAGAAGAGATTAGAAGGTGATTCAGCTTTGTTCAGGAGAAGATATAGTACACTAGCCCTTCACTCTACAGGGAAAAATAATCACAATACCATAAGACAGCTTTATCTCTTTCTCTTGTCAGATTGGCATTAAGATGGCTATCTTCATAATGCTGTAGAATAATTGTGGAATTAAAGATTAACTTTCTCTTCTGCTTTACAGAATCTTACTTGTCCAGCTCATCAGAGGATGGCACTAGAAGATACAACTCTGTTTTAAATGTGCTATTAGCAATAAGAAAACCAATTCCAAATTCCTTAAATGTTCAAGCCAGTTCCCTCTGTTCAGCTTTCTCACTGAATTCCTAGAGGTTACTTAGACTCTAACAAAAGTTTCTAAAAACTGTTTTATCAAGTCCTTTTGTCTCCCAAAATATATTTTTTAAAAAAAAGCACCACTAGACACAGGTTATTACCCCAAATTTAGGCCACCTATTCAGGTAAGCTCCTTTTTTGTGTTTATATACAACTTTCTTCCTTGTAACTGACAAAAGTGTAGGAATACCATGTCAGTTACTAACAGACATGGTTGCTTTTTCTTCCTGATGCTACCACTCTATGAGCTTTGTATTTTGACATTATAAACTAGTGCCTAAAAGCTTCCTCCTTCAGCCACTCTCAAACTAAGTGCTGAATGGATCAATAAATACCTAATGAATATTAAATCCTAAGCACTCATCTCCAAAACTGTTTGCAAAAAGTTTAATTCTCAACTTTTTTTCCTCAGATGGGGAGTTATAAAAATTAAATCATGGGCAGTACAAAACTTGGTTTTGTGGTGCAAGTTTGCTACATGTGCAATACGATTTGCTCTGCATTCTTCAGTTTTTGAGCAGAGATGGACAAACCTAATTTTGCTCAGTCAATAGCAATCATTTCACCCAAGTGCACAAGGAAGAAGGGCATATGATATAACTTATTTCCTCTATATTCCAGCCTGTGATGTTTGTGGTCTCCTTAGGCTGCCTCCACATTAATTGCTGCTGCCCTGGGTAAAGTCAAAGACAGTGAATTATCTTTCTTGATAAAAATATCAATCAGAAGGTGAAGAAGGCTCTAAAAATCACCATAAGATTAACAATTCATCAAAATGGCTCAACTTAGTGTAGTTCTGAAGGAGGTTTTGTCTGTTGAGATCACTCAGTAGTTTTAGCCACTTGTTTTTAAAAGCAGACAAGTGCAAGTACCACCCATTATGCAGTATCTTAATATATGCTAGGGAAATCTTTTAAGAAATATGACTGAGAACTAGAGTTCTCCCAGATCCTGCATGAACTGTTCAGCTTCCCAGGTATTTTACTAGACCAGGGTAAATCTGTTGGGTCTTGCTAATATCATTAATATATCATACAAAGCAGAAAAGGTTTAAGTCAAAGAGCAAGCACACCACATTACCATGGTACAAAGACAGAGGTAAAACAGGATACAAAAGCACAGAGGAAGTTGTCGCTAGTAAGAACAGCGTGTCTGAAAAACTTGGGAGACCTAGAAGAGTACTACTAAATAAATAAATCTAGGTTTTCATCTGTTTGAGCATCACCTGCTCCAGCAGATAGCTTAAGATTATGACATACTAAGCACCATCAAGTTTTGCTCTTACCATACCACACACATTTCTGATCTGCCCAGGACAATCCCTTAAAAAATAGCATCAACATCAATGGGGGGGGGGGGGGGGGGGGGGGGGAGAAGAGAAAAAATAAAGAGAAAGCAGAACTTTGTTGGCTTCATACACTTCAGTGGCTTTTGGTGACATCTCAAATTTGGATTCCCCAGAGTCAGGACAACTCTTGGTTTAAACTGCTAAGGTTTTAGAGTGTAATGTAAATAGTAGCTTTACTAATTTTGTGGTTTGTCTGCATGTCTCTATAATTTATGAAGTCCAACTTGTATGCTTCTGTCTAAAACTCAGTTTTCTTGTCACACCCTATTTACAAAAGTGCCAAAGAACAAAAGCATGTTCGGTGTACTAGCCTGGAGGAAGTTAAAAAAACCCAAAACAACCAACAAATTAAAGCCTGAAGAGATGAGGCAGCCCTAAAGGGCCCTTTCAGCTTATTTCATGACAGCAACCCAAATTATCGTTAACTTCTGAAGTCTAGTGCAAAAAAAAGTGCATGTGACAAGAGACTGCTAAACACAAAAGCATCATACAGGCCTTCCAAAACACGCACATACATACTTTTTTTTCTAATGCAAGAATATTTCCATAGTTTAAATTTACTTCTTAATTTGGAAGGTTTCAGAAAGATGATTTCCAAGCAAGACAAAACTGGGCCAAATAAAAGCTGGTAAGTTATTTCCACCACCAATTCCACAAGAAAAACACTTCACGAAGTATCATAAGTCAGTGAAAAACAAGCATTTCATGTTGTTGAGAGGGGAGGGTGTCGTGTTTTTTTTTTAATATAGGTAAGACCTAAATCCTCCCACGACAGCACTCCCAGTAGCCTTCATTTCACTTTCAATTAGCAGAGCTGGATGTTCAGCAGCTCACACGAGGTCCGGGACGCGGGTCAGCCCCCCTCTTCCCGCCCGGCACCACCACGGCTAAGGCAAATAGGAGGGAGAAACGGCCCTTCCGGAGGCCCGCTGTACTAACTAGTTACGTCCCTCGCCCGGCTCCAACGCAGTACCCACCTAAGTCCGCTCCTCTGCTCCCCATCAGCTCCTCCAGCAGCCGCGGAGCGGTGAAGAGCAGGGCGCGGCCCCCACCATGTCATGCCTCTTTACAGCTGAAGGAGGCAGTGCCGCATGAAACTCTTCTACCACCTGAGGGAAAAGGTGGTAAGCTCAGGAGTCGCCTTTGTCTCTCGCCCTTCCTCGGGTCCAGTCCCATGTCCCCTGCCCGGCCCTGCCTCTCGCCCACCATGAGCAAAAGCTTTGCTCATCTGTGGCTTTACAAAAAAAAGAGACATCCCCCAGCAATGAGATCTCACATACCTGCTCCTTGAGTTTGAATACAAACTTTTCAAGCAGAAGGGAAGCAAGATGTCTGGTTTCTCACCACTGGAAAACCATTCTCTCTCTTTTCTCTCCAGTGGCTTGTGTATTCAGGCCAGTAACTGCCTGATCCACACTGAGGATGCACAGCTGCTTATGTTGGAGAAATACTTCAGGAATACTGCGTGACTTTTCACCAGAAATAAGAGAAAAAGAAAATAAAATGTCTGTAACATCAGCCATAGGGTAATGGTACAAAAATTTTAGCCCTTAGATATTTTTTTAGGTATTTTCTGTTCCTGTAAGAGATGCAACTTCTGTGTGTTGTCTTACTTGACAGTTATGGGAATTTATTAACCACAAGCCAAATAACCCATTTCATTTTCCCTTCTTTGGTTACCAACTCCACAGCCAGACAAGAGACAGCAATAAGTTTCTATGGCCAGGTTTACTGGCGATCAATCTCTGCTGTTACTGTAGCTTGCCTCGTTGTAATGCTCAGCAGGGAGCATGTGTTCCTACATGCTTTGTGAAATATTAATACACAAAATTGTACTGAGGTTTCTGATAGCAGCATATTGGCTTCTCTGTGGTTTTCTGATTAGAGGTGTATTGGTGATTCCGAGAAGCCAGTGGCGCCGAAATGGGTTAAACCTAATAAGGTTTTGAAAGCTGATAGCATAATTTAAAAGGGCTCAGAGTCACAAAGCAACAGACCTGTCTGACCCCGGCAAATTACAGTGTTTGTTAATGTTCTGTTATAGACATTTTCTAGTCAACCCAAAGAAGACATATTAAGTGAAAAATTGACTTGTGGTTCACAAAGATAGGCTAGGCTTTCTGCCTTGTTTTTGGCAGTTGATTGACTTAGGTGTAAAGGAGGGGCATCATGGCTTCTGTTTTTACCATGGCTCTCAGGAATGAAACCTTCAAAAACATTAACTTCTGCTTCCAATTAAAGAAACATAATTGTCTTAAAATCTTTTTCATTGTAATTTTACACAATATGTGTCCCTTGGGAAATCTAAAAACAATTTAAGGAATGGAAGGCATGGGAAAAATCCTTTTACTTTGAGCGTGATGATTATAATCATATAAGTTTTAGAATCAGTGCAACTGGAATAGAGAGTGATTAAAAAAGCACTAAAATTTTTATTGTGCTTTCAGAATCAGTGTTAATTAAATGAAGTGGTGGCCAATTCATGGTGTTTTAACCTGAATCTTCTTTACTAATGTTTAATGACAGTAAGTTGGCTTAGGAACATTTCTTGCAGTCATTCGAAGAGGATTTTACTGAAATTCTGTTTCCAACCAGGACAGGCTGACAGCTTTAGGGATCCAGTAACTGAACAGGGAAAAGGGATTTTCATCGTTACTAAGTCTAAATTAATGCAAACAATGAACAGAGGTAACAGTCTCATGACTCCTCGTCTAATCTTGTTATGGTCTGAAGAAGGCATCTGAATTCTCATGCCTCCCCAATTCAGTGATGAAAATACTTTCCAAGGCATAGGCCAGCATGAATGGGAACATCAGTCAGAAGATGAAAAGAAACAGGGAAAATAGGAATAAAAAAGCAAGACGTCAGTGGTGCAGACCTCGAGTTATGTGTTAGCTGTCATTCTGGAGAAAACTGTAAGGCCTCTTCTAATCAAAGACTATAGCATCAGCTGCACCTTTTATTCATTAAGACTGTTTGCTGAAGTTCAATTTATAACTTTTATTACAAAACAATACTCTGAGACCATCAAGGCCAAACACTCCATTTTGATAGCTTTTCAGGCCTGAGAACCTTGCAGTCGTACTGTCTGAAAAAGCTAATCCCTCACAGCGGAGGCAATACTGTCAGGGACAAAAGCGGGCAGTGGCCAAAGTCGCTTGTGCTCTCCAAGCATGCTGACTCTGCCCTCCCTCCCTACTGCTGCATGGACTGACTGGATGGTCTCACTGTTAGAGAGAA
Organism: Amazona ochrocephala; assembly: GCA_039720435.1. NCBI lineage: Eukaryota > Metazoa > Chordata > Aves > Psittaciformes > Psittacidae > Amazona > Amazona ochrocephala. The sequence continues at coordinate 72,348,475 of CM077879.1, forward strand.
ACCGCAGTTCACAGGGAAATGGGGGCATTTAACACTGTCTTGGGAAATGGGGGGGGGAGCCAGGGGCCACCAGGCTGAACCACTAAGGAGTTAAAAATGTGCACTGTTGCTGTGTGACATGATAATCTCTCAATATGTCTTCCCTCAATATGCTCCAGAGGCAATTGATTCGGATGTAAATTTCTCTTCATTAAATAACCTTCTGCCTCTTTTGGGAAATGAGAATTTAAGTACAGTAAGCAATGTGAATAGCCTATGATGATCATAGACAAAATTTGAGTGTAAAGTGGGATTAAAATCTGGGAGTTTCCAACTGTTGGTACTGTCTGTGCAGATAGCTCACCTGCTTTAAGAAAATGAAAAATACTCTGTTGGGTATTCCTGCATTTTCTGTAATTCTGCATTCCACATAATTTCCACATTTCCACATATTTTCACATAATTATTCCACATAATTTCACAATTTTTGCATTCCACAAAAGTAGCATATTTGATGAGAGATAGGCTGAGAAAATTGGGGCTGTTCAGCCTGGAGAAGAGAAGGCTGCGTGGAGACCTCATAGCAGCCTTCCAATACCTGAAGGGGGCCTATAGGGATGCTGGGGAGGGACTCTTCATTAGGGACTGTGGTGAGAGGACAAGGGGTAATGGGTTTAAACTTAAACAGGGGAGGTTTAGATTGGATCTGAGGAAGAAATTCTTTACTGTGAGGGTGGTGGGGCCCTGGAATGGGTTGCCCAGGGAGGTTGTGAATGCTTCATCCCTGGCGGCGTTCAAGGTGGGGTTGGACATAGCCTTGGATGGCATGGTTTAGTGGGAGGTGTCCCTGGCCATGGCAGGGGGGTTGGAACTCGATGATCTTGAGGTCCTTTCCAACCCTTACTATTCTATGATTCTATGATTCTATAATTTGTCTTGTCAATATGTGGGAAGGGGTCTGCCTCTGTGTTATCTGTGTTTAAAAAGCCCTCTAATTCCAAAAGCTAAGACAGAAGTGTTGAGGACACATTTTTTGCAGAAAAAATAAAGATACTCAAAAAAACCCATGTTACAAGTGAAAACTGAGCGCTGCCAATTCGGTATTGCTTATAGATTTGCAGAAAAATAACCAATTACACAGAAAAACTTGGAATTAAGCTATTACTATTAAATCATCATAATTTTCACATAATGATAAGTTTCAGTAGCCAGTCCACTTCTGAGTATAGAAAACCAGGGGGATAATGCCACAATAAAAGGTAAGATACATGTGTTGACACACTATTCAGTGACTGACTTCTCACTCCTCCAGGCTGCAAATTGTGGACTGAGTAGTGAGAGTAAGAAACTAATTGCCTTTGTCTTGTTGAAGCCTTACCACTGCAAAGTATTCTACTTTCCATTATTTTAAAATGTTTTTTTCTCTCTTCTCATATTACTGATAGTATGGCTAAATTAAGACTGCCCTGTTGGTGATGGCAGCTCAGAATTTAGGACCACTTTGAGACAACACAATTAATTTCAGTGACTATCAAAGAAAATATAAAACCTTAAATCTAATTAAAGAGAAGTTGCATGGTTAAAGCTGTAAAAGCTTATATTTTGTGAAATATATTTAGAGGTTTATATATAAACTGGTTAATTTTATCTATTCCTGCATAAAATAGGCTCTGCCAATGCACAACTATAGGTTTTTACTCCCGATTCTCAAACACACAGGGGACTCTACAGGTCTAGTACTGTGAGTTAGAAAAATGGCAGGTCCAGTGACGAAAACAATAACAAAAAAGGCTAGGCTGTTTCCCAAGAGCTTTAAAGGAGTATAATAAGACAAGTCCTGTGCTCAGTTAAGTATTACATCAGGATTTTTTCTTTTTTTCCTTTTTATCTTCATAAAAAATCACAGCCTAACATGGAAATCCTGAATCAATGATACCTAGGAAGATCATGTCTGTGAATTAACACTTGAAGGATAACCTGGTGGTGTAATCCTGAATTCCAGAATGCCTGAATGACACCTGTGCAAGCTGCAGAAATTAGACAGCGCCACTTTGAGATGTAACTCCTGCTTGGGATGAAGTTTTCATGAGAGAGACCTAAATTCAGTGGCTTCATGTATTTTTACATGAAGTAGACTTTATGTGAATAAATAAGGTATGATTCAAGGAAGGACTAGGTATCAAGATAACTCTTAGTGGTTACACAGCCTTGCTAGTGCTGGTAATCTTTGCTTGCCATGTCTCGAATTCTTTTAAGTAAAATGGAATGACTTCAGCAAAAATAAAGGCAGGATGCTTCCCTCTGAGCTATAGCTCAGCATAATTAAGACTCTGGATAAATGGGATAAACAGGATTAAGAAGTCTCAGACAGAGGAATGATGTAAATACAGCTCTTGTATTTGGAGATGGTTTCAGTATTCAGATACTATATAATAAGCACCTCCACTCTGACAAGTTAACAGAAGGACAACTCGTAGTTACAGTCTGAGAACCTGTGGTAAACAGAGATCTTCAGATCAACTAATTTATTTCTTCTAAAAAATATAATGTTACAAGGTCTGATAGCAATGCTGAACATTTTCCAGGAAGCAGAATCTTTCAGCTACCTACACACATCCCCACAATGGCTGAACATGTCTCTTCAGAAATAAGTTTAAAGCACTTTCTCATAACTTTTGAAGGTGCCTATCTGCTGTGGAAAGAGGGGGAAAATTAGATTAGGAACTGAAGATTTCCTTAGGCATCTTTCTAAGAGAATAGACACATCTTGTTTAAGGTGAACAGATAATGTATTTTATTTTCATGGGGGAAGAAAGAGAAAGAAAATAGATTTGTCGAATGAAGCTTACCATTTTCTTCACAAAGACAGGAATGAATATATTGACATTTCTTTGGCTTTCAAGAAGTGCAAAATTTTCAGAAAGCACAGAAATTATTAGAAACTATTTAGCAAAATCTTTTCTATCATTTTTTTCCTCTTCATCTTTCTGTGACTGAACTTTACAAAAAGCATGGCTGTTTCTTCTACTGCAATAGGAGCCCCTATCAACACATGGTTAGTTTAGCCAGGAAAAAAAAAAAAAAAAAAAAGTAAATGCATATAGTTCAATAAAAAAGCATAAAGGCTTGCACATGCAGCAGATACTCCATAAATGGCCTGCAAAGGAAAGTAGACTGTGAATCTTAATCTGTAAGTATAAACAGCCTTAGAAGGGTTCACTGAAGGGTATTCTTGTATTGCAAATGACAGTACAGATCAAAATAATGGGATCTCTCCTGTTCCCAGAAAGAGCTGCAATGAACTGATTGGAATTTCACTCTGAGGTCACATCTGGTCTCAGCTGTCTTCCTTAGTATGCTTATTATTCAATAAACACTGTGATGCTAGTGACAATGTCTCATCACTATTGCAAAATTCCCAGTGTAATCTCTGCTTGATGTCTGAAACTACGTGTGCATTCATTGACAGGGAAAAAATATTTTAAAGCTTACTAGATTTACACAGCACCCTTTAACCTAAAGGATTTCAATGAGTTTCAGAAATTATGTGCCTTTAGCGGACTGAAAATATAAATCACCACTGGGATGCTTTGCAACAGCTCAGGAGAATACAAAACACAAGCCAACAGCTTGCTTGGTCATATGCAGGGATAGTAGTAGCAGGTTATTCAATAATTTGTTACAAATTTTTTGCAATTTTTTTACAGCACTTCTATAAAAAGTGAAGTGAAAGTTTTCTATCCATGCTGAAGAAACAAGTTTACTATTTCTTCCCGTAAGAACTCCATGGTATTCAATTAACTTACCTTTGAAGGATGAAAGCAACAGTCAGGTTCGTCTGAATGAGGATCCAGAGTTCCAGAAAGTCTGGAGATAAGATATAGTGTTCAGTTGTACGGATGCAATTCTACTGTATTAAATTAACTTTCTTCAATATTCATACTAATTTAAGAACATCAATATAATTCTTCAAATCGTATCAATCCCAGTTCTTCTAAGCCAGCTGCTTAGTTCTCTGACAACTCTTGTTCCTGCTCATTTTACTGTCAGCTACAAAGATGTCACCATCTTCAGTTCTGTGGTGTAGTACCAAAGTTGTAAACAATCTGGTTAAGGATACTGTATCCTAATTCAAAAGAATTGTCCAATTTCGATCAACTTTAAAGTTAGCACTGTATGACTGCTATTACTGCAGATTGTGGGTTAAAAGGTCAGAAATTCAAAGTTAACTCTAGACTAGCGCTTTTAAATAGACATCAAGTACTGAAAAATAAAGTAGTACTCTGAATCAAAGGACTAAATGTAAGTGTCCTTTAGATATTGCTATGAATTAAATTCATCATTAGAATTAAGGTCACACTTAACTGTTTTGCTACATTAGACTCCAGTGTTTTGGTGTTTAAGTGTGTCTTTACCTGTCCCTCAGCTGAAGCCAAAAACTAACCCTACTTCTTTATAAAGAGCATTTTAAGCAATCTTTGTCCTAGCATTTAGGTACAATAATAATTATACAGCTTTTGTGGAATTACCTGGTTTGCAATGTATTTCACTTTTTTTTTTTTGGTAGGGTTTTGTTTTTTTTTTGTTTTTTTTTTTTTTTTTTTTAGCCCTCAACGTAAGTTGTATATTATAAGTGAAAAAATGATGATGTTTAGAGGTATCAGTCATCCTCTACTAATCTGCAAAATGTATGGTCTGAAACTCATTTTGGAATCCAGCACTATGCTGCTCCTTTGCTGCAATCCAAAGCCAGCATTATAACCAGACATGGTTCACTGAATTACCTTTAATGCTGCTATTAAAGTTTGCCTAGTTCAAATTACCAAAACAGTTATAGTAAAATGCGTATATAGGCTTGATCAGAAGCTGGTGAAACCACCAACAAATATCGAAAAAAAAAAGTCTGCAGAGAGCAGGGATTAGCCCCAAATACTTAACTCGTAGAAACTGCAGGTGATAAAGACAAATGCTTCCTACTAGCAGCAGATGGTAAAATCATAAAATCATTTCAATTGGAAAAGGTCTTTAAGATCATTGAGTCCAACTGTAAATGAGGGACAATCGCTACAAGTTTTGGCTTGGAATATTTTGGCTTGATTATTAGGAAAACCTTCTTTACTAGGAGAGTAATACAGCCCCCTTCCCCTCCCCCCCCCCCCCCCCCCCAAAGCTGTGGAGACCACATTGCCACAAAGAGTTGTGGGCTTCCTCTCACTGGAGTTTTCCAAGGCTGAGCTAAACAAAGCTACAGCTGTCCCTTCCTATACTTCTTGAAATCTACACAGGACTGAATGTGCTAGGATTTCTGCTATACTGGACGACATCCTTCCTTTGATCCTAACATATGCCATCCAGAGGGACCTTGACACGCTTGTGAGGTGGGCTGATGCCAACCTGATGAAGTTTAACCATGGCAAGTGCAAGGTCCTACACCTGGATCAGAGCAATCCCAGGCACAGCTACAGGTTGGGCAGAGAAGAGATTCGGAGCAGCCCTGCGAGGAAGGACTTGGGGGTGTTGGTCGATGAGAAAATAAACATGAGCCAGCAGTGTGCACTTGCAGCCCAGAAAGCCAAGCGTATCCTGGGCTGCATCAAAAGGAGCGTGACCAGCAGGTTGAGGGAGGTGATCCTGCCCCTCTACTCTGCTCTCGTGAGACCTCACTTGGAGCATTGTGTGCAGTTCTGGTGTCTTCAACATAAAAAGGACATGGAACTGGTGGAACAAGTCCAAAGGAGGGCCACGAGGATGATCAGGGGACTGGAGCACCTCTCGTATGAAGACAGGCTGAGAAAGTTGGGGCTGTTCAGTCTGGAGAAGAGAAGGCTGCGTGGAGACCTCATAGCAGCCTTCCAATACCTGAAGGGGGCCTATAGGGATGCTGGGGAGGGACTCTTCATTAGGGACTGTGGTGAGAGGACAAGGGGTAATGGGTTTAAACTTAAACAGGGGAAGTTTAGATTGGATATGAGGAAGAAATTCTTTACTGTGAGGGTGATGAGGCCCTGGAATGGGTTGCCCAGGGAAGTTGTGAATGCTTCATCGCTGGCGGTGTTCAAGGTGGGGTTGGACATAGCCTTGGATGGCATGGTTTAGTGTGAGGTGTCCCTGCCCATGGCAGGGGAGTTGGAACTAGATGATCTTAAGGTCCTTTCCAACCCTAACTCTTCTATGATTCTATATGTGGCTCTGCTTTTCAAATGGCCAACCACTTCTGATGGCCAGGCTGGTAGAAGGAACTCATGTCTCAAGCAATTTCTCAGGTGATTGGTTCTATTAGAGAATAGAGAAGACAAGGAAAAGAAGCAAGTCAAGCTACTGTTGTGCGAGTGGAGGTCTAAAAGGTACCGTCTTCACTTCTCTGTGTCTCCTTGCCAAGAGTTATTTCACAGAGCTGAAGCCAAGCAACCAGCCAGCCTGCTTTCTCCTCTGGCTGATGACAGAATGACATCAACACTAAGGGATGTAGCCGCTTTCAAAGTCACACATTACTGACTTCCCAGCAGGTAACCCAGTGCATCCTCCTGAGGAACATTTACACTCTACTTGTAGGTAACAAGTTTTCACAAATCTGAGGAAGAGCAAAATTAACTCTTGGTGCCGTTCAGATAAACAAAAATGCTACTGACAAGCAGCTACTGATTGATAATGGTGACTGGACAGTACAGTGGGCTCTTTGATATTACACTAGGTTTTCTGTTCTTTATGGTATACTTTGAAAGCAAATGAATGAGTGATAAATTTGTATTTATAATGGACTGTGTTGTTAGAGGTAACTGAAAGTAACTGACAGGTGAGACTGCGAAGTTATGGAAGAGTTGCATGCTAATACATATCGCACAATATAATAGATAAATCACCAACTTTGTAGTGAGAGTTGAGGACTCTGAAGTGAGAGTCAGACTGGACAGAAAGAACAATCTTAGTGAGAATAACCTTAATCCGTAAACTTTGTCTCTTTAGTATTGCCCAACACTAAGGCTCTGGGCCTTCCTCTTAGAGGTGGTTAATTTTAATGTTTCTTGTTGCCAAGAAAACTGAAAATAAGGTTGTAAAATAAGTAAGGCTGGATTATGGAAATTAAAAGTAGAACTGATTTGTTCAGCAGCTATCAGAAAGAAGAAAGTTTTTCTCGACCAGTTTATGCTAAAATAGTTAGAGCCTGCCAACACCTTCAGATGAAACACAGAAATCCTAGATATATAATGCTATGATACATATTATAAATTCACCCACAATATTAATTTTGTTGCCAGCTATTCACATCTCTGCATTTTACATCTCCCAGCTTCTGTCAATCTGCAGAAGAACTTTTCTAGAAAGAGCTGGAGTGCAAGGTCTGTTTAGATAGTGTTGTAGATTTAACCTCGGTAGTTTAGATAGAGGAAAAGTCTGACTCTCACAGACGAAACAAAGCAGGGGGCTATTTTAGCCCTTTAGAGAGAGCGCTAAATCATTTTACTAAAATCAGTAGTCGAGGATATAGTAGCAAGTTTTTGATTTTATAACTCTTCCCTTCCCCCATTCCGTTGAGAGTACTATACTGAACAGTTTACTATCTTGCTGGAGTACAATACTGTAATAGTAAGTAATATGTCAAAGTGATGCTTTCAAGCACAGTAATGCTAGGATTTTATATCAGACCACAGGTTTCAGAATAATCAATGTATATTTATAATGACTTAATTACAGTGATGAGGTATGTCTCTGCTGCCGTGAGGAAAACTGAAAGGAAGAATATAGTTTCGATTATATATAGCATTACCCAGCTGAGTGCAGTCTTCAGAGTCTGTTATTAGCAAAACCCATTTTACCTCAGTGAAAATAGCTTTTTCAATAAGAGACTCAGAAGACATACAGTGCATTGCAACAGGTTTGGGAACTGAACTTGTTGAAGGAGTCATCTCTCCTGAAGCAATGATCAAGGTTTTAACTACCTGCGATGTGCCTGAAACTCACTTGGAGTATCAGAGAGATATAGTTCAAATCCTTCTGATACGCTGATACAACCTGCACCTCGTCTTTTGCTTTTAACTTACGGTGGACCTACAAAAAACTGATAGCAAAGTTCTAGTCTTGGACTATAATATTGATATTCCTCCTGAAATTCTTTACAGATGCTTTCTGAAGCTGAAAATCAAAGTTGCACTTGAAAAACACCCTTTTGTGCCTTTTCTTAATCTATTAACAACACACCACACCAAAAAAGGAAACAAAGTTAAATGAATTTCTGTTGTTTACTCAGGTGATTGTATTGAGGATTTGAGATCCACAACTTTTATCTGTGACAACCTGAACTTCTGTAGCAAAGAAAGTGTCCATAAAAGATGTTTTGTATGGATGTAGTTATCACTAAGCCGCCCAAACCGATTTAGAAGTAAATGGAATGGATGAAGGGAGAAAAGGTGTATATTTTACTCTTGATGGTGGTCCTGTGAGAAAGAAGCTCCAAAAAATTTCTCACTATTCCAGTGTTTGACTTCGGGTTGCTATCTAGTTCTCTGTTAGGAAGATTAGCTTGTACACAGTTTGAATTAGAGGTCTGTAGAAAGAATTATTTAAGACAGAAAAGAAAAAGGAAAGGTTCATGGTGATTTCCATGGTACTTGAGCATTAAGTCCATGGTTAGTCTGTGTAACACAGGCAGTAGTTCTGGACAGCGAGCTGTCTCTTGCACAAGGCTGTCAACCATTCACCTACTCGTAGATACTACTTTTCTTCTGCAGACAGAAAAAAAATACTCAACACTGTACTCAACTGTGATGGAAACACTTCCCTGCAGTGTGGGTGTAGTGGGTTTGCATGGCAAGGTTTTGTTACCGGCAGGGACTACAGGGCTGGCTTCTGTGTGAAGCTGCTAGAAGCGTCCATTATGCCCAATAGAGCCAATGTGAACTGGCTCCAAGATGGACCTGCTGCTGGCCAAGGCTGAGCTCATCAGCAATGGTGGCAACATCACTGGGGTAAGATATTGCATGTAGTTGGAACACACAACCTGTGGGAAGCCTGTGCTGGAGCAGGGCTTATGACCCTGCGGTGGACCTATGCTGGAGCAGCTTGTGAAGAACTGGAGCCTGTGAAAAAGATTCACACTGGAGAAGTTCATGGAGGACTGTCTCCTGTGGACCGCACACTGGAGCAGGGGAAGAGTGTGAGGAGTCCTCTCCTGAGGAGGAAGGAGCAGCACAGACAATGTGCGATGAACTGACCACAAGCCCCATACCCTGTCCCCCTGTGCTGCTGGGCACAGTAGGTAGAGGAACTCAGGAGTAAAGTTAAGTCCAGGAAGAAGGAAGGGATGTGGGGAAGGTCTTTTTAAGATTTGGTTTTATTTCTTATTATCCTATTCTGATTTAACTGGTAATAAATTAAGCTCATTTCCCCAAGTCAAGTCTGTTTTGTTTATGATGGTGATTGGTGAGTGATCTCTTTCGGTCCTCATCTAGACCCGTGAGACTTTTGTTTCATTTTCTCTCCCCCGTCAGCTGAGAAGTGATGGAGCAGCTTTGGTAGGCACCTGGTGTCCAGCCAGGGCCAACCCACCGCAGTGGAAGATACCATTTCAAAGCAATCTACCTGACTGAAGTGTAGCAGGGACTTGAACATTATTTCTCGACCACTCCTTAGTATTTCCCAATACTCCTAAGGAGTGCTCTGTAGTACAGAGGCTGCCCTGGAGGGTTTCTCTGTCATCTTTAAAATCAAGTTTGATTAAATTATTAGAAAGCCAGGCAAGACTACGTTGACCATGGAGACTATCTTCCTGTATAATATTCTTTAGGGAAGTTCTCTGATAGATAATTTCAGCATAGGACAGTAAAGCAAATCTCATTCTGATGTAAATAATTATAAATTCATTGAGCAAGTGTGCAGGGAGGGCCACTCTAGGGAGAAGTCAGTGGAGTTTAGCAGCAGAATTAAATACCACTGCCAAATTGCCAACAATTTTTTTTCTAAGAATACTGAGGTAGTTTTGGTTTACTCTTTTTGGCAGAAACAGACAGTATAAATATCCTACAATACTCTCTACTCACATATCCCTTCACTTCTTTCTTTTAAAGGATAGGCTCTTGTATAGATCTACATTTACATAATGTTAAGAATTTCACTAAAACATGAACATCATTAAAATGTAGTAGTGAACTAAGTGTGTAAAGCAAACATTTTACCTTGATGTGCAAATGTGACTGCTACACTAAAAAACGTGACTGTCTAAGATCTGAGAAAGAAGGAGTCCCAAAACTAGACAGTCTTTGAATTGGCCTGTAAACATCAGTATCATAATGATTGTTCTCTGGTTTTATTTCATTTTCCACCACGTATGTTAAAGCCATCCTAAGGTCTGAAAGAGAACTGTGCATTTTATCCACCTTCTTTTTCTTGTTTCCAGCTTACCAAACTTCCATTATTTCAGTACCATTCATGCTAAAAGGGAGGACCCAAGTTCTTCCACTAAATTGAAGAAGAAATAAAACTGGCCTGCCACAGGGTGTGTTACATGACTTTTGCAAGTGGCACCCAACCTATGTTGAAGCACATGTCGCCACTTGCTTGTTCTATTCCCTTTCCATTAATAAAACTGCTGGAAAAAAGGTTTTTATTGCCTGTATTTTAGATTGATGGAAGGAGACTGCAGTTTTTAGAACAAGTCTGAGTCTGCTTTGCCAAACTGAAATACTCAAAAATGTATTAAGGGATTATAATTTAAGAACTTTTATCACCTTTATGTGGTAACATTAACTTGAAGTTCTTTTTTTTCTCTTTAAACAGAGATGAGCAAAATAGAGAACAGAAATAGACATCATGTAAGATTACTTCCCCTTCTTCTTTCTGATTTTCCTACCTGCGTATCACCTACCTGAAATTCTTATCAATCACCATTTAAAAAGATATGAAAATTTCATGCTTTAATGTTTCTACTTACTGTGTGGTAGTGAAGTAATCAAACAACAGTCTTGCTTGCTTTCAAATTTGCAGCAGCTTATTATCACTTCTCTGTTCAGGAGGTTTGAAAAGAAGATGAATATTTAGTCCAATAGCCGTAATACTAGCCAAAACTTTGAAAACTCAGGTAATTTTCTACTTTGCTGGAGGCTTGCTGTGCGTGGATTTTTTGGGGGGGAGAGAAAAGACTAGAAGCAGAATCCAAGCTTGTCTGATACTTGATACAGTTAAAGCTTTAGAAATGTACTGGGAAAAATTGTATGGTAGTCATAATGTTATATACAGATTTGAAATGTGCACTTTAGGATCAATTTTCTTTCCTCTAGGGATTTGTGTTACTTCTCTATTTAGGATACAGTATGTTCTTGAAAAGACAACAAATGTTTGGTCCAATAGTTGTTGTACTAGCCTACAGCTTTGAAATCTCAGATAATTCCATGCTTTGCTGTAGACTTATTGTATAACCTTGGAGAAGTCGTTTTGTCTGTCTGCTGCAATTCTGCTTCTCTAAAATGAAAATAACAGTAGTATTTCTCTATCAGTGGGGTGTTGTAAGGGGTGTAGTTGTCACAGGGATGAAAAACTATATCAGTGTTGTAAGCACCTTTAGAATGACAGATAATTTTTAATTAGCAAAGACATTTTGAATATATACTGAAAAAGGAGTGTGCCGTTATCATTGCTGAATTTGTCAGCCTCAAATGAAGGCAGCACAAATCCAGCTAACGTCATAGCAGCTGAAAAATGAAAGGAGCAATGTAATTCCTGGAAGCCCCAGAATGATGCATGCATATTGACACAGTGCAAATCAGTAAGGCAATAAATACTAATGTCACACAAAGAGCATCAGAACAAACAAATGAAGCTTCAGTATTATGGAACCTTTTCACAACACTTTTCTCACATTAATGCATTTTGCATGCGGCAGAAATTATACTTCTGAGAAGAGCCACTCTTCTGTGTTCTCAAAAGATTATTTCTTTACTCCGTTGAATCATGCATATCCCTTCCTGAAATCATTTTAATCTTCCCTCTCAGGCTCAGCTGCATTGAAATGTATATTCTGTATGAATGCTGCTTTGGTGTAGCAATTACTCCATTTTGATTAGAGATGTGCTTATGAGTTCTCCACAAAGTAAAGTCTGTTTTAAATAGAATTCATGTTTGATATAGACCTGTCACTTCCTATGAGACAGAAGTCTCCTGAGGTTTCTGGTATTTTTTATCACTGGTGAGCTAGTTACAGAGAATGGCTTTTTTGATTTTAGATCTAACTGAAGGGGGCAGGAGGGGGAGGGGCGAGAAGAGAGAGAGACAAAAATGTTCCAAAGCTTTATAATTTTATACTAAAAGACTGAAGAGTAAGGATTTATTCTGGGACTAGTTCTCCTAATGAACATGATCAGGAATGATGAATAGGAATTCTGTGCTGTGATAAATAGGAAGATAGTATTTAAGCAGTTAAAGAGTCTGTTGAACAGGATATCTTACTGTAAGTAAGGAAAAGAACTGGTTCCAGCAACATGCAGAAAGTAGAGGGAAGTCTTTCCTCCCTACCAAAGTTTTTCAGATGATCAAGATCATTTCCATGACACGGTAGCAAGGCAGCCATGTTCTTTTTGTGTATGTAATCATCTAAAGAGCAGAGAACAACACAGTTTGGTTCAGTCTTTCTCTAATTCTCTCTCTTTTTTTTTTTTTTTGTCTTTTTTTGTCAGAAATAAGCAGCATGAAATTCAGAATATAAAATCAAATGTGAGGGAATCCTGCTTCTTAGGAAAAGAGCCAAGACGAGACAGGGAGTGAATAATAAGCAAGTTATAAAAAGATAATGTGAAGATTTTTACTGCTTATGTGTTTTTTAAATGATCTCTCTTTGTTGCCAATCAAAAAAATAAGAAAGTAAGACAATCTACTTCGCAACAGGACAGAATGATATAAACAAGAAACAGGTGTGCTATTTTGGTTTTACATATCCTTTAATTTCTCTTTTGCTGGTACTGCCAGGTCATGTCTAGCAAGTTGACAAATGGGAAAGAAACTGATAAAGCAAAAGAGATCACTGAATTAGAATTACACAAATGATGCATAATGTGTTTTTTTTGTATGTTCTTGCAAAGTAAATGTGCTTTTACTGTAGTGCTTGCTGTGACCAGTGACCTTTCTCTACTGTCCTGTCATAAAGCATTTGATCGACAGGTTTCATTTGCAGGAATGTTCTCACAGAGGCAGAGCTGAGTATCCTTGCTCATGAATACTTGTTGAATGGTTCATATTGCAGATCCCTCTGTCATAATTTCAATTTTTCACAAAAAAAAAAAAAAAAATCAAAAAACATGTTAGCGAATAAATGCTAAGTAGAATTAGCCTCTTTTGTTTAGAATGAAAATAGTTAAAAGAATTAGCTAAAAAACAAAGCTCATACAGGGATAAACAAATTTAGTGCACAATTAACATTTCTCCACATAAACAGTATCTCAAACAAAAATCAGTTATAAACAAATGAACATGAAGAATCAAACCCAATTCACAAATAACTTGCAAGTAATCAAAAAGACTAAATTCATGGAATAAGCTGATCCTTAGTAATAGCTTATTTCTAATTTGGAATGACACCAGCTGTCAGCAATTTGCTGAGAATTCAGATTTTGGTGTGGAAACTCTTTTCATCCATCACAGTCTGACATGAGAGTTTTGGAAGAGAAAGGGACAAAAAGTAAGTAAATTCTGCTTGTTGCCCAAGGCAAGATTTAGTTTGTTACTCAGCTTGTTGCAGCATGTTTTACTTTTAATGAACTTTTTAATGAAATCCAGTTATTTCATTGAATATTTTTTTATTTCATGAAAGAAAGAAAAACATGTTTGAATGCCTCTGAGTTTGAGAAGTCCCAGTATGAATGAAATGTGAAGAATAAGACTGCTGTGTTTGTTGAGATCTTGCAATACATTATTAACTCAGAGGTTAAGGTGGTTTTCAACATACACTCTCTGAACTCCACCAAGACTAAATAAAGGAACAGTTAGTATTCTCTTGATAATCAATAAATTAAACCAAAGAAGCAGTGTCCAAAGAATATAAAAAAGTTTAAAAAAGCCAAACCAAACCAAAACCAAAAACAAACCAAGACTGATTTGGATTTAAGCTGACAGGGGGAGGTTTAGATTAGGTATTAGAAAGAAGTTCTCTACTGTGATAGTGGTGAGGCACTGGCACAGGTTGCCCAGAGAAGCTGTGACTGCCCCATCCATGGCAGTGTTCAAGGCCAGACTGGACAGGGCTTGGAGCAACCTGGTCTAGTGGAAGGTGTCCCTCCCCATGGCAGGGGGGTTGAAGCCAGATAGCTTTAAGGTCCCTTCCAAGCCAAAATATTCTATGATTCTATAATTATGATTCTATGGTTTAGCTGCCATTGTGTGAAAGGCTCAAAAGACAACACAGACCATAAGCAGAAAAATGTGAAACCTCAAACAACCGGATGTGCTCTGACACCTGGAGAGTCACAGCAGTGTGATGCTTCAGAAGAATTTCCACCTTCTTTAAATAACCCCATCAATCAGCTTTGTCTGATGGCTCAGGTGGGATTAGATAGGAGAATTTGGGAGAGTATTTTCACAACCGTGAAGTTGGGAGAGGAGGAAAAAAACAACCTTCACAAAACTTGCTTCCATTTGGCCAGTCGTCCTGATGGTGGCACTCTTCACTCTCAGATCCACTCACTAGCTCACACCTGCCGCGTAAAGAACAATAAATAGGATTGATTTAACGTTCAGGAATAGGTAATTTAAAGCTTACCCCATTTTTTACATGCCTGGCTCAAAAACCCAGCTGTATAAATGTGCTATTTTAAAAAACAATGAATTTTAATAATGACAGAGCAAACTCATGTCATTCCAATCTCAAACATTCTTCAGTCTGAAAGGACCTCTCTTCACTTTCTCTATATTTTTCTCCTCCCACTGTGAATGACTGAGAGAACTATTTTTCCTCCTCAGTGCTTTTATTTGATTTTTTTCACTCTCCTTTTCATCAAGCTAAAATGTCTGCAATATTCATGAATTCAGCAGCAGCCCAGGAGTGGGTGTAGGGTGTTGTTTTGCGACTGTTTCTCCTGCTGGGCCCCCTGCTCAACTAGAGAGTATAATCACATTTGAGAATTTAACAGGCTTTAAGTTGGGGGGGGTAGAGGAGAGAGGGGGAGAATTGTTGCTTTTTCGTGTTGATATTTTTTTGTGGGTGGAATATGCTGGTTGTGATGGTGTCCGTTGTACCTACGCCTGAAGGAAGAAGGGTTCTGAACATGATAGGGTTTTACCAATGCTTACATTGCTACATTAATACCTTCCCATATTAGAGCAAAACTTCATCTGATATACGTGCGTCTGGAAGTTGCTGTCAAAAATATCTGTGAACAATTTGAAGGATAGCCCCAAATTGCTGTCAGAAGATTGAAAACTACATGTTTCTATGTACATGTTTCTGTGTACATGTTTCCATTTACATGGTGGAAATGAGTATGTTGCAATTTACATATATATTGGAATTTCCCAGAGAAATTAAACCTGTTCTTAGACAGCAGTTCAGTTCATTCCTCTACAAACCCTTGTGTTGACCAGGCAAACAATTTGTCTTGTCAAATGATTCAGATTAAACAGATAAAAACCAGTCCAAGTATGACTAGACATGTATTTTAGCCTGAAATAAAACAGGTAAGTTCTTCACCTTCCTTTTTCTTCCCTTCACTCTACTCTTCCTCTATCATAACATTAAAAAAGGGGGGAAAGTAGAGTAGTTTTTTGCCTGACAGCAGTGAGCTAGTGAAAAGATGTTTCCTTTATTTGATAGCAGTATTCAACAGCCTCCCTCAGGTTTAGAGAATGCGTGTGCTCACTGTACAAACAAGGAAGGAGAAAGCAAATCTTGGTCTCCCAGTAGCCTTATAGTCTTAACAGGTGCAGTAGATGGATAGATAAGAAATATAGCTACAGTGTTGAACTAAATAAAGGCAAGAACTGATATAACTATTAATTATATGTTGTTGGGGATTATTTTTTTTTTCATTTAGACAGAGGGTAATGGAGAGCTTAATTAGAAAAAAGAAATAAGAAAGGCAATTACTGTTACAGCCCATCACTTCCTCAACATGATTAACAGCTAGAATTTTGTGGGCCTTAGGGCAGAGTTGAGTCTTGAGGAAGTGTTTGAAAGACAGATCATTTTTCTAGACCACATCAGGGAAAAAAAAAAAAATCATACTTTTAAGTCATATCCTGCACAGATAATACAGTCAAAGAAAAATGACAGTATTAGAAATATTTATCAGTTGGAACAGTATTACACTTGTGAGTACTGTTGCAAGTAAATTCAGTATCTGCAACCTTTGGGAATACAGGATATTTATGATAAAAACTGGCAAAAGGTAAAGGCAGCTGAATTTTAGTAAGTAAAGATTGTTACAGCATTTCTTAAGATGAATGACTAACATGGGAACAAAGCAAGCCAATCAAGCAAAATGATTTGAAAAAATTAATAGCTTACAGGATTTAAAAATTACAGAGCCATTAATTTTAAGTATACTAAAGGAAGAGAGAACATACAACTGTATCAGAAAGCAGCCACTGAAATGAGAAAGGTAAAATCCAGTTTGGAGAAAGGAGAGCATGAAGGACAAATTCAAAGCAAGCTAGGATAGATGTCAGCTGAGAAGGTAAAAAGGAGGAAAGAGATTAATGGCCATCTATGTTCTGCTTAGCATCAGAGAAGGTTCTTAAGTCTCGGGTTAGACACAGAAAGAACTCATCCTGATGAAGACTGAACAGAAACATGAGGTCATGAGGTTAAAAGCTGAAGGAAGGCTATGAAACACTGAAGTGTGTTAATCATCATGAAGTGTTGTGCGCTCACTGTGTGGTGAAACACTGCAGACTAGGTGAAAATCCAGACTAGGTGAAAATCCAGCAAGGGTTACTCAAAGTGTGTGAAAGATGGGAATGTGTTTGGTCAGCTTGTTTCATTTTTCCTTTCAATTTTCTTTTTTAATGAGCTTTTTTTTTTTTTTTTTTGTTTTGAGACTGAGGGAATTGTTCACTATCTGCCCTGATGTCACAAAGGTACCTTTGTGGAAGGCATTCACTGTACATCTCTTACAAAGGCTGCATGCTGTGTTATTGAAAACAACTTATCACTGCTTTTAGAGACACAACATGAACTGCTAGACTGATTTCTGATGATCACAATGGGTCTTACACAGCTCCCTAATGAAAGACAGGGTTCCTTCTTCCCATCACTGGTAGATGGCAAAAGGACAAAGGAAAACTACATGACAGTTGTTACAGGCTTGGTCTAATGTGTCAAATACACTTTTTAAAGTTTTTTTTGCAGCACTTTTCATTGCTTTACATGTGCTGAAATGATGTATGCTAATAACAGTATACATCATTAATAGTTCCTCATCTAAATGTTATTTGAACAAATGATGATTATTTTAGCTGTCCTTGATGTGCACAATAACAACACAATGACCTTCTTTAAAATAATTCCTGCACAGTAATCTAAATACAGTTTTAAATAGATGTTCAGAGAACAGCCATTTCCTCATATCCAGAAACTAATAACGCTG
The DNA here is from genome assembly GCA_039720435.1 of Amazona ochrocephala. Taxonomy (NCBI): domain Eukaryota; kingdom Metazoa; phylum Chordata; class Aves; order Psittaciformes; family Psittacidae; genus Amazona; species Amazona ochrocephala. The sequence goes on from CM077879.1 coordinate 72,366,015, forward strand.
CTGCCATCCTCTGCTTTTCATTCATGTACATTCGTCTTACACTCCTGCACATCCCTCCCTGCATCTGCCTGTGCATGGTTTTGAAGAATAAAAATGGAAAAGTCTTCAATCAGTATCAAATGTTACTTAATTGCTGAAAAGTGGGTAACTGTGTGTGTGTGTGTGGCTAGTTGCAGAAATGATGTAATTGTCTAGGAGGCCAATAACATGGAAGGCAGCTAGAGATCGCTTTCATATTCCCTTGATGGTATCCAGCTGGACTATTTGCAAACCTCCTACTGTGTTTGCATTTGTGTGTGTGTGTATGCACAGCTGGTTAGCGAAAAATGCAGACTGTTATGTGTGTATATATATAAAAAAAAGAGATTAGTCTAATCTTACTTCAGAAGATGTTTCTTCATCTTGCTAAAAAACAATACAACTCACCCATCTTGGCAGAGCTGTTTGAAGATATCGTAGAAAGGCATAAAAGAACCATGAGAAAATGTGACGAGACCTGGAGTCCAGAAGCATACAAAACAGCATGCACAGTGCCTGCCTCCTCCTTGCTCCGTTGTATTCTCTGCCTCCCTTATTTGTTTGAGAACTGTAATTGTACACACACACACACAGAGTACTTGCTGTCCTCACTCTGTTTATCTCAGAAGCTGAAAGAGACCTATTGACGTGCAATACCTTATCTGAGAAAATGATAAAGAATATCTCACTTCTGGCTGAAATATATCCTCATGAAAACTATCCAGCCTTAGTTCAACCTGATCTCTGCAAAAGATTACCAGTGAGAGATTTCTGGTGTCAGTAGAACGGAAAGTACACACTAAGATGCAATTTTTGTGGCGGAAATGTAAGGTTCTTCTTTTATTTTTTTCATTTGTAGTGTGGGTTCAGTAGCAGATGGAAACAGTGATTGCTGATACATAGTTACTCACCTTTCCAGTAGATGGTAGTACAGATGTGCTGAAAAGAATATTACATTTGTGACTGAAATACAGTATGCAGACATTTTCAAATACTGAATAAGGAGGAGTTTTTTGTCGTACCAGTTCATAAAACTAAGTCATGTGAAACTACCACTGGGAAAAAATGAACATCAGGACCTTTTCTGCTCCAGCCACTGATCTTTAGCAAGCTACTGTAAGTTTTATTTTGATAGAAATCTTGGTTGATATGCAAATATTTGAGAGGGATCTCTATGAACCATTGTCACTCCTGTTTATGTACTGCTGTATAACCTGAGTGCTGGTGCATGCCAGTCCCACCAAAGTCAAAAGCCTATGGCTGTATTAGTCTGCATGTACACTGCATGTACTCATGCTTTTAATCAGGCTTGACTTAGCTATCTTGGTAGAGACTGAGATAAAATTCCTTTGTGTGACCAGCTTTACAGGTTTTCCCTCACAGCTTTGCTATGCACATGTGTGCTGATTTTATCAGCAATAAATAAACATGCATATGATAACAAATACAGTTCATTAATGTTCTAAATAAAATTAAAAACCATAAGCCGTGTAAGTTTGAGAGATTTCTTAGAATAACAGTTTGATTTGTAAGTTGATTTTTTTTTACAATATTATAACTCTAACAAAACATCAGTTTTATTAATGTTGTCTGATATATAGTAATGATTGCCACTGAGGAGACTCCTGTGTGGGATTCACACCTGGGGAAGAGCCGGTGGTTCATTTTAAATGACACACTCAAAAAATCAAGATTAGTAGCAAGGCAGAAGGGGAGCAATTATGCTGAAGACCATGGATGCTGCTCTCATGATCTGTTTCCAGCAAAAATAGTAGAGATACGGCAATAAGAACAACTACCTTCTGGGTGATGTCAAAAGAGAAATCGTCTTGATAAATGAGGGAGATTTTAAATGGGAGTTTTCTCTGACCTACAATACAAGGAAAGGTTATGCTAATGTGTTAAGGCACAGGCCTTTACTAATGGGTGAGCTGTAGACAAGGCAGTACAGCTCAAGACAAGAGTCAGGTTTTTGTACTTCTTTCTCCCTGAGTGACTGAGAAACACTCATTATCCTGTCCTAGGTTATCCTATTATAAATGCTCTTAGCTTATTAGAAATGTTCTCTGATATAAATGTTGCAAACAGTGATCCTGGAGAAGAAAGTGTGAAGTTAGCATCTGGCACAAACAGGACAAACTACTTTTGTTTTAAAATTAAGGACAGCAGTTGTCTTGTTTGAGCCACATTCTGTTCTCATGATCAGTCATCTATCAATCTGAGCAAGGCATAAATCTGCTTTTTCCTCAAAACACATATTTTGCTGTTTAAAGCCAAATTTGGACCTGAATTACTCTACTTTTTCCCCATGAACAGTGAACTAAAAAAAATATTAATCTTTTTAAAGCACCTTGAAGCCCATTTCTTTTTTTAACTAATGAACTATGTAAAGGAGCCTCAGTTGCCTCAGGGAAGCTTGTCAAACCCATCACAAGGAGCCCTTATAAAGCCTAAAGGACATGTATCATAATGTGTAAAATTTGTCAGAGCATGTCATTATTACTTTTTGGGAGGCTTGTTACAACAATTACAAATGATTAAGCCATGTTTTTAAAGGAAATAATAATTAAAAAAAAAAAAGGCAGTTCTATGTTCAATAGAACTAAGGAAAGTAATTTTTCCATGTTTTGGGGTGGGGGGTTTTTTGATTGTCTGGTTTAGTGTGATAGAAAATTAAACCTTCTTTGAAGATTTTACTGCCATAAGGGTGTTTATAGGAGGCCTCTTCAGGCAGGATCCTTTGGTGTCTAATATTGTGTTTATGCGCGGTTTCTCTCTGTAGATTGTCTGTGGCTACTAAACTCTACCCTATGTAATTATTTCTGAGACCTCTACCTTCCACCAAACTCTTGTTGCAATGAACCATGAAGAAATTATCGAAAGCTATTGAGGGACATTGGAGGCACAGAAATGTATTTTGAAATGCATGTAATTGCAGGCTGATGAAAACTGTGAGGAATGCGGCTGAAAAAGGTACTGACCGAACCTTACCTATTTTGTTTACTGTCCTGAGTGTTTCTTCTCTCACTTATTTTCACTTCAGACTTAACACGAGCATGAGCATGATTATGTAGAGGAATGCTCACCTGGCATAAGGATGGGAAAGATGGTTTGGCTCAAGGGACAAACCCAGACTTAACAGATCACTGCAATGTCAAATATAGGTGTGCCTTTTTCTCTGGTCTCCACAAATCTTGCACAGTAAGTAGTCCCATTCTCAACAGGAACATGTAGATTATTCTTGGGTAGACTCTGAAAAGATGAGGTTTGAAATCTTTGTCATGAGGAGGGAATTGCGCTCTGGTCCTTAACTGCTCAGCTAATGCATAAAAAGCATGTTAGTTTTATATTCTTGCAGCCAGCCTTACTCAGTATGCTGACTGTTTTGAATCTCAGACAGAAATGTTTAGCTGTCCCCCTGCACTGTAGGTTTCCTTTTGTGGTGTTTTGTTGTTATTGTTTTTTAATTGTACGTAAGCCTAAGATAAATTTGATTCCTGTCTACAATGTGGTTTGGAGCACCAGGCAGCAATCTCTAAACCCATTGTGACCAAATCAGCGGCAGTAAAGCTCATCAGCTCGACCATAATAAGCTGAGACAAAATACTGCAGTAATAGAGCTCTGATGCTTTCAAGACAAACCAGCAGCTATTGCACAGGAATGCACCTTACCATGTGGAAAATATTCATGCTAGTTTGCATAATCTTGCTTTTTTCTAGGATGATTTCACAAACTTACCTTGCTTGGCAATAGGTATCACTCTCACTAGCAGAGGAAGGTTATCAGCACCACCATTGCCAGTGGACACCTTTGTGGTAGCCTGCTTTTTGTGCAACCCAGCTAAACTTTGGCTAACCATCCAAACTGAAACAGATTTCAATTTGCATTTTAAATATTACTTGGAAATCTTAAAAAATGAGATAGAATTCATAGAAAGGCTTAGTAAAATTCTAATCTCTCTCAGTAACCTGATAGTGTACATAAATTTTGCTATATAAGATTTCAGAGTGAAATGTTGAAGACTTGGCTGTCTAGAAATTATCGGTGTAAATTAGTTCTACCTAATAGACACTGCAATTATATTCTGATATAATTTTAGGCCACCTTTTTAGCTCTGCCAGTTTTTTTGGTCTTCAGGAATAACCACACTGGCTAGCAATCACCAATACAATTGAATAGCAAGTATATAAGCCATCTATCACAAAGACAGTATTTTTTAAAGTGTTTATGCAAAACAAATTGCTGTTCTGCTCCATCTTTTGTACCTTTTTGTAATGAAAACCACTGCCTTAAGTTATTTTCTTAAGTCGCATCTTTTATTTTCCATGTTTTATGACAAATTTCGTGTTTTGTGATAGCTATTTATCATAGCAAAAGTAAAACAGAAATATACTTCAGTGTTTTTATACTTTTATAGTAGGAGGCTTCAGTAGAGATAGGATTGATACATCAAAGTCTTATCCCATGATAACAGATGTATTTAAATATTTACCTTCATTTTTGTCCTCTGCAGTTAATACAATATTTCCCTAGCACAGGCTGCTAAATGTATTTTCCCCTTTTTAATTCTTTTAAAATTGTGATTTGAAGATACATTCCTAAAGCTGTGAATAGTTATTAGCATTTCTTTAAAAGCTTCAATATTTGAATGGCCAAATTCCAGCTTGAGTAATTACATTCTGCCTACTTAAATTCCCCACACGGTTTCAATTAGAGAAGTTATTCTTCTGCTCTTTATGTCCTAAAACTGTTCTGCAGCATTGCTGCCACTATTAAAAGGCTGCTGAATTTTGCCCCAGAGGTGTCTGAACTGATCCCTATGTACAAAACACAATATATAAAACAAACTGATTTTTTGCTAGATGAAAATTGGTAAATACAAGTTTTATGATGGCTAAGTATTATTTTTGAATGCCTGTGCTTATACTCATTTTAAGGGTAACGAAAATGAAACCTCTCCCACAGTGTCCTATTAACAATGCTCTAGAAAGAACAAGAGGACTCATCTTCCATATATATTCAGAGCATTTCCAGGGACTATCATCAAGAATAATGCCATTAAATTACAGGCACTTTGCCATATAGGTATAAGAATGACCCCACCAAAGAGATAAAGGAACTGTGGGCTAGATATTTTAGGCACTTACAGTACTTAAAGCCTCAGAAAGGAACCCAATATATGTGTCAGGCATACTGTGGAGGACTCTTCCCCATATGCTTCTGGAAATCCTCCTAGGGCCTTTAAAAGGAAATACAACCCCAAATACTTTTAGAAGACTTTCCCCCTATACTACAACCTCGGCCTGAAACTATCCAGTTGCATCTAATTTTACTTTACCAAGCAAATCTCTTTCTACTTTCTACTTTCTTTCTACTGTAGTTAAACCTGTAAGATTCTCTTCCTTGAAGAAATAGGTATAAAAGATCTGAAGCAGCAAAAGGCACTACCTGCATCATTTAAGAACAGCTTTAGTGTGGTCCCAGGCTGTCAGTGTGCAATGCATTAAAGATATTTTTTCCTATCCAGACCTATATTTCTGCTCTTTACAAGGGACCTGTTCAGATTACAGTGGTTACTGTAACTTCAAGGTAATCTGATGCTGCTGGGAGGTTGTGCAGGAAATCCCTGTGTAACTGCACATCAATAATTAAGCCAAATTCCAGAACAGGCTTTTGAATTTGGGCCTTTGTAAATGAAATCCTCCCTCCTTCCTTCATAAAAGATTTCTGTAGATAAATCTTCAAATAGGCCGAGGACAGGTAGGCACCAGGTTTATAAAGAGTATATATGAACTGAAATTATTTCTGGGGTCAATTAAAAATTCATGTTTAAATATAGAATCTGTTAAAGTTGAAAGTATGGTTAAACATTAATAAATTTGAATTCTGCTGTGACTGAACAGGGACTCTTCTTGTTTCCTGAAGTAGGTGACATACACTTGTGGTGAGCATATACCTTAGAACAGGCATTTCTCTTTTTTCTATTTTTTGCTCTTCTGTCTTGCAGAAGACAACCTGTTCCTGAGAAGAAGGATAAATTCTTTTCTTCTTCTTATCTGCAGTATTTTTCTTTTTTTCTTTTTTTTTTTTTCTTGGGGTGATGGGGTTAACATAATGCTTTTGACTTTTCTTGATGAACTAACAAGGTTTAGGCCATCACCTAAAAGAGATTCTAGAGATTCTGCACTTTGAGATTTCTGCTTTTCTTTTCTTTCCTAGTTCTTTGAATTCCTCCTCCCTCAGAACTTTAATCTTCATCAGCATACATTCTATATCTGTGAATCCTCCCTCCACAAAGTCCAATCTTTTCTACATATTCTATTTCAGATAGTGAATCTCTTCTCTTGCTTATCCATCGCCATTCTGTGTCCTTTTTGGTTCCTTTTCAGCCCCAGGCTTTTCCTTGCCACAGTACTGGGGAGATGCTGCTTACCAATCTCTGTGATTATAATGAGCTGCACTTCAGGATATAGACCTGAGCTTGAACATTACTTTCTTGTGCTGAAGAGCTGAGCAAATGAGGCAACAGTCCTCAACCATGGGTAGCTGCTAAACTGCTCTTCACCAACACCATCTAAAACACAGATGTTGGGAATGGTATTGCAGAAAATGTGTGGGCTACAGAGTCTTGGTACAACGAAAGCACTTAGAGCAAATCAAACCAAGTGAGGACAGGGCAGTTTTTGAATCAGCACAATATTCAACTTGTAGTGCAAATCTGCAACAAAACTAGTAGTTTACTAGGACTATGTCAAGTAGCAAAGGTCAACATTTTAAATAAAACTCTAACCAAAGCACACCAATCAATCATAAAGAATCAAGGTTTCTGTAGAGTCTTTGTCTCTAGTAATAGAACCACTCACAGCCTCTTATCATTTGCACTCACCAGAGGAAGAGCACAGTGTTAAATGCCTCATGGTGCTGCCACTGCAAAAACTGACAGCGTCAGTCCCATGTGCCTCATGTTCTGTGTTCCAGAAAACACTCTGCCATGCATGTGGGCTTTACTTAAAACAGTAGCTCTTTTTAATATTTATTAACTAAATTTCTTAATTTCAAAGAAAACATCCTCAAATTTTGCAAATTTCCCTGACAAAAAAAAACAAAAACAACAACAACACAAACAACGAACAAACAAAAACACTAAAAAAACCAAACCAAAACAAAAACCCCCAAACAACTAAAGAAAACTGCCTAACACCTCATTTCTGGAGTTTGGATGCTGTTAAAAAAAGGAACATTTTCTTTGTCCATAAGGAAGAGAACACAGTAAAATGTCAGTGCTAAAGAATGCTCCTCATTTTTGAGACCTGTCCCACTACATATCACATTTCTTACAACATTACCAAAGTAAAAGCTGTACAGTTAAGCCAGTTGAGGAAAAAAAACAAGGCTTTTATAGTAAGGTCTTATTTTTCAGATAGCCTTCCTTACAGATCATATCTGCTCAAGATGAATTTGGAATGGAAATCTTCACACAGCACTATACGGAAACTATTCAGACATTTTTATCATCTTCCAAATTTTCACTGTACTTGAATTACGTTAATTATATATAAACAGTTTCACTGTACTTTCTAATTAGTATAATATCTGCAATAATTGTAAGGTCACGATTTCAAAGAAAATACCCTCAACATTGCAGAAGCCTCAAACTGAAAACCCTGTATTTTTTCATGTATTAAGATAGGCACTAAAATGCGTTAGCTATTATTAAACACTGAAAAATTATATTTGCATTTTATATTCAATTTGATGTTTAAAAATGATAATTCTTCAGTACATTTACTATATATTACTTTAGAAGCCATTATCTACAGTTTGAATTAATGGAGAAGGCTCTGGATCTTTGTATAATTTGCCAATGTATTCTGCATTTTTCTAAAAGCCTACGAAAGAAAGCCTTTCCCATTCCAGATTAAAGGGAAAATAGCATTCTCCTCATGATTGCAAGAAAAAGGAAGTTTCAATTTTTAAAGAAACTGCTCCAGAATCTGATATATTTATATATCTACTTTTAATTATATGATCCTTCAAATGCATCAGATATATAAGAATATGTGATCAGTACTATTAATACATTTCCACCATATATCCATTGATAAGTACAGTATTGCACAGAAGCACATAACTGAATCTTAAAAGGAAACAAAGCTACAAAGTTTAATATTCTGAGTTTCGGTCATGGTATTGAAGGTTACACTGACTTCAGTGTAACTGAAGTGACACTGACTGTCAGTGTATTTCCTACATTTAAAATTTAATTTGATTTTTAAACTCAGATTTATTTTTATTCATATGAATGTTGCCACATTGATAATGAGAAATACACAATTCTTGCAAGTGTTGTGTCACAAAACAAAATATAATTTACATTAGTTTTCTTTATTAGTTCTAACTTTATGGGGAACATTAAGAAGGACTGTGATTAAAAAAGCCCCTAAATATTTCTTGAACAGGGCCTACCAATGTTCTTCAGGGTGAGGCTGAAATTGTAGTTGCAGTTGTTCACTGCAGTGTTCCCTGTAGTTTTCTGCTGTGGCATACTCTTTCTATCCTATAATACTTTTTTTGACAGATTACTGTAACGTAATTGGGATGTTGGATTGATTTAACCTTCTTACTGCCTAGTCAAACGTGAACATTGTATGACATGCAATAGGGAACAACATACAATGGAAAGTCATAATGGACAAAATTAAATGGTTCATTTACTTAGACATTTTGGGATTACCATTTTCTAATTAAGACACATATGTTGGTGTGTGTATATATATACACACATGTACATGCACAAGCATGTATGTATGCCACCAGTTTTCCTTCAGAAATAGGTCTGGGAGTGAATGAAATACAAGGACCTAAGTCTGAAATGCTTCAAAGTTTGAACAAACCTCAGACTTTGATCTTGGTTGTGACTGATACTGTCAGTGCAGAACCAGTGGTGGTTAATCTATCATTTTCTCAAGAACACATGCTTGCTTATTTTCATCAAGCTTCCTTCTAGACTTACTCCCCCAACACAAGTCAACTGCTTACTGGCTATAAAGTAAAATGCTCTAAAGTGATTACTGACCTGTATGCTTAGTTATCTATTTTTGCATTCATATTATTAATAAATGAAAAGAAAATATTTTGGCATACAACACGCTGGTCATTGTTTAGGTGGATAGTGTGCATCGTCATGGTAAGCTTGGTTTCACTGTTCTATATTACTTACAGTCACAGACCTTGATAATCTCTTCTGAATTTACTCTGGTGGGGCCCTCAAATTCATATGGAAAAATTCAAAAGCTGTATGATAGGATAAACAGGAAAACGTCATTACAGCGAGAGTCAAGCCAAACTAAGCTTCTTTTAAGTATGGGGTTTGTGGCTGGCAGTTCTCCAGCACCGGACAGTTATGTCCATGTTTAGCATTTTGCTCACAGTCATCTCGTAATTAAGTTATATCAATGCCATCTCATGCAAATTGTCTACATAAGAAAGAAGCCATTCAAATGCATTGTATATCCATGTATGAATTTCAGAATCAGTTAAGATAATCATGTCACATTAAATAGCATAAGGTGGCAGAAGGTTCAAGTGGGAGGCTTTGGCAGTTTTAGCACACATCCTTAAATCAACAACATAAATTTTAATATAGTAATTGTATTACACCAAATGGATGTGTTCACAGGATACTGCTTCCAGACTATTTATAGAGAATGCAAGAGAGAAGTAAAATAATACCAGTACATTCTTTTTTTGCTAACATCTTTGGTTTTTATATCTTCTGCAAACAATCCAGCCCAAACAAATCTTTGTTTTTATAATCTACTTCGTTTCTAAACCACCTACTGGGTTAGACTTTCCAATTAAAATATGATTCTTTATTCATGTTTTATCAAAAATGTTTACTCAGCCATCGTGCAGTGTTTTCTGCAATGCATGGCTTTGGCCTTGCAAGAAAATGAAAATGTCCAGAATCTTATTCAAAACTCATTCCTATGAACAATTCATATACGAATTATCTGTTAAGTAATCATATGAAGACAAGCAAACTGGCACATTTTATGGCACTGTTTGGTGATGCAAGCATACTAAAAAATGCCAAGATTTTCCTACATTCCTTGCTTTTAGGGTTGTGGCTACAAGGTGAAGTGAATTGGGGAATTCCCTAATTTTTACACAGCAGTACAAAAATTTCCAAGACCAGCTGTTCACATATTGTTGGTGCTGGGACCATACCACCAGCCAGAAGCAATTGTTACCAGCGCAAATTGTACAGTACAGTGGAAGGACACAAGTAAAACAAAACAGTTGGTGCCAAGAATTCAGTGTTGACACTGTGTGAGTTTTGAGGGGGGTACTTGATGCTCATCTAGTGGACTGAGCATTCTTTCATGGTTGAAGCGCAGAAGGGAAGCTCTTGGAGTGTGCATCTTCCAGTTTTGCTTCACCCAGAAAGAGGTGCTTCATGAGCTCTGAGGCTGTTCCACAATATGAACAAATATACTCTAAGTAGAGAGGGGTCAGAAGATTAATTTTGTGTAGATGCATCCCGACGCAACCGCCCAATGCCTACATGTCCTACCTGTGCTGTTCAGAGATGGCAGATAGCCCATGGAATTTTCACCATGTTGGAATAGCATTTGTTTTTGATGAAGATGAGAATCTGGGAAAACATATTAGGGAATACATGAGATTCGCTAGTTCCAGGCATGGTATCTACTAAGTAACACATAACCAGTGTTGGTCTTCAGTGGGGCTGTGAACAGTCAGTGAGAACTGATGATATAGAAACTGTTCAAATTTTCATAAGCAATTAAAGAGATACGTGATTACGCTAAACCTTCAGATTGGGTGACTACTGATACCATTTACACAAGCACCAATAAATGTTCAAAATCGCTTGTTTACGTTAATATTAAACCATATAATCTAACAGAAGGGTAATTGCCATTTAATTCTAGCATCATTGCAACTGTCAATTTCAAATAATGTCCCAGGCTACTCAGCTTTATACTTAGTTTTATAAGTGTATACTTATTCTATGCTATATTGAATTAGAATAGAGTAAGACTAATTGAGATAACTATGAAAATTAAGATTGTATATCGGTAAATGTCAGGATGATATTGCGCTTCAGCAATCCTCATCAATGCAGCCATGAAAATTAGTACTATTTCTGGATTGCACTATTTTCTTCTAACAGTTTAAAGGGAAAACACCTGATGTAGAATTGTTTGCACTGGATGAAGGGAGCCTTCATGGTAAAGGATCCGACATATCTGCAAACCAGCAATTATGGCATATACCCAGCAATTTGAAATAATACTGAATTGTCCAACACATCCCAAATTGCTCATGTAATGAAAGCACATGAAAATGTTATCATTGTTTCTAGTTGTCTGCCATTTCCCACTGGAAACTTTTTGTCAGCTTAATACATTTTTGTTTGTTTTCAGCTCTGGCTTTATTTGGTTTTGGTCCTGGAATGAAAATCAGCTAATGACACCATTTCTCAGTCTAGAGAGGCTTTCACTGTGTAGCAAGAGTGGATTAGCAGCTCAATGCATGCTCTCAGAGCGAGATTGGGGTTTGCTGCTTTATATCTTTGTTTAGATTTATTTTAGAGGAGGGAATTCCATGATACAGCTGTACAGGAATAATGTGCGATTAATATCTCTGCACAACGATTTCATTTTCCATTTTACCAGAAAAGATGGCATCTCAAAATGTTCCTGTTCTGATTCATAACAGGTGTAAATCTCATCTTCTGCACAATCGGGTAACAGTTTCCTCCAAATCAGTGTAGCATTTTATTTAAATTTTTTCTACACGTTTAAATTTTAAGAATTTGACACATTCTTTGAGGTTTAGCTGTAAAGTACAGTCATATTGTTATTTTTATATTTAATTATGTCACAGAAGCAGTGGTCATCTACAAATGTACAGATGTTACAGTCCTCTGAAACTCTGGATAGAGAACACTGAAAGTATTGTAATGCATACTTTATTTTTAACATCTGTCACTGAATGTTTCCCACTTGCGGACTGGAATATTTTCTCATTTCTCAGCCAAAGAGTTTTTTTTTTTTTAACTAAAAATAAAAAAAAAAAAAACAAGAAAAAAAAAAAGAACCAACACCCCACATGTTGGAATAAAACAGAAAGCTTTGCTAGGATCAAACCTGCACAGACTTAGAAACAAAAGGACCTGAGTAATTCTAAGCAGATATAAAATCTGGACAAGGAAATAAAAACTGGGGAGAGAAGAGACTGGGTTATTCATCGTAGTATCAAAGAGACAAGGAGGAAGGTAGTGGATCGATGGGCTGAAAATCTTACTGTCTCTGTACCAGTACCAGAAATATGATGAATAAACAAGAGAAACAAGAGAAACAAGGAAACCTTAATAGTTTATGAAAACAAATGTTTTAGTCTAAAGTTATGATTTTGCCAGCATAACAGAATTTGCTAAGGCAAGCCTTCTGACTGGAATATCTTAATATTAAACCCCAATATCTTATCAATGAGAACTGACATAATATGAAATGAAAATGTGTTGGCCTGTACAAACATTATGTGTGCACCCTTTGAACTGCAGAGTATAAAATGAGATGTTACTGTTAGTAATCTGTTAGCCACAAAGAAGTTTATTCCTTTTTTTTCCTTAGCAAGCCAAGGGAGTGTCCATATCAGCTTCCTACTAGTTAATGCTTAGACATGCAGGCTCTTACCATTACCCATGCTAGCTAAATTCAAACTGAAATGGATGTCTGTGCTGTCATCACACCTTCAGTACGTTGTGTAGATGTACTTTGAGATCAAAATGTTTTCTGTTTGTTCTACAGTGACACTTTGAAGTATGAAACCACTTCATTACAACACAAATAAGAGACATTTCTGACGCAGAAAATCTGTTTCAGTCACTAGGAAGGGCTTGTCTACATGAAGATGCAAGTGGAAAACTCAGAGTATGAACTGGGAACTAGTAGCTGTTGCAGACTAACTCTGGGCAGTCTTAATAGCTACTTATGGCCTTTCTGCAGTTTAGCTAAAACCATTTAGAAAATGTTTTTAATAAGAAATAGTAACAGCCACACAAGGGACTAGAATATTATTAATGACCCAGCTCATTTCATAAACCAGAGTTTAAGTTGAAATTTTTTCTCTTGCCATGAATTAATATGAGAAGCACATGAAAAACGTGACTGAGTTCTATACTTTTGAGTTTGAAATTCTGAATTTTTCTTAAAATTTTGCATATAATTTAGTACTTAAAGAGAAAATAAACCTTATCAGAATAGCAGCCAGGCCTGTGTATGTCCTTTGTATATCTAAGTCACGCTCTTTCAGGGTAAGGCTCAGGAAGGAAATTATTTGGTCCATCTCCATGTGTTCATGCAGTTGCCTTGCGGCACACTTACTACTGATAGAATTCTTCACCCAGCTTTCATATCTCTGCTGACATATGCACATAGCTTGCCTTACTATCTTATTTATGTATATATTTTGGTTTTAAATATATCTATGCTTTTTCCTAAGTGCCTGCTATCATTATGAATTGTTCAGGGGGCTTTTCAGAGCTGTGCTAATGCATAAGCATGTGGTGGGACAAAAAAAAGACGGATGCCAGATTATTTATGTATTTCTTTTCTTTTAAACATACCTATATTTTTCCCTAAGTGCCTGGAACAATATCTGCAATAAACAATGTTAATCAATAACCATGTTCAAATGATTCAGTTCCTTCAGTTCAGTGCTGTGACACAAATGTGAGAAACTAAATAGACCTTATAGAGTGCCCTGTAGTTTAATAAATCTAAGGCCTGTCTGATCATGGAGACGAGGTAATTTTAGCAATTGGCATCTCATCTGCAGTAGCCTCCCTCTGTTTCCCTTCAGCTTCAGCTGGAGAATTAGGAACCTTTTTTCTTTTTTTCTTTTTTTTCCTGCTTCCAATTTAACTGTTGCAACATGAAATAGGAGAAGAAATAGTTAAAAATCAGTAAATGAAAAAGACTCCACTATTTCAAGACTGATAAGAGTACCACAAAAAGCTTTATTTTTACTCAGGAAAAGAATCTTGACAAAGAGGAGAAAAAAAGAAGAAACTCTCAGTGGTAATCTTAAGAAAATATCAAAATCCAGAAGAAAACTGACAGAGAAGAGTGTGAGAGGAAAAAAGAAGACGCAAGTGCCAGGCATAACTAAGTACAGCTGCACGTCTGAAGTGTTAGTTGTATCCTGAGGTGTGTTTTCAGTTCTTCTATATGCATTGCAAAGTTAATGTTGTATTCACTATTACTCCATAGAATCTCTTACTCTCATAAATGTGGCAAATAATATGAAAGCAGTTTCTTATCAAAAGCTGAGAAAAAAAATACAAATAATTTTGGTTCTCAAAACCATGATCACATCAAGCAGTAGTTAGTATAAAAATGGATTATGCACAGTTTTCACCTTTGTATTATAAACTTTTCAGCTGCTGAAGTTTCAGACTGTCAAATGGCAAAATATGAACGTCAAGAGATTCTTATCATAGGAAAATTAAGAAATTTGCACAGCTATTGTATATTTAGTATATAAGTGCTCTAGTAGAATAGGCCTGATACAATGGAGATGATGTATCAAATCTGTGTAATAAAAACAGTAAAAAATGACATCTAAACAGTGCTTATCAAGTTTAGGTTTTATTACTCAATTTTTTATTTGATAGCAACTCTATATCTTTCAAGAGTTGGAAGTTGAAATTGCATGGACCCTTATAGCCCTTGACATATAGTTCGACAGTGATCTTTCACTGAGTAAGGGAAAGTGAAGACAACATTTTCCCCTCCCTCAAAACACAAACCTCTGCCAGCAGTATGTCTGTGAATTTCTGTGAGAAAGAGAACAGGAACATGTCTTTCTGTTGTATTCTTTTTAAACATACCTATATTCTTCCCTGTGTGTCAAACATTGACATGAATTGTTCAGATTGCTTTGAAGTCTATGCTAATAACTTTGTATTTTCTTTATACCTGTACTGCAATAATGCTCAGGAGACTCAATCATGGGCAAGCCCTCTTTGGGCTGTAAAAGGTGTACAAAGCAGAACAAATTTTTTGTGATCCAAATAATCTGATTTTGCCCACAATTTCTTCTGTCCTTTAATAAGAATATCTTTAAACCCTGCTTTTCATGGTTAGGTTTGGAGTTGGAATAATCCTTTTCTTTGCTGATGCCTGATCTCTTTAGCTTATGCAGACCTTGCAATTTCAAAGTATAGATATTATTACATTATTTTTTAAACTGCAAGCTGCATTTATTTGAAGAGGTTTTATTGGTAACTGAGTAACTGTACCAGACACAATATGTTGCATTGGCAAATGTATTTCCAATTTGTACGCACGCAGCTTGATATTCTTCTACCAGGCTCATTTTAAGTGCTGCCATCTAGATGCTCAGGTTGGTATCAAAACTGACAACCAAAAGGCCTGTCGTTGCATCCCAAGGTATGCTACAATAAATTAGTAAGGCTATCTCATATTGTAACAATGTTTTCACCTTTTATGACGGTTCTCATATTTTAATTCTTTATGAGCTTTCATTTGGGCACTATCATTGAAATTCCTTGTACTGAATAATTTGCTTTTGAGGTAAACCTCCCCTATTTCTCAGTCCTTTTGAGTTATGTGCCAGCCTGGTCCCCTGTGAATTGGACCATCCTGAGAAACACTCTATTTTCTAAGAGGTTGTGTTCCCAAGCATCGTTTTGGCAGCAGCTGTTGCTGGAGATGCCTCAGTCATCCTCGTTTGTCCCTGGCTGTGGTGGTGATGCTGCAGAGAATAAAGCAACTCTGCACTACTCATGGATTAGGCCAACAAGTCATCTGAGAGCTATTTTAGCTGGGTTACAGCTGTTCCACGCTTCCAGTGTGGCACGGAGTGTCTATAAAACATTTGGGGCATCAGATGGGGGGGATTGTGACTGTCCTTTTGTATCCTATTTTAAGCTGGTGAGTAATGCTTCTGTTAATATTTGTCACCAACCTGACTAGCTTCAGACTGAAAATAGGGAGATCTGTCAATCCTAATCCCTAAATCACTTCTGCTCTCAACCCTGAAAAATACTATTGTTGGTATGTTGGGCCTTTGGTTCTTCAGATTTCTGTTGCATTTCTTCACTTAATTTGGATAAAAAACCCAAACCAAACCCATCAGTGAGAAGTCCACTGTGTTTTTTCTTAAGATATGAAGCGGCTATTAGTACAGCTAATACTGTACAGCTAATGTGTGGCCTGTACAACATGAAAAAGAGGCAGATTCAGCTGCCACAAGAGCTGGAAGCTCCACTTGTTTGATGATGAAGAAACAAGTAGACACTCTCTTTTGTTACAGTTCTAATTCACTGTCTCAGTTAAATCTAACAGAATACTAATTACCTTAAGTGGATTTCACAGTTGACAGAGACCTTTCCCAGGAAGACAAGCTTGACAAAGGCAATTGAAACTTAGCTAATGAAGAATACTAGATCCACCTTTGAGGAATGTTAACTAAGTGCTTTGCTTTTTATGAAAGGTACCTCTTTTACATGGAAAGTAACCATAGAAATGTCAACATTTCATTTTGAGACACCTTGCTAAATTCTGCAGAGGGCTATCAAATTACCTGTAGGCTTTCCTTTGCTGTAATTGTATTTATTCATACAGCATTTCCTGACAGTGAAGCTCTATGGATCAGTCCTGACAAAGGCATGTTCAAGGTTTGGTTAGCACAGCTTAATCAAACTGGTCTTCGTATTGACAACCACAGTATGGCAGAAATGTCTTCTTTGCAAATGAGGGCTATGCAGGTGTGTCTTAATTCTTACAGAATTGCCCGAAACACACAAAGGTGAGAGCTAGGACATAAAAATAGTATTTTCTGATCACGTTACCTCAGGTAGATCATAATATGCAAATACCTGCTGCTGTTGGAGTTATTCAAGAGTTAGTACTAGCACAGAATTAGTACAAAGTTAGGATGCTTTAAAAGATACTGAGAAATACAGGCAAAACCTTGCTTGTTTTGCTGGCTAGGTGTTCTGCTTGTACAATCAAGATCAAAGACACAGTCCAAAAGCTTTAAGGTTAACTCTCCTTTTCATGGTAGAAGTTCCCTCCTCATGTTAGTTCTTGTGATACTGAAGCATCTGTACATACTACAGGGATGGCACACTGCTGTGATCCTTGTGCTACTGTGAAGTATTTAATGGCTTACCTGGACTTTTCAGGGAATGAAAAGTTTGATTTGCAGCACCAGATGCCCATAAATTAAAGTTGTTCAAGTAGTAGTGAGTTTCAAAGACATTAAAGGCCAGAAAACAGTTTATTTCCTAATTATTCAGGATTTTACTGAAGAAGCCAATCAGAGAAAGATTTCTTTGAAAATTATCTAGTTTAAAGTTTTTGCTCCTTTTTTTTTTTTTTTTTTTTTCCTGAATCATGTCCTACATGATAGTTTCAATTATTTATTATAAGGCAATGGTAAAAAGGTGTTAATTAGCAAAGATGAAAAAGACTGACTCAATGGGAGCTCCTGTAAAGGAGCTCTTATTTCTAATGCCTGAGGTGACCACTAATTTACAGCTTTTGATAGCTTGCATGAATGGTTCACAGAATAAATTGGTCTTGGGCAAAAAATACTGTGCACATTATTCATTGTAGTAAATGAAGAAGGTCTAGGTTTTGCTGTTGTTTTATTTGTATTTTTTAGTTGAGGCAATTTAGTTTTGATAAAATGGTTTAACTTGATAACATTAGAAATTAAAATATGAAAAAAGAGAATGTATGACACTGGGCCTGCCAGATTTTCTTCATTCAGTTGAAATTGTAGAATCATAGAATGGTTTGGATTGGAAGGGACCTTAAAAATCATCTGGTTCCAAATCCCCTGCCATGGGCAGAGACATCTTCCACTAGGCCAGGTTGCTCAAAGCTGATACCCAACCCAAGAGGCCAGTTCTAAAAATGATCATGCTGGTTTTTGGTTATTTTTTTCTTTCTGTACCAATTTTAGCCAGTGTTTTTCATTTTATAAAAATATTTAAAAAGTTTTACAAATACTAGTGTCCTAAGATCTTTACACTTTTTGTGTCAGTGAAAATAAAGGAAAAATAACATACAATAGTAGATGACTATGCTAATAGTGGGAATCATACAGAAGACAAACTAAAATTTCTCTTAAACATAATGCATGAAAATTTCCTTCATATTTTGTTTATATGTTTTATTATTTAATCATAACTAAACCTACGCAACAGTGTGAAACAAGTTCCTTAACAAATGCAATATTTTCAGTAATTAAAATACTGAGCAAGCGTCAGTAATGCAGTGGTCAAAGGTCTAGTTTGACTATTCTTTGCCTGTAATCTCCACTGGACATAACAACTTGGTCATAGAATCATAGAATCATAGAATAGTAAGGGTTGGAAAGGACCTCAAGATCATCAAGTTCCAACCCCCCTGCCATGGGCAGGGACACCTCCCACTAAACCATGCCATCCAAGGCTATGTCCAACCCCACCTTGAACGCCGCCAGGGATGAAGCATTCACAACTTCTGTGGGCAACCCATTCCAGGGCCTCACCACCCTTACAGTAAAGAATTTCTTCCTCATATCCAATCTAAACTTCCCCTGTTTAAGTTTAAACCCATTACCCCTTGTCCTCTCACCACAGTCCCTCATGAAGAGTCCCTCCCCAGCATCCCTATAGGCCCCCTTCAGGTATTGGAAGGCTGCTGTGAGGTCTCCACGCCTCCTTCTCTTCTCCAGACTGAACAGCCCCAATTTTCTCAGCCTATCTTCCTTGAATATTACCACACTGGAATTCATTTTTGTCAGCAGTTTTCTTAACTAGATTTTTAATAGATAACAGATGTAACATACATGTGAAGGATTCCATCTCTCCTCCCCACCTCCTTTTTTTTTTTCCAATTTTCCCAACTCTCTCTCAAAAAACCCAACCAACCAACAAAACCCAAAAACCAAACCACAGCTAAACTAGTCTTCAAATTACATTCATCCATTTTGGCATTTAAAATAGCTAGGTAAGTGACCAATATGGGTAACTGGGTTCCAAGGACCTGAGATGTGCTGCACATCCCTCACAACAAGCCCTTCAAAGAAAGCAGTAGTCTTGAACATTGTATTTTCCTTACCTCATGTCACTGGCTTGATGTTCAGCTAGTAGAAATGACTGGAATATTTTTTTCCATTGATATCTGAAAATTAAAAGTTCTGTTCAACTTACACTAACCCAGATTCTTGACTGTCCACCTACACTCTTTCCCAGTTCTGTTGATTTTGCTTATGCCTGTATTCTTCATGTTGATTCACAAGATCACAGCTGTGCAGGACAAGCTCCAACCTCCAAACAGATGAATTAACTTGAAAAACTCACTCTTTTCTGAATCCTTTATGTTCAGAGTTTTTAAGCCTTTAAGATCTTCCTCAATTAACACCTTTTCACTTAGCCTATGTTCCTTGTTTGTTCATTTTGTTGTTGTTTTGTTTATTAATGAGATATTGACAGTCTCTGTGAAGTTTTTTTATGCTTCAAGCTTTTTTTTCATCACCTGATGAGCCTTGCCGAACATAAAATGAGAATAATGAACAAAGTTATTGTGAGAGTTAAACTAAAAAGAACTATAAAATGGTAAAGTCCAGAATCAACAGCAACAGATAAAAGATTAACGGGATGCTGCTGTTGTGAAGACTTCATTATCACCATGTTCCTAGTCAGAACAAAGGTGTGAAAGGGCAGGAAGGTTTAACAAATTCAGAGTGTGATGTGCAGAAAAATGAGATAAGGTCCACCCTAAATTGCTGTGAACTTCGAGACATTTAAAATCCAGATTATCCAAATACTTCAAAACTAACTGAAATAATTCTACTATGTGGTTGTAAAAGTAAATTTATGATGTTAGTATCTGAAGTGCATCTCCTCACTTGGAGAGGAGTTTTTGAAGCTCAGGTTTTTGAAAAGATCTTATGATACTACTTGAGTTTGCTATTTTAAAAATGAAAAAATAATGATCTTCACTTAATTGTCAGTCTGTTCTTCAGAGATGTTTAGATTTTTCAGCATTCTGGAAAATATTTTAGATATTTAGCATTACTGGAGGTAGGTAGAGTTTTACAATGGGCGAGTCTCCCTATTATCTTACATAGGCTTACAGCCTTAATTTACTACCCTTCGTTACCTCTGTGCATTGATTAGAAGGCCTAGGAGAGCCACTAAGAGTAGACGTCTATTTCTTACATAGCTGAGGCTGGATGCCATGAATTTCGTACATATCCACGTGACATGGTATATACATGAAAATTTATGCCTCCTTAAATTCATGGAATCACAGACTGTGTTGGAAGGGACCTTAAAGACCATCTACTTCCATCCCCCCTCCCACAGACACCTTTTACTAAACCAGGTTGCTCAAAGTACTATCCAACCTGGCCTTGAACACTGCCAGAAGCTGGGCCATCAGCCACAGCTTCTCTGTTCTAGTGCCTTACCACCCTCACAGTGAAGATGTCATATCCTCTATTTAAAAAAAGAAAAAACACCCAATGTATTTTTTGTGTATTTGCATGTCTTCCCAAGCAAAATCTTTTACCAAACAAGGCAAGGACCAGTAGCTGATTTTCAAAAAATGTGCTCTGATATCTCTTTCACCCTGTGCCAGAGCCAACCTTAAACAATAAAAAATTACTTGAAAGTACAGAAAGCAGAGGATATCACCTGCTGGTGTTGAAGAGAGAGCATTTTCTTATATTGATTCTTTTCTCTCTGACTTTCTGGTAGCATATAAAAAGTGATCATTTGGTTTTAAAGACACTCTGGAAACAGGCTTAACCAATCAGGAAATTAGTGCCCCTATCATGCAGCTTCTCTAGTGAATCACAGAAGGCGGTGAAACAAAGCAAAAGGGGATTTATTAAAGATAAAATTTAATTAAAAGCGCAGAATATGAAATATAATCAATATTAAAATAAAGAAATGCCTTCTGGGGCAGGTAATGACATGAACATGGGATTAATTTTAATAAGGTGAATAACCCTTCACTAATAGGAGTGTTGGGGTCAGAGTCTAGCCTAAGCATTTGAATATTTCCCTTGGTTCAGATTATGCTTTCATAGACATGAACCAGTCAACTCTTACTGTTCTAGCTGCACATAATCCCGAAAATGGTTTGATGAACAAAAAGAAGTAAGAAAGGAAAGTTACAACTTTGTGTTTCATGACGGGGGAGAAAAGCCTTTTCAGTTTTAATCAAAGTTTCACTTGAGAAGACATTGGTGTATCAGAAGACACCAAGAAAAAAGTTAACTCATGTTCATGGACAAAAGTGAATGACAAGTAAAACTAAAATGCAAGGCATATTATGCAGATTTTTTTGTGACTGGCAGTTACAGATTTACATAAAATTAAAATAACCTTTAAAATTAGGACAGCTGGGTCACTCTAATGTGAGCTGAATTACTGAGCTAATGATATTCTTATCCCTCCGTGTCCTCTAGGCACTGCCATTGAAAATCTAACCCTGTGGAAGAAAACTTGAGTCAGAAGAGTTACTCTGGGAAAACCACCAACTTCCCTATTGGTGCTACATCTGAAGACAAAATATATTTCCTAAGTCGGTATTTAAAACCAGAAATGTCTACAGCCAAAAAGAAACTAAACTGCCATTATTTCTATTACTCTTCCAACTGCATTTTGGACCAGTCCTTTTTTTAATGCAGACAGAGATTTGATTTTGGCGCATATGCTTAATATACTATAAAGAACAGGACTACAAAGTCATCAGTTAGACAGCAGCAATGAAATTAGCAAGTAATACTTAATTGATTTTTCTGAAAGGTATAGTCAAAATCCAGCTTCATAAAAAGTATTTTTCTGCTGTAGTACTGGTAGAAACAAACCCAAAACTGCATTAAGTGGCCAGCTGGGGATACTGACCACATAATTGAAGACCTGAGTGGTAAACAAGTACATTAATTATCTCAAAGAAAAGTGTCTGGGGGAAGGGGGGAGGGGTGACCTGAGTGCACAGTGTTCCGGCAGTCTTTTAAGGATCCAATCGTTGCTGGAGACTGTAAATCAGAGCAATCCTAAAGAACATCAAATCACTCATTATTTCTGCTTCAGACTTTCACATAGATGCTAGAATTCAGTCTACTTTGTTACTAGTCTAGTAACAAAATGCTGGTTTTAAATGCCCAGGTATGCAGAATTCCTTACTTTCCGGGCAGGGGTTCACCACTGAGTATGGGTGTGTCTCTTCCCTCTTTGTGACTCCTATGCATTGCAAGCTGTTTTCACAGCCTTTCGATGATTGAAACTGTTGACGCATGTTTTTGTAAGGTTTGTAAGGTTGCTAGATCTGACTTGTCAAAATTTATCATTAGGCAAATTATAAGTAGTTGTCTAGGAGGATTTCTTGCTATTATATCCATCCATACATTTACATATATATGCTTCCAACTTTTATATGTTTATCATGCATATTTCTTAAGCAATTTCGGTCAAACACTTTAAACATATGGCACTGTTTGTAATGGAGTGATACAGGCCTCTGCTACAGGACTCCAGCATAAACGCCTCTCAATATTTTGAGCAATGACTTGGAAGTAAGCACAAAATCACTGCTGATAAAATTTATGGCTGATGCGTGGATTGGTTGAGTGGTAAATAATTATAATCAAGCCTTGCATTCATCTGGAATGATCTGGACTACAATAGTTATATTTATTTGACTTCTATTGGGTTTGGCTCTGCTCTGAGGCAGCCAGACCCATGCTAACTCTGATTCAAAAGGCATGCGGATGCAGTCAGCCTAACAAGTGTGTTTGAACTCTCAGCAGTGTTCATTAGCTTATTGAGCACATTGTCCTGCTGCTCGTGACTGCACAGATTCCCTTTTGCTGCTGGCTGGGTTCAGAGTACTAGTAGAAAGCACTTGTGTCTTCCTGAAAGACCCCTTTACCCTTGCTACTCTGGGCTCATTCCAGCAAAATGAGTTTTAAAGGAAGAAAATACCATGGTTTTCATCTAATGAAAAGGAATTGGAGTCCTACCTGTAGCCCAGGGGGCTGAGCTAAGGTTTCCAAGGACAGAAATCTGTTGTGGGGATTATACTGAATAAACAAACTTTGGTATGGAAAAATGAAATTAAAATGAAGCTATCTTACAGTCTTCTAAACTCCAAAATAATGGACAGGAGCGATTAGATGGTGTTAATCCTTCTAGGTAGCACTGAAGATATCAATACTCAAATGTTTTACATCCACATTAAAAAAGAAAAACTGAAAAATTACAATGAGAAGTTGCAAAAACTAGACAACATTTTTATATTGAGAATGAAAGGTCTTAGTCTTTTTGTCTTTTTGAGAAAAAGCATGGGGCAAAACCTGACTGTAGAATAATATGTGAAAGACAAGAAAGTACCAAATTCTGAAAGGTTCCAAATTCAGGTAAAGGTGTATCAAACACCTGAGTGCCAGACAAACAAGTGTATGATTGCCTTATACAGGTGTATCTGCTGAGGGGATTTTAACCTAATGACTTCAGACTGGGTTGTTGAAGGATATAAGGATATGCTCACCAATATATCCATTTATAAACAGTGAAGATGGTTAAGTATGAAACAAAATATTCTCTTTTTCTTTCAACAGAATATCTGGGAGTAGATGAAATGTAACATCTTTGTTACAGAAGACTTCAAACTAAATTATCTAATGCTCCCTTATATCTTTCATGTCCGTGAGTCTATATATTTTTATGTTTGATGAGCATATTAATGCATCATTTGCAACTAGAAGAATTTTAATGTTTTAATGACACATTTATCCTGAATATGTTGTGTATATGACCACGTGTGTTAGTTATATGAGAAGTACTGCAGCAATATCATGTCTTCCAAACGTAACGTTGCAACATGCATTTGCATAAGTACTTTAACTGTAGAAGATACTACATTTCCTTCTCTTATCAGTACAGATTTGCAAATTCTATTTATATATGAGTCTATAGAGAATAAAAGAGAACTTCAGGTTCCATAAAAGTTACACTTAATGACAATTTTGATTGCTTGAATTTTAGGTTTAAGTGTTCAGTGCATTTATTTCAAACCTATCACTGGAGGATTTTTCTAGTTATTCAATATCCAGTAATCAAATTGGCAAAATTTCACTTCTCATTTTTCCATCATGAATGTAACTAGCTTATTACTAGCCTGTTATTACTGTTGCTTCTTAATTTATATTTGCTAATTTTCTTTTAATTGGATTACTAGTAAACTTGCCAATATTCCTGTATAAATAAGGATCTAAAAGGACTTTTCAGTTGCTTTAAAAATCAAATCTAGAGAGAAGAGACTTTCCCACAGGTCCATGTAGAATTAGAACTATGTTGATAAATAGATGTATTAGCTAAGCACCAAGTCAGATTTTCAGAAAAAAAAAAAAAAAAAGTTGCTTTGCTAAACCCAAGAGGAAATGTCAAAAGGTCATGCACAGAAAAAAACCTGCCACTCACACTAAAAATTGGCGCTTTTGAAGTTGGTGCAGTTCCAGTATTCTTAATCTGAGACATCTGAAAGAAAAAAGTAGCGATGTTTTAAAATACTTTCTATCATATAAAGGTTCTTATCAATGGAGTCTGTACTGATATTGACACACATATGAGAAATATTAATAAGGCAATAAGAGAATAAATAGCTAAGCAGGTAGCAAATATACAGTTTCTAAGGGAGTTATCCATGATGTTCCTCCCCAGGTTTCCATTCCAGATCTGTCTTCTTAATTCCTTCTACCTCACTATCACATTTTGCCATTGACTCTTCTGCAATTGTGTTTGAATGGAGTTTTTGACCAAAAGGCATATAAGTTCAGACACTATATACACATTGTAGTACAATCTGTGACCAGAAAAGATATATAAAAACCTGGTTTTCATTCCCATTTTAACTGCACAGTACAATTACCAAAGTTCAGTCACCTTGGACATTTCATGCTAGATCTCTGTGCTAGGGATTTCAACTGGGCCAGGCCCTGAGCACACTCATTCAACTCCAGAGTGGAATCTGACTTTACCCCTTTAGGTACTGGAATCTGCTCTAAGGTCTTCCTGAAGCCTTCTCTTCTCCACACTGAACAACCCCGACTCTCCCAGCCTGTCTCCAAAGGAGAGGTGCTCCAGCCCTCTGATCAGCTGATCAGGATATGGTAGAGTATAATACTCTCTGCTCATTTTATTGGTTTCCGATTTCTTAAAAATACAACTGAGAAGAATGTCCATCTTCCATGATAAGATCTAAAATGCCACGAGACTACACAGCAAGTTGCTCTTTCTCAAATATAAATGTTATCACGACTACTTCCCTAGCTCTCTGGTAAAAATGGGCAGCTTGTGAAATAGTTCAACCTGTCTGGCGTTTGACAGGTCTTTCTACAAAAAACTGAGCTATCCAAGAACACTCTGTAGCTGTCATGGCTAACTATCACTCCACAAACCTGCCTTCTAAAGAAAAATCCTTTGGGAACCATATAAAACCAGCAACATTACCCAAAAAATGTACATCTTTCTGTGGAAGAGCACACAAGTAGAATTTATATTGGTGTCATAACTCTGAATTTGGAAAGAACGATGCCTCCCATTTTATATGAATGACCAGACCACCGCAACCATTAGGATATATCCATAACTTTTTAAGGAAACGCATGTTAAAGTTAGACATTGTTTAAAAAAAATAAACCCACAGCAGAACCTTACTGCCAAGTTATTTAGTAGCTATTGAAAATGAAATAAATTGAGCATATGGGGGTTTTAATCTACTGCTAATAATATAATATAGATGACGGTGAGAACTCATACTGTTATATTTTACTGTTGCCCTAGATGTGCTCTATGGTTTGGACACCTTCACTGTGGAAAATCTGAGTTAGACAAGGAAATACTGATTTTGTGTCCAGAAATCTGCCTACATAGCACTACACTTATGAGTTACTAAAAAAATGCAAGATGACTGTGCTTTCTAACACTTAGGATATTATTAGACTTAGTATCTCTCTTCTGACAGATACTAACCTTTCTACAGCCATGGCAATATAGAAATGTCAGGGTTGGTTTTCTTTCTTTTTTTTTTTTTTTTCCCTTTTTTTTTTTTTCTTTTTTTGTAAATATAAGGTTAAACAGCTTAAATTTGGGTTCCAACAAGCAGCTATATTGAGATTGTTGGTTATGATTTTTAAGACTGTGAAGATGTCAACATTTTTTTCAATATTTCTAAATTGAATCCTTAGAAATTAAATGCACTTTCCTTCATGGTTTCTCTTCAGTTTTCTCCATCTGTTTTTTTAAGTGCTCCAACTTCCATTAGGCTAAAGATTTTAAAGAACAGACTGCTTTTCTAGAGTTTGTGATGTCAAGTTTCTCCAGAGTCACATTAACAAATTACATATATATAATGTGCTTTGAAAATACGTAAGTCTGGCATTCTTTGAGACAGTTTTCTTGCCAGTACATTAATTAGGAAAATGTTCTGACTATCTATTTAAATTACCAATGTTTAATTAGTTATTATTGCTGAATTAAGGATTGCTTTCTTGGTATCAGTATACACTGGTCCAGATTCTCACCTATCACAGCCAAATTTGCTCAGATGAAAAACACAGCACAGTGAGAAGGTGACCCCAGATTCTGGCGATGCTTGATGCTGGCTGATCCAATGGTTAAAGGCCAGAGAAACACTAAAAGTTGTTCCGACTCATCTTAGTTGCCAGCAGCAGATTGAGATTGTCCAGGTAGACCTATCAACTTTGGAGAAAAATTTGTCTTTTTTAAGAGTTATTATGACAGTTCTAGTCCATCCTATGCCACTGGCTTCTGCACCAAAAAAAGCACTCCCTATTCTTAAGGGTTTCGTCCAAGTCTACTGAAATAACTTCAGAGCTACAAGTGTTTGGATGTGTAGCTGTTGTTTGTTTAGAATTAAAACTGATTAGATCTGTAGGCAAAATAACCTACATCTCTAAGGTTACACATTAATAAAAATTGCACTTCAAATATTTCTGAAAACAATTAAAAAAAGACCCAGTAAAGAAATAGAGACACTGAAAGTTAGGTGACCTTCTTGTTCTTGTGTCTAAAACACAATTATAGGGGAAACTGGCTGGAGTAAAGTAAGAGCCAGTTCTATAGAACAAAGACAAAAGGTTTCATTTTGTCAACCATGCTAAAGAACATACACTGAGATGATAAGTCTCTTGAACTTCCAAATTTCCAGGCTAAGATTTTCCTGCCCATAACACTAGGCACTCATGGAAGGGATTCTAAACTTGTGTCTAGTCCTACAGAGCAGCAAACTATAGACCAAAACTCTCAATTCATAGTTGTCCATTTAATATTTCTGCTTTCATCAGATACATGGTTCAGACATGATTAAGAAATAAAGCTACAAAAACTATGGAAAACAGACTTGCATTCTAACATTTTTTTCCCCAAATTAAACCAAATACTACAGAATAACACTGAAAAAGAGTCAGATCTTTAAGTCTGTGCTTTGGACTTCTATGAATTTAAGGCCTAAAGATGCTTAAGTTAAAAACAACAAGGGAAAAAAACAAAACCCAAGAAGTTAGTTTAACTTCCCCTGAACTCTCACTTGGAGTATTGTGTGCAGTTCTGGTGTCCTCAACATAAAAAGGACATGGAACTGGTGGAACAAGTCCAAAGGAGGGCCACGAGGACAACCAGGGGACTGGAGCACCTCCTGTATGAAGATAGGCTGAGAAAATTGGGGCTGCTCAGCCTGGAGAAGAGAAGGCTGCATGGAGACCTCGTAGCAGCCTTCCAGTATCTGAAGGGGGCCTATAGGAATGCTGGGGAGGGACTCTTCATTAGGGACTGTGGTGAGAGGACAAGGGGTAATGGGTTTAAACTTAAACAGGGGAAGTTTAGATTGGATATGAGGAAGAAATTCTTTACTGTGAGGGTGGTGAGGCCTGGAATGGGCTGCCCAGGGAAGTTGTGAATGCTTCATCACTGGTGGTGTTCAAGTCTGGGTTGGACAGAGCC
This sequence comes from Amazona ochrocephala, assembly GCA_039720435.1. Classification (NCBI taxonomy): domain Eukaryota; kingdom Metazoa; phylum Chordata; class Aves; order Psittaciformes; family Psittacidae; genus Amazona; species Amazona ochrocephala. The sequence goes on from CM077879.1 coordinate 72,394,121, forward strand.
TTGGGTGGCATGGTATAGTGTGAAGTGTCCCTGCCCATGGCAGGGGGGTTGGAACTCGATGATCTTGAGGTCCTTTCCAACCCTAACTATTCTATGATTCTATGATTCTATGAAGGTGATAAATAAGGAGAGTATCTAATAAGGTGAGGTCTATATGCATCACATTCCATACCAACAAATTCATTATCATTATGAAGAACCTACTTGCAGTGTTTGGTATTCCCATAGTGGGAATGTAACAACTACATAAATTGAACATCGGGTCTAAGTTGCAGCTTCTTCAGAAAGCAAAAGGGATGAGCATTGTTAAAGTACCTGGAGAACCAAGAGAGCTGTATAATCAGTGACTCCCCTCTTATGTTGCATGTGATGAATGGAAAATAATGAAACAATAGACGTACCTGATGTTAGAATTCAAAATCCATCACTTCACAGGTTCACAGTCATTTGATCTGCATAATTATACTGAACATTTCAATTAAACTAAGGATAATTAAATAAGAAAACCAGCTGAACCTCATTTTAAAAGAAGACTTGGCTACAGTTAGAAAATATTTTTGCATGTCTATCTTAACGTGTATGACAGTAGAAATATGATTACATCTAAAATTACATAATTTGCCCTAAAAATAGGAATGTAATATATGCGTCCATTATTTTTAGATATGGCAGAGAAGAAAGAAATACTTAGTTAAAAAGTGGTACGTGACCCTTGGGGATTTTTAAGGATTCGGTTCCCCTGTCCAGGCTACTACTAAGCTGTGAAGCAGCAGTACCAGCACAGCAGCAAAAGGGGCAGGGAGCAGTGGTTAGAGATGAGGATATTTAAGCTAGTATTCCTTCAAAGAAGCACACAAGGCATCCTTCTGCAGGGGGAGAATTCAGCCCTTGGGAAAAGTCCATGCTCCTCATCTAAATTAGAGAGCTGCTAAAACCCTCCTGCACATAGGCTGCACCCTGACCGAAGGGCTGATAAGAGCCCGCTGGCTGTGACCATGTTAACCCCTAACCTGATCCCTGAAAACCAAACCATAGATGTGTAAAGTACTTACTTACTTCTAAATATGCTTTAAAGCTATCCCTTGGAGCAGATTGAGTTTATTTTGTAATCTCTTTACAGCAGCTGAGTGACGAAAAATATACTGCACTGCAGTCGAGAGCCAGTGTCTCCCTTTAAATTACTTGAAATATTACGAAAATGACTTGGCATCTAATAGGGGCACCTTTCCCTTGCAAAAGGGAAAGGTTAAGTTACTGTCAATGACATTTGATTAAATATTTGCTAATCAAATTTATTTTTCATTAATGGATGGATTTGTTAGTCTCTACATCTCAGCGACAGCCTCGAGAACTCAGCACTAGAAAATTGTTGATTATTCTTATGCAGATTTATAAATATTTTAGTGATCTAATCAAAGTAAAGGCCCCATGGAATATGATTTAGGTAAGTATTATAGAAAGAGCTCGTGAACAGCTAGCTAATCTGTGTACAATCTATTTCTGAATAACTTTGAATAAGAATGACTTCCTTAATTTCAGTCTGTTTGGAATAATTTATGAACAGAATAAGGACAGACATTCTTGAATATGTTAATTTTTCTAAGTTGCTTCCCCAGTTCTAATAAATGTTAAAAATAAAAATCTTTAGAAAATATATCCCCTTTTGAGCCTGAATTTCTCTCTGAGAAGAATCTGACAAAATCTGGAAGCCAGATTTTTTCATGTTTTTATAGAAAGTGGGGCAACTGAAAGCAAAGAGTGAGGGGGAAAGAGGCTCTATATGATTCTATACTAAGAACATAGTATTGCATTTTCTATATAGTATATATACTATAATAATAGCTCTATGCTACCATTCTATACTGACTTCTTAAATTCAACATTTTTGAAAAGATGAACAGAAGACTTGATGGTGTACTTCAGTTACCACTTACTTGTTTCCACATAATATATGCTTGAGTTGATTCTACTTGCACTTTAGTTTTTTTATGGTAATTGCCCACTTATCCTGTTCTTCTAAGCTAATCAGGAGTAATTATTACATCTCTAATTGACCAACAATAACTACTGTATCTTGTTTTGTTAATTAAATGCTTATTTAGGAGAATATTTAATTTGTTGTAGCAACTTTTTTTCCTTGGAAAGCAAGTCAACGCAACATTATTATTATTCTGCCTGTATAAGGCGGTGCATGCAAAGCTCTTTAAGAAGATTATGTGTAACACCTTCTATCTACCATAAAAGGGCTCAGCTGAAGCTTATGTTATTGTTAAATGTCTTGTAAAAGGAATCTGTGACGAAGTTTCAGTTACGATAGTGGAAGCATTCCAGCACAGGAAAATCTGAGAAAAAAAAAAAATAAGGTGATTTTCCCCATAGATAATACATTAGAGATCTTATTTTGAGCTAACTCCCAGCTTACACGGTCTTTAATGGGATTCCAAATAAAATGTCATATCATGGAAGTCACAGCTCTTTGTTCACCATGCAGAGGTGACACCGTGATTCAGCAGCATCCTCAGAATCATGGAATAGTCCGGGTTGAAAGGGACCTTGAAAGGTCATGTAGTCCAACCCCCCTGCAACAAGCAGGGACATCCCCAACTAGATCAGGTTACTCAGAAACACACCCAGCTTGGCCTTGAATGTTTCCTGGGATGGCACATCCACCACCTCTCTGAGCAACCTGTTCTGGTGTTTTACCACCCTCACTGTAAAATATTTTTCCCTCGTGTCCAGACTGAATCTCCCCTTTCTTAGTTTTCAAGTTAACTGAGAAGCTGCACTGAAGCAGAAGAGGGAACCAGGAGGCCTCTCTGGTCAGTCTTCTAGCACAACAGCTTTGCAACAGTGCTGGTGTTGCTGCCTTGCAGAGAACATGTGATAATCTCAGGGAAGATGGTCTGAAGTTGCTCATTGAGGAGAGCCTTCACACTGACCTCAAAGCAGACTCTGGAAAACTAGGTGGCAGCCTTAGATGCAGCACCAGTGAATGACCATTTCACATCCTGTTCCTACAGTTACCTCATGCAAGACACAGATACAGCATCACTTAGTCCTCAGATTTAGCAAGTCTGCATGCAGGGATGAAAAAAACAGTTCTAACCACATCTTAGTTTAGTTTCATGAGCTACACATGTAACTCATAACATAAAGACTTGTATAAAACCCAACAAACTAGAATTCACATAGTGCTGACTCAGTAAACTGCAGACTGAGTTAAGTGCTTGCTCTATGGTTCAAGGTCTGCATTTGCTTCTGTGGTTTGAGAGTTCCTAAAATAGTGAACTCTTGTGTCATTCCACGAGGCAGTGCAATTTATGTAAGCTCATGAACCAAAACAACGTACACAAACTCAGCCTGCTGATGAAAAATAACAGGTCAGCAGGTGTTCGGGATGCCACAAAACACCATCTGAGAGCTACAGAAACACGAAATAAAGTTCTTCATTTTTCCCCCCAGTCGTTTATTATTAATGATGTGATAGAGTAGGGGTGGAATATTTCCCTTTGTCTTGGAATTTCTGAGGCTGGGTGGGCAGGAATCTCCTTTAATGACATGTAAGGGCTTTTCTCCAGTGAAGATCATCTTTATGCAAAAAAGACAAGGGCATTTCAGTCTTCCAGAAATCTTTCCGAATAAGTGTATTACAGTAGAAAATATGGGCTAAGAAAAATGCTTGGCACAAGGTTGAAAAAATTTAAATTGCGTGATATGTAGCAATTTCCCCCCGCTTATAAAAAAATGAGCTGTTCTGGTCAAATCAGAATTGTTTTTCATTCACAATAAACTACACTTATTGGCTCTGAGAGGCCACTCCTTGCAGAAGCAGTGACCTTCAATTCGCTTTCATCAGCCTGGAAACACAGTAGGCCCTTTGAATGCAACTTTTCTTCTGCTATCCTGACACAACTCTCCTTGTTTTCTCAAGCAAGAATGGAAGGTATGTTCTGTCGTTCTTAGTAATTGCACAACTGGTGAAATTCTTTGGCCCTTACTCTGTGAATGTCACATTTTAACCTGTACCATCTTTAAAAGGGTACACCATTTTGGAATCAAAATTAAACCAGTACCATTTCACCTCATGAGTGATATTTCCATAGTTCAAGTTCTGGCACTGCACAGGGGTTATTTTTGTCTATTGGTATGTCAGTTTTGCTGTTTAAGGGCAGCTGTTTATTTTAAGTAACACCTGATCCTTGGAACGTGTCCAGCTTGTAGTAGCTGTAGCTGATCATGTGCTTACAGGAGAAGGGACTGTTCAGTTGTATTTTATGTATGTCCTTGGTCTTGAACATTTGCTACCAGATTTGAACAACTTGGCCTGTTCTTATCTGGAAAGACAGAAGAGCATGAAATTTGTTTCTGAAGGAAGACTTAAAAGGAAAATAAATCCAGAATCCTCCTAGCAGCTAGCATGGGATTAATTGGAATATTTAATGTAGCTTGTATAGCTAAATATCATATGGAGTTGAAAGTAGCTTGGTTGAATATGAAGAAGCTTGAAAAAAAATACATGGGAAGTTATATGTTATTGGGAGAGCACTTCAAAAAGCTTTTTGGCCTGACAACTATTTAATACTAAGTAGGATTCAAACTACAAACGCTTAAAAAGGATGCTGGAGAATTAAGTGTGAGATAAAGGGGGTAGGAAATCCTGATGAAACAAAGATTCACCATGCAGTTGTTTATCAGAATGAAGTTAACAAAATTCTCCCTAGTTGGAATTATTTTTAACTTATTAATAGTGACTCAAGCTTCTGTAGCTTTTACACACTGATACCTCTTAGGTTTCATAAATATGTAAGTTTAGTAAGTGTGTAACTTATCTACAAAATTGTCCCTTTCCCTACCACTCAGCCTATTAGTATCTTACTTATTATAAGGTTTCATGCTAGTAAATGTATGTTTAAGTAGGCAATGTAGCTAAATAAAAGCAGTATTAATAGATCTAATATGAATAAATACCAATTTCCCCACTCATTCAACTGAGAGTGGCTGACTTCAACACAAAGCTGGAAAAAAGCTGGTGTGTAAATAGGCAACTTCAAAAGAGTATTCATAAAAATTGGGATTCAAAATATCCAGAAGAGTTTGTTTTCATGCTCAGGATATCAGCACATTTGAAGCTACACAACATGCAGAGGCAGAATTGAAAAGCTGAAAGAAAAAATTGCTGTGACAGGTGAAAAGCAGCTATTTCTCATTTTGTATTGAAATGCAAACCATTTGGGGCCTGAGTCCTTAGGCAATTTTCTACATAGGAATTCATTTAATACTATTATTATTTTCCCCTCAAATTGATGAAATAAGACCAAGGAAGACATTATACTTTTAAATACCCCTTTCACATGTGGAAAAGATCAGAGAACACTGAACTCCTGCAGATGTGATTTTCTGCTGCACCAGAGCAAAATTTCGGGCCAGATTCACAAGGTACAATACTAACTCAGACAGTCCCTCTTGCAATGGACAGGTATAACAATTTAGTAAAACCATCATATTACCTAAGGATCACCATAAATACAAAGCATGGTGTACCTTTATAAATTATCACATGCAATCAAAATATGTTGTGAAAGCAAAAGAATAATGTACTGTTAACAATATACTGACATGGACTTCTAGAAATATTTGCAAAAGCGATTGCTGCCAAAATAAGCAAAGCAAATCCTTCTGCACTAGTTGCTGCCACACTTACTTCAGAAATTCCCCCAAAAAAAACATCTTGGGGCTGTCAACACAAGAGGGACATGGACCTGTTGGAGTGAGTCTAGAGGAGGCCACAAAGATGGTCAGAGTGCTGGAGCACCTCTGCTATGAAGTCAGGCTGAGAAAGCTGGGCTTGTTCAGCCTGGAGAAGACTCAAGGGAGACCTCAGAGCAGCTTCCAGTGCATGAAGTGGCCCTACAAGAAAGCTGGAGAGGGACCTTTTACAAGGGAGTGTAGGGATAGCGCAAAGGGGAATGGCTTTAAACTGACACAGGGGAATTTAAATTAGCTATTAGGAAAAAGTCTTCATTATGAGGGTGTTGAGGCACTGGCACAGGTTGCCCAGAGAAGCTGTGGCTGCGCCATCCCTGGCAGTGTTCAAGGACAGGTTGGATGGGGCTTGGCACAATCGGGCCTAGTGGAAGGTGTCCTTGCCAATGGCAGGGGGTTGGAAATTGATTATCTTTAAGGTCCCTTCCGACCCAAACCATTCTATGATTTTATGATGAAAATCAAAGCAGCACCGGGCATTTCTGAACAAGCACCATTTCAACCAGTCCTGAAAATAAATCTTGGCCCTTCTTAATCAAATGTTCCTTTAACTGGAGATAAAAAGTTCTCTGACTGTTAGCCTGAGAGCAGCCATAAACCCAGATCTTTCCATGGCCTGCACACATTTCATGTTGCTTAAAAACACATTTTCCAAAAAACTTAACAGGTGGTATTAGTAATCTGGTGAAAAGAAGAAGATAAGGGATGCATCAAAATTGAGATAAAGTAAAAAAAAAAAATGCCTGAAATTTAGTCTCTTGTTTCTTCCTCAATTTGTCTTAAATTAAACTCTAATAAAAGAACAGAATGGTTTGAAAGTGCCAGAAAGAAAGGAATTAAATAGGAAATAAATGGAAGTGACAGAGCGGTGTAGTTCATTTGTAAATTGGATCACAGTAGAGGTAGTAAATGTAACTATTATATGTAATTGACTTACCAAGATGCAAGCTTTGAGGCCCAAAGGGGTGCTAAGCTATTTACTCACAACTTAAGGATTCATGTGAATTCCTCTGTTACTCAGTCCAGTGTCCAACTGTTTATCATTTCGCTAGAATTTGGAGGACATCCAGTAACTTCAGTAGAAGCTACACAAGTGTAATCTTGCAATACTCAGTAACAAGATTCTCAGTGTAAGAATTACTTCACTACCTACCATTACTTTTGTTAAATTGCAATTCTTTTTCTTCCTATGCAAACTCCTACACCTGGGTCGGAGCAATGCCAGGCACAGCTACAGGTTGGGCGGGGAGGAGATTCAGAGCAGCCCTGCAGAGAAGGACTTGGGGGTGTGGGTTGATGAAAACATGAACATGAGCCAGCAGTGTGCGCTTGCAGCCCAGAAAGCCAACCGTATCCTGGGCTGCATCAAAAGGAGTGTGACCAGCAGGTTGAGGGAGGTGCTCCTGCACCTCTACTCTGCTCTCGTGAGACCTCACTTGGAGTATTGTGTGCAGTTCTGGTGTCCTCAACATAAAAAGGACATGGAACTGTTAGAACAAGTGCAGAGGAGGGCCATGAGGATGATCAGGGGACTGGAGCACCTTCCGTATGAAGATAGGCTGAGAAAACTGGGGCTGTTCAGCCTGGAGAAGAGAAGGCTGCGTGGTGACCTCATAGCAGCCTTCCAATACCTGAAGGGGGCCTATAGGGATGCTGGGGAGGGACTCTTCATTAGGAACTGTGGTGAGAGGACAAGGGGTAATGGGTTTAATCTTAAACAGGGGAAGTTTAGATTGGATCTGAGGAAGAAATTCTTTACTGTGAGGGTGGTGGGGCCCTGGAATGGATTGCCCAGGGAGGTTGTGGATGCTTCATCCCTGGCGGCGTTCAAGGTGGGGTTGGACATAGCCTTGGACGGCATGGTTTAGTGGGAGGTGTCCCTGCCCATGGCAGGGGGGTTCGAACTCGATGATCTTGAGGTCCTTTCCAACCCTAACTATTCTATGATTCTATGATTATATGTCTACCATGCTACTACATCTATCCACATGGATCTCATTCTGCTCTTTTACCACCCAGACCCTGAGAGTGCAACTTTTTTGGCATTACCCTTGCCTTCATTAGCCCGTGTCACCTCACTGCTCATTCTCTATTGCAGATCACTGATGAATACATCCCCATGGATCTCTGCTGTGATTTCTCCCAGCAAGAAAGCTGACCGTTGACTCCTCCTTTCTGTGCCATAAGAGGTTCCTGTGCTTTGGAAATGTGCTGGAAAGGAGGCTTCTCTATATACTTGCACCTTTCAAAAAATTATTCCATCTAACATAATTATGTCGAATACATAAATGATATTTTAATGATATAAATGTATTCCTAGAAAGAGGTTCAGCAATTATTCTCTTGAAAATGAACCTTTTTTTTTTTCCACATTGGAAGTAACAGAGGTTTTCCCTCTGTTGCACCTTGACATTTTTGCTCAGCTTCTATTTTTTAGGGAGGTGAATCATCAGCTTTTCAATACCAAACTGCCACAGACTTGTGTATTTTGAAAAGAAGCCAAGTTTCAGTATCATTATACTTACACGTTCACCCTGAGGCATAATTGTTCTAATACATAATTTTCATTCTGCAATTTAAAGGAAAGAGTTAGTGTGTCTTTTTGCCTTCCAGTAACTGTTGTAGGATTTTCAGCATACATCAGATGGCACGAGTCCTTTCCTGTTCCCATGGAAATCAATAATAACACTTCATACCCCTTAAATTCTGTCAGAGAAAAAAATGGGATCTAGGCAATCAGGACCCACATTTGGTTTGTGACTGGTTCATCTGAAGTCAGGAGAACTGTTAGGAGAGCACAGGGTGGTCTGCAGTAAGCTACAATTTTCAGACAATAGAAATAAAGGTGAGATGCTCAGTGTCCCACCTGATGGCATCCACGCTGCTCCCATCCCCTTGCCACAGAGCCAGTGCCAAGCCAAAGGAAAACTGGACTCACCTGGGCCCTGATGTGCTCTCAAAAGCAGTGATGCCCACAGTATGGCAGGAGTAATGGGGGAAACAGAGTGAGCAAACCCTGTGTTTGCAGCTGTGCTGAATGAGAACTTCACATAGGCCAGGAACGGGAGACATGGGCAAAGGTAAACTGCTGTCTGGTTCTTTCAGTCTCATATTTAACCTGGGCATTGCCCAACATCGTGATATCTAATTCAGAGTGGGACACACCAGTGTGTAACAAAGGAGCAGTCTACGATACAGAGTAAAAGTAGTGGGAATTCACCAGCCATGATCCATTTCTTCAGGTTCCTGCATCAGGTCTGTGTGCCCAGAGGTCCTGCTCTCAGGTGAGATTGACAGCAGTGCTAACCCAGTTCACTGAAACACTGAAGCCAGGGATATGACATTTGAAATGCGCTGTTGTAAATAAAGTATGCTTAGTTGAAACAGAAATAGGGAAAAAGATTTTGATTTTCCATAAAAATCTCCCAGTTTTGAAAGACTTACAAAAGCCAAACAGCACATATGGGATTAATCACAGACTGCTGTAACTACAACGTTTCATTGAATAAAAAAAATTTTACGAGATTTACTAGTAACTGAAAGATACAGAAGGTTCAGAATCGACCCAATAGCAATACTGTGCACTAGGAGGGCGGAATGTAACATGAAAATGCAATGAGGCTCAGTAAAAGGAAATCATTGACTTCTCAAAGGAATATAATTCACATATCGATCACATACAGTGTGTTCAGGAACTTAAGAGACAACCTTCACACTAAGGATTACTAGGATCACTACAAGTTTTCTCAATAGTGTAAGTTTTTTGACTCCTGGTAGTTTAAAGCTTTGTGGAAACGCACGATTATGGTGCCTCCTTGCTGTGAGTAAAAGATTCAGGTCTAGAAGTGAATCGTAACAGCACCCCTGGTAAGTACATGTGTTTAGAACCCGATCAATTCTTGCTGACTTTAGTATATATCGCTACTATATTCAAAAGACCTCTCATGCAGTATCATTTTCTACAAATATTAATATCCAGCTATTTAACAGCATATTCCTTCGGTTTGTGTCTTTTTCTAGAACACAGCAAAAATCTAAGACATATTATGTAAAAATGAAATACACATGCTTTGCTGGAGCAAAAAATAATTAAACATTGTTTGCAGAATGCCTAGTGTGGTTCATCTTTGACTTAGCAAGTACTTAAAAAGAACAGAAGCAGGCAGGACATCACTAATCACCACGCTGCCTGACCTCAGAGATAAGTTGTAAGGACTAGTCTCCATTCTTGCAGACCTTGTTTATTCTCAACTCTCAGCACATATTCTGTTTTCATATTACTTGTGCTTACAGCGTTCTTAACAAAAAGTAGAGAAACTAGTTTTGTTCCAAATCTCTGAAGCAGAATAGAATAGCTTCTGCTAAAAATTCCTAAAGGTTGGTATATAAGATCAATTTAATTATTGTTAAAGTGCACTGTGATTTGAGGAATTTCAGATTTTTGGAACTCTCAAATTTAGAAACTACTGCTTAAATAGAAGATACTCTGTGGGATTTTACTGTGAATGTTGACAAAAGATTGATAAAAGTCTCTATGTATGATATAGTGACCCAGATATCCTGATACCCATCAAATGGACATTGTATGGAAACAGCAAATCATGCAAAACCTACAAAGCCAATTAAAAGTTCTGTTCAGTCAGAAAAGCAGCACAACAGAAATAAGTGACTATGAACAGCCATTTTATATTACACTCTGTCACACCCTCAGCAATTAAAATATTCCAAGTATGTACTCTATTTGACAATCTCACTTTTGCTTTCACCTGTCTCTCCGTCCAATTTTTCATTCCGCTTAGTCTTCTTCTCAGCAATGCATTGATCCTGCAAGCTGTAACTTGTCTATTATTGAGCTTAAAAAAAAAATTAAAAAATCTCAATTTTGCAAGTCTGATTTTGTACTGAACAGGCCTAAAATAGCAGTGAACGTTATTAAAATAAGCATAATCATATCAGCTAAATGTTCTGCCTGTTCTTTAGAATGTATTACGCATATCAAATACCTAGAGAAGAATAAAATAGCACACTTTCTGTATGACTTTCCTATTGCCTGGTTATCACAACATTTTTACAGGTGTAGGAGACAACCCCACTAACTAGCACGAAGCAAAATAATTTTAAATGCAATTACTACCACTGAGACATTTCACAGAGCCCTGCTATCCTTTCAGTTGTCAAGTATATGGACCTGGTTTTGGCGCTCAGAATTCTGTATTCTTATTTCTTTTCAACAAAATAGCTATCAAAATAGACCTATTTAGAAAGATTGCAATACCATATGAAAAGGTATTTTCAAGCCACTCTTTTATAAAGGGGAGCTAAAACATCAGAAAGGCTTCCTGCATTTGACTATAATGAAAAGCCAGTGAGTTTTGATAAAGTAATTGAGATTAAATAGATTTAAATAACAGTAACTAAATATTGCATGTGCAAGAGGGACTCTTCATGAGGGACTGTAGTGAGAGGACAAGGGGTAATGGGTTCAAACTTAAACAGGGGAAGTTTAGATTGGATATGAGGAGGAAATTCTTTACTGTAAGGGTGGTGAGGCACTGGAATGGGCTGCCCAGGGAAGTTGTGAATGCTTTATCGCTGGTGGTGTTCAAGGCGGGGTTGGACATGGCCTTGGGTGGCATGGTTTAGTGGGAGGTGTCCCTGCCCCTGCAGGGGGGGTTGGAACTAGATGATCTGAAGGTCCTTTCCAACCCTAACTATTCTATGATTCTATGATTCTAAGTAGGTCTGATAAAGATAGTATATACACACATGTATGTTTTCATTCTTATGAACCCATTAACATACCTCAAAGTCTGCTACAAGGATCAAATGATAAGATATCCATGGAACTTTAAGATTGTTGTAAGAGATAGGGCATGTTACAGTGGGCTGAAGACAATCTTTATTATTAGATGCCTATGTAATAATATCAGTGGGTATGAATATTCTCCAGGAATATGACAGTATGAGTTAGAAGATAATAGAGTCATAGAATGGCTTGGGTTGGAAGGGACATTCAAGATCATCTAGTTCCAACCCCCCTGACATGGGCAGGGACACCTTCCAATAGACCAGGCGTCTCAAAGATGGAAGCATTGTGAATAAATCTGAAAGTTATGTGCATCTATCCCCAACACATCAGTAGCTATTCTACTGCAGCTAACAAGGTAGGAAAGCTTGAAGAAGATTACGATTGTCAAGAGCTTAATATTCAGCAGATGAGGCAGATATCAACTACTTGACATTTCATCAGCATCTCAGCCTTAGTGCAAAGAAGAAGATTCAGTCCCAGAGGGCTTGACAAGAAAGCTTTGTATTTTTTTGTTATTTTCCTTATTTTTATTTTAAACTAAGGTAAGGCTTGAATGCATCTAACTTTGAAATGATGTGCAAAGTTTTAGTACAGCAAATATAAGTGTCTTTCAGTTTTGTTTTCTTTCTAGGTAAGGGCAGGTAAATGTCAAGAAATCTCTTTAATTTTATATTCTAAAAAAGAACGATTTATGGAGAAGGGAAATCAAATTACTTACCCATAGGAGATTTTTTAAGGTAGTTCCCTGTTTCCCTAAAAGTAACACTGAAAGATCTATGATGATTCACCATTTTGTGCAGCAAAGTTAGGAGGCAGAAACTCCATTAATTATTTAACTGTGTTAAGGAAAAGAAAGACAATGAAAAAAATTGAACATAGGAAGCATAAAACTTGAAAGAGATTCACCTTTTTCCTCAGCTCTCAAATATCCCCAGAAGTTTCCAATGAGAAAAACAGGTGAGCCAAGACTGTTGGAATAAAAACTGCTGAATTCAGGGAAGGAGGGGTTTAAAAGGCGTGATGTCACTGCTTAGGGTTCTTGGTCTTTTTCATGCATGCTGGTGAACAAAAGGGATAAACCTGACCCTTTGCATAACTGATCTTTAAGGACTGCTACTACTGTCCGGGGGTCCAGTGTACCCAACAGCCTGGTGCTGCAGGCGGACTCTTTATGCTTTCAGTCCAAATGACACCTTCAGCTTATGTAATTTTGCAGCCTTCTGTTCACCACCTCAATAGAGCAAAGCTGGTTTACTGAGTAGATAAACCAGATTTTAGTGACCACCTATGTACAGCAAGAGGAGGTTGTAGGCACACAGCAAATGGTGTAGGATGTAAGTCTCCATGTGAACCTAGAGGTAAGGATCCCAAATCCCTAATGTAGATATAGGAATGCCTACTCAGAAGCACACAGCTGGGAAAGGTTTACAAGCAGAGGGAAGAGAGAAAATGCAGGTACATACCAACACTGAAAGAAAAATCTCACCATTTCTAATCTGCTGAGCACCAAATTAGGATTTTAAAATAGAAGAAATTACTTTTAAACATTAACTAAGACAGTTCAATCAAATTTAAAGGAATCAAAAAAACATAGGATGTTTGGATTGGAAGGGATCATAAAGATCATCTAGTTCCAAGCCCTCTGCCATGCGCAGAGACAGCTTCCACTAGACAAGGCTGCTTAAAGCCCCATCCAGTGATTGTTATTTTATGGAAGCTCTGATGGTGTTCCTATCATGAGGGACCTGGGAGAGTTCCTTAATTCCTGGGCATGTATTGAAATGAGGAAATAAAATCCTTATGATTTGTAGTCTAAAACTCTACAGATAAGCTTTAAGAAACATTTCTCAATCTCTTCTCACTGCATAAACCTGTCTTGTGTACACGCTCTTCCTTAGCTTACATCTTTCTATCTTTAATGTGTCCAACATAATGCATCTGAACACCTGCTTGAATGCTCTGTAATTTTAGTTGTTCATCATAGATGTTTAAAAGGAAGTTGTAATGATTGCACATCTCCAGGGAACATGATCTATATTTGTTCAGATCTGTAGAATCAGCTTGTCCAAAAGCAACTGTTAAAAGGAGTCTAATAAAACCATAAGATCAGTTTCTAGAAGTGATAGTAAAATCAATAACATGTGCAACCTATTATTCTGGTTGACATAAGCTTTGAGTAATCTGTCAGCAGAAGGTTGTGCCATGAAGCATAATTAAAGATAAAATTGATTACATATCTACATCTTGAACCTGGAAAGGTATTTTGGATGATTATTGAAATATTGAAGTGTTTACCTTCTTTTTGCACCAAATCAGTCAAGAAATCTCTTTTGCAATTTTAATGTATTACTCCTAAATTTGCTTTTATTATAAAAATGTAGTTTTCTACTCTGAGAAGTGGTTATGAACAGTTAACTGATATTCTTTGAAAATGCCAGTTTGAAATGTATGGTTATCAAATTGGATGAATACCTCCAAATGTATTTCTGTGTTTATTGTATCTCTGAAAGAGCTTTGCAAATAAATTAAAAGTGTAAAATAATTATAATTTCTATTTCTAATTTAGATAGTTTTCCTTTAAAGTTTACAGGACAACAAGAACAAGGCATGGATTTTTCTTTCATAGAAGTATCTAGGATGATCTGGATTATAATAGGCCCTGAATAAGAGAGAATCCCTACAGTGTTACATCTGACTAAGCCTTTATATTGATCTGCATAGGATGTCATTGTCCAAAGCCTATTTATTTTTCTTTTTGTAGAAAAGAAAGTCATTTGAGTGGGCTTTATGAAGAGCTAGTTTTAGATGTATCTCTGAAGATATCATGCAACTTTAATTAGGTCAGTTAACTATTACATGGTTCAGTTTGCCTTTTTGTGAAAGGAGAATAATAAGGCAGTCAAAGACCTAATAATGCAGTACAATAATATTTATATTTTCAGTGGTGTTGCAAGTTTGCTTTTATAATATGCCTCAGTTACACTGAAGTTATGTGGCTACTATTACAGAGCTATGATTAATCTATGTCTATAATGACAAAAATACTGTCTTATCTTTTTATTATAATTTTTTTTTATAATAGTGTAACTTCAAAGATTTCAGTGCAAAGACATAGCACTCACACCCTGACAAGAGAATAGAGTTCGTTGTGTATCATTCTCACCTGGTGCTTCTTCTCTGTATGATTTTATTTGTTAGGAGAAGTGTTTAAATGCTCAGAATGCAATAATTATTCAGCATCATAATCAACAATCAGCTTTGCATAGGAAGCTTGTCTAATTTAATCTTTTTGAAACCCATTTTTAACTGCTTTTTTTGCACTAAATGAAATGGGTGGTACTTCAGTGAGCTGCATTACTCCTTGCATTTTGACTGCATCAGAGTGGTTAATAGTAGACATTGCACAGGACCAGGGAAGGGAAGCAGAGCTAAAAAAATTTTCACTGTTTCTTTTTTTCCTTCACTCATTTACATTATGTTGATAGCCAAACCTATTGGTTAAAGAAAATAATGCATCATGCACTGATTCTGGCAGGCAGCCTCTGAATTTCAGAGCTGTCAAAGCTGCATGTTTCAATCAGTTTTGACATCTCTTGGCATTTCTCTTCAAATTCTGCTTTCTATAAATAATTCCCTTAGGTGTTATATCTAGTTCATTCCTGAACATATAGCAAGAATGCTTCTCACCTCTTACTATGGCTGTTCTTTATCTTCACTTTGGTGTTCTGTATGAATGAAATTTAAAACTTAGTTGGCATTAAAATGATCTGGTACATTTGTATGATGGAATATATGTTTCATTTTAAATTAAATTTGGAATTCTCACACTGAGGTCTTAGAGAAATTACCAGCATCCCATTTTCTTATTTGAGGCAGTCTGAGTTTCCTCTCAGCATTTTGAATGAGCTGGCAAGGTAAAAGGCTCTGTCACAGCAGGAGAGCCTAGGCAATAGGCCACATCCCCTTTTCTCACTATCCCCCTTGGCTCAGAGAAAAGCAAGTTATGGTATGATTTCCTTGCATACCCATTCACCTCTGCTGGCACTTTCGTATGGGTGCAGAGTGTGCAGACAGTGCTTTTCCTATACAGCTCCCTTAAGAGCCCACCTATTTCACTAAAGGAGGTAAGGCAACTTGGCAAGGCCACTTCATGCCCTTACACCTGGTATTTCATTTGACCTGAGCTCTACAAGATGCTGGTGGCCTCTGGAGAATAAGTCCACTAAGTGATGTCGCAGGACTTATGGGCTGTTTAAAGTTCGGGGTTTTTTCCCCTCAAATACTTGTACCTTCCTGATTTCTTCTGCTTTCTGAACTACAAAGAGACTATAGGAATGACCAGTACTCTAAGAAGTGTTCCTTGGCATAGCTGCTTCCACTATGAGGCGTGCATCAGGAGACCACCAGGCTGCTCAGCTTCCTTGCAGGGAATTGTCCTGGCCAGGAGGGCGTTTCAGTTTCTCAGTGAGGGTGGAAATATTCTGTGTCTTGAAGTATTTCTGAGATGCTCACCTTCCACTTTGATCCCACAGCAAGTGGGAATAACATCCATCATTCCAGTACCAGAAAAGAATGGGATAAGGTAATTACCCTGGGGAAGGAGTAAGTGCTGGTCCTGATGGATCTTAAATAGGACTATTTAATGCCACTCTCTAAGAGGAGTAAACTTCCTAAAGATAAAAGCTTTTCAGTGTTCTCTCAGCTCAAATCTTCTAGCAAACTTGAGGGGTTTTGTTGTTGGTTTTCAAGGATTTTTGAAGATTGCAGGTTTGATAGATAAAGCCACTTGTGTTATTTTTCACTCTCCAGGTCATTTAATTTAAATAAAGAAAACTTGTAAATGGAATGAACAAATCATGCAATAAAACAGATTTCAAGTTAAAAAACCCTAATTTGCCTGATAGAGAACATCAGGAAACAGACCCTTATGAGGTCTGTATTTTGTAAAATCCTTTCTGTATTTTCATCAGTAGCTCAGATTACAATAGAATTACCAGCAACTCTGCCAACACCTATGAAAGTTTTTAAGGCTAATAAGCAATTAAAAGAAAGATCCACTAAAGAATGACCAGACTGACTGGATGTCAGTAAGTTTCAGTACAGAAAAATTCAGTGCAAGACATATGTGAATAAAACATTCAAGCTATGACAAAAGATCCTTTCTGAGAAAATAGGATTTAAGAATCATCAACTGTAAGCACATCAGTACCTAAGCCTGACATTGGTAAAGGTCTAATGAAGCCTTTGCATATAAAAAAAAAAGGAGAATTTAACAGTGAGGAATGTAGACACAGTGCTAGTAAGACCTGTATTAAACACCCAGCGTCTGTGTTTGTTTTGAACGATACAAATGGTTCAAAACAAGTATCGAAAACCAAAAGGAACCCAACAAATTAAAGTAATCCGGACCTCATTCTCATTCTAGTGCACAAGTTACAGCAACTCAGCTTTTTTTTTTTTGTCTTGCAGAAAAGGAAGGGATCATGGAAGCCCTCAGTCATGGGAAAATGAGATTAGAATAGGGGAAAATGCATGGAAAAAACTTCACAGCTTTGCTGTGAAGAGCACAGAAAGATCTGAATGTTACAAAGGGACTTTCTGTGAGCCTCAGAGAATCTAGCATTTCTGGCCTAGCTAAGATGTGTCCCTAGAAGTTCATTTGAAGATCTCAACTGAAATATCCCTGGTAGAGTTGTTCCAGTAATTAATTACATCCTATATTATATCTTATTTTTAGCCTAAAACTAGATTAAACTTTCCATCTCTGGAATTTCTGTGAGGTAGATGTCAGCTGAAGAAACATCAAAAAACTTCTGGAGGGGTACTAGAAGAGTATGCTTCCTAGTAATTCTTTCCTGCTGAAAAGCAGGTATTTTAAACTTCACTCCTGCAGTTCTTTCTTGAACTCACTTTAAAAGCACAATTAAACTTGACCCAATAATTGATAATGCTGTCATGAATGCTAACATAGAGTAGAATTGTAAATACCTGCTTTTACTCCATATTCCCCTGAATTTCAATCCAGGAATCCCATCTTAAAATTTTAAATAAGGAGCCTGGTTTAAACCTGTGATACTACAAGTCTCCTCAGTAAATGTGGCTTATATTCTTGTTTCAAGGAAAATATTGATCCATATACCTGTAATAACACATTGGAAATGTGGAAAATTTGATGACCTACACAGCTCTGTAGAAACTGTCATCAGTTTACCCCTACAAAACTGCAGTTCTCGGTAAAATGTAGAACTTTAATGATGTGTCCCAGGGTATGTCTGCCAGACCCATTCATCTAAATGCTGTTTTCATTTAGGACAATACCAGTTTGGCATATGACTTCTATTAATAGATACAGATATTGGCTAGTATTGGGCTAAGAACAGATAACTGCAGAAACTGATAGAAATTCTCCCAATGGGTGACTTCCTGTGTACAATTACTTTTTAAGATCTACCTTTCTGTATTACAGATACCTCCTCTTTAACATGATCAGGAGGGAAAAAGAAATGTACTTATTTGAAGCTGTAAAACATATGTCCTTGCTGGTCCACACCAATGGGTCTATATGCCATTCTACTCAAGCTATATTGTGATTCAGAGCTGAAAAAAACCCAATGAGTAAATACATAATCTTTTACATGAATCTAGAAGATGTAGTTGCTGTCTTTATTTTCAACTACTGATCTCTTGCCTATTTATGGAGCTAGGACTATGAGATGCAAAAATACATCCCAAGGTGCCAAATCATTATCAAGAGAATTAGTAGGGAAAGGTATTTTCCTTATTGTAACCAAAAAAAAGAAAAGAGAAAGGAAATTAAATGCCAAATGCTTTTTGCCTTCCTTTTTGCTTCCCAGTGGCTGAGATACTTTTAGCTACTTTGGTTTGGAAACCTTTTCTTCCTCATTGATTTGCCTCTGTAGATTTTTCACTGCTGGCAATTAGCAAGCAGAAGAAATCCTGCTGAGGAGATTGAGTTAAAAGGGGCCTTAAGACTGACTGTGCCTGGGAAACAAGCAGCCAATCTAGAGCAGCAGACTTCCAAATTTCAAATACACTCATTATGGAGATGAATAGCCAGAGCAACCTCTCTTCTTAATTCCTTTTATCTGGGGCTCCAATCTGCTCACAACAGTATTTAGTCCAAAAGATAGTCCACTTCAATGGGCTGAGAAAGGAAATTGCTAAGATTCCAGCATTTATTGTACCCCCAAAAAAGAACAATTTAGATAATGCCTCACTACTTCTGGATGATAACCAAATGGCACTTCCCACATCCAAATCATTTCAGTCTGGTATGTTTCAGGAAGCTCTGATGTCAACAGCTGAAAACTAGAACATTTACACTGGGAGGGAGGGGGGAGGAGACCTTCCCGCTGCCCAGCTTTCATCTGCAATATGAGACTGAAGAAATTTTCAGTGACTTCAGTAAATCAAGGCAGTAAGTCTTATTTATGAGGAAAATAAATATGGCAGCGCCATATTTATGAGGAAAATAATCTTACAACTATGGATCAGCTTGAGATCTTCCCTTAAGGTCATAAAAACTGTATAAACACAAGGCATTGGAGGAAAAATGTTCCTCAAGTGCAACTCAATTACAGCTGCTGCTGCAGAAAATGCTTTTTTGAACTTTCAAAGCCCTTCTTAGTGTCCTTATTCACGAAGGCTGCATGATATTTTAACAGTGTGAATAAATGGCAATGCCTTTAGGTAAATTATCTTAAAAACATCGTCAGAACACTGTTAAATAAAAGATGGCTTTTCAAACAGAATGTAAAATGTCACCTAACATATTATCATTAAATAACTGGGTTTCGAGGGAAAGCAAAACTGAAGATGCAAAGCTCTCTCTAGGAATATTCCCTTCTCACAAACAAAATCTGAAAACACAGAAAACATTTCAAACCCCAACTGATTTCACAGCTTCAAGCATCAAAAAACCTGAACACACTTCTTCAAGTTGCCTGGTTCTTTTTTGTTTGGCTCTAAACCATCAAAACATAACAACACCTGTGAAGAATAACGTATACAGAAAAATAAGATAAAAAGATGTTTTACTAGTTTTTAAACATAACCTAAACAAAAAAGCCCATCCCAGTGACACAGGAATTCATTTTGAAGCTGCTCCAGCATGCTGGTGTCTATCACTGCAATTGTGATTTTGCACTCTTGCTCCTGCCTGCTTTCCTGTTTTGAACACTCCCATTCCTCCCACACCACTGCAATCTACTCCAGCCAAATCAAGAGGCAATCAGAGTGCAACCATTCAGTCATCACCCTTATCTACCTTGCAGTATTGAATGATTTCTCAACACAAATTGTCTAGTAACTCAAACATTTTATAAAGGACATAAAGATGGTACTAATTTAGACACATATAGGGTTGGTCCTGAGTTACTACCTTTAATTTCTGATCTGAATTTCATTGTGTTCAGTGATAATTCCATCCAGGGCGTTGATTTTGGAATATTGTTCAGAATTTGTTTAGACAAGAATACATTACCAGGCGAGATTTCCCAGTCTACATAAAATTCTGTCATAGTCCATTGAGTGTTGACATTTGGGTCAGTGGGTTTTTTTCTGATCAATACAATCAGGGCCAATATTCTTCTTCTTCATATCTAATTAGCCTTGCTCACTTTATTAGTCCAATTTACATACTTCATTGTGATATTATTATCCATTTTCAACAGAAGAAATTGCACAGACTCACTGATATACATATACACCTACAAACCTCCACCCAGTCATTTAATATTTTCCTGTCCTAGAAGTAAAATCACTAACATAAACAAGGAAAACTCTGTGCTATTATCTGGTCCACTGCAAGTTGGTAGTGAAGAGACAAAAAAAGGTGATTTTCACTAAATGAGAAGACTAGCTGTGGTAACTTGGCAGTAAAACGTGATGTCCATTGCTCCATGATACAACACATACTATGAGCAATGTGGGGCTGATTATTCAGCCTTATTCTACTAATTGTTTTTATTTTCTGCTTTAACAAGGTATTTCTGATTCTCACCACCTCATTTACAGCAGGTGCACCAAAAAAAGCAAAAAAAGAACCACCATTCACTTCCAATGATCTTATTCACTAGGCCCTCAGAGATTCAGTAGGGATGAAAATTTATCCACAGACTTTTCCAACATCTACTCATTTGATTTTCTGCCTTTGCAAAAGGCTTTCACAGATGGGTTGAATGACTCAGGCATTACTATAAAATCTCCTTCTTCCTCTGATGGACTGAAACTCATGGCTCTAAATTCACTGGTCTCAGTGCAGTTCTGCATTTCAGGAGCACAACCAGACCAACTGAAATTAACCCTGCCTATTAAAAGTTGGATCCTTTGAGCACATTTTTGGCTAAAACCTTTCCTACATTTCATTCTGTATTGCATCTTTCACTTCTTTGCCACAGTTTCCTAAGTTCTCCCTTGTTGTCTGACCATGTTGATTAAAGACAGACAAATACATGCCAGGAGTGCAGATAAGCATATGAGTAGCATAGGAGATGCAGACTATATTCTAAGCCATCAATAAAATTTAGTTTCCACCTCTTAAATAGAATCATGGAATCATAGAATAGTTAGGGTTGGAAAGGAGCTTAAGATCATCTAGTTCCAACCCACCTGCCAGGGGCAGGGACACCTCCCATTAAACCATGTCATCCAAGGCTATGTCCAAACCAGCCATGAACACCGCCAGCGATGGAGCATTCACAACTTCCCTGGGCAACCCATTCCAGGGCCTCACCACCCTTACAGTAAAGAATTTCTTCCCTATATCCAATCTTAACTTCCCCTGTTTAAGTTTCAACTCTACCCCTTGTCCTCTCACTACAGTCCCTAATGAAGAGTCCCTCCCCAGCATCCCTGTAGGCCCCCTTCAGATATTGGAAGGCTGCTATGAGGTCTCCATGCAGCCTTCTCTTCTCCAGGCTCAACAGCCCCAACTTTCTCATCCTGTCTTCATACGGAGGTGCTCCAGTCCCCTGATCATCCTCGTGGCTCTCCTCTGGACTTGCTTCAACAGTTCCATGTCCTTTTTATGTTGACATCAAAACTGTACACAGTACTCTAAGTGAGGTCTCACGAGAGCAGAGTAGAGGGGCAGGATCACCTCCCTCGAACTGCTGGTCACACTCCTTTTGATGCAGCCCAGGATACGGTTGGCCTTCTGGGTTGCAAGTGCACACTGCCGGCTCATGTTCATGTTTTCATCAACCAACACCCCCACGTCCTTCTCCGCAGGGCTGCTCTGAATATCTTCTCTGCCCAACCTGTAGCTGTGCCTGGCATTGCTCCGACCCAGGTGTAGGACCTTGCACTTGGCATGGTTAAACTTCATCACGTTGGCATCAGCCCACCTCACAAGCATGTCAAGGTCCCTCTGGATGGCATTCCTTCCCTCCAATGTATCAACCGATCCACACAGCTTGGTGTCATCGGCAAACTTGCTGAGGGCACACTCAGTCCCACTGTCCATGTCATCAACAAAGATGTTGAACAAGACCGGTCCCAACACCGATCCCTGGGGGACACCACTTGTTACTGGTCTCCAGCTGGACCTTGAGCCACTGAGCACAACTTTTTGCGTGTGGCAATTGTCCTGGGTTCAGCAGCAGCAGTCATTTTTCTCCTTCTTGGTAGCTGCTGCAGCGCTGTGTTTTTGATTTTGGGCCTGGGAACAGCACTGATAACACCAGTGTTTTCAGTTACTGCTTAGTAATGTTTAGGCTGGCCAAGGACTTTGTGAGTCTCATGCTCTGCCAGGGAGGAGGGGAAGCTGGGTGGAAGTAGAGAGAGGACACCTGATCCAAACTGACCAAACAGGTTATTCCATACCACAGCACATCGTGCCCAGGATGTAAAAATGAGGGGCAGAGACCTGGAGGGGTGGGGTTGCTCTGCTTGGTTGGGCTGGGTATTGGTGGTGAACAATTGTATCCTTTCCTTGTATTTCCCTTGTCATTATTATTATTGGTGGTAGCAGTAGTGGTTTGTGTTATACCTTAGTTACTGGACTGTTGTTATCTCAACCGGTGGGAGTTGCATTCTTTGGACTCTGCTCCCCATCCACCTGGGACTGGGGGAAGAAAGAGGAGGGAGTGAGTGAGAGAGCGACTGCGTGAGTTATAGAGGCTTAAACCACGAGACAATCCAGCCAGTTCTTTATCCACCGAGTGGTCCACCTATCAAATTGATGTCTCTCCAACTTAGAGACAAGGATGTCATGTGAGACAGTGTCAAACGCTTTGCACAAGTCCAGGGAGATGACATCAACTGCTCTACCCCTGTCCATCAGTTCTGTAGCCCCTTCATAGAAGGCCACCAGATTGGTCTGGCAGGATTTCCCCCCAGTGAAGCCACACTGGCTGTCCCCAAGCCCCTTGTTGGTTTTCATGTGCCATTGCATGCCTTCCAGGAGAATCCGCTCCAAGATTTTGCCAGGCACAGAGTTGAGACTGACTGGTCTTTAATTCCCCGGCTCATCCATTTTCCCCTTCTTGAAAATGGGGGTTATATTTCCCTTTTTCCAGTCTTCAGGAACTTCACCTGACTGCCATGATTTTTCAAATATGATGGACAGTGGCTTAGCAACTTCATTTGCCAGCTCCTTCAGGACCCGCAGATGGATTTCATCAGGTCCCATGGACTTGTGTAGATTCAGGTTCCTAAGCAGGTCTCGAACCAGACCCTCTCCTACAGTGGGCCCAGGGTCTTCATTCTCACTGTCCCTGCATCTGCCTTCCAAGACTTGGGTGGTGTGGTCAGAGCATTTGCCGGTGACGAGTCAGGCAAAGATGTCATTAAGAACCTCAGCCTTCTTCAAATTCAGGGTAGCCAGCTCTCCTGATAGCTTCTGGAGAGGACTCACGTTGTCCCTAGTCTGTCTTTTATTTGCAATGTACCTATAAAATCCCTTCCTGTTATCTGTGGAATAATTAGGAAATATGGGATAATTAGGAATTAAACTTATATTTGAAATGTAGTATTGTCCACACATAAGGGAAAAACGGACTTTCAAGGCCTCTCAGGGCGAGATGCAGCCGCACCTGGTATACCAGGAATGTGCTCTCCACAGCGGTTCCCGTGGCAACACAGACGAAGGGTAGAGCGAGGTGGAGATCTCGCTGTTACGCTTTGTCCTAACTTCAGCGAAAAGACGGGAACTAGATGGTGCAAGAAGCTGATAAGCTGTGTGGTAGAGTGAGGTGGAGACCTTGCAAAAGCCAATAAGCTGCACACTTCTTACCCTGGGCCAGCAGCCTGTCATCTTTTGACAGAATGCTGTCCTCAGTGTGGACTTTGCTTCATTATAATGCCATTATAACGCATTTACATGCTAAAACACACACCCATCTCCAATGCGACCCCCCCTCCAAAATGAGATCTCCCCTCTCTGAGTAATAATAATGATATGTATGACTAGAGTCACTCAAGCTCCACCTTGAAGATAAAAAATAATATAAAAAGACCCAAGAAAGAGGGGGATATTGGGGAAGATACCATCGTGGACAAGTCAAGGAAGATAACATTAACCAACTCCTGGGACCGGTCGACGGGCTGGACCTCTCTTCCCCCCCATAGGGACGCCTGTGGGTAAGACTTGCACTGTATCCAGTGCTTCCCCGGGAAAACCTAAAATCTCTAGAGAGTTACTTTTACTGTCATCTGTATATTTTATAGCTATGCTGTGTTAACTTTATCAAGCGCTTGTATTCATGTAGTCATTATTCGCACGTGCTTTTGCAGACAGTATCTATCACCGGCAATCCATAAGAACCTGTATTTGTTGTTTCAATAAACTCAATCAATTAACCACACTGTTTCGATAGCCAGTCGCCACTATTGGTAAATCCAGACCATTAGAGGTCTGATATAAGCGAACGCGGTCAGATTAGGATCCGGACCAATAGAGGTTTGATATAAGCGGACGCGGTCGGACTGGTAGTTGCCTATTAGAGAATAAAACAAGGGGTTTGTGTAAATAACCAAGAGGCTTACCACCTCCCCCCACCTTTTTTAACACAACATTATCCTTAACATCCCTAGCCAAGTTTAATTCTAAGTGGGCCTTAGCTTTCCTAACCTGGTCCCTGGTTTCCCGGACAACATCCCTGTATTCTTCCCAGGCCACCTGCCCTTGCTTCCACCTTTTATAAGGCTCTTTTTTCCTTTGAATTTTCCTCAACAGCTCCTTATCCATCCAAGGAGGTCTCCTGGCCCTCCTGCTAAACTTCCTTCTAGTAGGGACGTATCACTCCTGAGCCTGCAGCAGGTGATCCTTGAATAGCAACCAACAGTCTTAGGCATCCCTGCCCTCTAGGGCTATATTCCATGCAACCTTACTGAGCAGGTTCCTGAAGAGGCCAAAGTCTGCTCTCTTGAAGTCCAGGGCAGTGAGCTTGCTGCATGCTCTTCTCACTGTCCTGAGGATCTC
This sequence comes from Amazona ochrocephala, assembly GCA_039720435.1. Lineage (NCBI taxonomy): Eukaryota > Metazoa > Chordata > Aves > Psittaciformes > Psittacidae > Amazona > Amazona ochrocephala. The sequence continues at coordinate 72,419,137 of CM077879.1, forward strand.
AAATTCGACCATCTCATGATCACTGCAATCAAGGCTGCCCTGCAGCATCACATTTCCAACCAGCCCTTCCCTGTTGGTGAGGACGAGGTCAAGCATGGCGCCTCTCCTTGTCGGCTCCTCTATTACTTGCAGAACGAAGTTGTCTTCCACACAGTCGAGGAACTTCCTGGATTGCTTGTGCCGGGCCGTACCATCCCCCCAACAGACATCAGGGTGGTTGAAGTCTCCCATGAGAACAAGGGCCTGCGAGCGTGAGGCTGCTCCTATCTGTCTATAGAGTGCTTCATCCACAGAGTCCCCTTGGTCAGGCGGTCTGTAACAGATCCCCATAATAATGTCTCCCATCGCTGTTCTCCCTTTAACCCTGACCCACAAACTCTCTGTCGACTGCTCACCTGTCCCCAGACAGAGTTCCATACTCTCCAGCCTATCCCTAACACAAATAGCAACTCCCTCTCCCCGCCTACCGGGCCTGTCTTTCCTAAGGAGCCTGTAACCGTCCATTCCAACACACCAGTCATAGGAGCCATCCCACCATATTTCTGTGATGCCTATGATATCATACCCCCATAGACGTGCACACATCTCTAATTCCTCCTGTTTGTTCCCCATGCTACGGGCATTTGTATAGAGGCATCTGAGCCAAGCTCCAATTGAAGCCGGCTCATTGGCTGGAGCAGCTGGAATATCTCTACATTGCTCTGAATGTTTACCAGAGGTGCTGGCCAGTGACTGGGTGTGTTGGGATGGAATGATGCCCCCCTCCCCCAACACATCTAGTTTAAAGCATCCTTGACCAGTCCGGCAAGCCTCCTACCAAATTCACTCTCCCCTTTCTTTGTCAGACCAGTTCCACCAGCCCCCAGCCTGGGCTGTGTTCAAGGCCAGGATAGACAGGGCTTGGAGCAACCTGGTCCAGTTGAAGATATTGCTGCCCATGGTAGGGGATTTGAACTAGATGATCTTTAGGGTCCCTTCAAACCCAAACCATTCTATGATTCTATTATTTGTATGTCATTTTATCTGTGTTTCCCTCATTCCTTTTGGGCAATTAAAAATGCAATTTGGCCATTTATGACAGATGTTTTGAGATAAATCTTCGATCACTGTATTGGAAGGTTCCAAATAAATAGCTGATATAGTATATTTAATTTTATAATTAAGGCAAAGCCAAAAGTTTAAATTATAAAATAAACACACTAGTTAAAGCCTGCAATAAGGAGACTACACTGCTTTCGTTCCCTTTCAAATTAATATATGGCAGTGACTCTTTAGTATCTAATCTTTTCAGAAAGTTTGAGTGATCTAAATCATCTTCTTTTATAGAAGAAATACCAACTACTTCAATTAAACCAAACCTGCTAAGCTCACACAACACTCTCCATTATCATTTTCATGACATAATTTTTTTTGCTTGTATTACAGGGAATCTGATTTTGCAAAGGAGCAGTTTCAAAGGAGTATTTGCAGCACATTGGGTACACGACATGCATTTTAAGGTTTGTCTATTCATTCATCTGAAATTGCCAGCAAACTCCACTGGAGGAGGAATGGTGTGTTCAACAGGAAGATGTTCTTGTTACATGGCACATAGTTCAACCTAGTTTTTCTTGTTTCTCCTGAAAGTGTTGGAGATAGATAGTCAGAAATCAGCTTAAATTTGCTTTTGCTTTATGCATGTTAAATACAGAGAGTCTGAAGCAGTCAGGGGATATAATTTAAAAAGTCAAATTATAGCAGAAAATCACAACAATGGTACTTTCTAGTAGCCAAAAATTAAAAGCAAATAACAAAAGCATTCCTTTGGGTTCTTTGATTCAGCAAGGTACTAAAATATATTCATTGATTTATGCAAAATAATAGATCCACTGAAATTGAAGATAAAGTAAAATTAGGCCCACACTTAATAGCATTAAACTGAATTCTAGCTTAAAACAGATATATATTTCCTCAGAAAGATGCATGCCCAACTTAAATTATATATAAATATACAGATATCAGTGTTCCTGTATAATTAAATATGCTGACAGAGACCAGTCCTGGTTTTGCACATACCTCACTGAAGAAAAGTCCACAGTACTCTGTCCTTATGGATTACAGTAGGACAGATAAAATATTCTGTTTCCCTCTTACGAGCATTTCCCAAGTCTTTCTCCATCCTTTCATTCCTTCCAGTGGGAAAGTCCCTTTGCAGGAAAAACAACTTAACACTGGAAATCTAAAATATAATCCTATGAAGCCCCACAGAAGACATACCTGCTTTAATTAAAGCTGAACCCCATCGCTGACTTTTTGTTAAGTGACAAAAATGTAGATTTATTTATTTAATAGAACGTTGAGAGACAAATTTTCCTCTCTTCTTCCTCTGGGAAGTGTTTTATTGTTTGCTTCCTTTCTCTTGCCTGCTTGCTGTGTAATTTAAGACTGATGCCTCCCTGTGGGAAACAAAACTTGATCAGAGAACAGCCTGCACTGCCACCTAAACAAATTATGTTTTAGTCACTGCTGATGTTGGCTCTGTCATAATGGAAATGTATAATTAATGCCTTTGCTTTTACTGCTTTGGAAAGAGAACTCCCTGAAACTGGTTCAAGAGGGGGAATTTTAGGACTGCACTCTTTCCCTTTCTAACCGTTACCACAATGGATCCCTGCAGCTGCCTCTAAAAATGAGTGATCAGGTTCCTGATCTCTGCAGTTATTTATTCAATCTGCAGTCAAGGCAATTTATTATTATTAAATAACAAAAATGTGCTGTGCAGTACAAATTTGGCAAGGAATAGGAGAGCAGGGAAAACTCAATAACACAGGTGAAATCCTATATTTCTCCTTGTAGAGGAGCTTGAAAAGATTAAGCCATTTCCATTAGTTTCCTGCAGAGTTGCAAGCAGTGATAATAGATGTGCTAATTTCACTATTGCATTGTGCTATGGAGCAGCATTTTAGATCATCTTTCACCTGTGACATGACTTCAAATATCTGAAATTAACAGCTCGCTTTTTACTTTCAGTTTTTGTTGTTGAATTTATAGCAATGGCTAAACATCTGGCATTATGACTGCAAATAATCTCCATCTCACCTCTGAGATGCAGTGTAGCTTCAGACTATTTATACTTTGATCTAAAATTCTAAATGACCAAATTATTCTGCTGTAATAAGTCCTAAGTGACATTAAATGGATGGTCTCAGCTTCTTCTTTCCAAAATGGACAGCGCTTTCACCTCTTTTAGCTACTGCACTGCATGAAAAGCTCAGCACAATGAAATAACAGCAACACCATTTTCAGGACTGAAATAACCTCTGAATTCTACAAAGGCACATAGAGGCCAAGAAACAGCAAAGGCAAGGAAGGCAATAACTGGGCTTTAGGCACATTCTTGTGTCATCAGTAACTCAGGATTTTCAGATAAATTTATTTTCAGCATGTGTGAAGCTGTACAGAAACCACGGTGAGGAGGGGAAGGTATCCATCCTCATAGAGTCATGATTTAGTTCGGATGGAAACATGGAGAAAACAGGCTTGGGTTCTAAAATCAAACTGTTTCTGTGTGCCATTTCTTTGTAAGATATTCCTAGATACCATTCCATACAGTTTTTTATTTCCACAGATATTTCAATCTGAAAATCTCAAATCATTGTCGCGGCTGGGTTGGACATAGCCTTGGATGGCATGGTTTAGTGGGAGGTGTCCCTGCCCATGGCAGGGGGGTTGGAACTAGATGATTTGAAGGTCCTTTCCAACCCTAACTATTCTATGATTCTATGATTCTATGATTCTATCACTCAGTAACATTCAGACTTATCACCAATGTCATAATCCTATTTTACACAAGAGAAAACCAGTGTACAGGGGTTAAGTTCTTGCTGGACTTCTTACATAAGGATTTTTCTTTTGGACAGAGTTAGAAATAGATAGGAAGAGGCTGTAACGCACAAGTCCTGAGCTGATGTAAATTAGGTTACTCACTCTGAAGCCATAAATAGCTAAGACGAGTACAGACAAGTCTCAAAAGTCTCAAATTTGTCCCTAAATCTTCTGACTTCTGGTCTTTGTAACTGAATCACTGAAGTATTCTCAATGTTTCAAATCCAAAGAGGCAGATAGGTAATAGCTGTTAAGTGTGACACTGTTCACTGATATGCCCAAAACTTACATAAAAAAAAAAAAAGTGTGATACAAGTTAAAGCTAACAATAGTTCTCTCTAAGGAGAACTAAATTTAAAATACCATCTTCTTTTAAATGGAGGAAAAAAAAAATCCAGACATTAGTTTAGGGAAAGTGATTTTTAAAAGAATCAAAAGCCAGACAGAACTTTTCACATCTTTTGAATCTGATTTTTCATTTTTCCTGTGAAAACTTTCTTTCATTTCCCTCTGGCATTTTATTATTCTACTTTCTGTTTATGGCCTAGGATCTCCTGAGAAAGCAGCTAGGACAGAGGAAGAACAGGGTAGAAAAAGAGACATCTTGTTATTACCCTTATTCAGAAAAGCCTAGATCATCTAAAGGCCAACAGCAGATTAACTTTCAGGCATCAAATTAGTCTGTATTCCTGTTGTCTGGGACATCATCTTCTGTTGAGGCATTCAGATAAGGAGTACCTGGGAATGGGCTCAGCTGCTTGCTTTGGCACAGCTGCTGACTTCCCTTGGGAGGGGAGGAACGGGACCCATGTAAGCCCATTTATACATCAGCTGTTGAAGACTGATTTTCATGGTGTACACATAGCTGCCAATGGGTCAAGCCTTCTGGGATGGTGACATAAGCCCTTTGGGGGAGGTGTCATGCCTACCAACACCCCGATGATGTGCTCTGTGGGCAGGAGAGTTGTGATCTGGATGTACCCCAATGACCTGTCTCAGCAGCTCACCACTGATGGGGCTGACATGGGTTGTTCTTGCCCAGCAATACAGCATAGCCCTGCCTAATACCTCTTTTCTCTTCTTCAAGAGTAGCAGATTGGTGAAAACGAAGTAATTTATAGTCTGACGTGTTTGGAGACAACAAGAACACAAGGCATATTAGAGTATAGATAGGGCCATTTGGCCCATGCTGCTTTCCTTATTAAAATTCTTTCCTTGTTTCTACTCATACATCACCTCCATTGGCTCCTTCCTCAAAAACGATCAGTGCCAATAGACAAATACCGGAACACACAAACAAGACTAAAGAGGATGCCCTCCCCCAAGCTGAGAGTTTTGTGTTGTTCATGGTGATTTCATCACACTAGAAACTTCATGGTCATTAACTATTCAGCACAGCAGAGGGGCCTGCAGCTCAGAGTCGTCAGCATTAATAATATTTGGGACCTAAAGTTTCCAGAGCACAGGAACTTTCCACTGAGCACTGACAAAAAAAAATAACAGAGGAAGAAATCTAAAAGAAGCTGTGAGGTGAAACGACAACAGCTGTAGGAGTCACTCATCACCATCCGTAAAACCGGTGTGTGTCCACACCGGCACCTATAGGAAGTGACTGGCAGCTGTGTTAAAGGTCACAGAATCTCCCTCACTAAATCAAGCGCAACACTGCATAAGCAGAAACCCACAGCAAACAAACAAACCCAACAGTCATATGCAAACACACACATATACATGAGCAGAGGAGAAAAAGGCCAAAGTCTCTGTGAACGTTTGAGTAATTGAGAAGTACACAATACCCCTGAGTAACCACATTTTTCTGAAAATCTATTACTGGAAATCCTGTTTGCTAAACTGAACAGTCTGACATGGCATTCCTCACACACAGCACTGCAGGCAGGCAAAGGTATGAACCTCCCTGAGATTCCTGTGATATTGTTAACAGCTATCCCTTTGTTAACCTCCCTCCTGCACAGCTATTTTCATTCACCTTTTTAGTTTGTAGACACTAAGGGTGTAATTTATTTTAATTATTTGTTTTCAAGTTGAGTGGCTTCGGACTCTGAACAAGAAATATCATTAGGCTTCAGCATATCAAACAGAACTGTCAAGATACTATTCATTTTGTAGACATGCTAAGAGAATGTTTGCATTTGTGTTTAACATTAATATGCTGAACATATTTATGAAGATAGCACACCAACTTACATAACAATAAAATGCATTTTATAATACTGTGGCAGAGATCTTGAGATAACAGCATTATCAAAGGAGAAAAAATACAGAGAGACAGGAAATATTATAGCAGATTTATCATTTATATACCTTGTGAGGTTAGGACCCTTATCTTTCTCACAGTTGCTTCACTTGAGTGGTATAAAGATAAATGTATTGTAATGTACCTTTGTCATCACAGTTATACATTGTGCCATCTTTCACTTGCTATGGGCAAAGGTAGAAACAGAATTATGCTACAACAATCTGTCTTTTTCCATGTTAGGTTCCATCTTCTTCCTTGTATATACTGCAACACTTGCAGTAAGTTGCTTAATATATGTTTAGAATTTGCATCTATACATGTTATCCATAAAGATAGCTCAGAAAGTCGTGTTTCAATGAAAGTGGGAGTAATACCACTGGAGAGAAGGAAATCAAGATGAAATAAAAATATTGCAAGTTGAGAATTGGGACTAAAACCTCAAGATGATTGCACAGAACCACTGTGAGGTTCCTTTATTATTTTATAATTAGAAGGAAAGCGCAGACTTGAAACTTAAGAAAGAGGAGGGGGAAGAAAAAGTACCTGAGAGCTGCAGCAGCTGTCTCAGAAGACCAGTACCAATGACAGTTATCTTCTGCTGTGCCCTCTGTGTCCCACTGCCAGAGGGAACCACAGCACTTCTTTCCTTCCATAGGACTGGATGCTTTTTCCACACCAGGTGCAGCGGGACTAACAGCTACCAACCTAAGGAGGTAGGCAAGGGAGTCACAGGAGTTTCCACACTTTCACTGTCATAAGCTTACACATGGGAGTCCCTAATATAGACTACTGAATTTAGTATGCCATGTAAACCCTTATTTTCCTCCCTATTTATGTATGAACAAGGTTTTCTGTGTCATGGAGTGGAATTTATGTTTTGTTCCCATTACTGCCTGGAAGGCCAGTGGATTTATTTTTCCTTGTAACACTACTGTCTATCAATGTAACATTTTCCACCTGAATCCCTAACGATAATTTCACAATTAAATGAACAAACTTTACAAGGTTTCTGTAAAATATTCACAACCCTAATTTTGCAAACACATTCCACCATTTAGTCGAGTTCAGTGCTTCCCGCATTCACTGACCAAAAATTGAGATGGCTCTCTCTCGGGAAATGCCTCAGTTTTCATCCTTAATTTGTACCTAATGCTACTATAGCCTTGTTTTCATTCATAGGAGCCAAAATGCTTCATTACACATTGGGAAAAAAAAGAAAAAAAAAAAGCCTCTCCAGTATTTTTTGCCTCTCTTGTCCTTCATTCTGTCAATGAGCGGTGTCGCTCCAAGGAATGCATTATTATTGCTGCAGGCCACTCCAAATGATTCAGAGACCCTTTATATCATAGCCAAAACAAGATGAAAAAGAACTGTGTCCCCTGGGATCTAGATATTACCCAGTTCAGCTGAAGCCATTCTCACTTGGTTTGTCTGAGAGTGATTTAGCATTTTAATTTTTAATAATACTTTAATCTATCTGAAATGGGGGAGGGAAAGCAAACAAAACCAAATCCCTCTGCAGCTTCTCGCCTTTCTGCCTTATTCTTTTTCCCATTTTTTTTCCTAAATTCCACATTCCTCTACTTTTAGAAGTTATTGGTTGAATATAGAAGTAGTATTTCACTGTAGTCTGAGGTACTAACAACTTGCATGCTTTCTTTTTTGCTGTGATTGTTCTAATTACTGTAGTAAAAAATCTTCTGGGAAGGTACCCTTTTGTATTACATTTAAAGTTAGAAGCATATAGAAATGGCAAAAGTAGAATTAGTGTTCACCTGTATTCTTCACAAATTCTCTCCTTTTCTTGTAACCTCCTCCTTGTAACCTAACTTTTTTATGCCATTTCTTCCTACTGTCAGTTCTTTCATTTCAGCAGATTTCTTTATCACACTTTGTCTTACCACAGTCTAGCTCCTGTATATTTCTTATAGAGCTGTGTGCAAATTACCGAAACTCCCTTGGAACCATGGAATATTTTGTTTATTTTAAAGCAGTCTTATCTCAGTTTCATAAATAAAAAGACTAACTTCAGCTCAAAGCTGCTCTATGACAAGAAGTCCTACTACTAAGTGCATAAACCACAGAGAACACACCACAACCAGGTAGGTAGGTAGCCATTTCTGCCGGCAATTTGAAAACAAAAGGAGCAATGAAATACAAAACGTGAGAAGGAAGCTGAACAGCAAGTACAGCACAAATGGGATATACTTCAATCTTCACAATTTCAGAGCCTGCAAAATCTATGTGGACTGAGGCTGCACCTTACACACAATTACATGTAATCTTAAGAGCTGAAATAGAGAGGATTAGTTTGCTGGTAGTTCCAGTGAGTAAGAGCAGCTTGACTGTATTTTCAGGGCACTGCTGGGCAGCAGCAGATGGTGGTCATTTCCCTGGCAGGCCATATCGGGGATAATTATCAGACACAGTTCCAAGGTTTATGATATTATAAACCTCTCTTCCATTTCTCATTCCCTGCATGTGGAAAGCATGGCCCTTTTAACTCCCTTCTTATTGATTTTACACTAGTGTAACACCTTTGCCTTCAATGATTTTGAAATGATTCAGTGAAGTAAAAGAAGAAATAGACCTTTCAAGTCAATAAAAATAAAATAACCCCCCTGATCTTGATGCTGGCTTTTTCTTTTTTTTTTGTTTTTGCGTTTGAAAATGCAGAATAGTTTTTTGTTGATTGATGAAATAAAATGCAGTAAGTACTAGCAGAATTTGCTGCATTGGGTCCTGGCAGAATTTAGTACCATCGCCTTTTAAAAACTACTGATGCTGAAGATGATTCTAAAATAAATTAGCCTGTGAAACCTACTATACCTATAAGAGTAGTAATACTTGAACAGAATGCCTGTTTGAACTGGATCTGCTGAAACTTTTTGATTTAGTCTGATCTGGATTGATTGAAGTACAACAAATGAGGAGGATAAAACCCAGGCCCACAGGAGTTTACCAAATAGAGACTAATGCAAGTTAGAGCATACGGGTCAAGATGAGGCACAGATCTATTCCAGCGGAACACTCTTCATCACAACATTTTATAGCAAGGGGAAAGAAATTAACTGCATGATGTGTCTCTAAATACGATGAAGAGACTTACTCTTGTGATAAACTTGATTCAGTGTGGTTAAATTGTCAAAGTCTGAACTTTTAACATGTTTCAGAGATTCAGTCTCTGAAGAGAGATTTATCCAGTCAGTCCAGAAGGACCTTGATGAGCTTCAGAATCAGGCCAATTCAAGTTCAACAAGGAAAAGCAAAAAGTTCTGCACCTTAGAGTGTAGAATAACCTTGTGTGTCAGAACAGGCTGGAAGCCAACCTGCAGCATACCAGGCATGCTGGAAAAGGTCCATGGGTTACTGGAGATACCTAGTTGAAAATGAGCTAAAAATTCTGTTCTTGTAGCAACACGGCAAACTACCCATGCATGTCAGGAGAAAAACAGCCAATAGATCAATTATTATACCCTTCTAACTCAGCACTTGCTGAGGCTCACCTGAAATTCCATAAGCAGTTTTTAGACACTCCAGTTCAAGAAAGATGTTGAGAATTTGGAGAGAAATTCAGCACAAGACAGTAATGGCCTTACAGCATGTGACTGAGGAAGCTGGATTTGTATCCTGCAGCTGATTGGAGGGCACTTAAGAACATAATGCTTTTCTGAGTATTGGTGGATACTATAACAACCTCGAGGGAAGAGTTCCTCATCAGGAGAGGAGGGCAGGGGTAGAAGGGCTTACCCCAAGAGGCAGTGCAAATGCCATCCTTGGAAGTTCTCCAAACTCCATCAGACAAAGCCCTGGCTGGCCTGATCTAGGGTTGGTGACAGTCCCAGTCTGAAAGGGATGCTCCACCAGGTGACCTCCTTTTCAACCAACATTCCTATCATTCTCTTCTATGTTTTCTTCCACTTTTGCTTTCATTACTTTGATGACAAACTTGACACTTAAGAAGGGGCCCTTTGCCCTTTCCTTGAAGTGCAAATGTAATGGGTGAGATACTTTGCTATGGATATTTTTGAAACCAACACTAGCAACAGTGTTACAAAACAATGAATATAAAAAGATATGTCATGGCAGTGGTAAATATTTACCCATCATGAGTTCATCTGTTCTCTTGGTTTCTAGCCAGGTATTAGCAGGCCAGGGCCAACTACAACAGCACAGAAGTTGCTAAAAGATAGCCCGAAGGGAAAGAGATGTGCTCAAAGCCACCATCTTCTAAATCTCTGTTACCATAAAGTCATATCTGCTCTATTACGATTAAATACCTTTGATAGTTAATAGGAAAGAGTACAAGTGCTTTTATTTTTCATCATATAAAAGCTGGAGAAATCTGATTTACCTGTAGTTGATGGCAAAAAACTAATACATGATAATTAATTAATTATGCCATCTTAACAGAGTAGGAAAGATATAGGAGGATACTGAAAAGGTGGGTATTGAAAAAAGGGGCAGGAGTAACTAGCAAATCAGCTGATTAGAATAATTCAAACATCTTTTTTTACATCTAGTTAGAAAACAAAGAAACACACCACATCTAGGCCAAGTAGTTTCCAAATTATATGATACATTGCCATGGAGATAATCCATGCTGTGAACCCAATACTGTTTTGGCTCTAATTTTGCTTCAGGTATGAAAGAACTCTACCACCTCGCACAAGTATGCGAGTTATTATTGAGTGATGAATAAGAGTTTGTTGCTTTGTAAAAGCTATTAGAGCAAATAAAAATGTTCCCCTATCTCCTATTGGAGGCCCTCTGAGACCTTCTCTGGGAGTCCTGTCACAGTGACCTCTCAATGGCAATTCCCTTCAGATCTCACCAGTATCACTCCTAGGCAAGCTCAAAAACAAGGAGAAAATGAGAGCTGACAGAAGACACTCTTCCTACAAGTAAATATATTGCCTCAGTGAAGCTCCTATCCTGTGCCGTCCCTGAGTAATAAGCGACTTGTCCTGAAGTTGGCTTGTGAAGTGCTGCAAGAAAATGAAAATGTGGCCTGTAAGATACTTATATTTCTTGGAAAAGGAGGGGGGAATCATTCCTGCCCTCTGATTAATCCCTCATGCACTGCTCTAGTCCATTAGAAACATAAAGGTGCCTTTAACAGGCCTTTGAGCAAAGTGCTTTATGCAATGTATTCCCTGTCCTTGACACGGAGACAGAGTATCTTAAGCAGTGTTTCGACTAACACAGAGCAGTCAGAACAGAGGAATACCTCCAGGGAGCTCTTTCTGCCAAGAGAAATTAGAGCAGCTCATGGATGTTCTAACATCTGGGGGAAGCCGAGCTGTGCCTGGGGCTGCAAGGTCAGAAAGGTGCTGCTGCTGGGGGGTGGGCTGTGTGGGGGAGCCACACAGGAGCTGCCCAATTCTGTCCTTCTATGACCGTAAGTGCATCCCCCTGGTCTCAGCAATCACTGCAGTGCAGGGAGAGGTTTGGCCACTATGAAAATGATGAAGGTGGAAAAACATCAGCTTAATATTGTACTAATACTTCTTTTAATGGTTTTGGTGCAATTTACACCTTATTGTACAAGACTGTAGTAACATTTACTGAGTCCTGTCAGTTGTTTCACATAAAAACAGGAGGACTGCCCTGCTAAACAGATAATATTACTTATTTAGTGAGACTTAGACTGTGCCAAATGATTTTAAAAAGGGGACAGATATTTAAAATACACTTTATTTTCTAAGTCAGACTGATACAGTATGCAGGGACTAATGGCATTGTTCCTCAATACCAAGCTGCAATGTATTGGCTAACTTTTTACAAGAGGGTTTCAAACATGGGTGGTACAAGAACCATTGGGGGCCTTGCCTGAAAACATTTTAAAGTGCACAGACTGTAGGGCATGATCTCTGCATGATCTTCTCTGTCATTAGGCATTAGGAAGCAGCTCTTTACTGTGACGGTAATAAGACACTGGAGCAGGTTTCCCCATCCTTGGAAGTGCTCAAGGCCAGGCTGGATGGGGCTTGGAGCAACCTGGTCTAGTGTTAGGTGTCCCTGCCCATGGCAAGGCGGGGTTGGAACTAGATGACCTTTAAGGTTTGTTTCAACCCAAACCAATCCATGATTCTATGATTTCATTACTGTCTTCTTATAAGCGTTGGAAACTGTAATTTTAGTATGAAAGATCAGCCCATCCACTCAAATATAACATGAACTGTGCAATGAATCTACAGTGGTGTGGCTAGAGAAGAAAGTAGGAAAATCTAAAATGGAAAAGATGACTGGTTATGGAAAAAACAGTTCAAGAACATTAACAAATAATCAGAAATTTTTGGAAAAAGGTATTAAGGAAAACTAAAAAGAAGACTTATCTATGGTACTTTTACTTTATGGTACTATCACAGATTACCTTGATAACAGCGCAACAGCACCAGTTCCTCATGATCACCAACAGAAGAACTAAGTAAAACTTATAAGAGTTTCAGATCTGGTATGTTTTGCTTCAGGAGTAGCCTATCTGTTGGCATTATGCCAGTCTGTCACTAAACGTCTTTATGATAAGCATCATATTAAACTGGAATATTTGAGTAAGAAGATTATTTTCCCCCAATATCCCACTAAATATTTCACCAGTGTCATATTTCTCACAAGGGTAGTTCCCTTCAAGGAAGTATTTTACAGCAAAACACTCAGAATTATAAACACTAAAAATTTAAACTAGTAGGGATCTGCTCATCTCTGACATCCACAATTTTCTTGATTTTAGGATATATTTGTTTCTGCAATACTTTATGATTACACAGAAGCACTTTCAGAAACAATTTCACTACTGAAGGTGGAAGCCAATGTCAGGAACTCAGTAAGTGTTGCTGTTTACACAACTGAAACGCCTGTTGAATAAATGGTCCTCCACAGTGCTGTTATACATATCTATTTCTGTATACCAACTATGATATTTTCTAAAGTATATACCCTCCTGGTATCTAATCACTGACAGTCAAACACTCCACTTAGGTATGGTTCCAGCAGTGCATAGAAGCCATAAAGAAAACTTAATGAGCTTCCTGGGGGTTGCCTACAATAGAGAAACATGCATGTGACATAGAGCTGCTTGGTGCTAATTCTGAAAGAGAATAAAAAAAAGGTGCAAAATGTAACACAGGAAAGTCTTGCACCAGTGGGGGAAAACTATCAAATGATGAATTTATAGGAAACCTTTTTAAAGTGCTAACCTTGAGATTAATGGAAAGACCTGAGACTTCAGAAAAAATCTACTTTTAAATTGCTTCTTTCATAAGGAGTATAGGTAAGAAAGTCCTTCCTTTAGACTTATGATTTTTACATCCTTTTATCCCCTGCCCCTCTCTACAGTAGCTCTCATTCTTTCCTGTGCATTCCAATATCTATCTTTCTTTCTTTTGCAGTATTAAGTCTTTTATCCAGACCCTCTAAACTCCTCCCACTATTTTCCCATCTCTGTGACATCTTCCCCTAAGAGCCTATTAAGAAAGAAGAAACAGCCATGACTGATTCTGATTCACAGATATTTTGAGTAACTCACCTAGCACATTGACGAAACAGATCAACTCAAGCTCCTTGTATTTTTTGCCCAATTCTCATCACTGCAATCATGTTCTCCCTCAAGACAAACACTGAAAACTGTAGGCAGTTCAAACCTTGGAGAGGTTTGAAAAACCTCCTTTCAAAATCAAACTGCTTAATAGGTTGAAAAATTACTGGGGGGAAGACAAAGGTGTTTGCAGAACAAATAAAGCCAGGATAAATAAGACTAAATAAAAGAAACCAAGAAATCTGGTCATTGGAATAACATTGAAGCATAGAGGGAGGCCCTTCTGAAAAAAAAAAATACTGTACTCCTATAATTCCTGAATTTGTTACTCAGGTTCACACTATTGTATCTTTTTGCAGACAGCTTTCTTCCAAAACTTCCCACAGTTTTCAGAGATAATTCTGTGTTATCACAGATGCTGCAGGGTGGTGGTGTAAGGAGCCAACATACCAAGGGCAAGTCACTGGCAAGGTTGCAGGCCCAGCTGAAACAGGACTTGATTCCATAACCAGATCTCAAAAAGGATATATTAGGACCTAGCAACTACTGGTAGAGAGCCATAGCATGCCAGGTACTACATCAGGAGAAAATATGGCTGAAAACACACAGCATCTTGAGAGCCAGTAAGTAACCATGGGCAGAACAATCAGGGAAACCAAGTACCCTGGCCGAAAGCAGACATTCACTGCTACGCTCAGATTAGCTGAACATCTCCTTTCTTGTTCCTGCAGTCTGCTGCCCATGCAGATTGATGCAAACAGTCGCTTTTCATCTCCTAGTGCTGCTAGAGCTGGGTGTTGTCCCTTCCCAGCCAGACTGCTCCTATTTATACCCTCCTGTTTTGCTTGCCCTTTCTTCAGCAGAAGGTACTGAGCTGCACTGCCAGCTTTACCAAGGGTGACGCATTTAGAGTTCAGTATTTTTAACACAGATATCTCACTTAATACTGTTTCCATCCTCTCTTTGCTGTGGATATCCCTTTCACAGCAGCATCACATCCAGTTAAGAACATGTTAGATGGGAGCAGCAGCCATGCTGCCAAATTACCAGAGTGCAGCGCAGCTGCAGCAACCCTGTGGATTGACCTGCCTTGCAGAGGAGAAGCAGAAATTAACGGCACTGAACACATCTGAGATGGGGGCACGTCACCATTTTTGGTTTGACGACATGTCAGGCTTCCTCCACCCTGAACACAGCAGGTCAAGACATAGCTGTGCACCATCTTTACACTCCACAATTTCCACAGGAAGGAAACCCAAGCACGAATACAAGGAAACTGCAGTCGGTTCAATAAACCTGGATGCTCAATTGCACCTAGCTTTAAAATACCTAGTTTAAGGTGTATTGTAGATACAACCATTCGTATGAAAGCATTTAAGGCTTCTGTATACTTTATTTTCCTTTTTTGGTAGCATTCATTTTAATTTTAGAAGCACGAATTTACTTTCTTTGCAAGGCTGTTCGATTTTATTATCTTTCCCCACTACCCAAAAATGCAATAAAAAAAGCCAAACCACATAAACATGAGACACTTCATAATAATTTAAAGCCTAAATGTTTTAAGATCAGACAGGGAAGGATATGTATATTTTATGAAGTTTGCAAACATCACATTAGATACACTCTGATCAAAATATGTTGTGCTTTATTCTGAGAATATTTTGGGTGGAGCATTTGCTGTTATTTCAGATGTACATGCAAACTTTCCTACTTAAACTCAGGTTTCAAGTTATCCAGTTCTCCAATCTCACATGCTTTCTTGTTTCAGTGATGAATGGTATTTAGCTATCTTAAATCAGCTTACCAAACACCAAAGAATTATAACCTCAAATGGCAGCTCTTCACCTAAGATCTATTTTGATCAGTTGTTGGAGAAATCTTTGAGATTTGAGATCACTTGGTCACTGTACCACATTTTCCCGTAACTAAAGAGAAAAAATAAATAATCATTAAAAACCAGCTTTTGACAGAGGCAATCATTTGAAGAAAAAAAATACAACGTATCCTGCAAATTTTAAGTAAAGCAAAGAGAAATTGAATACTTTTATAAGCTCACAAATGTTTATGAAATTGTTGGAGGCTGGAATAATCAATAACAACTAGAGTAAGTTTCTGCTGTTCTAGTAATATATAAGCATATCATTGTTCAGCTGCATATCAATGTAGAATTTCTACTGACGCTATACCAAGAATACCAAATAATTCTTTTTAGAACTTTTGAAAATATTTTAAATTGCTTGGGTTTTTTCCAATCCCAAGTAGCTCTAAATTAAGAAATCTGTAGTAAATCCAGAAGTGATAGTAAGATCTATTTGTTGTGGCTTGTTTATTATATGCAGCAAAGTTTAGAAAGCTGCTTGTAAGGTTGTGTGTAAGGAAGTGGCAAATCATCATTTGACACTGTGAAGATACAACTTGGGGGTAAGAGGGAAGAAGGGAGAGATTATATTGCTCCCCTCGGTAGTAGATTAATTTATTTGGCTTTTGTTCTTGATTTTTTTTCGTTATCAAATCAAATGTAATTGCTGAATGATATGTGTACTCTAAAAGTATATTTAGCTACTTTAGCATATTCCCTACTTTTTAAAGTCATCCCTTTTCTCTCATATAACAATCTTTGTATTATATACTTTCCCTACATTTGTAAGAAAAAATAAGACAGGGAAGATCAGGACCGAATATGGTGTTTTCCAAACTTGAATCTAAAAATGACTACCAGTAGTCAAGAAGAAACTGGAAAGACTGCAGAAATGCTGATTCTTAGAGACAGATGATATTATAATTAGACAGACAAAGCAACAAGTCAAAACATAATCCAATAATCTTATTCACTCTTTTACATGAACAGTCCTACTGTAGACAATGGGTAAGTCATACCAGAAAATCCATGTAACATTTTAGAATACTGCAATCTTCTAAAAATTTATAATGAGAAATGTTATAATTTTCACACAGATACATGTGAGGAATGTTAAGTAAAATCTGAATGCAATCGTTCTTCGTAGATACCCTGGAGATGCGCCATTCCCCATTCCCCCCTCTATTTCTTGACCTTCGTTTGTCCTGAAAAGCATTCCAGGTATGCATAATAATTTAGCTGGTTATGGTAGACTTTAGTGATACACTTCAGCTCCTTCACTGCCTAATGTTGAATATTAACAGTACACCGTAAAGACTAAATTAGAGGGATAATTACTTAATTTCTTCCTTGTGTAGATGATTTCTGAATTCTCAGCACCTTTACACTTCTGGCTCACTCCCCAAGTCAATCTCCTCAAGGAACAACCCAAGACATGTCAAGCAGAAACCGTGCACAGCCAAAGGAGCAGGCATGTTGCTTCTGGTTCCCCTCAAGGAACTGAGCCTGGGTAGAGCAGAGAACTGAATATTTCTTTTCTGAAATAAGTGATGTTACCAGTTTGGCCAAGAGCAAATTTTTGTACTGGCTGAACTAGGACCCTGTCCACGTGGGTGTCCTGGGTTCAGCAGCAGCAGTCATTTTTCTCCTTCTTGGTAGCTGGTGCAGCGCTGTGTTTTTGATTTTGGGCCTGGGAACAGCGCTGATAACACCAGTGTTTTCAGTTACTGCTTGGTAATATTTAGGCTGGCCAAGTACTTTGTGAGTCTCATGCTCTGCTAGGGAAGAGGGGAAGCCGGGAGGAAGGAGAGACGGGACACCTGACCCAGACTAACCAAACAGGTTATTCCATAACACAGCACGTCATGTCCAGGATGTAAAAACGGAGAGCAGAGACCCGGAAGGGTGGGGGTGCACGGTGGGGGGTGCACTGCTTGGTCGGGTTGGGATTGATGGTGAGCTATTGTATTCTTTCCTTGTATTTGCCTTGTCATTATTTTTATTAGTAGTAGTGGTAGCAGTAGTGATTTGTGTTATACCTTAGTTACTAAACTGTTATCTCAACCTGTGGGAGTTGCATTCTTTCGATTCTCCTTCCCATCCCTCCAGGAATGGAGGGAAGAAAGAGGGGAAAGTGAGTGAGCGAGCAAAACTGCGTGGCTGAGAGACTTAAACCACGACAGTGGGTCACAGAACTTTTCCTTGCCATATCTTAAGTATTCTGCTTTGAACACTATTTTAGGACTGTATGATAACCTGATCTTAAAGATATACACTCAGCAGTCATTACATTGTTGGCCAGTGAATTACTGAACTGATATCAAATACGTGTGAGATTATTCAATATGATATATCTTTCAAAGTTGCTCTGATCTAATTTCTTTATTTTCTTTTATCTGCTCAGACATGAACTTCCCATAACTGTACACGTATCAATAACTAAAATTGTACTCAATCAGCTATATTCAGAACTCCCTTCAGCGTTTGTAAAGGAGTTATTTCAAAATGCTAACAAGATACCCAGTTTATAGGAATTGTCCTCTCTTTGCACCCACTGGAAGTAGTAAGGTCAGAGTCACTAGCTGGATTTTGCATTCTTGTGACAGAGGCAGACTGTCCTGTCTGACTCATCCATGCACTGTGGAGAGGGAGACGACAAGGGGGCAAGATGGTTCTTTCCTCTGTTTTTCATTTTCTATCACATTCTCACTCACTGTTCCTGCATTAATGGCCTTGTTCAACTCAACAAGACTTTAATGCATGTGTTTTGTTGTTGTTAATTATTACACTACAATGAGGCAGCAAATCTTTTTTTTCAGAGGATATGCCGAATGAATACCCTTCAGAGGATAAAAGCAGGTCAGCTATTTCAGTAGGCAGCATATCCAGATGCAATCCCTCTATGAATTATATACACAGTTATAAACTTGCAGACACTCAACTGAACTGGCATTTGTAAAGGAAGAGGTAGGAAAGTGAAGAAGCTAATTTTCTATGTAACAATCCTACAACATGATTTGCAGCTGTCTTGCAAAACCAGCTTCATTTAACTCCTAAGAAAAAGGTTTACTTTGATTTCAATTGGTTTGGTTGCTTTAGTTTTGTAAGTCATCTCATATATACTGTATTTAAAGAGTTCTTTTCAGAGAATGGCAGAAAGAATAATTGTCAGGATGATATAATTATGAACTGAGAAATTGTTCTATATGATGTGAACTGCAAAAAAATGTCACATTGTTCTAAATTTATGAAGGTCTTCTGTAATCCAGGAAACAGTAAAAATGGAATCTCAAATAAATTAATCATATGCTTTAGCAATCCTTTAACAGATAAAATATTTCAGTTGCCAGAAAGATATAGTGCAGAATAGCTGTATAAACACAAATATAATCCATAAAATTTACTAAAGGGTTAAACAGTCATTTTGTCAAACAAGAATATGAGGAAGAAATTCTTTACTGTGAGGGTGGTGGGGCCCTGGAATGGGTTGCCCAGGGAGGTTGTGAATGCTTCATCCCTGGTGGCGTTCAAGGTGGGGTTGGACATAGCCTTGGATGGCATGGTTTAGTGGGAGGTGTCCCTGCCCATGGCAGGGGGGTTGGAACTCGATGATCTTGAGGTCCTTTCCAACCCTTACTATTCTATGATTCTATTCTAATAGAGACAAAGAACTATGTCACTTGTATATCTTTCTCAGTGCCACACTGCAGCGCCCACTGACGGCAACCAGTATTTGGTGAATTTAGCTGTTTATCTTGGCTGAAGAGATAACAATCTAGTTCTCTGAAAGTAATCAGAAAGTTTTCACCAGTCTCGAACAGTGATGTATAAGGAGTCCTTCTGGAGGATATTATGTCCTGTGGGCACACTTATCCCTTACAGTTTCTCAAATAGTTTATTTTCAGTCCAAGATTAATTGTTACTACTTATAGTAGCAATAGTGTATTTTCTAGTTGAACTCTCTGTTAAAGAACCGGAAGGGTAGAACTGCAGACTGCTACTGCTCCAGCTCCTTCCCACCCATATACTCAGGTATCAAGAGCAATGAGAAGGCATTAGCGCAATTTGTGATTTTTGGCTCCTTCTAAAGACAGTGAGTCTTTGATCTATGTATGAAAAGGTCTGCCACAAAATTGAGACCAAATCTGGAGAGGAGACACTGGAACTCAAGGGAGATACAAACCCTCAGCCTATCATTATCCACATTTAGTGTGAGTGGTGAACAGAAGCTTCACTCAACTGTGCCCTTCTAGGATTTAAGATAACATTTTTAAACATTGTATATTATATGTTATTGTGTCATCCATAAATGCCATCCTCAACTTTAAGGGATTGGAATAAGACTGGGGTGGGGACAAGGTTAGAAGAGAGTTGAAGGAGGGAAGTAGAGGAGAAAGGGAATTAAGCAACCGAAGGTTGTACATAGTATTTACTGAGAAGGTAAATACATTTTGGAAGAGTACTACATTATGTCTATTAACTAGAGGTGAAAAAGATGGTAGGCCAGATTTAGGAATGTATTTGTGAAATAGTAACTAGAACACCCTTATGACATTATTTTGGTTTGACTGTGATTAGTAAAGCTTCTTTTATTTGTTTCTGTCAGTTTGTGTTAAGTCATTGCTGAAGAAAAAGCAAACAATCTGCTTTATTTGCTTCATAAATATAATTATAAACTTGCCAGAACCAGGTTAGCCACAAATTAACATGACAGCTACATCCTCTTTCACATGGATTATTTATGAAGAAACTTCAACAGGGTAAAGCTACTGATAGAATCAGGTGTTGCTGCAGAACCCAATAGAGCTGCTATAGTGACAGACCACAAAAGTGGTCTAAAAGGTGTGATAAATGACAAACATCTTGCAATTTGCAAGCCAGAAAAGTTTGGCATTTAAGAAATATTGGTTACATCTGCAAACATATCTTCTCATATGGGAAAAGGCGAGTATATTGTGTCAGGGTCCATGCTGAGCTAATATACTCCCTTAGCTCTCTTATGCCTATAAACACTGCATTGCTCTCAACATCCACATAGTAACTGAATTACTCCCTCCCTTCTTGCAGATACAGATAGTATCTCTCTCTTTGCTCTAAGCACTAGACTTAAATGTCAACAAGACGATTCTCCTCAGTATCTCTGGAGTTTCCAATATATGCTATTGGTGGTGACACTGGATTTTAAATATTTAAAATTCCTTTGCCATTTTAGATCTCTAAGGTGCTGTGGAAACTAGCAGCAGATTTTCCAAATGAATAATACAGATTAAACCTATATTTGACATTAGTTAGCATTTCCAGGATAAGCAAAAGTGCCCCAAAACTAACCAAACACAAAAAAAAAAGAAAAAATCCAAACCCTCCATAACCACAGTAAAGAAGGCCTGGAAGTTTTATTAAACCTGTTAGTGAAACCTGTACAACAGTGTTTTTACAGTGACAGAACTTCCTGTGCTGATAAATGATGCACCCAATGATATTTACACACATTGTAAGGCTCTTCTTTTCCCTCTTGAATTGCAGGAGGTAAGGAAGAGCTTATGAATATACCTGACAAGGCTTAAGCCAAGTGGTGAGAATTGTAAGACTAAGAAATTAGAAGAAAAGATAAAGTGCCCTGCACTTTATTTAAAGAACTAGCATTACTATTTAGGTGGCAGCAGTGACAATTTGGTATTAACTTTTGTATCAACACATGCAATACTACACCCTCCATACAGAAAGCATGACATCATGGTAAACTAGTGAAACCAGAAACTGATGCTAGGAAAGCTAAATTTTCAAAATTACATTAGCTGCAATGGGGACACTTGAAGAGTCCATTGCAGTTCTGAGATGCATTTTATGTACTTAAGGCTCAAATTAATCTTTTAAAATGCCTTCTGCATTTCTGTTTTAAGTTACTTGTGTTACTTCCTCACTTACTTTGTTCCTTTTTATGTCTTCTGGTAGAAATCTGAAACTTATGTAGAAATGGTCACAATTTTCTTCTTTCTCCAGGGCTAGAAACTTCTGAACTTGTACACACCCATCTATTGCTAGAAAGGGAAAATGAACAAACAGCAAGCATTGTAAATTTCGGAAATTACCTTTCTTGAAAAAAATAAGTTACAATTTGTTACTTCAGCACATAATGCAGCCTGGTAATGTGAAAGAAAGCCATCACCAAAATAACTGCATTTCAATGACTGGAAAAGCAGCACATGACATGAGTTTGCTGCAAACTGCTAGAAACAAGCATTTTGAAATGGCAAGTTGCATCTTCTGTAGTAAACATGGCTTTGTAGCAAGCATCAAATGAAGCTCCTAGTTCATCATGCAAGCTGACCCAGTGACGAGAAGAAAAGTGTAACTGTATTCAACCTCTGCTTCACAAAAAGTACAGTTTCATTCAATCAAAGTAATCTTTTCAGCACTGAAAGTTTCATTATATTAACATAACTGCCTCACAAGCAGAAAGAGAAGGAAACTCTCACTGGCTGAACAGTGAGCAAAAAAAAGATTGGGGTTGTGCCCCCCATAATGCTGTGTGTTACGCAATTAGCCTTTTAATGACTGCTTCACTGCAGCCTAATTGCATGCCTGACAGTGTGCAACAGATGGATGGGGTTATATGCACAACTCCTTTCTTAGGGACTGTCTTTACTGCATGGCCACTTTCTAGCTCTGCCATCATCACAACTGCTATGATCAAACTTGCCTCTCCATTGCCATCACCTATTTCCCATCTCATCAGTGATCAGAGCCTGCTCCTCAGCCTCTGACGATGCTTTGTTCTACCAAACATCTTCACAGTCCCTACACCCCTGAGCAGGGCATGATAATCCATGTCCTCACACAGCATGAACCTTATCACCTGTTTCTTGCTATGTGGTCCAAGTTGCTTTTGTGCCTTTTACCTGCCCATATGCTTGCTTTCTGTGCAGCGGTATCCATCATCTTATTCTACTATTCACTGTCATTGATGGCAAAATGCCTTGTTCTGGAGAGCTGGCAGCATCATCCTGTGCTGTTCACCAAAGACAAATCAACACAAATCTCAAAATCATGTCTCTGCTGACGTATCAGTTGTGAAAGAGAAGTTTGCTAACTAGTGTGGGTTACTGACTGATATCACCTTGCACCGTGCTGGTCTCATCCAGGTCTTGATTTTTACCTAGAAATTGTAACTCATCAAAACTTGAAAGAGCAGCAATACAGGGATATCCCCACCCTAGCCGTTGGCCATACCCTGGGGGGATGTGCTATGACATACTATACTCTATGACATGTGTGAGAATCAGTATGCTCTAAATGCACATTAAAAATTAAAAATGATTGCTTTCTACCTCAGTATCTCTCTTCCAACCACTGGAATATTCATGTTCTCTACTTTTCTCTCTAAATTTGGTTAATTTTATATGAGACCTCATATAAAGCACATAAACAGAAAACTGCAAATTTTCCATTTTTCATTTCTCTCTCCCAACAGGGAAAAAAAAAAAAAAAAAAAAAGGCTCAAAGCCTACAACAAGAAAGACTTAACTCAAACAACAGAAAATGCTTCTATTTATGAAGGCTGGAGCAGGGTTATAACTGCAGAAACTTGTCATCTTGTAGTGCACTTTGCAAACACAAAGCGCATCAGAAGTCAGTATTCAAATGAGCCAACCAAGAAACTATTTAGACCAAAGAAATCTTCTCGACCTCAGCAGAATCTATCTTGAAAGATTTGGCATGTACAAGTCTTATGTGGCTCCAGTACTTCAGTTGCTTCTGGTTGGTTTGTTTTTTTAAAGAGCAAATACAGACATGAAAAATATTTATCCTCAAGAGGAAAGGAAATGGACCATTAATGCTATATGAAAATGTTATTTACAGAGGCATGCCAAAATGCATTATAGGCAGAAAGTCAATGTTTTTTTTATTTGCATTGCAAAAGTAAATATTCTCCAATCAAATGTATTTTGAGTATGCTCACTTTGATTAAAAAAAATTTAAAAAGCCCTTCTTTAATCAAGACTATTTTTTTAGTTTCTCATAACATCTTGTGGCTGGTAAAAATTCAGAGGAAGTAGACTGAATAACAGCAAAAGAATAATTAATAACAAGCATTTTCCCATTTTATCAAATGAGAAGTTTATCACATGACAAGCTTTAGTCTTAAATTCTCTACAATTTAAAGAAAGAACAGCACTTTTTAAAAAAACGCACCATCATTCACCTATAGGTGGATTTTAAAATCAGCTCTTTATTTTTATAAAGATGCAGAAATGCTCCTCTACTTAAGAAACACTCAGAGGCTTTATTACAATACTTAAAAACAAAAAAGTAAAACAAAATGTTTTGTTCTGCCTGGTACTGAATAATGTAGCTTTTTATTGATCTTTACTGGCTTATTTTCACCATTTGGTTTTAAAAGACAACTATAAAAATTACTTCTGTAGCTGAAGAAGAGAGTAAGAAATAGGTACTGGTGCATCATTAAAGAATACAAATGTAAAATACCATGTTTGGATAACTTTTGGTAAATGTCCTTTGCCAGATTCCTCCAGTACTCTTACTACTTTTCTTCTAACATATAATTCATTTCTAATATGATGGTTTGAAACAAACGAACAGAAAGAAACCCCAGACTACACGCAATATCTATTCTTTTCAGATTCAGAAAAACATATTCGCTATAAAATCACAATCCATTTACAGTATCACCACATCCTAAATCATCTTTTTCTTTTTTTAGTCATTTCCTTGTGTGCCCTATGTGGCAAAATTGTAACACCATATATTGAATAGAACAGCTTGAAGACTTGCAAAGGTATTTGTTATTATGTTAAATGACTTCTCTCTTATTCAGAAATGTCCCCAGATCAGCTTATTTTACAGTGCTCATGCAAAGCAGATATATTAGAATTTTAAAAGGAAGGCAGAAAAAAGCCCACAAAAAATCCTTATTTCTAGACTTCCTCTTGCGTCTTACTTAGAGCAATTATATCATTTAGCCTTTCAATTGTAAAGATTGTATTTTAGTATACAATTTAATGTAATGACAATTTATGCTTGTTCTGCTTGCAGAACAAGAAAGCAGATATAACAGATAAATTAATCACTGAAAAAAAAAAAATCACTGCATTCTGCAATTAGAGCTTTATCATTGAACAATGACATTCCCACAAATACTTCTAAAAATCTTAGGTTTCAGGTAGATTAGCATTACCCACCTTGCAGACTGCATTGCTTACACACCAGGAGCTAAAAAGTAGCAAAAGTAAGTACTTAGTCCACAAGGTAATAATGTTGGATGTTACAGATTATCATTTTATAGGGACACAACCTAAATCTTTTGTATTAGGTACAATAAACATATGTACATGACCTCTGCATGCCATCCTTTCTCCAGCTCCGCGAGTTAGGTGCCTGAAATAAATAATCTTTCTCTGAACGTGGAAAAGCAAAGACAAAATAAATACTTCATGAGGTTTGCCTTATTCATCTGAAGATGACTGATACATGAACTGGACCAATAAAGAAACTGATGCAGACTATCACTTCTAAACACGTGCAGTTCCAAGGAAGAGGAAGGTTTGCAGACAGGCTGCAATTCAAAGCAGCATTAGTTTTGGATTCATGTAAATTTTGAACTGATTCCTTAATGAGATTTCTTTTGATTGCTTTTGTCCTTGAATCTTGGATGAAGTTTCAAAACATATGGTGTCTTAATTCCAAGACATCCTAGCCTTGGGAAATTCAGTAGCTGATTCATAAACACCTTTCTTCAGAACAAACAAAAAAAAGTCACCACAGATATTCTTTGGGTAAGCATTTTTTAAAGCACAGCAATACTTCAGTGAAGAAAAATGAAAATTATTCAAATTATTTTTATACAGTAAGGAAAAAAAAATTAAAATAAATGTTGCCAATCAGAATATGAAGATCAAAGAAAAAGCACCCCTGTAAAGACAAAAATTTTTCTGACAAACAGCAGGAAAATACCAAAGCATTTCCATATATATTTGAAATACTTTCTGTATTGTCAAGAATCAACTTACACCAAAGAGGCTCAAAGGTAAATCTTACAGAGTATCAGGCTGCAAAATGCTTAGGTAAACTTGAACTATTCAAAGAAAATTCTGAAAGAAAAAAAGCCAAATAAGAAGTTCGAAAGTGAACAGAAGCCTTATGAAAAGTAAAAATTAAAATCCCATAAAATGAGAGCTAGTAGTAATATACATAACTAACATGATAGTAGTATAAAAAACCAATTTCACTAAGCAAACTCAAATGGTTCCTCACATAGTTGCTTCCAGAACACCAGATCACAATTCAAAATCAAATTATTAGACTACACTTGTTGACATTACTCTTATTCATCACTGTTTGATCTCTCTGCAGAGCTGGCAGTTTGTCCTAAGATATTAGGTCAATTTACTAATTAATTTTCAAAGTTAAAGAAGATGCATTTTTGCAAGAATGTGGGTTTTTTTCTGTTAAAATGAAATGACAAGGGACTCTGAATATGTTTAATGCAGATCTCCCCTAGCCTGGTGTCCTGGGTTCAGCAGCAGCAGTCATTTTTTCTCCTTGGTAGCTGGTGCAGCGCTGTGTTTTTGATTTTGGGCCTGAGCACAGCGCTGATAACACCAGTATTTTCAGTTACTGCTTGGTAATGTTTAGGCTGGCCAAGGACTTTGTGAGTCTCATGCTCTGCCAGGGAGGAGGGGAAGCCGGGAGGAAGGAGAGACAGGACACCTGACCCAGACTAACCAAAGAGATTATTCCATACCACAGCACATCATGTCCAGGGTAGAAAACGGAGAGCAGAGACCCGGAAGGGTGGGGGGGTGGGTGCACGGTGGGGGGTGCACTGCTTGCTCGGGCTTGATATTAGGTGGTGAGCAATTGTATTCTTTTCCCTTGTATTTTCTCTTGTCATTATTATTATTGGTGGTAGCAGTAGTGGTTTGTGTTATACCTTAGTTACTAAACTGTTCTTATCTCAACCTATGGGAGTTGCATTCTTTTGATTCTCCTTCCCATCCCTCCAGGAACGGAGGGAAGAGAGAGTGGGGAGTGAGTGAGAGAGCGACTTCGTGGCTGAGGCTTAAACCACGACACCTGGCTATGAAGTTTTGCCAAGTTTGACAAACTTTTTCAATCCAGACGCATTACAAGTCTCTGATCCTCTAGCTTAAAAGGGGAAAACCTGTTTCTTGACAACTTCATTTACAGAAATAATAAAATTGCTTATATATTGTTCCAAATGTAGTGTTTATTACATTCTTGGGAGTTTGTTGATGCCTATTTATATGGCTCATAATGGATGACCCCTATAGCTCAGTAAGCACAGAAATTCTACAGAAGTGGCCAGAATAAATCTCCAGATAGCTTTATGAACAGAATTCAAGCATGATAGACATGAAGGACTTTAATCTGTAGACAGTCATTGTTTCATGAGTGTGAGCTTGAGATAAGTAGGAGCACAAGCAGTACTCAGGGAAGCACATTGCTCTTGATACTAGTCAGACTTTAGTAGCATACCTTAACAGAGGTTAAGTCAAGTTAATATACCAATTCTTCATCAAATGTAGCTGAGTCAGGAAGAGGCAGCCAGAAGTAGAACTGGATGAGGAAGTTGGAATGCAGTGAAGGCAGCTATACATGATGTGTCTGTGTTTAAGTGCATTTACGAATAGGTCTACAGAATGGTAAAAAGAATCTGAACAATTAACTCTGGTTTATACTTTTTAACTTCTCAGTCATGACAGCACAAAGTCATAATCTATTCCACTGTATTATTTATCCTGACTTAATAAAGAAAACACACATACACATTTTCAGCCTGCAATCAACAATGAAAAAAGAGTTTGAAAAACTAAACTAGGCTTTTTCCAAATTCGTGTGGCTAGTTTTGAGGTCTTACTATACCACCACAGATCTAAGATGCTAATCTAGTTTACAATCTAATGTAATGTACTTCAAGATCTTGATCTTTGAGACATATGCCTATGCTTATTTAATCCTTCCACAGTGAGAAATTTTGTTGCATTAGGTATAAATTAAGTTCAGTTTCCTGAAATTTGTGGAAACTGGCCAACTGATATCAACTACAAGCCATGGTCTTCAATTAGAACTTGCATAGCATACAAAGGTAAACAATGAGCACTTGGGGCTTAGGGGTTTTTCTTTACCTTAAGATCAGGACACTACTTTCAAAAGTAGTGCATCAAACTGCACAGTCTCATTTATTATGTCTTTATCTAATGACCTTTATGTGAGGATATGACATCAGAATTTTAATGATCAGCATGTCATAAGGTTATGCTTAGAGAAATCAAGTTGTCAAAATTCAGTAAAAGAATCACTAACTGCAGATCTCAAGCTATGTCAAGACATGAATTAATTGACTATTTAAGACAGTAAACACTTGCCTGAGTAATTATACATAGTGTAGCAATAAATGTAACCATATTCTATAGAATATAATTGTGATTCATATGTGGGGCCTTACCTTATAGTATATACTTTGGTTAACACACTTAGACATTCATCTGAAGCCTGACAAGCTGGTGCTGTATTTTAATTTATGAAATTATGGTTAAAGGTAATCTGAACAAACAGTTGAGAACTGAAGCAGTAATTACTGGAACCAAGGAAGTGTGGAATGATTAGGGATAAATAAAGTAATTTTCTGGCGGAAGGTGTCGGAAAGGTTCTTAGGGACAATTTTAAATTAATGGACTTTTTTTAACGAAAATGCAGTATTATTATATGGATTAATTTTCCATTAATGTCTATCATTTATAATAATAAGAAAATTTACTATTTGAAGTTATGTAAAATAACATTATATTTGATATATCACCATGAAAATGCAGGACCAAACTTTTTCAGTTAACTGTTCATACAAGCTGGGGCACTAAACTCCGTGATCCTGTAAAGTAACAGGCTTCAGGACTCATAGTTCTGCCTCTTCAATTGCCTTATATTCAATTATAATACATGAGTAACGCACAAAGCATACTGTCCTTAGGACTTAAACCTCCCGTTATGGTCTTTTCATTTTGAAAATAGTATCCAAGGATGATGTACCTTCATTTCTCTACTTGCAAAGCTTCACCAGTGCAGCAGGCCCAGCAATTGTCTATGTGAAGCTGAACTGACATTTAGGTGAGTCATACAGACATTGAAGCTCACATTCTCTGCATTTGCTAAGTGATCAAGATTATAATGCCAGAAAAGACATTTAAAAACATACTGGACACAAGCATCCCTTTCTCTCATGAAGAGCCAACTAAGGAAAATAAATACCAGTGCCACAATGCCAAGGCACCATCCATATTCTCCAAAAAACATTGCCAAAAGTTTATGGAGCCTTGGCAACAGCTGGAGAAGCAATATGTGGATCAGGGTGGCCTCTCCCAAAACCTGGCCAATCTTTTTTTTTTTTTTAAATGCACTTAGATGTGATGATCACTTAATGGCACCTTGACAGGTGCAGTAGAAAATAGAGGTATCCAGTAATGAATAGTCAAGATCTTCATTTGGGTGCTCCTCTCAGAGTGGAGAAAAATCTTACTAGCAGTTTTGTTGGGGCGATGTTGCCTCCAACTGCAACCTTCAGAAACAAAGCAGGTGTTCCCATCCTCCAAGAAAGCAGCAGCAATATCTCAGGGACAAATTAAAGATTTTGTAACAGTACTGTTGCCAGATTTGACACCCTTTTACATACAGAACTGAAAAATATGCATTAAGCAATAGTCTACGCACCCCTAAAACTGGATGCAGGATTTGAGAATGTATTATGAGTAGTATGACTTTCTATGGGACAAGTGGCAACCCCCTTTGAGATACAGCTGTCATGACCTAACCCTTGAGTGGGTTCACATTTCCATTGTCCATGGTAATATAATCTACACTGTGTTCAGGTGCACATTTTGCAGCAGTAATTAACACTTTGATTATTTTATATAGAATGATAGAATAGTTAGGGTTGGCAGGGATCTTAAGATCATCTACTTCCAGCCCCCCTGCCACGGGCAGGGACACCTACCACTAAACCATGCCACACAAGGCTCTGTCCAACCCGGCCTTGAACACCGCCAGCAATGGAGCATTCACAGCTTCCCTGGGCAACCCATTCCAGTGCCTCACCACCCTTACAGTAAAGGATTTCTTCCTCATATCCAATCTAAACTTCCCCTGTTTAAGTTTGAACCCATTACCCCTTGTCCTATCACTACAGTCTCTCATGAAGAGTCCATCCCCAGCATCCCTAAAGGCCCCCTTCAGACACTGGAAGGCTGCTAGGAGGTCTCCACTCAGCCTTCTCTTCTCCAGGCTGAACAGCCCCAATTTTCTCATCCTAACTTCATACGGGAGGTGCTCCAGTCCCCTGATCATCCTCGTGGCCCTCCTCTGGACTTCTTCCACCAGTTCCATGCCTTTTTTTATGTTGAGAACATCAGAACTGAACGCAATCCCACTGTCCATGTCACCCACAAAGATGTTGAACAAGGCTGGTCCCAACACTGATCCCTGGGGGACACCACTCATTACTGGCCTCCAGCTGGACATTGAGCCATTGAGCACAACTCTTTGCATGTGGCCATCCAGCCAGTTCTTGTCCACCGAGTGGTCCACCTATCAAATTGATGTCTCTCCAACTTACAGACAAGGATGTCATGCGGGACAGTGTCAAATGCTTTGCACGAGTCCAGGTAGATGACATCAACTGCTCTACCCCTGTCCACCAGTCCCGTAGCTCCATCATAGAAGGTCACCAGATTGGTCCGGCAGGATTTCCCCTTACTGAAGCCATGCTGGCTGTCACCAACCACCTTGTTGTTTTGCATGTGCATCAGCATGCCTCCCAGGAGAACCCACTCCAAGATTTTGCCAGGCACAGAGGTGAGACCGACTGGTCTGTAGTACCCCGGCTCATCCATTTTCCCCTTCTTGAAAATGGGGATTATCCTTTTCCCAGTAATGGGAACTTCACCTGACCGCAATGATTTTTCAAATATGATGGACAGTGGCTTAGCAGCTTCATTTGCCAGATTCTTCAGGACCCGCGGGTGGATTTCATCAGGTTCCATGGAATTGTGTATGTTCAGGTTCCTAAGACTGTCTCGAACCAGATCATCTCCTACAGTGGGCCCAGGGTCTTCATTCTCACTGTCCCTGCATCTGCCTTCCAAGACTTGGGTGGTGTCGTCAGAGCATTTGCCGGTAAAGACTGAGGCAAAGAACTCATTAAGACCCTCAGCCTTCTTCAAATTCAGGGTAGCCAGTTCTCCTGATAGCTTCTGGAGAGGGCCCACGTTGTCCCTAGTCTGTCTTTTATTTCCAGTGTACCTACAGAATCCCTTCCTGTTATTCTTAACACCCCTAGCCAAGTTTAATTCTAAGTGGGCCTTAGCTCTCCTAACCTAGTCCCTAGCTTCCCGGACAACATCCCTGTATTCTTCGCAGGCCGTCTGACCTTGCTTCCACCTTTTATAAGCCCTTTTTTCCTTCAAATTTTCCTCAGCAGCTCCTTATCCATGCAAGGAGGTCTCCTGGCCCTCCTGCAGCACGTCTTTCTATTTGAATGCATCGC
Organism: Amazona ochrocephala; assembly: GCA_039720435.1. NCBI lineage: Eukaryota > Metazoa > Chordata > Aves > Psittaciformes > Psittacidae > Amazona > Amazona ochrocephala. The sequence goes on from CM077879.1 coordinate 72,450,230, forward strand.
TCCTGAGCTTGCAGCAGGTGATCCTTGAATAGCAACCAACAGTCCTGGTTCCCCCTGCCCTCTAGGGCTATATCCCATGGAACCTTACTGAGCAGGTTCCTGAAGAGGCCAAAGTCTGCTTTCTTGAAGTCCAGGGCAGTGAGCTTGCTGCACGCTCTTCTCACTGTCCTGAGGATTTCGAACTCGACCATCTCATGATCGCTGCAATCAAGGCTGCCCTGGAGCGTCACATTTCCAACCAGCCCTTCCCTGTTGGTGAGGACGAGGTCAAGCATGGCACCTCTCCTTGTCGGCTCCTCAATTACTTGCAGAAGGAAGTTGTCTTCCACACAATCGAGGAACTTCCTGGATTGCTTGTGCCGGGCCATACCATCCCTCCAACATATACTCTCATAGACGTGCACACATCTCTAATTCCTCGTTTGTTCCACATGCTACAGGCATTTGTATAGAGGCATCTGAGCCAAGCTCCATTTGAAGTCGGCTCATTGGCTGGAGCAGCTGGAATATCTCTACATTGCTCTGAATGTTTACTATAGGTGCTGGCCAGTGATTGGGTGTGTTGGGATGGAATGATGCCCCCCTCCCCCAACACATCTAGTTTAAAGCATCCTTGACCAGCCTGGCAAGCCTCCTACCAAATCCACTCTCCCCTTTCTTTGTCAGACCAGTTCCACCAGCCCCCAGTAGACCTGGCCTACTAAGTTGAGTCCCATGTTCAAGGTACCCAAACCCCTGACTATGGCACCACCCTTCTAACCATTTATTAACCTGGCCAATCCTCCTAGACTTTTTAAGGTCCTGCCCTGTATCCTGGAGAATTGACAAAAAGACAATCTGTGCTCCAGAGCCCCTAACCACTTCTCCCAGAGCTCTGTAGTCCTTCTTTATGGTCTCTGGGCTACTGCTGCCTATATCAGTAGCACCCACATGGATCACTAGAAGTAATAGTCAGTGGGACTGACTAGGCAGCTTCTCGGCAACATCCCTGATCCGAGCCCCTGGGAGGCAACACACCTCCTTTGAGACTGGGCCAGGCCAACAGATGGGTGCCTCTGTGCCTTTCAGCTTAGAGTCCCCGACTACTACGACCCGCTGCTTTTTCCTGGCAGCACCAGTAGTGATCTTCTTTACCAGTGCATCAGCTGGTTGCGCCTGGTGGGAGCGCTGTTGCTCATCATCCCCCTGCAGGATAGCAAAGCGGTTCTGGGTGGGGACAACAGACGTAGGAGGAAGCCCCTTGCTTTTAATTGTCCTCTTCCTCCTTTTTTTGTTGTTTTTTTCTGTTACCTTTTCCCAGCTTCCTGGGTTAGCAGCCTCCTTTCCTGCATGAGTGAGAGTAATCGCTTGAGGCCTCTGCACAGTCTGGCCCTGGAGCAAGCAGCGCTGCTCCCCCTCAGCTTCCCTGACACCTTTCAGCCTGGAAACAGCTTCCCGCAGCTCTGCCACCTGCTGCAGGAGGACCTCCACCAGGGAGCACAGAGTGCAGCCCTGCCCATCGTGCACCCTCCTCTCAGGGGACCAGTGCAGGCGCTCTCTACACCCCGAGCTCTGCGCTGCAGCCTCCCCTCTCATCGGCTCTGTCTGCGTGCCTACACTGGCTACCGCCAGGGCAGCCAGAGCAGAGCTCCCAGACCAGATCCAGGCCATACGGCGGGTGCTCACCATCCCGCTCACCTGCCCGTGCAAACTGCCTCGAACCCGCCCTGGTCGCTGCACTCCCTGGGGCAGGTTTTTACCCAGTCAGGGTGGTGCCGCTCCTCCTGGCACCGCCCCCTCTGAATCAGCTGCTCGCGTCCGCTGAGCTGCCGGCTCCTGGGCGAGCCCTGTCGAGGACTTGGGGCTCTCTCGGTGCCTGTTGCTGCTCCGAGTTGAAGCTCCTGGACGCCGAGCCTCCCCCCGATCAGGCGCTGCAGTCATCCTCCCTCGAGCTAGTCACCTCAGCAATGAATGCTTCCTGCGGCGTTCAAAGAAACTGAAGCAAATTAAATGGTTTAATTCAGTGAACTGGATTTAACCTGATTCCATCCTTGTGACGTTGATTGTAGATGATTTGTAACTACTCTGGGAAAAAACAAACAAACAAACAAACAAACAACAAAAAAAAACAACAACAACAAAAAAAACCCACAAAAACAACAAAAAAAACCCCACCATAATTTGCATATAAAAATATATATCTGAGATGCTTCCAAAGTTCAGAAACTGGATTTGGTTCATAGAAATTTTGTAGTAGGAAAAGAGTATCTAATCTGACCTGCTGTATAACTAAAACAAGGCATGATCTGCGTTCCGATCCCTGTTCTGATTCAACCAGCATATACTCAATCATGCCTTCAGAAATGTAAATGTCAACTATTTTCAATTCCTACATCCGAAAAATGTGCCTAAAATTTTCAAGGGGAATATTATTTCTAGGAGATATTGGCATTAGTATTCCTTATCTTGGATAGAAATCAACTTGCAAGTTGGAGTTGCAAGATCAATTCCTGGTAATTTTGTCTGTTTTACTGTCACATGCCACAGATATAACAGATTGTGCAGACAAAAATCATCATAATTCCTGAAAATTCTTTCATCCTGCATCTGACAGGGAAACTGCCTTCTAAAATGAAACTCTGCTACTTGAGTGCTACTAGAATAATAGTTCATAATGTATTTACAGATCTCATTCAGGCCCCTCAGTCTGACACAATGCCACATCTTGATGTCCAATGCTAAATAATAGCTTTGTATTATTTAGCTTTCTACTATTGCACAATGTATCCACTGGCATACTGCTTCCTTGAACAAATGGCCTTTTTCAAATCTGATATAATTCCACTGTCATTGTATTTTAGACATTAGCTGTACACATTCACCAGAAGTGGGATGCCTAACCACCAGAAAAGAAGATACATGCAAATCAATACTTGTAGGACACAGGTTTTTGCTTGCAGCTCCATCTGGTTTTGTCTTGTCACTGCCACGAGTCTCACCATGCTTCTCCTACCACCTTCATTCACCTGTACCTTTTTCTCTCAACTGGCAGATTCTGCTTGCTAGTGCAGTTTTGTTTCCCCTCAGGAGAACAGCAACAAAAAGACAAAACCAAAAGGCTGTAAAATATCCTTGCTCCTGCTTCTGCTGCAGTAAGTTGCAGCCCACTTGATTACAAGGCAATAACAATCTCTTTTACAATATCTCATCTTTCACATGCTTATAAAGGAATGTATTTCAGATAGAAACTTTCTGGACATAACTGGTAGCACTGCTATGAAATAATCTACTAAATACTAGAGCCATAGAACCATTTCAGCTGCTCTGAAGCTAATCAATGGATATGCCCAATAGCACCATTTCTCTTGGGCAGGATTGTCACTAATGAGCAGGAATACTGGTGTGATGCTATGTCCCTTTTTTTCTGTGCTCTACTGCAGAAAATATAATCGGTAAAAAAAAAACACAGATGTGTGATGTCCCGAAGTTCCAGCAGCTCCTATTTATCAATACCACTACTAGGGCAATAAGCTTTAATTTTCTTTAATTCATGAAGCAAATCAGATTGGCCAGTGTCCAATTTTAGAACAAGAGGAGTGTGATAGTAGCTGAAAGCCAGCTCACTGCATCAGAGTACATTGTGTTATGCTAAACCTGAACTAAGAAGATTTGGTCTGAAGTTATGAAAGTGAATCAATTCTCTTAAAATTTCCTACTAAGACTTAGTACAGAGGAAAAGAAAATCCTCAATATAAACAAAATAGAAAGCCCTCCCTGCCACATTAGAAGACTAAATGCATCTGATTGATTGATTTAAATAGTTTTAAATTACATTACGTGTATAGCACTTCTGGCTTTTAGATAGTATTTGTGTATGGTTTTAAAAGGTTAGGCATGAAAAGATGCTGAACTTGATTTTAATTCACTGTGGGAAGTCTTGCTGCAAGATGAGTGGGGTGACAAACAATTGACTTATTATAGAGCTTGAAAAAGTGAAACTGAAGGAAAGCTTGAAGATATGATTAAGTTGCCAAAGTTTGTGGACTCAACAGTGTCTATGGGCAATCTATCATAATCCAATTTAAACCCAATTCATACCAATTTGAAGTGATTTCTTTCTCATATAAAACTAAATCAATGGAATCTTCAACTAAATTAATAGAAGTGTCCATACAGGAAGTTGCATAGTTTTAACCAAATAAACTCTAAAAATGGTATTCAAAAAGCAATGCAGCTCATGTGAAAGCGAGTGATAAGATCATGTGCTGATGAATAGCAATAACAGACACTGATAAAGGGAGACTTCTTTGATCAGTGTGCATTCAAATCTATTCTAGTCTCAGATATGCAGTAGTGGACCTAAATGCTATCCCTGTTCTTTGAAGTCATTGTGCAAAACTCGTTGACATTGCTAAGGACAGCGGTAGGCCCTTGCTATTGATTGCTTCTGCCAATACATGTCTACAGGCAGGCTCCCAGTAACCGAACGCAAACCCGGTTTTTAAGAATAACTGGCTAAATAATGGATGAACTATGACACACACACATTGTGTTTGTACACAGTGAAACCTCTGAAATTTCATCCGTAACTCAATTAGGCTGTTAAAATCTAACTGGATTAGAGCAAGTGAGTATTCCTTATTGGGCTTAATTCTTACAAAGGCTGTCAATTGAATCCTCTCTCTCCTATTCTACAATTCTGGACTTCCTTGTGTATCAAGGCTTGCAATTTCCAGGAAATCTTCACAGATGATGGAATGCTGTAGTATTGTCCTCTCATTACCAGAGTTCCATCCCAGATGGCTTGGCAGTAGCGTTCCTCCAGGTCCTGCTGTCAGATACGAGCTTCATCTGAATTACCTTCATTGCAGGGTCTTGGACACCTTCCTACCCATCTCTCCTACACATAATATCTTCTTCAGACATTTGTTCTCACTATACCTCACCCCACTGAAGCATAATGGGGACAGCTGTCTTCACCATTAATGAGACAGGATGAACAGATGTGGGGGAAGGAGCCACTTGCAGTATGACTAGTAGTCTAAGTTCAGAATAGAGACACAGAAATTACAGTATGCTCCAATATGTGGTGGATGCTCACAGAAGTTATTTCACATACCCTTAGGTCTTTGTGAGTAAATCTACATTACAGTGCACCAAGCCAATTGTTCTCATTGCTTAGAATGAATTTCTGGGTGCTTTAATTAATTCACCCACAGCATGAGCACCACTGTGTTTGATGCGCACTCATTCTTGAAAAGCTTACGCATATAATTACTAGCATGAAACAAAGACTGTTGGACTGATAGAAACATTGGACTAGAAACATGAAGGAAAATAGAAAAGTAGAATTTTAGTGAGATAGGCAAATCTAACTTGAACTCTTTTTGGCAGAAACTGTCATCATAGCAGAAATATATATACATACATATATATATATTATTCATTTCCCTGAGTCTCCCAAAGGCTTTGTGGGTTGAAAAATGTCTCTTTTTAGCTTCAAGCTTTACCTGGAGTTGTATTTAAAAATTATGTCTAGTCATATTTTTACTTGTGGGCTTAAGAACACTTGGGGCAAACAGAAAAGAAGAAAATCACAGTTTTCATTTGCTTTTGTTCTTGAAAAACTGGTTTATGTACCCTATGCAGCGAGATGAAAACCAAAAGGAGGAAAAATTAAATCACATCAATAAAATACACAGGCACTTCACTGACTTGCCCAATAAATGTGCTATTTCAGATAAATGGGAAATGTGTACATTCTCTTACTGTACTTCTTAAATATGAATGGCTTTTTCTCCATTCTCTCTAAATTCTTATATATCAGGGTATAGCCTTCTAGCTAGTTTTTGTGACATGGCTGCAAGCTTTTTCCTTCTGTGAATTCCAGACTTTCCTGAAATCAGACAGCAGGAATTCAGTTTTCCTGCATTACCAGTTTCAGTACTTCATCAATCTGATCAAACTCCTAATTTGTACAACTAGTATGTTTTTGTGTGAAAAAGTTAATATAACCCTGGTTTGGCAACAAAAAAGCACATTCCTACCGTTACCAGGAAAGTAACTGCTTTCAGTCAAGCATATTCATGTAAAGATTTTGGTCAAATCTTCAATGCAGAACAAAGCTACTACAGAAAGTTAAAAAAGTCAAACTAAACCTGAATTAAAAAAAAATTGCAGAGAGCATTATCAAGAAACACAACCATATGATGATGTGCTAATGGTTTAAATTATTGCATTTATTTTTTCAGTTAAATCTCTGTATATAAACTCAACAAGACAAAGCTGTATAAAAAAAAAAAGAAAAAAAGACACTTTGATCTCAAATTCAGATTAAAGACTTGCATGCTGTACATCTTAAGCAAATGGGTAGTAACTAGCAGGATATTCAAAGATATCATCTACTTATCCCATGACTTCCTGAGTTTTTTCCCTTTACACAGAACAATATTTACTGAATCTATGACAAACTGATTTCAGGTCAGTTACTGAGACCTCATCTGGAATGTACCAATTGGAAAGGAATGTGTATACGAGTGTCCCAAAACCCAGATGATTGCCTTAATCAGCAGGCTACATAATTAAGCCTATATTTCTGGGTTTTCATGATAATTTGGAACTTAGTGTTGCAGTGTTCTCTCCAATAAAGAATAAAAATAAATATGGAAAGCTCAGTATTGTATTCCATGTGGAATTCTTCTTTGCAGCCAAATCTGTCTACATTTGCTTTGCTGTTGCTAGCAAAATCTTTACTTAAGAAATACACTAGCTATTTCTTTAATGCAGTATTTCACACTCAGCAATACCCTACAGAAATCCAGGCATTCTTTGGAGAATTATAAAAGAGAGAACAGGCACAAATGAACAAAAGGGGTCAAGCTATCATGAGGATTTTTAGGTACATCTCAGAGAACAAAATCTGTACAAATGGGGGTAAACAAACCCTTCACTGTGGCAGGTCCCTCAAAAGGTTCACCACCTCTGATTCACGGTGACAAACTCTTATGGATCTTTTTCCTGTGTTCAGCACTACAGTAAAATCCCAAATAAATATCCAATTTAAGAGCAAACTAGTGTCAGCTGCCAATCAACACAAGTTCTTATTTACTATCTATCCAATTTATTCTCTAAGAAGAGCCCCAGCTGTAGTTTGCCTGCTCGCTTTATTTTGTATTTTTCTTACGTGGCTGCAGCTTGGTTTTACATGTTTCTTTAGAATCCTCAACGAAACTGTTGCAGTCTCTTCACATACTGCACAGCACATATGCAATACAGTGGCTTCTGTTGGTGTTTCAGAGCTATTCATTACTGTCATCATTTCAGCACACTGTGCTGTTACTGCAGGCTGCCAACTATCGTTTTTCATGTGTATAGATTTTATGCTTAAAGAAAGACACCTACTATTGTTATTTAATAAAATGACTATAATAATATTACCTTTCATTTATATAAATCCCCTTTCATCCACAAGTCTTAAAATACTTTATGATTTTTCTTTTTCCTTTGGATATAATGCTGCAGATTGTTCCACCTGCCACTGAAAAAACAGTTCCTTTTAACATGCAACCTATCTGCTTAGCAGCACAAAGCAGCATTACACCATTTTGAACTTGTCTATATGACTACATCAGCTACAAAAGATAGCATCACAAGCATCCCAGTGCAAAAATGCCACAAGGCAATGTTAGAAGGAATCAGTATGGGCCAATTTGCTGCTCCTATGGTCACTGCTACCAAGAAAATAGGACCACATGTCTGTTGACCCATAATAGCAGGTTTAAGGGGAAGTCTGAGGCACTGCTTGTAAAAATGGATGAAAGGAACTGAACAATAAAGAGAGCAGTGTCTAAGATGCTAAGGTGCCTTTTTAATAATTATTATACCCAAAAAGCCTAAACACACAAACAAGAAATGCACCAAGCTTGAATTTAAAGATCTGGGGAAAAAGCAGATGAGCTACTTAGCATAATGCAAATTAAAACCACTGTTATTGTCTCCCTCACTCCCAACTAAAAGAAGGTCCTGACACTGTGAGAATTTGTTCTCTATTCAACTTCATGGCCAAACTAATGATTTATGGTGAAGTTCTTTCTTTCACATTAACTGGACTTACACCTTTTGAATGCTTTGATTGAAACTCCATGTCAGTACCAAGTATCACTATTTTTATTAAGTGCTGTAGTGAAAAAGGAAAGGGAAAGGAAAAGAGATGAGATCACATTATTTCCACAGAAGATATGGAAACACTATGAGGCAAAGTCTACTTTGTCTAGTCTCCTTATCACCTACGGTTAGAATATCAGCTGTTTCTTGGGAGTGTCACTTGCACTGTGACACACTGACTTTGAAAATGCTGCTCACCTACGAAACAGATGTAGGGCTGCTTGAGCTTAACTGTAAAACTAATTAAATTTGGGATGCTTTCCATCCAAACTCATTCTCTACCTAACAGCTAGGAAAAAAACATTTTTCTAAGTGTGCGTCCAACATAGAATCATAGAATCAACTGAACCCTTGAAGCGATGTATGCACATCAAGGACAGCACATGACCCTAAGTTTGTCTGAATCTGTTTCTGTTCAAAAAGGCTGTCATAGTATTGGTCCCATTCTTATCTCTTGCAGATAGTAGTCCAAATTCTTCCCTTTTACACAAGTCCAATCTCACATTGATTTCAATGGGTTTCAATGGAATAACTGAAAAGAGAATTTGGCCCGTAATCTCTGACTTTATCATATAACTAGTAAGTGCTTGGCTAAGACCAGATTTAAAGATAGCCTGGGGGGATAAGTCAAGGACTCAAAGCACTTTTACTGAAACCAAAATCTCCTGCCTTCAGGGAAAACACAAAACAAAACAAAATGCCTTTAAAGGACTATATTCCCAGGATGGAGGGGGGGAAATCCTTAACTAATATGCTGATAGCATATTTCTTGTCCTTCATCAATAAGAGAAATAAGAGGGGATACTTATGTTCTAGAAGAGAATTAATTTTTTTCTCTTTTAGTTTTCTTTCAAAAAATTGTATGTGGGTGTACTTGATTGTCTTAGCAAAGGGAATGCATTCTGCTTTTTTTTTTTTCAAGTCCTACATTAATATAATTGGAAATAGCAAGTACCTCCATACAGATTGATCTACAAAGATTTCCTTTTGACTTCCTTTGAGTTGCCTGACAAAATACATGGGTCTAGTTTCTGTTGCAGGCCTTTCCATGATGCAAGTTAAGCAGCCTGTGAGCCAAGGGATGAGACCTTTTTGAAGCTTGAGTTGTTGAGTACACCAGGCAGACTCCTACAGCCCTGTGACCTTCACTACCTGAAGCAACAGTAAGTTCAACTGCTTGTTCATGATGGAGGAGGTGGCTTATTAGCCCCTGTTCCATTCACCAGTCTTTCTCCCTTGAACTGGACTCAGATTTGTGAGTTAGCAAGAATCAATCCCCAGGAGCAGAAGTCACCAAATAACAAGGACTTGACTAGATTTCACAGCAATGTGGCTGCTTGCTGCTGGCTTTGTGGGAGGCCACCCTTCATGCTTAAAAAACAAAACAGAAAAGGAAAGAAAAGTCATGCACTTCTTCACTCTCTGAATTCCTTTGTCATACGTAGCCACTTGGTTTGTATTATAAAATATTATGAGGCAAGAAAAACAACTGTGATTTCTATCCAGCCTGGATATGAAGACCAAGAAAGTTCACAACCACATTTCCAGATTTTAGGAAGACTAATTTTAGCAATTGCAGCAGATAATCTTACTCATGAAGTAAACAAACAGCGTCTTGCCCAAGCAACCTCAAAACCCTAATGTAAAGGTAACTGGGAAATTAATTGCAAATGGTAATTCTGCAATAATTTTTCTAATAAATTACCTTTGAAAGTTAAAACGAATAGGGAAATACTAAGAGCACAGGATCAGTGAATTAAAACAAGTCCCAGGAGTAACGGGTAACTCACAGCCACTTTTGCAAGCTTTAGTGTATTTAGATTTTTAGTTTAAATTATACCTCTGGAAAGAAAAATCTATCCAGGGTGTAGCTGCCTGCAGAAATGTATCTTATGGAGAATGCTACTGGAAGCTTTAAGCTTGCAGAAGCCCCAGCCCTACTGTCTCACTGCTCTCTGAAGAACGCATGGACTGGTGCCACAGGACCAAGCGCCAGCTGAAGGTCCCCTGTTCCCTTTCTAATTTACCTCAGGACACACTGACAGTCCTGATACACATTTAATTAACAGCTGTGGCTCTTACAGATGCCACACTCCAACTTGTTTGTTACTGCCCCTCTGCCGGAGGTTATCATCTTCTCAGGAGAATGTTACAGAGCTTCTTTGTAATCAAGCACTTCAATTAAATCCATTGTCCCTGGCCCTGAGAGGTGAGATTGTGGACTTTGCCTTTAGGGCAATGCCCTGACTACAGTGGAAGTGGCAGCATCCAGGGCAGTAACAAGAAACAAATGGCAGCAGTTTAGTTCACCATAGATGCTTCCTAGGCATAAATGTCCAAGCAACCTACAGCTTTGGTAGCTTTTGTTACCATCCTTAAGTTACACATCATAAACTGTGAATAAAAAGATGTAATATGTGTCTGCAGTTTCTCCTGCTCTCTTCTCCTAACCCTTCCTTCCTTTCCTCTGCAAGTGTTGATCTATACAGTTAAAATCAGTAATGACTGTTAATATCACTGAGAGAGGGAACATTTCTGTGCCTTCTTTGCTGACTAGTTGAGCAGCGTAATAAATCTACTTGTTTTACAATTGTGTGGTATGGACTTTGAAAGCTATTCCTGAAAACAATTTCTACAAAAATTAAACAATTCCAACTTTTCCCCATATGCAGCATCAGACTTGCTGCACAATTACAGGCAACTGCACCCAGCCAACACTGTTAAATTGAGGACTTCTCTTTTCCTGGCTCTGCTACTGCTGGACAGCTTATGTTCCCACTGCTTTGCCTCCATCTGTGCTAACGACAGAATCCTTTTCGATTAAAATGTTGCAGAGTTATACTGTGAAAGTTCATTTGAATTATGCACTTTCTTCACTTAGAAGTATTCTTTCTCTATTTGGATGTAAGATATAAGCATCTGAGCTATGCCTCCGGCCTGAGTTATTTCAATGAAAGGGGAAAAAAATAAATAGATATTCTAATTAATGTACAGTTTTTCAGGCAAGAGGAAACTCTGGAGTAGGCTTTTCCTGTTGTGTACAGCTATATATCAATTTCAGATTTCAGAGCTTTATGAAATACAAAAAATAAATTAGAGTCTCACACACATATCTACTCAAATGGGACACAGAAGAAATGGTATCTAGGTAAGTAGAAACAGAGGTTCTAAACATTGAAATTACTGTCTTTCATGAAGAAATCTCAGGTTGCTTTGGTCTCTACACAAAACCTACCTTTTTTTTTTTTTTTTTTTTTTTCTTTTTTCCTTGTTATTGTGAGAAATGTATAGCACAACTTCTGTGTTCTCAGTGAGTCTGACTACTGTGTTGTCATTCAAGGTTCTAATGAAAACATGATTAACTGCAAAGCCACATTTAGCTATGTTTTACAGCAGGCAAGAAACATCTTTTGTCATAGTAAAGACTGTAAAATCTGTTTCCCTGTTAAAGGAGAAAGCATAAAAAGGTAACATATTAAAGTAGAGATTAAAAAGGAAATTACAAGAGGAAATTAAGAATTAGTAATCAATTAGACCATAATTGGGAGATAATTAACTAAATTAAGGAGTTTAGGATGTACATTATATGTTTTATCTCAAACAATAGTTCTAGTTCAAAATCTAATGTCATTAAGCATTTTTGTAATTCTCAGGGGTGCATTTCAGGTTTTGAAGGGCCGAAGTTTGCATTTTCAGCCTGGCATTCCACCTAAATGCCCCTGTGTTCGAGAATAGTGAAATCAGAGAAGAGCTAGATAGTTCTTGGGAACTGTTCAGAATCTGGGGAATGACGCAACACCTGCATTGAAAAAACTTCCGTTCCCAGTCTCTTCAGCAAAGGGAACAAGAAACTGATACTTTGTATTAGTCTCACTGAAAACAGAGCATACCAATGCAAGAGAGGGAGACAGAAAACATAGGGATTCCTGACACTTTTAAACATCAGAACATGTTCATGACTGAATTGTGTTTCAGGGGCAGAGTTGGAATAGTTCTTTATCTAAACTGCTCCTTGTATAGATACTTACAGGAAGGGTTACTTTAAAAGGCTGACACAAAGCATGTTAGGCAGGTTTCACAGAAGTATTCTTTTACTAACATCCAAACATTTACTGATAAAAGCAATAAGACTCTATTTGTTTTCATTGGTCTTCAGAGTTCTAGCCACTCAGATCTAACATTTACTTGCAATATGCATTATTTAGTACTTGAGTTGGACTGTAAATGTACAACTAGAGTAGGCATTATGCACAGCTCAGAGCTTGTGAGTCTAAGTTAGCCATGCTAACTTAGATCAAGTTCCTACCCTTTTGCAAAACACAATACTGCATCCACAGAGGAAGAAAAGGTCTGTTTGTAACAACCCTTTGACACTGTACTTCAGCTATTCCAAAGCAATACATTTTTCAAGGAGTAAATTTAGCATTCAAATTCTTAGGCATTAATTAGCCTCTCTGCCCATTATTTTTATCTGATATGAATCTTTCTTAGACTATAAAGCTAAAGAGTAAAGCCTGATTAACAATAAAAAATGAGCATATACTACTTTGTGATAAAATACTTCTCTCTTCAATGAGTTTAAACTTGCGCTTATGTTTGAAGACTGATGTCACATAACTTCTGTTCAACCACTGAGCAGCATCGTTATATTCAGTAGGTACTGCTTGGAGCCATAGACCAGCATCATGAAAACTGTCTCCTGCTGATAAAGAAGACTAAGTAGTTTATGGGAAGTTTCTGGGAGGAAACCTTAGAAAGAAGTCTCCAACAGTTTTCATGAAAAAAACAGAGGCAAATGTTTTACTTTTGTTCTATATTTGTTTCCTTTCTCTCTCTCTTTCATCAGAAGGCTGAAGTACAAGAGAATATATATGATACATAATATAAATAATCCTTTGTTTACACGATATTAATTACTTGGATGGGAAGAAATTTGTATGGGAGCCATGAGAGTCAACCAATAAAACACAATAATCCTCTAAATAAATATAACTACATAGCAATAAATAGCAGCAGCATACAATACAGTAGAATAGGAGGAGTAGAATAATATGTTCAATTGTAAATCACTGTGCATGGAAATTTAGGCAGGCATAATACAATTACCCAAATGGAGGTCAAATGCAATTTCACAGAGTGAATAGCAGACTATGACCATGTATCTGTTAAATTTTTATTTTATTTTTTTTTTTATTTCAGAGTGATCTAGCCATTATTTAGCATTTTGAAATATCTTTCATCTTTCACATGCTATTCTGATGAGCACAATTAATTAATTTAGCACTTGATTACAATTTGCATAATTTTAACAAAGAACAGTTTACTTAATGTGAGAAGTTTTTGATTCTGTTCCTACTCTTCAACTAAAATGGGAAAGATGCAAAGTAAACAGAGACTATTAATCCTAACACTCAGCTGAGATCACCTCAAAACACTAGTTATAATCTGAAATAGATAAGTTTGCTGGTGAGAAGCAGTACTATGAAATATAAGTAACAGAGATATGACATTACATTCTAATTAAATATAGATATATGAGGAAAACTTCAGAGATATATGACTTGCCTATAAGTCATGCATCAGATATAAGAAACAAAACAAATTAAAATGGAAAAGCCCAGTTTTTAGCTTTCAAATTTATACCAATGACCTCAGCAAGGGTTGTTTTGTGATCAGTGTTGAGTTGAGCCTCACAAAACTGAGAATCTTGCTCTTTACACCCTTCTTCATGCTTTGTAGCTTTTATTTGCTACCTACATGCTTCATTGATATTTAATTATATTCATGCTTCATTGATATTTAATTATATTCAGACTTTTATTTTTCTCCCTTTCATTGAATGTGTTGATTTTGTAGTACATACAAGAACAAATAAACAAACTGTCCTGGCTTTTTGAAAGTGTGAAATTTCATCACCACATTGATTCAGAGCCAGAAAGAGAACTCTAACCAGAACTGCTGGGGTCAGTTTTACCTCACAGATACCACTGTAGACTAATCAACATTCATGGGAATATTTCTACCACTTCACTGGCCAGTTTCAGTATTAGCTTTCAAAACCAACTTAAAAAACAAACAAAAAAGAAGTAATTTTGAAAATTAGACTGTTTAACCTGTCTTTTAGAGGCCTCATATACATACCTGAATCATGATACCCAAAGCACATGTTGTGGTTTAAGCCCAGCCGGTAACTCAGGACCACACAGCTGCTCGCTTACTCCCCACTCTTCTTCCTTCCCCCACTCCTGGAGGGGTAGGGAGGAGAATCAAAAGAATGTAACTCCCACGGACTGAGATAAGAACAGTCCAGTAACTAAGGTATAACACAAACCCACTGCAGCTACTACCAATAATAATAATGACAAGGGAAATAGCAAGGGGAGAGGCAGGGCTCTTCTAATAGTGATCATAATATTTTCCACTTACATCTTGTAGAAAGGGATTAGTATTCCTTATTACAGACGTTGGAGTAAAATCAGCTCTTCCACTCTGTCTGGGAACCTGCTCACCAGAGTCTGAAACTGCACCTTTCATAGGATGATAATCCTTGACCTTTGTTCTCAAATTTATGCACCCATTCCTCCAGAACGGCTAGGTTTTTCATCCCACTTCATCATGTCTTCTCTGTGATCCCGCAGGTAAAACCATAGAGTGGCCCATGGTGTGTATATCCTACATCTTCTCTCTCAGGCAGGAGGGCAACTTCTGTTAATAGCTGAGATGTGGGTTGGTACACGTGGGGAGCTGGATAGATTGGATAGGTCTTTTTTCAATTGTTTGAGCTCCTGGGACAGTTTTTCCACAGCTGAATGATGGAAGGGGTGAGATTGTCTTCGAACTCTTGGAGTTGACGAGTCACTTCATCCACTGTTGGTGGTGCTGCCTCACTCCAGGTAATTAATGTCAATGAGTGGGCATATGATGATGGCGCACTCTGTGTAAGTTTCCAACACAGGGGTCATGTACATTCAACTTCATCTGGATATACAGGTGCACTCCCAGCATCTGGCCTATGGCAGATCATCTCTAGAATGGCTGATTCCCTCAAAGACTGGGTGTCTCTCTATCGTGGTCCACTTGTCTGAGTGACTCATATCGTCATTCTTATTCAGAAACTTATCCTTCGCAGCTGCCAAGAGCTGCCCCCAAAGGATGAGGGACTGTTTCTCTTTTGCAATTGTTTTGTCAATTCCCCCTTCCCTAGCAAGTGATCCTAGCTGCTTGGCTTCCTACCTTCTAGTTCGTGACCGTCGGTGCCATTGACCCAGCATCAGAGAAACCAGATGATGGTGTGCTCCCCTGGTTGGTGCATAAAGTCTTTTCACATATTCTGCAGCTCAGTTGAAATCTAGGACCGAGAAGTCACCTCTTACTCTTCCTCTGATTCCTGTAGTAATAACTGTGGTTCAGATGCCATCCCCTCTAGTACATGCATCGGGTCTTCATCTTTCTTCACTGACTGGATTGCTCTTTGTGGGTCTTGTTTGCTTTTCTCCTTGCTTATAGGGGCAACCGATACCGGCACAAATTGGTCCTTTGATTTAGCCTCAATGTCTTTCACAGGGGTTGGGGTGGTTGCAGTGTCTTTCACTGTGGTTGGAGTGGCTGCACTGTCTGTTGTCAGGTTTGGTGTAGCTGCTGTGCTTGGGGATTGAGTAACTGTGTTGTTTGTTGCTGTGCCATCAGATCCAGAGAATTCTTTTTCCCCTTGAAGGTGCTGGACAATGTTGAGCAGGGCTGTGTAGGCATAGGCCAAGCCCCAGAACATTGCCATGATTTGTCCTTTGCTTGTATTGCCAGAACAGCAGCACACCTCGTTTAACTGTTTTGCTAGTTTTTATGGATTTCGCACTTGCTCAGTGGAGAAGTTCCAAAGCACTGGAGGGGCCCACTGGCCTAGATACTTGCCCATACTATCCCACACACCCTGCCACTCATAACTGTCCAGTCTTACGGAAAATCTCTTGGTGATAGTCTTGTATCATTGTCTAACCCTAGATAAGACCAGAGCCTGGCCCTGCTTAACTTCTGAGATCAGATGAAATAGGATGTTATCAAGGTGGGACGGCAGCGGGTAAAACACATGCAGTATTTGTGGCAACATGCTGATCCCCAGCACAAGTAGCAGACAGGTTTCAAGGGTATCCAAAGGCCATTCAAAACCTTTAGAATTCGCAAATGTTGCTATAAATAGCCTGGTGGGGGAGAGGAGGGTGTGAGGGAAGGTTTCCGTCACAGGTTGACCACCCGAGGAGGAAAAACAAGATGTGCAATTGCTAAAAATTCCAATCACATGCCTCCCAAAGTATAGAGGTGATGACCAACCATGCTGAGAACGCATACCAGACCAGTTTCATGATCAATGAGTTTATTGTATTACAAGTCATTACTGTGAAGTACAGAAAAACAAGAACCTTAGCCCAAGCCTCCCAGCTGATAAACATTAAAATAGCAAATACTGGGTGCAAGTAAGGTATGACATGCTGAAACTCTGAGACAAAGCACAACAACTCTGACAGCAAATAGATAAACATTGGGACAAATGACTGTTAACCTGAAAAAAATGAATGCTTATCACAAATACGATTAGACACACTCTGGTCAGATCTGTCTCTGTCTCAAGCCTTTGGGCCCCCCATTGGGCTACAAAAAGAGCTGTCACAGTTTAAGCCCAGCCAGTAACTCAGAACCATGCAGCCCCTCGCTCACTCTCCCTCTTCTCTCTCTCCCCTGTTCTCAGGGGCTGGGGAGGAGAATCAAAAGAATGTCACTCCCACAGGTTGAGATAAGAACAGTCCAGTAACTAAGGTATAACACAAACCACTACTGCTACCACCAATAATAATAATGATAAGGGAAATTACAAGGGGAGAGAATACAAAGTGAAAAGGGAAGAAGGAAAAGAAAACAATAAACCCATGTGATGCACAGTACAATTGCTCACCACCCACTGATTGATACCCAGAATAAATCCAGCAGCAACCTGGGCATTCTGGTAACTTCCTCTAGTTTAAATACTGGGCATGACATGCTGTGGTGTAGAATACCTCTTTGGCTAGTCTGGATCAGGTGTCCTGTTTCTGCTTCCTCCTGGTTTCACCTCCTCCCTGGCAGAGCGCGAGACTTGGAAGGTCCTTGATTGGAGTAAATATTACAGAGCAACAACTAAAAACATGGATGTGTTATCAGTGTTGTTCTCAGGCTAAAGTTGGAAACACAGCATTGCAACTACTAAGAAGGAGAAATGTAACTTACAGCTGAACCCAGGACAAGGCACGCTCAACACAAGTAGTTATAACTTGAAAAATATAACGTTTATCACAGGAAATGACCTAAATGTTTCATCACCTTTAAAATCTTTAGTACTATCCCAGTAAATTCAGTACTTCATTATTAAGACACTGGGTTGTATCAATGCTACCTCCTCCTGACATTTCTGCTACATACCTGTCTAATTTTGT
Organism: Amazona ochrocephala; assembly: GCA_039720435.1. Classification (NCBI taxonomy): domain Eukaryota; kingdom Metazoa; phylum Chordata; class Aves; order Psittaciformes; family Psittacidae; genus Amazona; species Amazona ochrocephala. The sequence goes on from CM077879.1 coordinate 72,467,833, forward strand.
TAGCTTAATGAACTTGTTCCCAGCTCAATCCCACAAGTACAACATGGTCTCTGTTTTTAAAAAAAAAAAAAAAAAAACAAATTAAAATAAGATTCAGCTGATACAGATTTTAGAGTCATTCATCTATGCAACAGTGAGTGACTTACTTTGGCCAGGGATCAACAATGAGCAGCAGTGTGGAGCAACTTTTTCTGCTACAGTGCTTTTCCCTTGTGAAAACTGTAAACCATTTTAAAATACTGCTCAGTTTCATTAGTTTAAAAAGTTCTTTGAAAAATATTGACTATGCTCACCAGCTATTCCCTGGGTAGGGATATATATGCTGTACCCCTGAAAAACAATTAGGACAAGCCATTGATACGCAGATATATCTGGCTTCATTGTTTTCTGAGGCCATCCCAAAATTAAACATTTTTTTCTTTCTGCATGGAGACAGATAACATCATTGGAGTCACAAGTCTACAAATAAGAGATGGACTTGGCAGAACTGACACTGAAACCATAGGGCAAAAAATTATGTTTACTGTATGCAGCCCAATTGTTCAAAGAATTGAGCATGTTGGCACCGATCCAGTAAAGCACTTAGGATGGCTGGGACTCTTGGCATGCTGACAGCTCAGCTCATGTCTCAGAGCTTTGCTGAACTGGGGCTTGAGAGCACCTTGTAAGGTAGAACTCATGCCATGCTACTGTACCAGGGGCCTGACCATCACAGAATCATAGAAAAGTTAGGGTTGGAAAGGACCTTAAGGTCATCTAGTTCCAACCCCCTGCCATGGGCAGGGAAGCCTCACCTTAGACCATGTCACCCAAGGCTCTGCCCAACCTGGCCCTGAACACTGACAGGGATGGAGCATTTACGACTTCTTGGGGCAGCCTGTTCCAGTGCCTCACCACCCTCACAGTAAAGAACTTCTTCCTCATATCTAACTTGAACTTCCCTTATTTTAGCTTCCCCTGACCTATCGCTACAATCTCTGATGAAGAGTCCCTCTCCAGCATTCTTGTAGGACCATCATCATCCTTATTGTTAAAATATTGCTATTTGCTGATAGAAGTCACAGTGGCAATCTATTTAGAGGAACCTGTTTCATACCAGGAAAACATCAAAGAAATCCCACCAAGGAAATGTCACTGAAGTTAATGAAGATTTTACTTTTGGTTTCAATGCAGATGCCATTCCATTTAGTCCCCTGCCTGCCTTTTCTCCCTACCCACCACTTTTGTTTTATTGAAAGCATTTTATAAATTACATTGAGCAGGAGGAAATGTTTGTCTCTGAGGCACATGTGTCAACCACCTCAGAAACCTCATAAGCAGCCTGTCTAGTCAGGCTTTTTGGTTCAAACAGTCCCACATAATGATTTTACACTATGTTGGTGAGAAAAGTTCAAAAGAAAGTTTGAATGCTGAACTGCTCAAACTATTAGCTTTTTTTTAGAGGCTTATTGATGAGGTCCTGTCAGATTTTTCCTCCATGATGACACTGCAGTGGTCAGAGTGAAGCAAGCACCGGGATGCATTGCTTGCCTAGAGTTTTGATTAGTAACAACCTACCTTCAGATTTGAATATGCTGAAAGATTTCAGAGGTTTAATCTCTTATGTAAAATTTGCAACTTTGCATTTAAAAGCGTGCATAATTTTGAGCATGAATGTACTTAGAATAATACTTCCTAATGGTGAAAGCAATAATATATTTATCTACTCATTTATCAAGATATGCTTGTGCTTATGTGAGATTATCTGACTTGATGACTCCAGGAACAGAGACTCTCTACTTTTCATCCTCAAATTTTTAAAGCTCCAGTGGAAACTTCTCAAGACACAGATAAAAAGAATCCACCCAGCAATTCTTTCTCACACACATTTCTTAGTTAACTTTTAAAAATCATTTCTTTTTTAAAATTTAGAAAATTCATCAAATCTTTGACATTTAGAACCAGGCTTTTCTACACAACAAATAAGTAGAAATCCCAAGCTAGAAACCCTGTGTAATAGCAGCAAACTTTCTCATCTTGGTCCTGTTAACTTGGTAGTAATAAACCACAAAAGAGATGCAAAGGAATAGTAATCTGAAAATAAAGAATCATGGGGAATAGCAGATTTCCTATCAGCAATGAAATAACAAACATGATTGGTTTCTTAATTTCAGATGACATTTCCCTAGGAACACATACAAAACCAGCTATTTCTTCAGTACACTTTAAAGGACAAAATTCCACCAAAAATCACATTCTGAGTACAGTCAATGTCTTCAGCTTCTTGCTTTAGGGTCTCTCTCTATTCTTCTGTGATGTATTCCTTCTGCACCCAATTATATAAATCAAGGTTTTATTCTGAAAGCTTGCTATTTTTGCAGATTTGCTCTCTTGATTTCTCGCCTACATATTAGTCTGCCTCTTTACCGTGAAATCATCGTTAATTTTCCTTTTTGCTTCCACTTCTGTTTTTCAAAGGGTCTCCTCTATTTCCATTATTTTGGCCCATTAAGAGCTTTATGTAGATATTAGGCATAAAAAAAAACCCTAAAACCCACCAAACACCCAACAACAACCAACCTCCCCCCCGAAAAACCAAAAAGCTGGCACCAAAGGAAATGTTAAATTGGGTTTCGGTATCAAATCCACAGCTGATATATAAACTGCTTATACAAGTTTGCAATAATACCATTAGAGGATCTGCAACCTGTTCTCTGCTTCAATAATTTCTCTTCATCCATATCTCTAAAGGCATAAGCAGCCATGAAGTTTAAAGGATTCTGCCTCTTTTTTCTTAGCTGCGCTAAGTGTAACTTTCAAACTGAACCAACACATGGAGCTAGTATGTATTTTTGATAGAAGACAGAATGGCTTTCTGTTCTTTTCCCTCAGCCTCACATCCTCCTATCATTCTCATAACCTCGCCCTATGCATATATGAACAAGAGTTAGGAGACAGATAGCTCCCAAAATGGCTTCTAGAAGAAATTCATGCCTATCAGATTGAAATACTAAATGAGAAAAACCCAACTTCTATCCCTTAAATGTAATGTGCTAGAAGAAATTCTTCCTTTTATTGTTTTTTAGTAAGGCTGATTATTGTGTATGATTTGCAAAATTCCCCTCACCTTTGAAACACAAGGTTATAAAATCATATCTTTCTATCTCCATGAGTTGGCTTATTATCAGATGGTCCGCAAAGCCCGCAGACAGATCTCTAAATTGCCTGTATATGAAAATGAAGTTTTAATTTCTTCAATTGCTGACATTTCCTACTGCAACTCAGTGACTTATTTTCTTTAATCTTGGGGTAGTAATAAACAACAAATAGAAATTATTTGTGAAAATACAATTGCTCAGTAGTTGTATAAGACACATATTGTAGGGGTGGGAATGGGAAGAGCACAGAAGGATATACCTTACTCAATGCAGCTGAGAAAGGCAACAGAAAACTTCAGCCTTGAGGAAAGAGAACCTTGGTGGTTTCCATTACTTTGTCAGTCTTTCCAACAGTCCTTAGCATAATAGTGAGCCACTCAGTAGCCTGCAGACAGAAGGGCAGGAGCTAATTGTCACACAACATTTTATCTATGAGGAGAAACAAAAGGAAAGAGAGAGACACCCACAAGGAAGAAATTACAGATACTGCAAGGCTGTATATCACACTACCCTTCTCTGTTTCCTACAGACTTGCTACCAATGTCCTATACGTCACAGTTAGATTAGTACTGTGAAGAGACAGGGCTTCCTCCCTTGACTCAGAACCTGAGCTGTATGTTCAACATCTTTGTCAGCAACATGGACAGTGGGATTGAGTGCACCCTCAGCAAATTTGCTGATGAAACCAAGCTGTGTAGCACAGTCAACATGCTGGAAGGAAGGAATGACATCCAGAGGAGCCCTGACATGCTTGAGAGTTGGGCCAATGCCAACCTGATGAAGTTCAACCATGTCAAGCGCAAGGTCCTGCACCTGGGTCAGGGAAATCCCAGGCACAGCTACAGGTTGGGCAGAGAAGAGATTCAGAGCAGCCCTGCAGAGAAGGACTTGGGGGTGTTGGTCGATGAGAAGCTGAACATGAGCCAGCAGTGTGCACTTGAGCCCAAAAAGCCAAGTGTATCCTGGGCTGCATCAAAAAGAGCGTGACCAGCAGGTCGAGGGAGGTGATCCTGCCCCTCTACTCTGCTCTCGTGAGACCTCACTTGGAGTATTGTATACAGTTTTGATGTCCTCAACATAAAAAGGACATGGAACTGTTAGAGCAAGTCAAAAGGAGGGCCACGAGGATGATCAGGGGACTGGAGCACCTCCCGTATGAAGATAGGCTGAGAAAGTTGGGGCTGTTCAGCCTGGAGAAAAGAAGACTGTGTGGAGACCTCATAGCAGCCTTCCAGTGTCTGAAGGGGGCCTGTAGGGATGCTGGGGAGGGCCTCTTCATGAGGGACTGTAGTGAGAGGACAAGGGGTAATGGATTCAAACTTAAACAGGGGAAGTTCAGGTTAGATATAAGGAAGAAGTATTTTACTGTGAGGATTGTGAGGCACTGGAACAGGCTGCCCCAAGAAGTGGTAAATAATCCATCCCTGTCAGTGTTCAAGGCCAGGTTGGATAGAGCCTTGGGCGACATGGTTTAGTGTGAGGTGTCCCTGCCCATGGCAGGGGGGTTGGAACTAGATGATCTTAAGGTTCTTTCCAACCCAAACCATTTGATGATTTTATGTCATCTTAATTTAGTAATTTCAACTTGAAAAAAGAAAGCATGCTGTATGGTAAACTGGAACCTTCATTTCCTCCCATAAAAAATGCAAAAGCTGATTAAAAAATTCTCGTTCTGTTCCAGAGCCCTGAAACTAAATCATTGATTTCGTAATCTTTAAATTTTAATTAAAACTAAACTCTTGCAAAACAAATTAGAAATACATAAATACCATGTGTTAAGAATACCAAAGGATCATTCTGGCAAGGTACAATGTCAGTCACCTTGTCTCTCTGGATGTAGTATGGTACGTAAATGTGTTTTGAGGTTTCCTCAGTCCTAGCTTCAGTTCACGATCAAAGGAGCTTGTCAAATAAATGTCACAAAATTGTCACTACATACAAAATGAGCACAACCTTTTTTTTTTTTTTTTTTAATTGGCGAAGGTTATTATCATTAGGAACAACCGAGTGTCCCAGAACCCTTTGGAGAATTCACTTCAACAAGTCACCCTGTGTGCTGCATTTAGCAGGTTCCCTGTGGCTGCCATTTGTGGCAAGCATAATGCCACACGGGGTGTTCCACCAGCCTCCACCATAATAAGTGCTAGGAGAATCTGCCACAGGACTAATGAAAGCACTTTTTCCCTTCATAGTCCATTTCTTAAGTTTTCATTCTTATCTACCTTCTACAATAAAAAAAAAACAACCAAAAATAAACAACAAAAAAAAACCCAAACAAAAAAACACACACACACACACAAAAAAAAACACACAAAAAAACCCAAACAAACAAAAAAAACCAAACAAAAAAAAAAAAAAAAAAACAACTCCCATTCAAAAAAACAACCAAACTGAAGATTATGTTAAGTGTAAAATGTTTTCACTGGCCATGTATATTTAGTAACTCTTTGCACTCAGAGTGATTGCAGGTTTTGAACTATTTTACAGAATTACAAGGACAAACATTGGAAGAGTTGTAAATGTTAACCTACAAAAATACCAGAAAACTTGCACAAGACTGAATGTGAACTGAAAACTGGCACCGTGAACTATTACATACCTGGAGTACCTACCTTCAGGCAGATGAGAAGCCCAAATGTTCTTAATGGATCTTTTCCTGACAGGAAATTCAAGCACAAGCTAACATAATTTTTTGCAGACTCAGGGCTGCTGATTAGCAAAAGCTGGGCATGCTGAGAGATCCTTGCAAGTTTGAACCTGTGGAAATGATGTTTTGCATTTATTGTCTTTCTTTCCTCTGTTTCTATAATCGGGGTACAAACAAAACATATTTTAAGTGAAGATTTAGCTGTTAATTCATAGAATAAAATAACTGTGAACAAAAGTATATGATCAAATTATAACAGAAGGGATTCCAAGGGAATCTTCAACAGCCACCTATACTATTAGATGATCCTGGCTTTTAGGATTTTCTTTTAGTTCCTTAAATGTTTTCAGATTTCTATAGTGAGGGCTTATTCCTTCAAAAGCTTTAGCAATTCCAGATTTGCATCAGAGATCTGAAATTCACTTGGGATTGTCTCTTGTTACAGGGACTCATCTTCTGCTGGAGAGGGGAAAAAGAAAATGCTAAAGACACTCTAAGACTTTGATCACACTTTGCATATGCTCAACATTTTGGTAGATGAGTTCTCAAAAGAGCCCATCTGTACTGACCTGCTCCAAAGCAGGACTGCACGGACTGTGTGGAATTTCATCTGTAGTTGTGGCAGCTAGATGCCACTGTGGCACAAAGCACTGCAACTGAAAGCAAAGATTTTTTTTTCCTTCCCTGTTCACTGTCTGCCAGGCATACAGGAGGAAGCTGGAAGCAGACAAACTTACACACAGCATCAGAGGCTGGACAGGTTCAGAAGGCTTAGCTCATGGAAAGGCCAGGACCCAGAAGGGGGACAAGTTGGGAAGAAATGAGAGAAAGAATTAAGTTCAAGAAAATACTGGGAAAAACAAGCTAGGACTATGGGGAAAGACTTAGAAATTAAAGTGAGGAGGAGCCGGGGAGTGGCTCAAGATACTGAAATTTCATATTGCAAAGGGTACAAACAGAAAAGGCAGGAGAACCCACCTGAGTCCCAGGTTCTCTACAACTTGGAATAGAAATGGAGAAATTTTGTCAAACATTTGTCTCCTGACAATTCATTACCTTAATGACTGAGAGATACATCCTGTGGATCTTGCTGTCGATTAGACACAATCATTCTGCTGAATATTTGAATTTTCATAAACTGAATGAAGAATGGGGGTTTGAAAAGAAAAAGCAAGCCAAACCCAAGAATCTCATCATTCCCATAGCATCCCCGGTAAAAAAGTAACTCCTTCAATTGCATTGCTCTCTTTTTGTTACCAAGAATCATTTATATCATCAAGCTGTGTAATGCTATACATGATTACTTAAATGAAAAATAAAAGTCTTGAGCTCACTGTGCTGAAGTTTTGAGCAGCTTATTTTAGACAGAGATGTATAAGAAGGCGGCACACGTGGGGAACAACAAAAGAAGAAACTGTACAACACAACTTCTGTCAAACACAAGGTTGTATCATGAAGAGGGCTGAAAGGAATCTGAAAAGCTCCCTTTACACGATGCAAACCAATGTTAGCCCATGACAAATGTGCCCCTGAAGAGAAATTAAACAGCTTGTCTTAGAGCTGCTGTCATAGCCTGAACTTCTTGGAATCACTATTTGATTGAGGGAGAGAGCTGTAGTTGCTTTATAAAGCTAAGACACTTAGCAATAATACTCTTCCATTTGTCCTTGAAAGCTGCATTTTCTCAACGACATTTATTTGCTTGGATTTAGTAATTTAGTAAATTTGTAAAAATGACAAAAATATCATAATACAAACTTCCAGAAACTGAAGATATGGAGTGATCCCTCTCCTTTCTGAGCTGGTAGAAACCCTCAGAAACAAGGTTCTGGCAGGAGTTTTCTTATTGAAAAACACTGTCAAAAACCCCTTCAGTGAAAGGAACTGTATTTGGGTTTTCAAGTTTATTCCAAGAATTTTTTGCTGCAGAAGATGTCATGCTGCCCACACTAGACAGCCTCACAGTTATTAATGCATTGCAGAGACCTTGAAATCTCAATCTGATATACGGCTACTTCAGTCTGTGCTTCTTCCTACCCCATTATAAACTTGACCTTAATTAACCCTCTTAGTGAAATGGAGTTTGTTGACTCAAGGACAGTCTTATTGAAAAACAATGTTGCAATGTCACTCAAAAGCTAAAGTAAGGCTGCTTTATAAAGGGATTTGTACTAATAATCCTTGAATATTAATAGCTTCTTATGGTATATGGTTTATCTAAACTTTTCTATACAAGCAAGGATTGAGCTGTCTTTGTCAGACTTTAAAAAAGTCTATGTTTCCCTTAGTGAAACCTGCTTCTCTTTGGCAATCACTACATCAATTTTGAAAAAAAAAAAAAAAAAATCCAAAAAAAAACAAAACCAAACCAAAACAAACCAAACAAACAAACAAAAAAATTTAAATGTAGGCTTAAAATCAAACGTGGCAGATTAATTTCATCAGCTATACATCAAAACACTCCCTGAAAAACTAGGATATCTGGCTAATAACAGGAAGTTCTCCTGTGACTTCCTAATGGAAATACTTGTTCCATCTCACGTAAGTAGCTTGATACAGAACAAATATATGGGGCAGATCTTTAGACAATTTAATTTTAAAAATTTTAGGTAATTTCATTTTAAAATCTTCCATGGAAGAGGTGGGTGTCGCAATGATGCCAGCTGCACTGCGTCACCTGAAGGTCTTGGAACATGCTCAGGACTGATGGTGGGAAGGGTTTGCTGTAGCATCATGTCAGCATGCTGCAAATAGGACAGAAGGTAACAGCAACTGATATTTTACAATGAACTCTAAAGGGAGCATATGCTTTCTTAGGAAAATAATTGAGAGCGCTTAGAACTAAACTGCTTTATTTGTCCATAGTTTAAAGGTATATGCTTCAGAGCTCATGGTCACACTTCCTTTTTTTTTTCTCCCCTTACACATCTCTGTGCTAGTCTTCACTTTCAACAGCTGTAAAAAGCTGTAGTTATTATTTCTCAGACTATTTAGGAACTGAACAAAGATTATGAGTTAGTTTAACAAGGAAAATATTCATACAGAGCATGTAAGTAGCTGAAGTTATAAAAAATCCAAGTGATATTTTCTGAATGGTATTTGAACATTAATGTTTTTCCCCTCATAAATTAGAAACTAACTATTTTATGGAGGTACAGTACATTTATTACCTTGTCACAAAGTACATTTTATCCTCTTGATTCTGAATAACAGTGTGCATATATAGCACTAATTCCAAACAAGGGAATTTAAGACATTTGCATACCAGGGAAACAAAAATGAAAGCTATTATTTATCAGCAGGTTAGTGTGCAAGCATTTCTCAGTAGCTGACATTGTACCTGAAACTTACAGAACCTTTACATTTTCTCCCAGGTCTAGAGCATGTCTCATTCAGTTTATTTTTCTATTACCATGCTGACGTACTTAAGTAAAAATGAAAATATTTAAATACTGTGTCCACCACAAAGGATATGCTACCATGCAAAGACTGCAACCTCAGTGGGTGATGAAGGAAATCTCCTTAGCATTGAAGCAGACGACTTCATGCTTTGCATCAGAAGTTTCTACTCTACCAAAGCTCAGTGCTGGGGAGGCTGGTCAATACTCCATATTAAGAGGGGCGGAACTGTGAGTGCATAATTTATGCACATAGAATCATAGACTGGTTTGGGTTGGAAAGCACCTTAAGTATCATCTAGTTCCACCCCACCCTGCCATGGGCAGGGACACCTTGCACTAGACCAGGTTGCTCAAGGCCCCATCCAGCCGGGCAACATTACTTGTAATAGAAGCAGTACAGTTTACCTATTTATATGCTTTTACCCTGCCCTGCTAACTGCATGGACTACCAAACGTGGTTCATAAGCGTCCAAGCCTCTCATTGCTGTCTTGCAGTGTCTCCTTTCCCTTATGTATACAGCAGAGGGAAAGAATACTCAATCATCTTTTTGTGTAAGCTTCAGTAGAGGAGTGAGAGCTTTTTGCTCTGCAGTGTACTCCGGGACCACCACTGATTGCCAGTCCCTGTTTCCTCCAGCTGTACTATTCTGTCAGTAGAGTGTTTGTCTGTTGAAAATTGCGATAGTGGAAGTTTCTCTTGTATGCCTACTAATAGAAAGCAATTTACTTAACATTATCAAAAAAGACATTAGATAATAACTTGCTGATGCTTCTATATTAACAAAGACAGAATTATGTATTGCTGAAAAGGGAAGAACTCTAAAACATAAAGCCAAATGCTGAAATTAACTTAAATGCTAGAGAGGTTTACAAGCATCAGTGTGTCTACCTGTCACTGTAAATTAGTAATTCTTTGCCCAGGTCATGTGGCCAAGTTGGCACAAAATTTGATTTCTCTCATACCAAAGTTGCATGCTATGACCACAACACACAATACTCACAATGCACAAACCTGACTGCTTTTTTTTCTCACTTGAAGCTTTTCCAGATTTTGTGCGTTTACAGCAGCCTAGCAAAATTATTTAGAATAAAGCAAAAATTTTCCCTACAGCATATGAAATAATCAGCTTTTTTCAGAATAAGCCTTTATGAAGTCTCTTTGGAATGAAGTTGCTTTAATCATATCAACAAGTCATCTTGACTGCTATTCTGACCAGATATTTTTAGTACAAAATAGTTAGCAGGTCTGTGTCCTGGGTTCAGCAGTAGCAGTCATTTTTCTTCTTCTTAGTAGCTGGTGCAGTGCTGTGTTTTTGACTTTTGGCCTGGGAACAGAGCTGATAACACCAATGTTTTCAGCTGCTGCTTAGTCTGACCAAGGACTTTCTGAGTCTCATGTTCTGCCAGGGAGGAGGGGAAGCCGGGAGGAAGCAGAGACAGGAACCTGACCCAAACTAACCAAAGTGGTATTCCACACCACAGCACGTCACGCCCACTCTATAAACTGGAGGCAGCCACCTGGAAGGGTTAGATCACTGCTCAGTTGGGCTGGGTATCGGTCGGCGGGTGGTGAGCAGTTGTATTCTCTTCCTTTGTTATTTGCCTTATCATTATTATTATTGGTGGTACCAGCAGTGGTTTGTGTTATACCCTAGTTACTGGACTGTTCTTATCAGAACCCATGGGAGTTACATTCTTTTGATTCTCCTCCCCATCCCTCCAGGAGCAGGGGAGAAGGAAGGGAGGGAAGTGAGCGAGTGGCCATGTGGTTTAAACCCAGCCGGCGAATCAGCCACAAGAGTCTGTCACATAATTTACCTTTTAAATACCATGGGAAAAGATGGATTTGAGGCTTGCTGTACCTGACCTAGTGAGCCTCTGAAAACAAGCAAAAAACCCCCCAAAACCCGAACCTAATAAGAAAAGTCCCCCAATGCCAAATCAACTCACTACTAAAAGGATTCAGTATGGTAAGCATTCAAACTATATTATATATTATCTGTTCCCTTCTCTACCATTTCCTTCACGAGGCTTCATCCTGGGACATGATCTAATGACCACCACTTCACTGCTGTATACAGTTATATGTCAGGAAAGGCCAAATTAAACTACAACTGTGTGTGATGAAGTTGGGGACTAGGAATCTGAGTAGTTTATACATCCAACTCAAGATTCATCATCTTTACAGTCTTTATTTGCCATTCTGGCATACACAGAGCGTATTTTCTCTTTCTGCTATGACAACCTTTAGGATCTAGGACTCAATTTTTCAAATATGTCAAAGTGTTTAGCAATGCTAAAAAAGGTAACATTTCTCTATGTGGAATGGGAAACTTTTTGATTGATATCACTGTTCTGGAATATTTAACCAAAACAGAAAAACCTAACACACACACACACACACACACACACACACACACACACACACTGCTGGAAATGATCTGCTAGTTAGGTTTTGTTTTTCCTGTCCTCTATCTTCATATAAATTGTGCAAGCTAACTCTGTTTACTTTCTCAGATAGCATACTGTAAACACATCTGAGAAAATATTTTCTTTTTCCACTTACTTTGTATAAACTGCAAAAAGAAACAGCTGCATTAAACCCAAAAAAATTCTATACCTACCATAAAGATGGGTAAGTAGCAGAATGCATATATCCCATTTTTTGCTATTCTAAGGTGGAAGAACTTAACAATTTTCCTTGGGTAACAAAGTGATGACATGATTTATTTTAACCTAACTCTTATTTTTGGGTGTGAAAATGTGTATTTTTATTTCTAGTATCTGTAAGAATTACATCTCATCTATTCAGCATTAAAAATATATTTAGTTATAATCCAAAAGTCATACATTTCCCTTTTCAGAAAAGTCTGAATATGCAGAGGTTGACAGGCTGAACATAATGTTTTACAAATGAGAAGTCCATGATATGCCTCAATTTTTAGTAGGAAAGAAAAAAAAGATCCCCTGAAAATTAACCAACTACAGAACATGTAACTTGCTACAGCAATAAGAATTGCCAGCTGCTATTTCTTGAATGATACCTGGCTGGTTTGATTTGTTGTTTGGTTTTGTTGTTTGTTTGTTTGTTTGTTTTTCCCTGAAAGATGATAAACTAAATATTTTACGGGTGGACAGTACATTTATCATCCCATACAGGGTAAAGAATATGTCTTGAATAAACATGATCAGGAAAACAAACAGGGCAAATATTAACTCATTTAATGTCATTAAAAGGGCAGGCAGCACATATAAGAATTTCTGTGGGTGGGAATGAGTCTGTCTTTCTGAAGCCAACTCATGAGGAAACAGAAAGTGGAAAGAAATTCTATCCAAATAACGAACATCCCCTCACTTGTCTTCTCAAAACCCATGCTGAACAAAGCTCACTGAAATCTGAGAATTAGTATCCAACGCTATATCTAGTATATATGTGTGTGCGTAGATATTCATATATATACACACTGTAGAATGTTTCATTCTAAAGAAATCTAAATTTCTGTCTTCAGGCAAACCTTCCCTATAATCCCACTGCCTAATTTATTTTTGAGTAGATGTTGCAGATACAGATCCTAAGAAGATGAAGTTTCCTGTTTTCAGACCCATTATTGTAATCAAGTCAGACAATGCATATATGTAACACAATGTATATCAATCCATTATTAGACTAAGAACTGAATTATTAATGAGGATTTTCTTCTTGTTAAGTACCACACTTCCATCTGTGATACATAGCCACCTAGTGACTAATTTAAATTGATCGAAACATTTATGTGATATATACTGTTAATTACATTTCACCTTCACCAGTTTAACATACCCTGAAACAACTGTCAAGGATGCAGCACTAACCTGTAATTGGTGGCTGTGAAATGTGTAGCTTTGATAATGACTTGGTGAAAACTGTGCTTATGATTGTATTATGAAATTAAAAGAGTCAAAGGCCGCTCCACCATTTAGAAACAGATGTGCATGCATTCTTCTTTGGGAAAAAATAATTGAAAGTCATTTAACAATTTAACATACTTATAGGGAGATATTTGTTTGGCATGCCTTTTTTTTTTAACCTAAGTTTAAAAATAAACTTTTTCTTTTTTTTTTTTTTTTTTTTTTAAATATTGGAACTAAAACCAGTTCTCACTAAAATATAAACCATTTTCCTCAACTTCAGCTGAAACCAGCAAGTTTTCAGAGTTTAAGAAGTTGAGTTTGTCTTCTGTGAGGTTAGGTAAAGTATGTGAGTATTTTTACATTTCTACAATTTTAGGCTTTACCCAGAACTGCAAATACTTACATGTTTCTCACACGTATTCCTACTCTTGATGCTGCCATTTCATGGTTGTTTTTCTTTTTTTTTTTCTGATGTCTTGTGCCACATTTCCTAAACAGAAAAAAAAAAAAAAAAAAAAAAAAGAAGAAAACACCCCACTACCAAAATAATATTTGGAGGTGCAAATAAGTATGTGAATTCTGCACATGAAGTTGTTAGGTTGTTATATCCATACAGAATGCTCATAATTCTCTACTCAAACTCAAAAAGATTAAAATCTAGACAGTTGCCTGCTTATTTTGTATCCCAGTATAGATGGGATACAAATTCCTAATTGTAGATGCACATTGCTAGCAAATTTTGTTTACAGATAACAGCTCTTCATAGTGTATTGTTAAATGCACACAAGCACTAGCAACCATGAGTGAAATAAGGAATAGAAATGGGAACTCACTTATTAACTTCCTCTAACTGAGTTTCTTGCTGCAATTCTCTTGTTCTCATTAGATTCAACAAGTTCACATTTGTACTTGCGAGTGGACTGAACATGAACCAGAGAGGTAATATGGAAAGTGATGATATTTGGATAGGTGATCTCTTGGAATCCTGCTTCCAATAAAACAATTCTGCAGCAGGAAAATATGAAGAAGGAATAATATCCAAGACCTCCAGGTAGAGAGGACGGAGAAGGGAGATTAAATAAATAAATGGTCCTGACAGTTCTTTATTCATTCCTGACAGTTCATGGCATTTGAAGGCTTCTGTATCATTAGTCATGACACAGCACACTTCTCCTCTCTCTCTAGCTTTCCATACATTTTCCAGCTCCTTTCTCACTTGTAAAGCTTTAATGCACAGTTGTTTCAGCATTGCTTTTTAGAGTTTTAAATTAAGCCTGAGGTTTGTTTTCTCCCACTGTGAAGTCAGTTTATATTTCCAGGCTAGTAATGAATGAAACTTTGACAGAGTATAAGAAACACTTTAAATTTGCTACTACAGTCTAAAAGATTGTTTCCACTCTGTATTAAATTTTCACTGGGGATTCATTCTGTAACGTTACCTATTTTCTATTCATAATTACAAAAATAAAAGCTCTGGTGAGGATGAAAACAAAACAGCCCCTTCCCCTAGCTCATTATATTTGACCTTTACTTGCTGTGCAGTTTGCAGCCTAGAAGTGCTGGAAGGAGCAAGAGTAATCTCAGGTAATAGGTGTTGCTTAACAGAGAAAACACTTCAGAAGTTGCAAGTGATAACAAAAGAAAGTGGTGTTTTCTATTGCATTGCTTGTATCAAATATTATTTAGTAATTCTGAATCACTACTAAACTGGGAGCAGTTACTGGTGTATTTCTGTATTATTGCTGCATTCCCATTTTCATGAGGTAGGCTGGGCTTCCAGCTCCCTTGCAGCTGTTTCATGTGGAAAACTAAGGCAGTTTCAAATCAGATCTAGGGAGTTTTCTTAAGATTTAGGAAAGAAAAGTGCAGATCTCCATTTGGGGACTGACATATGGCTATTCCTGAGCTTAATAAAAGTTTCCTCTGAAATTCCTTCCCTTCAGCTCCTCAACAGAGCGAATCCATTGCTTTCCCACCCTGACACTTGTAACTGGCCGAGGTGTATCTGTAACGATCAGAATCCTCTTCCACTGCTCAGTAACAATTGCAGTCCATTTCTTCTCCTCTTGCAAAACAAATTCAGTCAGAGCTTCTCAGTGTCCTGAAAACTTCTCTCCTTATCCATCTGCTTTGAAGGCCTGCATTGTTTTAAGTAGCCAGTACAATACAGCAGCTCTTTGCCTTTGTGCAAAACTGCAAGGGAGAAAACCAATTTTCCTAAAAGAAACAACAGTAAATATTATTTCCTACTCAAAATACATGACTAAGGTACTACATGAGAAAAGAACATTATATGTATATAACATTTTCAGACTGAATGTTTCATAACTCACGTTATTAGACCTCACGTTATCAAGCCACTCAGCTTGTGACAGCCAGGGATAAGAAGAGAGTGCAGGCTTCATTTTTGGACAGTCATGTTTGAAAAGGTCCTTTTCCCTCTATAAGGGAGACTATGCTAGCAACCCACTTGATGTTAGGCTCCACAAGCATCATAAATCCAAATAGCAGATGAAATAATTTAAAACATACATATACAGAATCTACAACACACCTTCCTCTAATCTGATTTGCAGTAACAATGTATTTTTATACTCACCTACATGACACAGACAGTACTTACAGGGAATACAGAGACTATTGGAGGAGACTGGCTGTAATCTCTTCACTTTTGATGAAAGCACTCCAGAGTTTAATAAATCACATTATTTGGAACTTGAGGGAGTCATCTTCTGATCAGAAGTCTCCCTGATAGTTATTTGGACAAACCTGCAGAAGAAAACAGACTTTACGGTCTATCCCTAATGTTCTAGTTTTGTGCTAATTTAGGGTAGTGGGCATCTCCAGAATTCTAACTTTTATAAAATATAACTTCAAGCTCCCTAATAACTTACAATTATTAAATATTATCCTTTGAAGAACTCATCTAATATCTCTCCATAAATATGTTTCTGAGAATATAAAACATTCTGCCTTTGTATGTGTTCCCTACTACTGAAGTTACTTGCAATACATGTTTCCTATTCTAAAGAATGTATGTTTCTTGAAAATTACTAAACAAGTGTCGCCATTTCCAGCTTGAAATTACTGAATACTGTATAGGGACAGTATCGCAATCAAACAGTGCAGAGTCAAGATCACCCTAAAATGTTTAGTCTTCAACTAAAAGAACCCAAATAGAAGTTATTAATAGAAGTGGAAATGCAGTCAATATAAATTATGTAAAAGTAAATATGAGCGTATAAGCATGCAGTCAAACTTCATTCTGTTTTAGAATTTGCATCATCTGTACAGTTTGTTTTACAAGATGTTGACTTGCTTACCTAACAGTACTAGAATATTAATTGTTTCTAATGATAATTTTCTAATTCCTGACATTGCTCTGGGTACATTGCTTACACAAAGCCTTTCCACTGAATGTGTATTTACGTAGTGTTTGCCACATAAATTATTCTAATGGGAGGATGTTGTTGCAACAGTGTGTTGAACATTCCATCTCTCTGAAAGTGAAATGCCATTGCTGTTCCCAATTAGGCTATTTTCCTTTTAAGTTTTCCAGAGGATGATGTGAAGGGTGGCAATATTGATGAAGATTAATTGGATTGGAACTAACTGTGATACAGCTGTAGATAAGGTTATTCTGCTAGTTAGCAAATTAAAATTTCAGCCACTTAGAAGGTGAGTAAGCGAAGGCTTGGCTTTCTTGGTGTTCAGATGATATGTAACACAAGAAAACAAATCCAGGAGCTACAGGAAATAGAGATAGTTCAGATATGCTGGCACTCTTCCCCTCAATTTAAAAGCACAACAAAATTGCAACACTGATTCATAAATGAATAAATAAAATGTATGCTCAGGTTAGTGGATTATTTGGTTTTGTCTATGAACTCAGTAGATCTGCTTAGCTAGTGCAATTAAAAAAATGTCAACGGAGCAGAGTTTTGGTTGAGCGCTCTCACTACAGTGCTATAAAGGTATTAAACAATTACAAATGCTTTGGAAAGACAGTTTTTCGGAAGAGATGAATAGACACTTTCTCAGACTCTTTCAGTCAATGACATCAAGGTAGGCTTCTCAACCTAACCAAAATTTTACTTGTCAAAATCCAACCGTCAGCACAACTTATAAACCATTATGGAAAAAACAAAATCACCAGAAGAGGCTATCTTTTAAAGTAAATAACTCAAAATCCAAGTAGGCTCCATCATCAAATCAAGTAAATTCAGATTCCAGGTGCTGATTATCTCCTTTGTTAAAAGACAAATAAAATCCTGCTCAAAATTTTCTTCCCAGACTTTTGTTTACATAACTCTTGCTCAACAGCAACTAGAACGCAATATTAAAACTTCCTAAAAGCTGGCTAACAGGGTATCTTCTTGGCCCTGATAAAACACATTTGCAGTTTTACCTAGAGATTTAAAACCAACCACAGTATAGGTCTTTTTAAGCAGTAAGGAAATAGTTTTCTGAGGAGTCAGAGTAAGTCTCTTACGTCTTCCTCTGAATTCATATATACATATACATACATGCACACGTGTATGCACACAGATGAAAAGACGAGAAGCAGTTGACAACTTGATGCATCTATGTTTCAGTTTTGTAACCTCAGGTATCAAGACTAAAACCAGCTGCAAACTAAAACCAGGACAGCTACCTGGAAAGAAATTAAGCCATTGCAAATATTTTTTGCATAAGTATTTTACATTTACAATGCACACACATCTGCTTGTGGTGCCTTTAGCTTTGAATTATAGCACACGTTTCTTCCATTACCTAAGTCAGATGATGTTGAACATAACGTATAAGTTAGTATTGCAACTTCAATAAGCTCCTTCTAAGCCAGCAGTCAAACAGCCTGACTAGTTAAATAAATTTAGTTTCACATTTCAACAGTTCTATAGAGCTTTGGCATTAGTGTTCACTGCCTTCATATGCTCAAGTGTAGAACCTATTCAATCAACTGAGATATGTAGATCTATATATACTTATACACACATATCACGTTTATACTCCCTTCATACTTAGTTCAAGTATTACTAAAAATCAATAAAATCATTTGCCGTGTATACTTCTTTGTTAGTAATAAGACTGTGACTATTGATCCTCACATACTGCATATATATGCAGCTCATAATGCAGAGATATTATTCACTACCCAGAAATAAAAATCTCATGGTCACACTTTTCTGCAAATATAAAACATAGCCTGTCAAGTCGTCACACCTGCTGATACTTGTAAAAACCTTTCTTTCATGATAAATCAGATGTGAAGAGGTGTACCTCCCCCTTTTCAGACTCTTCATCTATATGCACTTCACTCTTTTCTGTTATTTTATTATTTTCTGGTTAGTATTAGAGCTGCTATTACAATCAGCCGCTCATTATGAAAGAAACCATATCCGTCACCTTATATAGATCCGGCTACGTCCACAATGCAGGATACACAACAGCAGCTATGTTTATCACAGAACTGTATCAGAGCTATAAGAACTTGATAGAAGAAACTCTGTGAGAAGAATATATGTATATTACATAAGACAGAGCTGAAACTAAGAAGCTCAGCAAAACGTGGCACTCAGCACTAGGCTCCAGCAAGCAAAACAGCTGGATATGAAAACACAAAATACCTTGGACACAAAGCCTGTTGTTGTCCCTTCTTGATCCAAGATATTTCTACAAAAGACCACTTGAGTATTACTATGGTTTGCTCCTCAGCACTTGAGGAAGAATTATTAGCCAGGACAAATTGGCAACTAAATCTGTGGAGCTGCTGCAGGACTGGCTAACTCCTGGGTAAGGAGATGGCTTTATGTGAGAAAAGTTGTATAGGAAAAGGGCTATTTCCAACAAACCCTGTCTGAGCTGAGCTGGCACCAAACTCTACAGTGTTTCCTGAACTATCTATATGAACTACTTAAATTTTGGGTTAGCACATTGAAGCCACATGCTATCATGAGAAACTGATGACTATACAGAATATATCTCTCTAGTGGGGGAATAAACCACCTCACTTAAAACTGTAAATTATATTAACTAATATATATTATATTGATTTTGGGGGTTAATGTACACAAGTAAGGGAGATCCTTACTTAACTTATTAAGCAAGCTAAACCTTGTAGGAGAATGTTCAATGAATTTCCTAGGAAATAAGAATATTTCTTGAATATCATTAAGTGAAGCAGGGAAACACACAAAAAGACATTTATCAT
Organism: Amazona ochrocephala; assembly: GCA_039720435.1. Lineage (NCBI taxonomy): Eukaryota > Metazoa > Chordata > Aves > Psittaciformes > Psittacidae > Amazona > Amazona ochrocephala. The sequence continues at coordinate 72,487,120 of CM077879.1, forward strand.
AATAAAGCTCAAACTCTGTTAAGCCTCTTGAGGCTTATCATAATTTTCAAACAAAGAGACTTCTCCACTCTCATAAAATTGCAAAACAGAATACAAACAGAACAAACAGCAGACATCCATCCACCCAGATCTCTCTCAGATACTTGTTATTTACAATTCACACCCTATTGAAACCCATGCAAGAAAATGAAATGGTGATTTAATGTGTTTGCAAGTCAAAAGAAAAAAAAAGTGTATTTTGTCTTCCTATCTGTCCCATTTTCTTTTGTCAAGTATTCCAGAAATCATGCTGGAAACCATGTGCATGCCTGAAGACTGTGTGAGGACTTGGCTTTTTATGAACTGCTATGGCTTGAAGAGATACAGCACCATTAATTTTGGCAAGCTGAAATCTTTGCTATTCCATGTCACATTCATAACCTGTTACAAATGACATTATCCGTTAAAAAGAATCAGAGAAGGTAGAAATTTAACTACACTGCTGGTTAAATAACCTCATGCGTTTTACAATTGTGCTAGCCCATACTTGTGGTTGAAAAACAAACTGATACAATTTCTAGCGTCACCAGTGTCACTATGGTCTTTGCCTTTTAAATACAAATAAAACACATTGTCTTTGACACCAAAGATAGAAATGTCTTGACATGGCATTCACACTCTCGATTTGTTTCAAACACAATAGGTAGGCAGTACTGTGATAAAGAGGAAGTTGCAAGTTGCACTCCGGCTGCCCACTTGAAACCCATTTTTCTTGAGGCACTGTGTCCCCCTCCCTCTTGTGCAGACAGAAAGCAGCATTCGATGTGACTTGTGAGCTAGAGTTCATCTTGAAAGCTGTATTTAGATTGCTACTTATCCTTGTTCTCCACAGGTTGCAAATTTGCTGGCTCAAGTACAACTCTCATGAGATGCTGCAATGTCATTATGAATGTTTGCTTATTAAATGAAAGAATGTTTTTAAAGCAAATTCCTTTTTATTAAAAAACAGGTATGTCAAAGCCCTGACTTTCCATTACTAATCAATTTCAACACCACACTTCCCATCTGCTCTGCAGGACAGAGAAATGCTTGTGTCTTTAGTTTCATGGGAAATTCGGTTATCCCTCACACATCACCAATACTAAAGTTGTCCTGTAATTACTAGGACAAGGCACACAGGGAAGCCTCATCATCTCCTCCTCTTTCCACTTTAAGTTGCACAGCTCTGATAGAGATGCTAGCCTGTATGGCTGAGCAAGACAAGCATCTGAAGTACCAAGGAATTGTATGTGTGCAGCCAGGCAGTCCTCATTAGTATGGGTGGAATCCTACACTAATAATGCCTCCAGCTCAATTTTGGTTATTTACTGGTGCGATTTAGATGACTATAGTACTGACGCAACTTTTTTTTCCATGTAAACAATGTAACTACTCTACAGAATAGAAACTATCTAAATACTACAATTTAACTTCACACAGCAATTCCTTACTAAGCTATGCTATGTCCCAGAAGGTTTTGCCACTAGACCATTATTTACTGATGGGCTGTAGGGCAGTAATAGAACATAACCTCCAAAGGCATCAAAACGAATAGTTAATCCAAAGCTTTTGCCCATTAATATTTTATTAAAGCCTGGTTATTTTTCACCATCCTGAAAATACCATATTCCATTAACGATAATTGTGAATCTCAGAGGATTCAGATTTTAACAGCTTCTGGATATTACAATGAAATAATTCCTACGGTGTTCATTAACAGCAAAGATGGTGCTATTTGTAGCTTAAGACACAATATTTATTTGGTCATATTTTTCTTTTAACCCAATCAGTACAGGGAAGGAAGTGTGTTCAGAACACACAATAGTAATGTTGCTAAAATAATTCCTTTTTTCAAATACAAAAAGCACCACTTAGGCTCCAGTTCCTTTGCGGTGTGAGAAGTAAGATGCAGGCCCTTTCTCTGCATGAGCTGAGCCAGCTCTTACAAGCGACAGCTCTTCATTCATCCAAGTAACATTAATTGGATATAACAGCCTGCTTTTTTCTGGCCCCATGCAAAACAATATACATGATGATGGCGCCAGCAACAAAGCAATGGGCATTAAATTACATTTTCTAGATCAAGCCCGGTAGAAAAACCTTTCCCTGTGCTTTTTCTATGACTAGAAGACTAATCTCCAATGACTTTATTGAATGTCTTTCACAGATATTCGATTATCTAAAACAATAAAACAAAGCAAGGCAGTTTATTGCCTTGGGAACAGCAAATTTCCTTCCCCCTTCATTACAGAGGTACTGGAAACAGAAATCCACTTCTTGCAAGTCCTATAGGACTGGGGTGGAAAAAACATAGTTAAGAAAATGTTCAGGATCACTACACACAGAAAAAATTCTTTCACCTTCCTTACCCCATGAAGTTGCAGAAGAAATTGCACCAAGAAGTTTTTAGCTACTCTTTTTAAAAGTACTACTATATTGTTGAGATGAACTTTTTAGCAATTGTAATGGACTACCCAAGGTGTGCCTAGCAAGAGATGCAAACCCAATTACATGGGCTGAGAACTGGAAACCTTTTTAAAGTGAGAGTTCCACCACCTAGAAAACAAAGCATTTGGTATCATGTCCTCTAAATCCTTCCAAGAACAGTTTAGTTTAGTTTCATACAGTGGTGTACACTGCAGAGACATCTAAGCTGCATTTGATGAGCAAAGATTTCTTATCTCTGGTAGAAAGCTACTAAAAACATATATTAAACTAAAAATATATATTAAATGTTCAATATGCATTTGCACTCATGCTTACCAGTCACTAGAAATATTGGTAATGCACATAAAATGAAACACATTTTGTTTTCAACGCTGAATCTTCAAAACTGAAATGACTGAAGAAGTTACATAATTGATACAAATGTTCATTAATGAGCTTATTTTAGCAGCAGGTTTTACCATATAATGCCTTCTACATTCATAAAAGAAACATAAATATATTTAAACCTTTGATTTCCTGTATATTATTCAAAACACACTTTATAAGAAATACATGCATTATATGTAAACATATTTTGGATATTGTCTCTACATATATGCATTTAATTTTTTATATGCAAAATTGTCCGCATCTACTTTGCACCATACGGCACATTTATGTGCAATACTAATCCCAGTCTGAAGACATATAACAACCCATTTGTCATCCCTCTAATGTTTCATAGATATTCGCAATATCTTGATTATATTTCATTGCTAAATATGCTCACTTTTTTTTGTACTTTTAAGTTCCACCTGACAGTACAGGTGTTCAGGCCTTGATCTAACACCCAGTTCAGTAAATAAATGCATTTGTTTACCTAAATGAACCAAGTTCAGTCCTTCAGAGTGCAAACTATTCTTTCCTCAATAAAATCTGAGTCTCTTACTGTGTTTCAGCACGTGGTGAGTGGATCCTTTAGTTCAGAAACCTTTCAAAAAATACTTCTGCTTGGCAATTAAAGCACTCATACACTTCCTTAAGAAATTACTTCATTTAAAAGGAGAAAATTCATTTTCTTAATCTTTGCTTTATATTTTTCTTTGTTAGTTTGGCACTGTTTCTACACTTAATTCCAATGTCAGTAAAAGGAAGATTTTTGTCACAGAATTAATAATAGATTACTTCTCAAACACACAGAGATACAAAAATAACCTGACAAGTTGTTTTCAAAAAGAAACAAGTAACCAAGTCACTCTTCCCCCCCCCCCCCCCCCCGCTTATATCACCGAGGAAAGGGAAGAGGAAATAGATAGAAGATGAACGGGTAAGCTTTCTGTCTTATTTCAGAATTCAAAGTGTTTTCAGAGTAGTGACGATGACCAGGAGAGCATCAGCAAGTCAGATTGAAAGAGTGGGTAGAAAACTGATCAGGTACAAGAATAAAGCAAACATGCAGGGGCTTTTACTTGCATCAGATACCTTGCAGTACTCAGCACAAAATGATCTTAAGTAGCAATTCTGATGTAACAGCTGATCAGTTTCATAAATACTAAGCATTTTGCCCTGCTGTGATCAGTGACATACAGGGACCTTTTATTCCAGATGAGAACTCTGGTTTTGACCACAAAAAAGACTCATAAAAATCTCATGTTTAGGCAGACTCCTACATGTGATGGTCAATTAATTATTCAGACAAGGTAGAAAGTTACTAAGGGTTGGATTAAATATTGTCACAATGTGTGTGTGAGGGAAAACAGATACAGAGCATTTGACTGATGATACCCAGCAAAGCTCTCACATATACTCATGAAGCAGAGAGTTGATAATGGCAAAAATGATCATTAATTAAAAACACAGAACTGAAAGATGCTTATCTAGGATGCTATTAGCTACAAAAGTGCCTGGGCTGAAGCTGAAGGATATACATACAAAGAGCTAACGGTCTATGGCTGGCTTCTACAGATCCTGTCACTGATAAGTATTTTGCTTCTGAAAGATAACAAAGTGGCAGACGAGATAACTCACTGGATGGGGCACTTCTCAATTTGCGTTCTAACTAGGACTACAGCAGAAAATAATCATGGAATGAATAAAATGTGTTACAACTTCGGGGATATATTTAAGTGTTTCCCTATAAGAGATGTTTTTCTTTAAATACGTGGAGTAATAAGCGCCTTTACTTTAAAAAGTGAACAACTTGCAGAGTATATCACATTCAGGTATTTATGCCATTTTGTATATTGACTTGAATGTTACAGGTGTAGGAAGAAAACAGTCCTCCACCAAAAAAAGGATGAGATTATCACCAATTTTCCCAAGAGGATTTTGAGTTTTACGTATACATAAAAAAATTTGTGTGTGTGTGCATATGTATGTGTAGCTCAGCTACATTTTGAGTATAGCCTAACATTAAGAAGCGTATTGTTACATACTACATTACCTTAAATGTAAAAGCACACACACCTGAAACAATCTTAAAATACTCATATAATCTTGACATACATTCATAATACTTATCAGTAAGTAAACAAAGCTTTTATACTCAGCAGAAAAGTGCATGACAGAGAAGAAATCACTTATTTAAAGAACTAATTGTTAAAAACAAAACCAAACAAAGAAACACTGTGTGTTCTACTGTCCATTCAAAGATGCTTTAGGTCTTGCGATAAAAGTAAATAAGGTTGAGCTGACTTTAAACAGAATGCCAGTTGCTGGATGAATCCGAGTGTGACATGATTATTCAATTGCATCTGTATCATTCATACATGTATCAAATTCCTTCCAGCTCTGAAGAGCCATCCAATACGAAATTTTAACTTTTTTTGCATATTTTGTTCATTAAAAAAAATAAGATATAAGGTCATATTCTCATCAGAGATCTAAACTTTTTTAATAATTCATTTACATATCTCAGAGGAAGGAAAAGGTGCAACATAATGATGATAGAAGCACTTCTTTTTTTTTGGTGATGGCTTGTATAACCTATGCACAGCACCTGCGAACAAATGTTAATTTCTAACTTACATAGCAGCATAGGTAGGAGAATAAGTGAAAAAAGAACTTTTTCTACCATGCAACAGCACTCCTCTTACTCCTCTGCAAACTACCAACAGCTACATTAATGAACTCCTCAAGTCTGCCAGGAGGAGTAAGCAAAAGAACATTCACACAGAAATGACATACTCTTAATTTCTTTAGGTTAGAACCTAACTGAATAATATAATTAAATAACCTACCAAACAACAGAGATTGATCATCATATTTGGAAACTGTTACTCATGCTTTTAGGAATAATTTAAAAAATAGAGGATTAGCCCTTTAACAATTTATTAACCTTTTCATTTTAGATTTTTACAGATTATTTTTTGTAAAGCTATTTCTTGAGACTTAGAGTGGCAACTCTAATCTTGCCTTTCAAATGGAAGAACGGTAAATGTATAGATGCATGAAGGAGATGAAGAACAGCATTTAAAATTTAAATTACAACAACAACAAAAATCCCAATCCTCCCTCCAGAAAATTATATTCATGAATTATTTTTCTTAAAAAATAAAAATACAAAAAAAGATAAAAGGACCAAAATGGAATATGTGACCGACTTTGCAAAAAGTATCTTTTTCTAAAATTCGAAAAATATAAATCCTACCGCAGCCATCACTAAAAAGATGCCAAAAGTGAGGCTGTATCATTGGTGGAGGTGAATGTACAAGCAATTATTTTGTATCTGTCCTCCTTACTAGGAATGCAAGGGGGAACAAAAAAACCCCCGTAACCCAAATCAAATAAAAATCAAAAAAACTACAAAGTAATGTGCTGAATCTCTGATCTGCGGTAAAGAATGCAAGCACTGAACTGAACTTCTCTAACAGTTCAAACGTCATGCAAAAGCAATGAATACATCTGTGGCACTGCAGACAAGCTTTTTAATATAAGTAATAAACAGGTACAGTACAGGAGCACTAGTGTGACACTGCAAAAAAAAAGAAAAAAATTATAAACAGATTTTTTGCCTCTCTCTCTACAAAGCCCATTTCTTAAAACTGCAAATAAGAATCAGTAATGTTTTCCCCTCACAAATCTTGGGAGCTTTAGTGCCTGGATCTCCTTTTCCCAGAGTGGTACGGAGCTCTTGTTGCACCATTACTCACTGATATGAAGTTGGCCTGGTGGAATAGAGTAATACTTCTTATCTGTCCTCAATATGTGTATGCATGCATCTGCTGGTTTCTCCTATGTGTAGTTATTATGGGAATAAGAAACACTGATTTCTGTGCTATCAGTGGAGCTAATATCAATAGCCTACCAAGCAGTTGTGGAACACAGCTAAAATCCAATCAAGTTTTTAAGGAAATTACTGCTAGAAATGTTACCAGCTATAGAAAATATGTCTCGACATTCTCAGGAAAGACTGTTTCATACACCAAAGAACAGACACACACATGCATACCTCCTAGCCAGAGCAAGGAAGACATATCCATTCCCTGCAGACAGCTGCTGGAGACTTACCAAAAGCACAGGAGAGATTCATTAAGGTAGCTTCTGCCAGAGAAATGCCATGAAATCAATAACTAGTTCATGTCAGCAGCAGTGAAGTAGCATCAGAATAAACACCTGAAGCATTACTCTCTCCTTTTAAATCAAAACTTTTATGGTAAAAAAAATTCCCAGGCAGGCAGATGTTTCGCTGAGTCATCCCAGTAACCAGCATTCTGTTATGTTTACTTCCCTGTTTGAAAGCTGAAATATCAAGTCATAAACTTAAACAAGCCAGCCCAGTCCATCTTCAGAACAGAAGCTCACTTTGAGTACAGGCACATCTTCCTTTCAAGGAAAACTGAGTATTTTGACCTTGAACTGTGACACTGTAATCAAAATAATTTAGGAACAAACATGTAAAGATTTTACTGATCTCGTATTCAATTCCGTACTAACAGCCAGTGATGTTAATGACAGGATTACTCAACTCTAACAGCAAAAAGCAAAATGAAAGATCAGCTGGCATTTTCCTCCAGATCTATACATGGCACAGTACTTCTTATACTGCTATGCCCTTGGGGTGGGAACCCTTCCTGTGGCTAGACAAATTCCAGCACATCTTGACCCTTGGCTCTGACCCAGATTCCCAGTCATTGCCAGAAACAAGTCGATCAAGGGATCGAGGGGTGTAACGCTCCCTGACTACATCCCACTGGTGCGGGCTGATCCTCTGCACTGCAGGACAAGAGCTCTGAGGGATATACCACGGGACCTTGGCACCATAAGGACCATGGCAGCAGCTCTGCTATGTAGTGCATAGCTGGTGCTTCACACTCAGTATTACCCTGCTTGCCTGTGAGGGACAAAGGACTCATCTTAGATTCAAGAAGACAGTGCAGGATCCAAGCAGCAAAACACAATAGACAACTGGGGGAATTTCTTTATCTTGCCTATTACACTGGAGCCAAGGGTTCAGCCACCCTTCCCACTTGGCACAAACTTTCTACTGCTGCTAATATTAAGAAGCAGCTGCAACAGCTGTTGCTTCATAATCCTGACTACAGACATTACCAGCAAACCATTATATAGCTACAGGGGTGATAAAAACTTGCCAGTTTAGCTATAGGGTACATATCTGTCCCCCTCTGGTGCTTTCTGAAATTGAAATATATGATGTCTAGAAATAAGTGGTTCAGCATATACACACTTTGCTTGAAGATGTTCTGTTTCCAGCTAATAGAGAAGCAAAAATTGTGCAATCAACTCCTTTCCTATTTATTTGAGCATTATGGAACTATAATATATTACCAGCCCGTTCTAAACAGAAGAAACTTTCCTAGATTCATGCTGGCACTAAGTGGTCCTTAGAGGATTCAGGTGTTTTCCCCCTCAGACACTCTCCTTATTCTTCTGGTTGATCTGAACTTTATCAACTTCTCCCTCTTGAAGTAAAAAGCAGTCCAACTCAGATAATTTTGCAGTTTCCAAGATTGAAGTGAAGGAAGAATGACAGTCTGTCCATCTCAAAACCTATTTCTGAATTCATTCATGAGCCCTCATTAAAGATGTAAGTGAATTATGAAGGCAGAAAAATCATGAAATAGAAGTCTTTTTCCAAACTGGTCTCGCTATCCCACCACACTTCAAATATCTGATATCTATTGTGATACACTTTCTTCTGCATCTATGAATTTTAATTTCTGTTGCTCAAGGGTAACATTTCAGGAACAGTGTGAGTGGTCCTTAATATCACATACATATTAGAGCCTACTTCTCTTTAAATGCCTCTTAGATGCCTGAATTAATAAGGTCCTTTTCCTGTACTGTGCTGCGGTACTGGCAAATACTTTCTGACTGGGTAAATCTAACGTGCAAAAAAGTGCTTTCCCAGCTGTCTTCTAAAGTCAGGTTCAGAGAAGAGCATGCAGGCTTTCGATATTTCATATCGGGATGTGCATTCTCCAGAGTTTTTCATGTTGCCAATAGAGAACACGTTCCTTGACAGCCCTCAACTTCTGAGGGGGCAGAAAAGCTCCTGCCTTGGGCCAGTGCACCCCACCCTACAACAAATCACAAGGCACCACCATCACTCACAACCATTATATAATATGTTACTTTTGTCAAATGAGATGCAGATTTAGCCTGGCTACAGCCAATTCACCCTGCTTTATGCACCTGTGTAAACACTTGGAACGGTGCTTCAGAATTCATAACTGTAATTACTAGCAGTTTGACCCCCTACACCATTTTCTGCCCTCCACATTGAAGGTAGAATATACTTAAACACTGAGGATGGGATCTGATTTGTTAATGCTGGCTCCAAAAGCTAAGCATCATTACCCTTCAGCCTATCTTTTGCTGAAGACACAAAGCTGGTCATCTACCAAACCAATGTGCATTACCTACCGACTTAAAGCAATCCAAGTTTTCTTTCTTTATTGCAGAGTGATAATTTTGCCACATGCTAAAAAAGTTAAAATGTAACAGACAAAGAAAAAAAATTTAAGACATTTTTAAGAGGAAAAATGTAGCACTATTTCATAAAAATAACCTAGCTTATTATACAATTATATAATATGTTATCTTTTCACAGCAACAAATCAAAATGTGTTACTGTGTTACAGCACTGAATATTCTGACTAGTGATAGTCTGAGCACTATGTCAACAGGTGAACCCAAAGTTCAGTGCAAGATACTTAAAAGAAAGATGTACGCCTGTTTCATTATGTTGCAGCAATGTCCTTGTGAGTGGTCAAGAGCAAAACTGTCAGCCCTTGTCACATAAGTACTCGAAGGACTAACTTGCTTCGATAAAATGCTGCTGTAAGTTTTCTGAAAGACCCTTTCTAAATATAGCCTGGGTTTTCCAGCACTGCAATGTTTGCCACATAGAAGTTAAGTGTGTATGTTAAGTGTGCAGAAGCTGCCATTAATTTTGCTTTCTAAGTGATTAGTCAATACTGCCTGATAAGATCACATCATCAGCAAGCCCGGCCTTTCAATATTAGCCAACTTTATATTTTACCTTTTCTCAGGTGACTGGCTGTGATGCTAGGTGAAAGGGTGATAGAGAGTTCAAAACATGCGATAAATGAAACATGCCTGCAAATTTAATTAGCAAACAAAAATCCAAGGGTAGCTATTATTTAGTGGAAAGACACAATCCCTGTGAAGATATCTATGGGGTTTCCTATCTTGAGGATCTCTCCAGTGTCCCCCTTTGTCATCTTGACATAACAAGGGACACACTGGCAAGGGAAGAGAAGATGTAGTTTCTAAATTTTCCCCACATATGCGACAAAACTCTACCTTGCCCCTCAGATTGTTTGCCAGTCTGGTCTTTGCTTGAAGCTGCTGCTATACTCCAGTCATCTCGCTCACACACAGAAATCCAAAGTGAGGCATGTCTGCCTAGGAAATACCTCCCCAGACCTATGTCTGGTCCATCAGCAAGTTGAATGTGTTTACTCAAATCAATTTCTTCAATTAGAAGAGCTCCAACATCCTTGCAGCTATACCATGACTCGGTTTTGAAAGACAGGAGATGGGGGCAGAGGGGGTAGCTGTATGGGGAGAAGGGAAAAAAAAATAATCTTTTGAAATCATTCCTAAGTAGTTGTCCTTTCAAGGCAGGTTAAAGTTAGCATTTGTCAGCATCAGCTAGCATTTTTACACCAACAACCCAAAATTTGCTCAAACCTGCACTGTTAGGTCGCTCATCTGTATAACTTGATCATCTGTGGGCCATGTATCAAGGTATATTGTTCTTGAAATGCAGATGATACTCTTAAGACGTGGCATTCTGACTGACGCTTTTCAAGTATGGTTGAAAAGACAATACTAACATACTCTTGGCAAGTCTTACTTTAAGATTCCCAGATTTCTTAAGGTCTCTAGAAATTTGAACTACATACCAAATATTTTTTAAAAAAGTGTGTATACAACCCATTCTTAAGTACTTTTTATTAATATTTTAACAACATCTAATTGCAGCAGTGTTACTCTATGTGCTTTAGATTTTATTCCTTTTCACATGACAGCAAGCAGCAACCAAAAAAAGTTATGCTTGAATAACACATATACATTGCTATTATTTATTGTGTTTTTCAGATGTCCCAGAACCAGAACTCTTAGCAGCTTTATGGAAAGCCAGCTTTGTAGTATGCACCAAATTCGAGCAAGACAGAGACGTATTAAAATTTGAGATTGACAGACAGCTGGCTGGATTTAGAGGGACAGTAAGTAAAGTGGCAGTAGAAACTCTGTGAACTTAATAGCAGAAAAGTGAGAGTCATGGGATATCTGGGATCAGATCAGACTCTCTCAACCAGAAGATGATATTACACCTTTAAGGCCATCAGGGCTTCCAGTCTGGTAAGGAAACAGAAAATTTAAAACCAGCTCTGTCTAGTGCTAAAGGAGCTTGAAGCTGTTTGAGCTGGCAGAAGGATTTGTAAAATTGTATCAGTTTAGATAAAGTTTGACCTGCTTTTCCTTGCTAGTTGAGAAGAAGGGTAATGCAGGAGAACATGCAAATTCTTTTTGGTTTGCATCTCTTTTACAATTACTCTTACATTGGCTTTCAGGTTGCACATACTTAGTATAGATCAGCATGCCTATGCCTGTATTAACACCACCCTTATTCATTGTAGCTATGGTTTTGTTTTTCCTTACTGAAACCCAAATAAAATTCAACAATGATCATTCTGAGGTTACCCTATGCAAGAAAGTACGCAACTGTCAGAAATCCTCTTGCACTTGCTAATATGAAACTGAGGAACAGAAGTTTTCATACTACTGAGGTCACCTCAATTACTTTAACATGGAGGTATCGTTACAGTAGGATAGTTGTATTACATCACCAATTTTTATTGCAGTGGTCCAAGGTGGGACCAAAGTATTCTGCTTCTTAGGGATTTACATTTCAGAGAGTAGGTATATTACATAAAACACAGAAAAAGGAAAGCTGGTAGAATTAATAAAAGAGAATACCATTGGAATATAATCTCCAAATAATTAATTCTACAACTTCAATATTAGAATTCATTATCTTACATGACCCAGAAAATTACCTGTATTTTTTGACCATCACAGAGACTGAAAAGTCCTTCCTTTTGGTCATATATTTGAGGGACTTCTGTAGGATTTTGAGGTTTGCATAGATTCTACATCATTTCTCCATGCCAACTAGTTGTTTAAATTGTTAGTCTGTTACTGAGGGCTTTAAATAGCACCTTTCAGAGTTTCACTTGCAGACAGTTTGCACACGTTGACAGGTTTTTTTCAGATTATTTTGCTGTTACTTTAATGATTCCTTGCTATAAGTAGAGAATGAACTATTTTCTTTAAGTGCTATCCATCTAATTTAATATCAGTAAGTAGAAACTAGAAAGCACAGTGATGACAGTAGATCTCTATTTCACACAGCCTCACCATTGTTCCTTGCCCCTCCTTAGTTTCTCTGCAGATAGCATAATTTGACAAAAAAGAAATGCTGAAAGAGTGCTTCTGCTTCCTTCATCTGTCTAAGCAGGGAAGGAACTGCTGAAGAAGTGTCAGAACTTACCCTAGGAGGGTACTGAAGTTATTGGGAAGCCGATAGAGTAAAATTAAAAGCAACCCAAATATAAGAGATAGCATTCACTAAGAACAAATTGATTCACTAAGAATTAATTGAGGCAAGTTGGACAGGGCTTTGAGGAACCTAATCTAGGGGAAGGTGTCCCTGCCTATGGCAGGGAGTTGAAACTAAATGATCTTTAAAGGTCCCTTCCAACCCAAAACATTCTGTGATTCTATGAATGACACAGAGATTAAAGATAATGTCAGGTATGGTCTTAAACCCAAATAAATATATTCTTGTATTGAAAAGAGAGGTAAAGACATCGCTGATAATCAAAGGTAAGATGACCAGAGGAAATGCCAGATAGTGCAACTATGTGCTAAGAGAAGAGCAAAATCTGCAATTGAAAGTTGATCAAAGAATGAACAGGGAATGTGCTTACAGGAAGTAACATTAAAGGCAGAACAATAACATAACAGTAAAATTGCAGATCTTGCAGCTGTCTTTAAAAGGAAGAGAAAAAATAAAAAACATGAAGCAAACAAACTTAAGATCACTAGTCTTATCCCAGTTGACCAAAACTGAATTCCTCAAAACCTGGGCATAAAAGATAGGTATATAAGTTAATGGAAGTTCGGTAAACTTGTGTTTATTTTACTGAATTTTACTGAAAATAGATTATTCCAGGCTGTCCTGGGTTCAGCAGCAGCAGCCATTTTTCTCCTTAGTAGCTGGTGCAGTGCTGTGTTTTTGACTTTCGGCCTGGGAACAGTGATGATAACACCAGTGGTTTTAGTTGCCGCTCAGTAATTCTTACTCTGATCAAAGACTTTCTCAGTCTCATGCTCTGCCAGGGAGGAGGGGAAGCCGGGAGGAAGCAGAGATGGGACACCTGACCCAAACTTACCAAAGAGGTATTCCATACCACAGCATGTCATGCCCACTATATAAACTGGAGGCAGTGGTCCAGAAGGGCTAGATCATTGCTCGGGTCAGGCTGAGTATCGGATGGCAGGTACCATCCCTCCAACAGATATCAGGGTGGTTGAAGTCTCCCATGAGAACAAGGGCCTGCAAGCGTGAGGCTGCTCCTATCTGCCTATGGAGCGCTTCGTCCAGCAAGTCCCCTTGGTCAGGCGGTCTGTAACAGATCCCCACAGTAATGTCACCCATCACTGTTCTCCCTTCAACCCTGACCCACAAACTCTCTGTTGACTGCTCACCTGTCCCCAGACAGAGTTCCATACTCTCTAGCCTATCCCTAACATAAATAGCAACTCCCCCTCCCCGTCTGCCGGGCCTGTCTTTCCTAAAGAGCCAGTAACCTTCCATTCCAACACACCAGTCATAGGAGCCATCCCACCATGTTTCTGTGATGCCTATGATATCATACCCCCGTAGATGTGCACACATCTCCAATTCCTCCTGTTTGTTCCCCATACTACGAGCATTTGTGTAGAGGCATTTGAGCCGAGATCCAAATGAAGCCGGCTCATTGGCTGGAGCAGCTGGAACATCCCTACATTGCTCCGAACGTTTACTACAGGTGCTACCAACCGACTGGGTGTGTTGGGATGGAATGCTGCCCCCCTCCCCCAACACATCTAGTTTAAAGCATCCTTGACCAGCCTGGCAAGCCTCCTACCAAATCCACTCTTCCCCTTCTTTGTTAGACCAGCTCCACCAGCCCCCAGTAGACCTGGCCTACTATATTGAGTCCCATGGTCAAGGTACCCAAACCCCTGACTATAGCACCACCCTTCTAACCATTTATTAACCTGCCCAATCCTCCTAGCTTTTTCAAGGTCCTGCCCTGTATCCTGGAGAATTGACAAAAAGACAATCTGAGCTCCAGAGCCCCTAACCACCTCTCCCAGAGCCCCGTAGTCCTTCTTTATAGTCTCCAGGATACAGGGCAGGACCTTGAAAAGGCTAGGAGGATTGGGCAGGTTAATAAATGGTTAGAAGGGTGGTGCCATAGTCAGGGGTTTGAGTACCTTGACCATGGGACTCAATATAGTAGGCCAGGTCTACTGGGGGCTGGTGGAGCTGGTCTGACAAAGAAGGGGAAGAGTGGATTTGGTAGGAGGCTTGCCAGGCTGGTCAAGGATGCTTTAAACTAGATGTATTGGGGGAGGGGGGCGGCATTCCATCCCAACACACCCAGTCGGTTAGTAGCACCTATAGTAAACGTTCGGAGCAATGTAGGGATATTCCAGCTGCTCCAGCCAATGAGCCGGCTTCAATTGGATCTCGGCTCAAATGCCTCTACACAAACGCCCGTAGTATGGGGAACAAACAAGAGGAATTAGAGATGTGTGCACATCTACGGGGGTATGATATCATAGGCATCACAGAAACATGGTGGGATGGCTCCTATGACTGGTGTGTTGGAATGGAAGGTTACCGGCTCTTTAGGAAAGACAGGCCCGGCAGATGGGGAGGGGGAGCTGCTATTTATGTTAGGGATAGGCTAGAGAGTATGGAACTCTGTCTGGGGACAGGCGAGCAGTCAACAGAGAGTTTGTGGGTCAGGGTTAAAGGGAGAACAGTGATGGGTGACATTATTGTGGGGATCTGTTACAGACCGCCTGACCAAGGGGACTTGCTGGACGAAGCGCTCCATAGGCAGATAGGAGCAGCCTCACGCTTGCAGGCCCTTGTTCTCATGGGAGACTTCAACCACCCTGATATCTGTTGGAGGGATGGTACAGCCCGGCACAAGCAATCCAGAAGGTTCCTCGATTGTGTGGAAGACAACTTCCTTCTGCAAGTAATAGAGGAGCCGACAAGGAGAGGTGCCATGCTTGACCTCGTCCTCACCAACAGGGAAGGGCTGGTTGGGAATGTAACGCTCCAGGGCAGCCTTGATTGCAGCGATCATGAGATGGTTGAGTTTGAGATCCTCAGGACAGTGAGAAGAGCGTGCAGCAAGCTCACTGCCCCGGACTTCAAGAGAGCAGACTTTGGCCTCTTCAGGAACCTGCTCAGCAAGGTTCCATGGGATACAGCCCTAGAGGGCAGGAGGGCCCAAGACTGTTGGTTGATATTCAAGGATCACCTGCTGCGAGCTCAGGAGCGGTGCATCCCAACTAGAAGGAAGTTCAGCAGGAGGGCCAGGAGACCTCCTTGGATGGATAAGGAGCTGCTGAGCAAAATTCAAAGGAAAAAAGAGGCTTCTAAAAGGTGGAAGCAAGGTCAGGCGGCCTGGGAAGAATACAGGGATGTTGTCCGGGAAGCTAGGGACCAGGTTAGGAAAGCTAAGGCCCACTTAGAATTAAACTTGGCTAGGGATGTTAAGGATAACAGGAAGGGATTCTATAGGTACATTGCCAATAAGAGACAGGTTAGGGACACCGTGGGCCCTCTCCAGAAGCTATCGGGAGAACTGGCCACCCTGGATTTGGAGAAGGCTGAGGTTCTTAATGACTTCTTTGCCTCAGTTTTTACCGGCAAATGCTCTGACCACACCACCCAAGTCTTGGAAGGCAGATGTGGGGACGGTGAGGGTGGGGACCCTGGGCCCACTGTGGGGGAGGATCTTGTTCGGGACCATCTTAGGAACCTGAATGTATACAAGTCAATGGGACCGGATGAAATCCATCCAAGGGTCCTGAAGGCGCTGGCAAATGAAGTTGCTAAGCCACTGTCCATCATATTTGAAAAATCATGGCAGTCAGGTGAAGTTCCCAAACACTGGAAAAAGGGAAATATAACCCCCATTTTTAAGAAGGGGAAAATGGATGAGCCAGGGAATTACAGACCTGTCAGTCTGACCTCTGTGCCTGGCAAAATCTTGGAGCGGATTCTCCTGGAAGGCATGCTAAGGCACATGAAAAACAACAAGGTGCTTGGTGACAGCCAGCATGGCTTCACTAAGGGGAAATCCTGCCTAACCAATCTGGTGACCTTCTATGAAGGGGCTACGGAACTGATGGACAGGGGCAGAGCAGTTGATGTCATCTACCTGGACTTGTGTAAAGCCTTTGACACTGTCTCACATGACATCCTTCTCTCTAAGTTGGAGAGACATCAATTTGATAGGTGGACCACTCGGTGGATAAAGAACTGGCTGGATGGCCGCACGCAAAGAGTAGTGCTCAGTGGCTCAGTGTGCAGCTGGAGACCGGTAACGAGTGGTGTCCCCCAGGGATCGGTGTTGGGACCGGTCTTGTTCAACATCTTTGTGGGTGACATGGACAGTGGGATTGAGTGCGCCCTCAGCAAGTTTGCCGATGACACCAAGCTGTGTGGTTCGGTTGATAAGTTGGAGGGAAGGAATGCCATCCAGAGGGACCTTGACATGCTTGTGAGGTGGGCTGATGCCAACCTGATGAAGTTTAACCATGCTAATGCAAAGTCCTTCCCCCTGGGTCGGAGCAATGCCAGGCACAGCTACAGGTTGGGTGGGGAGGAGATTCAGAGCAGCCCTGCAGAGAAGGACTTGGGGGTGTGGGTTGATGAAAACATGAACATGAGCTGTCAGTGTGCGCTTGCAGCCCACAAGGCCAACCGTATTCTGGGCTGCATCAAAAGGAGTGTGACCAGCAGGTCGAGGGAGGTGCTCCTGCCCCTCTACTCTGCTCTCGTGAGACCTCACTTGGAGTACTGCGTGCAGTTCTGGTGTCCTCAACATAAAAAGGACATGGAAGTGTTAGAACAAGTCCAGAGGAGGGCCACGAAAATGATCAGGGGACTGGAGCACCTCCCGTATGAAGATAGGCTGAGAAAGTTGGGGCTGTTCAGCCTGGAGAAAAGAAGACTGTGTGGAGACCTCATAGCAGCCTTCCAGTGTCTGAAGGGGGCCTGTAGGGATGCTGGGGAGGGACTCTTCATTAGGGACTGTGGTGAGAGGACAAGGGGTAATGGGTTTAAACTTAAACAGGGGAAGTTTAGATTGGATCTGAGGAAGAAATTCTTTACTGTGAGGGTGGTGGGGCCCTGGAATGGGTTGGCCAGGGAAGTTGTGAATGCTTCATCCCTGGCGGCGTTCAAGGTGGGGTTGGACATAGCCTTGGATGGCATGGTTTAGTGGGAGGTGTCCCTGCCCATGGCGGGGGGGTTGGAACTCGATGATCTTGAGGTCCTTTCCAGCCCTTACTATTCTGTGATTCTGTGATTCTGTGGTGAGCTATTGTATTCTCTTCCCTTGTTATTTCCCTTATCGTTATTATTATTGGTGGTAGCAGTAGTGATTTTTGTTATACCTTAGTTATTGGACTGTTCTTATCTCAACCAGTGGAAGTTACATTCTTTCAATTCTGCTCCCCATCCCTCCCGGAGCAGACGGAGGAAGGGGGGGAGTGAGTCTGTGTGGTTCTGGGTTGCCAGCTGGGCTTAAATCATGGCACAAACTAATGGAATAATTGCTTTATAAAGAAGACAAATTTTAACTAAGTTCAAACAAATTACTATATGTTCAATACAGCACTACAATGAAAATCATGAGTTCAGCTGTAAGAGGTTGCAGTACAGGAATTGTACATTAAAGTAACAGTGATTTGCACTGCACTGGAAAAAAGCTGTTAAAGTACTCCGCCAAGAATGAGTCTCAGGACCAATATTACTAGTTGGGAGAAAAATGGAATGGGTTGTAAAATGTGTTGATCAGAAGAAATTATTAAAGTAAAGTTTGGATGAAACAGTGAATAACTCATGGAAATGATGGGAACAGTAAAACTGTGATGATATTCAGTCAAAGTGCAAAATAATTTATTCATCAATATGCAACATTTCTAGTTTTAGATATTAATTATTTGAAAGTGACAAAGGAAGACAGACTTGGGTTTCTTTTTCAGACTGATTGACTGAGCTATTAATTCAGATTAGCCATGGGAGAAGCAAATAGTCTTATGAGGCTGCAGTTGATGTATTTTCATTTTACAAAGTATCATTAATGTCACAGTACAAAAACCCTTGTGAATCAAAACAGTTTAAAAGTGACATTTACCCTGCCCATCGCACTGAGATAATGAAAATAAGTTCTCTGCTTTCTAAGATGCATAGTTGACTACTATGCTGTCACTTTTTGACGAGTAACAACTCATTAAAACAAAAGATAAGGCAATATATTCCTATGCCTGAAGAAACTCCTTACATCAACCCGAGAACAGAATCAATGCTGTTGTGATGAACCTGGACAAAACTAACGCAATTTGGCTGCTGTTATGCGCCTTGTGTTTAGATCTTGAAGACAGAACTCCTAATGAAGAACATCCACCTGCGCAGCAATCCATCATCAGCTAACATATCTAATGGACTAGAGCTAATCGCTGATTCAACTGTTGACCTCCTATATCTCAAAATGATTCTTTGTTATGCTACTTTCCTACTGCTATCATTGCATAAAGCTCATGATGCATTTATGAAGATTGCACAGAGGACTACAAGACTATAAATACAAGTTACCTAGATATTTCTTTGTTGTAAGTGTTCCATTTCTGTAAGCAGACATCCATCTTGAAGCCTGTTCCCATTTCAGTGGCAATGTTGCTATCTTCTTTCACCCAAGGCAGCTGGGACCTCTGCATTTTTATTGCACATTCCCTGGTCTACAGGGCTATAAAAATTGCTGCCTCAAAACCAAAAAAAAGAACTGTCGTGGTTTAAACCCCTCAAACTCACACAGCCGCTCTCTCACTCACTCCCCACTCTTTCTTCCCTCCACTCCTGGAGGGATGGGAAGGAGAATCAGAAGAATGCAACTCCCACAGGTTGAGTTAAGAACAGTTTAGTAACTAAAGTATAACACAAACCACTACTGTTACCACCAATAATAAAAATGACAAGAGAAAATACAAGGGAAAAGAATACAATTTCTCACCATCCAATATCAAGCCTGACTACGCAGCGCACCCCCACCAGTTCACCCCCCACCGCGCACCCCCATCACCCTTCCGGGTCTCTACTCTCCGTCTTCTCATCCTGGACATGACGTGCTGTGGTATGGAATAACCTCTTTGGTTAGTCTGGTCAGGTGTCCTGTCTCTCCTTCCTCCTGGCTTCCCCTCCTCCCTGGCAGAGCATGAAACTCACAAAGTCCTTGGCCAGCCTAAACATTACTAAGCAGTAACTGAAAACACTGGTGTTATCAGCACTGTTCCCAGGCCCAAAATCAAAAACACAGCGCTGCACCAGCTACCAAGAAGGAGAAAAATGACTGCTACTGCTGAACCCATGACAAGAACTAAGACCAGAAGGCAGATAAAATATGACACCACGGCAAACCAAAACTGTGTTATAATAATCATCACAGTTAACATTTGGCATTTAAGTTAAAGCTTCTTAATAGCTCATATTACAGCACACATTAATGTTCTTTTGGTTTACCTTGTTTTCTATTTGCATCAGGACTGCTGAATGAAAATTAAAAGGTACCTTTATGGAAAAGACAAAACTTTATTGTGGCCTGACAATACACTTAGTCTTTCTACTTAAGAAATAGGGTGAAAAAGAGCAGTATTTTCTGATTTTGCATAAATGCTTTGAAGCCTTTCTGCTGTTCAACATCTACTATGTCACCACAGGGAAAGAACCTAGTAACAAAATATTATCACTTGGATTTCCATTACTTTCTATCCTCCCATATGTGCATTTCTCAGCATGTTCTGAGCACTCAATTCTTTTGCCAAATGCTACCAGCCTGCAACAAAGATGTGTCTCAGTCACCGTAACAAAACAGGGGAGCAAATTTGGAAAACTGGCCAAAGTTGCAGCTACGAGCTTGACTTTCTACAGACTCTGCACATTTGTTTGGATCCTCTGTCAGAAACTAGCTGGGACAGGCTGGCATGATGCCACCTGTGGTACTGGGTATCATTTTTGAGAAATCAGTAAAAAAACTCTCTGTAAGAGGAGCAAGAAGCACAAGCACAACTGGGAAAATACTAACACTGATCTTGCATGACCTCTTCATCTAATGCTGTGCAGTTACAACACACTCTTTCCAAACATATCTCCTCCTTAACTAATTGTAGTATTGAGTAGGATACCTGATGGCAGCCCAGAATCAGACAAGAGGAAAGTAACTAAGGCAGTACAATTCTGAAAGTATTTCTACTGATTTCGTATCAGGGGTAAGATAGCTAAGGTCCAGTTCCTTTCTGGCATTAATCGGTACATTTCAGTGGAGATACAGTTGAGAAGAATTCTTCCTGTCTTAAAATGCAATTAAAAACTGAAAAATCATTCTGGAGAGATCAAGAGAATTTCAGGTTCTATCACCTTTACATTGTCTTTTAAGCATTTCTTGTTATTTACTTCTCTAAGAAATGAAGTTAAATGGCCAACCTTTAAAAAACAAAACCATCACTAATCTAAATGTAACCTCACAACAAGGAGACATGCATATGGAGCTGTATGTTTCTGTATAATTTTTCTTTTTTAGAAAATGCTTCTTAAAATTTTGGAAAATACATGATCATTTACCAGTTAAATCAGTATACTGATTATAAAAGTGGTTCATATAATTATATCTGCACTTTCAAAGTAATCACATTATTACTTTGCATTTTAGATATCTGAAACATCATGTGTGATATGTAGAGAATTTTCTAAAAAGTCTGAACAAAGGAGAAGGAAGGGAGGGAGAAGAAAATGATATTTTTTAGCTGATAACTTGGGATCAGCTTTCAACTTAAAAAATTGAGCAGAAAGAAAAAGAAATAGTCCCACAGAGCTTTTTTAAAAAAAAAACAAACAAAAACAAAACAAAAAAACCACAACAAAACAAAACAAAGAACAAAATTTTAATACCACCAACTGGAGGCCTTTTGTTTGCTTGCTTCTTACTTATCAGAGATTCACAGTAAATACTCCAATATTAGAACAACTGCAAGTCAGGAGTAGAACTAAGCTTTTAAGTTTCAACTAAAAGTTAGGGCACAATCTTGTCTCCATCATGTCCAAGTGAGCAGATACTGTGATCAGCTTTGTGATGTGGAAGAGACTAAAACGGTGTGGAGGAAAAACACAAAGCCTCTTCTGCAATTATGTCATGCATCATTAGGAAAGAAATTCCCACTTTCAGCATGAAAGAAGATGGCACTGAGAAAAGCTCTTCCCAAATTATCAGTGGGCCTGTAACTTCATTGCCACAACAGTGGTTTTATCCCTTCCTTCTTTTTCTGGAACATCAAGTGGTACTTAATCTGCATCTGCTCCTATTGGGCTGCTTAGCTATCCAGAGAGCTGTCTGCAGCCCACAAAGGGTTTTGGTTGTGTTTTCTTTTTTTTTGTGTGTGTGTTGATGACCTGGCTGTAATCCTTTTCATCCTATTCCACAAAAATAAGGAAACCTGCAGCTGAAGTCAAGTCAAACCACTTTACCTGGTGATAAGCTGGAAAAAAAAGACATGCAGAATGGGGCTACTTCTCCAGTGCACGTTATTAAAATCAGCTACAGCATATGAAGGGAAGGAAGTCTGCAAGTGAAAAAGGTAGACACACATCACAGACTTTTTTCCACAGTGCTCGAAGGGAGAGAGCTCTTTGATTTCTGGTCACAGGTCGCCTCTGACCTCCTCCTGGAAACATTAATGATAAAGGTGATAATGAGGCAATGGATGCATTGTAACCCTGAACATATCCTCTAGATTTAATTCAGCCATTCTTGTCTCTTCCACTTTCTGCCAGTCTTGTTCACGAGTTATGTTATCTTGGCTTAAAACTTTGACCTCTGAAGGCTAGGGGCATGGAGTCAATCAATTCTTCATAATATAGAGCTACCTGAAGGTCTCTATTTCATCATGTCATTGTATTAACTTTCTGAAGTATACTCTTTGAATATTGCCAATGTGTTTTAGACTCAAAAATACTATGAAAAAATGAAGTGAATTCTCACACCCTGTTCCAGCTGCAGTTATATTTTTCTCTTCCTTATTTTGCAGGGGTTTGGGAGGGTGAGCCAACAAAAAAATCTCATGACACTCAATACTAAAATACCAGCATGCTCATACATACAAATGAAAAAATTCTTTTTATTTTTTTTTTTTTCATCCAAACTGGTAAACTAATGCTGTCATCTGTATTTATCCTCACAGATAATGTTTTACTTGAAGCCACAGGCAACAGAAGAAAGAAGGGGAAAAGGCACCTAATGATTCATGTTTGCCTATCTGCCTTACAAGTTTCTTATTCTCGGTGGCCCTTATTTCCACTGTATGTACAGCTATAGGTATGAATTAGATTACATATCAAAGTAGGCCATTAAATAGCCAGCCAATTAGATAACCCCCATTACAGGAAAATACTCCTACTTTAAAAGCTTGTTTAAAACACCTCCACACACATACCCCTAGGATAAAACCTCCTGTGAAAGAACAAACAGATACTTAGCCACCAGGGCTGCCAACTTTCACAGGTACACAAATGTATTTCTCAGAGAAAATACACAGAGACCATTGTGACACTTACTCTTATAGTTACGGAATTCAAAACTACCTGAAGCCTGTTCTCCTGGCTACTATGTCTGAGTGCAAGAGAGGAAACACCAGCCAGATGTGTATCAGAAGAGAAGAAATCCCTCTCATGCCTCTCCAAAACAAAATACTTAAAACACTATCCAGCTCTGAATAGTCTGTGGAGAATTAATCTTACCTGGTGCCGTAGCAGCTTTCTCAGTTACTTCCTTATCCCCCTTCCTCCCAATGCACACGTCTGCCCTTCCTTCTCCTACAGTTATTCTTTTTAAAGATGAAACTTAATTTTCCTCCTAATCAGGAAAACTATGCAGAAGGATTCACTGACCCTAAGAAGAGCCTGTTAAGCTTTTCCAGGGTCAAGCCCAGTTTGCTGCCTCGAAGCATAATTTATTTCTCTTTGTATTTGAACTCTTGCTAAATCCAGAAAGTGGAAACACCAAATGATATCATTAATTACTCTGTAAAACAAAAGGAAGCTTGCTAATTTATGTAGAATGTGAATATTCTTGCAAATACTCCTGTAAATTTACATTCCCCTAGTAGCATAAAATCTTTCCCCAGTTGTTCCAAGTTACCTATAAAATACAGTTGTGTGAAGCTGGGAGACATCATGCATAAAGAAACCTTCACTACACCATAAACTTTTCAGAGGAAAGAAACACTTCTGCCTTGTGATTCAAATACAGCTTACATTAACTAAATTTTGACCCAAATAATCCTGGGATGAGAAAGTATTTAGAAACTCAACTGCACTTCATAAAGGAAATAGTTGACTGAACCACACCAGTAGGGATAATTTCACAACATGGCTTGGTTAAAATCCACAATATCCTTATTTTTCAAATACAAAAGACCAAGATCCATAATGATGATGATGCTATAATACTTAAAACACAAACGTAAAACCTTTCCCAGACACCAGAACACCTACAGCTGGTAAATCAAGTGCAGAAATTTCTTGCACTGTCCAGGGGAAGTTCTCACAACTATTTTCAAACATTGTAATTTGATGACTTTTAAGAAGACACACGATTTAACAAAAGAAAACACCCACACCCCAGTTTATCGTATTGCTGGCAAACTGTAATTCTTTGCCATTCTGGCTTGCCACCTAACATGTAAGCAATCAGCAGAACTGCTTGGTGGAACAGACATCATGACCTTTACTCCATATACAAGGAGGAATCTTAAAAAGGGAGTTAAGGCACAAGCATCATGTCTAGTGTTCGGAGCAGACATATACGCTTATAACAGTTTTCACTGTCAAATAGTATCCTGACTGCCTTCATCTGCTTTTCAAACTGCATGTCTTGTGTCATCTGTCAACTCTGCAGTGATTTAGTGAATACTCTAAGCCTTCTACCTATTTAGGCAACTCAATCCCAAATGACACCAAGCTCACAACCCATCAGCTAAAAGCTGCACCTCTAAGATGTATGCATTTGATACCATAGCATACAGGCATTAATTAGAATCTCATCTGCAATAAAAGATTATCATCATATATTTTCCAAAGGACGACAGCATCCCCAAAACCTGAACCCTCAAATCTAAGAAGTGTTAAGCCTGAAACTTTAAAAGCTCCATTCTCAGTTTTGTTTTTCAGGAAATTAAATTTTGCTTCACAGCTTAACTGAAGACCTATAGTAAGTCTACCTTGTAAATCTGGCAAGTTACAAGAAAGAACTGCTGTCTTTGAAAAATGTATAGCTCATACCCTATGTAGCAATTTACCCTATAAACCTGCATCACAATCTCTCATTACAGATAACCTTTTAGTTGCATGCATAGAAGATAATGGCTTCCACAGTGCTTTACAAGCTTCACAGTACTATATATACTACTTTACTTAAAAGAGTACATTAGTAACACTTGATGAGAGAAGAGCCCCCTTGCAGAAGTTTGCTTAATACAAATATTCTGGTTTCTCCTCAAGCATATTTTCTTAATCAATCTTGGCATATATAATAATTACACAAACATGTAAATATGTGCACACCAGCTCCCCTATACGTGTTGAGGTATTGCAACTAAGCTTGACAAAAGTCTATTAGCAATCAGGAAGAGCAACCTTTTGCTGAATCTCATGACAACAGGCCACTACAGAGAGAAGGAATACCTCTCAGCAGGGGCTGTTCATTTGGAAAAGCATGGACTCTGAAGCAGAAGACATCTTTTTGACTTGGCATAATCCCTCAGCAGGGTCAGAGCCACCCACCTTGCTGTGGTTCAGAGATGTGGGGCATGGACAGGAGTGCTGTACATGCACTGGTGAGGAAAGCTGAGGGGGTGGCACTGCCGGATGGGTGCCTTGTGGTCATGGGCAAACCTATAGCATTTCGGTAAATTTAGTTTACTGAAGTGAAAGCAGATCAAGAAGGTTCAAGCCCAAAACCAAGATGTTATACCACTCTCAGTAATAATGAAGTCCAGCATCAGAGGATGCTGGTGGTGGGCTGGGACCTACACTGTACAAACACAGTTATTTGGTCAGGGCAAGACAACTTCTGTGGTTTACTGAGACTTCACTGGAGCATCTGTCCGAGAGATCAAGAGTTCAGAAGAGCAATTCATCTCTGCCCAGTTGTCAGTTTGGCTGCTTTTATCTACCTCACTCCAAAGAGCAGGGCTTACCTTTCTGCTTGTAATGGGACTCCTAGCTCTTCCAGCAGCTTCTGCTCACACCAGGAGCATCTGAGTGAGTCACTCCCACCCCCAGCCATATTTTGTGCCAGTTGTTTGTACCCAGCTATCTCCGCAATGCATAGAGTCCCATGCCAAAATAAAGCAACCTGCATTCCAGTTTAAGGTATCTGCATGTTGTCAACCCTCAACTGTATCTATATCACACAGGAAAAAAAAAAAACAACAAACAACAAACAGCCAAAACATCCCCCCCCCCCCCCCCCCAAAAAAAAAGGGGGGGGGAGGGAGCATTCTTTTTTCTGCCTCTCCACCTTCTTACCGGAAGCAGAAATAAGTGGTGTTACACTATAAAGGCAAGAGCTTTTTCTGTGCCTAGCGACTGCTGTTTTCCCCTTGCAGCATATGTTCTTGCTTAGTTTCTTTCTCTCCTTGAAGTGAACTAATAAAAAAGAAGAAGGCCTCTGCCTTTTCACCAAGGGAAAAAGAGAAGCATACTTCTAACAAAAAGGTAGACACTCCTCTTGGTGCCAAGAAAAAGTGTTCATACCCCATTAAACAGAAGGTAGATTCCTGTCTCTCCGGTTCTTTTGTTTGTTGCCTCAGATTGTTAGAGCAAGGGCACTCCTGCTTCCAAGCACCTGCGTTTAATTGCAGCTTACTGCATTCCCCACAGGGAGGCAGGAACAGCTGCAAGGGAACACTGTACTGATGCAAGAGCAGAAAATACTCTTTTTTCCTGAGCAGGAAATGTGCTCTCTTCTACAAAAAATCACACTGCTCTAGAGAGAAATCATTAGGAAAAAGAGCTAATACTGCTTGGTTTTCCTCTGTTTTCTTTCATTTATCTTTGCTCAAACAGGTTAATAAACTGCTATTACAAAATAAAAGAAATTACCAAGACTCTATAAAGAATCTATTTAAAACTCACTTTTCAAGAAAAATAATGGCTTTGGCTGAGCAACCTGCTTGTTTGTTAATTGAATGATTTTCCACGAAGCCTTGGCAGGTCATCTAGATTTAAATTTAAGTGAATATAATTCAATAAAATGAATGCATAAACTATGCTTAGGACTGTTTTCTGAAGAAAAAAAAAATAGGATTTCTCCCCATCCTGCATTGTATTTAATTGCTCATTTATGGAAGACTGTGTAATGAAACTCTGGAAAACCATGTACATTTTTTCCTTCATGACAGCTACATTCAGTCCCTCTTCCTTTCCAGCATTTGTTCCATTTATTTGTTTTCCAAATAGAATATTTTAATGACTTACTCCACATACACAGGTTAGGTTTTCTCTTTTCTTGTACTTCTGCTATTTTTTCTTGGTCCCCCTTAGAAACTACCTAGTACAATGAAGAATGCTAAAAACACCTTAATAATTATACCAAGCCCCAAACCCACAGATTACCCAGCTGTCCTGGGTTCAGCAGTAGCAGTCATTTTTTCTCCTTCTTAGTACCTGGTGCAGTGCTGTGTTTTTGACTTTCGGCCTGGGAACAGTGATGATAACACCAGTGGTTTTAGTTGCCGCTCAGTAATTTTTACTCTGATCAAAGACTTCCTCAGTCTCATGCTCTGCCAGGGAGGAGGGGAAGCCGGGAGGAAGCAGAGATGGGACACCTGACCCAAACTTACCAAAGAGGTATTCCATACCACAGCATGTCATGCCCACTATATAAACTGGAGGCAGTGGCCCAGAAGGGTTAGATCAGTGCTCGGTCGGGCTGGGTATTGGTCAGTGGGTGGTGAGTGATTGCATTCTCTTTCCTTGTTATTTCCCTTATCATTATTATTATTGGCGGTAGCACCAGTGGTTTTGTGTTACACCTCAGTTAGTGGCCTGTTCTTATCTCAACCCATGGGAGTTATATTCTTTCTTTCTCCTCCCCATCCCTGTGGGAGTGGGCGGGGGGGAAGGGGGGGAGTGAACTAATGAGTGTGTGGCTGATTAACGGCTGGGCTTAAACCACCAGCACTTCCCACTTCAAACTTCGGAGATCTCTATCAGCTGACAGAACAAAGTGCAAATCTTCATAGAACAAGGAGTCCTGATTTGACAACTCTTCCACCTTAGAAGAAAGAAATCCAGAAACCATGTCCTCCTTCTGGATGAAAGTCAGCAGAAAGCAAGGCACAGGGCTGCAAGGCCCTACCCGTGCTCATCTCACACTGAAAAGCCAGCAGGAGAGCTCCTTCTTGTACATTAATTTCTCAGGGCTCCCTTGCCAAACTAGGTCACCTCTACCACAATCAAATGGAAACAATAATCCTAGGGTCTTGAAGCCCTAGGGCCATCCAGCATGGTCACAACAGCTCTTTTAGCTTGCAAATATTTTCCGGATCCCAAGATTTGAAAGAAAAACTTGCTTTCTCTATATCATCCTCTGTACCCAGAGGCCGCAAAATAAAGAGTATAGTCACAGCATCACTCTCTGTCTAGGCCTCCTAATACAATAGGAGGGAGAGAATAATTGTTTCACATACCACTCTATTGCCTTATTGAATTAAAAAGTGGAAGTATTTTTCCCCCTAAGTACTAAAGAAATAGAATATTTAATCTCCCACCTGTTTCCCCAAAATAAAAACAATAAAAATGGAAATGTTTTCTTATGCTCTTTGAAGATCATTGGATTTAAGCAGACTGTAATATTGAGGCTCGGTTAGTCGCACACACTGCATGTTTCCTGTAAATTCAAACTTATTTATTTTAAAACAACTAAAATAAACTTGCTTTTAGTCTAAGCTATAGACTAAAAAATATCAATAAAAAACAGCCAATTTGACAGCCTCTGTGGTTGAAGTCTTTGACAGAATTGGCACAAGATGATTCAGTGTACTTTCTCTACCTTTTTTATTTGCATCAGTCTTAACTTCATACCTCTTTTTGATTGAAGAGCGGCTCAGCTTTAGCAATCCTTCTAGCTGTTGCCTTAGGTATTGCAACAGCAGAGCATTTTCAGATGGAAGGAGCAGGGTTCCCACTAAGAGGATAGAAACACCACTACACTACACATGTGAGTTAGGCGAAGGAGAATACAAACACACCATTCACACTCCTCCAGTCGCAAATGCTGGAAATTGAGATATCTCAGGGATACCTGTATCCTCCTTCTTCCCTTTCTCCTCTACTACCCTCCAGTCAAGTATCTAGCAAAAGAGCTGAGAACGGAGGGAGCGGCTGCTGCTTTTGGATCATAACTACGTTGCAGATAAAGATAATAAACCACAGGTTTTCCTTAAATGTACAAGAACAGCACCTCTTTCCTGCCTGCCTGTGTCCATCTTAGAAACCACATCTGTTCAGGAAGGTCTATTCCCTCAGCTCCACAGAGACTTGGTGATGAGCCTGCCCAGCAAGCCTGACTAACTTTCCTGTGCGCCTGCATATTCTGGCTCTATTTCCTTTGATTTCTGCCTCCTCACACTCCTTTGCTCCTCAGCTGAAAGGGGTTATTCCAGAGATTAGGGGTGAAAGCATGATGGACCAGATAATTTCCTGCAGTGGAAGAAATGTTTCATGGGACTAAAATTACTAAAGTCCTCCAGGTTTGTTTCTTTCCTCACAAGAGCTTCCTAAGGATTTAATTGAGTGTCAGTCATCATTATTTCACAGTCTCTGGTAACAAGTGAACATAGTTGTGAGACAAAAGGGCCAGTGCTTGAGGAAATTTAGAAAGCCTTGGAAAGTAGTAAGGAAACTGTAGATGGAAAGTGCTGGTTAGCAATGGAAGAACATTGGTTAGTACCACCAAGTTTGAAATAAGAGTCAATATTTCCTTTATTGACTGAACCTGCCTCAGGTTAATTTGTTCTCTACTTGACCAGGCTTTTGTGTTTCAGTGATGACAGGCCTCAAATTGTGACAGATTAAGTTGTTCTCAGCTTCTAAACATAGGCTGACATCACATTGGTTTCCTGTATAAACACCCAAGAGTATTTTCTTACTTGCTTTCAAAAGGTAAGATACTTTCTAGGTATTGGGTGACAAAAGCAGAGATAGGAGCAGTTACCTCTGAAGCAGCCAACACTATATGTGTTCACGCTTATGCTTTTTCTATAGTCAAGTTTCTGAAGTCTCTTTGTTTACTTCTTTATAACAGCCTGATTGAGCTAATAACTCTCCACATTTACAACAGCAAATTAGAAATTGGAGATATTCTCACATATAGTCTGAATTTAATTCTTCTTGAAACTTGAACAAAGTTCATTATAGCTAGAATTCTGGAGTGAGCCATGCACATGCAAAATTTGAAGATTTCCAAAGTCATGCAAACAAACAAATTAAAATAAAATACAGTATTATAATGAGAACTTAATTTGCTGTTAGGTCAACTTCTCCTACCTTTAGGACTGCAGTGAAGAAGTCATAAATATATAGATAATATGCTGTCATTTCATTGATCTGGCATCAAATACTATTTTACTACATACCATAAGCTAAAGGGGATTCATGCAAGTCAGTCAAAAGTCCTCTAAGTACACTAGATTTTTATGTCTCACTATGAAAGCAGTTTAGTACATTAAAAAAAAATAATCAATAACTGTTCTAACAGAATGTGTAATAAAATATTGTCTGATGTGGTTTATATAATGTGATTAACTGAATATTTAATATTTAATTAAGTAACGTGGTACCTTTATTTACTCTCTGACTGTATCTTATCACCCTCAAAAGGAGAAAATATAACAAAGTAACAAGATTTCAGAAGGAATTTTATCTTAATTATCACAACCAAGAGCAAGAATCCTTGTTACAACACTAGCTGCAAAGTAGAATATTCTCAGAGCGCATACAAGTTTAAGTAAAGTTATTGTACGAACACTTTGTTTTGTATTTATCTACATAATGAGAATTGGATGAGGGTTCTACTAATTCCATTCATCACATCTGTATTCGTAATTGTAAGGTGACACTTTGCATCTCTTCTGCTTGCTTTCTGTTTGTCACATTATTTTTCATATTGACAAGCCATGTCTTGTCAGATTCTATGAATATTATTTACACTCTGGCTGCATACATTGGCAATTTTAAATAATTATTCATAAATCATGCTTTCTGCTGCTAGTCAACTAGTCTCTTTTGTTCCCAATTTCTTCTCTGTACCCATGGCTTAGGTGTCTAGACCCTAGAGACACCCTGGGGCTAAGAAAATGGACATTCATTTGGCACTCCAGCCAGAACAGTACATTCTGGTAATGTAAGTTTGGGGCAGCATGACTCATGACTATTTTTTTAGCCAGAATTATATGGACTTGTGTATATGCACACATTATTAAAGTACAACATTTAGAATTTATCCAAGATCTAATTGCCTGTACACCAAATGGGGCTTTTATTGCTTTCTGTAATAGTATATCTAGTTAACTATTTTTGGTTTTTTGTATGCCTGCGAATATAGAAGTTGAAATAATTCAATATTTGAAATTCAAAACAACCAAAATGATTAAATTGCATATTATTGTACCTTTACAGATATTGCCTCTTCAAAATATTGCTCATTGTGAGATATTTTGCTTGTTTGTTTTTAAGAATATTAAGTTGAAGCAGAAAACATAAAACTGCAGTCTCTATAAAAGCAGGAAAATCTACAGTTTTTCTAGGACATACGAAAAATGAATGGCAAATCAGTAAAAGTGTGATGGATTTCTTGCCTACTACAGAAGACGAAGGAGAAGCAACATGTACCTGTGTGCTTTTTTTGACTCACACGCATGAAACACACTCTGAAACTCCTCAGAGAACTCCAAACCTTGAGCTAACTTTGTAAATAATAAGATTAAAAAAAACTCCAAATCCTTAAGACGTACAAATGCAATGACCAGAAAATTAAATTCACAGAACTGTCTTTCCCAGGAGATTAGTGCTTTTCTGGATGTTTCACAGATACGTTAGCAATGATAAGTTTACACAGGCATGCAGATTAATTTTTACAGATAACGTGTCATTCAAAAGCTTCAACTTGAGGTTGTCCTTCCTGAAGCAAAAGGCCAGTATTTCAGATTTTTTCAACAAAAGACCAACAGCTGATGGTGAATAGCAGCTATCTTCATTTTACAGGAACTGATATGCATGTTTTAGCTGCAATAATAGTTACTTGTCCTGGGTTCAGCAGTAGCAGTCATTTTTCTCCTTCTTAGTAGCTGGTGCAGTGCTGTTTTTGATTTTCAGGCTGGGAAAAATGCTGAAAACACTGATGTTTTCAGTTGTTGCTCAGTAATATTTACTCTGAAAAAGGACTTTCTCAGTCTCATGCTCTGCCAGGGAGGAGGGGAAGCTGGGAGGAATCGGAGACAGGACACCTGACCCAGACTAGCCGAAGAGGTATTCCATACCACAGCACGTCGTGCCTGGTATATAAACTGGGGGCAGTTACCCAGAAGGGCTAGGTCGCTGCTTGGGTAGGGCTGTGTATCGATCGGCGGGTGTGAGCGGTTGTTTTCTCTTCCTTTGTTATTCCCCTCATCATTACTATTATTGGTGGTAGCAGTAGTGGTCGGTGTTATACCTTAGTTACCAGACTGTTCTTATCTCAACCTATGGGAGTTACATTCTTTCTATTCTCCTCCCCATCCCTGTGGGAGTGGGGAGAGGAAGGGGAAGGATTGAGAGAGTGGCTGTGTGGTTCTGGGTTGCCGGCTGGGCTTAAACCATGACATTACTGCATCATGTGCCTTAAATACCTTCACTGGCATTTTCCCTTTTCTTCATATTAACTGCATTCTGTCTGCTTTTTCTTTCATTTTAGTCCCCACCTCTTCCATCTGTTGGCTCTTTTATCTCCATCTAACTAATGAAGATTTCCCTACTTCATTTCAAAAGCTTCAGCTATGACAGTTGCACATGCTTACTTCAATCGTTTTGTATTCATAACTATTCTGACTTAATTTTGCATTAGTCAGGAATTTATTTCATAGAATAGGCCTCTTAAAAATATTTTAATCAGCTTAGAATAATTAATGGATTAATATGACACTCAGATAAAATGAAATTTCAAACGGAAGTTATATTGTTTAGTTCTGTGTTTGTTAAATTAGTTTCCTAACAATAGCAGTCTATTCAGAATATTTGAATTTATTATACCAGAACTATATTTGCAGCAACACACAAGTTACTTATATTTATTGCACATCACTTGCCCTAAAGGTCAGCTCATCCTGGTTTACTACATGTGCTAATTTAAATAAAGACATTGGCTGCATCAGTAGGGCCAGTTTTAGGAAGCCCATACAAAAGATCCAGCTCAAACTTTTGCAAACGAGGAAATTTAAGAAATTTTATTTAGGAAATACATTGTGCTACCTCATTTATGGGGGAATTACATTGCTTTTAGCATACAGAAGGGATGTTAAAACATCTTATATATTAAGGAAGATTAGCTACATTATTTTTGTCTAACAGTAAAATAGAAATGCACATTTTGTTTAGAAACAGAACTAACCCATATGTAATCTCTACGTACACATAATTAAGTCAACACCAAATTTAGGTAGACTTATCACAGATATATTTGGTTGCTTACTTGGGTGCACCCTCTCTTTACCAAGAATAACCAAGAGTATTTTTTATGTGAAAAAAAATTAGAATCAGACTGTTAATACAGTCTATCATGTAATTTGTTTTTATATTCCATATGTTTCAAGCATTACGTCAGGATACCTATTACTTCCATAAAGATCCTTCGTGTTTTACGGCTTCCCTCTCTTTCTATATTTTAGTATTTCAGGTCTTAGTGATTGGTTATTTTGTTCTCAGTCCCACTGGGCCTGTTATGTGTAATTAAATATAAGCCTTCTTGATTTTAGGTAGCACACTGACAGATTGTTGCTTATCTACCAGCCAGCACTTAGAGAAATGTAGGTCCTTGAAAGCAAACAGCATCAAGCATAAATCAGCTAGAATGAAGACAGGAGAGAGTATAGATTTTGTGGTAAGAAGGCTCAGGAGATTGTTCTTCGAAGCCCACAGATTGGAGATTACAACCATATTGATTTATCGTCAGGCATTTATTGATCATTGGCTAAACGACTGTACAGATAAACATATGTATCTTTCCACTTCTGCCACTAGAGCTAACCTTAATGACTATGCAAAACTAAAAGCATAAGCCCCTCAAACCTAAAAGGTTGCTTAAATGCTGCATGGAGGCCTGTGCAGTATGAGAGATCTGAAACAACAGGAAAACCTATTTCAAAGCATTCCAGATTTATTTTCAGCCTTTTAAGTGAACAATTCTATAGCTACCCCTGCAATTCTGAAATCCCTGTTACATTCCTTGTAACATCAGATATACATTAAAAAAAATAAAAATAAAAGAAACAAACAAGCAAACCAACCAAAGCTACTTACATTTTTAAAACTACAGGGCATTGCTATGAAGAACAGATATTACAGGAAACAGACAGCTTGCTTGATGAGTAGAAGCTGTCAGCAAATTCTTAAAATTGTTTTCAGTTAGTCTTATCAGTTCACACTCTGTAGTATCATAAAAACGATCCTATACTCTAGGGAGCTGGGAGGTAGGTTACTAGAGCTCAGTACAGCAACTTTCTTTTCCAATTAGTTAAGGTCAGAATTTTTCAGACAGAAACTTTTTTTTTCATTTGCAAGTAGCACTTAGAAATATGAAATGCAGATGTGATCAGACCACAGATCTATTTTGACAACATTTGTAATCCATTACATATAAATGGCATAGTCAGCCATTTGCAACAACACTGATTCAGTGAACTCTCTAAGAAGCTACACTCAGTTCTCGTACTTACTGAAGAGTAACCAGTACACCAGCAAAATTACTAACAATAAACCTGCATAAGACAAAATGAGGCAGAGAAGGAATAAGTAAAAGAAAGAACCAGCTAAACACAAAGATGAAACCAGCAATCATGCAATGAACTGTCAGTCTAATTTTAATGAGCATTTTGGTTTTGCTGTGGACATCAATAAAAGTTTCCACATGCTAACAAACAGAGAGGTTCACCTGAGCTTAACCTTTGCTAATCAACATTCTTTCACATTCAGAATAAAAAACAATATGCAGGTCCTTAGCACAAAACCAATTACCAATGCCCCAGATGGAGATCTCCCATTAGTTTCCTCCTCCCCAACAGCAAAACATTTGGTGAGGAGAGAGATCAGAAGCCTCTGCAACTTTGAGGCACTCTTCCACCCCATCCACTTCCAAAGCTGGTTGATAGGAGTACATGAACATAATCATTCCTACCTGAGAAAAACAGAACCAACCCAGTAGAAATCCCCTCTACTTCATACACAGCCTCTCTCACAGATTTTCTTTCTCACATCCCATGGTATTTTTTTCCCAGATCACTGGGGAAGTCCTTTGAAATCTTCTCTGGGAAGAAAATCCCCTGCATTGCTCTGAGCCATCTGGCCTCCTGATCTTTCTCTCTGTAGCTGCTACAGCTTGTAATTAGTCCTAGCTGAACAGGTAGTTAATCTCCTTTAACAGTCAGACTCACAAGGGGCATATACATTCCATTGCAGGGCATAGGCCAATATTTACAGATTAAAAGGAGATTTCTACTATCTTCCTTTCATTGTGTTCAGAATCCATATGAAGAAGATTAGATTGGAAGTTCAGAGATAGAAAGAGTAGTCCCCACATTTTATGATACAGCATAAATGAAGAAAACACCTATGTTTACTATTAATTCAAATTAGCATACACTAGAGCTCTTCCACTGGAAAAAGAAATCATTAACTGTGAAAATAAAAATACTTATTTGCAAATAGCAAATATTGGTTTTGTAGAAAATTACATCAGAAGCCAAAGGTTAGAATTCATTGCTAGAAGGAAGACTTTAAATTAGAAAGTGTTAAGTCAAGAAAAATTGTGCTGAGCTGGAACTCTGAAAACGTACCCAGTGATATTTAAGGTTAACTTAACATATAACACGCCACTAGAATGAAAATACCCAGCTTAACTACATTATCAGGAACACTTTGAGAGAACTGCAGAAAATGAAATACTGAAAAATAATGATCACCTTGGAACAGAAAAGCCTATTGCTTATATTTTATTTTATGAAGAAAGCAAACTAATGAGACTGTATAAAACTATATTTTCATTTCACGGTTATAGCTTCCGTGAAATGTCTAAACCAAAACAAATTTTGTTCATTATTGTTCATTATTTATGTTGTTATGAGAAACCAACAACAAAGTTGGCTTATAAGTGTTAATGCAAATTACTCTCACTGCATCCACATACTCATACTATTAGAAGTGTGGACAATTTATAATTAATAATGTGATTATTTTTTTTCTATTTAATTCACCACCACCTGGAGATTATAACATATAGCAACTTGAGTGAAAAAAGGAAGAAAAAAAAAAGGAGTGATGCAGCCCTGAGGGGGGGAACAGAAATGTAGATGTTAATCCCTATTACTGGGCTATGTTCATCTACGTACCTATCCTTCCCCTTCCCTTGGAGAGAGCACAGTTTAACAAAGCAGAGGTAGAAGGCACCTCCACTGGGTGCATTTCAGAAAAAAATGAGGAATGGTTCAAGGTGCCTACGTCCACAAGGGAAATCTCAGCTAAGGATTGCTGGCAGGGAAATGCCCATGCTTGGTAGGGTGAGAGGGAGCTACCCCTCTGCTCAGCCTGGTGCTCATCCTTGGAGGGATCACCATCAGCCATTAATGTGGGTCTGCCTCCTTGATTCAAAGCATGGATTCTTATTTTATTTTATTTTTTTTTTTTTATGGCATGTATGTGTTCTGGACACTTTGAGTTGAATTTAACATTATTTATGGTGATCCTGCTGTAATTACAATGATCTATTGTAGGGATTTACAGACTCTTCGGTGCCCCGCTGGGAATGAATTCCCAGCAATACTCAGGCCAGCAACACCCACTATCTGCAGAAGCAGGAAGAGTGAAATGCATCAAGTGCCTTGAAAAGCAATGGTCTGCCATCACTTACGATAGATGAGACCTGTTTTTTTGGTGCCTGGCACGCAGCCTTCTTTAGCCAAAAGCTTCAGGTACCATCATCTCTCAGAGATATCTAAAGTAATATCTCTAGATTGATACTACTGAGTCCTCAGTGCTCACTTGGGTTTATATGGCACAGCCTTGTCTCAGGCATTTTCCATGGTGTACTAAGACTCACATGCCCATTACTATATATATGAGAACAAAAAAAAACCCCTCACATCTATATTAAATGTTGCTAATGAGACCTGCAAAGAATAACAAAACAACACACATGGCATAGAAGGGTGTTTGATGAAAATACTGATTGGCAGCCATGTGTCCCTAATTCTGCTCCTGATTTTGCAGCTGACATGCAGTGCAAGACTAAATGAATAATTTTTATTATTTTTATTGCTTTGTGGCTTTGTTTGCCTGCCTAATAGATAAGGTAACAGAAACTTGGTTTTTCTTTGAAAGCACTTGGAGATGGATAGAGAAAAAGCAAAATGTACCTTTTAAGAGCAAAAAAACTCGTGCACAAAGCTGGGCACAAAAGGCTGCAGTCTGCTAAATGCCTTCCTGAATAAGATCTTCATATCATTCCTTCATCCCACTAAATAACTATAATAAACATAACGTAAATCTTCTACAGAACATTACATTTGATGATACCATTTGGTACTGTAATTTCTGTGAAGATCTGAATAGAATCATGTCAATTTTGGCTGTGACAAAATGAGGCTAATAGCTAAAAGTCAATTAATTCTGCTCAGATTTGCTGCAAAAAATGTACTACAGACATACATTACAAATAGGTACAAATATTAGTAACTGGGTATTAGTAAGCCAAAAAGATTTTACTGTGAAGGCCTTATAAGCACAATATAAAAACCAGCTACACTCGAAAATGTGTTTCATTCTGGGGAAAATGTTTATGTTCTAAGCACTGTTCCACTCTTTTACAGTCAAGTTTATACCCTATGTGCTACCATGTGGCTAAGTAGTTTTCCCAGTGTTAATTTCCTAGTCTTCCTTCTTATTTGAGGGATAACAGCCAGAATGCTAGCATATTATAAACTGCCAATCTCTCAGGAAGCTGCAGTTACAGCCATTAAGTAAACATCAGTTATTAAAACTAAGTCTTCAACATGCTGAGAAGCCTGAATTTTTATTTAGATTACAAGTAAATGTATTGAAAATAAGGATGGTGTGCTCCTGTCATGGTTTAAGCCCAGCCGTAAATCAACCACACAGTTTGTTAGCTCCCCCACCTTCCTCCCCCAGCTCCCGGAGGGATGGGGAGGAGAATAGAAAGAAAGTAACTCCCACGGGTTGAGATACGAACAGGCCAGTAACTAAGGTGCAACACAAACCACTAAAGCTACCAGCAATAATAATAATGACAAGGGAAATAACAGAGGAAGAGAATACAACCGCTCACCACCCACCGACCGATACTCAGCCCAACCGAGCACTGATCTAACCCTTCCGGGTAACTGTTCCCAGTTTATATAGTGGGCATGATGTGCTGCAGTATGGAGAACCTCTTTGGTAAGTTTGCGTCAGGTGTCCTGTCTCTGGTTCCCCCCGGCTTCCCCTCCTCCCAGGCAGAGCATGAGACTCAGAGAGTCCTTGGTCAGAGTAAACATCTGAGAAGTAACTAAAATCATCGGTGTTTTCAGCGCTGCTCCAAGGTGAAAAGTCAAAAACACAGTGCTGCACCAGCTAGTAAGGAGAAAAAAAAGATTGCTACTGCTGAACCCAGAACAGCTCCTTCCTGCTCACTCCTCCTGCTAATTGCAAAATGCACTGTTTATAGTAGTTCAAGCTATCCAGCCCATTACGAAGCTCAGAACAGTTTGTTAGAAATATACCACAGAATCACAGAATGGTTAGAGTTGGAATGGACCTTAAAGATCAACAAGTTCCAACCCCTCTGCAATGGGCAGGGACACCTTCCACCAAACCAGGTTCTCCAAACCCCATCCAACCTGGTCTTGAACACTGCCAAGGATGGGGTAGCCACAGCTTCCCCGGGCAATCAGCGCCAGCGCCTCACCCTCATCTTAAAGAATTTCTTCCTCATGTCTAATCTAGATCTGCTCTTTTTCAGTTTAAAACCATACCTGTGTCCTATCACTACATGCCCTTGTAAAGAGGCGCTTGGGGCACATGAGGGTTTTTTGTAAGATATCTTCTCTACACTACTAACATTCTACATGATTTACATTGCGATAATATCGTATATAAATGCCTGTGTTCCTTTTAATGATTAAATGATTTGGAATTGTCACAGAGAGATATACCTAGATAACTTCAGGGAGGGAAAAGCCATGCCAATTATAGAAACTATAATTAAGACCTTGATAAAGTTAATGATTAAAGAAATACACAAAGCAAGAACAGGTGCTAGATGTGACTGAAACATAGTAAACATGATACAAGGAAGAAAGACAAGTTTAGGTGAACAAACTACAGAAAAACACAACTAAATTAGGCGAAGGAAAACATGAGTAGAATATGACTCTCCATCATATTCTGAGATTAGAGCAGAGCCGGGCCAAAATTATAGACGGAAATGCTAATAATCTAGCTATAGTCAGTCAAAGGGTATTAAGTGAATTGATTGTCAGTCTCATTTACTCAAATTAATCTTGCAATAAATCAAATCTACAAGCAAATTATTAGAAAGAACCACAGAGTTTTGGCTCCTGCCCTCTAATATCACAGGAGATCGGTTCCTTTTGTCTATGCTCCCACATCTCATCGCCATACATTGAAAAGATGGGCCAAGGATCATATTAAAACCTTAGAAAACAATATCAAGGACAGCTTTCCTCTAGATGATCGTAAGGTCCTTTCCAACCCTAACCATTTTATGATTCTGTAGATGTATAGTAATACAATACATGTAACAGTATTTTTATATTTTTGGATATAAGGAGGAAGTTCTTTACTGTAAGGGTGGTGAGGCACTGGAAGGGGTTGTCCAGGGAAGATGTGAATTCTCCACCTCTGGCGGTGTTCAAGTCCATGTTGGACAAAGCCTTGGGTGACATGGCTTAGTGTGAGATGTCCCTCCCATGGCATGGGGGTTGGAACTAGACGATCTTAAGGTCCTTTCCAACCCTAACTATTCTATGATTTTATGATTTTTAATATATATAATATATATAAAATATATAGAGGAGAATATTCAGAGGTAAAGTTAAGACACACTTGCAACCAAATTAAACCACAGTTCTAGCTTAGCTGTCTTATGTGATGCGCTTCAAAACTGCCAAGCCATCCTTGCCTAGCATTTGTGCTTCAAAGCACTGCCCAAAGTAATTGAAAAACTGCACTGTAGGTTTGACTTACCTCAACTTGATTTATCCATTTGCTGTTTCTTCTGCATTCCTTCCTCCCACCCCAATACACACACGCAAAGTGAATCAGGTGCCTGGTATATGCGTTACAGCTGAAAGTCCTGTTGTGCCTCAAGAAAATCTTGTTGATCAATACCGATTCCATGTAACTTATTGTGCATTCTTTGATCCTTCTCAACTAGTTATTAAAAAAACATCTACACACAATATTGCTGGGTTTGACTTCTCAAATAGTGATACAGGCACAGATAGCGTGGAAAAGAAAACATAATTCCATCTGAACAAATAACACTGATTGACAGAGTTATTTTTGAAAAACACTTATCACTTAGGGCTTTATGTGTAAAAAGAGATAACAGATCTTTTCATACTTTTTTTAACAGAGAAACACTCTCCCAAGTCCAAGGAGACTTGCAACAAGTAATTCTAGACTGATGTATCTGCACTGTGATTATTCACAATAATGTATGGTTTGCCAGCTATGCATTACAGGGTATATATGAACTAGAACCAGATATTGGACTATCAGCAAAAAAATAGATATTGTATTTATCTGGAGAGTTTTGCTCTCACATTGGTTTGCTAACACATTCAGACTGGAAGCAAGAGACTTTAAGCATGAACTAGAAGCTCTCTTCAGATTTTACTGATCTGAACCAGTAAATTAGAGTGTATGAGAACCTGGCCCTGCAAGTGCTGCAGAGTGGGAAAGTGAAGCACAACTAGCACTAACCACATTTCTACACCACGCACCAGATTCTGTCAATCAGAAAATCCTAAAGAAACAGAATACATCCTTTCCATTTCCTTTTAACATTTTTCCCTACATTTTTCAAA
This sequence comes from Amazona ochrocephala, assembly GCA_039720435.1. NCBI lineage: Eukaryota > Metazoa > Chordata > Aves > Psittaciformes > Psittacidae > Amazona > Amazona ochrocephala. Next base: position 72,527,821 of record CM077879.1, read on the forward strand.
TAGGAAATCATTCTCAGGTGGGCAAATGAATTTTAATTCTCCACATAACAGTATATCTGCAACTAAAAAGTGAGGTTAGCAGGTCCTGTTATGATCTGGACACTTCTTTGAAAAGGAATGCAATTTCAATTGGTTGTCATGCAAGCCTCAGTCATCTAAAGCTTATGTTTATAGGAAATTAATATTTGTTAGTTGTATCACAAAGTACCTGTGTCAGTTCCTTGGAGTTAGGTGCTGTAAAAAACCCAACTAATCGAATTCTCCAAAACTAAAAAATTCCTTCATTCAAAAAAGTTTATATTCCACAAAGAGGAAGAAAAGCACCAGAAATGAACTGCAGTTAAGCTACTATGAATGGGTTTCCTGATCATATAGGAAGTAATCTGAATCTTCTGCCTCCTCCTTAGTGACAGATGATTCCTGCCTTCCATTGAATGCACTGAAAAATATGTTTATGTCTATACATTATAAAAACTGGAAAGCCTACTAAAAATCAACATTTAAAGGAGGCAGATTTGAGAGGAACCTGAATAATTGTGTCACACTAAAGAATTAAGTGCAGAATATATCTACCTGATACACGGTGGTTCATCAGAGGTACTATGAATCGCTTACAAAAGAAGCCTTCATATTGCTGCTAGGGTATTTTCTAGAATATATTCAGCAGCTCTGTCTGACATACTATTTGGAAATGCTTCTATTATATGAAGAAAGTATATAAAATCACTGTACATATTGTTGTTTATTTTTAATTTTTCTATGGGTTATAAAATGCACACCGAGAACTGAACATAAATCGTTTCCTCTTCAGTGTTGCTGAACAAGATACCAGATTCTTAATGAGGAAAAAACAGAACATTAGTTTGTTATGCATCTTATTCATGAGTACATCCAGAAAGGATGAATAGATGGCTGCCTGTAATAAGGAATAGCTAATGACACACAGCACAGTAGACATTTTCATTATACATCACTTCTCTTCAGTTACCAAAACTATAGATTAGCAATGATGCCAGGAAAAGGAACACACCTGACATTTTGGTGCTCGATTCAGCTCATACAAATGAGCTAATTTTCAAAAGATTGTTGCAAGCTCAACGGAACTTCCTGAATATCTTATATTTTCATATTACAGATACAGGGAGCAAAACATAGACTCATCTCCTTTGCATTTAGTTACCAAAAAAAAAAGGCAATGAAAAATACGTGTGTGTGCATATATATACAAAAACATATATATATATATGCACACATATATATATTTAAAATTCAAATGAGTGAAATATGATGATCAATAAAGGAAAAAGAAAAGCCAGTAAGAATAAGCAACACATTCACTGTAGTGATTCTCATTCATGTTTCTGCTTTTCACCTCTTAGAGTCCTAGCAAAGACCCCAGCACAGCAGAGAAAGACTTTCAGCACAACTGGTGGATTTTTTGTTTATTTTTAACCTGTGTGAAAATAAAACATGTTTACTAAGCTGATGGGTCAAGGCTTGCATTTTCTACTGGAGTTATGTAAATCTCATTATTAGACTATGAATTTTCATATATGTTTACAAAAAATCATGACTATGACAAGACTAACTTCTTATTTAACCTTGAAGAGTTACTTTTGATTCTCAGCTACAGTGATTGTTTTGATACAGTGAGGAGGTGAGTATTCCTGAAAAGGAAAATTAAAGACAAATTGCTTGTGCTAAGTATGCAAAAGGACCCCTTAAACATGTACCTTGACCCGATCCTACCTGCCAGAAACCTTTTTTCCTTCAAGCCCCCACATCAAGTATGATCATTGTCGAATGCACAATATGAAGCCCAGGGCCATGCAATCTTTTCTTTGCTGACCTTTGCAAAACTGGTTTATAGCCTCTCATAGGAGACTGAAATCAGTCTACTGGGAAAGAGAGAAATATCTGGAGTCAGAATATGCCTGCCTTCCTGAAGAAAGCATCTGGTACAAACTATGTGAGAAATACTTCAAAAAAAAAAGGAGGTTTTCTTTTCTTCCCTCTCTTATTGCTACAGCCAAAGCTTGAAAGTTTCATTATTCCATATGCTTCCAAGGGGTGTTTTATTTCAACAGGTTCTCAAGGAAATATTTGTTAAGGGAAAACTTATGAGAGAAAAACTTCTAGAAAATATGTGCTTTTAGTCAGAATCAAAGGTTTTGCTGGTATGGTATACCAAAATATGACAAAAATAAGCTGATTTAGACTTCTTAGGTAAACACGGACTATTCATGGATATGCAGTGCATCTAACAGAAAAACAATTCCGTTCAGACACCACAAAAACTATTAGAATCTTAGTGAACTGTCAAGCTGTTAAAAATATTTAATGTAGTGTTCTAAATGAAAAATAGGATGGATACCTTATTCTAACAGTTCTTTCATTACAGAAATACACTGTCTCCATTTCAAGTGTAAGGCATCATATCCTGCTTTAGAAATAATTTCACAAAAGGTAATGCTGAGGTGGCTGTCTCGAGAGGGGATGACTGCAGCGCCCGATCGGGGGGAGGCTCGGCGTCCAGGAGCTTCAACTCGGAGCAGCAACAGGCACCGAGAGAGCCCCAAGTCCTCGACAGGGCTCGCCCAGGAGCCGGCAGCTCAGCGGACGCGAGCAGCTGATTCAGAGAGGGCGGTGCCAGGAGGAGCGGCACCACCCTGACTGGGTAAAAACCTGCCCCAGGGAGTGCAGCGACCAGGGAGGGTTCGAGGCAGTTTGCATGGGCAGGCGAGCTGGGTGGTGAGCAGTCGCCGTATGGCCTGGATCTGGTTTGGGAGCTCTGCTCTGGCTGCCCTGGCGGTGGCCAGTGTAGGCACCCAGACAGAGCTGATGAGAGGGGAGGCTGCAGTGCAGAACTCAGGGTGTAGAGAGCACCTGCGCTGCTCTCCTGAGAGGAGGGTGCACAATGAGCAGGGCTGCACTCTGTGCTCCCTGGTGGAGGTCCTCCTGCAGCAGGTGGCTGAGCTGCGGGAAGCTGTTTCTAGGATGAGAGATGTCAGGGAAGCTGAGAGGAAACAGCACTGCTTGCTCCAGGGCCAGACTGTGCCGAGGCCTCAAGCGTCCACTGTCGCTCATGCAGGAAAGGAGGCTGCTAACCCAGGAAGCTGGGAAACAGTAACAGAAAAAACAGCAAAAAAAGGAGGAAGAAGACAATTAAAAGCAAGAGACTTCTTCCTAAATCTGTTGTCCCAACCCAGAACCGCTTTGCTGCCCTGCAGGGGGCTGATGAGCAACAGCGCTCCCACCAGGAGCAAACGGCTGATGCACTGGTAGAGAAGATCACTACCGGTGCCGCCAGGAAAAAGAGGCGGGCCATAGCAGCAGGGGAATCTACTCTGAAGGGAACAAAGGCACCCATCTGTCGGCCTGACCCAATCTCAAGGGAGGTGTGTTGCCTCCCACTGGCTCGGATCAAGGATGTTGCAGAGAAGCTGCTGCTCTAGTCAGTCCCACTGACTATTACTCACTTCTAGTGATCCATATGGGTGCTACTGATATAGATAGCAGTAGCCCAGAGAACATAAAGAAGGACTACAGAGCTCTGGGAGAGGTGGTTAGGGGCTCTGGAGCGCAGATCGTCTTTTCGTCAATACTCCAGGATACAGGGCAGGATCTTAAAAAGGCTAGGAGGATTGGCCAGGTTAATAAATGGTTAGAAGGGTGGTGCCATAGTCAGGGGTTTGGGTACCTTGAACACAGGACTCAATTTAGTAGGCCAGGTCTACTGGGGGCTGGTGGAGCTGGTCTGACAAAGAAAGGGAAGAGTGGATTTGGTAGGAGGCTTGCCAGGCTGGTCAAGGATGCTTTAAACTAGATGTATTGGGGGAGGGGGGCAGCATTCCATCCCAAAACACCCAATCACTGGCCAGCACCTATAGTAAACATTCAGAGCAATGTAGAGATATTCCAGCTGTTCCAGCCAATGAGCTGGCTTCAAATGGAGCTTGGCTCAGATGCCTCTATACAAATGCCCGTAGCATGTGGAACAAACAGGAGGAATTAGAGATGTGTGCATGTCTACGGGGGTATGATATCATAGGCATCACAGAAACATGGTAGGATGGCTCCTATGACTGGTGTGTTGGAATGGAAGGTTGCAGGCACATTAGGAAAGACAGGCACAGTGAGGGGGGGGAGTTGCTATTTATGTTAGGGATAGGCTGGAGAGTATGGAACTCTGTCTGGGGATGGGTGAGCAGTCAATGGAGTATTTGTGGGTCAGGGTTAAAGGGAGAACAGCGATGGGAAGCATTATTGTGGGGATCTGATACAGACCGCTGACCAAGAGGACTCTATGGATGAAGCACTCTATAGACAGATAGGAACAGCCTCACGCTTGCAGGTCCTTGTTCTCATGGGGGACTTCAACCACCCTGATATCTGTTGCAGGGATGGTACAGCCAGGCACAAGCAATCCAGGAAGTTCCTCGACTGTGTGGAAGACAGCTTCCTTCTGCAAGTAATTGAGGAGCCGACAAGGAGAGGTGCCATGCTTGACCTCGTCCTCACCAACAGGGAAGGGCTGGTTGGGAATGTGACACTCCAGGGTAGCCTTGATTGCAGCGATCATGAGATGGTCAAATTTGAGATCCTCAGGACAGTGAGAAGAGCATGCAGCAAGCTCACTGCCCCGGACTTCAAGAGAGCAGACTTTGGCCTCTTCAGGAACCTGCTCAGTAAGGTTCCATGGAATATTGCCCCAGAGGGCAGGGGGACCCAAGACTGTTGGTTGGTATTCAAGGATCACCTGCTGCAAGCTCAGGAGCAATACATCCCAACTAGAAGGAAGTTCAGCAGGAGGGCCAGGAGACCTCCTTGGATGGAAAAGGAGCTGCTGACAAAATTCGAAGGAAAAAACAGGCTTATAAAAGGTGGAAGCAGGAACAGGTGGCCTGGGAAGAATACAGGGATGTTGTCCGGGAAACTAGGGACCAGGTTAGGAAAGCTAAGGCCCACTTAAAATTAAACTTGGCTAGGGATGTTAAGGATAACAAGAAGGGATTTTATAGATACATTGCAAATAAAAGACAGACTAGGGACAATGCGGGCCCTCTCCAGAAGCTATCAGGAGAACTGGCTACCCTGGATTTGGAGAAGGCTGAGGTTCTTAATGACTTATTTGCCTCAGTCTTCACCGGCAAATGCTCTGACCTCACCAAGTATTGGAAGGCAGACGCAGGGACAGTGAGAATGAAGACCCTGGGCCCACTGTAGGAGAGGGTCTGGTTTGAACCATCTTAGGAACCTGAACGTACACAAGTCCATGGAACCTGATGAAATCCATCTGCGGGTCCTGAAGGAGCTGGCAAATGAATTTGCTAAGCCACTGTCCATCATATTTGAAAAATCATTGTGGTCACGTGAAGTTCCCGACAACTGGAAAAAGGGAAATAAAACCCCCATTTTCAAGAAGGGGAAAATGGATGAGCCGGGGAAGTACAGAATAGTCACTCTCACCTCTGTGCCTGTCAAAATCTTGGAGCGGATTCTCCTGGAAGGCATGCTGAAGCACGTGAAAACCAGCAAGGTGGTTGGTGACAGCGAACATGGCTTCACTAAGGGAAATCCTGCCTGACCAAATCTGGTGGCCTTCTATGAAGGGGCCACGGAACTGATGGACAGGGGTAGAGCAGTTGATGTCATCTACCTGGAATTGTGCAAAGTGTTTGACACTGTCTCACATGACATCCTTCTCTCTAAGTTGGAGAGACATCAATTTGATAGGTGGACCACTCGGTGGATAAAGAACTGGCTGGATGGCCGCACGCAAAGAGTAGTGCTCAGTGGCTCAATGTCCAGCTGGAGACCAGTAACGAGTGGTGTCCTTCAGAGATCGGTGTTGGAACCTGTCTTGTTCAAAATCTTGGTCAGTGACATGGACAGTGGGATTGAGTGCGCCCTCAGCAAGTTTGCCGATGACACCAAGCTGTGTGGTTCGGTTGATACATTGGAGGGAAGGAATGCCATCCAGAGGGACCTTGACACACTTGTGAGGTGGGCTGATGCCAACATGATGAAGTTTAACCATGCCAAGTGCAAGGTCCACCACCTGGGTCGGAGCAATGCCAGGCACAGCTACAGGTTGTGCAGGGAAGAGATTCAGGGCAGCCCTGCAGAGAAGGACTTGGGGGTGTTGGTCGATGAGAAAATGAACATGAGCTGTCAGTGTGCGCTTGCAGCCCAGAAAGCCAACCGTATCCTGGGCAGCATCAAAAGGAGTGTGACCAGCAGTTCGAGGGAGGTGATCCTGCCCCTTTACTCTGCTCTTGTGAGAACTCACTTGGAGTATTGTGTGCAGTTCTGGTGTCCTCAACATAAAAAGGACATGGAACTGTTGGAGCAAGTCCAAAAGAGGGCCACAAGGACGATCAGGGGACTGGAGCACTTCCCGTGTGAAGATAGGCTGAGAAAGTTGGGGCTGTTGAGCCTGGAGAAGAGAAGGCTGCGTGGAGACCTCATAGCAGCCTTCCAATATCTGAAGGGGGCCTATAGGGATGCTGGGGATGGACTCTTCATGAGGGACTGTAGTGACAGAACAAGGGGTAACGGGTTCAAACTTAAAGAGGGGAAGTTTAGATTGGATATGAGGAAGAAATTCTTTACTGTAAGGGTGGTGAGGCACTGGAATGGGTTGCCCAGGGAAGTTGTGAATGCTCCATCGCTGTCGGTGTTCAAGGCTGTTTTGGACATAGCCTTGGATGGCATGATTTAGTGGGAGATGTCCCTGCCCATGGGAGGGTGGTTGGAACTAGATGATACTAAGGTCCTTTCCTACCCTAACTATTCTATGATTCTACGTTTCTATAAATTGATTACTTATTATTTTATCTATAGAGGACAAAGGGGTAATGAGTTGCCTGATTCTGGACTGTAACATCTATATCACTGTCTGTTACTGTTCTTCTATCACCCCATGCCTGCAACCTTCTCATTAATTATTTATATGCAATTTATAAGTAGAAAAGAAAAAATATAAATTATTTTCTTATAAGTTTCCTGCATCCTCTTTCATAAAAATGGAAAATAGAAAGTAGTCAAGGAAACAACAGAAAATTTTTGGAGTGTAGCTATTCCACACACATAGCCAGAAACGCTACAGATAAAGCGGATGTTGTACTTTCTCACTATTTTGCAGAGGCTAATTTGGTAGCTGCATAGAGTTGGCTTACGTAGAAGCTACAGAGAAAGAAAGCAAACATCAGACTGATGCATCTCCAAAATGATGATGAGCTGCGATTTGCCAAAATTTAAGTTCTTTGAGCAGTGGGGTTGATTTCTCATTAACTCTGTTACACTACATAATTAGGCTTTGGGATGAGCAAATATGATTTGTCATGAAACTTTAAAAATATACAAACCTGTATGGCTTTATTTTCTTTTCTAGCCTCTCTTTTCTCTGCATATAACACCTTTGAGAATGAAACTCTGTTAATGTTCTATTACATTTTTAATGAAGAATAATAAACTGTTAAATCACACATCAATCATTTTGCTGCATACCTAATGTAATGGCTTAGTAAACTCTTTGACAGTTCTGCTAATAGTATATGAGTAGAAAGTTGCCAAAACACAACTGATAAATGAAAAAGTAGCTATCTATATACCAGAGTATATCGGATGGTTACCACCCTGTTACTAAAGCAAGACTAACAGTCCATTGTTTCAAGCATATACAAGCATAACCTTGTAACAGACATAAAAACAAGGCAATATTATGACATGTTGCATCTAAGATACAGGTGACAGAGATACATTTTGAGATGATTATTATAATCTTGCTGGATACACCTATGCAGATCAGTTTGTTGTTTTTTTTTAATGTACATGCTTCTCAATAATACAGCAAAGAAGAACACAAACCAGACAGGAGATCCAGTCTCATTCTCTCCAAACCTTTGGAAAGACAGAACTATCTCCATGAATGCTACGAACCAGGTCTATTCCTATTTGGCCAACTAGAACCTTGAAAACAAGCTCATATGAAATTCACAAATGTTAGCTTTAATAGAATCTTGACCAGAAGCCTGCAACCTACTTCTCACATCTCAGTTCTTTGATCTAAGCTGCCTATGCATTGACGTAAGAACTGCCAAACACTGCAATCAGAAAATCAAAGGAGGTAAGCGTGCTCTGTATTTCTGAAAGGCAGACCTCAGACAAACCCAGCAAAAGAATAGTAGTTTCCTACAGGGTGGAATCCACCATGAGCTAGTGCCCAAAGTAAGCTGAAATTGTTAATGGGGATTCCTAGGACACAATGCCATTAAAGACAGATATTAGAGATACTATTGTGTATTGTTATCAGACTAGTTGGCTAAAATTCAAGCCAGTTGCTAATACTGATAGTTGATCTGATTCCACTCAACCATATTAGCAAGCATGTGAGTTTCCACTAGCAGAACTCTCCTATAATCTTTAGGGTTCTTAAAGGTCACAAGTAATTTTTTGAGTGCTCCTCAGTGGAAGATTGCTGCTAGTGGAAGTGTTAATGAGAGATAACTATATTAAAACTGGACTTTAAATATAAAGACAGCAAACTGATAAAAACAAAAACAAACAAAAAAAACCAAACCAAACCAAAAAAAAAAAAAAAAAAAAAACCACAAAACAAAGCAAACCATGCCTTGACTTGTAAGGAAATATAGTAATGTATGTAAATATCTAACCCTTAAACCTCAAGGTCTTCATTGCAGCATCTTGTCCAGGCTCAGGCAAAAGAGGGCAGCACCAAACTTCTCAGTTTCAGCCAAAGGGACACAAACTGCTGCTGCTCAGAGAAACTGGCTTCCGGCTTCCACATGCTGGAAACGAGGACAGTTCTTCGGGAAACAGGGTCTCCTTTTCCATCAGTCAGTATGGTAGATAATTTGCCGGAAATGAAATGCATGAGCTCTAGCTTCAACTTGACGGCATGCAAATAAGAAATCTTTACAGTCAGGACTGGTCAAGCACTATGAAAGTTATCCATCCTCGCCAAGAGGAAGAAACTGCTTGCAATTGCTCTTTCTATGCAGATGCTACCATAGATCTACACCCATTTGTATCTCAGAAAGAGAAGGTCTGCAGGGTGCTTCAGGTGGGATCTAAACATCAACGGGTTTGTCCAGTCAATCGAGATTTGACACTGTTTAAGGAATATTTTTGCTTCTGTGTTTGCAAAACTGGTTTATAGCATGGCTCTTGGGCCATAGGCATTCTCTTACGTATATATGCAATACATGTATAATCTAAAAGTAATTAACATATTTTTTTCCATGAGAGAATCTGGTCAGATAATATTATTAGGTACAGATTATTGACAGAGAGTGCAGAAACAGAGATAAAATTTTGGTCATTTTTTGTTTTGCAAGTTTTTCGTAAGGCAATAAACTTCTGCCATTAAAAAAAAAAAAAAAAAAACAAAAAAAAAAAACCCAAAAAAAACCCAAAAACCAAAAACCTGCATGGATAACAGAAATATGGAACCATTAAAGACAAGTTTTGTGCACAACAGCCTCTCCACAGAGCTAAGATCACCTAAACCGTAATCTGCGCCTATGTGCTTCTGTTTCTATCACAGTTAATGAACATACAGCTCAGGGGGTAAGAGAAAGCAGTGTTTTCCCAAAAAAACTGAGTGAGTGATAAAAAGCACAATAAAGCTGGTAAGCAAATAGCAGCATGATATGATGAGCAGGAAGAGCAAAGAGCAGGTGTGATTTCAGAGCCTTGAGCTGGAACAAATCTGCAGCCTTAGTAACATAAGTATTTGTTTAGTTCATTGTATAATGCCCTCTTTATCACTGAAATATTTTAGGTGTTTCAATTTCTGGCAGTTTCTTAGCATATTAATGCAGACCTTTTCTCTGCCTCCTCTTCCTCATTACTGATTAAAGACAAAGCTAGATGCTGTCCCAGTGATGGGCTCAGTTCTGGATCTGCAATTCACAACTAAGACCACTGAAAGCGGACCAGGCCCTGGCTGGATGTGAATGGCTCATGGTCACATAGGCACTGCACTGTGCTGCTATAGTTGTCCCCATGCTTAGGATTTATCATCCTTTTTAATTTTATGCATGTAATTGCAGGGGCTCTTGAACACTAAATAAATCTTAATCTTGTGCCAGACTGAAGAGAAAGTACAAAAAGAGATTATACACTATATTTCCTAGTTTTCCATTCTGTTTACCAGATTCTTCTTTTTTAACACGTGCAAGTAGCAAGAGCCTATTGGGTCAACTAGTTTATAATTAATTATTGATTAGATATTGCAACCGTATGCTGAGATTCATTTGGAAACCAAAGTGCTTCCTTAGTACTTATGTTAGAATTCATTAAATATGCATTATTAATCTGAATTATGTTGTGTTCAAATGTAAGCCCTTAAAGCAAAGATAGTGAACACAGCATTAGTATTTGTAAAACAGAATTGATTTTCCAACTTCACCAAATTATCTGAAATATGGGATAGGCTGCAGGTATTGAAGAATGAATGCTACAGGAGGAAGTTGGCATGCTTAGGTTTTTTCCATGTACCCTGATAAATAAAAAACAAATCTAAACTTAATTTATTCCTCTAAATAATGTAGGCATCAACAACATTTAGAGGCCTTAAGAAAATAATTAAGAAACATTATTCATACATTGTGGGTCACACAATATTTTTATTCCAGAAGGTGTCTTTGATACATTTAAAAAAAAAAAAAAAAACAAAGTTATTAACTTTAGTTTTCCATATGCAGCTATTCCACAGAAAGCCAATAAAACTTCAGCAAAGTGAATGGTTGGACATTTCTCTATACATTTTGAAATAAATTATTTGCTTTTTCTTGTGGTTAAATAATTATGTAGGAAAGAAACAAGACTGCTTAATTAAATGAGATCTATGAAAAATGATAATATTTGTTTGGGAATTCTTAAATTTTGTATTTTAAACATATCTGGAAATCTCACCATGAAATTTAAAAGTAAGCAACAATCCTGTCAACTTGAACTTCTGTACACAGCATCCGAGCTATATAATATTACGGTGCTTGAATATAGATTATTTCAAGGAATATGGTTGTCACTTGTCAGCAGAAACATGGACCTGAACATAATTTTTGTAAGAACAACTCTGAGCATAATTGTATAAATGATCTGTCACGGCCTTTTCTTACCCAGCACATCAGACAAGGGTTAATTTTATCATTGTAAGTGTAACTCAAACCTTACGCAATAGTGTGAGGATCAGTGTTAGGTATTACATTACATACATTACAGGGATAATTTCCTTCATTTGATAGCACCTTTATCTAATGTCCATTTTACTGTTTCTGTGTAGCTAAAATGTTCTATTATTTGCATTGAGAATGTTGACATTTATATTCATCTTGTTTCCACACAGCAAGAATTGAAAAAGAAATGTACTGTCATGGTTATAAACATCAAAAAAAAATTTCAGCTCCTGGGTGGGAAATACAGAATTTGAAAACACCCTTCTGTCTGCTTTTTTTCTTTGTAATACTTCAAAATTATGTTTAAAAGGAGGGAAGAAGAGGAAGCAGATTTGTTATTTTATAATTATGCAGTGTACAGTTTTTCTGACAAGACTGCAACATGAGGCTTTTGCCTCATGATTTACAAATCCAACACAACTAAAATCTGTTACAGAGTATTCTACTCTCTTGTGGAATTTCTTTTGGCCACAGGAGAGGTTGGTGCTTCGTTTATAATATGGCTACTAAACCTGAAATATAAAGGGAATATTGTGACAGAGAAGAAAATGGATACTTGGAGTTAAGTATGTTCATTATACCTACCAGCTTACTTAACACTTTACATGAATGAAATATTGAAGCAAAACAACAACAACAAAAACAGAAACATCACTTAGTGGTGTACTTATTTTTAGAATTTAAATAAGGACAACAGCATAATACTGGTTTGATGTTTGCTTGCACTAAGGGGAAAAAATGAATGTTAAACTGAGTGCAGCAGGTTTGAGACATGTCTGTATGTACACACACGAATTACAAATGAAGAGCAGATGAAAGAAAGAAAACATCTTTTTTTCTGTTAATGATAACACTTTTTTTATAGTCATCGCTCATTTTATGTCTGTATTATACTTTTGTTGTTTGGCCCTCCCTTTGCTATAATTACTTTTAACTCAGGTATATTTACTTTCTATTTAAGCTCAAAAAGTTGGTAATTTAAAATCTCACTACTTGGAACAAACAGAGAAATGTTTACGAAAATTAGAGCTTGATGCAGTATATTCTCAAAAAAAAAATAAATTGAATGCATTATGATCTTTAAAGTGCAAGTCAGTTTATGAGAATGTTTTCCCCTATTCGTAACTTTAAGTATTGACAGATATTAAATTAGACACTTAAGAACTTACCTATTGTTCTGCAAATACAACACGATTTTCAGGGAACAAGGAAGTGAATAAAGCAACTGGAAAAAAAGAAATACAAAAAAAAGAAATGCATTTTATCTAGTAGGCTGCACACTGTTGGTTCACACCTTTGAAATTAAGCCAAATTATTTTACAGGAGAAAACAATTTTCACTTACCTAACTAATTGTAGGTACCACAGTCATGTGATACCCACAATTGTACCATATATTATTATTCTGATTAAAGCTAATACAATTGTATACAACAAATAATTAAACTGAATTTCTCTTGTTAATGACAACCACATTTTATTTAGATAAAGAAGTTACTACTATTTCCACTTTAACATGCCATCATATGGATTGACTTATAATTTTATGTACCTGCAGTTTAAGATACTTCAGCAAAGAAAACTCATACATTTGTTTTCACAGTTTTGGTCCATACAAAATGAACATATTTTGTAAAGTCCATGCATCAGGAAATCAAATGAATTTTTGTAATGACAAAAGAGTTTGTAAGCTTTCTCACTCCTGTCCCCACAAAGAAAAGTATAATAACACTCTGATCAGACTTCATATAGGAGCATGTGTGGTCTGGAAATGTTTGTAGACTGTATCAATAGTTTACCCCAGAAGTTTCTCATGTGTATATATGCTATGTCATACCACCATATGTTCAGTATAAATAGGCACACACAAATGTTCTTTCCATTTTTTTGTCTCGAGAAGTTAATTCAGCTGTCACAGGTTACTAGTTTAGCAATGCACCAGTGGCAAAAGGAAGAAGAAGACAATGCTGAGTGACAAAAGAAGCAGGTGGGAAAAGACGAGGAAGAACCTATTCTGAAATTACTGTTCAAGCAATTGGCAAGTTATCCTGAAGAACTCAACAAGCATGGGAATGACTATTGTGATCAAGTATGCTGGAAGCTGTGCCTTAGCTGATGTAAAGACTCAGAACGTTATTGAGGTTAATAGAAGATGCGGGAATTTACTCCCTGGTCTTGGAGAAAAGCTGGATGAAAGACAGTTTTCGTTCTCTAGGAAATTGAAAGATCCAGTTTTCATTTTGATTTAGAAAATCAATAGTTTGTATTTCCTGTAAAATTTAAATCCTTCCAAAATAAATTTACTGGAGGAAGGAAAGGGGTGAGGGGGTGTCGTGGTTTAAGCTTCTATAAACCCATACAGTCGCTCTCTCACTCACTCCCCACTCTTTCTTCCCTCCGCTCCTGGAGGGATGGGAAGGAGAATCGAAAGAATGCAACTCCCACAGATTGAGATAAGAACAGTTTAGTAACTAAGGTATAACACAAATCACTACTGCTACCACCAATAATAATAATGACAAAGCAAATACAAGGAAAGAATACAACAGCTCACCATCACCCCAGCCCGACCAAGCCGTGCACCCCCCACCGTGCACCCACCCCCCCACCCTTCTGGGTCTCAGCCCTCCATTTTTACATCCTGGACATGACGTGCTGTGGTATGGAAAGACCTCTTTGGTCAGTCTGGGTCAGGTGTCCTGTCTCTCCTTCCTCCCGGCTTCCCCCCCTCCCTGGCAGAGCATGAGACTCACAAAGTCCTTGGCCAGCCTAAACATCACCAAGCAGTAACTGAAAACACTGGTATTATCAGCACTGTTCCCAGGCCCAAAATCAAAAACACAGCGCTGCACCAGCTACCAAGGAGAAAAAATGACTGCTGCTGCTGAACCCAGGACAGGGGGAAGGGAAGAGATGTTGCTGAGGGGCAAAGGGAAGAGACGTTGCTGGGTGGGATGGCCAGATGTATTGCACACTTGAAGGTGGCTATACCCAACTAATTCAGGTAAAGTCAACCTTCCTTGCACTATACAGTCCACAAGAGATGTGTAAACTCTGTTTTTGAGTAGAAGCAACAATGAGAGCTGGGTATTGCCCTGTTCAAGGTTTCCTCTGAGCATTTTGTTCACATCTCAGTGCAGACCACCTCCAGTCTCCCGGGTTTGCACACAAAATAACTACCACGCACCTCTGCTATCTCCCCCTTTCCCTTTCCTTTTTTCCTTCCTTTTCATCCTTCAAATACATTCCTCCTCAGAGTTGTTGTGCTTAGAGGTACAGCCTACCCCGTAGAGATTAATTTAATTTAGCACTGCTAAATGACTAAAATGTTATGGGCTTTTCTTTTTTTTTTCCTTAATGTTTTGCTTTAAAAAAGTAAGGAAAACAAAGATTGCTAATTTGATTTGGCTGTAAGATCTATAGATTCTCATGGTCAATTGTTAACTAGGGTCTTACCTATCTATTAAGTATTATATTTGGAGATGAGGGAATGTTTTATGATGTTTTTTCATTGCTGGCACCCATCATGATTATCTAAATCTAATTTCAAAATAAATGAATGAGTGCAGCCCTTGTGTCCTGACTCAGGCACTGGGTCATTGCTAGCCTACATACAGGCTTTGCAGCCTCCACATGGTGAAACCAGAGACAAGCAGGGACCAAAGTTCCAGGCATTCTATCCTTGAATAAAGTCTTTCAGCTTCTCCTTCTGTAATCTAAGTTTGATTTTCAGGTCAGCCAGACTCTTTGTAACCTCAGTATGACCCATTTATTTCAGACCACAGTTGCACAATACCTAGGTCACATAATGAGCGAATTTATTACAGCAATTTATTAATAGGCGTTCACTTAGGACAGGAACAAATTCTAACAAAAATGAAAAGAGACTATACAAGCACTGCTCCTTAAAATACATGAACAAGTAACTTGAAAATTTATTTTAAGATCTCCCAGAATTAGTTTCCAGTATAGAAAATTTCAGTCCTCTAAGCTAACTTTTGCAGCTTAGGCATGTTTAACTTAGTATATGAAAGTAAAATATATGTACTTCAAGAGCAGGCACTCTTGGAAACAACATGAAGACTTAAGAAAGAGGTAAGACAGGAAGTGGTGCAACTTGTAAAAGTAGCACTATTCTTGCTGTACTTAAATTTGGTTTTATTGTGTTGCAATACATATAAAAGGTATTCAGATGTATTGGTCTACAGTTGTTCAATATGCTCTTGGGTCAATCTGGAGAACATTTGGGCATTCAGAATGCATAATTGTGTATTGTGGAACTTCAATAAAAAGTAAATTAATGTGAATGTAATGCTAGATATAATTGTCAATTATTTACAGTATACATGTGAGCATCAAGTAAGTGGTACTTAGATAAGCGGACTAAAGATCTGTATTGAACACTACCTGGAAACTATTTTAATTTGCAACAATGAAGATCTGAATAAATATAAATTTTTGAAAAATCTAAAAATACTGGGGCAAGGTGACAAGTTCTCTGCCATTAGAGCTCCTTAAGAACCATTAGAAACACCTTTTTAGGAAAAGCTTATACATTCTGCCAGATTCCCTCCAGTCTCAGTTATGTTGATACTTACACTTGTATGATATATACACATATATTGTAATGCTCCAAAAGGTGTATGATAAGCATAATAATTCAATTTTGTTCTTCCAGTACAACAGCATTTAATTTACAGTCTTCTAGAAGCTTTAATGCAGCTCTTCTGATACACCTTTAAGTAAAACCTTCACAGGGTCCTCAAGAAATTACTTTAATAAATAAATGGAATTGAAAATGTGTCCTGTTCAGCTGTCTTGTTAAGATGGTATGAGTTACTAAGTCTTTTCTCTCCCAGAAGCTAATTTTCACTTCTAATTCCAGGAAATCTGATATACAGTAACATTTTTTTGAATGAAAACATCAAAGCAAAAAGTTTGACAAATATAGACAAGCAAATTCATCCAGAAAAGATGCAAACTGGTATCAGTACTTGCTGGAAAACATGGTCGCCCAGGAGATCCAAAAGCTCCTTCCTCCTGCCTGAGCTAATCCTGTAAGTGGAGGTGGTGTGAGGGATCAGAGCAGCTTTATGGATCAGCTGATAAGACCTACTGCTAGTCAGGTAAAAATGATGAATGAGAATACATGAAAGTCAGGGTTAACTTTTCTGTATAGTGAATTTTGGAGAAGAGATGTAAAAAACCACCCCAACCGATAATTCAGATTCTACCAGGAATAATAAAAAGAGCTTATGAAGTGGATG
Source organism: Amazona ochrocephala (assembly GCA_039720435.1). Lineage (NCBI taxonomy): Eukaryota > Metazoa > Chordata > Aves > Psittaciformes > Psittacidae > Amazona > Amazona ochrocephala. The sequence continues at coordinate 72,544,294 of CM077879.1, forward strand.
CTGAGTTCATAATGGTTTACCAGATCCCATAGGTAACTGTAAATTTGGAAAGCTCCAGAAAGTCTCAGTCAAAATTCATTCTATGTCTCAAACTTTGAGGAGAAACACCAAAAAAACGTGCTCCAGTGGGTGAACTGCCCATCATCTCTGTACAATACATGGTTCACTGACTGACTTACCACTCTAAGAAAGAAATCCATTTGTCGGCTGTAAATTACTAAGCTGAAACTTCCATGCTAGTAGCTTTTAATACACTTTGTTTTGGGAATACTGACAAAAAAAATCCAGGGTGATGTATCTTCTTTTACTGCAAAATATGCGTTACAATTTAGAAATATTGATAAAAAGTGAAAATCAATTTCTTCTGTCATACCTTTGTGCAGAGGCCATCTGGAAGGTGATATGCTGCTGTTCCAATCACTTCTACATCTTTGCAGCATCTATAGAAAAAAAAAAAAAAAGTAGGTAAAATAAAGTGCTCAAAAGAAAAAAAAGAACAGAAATTTAAAGATACATGATTCTGGTATTGCTAAACGCAACTCTATCAAGAAGTCTGGCATATTCTTTTTATTTAGTGCCATTTCCATCCACCTAAGTGAAGATACAGGCTATTACTGGCTTCAGTAAGAGCTGGAACAAATCTCCCCATTGTTGGGGTCCTTCTTGCTTCATGATATTTAATATCAGCTGGTATTAAGCAGATACTGCATTCTGAGGGCTTTTTTAAAGGCACACAGATAATAACAAGCTGCAGAACTCTCACTGAGTGTGCTATGTTGCCTATAATTGCATGTTGTGGTAAATGTGCATTTTATGGCAAAAAAATTAAAGAACTTTAAGAGTACTAAAAATTTAATACCAAATAATTCATAAAAATGTGCACACAAGTATGTTGTGGATAGATATAAATTGTGCCTGGTATCAATGGATGAATAAATGGTGAACTCTAATCTACTATTATGCACTTTAGAAAACATCTTATTTTGTGAAAATATAATTTTTTTCATTGCTTATTTTTAATTGAGAGAAATTCAACAACCTGATTTCTTTGTATGTGTTTTGGTTGGTTTGATTTTGGAAAATGCAAACTATTTCATTCCTATTTTCAAGATGGAGCATTTCAACTTTCCATTTTTAAGTTGCAAAAAAAACCCCAATAGTAGAGATGGAGTAAAAGAGGTTGAAACGTACAAATGCATCATCGGCCTTTGATCATTCTCCAGCTTTACAAAGGAAGCCATTGAAAATAAAATAAACTTAGCCAATTTCCTTTCCTTGTTTTCGTCTATTTATTTTTCATCCCACAATCTAAAGCTGACTTTCTTGTCTTCTTTAGAAAAACAGTGCTTGATTGAGACTTTCAAAAATACAAATACCACAGTATTTCATGGCTGCAGTGGCACTTGGTGTCCACCTCCTCCATGATACATATCAATCATGTGCAAAAGCAGTGACCTGGCCTTTCAGGGTTTGGGCTAAAGTGCATCAGTATTTTTGTCACAAAGAGCTGGAAAAATGACAAAAAGATCACTATGACTCCCAGACTAGACCCATTCCTAGACTCTCTTCTCTAATTATTATTAATGTGCCTCTGCTGACAGGTCTAGCTGCCTTCACTCAGCTACATCCATCTCTTCTCCATGGCATAATTTGTTTTCTTTTATATAGTTTACTTTCCTGAGATTATAGCTTTTTATTTGATTTTTGTTTATCTTCAGGCAGCAGCAAGCACAGCTGGACTCCTGCACTGATCTACAGATTACAGATACATCTAAACAAGGCACTGTTTACAGAAGAAAAGGAACGACATGGAGATAATCTGCTCAGCACTCTTGTTCATCTGAATATGCAACTGTACAAAATGCTATGTAAGATCTCACAGCTTAAGTTACTAAGGTTAAAGATCAGTAGCTGTAGTCTCACATTTTATTAGCTTTCATACTGTTTGTAACCATTTCTTGGAGCTCTCTTCCTTGCACTCTCACAAGTGCTTTCTAATAACCAGGTTTTTTATGCAACCCTTAAAATATCGACTGCCTTTCTTACCAGTATCTCCCTTCCTATGCTGTGACCTTCAGACCCCAAAACATATTTTGAAATTTCTGTATTATTTATTAATCAGACAAAGGATAAGATCACTGAACTGTGCTTCTTCCAGTTAGATTAAGAAATACGAAGCAAATAAGAAATGAAGTTGCTCTTTCAAATAATCTTTCTGAAGACATTCCAGGAATATGCCAATATAAGCCCCAGAATTGCAGAGACGGGTTAATTACAGCATTGTCCAACCACTCTTTGGCTCCTCAGGGTACTTCAAGTTCTGGGGTCACAACAGCCTACAACAAATGCCAGGAAAAGGGCTTCCCTGGGACGAGTGTGATTGTACTTGGGGGTGGGGAAAGGAAGATGCAGTAGGAGAAAACAGTCACTATTTCCAGGCGTGACAGAACCCAAACCCAGGGAAGTTTCTCTTTAACAGACCCCTGTGACATGCAGTGCAATTGGAAGAATGAACCAACAAATTAAAGACTCAAGAGCTGTCATACATCCGCATTCAAAATGCTTTTAAAGAGAGAATTTAGAAAGCGAAATTGTGTCCAAAAAAAAGGTGGTTAGATTTTGAGCTGTTTATTTTGCTGCTTCTTCTGTTTCTCTCATATTTACTGTGCTTTGCATAATTTTATCTGATTTATTGCCCCATTTGGATAATAAAATAGGGTCACTGGTTTGAAGGGCTTTCATTATTTTATTTTTGTATCCCCCCCCAAGCCTAATTAACTCCTGCTTTGTTAGAAGGCTGTACAAAGTAGGTTACAAACATTTTTATAAGCAGTCACTGGCTGCGTGTGGTATTTATTTAAAATGGTAACTTACATAATAGATGTGCATACTTCTATAGCACAGAATAACATGTGATTTGAACATAGAATCATAGAATAGTTAGGGTTGGAAAGGACCTCAAGATCACCGAGTTCCAACCCCCCTGCCACGGGCAGGGACACCTCCCACTAAACCATGCCATCCAAGGCTATGTCCAACCCCACCTTGAACGCCACCAGGGATGAAGCATCCACAACTTCCTTGGGCAACCCATTCCAGGGCCTCACCACCCTTACAGTAAAGAATTTCTTCCTCATATCCAATCTAAACCTCCCCTGTTTAAGTTTAAACCCATTACCCCTTGTCCTCTCACCACAGTCCCTAATGAAGAGTCCCTCCCCAGCATCCCTATAGGCCCCCTTCAGGTATTGGAAGGCTGCTATGAGGTCACCACGCAGCCTTCTCTTCTCCAGGCTGAACAGCCCCAATTTTCTCAGCCTATCTTCATACGGGAGGTGCTCCAGTCAAAAGCAAGAATTACTCAAAGAAGCTATTAAAACACCCCATATTTATTCTTGTTTATAACTATTTAACTAGCATATAATAAACTGTCCTCCTTTTCTCCTGATCATGGACACCAATTTGTCTTTCCTCAGTTCCCTAATCTGTGCCAAAAAGTTACAGAGCTCCAGCTTCAAAGTTTAGGTTTCTGGTTATGATTCTTCAAAATAGAAGCAAATAGGCTCAGAAGTTGGTATAGAAAGGGAAAAATGTTAAGAATCAAAAGCAAAGAGTGGAACTTGTGTACTGAAGAGAGGTTGGAATTGTTGATTTGAAAGATCACAAAGCAAAAATTGAGGCCTTACATTTTGAGAAATATAAAGTAGGAGGGAGCTAGCAACAGAATATTTTGAGAGATACTTCTATGTCATTCTGAGCAATAAAACTCTACAAATAAATTATAAAATTAATAAAGCCATGCTTACAACATTAGACTCTCATAAAAACTTTTTAAAATGCACAATAGCTGACCTTGTTTCTTTGGCTTTCAATTTGATTTTGTACCTCAAATCAACACTAGAGAAGATTAGAGTAATGCTTCTAAGCACAGAAACACATTATTCCTAAATGGAATTATTTTAAGATTTATGATTATGGCTATATTCTTCTGATACAGCTGTATGAAAAAATACAAATATTCAATAATCTGTAATTTGTTATTAAGATGCTAAAATTTAAGCACTGCATTTCAGTGAAAACCAGCTATAATTTATAAAGTTAATTCATAATGTGGCTAAATTGTACCTATGAGGTAGGTCATGGACTCCATTCCTCAGGTGCAGTTATCCTGTTAAAGTATATAAGCTGGGCCAAAATAAGGGCATTCTGCTGTGAACAAAGCATGCGCAGCTCTACCTGGTACACGCTTTGTGGGCTGCAACTAAGTAATGGATTTTTTAATATCGTGGGTCACAGATGAACTAAATTCTATGTCCCTTTGCTCTCTTTTTATTACTTTGAATCATATTGCACCATTGATTTTTAAAACAGAATTCCCCACAGAATCCAGTAGGACTGCTTGGAAATCAATGGTATGATACAGCCTTAAGTATTCTATTTGATTCAGCTGCAGAGACGGACTGAACAGGTTAAAAAAGGTGAAAACCAAACCAGCAGCTAGGCTGCAAATAGACCAAAAAAAGAATTATCTCCTTTTACCCAGTGATTTCTGCAAGTAAAAGTTGAAGTAGGGTTTTTCTCCCTCTTCAAGGGAGCATTGTACATGGCAAAATGCCAGAGCTCTCAAGTCCCTCTGGCTGTGTTGAATGGTTCAAGTGAGGAGGAACTGAAAATGTATCCCCATGGCCTACAGGCACTGCTGCATCCCCTTGCCTTTGTACTACCCTCTAAAACAAGGACCTTCTTTCTTATCACCCTGTCTCAGTCCCTGCACAAAGGCCAGCCTCTACAAGCTTCTATGCAAAAAATGAACGCAATTATCACTTTCCTGCAGAAACTTGCGCACAACTGAGAAACACCTAGGACCCAGAAATTAAGGAAATCTTTAAATCTGCAGTATTGACTAGCACAGAATCAACAGGAATGAAGTCAGCTTTTAGACACCTCAAACACAGAAGACTGGAAACAAAAGAGAATAGCTTTTTCTTCCATAAGTAGGAAAAACATGGTGTGTGGTGTGTGGGTGATATTTTTAGTTCATGCACTTTTCCAATGCAGATTTGGAAGCTTCAGTAAAAAAGCTTAAAGAGAATGCTTACAGGGGTTATTCATTTATAAGGAAAAGACAAGCCAAATAATACAATTTTGCTGTAAGGGTCATAAATTGCAGATCAGTGACTAGACATGCACCTAGCAGAATCCAATTTTTTTAATGGCTCAAGTGGGGTAATTTATATTCTAAGGGGGCAAAAGATACATAGTGTACTACCTCACTTTCTCAGAGTAATATTAAATATGGCCTAGCTCATTTCCCTTACTAGTAAATTGTCAAATCCTGATCACATCAGTCTTGCTGTCCCATAACCCATTGCAGGCAATGCTCAAAGGGACATTAATATGTACGGAACAGATCACTTTTAGCATATAAAATCCAGTGAAAATAAAACTAATGTACAATCCCTTATATGAGTAGCAAAACTCTTTGTGGGAAGAGGGGCTGGACATGGTTGAGTCTACATCATGAGTGGAAAAAGAAAAGCACCAGTGTAAACTAAAGCAATTTCTTCCACCGTGCCCTTGTATGATTCCTCTCTGACGAGTACAAGTTTTTTTTTTTAATATTAGGTGCTTAGCAACAGAAAAGAATTTGTAATAAGATTTCTCATAGATGAAACATCCAATTTTTCCTTTCAGAAAGCAACATTTTTTTTACCCAGCACACATTTTAATTGCCTAAGATGCAATTTCCTTTATGAATAATTTGAATATAGCTGACTTTCTGACTAAGCAAATTTTCTTCAGAACTCAAATGATGTACGCACTGTAAAATATGGAAAACCATGTGGCAAGGAAGCAGAAGCAAAGTGATGGAAGTATAGCATTAATTTTAATGCCATTTAAGAAATCGCCGAAATTCTTAATCTGTCAGTGACACGTGCCTCTGACCAGATGCATAGAGTACATTTTAGTTCACTGCCGCAATGCTCTGTTCACGCCATCCTGCTTAATGTCAGCTTTGCCATTACAGACCCTCTGTTGGTAGCTCATAACAGCTCTGCGAAGAATTCACTGAAAGTGGAGTTTGGCTATAAAGCTCTAGCTCTCCATCAGAGAATTCATTACTGTCTTTTCCTCATATACTGCCCTCATGGGGCCTTACACTTCTGACTGAAAATATGAATAACTTATTGAAGTCACTGTGTCCTGCAGTGGGAAAGCCAGCCATAGCAGTGAAAATTAAAATTATACTATTTTCTTTTGACTAAGACACAATAAAGCAGGGAAAAAAAAATAAAGCAGAACATTCTTTTCTAGTGCAAGTGGCAGATTTGAATTCTCAATAAATCATGCAAGAGACTTAGATATCATCTGAGAGTCATAGATAAATTATAACAACTAAAAATTAGATCACCATCATCCATTAGCAGAATCAAGTCATACACAAATAGCGGTTTTAATGATACCACAGCGCCAAACCAGGACTAATAAAGAGGCTTTGTTGATCTTGTCAGTCTCCATAATTTGGAAATGCATTATCTGGTCATGAAAATGCACTCAATGAATACTTTGCAGAAGCTTTATTAGCTGCCTAGTCTAGTAAATAAATTGAAATACTAATTAGTCTTGCTTTGGAAGGGGGCCTTGTTATTTATTTTAATGTTGGAATTATTTCACTACAAGGAACTTTATTTTACAAGGATTGTGTTGGGAAAATTTGTCTCCTAAGGGAAATAAACTAGCTACTTTTGTACCAACATAAAATAGTTCAGCCGATGAGTAACCACTAACCATAACTTAATATAATTTCAAACTATTTGAATTTTTACTTGCCTGTAGCAGCTAAGCCATCTGTCACACTTCATTATTATTTTTTAAAATCAGCAGAAGTAAACACTGTTTAGCTAGGCCCGTTTAGCGGTAAGACAGTGCTCAGCTAAACTATACCAGTGAGTCAGAAGAAGAAACCAAACTCAACACTTCATCTCTCTTCCAAATGCTTGATACAAGATTTTAGTTCACTAGACCAGATACATACACACTCTAAGCTCCAGCAGATAAACATATATTCCTTGAAGTTTATCCTCATCATGTTTTATACTATTCAGCTTTCTTTTTTTAGCATTTCCATGTAAAATCAGCTAAATCTGCTATAATTCTATATTAAACTCCATTTATAACAATAACTTATAATTAATGTACAGATTAATTCAGATCTCCACTACAACAGATCTCGATTAATAAAATAAATCCAGAAAAAAAAATCTGCTTTAACTGTGAAATTGGCTTGCTGGTTGAACAGAAATACTTCATTCCTGTAGGAAATAACAAAACACTTGCAAGGAAATGGGGCCTCGACTTTATTATTTTATGTAATTTAAATCCTACCTATCGCTGACCATGGTAAGCATTTTCCTATGACTGATGAGACAACAGGCTCTTTGAGTTTGTTCTACATGCTATTTAAAACAGATTAAAAACCAAAAAACCCAAACCCCCACATCACTCTCCTTGCCCTTGTGCTACTCCATTGACATTGTGCTGTTTATTGAGTTGTGGGATTTCAAAGAAATCCATATAAAAACTTGGAAAATGTTTCCCCTCTGGAGAATAGCGCTAATTAATTCATTAGTGATGAAACGTATTGGTGATGAAAAATGTGTATGCATTTAGGTCTATCTTCTGATCAGGGAAATCTTCTCTGGGTGTTGAAGAGCAAAGTGCTCCCAGAAATTAATACATAAAAGCATCTCTCTGTCAGGAGGAAGTTTAGCAAAACTCTGAGGGAGAAAATTAAATTAATTCCTAAACTGTTTCTTAGTGTAGACAGGTTTCAATATTTAATGGGCACACATAAGTTGAAAAGAGGACATTGCCTCTTTTTCTTTTTTCTGTCTTTTCAGATTGTAGTGATGAGGTCTTTTTGGTTTATTCCTATTGAGGACTTTTTTTAAAAAAATCTAACATCCTGCATTTATAAATACACATATTTAGAACAACAAAAATCCATTTCTACCATTGGAATTGGTAACAGCTAAATATAAGCAGTTGTTTTGAAATTTAGGATGTGGGCTGTCATGGGATGCCCATGGAAGATGTGGGAAATTAGGTTCAGTGGTTCTTAACCTTTTACAACTTGAGGGCTCTAAAAAATTTCTACCAAAAGAACAGACCCCAGTAAAAGCATTACAGCAAAGTATCTCTATACTCTGTATTAATATAACTCGAGGGAGTGAGAGGTGGTGTGGAAGTCATCAGAAATCACCTTATAAATCACTAGGGTAAAAAAACCCTGGGATGAGTTACCTGAAAACAGATTCCAAAGAAACAGATCCGATATTGAGAAATCCTAGTCCAAGAGCTGCTAGTTTATCAGCTAGGCTGCATGGAGCAACAAGAGCCTTCACAGCTATCGCAAGTCTCCCAGCCCAGGCTCAAAAGTTCAGAGCTCAGTGCCATGCCTGAGAGGCATGAGAGTAGATAAACCCACTGTCCGGGACTCCCAAATCCCTAATGCTCTGACAATTTCATGGAGATGCAAGATCACACATAATAGCTTATGGCAGGCTGAGCAGCTTGTTTTCCTTCTTTAATAAGATAAAGTAAGTATAATTTATCACCTCACAAACCCACAGAAAATTTCACTGAATTCTCCAAGGAGAAAGCTCTTTGCTAGTATAACATATATCACACATATGCTTATCTGACTATCTTATTTTTCTCCTTTACGGAACAAACTGGTTGCTCTAATGTAAACTAAAGCTCAGAAATTCTGTTCAGTATATATGTTTCCCTGTGAAAATTAGATCAATAAGAATGTTACAGCGGAAGCTTGCATAGTGCGCAGATTGCTTTGGTTTTGAAACCAGCCCAGTAAAGGTTGATCATTTGTTTTGGAGCTTTTGTTTTGGGACTAAATACAATTATACAGGAAACACAATTCTAGAATTTCAAAGCACCACCTAAGAGGAAGAAAACACTTTAGCCCAAACTATAGGCTAAGCAAGCACCTGGAATTGAAGGAAAATGAAATCTGTTGTAGTCACATACATAGATGGAATGCTAATCAAAAGATGCAAGTATTTGATAAAGTGTACACCTGAGACTGACCTTCCTTCACTACTCTCGTTTTTAAGAGGAAATGAGCCTCTTTTAACCCACTGAAAAGATATATGCATAAAAAAATATTAAATCCATTTACAGTTTTGAAACCATTTTTTCTTAAAGCCAAGGAAAAAGCCTTTATGTGCTCAGAATTTTTATTTTGATTTTCTTTGTTTTTCACAATTTCTGTAGATGTTTGTATTTATTTAGTATAAACAAACTGGTCTAGGCAATTTCCAATTTACAAAGCCATTAGTCTTTCTCCCGAACAACATCTGGTTTCTTAAGGTAGGTAGTTCTCTTGCTTTTAAGACATGTTATTTGTTTCTGTCGTGGTTTAAGTCTCTATAAATTCACGCAGTCGCTCACTCACTCACTCCCCACTCTTTCTTCCCTCCGCTCCTGGAGGGATGGGAAGGAGAATCGAAAGAATGCAACTCCCACAGATTGAGATAAGAACAGTTTAGTAACTAAGGTATAACACAAACCACTGCTGCTACCACCAATAATAAAAATGACAAGGCGAATACAAGGAAAGAATACAATAGCTCACCACCAATCCCCAGCTCAACCAAGCAGTGCACCCTCCACCATGCACCCCCACCACCCTTCCGGGTCTCTGCTCTCCGTCCCTACATCCTGGACATGACGTGCTGTGGTATGGAAAGACCTCTTTGGTTAGTCTGGGTCAGGTGTCCTGTCTCTCCTTCCTCCCGGCTTCCCCTCCTCCCTGGCAGAGCATGAGACTCACAAAGTCCTTGGCCAGCCTAAACATCACCAGGCAGTAACTGAAAACACTGGTGTTATCAACGCTGTTCCCAGGCCCAAAATCAAAAATGCAGTGCTGCACCAGCTACCAAGGAGAAAAAATGACTGCTGTTGCTGAACCCACGTGGACAGTTTCAAAATCTGAAACTCTGAAAACCATAAAATCTTTGCCTCAAACCTGGATGGACATCCTGGCTCCTAGCAGAACTTCTCCATACACAAGGAAATCACAAGTAGTGTCTGTGACATACCGCTTTCTAAAATCTTTTCTTCTAAATCTAAATAAGTTCCCTATACTGATTTCATCAATAGTACACTGGCTTGTTCATGGTTCCCTTTCCTTGACTGTCACCACTTTACATCTTTCAGTTCTTTTCACCTATATGTAACTGTAAGAAATACATGACTCTGGGCCAAATAAAATTAAAAATAAAAAATTGCATTACCTTGTGAGACTAGTGGAATTTTAAGAAAACAAGGTGTACGCTATGAAGATAGAATAAGATAAAGAATATTTCATAGAATCATAGAATAGTAAGGGTTGGAAAGGACCTCAAGATCATCGAGTTCCAACCCCCCTGCCATGGGCAGGGACACCTCCCACTAAACCATGCCATCCAAGGCTATGTCCAACCCCACCTTGAACGCCACCAGGGATGAAGCATCCACAACCTCCCTGGGCAACCCATTCCAGGGCCCCACCAACCTCACAGTAAAGAATTTCTTCCTCATATCCAATCTAAACCTCCCCTGTTTAAGTTTAAACCCATTACCCCTTGTCCTCTCACCACAGTCCCTAATGAAGAGTCCCTCCCCAGCATCCCTATAGGCCCCCTTCAGGTATTGGAAGGCTGCTATGAGGTCTCCACGCAGCCTTCTCTTCTCCAGGCTCAACAGCCCCAACTTTCTCAGCCTGTCTTCATACAAGAGGTGCTCCAGTCCCCTGATCATCCTCGTGGCCCTCCTCTGGGCTTGTTCTAACAGTTCCATGTCCTTTTTATGTTGAGGACACCAGAACTGCACACAATACTCCAAGTGAGGTTTCACGAGAGCAAAGTAAAGGGGCAGGAGCACCTCCCTCGACCTGCTGGTCACGCTCCTGTTGATGCAGCCCAGGATACGGTTGGCCTTCTGGGCTGCAAGCGCACACTGCCGGCTCATGTTCATTTTCTCATTGAACAACACCCCCAAGTCCTTCTCCTTGGGCTGCTCTGAATCTCCTCCCCGCCCAACCTGTAGCTGTGCCTGGCATTGCTCCGACCCAGGTGGAGGACTTTGCACTTAGCATGGTTAAACTTCATTAGGTTGGCATCAGCCCACCTCACAAGCGTGTCAAGGTCCCTCTGGATGGCATTCCTTCCCTCCAATGTATCAACCGAACCACACAGCTTGGTGTCATCGGCAAACTTGCTGAGGGCGCACTCAATCCCACTGTCCATGTCACCCACAAAGATGTTGAACAAGACCGGTCCCAACACCGATCCCTGAGGGACACCACTCATTACTGGTCTCCAGCTGCACACTGAGCCACTGAGCACTACTCTTTGCGTGCGGCCATCCAGCCAGTTCTTTATCCACCGAGTGGTCCACCTATCAAATTGATGTCTCTCCAACTTAGAGAGAAGGATGTCATGTGAGACAGTGTCAAAGGCTTTACACAAGTCCAGGTAGATGACATCAACTGCTCTGCCCCTGTCCATCAGTTCCGTAGCCCCATCATAAAAGGCCACCAGATTGGTCTGGCAGGATTTCCCCTTACTGAAGCCATGCTGGCTGTCACCAACCACCTTGTTGTTTTTCATGTGCCTTAGCATGCCTTCCAGGAGAATCCGCTCCAAGATTTTGACAAGCACAGAGGTGAGACTGACTGGTCTGTAATCCCCTGGGTCATCCATTTTCCCCTTCTTGAAAATGGGGGTTATATTTCCCTTTTTCCAGTCATCGGGAACTTCACCTGACTGCCATGATTTTTCAAATATGATGGACAGTGGCTTAGCAAATTCATTTGCCAGCTCCTTCAGGACCCGCGGGTGGATTTCATCAGGTCCCATGGACTTGTATGCATTCAGGTTCCTAAGGTGGTCCCGAACAAGATCCTCCCCCACAGTGGGCCCGGGGTCCCCACCCTCACCGTCCCCGCGTCTGCCTTCCAAGACTTGGGTGGTGTGGACAGAGCATTTGCCGGTAAAGACTGAGGCAAAGAAGTCATTAAGAACCTCAGCCTTCTCCAAATCCAGGGTAGCCAGTTCTCCCGATAGCTTCTGGAGAGGGCCCACGGTGTCCCTAACCTGTCTTTTATTGGCAATGTACCTATAAAATCCCTTCCTGTTATCTTTAACATCCCTAGCCAAGTTTAATTCTAAGTGGGCCTTAGCTTTCCTAACCTGGTCCCTAGCTTCCCGGACAACATCCCTGTATTCTTCCCAGGCCACCTGCCCTTGCTTCCACCTTTTAGAAGCCTCTTTTTTCCTTCGAATTTTGCTCAGCAGCTCCTTATCCATCCAAGGAGGTCTCCTGGCCCTCCTGCTGAACTTCCTTCTAGTTGGGATGCATCGCTCCTGAGCTTGCAGCAGGTGAGCCTTGAATATCAACCAACAGTCTTGGGCCCCCCTGCCCTCTAGGGCTGTATCCCATGGAACCTTGCTGAGCAGGTTCCTGAAGAGGCCAAAGTCTGCTTTCTTGAAGTCCAGGGCAGTGAGCTTGCTGCACGCTCTTCTCACTGTCCTGAGGATCTCAAACTCAACCATCTCATGATCGCTGCAATCAAGGCTGCCCTGGAGAGTCACATTCCCAACCAGCCCTTCCCTGTTGGTGAGGACGAGGTCAAGCATGGCACCTCTCCTTGTCAGCTCCTCTGTTACTTGCAGAAGGAAGTTGTCTTCCACGCAATCGAGGAACCTTCTGGATTGCTTGTGCCGGGCCGTACCATCCCTCCAACAGATATCAGGGTGGTTGAAGTCTCCCATGAGAACAAGGGCCTGCAAGCGTGAGGCTGCTCCTATCTGCCTATGGAGCTCTTCGTCCAGCAAGTCCCCTTGGTCAGGCGGTCTGTAACAGATCCCCACAATAATATCACCCATCGCTGTTCTCCCTTTAACCCTGACCCACAAACTCTCTGTCGACTGCTCACCTGTCCCCAGACAGAGTTCCATACTCTCTAGCCTATCCCTAACATAAATAGCAACTCCCCCTCCCCGTCTGCCGGGCCTGTCTTTCGTAAAGAGCCGGTAACCTTCCATTCCAACACACCAGTCATAGGTGCCATCCCACCATGTTTCTGTGATGCCTATGATATCATACCCCCGCAGATGTGCACACATCTCTAATTCCTCTTGTTTGTTCCCCATACTACGGGCATTTGTGTAGAGGCATTTGAGCCGAGATCCAATTGAAGTCAGGACATTGGCTGGAACAGCTGGAATATCTCTACATTGCTCCGAACGTTTACTGTAGGTGCTGGCAACCGACTGGGTGTGTTGGGATGGAATGCCGCCCCCCTCCCCCAACACATCTAGTTTAAAGCATCCTTGACCAGTCTGGCAAGCCTCCTACCAAATCCACTCTTCCCCTTCTTTGTCAGACCAGCTCCACCAGCCCCCAGTAGACCTGGCCTACTATATTGAGTCCCATGGTCAAGGTACCCAAACCCCTGACTATAGCACCACCCTTCTAACCATTTATTAACCTGCCTAATCCTCCTAGCCTTTTCAAGGTCCTGCCCTGTATCCTGGAGAATTGATGAAAAGACAATCTGAGCTCCAGAGCCCCTAACCACCTCTCCCAGAGCTCTGTAGTCCTTCTTTATGGTCTCCGGGCTACTGCTATCTATATCAGTAGTACCCACATGTATTACCAGGAGTGGGTAATAGTCAGTGGGACCGACTAGAGCAGGCAGCTTCTCGGCCACATCCCTGATCCGAGCCCCTGGGAGGCAACACACCTCCCTTGAGCCTGGGCCAGGCTGACAGATGGGTGCCTCTGTGCCTTTCAGATTAGAGTCCCCTACTACTGTGGTCCGCCGCTTTTTCCTGGCAGCACCAGTAGTGATCTTCTTTACCAGTGCACCAGCTGGTTGCGCCTGGTGGGAGCGCTGTTGCTCATCAGCCCCCTGCAGGACAGCAAAGCGGTTCTGGGTGGGGACAACAGATGTAGGAGGAAGCCCCTTGCTTTTAATTACCCTCTTCCTCCTTTTTTTTGTTGTTTTTTTCTGTTACCTTTTCCCAGCTTCCTGGGTTAGCAGCCTCCTTTCCTGGGTTAGCAGCTTCCTTTCCTGCATGGGCAACAGTAGACACTCGAGGCCCCGGAGCAGTCTGGTCCCGGAGCAAGCAGTGCTGCTCCCCCTCAGCTTCCCTGACACCTTTCAGCCTGGTAACAGCTTCCTGCAGTTCAGCCACCTGCTGCAGGAGGACCTCCACCAGGGAGCACAGAGTGCAGCCCTGCCCATTGCTCATCCTTCCCTTAGGATACCCCGAGCTCTGCACTACAGCCTCCCTTCCCGTCGGCTCCGTCTGGGTGCCCACGCTGGCCACCACCGGCGCAGCCAGAGCAGAGCTCCCAGACCGAGCCTTAGCCCGTACGGCGAGTGTTCACCACCCGGCTACACCACCCCGCTCGCCTGCCCGCGCGAACTGCCGCGCAAACTGCTTCGAGCCCACCCTGCTCGCCGCGCTCTGGGTCGCTCGCGCTCCCTGGGGCAGGTTTTTAACCAGTCAGGTCTGCCGCCGGTCCTCCTGGCACCGCCCCCTCTGAGTCAGCCGCTCGCCTCCGCGGAGCTGCAGGCTCCCGGGCAGGCCTTGTCAAGGACTTGAAGCTTCCTCGGGGCAAGTTGCTGCTCCGAGGTGAAGCTCATAGACGCCGAGCCTCCCTCCCCCCCCCCCCCCCCCGCCCCCCCCCGATCAGGCGCTGCAGGCGTCCCCTCGCGAGACAGTCACCTCAGCAATGGGCCGGAAATGGCTGATTTTTGCTTAAATAGTTAATAAATATAATAACAAGGTAAAATCAATAAATATAACAGAAGGGGAATGGGGGAATACCAGAATAGCACCATAAGAATTCACTAAGAGAAATTTTAGGGCCAAAGGGATGACATTAAAGTCAGCAGTTGAAGTTTAACAGTGTATTACTGACTTCTTTTTTTCCTCTTAATCATCTTTATTTAGAAGACCATGCACACTGATATCAAGATAAATTAATCTAGTTCTGTACTAATGGATTAATTTATGTTCAAAGGACTCCAGGAGGTCATCCCATCCCCTCTCATGACATGGGTCAGATTGCACAGGTCCATGTCCAGGAGATTTTTAAATATTTTGTAAGATGGAAGTGCCATATTTCTGCATATCTAATCAGTGTCTTTTGTTGCTATAACACCTGAGAGCAGCTCATGGCTGTCTCAAATTCTTTTCCCAAAACAGCGGTGTTTCCAAATTCTTATCCTTCATCGAGCAGGATCTAGCTGCCATGGTAAGCTTTGTCACTGAAGTGACAAGGCTTCAATGTCAACTGCCAGCGACAGTAAATCCAAACCCATGTTTGATCATACCTCCTAGAAGTCTGTGTACACTGTATGTACACAACCAGGCGTGATCACATTGTGGAACAAAAGTGAACAAATGGTTTGATGAGTGAATCACAACTGTATGTTTTTGGATGCTCCCAACCAGACCGACTGGACGATAAAACATATTACTTAAAACATGTGCATGGATATTTTACTTCCCAATATAGACAAACTAAAAGTATATGCAAAGGCCCTTTTGAAAGCTGACAGGACAAAGCATGGTTAGTCAGCAGTATTACTACAGCAGCTTACCTCTCCCACACACAAACCTTGAGGCTTAGCTAAATTTTCTGTTTACATTGGCCGGCTGCTTCAGAGATACATACTAATGTCATGTTATCACAGACTTTGGCTTTGTGAGGCTGATGTTTGCAACTAGACCAGCTTTATCAAAACATCAAAATGTTCTAGAAGCACAAACAAACCTGCCCCATTCTGTGAAAAATTGGGGCAGATACTTCCAGAAGTGCTCCTTGCAGAAGTGCTTCTGCTACAGGATGAGGAATGGCATGCAAAGTTGCTTGGGCAATATGCCGTATATTTCTGCTCTAGGTCTATGACCAAAGAAGCAGCTTCTTCCTCTTTTATACATATAAGTTTATATATTATATGTAATATAATGTATAAGACTAAATATATATTTATATATATAATTATACCTATATTACATATATATAATATGAGTACAAATACATTAGTAGGACAGGTGCAAATTTCCCTCATGACAATTCATGCATTTCCATGGCTTCAGCACACACTAGTAAATTCTCATTACCAGAAAAAGAACGAAAAACAAAGCAGGCTTTGAACTGGCAATGATTTTAGATTATCAGGCAAAAAATAAATACTGTACATCAAGGCATAAGCTATTTCTTCTAACGGACTAATAAGAGCAATGATTGGAATGGACACAAATTCGAGAAACACCTTTCCTAACTGGAAAGGGTAAAGTTGAACAAAAAGTGACAAGGTGCTGACATCTTATCGCTAATTTGTATTAATTCTAAAGGAAAATGCTATGTGTTAGGAAAAAGGGTCTACTGGAATGGCAGAAAGCAGAAATGAAAACCAAGAGCCCACAAATAGGTATTTATACACAAAACAAAGTAAAATTCAATATAAAGTAAATATACTCAATAAGAACTATTCTGTTCTCATCTGTAGAATCAAAGCAATAAATTGCATAAATCTTGACCAGCTAGAGACTAAACTTTGTTCAGTATAGATGCACTGAAATAACAGGCAAACATTGATGATAGTAGAAATCTAGTGACCAACCTTAGTAAGGAAATACATACGAATTATAGAATGCTGACTCAGACATATTGTAGGTGCAAAAGATCTCCATGTAGTCCAAGTAGTGTGACTTACCAGAATTTACAAAATCACTAAACATTCAGCCAACATAATACACATAAGACCCTGTAAGCCTAACCCAGGCAGTGCTCTCCTGCTATCATTACCATTTCTATCAGAGAAGGAATTTTTATTACAGCAACAAATGCCTCCTGGAACTAATTGGCAGTCATCGGGAATCACAGCTCAGAAGCTAATGAAGTACCTTTTGAGACTCAAAGATTCTCTCCAGTTCAGAACTGAGACTCAGTAATGAGGCAGTATAAGGATGATTCCTCTACTAATGCTTATCCCTCACCAGTCCTCACTGTAAAGAAAGGGTATTCATCCATATGCTTAAGGAATCCAGGAAACCTCTGTGTAGAAAATGCATTAATGCTGCGCTGCTCACACACAGAAGGATCAGAAAGTCTTCAACGAAAGGGGCTTCTTCACCTTTGTACCGGCTGGCCACCACCACGTGGGCACAACAAGAGGTGCACGGGGAGTTTTCATGGGCTCATCTAGGGTTAGCTCAAGCACCTAAGCAACTCAAACTAAACTATGCTAGAAGAATTCTTACTTGAATTTTATTCCTAACTTAATAATGTGATTTAGGTCTGTACAGAAGTCGGAATTCCTATGCTGTGGTATTGCTTCAAATTCTGTCTGGATCTAATACTCACAAACATCTTGAGGTATTGGAAGTCCTTTGTCACAATAGGAAAGATCTACCGCAATTTTAATGACACCAATAAATTAGTGTTTCTAGCATCAGAATCTCTTCCAGCTCCGCCTGCTTACAGTTTTCCTGTGTCTAGAGGGATCTACTTATTTGCAGTCAAAGAAAGGTTTCTCCCACTGTGGATGGGCCATTTCATTCCCCCTTTGTCATCTCCTATCCAATCCATATCCTGCTGGAGGTTTCTGAAGAACACTTCTTCCTGGATATAGTTATATATGCTATTGTCTCCCCTCTCCTATTTGTTTTGATAATTTCAGCTTTCAAATGCAGCTCCAGAGCTTGACATCAATACCAACTCCCATGTATTGTGAGTGCAAGGGAAAAATTATGCACAGCAATGTACTTAGTTTAGCAAAGTATATCACATGCATTTGTATGCGCACACACTATCAATATGCTTATAGCACATATCTGTTATATATTTTAAATATGCTATCAGAGGCACTCAATTAACATTTGATACAAGAAATTTTTTTAATGCATATCATCTCATTGTCTTGAAACAGCACTTACTTGACTTATCCGTAACTTTCATAATAATAGAGTTCTTACAGGTAATTTTTGTCTATTATGGTGATAAGTCTCATGGGAAAATCTGTACTTAAAATATAGCTCTCAAGAAAAATGTAATGATTGCATTCATAGCTTACTGAAAAGACAATCTGTCACTGTGATAAATTCAGCACCATCAAGAATCTTCAGAACTGCTAAATCTGCCTGTCTTGCAGATAGTCAGACTGAAACATAGAATTTTTGAATAGAAAACAAAATAAAGGTTATAAGCAAACAAGAAGTTGGATGAAATTTTAATATGGACAGGATATTGCCCTGAAGGAAATTATGATCCAATACTGACTAACAGAGGAGGAGCCGACCTAATCAAACTTGCAGATGTGTTCCAATTTAAATATAAATGGAATTGGAGAAAGGTTAAGAAAAGTTATCTATTAACTACATATAATTATGTTATTAGCTTTCATGAAATATATTCACAATAACTTTCTAAGCCCTAAATCTCTTATTTTGTGGTTTTTTGTTTGTTCGTTTGTTGGTGTGTTGGGTTTTTTTATAACAAGAACTCTTCTGCTCTTAAGATGGCTGTTGGCTCTTTTGATATGAAGTTATAATCATACATGGAACATGAAAAGATTGACAGAACAATAACTAGTATTCTCTGACTCATAAGAAATCACTTTCTGATTAATATCTACCACTTCAATACACACACAACAATTTATGAAATTCACTGATTATTCAGGCTCTGATCATAATGGACTGCACTCCAGACAGAGCAGCAGCAGATTATCTAAGATTCAGCATCAGTTGCTGGAGTACAGAAAGTGCATTTGCTTAGGAGAATACAAATCAAAGTAACAAAAATGAAAATGAACCAGCTAACCAGGCAAGCCAGATTGTGGCCTGAAGTTTCTAAGAAAACAAAGCTGTAAGAAGAGTGTATGTGTGCTTATTCTTCTCTTTTGTTTTGGCTCATGTGGAAAATGAGATATTATTAACTTACTGTTCCCCCTCACCCTTAATATTCAGCCAACTGCACAGCTGGGAAATTTGGCAGGGGTGGGCAGGTTTAAGAGTTGTTGTAGGCATAGATGACTCATCTCAAGCCACAGAATAATGTAATATTAAATAATTACACAAACATTACATTTAACCAACATACTGGAAGTCTTGGGTTTATGTTCTAAGCTCACACCTCTATATACATCTTTCATTTTGTTTCCAGAAATCACCATCATGTAAGAGCAAGTACATGTTTTTTCAGCAACTGATCACTATTGACAGACATTTCTGCAAGACTGATCAGCCTGACATTGTCAACTGTGTAAAATATCATTCATCTGTAAATTAATTTCAACATCAAACTTTTATATATATATATATATATATACACACACTGTTTCTACTCTTCTAATACTGGAAACCAATGACCTAAGGCAGCAAATTTCACCTACAACATGGTGTAGGTGAAAGTTGACTAGTAGCAGTGGGACACAAAATCAGAATGCAGTGACTGCAAAGGCACAACGCATTTACAAATACAGGGTGGTTTACATTGTAAGTATATTGTTCTGATTATTCAGAAGCTTTTCCAGTAGAGGAAAATCCTTACTTTTCTTCCTAGGCAACACAAATATATTCACAATAGAAGGCAGACTTTCAGCCCCTAGGAAACAAGATCCTTACTTCAGCCAGGTACAACCTTCCTCATCTTAACATACATATTAACAAGGGTCCCACAAATTTACTTTGAGATTCTTTACCGTAGCATGTGTGTAGAGAAAATGACAAATCTGATAGTGATTAGGAAGCAAGATATCGCACAGAGGTCTGACAGCAATTTAACAAGCAGCTGCATTCTTTACTTTTATTACCTTCATCATCCTAAACCTTCTTACTTGTTGTCTACCAGGTGCTGGCCACTTATCTTGCCCCTAAAGAGCTAGACATCCAAATATCTTACAAAGTTTTATTAATCTTTGATTTTATTAAAATCTCTGTTTCCCTGATGTCAAGCCTACCTCCTACCTCCCTTACCTGACTAGCAAAAGCATCCTAATAGCAGCAAACTAGCAGAAACCCCGCATGGGGCTCAGGCTCCTGCTTATAACTGACAGCACAACAGCCTTCTACCCACTTACTCTCTTTTCTTCAAGACAGACAAAAAGAGAGGAAACTTCATCAGGAGGTAGCAGTTTAGAAAGCTGACATTTCACTGCTTGATGCTCACTTTCATCAGCAATAAGTTCTTGACTTTAATACTGGAAAATAATGAAGAATAGTGAAATCAAAACTGACATGGTGTGTCTGCTTAGACTCATGGTGCCTATATGCTGTCACAGAGTACATAATTTCATCCTTTTCTAAAAGCATTTTGCTATTGAATGAAAAGTACCGTTAGCTATATCTACTAATTGCCTACAGCAAAGTAAATCTTTAAGAAGCAAAATTCAATCATATTTCAGCATTAATCCATATCTTCATAATTATATACAGAATCATAGAATTGTTTAGGATAGAAAATACCTTTAAGATCAGAGTTGAACCATAAACTCAGAACTGCCAAATCCACCACTAAACCATATACCACATATACATGCCTTTTAAATGCCTCCAGGGATGGTGACTCAACCACTTCCCTGGGCAGCCTGTTCCAATGCTTGGCAAACCCTTTCAATGCATAAATATTTTCTAATATGCAATCTAAAGATCCCCTGGTGCAACTTGAGACCACTTCCTCTTGTCCCATTCCTTGTTACTTGGGAGAAGAGACCAACCATCACCTTGCTACAAGCACCTTTCAAATAACTGTAGCGAGTGATAAGGTGTCCCCTCAGGCTCCTTTTCTCCAGACTAAACAAACCCAGTTCCCTCAGCCGCTTCTTTGAAGACTTCTGCACTGGGCCCTTCACCAGCCTCATTGCCTTTCTTTAGACATGTTCCACCAACTCAATGGCTGTCTTGCAGTGAGGGGACATTAGTGTACCCTACAATATTGAATAAACCAGAAGGGAAAATTCATACTGTGACATGCTGTAACAAATCACACCACCCAGATACATTAACGCAAAATGAATCACAGTGCCTTTTAGTAAAGTCGTTACTGCTTTAGCATTTAAAAGTGCACTAAAGCTACCAAATAAATAAATTCAGTTTGAAGCTCTTCAAGGCTTATAGAAGAGGAACTATTTCAGGTTTTAGCCTTTTGTTATTTTTACTGCTACTTCTCCATTTTTCTTCTTTTATTTTTTCATTCTCCAATAAACACCTAAAAGCTGTGTGAAAACAAAAGAAGGTATTTTTCCACTTACTACAGGTGTCTGTATGCATTGCTACACTTCTGCACACTTAACTACAGATGTACAAATAAGCGTGTCTTCCTTCTTCATACAAGTGACTGTTGTTTCCTTCTATTCCTCTCAATGCATCAGTAAAAAAAACCAACATATTTTTAGAAGAAAATAGAAACAAAGCAAAAGGAAGCAAAGCAACACCATTATTCCAGAACAGCAAATGGCTGAGATATTTGTCTGCGAGTTGGGAAACCTGAGGCAGATAGTTAGATACGGATAATTGGACTTGGGTCTCCACCAATCTAGCTTCATGCCAATACCAATCTATTTGCTTTTCTGAGAAAAGGAAAGCAGTCAGTGTCTTTCATTTTAATACAAAATTACATCATGAAAGTTTATCACTCAAAATTGATATGTTGTCGCAGACAGCTCGTTTCAAAGAATATTCATCTCTCAAATGAAAATCTTTAAATAAATATATCCACCACTCCTGCTTACCTTTTAGAAGAAGATGAAATAATTCCTCATGACACTATTGCATAGACAAGAGAGAATACAGTGTGCTTATGACGTGGTCTAAAAATATGCACAGAAGAGATTCTTAAAGAGACTCAATGAAATAGTCACTACTGTTCATAAACATTACAAGAGAATTTTTAACATTTTGTTTGAGTATGTGATTTAAAAGCGAGTGGGCACTGATGCAGGTAGAACACAAAACAAAAAAACAACAAACCACAAGGCAAACTTCCAGCAAAACTTTAGATGTTTGTGTTTTCCCAAAGCTTGAACAAAAGAGTTTGCAAGGCTCAGTTACTGCACAAATTACAAAAGCAAGCTACACAGCAAGATCAGTGATAGTCTTGTTGTGGTACTGCAGCCTAGTGCTATCAAAATTGCTATCCTAGGATCTAGGGAAGCTGTGCAAAGACAAAAGTTCTAATGTTCATCACATTCATTACTTTACATGTAGGTGCTCTTGATCATGAAGTTATTTTTAGAGTACATTTTACTCAGATTCTCATTTCAGTAAAGCTAGGGTTGTTCTTTTTTGTGCGGGTTTCTTTCTGACCCCAGTTCAAGAACTAGCTTCTACCATTCAACACTTTCCCCACTTTTTAGAGACCTCTGTGGCCTTTCCTGTTTTCAACAACACCTTTTCTTTGTTCATCTATTTGTTTTATTTGCATCTCTTATGCAAAGGTGTATTTTTTTCTTCAGGAAGCTTAAAGTTCTAGGTATTTTCCACCAAATAAAGTAATATATACACAGCTGTTGCTGCAGCATACATGATTTAATCTATGTTGTGGTTAAGTCACAATTGGGAAATAAACCAAAGATCTTTAGAAAATCTTTGCTGCTATTATTTTAATAGGAAAATACCTGTATTCATTTTCTAAATATAATTTTCTCCTCAAGTTGCACAGGTTGTAGGAGAGTGTTCACTATACTCACTAGTTCATTATGTCTTATCAAACACTTCTTAGCATACTGCAGGAAACACAGGAACCATAATGAAAGACCTCAAACTAAAATTTGCAGATAATACACAGCAAGCAGTCAAGCAGGAGATATTCAAGGATATCTGTGCTGTCTGGGGTCCCAGATATATGAAGGGAAAGAATAAATGACTCCCAAAACATATTTAACATACCTCTGTCCTGGCTTCAGCAGTAGCAGTCATTTTTTCTCCTTCTTAGTACCTGGTGCAGTGCCGTGTTTTTGACTTTCAGCCTGGGAACAGAGCTGATAACACTGATGTTTTCAGCTGCTGCTCAGTAATATTTAGTCTGACCAAGGACTTTCTCAGTCTCATGCTCTGCCAGGAAGAGGGGAAGCCGGGAAGAAGTAGAGACAGGACACCTGACCCAAACTGACCAAAGAGGTATTCTATACCACAGCACGTCATGCCCACTAGATAAGCTGGGGGCAGTTACCCAGAAGGGCTAGGTCGCTGCTTGGGTCAGGCTGGGTATCGGTTGGCAGGTGGTGAGCGGTTGTATTCTCTTCCCTTGTTATTTCCCTTATCATTATTGTTATTGGTGGTAGCAGCAGTGGTTTGTGTTATACCTTCGTTACTGGACTGTTCATATCTCAACCCATGGGAGTCACATTCTTTCTATTCTCCTCCTCATCCCTCTAGCAGTGAGGGGAGAAAGAAAGGGGGGAGTGAGCGAGTGGTTTTTTGGTTCTGAGTTATCAGCTGGGCTTAAACCACAACAGTAAGTAAGCACCGCACAAAATAACCATTAAACACGCATGTTTTTATGCACGATAAAAGATTTTCATCATCAAGATGATGACACTTTATTGTCAATTATGTATCTTTCTGCTTAGCTGCATTCCTGCTGGATTTTGTTTAACACAGAAATGAGCTATAATCAATAACTTGTCAAATTATTCATTCCGAATGGACTAGCCAAAGGGTTTTGACATTATTCTCCGAATAAATTATCTGAAATACATATTTCCATTATTTGACCAGCTCTCTAGATTATTAAATAATGTTCTGTGAATAATTTATTCAAGATTTTTCTGTCAATCTTTGAATAATTTACTCACGAATACCTTATTTTCATTATTCAGCCAGCTATATTTCCAACATCTGTGGCAATGTCTTTGTTGTGTGAAAGCACAGAGATCTCTGGAAGGAGAGATAAACTTTTAACTGGCATAACTTCACTTCTTTGTAATAAGCATTCAGTACCTTATTTTATATACCCAAGTGCATAATTAAATGAATCCATTTTCACTTCTCTCTCTCTTAATTTAACAAGCAGTTTTCTAAAACAATCTTTAACTCAACGACCCCTACTATTTTTATTGAAAATCTTGCACTGTTGCTACCTGGGTTCTGCTTGTGTTTTTCAAGTCTTCAGCAATATTCAGAAAACTTCAGTTACTTTAATTTCTGTGGTGAAGGTGTATAATGAGGAAAAGATTTACCCTGCTTGCCTGTTTCTGTTAACCCAGAACATGACTATCTACATAATTTTGAACATAATTATCTACATGAATGCATACTGAATAAACAGGCCTGTGACATACGCACAAGAGAAAAGGAATGAACTTTTAAAAATGCAGTCCGAGCGGTGGAAGAGAAGTGCAAGGCAAGAATGAAGAGGCAGGCTGACAAAAGGTGTGTTATGGAATATCTGTATCGATTTACCAGACAGTTTTTCATTCAAATGGCTGAAAAATGTTCCCAGCAGTTGGGGTGGCACAATGATGAAGTGAAATGATTTGAAGATGAAAACCCCTGCCCCCTCTTAAAACATCCATCCTGCAGTTCCTGTTCTGAAGGTTGGAGCAGGTGAAATTGGGGAGCTTGTGGTACCTACCTCTTCCTCTGCCTTCCCGAGCCTGAGCAGGAAGCGAAGAGGCGCTTTGGTCACTCTGCAGCTCAAACAGCATTTTATTATTTTGCTACCTAACATATGGGCTGGAAAGTAATTTTGAATATGTGGATGCATGGCTCTTCAGAATTGCTAGCATAGATAGATGTAGCTAATAAAGGCAAACTGGAGGGCAGGTGTGGCATCTGAAACCAAAATTTAGATGCTGCTTTAGTTCCAACTTATCAAATACTGGGAAAATAATCAGATCCAGAGGCCAGAGCCAGCACAGCACACCTTGTACAAATTGTGATATCCTGGACATAAATGAGATGAGCAGTATGTCTTGTAGCAGAAAACTCTAATGAGTTTGAAACTGTATCTACTGGTCAATGCACACATGAGGAGGCATAAAATGAATTAATAGAGTAATAGAATCATAGAATGGTTTGGGTTGGAAAGGACCTTAAAGACCATCTAGTTCCATTCCCCCTGCTGCAGGCAGGGACACCTTCCACTATACCTGGCCTTGAACACTGCCAGGGATGGGGCAACCAGAGCTTCTCTGGGCAGCCTGTGCCACTGTCTCACCACCCTTATACTAAATTTAAGCCTGTCCTAATGCCACCTCATTGAGAAGGTAGGTCTCAAAGATTTATCTTGCTAACTGCTACAGGTAATTCTTGGAATTATCTAACCTTATTGATGCTTTCACTTCTGACAGCAAAGATTCTTGATTTTTAGACATGCTCAGAAGCAGCCTGGTTTGAACAGGTGGGTACCTAAAACCAGACTTTAGAAGGGATTTGGGAGTTTTCAGGGACACATTTGAAAATGAACAGTACTGCATACCACCTTGTTACTAGAATGATAATGCTCCCTTCATGTCTCTCAGATTAAAGAACTAAGGATTGATTAAAGAAGTATGACTCACTCCTGGATAGTTAGGAGTTTAAAAAACTAAAGGTGACTGGAGCCAAATCTGGAGCTACTGCTGTGCATTTGAGCCTGATAGCAAGTCTGTATTTTCTTTTAATATGGAAGGCAGGTGCTGTCACTGTTGCTTGGCTTAGGTTGAAAGATATACTCAAGGAAAGGGCTGGGGATCTGCTGTTAAAAAGGTTGGGCTAACTATGGCATATAGAATCATAGAATCAAGTAGGCTGGAAAAGGCTTTTAAGATGAAGTCCAACCATTACCCCAGGACTGCCAAGTCCACCACTAAACCATGTAACTGAAGGCATCATCTACACATTTTTTGAACACTTCTAGGGATGGAGATTCCATCACTTACCTGGGAAGCCTGTTCCAATACCTGATCACCCTCTTGGTGAAAAGATTTTTCTTAATATCCAGTCTAAACCTGGCCTGGCAAAGCTTGAGGCTGTTACCTCTTGTCCTATTGCTTGCTACTTGGGAGAGAAGATTGACACCCACCTCACTACAACTTCTGATAAGCTGATCCATCCACAAAAAGAAGCAGCAGGAGGTGTATTTGAAAGAAATGAGGGCAACTATCAAGGTCATTTCTATTTTAATCCATTGTCAGGCTAATACAAACCATATAAAAATTCAGGAATTGAGAACTGATGCAGAACAGGCTAAAACTGCAACAGCATGTCAGGGAGGGTAGCCATAGACGCGGGGAACAGGCGAGAGCCCTGGTATATGATATGCAAGGCAGCACCAAGTGTGGAAAACAAGGCCAGGTATACATGACAGAGAGCAGCAAAGGGTCTCTCTATGTCCTGTGCTGCAGTTACCCACAGAAAAATGAAGCAAAACCAAAATCCCAGTTGTGATTTCACCATGAATCTCAGAATCTGCTCATCGTTAATCTGTGTGTAACAACTGAAAGGAATATGTATAATCATATTTTTATTGATTAAATGATATAGGCTTTTGTATTGTCTGTTCCCATATTATGTATCTAAACCTGTAGAATTTTTTTCCCCTGTGTTCTGTTATTTGGGGTTTTTTACCCTTTCTTGAATTGCATCCTAAATTTTCTTGTATGAAAATATTTAGTTCTTGTTTGGGCCTTGATTTATTTTAATTCTTAATGCCCTAAAGGTCACAAAGGGCCAGTTATTCAATTATTCATGCAGCCATTGCGCAGCTAAGCTGCATACTTCAGCTTAGTGCCAACTGCTTGCAAGTTAACAATTAAGAACTGCTATGAAGTCCAGTGAACTCAGGACCTCCTGCTGCTAAAAGGTTATATATAGTATCATTTATGGGAAGGAGTAAAGGAATTTTGCCTGCTTGGAAGAAAGTTCTGTTCCACAACGAAGTAAAGAAACATTCCCCACACCCCCCACACCCCCCAGGGACTATGGTCCTCTCTGAATAGCAGTACCAAAAATAAAATTATCATTTTCTTTCTTACTGTTATTGTTTGGCTTTTAGCTACTCTGACTTCGTCTTCCTTATAAGGCAAACTGTAAAAGCTAATCTTCATACTGGATTTTACAATGTTTACTGGGCTGATTTTTAAAAATTTTCTGAGCTTTTAAAAGTATAATTATCATATCCTAATAATTATAACAGACGACATTTCTCTTCCTCTTCCCAGTGTTTGATCTAAACTGCAAATTTTTGATCTTCTTGTCAAAGACAGAGCTGTTTTCTTGGGAATATTTTGAACTTTGATGAAAGTTTCATGACACTTCCAAGAAAACATGCTGCTCGTTAAAGTTTTATACAGAGAGAGTTCTGTCTGCATTGTTTTGGAATTGTAAATATCACATAATTGTCATAAATGAGTAGCTGATGAAGTACATGTTCCCAGAAGCTTATATCTGCAGACAGGAGTTTGGTGTCTCAGACAAGTACATGCTTTAGTTGTCCCAGAGTACCAAGACATGGTTCTTTTCATTCTGTCATGGTGATGGTCACAAAAATCAAACAATGATGAAACTGGTGATTTATTTACCACATTTTGCAAGGCATGTGCAGAGGAAACAAATTTTGTAGTCCTTAAATATCATATTCACTCTTTCTTTTCGTCCTATGTGGCACCAGGAGATTAGTGTCCCATTAGTTTCTTTCATATAGTTTTTATGAGTCAAAACTTATCCATCTGTCTTTGTGTAGTAATGGGTAGCTATGGTTCCACAGCTGTATGAACATTAACTGCACCACTGTTTTATCATAGGACATCTAGCTCAGACAACTACAGCTGACACAACTGCTAATTCCCTTTAATATTTAAGCCTCAGGGAGTCTTTCCAAAATGAACAAACAAGATGACTTTAAATGTGTGTGTAAATATTTTTAAGATTATTTGAAAAACTTACTTGACACAGTTTCAAATTGCTTGGTATTTCTTGTGGCTTTTCTGATAACTGTGAAGAGAAAAGGCCCCATTTAATAAAATACTGTTCCCTTTCAAAAGCACTTTGGTAATTTGACTCCCAGACAGCATGAGGTTTTATCTTGTCATTATGGAGACTTCATGAAGATATAAAGATGTTACTAAGACAAAATGTTTTTTTAAAGAGACGTCTAATTAAAAACTGGAACATTATTATTTAATACTATCTAATTAGAACAGATTGCCATTTTAGTTCCCTTTCAGATAAATGAGGAATACCTGACTGTCTCCCTTCTGGCTCCATGGGATGTGCACACATTCAAAGGAAGCAGAGCATTGCTCTCAAAGGCTATGTACACCACGTAAAGCCGAAAGTAGTGATCATAGAATCATAGAATCATAGAATAGTCAGGGTTGGAAAGGACCTTAAGATCATCTAGTTCCAACCATCCTGCCATGGGCAGGGACACCTCACACTAAACTATGCCATCCAAGGCTATGTCCAACCCCACCTTGAATGCCACCAGGGATGAAGCATTCACAACTTCCCTGGGCAACCCATTCCAGGGCCTCACCACCCTTACAGTAAAGAATTTCTTCCTCATATCCAATCTAAACTTCCCCTCTTTAAGTTTGAACCCGTTAACCCTTGTCTTCTCACTACAGTCCCTCATGAAGAGTCCCTCGCCAGCATCACTATAGGCCCCCTTCAGATATTGGAAGGCTGCTATGAGGTCTCCACGCAGCCTTCTCTTCTCCAGGCTGAACAGCCCCAATTTTCTCAGCCTATCTTCATACGGGAGGTGCTCCAGTCCTCTGATCATCCTCGTGGCCCTCCTCTGCACTTGTTCTAACACTTCCATGTCCTTTTTATGTTGAGAACACCAGAACTGCACACAGTACTCCAAGTGAGTTCTCATGAGAGCAGAGTAGAGGGGCAGGATCACCTCCCTTGACCTGCTGGTCACGGTCCTTTTGATGCAGCCCAGGATACGGTTGGCTTTCTGGGCTGCAAGCGCACACTGCCGGCTCATGTTCATTTTCTCATCGACCAACACCCCCAAGTCCTTCTCTGCAGGGCTGCCCTGAATCTCTTCTCTGCCCAACGTGTAGCTGTGCCTGGGATTCCTCTGACCCAGGTGAAGGACCTTGCACTTGGCATGGTTAAACTTCATCAGGTTGGCATCAGCCCACCTCACAAGCGTGTCAAGGTCCCTCTGGATGGCATTCCTTCCCTCCAATGTATCAACTGAACCACACAGCTTGGTGTCATCGGCAAACCTGCTGAGGGCGCACTCAATCCCACTGTCCATGTCACTGACCAAGATTTTGAACAAGACCGGTCCCAACACCGATCCCTGAGGGACACCACTCGTTACTGGTCTCCAGCTGGACATTGAGCCATTGAGCACTACTCTTTGCGTGTGGCCATCCAGCCAGTTCTTTATCCACCGAGTGGTCCACCTATCAAATTGATGTCTCTCCAACTTAGAGAGAAGGATGTCATGTGAGACAGTGTCAAAGGCTTTGCACAATTCCAGGTAGATGACATCAACTGCTCTACCCCCGTCCATCAGTTCACTTCAGTGTAATGTTTTAGTTGCATACAGATACATATATATATATATAGCCACAGAAATGTGTACATTTATATACACTTATGCGGTGGGTTAGCCCCAGCTGGATGCCAGGTGCCTACCAAAGCCGCTCTGTCACTCCCCTCTTCAGCTGGACTGGAGAGAGAAAATATAAACAAAGGCTCATGGATTGAGATGAGGACAGTGAGAGATCACCGGCCAAATACTGTCATGAGTGAAACAGACTTGACTTTGGGAAAAATTATTCCCGTGAGCTGCAGCTTTTCTAGCAGCTTCTTGAAGAAGCTACCCCTGTACCATGCTCCTCCCCCCCCAAACTTGCCATGCAAACCCAATGTAGCATAGACATACTCTCGCATGATCTTTCAGAATACAAATGCAACTATATGACAATTGTAGTGGGCAAAAATAAGACAAAAATGTATTCCTGAGTTGTATTGATAAATTTAAATGCTTTATTTGCCATGTCCTTCATTTTGTTATCTTTTTCTCTAAAGTATACTAGGAGCAATCTTATATTCTTCCCATACCCACAAGTCCCATCAATGGGAGTTAAGAATGGTTAGATAATTCAGGTACAGCCTTGCTGCAAGCACTGTTCTGCTGAAAGCCTTAAAAGGCTTTCCCCCTCAGTCTGAAGAGTTTATTGAAAAAGAAAGAGCACCTGCTTAACTCATCCAGTTCACTGCTGTAATTAAAAAAATATGTTACAGAAAGTCAAGTTGAAGTGCTGTGAACTGTTTCCTTGTCAAATGAAGTGAAAATAAACACTATTTACCTACTTTATTTCAAAAGCTTGACCCAACCTATTTAGTCTCTGTGACCCTTTCTGTGCTCCTAGTGATCTTAGTTTAGATACACATAAACAACTTTAGGTATACAAAGAACTCAGTTCTCTGAGGTGTAAAGGAAGAAACGAAGTACGGATAGGTATTCAACCTGTGCTTGAGAGAGTGGCATCCAGTATAGCTGGTATATTTTCCTTCCTAATACTTGATATCTAATGATATATCCATTTGTAGTCCATATGAACATCCCTGGATCACATGCAATTTTATATATATAGCATATTTGTAAGACTTTTCATGTTTTGCTTCCACAAAGAAGCAAGATTTTTTTTTTTTTTAATAAAGTTTTTTTTTTTCATTATAAAGTTCAAGGCTGAAAATTGTCTCAGGATAGGGAGAAGGACCACAGATTCAGCTCACTGGAGTCTGAAAAAAACCCATAACAGCAGCATATTTATGCCATGTAGTTGAATTTCACATCAGTAGTTTTTCAAGTAGACAAGTTTACAAGACTGTGCTGTGCAGAGGTAATCCTAGAGGCAGTGGAAATGCAACTGTTGTTGTAACTACCTTTGCAAAATCAGGCACGATGCTGTGATCTCATGTCTAGCAAGCTTTTGTCCAAAGGTAGCTTGGTGTGAAAAAATGCTATGTCTCTGCCTTCTCCTCCACTTCCTGAAGCCGATGTGCTCTAGGAGCACGTACCTCACTGCACCCTCACAAGGTCTGTGTAAGTATTCCTGGATACTCAGTGGTGCACCAACAGTATTACAGTGAAGTGCTGCATGATGGCTTGTAAACACCTTGTGAAAGGCAGAACTGTGTGAAACTGTGCTTATAATCACAGACAGGTGGACAAATTTATTATACTTTCACTATGATAAAATAGAAGATGGCACTTGAACAATTTTTAAAGCAATTCAAAGCGAAGAAAACTTGTGTTTACTTGTGTGATCAAGGGACTGAGTTCCATACAATTCAGCTTGCAATTTCACTATTAAAAATTACTTTCAGTGAATTGCTGAAGGAGACTTGGCTCAGGATATGATCTAAAACAATAATGTCTTTTAATTCTTGGAAAGGTCTCAAAGGCAAAATCACTTTCCCCCTCTCCCCACAATGTGATTAGTGTAAATGAGTTTACAACACAAGGGCACGCAAGTTGCTCAGTTTTGCGCTGAGGGTCTAAAATTGCCAGATTCCTCCTATACTGCAAATGCAAAGGCCATTCTGAGGAATCTGTCATGCAGAATGTGACTAAAGTAAACAAGTTTTTGTTTGTGCCTCTTGAAATTAGTTTATCTTTTACTATCAGGGTTCCTTGTCACTGCTCTCTGATGAGTACTTAATGTATTGAAAAGATACTTAATGATGGCCAGTTTAAATCTAGTTAGCTTTTGACAGATTCATAGATGTTAGAATTGCAGTCGTAATTAATAGTAATTTCAAATAATTTTAGTCGACTGTGCATGTGTGTATAGCATAGGAGCCTGATTCTAGAAGTAGATCGGACTGGTTAGTGTATTATGCCCATCTGTTTGTAGTGGAATAACCAAAACTCTGGCAATGCTGGAGTGTGCCACAGCTCCCATTTGAAACATATGCCTAATTTCCCTTTCAGCTGGAGCTAGAAAACAAAGGTTAAGGAATGATATATGCTCCAGATCTGTCCAATTACAAAGTCAGAGTATGATTGGAAGATGGAACCAGACTCTTGAAGGTAGTAAAAAATTGTCCAATAACGTAATTTTAATCTCTATGGACCATTTAGCTCCCTGCCTGTGTAAATTATTTTATGGGGATTACTGCTAATGTCAGTGGACATCTGAACTTTTTATAAAAGATAATGGCTTTGCATACAAAACCAGCACCTCTGGCTGAGAAACTCATGGGCCAGTGAATGATGGAAATTAATGCCATCACAGTGTTGTCTGGTTCTGCATGGGGTGGGGAAGAGGCGGGGGGGGGGGGGTGTCTCTTCCCTGGCAATTCCCACCTTTCTGCTGCTGGGAAGGAGACCACTGAGCTGGGAGTTCATTTAGAGAGGCCCAGGAAAGTTGTTTATATATCACGAGTTAACATCAAAAATTATGTGATCATACCATGATACCCAGGATTAAAAATTTTCAGATGCACTTTTTCGCTTTTGGTGTTCTGAATGTCCCTATGGAATTGGATGCTGAAGTCTTACAAGAATTGTGGTCAAAAAATATCTGTGCAGTTATTTCTGTGATTGCTGACTGAAAAAAAAAATAAATTTAGAATCCTTAAAGGAAAGATACAGCTTCTTTTGTTCTTCTTTGTAATGGTACTACAAGCAAAGGCCTTTGTTTCAGAAAATGGAATGGTTCATAGTTTCCAAGTTTCTGGTATCCTGCGTATTAACCTACCCTTAAACTTCATGGGAATATCGGCCTCAACTGTATTATTTATGTTAACCCTTCTTCCTGATTTAAAAATTATGATTATCTAATGAGGGCACAAGAGTACACCAGAAACTGCATAAGTTGCAGTTCTCATTTTGAAATCTGGCCACTAAATATTCCAGCATTCTTTGCCTTGTTCATTGAAAAGATGCTTGAGAGAGTTCAAATAAAATACCTTGCTGGAAATCACAGTCCATTGTCGGAAGAAAAAGAGTAATCAATGAATTATCG
Source organism: Amazona ochrocephala (assembly GCA_039720435.1). Classification (NCBI taxonomy): domain Eukaryota; kingdom Metazoa; phylum Chordata; class Aves; order Psittaciformes; family Psittacidae; genus Amazona; species Amazona ochrocephala. Next base: position 72,577,307 of record CM077879.1, read on the forward strand.
TCTGTGAATTGCTCACTTCTCTCTAAGATTCATATATTTTGTAATAATATGGTCCAGACTTTGCTAAAATAAACCTGTGGCTCTTTGAGTGCTTTCTGGTATCTTGTGTATGTACATGTAAAGCCCTTATGTCTCAGAGATTAGGATGATTGGCATGGTTTAGTGGGAGGTGTCCCTGCCCACGGCAGGGGGGTTGGAACTAGATGATCTTAAGGTCCTTTCCAACCCTAACTATTCTATGATCCTATGATTCTATGATAAGCAGAATACAGTCTGGCTCCACATATGCAAGGAGTAAATATCTTTCCTCTCATGGAAAAATCTTGTAATTTTATGGTTGACCATGTCACAACAATTTAAAAAGAGTGCAAATGCCCTCAGCATGAAAGTACTGTCCATATTATAAGAAGAATATTATTTTACTGGTTTTTAAATTATTTTTATACCCTCAATCATTTATGTTTTTCAGCAAGTTTGCAGCTAGTCAAATTTTGACTTCAGCATCAGTTTGTATTTACAACACATACTATGGATCTCATTGGCTGCATAACACAGTGAGTTTCAATGAGTGAAGGTAATAAATCAGAAAACTTACATTTTTACAAACTCTATTCTTGTCCTTATATGTTCTTCTGATTACTGTTGAGCAATTTCTGTCTATTTCTGTAAATCCTTCTCTTCTCCAGTCTGAACAGCCCCAATGTATATTAAAATAAATATGTTGCAGGCGTACCTGGAGCATGGACTCTACTCCCAACTTGGATAAAAGGCAGTCACTGTCAGTAGAGCATGTAAGATTTGAAACATAGGTATTCAGTAAATCTTAATCCTTGAGCTGGAAGGAATATCTTTAAAAGGGAGAGGGTTATTCTGTCTCTGAAACTGTTTAAGCACCAGACAGTAATTCAGCTTTCCTTTTCATGCAGTTTCCTGAGTCCATAAACTCCTGTAATTCACAAAATAAAATGCCAGGAGTCGCTTTTAAGATTTTTCCATTAAGTTTGTTTACACAATGAATTTCAGATGCTGACTGCTCTTTGAAAATTATTAAAACCAGTTATAAGTGCAACTTGTCAGTGAGGGAGGGATTGCTTGCAATTCCCTAGTGATGCTGGTGATCATATTACCTCATATATGCAGCATACCAGTCCTGAAATGGTCATGAAGTCAGAAAGTCTTTCATCTTTTTTTGTAAGCCTAGCAATTAGATACAGCTTTCCTATTCTGAGATCTTGGCAAAGTATTTCTGAAAGGCAAACTCCAATGCTTCTGAGTCATTCATAATTACTATGCTATAACTCTACAGGATTCTAGCGTATTTCTTAAAATAATAAACAAGTACAAGATGGAAATCTTACTCAGAGCGCTGTTAGATTTCAGACCACTATGCACATAAAATTGTTATTTTAGGCTTTGTCCTATAAATTATAGTGACCAATTTGGTGGCCTTCCATGATGGGGCTACGGAACTGATGGACGGGGTAGAGCAGTTGATGTCATCTGCCTGGACTTGTGCAAAGCGTTCAACACTTTCCCACATTGCATCCGTGCCTCTAAATTGGAGACACATCAATTTGATAGGTGGACCACTCGGTGGATAAAGAACTGACAGCATGGCCGCACGCAAAGAGTAGTGCTCAATGGCTCAGTGTCCAGCTGGAGACCAGTAACAAGTGGTGTCCCTCAGGGATCAGTGTTGGGACCGGTCTTGTTCAACATCTTTGTGGGTGACATGGACAGTGGGATTGAGTGCGCCCTCAGCAAGTTTGCCAACAACACCGAGCTGTGTGGTTCGGTTGATACATTGGAGGGAAGGAATGCCATCCAGAGGGACCTTGACACGCTTGTGAGGTGGGCTGATGCCAACCTGATGAAGTTTAACCATGCCAAGTGCAAGGTCCTCCACCTGGGTCGGAGCAATGCCAGGCACAGTTACAGGTTGGGCGGGGAGGAGATTCAGGGCAGCCCCACAGAGAAGGACTTGGGGGTGTTGGTCGATGAGAAAATGAACATGAGCCGGCAGTGTGCGCTTGCAGCCCAGAAAGCCAACCGTATCCTGGGCTGCATCAAAAAGAGCGTGACCAGCAGGTCGACAGAGGTGCTCCTGCCCCTCTACTCTGCTCTCATGAGAACTCACTTGGAGTACTGTGTGCAGTTCTGGTGTTCTCAACATAAAAAGGACATGGAACAGTTGGAACAAGTGCAGAGGAGGGCCACGAGGATGATCAGAGGACTGGTGCACCTCTTGTATGAAGATAGGCTCAGAAAGTTGGGGCTGTTCAGCCTGGAGAAGAGAAGGCTGCGTGGAGACCTCATAGCAGCCTTCCAGTACCTGAAGGGAGCCTATAGGGATGCTGGGGAGGGACTCTTCATGAGGGACTGTAGTGAGAGGACAAGGGGTAACAGGTTCAAACTTAAACAGGGGAAGTTTAGATTGGATATGAGGAAGAAATTCTTTACTGTAAGGGTGGTGAGGCACTGGAATGGGTTGCCCAGGGAAGTTGTGAATGCTCCATTGCTGTCAGTGTTCAGGGCTGGGTTGGACAGAGCCTTGGGTGACATGGTTTAGTGGGAGGTGTCCCTGCCCATGGCAGGGGATTTGGAACTTTATGATCTTATGATCCTTTCCCACCCTAACTGTATGATTTTACTTCACCTTTTCCCTATTAAAAGAATAGATACACTCAGCATAGTTGTGTATAAATGCTATTTTATTCAGGATATACAAGCGTTTACATTACTGTGATGCTTTCCCTTCTTTTGATAAAGACTAGCTAAGCTCTGCTTCTTTTCTTCCAAGTTGTCTTCCATTGTCAGCAAGACTTTGAAAAAGTATGAGCTTGCTGATGTAGAAGTCCTAGTACAAGAATCCTAAATTCTTGAGAGGATACAGGCTTAATTTTTGGGCTGGGCAGTGTCCTGGATAATTCAAGAGTATTCCGGAATATCTATTATATATGCAAACATACTTTATTTCCTCCAAATGAATGCAGATCTTTCTGGGGTAGGTACAGTAGGACTGTAATAGTAGCCAATATTGTTAGAGATGGATAACAGAGTGACCACTTTTTAGTCTAATGCCATCAGTTAGATCACAAACAGAAGTTTTCAGATTTATTTGCAAACCCAGCAAATATGAGAACAAACATAGAGGCAACTGCTGAGTTTATTTAAAGTTATGAAAAGTCATGTTAAAAATCCATCAGTTATACCATTTCAGTTTATCTCCAATTGCTGAAAGTGAGTTCTCCTACATCCAGAAAGTTAAAAATCCAGGCCTCACAGCCTTTGACATAGTATGCCTGTTTCATGTATATTCTTAATATGCAAAAGGATCTTGCATTTTTATAACCAGGAATCACTTTGTGGACAATCTCCTGGGATCTGGAATATAACAGTAAATTTCAGTTTTACTTTGATATTTCGTTTCATGACAGCCACAACAAATAACTTCAGGTAGCTCTCCTTTTCGAAGAGGACGGCCAATTACCATGAACAGATGTGGGTTTTGTAGTGCTTCTTCCAGGCATGATTTTGAATAGCACTGCCAGTAGCCTTTCAGAAACTTTCTCCTGTTTTTGTGAATCACCTCTGGCACTGTGTTCTATAATCTTATTGTAGCTCAGCATGCCTTTGGCCAAAACTTGTGCTGAAGCCTCTTGTTTCCATTGATTACAGTTGCTATTCTTATTTTTAATGTGTAATTACTGCTGGAGAAACTTAGTTTCTTTATTGTTCCCTCCTATGGTTAAGCCTTTCTGATGAAATCCAGACTTCCATCTGTCATGGGCTAGTGTAGCTCCATAAAAGTCAGTGTTGATTTATGCTAGAGAGGGGAACCTTGATCACAATATGATTGGAAGTTCACACTGATTCATGTTTTCTATGTTTTAGTAAGGTCCATTTAGGTTTTTCGTTGTTGATATTTTATGCGTCAGAAATAATGCAAAGAATTCGTCAGTCACCTCTCTCATCCCCTCATGGGTTAAGTACCACCGTGGTGTTCCATGCATATATATGTGTGAGTTTTAGCTGAAGATGAATATGGTAGATTCTTGACTAATAAGAATTTAATTGTGCAACTGGCACAACTTGCAGTGGTTCTTCTTCCTGATTAGAGACACATTTCTGTATCCCATTTTACCTTCTGAAACTGGAGACACTGCAATCACCACAGCCAGTGCAAGAGAGTGATTTTATGAATTTGGGTTGTTTTGTTTTTTTATTTTTTTACAAATACACTAGGTCTACAAATACACTGTGCCACAAATGCAAAAGTACTCTTTATTGTTAAGATAAAAAAAAGTGACCTTCTTTATTTCTGCAAGAATCAGAATCTACTTCACGTTGATCTCCAGGTATGGCCATTGCTAAATTCGTAACTTCTGTCAAGAGAGCAGTTTTACTCCTGTGAATTGAACAATTCTCCTATGAATAGTTTAGCAACACTTAAGTCAAAATACATGCAGTTGAAGAATACTATTCACAGAGTACTTTGCTAAAGAACTGTTTTCATTTGACTGCTCTGTTACATGAAGATGAGAAAAATAGAATGTTGTGTGAGGTGTTCAAAATTTCACTTATGAAGGCCTCTAAATTTGTCAAAACGTGAATGATTACCCTAGAAATAGGAGTATTATTTAAGCAATTTGATTAAATGTTAATTAGTATAGTTTATATTTTGTGATTAAGAAAGACTCATATTTGGTTAGAAATCTTCACATTTAAGTGCGTTTTGCTATTTCTAAAAAAAAAAAGTATATAATTTTCCGCTCCCTCCTTTCTCATTTTCACTTCCAAGTTTTACACGTTCTGAAAATGAAACACTGTTCAAGCTTTCCTATTTTGATTGGACGTTTTTAATGCTTTGCCTGATATTATTGGCTTTTTAATAATCTATAAACATTTATTTGTTAAAATCAGATTTTCCATGGTTTTATCATATTACAAAAATTACAGTTGCATCATAGATTTCCCGATACATTTGATTTACTCAAAGTATCTAACCAACTCTTCTACAATTCAGTAACGTGTAAGTGTACTATACCAACATTTTGAAAGGCTTAGCTGATGAAATGAGAAATTTAACAGTATTATTGTGACAGCAAAAATAGGACTTTTTCAATGACATTAACTATATTAATATTTTACTTGCTAAAGCATGTGTCAGCAGGAATTTGGCTTCTAAAAATCGTATCGGAACTGAGGGGTTTGTATGTGTGTGTATGAGTGAATTTTTGTAATTAACTGGCACTTCATTAAAACTAAATTTTATTAATATCTAGACATATCTAATGCTAACCAGAAATTCAGCAATTATAACTAGAAATATTAGTCATGTTTTGAAGATAAGAAATAATAATAGAAATATAATTTCTCCCTTTGATTAAAATTCAATGAAGCATCTAATATAGCCTCTTGCACTTTATTTTACATTTTAGTAAATGGCTTTAAGAAGTGTAATCAAAGTTCATGTGCCTGTGGTAATGGCTGCATCCTTCTTTTCTAGCCAGTGGAGCACTACAGCATCAAATACTTACCCTTGATCTTGCTTTCTGTTTGGGGCTCCTACAATATCATTATGAGCATTCAACCTAGAATGAAAGTAAGATTTGCAAAAAAAGATTTACAGCTTGTAAATGATATTTTTTCCCTGAGTGACTTAACCTTCTGGAAGTCCAGTAATTCATAGATGTCACTTCTGAGTTGGCTTTATTCCAAAGGGGAAAGGAAAATATGACTACTGCAGCACCATCTATCAATCAGATCTGAATCCCTGTAATATATTGCAGATTAGACCACAAGTTCTTTCTCCAGGCAATTAATTCGTGTGCAAGCCTAGATGTAATTCAGCTTTAGAAAGGTTTTAAAAATGAAAGTCATTAGCAGTGATACAGAATATTTTTCTTAATATTTAGGTCCTGTGTGGAAAACCTTCCCTCATTCTAATTAATTGTTTTTATTTGTCGTGAAGTATTTTAGTGACTTTTAAAACAATGAAATCTGTACAAAACTTAGTACAGCTACTTACGGCCAGGCAAATGAAGAATTTGAAGTACAGTGCATGGGTGAATTATCTTAGCAACATGTGTGCATATGCAAATATACACACAATACTGATAGGCTTTGAAATTTTATATTCTTTAACTTCAGAATTCTGAAATTCAGTGAGAGAATATAAATAAGTGAAATCTCTCTTGACCAAAGTCTGTAGTGTACATTTTTCAGAGATCCTATGGCTTCCAGCAGTTTCATGCCCCAGCCGACTTGATTTTAATTGGCACAAACACAGTATATCCAGGATATTTGTTTGAAAATACCAAAGTAGACGTTAGCAAATAAGAGACACAATGGCTTATGAATCTTGGATGTTTTAGGAGGTGGTTGTAGAGAAGAAGCGCTTCCCTTGTGATCTAGTCTTTCTTTTTTTTTTTTTTTTTTTTTTTTTTTTAATTCCCCAAAAGCTCAGTGCCTGAGGCACACTTTAAAATACTTCACTGACATTAGACCTGAGTAGGAATACTGTGCTGCTTTTTTTATGCAGCTGAGATATGTGTCTGTAATTAGACTGGTGATGCAGTAATGGTTGGCAGCTGTCTGCATAGGCTCTGCAAAATCTTTTTGTGCTGCTTATCTCTATCGCACCTTAAATATTTTCATTACTTTGCTTAGGAAAGTAGAATAGAAGAGGAGTAGACTTCACTGCACACAAAGTTGGTAATTTTATATCCTCCGTCTGTTCTGCCTTGGTGCTATTTCCATGGCTGAGTAAGAGAATGGAGCATCTTAAGTTTAAGAATATGAACTGTAAAATTACATATGAGGAATAAATACTGAGGAGGAAGAGAAACTACTTCAAGGATAATATTGGCTTAAAGGTTTCTGTTACCTATCTATGATGGAAATGAAAGGAAAAAATGATTTATGTATCACCCACTGATTCATAATTTGATCACAAAGATTTTTATATTAATTTGCTGCCTTTAAAAATAATTGTTCATTTCTAGGACTGCAGAGCCCTTGTGTCTGCCAACATGTCAGCTTGCGCAGGCTCAGCAGATTGACCTAAATTTGAAAGCAGAAATGTTTGCCCCAGAAAATTAGGTATTAACAGTAGTTATGTTTCTATTTGGGTTTCTGTCATGTTTTGCAGTTTAGGGTATGAGACTGCTGTGGTTTAAGCCCAGCCGGTAACTCAGAAACATGCAGCCGCTCACTCGCTCCCACACCTTCTTTCTCACCCTGCTTAGTAGCTGGTGCAGTGCTGTGTTTTAGACTTTCAGCCTGGGAACAGCACTGATAGCACAGATGTTTTCAGTTGCTGCTCAGTAATGTTTACTCTGACCAAGGACTTTCTCAGTCTCATGCTCTGCCAGGGAGGAGGGGAAGCCGGGAGGAAGCAGAGAAGGACATCTGACCCAAACTGACCAAAGAGGTATTACATATCACAGCATGTCATGCTCACTATATAAATTGGGGGCAGTTACCCAGAAAGGTTAGATCACTGCTCGGTCGGGCTGGGTATTGGTCAGCGGGTGGTGAGTGGTTGTATTCTCTTCCTTTGTTGTTGTTGTTATTATTATTCTTATCTTATCATTATTATTATTGGTGGTAGCAGCAGTGGTTTGTGTTATACCTCAGCTACTGGACTGTTCTTATCTCAACCCATGGGAGTTACATTCTTTCAGTTTTCCTCCCCATCCCTCTGGGAGTGGGGGGAGGAAGGCGGGGGAGTTAGGGAATGGCTGAGTGGTTCAGAGTTACTGGCTGACTGAGCTTAAACCACGACACAATGTTTGAAAGTCTCACCACCCATTACTTTCAGTGTAGTTTTTAACAGCCCATTGTATGATCTGATTTTCCCAGAGGCTGGTGTGTGGTAGGGGATGTGATATACTCACTCTATGACATGCTCTTTGGCCCAAGATTGTTCCAGAAATGAGTCCCATTTTCTGACTCAATTCTCTCTGGGGTGCTGTGTCACCACAAAATCTGTTTCTCAAGGCCCAGGATAGTGTTTCAGGCACTGGCGTAGGGCACAGAGCATGTTTTCAGGCATCAGGTGGTTGCTTCCACCATGGTAAGCACATGGCACTTGCCTTGCCGAGTTGGTGGGAGTGTGATATAACCAATCTGCCAGGCCTCCCCATATTTGTACTTCAGCTATCATCCTCCATACCAAAGAGGCTTTAACAGTTTAGCTTGCTTAATTGCAGCACAGGTTTCACACTCATGAATAACCTGGGCAATAGTGTCCACTGTTAAGCCCACCCCTCGATCACGAGCCCATCTGTATGTTGCATCTCTGCCCTGACGGCCTGAAGTGTCATGGGCCCACCGGGACAAAAATAATTCACCCTTATGTTGCCAATCTAAGCCCATCTGAGCCACTTCAATCTTAGCAGCTTTATCCCCTTGTTGGTTGTTCTGGTGTTCCTCAGTGGCCCAACTCTTGGGTACATGAGCATCTACGTGGCATACCTTCACCACCAGGTTTTGCACACAGGCAGCGATATCTTGCCACAGTGCTGCAGCCCAGAGGAGTTTAACTCTGCATTGCCAGTTGCTCTGCTTCCACTCCTGCAGTTTCTGCAACTTGTCATCGGGTATCCATACAGCTGCCTTCCATCTCCGACGCTTTCCCACAATACGACAGGACCCATCAATAAACAAGGCATATTGCTTTTCACTTTCTGACAGTTTATTATACGGTGGGGCCTCTTCAGCATGCATCACCTCCTCCTCTGGTGACATTCCAAAATCTTTGCCCTCTGGCCAGTCCATGATGACTTCTAGAATTCCTGGACTACTGTGATTTCTTATTCTAGCTCATTGTATCTGTACTGATGAGCCCAGGACACTTGCCACATAGGTTCACACTTTTTTCTGTTGTTTTTTTTTTTTTTTTTTTTTTAAGTTACATAAGTCAGGGTTAATAAGCAGAGCACTCAGCACTGCTGAGCAGAGCAGAGACTATGCTCATCCATAGTAGAGACTATGGATGGGGCTTAGAAGGATGGCGAAAGGATACTGCTGCCACACCCCAGCTTTCCCTGCACGGTCGCTCCTCACAAGGGCTGCTCTATCACCTGCAGCCTGAGCCCAGGGCGTAAGGACACCGCCCCTTAACCCTCACAGGCGCTGGCTCCACCCTCAGCCGTGGTGCCCCACCCTGCAGCGTGCGGTGTTCCAATCAGCTCCAGTGCCCCTGTGGAGTTTCTATGGGTACATCCGGCTCTGCCGCGGGCAATGGCTGCTGGCCCCAGAGGATTCTGCCTCATGGGGTAAAAGACGGGGGCAGCTGTCCCAAAGCAGCACCAAAGTGAATAATTACTTTTAATTGCCCATGGGTTTAGTAATCTCATTCAGGAGCTCTTATTGTCCACCAAAGTAGAGTTCAGATTCAGTTTCAGCTCATGCTTTTCCTTTTGGAAGATTTTGATTAATTTCCCTCCTCCAGTAAATTGATTAACTTTGATACAGAAGAGCAAAAGCAAATACAGTCTTTCTGTATACATTTGGCACTAGGTTTCAAGGTATCTGTGCTCAAGAAGCTGAAGAGGAGCAAGAAATAATCCTCTTTATGCTATTTCACAAAGACATTTTGTAATAGCAGTTTTCCCCAGGAGCAAATTAACTGATAAAGGGACAAGGCCATAGTTCACATGGGGAGTGTGCATAATGGAGCTGCCACCTCAAGGTACACTGAAAAGGCACTTAGGAATCAGGTTTTTATGAGTGCTTTTCTTGTGGTAATGTGAATCAGCACTGTTTCCTGTACAATAGTGTCATATGATGCCACAGTTCAACTTTGAAGATCAGAGAATTCTGGATTCAGTGTTTTCTTCATCAAAAAGCTCTTTCTCATGGGCTGTAATTTTCTCCTAAGGATATGTAATGCCAGCCTAATGTCTGCAGGAAGGGGCACTCTCCCTCCACTATTTCATCAACTCACTTGGCCAGAAAATCTAAGACAATAAGGACTTCTCCCTGGCTAAATATCCTGTGCATTGTCTTCCTGGCACACTGTATCTTAGAGATGTTTATACCATAAAGATCGTAACTTTTTGGTATTGAAAAGCTGGTGGAATGGATGGAGAAACTCTGTGCACGAGAAAGCAAAATCCAATGCAAAAGCTAATGATCTTGTCGTGGTTTAAGCTCAGTCAGCCACACAGTTGCTCTCTCACTCCTCCCCCACCCCCCAACCCCTCCCCCCGCTCCCAGAGGGATGGGGAGGAGAATCAAAAGAATGCAACTCCCACGGGCGGAGACAAGAACAGTCCAGTAACTAAGGTATAACACAAACCACTACTGCTACTGCCAATAATAATAATGATAAGGGAAATAACAAGGGAAGAGAATACAACTGCTCACCACCTGCTGACTGATACCAAGCCCGACCAGTCAGTGATGTAACCCTTCCAGGTAACTGTCCCCAGTTTATATAGTGGGCATGACGTTCTGTGGTATGGAATACCTCTTTGGTTAGTTTGGGTCATCAGATGTCCTTCTCTGCTTCCTCCCGGCTTCCTCTCCTCCCTGGCAGAGCTGAGACTGAGAAAGTCCTTGGTCAGAGTAAACATTACTGAGCAGCAACTGAAAACATCGGTGTTATCAGCGCTGTTCCCAGGCTGAAAGTCAAAAACACTGCACTGCACCAGCTACTAAGGAGGAGAAAAAATGACTGCTACTGCTGAACCCAGGACAGAGTTGAATCCTTATCATTACAAAAAGGCACCTGGCAGAAGTATCCACTCATTATTCTGTGTTTTCAAAAGTGAATCTCTTGCAATCCTAATTAGAGGTGAAAAGGAAATGAGAGTTTTTGTGAATAAATTGCACAGAAAATTAAATTTCATTATATACAGATGTAATCTACATTGCTGCTGGCAATTTAATGCTGCTAAGGTAAGATTTCTTCTCAGGGACAGTCCCATACTCCCGCTATACTCACTTTGTTTGATATTCATCTTTACACCATTCATCCCTCTTCATCCTCCTACACAGTTCCTTCTTCCAGTCATGGTTACCTTTTTTATCCAAGAGAGAGGGAGAGGGAGGGAAAGGGGATGCACTTCTCAGCATAACTTTATGTTTCATTAATAATAACATGCTAAAATCTATCAGCCTTCAGTTAGTCAGTTCAGCATGTGTTTAACTAGCCTGGCACCTGAAGATATCTCTTCCTCCTCCCTTGATATTTTTAATTATGCTTTCTCTTTTTCATCAGTTCATTAATATACCTTACCATGAATTGTTTTCATTCATTTTTATGGGAAGACTGTGAATGTATCTGTAACACTCTGGCAATTATAGAAATGAAAGTAATTAAAACAAATAATTTTGTTACGTGTTAATTTGCAACACGTAACTCATCCTTTTCTCATCAGAATGGAATTCACAATTTACAGGCAGGAAAGCTTGCAGAATATTTTCTTTGCAAAATCTGGCTTGAAGACTGAAAAAGTCAAGCTGACCCTTCTAACATCTAAACACATGTTGAATGTAAACTTTTGGGAAAGAATCAAGCAACTCACCCACTCCACTGTTTATAAAAGGAAAGTGGGTTTTTTCCCTGTGTTCTCAATGATCTTGAACTAGAAAGAACAATGGATTCTGTTCCTGCAGTAGGATTGTGCATTCATTTTGACCATCTAACACTTTCTTTATTTCTGTTATCAGCTGTCCCATCCACTATGTACAAATGTTCAAATATTAAAGCATCATACCATCTCAAGTGTTTTTGTATTAAGCTCAATCAGGTTTAAAAGATCTAAGTCCATATATGATAGTAAATTATTAATACTGACACACCAATTACCTTATTATGAATTGCAAAATGTATGAAGAAACATTTTGAATGTAAATTTACATCACTAAGTCTTATGCTAGTGATTCCTTAAAAGATCACTGGCATAAGTGATCCTTTGAGGAAGAATTAATCCGTTAAAGGAAGGACTGATTGTTCCACAGTTAAGTCACTCTCAGATCTCTTGTTTCTTCTCTCAAATTTCCTGAACTTTAAAAAACTAAAATAAATGAACAAAATAAAACAAATAAAATGCAACCCAATCCCTTGAGTTGATTAAGAAGATAGCTCACAATATACTGTACATGTGACTGGAGAATAGCATTGACTTTTGGCCTGAAAATTATTGATACATTTTGGGTTTTTCTTTTTTTTTTTTTTTTTTTTGAGGTAAGTCCTGAGGCTGTTCCTGTAAGAATATAATTAATGACATTAATGATCTTCCCACTCCACTAATTTCCCTTTCAATAGAAGCTACTGCCATCTCTAATTTTTTAGCTATAATAAGGTTCTTGCTATAACCATCGGTTTCTCCAGGTTAACTAATAATTTAGCATAGTTATCAAATTAGAAACTTTGCTAAGGTCAGAATAAATGGCGTCTACAGCACTTTATTTAGTAAATCAGCCACCATTAAAAATGCAATTTCATAAACTGGTGGACAGTTTTATCACACCTTTTTTTACCGTAAAAAGTTATAAAGCTGGCCATTCTTTTGCGGTCAAGCTTAAAACCCCACAGCTGTCTGAAGCATGATTTCTTCTTTGTGTAAATAGATAAATTAATTATTTTTCTTAAAAATTCTTGTTAAAAAATCTACAATTTTATGTTATAGTTCTCTGGACCTTTGACCATGGTTTAGAAACAAAAAGACCTTGATGCAGTGCAAGTGCTGCTCAGCCATACCTGAAATAACCCTGTCGTGGTTTAAGTCTTCAAGCCACGCAGTTTTGTTCACTCACTCACTCACTCACTCTTTCTTCCCCCCAGCTCCTGAGGGGATGGGGAGGAGAATCAAAAGAATGCAACTCCCGCAGGTTGAGATAAGAACAGTTTAGTAACTAAGGTATAACACAAATCACTACTGCTACCACCAATAATAATAATGACAAGGCAAATGCAAGGAAAGAATACAATAGCTCACCATCAATACCAACTCGACCAAGCCGTGCAGCCCCCACCACCATGCATCCCCACCACCCATCCAGGTCTCTCCTCTCCTTTTCTACATCCTGGACATGACGTGCTGTGGTATGGAATAACCTCTTTGGTTAGTCTGGGTCAGGTGTCCTGTCTCTCCTTCCTCCCGGCTTCCCCTCTTCCCTGGCAGAGCATGAGACTCACAAAGTCCTTGGCCGGCCTAAACATTACCAAGCAGTAACTGAAAACACTGGTGTTATCAGCGCTGTTCCCAGGCCCAAAATCAAAAACACAGCGCTGCAGCAGCTACCAAGAAGGAGAAAAATGACTGCTACTGCTGAACCCATGACAAACCCTTATTACCACGATTATGTTTTGGTCACAAACCTAAAACATAAGACCACAGAGCTACCTACCATGAAGGAAATAAACTCCATCCCAGCCAGACCTGGGACAGACCAATTTTCTTCTCTCACAATTCATTCTAAACTAAATCAACACAGCCTTTTGAATTCTTCTTATACAACGAGCATTTTTATAGTCTATCTACATTATCAACACCCTTCACAGTGATAATTTGCTATGGCAAAACCCACACATCATTACGTAATCTCTTTTTTATTAAAAAAAATAAAACTTAAGAAATAAAATTTTATGCAAAGTAACATTTGTAACATTCATTTCAGAAATTAATGCCCCAAAGCAGAGCCCAGACTCAAGGAGTATTAAAGTTTAACAAAATATGGATTTTTTGAGGAGTAGCTAATTACCCCAGTTGCAACTGGTGGGAGCTGTGGATAACAAGAACTCTGAAAATTTAATCATTTGGGGGGATTCTGCTCCTTCCCTTTGTCCTAACGACTGACTGAATATTCTAATGACATCCCTTCCAATAATATAGAATGCTTTCATAAATTTGTATGTATTATGCATATATACACAGAGATTATAATCCTAAATTTGGGAGAATGGTGAAAAGCTTTCAAAAGAGTCCTTAGTATTGTTGACATTTATGAAGAGTTTGAGTGTTACTTCATCAGTTTCAGAAGGATCTCTCTTGTAACCATAGCACACTGAGCATTCAAAAACACCTTCATGATTTACCAGTTAACAGCATAGTTGCAAAAGGCTCCGGTGGAGATTATTACGTCCAACATTTGTACAGTTCTTTTAGAAATTCCCATTAACATACTTTTGCTAAGTAAGTAACCTGCAGTACTATGGGTAGGATACACTGAGACTATGCCGGAGGCAACTGCCTTAAAAATGCTCCGTTTTGGGGTACACCCTCGTTTAGACTGAGGGCTTTTGCAGAAAAAAATGCTGGGTTTCCAGTCCAAGGAACATCTAGCCTTAGAGGCAAAGAGGCGAAAGCAGGAATAGGAGAGCATCATGTGAACCCATCTACTGCTGTGATTCCAAGTCAGAGCATGGCAATTTCATTCTTGATTTCTCTCTCTTCCTGAAAATGTGATGTTGCACTCCTTAAAAATATAGGACAATACATGGACTCCATAATAAGGATGAAGTCTAACAGCTTTAAAAGGATATTAAAAAAGCTATGTAGGCATCAGGGTGAAAAAAAAATAAAATAGATTTTTTGATGTGTCATCTCTCCATTTTAACAATTAAAATGGCTTTTGAAGCTCTTAGGCATTTAATTTAAGACAACAGGTTATAAAATTGTGCCATCCCTTGCAGATAGTCCCATATTTAGCACAAACAAGGTCGTAAGGATCAACAGCCTTAGGAAAAAAAACAAAACAAAACTGGTAATTTAGATTTTCAAATATATAAACTTAATTCTCTTCATTTAGGAGCTTGCCAAAACTAAGTCATACAATTGTCCTTTAGCCGCATAATCAGGGATTCCTTAGTGTTTGTCAACATCTTTTTACAAAAATACAAGCTGAGAGTAACTATTCTTTTCATGTGAAAACAGATTAAAAAGAACATCTGTCCTGAAAGAGCTCTAATATGGTGTCTGAAGGATTCCCCACCAGAAATATTTTCCTATTGAAAAATGTGGTATTCTAGTGTTATTGATAATTATTCTGACATCTCTGCACTCAGATGACATCTGCTCATATGTCTTAAAATATGTGACAACTCAGAATGTATGATGTTAACTTTTTCATTTGAGCATGACAATTTATAGGAATTTAACAGAGTGGGACATGATGGGTTAAAAAAAACCCAAAACACAAAAACACTAAACTTATGAAGTTACATCAGGAATTGCACTGCATGTATATTCTGAAATTGTAAATGCAGTTATTCCAGTTGTACACAGCAATCTTTGGAAGTCTATGAAATACTATTTTCTTTACATTGATTGATTTAATGTACCGCTGTATTAATGTTCATGCTGTACATTGACAAGGAGAATTAAACTTATCTTTTCATATGAAATAGCTGGTCTACAAAGATTTTTTCCACAGCTCCTCCCAGCAGTCTATTTTCACTTAGAAGTAGGGAGTAGAAGTAATGTTTTTCTTACACCAGTTTTTTGGAGATTTCTTGCTACCAGAAACTAATTTGAACACTAGCACCTAATCTTGAGGAAGAGGAGAACTCAGGGCACTGTACTGGTCAAGAAGTGATTTATAGTAATACTATTTGCCTTAGTACAAAAAAAAGAGAAAAGCTTAAAGGACCTGAAAGTACTTTTTAAACAAATCTATTTTACATTTCCTTCAATACTCATCTTTGTAGTATTAAGGACTGAAAAAGTGTATTATCTCACTCTGTGGAATTTCACAGAACTTTGTCCTTTACTCAGCTTTTTGGAATCTTTAATTTTACCTCACTGCTTTCTTTTTAATTGGAGAAAATGCTGGGGAGAAATATTTTTAAAAGGTAGTTCGGCATTCAGAGCAGCCCTGCAGAGAAGGACTTGGGGGTGTTGGTCGATGAGAAACTTCACATGATCTGGCAGCGTGCGCTCACAGCCCAGAAAGCCAACCGTATCCTGGGCTGCATCAAAAGGACCGTGACCAGCAGGTCGAAGGAGGTGATCCTGCCTCTCTACTCTGCTCTTGTGAGACCTTATTTGGAACACTGTATGCAATTCTGGTGTCCTCCACATAAAAAGGACATGGAACTGTTGGAACAAGTCCAAAGGAGGGCCACGAGGATGATCAGGGGACTGGAGCACCTCCCATATGAAGATAGGCAGAGAAAGTTGGGGCTGTTCAGTCTGGAGAAGAGAAGGCTGCGTGGAGACCTCATAGCAGCCTCCCAGTATCTGAAGGGGGACTCTAAGGATGCTGGGGATGGACTCTGCATTAGGGACTGTAGTGAGAGGACAAGGGCTAATGGGTTCAAACTTGAACAGGGGAAGTTTAGATTGGATATAAGGAAGAAATTCTTTACTGTAAGGGTGGTGAGGCTCTGGAATGGGTTGGCCAGGGAAGTTGTGAATGCTCCATTACTGGTGGTGGTCAAGTCTGGGTTGGACATAGCCTTGGATGGCATGGTTTAGTATGAGATGTCCCTGCCCATGGCAGGCAGGTTGGAACTAGATGATCTTGGGGTCTTTTCCAACCCTAACTATTCTATGATTCTATGATTCTATTTACTAGTAAAACTTTTGGTGTCTAAGTTTCCTAAAAAGGTACAATATCAAATTGTTGATGCATTTTGACAGCATATATTAGTAGCAATTACTAAGTATCATTGTTAACTAATATTATTCTATCATTTCCTTTCAATAGAAAGTTTTGTGTTGTAAACCACATACAAAAAAATGTATCTTTGTGTCCTTGCTACATACAGAATGAGATTTTCAATAGAAAAGGAAAAAAAAATATGAAACTATACTTTGTTTATATGTATCTTGTTGGTTCACATGCACACACACATACAGATGCAAATCAACTTCCTTGATTCGCAACTATTGTACTATACTGCGTTGTATTTTACAGGTGGTAGCAGCAATGTACTAAATCAGTTTTAGCTAACAGGTGCTCTGTAGGCTGTGGACAATTACATCATAAAAATGTATTACAGTGCTCACTCTTGGGAGTAAAGACTTTTGCTGTACTAGTGAAATGTTTCATATGAAGTGGAATTTCTAATGGACTTCAATAGCGCTGGTGGCTCAAAAGCATGGTGATACATCAGGGGTAGCGCCACAGAAGAAATCCTTATAGAAAGGAGGTAATTTATGTAGTAGAAATGCTTACACTTTCCACTGCATACATTTACAACAGTAAATCAATTGGACAACAAGTTTCCAGTTTGCATTTGCAGTAAGCATTTCTAACAGCTAACATCGTGGATTGTTTTTTTTTTTTTTATTATGTAGTTTCATTATCCACTCATACTTCTGAAAAAATGAGAAAATGGAGGAACACACAGAACTGGAAGATTTAAATGGCTCTTAGAGAAGTACTTCAACATCAGAAATGATCAAGAGCAAATTGCTGATACAACCTTTGCTTTCACTACCTTCACTAACAGGTACTATTAGTAAATGAGTCATGTAGAACCACTTAATTCTGGAAAGGAGGGGAAGAATTGCCTTGCAAGTTCATCTTTGATTAACAGCTGCCTTTTTTAGCCAAGGAACACAGAGACTGGTTTTTTCTTTTGTTTGTTTTTAAACCAAATGTTATTAACGAGTAAAATGACGTTTTCAGGAGATTGGCAGCATTAGTTACCTTCCTAAGATTTATTCTCTTCAGCAAGTATTCTAAATACTTAACTTTTTTTATATTCTCCACTTCTAAAAATACACAAAATTTCTTTGAAGTGATTCATTTTAGCAGGAATAATTGCATTTTCCTTGGTTTTCAATTGTGTCATGCTTTGTACGTTGCTGCATTAAATCTTAAGATTGATCTCAAAAGTTAGGTCTTGCATCAAAAAGCGACTCAAAACCATCTTCTCAATAGATCTCAATGGAATTACCTCCTTTGTTGAAATGTTACTATAGCTAAGGTCTAGTCTGCCCTGTCCCCCTCTAACCTTCTGCTTATTGCACACACTGTGTCAGATTTTCCTTACTTAGATCTATCACATTGTTTGTGTTCTATTCATTCATAATTATTATTACATCTAATGCTTAGCTGATTATAATAATACAGAATTAGTACAATATCTGATCTTTAGAAACAAAATCTAAAGGTCAGGAATTCAAGATGAGCTGTATAAGAAAACCAGTGGTGGTAGCCCTCCATCTAGTCTCTCACACCACACTACCAACAAACCAGAAGTCCTCGAACTTCCAAGTGTGACCTACCTCTCCATAGAAGACCTGTCAGTAGAAATATTGATATTCTTTTTGTCCATCACAGAACATCTATTTGGCATTTGATGTCCACTATCAGCTTAAATAGCTTGACAAAATTAAATGGGGTGATGGCAGGTAGAAATGAGGCAGGACACCAAACTAAAATGGCAGACTCCTCATCCCAGCACTCTTTTTCATGCATTATCACTCCCAGTAGACAGAGCTTAACCAGAAATGTTAGAAGCCATCATTAAAGCATGTTTTTTAATTATGTGCAGAGAATTCTTGTCTGTTTTAATAAAACCTGATTTTTTTTTTAATCCTTCTCATACTTGCGTATTTCTAGGAAGTTTTACCTGACTTGAGGCTCTCCTTTCAGCTATTGTCACTAGCTACATGGCTCGAATGTAGCAGGAGAAATCCACCCATCAACTGAAATTAACATTTACAGCTTGCTTTCATTCAGGAGTCACTCAAGCACCTAACAGCTACAGTTACAGTGAGCCGGAGCTTCCTGCTTCAGCTGATGTTTTGGCAAATGCTTTCTCTGAAATGGCATAATCATAGTATTTCAGACAAGGTTTGAATCTCCCCAAAGGGTTATCTTGTTTTATAAACCATTTATTCCCATGTAATAGTTAGCAGTGTGCCAACTATTTCTTGATTAGTTAATGAGAAGCATGTTCAAGAAGAATTACTTTAGCGTTCTTCAGGTGCCTTGTTTTGCAGAATTTATTTGCTTAGTTTTATTGCCTGGATAAGAATCTCAGCATACCACTTTATGGAAAAAAAACAAGTTTAAAATCTGTGCCTGCTGGGTAGGTGGCAACACAGATGTTGCTACTTCAGTATAGAATTAGCAATTTGGTTTTATAATCTATTTTCTATTTTCTATTTTCTAAAGATAGCTCTTGTGGCACTAAAAACCTGGATTAATATCACTGAACTATTTGATTAGCAGCAACTGAAAACCTGTCCAGTCATTTGGAAAGGAGTGAATCAATGGTCACAGGAACATTATAAGCACAAAGGTGTTACAAGCTGGAGAAAAAACAACACAGCATTCCACAATGTTACAGTATTTTATGTACTTTTGTATCTTCCTATTAGTTTTTTTATTTGCAATTAATCTCTTCATTCTCTTTATTAGCAAATTTCAATTCCTTACCACTGTTTAATGCTTACTGTAATAAACAAGTAATTTTTAGAAGAGAATAAATATAGAAAACATCCAAGTTGCAGAAAACTGAAAAAAAAAAAAAAGCTGTTATATAGTTTTAATTACATTTTCTCTCTGATGCTTTTTCTATAATATCTTGAATCTTCTTGTGAGAACTGGATATTTTTTCTGATGAAGTACTGGCTTATTAAGTATTGAATATGCTTTTCTTTTCAATTTACTATCTTTCATGCAGCCACATGCTAAGAATCTTTGCAAAAATTAAGAAAGGTCACTGCAGTGGATGGGGACACTCCTTTGCAGTCCCTTGGAGTTTCTTGAAAGATGGCATTATTCAGCTGGAAATCTTCCTGCCTCCCAGAAATCAACCACTACCTACAGTAGCATATGCTAGCTGAAAAATTTCTAATGAAAGATTTTCCTTTAAAATGCTGACTTACAGATATATAAAAAAAAAATGCCCAAGGAATATGGTGCTCATCAGTAATAGACAGCATAGAGGGGAAGTTTTCTGGCTTTCCTCTCCCATTTTTCCTGGCAGTCTGAAGTATGGCTGGTTGGAGGACCATTTTTGAAGGAAGCATGCAATCACTCAGTTGATATTTACAGCTACAACAATTTCACTACATTCTACAGAAAACTATATTAGCTTTAACATTTTGGTCATTATTCTCCAAACTCAGTCTTTTCTATAATTTCTCTATTTACCCACATTTATTCAGTATCTGCTTTCTCTAGTGGAAACAGTTTTCAGATGTTTTGTCATGAAAAGCTAACTAGTGGATTTTTTATTATTGTTTAAATCATAAATCATACCTGTGTTTCAGTTTATTTCTATGTTCAGGTTTCCTTATGTTATTTGAAGCCAAACTGTTACATGACAGTAGGTCTAACACTACTGATAGTGAAAATTAATGGAAAAATGTAAAACTTTCACCAGTTGAAAAAGTGTAAGCCATTTACCAGTTGGTAATAACTTCATCTGAAGTGCATATATCCTCTAAAAAAATCAATTTCAAATTTGAAGTTCTGACTGTCTCATGAGAGTCATACATCTTAAAAAAAAACAGGGAAG
Organism: Amazona ochrocephala; assembly: GCA_039720435.1. Classification (NCBI taxonomy): domain Eukaryota; kingdom Metazoa; phylum Chordata; class Aves; order Psittaciformes; family Psittacidae; genus Amazona; species Amazona ochrocephala. The sequence goes on from CM077879.1 coordinate 72,597,750, forward strand.
TTCAAAATAAAACTGGAATTTCATGACTGACAGCATGTACACATGACTGTATGAAGAATGACTGCTCTTAGTCTATGCCGGAGGATACCACATATTTGCGTCATCCATGCATTCTACCTGACTCCATCAAGGGCTATTAGATCCTTTCTGGTAGTTCAGAAAGACAAAGGGAATCTGTGGTCTTTCTGCGCTAGACTCTTCTGCTCAAGCTGAAGCTCAACACCAGGTGGCACCTAAAGGTCACACAGTGGTCTGCATACTAAAAATAGAAAATTCAATTTTAGTTTGAAGAAATAATGATTACACAAAAAAGTCATTGAGTCAGCTACATGCAAACTAACTGTAGAGATTTATCAAATTCAAACTATGTCTGTGTAACATTAATGGTAAATTTTGGGGGAGAGAAAAAACAAAAAGAAGATGAGGAAAACAAAAGTGTAAGCGTTTGCAATATGAAGAAAGTTCCAAAATTTTCTAAAAAAGTTGAAGTCCATGGATGATAGACATTAAAGGATACTTTCATATCTTGTTACAACTGTTCTCTTGAAGCTGTCATCAGGAATAGCTGTGACTGACAAATAGAAAACATTGCTGGATTTTGCCGGATATATTTTGCAACACACCATGCAACACACCTAAATACACGTGTATTTAGGAGAAAAAGTATTAAAAGACACTTCTCAAGAATAAAATCTTAAGTTTGAAAAAGAAATACATACATAAATGTTAGATCAGACCAGTAACAGCTGCCATTCTACAGATGACTTCCAGTCCCACTACATAAACATCAGAAGACAGACTATGCAGAATGTCTTGAAAGCTTTAAATATCATTTTTACTAGGGTAATACTTAATGTGTCTTCCAGAGAAAAGGAACATCACCATCTCTGATGGCTAAAATCTAATACCCAGGTCAGGTTTCACAGCAGTGAAGATGTAGCAGCCTCTTAAGTACACATGACTACCACCATAGAAGTTAAATATAAGTTAAAATCAATATCAAGAATTACACTTGGAAGCAAATGAAGCACTGGAAGCAAGTTAAGGTTATAGAGTTCTAACTTAACGTTCACCATGCAATAAGCTCTGCAGAAAGTATACTAGGGCCCAGCCTGGAGGTGACAAAGATAAAGCTGGTGTTAGTGAAGTCTATATTCAAGACAAATGGTGAACACCCTCTGGAGACTCAAAGATGAAAGGCTGTGCACTTGACTGCCACTCCTGCTGTTCAGATAGTTACAGCGATCCCCCTTAAAGGGAGATGGAAAGAGATAAAAGTTGCTTCCATCCTTTTATACAACAACCATCATCTTTCAAAACCTGGTCAGTAAAATCAATATGGCAGAAAAATATTCACACAGTATTCATAAAAATGATTTTCACAAAACTGTGGGGAACATTTCTTGCCTGCTCCAAGTGCTTGCCTTCTAACGAGTTTGGCCTCACGATCTACAACTCTGGGACAGTGCTGCCTCAGGGTCAAGCCTTCTCTGCCTTTCCAGACCTATTCCACAAAGGGGAAACAAAATACAGAAAGAGAAGATTACTTTTTGTTCATTCTCTTTACCAAGATTGGAAACAGACTATCTTGCCCAGAGAAATCACTTTATGGGTAAGCTGGAAAAAACCCGTACAAAACATACTGATATTGTTTGAACTCATGGTCATATGTGTGGCTACTTAGATTTTTTTTACTAGAAAGGTAGCATATATTAAATCAAACTCCCCCCCAAAAATATATTTTTTTTAAAAGCAAAGCAAACCAAAAAACCCCACAGAAGATAGCTAGTAACTAAAACTAATAGTTACAAGAAGTCTGAGAAATTCAGTGTTCACCAGCTTTCTAGGAAAACATAATTAGCATGTCATCAAACATGTTACATATGTCAGAGTGGGCAATTCCATCCAACATTAGCATTTTAGCTTTCTCTGAGTGCAGGAGGAATAAAGATGGGGTGGTTTTGATCTTTCTGCTGCTAAATTTCTACTGTCTGTCTTCATCATGCTTGCTTTCTAGAGAGGAGCTAATGAAAAGGAACAGAAACCCTATTCTGAATTGTATATGATTCCCCATTTATTTATAGAGTTTAGGAACAAGCCATGGGATGAAATTTCTGTCACATTCAAGTACCAGGCTTTAAAGGGCTGTTTCAATTGAACACGTCTTAACATTTTTTTCTGTTTTGTATGTCCCACCATGTGTGCATCCCTCTCCCCAGATACATATAATGAAAATATAGGAATAGATCACAATAATCTAAAGACTGATTTATATTCATTTTGACATGTAATTTAAATATATCATTTAACTGTCAAGGCAAATAAAAACCCAAAATCTCACTAAACTCTATGTTTGGTTCCACAGCTGTTACAAGCACACACAAGGTGTTAACATCTCTGTATACACACGTGGAATTTCAGCCATTTAAGAACACACCATCAGCATGATTAAGTTGCAGCATTAAAAGCTATGAAAGTCCTACTGTTTCAAATTGTTATTAACATACTAAGGATTTGAGGCACTATGAAAAGCAATACACAAAGTAAAACAACCTGGGTAATGGCAAAGAGGAAGCTAACACATAAATAAATTACTTGGGCAGGCAAAGAACAAATTCAGAGAGAGAGGTGGTAACATACTGTCAGAAGACAGCTTCAGGCAAAATAGGTGAAAATCACAAAGAAAAGACATGAAGTGAAGAAAGAGAAACAGAATTGCAGAGGAGTAGCAAAAGCAAAGGCCTAATAGTTATTCTGACTAGGACAAGCTGACAGCATGCCGAAAGAATTAGGATCTAATCAGTTTGCAGGGCTGAAGACTGGAAGAAGAAGAATCAGATGACTGGAATATAAGAAAAAAAAACCACAACCAACACCCCCCCCCCAAAAAAAAAACAAAAAAACAAAACAAAAAAAAAAAAAAAAAAAAAAAAAAAAAACAAACAAACAAACAAAAACGAAAAAAAAAACAACAAAAAACAAAAAACAAAACAAAACAAAAAAAACCCAAACAAACAAAAAAAAACACAAACGCGAAGGAGCAAACTGATTTTGAGGAGAATACTATGTTCCTGCCAAAAAGTCTCTTGACATAGAAAGGGTGAGACAGACAATTTCTATGGATACATGAAAGCTGGATTGTAATGGTTGCCGCCATTTTTGAGACAACCTGTTGAAGACACAGGACAGTGCTTGTCCATTCACAGTAAGCAGACTAAACGATCCATGGATAGGAACATCATCAGACACAGGTAACTCAGCAGGAAAATGCAAATCATTTTATAAAATAATTATCACCTTACTCACAGGAGGTTGAAAAGATGTAAGTATCAGTATTTGTAAGAATGATGGGGGTTTGCTTCCCAGTATATCTATACAGTTTTTCAGTTTTTAACACTAAATCTTCATAAAAGCATCAAATGAAAATTCATTGTCATTAATAAGTTTCAATAGTTGTTTACTTTCAGCCCTTAGTCCACTGCGCTCTTCAAAATTACTTGGTTTTTGTTCTTGGAAAACCAGGATTAATATTTCAGAGTAGCCTAAGAGTAATTGCAAAGCAATTACTTTGAGATTTGTGTAAGCTCTTAACAGGAATGCTGTTATTAATGGTCATGTCGTGACCCACAACTGGGAATACAGTTGTCAGTAATGACACAAAATAAGCCCAGAGTCATTTAAGACACTGAGATAGGATAGGAACAGCCTGTACACAGACTCTGAAGATCACACTACATTCATTTGGCTGCTAAATTGTAAATGTAATTTTACAACTGTCTTAATTTTAATATACATTCTTCGTGACTATAAGACATACATGCCCAAATATTTTACTAAAATATAATACCACCTCCAAACCTTGCTTTCATCATGTCTGTTTTGACAAAATTAAATTATCAAAGCATTAAGATGTGTTCAGTATTTTCTACGGTACGTATATTTTATAGGATCTCAGATACTACTCTCAGGCAAAATTAATTAAAAACTGCAAAAAATTTAAAAGAAAAGCATTTTAACTAAAAAAAAAAAAAAAAAAAAAAAAAAGGCAAAACCCACAACATTTTAAGTATCATGCTGCTATGACCACACAACCCTCCAGTGCAGTATTACTATAGCTATAAAGCAGCCATAAGCTTCATACTGAATTTGTGAGGCCTCAGGACTGAGGCTTGTCTGATCTGCTCTGCCTGAACCTCCACTGACCTGCAGCTTTGCTTTACTTGGTTGAGCTACAACAGCAATTTCACTGATCGACCAGGTGTCTATGGCAAGTTTATTTTACTTTTGTTTAACTTTGTGTGGTACAGCCATAGGTTTATACAGACATAGCAGTAACAAGCAGTTATTTGCATAGTACCGGATACTTAGGTCTCTAACACAGTGAGGCAATGCAATGAAACACATATCTGCGAAGACTGCAGTAGCCTGGGTATGTGAAACTGAGGAGTGCAGTCGGGGGAGGATAAGGATGGGGCACAGACACAGAGGCCTCATGCCCACCCATAAGCAATTCATCTGTGGTAAAGAAATGCAGACCTGAGTTGGACAAAATTAGCACATTAGCAAACATATTAAAATGACTCCGAGCAGACCTTGTAGGGAGGAAGAAGAAACCATCAACATGAACAATCTGGTATTCCTTCTTGTGAGGGGCTCAGATGCTGCCAGCTTATTATGATACCCCACGCCACCACCAGTGTGAAACCTTTTGGTTTAGAGCCCTGAGGATCTGGGAAGGGGGAGCATGGCACCAGGAAAAGGGCTAGAGACCAAGAAATATGCATGCAAAAATCCTAATTGCGTTCTTGTTCCATTTTTTGCTGGACTAACAATAATTAGATTCTAGTGATTTCAGTTATACTAATAACATATTATTTGCCTTACCGCAAACAACATTTTGAATGTAACATTGTGTAAGTGATGCAAATTTACAGTTACCTTTCTTTAAATTAAAATTTATTTATTTCACGGTAGTCCCTTGTCCTGGGTTCAGCAGTAGCAGTCATTTTTTCTCCTTCTTAGTAGCTGGTGCAGTGCTGTGTTTTTGACATTTGGCCTGGGAACAGCACTGATAACACCAGTGCTTTTAGTTGCTGCTCAGTAATGTTTATTTTGACCAAGGACTCTCTGAGCCTCATGTTCTGCCAGGGAGGAGGCAAAGCTGGGAGGAAGCAGAAACAGGACACCTGACCCAAACTAACCAAAGAGATATTCCACACCACAGCACATCATGCTCACTATATAAACTGGGGGCAGTTACCTGGAAGGGTTAGATCACTGCTTGGGTCAGGCTGGGTATCAGTTGGCAGGTAGTGAGCGGTTGTATTCTCCTCCCTTGCTATTTCCCTTATCATTACTATTATTGGTGGTAGCAGTAGTGGTTTTGTGTTATACCTTAGTTACTGGACTGTTCTTATCTCAACCAGTGGGAGTTACATTCTTTCGATTCTGCTCCTCAGCCCTCCAGGAGCAGGGGGAGGAAGGGGGGGAGTGAGAGAGCAACTGCTTGGCTGACTGAGCTTAAACCACAACATCCCTTTAAAAAGTTGCATGAACTGCTAAACTTTTAAAGGACCCTTTGAATTTCAACTTGTGCCATAAGTAATGGAAGGGAGCCTGTGGGCAGATTGTTGAGAAAGGTTACATTCACCAGACTTGTGATGTAGGTACCTTATTTAGGAGATGGAATGACCCATTTAGTTAAAAACTTTCATAGATCTATCCTTTCTGCTACCTTTGATGAAGGTGAGAAGGTCCCTAAAATGACTCTTCAAGGCACACTTGAAAGTATAAGCAAATGCAAGCATGCCTTTTTATTCTGAAGGTGCTGCTGAAGAGTTATTCTAAACTGTGTATGTAATTTACGTCTGAAAGCAGATGGTGGTTTGAACTAGAAGAAGTGCTGGGGAGCCAACAGTCAGGAAAAAATTCCTCATTTTTCTTAGAAAAGAATCTTAGTGGAAAAAAAAACCAAACGTATTCTTATGGGTGTTGCATGCATGTTTTAATTTCAAGCTCCAAGATTGACTTGGTACACATTATGTTGCTAAATCCCTTTGTAGCATATATTAATATATATGTAGTATATATATGTAGTATATATATGCAGTATATATATGTAGCATATATATGTAGTGTTTTTTGTATATCAGTTATGCTTTGCCTGGCAAATATTTACTATATTTACTCCTCAGATCAATTCAGGATCCAGCATACTGAAAAAAAAGAATATCTTTGAAGATTTGCTGAAATTGCATCCCTCTGTTTATGAATTTGGTTTTTCGTTTCCTATAGTAACATTATTCGAAATCCTGAACAGGATGTTTAAAAAATCAGGAGTATGTTAGTTTGAAGATCATTGATCTCTGGGATTATTAGAGTCAGAAAGTAATTTTAAAGGACATGGTGCTTCTTTCAACAATAATTTCTCAAAGCAGGTTAGTCTGGAAGAGTGCACAATCACAACAATAGTGCTAGAAAGTAATTCCAATCCTGCTTTCATTTCACTGACACTTTGCAATTTAGTAGATTAGCAATGGAAATACAAGTTTCAGATACTTATGAAAGAAAATATATATATATATATATTTAACCAGCATTGCTTTATATGGAACCAATAATAGGTAAGAATATATGCAGCCTTTCCATGGCTATCTCAAGGCTTTGATTCCATCAAGTCTATATTATTTTTCATGTTTACCTTTTATTGATAACTGTACTACTGCCAAACCATAGATGTCTATCAACAGGTGCATGGAAACAGAGGTAAGCAAAGCAAATATAATGTATTTGTCAGTGATAGCACTACTTCACATATCAAATATGGTTCTTGCACAAATGCTGAGTGGATCATCAATTACTTTACATTTGCCAGCCTACCTTTAAGGCTGACCTTTGCTCACTTGTGGACATCTGTGGATTTGCACGGGAATTTTCCAGGGTCAGGAAACCCACCTGTATCCGTGGATCAGTAGATATTCTGAAAAATATAAAAAAATAAGCCCATACTATGCAGCTTTTCTATTCTTCATCTTTCCCTCTTTTTGCCCAAATATGCAAGCACTGGGATTTTAACATTTCTTCATATGTATCATGCTGTGATCAAAAGCAATTAAATGTAGTGCTGGTGTTTATACAAAAGGACATCTGAGGCCACTTTGATATCCTAGCCAACATCTTCCTGCAATTCCTCTTCCCTGCTGTATATCATTTAGACGCAGCAAACAGCAATTTAAATAGAAAGAGAAAAAAAACCCTAAAACCCTACACATATGGAGACACTATCTTACTAATTGTAGATGACAGTCCAGTAGATGCCCACACCTTTGCTGAGCTTTTGCCACCTGTGCAGTTAAAGGAGGGCTGTAGTCACTTTGCCAAGGTGATTCGTCTGACCTATTTCAGGCACCTTCCTTGGGATAAGATGAATCATGTTATGGAAGTGCTTAGTTTTCCCTGTCTGCTCTAAGTGGGACTCTGTAGACAGCTTAAACCTGAGGGCATGAATCCAACCTCAGGAACTTGAAAATAAACTGAAACAAGAACATAATTTTATATTATATTCAAGAACAGAAAAAACCAAGCACACATTTTTTTTGCTACTAGAGTAAAAATGGATTCTTGCAATAACCTTCTACTATAAATTATTGGAAAATAATTTTCCTATGCTGAGCATCAGTTCTGCTCAACAGAAAGCAGAGCCTATTCAAGACAGTGTTGCAAAGCTTTGGTTCTTTGTTACTTCAGGATTACTGCAATGCATTGTAAAATAAACCCTGCATGACAAACAATGAGGAAAGATAGGGAAAAAACACTGTATAACTGCACATTGAACAGGCAGTTCCTTGTACGTGGCCAATGCTTTTAGGCAGTGTGACTTTCTGCTATTATTTTCCTTTACTTTGTGGGTGGTGGGGGCACAAGCCAAGTTCAACTTGTTCAACAGTTCAACTGTGTAGTTGAACTGTAGTTTTTACAGAAATGCACATGTATCCTAATGAGTTTACCAAATACGTGCACTGCAAGAAGACAGCCTGTGGTTCTCTAAGACCATTCCTAAATTTCCACTTTAATTCTCATTTTATTGGGCCCTTGTCACATAATGATCATTAAGAGGGTATTCACCTGATCCCTGATGCTCACCATGAGGTATGATTAGCAGCTCCAAAGATTCTAAAATTTCACAAAATATAATAATATTGGGAGGGGGAAGGCTTTTCAACTTGCAACCCTAAAATGAGCTGTTTTGCCATTAAAGTACAAGTTCCTCTCCCATAAAATGAGGAGAACGTTCCTCACAGGACAGCTATGAGACAAAAATGAGTGATGTCTTTGGAGCATTCTGATCCAACCTGTGACAAGAGGAACAGAAAGGAAAATTATGGTGGTAGTGAGCACCAGTTGTGGGCAAGCACACTGAAGTACTCCCAAATAATGCCCAGAAAACACATCTACAGCTCTACCACAGCATCTCGAACAACCACCCAGGGCCTGAATTATGAGGGGAAGCTAAGCTAAGTGTGTCCTGAGTCTTAGGCAGCAGTACCCCATGAGGGCTGCTCACATATGCAGAAGAGGAGGATTGGAATAAAACATGAAGACAAACCAGTGGACAGCTGTGTGTTTCATTTCCTATACTGGATAAAGTTTTCTGTCGTCCACTCAGTATTCTGAATGAATCAAGGGCCCAGAGGAAAACCAGTATGTTGCATTCACAACCCCACAATTAAGATGCATCAAGGGTTGATTCTTCATGTACTTTGAATAGCAGACTTTAGTTTAACTTTGTGTTGCAATGTTTTTAGAATATTATTTAAGCAAAATTGTCTGCATCCAAAAACTTGTTCAGTCTTCTATTAAAAAGTTACATTAAAACACTGTAGCTCAACTCCACATATATTTTACAAACAGATTACAAAGGAAATAGAAATATGTTTTTCTATAGCTGAATTTCTATTTACCTTTTAATTATGGATGAGTTTTTGATTGATTTAAGTCATCCACAAACAACATCCTGTCAAGTACTGGCCAGCCATGGAGAGCGTTGTTACATGCGTATTCCTCAAAGTACGTCATGGCTACCTGCAAAACTGCCAGACTGTGTAAGTGAATGCAGGAAGATGTTACAGTTGGTTTCCTGTGACAAAGCACTGATGTTTTCACCCTGTATGGTGGATCATCCTGGTATCACACTCCTGAAGATGTACTGGGTTAAGATGCAATATGCAGACCTGTTGCAGCAAAAGAATCTGCTTTGACTAATGAGCAGAATAGCAAAAAACAAAACCAAGATCTGGCAGTTCCTTGATGCTAAATGGTGTGACCTAAGCCCATAGCTGTCAAGGTTTTTGCACTGCCAGAAGGGAGATTTGGGGGGTTTGGAGCAGGAGAAAAAACTATAATGATTCAGACTTAACCTCAGCAGTGCCCTGAACCATTATTTAATGATGACTCACCTTGGAGTATGCTAGTTAAATATTTTGACGAACGGAGGAAATAAAAGTTACTGGTCCCAACAGTTTCACTGTATATAAATAAAAGAAATAGCTGATAAAGCAGTATGAAAAGGCAGGCAGGTAGCATATAATTATTCCCCAGGTGACAGGAAATAAAATGGGCAGCGTAAATCTACTAAAAGGTGTAATCATCTCCAGGTACCAGGCCCACATGAGACATGACCTAACATCTGCAAAAGCCATAGCATTGTTTATTTTCACCTGTTACATCCATAGCAAATATTGCAGCAAATTACTAAAAGCAATAGACGGTTGTTGCACAAGAATAAAATGTAAAGTTAAAAACAGAAAGTCTGAGATTTGTGTAAGGGCACTGAGTAAGAGCTGATGTGACATGTTAGACTCGCTGGGCAAGGAGCTCAATTAAATATGTATGGTATTCTTCAGGAAATGTACTACATCTTGCATGTGCTCAAAGGTACAGTGAAAATATTTTGCTGCGTTGCTGACATCCAACAAGTTACCCAGGGCCTTTACACAGCTGCCTTGCTGTCCTCTGTAGCACTGCAGTGATGATCATCATGACATCCTGCACAAAACCCAGTCATGTCCATCAGGTCTGGCAACTCTCCCATCTGCTCAGCATGATGAGGTATCCTACAGACACCTTGCATGTGAAATCAAGCACGCTGCAATATTAATAAGATGAGGTGTATAGCTGCAAAGAAGATGCCAGTCAAGGCAGCCAAAAACCAAATTAATTTTTGTGCTTTTTTTTGTGTGAATGTGAAAATGGAGACATGATACTAAGTGACATCTATCAAAGCCTGCAGATGAGATAGGGCATGTATCTCCTATCAGGGAACATTTGTGTTCAGCTAGTTGTGCCTACGAAATTGGAAGCATTTACATGATCTGTAGAAAAAGGCGCTTTCAGGAATAGATGTAAATCAACAGCCTAAAAACTTCAAATGCTGAGAAAACAACCTTGGTGAGTTCAGAAAAAAAAAAATAATCTTCTTTCTCCCATTAAAATACAAAATTTTAAAGAATAGAGAATTTCATGCCAAGTGATAGGAATTTCAAAACTGGGTTCAGACAGTCACATTTAATTTTTAGATTCATGCAGTGCAATCAACTTTAATGTCTTAACCTAGCCTTTTTTTCAGTGTTCTTAAACTGTCCTTGTATGATTTAGAATGAAGTCTTGTAAAATAAGCTTGCAAAGCTTTTGATATTGCAAGTTCTTGCTTGGCACAATATTGATAGGGATTTTTATTTACTGTTACTGCACCATATATTTTATAAACAGGATGAATGTGTTTAGGCCTCTACAAGGAGTAATCATGTAAACTGTGGTCTCAGTGAAAAGGTGAATATTAGCCTACAAAAGAAATGTTATTTTCAGATTTCCAAACTTCAACACTTAAATATTGCAATCTTTTAAACATGAAGGTTCCACAGCATTAGTTCCTACTCAATTGCACTTAAGACCATCAGCCTACAGATCCAGTATATATGTATTTATGAATACTGCTAATGGAGAAGTGAGCAAATAATAAGTCCACTACTGGTACTGTAAAAATACACACAGTTTTTTCGTGATGCCAATTAATGGCATGTTTTTGAGGAATTCCAGCTTGACAAGTCATTGACAAGTCCTGCAAACTTAAGTCTCAAGAATATATGAGACATGACAGAGGCAGCACAAGTTCTCCCACCCTTCCTTCCCAATACTCTTCAACCCTGACTTACCATATTCTGTGGAAAAAATTAATTTGCTATGCCTACTCCACAGTTGTTATCTGTGAGTGACCACCAGCAGGCCTGCTGGCTAGTGCCAATTTTGACAGTGGATTATGTCATGAAATGACATTTGGGGTTTGTCCTTGCTCAATAGCAAACACTATTAAGGAAGTAGGTTGCAAGACAAATTCCTAGTATACGAAGGCAGCAGAGTTTTACGGGTAAACAGCTTTAATCTGTCCTTTTCTTTTAGGTTATGTTTGCTTACCGGCGGGAAAAAAGAGGGGAGGAAAAAGTTTACCTGCCTGAAAGGAAGGATCTTGTGTACAGAGTGGAAAAAGATTTGTTTGCCTGAAAGGAAAAGTGCCTATAAGAAAGAAAAAAAAATGATCGCCTGAGAGAGGAGCTTACCCACTTGCTTCAAAAAGCCTGCCTGCTTCAAAAAAAAAGCACTTACCTGCTACAATTTAGTTTGCCACGTTTTCTGCCAGGTGCTGGAAAGCAAAATGCTGAAACAAGGTCTACACTCATTACTTCTGCTGCTATCACACAGTCAAAACAAGGCCATCAATTAATTTCTGCACAATAGCCTCTTTAGTTTTAAAATCTACCATGCTTTACATACTGCTTTCAAGGCAATCCTGGCAAGTGAAGGTGCTATGGGAAGTGCTAATCTTTTCATCTTTTTTATATGGGTTTAAGAAGGGAACAGATCCTAGAAGTTATTCATCACTTACAAGGCATAACATGAAATTTTCTTGTGCTTTTGAAGTGATTCCCCTGAATATAATTGACTAAACTGATTAAAGCAACTGTTGAGTTGAAAGCCTTCTAACCAAGGTCTGAAAAATGTTTTCCTATGAAATGTTTAATATTTCTTTTTGTATGACCCCCTTATTAGGGTATTCAACTCTGTATCCTGAGAAAATTATGATTTTTCAGGAAACTGGATTATATCTCCTCACCCTCTCTGCAACTGACACTGCTTGGGGATTTGTTTTTAGAACTGGACATTTTATTTTCTAGAAAACATGCTTTTAGGCACTGTATTAGACTCTTTAATTTTTAAATGGCTTTATTTTCAGTGCCCAACCGTACAAAGTTTTTATGCAAACTGAATTTTTTTTCAAAATTGAATAGCTATCAAGAAGCCAAGTATGAAATTACATTTTCAATAAGGAAAACACATAAGCCATTTTCAAATACTGTATTTCCCCCACTTAAGCATGTATTTTTCTCAAATGTGGAATTTCGCATGGTCACAGAATGGTTGAGGTTGAAAGGAACTTCCTGGACTCGTCTAACCCTCCTGCTCAAGCAGGCGACCGACAGCAGGCCACCCAGGACCATCTCCAGACAGAGTCTGAGTATATCCAATATCTCCAGATGGAGACACCACAGCTTCTCCAGGCAACCTGTGCCACTGTTCAGTCACCCGTCATCACTCAGAACACATCCCTACATATGTACACATATCTATTTTATAGGTATTTTATATCTATAGATAACTTTTATCTATGTATTCATGAGAAAATACATGCTTTGTGTGTCTGCTTGAGTACGCATATGGCATATAATTCTTTTCTGCCACGAAGAACACTGAACACTGAACCTAAGAGTGTTCCTATAGCATAGCTTCCGTCCTTATTAATCTTTAACAAATCCTTCCTGGGTAAAGAAAAAGCAAACCAATGAATGTCTATTTTATGCTTACGTATTTGGTATACGAGTGCAGTGGATTTGCAGTAAATTTGGCTCCCTGGGTGCAGTTGGTAGAGTGGGTACATCCTAGATCCTCATCCTGCACTTACCATTTAAGTCGTAATAAACACCATTGACACACAAGCTTATTTTTTACCCCAAGAAGAGTCAAAATCAGAATGCTTTTTTCAACAAACATACAGTAATGTTCAAAAGTTAATATTCCCTCTAATTTTATTTTAAAATAAAGAATAAATTGGCTGTAGTAATACTCTGCGAATGCATTCTGATTAATGTGCTTGCTTCATCTTTAGAGGGAACAAATGGATCCCATTTTCCTAAGGCCTTTTAGATCCTAACCATAGGACTCGTCAGAGCTCTGCCGCTGAAGGGCTCCACTGGAAACCAGACTGTACAAGAGGTGGCAATGTAAGTTTTAGAATCAATTTTAAAGCCTTCAAAAAGCATACACCTGTGGAATACTTGCTACTTTATTATATTTATCTATATACTTTTAGACACTACGTTATCTATTCATAGTTCAGCAGGCATGCCATGCTCATCAGTTTCCAAATTATTGCTGGCTTCCTGGCACACCTCTTAGTTATTTTTATCTGATATTTCAAATAAATTACAAAATGCCTTGAATTGCATGATTAGTCCATTATGTATTCTATTTATTACAATTATATGAACTTTTGATTAACCTCTATAAGTTTCATGAATAAATTACCTGGATCGAGGAAACTGCTAGTTAATGTTACAATGTTCCAGTAGGGAGTTTCCAAGAGATTAATCTGCCTTTTTTAGAGGCAGCTTTTTTCATCCCAGCTTCCTTTAAAAGGAATACGTACTGCTGCTGCTGCTCAGTTGTGATGAAGAATGTATGAATATATTTGCAACCCACTCAAACTGAGTGGGTGCAAAATTTACTCACAGAATCACATCTTTGGAAGATGATTTGTGCCCTTTTAAATACTGATGGCACAGCCACTCTAACATGATGAGGATAAATTGTGCTAATCATAGTGAGCCTCCCAAGCTGCGCCGTATCACAATCCAGAGATTTCTTTCCTGTATCTTCTGTGAGTGGTGTTGAACAATTTCTATTGAGAAATTTCAAAAAAATTTTCTTCCAGTTTCATTGAGGCAAGATGGACTGGCACCGGCACTTTTATAAAGAGGTTAAGAAAACAGAAGAACAAATGGTGGGCATCTAACTTTTGGGTACAGAGGAAGTATTTTCTGGAGTTCACAGAGAATGGGAAGACCAAAGACAACAACTTGCCTAGCAAATTCATCACACTCAACACCTGCTGTGTGTTGTAGGCTCAAGAAGAGATAAGAAGTGAAGAGCTTTCATCTGGTCTTAAGTACAAGCAATAAACTTCCATAGATAACCTGTTAATAAAAGAAGACTTGGTGGCACAAAGATTAGGCAGAGAAAGCAAGTAAGGATGCTGGAGAAAGGTGCTGGTGGCCCTTCAATTAACTGTACAGGAGAAGACCTCTGAATATAGAATAAAATGATGAAATCAAAGTATTAATTACAGTGACATAGGGTCTATCTGCAAGAGATGAGAAGTGTAGAGGTGACCACAGGAGCATCTCATCACTGCCTGGTGCCGCTAGTGTTCAACAGCATCATAGTGATGAAACAGCACAAAACAAGAAAGCTTGATCAGCGTGAGGCGCTCAGGATGACAGAAAGAGGTTTGGGAGACCCTGAGGGAGCACCAGTGAGACAGAAAGGGTGCTGGATAAGCCATCAGCACCCACTGGGTGGAGACCACTGGCCTGGCTGCAGTGGTGTGTTGATGTTCCAAATGGATGTTGATATAGAAAATAGTATTTCATCCTTATATTAGCTAATCCTTAGACTGATCTTAGCAGACAGAATTTGTTAAGTATTTCTTAAATAACCAAATAAACAAGGTCCTGTGAGGTCAGAATAGTCTGTGGGTTCAGGTCAATTTTGATGGAAAACTGGGAATGATCATTTAATGAGCCTGGGCTATAAATATTATTATTAGCATACTGATTATATCTTTTTTTTATGTTGCTTTCTTGTATGAGATAGACAGAGATGGTGCCAACTGCTCTCAGTAGCTGGCAGAAACAGTGAGCTGGATGAAAACCAGCTGGTTGCAGCTCAGACTGGAAAGACAGACGACATTCAGGAGAAGCATTTTAGGAACAAAATCTTACACCAAACTATTCCTGAAATGTATTTACATTAGACTCAAATTTCTATGCAATTCACAGATCTATTTGGGATCAGCTTTCCAGAGATAAAGGTAACGCTGCCGATCATACATGTTGTCTCCTGTGAATGACTATACTCAGAATAATTGTATTTCCTTTTCTGCAGTCTGTGATCACAAAAGTCGCAGGATGCCGACAGTAGAGAAAAAAGTGCTAGAGCCAAGCACCACAATAACATTACTCTTCTCAGGGAATACCAGGGTGAAAGAAAGTTCAGGTGCTAGAAAGCAAACAGGAGTGATGAGGAAAGGAACATTTTTTGGTGTTATAATGTTTTTAAAGTAAATCCTGGAGGACAGATGGTAGGGTTGTAAAAGATGTGTTTTCTATGAGCTAAAGTCAGGAGCATTAGAGGTGTAAAGAGGCAGGGATTTGAGTAAGAGAGCTATTCATTATAAAAACTAACAATGCATGCAGTTGAAGTTCACTGGTATTTCTTAGAGCAACCTTGGCAAATAATGTAAGAAATACGTAGAGTACTATGAACATTTTGTTGTAATTTCCTTCTCTTTTCCAGACACAATAAAATAATATACAGGAGTTCTCTCGCTTTCCTCAGTGCAGTGACATTTCACAAAAGGTAAAGCAATGCTGTACCTACTGACTTCCCTTGTCTATTTACAAGAGGAAATGTCATCAAGCATTAAAAATGTCACTACCTGCTGGGATGACGTCACGGAAATGCTCCTTCCCCTTCAGATGCTGATGTTTGGAGTAATAAACCATAATCTACTTAAGGAGATCATGGTTTGGTAGGCAAATGGCACTCTGGTTAATACCTACAAAATGAATTGCAGAGCAAATACATTTGCCAGGACTGAAGACATTTTCCAAGGAGTGCAGACAAATGTTCACTAACATTGTCTGCCTCTTCAGCCAATTATTGCTGCAATGCAGACAAAGAGGTGCTGTGTCTGCTACTTAAGCCATCTTGTTACAGTCCTTTAAAAGTGTCATGTTCACAGAGAAGCATATTTGTAATCTTCATACTAAGTACACTTCACCTTAATTGCATCACCTCATGAAATTATATAAACAAGACATTTGTATTTGTGCTAGAGATTTTCTCAAGCTGTACAACTGAGAGTTGCTTATAAACTTCACAGGGTATAGCTAGTGGGTTTAGGATCTACAGTTTAAGTTTGTTTATTATTTGAGCAAAATAGACATAATTCACAAAATCTGAAATTCCTTTCTGTCATTCAATGTCTCTCAGATTCATACCCCGCTGCTCATTTCTTGCCTCTATATAGACTTTTTTCCTGATCACTAAAAAAACATAAATCTTAAAATACTTCTCAGAAAAAGAAAAATAAATGCTAAGTACCACCTACTTGCTATCTTCATTATCAAATATTCCAGTAAACATACAATAACAAAAGGTCCTTAAGCAAGAAAGCATGTAATTTTCCTCCTCCATTTCAGCTTGTTTTATCCAAGAGAGACATGCACTAGTTCTTCTTGTCTAAGGGACCGGCACAAGAAATCCAGGAAGTTCCTCGATTGTGCGGAAGACAACTTCCTTCTGCAAGTAATAGAGGAGCCAACAAGGAGAGGTGCCATGCTTGACCTCGTCCTCACCAACAGGGAAGGGCTGGTTGGAAATGTGATGCTCCAGGGCAGCCTTGATTGCAGCGATCATGAGATGGTCGAGTTTGAGATCCTCAGGACAGTGAGAAGAGCGTGCAGCAAGCTCACTGCCCTGGACTTCAAGAGAGCAGACTTTGGCCTCTTCAGGACCCTGCTCAGTAAGGTTGCATAGAATATAGCCCCAGAGGGCAGGGGGGCCCAAGACTGTTGGTTGCTATTCAAGGATCACCTGCTGCAAGCTCAGCAGCGATACATGCCTACTAGAAAGAAGTGCTGCAGGAGGGCCAAGAGACCTCCTTGGATGGAAAAGGAGCTGCTGAGAAAAATTCAAAAGAAAAAAGAGGCTTATAAAAGATGGAAGCAGGAACAGGCGTCCTGGGAAGAATACAGGGATGCTGTCCGGGAAGCTAGGGAACAGGTTAGGAAAGCTAAGGCCCACTTAGAATTAAACTTGGCTAGGGATGTTAAGGATAACAGGAAGGGATTCTGTAGGTACGTTGCCAATAAAAGACAGGTTAGGGACAATGCGGGCCCCCTCTGGAAGCTATCAGGAGAACTGCCTATCCTGGATTTGGAGAAGGCTGAGGTTCTTAATGACTTCTTTGCCTCAGTCTTTACGGGCAAATGCTCTGACCACACCACCCAAGTCTTGGAAGGCAGACGCAGGGACAGTGAGAATGAAGACCCTGGGCCCACTGTAGGAGAGGATCTGGCTTGAGACTATCGTAGGAACCTGAACGTACACAAGTCCATGGACCTGATGAAATCCATCTGCGGGTCCTGAAGGAGCTGGTGAATGAAGTTTTTAAGACACTGTCCATCATATTTGAAAAATCATGGCAGTCAGGTGAACTTCCTAAACACCGGAAAAAGGGAAATATAACCCCCATTTTCAAGAAGGTGAAAATGGATGAGCGGGGGGACTACAGACCAGTCAGTCTCACCTCTGTGCCTGTCAAAATCTTGAAGCGGATTCTCCTGGAAGGCATGCTAAGGCACATGAAAACCCACAAGGTGCTTGGTGACAGCCAGCATGGCTTCAGTAAGCGGAAATTCTGCCAGACCAATCTGGTGGCCTTCTATGATGGGGTTATGGAACTGATGGACAGTGGCAGAGCAGTTGATGTCATCTACCTGGACTTGTGTAAAGCCTTTGACACTGCCCCACATGATATCCTTGTCTCTAAGTTGGAGAGACATCAATTTGATAGGTGGACCACTCGGTGGATAAAGAACTGGCTGGATGGCTGCATGCAAAGAGTAGTGCTCAGTGGCTCAACGTCCATCTGGAGACCAGTAATGAGTGGTGTCCCTCAGGGATCGGTGTTGGGATCGGTCTTAACATCTTTGTATGTGACATGGATAGTGGGATCAAGTGTGCCCTGAGCAGAATTGCCAATGACACCACGCTGTGTGGTTTGGCTGAAACGTTGGAGGGAAGGAATGCCATCCAGAGGGACCTTGACACGCTTGTGAGGTGGGCTGATGCCAACCTGAGGAAGTTTAACCATGACAAGTGCAAGGTCCTCCACCTGGGTCGGAGCAATGCCAGGCACAGCTACAGGTTGGGCAGGGAAGAGATTCAGGGCAGCCCAAGGAGAAGGACTTGGGGGTGTTAGTTCATGAAAAAACGAACATGAGCCGGCAGTGTGCGCTTGCAGCCCAGAAGGCCAACCGTATCCTGGGCTGCATCAAAAGGAGTGTGACCAGCAGTTCGAGGGAGGTGATCCTGCCCCTCTAACTCTGCTCTCGTGAGACTCCACCTGGAGTATTGTGTGCAGTTCTGGTGTCTTCAACGTAAAAAGGACATGGAACTGTTAGAACAAGTCCAAAGGAGGGCCACAAGGATGATCAGGGGACTGGAGCACCTCCCATACGAAGATAGGTTGATAAAGTTGGGGCTGTTGAGCCTGCAGAAGAGAAGGCTGCGTGGAGACCTCATAGCAGCCTTCCAGTGTCTGACAGGGGGCTATAGTGATGCTGGGGAGGGACTCTTCATTAGGGACTGTGGTGAGAGGACAAGGGGTAACGGCTTCATACTCAAAAAGGGGAAGTTTAGATTGGATATGAGGAAGAAATCCTGTACTGTAAGGGTGGTGAGGCACTGGAATGGGTTGCCCAGGAAATCTGTGAATGCTCCATCGCTGGCGGTGTTCAAGGCTGGGCTGGATAGAGCCTTGGGTGGCATAGTTTAGTGTGAGGTGTCCCTGCCCATGGCAGGGGGGTTGTAACTTTATGATCTTCAGGTCCTTTCCAACTCCAAGTATTCTATGATTCTATGATTTTATGACTTGCATGCATAGTTGCCCTGGGTTCAGCAGTAGCAGTCTTTTTTTCTCCTTCTTAGTACCTGGTGCAGTGCTGTGTTTTTGACTTTCGGCTTGGGAACAGCACTGATAACATTGATGTTTTCAGTTGCTGCTTAGTAGTGTTTACTCTGACTAACGACTTTGAGCCTCATGCTCTGCCAGGGAAGAGGGGAAGCCAGGAGGAAGCAGAGACAGGACACCTGACCCAAACTTACCAAAGGGGTATTCCATGCCACGGCGTGTCATGCCCAGTATATAAACTGAAGGCAGTCACCTGGAAGGATTAGATCACTGCTTGGATCGGGCTAGGCATCAGTTGGCAGATGGTGATCGGTTTTATTCTCTTCCCTTGTTGTTTCCCTTATCATTATTGTTATTGTGGCAGCAGTAGTGGCTTGTGTTATACCTTAGTTACTGGACTGTTCTTATCTCAACCCATGGGAGTTACATTCTTTCACTTCTCCTTCCCATCCCTCGGGGTGCGGAGGAAGGAAGGGGGGGAGTTAGGGAACAGCTGCATGTTTCTGAGTTGCTGTCTGACTGAGCTTAAACCACGACGATAGTGATAAAGCTCCAAGTGAATCCTAAAGTGAGTCTATACTAATATGCAAAAAAAATCCAGTTATGGTGTTTCACTTGTTATTTGTTTGGGGGTTGGTTTGGGTCTTTTGTTTTTTAATTGGTTTGTTTTTTGTTTTGGCTTTGTTTTTTGTTTTGTTTTGTTTTTTAAATTCTCCAGTTCTTGATTAAAGTTAAAGCTTAAATAAAGAAATACATCACAAAGGGTTTTTCCTAATCATTCTAACCTGCTATTACTTGTGTAACCATCATTATTATGGCAGTTAGCCTCCAAGGCCTTTTGCATACTGAGGACCTATGATACAAAACCATATAATAGATACTAGTTAGAGATTTTTAACCCCCAATATAAAATAAAGCTGAGTTTCTCAGTCCTACCACCAAAAGAGCAGTTTGGGGTACATCTACGCAAATTCTCTTGTGAAAACACTGGTTTCCATTAGCTTGACAGTGACAGTGAAGGATAATTAATTCTTGCTATGGTTTAACCTCAACATCTGGACACTTACCCAAAGTCATTCACTAAGTTAGTGGCAGAAACGACTGTAGACTTTCCTCCATCTTTTGTGCTTTCAATATCAGAGACAGTTCCTTAACTCCCTCAGATTTCCATAGAGATTTCCAGACAAGCAAGATTCACTAGAGTTTAGATGAGTTGAGAGCCAGTGCACAAAGTTTCTCAAGATTGCCTATCACAGGATTACAAATCTATTTTTAGTAGCTGTCCAACTCCTAATGTGAGTCATAAACCTCAAGTCAAACTAAGTTTACAAAGTTATTAGATAAAGCTCAGAATCTCAGAATTCTAAATGACTCCATTAGCATCAATGAGTAGGATCCATTTAGTGGAGATATGGTTATATACAATTTAAAATTCATCTGAATATTCCAAAGTTAAATGAAAGAGCTGTTCCCTGGAGATCAGCTGGAGAACCATATTCCTATTACTTGCTTCAGCTATATCTTTACCATTTTTTTTTTACATTTTTGCCTCTCATGCTATTTATAGTGAACGCTTATTAATGTCCCAGTTCAAATTAATATGAGGATGCAACAGCCCTGGTCCCAGTAATACTCCCCTCTACCAGCCAAAACATCATTCTGTTTGTGATATTAACATAATAAGACTGCATCTACACAGTTAGTTCACACAGGAGAGGTTCACTCATAGAGACAGTGGAAAACTAAGAGAGAAAAAAAAGAAGGAATCAAAGTAGACACAAAACAAATACTCTCTAAACATTATTATGATAGGGTTCAATAATATCTTCATATAATAATATTCATATAATATCTTTTCAATTACTTCCATGCAACCAAAGTACTTTATATCACAGCAAATACTGTATATATGAGCTATCTTCTTGCTAAAAATTAATTAAAAAAGGATAAATATAAAAGAAAAACAATCCATATTAAGATGAACTTCTGAAACATCTTCTGAAAGTTTACTAATCATTCACTGTAAAATAAGGCACTTTTGGCATTAGTAATTAATGAAATTATTAAACCTATGTCTGTCTTAAGTACTTGGGAAAAATTTTCTGTGGTTGTTGCAACCTGGGTGAAAAATTCTTTTTCTCAGAAAAGATGCAAGCACACATCCCTTTGTCCCACCATGTCTATAAAGAATGGTTTGGGTCAGAAAGGACCTTAATGATCACATACTTCCAACCACCCTGCCATGGGCAGGGACACCTTCCACTGGATCGGATTGCTTCAAGCCCTGTCCAACCTGGCCTTGAACACTGCCAGGGATGGGGCAGCCACAGCTTCTCTGGGCAGCCTGTCTCAGTGTTTCACCACCCTCACAATGCAAACACTTACCATATCCTCCCATCCAAGCAGTTCACAAGCCATATACACAGGGTGTATTGGAAGGTTGTCTGTCATGATATAAAGCCCTATTCAGGAAGAATTGAGAATACATAATTAAAAATTCATGGTATTAAACAAATATTTATGTTTCTGCTACCTTATTTTATCCTGGATAATTGCTTTTACATTTGCTTGTAAATTGGTGTTACTGAATGAACATTTGATAAAAAGATATTGAGTTTTCCATTGCAACTCTCAAAAGAAATGAGCTGAGTGGAAACAACCAAGCCATAACTGATTCTCAATCACTCTGGTAGGACGTAACAGTGCATGGGCTAGCCAAGAGCAAGAATGATGGTCTGGAAGTACTGCCTCATAAATAGTACTTATTTAGAATACACAACTTGGCAAATAGATGGTTTAAATCTGCTGGATCAATACCCTCCTCGGATGCACAGATCTCTTGTGCAATTAGCCTTTGTGTTTGGCAGAGCTTCCTGGTTTCCTAGGCAGGGTGTTCTGGTTTGGTTCTTCCTTAAAGACAAACCCTAAGCAGGGTGTTCAAGTTTCAGCCACCTGAGTATCGACTTTAAAGAGCTCTTTCTGACAGGCTTTTTTCCCTTCCCTTTCTCCCCTGTTGCTACTTTATCACACTGACTAGGCTGTACGTGAAGTGCCTGAGGGATGGCAGCAAAGTTCCAACAAGCAAATGGCCTCCACATCCGGACACATCCTGCCTCCTAGAGCATGGCACCACTCAGGGAAGGGTTTAAAAGCACTGAAAGAGTAACTTCATTTTATCTCCATGCCCTTGTTTTTCCTTTTCAGAACCAGGGAAGAGCAACATGCATTTACCTAGGTTTGCCAGTCCTGTGTTACAAAGCTCTGCAAGTATGAGCCAAGCAAGAATTCATAAATTTTCAAGATCATCCAAAGGGAAGAATCTATGAAATAAATTATTCCCCCAGGCACAGATAAAAAAAAATTGCTGATCTTTAGCACCTCCCACTTAATAATATTAAAGCTCATTACAGATGGTAATAAGCCATGCTTCATCATGGTTAGGAATATTAATGATACTCTTCTGGTCTTAAAATGGTATAAATGAACAGTGAAGCCAGCAGTCTGATTTTCCTAACGTGCCTGTTCATTCATTCATACAGTTTGTGGGTATAATTACCACTGTGTGTTTCTGTTGGCCTGTTATATGCATAAGTAGCTATTTGCATCTGCAAATATCTCATTTACATGTATGGTCACTGTTACAGCTATGTGCATAAATTAGGTACGCAACTGCACACATTGTAATGTTCCTATATTTATAATAAAAAATGGCTGTGAGCTAAGCCATACATCCTGTTACGTCAACTTTGTGGCAGAACTGGGAATACAACACAAATTGTCAGACTCCCCAGCCTGCAATTTAATCACAGAGCCTCACACACTAGAAGAAGAACGGGAAACGTAAGCAAGATGAAGGAAACAGCCAAGTAAAGATAACGGTGATCCACCTCAGACTCCTTTTTGACTTCATTAAACTGTCATAGTTAAGGGACAAGCCCTGTTGTTCCAGAGAATTGATCATCCTAAATACTGATGTCTTGTGAAATAATCCTGTGGTTCTAGTGGAGTAGGAGAGATTTAGCACAGACCTTTGCTAAGTTCAAAAAACATACCCCTTTTTTATTCAGGTTTCTAGTTTGCAATTAATTAAAACAGAGGATTAAAAATTATTGGAAACCTTCCAAACACTTCCCCTCTTCAGACACTGAGATTTGTCCTTGAGTCTTCTAGGAAACATACAATAAACCACACGCAATATTTGTGTTAAAAAAACCCAATTGCTTTCTTCAGATAACTAAAGCGACAATTCCTGTAGAGCCATAATAGAAAGCACACAGCTATAGGGTAAAAGGAAGCAGCAAAGTGAGAAATAAAAGCAGAAGCTTGTCTGAGAAAACTAGACTGTGTTTACTGAGGACTACTAGCCCCTGAACTTGTATTACATGTAATTCAAAACACCAGAACATGAAGAAAAATGAGAGAGGGTGAAGAAACAGAAGAAAACACAACAGTTCTGTTTTCTCTGGGGCATCAGGAGGCACATGTGAGAGCATATGGGCAACAGAATCCACGTCTTTGGAAATGGCCTGGATCAGGAGCTATAAAAACCCCAGACTAAGATCTCGGTTCAGAAAACGGTTTTCTTCCTGGGTGACTCCTGGGAAGTCACAGCAGTATTGAAACAGTGCTTTGACATTGAGAGCAGGACTTGATGGCTGGAGCCAAGTCCAAACTTGTGACATAAAACCTTTCTCCTTAGTAAATAACCTTCACTATATAGCTTCCTAAACTGAGTAGTTATATAAAGTCCATTACTGTTTTCCTGTTTACCAGGAATGTAACAAGTTACTTCAATCTAAAGCAGGCAATCACATATGTCATAGTTTCAGTATCTTAACATGCAATTGGATTCAGCTTTCTTGAAACAAAGTCCCTCAAAGGTCCTTAAGTGGTAGATGTTTAAGTATCCAGTTCTATGTAAAAGACAGCAGATGTAACACCTGCAAACACCACTCATCCCCGTACCATTTATTCCAGTTTAGGAGGAGTTAGAACAAATAGATGGTCAGCTGAGCTGAAAATAACACTCTCTTCCCTTGAGGGCAATATTCCTGCTGCAAAAGGAGAGCAGCAAAAGGAACATGACTACCAGTAACACTGAGTTACTAGGAGATAAAAGGAAGTTCTTAAATCCCACCTCTTCCTTCCCAGTGTTTTCCCAGTTTGGTATAAAACCCTCTTATGGTTTTGTATCAAACTGTGTCATGAAAAAAAGAAAGGAAATAATCCAGAGTGTGGGGACCAAAACCCAAAACTTATTTCACCTCTGGAACTCGAAGAAAATTGCATATTACTGGTCCAAGGCCTTTGCCTTTTAGTGCAGCAGCAGTTTGTTATTGAGTTAAAACCCATGGCAGCCTTTGCTGAGCCAGGCAGGTTAGAGTACACCTGTGAAGAGTGCTGCTATCATTGGTGGTTATGATTACCCACCAGAAATGGATCATTTTTAATAGCTGCAACAGAAAGTAGGTATGTCAGCACCTGTACATCTCAAAAGTGCATGTGTTTCACATCCTCCTGGCCCCCACGGCAATCTTGCCTGCTTTTTGCCTTTGCTGTCATTTACTATGAACTGGTGGGATCCAGCAGCCTTATTCTGCTTGAAATAAATTCCAGCTGCCAAAATGCTAATTCAACCTGAATTCTGATTGCATTGTTGCCAACAAGAACCTGCTTATTCCACTCCTTCAGATATTATCTCTCTATGAAGCACCCTTTCTGACAACACTTAGGGACACTAACATTGGCCTTTGCCCAACATTCCCTAGATGACCCGTATCAAACTAATCGGACACCCTTTTGTCTGAGCGTATGAGCAAGTAGGTGACCCCATTTGAAAATATTCATTAAATGGTTTCATCATTTTTTTAAATATTACCTTAAAGTCATTAACATATCAAGTCAATTTATGTTCTCAATTACAGAGGAGTAAATCTGAGGCAATTACACAGAATATGATCAAAATCTGGTGCAAAAATAATTAGAACATTTCAGTTGCTCTGGTGAAACTTCACTACTGGCATAATATATATTAATAAAGGCCACTAAAATGGATGATGTCAGAAAATTCACTGAAATCCCGTCTCAGGTTGCACAGGAAACATATCAAGTAAAGCAGATGAATGAAGCACCAAGGTCCTGGTAATCAGTGGCAGAGCTACTTATGATCTTCACCCATCTGGTGGGAACAAGGCTAATCCACTTGATAAACTGAACATCAGTGACCTTCATTAAAAATTCACTGAAACCTCACTGAGCAAATGATGACTATTAACCTTAAATTATACAGGCATACAATTACCCAGACTGGATTCCCTGCATACCTATTACAGAGGCACAACCTGTCTCCCCCAACCCCCACAACCACCCCACACTCACATTAGCAAGTGTTTACCTAAATGCAGTTACAGACGCAAATACGTTAAATAAACTTTTCACTGTTGAAAAAAACAATATACTATGCGATAGGAAATCTCAGAATTAAAATTGTACATAAACATATTCTCCTCTCTACCAAAACATGCATACGGGTTCAGGTTCAGGCTTCACTTGCATTCTCCGAATGACACCCTCTCCTTCAGAACAAAGGATTTGAGAAGCTTTTCCATTTTCTTGCTATTTAGTATTGGTTTTGATACCATGCATTACTACAGATATGAGGATAATAAAATTAAGTCCTGATTTCTGACGTATTTAACTGCTTCCTCAACATTTAACATGTGCTTCTTCCAACAACTTTTATTAATACTATGAGGGAACTGGAATTTCTATCCTATAGGAAGTTTATATATCTGGGGAAAAAAAACAAACATAAAAATCTTTTCCTGAAAAGATGGTCATTCTCAACACAGGCAACTCATGGGAGAAAGGAAAGACAGAAACAGAGAATGTAACCCTGCAACTGTGTCTGGATAATGCTTCAATTTCAGAGGAAGCAGGTGACACATCCTACTCTCACACAAATACTTCAAAGTCTTCCATAGTGGGACCATTTATTTATCTGGCTTCTGGAAGAGCTTGAGGAGGCAGCCGTCAGCTCTGGAAGCTTTCTTACCTACCCCAGGGTAACCTGAAGGGATTTGTTTGTTTGTTTGCTTTTAAATAAGCTGAAGTGCAGGCAGGGGGGACCCAGCAGTGGCTCATTTTCGTGGCAGCCTGCCTGGCAGGAAGCTGAGCCCCAGGCTCCACGCTGGATGTGGCATCAGGATGCTCAGACCACCGCTGTGGTTGCATCTGGGAAGATATCTATCTGGGCTGGCAGAAGACCAGGCAGGCCTCACTTCCTACATCAGCTTTCACGTCAACATGGTCCCATCAGGTACCTGTGGATGCTGACTAGGGTGGCTTCATTAAACCAAATGACATCTGCCTAACAACTCAGGCACCAGCTTTAATCACTGCAATCACTTCAAAAACTAGGAGCCAGTGGGCAAAGAGATTAAGCTAAAAAATACTAATTCATGACAGATACCCAAAATAAGTAAACTAGAATCCTTTCTTGCTGTGTGTGTTATCCTTTTGTAACAATGGTGTGGGCAAATCTCCCCTGGACACCAGCTGCAGCAGGAAACACTCAGCACACAGTTATCAGGTGTTCAAGGCAGGGAAAAAAAAAACATTGTGTATGTGTCTGGCTTAGCATTTCCCAGGGAATCTGTGACAGATGAAAGGATGGCATCTAATTTCCCTAGCTGTTCTTGACAACATAGTAGCAACAAAATAATTCAACTTTTTCAGGCAAAACAAAAGACAGAAATCTAGTGAATTGTTAACAGAAATGACTGCTGTTCACTGCTGAGGTAAAAGTCCTTTTCAGGTCAACCCTTTCTTTCCCTACATCCTCAGCTGGCTCCCCACACCAAAATAAGCTTATTCATAAAAAATAGATCTACAATAACTTTGAAGCTGCTCTTTTTCAGCCCTTAAAATGTTCAAACAACATGCATTTAACAAATGTCTAGTCAGTGACCTGGATGTGTGAAATGCCATTTTTTCATGTCTTACAATCATCATAATTTTTTTTTCAAGGGTAACCTCATACTTCAACTACCCACAAACTGCATTTTTGTGAAGCATCTCTGCATTTCCTGACTTGCTGGTTTGACTGAGTCACCTCAGTAATTTTACACATGCTGGTTTTCAGCCAAAATGATGAGAATGTGGGTAACTTATGACTTAAAAGAAGACCAACCATGAAAATGATCACCAGTAATGATTAGTACCGGTCTTCATTGCTGCTGGTCCAACCTACTATAAAGCCAACCTCCAGACAGTGTTTTTTACTGTATTAGTGGTTAAGTACAAGTATTCTCCTAGCACAAATAAGAACAACATGTAACTGGAATTCCAGTAAACGTAGACTTCAGGAAATTATTAGGCTTAAAGGACAGGATGCGACATTCCACTTCTGTAGAAGAAAATTTAATTCTTTGATTAGCAGCGTCAATTCATCAATGTGGTTTTGCATCACGCAGATATTGCTGATTCTGATAAACTTTATTTTTAAATACAAGGAATAAAAGAAAAATTATGCAGAATGCTCACAGTATTGCATCAATCAATGCCACAGCTTTCTGCTCACAGGCACAGAAGACAGAAAAGGCCCTTACTTTCATTTTGGCTTTACACTGCACTTTTTTTGCATTTTTATGTAAATCACTACCCAAAACCAATTTGTCATCTTTCTGAAACAAACCTACCATGAACCTACAAGAGAAAGGCATTTTCAGTTGTGAGGGAAAAGAAACAAATTACTAAAGGCTGTAAAAAGCTCTCTGCTTTAGGGAACTATCTGCCCTTCAAAGCTAATACACATTAGCAAATATTAGAGTTCTGTGAGAGGAAGAAAGCAATCCAGCCCTAAGCAAGGATAGTTGAACTTGGGTTTTGCCAGAAGTAGTGGGTGGCCATGTAATTTCATTGGTGTTCCCTATTGTTGAATAATCCTGCAGCGACAAATTTTTCTAACCTATGACAGTAAAAGCCTAACCCCAATGTAAGGATTTTTAGATTTTAAAAACTCATGTCTTTGGAACATTAGGCAGAATTGCTTTGTAACAAATTGGTTCTTTTCCTTTTGAATCAGGAGGAAAAAAGAAATGGTGGAGGGAGGGAACACCAACATCCTCAACCAGAAAGAAAGCTTGCTACAGAAGTCAAATCTGATTCATCAAGCATACAGTTTCCCTTTCCTTCCTTTAGATAAGAGGGACTCTTCACCAGGGACTGTAGCTTTGGACAAGGGGCAACAGGCTCAAACTTAAATAGGAGAAGTTCAGGTTAGGTATAAGGAAGAAGTTCTTTACTGTGAGGGTGGTGAGGCACTGAAACAGGCTGCCCAGAGAAGTGGTAAATGCTCCATCTCTGGCAGGGTTCAAGGCCAGGTTGGACAGGGCCTTTGGTCGAGTGTGAGGTGTTCCTGCTCATGGCAAGGTGGCTAGAACTAGATGATCTTAAGGTCCTTTCCAACCCAAACCATTCTATGATTCTATGGTTCTATATTTACCTACCTACATGAGGCCACTGAACATAGCTGCTTCTTGATTTTTAATACTGAAATTTAGAGCATGTTAAATTTGCTTGTAAATTACAAGACCTGGTTCTCTTGGAAAATGGCTTGAGATAGAAGTTAGGAGAGACAGGCTACATAATGACACTTTAGATAGAAGTCTTTTATACTGAAGGTATCATAAAGTGCTTTCAGAAAGACATTGCTACATTAACCACAGAAATCCACAGAACATTTCAGAGATGGCAACATGAGGTCAGCAACTGCTCACAACTTAGTTCAAAGTGCCAAAGTGTTTTTAGAGGTTGCTAAAACCTAGGGATGTTTCTGTATACAAATAACGATTTTTAATTGCTTGGACATGTCAGCTAGAGTGCTTGTGTATGCAACTCAGAATTGAACTATCAGCTTAAAATTATTTTCTTGGAAGACTGTTTATGGTTTCTTGTTCTTATGCTCCCTACAGTATACTTGACTGTTTGCAAGAAACCTCCTTCTCTCCAAGCCTCCAATCCAACAGTTTTTCCTTAAGAAGTCATTAATATCAGATCATTTAGAAGATTTTTGCAGGAAGAAAGTGTACATTCAGAGTGGAATGAGAAATGTCAAACTTCCAACCCCAGTTCCATTGCCTGTGGCCTTCAACCTAAACAATGCGATCAAGGTTTATCAACACAATATATAGGATATGTAAAAACAGATTCCTGGGTTTTGTGTTAGTGTTTCTTGTTTTCATGTTATTTGCATCCTGGAAACATACCACAAAAACAAA
Source organism: Amazona ochrocephala (assembly GCA_039720435.1). NCBI lineage: Eukaryota > Metazoa > Chordata > Aves > Psittaciformes > Psittacidae > Amazona > Amazona ochrocephala. The sequence goes on from CM077879.1 coordinate 72,627,117, forward strand.
CAAACAAACAAAAAACAACCTGGAGCTAATTTTTATTTTTTGTGTCTCTTGTTTCTTTTCTTTTTTTTTTTTTTAAAGAAGAATTAAATGAGAGCAATACTAATTCACACATATCTATTGTTTGCAATTAACGCACATAAAAGATGATTGTAATGCTAGTTATGCTACTTTGCGCACATTAAGTGAAATGCCCCTTAATCCCAAGAACAATAATTTGAACAGTTTTGTTTAAATAGGTGGCAAACACATAAACAACTAAATGCATCTGAAAAGACCAAGCATTCCAAAACTCTGTTCTGACAATATCAAAGATAGATAGTGCCCACATTCTTAAACAGCAAGACCTGTTTAGTATTATTATATAAGTGCTACTTGCTGAGGGTTTTAGACTCCTCAGAATTAATTTACACAAACATGGGTATAATCCCCCCATCTCTCAGTAGCAAACCAAGGAGGCAATCATAACACTTGCTCCATTGATTTCCTGCTTAATTTTGGAGAGAGGGAGGAAAAACTAAAACATTCTAGCAGTAAGTAGCTTTCTTGGGAAAAAAGTGGAGATGGCTGGAATTCCAGATCTACAAAGCACTTGGGTAACTTTCATGCCTAAAACAACACATTTCAGTACCTTCATAGAAACCTTGTTAATTTCACGTATGTCTCTGTCTACCGGAAAGATAATAAAGATCATAGAATTCAATATGCAGCAATAACTTCCACACCTAAAGAGGTAATATTGTTCCCAAAACACTTCCGTAAAGAGGAGGAGGTATTTCACATCCTTTGAGTCAGTGAAGAGGGGAAAAACACCTGTTCTAAACCATCCTCATGCAGCATCCTGTTTCTCCAAATCCATGAAGATATCATTCTTTCTGAAAAGGCTGGGATGAAGCCAGCCTTTATCCATCCTAAGGAAGCTATACCACATTGAAGAGAAGAACATTTTTGTGGGGCTGCAGACTGACAGTGGAATATACTTCAGCCTCCAGATTCAGAGCACTTTCTTAAAAACTATGAATGAAAGCTTGATTTTCCTCAGGTAAACATAGTCCAGGGTTCTCTTGTTTCTGAATTAATTTTCTAAGACTCACCACCTCCAAAGGGCATGAAATTGGTGTTATTTCCTCAGAAAAGGCACTTGAAGTTGTGTAAAAGATTCCCATTCTCTCAACATGTGAGGAACCTCATCTTCCTTTTTACTTCCAGCCCACGCAAATTGACAGACTTAAAGTGTCAATTTTTGTTCTATGTAGCAATCTAAGATGGGCAGCTTATGAACCTGTGTGTACATGCACATGCACACATACATGTGCTTTATTACTATAATATAAATTGAACCGCAAAGAACCAAAAGACAGAGGACTATATACCAACTTTACACTTCAAATGTAAATACACAACCAAATAATATACTGCAGTTTTGTAAAAATCAATTTTGTCCATTTCTAGTAGAATTCATACAAATCACTCTGCTCTCTAGAAACATTCAAAATATATAACAAATCTATTACCTTTGCTTTCTAAACTTTTTCTCCCTTGCACTGGATTTTTCAATTTCTTTATACATATATATGTGCAATTTTATAGATATGATTTTGTTCCCTTTCATCATCTATATCATGTAGCCCTGTTTAATCTTTTCCCACTGAAAGGGTTAAGCTTGTTGCTCTTACCTAAGATCACAGTGCGCAGTGTTTATGAGACCTACTTTCTACTATGAAACTAAGGCTGAGAAAATTACTTCTGCTCAATGCTTCTGCTTTAAAAAGGATAATGATTTCATCTGGTTAGAGCTGTCTGTACCTACTTAGTTTATTGCAAGGAAGAAATTGCCTGTTCACTCATGATAAGATAATTTGCTGCCTTGGAAATTAAATTATCCATTCCAGTTTACCTCGAGGAGGAATACCATATAATACGTATTTGTTCCATTACACCTTTAAATCAGAAATACGCTTTACTCTACAAATATGTTCCATGTAATCAGAGACATTAAGACAAGTTAAAATAGTCCCTGACTGCAACTTAATTAGGCTCTAAAGGTGCCAATTGTGAAAGATTTGAATCCAGTGGAATTAAAAGGATATTAAATAAATAATTTCTTTTGAAGAATAAAACTAACCCTGAAATACATTTTGAAGTTATCTTTTACTCGGGCTTTTTTAATGCTGTCAGGGAAATTCACCACAGAAAGCCATGTCAAGTACAACTCCTCACTCTCCAAACCAGAATAGCATCTCTAGGTATCATTACAAGATGGAACAATAGGCAGGATCAAACCTTATTTTCCACCTAATATTTTAAATTATATAAAGAATTAAGATAGGTATGTGGCTAATGTTTTATTTCCTGTTTCTGACAGATTGTACATAAATATGGTCTGTTTTTCAGAGACACTGGTTTGCAAAATTATCATTTCTTAACACCTTTTAAATGCCAAGCTAAGGGAAATTTTAAAATTTAAAACATGTTTTCACAAAACAACAGTAATTAAGAACACCCATGGTTCTAGGCCAAGGAGAACACATCACAAAGCATGGGTAGGGCGTGGCAGGGCACAGCTCTCAAGGCAGTTTGACACTGAAGCCAGCTTCTGAATCCTCCATAAAGCTTATCATTGAACCACGTAATCCGAGCCATTCATTAACTTCTTAGATACAGGGTTTTTTAAAAAAAATAAAAGCTAAGAAATTTTTTCCATAGCATAATTTCTCAAGCCTTTAAATGGTGATGATGAAGGATTATGAAACAAGGTTTTATGCTGGTGGCTCTGACATGAACTCTGGGCGTGACCTTGAACAAATTGGTTAATCTTCCTGCTCCTGTTTCTCCACTTGTGAAACAAGGAAGGCAATTCTCACCCACACTGGGGAAATATTTGAGGGATCAACGAGGTGTTTATTGGATAATTTAGATGTGAAATATGTGAAACAATCCACTTTATTTAAAGCGTAAGTGTATTTATTTTCAATTGACTTCTAGAGATAGGAGCTACCAATGAAACATTTTTTGCTCCTCCCAAATACTGGTTTGACAAAACCAAGCCTTTTAAGGGAAACAGAGGGTTTGATAGAGACTTAACGACGAAAGTTGCTGACATTCCTGAGGAGATCTGATGCATCCATCCGAGTACAACTGGGAGTGCAAGTGGGTTTTACCACTGGCATGAGCACTTGTCCCAAATCCCAGCTAATAAGAAGTATGCAACAGTTTAACATGTTTAACAGTTTAACGTATTTAACATGGCACTAACAATTACGACCTTCCCTCACCTTTACTATAATCTTGCTATCTCAGTCTCATTCACAAATCAAGAACTGCTATATATAAAGTATATTTTACAAGGGTATTTTTCATTTAGTCTCACCACCGTAGTGTATGCTACATAAGAAAAAGTTGGAAAACACAAAGTTCAGTGGTGGAAGAAAAGAAAAATAGGTGGATGGAAGGCTAGAAATGGGATTTTATGTAGCACAGAAAGAAAATTCTCCACCATTCCTAGGTCTGCTTATTAGTAAATTAATTATATTATTTATTAAGTAGAGAAGCACTTACTGGGAGAAAATTCTGCATGTGAATAAAACATGCTCAGATATTAGTAACTAAATGGGCAAAGCATCTCCATTAAGCTTCAAACGAGCACTTAAGCAAGCAGGATCCAAGCAACAAAATTACAAGAAATCTGAATGATTCCACCATTTAATGAAGTCATTTACCTCAGAATAGCGTAGTGCACACTCACAGTAAGCAAGGAGAACACATTATGTGATCTAAAAGCAGGAACAAAATTAGTAAAATCATCTTCTGATGTACAGGCTGTTAGCTCAATTTATTTTCTACTTACCATCTATTGCGTACTCTTGAGCAATGGTGTTTACTCCAGGAGTGGAGCAGAAACCAGTTTTCACTGGTTCACTAGGAAAGGTGAATAACACAGTTCAATAAAGAAAAGCTACAACAGATTTCTGGTTTTGTTTTTTTGCTGTTGGGGTTTTGTTTGTTCTGGTTTTGGTTATTTGGTTGGTTTTGGGGGTTTTGTTTGGTTTTGTTTTTTGTTTTTGATGTACACTAGCACAGTTGGTTTTGGGATATTTTCTTAAATAATGTGGTCCCTATAGATAAAATTAATGAACCCTTTGTTCAGCTGCATTTTACATTTTTCAACTGGGAAATGCTCTTTCTCTTGTCTTCTCTGCTAATCTTTGACAATTATTGGCATATCTGCTCCAAAATCACAACCCATGGACTTAAAATTCTTAAAATAATCAAACAGAAAAAAACCCTAGTAAAAAAATTAGACTTAATGTAGGGCTTTTTTTTTTTGTTATTATTATTCCCCAAGAAAAATGCACAGACATAATGCAGTTGAATTTCAATCTCAAGTAGTGGCTGTAGCTGTCTGTACTGCTCAGATGCAATAGTTTGAACTTCATTATTTTTTGTTCTGAAGCCACCCTGCTGTTCTCACCAAACGAAAAGCAGGTCAGAACCAAGCTATTTAATTAGCTGGGAAGGCAGGTGATGCTTAAGCACGCTGCTAATCATTTTCTAACTATTTATAATTTTCCATTAGGGGTAGATTGACAATAGAATTTCCAAACAACATGCAGAAAATGATAATTCATAGCAAAGTAGTGTGAGAAGTAGTATTACAGTTAATTTTAGTAAAAGGAAATGCTAGAAACTAATAGGCTATAAAAAAATTAAAAATAAAAATTCATCTTTTTTTATGTCTGAACAGTACTCAGATCTGCACCTGAATTAACTGAACAGAAACAAAGTAAAACAATAGATTGGTGTTTAAAGAAAAAAAAAATCTGCTAATGAGATCTCAAATTATGAAAGTGCACAAAGCAGCTCACCAGCATGTGCAATTTCTATTTTCCTAGGTGTTGCAGAGCTTGACCCAGGGGTTTGTCTTACAGATTCCATCAAAACTCCACATGCGTACATACTGCATGCTGCTAAATTTTACATGATTACTAACAGAATAAAATCTGTATTATTCACATTACTTTTAACTTCCAATAATAACATCAGATATAAATGCTCTCTTTCATGTAATTTTTTTCTTGCAATGTCACTCTCTCAAAATTACACACAAGCTGTCATACTCAGAAATGTAATTTTTAATTCAACTTTACTGCTCTTGAGTTCAAGTATTTCTAAGCTCAAGAATGTTCAGTGTCCTGTTTGGAGCAAAGTAGGATAAGAATGTAACATCATTGGGGAATTTTAGGAGGAAATACAGTAACATAGGGCTTGACTCATCAGAAATCAGGTTTCATTGGATGCAGTAACTTCACAGATTTCAACAATTTGGATCTCAGAGTAACAAAGCTTTTGATTTTAAATATACCAACCACTGCAAAATACACCTAAAAAATTCAGAGCAGCTGCCTCTTGTGAAAGTAAGCAGCAGTGATTGCCAAGTTTCAGGTAACACACAAAGAAAACCAGTCTTTGTGGTGGTGAAGGGAGCTCTCTCATGACATAAGGTATTTTCCAGTAAACAGAGCTGTGTTTTAATTAAGACAAAAAATTAGTATTAGCAATGCATTATGTGATGTGGTAAAACAAAGTCTTTTTTCCCTGTTGTTAGGGAAAATCAGCTAGATAGCTATATTGTTAATGAAATTTTCACCAGTTATCTGCCAGGTTAACATTCTTCCTAATAGGTGGCTCAGTACTTAGTGCTATTAAGGCAAGTATGAAGAACCTTAATTTAAAGGACTAATTAGTCCCAAATCAGTTACTATTACATTCTAGGAATAGGGACTCAGTCTATTATGGCTTTGTCTATAAGGCTCGAGAAGGGATGCATCTGCTTGCTTGTGGAAACAAGATCAAAGATGGATTTTGTTTAGTTAGCAAGCTGTTTTCTTCCACTGTGATCATAAGACCCCTGAAATAAAGCAGGGAATTTGAGAAAAGAGATTTTGACTGTAAAGCTAGTCCTCTGGGACAGAGCCTTCATGAAGATTAAGGGGTAAATCGGGCATCACTTCTAATCTTGTAAGTGAATAAAGTAATCAGAAGGATACTAAGGGAATGTCTAGGTTATCAAATTTAGTAGTTTTGATATTCTGATTCTTTATTTAATCCATTGAGCTACACTGTTATTTTGATTCCTTCATGAAATCCCTTTTTTACAGAAGATACATTGTTGTACAAATTCCTGCATAAGATTATATTCTGCCACAGGAGACATTAAAAAGCTATGAAAAACACAGGAATTCCAGTCTGATGTTCAAACATTATAAATTCACTCATACATACATATAGCTATAGAAATACATCTTCACTAAGATAACTTTCATAGGAAGCTAAAGCATAAATGTTATTATATTTTTATAAACATGTTCCATGTAACTTTTGCCTTCAAATCTCTTCATCGTTGGCAAAGTTATCCCAAGGCATAGAATCATAGAATCATAGAATAGTTAGGGTTGGAAAGGACCTCAAGATCATTGAGTTCCAACCCCCCTGCCATGGGCAGGGACACCTCCCACTAAACCGTGTCATCCAAGGCTATGTCCAACCCCACCTTGAACGCTGCCAGGAATGAAGCATTCACAACTTCCCTGGGCAACCCATTCCAGGGCCCCACCACCCTCACAGTAAAGAATTTCTTCCTCATATCCAATCTAAACTTCCCCTGTTTAAGTTTGAACCCATTACCCCTTGTCCTCTCACCACAGTCCCTAATGAAGAGTCCCTCCCCAGCATCTCTATAGGCCCCCTTCAGGTATTGGAAGGCTGCTATGGGGTGTCCATGTAGCCTTCTCTTCTCCAGGCTGAACAGCCCCAATTTTCTCAGCCTATCTTCATACGGGAGGTGCTCCAGTCCCCTGATCATCCTTGTGGCCCTCCTCTGTACTTGTTTTAACAGTTTCATGTCCTTTTTATGTTGAGGACATAGATTTAGCTAGAGAAAACCTAAAATAAAATCTCTTCTGTTAAAGTGGTGAGCATTAGGTGGTAGGTGGTGGTACGTCATTGGTTTTAAATGATGAATTTGGATGGCACACATTTTTGTTTGTATCTCTGCTGGAAGTCTGGGACCTTTGATGCTGCAAAGACATTTGTAATGGAAAACCAGAATTACCACACAGGCTTCTTTCAGGACATTGCGGCAAGCATCAAAGCATCACAACAGAAGGAGATAATAAGGAACAATGCACCTGTTAATTTAGGCCATATTCTAGCAGGTTGCTTTACAATTCTGCCAATTGACCTTACAGTTTTCTCATGTATTTGATAGCCATCCCAACCATTTTGGGGTACACGGTCTTGTTATATCCCTATCTGGGTCTGCTTCAACTAGATTACAAATATGGTTAAGTTCTAGGCTATACATAAGTACAAAAAAAAACCCATCTTGTGTTGGCCCCAGGCCTACAAAAGAATAATAATATTTTTGAGCATTCCAGATAAGCAGTTCGGGCATCAGAGCAGCTATTTTCCAACTTACCCCCTTGAAACTAAATATTAAAGCTGTTCTTAGGAAATATTAGAGGTCCTTCCAACCACCTGCCTCCAACAGTCAGCCTCTGATGCTGCAGAGGAAAATTCAAGAACCCTCACAATGCACAGGTAAAAGGTACGCTGTCCATAAGAAAAACAACATTTCTAGCTAGTATCATTGTCTTTTGCCCTGAAGCAAGAAAATGTATATCATTTCTAGATCCCTGATTATTTTTAAAACCCTAGTAAGCCTGGTTATTGTTACAATATATACAAACATTCATTTCCTTTTTTAATCCGGCTGAGCTCTTGACTCCAATAATATATTATGGCAATGACTTTTGTCAGCTTATTGTTGGCTGAAAAAATAATTCCTTCTGTCGATTTTAGATTTGTTGTCTTCCAATTTCTCTGAATACTGCCTTCCTTCAATATTATGTCAAGAGCTAAGCAGAAAGCCTGCACTAGATTCTCTATAAATTCATTTTCATGCACCATCTTTTTACACAGTTATTTCTCATGTCCCATCTTATTCATCTCTATCCTGAAGTAAACTGCTCCTGTCTTTTCAATCTTACTTCATAGGGTAGTTTTTCCACTTCTCTAAGCATTCTTACTGCTAATCTTTGAACCCCTTCTTTTTTCCCTATAGTCCTTTTTGATATAAAATAAACAGAGCTGAAAGCTGTGTTCCAGAGGCAGCCTACTTTACAAATAATGTTATAATACCATCAATATCAATTTATTAAAAAATCGTAACCCTAGGTTTCTTTTCTTCGTTAAACTTCACTGCTGATTGATAAGAAGGGTTTGCAGTTGTTTGTGTTTCTGATCTATGGTACATTTGAGCCCAGATGTAGTATAACAACATTTGTGGAATATATTTCCTAATACATGCTGAACTTACTGAAGATGGTGGATGCATTTTTTTTTTCCCTTCATACTTTATAGCCTGAGAGCAACTGCATGCCCTGAACATGGAACAAGTGTTTTCCATTCGCTCTTGGAAGTCTGTGATGCCGCAGGCACTTTTCAAGCGACATCCTTTCATTTCACATAGAGAGAGCCAACTGATCTCCTGGGGTAAAACTAGGTCCCCAGAGAGCACCCAAGCCCCTCTTTTGATAACAGGCAGTAAAATTTACTGGTATTTATTGTCCATATGATAACTCACAAGCGCTGTCCTTGTCTTTTTGTACGGCAGCAATTCAGACTGAATGCTGCAAATGCAATGGAAATTGTGCCTGGAGCACCACCTCTCACCAGAGAGCTGTCATTAGATCTGTAGGAGATCTTCCACTCATTGCTGTGTTTGTGAGTTCAGTTTATTCTTCATAAACCAACTATGTTATGTTGTTTTCCAGATTATGGAAGTCAATTTTACGTTAAGGTACTCTGCCCTAACAGCAGAAAGAGACTTCTGTACCTTCTCTGGGAACAATTTGTTACTGAGGACAAACATCTTATCTGTGGGATCAAGTAAAATGTACATTCCTGACTACTAGAACTAAAAATACTCAAGTCCTGTTACATGTTGGTGGGAAAATGCTTCAAAACAGACTTAAACATTTAATCAAAGGGGTTTACAAAACAAAGCATGCACTAGGTGAGTGTAAACTCTACATTATTTGATGTAATTCTTTATACTGAATTGCAGATTTCTTCAGAGCAATCCTGTACAGAGCTTGGTGCCTGCCAACTGCATGTTAGGGCCATACACAAGGATGGCGGATACAGGTGACTAAAGAAGCTTGCTTCGTGGAAGCAGATTATTCATCCTCTGGATTCCTACCTCTGATGTATGAAAGAAAAATACAACCCTGTGTAGGCTGACTTGTTAGAGCTGAAGTAGGAGTAAAAAGAGTCTGTGACCAAGTAGGAATTACTATGATGAGTAATACCTTTATCATTAGAGAGGGGAAAATATTACTGTAAAATTGAAACTATTGTATTGTTAGGTGGGTGAAAGTGTCTGTATTTCTCTTTTATACAAAAAGGTGAGACAAAGAGAGGCAACAACTGTTTTCCTCCAACATTCTTTGGAAACTTTTTCACATGCAGAGATAAAAGGGTATGTCTAAATCATCTTTGAAGTCCTTCTTGATTCTCTCCCATTTAAAGTCTCAAAGGTCCAAGTCCCTCCAAGGACAGCCTTACAACTCTTCTAAAGAGAAGAGTAGGACAGCAGAGCCACATTTGACCCAGGTTGATCCCCTGAATCATCCAAGTAACACAGCAGATGTCCTGAGATTGCTACTGTCCTTTTATCCAGGTGACGGGCAGCACAATCTAGGCAGGGAAGTAGAAGTCTGGTAGTTCATGAATCATTTCATCCGCCTGTGTCTATATGCAGCTCCTAAGAAGATGATTCCTATCCTAACATTATCCTAAATGCAACATAACTAACTTGAAAACAAAGAACATAATTGCAGCCTATCAGGGTTTTTTGAATGAAAATCAGAGATCTAAATTATAATCTATATGTCAGCTTTGCATTAGGATGTTAACGTTGCCCGAGTGCTTCACACTGAATTCTGCCAATAGCTACAGCAATGTTAGAGCTTTTCTGTAGCATTCAAGTATTTCAAACAATTTTAAAATAAGCTGAACTAATTAATCTCCACTTCTGTTTCATCTATGGCCAAAAGTACAATTCTTTGCTAGGGAGAGTTTTTGCTTCCTAATAAAAATTATATAGAGCTGTTGGCTTGCAGGGATTTTGGGGAGTTTGATAAGATTGTCAATGACACAGGGATCTTATTTTATTACACCTCAGATTGTGGCAACTGTTTGACTTTATGACTGGAAAAAAGCTTAAATTGGGCTGTACTTTATGTCTGCAACTGCTTTCTACGTTTCCTTTTTTCCTTCCAGAAACAGAAAGCCTGTAATATAATAATTGTTATTTTTCCTGATAGACAATTTTTGCATCAAAACCCTAGGGAAAACAAAATTCTTCATCTCCTTTTCCTACTGGAAATTACTGAGTAATTTTTACCAAGTATGTCTGAGCTCTTGCTGAGGATCTATGGCCCTCTGGCTTGCTTGTCAGAGGTTTGATACAGTTGCCATGGACCAGAATGGAAGTCCCACCTATCACAGTGAATATACTTATTTCATAAGCAATTTTTGGATACTCTTCACATGAAGTCACAAAAGAGCATCAAGCTCTGCCTTTCAAGTCAAGCAGTCACTCATTAAAGTCACTTGTCAACACAGGGCTTCTGGCAGAAACTTTGCCCTCTCCTTTCTGGTTATTTCACTTCAGCTGAGCATTTTCCCCACTTGTCTTTCATTTTTTCTTATTCCTGAGGAGGTAGCTTATTCTCACCCATTCTTTCCACTGTAAAGCACTTAAAAAGAGAGAGACTGTTATTGAGATGTTGCTAAATCTGTAAAAGCTGCAGTATGGTGCTTAATAGCAGTAGAAATTAAGTGCTATCTGATGCTCAAACCAAAGTACTGTCAAGGTAAATTATAGGAAACCTTATGAAAAAGAGGCACTTTGGGGTACTTTTGCATACTTTTGTATTTTGTGCATCTGACATTTTACATCTCTTTTTTTTTTTACAAATCCAGAAAAATCTTCTGGTGAACAAATATTCATTTAGAAATATACAAATACATATTCCAAGTACCAAATGTAGCTATGTATCAACTTCACATCCATTCTACCGCACATTATCTAGGGCTGCTATTTGGTGGTGGGCTTTTTTTCTCCACTATGCTTTTTCTTCACATTTATACACAGCATCTGGCTATATTTTGTAGTATTAGAAAATATGAGACCTATTTATCAATGCCTTGCACCATCTGTAGTCATTTTATTTGTGCAAACTGAATGCAGAACACAGATCTCCTTTAGAGTGCTCGACATCAGAGCTCATAAATCAGATTTTGTATAATTGCAGTTGTTTCTAAAATACTAGCATATGTACATATATTTATATAAAGAAGGCACCATAGGTATAAGTGAATCTTTGTTGGTTTGTAATCATAGAGGCATTTGTAAACAGTAACAAATGCCTGAGCTTCCAGAACATACCACCAGATACAGTTCAATATGTGGAATTTCATATCCTCCCATAAAATAAAATGAAAACCAAACCCCCCCAAAAAGCCCCTCACAAAGAAATTGAAATGGACAAACATACAGCTTTGGAAATTATTTTGCAAAAACTCCAGCTCTTAAAAATGTTTTTCTCCAGACAGAAGTGATATGTTCAAATTTAATGGAATACCTTGCCTTGTACTTGCATCCTTGGTTTTCAATATTCTTACCAAAGCAGCTGTGAGAGTGCAAAGCGAGGATGCAATCTGAATTATATTCTTTATACAGGTTCAGTGGAACCAGATAGATTGGTAGCTTTTCAGATAAACTTCAAAATATTTGGTTTATTGCTGAAGATGTATCTCTCTTGCAGGAAGAGAGAAGAGGGGAATAATTTATCTGAGTGATAGGCAAGAGACAAGAACAGTTACTTCAGTGATTAGTAGACGCTTCCTGTCTGGGTTGGAAAAATAAACCTCTGCTATGGATTGCCAGCCTCAGGCAAGTCATGGTCCACAGTGCACCTTCTGATTTAAACAGAATTCTCTAGCATAATGTGACATTATCATAAAATGACCGAGAGATGACCAAGTTTCTAATATGCTGGGGCATTATCCTAAGGCCTGAAAATTTCAAGCTCATCCACTGAAGATACAAACCACGTCACAAGGGACACGGCAATGGAGAGGGTGATGAAAGCAATGAGCCAGTACTTAAACATGTACTTTTTTTCTAATTCTGTCATGGGCCTGCACAGAAACCATGTCATCAGTTTCCCAGCCTTTAAAATTAATAAAATGAAATTATCTTTCTTTGAGATCTGCTCCAAGATCAGTAAAAGGTCTATGTAATAATGTTATTACCTGCAACATGAGGATCATAGCCACAAAAATCAATTCATCTACATGTGGCACTGATCAGTTAGATGCTCAAACATAGACATCTGCTGTCATTTTAAAGGTACTGAAATACCCCCTATGGTCTTCAGCTCCAGCACCAAAGATCATCCAGAAGTCATATAGCATTGGGAATCAAAACAGGCACTAGATGGCAATGTTTAAGTGCCCCCATTCCACCTTTTGTGGCCACAATAACATTTCATTCAAGTTCATTTTAACAAGAAGTCCCTGTTAATGCTTTATTTTTCTAACAGGTCCTTCTTAATTGGGACAATTAGAACTGCAATGCATTAAGACTCTTACGTTTTCTGTTCATGTCTGTAACTTTCACTGGCATTAGTGGCACCGATCTCCTTGCACATAGTGTACCCAAAACAGATCTGCAATGAAGTAATGTGTCAGAAGCAGGTATTAGCTAGAGACAAGATATCAGGCTCCCTTCAATGGCAATCACATAACTTTTGTTTATCTGCTCCTCTGCCTTCATAATGAATTATTAGTACACGAAATGCAATAAGGTCAGAAAGCACCCCCTGGGAGAGATGCCACTGGTACAGTATTCGTCATTGCAGGTACGAACACATTATTATCAATATTGAGTTCTTTCAGTGTTAACATGTTTCTAACCTGGGGGCGGGGGGGAGCAATAGTCCAGTCTGTCCTAAAGTACTTGGAGAGACAGACAAATATCCAAACAGTCCAAAGTGGTACAAAAGTGTGTGTGTATATATAGAGGTATTTAAAGGTGATAACAGATTTTATAGTATGATCATCTAGACACCTAGTCAAGGAAATTACACTTAGAATTTTAATTTGTTTGCAATGATAATTATTCACAGGTAGCGAAACACTCCATTTTAATATAACACTGACTTGATAGCTTGCATAAATACCATTAGAAAAAGAATAGGGAAAGACCCTACTGTCTGTACCTTATTATTTTTTTCCCAAAGATGGTTAAGAGGAGGCTTTTTGGAGTTTATTTTTCTTGATTGTATTAAAGTATGTTTAAATATTCACAAGAAAATACTGTATTTCTCCAGGCTTGCCTTTTCAGGGATATTTACCACCAACGGCATTTTTGTACATATACCCAAGAGCTATAGAAATCAAGTATTTGTTTTTGTGAGTCAGAGCAGTAAGACAATGGTAAAATCCCATCTGGCAAGCAAGCAGAAGTTCATTTTTGTGTTTCTGTTATCATTAAATGTTATTCAAGATTCTCATTACACTTGTTGTGCTAGTGCAAGGTTAATTAGAGTTAATAAATGCTGTACTGATGCAAAAGGAAGAAAGGGCAAAGAGAGAGAAACATGCTAATTATTATCCATCCAAAATAAAGAAATCTGACACAGGGCATGCTGTGCAGATGGACTGATCTTGAGCTGAAGATGGAAATAATGTGTCAGAAAAACTTGAACTTCTTTTAGCTTTTGATTTTAAGAGGCACATGCATGGCTCAATAGCCCATTTTAAGGCAAATATCAGACAGAACAGTTTCAGTACAGGACACAGGAGACCTCAATCCTTTACTGACCTGCTTGACAACTTTCAGCTAGTAAATTCATTTTTATGCTTGTCTGTGGAATGGAATTATTTTTATCTACAATGTAAGACCTCCTGAAGTCTCTGGATCTTCCTTGAGAACTAGATGCTACTTCTATTCCTGACTGCTAAAGCTCCACAAGAATATTGGCCAAAAGGAAAAAAGCTAAGACCAACCAGCACTATCTTGTGATAGCATTATCAACGGGAATTACAGGTTTGAGGCTTTTTTCTTGCTGTTTTGTGGTTGGGGGTATGTGTTTTATTGGTTTGTTTTGGGTGGGTTTTTTTACTTCTATTTTATTTTACAGTGTTTGATATCCTTTTAGAAAGAAGTATTAGCTTTATCGGGCACTTAGAATGTTCAAAATATACTTCAAGATATTCTAGTATTGAACTGATACAAGCTTAATGTTTCAGAAGGTAAAAGTGCTCTTTCTAAATATCCTTATGTAATCCTTCCTTCCCCTCTGCCCTGCTATTTCATGCCATTTTATGACTCTCTTGAAAAGTGAACTGAAAAATTGAGAAATTTCTTTTTATTTAAATACTCCCTAATCCTTCTCTATTCCAGGGTAAGTAGAACAAAGAGCCATTATGCCATTCCATAAAAATCACTGAAATTTGTTGTTTGCTACTGGTCTCGCAAAAAGTCTTTCTTGCTCTGTCAATACATTAAACTATTACTCTCCTGATATTTTTGTTTCAAGACAAGGCTGTAGCTGAAAGTTCCATAAACATGGCCCTGAAAATACAAGGAAAAAACTTTAAAATACCTGGGATCTTAACTGCTGTGTGTATCTGTGGATGAATGAATATACATTTGTAAAACAAACAGCCAAAACACACACACACAAAAAAAAAAAAAAGCCTCCAGAAAATCTTAGAACCTTGAATTAAACCTATAAGAGCTACTGAGAACATGCAGATTTGTTACCCCCTCTCTGAATAACACCATTAGCTTAGGTTGGTAACCATATGTGTTATTACTTAGCTGTGGAACAACCCTACATGCTCTGTTCTTTGCAAGTTCCTAATTTAAAGTTATGACCCGTCAATAATATTCATCTGTCAAACGTCATGTTTTTTTCTTTTTTTAGACAGAATGTGCTTGATGATATCTGATGATATCTGCCTTGCTGCATAACAGTCAGTGAATGACAAATATACATTTACACTTTAAGTAATGGTTTGAGATTGTCAGGAAGACGTGCAGTTCTGACAGCTTGTGCCTCTGTGACCCTCTTTAGGGAACATATTTCAACTTGCATAAGTAACTTGAAGTAGCATTTATTTTATTTATTAGTGTTTGTGAGCTTGTGTTTTATGATAAACAACAGAAAGAAATAAGAAAGGCTGTCATTGTGAAATGCAATTTATGTTATAATTTCTGATATTCACAGTACTCTAAATCACATGCACAAAGACCTAGAATTGCATGAAGTGTCACTTGTTTTTTTTCTTTTTAGTAATTGGAAATCCAAACAGAGGAAGATTTCAAAAATCATAGCAGCCTGTAACAGAATCTCCAGTCTTAATCAGCTGCTAAACCTCCTACACAAGCATGAGATACCACAGATTACAAGTCACATAGCATTTTACCATTGCATAAAAGATAACTTGTTAATAATTTCTGCCTATTAGTCATAGCAAAAGAACACTTTTTAGTATGAACCCTCTCTGTGAAGGCACCACATACTCCCCTTTCTATCACATCAAACTTTAGCAACTTCAGTCTTCTGAGTCAAGGCTATTTCCAATCAGTGTTTTCCTTGCCATACGCTTCCCACACACACGATTATCTTACACTTACAGATGAGATCTCATTAACTTGCCTCATCCCCCGATGCCAACCTCTCATATCCACCTTTTAAATTTTCTCACATAAATATTAATGCTGACTTCTGTGTTACTCTCATGGAACAGAAATTCCCCATAAGCATCCTCAAAAATATTTCTTAACTCATCTGCTTCCTTGGGAGGATGCCATTAACTTTACTGCTCCTTTGCTGACCAACAATAGCTTATTCTTATTTCTTTCTTTCCACTAATTATTCCTTTTTCTTACAGCAGGACCACCAAGTCTCCGAGATGGAAATTGTCTTTCTGTTCTGTGCTTTGTCCAGCAGATAGGTAGCTATTAGATCCTAGGATCATGAATAAGAAATTATTTCTTAAAGTCTGCTGAAGGAGACACAAATGTGCAAAATGTCAGATTGGAGAGATACTTGCACAGAGTTAAAATGTGTCTGAATCATGCCTGGAATCATAATGTCACTATTTCTGTTCTTTTATTCTCTAACTGTGAAAAATGCAAGTTTTTTCAGATAATACTTAACCTTTTATATAGCAAAAAAATCTTTTCCTTTGCAGTAAACAACATGCTTTCAAGTTTTGGTTTTCTCTTTTCTTCCCCATATTTTGAAATCAACTTTCATCTAAGCATTTCCTATTTTCCACATCATGCAGAGAATTTATCAGATGCATGGAGTTTAATTAAATATCAGGCAAGAGCCAAAATCTTGCTCAGAATTTTGGTAACAAGCTATGAAGCAATTTACTTCAGGTAATTGGGAGATATTTGGCTCCAGACTTCTGTCTAAAAGCCACATGGCTGGCATGAAATGAGCTAATCAGTGACTCCAGTCCAATGGCTCGAGTCCCGGTCACACCAGCACCATAGTCTGTTGCCTCCATATAAAGAATAGATGAGAGCAGGAACTAAGCACATTTAAAACTCTTTCCAGCTGCGCAGAAAAAAGAGGCAATCTAATTGCTGGAGGTCCTGATGGCCACAGCTCAGATCAAGGTCTCCTTCCAAAATTCTAAGTTCTTGTCTGCTGGGGAAGTTGGAGAACAGTTAAGGTTGTCTAATTTCAAAGAGGAGAGAGCAGTAACCACTATGACCAGTGTGCTAGCATTATTTTAAGGAGCAGACATGGTTAAAATAACCTTGCATTATCCTGCATAACTGTATAGACCACAGCAATGGTGATTCAGTTTTGCTGACCTGCAAGAAGTTACAACAGTCTAAGATGGGGAATAAAACAAAATAAAAAAAATAATGTAATTCAAATAACCCCTGTTAAACTCATTTTTATTTGGGTCTCTGTCACGGAACTTCAGTAACAAATGTCCTTTAATAATATATTTAAACATTCATCTTATTCTAGGATTTCAGTCTCTTCTTATTGGATTGTTTTGACATCTCTCCCACAGCAACAGGCAAACTTCATCAACCACATCAAGACAAACAGAGTGAGCAGTGTCTGAAATCTTTATAAAGCTACTGCAGTAGTGCATACTCAGCCAAGACCAGTTCAAATGAAAATTTCTAACTCCTGCTCCTGGCATGCTGCAAAAATTATATAAACAGTAGAGATCAGTGGATCTTGCTAAGCTTCGGTGCTGAGGTACAACCACTTCCTCTCCAAAACCCAGTGTTTAAAGATAATTCATGCTCAATTTTAAGACTAAATCTCCAGAAGATGTGAACACTGTAGTATGCCACTCATTCCCTGTTAGTGCATTCAACTGTGTCACATAAGGTAGCTATGAAAGAGCAGTGCCACAGTTGTGCATATGCTCAGCAGTTTCTTTGTACAAGGATTTCAATGAATCACAGAATGTCTTGGGTTGGAAAGGACCTTAAGATCATCCAGTTCTAAACCCCCTGCCATGGGCAGGGACACCTCACACTAGACCAGGTTGCTCAAAGTCCCATCCAACCTGGCCTTGAAAGGTAAATTTCTCATTTTAACAGAGGGTTTAAGTGAGCTGAATTAAAGGTACAAAGTATCTATTAATACTCCCTAAATTAAAAATAACAAGTAAACATCCATTTGTAATTTAGACCTATGACCCATTTTCAGATTTGAGAACTTGAACAAAAATAGCACACATAATTGATTTAGGATGAACTAAGACGGCTGTAGATTGCTAAGTAATCACCATTAGGATATTATGTATTATGAAAACCTCCTGAATGTTTTGCTATTTTTAAACACACCAGTTGCTTGATTAAAAAATACACCAGAGACAAATCAAAATATTCATATGAACAGTAAGATTGATCTAGTGGCATGACACAGTCACAAGCAAGATGATTATAGGTGCCTTATTATGAACAAGTTCAAATCATAAATGAAAAAGTAGTCCTCAAGTTTATTTTATATATATATATATATGAATTTGTTAAATGACCAGAAGAAAACACAAATATGGTAATTTCAGTGTATTTGGGGGAAGAAAAGAAAATCACTAAGATTCATTTTGCTGTAACTGTGTTTTCACTTTTTCTTCACATCTGCAACTGAAAAGGACTTGAATAATGTGTACATTATTACTGCCTGTGGAAGATACACCCTTGTAGAGATGCTACATCAGCTACTACAGAAAAATGCACAAACATATGCAGCTCACTAAAAATGCTCTTTTGGGGATAAATAAAACAGAATGAAATAAAATAATAGTAACCCTACCTCACAGTTTTGCAGGCTCATGAAACAATTTTGTGACTTGAGTGCAAAACTGGATTTAGTTAAAAAGTGACACAAAAAGGTGCATGAAAGGAAAATAATAAGGAACTAAGTACTGCTGAATTTGCAAAAAAAACATACCTCTAATGTAATTAAATTCAATTTAAGTGTGGTTAAAACGGATCTCTAGCGCAATGTTCCAAAATAACCAGAAATGATTTTCTTCTAAACATTACATGAGAATGTATTTTTAGCACCAGAAGAGATGAATCAACTTTTTTTCAATGAGCATTTTTGCTTGCTACTTGTGTACTTGGTTTCCACCTGAATAGTATTTCATATGCTATCCAGTTAATTTCATAAGTATTTGTCTATTATCAATTTTTATGTGAAATACATTAATGAAATAGTGAAATCATATTGCATATTCACACATAGATGGAACAAAGCTCAGACTAAACAAAGAAATCATTTCAAGAAACAATGAGTCCACAGCACAAAGTATAGGCATCAATGTTTAGGGCAGGAAAAGAAGAATATCTATTTAAGATTGCAGCTAGACTGTAGAAGAACCAACTGTAATTAGTTGAATTGGAATCAAGACAGGACTCCAAGGGTTATACATCTACTTGCAGAAAAAAAGTTGCAATATTATTTTTAATGATTATAAATATTCAGAAGCACAGGTTCTGACTCAAAGATGGGGCGTATTAGATTTACAACATCATTTAGCCCCAACATTACCATCTTTTTAATTATTTCTTTCCCATGGTAGCTTATTCTTTCTCACATAAGGATGATGTCAGGTTAGTCTGAGCAGCTAGGTCGCAGTTTGCTAGGTTATAGCAAGATCCCAGAAGAGATACAATTCCACATCAATTAGCTCTTATCTGTATGCCCCATCCCTGAAAGAGCTCAAGGCTAGGTTGGACAGGGCTTTGGGCAACCTGGTCTAGTGAAAGGTGTCTCTGCCCATGGCAGGAGGTTAGAACTAGATGACCTTAAGGTCCCTTCCAAACCAACCATAATGTGACTCTGTGATTATAAGGCAACACTTCAGATGCCCTAACAAAGCAGCCTCAAAAAAGCACTGCGAGAAAAAGTACTTTCTCCCCCCTCCCTGCAATTCTAGATTAGCTTTATCACAGAATTAAATCTAAAAGAAATGAATTCCAAATACACCCCTTCATACTCACTGAAATGAACAAGTCATTCATGAAAACTCCAGTTTTGAGCTAATGGGTTTTGGTACTGCCAGTCATTGTCTCCTATCACATCCCTGACAGGTTTTTGGACAAAACGTAATCAAGACCTACTTTGGAAAATTCAACTTCTTAATCACGATCAGTTCTTGAATCTCACTGAGAAACTTCTACAGTTCACAAACATGCTGGGTATTTTATAAACTGTAGGTATTATGATAGCTAATTCAATGAGAACAAAGCCCTCACTTTCAGACATGGAACTTCATTTTAAAGATAATAATGTGGATTTGACAAATATCACAGAAAAGGATGGTTACTGGAATATTTTCCATGAGCAACTCAACATTCATCTATGAACAAAATAAAAATAAAATGGAGTATTTTTTCACACAGGACATACTTATAAAATTTGTTTGTTCTAGAAGTAAGGCAGAAATCAATTGCCTCATCTTCTATCAAGATAAGTATTCCAGAAAGTGTTATTTGAAAACTGAAAATGTTAAATCCATCTAAGAAAATAAAACAAAACAAAACAACACAAAAAGCAAACTCCTTTTTGGATTGCAGTAAGCTTGTTTTTCTCATGCATGTTGCTTCTTTCATATAAGATATGACAAAAGGCAGCCTGCTTGCATTTTTAACATTTACATAATTGAAAGGTGTTTTAAGTTACTATGCTACAGTGAGACTTACGATTATGCTGGAAGTTTCTAAATAATTTAGAAATAAGTAGTATTAAAAGTTCTGTCACTGCTAATTAAGAAATATATTAATTAAATTGATAACTGAACAAAGTGGTTAACATCAGACAAAATCAAATACAATATGAGAGGCAAATAAAATTAAGTTTCAATGGAATTTCAAATCACGAGAACATAAAAGAGGAAGAAAAACCTCTTTATGTTCCTCAGTAAATAAAAGAAGGGTTGAATGCAGAAGTGAACTAGAAAAGTACTATAATGAACTGGACTGTTATGAACTATAATAAACTTCACAAATTACTGATTTAAACTGAAATAAGCAGGTAAAATTCTTTCACAGTCTTGTCTTCCTTCAAAGACTTCTGTATTAAGCAGTCAGTTATGGTTTTTCCCTCACATATTGCAAGTTTGCTGAACGCTGGGCGCAGACATATAAATTAGTACAGCCTTGTTTCTGCTACTGTAGTCTGACATATGTCAAAGATTTAATACAGAAATACATCTTCTTTGTCTCTCATCTTCCCATTTTGTCTTTTAAGTATGAATGACAAGCTTTAAGCTAGTCTCTCTTTCAAATCGCATATTCTCGGTCTGAGCCCATGTGTGCATGCACACTACCTCTACTAAAACAATAAGACTAAAAAATCCACCCAATAATTATACCAAATACACACTTCAAGATGGAGACAGATCATCAATGGGGCCAACTAATGTCATGTTCTTTAGGTGCAGACACTGAAGTCAACCAGACACAAACATACCCAGCTCCTACCTCTGAACTCCCTGGACAGTACACAGTTGCAAACCAGACTTATAATACAGTAGAGTATTTGCAAGTGAGCTTTTCTCCACTATTGCATGAGTGTCCTTTCTGTGAATCAAATTTTAGTTAGAACAGAATTAGTATTTATGAACTAACTAAAATATAAGTTCAAAATAAATGTAAGCTCAAAATCAGGCCATGAGGAAATCTTTCACATGATAGGCACTAGTAACCAGATTGCCAGCCCTAAGTACACTGTTGCTTCTTGTAAAAGGATTTTTCTATGTTATGATAGTAATAATGCAAAGTTTAAATAAATTTATATTCCTTTTCAAATGGTTTTTTTGAAACCCATAACCTGTGACTACATTCTAGCCTATTTCCATCTCTAAAGAAAATCTTTAATCTAAACCCATCTAAGTTCTCTTGCATAACTGCTGCTTCCAATCCTCTGCTTTTGAAAGGTAGTGAAGTCATGGCCTTTGTTTCAGTATTGTCTGACTCTGCTGCCCTAGAAACTAATACTGAATTAGTGATATTAGAATAGGTATTTTTTAAATTACTGCTGTTACATGAAACAAACTCCTCCCTCCTCTAGTATTTGTGAGTATTTCATATCACTATTCATTTGAGACATCTGCCTAAAGAGATTCAACCCATACCATAAGACGTCAGTCAGCTTGGAACCAATGCCACTGAAACTGTTTGAGCAGGCTTTCTTTTGGTGCCAACCTCCATTATGCAAAGCATTGCTTTAGAAATTCAGCATTTGTTGCCCTGCTTTCTACAATACCATGACACTCATCTGTAACTAGAATAATAGAAAAGAAGTTGTTTAAGAAATGTGAAGCAGCAAACCTGCAGTCTTTTTAAAATGTCCCCTTGACTACCAACTATATCATAGATGCTTAAGTTGATGGGTTGACTACTGTTAAAAATTATCACAGCATCTTTTCTAAGCTCTCAAAAAGAGGATGATAGTATGAAGCAGCAAACTCTGGCTAGCTGGACAGCTATCTGGGTAGGCTTTCCATAGGTATACCCATGTATTGCAAACTAGTGGTAGTAATGCACACCAATGCTAACTTTCAACTTTCAGTCTAATACTCAACCTCCCCTCCCCTCAGAGCAGATTTTTAGTCTTGTATTAATGCAAATAATAATCTTTAAATCAGGTTTTCTTCCATTTTACTGATACAGAGTATCACTTACTGAAGCATTTTAACATTTTCCCCTGTTCTCCCAATTTCTACATCAATTTGTCCATTAATTTGTAATCTATAATCAATGACATGATTTACTAGAGCAAGGATACAGCTTTTGACCTTAAAACTGTAGTCATTATTTCAGATAATGATTTATGACTACAGTTTAGATAAACATAGTTTAATTTTGGAGCACTCCCTTAGTCTTCCTATTGAAAATGAGCTAAAAGATGAAAAAAACATGCATATAAACTGGAAAATATTTTAAAGAAGGTGAGAGTTTAATGCTGATTATTCTGACTACAATCAATGTATACAGAAATAGCACAGATGGACTACTGAGAAAATTATCTACTAGGAGAAAAATTGCATTGTAATCTGTCATTTATTTTTATTATATCTATAGATTCCTATGAAATCATCTCAATATCCAGATATCTTACATATGCCTGATCAGTGAATTTCTAGCAGGAGACATACATATTACGAACCAAGAGATAATGAAAGCAGATATGAAAAGATAAAACAAATCACACACCCAATTGCAAATTTTTTTCTGGAGGCTGCCACAAGGATAACTTTTTTAGATTGTCACTGCCTGAATTAATTTAACAATTTTGATTTATTTAAATTTATAATGCTATTAAGAAAATTGTTTTTTAAGTATCCCAATTCTTCAGATTGAAACAATTATCATTTTTATTGTAATGCAAAGAAAGTAACTCTGCAATTAGATCTGACACCAGAAAGCTGAATATAGTGCAGTGTTTTCATTTATTTGAAATCTGGGTAGATAAACATGGGCTGGTATCAAGCCCTTCCCTTCTGTTTGTGGAATTCTTCAGTGTGAACAAAGATGGCATCCATTCTTTATAGGGACAAACTGAACTAAATTCAGTCTTGTGGGAATTACCTGAAATGTGTCAACTGAGGATCAGAGCTTAACGGACTATATAGTCTTAGTGGTTATGTAAGATTTTGATCAGGAAGAGAGGTTCCTCATTGTACATATGCTGTCCATACATAAGTATGTCCATACATGTACATGCTGTACATGTGCTGTCCATACAAGAGCTATGAGTTATCCACAGAGAAGCTAAGGCTTTGGGAATGGCAAAAAACATGCCATTTCTGACACTGAAGATGGATCAAAGTCATGGATAGCTAAGCAAAGTAAAATAAGGAAATTTTCCTTCTTGAACATCATGAATGTTAATAAATTACATTCCTTTATTCAGATGAGATCTGATTTTCCTGTTTCTATTAGTTTTAGACTCTAAGGGGGGGGGGGAAATACTAAAGGAAGCTTTAAGAGTCTTTGCTTTGTGCACATGCTGAAAATGATGTAACCCAGGTCTGCAACTCACCCCTAAAGAACAAGCTGTAGTAAAACACTGGGTGGCTATGTTACCATAGTCTTCCATAAAAAGTGTCAGGGGTGAATGTGGCACCCCACTCACCAGGGGTGCCACATTCACCCCTGACACTTTTTGCACTTTTGGAACCTGTCTGCATAAAAGATAACGACAGTAAGAGGAAAACACTTTTGACAGAGGGGTTTCTTTAGAAGCGGAACAGTGAGCAATGAAGGTTAACAAACAGCGTTTTGGGAATAGCCGTGAGGCTGGTATAAAAGCTTGCCTGCTCTCAGCGTCACGAGGACCAGCAGCTCTTACCTCGTTTTCTTTAACTACAACAGAGCTTTCAGGAATACTGGTAAGCAAGTTGGCTACTATGCCTCAGCAAGTCAATGCTGATTTTACACTAGTTAAGGGATTTCCACTCCGCTTCTCTCCAAGATGTCATTTTCACTCTCTATATAAACTAACATGCTACATTCCCACATCATCCAGAGTGTATTATTAATGTAGCACAAATGAAAGACTACTACTGATGACAAACTACACCTAACATATGAACTAATCTTCACTGCTTTCTCCAAGACAGGAAAGAAGCAAGCTCTAGTTGCTCCCCAACTCAGGAATGCTGTCAGCAAGGGCCTGCAAGCTCAGCACCTGCTTCACATAAGCCGAATAGTTTCCCCTGAGAAATATTTCTCTAATCGTATCTATTAAAATAAAATAAAATAAAATAAAATAAAATAAAATAAAATAAAATAAAATAAAATAAAATAAAATAAAATAAAATAAAATAAAATAAAATCAACACAGGTAAGCAGATCTGCAGAGTTATTTGATCCAAACTAGTATTCAGTTCCTGCTGAATGCAAATGCCAACTAATCATCCACAGTCAAATATTTATCTAATGGACCTTACAGAGGGAGCAGGATCTGGAAAAAATAATTGCTTTGATGCCTGGAATCCAAAAAAATGTCTATTCAGATGGCTGAGAATGAAACACTTCTAATATTAAATGGAAAAAAAGAAATTAAAACTTTGACATGGCATCTGCAGATTAAATAGCTGAAGGCATGTCCAGAATTGTTACTCAGGACTGGGGAAGGAATGCTGGCAAAGAAGGACAGAAGACAAATTATTTTATTGAAGTGACTTGGACTGCAGCAAAACACACCTGGAGAAAATCTTCAGAGCAGCAATGGAAGAAGTGACAGTACTTTCCTCCCTTCCTGCCCTTCAGAAGCCAGGCCCTGCAAGAGCCAGCAGGCTTCTCAAGCATTCCCTAGAGAGAAAGGCTGGGAGGTGAGGCCTTCCAAGTCGAGAAAGTCCATGACATTATATGAACAAAGTATCTGAGGATATTTCCATTTGAGGAAAGAGATCAAACACTCCTTTTGGTTGACACTGAGCATTAAGTTGATACTTTTCTTAAGGAGAAGTTGCCTTGTGGGTCCAATTAAAAGATAAAAATTCAAGGTAAGGGCAGGCAGTGGGTGTTTGTAGTACATAGGTACATCAGCGGGGTCCAGCAGGATCTCATGCTGGCCCTGTGCTCTTCAACATATTCAGATATCATGCAGAAAAGAAATCAGTAAAGTCACAAAGCTGGATGAAAAGAGCTAGCCAGGAGACTGAAACAAGCCAAAATTGCATACAAGAGTAACAGAAGACTTCCATGATACTGGATTACCGATGAATAAATCCTAGAAAACTATAAATGCTTCCAGAAAACTTCTATACAAACTTACAGAAGATTGTATTAACTATTCTCAAACATAGAATCATAGAATGATAGAATAGTTAGGGCTGGAAACGACCTGAAGATCATCTAGTTCCAACCCTCCTGCCATGGGCAGGAACACCTCCCACTAAATCATGTCACCCAAGGCTCTGTCCAACCCAGACTTGAACACTGCCAGGAATGAAGCATTCACAACTTCCCTGGGCAACCCATTCCAGAGCCTCACAACCCTTACAGTAAAGAATTTCTTCCTCATATCCAATCTAAACCTCCCCTGTTTAAGTTTAAACCCATTACCCCTTGTCCTCTCACTACAGTCCCTAATGAAGAGTCCCTCCCCAGCATCCCTATAGGCCCCCTTCAGATACTGGAAGGCTGCTATGGGGTGTCCATGCAGCCTTCTCTTCTCCAGGCTGAACAGCCCCAACTTTCTCATCCTATCTTCATACAGGATGAAGGTGCCCATATTCTGCAAGGAAAATACCACTATGTGCTTATGTTCAAATACGTTTTCGTCAGGTACTCACTGCTGGTATCTGTTGGCCACAATGTAGCAGGCCTTTTGTTTGACTCTGTAAATGTACTATATTCACCTGAAATTAGAATAATCTACCAGAAACCTTCTACCTTCAGGACACATGCAAGATGAGACATTTTTGCACTCTGTCTATAGTCTTTTCCTCCTTAAAATAACATCTTGGATTTGTAAGGTAAAATATTTCTTTGCTGACTACAAACACTGTTTCTGATACAAAGCTTTTCACACAAGCAGCTCTACTACACAGTCACAGAAAGCTTTCCCTGCTCGTGTCTCAGCAGGGAACTATCTTTATCAGCTTTGACACTGATACATGGAAGTCTGACCTATTTGACAAAGTTATTAAGTTTGATTCAGTGAAGGCTTAATTACGAGGACACGTTGGATCAGTAGGATCATGCTAGCCGTTTTTTTTTTTTTAAAGATGGCAAGATTGCAATAAAAAGAATAAGAAATTCCTTAGTGTATATGCTTAGCAAATTTCACATACAGAATCAGCAAATGTATTAAACACAGCACTAAATGTATTTATTTTGGGTCTATTAACGAAAACTGTTCTGTTGACAGCAGTAAAAGTGTAACATATGCACATTCAGTGAGATACTGCAAACCAACAGTAATTATTTTTAAGGTGACTGCAGCTTTCAGATACGGACTTAAGCTGTGCTCATTAACACAAATGTATAGGAGTCACTATTTGCTTGCAGTAGCCAAAGGAAAATATACTTTTTTTTTAATCCCCAAATAAAACACCTGTGCAAAAGGAAATACCAGTTTTTCAGAGATCTTTAAGGCTTTTGAGCAATACTTTTTCATCTGAAACAAAGCACGAAATCAAGAATTAGTTTTATAGCAAGCAAGGATACATAAGGGCTTTCCCTTTCATGTGTCCTGTGACTCACTGCTCTCAATCTATCCAAACTGGTGATCATCAGCAGACATACTTCCATAATCTAACACGTCAGTCCCGGGAGATTTTATTTGCTATTTAACCTCCCTCTACCCCTTCCCCATTTGTTGTTTCTTTATTTTTTTTTTTTATGTCTCATGTTATTAGTTACATCAATTCAAGCAATGCCTCACAATTCTTCCCCCTCCAGAACATTAGAGGGTTTCGTTTCCCTGCATAGCACACCTCATCTTTCTGGAGATGCTGTGGAAGACCTCCACTTGAGGCAGATTGCCACAGTGGTTAGGGTTAGGGTTTGGGTTTGATTTCAGGAAAGATTTAACACCTTATATCAGTGGCATATCTGCCCCAACCTATATTATCTATTTATCACCATCACTGAAGCCATATGCTGAAAAAAAAGATTTATTCCTCTAATCCATGGTGTGTGGATAATACAAAACTGCATCCAGTCCTAAGATGCCTTAAGTGCTAAGTCCTGACCTACCTACCTTGTTGCATTTCAACTCCGTATTTTAATTTCTTATTTTTTTTAAGGATGGAAATGAAGAAAGACATCTAAGTTTTCTTGCAGCTCCTCACAATATAGTACCTACAACATTAACAGGCTGTTTTAACCCTTGTGCTGGATCATTAATCTTCAACAGGATCCAGGAAGTGTCCTCATTACATGAATAATGTAGCTTTACATTATACATACTATCTCACACCCAAGGAATAACAAAAGGGTAAGTGAGAGACAAGTAAAAGAGCAGGAGGAACAGCAGCATTAGAAAACCACCATAAATGTCTTGACAAATAAGGATAATAAACAAATTCAGAGAGCATTAGGGAGTAAAGACTACGTTTTTAAACCTTTTCCTTTGTCTTTTTTCTATCCTTCCTTTCTTTCCCTACCTTCCTGAAGTCGTAATAGTGAGGTGAGAAGAAATTAAGCATTCTCACTTAATTAAGCGAAGAGCATTTCAGGTTAATTCATTTTGTGACAGTATGGCCTTTATGGAAGCAAAGTAAATCATAGTTTTAATGATCTCCATTTTGTCTACCTTCATCTTAAAAGAAAAATTACTAAGTAGACAAACTTACTTGCAGTGACAAACATGGTATCTGAATGGGAGAATTTTATAAAGCATCGTCCTGCCACAACTGGCTTTCATAGGGTCTTTCAGGTATCTGGACCACTTTCATATTTTGTATTCTATAATGAGAGTTATGGTAAATAAAGGCATGCTGCAGTTCCAAATTCGTGTCTCTCTCACACTCCACTGCCCTTTTAGGGTTATGACTTTGGCATATCAAAATAAAAGCTAGAATAAACACCTATGCTAGCAAAAAAACAGTTGGATTCAGCTGCTAAACTGAAAGGGCAAGAAAAATCAGATTAAACAAAGCAGAACAAGTTCTGAGTATGTTTTAAGACATGAAGCATACAAGTAAAGGCACTGGCCTGGAACATTAGTTTATGTTGACACTGACTACAATGAATCCTATTTTAAAATATATGAATCAGAAATAGCTTTATAATAAGCACAACAAAACCCTTTCAGCTTAACCAATTCACTTTACCCTCTATTAAACTAATTAGTCTTATTCTTCTACTATAAAAATTGTATTGAAAGACTTTATATTCTAAAGATTAAATTCTCAAGTAGAAGAGCATATTAACACTCCAAAGACACTCCAGGGCACGTTTTTAGGAGGCCACTAAGGGATGGCTCGGGCAGATGAAGGCAGTTGGCAGTACTTACAGAGTACGTATTAACAGCCCCATGAACCACTCCCTGGCCTATCTAGCTGCTCTAGGAATTCGAGACAAAAAACTGTTATCACCAAATGAGATCATGCAAAGCTCTCCACCAGTTTTGTTCTGTTTTAATTGATCAAATTGATTAAAAAAAAAAACAACAAAAACTTCCACACATCAAATTACACATGCCACTTTCACCTACAGCAATGCAATGCAGAGTTCTTGCTTGTGTTAACAATTCCTGGCAATGTGACAGAAGAGAAATGGAAGCAAGCTGAATAAAAATGGCTGTTTTTAAATCAAAGGGATTAAAAAAAAATAAAAATACTTGTCGTGGTTTAAGCTTCTCAGCCACAAACAGTTTTGCTCACTCACTCACTTCCCCCTCTTTCTTCCCTCCGCTCCTGGAGGGATGGGAAGGAGAATCAAAAGAATGCAACTCCCACAGGTTGAGATAAGAACAGTCCGGCAACTAAAGTATAACACAAACCACCACTGCTACCACCAATAATAATAATGACAAGAGAAAAATACAAGGGAAGAGTTTTTTCTTCCCCCCCACTCCGTAAGGGGGGGGGGGGAAGAAGAATCGAAAGAACGCAACTCCCACGGGTTGAGACAAGAACAGCCCAGCAATCAAGGTACAACACAAACCACCGCTACCACCACCGATAATAACAATAACGAGAGAAATACGAGGGAAGAGGACAGAACTGCTCACCACTCGACGACCGAGCTGTGAACTAAAACCCACCCCTCTTCCGGGTTCTGGCCCCCCCAGTTCTTTTTCCTCCTGGACATGACGTGCTGTGGCATGGAATAACCTCCTTGGTCAGTTTGGATCAGGTGTCCTGCCTCTGCTTCCCCCCGGCCTCCACCCTTCCCTGGCAGAGCATGAGACTCAGCAAGTCCCTGGCCAGCCCAAACATCATCAAGCAGTAACCGAAAACACTGGTGTTATCAGCACTGTTCCCCGGCTCAAAATCAAAAACACAGCGCTGCAGCAGCTACCAAGAAGGGAAAAAAGAAAAAATGACTGCTATTGCTGAACCCAGGACAATACTCAAGATGACATGAAGGGATTTATTTTCTCTCTTTTGATTTTTGTCCCCATCTTCATGGCAGTTTTCATCCCCCACTCTCCACAAGAGATCTTCTCTTTGTTCAGTCCCCAAGACTGCTATTAGCTGGCAGGGTGAGGCTTTTTGAGACCCCTAACCAAAATATGTTCTTGTTAGAGCCGCTAAACCTAAGGCAAGGAAATGTCCATGGGACAGCTGCTCAGGGCATCACTTTCATTCAGCCTAAATACTACTTGCCAGGAAGGCTGCTATAAAAGAAAGTAAGCACTGGCATTCTCCTCCAGAATATTGACAAAATAGTTCCCTTACTCTTGGCAAACTAGCAATCTGCAGAAGTGACTGTGGTTAGACACTTGGAAAAAAAAAGAAAAAAAAAAAAAGCAACTCCAAAACCAAAAAACCAAAACTGTTTGTCAGCACATATCTGTATAGGAATATAATATGTGGATTCCTTTTTCTAGCTACCACTTTGCAGATTTTTACCCTTCTACCATTCTTTGCTTGGTCTCTGATGGTTGTGTGAAAGCTATTCAATGATAACCTGTATTCCTAGTAGCTTTCTAAGCTACATGTACTAGACATCAGTCTTTTAGGTATTTTTTGCCCTCACCCTCCCCTTCAGTATTATACATTTTAATAATTGAGCATAAGATCATAAAACTGTTCTTTGCTGTGGTCCAGTCTTGTCACTGTAATACAAGTGGATAGTGTGTAATCATCTCCAGCTGCAGATGGAAAAGTATTTTTTGTTGTTGTTATCAAGGTTATTTTAGTGTCTGGTAGTACCAAAGAGTCCAAATGAATAGAAAGGCTAAGAAATTATTTAATCTGAGAGCGGGTACCTCCTGTAATGCAAGTTACCTATAACAATTTCTCAAGACAGCATTTTTAGTGGGGACATAATGTTTGATGATCAGTAGGTCTCATATGCCAAAGTCCAGGATGTGGAGATTTAATGTGGATGTACTTGTCAATTGATAAGATGTCACTTACTGCAACAATAAAAGCTTTCACAACACCTTAGCACTAATTAAAGAGGTGGTCCTACAAATATAGTGCTAGCTGAAAATCTTCCTCTTAATCTACCTTTGAAAAGTAAAGTTAGTCAACAGGAGCAAGTTTTTGAAGTTTCAGACAGTGTTACTGCTTCGGAAAAATTCCTTATTGCTCATATTATTTCTCTTGGTTTGAGTGTTGGTGAATTCTTATTAAAGGAGTTAAAAGATCGCCAAAACCAACTTGCCTCCTTTCTGCACTCTGCTTTCTCAACAGATAAAACACAGGGTCAAAAGTACAAGTGTTGACTGCCCAACAATGGTGTTTTGACACACTGCTTTTGGAAGCAGCCAGCTTTATTGAAAGGAGAACATTTCTTTCCCATTTTACATTTGACTGTAGCTATCGATCGGAGAAGAAGAAACCACAATGTGTCTTTTGCTGGCAGTTTGAGATGAGCAGATGGGAAGTGGAAGGACCCCAGATCTTTACCTACCCCCTTCCCACTGCTTCTTTCACTACCACCATATCCCTGTCAAACTGCTCTTTTCCAGTGTTACTTCCACCAGTATCAAAGGTGGTAGATGCATAGCTGCCAGATCTAAGTGAAACAACTACTGTGAGGATGAAAAACAGGGAAGCAAGGATTCCTAAGCACTGGAAATTAATATGCTTTCAGCTGCTGTTGCATTTGAGTAAAACATTGTTGTGGTTTCACAGAGTCCCAGACTGGTTTGGTTGGAAGAGACCTTAAAGATCATTTATTTCCAACCCCCTGCCATGCACAGGGACACCTGCTACTAGACCAGGTCACTCAAAGCCCCATTCAGCCTGGCCTTGAATGCTTCCAAAGATGGGGCAGCCACAATCTCACTGGACAACCTGTGCCACTGTCTCATCACACTTATAGTAATAAATCTTTTCCTAATGCCTCATCATTCTGAACCACTTCACCTCACTGCCACTATTACCTGTATTTTTTTCCCCAGGTTTTAGACAGTTTTTAAGGGACACTATACACGTTTTGTTAGTTTTACTAGTATGCAAGGCTGGATATTGCCTTTAAGACCATCAATGTGTCTGGTGAAGTCCTTCAACCATTAAATACTTAAAAAAAAAAAAAAAAATCCAATCCAACTCACTTAAGGAAGTTGCAGTATTCCAAATACTGTTCATTATTTCAGTGATGATGGGACTGAGAAAGTCTATGGGGCAAGAGAGGGGAAGTAAAGTGAGACTACCGCAGTAACACTTAGCAGAGATCATCCAAGAAATAACTGTCTTACCAAGCACAGCAACATCTGGAAAACTTCACAAAAGCAAAAGCAAAGGCAGTGCATCAAACACATTGTAAACTTATTTACAGGTGTTGCACATAATAAGGTATCAGAGAGAGAAGAGTTGCAACAATAGTAGAGATGTCTAAGCAACAGGTTTGCAGTCCTGACCCATTTCAGTGGAGGAAGGAAACAGAGGACATGATTTTTAGTGGAAAATAGCACACTGCAAATTGGTGAGGATCTGAGCCACACAAATTTGTCTGCAGGCTTTCCTAGCCATAGCTGATCATCACCAACATGTCAGTCATCTGGCGGAAGCAGGGAAAGATACCTGCTTGGGAAACATCTAGTTGTCTACTCAGATACTTAGTTCATTTTAAGTACTTAAACTTATATTTCAGCATAGTTTCTTTCCTTTTGTTATATTCATTAAAGAAATTCAGAAGTTATTTTAAACTCGTTGGTCTTGAAGTAGGTAAGCACAAAACTGATCTTTACTTCATTTCCATCAGGAAGTTTCTCTTCAAGGCAGTTGTGCAAAGCATGTTTTTGAGCAAAAGCTAAAAAACTGAAAGAATTTTTAATTACTTAATAATAAGCATGACAAATGTAAGGCAATGTGACAGTCCAAGCAAGACTGTGTAAAGAAACACTAAGCAAGTGCAAAGATTTCACCCAGACAATTTCATGTTTCCTGACCTTAAGTTTGCTCCCCATTAGAATTCAGAGGAAACAGGAAAACAAAAGTAGGAAAATATGTCAAATAGATGTGCAAAATGCATGACAGATGACTGATGTGGTAAATAAAATATATTCTCAATTACTACAGGTTACTCATTGTATGAATATATGAAATGCGAAATAAGAACAGTGAATAAAACAGCAAAAAAATCCCATTTCAGAATGATACATGTTTTATGAAATAACCATTAATGAAGCAAGCAGGAGAGAAGAGATGCATGATACAAAGGTTTTTCTCAAAGAGAGGGCAAGTCCGATCCATAATGGTTCTGAACAGATCATTTTACCATTGTATCTTGTCTTGCACAGCAGCCAGATAGGTGAAATCCCAGAAATCCTGTATATCTTTTTCTATAAAGTTTGCAATATTTTACATTCACCTTAACCTACTTGTGTTAAGAGTTCCTTTTGTAGCTGACAAACAACCTGGCACTGCTTCCTTGGTGATTTTCGAAATCAAACATGGGAACAGCCTTATACAGCTCAATACTTACGTACTAAGGCTAACAGGGAGATCCTTCACTGTGGAAAATTAGCCATTCGGGGAGCTCTTAATCTGTAGAAGCAGCAGGTACTGAAGAAAACGCCTCCGAGAGCCTAAAAATAGCAAAGTACATTCTCTAACACTGAAGTAGCCCAAGAGAAACCTTAAGCCATAATGTCTTACTAATCTCCTCTTTATATGAATTCAGCACGGTAACATGAAGACAAGGCAGGAACTACAAAAAAGATGAGGATTTGAAGGCAGCAGTGATGAAAGTGACTGTAGCTAGGAAAAAAACAAAAAGAAAAACCCATCAATGAAGGGAATGACATAAGACTGAAGTGGATAAGGTATTTCGTATGATAGCTCAGTCTGCGTCACTCAGATCTCCAGCCCATACAGTCAAGGAGGCAAACTGAAATGCACACCAGTTACGTCCTAACTAGTACCAAATATTAAATCATAGCTGCTTAGGAAATAAAAATACACAAACTGACCATACCTAGTCCTTTTTGACCTGCCCTGGCTGCAGACAAAATTTTGGTTTCTACCATCAGGGTATATAATAAACACAGGCAGTAGAATGAAAACTGTTTCAATACTCCAGGACTGTGATTTTCTCCATGATAAAGGCAAGGTTTATCCTTTGGGAGAGATATAATTCTAGGATAACTGGAGGCCGAATCCATGGGATAATGTCCCTCAATAAATGAGAAAAAACGTTCTCCACAGAGACTCCTCTTTGTCCCTCTTTAACAAATATAAGCAAGGAGACAGAGCAATTCAAAAGTCTAAACCAAGATACTTCTGCTACACACACTTTCTCTGGGAAAAGAGTAAGACAGCAAAGAGTAACAGATGTTAGACACACTTGGAAAGTCCTCGGATACTGTGGTGATGAATGACTGTAACAACCTCTTTAGGACAGAGCAGACGGTTTATTGTCTGAAGCAGGAGATACAATTCCCCTTTGATAAGGCTTGTGTTCTGCAGTATCATACCAATGAAGTTACAACAGAGATATTGTTTTAAAAATAATTTAAAATAAGAGCTTAGAGAAAAGTTTATTCATCATACCACTGAGGCCTTTATTTTGCATAGTTTATAAAATGTATAATTGTGCTGACACACCTAATTGTCAAGCTATTCTTTTGGCAAGCTAATGTATGAGTGGGTGCCAAACAGCAGGGAATACGAAATGGAATGGAAAAATAGTTGAGATTTGGTAGTGTTCTGCCTCCCATGAAAAGTGTTCTTCCATGAAGGTATATAACATACATATATGCATGCATTGTGACTAAGAATGAGAAGAATTCATCAATCTGTTTTTTAATACTGTCTTTTATTTTTCTGCAGTTATTATCAGAATAAAATAGGATAGCAGAATTTGTTTTACTATGTTGCTTCATATTGAGTCAGATTTAGGAAACATGGACCTGAAAATCTTGTTAGAGACAAGGAGCTATGAGTCCAAGATCATAATTAAAGACTGTCGCTTTATTGTTTCTGTTCTATATTATATATGCACATATTTGTTGGTTTGCTTTGTTTTTTTCTTGAAGATAATGTTAGTGGCAGAGGTGAAATTTCTGCCTTTTTCTGAAGTAAAGCCAAACCCTCTGAACAGTCATGTGTTAAGGCAGAGTATTATTCTAAAAGGGGCTGCCTATGCTTCTTAAAACATATTACTGGAAATAAGGTAAGGTTTCTAGATGTGTTCCTTTTCAGGGTTTGCTCATTTATGTTCCACCTCATCAACCTGCCAAACCACTCTCTGGATCTGTTCTCCCCTTTGGCTCTTTCCATCACCCCTATTAGATCTATACTGGTAAACACAACAAAGCTTCTCCTTCACTCTGAGTCCAACTGGCTCAACCTGACTCCAAGCCACTTCTCCCCCTACGTCAGGTAGGACACCCTCTACCCTTTACTCACTGGGAAGGGTACCTGAGCCCCAAGGCCCACCAAACGACCCTAGGTGTTATTTGGGAGAGCACTGGCTGGCATTGGCCAGGACCACACCAAGGATCATGTTAACCGTTAGGCAACATGGCTGGTGACAGGCTGCTTCATGCCTGTGTATTCTCCATTTTACCCATTTAGATGGATTTTCATCCCATGGCCTGTGACCCCTAATCTAGACACAACTGATAGTCTCAAGTCCCACACTGATTCCCACACCAATTTTGCAGATATTTAGTAGAGGAGTAACTGACATGCACAGTAGTTGCAGTATGTATGCATATACACATGCATGTGAGTGCTCCTATACAGGCATAATGTATCAGAACCAGAAAAAATTTCGAAGAAAGCAGGTCTGACTGCCAGTCATGTATTCCAGGACCTCTGGGCTACATGCATCTGTAGTAGTGCAGAAATCAAGAGAGAGAGAGCAAGTGAACCTCTGTGAAGCCTCTACTATTCCCATTGGAGATAATGGTACTCAACGCAACATTTTCAAATCCAGTTGATTCAGCAAAGGCAAGTGGTAAACATGGATTCTAACACACCAAGCAGCAAAAAGTTTCCTCCACGTGCTGCATCTGTGAAGTGCATATGTGTGTCTGCACACGTGTGTGGGCACAGACAGGGTGTGAGGGAAAGGGAATTGCTATTCGTTTCTGCCTCTGTCGTCTGCAGGCACATTTCTGGTCTCCCCGCACAACCTCCACTGCAGTGGCGCAGCTGTAAAACCCTGTCCCCAGCCAAATACTCTGATAGCCCGTGTTTTCTGGTTCTGTGCCAAAGATGCCTCAGCCAGGGAAACAGCTCACACCTCTTCCAGCATTCTGGTTCCACAAAAGGGCCAGTTCACCCATTTTCAAAATGCACAAAAGGTTACTTGCCAAACACCCTTTCTTCTATTACTATATAGCTCTTGACAGTCATTTGTCTACACTTCCTAAAAAAAAGTATAAAAAAAGAAAAAAAAAAAGTGTCTCTCCTCCCTATTTTATTCACTTTCTGTATGTCTAATGATTTTCCCTATCTTCCTGCCCACATCTCTGCTGAAGCATACTGACTAGCAAGTAGGAATATGTATGTTCCCTATCTCTAACCTCTCTGGTTTTATGTTTTCAAAGATTTTTTTTTTTTTAGTACTAGAGAGGAACTATATTAGCATTTTGATTGCATTTTTTGCAGCATTCACAAACACATAAGTATCTGCAGAACTCATTCCTAACAAAAATACAACTTTGCGTACAGAATCGATGCCATTACCAAACAGTGTTGATTTATTATAGACAAGGTAAAGAAAAGAAATTTTTAAATACAGGGGTTTAGTGATGTCGATCAGCATTTTTTGGACTAGGTAGTTTGGGCTAGGTTGGTTTCCTTGTCTTCTCCCAGCACTTGCACTATGAGTGGTTTTCATTAGTTACTTGCATCTGTACAAAAAAGTCTTAGTTCTGTAAAACCACCCCACCTATTACTTCAGATATGACTGGTAGTCAGTGTTACATGAGCTTCTGTTTGCAAGGTTCTAGCGCCAGCAGTGCTGTAAAACTGATTACCTCTCTGGGTTACTTTGTTCTCTTTTGGGAAGATCAGGTGGAGGGATTTACTAATTCAGTCTTCCCGGTGCGTTTGTATTCATGCCAGGCCTGCTTGAGTATAATCCGTAAAAGGCTTGAAATGGATATATGTTCATCACTTAACTAATATGCTTAGAATCTATTATTTTGAAATAAAATTATAGCTACATTACCAACAGCTTTATTTTTGAAAGAGCTAGCAAATTTCTGAAAATAGAAATACAACCTTCCTCTCCAATCCAGCTAACAGCAAAATGAACATTTTCTGTTATAAAATATTTGAGTTCTATTTATAACCCGTGTAAAGAAGTGAAGCCAATTGGAGTATAGAACTGATCTGTCCAGAAGGATCTCTTATTTTTAATGATCATATCAAGCATGCTATGAGAAATAAACAATCGTACCAAATGTTCCACTGGCAACCTATTTGAATACATCTTATCATTCAGTTATTATAGAGCGATTTGGTTTGATCTCCTATGTCCAAGCTCTTAAAGCGTCTCAGTAACCGTCTCGCTCTCCTGGAAAGTAATCCCAAGCCCTGATTAAGCACCTTTGAGCTCTGTCTAGTGGAAGGGTTGAGTTAAGCACAGCTTCAATTGCAAGCGCAAAAGGAAATCCCCAGAAAAGCTTCTAAGCTGTCAGCCGGGCCCTCCAGGCAGAGGAAAGAGCTATGTACCCACTCCAGCACCTGGATAAGTACTCTTGCCACTGGAGTATTATACAGAAGGAAAGCCACTACTCAAAACCCAGCTCCTTGTTAGCAGAAAGCAAAAGCTGCCACTGCATGTTGGAATTGGGTTTGATCTTGCTGGCATGCCACGGGTGTGCTCCTATAGCCCCTTCTAGACCCAGTGATCCTTAAGAGGCTTAGACAGAAACACATCCTTTTTGGGGGGATTATAACTCAAGCAGACATGATATCCAGAGAGACTTTGAAAGGGAGAGGGCTGTTCCAGCAGTTTAGGAGCCTACAGGCTCAGGTAGCAGATGAGCAACAGGTTTCAGGACTATGCTGTCTTAACTGCTTCTTACTCAAGACCTTTGTTTTTCCATAGTCATTTTTAAAGACTTAACACTATGTACAAGTTTAAAACATACACATACTTTTAACAGAACAGCAACAAAGTTGTTTTCATCAACAATAAAAACTAATTTCCATGGTGCAAGTTTGGCAGCTGACTACAAGCTTTGTTTTAATACTACTGTGCTTGTCAGAGAAAAAAAAAGAAAAAAAAAAAAAGAAAGAAGTATTATTTTTCACACTAGCAACAGCAGGGAAAAAATTAAGCTTGTAAGAGAATACCTTTTCACCCCCCAAATCCTTACCAGCACAGATAAAACAATAGAAATTTTTATTATAGTTAGCATACTTATTAAAAGCAGTAATATACCTACACTCCAAACAGTACCATTTGTATTTGGGGCCTTCTTTTAAAAAAATCAATAATCCTCAGTCTCTTGTTGCACAAAGAGAAATTTTTTTTCATAGATTTACTTCGAAAACTATAATTGATCACAGCATCCAAAATTAATTGACGTAGTACAAAATTGTATTCTAGTAGTTCCATAACTGTTTTAAACCAAGTTCAGAGTTGCCCCTCACTATGGAAATCATGCAAATCTGCTTTAGTCACAAGAGAAAAAAAAATACCCCATGCTAGAAGAATTGTATTGGAGGATTTTAACCATATAACCACTGGCATCGTCCAGCTCAGCTGATCTATGAACATCCTTCCTTATTTGTACCATGAAAAGTCCAGCCAGCTCTCTAGGAATAAAACTTCCATTGGTAGCTAATTCATGTTGATAACTGCAGCTGTTTCATAACCAAGAACCTGGGCATTACAAGGTGTTCAAGCAAGAGTAATTCCTGACCTTTATAACTTGAATCAGAATTAGAGGAGAACAAAAAGAAAATGGGGTAAACAGGAAGGATTTAAAGAATGAGATTTGTTGATCTCTTAGAAGAGCTTTCATGCTTCACCAAAATCACCAAGAAAAATGTCCTCTCTGAATAAATGCTGGAAAGTACAACTCCTAAAAGGTGAGGATTAAAAATGACCATGGCAAGTCATGTGAACATGCGGGGGACAGGGGAAGAAAATTCAAGTTTAATTTTTGATCAGTCACTCCCCATATAAATACTCCATAACTATTTGGGAATAGTTTTTATAAATTAATACTTTTATTTGGCTTTAAACTGTGGCTGGTTAAAAATGATTTGAAGCAGAGACTGACATAGATGGGTTTCTATTCAGTGACATGAAAATGTGAAAATAAAAACATAACACCCTCAGCATTTTTCCATGGTCTGCATCAATCACCGTAGTGCAGCACCTTAGCAAGTGTGCACCCTGTAGGCACTACTC
The DNA here is from genome assembly GCA_039720435.1 of Amazona ochrocephala. Classification (NCBI taxonomy): domain Eukaryota; kingdom Metazoa; phylum Chordata; class Aves; order Psittaciformes; family Psittacidae; genus Amazona; species Amazona ochrocephala. The sequence goes on from CM077879.1 coordinate 72,666,217, forward strand.
CAAAGTTACCTGAAGGTAAGGGGATGCTTCTGCAAAAATAAAGGCAACCGGTCTGTTCCCATGAACAGTAACAGTCAGGAAAACTCTGTAGCAGGTACAGCAGGAGAGTGTCACACCCCTGCATTCTAGGTGTGCTGACAGAAGTAATATTTGTATTGTTAGGGGTTTCATTTTTTCTCCTTTAACCAACCAAACCTTCATTCTTTAGAATTTTATTTTTCAAAATGCCAGATCCCTGCCACCCCGAGTAGGAAACAGTTGTTCATCATTTTACAGTACTTTCATCTCAAAGTAAGAGCTCTGTTCAGTGCTGAATCATACTGAATGCAACACCTTTGAAAGCTGTTTGACTTCGCATGATTCCTGATGAATCATTTTCTTTCATGGCGAGCTGAAAGCCACGCTTTTGGACTGAGTTTTTAGCCATTCACATGCACTTGGATACTAAATTGCACAATTAAGCTGCTTACAAATGGAACAGCAACAGCAAAGCAGGCACTGCATAACAGTCATCTGTCACTCCAGGCACTACACTAACTCTTTTGGTATTAAGTTATGAGTGTGATGGGACTCTGCAAATAGAGTCAGACAAGTGCGAATGGGAAGCGGAAGTCCACCCCATCTGCAGCAACAGTTTCTCTTCATTTCCTCTTTTGTCAGCAAATTTTATAATGCATAATCTTGCAGCAGCCAGAAAAATTTTACCGAAGAAGGCTATATCGCCAATCAGTTTGTCCTATATTGGTATTTTCAACTTACTTATTTGGCTATTGAAAATTTCTAAGCCCATCACATTTAAGAAGCTAAAAATTGGGACTTGCAACAGGTAGTGAAAATGGATCACAGGCTTTGAAGAGGATGAAAGAGATGCTCCTGAGAATAACTGGATAGTCCTTGGGGGGGAAATAACACAGGCAAACAAAAACTCCAACAAAACCAACCAATTAACAACAACCACCACCACCACCAAAAAAAAACCAACAAAAAAAAACAAACACAAAAGAGGCCCCCAAACTTACACATTTGAGATTCCAAAAACTTGGATGAAATCAAATCTCTTTCACATTCTAATACTCTTTAGTCTTTGTCTCTCCCTCTGCATTTAATATATTTAGCATATGTTAAATATTTACCGCAATCAAGAAAAAAAAACTTTTGTATTTTACCTGCCCTTTGTAACTCAATACTTAGTTTCAAAAAAAAAAATAAATCTCAGAATCTCAGGGCCAAGACATACAGCTTTCAAAAAACAATCTTTGCTTGATTTGCATGATGAGCACTTTATCATATATATATCTGCATATATACACACATAAAATATACTTTTACAAGTCAGAATAAAAGATACTGTTTGAAAACACCCTGAAAGAAAACAAATATTTTTTCTCTCTGAAAATACATAAGCCACATGTAAAAATCAAGTTTCCTGTATGCAAAAGAAAAATACTCAGACAATATATAGCTGGAAAAAATCTTACTCTGGAAATTAGAGGCAAATATATTATTTTTTTTAAAAAACAGTCTTTCATATTCCAATGGTTCCATAATGTTAAAATGAAAAAGAAATACGCATAAGAAGGATGAGAGCTACTGACAGTCCTGCAAGCACTGCAGCTAGATAGCCATAATCGTATCTGTTCTTTCATTCTTTCCATCTGTCCACATTAATCTTTCATTCCCTCCTGCTCAGTAGCAAAGGAAGAGAGGAAAATCCCTTCTTTACCCCATGGCCTGATAGCCACTGGTACTTCCCAGGAGATGCACATTTAAACCCTCTTGGTTTGAAGCCAGGTGTCCCCTTCTGATCCGTCTTTTAACTCCTGTGCTGTTCCAAGTAGGTAAGATCCCTACCACAACCCTACAACACAATTGTGTAAGAAACGGGGTTATTCTGTGGTAGCCACACCCTGAACACAGTCAACAGCTTGGATCCCTGGGGGAGATCCAGGTGCTATCCTGATCATTTCCAAATTCAGCCCAGAAGTACATAAATGCATATGCAAAACTGTCAAGATCTCTCTTGCAATTACAAATTTAAGCATATAGAGTTATCCTGGTTATTTTCTGAAGCAGGTTTTGGGGGTATTCATGGTTGATTGGCTGGAATATTTTGGGGAGGCACTTTTAAGGGTGAGAGGTTGAGGGGTTTGGAGTATTATCATCATCACCCCTATTGTTTTCTCATCTGGAAACCTACCTGTAGTTGTTAAGTTACTCAGATGATTCCAGCTCATCTGGGAGCACTTTTGGAAGCTGAAGTCTCAATTCCTATTTCTGGACTTCATTTGCTTTGATGTACGACAGGAACACCCAGCAGCACAGACCCACAAGCAAATGCATCCTATTCTAGTCTACCTAACTGCATTACCTATTCATTTCCCACAGAGAAAGCAGGCCATAGCAATGCTGGAAGCAAAGATATTATGAGCAAACACTCCTGTTACACAGAGCTGCGGTTTAGTTTTTAAGGGGTTTAATTTTATCATTAAAAATACCATTACTTACAAATCTAACAGCACTGAGCACGCATCTACCGCAGTGCAGTGGGCAGATGACACACCCCCATCCAAATTACTCTTCCAGTGGTTGAAACGTGCAATAGTCTGAAGTCAAAGACTGAACTATGGCCCTTGATTAAAACCTCAGAGCTTTAATCCATCTCCCAGATCCATATATCTTGATAACAGAGAAGTAGTATCTCTCCACCACACCCTTATTTCTCCCACGCATGCCCATGGTACTTGGGAAAGGGAGATTTGCTTCCATAATCCCAATGCATTTGTGCTGGCCTCCCTTAAATTTCCTAATTTTTGTATACTGCAAAGTTCTATACTGCAAAACCCATCTATTAATTATATTCACAGCACATGAGAAAACTCGGTGAAAGTCATACCTACATTCAGCATGGCATATCAAAAAAAAAAATGTTGAAGAGGATCCACCTTCACGAACATTTAAGGAAGGTTTTCTGATGGGTTGGTGGAGGACTTCCAAAACAGCTCTCACACTGAGTGCTTTCAAGTCATGCTCAAGTGAGGAGGACTTAGAGGCCTCTCGTAATTATGCCAAAACCAACACACACCAGAAAGCACGTAATCACTTTGTTAGCAGGGATAATTACCATAAGGAACCACAGTTCAGTGTTTTCCAGCATACCTCCTTGGTATAAACTCTGCTGTCAACTTTTCTCCTCACTGAACATCACTGTTAAGCAGATGTCATTTGTTATAGTATTAACAAAGATCAGGACCTAAATGCCATTTCAGAAAGACCTTGGATATTTGATAACAACAGTCACCTACTAAAATATCATTTTTTCCGTTAATATTTTTTATGATTCAAAACAAAGAAAAATTCAGACGGATTTTATCCTTCAATGCTTTATAATCATCTACCATCCTCAAAAGCCTGGTTATGCACTGAACACTCCAAATAAACTGCAAATGCATAAGTAATCCATGCTTGAATTCACTTAGTCACCCTGCTTTTCAAGAGCCCACAAGAAAGCAGAGCTATTTGGAAATGTGCTAGTATGTGGAAGTCTGACATTGCTGACATTTTGGGTATCCCACCCAGAACAATGAAGACCAGAAGAGACAGGAACAAAAGCCGCTTAAGAATTTTTTTTTTTAATATACTGAAAAGTTACATGGGAGGGGAAAAAAAAAAAAAAAACCAAACCAAAAACCAGAAGCATTTGCTTTCTTTTCCAAATACTTCTCATAAGCAAGCTGTAACATATGCTAGGTACCTAAAGAACTGAAAATCAAAATGCTTTTCACTTCTCTTTCTAAATATGCTGATCACTGTTTAGGTCTTCATTTCCATTTGTGCAAGCCTGAGTGCCAATACAAAAAGTAATACCATATGTCAAAATAAAGATTTGGAGAAAAGAGGCAGGGGGGATCCATCATTAAGTTCAGTTGTGCAGATTTTTCTTAGACCTACTTGGATAATTATGAACATTCCTGTGACTGGCCAGCACACAGAAGAAACAACACATCTCAGGCAAGTTCCTGAAGTCAGACGTAATTTTGAATTGACTCTGTTGGTGCCATTATTTCAAACAGAGCACTCAAAAAAGAAGTGAAGTACAGAGGGGTGCTCACCTTCTCAGAAAAATATGCAAGCTGAATTGTCTCTTCCTCCCAAGCTGCAGACTACAAGAGACAGCAATATCTGCAAAATCATTCCAAATTTAAAATCAGGTGGTTTTTAATATCTCATTTGGATAGCTCATTTATTAAAGTCAATACACTTTTAACTGCTAAATATTTTGGGTTTTCTCACTGGAGATTTTGTTTCTAAGTGAAAAAAAATGTCACTCATTGACCCTGATGCTTATATTCACGTACTCCCCAGCACTAGAAGGCATGTCCCTACCTGCTCTGGCTGGAAATCAGGTGCTCAGATGCTCGTACCTAATCAGCCTACCTATCCTACCCTTGGATACTGAGGAGCACAAGGGTGCCTGCACCAAGCCCTGCTTAGTGCAAATGCCTGCAGGTCTGGGAGACTCTCTCTGTCCCCTGTTGGAGTCTACTGGGATGGCTTTCCTTCCCGATACCCATCAGGATTTCATTGCTGCCTTCTTCCTGGGTATCCTGAAAAACAGCACAAAGCAATCAGTGCTCAGGACTTACAGACCAGCTGATATGGGTTCCAATAGCTCCTGCCACTCTGCCAGCCCTTCTCCAGGATCTTCTCCCCTGTGGCTTCCGCACTTGTCCATACTCATCATCCCTGAGCTAGTACTTCTTGCAAGAGAAGCTCTTGGAATAATCTAATGTAAAGAGAAGGGTAGGTATTGACACCCATTTTACCCATCCCTGCTATCCAACTAACGCTTGCTATCATCTGGAAACAGCTAAGTTCGTTTATAAATAGCCTTGATTTAATTGGTACATCTGTTTCCATTTTACTTGCAAGCTCAAATGTACACTTTAAAAAGTGTATTTAAATATCACACTCCAACTCTTCCTTCTGGAAGCACACAAATCCCCCATTAGTCCTTTTGTTTGTGTACAGTTCCAAATATTGCTGCTTTTTCCCCACATACTTTTATATATACATACACCTAAAGGACAAGCAGTGCCTTCAATTTAATAGTCTTCTGATCCAACTTTTTGTTTAGAATACCTACTGATAAGCTTTCCTTCCAGAGGTAGTTTACAACAGACGAAAAAAGCAGTATCATTTCATTAAAAAAAAGTTATCTTATTGAACTTCAGAACCTGCTGCATAGCCAAGAGCACAGATATCTCTGCTACCAAGTGCTCCCACGCCCCAGCGTGTGTGCTGGTCATTTCTCAGCTCCTTGTCAGAAGACATCCTGGACATGAACCAGCTCTCCTTTTCTGGAAGTGCAACCACATGTTGTCATGGTTTAAGCTTCTATAAACCCATACAGTCGCTCTCTCACTCACTCCACACTCTTTCTTCCCTCTGCTCCTGGAGGGATGGGAAGGAGAATAGAAAGAATGCAACTCCCACAGGTTGAGATAAGAACAGTTTAGTAACTAAGGTATAACACAAACCACTACTGCTACCACCAATAATAATAATGACAAGAGAAAATACAAGGGAAAAGAATACAATTTCTCACCACCCAATATCAAGCCCGAGCAAGCAGTGCACCCCCCACCGTGCACCCCCACCACCCTTCCGGGTCTCCGTTCTTCGTTTCTACATCCTGGACATGACGTGCTGTGGTATGGAATAATCTCTTTGGTTAGTCTGGGTCAGGTGTCCTGTCTCTCCTTCCTCCCGGCTTCCCCTTCTCCCTGGCAGAGCATGAGACTCACAAAGTCCTTGGCCAGCCTAAACATCACCAAGCAGTAACTGAAAACACTGGTGTTATCAGCGCTGTTCCCAGGCCCAAAATCAAAAACACAGTGCTGCACCAGCTACCAAGAAGGAGAAAAATGACTGCTGCTGCTGAACCCAGGACATTCCACCCCTTATTCCATACCATTCACGTCACACTCAGATCCTACATTTTCAATATACCATAACATGTATATTTATACATACACACACACACACAAAAAGGGAGAGAGATCATCCCTTAGTGTATGGACCAGGCCCTTTAAAGCTGCTGAGTCCATCTGGTCCATGATGTCAGGCTTCATCTCTTGTAACAGTCTTTCAGAGCAGGAGGCTGTGTGCAGTGTTCACACTCGTGAATAACCTGGGCAATAATGTCCATTGCTAAGTCCACCCCTCGATCATGAGTCCATCTGTATGTTGCATCTCTGCCCTGATGGCCTGAAGTGTCATGGGCCCACCAGGCTTAAAATAATTCACCCTCCCCTCCAGCAGTTTCTGCAGCTTGTTGTTGGGGACTCCATACAGCTGCCTTCCATCTCCGATGCTTCCAAAGCACTGGAGGGGACCAGTGAACTAGATACTCGCTCATACTGTCCCACAGACCCTGCTGCTCATGACTGTCCAGCCCCAGGGAAAATCTCTTGGTCACCCTGCATGTTAGTCTAACCCCAGACAAGGCCCAAACCTGACTCTGCTTAACTCTCGGGACCAGACAAAATGGTTGTGGGTAAAACACACTCTGTATGCATGCCAACATGGTGATTCCCATCACAATCAGCAGGCAGGTCTCAAGGGTACCCAAAGGCCATTTAAAACCTTCAGAGATCTCAAATGACGCTGCTGTACTTGTCACTGGGGCTGGTGTAGCTGCTGCGCTTGCCGGCTCTCTCACCACCAGCTGCTCTTTGTCCGAGTCCAGATCTTCCTCCTCTGCCTTGCTGGGAAGTGCTGCGTGGTCTCCTGCATCCTCCTGGGGCTCGGGCTCTCGGTGCTCTGCGGCCGGCTGCCGGGGAATGCTCTCGGCTGCTGCGGGGCTGGGCTCGGCTGCAGGGCTCCGCTCCTTTGTCGCCTCCTCCTGTTGCTCGGCAGCTGCCGGGATGGGCTTTTGGGCGGGGCTCACCCCCTCTGCCGCCTCCTCTCGCTGCTCGGCAGCTGCGGGGCTCGGCTCCTGGTCCCCGGGGTTGTGCTCCCGCGCCGTTTCGGCCGCCGGCGGCTCCCGGTGCGGCCCCCCCCTCGGCTCCCCACAGCCTCGGGAAGACAGAGGCAAGGCCGAGGGCCAGGACGGTGAAGAGCAGCCAAGCTGCCAGGTACAAGTCCACGTCCACGTCCACGTCCGCCCCCCCCGCTTCTCGAGCCCGCCCATATCACAAGCCATTCCAATAAAGTACACTGAAACAAGAACCTTAGCCCAAAACCCATATCCGAATGCTGAGATAATAAATACCGGCTGTAAGTAAGGTACAACAGGCTGAAACCATGAAAACCAGAGCAACAACTTTGAGAGCCAATAAATCAGCATTGTGACGAGTGGCTATTAATCCTGTCGTTATCTCAACCCTTCGTGCCCCACTTTGGGCGCCAAAAAGAACTGTCATGGTTTAAGCTTCTATAAACCCATACAGTCGCTCTCTCACTCACTCCCCACTCTTTCTTCCCTCTGCTCCTGGAGGGATGGGAAGGAGAATAGAAAGAATGCAACTCCCACAGGTTGAGATAAGAACAGTTTAGTGACTAAGGTATAACACAAACCACTACTGCTACCACCAATAATAATAATGACAAGAGAAAATACAAGGGAAAAGAATACAATTTCTCACTACCCAATATCAAGCCCGAGCAAGCAGTGCACACCCCACCGTGCACCCCTACCACCTTTCCGGGTCTCTGTCCTTTGTTTCTACATCCTGGACATGACATGCTGTGGTATGGAATAATCTCTTTGGTTAGTCTGGGTCAGCTGCCCTGTCTCTCCTTCCTCCCAGCTTCCCCTCCTCCCTGGCAGAGCATGAGACTCACAAAGTCCTTGGCCAGCCTAAACATCACCAAGCAGTAACTGAAAACACTGGTGTTATCAGCACTGTTCCCAGGCCCAAAATCAAAAACACAGTGCTGCACCAGCTACCAAGAAGGAGAAAAATGACTGCTGCTGCTGAACCCAGGACACATGTGAATAATGAAAAGGAATCACAAAATGTGTTAAGTGAGGTCCTTTCTCAAAATGATAAATATATGATGACATCGAATGTTCTGTGGCATGCATCTACCCTGAAGTCTTGAGCCCTTGGGCTCTCCAAGACAATGTTCATCATGTCATAATGCTGGACAACTGCTGTACTGAGGATGCAACCAATTCAGCAAAACATGACAAAGAGAAGATGGACAACTCAACTCAGTTAAGCTTCTATGTAGAAGACCATCTGATTATTTTCACTTATTCCTGTACTTCTGTATTAAGTATCTCACTGCAGCAAACTGCAAGCCTCGAGAAAAACACTCCTATTTCATATTATAATCTTATCAGCATCTCTAAATTCCAGTGATATCTAAGAAAAATCAGCAGATACAGGAATGACATATTGCCAAAAGGATAGTTTCTGAATTTTAAAATGGTTTATGCTGCTCTTTAATATTACCCTAGTTGCTCTGTACTTATAAAACCAGCTGAATTCAGTCTTAATGGCTATTCAGTCCTTCTCAGGCAAGGAAGCAGCATTCAAGACATCTGTATTTCTACAAGTGTTCTACTATGCTATGTCTACTTGCAAAGACAAGGTGTCAGGAAATAATGTGTTTCCTCCATTTAACTTTTAATACACCCTTATCACAGAAGTTCTCAGATTTCACTTCCCTTGAACAAGAACTACACATCTTAAAGTGCTTTTTCTTTTTAGCTGCCCACTACTTTGGCATTCATGGTAAAAAACTCCACCATCCACCTACTCCTGCTTCTCCTTATATTTACAGCATCAATAGGACACTAGAAAGACCAGCAGCATTCACATAGAATCATAGAACAGTTAAGGTGGGAAAGGACCTTAAGATAATCTAATTCCAACCCCCTTGCCATGGGCAGTGATACCTCACAATAAACCATGTCACCCAAGGCTCTGTCCAACCCAGACTTGAACACCGCAAGCGATGGAGCATTCACAACCTCCCTGGGCAACCCATTCCAGTGCCTCACCACCCTTACGGTAAAGAACTTCCTCCTCATATCCCATCTACACCTCTCCTGTTGAAGTTTTAACCCATTACCCCTTGTCCTCTCACTACAGTCCCTCATGAAGAGTCCATCCCCAGCATCCCTATAGGCCCCCTTCAGGTATTGGAAGGCTGCTATGAGGCCTCCACGCAGCCTTCTCTTCTCCAGGCTGAACAGCCCCAACTTTCTCAGCCTGTCTTCATACGGGAGGTGCTCCAGTCCCCTGATCACCCTCATGGCCCTCCTCTGCACTTGTTCCAACAGTTCCATGTCCTTATGTTGAGGACACCAGAACTATAAACAATACTCAAGTGAGTTCTCATGAGAGCAGAGTAGAGGGGCAGGAGCACCTCCCTCAACCTGCTGGTCACGATCATTTTGATGCAGCCCGGATACGGTTGGCTTTCTGGACTGCGAGCGCACGTTCCCAGCTCATGTTCATTTTTCCATCAACCGACACCCCCAACTCCTTCTCTGCAGGGCTGCTCTGAATCTCTTCCCTGCCCAACATGTAGCTGCGCCTGGGATTGTTCTGACCCAGGTGTAGGACTTTGCACTTAGCATGGTTAAACTTCATCAGGTTGGCATCAGCCCACCTCACAAGCGTGTCAAGGTCCCTCTGGATGGCATTCCTTCCCTCCAGCGTATCAACTGAACCACACAGATTGATGTCATCAGCAAACCCGCTGAGGGTGCAGTCAATCCCACTATCCATGTCACCAACAAAGATGTTGAGAAAGACCAGTCCCAACACTGATCCCTGGGGGACACCACTCGTTACTGGTCCCCAGCGGGACATTCAGCCATTGAGCACTACTCTTTGTGTGTGGCCATCCAGCCAGTTCTTTATCCAACGAGTGGTCCACCTAACAAATTGATGTCTCTCCAACTTAGAGAGAAGGACCTCATGGGAGACAGTGTCAAAAGCTTTTTACAAGTCCAGGTAGATGATATCAACAGCTCTACGCCTGTCCATCAGTTCCGTAGCCCCTTCATAGAAGGTCACCAGACTGGTCAGGAAGGATTTCCCCTTAGTGAAGCCATGCTGGCTGTCACCAACCACCTTGTTGGTTTTCATGTGCCTCAGCATGCCTTCCAGGAGAATCCGCTCCAAGATTTTGCCAGGCACAGAGGTGAGGCTGACTGGTCTGTAGTTCCCTGGCTCATCCATTTTTCCTTTCTTGAGAATGGGGGTTTTATTCCCCTTTTTCCAGTCATTGGGAATTTCACCTGACTGCCATGATTTTTCCAACATGATGGACAGTGGCTGTCATGGGTTCAGCAGTGGCAGTCTTTTTTCTCCTTCTTGGTAGCTGGTGCAGGAGCTTGTTTTTGATTTTGGGCCTGGGAACAGCACTGATAACACCAGTGTTTTCAGTTACTGCTTGGTAACGTCTTGATCTGACCAAGGACTTGCTGAGTCTCATGCTCTGCCAGGGAGGAGGGGAAGCCCGGAGGAAGGAGAGACAGGACACCTGACCCAAACTGACCAAAGAGGTTATTCCATACCACAGCACGTCATGTCCAGGATGTAGAAACGAGGGGCAGAGACCTGGAAGGGTGGAGGTGCACTGCTTGGTTGAGCTGGGGATTGGTTTTGAGCAATTGTATTCTTTCCTTGTATTTGCCATGTCATTATTATTATTGGTGGTAGCAGTAATGGTTTGCGTTTTACCTTCGTTACTAAACTGTTCTTATCTCAATCTGTGGGAGTTGCATTCTTTTGATTCTCCTCTCCATTCTCCCGGGACTGGGGGAAGAAAGATGGGGGAGTGAGTGAGAGAGCGACTGCATGAGTTATAGAAGCTTAAACCACAACAGTGGCTTAGCAACTTCATTTACCAGCTCCTTAAGGACCCGCAGATGGATTTCATCAGGTCCCATGGACTTGTATACATTCGGGTTCCTAAGATGGTCTTGAACCAGATCCTCTCCTACAGTGGGCCTAAGGTCTTCATTCTCACAGTCCCTGAGTCTGCCTTCCAAGACTTGGGTGGTATGGTCAGAGCATTTGCCAGTGAAGACTCAGGCAAAGAAGTCATTAAGAACTTCAGCCTTCTCCAAGTCCAGGGTAGCCAGTTCTCCCAATAGCTTCCGAAGTGGCCCCACGTTGTTCCTATTCTGTCTTTTGTTCACAATGTACCTACAGAATCCCTTCCTGTTATCCTTAACATCCCTAACCAAGTTTAATTCTGAGTGGGCCTTAGCTTTCCTAACCTGGTCCTAGCTTCCCTGTATTCTTCCCAGGCCACCTGCCCTTGCTTCTACCTTTTATAAGCATTTTTTTCCCTCTAAGTTTTCTCAGCAACTCCTTATCCATCCAAGGAGGTCTCATGGCCCTCCTGCTGCACTTCCTTCTAGTTGGGATGCATCGCTCCTGAGCTTGCAGCGGGTGAGCCTTGAATAGCAACCAACAGTCTTGGGCCCCCCTGCCCTCTAGGGCTGTATCCCATGGAACCTTACTGAGCAGGTTCCTGAAGAGGCCAAAGTCTGCTCTCTTGAAGACCAGGGCAGTGAGCTTGCTGCACACTCTTCTCACTGTCCTGAGGATCTTGAACTCAACCATCTCATGATCGCTGCAATCAAGGCTGCCCTGGAGAGTCACATTTCCAACCAGGCCCTCCCTGTTGGTGAGCATGAGGTCAAGAATGGCACTTCTCCTTGTTGGCTCCTCAATTACTTGCAGAAGGAAGTTGTCTTCCACACAATCGAGGAACCTTCTGGATTGCTTGTGCCGGGCCGTACCATCCCTCCAACAGATATCAGGGTGGTTGAAGTCTACCGTGAGAACAAGGGCCTGCGAGCATGCGGCTGTTCCTATCTGTCTATAGAGCACTTCCTCCATAGAGTCCTCTTGATCAGGTGGTCTGTAACAGACCCCCACAGTAATGGCCCCCACAACTGGCCCTGAGCCACAAACTCTGTCTCTGCTCACCTGTCCCCAGACAGAGTTCCATACTCTCCAGCCTATCCATAACATAAATAGCAACTCCCCCTCCCTGTCTGCTGGACCTGTCTTTCATAAAGAGCCTGCAAGCTTCCATTCCAACACTCCAGTCATCGGAGCTTCCTCACCATGTTGCTGTGATGCCTATGATATCATACCCCCGTAGACATGCTGTGGAATAATTATGAAATGTGGGATAATTAGGAATTAAACTTATATTTGAAATGCAGCATTGTCCACATGTAAGGGAAAAACGGACTTTCAAGGCCTGTCAGGGCGAGATGCAGCCACACCTGGTATGCCAGGAATGTGCACTCCGCAGCAGTTCCTGTGGCAACACAGACGGAGGGTAGAGCGAGGTGGAGATCTCGCGGGTACGCTTTGTCCTAACTTCAGCAAAAGGATGGGAACGAGATGGTGCAAGAAGTTGATAAGCTGCATACTTGCTACCCTGAGCCAGCAGCCTGTCATCTTTTGACAGAATGCCGTCCTCAGTGTGAACTTTGCTTCATTATAATGTCATTATAATGCATCTACATGCTAAAATACACATCCATCTCCAATGCGACCCCCCTCCAAAATGAGACCACCCCTCTCTGAGCATGCACTCTGAATTTGCGGTGTCATATACCTTTAAATCGAAGAGAGAGAGATTTGTACCAATAGTAATAAAGGTATGTATGACTAGAGTCACTCAAGCTCCACCTTGAAGGTGAAAATAATATAAAATGACCCAAGAGAGAGGGGATATTTGGGGAAGATACAATCGTGGAAGATAACATCAACAAACTCCTGGGACCGGTCAACAGGCTGGACCTCTCTTCCCCCCCCATAGGGACGCCTGTGGGTAAGACTTGCACTGTATTCAGGGCTTCCCCAGGAAAACTGAGAATCTCTATAGAGTTACTTTTACTGTCACCTGTATATTTTAGAGCCGGGCTGTGTTAACTTTATCGAGCGCTTGTATCCATGCAACTATTATTCGCACATGCTTTTGCAGACAGTATTTATCACTGGCAATCCGTAAGAACCTGTATCTATTTTATCAGTAAACTAATTTTCTCACTGAACGCGATCCCATTTCTAGTTGTGGTGCACTATCGGTGAATCTGGATCAGTAAGGCTTGAAATAGCAAATGCGGCTGGACTGATAGTTGCAGCTGATTGGACTGGACAGTGTGGTACACTATCAGTGAATCCAGATCAGTAAGGTTCGAAATAGCGAACGCGGCCAGACTGGTAGTTGCATATTGGAACCATTTCCTGTCCTTCCTCTAATAAAGCAAGGGGTTTGTTTCCCACTGTTGGTGAATCCGGATCAATACGGTTCGAAACAGCGAACACGGCCGGACTGGTAGTTACATATTGGAGAATAAAACAAGGGGCTTATTGTCCTCCATTTTAAAGTAACACATGCACACATCCCTAATTCCTTGTTTGTTCCCCATGCTACAGGCGTTTGTATAGAGGCTCTGAGCCGAGCTCCAAATGAAGCTGGCTCATTGGCTGGAGCAGCTGGAATATCTCTACATTGCTCTGAGCATTTATTATAGGTGCTGGCAACTGACTGGGTGTGTTGGGATGGAATGATGCCCCCTCCCCCAACATATCTACTTTAAAGCTTTCTTGACCAGCCTGGCAGGCCTCCTACCAAAACCGCTCTTCCCCTTTGCTGTCAGACCAGCTCCAACAGCTCCCAGTAGACCTGGCCTCCCAAATCCAGTCCCCTGCTCCAAATATCCAAACCCCTGGCTATGGCACCACCCTTCTAACCATTTATTAACCTGCCAAATCCACCTAGCCTTTTTAAGGTCCTCCCCTTTATCTTGGAGAATTGATGAAAAGACTATCTGAGCTCCAGAGCCCCTAACCACCTCTCCCAGAGCTCTACAGTCCTTCTTTATGGTCTCCAGGCTACTGCTATCTATATCAGTAGCACTCACATGGACTACTGGAAGTGGGTAATAGCCAGTGGGACTCACTAGAGCAGGCAGCCGCTCTGCAACTTCCCTGATCCAAGTCCCTGTAGGCAGCTCATCTCCCTTGAGCTGGGGTCAGGCCGACAGATGGATGCCTCTGTTCTTTTCAAAGTAGAGTCCCCTACTATTATACCCGCTGCTTTTTCCTGGCAGCACCAGTAGTGATCTTCTTTACCAGTGCATCAGCCGGCTGTTCGTGGTGCGAGTGTGTTTCCTCATTAGCTCCCTGCAGAACCACGAAGATAAATCTGCCTAGCTGTGAAGCAATTCTGGGTGGGGACAGCAGATTTAGGAAGAAGCCCCTGCTTTTAATTGTCCTCTTCCTTCTTTTCTTGTTGATTTTTTTTACTTATTAGTTCCCAGTTTCATGGGTTAGCGGCCTCTTTCTTTCCTCTGTGGGCTATGATGGACCCTTGAGGTCCCTGCACAGTTTGGGCCTGAAGCAAGCAGTGTTGCTTCCTCTCATCTTCCCCGACATATTTCAGCCTATTGACAGCGTCCTGCAGCTCAGCCACCTGCTGCAGGAGGACCTCCACCAGGGAGCACCGAGTGCAGCCCTGTCATTGTGCACCCTCGCCTCAGGAGAGCAGTGCAGGCGCTCTCTACGCCCCGAGCTCTGCACTGCAGCCTCCCCTCTCATCAGCTCTGTCTGGGTGCCTACACTGGCCATCGCCACGGGCGCCAGGGCAGACCTCCCAGACCCGGCCCTGGTCTTAAGGCAAGTGCTCACTATCCCGCTCACCTGCCTGCTCGCCCTTCCTGCGCGACCTTCCATGGCATGCCCTGGCCTTTTGCGCTCCCTGGGGCATGTTTTTAACCAGTCAGGGCTGGTGCCGCTCCTGCTGGTGCCATCCCCTGCGAGTCTGCTGAGGTGCCGGCTTCTGGGCGAATCCTGTCGAGGTCTTGAGGCTCACTCGGTGACTCTCTCCACTCTGAGTTGAGGCTCCTGGATGCTGAGCTGTTGAAGGCTTCCTCTCTCAAGCTACTCACCTCTAAGAATGAATGTGTACGCTGATATAGAGCATGTTTCAGCTGTGTAGGTTTACCGATCTACTGTCTATTCTCAGTTGTTGACAGCTTTATTTAGTTCTAACCATTTAGAAAGGGATCAAAAGAATAGTATCTTCCAGGGGAGCAAGCATTCCACAGTCAAGTACCCAAGGCCTCTCCCTCCCAGCTTGTACTCAAATTGTACAGCCAAAATTTCTTAAGAGTTACAAGACTGGCTTTGTTTGGAGGCTGTTTGTTCTCTTTTGCTTTGCTGAAAATGGCAGCTTAGTGGGGTTGCCCAGAGGACAACTTCTCAGGGGACACTAGAGTTGCATTGTTGCCCTGTGGAAGTTGGTCAGAATAGTCAGTTTAGGCAAAATGCATTTTTTAAGCAGATTAATTTTACGAAGGAAGCTCCTATGCTTTCTAAATGACCTAATTCAAATTTAGTGACTTTTACTGAACTGTTAAGTAAAAGGTAGTGGCTCTCTCACCTGTGCTGCGATGATGCAAGGAGATCCATGTTCAAATTTCCAGCCAACTTTTCCATAACATTCTTGAAAAGCAGGTTTGAAAGACAAATGCAGTGTTGTTTATTTACCTTTACAGGCACCACCAAATTAATATTTATACAAATGATCTTGCAGCTGCTCTCCAGTTAGGGAGCTCTGCGAGTTTCCAGAGTAGGTTGTTCCTGCCCCAAAAAATTAAGTAACACCTCTGTATCTGTCCCTTACTAAGTATTTGGTCTATTTTAGTGCCAAGGATTGTGTCTCTGCAATCTTTCATCAACTAATCTGAAAACTTCATTAAATAACATTCCCTTTGCAATAGCCTCTTAAAAAGCCATGCTTATAAAATTCCTGGAGGGTTTCTTTTTTGTTTCTTTGGTTGGGTTTTTGCTCAATGATTGATTTAATGACTGAGCTTCGTATTTGTCTCTTTGTTTTCTACTGCTTTCAGGCCTCCATTTTCCAAGATTCACGAGCCCTTAATGTTCGTTCAGCCCACATTTCCTTCCAGCTTCCCATTCTTCAGAGTTTTTATTTCCCTCAGCACAGAAGCAGATCTAAGCATCTCCATTACTGATATCTTCCCACCTGTGAAACAATGGGCATCTTGGATATCTGCTAAGAACTTTGTGGATTGTATGATCTGCTCTAATGTTTATGGAAAATAGATTGAAATGATTAAATATTTTAAAATTAAGAAGTAGAGCTAATGTGTCACTGTTGTTTGTTGGAAACATTTGTTTGTCTCTACATTTGTAGATTTGTATCTAGTTCCCAGATATTTACCATAATGCAATAAAGCCTCCATGACCTAATTTATTAACACAGTGTTTTGAAAACAACTAGTCAAAATAATACCATTGAAGTGATTTTTAACATTTGTTCTAATATTAGCGATCTTTCTGTTTGTTAGGAATGTTATCAATTTGTTAGTGCTTTACTCAAAAGACAGGTAAGAAGTACTAAATTCCACAGTACATCAGTTTTCTGAATAAGAGAGAACACATTAATACACGTGTGTAGGGTGCCTTGCACGACAACAGAATTTTTGGGATGTTCTTTCCTGAAAATACTTCAGTAATTTAGCTTTCTGATACATGAACCTTATTTTAATCTTTTCTACTATAATACTACTTTATTTTTCCTCTTAAAAAAACACATTCTTTTGTTTCTGGAGAGTTAATAAAATATTGCAGGATGTGCCATATGCTTGCAATCACTGAATATACAACTAAGGATATTTAAATACCTTGAAATGTCTGGTACCCCATAAGTTTCCCTCCTGCCCCAAGTATCATACAGTTTCATCAAGAAGCTCAAGTTACAGAGCTCTTTGAAAGGTACGTATAATTTAAACAATTCTGATTACTCCGACAGTATCAAGAAACATTTTTGCAAAGTCTGCAGTTGCTTAGGGAAATGTCAACAGTTTTGTCTCATGGGAGGAGATTGTTTAGGACTAAGCATCAAAAAAACCCAAAAAAAAACGAACAATAAAATACTGAAGGAATCTTATAAAACATACATTAAACTCACTGGGCTAAACAAAGGCAAGTTTTGAGTTTGTCCTGTTATGCATCACTTATTCATTACTGAATAAACAGAGCCTAAGCAATTGCCAGAAATGCACTTGATCAAATTTTGTGCATATTACTTTGCTGTAATTCTAGGAGAAACAAATAAAGGAATTATTTGTCTCCTTTAACTCCTTTATACACAGACGCTAACATAAATGAAGTGAATAAAAACCAGCCTAACGTCATACAATTGGTGAAGAAGGATCTTTCAGTTCATATCAGGAAATATTTGTAGAAATAGAATGGAGGTGAAGCATTTCACATTAGTAATAGCGGAATTGTCACATAGTTATTTTTTAGCCTGACAAGAGAAGAGTTATTAAATATTTTAGCCAATACAGAGTCTATTTTATTCACAAGTCATTTTAGCAACTATCCAGCAAATATGTCACTGCTCAAAAACCAAAAAGCAACAATGAACCAGGAGTGGGTAATAATATGAAGAAAGAGGTATGCCAAGTGACAGGCACCCTGTCTGGCTGTCTCAGTGTCTCACTTTTTGATGTTTAACAAACCCTGTTCTTCACAATTATGCAATGCTGGCTGTCAACTGTCCCTAACCCAAGTGGCAAACAACTTAATGTAATTAATGTAATTACACTAATATTTACATTAATGTGTAATTAATGGAAGGTGCCTATTTAATTACAGTGAAGATCTGATTTGCAATACTTGCAGGGAACATTGTAAGTTAAGATGTTCTGGGAGGAATTCTTCTTGTTAGGTGCACTAACTTGATGATATCATCAAGCTACATGATGGAACAAAGGTCTCAGGTGACAGCAACTGGCTTCCTGATCATGTGTGATCAAGTGAGACGTCACATTGCTAGGTGTTAGGTTGCCACCCCACATGCACTTCAATCTTCTTTCCTTCAAAGAGGAGGAGGGGTTTAGGTTTGCAGATAGTGCAGATCCATGTAGCAACATCCATTTTAATTAACTAATTATTATCTACCCTTAATTTCTGTGAAAGGTCATTTTTTCCCAAACCATTATTAATATATAATATTTTCTGCTGTTCGCAAAGTGTTTTACTTCAGAACTTCAGAAATACAATAAAGGATATTTTGTCAAATTCTCATGTGATTTCATAATTGAGAAATGTCAAATATGAAGAGTTGAAGTAGTACCTGAAATGTAAGATTTGCAGGTATTGCCTCTGTCTCTTCCTTGACTACAAGTATGATCACATTAGAAAACTGTATTCTGGGTATCACTTCTCTGTTGAGTGCCTGCTTAAGAAGGCTGATACATCCATGCCAGCAGGATGTTTTGTGTAAGCCAGACTAGTTTAACTCTTATTCTCTGCAATTCTTTTAAGCTTGCCATGTAACATTTCTTCCTTAGTGAATATAGTTTAAAAAAACTAGTTATAGGGCAGCACTATTACAAGTGGACAGGTGAATTTCTAGAGTATTTTGTAAGAGTGTTGACATGTTTCATTTGTGTTTGATGATCAGTTACTCATACATGGGAACAATTTTGCTGCGAATCTGTACTATGCAGTAGTTAGTGCACAACTGCACCTAAAATCAATGTTGCAAATATAGATCTCAGCATACAAGCATCATGCTCCTTTGAATGTAATTACTGGATGATTTGTATCTACTCAGAGGTACACCGCAAACTCTTGCTCCTTTCCCTCATTTTACTACACCAAAATAACAGAAAAAAAGACACTGAGGATTCTCAAACCCATTGATTTATCTCATTAGGTCTGGGAAAACGATCTGCTGGGCATGCAAAGGTCAGGATGGAAGAGATGCCAGAAGTAGCATGGGCAACATACAAAGAAACAGTTTTTCTTCTTTGCTACCATTATAAGTACATGGGTAGAAGCCTTTAATAGCTGGAAGCAACATCAAGCAGTTCATGTATTTCTGGACTACTGTACTGGTAGACCAAAATACTGGAAAAAATTCACTGATCTTCTGTCTGGAGGGTTGTGCAATATGCCAGTGCTACTGTTGGTGGAGAAAGAGCAAAAAAGAGAGCACCAGGTCCATATAGAGAACTATCAAGAGAGAGGGGTTTATATCAGTCAGCTGGTAGAAGGACTCGAGGAGGAGTATGGGACAAAACACTGCAAATTGAGACAACAGAATCACTATTCCTAAAATCTGTGCAGCTTGTATAGGAGTTCAAATGAGCTGTTTTCAAAAGTAATAAAATAGAAGAAGGGGTAAGGGTTCAGTCATCCCTTTTACATGCTATTGTTAAATTTTTTACTCTGCCACTAAAGCAATTATCACATGTAAGAGAGCACTAGTGGAAATTAAGAAGTAATACCTAGTTAGAGGAAGTAATGATGTTTAGGAGTAGATAAGCTGTTTCCCCGTGTTACTGTGTTACTTTATACTACCCTCACAGCAGGTTTTTGATTTCTTTTATTTCACTCCAATCAATTTCAAACCTGTCATTTAGAACTGCAAAATATTTTTACAGAAACGAAGTCAGTCTTGCTGATGTCCTGGTTAAGTTGCTCATTTGCATAACATACTGTTTCAGACATGTCTTATTAGTAAAATACATGTTTGAATTACTTGCCTTGTTCCTAAATTTATAAACATGGGTCTACGGATGCTTTTCCTGTGTTCAGTTTTACAGATCTTATTGCCTTGTATGTGCAGAAGAGTGGGCATTAATCAGTACAGTTCACTTAGTTACATAGACTCCCAGTTGTCCCAGTGTTGGGGCAAGCTTCTTAGCATCAGCCTTAACTGCCTGCTGTACCCAAGATGAGCTGGGACTGGTGTCAACCCCGATGTGATAATAAGGCAACATAATGCAGGTGGACAGAAAAGTCTGAAACGCACAGAAGCAGCTAAGGCTCAGACCCTGTTCTCATATACCAGGGGGTTCTTCTCACTCTGTAATTCTAATTTAACCCACCCCTTTTTATCCTCAGTCCAGGGTTGTGGAGACAGAGGGTAAAGCTCCACCCACACACATCATCTCCATGTCACATGCTGGGACAATCCTAATGCTAACCTGATTCTACTGCACTTATGAGCAGCTCTCTGAACCATATCAGCATTTTACACGCATTGTAAACTCAGGAAAGAGGAAAAAGAAGTTAATTTAAATTGTGCTGCAGTTTGTGCCAGTGTTAATGTCACTCTGAAAGAACTCCCACCCTTGACACACACTTCTTCAAGTATTTGCAGTTTATCTGTGAGACTCAAGATTTCCATTACTCAGAAAGCATTGTTTCTTTACAAATGTATGGAAATCGACACTTTCCCACTTATTTTATTACTGTAATAGATTTGAACACCAAGGAAGATTGGTGTGAAGTTAAATTTAAGATTAGTTTGCCAGCTTGTGCAGAGGGGTATAACCAGATTAGCAATGCTGAATAAAACAATAAAAGAAAACCCCAAACGTATGCTTTACAATTTGCAATTCAATCATTTTTCCACTCATCAAAGGAAAAACTGAAGAGTTACATCACTTGACTAGTATTACGGAGATTACAGATCAAGCACTGACACAGTGCCTATTCTAAAGCCTGTACAGAAGCCTTACCTACAACTGATGAACTGCAGCTCAGACAGAACTGATCCTACAGAAAATATAAGCAGTGAAATCTAAACAGGCCCCTCCAAAATATACAGTCAACCATAAGACTGCCAGGGGATAAGTGGAAGCCACCTCAAACAGCTTTAGGTTTTCCTAGCAGTTATTATACCAGCAGGCACTAATCTGTCAGCAAGGGATCATTAAAGCTCTGCCAACCTTTCCCCACTCACAGACATGAAAAAAATCCTCTAGTGGGTTTTGCTTTTCAGAATGTCCCAGTAAAGAATAAACAAACTAACCAATCATGGTACCAACAGTGTAACTAAATTCACAAGGCAGTACTAAAAAATTTTGTTAAAGGAATGAAGTCTGAGAAGCCATTCATGCTGAGCCTTGAAATACTCAATATGACTATTAAGTTTACCTTCTGAGTCTCAAAAGGGAAAGATGCCCAGAAAAGAAAAGAAAGGGGAAACAAACAAACAAACAAACAAAAAAAAACAGGTGACTCATTTGGAAAAGAAAGATTTAGAATTCCAGAAAGGACTAACAGTTATCATTAGCATTTATAGTCTCTTAATAATAAACAGGAAAAGAATCACTGCTGGAACCACTGAAAATTACAGTATTTTAATTGTTAGAGAATAATTACTACATGTAAGTATACAACTAAACTTTGTTCATTTACAAATTGGAGAGCAGTAGAGAAAGATGAATGGTGGGCTTGCTTCTGCTTCTTATTAAAGTCTTTTTTTGTGCCAATGCATCAAAGGCAAAGAAACTAAAATCCCATAGATATGGGTCTCCAGGGAACACAATAAGTCAGGGATTTTGTGATGAAAGTTTTTTCCATAAAAATTGGATTGCCTGAAGGAATGTATGAACCAGTTAAGATGAGAAGACCATTTCTGGCTCAAAGTGTCAAAGAGAGATAGAAAAAGCCCATATACTTTTACATTCATATAAGTAAAAGCTGTAAAAATTAGAGCACTTGAATGGAACACAGTACCCTCATCCAACTTCATCCCATAAACCTGCAACTAGCTTGGTTATTTGGGGGGGGGGGGGGGGGGGGGGCTAGGGGGTGTGGATGTGATGGAGGGAGGATAGAAATAAAACAAAGAGCAGAGAAGAAATTGAAAGTCGTCTGAAAAAACCTGGTGGTCACTGTGCTCATTTTAGATGTGGAAAATGAAGTCTACAGTCTACCTAATCAAGCCAGAGTCAGTCCTTCAAAATTCAAGCATGCACCCTGCTAGCTCAGGCAATGGCTATTGTGATAAAACCAAGAACTGGCCTCTTGCTTTTCACAAAAAAGTTTTCAGATTTACTCAGTGCATAATAATAACAAGTCTTGAAAAGCATCAGACAGGAGCACCTGAGGACCCATCTTCCCACAATCACTGATATGAATACCCAGTGCGAGGTCACTGACACTAGTGATGGCACAAGTCCTACAAAATATGCTTACAATTTATAATAGATTGACAATTTGGCCACAGACTATAAGGCTGATTTCCTACAAGGCAAAACCACCATTGCTGTCATTTTAAGAGGGCAGCAGGGAAAGGACTGGGTAAGTATCTGCTGCTCAAAGCACTGCCCACCTCCACCAATTCCCCCTGCTAAATCTGAGGTCCACATTAGGGAAAAAAGCCCCAAACAAACAATTTCACTACTCTCAGGTGCTTGTTTGCTTTTCTCTCAAAGTGCAGAAGAGCAACATGTGGAGATGCTTTAAAAACTGCAGCCTTGATTTCCTTCTTCCCACTTCCAAACTGCTGAAAGCCAACTTATGGCCACCTCCTTAACTGGTGTAAATAGAGATCAACATCAGAGTCGCGATCCTGAGTGATGATCCTCTGAATCTAACCAGGCTCATCCAAAATCAGGCTATCACCCTGCTACCTTAACTAGTCTAATCAGATTACAAAATTAAGTTTGGAAGGTACATTTTTAATAAGCATATCCTGAGGTGTATTACATTCTTCTTGAAAACCCTTCAGATGTACACTACAAATCTGTGAAACAAGAACAGATATGCCCCATCTTTGGAACGGTGCTACATAAGGTTTCTTTCTTCTCTAGATTAGCACAAACAACAAGATTAAAAGCATTTCCAAAATGCATACAAAGCTGCCATTTCTATAGCCAGTGTCACGTTAAACCTCACACAGTGAAATAATTAGCCTGGGTTTTGTTTGTGTATGTGTAGTGTTGGTTGTGGGTTTTTTAAAGCATTTCAGTATGGTTCACCTTATTTGAGAGAGAATATAAGATGTCAGTGATCTTAGAGTTGCCTCTCTGAATCATACCAAATAAAGAGCTAAGCCTCAGATAGCTTGCAACAAGGTCTGCGAAAAGACACAGTGACTGATGATGATGATGATTCAGAATTAATTGCAACTTGGTGGCAGATATACACAACATGCCCTTAGCACAGCAATAATGACAGCATTGGGAACCCTTATGCTTGGTGCCCCCTGTAAAAGAGATTTACTGTTGTGCCCACACTTGCCAAAAATCTTCAGAACAAATATCCAGCTGAGCAGTTTTTAATTTAAAAGACAAATAAGGTATTCTGTATAACTCTTCTTCTCCTTTGACTCTATCCCCAACAGCTCAACCAACCAGAAGACTGAAGTACCAAAAGTTCCCTTTATTAGAGAGTTCACTAACATGAAGAAACTTGTCATACTTAATGATAAAATCCATAGGGAATAAAATCACTGCATGGGAGAAATCCCTTTACAAAGAAGTTTTAGATGAAGACCAAAGCAGCTCACATTACTTATTAAACTACTAATGTTAAAATCCCTAAAAAGTGTCAGTACAGTAGTACATTATACATATTTCTGCATAAGAACTTCATCAAGCAGAGTTTTTCCAACACTGGAACAGTACTTTGGTACTGTTTATAAGGTTTTTTAAAGCATGTATATATTGATGAAGTGGAACATTTCAACATCCAGAGTATTTTAATTTTAATTAGATGTTTATGTTTCATCAGATTGAAGTTGGAGCTGAAATGCATGAGTTCATTTACTTTATCATTTTAATAAGAATATTTAAAAATTCTTCAGACTGTGGGTGAGGGGACCATGAGTTTGGAGGGAAAAAAAAGTGCTTAGATGTGTTTGATTTCAAAATTTCCCTTTCATTTTCCTCAGGAGTGGATGCATACAATACATTCAACAACAGATGTATATCAAAAGTATGAGGGAGGACGCAGTAGCTTTCATATAAATGGGGTCAGAATTTCACCTTCGACCATTACTCATTTTTTTCAGTCATAAACCTTTAAAAAAACTTAATCTTTTCCTACCCTCTTTTGCTATCTTACTCTGAAATGATCCAATTCATCAACATTTCCAACTCTAGGTAAAATTCTTGTCAAACGTTGACGGGAATCATGAAAGTACTATTTGTAAAATGTCCTTTTCATATGCTCTAAATTCTTCTGGCATTTACAAGCATGTAAGTGTTCTTCATCATCCACTGTACAATAGCAGGAAGCTGCTAAGATGCTAATTTTGATAAAGTGTACCAGGTTAGACTGAAGAGGAACATTCTGAAAAACAAGTTTGGTTTTGCAGTTCCACGGGTAAAGCAGATGCACAACTAGCAGGACTAAGGGAAGACTTTGATCTCACCTGCCTTTCATGTATAATTGACAGCTGTAATTTGAACTCAGGGATGACAGGAAGGCAGCTGAGAAATTCTTTGAGCTTTCTGTTTACAGAGAAGCAACATATGCTTGATACAAGCTGAAAGGGAAATACAAAGCCTGAAAAATCCGCATTGCTGAGTGCAAGTGCTACACAGAGCAGCAATCACACATGAAAGGGTAGCCCATGCAGACCTCACCTGTGCAGCCATCTTCTGGCCAACCTCTGGGATAGTATGTTTGCGCACACTAGGTAAAGGTAGCACAAGCATTAGGGTGAGGAACACCCAGAAGTGCAGGAACAGTGATGGGTCTCTTGACAAAAGACAGGGACAGAGCACAGAGATGACTATATGCAGGCTAACACCAACTGAATACCCTAACGTCTGTTCTCAGTTGTGGGTTTATCAAAGGGTGAGGAAGAAAAAGACAGAAATATTCATCTAGCAGACCTCGTTTGCTGACTCAGGGCACTGTTCTAAAGCAGCAGTTCTGCTTTGATTTACCCTTGGCCTTGCCACCATGAGCAATGAGGGTCCTAGTCAACCACCCAAGCAAAGGGCTGGAGCACAGGGTGTGCAGAGACGGCTGCACAAGAAGAGTCTTCTCCCTTTGGCCCCTCCCCACCAGGCTCCGCAGCCCTCTCTGGGTACACCAGTCAGCTCCTGCTGCACAACATAACAGAAGCTGCATGGCAGCTCGGCTGGCCTCCAGCCTTTGATCAAGACACAGGCTGTAGTGACAGTGGTGTGGGAGGCAAAGTTTTAGGTACAAGCCAGATATTTACAGAATAGAGGCTTCTCTCACTCTGCCAAGAATAATAAAAAGTAGGTGTGGTGATGTCGGTCATTGAAGGGAGAAGCTGGGAGCTCAGCTGAAATGACACTAGCACTAAGAAGTTCTGGTGAAAGAGGCTAAAACTCTACTTTCACATGCTTTTGAGCAAATGCTCCAAGTAGAACTGGGGAAAGAGTTAAAAATTCATTTACATGAAGGCAAGTTAACACAAATTAAGTTTTAGAGTGAGCACAGCCACAACATCCTCATACTGGGATCACTTTGGTACATCAAAGATAGCACAAATCAAGACTTTGCAACACAGATGGATTCAATTTGTTGCTTTTCTCAATTGCATAGTTTTTTGGTCTCACAATACCAATCTTTAATGGAAGAGTTATTTCTATCATAATTCATTTGTGTTAACCCACACTCCTCATCTGAACTGTTTTTCAAGTGTTATCTCAGGTAAATAAATATTATTCCAGACTGAAAGAAAAAAAAAAAAAAAAGACAGACTTTTCATATCCTGTTAAGTACTGGCAAAACACACTCGGGAACAGTGTCTAAAGGAAGTGTTTAAACCCTGAAATCACTTGCAAAGGAATAGGCAAACTGCTTAAGGCATGGAGGGGTAAGGAAGGCTGTCCTTCAAACCAGGGCTCCTGTGCCTAATCCTGAGGGAGCAGGAGCTGCAGGCAGGCAAGCCAGCATGAGGACCTGGAGTACTGGCTGCCTCTGAATTTAATTTCTACAACAACAATTTTTTCTCCTCCTTCCAGAGGCTTCAATGAATTAAATTTTTTTGCTGGACTTCATTTTATGAAAATGCTTCCGTATTGTTTGAATTGCTATTACTCTTCTGCTGGGTGGTATAGACCCGAGCAAACAACAACAAATCTATGGTTTCTAAACAGATATTAAAGCTGTTTAGTGTAAGCACAGTTCCCATCACAGGAGGTGCACTCTACTTTTCCACAATGAGCTCAAGTAGCAAAACCAGCAAATACCTGCTTCTGCCACAAAACATTGATTTACCTTCACTCTTTTCCCCACTCTGGGAAAGTTTGCTTGTGGTCGGAGCAGATTTTCACTCTTGCAGCATTCTCCATCCAGAGACAAAACTGAACAATAGGAAAGGCAGTGAGGAAGTACCTATTTGTTGTTTCTTTCCTTGCACTTAGAAGACTATGTTACAGAAAGCTCAAGCACATCTAATATGATTTTAGAATAGGTACATACTTGCCAAAAAAGCTTTGAAAAGAAAACTAAGTTGAAAGAAGGCCCGTAGAAACTGTTTGAAAGCAAAACAAAGGAAAAATATGCATTAAAAATGTCAGACTCCATAACAGTTGAAAACTGTCTGCCGTGTCTGCAGTGCTGAAAAGGACACGCCAGAGTGACATTTTGAGTGTTACCACGTTGCTGGCTCAGTTTCCTGTCCACTGATGTGACATCAGCCCAGATTGAATTTTGTGATGTGCTATAAGCAAATTCACAAAATTTTTCTTATCCTCAGGAAAGTCACATGTTAGGATATATGCAGCAGAGGGATATGTTCTAGTTCCTATGCAGTTTTAAATTGCAAGATCCACACCATATACAATTCATCTGTAAGACAGATGGCCATAAATCCCTAATGAAACACTGCCAATGTAAATATTGCAAAAAGGATAAATAGCACTTAATTACACCATTGGCAAGCAAGTTGGGTTTTCCCTCATCTTCATTCTGCTTTTCACTGATCTCTCAGGCTCTCTCAAGCATAAGCATGCACAACACCATTTAGTGCTAACTTCACACTCTTCCACTGCACAGCTCTTACTCTCCTATGCCTTTGCCCCTAACTTTTTTATTAAAACAATCAAAATACACGACTGTTGTATTTAGCATTTGTAGAAAGTGTAGTTTTAATGTAAGAGTAGACAGAATGAAAAACTAATAGGGGGATCAGCACGAAGAAACAAAACCAACTACTAATATGTAAAAAGACACAAGGGAGAGAAGTTCAGTGGTTTTATAAGCACGGCTGTGTGTGTGAGGTGGGAAATGACCCTCTATAAAATCTTTCAGCTCTTTTCCAGGCTGTTCACATGCTCTGCTACTGAAGACAAGTTTGTTGCGTGTTACCTTTGACTGGAGCTAGGCTGTTATGTTTGGTCCTGGCCCAGAGTTGTGGTGCTTTAACACACACCTTTTCACTACTCTGTGATTTCTCAACTGGTTGGCTAGCCTAATAAGAAATACAACCAATAGCTTGTGGGCTATTATTATTATACAAACAATCGCAGGTGGGGAGGAGGGGAGGCCTTTTTTTTCTCAACTAACGAAAAAGAAATCCTAGAGAAAAAACCAAAACCATTCATTATTTGGTATCTTTGATGACTGGATTTTCCATTTATCTCTTGCTCTTGCACACACAGTCTAAACCTTTGCCTATGAACTAGAAATTCTGCCTTGTAATCTCAAGAAACCAGAGATGCTCAATATGCAGGCTATTTCCAAGCTCTCAGTTAAGCAGTGAGTCCCCAGCTTCAATCCAGTAAACTTCAGCATAGCACCTGGCATATTCTGATTGAAGCATTTAGTCACACTGAACTTAATTCCTCATATAATTGTTTCTATAACATTTATTTATCTATAACATATTTATTACCACATATATAACCATTGTTCCTTTTCTTTTAAAATCTGTCATTTATTTTAATATGCACACCTAACACAGAAAGCTTCCTTTATTTCTACTGAAACTTTAAAAAGTTGCTTTTTGAACAGAATAAGATTCTCAGTACTGCAATAGTAGCAAATATGATTTTTCTGCATTTAAACTGTCTTTTAACTTACCTACAGCCACTTTAAAGTATTACAAAATACAAGACACCTTGTGAATGCAGTATTAAGCAGCTTGCTTGTGTAAAGTGGACATACCACTTGGCATTTTTCATATACCATTACATATTGCCTTCAGTGATTTCATGTAAATGTGAATATTGGTTTAGTTATGGTAGCTGTCTGTGAATGAGCAATATTGGCTTTCCTACAGCTTTGAGTGAAAATTTCAATTCACTTCGTTAAACAGAGAGAGGCTCTAAGGTCTCAAATTGCAGCAGATACAAACAAATGTAGATGACCCTCATGCTTTCTAGCTTTCCCTCTGGAGCTTCCAACAGAGCTTAACCTGGCAGCATGGGCAAGAAAAATAAAAATAATTTACGAAGTGGAAGGTTGGTGATCTTGCTGGGCCTGCAGTCGCTTGCTCAGACTCTTGTGTGGCTGAAGCTTGTACCTAAATAGCCAGTGAACTAATGAATTCTCTTAGCCGACAGATGGATTTTCATCGTTGCTAAATGAGAACTTGGGTGACAAAGCTGACTCTCAGAGTATCAATATCAATTTGCAGCATGCAAGACTCAAAGTACAAAAATATGTACGTAACTGTAGAACTGCTCACTGCTTTTATGAGAAAACATAAAACAAGGGGTGGCTAACAGTATAAAAAACAGGGAGAGGTCTTTTCCTCAGGGGATTGTCATATTCCAAGGCCGGCAGTCATAAAAGCATGGTACATATAAAGCAGAAAAGACCTCCAGATAGCACTAATACCATTCACTTTACATTGGTATCACTGCATGTGAGTGGAGCTACTGAATCCCCTCACTCATGGTGCCTTTAACAGCTCTGTTTCCCTACTCTATAGAATAGCTTAGATCAAAGACACCAAGAGCACTGAAAATATTAAAATCAATTAACTCAAACTTCAAAGCCACCTGATTTATTGGTAAATTATTTTGTCTACAATTTATTTGATGCATTTTGTGAAGTGCAGCTTTGTGAAGTGCAGCAGAATAGAAAGACAAAGACATATTAGACTGGATATTAGGAAAAATTTCTTCACTGGACAGGTTGTCAAGCATTGGAACAGGCTGCCCAAGGAAGTGGCTGAGTCACCATCCCTGAAGGTACTCAGAAGATGTGTAGATGTGACACTCAGGGATATGGTTTAGTGGTGGACTTGGCAGTGCTGGCTTAACAGTTGGACCCAATCTTCAAAGTATTTTCCAACCTAGATGATTCTATGATTCTAAACTACAAATTATTAGAATCAAGCAAAGAAGCCCAGAATACAGCATTTAAAGATCAAAGGGTAAAGAAACATTATTTGTCTATTGTGGACAGAATATCGCTGAAACAACAGCAAGCAGGAAAGAGTGGAAAAGAAACAGAAAAATTCAGAAAGTTAAGTCTCACGGAGAAATTATTTACTTCTCATTTCTGTAGTGATACTAGTTTCTGTTTCAGATGCATTAACTATATGAGGCCACTAGTGTTAGTCATCAAAAGTAAAAATAGTGATGTTACTACTTATTAATCTTAATGTTCTTGATAAATTTCAAGCACTGAAATTGGTGATTATGCTGCTACTTCAAGAATGGCAGAAGGCCACTGAAAACTTCATTCCTGGAACACTTTCAGGCCAAGAACTTCTGCACTTTTTTTTTTTTACCAACAGAAGAAAGCAGAGAGTAACTTTATCTTCCATTTTAAGTAGTAAAATGTTTCCCAGCAGAGCCATGCTTTCATCATCTGGCACT
The DNA here is from genome assembly GCA_039720435.1 of Amazona ochrocephala. Classification (NCBI taxonomy): domain Eukaryota; kingdom Metazoa; phylum Chordata; class Aves; order Psittaciformes; family Psittacidae; genus Amazona; species Amazona ochrocephala. The sequence continues at coordinate 72,695,813 of CM077879.1, forward strand.
CATGTCCTTAATGAACACACAGTCAATATTGCCACAGTTCTCTGGTGCACACCTTTATGGTTTGTTAGATCTGGTAGCTATTAGTACCACTGTCCTCTAGCTATATTTCTCTCTGATCTCCCAAGTTAAGCACGTGTAGGTTGGGTGCGAGTTTTAAAGAAAGTGTTCCTAATTGCCTCCAGTTGCTTCTGGGCTTGGCCTTAGTGATTCAGACTCTTTTTAAAGAGTTGTCTTTAGTAGATGATAAATTCGCCCGTTTTCACCTCGGGATAATGAGGATGTAAGATAAATCAAGGAAAGGTAGAAAGAGTACATGGTGAAGGAAAGAGAGCCACCGAACAAAAAAAAGCCTTCAATCTTTCTTCAAGGTAAATTAGATGAGGTCAACTTTATACCTTTCTCCCCCACTGGGAGGGATTTTTGTTTCCTGATTTTTCTAGATGTAAAACTAAAGCCTCTTATCTTCTTTGTTCACATACTTTGCCTTGGGAAAGATAACGTATGCTTGTCATCTTAAAATTAAGGAGAAAGTCATGGGGTAGATTTTTTCCTTTTTTTTCTTTTTTTTTTTTTTTTTTTAAGGAGCAAGGCCTGTAAGCGAATAGTGAAGAAATAGCTTACTGAAACACAAAGAATATTGTAGTGTTGAAGATACCCTTAATATTGAAGCCATCCTTTGAATAAGGACACCCTAAATCTCAACAGGATAACCACAGCAATACTTCAAAATACACACAATCCTAAGTCCAGAACAGAGCATGGATCCTCACAAAAACCCAAACACCACCCCCCCACAATTTACTAGCATTAAAAATTGATAAGATTAAATGAAATTCCACCTGTTCCATCTAAACCTTTATAACATTATCTAGTATAATTAGCCTCAAGTAAATTAGTGACTCTTATAGGCAAGATTTGATTATAAATATTTACTTCCTTCTTGTACAAGTAACAAAATTACGCTTCCAGCAGCAGTCCCTGTATCACAAACTCACCCTCAGGGCCAGTTCAGGTACTCTCTCTACTGCAGTCCTTTTCCAATGTATCCTCCCATTTACCTTCCTCCCCTCAACATGTCTTACAAGGGATGGGGGGCTTCTAACAAGTTCAGCTGTTCACATGTATTTTGGCAGTGAGTATAGATACAGAAGAGGAAGGACACTGGAACAGAGCCCATATTTCCACTCCCCCCAACCACTTCTCTAAAGAACAGTTCCTGCCCTGCTGTCTGTTAAACACTTCCCTTTTAACCTGAATGTAACTACAACAAGTGCAAGTGCCTATTCTTACATAAATCACCATTAAATAAGTATGCTCAGAGAAAATTTGCTGTACTATTTAAAGTATAAAGTTGGATGAAGGCGAAGAGCAAGATCACACACCTGCAGGTTTAACAAAAAAGAAACAAAACAAACAAACCTAACACAAAACTCACTCCACTTTCTACATTAAAAGCTTATATTATTCCATTACATTAGCACTATGAATCTGAATTTGGTAGGAAAAAGCATAACACCTACATTGTATTTGTTTTCATTTTACCTTGCTACGCCTTGTGCATCAGAATTTGCAATACCTGTAAATGCAAAAAAAAAAAAAACAACAAACCAACAAACAACAAAAACACAAAAAACCCCAACAACCCCCAAAAAACAAGCACCACCGCACACCAAACACATGGGCTTGTTTTTAATTAAAACCAACACTGCTCACAGAAATAGTCACTTCCTAATTTAGATGTGTTTTAGAAAGTAATTGAGCTATAAACTGTCTTTTCACATGCTAAATGGACATCCTAACTCTAATCACTTGCAATTAAATCAATCAATCAGGAAGCAAGTATTTTTGGAAACTACAGTCAAGGATACAATCAATTTAAATTGCTGTTTCCATGAGCTGCAGTGATCCCACAGACATCGATGAGCTAGAACAATACAAAAATTAAACAATGCAGTTGTGCAGCATTAAGCTAATTTCAAGAAGGAGCAAAGAAGGAGTCAAAAGAACAATACAGCCTTCCATTGCACTGATTTTGAAATTGTGTAGTTTGGTCAGCATAGAAAACACAGCAAGAATCAAATTGCTGAACATCCCAAAATGTATTTGGCCTATCTCAGTCAACCACCAAGACTGGCAGAGTAGAGGGTGAAACACATGGCGATCCTCCTGGTAGAAGGCACACTGCATGAGGAAGCAGAATCTCACGTAAGTCCTTGCCCAACTTTGGGGTTTTTCTTTTCTAATAGAGTACCTTTATTGTCCATTCTACTGGTCACTTGTGATAGTGTCAGAAATTGAAACAAAAATCCTTAGGTCTTGTTTTACATTAGCTTCAAGATATATTATAATTTCATAAGTGTGTGCTTTTTCATATTAAGTAATTCACAAGATCTGTCTTATTTCTGAAATGGGGAAAGGGATACTTCACCAATTGTACCTTGCTGTCTGCACAAAGAAACTCGTCTTTTGTGACAGTAATGTATATAGTCAAGGAAGAGAAATGCAGATTGAAGTGATACTGGTGCAAATATCAAAGCGGTTTCCATGGTTTCTTAGGACACACAGGCAACCTTCATGCATGCCAAAAATAACTATGGCGTGTGGCTAAAAGGCAGGCAGGCCTCATGTAACCACCAAGTTAATTTTTCTCCGGAAGAATTTATTACAGGTTTATAACCATAAATAAATAAATAGGCCATGGCTTGTATTGGACCACGTCTGTAACAAAGAATTCAAATGCTTACTCTCTGAAATGAATACTACCATACCTCTTTGACTGTTAAACACCAACACCAGGCTACAGATAAAGATATTAAGAAAGACTGAACCAATTTACAGATATTTCACAATTGTTTCATAAGCTTTCCACAGACCCATACAGAAAGTAGATTACATTGTGCTGGTATTTTAAGGGCTCCAGTAATGAAAAAATGACACTATACTTGGAAAACCTTCCTCTATGCGTACTCCTGGAAAAATAATATATTGTCTGCAGCAACTGCCTGACCTTTTCTGTATCAATGATGAATCCATCTGGTTGAAGTAAGACTTGTATATGTAAGAGAACAGTCATGTTCAGGGTGCATTATGATAATGCTATACAGCACACAACAGGATGCAGGAGAGCATAAGCAAAGGAGACAAAGGAGGTAATAGTCTTCTTCAGCAAATTTCACATTTAAGTTCTTCAGCAAGAAACAAACGCTCACCTAACTAAACCAAAAGCTTTCTGCAGTGCTTGAGAAAAGAAAAATAGTGTGTTGGAAATGAAACCTACTCAGGTAAATGTATTTTATGGATAAGGAGTAAAACATTCAGTATAGTTAGTTTACAAGCAAAAAGAGAAAACAAGATTAAGTGAGTGTTGCTTTCAGGCACTGGGCAGTTCTTCAATGCAGTGGTGTTGATTTACATCACATTTCCACAAAGAACAGCTAAATAGAGCTTTCATACTTTCACAGAGACACTAAGGAACAAGTCCTCATGGCCATGCCTGTCACTGGGGAAGACAGAGGCTGTCACAGGTTGGGGGACAGAGGACACTGCCTCTGGAGCTAGTCAGTGTCCTTTCAGTTCAGGCTTCCTCCATGAGCTTGACCTAGAATGGCACTAAGCATGACACATGGCAAACAAGGCAGAGACCACTGATGCAAAAATTTAGGTCACTTACAGTTTGGTGTATTTACATAAGCAAAAGAATTTGTGACATCTGGGAAAAGGTTTCTCGAGAAATTCCTTATTTTATGAAGGGATTGGATTTTGGGTATGTAAAACATAACCATATACTGCGAATAATCAAAATACGGGATTTTCTGATCTAGGTAATGTAGCACTTCACTTCATGTGAAAATACCGAATACTGATAATATACAAGATAAGGAATTATTCAATTTGAAACACAGAATTTGGGACGGGTATTAAGCTTTAACAGTTTTACCTTAGCAAGGCTAAGTAAAAACACTGCATGAATATTAGAGATTTCCATCAAAGGGGAATTAACTCTATGAATAACGGGAAACATTAAAATGTTTCAGAGAATTAGAGAAGATGCAGATACCTCGGTAACCAGTACCTGTCATTTGTTTCCAAGAGCTGAATTTGATCACATTCTGTCTAGCATATTTGCTGAAGACAATAATTTGCAAAAGTAGCTTTAGCTTATTCTCTAATAGAAAGATGAAACAGAGTTGGCCTTCCATCTGCTTCACACACACACACACACACACACACACACAAAAAGGAAACAACTGAACCAGTTTAGAGCTGTAAACAGCAGAATCCCTTACTGCACTCAAGATTCCAAATTGTATATACCCAGTGATTCTCTAAATTAATTGAATTCGTATGCTTCTTACTTCTTAGTCCAACAAATGAGTAGGTTAGCTATCTGTACTACTAGTAAGTTTACTTGCCATCTCAATTATAAACCTGAAAAATGCATTAACAGAATTTTAATGTAGTTCTAAATAGGTGGTTTATGGAACCAGTAATCCAAGTGTACAAAGAGTCTTATTAAGTTATGTATCTAGTAACATGAGTTCAATGCAATACTGGACTGAATGGTTGCGTTCAGTTTTGTTTATCTTTCTATAGAAAGACAAGACAGAAGTATTTACATTTGAAATAGGACAGAAGGATATGGGTGGGGATAAAATGGTCACCTGGATAAACAAATATCTTCTAGCCCAGTTACATGCAGAGCAATTTAGTTAAGCTCTGGAGATGACAGTTAATTGTGGGAACTCAGCAGACTATGTAGAGTTATGAAAAGACCAGAACTAACATAGTTCAGTACTTCTATATATTCCAAATAAAAGGTCAGCTACTACCAAAGACAGACATTTGTCGATGAGTGGTGTGCTGATTACTATTCACTTTCTTGCACATAATATACCTTTATTGTTCTGGAGATACTTAAAAATGCATTTTACAGGTGCATTTCATGTTGCAGGTAATGCTATATAATAGTATTTAATGTAGTCATAAACGACAGGATGTTCAAGTTATATTTTTTAGACTATTAAAAAGGTTTAAATGAAATCTTGTATTTTTCATTTTTACTGGGTTCCTATAGAACATTAGAGGAAAAATAAATACTCAGTAGTATGACTATCTTTCATAGAGCAAATGCACAGATATATTTCTTCCTAAGGTCCAACAATTTGAGCCTCAGGTCCAAACACAGAGCTACCCCATCCTCACTGCTTTCCCAGCTTTTCTACCTAAGCTGCAACAGAACAGTGTTTCTCCACTCCTCAGCCACTCAAATTCTGAGGCAGGTGCCTCAATCTAGGTCAGTTTGCTCAAACACCCCCAAAACACCTTCAGAGAAACTGATTAAGTATTGACTACTGTTGTGGTTTAACCCAAGAAAACTACATAAATGGACAGTGAGGGCAACTGAGTATCGTCAGAACTGCCCCCTGCTCAGCACTGGGGAGGTACACCTGGAGCGCTGGCACCAATGATGCACATCCCAGTACAAGACAGACATGGATATACTGAATAGGGACCAAAAGATGGACCACTAAAATTATTAAAGTCTTGCGGCATCTGACCTAAGACAAGAGGCTGAGAGAGGCGGTACTTGTTGGCCTGGGGAAGAGCAGGCTTTGGGGAGATCTTATCACAGTGCGTAAATACTTCATGGGGGTGAGAAAAGACAACAGACAGATTCTTCTCAGCAGAGCCCAGTGACAAGGCAGGAGGCAAAACCAGTATTATAGCAAGTCCCAATTAAGCATCATAATAAAAATTATAACTAAGAAATGATTGGGTTGATTTGTTTGCCTTTTAAAAAGGCCGTTGGGGTAGTCAACTGCTGGAGCATGCTACCCAGACAGATTGCCAAGTCTCCATCTGTGGAGAGGTCCAAAATGCAACTGGACATGGCTTTGCACAACCTGCTGTAGCTGGCCCTGCTCTGAGAAGAGCATTGTACCAGATGATCTACAGAGATATCTTCAAAATTCAACCACTTTGTTAAAGATGCAATTAAGAGTGCTGTGTAAGTAAATATGATCTAATACACTGGGACAGATAACAAGGCTCATACCCCAAAACACTTTAGGGGTGAGGGGGTAGAAGGAAAGAAAAGTTCTTTGAACATAACCACTCATCTTCCAAGGTACTGGCTCAGGATATAGAATCATAGAATCATAGAATAGTTAGGGTTGGAAAGGACCTCAAGATCATCGAGTTCCAACCCCCCTGCCATGGGCAGGGACACCTCCCACTAAACCATGCCATCCAAGGCTATGTCCAACCCCACCTTGAACGCCGCCAGGGATGAAGCATCCACAACCTCCCTGGGCAACCCATTCCAGGGCCCCACCACCCTCACAGTAAAGAATTTCTTCCTCAGATCCAATCTAAACCTCCCCTGTTTAAGTTTAAACCCATTACCCCTTGTCCTCTCACCGCAGTTCCTAATGAAGAGTCCCTCCCCAGCATCCCTATAGGCCCCCTTCAGGTATTGGAAGGCTGCTACGAGGTCTCCATGCAGCCTTCTCTTCTCCAGGCTGAACAGCCCCAACTTTCTCAGCCTATCTTCATACGAGAGGTGCTCCAGTCCCCTGATCATCCTCGTGGCCCTCCTCTGCACATGTCCTTTTTATGTTGAGGACACCAGAACTGCACACAATACTCCAAGTGAGGTCTCACGAGAGCAGAGTAAAGGGGCAGAAGCACCTCGCTCGACCTGCTGGTCACACTCCTTTTGATGCAGCCCAGGATACGGTTGGCCTTCTGGGCTGCAAGCGCACACTGCCGGTTCATGTTCATTTTTTCATCAACCCACACCCCCAAGTCCTTCTCTGCAGGACTGCTCTGAATCTCCTTCCCGCCCAATCTGTAGCTGTGCCTGGCATTGCTCCGACCCAGGTGGAGGACTTTGCACTTAGCATGGTTAAACTTCATCAGGTTGGCATCAGCCCACCTCACAAGCGTGTCAAGGTCCCTCTGGATGGCATTCCTTCCCTCCAACTTATCCCTGATCCGAGCCCCTGGTAGGCAACACACCTCCCTTGAGACTGGTTCAGGCCGACAGATGGGTGCCTCTGTGCCTTTCAGATTAGAGTCCCCTACCACTACGACCCGCCGCTTTTTCCTGGCAGCACCAGTAGTGACCTTCTTTACCAGTGCACCAGCTGGTTGCGCCTGGTGGGAGCGCTGTTGCTCATCAGCCCCCTGCAGGACAGCAAAGCGATTCTGGGTGGGGACAACAGATGTAGGAGGAAGCCCCTTGCTTTTAATTGCCCTCTTCCTCCTTTTTTTTTTTTTTTTTTTCTGTTACCTTTTCCCAGCTTCCTGGGTTAGCAGCCTCCTTTCCTGCATGGGCAACAGTAGACACTCGAGGCCCTGGAACAGTCTGGTCCCGGAGCAAGCAGTGCTGCTCCCCCTCAGCTTCCCTGACACCTTTCAGCCTGGTAACAGCTTCCTGCAGTTCAGCCACCTGCTGCAGGAGGACCTCCACCAGGGAGCACAGAGTGCAGCCCTGCCCATTGCTCACCTTTCCCTCAGGACAGCAGTGCAGGCGCTTTCTACACCCCGAGCTCTGCACTGCAGCCTCCCTTCCCATCAGCTGCATTTGGGTGCCTACACTGGCCACTGCCGGGGCAGCCAGAGCAGAGCTCCCAGACCGAGCCTTGCCCGTACGGCGACTGTTCACCATCCCGCTCACCACCCCGCTCGCCTGCCCGCACAAACTGCCTCGAGCCTGCCCTGTTCGCCGCGCTCTGGGTCGCTCGCGCTCCCTGGGGCAGGTTTTTAACCAGTCAGGTCTGCCGCCGGTCCTCCTGGCGCCGCCCCCTCTGAGTCAGCTGCTCACCTCCGCTGAGCTGCAGGCTCCTGGGCAGGCCTTGTCGAGGACTTGAGGCTCCCTCGGTGTAAGTTGCTGCTCCGAGGTGAAGCTCGTAGACGCCGAGCCTCCCCCCCGATCAGGCACTGCAGGCATCCCCTCGCGAGACAGTCACCTCAGCAATGGGCCGGAAATTTAGCCAATTAGTAGCTACCCACAGTCAGAAGTGGACTTGAATGCATAGCAACACATTTATCATGGCTATCTTATTTTATTTGAGTAAAAAATCCTCCCACACCTACACTGTGCATTTGCTTTCTCCAGGTCATGGACCCATGCATATGTGTGCACTGCTTCAAACTGAGGGCAAGGATCAAGGGGAAGATCCTACTATTCAGCAGATGGTGGGAATTATGAGCTGGTGGGAGATGAGCTACAGCACACGGTAATTTTGGCAGGTGGTGAGCAGGCTGAGCAAGCAGGACTTAGTCACGCTGCTCAGGAGAAACCCATAGAGTGCCTAGATAAAGGCACATGCCTCATTTTGAGTGTTGGAGTTAACCAAGGAAAAGGTATGGAGAGGAATTGCACATGTTGCCTGGGAGCACATCACAATGGGAAGGAAGCTTCGCCTGAGAAGGAATGAGCTTCTCTAAGGTGCATTGGTCTAGAGGACAAGTTGAGGAACTGTGCTGAGAGACTGCAGTTAAGCCAATTTAATCAAAGCTTGGACTTCTAAGTGTGAAATACTACAGGAAAGCAGCAGGTAGATAGAGACAGGGGACCAATCTGGTGACCTTCTATGAAGGGGCTACGGAACTGATGGACAGGGGCAGAGCAGTTGATGTCATCTACCCGGACTTGTGTAAAGCCTTTGACACTGTCTCCCATGACATCCTTCTCTCTAAGTTGGAGAGACATCAATTTGATAGGTGGACCACTCGGTGGATAAACAACTGGCTGGATGGCTGCACGCAAAGAGTAGTGCTCAGTGGCTCAGTGTCCAGCTGGAGACCAGTAATGAGTGGTGTCCCCCAGGGATCGGTGTTGGGACCAGTCTTGTTCAACATCTTTGTGGGTGACATGGAGAGTGGGACTGAGTGTGCCCTCAGCAAGTTTGCCGATGACACCAAGCTGTGTGGTTCGGTTGATACATTGGAGGGAAGGAATGCCATCCAGAGGGACCTTGACACGCTTGTGAGGTGGGCTGATGCCAACCTGATGAAGTTTAACCATGCTAAATGCAAAGTCCTCCACCTGGGTCGGAGCAATGCCAGGCACAGCTACAGGTTGGGCGGGGAGGAGATTCAGAGCAGCCCTGCAGAGAAGGACTTGGGGGTGTGGGTTGATGAAAAAATGAACATGAGCCGGCAGTGTGCGCTTGCAGCCCAGAAGGCCAACCGTATCCTGGGCTGCATCAAAAGGAGCGTGACCAGCAGGTCGAGGGAGGTGCTCCTGCCCCTTTACTCTGCTCTCGTGAGACCTCACTTGGAGTATTGTGTGCAGTTCTGGTGTCCTCAACATAAAAAGGACATGGAAGTGTTAGAACAAGTGCAGAGGAGGGCCACGAGGATGATCAGGGGACTGGAGCACCTCTCGTATGAAGATAGGCTGAGAAAATTGGGGCTGTTCAGCCTGGAGAAGAGAAGGCTTCGTGGAGACCTCATAGCAGCCTTCCAATGCCTGAAGGGGGCCCATACGGATGCTGGGGAGGGACTCTTCATTAGGGACTGTGTTGAGAGGACAAGGGGTAATGGGTTTAAACTTAAACAGGGGAGGTTTAGATTGGATCTGAGGAAGAAATTCTTTACTGTGAGGGTGGTGGGGCCCTGGAATGGGTTGCCCAGGGAGGTTGTGAATGCTTCATCCCTGGCGGCGTTCAAGGTGGGGCTGGACATAGCCTTGGATGGCATGGTTTAGTGGGAGGTGTCCCTGCCCATGGCGGGGGGGTTGGAACTCGATGATCTTGAGGTCCTTTCCAACCCTTACTATTCTATGATTCTATGATTCTATGATATCCAAATCTCAGACAGACAAGGAGTGCCTGCAACTGATGTTACCCCTTTTTAATCCTCTAGAGCAGAAAATGATTGCTCCATCAATACCAGATACCAGCCATATTAAGGCACCTGACCAGGTTTCCTAGAATCCAAAACCTCTTTGTAGCACAAAACTCTTACAAGTTTACCCTGAAAGAAAGGAATATTTCCAAATTCTCTTGAAGAAAAGCACAGCCACTGTTAGACAGCTATCCTTGTAGAAACAAAGACTGAATATCCACTATTGTCTTTATCCTCATTACACAGCTACATCAGCAATATTACACATGTACATGAAGTCCCAAATCAGTAGCAATGTAACAGTGTGCTGTCCAATTTTACACTTCCCTAGCAACCATTCCAACTCCTCATGACAGATCCAGCTGGGGTGGCTGAGGGCAGACCTAGAAAATATCATTTGTGCTCTCCCTTGCAAGCTTTGGCTGTCCAGTGATGCTATGGTCTTTCAGGTACAATCAATGCTCTGAGTAAAGGGTTTTCAAATTCATCCTTACTCTAACATTAGTAAATTCACTATTACAATGCCAATAACACAAGAAGAAATGCAAGATAACAATTATATAGAGAGTTACTTGCTAAGAATTAATTCATTACTTTCACTGTAACTATATGATGTTTATTAAAACACACTATTATAAATTAATTCCCAAATTATCTATTGTTAATAATATTAAAACAGAGGGTGCTTTATTTTTGTCTTAATGGCTTTAGGCTTAATATTAAGAACGGCTTGCAGCGAGTGTTTGATTATGCCACATTTCATTCTTATTCATTGCTTGCATTCAAAATAAATAACTTGGCTTTTTCCTTAAGCATCTCAAAAGCCACTAAACAGTAGGTATTCCTGAGATGTTAGTACTGTTTCCAGTTTCCCTCAGCCAAGATCATAACCCAGTTATCTGCAGTCATCACTCACAACTGAAGCCAACTTGGCAGTTCTTCAGGGCTTCTATTTAAGAAGGACTCTGAAATAAATGAAGCGGGATGCTGGGGAAAAAAAAAAAAAAAAAAAAAAAAAAAACAAAAAAACCACACACACAAAAAACACCCTGCCATTTTAAAAGAGATAAAACCAACTTATTTATTTTTCACTGTTGAAGCGCAGCTGTAACTTTATCTTAGCACCAGTTAAAGTTATCTTATTTTTGGAGAGGTAAAGAAAGAGGTAGGCTACTCACCACTTTGTTACTCCTTACATTGTACAAATCTGAAATTCTTTAAGCCTCCTGAAAGACCAAAATGGTAATTACTTTGTAGAAGGAAGAATTACAAGAAAGGAAAATCTCTGGATTTTTTTCAAGATATTATTTCTGCAGGACTATTCAAAATTTTCACACTATTTCACCTCTGATTTAGTGAGGGAGGTAGAATTTGCCCTTATTATAGCAATAGCTTTTAATACTAGGAATAATCAAAAGGTAACTATCAAACTTAACAAGACCAGTCTGATGAATTAGGGCAGGCATTTGTTAGCCAAACTTATTTCATAGCGATCATAGAATCACAGAATCATAGAATAGTAAGGGTTGGAAAGGACCTCAAGATCATCGAGTTCCAACCCCCCTGCCATGGGCAGGGACACCTCCCACTAAACCATGCCATCCAAGGCTATGTCCAACCCCACCTTGAACGCCGCCAGGGATGAAGCATTCACAACCTCCCTGGGTAACCCATTCCAGGGCCCCACCACCCTCACAGTAAAGAATTTCTTCCTCAGATCCAATCTAAACCTCCCCTGTTTAAGTTTAAACCCATTACCCCTTGTCCTCTCAACACAGTCCCTAATGAAGAGTCCCTCCCCAGCATCCGTATGGGCCCCCTTCAGGTATTGGAAGGCTGCTATGAGGTCTCCATGCAGCCTTCTCTTCTCCAGGCTGAACAGCCCCAACTTTCTCAGCCTATCTTCATACGAGAGGTGCTCCAGTCCCCTGATCATCCTCGTGGCCCTCCTCTGCACTTGTTCTAACACTTCCATGTCCTTTTTATGTTGAGGACACCAGAACTGCACACAATACTCCAAGTGAGGTCTCACGAGAGCAGAGTAAAGGGGCAGGAGCACCTCCCTCGACCTGCTGGTCACACTCCTTTTGATGCAGCCCAGGATACGGTTGGCCTTCTGGGCTGCAAGCACACACTGCCGGCTCATGTTCATTTTTTCATCAACCCACACCCCCAAGTCCTTCTCTGCAGGGCTGCTCTGAATCTCCTCCCCGCCCAACCTGTAGCTGTGCCTGGCATTGCTCCGACCCAGGTGGAGGACTTTGCACTTAGCATGGTTAAACTTCATCAGGTTGGCATCAGCCCACCTCACAAGCATGTCAAGGTCCCTCTGGATGGCATTCCTTCCCTCCAACTTATCAACCGAACCACACAGCTTGGTGTCATCGGCAAACTTGCTGAGGGCGCACTCAATTCCACTGTCCATGTCACCCACAAAGATGTTGAACAAGACCGGTCCCAACACCGATCCCTGGGGGACACCACTCGTTACTGGTCTCCAGATGGACATTCAGCCACTGAGCACTACTCTTTGCGTGCAGCCATCCAGCCAGTTGTTTATCCACCGAGTGGTCCACCTATCAAATTGATGTCTCTCCAACTTAGAGAGAAGGATGTCATGGGAGACAGTATCAAAGGCTTTACACAAGTCCAGGGAGATGACATCAACTGCTCTACCCCTGTCCATCAGTTCCGTAGCCCCTTCATAGAAGGTCACCAGATTGGTCAGGAAGGATTTCCCCTTAGTGAAGCCATGCTGGCTGTCCCCAAGCACCTTGTTGGTTTTCATGTGCCTTAGCATGCCTTCCAGGAGAATCCACTCCAAGATTTTGCCAGGCACAGAGGTGAGACTGACTGGTCTGTAATTCCCTGGGTCATCCATTTTCCCCTTCTTAAAAATGGGAGTTATATTTCCCTTTTTCCAGTGTTTGGGAACTTCACCTGACTGCCATGATTTTTCAAATATGATGGACAGTGGCTTAGCAACTTCATTTGCCAGCTCCTTCAGGACCCGCGGATGGATTTCATCAGCTCCCATGGACTTGTATACATTCAGGTTCCTAAGGTGGTCCCAAACAAGATCCTCCCCCACAGTGGGCCCAGGGTCCCCACCCTCACCGTCCCCACATCTGCCTTCCAAGACTTGGGTGGTGTGGACAGAGCATTTGCTGGTAAAGACTGAGGCAAAGAAGTCATTAAGAACCTCAGCCTTCTCCAAATCCAGGGTAGCCAGTTCTCCCGATAGCTTCTGGAGAGGGCCCACGGTGTCCCTAACCTGTCTTTTATTGGCAATGTACCTATAAAATCCCTTCCTGTTATCCTTAACATCCCTAGCCAAGTTTAATTCTAAGTGGGCCTTAGCTTTCCTAACCTGGTCCCTAGCTTCCCGGACAACATCCCTGTATTCTTCCCAGGCCGCCTGACCTTGCTTCCACCTTTTATAAGCCTCTTTTTTCCTTTGAATTTTGCTCAGCAGTTCCTTATCCATCCAAGGAGGTCTCCTGGCCCTTCTGCTGCACTTCCTTCTAGTTGGGATGCATCGCTCCTGAGCTTGCAGCAGGTGAGCCTTGAATAGCAACCAACAGTCTTGGGCCCCCCTGCCCTCTAGGGCTGTATCCCATGGAACCTTACTGAGCAGGTTCCTGAAGAGGCCAAAGTCTGCTTTCTTGAAGTCCAGGGCAGTGAGCTTGCTGCATGCTCTTCTCACTGTCCTGAGGATCTCAAACTCGACCGTCTCATGATCGCTGCAATCAAGGCTGCCCTGGAGCGTCACATTCCCAACCAGCCCTTCCCTGTTGGTGAGGACGAGGTCAAGCATGACACCTCTCCTTGTTGGCTCCTCAATTACTTGCAGATGGAAGTTGTCTTCCACACAATCGAGGAACCTTCTGGATTGCTTGTGCCGGGCTGTACCATCCCTCCAACAGATATCAGGGTGGTTGAAGTCTCCCATGAGAACAAGGGCCTGCAAGCGTGAGGCCGCTCCTATCTGTCTATGGAGCGCTTCGTCCAGCAAGTCCCCTTGGTCAGGCGATCTGTAACAGATCCCCACAATAATATCACCCATCGCTGTTCTCCCTTTAACACTGATCCACAAACTCTCTGTCGACTGCTCACCTGTCCCCAGGCAGAGTTCCATACTCTCTAGCCTATCCCTAACATAAATAGCAACTCCCCCTCCCCGTCTGCCGGGCCTGTCTTTCCTAAAGAGCCAGTAACCTTCCATTCCAACACAGCAGTCATAGGTGCTATCCCACCATGTTTCTGTGATGCCTATGATATCATACCCCCATAGATGTGCACACATCTCTAATTCCTCTTGTTTGTTCCCCATACTACAGGCATTTGTGTAGAGGCATTTGAGCCGAGATCCAATCGAAGCCGGCTCATTGGCTGGAGCAGCTGGAATATCTCTACATTGCTCCGAACGTTCACTATAGGTGCTGGCAACCAACTGGGTGTGTTGGGATGGAATGAGGCCCCCCTCCCCCAACACATCTAGTTTAAAGCATCCTTGACCAGTCTGGCAAGCCTCCTACCAAATCCACTCTTCCCCTTGTTTGTCAGACCAGCTCCACCAGCCCCCAGTAGACCTGGCCTACTATATTGAGTCCCATGTTCAAGGTACCCAAACCCTTGACTATAGCACCACCCTTCTAACCCTTTATTAACCTGCCCAATCCTCCTAGCCTTTTCAAGGTCCTGCCCTGTATCCTGGAGAATTGACGAAAAGACAATCTGAGCTCCAGAGCCCCTAACCACCTCTCCCAGAGCTCTGTAGTCCTTCTTTATGTTCTCCAGGCTACTGCTATCTATATCAGTAGCACCCACATGGATTACCAGGAGTGGGTAATAGTCAGTGGGACTGACTAGAGCAGGCAGCTTCTCGGCCACATCCCTGATCCGAGCCCCTGGTAGGCAACACACCTCCCTTGAGGCTGGGTCAGGCCGACAGATGGGTGCCTCTGTGCCTTTCAGATTAGAGTCCCCGACTACTATGGTCTGCCGCTTTTTCCTGGCAGCACCAGTAGTGACCTTCTTTACCAGTGCATCAGCTGGTTGCGCCTGGTGGGAGCGCTGTTGCTCATCAGCCCCCTGCAGGACAGCAAAGCGGTTCTGGGTGGGGACAACAGACGTAGGAGGAAGCCCCTTGCTTTTAATTGCCCTCTTCCTCCTTTTTCTTGTTGTTTTTTTCAGTTACCTTTTCCCAGCTTCCTGGGTTAGCAGCCTCCTTTCCTGGGTTAGCAGCCTCCTTTCCTGCATGGGCAACAGTAGACACTCGAGGCCCCGGAACAGGTTGGTCCCAGAGCAGCAGTGCTGCTCCCCCTCAGCTTCCCTGACACCTTTCAGCCTGGTAACAGCTTCCTGCAGTTCAGCCACCTGCTGCAGGAGGACCTCCACCAGGGAGCACAGAGTGCAGCCCCGCCCATTGCTCACCCTTCCCTTAGGATACCCCGAGCTCTGCACTACAGCCTCCCTTCCCGTCGGCTCCGTCTGGGTGCCTACGCTTGCCACCACCGGCGCAGCCAGAGCAGAGCTCCCAGACCGAGCCTTGCTCGTACGGCGAGTGTTCACCATCCTGCTCACCACCCCGCTCGCCTGCCCGCACGAACTGCCGCGCAAACTGCCTCGAGCCCGCCCTGTTCACCGCGCTCCGGGTCGCTTGCGCTCCCTGGGGCAGGTTTTTAACCAGTCAGGTCTGCCGCCGGTCCTCCTGGCGCCGCCCCCTCTGAGTCAGCCTCTCGCCTCTGCGGAGCTGCAGGCTCCTGGGCAGGCCTTGTCGAGGACAGGACCTGAGCTGGCGCAAAATCTAATGTCTGACTTTTAGGCACTGATTTAGCATCAGCACTGTTTGCACAAGAAGACAAAAGAGTTTGCTTATGTATTACCAGCTTTCTGGTAGGTACTCCAGTTTCACTTGTGCTCCATGTCATAGTGACATTGTGAAAGCATGTAGTTCATTAAGTGTGTTATTTGTATGTTTATTATGTAAGAATATGCTTCCTTTTTTGTTTGGACACTACACTGTTATACTTGTGCAACCCCAGTAACTGTTAATTGACAGTAGCAATAGCCAGAAATTAAACGTGGTTTAGCAAATTATTTTTTTCTTAGGACATTACAAAGCATGTTTTACAGTGTTATACTTTCCAAGTATTCCAATCTACCATGTAACTCTTATTTTTTCATTAAAGGATTTAAAACAAACAGCGAACTTCATAGGCTGACATTTCAGCTCCAGAATATGCTGTTGGGCAGGCTGTGCCACTAACAAGTAGATCACTGAGGCATCTCAAGAGTCAGCTCTAAAAATGTACCACATCCTGAGAACTTACTCAAGAGCTTGGTCTCCCAAGCTACAGTCAAACATGGCAGCCAGGATCACCAGTTTCTTTGAAAAGACAGACATAAACAGTATTTATGCATGGCATGCCAGGTATTAAAAGAGAAGGTAGTGGGATAACTTTCCTCCACATTTTTCAGGATCAAAACTACAGGTGTCATTTTGCTTTGCTTTTAAAGAACTCTTTCAATAATTAGCCAGAGAAAGATGATTAACAGACCTCTGCAGCTGCCCCAAACTCAGCAGGGATTTTTTCTGGTAAGACACAGCCTTATGTTGCTTGTGTTGTTATTCACATTTTATTACATATCTCAAGTTGTGTGGATGAATACACAGGTAATCAACGCATGAGTGAAAAAGAGGCAAATCCAGGGAACAAATCTAAAACAAATCAGCTGGTGAATTTAGTCTGTAGTTCAAAATAAACTACTCTGAATTGAGGTTTTATTACATCCGCTGCAACAGTACTTGATATTCACATGCATACAACGCCTCTGAACATAGTCCGACTCCTTCCATTTATTAAAGAATAAGCCTGCTTTTTCTAAAACCATCTAAAAACCCTTTCACAAGCCTTGCAAAAGGAAGAGGGTTGGGCAGCAGAGACATTTTAGTGGAAGATGACTTACATTAGCAACACTAAGGTTATGCTGCATGGCATAGCAAAGGCCTTTGTTTACACCTTGCAAGTCTCAGTGATCTTATTTAAATCCTAGTTTTAATTTTCCAAGTCCTCATTCTGGTCTTCTCCTCCTCACCGTTGCCTGACCTTATGTCCCAGTCTGTTCACATTGGTCCTGGCCTATTGTATTCCATTACACAACACTACTTCCAAAACTCATTCTCTCATTGACTTCCACCTGGAAACTGCGCAGAACTGCAGATGGAAGGGGAGAAAACCCCAAAACAACCAACAAACATAACAATACAAAAAAACACCCCCCACATACCAAGAAAAGGCACACCCCAAAACAACAGAAAACAAAATGACACAAATGCACATCTCCACCTCTCTGTTTCAGGGCTGCATGCTTCATCACAGGATAGCAAGCTCCAGGTTTCAGCAGCCGCGTCTCTAAGGCATTGGAGCACACGTGAATTCCCCAATTTCAAAAAAAAAAAAAAAAAAAAAGGAACAATTAGTATGGGAGCTCACAGAGGAGCAAACCCCCTGAGCCCATCCTTCACAGACTCCCTCACCAGCACCAACCCCCCTGCAAACCACAGCTGCAGAATAATGCAAAAGCCCTGCAGAGTTTTCGGCCAGATGAAAGTATGGTTATTCCAGCTTTGTTTGTAGAAAGATGCTCTGCCTGCTATTTAGCAAGAAAGGCTAAAAAGAGTAGGGGAAATTCTATCTGGCATAGCAGCTTGAGCTAAAACAGTTGCTGTTTGGTTGCAAAATAGCAACTGAAACACTCTCGTGTTGAAAAGCATTAGGCAGTTTTAACATTGAATGCTACCACTTCTGTTTATATCTCGGTTGTTTATTTCAAGGGCTGATGGTCATAGTTGCCATTTAGTGGGGAGATAACTGAGCTAGAATAAAACCCAAAAGGAAATCCTGAAATTCACTGATTGACCAGCTCTACTAAAAAAAAAAAAAAAAGAAGAAAGGAGAAAAGTAAAGAAGTGAACCCTAGAGGTGTAGCTGGAGTACCTAGAGGTGTAGCTGGAGTACCTTGCACTTATGCCTTCCTATATTATAGATCTCTTGATGAAGGTTTCTCTGAAATAAGGGAAGAGGATTTTTCCACAGCAGCAAGTCTACATCCTCCCATCCTTTCTCTCCCCTCCTCCAGCAAACACTGTTCACATCTCCCTGAAGATCTCTGAAAGGGAAAACCAAGTATCACCACAGAGAATTATAGAATGGTTTAGACTGGAAAGGACCTTAAGATCATTCAGTTCCTAAGCCCTGCCACAGGCAGGGATGCCTTCCACTAAACATCTTCCAGTAGTCAGACGGCTCAAGCCCCATCCAAACTGGCCTTGAACACTGACAGGGATGGACCATTTACTACGTCTTTGGGCAACCTGTTTCAGTGCCTCACCACCCTTACAGTAAAGAATTTCTTCATTATATCTAATCTGACTCTCAGCAACTACATTATAAGCAGGTCACTTACAGACTTCTTCAGGTGAGAAAAGTAAAAAGACTGCATCTTTTCTGGAGCCCAAGTATGTAATCTATAGGATTGCTTCCATAAATCAGATATTTAGCCATTTGCTCCACATGTTCATGCTCTGAAGGAACAAATTTATAGAAGTTCAGTGGTTCTAACCACTGTAAATTAATTGAAAAGCTTACATATAAAATGCTACCATACTTAGTTGCATTAATTACATAAGAAAGGTTATGTGACTTGAAAGCTAAAAATGTAGAAAATGCAATTTTCAAGTATAGCCATATAAAAAAAGCAATAGATGATTTTGGTCAGAGTTAATTTTAAATTAGAAATTAAGACTTTAGTAGAATAAAATAAAACATTATTAACAAAAAGCTCATTTCCCACTGTTGATGGCAGTTCACGTTAAAATTAAACTACTCACTTAAGCAATCTCACTCAAAAATCATCTCTGTATTGAATAAACTCATATAACCTGAATATGTTACATCTGCTAGTAGGCAGTAAGTGCTAAAAGGCAATAGACTGGAATTACTGAAGGAGCCGTAAAAAACAGTGATAAATGAAAAAAATATTTTGAATGACACTTGAAACCAGTCTAAAATGTAATGCATGCAGTAAATAACGATTAACAAAGAACGTGAGAAAAAGAACATGAATATTATGTCCATTTATATTCAACATGCAGCCCTTATGACTAGCTGAGAACCTCTTGAAGAAATGATGTCTTCTTTTTTTTCTTCCACTCAAGCAAAATCATAGAATTATAGAATCATAGAATAGTTAGGGTTGGAAAGGACCTCAAGATCATCGAGTTCCAACACCCCTGCCATGGGCAGGGACACCTCACACTAAACCATGTCATCCAAGGCTATGTCCAACCCGGCCTTGAACACCGCCAGCGATGGAGCATTCACAAATTCCCTGCACAACTCATTCCAGTGCCTCACCACCCTTACAGTAAAGAATTTCTTCCTCATATCCAATCTAAACTTCCCCTGTTTAGGTTTGAACGTGTTATCCCTTGTCCTCTTACTACAGTCCCTAATGAAGAGTCCCTCCCCAGCATTCCTATAGGCCCCCTTCAGATATGCATGACTTCTCTCAGTTACTTAAAATCACAAAGATCAAGATGAAATTGCAGACGTTGCTTTTCACAATTGGGGCATTTATCAAGGAAGAAAGGTTTCTTTATTTAACTTTAAGTACATATATAAATTTATGTAGTATAAATTAGTTTTTTCACCATTTCATGGTGACAGTTCTTGCTTTCTAACTCCTCACCACTTTAAAGACACTCTTCTTTCCAAGTATCATGTTGCCATAAACAACCCATTACAGCAAAATGGAATACACGATGCTCAGGAGAAGCAGAAAGTTAATCTTCCCACAGCTTCTAAAAGCTTCAAAGTTGAGGCTAAAACTGAGAGTATTTGTGCTATAATATTTTACTATCTTAGTCTTCCATTTTCACTTACTATTTGCCCAACCTAAATTTGGTTTCAAAACCAACATACCAAAGGCAGGCACAGAGAAGAAGGCAAAAGTCTATCCTTGCTTTTTTTGCTACAACAATCTCCTACCTGTTACTCCTCTCTCTCTTACATAATTATATTGAACACTCATTTTGGAAGAAAGCTGAGAGCTTGTTGTTGGCCTTATGCTCAACTGAGAATTAATGCAATACTTGTTAGGGGATCATTAACTATCAACAAAAAGGCAAAAATACATTCACCCTGAGGGAGATTCAGGCCTTGAAGAAAAGTGAGAACCCAGGGCAGGAAGAAGAAAAAAGAGGGTGTTGCTCTCAAAGGTCTCACAGTATCTGCTGCAGGCTGGTATTTACAACTTGCGACCCAAAGAGGAGATGGGGAAGATAAACTTCTGCAGCATGCGCCAAACCAAAGTCCAGCAATAAAGTTAGTGAGCCAGAACAAAGTTGTTAACTGAAGGCTCATAGTTTATTAGTGACTTAATATGCCAAAGACCCTGTCTTATCACATCCCAGGGCTCGGTCTGGGAGCTCTACTATGGCTGCTCCGGCAGTGGCCAGTGTAGGCACCCAGACAGAGCCGATGAGAAGGGAGGCTGCAATGCAGAGCTCAAGGCGTAGAGAGCGCCTGCACTGGTCTCGTGAGGGAAGGGCGCGCAGTGGGCAGGGCTGCACTCCGCGCTCCCTGGTGGAGCTCCTCCTGCAGCAGGTGGCTGAGCTGCAGGAAGCTGTTACCAGGCTGAAAGGTGTCAGGGAAGCTGAGGAGAAGCAGCACTGCTTGCTCCAGGACCAGGCTATGCAGCGGCCTCAAACGTCTACTATCGCTCATGCAGGAAATGAGGCTGCTAACCCAGGAAGCTGGGAAACAGTAACAGAAAAAGAACAACAAAAAAAGGACGAAGAAGACAATTAAAAGCAAGGGGCTTCCTCCTACATCTGTTGTCCCCACCCAGAACCGCTTTGCTATCCTGCAGGGGGATGATGAGCAACAGCGCTCCCACCAGGCGCAACCAGCTGGTGCACTGGTAAAGAAGGTCACTACTGGTGCTGCCAGGAAAAAGCGGCGGGCCGTGGTAGTCGGGGACTCTAATCTGAAAGGCACAGAGGCACCCATCTGTTGGCCTGACCCAGCCTCAAGGGAGGTGTGTTGCCTACCAGGGGTTTGGATCAGGGGTGTTGCCGAGAAGCTGCCTGCTCTAGTAAGTCCCACTGACTATTACCCACTTCCAGTGATCTGTGTGGGTGCTACTGATATAGATAGCAGTAGCCTGGAGAACATAAAGAAGGACTACAGAGCTCTGGGAGAGGTGGTTAGGGGCTCTGGAGCTCAGATTGTCTCTTCGTCAATTCTCCAGGATACAGGGCAGGACCTTGAAAAGGCTAGGAGGATTGGGCAGGTTAATAAAGGGTTAGAAGGGTGGTGCTATAGTCAAGGGTTTGGGTACCTTGAACGTGGGACTCAATATAGTAGGCCAGGTCTACTGGGGGCTGGTGGAGCTGTTCTGACAAAGAAGGGGAAGAGAGGATTTGGTAGGAGGCTTGCCAGACTGGTCAAGGATGCTTTAAACTAGATGTGTTGTGGGAGGGGGGCATCATTCCATCCCAACACACCCAGTCGGTTGCCAGCACCTATAGCAAACATTCAGAGCAATGTAGAGATAGAATCATAGAATCATAGAATAGTTAGGGTTGGAAAGGACCTTAACATCATCTAGTTCCAACACCCCTGCATTGGGCAGGGACATCTCCCACTAAACAATGCCATCCAAGGCTATGTCCAACCCCACCTTGAACACCGCCAGGGATGGAGCCTCCAGCTGCTCCAGCCAATGAGCCAGCTTCATTTGCAGCTCGGCTCAGATGCCTCTATACGAATGCCTGTAGCATGGGGAACATAAAAGAGGAATTAGAGATGTGTGCTCGTCTACAGCGGTATGACATCATAGGCAACACAGAAACATGGTAGGATGGCTCCCACGACTGCTGTTTTGGAATGGAAGGTTACAGGCTCTTTAGGAAAGACAGGCCCGGCAGGCAGGGAGAGAGAGTTGCTATTTATGTTAGGGATAGGCTGGAGAGTACGGAACTCTGTCTGGGGACAGGTGAGCAGTCGACAGAGAGTTTGTGGGTCAGGGTTAAAGGGAGAACAGCGATGGGAGACATTATTATGGGGATCTGTTAAAGACCGCCTGACCAAGAGGATTCGGTGGATGAAGCTCTCTACAGACAGATAGGAACAGCCTCACGCTCACAGGTCCTTGTTCCCATGGGAGGCTTCAACCACCCTGATATCTGTTGGAGGGATGGTACAGCCAGGCACAAGCAATCCAGAAGGTTCCTCGATTGCGTGGAAGACAACTTCCTTCTGCAAGTAATTGAGGAGCCAACAAGGAGTGCCATTCTTGACCTCATGCTCACCAACAGGGAGGGCCTGGTTGGAAACGTGATGCTCCAGGGCAGCCTTGATTGTAGCGATCATGAGATGGTTGGATTCAAGATCTGCAGGACAGTGAGAAGAGCGTGCAGCAAGCTCACTGCCCTGGACTTCAAGAGAGCAGACTTTGGCCTCTTCAGGAACCTGCTCAGTAAGGTTCCATGGGATATACCTCTAGAGGGCAGGAGGGTCCAAGACTGTTGGCTGCTATTCAAGGATCACCTACTGCAAGCTCAGGAGCGATACATCTCAACTAGAAGGAAGTTCAGCAGGAGGGCCAGGAGACCTCCTTGGATAGGTAAGGAGTTGCTGAGGAAACTCAGAGGGGAAAAGAATGATTATAAAAGGTGGAAGCAAGGTCAGGCGGCCTGGGAAGAATACAGGGATGTTGTCCGGGAAGCTAGGGACCAGGTTAGGAAAGCTAAGGCCCACTTAGAATTAAATTTGTCAAGGGATGTGAAAGATAACAGGAAAGGATTTTATAGGTACATTGCCAATAAAAGACAGGTTAGGGACACCGTGGGCCCTCTCCAGAAGCTATCGGGAGAACTGGCTACCCTGGATTTGGAGAAGGCTGAGGTTCTTAATGACTTCTTTGCCTCAGTCTTTACCAGCAAATGCTCTGTCCACACCACCCAAGTCTTGGAAGGCAGATGTGGGGACGGTGAGGGTGGGGACCCTGGGCCCACTGTGGGGGAGGATCTTGTTTGGGACCACCTTAGGAACCTGAATGTATACAAGTCCATGGGAGCTGATGAAATCCATCCGCGGGTCCTGAAGGAGCTGGCAAATGAAGTTGCTAAGCCACTGTCCATCATATTTGAAAAATCATGGCAGTCAGGTGAAGTTCCCAAACACTGGAAAAAGGGAAATATAACTCCCATTTTTAAGAAGGGGAAAATGGATGACCCAGGGAATTACAGACCAGTCAGTCTCACCTCTGTGCCTGGCAAAATCTTGGAGTGGATTCTCCTAGAAGGCATGCTGAGGCACATGAAAACCAACAAGGTGCTTGGTGACAGCCAGCATGGCTTCAGTAAGGGGAAATCCTGCCAGACCAATCTGGTGGCCTTCTATGATGGGGCTACGGAGCTGATGGACAGGGGCAGAGCAGTTGATGTCATCTACCTAGATTTGTGCAAAGTGTTTGACACTGTCTCACATGGCTTCCTTGTCTCTAAGTTGGTGTCGTGGTTTAAGCCTCTCAGCCACGCAGTTTTGCTCACTCACTCACTTCCCCCTCTTTCTTCCCTTTACTCCTGGAGGGATGGGAAGGAGAATAGAAAGAATGCAACTCCCACAGGTTGAAATAAGAACAGTTTAGTAACTAAGGTATAACACAAATCACTACTGCTACCACCAATAATAATAATAATGACAAGGCAAATACAAGGAAAGAATACAATAGTTCAGCATGAATCCCAACCTGACCAAGCTGTGCACCCCCACCACTGCACTCCCACCCTCCCGGGTCTCTGCCCTCCGTTTTTACATCCTGGACAAGACGTGGTGTGGTATGGAATAATCTCTTTGGTCAGTTTGGATCAGGTGTCCTGTCTCTCCTTCCTCCCAGCTTCCCCTCCTCCCTGGCAGAGCATGAGACTCAGAAAGTCCTTGGTCAGACCAAAACATTACCAAGCAGTAACTGAAAACACTGGTGTTATCAGCGCTGTTCCCAGGCCCAAAATAAAAAACACAGCACTGCACCAGCTACCAAGAAGGAGAAAAATGACTGCCACTGCTGAACCCAGGACAGTTGGAGAGACATCAATTTGATAGGTGGACCACTCGGTGGATAAAGAACTGGCTGGATGGCCGCACGCAAAGAGTAGTGCGCAATGTCCAGATGGAGACCAGTAATGAGTGGTGTCCCCCAGGGATCGGTGTTGGGACCAGTCTTGTTCAACATCTTTGTCAGTGACATGGACAGTGGGATTGAGGGCACTCTCAGCAAGTTTGCCAATGGCACCAAGCTGTGTGGTTTGGTTGATATGCTGGAGGGAAGGAATGCCATCCAGAGGGACCTTGACACGCTTGTGAGGTGGGCTGATGCCAATCTGATGAAGTTTAACCATGCCAAGTGCAAGGCCCTCCACCTGGGTTGGAGCAATGCCAGGCACAGCTACAGGTTGGGCAGGGAAGAGATTCAGAGGAGCCCTGCAGAGAAGGACTTGGGGGTGTTGGTCGATGAGAAAATGAACATGAGCCGGCAGTGTGTGCTTGCAGCCCAGAAAGCCAACCGTATCCTGGGCTGCATCAAAAGGAGCGTGTCCAGCAGATTAAAGGTGGTGATCCTGTCCCTCTCCTGTGCTCTTGTATAACCTCACTTGGAGTATTGTGCGCAGTTCTGGTGTCCTCAACATAAGAAGGATATGGAACTGTTGGAACAAGTGCAGAGGAGGGCCACGAGGATGATCAGGGGACTGGAGCATCTCCCGTATGAAGACAGGCTGAGAAAGTTGGGGCTGTTCAGCCTGGAGAAGAGAAGGGTGCCTGGAGACCTCATAGCAGCCTTCCAATACCTGAAGGGGACCTATAGGGATGCTGGGGAGGGACTCTTCATGAGGGACTGCAGTGAGAGGACAAGGGGTAACGGGTTCAAACTTAAACAAAGGAAGTTTAGATCGGATATGAGGAAGAAATTCTTTACTGTGAGGGTGGTGAGGCACTGGAATGGGATGCCCAAGGAAATTGTGAATGCTTCATCCCTGGTGGCGTTCAAGGTGGGGTTGGACATAGCCTTGGGTGGCATGGTTTAGTGGGAGGTGTCCCTGCCCATGGCAGGATGGTTGGAACTAGATGATCTTGAGGTCCTTTCCAACCTTAACTATTCTATGATTCTATGACATCTACTATTGGGAATTACTATCTGTTCATTATCATAATGATTTTAAAACTTCAACAGGATCCACAAAACTGCTAAAGCACGTTTTCCTCCTTTCACCAGAATGGGAATATTAACGAGATCAGCATTGTCT
The DNA here is from genome assembly GCA_039720435.1 of Amazona ochrocephala. NCBI lineage: Eukaryota > Metazoa > Chordata > Aves > Psittaciformes > Psittacidae > Amazona > Amazona ochrocephala. The sequence goes on from CM077879.1 coordinate 72,721,047, forward strand.
GGTCCAAAAATAGTGTACTTTTGGCATGTTAATCAAAGTTTGGGTGGGTTTGGTTTTGTTAATTTCTTTTTATATTGTAATAAGTGTTAGTGGGATCAGTTAGAATGTCCTTTGGTAAAAGGCATTTCCATGTTATTGATAAAAATGCTTTCTAGGAGAAAAGCAAAGGGATGCAGATAAGACACAAAGATATTTTAGTTTGTAGAGAAGTTGCACAGTTTGAGGGGAGTTAACTTTCTTCCATGCCTTTTTTTTTTTTTTTTTCTTAAGGTTATTATTAAGAATTTGTAATTCAAGAGTAGACTGCAGTCAGAGAAAGATAAGGAAAGGAAACAAAAAATAAACGAAGGCTGGCATAGGAAAATTTAGTCCCGGTTCCTGAAAGGAGGTGGCTTGGGGACTAGAGGCAAGATAAACTATTTGGCACAATGCAGAAGGTTGATAGATGCTAACGGAAGTAAAGCTATTCTTCATCAGTCCAGTTAATCAGCAGAGAGCACAAACCACTGAGGGTTGACATCCCAAGTGAGGAAACCAAATGCCACTATGCAAATGCTCATCCATGATTTGATTGCTGCTTGCAGAAGGGGACAACAGAGAGCTCTCCATTTAGAAAGCATTTCCTCGCTTAACAACATGTAAGCACTAGCAGAGGAGGGGCTGTTTAAACAGGACGGACTCGGATGGAGGCTCTTCTGGTGTGAGAGGTAAGGTTAGCTTATTCTAAACCAGCAGCTTCCCCCTAAAAGTGGCTATTTGTTGCAATCAGGCTTACCTGTGAGCTGGACCATATCAGTTTGGACTACAGATTGGTAGTGCATGTTACAAAAGTCCTGTGATTCGTCTTATGGGAGGGAGGGAATGGGGGGCAACACACAGGGAAAGAATAATGCACTGAAACTTGCATTGGTTTAATCTCACAGAGGGATTGGGGGGGAGGGGGGGGAAGTCACCTCCACATAAGAGCAACACCTGATTTAAACCCGAGAATGTCGCAACAGATCTCAGTCATGGTTCTTACCAGTGCTTCCACTAGGAGACTTTATTTACTATATGATGCTTGAGAAATATGTGACATCTTACAGGGAATTTTGAAGGTGGTCCAGCCAGCAATTACTTCATACCTCTCCTCTTTTCTCTCCATTCTCAACATAAACAGATATCCATTTAATTTTCATTTCTCCTAACTCACTCTCTTTTCTCATCACTTATGGAATACAGGATATCGTTCTGTGCTTATATCTTTGATTTAAAAGCAACACACCCCTTAGGCTCTAGAAGTATTACGTATCCAGCATCATCTTCACCAGCAATATAATCCCCCTTCCTTTTCCTTGCTTAAGCAACATTAGTAAACATTCACCAGTACTACAGTGGCACAAATTACAAACAGAAACAGATCTTGGAAAAATTAAATCAACAAAAAAAAAATCATGTAGGAAGCACACAGACTGCAACAATACATATTTGTACGGACACATGCCTGGGAAATTCCATTTCTTATGGAGGACTTTATATAAATAAAGCTTTTTCAAGGTGTTTAAGGCAAGGAATGAACTACCCAACCTCCTTGTAAGGTAAACAGTCCTGTTCTGTCTCGCTGTCCTGGGTTCAGCGCTTAAACCATGACACTCACTAATCCAAATCTCAAATAAGACAGTTTTACATATCAAGTCATGTTCACAGAAGCACATCCATTTGTGGGAAGGTGCTATATAACAGCTTTACTAAAAGCACAGATAGGAAAATATGTATCACCACAAGGCAAACTCATAAGCACACCACCTGCACAACTCTGTGCTCTTCTTCCACAGAAAAGAGCAAGCAATTCGAACACAGACATTCCCTGGAGAAAGGTGGGGAAGGAACCACCCATAGCTCTACTGTACAGATTGTAACATGGCCAGCTTCCAAAGCTCTATATTTTTATGGTTTCACAGAGGCAGAAATACATTTCATCTGTAAACAGAGATTCAAGTCAGAATTTATTTTTAGACAAATACAGAAAGTCTTTACTACCACTGACACCTAAATGAATGGGTAGAAGAAACCTGTACTGTTTGGCATTCAACTAAGATCCATTATGTTCAAAGATGCTGCAATTTCAGTTGAAGCAATATCCTGGAATTTCTCGTTTCATTTCTGGGTTCAGTAGTTATCGATCATATATGTTTAATTCCAGGCTATTTTTTTTTTATATCTGACTAGGGATTTTTCACAGTGAGATAATGTTAACTTAGAAATATTTTTACAGGTTTACTTACAGTGAAATATATTTTACTACAAATGCACAATTGTCCTTCTGGGTGGGTTTTTTTTTAGGCTTACTGCATTTAGCCTTGGGTGACAGAGCTCAAAACAACACATCTGCATTCCCCAAGGATGAGAGGATCCCATAGAAAACTGAGTTTAGAAACATGAACAGGTTTTGGGTTTGTGCGTGTGTTTTTGTAATTGAAACTTGCTCACCTGTATCCATGATGCCCATTCACATCTGCCCTCTTTCAAAGCTCAAATTAAGTCTGACACCTGAAAAGAATGATTTCTAAGAGGAAAACTGCTGCTTTTCAGAAATCTGATCTTTACTTCCAATTTCTAAATCTCAGCCCTTAATGAGTGATAATGAGTGCTGGAGAAAGCACAAGGAGAATTTTTGATGCAAGATCAGAGGCAACTCAAACTCAAGGACACTCGATAAGTCAGAATTTACCTAATAAACAAGCTGCATTTTTGATGTATTTTGATTATGTTGTACTTTGCTTTAGTTTGGACTTTCATGACAGTTGAAAGCAAAGTTACCTTTATCAGAGAAACATTTAAAATGAAATTGGTTTTAAAAACAACTACATATGATATTAAATTGTAAATCATTCTAAACTTTCACAAGAACAAAAGGTCAGATGCATAGCGTAGGTAAATCAGTGTTGATTTTTTTTTATGTTAATGGAGTTGTACTAGTTTCAAGTGAGTATTTGGTCTGTAGTGCCCTAAGCTTCACATTAAAAAAAACTTTCTTGTAAGATGTGCTTTTCTCTAATTCAGATCTGTCATAGAATCATAGAATAGTTAGGTTGGAAAGGACCCTAAGATCACCTAGTTCCAACCCCTCTGCCATGTCACATAAATTTAGCGGGGAAACCACAGATATCAAAATAAGAGCAGAGAAAGCAGAGCAGTGTCAAATAAGTCCAAAAAGAAAGTTTCTCCTTTAAGCTTGTATTTGTATTCTCCCTCATTTGTTCTTTCTTAATTTCACCATTTCTAGCGATCCCGCTTCTCCATACATTCTCCAGGTGTGAATGCCAGACTCAACTGGCAGCTTTACAGTGTTTCTCCGTTACAATTTGCAGATCTTTTTTTTTTTAAAGAAAGTGGTTGGTGGAGTCCAGCCACATTGTGAGTCATGCTAAAGCTGTCTTGAAACTTGACATTAGATGGGATATAGACATTAGATACCATTAGATACTTTATTAGACATAAAGTGCCACAGACATACAGATCATTTGCTTTAAAAGAATTTCTATGATCAAGAGAATTGCTGAAAGAAGACCAGCCGCAGACAGGTTATGGTTTATTTGATATCTGAACTAGCACAGGACATATTAATTGGGAGACAAAGTTGTTCAAAGACTGACTGAAAAGCTGCATATCTAGAAGCTGATACACACACAGTTTGACCTAGCACACTTCAGACTTACACATTTCAGTAACTATAAAGTGTTCAAGCATCTCAGCAGTAGTCAAATTCCAGTTGTATTATATTTCAGTGACATTCAACAATAGCTAAATGACGACTAAAAATTGTATGTCATTAAATTATAGGATAGAGAGCCTAAGGGAATAGAAGCTCATGGGGGGGGGGGGATAATAATCAAATCTTTAAGCATTGCCTATGTTTTCTTATCAAAGATTTTGAGCAAATGCATCCAATGATCATAGGTTTTCCATCCTAGTGGGCATAAGGAAAGAGAGGAAACAGAGAAAGTTAAAAAAAAAGTAAAGAGTAAGAGTTTTAAGTAGACAGTATTAAGCCAAACCTGAACATACTGTTCTGTAAAAAGGCTTGCCAGGTCTGAGCAGACAAGAAGGATTATTCAAGAGATGGATGGCATCCTGTTCACTGCTTCCAGTAGGAGGTTTACATTTTACAAAGACATTTATCAAGATGAGTCTTCTGCTCAGCCTGTGGCCCACTGTTCTTTCCTGCAGATCTTCTACCTCAGTACTTATTCATACTTGCATTTGTGCAGTAGAAACTCAGCTGGAACTACCTTATACTTAAATTGTTGTCAGTTCACATAATACTCCTTTCAGGACTTTTCTGCACTTGCCATTCTTTCTGCAGTAGCAGTATGAGTAATTTAGTAAATTTAGTGATTTTTAATATACTACAAGTTATTAATGAAAAAAAAAAATCGTAGAACTGAATTTAAGATATACCCATGAAAATCACACCCTGTGTTATCTTGGAATTTGACAGATAATGCTCTCAGGCTGTGCTTTTCCTAATTAGTTTTGAACTCACCTAGACATAGTTTCCCTAACATGCTCATGACAGTAGCATCCAACGACTCCAAACTCTACAGCTTCTCTTTGGTCTGCAGGGCTCATTACCCAAGCATAGAAGGAAATTAAGTTGACTTGGCACAGTTTAATCTCAGCAACTCCACATTACCTTCTTAGTGCTTAAACTCTTCTAATATTACTCCAGAAATTGAAGGTGACTTGACTGCAACTCCGAGCCCTCTGCTTGGACACAGAAAGTACTAATTTTAAAGAAAAGAGAAAGCCCCACCACACCCTGCACTCCCCCACTGCTGTCTCAGGACTGTTGATCAAGCCCTACAGTGACTCTTCAGAGATCCAAAAAGTGGACCAACGCACAACCCCACAGGACCCTCAAATGACTGCATCACATAGCATTTGCAATGCTATTATAATCTCGATAAACAACATCCTGTACTGTCTGAAAAAGTCATTACTTCCTCCCTCAAGGCAAAGAGCACTAGTACTCCCTTAGTCCAAAGAGGGTTAGGTCTAAAAACACCCTTTGCTTTGTGATATTTTCTAAGGTACAATGCACTGGATATTAAATGTCAGGCCTCAGGATGAAAACTCGTGGTTCCAACACAAACACACATTAGGTCCCCCTTCCCCCAAGCACCTACTTGGAGTTTACTCAAACTTGATTAATTGTTTAAAAATACATTTAATTTAGTGATCTATTTATTTGTGCTATATGTACAGCATATAGAATCCCAGCTAAAATAGTACAATATGTGACATTTCTCCTGCTTTAAAATTGTGCGAAAAATAAAGCTCTAAGATTTTAAAAATAACACAGCATACAAACTGGTTCCAAGTGAATAATTTAAATGCAAAAGGTAACTTAAAGTTTGAATAGCAGAAATAGGGTAGAGAAGGGAGGGAGGGAGGGAGGGAGGGAGGGAGAGAGGGAGGGAGGGAGGGAGGCAGGAGAAGAAACAAGCATTTTATTTTCTTCATGCCTGGATAAGCAATTTGGCCATGAAACTGAAGTCATCCATCATCCATATTACTAACACCACCAGCACTCAGGGCAGCTGTTCTTCAGGTCAGTTGTTTGAGAATCTCTAAAAAAAAGGCATCTTGGGTGAAGAAGTGACCCAAATAATTATGATGTTAACAGGTACTCTGATTCTAGAAGATGTCAGGATTGTAACAGTCTGATCTTTTCCTTCCCACTAGTACCAATTTCAGTGCTGCAAGGAGCAAAGTGGGTGGTGTACTCGATCATCTGCTTAATACAACACTGATCTTCAAGATTGCCACTGGTGATGCATAGCCATGTTCTCTTCTGAAAACCAAGGATTGTCCAGTTCCTATATCATTGTTATCATATCGCTGTTAACATACAAGTGATAGAGCAGGCCTGTGTATTAAAAGCTATCATTATCACCTGCAAATGTAACAACCTTTAATAACTCCAGAGATATGGGCTTTGAGACTACTAAACAGCTTATGAATTTACAGAAAAGGTCAGAAATTTCTTATTTCAAGTATGAAATCTATTTGCCTAAATTAACTGACAATTATTAAATGCAAGAGCGCTGTACATATGAATCTCCTATTGACAGGTTCTTGTATGAAGAAAAAGAAAACCCAATCATTGTGCTTGCAGAGATCAACCTGTTACTCAATTCAGGCTTGACTTCTTTTTCATCTGCTATAAGCCATCAAAGGTAATACAAATGCGTTATTTTTTAAATGTAGGGAAATTAAAACACTGAGCAAATGATGAATTTATGACTGTTTATTAAAGCGACAAGCAAGCACTTACTGTTCAGTAAATTATTCAATAACTATGCAGATGTTTCAGACACATGGACAGGTAAAATTTCAGTTCTCTAATTCATGATAGAAATAAGTACCGCTTCTTTCTTCACTTGTTTTGTACCTCCTAGCTAATAACTATATTCACTTTTTTCATTATGTTCTTTGAAGATTAAAGACATGTCTGACTTTGTACTGGTTCTGCCTGGACAGCTGACAGCCCATTAAACTAAAGTAGCACAAGCCATACATTTTAAGGTCCTGATTTCCAAAGCACACCAAAATGACTTACTACGTATGTACAAGAGTACTCCTGAGACACTTTGAAATCATACATTTGAACTTCTTTGAGAAACAGATAGGCTTCTACAGAAAACTGGTTAGGTAGCAATTAAAACATCCTCATGGTCAGGAACCTTACAGAAGTGTGAGGTATGTCCATCATTAACACTATTACTATAAAAATTCATATTAAAAGCTTTCAGCTATAGTCTTTTCCCATCCTTCAGTCCAAGAACACTCAGAAACATATCTCTAGCATGAGCTAGATACTGCTGATTAATTGATCTCTGTTTTCAGTGATAATTAAAAAAAAACCCACCCATGATCTTGATGCACACTGCATCCTGGATTTCCCTTCTACCTCTGTAGCAACACTGAAGGAGAAAGTGTAAATATTGTACTGTTCTTTCATAGCAGTTTTCAAGTTTGCTTTGTTGTGATGCTCTTTTCTTATGAGCGTACTGTAGCAATACATACAAAATGTATTAATGTGTGTACATACAAAGCTACACCCTTGGATTCATTTGCAGTTTGGCCCTGCCTGATTCCCCCTCCAATTCTAGTCAAAGAACAAAAAGGAAGGCTTTAAATTTCAGAGAGATCTCTCATAAATATATTTTTAGCAACATTTTTCTGGAAACATAGCTGAAGCTTTAAGGTGGAAGTTGGAAGGCCCCTCGAGACACAGATGCAATGTAAAGAACTACAGCAGCTCTGGTTGCAGACCTGACAAAATTGATTTACATAAAAGAACAGATTTTGAACCACAAAAGTAATTGGTCAAGCAGCTAAGAAAATGCATAAGCATCTAGTCTTCTCTCCCTGCTGCAAAGCATCCCAGTTATCTCATTCTTTTGGCAATGGCACAAGGACACAGTTCAAACTCCCCAGCAAACATCCTCAGTCATTAACCTAGATCATTCTCAGCTGGACTTCACTCTAAGCTGCAGGCCTGCTTCTGATTTCCCTTAGCTTTGAAAGGAAAGCACAGGATCACATACACCCCTTCATGATTATCCTTGTCAACAAGATCAGAGGTTGCAAGGCTGACAATATACAATTATCTTACATAAGCGGAGGCTGAGGGAAAGTAAATGGAGCATCAAGCATTTGCATTTGTGTTTTACCTGCTCTCAAGCAGATAAGGAAAACACTCATAGACTGGGTTTTTTTTGACAATAAAACACCCCCCTTGAGAGTGTCAAAAACATTTGGTTTCTGTGTACACAGAAAAAGTCGTACTTTACAGAGTAGACTTTAGCTGATAAGGCTACTCAACTATGTTGAGCCAACTTCTGAGATAGTGAAGTGTTTTACTCTTAAAACATTTATCCTACTCGTAAAAAGAAGTGAATGAGAGTGATTTTCAGCATGAACAACATCATTTAGAAATCATGCTGTGGACTACTGAGCAGAAAACAAAATGAAGTGCCCTGTTATATGCTTCTAAACTTTAGTGGCTGTTCTCCATTAGCACAGGTACATCGTAATACTTTCTGGCTATAACACTTAGAATGTGCTGGCTAGAATATGAAACTCAATGCAGTTCCAATTTTCATTCAGTTCATAACAAAAAATTTAGTTATTTAGTTTCCTTGTGTTAGCTTTCCCCCCAGCCCCCAAATAAAATTATTATTTCATTTCTGAAACAGAAAGGTTTAATCCATGTACTTTTGTGGGCGAATATTATATATATTTGGCAAGACTACAATGGCAAACATTTACTGAATCTATGTTGCATTTTTCAGGTAAGTAGAACTCATCGGGATTTACAAGGAATATATTCCAGGACTTGTGTAAAGCCTTTGACACTGTCTCCCATGACATCCTTCTCTCTAAGTTGGAGAGACATCAATTTGATAGGTGGACCACTCGGTGGATAAACAACTGGCTGGATGGCCGCACGCAAAGAGTAGTGCTCAGTGGCTCAGTGTCCAGCTGGAGACCAGTAACGAGTGGTGTCCCCCAGGGATCGGTGTTGGGACCGGTCTTGTTCAACATCTTTGTGGGTGACATGGACAGTGGGATTGAGTGCGCCCTCAGCAAGTTTGCCGATGACACCAAGCTGTGTGGTTCAGTTGATACATTGGAGGGAAGGAATGCCATCCAGAGGGACCTTGACACGCTTGTGAGGTGGGCTGATGCCAACCTGATGAAGTTCAACCATGCTAAGTGCAAAGTCCTCCACCTGGGTCGGAGCAATGCCAGGCACAGCTACAGGTTGGGCGGGGAGGAGATTGAGAGCAGCCCTGCGGAGAAGGACTTGGGGGTGTGGGTTGATGAAAAAATGAACATGAGCCGGCAGTGTGCGCTTGCAGCCCAGAAGGCCAACCGTATCCTGGGCTGCATCAAAAGGAGTGTGACCAGCAGGTCGAGGGAGGTGCTCCTGCCCCTCTACTCTGCTCTCGTGAGACCTCACTTGGAGTATTGTGTGCAGTTCTGGTGTCCTCAACATAAAAAGGACATGGAAGTGTTAGAACAAGTGCAGAGGAGGGCCACGAGGATGATCAGGGGACTGGAGCACCTCTCGTATGAAGATAGGCTGAGAAAATTGGGGCTGTTCAGCCTGGAGAAGAGAAGGCTGCGTGGAGACCTCATAGCAGCCTTCCAATACCTGAAGGGGGCCTATAGGGATGCTGGGGAGGGACTCTTCATTAGGGACTGTGGTGAGAGGACAAGGGGTAATGGGTTTAAACTTAAACAGGGGAGGTTTAGATTGGATCTGAGGAAGAAGTTCTATACTGTGAGGGTGGTGGGGCCCTGGAATGGGTTGCCCAGGGAAGTTGTGAATGCTTCATCCCTGGCGGCGTTCAAGGTGGGGTTGGACATAGCCTTAGATGGCATGGTTTAGTGGGAGGTGTCCCTGCCCATGGCGGGGGGGTTGGAACTCGATGATCTTGAGGTCCTTTCCAGCCCTTACTGTTCTGTGATTCTGTGATTCTGTGTGACTGTGTTAAAACCTAATTCCAGGCTACATCTTCCTACGAGTCCCCCTTCGGCTGGCTAGAATCTGGAATTCAGAGGTCTGTATATCAAGCTGGCTAAGATGAGCTGAAGCGAGTCTTCTACTTCTTCAAAATTAATAATTTCAAAAGTATTAGACACAGAACAAGTTTTCACATTATCTGTTATTCCACTTAGTACTGCTCTGTAATTAAATACCCCCAAGTTCTAGCCTCATACACTGTAAAGATGGATGTCATTGGGCAGCATATTGATAAATTAAGAGTATACATATGTACATAGTCCCCATGGTTTAAGAATAAAAAAATAACCAAAATACACACAATTTTGGAAGGTAAAAAAAAAAAAAAAAACAAACCACAAGACAACACAAAACCTGGTAAGTCAACAAGATAAGGAGTATCAAACCATTATCAAATTACACATTACTTAATAACACATTAGTTTCCATTTGAATATACTAGTCATTGCTGTTACAATGGTATTCTACATAACACAATATACTTGCAAATACTCCAGTTTGAATTCTCCCTTATTTTCCAGTATCTTTAACTTTTATTCAGATAAGAACCAACTGATTTCACTATAAATGACGTTTTCACTCCTGCTCCATTTCCCTCTTTTTCAGTAATCAAGTATTGCCTTAGTCAAAGCATCACATCAGGTACTGGAAAGTTCTATTATTTTTCTAGGACTTCTATCAAAATCTTCTCCAAAGCAACTTTATTTCAGGTCAGGCAACTCTCTCCCACAAGCATAACTTGCTTTCTTTATTCCTACACATCAAGCTGAACATTTGGCAGCATAGAAACAGATTTTCAAACAAGCTTATCTGAGAAACTCCATCTAATTCATTTAAATCATCACTGCACTACATCACCTCAGGTCCCTATGCAAGTGCTCACTGCAATTATTTCAGTCCATGAAAACACTGAATAGCATCAGGTCAGGAACAGGCTACCACTAAAGTACACTGAAAATACCCACAGTCATATAAGAACAGTTCCTCATTGTGACTTCTTGCACTAGAAGTCACATTTGATCAAATTCACTGAGCTGCTACTGCAGGCCCCAGCTCAGCCTCAGTAGGCATCACACTGACAGAGTATTTTGCGTAACTCAAATAAAATACTTTCAAAGCTGAGTTAAAACATGCCTACCTGAAGTCTTCTGCTCAGTCACATCCCCACATGTAGCAACAAACACTGTTTCTTCACCAGTGCCACTAGTCCCTCACATCAGGCTCCTTTTAACAATCCCATCATCTTGGGATCTTCAGAAGACTCCAAATGGAAAAGAAAAAAAACCACTGTCTCTCAAGGCCTCCACCATAGATCAGCTACATCTACTTTTTCATCTCCCCTGCACTTAGTTAACTTTAGATAGAGCCTGCTCCAACCCCACAGTATAAAATCTCTTATCCCATTGCCTCCTTCCTCTTCAGCAATGCTCTTTCGGCCTCTCTGTCTTGTGACAGAAAACCCCTCCCAAGCTCTCCATATTTGTATTCATATTCAGTGAAACACTACTGAAATCTTCCATTCCATGGAAAGCAAGTGTAGGTAAATAGAAACAGAAATTGCAGTTCAAGGTGTTTCATGATAATAAACTGTGCATAGGATTGGTGGCTTTGCTTTTCTAAGAAAGATGCATTTTGAATAAATTCATGTACCACAGTACATTACTCAATGCAGTTATATTCAATAAAATTGTTGTTTCATTAAAAAAAAAAATCATCAACAAAAAACTTCTTTGGCACTATTTCCTATAAAATTTGCTAGATGGACAGAAGTTCCATTACCAATTTTTATGCCTTCATACACTGTATCCCACCAGCAGCAATCATATAGCATCAATGCCAAGTTTCCACATCTCTGAATGTCATCCCCGTAATCCTTTTCAGAAATTTTCACAGTATTACAAGACTTAAGTCACTCTTTGCTGAAATATCACCTTACACCCCCCGCCCATACCCCCATCATTATACCCACCTGCAGGTGGGCAATCACTCTGAAGCCAGGCAGCTCACCTGCGTCCCTTATCACACCTCAACAAAATGATTCCTCAGCAATCAGGAGGAAACCCAATCTCATTAATTTTACTGTTCATCCCTAATCTCCCTTCATTTCTGTTCCATCTTTGGGTTTGTCCAGCTTGCAATTGCCACATTCTAGGATTTGTTTAATTAAACAATTTTTATTAAACAAGATTTTTTTTTCTTTAATTTAAGTGTACCTTGGGGGTACCTGATAAAATATTCTTATGCATTCAATATTCATATAGTATTCTTACACATTCATTACATATTTTTACACATGACAATACATAATTTATCTTCAATCTCAGCTTTTTTTCAGGGTTGTATTCAGCTCTTTAAAAGTAACACTTTTACAATAATTAATTCACTATGTATTAACTTGTGGTTTTATTGAATGCATGTGTAGGTTTACATGTGATAAAAGGACAGGAAAATCATCATTAAATAAGTATTACTTACATTCTTGAAAAGTTTTTTTTTCCATAAAATTATAATGAGAAAATGTTTCTTTTATTTCCTATTCCATCTCTGATTTATTTAATGCAAGGGTCAAAGGGTATCAATAAAATTGAAAAAAAAAATTTCCATAAACATTTTGCTAGGAAGGGATTGCTCTCGTGTTACATCTTCTGGGGGAAGAAGTTGGGAAAGAGGGAGGCAATAAAGGAGCTCTTCAGCAGCTCTTTTAGTTTTTCTTTGACTCTGATTTCTTTCTATGCAAGTCTGAAGGTCCTCCACTTTTAGTGGAAGTGTCACCCTTTGCTTAGCTCTAGGCAGAAAAGGAAAACAGTACTGAAAGTCAAGTAAGCGGAAGCAGCATTTTCAAAATGGGCACGCAGCTGTGTGAAATATCTGTTAAACAGTACATGATTAGATTGCTATTCTTTTACAAATAAACACAAAAGACAACTGAAGAAATAAGAAAATGGACATCAGAAAATATAATCAGGAGTAAAAATATGTCTTTTCATGTAATTCAATCTCAGCTCTTATTCTGCTTTTCTTTGGAAGAGAAATTCATCAGCACATGAAAAGTCAAGATAGCCAGGATGATGTTAAAGGAATAAAGCATCACTTCTTAAAGAATGCAGTTACATAGGTTATACCACAAGACATGAGTAGTGCATTTAATTACAAAACATACTTTTTTTATATATTATTTTTTTTAATTTGCGAATTAGGAATAAAGTATTTAAGCTTCAACAGCTACTCAGGTATTTTTTAGGTAATATTGGAACATACCTTTTTCAAATATTAGGTTCCTTTTCACTGCCACCTTTAAACACTTTCCATAAGCAGGCCCAGTGATAAGCAGTAGGTCAATGATAAATTTGTTTCACTTTGGCAAATAAGTGGAGAAGAAAGGTTTGGCTGGGGAATTCCTAAATCCCGTCTATTGCTCTTCTACTCTGACACTAAACTGAGGTCACACAACTATCTAGTTACTTAATGTCCAGTTCTATACTTTAAATATGTTATTTCTTATCAGACTGAGTCCTCATGCTCAAATTTGCTCTGAAGAAGCAGAAATTGCATTTAGAAAATAGGATTTCCTTTCCTTTCTTTCTATTCTTGGCACTTGCTATCTTCATTCAACGTGGAACATCATTTTGACACAATGCAATAGGTGATACTGTAAAGTCGAATGCAATAAAAGATACCCAGCATACACATATATGAGGAAAAAGTCTATATTTACAAAAATACTGTTCAATTTTCATTGGTTGCAGTTCAATTTCAAACTATTCACTCAACTTCTGTAATCCCTCTCAGATTCCAGTTCCACAGGTCTCTGCTTACTTCTGGGCATCACACAAGCACATCATTTTCTTGCTTACCATGTTCAAGGAGCATTTTAGCATAAAATGTGCTACTCTGGCTGAACAGGAAGGTTTCTATTTTACCAGTAAGAATCTCTGTGTCAGTGTAGTATACTAGGAAGGCTTGCAGGAGCAAAATGCCCCGCAGAGCATAGCAAGTCTTCTGACATGGCCAGATTGCTTTGAAAATGTACATAAGGCACCCAAGAAACATTCTTCAGAGTAAAGGTTTGTTATTTTGAAAAGGAATATCATCTGCAAGGAAAATAGTATATGCAGAAAAGCATAGGACATTTTCCTATGCTTCAATCCATCAAAGCCTGTAACAGCCTTTTTGGGGGGGTTAGGAGTTGGACTACATTGATGTAGATGGCGATGCCTGGATATTTTCTTTTTTTGGCCTTATTTTTTCTTGTAAAATACCTGAAGAGAGATGATTTACAGTGTCACCTCTGTAATGTCAGCTCTGTCCCTTTGTATAATTTGCTTGTAATAGAAGTTAACAGTCACTGTACTACTAGAACTATTTTGGGAAACTATTGTGGTAACATGCAAAATCTCCTTCCTGGTTCTAATGTCTACTCATTTAATGTCTATTCAGGGTCAGCATCTGAATGCTCAAGTATATAAAAAAATAAAGCAACATTTCAGGAAAAAAAAATCAAATGAATACCTTTTTTGGTTCTTTCTGAATTTTTGCGAATTTTTTATTCTGGAGGAGATAGAACAGGTTTATGCAAGAGAGATTTACATAATTTGACAAAAAAAAAATCAAAAATCTCATCAGTTGACTATAAACTTCATCCTTTAATGAACAAAATAGCACCATGTAACTCGGCTGAAGAGATAGGACAAGAGTGTAAATAGAGTGGAAAAGAAGCCCACAGGTGAAACGGTATCACAGTTCCAGAGAATACAATTAGCAGGTAACCATTTACAGAGAAAAAGCATCACAGCTTTGTGTGTCAGAAAGCACTGTAATTAAATCAAATAATGTCTCTGATGTTGTTTTTGTACTCTAGAAAGAAGTTTCCAGCAACCAGCCAGAAGAGTGGTAACAAATTTGTCACATAATGAATTTTGTTATGTGGTAAGGAATAGAAGAAAACGAACAGTGATTGAGCACCAGTTTAATGTAGTATATTTGTCACTCTGCCTGATTTAAAAAGCTAGAGGGACGCTGTACAGTATTTGTTATCTGTGGCTTGATTCATACTGTTGTTGGCTGTCTTAGAACTATTAATGATAAAGTCTGGTGACCTTCTGAACTTGGAAGAGCTAGTTAGGGTATTTTCAACTGGGAGCATCTTTAAAGTAAATTTCTGGAAGGTTCAGTATGTTCAGCATGACCTTGGACCACTAAGACTGAATACTTCGATCTGCATCACATAACATCAACAATCTTAACGTTATTTATATATACAGCTAGGTTTTTATTTTCATAGCTAAAGTCAGTGCCCACAATGTCACCGGTGATAATGCATTACCATTTTATATCTATGGAAATGGGAAGAAAATCACATAGACTTAATAGGAAATATTACAGTAATCCCCATATATCAGTTAAGATAACTGTATTTCAGCAGGGCATAAATTGCCACAGGCTTCTTCTGTATTCAAACAACTCTGAGACTTAAAAGCAAATGCAGATATGTGTTTCCCTCTTCCTGGATTCATCAACACAGTATAATTGTTGATTCAACCACTGAAGGGGAAGGAGACATATGTGGGTCGTAGGGAGTTCAGAATGACTGAAAGACACTAAGTATCGTAAATAATACTGCCCAAATGGTGTGATAATGGTGGTTGCTAGGTATTACTCCATTGGTTGTGCAGAAAAATTGAAGGGGAAAAAGATAATTGAGGATTATAGTCTTATACGGGCAAAGATTTGGTGGGGGTCATTGTATTTGCCATTCACTTTATTAAAATAAAAAGTGAAAAATCTATCTACACCCCAAGGCATTATTTCATATCAGTAATAAATATCTACTTTTTGCATCTCCTCAGCAATATATAAGCATACGTTTATATGAAATATATTATGATACATATATTAACTGCATCAACCCTGATGACAACAGCATTAGAAATACTTTATTTTAACCAGTAAAAACAGCAGGGGGAGAAGGCTGTAACTCAAATTTCCCCAATATCGCTTTCGTATGTGGAAGAGGAAGAGCCTGACATTATAACACTGCAGCACTGGGGCCTTTCAGCCCTGACTGTAGGTTAAGGCCACATTGGGTTACGCACTCTGGGGCTTTCTGCTCCAACACATTTATCAAAGGAAACCACATCAGCTTGGAAAAAGATGGCAAAAGCCCAAGGATGCAACAGATGATGCATAGCCCAAAACGCCCAGCAGCTGCTTGGAAATCAACATAGGGGAAGCAGGGAAGGAGAGCAGCAGTGGCTGGAGGGTGCCTGTGCCATGGTGCACGGGTCCTAGCAGAGTATTCAAGAGAAGTGTTGGGTGTGAGGGCAGCCATGCAGCCTGATCACACTCATGCAATATTTTCCCTTGGAATTTTATGCCCCTCAGACATTCTCACCATCTTCATGACAAATCCTCCTGTTCTGTACACACCCCTGTGAAGGAAAGAGCTAATCACGCTTGTGTTCGGATGCAGCTGAGCAGAGTGCAGCACATGTGGGACAGGGCAGGAAAAAGGGTTGCCATGGAAACCTATCACTCTGCTGCTAGTCTCTGTCTAAGCTTTCATACCACATTGAAGCAGCCAGGTCTAACTTCTATCAACTGGCAATGACTGCAAGTATTCACCCATGGTATTCTCACCCTTTACTCCTTCGAATATTTGCTTTGCTTTTCTAGAAATTGTAAAAACTTTCACTTGTAAAGGAAAAACAAAGCAATATAGAAAAAAAAATAAAAGTCTAAAGATCATAAGACCTCGGCCTGTTACAAAAGCAAATTGTAGGACTTTTTGTTCATGCTTTGGGTTTGGGGTTTTTTGCTAAGTAGCAAGCTGATATGCAAGAGAGTTAAAAAGACTTCAGGGTATTTTATTTATCAGCCATTGCTTCCTTCATTTAATAATAAAGCCTAATCAAGAAAGAATCAGAGTCCTCAGAGTTGTTTCACACTAATCTCCCTTTTGTTAATGTTTCAGGATCAGCTTTAGGACATATGAGGTCCCTGTTGACAGCCAGCTTAGGTTGCCCACAGGAGAAAACATGCTAGGAGAGGAGAGGAAAAGGGGTAAAAGCCTGTTATAAAAGACATCACAAAATATGCAGTTTCCTGTTGCTACATTAATATCTTTCTTCTCACTGCCTGGCTTTTGTTCTTTCACCTTGTCTTTCCAGTGGGATTGAAAAAAGCCATTTGTCTAATGTGGTTCAAATACTCTCAAGCACAACTGAATGATACTTGGCTGATTTTACTAGTTTCAGTTTTACAGATGTAATATTTAAGTCATTTGTTGGCTCCATATGTTTGTGCCCAAATAGCAATCTGAGATGTCTTATACACAGCACACGCTTGCTGGACTGTGCAGAAAAGAGATGATGCAAACTGAATGACATATACAAGAAGAAATAATTGTTTATTCCAAAATTTTTGCCTTAAGAATTAAGTCAGACATCATCAACAGATTATACATGGTGCTGAACTAGCTTCTTTATTCTTCTGGGCAATTACTGTAATACCTGGGACAGTAATGCAGGCAAAAGGAGAATTTGTCTGGCAAACTGAAGAGTTGACTTTCAGACCTCTCTTTACGTCAAAGTTCCTGCATCACCTAACAAGTGACACCAAGATCCGAGTAAGAACATACAATACTTTTGAACACTATTCATAAAAATTAAAACAAGAAACCGATCACTTTATATACCAGCCTTAGTGTGCAGAGTCTGTGTGAAGCCACTGATAACATGCTCTAAGGCAACTCTGTATGTTTTTAAGTGTGACTTCCTTTATATGCATTCTCAAGAAGCATACCACCCTTTGATGAAGAGCAGTATACTTTCTTTTCTAGAAATTCCACTAAGGTAAGTCACCTCTCCCATTTGGATTGCTCCAGACACAGCGTGGACTAACACCTCTGGCCAGACAACTATATTTCAGTGTTCTGCAAAGGCTGTGGTGACTGTCCATGCATGGGAAACGCTGCCACTGCTGATGTTTTGCTGCTGGCACTCCCCACACCCTATTCCATGAGCAACTGGTAATCAGTAAAGCACTTGCAGCTGGTAGGAGGAGAGCTGGTGGCACAAGTAGTACTCTCTCTTTGCCTGATTTTCAGCTGAGAGAAGCAGAACAGATGGCTGGGAAGAGAGAGAGGGTGAAAAACAAACATCTATGGAATAATGAACAGTCTCCTTGGACTAAATGTGAACTTCTATTCAGCAGATCAGGATTCCAGCTTCATATTGGTCTTCCAGATAAAATTACAACAATAAACAGAATTTAACAATAGATTAAACACCATTCACAACAAATCAGAAAAATCAAGAAAAAAAAAAATCAACCATTTCCTTTCCATTTCCACATAAGGGATGGTTTTAATTATAAGAGGATTATTCCATGATCGAAAATGGGTGGGAGAATGCAAAACACTATGAATAGGAAGAGAAGTGCTGCCTCCTCCTGAGTTTACCATCCAAGGAATGGAAAACTGTGCAAGAAATATACAAGAGATGACTCAAGTACCAATCTACAGGCGCTCCTTTCAAAGCGACAGTCCCCTGTGTGTGAGCTGACCCTCAATTAAATTAGCCTTAGGGAGCAGAGGGTAGGTATGCAAATGTGGAAAATCACACACTCCAGCTTAAAGCTCAGAGAAACATGATATGCAGAACAAAGCGACAGTGCAGGTTTGCTCATCAACAAGTTTTCCAAAATTTTCCATCCATTATTTTAGAGTCCACAAAATATTTACATTCTTTTCCTTTTGTTTTAACAAGCTTGGGTTTTCTATGAAAAAAAAATTAGTTGCACTGACGTGCATGAGTAGACCGTGGTAGTTTCTCTGTTCACCACTGAGCTGCGCAGGTCTCACAATCATACACCTTTTGGCCATGTGGGAGATGAAGAGCATTGGTGTCACATTGTGCTGCTGTCCAGGGAGCAGTTTGGCTTGGAAAGAGGTACAGTTGCCTTTAGACAGCACTGCACCTATGCTGAGCTGCCTTTCACAAACTAGAAACACAATATTCTTGCAGGGACTTCAACCCACCATATGCTGTCTGGTCCAAGTATATCTGTTGAACTCACCATTATTGTTACTACCGACTCTTCTTGGAGTGAGTTGAATGTATATAGTCTTTAATTACTATATATGTGGTAAGGAGTATCTGTCAGTGAGACTGCAGAATCTGTAATCTCAGGGTTCTTTGAATATTTGTTATTAGCAAGTCAAAAAGGGGTATCAATATATAGGCAAAGTTGATGGAGGGAGATCAGAAACAATTTGGACTCCCAGCTCCTTTGTGGGACACATCGCCACAGCAAGTCACAGCTGACAGACAGCCCTTGGGCACAGCACTGGGGTTATTCTGGGATCTTTGCCAGCAGTCATTTGTGAACAGAATCTCCCCTCTTTTTAACACCCCCCTGTATTGGATAGGAGGGGAGATGGAGAAGGGTAAAGACAAAACACAGATTTGACCTGGCAGCCTTGTTTCTGGAGAGATTTCTCTGTGTAAAAAGAATTTGCAGCAACACCGTTTTGGGACCAGGTTGCTGCAACAGCACTACAGGAGTGTGAGCATAGTCAGTGCTTTCCAGACATAGCCATGTGATTCCATTATATGCCCTGCCTTTTATCTAATGTTAGGATAAACATGACTTTTTTATTAGGAGCTTATTAGATTAAACATCGAACTGCAACAAGATTTAGGAAGTTTCATATTTTCTTTTTTTGTTCCTTTCCTTAGGGTATGCTGGAAAAAAAAAAAAAAAAAAAAAAAAAAACACAACACATAAACCTGAGATTTTAATCTCCAAGTGGTTACCCTGATAACTAATAAATCTAACCTTTCCAAGCAGACGTATGAAGTTAAGGGGACTAATTGATCATGTTGGCACAAAGGTGTTGTTCATTCTGCAAAGGCCAAGTTAATCCACATTGATGTGATTCAAATTAACCTTAATCAGCTACTAGGCTGACTGTGATTTCATTACTGGATATGCTACAATTAGACATCTCCTGTCTTTAAATGCCCCCCAGATTCACTGCAGTGTTTTTTTATTTTTTTTTAAATAATAAACAGCCATTTACACATCAGATGTTATTAGTGTAATTGGCTTTAAGATTGACTTTTTTTGTGTAGTCACTTTTTGGTTCTGTTTATTCTGAAAAGGTCAAGTAATACAGACTGATGTGATCTAAATTAACCTCAAACAGCTACTTCTCAGAATGATATGCTGTCATGGTGAGGAAAGATCAGACAGTTGCCTTCTCTTTCTTAATCCCCCTCCTTCCTCCCCCCCTCCCCAGATGCATAAATCATTTGTATTTCATTCCTGGAGGCACGTGCAAAACACAACCCTATAAATTATATTAATAATAAAATTCAAAACCAGTTGACTATTCATCAGAAAACTTTATTCTTTCCCCTCTGAAGCAATGCAGGTATGCCACATGCTGTACAAAACACACACTTTTCAAAAAAAAGTTTTACTTTGCAACTAAAGCCAGATGCAAAGCCCACTTTTGAAAAGCTTTCTTCCCTTAGATTTCCTATTTCTAGAAGACAGGGTGAACACAATATTCAACTGCAAATTCGTGAGCAATGTTAGAATTAAACTTGGCTAGGGATGTGAAGGATAACAGGAAAGGATTCTATAGATACATTGCAAATAAAAGAGAGGCTAGGGGCAACGTAGGTCCTCTCCAGAAGCTATCGGGAGAACTGGCTACCCTGGAATTGGAGAAGGCTGGGGCTCTTAATAACTTCTTTGCCTCAGTCTTCACCGGAAAATGCCCTGACCACACCACCCAAGTCTTGGAAGTCAGACGCAGGGACAGTGAGAATGAAGACCCTGGGCCCACTGTAGGAGAGGATCTGGTTCAAGACCATCTTAGGAACCTGAATGTATACAAGTCCATGGGACCTGATGAAATCCATCTGCGGGTCCTGAAGGAGCTGGCAAATGAAGTTGCTAAGCCACTGTCCATCATATCTGAAAAATCATGGCAGCCAGGTGAAGTTCCCGACGACTGGAAAAAGGGAAATACACCCTCCATTTTCAAGAAGGGGAAAATGGATAAGTCGGGGAATACAGACCGGTCAGCCTCACCTCTGTGCCTGGCAAAATCTTGGAGCAGATTCTCCTAGAAGGCATGCTGAGGCACATGAAAACCAACAAGGTAGTTGGTGACAGCCAGCATGGTTTCACTAAGGGGAAATCCTGCCTGACCAATCTGGTGACCTTCTATGATGGGGCTATGGAACTGATGGACAGGGGCAGAGCAGTTGATGTCATCTACCTGGACTTGTGTAAAGCCTTTGACACTGTCTCACATGACATCCTTGTCTCTGAATTGGAGAGAAATCAATTTGATAGGTGGACCACTCGGTGGATAAAGAACTGGCTGGATGGCCACACGCAAAGAGTAGTGCTCAGTGGCTGAATGTCCATCTGGAGACCAGTAACGAGTGGTGTCCCCCAGGGATCGGTGTTGGGACCGGTCTTGTTCAACATCTTTGTCAGTGACATGGACAGTGTGATTGAGTGCGCCCTCAGCAAGTTTGCTGATGACACCAAGCTGTGTGGTTTGGTTGATTCGTTGGAGGGAAGAAATGCCATCCAGAGGGACCTTGATATGCTTGTGAGGTGGGCTGATGCAAACTTGATAGAGTTTAACCACGCCAAGTGCAAGGTCCTACACCCGGGTGAGAAAAATCCCAGGCACAGCTACAGGTTGGGCAGGGAAGAGATTCAGGGCAGCCCTGTGGAGAAGGACTCGGGTGTTGGTTGATGAGAAAATGAACATGAGCTGACTTCAGTGTGTGCTTGCAGCCCAGAAAGCCAAGCATATCCTGGGCTGCATCAAAAGGAGCGTGACCAGCAGGTTAAGGGAGGTGATCCTGCCCCTCTCCTCTGCTCTTGTATGACCTCACTTGGAGTATTGTGTGCAGTTCTGGTGTCCTCAACATAAAAAGGACATGGAACTGCTGGAACAAGTGCAGAGGAGGGCCACGAGGATGGTCAGGGGCCTGGAGCACCTCCCGTATGAAGATAGGCTGAGAAAATTGGGGCTGTTCAGCCTGGAGAAGAGAAAGCTGCGTGGAGACCTCATAGCAGCCTTCCAATACCTGAAGGGGGCCTATAGGGATGCTGGGGAGGGACTCTTCATTAGGGACTGTGGTGAGAGGACAAGGGGTAATGGGTTAAAACTTAAACAGGGGAAGTTTAGATTGGATGTAAGGAAGAAATTCTTTACTGTAAGGGTGGTGAGGCACTGGAATGGATTGCCCAGGGAAGTTGTGAATGCTCCATCCCTGGCGGCGTTCAAGGCTGGGTTGGACATAGCCTTGGGTGGCATGGTTTAGTGGGAGGTGTCCCTGCCCATGGCAGGGGTGTTGGAACTAGATGATCTTAAGGTCCTTTCCAACCCTAACTATTGTATGATTCTATGATTGTGGCAGTGAACAAGCGAAGTAGGTTCCCTCATTTTATTTGGCTTCTTGATGAAAATAAGTGGAATTTCCTTACTTCTCCTTCAATTATCTCAAGCTAAGAGTAATGAGTTTTTAACACTGCCCTGATGAAATGGAAAAGTACAATGAGTGAAACACTCTAGGAGGGACATAAGAAACTCAAAACAAAAATGATAAGTTTTTTTCTGAGAGAGGGAATTAGATGGGGAAGGTGAGGGCAGAGATAACTACTTAAAACCAGCTCTTTCCCCTGTCCACAGCATGCTCTTTGAAGAGCTTTAGCTTCCCTAAAGGCAGGAAGCAACAAGGAGACACTTTGAAAAGCCCTGTGCATGCTCTAGGAAGGATGCCTTTCTCTTATGGAGGTGTAACTCTGGGCAACCAGGCCTGCCAGCATCCCTGGGCTCCCTTCAAGCCCAGCAGCGGGAAACTGCTCCAGGAAGAGCTCAGGTTGAAACCCTTCTGAAAGCAAGGAGCGCAAACAAATTGTACTCTTGTCTTAGGCAGCAGCGTGCCTCCCGCCAGCTCTGAACTCAGCAAACCGCTAAGCTGGACACAGATACAAGGAAATACAACTTGATGCAGGGAATAACCACAAATGTTATATCATTTATTGATCAGAATAAGTGTTTAATTTTGCCTTCAGTAGAAGGCTGCGCTCTAACCAGTAATTAATTTTCCAGTTGTGGTTATCTTACATGTCCAGTCACCCTTCTAAATGCAAAATAACCAGAACAAGTATATTATGTCTTCATTCAACCCTGAACCTGAAGAATGGAGCACAGTGTGTTAACTGTGTCAGTATTTGTATGACTTAAGAGCTATTTTCCCTTCTGACAATGTCTCCTCATGTATGAGACCTCCCCTCTTGTTTTATTCTGTTCTGTTGAAATCCAAGAAATTTGAAACACAGCTCTGAAGAGTAGGCAAGGAGAGCACTTGGTGCCAGAAACAAATAAAAGGAGAATTTTTTCATCCTGCCAAATCCTCTAAAACACACCAGAATGACTGCAAAGAGAACAAGTTACAAAGACAGAGGCACAAGTGGTTCTGATTGTAAAGACATCTTCTTAAAACTTTAAAAATGCTTACTGGAACTCCACCACTGTGGAAAAACCAGACTTCCTCCCTGCACAATGCAACACCTTAAATAAAGAATTTAAAGGAGCTGCAGTTACTGTGGGAGATTTCCCTAAATCCTCCAGCTTTGGGGGCTGGAATAGGAGAGAGAGCAGAGGCAGCTACATCTTTGTAGTGTTCACACAGTGTGAGAATTCCTCCATTAATAAATCATGAAGGAGAGAAAAAAAAAATACAGAAAAGCACCTAATAATTCTTTGGAAAGTTTCAGGGTAACTAGCACTGCACATTATTTAGGATGCATTCGATCCTTAAATTTCAATACACAGTGAGGCTCTCCCTTTTCTGCCTCCTATTTGCCTCTCTATTTCTTCAAGCGTGCAAAATCTGAAGGGCTTTATTAATTTTTGTTCCCCTTTTTGCCCAGTACAAAATAGAAAAGGCATGAGACAGGTAACTAGTGAACACACCCACTCTACATCTAGGAACAAACCTATTTTTCTTGAGGCATCTATTATTTTAAGTCTGACCATATAAGCAATATTACAGCCATAACAAAGGTGCCTACCTACAGCAACCAAATGTGTATCTTTTGTTATATGCGATAAACTTTACTCAAAATTGACATCATGCTTGTAATATAAACTCTGAGACTAGTTATGAAAACTGTCATTGTCAAAGCCAATTATACTGTGGGTTAGCAAGTACGATCACAATTGTTATTTATGGCAACAGAAATAATATCATGAGTATATATGAAAGACTACATACAGTATATGTGAAAGACTACATACAGATGGTGAAAAACGTTAGGCTTGGCAGTACTCAGAGGGACAAATTAAAATGAATGTCTGTAAACAAACCAGAAGAAGTAATATTTGTATCACTGATAATGAGACTACCTGCTCTACAGGTAGATGCCAAACTACAACTGACCTGATTGTGTGAAAAAACTGAAGTAGCTTTACTTATGTTTGTGTAAGTGGGTGTGAATGTCTGTACATAACTGCAACACCACTGCCATGTTTTTCAGTTTGGTTGAAAACATTATAAAATACTATTGGGCTCTTGTCATACAAATCTTTGGTCCTTCCAGGAAGCATGAAATATTAGCACTCATGCGGAGTTAATGGCTTCCAAGTGGTTTTAATAAAGTTTAGTATGTGTTTGGCAAAACCAGAACCACCATCTGTGTTATGTGTGAATGACCAGAAACATACAGACACACCGAAGAGATATATGGCTTCATATTCATTAGGCTGTTATCAAGTCTGATTTTCGCATTTAGGAATTTTATTATGCCTACTTATGTTGTCCTCTGTTATGAACTGAGATTAATTTAACACCATCAATTTATCAGCACAAGATGTGTAGAGTCAGTTATCATGCTAATGCTCACTTCTTCTGTCTGTCATCCTAGATTGTCATTTACAGACATTTACTTTTACAAGAGCATAAAATGATCCCAAAGCAGTTTGTTACTGCAAAGTGATACAATACACTGTGGCTGTCATTACACTGGTTCCCTAAATAAGTTACAGTAACACCTAAATAAGCATGTTAATGACTGCCATCAGTGGTTTGCTGCTGTTATTTTTTGTTTTATGACTGTGTATCTATCTTTATCCAAACTAGCCCTGCAGTATACAGTGGTTCCCTAGCTGTCCTCTGACAGCTTTTTCATCCTAACATCTTGCCCAGCAGCATTTCAAAAAAGCCAAGTACAAAGCAGGTTTTAGTTTCAGTTTAAAACATCCAATTTAGAGTGTTAGGTGAAAGAAAACCTTGAAGGCAGCCAAGCTACCTTGTGAACACAACAGCTATGCTGGAGATGAAACCTGGTGCTTCTCTTTGAAGGCAAGCTACCTGCTAAGCGCTCTTGACCATGGGTGTTCAAAACTCAGTGGAAAGCATGGTTTATCTCCCTTCCCAGTCGTTTTGTACTCAATAAGCTCCTGGGATGCTTTTGAATAACTTTTTATATTTAAACCTAAATTAGAAACAGGGATCAACCTTTGTAAAGACTCTGAACTAGATTTCCAAAACAACAAATTGACAAAAATTCATCTTTGGCTCAAGCATCAAAATCAGTGACAGACTTCACAAGAACCTCTTCTAAAAACCTGTCCTGTGAGAGCCGTCCCACTATTCTGAGGTGAGCAGGAGAAAAGGAAGGTGAGTTACAGTTAGTTTTGGCTAAAAGAAATCTATTTCTCTTCTGTAGATCCTTCCTTGGCTTATTGCCATCCCTCTTTAGATGTTCAGAGTGGGAGGGGTTTTAGATTTTTGTACTGTTACAAGCATTTAAACAAGATGAGCCTAATGACAGCTTTTTGTGTCCTCCTGTAACTAAAGGGACACTGGAACATTTTCAACAATTTGCTATTAAACAACCACACCAAGTGTCATCAATCAGGAGGAAGTTCGTGGCTAGTTAGGAAACTACAAAATTCTTTATAATAGGTTAAATATTGACTGTCAATAGTCAATAGCTAATTCTTTATCAAAAGGTTACCATACGACATTTATTAGAAATCTTTTTATCCTGTGAGCTACTCTAACATTGCTGTTCAGTATTCCTGGACTAATGCAGAAAGAACATTTTCTGGACCTCCCGTATGAAGATAGGCTGAGAAAATTGGAGCTGTTCAGCCTGGAGAAGAGAAGGCTGCGTGGAGACCTCATAGCAGCCTTCCAATACCTGAAGGGGCCTATAGGAATGCTGAGGAGGGACTCTTCATTAGGGACTGTAGTGAGAGGACAAGGGGTAACGGGTTCAAACTTAAACAGGGGAAGTTTAGATTGGATATAAGGAAGAAATTCTTTACTGTGAGGGTGGTGAGGCACTGGAATGGATTGCCCAGGGAAGTTGTGAATGCTCCATCCCTGGCAGTGTTCAAGGCGGGGTTGGACATAGCCTTGCGTGGCATGGTTTAGTGGGAGGTGTCCCTGCCCATGGCAGGGGTGTTGGAACTAGATGATCTTAAGGTCCTTTCCAACCCTAACTATTCTATGATTCTACGATTCTACGACTACAGGAAAAAAAATATTAAAGCATTCAGTCAAGATTGGTTTAAAAGGAAAACCCTTCATGCACAAATATTATCTGTTATGTGACTTAAGAAGCCAGAACTACCTCTAAATATCTACGGCTGGAAAAACTGAATCCACAGATATGGTCAGTGAATATCAGTGGATGAATGGAGTATATTTAGCATAACAAAAATGTTGCCATCTGCTGTAAAAGTCAGTATCATACAAAAGTAAATATTTTTGAACTGATAGTGCCAGAGAAAGTAACAAATCAATGCAGTTAAGAAAATTGCAAAAGATCCATTTGATTCCCTCATTTTAATATCCAACAGTCCTGAGGAAACGGGGAATAATCTAGAGGTTTAGAGAGTTACTAACCTTTGAATATTTTCAAACAATTGAAAGAATGACTAGGAATGACAGACTGGTCAGTCTAGTCATGTTCACAGCTAAAATCGGTATGGATTAGAGATTAGAAGTGTAAGTACAGCCCATCAGCTTGGGTTCAAAGAAGGTAGATGGTACAATTATTTTGTCTTTGATGACATTATGGATCTGAACAGTAAACTAGCACAGTATTGGAATTTTTCCAAGATATTTCATTTAGTGTTTACAAAGTGGTTTACAGAAAAGGTTACCCCCTATCTAATTGATAATAATCAAAGATTTTACTGGAAATTCATAGACTAGATTAAATGTATGAACTAATATCATTAGCGTCACTATTGAATTAACTTCTCAGCCAACATTATTTTCTGTGGTGATCCTTAGGATATAAAATCCTTTTTATGAAAGCCTGAGAAAAACCTTGACAGGTCATGAGCCTCGCAGAAGGATGGCTTAAAAGAACTGATGGTTCCTTATGGTCCTAACTTTTATGAAATTTAGAAACAACTAGTTTGTCTGAATAAGGTCTCTTAACCTGACATTTGGAAAAACAGTATTTTAAATAGTTTGCTAAAAGGCAATAGACATCTGCCACTGGCTCCCTGGTGTCAGAAAGGTCATTATACCATAGGCAGCAGGAACTGTTAGAGAACTCCAGAAATCTTTGGCACTCACTAGTTCGAATCTGAAAAAAATATCTAACATCTTGCCAAATACAGTCTTTTCAGAATAAAGGGCTGGAAATATGGGAAAAACATAGCCTCAAACGGGGATTATCTGAAACAGGCAGGTTTGTTTACTGGTCTTTTAGTGAAGAAATATCAAACTTCTATAACCTACGATCATAACTTCATGAAGGGGCTAACTGAATTAGTCTTGTTCAGTCAACTGTCAGTCATTAGCACTGGCAAGAAAAATTATACATTTTGTTCACCCCTGGGACAAGCTAAATCCAACAATGTCACTTTTAACCTCAGGAAAGGAAAAAAAAACCGGCTTAAAGCCTCACACCCTATAAGTCATACTAGATATAAACTCTCAGAGGAGTCTTGGTGACATTTGTCTTCCCTATCTCATGTCCTTGGGCATACTGTTCCATTTAAAATCTAAGGCTATTGCAAAAGAAGCTTTCAAGATTTAGAAGTCATTTTTTTAAATGTATAAAGTAAATGTATGTTATGCATTTTATGTTGCATATTTGCATATATGTATATATAAAGCAAAATATATCAGAGAGTTCTAACAGAAATACTCAGTAAACTTACTTGTTTGCTGTAGCAAGTGTCTTGGTTTCCCATGGTCAAGCTATCATTGTATAGCCTGATTCTGCTTTTTACACAGAAGAAAGTAAAGAACATACCACATATTTGAAAATACATTTGATTAGATATATGTGCAGATTCTCAGCTATAAAAAATTTCCAGAAGATATCTCAATGTGACTAGAAATAGCTGTCCAGCTGTTATTTTAACATTGTAGTAAAAATTGCCCAAAGATGCTGCTCAAATTGCAAGTCTGACCACTATGAACTTGTCTGTATACTTAATAAGAAGCCCTCATATACTTAGAGGACTAGTGTCACCAAGTTCAGATGAGATGCATATCAAATATACAGAAGTTCTCAGGCTATGTCCTTGACAAATTTTCCTTTCTGATGAGAACTCCCTTTCTTCCCTTTTTCCTTCCCTTACTCACAATTCTAGATGCATGTGCTTAAATTCCACCTACTCCCATATAAATTTATTTAAGTAGCCAAAGTCTTTATTAACTCTGGTCCTTAATCCTTACCTATTTCAGAACATATTGTCTTTTCTCTGGCTATTGTAACTATTTTATGTGCCAAAGAGATTGAAATTAAATATACATTCTGCCAAGACATAAATATTCCTCTTATAGATAAATCAATATGTTAAATAATTCATAAAGATTTTAACTGATGCTTTTATCTAATTAAATAAGCACAGTCTATATTTTAGTAGTTGATACTAAGTTTGACTAGTTTTAACTATCCCTTCCAGAGATGATTCATTGAATTTGTTGCCATATTATTGTTTCTGTATGTATACATTTATTAACGATCGATTTAAATAAGCCCAGTAAGATAGAGATTGGAGAAAGAGAAGTGAGAGGGAACAGGCAAAGTAGTATCTCTCTTCATAAATTTTCTATGTACTCTAACTTTTTTTCTTAAAACATTACTTTAAAAAGCAAACAAACAAACCCAAACATTTAAGCTAATTTTTTAAGTGTTACAACAAAAATGCTGTGTTTTCACTTCATTTGGAATAAGCATAGGTTGAATACTTAACACAAATAAAAGCCATACAATACAGCCTTAACTGATTTAGCAAAGTATTTGATTATGAGTAGAGATGAAGTATGAGTTACAGTGATTCTGAACAAAATCTGCCCTGTAAGGCAATGTATAATCAATAATTCAGATAGTATTTCTTCTTATTCCCTTTTCTTTCAGGTGATCATCCAAGAAGTTAAAGGTTCCCCATATATCAACACTCTTTTATGGATTCCTCCCCTCCCATTTTCTACAGACGATTACATACTTTGTCACAATAATATGCATAACTGTCTCACTAATGAGAAGCACTCACCTGATGGGAGAAAGCATACTCTGACAGATGCCATTTCTTTCTGGCCTCTTTCTGTATTGAGTAATTAATGGTCTCTCTATTATTGCTCGACAGTTTTCTAGAAGAGCTTGCTGGCCACTGTAAACCGTACCAAAGAATTATCCCTCTGCTGTCATCCTGTTTTTCTTCTGTAATTCTTTGGCCTGAACAAGACGGTGTGGTAGTTTTTTTGTGGCCTTGGTGCTTTGATGCAGAATAGAAGCTTGAACGAAAGCAAGTTACAGGCAGCCCTGTGTACAAATCCTCTCTTTTGCTCAAAATGAGAGCATAAACCTAAAAGATAACTGAGCCCTGACTACAGAATCTCTTCATGAGGCAAATTCCCGAACAAGAATGGAAATTAATCAAAGTTTGGATGATACCTAATAATACTGCAGTCATTGAAAATGATTTTTATTATCCCTAATGAGCATTTTATAGATAATCATATTTGAGCAGTGCCTGAATCTTTCAAAATAAGAATCAGTGTTTTCCCTGGAGAAGAAGCATGTTGCTGAATGCAATCTGTCAGCACATCGGGGCTTCTCAGACTCCTACACTGTAGTAACAGATGATCAAGTCCTTTTCCATGTTTCATGAACTGAAGGTGTAAATCAGTTTATCCATTAAATAAGTCAACATTCCTCTTATCTATCAGTTGCTTTGATTTTCTAGATAAAGGTATAACTTCTATTGCAAGTAATTAAAAAGGAATAATTTATTTCACAATGTAGTTTCTATCACAGTCTGCTTCAAGCCTAAAATGAGGGCAACCACTAACTATAATTTCTGCTTTTCTAACCTATTCTCTCAAAAGAGGAATGAGATTTCACTTTGATTTTTCATTTCTATAACATGAATTGTGAAGTATTTCATATATTTAAATGAAGCTAGTCCTGAAAAAATAATAGTCTAGGAACCTAGCCTTCTCCCTCTACTACCATGCAAATGTGAAAATGCAGGTAGCCTTCTCCCTTTTCTGTTCTAATGCTGAAGAATAAAAAGATGCTCACTTGGAGTTCCTTTAAAATACTATTCATTTCCTTAAAAAGGATGTTTCCACTGGATGACGATTAAAAAGAGAATTGAATCTTCATCTTTTTCTCACTTTAAATCTGGTTCCCTTTCTATAAACTGTTTTTTGTCTGATCATTGTTCTTGTCTTTGAGCAGCATTTTAAATTACATAAATATAGCCTGCTATTTCTCCATAACATTTTTGTGAATTTCTTTTGCTATTCAATAGCCAAACAGAAGTTTAATGTAGAGCTTTGCCTTCACCAGTACACCCTCACTCAATATTCCAAGGTAATTTTAGATAAGAATCATACAGACATACATTTTAAGATACTCAGATATGAGGATGTGTTTCACTTATGCCCTGTAACAATTCTTGCTGCCTTTTAAAAAGTTCAACAGGAAAAAAATCCTATATACCTGTACAATGAAACAACACTATATTTGTAAAAGGCAGTACATTTTAAAGAACCTGGGTTTGTATCTGCATTTATTGAAACTTCTCTTTATGATTCTGGGCAGACATTGCAGACAGCAATGCAGTTCCTGCTGCTCTTGCTGTGGAATTAAGCTACTGAGCTTTGTGCTACATTTTGGCTATCCTAATCACTATTTTACCCATCCTGCAGTAAACCACCATTTTGGCCTCTTTAAAAATGTCAAGACAAACACATTGACACCTAATTTACTACACCTTATTACATGAATTGGGGAAGTATATAGGAAAGACAGCTCATCCCACAAGTGTTAAGCCAGTTGTCAGGACACTGGAAGGATGTGTGAGCACTTGCTGAGCCGAGCCAGCTTGGAGGAAGGAACAGCAGCTTCCAGCAGAGTACAGCGCTGGGAATGGGCAGCTTCCACACAATTAGATTCCCACAGAGAGAAAGAGTTCAATTGATAAACCACCAGCTTCTTCTTCCTTACATTTTCAATCTCTGTCATGCAAAGTCAATTTTTTAAGCATAGTGTGTGACAGGGGGTCTATCCACATACTTCTTTCACAGAACCAAGGCTTGTGACTCTGCAGTTCTTAGCCAGAAGAATAAAAACTAAAAAGATACAGAAAGTGAAGACCCCTAGTACATGACATCACACTTTTGAGTGAAAACACCCTTTTGCATTTTTAGAAACCTTGAGGTAAAAATATAACTAGCTTCCACACGAAAGCAGAAAAGCAGGCTACAACCTCCTCAGATCTCCCAGCATGCATTCCTCCTAACAAATGATCACCAGGAAGGATATTCTAGGATTTGGGAACCACTTAAAGTGTGGAGAGGCAGCCTTTCTAAATGTTGGGATATTTTCATTCTGTGAAGAAAGTGTTTCAGAAAAAGGTATTAAGTATTAGATCTTGAAATCAGCTAATTAATATGTTTTTCCTCCTCCCAGAACATTTGAAATAAAACATTATTGGGGAATACTCTCTTTTAATGCAAACAAGGCTGTCAGCATTATCATGGGCCTCCAGTTTCATGTTAAATCCCGAATACCCTTCCTTGTTCTCTGCAGAATGGATTTGTTTCCAAAAGACAAACACCAGTGTCACACACCTAAAAATCATATACTATTTTTCACCTTTCTGGGCCTGCACTTCCCAATGCTTGCTAATTGGTACTTAGGAGAATGCTATCGTGCTTTCTGCCTACCTTCCACGCACAGGCAGTTGGAGTATAAAATAAATCCTGTTAAGTTCCAGGAGTGGATGATTACTTTCTCATTTTTGGTTCTAAATATGCTGGTTGTCGGTTGATTTATTCTGTCCTTTATCCTTTCTGTTTTCAATGTCTTTCCACTTATTTTCCTCCCACCTCCTAGTGGGAATTCCCACTCACTGGCTGGAATTCAGCAGAAATAATAAACCCAAGTAAAGATCTTCGCCTAAGTGCATGATTGCGGATGCTGGAGCTGTGCCCAGACAAAAACCTGCCCATGCTGATCGGTCCCCCCCTGTTAGAAGGCAGCAATTAGTCATGTCGGCGGCAGTGTCTGGTCTCCCCAGACACCTCCCCAGAGGGATCCCACAGCTCCCGAGAAAAGGCAAGGTTTAAGAGCGAGGTCCGAGAGCAGCAGCTTGTCCCTTCCTATTCCCAGTAGTAATTGCACAGCAAAACAACGATGACAAAGGTCTCCCCCCATGCTGCGGTGGCCTGTTGCAGTTAAATTTGCCAGAGCCAGGCATTAGCCAAAGCAGGGTGTGTGAGGAGGGGTTAAAGATTATTGAGGATTCTCTTCCAGTGCTGATGCACAGAAATGTGTCTAAAGACAAACATGATTTATTTCCTTGTGTTAATCTGATGCACTGTCAGACTGATGCCACAAACACACACAAATCTTCTGTTGTCCTTAGGTATGAGAAGGGATGATCAGCTCCTAAGGATGCTACTGTAACTCAATGTGAGTTCCAAAAATGCTGCTCCCTCTAGGCCTGCCTAAATTATTACATGGGCATATACACAACACGGAACCTTTTAGATGTGTGATTTAACCTTGAAGAGTTACTCTGACAGAAGCTATGTTGGTTTCATCTCAGATTATATTTGATAAAACCACCAGAATGATCTCTTTCAGATGATAAAACTAAAGTTCAAATGTTTTTACAAGGAGTGCGATAGGGCTCCTTGAGGGATGTCATGGATGCAGATCTCTGGAATGCAGGTGAAAGGCAATCAGGAGGTAGAAGAGATACAGCACAGTATGAACTACATACAAAATGCAGTGCAGAAGGAGAGAAGATTTGGAAAAAAGCAGAATGCCACTGAATAACTAATGCACCATAGAATCATAGAATAGTTAGGGTTGGAAAGGACCTTAAGATCATCTAGTTCCAACCTCCCTGTCATGGGCAGGGACACCTCACACTAAACCATGCCATCCAAGGCTATGTCCAACCCCACCTTGAACATCACCAGTGATGGAGCATTCACAACTTCCCTGGACAGCCCATTCCAGAGCCTCACCACCCTTACAGTAAAGAATTTCTTCCTCATATCCAATCTAAACTTCCCCTGTTGAAGTTTGAACCCATTACCCCTTGTCCTCTCACTACAGTCCCTCATGAGGAGTCCCTCCTCAGCATCCCTATAGGCCCCCTTCAGGTATTGGAAGGCTGCTATGAGGTCTCCATGCAGCCTTCTCTTCTGCAGGCTGAACAGCCCCTATTTTCTCAGGCTATCTTCATACAGGATAACTCACCCTGATTCCTTGGACCTTCCTAAAAGTACCAAGTTTGAAGAAATCTCACTTAACCTGCAAGATCTTACTTACATTTTAGTGACTAAAAATAAATAAACTGGATTAAATGCCCTTTAAATGCACTATAAGTGTAAATAAGTGACTGTAAGTATAAATAAGAACTGCCTCTGCTGAAGGCAGCACCAGTTTACAGGTGTAGAACTGGAAAACCGTGCATCACAGACCTTACAGCCAACGTCGCTGGGAGGCTGTTTTTGTGGAAAAGTGCTCGTGTTATTCCACACTTTTTGTTTCCAGTCACCTCATTCCTGGTGTCATCCATCCAACATAACCTGTAAAGGAAGAAAGTGAACAAATGCAGCTGTGGGAAGGCAAGAAGAACAAGGCTTCTTCTCCCCCCTATCTTTGCTACCACTTGCACATGCAAGCTAGAGTGTCTGGGCTATCGGCAGTAAAACAAAACAAAAGGAACCACTCTTTGAGAATGTGACGAATCAGAAATTATAAAATACCTGAGATTAATATCAATCACAGGGTTAGGTTTGTAGATGTTCTAGTTTTAGGTTGATTATTTTAGCTCCAGCAAAATAGGCTCGCACATAGTAATATCTTTCTTTCATACTACAAAGGCCGCTGTTTGAAGGGAAGAAGGAAAGTAGAGACATTAGAAATTATTTACACAGTGAAAAAGAGAACAGATACAGCGTAAGGAGGAATGTGCACCACACTGAGCCCTCAAAATGCATTCTTTGAAATCGCAGCTCTGTGTGAATATATCATCTTGGCAGCTAGAGAAATACTCTGTGCAATTATCCATATTAGGAAAACTGTAAAAATTAGAAATGGTTCTGTTTATAGCTTCAGTTTTCTACACTGAGTAGTCAACAGCCACAGCTCCACTGGCCAGTATATTTCAAGGATCACTCCAAACACTTTGATCATGCAGGATTCCAAAAAAAGCTTTATCAATGCTCAGCTACTGGGAGTTGCTGTGTTTAAATCCAAACACGATTATCAGTTCCCTGAACAACCATTTATGGGTATTAAGGCTGCGTTTCTAAAAAGCCCTCAGCAGCAGTTTTTTTTACCATGTTACGATTTCATAGACAGGAGGGTGGATATGAAGGGAACAAGTTACTCTTAGTATTACAAACAGTAAAACATCTTTTAAAGAAAATATTTTCATTTGAATCCTGCATTTAAAGTTTTAAAGCATATGTAAACCTTCCTATGTTGAAATACATTTTATCTACTTCATGCCCTCTGGTTCTGCCTAGTAATGAGAAAAAACAAAATGAAATTCTTTACAAAGTGAATATATCCACAGCTATGTATCTATAATGATGTGATTGATATAAATACAGATTTATACATGCTTATATTGTTTGATTACTGGGCTAGATGCATGAGGCAACTGTGGTGCAAGAACCAGGAGGTGGAAGAAATGAGGATAAAATCCATGTGTTTCACTCACTGAAAACACAGAATAACATAATGCATCTGTAACATAGGGCAAGCTAGGAAGATACTATGTCTGTAGTGGAAGCTGAAGACAAAATTGTGACGAATATTTCGAGTCATCTCTATGAGTACGGCTGCCCTTTAGGTAATTCGCTGATCTTGCCTCTTAAGAGTAGCTCTGAGAGCCAAGTAAGCCACATATACCCCTGAAACACTGAGTTTATGGCTTCAGTAAATGATAATTACAATTACAGTTTATGCATGTTTTACTGACACACGTCACCTACACAGATAAATATAGACAATGATCAGTCCGCTACCTACTGCAAGTTAAGAGAGAAAATATTCCTCTAATCTTCCTTCCTCTCTCATGATGTCATTCTTAACAGCTCTTCTACCATTCAGGTGGAGTATGGGGGATGTCTGTATGTGTTCAAAGTAATTATCTGTTAGTGAGGGTTTTTACCCCTGAGGATATAGTCTGATACCGTCATTCATCCTAGGATTTGTAGAAATGCAGTTCCCCCGTTATTGCGGATGCAATTCCCGGAACAGCCACATTCAAACTAGGAGAGCACCATTTCATTTTGGTAGAAACAGTAAGAGCACAGGAAATCTTTTGGCTGTTTTGCAAAATCTTGCTGGAGTCTTTCTCCAGACTCTTTCTATGCACATGAGGATATAGCAAATCATAAAGCAAAACTCAGGAATACACGTGCCTTATAAGAAGACTTGAGCCTGGATTTCACGTGGTGTTATTTAAAATTCCTTGCCTCTGTTAACCTACCTCAAACATGCCGGATGAAGAAACGTTGCTAAATTCACCCTCAAACCGATCCACTACTCAGTTCCAAAAGGATTCACTGGTGTTTGAATAAACACTGATGTTTCCTCAAAGGGAATTTACCTTGATGGCATTTCTCTATGTCTGCATTGTTTAGGGACCTTTCAGAGCCAAAATGCCTGGCAGGAACTTGCTTCATTATCTCAAGTTGCAAGCTTTTCAGATCACAGTAGCTTCAACTGGCTCAGGCCAGAGGTTCTAAAGATACATTTTGCCCCAGTTTCTCTGCCCCCTAAACCCCATGACAAAAAATAATTAATGCTAACTTGACAGTTAATTTAAAAACCTTATAGCCAGCTTCTCATCTACAGCAAGTGCAAAAGGTGCATTATTCTCTGAGGTGGCGTGCACAGTTTGCGCGGCTGTAAATCTCCTCTCTGAGATCACTGCTGTAAAAGGACTGTAAGCTTGGTTTGTCTCCCCTGTTACTCCATGTAAAGACTCAACAAGAACAAGCACTGATATTCTCTGTCATAGCCTCCTTCTGAGTGATCTGGAAGAAGTGTTTTCTATTTCTCCAGAGAAAACGCTTCACTGTCTCAAAAGCTGTTAATTTTGTCTTTTGCTTCCTTCAGAAGAAATAAAAAGCTGTGGGATAAAATGATTTGCAATAATTGTAATAAATACATCAAAAATAAATAAATAGCAGATATTTTCCATTTACACTTTAAAGGAAACGAATTTACTAGGGCTCCATGTCCTAGTAAAAGCATTAAAAAAAAAAAAAAAACAAAACAAAACCAACCCCACAGCAGGGTGTGCATATATATATATATATGTATACATATAAAAGCATGCCGTAGCATTTGAAAAAAAGAACCATTAACTCAGCTTAATCGCAACCCACAAAAAATTCCATTGCTTTTTTTATTGCATCTAGAGCATTTTAAGACCCCTATTTACAGTGAAGCCCATAAGAGCCCGTTTCCTTTATATTTTGTTAAGAAAAAAGGGGGGGGGGGGGCTGAAAGCACAATTTTAGGAACATATGGTTAGGCATTACTGTTATTAAATATCAGGGGGAAAGAATAGTTTCTGAGAGGCCACAAAGCCACTAGAATGACAGTGAGATTTTAAGTGAACAGGCAGTAAATGTATGAATGCTGTACTGATGAGCGACATTCTGGACACCACTCCAATGGGAGGAAAAATGCAAATTAAAATCCTGCCACGTACGAAATGATAACCTAAAGTGATTATTTAGGAGAGAAGTTTCAATGTTGTCCTCACAAAGGTGACACTGACAAGTTTCCATGTGTAAAAGCTTTCCACTCACTGTTTCAAATGTTGGTGGTTTCCACAGCATGATTATTTGTATAATTGCTTTGTGTACCTGGTACTAATTTACCTTCCTAGCATATTGACCTTGTATCCCTTTAAACTTTGTACAGCTATTAACAGATTATGCCACCACTTTTCAAACTGGTTTTCCGTTAGGTTTTTCTCTTCCAAGCAGGCTTTTGTTTTTTAATATTTGACCCCCAAGGTATTTCTCTCTATTCATTCCTTCCTCTGTTCAAACATATTAAGGGCCTGTCAGGCTGGCTTTTGTTTTTACTGCCTAAAAAGAGGTGTTGGAAGAATAGCAAATCCAATCCAACAGCAACATTCATGACCAATTTTCATTCAAAGCAGAATGTATTTTCCATTTGCCTAGTATCAGTTTGAAGGCTGCAGAAGTATGTTACGATCTGAACCCTCTGGAGACAAATGTCAGAACTTCTCTCCTTAGCAAAAGTAAACCTGCGTTTCAAAATCTTGTCCAAAGTTTTTGACCTCTTATTTTTTTTTATCTTCTCACACTGCTTTTCCTCTTGAGGAAAAAGGATACCTTGGAATTAAATGCATGATTTTGTTACTGTTCTGTCAACATCTTGTTTATTTTAGAGTTCAGTATTTTAACAAAAATAAAAGAAATCTACAGCAGTTCTGGCTTAAACAGCCCTTCTTGCCTCATCTCTGGTCTTCCCAGCTCCCACACTGCCATGCTAACACAACCATCTATAGGTCATAGCAACAGTAAAGCGAAACCTTTTTTGAGCCTGATTTTAACCTGGATCAATTCTGCACTCTTTGTTTTTTTTCTTAGTGAGATCCATAATGAGAAGTTATGGAACTGAAGAGGAAATGTGGGACTGAAGAACATGGCTGGTAAAGAAAGATTCTCCTATGTCCACCTCCCTACTCAAAGAAATATACATTACAGTGCAGATTCCACTTCTTTTTCCACCCTCTGAAATTTATAAAAAACCCTGGTATTATATGCAATTATATGTTTCATTGACATGACATTTTGGCCTCAGTGCTTCAAAGAATACAGATCAGAAAAGGAGTAAAATAATCTCAGTACAAGTTGATTTATGGTCAGTATATACTTTTTGTGAGTTCACACTGATCAACTTTATCAGTTAGTATTTACTATCATGCTACATCAAAATGGAGTTAAAGACAAAGATTACAAAACTATAGTATGAAGACACATTTTTAAGACATATTTTTTCTGATATCCCAAAAGAATGAAGAAACATTGAGATGTTTGTGAAAGAACTGTTTCATGTTGCAACAGCAGAACGTTAGAAAGAGGACACAATGTGGATAATTTAACAGCTGCCAAATAAGATGATTAAAAATATGTTCAGCTGAAGACAGTTCTAGTTCAAGTTTTTAAATGTATTTATCCTTGCTTTTAGCTTCTCACATATGACATCTCTCTCGGCCAAGAGGAGGGGATTTCAGTGAAAATGAGACTTTGTCCTAAATGGTGTGAAATATGAGATGGAGATATCTTGTAACAGTGGGTAATGCTCACTGTAAAAATATGAGCTATAAAATTTAATCTTAAATTACTTTATACTGCTAACGTTTAAGCCAATTCATTAGAGCTGCACAGTTCTGGCACAGAGCACCTTTGTCACACAGAGCCATTAACTCCTCACTGTCTTCATCATACACTCAGAAAGAAGAAGTGGCTAAAAAAAGTTCAGGGCTCTATTTGCTCTCATCAAAGGGAACACTTTTTAAAAAATCCTACTTAAACCAATTGGAGAAGAAACTCCTTGACTTGTATCACTGCAAGGATTATTCACTTTCTTTATATAATTAATCTGTATGTAATCTATAATTGGAAAAGATGGGGATTAGTACAGGAAATACCAAAAGCCAAAGGACCGCAATGGAGAACAGATGATGACAGGTCATCCCGAACCAAAAGCTCTACTAGAATGAGATCAATAGCTGGGTTTTCCAAATTATCTTTTAGAATCAATCTTACTTAACAATTTTACAGTTACCCTTGGCACACAAAAACATTGGATACTAATTGCATTTCTTCATAATGCAGTGCTTGACTGAATCAATAGCAGCAAGACGTGTATATATCATGGAGGGGAAAAGGAATGGCATTGAGGATGGGGCATAGGTATAAAATGAAATTGCATATTACAGACTACTAACAATAATTATTTTCTAGTCTCTTTTTAAATGACAGAAATATAGAAATGTAGCAACGTATCACAGACAGGGAAAAATTCAGCTCCCCTGTATAACTAATTTTTAGATACTGTATAATGTAGTCAAGGAAAAGGAAATGTAATCCATGGACCACACAAACTGTTTCCAGCAGATGTTGGCAAAAGACAATGCAGTTATTTAAGCCACTGATGAGATCTCAACTTTTAATCTTGCTCCATCTTTAAATTAAAAAAAAAAAAAAAAAGTTGGACCTAGTGAAAGGAAGAGCTACTGGAGTGATCAAAGGAATACAGAAAGCATCAGAGGGTCTTAAAAATAGAATAGTTCTGGACTTGGCCTTTTAATTTAGCAAAATGGAAAGAGTGGGAAAAAATGACCTACAATTCTCCCAAGAGAAAAACACTAGAAGGAGGAAGCATTTCATTCTATTAAAGGAAAATAACAGGGTTTATATAGATGAGCACAAATTGATCAATTTTGATATGGAAATTAAAGATGGTTTTCAGATTTTAGAAATGGGAGCAATGATGGTTAAGTGAACTCCCTGTTCAGTGCACAGTGAGTGGGGGTATCTGACTGAAATCTTTTCCCCTTCCATAGAAATATAATTTGGAAATAAAGAGATTTATTAAAAAAAAAAGAAAAAAAAAAAAAAAACACACCAAAAAAAACCCAACCCAAAACCAAAGCAAAAAACACAAAAAAAAATATCCCTGCCCCACCCCCCCAAAAAAAAAAAATTATGATCATCTCTAGTACTTTCTTCTAATACCTCCAAAACTTTATTTTACTAATATATTATTCTAGCTGAAGCACGTTCTGATATTACTGTTTGTGATTCCCTCCAGCTTCTATAAAACAAACTCTTCCTTTGTGAGAAACAAATTTCAGATCTTTTACAAGTTCTTTTCTTACTCCCATTTCTATACCTTCTCCAGCTACATCTGAGCAGTAAAAATACTTTGAAGTGTTGGCTCCCTGTTATCATTTAATTTGCACCAAATACAGTCACACATGCCAGAAAGGCTTGATTTTGTACCGCTCTCAGTAAACGACAATGGAAGAATAAATGAAGCCCATCCATTTACACTGGTTTCAGTTCATGGTTTCAGAGTGAGATAGATCAGAATGTCAGAAATACAGATGAACATTCCACTCGTCGGTTTTGACTTTAACTTACAAGCTCTGAAGAACTGGTTTTGGTTCATGGATCAGCTCTCTAGTGAAAAAATTCCTATAGCTCAAATGAGTAGAAAAGTAACTGGCTTTAATTTATAGCATGTATGAAACGTGTTAGTAATTTTTTGTTAGCAGAGAGAGATGATAAATACAAATAGGAAAGGAATGTACACTAGAAAATATATCTTACAGTGTTTAGCAGATTATTACAGTCATTCCAAAAGATCTTATTTCTTCACCTTTAAATCCTTCTAAGGAGTCACAGACTGTCTTCTGGTTTCCAATGGCCCTACCTATTGTCTAATAACAACCAGACTACTGAAATGCTAAGAAAACGCAGCCAGGCTCTTTCAAGAGCCTTTGTAACTCATCTAGAGAAGCTATGCTATCCTTGATCCTGTGCCTGTTACACTGCCCTTTCATTATAGTATTACTAGCTATTGGTTGTTTTGTTTTTTTTTAATGAACTGAAGAATTTAGTCATCAGGAGCACTGTACTATGGTTCATAATTGAGATACTCTCACATACTTCATATTTTGGTCATGCTTAGCTACACAAGGACAATAGCCAAGTTAGCTTAATAATAGCCAGAAGAAATGCCTTTAATCCAATTGGTCACAGGGCACATATCACCAAAAACAATTTCTTTATAATTAAAAGGTGCTCACAGGCACAGTGAAAGCTTGGAAGTTGCCCAAGGATTTAGGGAGAAGTGCAGGGATTTTTTTTCCATGGACAGCAACCACACTGAAGCAATTTCTGAAACACACTGATAAGCTTTACCTTTGAATTTACATTAAAGAGCTCAACAGATGCTACCTGCGAGAACAGCTCACGTTTCTAAACTGACATGTGTCCTGCAGAGATTAAGGACAAAAGGCCTCCAGGAGATTAGCACGTCACTTGGTTTAAGTGACATCCAAAGCATTTTATTGACATGGTCTCTATCCTGCAAAACAAGCACTTTTAAAGTGAAACATAATGAAAATTTTGTGTGGCTTTATGGGCCAGCGTATAATGGCTTTTCATAGGCGATAGCTAGCCACTATTGGCAGGTCTGTAAATGAAACCAACAGCACTTGCTATAGATACCTTGACAGTACATGTCCCCACATACTAATACAGAGGAGCATGCCCAAAGCAACCTTACACTGTTTTTTAATTTTAATGGAGCATTGCCATGGATTAAGGACTTTGACCCTCATTCATTGCATCAGGCAGATTATTACACTGAATTTTTACAATTTTTGTTTCAGAGTGGTATTGAATCACAAGGCCACACAGGTCTTCAATTTAATTTCCTAATTGTTTATTTTCAGCAATGCGAACTTCAGTCTTTACAGCAAGAAAGATAATTGGTGTGTAGGTGAAGAGTTCTCTCACCATCATTTTTAATGCTGCCCTAATCATGGGGTGCAGTCTGAATGCACCACTTGTTGCTGAGGAGCTGCATAGTGGGAATGAGAATAATTATTGAATTGAAACTGTACCAGCTCAGGAGATGTGATGTTTTGAAAGCCTGCCTGCCAGCTACCTGGACTCCATCATTCTGGAAAAATAAGCTTTTTACTAACACTTTGGCAAATAAATTTTCCATTCTTCTATTTTTCCTTTTGATCTGTAGCATAGCACTGAGGGCGATATAATACAGGAAGCTACGCTATGCTGATGAGAAAACTAAGCAGCATTAAAGAACACAAATACACACAGAGACATCTTATCATTAGGGAGTGCTACAGGAGGACCACACACTACAGCTAACTAAAATGCAGTGACGTGTTAATCCAAAAAGAAAAGATGAAAGGCATGCAATACCTCCCTATGCTAAATCATTTTCGCAGAGTACAGAAATAGTAAATATGAAGATGGAAACTGAATGTAGGTGGCCCCCTTCAAAATGCCTATATTGAATGAGGCGCTTTATTTCTTGCTGCAACTCAAAATTAACTCTTCATTTTGGCTTCCTAACTCATGACTGAATACTAAAATTAGGAGATATGCAAGTGGATTCCTCCTGGTCCTGGAAAGAACCATGAGAGCCAGGCAAGACCTTACACAACCACCGTTTATAATGTATCAATGTCACAGCCTGGGCTAGAAGCATCTGCCTGAAAGCCTCTGTTCAGGAAGAATGTGTGATGAACTGGCATCAGGGCAAAGTAAAAATTAATCCATCTACTCCCTTAGAAGCAAAAGAAACCTTGCAAGAGATGAAATCATTTTAACTAATATCCATTCAATTTTAGAGCTCCTCTGATTTCCTGTATTACTACAATTTGCAGTAATATCGGAGGCATGAACACTACTTCCTCCTTGATCAAAAAGAACATATTTTTATGAATTTGCTGGAAGACCCCCAGAGTGGTTTTACTAACCAGAATCTCTGTAAGTAAGCAAGAATGAGAAAAACTCGTGAGTGGCCTTTCTCCTGATTTTGTGAAACAACAATTTCAACAGAACGTCAAAACTGAGAAGGCCTTTTCACGATTACTGTGTGAAACATAAGGCAACGTACTTCAAGATGATGTTTGTAGCATTAGCTTCAGTTTTACTTATTCCTTCTTGAAGCCACAAGTCCTTCTTCTATGGCTATGTAAGATAAAGCCAATACTTCTATCATGGAACTTAAAAAATAAAATATTCTGCAAAAAGCTGAGTTTCTAACTGACCTGCAGAGAGAACTTTTCTAAGGCTGTGTATACAGAGATGTATTTTATATATACATATATATAATCTTCCAAATCTCTAATGATGTCAGAGATGCTGAACACAGATGAACAAAGTATTTACCATGAATGCAAATCTCTGAGGGTCTTTGCAGGGCTTACTAGGTTGTTGTTTTTTTTTTTAACTGCTCACTTTTGAGACATTGAAAAGGCTGCAAATCCAGGAAACTCAATAAAATGTTTGCATAACATATACTGAAAAACACTTCCAAGATTTTTTCTAAGCAAAAAAGGAACTTATAATTCATGCTAAATGGCTGGAAAAAGGTGGAAGCAGAGCAGAAGCATGAGGAAACTAGTAATTCTAAATCAACCCCGTCTGAAAGTGACCATAGAATACAGATAATCTTGACTTTTTGAATTAATTTTGGGTTTTTTCCTTGGTTTCTGATGAAGAATTGTCCAACTCCTTTTCATTTTTAAAATTATACAGGAAATGAACTAGTTCAAAGAGTGACAAGCTTGCATAATGAGCTACATTAAGATAATACCTTATTTAATTGCGGATTTTAATATCCAAATACCAGAATTCGTTCCGCTTTTGGAGGTGACTGTGCCAGGCTTCCTGAATGCTGATTAATGACAACCCCAGCTTTCATAAAGGGTGCAAAAGGTATGATAAGTGCCGCATATGTGCGTTAGCCAGAGCCTATTACCCCCTTAGCTGTTTGGTATTCTGGTGCACAGCAAGGCAAAATGTCTTTCCATGGCTGGGCCAACTGGCTGTCACTACATTTGTAGTGGTTGCACTCATGTTTGCTTCATTGCTTCTGTTCTTATTTGAAAGAGTAGAACATATCTCTTCAGGCACTGAACAACGAAAATCTTACTTTATAGAGAGGTCAGAGATGAAAATTTAAGTAAATATGAACAGACAAGAAAATATGTTCTTTTTCTTATCTCATTCCTTTTCTATTTAATTTCCTTACCACACTGCATGCTTTGTGGTATTTATGCTTCTTTGTAATAGTTATTAAATAACAGAATTCTTGTCTGTCTTGGTCAGCTAGTATGAACACATTTTTATCTATACAACCATTGTTATGGCATTTGTTCCATATAAAAATATCTATTACCTGAGCACTACTGCCTCTGACTTAGAATGAACTCATGTTTGAATAGCACATCAGAGCATCCTTCTCAGGCATTACTCAAAAGATAGCATCAAAGAATCATTTACAGGCTGTGGATTTAAGAAAAAAAATAATCAGTTTGAATGTCAGGACACAATATGTTTAAAACAGTAATACTTCCAAGCACAGAGCTGACAGAATCCTGTGTGCTTTTCTAAGATTGCACATTCAAAGGAAAACCTCTCTGATGATGTCTGACATTTTCTAAAGGAGAGATGGAGAAAGTAAAGTAAGGTAGGAAAAGAAAGAAGGAAGGAAGGAAGAAGAAAAAGAGATCAGAGAAAACAAAGCCAGGGAAGAGAGAGTGGGGAAGAGGTCAAGGGAGGATGGGAGAAAGAAGTTGAAAACTGTTAGGGGAATCTCCCCAGGACAATATTGGAAATGTTCTTGATGAAGCATCGCAAAACAGTGAATCAAATCTCAATATGGGATTTGTCTCTTCCAGATCCAGGATTTCCCAAGATCAGACACTTGGCTTAAAACAGTGACTTAATCTGTGCACATCTGCAGGTTCAAGGCAGCAGCTTCTCTGAGGGGAATC
This sequence comes from Amazona ochrocephala, assembly GCA_039720435.1. Lineage (NCBI taxonomy): Eukaryota > Metazoa > Chordata > Aves > Psittaciformes > Psittacidae > Amazona > Amazona ochrocephala. Next base: position 72,765,788 of record CM077879.1, read on the forward strand.
CGAACAATTTTATACCATTTCAGAAAGAATGCATGGCATTTCTGCTTCCACTGCTGAATGCGGCAAACCTGTGTAGCGAACTGGAGTACTTCACTGGTGACAAACGAGTAACAAGTAGCTAGCATCTGCCTTGGAGTTCTGCTTTCTTTAACCGCCCTGTTCCCTGTTTCATTCTGTGGCATCTACGCACATAAACACACCTGCACACACCCATACATATATAAGTATATATATATCTATATATTCATCCAATGGGAAAGCAGATATAATTGTACCTGCTGTCTGGAGAAAAGCCATGCTCTCCTGCATCATACTGACTATACTTTTCAAAAATACATAACCTGCAATTACGTTGTCCCTAAAAAAAAACAAAGCAGCTAACAGATATGAGCTGCAACTTACAGAAGAGTAAGCATTAAAATGCATCTTTAATTCAAATATTGATATTAAATATTTCTACAAGATCTTCAATATTATAAGGAACTTCACTAAATATTTTAGACTTGTGGAGGATTTATATACAGAGTTAAAAAATAATTACAATAATTCCACAGCTGCCCTCACTGTACCCCATTCTGACAGGACACATAGCTTAGAAGACCATCTTTTTTCTCATTACACTTCCTAGAGTGCACAGACTGTGCTGGTCAAGAGGAAATACAAATATATTTTATAATTCGCAAAAACAAACAAGCATAAAATGCAATGAAATAAATGAAACCGTGAGAAAATCATATATTTGAAAGAGTGTGTAATATGTTTCTTCATAAAAAAATGCATTCACTCTGTTGTGAAATTGCAAGGAGGGATAGGGGATATTTATTTAAAGCTCTCAATGGCATCCTTGTGGCATGTACATAAACCTTTGTAGCATTTTACATATATTTTCAGGATTAGTTTCCAAGGATTCCTGATGGCCAGGGATAAGTTTAACAATTCTGCATTGTGAGCACATGTAATGACTGAAATTAAAATACAAACACACATGCACCAACACAAGTGAAAAAATAAAAAACCTAGCTTTTTATTGGCTCCCAAATAAAGAGATTTGGTAAAAGAAATATTACCTTAATCTCTCAATTTACCACAGTTATTCCAAATATGTACACTGCCTCTATAAATAAGAAGCTTAAGAGCAATGAATATTATAAAGCAATAATAAACTTTGAAAGCTAATTCTGGGGAAACTTACATGACGATTTCAAATCTTTCTCCATAGTCATTATGTCATCTTGCAACATTCAAAAAGAGGGATTTGAGTAAAATTTTATTGAACCCTTCCTGTTAAAATAGAAGCAATAATGGCCATGGAAAGCTTGGAAAATCTCAGCTTTGCAAAGCATTAATAGAGGGACAGAAACCTGCCTGTGTTATGTTACATTCTTTTCCACTGTAATTATTCAAAGCTTTGTTCCTGTAGTCCATCTCTCCCTCTTTCAAACACCAAAAATGCACTTTGCATTATATGGGAATTATAGAGCGGCAGCCGTTATTTATGGAACTATTACACAGATGTATTTGGCAACTATCTATTTATTTAATCAATACTATAAATGTAAATGTTGCTCTGAAATAACCTCTTTAGGAACAAAGGACAGCTCTTTCTTACAAGACCACATTACAAGACCACATCAGAAAAAAATCACAGCTCTCTAGTTACCTATACTGTAAATTACTCTTCTTTTAAATCATTGGCAGGGAACCTCAGAAGAGCTTAGGAATTAATTGCAGAGCATTTTGATTCTCTTCCTCCCCAGCCTATTCTAAAATAGCAAATCATTCTTCCATGTGACAATGAAACTGGTCAATTAACAGTTTAATTTCTACCTACCAAAATCCTCCTTGACTTCATGCAAGGAATACAGAACATGGCTGATGGTATATAAGAGGGTGATGCAATCTGTTTGGGAACTGGTATCACTGAGAGACAGTTTCACCTTTTGGGAAGTACAGGTCTGTGGAAGACACTGAACTAGGTCACTGCTTCAGTCAGAGGCAGCTCTTCCAGGTATCTGGGTTGGGACAGCTGGAAGGAAGGTAAAGAGGTGGAGGGAAGGATGGAGAAAAGCAGAGCAAGTCAGAAGTTGGAGATGAACAAACAGGAGTAAGATTTTATTTCCAAGATAATTTCTTACAGCTATGATCCACAGGCAAACATAATTCAACATCTTTATGATGTGAGGAACACGAATTCACCTTAGGATTAAAAGGAGACTCACTGATATATATTCCTGCAGTTATTTAGCACACACTGAAAATTACTCTGCTTGGACTGAAACTGTCTTTTGAATTGCTGTGCTGAGACTTTGAAGTTCATCACTTGGGAACTGCCTAGACATTTCTTTCAAAATCCATTACAGGAAAAAAGGAAAAGAAGGATTAGCCCGTAAATTATGCTAGCACAGGCACAGTTATTCAGAACTTACTAGTTTGTTGTTCTCCATTTGAGTGAACAGAGCAGGTTACAAGCAAAAGAAACAGGAACAATGCTTTTTCTAGAGGTCTCTTTTTCACCAATTACATACCAATTACTTTGTGATATCTGCAGTCAAATGGCAAACATCCTCATTCAACACATAGTTACAGATCTGATTTCTTACCAGAAATGAAGTCTACATACCCAGTAATCACAACTCCTTAAAAAGTGAGCTAGAAGGAAACAAATGAGGTAAAGTAATTGCCATGGAACTGAAAACACCGCTTTGTTGTGATGAGCGTAATAACCCAAAAGCTAGTAACTGGTCTGTATCATTTGGGGGTTATTTTTTTAAACGTCAGTATTTGCTTAAGGCTCAAAATAGCTCAGTTCTCCTTTCTGAGAAAGCTACTCCCCAAGAACCACAAGTTCCAGAAGCAAGCATATTCTTGCACTATTTGCAGTGCGTCAGTGCTAGTGGGAATCTAGTATTCAGCTTAATACAGCCCAGAAGAGTTTCATCATGGGGTAAACGCAAGGCAGTCTAGCATTGCAGCAGCAGACAGCAGGGAGTATGGTGGGGCTGCTGCCATAAGACAGGTAATTTGGAGGAGGACTCACATATTCCAGCTATCCTTAGCTGAGGAATTCAGTAAGAGAAAAATTATATTCACCCTGCATCTACGCCAAGGTGAAAGGTAGACAAAAGTGTTAAGAAGGACATGGAGTAAGAAAGCTAAAAAAGCAACTTTTCTTCTACTCCTTTCAATAGTCTACAAAAAATTACTGATTTCTAGTGAGTTCTTCGGAACGTTCTCATGCAATTTGGCAAGACATAAAAGATGAGAATTTAGCTTCATTGGGGTTTCCTGACAATATTTAATGTAATTCAAAAGAACATTTGGACCCATCTGAACTCAATTCGATATCCAAGCAATATGTGAGAACTTGTTACTAATGGAGTGAGAAAATGTATGCAGCAGAAAAGAAAAAACAAAGAAAAAGGAGATTATACAGAAGTGCTGCTTTAAATATTCTAAAGAAACTTGAATCTTCTGTAGTGAGAAGTTTCTGATAATTTAAACAGGTATGAATTAAATAAGCTATCTCACTTTCATTTCTTGATGTCAGCCAACTCAGACGACACCATGAACTGTAACAAAACGATCAATAAAGGAGATTCCTATTGCAAATTATAATAGAAATGAACCCAAGAGAGAAGTAAAACCCAGGAATTTCATATGCATCTATACTGATTCTAGAAGATCTTGAAAAGTTATATTTTTTTATGATTTTGAATATTGGTATATTGTACCTTGTGACTGTATTAAAAAGCATAAAGTTACCAGTTTCTAGTAAATTCTTCAGACCATCCTCATAAGGTTTATTGGAAAAACCTAGAGTAACAGCCAAAGCAAAGTTATTCATAAAACTTCAAGTTGATTTTTACTGTACAATTTTATGAGGGATACTGGAACTCTGACTAACTCAAACTCATAAAATATTAGACTCTTAAAATAAAGCAGATCAGAATCCATCTCCTTTTATGTTACCAAATACTCTGAAGAGAGAATGAGTACAGCGTCTTGTGCTGTGAGAGAACATATTACTTAGATTATTGCTATCATGACTTGGTGCATTTAGAAACAAATTGAGCACTATTTAAGGTGGATGCAAAGCAAGGAGAGGTAGCAGAAAAGGACTGAAAGCTCTGAAAGTTGAGAGGGAAAAACTAAGGTGTAATGAAGTCTCATAAAACCAGCTCCACTTTCTGACTACAGGCAAGACCTGCAAAATTTGGTCATTTATCCAGAGATGGATAAGTACCGCAGTGGTGGCAATGTTGCAAGAGGTAATCACACATGCTACAAAGGTGGATGTTGGGGAGTTGTGAGGGAAATAATAATGAGATCTGGAATGGGAAAAACATAGGAATGATTAAAACTTGAGATCAGATCCCACTTGTTTTCAATTCCATAAGATTACATTGTGTCAGATTTAAAGGCAAACAGGAAATCAATTACTTAATATTCAGAGCATTCATCAAAAGCCATGTCTCTTATGGGTAATCAGGGGGATGAAAGCAAAGCCAATAAGGTCCTATCAGTGCTCCAGTGCATTGCTATTCTCTCTCACAGAGGGGGAGAGAAAGAATTTATCCTTAAAATCACGCTCATGCCAGTAAATTCAGCTCGTGTAAAGTAGCATGGGCTCTGCCAGTTTTGAAGTTTTCTGTTAATGTGTAATTAAAAATTAATCTCATTAGGTATGCTTTTGCTTTGGAGTTTTAGGAAAAAGAACAAAAAGGAAATAATATAGATACTGCAACCTCACAGATATATATTTTTAGCCATCACACTTCAATTCCTGAAAGTATTTTGCAATAATTTTAATGGGCTACAATATTTGCAGAGACATATGCTAAACTAAGACCTGCTCCTCATGCTCAAACATTCCCTCTCTTTCTGAGAAAGCAATAAACATGCAACAGACTACTCTTAGTATATGCAAGTGCAGTCAGGACAGCAATGGCTTTTTGCCATATTCCTCTTCTAATTAATTCAAAATTTTGCAACTGATTGAAAATTTTGCTGAGGTCCAAGTCTCCAGACCAAGATCTCAAGAGACTAACAGGTTTTACTTATAATGCTGACATTTGCTTCTGCCAAATCTTTATTAGCATGAAGGTTAGTCTTAATAACATGAAGGTACAAGAAGCTGTGTTGGATTATACCACCTGGAAATTCATTTATTCAAGAGGAATCCTCAGCTAAATTTTTGGGGCAACTTTCCTCCGGATTCATAAACATTTCAGAATGACTAGAAGAGAGGATTTTGTGTGAGAATTGTCACAAAACCTGCAACTAAAGTGACAAACAAGTGCACAAATGTATGACGTGTAGAGAGTTTTATTTTTTCTTTATAGATGGTGGCAAAATGTAAGTGAAGTTCAGTGATAAATAAAGGAAATTCAGTCTCCAATTTGACTATAAAATTGAATGCTAAAATAATTATAGGCTTCTTATACAAATGGGCAGTTTATAAGCTTCTCTTTCATTTCATATTTTGATAAACAAAGGTCCAACCAACTCCAGTTAAAAAAAAAAAAAAGGAGAGAAATGCATCGAGTGAACTTGGTTGAGATCCTTAATGACTTCTTTCCCTGCAGCACTCATGGCAAAATTTCATAGCAGAAGTGTGATTGCTAAATGAGGGATTCCTAAGTTTAAACCTGTGCATTAGAAAGAAATGAGAACAGCTATTAAGCTGGGAAGAGTCCTTCAGAGAAGGCAAACTTGCACCATTCCACACACAGAAAATAACAGGCATTAGGCAGTATGTAATTGCATGGGGTAATAGGGAAGTAGAAAACTAAAACCCTTGCATAAAAGCTAACGGTGATTAAAATAATAGAGTGCTGGGGAGCACAGGACAATAGCTTCGGTATTTTCAGAAAGAGTCTGGGTTCAGCCAGGCTTCCTGACAGAGTGCAGAGATGGATTGTTGCATTTGGCTGTTCTAAACCCAAGGAGCTCCTGCAGCTGGTTTCCAGTAAACTGTGCCCCAAAAGGATTTGTTTGCTATAGAGAAACACAGCCCACATTCATAAAATCATTTTGGGCCAGGGCTAGTTAGCTTGTTCAGAGTCCAGTGAATTGAAACTTGCACAGGTGAGTTCTCCAGGTGGCTCTCTGTAAGGATCATCTCATCTCCAACATGGCACATTAGCCCTGACTCATCTCCAGCCATTACAGACTCCAGCTGCTGAAAAGCCTCCTGTCCATGCTTGTTTAGGCAAGAGATTAGATTAGACGTGACATGATCTGGACCAGAGTTGGATACATAGTACATAGGCTCACTTAACACTGTGCTTCACTTAATTAGGCCTCCTACAGCCACTACCTAAAGGCAGATACCTTACTGTTAGAAATTATATGGTCTATACATATTGTAATCACTGTGGCTCTAAGGGTTGTGAGGTTTTTCTGCCTCCCTGGCATGATTAATTCACAGCTTGGATGACTGAGAGTTTACTCTGCCTGTCTTTCTCATATTTCCCAAAGCCTTTCAGTTTCTTCCCACATGGAATCTCCATGGCTAGGGAATAGAGACAGGTGGTCATTAGGAAAACTGTTGGACACAAGGCACAGCATCCTAATTCTAACCCAGCAGATGCACACATCCCATCACACTCTCAACTTCTCCACTTTCCAAACGTTTAAATATGAAAACTGTAAAGAGAGCAAGAGTAAGCCCCTCCTAGAAGTAACAAAGTACCTGAAGTGCATTACTCTGAACAGTCTCTTCTTCCAAAGCTGCATGTATAGATACGCACACACTGTTAACAAATGATGAATAGTATAAAATACGATGAACAATTTGAAAAATGGGTATTTTTACAAGTTTTAAAATATCACAGGGAGATTAATTCAGACAATTTTTCTAGTATACATCTACACAAAGTTCCTTTAATTATTTGAATGCATATCTTATGAAACGTGCACCATTCAAGTGTAGAATTAGATGAACACATCAGAGATACACTCCATATTTGTTTAAAGGTCTTTACCTCTTTCCCTGAGATGATGTTGAGCAGACTTTAAGAGGCTTAAAGCTTTTTATTCACTTTGTGGAAATATTGCAACACCAATTTTTTGGCAAATTCTAGTCTCTCACATTCAGAATTTGAAAGATTCTGAGATTACAGAGGAGAATTAAAATGCTCTCAAGCCTTGTGAAGTACTTTTGTCTCTTGATGGCATTGATTTTTGCATATGCATGTATATGTCACATATATATAGATTTGATTACTTAGTAAGTGCAGTATGCAGCAAGAACCATGAATTTAAAGAATTTCTTACTAGACCTGTGTTACATTTTGCTGCTGGTCATGCCTTATCTTCGAGTGCACAGAATGCTGTTACCTGAATTGAAGCCCCATTGAGTGAAACAATTGGATTCACCCAAGAAGAGAAGAAAAATGATCCTTAGTGGCATTCCTTAGCACAGGAGAAGAGTGCTTACCTTGTGATGGTTATTGGCAGTTTGTACAAATGATAGTGCATAGAGGCTTAGGTTAACCTGTTTAGTTTTACATGACCTGAGATATTAAAAATATCCTTATTCTGAAGGGCTGCCAGGCAGTAATTCAGCATCACATCAATTCTGTAGGCAGCATCATTGAAATGGTGTACACTGTTATTGAATTTTTATTATTCAGTGAATAGTGGTCATGATTTATAATAATTTTGAAAAATTAGCATTTATAATGGGATTCTCTTATCTCTGAAATGCATATCTGACATGCAGTAGTGTACCACAGATTTGATTTTTTTTTCTCGTATGTATGCCAGTTGCATAACAATAAACTGAGATTTTGAGATGCTGCCAGTCCTTGCTCCTTAAAGGAAAGGGAACTGTTTCTAACAATTATGATTGGTAAACTAGCAAACAAACAAACAAACAAAAAAAATCAATCTTCTCTGATCAAAGCAATACACTGCTATGAGAGTAAGCTCAGCTACTTCATCCAAAGACAGCGCAGCTGCAGGTTTTGCATTGTTATTTTTCAATTTGTTCAGAACTCACCTTCTTACATTGCAGTGCGCTCATGCCAAGGACCTTGTGATAATATTTCAATATTTACATGCACATCTCCAAACACTTTATCTCAAGCATTTGCATTTCCAAAGCTTTCCAAACATTCCTGGGTCATTTTAACTTTTTGATGGGCAGGGTAGCCATACTATTCCTTGCCTCTGTTTTCATTTTACATCTATTAGATCTTTAGACTGGAGTTATGGGTGTCCCATGCTACTATTTTGAGTGAGTTTTGCCTGATACATTCATCCATACACTAAATTAGCTAACCAGAAACAACTATTCTTCTGTGATTTCTTGTAGGTTACTGCAATACCTTCGTATGAGAAGTTGAGGAGGATTTTCATGTCTGTTCTAAGATTGCACTAATAAAGCAAGTCTCTGAGAAGTGCTTTGTTTTTCCACCTATTTTTAAGCATATAAGAAAAAACAATTCTTTCTGATTCCATCACTATGCTACTTTTCTCTATATGTAAACCAAATTAATGCAACATGACGGATGAAGAGTTCCTTTCTGAGATCACAGGAACCTTAACCTCAGCCAGGCAGCAACTCCCTGCCTACCAAATCTTATTCACACAGTGAGAATTCTGAACTGAATCCTGAGTTGCTCTGTAAATACTCTAAATGTTGAAGTGGAATTTAGGGCATTGGTTTTAATTTTTAAAGTACCCTATAAATTTTGATATCTGTTTGCCTGACAAACTTCATATTTCCTTGCACAGAACTCAGGAGAGATCTAAGAGCTAAAACTCTGCTAATTTACATGAGACGGAAGTGTTAGCTGGGTAATTTTTTTCTCAAAAGGGTTTTTTTTTTTTTTTTTAACTACTGTCTTTGACCAAAATGTTGTCGCTGACTTCAAATGAGGTCTGGACTTCACACTTAAGATCTAAAACATGCCTTTTTTTGCAATTTTACTCAGCCTAGATTTGTCAACCTTTTGAGAACACTCCTGACTATGTAATTCTTCATAAGCAATGAAGTGGAATGCAGATGGAGGGGTACAGGGCTAGTCAGAACGTCTGTGATCATTACTCAGAAACCAATTGCCTTAGCAATGAAGTGTCTATTTGATTACTAGGCTGATAGTGCTTTATATCCATTGTATGTATTATGTAGTCAAACAAATGAAGAGCGGAAAAAAATGAACTAGGTATATATGAAGAGAGATGTAGGAATTAGAATGCTTTATGCATTACTCTGTAAGAGTGAGGCAAATGAACTTGTCTGCGTGGATCCTCACTGAATCCCTATATAACAAAAATACGTGGTTTTACATGGGAAGAGACCAGCCTCATAGACAGCAAACTATGCCAAATCCTTGGCAACAGAAGACATCAACGTATTTACTTAATGATTTCCCAAAAGTCTTGAATGTAAGAAGTAAAGATGAAACTTTTTAGTGCTGTTAGTTGCTAAACATTTAAACTTACTTTGTGTCTCATTCTAGTTTACCTTTTAATACAACATTTTCCATTCTTTCACTGGAGAACTGGAATTGTCTGTACTGCTTAAAAATGAAACTTTGCTAAATCTATCCAGGAAGGAAAACACAGCCTTTATGCTCAGACTCTGACTTTCACTACATGACACATCACTATATTTTGCAGTCAATAATAAATTACATTTCTTTAATTTGGTACGTCTTTTCTAAATTACTTTGTTGACCAAGAATTAATGACTTTTCTCTCTTTCTTTTGCATATTAAAAAAAAAATGCATAAATAGGATGAGAAAGTTGGAGCTGTTCAGCCTGGAGAAGAGAAGGCTGCATGGAGACCTCATAGCAGCCTTCCAGTACCTGAAGGGGGCCTATAGGGATGCTGGGGAGGGACTCTTCATTAGGGACTGTGGTGAGAGGAGAAGGGGTAATGGGTTCAAACTTAAACAGGGGAAGTTTAGATTGGATATGAGGAAGAAATTCTTTACTATAAGAGTGGTGAGGCCCTGGAATTGCTTTCCCAGGGAATTTGTGAATGCTCCATTGCTGGCGGTGTTCAAGGCTGGGTTGGACATACCCTTGAGTGGCATGGTTTAGTGGGAGGTGTCCCTGCCTGTGGGAGGTGTCCCTGCCCATGGCAGGATGGTTGGAACTAGATGATTTTCAAGTCCTTTCCAACCCTAACTATTCTATGATTCTATAAAGCCAAACCATAAGGGTGAACATTTTCTGAGGTATTTTTTAAACTACATCGTTCTTTGCAAGCCAGCTTAAAAATCACCTCGGTGAGAATTTACGGGACATGGAAAGATAAAATATTATTCATATACATATACAAGGTTTATTAAATCATACCTTACACCTTTCATCAGCATTAAATAACAAGGCTGTGCAAAATGTCAGGCCTGGAAGTGGCTGAATTCTGCCAGTAAATGAAGTAATCAGTACATGAAAAATAGTAAAACTTTATAATCACATTAATTAAAAGAAGCAGGTAGTAATGATTCATACAAGCATATGTGGTAGAGTATATAGAATAAGCATTTGAAGCTGTTATGAAAGGTAAAGAAGAACCCTCAGAAATCGAAATAAAATCCAATCAGCAGCAAATGCTATATAGAAACTGATCCGCAAAATATACAGGCATCTGTCATTTGATCAATGGCAAGTCTCCCATCAGCTTCAACCAGAGTGTCATCAATACCAGGGAAAACTCAGATAATCACAGAAACCATACCTCATCTTGGAGTGCATACAGTTTTCAACCTTGATTTATGCTACATCTAAGTGAGTAAAGGTGACACAGTTCGTTCTTTCTGCAGTGACACAGTTCGTTCTTTCTGCAAAGCTGAGTGTTTCATTAATGGACTTATATATTAGCAAACAGCATAAAGAAAACTTCAATTTTGATAATGCCATCAATCCTTTTCTTCTTGAAATTTAGCCTGCCATCAGCTTCTCATAACTGCACAGAATGTCTTTATTTTTCTTTGTAGTCAAATCAGTTAAAAGTATTCTGAAGGGTATATTGCTTTCTTTTAGATCACCTTAATTTAAAGCTACAAGATGCCCTCAGAGAGCTCATCAAAGTATGCAGACATTTCAGCACATTAAAATTATTTTTCAGTGACAGCAGCTCTAAAAGGTAGTGAACATTATTTACTTAAAAAGAACTGTTTTCCCTTATGCAATGCTTGCTGGAAGAATCATTAGTCACAACAAAAGTTCAACCAGTCAGTTAAATACATGCCTTATTTTATAATTTATATGTCTTTTAACAGTGTAGGATCCCCTGGGTCAAGTTTACAAGACACAAAAAGGACACAAAACAAAGTAATATTCAATATATAATGATCATGTGAGTTAACTGGAAAATTGCCTGCTCCTAATTACCAATTTTTCATAATGACCCAGTATCTCTTTGGTGTCTCCTAATACACCCCACTACACAAAGAGATGGCCCACTGCAAATGCTTCTTAAGTGCCAATTACAAATTAGAATTAGTAGACACAGTTTATTGAAAATATGCCAGGGTAATTTAGAGCACTCTTCAGACTAGGTTACAGTTCTGTACTGATTTTATTTTTATTAATTTATAAACTCATGTTGTCATTTACAAGCTGAATCATAACATACCTGCTCCATGTAAACTTCAGGAAAAACAATGCTCTAGTACCAATGTGTACCAAACTCAGGATACTCTGTCTAAACACATAGTACAGATTTTTATTGTAAGTAAAAATTGAGAGTATTCATCCCACAAGCCATCAATGCAAAAAAGATTCAGCTTACATTCATAACTTAAAAAATACTCCATGCCATCTTGAATCTAAATATTATTTACATAGATGTTAATCTTATCATGATGACTACAATATCTGAATATGAATCAAAGCATGGATTAAAAAGGAAAAGGATGAGGTGCATTAGTATGTGAAAAGCCTGTAATATTATGTAAAAAGAGCTGGCTATTAAACTCAACTTATTAGATACCCTTTCAAAACTAATTTTCTAATTTCATTTTTTCTGTCCTATAATTTGCTTCATTTAATATTCATTAGCCTTATTGTTACCATCTTTCATCCAGTCTACCATTTGAGGTTCACTGACCACGAGGTTCCTTCCTATTATTTGATCTATTCATAGAACACGATTTTTCTACCTAAATTTCTGACATGTCGCCAGTTTTCAAATGTTATCTTAAAATTTAATGGAATATGATCATAATGATGTCATGCATTGTGCTATTTAGATAGAAATCCTCAGCTCAAAGTTCTTGATTCCTACATTGTGTGGTCCAGATGACAAGTGGTTGCTTTGCAATGTATCAGATCAACACATCAATCATACAATATCTACATTCTTCTAAAATCTCACCACCTCTGAATTTAGAAATCGAAGCATTTTCTTAACATACCTTCCTAACTTCTCTGCCAATATTGATTTGTTCCCTATACTGTGTTTCTTTTGTCAATATCACAATTTTTAATACTTTCTTAAGAGATTTACCTCTTAAACCATTTTCATATCCTTTTATTTATCTGAATAAATTAATTCAGTTGTATGTACACACACCAATGTGGACCATATTAAATAGCAAGTTGTCTGTTTGGGTTTTATACCTCTGGGACACATCGTTGATCATTAAAAGCTCATAGATGGGTCAGTACTTCAAGAAGTGTCCCAAACAGACTCTGGTCACTTATCACAGCACTGAACTATTACCAAGTAAATTAGCAAAAGGAACAAGTTTAATGTGTTTGAGATCTTTGACCTCATTAATGTGACATAATATCTACTAAAAAACATCAGAGATAACTCTGTATGAGTTGTGGAAGAATTATTAAGCATAGCTTCATTTTCTGTTTGACTGCATGATGTTATTTCCCAGGAAGCTGTGGCAAGTTACCTGCACTGTGCTTTAATTTCTTCAAAAAGAGCTTGTTTTTTTGGTTTTTAAGCAAAATTGCTCCCTCCTAGTCAGATATTCGTGCTGCAATGGCATTTGAGATGTGATTTCTAAAGGACGGAATGGCATTTGTAATATATTTACAGCTTTTAGATATATTAAAAGGCTGTACTAACAGTATATTCTGAAATAAGCTTATTTTCCTTAAAAAAAAAAAAAATAAAATAAATTTTAATTCCAAAATCTTCATTCAAAAACCCCAAAACTTTTATGGGAGTAGATTGTTTCCTATTTCAGGGGATAAAACTATACCCAAAACCACTTCAAAACTGAAATAAACCATTCTGGTTTTCAGGTCTATTTGATTTAACAGCTTGTTTTTTGCTTTGATTAAAATTTTACATTGTTGAACTGGAACTCTTTTTCTCTGATAGCAATCTTTTGTTCCGTTCTGCGTAGAACAAATGTATTGATGCTCGAACACATTCATGTGTTCAGGTATGAATATCTATACCTGTATTTGATAGGTAACTTCACCAACCATTCCTTCTTACATGCTTCATGAGATCATTCCAAATACTCTCTTATACACATGGAAATTAAGTGTTAGTACCATTATTAGGTGGGATGACAATCTTTCATCTTGTCATGAACAAACCCTTGTATAACATATTACATACAGGAAAGGTTCACTGTAAGTATATTTATGTTAACCCAGAAGTTTACTGTGCATTCAAAACAATACAGGGTAATGATGACAAGTTTGCATGCTTCTAGTCAGCATAAATTTGCTACCTAGAATGAAGTATACTGGAAATCTAAGAGTATCTTTAATTTTGCCTGAGAGAAAGACAAGAGAGATGAAGAATCCATACACACACCCTGTACAAAGGAATGGGATGTGACTGCTACAGAGCTTCTGAAGGCAGATTTCTTTTTCTATAACAAGTCTTTGTAGGAGATACAAGGTCATGTGTCCCAGGTAATAAAGACAACTACTTAACCGCTGCTTTGTTCTCTAACACGTCCTTTGGGAAATCCAAGACTGTGGTGGCTGAAATAAGGCATTTTAAGAACTGAAAGCACAAGGTTTGTCTTGAAATAAATAAGGGATAGAGATGACAAAGTCCCTCTGAGTTTCTGTGTGCAGACACCAGTAAGCACAATGGAAATGGTTTAAGCTGCATTTTTTTAGCCTGGATTGAACACTTCTCACTCTTATTTATGAAAAAAGAGAGAAATTAATCTAAAACAATAATGTAATATACATCACCTGTGTATGTATGTATATATGCTGGGACATCAACAGGTTATACATATATAAAAATATAAACATATATATAGGTAAAAAAATCACAATAACAAGAACTTGTTAAAGACTTTAGACACAAAAATTAAGAAAAGAGTAACTGTATTTGGACACTGGGGTTATGTCTTCACTATTCTCTAAAAGCAGTCGAAGCAGCAGCCTATGCTTCTTAAAGCAGCAAGCACATTTGTGATGGACCAGTAAACTGCAACGGGAGAAGGCTCAGAGGAGAAGGGCAAGGGAATGAGCCAGGGAAGCTCTGAGAATCTGCAGGGTGCAGTGGATGATCTGGTGGTGCACATGTTTCCAGGTTCCTTAAGAGTGTGAATGTCTCCTTGATTTAGGCAGCATTGTGTGTTACATGACTCAGCTCAAGAGTATAAAAACTAACAACATGGTGCACATGTTTCCAGGTTCCTTAAGAGTGTGAATGTCTCCTTGATTTAGCCAGCATTGTGTGTTACATGACTCAGCTCAAGAGTATAAAAACTAACAACATAAAATTCCAAAGCGGTCAATGGGCTTGAGCTGCTTCAACCCACATCTTCTTTCCCAGTGACTGGAGACACCCAGCATGGTGACTCTGTCTGTATTATTGAGACCAGTATCAGGGATCTCTTTAGTGTTGTGATTGAACTGTGTACTGTAATTGCTGTATTTTGCTAAGTGTAGCTAACATTTGTATAGCATTTTTAGTATATTTTGTATTACTCTGCTAAATCAAAGTCCTTCAAAGAAGTAAATGTGATACTAAGCACTACAGCCTCAACATGTGGGTTATCTACAAAAACCTGGTCAAGAGAGTACACACAACATTGCTTGCAGAAATTGCAATGGATAACAGACAACCAGGCCAGGAGAATAGAAGCATCTTAACTACTTAATACTAAAAGTTGTTCTTTCACACCAAGCTTGTCATAAGCTCAAGAAAGTGACCTTCAGCCCTATCTTAACCTTATATTACAGGCTTAACGAACGCAGTGACAGTCAGTTTGGTCCTGAAACCTCTTCTGAGTCCTTCCACTAAAGCACACTGTCATGAGATGCAATCTGTTAGATTCCCTCTTCTGCTTCCATTTTTATACATTTGTACAGTTTCTTACTTGTAGGAGTTCTTGTAAGTCAGGTGAGGTGGAAGGGTAGGCACCCAGGCAGAGCCAATGGGAAGGGATGCTGCAGTGCAGAGCTCAGGGTATAGAGAGCGCCTGCACTGGTCTCATGAGGGAAGGGCGCGCAGTGGGCAGGGCTGCACTCTGCGCTCCCTGGTGGAGTTCCTCCTGCAGCAGGTGGCTGAGCTGCAGGAAGCTGTTACTAGGATGAAAGGTGTCAGGGAAGCTGAGAGGAAACAGCACTGCTTGCTCCAGAGCCAGACTGTGCAGGGGCCTCGAGCATCTACTGTCACTCATGCAGGAAACAGGCCGCTAACGCAAGAAGCTGGGAAACAATAACAGAAAAAAAGAAAACAACAAAAAAAGGAGGAAGAGGACAATTAAAAGCAAGGGGCTTCCTCCTCCATCTGTTGTCATCAACCAGAACCGCTTTGCTGTCCTGCAGGGGGCTGATGAGGAAACACACTCATACCAGGAAAAACCGACTGATGCCCTGGTAAAGAAGATCACTACTGGTGCTGGCAGGAAAAAGCGCCGGGCCGTAGTAGTAGGGGACTCTGTGCCGAAAGGAACAGAGGCACCCATCTGTCAGCCTGACCCAGTCTCAAGGGAGGTGTGTTGACAACCAGGGGCTTGGATCAAGGAATGTTGCAGAGAAGCTGCCTGCTCTAGTCAGTCCCACTTCTAGTAATCCATGCGGGTGGCACTGATATAGATAGCAGTAACTCGGAGAGCATACAGAAGGACTACAGAGCTCTGGGAGAGGTGGTTAGGTGGTTAGGGGCTCTGGAGCACAGATCGTCTTTTTGACAATTCTCCAGGATACAGGGCAGGACCTCGAAAAGGCTAGGAGGATTGGGCAGGTTAATAAATGGTTAGAAGGGTGGTGCTACAGTCAGGGGTTTGGGTGCCTTGAACATGGGACTCAATTTAGTAGGCCAGGTCTACTGGGGGCTGGTGGAGCTGGTCTGACAAAGAAAGGGAAGAGTGTGTTTGACAAGATCCTTGCCAGACTGGTCAAGGATGCTTTAAACTAGATGTGCTGCGGGAGGGGGGCCTCATTCCATCCCAACACACCCAATCGGTTGGTAGCACCTATAGTAAATGTTCGTAGCAATGTAGAGATATTCCAGCTGCTCCAGCCAATGAGTCGGCTTCAATTGGATCTCGGCTCAAATGCCCTACACAAATGCCTGTAGCATGGGGAACAAACAGGAGGAATTAGAGATGTGTGCACATCTATGGGGGTATGATATCATAGGCATCACAGAAACATGGTGGGATGGCTCCTATGACTGGTGTGTTGGAATGGAAGGTTACCGGCTCTTTAGGAAAGACAGGCCCGGCAGACGGGGAGGGGGAGTTGCTATTTATGTTGGGGATAGGCTGGAGAGTATGGAACTCTGTCTGGGGACAGGTTAGCAGTCGACAGAGAGTTTATGGGTCAGGGTTAAAGGGAGAACAGCGATGGGAGACAGTATTGTAGGGATCTGTTACAAACAACCTGACCAAGGGGACTCGGTGGATGAAGTGCTCTATAGACAGATAGGAGCAGCCTCACGCTTGCAGGCCCTTCTTCTCATAGGAGACTTCAACCACCCTGATATCTGTTGGAGGGATGGTACAGCCCGGCACAAGCAATCCAGAAGGTTCCTCGATTGTGTGGAAGACAACTTCCTTCTGCAAGTAATAGAGGAGCTGACAAGGAGAGGTGCCATGCTTGACCTCGTCCGCACCAACAGGGAAGGGCTGGTTGGAAATGTGACGCTCCAGGGCAGCCTTGATTGTAGCGATCATGAGATGGTTGGATTCAAGATCTGCAGGACAGTGAGAAGAGCGTGCAGCAAGCTCACTGCCCTGGACTTCAAGAGAGCAGACTTTGGTCTCTTCAGGAACCTGCTCAGTAAGGTTCCATGGGATATAGCCCTAGAGGGCAGGGGGGCCCCAAGACTGTTGGTTGATATTCAAGGATCACCTGCTGCAAGCTCAGGGGCGATGCATCCCAACTAGAAGGAAGTGCTGCAGGAGGGCCAGATCTCCTTAGATGGTTAAGTAGCTGCTGAGCAAAATTTGAAAGAAAAAAGAGGCTTAGAAAAGGTGGAAGCAAGGTCAGGCGGCCTGGGAAGAATACAGGGATGTTGTCCAGGAAGCTAGGCACCAGGTTAGGAAAGCTAAGGCCCACTTAGAATTAAACTTGGCTAGGGATGTTAAGGATAACAGAAAGGGGTTCTGTAGGTACATTGCAAATAAAAGACAGACAAGGGACAACATGGGTCCTCTCCAGAAGCTATTGGGAGAACTGGATTTAGAGAAGGCTGAGGTTCTTAATGACTTCTTTGCCTCAGTCTTCACCAGAAAATGCTCTGACCATACCACCCAAGTCCTAGAAGGTAGACGCAGGGACAGTGAGAATGAAGACCCTGGGCCCACTGTAGGAGAGGATCTGGTTCAAGACTACCTTAGGGACCTGAATGCATACAAGTCCATGGGAGCTGATGAAATCCATCCGCGGGTCCTGAAGGAGCTGGCAAATGAAGTTGCTAAGCCACTGTCCATCATATTTGAAAAATCATGGCAGTCAGGTGAAGTTCCCAGCAACTGGAAAAAGGGAAATATAACCCCCATTTTCAAGAAGGGGAAAAGGGATGAGCCAGGTGTGGAATAATTAGGAAATACGGGATAATTAGGAATTAAACTTATATTTTAAATGTAGCATTGTCCACACATAAGGGAAAACGGACTTTCAAGGCCTCTCAGGGCAAGATGCAGCCGCACCGGGTATGCCAGGAATGTGCACTCCACCGCAATTCCCGTGGCAACGCGAAGACGAAGCGTAGGGCGAGGTGGAGATCTCGCAGTTACGCTTTGTCCTAACTTCAGCACAAAGACGGGAACGAGATGGTACAAGAAACTGATAAGCTGTGTAACTGGCAACACTGACCGGAACGAGATGGTACAAGAAGCTGATAAGCTGCGTGGTAGAGTGAGGTGGAGACCTTGCAAAAGCCGATAAGACTTCTTACCCTGGGCCAGCAGCCTGTCATCTTTTGACAGAATGCCGTCCTCAGTGTGGACTTTGCTTCATTATAACATCATTATAATGCAATTACTCACTCATCTCTAATGAGACCCCCACTCCAAAATGAGATCAACCCTCTCTGAGTAATAATAATAGTACGTATGACTAGAGTCACTCAAGCTCCACCTTAAAGATAAAAAATAATATAAAAAGACCCAAGAAAGAGGGGGATATTGGGGAAGATACCATCGTGGACGAGTTAAGGAAGATAACATCAACCGACTCCTGGGACCGGTCGACGGGCTGGACCTCTCTTCCCCCCCCATAGGGACGCCTGTGGGTAAGACTCGCACTGTATCCAGTGCTTTCCTAGGAAAAACTTAGAATCTCTATAGAGTTATTCTTATTTGTCACCTGTATCTTTTAGAGCTCAGCTGTGTCAACTTTATCAAGTGCTTGTATTCATGTAACTATTATATGCACGTGCTTTTGCAGACAGTATTTATCACCGGCAATCCATAAGAACCTGTACCTGTTGCATCAATAAATTTAGTTTATAAGTCATACTGTTTTGAATTCTCTCGCTGAACACGACCCCATCTCTCAGTGTGGCCGTGAGAGTTCAGGAGCACAATTCGACTGACAGTGTGGTGCATTATCAGTGAATCCGGAATTAATACGCGTCCGGACTGAATTATCAGTGAATCCGGAATTAATACGCGTCCGGACTGAATTATCAGTGAATCCGGAATTAATACGCGTCCGGACTGAATTGTCAGTGAATCCGGAACCAGACGCGCCCGGACTGATAGTTGCAGAGTGAAGCCGCTCCTGGCCCCTCTAATACAGTAAGGGGTTCATTCCCCCACACTCTTTAACGCAACACCAGGGAACTACAGACCAGTCAGTCTCACCCCTGTACCTGGCAAAATCTTGGAGCGGATTCTCCTAGAAGGCATGCTGAGGCACATGAAAACCAACAAGGTGGTTGGGGACAGCGAACATGGCTTCACTAAGGGGAAGTCCTGCCTGACCAATCTGGTGGCCTTCTATGAAGGCGCCACGGAACTGATGGACAGGGGCAGAGCAGTTGATGTCATCTACCTGGACTTGTGTAAAGCCTTTGACACTGTCTCACATGACATCCTTCTCTCTAAGTTGGAGAGACATCAATTTGATAGGTGGACCACTCGGTGGATAAATATCTGGCTGGATGGCCACACACAGAGAGTTGTGCTCAATGGCTCAATGTCCAGCTGGAGATCACTAACGAGTGGTGTCCCCTAGGGATCAGTGTTGGGACTGGTCTTGTTCAACATCTTTGTAAGTGACATGGACAGTGGGATTGAGGGCGCCCTCAGCAAGTTTGCCAATGGCACCAAGCTGTGTGGTTTGGTTGATACGCTGGAGGGAAGGAATGCCATCCAGAGGGACCTAGACACGCTTGTGAGGTGGGCTGATGCCAACCTGATGAAGTTTAACCATGGCAAGGGCAAGGTCCTCCACCTGGGTTGGAGCAATCCCAGGCACAGCGACAGGTTGGGCAGGGAAGAGATTCAGAGCAGCCCTGCAGAGAAGGACTTGGGGGTGTTGGTCGATGAGAAAATGAACATGAGCCGGCAGTGTGCGCTTGCAGCCCAGAAAGCCAACCGTATCCAGGGCTGCATCAAAAGGAGCGTGACCAGCAGGTCGAGGGAGGCTCTCTACTCTGCTCTCCTGGCTCTCTACTCTGCTCTCGTGAGACCTCACTTGGAGTATTGTGTGCAATTCTGGTGTCCCCAACACAAAAAGGACATGGAACTGTTGGAGCAAGTCCAAAGGAGGGCCATGAGGATGATCAGGGGGCTGAAGCACCTCTCGTATGAAGATAGGCTGAGAAAATTGGGGCTGTTCAGCCTGGAGAAGAGAAGGAGGCGTGGAGACCTCATAGCAGCCTTCCAATATCTGAAGGGGGCCTATAGGGATGCTGGGGAGGGACTCTTCATTAGGGACTGTAGTGAGAGGACAAGGGGTAATGGGTTCCAACTTAAACAGGGGAAGTTTAGATTGGATATGAGGAAGAAATTCTTTACTGTAAGGGTGGTGAGGGCCTGGAATGGATTGTCCAGGGAAGTTGTGAATGCTCCATCGCTGGTGGTGTTCAAGGTGGGGTTGGACATAGCCTTGGGTGGCATGGTTTAGTGGTAGGTGTCCCTGCCCATGGCAGGGGGGTTGGAAGTTGATGATCTTAAGGTCCTTTCCAACCCTAACTATTCTATGATTCTATGATGAACCTTGTGATAATTTTGCTCTCCTCTTCCACATCAAAGACATCTTATCTACATTTTCCCACTTTATTATTGGCCTTAGTCTTCTTTCAAATAAAAATATGAAATATTTCAAAGTATTTGAAAGGTTTTCCTTTTAAGGAATTAAAAAGGCATTTTAATGCTGCACAACCATAAAACAGAAACTATTTTACACAAGTTAGCACCTGTAACAATTGTAATAATTGCACCGAATATTATTTTTTTAAAATAACTGGCATGTGAACCCCTTGATCAATACTTATGAAAATCACTTAGTTAGGAGTAAAATCAGGTAAATTCAAATATAAAAGGGTAAGCCATACTGCCATGTTTATGTTAAAATGAAAGTGTTTCACCTTTCCCAACTATAATTTCAGAATGAAGATGAAAACTTGACGACAGACATGCAAAAATACCAGCCAGAAAGAAAGAACAAATGTCTAGATTTATTGTTAGGAAAACAGAAAACCTCAGCTCAAAATCTAAATTTGCCCCAAATCAGGTGAAGAGAAGGCTTGAAGTCTACCATGTCTCCTGGAAGCAACCTATTTACCAAATCAGTGGCTGTTCTGAAATACAATACTATCGATCCATTCACGTGGATGTTGCACTACCCTCAAAATGCTGGAATAGCATTCCTTCAGCCAAACTGTGGGACCAGTCATTCATGAGGAAGAAATTCTTTACTGTGAGGGTGGTGGGGCCCTGGAATGGGTTGCCCAGGGAAGTTGTGAATGCTTCATCCCTGGCGGCGTTCAAGGTGGGGGTGGACATAGCCTTGGATGGCATGGTTTAGTGGGAGGTGTCCCTGCCCATGGCGGGGGGGTTGGAACTCGATGATCTTGAGGTCCTTTCCAACCCTTACTATTCTATGATTCTATGATTCTATGAGAGTTGTTGATCTTACATCAAGACAGTTGCAGTTCTATATGCAAAGCCTTACAGATGATTCCTCCATCTGTCATTTAATCAGACTACCAGGAATGTCAAAAAAACTGTTCCCAAGGTAGAAGACATACTTGAGCATTTCTGCTCATCTACGCTGGCCACGATCATTCTCACTCTTTCCATTGATATCACTGTAAAGGGAAGGGATGTGACTAAACTTCATAGCATTTCTAGGTGGGCTACAAAGGCCATTTATGCAGCAGTAGATGCCCTTATGTTTGCCACACATATTTCAGAAGCAGCAGTCCAAGCAGGAAGAGTATCCCCTCAGTAAAGAAATTAAAAATGCAATTATATTACTTGAGCCATCATCAATACTAATTTGTATCCTCCTAGCTTGCACTAAAATATAGATCTATAGTATACACTTGAGATGAATTAACTCATGGAACATATTTATATACATACTGTTTATTAGGCTAGTTCCTATAGAAACATAACTACATAACTACACTGTGTATATATGACATGAAGATGATTGATCTGGGCTTCACGGTAAACATGATTAATTGTAAGAAGCCTCAGATACTCAGACAAAGAGGGTGTAAAACACTTAGTAAGAATATGTTTTTGCTCGTAATTATGTGTAATGGTCCCACACTTAAGCCTATGATGGTAATTGTTCCTTTCATTACTTGCAACAGTTGATTCTTAGAATTATTCTAACCTTCTTTACTGACAGCATTTGAGAGAAGATTTTTTTCTGAAATGATATCAGGAGTGTGCATTATTAAGATTAGTTTAACAGTTATTTTTACATTAAAACATTCACAACATACTGAGTGAGGGAGAAAGGGGGAATGGCAGTATTTAGAGAACCTCAAAACACAGCAGCTGGCAAATCTGGAAATCTCTAAAATGTTGTTTATCCTTCTAAGCAGAGACATATAGAAAGTGAAGTCAGATAGACTCCAGGGTCTAATTTATTTCATTTCTTTTATTAAAATTATTTCTAAAATTGAGCTGTGCATCTTGCATTGAGATAAACAAATATATTCAAATTAGATATCACCATTTACAACTGTGTTTTATTTTCATATGTATGCATGTATCATTCCTTTCTGTGTGTATAAACATTGCTGGCTTTGTACAACTCCTCTTGACTTCTGCAGCAAACTGTTAGCACTTTGGCTTATGAATTGCTGCGACAGATGTTAGTGCTATCAGATAGAACTTGTGTTACCAGGGGTTTTATTTATTTTTAGATACTATCGCAGCTAGGATTTCTGACCTTGTCACCCTTTGTAACTTTGTGAAAAAAGAGGGGAAGGTACAATGATACTTGTGGTCATTCTCTTCAAATGTAAGTATCGGTAGAGAAATTGCTTCAGAGAAGCATATGGGATCCAATACCCTTTTTCCAGTATGGCCTTAACTCTATAAAAATAACAACAAAACCTTTTGAAGGTTAGTTCAAAAAAATCGCTTTAGAACTGCAATCTTTTTAATAGCAGAGTGCAAATTAGGTTCAGACTCATTTTGAAGTAGTTTCCTTTCTAGGTTCCTTCTTCTAACACAATCATGGTCATGCTTTTGAACAGGATGTCCACATACTGCCACATTATGTAATCACAGACCATACTATGAAACTTTGCTTACCCTTAAAGTCATTACTCTAGTCCATTAGGCAGGTAGATTCATATCTGCCCAGCAGTCAAAACACAGCTGAAGATGAAACAAGTCAACAACTGTGTTAATATACAGCTCCAATAACTGTGTTAATATACAGCTCCAATAACTGCTGGAGATAACATCTGCACTGCACAGATCACTTTTCTTTCTAATTAAATCAGAACTTGAAAAAGCAAGAAATGCTTTATTAAAGCTATAATTTCTATAAATCAAGCAGTCTTGTTTCCATGGCAATATGCCTGTCATAAGGGCATTCATTGGAGTACTGGGGGTACATGGGCCACATATTGCAAAATACCTGTTGGAATGTACTGTCTAGTTTAGATCCCAAAGCTATTAATGCATGTTTCCCCATACTATGAATTACTGAAATACTGGGAGTGCTTCCAACTTCTGCTCCTCAGGAACTCTCTAGGATAGCCTGTTGAGTTTTCCTCATGTTTTCCCCTTACTTTCACCCAGTAAGTCACTTTACAGGCTTTGATACCAAACTGCACCTGATTTTTGCAGGTGAAAAGTAGTCTTTAGCTATGTTTCACCCACAAATGGAGTAATCTGCTGACTCTCAGCCCTAGAAATAGGATTTCTACTTCCAAATGCACTCCTTTTGTAACCCTTCTTCAGCATCCTGAAATAGTACCCTTGTACTATAGCAGTTCTACTCCTGCAGCTTGCTTACTTATTAGTACCAAGCCAGAGGTAAGCATGGGTTCTGCAGAGTTAAGTGTTAGTTCACAGGATATGCAGAAGAAATTGTACATCCACCTCACAGTTGTCACTGGCTATGATTTTTGCCAGGTAAAATGGGGCAGTCTTTACCTCCTTTATGCAAGGTAGAAATCCTCATGTTTGAAATAAGGTCATCACATACATCGTCTAACACAAAATCAATCATATTTTCTCCATTTATACAGATTCACCTAATGGGACTGTTTTACTAATACCTTCAGAACCATTTGTGAAATAATAAGAAATTAAACATATCTAAAATGTAGCATTGTTCACACATAAAGGAAAAATGGACTTTCAGGGCAAGATTCAGCTACACCTGGTACGCCAGGAATTCACTCCACAGCAGTTCCCGTGGCAGCATTGGAGGATGAAGCAGAGTGGAGATTATGTGGCTACACTCAATCCCAATATCAGCAGAGATGGGAAGCAGGTGGTACTAAAAACTGACAAGCTGCATACTTGCTACCCTGAGCCAAGAGTCTGTCATCTTTTGACAAAATATTGTCCTTTGTGCGAACTTTGCTTCATTATAATGCATTTTAATACAAAAAAGCACCTCCACCTCCAATGCTACCTGCCTCCAAAGTGAGACCACCCCTCTTTGGTCATGCTTTTTGAATTCTTTGTGGTATATACCTTTAAAAACAAAGCAAAAGAATTTTACACCAATAATAACAAAGGTATGTATGACTAGAGTCACTCAAGTTCCGCCTTGAAGGTGAAAAGTAGTATAAAATGGTCCAAGGAAGGGAGAATATTAGGGAAGACATCATCATGGACAAGTTGAGGCAGATTTCATCAGCAGATTACCCTTGACTCCTGTCGATGGGCGACAGGAGTCACCAGTCGACGGGCTAGACCTTTCTTCCCCCCACATCGGGATGCCTTTGGGTAAGACTTGCACTGTACCAACTTCATCTCTGGGAAAATTAGGAATCTCTATATAGAGTTACTTTTCACTTTTAAAGCCAGACTGTGTTAATCATAAATTTATCGTGCATTTGCATAACCTATTATTTGCACATGCTTTTGCAGACAGTGTATTTATCACCAGCAATCCATCAGAACCTGTATCTATTACTTCAATAAGCTGCACTGTTTAAGTAATAGTTTTCTCATTGTAACAGCTTTCTCACTGAACACAACCAAATCCTTCAGTGTGGCCGTACTAGTTCATGAGCACAATTAGGCTGAAGGTGCAGTGCGCTATTAGTACATCCAGAATCGTGATTGTTCAATATATCGAACACGATGGGACTAATAGTAACAGATTGTGCATCGCTCAGAATCTAAGCCTAGCTGCACCCAGCCCCTCTAATATCTGAGACCAGCTGGAATGCAAGGGGGTTTATTTTCTGCCAAATTGTCTTGCCTTCTAAAGTAATATCATTTCAGTCCTGTTGTCTATCAGGACACATCACCATCACTTTGGCAACAATTCCAAATAAATCACATGAAATATTATTGTTAAAAAACAGCCAGTAGTCCTCCACAAATTTATTCCACTGCTTAGCATTTTATTCCTTGTATGAGTTACATAAGCCTCCCGTTTTAAAATGTTAACACCACCTCCTCCACTGTGTAGTACAATATCAGAGATTTCACTGATCTCTGCAGTACAATTTAGACCTGGCTTTCTGTGAGCGTAAAGGGCTTTGACTGTCTCTAAGCAGAGAGATGTGTTTATTGTACCTGCCATCATTTCAGGTTTATCTATCACTTAAAGTTGCTCAGCATTTCCATAAAATTTCAAGTGAAACCCTGTTCTATAACACATCTACCATGACTGCCAGTTTTAATTGCTTTATTGAAACCAGATTTATTATACACTTTAGCTCTTTTGTTTATATTCATACAGCAGAGGATACAATGACCTCTGCAGTGAGAGACAAGACAATCCAAGTGAATACTTTATGATACTGTCTTTGGCAAAGCAGGTGTGCTATATTGCTACACAAACAGGTTGTAATGGAAACCATTGCTCACCTTCATAAACAGAAACACAAGGTAGTAAATAAATTCAATTATTGTTGGGCCTGCAACCTCAGTCTTTAATTTACTACACTAGTAACCCGCCAGTGAGCTAGAGAAATACTTCCATCGAATCAATTCATGTTAATCAGAAGCAGTGGTCTCGTTTGGAAAAGCATCATTTTAAATCTTCTCAAATTTATCGATGAACCCTTCCTGGTATCACATAGGACCATGCAATATAGTCCTCAGGATATGTAGTCTATAAAGGTTTATGCAATTTTAACACAGTGAAAGTGTTAAGTTAAATTACAGAAGGATGCCATGATATTACCATGCTACACAGAGAAGCAGAATAGAAATACAACCACCCTCTTCCTCTTCTGCTGGAAATGCTATAGAATGTGCCAGTTTTACAGGACATTAGGCAAAAAACAGGACTCAACTGTATTACCAAATACACTGAATTCCTGTTCTGTGAATGGAAAGCCTCAAGGCTAAATACTGTCTGCAGGAGTGCAACACAGAGCAGGGCCATTTATATCTCACTGATCCTTCACCCCAGCCTTGGCTCTGTCGATGGGCTGCTGTAATTAATCAAAATCCCAGAGGAGCACTGTGCTAGACAAGGTAAGCGCAGCCTGTGCCCTTAGGCTACTCCTCTCTTGTGGCATGGCATGACCCTCTTTCCTGGCCTAACAGTGTCTGTCAGGAACTGGACATTATTGCTTCTCTTTGGTGTGGTACAAAGCGGTAAAGAGAATTTCTCTACAGAAATGGAGAACAAAAATTTTCTGGGATACCATCATCTTAGAAACATTCAATTAGGATAAGAAAATCTGTTCTAGGAGAAATTCTCATGTGGAAAGGTAGAAAAGCTCACTAATTTGCTATAAAAAGAAATAATCGATACATATTTCTGTTGAAAGAGCAGATACTATTAGTGGTCCCTTTCTCTATTTATTACAAAATTGCCTCAGAACAATAACAGTAAACAAAATACTACAGCAATAAGCTTTTTACAAGGTAACATGCAAATAAGGTTTTCAAATAAAGTTAATTTAATATTTGATTACATTATTTATTTATCATTTATGACCCACCCTTGTGGGAAAACATTACCTCCTTATTAATAAAAATTACTTCCTCTTTGAATGCAAACCACATTAGCACTCCAAAGGGACATTTTTCCTTTTGCTTTTCAGTATTTTTCTGTTTAATTTAATATTTGCAACACTTATTTTTTAAAACATTACCAAGGCTGTATTTACTTTTAAAAGAGTGAATGAAGGGTGGGAATTTTGGCACCATCAACTGAGAGAGAGAAAGGGTTATGTATGGCATAGGATTACACCATGCCTTCTTACAGCTCTTAAAGAGGGTAGACAAGTAACATCTGACCTATACATGTACACTTTTCTTTTTGCTTTTTAATTGAGGAATTTTCTTAATGATAATCAACACCTCCTACTCTAAGCTAGCTAATATTGTTTTCCTACTTTACAAAAGAATCACAGAATAGTTTGGGTTGGAAAAGGCCATTAAACATTATCTAGTCCAACCCTACTGCAAAGAGCAGGGACATCTTCAACTAGACCAGATTGCTAAAAGCCCTGTCCAACTTGACCTTGAATATTTCCAGGGACAGGGCGTCTAACACCTTTCTAGGCAATCTGTTCCAGTGTCTCACCACCTCACCACAAAAAAATGTCTTCCTTAGATCTAATCTAAATCTATCTTCCTTTAGCTTAAAATCATTACTTTCCCTGTTCCAACAGGCCCTGCTAAAAAAATCTGACCCCATCTTTCCTATAATCCTCCTTTGAGCACAGAAAGGTGACAATAAGGTCTCAGCAGAGCCTTCTCTTCTCCACACTGAACAGCCTCAGCTCTCTCGGCCTTTCCTCATAGGAGAGGTGCTCCAGCTCTCTGATCATTTTTGTGGCCCTCCTCTGGACTTGCTCCAACAGGTCCACATCCTTCCTATGTTGGCAGACCCTGAACTGGAAGCAGTACCCTAGGTGGGGTTCCAGGTTAGTGGAGTAGAGGGGGAAAATCATCACACTCAACCTGCTGGTTACACTTACTTGGGTGCAGCCCAGGATAAGGTTGGCTTTCTAGGCTATGAGTGCACACTGCAGGCTCACGTCCAGCTTTTCACCCAGCAGTACCCCAAGTCCTTTCCCCACAGAGCTGCTCACAATGTCTTCATCTCCCAGCCCGCACTGATACCAGGGGTTGCCCCAACCCACATGGAGGGCCTTTCACTTGGCCTTGTTGAACCCCATGAGGTTCACATGGATCCACTTCTCAAACTTGTCCAGGTCCCTGTGAATGACATCCCTCCCCTCAGGTACATCATCTGCAACTTGTTGAGGGAGCACTCAATCCCACTGTCTATGTCATTGACGAAGATATTAAACAGTATCACTCCCAGCTAAGGATCCCTGAAGCACTCATCACTGATCTTCATGAATGAAACAGAGGAAAACTAAAAGACAAAATAAATGACAAAGGAAGCAGGGCAGTCTGTCCCTGAATGGCAGCCCACAGCTTCCATGAGTGGCTAGGGAAGAAGAAGAGAAGGATGGAGGGAGGGAAGGAAGGAAGGATGGAGGGAAGAAGGAAGATATTTGCTCAACAGGTGCCACAGTCCAAGGATCCCACTTGCACACAGCAACCCCATGGACTGCATGTGTGGGTGAGACAGAGTTCCTTTTGCAAGTCAAACTTGAACAATATAAACACTGAGATTTCAACAGCATTTAAGGACGCATTTGTTCTTCTACATTAGCATATAAATATGACAGATTTCTACTTTAGTAGGTTAATAAAAGCTAATAAGGTTTTACTATAAGCTTAAGAAAAAGTCAACGTAGACACTTATGCTATCCTTGCTGATAAAAGAAAATACACATCTTCAGGTCCTTGGTGGACTAGAGACACTATTGTACAGGCAGCATTTTATAGACTGGGAAATAACAAAGTATTCACTCCTTCACCAAGACATCTGAAGGATTTCAGTTGCCAGCAGGTCTGAACAACCAATTCCCTTCGCTGTAGTAAAGTCCCACCCATTGCTGCTTTTGGTTTGCTTCTTTAATATTTATTAGTTGTTTTAATTATTAGCAATGACTGGGGAACCTGTGCAGAAGGAGCTGCAGATGATGAGATGAAAGATGTATTAGGTAAGGCCTTGTTAATTCATTAGCACATTAGTAACAATAGAGGCAAATAATACAAGGGGGTGACACTTAAAACCAAACTGTGGTAATATTTCACAGTAAATTAATATTGGCTTATAACTCCTTAAAGCATAAGAGAAGAAAAAAGGACTTGGAATTACCAAGTAAAATGTTTAACTAAAATACTGAATTCTCTATATAATTACTCCCCACAGAATATCACAGCATACACTCCAGTACATTTCCATGCCCTTGACTTACACGCTGTTGGACAACTTTTCATACTTTTAATACAGTAGGAGGCAGTTAATAAAGCAATCATTTCTTTGTTATTTACTCATTATTGAAATTGTGCCCTCAATAAGCATTTAAAACATCTTAAAAAATACTGGCTTTCTTCAGAAACTGTAGAAAACTAGTAATTATTACTAAAAAGGTTTGAAAGCGAATAGATTTCACAACAAAATGATTTTTTGCTATTCATATATTAATGGATGTAGATTTGTAATGTTTTTATTTCTGAAATATTTTATTTGCACATTTCCACAAATACCATTCACAGCATGTTTGGAATTACTACGTCCTTAAATGCAATGCTGTGTGTTAGCCCCATCAGTTCTGTCCATCCTTCTACATACTAAAGAAATATAAATGCTTTCTGCCTTCAGTGTTTGGAACACTTTGTACTTAGATGGCAATATGGCAATATTAAATTCACAGTCACACAGCTGCCACTTCATTCTCAGGCATTGCTGAGAGTTAAATGGTCACAGACATCCCATGTACCTAAAGCCAACTCTGGTGTGCTGGAGCTCTGTCTGTTAGCTTTTCTCCTCCTTGTTGTTAAAACAATTGTTTAGTTAATTTTGCCTGTTTCTGTACATGCAGTGAAATTGTAAGCACCAAGGAATGGATATCCTCTGTTATGTTAAAGAAGACAAAAATCCAAACTATATTTCATCATACATTTTCTGAAATTCCAAATTTCTAATACTTTTACTAATACTTTACGCCCACTGTTTGAACAGCTGACAAAAGAGACACTTGTTGCTAGTCCATATAACTAACATACTACCGGAGGAATTAGTGGTTGCTGGGCATAAGTAGAAAAGAAAGTTTCTGTATTTCTTCAAATTATGTGACATTATCAGTGTTTTTTTAACAAAGAAAATTTTTAAAGTTGACTTCATCCAAAACAGATTGAGAGTACATACTCTGCTTGTATTTTATGTCTGCTCGTACATGCATGAAACTAGGGAATGCAGTCATTTTAATGAATGTTTTCAGACAACAGATTATTTTAGTTTCTTGCGAGCACAACCCAAAATTAAGATATTCTCTGTATGCATATGGGTATTATGGATGTTTTGAATGCACACCAACTTTCCAATATGGTATCTGAAATAAACTCAGGAAAAAACAATAGACTATGGTAGAGGTTGAAATGTTCCACAATCTGTTCTGAATTCTTTCCCGTAATTAATTTGCTGAATCCTCTTATCAAATTAACTGTACTTTTCTTGAGCTGTTCTGTGCTTATTTTTCAAACATTTTATTCCCTATTCCTCAAACATATCACTAAAAAAGTTTAAGACTTTCTCTGTAAGTTCCACATTTAAGCTACTCTTATCTACTGACACACGCTCCAGAACATTTGATCCTCTGATAGAAATTTTAGCCATCAGCTTTAACAATACAGTAGGGATCACAACCAGTAATTTTCTTAACTATAAACTGCCAAATTTCTGAAGAATTATGGTACGAAAGCACCTCTGCAGGGTATTCACCCAAAAATGTGTGTACACATAAACCTTAAGGAAAAGATGTCAAATTTTCAACATGGAATAACTTCCATATATTCTTATCAACAAAATCCATTGGCGAATAACTGCCTCTGCTTGGTAACTTACGTCATGTAGACAGATGCATAAGTTAGCTGTGATCAAGCAATGTGAATTGCACCCTGATCCAGAAAAATGTAAGTCATTCCTACATCTATTTCTCATTTCCTATTTTCTATTGCTCACTCTCCTCACGTCTAATAGACTTTAGTGTTCTTGCATTAGGGCTGAGCAGCTGAAACCCTCAAGATTAAGAAATACAGATTGGATTTTTATGATAGGCAATTTCTACATATCTGTTTGTCAATTGCTTTTATTTGCAATTCAGAAATATTATGCCAGAAATTTTTAAGAAAATAAACACCTGAACTGGATAAGCACACAGCTCAATAGCAGATTATATTCTAGGTCAGCTCCAATATATCATATTTACAGCCTCATGAGGTGTTGGCAAAACAAAGCTAAAAATAAGTGCTGTAAAGTTCTAGAAAGGAAGCCTGAACCATACACCTTTACTCCCGTTCCTTTTTCCTTTAATCTCCTTCTCCCCCAATTACCTCTAAATACCTCTCCTTTTTTTTCAGACAAAGTGTTCCATTTTCCCCTGTCATCACTGACTGGCTTGGTTAATTTAGAACATGATCACTTCCTATGCCAACACATTCAGGGGTTCCTGTGACAAAAGACTCATAAATCTGTTCACTCACTTTGTCTGCCCAAGTCATTACGGCAGGCTACAATATTCTACTGATGAACATCGAGGTCTTGCACATCCTTTTAAGGAAGGAAAGATGTGGCTGATCTTCATTTTCCTAACATACTTAATCTCCAACACTACGGATACATACTGGCTTCCTCATAAACCAAGTAACGTCAGACAAGAGAGTGCTGGAGGACACATGTACAACTGAAAATGAGTGTGGGTGAATATTCTTCAAAAATAAATAACGAAAAGACAGACCACATGTGATGAAGTTGAGGATGGTTTCATTATATAACAAGGGAGAACGGGTTATTTGTGTTACAAGAATATCAAAGACATGGGGGCTGCATGTTAGTGTAAGGCTTTAGGGTTTGCAGGTTCAAACCAAACTAGCAACTGGAAGAGATTCCTTAGCTAAAATTTGTATGAGGCGCCTCTGCTTTCCACAAAATGTATGATTCTACATTGCACATAGTGTTTTCAGGCTGTATGAGGCAGGGTATCATATCACAATCTTCAGTCTGGCAACTGTTATTTTTTTATTTACATCTTCCAGCCATCAGGCCAGCTGGCTTTCTGGACTACTGTCATACTTAAAATTTCTAAAATTAAGACTAAAAAATAACCATGGACTTTCAGTATTTGTTTAATCAAGAAAAGACAAAGTCCAAACATAATAATAATTCAATACCAATGAAATCAGTAAAAGATAATGACATTTAAAGATACAGAAAACAAGCAACAAGCACACCACATTTATCCTTGGAGGAGCCCCATTATAATCAGCTTAGTTAAACCACTCCATCTTGTAGAATACCTAAACATTTCAGAAAGAGAGCTTAAAATTCTCAGAAAAAAAAAACAACTTCATTTTGAAGTGATATACATTTAGGTGTAGTAAAGAGTTCCCTAGAAATGCACTCTCATCAATAGAAGTAATCTGAGCTTGCAAATAAACATTACTTTCTTTCTCACACAAAGCATGAGGCAAAAGAGAGCATTAAAGAAGGTTTCTAAACTGCTGAAGTACAACAGAGCTTCTACTGAGAAAAGGAATTAGGAAATAAATTTACAAATAAGTTACTCAGCACTACTCTGAGTCACGTTAAGTCCCTCATCTTCTTCCTTTCTTGGCTTCACTAAATTATTAACAGAAACATTATCCAGTGCCAGATCACCAAACCAAGAATACGTACTGGAAAGCAAAATGAGAGGCTGCTAGAGTAAAATTAGAGAAGCACAGCTGTTACGGATGAACATGTATGTGTATTAAAAATATACACATCACATTCATGCATGCACACATGCACCCCTACATGGAATAACTAGCATTCACATAAGGGGAAAAACAGATGTGCAAGAAGCACAACTTTGCAGCTACATAACACAGTTTCGCAGAGGCACAATTATCTATTTTGAGTGCTAACAGTCATGTAAATATTTTGTAGTTAGAGTAGAAAACAAAACATAGCAACTGCAAAGTAACACCATGCATCTGGATCAGTACTGCTTATACACCAAGGTTCAGAAACAATTTCCCCTGTTGTATAAATAGATTTGCGCAGCACAAACACCTGCAGCAGGGTTGAGTGAGCACTGGAATGGGCAGTTGGCCGACGGCTGGGGACTCGACAGATTTTTGACATGTGAAGCACCAGCTATTCCAGGCAGCAGGGACTGCTCTCAGCAGAGATTGTAAG
This sequence comes from Amazona ochrocephala, assembly GCA_039720435.1. Classification (NCBI taxonomy): domain Eukaryota; kingdom Metazoa; phylum Chordata; class Aves; order Psittaciformes; family Psittacidae; genus Amazona; species Amazona ochrocephala. The sequence goes on from CM077879.1 coordinate 72,799,095, forward strand.
TGGAAGGAAAAACCAAGCCAGTCAAAAATATCCTCCATGGGCTTACACACACACACATCCAGGTGACAGGATGAAATCATAACTAAACAATCTAAAATCAATATACGTCCTTGGTCGTAAAGAGAAAACAGTCTCTAGCAGCGTAGTGGTAACTCAGGTGAAATTGTTTTAAAATTGTTAAATGAATTTTGAAACTTCTGGTTTAGAGTATTTAAATGCATTCAGAAAATAGCTGTTGTTCACTCGGGTGACCGAAAGGTACACAACAATTGGGAAGTAACAGAAACATTTAAAAAAGGTTCCTATTCTGAAAATTCTGATAAGCAACCTGAAATCTGAGTGCCACCTAATTTGTTACTTTTTTTTTAATAGTTTTCTTGTTACCATCATCAATTAGCAAAGGTTCTGTGGAAAAGAAGTTCAGCACAGCATTAATTGGACCGCACGTAATACAAATCGCAGTTATATTTCAGTGTGTTGGCAATGCAGAATATTGGCTCTGTGTGTGCACAGAAAAATGTGACACAGGCAATTTTTAACTTGTGAATTAATAATACTCCAGAATAGAGTACAAATTTTTTTGATCAACTAAGGTGAATCTCAACACTCTATGACAGTTTCATAAATGCACTTATAGAATTTTCCATAGGGAAAAAAAAAAGGCAGATTTTTTCAATTGTATTTATTCCAAAACAATAAGTAGAAATTTAGGGTGGTAAGTTTAGCAATGAAGCTGAAGCAAAGCCAATTACAGTCACTCAATTTTCATTTTATTTTATAAAAATTTAAACTTTCACTTGAAATGAACTTAAATAGACAGCCTTCAATGCATGGAGTGTTCCCAGAGGAGCCCAATGCATGATGGAACTAAGGACTTCAAACTCCAGAAAGGAACTTAGAATAGTCCTGACTTGCCTGAGCCATCCTGAATTTGTCCTTACTTTTAAGGAAGGTACAGTGTTTCTCAGGGTGGGTATTGATTGCCATCCTTCTCTTAAAAGAACTGTTTTTCAGAGACGTCTCTCCCTCTCTTCACTGACAACAGAGCCAAGTTGTAGGTCATTAGAGTTGGCCCTAAGAGGCTTAGCCTCAATTTCAGTTCATGAACTCTCTTGAGATGACCTGCACTACTGTTCTCCTTGCATTCTTCCGGAGACACTTCTTGCTCAGTAAGAAATTTCAGGCTGCACAGTTTACCCATATTTCTTGCTTCTTTTCAGTACAAACTTGTTGGTATTAAAGCAGCAGTACTTTCAGAAAGGTTATTTGCTGTCTGTCTTTGGAGTCATGGAACCCGACCTGTATTCCTGACAGCAGAACCCATCAGATAACAGTCAATTTCAGTATGCAAAGCCTGTTTCAAAATATTAATTCCCAGTTCAGCAGTTTTCATGTTCTGGTCATCACAAAATAATGTGAAGGCACAGCAGCAAGGTAGGAAAGGTCTCCTCAAGGCTTTTCTGTAGGGATTTCATCTAAACCCAGGGGATTTGTCTTCAGAACTCAGCCATATGAATCTGGTGGTACAGAACTATAAGCCTATTTAATAGCCCATCTGCTCTTCAGAAGGAGGCTTACTTGCAGCTTTGTTCCAAACAACATTGATGAGCCACTGAATTTTCTTTAAATCTTTTGGCTCTCTCTACAAAATATCTTTTGTCATCTTAGAGGATGCCTGAGAGCTGAAGGACAACCTTTCTGCTTTTTTCAAATCCACCCATCAAAACATTCTCTTTCTATTTAGATGGAACACACGAGTAATTTCCCATTATAAATAGGGGTTAAAAGAGTGAGCTGTCAAGAATCAGCAACATTTTAAAATGTTTGGACATTTTCCTCTTAGTGGTGTATAAATATATGAAGTCACAGGGCCTTGTCTTTGTTTTGTTCATTCTCAATTGGTTTCACATGTATTTCATTTTTAGTCTTTGACAAAAAACCTGTAACTACTTCCTTATACTCCTAATCCTGCTGGAGGACATCTTGAAAGTATTAGATCATATTTACTATCTTATTCTTAATAAGCTGAGAAAGAAAGATTGACATCCTCTAAACACAGAATCTTTTATATTAAATATGGAACACTAATTGGCATTAGCTTGAAGGCAAAGGCAAACTAAAAATCAGAACTCCCATTGGTACATGTCATTCTTTTTACATTAGTCTGGTGCTTGTCAGAAAGTCAGTAAGAACTGCTGCAAATTACTGACTTTTTAGCAATAATATCAGTACCAAATTGAATATTTACATAACTTTGTACGCACACACACATTCTTTCCCATAAATATACAGGCTGATTTATACCAGTTTTGACACAGGTGGGTAGCTGTCTATATTTCCTCTTCCAATATATCTCACACTAGCCCATAATTCAAGGATTTAGGTGATAGGGAACATGATTTATGAACAAAGCAGATAAGACTCCTGGATTTCAGACTGTCTTGGTGTCGGCTATGAAGTTGTTGGAGGGTCTTAGCCTTGACAATCATTTCTTTCACATAAGCATGTGCAATACTGAAGATCAACCTTGGCCTTTCATGATCCTCATGAACGCTCTCACCACTGGGTCAGTCTCAGTTTCTCAACCCGGAGTACTAAACCCTCAATTTTTGGAAGGATAATAAAAGGGAAAATAATCCCTCAGGAATTATTGTCATCCCGCCTTCCCTTCTTTTTTTCTTTTTTTCCACTCATACAGTCTTTTTTGTTTTAGTCCTGAGATATGATCAAGACTAGGCACTTTTTTAAGTTATATGGATACTGCAAAGTGCAGATAATGGAAAGTGGTTTTGGAAACGTCACTGGGTGGGTGAATCTCAAACTTTTAGGTGTTCTAATACTTGTAAAGAGCTGATCTTGAACAGCCCAGCAAAAAACACTGGGGACTAGAATCTGGACCCTTAAAAATTCAGACCAGAGAAGCAGCATTAAGTCAGACTTTCTACTGCTGGGATTGTGATTAGACACAAACTTGAGAGCAGTACTGGCAACAGCTGGAACACTTCTGTTTAAAATTATATATTGTACAGAATGGCATAGTTCTTTGATTGATCATTCTTTATAATCCCAATGTATGTGTTTGTCATAAGGTAATTATACAGTGTGAACATCTATTTGCATGATTACATCATTCTGCTAACTGTGCTCAAGTCCTAAATATATTATCTATGCATTCCTATGTATCTGGATGAATTTATGCATGCTCACACACTTATATTAAATTCTGACTGATACTAATTACATTAAAAGTAAATTTAAATGGCAGTAAAAGTAGTTTAAAATTCTGCACTTTAAAATGTAATCTTTTGTTTATGATATTAAGTTGTTTGTTTCTTTGTTCTCATAGATGTGTGGGAGATTCATACTCGCTTATTACCCACATGCAGCGTTTCTGTCATCTGTTCCCTGTACTTTTCATCAAGGGACTTAGCCCCCACAAATCTATTTTACTTCTTACACATCCATTAGAAATTATGGCATACATCTTAATCAAGAGTACTAAAGAAAAGATCTAAAGAAAACAATAAAAATTAATTTTTTTGTATTTTATCACCATTGTTGTATTTCTAATCTAACAAATTTTTCTAAGCAACAGTATTTTAACCCTGACTACCTTTTACACATATACACCAGACAATGAAAATAATGCAGTCAGAGATAACAGGAAAAAAATGCTTTAGCCTACACTGATCAAGGCTACCCACCACTTTTGTAAATATATTGTCATTGCAAAGATAAACATGCTTAATTTTGGTAATCTCTAGTCAACATACAGCATGCCAGTTAAATATTTTCTATTTATTACTCTCCAGATGTGACCTAATCAAGAGACCACAAGCAAAACTACAGTCCCCTCTGGCCAGCCCCCCACTGTAAAGCAAATATGGCAGGGATGGAAACAGAGGAACTTAACTAACAGTAGTTTCAAGCTTCCAAGAACAAAAGCCTTGCAGGCATACCAAAGAAGGGATATCCTTGGACCAGACACAATACAGTATGGTATTTAGCTTACTGAACAGACTCTACAGGTGTGTCTACAATGTTTACTTGTGCAGCTTTAGATACAGCCAAAATTATCTGTCTGCCTTGAGAGTCTGTGTCTCTATTTAGTGTCAGTTCCACATCTTTCACATTTTCTTATAGAAAATAATTTTACCTTATTTTTTTTCTAATAGTTTTCATCTTTCTCTGCTACAGTTCTGGACTCGGCTTCTCAAAGCGTATTCCAGTTCTTAACATAGGGACTCAGTCAAGATCCATGCCAGGAGTGGAAACCTTGAAATGGGGCATAGCCAGAAAAGGAAAGCCTGAGCAAAAGAGTGTGATTCCCAGAAAAGTCTGTTTAGTCCTAAAACTGGCAAACCTACGCCTTCAGGTTTGCCAGTTAAATTCTGCTGCTTTGCATGGATACCACTCACCGCTCAGCTTTCTGCACCTCCATGGTATGAGATATGAATGCCAAATGGGAAGGGATGACTTAAAGCCTTGCCTTGGACTTTACAGTACCAGAGAGCGGTGGCACTACTGACAGACCTCCACCAGGAGCATTTCATTCAGAAGCGGTTAGCTCCTATCCCAGACTCCGCACTGGGAAAGCAGCATCTGGTCTCTGCAGCAAGCATCTGCTAGAGGCTGCCCAAGAACCTGCCAGCATCGCCACAGCTGTCTCCAGCAGGAGCAAGAAATATTAGCCCAACATTTAGGTCTCATTCTGAAACACAGAAAGAGGTTACTCACACTACAAGATTGGAAATGCTGCGTTCATATGCTTCTTACTTTCCTAAGTTTGCACTGGCACACCTAGAACCTAAGATGGAGAATTACTTTTACTCCTTTTTGTGAGCACCAAGCTTTTGTGGCATCAAATCAGTCCATATGTATTTAAGAACCCTTTTTTAAATCTCAAGCATCACTACCTCAGACAACTCAACTCTGGATTGTTTACCTTGCTATCCAGGCTTATTTATAACCTGAGTGCTACAAAACTATTACTGTGTTCCCTATTCAAAAGCAGATCTGGCTTCAAATTCAGTAGCTTTATTCTATGCTCCAGGCAGTGAACACAGACAAACGCTGAAACGCACTCAGGATATAAAAAAAAAATTTTTTCCCTAAGTATCTTTACTCCAGCTATTGGCTTCTTTTTCTTGGTGTAAAAACAAGGCTGAGGGGGAGAAAAAGGGAGTAAATACTGGGGCCCTTATGCCTGAGAACAGCTGCTAGACAGCTCGGTATCAAAGCTTTTGTTTGAGCTCGCATAGCTACGCGCTGCTTACCTCTAGCCCTGGCAGAGCAAATTTACAAAGAGCAATTCACAAGACTCTGAAAACTGAAGTCTGAAGGAATAAAACAGCTCTTCCTCCTTGCCACGATATGATTAGCTGTCTCTGAGGAGTGAGTGACGACGTCCCTCCCACTCAGCAGCTTCCGACTGACATTTCACTAAATAGAACTTAAATCTCCAAGGGTTGATCTGTCAAGCGGATTCAAACCAGAAAAGATCAGGCAGGTTCAGCTTTCCCCCTCAATTGCATCGTCGTTTCCAATTTTCACATTTTATGCTTCATGCAAGTGTTAATTATGGAGATAAAAGCCAACTTGCCTTTATTCATCCATTCTTAGCACGTACACAAAAGGAAAGTAGAAGTACATACAAAATTTGCCAAAAAGAGAAGAGTCTGACTACAGCTTGAGGAAAGTAAACCAGGTCATTAATGGATACAACACAGATAAGTCACCAGTATGGTCATCTTCCTCATGTAATGTAGTCAGGTTTTGTTATGCAAATTTTCTCTTTGTCTGACTGGAGCTCACGTAAAATCAGATTTTGAATTCTATTAGATTTCCTGCTTTAACTAGGAAAGTCATCACAGAAAGACAATTTATACCACAAGTTTATGGTATCATGGAAAGAACTATGACTTTCATACAAACAAGAAACTTGGTTTTTCAGTTAGTGTCAAAGCCCCAGAGGCAATTAATTATTTTACATTTCTGTGAGCCTCCATCAAATGGAAAGCATTTTAATTGCATGTAAAGTGATTGATGTAATCAACAGATAAATATTTGAAAGTGGTGTGCTTCCTGTAAAAAAAGATTCATTTACATAGCCAAGCATGTATACACAGTGATCAGTACCCACCCAAGTATTTCAAACAACTGTTGGTCGCTAGGAAATCAATGTCATATGATACTGAAACTTGAGCTGCACATACCCTAGTAAATCCAGCATTTGCAGGAAAAACACTATGTTGGCTATTCAGAAGATATTTACAAATTCCAACAGAAATCTTTTTACATAGATGATCATGAAGGACAGATTTCCCAAGAATGAAGTGAGACCACCACTATTTAACAAACATGCAGTTACCTCGTATTTGTGAGATGCAGGTTTCATTCCCTCCTCTATCTGCCATCTCAGAGAATTCAAACCTGCAGGTTGCATTTCTTTTGGTAATTCCCATAAACCCTACCAGAAGAGGCATTTTGGAGTAAGTCTGTTTGATTATTTTCTTAAAGCTCCCACTCTCTGCTTTTGAAACTGCCCCACATTATAAACAATTATGCATTCATTACAGAACTATAACCTAAACATCAGGCTGGAAGGCTTTTCTCTGATTCTGTGATTCTTTTCCTACCAACCCAAAAAAACACTGCTCCATCATATTCACAGAGAAAAAGTTTGTCTGCATGGCAGAATGATGAAGGAATGAGAACATCTGTCTCAACTTTCATTTAGCATAATCTTGTTAACGTAAGTAAGACTGGCAATGAAGACACAGCAGCATCAGCTTTCATATGCACTTACAAAGACATAAAATAGGTATTCTGATGCATAGATGAAAACATATCATGCCACATCATCGCTAACTTTATTCAGGCTGTTAGCTAGGGGTATATGTCTATCATATGTAAGCTTTTTGTAGCATATCCAAGAAAGAGTACTTTTTTCTCCAAAGTGGAATACCTGGATAGTAGTCAGCTCGTTAATACTTGCTCATGAGCAATGAAAAAATTGCTAGAAAATAGTGTAGTATTTCTTGGAAACAAAAGACAGGATGTTATGGAGTTAGGTGGGCAATGAGTCCAGCTCTCACAAAACAAAAGAAACAGGCATAATATTTCATCTGAAGATGAAAGGAAGCTTAAGTGGTCATATCCTGAGCACTAGAACAATGAAAACAAATTTCTTTCTGAAATTTCTCTCTGAAATTTCTCAAATGTATGTATCTGTACACATTTATATATGTGTGTGTGTTTTTACCCCAGTGGCCACCTAGCTTATTTAGAATAAATGAAGGCAAGTAGTCTTGTCTAGTTAACCACTAAGGTAACCCAGGTTCCAGCGTGGGGTTATTTTTTATGTGAGGAAAGCAAACATGGTTTTGGCAAAAATATTTTTGCATAAAGCACAGAAGAAAGGCTGAGAAAGACATTTTCCCCCCCTTGTTTGTTAATCTTATGTATGGCAGTGGCAGACTGCCCTGTCACAGTTCGTCATGAAAAAGTTACCCAAATGGAATAAGCGGTGTTCTAGAAAGTGCTGTAGTAGCTGGCATACAGTTTGTAAACACCTTAAATTTCTATGAGTCTATTGCCTCCATGGATTTCTCAAGGCAAAAGTGCCAAACAAGGATCTTTTGGGACTGCATAGCTTTAGACGAACCTTTACAATTTGCTGTGCCTGAACTGCACTGACTCTCCAAATATGCAATACACAGGACCAATGCTTGTGGGAATACTGGATAAAGCTGACATTCTTCCACTCCAAAAAAACAATCACCTTTCTTAAAGAAGTAGCTGTAATAGGAAAAATACCTTCCCTTTATTGCTCTACCTTTGTCTGTTGTTAAACCAGTACAGTTTGATACTCTGGTCTTTATTTACCTTTTAAAAAACATCACACTGCACTTCAGTAATGTACTGTTACCAGTGAAGATGGAAGGATATTAGCAGAGGGTAAAAACTGCAATTTGACTTTTCTTTGCACTTGTGGATATTACATGCTGCTAACAATGTTTTGCTTTACTAAAAGGAACATATCAAGAGAAGAATTAGCTCTGACTTCCAGGCTGAAAATTGGGGAACTGCTGAAGCTTTGCGTTCACCAATTCCCCTTAAAAAGCTGATCAGAAGACAATACTTTTCAACACACTCTGTAATATACATTATGCCCACACAAGATATGACTCACATTGTTTAATTTTAAAGCAAATATAGTTACACTACATTAAGCTAAAATGTTATTTTAATAAATTAAAGCATGAAAAATATTGGGGGTGCAGGAAGAGAGTTTTGAGCAATCTCACAATTTTACACCAAAAGCAAGGCCAAAGGCTTTTCCTTCATGCAGAAGAGACCACAACGGGCACAGGTTCCATGCTGATCCTAGCACATGAGCCTTTAACTGATTTGGGCCACTAAGATTAGAGAAAAGCCATGTGTAATAACTCAGAATCATCTTTTCCTTAGGTGCAGATGGTACAGGTAGCTTTTACAAAGCAGACACTTTGAAAAGTACACAGATGTGTATGGGTATGTATGTATATACGTACCTATGAATGGCTTCAAAATGACACAGGGGAGATTTAGGTAAGATTTTAGGAAGAAGTACTTCCCTGAGAGGGTGGTAAGACACTGCTACAGGTTGTCCAGAGAAGCTGTGGCTGCCCCATCCCTGGCAGTGTTCAAGGCCAGGTTGGATGGGGCTTGGAGCAACCTGGTTTAGTGGAAGATATCCCTGACCATAGCAGGGGATTGGAACTGGATGAGCTTTAAGGTCCCTTCCAACCTAAATCAGTCTGTGATTCGGTGATACACACATACATATATATGTAGCACCTAAATATCTGACACTCTAAACATTCATCAAGAAACTGTTGTCTCCAAGGTGATACAGTTTCTCCATTTCTCCCCAGGTTTCCAAAATAATCATCCCCAAAATCTCATTGTATCTCATTGTAGCATAAGTTTACTGTGTTAACACAACTTTAGGCATCAGCTGCTATTTGACTGACATTTTATAAACACAACCAGTGAGATTTTATATCTTATGTTAATTCTTAATGGCTACAAGTACTGAATAGAGATTACAGCCTTCAAAGTTTAAAATGAGACCTGCAGTGCATGTACAGGCTATCTCCTCCAGGATATCCGTATGGGATACTCTACTGCAGTTGATTTTAATTTTACAAGACATATTACTTTACCTGGAAAAGCTGCTATCAGACATAATAGGAGCAAAATAGTGTCTAAATAATAATAATAATAATAATAAAAAACAACCCCATAGCCTCGATGAACATCTGAAGTGGCATGAATGTATTTATTTTTACCTGGGAGAACTGCTGGTCCTTCATGTAGGAAATTTCTAACTGATTTTGCATAATAAGTAAGTACAGTGTGAACACAGAAGCTGTGCAGGGCTTTACAGGGTGCTAAACACTATGACACAATTTTTTGACATTTACAGAAGCCTTTGTAATCCCTTAGCTAGCTAGATGAGAGAGAAAAAGAGGAAAAACAACAACCGCCAAAAAAACTATAGTCTGAAATTTTGTTTTATTCTTGGTATATTCCTGGTGAATGGCTTTTACTCGGCCTCATTACCAAGGCATGACAGACTGTGCTATTAAAAATGAAACTCGTCTTCTGATATAGAATATGCACAAGCTGTACGTTTGCCCGGAAAGCCTCGCAGTTCCCTAGCTTCCAGCTTGCAAAATGGGAAGTGCAGTTTTTAGTAACTGTTTGAATTACTACTACTAAGATGGAACAATTTGCAGAACAATACCAAGCACCACATTTTTTACTAATTTCACTAATGCAAGCCATTAGTAAATGGTGCTTTAGGTTTTTTACCTATCATAGAATCATAGAATAGTTAGGGTTGGAAAGGACCTTAAGATCTTCTAGTTCCAACCCCCCTGCTCTGATACTTCTCATGAAAACATTACAAAGTAATGAAGAGTTTGCTGTGAGAAGGATTTATAAATTGCTGGATTAAAGAAAAAAACGCCTACTTTGAAGATGGAGAGTACAGGCTGGCCTGCTGAAAACCAACCTTGAGTACCATATAAAATGGCAAATTCTTGATAAGCTTTTTTGTGCATACCTCAGAATTAGTATGAGAAAAACACTTCTGATAGCAATAGTAATAACTTACTGATAACTTACAGGCTTCTTTAGTCAACCCAGACGTCCTTCACTAGATTTCAAGGGCTCTCTCAAGGAATACTGAGATACTCATCTGTAGCTTGCTTCCTAGCAGGTACCACCTATCATCAGAAAGTAATACCAGATCTGCTTTTTTTAGGTTTTTAGGTATGCAAAAAAAGTGCACAGATTTCCTCTGCAAGTTGTGTTTTAAAATTCAATAACTTCCAGAAATTAATAAAAACGGACTGGTGGAAAAATCTACTATTTCCATTCTGCAATGAAATATTTATCGTGACTTTTGCCCTTTCTACTTAGGAATTTGTATGCAAATGCACTGTAGCTATCTGAAGCATATTTTCTCTGCAAATATCCAAAACCAGCAGTTACCTGTCATGCATCTTCTCCACTTTGTTACGAAGATTGCCTAAAGAAATCTATAGCACTGTTCCCATGGACTGACAAAAGACATCCTGCTGGTGACTCATCCTCCTTACTTAATTAAAAGCATCAAGTGAGTTCATCAGTTGGTTATTTGCTGGATAGTTTTATAATGAGGGCAGTTCATATACAAGGCATGCTGCAATGAGATTGGGGGGGGAGAATAGAATGTGAAAAGGAAAACTGCAAAAACAATATGAAAGTTTTGGAGAAAAAGTGCTGGCTTGATATTCCTGACTATATAGAGAATGAAATACAGCACAGCAAACTGTAATAAATTATAATTTCAGCTGGAAAGAGTATGGATTTACTTACCTCTCACCTGCACAAGTGAAACATAAAAAAACACCATTTGGCAACTAGAATATGAATTATTATCTATGTAGATGATTTAGCTAAGGTGAGATAAATAGGCTGTCAGAAGAAAAGGGGGAAAGATGAGGTTTCTGAAAGGAAAAAACTTCTCAAACCATGTCACATCCCTTGAAAATGAGGATTTTCAAGAAGCTATTGTTTTACTCAATAAAAAAGATATCAAGGTATTCAGGATATCCCATCATGTAGTACCTTCCAATACGAAAACCAGTGCACTGTGAGAATCATTAGGGGAACTAGATGGGAATTCAAGGCAGCAGTTTGCACAGAGAGGCTAGAGGGAGCAGTGAGCACACACGGCGCATTTCACAACAGCTCCAATCGTGACAGAAGCAATTCAGAATTACTGCACATGTGTTTAGAGAGAAGGAAATAGATTTCGATTTCTCACCAAAATTTCAAGGCTTAAGCTTGAAGGGAAAAAACAGCTCACTGATTTACTGCCTCTGAGTCTACCACCCAACTACACCACCAATCCCTCATTGCTTTTTTTGCTTCTTTCCCCTCAGATACAGAGAGCTGCCATTTCTGCAGAAACACCACAGCCCCACTGGGTAAACCACAAGGCAATATCCTAAGAGCTTTTGCAAACACTAGGTAGTCATTGGGCACAACAGACCATAATTCCTTGAAGACAGTGTGAACACCTTATTCAGGTTGACTAAGGGAACTAACGAGCAAGCTGATGGAGGAATAACATTGTAAGTATGTACTTCAACTCTAAAGTCTGCAACACGGAAGTGGAACTCACATCAGCCAAAGCATATCTGTACATCAGTTTTGCTGTTTGAAAGAAAAAGCAGTAATTCACTTCTGTCTTATTAATGTTGAATGCCATTACTTGATTTGTGGATTGATGAAAGGATTAAGCCCTAAAGGTATAAGGAGTTATAAACCCCACTTTGTTAAAGGGCAAAACCAGTAAGTTTAGCATTTACTAGATATTTTTCCCATGTGGGGTATAAGCCCATAGACATCCTACTGAGCTAAGGAGAGTTTGTGTTATATTTTCTCAAGAGAAATCATTCAACTTTACCCACTGATAATGAATCAGGTGTCTGGTCAAAGATTTAGATTCGATATTTGGAAAAAATTCTTTAGTGTGATAATGGTGAGACACTGAAACAGTTCAACAACTGGACTTTAAAAAGGCTGAAGAACTCAATGGTCATAAATAATAGATCCTTGCAAATCAAAAATATTTAAAAGGATCCAATCCAATGCTAAATCTTCTTTTAAGATGTCCCTTTAGAATTTCTTTTGCCGTAGACAAACCTTGATTGGAGATGTACAGATGTGTTTTTATGGTGCCTGCTTATACAACAGGTTAAGCAGAAACTGTAACACTTGCAATGGTCTTGTCTGGAAATGGAAATTCAAATCTCACTACAAATTATTGCTTCTGTTTCTACTGAGTATTTTGAAAGAACACAGAAAAGCAGGTGTTTGCATTTTGAAAAATCTGCATTTGTTACAGAGAAACACCACAACAGAAAACAAATATTATCAGAATTCAAGTAACTGGCCTATGGGTTGAGAGACACGGGAGTACAGATCCTTCACACTGGAGCAGTGCACCCCTTCTCAAAAAGCCTTTTAAAAACTTCTTAGAGAGCTGTGATCACCTTAGGCCCAGGAGATTCAGTAGTCTTTGCTTTTGTCATACTTCTTTGTAAGATACATTATTATATATAGTTCTCTGCAGTAGGTATCTGGAGGTGACAGAGTAAGAAGATGTTTTCCTAAACTGTGGAATAACTGAAATACAGCTTTGAGAAAACAACCATTAAGTAGATCAGGCACGATCAGCTCAGACATGATCTGCACACACTGACACCCCTGCAAAACGCAATATGCTTTGACTACGTTCTTCTTCTTCCCTTTTTCCCCTACTCCTTAATTCTCCATTATACCATTTTTCTCTGGTGCTTCAGGCAATGGTGAGCAGTGTTTTATCCTGTGCATGTAGTTTCAGTTGCCATAATATAATTTTAATCATTGGTGTGACTATAAATACGGATGTTTGGGAATTGATGCTTGTAGGTGCCGTGGAAAGGTCTGACTGACCGGTGGGAATACATGCTCATGCCTGCAGCATACACAGGCATACTCCTCAGCTAAGTGAGGCTACACTGACAGTAAGCATGAATACAGAATATCTGAATGTCTTTATTGCCTCTACTTTCTATTTTTATGCAATTGTTTATCAGATATGTTAAGTATTTGGAGCTAATTTGCATTTCTATTTTCATTTGCCATGCAAAGGCTTTTTTTTCCCCCCCTCTGAAATCAACAGCACTTAATACTCCCTTCTTCTCTCTCAAAATACGAGTTGTTTGCCTTTCCTCAGGCACTTGTCACATTCTGGAAAGACAGGCAAGCTACTAAGGCATTGCTAGCAAGCTGAAGTTGTGCACTGCTTTGTTGTGTCAAATTATTTGGCTTTTTCTTCTAATCAGGCAGAATTCCAAGGGCTACAGAGCCCACACATTCTCTGAAGGGGACTAGAGAAAACAGCTCTTTCCAGGTTTAACAAGTGACGCTTTTCTGTTTTTCCACCGCCATTGGTCTCATGGAAATCAAACATAATACAAGACAGGGATGCCCCATGCATTACTGCAACAGAACAAAATATGTAACCTAACCTACCAGCTTCACAATTCTCACAAAATACCCTGCAGCTAGCGATAGGTAAGCCACTAGTTATGGAGAACAGTATCTGCAGCAATTCATTTTGAACAGAGAAGGCAAAGGGAAGGATTTTCTCTGTCTAAACTCTTCATGCTCTAACAGTATGCGTTTAAAAAAATCCTCTTTGCTTTTCCCTTTTGTCTATTTGCATTTCTCTTTGCAGCCGTTTGCTAGGAAAGTGAGAACAGGTTCAGATAATCAGGCAAAATACAGAACAAACAAAGGTTTTAAGGTTCTAGAGTTTTCATAAAACGGCTGGTTCTTTATTTATTTTAATATCTGGATTTATGCACTTCCTTCAGCCAGGTAGGTAGCAGACATACTCTGATTCCAAGTGTTCTGCTCTCGCTGTTTCTAAAATCAGCTGTAAATGAACTGTAACTGGGGTGAATTCTCTCAGGAGCCTGTGCATTCTACTGCAGGAAGAAGAACAAAAGAAAAAGAAAAATGAAGAAAAAAAAAAGGAAAAAAGAAAAGGCTAAGACATAGAGGTAGCTTGTAGCTGTTAGGAAGTGTGCTTTCTCCTTTGGAAACTATACTGAGGCAGAGCAGGGAAAGAAGCCAGGTACACTGAAAAGCTGGCGTTGCACAGACCCAAAAAGCAGCAGGAGGTCAGTCACTCAGCAGCACTAATATGCTGAAATCACAGTCCTGCTGTTCAGATGGAATATATGGGCACGTTGTTAAAATTACTGAGCCGTCTATTTTTAAAGTTGTGCTTGAATTTGAAGTTCATAAGGCTGACCTTTAGACCAATATCCCTTACATGTCCCAACTCCTGAAGTTGCTCAAGTTATTAATGTTTGTTTATTTGAACTGTGCCTGATAACACAAAATAAAATATCTTATTCTGAGTACTTTACACTGTCCACAGGCTGGAAATTAAATGGTAACATTAAACTGTAATAAATTTTCAGATGGTTCTTAATATTCTACCCATGAATAGAAACCTTTAATCCCAATCATCTACAGCCAGAGTGGCAACCCAGAAAGGCACAGCCCTCAACTCTTCGCAAAGCTCATGCTCCTCAGCAGCTAGTAGGGCACAGTGCTAAGCCTGACTTCTTCCTCTGTCCTATGGAAAGAGTGAGAGATGCATGCAGCATAAATGTGGGAGATTTCCTCTTATTTTCCAATCAGTTAGTTTTGAACACCAAAGAAAGTACAGGATATAAGGGGTAATTTCCTCTCCTTTGATTCCTAAGTTCCCCTCATTTTAGCTGATGCACACATCTGATCAAGTGATTCAACATGCTAATCAGTACCAGAGAGATTCTGCTCTTGCAAGTCTCAAAATTTCAGAACCTAAAATAGTAGATGAGCACCCTCATTTCCATAAAACTGGTAACTGACAACATTTGGAAGTTCACTCATGCTTTTAGTGCCTCTTATAGCAAGCTAACTTTCTACACTAACTTTCTACACTAACTAGCAACTTCGCTGACAGCACTATCTGCCACCTAGACACCTAATCCCTTGTTTCTTTGATTAGATTTCTTTGTTCCATCATGATCACTTTCTGGAGCCATCACAAAGAAAAGCTAAACAAAGGAAATCAAACAAGTTTCTTCAAGATTCATCCCCTAAAAAATTACATAAGACTAGGTAGACTTTTTAACTTTAGTAACTTTTAGCACAAGATGTGGTTCAGATATATGCTAACCCAGGTCATGTCTTACCCTCAATTTGACACTTTTATAACTAAAGTATGGAAAAAGAAAGGAGCCTATGATGATAACTATCACCAACATGTACCAGAACTACATTGCAGTATGAATTGTAAAAAGAATATGAAATTTAGTCTTGCCAAAAATTTTATTTCCTTATGTGACAGCTGCCCTTCATTCAGACTCTGCTACCTTGAAGACCTGAAAGACCTGAAGAAGAACATAAAGAGGTGCTTTTCTCCAACCACAGCATGTATCACATCAGACATGGAGGTCAGCTATATAATTTAGACAAGTATATTAATTCTGGGGGGGAAAATTGCTCTTGGGTGAAATTAAATATTTTGCTTGTGATTTCTGGGCAAGAATTAACCTATGATTTTATGAGAAAGTGCAGAGATATGTTTTGAGTTCTATTTGCACGTCCTTAACACCAAAATCCAATTAACAATATCCAGAAGAGAAAGGGGCAAATAATTGTCAAGTTGGTGCTTCATATTTGATGATATACATTGCCTAAACACAGTCTGCAATTACTTCAGGTCACACTAGAGAAACTTCGTTCTTATGGTACAATGCAACCAGCCAAAAAAATCCCAACAGAGTACAGTTGTCCTCACCATCATGTACAGATATCATCAGAGGTTACTCGAGAAATGGGGTTCTCTACTAGAGAGAAGGTTCATCTAGAGGTGAATCTTAGCATGTCACTGATAATGTCTTGGTCATTTTTACACCAATTTCCTGGATTCCAGTAACTGTATGAAATTTATGGAGTGACCCCAAACTATGTGTGGCCCCTACCCAAGTAAAATTAAGCACCAGTCACACCCTTTGGGAAACTAAAAGCTAATTAAAAGATTCTTTCTTCAACAAAAGTTGCTTTAGGAAAGGAAGAAAAAGAAAGCTTCAACTAAAAACACATGAGGTGTTAGCTGACAGAAGCAATGAGGTTATTAGCAACAGAATCAGAAACAGCCATGGTGAAAAGGAAAGAAGGTAAATTAAACATTCATATTTTATCTCAATTTCTGAAATATATGTTCTTAAGCCTACTTTGAAGTACGTGATTAAGTTCTCTGAAACCTTTTTATCTTTCCTTGATTGCTAAAGTTTGCTATCAGTGCAGAGCGTGTAGCTGATATTGTATATCATCAAACTTGTTTCTTCATCTTCAAAAGTAACATCTAAACTTGTTATGAATAAACATAAACAGGGTGCCTGTTCCTCGTTTATTAAATATAAGCTGTAATAGAGAGAGAGAGAGTATGCAAACTCTTTAGCATAGCAAAAAATACGTTCTCAGCTCAAGAAGAAACATAGGCTACTGAATTTAGGGCAGAAGACCTAAATGAAGACCTGAGATGAAGAATAGGCAGGGTTTGGAAAGAAAGGATATACACAAGTTTCCAGGGAAGTCTTACGGTAACAAAATGACACCTTATTTTTGCCTGCTTGCTTGGTGGCTTTCAGGATGCTAAGAACAGCTGGTGATGTTGCTGATGAAAGTTGACTCCCTCTGTCCCAGTGACTCAATCAGAAGTTCCAACTCCGAGGGTGGGGGTAAGTACAAAAGTCAAAGAGAAACACAGGCACAAAAATAAGCAAACAAGAAAGCCTCTGAAGACCCATAGCAAAATATTCCGATATAACGCAACGTAAATGTATCAATAAAGTATAATGAACAATTCTACATTGCTGGCACAGCTATGTAATTTACAGACTTGCCATAGGATAATAGTTTTGACGAGTCTGCCAAAAGCCTGGTAATTTGCATATAATTGTCAATAATGCTTTCCCATTTACTAGATGGAGGTTTGTTTTTCAGAGCATAGTTATTGGAATTCAATTTGCAGTCTCTGTTTTTACGACTTTTCTATGCAGTACTGTATTATTTAGAAATAAATAGGGAATTTAGGTTCAGTTTTCTATCTCCTGCCCCAAGACAAAAAACAGAGATTACCTTTTGCCTAGAAATTAATAAATAAAAAGAAAATTATTTAAAAAAGGAAGAAAAAAAAAACACACTTCTTTGAGTTTTAGCTCATCTTATTTGCAAACATTTGTCAAATTATTTACCTACAGTTTTGATGAACTAAATACCCTGATATATTTTATAGCTAAGTGAGGATTCAATTTTTGATAAGCTTAAATTTGTCATGGATTTGTGTTACAGTTACTTTAACAATAGCATATTTTGAAGCAAATTGGATTTTGTTAATATTAAAAAAATGCTTATATTTAACATCATATCCCATACTGGGATAGTGATTTCCAGCATCACAAATAACATTCTTCACAAGAGGACAACTGGGGACGAAATCCTCATCCTCCTGAAGCCACGGCAATCCTCCCAGTGACTATACCACAAGGGTTTCGGTATAGAACGTTGGTTTGTATTTACTGGAGGGAGACTGTATAGGTAGCATGATAATATTTGCATGTATACAATACATGCAAAGTATTCAGTCACTGCTTGAAGGTAGCAAAAAATATCTTGAATAAATTAACCACTAATTTCTCAGTTGTCCCTAAGAATCTACAAAATAAGAATTTTTTTCCTTTTTCAAGTAACAAAATGAATGATCACAATAAACCAAAATAAATATCAATTCTATATATATCCACACAGTTATTCTTTACTCTCTTTTCCTTCTGCACTAATAAATCTTGATTTTGTGCATTGGAATTCACTTGTGTCTTCTCTGCAATTAAGTATGTAAATTTGAGAACTTCATCTATAAATGATTGAACAGATATTTCCGTAACACTGCGTACATAGAACTTCCTGACAGTTTGTGACTAAATGAAACATGCATGCAAATAAAGCTCCCATTTTTGTGTTTAAACTCAGGCTTCGAAAGCATCCAAAGCTTGGGTAAAACATTACCATCTAGAACAGCAGCTCTGTTTGGAGTCTTCCAGACATCTGATACCATCTGTTTACTGAGTTACTCTTAACCAGCTAATCTGCCTTAGCTTTAAAATATGTTTTCATATTCAAATTTCTGCCTCCAAAAGGAAGAGAGGAAAAGTAGCCAGGATTTCCATGACTAAAGCTTTATTTTAGTGAGTATATTCTGATTAATTTCTTCAAGGCATAATTCATTTTACATTCACAGACAGTAATGCTATAGTATCATAGAACAGTTTGGGTTGGAAAGGGACTTTAAAGCTCACCCAGTTCCAACCCCCTGCCATCGGCAAGGGGCACCTACCACTAGACCAGGCTGCTCTAAGCCCCATCCAAACTGGCCTTGAACACTGTCAGGGATGAGGCAGCCACAGCTTCTCTGGCAACCTGTGCCAGTGAGATTGTCACTCATATTACAGTCCTAACTCCACAGATGAAACCATGCTAACACTGAAGTTTGGACAAATACAGGCTTGAGCATAGTGAAGTATCAATAACTTACTTTGGGTCCTCATCCTGACACAGTATGACTATGCAATACCTTTGCAGTTACCAGCATAACGCAGCAGCCTCTCAAAGAAATCCCAGCCCACAGCATAGGTTGATCCCCTATTAACTTGTAGATATGAGCTGCAAAAGAGGTCAAGTCTCACGCTCGCTTTTTAACATGAACTGAACACCAGCTCTTAATAGAGATACCAGTGTGAGCACCTAACTAGATAAAACTGCAGGGAAGGATACTGCTTTGGAAATACGACCTTTAGTGCTTTCCTCAAGATTTTTACCTTGTTTACTATTATTCTGTACTGAAAGAGAAAGAAAACAGGCCCTGTTGAAAGGTTATGATTGTATAATATTTCTTTTATGAATAATATCTCCATGCACAGCAATACTTTAATATGTCAACTGTAACTTGGACTGTGTCTTTTAATCTATCATGTACTGCACGTGTGCTACAGAAGAAACAAATAATTCATGACTAGAGCTGCATGCGATATGTATGATATATGAACACTCCTCTGAAGTGGAATATATGCCATACATCATGGTACTGAGATATGATTTTTTTTTTTGCATAAATAATCAATTTAAATTTTATTTATCTTTCATAACACACTGGGTGCCCATAGGGCATCAAGTATTCAAAGCACTAATAACATAGATTTTTTTTCTCCTGGGAATAGTCTGTTAGCTGCAGTATCAGTCAATTTTGTGAAAATATTTGTGAACACTGGACACATTCAGTGATTGCTCGAGCAGTAAAAATGTGACTTCTTTCCAGAAAACTTAAAACACTCTTGTTTTGAGATTTTTCTTAAAAATACTTAGACTTTTCAAGTCAAAATAGATTAAGCTACTATTAAAAAGAGAGGGAGAGAGAAGGCAGTGAATAGTGAAGGACTATGTGGCTTGAAAATTAGATATCACGGTGGTATCCTTCACAATCTCCTCCCACTAGTTTTTCTCTTTAATATGGTGACTGTATTTTTGTACTCATTGCTCAAAAAGCTACTGCCCTTGGCCACACTCCTTGGAAACCAAATCCCTTCCTGCTGTTCTTCACTATTCATAGTCTTGTCCCTTCAGATGGGCTTGATACTTGTCCTGTCCTAATAAGGCCTTGTAAAAAGTCCATACTCTTGTCCCTCAATATACCCTCTCACCCCAGCCAGCAACAGCATGTTCCCAAGAGTTAAAACAATTTTTCTTCCCATCTGTTCCTGGATTCGTGTGGGTGACTGCAACATTTCTCTTCTTTCTCCCCTCCCTCATGTGAGCACACTCATTTTTTAATGTGTCCTTTTCTTCTAGTGCAGGAGAAGTGCATAAGAGTAGATAAGATCCAGTGCCCTGAGCTGATTTTGACTGGGGTAAAGTTAATTTTCTTCATAGTAGCTACCATAGGGCTATGCTTTGGATTTGTCCTGAAAACAGTGTTGATAATACAGGGATGGCTTTGTTATTGCTGAACGGTGCTTACAGAGTCAAGGCATTTTCTGCTTCTCACAAGACATGCTTGCAGAAGGAAGCAAGGCTAGACAAAGGTTTTCAGAAGTGAGAGAAAACAACAGCAAAAAATAATACAGTTGGAAATCCTTAAGCTAACTAAACCCAAGGAGATATAAAAATGTGCACTTTCGGTAAACTGTACATGCTTTACAACTTCTGCCTCACTCCCACAATGTCTTATGAACACACTTGATTGTGTATTGTTTGCTCATCAGACAGCTGTAACTCCATAAAGATGCCCTAGAGATCCGTTAAGCAGTGAGAAGAATGTCTTTGTGGGTATATGGGGTGAGAGGGTGAGAGACTTCAAGGAAGCAGAAAACACAGTAAGAAACCAGCAGAGTAGCGACTACAGTGAGCATCCATTTGAGCGTTTCTTATCTAGCTTGTAAATAGCCAAAACTTTCCCCAAAAACCTGCCAGGTTTAAAGAACTGCAGTTTCTTAATAAAAGTATTTTCTGTTTCATGTCTTATCTGCATGTTTTTATTATTAATGAATTTCTATTATATACTGACACCTGAGAAAGAACGAGCGTCATCATTACTGTTTTCTTGCAATACATTAGCTTTCTGGTTGCACTTTTGTTAATTACTTTTCTTGACAATAAGGTATTGTTGAGATAACACACACTGGTGTTAGCTTTAGCTTTTTATACAGCCTGCCTGAGGGCGCTTCTGTTTAGCTGCCATGAGCAGCCATTCTGCTGCAATCAGTAACCCTATAGCTGGGCACCCACTGTCCTACATGCAGTCAGCAGTGCCCCCATCAGTTACCCACAGCCAGTGTCCCTCCACTTGAGAAGTCATCTGTAACCAGAGCTCCTTTCCTCTTCCAAAGAAAATGATGCCATACATTCAGACGTCATCCATACGAATACCAAGGACATGACTGACATGAGCACCAAGTCTTAAGAGCTCAGAAGGACTCCTGGCTCCCCTTGTTTAGTATATAATCATTGTAGCTCAACAGCACTTAACTATTAACAAAAATATCAAGCAAGCAGCAGATGAATTGCAGTGACAACTGTTTCAAAACAAGGCAGTACACTTTAAGTTGCTGACTTGTGAGGTTATAAGGGAAGCTTACATGCATGACATTGTTTCAGCATAGCAGTATCCCAGGACACCCTCCCTGTCATTGAACTGGCACCCAACAGAGACTATTTCAAATTCTTTCGGCTCACGGGTCTAAAATGGCGGCTTATTCAAATATTTGCAGCTTTTGCTTTACACCAAAGTAGACACATCTAGATGTAAAATATGGTCTTCATTTTCTGTTCTGAAACAGAAGCTCATTTCCTAAGTTTTAGTGATTTGTGCTACAGAGATGAGCAGATAAAAGCTACTATGCTTTCCTTAGAACAATGCAAACATTTGCTGATAATAAAATGACTAGCACTGCCATGCTTCCCACAGCCAGCACTCGCATGTTTCTAGTAATTCTGAAAAATGCTTGGATGGCCTAAGCTCCTTCAACATTTTAACTGCTCTGCAAAATCTCATGTCTGAGAAAGATGTAATGAATGTACATGTTTGATAAATCAGAAAACGCCCATGAGAAGTGTTGCAGTTGTGAAACAATATCATTAAAGTCATTAATTCCTTTCCTTAGAGAATTCTCTAAAATCGCTGACTGAGAAATTATTCTCCTATTCCACTGATAAGATTTTTGTCATAAATTGTAGCAATTGTCCTTGTTTGGTTTTTTTTTTGTGAGGAGAAGTGGGGGGAAGGGAGGGACATTCAATCTTTCATTATAGAATCACAGAATCACAGAATAGTAAGGGCTGGAAAGGACCTCAAGATCATCGAGTTCCAACCCCCCCGCCATGGGCAGGGACACCTCCCACTAAACCATGCCATCCAAGGCTATGTCCAACCCCACCTTGAACGCCGCCAGGGATGAAGCATTCACAACTTCCCTGGGCAACCCATTCCAGGGCCTCACCACCCTCACAGTATAGAACTTCTTCCTCAGATCCAATCTAAACCTCCCCTGTTTAAGTTTAAACCCATTACCCCTTGTCCTCTCACCACAGTCCCTAATGAAGAGTCCCTCCCCAGCATCCCTATAGGCCCCCTTCAGGTATTGGAAGGCTGCTATGAGGTCTCCACGCAGCCTTCTCTTCTCCAGGCTGAACAGCCCCAATTTTCTCAGCCTATCTTCATACGAGAGGTGCTCCAGTCCCCTGATCATCTTCGTGGCCCTCCTCTGCACTTGTTCTAACACTTCCATGTCCTTTTTATGTTGAGGACACCAGAACTGCACACAATACTCCAAGTGAGGTCTCACGAGAGCAGAGTAGAGGGGCAGGATCACCTCCCTCGACCTGCTGGTCACACTCCTTTTGATGCAGCCCAGGATACGGTTGGCCTTCTGGGCTGCAAGCGCACACTGCCGGCTCATGTTCATTTTTTCATCAACCCACACCCCCAAGTCCTTCTCCGCAGGGCTGCTCTCAATCTCCTCCCCGCCCAACCTGTAGCTGTGCCTGGCATTGCTCCGACCCAGGTGGAGGACTTTGCATTTAGCATGGTTGAACTTCATCAGGTTGGCATCAGCCCACCTCACAAGCGTGTCAAGGTCCCTCTGGATGGCATTCCTTCCCTCCAATGTATCAACCGAACCACACAGCTTGGTGTCATCGGCAAACTTGCTGAGGGCGCACTCAATCCCACTGTCCATGTCACCCACAAAGATGTTGAACAAGACCGGTCCCAACACCGATCCCTGGGGGACACCACTCGTTACTGGTCTCCAGCTGGACATTGAGCCACTGAGCACTACTCTTTGCGTGCGGCCATCCAGCCAGTTCTTTATCCACCGAGTGGTCCACCTATCAAATTGATGTCTGTCCAACTTAGAGAGAAGGATGTCATGGGAGACAGTGTCAAAAGCTTTACACAAGTCCAGGTAGATGACATCAACTGCTCTGCCCCTGTCCATCAGTTCCGTAGCCCCTTCATAAAAGGTCACCAGATTGGTTAGGCAGGATTTCCCCTTAGTGAAGCCATGCTGGCTGTCACCAACAACCTTGTTGGTTTTCATGTGCCTTAGCATGGCTTCCAGGATAATCCGCTCCAAGATTTTGCCAGGCACAGAGGTGAGACTGACTGGTCTGTAATTCCCTGGGTCATCCATTTTTCCCTTCTTAAAAATGGGGGTTATATTTCCCTTTTTCCAGTCATCGGGAACTTCACCTGACTGCCATGATTTTTCAAATATGATGGACAGTGGCTTAGCAACTTCATTTGCCAGCTCCTTCAGGACCCTTGGATGGATTTCTTCCGGTCCCATAGAAGGATAAGATATTCTAAAAAGTCATACTAAGAAAAGAAAAAAAAATAACATTTCCAGCGTAGATCTTAAATGCTGATGCTTTTCAACACTACAACAGGTAATGTCTTTTTAAAACACGGACAGAAAGCAGCAGCACATGGCACGTGTTAATAGCGAGTACTCCACCACAATGCTTGTCCCTTTATGCCTTCTAATATACTCAACATCAAAATTTTACTGTAATTTATTGCATATTTCTCCAAGACTTCACTGATTACAAAGTTTAAGTTTTGATTAGAATTTCAAACATTGTAACGGACATTAATAATCATGAACTTTATTCTGTGGATTATCTTCTGAGGTATTAGTTCGTTCCCGTAATGTCAGCATGAGAAAACCATCTCAAAAGTCTTTTTCACTATCGCACTCTTATAAGATGAAGTTTTTGTGCGCAGTAGTTTGGAGTTTTTCTGATACATTTTTGTATGCTTTTTTGTTTAAAAGATCAATACTAGAAATTCTTACGGATTACAAGTTAGATATCCAAAGGTTCAGCACCAAACATTACAATTTTAATACAGTAGTTATACAATGTAAAATAGAGAAATGTGGGAAATATGCTCTTACAGGTGACCTCCCCTTTGCCAATACTGCAAATGTGACTGCAGAGTCACAGGTATTCATAGCAACCACTAATAAGGAAACACTGCTACCAGGAGAGTTGACACTGATAAAGAAGTCACAAATGCAGGAGAAGACTTTGCTTTGCTTTGATTTTGGCATATTTACAGTATCATATGATAGATTAGGATGGTGAGGCACTGGCACAGGTTGCCCAGAGAAGCTGTGGCTGCTCCAATACCTGGCAGTGCTGTCGAGATCAGGTAGGATGAGGTTTTGAGCAACCTGCTCTAGTGTGAGGCATCCTTGTCAATGGCGGGGGGGGGTGGGGGTGGGGGGGTGAGAGGGGAGTGGTGGAACGAAAGAATCTTTAAGGTCCCTTCCAACCCAAACCTTTCTATGATAAAACAAGAATAAATTTTATTTGATGTCGTTATATGATAAAATAAAAAGCTAATAATAGAGCAAGATGTTTTCATAAAACAACACAGGGCTAAGGGTTTTTTGGTTTGTTTTTTGTTTGGCTTTTTTTTTTTTATTTCGAAAGTACAGACTTGGATAACTAGTTGGAAAAGATGAAATTATTAAAGAGTTCAAGTCCTCAACTACAGTAGAAGCCAAATGTTTTTTAAGGCAAAGATTGAAAACTTACTAGGGATTTCCAGCTTGAACAACAGGACATAACATGAAAGGAAAGGCAGCAATGGCAGAAGGATATAAAACTATTTCGAAAAGCAGAATCAAACAAGCATATATTTTGGAAATCTCAAAGTCTACAGATCAACTGAGAATTATCAGAATTGAAGCTGAGATATAACTCTGGAGGGAGATGTAGCAAACAGCAAAAGTTTTTAAGAGCCAAAAAAGACAAAAGTAAAAAATGAAGAAAAAAAAAACCAGATTTTTAGTGACGTTAGGCAAAGTCAATTTAATTGCAATTCCCACATTAAATATACCACTTCTGTGTTCATTAAGGACATTAGTACTTAACGACAGAGCAAACTAAAGAGAAAAAAATAAAATAAAATTATTCACCTTATTGGGATTAAAAAGGGTAAATATAACATCTAAATGAAGCAAACCCACCAAGCACTTAAAGGTCTTGGGTTGGGAAATTCAAATTGCCATTACAGATATGAAATAAAGAAAAATGGCACACATGAAAAGGACTTTAATGAAGCTATCAAAGGGAGTTGGCATTCGTGAATACAGAATAGCCAATGTCTTATCTGTATTTAAGAAGTGAGGGAAATAAAATGAGAGCATATCAAAACCTGTTAGTCTGACTGAAGTGGTATTATCAGCTTCAAAGAGTTTCAGAAGAATTGTTTGGATAAGAGTCAAGAAGAGAGACAAAAGACAAGCCTTGAGACCACCATGGATTTGGTCAGAAAATACCTACTGTGTTGGAAAGATGCGTACAGTGAAGTTCTGTTAATATCTGTTTTGAAGGTCTGTTTGCCTTTGCCCATATGTTTCCATGTTAATAAGTTTTTGTTAAGGACACCAAGCTTTAAGCTATTACCAAAAGAGAAGAGGACACAAATATGACACAAATAAATGTACAATGATGCTCGGCAATCAATATAAAATGAAACTTAATTTATAAAAGATTTGCCTGTGGCTATTGCCAGGATATTCTGCTAGAGAGTAGGTACATATTATGTGACAAAAATTTTAATTTTGGTTGCGCTGACAGATAAAATAGATTGGAAAAAAGGCCAGTTGGTTGTTCTCTGTGCAAACTCTCCTGAGTTCCATAGGTATGGCACAAGCCAGCCTCCAGCATCATTTGCAGTACTGGCAAAGGGGAGGTCACCTGTAAGTGCATATTTCCCACATTTCTCTATCTTACATTGTATTATTATTTCATCATACTGAGAACATTCTTCAAATAAATTAAAAGTTATATTTTATAAGGGGACAAGAATGGCATCAGTAGAAAATAAAAATACCTATTCACATTACTGCCAACAGGGTAAAGCAATAACGACAGCAGTGTTATCAACCTCTGACTATGCCTCATTAAGTAATTGAACATTTTTAACATAAAGTGTATATTGAGTATAAAGAACAAGTTCTAAGCCAAAAATTAAATAATAGCATGTAACAAAAGGGTAGATATTCTGCAGAAATTAACTTTAGATGAAGTCTAAATCAAAACAAAGTGCATTAAAAGTTGACAAATGATGCTGTTAAAAGTCAGTAAAATCTAATACAGAAGATACCAGGGAGAAAAAAATCTGTGCAAAACTAGTTTTTACTATATTTATAGCTCCTACAGTTTAGGAAAGAAAAAGAGTAAACACAATTTATAAACAGAATTGATATTCTGGGCAAGTCTACAAAAAGAAGTCAAATCATATAAATGTGATTGCACATGGGAAAAAAAAAATAAACAGGCAGTGGCTTTCGTGCTTGCTGTAATCTAAAATTTAGGTCACTGGACTGAGAAGTGGTAGTCTTATAATAAAACTCATGCTCTGCCTGACTTGCAGAGACCAGGGACCAGTTGTTTCAGGGATTTTTGGTTTGTAATAGGAGCAGTAAAAAAATTACAAGACTTGAAGATCTGCATAGAGAGAAAGCATGCAACCTGTGGGAAAAAACAAAATCTATTTTTCAGCTGCAAGGTGTTGATTATACAATAAACTATAATGAATAAAATTCTCATACAGTACTGTGGAAGCAGGGAAAGAGAAGCAGTATTTGAGATATTAAGTTCTTATGAGTGAAAAACCTAAACAACAGGATTAAAGAGAATCCTTTTTGACTTTTTTGTAATAAAAGATTAGTATGCATCCAGTTATGGAGATGATGCAGGCAGGGAAATACAAAGGCAAAATCTGAGAACACCAAGATGAATTATGGATCTGTATGTCATCTGTGTATAAGTGATAACGTAAGCCATAGGAATGAAGCAATGCATTAACAGGCTGGCAAAAAGAAGCAGTGCTAAAACAACAACAACAAACACTGAAACAACAAATGTAACATCCCACTGTCCCCTCCAAACTGAGCTGGTCACCTGAAATGCATATTCGGAAAGACATGCAACAGAAGGGAGTGCACTACCCTGGACATCCAGTACTGATTGACAGCCAAGGTACCAGGTACTGCAAGAGAGCGTTTTCTGTGTCTGATCCAGTATGTTGTATGCTAGTGATAGATAAAAGCCAGATCACATGAACCTCACTTGCATTAGCTGTGTGAAGGTCATTAAAAACTTTTAATAAAGGAAATTCAGTTGAGTACTCTGCTTTGATCTCTCACTGAAATGGGTTGAAACACAGCTAAGAAAAGCAAGAAAAGATGGCTTAGGCAGTATGTTCCAAGTCTGTCAAGAAAACAAGAGTCACAGTCAAATAGGACAGTAAGGAGCACTAGAATTAGATTTTTTTAATACTAGAGTGCTTTACTGTAGGTATCTCAAAGGTTAAACACATAGATATTCTGATCGAACCAGCCCAGACTGTCATCAAATGAAGGGAAGTAATCAAATACTCCCAAAGGTGTAAAATACATTCCATCTTGTGTCATATCTCTCAGAGGACATCATATCCCAAATACAGTTAATTAAAAAGATTAATCATTACATTCTGGGGTGCATGCATATATTTCAGAATGAAGAATCATATGTCTTAAGCAATAAGAGAAATATTGAAGAGCTAATCATGTGTTACAGCTACTTACTTCAGGTAAACATACAGCACTGCACTCAGCTCAAGCAAGTTTCTACTTTTCTGTTGAACTGTGTAGCCCATGTAGGTGTATTTCCATGCCCCCATTATCCTGTGAATCTGTGAGCCAACATCCCCTCTGCAAACTAAACTTGCTTCCCTGAATACTGGAGTATGTATTTGTCAATCCTACAGCAGAGGCTGCTTCAGCACAGATGAGAAGAAATCACTGCTATACCAGCTAGGGGTTGTCAAGAGACAGAGATAACCTCACAGTGGTCACTCCTCCAGGCTGTGCTCTCATGTCAGTTACAGTGAGCAGAGTACATAATATTCACATCATCTTTAGAAGATACTACGAT
This sequence comes from Amazona ochrocephala, assembly GCA_039720435.1. NCBI lineage: Eukaryota > Metazoa > Chordata > Aves > Psittaciformes > Psittacidae > Amazona > Amazona ochrocephala. Next base: position 72,827,292 of record CM077879.1, read on the forward strand.
TTCCTTTCCAAATCCTTTCAAAGCTAGATATACTGACTTCTTGGTACTAAGAAGTCTGACTGACCTCAATATTGCCTAAAAGATGAACCCCTTGCACAGAAAGGAGGACAGGGAAAAAAAAAAAAAAAAAAGAAAACAAAAAACAAAACCAAAAAGTGTTGTATTTTTTAAATAAAAGAGAAAGAAAAATAAGTTTGATATATAGTATGCACAGACAGTCTGTCATGGGTTCAGCAGTAGCAGTCATCTTTCTCCTTCTTGGTAGCTGGTGCAGCACTGTGTTTTTGATTTGGGGCCTGGGAACAGTGCTGATAGCACCAGTGTTTTCAGTTACTGCTTGGTGATGTTTAGGCTGGCCAAGGACTTTGTGAGTCTCATGCTCTGCCAGGGAGGAGGGGAAGCTGGGAGGAAGGAGAGACAGGACACCTGACCCAGACTAACCGAACAGGTGATTCCATACCACAGCACATCATGTTCAGGATGTAGAAATGGAGAGCAGAGACCCGGAAGGGTGGTGAGGGTGCACGGTGGGGGGTGCACTGCTTGCTCGGGCTTGATATCGGGTGGTGAGCAATTGTATTCTTTTTCCTTGTATTTCCCTTACCATTATTATTATTGGTGGTAGCAGCAGTGGTTTGTGTTATACCTTAGTTACTAAACTGTTCTTATCTCAACCTGTGGGAGTTGCATTCTTTCGATTCTCCTTCCCATCCCTCCAGGAGTGGAGGGAAGAAAGAGTGGGGAGTGAGTGAGAGAGCAACTGTGTGAGTTTAGAGACTTAAACCACGATATAGTCTTATTTTAAACAGGAGTGTCTTCAAACTTTTCCATTTTCTGTCAACATCTCTCTAAGTGCTATTGAACCATGAAGCCATCAAGTAAATGAAAGCAGGATGTTGGACTGAAATGGAAAGTAAAGACATAATCTGAAGGTCATTGTGACAAAGGAGACACAAAGTGACCCTTGTTATAAAATAACTCCAAACACAGTGTTGTCAACAAAGCTATCATTTTAATAAAAACAAAGTACCATTGCTACAGGCTGTGACCAAAATAATGATGATGCACAAGAGGCAAATATCAATGAGAAGTTGCCTATCAGACAGTCTTTTAAGTGACACACCTTTAAGAAGTGTTTCATATATTAACCCTCTTCCAGAATGTTTTTTGTATAAACATACATACGTCATTACACAATATGAAGCTCCAGAAGTATTAATTTCTGGAAAAGCTTTTGGGTGCAGTAATGGAGAGTATTTCAGATTTCAGGTTAAGATTTAAATAAAGCCCATGACTGGGTTACCACTAGACAGTACTTGTGAACATTTTGATTCTGGTCTATTTCTACTATATGCATCTCTTCTGGGTCTTCCTTGCTGTCCAGGTCCAGAGAGATAACCACGAATCACCTTCTATCTTCTTTCCACAGAAGGGAGGACTGAAGGAGGAGAAAACCCCACTAAACTCTTCATTCTGTGCACAATCCACAGAGGAAGATGAAAACGTGCTTTAACACAGTTATTTTTTCCCTTCTCTTCTTTTGCCTCTATGCTTACCTCTCTCCCAAACCACTGATCATGCTATGCAGACTTGGAAATTCACCCATCTTTCAGGTTCTCCTATAGTGTGCTGACAGACTAAGAGAATACAAGGAAAATAAGTATTTGATAGGAGTTTTCTGAACACAGGTCCCCCAGCCGCCAAGCAAAAACTATCTGTGAATATGCAGGTAGTAGAACTGCATAAGGTAGTATTCTCAGGATCTCATTTGCCCCTTTCTGTTCATATCACCATTTATTCCCCAGTCCCTGCAAGCAAAGTGAATTGCCGTTTTCACAGTGGAGATTTTACTGAGGTTTACTAGAATGATGAATATAAATCCATGGTGTTAAGTAGCTGCTATTTCTAGAATAAACTGAAAAAGTGTATGATCTACATCTGTGTTTACATGGTAGCTAGCACCCTAACTTCACCTAAACCTATACTCGTGGGCTCATGTATGTGTTGCAGGAGAGAGAGCAGGTTTTGAACAGTTTTGTTCATTGTTCAAAAATCAGAAATAATTTCTGCAAGAAATACCTCACTGCAAATGACTCACAAAACCACAACAATCTTTTTCTAAATATTTCAGTTTTATGGTTAAAAAAGCAAAAGTCTTAGATCCTTCCACGGCTAATAACAATGTTTGGCATTTCTTAACGTTGTACCTGAAAAAATTCTCCAAACTATTCCATAAATTTGGTTCACCTTATTTTCTCATAAATGATTAAACCTAACTGTTGCACACAGCAAGTACAACACATTTTTATAACTACAGTACTGTCTTGATTACTTTTTTCCCCAGAAATGGACCTCTGTGCATATAATACAGAGGAGAAAGATTATTCTGATAGTAAAGCTAGTAATAACATCTACCCACTAAATATACCAAATCATGTTATAGGCAAGCCATACTGTGCTAAATCAGAGCCTCTATCAGGGCGTTTGCACAGATGGTATCACAGATTTTTAAATTATTATGAAATTATTAGATAATTGTTCTCCTCTCAAACCAAATATAGACCATCTTAAAACATCTTTTGAGCAGTACTGCATTATAAATGTGTTCCTGAAATTATCAGAAATATTACTTTGCCTTTAATATGGAGAGTATAGAATGTTAGAGAAAGACAAGAAAACTAGTAGGGTGTGAGAATAATGGAAATAAAAACAAACAAAAGGTTTTATAACTGTGTCTATCTGGAGGTATATATGAAATTAAATATAGAAATTTTAAATAATAATTTACACACTAGTAACACAGAATTTCTGAATTACCAACATACTCAGAAAGGAAAACAGATGTGTTTTTTCTTTGCATTGTACAGGTAGAAACTTCATTTGAAAACTCTACCCTGTAATTTCTTCCTGTTTGGTGTAGTGAACCATTAAAAGTCAAAGAATTTACTAAGCCAAAAAGAAATCATAATAAAAAAAAAGCCCCTTAATTTAGCAACAAACGTGCTTGAAGCAATAGCTTTTTATACATCTAAATCCCATCTCCCCCATTATGTGTGATTAGGCACAAAAAGATCCTTATATGTTTGCTCTTGCATCATCATTCTTCTCAACACTTGTATCTGACACAGCTTTTTACTTTCTTGCATCTCCACATCAGTTGTGTACCCATCAGAAGTTGGGGATAGGCAATGTGTTCACAAGCTCTTACCAAGGATTTTGTGGGTTTAAGATTACATATTTTATATGTTCTTGAAAGTGCTCATTCAATGAAATTTATCCCATGTTAGCAAACTTACTAGCAGGTTACCATGACTAAGGCAGCTACCTCCACCATTGTGAATGCTAGCCCAGGGTTGACAAGTGGGAGTAAATGACTTAGAAAGTGATAAGAGAGGTCATGACATTCAGTGGGATGCCACTTCTTTTTCCGCTTATCATGATCTAGTTCCTATCCATCCATTCCTCCCACCTCTTCTCCACAGCAGCTTTGGTGGTCTGCTGCATACTGAGCAGCAGATGTTCTTTTCCTGATATTAGATGCAAATTTTTCAAGCAGCTGCACAGAGCTGATTTTATCACATGAGAAACATCATAACTTTGACTTTCCTTGCTGTCACCAATTTGCTTTCCTGCTTTTCTCTGGAGCCTAAAACTTTACAACTACGTATATAATAATAATAGTTTTTATTTTGACTGTCATTGCTGCTGTTATTTCAATTTATCTGCTTGACAGTGAGGCAAATAATAATTTCTTTCCTTTCTTCCTCATCTGAAGTACTGATTATTATATTCTCTTTAGACCTTGTTAAGTTTCTTTGTAATTCCTTGACTCAGAGACTTTGTCTCCTCTGAGTCAGAACCTATAGGATATCTGTGAATGAAGCTCCACTTAAATCAGCTAGCTTGGGAGACAGCATCCTCTTTCACTGATGAAGCTGCAACATCACCTACATTATCTGCAACAAAAGATAACATCACCTAATTCCCCTGATTTTTGTTTTCTTGTTTCTATTTCTTTTTAGTATAACAATTTGAGTTGTGAGCAATTCTATTTGATTTATAATTGACTTTTTAAATGTTTGCTTCAATTTACATGGACTTTTCATGAATTCATAAACACAGATTTGCTGGGGAAAAAAAAACAAAAAACAAAAAAAAAAAAAAAAACAAAAAAAAACCAAACCAACCAACAAACAAAAAAACCCTTGGTACAAGTCAATTCTTGATCTGCTGGGAAATGATGAATTTTGACTTTTGCTTTGAAAACCGGCAGAACCTGCCTAAGGGAAGCAGCACAGTTCTGAATACTTTCTTCCAGTAGGTCTATTTGGAAGCAGTTTACATACTTGCCAATGATGACGTAGGCTTAGGTTTAAATGTGCACCCATAGTTTTGACCAAACAGAATATAAATGCTCCTTGCTATAGATGCCAAAATTCTGCAGTAATCATGTTACAGAAGAAAATAACCCAGTGGAAACAGAACTACAATACATATGGTCTAGCAATTTCCTTTTATATTTCACCACCACATGGCTTCTCCTTTAGGTGAAAAGAACAAAGCCTTATCTAATTACTTCAACTACTGTGACTCCCTGCTGTTAACAGAGATGTATTATACAGAGATGGGACATTTCACAGTGACTGCATTTTATCTCTGCCCAAATCTCCTCTGCATGCTAGCAGAAACAAGACCTTTGTGCTAAGCAAACTGTGCTCTGTGTCCCAAATAACAAGTTCAATATTGTAAAAACACAGCACACCAAAACAGAAAAAATTCTCCACCAAGAAGGTTTATAATTGGCACTATCCCTATATTAAAATCACCTTCCTTCTATGCATATAAAAATGTTCAGCTGAACAAATGGAATGAGGAAAAGCAAACAGTTTTCTTCCAATTCACTTAATGTATTCACTGAGCATGCAAATACTATGTTAACAGTTAAAGTTGAGTATTTCTTGTTTGCTGCCAAAAGTCAAACGCCAATGTTTGGAACTCCAGAACTGCATACACTCATTATTTACAACAGCGTGTTTGTGCTTATTATACTATTGGATAAAACTTTACAGATTCTGCAGATTCTTGATAACATATTCCAGTGACCTCACTGCTGATCTGATGACCAGGATTATTAATCAAGACAGAGCAATTCTGGAAAAGACAGTGGTGTGGCTTGTAAGTCAGTCTCATCAAATGGAGTTTGGGTGCAGTGAAGGAAATGATGCAGATGTGACAACTTTTATCAAAATTAGACATTTGGATGACAAACTTGTACCATTCCAGCTCTGCATCATCCATTTGATGGATCATCTAAACTGTAAAACACTTTCTTACTCTGATAAAATGTATGCATACTTTAGATAAGTCTGGTTGCGGAAAAAAGACTCCAGATCTCACAAAAATCCAAAAATAATTAACAATAGTGAGAATATGACTTTTTGTTTTTAAAGAAAAGAAAAGGTATTTGCATGCAACATTTTTAGCAACTGAAATCTTTCTATTTAAATTATATTTATATTGAAGTGGCTTTTACATGTCGTTTAATGTGTAACTTTTCAACTAACACTAATTATCAGGTACTGCAACTTTTTTGTCTTGCAAATATTTATGTTTGAGAGACTTCACTAACAAAGATTTTACAAAGAAACTTTAGTTCATTTTCTGATCTTTCCCTACATTTATGCTAATTTCTTTATTTTTACATTTTGGAGAGGAAAACAGCTTACTCTGAATGCTTGATGAAGTACGATTAAACCAATATTTAAACCTGGACTAAGCTAGTAATTACTATAAACAGGATAAATAATATTGTCTTGATGATATTTCAGAGACACATGAATAGTGAAGAGGCTTCTTGTTTCCATGTAGTCAAATATTATTTGATGTCAAATTCAGTGTCTCAATACACATAAATAAATTCTTATTCCTCCATTCACGCACATTAGTGTGAAGGATAGTCTAGCAAACCAAATTAAATGATCTCTTTGGAGTACCTTCATTCAGGACTGAGACCCCTGAATTTCAACAGACTTTAACTGACAGGTTTCATAGTATCACCCAAGGGCAGAAAGATGATGTTCCAGTCCATTGAAGGGGAGGGAAATAGATGGAGGACGCAACTCTAAGATGAGATCAGACCACATTAAGCAAATCAGATAAAAATATCTAAAAATCTTCTTAAGAACAGATTATATTTACCAATTGTAGGTAGCCAAAGACAACTTGTAGCTGACCAGACTCCTCTTTCCATCCTGTTTGTAGCACCAGCTCAGAGAGTACAGTTAACAGCAACATCACTTATTTGAGGGGTGAACCTACTTCAGAGAAGTGAAGCAGAGGAAAACTCCATAGAAAAACTCCACAGCTCTTTCCTATTCTACCAGAAGACCCCTCTAGTTTACTGCCTATAAATCCATGACAGAACATGCATCCCTAGAGCAATCCTGAAATAACCAATGTAAAGGACAAGTACGATTTGAATACAGGTTTGTGACCTGAGCATAACACGTAGAATTAGCATGCTGCATCTTATCAGCTTGACTTCAACATTTTTGAGATATTATCATATCTTTGTGGGTGACATGGACAGTGGGATTGAGTGCGCCCTCAGCAAGTTTGCCGATGACACCAAGCTGTGTGGTTCGGTTGATAAGTTGGAGGGAAGGAATGCCATCCAGAGGGACCTTGACACGCTTGTGAGGTGGGCTGATGCCAACCTAATGAAGTTTAACCATGCTAAATGCAAAGTCCTATACCTGGGTCGGAGCAATCCCAGGCACAGCTACAGGTTGGGCGGGGAAGAGATTCAGAGCAGCCCTGCGGAGAAGGACTTGGGGGTGTGGGTTGATGAAAAAATGAACATGAGCCGGCAGTGTGCGCTTGCAGCCCAGAAGGCCAACCGTATCCTGGGCTGCATCAAAAGGAGTGTGACCAGCAGGTCGAGGGAGGTGCTCCTGCCCCTTTACTCTGCTCTCGTGAGACCTCACTTGGAGTATTGTGTGCAGTTCTGGTGTCCTCAACATAAAAAGGACATAGAACTGTTAGAACAAGTGCAGAGGAGGGCCACGAGGATGATCAGGGGACTGGAGCACCTCTCATATGCAGATAGGCTGAGAAAATTGGGTCTGTTCAGCCTGGAGAAGAGAAGGCTGCGTGGAGATCTCATAGCAGCCTTCCAATACCTGAAGGGGGCCTATAGGGATGCTGGGGAGGGACTCTTCATTAGGGACTGTGGTGAGAGGACAAGGGGTAATGGGTTTAAACTTAAACAGGGGAGGTTTAGATTGGATCTGAGGAAGAAATTCTTTACTGTGAGGGTGGTGGGGCCCTGGAATGGGTTACCCAGGGAGGTCGTGGATGCTTCATCCCTGGCGGCGTTCAAGGTGGGGTTGGACATAGCCTTGGATGGCATGGTTTAGTGGGAGGTGTCCCTGCCCATGGCAGGGGGGTTGGAACTCGATGATCTTGAGGTCCTTTCCAACCCTTACTATTCTATGATTCTATGATTCTATATTAGTCTTAGGCTGGCAATGGGGCAGCAAGTTTTCTCCCTTTTCATTTCCTTGTTTCATCTTCATGTGTTCGAAGACAGCAGGGGGCCTATGGACTGTAACTGCAATGCTCTTTTTATACTTTATACGTGATAGTCATCCTATTCTTTCAACCTGTAAGGAGGCCTTAGTTTCAAAGCAGGTGGCATTTCAGCTCTCTTGGTTCACCAATTCATTTTTACTGGGGTACAGGAAGAAACCAAGTTTATGCAGCTTATTTTCATCATGGTGCTTGTAAATGCCACAGAGGGAGCTGAAAATACAAACTGAAATATGGGAAGAAAAATGTTCCAGCATTCAGTAATATTTGCATCTTTTTTACTAATGACTTATTTTTTCACTGTTTTAGATAAGTGCTAGGACAGCCACATCACCATGATTCATCAAAAGAAGACTGTTTTATCACGCAGTTGTACTAAAAAAACCTTTAGTGGTTTTTAAGAGATCAGCATTCATCATTCTCTATCTTGTTTGGCAACACTTCTCCAAGAAAAGCTAGAAATTGAATTGATCTTCCAACTTAATTGAAGTACTGGTAAAGCGCAAAGTGTTATTGGTCATGCTTGTCTTGCTGCCTGCTTTCAACTGTTGAGTCTTATCACATGCACATAAAGGAGCCCTAAGTACAAACAAGGTGGTAAGGAAAATGGCATTCACTGGGGAACACAGAATGCTTTATTCAGGACCTCTGTTGGGATTTGCTCTTAAATTATGATTATATCTTTAGGTACTTTATAAACTTACTTTCTGCCTATTACTGAAACACAGAAAGCATTTCTCTCTAGGAGGGGTAGCTCATAAAAGTGCTTAGGTTTTACATTACTAGGATTTCCTAAATTATGCAACAAATAAAGAAGAAGTTGTACACAACCCCTGAAGTCCTTACTTCTTGGAGAAGACTGTGTATGCAGTATGTATGTGAGAAAAGTAACATCTGATACATTTTTGCTGAGAGTTTAAATTACAAATTAATGTGAAAGAACAAGAAACTTCTGAAAGGAAAAATTCAGATCTCGTGAATAAGAAATTAGAAGGGTTTAAAAAACAATCCCTGCTGATTCTGTCTGGCACAACTCTTAATGGGTTGCAGCTTTAACTTTACAGACTACGACAAATGCCTTGCACTACTTCTGAAGTCTGTCTGTGTGGACACAGCTGCCTCCACTCCTATAACCTCCTTCATCTTAATTCCAGCAGCAGCCTCTAAAGTGACATATAATGAAACAAGAAGTTGCATCCCTCACATCTTGTGAAATCAAAACAAAAACTACGGTGGATATTGAGCTTCTCTGTCAGGAGCATTATAAAAACAAAGCAGCAAGTTCTGACCTTCCCGTTATGTATTTGTCACACAAAACTTTTTCTATATTAGGCATTTTGGTGCTGCTGCTGTTTAATTACTGTTACCACTATAATATACTGGAGACCTTAGACATCCCTTACACTTATGCTTTGCAAAAGCAGGAAATACAAAAGTGACTTGAAGAGTAAAGGTTCTGCAATTTAGGTAAAATAAAAGACAACAGGTGGATGCAGATGAAGTGCAAGGAATTCATAAAACACTATTAGAACTAGAGGCTGCAAACAGAGGGTTTTAGCTCCTACTTCTTGTTGTAAGAACGGGAACAGAAAGACAACAGGGAAGCTTTGTAGACATTTCCAAGGAGCTCCAGTTAGAAGGTGCATTGCCTGAAAGCCAGGGTCACATTTGTAGATTTACAAAGGGTTGAAGCAGCAAAGGAAAGTATCTGAGAAGTGATCTGTTGCAAACTACCCTTAGAAAATGTGAGTGGTAATCGGGACAATATTTTGAAGGACATATTGAAGGAACACTTAAGAGATACCAGGAGGGTGTGGAAAACAGAAACAGGAAAGGATGGATTCATAATTTAAAAGAATATTGATGACCATATTGAAATAAGCTAGCAGGTCAGGGCTGGTACTATAGAGTCAGGTTCAGAGTTTTTGCTAAGGAGAGAGATTTCCCAGGGTCAAAGGGGAATAAAGGGGGAGGGGGCAGAGTCCAGCAGGGACAGACAAAAGTTTCACTCATCAGACCACAGGTCAGACTAACGTACTATCTTACCCCTGGCAGTTTTAAGTTATAGGTAAATAGAGTGCATATAGCAGTACCATAAAACTCTATGACTGCAGAGACAGTAACGATTTCTAGAACCAGACGTTGCATTCACACAGTTACATTTTACAGCCCCTGATGGACTTAAAATCTACATGCAGTCTTCCATTACTAAAGACCCTCTTTTAGCAACCAAACTTAATACACAAGTGAGGGCATAGTGACATGAAAATGGTTCTCCCTCTGCAAGTCAATTGATTAGAAGTGTGGCTCTAATTGCGTAAAATTGTTCATGTAATCTGAAAGCAGCAAACAGGCTCATAGTATATTTTATGAAGCGTGTGGGAAAAATTCTTCTTTTCTAATTTTCTTCTTTTTAATGTAAAATTCTTATTTTTAATGTTATTAACATAAGTAAAAAAGACAGTTTTGATTAAGAAAAATGGTTGACTTAAGAATAAAGATCAAACCAGTCAATTCAAACCAAACCTGGATACTTTGGCAAAGCTGGGAGTACTTGGATCTGTGTTTGTATTTAATTTCATATGAGCCAGCCACAACATTTAAATCCCAATTCATACCAGAATTATAACAGCCTTGGAGGATAGTCAGATGGAACAGTCTGGCATGAATCAATGGGTAGTTTTCAAATGGTATGAAATTTGCTGTTAGTTGGGACTTTTCCGTACTTGTGAGACAATGAATGCTGCTTCTTGAGATGTTATGTGATTATTTTTTTTAAAGCTTCTCTTTCCAAGAAAGAGTAATATATATAGCACAAGGAAATGCACAGTGCTTTTCACTGGGTTGGAACTCGGTTTCTAAAAAACCTTTACTTGGATCTGTGCCTTTATTTCTGTCACACATTCAGGAATTATGTCCAGGTAGGAAATTTATGTCTCTAGGGTATCATAAAACATGTTATCTTCTCAGTTTCACGTGCTAAATATAAGCTGTACTTGTAATTATGAACACATAGCTGCAATATGTATTTATATATCAAGGGACATAGTACGAGCACTTTAATCCTGAGTATTACGCACACTGTCCAAATTCATACTGGAATAGGTGCATGTATAGCCTTCTCCATCTGTTAGGGCCACGTGCAGCCCAGCACACTGTTTCTATGTAGGGAGAGGCCCAGGGTATGTGCTGTCCCTTCTTCCAGTGGTGCCCATATGGTTGAGGTCCCATGCACAGGAGCTTGGACAGGGACACGAGGGGAAATCAGGGGATGTTCAACACAGTCAGAGTAGGAGTCTTGGGCAGGGAATATTAACAGTCATAGAATCATAGTATATTTCAAGTTGGAAGGGACCCAGGAGGATCAAGCCCAACCCCCTGCTTCTTACAGCACCACCTAAAACTAAATTCTGTGATAAACCTATCACCTGGAATATATTGTAAAAAATTGCACAGAAGCCTTTTTCTAACTCATCTTTTTTTCATGACTAAATCCTTGCTCTACAGGATTGTCAGTCTCTGTGTGAGATCACAGAAAGCTGTCTCGACCTCTCAAGTCCATAGTGGTGGAGTTAGCCCTTTCCAGATCACAGATGTAGGAACAAAGATGTGCTCAGAGAGGGGCATACACTACTGTCTCAGAGCTGCCTGGAAATTTTTGAACTTTTGGGGGGGGTTTTTGGTCAGAAAATGTGTATTTGTCAAAACACGTTGATATGAAAATGTATGAGCTACTGCTCTGTGGCAATTCACATGTCATCTTCTAGGATTGCTTTTTTTTAATAGAACTTATGGTTCTACAGAATTAGTTTCTGATTAATATTTTTTGTGTGTGTTCTCATGTATGTGTGGTACAGGAGAAATTGTTATTAAGTCTAACTATCTCCCCAACACCACAAGAAGAAAATGAGCATAGCAGAATTCATCTTCAGTTACTATTTATGAGTTGCAATTATCAGCATTCCCCCCGTCCCCCAAGTGAATCAGTGCTGCAAGGCAGGCCTGTAGCTGTGGTTATAGCACTATGACTACAGCCTACACAGACACAATTTGCTCACGCACACAGGCTCACTCCATATCCTCTGTCAACAAGTCATTTCAGGTGGTACCTTTTGACGCAATGAACAGTATTAAGCTGAAAAACACTTTTCCCACCAATAACTATCTGAGTCTAAAAGTGGTGACTCCAAATGCAAAAATTAATTCCTCAGTTTAACTAACTGGCTGTTGAGATTATGCTGCCAACACTGTAATGCACCAACTACAGTTGTCTTATCATCTCTACTTCACCTGTAGGCCTGAGTGTCAGCCATGTCTGGGATCTCTTCCATAGCAGCTAAGGTCTCTGTGAACATGAAATTCTCGGACGTGACAATTCACTCCAAACACTCTGGTTTTCTTAACAGATAACTCTGCTTTAGAGCAACTGCTTACTTCCCCAAGCCTCAGGGGCAATCAGGAGCAAAAAGGGAGAAGACCCAGTACAGGAGACAGAAAGACCAGTAAGGGAAATGTTTGTAAAATAATTCACCATTGAGAAGGAGTATGCTAAGAATGCACATTGTGTGTTTAAGTTTAAAGATGATTTGACTCCCACAGTTTGTGCCTTAGCCAAAGAAATGGAAATACGCAAGTTCACCTCTGAGTGAGGACAATCCATGACAGTGTCTCAGTTAAGCTTTTTATTCAAAATAAAAAGGTACAAGTACATAAGCTGATAAGCTTTTATATGAGTTTTTTGTACTCTGGGTTCTTTAGAGAGTCATCTTTATGTAAAAAGAAGAAAATAAAAAAGCTTTTCAGAGCACGTGTAGCTGAAATCATTCTATTAATCTGAATCAATTAGATTTAAAAAGAAATGATGGGCTCATTATATGAGGTTTAGCATTATCACATTGATGGTAGACCGATGCATGGGGTTTCAGCTGCATTATCTAAATGTAGTGCCTGGTTCATGGATTTTCAGAAGCTGTAAGAGATCTCTCTAAAGGACAACAAAGAAATGGGAAAGAAGGGGATTTGCTTCAACTGAAATAAATGCAAATGGCATCTCCATTTCATTCGCAGCAATCTGTCACCTTTTCTTTTCTGTTTCACACCAAAAAATGCGAGATAATAGGGAAATAGTAATGGTATAAGTGGACAGAATCTGACCAATAAAATGTTTACCATTCCAGCATGATGCCTGCAGATGCAATGAAATTGAAATTGGAAAGGTGTTAGAATTGCTGCCGGTTTCTATTCATTTGAATGGCAGCAACCCAGAATTCTGTTTTATGGTTGCATGTAGAGGGTCAACCCATTATCTTTCTTTCTTCCTGGGATCAAACAGCATTTTTGTGAGGATTAGATCTCTGTGGCACACTGAAGTGGAACCAATGTGCAGAGGTTTGAATGTTGAACCTATTTCAAAATTGAACTGCTTTACAAATAGTTAGTTGACTTAAAAATTGAACTTCAAAATATTAAATAGATTTTTTAAAGTTCAAAACATATTCTGTTTAAAAAATTATCATGTATAAACCCATCTACGATCCAGAAAAGTCACAAACATAAATATTATGAGCACTGGGACAAATTGAGGTAGCTAAGCATTAGGCATGTTTTTTCCCCCCATTTTCCGTCTATATGGTGAGAAATGTATAATCTGTGGACTTAGGGGAGGGGGTAGTGAAGGGGGACAGGAATTGGGGGGGGAAAAGAGAGGTAAAGGAGTAAAACTGCATTATGCAAGGTAAGTACACACTGCTTTTCAATGGCGCTGTCTCACATGACATCCTTCTCTCTAAGTTGGAGAGACATCAATTTGATAAGTGGACCACTCGGTGGATAAAGAACTGGCTGGATGGCCACACGCAAAGAGTAGTGCTCAATGGCTCAATGTCCAGATGGAGACCAGTAACGAGTGGTGTCCCCCAGGGATCAGTGTTGGGACCGGTCTTGTTCAACATCTTTGTGGGTGACATGGACAGTGGGATTGAGGGCGCCCTCAGCAAGTTTGCCCATGACACCAAGCTGCGTGGTTCGGTTGATAAGTTGGAGGGAAGGCATGCCATCCAGAGGGACCTTGACACGCTTGTGAGGTGGGCTGATGCCAACCTAATGCAGTTTAACCATGCCAAGGGCAAGGTCCTATACGTGGGTCGGAGCAATCCCAGGCACAGCTACAGGTTGGGCAGGGAAGAGATTCAGGGCAGCCCAAGGAGAAGGACGTGGGGGTGATGGTCGATGAAAAAATGAACATGAGCCGGCAGTGTGTGCTTGCAGCCCAGAAAGCCAACCATATCCTGGGCTGCATCAAAAGGAGCGTGACCAGCAGGTCGAGGGAGGTGATCCTGCCCCTTTACTCTGCTCTCGTGAGACCTCACTTGGAGTATTGTGTGCAGTTCTGGTGTCCTCAACATAAAAAGGACATGGAACTGTTGGAACAAGTGCAGAGGAGGGCCACGAGGATGATCAGGCGACTGGAGCACCTCCCGTATGAAGATAGGCTGAGAAAATTGGGGCTGTTCAGCCTGGAGAAGAGAAGGCTGCGTGGAGACGTCATAGCAGCCTTCCAGTACCTGAAGGGGGCCTATAGGGATGCTGGGGAGGGACTCTTCATTAGGGACTGTGGTGAGAGGACAAGGGGTAACGGGTTCAAACTTAAACAGGGGAAGTTTAGATTGGATATGAGGAAGAAATTCTTTACTGTAACGGTGGTGAGGCTCTGGAATGGATTGCCCAGGGAAGTTGTGAATGCTTCATCCCTGGCGGCGTTCAAGGTGGGGTTGGACATAGCCTTGGGTGGCATGGTTTAGTGGGAGGTGTCCCTGCCCATGGCAGGGGGGTTGGAACTAGATGATCTTAAGGTCCTTTCCAACCCTGACTTTTCTATGATTCTATGATTCTATGATTTGAAGGAAAAGACTTAGAAAAGTGTACTATGTATATCCACTAAACCCAGGAAAAGATGGTACTGGATAATTATATGTACTTCTTAATATAAAGATGCACTTTGTTTATTTGAAGAGAATAATTTCTTCATCAAGGTTATAGCAATTATTAATATAATCAAAGAAACAAAAGCTTGTAGCACAGTAGTATTGATTTGCTTCAGTTTTAGGAAAGAACGCAAATGTTTATTTACTACCTTTTTACTCTACTCACAGTTCTCACAAGAAGGAAGCAGACAGCAACTCTGAAAACAAGTAAATACAGTCTGTAGTAGAGAATCCATGAAGAGTCTCAGGAAAAGAAGAGTAAGCTAACTCAGAAATAATTTTTAACTTTTATTTCTTACCTAGCTATTATGACCCTGCTCTGGAACCTTTGCCACACAGAAAAATCAGGGGGTGCATGAATATTTCCACATGGAAATCTAAAGGACTCTATAGAAATGCAAGAGGCTACTTACAAGTAAAGTTTCAATGTAAGAACCTTAGCGTAATCAAGTATCACTTGATAATCATAGAATAATTAGATTAAATAGTCATTGAACATTAGTCAACTAACTCACAGACCAAATGGATCTGCTTCAGCACCTGACCTACAGATTAGGCTTTTTTAAGTCAGTGTCCAATACAATCCACAATTTGAGAAATGCTTTCCGCAGCACAGCTAACCTATAGCCCACAAGATGATTTGTAAGAATAGATCTTTAACAATTTTTATATGCTCAGTTATTTTTCTGCAGTTAAACACAAAGACCAATCTATTTAAACAGACTGAACTGAGCACTGATAAATTGTGAAAAATAGATAGAATGGTCTGTATGGCATGTCAGTAGAGAACATAGACGATGAGATAGAAAATGGTGCAGTCAATACAGATGATTATGAATCACTGTAAGAGAGAGTAAGAAACCCAGTCTTTAAAATAATCAATTTTGATAGTTATGTTTCTTTCTTTAAATTTTAATTCTTAAATTTCTAAATCTTAATTCCCAAGTTCGGGCAAGAACCCCTGTTCTCTTCCGCAGTTACGTAAAGCAATGAAAGAAAACACAGTACATACCTCTGTATTAGACCACAGCCTTTGTCCTGGACATTTCCTGTGTTTCTCTAGCGACTGATTCTAACCATCCAAAAAAGAGTGTTCAAGTATTTCAATGTACCCTCCTTAGAAGCTGCTCTTTCATGATCACAATGAATATAACGCTAATTTTTCTAACAAAGAACAAGGATAATTTTTGTACTCGGTAGTGTACAGGCTATAGTTAAAAGATAAAATGATAGAACTTTGTATTGTTTTCAAATTTGTCTGCAAGATGACATACTTTTAACAACATGTCAGTCCTTTTTATTAATGCAGTTTATTAAAGTTGAGTTACAGCAGCACTTGCCCAAGGTTTAATATACTCAGAACTAGTAAAACCACAAAACAAAGAACCTTTATTTACAAAAAGCAAGATAATGTAGAGGAATGATCATAAAGTTTAAGTATTTCCCTTCCTGTATTTAAAGATACGTTAAGAGCTATTCGCACTGTCCATTTGTGGAGAGGTATTCTTGAGGAATAAATGAGATACATCATTATGCGAAGGCTGAGCTGCCTTTTTATTACTAAGACAGACAACCTAATTCATCTAACAATTTTTTTTTTTCTGAAAAAAATAGTGAAGCATGTCACTCAGCAGAGCAAGTTCGTTACTAAATTTTGAACATCTGGAACAAGAACTTAGCCCAATTTTTGATCATTAGTATCTAATGTAGGAATTAAATTCAGAATTTTTTAATTAAACACCAACTCAGCAGGCTACCTTATGAAATGCAGCAGCTACTAGATCATAAAACATCATCCCAAAAAATATGAGCCTGTCATCATTATTAAAAATAGATCTTTATGAAGAATTTTGAAGAAATGCTGCTGGCATTGGTGGACAAATTAATCCAACTAAGCATCACACAACTTAATAGCAAACCGTGAGCGCACATTCACCAATGCAACTGACAAAACACCAGAGATTATTTTCGTCAATTTGCTCTGCTTAATCAAACTTTGGAAGTACAAAACCAAGAGGAAAACAGGTCTCCACAGTGCAATCCCTAAGCAAACTGCTGTTGACCATTGGTATTACATCACTAGCTCTGATGAACAAGAACAGCCTTGGTGAACCAACTCAATATGGAATCTTTGCAACTATTAAGCTTTTCTGAATGCTTAGTTTTCTTAAGTTTCTCTCTCTAGAAAGGAAAGTCTTACTGGTATTTACTTTTTTATAAAAGATATTAACTCAATATCTTGTATTTGGAATTTATATCTAGGGGAGGGAAGAAGGGTGGTTGTTTGGTTTTAATCTATGCATCAAGAAATATATCAGGCAGAAGAATTGCAGCGTAAATTGTGCTTTGAACACCTCTTAAAGTAACTGTTAATTTACTGATGGTGCTCTGCTGTCGCAGGCTTTAGGACATAATTAGGCTTGACTTCATGCTCTATAGGTGGGCAAAACTCCTGCTGAAATTTGCTTCAGTTCAGCCTCCTAGACAGAACTGATTTACTGCTGATACAAGACATGAAGACAATGAAGTGTGAGCTTTACTTCTTCAGCCTTCCTAGAAGATAGAAAAAACACAACTGTTTCCCATACTTGTATTAGATGAATACCACAAAGAGAAAGGAAACCTGGATAAGGAGAAAAAAGTGTTAGTAAAGAACAAAATTAATAGCTAGACCACAGCTTTTTAAATAGAGATTATATGATGATTATTAACTGTCTGATAACTGAGGTTCTAAAAACTACATCCAGCAGGATTCATGAAGAGAAGAAACATAACTTGTTCAAAATGTGTGCTTAAAATGCTGGTTTGTGGGAATGTAAAACGTGTTTGCATAGGATAGTGGCAGATTGGATTTAAGAACCATACTTAAGTGCTTAAAAGCAGGTTTGAGAAAAAGCATGAGGAAACACTGATCTACCTTTATTGGATTGGTAGACATCCAATGAATAGAATAGCTTGCACTTATCTTTGCAAATAAATAGATAAGACAAACACAGTCATATGGCTAAATCCCCTTCTGCTTTAAGTACTGCATCCCCAAAGTTCAGCTGACTAGCAATTATGAAGAGTTTATATCTCAGCAAGCTTTACATTTTAAGAAAGAGCAAGGCCATAGCTTTGCAGTTAACCAAATTAATGCAGTGAGAATGAACTACAAATCTGCAATAAATTCAGACAGTTCTGTCAGAGGGCACATCTTGAACATGGTATCAGGTCTCACATTACAGATTACCCTAAAATGTTGAAAGTAACTGTGCAAAATATATAAACAATCCTAAACCTAAACAGTCTTTCCCACCACAATATAAACTTGCTAACAAATTGAAAAGGAACACCACAATCACAATCTGTCCAGGGACTAAATGAAAAAGCTTGTAGTAATGAACTAGCTAATTCCTTTCAGTAGATTCACTGTTCTCTGTAACAGGGTCTCCTCCTTCATGTTGTGTATTCTACTTTTAGAAAGAAAACCTGAAACCTTGCCTGGGAAATCGATGAAAATCAAAACTGTTACCTTCATGCATGGGTGTGTGTTTGACACTTGTCATGGGTTCAGCAGTAGCAATCATTTTTCTCCATCTTGGTAGCTGGTGCAGCACTGTGTTTTTGACTTTGGACCTGGGAACAGCACTGATAACACCGATGTTTTCAGTTACTGCTTAGTAATGTTTAGTCTGACCAAGGACTTTCTGACCTTCATGCTCTGCTAGGGAGGAGGGGAAGCCAGGAGGAAGCAGGGACAGGACATCTGACCCAAACTGACCAAAGAGGTATTCCATACCACAGCACATCATGCCCAGGATGTAAATCTGGGGGCAGGAACCCGGAAGAGTGGGTTCACAGCTCGGTCGTCTGGTGGTGAGCGGTTGTATTCTCTTCCCTTGTATTTCCCTTCTCATTGTTATTATTGATGGTAGCAGTAGTGGTTTGTGTTATACCTTAGTTACTGGACTGTTCTTATCTCAACCCATGGGAGTTACATTCTTTCGATTGTCCTCCCCATCCCTCTGTGAGCCGGGGGGGGGGAGGACTGGGAAGAAAAAGGGGGGAGTCTGTAAGCGAACTGCATGAGAGGCTTAAACCAGGACAACACTCCACTGCAAAGTCTCTTCTCTCTTCTAAAAAGCGTTGTGGTATGGCCTGTCTCAATTAGACCTCATCCCTCCCCTAAACACATTAATGTTTTTGTCTGGCAACGTGCAAAGGAGGGCAAGCTGCTGGTTCTTCTGTGTGAAGCAATTTAAAATCCCATCAAGCCTGACCACCCTTTAGCAAATAGGGAACAAAGAGATTCATTGTGGGTATCCTTCTCTGTTTGCCAAGCAGATGGGAAACACCATCCAATAATCAATTGCTGCAATTTATTGATAAATGAGATCTAGTTCCTCTTAACCCTTTTTCTCCCCTCCAACACTTGGGTTTTCTCCCTCCTCCCTTTCACTTTGTGTCAGATGAAGAGTATTACTGACTTTCATTGGTTTGCATCTGTCCCACTGAAAGGACTGCCTTCTAATGGGCATATGTATTTATTTAAAGTTACATCACTACAAAATCTGGCTCAGGATCATAGAACACCACAATGGATTTCTGCACTCATGTCTTAAGAAAATAACTTTTATGAAGAGAATAAAATCTTGGCTCCCACTGAAGACATGTGAAAGCATAAAAGCTAGATGTAAAATAGTATCTTCAGTTATAGTTCTGTGGAGCACAATACCCACCAGTAAACAACACCCATAAGGGGATCAGGAATCCTGGCCTAAAGTAGCCTTAAAAGAAAAAGAATTAAAAAAAAAAACAAAACAAAACCAAAAACAAACAAACAAACAAAAAAAAAACCCAAGAAACACCCCCCACCCCACCCCCACCCCCCCCCCAAACCAACCAACCAACCAATCAACCAAAAAAAAAAAAAAAAAAAACTAAAATTAAAAAAAAAAAAATTAGTCATTGGGCTGATGACCTTCTGGTCAAGACTCAGACTGAATTCATTCTCACCAAATCCAATGCAGGGTACAGAAGAAAACTCTCTAAATTCTTAAAAGACATAGAAGCCATTTGGACAAGTAGATAATGTAGAATCTATAGCAAATGTGAAACACAGGCTTTCCATCAACTGTGATTGGTATCACTTGAGCAAGCACAGGCCTGCAGACCACATGCTGTATATTCTTGCTTATCTATCTTGTTGGTTTTTTTTTTCCTTGGTGAAGCTGTGAAATGGCCCTCCAGACAGACTGCTCTGTAATTTTTACTTCATAAGAAATTTACAGTTTCATATCTTTCCTAATGTGATTACCTGAATCATTTACATTTCAGGATATAACTTGAGCATCAATCACTCTGACTGACTCACAAGCAAGAGCACACAGAAGGGTTCAAGATGAATATGAAAGTGGTTTTATTATTAGGAGTTCATTTTTATAGATCTTGACATTTATTGACATGAAATCAGAGGCAGGCTAAAAGTCTTGTTTGCTGTGCAAATTTTCTTTTGTACTACACAAGACCTGGAAACAATTCTGTTAGAATCATGTTCTTCTACATTTCCTTAGTGTTACTTGACTTAAATAAGACTTCCATACAGGTGCATGCACGTGTATGTATACATTCATGTGCATTCCTGTGTCTGACTGGGAAGAAAACCGAGTCAGTTTCTGACTATTTCAATAGCCAACAACAAAGACAGAGTTCACCCACTTCCATTCATTTGAACATCATAAGCCTCTCTTTAGATTTATGTCCCATGTCTGCAACCAAACAAGAATAATCTTGTTATTTCTTATATGAAACTGTTTACAAGAGAAATAGTGGTGAACAGAGTATATTTTCAGATTCCCACTTACTAATGCAAGTATAGTTCTAAAACTATACCTGTCATCAACAGTTGCTATTAACAAAGCCCAAAAAGTTATAGACGCTTTCTACTCATACGGAAAAATTTTCACCAGTTTGCAGAATACTGCTATAGGAAAAGATCATGCAATCACATTCAGTCTATTTATTTGAAGTCCAAATATATCACTTGACTAAATGTGTCTAGAAAAATGGATTATGACAGCACTTTCAACCCAGATTTTGCAAGTAATTGAAGAGGAGAAAGTAGATAAATTAGGCAGATCTGAGCACATATCTATCCTCATAGCTAGTTATAGGTAGATTTTCTCAGCAGTTATTTTTGAAGGAGATAAACACAACAGACTTCAAAAAGAAGAAAAAAGGCAGGTTCTTTGCATGTGCCATATTTGAAGAAAGGTGGGTAGAAGAATTGATTCCATTTACAATTATTATTTTCCATGTTCTCATTCAGGACTTCCCTTTTTAGAGCCCAAAATAGTACGTAATTATGTAATTTGGGTAAAAGTGTCTAATCGCTATTACAACAATATTTCTGTCCAACTTTCCAATATTTCTTTATGATGGCCCACAACTACATATCAGACTGAAAAGGAAATACAGAAAAGAAAATGTGAAAAGGAAATGCATTTCTTAGGTATTTTCTTAACCTTAATTAGTCTTCGCTTATTACATTAACTCATATATCTTTCTTTGGTTTGTTTTGGTTTTGGGTTTTGTTTTGTTTTTTGCTTTTTTTTTTTTTGGGGGGGGGGGGGGTTGAGTGAAGATAGACCTAGAGTTACTAAACAATAAGATTTGGTTAAAAATAGTGGTGACTCTTTCTGCTGACAAACTGCAAACTGAAGTACCGAGTAGCATCAACTGGGGAAAAAAAATATTTTGGAACAAAGAAAGCATTACAAAATAAAGTGTCAAATATTAAGCAGAGAAGTGAGCTTAAAATTTCATTTCATGATCAAATAATTTTAGCAGAAGACTAAACCTAAATGTTTTTATGAGCATAATTTGTCTGTCTTCAGAAATTCTTCTAAGAATTATAAAGAATCAATCATATGTGTGTTTATATGCACAGTGTTTATGTATTTCTAAAAGTCGCCTCTGCCTTTTACAGTGCTATGTAACCCTCATTGTCCTCTCCATCAACTCCTCAGGGTAGTGTCCTACTGAAGGAACTGTGAAAGGTTTGAGGACATTTTTGCATTTTGAGGTCATGGCAATTTGGACACAAGAGTTCTATTTAAAAGAAGCCAAAGTGCACAACAGATATAAGCAGGGGGAGAATGCAAAGAAGCAAAGAGAAACTGGAGAGAAAAAGCAGAGTAAAAGAACAGCAAAAAGATAAAATAAAATGGAAAAATGCTGAAATAGATAATAGTAGGAAAGGAATGCATGTTTCTGATACAATAAGTGTAATAATCTAGAACATGGCTACCAAAGAGAAGAACCAGCAGAGCTGTTCAAAATTGCAGAAGAGAGACTTAGTACAATTTTCTAGAAAGAAACTCTCTGGTTCCTCCCTCTCACCACTCTAGAGGAGGCTTAGCTCAGCATGGCTGCACGTTAAGAGTCAGAAAACCAGTAACACTACCAGTGATACTCAGACATTCCCATTGTATGAAATCTGCCAACTAAGGCATCTAATAGAAGATGTATATTAGCATTTTTCTCTACAAGGACAGAACATATTTGCATCCAGTGTAACAGCAGCTTTACAAACCTTATTCCTATAGTTTCTTCTGTAAGGTGGGATTATATACAACCACTGACAATTAGACTTCAAGTATAAAAGCATTCCGCCTTGTCACCATCAGGATAAAATTCCTCATGCATCATATAATTTACCATTCAGCATCATCATAGATCTTCACATTTACTGAGATTTTATTATGTGAAAGAAAAAGTAGAAAAGCATGATAAAAATAAAATAACATACTTGGGATGTTTACATTTCAAACCTTAGAACCAAGAAACATGAAAAGATAAATTAATTTCAATCTTTGCTCCCTTAAAGATCAGTTTACAGCATTAATTTTATAGATGCACTATGTATCATAAGATGTAGGTGTACATTGACAACTGATAATTTTGTGAAGCTAACTGGGTAAGCATGTTAATAACTTTTTGTGGAGAGCTATTTGGCTGTGAATGGGCATGTGAGCAATCCAGACAACTGCTTGACAATTGTAAGGTAGTGACCCGCAGGCACCGAGGCCTCGCCTGAGGGTTACTAAAGTTCGTGTACGTGCAGAAGCCTTGGGAAAAGTTAGCACGGAAAACTACTGAGAGAGATACGCAGAGAAGGAATGTTAACTGTAACCTTGAAGCATATGCTGTCATAGTTAACCAATCATTAAGCTGTTACTGAGTGAATCCTGTTTGGTATTTAGCCGTGTGAACAATACATGTATCCAATTAGACTTGTGTGTGTTAATGATAGACAAGTAGAGTGCCTATATATACTGAGCTATCTGCGCAATAAACTTTGGCACAGCCTGATCATATTGGTCTGTGTGCTGTGTCCGGGACTTCTGCGTCAACAAGTGGCGCCCGAACAGGGACCCTCAGATCGGCGTTGGATAAAACCGACGAGACCGACAGGAAGGAGGGGGCAGAAGCCGGTCGATATCGGGTGCTGCCCCGGCACTCGGAAGTCGCTAGCGCAAAAAGTTTGGGAATCTCGCCCTGATCAGGTGAGCGGCCGGGGAGGAGAGGGGGTCCACACTGACCAAGGAAGAGTCAGAAGTGGTGAAGCTCCTCCAACACATTCTCTCTATGAGAGCAGCGATTTATGATGAGCCTGCCTTGAAGGCTTTGCTGTATGGAGCAAAGGGAAAGGATTTAATCCCCTCAGTGGATGCTGCCTTTCAAATCGCAACTTGGGAAAAAATAGGAGCAACGCTGTGGGAAGAGGTAAGTAAGGGATCCAAGGAGGCAAGTTAATACCCCACTGTGTGGAGACTAATTACTGACTCTTTAAAAAATAAACGATGGATGGGCCAGGGGATACGAATTTGCATCTTCCTTTATCACTTTCGCCGCCCCTGGCCTCCCTCCCCCCAGAGCCCGATCCTCAAGATCGTCAAGGTTGGGACAAATGGACGGGATTGTTAGATGAGAAAGTACAGACACTTCATGACGGACTTACAAATTTACAGCTCTCCGACACGGCTAAGTCAAAGAATGAGATAGTGGAGCCCAAACCCCCCCACCACCACCCCCCCACCCCTCCGAACCTCCACCAGTTGCTGCCGCGGCTGTGAAGGCTGAGGATGGCGATGAAGGCAATCCTTTTGCCCCAGACCCTGTTAATCCCGAGAAAAAGCCTACTCTCAGATCACCTGAAACCTACAGGAGAAAAATGTTTTAATTGCACTTGATAACACTGAAACTCCAGAACACGTTAATGAGGAGCCTGTGCATTTTCATCAGACTGTTGTTGCTGCTCCTGAGATTCTGATGCCTGATAATTCTGATGCTGACCTGGATAGTCCTTTTGACCCGAGACCTGTTCATCCAGAAAAGAAGCCTGATTTAGATCCCCCAGATCCCCATGATAAATGGGCAGTTATAAAGGGAAAAGTAAGATGGGTGGGGGAATGCAGATGTATTGTGGGCTTATAGTCTCTCTGTGATATTCATGTACTAAAAGTTAGCAAATGTAACTACGTCTGTGTTTCTATCGACCCTTGCAGACCTTTATAGATACTGTTGGCCACTTCTCCCGATGTAGGCTGGCCACCTGCATTGGAATGAGTGTGCATTTTGATCAGTACAAAAGCCCAAGCCTCATGCAATGTGAGGGAGGCAGAGCCTCTGCGGGGACGCCCGCTGAGATTGAGCCTGCCACCTTGCACTGCGATGATGCTGCTTGGAGCTGGTTTCCTGATTGTCTTCACAGGGTCATTGCAACTACGTTTTGTACGTGTAACCATGTAGTGGGAGTAATGATTGTCTGCATTTTGTGTTTCACATATTGTAGTTGTGTGGAGTGTGTTTGTGGGATCCCATGAATGTGTGTGTATGTGTGTGTCTGTTGAGGGCAGACAGTGTTCTGTGTATTTTTTGTTATTGGGTTAATGTAAAAGTTTTTAATGGGTAGCAGATTAACATTTTGGGCAAGAAAGGGTTAATAGAAAAGTGGTGCTCCCTGCAGAGATTTATGGCTGCTGCTCAGCAGGCTGGCAGCTGTAGCAGCTGCTGGGCAGGCAGGCCTTTGTAGCTGCTGCTGAGCAGTCCTGCTTAGTGTGTTTAAGTTAACCTAGGGGAGAATCCAAGCTTTACCAACCTCCACCCAAACAGCACCAGGGTGGCAGAGACAGAAAAGAAAAGGAAAAAAAAAAAAAAAAAAAAAAAAAAAAAAAAAAAAAAAAAAAAAAAAAAAAAAAAAAGGTAATGACGCAGCAAACTCCTTGACTGTTAACACGGTGCAGTTTGCTTCTGCATCTGCTTCACATTCCTGTTTCATCAGAATGCCTTTGCTTTAAGGAATCATTTTTAACCTGACTTACTTCTCAAGAGCTGATAACATGGGGAAAGGGATATATTTGTGTTCTACCTACAGGTCCATGGAGGCTGCCTGCAAAGTTTCTCAAGCCTTGCCATGAGCTGGACAGATGAGCAGAAAAACCCAATGCCTTAGCTACAGGAGCTTGAATATATGTGCATGTAAAGTAGCTCTTATTAGAGGCTGTGATTTTGTGTATAACACCACCTGTACTTACTAGCCAGTTGCTAATAAGAAACTACGCCTTGTATTGTATGGATTTGTCACTTGTAAAAGAGATGTTAGCGCATGCAAATTTGCAGCAGCTGCCAGAAGATGATAAGGCAAAACCCGCAGAAGTTAAGCTAACAGGAAGAGGTTATATGTTTGCTTACAGATCAAGGCATTCGGTGGATACCGGCTCGGTGGATACGGCCTGGCGAAACTCAGCAGAAAGCATCTCGTCTACAGCAGAAGATGTCAGTGATGATTAAGAACCTGTTAGTGGTTAAGCTGTTAATTTTGCTCTTTGTATATAATTCTGTATCTCTGTTACACGAAATTAATCTTAGAAAAAATTTGTGGGTAACATGGGCCAGTGGGAATGGGGTGTCGGAATTTTGTCTTGCTATGGCATCAGCCACAGATCCATTTCAAACATGTCTAATAGGAATACCTGGGTATAATAAGAACAGCTTTAAGGCATTTTCAACCAACAATTGCAGTAAGTCGACAAATGTTGCAAATTGCTCAGCAGAATTGATATCTGGATTAAAAAGAATACTCCCTTGGGATCCACAAGAATTAAATTTAATGGCGTCACAAGCAATTGGGAATGCCTCAAAAGGCTGGACAGAAACCTGCCTAAATTTTGGATGTAAATATGCATCCTGCTCATATTTGATACACTCACCAGATGTCTCACCTAAAGATAATGCTTATTCGTTTAGAGGTGGTTATTGTGGAATAAATGATATGGGTGACACCGTGGAACCCTTTAATGCATGTGGATTTACTCATACACCTTGGTCAGTGCCCCTCCTTTGGAATAACAAATCTGCCAAGGCCCTACCACCAGATGTCTTTTTAATCTGTGGGGATAGGGCATGGCAAGGAATACCAAAAGACATTGTTGGAGGACCATGCTATTTGGGCTCACTGACTATTTTTGCACCAAAGTTTACAGAATTGAGTAATCTTAGTCATATTCTCCGCTCTAGATCTAAGTGATCAATAGGACTCACCCCTGATTGTAATAACAATGTTCAACTACTGAGCAGAGCTGCTCTAGTAGCTCTGTCACTATTTGTCCCTGGAGCAGCTGCAGGAAATGCCCTAAGAACAGCAGCCCAGCTAGCTTGTTGGGCAGAAAAGCAGGCTAATGTAACTACTGCCATTCTCGAAGAATTATTAATGGGTCAAAATAGCTTAAGACACTCCCTCCTGCAAACTGCACAGCCATCGACTTTTTGCTGTTGGCACAGGGTCATGGCTGTGAGGACTTTGAAGGTATGTGTTGTGTGAATCTGTCTGATCACAGTAAGAGCGTTCACAAACAATTGACCTATCTAAAAGGACACTCACAAAAAATCCAACAAGATGTGAATCCTTTAGATGACTGGCTCCGCAACATTTTTTCAGGATGGGGAATAGGGACTTGGATTCAAAATTGGATAATTATTCCTTTGAAGGTTTTAGGCATTATATTACTAATTTTGTTTGCTTGCACCATTGTATTTACTATACTGAAGAAATTTGTAAACAGAATGCTAAATCAAATCTGGATTGCTCAAAAACAAGAAGAGGGTATTGTGGAAGCATTCCTTTCAGTTAACGGACATGTGAGCAATCCAGCCTTTGAATGAGAGAACTCCACTGGTAAGAAATTTCTTTGGCTGATCCCTCACTGCCACTAGCACCTTCAACATGCTGCTGCGCCCTGTAGTATATATATACTGCTAACGTAAATCTGTATGTGCTTTGCCATAGTAGTGACTTGTTACTGAATGAAGCAGGTGAACCTCTGCACTGACAACAAGGTGCCACAACTGACGTTGGCCAAATACCTCCTATCACAGTCAAGGGCAAGACTGGGTTGGCCTCTGTGTTTGCCACCAAGAAGAACCTTTAGCTCCGCTGCTGGCTGCAACCCAGCAGGCGTTGAGTGGTGGGGACACATGCCATGCCAGACCTTGATGTGAGGGATGGCCTCTCCTGTTATCAGAGAACTATACAGGAGAGAAAGGCAGGCCAAGCAGCCTGTGGTTGGCATATGTTGGAGATACGATCTAGTCCAAATTCGCTGCTCAAGTAGGGTCATCTGAAACAGGTAATATATATAAAATAAAAACAAAAACAAAAACAAAAAAAACAAAAACAAAAAAAAAAAAAAAAAAAAAAAAAACAAAAAAAAAAAAAGAGGGAAATGTAAGGATTTTCTTCAAACAGTTTGCAAACGTAATTTGTACAAAAGTTTTTAAATTTGTCTAGTTTTGATTCTCTTTCTGCAATACAGCATTTGTGACATCTAACAGATGATTCCTTGCCCAAACCACCAGTTCTATATAAAGACCTACATGATAATGAGTGGAAAGGACTAGAACCATATCAAGTTATAGAATGTAACAAAGGATGTAATGTGACTGCAAGACTAAAGCAAAGTGTGCAAAATGATTCCAGTGTAAGTTTGTTATGCTGTTTTTAATGGCAATACGTATGTGACTATGTTAATACAAGTAGAAGTAAATTCTTTAAAAATATAGTTTTGTAGAATTGTAAGGCTTTAGATATATTAACAGCTCAAGTAGACAGAGTATGTACTTTAATTAATGAATCTTGTTGTACTTATCTTGATCAGTCTGGAAAGACCTTGAAAGATGTTAAAGAAATTTGGAAGCATGCGAAAGTACTTCATGATGTCTATCAGAACGATAAAATTCCTTGGTTAGATGCCCTTCTTACATCTTGGGACTTTAATGGTTGGCTCACATCTCTGATTAAAGGTATTGGAATGATTTTGGTAGTAATCTTGACCATAGTTATGATTGTACCTTGTATTTTGCAATGTATTCGTGATATGATTGAAAACCTGGTAAAACAGCTTTGGCTCATTCAAGAAAAGAAAAGGGGGAGATGTGGATGATTTCTTGTTAGAGAATGGACATATGCCTGCTCTGAATGAAAGCAAGTATGTGCAGCTGGCCATGTAGCAGGGGTAACTCCTGGTTACCTCTGTGCAGCCGACCGTGGAAAAGAAGCAACTCCCGGACAGTTAATGAAACAAGAATGCAGGCCTGGAAGATAAGAAGGAGCTAAGATAAGAAGGTTGCTGAATTGGACTGCAAATCTTGCTTGCTTACAAAAACCACACTTTAGGTTCTCACAAGTGCAAAAGTTACAAGTGCTCTCGGATTGGAATTGGTTTTAAAAGCTGTTACAAGGTTGGGGTATTGGCAGTTGGCTAGGAGTACTAATCAAACAAGTTTTAACAGTTTTAATGGTATTGATCATTATTGTTTAAATCTTTTGTTGTTTATGGAAGTGTATTGCCAGTATGCTATTTCGTGCTGTGAATCGGGTCTGGATTGCTCAAAAACAAAAAGGGGGATTTGTGGAGAGCTATTTGGCTGTGAATGGGCATGTGAGCAATCCAGACAACTGCTTGACAATTGTAAGGTAGTGACCCGCAGGCACCGAGGCCTCGCCTGAGGGTTACTAAAGTTCGTGTACGTGCAGAAGCCTTGGGAAAAGTTAGCACGGAAAACTACTGAGAGAGATACGCAGAGAAGGAATGTTAACTGTAACCTTGAAGCATATGCTGTCATAGTTAACCAATCATTAAGCTGTTACTGAGTGAATCCTGTTTGGTATTTAGCCGTGTGAACAATACATGTATCCAATTAGACTTGTGTGTGTTAATGATAGACAAGTAGAGTGCCTATATATACTGAGCTATCTGCGCAATAAACTTTGGCACAGCCTGATCATATTGGTCTGTGTGCTGTGTCCGGGACTTCTGCGTCAACAACTTTTGGATGCTTTTGAATGGGACAGATATAAATGTGAAAGATTATAATTTATGTAACTACCGGTAACATTTATCATCTCAAATTAATTTATCAAAATCACTCAGAAATGTTTTGCTCTCCTCCTGTCTCTACTTTCTTTATATTTAGTATCTGCTTGCAAAAGAGGGCTTCGTGAGCAAAAAATGCGAACAAAAAACCTATTCCTAAACAGTCTGTAAATACCTATGCTTGTGTTCATTGGCTGACTCTCACTTCGATTTTTTTGTTTCGTTCCTGTGTTGAGATTTCCATTTTCTTTTCACTTTTTACCCAGAGAGGTACTCCTGAGCTGCAGCCACCATAGCTTCCTTTGTATTTTCTGATAAAATTTGCACAGACATTTTTGAGTCCTCTGAACTTTTTTATCAAGTTTGTCAATTGTCAGCATTTGTATTTCATTCCAATGATGAATGGAGGCATTAGATTTCAGCATTAAAATGTAGTTAGGATTGTAATGAGCATCATTAGGAAGCATAATGGGAATCAGCTCTGGATCTCATTTTAGCATTTTTTTTTTTTATTATTTTTCCTTTCTTTGCTTTATCTTCTTTTCTTGCTAACAGGCAGGTGAAAACTCCACAATGTTTACTTACACACTGTTAAGACAGAAACATTTTCTTATTCAACATTCTTTTAAATCCTGCCTTGTTTTTTTGGAGTCAGAGCTAGAAAGTCCTTGAAAAAGCATCACCACAATCCATTCTAACACACAAACTTCAATTCTAAATTGTGCCTTGTAGCTCAGCTGTATGTCCTTACTGAATATAATTTTTTAAATTAATATGAGCCATCCTTGCACACAAACCTGAATAGATACAATTACTTTTTATAGAAATGAAAAGCTTAAACTCTGAGGTGGCCGTATAGCAAAGAATTGCAAAAATGAAAGAAAAGCCATATTCCAGCTGAGTGACTGGCACGTATTTTACTTTCAATAGTTTGCAAAATATTTGATATACCCCAGCTCAGGCTGCTGTGAAGTACAATACTAACATTAACCAATTGATCCCTCAGGGAATCCTTCCAATTTGTGCATGTGACATTCGATTCTTTATAGATTAAATGTAAATCCTGCATTCTGCAGTTTGATTTGAAACTGCATTAATTTCTTGCTCAAGCATTTTTATTTCTACTAAGACATACTTTGAGAAAGAAAAAATGTTTCTGCAATAAGACTGCCCTCAGAAAGGGCTAATATTTTCAGCTTCTTTGTGCAGATTGTAGACTAAATCAATTAAACACATCTTGGATACTTCATCATTGAAAAGAAAGAAAACAGCGCTAAGGACAAAACCCAAGATAATTGCTAATCAGTAAATCA
The DNA here is from genome assembly GCA_039720435.1 of Amazona ochrocephala. Classification (NCBI taxonomy): domain Eukaryota; kingdom Metazoa; phylum Chordata; class Aves; order Psittaciformes; family Psittacidae; genus Amazona; species Amazona ochrocephala. Next base: position 72,857,595 of record CM077879.1, read on the forward strand.
AAGCACTTTGCAGTTTCTCCCACAGTGTAAATGGGATATTATACACAGATGAAGATCACCATTTATGTAATCCCAACTGTCTAGGAAACAGAAACCTGTAGAAAGCAATGCTATAATGCAGAGAATCCTAAAAGGGCCTTCAGACTAAATCTCGACAATCTACCTAAGAGGCTTTTTGTACTTACAATGTAAACGGGAAAAAAGAAACCAGTAGCAGCCTAGGTGCTGAATAAAAGATACATATTGCTGGAAATATATTGCCAAGGGTGCCAAGATCACTCTACATACACTTGGTCAGTACTAAAGCATCTCCATGAAGGTTATTAACCTGATTTTAGAAATATGAAACTCAACAAAACATCAAGAATGAAAACCAGGGACTGAAACATGCAATTATATCATGGGGCTCACATAATCATAAACCTATTTCCACAGCTGAGTCCTGACATGATCCATGGTCAGCAAATGCTTACAGAAAAAGCAAAGGGAAAAGAAAACCAGACAAAACTAAGTCTGCTCCCTGAAACTGTGTTGGATAAACATAAATCTGTTCTGTTTTTTCCTCCTACACCTTCACTACTTCTTTACATACTAATTTAGCAGGAGGGCCAGGAGACCTCCTTGGATGGATAAGGAGCTGCTGAAGAAAATTCAAAGGAAAAAAGAGGCTTATAAAAGGTGGGAGCAAGGTCAGGCGACCTGGGAAGAATACAGGGATGTTGTTCGGGAAGCTAGGGACCAGGTTAGGAAAGCTAAGGCCCACTTAGAATTAAACTTGGCTAGGGATGTTAAGGATAACAGGAAGGGATTTTATAGCTACATTGCAAATAAAAGACAGGCTAGGGACAATGTGGGTCCTCTCCAGAAGCTATCGGGAGAACTGGCTACCCTGGAATTGGAGAAGGCTGAGGTTCTTAATGACTTATTTGCCTCAGTCTTCACTGGCAAATGCTCTGACCACACCACCCAAGTCTTGGAAGGCAGACACAGGGACAGTGAGAATGAAGACCCTGGGCCCACTGTAGGAGAGGATCTGGTTCAAGACCATCTTAGGAACCTGAATGTATACAAGTCAATGGGACCTGATGAAACCCATCCGCAGATCCTGAAGGAGCTGGCAAATGAAGTTGCTAAGCCACTGTCAATCATATTTGAAAAATCATGGCAGTCAGGTGAAGTTCCTGATGACTGGAAAAAGGGAAATATAACTCCCATTTTTAAGAAGGGGAAAATGGATGAGCTGGGGAATTACAGACCTGTCAGTCTCCTCTGTGCCTGGCAAAATCTTGGAGCGGATTCTCCTAGAAGGCATGCTGAGGCATATGAAAAACAACAAGGTGCTTGGTGACAGCCAGCATGGCTTCACTAAGGTGAAATCCTGCCGGACCAATCTGGCGGCCCTCCATGAAGGCGCCACGGAACTGATGGACAAGGGTAGAGCAGCTAATGTCATCTACCTGGATGTATGCAAAGCTTTTGACACTGTCTCACATGACATGCTTCTCTCTAAGTTGGAGAGATATCAATTTGACAGGTGGACCACTCGGTGGATAAACAACTGGCTGGATGGCCACACGCAAAGAGCAGTGCTTCATGGCTCAATGTCCAGCTGGAGACCAGTAACAAGTGGTGTCCCCCAGGGATCAGTGTTGGGACCGGTCTTGTTCAACATCTTTGTGGGTGACATGGACAGTGGGATTGAGGGTGCCCTCAGCAAGTTTGCCGATGACACCAAGCTCTGTGGTTGGGTTCATACATTGGAGGGAAGGAATGCCATCCAGAGGGACCTTGACACGCTTGTGAGGTAGGCTGATGCCAACCTGATGAAGTTTAACCATGCCAAGTGCAAGGTCCTCCATCTGGGTCGGAGCAATGCCAGGCACAGCTACAGGTTGGGCGGGGAGGAGATTGAGAGCAGCCCTGTGGAGAAGGACTTGGGGGTGTGGGTTGATGAAAAAATGAACATGAGCCGGCAGTGTGCGCTTGCAGCCCAGAAAGCCAACCATATCCTGGGCTGCATCAAAAGGAGTGTGACCAGCAGGTCGAGGGAGGTGCTCCTGCCCCTTTACTCTGCTCTCGTGAGACCTCACTTGGAGTATTGTGTGCAGTTCTGGTGTCCTCAACATAAGAAGGACATGGAACTGTTGGAACAAGTGCAGAGGAGGGCCACGAGGATGATCAGGGGACTGGAGCACCTCCCGTATGAAGATAGGCTGAGAAAATTGGGGCTGTTCAGCCTGGAGAAGAGAAGGCTGCGTGGAGACCTCATAGCAGCGTTCCAATATCTGAAGGGGGCCTATAGGGATGCTGGGGAGGGACTCTTCATGAGGGACTGTGGTGAGAGGACAAGGGGTAATGGGTTCAAACTTAAACAGTGGAAGTTTAGATTGGATCTGAGGAAGAAATTCTTTACTGTAACGGTGGTGAGGCACTGGAATGGGCTGCCCAGGGAAGTTGTGAATCCTTCATCACTGGCGGCGTTCAAGGCGGGGTTGGACAGAGCCTTGGATGGCATGGTTTAGTGGGAGGTGTCCCTGCCCATGGCAGGGGGTTGGAACTAGATGATCTTAAGGTCCTTTCCAACCCTAACTATTCTATGATTCTATGATTCTATGTTATGCCTTACTTTCTGTCCTAACTCATATCTATTTTGCATTACTAAGGCTTCTTTCCATGCTAGCAAGACATTCATCCAAATATGGGCACAATTCTTCCATGAAAAAATAAAAAGAACAAATTGTACAATGAAAAGATTAAATGAAACTGATGGTTTATCACACAGAAGTATACTTCCTCCTGGCCACCTCATTCTGAACCATCAAGGTCATCCGCTATTTTTCACTACTAGCATGTCTCATAACCATTCCCCATTCCAGAATTATATCTTTCTGGCTTAAATTCTAATTGCATAATGAGAGAATTCTGTCCCAAACCTAAACTTATTGGTTCATTTAGAATTCTGTTCATTTGAAATCCAGGCTAATTCCCCATCTTCAGGCTTGCTTGATGGTTTCTTGAATATGAATTGCAGTGAAAAAAAAATATATCATGTGGATAACCATTTTCACATTTGCCATAGACAAAATTACAATGGTTGGGTCACAGCACGTAAAATCAAGTCTGTTAGGAGCTTTGTCCTCTTCTGTACCTTGCAGAGTTGGTGAAAATGTTCATAATCAGCAACTGCAAAATCTGAAACATCATGAGAGATGTGATCTTCGTACCAGCAAACTGAACAACAATTGAGAAATAAAGTATTTCTAAAACTGGTAATCTGAGGGTAAGAGTGATGAATTTGTCTTCTTTAGTAAATGATCCATCATGGTAACACTGTTGAAAGCAACTTTCCTTAATTTTGTGACTTACACTTCATTTATTTCCATTTGTGGTTCCATAACAAAGACAGATTACTGAAAGTATTGCACTTTCTTCCATATGCATAGCTTCAATTTTACCCTTTCATTCACACTAAATGCCCCATCAGGAGTCTGAGAAAGGAATGGATAAGAAAAAAGAAATCTTAATTAAGTCTGCTGCATGACATGGGGTCATGGCCTTGATATTCTCTATACCATCTGCTGGATCCTGTCTAATGCTGTAGGGAAACTCATAAAGAGTGAGTGAGCCAGAGGAAGAGAGAGTTCAGCTCTCTCCTGCATACTGCTTTCCATCTATATGATGCCAAGTGCTTCATAAAGGAAACTTGCATTTTTTTTTTTTTTAAGTTTCCTGGTGTGCTTGCCATCCATGACATTTCACACAAGGTGTAATGGCTTCTCATTTTATAATCTGTCTCTGTGTTACATTTCACAAAAGAAGAATAAACTTGGGTAAATCGTAACATGAAAGTACACAAATTAAAACAGTGAAACATTTTTGCTTAAAGGCAAAGCAAATCTTTCTTAGGATTAATTCTTTAAAATAGCCTTATGTTCTGCACAAACATACTGCATTCTAATTCAGAAACAGACTTTTTAGCTCCACCTTATAAATGGAATAATGGTTCAAACTCTTAAAAAATAGATCTAGGTATTTTAACTCTTCATCCCTACACTATCCATTGTCACTGTCAAATATATTCTGGTCCCAGTGAGATGCAGGAGTTTTTGAGAGGAGAAGCAGGGGGCAGGAAAGAGCCATTTTACTTCTACACCTTTTATCTGTCCTTAACACACACATTCTTCTATTTGGCTGTCATGAGAACTCACTTTTAATGTAAAAATCGGAAGTATGTTTTAAAAATAATAATTCAAAATATATTTCAGATTCGTAATAGTTTTAGACTAGCTTTAAGTGTCATGATTAGAATGCTTTTGCACTGAACTTGAAGGATCAGAAGGATGTCTGTGTGTCATTCCCTAAAAAATAATATTCAGGCACTGTTAAACTAATGCATTTAGAAACTGCAGTAGAAGAATTTTAAGCATTGTAGGTTTAAAATTGAGCCTACTAATCTGAACACTACAATTGGTATTTGCCTGTCACTGACTGACTTTGGTATTTATTTTATCAGAGTTTACCAGCTATGCGTAATTCTATTTTCCAGGAGACTGACTGGCATTAGTGCACTGCACCCATTCTCAAAGTGTCTTTCATAGCTTAGCAGAACAGCAGGCAACAGTTCTTGTTACAGTGTTTTCATTTCCTGTCTCTCTTCCTGGTGGTGGTTTAGATTTCTCTAAAGACATGCTTTGTCATCACGATCTTAAAATGATACCAGCCAGAGAAGAAAACATCACACTCCTGTTATTTTTTATGTGCATACGTCTAGCACTCTTATGGTATGTTGCCAAATAATGTATGCTGTGGCTTTCAGGATGCAATCAGAAAGAGCATACATGCCAATGTTGTATTCATATGTGAAATAATCCAGATACATATGCTTTAAGAAAAATTTTCCTTCTCAATTAAATTTTGGAAAAGACAGCATTTCAGGAAGAAAAAACCCACAAACTTGATCACACTATAGGACTTATCCTTTGGTTTTTAATATGAAAGAAAGCCCTACAGAGCAGCCCCACTGACTTAAAATAAGTGGAATACGCCTAAGATTTACAATTGTTGGATCAAGCCATCACATGCATTGCTTTAGCAGTTGTTTTATTTTCTCTCCCTTTAGAGCTGCTTAACCCCACACTGAAGTCAAAATCTTTTTTCTTATGCGATGCCACAACAAAAAAATCTGTGCTGCTATGGAAATAAAGTCAACACCACAAATTCAGTAGTACAACTTCACCGTAGGGATCAAGTATGAGAGGGAGATTGGCTGAGAACAAGCAAGCTTTTAATCTCTCCAATAATCATCAAGTGTGGTAAGACAAATTATGACGAACAAATGAAGGGTGAAGATATTAATTACTTTCAGCATGCTATGTTTCAGAGTTTCTTCTGTATTCTTAAATCCATCATTACTGGTCTGTTTAGTTAGTAAGCATATACAGACACAAAGCATAAACTACACAAAAGCCAGTCTTAAGCATTCTTACAGGTGACAATTATGAGCTGCAAAGGTCACAAAGAACTCCACATCCACCACTTTCTATCTTATTATTTTCATTGTAAGAAAATTTTCTCATTGGCAAAAATGGTAGAAAGGACGGACACCCACCTCATATATTAAGTATTTGGGGGAGACTCATTTTTCACAAGAAAAAGATTACGCTACAGCTGCAAGTCAAAGCTGTTAATCACTACTACTTATATACAGATTGTATATGAGTGCAATTTTTTTCCATTCTAAACAAACAAAACAAACGCTACCACCCAAAAAGAAAAACCCAAACAAAACAGTCAAAACCCAAAACACATAAAAAAAAAAAAAAAAAACAAAAAAAAACAAACCACATACCTCAAGGACATGGAATAACATTTTTTCTCTAGACAATCACTTTCAAAGTATAGGCAAATGTATTAGGCTACTCACTAAAATAAAACCCCAAATTTTATTTCTCACCTGTAAGAAATCTCTGTTCTCTAATAGAAATCAATAGAAATCAACCTACAAATACAGATAAAATTATACTAAAATTTCCACACAGGTGGAGGGAAAAGGACAGCATGTACAAGTAAATAGCCCAGACAACGGCAAATACCTAATGTAGGATTATGCCAACTCTATTACTAATAAAATCAGCAGCATAAGAGGAAGCATGGTGCAATTAGTAGTGGTTTGTCTGCGATTAAAGACAGATGTAAAATGGCTGGTCTGGGGAACAGTCAGCTAATTTTTCTGGGTATGATGAGTGCTGTACAGACCATTTATCCTTCTAGAAAACAGTATGTCTTCTATTTGGTTTCCTTTCATATTTCTACTTTGTCTCATTTTAGACCTTAAGCTCTTTGTAGCCTGAACAGCCATTTCTAAGTATTTGTGCATTTATGTATCCTAGCAGATATTATTTCTGATTACATCTTTTAGGAGCATCCAACAGACAAACAATAACTGAATTACCCACAGCAATAAAAATAAGTAAAAATAAAAAAGACAATACTGAATAATCAACTTCAGCTCACGGACCAAAAAAGGAGCTGTGTATAAAAGCATGTTAGAAAAGGCCTAAACCAAACATCCAATCCCCAAGGGAAGATAAAAGAAGTTTCAATCATTTCTTGAACAGCTGAAATTGAAAAAAAAAAAAAAAAAAAAATTAAAACCTCTTTGCACCACTGTAAGGACAATTCCCTCTCCTTGGCTTATAAACATAAGGTAATTCTGTTATAGTGACAACAATGACCCGTCTGGCTGAAGTTACCTTAAGCAGCAAGAGAAAAACAATGAACCTGATGGACAAAAAACTGTTTGCAGCAAGCGGATCCTGCTTCCTTTAGTAAAGCTTCCATCAGTTCTACCAGACACATTTCATATTTTCAGTTTGACCTAAGACTCGGAAACCAACCTGAGATGAGAAAATAAGATTCTCTTGTTCAATGACCTATGTCTATTAACCATACAAAGGTCTAAAACACAAGTTCTACAACTAAGGGCAGAGGATGAACTTGATCCTGAATTTATTTATTTATTTATTTTAACCTTTCAGTATACATTCCCAGTGATGAGTGAAAACCACAGACTTCAGATCTGATTTGTTAAAGTATCACAGCACTCAGTCCGGCATCCATTGCAGGAGTTATCACTGCCTTGTCAGGCTGCAGATGGTCATCATGCAGAGACACCATTTCTTATCCTGTGGGTGTGAATGCAATTATCATAAGGTTGTATTTTAAGGTCTACTCTGGATTTATCTTTATTACTTCTCACCCTTTTTTTTTATTACTTCCTTCTTTACCCATCTTCACTTCTAACGAATTAATGATTATATTATTCAACACACAATGGCAATATGAGAACTAGTTTTGAACCAAAATCTGAAATAACTATCTTAAATTATGCTGTGGCTGTATACATGAGTCTAACATTACCTCATCTCCAAACTGAAAAGTGTAAAAATTCAGTCATTTACACTAGAGGTTACCTGAAGATGGATCAGAGATGGAAAACAACACATTTTAACAGCCACATGCATACAAAACAAAACAAAACCAAAACACGGTTAGAATAATGGCTAGAAAAATCTACTACATGCTATTTGGAAGAAAATGGAGGCCTGGATATTCCCAGTTAATTATACAATACTTACTACCTGCTTTGCAGGAGCACAGTAAACACGATTAGTTCTGAACATGATATGCGAGAGAAAAAAACAGAACTGACAATAGCATAAACTGAAGCCTTTGCTTGCCTTCCTTCAGTGACAGCACCAAGCACCCCTATGTCAGCTCTATGCAGAGAAATCGTGTCAGCTGCATTCTCTGATGACCACTATCTCCCCATCCAAGAGACATTCCAATTTCTTCCTGAACTAAGCTTTAGCCTCCCAAAGCTATAGCTGCCAAATTACAGGCTCCCTTCCACATTATGATTCTGTTCCCTTAGGAAAGATGGTATTTTCTTATTTCACTTTTGACCTTTTCCTGTTACTGGTAAAAGAGGATGATAATTGACCCTATTGTAGAAGAAGAGAAGTTGGTAGGGAAACGGAAGCATTATGGAATACATAAAAATTACTTCTCTATAACCCTTTTTTCTTTTTTTCTTTTTTTTTTTTTTTTTAAGGAGAAACAACCTCACTTTGTCCATACCCAAATAAAAGCCAAATAAAAATGTTCTTTTTCCTTTGAATAAAACTTGTAGCTATTACTTACTCTATTACTCTATACGAGGGATTGCAATGCAATAATAAAAGTTGTTGTGTTTATAAATTATCTGCCTTTTGAAATATTCTTCTCCACATCTGAATCAATCAGAGCTCAGTACTCTTGCTCTTTTTCCTGGCAGGGTGTCCTCACTAATACTGAGTTACTTTGTATGGAAGGTCAGATAATAGCTATCATGTGAGTGAAACAAAAGGTTCTTGAATTTCTGTTTGTCATGGACTTATTATTGGAAGCTGTAACTCCACCTGACATGCCAGCACAGGGCAAGCAGATGAAAATGAAAATGTTTAACTGCTTCTGGTCTAGAGTTCATGTATAATTTATTATAAACTTCTTGTTTAAACATCAAAGTTGTCATGTTGGATGGGGTTTTTTCCCCTAACACTGTGATGGGTCCTCTTCTGAAGCCCCTACATCTTCACAGTTCTTCCACTCCCACAATATGAATTTTGGTGTTTCTGTCAATCACCTTCATCTTGTGTAAGAGCCAGGCAATGGTAACTGATGTGAATGGACCTATTCCTTATTTATCACAGAGAAAGTAAGCAAGAAAGCAAACATGCTCTGTACTTTGCATTTCCCATACATTCCAGCTCACTGCACAGTGGAAAATGAATGTTTCTTGACTGTTAACTACAATTTAAGATTGGAAATTGTGACTTTTCAAGTCATAAGTGTGAAAAAGCTTTCACTTTAAAGGTACTCATGGCTGAGCTTCGGCATACAATATTTTGTTTTGTAAGCAGAAGTTGAAATTACCCCAGTTTGAAGCAAAAGCCTTTATAGATTGAATTTATGTTTAATTCCAGCATTTGTCTGAAGTAGCTGGCTGAAAGAATAGTAGGAGTAGATCACATTTTTTAACAGCATACTGAAGTAACTGGTGCTTTTTAGATTGATCTGAAAGAGCAGATCCGAACACAGTGTTCAGCTTCCCACTGAAGTGTTATCCAGGTAATTGTTCAGCAGACAGGCTGCAAGCTGCTTTGAAGCTGCTGTGGACAGCAACATGAATGGCCACCCTAATCCTCCCATTCAGAGGGTCACATATGCCAGGGGCAACTGCTGGCCATACTGGGCATGCATGCCCTGAGGCTTCCAGTGAGGCTCACAGCAGCTCTACGGGTCAACAGAAAGATATTACGCCAAAGTTCAGGCTACCATACTGATTTAACCCATGTCATACACCTACCTTTAAGCTACGCTTAAGCAGAGACTCTCCAATTTCCACGTACACCACCACTCTTAGGCACTTAGGACTGTGCCAAGATACTCCACAAAAATGTCTGTGTACTTATAAAGATCCCATATTGGAGGATTATGACTTGGATCAACCTGAATCAGTATAACCCTCATTTAAATCATGATTGCTATTTATTTCATAGAATCATAGAATGGCTTGGGTTGGAAAGGACCTTAAAGTTCATTCAGTTCCAACCACCTGCCATGGGCAGGAACACCTTCCACTAGACCTTCCACTAGGTTGCTCCAAGCTGCATCCAACCTGGCCTTGAACACTGCCAGGGATGGGGCAGCCACAGATTCTCAGGGCAACCTGTGCCAATGCCTCACTGCCCTCAGTGTGAATAATTTCTTCCTAATGTCTAATTTTATACCCATGCAAACTGTGCAAATTGAGAATACAGCTCTTTCAAGGCCTTCTTTTACTGATGGAATAGCCCAACCTTTAAACAAGAAGCCTCAAACCTTTTACTCCTTTTCAGGTTTTATTCCTCTTTCATCAGGAAGGTAACAGAAATCTAAAAAAATACAAAAAAAAAAATATACCACGGATCTTTTTCTTCACAGTTTGCACTATTACAAGCAAAATTCAAATGTTAGTTTATTGCACTCAACCCAATCCAAGCCTACAAGCAAGGCTCTGGGTAGAAAAGGCTGCTGAAACAGAATGTAAATTAAGAAAAAAAAAAAACAAAAAACCACAAACAAAAAGCCTCTGTTCCATAAAGTCAGTTTTTAGCAAGGGCTGTTAAATGTTTTCTTTCCTTCCTCCCTACCTTAGAATATTAAGTTATAACTATATATTAAAAGGTAATATTTTCTTTGTTCCAGAGAAGTTATAAAGCAGTGTTACAAAGTGACAATCCATTTTAGCAATGGAATTCTGCTGTTTCAGCTCTTTTTTGGCTGTGTCATTAGTGGAAAATAATTTCCCAAGGCTTACTCACACTTTAAAGTTTTTTTTTTTTTTTTCCGTAAGTGCATAAAACAACTATTTTCAGAAGTACTCAACAAACTTGAATTTTTTTTGCTTACAGTTACTTAGCTAAAAATATTGTACTTAGAGTGTTCAGCAACAGAAATATTTTATACCATACAGACCTCAGAGCTCTCCCTGGGATGCATTTTAGTGTTTGGGGGGGGGGTTCCACCTTAATCACATATAAGCTGACAATCAATGTGTTAAAAATTAACCAGCTCATCAGAACAGCCGTATTTGAATTTTCTACATCAACCCACATCCAATCTAGTAAATCAGAGCTCTTAAATTTATTATGCTATTCAGTTTAGGAAAGCATTAAGATAATCACAGTGTGGCCACAGGGGCACCCGGATAATCTCAATTAAACCCATGTATCAACACATGGTAACAGCAAAAGTTGTGAAATAAGATGTATTCTTTTGGAATCAAGACAAGTTAAACGATACAATGTAGGATGTATTCACACAGGATTCTGAGCTAAACGTAACTTTATTCTGATACCATAAACAGTATGGCGCTGAGCCCACACTAGAAAACACTCATGAGAGGTAGAATATATTAGAGTGTTAGTCTAAGTGATTTGATCTGCACTTGGAGGTCAGGCAACTTTCGATCAGTTTCTGATCCACTCAGTACAGACAGAGGATGCAAAACACTGCTTCTGTACAAAGGCCATAATTTACTTGAGATGCACGTAGAATAGCTGCTAAAAATATGCCGCCGTTATTCAAAGATTACAAAAGATATTATTTATTTCAATTGTTACCTTCTTGACCTAAATGTAAGGTTTTATTCTAGACTGGTTTTGCATCTATCAGAAAAAGAAGGGAGGTTACTTCAATTTTAACTTCAAGACCTTTTTCCTTCCCCTGCATAAAGTGTAAGGCACCTTAAAACAGTTCATTTGCTATAGATTTAGGTCCTCGTTTATCTTCTGGAAACAAAGTCATGCCTAAAAGATCAGCATTTTTCAGTGAGCTCAATGGACCAAATTACATCTATGGCAAAGTCAACTAATTGGCTTTGTCTCCCCCCCACATCTCCCCTTGGATGGATAATGGCCTGCGATTATTAATAAAGCATTTGCTCTCTCTCAAGTGTCTTTTTCCTTTTCTTTGTTTGGACTGTGTATGCATAGGGTTTGCACAGACATAGGTTGCAAACTGAGAAGCAGAAGTGCAATACCACAAACTATCACTTAGTGTTTTTATTTTTTACATTGCCTACAAGCAGCAATTGCAATTTATCTTACTGAATATCTTTGCATGTAAGTTGAAGAGGATGAAAGGTATTTTGAAGCTCTAGACCTTTTGCTGTGTGTCCACATACAGAACGATGTTTAGCTCATGAAAGTGTGTAGGTGGAAAAAAGAACAGAAGAAAATACAGGGAAGAAATAAGAAAACATGCCAAACTCCTTCCATCGAGAGTTTGGAGTTGATGAGGGTCAAAATTAAATATCAGAACCTCTCCCTTACTTATCTTCATTAATCTTGGTGTCTCCTTTAAAAGGTTTCATCTCATTAGCCAAAGATAAAAAACTGAAAAGCCCTTCTTACCCTTGCTTTTCCATATGAAAGAGGGAACTGAACAATTTTTCTATTATTTCGTTACCATTTCTCCCACATGTGTATGAGTAGGATGAAACATTAAGTAAAAGACTGTGAGAAGCAAGATGCATTTGCTTCAACTGCACAAAAGCTGAGACTCGAAGTGTCAGCAAAGTCCACCGTGCGCCCTCTTAACTTACCAACCTACCCATTCCACTGCTCTCAGGTCAAGCTTCTTGTACTTCAGAAAGGTGGTTCTTCAAAACAGCCTTCCCCTATTTCTCTGATCTTACTGAGTCTGTCTTAAATACAGTCCTATGGAGGTACATATGCACAGCCAGTCAGTTTGTGCTCTCCCAAATTCCCTAGTTTCCTTTACATTTGTGTATATGTCACCACACCAATGCCAGCTATCTCTAACACTAAAAAAGCCACAATCACAAAATCAGGAAAGAAGAGAATTTACCCCTTACAGGAGATTGCTGGAGCCCAGAAGCTACAAGAAACTCTCAGTTTGGCTGGGAAAGACCCAGCACATCTCACTTGCAACTTTAAAGTCACATCAGAATTTCTTCTCATTTTGTGACATGAAGTCAGAACTAGTTCTTGCAAGCTAGTGCAAAAGTGTGGTGAGGCTGGTATGTGTCAATTTACTTAAAGGGGGAAAAAAAAAAAAAAAAGAGTAATCAATCAAATACAATGGGAAAATGGCCCTAAAAGTTTTCTTTTTATTTGAAGCACACCCGTTTGCTGCTGTCTGCAGATGTGAACTCTCTATGAACCAATCTAAAATTACTGCAACTGACATTTCTAATGATTGGTGATCTAGTTACCAAACATCTAAATTTTTTATTACATAGCTAGGGCTTCATTTTTAAAGAGAGATATGACTCAAGTGCTTACATTTTGCATGAGAATTTAGGTTCTAAATCCAAAGCCTCAAGTTGGCATAAATTTAATGGACAGTTGTCACTTGCTTGAGTGGAATTTTGAACAGACAATGGCTGTGCCTGCTTTTATGTATTTGCAAATAGGCACTAACAGCCATCCAAGATAATTATCTGTATCCGCACACCCCGCGTTCACCTATACACCCATGAGCAGCTGCAGCAAGCCTGAACCAAAATTTAAATTAGGAATTGGACCTTCAAGTTAAAACAAAGGAAATGCTGGTGCTAATGGAATTTAAATTAAAAACTCTGGAAATTTTACTATATTTCTCTATGCAAGTAAAATTGCAATAAGAAACTATTTATTCATTTTATTACACACAGGAACAGATGTGTCAATAACCTGTTATGTCAATGACATAACCATCTGTCAATAACATAACAGGTTGAGTCATTCAAAGCTGTTAACATAACTCTGACACTTCCACAGAAAGCATGGGTCATGACTACAGGCTTTGCTAATGATCAGGATTACATATTTGTTAGAACAGTCTGTTGTTAAGGAGAGAAAGAAAAGAATGCAAGGCATTGCACATGCCTAGTCTGAAGGTAGACTTGAACAGCAACCTTCCTCCTTTCCCATTGCTCCTACTGTCTTCTCCAACTGTCTCCTCTTTGCAGCTGTGTTTTTGTTGGCATTAACTAGCCTTTATGGATATTTGGTTAGTGACCTAAAACATTCTTTAGTGGAACACAAGACAGAGGGCTGAACAAGAGCAGAAAAAGCAGCTAGTACAGCAAAAGTTGGAGTCATGTATTGTCACTGTCATCCGCCCCTCTCACGCCAGTACTGATATTTTTAGAAACCTTACTACCATGAAATGATTGCAACCTGGCAAAAGTACTAGTGTTTTCTTTTCAGTGTTTATTGTAAGACTTGCTATTACTGACAATACTAAGAGCTTGGGTTTTGCAGGTACGTAAGGTAGGAAACGAAGACAAAGAAGATAAAGCTCTAAATGAACTAAAAACCTGGGAATTAGTGAAGACAACAGAAGTAAGGCAGATGATGACTGTTGAATTTTTCCACTTCCCAAGAAAGAAATGAAAGATGCAGCTGGGAGTTGACCATGATAATCTATAAGGGTGAGAAGCTCCTTGGAATGTATGGAAGAAAAGCACTTGAAGGAGAAAAGTCAGCAGAAGTCCTCTCTCAGATTTCCAGTGATTCTACCCATTTCTGTTGCTGAATTTCATCAATTACTCTAATCCCAATGGGATCTATCCCTTTACAATATCCCTATTAAGGAGAAGGATTGTCTTGTAGGATCAAGTTCTCATGCAGAAGAACCACAAAAGTACCATGCTTAAACTGAGTAGCTGTGAAGAATTTTTCTTTAGCCCAAGATTTTAGAACAGGAGGGAATATGTGAGCCATTGGTATTTCCCAGAACTCAACAAAATACCCTGAAGTTTTAATTCATGATGTACTTTCTTGCCAAGATACACTTTGGATTAGGATGCGGTTTTATTTTGTTTTAGCATTTTTCTGAAGAGGAAGCAGTTCTCTTGAAGCAAAACTATCACTGTAACCTGAAGCTCATTCTACAGGGGTCATTTTGTAATTCTCAGGATGTTTTAATAAAGTCAATATGCTTTTCTTATGTATTAGGAAAACTAAGAAATATTTATTAATCCAAATTCTCATTTTAGTAATATCAATCCAAAGGACTGGTTTTTTTTCAGTAGAATAATATGCAACACTTAAGGGTTAGGATAGTGGAAAAAGCTGACATTTTAGTAATTTCACTCTTAATTGCTCTTTTTCAGTGTTCATTCTCATTGTTTGCCACGGTACTAACCAGAATCAGTTCAAGTCGTTCCTTTAGTGTGAGGACACCTAAACATTGGCTTCTCACTGTTTTCACAATGACCTGCAAATTATCCCAAGTTTCTATTAAATGAAGTAGTCATTCATTTCTTTTAGTTTTAATCAATTGCTTCCCACTTGCCAGCACTGTCTGCCAAGTACATAGTGCCACTTAAATTTACAAATTACTCCAAATCATATGTTTGGTAGCGCACATTGAACAGAAAGAAAATAGGTCAACTTTACAGTTTTATACATGTGATCTACAAATAACTTTTACAAAAATTATTTACTTCCAAAATGAGTCACCAAGCTACATATTTCTGGTTGTCACCAAGCCACATATTTCTAAGTCTCTATGTTTAGCAGCCTAAGAGGCCTGTTTTCCAGAAGTATAGGATCAATATTACATGTGCTCTGTCTTTTTAGGAAAGGAAAAACGGAAGCCAGCCAAAACTGTTTTATGCCTGTTTCTAGACTAGTAAAAAAGAAAGACAAAACCTTAAAGAAATTTATATTTAAACCTAATGGCTTCCTTCTTAGCTGTGCTTAATCATACGTATGGGTGACATTTGCTTGTGCTTAATCAAGGCTGGCATTTAGTTTCAGTATGATCGAAAAAGCAGCATGCTCAAAAAGCAAAACTCAAACAGGGGCCTGCACTTGGACTGCACTGGACTCCAAAACCAGAGTAAGAGATCAGAAGACTTCTGCACTGCCTGCTTGACCGTCTCAGAAGAAATGTAACGCCCGCAAAAAAGAAAGCTGTGTCCACCAGAAAGGGCTCAGGCAGACAGCCATGACGTGAAAGCCAACGTGCTTTTTGTGCCTTTTCACAGTGACACTGAGATTGTGGATGCCAAAGCAGCTTAAAGGAGTAGCACTAACCAGGGAAGGTATGCAAGCCCAAGGTCTCTCTTCCATCATGGATCATTTTCCTCAAACACCCAAGATTTTCTTAATCTCCCTTTCCTCTAGGGGAATTCTTCTATGATCATTGATAACAATTATTACAGGCATTAAATATCATGGTATTTTCCAAATAGCCTTGAGGCAGGACAAAGCACAACAGCAGGTGAGGAAAGCATCCTATTCCAAGTTCAATCTTAGTACTAGGTTTTATATCCCATCTCACCGCACCTTCGTGGAGTTTGAGAAGTAGCCAAGGCTGCCTGCTACCAAGTAGCTCAGAACTTCCACAGCCTTAAGTAGCTGCGGATCAGAGAAGCAGAGATCCGCCCTTTAAAAGGGAACACTTATATGTTAGCAAAAGTACAAGATACTAAAACTGCAAAGTAACAAAAATTATAATACCAAGGACAACAACGATTATTTCTAATTTCACAGTGCAGATGTCCAGTAGAGAATCTTGTGCTGAAATCTAATGTCACGCTTTCCATTCATAGTTTGATTTAGTTACAAGAGGCTAAAAAGGTCTAGCTGAATCTCCAGACATAACACAATCATGCCAATTATTATTTTTACTGCCTTTTTCTTTAAAAAAAAAAAAAAAGAAAAAAAAAAGAAAAAATCAGTCTTCTTTCCTAATTTCCTCATTGTCACCATCAATAAAAATTAGCATATAGGGCGTGTCATGGAACCAATAAATTGAGCCTGAACAAAATTTATTGTTCAAACTCAATTAAAGATCCACCAGCATCAACTACAGCTTCAGGATGTCGCATGGGTTCGTCACTACACTGCTGAATCTCAAACTTCATGGCCAATGATCCAAAACAAATAATCACTCACCTAAAAGGAAGGGATCTCAAACTGCTTTTATTATGCATCTCTTTAAAGGATGCTACTGATAAAAAACATAATGGCACAATATATGGAATAAATTAATTAATGAATTCACATCAGAATGAAAATGTTAAGAACTGCAAAAAAATAGGCAAAATTATCAACCACAAAGCTTCCTGGAATTATATGAAATCTAATTTGGTTACATAAGCAGGAATACAGCTGGGCATTGCAATCTTCCACACTTTTAAAACAACAAACCCACCATAACTTGCAAACGAAGTTTAGCACTGTCCATGAATTTAAGAGATACACGAAATGTAGCCAAAAACTAGAGGTACACTGATTTGATTCAAACCATTTAAAAGCAAAATGACAGATAGCCAGTGAGCAGCCTGTTGAATACATGTATTCCATCATTTGACGCAACCTGTTGTCACATCAGTCTTAAGTCGGTAAACATAAAAGCACTGAAAGAGCAACAAAGAACAGACTGTCAAGAATTCCGTTTCTTTTCAGCAGACTGTTGAAACATTTGGCATTTAGCAAATTTCAGGCAGGTTCCACAGCAACTGGGTGTGCAATTACAAAAATCAGAAAATTGATGCAGAGTGAATGAACACATCTGGCTGTGTGTTGGTGAGTGGGGCTGTCTGAACACCAAGCTACAAGACTGGATCTTAATGATTATAAATTCCTCTATATCATCTTGAGGGAGAGAGGGAGACCATACAAACATTATGGGTAACCTTGAAGAATTTTAGGGAAGTAGAACTTGGATGACTAAGTTAGTAATACCAAGATACAGGGTCAAGCCGAAATAGGCTAAAAGATTAGTAAGGTTCTTGAGCAGCTCAGGCACAAACGGGGCACAAGGAATGTATTCCTTCTCATGGAAATGCCTCCTTTCAATAAAGTCACCCTTTCAGTGTTATCCTTTACTCTTGGCTACCAGAGCTTGCACGGTCCTTTACCTGAAGATAAAACTCTGACCTAATTTCCGACAAGTCACTCCACAATCTTTACCACTTTCAATGCCATCTGATCTATTAATTTATTAAAGAACCTATCAGCCATTACTAACAGCACTGGAATAACCATAAAGTGATTGTAGCTGTTGACTTTAAAACCTATGTGGTAAATTGTAACATACCGTTACAAACAAACATTCCTACACAGGCATTTTAAATTGGTCTTAGTAGAATACTTTCCATATCAAAGCATGTTTCTGTGTAAAGATAGTAAGTAAACAAACATGAATAGTAAGAATGTGAAATATACCCCTCTAAGAACAAAGTAAGTTAAAATATTGATGTCGCATTTCTAATAAAGACTAGCAAAGACTAGATCAGTTTGATCTAAATGGAGGCTGAAGTAATTTTGTTCTATAAGATGTTGCAGCAAAATCCCCATCTCCTAATCCCAAACAAGTCAGACATTCCCAAGCTGTATCTGATCCAGAACTCTAAATTAATTTGCTTTTCTGTATGGCTGAACTGTTTCAACAGGGGAGGTAAAAAGCATATCCAAATGTTTGCAAGTTGTAACTCACTCACAGAAGCAGGTACAGCAGAAAGGTGTTTCTGGCAATAGCTGCCTGGTTGTTAGAACATTAGACAGCTATCACCATCCATCCCCTCCTCTGCCTTTTCTAGATCCACTTGGGAAATAAAACCAAAAACTTTCACTCTACTAAGTACCTGATCCCATTAGTATTTTTGTAAGTGTTCTCCAAGGACACCAACCAAATATAGGCCTTAAGAGAGACTGAGGTGAAAACCCCACATAGATCCCAGAGCTGAGGAACGAAGCATGCTCAGTGGGGGAGCAACAGGTGCGCAGAGAGCCACAAAGGGAAACAGGGAGGCCAGCGGTGAGATTCAGCTGCTTTCTCAGTTAGGGTCACAACTTTTCCCAACTCCACATACAGCCTGCTTTGGATGCCGAAGATGGTGCTGGCTCTTGTGCTAAACAGTTAAACCTACTTCAAGGTAAAGGTGTTTTGTTTATGAAAACCTTTTAAAAATTCAATAACTTCTGGTTTCACATGACAAATTTGTGCTTGTTAAAACTCTTCATTTCTGTAAGCCGCAGAGTCTCTCACAACAGCGTGAAATGATGAGAGTTGCTTGATAAACTAATGTTTCTAGCATAAAAATCATCATTACTCATAGCTCAAGTGACTGTTCAAAATTCCCTCCCGATTCCCATGTGGACAGATACTGACATTACAAAAACTACCCTCACAGCAGGAAGTGGTTATCAGCACCATCTCAGCAGAGGACAAACATGCATTAACTGCTTCCCTCTGACTAAACATTAGTACTTCTAGAGGAGTCTCGAGTAATATTCAAGGACCCCAAGAGAACTTTGTCACCTGCTATGACCATCCTGTGGGTAGGTAACAGTTGCTCAGCACTTCCCATAGCAATTTCAAGCCTTGATTTGCTTTAGAAATCAGAACTTCTTACTTTCCAAGTTTACCTCAAGCATTAAGATTTATTTTGAGATGCTTGCCCATTTCAAAATTATAACTAACAAGAACAGCACCAGGTGATATCTTTTACTGATAGATTTTTAGCAGTTCTGTATAATACTGCATGCTTCAGAAATAATGTGCAAGATGTACTGCCTTACTTCAGCTACTAAAAATCTATAATAAACAGCAAACTCCTGAAACCACAGTTTAAAGATATTACACTTCTAAATCATATTTGCGCTAATGAAAAGGTAGCATTATCCTTCTCTTAAATTTATTTCCAAATTCTATTTTTTGCTCAAATTAAACTGGTATACTCCTATAATCTCTAAGGTGCATTTCTACCTTATTAAACATAGAAACAATACCTTCTTACCTCACAAATCTGTGAAGCTATCTCATGAAACTGGCAAAATATGAGTTTAGTTGATTCTTCTACAAAACTGTTGAGCCAATACAGCTGAAACAAATTCTATTCCATCTTCCGTATCATCATAAATACCAACAGCTCCATGCGAGACATTTGAGTTCAACGAGTGTTGAAGACATAAGCCAAAATGTTTGCACAGCTGCAACATGAGACTTATCTAAGACAATCTTTATCATCACTGATGATGCATAAAATGAAATTACCCACCCTGATTTAAATTACTGTATTCCTGGCAGTTTTGAAATAAATCTGCTTCACTGTAATCTGGGTGTACACATTCCAAAAATTACAGACGCAGAAAATGTGAATTTTACAAGTGAATGTCTACAGACTCACAGTTGACCTGCCACTAGAAAAAATATAAAAGAAAAATAAAATCTTTGTTGGATTAGAAACAAGTTCCCCTTCCAGTGAACCTTAAAAATACATTAGTTTGGATAAGGAGGAAATAATCTTTTAAATATATTTCATTCCACCTGCTTCTTGTCAGATCAGATCTAGCATAAAAGCACATAGTTGTTTGCTGTAGTCAGAAATTAAAGAAACACATGAAAAATATAATAAATGTGAGAGAAAGTATCCCACACTGAGGCTTAAAATTCACTTAATTCTTGAAAAAGGTGTAGTCCATTTCACACAAATAAATTCAAGGTATCTACATTTGAAATGCAAAGTTCCCAACACAGCAAGGTGCTGCCAGTTTTCATTTATGTTACTGGGAGGTGAAAGGCTCTCACTACCTCACAGGAAGCTGTTTATTTAAAAAAAAAAAAATAATAAAAAAAATATTACTTTGATGCCCACGTCTGCCTTTAATGATCAAAAGTCAGTCATAGACAAGTAAGATTTCAGTCTACTAGACACTCACCATACATTTCCGTAACACCAAGTTCTGGGTAAGCATTGCAGCAGTGTTACTCTAAAAGAAACAAGACAAGACTGTAGATGAGAATTCCATAGCTCCAGCTTTTTCAAACCATTATAGTATCCAAGGAAGACATGCAATACACAGGTTTAGTTTCTCTTGCTGCTTTCTATCTTTTTATCTCCTGTACATATAGGTATTTCAAAGTTTAAGGCTTGTAGTAGACAGTTATCAAATTTTGCCTTAGGTGGTACAGCAGTCTCGTTAAAAAAACTGCTCCCAAAACCTGTTAAATTGCTGAGGATTTCAACACTAGTGTACTTGGTCTATTACTTTTATTTTCTTTGCCATATATGAATCTACTTTTTATTTAGAGCAATGCTTATTTTCTCTCAACATCGTCCCCTTTTTATGCCCCTCATATGCTCTCTGATTAAATTCAATATCCCACTGTCATTTGTTCAGAGTTGTGCTCTAACCATTTTTCACGTAACTGATTTACAGTGATGTCAAAGTTAAGAATCTAGCTCATTTCAATAATAACTCTATTGATTTATCAAAGTTCTCTATTTAAATGTCTATATAATACTACTCATTGGGTTTTGCTTTGGTTTAATCCAAGCCAGCAATAATCACTCAATTCAAGACTACTCTGAACCTATTCTCATAACCCCACTTTAGCAACTTCTGTTCTCCATTAAGAGAGCCCCTTTCATGCTACAAGACACACCATTCTAACAGGATCTCTTTTGCCTCCAGGAGCATTAACATCATCTGTCGATCCAACTCTACCCAAAGCAATGGAGTCTACATGCATAGCACCACCCTAATAGAAGTAACTCCAGCTCCTACTACTATTCCCCCAGCAGCAGGTAAGACCAAAACCTCAGATCAATAAATTTTCAGTTTGCTATTATTTCAAGCACTTCTTCCTCAGCTCAAAGCCCCCTGCTAAAATCAGCCCTAACTCCTCATTAGGCATTAGCAATTAAATGCCAGCAGCAATCAAAAAGAGGCTTCATGTGCATGGTCTATTACAGCATCACTAATTACAAGAAAGGCTTGCTCCCACCTTCATTATTTATTGGGGCAAGTCCTGTATGCGTTTTCATTTTATTTACTATTGCTTTTTCCTTCTTTCAAGATAGTGGAGAATCCAAATTCAATTCCCTGTCCCAGTGTACACTTAGTGGTATGTAATAAAGTGGTCCTGAAGGAGAAGCATGCAAGAATATAGCGCCACTTACTGGTGGGTAGTCATTCCTAGGAGAACAAGAATAGAGGTTTAAAGTTTTGGTCTGGATTTAAATCCGGTTCTGTTTCGTTTGAAGCAACAACTGAGATAAAAAAAAATAACTGGACTTACTCAAGCTAAAGTTGTGTATCTTCAAAAGAGTAATAAACTTTTCTAGAGTTTCTGCATCTGAATCCCTCTCTGGGTTTTTTGAACAGACTTTTTTTCATTAGTAATTTTGTTATCTCCAGGAGAACAAAAAGCTATGAAGTATTTAATGTAAGAATTTAATTTCAAACAGAGAGATGAACAGGAGTGCACTTTAAATTATAAATAGGAAAAGTGAATGATAAGAAATATGCTTTCATTACTTCCTAAGTGCAGTAATAACACTTGCTACCTTGGGCCAGAAGATATTTGCAACCAAAATCTTAATCATCAAAATAGAAAGATTTTGTGTGTCTGGGAGATAGTCGTTTCTCTACTACAATACATTCCTTGATATTTTGAGCTCTAGCTAATAAACATTTAATAATGATTATATTAAAAGTTATTGTCCTTGGGGCTTGCTTTTGATGTGTACCATATAAAACAGGTGTCCTGTATTATTTTACTGGCACTGGGGCTTTCCGGTTTGCACTGAGCTTAGAATTATTAGTTTAGAATCCAGTTGCTATCTTTGTTATTGCTTCGCAAAGTTCTAATTAGAATTTGGGAAGTCTAAGGAAGTATTGTGCTTTATGAATAGTGCTGTTTTTTAGATGCACATTTGCAATTCACTTTCACTTATTTTATTAAATAGAGAACAGCAAAGAAATGTTTGCATAATCTTGTATATTTGATCTTTGTGTGAGGAAAAGATTTATTAACATTAAGAATTATTGAATGACATAATATCCACTTTTAATGATATTAGACTGATGTTAGTTAATGAGTTCGAGCAGAATCTGTATATAAAAAAAAAACTCCACTGGTCATTTAGACTATACAATTATATACTTTTGTTTAGAAGGGGTTTCTCAAGTCACTTAGCACAGACACCTTCACAAGCATAAATGAGACTAAAACCTCAATGTTGCACCAAGTTTCCTCTTGAGCACCTGCACTGCTGATGCCCCACAACTTACAAGGCAATCGAGTGCCTGCCCTCAAAGCTTCAAATCTTAAGCAACACTTAAGATACTTCTTTTTTCATACACTCTTCTGCTTTAATGCAGAGTTAAGACTGTCATTTCAATAGAACAATATGCAAATTACCAGAGTTCTACCTGCCAGACAAATCTCCCCAGTATCTCCCCCATAGACATTGCTCCACAGGTTTTTATATAGCTCCATAAACGGTTTATAAATTTCCAGTGACTGGGGGAAAAATCAAAGAACTAACTTCTTTCTGTCCCTTCAGTAATGAAATGAGTTAACAACAGGACTGATAGACTCTCCATTAAGCTATTCTCATAGTCTGCTACATAAAAGCAGGGTGAGGGATGGGAAGTTAAATATCTTCAGCAAGAAGAGCAGTTGTTGAAATGCCCATATCTAACAATTGGCTGGCAAAGGAGAAGCATGTAGTTAGACACATGTAAATAATTGATTTTTCAATTTAGCTACTGACTTGAAAAATCAAAGAAACAAATTCAGACCAACTGACCCTGAATAGAAGCATTTGGGGTTCTCCCCCCTATTCTCTCTTTTCAAATGCACTCAATATGACAGGCTATTAAGTCTCTCTTTTGTTCTTTTTTGAAGTTAGGATTGATCTAGATAGTAGAGGCTTTCAGCTGATGAACCACAGAAAGGCCCACCTCAGAAGGCCTCTGGCTACTTTTGAGAGATAGAAGATACTGAGTTCAAGTTCATCTTATGGACTTACAAATTAGAAAAATATTATAGGTCAGTTCCCTAGCCACTGGCTTAAGAAACCATAATCAGCTTCAGTTCAGAATGATCAAAGAGATTCATTTTGACATTTCTAAACTTTTTCTTTTCTTTACCTAAACTAATTCTCAAATTCAATCTGGATATGAAGTTTTAGTTCAAAATAAACACATACACATTTCCTGCCTGGATAAATCCCTCTTTTTAGTTTGGGTTTTTTTAGAACTTCTTCTTCCTGGGAAGGGTTTTGTGTTGTGACCTTTTCCCCTGAGCTCCGTAAGTAATAAAAAACCAAATAGTCTGTACGCTATTTTCTTCTTCTCTTAAATGATCAACAGCGGAGTGGAAAGTCAACCAACTGGAGAAAAACCTCTTGCCTGTTAGGCAATCCCTATGGAACACTCATCACTGATGTCATTAGCAGGACACAAAAAGCCATGTCATTTTACCTCTGCAAGCAGCTGATCTTTGCCAGCTGAAGCTAACTTATACCAAGACGTACTAGTAAGCATGCTCCTTTTACTCTTGAAGATAGGAAAACTGGACTTCTAATTATTAACTAGATGTAGCAGGCAATAGACTTCCTGTTTCCACTGGTTAGTCCATCAGTTAGGTCCAAGTGATTTCAGCATTCTCTAGTTCAACTGTGTGTATCTGTTACGTATCTAGTGGCTTAACTAGCGCTCTAGGGGTTAGTTAAAAACTTCACATTTTAAATTTGGTACTCCATCCACTGTGGAATATTTGTGATGTCTTTTGGACTTGATTAACAAAGATGACTAAGGGACTGAAGGATCATACATGAAAGAAAAAGCTGGCGAACCAGGGCTGTTCAGTCTGGAGAAGAGTAGGCTCAGGAGGGTATTATCAATGTGTATGAGTACCTGATACAAGGAATGAAGAAGAAGGAGCCAGGCTGTTCTCAGTAGCACCTGCCAACAGAGACAAAAGAGAGTAAATAAGAGTTACAAAATATGAAAGAGAAACAGCATGAAATTAAACCCAAATAGAAGACAAACATGTTTTTAACCTGGGATGGTGTCAAACAATGAAACACGCTGCCCAGAGGGCTTAATTTGCTTCTATCAGTGAAGATAATTCAAAACCCAACTGGACAGAGCCCTGACAACCTGTTCTCCGCTTGACAGGGGTTTCCTTCCAACATAAACTGCTAACAAAAAAACAAGTAACAAGCGCACCAATACCATGTAACACTGGAGCTGGTACTGAACATGTACAAATAACCCTTACTGAGGCCAGGTGATCACCCTGCTAGAGTTCATTGCTGTGCCCCCTACCACAGGTCAGCACAACTTTGCATTGGTCTGTAATTAAGCATCCAAGGAGATGCCTTCTTACCTATCTAAAGTGATATTTGTTTACAAAAACTCACTAAGAGCAGCATACAGCATCCTTGTATCCAGAAAAACAGAAGATAAAGCACAGACTCATGCTGCCCATCCTTCTACCAGCAGGATGAAGCATCCCATCCTGCAGCTGAGTGCTTTTGCCGCCTAGGATGAAGTGCAGAGAAACAGCAAGCAGCAGGCCTTTCAGCTACTCATGCAACAGGTTACAGAGCCAGCATTAGGCAGAACAAACAGCTCTATAGGCTCATGGTTCTCACAACGATAAAATGAGCCAGGTCTGGAACTCTGAGCTCCCTTAATGACTGGAGATTAAAAAAAAAAAAAAATAAAAATTAAATTTATCGACTTGTTCTAAAGGTACACAAGTCTCTTATGAAGGAGAAGGCAGAATTTGCATTCAATACTTTTAACGCCATTTCAACTTTTGCTCAGTATACACTGCATTGCCGTTCGCAGCACTCTTACAAGGTCTCAGAAGTTGCTCATCTTCCATGCTGCTCCTACACTAACAAAGGAATACCTGCCAAATTTTTTAAGGTATTTAAAGGCAAAACCAGGTATCAGATGGAGTTCAAAATAACTTTTAAAATCTAGCTCACAGCAACTAAATCTAGCAACTAATTTGATTTTTATGTTATGTTTCCTTTTATAAATGGTTTTGTATATTTGAAATATTTTGACCCATTTATTATTTTAAGGTGTAGCTTTTTAGCAAAAGATTAGTGCTCAATGACTACATGGAAGCAAAGTGAAGCAATGCTTTGATAGCAAATGAAAACCAAAATATTTAGGATTCATTTTTGTCTCAAATGCTTTTTAACACCCTTGAAGGATGCACACTACTACTACTACATGTGTCTTTTGTGTCATCGTTCTTAGTTAAAAACTACAGATCCAGCTTACCTAATTTGTTTTACATATAAATATTAATTTATAATATGACACAAGGAAAATATCTGGGTAATGCAGTAAGGAAAATGGAAAATACCTTTTCCATTTCTCGCAAAGAGTTAATTACTTTTAACTGCCTGTTTGTTTTTAACTCTGTGGTCACATTTTGTCCTCTTTTTTCTTTTTTGGACAAAAATCTGGTGTAATTTCTTTAAAGCAAATTCGACAGCCCCCACTCAGCAAATCCCCAGTAGCATATAGCTGAATACAAGACCTATTCTGATTGCCTTATTCCACTAATCAAACGCCTTAACGTGTGTGGACAAAAAGGCTTGCTAAACATGTATATATGCAAAATTGAGTGATGCAAGTGTTGATTTGTGAAATATTGGGAACTATAAGTTTGGGGTTTTAATATGCGGGGGGGTTTTAACAATTGTTTGTGCCTAACCATGTAGTTAGCTAAAAACATAATAAATAAATAGCTAATAAAATTGGATACCTAATAGAAGGTGTTTATACAGCTGTGCTTCATGTTAAACCCAAACCCTACACACCTTTAGCTAAATCTTAAGATCCTTCTAAATTATACTGACAAAAGGCTTGGACATCACTGATTGCCCTAAAATGGAGAGGTCATCTGACTAAGGAACTAGTGAGTAATGGGATAATCTAAATACTTACTGCAGGATTGTTTGCCTTGATCACCTATTGCTCTGTTAATTAAGCCTCTGCCTTGCCCAATGGGCAACACTTGCTCTCTGTTGCACTGAAAGGTTAAAAATACTCATTTAGGAATTCTTCAGTAGGAGTTGAAAAGACACTCAAGTTATGGTATCTTTGGTGTTTTGCATCAGTTTAAAGGTTAACATAGGTAGCAGGAATAAAGAAATTCTTCCCAGATATATGACCTAATGAAAATTCTCTACTGCACAGCTGTGGCACAAACCTTGTATTTCATGCAGACAAGACTTCAGCCTTTTGATTCGTCTGATTCACTGCGGAAGCTCTCATCTGTTTCACAGCATGAAAGTCACAGTACATGGTCATTCACACATTTTATTAACAGGAGAAGGACTGAATTGGATACACAAAAATATAATAAAAAAGAATACAACAGTGTTCACCTTCGGGAGCTCAATTTTCAAATGTCTTGGCTTGTAGCAATGCTATAAATAACAGCTGAACACGGACAAGTTAATTTACTTTACTTTTATGTAGAGGATTCCTACTGATATTTTTGAAAAACTTAACAGCAAAAACACTAGACAAATTTAACTTCTCACATATAAGAAATGGCAACATGAATGCTCATTATTTCAAAATTACAGGTTAGTCTCAACTTCAATTTGCATGCGTAGAGTTTGTTTGGGGGCTTCCCCTCACCCCTTATATTTACCATAGCTACCATAGATTTGTTATTAAGAGAGCTCAGTCTCTGGTGATAAAAAGTATCCTAGTTCCATTATGCTGTAAGATACCATGGACCAGTTTTTCTCAGGCACTGAGAACCTAGGAGATATGGACAACCATATTCCAGAAATTGGAGAAACAATGTACAAATTCCAGACCCTTAGCAAGCTAATCTTCCTGAAATCCTAAACTAGCATCAATTTACTAAAATGCTCAATCACTCACAGAATCATAGAACAATTAGGGTTTGAAAGAACCTTAAAGATCATCCAGTTCCAACCCCCTACCACAGGCAGGGACACCTTTCACTAGACCAGGTTGCTCCAAGCCTCTTCCAGCCTGGCCTTGAACACTGCCAGAGATGGGGCAGCCACAGCTTCTTTGGGCAACCTGTGCCAGCGCCTCACCACCCTCAAAGGAAACAATTTCTCCCTTATATCTATTCTAAATCTACTTTTTTTCAGTTTAATGCTATTACCCCTTGTCTAATCATTACTTAAAGTACTACTTTAAGTACTTAAAAAAAAAAAAAAAAAAAAAAAAAGCAAAGCAAACTATGGATCAGTCCCTTTCAACTTTGTCTAAGGGGCAAGGATCCCCTTCGTGCCCTTCAAAACCCTCACAACCAGCTAAATAAATCTTTCAGAGCTCCCAGCAGCTGATTTTAGGGTATTGTTTCCTAAAACTTACACCGAATCCTCCCTTGGACAGTTGTTGTTACGATGCATATTCAGATATTTAAGGAACAAGGAGTTCACCCTAAATGCATTATGGGCTTAATTAGGTTTCCAGTAAGCACTTCTCTAATTCCTCCTCCATGCATAACACTTAAACTGGATCACTGGGAGAGAGCTGGCAGCTGTAAATGTGAATCATGGCAACTACAAGTAATATTGGCAGTACAGTGATTTATGTTAAGGTCATTTAAAGATAACATCTACTCTTCACTATTCAGTCACATGCACTGCATGTGACTTAAGACACTGTTACTTTATGAGGATGGCCCAAATAAGTTTTACCTACATTTTTTATTGTTCAAGAGTTTCATTTATAAAATTTCTGGAGTTTCTGTTATAAAGCATAAGAAAGCACTACTGCACAGCCACCATAGTTTCAAAAGCTTTCTACAAGTGAGTGTTCTGGTAGATCTAAAAAGCAGCTGAGACCAATTTGTGATTTATGTTTAAATATATCATCTCCACCTATGCAAGTTTCTCTTGAAACAGCTCTTGCCAGCTGAACGTGTCCCCCCACCCCTAACACTGTCATACAGCAGCTTTCCCAGATAACTACCACTATGCTACTGATTCTTTCCCAGGGAAAAAGGAGACATTGTTTTGCTAATAGTTACTCATAATAATGGAAACAACCACTAAAACAGGATTAAATATGATGCTCATACAGATCCATTAACCCTTCTTCATTTTTATTCTCAAATGAGATTAGGAGAAAGTGCGCTAAATGTTTGCAATGGTTTGTAGCTATTTTACTTGTACCTCAGTACTAAAGCGCTATTCTATTTTTGACCCTTTTGATTGCATATGACTAGGAGTAGGATTCAGTTACTTTTTTTTTTTTTGCCTTGATAATGCAAATGCTTATGGAGCTAAGTAAATTCATGTATATTGTAAACATACATAAACGTTTGCAGGATCATGCCTTAGCATATAAATTAGCACCTAATGTTGTTTGCCCATAGTCATAGTAAAATATGCTATGTGTGTAGTTTTATTTTGCTAATTTACTGTGTCAGATTCCCAAGTAGTGGAGCTGCATCAGCACAGGTGGAAGTAAAATATGAGCTACTCTTCTGTGCAGGCGTTAAGATACCTTAGTTCTACAATACTACTTTTATTAAAAATAAGCATTCCTATACAAGTTAATAAAATGCAACTGATACTTTAAGCTCAAAATATTACATAAATTCATTGTAGCTCTTTTAAATAAATACCTGATAAAAGAATGTAATCACAGTGCACCCAGAAGGAAAACAGAAGAGTCTATTGAGCTGATAAAAGTGTATAGCTGCTAGATAAGGAGATGTGTTAAATTACATATTTCTGTGTACCAGACAACAATATGTTTTGTTAGACAGCAAAGTTCTTTTATTTAAATAACGGACTGCTAAAAGAATAAAAGATACTCCTGTAGTGCAACAGGTTATCACCTAATCAGCTTCCTACACACCATGCAGAATACACTTTAATAGAAGTTGGTTGTGCCTTAAGAATAAGCCTGCAGGTACTTCTAGAACCGTTTCTACAGCTGGTGTTATCCATACTACTTTAATTGTACATTTCGATATTAATGGCAGTCTGTTTTCTCCAAACTGCATGTGTGTCTTTTTTCCGCGGACATTTTTATGATTAAGTATCTTGGCATCAGCAAAATTTTAAACTAAAAACACATACATTGCTCTTAAAAGGAACAAATCTGCTGGATTTCACAAATACATTTCCTCATCTCTTGGGTAAATAGTTAAGCTTTCTTCCCCTTTTTATATGCCAGTGACTCATGAATATTTGTTTTGATTCAAAGGGCAACTTCCAACCAGAAGTTGCAAGAATACCTTCTCCACACCAAAAGAGTTTCTCTTTCTTTATTATTAAAAAAAAAAAAAAAAAAAAAAAAGTGTGGATTTTAATTCCCTCAAGTAAATACAGGCATTGAGTCTAAATTCCCTATGTTGTGGAGGCTGAGTATGAAATAATGCCCACTGTACTAAAGAAAGCTTTTTCTTTTAGAGAAAACTGGTGAACCGGTGCTGCCATTTTTCCATTCTACTGTTAATCAGGGAAATCCTGAGAACATCTAGTAGATCAACCCCTGATACAGTACACGTGATACAGTACAGCCCCATCTCATGCACATGCAGAGACAGAAAACTCAGAACCCAGGAAGCAAATAACAGAAATAAATTCACTGAATCATCTTGATGCGTCAATCAACAATTTGGTCCTTGCAGTTGGAGCAAGAAGCATTTCTCTACAGAACTTGGAAGAAGCAGAGCTGGGGAAGGATATGGAAAGAAAAACCCTCATTATAAAGGTTGAAGGTGAAGAAGCAGCAGCATATGATCGTCTTTAAGGAATAGAATGGGTTGAGCTTGTGACTTAAATCACCTTGAAAAGTATGCGAAGCTAAGCCTACATATATTTTGTCATGGGACTGCGTGTGAAACAGCCAAAGCAGCCCTCACAAAAATGCTTAGCAATCATAACTACGCGAGAAGATAAATGCAATTCAGTAAGGATGGGAATTATATATGCACATATACAAGTATGGAGATTTATCTATTTCAGTACAATTAAAACCATATGGAGTGATCTCCTTTAGATAAGCCAGTATATACTGTATGATCACATCAAAACCACTATCAAAAAGAAAAAGAAACTAAGGCACAGCTGACTCATGCTAAGAAAGAATCTTACTTCTATTTACTCGTTCACAAGATCCATAAAACAGAGAGCTGCCATCACTTTCAGATGGCGACAGTCACCTTTGTTTTTGTTTTCTATTACAGTGTAATTCTCTACTAGATTTATCACCATTTTCCTTCTCAACACATATAGGATTGTCTGTGTGCTTCCTAAATGCCTTCTCTTTCATTTGAAAAACCCAAGTAGTAGCTTAAGTACAAGAAGAGTCTGGTTATCCTTTTGTATGTCTAAGACCAGATCTTATAGTGCAATGACATTCACTTATGAACATAAATCACTTCTACTGGATCTAGGTAAGCTCCAGTTCACTCCCAGAGATGCCAGCACACCTGAGTTAGATCCTAATGCACTGGACAGCAATCCTTGTTTGGAAAACCTTTACAAGTTCAGTGATTAAAGCCGGGTAGGAAAGAAAAAAAAAAAAAAAAGTGTTTCACAAATATGAGAAAACTAATCCACAGGTCATGTGTATGCAAAGGTTGGCAGAGAACATGCCCTCATCTCTTGGCTTTCTAGTCCAGTAATATGATTAGCTTTAATTACAGCACAGTGACAACATGATCAGGTGTCTGTTTTTCCACTTAATAGCTGAGAATCTCCAGCTTTTTTCTTTTTAACTTTTTTAATCCCATAATTTAACACCTTGATTGCAAGTTGCCAAGTTAAAGTAATCAGTCTTCACAAATTTTTGCAATTGTTTTGAAAGTTAGATTGAATTTCAAATCTTAATATGTAAATACATAAAATGTTTTTACACCATATTTAATAAGCATTGTAATTTTCTGAATTTAAAATTCATTTCTCAAGCCTTTAAGCAATTATAAAGTAACTTGCAATCATGTCACACTTACTGCATATGGACAGGATGAGCATGTAATGGAAATATGTATAGAAATGTTTTCTTATCTTCATCATTAACTGTTTCATTTCTGGTCTGCAGGATGCCATGTTTTAATTATTTTCTCCAAATTTTAGTATCCCAGTTCTAAAATCTTTTATGAGTTTTTCATCTTCATCCAAAGGAGATTAACAGATTACCACACATGAAGCATTGGCATACTTCTCCCTTGGGATTGCTTCAAGTATCTCAGACTCATATACAGGCCAAAAGCATTTCTAAAATGTTATCTATTTGGACAGACACTTGTCACACACTTCAGTAGGATTTGAAGCTGGTATTTCAAGTGCATATTTTGATTGCTAATACATAAAATTTTACATATTAAACATTAGAGTTTGCATACAGCATGAAAGTCTGAACTGTCTCAGTCTCTGATAGATTAGTGACTCTCTCCAAACCCACAAGATGTAGACCAAGGTTTTGTTTGGAGATCTTTCAAGAGCCAGGTACAAAATGTACATGTTTAATTTTGCCATCTTGAAAAGTTCTTGCATTGGTTGTGGGTTGTTTGGTTGTTGGGTTTGGAGTTTTCTTCTTTATTACTCCTGACCTCTTTCCTTTTAAAATAACTGCAACGTATTTATTGGAAATGAGAACAAGATTTTACTGATATAAACTACTGCTAGCTCTTTTTTTTTTTTAAGATATTTTGCACATTAAACAAGTAGAGCCTCATGTTCTCAGCTTCCTGTGATCTGGGAAGTTTCTCTCTTTAAGGAGTAAAAACATTGTATTTATAATTAGAAATGTGCTCTATAATAAAAAAAAAAACAACAGTATCAAAGATTGCATTTACAGTGCTTACAGTGTGGTAGGACATAAATAAAAAGACTCGCACAACAGCAAGGGGCTGATCAGGTCTGGTTTGTTACACATCTTCAGTGATTTTTCAGCTTACTACTCTAAGCAGGGTTAACAAGAGACAGTAGAGACACCACATTTTGTAGCTCCTTTAAAACTGAAAGACAGCTTAATAAAACCCCATTTATCTTAGACTTGTACTACATATTGTACTTCATTAACAATTAAATGGCTTCATCCTAAAAGTATAAGCTAAGGACTTATGCAAGAGCCTTGCTGAGCTTTTTAAGCCAGTTAAAAGAGTTTCGATGAAGCATTAGGAACTGTAGTGAGAGGACAAGGGGTAACGGGTTCAAACTTAAACAGGAGAAGTTTAGATTGGATATGAGGAAGAAATTCTTTACTGTAAGGGTGGTGAGGCCCTGGAATGGGTTGCCCAGGGAAGTTGTGAATGCTTCATCCCTGGCGGCGTTCAAGGTGGGGTTGGACATAGCCTTGGGTGGCATGGTTTAGTGGGAGGTGTCCCCGCCCATGGCAGGGGCGGACACGGAACTGTTAGAACAAGTGCAGAGGAGGGCCACGAGGATGATCAGGGGACTGGAGCACCTCTCATATGAAGATAGGCTGAGAAAATAGGGGCTGTTCAGCCTGGAGAAGAGAAGGCTGCGTGGAGACCTCATAGCAGCCTTCCAATACCTGAAGGGGGCCTATAGGGATGCTGGGGAGGGACTCTTCATTAGGGACTGTGGTGAGAGGACAAGAGGTAATGGGTTTAAACTTAAACAGGGGAGGTTTAGATTGGATCTGAGGAAGAAATTCTTTACTGTGAGGGTGGTGGGGCCCTGGAATGGGTTGCCCAGGGAGGCTGTGAATGCTTCATCCCTGGCGGCGTTGAAGGTGGGGTTGGACAGATCCTTGGATGGCATGGTTTAGTGGGAGGTGTCCCTGCCCATGGCAGGGGGGTTGGAACTCGATGATCTTGAGGTCCTTTCCAACCCTTACTATTCTATGATTCTATGATCTTGAGGTCCTTTCCAACCCTAACTATTCTATGATTCTATGATAATGATGCGTTACTATGGTAAAGTATTATCCCTCTTTTGTTGAATTTATTGTTTTTAAATCTTAATTGCTTACTAGCTCTTTGCCTCCCCTGCCCAATTAACCCCCACACACACCACCTTCCATACTCCTATTTTTCTCTTCTTTTTGATGACTTCACAGAATTATTTCCTGTCAAGTTAAAGAAATGCTTCCACCACTGTTAATATATTAAACTTCCACAAATACCATCACATAATACAAATACAGCATTGGAAGCAGCACCTTTGAAACCAACCATACAGCAATACTCAGCTCAGTTTTAGAAGTGTAGATGTGTGTCGTGGTTTAAGCCACTATAATTCACCCAGTTCACTCACTCACTCCCCCCTCTTTCTTCCCCCAAGCTCCAGGGGTGAATGGGGAGGAGAATCGAAAGAATGCAACTCCCACAGGTTGGGATAAGAACAGTTTAGTAACTAAGGTATAACACAAATCACTACTGCTACCACCAATAGTAATAATGATAAGGGAAATACAAGGAAAGAGAATACAACTGCTCACCACCCGATACCAAGCCCAACCCAGCACTGAACCCCCACCCTTCCGGGTCTCTGCCCTCCGTTTCTTCATCCTGAGCATGACGTGCTGTGGTATGGAATACCTCTTCGGCTAGTTTGGGTCAGGTGTCCCATCTCTGCTTCCTCCCGGCTTCCCCTCCTCCCTGGCAGAGCATGAGACTCACAAAGTCCTTGGTCAGACCAAAACATTACAAAGCAGTAACTGAAAACACTGGTGTTATAAGCGCTGTTCCCAGGCCAAAAGTCAAAAACACAGCACTGCACCAGCTACCAAGAAGGAGTTGCACCTTAGTTACCGCAGCTATTTGCTGTCTTAGTGTTTATCAGATTTGGTGCTTGGGCTAAGGTTCTTGTTTCATTGTACTTTATGGCAATGACTTGTAATATGGGCGGGCTCCGGAAGTAGGGGTGACGGATGTGACCATGGCACCTGGCCGTCCGGCTGTTCTTCACAGTCCTGGCCCTCGTCCTCGCCTCTGTCTTTGTGAGGCTGTTGGGAGCTGATGGGGGGCAGCCCCAGGAGACGCCGGTGGCCAAAACAGCCTGGGAGTGCGGCCCCAGGTACCAGGATACCAGGAAGGAGGCAGCAGAGGAGCTGAGCCCCACCGCCAAGCCCAGCCCAATGGCCGCCAAGCAGCAGGAGGAGACGGTGGAGAAGCCGAGCCTCGAGGCTGAGCCCAGCCCCGCGGCAGCCAACAGCATCCCTTGGCAGCCGGCCGCCAAGCCCTGTGAGCCTGAGCCCCAGGAGGATGCAGGAGACCGTGCAGCACTTCCCAGCAAGGCAGAGGGGGAAGATCTGGACTCAGACGAAGAGCAGCTGGTGGTGACAGAGCAGGCAAGCACAGCAGCTACACCACCCCGCAGGGACAAGTAC
Source organism: Amazona ochrocephala (assembly GCA_039720435.1). NCBI lineage: Eukaryota > Metazoa > Chordata > Aves > Psittaciformes > Psittacidae > Amazona > Amazona ochrocephala. The sequence continues at coordinate 72,892,283 of CM077879.1, forward strand.
AGTAGCTACTCAAACTTCAACAGTAACAGGCAGAGCAGCTACTCCAGCTCTAAGTACAGCAGCTACACCACCACCAGCGACAAGTACAGCAGCTACCCAAACCACAGTGATAATCACCACAGCTAAACCAGTGGACCAACTCGTACCAATACTGGTTGCCCCTGTACGCAAGAGGAGAAGTAAACAAGAGGCAAGAAAGATAAAATAAGATGAAGAAACAATGTACTCACCACCTGGGACAGCATCTGACCAGGAGTCATCATCACATGATGAAGAAGAAAAAGAAGAAGAGGCGACTTCTCAATCTCGGATCTCAACCGAGCTACGGAATATGAGAAAAGACTTTACCCATCAGCCAGGGGAGCACATCATCACCTGGTTGCTCCGATGCTGGGACAACGGGGCTGATGATCATGAACTAGAAGGTAGTGAAGCCAAACAGCTGGGATCACTTGCTAGGGAAGGGGGAATCGACAAAGCAATTGCAAGAGAGAAACAGTACCTCAGCCTTTGAAGGCGGCTCTTAGTCTATGGTTACAGAGCCCTGTTCAACACCATCCAGCACCTCCAAAAGGAAAAAAATGTCCCTAGATCTGAGGGCTGAGTAATGGACAGCACAGCTTCTCCAGCTCCAAGCACAGCAGCTACACCACCCTTCAAAATTCTCAAATGATGCTGTAAACAGTCCGGTGTGGGGGCTGGGAGCATAAAAGAATGTCTCCTTCACAGGTTGACCACCCGAGGAGGTGAAAAGACGTGTAATTGCTAAGCACTTCTATTATATACCTCCCAAAGACTCATCTACTGGTGCCTGGCAAAGGATTTCCTTTCTAGTGTAGAAATCACTGAAAATGCCAAAAAGAGAAAATGAAAGATGGCATAAATCGCTTCAGGTGGAATAAGCTCACCTTCCATTTAGTTTAGTTGCCTATTTAGCCTTACAGTATAAAAATACTCAACTGATTAAACATGCCTTTAAAATTAATTATTGCTTTCCCAGAAGAGGAACAATGTATTATATTCCATGAATACAGCTTAAGTCTTCAGAAGAGGCGGCAGTTTTAGAATCATAGAATAGTTAGGGTTGGAAAGGACCTCAAGATCATCGAGTTCCAACCCCCCCGCCATGGGCAGGGACACCTCCCACTAAACCATGCCATCCAAGGCTATGTCCAACCCCACCTTCAACGCCGCCAGGGATGAAGCATTCACAGCCTCCCTGGGCAACCCATTCCAGGGCCTCACCACCCTCACAGTAAAGAATTTCTTCCTCAGATCCAATCTAAACCTCCCCTGTTTAAGTTTAAACCCATTACCCCTTGTCCTCTCACCACAGTCCCTCATGAAGAATCCCTCCCCAGCATCCCTATGGGCCCCCTTCAGGTATTGGAAGGCTGCTATGAGGTCTCCAAGCAGCCTTCTCTTCTCCAGGCTGAACAGCCCCAATTTTCTCAGCCTATCTTCATACGAGAGGTGCTCCAGTCCCCTGATCATCCTCGTGGCCCTCCTCTGCACTTGTTCTAACACTTCCATGTCCTTTTGATGTTGAGGACACCAGAACTGCACACAATACTCCAAGTGAGGTCTCACGAGAGCAGAGTAAAGGGGCAGGAGCACCTCCCTCGACCTGCTGGTCATGCTCCTTTTGATGCAGCCCAGAATACGGTTGGCTTTCTGGGCTGCAAGCGCACACTGCCGGCTCATGTTCATTTTTTCATCAACCCACACCCCCACGTCCTTCTCTGCAGGGCTGCTCTCAATCTCCTCCCCGCCCAACCTGTAGCTGTGCCTGGCATTGCTCCAACCCAGGTGGAGGACTTTGCATTTAGCATGGTTAAACTTCATTAGGTTGGCATCAGCCCACCTCACAAGCGTGTCAAGGTCCCTCTGGATGGCATTCCTTCCCTCCAACTTATCAACCCAACCACAGAGCTTGGTGTCATTGGCAAACTTGCTGAGGGCGCACTCAATCCCACTGTCCATGTCACCCACAAAGATGTTGAACAAGACCGGTCCCAACACTGATCCCTGGGGGACACCACCCGTTACCGGTCTCCAGCTGGACATTGAGCCACTGAGCACTACTCTTTGCGTGTGGCCATCCAGCCAGTTCTTTATCCACCGAGTGGTCCACCTATCAAATTGATGTCTCTCCAACTTAGAGAGAAGGATGTCATGGGAGACAGTGTCAAAGGCTTTACATAAGTCCAGGTAGATGACATCAACTGCTCTGCCCCTGTCCATCAGTTCCGTAGCCCCTTCATAGAAGGTCACCAGATTGGTCAGGCAGGATTTCACCTTAGTGAAGCCATGCTGGCTGTCACCAAGCACCTTGTTGGTTTTCATGTGCCTTAGCATGCCTTCCAGGAGAATCCGCTCCAAGATTTTGCCAGGCACAGAGGTGAGACTGACTGGTCTGTAATTCCCTGGGTCATCCATTTTCCCCTTCTTAAAAATGGGGGTTATATTTGCTTTTTTCCTGTCATCGGGATCTTCACCTGACTGCCATGATTTTTCAAATATGATGGACAGTAGCTTAGCAACTTCATTTGCCAGCGCCTTCAGGACCCTTGCATGGATTTCATCAGGTCCCATTGACTTGTATACATTCAGGTTCCTAAGGTGGTCCCGAACAAGATCCTCCCCCACAGTGGGCCCAGGGTCCCCACCCTCACCATCCCCGCGTCTGCCTTCCAAGACTTGGGTGGTGTGGTCAGAGCATTTGCCAGTAAAGACTGAGGCAAAGAAGTCATTAAGAACCTCAGCCTTTTCTAAATCCAGGGTAGCCAGCTCTCCCGATAGCTTCTGGAGAGGGCCCACGGTGTCCCTAACCTGTCTTTTATTGGCAATGTACCTATAAAATCCCTTCCTGTTATCCTTAACATCCCTAGCCAAGTTTAATTCTAAGTGGGCCTTAGCTTTCCTAACCTGGTCCCTAGCCTCCCGGACAACATCCCTGTATTCTTCCCATTCTACATGTGTATCTTTTTCATTCCTCTTTAATGAAATACATACATGCATGCATATACCTGTGCACAAACATGGACTACATGTGACTTCTTCCTAGATTGAGACCAACTTTAGCAGACACTATCCAAAAAGTGCTGATGGGACACTAGACAGCTGACCTATCTTGCATCCTAAATGAAGGTAGGAAGGAGAACAAGGATGTAGTAAGTGAATCTAGAGTCTGACCAGCACACTAAGCTACACAATGCAAGTGTTAGAAATGTTACTAGAACAAATACTTCATTTCAATGTTCGAAAAAATTAAACCTGAAGAATGAACTTGTCAGAACAGACAAATATTAAAGAGATCCCATTGCTTACACTGGTAGAAAGTGACCTGAGGTAGATTTTATTCCTACAGTGGCTTGGTCTTGTTTGAAGCAGCACATTTATTGACACTTGAAGCAGCACATTTATTGACACATTTCAAAACACATAAATCCAAGAAAGTTTAGAAGAGAAGAAAAAAACCTCAAGGATGGGAGTGAGTTGGGAAAGCCCCAGGATATACGAAGAAAGAAAAGAAGGCATGTTCATTTTAGCAAAAGACTGAGTGTAGATTTAACTGTCTACAGACACATAAAGGGACAATATAAAGAAGAAAAAGATCAATTATTCTCATTAGCTAAAGACAACAGAAGAGGATGTAGCAGGCTTAGCTGCAGGAAGGACATTTTAAGTTAAACATTCAGGAAAAAAACAAAACATCTAAGAACCCATAAGCAGGGTAGCTAAGGATCTTTGAAAGGATGTGGTTTTGGCTTGACACCCATCTATTGAGACTAGTTCACAAATAATTACATGTTCTGGAATGAAGACTAGCCAAGGTGTCCCACTAAGTGTGCCTTCCAAACACCAGGAACTTACTTCAATGTTTGCAGTATCAAGACTTGCTTTAAAGAGGGGAAATTGAAGTGGTGGTTAATATTCAGTGAATGCTGGTGAAAGAAACATTGTCAGTAAAAGGCAGACTTACTATGGATAATTCAAAACTTTCAGCAGTTCAACTGAAGAGAAAGTCTGAATCTGTAACATATCAGATATATATAATAGAGAGGTCCACTATCCACAAGACACCTAAGTATAGTTTATTAGCCAGTGTTAAAATAATAAATTGCTTTCACACTACTAAAAAGCTTTATTACTAGCATCAGAAACATTGCCAACATCAAAAGTACCTAATCAAACTCAGGCTCCTTGTCAGCACTTAATACAGCAAATTATCAGAGATTTGAAGGTTCCCTTGTTGGGAATGTTTTCAGCTGCTTCACTCCCTTGGCAGTAGCACACAGGATGAAAATTTTCGCTGTGCAGTTGGCTTTTTTTTGTTCCAAACACTGCAAGTAAACTAGAAAGAGTGAAGAACATGCCAATATTGACTTGCAGCTTCAAGTAGTTGTTCTAGAAACTTACTTTCATTCCAGTGGTTGCATGAGCCATTAAATATAATTACATCTAGCTGCATTGGAAACTATCCATCAGCTGCCTTAGATGGATAACTGCTTACATATATTCTCCAGTATTTGCCTACTTATAAAGGCAGGCAGAATTGTCATCTACATCTGTAGCTCCTATTGTTCAACCAGGCAACAAAGATTGTAGAGGCAATATTAAAATCGTCTAAACTCACATTACATGAGACAGGGTAAAAACTTCATTGCTTTCCTACCAGTTCTCTTTTACAACACAGAAGTGTTCATATCTGCTGGACACGTCTTTGGGAAAAAAAAAAAAAAACAAAAAAAAAAAACTTGTGAGAAAACATTCAGCTACTGTTAGTAAAGTTTGAAGCCTCAGTGCAGACCTTAAGCTTTTTTCTGTTGCTGTTTTCAATAACATATCAATTCTACTTCTTCCCTGAGAAACTGGATGGTACTGTGTTGCACATCAGGGAGACAGCTAGCAGGCAAATTGTAATAGGCATCCAAAGTCTGCTAAATAAGCCTTAGCAGTGGTGACATAATTTGCTAAATTCTTTTTCTTACTGTCAGATAAGGAAGACAAGTGAGGATGGCTACTCTGAACAGCAGCAAGAATACCATTGTGAAAAACAGTAACACTCCAGTAAATTAAATACAGCTGAAAAGGACAACGTATTGGGAGGACTTTTTCCTTCAGCATTAAAGTGTAATAAAATCTTGACCTTAAGATATCTGTTCTCCTCTGACATGTGTGTGCCATCCCCAGCACCACCACCAACCTCGTTCTAGTCATCAGGACTAATACTGTAGCTGTATATGGAGAGGAACATAAATTTAATCTGTTACCCATGAAGACTCTTTTTCATTCAAAGTGTTTTACCAGAGAATGTACATGCAATTATTTGTGTTTGTATGCTGTATCACTCCTGAAGTAGGTTGATTTAAGACATTTGTAAATTGTTACATATGTATGTAGGCATATTTAAAGTAACACTTCAGTGCAATAGATTTGTCACTAACAACAGCAACAAAACAGTCAAAATAATGTTATTTGGACATAGAATGACTGATTTCACATAGCTACCTTGCTTTTCTCCTTTTGCTGCTGTAATCAACACTCACTTTTTTCTCCCCTTTTTGCTTTGCTTACTACTACTATTCCATCATCCAGCCACCTTCAATGAAGAAAGCGAAGTAGTGAATTGACACTGCATCTTCCTCTTCCTTTGCCCTCAGATAAACTCATGCCTCCCTGGAACAGCTTCTGCTTCAGTTATCTCCACAGCACTTCCCAAACAGGCTTTCCTTTGTTAAAAGCTTGGAGCTGTTTCATGTAACAAGTGGTAGGAAATTGGTTGTGCAAAAGGACAACCACCAACACCTGTCTAAAGGTGAGAGGTCTCTCACACCTTCATTTATGTTTAAGAGCCTAAGAAAAGGCTGTTTGTGCCCTGGTGAGAAGGATTACAACCAGCACACAGTGATGCACTGTAAAGACAAGATACAGATTCTGTGCCATTATTAAAGATGAGTCAACACCCTGGTTGCCCCCCTGCCTCCAATCCCCATCCAGACTATTTTATCACTTCTGCCAAGAATAAGACTTCCATAGTTCAGGATTTTCTCAGACTTATTCACCAGGTTTACACTCATATATCTCCACTGATCCACAGAAACACTAGACAGACAATGCCTGAATTGTTAAACTTCTCTCCTCAGTAAGAAAACTGCCATTTTAAAGTACAAGTTTTCATCATGAAAAAGTTAAGGGGCTGACTACATTTGTCTTCTCTGAGCTGCCATTGATGCTCCCCTTGATAAATATGTTGTTTATAGATAATTACCCATCTGGAAGATACTTTTATAGGTAACCAGTAAACCTGTACTGTAATTGCTCATCAATAATAGTCTGCTATGTCTAGGATGAGCAAGGAATACTGTAAACTGAAGCAAACAGATGAAGCAAGGAATTTTGTAAACTGAAAACAAAGATATACTGCCTGTATCCTTATAACATGCAACAAAAGTTTAGACAACTTCATTTGTAATTAATTGCTGCAATAATGAAAATATAGTAAGTGATGAAGTGACAGTAGGTGGAATGCACAGTACATGTCTTGTTAGTAGCGTATTTTTACCTTGTAAAAAAACCAAATACACACATAATCCAAACATAAAGCAGAACTAAGTTCAATACCTGCTCCAAAGATACACGTTTTCTAAATCTTGGCATTATGAAAACACACACAAAGTAAATGGAGGGGGTTGTTAGCTTACCCATACAGATCGATGCTACAAATATTCACATTCAGGAGGACAAATTTACAATTTAAGTGTGAATGGCAGAAGTGAGATTTACATTCCATTTCACCGGAGATAGCTAGCAGTAGCTACGCCTGGCCATAAGCTTCTCTATGAAGAAGTTGCATATGGCGATACTTTATACAGAAGGAATACACAGAGCACTGCAAGAAATTTCTATGCATACATGTGTATTTTATTACACACACACTAGTAGATGTTCTTAAATCACAAGCCATTAAAATACATTTAGTAAGATAAATGGAATTGTATCACAAGTCAAGCTGCAATTATTAGAAATAACATTAAAAAGTCATAATTTCTAGTTGCTTGAATTATCCAGAATGCTCTTCTTGATATACATTTTAAATCTAAGATCTCTGGTTTTGTCAGATACATCAGTGACAATTTTATCTTGTACAAGCCTGTTAGATTTTTCTTTTTTAAAAAATCCTAGAAATCAAAGTTTATTACTCATAATGAATCACAAGGCTTGATTTTATGTTATACATCATCTCTCATTCAACTACTCCATTCTCAGGCTATTTCTAAAATATCAAATAGCAATAATGAGAGTGGGACCAGTGACTTCAAGGCACTAGACACAGTAGTTAAAGATCAATTTAGATTATAGCATTGTCCCATAGTTTACCTGTATATTTTATATAATTATGTACATGCACATACACTCAGTTCATAAAAGCCATACATTAAAAAATTCAGAACTTCTCTAAAACCCTAAAGGAAGCTTTCAGAGACTCAGGGGCATATCTTTTCATAGGTAGGTCCACATGACAAAATATGTAAATCCCTCTCCTTTTAAACTATACCATATAACACCATACTGTAAATGACAAAGCATGGAATTTAATTTGAAGAGCTCAGAAGTTAACAACCCATAGTGATGCAAACTGAACTGTATTCTGAGGCACCCTTTTTACATTCAATACCTTTCTCCCAGCTGTACCCCTGTAGGAACAATAGGAAGAGCTTTGTCCATGAGGCTTTCACCAACCAACTTCTATTCTGCCATATCTCTTACCCTATTTTGTCTCAGAGTAATTAGAAATAGTCTGCCTCTATAGCATCATTTGTTGTTTATTATGGTAAGAAACAATAGAAAAGTGCTGACACCATTCACAAATTTATAAATAAAATAGCTTCTAGAATACAGAAATGAAGCATAATTCTTCCTTAATAATACACCTAAGAAAACCTAATTGCCCAGCTCAATGAATGTGATGTTCTTGCTTTGTATCTTCTAGGACACATAACAGATTTTCATAAAAGCTGTTTTCCATAGCTGATGTGCAAGTTCAGATACATAAAAAGAAATCAAAGCTCCACATTACTATTTGACATATATTGTTATTACTAATCATGCTAAGCTGCAATAATATTTTGCTTTGGGAGAAAATATTTTCTAACATCATTAATCTTTTATACTCTATACTTAAGGCTGTTTCGCAAAATGTTTCTTCTTGGGTTAAAAAAAAAGTCTTATCTAAGACTCAAGCAGATGATTCACCAGAAACAATGCACAATACCGAACGTCAATGACAAACCTTACACCAACGTGACAGGAGCTTTGATGGTACTGAAAGTGAGGTCTGTATCTAGCTTCAGACTCTAGACCCACACAATTTGTCACCCTATGTTCTCTTTTTGATCAAAAGAGAATACAAAAAAAGACTAGTGCCATGGTTCATGTAACCATAGAACAGATGTCTCAAATAGGGAATATGACTCCTGCCATGGTATTGGCCCAATATTTTTCCCATCAGGCCTACAGGGAGTTTTGGGCAACTAGCTGCATTCTAGAAATCTCAGCTGATGTAACATCTCCCTTCTGTGTACTGAAGTGGGACAAATTAGTCAAAAGACAGGTAGATATTTCAGAACCAAGTTAAATAAAATTAGGAGGAGATACTCTGACAACACTGGGAACACCAATAGCCAAGATTTTGCTCATTTGAGTCCCAGATACCTGGTTATGGACTGATAGCCTTGAGTTCATTGTAAGCATTACATAATCCCTATGCTATCCTTGTCCAAATCCCACTACAAGAACTGTCATTCAAGAAGTGTAGGTGGAAAGTTACCAGACAGTCGAAATTGAAGTTGCTGTTAATGATGATGCAGCACATCTTCACATTATTTGCTCAACAGCGGAAACTTAAAATTATTTTCAAATGCAAAAACTGCATTCTGAAAATGCACCCAAAAATGACACACTTAAAAGAGTGAATGCTTTAAAATTTGTTCAATCAAGTATGGCAACTCAGTAATGTTAACAGTGCACAATCTTTGCAGCAAAGCAAAATTAGTTGCAACATTAATATGTTATATAAACTTGTGCTATATTTTGCCTATACACAAATATTGTACAGTTGTCATCACAGAACTAGTCTGCCAAAAATAATCTCAGAACAAATCAGTACCTGCAAGAACAAAAGAAACCTGAAAAGCTTTTTGCAAATACATTTCAATAGTTCCACTATACTATATTCTTATATCATTTAAAGGCTGTACTTTAGCATGATACAATTAACTCATTGATGATTTCACTGGTTTTGCAAACATTGGTTTATATCTGATAAAGTCTGTGAATCTGAACAGACTTGAGGTTTCAATTCTGAATGATGGCTGACATACATACCCATTTAAAAAAGGTAGAGATGTTTACCTTTGATTTTCTTCTGTTTGGTTGGAGAGTGCTTTTTGGGGTTGGTGTTTTTGTTTGCTTTAATGTGCTTCGGGTTCTCAAGCTAGAACAAAAGAAGTTGCAGCTTCTGCTAGATGCAGTGGTGGTGTGACATCACCAGCACAAAGCCATCATAGAGCCCGACACTATTCATAACAAGGGTAGTCTGCCCCAAGAGGCCCTAGTGTGAATCTCGGGACTGCGCCAGGCGTGGATTAACCTACTCTGACAACTGCATGTAGAAAGTTAGTCAACTATCTGTTTATACCTGGCTCAACCAGTCAAGAGTCTCACTGCTCAGGCACCAGTTAGTTTTTGTAAATAATTAAACCTGTAAGAATTATTCTTTATTTAGTTTAGTATTCTTTCTGAACTATAATACTTAGCCTTCAAAATGGCTGATGAAACAACAAAACAAGCTATTCTTATCCACATTACAAAAAAAGCAATTAGATGCTCTGCTCACCCCAGATTTCCCACATAGAGGTCATTCTTCATTTAAACTAACTTTAATAAATTATTACGACAAAATACTATAACTCATCTGAATAACAATAAATGAAAGTACTATGCTTCAGGGTAGACATTTTTTTATCTTTATAAATATGTAGCATTAGCAACTACAAAGTCATTACATGTTTTATTGGTTTTGAAAGCTGAGGATTGAATGCCATCACAAAATGACAGAGGAATCTGTTGGAAACCTTTCAAAGAGCACAGGCAGTGTCAAGATGCCCCTATCCATCATATAACTGATGAGGATGGTATTGTAGCCACTGACCCAGTTGCTAAATTAGTCCTCAGAGTAAAATGCATTTATAATAGGTTAGAATTCAAATTCTATAAGGAGAATTTATTATCCTTTGGTAAGAAAGGATTGATGTTTTGTCTGCAATTTCTGGAGCCTGTTCTCTTTTCTAATGAGACTATTCCTTTTTATATGCATGTTTATGTGATTACTTTCATCCTGGAATAGTTTTGGGTTTCTTCCCTGCCCTCCCCCCCCCCCGAAAATGCACAAACAGAAGTAGTCTGCGAAAAAATACATCACCTGAAGAGCTGATTGAGCTACATCCATCTGAGAACAGAACAGACTCAGCAGCTTTCCTAAATATCTAAGCCCCAAGAACATATCTCCTTTTTTTACCTGCCTTTTCACCCATTTCAGCCCAAATGCCAGTGGTTTAGTGACTGGTCAAAGTTAATTCCAAAGCCTGAATATACCTCTGGCTACTGCTAAGCTGCATAGGCAACACTTCCTGCAGCAAGGCTGCAGTTCCTGACCCTAGCGAGCCCACAGCCAGGACATGGAAGCTCACAGCATCTAGCTGTGCTCAGATTGTGGAGGGAATGAGCCTGGAGCAGGGTGAATTCCACCTTCGAGTCCAATTACTAGACCTTGAAACAAACCTGGTGTACCAGGCCCTGATTTCAGGAGTATTTCTGACTTATCCAGCAGCTATTTAGCAACACGCATAACCAGTTCTGAAAAAGCCTACTCCTCAAATCCAAGCCTGCAGTTTCTAGCCAAGATCTCCCCCTTCCTTTGCCAGGCTAGAAAGTCATCTTTCACCTGATGCTTCTCTTAGCCCCACAAATACTGCACTGCTGGTTGAAGACCAGCACTTTCTAAGGTAGCAAGTACTCACTGTTTAGCAGTTGGAAATCTCTCTCAGAGCAGATGAAAGTCTCACCGACAAGTATTTTGCCTAGAAGAATGAATACACCCAGACCCAACATAGACGAGAAACTTCTGAAGAACCTTTTCCCAGCAAAGTCTAAAGAATTACTCAGCACAATGACAAAATACTCTGGTCTTATGGGATTTCCAGCATTCCTGTGCCTGATCCTGCATCTCTTCCTCACACAAATAGTTTAACTGATTCCTACATAAAAACTTTCCCATATAGTAAAAGTGAATAATTAGGCCAAACTGACTCCAGGAATATATGGACGCAGCAGCTGCATCAAATAGAAAAAACTGGGTTTAGAAGTCAGTCAGCACCACCCAGCAAACCACAGTTTAACGTTAGCAGTTGATAAAAGCATATACAGGAGTTAATTTGCAGGTTTTCTGCTTTCTTTGTAAAAAAAGTCCACAACTAATCTCTACTGTGCGGCTTAAAAGCAGTTTATCTCCCACCCACATTATATTTCTTTGATAGCATTTTGTCACACCCTTCACATAGGTTTGTTTGCATTTGATTTATGTAAATCCCAAATTGTTGGCTTTGTTCGTATCACCTGCTTGGAGAAGTGTATGAAGCATTGCATTCAAAAATGAAATGTAGGCACACATTTTCAGTAGCTGATTAGAATAAAGCAGACCAAAATTACTTTCTTCTGCAATATTCTTCAGACACTAAATGGAATAAAGCCCTGATGTTCTACTACCCTTACGTTACTGAAGTATTATTAACTAATAACAACTGGCTTCTGGCTGGACCATACTGTCATTTTAAGTCAGGTACGCGTAAAAAGAAGTTATCTAATTATGCCAAGTACATAACTAGCTCCATTTACTCCACTTTTCAGGAATCATGTGTCACCCAGGAGTTTTCTTTAAAGTATAAGGAAAAAACAGCAACTACTATGCGCTTTGATGTACTAAGTAACACAGTATTTTATATATAGACACTATATATTGATAAATACATTTTATATGAATACAGACATTACAGGCCATAGTTCTGGTGTCCTCAACATAAAAAGGACATGGAACTGTTAGAACAAGTCCAGAGGAGGGCCACGAGGATGATCAGGGGACTGGAGCACCTCTCGTATGAAGATAGGCTGAGAAAATTGGGGCTGTTCAGCCTGGAGAAGAGAAGGCTGCGTGGAGACCTCATAGCAGCCTTCCAATACCTGAAGGGGGCCTATAGGGATGCTGGGGAGGGACTCTTCATTAGGGACTGTGGTGAGAGGACAAGGGGTAATGGGTTTAAACTTAAACAGGGGAAGTTTAGATTGGATATGAGGAAGAAATTCTTTACTGTGAGGGTGGTGAGGCCCTGGAATGGGTTGCCCAGGGAGGCTGTGGATGCTTCATCCCTGGCGGCGTTGAAGGTGGGGTTGGACATAGCCTTGGATGGGATGGTTTAGTGGGAGGTGTCCCTGCCCATGGCAGGGGGGTTGGAACTCGATGATCTTGAGGTCCTTTCCAACCCTTACTATTCTATGATTCTATGAATACACTGTAGATCAAAAACCAGTTATGTAGAAAACAGAAATAGCTCCTAACTCTCCAGACTCGGAATTTTTTGTTATTTCACTGTATGGCATTCTCAGCCCTTCTATGTATCCTCTTCCCTTTCCCACACTATCTCCTGGAAAACTATATTATGGCAGAATTTAAACAGAAATACAGCTTCAGTTATGAATCAGAGTCTCCTAACTGTAAATCTAATTCTGTAGCTGGTCTTACAAAATTGCTGTAGAAGTGAATTTCAGTTTTGCTCTTAGTTGGTATTTACATTCAAGTTCTCTTCACCTGTCAATGGGGTACAAATTCAAAGCAGCTACATCTTCCAAAGAAAAAAAGCTCCGGCATTTGTACTGAACAACACTGGAAATAAGAAATACCCTGCAGAATCCCACAGAAATAGCAAAGGGTAATTCAGAACTTAACGGCCCACAGAGAACACAGTAGCACAATATTGAACAGGATACATGTCAGAAAAGAGTAAAAAGAACTTCAAAACAAGAAAGCCCATTCTACTGCAATACACAAACAACTGTACAAATGTGGGAATTAATTTTTTTGCAAGATACTAAATTTGGTGACATATCTTACAGGTAACTTCAGACCAACAACCTGTAAGCTGGCAACATATTAAGCAGCTCTCTGTATACGGATAGTAAAAAACAGCAGGTCGCTTTAGCTGTGTCGTTCTCTAAATAGATTCAGGCCTGATTTTACTGCATATCTTCAGTTATTGCCTACCCCTCTGGCTCATAACAGGCTGTATTCTTCCTGGAGAGTTCAGGCACTAGCCACATGCATTCAGCATACTGAAAACAAAATTGAAAAGCTCATATGTCACAAGTGCTGTGTTCAGTTATCTTCAGTAGCATCTGACCCAGATCGCTTGGAAGCCTTTTGTTTCAATTCCTTCTGTGACAAAAGATCATCATAGAGTGCTACTGAGACTCTTTCTATTAGCAACTTGATGTATGTCTCACTGTTAGGAAGAGCCAGTGGCAAAAATCAGCACACTGCAGGTGGATGTACTATCTTTGATACTCAGCATCCACAGAAGTGGCCAATGTTTAGCAACTGAATCCTTTTGTTAGTGTACTATATTCAAAAAAGTAAAAAAAATATCCAACACCATTGAGCCCAACTACGGTCCAGGTACTCATTGTCAAACCACAAATGCAACAAGCAACTCCAGCAATTTGCAGTAGGGCACAACTCACTTGCTGTTAAGATTCTAATATACCCAAGTCAATTATTTTGTGTGCACACCAGAGAAAACATGATACTGGATTCCTGAACAGTATAATGGAGACGTTTACCCAGCTCTTCACCTACCTATTCTAAAGGTATCATGAGCCCCTGCAATCTTATTCTGCACCTATCTATGCACGCCCAACGTGGGCAAGATTTGCACATGGAGAGTTAAGTGCTGGAAGTTGTTGATTAATTTACTAGATACCTTATTCTGAGAACAATCCTGGTGCACTTGCAAAGGCATACTTTCTGGATACCAGGAGAGCATTCACAAAATAAAGAACTGGTTAAGCAGACTGCAGGTACAGAGAAACTGCAACCATCAGCAGCACGAAACTGGCAGCTCTCTGCCACAGGAAATGCTATATCAGTATATTTGATCATGGACTGCAAGTGAGCACTAATACTTCTGGATTCCCATTTAAACAAATCTAAAGCTCCTCTTAACAAGAAAAGGCATAATATTTGAAATAGGATGTGCTTGTACTGTACGTAAAAAACACAAGGAAGCCAGATTTTTATCCATGCCTAGAACAGCCATGTAATAGTAAAGACTTTTCAAGTGCTACAAGTTAGGTTCTATCATCCATTTTTATTAACGGAAAAATATATAGTTGTGGTAGAAGGATACAGGAAGAAATAGATGCTTATCCTTTATAATACAAAAAGGATAACTTGTTAATCCCAAAATGGATTCATTGTAATAAACACCAAAAAAAACCCAAAACAACACAGAACCAAAACAAAACAGCAAAACCCACAAAAAAAAAAAAAAAAGCAACAATCCTTAGAAAAATGTTATTGTGATTCACTTTGAAGTCACAGAGAATCCTAAATAAAATATTGTATACACAGTCACACTTCAGTCAACACCTGCATGACTTATGCTAGGAATTTTAGGGCACTATAATTGGCATAAAGGTAAAAAATTTGAATTGAAGGAAAACCAAAGTACACACACAGAGCACTACTTCACACCCTACACCACCACCCCCTTTCCCCCCCCAGGCAAATCTGAGAAGTTAAATCAAACTATTATGTTTAGACTCAAAGCCACCAATATAGCATAATTTTCTGAACTCATTTGGAAAGGTTCAAAGCACAGGTCAGCTGACAGAGCCTCCCTGATACATCGAGAATACAGAGACCCATTAAATAAGAGGAAAGACAGCTCCAAGACTCAGTTCCAACACACATCATTTTGAGTACACACTGCTCCCTAAGCCTAATTGCCTGAAAGCAGCAATAATGTGTTGCACAGCCATGCAGCAACCTCACCATCCTGAGCCACCTTCAAATGCTGCTGCAGAGATGAGGACCAGCACAATCAGTAATCAATCCTTCAGGTTGGCAGGATTTTCTGTTGCAGTAATAGCAAGTGTTAAAAGACTTTTTCTTGCACTAATGGCTTACCTCTGGGCACATGTGAGAAAATCTTTAACAGCTGGATGATGGCATGATAAAAGTCAAGTTGTGTAATTTATCAAAGGAGAATAACACAAATGGAGAGCTCTGTGGGAATATGAGCTCACTACAGATAACCTTGGGGAGTTTGGCTGTAGAAGTTTATTTCTGTAAGCTTTTCAGAGGGAATTAGGTTTTTCCTTTTATAATCTGACGTGGTGGCAAAGACAGGCTTTGCATAGGGCCTCAATTGAGCTGCTTAGAATCACCCTTTTTAAGAGCTGCTTAAAAGGAAAATAAACGCATTAACTTAGGTATCCTAACAGTATGATATGGGTTCTTGTCCTGGGTTCAGCAGTAGCAGTCATTTTTCTTTCTTTTTTCCCTTCTTGGTAGCTGCTGCAGCGCTGTGTTTTTGATTTTGGGCCTGGGAACAGTGCTGATAACACCAGCGTTTTCAGTTACTGCTTGGTGATGTTTAGGCTGGCCAAGGACTTTGTGAGTCTCATGCTCTGCCAGGGAAGGGGGGAAGCCAGGGGGAAGGAGAGACAGGACACCTGATCCAAACTGACCAAAGAGGTTATTCCATACCACAGCACGTCATGTCCAGGATGTAGGGACGGAGAGCAGAGACCCGGAAGGGTGGTGAGGGTGCACAGTGGGGGGATGCACTGCTGGGGGTGCACGGCTTGATACTGGGTGGTGAGCAATTGTATCCTTCCCTTGTATTTGCCTTGTCATTATTGTTACTGGTGGGGGTGCACTGGGTGGTCTGGCTTGATATTTGATGGTGAGCTATTATATTCTCCTTTTCCTTGTATCTGCCTTGTCATTACTATTATTGGTGGTAGCAGCAGTGATTTGTGTTATACCTTAGTTACTAAACTGTTTTTATCTCAACCTGTGGGAGTTGCATTCTTTCAATTCTCCTTCCCATCCCTCCAGGAGCGGAGGGAAGAGAGAGTGGGGAGTGAGTGAGAGAGCGACTGTATGGGTTTAGGAAGCTTAAACCACGACAGTTCTACATACAGAAACAGCTTTATGACTGCATATGCAGAAGTCTCCAAGCTTGATCCAGAAGAATGTCATCCCTGTAACCATAGGAACCTCTGGTTTGGAAGGGGCAATGCTAGCAAGAGAATGGTTAAAAAGGGGTAATCTAACTAAAATGTGCCAAACACAATGAGGCACAATAAAAGTGTTATTGCCACACCAATCTAACTTCTATCAGCATTTGAAACACAGATTATTAGCAATCAATATTCACACTGCTTCCTGCACTTACTCATACCTATATACATAAGAAAGCTTTCTGGGCAGAAGTTAAACCATATCTTTGCTCACAGCTACAGGTCTTCACCTACTACTAAAAGATGGTCCATCTTGACATATCTTAATATTCTCTTCCCCATAAGGTGAGCTCAGTGAGGATAAGACTGTTAGACAAATCTTCAGTTGAATTGAATTCTTTTGCGTGATCTGTGAAAGTTAGTATTTGGTACATGGAATAATACAAAAAAAAAAAAAAAAGCCACATTATTCTTCTCTTGATACAAAAGCAATCGAAAAGGTTAAAACCCTAGCCATATGTCCCAAACCAACAACTATCTGAAGAAAACTTTCCTGTTACCCCTTCTTAAGCTGGGAAATATTTTTACCCAATTAGTCAAAGCAGTATGTAGCATATCACATCCATTGAAATTGCTCATATACAGGCAGAGTATGCTCTGCATTCAACATTTACTCTTGTAGGAGTTATTTTTCTCATCCTTATTCTCTTCCATATCATCAAGAAATCCAAATTAAAAAAAAAAAAAAAGTGGGGTTTGTTTTTTTAGTTTTGATTTTTTTTTTTTTTTAAGGTCTTTCAGTAACACAAATGAGAGCTGAGGATGCATAGAATACAATGAAACAGAGCCCTAAATTTCAATGTTCTGTAAAAAAGTGAACTTCAAAATAGCTGGAAAAGATATGCCATGACTGTTCCAATACTGCCTAGGTAGGTGGGCCTTTCTTTTGCAGCTTATTACAATTCCAGTTGTCATCTTTTCTTAAGTGATGGATTTGATTTCTGGATCACTTAGTAACATGTTAGCTTTTCAGCAATTTCTAAACCAAACTTTTTAAACTAAGGATTAGGAATTCTTAAGAAATATCACGCTACAGCCCAATTTCAAGTCTACAAATTAAAAGGACTTGAAAACTAAATTGATTAAGTTTTACTTTCATTTTCACATATGCAAGGTCAACATATTATATAGATTAACACCTGGTAGTAGACGTAGACAAATTTTGCTCAGGATTTCCATGCCAGTTCAGGAAATACTCACTGTACACACCCATTTACTTCAGGTGTTTGAAATCATAGCAGTGGCACTAGACACATCTTCATTACCACAGCAAGTAACTGCTGAAATAACATTGGAATAGTTCAAACCCTAAAAAATATTGTGCAGTTCCTATATACATTGTACCTAGAAGCCAAAGCCTACACTCTTGTCTCAGTACAAATTGATTCCCATTGAACTCACTGGTAAATGAATAATTTTAAAGCTTAATTTCAAGAAATTCAGTTAAAAATACAGATTTCTCTTGCACAGACTATTGAAATAATACAAGCTCTGAATACAATGATTTTACAGTCACAAGAGATACTCTAATAGGAGCTTTATATGCTTTTAATACAAAAAAGATTTGTATATTATGTGCTTTTCTGGCTTTACTTATTTAATAATAAATGCCAGTGTAATTGATGTATTGAGGGAGAAAGGATCTCAGTAATCAGACACAATATAGCAAAAAAACTTCAGTTAAGACTGTGTGAGATAAGTCCCTTATGTGTTCTTGTTGTACTTGAAGTACTATTTCACTATGTTTGCTTACCTAACAGGTGATATTGGAGCTGTAGATTTTGCAATACTATTCTCTACCTACTGCTTTCTCCGTTCCAATTACGATTAAATACAACTATCAAGAAACTTTGTGACATGTTCACGAGCAAACTCAGACACTTAAGCAGTACCTTAAAACATGTTACATAAATCTTGCTGCTTTGAAACTAAGTATGGGGGGGATAACCCATGGGACTTATAGCAGAAAAAGGCACCCTTTCACTGCTAGGTTGTCAGATTGAGACTTTGAGTTATCAGTGACTACACTGTTACCATCTGCTGAAATTGCATTATTGGCTGTTTGTCCTATCCGCTGGGCAAATTCTCCCGCAGCAAAACTGCCCATGACAGTTGGCACTTAATATGCACAGGTTTTGTTAGCCCCACCACAAAGGGTCCAAAGCTGCACTTTTCTGCTCTCTCTCATTCTAAAGGTTATTTTTTCCCCATGTCAGGGTTAGGATGCAATTCTAAACAAAGCAGGTTACTATGTAGCTCTCTATGGACTAACATATCATAGAATCATAGAATAGTAAGGGTTGGAAAGGACCTCAAGATCATCGAGCTCCAACCCCCCTGCCTCTCAGTAAATCACAGAACGGCAATAATGATCATCCTGGGTTCTCAACCTGCTCTATGTAAGACCCTAAGTCATCCATTACATTCAAAAAGACTTAAACTGTGCTTCAATGTCAAAAAATAAACAGCAAAAAGCAGTTTCATATCTTAACTTCACTGCTAAAATTATAACTCATTTATCAATTAATTTCAGAGAGTGGGTCTTACCTGTGTTGCTAAGCATCGATAACCAAAACTTTGAGAGCTATTTGTTCGCTACTGTTCTTGTTCATTCTGTACTTTTTTTTAAAACCATTTAATCAAAGAGGTTACAAAGAAAAACTACCATGTGGCCTGAGCTTTGAAACAATACATATTTGTTTTCCAATCAGCACCAGGCAATTACTTAATCTGCAATTTTAGAGGTTGTTTTTTTTTTAACTCCAGCTTACACACTGAAAACTGAATTAACTTGCTAGTGCTTACACTTAGCCTTCATTCAAATATATTGTCATGCCAATTTCTACACCTACCAGCAAGAGATCATTTTATACAACTTCAATTATACACTATTGGTGTGCACAGAGGATTAAACTGATTGTTTGGTGGGCAGTTCTCCCAGTGTGCTAAGGTAAGAGATAAGAAGATAAAATGCAAGAGGTCTATTCTAACCCATCCAAAAAGCAAGCTTGAAAAATGTACACTGCATTTTTTTTTATTGGGCGAGGGCAAACCACTTTTTTTCCTATAGGTTTTTGATGCATGGTCTATTGCAGGCCTCAGCAAAAAGATAGCAAATCTTACAATTTATTATTGTCAATAGTCTGCATGACCTTTACTTTAACTGCATCTTGGCTGTCAGTAATAATCCAAGGCTGCACTTTCAATGATAGAATGAGAGATTTTGCATATTGAGTCTCCAGGTCTCCTTGAAAGTGTTCAGAAATCACAGTCATTTATTCCTATTGGCAGGGCAAGGTCTGTTAGGAAAGCTCATTCGTCTTGACTTGAAGATGAAAAGTGGAGAAACTCCATTTCTGGCTCTGAATCAAGTACTAACTACTGTAGTTTTCTCAAATAAATCAACCATGAGACTTCTAGGTCCAGGGTTTGAAATCTTTTCTCATTCATGGCACCTGTTCTCTAACGGTTCCCTTCACCTTTGCAATGTACAATTCCAGTAGTAGATAAAATAGCACTTGAACACAGACCTGAAAATTTTACATTCTAACCTTTCTTCATTTGTGGTTTGTTTTACTGACAGGTTAGAGAATTTGCAAGTTCAGAAAGAATCTAGCAAGGGCAGGATTGAAAGGGCAATAATAATAAATAATCAGCTTGGATTACCCTCCTCTCCCCCAGGATGTTTTTAAAGCCAAAGGTCACTTAAGCCATGTAAGACATATGCACAGCTGTGTAGTAAAATATACTCAAAAGGTGTCTCAGGCTATGTGCAGACCAATCCCAGGTAGTTCTTTCCTGCTTGAGCTGACTGCCTGAGTCAGTCAGTCTGGAGATGTACTGGCATGGCATTATGTGCAAGCTGATACATTCCCCTCCACATAGGTAGTCCTAAACACATATCCAAGTGCGACACACTTCTTAAGGAGATACTGTGAGACACAAAGAAAGGAAACGGAGTGGTTTCCTACATTGTGTCCTGGGTTCAGCAGCAGCAGTCATTTTTTCCTCCTTCTTAGTAGCTGGTGCAGTGCTGTGTTTTTGACTTTCAGCCTGGGAACAGCGCTGATAACACCGATGTTTTTACCTACTGCTCAGTAATATTTAGTCTGACCAAGGACTTTCTGACCTTTGTGCTCTGCCAGGGAGGAGGGGAAGCTGGGAGGAAGCAGACACAGGACACCTGACCCAAACTGACCAAAGAGGTGTTCCATGCCACAGAATGTCATGCCCACTATATAAACTGAGGGCAGTCACCCGGAAGGATTAGATCACTGCTGGGTCAGGCTGGGTATTAGTAGTTGGGTGGTGAGCAGCTGTATTCTCTTCCCTCGTGATTTCTCTTATCATTATTATTATTGGTGGTAGCAGTAGTGGTTTGTGTTATACCTTAGTTACGGGACTGTTCTTATTCTCAACCCATGGGAGTTACATTCTTTCGATTCTCCTCCCCACCCCTCTGGGAGCCGGGGGCAGGGGGAGGAAGGGAGGGAGTGAGCGAGGGCTGCATGGCTGAGTTGCCAACTGGGCTTAAACCACCACAGTCTGTAATAAAAACCACATCTGAACCCCACCTCTTCAACCTCTCCGCAGGTTTTATATTTCTAGCATCACATAGGAGACCATTCCTGATCTCCATGTGATCCCTCTTCAGATCCATAAGAGGAAGAATTAGGTTAGGGGTAAGTAATGATTCACCCTGAGAAAACAGCAGCATCCTAAGGAGACTGTCTAGATCTAAGGTCCAGCAAAGGCAGACAGCTGGTCTCCCACAGAGAGGCATATTGAACCTCAATGGGGTTCTGCAGAGACTCAACAATCTAACAAATGGCAAATACTGAGATTCAGGATTGATGTTGAGTTAATTTTCCCATCAGGGTAAATAAAAAATACTCCCAACTCTTCTCCTTTTAGTCCTCATTTCATGGCAACTCATCACAAGAGAAGCACATCACAGGAAGCTCTAGTTGCCTGGGTTTATCACAGCTGTATTTCTAGTGAGGTTGGACAACCTTTTCTCAAGAAAGGTTTACTCATTAAAACCATAGTTTCAGATCAACTGATACTATTCACAAATTAATTTAGTGTATTGCTCCAGTGAATGTGCATTCATCTATATAAAGCGTAACACTGTCAACAGGAGAAAAAGACATCGAGTGCTACAGGGAGAGCAAGATTTTTCTTTGCCATCTAGTTAAAATGCAGGACCCCATAAGGTATTTGTTTGGTTTACCATTCTAAGCCTGGACACAGAGCCTGCAGAACAATGCTTGAGTCAATTTCATATGCAGAAAACTACCGGAATAATCCATAAGAAGATATAAGGAAGTAAAAATAAGAATCCATAATTAGTAAACCTCAGACTGTCCATAAATTGGGTTGCAATTAGGACAGTTGACTTCCTTATAGTCACCCTTCCCTGCCCATTCTTGCTGGGCCACATAACTGCTTGCACAAGCCTTCTGTACCTTCTACATCTTCCTCTACCTTCTTCATTTGACTTTCAAGACTCTCCCCAAATCTGTCTCACTGCCAGTGCTCTTATGTAAGTCTTCACATCAGACACAGAGCTATAGCACCCAGCATATAGACTGTGGGCTGAGGCACCATTCAACTTCCACAAGATTTTCCACTGGCTTATAGGCACCACCACATACCCTCACGCTAGTCTAGTAACTTCAATTCATAATGCATATGCCTTCTGACTAGAAGCAAAGTAATAAACACATACAAGAGGATGACAGAAATATAAAGAGGGAATTTAATCTCTCTGAAGATATCTGTCTAAAAAAAAAAAAAAAAACCCACAAAAAACCAAAACAGGGAGTTTCTAGTTTCCAGAATTACTGGATAGGCCTCAGAAACAGGACTGAAAAAAGTGAGGTCCTAGGGTCTGACAGCATAAACAATGCCTTTGACAAAACAAACAAACAAAAAACTAACAAAAAAAAAAAAAAACTTTGAATCTGAGAATTCCAAGAACATCACTGCAGCATGACACCTGTGTGTAACAGGCCCACACAACTTTTCCCCATTCAGTACGCAAGCAATTAGCCACTGATTCTTCAGAGAATCAAACTTACCAAGTCCACTAATATGTTGTGGCTCCCTAAGCAGGATCTAGGCATAAGAGATGAAAATACGCAAACACCCTCACACCATCGTATGCCCCCAAAGTCTTCCAGTGATTGCTATGACCTGCATCAGCACTCATGCACCTACATACAGAGCACAGAACCACAAGACTTCATACAGCCCTGTAGAAATCCTCAACTCTATTTCACCATTGGATATGATAGAATTTTAACCAATTTGGATCTCATGACTTATACCACTGTATGCTTTCCATGTATAAACATAGAAACTTACTTGATAACTAGCACAGCACAGGTAATTTACAGGAGGAAAACTCCTTTTATTCCAAGCAACTTTCTTCCTTTTTCCATGTGGCCTGAATGATCGATGCAATCTATTCATTCTATAAGAGAACATGCTTCTAACTCTACATGTAGAGCAATCTCATTAATAAGAAAGTACAATTACACCAGAAGAAAAAGTTATTTTTTCCAATGATTTGACAAGATCTTCAGAGGTTCACTGAAGCATTTATTTCCTCATCAGTAGCTGTTATTTCCCCCTTACAAAGATGAAAACAGTGATACAGTGTGTATTGTATCTACTGCAGACAACTAACAAACATTTTTTTTCTTGTTGATTGAAGAGTACTCCAACCATGATGGCAAGTTTCCAAACCAAGCATGTTTATGTTGACCCTTTCACTCCAATTTGACCTTTTTTTTTTTTTGTGCTTTAACATACCATGTCCCCAGTGTTTCCTATTCACACCAGCTACGTTCACCTGAAGAGTAATCAAGACTCAGCCTGCAAAGCCAACTCCAGAGAAGCACAAAAATGAATCATTAACTCATTTTACAAGTACAATAAAGGAAGAGGTCTCCCAACTATAAACTCTGATCACAGTTTGCAAAATCCCCTTGTGTTAGTAATCTTAATACTTTCATTGCCAGGTTACATTAGAAGATAGCCAAAATGCATTAAAACTCACCTTATACTCTTTTATGTGTAATAGGTTTACTTGCTATAGAATGTAAAGAGATCATGAGGGGAGGACACGGTCTACACACCATTTTCAAAACACCCTGACCATAGTGCTCAAAGGTACCCCTTGCATTTGCATCTGTTCTTGTAGCAGAGCACAGATACCAACTGATGGTAGCTCCAGATGCCAGAGATGAAGCTAAATAAACGGATTCAAGTGAAATGGGCTCTAAATGATGATCAGCCAAACAAAAGGTCTCCCCAAGACACATCCCATCAAAGAATTAAATTTAAGAAGTTAACCAGATGATCTTTTTTTCTTTAAATAACTGTCACAGTAGTATATCTGGTTTCAGGATTTGGGCTTGGGTTTAGTTAGAGATTTGGACATACTTTGTGGAAGAAGGTGCAAAAAGGATAAGTGCTTCAAGACAGAGCTTAAGCTTCATTTCTTTCGAGGTCCTTCCTGGTCCAACAGGACCTTTCCCACCACCTTCAGTGGGTGTGAGGCTGAGGCTCGAGTGAAGATTGGGAAGAACACTACAGCATTCAGCTTAAAAACAAACCCAACAACCACACACCTTATACTCAGTTGAGGTGGCAGCACACCCACTTGTGGTGCGATGAAGCTCTCGACCGGTGTCTCTCTCCCACACCGCCGGGCGGCACAGCCCGACGTAGCAGCCAGACGCTGGCTGGTTACTGCCACAGGCGCAGTGCCCAAGAGAGCCCCTCACCCGCAAGCTGCGTGCTTGAAATCGAAAAGCATCCCCGCAGCCCTCCTCTGTTCATCGGTCCGGCGCCCCGTGCACGAGATACCTGACAAGGGCCACCGTCGGCTCATCCTCACGGCAGCGCCCAAGCCTGGCCAGACGGCAAGGGAGAGCTCCGGTAGCGAACGGCGAGGAAATCAGGGCTGAAGGCCCCAGGCTGGGCTCAGACGGCGACTAGTGGCTGCTAGAATCCAGGTTTGGCCTCTTAACAAGCATTAAGAGCAATTAGCATCCCAGAGCCTCGTAACAGTGGGATCCAGACTGCCCGTAAATGGGCTAATTGTGGTGGTAAACCCCAGCTGCAACGCGTTTGACCCCACGCAACCGGAGGAGCCCAGAATGTTCTTGCCCTCAATAGCTTCCTTGAGGCTTGTGATGGTTCCCATTAACCCTGGCTGCAGGGCTGTGGCTGGATCATGGGCTGGCGCCAGGTCAGCAAATCTGGCTCAAAAGGCTCACGAAGACAGACAGAAAGGTATGTGACAGACCCAGCTGCCAAGGAGATGCCTAAATAGCTCTGCAACATAACCTAAAAGCGGGTTTAAAGTAGAAAAAAAAGAATAAAACTTTACACAAAACATGTTTGGGTTTTTTCCCCCCTGTGCTTTCCAGAAGCCACTGAATTTTTCTTATCTTAATTCCTTAAAAAATAGAAAGACAACTACAATTTATAGACTGTACTAATCCTTAGAGTACAGATCCACTCTTTTGAAAGCCATAAATATGGAGTTAAAGAACCACAGGAAATTAGTTCTCTGAGTTATGATAATTGCTCCCAACACTCCAGTATCTATCTACACAAGGAAGGAATACAATTTGAAGACATCATAACATACTATGGTTAAAAAAATGTTCTGCCTAACGCTTCTTCTTATGAATTTAAAGTGGTTTGAACAGCTTAAGAGGAAAAATAAAAGAACATGTCTGAAACATGGGCAGAAAGTACACACGCAGTAGAAATAATTGGTCCGAGTGCTGTCTTATCTGTCTCTTTAAATCCCCCTCTCTAGCAGCAGCAGCAACATTAAGGGAGTGAAACCATGAAAAGCAGCTACAGAAAAAGGGAGACAGGAAACAACACACTGTGATTACAGTTTTGAATTCAAAAGATTAGGAAAAATACATTTCAGTATTAATAGGGTGGCTTCAAACAACATGAAGATACTGAGAAAAGTAAATGACATTAGAAGAAAAACATCAATAACTGTATTAAACCAGTATAAATCTCACAGTATAACCAAAAATATAAGCAAGAGCACTGTGAAAATTCAAACCGTAGGAAACCTCTTTTATGTTAAAGGCTTGGTTTTGTCAAATTAACTGTTTATCTGATGCAAAAGTGAAAAAAAAAGTCATTAATGTGCTATTCCACTTGACAAGTCAGAATGCTGAAGTTTGAATACTGGCTGTGTGCCAGCTGTATCTCAAGTATTTCTTGATTTATGGTGCACAGTTTGTGTTGATGTACTGCTACTCTATCCAGTTTTCACTACTTAAAACAGGGTAAGCGTCACATAGCTCAGTCAATGCTAACTGACCTTCTTTGGATCCATTTCAGGTTTGACACTCCTGTGGGAATACCTGCCGTCAGTTCACACGTACTTGTGGCTCAGTCAGGACTGTGGCTGAATGTGGAGACCATCACTATGCTCTGTGTGGAACACCACTGTATAGAATCATAAAATCATAGAATCACAAAATGTTTGGGTTGGAAGGGACCTCAAAGCTCATCCAGTTCCAGCCCCCTGCCATGGGCAGGGACATCTTCCACTAGACCAGGGTGCTTCAAGCCCCGTCCAACCTGGCCTTGAACAGTGCCAGCGATGGGGCAGCCACAGGTTCTCTGGGCAACCTGTGCCAGTGTCTCGCCACCCTCATAGGGATGAAGCTGATGAACTTCCTAAATGTCCTTTAAAAAAAAATGTAAAGGGCTACGCAAATCTCCCTGTATCTGAAAATACATGAAGAATACAATTTATATCACTGAAATATTAATTCTTAATTTCATCTATCTCAAACAAGCAAAGCAATCTTACTTTTATCTTTTCCATATCAAAAAGTAAAATACTTTGGAGATTTGAATCATGCAGGAATATTGCCTTGATATATACACTCAAGGTTAATTTGAAAACTAGCTACTGAGATGTTTCTTGGACAAATCTATAAAGTTTTTAAAACAGGTAGCTGTTTTTAAGGCTCCACGAACTTATCATGACTGCACGGCCTGCACAGGCCAGCCAGCTTAAATACAACCAGGTGGCTATGGTAGTATCTGAAATTTATCTCAGTTATATTGCATAAAATAAATGATGGTTAGGAATGGAACAATGTGACATCCTGCACAAGAGTGGAGCTAAATTCTACATCTCTATGCTAGTTTCAGGTTTGTATATCTATGATGAATAGAAGATGGTCAGGGATGTCAGGGTTTTCTGTATGACTGATAAGAGATACTGCCTCATGGCTGGCTACACAGGAACACTCAGCTTTGGAAGAAAAATATCATCTTGCATTTGCATATTCCTCTAATCCTGAAGCTGAAATAACTTAATGGAATTTTGGTGGTACTTCACGTTTGTTATGTGGTATGCAAAAAGCATTTATGATAGGAAATGACACAGAGGCCTAGAAAGCAGACTTTTTCTAGCCTAGCAGAAGACTTAGATGTAAATATTTCCCTTTTTTTTAGCACTCTGGCACTTTCTGCACAGTTTGGCAGCATAACTAGAAAGACATTCTGCCATGCTCCAGCACAGGCTGATCAAGGGCAGTCCTCATTCCTGATATTCGCCTAAGATTTGGTTGTCCTAACCTGCCAGAATAACCATGGTTCTCCCAGCTCAGCTTCAGGACTTGTAATGTAGAGATTACTCACTGTAATAACACTTAAAAGAACAATGTCCTAAATCAAAATAGCCATCCATATACACTGTAGGCTGAAATACATTCAATTTGGTGTACAGTGTTTTGTGTTCTGTTGCCTGTGCTCTCAATGAGATGTTCTTAGTTGTCATTCTTAAGTTTGGGGGTATTGGTTTGTTTGTTGTTTGTTTTTTTTTTTTTCTCTGATGGCTTTCTTTTCAACAGGTTTATGAAATCAGTCTTTCATTGCTAACATCTTCTTGTTTAAGCTTGGTTAAATATTTAATATTTTATGTATAGTTTGTTAATAATTATTTTTTCAGTTCTGAATTGGAACAAGTGTAGCTATATGCATTATTCAAGAACAGCATCTGATCTTATTTAATATCATGTAACACTTTGCTTGTTCTTACTCTTTATTTTTCATGTAGATGCAGTATAGCATGCTTGCCAAATGTGTACAAGTATGTTTCTCCCAAATAAGCTGTTCAGAAATGTTATTAGCCTAAATATCTTGTCCTGAATTTTTTAAAATGTGTTTCTTCTGAGTCAATTATATTTTTTTTTTGTGCATTGGTTATAGTAAGCTGTTTCAGAAATGGCTGTGCAATAGGGGATGTGCCATAATATGATACAGAAAAACTTATTCTGCTAAGAAAGTTAGTGACTTTTTTTTTTTTCCTGATTTCTAAGCTGCTCACTGAGTTTGCTTGAATCTCTCTCTTAAGCATCTCTAGGGTTTGAGAACCAAATGTTTTCAGGTAGCTGGATGACTAGGGATTTATGGTTTTGTGGTTTTCTAAGAGTATTTAGGTATATACAATAACTGCAGCGGCGTTCAGCAAGTATCACATAATTATGTCCTCCTGAAAATTCCACAAGGTGCCTTTTACCTTCTTGAGAACTAAATTTCTTAGTTTGTCTTGTACGAGTTGTGATCCTGACAGTAGTCATACTAGACTTTCACCAGCACAGATCTGAGCAGCCCTGACAGGTGCTATGGCAGATGGGTTTGCCTGAAAGTGGGCATGTCCTCCCTTCTGGTAGGAACCAAAGTTTCTGCTACTGAGTGGCTAAGCTTTGTGTGTACGGAAAACACAAACCTAATTGCTTTTTATTCCATATCCAGCATCTCACTGCTGACTCTGCCCTTTAATTTAAAATTCACTCTCCTTCCTTTCTGGCTCACACAGAGTACTTTTTTTTCAGCCAGTAGACACTTACTGATTCATCCTTTAGTCACCGTTGGGGCTGTTCATTGTCCCTAGCAATAATTTTTGATACACTAAGGAGGCATATGCATAAAAGTTCATATATGATGCCAAGCTCCTTAGGGTATACTGGCTCTGATTTTGGCTCCATTAAATTGCCTTTTTTAATTTTTTTGTAAAATACCTCATGGCTACATAAACATGGCTGGCAGCGCAGAGATGAAATTTGATACTAAGAATGCTGTGCTCTGGTAGCACACTGGTAGCATTTTTTGTTTGTAAGTATCATCAAAGGATCGCTCTTTTGTCAAGAGAAACTACTATGTCAAAGCTTCTGTATCACACAGAAATCTTTTCTTTCCTGACCTTTTGTATCAGGCTGAGTCTCTCTGGCAAATTTAAAGCTGGCTGTAATGCAGATCATTTGTTTTCTCATGGTAAGGGTGGGAGCTGTATGCTTGGCTCTGAGGCTAAGCACTGGCCTGCACAAATTGTTCAAGTGAAAAAGATGGGTCTGCATATCATGAGCCTGGAACAGCTGTGGCCATGTCCGAAGTTAATTTTTTTAATTACTCGAAATAGCAAGCAGGATGTACAGCCAGTAACCTTCCTCGCCATATCATAGTGTTTTATAGGCAGCTTTACATTCTGTGTGGTATTCTTCCCTCTCTGTTGATACTAATTTGGATTGGCTGTGGGATGCAACATATGAATAAGTGTCCAAATGAAGTACACAGTGTATAAATCTGCTTATAAACCCTTATGACAAAAGGCATCCAAGTTAACCTTTTTTATTCTGCTTATGAAAAATTACCTGTTGGTGGGAAGCATAACTCATGACACTGATTATACAATGAAGTCACAACTTCATTTCTCTTGGAATTTTTCTGCTAAATAAGTGAAGAGATAAATAATACAGGGGATGTGTGTGTGTGTTCTGGTAAAACATATTACGTTTTAAACAGAATTCTGAACTTGTAACTTGCTTGACCTCACAAGCAACCTCATGTTAAGTCTTTAAAGTTGATTTAATCATGCGTGTAGGTCACATGGTACTTGGAAAACAGCTACAAGTTTACTTCTGAGTCTCAGGTGTATGCTGTGTGTATTAGTCCCTGGAGCCTGAAATGTTGATTTTATGATTATTTTCCACCATTATACCACTATTTATTCCTTTTTCTAGTATTTCTTTCTGTAAACTAATTTGGTACAGTGTTTGAAGAAGACAGAAACAAAAGAAGTGCAAGCGCAGAAAAACTAAGTTGTTTAAATTTAGAACTGGCTGGGAAATTTTCAATTTTCTCTCATTATAAAAATGTTGGTTTGTAGAAAACAAAAATTATTTATTCAATTCAAGCAATTGCTTACTAAGGAGAGAATTGGAAAGGGATTATAAGCTATTAAAACACCAAACACTTTAAAGTTAAAAGGGTTGCTTGCAGGTCAAGTCCTATTTTAGTATTTTTAATTAAAATGCAATAAGCCTATAATTAAGGACATAAAAGGTAAGAATTTAAAAAGACTTTTAAAATCACACAAACTTATGTTGATCCAATAAAAATGTGAAATTTAAAATAAAAAATGGGATATAATCTTCTTTTACCAGTACTAGGTATTAAGAAATGCAGACATCCAGAAAAGTGTCACATGATGGAAAAAGGGGTGTCTTGCATTCATCACTTCTAAAAGATCCTGATAGGGATGACAAACTAGGGCAAACAGGAACTGGATCACCTAAGTCTGATCCCAGCTCTTTATCGACCTTTGTATTGGACCTTGTCTTCCCATTTACTGCACAGGGAATTTTTTGCTCAGGTGTCTACGGTTCTGTATTCTGAACAGCCACTTTATTTCTACTTTTGTCTATTTTTCCTTCTCCTTTTCCATTCATAAGCTAGCTTGGTTTAGAATAACAAGTTCAGGAGCTGGGTTTTGGTCCCTTTGTGCTATAACCCAGAAACAAGTATTCCAGAGAGCATGCATCTGAGGTGATACGTCAGCACTACAGCTGGGCTCTGCATTTCCATGCCTCCTTCCAACATGTGGGGTGAGCTGGGACAGCAGAACAGAAATCCAACATGGCTATTTTCCAGTGGCGCAATGCCCAGGACCTGACAACACTAAGCTCCTTGGCAGCAGCCTCCAATTTCATTGGAGTCAGGCCTGGCCTTAAGATCAGGGAGCTGATCACATATCCCTACCATCTCACAGCTCCAAGACTTTCTCCTTGCAGGAGAGAATGTGGAACCCCCCCTTTCCAGGAGACTGATCAATCATGATTAACTCTGCTAATTAAACTTGGGCTACAGAGCTGTAACACTGGTGTAAATGATCAGAACCTGGCTCATCAGCCATTTTGGGTCTAATTTTCACTTGCGCAATTTCACATTGCTTATTTAACATATAGGTCTCTTTATGCTGTGTAAGAGAGATGTAAATCTGCTATGAATTTAAAAATAAATAAATAAATAAAATCCCTTCCAAGTCCAAGACATAAATCTTTCAAATCTTCAGTCTTTGGGACTTCTCACTTGCATAGTGTTAAGAGTAATTCATGTAGACAATAGTTTATATGCTATTTCTACAACCTCTCATTCTGATCGGGGAAGGGAGCAAAGCATTTATAAGATAAATATGCTAACCTTTTAGCAGAATATGCAACAAATGTGCATGTGAATAATTCTTTTCATATTGCAGATGTCCCCCATTTTGTTTAAGTATATTATACTTCTACAGTAAAAACACACATATATCCTAATTTATTTAGGATAATGTATTCAGTCAAAGAAATATTCATGTGATGAATTTCCCCAAACATATTATGCAAAGAGCATTATTCAGAATTAAACAGGAAGAGGCACTGATTTTGTTTGCTAAGATTACAAGTAAAGTACCATAAGGCAAAATTAGCAGTCGGCAAATGCTATTAAGGGCATCCGTTGACTACAATTAGACCACAGAATGCAATCAGATAGATACTATTCTAGGCACCTCAAACATGTACAGAATTAAGAGACTCCTGTTAAGAAGCTTTCCTTATGTCCTCTGCTTAGGAAATACAAATGGTATGAATTAAAGACATTTTGAAGATCAGTAATAAGCTGGTCGATAATACATAATAGTAATCTGCAATCTATCATCTGTTTTATTAGCCACTAACTTGCTCTTTCTATACACACAAAGAAGCTGGTGATTTTGTTACCACTACTCTCAATACAAATGTTTCTCCTGAATTCCGTTAATTTTCTTTGGGAAGTCATGATTCCTGTTCTGGTAAGAGGATAATCCAGTAAAAGCAAAGCTTCATACTGACAAATCCATATGAAACAAGAAGCACAAACTAGGAAAAAACACTTGTTTATAAAATGACAACATCTGGTAATCAAGAACTAAAATAATAGCCAATGTAGGTGACAGCAGTTTAATTTCTGATTTTCACAAGGTGAAATAATAACCGTAGTGATAGGAAAGTCTACATTCCTCAGAAGCAACTACATTTTTCAAGGAATTATCAGTATGTCCGTAGCCAAGGATATTAGGATGGTTCAGAGTAACTGAAAGTCAACATGGGACAGCACATATTTTACTTTCAAAATTTGTCAATTTTGATAAATAAGTCAGTTAACTGTAGCAGTCCCACAGCTTTAGCCTTCAGCTTGCTTGGTTTATCCTCTATTGCCAATATTTGTAGAAATCCTGCACATTTTCATATACAAAATTCACTTTATCACTTCTGTTCCACCTTTGATATGTGTTGCTGGTGTTGCAAGTTTTATAAATAGCATTAGTATGGATTATGACGCACAGAGAACTTGCATGCATATTAGGTACAGACAATGTAAAATTAAAGATAAAAGATTTAGTATATACTCTCAGAAATGTTTGGGGCAGCGAGAGAAATAAATAATAAAAAAAAAAGGAATGTAGATAATTAAAATGTTGGTTCTTCTGGCCATTCTGCACCTTCCAAAATGAGTTTTCCTGTGAATTTCACAAAGCTGTTTTTTTATTGATGTAAATTACTTTTTTTCATGAATGATTCAAAACCTGCTTTTTGAAATAGAGGACATGCATATTTTAATGCATACAATGAATTGTATATTATATTAAAATAGCACATTCTTTCAGTTTTACTCTTTACCAATGTCAAAAAGGGGAAATCCATAAGATTAATTATATTAACAGGAAAAAAGAGAAACAAAACAGTGACAAACAAAATGCAGTCAAGAATTTGTTTCATTAAGAACTCAGTAATGCCTGCAGATTTTATGGAATCACAGAATGGTTTGGGTTGGAAGGGACCTTAAACATCATCCAGTTCCAGCCCCCTGCCACGGGCAGGGACACCTTCCATTAGACCAGGTTGCTCCAAGCCCCTTCCAACCTGGCCTTGAACACTGCCAGGGATGGGGCAGCCACAGCTTCTCTGGACAATCTGTGCCATTGCCTCACCACCCTCACAGTAATTCTCTATTAATGAATATGCTTCAATGAGAGAAAATGGGACTACTCCCACAAATAAGGACTCAAGTCCTGAGTTTGAATATTTCCTTACATTGTTATCTCCTTTTTCCTATTTCTGCATTTTACTGCTGTGGCAAGAATTTTAATCCTGGAATCAAAGCAGTGGAATAGACAGTAAACTTGCTGCTATTTTTAACTTTGCAATAAAGTCCCTATGTGGGTAAGTCATATATGATCTGCTCCTGGAGCCCTTACTAGTTAGTAAGAGTACTTACACAGCAGTCATTATTCACACAAGTAATTACATCAGTATTAATAGGGCTGCTTGTGCACATAACAATTACTTACATAAAAGGTACCAAACCGTGCCTATAATTCTGTATCAGTTTCCTTGCCTGTTTTTGCAATGGAACTATGGCTACATTAAATGTGTCAAATATTCAATAGACTGTATGTTTTATAGAAGAGCATTTTTAACAATAATTATTTTGTTTCATAAGATGGAACAATGGGCAGTGAGATTTTATGGCTTTAGAATTTCTATGTGAGAACAGTGTAGATAATGACACAAAATATTCTCATAGACTGGATTTCCAACTTCTCTGGAATTAAATAGCTTTGATTGCCTAGATCCCTTAGTTCCTGTTCAAATTCCCTTTTAAATCCTACCTTATTTTCCTGCTGGAAACAAAACTGTATGATATTAAGAGAGCAAAATCTTCCCTCTTAATGTGATACTTGCCTAAACTTTTCTTTGTAGAGGAGCAGAGCTGAATGTAAACCACAGCTTTCCAACATTAAAAAGATGATTATGGTCCATTTTTTTTTAATTACATGGCTTATCTAACATGAAGAATAAACTTGCCCGCAAATAACTTCAGAAACAAAAGCCCTGCGTGTACAGTATGAAAAAATAAGATAAAAGATATCTCAAGAGTATAGTATCTGAAAGCCATCACAGGATCATTTCAGGTTTTTTGTTTTCTTATGTTTTGAAAGTGTGACATTTTTAAAGGAATGGCAGTGAATGAACTATGAGATAAAGGGATGACTTCACCGTGAAATGAGTGTAGTCATTGTACTCAGAAAAAGAATTTTTTCTCTTCTTTCCTAAGCGTGGCTAATCTTTGTTATTTAAGTATCCCTGTTAAATTTAGGAAGTTAAATGCAGTGCTTCCCCATTTTTCTAGTTCTGATTGGGAACTGGTTGTCCACATTTTGAAGGGTTTAGAAAAAAATTAAAAGATAGTAAGATGGAGAAGTGCCTATTTCTTTTGAAATGGTTCTATTCTTTTTTTGTTATACATTATACATCAGAGTGATATTTGAAGGCAGATTTATTACACTGCCTGGCAGAATGCTTTGTACATTTATAATGCAAAGCTTTTATCTAAAATTCAGAGCATTATTATAGAAAGAAGGTGTATCATATCTGTAAGACAAATTCTATTCCTGTTGAGAAGTGTCCATAGGAGTTGAAAATATGTGGCAAAACTCATGGTCAAGGAAGAGCTAAAAATGAAACCTGTATGATTTAGTTACTGTAACATTGCTTTTGAGCCTTACTACCCTGATCTAGTTGAAGATGCCCCTGCTCATTGCAGGGGAGGGGGAGGTGGGTGGAACAGGTGACGTTCGAAGGTCCCTTCCAAACCAAACTGGTCTATGATTTTTTAAGACCTACATCTAACTGCCTGATTGGTGGGTTATACATAATTCAATAAAGTAACACTAATTTATATTGTGTAGAATCATAGAATTATTTGGGTTGAAAAGGACCTTAAAATCATCCAGTTCCAACCACCTCCCTGCCATGGGCACTAGACCGTGTCACCCAAGGTCCCGTCCAGCCTGGCCTTGAACACTGACAGGGCTGGTGCATTTACTACTTCTTTGGGCAACATGTTCCAGTGCCTCACCACCCTCACAATAAAGAACTTTGAAATAAAGGATATTGTATGTAAATATTGAACGTGTTAGAATTTGTGGAAATATCCTAGACAGTATAAGTGTTTTAAAGGATGAAATCTTTTAGTGCTTTCTGTTTGAAATTATTTCCCAACCATGCCTTTAGCACACAAAAAATTGCTATTGTAAGGAAAGAGGTCTATCCATGACAGGAGACTGAGCTGAGTTTCAATCCTAAATGGAAAACTAATGGCTGGAATTTCAAGAAATTAAAGAATTCGGACAATCATTTTCCGCCAACATTGAAAACAGCAGGAACTTTGACACTATATGGCTTTTAAAATGCAGTCTGCCCTCATACTTACATTTTCAAACATCACTTCTTGCTCTGTGTTTTCATTTTCAGATGTTCCTTCAATTCTGAAGTTGCTTGAAAAAAAAAACACCAGAGTTTTACAACTAAACCCTTCACTCTGTGCCCATTATCATTGCTAAAAAGATCAGTAAGTGCACTGGCTTAGGGCTTGGACTGCAGGGTTTTTTACGGGTTTTGTATTCTAGCATTTCAGTGTTGGGAATTCAGCACTGAACTGAGAAGCATGTAATGCGTTCTCAGAGCTCACTGGCAGTTCTTCTATTTGCCAAGGAATAAACATGATAGTGAGGGAGTTATATGCTGATAAGTAAAAAACCTGAAATAAAAGGGTTAAAAATGTTTTGATTTAACTTAGTATAAATTAACATAATACTTACCGAAAAAATTCTTGAATGTTACTGAATGTCTAGAGTTTGCCATGAGTAATATCTCTTGAGACAAAGCAAAAATGATAGTCAAACAGCATTTTTTCCATTAAACACATTTAAATAGTAGTCATCTTCCTCTTTGCACACTTTATGGCCACTTGACACTTCTTCAGAAGGTCATCCCTGTCTACAAGGAGAATTAACATGTTGGTGTCAAAGCCAGATTGAGTAATCCTAATCCGTGATGCCTGACCACATCCTCTACACCTCCGTCTGTGATCAGATTTCCCAGATCTCAAATGGTGTAAGGCACAAATATATTCTTTTTTTCCCCGTCTCTCTGATGCCAGCTGTCTTCTGTCAGGCCCTACTGATGAGACAGACAGGGGAATGTCCACTTTGGAAATACTTGTAAGAGACCCTCACAGCTTCTGTTTTAGATTAGGTTTTGAATTTCTCATTAGCTGTGGAATGGCATCAGCATTTGGAGAGTTTATCACACATACCATATGGCATAGAAACCTAGTCAATTTGAAAAGCTGGGGAGTGTAGTCTAAAATGTTACCAGAGTCCACAAGGTGGACTTGGGTGTTAAAAGAGCTGATATCAACATGTTTGCAAGAAAAGTGGGTATCTGTAGGTGGCCTGTTTCCTTCTTTAGACACAGACACAAGCTTAAACAACTGGAACTTCAAGCCAGGCAATTTCGTACCAGAAATACAGTCAAGTGCTTCATCAGTGAGTGTAATTAACCATCAGGAAAAAATAGCTAGAACTATGACATTTTCTTGCCATAAGACTTTAGTGCAAGAATCAGTGTGTCCCTGAAGGAAATGTAATCCAAACATCACTTACCTTGATGACCCTGTTGCCTCTCTACTGCAGAAGGGATGGCCGCAGCTGGTTCAGAGCAAAGGGAAGATCTCAGCTTCCTACCACCTCCATTGATAATGGTGTTTTACTTTCCTTTTTATTTAGCCATAATGTATTTCATTATTCTAGTGGAAATAACACTTTCATTTTACCTTATGAAGACATTTATGAAGAAGCTCTTACTGCTTCTGAAACATACATATTTTAGTTGCTATTTACATACTTATTAGCTTATCTCCCACATTTAATGTAGTACTTTGACATAAAGTAGTGTCTGTGTTATAGGGAAATACTGACTTTGCTCTTCTTTGCTTACTTGGAAAAGAAAAATACCGTGGAAGGGGTTTAACACATTCAGGGATGTGTCAGACCAATTGCTCCTGCGCAGAATGCTTTTTTTGTCATACCCACCCATGTAACTCATGTCACATCAGGCATATAAATATTCATCCTTTAGTAGTGCATTTATGTCTTTCATGAAGTTTCATACTTGGTTTGAAAGTTTCAAAACTCTCAGTAATATGGTTCACAGATGGTTCAAAATCCACTGATAATTCAATGTCTGTTTAGCTCTGAAGTAGACTGAAGACCTGGTAATTAAATGTCCTGAGAGATTTGAAAAAGCTTATGCACACATTTGTAGACACACTAGTATTTGTTGTCAGCGTTCAAACATTTTCAGTAAACTGAACTGTGATTTGGAGCATATGTTCTTGTTCCCTAACTGGTAATCAGGGCCACCAAGGGCAAGATCCATACACTGGCAAGTAGCAAGGGCGAGGAGGTAAAGCACTGATTAAGGGTTATAGTTGAGATGATGTTTGCTGAAGTGAGTGTCAATGGGTCTGCCCATCTGGTGCTCAGTTCCTAGTTTGAAAGCGTTAAGATATAGATTTATAAATTTAAAAAGCAAAACAATCAAATCCCTTTCAAATGGGATGAAAGTTTCCATCTAATGGGCTGATTTTGCAGTATTCATGTAAACAGTACAACCACTTACCATTTAAAACGTAGAAGAAGACAAAACTGCACAGATTTAATCAGTCAAAACCAGTCAGGTTGATTTTAGAAATTACTGATACAAGTGGGGCGTGTGTGTCTCTGTAGAGGACTTCATCACTGCCAGCAAAGAAAAACATTTTTATATTTCAGATCCTTCCTTCCTCCCCCATGCCAGACATTGTCTTTAGTTACACAGTTCTTTGTGATGCAAACCCTGGAAAGTCAGAACAAACATTTCCATAACTTGCATTTTCCAAAATACCTAATGGCAAAGATATCACAAAGCATGGCAAACCTTAAGCAGAACAGAATCACAACTAATGGCAGTAAGATAGAAACTGAGTGATAATGAACAGCTCCTTGTATACACAGTCTGAATCTTCCAATCTGACAGAAGGCATTTTTTACAGACAAACACAGAGTGCCTTGCAGGATGTTCTGTGCAGTCCAGTTGTGGTGACAACTGTTGGAAGAGTTGAACAGTTCTCTAGTAGAAAAAATGTTTACAGCACTTTGCTGAACAGAAAATCTTCCCTCAAAGACTGCAGTCTTTCACACCTTGATGTGCAAATTGCTTGGGTCTTTTCCCATTGATCAGTCAGATTTGTAATTGGCAAATTCTATAACACCAATATTTGAAAGCCCCTGTGTTGTGCTTCTTGCCCACTGGGAGAACTGGAGAACCTAGGACCGTATTGGCAGATAACAGTTTGGGTCTACATTCCCTGACAGTCCCATTCAGGTTCATTTACCTTTAATGAAAATTACTAACACATAATCAATTTCAAAAGTTACCAGTCACTAGCACATGGGTCAGATCATAGTCTTTTATTTCATAGTATATTAAGGCAGTAACAATAGTTCAGGTTTTAATATTATATGAAATTTCCCCTCTATCATCTTTGTTATTTTTTCTGTCCTAAAAGTAGATGGCAATCATTCGTTCTCTGATTATAAGTTATATCTATGGCTTTTCTCATTATAATATATGAAAGTAGCAAATACAATCTATAAGTAATAAGCATGGTATGAAATTTCACGAGGTCGTTGTCATTCTCTGTCATTATTCTTGTCTTTGTTTCTCTCTGTCTTTTTCATAGGAATATTTTTTATTTAATGTGGGGTTTGTGCTTTGGTTGGTTTTTTTTTTTATTTTTATTTGCCTTTTCTTATTCTCTTTGATGACTGAAAGTATTCTACTGTCTAAAATATAAAAATGATTCTTGGTCTTTTCAAAATGTTGAGCTATATTCAAACTTACTGATTATTTTGTTTGCTTATCTCCCTCTTTGTTTTTCAGTCAAGGAAATGCTACAAAATTCAGGTGCATGCAGGTACTTGTGAAATTAATATAACTGAGCAGAATGTACTCTGATCTGTACCCTGAAATGTTGTAAACTTTGTGTTAGTGGCATTTCAGATCTTGCCTTAAAGGACAACACTTGTGCACTCTTCCCAAAATACAAAGATACTTCTGTAGTTCCAGGTATATTTGTTCAGCTGATAGGCAATTACACTTTTTCAGAACTGGTGTTTCATTTTGCTTTATTTCTTCTTGAAAATAAATCTCCTTAAAATCCTTTGTGAGGGAAAAGTCAGAGGAAGCCCAGCTGGTTGGCAGCCATGAGCCATGGGATGCCTTTGATCCTCAGAATTAAGGACAATCTGATTTCCTTTATCTACAGATACTGGAAGCTTTGGGTTCACCAAAAAAGCCAGAAAGAAAGAAATGAAGAAAGCAAGGAAGCAAGCTTTTAGGTGTAAGAAGTTTCTGGTGAAGTGAATATTTTGCTCCTTCTTGGCCTCCCAGATTAACTGTAAAGAGGGCAAATGAATTTAGGAAATCAGAAACTTGTACCTCACTCCTAGTAGGTGACCATGAATCGGGACCAGGTCAACCAGTGAAAGTAAACGAATTTCAGATAGCAGTCTGTGTAACATAATTCCCCTTGCATACCAAGCAGTATACACTAGGCCTGAAGTAATATTCCCTGAGACTTTTTATTTTTAGAGATTCCATTGATAGCCACAGTTTTCTGGTAAAAATTTGTTAATAAAAATCTTACGATATGCCAGCAAAAGGGTATTATTGTTAAAACAGCAATCTATAACCAGAATACCTTAATTAAGACCTTACTTTTAACAACACAAGTATTTCCAAAACAGTGGATTTTGGTTGGGTCCAAGATCCTAACAATCTACATGGACCCAGGTGGAGAAATGCAGGAGTAAATTATCTGCAGAAGGCAATAGGAACTGTGCTTGTGTACACATACACAACTAGTCCAATTTACAGCATCTCTATAAATACCAATTTTAGTAGCAATAAAGGCAAAAATGTGCAGAATATGCCCATGGATAAACACATAATTTTACTAGGAACTCTGGCAAACACATAGTTGGGCAGATTTTAAAGTCACTTATTAGAAACAGAACCACAGGAAGACTTGAGATTTCACTTCATAGTAGTCTTAAGCATTCCTTTGAACCACTAAGAAATACATGAAAAAATGCAAGAACAGCTGAACTGGATCAAAGTAAGGACAGCTACTGATTCAGATCGATAAATGAAATCAGGAAACAGGACAAAAAAAACCCAACAACCCACAAAAACTTGGTATTACTGTTCAATGCTTATGAAGTAGTAACATGAAAGTAAAGAGAAGAATTCCTAGCTTCTGAATAGCGGCAGTATACGGAAGGCACCCCTACATCCATGTGGCACAAAACATGTTTTTCATTATGGCAAGATACTAGAATCAATCTGTGTTGAAAATAAGAGAAAAAAATTCGCGTGACCTCTGATTAACATTGTAACAGAATAAAACACTATTTCAAAGGACAGATCATATAGATGGCACACTACACTTTGAAAAAAGCTCAGTGATTACAGTGCTCAAGATCACAGAGTTTTATTAGCAGTAATCAAAGAAGAAACAAAGTCTGCCAGAATATTCATCACTACACCTGTTGCAGCAATCACAGGATGGCTTAGCTGCCTAATCTTGGTGACCATTACGAAAAATAAGGCTTAGTACAGATCTAAACCCACTTCCCAGTTACTTGAGAAAGGCAGTGTTCATTACATGTGACTGGTGATACCCTGTGGTATTTATCCAGCACAAAAATATCCTCTGTTGGTTTTGACATGCTAAGCTAGATAAGCCTTCCAATGACTTAACAAACTGTCTGGTATATTTGGGACTTTGTGAGTACCAAACCAGCTCCGCTGTGCAGCTAGTGAATACTGAACCGGACAGTAGAGCAAGTCCTGAGGATGTAGGTATGTATATAAATAATTTCATATACAGTGATATTTACACTCACCTATGAATGATACTTACACTGTTGGACAGAGTGTTTTTCATTGAGAGCACATCGAAGCTCATATTAGCAATGTGGAAATTCTCTAACAGATGTCAGGAAAAACAGCTATATGTGAGTAGAATAGATGGAACTGAGGGGAGCTAAAGCATTTTTGCTAATATGAAGATGTTGTGGTTTAAAAGATTTTGGCTTGGCCTTTAAAATATATGAGGGACCTGTGAAACCATATGTCAGTCAATATACAGAAAGAAACAACACAGACATCTAAAGATGAGAAGAAACACAGAACCCCAGCTTGGAAAATTCTAGAACCCATTTTTCCCCTCCCTTTTAATCACTGTAGCAAATCATTACTTTAATCTGGGAAGAATTACGCAGAGAAAGATCACTGGAGAACTGCCATCTAGAAACTGAAGAAACATTTTTTCAATCTATGGTGTGGACACACAAGCCACAAGACATGTCCGTATCATTCCAAGAATTTAATGCTAAGTTACAGCACATTCTCCTGCCTGCCTCAAAACAAAAGGATTGACACGAATTTAAGGATAAATTTGGAGTAGAATTACCAAATAATTCTTAGGTATGACAAATGATAAAGAAATTTAGATTTGATATATTGCTGTTTTGTTTTTTCCCATCTGTATTTAAGGTGGCAAAACATGGCTTTCTGAGGCATAAACTCCTTCCTTTCCCTTCTTTCTCTCTCCTCCATCCCCTTTGTTCAGTCATTACCTTTTCCTGAGAATCAACACATCTTTCTGTTCTTTCCATAGTTCAGTGTATGCATTCCAAATGGTTCCCCACAGGAAATACTGTAAAGATGTTAATAATCATATGATTGTCAATACACAAAAAGATAAATTGTTGTTCACCTTGATCACATCAGTCATAACGATGACTCCTAAACCAAACTGCATAAACGAAGCTTACACGTTTGGCTCAAGACTTCATTGCCGATAGCTTTGTTGTTATCATAAACCAATCTTTATCATACCAGACAAAACCTTAAGATCTCTAAGCTGGGAGAGCTATTAAAATTGCATAAAGTGTGTAAAAAGAAGAATGGAGAGCATGAATAACCATCTTTACTGTATTGGAACAGTGCGATCTTGAAAATGCAACAAGAGAGTTTCCAGTATTTCCTTCAGGCCGTATTTCACTGTTCACAAGATTTAACTATAGACCTTAGGAGAAAACTATTTTCCATTTGTCTAAACAACAGAGATGCTGGTGTTTTAATAAAGTATTTTAAATGTCAGTGATCTTAATACTAAATATCCTTTCTCCTCAGCTATCTTCCTCATTTTAG
Source organism: Amazona ochrocephala (assembly GCA_039720435.1). NCBI lineage: Eukaryota > Metazoa > Chordata > Aves > Psittaciformes > Psittacidae > Amazona > Amazona ochrocephala. The sequence goes on from CM077879.1 coordinate 72,934,240, forward strand.
AACCTGTCATTCCTCTTTGTACTTAAGAGGATTTCCTTCCATTTACCCATCCAATTGCGCCCAGCATTGAAAGATTTCTTTTGCTATCTTCCCAAAGTTCCCTGCCTATAATCATCCATCATTTTTACTGGTTATAACAGTATCATAAAGTTTTGTGAATCTCAAATCACCATGGTGTTAACAGAAAATGTTACTTTTGTACCTTGTCTGTTTCCCCCCATAAGATTCAGCCTTTGCCTCTCTGGCTCTGGGACTACTTGGGGAATGCCAGGTTCCCCAAGAACCTGAATTCAATGCAGGAAAGGCCTTCAGTTAAATAATCCTTCCTATCCTTCCTCCATATTTGGTGTGTTGTTAAATAATGACAGAAAGTCTAAAAGAAGCTCATAACATACGTCTGCATTCTCCACAGTACTAGTAGAGGTTAAGGAATAACCAAACCATCCAGCAAAACAATAATTCAGTTATTATGGTGTTCTGTGTTTTCGCTTTAATTGGTGGGGTTTTTTGTTGGGGATTGGTTTGGCTTTTTTTTTTTTCCAAGTTTATTTAAATAAAATGGCACACAGGCACAGATTTCAGAAATGTGAATTTTATTGAGATTTATTCCACAGAAAATTTAAATACAAGAGATTAAATAGAAAGTCTTGTCAAGTGAGACCCTGTGAAACTAAGTTCCAATCACTGAGCAATGTCTGATGGAATTGCTAATTAGATCACATATTTCTCCTCAGCTGTAGAACAAGGAATCACACCAATGATTCCACTTTTCATCTGCAGAACAAGTTTTCAATCCCTTTTGTAACTGGTTAGTACAGTACAAGGTACAAATTCCTACTGATGCTGAACAGAAACATTTACGTATTTATAAGCTAATATATGCCTAGGGAAAAAAGGCCTCCAACTTTTATTTTTCCAGTGTTTATCATTCATTCAGAAACAGATGGCAGGAGGTAAGCTAGGATATCTCAGGCTTCTTGTGATGGGTTCAGTGGCAGAGGCCCAAAACAGCCTCATACGCAGCAGAGTACCTATCCCACTGGCAGCCAGTTTTTTCCACTCAACTCCTTTTTTTTTTTCCTTGGAGCCAGTCCAGCCCAGTTCAGCTCTTTTGTAGGAGCTGAGGAACCAGTATTGATTTCCCATTTAAACCAATCTTGCGTAAGCCCACCACTGCCTCCCTTGTTATGAATAGGGCGAGCACTGGAGGAAACCAGCTGCAGCATTTTCAACGCAGAATTGCTTCTTTGAGCTGGACGTGAGCTGAGTTTCAAATTAGAAAAATAAAAAGCAAAAATGGCAGTGCAGATAGGCTTTCTTTTCAAGTCTGATACACATTCAGCACTGCCTTCCTAGAGAGGATTCTCAGAAAACAGGGTATTTGCTTGTCAGAGCAAAAGAAGGAGATTCTTATTACAGGCTTCAGTGCAGTTGTCAGCCAAGATAACAAATCCTTGTACCAAAGTGTCCTTAGAACAGTGAGGTAATGAGGGCTTTCCTAAAAAAAAAAAAAAATAAAATATACATATATCAAAATTGTGCAGTGCATTTTTTATGGAAGTGTGAAAATCTGTTGTGTCTTTACTGTTTATGGATTTAAGCTGAAGACCACAGTGATGTATCAGGATTCTCAGGCTCTGTGCCGTGAAAGTTATGCTACCAGATTCTGAGTGCTCAAGCAGGCATCCATTGCAACGGAGCAAAAAAATACCTCCTGCACAGATATTTTTAGGGGATAGCAGTGAAGTTTTCCCACATGCTTTTAAAGATAAATTAATGCTAGCAACATTGATACAAACTTTCCAGAGTCACTGAGCAATAAGCTTCAGACATCTAGGATGTAATTGCTCAAAACTGATAAAAATTCAGTAAAAAAATTGGAGTATATCCTGAAGTATAACACAGCAGTCAAATATAATTTTGACTTGTGGATTGAAAGTCAGAGAGGAAATATTTGACCCCTATATGAGCCCTACCCCAAGCCAGCCTAAAAATCATACTTTTGGAGATCTCACTCAAAATGTCTTAGCAGCTCACTGACCTAATTCACTCACTCTCTGTTCTTAGCTGTTCACAGTCTCTAAAACGGGAATCTGGAGTTTGTCAGAGACAAATTGTAGGAAGCTATTGCATGGAAACAGGATACCTAGCTCTTCTCCTGGTGTGTCTCTGCAAAACACTTACAGCAACTATCCCCAGGCCCTGAGGAGTTTAGGCACTAGATGTTCCTGATTTTCATTGAGAAGCAAGCCACCGAGCCCAGGTCATGACTGTGCTCTTGCCCCACTTAAACATCACTGGTGTAGTGAAATTAGTCCGCTGACTGTGACGGATAAAGACTGAAAGGACAATTTGCAGCAGCCTGATGGATAGAGCAATTTCAAACTCTACCACATGTATGCAGGAAACCAGAAACGACTAGGGGTAACGGGTTCAAACTTCAACAGGGGAAGTTTAGAGTGGATATGAGGAAGAAATTCTTTACCGTAAGGGTGGTGAGGCACTGGAATGAGTTGCCCAGGGAAGTTGTGAATGCTCCATCGCTGTCAGTGTTCAAGGCCAGGTTGGACAGATCCTTGGATGGCATGGTTTAGTGGGAGGTGTCCCTGCCCATGGCAGGGGGGTTGGAACTCGATGATCTTGAGGTCCTTTCCAACCCTAACTATTCTATGATTCTGTGATTCTATGACTGCAGCTTCCTGACTCGGCCTCCTTTCTGCTCATTTTCAGGCTTTGTGCAGCCTAGTGAATAAAGATATAAGCTGCTTCTACACAGAGTTTTTGAGTAATGTGGAGAAAAGACAATTTTTCTCTGTGTTGCAAATACACAAAGCAATTGGACAAAATGGAATCCATTAGGATATTATAAAGCTTAGCTGTCAGCAACTGTGTCTTCTGGTTATATGTTCTTTGTCAGAGAACTCTATGCAAGAAGATTTCCCAAGAGAAAGAAGCTAAGAGTTAGGTGGATTATTTTCATGTAGTGTAATCAATAACCTAAGTTTCCTTGGTGAGTGGTCAGAAGAGCCAAATATTCGTAATTCTTAGTTCTCAAGTATCCCCACCAGGGAATAATTAGCAGCCTAAGCTGCTGGTTTGATTGATGAGGCTGCTGAGTGATTATTTCTCCAATTTTCCCCAACTTCAATTCTCATAGACTAGGGTCAGTAGAAAGAGAAGTTCATTTTAGGTTTTCAGATACCATTATTTAGATTCTTTCTGTATTTATTACTATACTTTATCTGCATTTTCAAAGAGTGAATCTGGAGGCACTGCTGAGAAGGTAAAAGACTTTGCAGAGATTTTTGTGAGAGTTTTGCTAAATTTGTGGCATCTGGTAGATATTAGAAAGAATGACGGAAGAGGTTCTGCCTAGCAGAAAAACTGAGGAGGAGGCAGTAGTAATACCTGGAGAGAATGAGAAAGTTGTGGAAGGAGAGATGAACATCAGAGCTTTATTTGAGATGCAGTGCCCACTGAGAGGAATAGGAACAAATGTCAACAGGAACAAACCAACCTTTTGCTTTTTAATGTAGTCATAAAAAAGTTACATGCAGATAAGGAATATTTTAAAATGTGCCTCAGATACAAAATGTCATTCTCGTCTACTGGAAAAAAAAAAAACACACCACTGCTGCCTGGGGCTATGCTAATTCTTTAATGTGATGGCATTCCTGTTAGGAGAGCTCTGCAAGCTTTCCAGGCTGCCAAGCATGCTTGGCACCCATGTCTTCAAGCACTATTCCTGCAAGGCTCCCAAGTACATTTTCATTTTAATGGGTTCTTAAGTCAAGCATCTCTGGCAAAGTTGCCTTCCTAAAAAGTGAGTGAGAGCTCATGCAAGGGACAATGTCATTCTTGAATATTTACTGCACTAAAAACAGCTTTTAACAACAATACAAGGTATACAGAATGTTCTTCTTGTTCAAAAATGGCCATTTTTAACAACATTTGATGGATGCAGTGGGCTCTTGGTAAGTACAGTTAATATATTCTCTCTCCATATTCCTTCAGTACTAAAGAGCAAATTGCTTAATATGTAATCTTGAGTAAATGTTTCCCCAGTTACATTCACTTTCTCTTTTTGATATGCTTTATTCCTGCCTATTTTTCTCCTTTTAATATTCTCAGCAGGCTGGATTTATGAGCCTATGAAAGCAAAGAATAGGAAAGCATCTTCTGCTGAAGCCAGCTGCACTGGTGAACTTAGTGAATAGCTGACCGGGTACTGAATGATATTTGTACAAAGAGGAGAGCAAGATAAACAAAACAAGACAAAATCACCTTCATTTTCCAAGAAACATAAAAAGGACCAACACCACACAAAAAAAAAGAAGAAGAGGGAGAGTGAACCCACAGTTTGTTTCATTTCTTATTCTAATATAACTTCAACCACAAAGAATGACAGTATAAATGATCAAACAACTGTTTGCTAATGCATTATAGATAGTCACACACAATATGGCAGCTTTATACTTGTATATTTACCCACCATGAATGCAAAATATACTAAGAGTGACAGGTTATGTAGCCAAAGCTTCTACTCTCTGTAAGCATCTGTGTACTATGAATTATAAATGAGAGTCTTGTGGCCAAAGGTAGCAAGTAATGTAGATAATGCCATCTGAGTAAATGAATAAATGTGAAACAGATGCTTTTTGCATGCAGGGCACACAGGTACAGCCAGGAAGCCACCAGTACAGATTATGGATGCTGGTGAGACAGCTGTTGTCTGAATCCCATGCCAGGTGTATTCCTACCTGGGCTGCACCAAGCCAGGAAAAAAGACCTTTGTCTTACTCCTTTTTAACAAGCTTCCAAAAGGATGAGGTATCTTCTTATATAGATTCCTAAGGTGCTGGATTTCCTCAAGGCTTTCCTAAAAAATCAAATCAGCATCCTTATTAGAAGAGCCCTTTATAAGCAGTGGAGAAACTGCCTGAATGGAACATTTAGTTTTTAACAGTCGTAAAACACTTTTTACTTGCTTTTTATGCAAGTCTTTTCTCATTTGATAATATTTTACTGTCTGAACAAATATTTTGCCTCAAGACGAGATTACATGGCACAGGAAATTGATGCTAGAAAGGCATTAAGAACTTTTATATATATATATATTTTTTTTACATATGAATGTGCTCATTTCATAAGCAGAGACAAAAGCTTGGACTCTGGTTAGGGAACAGGAGGCTTTCTGTTGTTGGTACAGACTGTTCCCTTGATACCTAAAAGGTGGGTTGAACTCCCCAGATAAAATATTAAGCCTAACAGTGCTGACAGAGAGTTTTTACTTGTGAGATACAGCTACTGCTATTCTTTAAAGTTCAAGTAAGTTCATCATACAACTTGGGTTTTTATTGCTCTTTGCAACTTCTTTTTCTGCCTAACACTAGATTTGTGCTGTGTACATTTCCATGTTTGCTGAACAAAAACTTGTGTCACTCTATCTTGCAAAAAGGAAGCCCTGAGAGCCATTTCTCCGCAGATTTGACTTTTGTGAGTTAATTGTATAGTATAGGGTGGGTAAAACAGTAGTTTCCAAGTATAGAATGAAAGTGTATGCTAATGAAGTTTTAAGAATAAAATAAATGAATGAAGTAATAGAATATGCCTTTTTCTTCCTTAGTCTGGGCATCCTGAACTGTACAAAACTCTAAAAGGAAAAATTTCATGACTGAATAAATATCTGCACATATTCTATAATGTAATTTCACTACCTTTTGCGTAAGTGAGGTTTTCAGAGACAGAAAGTATAATCAGAGTTATGTGAAGTTTTAGAAAAGCCGAAAGAATAACAAATAATTTCTCAGAATTTACCAAGGTGGTATTTCAAACCTTATCCAAAACTACCAAGGCAGTCACTGCATTAATTTCACAGCAGTCACTTAGAAGTAAGCCACTTTTCTTCCAGACCAAATATCCCTAGCTGTTCATTATTTTGGTATAAGTGTGGCTTGCTGGCCATTGCCAGGCTTTGAATTCACACTGAAGTCAATCCAGAGTAATACAGATGATATCTGAAGAGGAATTCCGAATTTATAAAGGAGTCATAGAGAAGTGAGTTTTGTAGCCCAAGAGCAAAGACTGAAACCTTAAACCAGAACAATACAGGTCCTGCTCACTGCTATCTTTCTTTTTACTTTATTTCATTTTCATCTGTGCAAAGTCAGCAGAAACACTGTCATTGCCCAGTTTGTCACTCCTACCTCCCAATTTTTCACTCCGTTTGCGAAAGTGGAAATGACAGCACACCTTGTTGGGGTGGACAATGGTAAGATGCAATCCAACAGGGACAGCCAAGCCATTCACAGTCTCTTAAATGATCTGTTATTGCCACTGTGATATTCCAATATTTTTAACTTAGTAAAGAAAGCAACGTCTTATGAATTACCAGTTTTGACTTACAAAGCAAGGAAATTTCAAACTGTACAACTTTGAAAGCTGTAATATTGCTTCCAAAATGCATTACTTTATTTAGAACTAGTGAATTTTGACAACAGAAATGCCATTAGTCCACAGGTAGCTTGTTCCTGTCTTTCTCCATGTCCTTTTCTTTCTTTCAGCAAGCTGCCCTTGCATTTATTTCAGTGCAAAAGTTGTGGGGGAAGAAAGAAGGCTTTTAAGAAGTTTGAGAAGTAATTTGCAAAGTGATAGTTTCTCGTAATGAAGGCTGCTACCTTTGCCCAGGTCTCTCAATATGATAAAATTGTTTCAGAATGTTAATTACTGAATAATCAGATTCCCTTGAAAATGTAACCTCAGCTTTGGCTGAAATATGATATTCCTAAATTATATCAGAGCTGTAGTACGGTCAAATCAACAATTTTACTAAAAGAACTCCTGCAGTCTTGTCTTTGGGATGAGACTCTATTATCTCAAAAGAATTAGAAAAGCGTCTATGATGCATAGCCAATATGGAGACATTCATCCCACTGGCCTCTATTATCCAAATGGAAATGAGAAAACACTTCCATTACATTTTACAGTGATCCGTGCCTTTCTCTTTTTAAGTCAATAAACTACATCTTTCACTGTAGGGGTTTGTGCATGTGTGCAAAAGTGACCTTTTGCAATTTGGCTGCTGAAACACATGCTGAGAGAGGTGCTACAGGAATTGTAAAAAGAGATGCAAACCGTTTTTACTGCTGGGCACATCCTACCATGCAGCAATAAAGTGAGGTTTGCAAAGCCTCCCGCTACTCCTATATTTTGTTGTTCTTTGTACCGCATGTCGGAATTCCCTACCCAAATCAGTTTCCCCTAATCTGTTTAATTAAGATTGATGCTTAAACCACAGAAAAGTGATATGAAGAGAAAGACCCTCAAGTGGCTCCTGACCTCTGTGGAAAGCACGATCTCCTCTATCACATCATATGTCTACATACAGGCTGTTCAAAAACCTCCTTGGAAAGAACATCAAACCATACTGATTCATAGAAGAAAGGGCATCGGAGGGGCACTCGGTGCTCTCACTCTCTCTCAAAAATAAAACTAGACTTCAGAAAAAGTACTTTGAATCTGGTGAAATAATCTCCTAAATAAACCACCAGTGGGGAATACCCACAGTCACTGCAGATAGCATGCTGTTCAGCGTATCAACAAAAATACATTTGGCCTGAGGCAATGCTGAGGGCAAACATATCCCAGATGGACTAGAGAGGACCAAATGCCTTCAGAGATGAAAATTTAATTAGAGGAAATGTCACCACAGTGAACAAAAGGATTGCTTTAGTGATTTTTCATCATTGTTTACTACAAGTCAAGTAGATTTTTAAGTGTGAGGACAGGCTATGTACAGGAGTGTTCTTAAGCACTACAATGGAGATGAAAGGAATGAATGTTGAAGGTCAGAGACCATCATCCACACCTAAAGGCTGATCAAAAGAACTAAATGATCAAATATTGACAGATAACAATTTTTAATTGCTTCAGTGATGTCAAAGGTGACAAGAGGTGGCAAAGGTGGTGCTTTGAAGACACTAATGAGGAAAAACTGACCTTATGCTGTTGGTTAAGATTTTGTTGAGGTTTTTTTGTTGTTGTTGTGAGATCCCAAGCATGATAGAAAGCTTGGGTCTCTCAAAAATCACAGTCATCTCTGGAAGCTGAGAAGGCTCACAGACTCTTTACCCCTTTTATAATCCACTGTATAATATTCATTCAGATTCTTGCACAAGTCAGGGGTGAGATTACCGGAAAAGCAATATAGGAGTGGTTGCAGCATAGTCACAAGGAATCAGCCCTTTTAAATGAAAACGTGAGTTATAACAAGAGTTAACAAAGCTGTTTGGGATAAATTCAGAGAAAATAAGACAGCAAACAGTAGAGAAAGTCTGTCACACTACAGCATGTTCTGCGTGTGGACTTTACACCTTCAGAATGCAGAGTTGAGATTTTGGTATGTGAATTTTTATATCTTTTTTCCGCATTTAGCCTCCGCTTTGTATGTTCTATGGGAATATTCTCCATTTAGCAAAACAAAATTGTCACCTTAATTGAAAGGATGCACACCATGATTTCCCCATCATAGTATCAAAATAATGCTAATATAGTGCTATTTTCATCTGCTTTTACATAACAGGAATTACGTACTATTACATACAGCAAAAATAAAACCTACAGAAATAGTAATTATTATCAAATATCTCCCAAAAAGGCGAGACTAATTCCACTTGATTAATCTTAAGAAGATCAAGGAGACCTCTACCTGTAGGCAACTGGAGAGGAGATTAATTTAAATGGGCTACAATCTAAGTAAAATGTTGAAGAAACCATTATAAAAGTATAATTATATACAACTATGTAAAGTCAGAATAGGTATTTGGTCTTAAAACAAGCTCCTGTCTTGAAGTAAAGAGCTCATTTGTCTCCATTGTATTTTAGTTAATAATTTTTTTTTTTTTTTTCATGAGATCTTTGCTAGACCCTTTGGATTTTACTCCTTCTGTTGTGATATGCGTTCTTCTGGATCAGATACAATTACCTATAAATGGATTCTTTTTGTGGAGAAGGTACTAGGGAACTTGAAGCCTGGTGAAGACATTAAGAAACCTTCACACTGGTTTTAGCAGAGTTTGGATCACACCTCTGGAGTACCTTATTGACTTACTAAGTTTACTGGGTAACACATGCCTTAAGCCTTAAATTCAGGTGATTGATTTTGGTCTCTCTTGCTGCTATTGCTTATTATCACCTGTTACTCACCCTGTTATATTCTGGCCCAAGTAATCTCCCTAGATTTCAACTGACCAGAGGCGGTATGCTTTCACTGGCAGTCAGAATTGGCTTTCTGTTCGCCTACATTATATTAGTCCTTTCTCTTTTCCTTACCTGCTTCCCTGTTTTATTATTTTTTTATTTCTTTCTTTTTAGCAGGTACAGATTTAGACGTGCAGAAATTTGTTAAATTGATGCCAAACTGCTTGCCCAAAGGCAGACTCTAAACACATTATTGTTTGAAACCTGTGGCAGAGAGAATAACCAGCATCTGATTAGGCAACATGCCATACTAAGCAAATATTAATGAATCTTGGCAACCAAGTATGAGAAATCAGTCTTCTTGCCATCCTTCTCTGTTACAGATGGCTATCTGGAAAACCATCCAAACAACAGAAATATACCATATGTAAAACAAAGCCTCTCATTTTTTGTTTCAGGTCCACATACTATCATTTTAGAATTTCGCAGAATGTATTATTTTTATAATTCAACATTAACAAATTTATCAATGTCCAAATGCATCTAAATTATTGCACACTGAAAAAAGCAATACTGTGCTTTAAAGGGATGTGATTGTATTATTGATGCTATAAACTTCTTGATGATCCATTCAGGGTATACAAACCAAAAGGACAAATTTCTTCTGTATCTATTTATCAGCATCCATAAAATAGAATTAGTGAGGTCAGTAATGGCTAGTGAAATCATATAAATAGGTGTTTAAAAAAATATACCACCAAGAAGACTGATATTGGATTAAATTACAGAGATTCTGAAGAGATATTAGAGGCACAGTAATGAGGCACAGTCATCTATTTCACTATTATAGCCTCATCAAAAAGCTGTTGATAATAAATCCATCTTCAGCTAAAAGACAATTCTGAAAAGGAAGCTAATGCTCAGTATGTGGCCTTCTTCCTCCAGTGATTATAAGCAGAGTATATTGCCCACTGATTAGAAACTTGAAGTCAGCAGAGCATGCAAGACAAGATGCAAGACAAATAAACCTCCTTAATCAGATGTAGGTAGCACTCTCTGTAGAGACCACATGAAACTCAAACATGGGTGGAAAATATGTGTAATCTCTTATTGCATTATTTACTGATAATTCCTTTTCTGCAGAAAGCCTTTATGAAGTGATTTCCCAAGCAACTGGACAAGAACAGAGAAAAACAAACGACTGAGAGTAAAACAAAGAAAAATTGTAAATAGGCAAAGGGTGACTCCTTAGTGAGAAAAAGAATTTAAGATACAAAACATTTTCATGTGTTTGGCTTTATTTTTTTTCCTTCACATAACCATGGAACTGCTTGCATCATTTTTCAAAATATTCTGATGGCTTTTACACACCATATGAACCATCTTGTGATACTCCTACTCACACTGAGCAGTACCTCACTCCATAATATTTGATCTAAGTTCATTGAGACCATAAATGGTGGAAGGTAACTATCCAGTGACAGAAAAGCACTGCAATGTACCATTAAATTAGTGACATTGCTCACATTATATAGAAAGTAGAAAAAGGTAAAAGTCTGGTGCAATAGTTTGCAATGCAACATGAGTAAGAATTTTATATTTCTGCCATAAGTACCATATCCTAAAAAAAGATCCTAAGTGCCAAACCCAGGATGTGAGAACTTTCGGCTTAGAAGTCTAAAACTTCACTCTGGCATAAACCCACTCACCATCTGCATAAATCTAAAGGTAATGAAGCTCACTAGGTGCTCTCATCTAAGTTTTCCACAGATCAAAATCCTTTACATCTATTTTTTTTTTTAAATTACTGACATATTCCCCTTTTTACTCACCTCAGCATAACCACCAAAGTACATTGCTGTGTTTTACCTGGTGAACACTGACATCAGCATGGCAGGATTTCTATTTTTCTCTTAACTTTTTTCATCCCAGGATACGTCAACACAGGTATATTTTGAATATATAATTTTGCTACTTTTGCCTGCCAAAAACTCAATTAAAAGAAGAAAAAAAAACCCAAAGCCCCACATGAAAGTCTGCAATCTACTGTTTTGGCTTATTCAGACTTTGATTGGATAATTAAGCAGTTAACAAGTAAAAGCTTTTCATCATTAGAAGGTGCCTCAGAACAGGGTTATTGGGTGCAAGAATGTTTGCTTGTTTGTTTATCTGCCAGTTCACAGGAGCAGAGCCTTGCATGGGATAGAGAGGAGGAAACTATTACATGAAGCAGACAGTTTGCTTATTTGATATTATATACAGAATTCCATGTGTTGGTCATGGAAATTTTATAATTTCCTCTAACGTTTTATTTGGCTTTCAGATTGCTTTTTAAATATTGGTTGTATTTATAACTGTGAGGTAAAGAAAGAGCTTAAGAGGAAGAATTATTCTTGAAGCTCATTTTTTCTTCATAGATTTATAGCTAAAATCTGGACTCCTTGGAAACCTCCAGATTCTGGTATTGCTTCCTAGAAGTGAGGACGAAACCATCTAATAAAGACAATAGCGCTCAAGTGTGGACAGTGAATAAATCTGATCTAAAGAGAAAGTTTAACAAACCCTACAGGAATAATACACTCATAAATCCTTTAATATTAAATTCACCTCAGAAGGTAGCCTAAACACTGACACTGATGTCGACTGGAGGAACATCAACCCAGCTATGCCAAGTTAAACCAGAGAGTAAATAATTTCTCGCAGCTAGGTCAGAGAACCGAGTCTTACAGACAAAGCCCTTTTGTGTCTTCTCTATGTGTCTGCTTTAAGCTGTGTTCTAAATGAAATTATTACATTCTGCCACCAGAAAAAGTGTTGGGAAGCTTGATTAATATTTGTAAAGCAAGTTGACTTGCTCAAGCAGGAATGCCATCCAGAGGGACCTAGACACGCTTGTGAGGTGGGCTGATGCCGACCTGATAAAGTTTAACCATGCCAAGTGCAAGGTCCTACACCTGGGTCGGAGCAATCCCAGGCACAGCTACAGGTTGGGCAGGGAAGAGATTCAGAGCAGCCCTGCGGAGAAGGACTTGGGGGTGTTGGTCGATGAGAAAATGAACATGAGCTGGCAGTGTGTGCTTGCAGCCCAGAAAGCCAACCGTATCCTGGGCTGCATCAAAAGGACCGTGACCAGCAGGTCGAGGGAGGTGCTCCTGCCCCTTTACTCTGCTCTCGTGAGACCTCACTTGGAGTATTGTGTGCAGTTCTGGTGTCCTCAACATAAAAAGGACATGGAACTGTTAGAGCAAGTCCAGAGGAGGGCCACAAGGATAATCAGGGGACTGGAGCACCTCCCATATGAAGATAGGCTGAGAAAATTGGGGCTGTTCAGCCTGGAGAAGAGAAGGCTGCTTGGAGATCTCATAGCAGCCTTCCAGTACCTGAAGGGGGCCTATAAGGATGCTGGGCAGGGACTTTTCATTAGGGACTGTAGTGAGAGGACAAGGGGTAATGTGTTCAAACTTAAAGAGGAGAAGTTTAGATTGGATCTGAGGAAGAAATTCTTTACTGTAAGGGTGGCGAGGCCCTGGAATGGGTTTCCCAGGGAAGTTGTGAATGCTTCATCACTGGCGGTGTTCAAGGCGGGGTTGGACAGAGCCTTGGATGGCATGGTTTAGTGGGAGGTGTCCCTGCCCATGGCGGGGGGGTTGGAACTAGATGATCTTAAGGTCCTTTCCAACCCTAACTATTCTATGATTCTATGCTACTAAAGTGCAAAGTATCATTTCATATCAAATAAACATACTTTGACATAGATTGACTCAAAGTGTAGTCCATAATTTAAAAATGAGCACTAACAGAAACCATTAGGTAATTCCTCTTTAATTGAAGGGGGAAAAAATCTTTTAAAATGTCTTGGCAGAAATAATAAAGTCAACTCACCTGCTCCGAAGACTTTGTCAGCAGAAATCACGTAGATTCCATTTGCAGTGTAACTGTGGGCTAGAGAAGCTGGAGGCTGTTGCTGACACTGACATAAGATCAACCAGAACTGACTAGCAAAGCTACCAGTCTCCCCAGGTTCCTATTTCCTTTGCCATAGAAAACGGTGTGCATGTCATCACTTAAATCTACAGAACATATCCTTAATGAAAGAGAGAGAAAAAAGCTATCATGATATAAACAAGTTAGTAAAGTTTGTATAGAAATTCTGGGTATCTAGGGAGCAAAACAAAGAAACGGAATTAATGTTGCTATGTGTCAGGCTGGAGGTAACAGAGTTACCAGAGACACGTTGGAGAAGTACCAATGTACTAGAGTTATTGAACTATGTGCCCTGCATAGAAGAATTAAAGAACAAAGTGATGGTGCAGAATTTATTGTAGGCTAATGGTACAATGGACTGCAAGAGGCAAAGAGGGATAATACACAAAACTGAACCTTCTGACGTCAGTATCTTTGCAGCGAAGTTGGTGTAATCATGAATTAATGAGTTTGTTGCCTCAATTTTCACTGTGGACAGCTGAGCTACATGTGAGAGCATGTGGCACAGTGGGAACAAAGTTATGGAAACAGAAACTACCATGATAAAAAGAAAAATGAGTAGTTGAATGCGCTGATGTAAAGGTATTGCAAAATCTCAAGCTGATAAATCTAAGAGAACTGGTACCACGGGTTGCAGGCCCAGGAATAAGGATTTCAAGCAAATTTATGAAGTCATTGAAGAATCACAGCAGTACTGTCTACGCTCAGAAGAAGGACCGAAGATCATGGTAATTACAGCCTGTAAGTCTAAGATCATGTAAAAAATGTAAAGCATGAGAATAGATTTAGAATGAATTAATAATTACAAACATACACAGAAAGGAGGAAAAAGAAACATATAAGAACCCAGGAACTCTGCATTAATAGTGTATAGAATCTACCAAATATTTGGGTATTATTACAGTGTCTGATACAGTAATATGTTGTAAATAATAAATTAAAGTGAAGGGTGAGATTTAGCTGAAGATAGCAAGGTGAGTGAGCTGCTATTTGAATGGTAGCATATTAGTATATATTAGCATACAAATTAGCATATTAGTATATATTACTTATTTACTTCTAATCAAGGTTGTTTTATCCTGTCTAAAGTAACAAATACAGCTATGCATTGCTTATGGTTGATTGAGCTGCTGATCTCTACCTGTGCTGATCTTGGTTCAGGTCTCCTTTCCTACATCTGATGTTACTCTGTTACTGTGCTCACTGTTTTTTTTCACTAGTGTCACTAAAGTTACACTGAACATACACTGCCTTGAGTTTGTAGTAATGTTTTGACATTTTGTTACATTTATTCATATCTTAATTCTTAAAGTAATGCTATGATATTCCTTTCATAGTTTTCTACTATGCAATACACTAAGATTTCCTAGAAGAAGAAATCATTCGCATCTTCTGCATCCATCTGGCGCTGCTTTTCTCCATGTCAGGATCTCAGCCTTTTTATGCTGTTGGTGACATCAAACACCTTTTTTTCAGTCTCTGCTGTTGTCTTCTAATTTCTCCACTCAGCTGATCTGCTGTACTCATTCATGACTAGTTAAGTTTTGAATTGCTAAACTCTCTTTGATTTAGCTTTCAGTCCTGCTTTCCTTCCATATTCAATAATGCCTAGTATCCAGAGTGAGCTTTTACCTTCTTTTTAGCTTTTTTTTTTTTTTTTCCTACTCCCTAATGCATTTGCTGACACCTCAGAGTTTTCTTATTAATCACACAGGTAGCATTTAGGTGTCACTTTTCCTTCATTATTTATAGAACTGAAATCTGTTATTCACATTAGAAAGGTATTGTTCTTTCAGTAGCTTTATGTCAGGGTTTCTACAACTTGATTTTTGAGACTTCAGATCTTGAGCATTCAGTAATCTAATCAAAGTAGTACTTAGATGAGTGTCCAGCATATAGTCAAGCTGACTCTTTCCCAAAGAACCAAGATGCCCCTGAGGGCTGCTTCCACTCTCATGAAAGATGGGTAGCATACCACCTGCAGCCATTCCAAATCTACTTTTAGATTCCTTCCTTATTCTCACTCTGAAAGGATGTGGCATTCTTTAATTCCTTGATTTTATTCATTCCTACTCTTTGGTAAGTCACAACAAAATAGAAGTCTTTTGTGAGAATCAGAGTATTTGACTTAGTAATAATTCATAAATATCTCCACTTCCTGTTGTGAAATTATGGTATAAATAACCACACCACTGCACTTTACATCAGAATTTTAACACATCTCAGGGACAGTATCTTATTATATACTCGCAGCAAAGGCTTCCAATTCTGTAAATCTAGAGCACAATGAGTGCTCTGCTAAAGTAAGTGCGCAACTAACTCCATTCTGCTGTACCCACCAGGATGCTTCTTGGCCACTCTAGCTAGTCTTTTATTAATAATGGCTTTTTCACCTTCTGAAATGTTCACATGTCCCACCTACCTTTTTCTTTCTCAGTCGTTAAATCAAATAGCCACGAGACAGCTTTCAAAATCACCCTCACTGAAGGATTTGCTGGAAATATATTCTCTCCCTTCTCCAATGATGTACAGATTCTTAGCCAATTAATGTCAGAATTATAATTTTTATTCACTCTTTTACGGTAAAAGATGCAACAAATATCCAAGGAAGGTGGTATAACAATACCAGCAACCTTAAAATACCAAAAGAGCAAGTTGAGATTGCATATCAACAACAGGAAGAAAAAAACCCAAAAGTAGAAGGCTGGGGACACCGTATGGATTCTTTCCATGAATATTCCACAGTCCCTCTCTGGGGGGTTAAAAGTTAACTCCACCAGGTAAAAGTAAAGTGGCATTTGCTCTGCAGAATATGTCACTTCCCTAGAGGAACTCACAAATAAGAGATTCTGTCCTGTTAAATTTTCCAACTATTTGAATGCTAGCAGTCAAAAATGAGTGATGGAAAAGAATCTCTATCCTATGAGTATGCTTTCCCTTCCAGAAATAAATTTACATTGAAATTTTCTTCTGATTTTAGAAAACTCACTCTGATCACATTTACATGCGTTCTTTGTAGCTAATGGAGTACACAGCAATGGATTTGAACCTTCACATTCCTTTTACCTTGCCTTCATATGTTAAAAATTTTTTTATCTTCATTTCCTTTTCCCCTCTTTCATCCTTACTTCACATTATCCTCACTTCGGTAGTCATGTCAATTAGGGAAAAACAATGAGAATTAATAATTAATCTGAAAATTATAATACTTAGGTGAATGAGTGAGTGGCTGTGGGGCAGATCATGCTTCTATAGAATCATAGAATAGTTAGGGTTGGAAAAGACTTTACGATCATCTAGTTCCAATCCCCCCACCACAGGCAGGGACAACTCCTACTAAACCATGCCACCCAAGGCTCTGTCCAACCTGGCCAGTGAATGAAGTATGCATTAAAGTTAATGGAGGATTATTAAAGGGATACTGAGACAAAGAGCTCTGAACTGTTACATCTTATGGGGCTGAGCTGCTCTTTTTGGATGCAAAGTTTTATTCAGCCACTAAACCTGTGCTTTTCACATCAAAGATGACAGACTCCCCAAGCTCCATAAATTCTGTGGTTTGAGGCACAGGGAGGAAAGGAGTGGAGAAAGTGAAGGAGAATACTTCATAGAATTTCTTTGCTTTTCAGGAAGTTTTGCAAATACAGATCTGAACATTCATGCTCAGCAACAACTTTTATGGATTTGATCACTTCCTCTGGATTCAGTGCGTTCTTCCCATGATTTATATTTTGGAGGTTAACTAATTAATACAGGCCAGAGCCTGAGGTAGCTCAAGGCTATCTAAAAGGAATATGAACAGTATCTGTGAAATTTTGTTTTACTCTAAATCTTCTAGACTATGAAATCCTCCTTTTTTGGGTAACAGAGGAAGGACCTTTGCTAGTCCTCCGCTTTTCCACACTTGAAAAGTGAATCAGGTGACAAGCAGGAACCTACAGAAAGCACTGGGAACCTGGAAAACTTTTCAAAACAGCTCCAATTTGAAGGCACTGAAAAAATAAGTATTAAGTAAAGAAAGTTAATCTTTATTCACAGCATTCTCACAAATTAAAGGTTAAAAGCAGGCAGTGCAAGCTCAGCAGCTGTTCCCAGCTCATATTTAAAACATTGCCACATCAACTTATTCTTTTGAGATAATGTCACTACACTCAGCCTATACACAAATATTGCTTATTTCCCTCTGCCATTTATTCAGCTTTGTGGCAGTAATTAGCAAAGGACTGTGATTGACTCATAGAAAACTGAAGACATATAAAAGGAGCATGATGTGAACTGAAATTTCTATTATCATATTTACACCTTCCTCTTACATTTCAGTATACAAATCAGAACCAGGAAAAGAATAGTTGAGGTTTTTCAGATTCTAAATAATATTTTTCTCTTTGTTTAGTATTGCATTTCACATTCAAAGTTTTTTCAGACTTCTGTCCTTTTTCCTCTCAGTTGCCTTTGTTTACAGCAATTTTGTTCTATCTAAATATTAGACTCTGAGTTCTCAGACCTAGCTAAAAAGCTCTTAAATGTCCCTTGAAGCCAATTCTGTTGCAGATTTCTGCATCCATTATTTGTCCTGATAAAACTGTTCTTAGAGCATTAGTGAAATGATCAAGCTCAGAAAAATAATTTCAGGAAAGGTTATCATTATTTGCTTTGGTTCTGTTCTAGCCATATAAGCACAGCATAAGTAGTTGATCCAACATATTTTAGAAAGAAGTTCATAATAGAAGGAACATAACACCAGAGGTGGGGTATGGCAATAACCTCTAAAACCAGCTTTATTCTCAGAGATTTTACAAGGAAATCTCACTTTCTAACTTAAGTTTAAACTGCTTGAACTTACCTCCCTCGTTTTCTGCTTTTCCTGCCATCCCTGGGGCTTCCATGAAATGAAGCATTAAAGAAAATGCCAACAAACTATGCAATTTACAGGAAACAAATGACTTGTGATTCACAGCCTGATATCCTGATTCACACTTAATTGATTCCAGTTAGGCGTAGCAGGACAGTAGTATTCTGCATTTTATGGCCCAAAGAAATGTCAGCCATCTGTTTGCACCCGCTGAAGTTGCTATGGATAAGTATTACAAATCCTGTAAGCGTTTGGGCCTGGATTTTTCCTCCCAAGAAGTGTTTTTTGTTGATGACTGTCTACATGATGGCATTGATAACTGATGCTGGACACATGCTTGAGATGGAATGCTCCCTCTGATATGAACAACATGAACCTATTTATCTACACCTAACCTTCAGAAGGGCTGAACAGACATTTAGCTCTTGTGATTTTGCTATTAAGTTATGGCGAATGAACTAAAGTATAGAGGCTATATTACTTGGGACAGATGGGAAATTAGCATGTCTTAAAATTCATTAAAAAGTGGTTGATCATGCTGTCTGTCTGAAGAAAATAATTACATAATGATTACCTCCTTTGAGAATCCCAACAGACTAGGTTAGAGAACAGCCAGTTCCCTGATTGTCCAATAGCGATATTTTAGCTGTTTGACATCCTTCAGGTAAGATGCGTATTGTTAACTTACTCCTTAAACTTACAATTTTAACCCTCACCTTTGCATTTTTAGTTGCTTTGTGTAATTGAGCACTAGCGAAAACCAAGTTATGAATCTTGTTTCAAATACTTAATCTATTTTATGATTAGTTTCTTACGATTTTTCTTAAGGTTAAAAACAATCTACTTCATTGTTTCCATACAGTCTAAGAAGGTTGTGGGGTTCAGCAAATTCAGTGAGATCTTTGCTGTTGTCTTTAGCAAGTCAATACTGAGCACTAAAAATAGGCGGTTAGAATCAACCAGTAACATATTTTCTGTGCTAAGGATAAAGCAACCCCTAAGCTGTTAGGTGCAATGAGTAACACCTGAATACAGGAAATTTAGACCACTTAATCCAAATGCTTGGAAAACTTCAGTATTCCTACCTAATTTTAAAATGTACATTCAGAATGAATATTCAAACATAAATTAATCCTTTTTGCAAACTATATACCAAAATATTTCGGTTTGCTTTCTGTTCTAGTATATGTCTTAAATTTTTGGAGCAGGTATAAAATGAGGGACATGTAACATGGTCTGACCCCATATCTGTGGAAAAGACACCTGAGCATAAGGACCCATGAGCTAACTCATGCGCTGGGAGATCCAAGATCTTGACACACTCCTGTGGGACAGTTTAGACCCAAGCATTTTATTGAAATGGACTACATCCAGAAAAGCTATACTTTTCCACCTACCCACTTTTCACAGATGAACTCTGAGGCTGAAGAGATGAAAGTCCATAATTTACTTCACTGCAAATTTTGTCAGTTTGGCTCAAATCAATCTTATCTGCAATTTAAACTAAAAAAGCTAACTTTGCAGTAAAATAAATGATCAATGCTTATGGAGTTCAGTCTAGGTTTGCTGTTTATCAGCTGTGGGAAACTATCCAGTAGCTGAGGGATATTATAAGTTGTTGAACTGAGACACAGTAAACACATCAGGATTTTCCTCTAGAATCCACATGCTTCTTGTGCTCATGCTAATATTCAGATATTAAACTGCAGTATAATAATAATTTTACATGATCTGGAATTATAAATATAGAAAAAATACCTGCAAGCCTTAAGTTTAAGGACACTGACGTGTGTGAGAATTGTCATTAATACATTATGAATTGTTAGCAATGCAAAAAAAAAAACAACAAACGAACTTTTCTATTTATTTATCCCAGAACTCTTCTCTGTTCTAGTGCAGCAAAAGCTGATCATTATACCATTCAACTCACTCATAAAGCTAAATAACGTAACAAAGAAAAAACAATACGTTCGATGTCTCCTTTGTGTGGGAAATTCAATGCTAAAAGCTACAATGACTTAGGTAATTCACTTGAGAGTGACAGACCACAACATATTGAGGGGGTCCAATCACAGATAAATTCTACAGCAAAATAAACCTGGAGAAAAAGATAAGGTTAATAGCAAAAAATCTATTTATTTGCATTCTTTAAGAGTTTTATTTTATTTGGGGAATGAGAAATGCTTTCTTGCAAATGTCCTCCATTGGAAGGAGGGAGCTCCCTCAGCAATTCTCAGGAAAGCCCTTGCAGTGAAGCTTGCAGGAGACTGTACTTGAATGCTAACTGTGAAAGCAGTCACAAATACCTACCTGCTTTTTAGTCTGCCTAGAACTATCCACCATTTTAATGCAATAGAATCAACTGTTAGATTAGTTCAAATAGAAAATAGTCATCAGAAAATCAAGGCTAAGGAAAGCTGGCTGGCTCAGGTCAGGTAGCACAGTTGGGGATTAAAGAGAGAGGGAAAGGAGTTACAGTATGCAAGGAGGTGACAAAGTGGTTTTATCAGGTAAGTGTTCCCTGCTGGTATATGGAGTGGAAGAGTCAGTCACCCCCTTCCTCCTCTGCTCTCTTTACATACAGATCTGGAATGCTGCCAGATCCCTGCTCTGTCTCTTGTGCTATGTGCTGCAAAGTGGGATAATCATGTTTTGCTGGGTAGGACTGAATTATTTTCTGTGCTCCCCTAAGAGGACAAAACATCAAGGGCAACCTTTGACAAAGTACACGTCTACCCCCAGGTCATAAAAGCAGAATCCCACAAAAGAGCAGAAGGGCTGCTGCCAATCTCAGAAGTGAAACCAGTGGTTTTGCTCCAGCTGGAAAAGCTCTGCAGTGGTTTCCACCACATGCTGTTCCATGTGCTCAACTTAAAACAGGTATGCTCGTGCAGCAGTATCTGTATACCCTGGTGAAGTCGTGTGCTGAGAATGCCCATTCTTGTGCATATCACAGTCTCTCAAGCACTGGCCCTAGCCAGAGGAGATGAAGATACTTGTTAAGATGAGCAGCATGATTCATGTTTTTCTATTTCAGGGTACATTCATCTGGGAAGCAGGGGAGATTCTCAGCTGAGATCCTTAAGCAGAAAACACTCTTCTGAAAGTCCTTTTCTCTCTGAGAGCTGAGGAGGTCTCAGCTTCTTCAAGTATCTCTGATTCCCATGTTTACTCAGGACATAACCAGGCACTTTTCTCCAAGTCATACAAGATTGACTGTCAGTGCTATCACAGTTAGTCCTAACCATTCCCAAGCTGGAAGTCATAAAGCACAAAACTCAGCTGGCAAAATGCCAACTCAGAAGTGTCTTATCTGCACCAATACAGTCAAATTAAGTCAAAAAGTTGTGAGTCAAAATGCAGATTTGGGCATTGAAATGCATGAAGACACACCCAGATGACTATTTTATAGAAGCAAACACTTTATCCATGGGAACAGTGGCTCTCAAGATATTTATACTGCTCCAGATCTTTCCAAAAGGAACATGTTTCCTTCATTGCATTAAAATCTGGTAGGCATCATAAGAACGAGAGGCCAGATTAATGATCCAAAGATGCTGTCACTTAAATGAAGGATTCTCATAGTAGTCACCTTAGACACACAAGTATATAAACATACAAAAGTCAAAGCTTTCCTGAAGATTGACAGATTCTGTCAACTTTGCATACACAGATGACATTCAATTCATTATTCCAACCAGTTCCCAAAGGTCTCAGTCATTCAAGATTTATATCTCAGCTTGTTGATGGAACCCACTTTATTTCTGGCAAAGAAATACTGAACAAGGAAATTGGAGTTAAGCAGTTGATATAAATATGAACCTAATTCTTTGGAGAAAAGATTTTGTGCCATATTTGCATTTAGCTGACAAAGTCCAAGGGAAGCTATTTCTATACCCATTTACTAGTACAATCTATGCAAAGGTATGCTGAAATAAGGAATATAGAGTCTGTGTAGGATGTGTGCACCTCTTTCCATCACATCTGTGCAATGATTAATCAAAGACCATCCTCATCTCATATCACAGGTTTTCAATAGTTAGTGTTTTCAGGAAAAACAATTCACTCTTCAGGGAACTCATATGTGAAATACAACCAAATACAGTTTTCTTGATGAGAATTCCCACTGATTCCTGCAGGCTCCAAAGAATGAAGCAGAAGATTTTCAGGACCCATGGCTTATTTCAGGACTGATGGCTTTTTGAAGCTCAAATATTGTTAATATTCTTTATACTCTGGAAGGGCATAAGACAACTAAACCTGATTTAATTATAGGTTACTAATGCACTTGTTACTGAGAAACAACAATGCTTTTTCAAATTCATGGTCTGTATTTGACAAAAAAATATTGTTTTGCCTCCTTTAGAAAGGCTTTAAAAAGCAAGACTGATGTTCCCATGATTTCTTTTTTATAAAGCCTTTTTTTCCTTCCCCGTGAATGACAACCTGAGCCTTTTTGTCTCCTGACAAGACTGTGCAGAAAGGTCATTTTTTTTCCTGTGGTGAACCTACAGTAGCATCACCTGGCATGGCACCGCTAGATGACCTCTTAGCAGATCCAGATGCCAGCAAGCTGCTCTTCTACCAGTCTCTCTCTGTGAATGTAACCCATAGCAGTACTGATGAACATCACAGGGACTATACAACTCATCAAACTGGAAATCACTAAGTCACAGAACCACTGATCTTTCATGTAGGGGAATAAATATCAGGATTTTTATGATGACTTTGATTATCATTAACAGTTAGGCTATTTCCCATTACTTCAGAGATGTAAGAGAGAGAGTCTAAATAAAGTGTAGTCCCTTGTAAGGCCCAAGAGTAAGATCCTTTAGTAGTCACAATATATACAAATAATAACAAAAATATAATCTGTTTTGCATATTTTTTCCATGTGTAACCCCTCTAAAGAGTTCTTAAGTAAAGCTCATTTTTAGTTTCTTAACATTATTCCCCAGAACAGACTGTTTAAGAATGATGGAATCACCAGTACTCAAGCCAAATGAATATATACAATATATGCATGCCACTAAATTTAAACATTTGTATTACATTTAAAACAAACAGGCAGTTTACTAACCAGATCAGTAAAAAAGCTGTTTCTTTAATCAAGTTGGCACCAGTTCAAAGAAAATACAATTTTAAAAGGTTCATATTTAAATGAATCTTACTTTTCATGCTCAGATGTCATTCCAAACTCCTAGGATGAGGTATTAACCCTTCATTCACTTTGTCCTGGGTTCAGCAGTAGCAGTCATTTTTTCTTCTTCTTGGTAGCTGGTGCAGCACTGTGTTTCTGATTTTGGGCCTGGGAACAGTGCTGATAACACCAGTGTTTTCAGTTACTGCTTGGTGATGTTTAGGCTGGCCAACAACTTTGTGAGTCTCATGCTCTGCCAGGGAGGAGGGGAAGCCGGGAGGAAGGAGACACAAGACACCTGACCCAGACTAACCAAAGAGGTTATTCCATACCACAGCACGTCATGTCCAGGATGTAAAGATGGAGAGCAGAGACCCGGAAGGGTGGTGGGGGTGCACGGTGGGGGGTGTACAGCTTGGTCGGGCTGGATGGTGAGCTACTGCATTCTTTCCTTGTATTTGCCTTGTCATTATTATTATTATTGGTGGTAGCAGCAGTGATTTGTGTTATACCTTAGTTACTAAACTGTTCTTATCTCAACCTGTGGGAGTTGCATTCTTTCGATTCTCCTTCCCATCCCTCCAGGAGCGGAGGGAAGAAAGAGTGGGGAGTGAGTGAGAGAGCGACTGTATGGGTTTATAGAAGCTTAAACCACGACAACTTCTATTTAAAGAAACTTAGTGAGCTTGAATAATGTCAACTAAACTTTTTCACCAAATATAAAATTAAAGGTAAAACCAACCCTTCCTCCATGTACTGCAATCACTAGGGGTTCTTAGAAATACCAACCATAAGTAGGTGGATAAACCTACAGTTTGCCCCTAAACTGGTGCCCTTAGACTTGCTCATGGGTGAGATAGCCTAATCTTGGCCTTTATTGTTTGTGTTTACAGAAATGAGCCGCTAATCCCTTTCAAGCAGTGTTTATTATCCACACTTGGGGAAACAAACAAGCTTCACTTCTAGTTCCCCTCTTACCCACTTGAATGGAGGAGAGGGTTAGGCTGTCTTCCACTCATTTAGGGCTCTGCTCTAGACAATGATGACAAAACTATTTGAAATACAGAGTTCTTCTAACACACTGCCGTCTCAAGAGACTCAGCTAGTCCAAGGGAAACTGAACATAAGGAGACTGCAAAGGGAAGTCACACACTAATACACTGTTTCATATTGTCAGACAGACCACTGGAAGACATGCAAACATACATAGGCATATAAAATGTATGTACTTGAGTACGTACTACATACACACAGACATACATACATACAAGCACACATACACGCATACATCTACAAACTCACACACATTTGTGCCTGTGTGTCTCTACACACAACCTGGTCTGCCTGGAATACTGACTTTCTGTAAAAAATCAGAAGGCAATGGAAAGCAGCTTCTGGTAAAAATGGCTATGCAGCGTTTTCAGTTCGTCAGGAAGATGATAAACCCAGTGCGATTTGTAAATTTACTTTCCACTTTGCCCTGTAGCAACCTTAATATATCATGAGCCTTGAACTCAAAATCCATCAGGAGGGGTAGTCTGATACATGTTACCTGCTCACAGCCAGAACACATAGGAAAAGTGACAAAGGTTTATTCATGCAAATACATTTGCAGAGTTACCAGTACATCGGTTTTCTGTGGCCTCTGTCCATGCCAGGCCTAAGTGATTTTCCTCACTGAAGTCAAAGGGCTCTTCTCACAGTTTCCTGAACAGTCAGGCTTCTTATGAGATAAACAGGTTGGATTGCTACATTTCTAGAAGCACTGACAAATACTCATGCTGGATGCTGGCAGAGAGTTGTTGCACTGACCTGCGGTGTAACTGTTGCTCCTCATGGGCACAAGAGCAACTGGAACAGTAAGCTGCTCAGGAGCACCTGATGCATTTGCTGTGCTCCCATGGGCTTCCTTCATTCTTCAGACCTGTCTGCCTTATAACTTCTTTAACAGGATGGTACTCCTCATTACTGGAGCTTTTGAATTACTGAAAGGCTGTGTAACATTTAATTAGTCTTTATCTTTACAAGTAATAAAACCAGTACCTTTTGGTAAAAGAAGGCAGACTCCAGCATGCTGGTGGATAAGAGCGAGTTTTTGATTTTCTATTCAAACAGCTATCAAACAGATTATAATTTTAGCTTCATTATTTGGCTAATTCACATTTCCTTAAAAGGAACATGAGAGCAGCTTTATAAATATTGCAACAAAGAAATTTGCAGTCAACAATAAGGGGGGTTTTGAAGGTGACAGATGAGAACAATACTTGTAAAAATACAGTTTCTTTTACCTGCAAACTGGTGCTTGCTAGTTTTATTTAAAATAGAACGATTCAGGCATTTCTGATACTTTTGCAATTTACTTGTTGATTATTGACACACTACATCTTTTTTTCTGAATCATCATCTGTATTATCATACCATTTTCAAATAGTGGAAGTCTCATTCCATTTTTAACATTTTTTTTTTTTTGACTTTTCGAACCCACCAGACTGCAAAACAAAAAACACAAAAAACCCCATAAATTTAACAGCTTTAAATTCAGTTCAAATACAGTCTCAAGACTGGCTTCTCCCAAAGACATATTGCTAATAATTTCTCATATCATTACTGAAAATCTAACTCAGATACCATGTAGGCTAGAGTAATTCCTTTTACTACATTAAAGATATTTTTGATTTACATCAGTAAACTACGGTCAGGATGAACTTCTTGAATATTATCTAGTACCTGTACAGAAACAGTACAGGGAAAACTATAGTGGTTAGTTAAAGAGTAGTTAGTATGTGGAAATGGTTGGGACTGAACTACAGGATATTTTCTTTAGTGAACAAAGTAAGTGCTGCAGGAGGGCCAGGAGACCTCCTTGGATGGATAAGGAGCTGCTGAGCAAAATTAGAAGGAAGAAAGAGGCTTATAAAAGGTGGAAGCAAGGTCAGGCAGCCTGGGAAGAATACAGGGATGTTGTCTGGGAAGCTAGGGACCAGGTTAGGAAAGCTAAGGCCCACTTAGAATTAAACTTGGCTAGGGATGCTAAGGATAACAGGAAGGGATTCTATAGGTACATTGCAACTAAAAGACAGACAAGGGACAATGTGGGCCCTCTCCAGAAGCTATCAGGAGAACTGGCTACCCTGGATTTAGAGAAGGCTGAAGTTCTTAATGACTTCTTTGCCTCGGTCTTCACCGGAAAATGCTCTGACCACACCACCCAAGTCTTGGAAGGCAGACGCAGGGACTGTGAGAATGAAGACCCTGGGCCCACTGTAGGAGAGGATCTGGTTCGAGACCATCTTAAGAACCTGAATGTATACAAGTCCATGGGACCTGATGAAATCGATCCTTGGGTCCTGAAGGAGCTGCCAAATGAAGTTGCTAAGCCACTGTCCATCATATCTGAAAAATCATGGCAGTCAGGTGAATCTCCCAAAAACTGGAAAAAGGGAAATATAACCCCATTTTCAAGAAGGGGAAAATGGATAAGCCAGGGAATTACAGACCAGTCAGTCTCACCTCTGTGCCTGGCAAAATCTTGGAGCGGATTCTCCTGGAGGGCATGCTAAGGCACATGAAACCAACAAGGTGCTTGGTGACACCCAGCATGGCTTCACTAAGGGGAAATCCTGCCTGACCAATCTGGTGACCTTCTATGAAGGGGCTACAGAACTGATGGACAGGGGTAGAGCAGTTGATGCCTTCTACCTGGACTTGTGCACAGCATTTGACATTGTCTCCCATGACATCCTTCTCTCTAAGTTGGAGAGACATCAATTTGATAGGTGGACCACTCGGTGGATAAAGAACTGGCTGGATGGCCACAAGCAAGGAGTAGTGCTCAGTGGCTCAATGTCCATCTGGAGACCAGTAACGAGTGGTGTCCCCCAGGGATCAGTGTTGGGACTGGTCTTGTTCAACATCTTTGTCAGTGACATGGACAGTGGGATTGAGTGCGCCCTCAGCAAGTTTGCCAATGACACCAAGCTGTGTGGTTTGGTTGATATGCTGGAGGGAAGGCATGCCATCCAGAGGGACCTTGACACGCTTGTGAGGTGAGCTGATGCCAACCTGATGAAGTTTAACCATGCTAAGTGCAAAGTCCTACACCTGGGTCAGAGCAATGCCAGGCACAGCTACAGGTTGGGCAGGGAAGAGATTCAGGGCAGCCCTGCGGAGAAGGACTTGGGGGTGTTGGTGGATGAAAACATGAACATGAGCTGGCTTCAGTGTCCTCTTGCAGCCCAGAAAGCCAACCGTATCCTGGGCTGCATCAAAAGGAGTGTGACCAGCACGTCGACGGAGGTGATCCTGCCCCTCTGCTCTCGTGAGACCTCACTTGGAGTATTGTGTGCAGTTCTGGTGTCCTCAACATAAAAAGGACATGGAACTGTTGGAACAAGTCCAGAGGAGGGCCACGAGGATGATCAGGGAACTGGAGCACCTCCCATATGAAGATAGGCTGAGAAAATTGGGGCTGTTCAGCCTGGAGAAGAGAAGGCTGCGTGGAGACCTCATAGCAGCCTTCCAATACCTGAAGGGGGCCTATAGGGATGCTGGGGAGGGACTCTTCATTAGGGACTGTAGTGAGAGGACAAGGGGTAATGTGTTCAAACTTAAACAGGGGAAGTTTAGATTGGATATGTGGAAGAAATTCTTTACTGTAAGGGTGGTGAGGCACTGGAATGGGATGCCCAAGGAAATTGTGAATGCTTCATCCCTGGTGGTGTTCAAGGCTGGATTGGACAGAGCCTTGGATGGCATGGTTTAGTGGGAGGTGTCCCTGCCCATGGCAGGGGGGTTGGAACTAGGTGATCTTAAGGTCCTTTCCAACCCTAACTATTCTATGATTCTATGATTCTAAGTATTTGGGTGAAATATGAATATGTAAGATTAAGTCTGGCCTTAGAATCATTTTACTTTTTTTCTCATGCATTCTTTTGTAAACAAAACCATAAGATTAGGAAAAAAGAAATTTTTAGGATATCAGATTGAGATTTTGTTATTTAAATAGTGCAAATAAAAGTTGGAGAACTGTAATGAATGGTTTAAGAATTTAATTTTTTTCTAATGTTTTTCACAGTGACTAGAGAAAATGTAACCCATCTGATTAGGTGTTTGAGTTTAAAAACTGTGAAATATGTAAACT
The DNA here is from genome assembly GCA_039720435.1 of Amazona ochrocephala. Lineage (NCBI taxonomy): Eukaryota > Metazoa > Chordata > Aves > Psittaciformes > Psittacidae > Amazona > Amazona ochrocephala. The sequence continues at coordinate 72,962,554 of CM077879.1, forward strand.
GTACATAATCTTAAGGGGGGTTATCTCCATTTTTATGACATTTCCCTAGAGTCACACCACGGTTCTCAACTACAAAACCCAAAAGTACACTCCAAACACACATAAATAGCCATGCTAATTTATTATTCCAACTGTAGGGTTCTGCAATGTTTTAATGATCAGACTCAACAAATGCAATTAACATCTACTTTCTTTAACACAATAAATTTGATCTTGTCTAATTCAGCTTTCAATCTAGCCACCATTCATCAAACTGAAAGTTTGTTTCATTGAACTATTTGAGGCACAATAAATACTATTTTGTCAAGCAATGTGACATTAATAAGTATTTCATAACAATAAAAAAGAGTGCTTTGCTTGGCTAAAGAAATAACAGAACACTTGTCTTTTCAGTATGCTAACATGCCATATGGAAAAAAAAAAAAAATTGCCAGAAAACCTTTGGTGACATATTGAGGTCAATATGAAACTGTTTCAGGCAGTGCCAGGATAACATTTGCAAACTCTAAACTTATGGGTGTTGAGGAGAAAAAAAATGACTGATTATATTAAATAATTCTTGCAGCTAGTCAATGTCATGTGAGCGCTCTTAGTAATGCACACTATCACTGCTTATCACTGCTGCTCATTTTGGACTACTTAGATGACAAATGTTCCTTCCACCATGCTGTAATCAATTTGAGTTACCTCTCTAATACTGGTTTTGGTTTTTACAAGTGATCTTTCATTTCCTTTTTGACATTTCCTTTGATAACCTCAACTTTCAATGCAGTCCTTAAGGTTAATATTCCCTAGGATAGTAAAATCAGAGTACACTGCTTCAGTTTCTATAGGAAAAGAAAAATAAAGACTACAAACACAGAAAGCTTATTTATTTTGCTTTCTGTTTGACACTGGATATTGTGCATGTATACAGAAAATATTTCCAGCCTCAAAACCATTTTAAATATATTAAATGGGAATTATTTCCTCAACTCATTATTTGTATCAGTATCTGTGAAAGAAGACTCTCTTGCGCAGAACAGGGTTTTAATCAGTATTTGGTTTAAGAGGAAATTATGTCCGCCTGAAGTATAGTAAGATACATTAAGTAAAAAATGCAGCTCTGAGTATCACATTTCTACAATTAAAAGTAGAAAAATTACAAATAACACAATAAAATTTCTTCTTTAAAAATCTCTGATTTCTACTGTTCTAAATGAATGACTTGTCTAAACAAAGCAAGTAATTACCACTTAGTGCCTGCATGATGTGGAATAAATAAATCACATTAATGACACAAATACTACTATACTGTTGGCACTGATCTACCTTTGTTTTTTGCTTGTTGGTTTTTTTTTTTTGTTGTTGTTTGTTTTTGTTTTATTTTGTTGGTGGTGGTGGTGTTTTTTTGTTGTTTTTTTTTTTTTTTTTTTTTAGAAAAGTTTGCGCTCTAAATTATAGTGGCAAGCCTTTCCTTTGCATAGTGCGGAGTGACTCATCAAGTGCAACAGTGTACGGTTAGAAAACAAGTAATCAGGATGGCAAGAAATTAATTTTCACTGTCTCTCTGTATTCACTGGAGCAGCCTCACCAATTTATTCTATTGGGTTTTTTACCTTTTTCGGGTTCTATATTTCCATGTGAGTTCAACATCTTTCTAACTAATGAAAATATGTAAAGGGAATATTATATTTCTTTTAAAGCATAAAAGATCTGTGTTCCAAGACTGATTCTTCAAGTCTGTCAATATATGCAATATAAGTCAATATATGCAATAAACACCAGTTGACAAACTTTTGAGATATAGTAGGCTTCATGTTTCTAGGATTTATTAGAAAAAATTTTCCTTAAATATTCACCTGTGATAACTTATTTTTAACCTATATTAATATTAAAACATTAATTTTAATATTAATAAAATGTAATACATACAAATACAATTTGAGTGAGGTAAATGCCAAAAGAAATCTGAAACTAAAATCAAGATAAAACTTCTATAAAGATATGGCAACTAGTATTCGACCGACATTCATTAGATTTTTAAAATTACTCTTTTTGTGAGAGATATAGGTGAGGGAGAGGTGGTTGCTTGTTTCTTCTTTGTTTGTTCAGGGTATTGCTGTTGCTCTATAGTGTTCCTGTTCTCATAATTTGTTGAAGCTTTTATAAATAAGGTTATTATTTCTATTTTCATATTGTATAAAGCAGATAAAATAATAAGGAAAACTTTAATGAAAATGAATATGCCAGATAAAGTGATTTCCAACTGAAAAAGAATATCGGCTTCAGACATGCTGAACAAGTAGTAACTAAAACAACCCAGAGAAATCTGCCTTTTTAGCAGAAATCTGCCTTTTAGTTTAAATATGGCTCAGTGTAGACGAAGAGAGAAAAGTTCTCGAGACTGGAAAAGGCACAACTTAATTTTACAAGCAATTATTAAAAAGCAGACACAGTTAGAAAGACGATTACTCGCTACTTTCACCTTAGGATCATTACTGCCAAGGTAGACTAATAACACAATTACTTTAAGAAGAAGTTCTTATTTTGCTGAATGAACAGAAACTGGGAGATGTACAATTTAATATGCAAATTGAAAAAGTGCGTTGTAGAATTCTGGCAAGAATTCCCCTTTTATTTGTGTGTGCTCATTATTTTAAAAGGAATCTAGATACATTTCTTCAACTTCACTAACTCTTCTTTCTTTCCATGAAGTAATAGCTTCTCATCATAATTGCTAAAAATTGAGATTTCCAAAATTGCTGAAGGGAGTTAAATGTTCAATTCATTATGAAAACCAGAGGGAGAAGAGTGTGTTACACTGAGTTTGAAACAGACATTCACCCTCACTCTGTCAAATAAACGGCACCTGGATTTTAATATATCCTCTTTGTTAATAGATTTAAAAGCATTTATTAAAAGCTTCAGATTTAAAGAAAAAAACTTAGCATTTTTTAGGTAAAAAGAAGTTGCCATCCAAGATATCCAGATAGTTTTCTTATATCTGAATCTGTCTGTTGAAGACATTCAGTAATACAACTTTATTTTAGATTTTTTTAAAATATCTATATACTTAAAAATAACTGAGGTCTGGCATAGTTTTGATGTTATATGACACGAAGCAGAAGCGGCCTTGAGGTCCACTGTAAGATAGTTTTTCCATTTAAAAGATTTTTAAACATTTTTAAATGTATTTTTGTTGTGTATTAGTAAAAAAAAAAAAAAAAGCACTTCGTATAGTTTCAAAGACATGTAATTGTGTTGAGAGGTGACACTGGAGATGGGAAGATCAAGAGTTACTTCTAGCTTAGGAATAGATTGTTACCTAACACAGCCGTCAGACTTTAGTCCCTGCTTTTTCTATTTGAGAGTTTTCCATTCAAGCACTTCACTTTGTTCATTCAAAATTGGAGCAGATGCTGCAAGTTCAGTTTCCCATGCTCCAGCTTGAATTATTAAGCACCCAAGCATAAGCACTCATTTCTTTTTCCCACTGGGAGAAAACCTGTTGGTCTGACCTGGAGAGCTGGCCTAAGGTCCACAGTGTCAGACACTTCATTTTTTAATTTATTTTTTTGTATCTGCCAGCACAATGTAATACTGAAACCTCTCTGTACATCAAGGTTATTAATGCAATGTCTGGAGATTCTTTCAAACTGCCTGCTGCCATTCCGATTGGTATTTCTGTTGTCAGCTGTCCAACGGAAATTACTCCTGGAAAAGATCATATAATTTCTTACCCTCTCTTTAAGACTCAGATGTCCATTAGGGGTTACTGAGGAAGAACACTCCTGGAAAACTCTGCTAAAGGTAGGGAGGGACTTGTTTTCTCTCCTTACGATACAAGGTGTAGTTTTCTTACAAAACATAGCTAAAAGAAGAGGTCCACTCTATTTTTCTACATGAAGCCCAGGACTGAGTTGAAGCTGGTGCTCACACATCCTGACAATGTTTTGTTAGTCACTGCATTTTTTGAAGAGCATGCCTACATTGTGCAGACAAAGTTCATATCAGATACACTTCAAAGTCAATTTGTTGATGCCTGGGGAATCTTCTGATTAAACAGGAGGCACCTATGGAGGTTAGGTTCCTCCAGAGTCAGGCAGTAGTCGAGATAGATTTTAGGATTTAGGTGTCTAAATTTCATCTTCAGGCATCAGGTTGTTCCTTCCAAAATTACTATGTGGATTAATCAGCCCTAGTTATACCAATAGAAAGAACTTCATGGAGTATGCCCTCAGCAACAAAACCTTCAAAGTCATGAAATTCATGAACTTTCCTGATTGGCTTAGGTATAGGATAGAATCATTTCAATCAAATGGGATAAATATTTGATCTTACTCTGCAGGGAAAAGCATACCTCACCGTAATTTGTGCTTTCACAACCTTCAAGAAGTACTTTACTTACAAAAAGTGCAGTGCTGTAGCTTCACTGTCCCTGCATTGAGATATGTGTTTTACTACTGCCTTTCTGCAGACTCATCATCATGCAGTTAACAGAAAGAAGATGAAGTGATGGGAATTAAAGAATTAAATTTTTAATAATCTTAAATATCTGGAGTCCTAACAGTGCTTAGCAACATCACGCATTTGATGATACCACCAAAACCAGGGGCAAATTTTAGATTTACTATCTGTTATGAAAAACCATTCCAAGGTTTGCAGCTTTTCAGTAGCTGCTATACTTAGGTATTTTTTTCTTTTTTCTTATTTTTAAACATTTGGTCTATATTCTACTGCTTTGTTTCACTATGATCTGATTCTGCTCAGTAGTAGGTGTTAGGATTTTCACAGGTTGGAATATTTTCAGGCCAAAAGAATGATACGTGCAAAACTCCTCTTTCAATTCTCTCCTAGTGTTTTTTCAGTTGTCACAGGATCAGGTCTTGGGAAATGAATACTATGGGACCACATATTCATAGGTACCAAAGGCCTAGATCCTGCAAAAACATCTCATTGACGAAGAGCATAAATCTGAATTTCGGAAAATAACTCATGTTGCTGCAACTTTCCTCAGCTTAACCAATACAAAGATATGTACAAAGAGACCTTATGTCCCTCTCTGACCATTTTTCACGCTGATGACCATAAAAGTCTTGGAATTGGAAGCTATAGGACTTCATCAGTGGTCATAGGACTTTATTAATGCACTACTTCTCTTCAAGCTAATTAGCCCTGCTATGCACCTTGAATACTGTCCAGGAATAAGTTACTGCAAGTACTTGTTCCATATGAAAATATTAGTATGCATGATAAAAACAGAAATCACTTCAGTGTGCCCTAGAGTGTTCTTTTATGCAGAAATCTGTATCTTCATCATTGAGAGGTCCTTTTGCTGTAGATCATATTCGTTACATAAGTATAACTGGGGAGTGCCAGCTACTTCATATATTAGTAGGAATCGAAGAAGAAATGTTCTTGTCAGTATGAACAGGAGCTCAATTCATCTTACTATGCCCAGTCACAACCTTGTATAATAATGTTGTGCTCCCCCAGAGAGGAACAGAATGTTTCCTTTTGTCTTCATTTAGTGTTTGCCATTTACGCTTTATAAATAATATGCTGCAGTTAGGAATCCTCATGCTGCTAAAATTAAAACAATGTTTTCCTTTTGGCATCCAGGGATCTGTGAGACAGCAAGAACTAGTGCATGTGACCCTTTTCAATAAGGAAAAGTTGAAAAGCTGAATCTTAGGCTTGGCTCCTCATTTGCCTTTTAACAAGTGACACATTTGTCTCTTACCACACATGCAATATTCCTTGCTCTGGCAATGGCCCTGCAATACCTGTGGGGAACCTACAGCAAGGGAAGAGGGGACTTTATAGTAATATATCTTCCTCTGAGTATTCAAAGCTGTAGAGGAGGCTGCTGCAACCCTGGCAGCCTCCAAGGAAATATTATTCATTATGTATTTACAGTTATTGGATTAAAACTTTGTAATGTGCTCTGTTCAATTAATAATACTACAGAGCAGAATGAGCTATGAAATGCATTGTGCCTTTTAAAAGATCTAATATAACAAAAGACAAGCAGTTTGTCCTAATGAATGCATCTAATTGGTGCACTTTATTATAAAACACTGGAACAGCATTTTTCAAAAGGCAGTTCTATTTGTAACAGGCTGTCTCCAGCATGTCACAGTGTAATAAATGTGCTGCAGACTAGAACTGCTGATTAGCATTTCTGGATGCCCGGGAAGTTAGCAGAACTTGTTTGCCACTGCAGAAAGACCTTCCAAATCCTTATGGAGGAATCTGCAGCACTGTAATCTGTTAGGGATATGCCTATATGACAGACCTTCTGGAGATCTCTGCTACCAGCCTACGGTATGCATGCTCAATTGTGGTAACTGAACAGCCAAAGCAACAAAGAATTGCCACTACTTTGTTGTATCCCTGATGACTTCCACAGTATTGATACACAAAAGAGGCTTTCAATAAATACTGTATTCTACAGAGTTTTCACAGCAACAAATTCAGACAGATGTATGATTTATATATGACTGTTACTCGCTGTCCACATCATCCTTTGTTCATTTTTGATGAATGCAAAGAGGAAGAAAGCAAGAATGCACATGCAAGATTTTGTTTGAGTTATAAGAAGAAACAAAAATCCCTAGAGGCCCTTCTGAAAACAGACATTAAAGCCTTAGAGGAAAACAGTCAACAGTCAATATTCTTTTGGCAGGACCTATACAGAGAATGACACGACAGCATTCAAGCAAAATAGTTTAGATAATAACAAATCTATGCAGAAATCAAATCTATACTGGAGAAATAAAAGACTATGAAAGGAGTGAGCTTTGACCCAGCATTCTTTTGTTTGCACTCTCAATAACTAAAAAGTAGCTTTTCAGACCTTTATTCCCCAAAAAAATCTACCAGTAAATACAATCAGTTTTATTTTCCTGCTTTTGAAATAGAGGATACCCCTTGGAAAAGTAAACTTATCTTTCTAGGCGCAGGAGAAAGACCTCAGTCCTCATATAAGGAAGCCTTTCAGACTCAGCATCAGCCTTCATTTACCCTAGTATTGACCACTGAAAGGTGCACCTTGTACTCCTTGCTGGGGCTTGCGGTCCATTAGCCTGAACCTGGAAACACATCACCCAACTTTATGGTGTTATTCAGCCTAACTGCATTAATCTGCCTTAATACGTTTTCTTATAATAAGATGGATCCACCCCATTACTTTTACTAATTTATCTGAAAGAACAGAGGCTTCCACAATGGTTGCTTGGACACTGCCCTGTTATCTACAACATTCAGAAACCTGCTGATTCTCTCTAATGTAAAGGGATAAATTATACAGCCATATAGGGAGAGTACAGCTGTATATTTACTTTCATTAATGCCCCTGCCCCTGAGAAAGGCAACTTTATGAGCGGGAAGCAATAAAAATGAGGTCACGGGTTACACATAAACACGCTTTGTATATGTATTTCTATTACGAGTCCAAGATATAAATGTTCAAATGAGATAAGAAAATAGGCAGAAAACATGCACAATCAGAGTACCACATGCCTTCTTCTGTCAGACAATAAACAAACTGTTTGGCCTTAATTACATCATATTATGTTTTCACACAAACAGATGCTTTGAAACTAAAGCACAAGGAAGCTGTGTGGAAGTTTTGGACATCCAGTATCAGGCTCTGCTGCCTAGCCAGCCAGTGGTGGCTGAGGCACACGTGTATGATATACAGTGGTCCAGGTGCGACTGTTCAGATAGCTGCTGTTCAGATTTTGGCTATGCCAGATGATGCTGGGAGCAGCACCATTAGGTCAAATCATTAGCACCAGGTAGGTAGGACAGGTGGCCAGAAAGAGCCAGAAGGGCCATTATCCAGCCATGATCACCTGCAAATTGCTGTCTCCAGCAATCTTTTGTTTGGCAGTTTCCTTAGAATCTACATACATATAGGAAAGGTATAGACCAAACCCCCAAGCTGGAATGTATAAAACATCATCTTACCCAAAAAGCTTTTGAAGCTGATCCAACAGCACCTGGACTGCTGAGGCTTTTGTAGATCCCACTGTAATACAGCAGTTGCCCGTACCATGATGGAGGAGGAAGAATGAACATTTTCACTGCCAGCTAGGTAACCAATTATTTTCTTTTGCTCACAGGTGCATGATATTAAGAGTCCCAGGTTATAAGTGAGGAAATGTTAGGACTTGAACAGTGAATAAGTGAATTAATGCGATAGTCAAGTCTGGGTAAAAGTGGATCAAGCCTCTGGTTGTTGCATTTGTTTATTATATCTCTTCTATGAGCTCACAACATGAAATTTAAATCTCAGAGTACGTCATCCTGCAAATTTGAGAGATCCAAACAGGGAAAGCTCTAAATCCTATCACAGTATTATGCAGTCCTGGCTGCCCATTCTGTCGCCAGGACAAAATCAAAGATTGATGATCTTGCTAAAAAAGTGTCAGAGGCTTATGTAATTCACAGCATATTTACTGTACTCCTGCTACCCCATCCAGCTCAGTGGTGGTCATCATGGAATAATTACGTTGACTAAACAAGCCCAAGTAACCCAGCATCAGTGAGCTCTGCTGGCTTTGGGCCACTCCATACAGTATCTGGACCACTGTCTTCATTATGTTAACATAATTATATATGCTGGTGCTTCTGAATATTATTTTCCTTGTCTTTTACCTACTTGTCTATTATTTACTTTTCAGTGGTGTCTACTAATACTGATCCCGATCTGTGTGTCATTGTGTTCCCAGATGTGTATGGCTGCCTGCTCTTCCACTTCAAGCCCTGTTTAGGAGCAGCAGTTAGGTCTTAGTAGGCCAAAAGGGTGCATGGGAATGAATTTGGAAGACATAGCATAGCATAGTTTCTTCATGAGACCCTGGGACTAAACTCTGAAGCAATATTTAATTCTTTTTCTAGTGATTCGGAGAAAACTCCAGGAACAAACTCACCAACAAAGTTTTCAAGTTGACAAGTAGGTATTCTTTATTGTGGTGCTGGGAGACACAGGGGATAGCTCCTCCTAACGTGCATCACCACATTGCCACGCAGGCAATCCTTATATAGTCACTTAGGCATACATACATATTCATGAGGCTACACATGAATTACATCATTTTCCAGAAAGTTTCCTGCATACATACAAAAATGTGATGGTGGTCTTTGAGAGTTGTTTACTTCTTCCAATAATCTTCATAACTGCTGGCAGTCTTTGAAGTACCAGCTTACTTAACATTACAGACATAGCAATCATCCTGTGCTTCTGCTTATCAGGTAGTTTAACTGCTCCCATCCTGGACATCTGATAGTCCCAGATACTCCCCATCCCCAGGTCTTGTTTTCCTATTGTTTTTCTTATACTTTTTGTACTAAGGTCCTAAGGACCTAAAACTATGTCAACTACTGTCGTGGCTTAAGTCTATAAACTCATGCAGTCGCTCTCTCACTCACTCCCCGCTCTTTCTTCCCCCAGTCCCAGGGGGATGGGGAGGAGAATCAAAAGAATGCAACTCCCATAGGTTGAGATAAGAACAGTTTAGTAACTAAGGTATAACACAAATCACTACTGCTACCTCCAATAACAATAATGACAAGGCAAATACAAGGAAAGAGAATACAACTGCTCACCACCAGTTCCCAGCCCGACCAAACAGTGCACCCCCACCGTGCACCCCCACCAGCAGCGAGCCCCCACCATGCACCCTCACCACCCTTCCGGGTCTCTGCTCTCTGTTTTTACATCCTGGACATGACGTGCTGTGGTATGGAATAACCTCTTTGGTTAGTCTGGGTCAGGTGTCCTGTCTCTCCTTCCTCCCAGCTTCCCCTCCTCTCTGGCAGATCATGAGACTCAGAAAGTCCTTGGCCAGCCTAAACATCACCAAGCAGTAACTGAAAACGCTGGTGTTATCAGTGCTGTTCCCAGGCCCAAAATCAAAAACACAGTGCTGCACCAGCAACCAAGAAGGAGAAAAATGACTGCTGCTGCTGAACCCAGGACAACTATCTTCAAGCACTTCAGTTATTTTCCATTACAAAGCTATCAAACTTAAGGTTACTTAGAACTGATTACATTATGCGCTTTTGTGCTTCCTAGTCTCACTAGTATGCTCAGATTCCCCACCCCCACCCCCAAGTAAATTTACTTGTGAGACAACAGCCCTTACAGACGGTTTGGCATTACAGGTCTCTCAGGAATCACAATTTCTTGAGGGAAATATGTATTCCAAGAAATAAACTCTTCATGAGAATACTGAAATTCTTTGGAGACTTCAAAGACATGACGATACAATAGTATGTGTATGGCCTCTTGACATTGAATAGACAGCATAGAAAAAAACAAACCAAACCAAACAAAAACAAGAAGAAAAGCCTTCTCTTTTGTGCCTTTGATGGCAGGATATAAAAGAAATTGTGAATTCCCTTTTTAAAAACAGTGGTCCTAATTAGGATTTCTTACACACTGGAAACAATCCACTTAATAGGTCATAAATAAATTATAGTTATTCTACATAGTCAAAATACAAATCTGAATTAGCTCAGCTTGATGGAAAATACTTGTGTGTCTTGTAAATCAAACTGTGTCATCTAAAGGCATATTTTGCCTTGCATTTTCAATTGATTGAGCCTGAACTTAAATGTTCCTTTTTGGGTCAGAGCCTGGTATTGGCCTTTTAACTTGCTGTGCGAGAGCTTCCAGGCCTGAACTTTCTCAAGCATAAATGTCAATACAGTAGTCAAAGAGTTTGGCTTATTCCAGTTAAGATCTCTTTTTGAGTATTTCCATACATAAGATAACATTAATATTTAAAAAAGTTCTGTCTATTATTTAAAATATATGCCAACATACAAAATAAACTAAAACATACTGCGGAGATTCCCCTCCATGTTATCTCAGGAATACATACTGTACTCTAATTTCATACATTAAGTGCATACTACATAAACATTTCTCATGGTAGCTTCTAAAAAGGACATGCTCCATATATGATTGATTACTTCAAACTATTTTTCTGCCTCTGAAAGGTTCATGATAGTTTTTGTTTAGTGTTCCTGAAGAACAGTGTGTGCGCTTGCAGCCCAGAAAGCCAACCGTATCCTGGGCTGCATCAAAAGCAGCGTGACCAGCAGGTCGAGGGAGGTGATCCTGCCCCTTTACTCTGTTCTCGTGAGACCTCACTTGGAGTATTGCGTGCAGTTCTGGTGTCCTCAACATAAAAAGGACATGGAACTGTTAGAACAAGTGCAGAGGAGGGCCACGAGGATGATCAGGGGACTGGAGCACCTCCCATATGAAGATAGGCTGAGAAAGTTGGGGCTGTTCAGCCTGGAGAAGAGAAGGCTGCTTGGAGACCTCATAGCAGCCTTCCAATACCTGAAGGGGGCCTATAGGGATGCTGGGGAGGGACTCTTCATTAGGGACTGTGGTGAGAGGACAAGGGGTAACGGGTTCAAACTTAAAACAGGGGAAGTTTAGATTGGATATGAGGAAGAAATTCTTTACTGTGAGGGTGGTGAGGCCCTGGAATGGGTTGCCCAGGGAGGCTGTGGATGCTTCATCCCTGGCGGCGTTGAAGGTGGGGTTGGACATAGCCTTGGATGGCATGGTTTAGTGGGAGGTGTCCCTGCCCATGGCGGGGGGGTTGGAACTCGATGATCTTGAGGTCCTTTCCAACCCTAACTATTCTATAATTCTATGATTCTATGTAAAAAGGTATCTGAAATAGGTAAAGACAGGTAAAAAAAAATATGGAAAGTTACATACTGAAAATAGCAGAGAGTTTTTAGTAAAGGAACTATTATTTACATTTCAAATATTTTGTTATCCCTTTGGACTAAGTTAAATTTCAGGTTGTTTCTGAAGCAGGAGGGTTTTCAGAGCCTGCACAAATCTCCTCTAGCTAAACAGAGGAAGAAATGAGCAACAGAGGTGTCTGCTCACATTTTCAAAGTCTCTCGCAGTCATTATTTTATCCCCAAACAACTTAGTGAATAACTATACTCTTAAATTACTGCTCATTAAGCCAGCATTTTTGGTTTACAACGTACTGGCTACTGTACATCAAATCACTAAAATAACTACTTGAACTGATTTCCATTTCCCTTAGTAAGATACAGAAGCTACCCTTACGCTTTGGGAACTGACTTCTCCCTATCCCAAGTCTCTTGTTTATTGAAATTGAGTAAATACATCGTAAAAGAGCTGTAAGGTCTAGTTCCTGGTACATGACAGTGCTTTAGCCTTTGTAGCTTCATGGGCCTTGGTGTTCATTTTTTAAAATATCTTTGTCCTAATTAGGATATCTTTTCATGATCCAAACATGGTGATTGTCTTTTATGTCAGTGAATGAAAATGAAGGTTTTTGTTAAAGTATAATTATGCAAATATGGTCTCACAGGAGTAGTGAAAACAGCAATATTAAATATATTTGCTTTTACTGAAGTGAAAGCTTCCTGATTATACTACTGCGACTATATTATACTACGTGCGGTTTATTAATATGATTTTACAATTGTTGGTTGGCTGCAGAGGGAGCTTCCCTCTGTTAAAATGAGGTCCTGTGTGACAGCATACAGCATACTTTTGCCAATACAGATCATATATTTTAGTGTAAATTATTGTGCAAAATAAAAATAAAATTCTAAATTTATCTTTTGATTTTGACACAGTTTGGAGAGACAGAAATCAATCATTTGAAATTGCATGATTGTATCTGCAGGACATAGTTTGATACCTTTCAGTCTGTGAGAAAACTATTGATTTTGAGAATTTAAGGGGGGATTAATGAATATTTTATCTAACACTTTTCTGAAAATAGTCAAGCTTATCAATACAGTCTTCATTAGCTGTGCTAAGAGGTTGGTCACATTATGGCATTTCTCTTTTCTGTGTAATATTTTTTGTAAAAACCCAAATGCGAATGCCAGAGTAGAGTGTTCACATGGGGAATAATGGGTTATTTTAGTCATGCATAATTTGGTTTGGAAAATATATGTATTCCTCAGAAGAATATCAATGTCCAAATAGTAGAGTAGTGAGGATGTGAGGGAGCAAGTGAGGGAGCAAGAGAGAAAAATAGCCGATAACCATTCATGGTGCCAGCTGCTAATACAGACTAATAGAACCCAAAGGTAAAGGCACCCCCTTAAATGCTGGCTTGGCGCTATTTGATCAGTCACATCGGAGGCATGTTTGCCCATAAAGAAGTCTGAAGTTCTATTACTCAGCAGATGAATGTACTTGGTCTCACAGTAGAGTCAACCTTTGTGCTAGGCTTCAAAATATACCTATGTATATGCATATATAGTATGCCTGAGGCGTGAGATGGCATTAAGCATCAACGTCTCCAGGCCTTCATGGAGAGAAGGGATATAAACAGATACAGAAATAGATCTCTGCTTTTTCTGCATATTTATACATGAAATTGCTAAGAAGGCAATGTTGTAGGTATGCACTCTGGTACATTCTAGACCACTCAAGCCCATAAGCTCCTGAATGGACTTAATACCTGCCAGAGCCAGCAAGTAGATGCCTGGGCCTGCTTCCCATAGAAAGTTTGTATGCGGCACCCCACTGCAAAACTCCTAAACCTCAAGAGTAGAGCCCTATAACATCTAACAGACTGTGACAGTGTGCTCACTCATCCCTTGCTTCAACCGCAGCCACCAGTGGGGGTTGTGATGGCTGCATTCAGCTTACGCTGGGCTTTAGGGGATGGATTGCAACATGGTAGCCAAGAGCTGTCTGTAATGGTGACCCAGAGGTCTTGCTGCTATGCAAATACAAGTCAATCATCTTACTCTATAAATAATGGACAACCCAGAGCCTGTTGAGCTCTCCTGTACAGCAATGAGCTGCATGTCAGGATCTCCCCTTCAGTAGGGACACCTCTCAAGGATACTCCTTGAGGCTAAGGAATTCCTTGCCACAACAGATTCTTGGTAAGTGATTAACAGTATGCTACACTTAAAAATCTTAGCTAAATGATATAAAGGACAGATTGTTTGTATATAATATTCTTTAGATATAAACCATTGACCAATTCAGGGACTGTGAGTGGATCCAGCTGCACCTAGATTCCTCTCTGAGAAGTTTAGAAAGCAAGGGTTGATTTCTGAACCTCATAACTCAACAGCAGAAGTGCCCCTGACAGTTTTGTCTGACTCTGTCCTCTGTGCAGTAAATACTCAAGTGTACCTTGCCATCAAATCTTGTTAAACCACTCCAGCATTTATCATTGAGATTTTGTAACTCTCTATAACAAGTAAGTATATTGTTGGTCTCTAAGTGAAGTGCGTGACTCCATCCACAACATTCGTGTTGTTTCTTAGGAGTTCCAAAACTGGAATCACCAGACTGTGTCATACTTAATTATTTATTTCTCATCTACAATCACTTAATCTCCAAGGATATGATTGTGATATTGCTCAGCTGTTTACCATTTTACTACACTTAGATATGTCAAATCAACTGTAGAAATCTGTACTAGGCTTATTAAAACAGGTCGTTACAGCCTTATTATTGCTCAGTATTGATAACAGGACTGAAAGATAATAAAACATGATTTTTCAAAAGTGAGCAATAAAAAAGCCACAAAAGAACAGAATAAAAAATTTATTATGCAGTGTCGGGAATTTAAATAGTTTCAAAAGTGATACTATCAAGCCTTTTGGGACCCATCTCATGGTGCAGCCTTTTCTCAAAAAGAGAAAATAGAGATAACTTCACAATACAGACTGATAGTTCATAAAATCAGTCCTGACAACACTGTGACAACACTGTGCTCAATGACCTATGTTGATTTCCATCAGCCTAAGTTTTGGACATTAACTCTAAATACATACTATAGAACCAAAATTTGACACACCATAGAAAAATATAAAATTTGTTAATTTGGGAAGTAACATCCTATGACAGTTAAAATCATCAGTCCATCCATCCATACTCTGAAAACCGTTTTTTTTCTTGTTGTTGTTTTCAGCTCTTTGGAAGCATTCCTTATCTATAAGTGTAACATACGTCTTTTTTATTGCCTATGTTCCAAGCTTTATTTACGTAAAAGTCTTCCCAGCCCAAATATTTATGTATGAAATGATGAAATCCTGTTTCAAGAATATCCTCACATGGGGGTTAGAAATGAACTTCTTGGGAATATTTTGGACAGCAGAATGCAGTTGTTTAATTGCTGTATGTCTGTGACCTTTTCAGTACCTGAGTATGTGTTACAGGAAAAGTGAATCTGGAGTTAAATGAAAGTTCCAGTAGAAAGGAACTTCTCTACCTTCCCCCCCACCTTTAGTGTGAAAATTCCGCTTTATTTCTATATTAGTTCTATTACATGGAAGTCATAGAATCATAGAATCATAGAACATTTGGGGCTTGAAAGGACCTTAAGATCATCTAGTTCCAACCCCCCTGCCATGGGCAGGGACACCTCCCACTAAACCATGCCATCCAAAGCTATGTCCAACCCCGCCTTGAACGCCGCCAGGGATGAAGCATTCACAACTTCCCTGGGAAACACATTCCAGGGCCTCACCACCCTTACAGTAAAGAATTTCTTCCTCAGATCCAATCTAAACTTCCCCTGTTTAAGTTTGAACACATTACCCCTTGTCCTCTCACCACAGTCCCTAATGAAGAGTCCCTCCCCAGCATCCCTATAGGCCCCCTTCAGATATTGGAAGGCTGCTATGAGGTCTCCAAGCAGCCTTTTCTTCTCCAGGCTGAACAGCCCCAACTTTCTCAGCCTATCTTCATATGGGAGGTGCTCCAGTCCCCTGATCATCCTCGTGGCCCTCCTCTGCACTTGTTCCAACAGTCCCATGTCCTTTTTATGTTGAGGACACCAGAACTGCACACAATACTCCAAGTGGAGTCTCACGAGAGCAGAGTAAAGGGGCAGGATCACCTCCCTCGACCTGCTGGTCACGCTGCTTTTGATGCAGCCCAGGATACAGTTGGTTTTCTGGGCTGCAAGCGCACACTGCCGGCTCATGTTCATTTTTTCATCAACCAACACCCCCAAGTCCTTCTCCTTGGGCTGCCCTGAATCTCTTCCCTGCCCAACCTGTAGCTGTGCCTGGGATTGCCCCCTCCCAGGGTGCAGCACCTTGCACTTGGCATGGTTAAATTTCATCAGGTTGGCATCAGCTCACCTCACAAGCGTGTCAAGGTTCCTCTGGATGGCATTGCTTCCTTCCAGCATATCAACCAAACCACACAGTTATCCGCAAACTTGCTGAGGGTGCACTCAATCCCACTGTCTATGTCACCGACAAAGATGTTGAACAAGACTGGTCACAGCACTAATCCCTGAGGGACACCACTCAAGTCCCTTTACAAAATCTGCCCCTTAGGTAGCAGTCAAGGATGTCCCTGTATTTTTAATATTTTCCTTTTTTTTCGCATTCAGTTGTATGCAACAAATGAAAGAAAACAGTGAATTCAGTTTGGAGTTTAACAGGTATCTCCTACATCATCAGTAATAACAGAGCAATTGAATGATTGTCTTTTTTTGGCTGCTGAGCTGTTTTGGAAATTTCTGCATAAAAATTGTTTTTTATGGGAAAAGTAGTTTAATTTAATCCACACAATTTCTTGTAGCAAATAAATGTAATTTTGCCATTTTGAAATTGTGCCAAGTTTTCTAAAGAAAAAATTGGAATTTTCTGCAAAACAATATTATTGTAATTCATGCTTTAGTTTCTGTTCATCCTGCTTTCCTGACTGTACATAACAATTACTAAAGCCAACATGCTTTGTCAGTGTTTTCAGCCATAATCATTCCTACAAATGCTAAGCGTTTAAAACCTGCCATCTCATAACACCCTTATATAAGACACTGTACTTTTCTTTGCCTTCAAAGATTAGATTTCATAATTTCATATACTGAAAGTAGGAGGAAATTATTCGACTTCTGTGGACCAAATATGATACAATATTAAATATGCCCTAAAAAGTGATCAATGCTGCAATCTGGTGCTGAGCATGTTGCTTTAAAAAAAGCTTTGTTTTCCCATTCTCTGTTTTATGATACCTGGTTGAAAGATTAGACACTTAATTCCTGTTAAAAATTGTTGAAAGCACTGATGCTCCACATACGTATCAGGAAGTACACAGTGATACTGGAAAGAAAGAAGGTTTAATGATAAGACTTAGTCACAAGACAGTAAATTTTCTGATTAACTAAAAAGGGGGAAAATAAATCTCTTATAACATAGGAATTTAGGGTGTATTTTAACACTCAGAGGAGCCAACACTTTGTAGGATTAGGGAAATACCAATTCTGTAGCTGTTATTCATCAATTTTTGCAGATACTAGATAAAACTAAATCAGAGGCTCACAGTCTTAACTCTTTTCTAATTCCTCGGCCTTTCATTTTTCATCCTGACAATGTTTCTTTAGAGAAATGATGCAGTATAAACACACCCTCCGAAGGAATTAAGAGAGACAAATACTCTAGAAGTAATAGAGAATTCCTACATTCTTGCCTGACCCAAGTGTATCCCACAAATAAAGACGAAGGCAGCTTGGTGCTCCTGGATTTTCCAAGCTTCCCACTCTGAGAAGCAAAGGGGCTGACAGAAAGGGCAGTGGAGATGAGCACATCACTGCCAATTAAAATAAGAGGGAGCTGGACCAGTATCAAAAGTTTTTTACCATATGTTAGAACCATTTTCGTATGTTGTCATGATTTGTGACCATGATTCAGCCATGTCTGATGTTTTACCAGAACACAGCATGGTTTAACCAATAATTTCAGTGTGCTTTACATATTAAAGGTGCAACTAATAGAATACATACCAAGCAATTAGATGACTTATTGTGACCTTTCAATTTAAATTGCAACAAAGGCACGCACTTGGAATTCACTAGTAAACCATTTTCTGGCTTTCACACGGCCATTTTAATGGAGTTTGGCAATATTTAAATCAAAAGGGGAAAGATGAAAGCTAATTACAGCCAATGTACTAATGCTCAAATAATTTGTATTAATATAAATTAAAAAGAAAGGGGTAAAAAGAAGACAGTATTACATGGAGTGAACACATTTTTCTCTATTAAATTAAACATCACTATGGGATAATTTCTGTGTTTGCCTGTGCTGATACTGCATGACTTTCACTAACATGAATGAAGCTACTGAATTGATCTACAGTAGGCTGTAAAACCTACCATATTATTTTTGAACACAAATG
This sequence comes from Amazona ochrocephala, assembly GCA_039720435.1. Taxonomy (NCBI): domain Eukaryota; kingdom Metazoa; phylum Chordata; class Aves; order Psittaciformes; family Psittacidae; genus Amazona; species Amazona ochrocephala. The sequence goes on from CM077879.1 coordinate 72,980,726, forward strand.
AAAACAACACAGGTATTCATTCCATGCTTAAGTATCTGAACCACACAGCTAAAACCCTCCCAAATCTGCATGGCTCCCCAGTGTGCAAATTACTGCATTCAAGGTTAAACATTTACTCAAGTAAGTACTGAATCATTGTTTTCAGAAGAAGGTGCTCTTTCACATGAAAGCCCTCTTCTTCCTAAACTCCATCAGCACTGTGCTCCCGACTCTGTCTCTCACACTGGTGCAGCAAGCACAGGACTGATGCGTGAGGGCTGCTGGTGCAGCCATTCCTGTGGGGCCCCTGGGGGCTCTGGGGCTGCTAACCAGCCAAGCACAAACTCTGCACCAGGAGCCCTTTGGTCCTCTGCCCATCACCAGACAGTGCAGGACCCTAACACTGTGCTCCTCCTGTTCATCCCCTCAACTAAGAGACAACTTCAAGAAAGCTGTTTTGCCTCCATGGCTCATCTTACCAGTAAATGTTAAGAAATGGGCAGGTTTGGTCTGTAACAGAATAGCACCTTTTCACAAGATTCTTATGCCTATTTAAAAATTGGTTTAATCAAAACATTTCATTATGAAGATTACAAAGGCATTTATTTTTGTTTCAGTTTTTTTCAGGATGCACAGACTCAGGTATGTTGGAAAGGTGTGTGTTGTGTCCCAGATTCTGATGGAGATATATAGAAATGCTTCAGTTTTTGCTAATTTTTGTTTGCTCTTTTCTTAACTGATTTGAAATATGAATTATTCAACAATACAAAAGGAATGCACTCATTATCACAGTTCATTCTAGACAGGTCTCCATTTTACCAAATACAGAGGAAAATCGTGGATAACTGAAAAACTGAGCTAAATTTCCATAATAATTTACATGAGAATTCACCATCTAACTTTCAGACTCGGAAATTCAATGACATTTACTTTTATTCCTCTTACAGTCTTTATACAAACCAGCCTACCTTCAAGGATTTACACCTTGCTAAGAAGACATTTTTTTTCTTCCAAGAAGTCCCCATTTCCAATGAATATGGTTCTTCATTAGCAAGCAAAACTTTTGTAAAAAAACAACATAGGCCAAGATTTGACTGATAACCTTATTTAGCCAAAATCATGTTTTACAAACAGATCTATCAGAGGGAACAATTTAGTAAGAAAAGAAGAGTCTTACCTAGAATACCACCATTGAACTGCATAGTGAAATGATGTCCTGCTTCCTTTTTTTTTTTTCCATTCTGTCTTTGTGCTGAGTTTGCTTAGGGCTCAATTATGCAAGTAAGTGACAAAGCTGCCTCTTGACTTCTGTGTTACAAAATCCAGCCTTATTGAATTTCCTGTTTATATTTCTAACCTAGTTGGTATTCCTGTCATGCAGCATGTGAACACTTCCAGTACTGGCTGCATGCTTTCAAGAAGGTTGCTGTTCTTTTAGGATCATCAAATGATCATGAGCGAATCATGAATCAAGAAGGAAAACATGAGGGGAATGTTCTCCTGAAAGATAAGAAAACACATAACTTCTTCAGCATAAGTCAAATGACTCATCCCAAAAAGGAGCATCATTTTTCTAATGCTGGAATGGCAGCCTGCAGATTTTCATGTGGCAGTCCCAGTTCTTGCTAAACTTTGATAAACCCAGGACAGCACGAAGTGATTTTGTTTTTTGGCTAGGCACAAGCTAAATACTTCTTGTCATCTGCTTAAATATAAAGATCTCTTTCAGACACATCACCTGTCTTCAACGAGCATGTTGTAAAAGCCAATCCTGCATGCATTTTGGGGCTGTTCAGCCTGCAGAAGAGCAGGCTGCTTGGAGACCTCATAGCAGCCTTCCAGTACCTGAAGGGGGCCTATAGGGATGCTGGGGAGGGACTCTTCATTAGGGACTGTGGTGAGAGGACAAGGAGTAATGGGTTTAAACTTAAACAAGGGAAGTTTAGATTGGATCTGAGGAAGAAATTCTTTACTGTAAGGGTGGTGAGGCCCTGGAATGTGTTTCCCAGGGAAGTTGTGAATGCTTCATCCCTGATGGCGTTCAAGGCGGGGTTGGACATAGCTTTGGATGGCATGGTTTAGTGGGAGGTGTCCCTGCCCATGGCAGGGGGGGTTGGAACTCGATGATCTTGAGGTCCTTTCCAACCCTAACTATTCTATGATTCTATTCTATGATTTTATGCATTTCACTGGCTGTTCTATGTTATTTATCCAAATTTATTTAATAACACTTTTTGGAAGGTGAAGAGTTAGGATAATGGTGGTTATTATTGATTTCTTCTTTTTTAACCCTAGGGAGAAGTCAAGGAACTAGTAATTACTGTTGCCTTCAAGGATCTGTATTTGCCACTGATGCCTTGAGGAGTTTCATGCAAGGTTATCTAACTGTACTGTTTGAAATACAGTTTGTTCTTTCTTAACCTTGCTTTTTTTTCCTATGAAATATTTAAACTGAAGTTACGAAATAATTGATCTCATAGTAGGCTGCCAAAATTTTAAAAGATTCTAACTTCTGTTCTCTTAAAGTATTACTCACCCATCCCCAGGGCAGAAAAAAAAAAAAAAGATTGCTCTACATTGATCAAATGTTCTATTTTATTGCACATTAACCCTTTAAATGTTTTAAAAATAATTTTTAACTTCCAATTATAAAAGAAAGATATAACTTTAGATTCAGAATCCCAGTATTTCACATTTTAAAGTTAAAAAAATGTTTCAACATTTTCATCTTCCTTTTGGATAATATAGATTGGACTCCTAAAAGAATCTAGAAGTGAACAAAAAAATACTGAAATGTTGAAAAACCGTAAGAAACAACAACAATAACAACAACAAAATGTATTTGTTTGGTCTATAACATAACAGTCTATAGCTATTTAAAAGAAAGTTTCAGGGAGGGTGGTAATGTTATATATTATGTAAAAGAGAATCTGCTGCCTGAAAGCAACAAATAGCATGAGTTTGAATTGCAGAGTGATAGCTGAGTTAGACATTACAAAAACACCTCCCTAATAAGGTAGTAAGATGCTAGAGTAGATTCCTGGGGACGTTATTCCAGGGACATTTTAGAATCTCCGAAACTAAAGATGTATAAAAGGAAGTTAGACAAAGACCTTCCACTAGTCTTTCTCTTCAGAGAATGGAAGAGCTGACCCTGTGGCACCGCTTGAAGCTTTATCTTGCACTAAGATTTGTATGAAACAGAAAGAGTTGTTGCTAACCAAACCAGGTTATTATCTAAAAACATTTCTAGCTCTTTAGAAATGCTTTAAGTACCCTTTTTAGAGTACCTAGAAAGGTTTCAAGGCTTTTGGTTTTGAGAGATACAGCTCTATGTTAGGCTTATTCTCCTCATTTTACTAATTGTTCATAAGCTTTTGAAGGTAAGTGGGAAGAAGATCAATCAATAGTTCCTCTGGATGTTGTTTACATCTGGTGTTTCTCTGATATTTCAGGTTTTGTGCCCCCTTTGTATTTTGCTGTTCAATATCCTTTTTCCTTAATCTTCTGCTCTGCAGTTAATTTTATTTCCAGAATCTCAAATCCTCTGAGACATCTGAATGAACTTTTTAAATTCAGAAAAAAAAAAAAAAATTAAAGAAATCTCTAAAAATGGTGAACAAAAGCTCTTTCCCTCATTAGGCAAACTCATGTTTTCTCCAGCTTTACATAGGGTTAAGGACATCTTCATGCCTGATCTTAAGCTGTGTGGTGCTTTAAATATGCTCAGCACAAATGTCCAACCTGGCTCTTAGGACAATATTTTATTTTAAAAGTTGTATGTAACATATATTCTTGGTCTTCGATGGGAAAAAAAATAAGGTTTTTACATCATTTAAACCAGTTTCATGATGCAAGTACCATGTGTATTATGTATACTATGTATACCATGTGTAATAGAAGTTATCAAGCATTCATAAAGAAATTTGGGGTTTGTGGTTCTGTAAGTTGTTATTATTTTGTGTTTGACCACTTACAATTTGGGCAAGCTAACAAAGTGACTGGAGTGAGCAACAAAGCCCTTTCTATGGGTACTGTGTATACAGCCAGCCTAGTGGTGGTTAATGCTTTGAGAAGCTGAGATCCACTAGTCTCCAGTTTCTGAGCATGAGGAAGATAACACAAGCAGAACAATGTATAGAACCTGTGAGCAACCATCTGCTGGCTCACATCTCAAATGCTCTCCGGGAAGAAGATCAGAGAGTGGTTTGTGTCATTAGCTCATCAGCATGGTGAGCTGTGTCTCATCTGCAGAGAGGGAGTTAGCCACTTCACCTCTTCTGTCTTCCCAAAGACCTTTACCCCTGTGTGAGACATTTGAAAAGCAGCCCTGGTGCACTGCACAGCCTACTGACAAAACCTACTGACAATGACTGGAGCTCGTCCATGTTCTGCTATACAGCCCCTGCCTGGCCATTTCTGATATGTCTTGATACTGCCGTGGTAGCAGCTGATGCATTTAGGCAGGGAGAAGGTTGTGGTGTGTAGGGGAAGCAGACCTGCCCAGCAAAAGCTGGGGGCACAGCAGCCAGGCCAAGTGTGCTGCTCAGCCTGCACCTCGAACACCTCGGGCAGAGCTCATTGGCACATGTGCAAGTCATTGCTGAAAGAAGGAAGCAGAGACTGATTTGCTTTTGTTGCCCATTTTTTTTTTTTTTTAACTAGCCAGGTGGCAACCTTGTTCTGCCAATTTACAAAGCTGGATTGAGGAACCAGCTGGGATCTCTCACCCAGAAAGCCACATTGGCAGTTTTCGGCACCTATTCCTGGGCACCACTGGCACAGGGAGCGCTCTTGAACCCCTGAGAGGGGGACCTGATTACAGTAAGCAGCTCTGAGACAACTCTAAATTGTACCAAGATGTGCCTGGGACAAGAAGCCCTCAAGGTCAGCAGCAGGGAAAAGATAGCTATCTTTTTTTTTGTCTCTGCAGATTTAAATGCCCCTTTCATTCTTTTCTCCAGAAAAAAAAAAATACTTCGTTGAGCTATTCATTATTTATTGATTTATTATGATTTCTACTGTCCTTCCTTCATTTCTGAATGCAACCATATATGGCATCTAGCCATGCATCCCACAGTTCCAAGTTTGAATTTTACCCAGGTGCTGCCATGGGAATGCTGTTACTGATGGCAACCCACAGAAGCTACTAATTGTATTGCCACTTCTCTAAAGGAACTGATCACAAGGGCAGTATTTACCAAGAGGACGAGAAGCAACACTGCAAGATAAATGGATTTCCTAGTTTTACAAAATTAATATTTACGTTAACTATCATGTATTACCAGCTCTTGTCATTGAAAGATCCTGATGTTTCATCTTCTGTGGTTTTGTCTCCTCTCCTACTGATTTTATACACAAAGCATTTTTCTATTATTTCTATTTCTCCCTCAATTCTTAAATGCATGTAACTTTAACTAAAGTTTTGTACAATTTCATTTTCACACTTTTGTAGTTTACTGCAGTTTTCCTACTCAGAGCAGTAATTTACTAATATTACTGGGTTGAAAGCTGCCATGGTGTGCCTGTTTATCATAGAATCATAGAATAGTTAGGGTTGGAAAAGACCTCAAGATCATCTAGTTCCAACCCCCCTGCCATGGGCAGGGACACCTCCCACTAAACCATGCCACCCAAGGCTTTGTCCAACCCAGCCTTGAACACTGCCAGCAATGAAGCATTTACAGCTTCCCTGGGAAACACATTCCAGGGCCTCACCACCCTCACAGTAAAGAATTTCTTCCTCAGATCCAATCTAAACCTCCCCTGTTTAAGTTTGAACCTGTTACCCCTTGTCCTATCACTACAGTCCCTAAAGAAGAGTCCCTCCCCAGCATCCCTGTAGGCCACCTTCAGATGTGGGAAGGCTGCTATGAGGTCTCCAAGCAGCCTTTTCTTCTCCAGGCTGAACAGCCCCAACATTCTCAGCCTATCCTCATACGGGAGGTGCTCCAGTCCCCTGATCATCCTCATGGCCCTCCTCTGCACTTGTTCTAACAGTCCCATGTCCTTTTTATGTTGAGGACACCAGAACTGCACACAATACTCCAGGTGGAATCTCATGAGAGCAGAGCAGAGGGGCAGGATCACCTCCCTTGACCTGCTGGTCATGCTCCTTTTGATGCAGCCCAGGATATGGTTGGTTTTCTGGGCTGCAAGCGCACACTGCCGGCTCATGTTCATTTTTTCATCGACCAATCATAGAATGATTTGAATTCGAATGGACCTTAAAACTCATCTAGTGGGGGTTTAATGTGTAAGCTTTCAAAACATTCTCAAAGAAACTGTGTAGGCTTATACAGTCTTAATTTTGACAGTTGAAGCTCTAAGGGCCATACGCATGACAAGCTTGCTGTACCAGTGGAAGGGATTAAAGGCATCATCTAAGGCAGGGCACAGATCTGTGTCTGTACTGACTGAAATTTTGATATTCATACTAGTCTTTGTAACTCTGTCTTGAAATAATATACACATATAGATTATATGATGCACTGAGTGATCAGCTTTATTCTGAACATGTTTAGAAGGCTGAACAATGAAACGTTTCTATTTAGATGAAAAGTTAACAGTATCTTATGAAGAAACTGATCTTCTCTCCTTTCTTCTCAGAGAGGAGGGCAGGCTGGACAAGGCTTTGAGCAACCTGTGCTAGTGGACAGTGTCCCTACCCCTGGCAGGGGGGTTGGAACTGGATGATCTTTAAGGTCCTTTCCAACCCAAACCACTCTATGACTCTATGATTCTTTTCCCCAGAGTCCCTGCCCTATAAAGACTTACACTCTTATATTTACTTTTTATGAGCCTTTTCCTTTTGAGGTCCACAAAATTTCTGTTGGTTTATTTCAGTGGAAGCAAGATCAGGTCACATGGCTTGCACTGCATTTACCCATCTGTTAAATCATTTCTAAGTGATACACAACTACCAAACACTGTTTGTGGCAAACTACATTTTCTGTTTTACTACTTCTGATTCTGTGGTTTATTAAAAGCCTTGCACTGCCCAGGGATAGTAACATCAGTGGTTCAGATTAATTCTTGTTGGTCTTTAGCCAAACAACCAGCTAATTTTGTTACTTGGCTAATTTAGTGATGTGCCAGCAAAATTCATAATTACAGCTAAAAGTATTTGTACTACTGTCGTTTGCTAAGGTAAGGTGACTTAGTGAATACCATGTACTTGTTCTGCCCTTCAGTCCAGAGGAACATATTTAATAAAAAATGTAAAAGTGGAATCTATCATCCTATCTATTTAGAACTTTCATTACTTTTGTTTTTCATAGCAGGACATTGGCCATATCCCACTCTGAGTTATAAAGGGAGGTATTTAAAGAAGAATCTTTTTTTTTTTTTTTCCTGGTCAGGAAATACAACTTGCAAACAGACTATTTTAGACAGAATTTGAAAACCACAAAACTGAATATTTGCGTTAAAGCTCTGTTAGATGAGTGGAGAAAAAGCCCTGACATACATGGCCTTACTGAGATGTGATTCTCTGTTCTTCACACAAGAAACAAGGAGAGCAATCCATACTGAAAGCATGATTTGAGGGATGTTTTACTGAGCTTGTCTGTATTTTTAAATGGCTAAGTTTCCAATGAAATCTTCTACCAAAACAAACAAATTCCGTTTCCCTACAGAAAGTTTTTGGAAGATAGGACTTAAAAGGCCTTAGGCTCCCTATTAACCTCATTAGAGACAGTGTCTGTTTCACATCAGGTTCACCACTGCTTGCATCGTCACCAAACATGTCTGCACCTAGGACAGAGATTTTTTCCCAAATAATGATACTATGGGCTTCCCAAGTTACAATATTTGATAGATAGTTAGCAGTCAAACCATGTGCCTGCCTGTTTGCTAAAATACTCCATGAATTTACAAATTTATTTCCATGAATATAACTGCTCAGTGCTTCGGTTTGGCACCTGCCAACTTCATGTACTCAAAATAAGGTTCTGAAAACATTAAAATACTTACTGGTGTCTTTTCTCTGTTTTATCTGGTGACTTTTTTTCTTTTCTTTGCAATTCTGTGAATGATAATTCCTCTTTGCCCTTCTTATTAAATGCAAGTCCAAAAGAGAGCGGCAGGCAGGCACAAAAAGAAAAGGAAGTGCCTGGGGAGGAGAGACTGGCGGGAAAGATCCTGCAGCACAGGCCAGGGAAGTGCAGTTCCTCAGGCTGAAGCCAGGAGCAGCAGGTTTGGTGCAGAATTAATCCCTGAGTACCTTCTGCTGCCACTGGAAGTATATGATAGTGCTAAGGGCTGCACATGTTCACAGGCTGCTTCCCCAGCTGCTTTGAGATTACAACCTAGCTCCAAAGTACATGAGATGCTGAAGCACACTATGTCCGTGTCCGCAGAGAGACACTGGGGACCCATGCTGATCTACCTGGGGAGACTGAAAAGCATCACTCCTTCACCTGCAAGTAGGGGAGTGAACCAGAGAGACCTTGCAACCTGTCAGGGGTCTGGCAGCCTGTTATGTGTGGTTAAAACAGAAGTGAGAAAGGCTTCACATAAGAAGGAAGCAGAAATAAGGATTGTCAGAGGACTAGAGAGCAGGGCAGAAAAACACTTAAAAGTGTGAAGAGGAAGAGCTCCAACTTGTTCATATTGCTGACTCTGACTTGATTTGGAAGCTTAGCTGTCATTATGAGAATTGGATCAGAAACAATTTTGGAAGATGATGACATTTACTTGCCAAGCCAATTCCTATCACTTATTCTGAGTGCCAGCTCCCTCAGCTCTCTGAAATAGCCTTCTCTAATTTTCTTTAGGCTGGAAGCAAATACCAATTCAATAGGAGTTGTGGGTTCTCAGCACTTTTCAGGACTAAGTATTAGATGCATGAGGAACTTCAAAACTGACACATAAATCAAGCTGGTTTGTTATGGTATTCTGCCTTCTCTAGAAAACAAATTGTTGTAATACAAAATTGCACTTCTCACTTTGATGGCTTATTTTAGTTACCCATGCTGATACTCTGGGTAGTTCAAATAGGCAGAATTTGACACTGAGGTTTTCTGGCACATCACTTCTGGCAGAGCTGTGATTGAAGTGACACAGTAGTCTTTCAAAGTACTCACTGAGGGTACACAGACTTCACACAGACTGCTTATAAGCACAAGTACAGTGCAATTTTCGGTGACACCCTCTTTAAGACAAGTCTTGTGAACTTTCCCTTTCTGATTCTGCCAGCTAAAGGTGCTATCTGTGCATCTTTGTACGCTCATCACTGTCATCATAACAGTGGTGCAAATGTAAAATAGGCACATAAATACACAAATTCAGTGAAGCCTTTATAGGTATGGTTTATACTGCTGTCATGCAACTCTGCATGTGGTGTGAAGAAGGGTAAGTACCAAATCTACAGGAAACAAACCTGCAAACTGAGTGGACATTTTACTGTTACTCACCAGTTGTTCTCTCTCTGAAGCTTTATTTTATTTATATTACCTGCTTATCTGCCCAGCATCATACATATGATCATAATTCTGGCTGCGATCAGTGAGATTTACTGGATTTTATTGGTAGGGAATCAGGACAATATCTTCTGTCAGGCAGCTCGTCAGATTTATATTGGCAAACCCCCACGCATTACAAGTTTCAAAAAGGTAGAGGTATATAAGCAATAATATCAGGATCTTATTACGTTTGCTAAAGAAGGTGTTTAGCAATATGTTGGTCTTAAGCACATGTTTTAGTGTTTAGCCATACTGTCTTCAATAGCCCTGAGTATCTGTTTAAGCAAATGCCTTGATCAGTACAGTCCTGAACCATGGCAGGTATTTGAACTAATCACAGTTATTTCAATTAAATTAATGCACTAGGTAAATGACACCTTTATGAACAAAATGAATATACTAAGCAATATATATTTGAAAAAATAACTTGCTAGAAAACAGTCTGTAGAACAACTTGTGAATGAAGTCTCACATTTCTGTAACACACTGTTGCTTTTGGGGTTTATTCATGCTCTTTAAAAGTACACCCCGTGTATTAGATAGGATAAGCATGGAAATGGAGTTTGTCAGGTTGAAAAGGAGAGTAAGAAATGCTGACACTAACATGCCATTTTCAGACAACAAAAAAAGATATTGGTGGCTTTCTTTTTCTCCATTCAAAAGTTTCACTGATTTATGTATTTGATATAATTTATGCAAATTACATTTCTCCAATAGTAAACACATTTTACCTCCCAGACAAAGAAACTATCTAAAATCAAACATTTTGAACTATAGTACAATCAATGAATATCCAGATGCAATATTTTAGAGAGTCTAATTAAGGACTTCTAACCATGCTTTATTGCTACTAGCCAAGCCCTGCGAATGAATGTTAATGGAATTCAGACTTAAGATGGTTTACTATCAAGAGTGGAGTATGCAGGAATGAATGCTAGGCAAGCAGCCTAGCCACACGTTTCAGTGTCCTGAAATGCGTCAGTAAACTTCTAGACTGGCAGGATGGTTTAGTGGGAGGTGTCCCTGCCCATGGCAGGGGGGTTGGAACTAGATGATCTTAAGGTCCTTTCCAACCCTAATTGTTCTATGATTCTATGATTCTATGATTCTGCATTTCCACTGTCCCACTGGAGTCAGTGTAAAGCTGTCTTCAGGATGTTTATCTTGATTTTAACCTCCTTTCCTTTTCTTTATGTGTGTGAATTTTAACTTTGTTTCCTTTCATTCTGCTGTATTCATCTGTATTTTATAGCATCTGATTCCCTACCTATGTCCTGACCGTACAGTAACATCTCATGAAACTTGATGTACATCAAGAGAACATTATCAAAAACAAATGACAAACCCTTATGGTTCCAGTTTAGGGTTTGAGCTGACAGTACCAGTTGTACTTCATATTTTCTTTTTCAACTTTTCCTTAATCTCTCACTTCCTTATGTGTTTCTCCCTCCCCACCTTTTCCTGTTCTTTTCCAGTCTTGTTATCTTCTCTCTCAGCTTCCTGACTACTTTCTCTTTCCTCTTTCTTTCCCCCTCTGCTCTGAGGCTTTTCATCTCTCTTAAACCATCTTGCAGCTCCACAGTCCAATTCTACCCCTCAGTGTTCAGCCCCTACTCCATACTAACCTTTTCCTCATCTTGCTTTCACAGTCTCTTTGCCTCTATCTATGCACATAACTTTCAATATTCCCTTGCTCTCACTCTGTCAACCTTCATCATTCAGCCAGTATGCTCCATTTTTATACAGCTTAGCAGGCAGCACCTTCAGTGGCTAATTGTGCCAAAGAGTATGCATTTCTTAACCACAGTTTTAATCCCAGTAACTGTAAAGTTTTCCACTGCCAAATTTGGCCTCTAACAGAGGGTCTGTTAGAGACAGTGAAAGAAAGTATGAGCCTGTTTGGTTTTCTTAAAAAAAAAAAAAAAAAAGGAAATCTCATGTAATAGTTCTAATAGATCATAGAAAGATGAAACATACAAGTACTTTCTGGCAATCAAAGACTTTACTTACAGGTAAAAACCAGATGTGCACAGCTGTGACCCTACTTTACTCACTTCGCAGCCTTTTAGTAGTCTGACGATGAGACAGATTGAAACCATGGAAACCAGTACGGAAAGCTTGTGAGTCAAGAGAAAAAAAAAAAAAAAAAAAACAAAGAAGAGAATGCAAATATAAAATGAGTAAAATAAAAAATAAAATAACTTGCAGATTCCTGGTGCTTATTTGCAAAAGGACCCTCTGGATAGGAAGAGAGAGAAAGGAAAAGTGAAATACCACAGAGCTCCAAAAAGGAGCAAAAGGAAAAACCTGAGGAAGGACAAAAGAAAGGTGCTGCTCCTACAGAAAGAGACAGGAAACAGAACCCTTCCTTTAACTGAAGGTTGATCAATTACCCTTAGCCAACAGAAGTCACGATTAAGAGCTAAATTAGCATATTCAACCACCAGACTGGGGCTGTAACATCAGCTGTAATTGCTGATGTGTCCAGAGGCACCAGAGCAAGCCAAGCCAGCGAGCAGCGAGGACTGACACACTGATGTTCACAGTTTTACAAGCTTGCTGAGGGTGTGACTCCTGTTCTGCATAGTCACCTTAGTACATGCAGCTATCAAGACAGTATCTGCAGGGCAGGAAAGCACTAAAACACTGGCTGAAAGTCCTGACGCTGCTAGACAGGAAAAAGTGCTGCTCTTGGCCAAAGAAACCAATGGTGCAGCCTCAGTTTTGACCATGTTAGTATCTAGTTAACATTTGATGGGATGTATTCAGTACTGCAGGGAATAGCATCAGAGAGGAATTGCCAGTCCTGAGCTATTCCATGTGTCACGCTAGCTGACGCAATACTTGAAGAAGTACTGCTCTTTCCCACAAAATTTGAAACTGCAGGTCTTCTAACAAACTTTTATTATTCATTCTCACAAGCCATCTTTGGTAGGCATGCAAGTCGTATCTTGATTCTCTTGGAAATGACCAATCCTGTCATTGAACTGACCCAGTTCGATTTTCTCTGTCTCTTCAAGTGGCCGTACTGTTCTTCATTTTCTGTCTTAAATTCTTAGGTAGCAGTGGTAGGTACTGTTAAACTGTTGTCACATCTCATCCCAAAGGTGCTGGTATTTCACTGACTGATAAAGTGTGATCCTTTAATTTAAAACTTAAGGTACACATATTGATAGCACTTTAATCCCATAAAGGAATCTATCACTCAGAGGAAGATACTATTCACTATAAATAAGGTTATCAGAATCTAGCCCACATAGTATTGAGGTAAAACATGTCGCTAGACAAAAATGGTTTATTATCAGTTTTGCTGTGTGGGTATTGACAGGTTGCTGTGATAACACAAAAAGCCCAGCGCTTGACAAGAGAAAGAAAGAATTAGAGTAGGTGTATACTACTATTACAGAGGTGGAGGGAACATGGCTGTAAAGTATTCAGATAGTATCTTTATGTTGTTGGAAGAGATAAAGTCTTCAAAATGACAGAAAATAATTGCCTAATAAAGAGCTATAGTACTGCCCTAAGCTGCGGAATGAAACAATTATTTTTATGTAGCTCCTTGCCTTTGGGATCTTAAATCCTTTTTGTTGTTCTCTTGTCTTTCTATTGATGTGTTTGAAGACTTGTTCCTGTACATTTAACAAGTATTTTTGTTTGTTTTGACTCTCGCCTGTCCCCACTCTCCCCCCAGCACTTTATCTATGATGCTTCTCTGTAACTTGCCTCTACAGCGCTGTTACCTTACCAACCGTAACATCACATCATGGACCAGATCATTATAGCCATCTGTTATCCAGAACAGCTGACATATTAACCTACAAATGCCCCCCCTCGCTCTCCATTATTTTCACAGTTCAGCACGGTTCACTGGTATCTCATGATAGATGATGCAAAAGGAGAGGAGGTTATAGCATCAGTGGCAGGAGACTGACTCTGAATCTGATCAGTTTAGGCAGAAGGGATTTCATGGGATCCTAAGATGCAGCTGTAGTATAAAGCAAGAGATACTTCTTCATGTCTGTCATAGTGAGTGCAAAATCCCCAATGAGCAGTGACACTGTGGGCAGTTGCTCATTCAATTAGCCTGTCCTGACTCTATCAGGTTCCAGGGTCTAATGTCATTTGATAGAGTTTTCACCCTGCTTCTTAGATGAGATCACCCATTCTGGAGGCAGTCTGTGAGGCTGTACCTATACTGTGTTTCATGTGTGAGCCCAAACTCATCTCACCTCCAAACAGCTTGAATGCTCCTATGTATCCAGAGTGCAGGAATGGAGAAAACTCAAGACTTTTCTCTCTGTTATTCAGTATTGTGGCTGTAAACCTGGTAAGCTTGTATTCCTGAAGTTGCTGAATATTTCAAGCATGCCGTAACAGGCTCTGGTGCCTCAAGCACGTGGTGGTGAACTTTGTGGTTATGCAGGTGGTAGGTGAAACACCAGAGGCATAGTCACAAGTCTCAGTCTACAGCCTAAGTGATACATTGGAGGATAACTGCAGGTTCATATTCCTAATCCTTTTGGTAAGGAATTTTTAAAATACCATGCTTTATATAATTTTAAACTCACATGCATATACCTCTACCTCCAATATCAAATAAGAAGTTTCATATTTTGTCATGTTAACAACCTACAGGTTGAAACTCCTTGGTGTCACAAAATAAAGCGCAATACCCAGTTCAGTCCCTTCCCATTCACTACTGAAAACCATGAACACTTTTGAGTGGATCCAGCAACACAGAGTACTTCCCAAGCCCACACAACTATGGAAGACTTAATGAACGTTTCCAATGTGGACTGCGCTCATATTGTATCCTTTACAATTGACTCCACTGCAAATAATATAGATTTGCAGTATAGTTGTCACTTGTATGATCTCAATGTGAGAGCTTTTTCTTCTCTGTTTTCCTGATTAGGAAAAGGAAAATAATGGAGCTAAACAAAGAATACAAAATGGATAATTTAGCTTACAAAATTTACCCTAATTTACTCAATCTTAATTTTTTGCTTTTAGAATACTGGCAAGAAGATAACAATTTCTGAAATACATTTATTATCATCTCTCTGGATCATTTCTTAGAGCATTTCAACTTCACTGTTCAAGCTGTACAGTTCAGTTGTTACTGGTCAGTCAAATCATACGGTATCTTGTTAGAGACTAATAGTTTGACCCTTGCAAAGACAAAACAAAATACCAAGTTGCATGAACACAGGACCAGATTAAGAAACAAGAATGTAATACATTCATAAAAGCTACAGATAAAATCTTTAGTCTAAAATCTGAATAATACAATTCTGGGCTCATTGATTTAACAGGTTTTGGATCAGGCCATTCTTTCTGTTGAGATGACAATATCTATATAATGTATTCATTTTTACAATCATGACAGTGAGTTACTGTTTGATAAGTGTTTCTAATTTTAAAGGAAGAAGATGTGCCATTAATTAAAGATTATTCTTTGGCATTAATTTTATAAAGTGTGCTGCAGAACTCTTTTTCAAAATAAGATAGAAAATCTATGCCAACAGAGTGCCAAGAAAGAACTTGTTATGAGTTAACAACCCTGCCTAAAGATGAATAGGAGATACCTCAATTTCCTGTTTAGTTTTGACTCTGTACTGATCAACCTTTTCTTAATAGCACCATCTCAGCAATATGCTCATCTAAACATAAATTTCAGCTTCTCTGCAATCCAGATTTTTCTGGCTCTAACAAATAATTTTTCTGTGTGAGACTGATAGTACAAAAGACTAGTATAAAACCATTCACCTCTTTGTCATCCACTTTGGCTGACCATAATTAGAAGAGGATATTTTTTTCTTAATAGATTATTTTTACCTGAATTTATAATGGTTGGAATTTCAACCATCTGATTTTTTTTTTTTTTTTGAAAGCAGTAGAAAACCATTTATCTCACTCCATAACTTCTATACACAGAGAGCCATGCATCTTTTCTCCACCTGAGAACCATTCAGTGGAATGCTTAATGCAAGTTAAAATTGCAAAAAACAAAAAAAATCCAAAAAAACCCACAAACAACAAAAAACAGAGGAAAGAACTGGAAGATTTTTGCTCTTAGAAGCATTAATGCCAGAGAAAGAATCAGAAAAATTTGAACGCAACTTTAGAATTGTCCCTAGTCTTATTTTTATATCTGTTCAGCAGAAGGAGAAAAGACATGGACATATAATATTTAGTGGAACATAACATCTCCGACACGACATCTCTCAAAAGGAGTATTAAGGTCAATTCCCCCCATATCCTAGTTATGGGATTGCATTAGGGACAACTAGCAAGTTAAATTTTTAAATGGAATTTAAATTTATGATATCTTGAAAATCTCTCTGAGATTTCCATCTGGGATTTCTTCTGCCTCCCAGTGCAGAGCTTAGCCAAGAAATGGAGAAGTAGCTAGCCTGGTTTGTCACCATCACCCCTGAGGGATATTGGTTGGAGGAACAGACAGTGATCTGGCAGCAGGAATATCAATGGTCTTTCCTGATTAAAGACTACACAAAAATTTAGCCACAAATATGAGGCATTTTGCTACTGCCCCTTGCACACATGAACAAAGATGCATCATATTTTTCAGCACATACTCTTAAAGTGGAAGCTCAAGGATGGGGAACAAGATCATGGTGTACACTTTAAATCAGTGGCCATTTTTTTATAGTCACGAGTATCTTTGCATGGTTTTAATCACCAATGACTTCCATAATCCACAACATACGCTGAAAGTTACTTATTTTCTTTTCCTCAGAATTTAGAAATTAAGATTTCCACATCCATTGTTTATGACTATGGTGATTGAGGTAGAAATTACACAGTCAAAAGATTAAGGATTATAGCATACATTATAAAGTAAATAGATCTTCTCTCAGCCTGAAGATACATGGTAATTTTCCATCAGAACTAGCAAACTAGAAAGTCTGATTTATTGATCCTTGAGGTCAGATGAAGATATTTTTGGTTGGCTGGTTGATTTTGTTTTGCTTGTTTTGTTTTGCATTGACCTTTTGAATTTATGGGTGGTAAGGTCAAAGTATTAATGCATTAATTCAGTCAGTATTAAAGAGCCCCTCGTACGCGTTTCTGAATATCCTTCAAAGCTGACATCCTCTTTAATATCTGTATCTGTCATCTCTGAAAACCAGTATCATGTTGGAACTTTAAACTGCATATGATAGCAGATAGTTGTGGTCCTGTTTTTCACTTTAGCAGAGTTTCACTAGGAAAGGATAAGAGGGAGAAAACCCTGAAAGGGACAGAGATAAGTTTACTTTCTTGAAAAAATGTCATTTATTAAAGACTCTAGCTGCAACAAATCTGATTGAATTAAACTTGAGCAGTGTGAACAAGACTATTTTTTATGGCTTGCAGCAATTTCCAACTGAAAGGCAGGTAACAAGTATAATAGCTTTCTATCTGATATTCTGGCTTTTTGTACGCCAAGGACTTAATTCTCAGACGACACGTAATTTTGAGCTCCATTTTCCTGTAATGTTAATCTTTTCATGCCAAAGTCACTAGGTCCTTTAAGAATAGTTGCATGGCAGTACTGTAATGCAATTTTTAAGTACAGTACTAAATAAAAGCAACATTACTACTGCTTTACAGTTGGTAAAACAAAATGGTGTTCACATTTCCAAAATGTTTAGTTCTCTTTAGTTGCATGATTTGTAAATTTTTTGACAAAAGGAAAAAAAAGCAACTATAAACCTTCCTCTTGACTTTGACACTTTATAAAGGTAAAACTTAACTAATCAACTACCTCTTAATGTTCATATTTTGTACTTGTCTATATATACATATTTATTTATATATATCCTGTACACACACAGATTTATGAATCAAGAGTATTTTGACTCTATAGTGTTTCCCAGGCTGCTGATTTAGATTGAAAAATACCACTTGATATTTCTTAGGGTGAAATCCATTGTTGCACGATGGCCTACAAACTACTTGAGACCCACTTATTTCAGGGTTTAAGTAGCACTTCAGTGATGCATAGCTTTGTACAGATAGAATTTCACCTGTAAGGAACATCCCACTTCTTTCTTTTTTGATAGTTTTAACTGAGCAAAAGGACTATAAGTGTTTTGTAAAAAACTACTGTAAAATTTAATGTTTCCCTCCCTTTCAGTTGTATATATTCTTATTCTGAGTGGGCTTTTTTCATATTTGAAAACAGAAGAAAAAAGAGAGGGAGAGTGGAAATTTTAAAGCAAAACATAGCAATTTTTTTCTTTATATTACTTGTAGTGGTACTAATACAAATCTCATGGCAAGAAGTGAGGTGCAATCTGATGTGTAAAGAAGAGTATCAACTTCACTCTGCCTTAATCATACTACTGTGCATCCTCGATGGTAGTAAAATCATGTAATTTTTCAGGAAATGAACAAGTACAGAAGCATTCTGCACACAAATTTATTACCACTGTAGCTAGGCATAGCTCTTTGAAATCAGACTAGGTTTCTTTTCTTCAGAAAAACAAGCCAGTTCTTACCTACTATACAGCAGAGTCAGTGGAAGTCCTTCCATCAGCTTCAAAGAAAATTGAACAGAGCCTACAACGCACAGGCTACAAGAAGACGAAATAAGATTAGAGAAATGCACGTGAAAAGGCACTAACTGAAGAACATGAGCACTGAGAACAAAGGATTAAACATTATAAATCTAATGTATAGGGAATTGCTTCATGCGTGATCATGAGTAACGCAAAACCAATTGCTATGTTGTGCAGGGGCTTCTGTTTCACAGTGATGACTGAGGAGGACTCTGAAGACAAAGCAAGCAAGATTTTCTTCCAAATGTTTTGGGCCTGAATGATATCTGAATACCATACTTCAGACTGATATAAGAGGAAACTGGGTGAAGTGAATTTTAAGTTAACTGTCAGAATTTATTCCCATAAACATAAGCAAATAGTCTCAAGTCCAGATGAGCAGTTTCTTTACATATGTAGCTTTTTGTTTAACGATCTGTTAAGTTCTATAATTTTTCTTCCCTGTTATATATAGATATCAATAACATGGCTTGCAGTAGTCCAGAAATTCTTGGACGTATTAATAATTATGGATCTTGAAGAAAATAGATTTTAGAAGTTGACAGTAAGGGATGTTTCTGATAAACTGTTCAGGACATCTCAGTACTTAATAAATTAACTACAGGAAATAATTTCATGAAAGTCTAGATGCCTACTATCCTAAGAAATATGAACTGCTAAAGCTAAGTACATGACCTGGTAAACAGTGTAATTTAAATGCTATGTATGTGCATACACACACCTGCAGTGGATAAGCAATGTTTATTCACGGTCATACATAACATTTGGAATAAACGTCCCATGTCAATTTCAGATTTACAGATACTGCACTTTACTTTTTAAGATGAATTTTTGCAAATCATGCAGTACGAGAACACAAAATTGTGTATATAGAGAAATTAGCAGCAGAAAATACCTCTAGCATAATTTGTTTCAGCACATTTCATAGAAGCCAGAAGGTAAAAATAAAATAAGTTCATTTATTCTTAGGACTACAATGTTGCTGCTTGCATCATACTATCAGAAAGACTACTGGAAAATCAAATCTTGACAATATACCCCAAAATCCCATGGCATACTAATAACTTCCATACTGGGCAGTAGGAAACAGATTTTTATACTCTGTTAATTGTTTTTGCTTGACAATAATTCCTTGATTAGGGCAGCATAAAACTAGGATACAACCAAGAAACATAAGGAGAAAGTAACTAGACTTTGTCTGAGGTTTAGGAGACAGTAGTAGATAATGATGGTTCAAATGTTATAAAAGACTAGAATAATTAATTATACCAGCCAAAAAAAGACTCATGAATTTACCATCTGGAAGCGTTATTACATTGCATGTCTAAATTATTCCGCTACGTTTTGCACAAATCTTTAAAGAGTAACAATTTAATTACACAGAGGGTAAGAATTAAATTCCATGAATGATTAGAAGGCCTCCTCTCCAGGGCTATAGTGAAGAATCTTAGTAGGGAGATGGTATTTGATGAGACTGTTATGCCATGAAGATGAAAGGAAGCAATAGCCCCTAAGAAGCATCTGCTATGCTGCTGACCTGTAAAGGGAAAAGCCTCTGCTGTGTTCTACCATTAGCATATATCTAGTCTTGCACCCTGTTAACTATCAGCCTGCACCAGGTGTAATTGTACACACCTTCAGCTGTCACAGACAAAGATGATGACTTAATAAGTCTTTCCAAAGCTACAATTATGACTGTACAGCCAGGCCATTAGCAAAAATGCATTACTACATACATGCCCTGATGGTAAGTTTATAATGGAGCTTGACATTAGCCAGGTTATGGGCCTTTCCTTCAGAGTTTTTGTCCTGGGTTCAGCAGCAGCAGTCATTTTTCTCCTTCTTGGTAGCTGGTGCAGCACTGTGTTTTTGATTTTGGGCCTGGGAACAGCACTGATAACACCAGCGTTTTCAGTTACTGCTTGGTGATGTTTAGGCTGGCCAAGGACTTTCTGAGTCTCATGCTCTGCCAGGGAGGAGGGGAAGCCGGGAGAAAGGAGAGACAGGACACCTGACCCAGACTAACCAAAGAGGTTATTCCATACCACAGCACGTCATGTCCAGGATGTAGAAACAGAGAGCAGAGACACGGAAGGGTGGTGAGGGTGCACGGTGGGGGTGCACTGCTTGGTCGAGCTGGTTGGTGAGCTATTGTATTCTTTCCTTGTATTTCTCTTGTCATTATTATTATTAGTAGTGGTGGTAGTAGTAGTGATTTGTGCTGTACCTTAGTTACTAAACTGTACTTATCTCAACCTGTGGGAGTTGCATTCTTTCGATTCTCCTTCCCATCCCTCCAGGAGCGGAGGGAAGAAAGAGTGGGGAGTGAGTGAGAGAGCAAAACTGTGCATGGCTGAGAAGCTTAAACCATGACAGTTTTATAAAAGAGTTTTTAGAGTTTATTCCTTCAACTTCAAAAACAAATACCCCTCGATATATGAGGCAAGCTTATGTACAGTTGCCAGAGATAATAGCTGAGTATGTAATACACACCTGATACTACAAGTCTCTAGCTTTCCTTCAGGGTTCAGAGAGAAAGCAGACTGTATGGCAAGAAAGTATCTCAATTCTTCTTCATAGGTGGGAAAAAAGAATGGAACAAATCAAGCAATATACACAGACACATGTAGCATTAGGGAATGTCTCCTTCAAACACCAATACAGGAATTTCCCAGTCTTCTTCAAGAGAATGTGGCAGGTGCAGCTGTACAACTGTGCCTGCAAGTGTGGCCAGAGAGCACCAATACAGACCTTGGGGAAGGTGGCTCCCCGGCTATGCCTGGAACAAGTTTATCCACAAATACTTGGAGATGCTGGCTAGACACCAGTTTTGCAATGCTCCTAATAGATTCATGACCTGTTTGTGTAAACAAAGGTTAAAATCTACTAAATGAGATTTCTACCATAGTACTTCTGAAAGTGCAGTGGGTGCTGAGTGAGGTTGGAGAAGGTAAGGAATAAAAATGTGGCAAAACCTGCTGCTTCCCAGTTTTCACACCTGCCTTCCAGAAGAGGTACGAAAGTCAGTCTGCTCTGTACAGTAAAAAAAGGATGAATGAGCACCTCAGATTTAAAAGCCAGCTCAGACTATTGCCAAACTTTAAAACAACTCCCAACTTGCTTGGTGTTTGGAGTGCTGCTGTTTCTGAGTTTTTTTGTTTTGCTTTTCGACATTTGTGTCTCTGCACTTTCTGTGAGAAGTCAAAAGGAGAAGCAGAAATAACACAATAACATGAGAAAGGTCAGTCTTTTGACAGTTCCAACCTGACTTTAAGATCAGAGAAGCCAGGGAGTGATAAGCATTGGGTAAGTACTGGAGTGAGTGGGTATTTCAGACCTTTTCATTTTTGCCTATGAGATTCTGCAAAATGGAAAAGAGCAAAGACTAAAACTACTACAATAAAAACATTGAACATTCACATACATGCATGCGTTAGTTCTGTAGAAGAACTACAATCTGTGTCTTCCTGTCACATCTGAGACTCATTTCAGGGGTGATAACTTAATAAATATACCGCAGGAGATAATTTCATGGAAGTCTAGATGTCTACTCTCCTAAGAAATAAGAACTGCTAAAGCTAAGTACATGACCTGATAAACAGTGAAATCTAAATGCTATGTATGTGTCTTGGTCCCAAATGGCATTCTCCAACATGGGGCATTCTTCAGACATGAATTTGTCTCATTAGGATGGGGTTATAGTTTCACTTGAAGACCACCCTGCCTTTTCTCTTTACTAGAGGGTACATTTTTTTTTGTTAGGAGTGAATGGGGAAACTTGACTTGGTTTATTTATCCTCCCGCTTGCAAATACATGTGACTACCCCTGTATTATTTATTGTTACTAAAATATTCTGAAGACCTTATTAAGTGCTATAAATCACCCATCAGTAAGGAGGGAGTTTCACCTGTAATGCAAAATTTTAAAAATTTTAGGCTTAAAGTTAGCATTTGTAGATCTACATTTTCTCTTATGCATATTATTAGTCATTTCTGCGTAAAGTGTAGAATGAGGAACAGTTTAGTCAAATCAAAATGTATTGCACTACTTGATCTGAAAATCAACTCATCAATTAACTTAAATACATAATAAAGAATTCTACTGTATGAGCCACAAACACTTTTTTTGGTGAAAACTTTCCAAGTTGAGCGTAACCAAGCTGAGTGTTAAATGAGCATGCCCAGAAATAAAGGTGTTGCCTTTACAGAAGTGGGGGATTTAGCTCAATTCCCTAAATAATCTCAGTCCAAGGAGTTCTTTAAAGAAAAATCTACAATAAAATGTGTTGAGTGAAGAAACCTACACTGAAATACCAGTGCATGGGAGAGCGCAGGCGAGCAGTGTGTATGGAGACAGATAATTATTAGCCTCCCTACACTTTACTGAACAGATTTTACTAACCTAAAAATGTCTGGTTTCATTCACAGTGTGCAAAAGCAGAACAAAACAAGAGAGAGCCCATTCCACCAACGTGATTTTGTATATTTGCACCTTGTAATGGCTCCCCCAAAACTGCCCCTTGGAGTTTGCTTTGTTTGTTTATGTTTGCTGGTTGGCTTTTCAAAAGAGCAGTAAAAGACATAACCACAGCGATCAGTGCTATTAACTGTGCTTTTGTACACCACTGCTGTAGTGCTGACACTCAGTCTTGCTAACTACACAGTAGAATTTAAGCTGGATCATTTAAATAATGATAAAGCTGTCAAGACTGATGTGATTTTCTTCTTGAGCAATTCACCTTCTATTACAGATTTTATTGTACTTTATAGTGGGCATCTGTAAATCTGTGGATCAGCTTAGCTCCCTAATTTACACCCATTGCACGTACTACATGGTTTTAACTGACTTACTTTAGAAGGATTCACAGTAGTTGCTAGGAAACCTTTCTGTGTTCTTTTCACTTCTTATATAGCATTAGCTTTTCAATTGATAAGGCCGTACCTTTAGGTACAGAGGGATTTAAGCAGAATCAAACAATGACAGTAGGACTGTAGCAAAGATAAGCAAAAATAAAAAAAAAAAAAAGGAGGGGGTGCACAAATCCTTGTTCTCTGTACAGGTAATACAGAGGATTAGAGCAAAAGAAAGGACATGGCACATTTTCCATGAATATTTTTAAAAGATATTCTGCATCATATTAAGAAAAGCTGCAAAACAAGACTTCTTACTACAGCTTAAAGTTTATAGATTTGTAAATGACTGTACCAGAGAAACCATTTCATTGTGCTACTTCTGTTACACAGCATGTCTTCCTGGGGATAATTTCCAGCAGTAATATTGGTTTACTGTTTGAGGGAAGGGTAACTCCCATACAGCTTTAAGGAAGCAAATGTTTTTTCCAGAAGTATATCTATTGCAAACACATTCCCATCAAGATCACAGAGTTAAGAATCATACTTTTTCCTGCTGAAACAGAGTCTGATAGATGTCCTCAGGTTAGCAGAAACATAGTCGAGGTGAGAGCAAGACAGAGACATGTAGAAAGTGGGGAGATAAGACAAAACTTTACCCTTATCTACTGTAAACTACATTGTCTTATTCCTTCTCATCTACACTGGAATAAAACAGTTATATCTTTCATTAGAAAGCAACCTTTTCCTAACCAATTCGAGTATACAAATGTGTACCTGATGAGCAACAGTAATTATATTACTTTTACAAAAAAGCTTTTCTACTATGTCATTTTTCTCCTCCCCAAAGAATCCATCTCTTTTCAAAAGTTTCAGTTCTTACTTGAGCAGGCAAACTGTGAAGAGCCCACTGACCTGCAAATCTTCCTGTTCCCACAGCACCCAGGTGCTCCCCTGTCCTCAAAGCCTGCTGGTGGCTGTTCAACCAAGATTACAGTACACTCACAGAATCACAGAATCACAGAATAGTAAGGGCTGGAAAGGACCTCAAGATCATCGAGTTCCAACCCCCCCGCCATGGGCAGGGACACCTCCCACTAAACCATGCCATCCAAGGCTATGTCCAACCCCCCCTTGAACGCCTCCAGGGATGAAGCATTCACAACTTCCCTGGGCAACCCATTCCAGGGCCCCACCACCCTCACAGTAAAGAATTTCTTCCTCAGATCCAATCTAAACCTCCCCTAAGTTTAAACCCATTACCCCTTGTCCTCTCACCACAGTCCCTAATGAAGAGTCCCTCCCCAGCATCCCTAGAGGCCCCCTTCAGGTATTGGAAGGCTGCTATGAGGTCTCCACGCAGCCTTCTCTTCTCCAGGCTAAACAGCCCCAATTTTCTCAGCCTATCTTCATACGAGAGGTGCTCCAGTCCCCTGATCATCCTCGTGGCCCTCCTCTGCACTTGTTCTAACACTTCCATGTCCTTTTTATGTTGAGGACACCAGAACTGCACACAATACTCCAAGTGAGGTCTCACGAGAGCAGAGTAGAGGGGCAGGATCACCTCCCTCAACCTGCTGGTCACACTCCTTTTGATGCAGCCCAGGATACGGTTGGCCTTCTGGGCTGCAAGCGCACACTGCCGGCTCATGTTCATTTTTTCATCAACCCACACCCCCAAGTCCTTCTCTGCAGGGCTGCTCTCAATCTCCTCCCCGCCCAACCTGTAGCTGTGCCTGGCATTGCTCCGACCCAGGTGGAGGACTTTGCATTTAGCATGGTTGAACTTCATCAGGTTGGCATCAGCCCACCTCACAAGCGTGTCACTCCTGGCATGACAACTCATTAGCTTGAACAGCACCACAGCTATCTTTTAATAGGCCATACAGTAAATTTATGGATACTGGAAGACAAGTTTTTTCCATCTCAATTGAAAGAGGAAAGATAATTAGAATTGTCTTTTCTAAGTCTTTTTAATCTGGGACAGCTGTAAAACTGTAACTGTGGGTGGTTCTGCAGGTTATTCCTTTTTTTTTTTCAGAGTTCCTGAAAACCAAACCCAACAACATTTTTCTTCTTTCTATACTGTCTTGTAGAGATTAGAGAGTCTCATAACATGACAGGCTCACTTCGGAAAAGAATCTTATTTCTTCCAACATCATTACTCGTTATCTCTTCGGTTAACAAATCTGGGTTTGCATTAGCACTGTCTTGTGTAGAGTGAGACTTACGAAATACTTACTTTCTACAAGTCAATATGAAAAAAGGAGAGAAAAGTATTTCCCAGCATCTTGCTTTCAAACCAGCCAAATCAGAGAACATGAAAGTATGCAAATGTACAGAAATGAGAAGGCTATCACACCCTCATGCCTAATACTGCCTGTGAAAATAATTGTTTTAAATAAGGCAAAAAACCCCAAATAATAAATCATGAGCGAGTTTTAAGTTCATGAAGTTTAAAAGCAAACAGATCACTGAAAGAAACAGGGACTGACCACATTCTGTAAATCATTACCTTCAACTAGTAACCCCGGTACCAAATCCTTCTTGCAAGGTGCATTTGCCTAAAGCAAACATCATCTCAGAGGAATTTGAAAACATCCTGAGATACAAGAGAACCTGGCACCTCCAGCCATAAACCCTTTGCATTAAAAAACATACTCTCAAATTCTAATCATAGGTTGTTTGGTTTAATCTTTTAGCACTTTTCTTATTATCCCTTTTTTTCACTACTGTTAAAAAAGTGTTTAGTAGTCAGTATTGTCTTAATGTCAAAACATCTACTTATATACTGCAACTAAGTCATCTCTCAATCTTTTTCAGAAGTTAAACAGATTGACTAATTTAAACCTTTTATTGAAAGGCACTTTATCCAGTCTTTCCTTTTATTTTATAACCATTTTCTTCCAATATTTAAATAGGGACAGTAGCCTAATGATTGATACTACGATCTCTCAGTGATGCATGAAAAGTAAAACCTCTACCTCTTTCCCAAGAAAGACTCCCCATTTATGCATTGCAGTCTTGCACAATCTCCGTTAGCCACAAGACCAGACAAACCTTCACAATGTTAATGGTACAGGAAGGCTAAGCTTTAAAAGAACTTGTCGAAGTAGAGAACCGTGCAAGACATCTTTTGTTACAGTATAGCCAGGTATTCAAAAGTTACACTAGCTACTACTTCTCTTTGAAGCATATCTTTCTCCTTGGTGACATCCTTTGAAAGAGTAGAGGCAACTGAAAAGATACCAAAGTAACAAAACAACCTCCAAGCCAAATAAAAAACAACCATATAACCCTCATATCTTAAAAAACCAAAATAGCATCTCTCCATACATGATATGCTCTTATTTACTCTCTTCAGGGTCATTTTCAAAATGGTAAAGGAAACATTACAGCATACAGTTTGAAGTTCTCCCCTACCATCACAACTGTCTTTGCATTGTATGTTTCCTGCTATTCTTTTGTCTATTTCGTAAAATGTTCTATGAATTAAGCTACATACCACAGATTCATGTAGCTAACAATAAATGAGAAAGAAAGGAGGGGTAGAGGAGGAGCAGGGCCTTAAACGTATTTCAAAAGATTCAAAATAACTCTTGCCTTGAAAACGAATTTATAACACCAACAGTTGGAAATTAAGGAAACAAAATTTCCAAGAATAACTTCTAAAAGCTTCTTTAATCTTTTGATCAAACAATTTGGATCTTATTGATCTGAAGAGATCGCTAATGAGATATACAGATAAATCTACATTTGAAATACTGCAAAAATACAGTAAAAAAAATACTGCAAAGCAAAATAGAAAATTCAGATTATAACAAAAGGAGTTTTGCATTGGGAAGGTCAACTAATATACTTACAGTAAAATTAGTTTCTTTTTCTGAAACACACATACACAAAATCCCACTACCTAAAAGTATATAGAAAAGATTGCTTTCACTCAGAACTGTCTTTGCAAAGGCACTCTGGAAAATATATAGACCTAGATTAGATTAGATCTCATCTGCTTTATTCCCATCTTCCTTAGAAGGAGATATATGAGGCTATGAAATACCAATTTTTTCCGAGAGGAAATGCCTGAGGATTGCTGCTGCTCACCTCAAACAAGCAAAGATAGACAAAGTGCTAAAATTTTGTGTGGAACTAACTTATATTATGCAGGTAAATACAAGAAAAATCCAACATCCTTATGTACAACTGAATTTGCTATTTGGTCTACTATTCATGTAGAAGTAAGTTAAGGTTAAAATACAACTGGTGAAGAATGAGTGTTCTATTTAACTTCTGCTCACCAAAACTAAATCATTCCTACTATGTTATTTTCTTTTAAAGAAAGTTGTGTAGAAAAGAACAGCTTAAATCAGTTTTTAAATTGCATTCTAGGAGAACATGACTACTAGGCTGTTCTTAGGTCTGAGTTCTGTACTTTACCTATCACACTTTACACACCAAACGAAGAAAACAAAACACAAATTGTATGCTTACATATGATGACAGCTCTCACTTCAAGATGCATCTAAAAGCTCTCACTCAGCCAGTCACGCTATTTTGTCAAGACAAACACATATTAGTGCATTAACACTGCATGAGATATATCCAAAATGCCCAGAGGTCAGCAATCTCTCCATGATTACAACTTATTTACTAGCTGAGTTCACTAACCCATCATCAGGATTAGTTTCCTTCAAAATGCCTATTCAGTCTCTTAGAAGGACAAATTATAATTTTTTATTATTATTATGATTAACCCTGATTTTTTAAAAAATTACAGGTAATTGGGGAACACCATAACTTTGTGTATCAAAATTTAACATGTCTTTTCATAGTTTTTAAATACCTAGAAGTTAGTCAGCAAACTTCTCATCTTTCACAACATCCTTCTCACCACCAAAGAACTAACAGCCACTCAAGCATGTGGCTAGAGTCTTGCACTCTCCACAGCTGAAGCCTTTCAGATATAAAGAAGTATTCTCATCCTTTAGAGAAATGCTAGTTGTGCACACAAAAAAAAATAACACAGTAAAAACATAAAGGCTTCCTCGACAACCAGAGGTTAAAAGCACACAGAATCAGGTTATTGGCATAGGTAGGTTTCCCTTACACCACACAGGCAGTGGTCCTTGTCTGCCCCAGTTCCCTCCATGGCTGTCTCACCAATGCTGCTACATTTCACTGCCCACATATCAGATTGTATTTAACTACAGTTCCAAATCAAGACCAAAGTCCTTTTCCAGTGTTGGGAGGGCTGACAGAATAAGACACATACACTGAAAGAAGAGATACAGTTCTCATATTCTAATTCCTGTTTATGATCAAACTGCCTTCAGCTTGTGAGCATCTTATCCATCCCTTCAACACAGCAATATCCTTATTGTCAAGTGATACTAATGACCTCATGAGTTTTTTCTTCATCTTCCAACTACTGCTCCATCATCTATCATACTTTCATGATGTCTATATAACTATGCCAAGCTGAAGATTTTCTCATCCTCAATAAAGTAAGAAGTCAAAAGGCAGCTTCTCTGCTGTTTGGTCTTTTTTAACTAAAAGAGGATTCCAAAACTGTCTATTCTCCTTGTCTTCTATCCTCCTCCTTTTCCCCTCTCCTCCCTTCAAAAATCAGTATACTTGAGTGCTGCTTCTAGAAAAGCCTGTCTTCCACACTTCAACACCAGGAGGGTTGGCAAACCTCACCCTCTGCAGTGAGTCAGAAGGAATCAACCAGCACTGTTATATAAATTAAAAAAATCTACATGGCTTTTACTTTTACAGCAGCTGAAAAGATACCATTGTAAAGGTGCCCCTTGCCCTTTCTTCTTTTGTTTCTGAGCAAGTCAGCATCCCTATTGAAGTGCTTGCATACTCAGAGAGGTAGCTTCTAAACACACGTGGGATTTTTGAGGGGGGAAAAGAAAAAATCCTACAAAATCTGTTGACGCACATCCCCAAATAGTATCGCTGCCATGAATCTGAGACATAGTAACAGACTGTAAGCATATATTGTAAGCATTTGAAAACTAATGATTAAACAAGTTTGTTCTCCTATGCCAAATGTAGACTTGAGAAGGAAAGGGCTTGTATGTGTACTAATGTTTGTTTTGGATCGATACTCAGTAGATTGCCCAGTGCTGATTATTTTGAACAAATGCACAGCTCTACCCCATGTAATAAAAATCTGGCTGCCCTTTGTTACTCATGAAACTCGTAAAGGTTAAACCTTTTGCCTGAAGGAAAAAAAAAAATCCTTTTCATCCAATGAAAATTAATAGGACTGAGCATCCCTCTCCTTGCAGGCAGCGGTAAGTTTTCAGCTAAGAGGCATAGAGATTTAAGAAGAATTGATGATACAAAGTTTTTGTCACCAACATAAACACATTTTAAAAGCGGCTAGCGGTAGGCTCACACTGAGAATTGCACGTCTGAGGCGATGCCAGTGGTACTTAGCACAGCTGCTCATGGCTGTGCGCCTAATTGAATGTTGTTTGTCTCAAGATTTTCCAGTGGACCACTTCAAGTGGCAGCACACAGCTGATATGCCATATAATCCGCATTAACACCTCACCTGCAAAATACATAATTACATTCAAATCTGCTGATTAGATGCAAAATACAATACATGCCAGTGGCTGGATTTCAGAAGTAACTGTGCCCATCCTCAGTGAAGAAAATTAGTGGATTGTTATCTAGAACGAGTGTCACATCCTGTGTCTCCCCAAAAATTATTGGTAACATGCGTAGGAACTAAAATTTCATATGATCATTTGCTGATGAGACTTTTCTAAGGCTAGGTAAATCTGTTTGTTTCACATGTATTTATTGTGCATCTTAGCTCATATAAAGGGATGTAAAAGATATTTCTGTGATGCTAAAAAGGAAAATCTTTTGATAAATTACTTCTTACATATATAGAATGAGCTGTCAAATTGCATGACTTATAAAATTAGAAGATGTTAATCCAGTATCTCTTAATATAACTGCTACCTTTATGTCAATCATTTTTTCCTAGAGCATGATTGTTCCATATTTATTTATTTTTTAATAACTAGTGTTCACTTCACAAGGAAGTTTACGTTTGTATTAAACTAATTTGCATCCATTTGAAAATGCTAATCCAAACCATTTCATTTTCCCACTGGGAGTGCAGTCAAGCACAGTTGCAGCCAAATAACTATTTAGAAAATACGTTTGCATTATTGTTGTTTCTTCAGGTGATTACATCTGTGAGGTCATCACAGTCATTCTGAATGCAGTGGACTAAGTTTTGTTCTACCAGAGCAGATAACAGCTAAAAAACTCCAAATAGAACCTAAGCCTTGAATTTAGGAATAAATTCCTAAGACTTTCTTAAAGTGCTGCATTTATGTAGCATAATCAATTAAACTCACAACAAAAATGAGACATGAAACATAGTTTGGGGGTTTTTACCTCAGGAAATACAAGTAGATAGTCTAGCAGTCTGTAGTCTTGTTAAATTCCATGTGTTCCGAGGTTATACTAATATAATAATAATTGCTTCAGATATGCAACCCCAAAAAAAGAAATAACCAACCTTGAAAACCCATGTTATGTTAAAATGATACTTAATGGACAAAATCAATCTCTTGAAAGAGATTTATGACAAAGGAAAAGCTTAGGTAGGCAGGCTTATAGTGAAGGTGAGAAATTAAGTCTGTCCATTTGCACCTCCAGACTTCGTGCACTTCGTGAAGAAGGGTCCCTCTGAGGAAAGTGATTATCTGAATACCTAATAGAAGTCTGTATGTGTTCTATAAAATAGTAAGAATGAAACCCGCTTAGACAATCATAAAGCTGATGCTTCCTATTTTTACAGGCTACACAATCTACCTGCAATCTTCAAGTAGTCTTGTAAGCATGAGATTCTAGCTACAGAGAAAGGCAGGAATAGATTTTGTTACCTACGTACATCCCATAATTAAACAGTTGAAGCGTCTGAACCTTTTTCCTTCAGTATTGTAAAATCAGCTGCTGCTAGTGACTTTACCTGGCTAGCAATAACTTAGGTAACATGCTGCCACCGGTAAGATCTCAAAGGAATTGGGGGAGGAAGTTACTATTACCTTTCTTCTCCATCAGCATCAACCCTGAGCTGAAGCTGCAGGCATTGGAGCTGGCCATGTATTCTGCAGGTGTGATGCTGCTAAAGGCCATCAAAGCAGTTTTGAGACTGGTCAGATTTGGAAATAAAAGCCAGCTCGTTCCTCTGCTTTTTCTCTTGTATACTTCCTAGCCCCCAAAGCTAGGAGGTATGTTCTTTACTTCATGGGCATGGGTTTATTCACCCCCTTTTTAATTTTTACATTAATGGAGCTCTTAGAGGTTTTCAACATTTAAACCTCTTACTTTGTAAAACTAATTAGTGCTGTTTTAATCTCTTTCATATCTCAGAGCGTCCTGATAAGTGCTTAAGAAAGAACAATAAAGGAAAGGCTCCTTCCCCGGAGGGCTTGAAGTCATTCTCGTTAAAATAGCTCAAGAAAGCAGCTACCCTTAAAACAGACTTTAAAAATCATACTTAAGGAACTTGCAAATGACTGTACCTATATGATTTTTATATCAAATATTTCTTTGATAAACTGACCAACATTTCCTGTTTAATCAATTCTTTTCTTGAGGGTTTCTCTTACCTTGGCAAAGTAATTGATGTGTTTTAAGGAGCATAACTCTTCACAGCTTGTTTTTATGAAGCACTGTCATAAAGAAAACAAGATTGACTTAGCACAAGTTTAGTAAACTAACATGAGAAATAACTGCTCCAAGAAACTGACTTCACAAACAACAGGCTTTTGTATAGACATCAGATTTCACCATGAAGTGCAGTGAGGCCATATGATAGACACTGATAATGTGCAGTGTTAAAGCCTTAGAGGACAAATAACTGGGGGGTTACTGTAATAAGAGGCAATTAGAGGGGCATTTTAAAGTTCTTATTAGTAGAAGTGAATTTTAAGAGAGAATCTGACCAAAAATTATGACTCAGACCTTTGAGAAAGCACTGTATTTAATCTCCTTATGAACAAATTTGAAGTCCTGATTTATTATCTGTCACCCAAATTCTGTTAACAAAGCAAATAAAGTACATATTTTTAAAAATCTCATCTATTATTCTCAACTCTCATATGCCTTTTTAATTTTAAAATTAAATATTCTGGATATTAAGTTGCAGAATACTGTCTTTAGAAACTCATTTCAATGTATTAATAAGATAAGCTACTGATTACACCAGTCCAGGTGTTCAGAACTGCTTAGACATCTCTATGGAGCATGGCACCGTGACATACCATCATATTTTATCTTTTGCCTGGCTCATTTTGTTAGCAGAACATTTCAATAACGTACAAAAAGAAAGAAAGCCTCTATGTTTCACTTTATTTCATTCATTGCTGTTCTTATCCACATCAGAATTACAGTTTTTATTTGAAGGTGTTATGTGGGAGGTGATGAAGAGCCCAAAGAACCTTCTTTATTCCCTTTCTTCCCACTTGTGGTAGCAGGTCATATTGGGGTTTAGCTAGAAGAAGAGTTTGAGTGGCCTCGCTTTAACAGTATAATTACAATGCCATAGCTATGCTGATAAAAATCCCCCATGTGGATACTCTATTCCAAGGATAAGAAATATTTCATTCTAGAACAATTACTCTGCTTTTTACTTCTATCTGAACAAAGTTATTTTCCCTTTCAGAAGGAGGGATCACATGGGAAGTATGTCAAGATATCTACAAAGTTTTGTTTCTTCTTGTAGGGATCCAACCCTCTCAGGGGATCCTGACATCACAGTCACAAACTGGTTTGGGTTCAAAGTGACCTTAAAGTCCAGTTCCAGCCCTCTGCCATGGGCAGGGACACCTTCCACTAGACCAGGTTGCCCCAAGCCCGTCCAACCTGGCCTTAAACAGTGCCAGGGATGGAACCGCCACAGCTTCTCTGGGCAACCTGTGCCAGTGCCTCACCACCCTCACACTAAAGAATTTCTTCCTAATTTCTAATATAAATCTTAAAGGAACAGCACCAACTCCAACTCACCAAGCCTCCTCTGTACTGCAGCCAAGAAAAGAGCATGATCTGCCATCTAGTCTAGTCAAAAAGATCCTTCTCCACAGGGAAGAAGGGGACTAAATATGGGATACTATGAGATATCACAAAAATATCAGCTAAGTAGCTAATATATAGGTTAGTATCAGCCTGAACTGAAAGGACAAATTTTCAATTGGATAAATGTCTAGACTAAAATCAACACATTCATTACCTATTTTTTCAGATGGACAATTAAAAATTGCACTTCTTTTTTTCACAGAGTTAACTAGTGAATAACATTTAGTTTAGTGGCATCAGTAAGGTTACTAGCATCACAGAAACTACACCCTTTTTAAACATATACAAATGCTTTTCAAGCTCTTCCACAATGGACCTAAAAGGCTGAATGCAGAGAAAGACTGAAAATCTGTCTGCATAAGTTTCTCAGAGCAGAATGTGTTCTAGACTTGCAGATAATTTCCATGCATTCACTTCAAGTAGCAAAAAGACTTCATGCATCAAAAATGCCAAAATAGGTTATTCAATACAAGTGAAAAGAAATAGCTATGATGTTCTATTATTCACTCTAGCCTTTCTTTTCTCTCTTAGAAAGAGTAAAGCTCCTCAGAGATGTTAGATAAAAAAAATCAGATTCTAGCTGATCTAGAAATAGAATAAAAAGTTTTCTACTGCTGCCATGATATATCATGTGGATTCTCTAGAGCTGCCTGATCACAAGTAGCATCAAGAACACATTTTGCATCACCAGCATGGAAAGAAATTCTCATTGTTACTAGCAGAACTCTACCAATGCCTGAATACCAACAACTAAATTGCCAGCATCTGAACTTTAAAAATCACCAAGACAGAACTATTTTTAGCTATAAAGTTACTTTGTAGCATTTGATTTTTCTTCAGAGTGCAATTTTTAAAAAGAAAGTGCCTTGGTTACTGCTTTGCAGGATTACACTACGATTAGTAAAGTGTCACAGGTTGTAAACACCATCTGAACTTCACCTTTTAAGGTATAAAAATACTCCTGGATGACTTTTAAACAACAGACTTAAGAGCAGACACTTAGCTAATGTAAATCAGTATCACTCCACTGAAGTTAATGGAACTATGCCAAGGTACTTACTTCCATCTGACATGGTCTATTTTTTACTTCCAACTCTTCTTTCATGGAGTTAAGAGAACAAAAGTGTTCAGCAGAGATCTTCCTGGATACAGACTGACCTCCTTGAGCCTGACTGATACCATAAACCAGAAATTTAGCTGATGAAGCAAACGCTGCATCACATTCCCTCCTCCAAGAACAACCTGTAATAATGATCTATAGGCGCTCACTGTTGCCAGCACATTTTAAACGTTTATCCTTGTGCCTCAACAGTTGAAATCCCAGGAAGTTAAATTAGCTTGCAAATTTGACTGAATCAACACCTGCTAATTCAAAACACATTCTAAGTACAAGAAGGAATTCTTCATTCTCATTTGGAGCAGAGAAAAACAAAACACAGAAATCATGGCCAAATAATTTCAGGGCTCTGCAGGAATACAGAATTAAGCCATAGCATGTCCTTGCAGTTCCATCCTATTTTCTGCTAGTTCCAGTACACAAGCAGACCTAGACTAGAAGCACATTTATCATTTGCCATGCTCCTGATGAAAAACAGTCAAATCTAGCCACACATCTTCTCTCAGGCAATGTGAAACTAATTGAGAAATGGGAATTAATATCACAGCATCATCAACAGTTTCTGCTTTCCTTTGTTTTTTTTAATATGCTGGTACATTGATACACATAACAGGGTGATACACTGAATGCAAAACAGTGGGATATATAGCATCCAAAACAAGTTTCTTCTGATGCTACAAATTCTTTCAAAACTAGTTTTAGTCTAGCCTTGCAATCACAAGATAAATGTTTATATATTATATATCATATCATGAGCCAGCAGTGTGCTCTCACAGCCCAGAAAGCCAACCATATCCTGGGCTGCATCAAAAGGAGTGTGACCAGCAGGTCAAAGGAGATGATCCTGCCCCTCTACTCTGCTCTCGTGAGACATCACTTGGAGTATTGTGTGCAGTTCTGGTGGCCTCAAAATAAGCAGGACATGGAGCTACTGGAGCAAGTCCAGAGGGCCACAGGGATGATCAGGGCACTGGAGCACCTCCCGTATGAAGACAGGATGAGAAAATTGGGGCTGTTCAGCCTAGAGAAGAGAAGGCTGCGTGGAGACCTCAGAGCAGCCTTCCAGTATCTGAAGGGAGCGTACAAGGATGCTGGACAGGGACTCTTCATTAGGGACTGTAGCGGCAGGACAAGGAGAAATGGGTTTAAACTTAACCAGGGGAAGTCCGATTAGATATAAAGAAGAAATTCTTTACTGTGAGGGTGGTGAGGCACTGGAATGGGTTGTCCAAGAAAGCTGTGAATGCTCCATCCCTGGCAGTGTTCAAGGCCAGGTTGGACAGAGCCTTGGGTGACATGGTTTAGTGGGAGGTGTCCCTGCCCATGGCAGGGGGGTTGGAACTCGATGATCTTGAGGTCCTTTCCAGCCCTAACTATCCTATGATTCTATGTTACACCAGTATTAAAATTATTGTAGACCAGTTAAGAATATATTCATTTTTATTTTGTATTTATGTACCTGAAAATCTGTTATTACTGGAACTGATAAGAGAATTTTTGAAGACACTTCAAATGTACTTAACTTTTATTGATAATTATTGCATCTTTGTAAAGGAATGCGTGCAGTGTCATGTTAATGAGTATATTCCCTCTGTTCAGAAGAGCCAAATCAATACTGAAATCTTAGTGAGTTAGGAACTCATACAAAAAAAGGAGAAATTTAGATTTAAAAATCTGTTGTGAAGCTGGTGCTCTGGCTCACTGCATGTACTCAGCTGAGCTTGTTATATGATAACGGCCACATAGCTGGAATCAAGGTGAGAAGGAATTGGCACTATTGTCTCCTACATACCTAGGAAATGCCACAGCAAATGGGACTGTGGCAGTTTTAATATGAATTTGTCTCTCACAAACATCTTTTTTTAACTATGAAATTTTAAAGAAGAAAAATAAATTAAATCCCCTACTAAATTTTCCAGGAAGCTGATTTCATAGAATCATAGAACGGTTTGGGTTTGAGGGGACCTTAAAGCTCATCCAGTTCCAACCCCTGCCACAGGCAGGGACACCTTCCACTAGAGCAGGTTGCTCCAAGCCCTATCCAACCTGGCCTTTAACACTGCAAGGGATGGGGCAGCCACAGCTTCTCTGGGCAACCTGTACCAATGCCTCACCACCCTCACGGTAAAGAATTTCTTCCTAATATCTAATCTAAATCTCCCCTCTTTCAGTTTAAAACCATTCCCCTTTGTCCTGTCCCTACGTGCTCTTGTAAAAAGTCCCTCTCCAGATTTCTTGTAGGCCCTGTAGGTATTGGAAAACTGTTACAAGGTCTTGCCTGAGCCTTCTCTTTTCCAGGCTGAACAACCCCAGCTCTCTCAGCCTGTGTCTGTAGGACAATTTCATCTTTGCCAGACAGCTCTCACTGACAAAGACCTCCTGTTTCAGATACTTAAGCAGCTACATTTGACATACCAGAGTAAGCCCCAGAAAGAGGCCAACTACACAAAAAATTGGTACAAGAGTTTTGAGCGTGTTGTAAATTCATTTGTCATTCAGCAGTATTGTACATTGTGTATGTTCACGTTCCTAACTTAGGAAATTGTACTGTATTCCTATACATCCACATGGGGTGGTGTCTTAACATGTGCTCTTTCTTTCACCACTGAGCCTCAGTACCACAGATTTCAGGAACACCTCCACCACTGGGCCCTGATCCACACACCAACCAACACATACCTAACTGGAGTCACAGAAGCACCCTATCTTGAAAATGTTCCCCTATATTTCAGGTGATTCAATGCTGTGAGCACTGCTATTATTCTTATCAGTGCATCACCATCCCTCAACTGGTGATGCACTGAGAGGTGACCCTCCCTAGAAATGAATGGCAAGACAGAATGAAACACTTATATACACAGAGAAATAAAAAATGAAGAGAGGACATGAAAGGGTAGAATCATAGAACCATAGAATAGGGTTGGAAAGGGCTTTAAGATCATCAGGTTCCAACCCCCCTGCCACAGACAGGGATGCCTCACACTAGAGCATGTCACCCAAGGCTCTGTCCAGCCTGGCCTTGAAAGGGTAAAGGGATCTTAACTGAAGTTAACTTTCAGTTATTTATAATAAATATCTCAAGCTAATCTACTGAAGTTGTATCAAAGGAGTGACACATACACAATTATGCTAGAAACATAGTCTGTGTCTATCCACAGCTTACGCAATATTTTTACTAGAAATTTCCCTGCTTCTTTAATTTTGTGCCAGCTCTTTATGGAGTTCTGTACTAACTATTGCCAAGGGAAGTGTTTGTATTCAGTTCCCTGTAGAAGGGGGTGAGGATTACACTAAGACTTTAAGAAGAGGAGAGATAACAAACAAAAAAGGCAATAAAGAGGAGACATGGCAAAAAATAGAACATCCATAATCTTGTAGTTCTCAACCTTTTATATCAGTCAAATAAGGATTAACAGTAATCTAATACATTCTAAGACCAACAAAAAGAGAATTTTGGAAGGCCACACCTTACAGAACTGGAACAGTCACTTTTTGTGAAAGCTTTTATAGCTCATGACAACTTTCTGAAACAATTTAATAAACAGTAAACAGAAACTAGGTGTTTCTGAGTTTTGGACTGTGTCCTAGTAGCCAGCATAGAATTAGGTACTGTGATGCTTGGGAAGTACTGTCATGGAGCTAATATAGAATCTCACTATGAAGAGGCTGTTTGATCGTAAATAAGCTCATGTCGACACTGCATGCATTATGTGGAGAATTACTAGCTGGAGGGAACAGCAACTGCTGGTCAAATGTTGTAGCAGTAGTAGAAATAACTAGGGGGGAGTACGTACTTTTACTTTTTCAGGCCACAACTGTAGCACAGCACCACATTGTTCCATATTCCTAATTGCAGCATTTCACAAGCATACCACGAACACAGAACCTCTCCATCATAAGGATCAGAAATAACGCTTATGTCAGTAACTAATGTTTAACCCTCCACAATGAAACATGTTTCTTGTGCCTGATACGTTTTTGAAGACATGAAAACCTCAAAGCACTTGAAAACCCTCAAGTAGCTGCCTGCCTAAGACCAGAGAAGAGTGCAAATCTCTTCATAGCCCGTGGAGCTGAACAGATGATCCAATAAGTGATCCTGTTGCCTGCAGAATGGATGAAAACACCTGGCCAGTGATGCACACTGACTCAGATGATTCAGCGAGAGCACTTAACATGCATGAGTTTTTTGGACAATAAAAGCTTGCTGTGTTTACTGTGCCTATAGAACAGACTTAGTAGTGCCTCTGCCTCTGCCCTCTGATGCCAGTTTTCAGTCCCACAGTGCAACATCTTCCTTTGAAACACAAGAAATATGAAAGCTTTGGGAGACAAAAATACATGCGGTGTAGGGAAGCCAACCAGTGCAAGGAGTGAGTGGGGGCTCCTGGATACTCTTAGGACAAATGCAGGGGATCCAAGCTGGCATTACGCATGCAGTGCTTGAGACAGAAGAAGACTAAATCCTGAACAACAGTTCCAGTCATGGAAGTAGAAGAGGGAAGATGAAGTTAGAGAGAAATGACATGATGGAGTGACAACTCACTCTGGAAAGAGAGAATAGAGTGTCAAAACTGACATTGGAGTTGTAAGTCTGAGTGACAGGGAAGATGCTGAAACTGCTGATGGACATGTAAGGAGATGTCAGGAAAAAGAGAGGTGCACCTGTGAAGAAGAGGTAGATCTAAGCCAGAATATTGAATGCAGCTAAACCAGAACAAGGGCATGGGAAAGGCAAGATTGTGTTAAGACCTAAGACAAGAAGGAACCAAAGAGGGAGAGGAACAGAAACAGACCCAGAAGTAGGAGCAAAATTTTGATATCTAATCAGAGAAGTGCTAAAAGCAGAAGTTATACTTTTCTGTCTTGAATTGTTAAAACTATTATAGACAATTGTATTTGGTAAAGAATATAGTTTAGTCATACAGTGAATTATTGTCAAAATTGCTCTTGAGACAGCAAATATCATGTCAACTACACTGAAGTCCTACACAGAAACATGTAGGGCTCGACACAACATATTAATACTGAGAAGCTGTCTAAATGGCAATGTAGGGACATTGGTCTTAGATGTTTTAGCTGATGCTCCAGAGGCATAGGTAGGTGAATCTGAGTCTGACCTTCGAACATCTAATCCTACTATGGTGGACATCTGGAATAAAATGTACAGGTGCTGAATCTATATTATATTTTGAAAAGTGACTGAACTACAGACGGTAATAATGGAATTCCAGCAGCATGGGGTTCAGTGTCTATATCTCCAACGGCAAGTACAAACCCTGGGGACAGAGAATTGCTCAGCTGTGGACTTAATGCTAGACAAACAATAGAAAAGGAGGAGGAATCCCAGGAAACATGAATCACAGCAGGGTTAAGATCACACTGGTGGAGGAAGCAGTTAATCAAAATTGTTGTTCCGATATATGTACCGTTCAGTTGAAAATAAACTCCTTCATAACTTGTATTCTTTGTTTGCCTGCCATGTGTTTAGTTTACTTTTTGCTTTGTTCTTTCACAAGTGTTAAAAGGAAAAATCAGAGTACCTGAAATCCACTGAGCAGTAACTGTGATATATGAGTTTGAGTTCTTAACTTCAAAGACTGACTACATAGAAGACTACATATAGGTTACCTAGGAAAGTGTTAGAGGAGTAAGGCAAGTGGATGTTCTCTACAGGAATAAAGGGAGGATCATCAAAACCCGTATTAAAATTCAGTAGAAAGTTTCTCCTTACTATCACTGAATGACTACTCCAGAACACTGGACTGCTAGAAACTTCCTTTGACTCTCCATCCTAGAGCTCCTCAAGGCCTTTGAGATCTAAATTTCCTTTTTAAAGTCTAACACAGATTAAACATTAACAGCTTTACTCAATCCCTACAGTTGCTAACCCCCATGACGTAGCTCTTTGCCTGTTAGCCTATCTTTCCCTTTCAGATATTACTCCAACAGTATTTTTTAAGTTATTTATTTATTATTATGATTGTTTCTTATTTTTTAAGTTATTAAGTTATTATTTATCTATGAAGCCTGAGAGTCTACTTAATAGTTTTTCTTCTTACACAGCAATAATTTCTGGATATGCAAGCAATCACTATTTTCAGTTTATTTCACTGACTGGTTTCCTAAATATCTTTTTTTTTTTTTTTTCATGTTTTTAAAGTGAAACAACAGACTAATTTCTTCACGCTGAATTCTTAAACAGGCCATCAAAGTAGTTTGACACTTCTTTGTGGTTTTTCATTTTTACTGAGTTATCTACCACATGCTCATTGCTTTCACAAACCTTACTGGTAAGGAAACTTACTTAAAAGTATGCCTGGGTTCCACCATTACTTGCAGTGTTTTTCTTCCCACCAACATCTGGAAATTACATAATAACGTAACTGCTAGGAACATTTATTCTTATATAACATCATGGAGACTTTACATATCCAAGTCTGATACTTGTCATACAGTGGCTGGAAAAGTGAAATGAGATTTTTTTTCATAAGAGTGATGAGACAATGAAAGGGAAGAAAGGAAGAGAGGAAGAAAAAAGAAGTCAAGAGCAAAGCAAAGAAAATGTCAGAACAGGTGCTGAGAAAAACAGGCAGAGGAATCATGGAGAAAACAAGCAAACAAATGTGATAAAAAAGCATACTGAGCAAGATTTCTACCAGGTCTCTGTTTCAGGGCTGGAAAGGAAGGGGTTTCTCCTGTAACTCCCTACGGTTTAAAGGCTGTCTGTATTGATATATAGGGGAAGAGAAAATACCTCAGATGGCATAATACTTAGACAAAGTATTCTACAAAGTCTTGGCCCATTTTACAAACACATACTAAGGCACTGTCTTTAGGAAACCCTAAAAATCAACTTACTCAACTTCATACTGTCAGCCCAAGATGATAGTCCTGTAGGTTGGAAGAACACAGCTCTGCCTAAGTGGTTGCTACTAGATATGCTGTCTGCTCTTGAGAAGACTTCATGCATCCTTTTCTAAAGCGTTCAGGCACCACTTGCTACAAGTTAAGCAAGGATTTTCAGGCAGCGTGTGACTACTAAATAAGGGGCACTTGCACCTTACCAGCCATATGGATATGTGAATCCAGACTGTTAGGAGCTTTGGCTTTAGGCCATTACCTAGCTTAGCCATGAGTACTAACATAATCTTAGAGTGGAAGGTAAGAAAATAAAATAAGAGATGATCTTACATAAATAAATTAGAGATTGTAGAGCATGACAAAAGACAGACCACAATAGACAGGGTGAGGTAAGACAAAATAAGCTGATTATTAAAGAAAAAATATTTGCAGACCACGAAGAAAAAAAGGGCCGGGTAAGTCCCACATCAAGTAGAGACAATGACCAAGACTGTATGTGAGGGAACTGATCCAGAACTACAAATGAAATTGGCTACGTCAATGAAAAGGAGCAAGATGAGACAAGGTGCAAAGCTAAATAAAAGCTAAGTAACAAAAAGTGAGGGAAGATGGCAAAGAAAAGATTGCTCAAAGAGTCAAACTCATTGAAGAAGAAATACAGAAAAAGACAGCTGAAACTACAATAGGACCCTGAAATGTACAAGAGCCATTATTAGTTACAAGTGTCTATGAAGGGGTAGAAAAAGAAATGAAAATTATGTCTGACCTACTATGAAAATAGAGACAGTATTAATTTTAAAAGAAAGGAATTATCTAGCTGTAGATAGCCAGTGTACTAATAGGACTAGCACCATTCATCTTACATGCCTATTACTATAAGTAGTATCTAAACACAGGTACTACTGTATCTATATAGTAAAATGCTACCAGGCAACTAGTTTAACCATATAGTTTAGGGTGAATATTCTAAGACAATCTCAGATTCTCTAGAAGAAAAGCCAAACGGAGTTTGCAATACTCTGGTTTATATATCTGTCCCTAGAGAAACCATTTAATCATATTTGTCTCAATTATTAATTTCCATTGAAATGAGTTTCAAAAACTTACAGCTAATTGAAATATACCTGAGATGGATATGGATGATTCCCCCTTTTCCATCAGAAGGCAAAGTACTTCTAGTTTTAGAAATGATTTAAAAAAATCTACTCTAAATATTGGAATCCATTTTTAAATGAGAAAATCAGTGTTAGTTATAGAAAAAAAAAATCAGCGTTAACATTTTCCTTTACTTTTTCAGTTTCAGCACAGTCTAAGTAAAATATATTTATATTAAAAGCATGAGGTTAAATTGCTAGTACAGGCAGATCCAAGTCCCACAAAGTCATGCAGAAACAGATCTTTGCATTCTCACCATGGAACTAGCCCATCATTTCAACTGGATGGCGCCTCTTTAAATTAACTCACTGCGTACAAAGCACAGCTGGATGTACAGTCACTGGAACTTCTCACCATGGGTGGGAAGTAGATTTTTTTTACTACATCTTTTCACTGTTTTTCTTAGCCCTTTCTTCTCCTAAGCTGAATTGAAAGACCTAAACCTATCTCATTATGAAAGTAAAATACATGGCAAATTAAGAAAGCTTAGTTGTGGATTGACCCTCCCTCTCCCAAGCCTGATAGTTCAGAGCACATGCTTGTGCTTCTC
The DNA here is from genome assembly GCA_039720435.1 of Amazona ochrocephala. Taxonomy (NCBI): domain Eukaryota; kingdom Metazoa; phylum Chordata; class Aves; order Psittaciformes; family Psittacidae; genus Amazona; species Amazona ochrocephala. The sequence goes on from CM077879.1 coordinate 73,023,386, forward strand.
CTTCTGCTCTACCACCAGTGATAAGATGGGTGAAAAGCATGAATCAGAGCGTTACTGAACACTACAAGCCTTCATGGGTTTCATTTCTTCTAAAGCACAGAACATTCATTACATGACATAGACCAAGCTCCAAGGCAAATTAAAATTTATATGCATTTTACTCTTTGTCTTTGCACAGAACTCTTCACGCCACCTACTCTGTACATGTAGAACTCCTTATGCCATGCATAACGTATATTGTTGACACATACCACAGTAGTCCAAGAGCCAGACAGGTACTTAGAAAAATAACTAATTTTAAATAAGATGCAATATATATTTCAGATTATCAAAGGCAGACTTGTATGCAGAATTCAGGTGCAACACCACACTCCCTTTGCTCCAGGTCTTGGAAGTTTATCTGCCTATTCTGTGGTGCTGCAGAAAGAGACTTCTTCATGTGGCTGTAACAGCCCTAAGGAGTTACAAACACACCCATGGTCAAAATGAGGTCAGGTTATTCCACATTCCTTTTCTCTGGTACAGCAGCAGCAGGAAAAACATATGGCACAACAGACATTAAGTCATACCGCTCATTCTAAACTCAGTCTTCTAGTTCTGCCACATGTGGAAAGCTCCATGTGTAATAAATGTCAAGAGCCCTTACATCGCCCAAAATTTTTTAAAATTCTTCCACTTGTTCAGGCAGCTGAAGCAGGAGGGACACAGGCTGAAGCCCATGCATTCTGACACAAAATCTCTCAAAGACTTTTGGCTGCAAATAAATGAATTTACTCACTACAGCATTCCAGAGAACTATAATCAGATGTGAGATGCTCCCAATTTTTTATTGACACCATTGATCACATACCCATAGTAAGCTAAGATGACCGTGTTGGAGCTCCTTTCCTCATTGCACATTTTGAACTAACCCTGAAGTCATCTTGAAGATCACACTTGGTGCCAATGGAGACAGGAAGTGTTCAGAGGCAGGCTGAGGTGTAGTTGGTCTTTCTACACTGTCCTCCCAAGCGCACCTGACGAGGCAGGGTGCCACCATGTAACCACACCACAAGCAGTGCCTGGACTTCTGTCCACAAGCTATACAGATGGGATTTTTCAGTATGCAGAGATTCTTTGGACATACATAAAGAGACACAGCTTGGAAGTAAATCTGGGCAGACAATATGGATTGGGAATAGAGAAGTTGAAAATCTTCTCCAGCATTCAAGTACCAAACTTAGTGGGAATCTTTCAACTAGGAGTGAAAACTGCTCATGGAGAGATAGGATCAGAAGCCCATTTATCATTATACTGGCAAGTGCTCACTCTCCATTTGGAAGGAATGGGAGAGTCTCACCAGAAAATGTGCTGTGCCTTCTGCAGCGTCCTCTGGGACAGCATGGCCCTTTACTCTTACTCAGAAAAATGCCTTAAAACCATTTCATATTACATACACCTCACTGGGAGTGTTGCATGTCATTCAAGAAGAAAGGGGGGGGGAAGAATAATTAGAAAGACATCCATATATCATTTTAAAAAATGTTTTTGTGCATGCATATGTCTTCAGAGTATTTTTATTGGAAACGTCATTAATAAAATCAAGACTTACTGATGTTACTCCACCCTAAGCTGAAATTGTCATTGACTTCAATGGGATATTTGCCCGAGTAAGTGCATGGGAATTAGATTCAATACAATTAAGAAGCTATAAAATATCCCCTCACTAAAATAAAACTGCAAAAAAACTGCTACCACTACCACAACACTGTATTATTCCAAATGTGTGCTCCTCAACTGCTATTATGCTTGCATAGATGGTTGCAGGGGAAACAGTGCTCTACATTCTCTTCTAGCAAAGCAGATCTCTGCAGGTAATTTTAATGGGGCTGTTAATAACCTGGCAACTGTCCCAGCCAGATGTAGCACATTTAAACATTGTCCTTACAGCTTTGTCAGAACTGTTGACATGACATGTCAGTAACAGAAAATTGCCACTGCACCAAACAACCATCTTCATTATATGGAATCACACTGTTAATCCACAGCCAAATGCAACTTGAGGCAGAAAGAGAGTTTAGATTGCACCCATCTGTATACTATCACTCCAGGTGGCAGGTCGTTCTTCAGGATTAGAGATTGAATCAGTCTTTCCATCATCAATAAGCCCTCCTCCACAACAAGTGCCTGTCAATCCAATATTTTACTTTCAGCACTGTGAGGACCTCACAGCATGGTAATGAAATTTCTCTGTAAGTAGACCACGGGGATCTATACCAGGGAGATACATCTCTTTAAAAAGCTCAGGGAAATCAGACAGCACACTGCACAATCTGGACAGTAACTCAGTTTCAAGCACCAACCTGTTTTATCTGTTTAGGGATGAGATCTACTAGATAAAAACAGCGTTCTAATACTGGGTTATTTTATTTTTTTATAGTAATTAGTAGTGGGTGATTATTTACTATTTGGAAAGGTTTGACAGCCTCAGAAAAGATAACCATTTTTGAAACAAAACAAGCATGTTGATATAAAGCTTCTACATTTAACATTTCTCATCACATATTACAAGCATGACCTTGGCTAAAAAAGTTCTATTTTAAACTGCTTATTAGTAAAACTTACTGGACATATTTTATTACTCCCTTTTCAAGATGCAACTTAGCTTCTTCCAACAGCAACTGGAATTTCTTCAAGACCACTTGCTACCTGCAGTATGCATTTTGTCACATTGAGAAGTCTTTTGCCTTGTTAAATTACCTGTCTTGCTCTCATAGAATTACCATACAACTCCAACCATGGTATCTAGTCACCATCACCAGGACCTTCCTGAATCAGTTAGAATAATTAGTTCAATACTTTAGGCCTTTTGACTTTCTGACGATAGGTTGATTTTAACAGTACTATAAAAAAGTATACATGCATAGTAGCTGCAACTCATGTACTTCAATTATTACAAATGAAACTACTTCTGCAAAAAAAATATCATGAGTACAAAATTCTCATATTGTAACAGGCATCTGGCTTTTAAAAAATGTATTATTTGTATTGCATTCATTCCTACTAGGTCATATTATGGATATTAAATCAGGTCCTTTTTAAAGTGTTCATGTTTTAACTGAAATGGGTAGTTACAGCAGTTTTTCAAGGCATACAGAAATCAGACTAAACACATTGTTCAGTTTTTCACAACCTGTTGTTAATTTGGGTAGGTTGCACATTTGTCAAACACCTAACAAGCTTGATCAAGCAATAATGATCATTTAAGAGAAATGACTCCAACTTTGTCACAGAAACTGCTGAGAATAGGAAAGCAAACCAAACAGAAGACATTTCAACTATGGAGGAACAGAAGCAAAAGACAGACTCTAAAATCAGAACTTCTGGAGGAGCAGGACTGGTAGAAATCCATCCTAAAATATGTCTTTTACCTCAGCACATCATTAATATGTCTTGCACCTTGGTGCATATTTCATCACATCTGCAAATACAGGGAAGGTATTTGCTTACAAGTACAGTTCCTTAGGAGACAGATAATTTGATTATTTATCCATCTCTTTCTATTGTTGCCCAGCAGAACTAAAGAAACACTCTTAGTATATTTATTTTTTTCTGACAGATCTCCTTTTTATTATACTGATGGTGGATCTGACTGATGACGCTATTTGCTTTCCAACTAAATGGCCTATAGTCCAGTACATAAGGAGGGTGCTCTGCCTATAGGACTACAGCAGACTAAGTCAGAAATCCCTGCTTCAGCTAGTCTGTAGCTCATGGAATTGAACAGTAGTAAATGCCTCACCAGTGGCACCTGTTAAGCCCCTCCTGCACTAAGAGGAACAGAATGATTAATTTCTTCATTCCATGAACTTTAATCAGAAATAGACTCAGTAAACTATCAACACGTACTTGAATTTTATCTGAAGGTTAAAGTCTAAAATTTGGAACTCTTCTCCCAGTCTTTTTATCATTTATAAAATAATAAGGCAATATCCTTTCGTATATCTCTTACTTTTTCTTGAGGTAACTAACATGATGCCATGAAAGGAAACATCACATTAAAAGAAACAACTTTAACTCAGAAAAAGAAAAGTTTCTGTGGACAGAACTCAGAAACTCTTCTATCTATTGTCAGCCCCAAAACAGACCTTTTTGATGACCTTGCCCTTGCCTGGTAACATTTACGAGATGATAAAGTCTACATCTATACTACGAAAAACATTCTCTGGTTTCAGACCACCTGGTACCAGGAGCTTGCATCTACATTTCCTTGGGGTTCATTTCTATCAGTAAAGGATTAATTCTGTCCAAAGTACACCGCAGCCCACACTGAGCTGCACTTGGCTTTAATCGCTCTGGCCCCATCTGCTGCTTCAGTATCCACCCTGAAATAAGAAGGATACTTTTGCTCTTCACAAAAAATGAAACACAACCTGCCAGAAAGGTATTTTTCTTAACACAATGCCCAGAGTCTATACTGTGTGCCATGGGTGTACCATATGGCATATGAAGGTATTTTAGGGTGCAAGGTTTGCCAAGACAGTGTGCAAAGACCATGTAAACAAAGATCCCAAAGTCTTACATACGTTTGAAGATAACATGTCCCTGGAGTGAGCTATCTAGAAAACCACATCCAGGTTTTATTTTAAAAGGAACTGGTTGGTGTATTCCAATGGAAAGCCTGCAAGTAAACTATGAGGGATGCACTGTGGGTGATGAGAGAGAGCAAATGAGAGAGCTGATTTAACCAAGAATGGAGGAAATATTCCAGCAGTTCTTGGGTTTATATTGCAAGTGGTCAGCCTACTGAGTCATCGGAGAGAGTCAGGATCCCAGGTGGAAATGTGTCCCTCCTTCAAGGTCTGAGTAAGGAGCCTGTAATCAATGAGAGTTCCCCCTTTTCTCCCTTCCACAGAATTTTTAACTACTAGTATCTCCTTCTATGACCTTCTTGTATGCTTACAAATGATTGTAAAAACTGCTGGAAAAATTTCAGGCACCACTTTTCCCCAACTGCTTGTTACCATTTCCTTGCCCTATTAGCTAAAGAGGATTTTGAGAGCATAGCTGCTACTTCACTGCCACAGCCACTGGCTCAGTGGGGGCATGCTGAGGCTGTGGTGGAATGCTTACAGAGTAGTAATAGAATCCTGGAATGGTTTGAGTTGGAAGGGACCTTAAAGATCATTTAGTTCCAACCCCACTGACACAGGCAGAGACACTTTCCACTAGACTAGGTTGCTCAAAGCCCTGTCCAGCCTGGCAAAAAGGAACACAGACCATGCTAGGTGGTCACAGCTATCCTTTCACTGAACACCTCCGTTTGACTTGTCTTTACCTTCAAAGTACTAATTTCACAATGATAGCCAAAGATTAGTGCTGCAGAACCAACGTTCCTTTTGTATTCCTTTTTGGTGGTGTGTGAAATGGCAGTATTACAGCACATCCTATCACTGCATGATAGACTATAACTGATCAATGTCTGAAGTGCCTTTTTATGCCTTCAGATGGACATTAATTTTAATAGCGTTCTTTGTGTAAATGAGTCTTCCAATGCAGGCAAAGAAACAGCAGAAGGAATGAAACTTACAGGAAATGAACAGGCCATGTGTCATACCTCAGGGGTTGCTGGCTCAGTGCTACAAGCAGCTTCCAAGATTAAAGACCAGGCATTAAAACTGGCCTCCTACTTTGCCACCCTCAAACTAGGTATAAATTTTGTTACTGAGTTCCAGAGGATATTTACTACCAAACTTTCCGAATCACCTTTGTATCCCTTGTACTTTCAGGTTGCCTGAGAACCTGTTGAACTTCTGGCATCAATCAGTGAAAGTTTAAAGCTATTGTAATTCATATGTTGGCCGCAAGCATCCCTTATGAGCAACCCACCTGTGCAGAAGAGCTAGGTAACGGGCCATTCTGGATCTGCCTGTAACCTCAGAACACCTCCAAATTGGGAAGTGTTTCCAAAACCTATTTTACCCTTTTATGACCTCTTTGTATTGCCAAAGTGATACAATTTGGATGTGTCCAATGGCAACTGAACACTTCCACGTATGTATTAAACTGTTCAACGCAGAAATGCACCACACCATGGTCTGTGATGGATTTACCAGTCACTCACGCCTGATGAATGATTCCACTCATTAAGTGGCATTATAGCGAATTTTTCTAGCTATATAACTAAACCCAGAGTTCACAACGTATGATGCCTGGTTACAGTTATCTAAACATACCTGTTTAAAAGATAGGTAGAGGAAAGGAGCAACATCTGAGAAGTCCTTTTAAAAGGGTGATTACAGCCGTGACATGTGTAGAGGCATAATGAAAGAAATTGACTTACATGGACACTTATAATATATTTCACATAATGGAGAAAAAACTCAGTCAATGAACAATTTCGTATCACCATTACTGCAAAATGATTAAAGTCCCTTTTATCACAGCTGCATAATATGCTGACTGAACAGGAAAACATGCAGTACACACAGGGTAGTGATTTCTACCACTGTGTAAGTAAATGTCAGACTTGTTCCATGTATTCACTGATTTTCTTAATGAAAACGTCAGCATAAAATTGGCATTTTCCTCCTTTCATTTAATTCTGCACTCCTCTTTCATCCACTAGCTGACCTTTGCATGCACTTGGTAGCTTGCCCAAGGTGCTGTCACACATTCATCGCTCCTCTCTAATGATGCTTTCGCTGCCAGATTCATAAAGGATACCTCAGAAGGAATTGCAAAGCCCTGTTCCCAGTACAGTACAGGGAGGAGAATCTGAGCACTTCACTATTTTATGTGACTTTTCACTTCTCTGAAAAAAATAATCAACAATTGTTTACCATAATCAACCTATTCAAATACTACCCTGTTACAATATTCTAGGACTCAACAGAAGGAGTCATTGAAGGAACAACTATTATAGCAGCACCACAGAAATACTGAGAACTACTAACTGTTGAATGAGTCAGAGTTAATGGAGGATGTTTTCTCAAGACAAAAGGACAAGGATGACAAACAATTAGAACGAGAGGAGTTTTACATAAGACAATAACAAACAGGAATAACTTGTGCTTTACGAAACAGAAACAGTTATATAAAGTCAGGCCCTGTTTATACTACCATGTTGCAAAGAAAAGACTTTGTAATAGTTGACCCAGTAGCTACCCTGAAAGATCAACACTTCATCTGGATACATATTATCTCTAGCATCAATACAAATAAACCCTGATCCAACTTGATGAAACTGAAAGAAAGATTACTTTTTTATTAATTTTTTTTTTTAATTCAAATCCCAACTGTGCACCATTTTTAGTGATGGTCCAAGGAGATTTGTCTCATTGTTCTTGCAGTGTTCTTGCATATGTTAGCCAACCACTGACCTCACAGTAGAGGCAGCAGGCAAGGGCAAGGTGTACAATAAATTCTGGAGTGACCTGAAGAGGGAAGTAGTAAAAGCTGAGAGAATATGCTGCAGCAGATGTTTCAAAAGGAGACAAAGTCCAAAGCTCCCTTCCTGAGCAATGCCAGTTTGAGAGTTTGTTCTCTCTTTCCAGGGTCTCTACACTTTCGAAGACTAACTTTCTGCCACAGAAACTCCTGTTCCTGCCTTCTGACCCTCTGGGAATGAACAGAACAAAGGCAATTACCTTTTCTCTCACTGCTTTATGATATCCTTTTACTTTGCCTGTGGGTTAAGAAAGGAATGGGCTAGCTGCAATAACAAATAGCTCCTGGCTAGTGGATTTCACAAGGTTCAACAAAAGCCAGACCCATCTAAGCTACATAAATTCAGTTAGCTTTTCTGTTACCATGCAATGTCAGTATGTTGATTTATCCCTGACAAACATCATGAACCACATACAGAAACATCAAGCATTTCTGTCTCAGGCATAACACAGTTAAACCATAACTGTAAGCAACAGTTAACTCTAAAAGAAAGGTGACCTATCCGGGGAAAGGAATGACCAGCTATTTAAATCCTTTCCTACAAAGCATAATAAAATATATCTCATATAAACAACTAGGTTACGAATTTGACAGGTTTACTGCTATGCCACAAGTCTCTTACTGTTAGTCAGATCTCTACCTGTAATACTTATAATCAGTTTTCCTCCTGAAAATGTGGATCAAAAGAAGTTGAAATAAGGCATACAGGAAGGTGTTGAACATAATAAGTAGGCTAAAGTAATTAAGGCTTTAGCTAAATATTTTCCACTTTTATCAGTTTGCTGCAAGCTGAGAAAAATAACTCACAAAAGAAGGAGAAGTATTTCACATGCCAAAGGAGAATACTCATGGCCTGAAAAATGAGAAGGCAGAAGGATCAGAAGTCTGAAAATGATTTGGGTGGGCTGCTCTTTGCCACCATCATTGGCACTCAGGCACCTCAGCACTAGATCAGCGTCCCTGAAGTTTGGAACAACAACTTCTTTAACTAACTTTAGACACTTGTGATTGAGATTTTTGGCCATGCGTTCTATACAAAAGCATAACTGAATGACAAAGTTCTGCTGTAATAAATGACTCCTTGTAATGGTGAGTGCTAGAGAGCAGATTGCTTGTTTCTAGGAGTGAAAGATATAGTACTCTCTCAAGGATAATCTGATAATAGATCACAAGGATTTTCAATGCCACAAAAGACTAAGCAGAGCCTTGGGATTTCACTGAGAAGAGGGACATAACTAACCTGACATAATCTACTGATGAAGAATTAGCGATTTGCCACCAGCTGATACACTCAATTATACAACCTTCTCTTGTCTCACTGTATCTTAGCAAACAGCAACATTTTCCATAAGGGCCATGCAGCCTCTGCTTTCCCCTCCTGCAAAAGCCATCAGGTTTGACTTTGCAGGAAAGAAATCTGCAAAAGCACTCTAAGACAAAAATTCCTTCTTTCAACTAAACAAAATCAGTGAACTAATACAAATTCCCTATGTTCTACACTTGAAAACATTCCCTATCATACTGTGCAATAATGAGCATATGACTTTGAAAAGATTATCTGGTTTCAACACATGCTGCCAAACTATCAGTTTTACCCCAACTGCTATTTTGTTAGATAGTGTTTGTTTGTTTGGAGGGGCAGGCTGGTCTCTGGTGGTAGTGAATTTCACAGAAGGGAAACTATTTTTGTGAAATATTGCCCCTTTTTATGGTGACAAAATTGAGATGATGGGTCAATTCTGAACTTGGGGCACCGCGCTGGAGTGGTTAGCAGTGCATGAGAAGCATATACCGTGACTTACTTGCTTTCTCAAACACACTGGCAGCAAAGATAACACTTGGATAAATAATATGTGAGGAAAGGCAAAAGATACAAGTCCTAGAATCACTGGAAAAAAAGAATCTGAGCTAGCCTTCTGGATGCTCCAGAATAGGAAGATGCATGAATGGCTGACTAACAAATAAGGAGAATAAACCCCTACTAGATATACAGAAGAGCTGAATTCTTTTCACAAGTGCTATATCCATAGAAAATTCTCAAAGGGAAAACACAGCCTTGAACACACAACTTTCTTTTTTCTCTCCCTGCCAGAGTCTCATTCCATAACGAGCAACAGAAAAGCAGAAAGCTCAAATTATTATAAAACAATGAGTACCACCATACTTGCCTGGATGGCCTTTATTGTTTGTCAAAGTATGTGTTGTCATCAGATTAAATATACAACACATCTTGTTCAAGACAAACAAGTTTACTTCATGCTTTTAGCATTTTTTTTTCCATGTGCACATTTACCACAGTCTATAACCTTAGACTGATGAATGAGCTTTTCTAAAATACATGCTGGGCATAGTCACCCATGTAAAACATAACTGACGGAGCTTTTCAAGTTCTAGCTATTATCTTTTGTACAGTCAAACAGTAAGGTTTTAGTGTGGTGTTACCAAGGAGGCTTCTGTAATAGTCACTACCTTCTGTAATAGTCACTCCCGTCTCTGCTCTGAAAAGTATAAAACTACTGGGATGATATTTTTAATTCAGACTTGCTTCTTCCCACCTGTTTATTATCCCATGACATAGTTAATCAACACAAGCTGCATGTGTTTTGCTATGGGAAAATGAAAAAATAAAAAATCATTGCATTTTTTTTTCCTTTTTCACCCAGATCAAGCTCCAAATATTTCAGTTCTACATTTTCCCCCTTCTCTTCTCCTCTTTCCTGATCGTGTGTAACTTCACATGATTTTATAGACTGACAGGGTGGAATTTAAAGAGTTTTAATGACTAAGAAATTGTTGAAATACCTGCTTCTACTGCAACACATAAATTAAGTTTGCCTGACTATGATATTTTTTTCACTACAGTAATTGTTAATCTGACTGATGGCTTGTTAATTTAAATAGCTCATTCTGTTTTGTAAGGCTTAGAGCCCCAAATTCTCTTTTAAGGTGTTCTTCTAGAATTACCTGCCAGCAATCTTGTAAAATTTCAAACGTAAAGCTCATTACCATTTAAAGTAGATAACCTTAGGTAGTTAGAAGAAGTGATTTATGACATAAGTCAAGTAATTTTAGCAAAGATTAAGGAAAGAGAATTTCTGAAGTACTACAATTTTTATGAAAATTCCCCATATTTGAAGGAGATATTGTACGTGACTGAGATCTACTCTTCAATCTTCTCCACTTGCTGAAGAGGTTGTGCTTTATTCATTTATGATAATAGGCCACTTTATATAAATACTATTATTATTCTGAGTGAGTAATTTTGAAGGAGAGCATTTCCAGTGACCTGGCAAACCATGAGTTCAGAATCTGAGAATTAGGAAGGAAAAATTATTTGAAAATATTTCTTAACAAAAAGAAAAGTCCTAAGGACTGCTTTTAGAACTTTCTTGATTACTAAGTTCTCAGCTTCATGGCTAACCCAAACAGACTGACTGACAACTTGTGCTTAATGTTAAAATAGCACTGAAGTGCTTTAAACCAGGATCTAAATATTTCATGCAGATATGATCAGAAGCACATATTCATCTTGGACAGGGAATCACATTACATTTACATACCTCCTTGTCTTTGAGTATGTGGTCTGAAGTTCAGAGCCTTAAAAATACCACAGTGATTTCAAAGGGCACTGGATCTGGCATTAATTAATAACTCTAGCTACAATAATATGCTATTTGAAAATATTTAATTGAGCTCTGAAGACTCCATAGGATAACAAAGCCATTTTCAGTCCAGTTTGACTAAATTCCAGGGCAAAACTTTCTAATAGGAATGGAACAGGCCCTAAAAGAACTGAAACAAGAAGACTTGTAGGTGTAACACTTATTGCAAGAAAACAAAGCACCAGGGTGTGCCCACATTGCCTCCGCAGCGCAGGCACTACTTCAATTCCAGTCCTAGGACTTACCCTGAGCACAGTCAATGAATTTGCTGCCTTGGAAGCAAATAATGGCAATAAGAAACACTGGCACACTGCTGCAAGTTTTCAAAGCTAATTGAATCAGCATATAAAAATGTTTTCCCCGTGTAATAAATCTCATTATAAACATCCTCTCCATGGCAGACACTTCCCTATGATATGCAAATTTCAATTATTTATTTAGGATATATTTAACATTTCCATGTGACTCCATTTTCTATTTAAAAATTTGAGAGTTGTCCAGCTCTCCTTTGGAAACCGCCATTAACAACAATGTATGTCAACATAATAATGGAGCTTTTCAAATACTTGGACTACAAATATAATTTAGAAAAGGTGAAGAAAGGGTTTCACTCAAACTTCGTTTTAGAAGCTTCTTGGTCCAATCTGTTGTACTGACTTTATAACATGAAACAGGGAAAGAGATCAAGTTTTTTACAGATATTTTGCCTATTTTTCACCAACATGAAAGGACAAACTTCACAATATAACCATCATATATTTCCATATTAAAGTTCAGTTCAATCTCAGTGAACTCATGCTAGACTTCCAAGTCTAAAAAAAAACCCAAACCTCTACAGCAACATCTATTGAGGGAGAAACACATTTACAAAAATGTACTAGTGATCCACTGATTCTATGAATCTCTGCCTCAACTGGTGTCGTTAAACATTCTGGAGAACAGCTAGATGTGGTTTGGTATTTTTTAAATCCCAGCACACTACAAAGAATTACCTTATTCAAGAAAAAAACAAACAAACAAACAAACAAAAAAACCAAACACATAAGTTCTTTGCTTGAGAAAGTACTGAAATAATGACCTGAGTAAAGAAAATCCAAGCAGGCAGCACTCTTGAAGTTCTTGTCTCCTGCCCTAAACATACACCATCATCCTGCTCTGCTGGGAAGAAGGAGAAGAGGACGCGACAGAAAACAGATATTCTCTAGTGGAAACCTTTCACAGTGTACTGAGTTTCTTACTGTTTCCTGTAAGACATGAAGAACATGGGGAAAAGAGTCATATATAAACCACACACTGAGATTAAAAGTTAAAGAGATGCGGAGTTGTTTTTATTCCCTGAGCAGCAAATGCTTTCCTTACATCATAGTTACTGTGAATATAGAATAATAAGATCAGACCAAAACTTGTCCCATGGATAATTACTATTTTAATTTCTATCAAGCATCTTCTCCATTGTGATTCTAACCATGTAATCTTCCAGAAGCACTAGGAACTAAAGCACTTTCATGATGATGACCATCTCTTAGGATAGAAAAACCCAACCTGTGAATTTCTGTTCTTTTTCTTTCTTATTGTTTTTGTAGAAAATTGCATAGAATAATACATTACTTCAACACAGACCAGGCTGTAACTATCAGTGATTTCCAGAGAAGCATTAACATTTAGTGAATACTTCAGCTTGTTTGGCTTTGGGGATTCACATGCAAAAGTTAAATTCATATGAAGAGATAACTGAAATATTTGAATCACAGGGGCCAAGAACTGATCAGCAAAACATACAATATCATCAGCAGGAAAGCAAGGATTCATAATTAAAGTATATTAAATCATATGTCTCATCAAAATGAGGCAGTTATCAGAGGGAATTATAAAAAAAAAAACAGTTATACACAAAATTTGTATATATAGTCTGTTGGATAAAGCATCTTCAGGTATCAGAGGGAGTTTTGATCCTAGACACGTAAATGATGAATCCTGAACTGTGATAGAAAGATACATCATAAAAAGATACTTGAAGGTCCCTAAATAAACCCTGGCTAAGAACTGTTTGATGCTAGATTCAAATATCAGCAGGTGAATGAACTAAGGTTGCACCCATTCCAGGTGAATTCCCATACCAGATATTTCTCTTTTTTCTTTCTGGCTCCCTGAATATTTAATTTCCCTGGGCAAAACAGAACAAATTCAAAAGGAGAGACTGAGGTAGTGTAATTGTAGAAAACCCATACTACAAATACAGCAGATACATAGAAGACAGAGATTTAATTCTCTCCAGATCCCACCTCTCTGGCTGTGCTTCCCATGCCAAGCTTAGGTTAAATAGGTAATTGCAGAAAAGGAAAGAGCCTGGAAAGAATATAAATCAGTTTTTGAAGTTGCTTACATATATTCTTATCTTCAGCATTTCCTGTTAACTGGATGTAACTGCTCTGTTCTCTGCACCCCATCCAGGTGCACTCAACTCTTTCTTGTATAAGGGAATAATGAAAAGTTGTATATTTTTGACATAATGATTAGTTCTGAACACAGTTACTACCATGTTTAATGTCATGCTGCTTAAATGCCTTTTGGATATGGGCCTGTGCACATCTCTTGGCAATATACACACTATCGAACAGCGACCGTGCTTCAGGGCAATTATTATGAGGCTAAAACTCTTCTCTAGGTCAAGCTCTAACAAACTATTTCCAGGAAACAAAATTGTTTAAATCTAACTGCTATGTTCTGCAAGAGTGGTAATTGGTATGTAGTTTAGCAGGTATGTCTGTCTTAATGGATGGAAGCTAAGAGGAATTGCTGATTGTTACTAAAAACACATTCTGGCAACAGAGCACTGGCTGGGCTCTTAACTACTGTGAAAAGTCTCGTAAAGTATTTCTGAACACAATCCCTATATTCAATTTGGCAAAGACAACACCACACTCATGATTCTAGTTTAGGTTTGTAGCATCTCTTTCCCTGCAGATAAGAGCACTGTCTATGATTTTTGCCTTTGTAGAGTAAGGAAAGTGATAAGTTGTGTCTCCCTGTACGGCTTTGAGGTCTGTCTGCTCTCTTTCCAAACAAATAAAATAAAGAGTGCTCTGGAAAGCATGACTCCTAAGAAAGAGACATATTCCAACTTTAAGAGAGAAAAACCGCCTGCATTAGAATGATAAATGACTGACTATAATTAATTAATCAATTGTTTTTACAATAAAACCCAGTAGGCAGTAGAGACCTTAAACACACCATGACCTACAGTTTTATCTGATAAATTATGCTCCACCAAAATCCACAGTCAGCAGTTATTTAGTACGCAAAGTTCCAAAATGGATCTTCTACTTCTGAATTAACTTGGATCCTAAGTATTTTGCATTTGTATTGCCACCCAAAAGGGTTCTTGTAAAAATCATGTTTAAAAAAGGGATATACAATATTTACAGTAGGAACATGCTTGACTTTCTATGATATTAAAAAAGCTTAGTGGGAGGGAGCAATACTCATCATCTAAATGTCTGCTTTAGAAAAATTACTCCTGGGGTAATTTTAGGATGCTGCTCTCCCTGGATTCAATTCATGTTCTGCATCTACAATAAAGGGCAAATGTCTCTACAGTTCCCTGCTGAAACCAGCATTGGGCTTGTACTGATTTCATCTCACAGCTTGGAAGAAGGCCATGACAAAGAAGCATAGCAAAGGGAAATAAGCCACCACAGAGAAAGTCAAGACTGAAGGTATACTTCAAATCAATTCTGGCACGAGGCTGAGCTCTTGTTATGTCTGGTAGGAATGCATTTTAACAGACAGGAGAGAATAACCTTCAGGCTACTACTCTCCTAATCGCACAGATTTTTATTTTTTTTTTACTTTGTTGAGAAGCCCAAACTGTTATAGATTTTTAAAAAACATTTAAGTGTCCTAAATGTCTAATAAAATCTTAGAGAAGTGGTTCAGTCTTGGAAAAAGATGTTATTTGCCCTATGAAACATGTTAAACCGATTTTTAAAGTGGGACTTGGTTATTCTAGGTGTTACATCATCATGTTCTTATGCAAGCACATTCCCAAAGGTGGTGGGAAGAGAGATAAAACAAGTGTCAGTTTGATGAAGTATTAGAAAGAACTTTGACATGGTATTTGACAACATAGAATCATAGAATAGTTGGGGTTGGAAATGACCTGAAGATCACCTAGTTCCAACTCCCCTGCCATGGGCAGGGACACCTCCAACTAAGCCATGTCACCCAAGGCTCTGTCCAACTTGGCCTTGAACACTGCCAGAGATGGAGCATTCACAACTTCCCTGGGCAGTCCATTCCAGTGCCTCACCACCCTTACAGTAAACATATCAAATAAAGGGCACAATTCAGTAAGGGATCACAATTCAAACATTCAGCAGTATTTTAAAAAGACTACATTATTTTAAACCCCACTAAAATATGTATATATAAGTGCTACCCTAACATGCAGAACACAAACTGAGGAATAAGATTTCAGAATAGCTGAAAAATCATGAGGTTTGCTCATAGCCACTCCAAGGCTTTTCCACAACTAACTGAAATATAGGTCATAAGTCTCAAAAAATCCAGTTTCAAATATTTACCGTAAATCCATCACAACAGTTGCACACATCAGCATCTTTGAGTTCAGCTTGCAGAAGCAAACAGTATTAGGTATAGTTGGGAAGAAGAGAAAGCAATGTTTGTTGCTATAAATTTTTGGATTATTACTCAACTATGCTGGTCTATAGCACAGTTTAGAATAGCTCCATGGTCAGTTATATATTTGGGGTCTGTTATCATTCAGACTCTGTTATCATTTGGTGAAGCATGACCAGATAAGCTCTTAACTAGTATATTCCAAATATACACAAGTTCCTCTACACTGCATACAGTGTTGTATTGATTCCTATCTCTTTTCTGGGTTATCTCACTAACAAAATGGTCATGACAAATGTACACAAAGCCAAAAAGCCTACAGACATTCAGACATTAAAACCATCCCTACTCCACTTACACCCCACCCACCCCCAAAAGAAGTCTTTATATAACTGAAAATTGTGTGTGGTTGGTTGTGGCTTTGGTACATTTCCAAAAGAGTTTTCATGGAATTGCCACTTATTCACATTGAAACATTCTGAAATTCACTTCATCTATTTTTAGAGATAGATACTAAACATTTATGCGATCAAAATAAATAATATAGGACCACTGAAATATTTCAAAGGCTTTGCTGTTCAGAATGACATCAGCTCCTGCCAAGGAAGCGCACTCAGCACTAGCCACGCTGCAGCTTTCAACCATTTATTTTTGACAAAGGAAAATGCTTTCCCTGTGAGTACATGGCTTCTCTTCCTCTCTTATGTCAGAGTCTACAAGCCGTCAAGGGTAAAAGACATATAAGCCTGTTCGGACTGAGCACGCCAGCAACTTAGTATATTTCTTTTTTTGAGTATTTAATATCGTTCCTGGCTGTGGTGGATTTAGTGCTCTTGAAAGCGAACACTGGAATATTTGGACTGCCACTGCGTGAGGGACAGTGACTGCTGAGACAAGACAGTCAGAATTTTCACTTGTCCTACTTTTAAACACACTGTTAGAGAGGCAGGGTAAGTATTTTTTTAAAGGACGCCCCACATCAGGCAGTGTTGCTGTGAATCACATATAGCTGCTTACTAGACATGCCTCTGTAAGCGCAGCTGCTCACATTCTTTTGTGTATGCTTACAGCTTGCAGACTGAATGTCCTGAAATGGAGAGGAAACGGGGGAAAACGGATTACAGATGATCAAACTGGTTTCAGCCTGAAGAATCCAAGGCAGCAGCTGCTTAAAGCTTTGGTAGGGGTTATCTAACTAAACCTGAGGGATTAATACATGAGTCTGCTCCTAGATAACCTGTCACCAATGGCATTAACTAGGAGTTTGCAACCCAAATGAAAGCATTCATCCCTTCTACTTCAGCAGCCTTTCAAATTGCAGCCAAGCATCATTAGAGTGCATACTGACATCAGAGCAGGCCTTTCTAAAGATCTATACAGAACGGCATTGTTTCCTGCAAATCAGCAGTTTTAGGCCAAATTCTATGAATCCCAGTGACCTTGTCTTTCATCAAACAAAATGTGAAGCACTGGTGAATTGAATGGAGACTTTAACCACAACGAATAATAGTTTAAGCATTCCATGCTGGGATATGCAAAAGAACAGGCTATTCTGTTAAAAATACAAGCAGCCATGTAGTAGATTAGATTGTCTGTACCAGCATCTCTGAAATTCAATCCTTTCTTATTTCAAAGGCAGATGGACAATGTTTTGCCAAGTCTGCAATTTGGTGGTGATGGAATTGTCACATGAATGTGATGGAAGTTAGATGACTACTTAGAATTTCATGTATTTGTGAGAGAACAGAGGAAGAATTATCTGAGGTCTTTTAAACTGCAAGAAAAGAGAGGAAATTTGCTGCATGCTGAATCATCGGCAAAAGGACAGGCTGAATCTGTTTATAAGAATGCTGGCAAAAGACTAAGTGCCTTACATTTTTAAATCAAAGACTTGCTGGTGGAGAAAAGCTGGAGAAAAAAAAAAAAAGAGAAACCTGCAAATACAGTTACACTTTGCTTTTGGTATGACATACAAAATAGGAACAGTGAAAGTAACAGAGGAAGTGGAATGTAAGGAATTTTTACCCAGGAAAGTATTTCTAAGCTCAAACTTGAGAAAAGGTAGGAGATACTGAGGGGAAATAATAAATATGGTAAACACATCTGAAAGAATCACCTCACATATAAAATGTACAGACTATTTAAATATTTAGTGATTATGCTGTGGTTTGATGTGTTTGAATACATGCAGTATAAGCCCTGCAAAGTGCTCACAGTTCACTTTGCCATAGTACACTTCAGTTGGTTTCTGTGCTATAGTTAAAAGGGAGGTTTATAGCTCATTTCCCTATGCTTGTTTTTCCTTTGTGTAGACTTTATCTAGGCAAAATACGGCAATACTGGTAGATAATAACATGCAGCTAAAATGTTTTCCTATTTACATAACAATACCAAATATTGTTTGTCATGATATGCCAAACCAGGTAGTTCTCTACAATGGAGGCATCCAGCCAGCTCCTGCTTGGAACATCAACATCCCTACAGTTACTAAACATTAGTAAGAAAACACAATAACAGCAGATCTATTCTGAAGAAAGGGATGAAAATAAAAGCCCAAAGACCACCTGCAAAAGGACTCAAACTTCCAAGACAGGCGTGACTTCAGCTATGTGATCCAAATAGCTTCTGCTCATTGTCTGCCTGAACACAAAGGCTTTGCAAACATTGAATGTCTGGTTTTGACCTGAAACTTTATTTCTACATTTACTTGCCCCAGTTTTGCCCTGTTTAAGCCCCAGCAGAATACAGAACACGGACAGGACTGTGTTCAGGTCTTTAGGTTCTCATTCCAGTGTGCACTCAGGGCATGTTCATGCACCTGTTCATGGCACACTTAACCCACTGATAATTCTCTGTAAAAGGTAGTCTTAGTGGACTAGTTGACAGTCATCTTCTATAACAGCCTCATGCAGAAACATGTATGTTCAGATCCACCTGAGCCTAATTATAAGGGATTCAACTCCTACCTTTCTTCTACAGTGGTTTACACAGAAAACAAGGCAGTTTGGATCAGAGCAGCATAAATGAGCATGAGAAACCCATGATTCAGGATTTCCTGCAATATCTGGACTTGCCTACTTTCATCATCCTCAGTAGACAGAAAGATCACTGTCTGGTGATTCAAGAAAGATCCATGACATATTTTTAGAACTTATTTCAGTCCTCTCCATTTGCTTTTATCGTAAACTTCTGTCTTTCCTCCCTCCTACTTACCTTCATTTTCCCTATCACAAAACTGGAACAGTAACTTCAGATTTTGCTAGCGTCTGTTCTTATTCTCTCTTTTAGTCTTTGTCTTACTTTCACATCCTCTCACGTCACAGCACAAACATGCTTGCCCCGCCCCCCTCGCCTCTTTAACTACCGTGCCTCCTCTCTCTTTAATCTCTTTCCGCTCAGGAACCGCACTCTGTATCCTGCCTTGAACTGTCAGCTTCCTTCAACGCATCTAAGTTTCTCTTGAACTCAGCCTCCTTTTGGCTTCTCTGACTGTGCACTATGATCATTTTTCCACTGTGTTTCTGCCACAGAACTCTCCAGACTTTATTGCAGTTCTTGCTGGGAACTCAAAAATATTTTGTATGTTGTCTCCTTCTCTCCTGCCTTTAAATTATTTCAGCATACTCCTACCTGCAAATTTAAATTCAACTACTGTCTTAAAGCAACTCACAGCCCTACCTCACTACCCCAGACCCTTCGCCTCTTTGTCTCTTTAACATCATTTTATGACTGATTTGCTAGCAACTTTTCAAGTTCAAAAAAATTAAAACAGGCATCTTGATATTCACTTGCAACACTTTCCCACTATTTTCTTAATCATGTGGAATAACTTTGTCATTCTGTCACTCAAGCAACAACCCAAAGATACAGGGTTTTTATTTGTACCTTTCACCAACCTCTCTTGGCCTGTTAAGCCAGTTTTGCAAATTCTTCTACTTCGTACCTCCTACATATTCTCTACCCCTTCATCCTCACAACAAAACCTCTTTTTTCCAATTCTGATCAACCAGCATTTCAGTATCATATATATTTAGAAATACAAAAGACATATTCAGTTTCCCCTCACTTATTCAAAATGCTGCCACAAAGGCTGCTCTTCAACTACAAAGTTTAGTGTCCATGCCACCCCTCTCTCTTCATTCTGTCACTACTAGGTCATTTTTTGTAGGAAATACAATGCATTTGTCTTTATTTTTAACACTCAATACATCAGAGCCCTATCCTAGTAAGTTCTAGTAATTGAAGAGCAGGAACTCCAAATGACTCCTCAGTTCAGTCTTCATATTATAACTGCTCTGTCACACACATGATAGAGTGAAAATATCTCCCCATCTTTCTTCCCTCTACTGTAAAATATTTCCCTTATTGTGAACCACAGAAATCTTTCAGATAGTCATGCTCTATGACTATAGCATACTTGACATATTTTCTTGTGCAGTGTTTTTTTGCATCTAGTATCTCCTTTTACTCTTAGACTAGTTGGGCTTGGATCTTCTTTGGTGCATCCACAGAGTGCACAACCAACAGCATAACCAGTACTACTGCCACATTTATATTGCTGTTTAGGGATGTTCTCATGTGGGTCATCTGGCTGTAGCTCCGTCTTCATAACTAATAACAAGTCTCTTGAGACAGTGTGTTCAACACAAAAGGCTGGTCCTGAGAAGTGTCATGGGAAGGAGAGGGGGGAAATAGTTTCAAAAGATGTAAGACCTTCACAAAGAATATAGAGTCTGGAGAACCGACACAAGTTGTATAGGACAAAAATAGAAAAATCAAGTGAAAAATCTTTTCCTTTCATCAAGAGAAAGACTGGCCTCACAGAAGGGGTTCTAGCAAGTCACTTTGCTTCTTCCCTTTTCTCTTCTCCCTGTCCCCCCAGTCTTGCAAACCTGAGTTGCTCTGAAAGCAGAGGTCATATTCATGCTCACAGGTTGAAAATGAAAGAACGAACCTTCTATAGCACAGAATGAGTTTTCTGTTACAACCAGACAGCAAAGAGAAAGATGAGGAACTTTATAAACCTATTTCTGTTCTACACATATGTAGTTATGTAAACTAGTTTATTTTAATGGTTTATTCTAAACTGATACTCCTATCAATTTACTGATACTGCAAGAAATAATTGAAGCTGTCCATCTCACTTCAGTGTAGATCTCTATGATTCTTTTCAGCTGGATTTACAAGATCAGTATTACATCCTGGCTTGCCATCTGTTTTGAACTAAAAGCTTAAGGTATTTTTTAATATTCTTCATGAAATAGTATTGCAGTAAAATGATACAGGGAAAAAATGGTAGCAATATCTCATGTAAAGCAAGCACGTTTATAGTGAACTACCTGATTTCTGTCTTTTGCAATTCTGTATATTTAGCATTATTTTGCTTAGGATTAGGGACCAGCAGAAATGACTGATAAAGACTTGTAAGTGTATTTGATCCTATTTTATACTAAAATCTTTATTGAATTATGTATTTTAAGTTACACTCATAACGAGTGCAAAGAAAGGCACACTGAACTGGTCTTATAGAGCAGTTAAAAGCTTTCTTCAAATGCTAATCATTTATAATTAGTCTACTTCAATTAGTAATGAGCAAATTGCCCTCTCCAAGAAAAGAGAACATATTCCATGCACTGATTAAAAGGGAACAGTGATCTTCAAATTGTGAAGGGAATGACTGATGTAAAGCTAAGCTCTCTCAAAATTCTGTACTTTTAACTCTTTGACGAACTGATCAACAAAGGCAAGTTTTCCCAAAGTTTCAAAACCATTATTACCAATTCACATACAGGAAAGCACATCTGTGTCCATAGATTCACACTTTAAATACATCCCTACTTTAGTGTTATTTTCTGCCATTTACTAAGCAGGTGTTATCTTCCCTCTTTTTCTCTCTGGGAATCAGATCTTAATTAGCTAGTTTCTAATGTGCAATAAAATCAAAAACCAACCTACTGGTTAGCAAATGGTTGTTAGGTGGTTGCCCAAAAAAGCTTTTGGCAGCAATAAAGCATTTTGTTAACGGCGGACAGTCTCAATCTCTAAATATTACACAGTTTGTGAGAAAATACCTAAGGAGAATTTTAATACAAGACTTTTTTTACTTACTCTGTGTCAGAAGTCTAAGTCACCAAGAGCAGCATTTACTAGAAGAGTGGTTTTGCACAACCTTAATGTACATGTTCTCGGGGTAATAGTGTACTCCATGCTCACGCATATGCAGACAAAGTATTGAATCATAGAATCATAGAATCATAGAATAGTTAGGGCTGGAAAGGACCTCAAGATCATCGAGTTCCAATCCCCTGCCATGGGCAGGGACACCTCACACTAAACCATGCCACCCAAGGCTATGTCCAATCTGGCCTTGAACACCACCAGCAATGGAGCATTCACAACTTCCCTGGGCAACCCATTCCAGTGCCTCACCACTCTCACAGTAAAGAACTTCTTCCTTATATCCAATCTAAATTTCCCCTGTTTAAGTTTGAACCCATTACCCCTTGTCCTCTCACTACAGTCCCTAATGAAGGGTCCCTCCCCAGCATCCCTATAGGCCCCCTTCAGATACTGGAAGGCTGCTATGAGGTCCCCACATCAGCTGTAAAGAAATGGGGCAGGGACAAGCGAAAGAAAATTAGATAATTCAGAAAGTGAGTTTCTGCTTAGAGAAGAGGATATATCTTTGCTATTTTCTTAGGTATACATAAAGATATAGATATAGTTTTCTTAACTATATCTAAATATACATCTATAGCACTGATTAATTTCCCAATTAAATCTATAGATGAATTTGTAAAATTATTAGGAATAGCTTCATAAATCATCTACCAAGTATCTAGAATTCAGACAGTAAACCAGTTTCTCTAAGAAGAGTTGGTTCCCCTGTTAGTCTGTTTCTTCCTTAGCTATCAACTAAATTAGTAAATTAGTAATATTATGGTGAGCTCATGGCAATTCCAGAAATGTTCTATCAGATTTTAAGAATTAACATTATCCCATAAAATGTCAGCGTATTTCTTTGATTTCACACACTTAACCCTTTGCCTCAGTTCAGCTGACAACTTGCTGGTTCTGGAAAAGTTATGTATTGTGCATAAGAACAACGAAAAAATTTTCAAAGGATTTGTTGTTTGATTGTAAATGATCTCAGTAACCTATTAAGATGTTTGGATCACTATGATCAAAACTAAACAGTATCTTCCTTCCTAAACTGTACCTTCCTTCCTTTATCCCTTCCTCCCTTTCTTCCTTCCCTCCTTCCTTTCATCCTTCCTTCCTTCCCTCCTTCCTTCCTTCTTTCCATCCTTCCTTGCTTCTTCCCTTTCTCCCTTCCTTCCTTGCTTCCTTCCTTCTTCCCTTTCTCCCTTCCTCCCTTTCTTCCCTCCTTCCTTTCTTCCTTCCTTCTTCCCTTTTTCACTTCCTTCTTCCCTTTCTCCCTTCCTCCCTTTCTTCCCTCCTTCCTTTCTTCCTTCCTTCCTTCTTCCCTTTTTCACTTCCTTCTTTCTGTCCCTCCTTCCTTTCTTCCTTCTTCCCTTTCTCCCTTCCTTCCTTCTTCCCTTTCTCCCTTCCTCTCTCCCTCCCTCCCTCCATTCCTTCCTTCTTCCCTTCTTCTTTCCTTCCTTCCCTCCCTCCTCCCTTCTTTCCCTCCCTCCCTCCCTCCATTCCTTCCTTCTTCCCTTCTTCTTTCCTTCCTTCCCTCCCTCCCTTCCTCCCTCCCTCCATTCCTTCCTTCTTCCCTTCTTCTTTCCTTCCTTCCCTCCCTCCTCCCTTCTTTCCCTCCCTCCTTCCTTCCTTCCCTCCTTCTTTCCCCCCTTCTTCTCCTTCCCTTCCTTCCCTCCCTCCATCCTTCCATCCTTCTTTCCCTACGTCCTTCCTTTTCTTCCTTCCTTCCCTCCTTCTTCCTTCCCTCCTTCTTCCTTCCCTTCCTTCCCTCCCTCCATCCTTCCATCCTTCTTTCCCTACGTCCTTCCTTTTCTTCCTTCCTTCCCTCCTTCTTCCTTCCCTCCTTCTTCCTTCCCTTCTTCTTCTTCCCTTCCTTCCCTCCTCCCTTTCTTCCTTCCTTCCTTCTTCCCTTTCTCCCCTCCTTCCCTCCTTCCTTTCTTCTTCCCTTTCTCCCTTCCTTCTTTCCTTCCTTCTTTTCTCCCTTCCTTCCTTCCTCCCTTCCTTCTTCTTCTCCTTTCCTTCCTTCTCTCCCTCCATCCATCCTTCCTTCCTTCTTCCCTTTCTCCCTTCCTTCCCTCCTTCCTCCCTCCCTTCTTCTTTCCTTCCTTCCCTCCTCCCTTTCTTTCTTCCTTACCTCCTTCCTCCCTCCCTTCTTCTTCTTCCCTTCCTTCCTTCCCTCCTCCCTTTCTTCCTTCCTTCCCTCCTTCCTTTTTTCCCTCCTTCCCTCCTTTTTTTCCCTCCTTCCCTCCCTCCTTCCTTCCCCCCTTCCTTCCTTCCCTCCTTCCTTATTTCCTTACTTCTTTCCTCCCTTCCTTTCTTCCTTCCTCCCTTAGTTTCCAGACACACTGCAGCAATAAAATGTCCATACAACATTGTTCACGACACATGTAAACCACCTATATTGTAACTTACCCATTGTACTTTTTATACAGCATTCTTTAAAGAAACACTGTTTATTAAGGGATTATTCAGGAGATTAGTTAGGGATAGCCTTTGGGTCAAGTGCCTTGGTTTTCTCACAGATTTAGTTTTCCCTTCTACCCTAGACATTGTATCTGACTTTTCTGAAGGAGAAAGTTTATGAATTTATGCTATCAGGAAAACACAACAGTGTATGTTACTGCGTTACCTCCTCCACTTTTTGAAACATGACAACAAAATGAGGACCTGAAAATACAATCTATTTAAAAAGAAAATCTTTATTGTTTTAAAGCTTGCCTTCTCTCTGGCCTCATGATGTGGATAGTGTTTTGTTTGACAGAAAATGCAGTATTATCATCAGACTATTGATGGACTTTCAGAGTCATCAATATTACTAATCCTGAAGAAATGAAAAATAATTTCCCAGGAGTCACTCAATTTACCACTTATAGTGCACAAAGGACTCTGAAGAGAAACAGGAAAAAATGCTTTGCAAAACAAATGTTTATCATAAAAATTAAATATTGTCTTTAATGACGAGGCTTTTCATATAATAAATGCTTTCACAGCACCAGCTTCAGAATCCACATCTTGTTTCATGAAAATATACGGAAAATGAACTATGTGTATATGAAATGCATAGCAGACATCATAGAATCATAAAATCATAGAATAGGGTTGAAAAGGACCTTAAGACCATCTAGTTCCAACCCCCTGCCATGGGCAGGGACACCTCACACTAAACCATGCTACCCAAGGCTATGTCCAATCTGGCTTTGAACACCGCCAGCAGTGGAGCATTCACAACTTCCCTGGGCAACCCATTCCAGGGCCTCACCACCCTCACAGTAAAGAATTTCTTCCTCATATCCAACCTAAACTTCCCCTGTTTAAGTTTGAACCCGTTACCCCTTGTCCTATCACTACAGTCCCTAATGAAGGGTCCCCCCCCAGCATCCCTACAGGCCCCCTTCAGATATTGGAAGGCTGCTATGAGGTCTCCAAGCAGCCTTCTCTTCTCCAGGCTGAACAGCCCCAATTTTCTCAGCCTATCTTCATACGGGAGGACCTCCAGTCCCCAACTTTGTACATCCTGTGAATACCAGTTGGGAAAAAGACATAACCCAAAGAATTAGTGAAAAGTCTTCTGTGTTAAGGAAAAATAGTTGATGGAAGCCACCACTTGGAATTTAGAGAAAGCACTATACAATTCAATAGAAGAAATGCTAATGGTTTGGTTTAAAGTAGCTGGAAAACCCTTTAGGATTTATCTTTCTGTTTTGTAACTCTTTACTCTTGCCATTGACTTCCTTAAGTATTTCTAATATTTTGTCACCATTTCTATAAAGAAAAAATTAAGTTAATTCCATGTTTTATGTGAAGAAACTCTCAATTTCTATGGAAACATCATTCAGTGGGCTAACAGATATAAAAAAGGTGAGAATTGTCCTCACTTAGTTAAAACATCTACCTAAGAGCTATCTATATACTGTCCCTTCATACACAGTTGAGATAATAGCCCCTACAGCAGACTTCATTTTATATTGCCAACAGCTTATTCAAGATCCTAAGAAGTCAACAGAACAGCTTGCAGACAGAAATAATAAACATTAAGTAAAAGTTGTACAAATGATAAGGCTATTAGGATGTAATTAGACATTAAAATGTAATGAAGTTAAATGGACATCACCACGGGATAGGGTGAATGGATAAAGCAGAACATAGTGCCCAACTCTCCTAAACGGGGAACCTGTCAGCATCTTTCTGCCTTCACACAAACACACACGACACAGATCTCCAGAGACATTTAGAGACTAGTGTGCCCCTTGCAGAAGCAGCAGGAGCTGTCTTGAAGAGCTGTGCTTCTCAAAAGAACGTACTTTGTACCTCCTATGCTCTCGTTAATACCCTGTGATACAGAGCATATTTCTGCTTGGATACTTCCAGTTTCTTCAAGAATCAAACTTCCTAATTTGTTTCCTACTTGATCTTCAGCTATACCCAGCTGTGTAACAGACTAGCAAGCAGACTCCACCATAAAGAAACTGTCTGTTCTTTGCATAAGCTGGGACTGATGATTCCTAATAAACCTGTGTTTTCAGTTGTACACCTTCAAATTCAAAAATGTGTAGCCAAGACTGCTGACTGTGATCCCATCACACAACAGTATGCTTGTGTTCTGCTGCTATGACATTTTATGTAGTTATGTCTTCTTGTCATAAGGAAAACTGAAAATGTAAAGTAAGCAAATGTTGCAGAGCTTTTACTCATTTTTTGCAGCACTCAAAACTCAAAATCCTCTGATTATATGGCGGTGAATTTAGGGATATTACAGACCACATGCAGACAAATACAGCCTAAAGTCAATCTTTGCAGCAGGTAAAGTCTTGATTTGCCCCTCAGACTTGAGGCTGCTGCAATTTATTCTCAAAGTTGTACATTTTTAACATAGATTTCGTAGCTCCAATTTGCAAAGAATCAAGCTCTATTTCCCAGAATATTTTCTACATACCTTTTCGCCATAGAAGGTAATTTTTCACCAGCTGTTTTTCTAGTTGTTTAGATTATCAGGCATCAATAAAGGTCATTTAAAAAAAAAAAAAAAAAAAGTTTGGGTATTTTTAATATCTTTATGCAAAAAGGCAATTTAAAAATGGGTTATATATTTATGGAAAACAACAGCTAATTCCTCCCCAGAATATATTTTAAGTCAGTAATATTAAACTTAAGAGGCAAAAGGCATTCCAAATTTACCATTTACCAAATTTACCAAAATTGAGGGTCTCACTGAAAAAGCTGAACTTATGGGCTCTGTTACAGATTGTTTAAGGATTTCAAAATTACTCTTACATCATACTGACTCTTAGCCACTAGCATAAGAAAAAAGGCAAAGAGAAATTAGATGGACGCTTTCAAATCTGGATGACCTGCAACTCCCAAAAATGATGTCCAGGATATAAATAAGCAGACACCACTTAGGTTAGACTTTACACAGCTCCAGCTTCAGTCAGCAGTAGCGATCTGTCTGGACCCTGGCCAGCATCAGGCTTGAAGCAGCGAAAAGCTGTTTTTGTTCTCAGTGCCTTTTGGGTCTTTTTTGCCAAATAAAGTTTGCACACACTACCAGACCTGCTTTTCTATTTATATCCCTGTTCAGACATTTATCGGTACCTTTGTGGACCTTTCAGAAAACACATACTTCATGGCAGACATTTTGCCAATGCACAGACTGCAGAGAAGCAAAGCTCGACAGCCCTGCTCCCTCAAACACACACCATGGGCCTCCCAGGTTAAGCAGCTGCCTTTCATTCCCATGAAAACTGAGCTGGAGAATGGGTAAGGGGAAGTGATATATCTCCATCTTAAATTTTGGTCTCTTTCAGTCTAGAAGCTGTGCACAGTGGAGTACATACTTAAACCTCCAAAGCAGGAGTTGCTCGTGCGCTGCTGTTTAGATGCAGCACCGGAGATCCTGCTTTGTAAAGTTACATCAACTATGAACACATTTTACTTTTGAAATGCTACAGTTTACAGGGTTAGAAATAATAAAATAGCAAGCCCAGCAGAGAGAATAGAGCTCATGTTTAAAGTACGACTTTTCCTCATCTAATGGGTAGATATTTATAATTTACTAACCCTGCAATGATAATGAGGATAACCTGACAAGGCAAATAAGCTCTCTGGCTTTCCAGCTTAGTCCTCTGTCACTTGGGTAAGTGAGCTGGTTTTCATTTTAAGTGAATATTCAATTCTCTTCATATTCTGCTCAGCAGAAAAAATTTAGTCCCCGTGAGTTCCTCAGCGGTCACTGTGTCAAGAGGGTCTTGGGGAGATACCTCCACACAGAGAGAACTGGGGCCTGAGGCACACATGGAGAACAGAAAGCATCTGCAAAGTGCTTGGGGACAGGGATTGCTAGGCCCCTGGCAGCATCCATGAGCAGGCTGGCAGGGTCATTTTTGCTCAGCTCCCTTTTGTATGGTGTCACTCACAGCACCAATTCCTCCTACATCTTGGAGACAGCTGCTCTGCTGGCAAGGCACAGCACTGCTTAAGGTGCTAAATGCTGTCTGGTCAGTCTGGAATTGCCTGGTCATCCAGGCTAATCATCATAGAATCATAGATTGGTTTGGTCTGGAAGGGACCTTAAAGCTCATCCAGTTCCAACTCCCTGCCACAGGCAGGGACACTTTCCACTAGACCAGGCTGCTCCAAGTCCTGTCCAACCCGGCCTTGAACACTGCCAGGGATGGGGCAGCCACAGCTTCTCGGGGCACCCTGTGCCAGTGCCACAACACCCTCACAGGGAAGAATTTCCCAAGCTCCACAACATACTAATTCAGTCGTGCTGCATTCCTTTCCTAAAGCTGGCTTGGTCTGCGGCAGCTTGGAGACAGCTGAAGGTTGCTTTAGTGCCTGCAGTTGCAACTATTTATCTTTCATCCTCTCGGTGGAAAAGATCTGTAGCTCTTCCCTTTTCACGTAAAAATCCACCAGATTTTTACATAAGAAATAGCCTAAAAACAGTGAAACACGTAAAGACTAAAGTAGGGTGAGTTGTGTTTTTTTTTTTTTTTGAGGGAGGTGGCAGGGGATCACAACACAGATTACACAGGCACAATTTCATCCTATGCCTGTATGCTATTATAAGGGATAATCTGGCTTTTTGCACAGATATATTAGAATCACTCAAAAAAAAAAAATCACACAATGTCTTGGTGTGAATACTATTTCCCTTGTATTTTAACAAAAAAAAATAAGCCTCTAGCCTCATCTAGACAATCCTGCTAAGACTTCCTTCTCACTGTGTCCAAGCAATCAACGTTCCTGTAATAATTAGTGTCTTGATATTAACTAAATCTCTAAGGTATCTTTGCATGGAGTTTTCATAGCATGGGCTGATTTATTTAATTGATGAATAGCTTTGTATGTGCTTATTTTTAATCCTACCCATTTATCTTATGAAGAATTGCTATGTTTTTAATTATTCCAAAGAAATAATACCAATATTTTTAATGATAATAATGAATGACATGGCTTTTAGCAAGCTTTTTTTGATGTTTGTAAAACAATACTCTTATTAGTCAAAATGAAATATTTGCTCGGTTAATACATAAGAGCTTGATTTTTTTAGCCTGATCTCATGTCAATACAATGAATCCATCAGGCTGAGTTTCTCTCTCAAATCCATGAATTTTTTTAAATCGTACTCGTATTTTAAAATCTGCCAAATACTCTTGAAGATCTGTATGTTCCTAGTTAAAGAATATGAAATACTACCAAAAAGAACCCCCATAGCATTTTACTTGCTCTTTTATCTTCTGTATCCAACTGTTGTATCATGTTGAGAATTTAAATTGGAAGGTCTTTGTACTGGGGAGGAGTTTTTTCCTATGAGGCAGAATGGCTTCACTGTCCACTGCTAAGGTTCCTTGTGCTAATGCACTACAAAGAATGGTTATTATTTAATGAATACCTGTCGTCTCCAGGATGGTTCACTGAGGTTATCATTGTCAGTTACATTTTCTAAGCTTACATTAAAAATCACAGAAATAACTATCCCCTTGCTCACTAAAGGGAACAGAAGACTTCACTGCTTAAGCAAAGAGCATGCATAAATACCATCCGTAGCTGCAGTCTCAAGAGTTCTTAGAAATAGCAGAGAATCCATCTCTGGATGCCTAGCCCTGAATCTTGGCCTGTGATCCAAAATTCGTTTTCAGGCCCTTAAATAGGCAGAGGAGTGTATAAAAGCCTTCATTATCTAGTCGCGTCACACAAGTCACTGGCTGCCAGGGGGATCCGTCAGTCCCGTGTCATTGGAGGTGAGTCTATTCTCTTTTGTCAAGTTCACAGACTACACAGGCTATTCTTTTGATAGTAGGCCTTCAGGTGTTTCTATTTTCACATCTGAAACTCTTCAGAAGAGTTCTGAAGACCCTCAGGAAATATTCAAACCATTCAAGTTTAAATATGAAGAGAGGCCCATCTGCTGCCCGCCATTCCCCCCATCTTTTCTCTTTTGATTCTTCCGGAAAAAAATAAAATGAGATTTGCATTTTCAAATTTTTCTGGACAAATGACTTATAGATTTGAGACTTACTGACTTAGTTAATACTTTACCAGTCTGATCAGTTAGTATTTTAGGTTATGAAATTAAATATTTTTTTTACATTCAGTGCTTCTTGGAAAATACCAAGAAAAAAGTTTATGAATTTCAATAGACTTTTTGAAAACCTTTTCCAAGTTATTCATCTGCTTCACTATTCACATCCTCCTTCCCAGACCACTGTAAGCAGTTGGTTGATCATTAAGGAAATCGTTAACCATGCAGCTGATATCTCTTTCATTAATCTCACAACACAGGATTTTCTGAACAAGCAATACACTTTATATCAGTTTTGCTTAAAAAAGTGAACAAGGATGGAGCACGCTTATTGTTGGAACTTTATCTCTCTGTTGCATGCATGCTACATACAACGAACTTTGAGCAAGAACTGAGGTCTTCTGAATACCACTGTGTACTGAAAACTGATAAAACCAGTATGGAAGCTCTTTCAGCCTGTGGAAAAGCATTAAGTAAATACTTCATTGTGAAAAAGCACTGCAAAATTTGCCTCAAGTTTTCAAAGACCTTGCATATTTGGGAGCTTTGCTGTCTTAGTTTCTGTTGTCTTGTTTCTTTTGTGTTCATACATATAAGCAGAGAACACAAAGTGTGTTTGGCTTAAACAGAATGGCAGCTAAGTTATTTCAATTCAAACATGAGGAGATTACAGTTTATTTGGTCTACTAAATTAAATCCCACTTAGGTTTTGCTTACTCTAAGCTTTGTATCTCACTGTACCTTCCCATAAAAGTTCTCAGGTGGAAATACAACTGTTATTTTCTAGGTATAAGAACTCTTTCCTGCCTCTTCCATTAAAAAAGACTGAAAAGCCATTTCATCAAAATCATTGTGCTGATAATCCCCTAAATTCCAATTTCAGTGGTCTTTATTGGTTGAAAAACTTACTCAAGCTTCACTTATTAATTATGTATGTAGGAACTGAGGACAGTGTCTTATGATCCATAATTACGAATCAAGTCTTATAGAAGAGTCTCTTCCTATATTGCTCTGGTATTCCCCCAGCAATGTACCTTTGTATCTCTAATATTAGTTTTTTATTGCCTTGGGGACTGCATATTATTAATAAAAATAATTCAAAACAATCTCAGAACAAACATTGACACTGCTGCAGTACCATCCCCACAGATACACTGCCATGGCTTCATTAGGCTAATGAGTGTCCTTATGATTGTTTTGATAAAGACTATATCCTCTTAACCTCAAGTGTTTGCACAAACATCTAACATGACAGGTCTGCAAAATATAATATTGCACTCAGATGTGGCACCCCCTACACACAAGAAAAGAGTGGTAAAAAGGTGGAGAAAAGTAACAGTCCTGCAGCCTGACGGGCTAGTTCACACTGGAATTGCTGGAAGAATAATTTTTCTGAACATAACCCAACCCAGCCACTTAGTCAAGCACGAAGCTGAACACACTATGATCTGTACTTGTACAGTCAGAAAAAGATTCCTGTTCCAAACTGTTCCCTGGAGGAGCATCCCAGTCTCTGCAGGCCACCTTAGAAACCTGAAAAAGACAAACTTACTAACAGGTTTTTAAGCTCAAACTTACAATAAGGTACTGTGAATGCTCTGACAAAATGTGCAAATGGACAGCTCAAGAATCTTTCAGCATGTTAGAGTGGCAGCTCTACATGCTGAGCATTTCAACAGGCAAGAAGTAGTTCAGAAGAGGTCAGCTAAAATGTCAGATGATGGAGGCATCTTCTTCAAACATATCAGCTTTCACACAACAGTGTACTGATCAGAATTAGTCTGCTTCCTTTCTCCAGGGAGTTTAAAATATTATGGCTCTTTAGAAATCTAGATGACCAACTCCTTCACTAGTCTAACAAGAAGTAAACACAGCAGTCCCTGCTGAAAATCAATTATAGTAGCTTGATGACAAACTAAAGCTGAATGAATATTTCTATTATTTTCATACATGATTTATTTTATTTGAGAATATTAGAGCCTTTGGATATGTGGAGAGAAAATGAATGCAAGTTTGATGTTATGTTTATATTCTAATTTTATCCTAATGATTGAAGGCATCTATGACTGCTTCAAACTAGAAAGCACATCTGAAACTTCCACATCTATGAAAAGCAAATCTAAAAACTGTCTGACTGAATGTTAGACACAGATCAATGACTTCTTTTTTAAAGCTTTGAATATTCATGAACATTTTCCAAAAACTGTTTAAAACCTTACGAAATAGTAACTTTAATCACAACATTAACACATTTATTTCAGTTCCCCATAATGATAAGAAAGTAGCAATTCTATCAAAGGATTTAGGATGTTTTTAAAAGAGAAGAAACGGAAATACTCCTGTACCCTGAAAGTAAAGATACTCTGATGCCACTCAGGATCAACGTATTCTTAGATAACAAAATACCAGCCAAGCATGAGATTTGCATCTTCACTTCAGATTTCTCACACATGAACTTCTTTCCACCTTATCAACGCAGCTACCAAAAGGCTTAGCAAATGCAGCCAGAGTGTAGTTTCTTACTGTAGTTCTGACTGAAAACTTAATTGTTTGTGTCCATGTCTAGCAGCAAGTCATGCCTGCAGACTCGTGATAAATTTAACTATAGAAAGGGAAAAAACTAGGGGATATATGCAAATAAAATATTAACCTACATCTGTAAGAATTAATGTGCCAAATTACATTACACATAATATGCATATAACTTAATTTCATTTATATTTTAAATCAAATGGCCTGATCAAAAGGAGAAATACTCTACCTGCACTTCAAGCAATACGGGTCAGTTTAAACATGCTTAATGTTACTGTGTCCTTAACAAATTCGTTTCTGTCATTTAGATCAAAGGCATGTATTTGCAGCATTTTCCACGCCTGCTCAATAGATACAGATACATTACTTTCATAAGAACCTGGTACTAATGCTATTGTAATTGCTCAGAAAATACTAAAATCACAGAATTTAATTCTGTGAAAGATTCTCTTTAATAAAATATTGCTTTTTTTCCCTTATGACTGTGTCATTATTTATTCTTTTCATGCAGTTTGTTTCAGAAGTTTCAAAGTGTTTTACAACAACAAATAAATCAATTAAAAGCCCAAAGATGACACTGCAGTAACATGAAAAGAAATATAATAAACTTAAATGCAAATTTCTAAATTATTCAAATTAGAAGTTTTTATAGGTATCCACAGTAATAAAAAGCCTTCAAAGGAAGAAAAAAAGCAGCAGAGGGTTTGAAGACTGATATTTAATATCTATAATTAGTTTAATAATTTGGTAATACTTTTGCCTCGCACAGAGGATAACGGCAGTTGCCTATAGAAATCACATATGCACTTGCTCAATACTCCATTTTTGCTTTAACTTCCTGTGCACCATTTTACAGATCCTTTATGTTGTATCTACTGAACACAGAAATATTTTGTGCTTTTATGATGCCTTTGATCTATAAATCTCAAAGTAACTTGAACAATCACAACATTCTGCAAAATGAAAATTATTTTTGCTTTATAACTGGCAAAACTGGTGCACCAGGTTCCTACCTTCAAACATTTCGCATGTTCCTGAATAAAAATTAGTGACCAGAAATGCAGAGGTGACAAATATCCACAATTTGCAGTGATGTATGTACGAGCTAAAAACCTCACTGTGTCAGCAGCACCAGAACAGCTGCACTTACTTAGGTTCTAAGGGATGAACCTGGAGTTCTTTGCTTTTGGTGCCTGAGTGCATAAAAGCTGGACTGCAAGATTTATTCCCCGATTACATATTATGGCACAGTATCTAGAAACCCATGTTATGAAGAATTCTTCTACCTCATTTGATGGCCTTTATTGTAATACAAGCTGAGAATCTCGCAGATGGCGTATTTGCCATCATTACCTTCTGTGACAGCATCCCAGTTTTACAGACTGAGGACCCAAGAACAATGGAATTAAGGCTGAATGTGGGACTTATCTAAATTCACCTGGAGCAAGATGATGCACTACCCCAGAGATAATGGAGGAATTAGCATAATGAGGCAAACAAATGCTTCAGAGTCATAACTTCCGCTCCAATGCCTCTTGCAATGCTTCCTTTGCTCTGTTGAGTACTAAAACCATCTTAGGGCTGCTGACAAACAGGTGATAAAGGAAAAGAATAAAATGCCCATTTCCTTTATGATCTCCACAGACATGAACTGGGGTACAGAAAAACAAAAACTGCCATTCTGGGTTAGGCTGAAATGGCTAAATCTGCCTCCAACTGCAACCAGTAACAGATGGTTAGGCGACACAGAAGAAACAAGGGAAGGCCAGACTGACCCTTCTCAGCAAACATTCACTGCTTCTGGCAGTCAGAACATTAAGGATTTCCTGAACTGCCTATCTGCCATGAAGTATCCATTCATCTGGCACCAAGTCCCACAATTTAATTTAGAATTTTATGAAAAAAAAAAAAAAAAAAAAAAAACAACAAAATAATCCTTTCGTTTGTTTTAGATCTGTTCCTAGAAAACAGACATGTAGGTTCTTTTCTTTCCTAAGTAAACTGTTGTTTATGGACACCTTTGTAATTACGTGTTTTTATTGATCCCTCTATTTCTTGTATCCTTGTGTCCTCTGTTTCTCAGAACAGGTACATCCTCACTTATTTAGTTACATCCATCTATAGTAAAACCTCTCATTATTCACAAACCTCTACCTCACCTTTAATCCAATCATTAAGCACCACAACTGATAATTACTATGATTAAGAAACAGTGACACTTGACTAAAAACATTTCCACTTATTTCACAATAGCTTAGTTTCCTAAAGGATATTTCAACGAGGAACACAGGAACTCCTAGTTCATCAGTGCTAAAGCTATTTCAGTAAACTGAGGTACCAAAGAACATTTCCATGCACAAGAATTTCTTTCTCTGGAGTTCATCAAACCATTAAAATCGCCCTTGCCACACCTTTGGCACAGGCAAGCTGGCACTCTCCAGGCAGTGCCATCTGTGATGCAGTGTGTTAGGTTAGGACTGTTCCCATGGGCAGTTTGGACGTAGTCCTCCTCTGGATTCTGAGAGTGTTCAATAGCGTGGCCAGATGCTGCCTGGTGTCTCCAGGGCTAGTGAACATGCCCTGGCACTGCTCAGTGTGCTAGCATAGGAAAAGCTCAAATCAACGAGGTTCTTCAAAGCAGAGCACAAGACATGATTTACCTTTCATGTCTACTCCCACTTACTAGAAGTGGTTCTATGTGATCAGCATATCCCCACACAAACCACCTTCCCCCCAGATTTTGGGTGTTCTTGATGGTATTGGAGCTCCTACATCCTTCTGTGGCCATCTAGGGCAAGCACATACTGTTCATAAACGTTTAACATAAACAGAGTGAACCACAAAGTAAGAGCAGTGTTCCTACATTTCAGTCTACTGTCAAAATAATATTTTCCTCAGTTCTATCCTTAAGGTACTGTACAGATTTTAAATTACAGCTGTTCTAAATTAAAACAAACTACTGAATCATAGTTTAGCTTAGGTGCTTATTCCTGTAACAAACTATATATTATTCTTCATTTTAAATTATTATAAAAAATGGTTTGTGTAATTTCTTCCAGGAAGGAGGTCATCAGACATAAGCTACTTCTACTTTGAACATTAAAACCTAAAAAACCCCACCCCCTCTCCTATGTGTTGCCTTTCCAAGCAACCGTTCATTAAAGATGCATTTTCGCATGGCGTAATTCCTTGCTCTTCCTTGCATAGTTAAGAACACCTAACTGATTATCCAGGGTTTCAGTTGTTTCCTTGAAATCACACAGCATCTCATGCAGTTGAATTGAACTGATGGCTTATTGAATAGCGAACTCTCATCTGACACTGTGCTTATTCTGATAAAACATAACTTTGCCAGGTTCCATTTAGGAAACCTAATCACCTTCTCATTGAAACTTGGGCTTTTATCCAATTTTTACGTATTAGCGTGTACTTTGCTCTTACTACATTTTCACACTTGCTCTTATGTTTCTTCCATGCCCATTGTTTTTTGTGGGGTTTAACTGCTGCACTGCTCTAGCTAGTTCAAAAAGCACCAATTCTGTTAAGCTTTGCTGAAGACCTGACTTGTTCAATTTAACTACAGGTGAGATGCATCTCATTAACTTCAGATAGCTACAACATAGTCATTTGAGTTTGCAGTCCTAGATCTGTGCTGGAGTTGGTGCAGTGAAAAATGCATTTCACAGGGCAGTATACTTCAGTCTAGTGCAATCACAAGAACCAGCTGAGATCCAGACTTTTAAACTGTAGCCATCTCAAATTAGCCAAGATAATTGTTTCACATATTTTTTTTAATACTACCTTCCTCATAAATACATGACAAGAGCTAATTTTTGATTGTCCTGAGAAACAACAGAGGAATAACACTTGAGAGAGCAATGTGTTGTATTTTGCCAAGTGATTAGCAGTCAGAGTGCCAACCTTCAAGTCCAAATCATCTTCAATTAGCATTACTCTAGAGTGGAAAATAAGGGCACAATTGTTCACAGAGGTAATTCTGTCTTTTTCAATGGTTTCTCCAGAACATACTATATACCCCATGAAAATTTTCCAGGAATTTAATTTATAGCATAGTTTAAAGCATGAAATTATCCTCCCTGATGAGTTACGATCAAATATGCTGTCAGCCTAAGACAGAATGAATCTGAACCAGCAGTGTGTTTCCTTGAGCCAGGAGGAAGAAAGTGGTAATCAGAGAGTGAGATTTGTGGTGTGCTCTGGTTCACTATGTTCATATTCAAATAATTTTCCTGTTGTGTGACTCAATTTACCCCTGTGTAGACTGAGTATTTGTATTTTCTGAGAAAGCAGCTGTGAACTTTTACAGCTCAGAACTATAATTTGCTTTCAAATACACAGGAATCTCTGTTGTTTCACATCTGGAACTGAAATTACAGTTCAGCCCTTGAGGTCCAAGTAAATAACTTGAGACTCTCGGTTGAAAAGGGCTAGGAAAGTGTGCATTAATATTTAAACTTGCATTGCATGGCATTTTCTGGGACATGTTTTCTATTCACTGACATTATCCAAACACACCACATTTCCTCTTTAGCAAGGTTTTACTGTGGGATTACCTTGATTGATGTGGATAACGGCATTGCTGTGAAGAGAAGTCTTTTGTGCATGCAGTCCAGTTCCTGTTAACAACTGTAATGATTAGGGATTTATACAACAGGTATTAACAGACCTTTCCTGATATTAACCATTTAGATCAGTAATTTGCTTTATATTTGTGCATGAAGGCTTTATGACCAAGTATTTGAAGAGGTTCTGCTTTATTTTTCTTGCTTGATTTATTGTTGGACAAGCTTAAAGTCTTTGCTCACCTTCTCATATTCGAGGAATTCAAACAGCCTGCAGGCTCAAGAAGGGTCAGTAGATTGTATCACACATTAAGGATGAATGTAAAATGAATTTCCACATTATTCTGTATGACTAAACCCCTTATCAGTAAAGTCATCAACTTTATTAAAATAAGTTGTAAAATTACATACACCACATCTAGTGGAAGGTGTCCCTACCCATAGCAGGGATATTGGAACTAGATGATTTTTAAGGTCCCTTTCAATCCAAACCATTCTGTGATTCCATGACCTTGGACATAATCCTCATCAGGGTCGCAAGACAACATTCACAGCTGAATGCGCTGTTCTCTGTTCAGTGCTGTGAACAGTACTGTGTGAGAGAAGGAAAGAAGCAGTCAAATAAAACAGAATCATCAGAGTTGGAAGGGACCTCTGGAGATCATCTAGTCCCACCCCCCTACACCTAGAGCAGGTTATGATTACATATAATTCAAACATTTAAATAAGTTTCTACCTTGAAGCTCAGCATACAACACTCCTCTCCTGTCCATCTTCTCACAAAAACCTCTGCTAAGGTTTAAATTTTTATTTCTGTCAAAGGGCTCAGAAACCTTTTACAGCATACTTGTCTTGGGGAAAATCTATGCCTATCTATTCCCTATTATCTACATATTTGAAAGTGAAATGATGCAGATATTTTTCTTCGTGAGGATAGAAATACCAGAGGATTAAAATTAGAGCAGTAGCATTAGGCTGAATATGTGTATTCACTTTGAGGCCTGTAGCTTCCAAAAAGCTCAGTGTTTGCATGATAAAAAGAATGATGTTCAAATGAGAAATTTTACATATAAATAGATTTCTTACAAATCACATATGTATATAGATTAAAAAGCATCCCAGAATCTTTATGGTTGTAAAACGTTTAGTTGTTGACCTCACTTCAATCTTCCTAGGAGAAACAGATGGCTGTAATTGAAATTATATGTGATTTTAAAGTTGTGCCTAATTTATGGATCTTGATACAGCCCTTTATTATTATACAATAAAAGAGGATTTCTTTCTTCTCCTCTTTCTTTTAGTTTTTAATTTTGATTTATGCCTTTTTTATTTTTTAAGTCTGAACACTGCCACCGGTAAGGGTACAATTTTGGCAGAAGCTTTTGCTCCCAAAAATCTACACTACGCCCTCCTCTGTCATTTTCGCGTACTGCTACCGGGTATCTCTATCTCTGCCCAGTGTCAGCCAGCATGGGAAAACTTGAGCTCTGCTATGAGCCAGGTCTGGGCCAAGCCACGCGGTGACTCCGGCAAAAGCCCAGTGAGAGTTGGTACTGCTGTCACCCAGCTCTCAGCCCTCCTCCTCTGCTGCACCCCTTGGCTGAGGGAAGCTGAATTTCTTGTGCTTCACCCAAGAACGCAAGGGGGAAGGGAACCCCTGCGCAATAAGGTATCACAGTCATGCTCATGAACACAGGAATGTTTAAAAACACTAGAAATCACTCATGATTAAATGCAGTGAAGAGACAGTCCAAAAATATGAAGGAATAAATAACATGAATGGAAGGGAATTAGAAGCTTTTCTAGGAAAATAATATGTATGTAAGAGCTATGTTGCAAAAATCTAAAGGAGCAGCAGCAATATTTCCATCAGGGCTTTTTCTATAAAATAAAAGATAGAGCATCAGAATGGCATTACACCACAACATCAAGGGGAGCAAGATCTGGCTGAACTCAGATGCTACCACTGTCTTACTATATAGCGTATTATTTCAGAAACAGGTTTTCTTACATAAAACCAGGGAAATATTCTCTGCAAATGCAGAACCAATATAACGTGCACAGTTTTAAGCAAAATAAAAAATTTGATTTTGTTTGGCAATTAACTGAAAATGGAGTTTTCTTTCACAATTTAAAGAACAATTAAATAAAGCATGATGGCACAATTCTCTTTAGATTCAGGTGATAAAACTACTTTTAATGTCATGTGACAAAAACACTTTCCCAGGGAATTAAATCTCCTCTGTCCCACTAACATTGACCTAAGCTCTATAGGATAAATAATCTCAACAGCAAAGCCCTGCTTGGCAATATCAAACAATCTTTTCTGGAAGCCTTCCCCATACCCTACTGAGCTAACACCATGGCAAATCTCAGGATCTACTGGATAAGATGAGGTTAAACCTTCAGAAATTAATTACTCTGCTGAGCATTTGCAAATAAGTACATACACAAAGACCAAAAAAAGAAGGCCTACCAAGTATGGGATGAAAAATAGTTAGCAGAATAACGTACATTTCTCAAAAATTGGAGATATATATTTGAACATTTAAGGAATTTTTTTTAGATAACCCTAATCATAGTAGGGAACCACTGAGATTTTGCATGACTCAGTATGCTATAAAAATTATTATATTTACAAGAAGCTAACCAGCTTTCTTCTACTTTCCTACTCAAAGAATGACAATAATCAAACCGATGTGTCCCTATGCACACATTATTAAGGCACAGTCAAAAGCTGCCTGAAGTGCTGTTCTGCTGCTCTCAAATGAATGCCCAAGCTGCTTCTCCCTTCAATTCTTCTGTAAGGGAGGAGAAGGGGTTGGGACCAATGGGAACAAAACAACTCAAAGAGGAAGCCCTTAAAATCTTCAAACTGCTTTAAGCCATTTTTCACCTGGTGCAAATGGGCAGAACAGTTCCAGGGCACCATGCAAAAAACCCTAAAGCATCAATGAAGCACCAGCTCTGGTGCGAGGAGCTGCACATTCACAAGGATGTTTTCCCCTACAACATTGCCTTTTTCAAGGTAACTAGATGAATTCCTTAGGGAGTTATTATCGGATTTCTTCAGCAAGTGTAAGCAAGTGGCTTGTGGCTTCAGGTGAGAAGCCACCCACCTGAAAAGGCTGGGGAAATTATGCTAGAACAAGATTTAAACTAACTGTCATACTGTCATGTTAAATTAACAGACCAAAGTGAGTGAGATGTCAATGTTAAACAGCACAGTTCAGAAGCTTTTCTAAAAAGTAAAACTGCTTTTATTTTCAGGAATTTAAGAACATAGTTTTGAATTTACTGGTTTTGTAGTACTGGTTTTGTAGTTTAAGCACTTCTCTGCACTCATGTTTTTAAACCTGAATACTGCATTCAAACTTGATACAACATAGCAAGCTGATAAAAATTTTCCAGTGGCCACTTTTGAGGAACCAAATGGAATTGTTTTTCTTTGAGTTCCTTCTGCCACTGATAAAATCACAACCTCTCCATTTGAGAATCCCTCTCATGATTCTTCAGACACTCAGTATTCTAAATTCCTACCTTACCAAAATCATGATAGTCCATTGACTTCAATGCACTGCATTAGATAACTTACTAGGTAACATTTTGCAATGACTTATTTCAGCAAAGGGATAGATAAAATACCAATGCCTCTGTACCACCAATTCTATCATTGTCTTTAGTGATCAAGTTTAAGTTCAAGAATATTTCAGAAGCCAGTTCTCCTGACAAGAATATTTAAGAGATGCAGTGTGCCCACTTACTGCAGTTGAAAGCAAAAATAGCATCTGGATACCTAAGTGGAGTACAGAATTCTGCAACAATTAAAATTTCAGCATGCTAAACTTAGAATAATGCAGAATAATGTCATTTTCATGACCAAAAAAGGTTTCCCCATACATTTCAAATATATTAAATTCTTAGACTGGAAGTTACATTTATTTTCCTTTCTAAACTCAAGGCAAGTCCACAGAAAAATTCACATTTTTGGTTGAACAGAAGTGCTATTCACACACATTACCTAATCAGTGGAGACCTACAGGCCTTCTCTTTTAAAACATGACAGGTTCCTAGTATCACACTACAAGCTGCAATTAGCAGTAAGCATCTGTGATTGTAAGATACAGAATAACTGATAATGTATGATGAGACTCATATGACAGCAAAAGTAAACATGTTTTGTTTGTAACAGGGATGGCTGAATCATATGATGTGATATTTTCCCCGGGCTCTGATCCTTTTCTCTTGGTTATCTTAATGCTTGAGCGGATTTCTATCAGAATTACAGGAAGAAACTCCAAGCCTACACTGGTTCTGGCTATGACCCTTTCCTTTTTTGCCAGGTTCTGATGTTCCTTCTGCAAGGATCCCAATTACATCATACT
Organism: Amazona ochrocephala; assembly: GCA_039720435.1. Taxonomy (NCBI): domain Eukaryota; kingdom Metazoa; phylum Chordata; class Aves; order Psittaciformes; family Psittacidae; genus Amazona; species Amazona ochrocephala. The sequence goes on from CM077879.1 coordinate 73,065,306, forward strand.
CCCCACTATAGGACACATGAAAATGTGGTGAAATTTGATAGGACAGATGCCTACATCTTCACCCATGTGAAGTGATGCTCTTGCTTCAACCTGGTAAGAACTCTCCTGACTGACCACACACTTGTATCTTTGTACACTAGATTTTGGAATAAAAGGCAAAACCCATCTTCCAGGTTAGGGTTAATTATTTTAAAACTAAATACTTCTTCCTCCAAAAATAGTTATGGAGTGTCTTGGGTTCAGCAGTAGCAGCCACTTTTTCTCCTTCTTAGTAGCTGGGGCAGTGCTGTGTTTTTGACTTTCAGCCTGGGAACAGCACTGATAACACTGTTGTTTTTAGTTACTGCTCAAATGTTTAGTCTGACCAAGGACTTTCTGAGACTCATGCTCTGCCAGGGAGGAGGGGAAGCTGGGAGGAAGCAGAGACAGGACACCTGACTCAGCCTAGCCAAAGAGGTATTCTATGCCACAGTACGTCATGCCCAGGATGCAAAAACTGTAGGCAGGGACACAGAAGAGTGGGTTCACTGCTCGGTCAGGCTTGGTATTGGTTGGCGGGTGGTAAGTGGTTGTATTCTCTTCCCTTGTTATTTCCCTTATCATTATTATTATTGGTGGTAGCAGCAGTGGTTTGTGTTATACCTTAGTTACTGGACTGTACTTATCTCAACCTGTGGGAGTTACATTCTTTCGATTCTCCTCCCCATCCCTCTGGGAGTGGGGAGGGGAAGAAGTGGGGAAGAGTGAGAGCAACCGCGTAAGTTACGGCTGGGCTTAAACCACGACATGGAGCAATCACACTGAGTAATTTCCACCAAATAACAAAAAAGACACAAAAGCCTCAATCATGCCTATGATTAGTTCATAGAACCACAGAACAATTTAAATAAGAAAAGACCTGTAAGATCATTGAATTCAACTGTTAACCAAGCACTGCCAAGCCCACCACTAAGCCATGTCCGTGAGTGTCACATATGCATGTCTTTTAAATATCTCCAGGGTTGGTGACTCAGCCACTTCCCTGGGCACCCTGTTCCAATGCTTGATAAGCTCTTTGGTGAAGAATTTTTTCCTAATATCCAATCCAAACCTCCACTGGTGAAACTTGAGGTTGTTTCCTCTTGTCATATTGCTTGCTACCTGGTAAGAAACCGACACCCACACTACAACCTCTTTTCAGGTATTTGTAGGGAGCAATTTACTAATTTCAAAGTGCCTGTTCTCAATTTTCCACAATATTTTTAAAATTTTTAGTTTTACAATATTTTTCATGAAAAGGAGCTTTTTCACTTGCGTGCAGCAACTGGAATGGACTATCAGAGAATGGGCTGTCAGAGGCTCAGACTGAATATAATCTCTCTCTGAAACAAAACAAGCATTTAGGAAAATACACCCAAAGTAATAAAGTACTGTGAGCTGGGTCCCTCTTGGTCTCTCTTTTTTGCTATTAAGAACTTAAATATTCATTAATACAGGAACCCGGGCACCCCCAGAGAGCGCACTAAGCAGGAGACTCCAGAGTTACTTTCTGCATTGCTGACCAAAACAGATGCTTAAGCATTTTATACAGAGTGGAGCTGTTCCAACTGAAAAGCATGACATTCTGTAATAACATATAGCTCCATAGTTTGGACATTTTCTTCTAAGTTAGGGGGAAAACATACATCATGTTAAAATCAGTAGAGATTTGGACTGTTTCTGATCCAACATGTAGAAGAAAACCACAGCACCTCTTTTGTGATAGCAGCTACATCCCCCTGTAAATCTACATTTTGCTTTCATCTAAAATGCCTGAAAATGCATTTTTGGTTGGATTGAGCATGTTGCTCTGATTTGCTGGAAAAAAAGGAGAAAGAGCAAGGAGCGATCTGTTTCTTGTCAAATGGAACCATTTTAATTTATTTATTTTTAAGTCAGTCACTGAACTGACAGATCAATTTCTTGTGTAGCCCAAGTGCTGATCGCCTGCCCTGACGTCAAAGCAAGCTCCACAGATGTAGACAAAATCTGGCCTTTGCCTTTTTGAGCACAGCCCCCATGAGCTGTGGAGTACGGTTCCTACTGCAGGCTCTGCAGGTTCCATGTCAGCAAATACTAGTGAGGAAACTAAAAGAGAGAAGCTTTATAGAGATTAAGAGATTACTGTTTCTCTGTAAGGTATAATTAAAAGAGAAGGAAGCTTAATTTCTCTAATTCCTAAACCTTAATAAATCAGAGTAAAACATCTTGTATTTTTATTTGCATAAAAGTAAGCATTAATATGTGTTTCACAAAGCACTGTATCACTACACATGTATTCCAACAGCAACAAAAAAAATGTTTCTATTAACAAACACCTGCTGAGATAAGCACTTTGCACTATACTAATTCATACTGATATCTATTATACATTTCATTTTATAATTTCATCTAACTTCCTAATCAGTAATTATACACCAGTTAACAAGAGAAAGCTATATAATAAAGAAGTAGACTTGTGGCAATTTTCTCCAACTGAAAGCAAAACAGATACCTGGAGCAGATTCACTTCTTTGCCATTTTTACTGTGATGAGTATTCACCTAAAAAGAATTACTGCTAGATACTTCCTGATTGTAAGTAACAAGAATTTTCTGCCTGCTATTTAAATTCCATATCATTAAGTGGCCAAAATTGGAATTCCTGTTTCTGGAGAGCACATGGATGATTTCTGGATCAAGCTTCTCTGAACATATCACGTTTAATAAAAGGAAGGAAGAGAAGTAGCACCAGCAATACAAAGAAGCCCCTATGCATAGGGATACCATGAGGAGGTGGCATACAATGTGGCAGACTGGTCCAGATCTCTGGAAGGTTTTTGGAAAACCATCAACGTGTATACTTGGAAAAAGCCACTTCCTATCACTCCTGAAGCAACACAGCATTTGCCCATTCCATTAACAACGCATTTGAATACAATTTATTCCATTTGAATGGAAAGACAAATTATACAGAAATAGACAAAACAAATCAAACCATCACTAATTCTTCTCTTTGGAACCGGCCGAGTACTTCACCGTTCCTCACCTATTCTTAAATTTGAATTTGGTTAGCAGTGTATCTGGCACTAGAAAAGTTGCTCTTTTTGCACCCCTAAAGTGGAAGAATTATCAAGAATAAAACCATCAGGAATCCTTAGCAAGAAAGCAAAACTTGATCCAGCCACAGAGTCTGAAATTTGCATCTAGGTGTAGGTTTGATTTCTGAGAAACTGGGGAGGTATGAACACGACTTTCTATTTTAGATCCACTGCTTAGATACAGAGGGAGTTTTAAGAGTTCCCTGGCAGAAGAGGCAGGCAACAGGAAACCTCTAGACTGCCCCTTATCTCCCTGACCCTGCACTTTCTTGCAAAGAACAGGACCTATGGTATTATTTATCTCCTACCCCAAAGCCATTTGTCCTGTTTGTTTCAATCATAAAAATATTTAGGCAACTCTAGTCTCCACAAACAAACAAACTCTCCCCAGGAAGAGGAAACACAAACTGATACCAAGCACTGACACAGCAACTTCCCTGCTTTCTACGGTTTTCCCTTGGGCCACTCTCACTCTTACTCATCATGCTCCTCTTGCACCATCTAATTATTCCATCTACCCATCTATCTTCTTCCTCTTCCTTTATGCACCATGTCATTTCCCTTTATGGTCTCTCTTCTCACCTCTTGAAGACTAAAAAAATCCCCTAGAAATCCCACAAACATATTTTAAAAACTTAAACTAGCCCAGAAAAACGCCTTTCCTTTGAGCTAAAGAACTAAAAAAGAAACTATGGAAAACAAAGTCCAAGTGTACTGGTATAATACCTGCAATCAGTGTATTTAGCATTCTTTTTTATTCCATCCCCTTCTTCATACTCTTTACACTGTTCAGTTGGATGCTATCACTTTGTATTCATATGGTATGTGGGCAGTTACTGTTGCCTAAATATTCATAAAACAATTTCACTGCTTAAATACATTAGCAAGCATATTGTGTAAAACATATCTTTTGACCTTGATCTCCATCCCTGTGTTAACCTCACCTTTTGCTTATCCTTACATGAAAATATACTTCTAAAAAATTCAAGAAGATGTGAGACTGAAGAGATGTCTCCACAAAGGATATAAATCGATTTATGTCATTCAACTGCAGGGTTCAATTTCATGGTAAATTCAAATTCTATAATAAAGAATGCTAAATTCTATACTTTTTTCACTTCCTGCTTCCATCAGTAATAAAAATCTGTTTTTCATAACAAGAAATTACAAACAAAGCACATTCACAGAAAAGTAATTTTATCTACAGTGAAAAACACTGGTTACAAAAGAAAAAAACCCAAACCAACACATCGCATTTAGGGAAAAAGCAAATCAACCAAGGTCCTTGCACGACATTCCTATACTTAGGTTAGGACATCTTCATTCAGTTACAGCAATTCCCTATGCTCCTATAACAGCAAAATTCAAATAACTAAATAACCACATGTAGAGGATATTCTGGCACACATATGTAAAGAACAGACCAAAAATTCCTTTTGCCTGAAGTCCAGCTGGTACCAGCCTCAGAGGATCAATTCAACATTGAAGGCTAATGGACTACGTCAGGCATTGGGTGACAGGAACACTTGGCCTTGGGTGCAGAGCCCATGGACAGTGCTCTGGCGCTTAGTGCAGCTAATGGTGGAGCTCTAGCAATCGAGTAAAATCAGCGGGAAACCCATCAGATGGGCAGTTAATAGCAAAACCCATAGATAGCAGCAATGAAGCAAAAGTAGCAGGGGATGAGAACAAACAAAAGATGCTAAGACTGCAAAGAAACAGAAAAAAAGTGGCAACAGGCAAGAGCAGTTCGAGACAAACTGACAAACCTAAACCTGCAGCACACTAGCAGCAACACAAAGCACAGGTGGCTTTCCACACTATAAAGACAGGCAGGAGCTAGCAACAGATTTCAAACACTTGGTTATAAAATGAAATTCATTAGGCAAATAGAAATCCTCTTTTGGAAGGAGACTTTTTTACTTTAATTGCCTGTTTCTTATTTGTCCTCGTGCTATCAGATGTAGATTGAACATTTTCAAAATCATTCTAATCAATGTGACAGAATGACGACCAAGCTGGTGAGCAGATCTGGCTTGTTCAGCAAAAATATGTTAGAGTTTACTAATAAGTAACATCCAGGGGAGAAGTATGAGTTCACATAAAACTCTGTCTTAATCAAGAGGTGGCACATATTACTTCTTTCAAAATAAGAGATATTGTCCTTGTTTTTTGAATTACACCCCAGGATGAGGTATTTAGCTGCCTCCATGAAACAAGCAACAAACCAGGAGAGCACTCATCCAGCCTACTGTCCTGGGTTCAGCAGTAGCAGTAATTTTTCTCCTTCTTAGTAGCTGGGGCAGTGCTGTGTTTTTGACTTTCAGCCTGGGAACAGCACTGATAACACTGATGTTTTTAGTTACTGCTCAAATGTTTAGTCTGACCAAGGACTTTCTGAGACTCATGCTCTGCCAGGGAGGAGGGGAAGCCGGGAGGAAGCAGAGACAGGACATCTGACTCAAACTAGCCAAAGAGGTATTCCATACCACAGCACATCATGCCCAGTATATAAACTGGGGGCAGTTACCCAGAAGGGCTAGATAACTGCTCGGTCGGGCTTGGTATTGGTTGGTGGGTGGTAAGTGGTCGTATTCTCTTCCCTTGTTATTTCCCTTATCATTATTATTATTGGTGGTAGCAGTAGTGGTTTGTGTTATACCTTGGTTACTGGACTGTTCTTATCTTAACCCATGGGAGTTACATTCTTTCGATTCTCCTCCCCATCGCCCCAGGAGTTGGAGGGAGGAAGGATGGGGGGAGGGAGCTAATGAACTGTGTGGCTGATTTATGGCTGGGCCTAAACCATGACACCTACCTGAATTATTTCCTGTGGTAGGAGAACTCAGCTCCACCTGTTGAGTTCCTACCTGTCAGCTACGAGATAGGTTACCATACCCATCAGGGCATTCCCATTCTCTCCATGGAGGCTATGAAATTATTAGAGGACGATGCTAAACTGGAGAATTCTGTAGTGTATTGGCCACCTTAGGTGAAAAGGGAACTTCAACTCCCTGTTCCAAAAGCTGACATAAGAGCTGAAGATTTCCTTAGCACAGAAACTGGAGCCCTCAGGTGAATACAAACCATTAAACCTCATGCTCACATGTATTTTTCTCTCTGCCCCACTGAATCACAAATTATTTTCTTTCTAAAATAACCAAGACATAGGAGGCCAAGGAAACTTCCTTGTACACAAGAAGAGATTCTGAGTCAGTTCAGACCTCAGGTAGTGTGGGTGAATGCTTTAACTCTACAGCAAGTATATACACAGAGAGACCTTCGTATCAGCAGCAGCCTTTTAGTTCACTGCCTTAAATGCAAGAAACTATTGCTTTTTTTAAAAATTGACCTCTATATAAAGTATTCTTGAGACAAGTCAGTTAGGCAGAGATTGAGGAAAGGGTGTAGTGCTCTCTTTCTTTCCCATACCTTTCCATCTCCTCTGCAAGGTATGGTAAAGGTAGCTATTCCATTCTGTACAAACGTAACAGCCAGGGTCAACCTCTCCTGAAGCCATGATAAGAGATAGCCAAAATAAAGCAGAGATGGTGCTAATGCTGGCTTTCAACTTGAGCCTTTGCATTTTCTCCCTCTGTATCTGAACAGATCAGTCAGTCTGATGGCAGAGACTTGAACAAGCATCTGGGATCTGGAAGACATTACTCCTATATGACCAAATTTGCCAATCACCTTAAAAGTGCCAAATTGCCTTAAATCTTTACAGAAATTCTGTAAGGTTCTACCATCATTTGCAGCTAGATTCGATAAGGAGGTCTCTAATCAGTCAAGCTGCCTGAATGCAAAATTGATCACAGCAGCACAAGTTCAGGGAGCATCTTAATCAGAATTTAGTTTATTTCCTTGAATTTTTTCTGGACCTTAGGATAACAGGGATTGGTTTAAGATTCTGAGCTCTTCCACTGGGCACAACAGTATATTTGAGAACACAGAGCAAATATCACTTCTGCATATTCCAGCATCATCAGTGCCCCACGGGAATTCAGAGGGCATTGCCAGGCAGCCTGGTCCATGGTCCTCCTTTGAGGAAGAAGGATTAAAAAAAAAACCCCAGATTCTACACCTAACTATGTCAGGTTGACACTGCACAAGCTGCCCAGAGAAGCTGTGGCTGCCCCATCCCTGGCAGTGTTAAAGGCCAGGTAGGACAGGACTTGGAGCAACCGGGTCTAGTGGAAGGTGCCCCTGCCTGGGGCAGGGGGGCTGGAACTGGATGACCTTTGAGGTCTCTGCCAACCCAAACTAGTCTGTGACTCTATTACTATTATACCCAGATTCTTTCTGGGTGAACTGCAGTACTTCACTACATAGGTTATGCACCCTGCAATTCTTCGAATGGTTATTAAATACAGATATTCCACTGGCTATTTCAAAAGAATACAACCCTATTAATAGTGGCTATTCTTTAACAAAATGCCAAGAAATGTGATTAAAGAGAATTTCACTGTGGCATCAGCTCTGTTAAAAAAAGGGGGATGGGGGGAAATGCTATGAGTTCAGAAGCAAAACACTGTTATTATTCTGAAGCGGGAATGACATCCTTGTATTAACACAGTATGAAATCATGGTAGCAATTTTCATGCTGTATTATTTTGTTTTTGTCAGGTCACTGATTTTCAATTTCATCAATACTATATAAAACTAAGGAAGATAATAGAATAAAAACATCCATTTGGAGTCCACTACTGAAGCAAGTGAATTCACAGAAGCAAGTATTGCTTCTGTGAATTTAAACCAACCAATCCACCCACAGAAAATACAGGTTATTCTCACCCTGGAATAACAAATAAAATCAAATCAGAGGTTACAGAAAAGGCAATTTACCCAAGTAAACCTGATACAATTCTGTTTGTTAGTATAGTTTTCAAGTTGATAATTACCTTCCTCTAACAAAGAAGAGCAAAGTAACCAGAGAAGTACAAAGCAAAAAGCAGCAGTGGGCTTTGTTTACACTCATCTGGACACATGGTTTTAGGCTTTTCCCAAACACTATTCATTTATAGTGAAATTACCACTCAAATTATCCCAGATTTAGCTTAATGATTATAATCTTTCAGCTGTCTCTCTGTGTTTTAAGTGTATCATTTCAACTGATCTGACGTCTCCTAAACCACACGTTACGGCAAAATAGAGAACTAGGAGAGACAAAAGCACTATATTCAAAGTACACCTGCCAACTCACCACTGTGATGGTCCCACTTCAAGAAGAAAAGCTCACAGAACTGCACCTGGGTGGCAGAGAGCCCCTAGAGATCCACCTCTCCTTTTAGAGGCATTTGTGGGGTTCTCTGCCTGGAGAAGGGAAAACTGGAGAACAAACAGAAAGCAGCTATCACTTACAAAAGATCCTAACAAGTTTGCAGTTGGGCAGCTTGACTGTGAAGTGTGTCAGTATCTGCTTTTCTAACTCATGACTGCTCCACCAGGCTCTAAACCCGAGCACCTCACCAGAACCTCTGCATACAGCCTCAGCCCAAACAAGAGAACCTTTCCTACGAAGAAGCCACTAAACTTCCAGGTTTCATCTCATGCTTATGCCTATGCAAGATCAGAGATAGCTTTTCAAGAAGAAATATGCAACTGCTTTTCACAGAAGTGACTGGAACCCTCTGCAAACTTTCTGCAGTGGATGATAAGGGTAGCAGGGAGATGGATGCAGCTAGTCCTCCTCCTTTTGTTCTCCATTTGTAGCCATGGCAGGCATGTCCCTCAGTGATTCTGAGTCCCTTGGGAAGCCTACCTGCTGCTCTCATTCCCCTGTATTCTTGTTGATGTACCGAGAAGCCCCAAGTAGTTTGTCTGAAAGGGACCTAAACCTCAGTCCTGCCAAACCCTAACTCAGATGGGTGAGGAAGGAGGCCATACTGCACAACACCCAAGCTCTTGCAAGGGTGTCTTGTGTCTGCTTTCCCTGTAATAGTTTAAAGATGGACAATTGCTGCGATTTTCTTTGCTATCCTACCAACACCAGCAGTCACAAATTTCCCTATGAAAATACTGCAGATTAAATTGGACCTTCTATGATTTTTTTATAAAACTGGATCCTTCCCATCTCTATTAGAAAATAATTAGTCCTTCTCCAGCACCGAATGATTAAAATGTAACTAACACCACACTTCTTTCATATGATCAATGTTGGTACAATGAATAGCACATGAATTAGTAATGTCTAGGCACTTTTTCTAATTGTTTCCTAATGTTCTGTTATTATATATTCATTTGATATTCACTGTAATGCTAGTGATCACCATTTTTTAATTTGTTCCAGGAAACCCACACATTTTGTCTTTGCTTTCTGCAAAAAAAAGAATTAAAAGAATGAAATAAGGTCACCTGATTTTCCTTTCAAAAAGTTTCACAGTCACCCACGGATGTGGCATTTGCTTAAAAAAGCCCCACACAACACTGCACAGGTTAAGTGCTCACTTGGGGAATCAGATCTCTTGAACAGGATGGTCAGTCACTGCTCAGAGGGCAGCAGGAGTCTCCATTTCAAGCAGCAGCACCTTCAGCTGAATTGGGTTAGAACCCCCAGACTGCTGTTTTATTCATCTCTTATAATCCAAATGGCTGCTGGTCCTGCGTAACCGCTCCAAAACAGGCATCACTATAATGTCACTAAGGGAGATGAAATGAACACATACTACTACTTGTAAAAACGCAGATATATACTACCCAGCGTTATGATGACCTGCCCCCTAAATGTTCTTGGATTACATTTTTTTTTTCTTCTATTTGAGTCAAAATAAAAAAATCAACTTCCATTCCAATGCATTTGTTCACAGGAGTGTATGTCCCTGGAAACTGATATTTTTCTCACTCCCATGGTGTCCAAATTTTGCAGGTTGCATCAGACTTTTTATTACAAGGTTCCTCTATTTACCTGTTCTTTGACTGGGAGATACCATGACAAGGAAATACAATTGTTCATGGATCACAAACTTGATTTTAAACAAACCAAAATATTCTAATCACTGTTACTATCCATACACTTAAAAGAAAAAAGAAATAAATGCATCGCATAGAAACACATTCTGTATAAGCAGGCACCTGAATGTGATGGAAGTAACAAATGTCATATTCATAGTAGTTTGTACAAGTACTGGTTTTGTTTGTTATTAGGCTTTGTTTGGCTTGGTCATAACTCCCAGCACAAAATCAACTAAGACAGATCACTCGAGAGAATACTGCAGGCTATTTTCTTATTAAACACAAAGAAAAAAACCCACATTTTCTGGCTATTAGCACTCTGTGAAAAAAGCTTACAAAATAGAAAACATGATACAGGATGACTCCAGGCTTAGTTTTGTGCCCTCACCCATATCTTCAAAACATCTTCTCATACAAAACAAAAAAAGTACTTCACATCAATATTTTATTGAAATTCTTTCAGAAAAGACATATACATTACATTTGCAAGATGAGATGCAGACTATTTTAGTTGCAGGGGAGAGCAATATGTTGGATAATAGCTGACATTTGACTCCCAGGGTTTTTCTTTCATGAATCAAAATTCATTTAGAGACAGAAAAGTAGAAGAAATCAATAGAAACATTCTGTATTCTAGTTATGGAACATAGAGATAACCCTAAGTCAACATTAATGATGCTGGCCTGGATAAACATTGACAAAGACAAAGGGATGACTTTAAATAATATACTTCAACCAGCAGGTATCAACAAGCTGTGTTAATGGAGATTGCTGACATGCCTTATGATGGTTTTAATTTATTCAGTGTGTAGAAACGATCAGTGGCATCCAGTTGAGAGCTGTAAGCTGATGTGATTAGGACAAAATTTTTCAAACTACATGACAAACGTCTGTCTCCTCCTTTCCTCTAACAGCTTGGAAAATCTCTTTCAAATACATAACATTTACTTACTGGCTCACCCCAGCTCTGTGCCAGTGGCCGAAGGTGGTTTTATTTTTATTTTCCTTATTGGCAATGAACACTGAAAGTACACTACCAAATGCACATATTCTACGCGTTAATAAATCAGGTAAAGTCCATAAAATAAGCAGAACAAAGGCCTTGTATTTCCTGATTATCCAAAATATGGCTGCTATTGGAAGGAACTGTTTATGTTCAAAGAGTGAAACATCAAAACAGGAGAGAGGGATAAGGCCAAAAGCTGTCTGCTCCATACAGGCACAATTAAGCCCATCTTCCCCTCAGCTCAGAAAGCGAACTGTCAGGTATGACTGACCCAATCAAAAGGGTAAAGCAAAAGGAGGTGATAAAACTATGTTTAACAGACACAGGTCCAACAGAAACAAAGAAACAGTATCAAGAGCAATGAAGGTAAAGACCAAGATGCATTCAAAATTATTCTGTCAAATATTAATTGTAGGAACACCTATTCTTCAGTTTTGGTATTTAAACATTCTGTTTCTGAAAGCCAAGAAATCTAAGCCAGCTTTTAATTAGTGTCTTGGGTTCAGCAGTAGCAGTCATTTTTCTCCTTTTTGGTAGCTGGTGCAGCACTGTGTTTTTTGATTTTGGGCCTGGGAACAGCGCTGATAACACCAGTGTTTTCAGTTACTGCTTAGAATGTTTAGGCTGGCCAAGGACTTTCTGAGCCTCATGCTCTGCCAGGGAGGGGGGGAAGCCGGGAGGAAGGAGAGACAGGACACCTGACCCAGACTAACCAAAGAGGTTATTCCATACCACAGCACGTCATGTCCAGGATGTAAAAAAGGAGAGCAGAGACCTGGAAGGGTGGGGGTGCACTGTGGGGGGTGCACTGCTTGGTCGGGCTGGGTGGTGAGCAATTGTATCCTTTCCTTGTATTTGCCTTGTCATTATTATTACTGGTGGGGGGTGCACTGTTTGGTTGGGCTGGGGACTGGTGGTGAGCAGTTGTATTCTCTTCCCTTGTATTTCGCTTGTCATTATTATTATTGGTGGTAGCAGTAGTGATTTGTGTTATACCTTAGTTACTAAACTGTTCTTATCTCAACCTGTGGGAGTTGCATTCTTTTGATTCTCCTCCCCATCCCCCTGGGACTGGGGAAGAAAGACTGGGGAGTGAGTGATAGAGCAACTGTGTGAGTCTATAGAGACTTAAACCATGACAATTAGACAGTAAATTAAAACAACAGCAAAAAATCTATTTCTATTCTCTTCTATTTGAAGGACATGATTTTCATTAAACTGTTGACTGTTTGGATACCAACATGTAATTTTTCCCTGATTCAACCAGCTGCTTCAAATAAAGCCATTCTTGAGATCTCCCAGCTAAAGCTTTCGAACAGCTACTTAGTTTTTAGTTTATTCAAAACCAATTCCATTTTATTACTCTAAATGAACACACATATTGCAAAGGAAGCTGTCGGGCATAGCTGTAAGTACACAATTCAGGATTCTGCAATATATATCTTATTTCCTAAAAGCCAGAATAAATCAGAGGTTAATAGTGAATCATCTGTAAGAGGCGGCAAAAAAGCCATTACACGGTGTGTGACAACTATGCAAAATTAATTACAAGTTTCAGTCAGTGTCACAAAGGCAAAAATAAACAAACATTTTGGGTCCTCCTTTTTATTTATTGAGTCTTCAAGTACTCCTTAGCAAGTGTAGCTAACAAGGCCGCAGCTCCTACCCTTCTGAGAATTTCAGATTTCATTATATATTTTTAAAAAGCATATCTACCACTCATAAAGACAAGCTTAAATATGCAATTTTAATGTACCCCAAAGACACAAGTGGGAATGCAAAGAAAAAAATAAAAAAGATCTTTTAGACTCTTCTTTATTTCCTATTTTAAGCAAAACTCCTGATTCTTGTACATCTAACATAAGCAATGCTTTAAATTCAAAATGTCAAAGAAAAATCTCTGCCAGCAGGATCAACACAATAAGAATAAGAAATAAAAAATGTCCAGACAAAGAAAAGTGCCTTCTCTCCCCTTAGTTTGATTCTCACTAAGAAATCAAAATATGCTTATTACTCTCTACTGGGAAATACATATCAATTCCACCTTTATTTTATGAATATTTACTTAGCTGAATACCTAATGCTGCTAATCCATATTTTATGAATATGCGTACACACACACAAGTGCTACAAGGAAATTGTTTCCCTTATAACACAAAAGAAATTTTTCTCCTAGTGAGCATATGGGTTTTTTTGAACAGGGAGGGCGAATAAGCCCTGTCACCAGCCAAAAATCTACTTGAATCTGGAGAAGTTAAGACTGTTTGCAAGCCATGGATTATCTTTTGTTTTCATAGCATACCTTTTGAGGCAGAAAAAGAGAGAACCATTTCCTTTTGTCCTTCATTGTACCCTTACCTATGTTATCTTTAGTGAATAGTAATACATTACATAAAGAGAACTTAATTATTTCCAGGAGAATAAGCAGCAAAAAGCCTCAATGACTAAGGAGAAAAACACTTTCCTATATACCACCCCATTGTGATATTTTTATATCAGCTATTTTACTTTGCAAGGGTGCAGAGAGAAGCATCAGGAGCATTTTCTGCTCTCATAGGAGAGAATAACTCAATATATGTGTTTCAGAAACCATTTCTCATGATCTTTCAATTCTATTTATTTCAAATACTACCGCCTCAAGAGTAATAAATATATAACTGCCTGGGGACAAAACAAAGTGTTTAATCTTGATGCAAGAGGTTGCACAGTTGTTAAACAAGAGAATCTCAAAATTTGTTTCTTTTAGACACAAGGAGAGAAGAATTTTATTCAGGATACTCTCTGATACCCAAACGAATTAAGGAATGTAGGACTATTTTAGCTATAAAGACACATTAAATGGATGTATCGTGTGGGGATTTTTGCATGCTGACCTTACAAACAGCAATTCAGCAGAAGACAGATCAGACAGCAAAAAATTGGTCTATTTTGTAATAGAGCTGTGCACAGACACTAATATTTACACATTTGTTGACTCTGGTTCAGTAAAATATGAATATTAGTACTTCCTTTACAAAAGCCTGATTACTAAATCATTGTAGTGTACCACCACCATAAGCAACTTTGTGCATTCTTGCTTTGTTCAGCTCAAAAAACCATGCTGGATTTTAAATTGTTGCTTAGTCCTACCTTATTTGTATTCATGTATTAGGATTACCCTAAAGTGAGTAATTTTTTTACACTTATTTAACCAAAATATATCCTTGATATTCATGTGAAGCAAGACTGTTTATCTTGAAATCTAAAAAATTCACAAGAAAAAAACACTCATGTTTTGGCTTGAAAAGTGTCTTTGGGAGTATCAGCGATTTATCTAGTCATAGCAGAAGACAACGTTTGTCTCAATAAGCTACTTACACGTTAATCACAGCATGGTTTGGGTTGGAAGGAACCTTAAAGCTCATCCAGTTGCAAGCCCCCTGCCATGGGCAGGGACACCTTCCACTAGACCAGGCTGCTCCAACCTGGTCTTGAGCATCTTGCCGGGGATGGGCCAGCCACAGCTTCTCTGGGCAAACTGTGCCAGTGTCTCACCACCCTCATAGGGAAGAATATTTTCCCAATATCTAATCTAAATCTTCCCTCTGTCAGTTTAAAGCCATTCCTCTTGTCCTGTCACTCTATGCCCTTGTAAAAAGTCCCTCTCCGAATTTCTTGTAGGTCCCTTTTAGGTATTGGAAGACTGCTTCTTTATCTGGAAAAATCTGTATTAAAATAAATTTCTTGGTCTTCATCAAAGTTATAAATTGGGTTGCTAGAAAATAAATTTCATTTTGGAGTTTGCTTTTAACCAGAAATACTTTTTCCATAGCGAGCATGCCTTACTGCATCATTTAAGCAACCAAATCTAAAAAGGACACATGGATTAATGACAACTGTCCTGAAATAAGAGTTATCTTCAAGCCAAACTTTTGCTTTAATTTCAGCCATAAAAAATTGTGCAGAGCCTCAGACAAGACAACAGGGAAGCTATACAAATTCATTTAAAGATAAATTCATTAATTCTACCATGATGATAACATAAGAATTCAGAATTGAAAATAACTGAAACTTGAAAGCTGCAACTTCAGCAGGCAAAGATGAGAATAAAGGTTACAACCTTTCCCTTTAGAGAAGACAATATAATTCAAGACACCTAAATATTAAAGATCCAGTACTTTTCACCTCTTTCATAGGCAGAGATTCTGTCTGCATATTATTGTGCACTGGTGTATGAGTACAAAAACCAAAGCTGCTATGAACTACAGTCCAAGCACCAAGTTGGGAATTCATCAGTAGAAAGACCATGGTTTTGTTCTAGATTCACCTATGTTGCAAATATTTGCAACTTCTCTTACCTAATTAAAAATAAAAATTTCCGCATGAGCTAAACCACACAAAAAGACTAACACTGGCTAGTGCAATTTTGGGGAACTATTAATAAAAGAAAAAATTTTGTTAGAAAAAAAATATACATGAAACTACATCTACAGATGGAAAAAAAAGGACTCACTAAGACAACCTTATTGTTTTACTTGGGTAGAACAAAATCCAAGGTGAAAAACCTCCTCTGGAAGTCAAAAGTGGATGATTGCAGTTGGTTCCAAGTGTATTGGACCCCCCTCCAAGTAAAAGCGAACTGTGGCCTGCACTCTGCTGCCAAAGGAATTGAGAAAAATGCATTGGCAATATCGATTGTGGCATACAACTTGGCTGCCTTTGACTCCAGTTCATAATGAAGTTTTAGCATGTCCAGTACGACAGCACTCAAGGGTCGTGAGACTTCATTCAGGCCACGATAGTCAACTGTTAGTCTCCACTCTCCATTAGACATTTGCACTGGCCATATGGGGCTATTAAAGGGTGAGTGGATCCTGCTGATCACTCCTTGGCTCTCCAGTCTACAGATCAGTTTATGGATGGGAATCAGGGAGTCTCGATGCAATATGGCCACCGGTGCACTGTTGTGATTGCGACTGGCACTTGCTGTTCTTTGACCTGCAGCAACCCCGCAACAGAAGGACCCTCTGAGAGACCAGGCAAGGTGTACAGCTGCTCAATTTCAGCAAGTTTCACATTTGTGAATAACCTGGGCAATAGTGTCCACTGTAAAGTTCACCCCTCGATCACGAGCCCATTTGTATGCTGCATCTCTTCCCCGATGGCCAGAGGCGTCATGGGCCCACGGGGCTAAAAATAATTCAACCTTATGTTGCCAATCTAAATCCATCTGAGCCACTTCAATCTTAGCAGCTTTATCCACCTGTTGGCTGTTCTGATGTTCCTCAGTGGCCTGATCCTTGGGTACATGAGCATCTACATGGCATACCTTCACCACCAGGTTCTGCACCCAGGCAGTGATATCTTGCCACAATGCCACAGCCCAGAAAGGTTTACCTCTGTGTTGCCGGTTGCTCTGCTTCCATTACTACCTTTAGGCTAAGGACAAATCATAGACTGTGGAAGTAGCATGTTCCAGTGAAAAAAATGCACAAGGTATTTTGGTTAGAGGGTAGTACTTCTGCTACTATCACAGTACCAGCTTCTGCAGCCAGTCCCAAATAAAAGAAGCAAGAAGATCTGTAGCAATAATGGAGGCACATGCAGACCCTCAAAGGCTGAAAACAAGCGCACTACATTGCAAAAACTGTGATAGAAGCTGACCTTATTCTGAATTGATACAAATACAAAACCTTAATAATCCTCATTTTTTTGAGATATGGCAGTCTCAGCATTGTCTTTTGTTTGCAAAAATAATTTTAAAATGCCCACCAAGCACTCAAATTCTAGAATAAATTTTGATATTCTGCCAAATCTACATTAGCAGAGAGATACATTTTATATTGCACCATTTACATTTCCAGGAGAAACAAGAGATACAAGCAAGAGAACATCTGGATAGAGGGAGGCACAGGTTCCTTAATTCCCTAAGTCTGCGATGCAGCAGAACTGGCACTACTCTCAGTTTCAGACTTGCAGCTCTGTAGAGACTGCACTGCAACACTGCACGAGGGAAACATTAGGCACCCTTCTCTGTTAACACCCATCCACAGTTTTAAAAGTGCTTTTGCCCCGTTATGTTAGTTTTGTGCTTGACATTGCATTTGGCTCAAAACTAACCAAGACTCCTGCTTGGCTTACCTATTGCCTTATGCAAAGCTGTGACACTAAGCAGAGAGGCCAGACTTGGAAAGGATACCTCCAGCGTGGCCTCAATGAAGGAACTCATACACAGCAGAGAGGGTGATACAGAGCCAGCTGTACCAGTCTCACAGCAGTGCTGAGAACTTCCTGAGACACTATATGAGCTAAATATTTCACTAAACTCCTGCAGAAGATCTGAGTAAAAGACCAGTATCGCAGTACTGTACCTACAGTGCTCTAAGCCCTTGAGACCTTGGAGCCTACCTGCTTCCTTCTGTACAACCCTGCAAAGTATAGCTGCATCCTGAGCAGCATGAGCAACAGAAATCCTGTAAATAATCACACACCTTTTCTCCATTGTGAACTCCATGCACTTCCTGTCCTTTAAGGCAGTTTGACAAGACAGCACCCACCAGCCCCCTGTGAATGCCTCCTGCTCCCCGAATACTTCCCCAGCATGGACAAAAGAACTGTAATCTTTACATATGCTTACTGCTGCCCCTCCTCACTTAACCCTCTCTGGAAGCACACCAGGCAGTGCAGGACTTTGTGACTGCCTGGAGACATTCAGAAAAGCAGCACACCAAAAAGCTGCCTGTGTTGGGCCTGGACACCAAAGCACAGTTCAATCACACAACTGAAGTGCAAGGTCTGCTGGACTGTCTAGGCACAGCCATTGTGCTCCTGCCCTGCAGGGTACCTGCTTTGCTTTTCCCTGCTTTTCTGTCTCTCTTGTTCTCTTACACTTAGATTTTCTCTATGGTGACTGACACATGACACTGAGTCAACTTACCGACAAGTAGTGCCTTCCTGCATGTTTTATGTGACCAACAATCAGAACCTTAAAAGGTGGAGGCACTGGAATGGATAGCAACAACAGAATTATTTGTCCTGCTTCAGATCCAAGGCAGCTACTGATCTGGAGATATTAAGACACTTCCCTATAGAAGGGCTCTATAAATATCTCTGCTGGTGATTTTCAGCTTCCTTCGAAGTGTCAGGCACATGACATTACCAGAGGTTCCCCTACATTAGGCAGGCAGATGTGATATAACATATTAATCCCAAGAGGCAGACTGCTATGTGCCCTCCTGGTACACACCTAAAGGTCAGCAGAAAAGAGTGAAGTTAAAGCAAACTGCTTTGAAGATGTTTGTTGTCACTTCAACCATTTAGAAAAATGGTGTCAAAGCCAAATACTCTATTAGTGGAATCTGCAGGACAGCCTACAACTGTGCTAACTGCTATTTCTTCTTTGTTGTGCTGCAACAGAAGAAATAGTTCAGGATTGTGCCACATCAGACCTTGGTACCTTTCCTTAGGAAAGAATGCTTAATAGAATCAAGACCAGGCTGTATTAGACACCATGACAGCTATGGGGTGACTCAGGCCAGAAGAGCGTTCATTACAAATAAATGATCTGGGGTCTTTTTGACACAGGCAGAACCAGAGTATTTGACTGCATAAAGTCCCAAAAAATTAGTCAGCAGAAGGGACAAGGCAAATGACTATTGCCCAGCCAACCAAGCCTTCCCAAGGTGGTTCAGTACACCTCCCTGGAATATCTGCTGTATCACAGCTAGCTAACACAGCAGGGTAGGAAGGGGAAAGAAGTTTCTTCTGCCTCTAACCACATCTATACTCACAAACAAAAGCGAAGAATGCAGCATCCCTGTGGAGATCACCTGAAGTACGGCACATATGATCAGGGGCTTTTTGACCATGATTATTTGTGGGAGAGATACATTGTCATTTTGTGCTGCAAGTGCAAACAAAATTCAGTAGGCTCCATAGGCCTGTAATCACCATACTGAAAGAACATCTGTGTTCACAAACCACAAATAGTGTAAAGCCTTTGTCACTTTTTTCCCTTGAGATATGAAAAGGCACTTAAGCCCGTATCTCCAAAGGTGTTTGTGTCTTCTATATGTCACTTAATTCCCGCTGAACTTGGTGCTTAACTGCCTAGGAGAAGCTGACATTTAGGTTTTATCTAGACAATTTTTGAAAATACCTTCAACTCCCTGGACAGGAACAAACATTAGCAATGTCTCTTAAAAACTGAGAATATTTCAGCAAGTTATGAATAACCAGAAAGTCAAGCCTTGAGCAAGCTAAAGTAATACAGCATTACGATCAAACTAGACTACAAAATGAAACTAATGAAAGGTATTTTATGTCACCTGATTTAAAATTTACCTTGGATGTATATATTTTGATTTTGGCTATCCACACTGAAATCCGCTGTAGTCCAGTTTTTATGCTTTTAATTACATGTCAAAAATTAAAAGCATGTACAATTTTATTCTCTTTATAGAAACAAAAAACAAAGAGTTTGAAATGTCATAGAAACCTTTCAAAGGCTTTTACAGCTGTTCATAAATACCTTTATACTCTTGTATTTTATTAATCATTTGTGACACCTCATCAGCTCTATTTTGTTTGGCATTTATAAAAAAAAAATTAAGCCCCAACTTTGTGACACAATTTTGGATTCATCTAGATTGGTTAACTTGCACACAATAGAGTTCAGTACCTGTAACCTCCTGTACTTCCATTTTCATGGAAATAGTACAGTTCAGTCCCAACCACCCAACTTTTCAATACATTGAGAATGCCTACAAGACACTTCTCACTCCTCCTCTTCATCCTTCACTGGAAATTAGCATTTATTGTTATTAATACAAAACATTCTTCAGTATGTGTGTGTATGACAGGAAGAAAGGATAAAACAAGCTCTAGCGATCACATGAAATGCATGCGCCCATTAATAAGACATTCCCTACCACCCAAATTAAAATAACTCCCTCACTATTACAGAGGGAATCTGTGTGGCCATTGCGTACTCTGGTGCCATTTTTCAGCTTCGTCCACAGCCCTAGTTTTGGAAATATAATGGACAAAACTGGCACCAATTCTATGTATTAATAGCTAATATTGTCTGCTTTGTATGCAGAAACAACTAAAACAGAGGTTTGATCCCTTCGTCTTTTTTCTAACAGGTGTTAAAAAATGAGCAAGAACAATGTTACACAGCCTCTCAGTCCACCACAGAAAAAAAATAACTGCACTATTTTCCTAAGGCTGAAAGTTACTTCGTATTAATCAAACACGTCCCTACACATTAGAAGAGACAAGAAGTCCTTATGAATGGATCAGTAAGCTCATCCAAACTATTCAAATAACTTCTACAAATGTCAAGTTTTAGAAAACAAGGCTTTGTGCAGAACACACAGATATGATTTTACTTTACAAAATATCCTTCAGAACACAATCCTATGGTATTGTTTTTATTAAAACCACAGGACGAGCAACCACTGCCAGTAAATGGTGCTGATCTGGAAGCTCTAGTGTATGAAGCAACACCTTCAGAGAAGAGCAATGTCTATTATTAAAGAGTGCCACAAAACCTGGTGATGTAAAAAAAACAAAAAGAAAGCTGCACATTTTTAGAGAGAACGACCATAATCCTGCTGAGGAACATTATTCTGTGCAGCTGAACTATCCACATAAGGCTGGTAAAATATTTGACTAAATTCTCAGAGTAAGCTCTGTATTCCTACGCAAAACTTTTTGGTAAACTGCTCTTAATGTTAACCAGGTGTCCTGAAGCAGATGAAAACCCTTCTGAGGAGTTCTTTTAATATAACAGTTTAAAAGTAAATAATCATTTTCAAGTACAAAATAAATAGGGGTTTTGGTGGTTTGATTTGGTTGGGTTTTTTTCCCCCTAAAGTAGAGCTCGGTGTTACTTAAAAGCTTCACTGAATTAAGGAATTTGGGGCTGGGGAGTGTTGCAGTTATATTGAGAAATAGAGTAGACTAACTACACTGATGTGAATGCGCTTTTAATAGGTGGTACATAATTTAATCACGAGCTACAGAAATAAAAATTAAGATTTTTTTTTTTTTCATTTTTCTTTTTTCATTGTTGTTTTGCTTTGGGATTGGTTTGGTTTTCAGCAGATCTAAAGTGCTCACATGTCCTTTTGAACACTGCAAATTACTCAAAGTGTCAGACTGACAGAAGAAACACAGTCCCCAAAATCTAGGATTATGTAGAACAAAACAAAACAGGTAAACTACTTTTCAAACACAAATAATGAAGGATTCTGGCTTCCAGCCCAGCCTCAGAAAGGCAGAGTGCAGAAACCTCATGTATTGAAGCACCGATGAACAAGTTCCACAATGAAAATCTGATAACTCCTGAACTACACTCTTCCAATGCAAGACAGAGAGGAGGAATGGCCTCAGCGCCAACAGCCACAGCCCCTCTTTGACTCCTTATGGCGTAAGCTTTAGCACTAAGGGAAAACAAGCATGGGTAAGAGAGTGTCTCTCAGGCATTCCCTCTTCTGAGTCCAGAGGAACAGCAACTCCTTGCGCACAACCCCACTTTCTGTGTAATTACTCCATAACATAATCTGTATCTGTGAACACCTACCTGTGCTTCTTTCCAACTTCTTAATTATGACAGGCCTCCTAATTGGGTTTTCTTAATATTCTTTTTGCTCAGTTGGTATAATCCAAAAAGGAAAGTATTAACTATATTGCTCTGTATGCTTTAGAGATAATCTTTTCATGTCTTAAGCAACCAGCTAGAATAAATATGGTTTCCAATTCTAAGCATGGAAGCTTTTTTCTTGTTCACTGGCTTATTTATGACTACACAATTTAATTAACATTTCTGTAGTACCTTTTCTGCCAGATAACAACTCCTTTCTTTAACTTTGCTTTTCAAAACCACTATATTATAAATCACAAGGGAAAAATCTTTATTTTTAATATTTCCATTTATGTATTTAATGAACATTATTGAATTTTTGCCAAGTACTTATTGGAAACTTAAAATAAACATCTGTGAACTACTACTTCGTTTCTGTCTGTGAGGATGGAGTGTTTTGCTGACACCAGAATTTTAATAATAATTAGCTCCTTTATTAGAAGTCTGCTCTTCATTTTCAGTAACAGTATAAAAAGGCTGAATTTTAAACTAAACTAGAAATCAAAAGCTTGCTTTTTATTGAACTTCTGAACATAAGTTTTGAGGAAATCTTCAAAACCACGGACTGCAGAATGCCAGGCCATGCCTAGTACTAATTAGTACTCAGCACTGAATGTGGAGTTTTCGGCAACGAGCCCCAGCCTGCCCTCTTGAACTATCTTAGTTATGCCTGCAATTCCCTTTCTGAAACACACATTGTGCTCATGAATCTGCTGCATTTTTATGTGCAGCTCCTTAGATCTTTTCAATACCTTGCTACCAGGAGGCCTCACTTCCCAGCTGACCTACAACAGGTGCACCAGTGGTCCCATCTCCTGCCTTGTCAAGGATTCAGTCCTTTCTGTAACCTTTCTTTTCATTACTAACCTACCTCTCTAAAGGAACTGTTCACCTTCCATTTAAGGATAATGCATGTTTCAGGTTTAATTCCCTAAATATGAGAAAAAGTGAAATGCTAGCACAAACACCAGAACTCGCATCATACTTGCCCCCAGATTTTTCTGTCATACTCCCCTTGAACACTTACTGTCAGGAAATTCGCAGGGGTGTATTGAGCAATAAAATGGGATCAACTTTATCGCAAATCTTTAAGGCACAGCATTGATTGTTTAATTATAAAACACAACAAGCCTTCTTTGGAAAAAATTACTTTTTCAAGAGGCGGTGTTATCCTCAGAGTATTTCATCAGTAAGGTGACATAGAACTCAATATTTAGAAGGAATATTTCTTCATGCTGATATTTTGACAGGATCAGGTCCATTAAAATAGAGCTTTTAGTGCACAGCCCTTTATGTCTGTGTGTAAACTACCACAGTTATCTGAAGTTTTCACACTTATAATGTATCTGACGCATCAATTATAAATCAAAGCATTCAACATTCAGTAGGTTTCAAATTATGAATTCTCTTGATCATATTTCATCTTACAGCTTCTTTGACAAACTATAAGACAAAAGATATTTTTTAAAGCCTAATCTTTACTAAATAATTGGGTATGTAATTGTTATGCTTCTGCATTTATGAAAAGGAACTGTATATTTTCATTCCGAATTTTTCTTAGGCTAAGGGAACAACAAAATCAAAACAAAAATCTTTTTGAGACCACATTGTATACCTCCCCTGTAAACAAAGGATCCTTCCCACAATTATCCACAGATTCCTTAAAGACAAAAGTTAAATTAAATGCATCAACACAAGACCCAAGAACAAAATTACAATTTAAAATTTAGTTACTTTGGTTACTTACTACCATATATGTGGTCCTGTATCAGAAGCACTTTAATTACAAATTAATTTGGCAAGTACAAGTGCTGTGCTGTTTTGGTATGCAGCCCTGGTTAGTGTTCGAAGGTGCAATACCGGTTTCTTTCTTGGCCTTTTGGACATTAAACAATTCTTGATTCAAGAGGTGAATACTGACTGCAGCTAAGGTGTAGGCCAATATATATATATGAGTGAAAAGTAAATCCTGATACTGAAGAATATAAATGTCAGTGTTCGGTGGAAGTCTGTGCACATACACATACCCTTTTTCTTTAAAACAGGGTGGATGTTTCCCTACCTCAGAACTGTTCTGTACTTCCCTACAGACTCTCACATCAAACCCAGGATTAAGACTATCTTCTCTTCTGCAACTGCAAAGAATAGAAACCGTGGGCATGTTCCTGTAACAAAGCACTCCTGTTGACAGCATAATGAGCAAGCTAACTTATAAGAAATATGTTCTTCATATGTAAAGCACAGACTGTACTGTTCATCTCAAGGTTGTTCTTTCCTTGCTATTGACCAAACAGAATTAACTATGAATTTTTCCTATCTACCTATCTACTCTAAGATAAATAGTAACTGTTCCCCAAGAAAGTTCATCCTCTCTTCTGGTCTGCTTTTCTTCAATTGGATACCTTTTTTTTTTTTTTTTTACTTTTTTCCAGAGTGATGCTTTTACCAAGGTGTTCCCTCTTTCTCACAGTCTGGGAGAGCTAGCCATAAGAGCTGCTATATTTTTATGCCATACTCAGCTGTAGAAATCTGAGATATGATTCACTGTTTAATGAAATTAGTGGACAGCCTGCCAATGACCTCAACAGATAAAGAATCTGACCTTTTATGTGCAAGTTTTTGCTCCCAAAGGGAAGGCAGGAATGGTTAGAAAAGAACAATTGCAGGTTTTTGAGACCTTGTACAGCCCAGTTTTTTCATTCACACATTTTTTCTTTTTTTATTTTCTAATATCCTGATATCTTTCTAGATTTGTGGGCAGAGTTCTCCTGTAGGGTGATGTCAAGAACAGTATGGCAGACTGTGCATTTACTTAACAATGCTTTTTTCCTTTTCCTTGTCTAAACAGATTGCTACCTACCTACTGAGTGATATTAGATATTCTGGTTTCTTGTTACTGTTCTTTGGGAGACTCCATCAGCATGGCTTTGTAATTACATACAGTGGCTGGCTTTTTTCTATGTAAAATTGGTATCTCCTTGTGGCACACCGTAACTGTAACACTGCCCAAAAACAAAGTACTCAATGTCACAACCCTTTTTAATGTAATGATTGAAGTGTATGTATCTATAGGATTACAGATGAGGTACTGTTAAAATGCAAACTACTGTACCATATAAAAAAGCAGACACTTTGCACATCAGATATAAGAATAGTTCAGCATTCTCCAGGTTACTAGACACTTTTCATCACATGCTGTCAATTTTGCTATGCTTATTTCTTTGGTACATCAAAACTAAGATTCTAAAGACCTTACAGAAGAAGAGTCAGAAAATAAGATTTGGAACCAAGTTTGCTGTTCTCCTGAGCTCATGTACATGCAAACAAACTGTTCAACTCCCTCAATGCTGTTTCCTTTTCCAAGCAAAGGTAAACTTTGAAAGCACATGCGGTTTGGTGCAGAAGTGTTTGCCTGCATTCACAAAGAACCTGAAATAACTTCAAATGTGAAGGGCCTCATTCATTTCAAGACGTAACTTGCAGTAAATGCTTATCCCCTGAAGTGCCAATAGAGTTAACTGTGATCAGCAGACCTGTCTGAAGCTTCAGTTCACAGATTGTTGCTTAGATCTATGCAACCTGCAAATAATCACTCTTTAAAAAAGTAGCAAGACTGTAGATGGCTAAGATCTACTTCAAGAGTTCAGGCAAGTTGTGCTTGAAAGGGTAATACTTACATAGAAAACAAGAAATAAACTACCCCTCTAGAAAAATACTGAATTTGAGTGAAATGCCACAAATTTACTAATAATCTTTACTTTCCCCTATATGACATCTTTTAGATTAGGATACCATTAATCCTGACAATGAAACAATTCATAACAAGTGCAGTGAGGACAAATCTACATAAATTTTTGCAAGGAAGGTACTCTTACTGAACCATTAAAGTTGTGGGAAGTGGGTATTTTATCTGTAATTTTCTACAACAAGACCCCTGGGATACATTAGACTAATGATTCAATAATCATTAACAGCTTAGAAGTATGGAGCCTTTTTAAAGAAATGCTTATTGAACACATCATGCTTTTAAACAGAGTAACATTATTCTGAGTTCTTATTTCTGGCAAAATACTCATACTTTGAGAACTTCATAAGAAACTGGGAACAATGTTTTAAGAAATCCACAATACCTTTATTTGCATTAATTAATTTCATTAAACAATTACATAGGACTTGAGTATTGTCTGGGTTATTTCAGACAGGTCCTAATATGAGTTACAGTAGAATAAAAGGAAAAGTCACCCTTTCTGGCTTTCCTGCCATTCCAACTATAGCCAGGCTGATCCCTGATCATATCTTTCCTAGGCATGCTGGGATGTGTACAGTGATTCCTGAGTCTCTTGAACACCTCTTCTGTCTGATTTTCTATATCTTTTTCCTCCAAGATTCCCACTTGCGCTAAGACTGCCAGCAGCTGCAGCTCTCAGAAAGCCTCCCTGTTCTGCGCACAGGTCCCCTGGTGGCCCAGTGAGAACCAGCCTGGAAATGAAATCTCACTGGTACAAACAAGGCAGTTTTCTTGAATGGCTCAAATCAGAATGTTCAAACACTTTCGGGGAAAAAAACCAACAAAAACACACCAACAAAAACACACTCACCAGCCCCCCCAAAAAAACTCAACCAACCCCCAAAAAACAAAACAAAAAAACCCCACAAAACAAACAACTACCACCACCCACCACCACCACCTCCCCTTCCACTTTTAGACTTCAGGGAAACAAAAGGAACAAAACAAACAAGTGAGCATGTTCCCTTCCTCGCCACACGTTTTGCTGCTGTTCCTCCCCAAAGAAAGCTATTATGTATTAGGGAACTGGCACTGGTCATACTTTTCAAGCTTAGGGTTGGGGTATTTAAATATACTATTTCTTGTATTTATATAAAAAAGAATGGTGCTGTTCATATATGATGGAAACACATACCAGAGTCAGTGACCTTTCAAATCTCAGATGATGCCAGCATTTTCTACAAACCTAAAACATAAATCTGACCATTCACAGTCATTTAGAACTGCAGATTTTGACTGAGTTTCCATGATATTGTGCCCACACAAGTCAAAGCAAAATCCAGATTCATAGCTTCCCTCAGGATAAAGCCTGTAAAATCTTCAAATTATTTTTGCATTATACAGCTGGAGCAACATATGAATTTTGATACCTTTCATTAGGATTTAGCAAACACAGAACTATCATTTGGATACCAAACAAGTAATTCTGCTTTTTCCTTAATCCCAAGATTTCAGGAGGAGATAAAAAATGACCTTTCACACTTTCCTTACTCTTATTGCCTTCAAAAACAACCAAAGTTGCTGAACAAGTCAGATTCATAGACTGAAAATAGTAGGAGACAGCATGCTCTTTCAGCTATTTGGATGTATAGAAGACTCAAATTAAAATGCCAAGATCTGAACACTAGAAATGAATGAAATCATCAACAGGAAGACTCAAGTTGTTGCAAAAATAGACATAAAACTGAGCACCCTTGTAGACAGTAGATTTATATTTTATTGCCAGCAAAGTTCCACATTAAAACAGCCGGTGAGGTGGAATCATTTCCCATGGATCATGAATCAGTTGCTTTTCAACACTGCAATGGTCAACTTCATCCTATAACCAAGACTAATGCTATGGTACCTTGTAATTGAAGCAAATTTGCATTGTCTTTTGGAATTGGACAGATTTCCATCCCAGTTGTTTTGGGAACTAACCAGATCATCAGAAAACACAAATTAAACAAATTCATCAGAGTGACATTGTAGAGTTACCACTCATTATACAGCACAAAAGGTCTGATACTTATTCCCATGAGCAATACCTAATGAAATGCCTGTTCCTACTCTCCCAAGAACAATAATTTGTGAGCAAAGATTATTCATGTAAGTATTTACAATGTGAGATCTTCTCTTTGACCTTCTAATTACATTATTATATATACTTAGAAGTCCTTGTGTTAACAACCATATTTTCTGGCTTTATCTTTACATAGTCTAAGTATTTCTAAAGTTACAACTGGAAATAACAGCAATTATCTTTTTCACTTCACTGGTACTTAAAAAGTGTCATAACATTAACTCTGGTTTCTATGAATACACACTGGCCCTAACAGGACTACTAGTGTTAAGGATTAAATAATGACTGAAATGTTTTTGTTGGCTTTGTTGTTGAAGTGAAATGAATAAAAGTTTGTAGGATGAGACTTCAAATCAAGCCATAATCCTGGCTGCCTAATAAAGAAAAATAATATATTTATCTCAGAGCAAAGATTGCTATTTATTCTACTTATTTGCTCTTAAATATTTCAATTATGTGTACTAATATACAATAGCAAACCTTTGTTGATCTAAAACACTAATATAATACACAAGAATTATTTAGTATTTGCCAAGCAAACACTGGATGTTAGGTTTTGCAGAGAGCATGAAATAAACAGAATAAACACTGCATCGCATAACTATTATGATTTAATATGGTGTGTTTACATTGGTTAGTTAGGAAAAAAGAGAAGTCCCTCTTAAAAGGCAATGGCTTGGACATGATGTCCTTTCAAAATTTAAAAAATATTGTAGAAAACAATTTTTAATCAGAGGGAATGAGCAAACAGATGAACAGGTAATACATGACTCCATGCAATGAGATGATAAGATTGTTGCTGTACCTTTTCCCAGCAGTGATGTGCAACCCCTAGCAGAATTATCACATACCCAAAGCCGACATGAGCGTTCCATAAACAGATCATAAAGCCTTCTTCTTCCTTCATAATTCTTGTAATTAAAGCAGTGAAATGCCTAACTGTTTTGCCTGTCCTGTCTACCTATTTGTAATTTCATTTCAGACCTCTACCAATTTAAAGCCTTACAAACCATATTGCCCTTCATATCCAATCACATCATCATCCCAAGTTTCAGTCCGCAGCAGTGAAGCATTATGCTGGGAAAAGGATGAGCAAGAGATCCATTTCTGCACCTAAGTCCTGAACAGACTTGTTTACCGGTGCAATTGATAACAAACTTGGTAATTCCATTTCTTCATAAATATTTGAGCATTACATTTTCCTAGGTAGATATCTCCTCATTTGATCTAACAGCTGTCCTTTGGAAAATGTCATAGAAAGCTATTAACATAGCTCCACCAGTGTAAAATGGTTAG
The DNA here is from genome assembly GCA_039720435.1 of Amazona ochrocephala. Lineage (NCBI taxonomy): Eukaryota > Metazoa > Chordata > Aves > Psittaciformes > Psittacidae > Amazona > Amazona ochrocephala. The sequence goes on from CM077879.1 coordinate 73,094,131, forward strand.
AGGTAAATGGTGATTGCTGAAGAACAATATCCTTTGCCCAAAGCACAGTGATGTAAAGGTTGGATAATTTTATTACCTTTAATAGCATTTGCAGCTATGCAAGCTAAGCCAATGATATGGGTAATCAAATCACAGGCTTATAAGAGGACCACCTGTGGCTATTAGGAAAGGAATCCCCACTATCTCAGGCCCAGGCACAACACTGTATAACCAACAGCCCATCATTTCAGAGAGGGCAAATAGACAGGGGAGAAGGATGAGCAAATTACTGTAGATGGCAAACACATCTTGTTTTCGTCAGAACTGATCTGAACCATTTTTCAGAGGACCATAAACACACAGTATGGGAAACTTCTGAACCCCCCTTTTGCCCCCTACCCCTTCCAGATTGCAAATTTACAGCTTTGGCAGTTCTCTAACCTGTCTCTTGGCATGTTGCCAAGAAGGGTAAATGTAACACTGTGAATGTCAGGTGTGCTACATTCTGCCCTGTTGGGACGACAAATGTTTGGAAGCACAAAATTTCAGACTGGGAGTGGCAGCCCCTGTGCCATTGCTGGCTGCCTTCCCTGAAAGGAGCAACACAAACAAGGTGGGAAGAGCTTCAGGGCATGTGTTCTGTTCCGTTGTTAAGAACACCTAATTTCCTTAACTGTAGACTAATTATGCAGGCTGACCAGACTTTAACTGGGCACAGAGAGAGAACAGGGACCTCAAAACTGGTAAAGTAAAGCTGGGGTTGCAGATATTGTCCAACCAAATGACCTTCATTATTTCTTAGACTACTGTGTTTTTGAGGTCTAACCTCTGTAGATTGAGGCTCCTCCCCAAAAATGGCACAGTGCAAAAAAAGATGTAAAGTGCTACTGGCGTGCTTGTAATAAGCAGGTGAGTTGTAATTTCAGAGTGATTCTATGTCTCTTTGTTGAAACTGTGTAAATACATAGCAGATTGTATAGTGGATACATTGAAAGCCAGAGTTCAAAATATTTCATCCTCTAACCTGATTACCTAATTTGAGGTAAGATCTATCCCATAGCAACCCTGAACTTTAGATGCAGAGATCTGCTAACCCAGATAAAGCACCAGGTATTTTTCAAACAGGCAGATGATAAGTCAGGAATCTCTCCTATGTGAAATTAGCAAACATGAAGGTTTTTTCAGTTTGTTTTTTTTTTTCTTTTTAATGATGTACTCACTTCGAAGAATACTGCATTGCAGAAAGCATTTAGCTTGTCATGTTCTTCTATTATTTTATTTTACACTTCATTCGTTTCTATTACGTAGCCTTGCACTTTATTATTTGTGTGCTCTGTTGTTGTGAACAGGCACTCTGAATTCTGATCCAGTTATTCCAGTGGAAATTTTTTGTCAGCCTTTAAACTGAAATAAATGAATGAGTGTGATCCTCAACAGTTTTAATAATATGTGTTGACTCTTGGGTATTCATGGCCTTTAGATGACTAAAAATAATAACGCTCTTATATGAAAAATGAATATTGATTAATGAGCTGTAATACTTTATTTTTAAACAGCAGTCAAGTCAGTGGCTATACTTGTCATGCAATTTGTTATAAATCACATAATGGATATACCAAGCAAAGATATACCAAGCAAATTGAATTTTCCACTGCAAAATGCCTCCCTATCATAACCATATATCCTCTGTTGTCCTTAACAATGGAGAACAAATACACAAATACTAAAAAAAACCCAGCTATCCTCCTAGACATATGCTTAACAAATTTATGCATGAATAATTATTAGAAAAAATTCAGCAATACTGCAACCAGCTGTGCAAATCATAAGCTTCTACATAGGTAATACCCTATACACATAAGAATTCCTTTATCTGCCAGTGCTATTACTGGAAAATATTAGGCTTCTTTTTGACCTGAAAATACGCTCAGTATTAATTATTTGCAAATTACTATTTTTTCTAAGCAAAATACAGAGTAAACTGTCATTGCTGTAATGAACCAACCTAACTACTGCTAAGACCCTCACTATCCTCCAGGCAGGATGGGCAAGAGAATCAAAAGAATTTAAACCCCACAGGTTAAAATAAGAAAAAAACCCAATAAACACAAATGATGCACAGTACAGTTGTTCACCACCTGCTGACCAATACCCAGCCTGACCCAAGCAGCTGTCAGTCCCATCTGGGTGACTCCCCCTGTTTATATACTGGGCATCACGTGCTGTGGTATGGAATACCCCTTTGGCTAGTTTGTGTCAGGCGTCCTGTCTCTGCTTCCTCCTGGCTGGTAGAGCATGAGAAACTGAAAAATCCTTGATCAGGGTAAGCACTACTGAGCAACAACTAAAACATCAGCATGTTATCACCATTACTCTCACACTAAAGCTGAAACACAGCATTGCACCAGCTACTAGGAAGGAGAAAAATAACTGTTACAGCTGAACCCAGGACACACACACATCATGATTCTCTGCATTTTCTCTCAAAGATCCTTGTGGAACTCATTTGATTCAGTCTAAGTTGACTATTACTGGAATAACAACTTCCTTCAATAATACATAAAATACAGGCACGTCCATCAATCTGAGGCATTTTCCCTTATCTTTGAGATAGATAGAAGAAAAAAAATATATTAGAGGCAAAAACCACAATGACTTTTATCTGAGAAACCACAACCCAATGTTGCAGTAACACAATTTCTCTACTTTCCACTCCAGGTATTTCAACAAGACATTGCTAGCTCTTTTCACTCACCAGATCCACCACAGAGGGGTTGCTTATAACAGAAGTCATTCTCATGCAGCACGTATGACAGGGCATTCCTGACTCTTCAAAGCCAACTCTTCATAATGTTCTGTTTGTGAATAAAATTTACCTTTTTTAGTATCCCTGATAGCACTCAGGAGAACAATTTATAGATTCAAAAAGTCAGTTTTGCTTTAACATGTCTCTATTGTGCAGAAATACATTTAAAGTTTATTTTCAGAGAACCAAAACAGTTCACAATAATCAAAAAGGACATATAATTTGTAATTATGCAAATGATGCTGATTCATTTACATTTATTGACAATACAGAGTATGATTTTTTTTTTAGGAAATTATAATTGGAATCAAACACCAGAATCCTTTAGAAGCTTGCTTTGCTGTTCTTCAGTCTCCATTCTCTCTCTGCTTGTAAATATTAAATAGATTTCATTTTTGCAAATAACTATAAATCCCATTTGGTTCAAGGAGAATACAGTTTTATAACCCTATTTCAGATTGTGCCGTCCCAGCATTTGCCACAAGTGTAAAAATATAATTATAAATCTTCTCTAGAATACTAAAGCATTGAAGAGAATTAAAATAATTTTCATTTCAGAATCAATGAGATTTTTATAAGTCATATTTGGTAATTGAAGCTGCTTTGGAAAAGTTGCATCTTTCAGGTAAAGAAAACCTAAGCAGCTAGGGAAACACTAGACACTTTCCAGCGGAAAAGAGTGGACTATCCAGAGAGTTCTAAAAAAGACCCAGAACTTACAATACCACTTTACATGTCAAATCTGTTTTGAAATAACACCATGTTTATTAAGACATATGTTAATTACAGGTTTAGGAAGCCTCATAGCACAAAATCTTCAGCATTCCCTCACAAATAAAGGAAAGGACTGGTTCTTACACAGGATTATGACAGGATTACTGTAGGTGTAAACATACTATATAGAGTAGAAAGAACATCTTCTACAGGTGTACAACTAAAAAGTCCTCAACACTTCCTAAATTCAAGTTAATTTTATCCTAAATCTCTATTATGACCACTACAACAGTTTTTTTTTTCTCCTTATTAGATACTAATACTTAAAAACAAGCGCAAAGAAACCTTTAGCAGCTCTACACCGACATAAAATTTTAAATTGCCAACAAACTCTCTGAAAGAAAATTCTTTCAAAGTCATTTTTTATATGTCCCAGATGGAATTAAATACACTACAACACATAAAGCTACTGCAATTTTATGCTATAAAAACAGTGGAGAATGTGGAGGTAAGCTAAAACAACTACAGATTATACATCCTGGGAAAAAGAACCCCTATGGAAACCTTAGAAAAATTGCATTTCATAATGTTATACCCAATGCTTTCAATGTGTATTTATTTCACCAGTTATTGCATGACAGGGCAGAGAGTTTCTTCAGCATTAAGCTATTAAATCAGTGATTTAAAAAAAAAAAAAAGGCAATTTCCCCTCCCTTGATAGAAAAAGATGAAGAAAATTTACATTTTTCCTACAGAGATTTATTCATATTCAGTAATATTATCAACAGAATTAGAAACATTTATTTGATCTGTTCAAGTCTAAGACCTTCCTCTTTCTAATTTCACTGGGATTCCACCTAAACAGTTTTATTATTACCAACCTCAGTCATGAGATGGATGAGCATGTTTAAAGACACAAACAGTGGGAAAAGCCTAATGCAAAACACCTTCACAGTTATATCCCTTTGTAACGCCTTTTGCAAACAGACTTTCTAAATACTTGTCATGGTTTAAGCCGTAACTCACGCAGTTCGCTCACTCACTCCCCCCTCTTTCTTCCCCCCCGCTCCCAGATGGATGGGAAGGAGAGTCGAAAAAATGCAGTTCCCACAGGCTGAGATAAGAACAGTTCAGTAACTAAGGTATAACACAAACCACTACTGCTACCACCAATAATAATAATGACAAGCAAAATAACAAGGGAAGAGAATACAACTGCTCACCACCCGACAACCGAGCCGTGAACTCACTCTTCTGGGTTCCTGCCCCTAGTTTTTTTACATCCTGGGCATGATGTGCTGTGGCATGGAATACTTCTTTGGTCAGTTTGGGTCAGGTGTCCCGTCTCTGCTTCCTCCCAGCTTCCACTCCTCCCTGGCAGAGCACGAGGCTCAGAAAGGCCTTGGTCAGACTAAACATTACTAAGCAATAACCAAAAACATTGGTGCTATCAGCGCTGTTCCCAGGTCCAAAGTCAAAAACAGCGCTGCACCAGCCACCAAGAAGGAGAAAAATGACTGCTACTGCTGAACCCATGACACTACTCTGTTAAATATTATAGCCCATCTTTCTGGTTTTATCAGTTCTGTAAACTTCAAATTACTTAAGAAAATACTTGGCTATGTCAATGACTGGAAAACATTCCTAATACAGTAGAGTGCAAGAGATGTGATTTGCCCTCCATTAATTTTTGTTCTGAACATCAATGAACACTGGCAACCAATATCTTCATGCATTTATTTTTTACTTCAGGAGAAGAAATTGTTAGGGAGATCAGTAATTACCTTTCCATTTCCCAGGTTTCAATCTGAAGATGAGCATCAGAGAAGTACCCTTAAAAAAAAAAAATCCTCACAAATACATCTTCCTTTTGCGAAACAGGTATACCTGCTGCTCTCCTAGCACAAGGGAACAAGGAACGCAACCTCTGAAGGCCTCCATGGAATTAAAGACAGAGGAGAAAAATAAGCAAAACAAAACCTGGAAAGCTCAAAGTTTAAGGAAAGGAGAACATCACCACCCAGTGCAGACTAGGATGAGACTCCAATGCTTTCACTCTCTAAGTATGCCTGGAAAGAAAGGAGTAAGGAAGCTGTGTAAGAGGAACAGATATGCAAAGTCTGCCAATATGTATGCAATGCAGAAAAAAGAGATCACGCTATAGTAGAAAGTAAACAGTTGCTTAGATAAAATTGTTGTATAAAAAGGCTTTAAAAAAAGCAAGTATGACCTCACTAAAACACTAGCTAATGGCGTAGTTTCAAGTTAAAGCATAATCCAGTCTCTTTATGAGGAAACTTATTAATTGGCAGAATGGAAACAGCTTTTAAATATAACATGATCCACTGAATAATCCTAAACCACGCTGCCATTAATAATCACATAATTATTGCTAAAATTTAATAAATGAATTAAAATTTAATTATATGATGGAAGTTATAAGTGAAATTGATAAATGGAAGTATACCAAAAACTAAATCTCATTTTAGCATAAAGCATTTCCTTTCTTATTTTAGAACTGTCATTCATGTGTAATTTACCACACTGAAGAACATGAACCTAAAGACCACAGGAAGGTGGTTTTACCTTTCCTTTTTATCCAGGAATAAATTCTGCTCCCAGCATATTTATATCAGGTAACTGGCACATAGCATTGACATGCAGGGGGCTTGGTTCCCCTTTCTCCTTCTTTCACACATTCCTAGATGGACAACCCTTTTCTTAGACCTGTTTTATTCTTTTGAGTAAAAGGACTTCCACAGAGTGGATACAAGTCAAACCATTCTGGGATAAAAGCTAACTGTACCCAAGAATGAGAGAATTAAAATTTAAAAAGTAAAACAAGATACTTGTGTGAATCAGCAAGATGTCCAGTCACATAGCTGTGAAGAAGCTTTAAAGACAGACAAACATTAAACACCAAAATACTGCTTGTATTTCAAGTGTTTGAGAAACAGAGAAGTAATTACTGCAATTAAACCCCTCTGTTAACTATTTTACTTTCCTCACTGGATACTAAAGAGTATCAAGGCTTGTTTTGGGAGCATGTTACTTGCTTCATATACTACGTGAAGTATCTGATTTGTTTGTATGAAATGGCAGATGTTCACTTCTGCACTGATAAAAGATACTGTACTTGTGTTTACCCTATATCCTCGTATAGGGTACAGTCCCTGCATATAGAATACATACAAGTTGACTACATCTGTAACATACGAGCGGAACATATCTCACAGACTTGAAGCTATTCGGTAGAAAACTAAAAAAAGAAAACAATTTATCCTTGTAGACCAAGTATTTTTCCCCATGGTCTTTGCCTGTGAACACCTTAGAATTTTATTTTAATGACTAACTTCACAGGCAGGAAATGACAGGCTTTAAGAATGCAATGCAGAGCAAATTTCAGCTAGTACTAATCCTTGGCTAAATACAATCTTAAGAGGTAAGGACATGCTTAATGACCGCTGCTTAAATCCATTGCTTGAACAGTTTAATTCTGAAGCCTGTATAACATTTGTGTTTGTTTACAAACCCATTTTACTAACTGCATTATGATTATCATCCAACATACACAGGAGATTGAAGAGGAACAGTATATACATTTATTCCAACTTTATGTAATAAAGTTTATTTAGAGGGTTTTGTGTATTAAATGCTTTCTGCAGAAGAAATCAGAATTTAGAGGTAGATACAGTCCATAAATTACTGAGCATACTGACATTTCTCAATGTATTTCCAGAGAATATTCACATTTCAGTTAGTCTGAAGATTCCTCATAGCATAAGCGGGTCAGACTGCTTTAAAATTCAGAATGCTAACACATCCATTGTTTTCAGTTATACCTTTCAGTATTAAATCTTTCAGATTAAATCTTCCAGTTTATTCTTTTTTATTTCTTCTTAGCTTGCAAGGTAATCATATTCTATTAAACACTGTACCTTAGGACAGTATCCCATTACAAATTTATAGGCCTATGACTATTCAAACAAGAATAGCTGGAGGGACAGGAAGAAAGATGCATACAATCTGTATTTAATCCTACCTCTTCACCTCTTCTAGTTCATTCTGACTCCCACCACACAGAACAAACAGGCAACAGCTGCTGCATGATTCATTTTCTAGGTTTAGACCTAAAGTCAGGCAAGTATTTATTAACAAATATGTAATATTGCAATTTTTTTCTTATGTCATTACTAAAAGAAGAAAAAAAAAAGTATACTCTCAACTAAAGGCCTGAATACCTTCCATGAAAGCAATGTACCAGTAAGAAGTTCTTAAAGGAAAACAGGACTATAACAACATATGGACAAATACTTGCCCTGGGTTCAGCAGTAGCAGTCATTTTTCTCCTTCTTAGTAGCTGGGGCAGTGCTGTATTTTTGACTTTCAGCCTGGGAACAACGCTGATAATGCTGATAAAACTGATGTTTTCAGTTACTGCTCAAATGTTTAGTCTGACCAAGGACTTCCTGAGCCTCATGCTCTGCCAGGGAGGAGGCAAAGTTGGGAGGAAGCAGAGACAGGACATCTGACTCAAACTAGCCAAAGAGGTATTCCATACCACAGCACATCATGCCCAGGATGTAAAAACTGGGGGAAGGGACCCGGAAGAGTGGGTTCACTGCTCGGTCGGGCTTGGTATTGGTCGGCCGGTGGTGAGTAGTTGTATTCTCTTCTCTTGCTGTTTCCCTTGTCATTATCATTATTGGTGGTAGCAGTAGTGGTTTGTGTTATACCTTAGTTACTGGACTGTTCTTATCTCAACCTGTGGGAGTTACATTCTCTCGATTCTCCTCCCCATCCCTCCATGAGTGGGGGGAGGAAGGGGGCAGGGGGGGGAGCTAACAAAGTGTGTGGCTGATTTACAGCTGGGCTTAAACCACGACACACAATAATACTCTAAGTTATAACCAAAGATCAAACTCAAATGTGTGAAGTATTTTATTTAAAGCAGAAAAATCATCAACACGGATTTAATTTGGTCAGATATAATCATCTTCCTTCTCCCTGCCTTTTTCATGGGCATAAGTATTTCTGTAGATAACACACCTATTGTGAGAATGACAAGTAATATGAGGAAAGGCAACAGGATCTCAGAGTAATATCTACTATCACTTCATCACGTAGGTACATCAGGATACAGACCACAGAAAAATATTACATTGTTTCTATCACAGACACAGTGGGATGTATTTCTTCACTTCCCTGAGAACTACTACATACTTCATGAGATCAGCCAACACATAATGGCAAAATTTGGAAGCAGTATACACTAGGATGTGCCCGTTGGCAGATATGTCATAGACTGCATATGAAATACTTGTCAACAGATGTCTCCCTGGGGGTCAGGAATGCTTGGTGTACCTCAGGAACCTGAGGAACCCCAAGGAGCTTTTACCATCCATAGTAAAGGGGAAACTGAAACTGAAGATACGGACAGGAGGACAAATGAACACATTGGCATCTGCTCTCAATGACCAGAATGACATCAAGGAATACAAACATCCCTTTCCAGTTAGTGTTGATGTTTCATCTACACATCACGGCTAGGGTGTGAAAAGTGGAAAACTGATTTTTGCTCATCACAGTGAAGAAATGAACAAACATTGTCCTTTTGATATGTGAAGGTGCATTAATCAGGGCCAGGTGTTAACAAGTGGCTAACCTCAGAGGGAACAGGTGAACACAACTTTCCTATGGCACAGCAGGAAGCTCCAAAAGAACCTAAACAGCGACACTGAACTGCAAGGCCACCAGCTACTTCTCTGATCAACTCCTGGCTTCTAAAAACTCTTCAACGAGGAAAAAATGTTCTTCAAAGGAGAGGCTAAGGTTTATCAGCTACTGCAGTATTAACTCTAAACCTTCTGAATAAGGAATCAAAACCTCTAGGACTTCTAGTCTGTAGCTTGATCTGTAGGTCTCCATAGTTCTTTCCTGAGGAAGGAGCTATTGGAGGACGAGGTAAAGCAGTTTTCCATCAGCTTTGTACTTGCTGATCTGTTGAGTGCTGATGCTATAGGTAGAAGGAAGCATCAAATATTCAAAAGAAAACCTAAGCAGTCGTTGGTATATAGCTTGCTTCAAGTGATCTCTCTAGATTATTTCACCTCAACTGAACAAAAAAAGAGTATTAAACAGCATAATTAGTGAACACAGTGAAATATAGAAATCCTTTTTTTTTTTTTTTCGATGAATGAGATAATATTACATATTATTATAGTATTAACAAGCCTGATTATCCTGAGGATGCTCTTTACGTTATTGTCATGAAACATTTCTAACATGAAAAATCTGTGTTTGAAAGTTCTATTCAATGACCATTAAAAAAAAAGAAAAAGTTATTTACATCTGAAATATAAAATGGGTATCAAGGACAAAATTTTGTTTGCACTTTACAAAGCATATTTAAAACATGTTTCAAAACCAGCATTATACAAAAGCAAATCTTACTTAGAAAAAACATGTATTTTAATGATTTGACTTTCTTTTCATAAGTAGATAATTTGATCAGTTGCTTAAAGGATTTTTTCCTGTATACCCTCCATCCATTAAAAAATTTTCTTTAGTTATCGAGTTCTGAAGTATAAAGGAATGTAGCCATTTTATTATGGTTATCAGAAGACTGGTAAATGAAAGAATACTAGAAAGTAACATTCTCACTCAAGCCAGAGAATAGTAAAGCCTATATATTAAAGGCCTGTAGTACATGCATTACATGTCTTTAGTACAAACAGGCAAAACAAAACTGATGTACTTCACCGGATGTGTTTGGCTAGTTTTCCCATCATGGTATTTCCTTCGATTCTACTTTTTCCTTTTGAAGCATTACCTTAACATTTAGCTTGCAAACTTATGTGCATATTAGCGTAAACCTCTGCTTAACATTTATTTTATAGGCCTCTAAACAAAAGCCTGACTTAGCACATAAGGTCAGAAAAACAGATTCTGGAAATGTTGCAACAGTAAACCAAAACGTTCAGAATAATATTATGTAAATTGTGTAAAAAAAATTAACTTACCTGAATAGAGGCTATTAATATAAACTTGGGTTTAAAAAAGAAAAAAAAATAAGCAATAAACAATATCAAAGCAGGTGAATTGTTTACAGAGAGAGAATGGTCAACAAAAAAGTAATAAATACTTAAAAACTCCTGTGTTTACAGTCAGAGTTAACAGATTTTAGAACCAAAAAGCAGAATTATCAGTTATTCCAGTGAAAATCCAGGTTATATTACTAGTCTTGGTATCCCTGATGTCGCGACAGTTTTCTTCCGGTTTAACACTGAGAACACCATTTCGTTCTCAAAGTTCTCTCTGACTTACTCCAAGCAATTCCCCACCCTAACAATCCACTCATCAGGTGAATTCATAGTATTGTTACAGATGTTCAGGAAGAGCTGTGTGGAAGACTCCACAAAAAGCCATTTCTCATAAATACAGATGGGTAGGCGGACAGCAGATGGGTATGAACAGATGCAAACAGGTCTCTGACAAGCAGAGAACACTTGATGCTTAAGAGAGTTTCTTGTTTTGAAGTTCACTTATGAGCCATTCTGCTGCAGACAGAAGTGGCAGACGAGGCATTTGTAAAAACTTTGCCAGCTCTCAGCTTTGCCAGCTCTTAAGCTTTTACTGCAGTCCAAGACAAAACAAACAAATCAAGTCTCTTTTTAAGCCCCTGCTCACAAAGGTAGGCTCACACTTAGTAATCTCCAGTTTAGTTGGAAAGCAGCTCGCAGGCATGGAGAATTTGATTCCTGGGACAAAAAGGTTAAACCTGACTCAAGTGCTGACACTGAAAAAGCATCAATACAGAATAAAAAGATCTATGTAGCCTAGTCCTATGTATGCCTCATGTCTGCCTATCTGCATACTACAATTCTAAGACCTGTTTGATTGCTTCAGTGTTAAGCATTTACTGAATAGCTGAGGAGAGCTTTCAGGGGGTAGGGAGGAAGTATTATAACCAGCCAAAAAAGCCACCTACAGACAAGAGAAAAAAAGATCAGTATAAATGAAAATAAATTTAAAGCTTGGATGCAAATCAAATTGATTATTGTTCATGTATTCTGAATTATCATTGAGGACAAGGAAAAACTAAAAAAAAAATAAAAAATAAAATAACAGCTTTGAGAGACTTTTCTTTCAATATATCCCAAGACAGGGTTCAAGTGAGAGAGAAAAAGATTTTTCTGTAACATGAAGGGATACAGCCTCAAATGACACTGGGCACTGAACTGCCATGTGGGTAACAAAGCACTCTCATGGTCCTGGAAACCTGCTCATCTGGAGCCTATACCTAACACTGCAGCACCTTCCAAAAGCTGATGTGCTTACATGCTGATCCCAAGTGAATTGCTTTGTCATAACTAGCATGGTTCAGACTCACTGTGAATCAACTTCACCTGGATCCGGGATGCTCAGTACTGCCAGGTCTAAGCATTCAACCTCAGTAAACATGGTCCCTACTTTTACCAGGCAATTTGTAGAGCTTTAATTTCAGCTTCTACTCCATTTTGTCCCAGAGGTTCCATTGCTTGTGCATTTGTTGAGGGAATTCAGGCACTGCTGGAGCAAGATACCAAGAGAGCCAAAAAAGACTAGGCCTGACTTTCCTTTAAATAGTGAACTCAAGCAGTAGCTTTCCATCAGCTTTAACTCTGAAAGCTCCTCTAATTAAGTAAGAAATTGCTCTCTTGCATTTGTTCTTCAGGATGCCAAATTTTAAAACAGAATTAAAATAAATGAATGAAGAAACCCTTCCATATTATCAGAGCTTGCCTTGTTGCTGACCCCCAGCAACAAGCTATTTCACAGGTGTTTGAAGATGTGCAACACGCAAAACATGTCAGGATAAAGATTCTTCCCTGCAATACCAAACAAGCATCTGACAATCACTTTTTTAGGGAAGATGTTTTATAGCCACTAGTGGACACATTTTTTTTTTTCTTATTCTCTTGGCCTGCCTACCCGTAGAAGCCATAAGTTTAAATGACTAACTGCTCTCAAAGGGGTAAGAGAGGTATTATTTTCTACTTTGTAGCTGCTGCTTGAATAATGGCATTGGGCGTCTCTCAGAACTGGCATTGTCAGAAACAGTGAGCAATCACTCCCTATTCAACCTTTCTATACTGTCATGATTTTGTAAATTTCCATCATATTTCACCTTTCCTGTACAGTTTTTTCTCATCTGAAGAGTCAGTTTAATCTTTCTTTTAAGACTTGCTCCTCTTCCACACCTCTGTTCTTTCCCACTCTGGGCTTATTCTGGTTCTTTAACAGAATTCCAAGCTGTCTTTCCTAAAAGCTGAGAACTAAATTAGAGCCCAACATTGCATATATGTCGATGCAGCTGTTTTATCTTGTCCTTAAGTGCATTACTCTGCATTTCTGAATACTGTAGTTCTGCACGCCTTTCAGTCACAACGTATGAGCATTCTTCACAAAGTCAAATATAAAGCTGACAGAACAGCTGCGTACTTAACTGTCATGTTATTTACCCCTTTTTTGCCTGATTATTTGCTAAGGTTGCCAGCCCAGTTTTCAGCATATGCTTTCTGAGATGTCAACAGGAACCTTACCCTGTGTAGGATCAGAACAAAAAGCAGTATTTGCAGTTACCAACTTTTATTCTCTTGGTATCAAGGCTGATGTAGTGCAAGGTCATGCTACGCAATCATTCACTCAGGCACTTCATTTCTTAATTTCCTGAGGACTCTTACGTAATACTATGCTAACCTTAGATTTGTTACAGTTCATTTACTTGTTTTATTCTCAAACTCCTACTGTTGGTACTGCAGTTTGAGACTGTTCCAAGGGCTTCTCGGTGGAAAGGGTAAAACCCTGCTTTAGCACACTCTTAAATTCCTCTGGAGCAAACAGTGCAGCAAAACACTAGCTTTGCCTGTTTGCCACAGCCACACATTCTCTCAAAGCTCCTTTTTTCACCTCTCTTTTTCACTCCCCAATCTGCCAGTGAGTCCCACCAGTTTACCAGTTTGCTTCACCATCTCATTATTTAATAGTGTCTTATAATGTACCTCACATCAGCTGGAATCCAAATCCACCATGATCTCTTCTAATGATGCTACAGAGCTTAAAAGGAAATCACATGTACCTGATTAGGAAAAGGAAATTACTTCATTAAACTTGTATTCTTCTTTCAGAATGAAGGACAGAATTCTTCATCATCTGGTTTCTCAAAAAAAACCAAACCACACTAATAAAGTTGACTACGACTGAGTTTCTACAGCCTCCAGGGATCTGGATACCAACTTCAGAGAAGTATGTCCAACATCACTAGCGTGCCAGATCAAGCCTTTCATTGTCATTTGGATACATTCCATTCCCACAAGCATAGGACTGAATTTTCCAATCAGGGAAAAAGGCTACACTGTAAAATTTTCACATTAATACTATAAAGTGACAGGAACTATTGTTAAGAAGAAAAATCTGACAGGTTTTATTTTTTCCTAAACTGAAAATAGGTTAGAGGCATTTAATCTGAGGTTCAAGTTCACTCTACCCACTCTGTGGGATAGTAATAACCATGTGTAACTTAAAAATACCTGAGGACCTGCAAGCTCCCAGTCTTGTCAGTTCTGGCTGGCACATCTAATACTCAACTGGATTTCTTAAGTTCATACTGAAACAACTATTCTGTTTGAATTCACAGGAAACACACCATGAACTCAAGTTAAGCCAATGGGACCACTTTCGGAGCAAGGCACTTGTTAGCTGAAGTAGTGCCGTCACGATCTGGCTTTTGAAAAATACCAAAACCAAGTTAAGTTACTACCGCATAACAACACCTGCTTCTGTGATACCACAAAATAGACTTTACAGACATTATTTTTAGCTGAAGCTTTGCTTTTTTGTTGTTGTTTTCTTTTTTGTTTTTTTTTTAATTTTATTAAATAGCCACCTCTTATTTTGGTTGTAGGGCATCTGTTCACTTGCATGATTATGACTTATTATGACTTCAGCCCTGTATTTGCTTTCTTAGCCTATTTATTTTTACCTACCCTACTGTTATGGCAAAGATTTTTTGATCTGTCCTATGCTCTTCTTCTGCTGGAGACCACTCATCTTTGTTAAGGCTATGAAACACAAATTGGTAATTCTTCCAAGTCAATGTAAACCTGTGCATACAGTGTACATATCCAAATAGCATGGGACAATAGCACTGTAATAATTTGTGGAAGTACTACAATGTGCTGGACAATTAAAAACCCATGAAAGATATTAGCAAGAGTTTCTGAAGTTTAAATATTTAAATCATATTCAGCTGATGCAAGCACGTGTTCTGATGACCACACTGGAATCACTAACATTTCTGTGTCTCATAACACCTAGCATTTAAAAAAAGTCAACCATAATTGAACTTGCAGACATCTTTCTCTAAAGAAATACAAACATTCAAAAGGAAAGCAGCTCATCTGTCCAAGGCAGGTGCAGGTAAGTGCTGCCATCTGTCTTACGATTCTTTGTAATATTCTTACGATTACCTTATACTTCTGCATGTAATTCATTCTGCCCATCTCTCAGAATGGTGAGCTGCCCAGAGATGAAGTGCAGGTATTTAGCAGCTGTTCTTTATAATACTCAATCTATCAACTTTTTTTCCCTAGGCTTAGCTGTAGTGGATTAAAACAGAAAAGTCTATTCTTTGCTGTTCAGCTGTTCAACTGCCAACATCTATTACGGTATAATTGAAGCAAGGAATATATATGCCATTTTCTTCTATATTCACCATGTTTTTAAAGCTCACACTGCTACAGTACTTAGTAGATATTAACTACATGAGTCAAGAGAAAAGCTGTTTTGTTTTTTTTTAGTTGGCTCTCAGCTAGTGTTATAAATAGTGGACGGATTTTTTCATTTCACAATTCCTGGTGGTAAAGCTACTTCTTAATTAATATCCACTAGTAACTGTAGAAGTTAATGTCAAAACAGCATTTGAGAAATCACACGTGATGTCAAAGAATCAATATAATTTCATTTCTCCCATTGTCATCTTGCATAGAAGACCACAGCAAGGGCAGGAAATAACATCTGAACATTAGCTGTAGAGCAGTATTATCAAAACATAACTGCAACATACACATTCCTATTACAAGGGGAAATAATATCAGGTTATTTTAGAACCTCCAACAGAGAAGCTAGTATCAGAGTTCGGTCTGGGTTTTTTGCAAGCAAATGGTCTATCAAATTTTAAAAGATATACCCTCCCCAAACCAGAAAGAGTGCCACAGAAAAGCAATAATCAATTTATATTGATGATCTCCTGTTTCAGTAGCATGGAAAGTAAGTAAAATCAAGTTGCCAAGAATATAAGGAAGCCACAAGCAATGCTCAGGATCCCGACTCACAAGTTGTTCTTACTTTTGTATTTATCTGCTTGGATTAACCAACATTTGGGGTTTCTTTGTCTTTTACCTTCATTTCAATTGTCACTTATTTCATCTTCTTATTTTTAACTGGAAATCTGTCCCTCCTTGCTGACTTTGCTTCGAAGCAAGGTCTGCAGTTTGGTTTCACATCAGATTTTCATGAAAAAACTATCAAAACCATTCATGCAGTCTGCCCTATTCTCAGGGACAGAAAAGAATATCAAAGCCCTTTGTACTTATTGTAAATGTGTGACTCTCCTTCCCACACTGCCAAGATGCAAATATGTAGCTGTGCTCAATTTTGATGAAATTCTCACAGCGCAGTAATGCAGCTTGAGCTTTGTGGTTCAGAAAGGAAAGCTCCAGAAATTGAATGCAGATGTAACTAAACTCTGAAAATAGTATTGTTCTTGCAACACAAACCTTTTTACATAACTCAAGCAAAACATACATTTGTCACTGTTTGCATTAACAAGATTTTGTATACATATACATACCTTTCATTTTCCATTTTCTTTATTCATCTAGAAAGCATTCAGAATTTTAAACAAAAATCACTCTTGACCTTTTCAGTAAGGGGAATTACAATGAGACTTGACTTGTATTCACAATACTCCTAAATCATATTACCTGACCCTGGTGCTTCACATTATCAGCTTCTTTATTACTTATGATTTCTTCATGACCTTCTAAGATAATTAGAGAAACTGCAGTCCATAAGCTGAAGTTAAAAATGTAAAACAAGTTACCTACCCCTGTTCCCAAAAGCTTGATCCTTTTATTTTAGGTTTCAGCAAAGGAGGACCATTTTCTACAATACCATACTGGAGGGGAAAAAACAAAAACAAAACAAAAACAAAACCAAAAACAAAACAAAATAACAACAACAACAAAAAAAAAAAAAAAAAAAACACACACAAAAAAAACACACACAAAAAAAAACACACAAAAAAAAACACACAAAAAAACCCAAAAGTTTCAGTCACTGAGAAACAAAAAATATGGGTTGCAATATATCCAGGTTTTGTCCCATCTGGAAGTGAGAAAGCATGCATAATCTATAATCTTAAGTTATACAATTTAAAGTATCTAAAACATGCTCCATTTAATCCTTTACATCTTGCAGCACTATTTTATTAAATGGTGAAATATTTAGAGCTTCTAAGGCTCTAATTAAAATGTTTTCTCAAAATTATCTTGCTTATTTCATATGAAGACTTAACATATGAAAACAGACAACCCAGTATATATTTAAAAGGAAATGATCCATGAATATTCACTCATGAATGGCAGAGTGAAAGAACAAGCACACAAAAGCTACCCTGAATATAATCTTCTCCAAACCAGCAAAGCATAACCAGATCTAACTTATGTCTACAATAACTTGCAACTGTCTCTTGAAAGTGCTTTGATTATGGATAAAGGACTGGAAGAAATTCTCCAGATAAGCAATTTTAGACTGTCACTACAGTAATATACCATTTTTGTCTCCCCATTTTCAAAAGCAACACAACCACAGAACTACTCAGATGACCCTTTAAACACAGAAGAGCAGAAAGGCTAGGCAGAGACATGAGTTAAAATTGAACCCCTAGATTAAAACAACTGGTTCTGCTGACACAGGACAACATTCATGTCTCCTACAATAGAGATGCACATTCCTGCTTATGCTGTCTGCATCTTTCCATAGGTGGAGTCCAGTCTTACCTTTCCATTCCTCTGGGCTACAGATCTCTTTTCTGCTCTGCCTTTTACCTTTAAGTTGAATACTTAAATACATCTTTATCCAGGAAAACAGCTCCCAGGACTTTTATTCTCAGGGTAAGGATTTTCATTTGTTTTAAGCAATGAGCAGTGTACATCAGCATCAGCAGGGCTGCAGTCACCTAGCTGCTTTCCTAAATTGTTCTTCCATGATTTAGTTCAACTGCATAACAGACAAACACTTTCAAAGACAGGCCTTCACACAGTTTAAACACAGGGCAAAGCCTATACAGGTAGCCTAAAGAGGCATCCATCAACAGTCATACCATGGCAGAGATCCTGCTCCCACATGGATGCTGTCTCCCAGGCACCCACCACACAGTATTTGGAAACAGCCACATGCTTATGGCTTTCCTGAGACCTGAGGTCGGATGTGGAACATGGAGGGCTATGCAAATGACACAAGTACAGACAGGGGAAAGGGAGAGGACCAGAAAGCTACTGTTACAGCATCACTCATGTCCTCTCCCTGCTTTAACAGGAGCTGGAAGGACACCAAACTCCTGCATTTGGCTATCTACACTCTGTTCAGAGCCCAAGATGGAAGTAAGTCAGTGACTCCCGTGAATCTGGCACCAAGCCGCAGAATGATACGGACAATTTGTAGCATCTACATAACTGTCCTTTGCTTTATTGAGAAATGGATTTCTAATAAGATGCCTAAATAATTACATACCTTTTGTCAGTTGCATCAGCAATTTACTGATTTCAGCTGTCCAGCTGATTGCAGATAAAGTCAGTCTGGACTTGTATAGGAACAGGAACGAAATATTTACCAGACACAATGGCATTCTTCAAAAGAAATTATCGTATTGCTAAATGCAGGCAATGCAATAAAAATTACCACTCTAATACTTTATTTATAATTGTGGTAGTTTTTCTGGTTTGGGTTTTCTGTGAGGTTTTTGGTTTGGTTTGGACTTTTTTAAGAAAGGGGTGAAAATCCTGGTTTTTTAAAAATAATATTTTAAAGCCTGATTTAAAATGCTAGAGACATTCTATTTGACATTTCTGAACACCACCATTTTCATTTCCTTCTGAAAGGGAAATTCCAATGTCTGCCATCATTCTTGTTACATTTCTTTACATTTTCAGCAGTAGCTTTTTTTGTTTGTTTGGAGTTTTGGGTTGGTTTGGAGGCTTTTTCCTTGTTTGGTGCTGCTGGTTTCTTTTTAAGTCAGGTTTTAGATGGGTTTCTGGTGGGTTGGCCTTGGCTGTCCACCAGCTGCCCTCTCACTGCCCTCCTCAGGAGCATAGATCTCGACGGTGTAGATCACGACAGGGTAACAGCTTACCAGTTACCACTACCAGCACAACAGTCTTGGCTTGGAGAAGATTTAATCTAGTAGTGAGAAACAAAACCAAAAGTAAATCCACCTTCTCTCCTCCTTCCCAGGCTCAACTTCTCTCTTGCATCTTTTGCCTCGTGCCCCTGAGGAACTGTGCTGTGCCATGTGGGGGCCTATTTGGATCTGGATGGAACTGGTTCTGTCTGGCACAGGGCAGCCGCAGGGGCTGCCCCACAGCCCGCCCCCCCCCAACCCTCAGGCACCTGTGCCCAATACCAGGCTCATGAGCAGTTGCAGCTTCCCCATATGACGCCTTTTTATTCTCCAGCCCTTCTAACTGACAATCTCAAATCCTAGTTTTGTGCGATTTCTTTTCTACCATCATTAAAGAAAAATAATAAAAACTGGGGAGAGGAGTGGGAGAGGAGCAGAGCACCAAAGGATCAGACACCCTTCAGAAGTGTCAGGGCTTTTTCCCTGGGGTTCAGTTGAGTGAGTTAATGCTATTTAAAGAAATAACTACTAAAAAGCCTACCTAATCTTCCAGTAACAGACAAGGATGAAGAAAATGCCTAACTTCTGATATTAACTTTCCAATTCTGCAAAAGGCATACCACCTTTAAATTATAGTCAAATCAGTACTGCCCCAGGCTTCATTCTCCTGGTATCTTGACACACTTGTGAGGTGGGCTGATGCCAACCTGATGAAGTTTAATCATGCCAAGTGCAAGGTCCTGCACCCTGGGACAGGGCAATCCCAGGCACAGCTACAGGTTGGGCAGGGAAGAGATTCAGAGCAGCCCAAGGAGAAGGACTTGGGGGTGTGGGTTGATGAAAAAATGAACATGAGCCAGCAGTGTGCGCTTGCAGCCCAGAAGGCCAACCGTATCCTGGGCTGCATCAAGAGAAGCGTGATCAGCAGGTCGAGGGAGGTGATCCTGCCCCTTTACTCTGCTCTTGTGGGACCTCACTTGGAGTATTGTGTGCAGTTCTGGTGTCCTCAACATAAGGAGGACATGGAACTGTTGGAACAAGTGCAGAGGAGGGCCATGAGGATGTTTAAGGAGGCTGGAGCACCTCCCATATGAAAATAGGCTGAGAAAGTCAGGGCTGTTGAGCCTGGAGAAGAGAAGGCTGCGTGGAGACCTCATAGCAGCCTTCCAATACCTGAAGGGGGCCTATAGGGATGCTGGGGAGGGACTCTGCATTAAGGACTGTAGTGATAGGACAAGGGGTAACGGGTTCAAACTTTAACAGGGGGAGTTTAGATTGGATATGAGGAAGAAAGTCTTTACTGTAAGGGTGGTGAGGCACTGGAATGGGTTGCCCAGGGAAGCTGTGAATGCTCCATCACTGGCAGTGCTCAAGGCCAGGTTGCACAGAGCCTTGGGTGACATAGTTTAGTGGGAGGTGTCCCTGCCCATGGCAGGGGGTTGGAACTAGATGATCTTGAGGTCCTTTCCAACCCTAACTATTCTATGATTCTATGTATCAATTTAGTATAAATAAGTACAGGTAAGTACAAGTATTTAGTGCACAACAAAATCCTCAAGGCTATCAGTGTATGGGAAAATGTGTCCAGCTTTGCTGCTTGAAGCACTCAGTACTGCACATACTTTAACTTATCCAACAAGCCTGAAGTATACAGTACTAAAAGCAATTATTTCAGACTCCTGTCTAAAGTTTTGGGCTTAATTTCTTCTATCTCCTTTCTTTTATCACAATGACAGAAGAAATTAACTGTCTCAAATACCAAGGTATTAGACAACAATACATGTTAAGCTTTGAAATACTACCCTGAAGTGATAACTGATTAGTATTCACATTTTCAGATCAAGAGAATACAAAGGCAAACACCATTAGAGATACCAAAGGAAAGGAGCTTGAAGCAAAGCACACAATTCAAATGAGTTAATAAGATACAAATCACTAAGGGTCATGTTCACTCCATGGAATATCACAGAAGTCAGAAGGTTTGCACTTTGAAGCGGGTGAACTCAAAAAAAAAAAAAAAAAAAAAAAACAAACCAAAAACTACAACTTGAATTTTATTTTTTTTCTTTTGACAAAAAATCTAAAAAAAAAAAAAAAAAAAAAAAAAAGGAGAAGTCCAGTGCCCATGAAATAGTAAGAGTTGTGAAGTTAGCTGTATTAGCCATACAACATATATATTCCTGTAATACGCGTTATACAAATATTTGGTGGCAAAATTACAAAAATTCTTTACTTTTTATTCTCTGCTAAATACCAAATCAATGACACCTGTGCAAAAGCAATAACAATAAAATTGATCTACTGTCATACTGTTATGGCCTCACAAAAGGTATTTATGGAGACAACTTGCACAAAGCAAGGGCCTAGCTTAATCTTTAGATTCCAGGTTAAATTATGTTTCTGAAAGGGTAAAAGAGGAGTCAGTGGCAGAAAAGAGAAGAAAAAAGAGAAGCAAAGAGGAGAAGAGAAAAAGAGTCTTATGAATAGATCACACCTGATACACTCACAGTTACGCTTAATTCTCTAATATGTTCCTGTGCAGCTCCTCTAAATATTAAGATCCTCAGTTCTGAATGTGCAAATACTGCATGAATTCTTGTGATCTAAGCCCGATGTTATTCTATTACCATGATTTGCACGTATTATTACTTTTTCACTCCACAATAAAGGAAAGGAAAATACTCCGGACTACAACATACTCCCCCATCTTCTATTTAAATGGTTGAAAAAGTTCTGGGCTGTTACGATGCATGCTCTGGAAACTCATCCCAACAATAAGATAATGGCTATTGTGCATTAAAGTAAAATGTAAAAGACATCATTACTTGAGGAGGTGCTCTCTTAATGTATAAATCCTGACTGGCAGTCAATTAATTATTACTTATACCACTTGCCCACACACACGTTAATGTTTTTGCACTCCCTCTCCCTAAAGACCTGGAAGAACTTTATGAAATACAGTGACACAAAACTCTGACACAGTCCTTGTTACAAAATATACCTCAGATGGCAGTTAATCAAAGGATGCCATGAGCTCAACAAAACCTTCAATAAATACAACAGGACTGAATATCTGCAGCTATTGTTTCTGCTGTAAATCTTGTGAATGCTTTTTACTGTAGCAACAAACCACTACTAAATTCAACTTGCATTACCAGAAACGTACAAAGGACAGGATACTGTTCATGATGTTTTTTCAGTGTCCTCCCTGAGCCATATTGTTTCCAGAAATATTTCATAGTTAGCAGTCATACACGGTCCCCCATACCCTCTCTCATGACAGATGAAACAGAGAACATTGACTGAATACCATTGCCTGGCACTACATCCCTCTCACTCATAAGAGATGGGAAGCTTTATGCTTACATTTCACATTAGCTTTAGCAGCAATCATCAACATGTACATGTATCATTGAGCAAATAGATTTCTTTCTCCAAAAAGAAAAAAACCCAAACAAACGAGTGCTGTCCCCGCTACTGTGCAAAAGTAATGGAGTTTTCTAGCATTCTTCTAATGCATATATTCAATAAATAGGACTAACAAGCCATTCACAGCTAAGGTTACTCAGTGAAGAGTCTCAAATTTTCAAAGTACTTCAAACACTAATTGAATAAAGTAGCACAAAAGACAGGAATTTCTTATCTACATTTGTTTCATTTCAAAGAAGAAAGGATTCCTCCAGTGAGATTTCTGCAAGCTTTCACATCCTACAGAACTTTAATCCCTATCAACTGCAGCAAAGGTCACTGGCTTGTTTTTACTTTCACCTCATATTACCACATTTTGTTCTGAATGAGGACATGATAGATCCAAAAAGAAAAAGAAAGAAACTGATATTGTTTGACATCAACCGAAAAGCCAGACTAAACAAAAGATCACAACCCTTATGCCTCAGGTCTAGAAATCTCCAGTGGTATTAAGCTGGTTTAGATTCATGCTGAGCCAGGTTGAAGTACATGGTTTATCAGCAAGCAAGCTGTGCTCCATGTAATACAGTAGTTACTGACAACTGCATACACAGCTAGGAGGGGGGAACCACTCAAACAAAGCTAGTGGGACAGGTGCTTGCTCTACATGTATTTCATTGCAGTCTTGCTGTTCTTGCTCAACTTTCTCTTCGTTTGCTTCTCCATTTCTTGGAGGTTTGAAACCCACCATCATATGCAGCCTTCAGAAATATAAAGCGAATGGAACACAGAGAATAAAACTGAAAGTTACTGAAAGTCTCTTATCTCTTTTCACCTCCTCACCTACTTACTAACAAAACCAGAACAGGTAAATAGAGAAGTGTTCCACTGAAAAGTAACTTGTTGCCTCCTATCCCAATAGGGAGGTAGGAATGACATTATAACCATTTCTCTGATACAAGCCAGCATAACCTATTGGATCAAGGAAGACTGTGTAAGTTTGAAGTTTATCCCAGAGACATTTATCTCTGTTTTCTGGGATCTCAGCATTTTGCTAGTGTTCATCCTTAACAAGTTCTGTGCAGCTCTGCTGTACTGGTGTTTTCACAGCTGGCCAGTTGCTTTCTGGAAGGAGAGCCACCTAAAACTAAGGGAAAGCAACAGCTTGGTAGACTCTCACTGGTGAAGACAGAGGAAAAGAGGTTTCAGCAGGGAAAAGGGGAAGGAGGAGAAAAAGAAGATTACTTTCCCATATAAAAGTCAGAACCAGTTTATTTTCTCAAAATCTCACAAATTCCATTTTATAGAAATACTTGTCATTGTGAAGCATATCAGACACCAGACGACAAACTGATTTTGCAGACATGTACTGACTATGGTCACTAATACAATACTAATAAACACATAGTGATGGTATGTAAGGAAGTGACTTTGAAAATAAACTATTTTCCCAGTTAGGAAGAGTTACCTTTCCAAAAAATAAATGTTTATGGAAACTATTCCAGCTGGTCATTATCTCCATTAAGTTCAAAAATAGCAGAAAGTGCCTTCTATTGCCAGGAGAACCATTAGTATCAGTACATGACATGGGTTTCCAGACAAATTTTTAGAAGCTTTTTTTGGTTAAAGACATGCAGGTGGAATTTTCTGGAGAAACTGTAAACAGCTGCACTACATCAACAGATACCAGCTTGCAAGAAGTTTGTCTAGCTTCTGCTTGGAGACTGAGAGAATGATTGTAGGAAGATAGCCAGTTTTAGAAGGTGCTGCCACTGGCATTTTGCTATTTGGCATTTACTAAAAGGGACCAAAACAGGTATATACGTTTGGGTCAGGGCAGTTTAAGGGAAAGCTGCTTATTCTTTTACAAACTAATCCCTCTTCCCTTTTGTTCGGTCACGTAGTAGTCTGCAGTTCACAAGTACCAAATACTAGCTAGCACTGTAAAGGTGGAATCAATAGTATAATCCTATTAAATTCTGCAGTGCAGGCTACTTTTCAGATATATGGTGGAATCCTCTTAAATTGATTTTTTTTAAGGTAGGGTTATGTGAAGCTCTACCTAGAAACCTAAAGAATATTGTCTATGTAATGCTCTTAAGGTAGCAGGTCAGTCTGTTTTCCTCTGTACAGTTTTGGTATACTGGCTGTCATATAACCGTGGTACTTCAGTAAATGATCTTCCAAAATGAAACCGAAGCTTCTTTAGTTAGTGTAACCACAGAGCAATGAAATAATTAATGACACTTCAGTGAGGACAGACACTCTCTTTGCCTACGAGCTATTGACACCTATTGCTGAAGTTCCTTCACTAACATTATCAAATTGTTCTTATTTATACTGGAAGCTTGAGATTCTTTCCAATTATTAGCTATTTTACAGTTTATTCCATCCCAAAATTCATCGGTTTATATTTGAAGATGGCAGTATCTCTAAATCTATTGTGAAAAACTATAATGTTTGAACCTATGGGAAGATTTAGTCTATTTCCCTCACATAGCAGAATCATTCACAGCAAAGAAACTACATACAGGAAATTAAGAAATTCTTTCTCTGCTTCCCTAGGGGGGAAAAAAACAAAAAAAAAAGAAAAAAAAAAAAAAAGAAAAAAAAAAAAAAAAACTTTAAATGTCCTACTTCCTATCTTTACTTACACTACCAGTGCTTCCCAGTTGTGCAGCTGCAATAGATCCTGATTATATTAACAGATGTGCAAAGAATTCAGGCCTTTATGGTACCTCAACTAACTTGAGAGACATAGAAAAATCTGTAACTACAATTGGCAACTCAGAAAAATCACAGCTCTATGATCAGAATAATACATTGACATTACCAAAAATATGACAGATTTCTCATTTCTCCAAGCAATAAATGTGCATATTCAGTTTTTTCTAGACTAATTGGATGCATTTTGAGGATTCATTTTTATTGCCAGTGTCATACCTATACCAGAATTTCTCCTTCCGCAGATCAGCAGCAATATCCCTCACATGTCTAGCACTCACTGGACACCTCCTTCCCTGAGATGGAAGCAGTGGAAAGAGACAGGAGCCGAAGGCCAGGCAGTGCCTCTGCTTCACCTCCTGCTGCAACAGGGTCATAAGGGAGATGTAGAGAGCACTCAGAACCCTGCCTTTGCCCCATCCATCCTTCATGATCTAAATTAATGTCTCAATAGATCACAACACATTACAAAGGTTTGGGACTGACAGGAGGAAAAAAAGTGCAAGTGTAGGAACCTCATTAGGATTCTGTTCTCAAAGGCTCCACACAGCTTTGTCTTTTGAAGAGTAAAAGCTGCTTAACAAGTCAGCAATAGCTCAGCGTCCCCCCCCCCACCCCAGAACAGCTATGGTAACAGTCTTCGCTGCTTGAACACTTTCTTGAATTACTTTCCCAAGTCTCTGCTAATGTGAACCTGTGGAGTGAAATAAATGCTAGACAGCTCTTTTGTCTCCCTGCGTTTTTAAAACACTTTGCATTGACAAGTGTATCAGACCTGTTTCCTATCTTTTGCCTTGTGTTACAAATAAATCAACAGAATACACATTTCTGAAGTAAGGGTTCTTGTGACTAAATCCACAGAAGCAGTCGTCACAACTGCAGAGTTAGCCTAAGATTTCTGTCCCAGAGGAGCCAGTTGGCAGCACACTGTAGGCTGTACTTGCTCAAGCATCAAAACAAACTTTTTACACTTAACAGGAATGCACTGGGGATAGTTACACAAAACACAACAAAACCAACTTACCCACCTCAATAAGACAGTTGTAGCTCTTCTCATTTTTTGAAAGAAGCAGGCAGAAACGTTGGTTTTCACCTTTACCCCCATCTTCACTTAAAATCTGGGTATAAGCCTCTCCCAGGACACGAGCCCACAGCTGTCCTTAACGGAGAGCCCACAGCCTGCAGGAAGTGCACTCAAGCGCCACATCTGCCTGAGGAAGAGGAAGCAGGTTGCTTTTGCACTCCAGACACTTTGCATTATTTCATCTAACCTGAAAAAATTCATGTTGCAACAGCATGGCCAGAGAAATAAATAAAATTACTTAAGTATTGTCATACAGATGTCTAATATTAAAACTTGATGGACTGCTGCTCTCTTGCTTTACATGAAGCCTGAAGGAAAAGCTGTGGTTCTGTACAAGTCAGTGGCATGCGTATGGCTATGTCAGGGCCTTGCTCAGCAGCCATCTGGTCCAACAGGTTCTGTAATCCCATACATGTATTTGATCCTTCCTGTACAGCTTTCAGCCACCACGCTTCGGTGTTTTACTCAAGCATCACAAA
Source organism: Amazona ochrocephala (assembly GCA_039720435.1). Taxonomy (NCBI): domain Eukaryota; kingdom Metazoa; phylum Chordata; class Aves; order Psittaciformes; family Psittacidae; genus Amazona; species Amazona ochrocephala. The sequence goes on from CM077879.1 coordinate 73,120,767, forward strand.
GATATTAAATGCTTGCTTTAAAACCTTTTTGCTGTACTGTAACCTTCTGAAACACAAACCCTGGGCATAAAGGGCAGGAGCCATGCACTTAAAAAATGTGTAAAAAGCAAATGCCCTTCTGATTAATAAATTGCAATAGCAGCTTAATCTCAAGAGTAAATGAAATGAAAACTGCACAGAAGAGGTCAGTTTTTAATTTGAGATTTCTACTGATAAAAACTGTATCTTAGCTGTAATAAGCTGTCAATTGTCCCAATCCTTATACATACCCAAGTCTCTACAGACGGTAATCAAAGCTGGAAATAAAGAAGCACTTTGAAATTTATATACGTTTGCTTCACAGACTGTTCCAAACACAGGAGGCAAATGTAGCCTTTTTTGAAGGGCTGCTAATGCCAGTATTGTTACCCTTCTGCCTGCTCCATCCCTTTGCATTTATAAGAGACTTGAAATGCAGAAGCAGAAACCACATTGTATTCCCAAAACCACACCTGGCCCAGCTCGCCTTTGTAGAATCACACAGTTCATTTATAAAGCATAGGAAATCCTGTTTGAGACGTTTTAGGTGTTCTTAAAACGACAAAAATCAAATAAATATACATGCTTAGGGTAGTATATGCAGTACTGTGTTCATTCAGGAGATGCTCAGGGACTGAACTCTTCAAGTAGCCCTTGAATATCTAAAACACATCAGCTTTGCCCTTTGAGCAGGCACAGAGAGATAAGCTTGTAGCAGAAAGTCTTTCAACACCCCTGGAAGGAAGAGGACCTTTTAAAAGCAGTGGCTGTAAAGCCCCAACACAGGAGAGAGCAGTAATGCCTATTTCCCTGAACAGCACAGAGCTCTTCTGAAAGGAACTATAGGATTAATGTCAGATTGCTCATGATTTTGGACATTATCCACTGAAGTTTGGTAAACAGAAGCCTGTACACCCCAGGAGTGAGAACGCATTACTGCATTAAAACCTTCATTCAAAGAGCTTGAAGGCCAACATTTCTTTCTTCCTCCTCTTTACTCTATAAGCAGAATAAAAAAAACAAGCCTGAAACAACGTGTTTTCTAACAGGCACTGATAAATTGACAGGGAAGAGAGAACAGTCACATTTCTAAGACAACTTTGTGTTATTTTTACATGTACAAGAGAAACATCAGCCATCAAGTCTTATACAGAGCATGACTGATTTAGCTGGTGCTACTGAGGCAAAGAAGATGAAGCACACCTTGCACATTCAGTAAGTCATTCTAGATACAAATCATAGAGAAAACAGAAAAACATGCATAGACGGTAAGAAACAGGTGTGTTAATCAAAGAGAGAGTGCTCATGCAGGACATACAGTGCTTATAAAGACTCACCCAGGTGAATAAAAGGAGCAGAAAGTCTGTGTTTCTTAACAGTCTGACAGGGCAAGAGCTATGCAGAGCTTTGGCCTTTCCTGGCAGGTGATCAGTGCAGGAGTGCAACAGGAGGACCAGGAGGACAACAGGTCAGCAGCACATCTGAACAGGCATAAATGAAACCAAGACGCGTCCACTACCCCTCCAAACACTTTGGTGAGTTAACTAGATCGAAAAAATGTTCGCATAACCAAGTATGAATATGAAAAGTATTTTTAGTGGAACATTTCTGATGTTTAAAAAGAGAGGGGAAGAAAACAAAAAAAGGCTAGAAGTGTTCCTGTAAAGATCCATTTTGCAGAACTACAATTTTATCTTGCCCTTTAAGACTAGAAGGAGGAGGGGGAAGTAGAATTATGATTCAGAAGTAATTTTTTCCTTTAACTCTGCTTACAAGAAGAAAGTATTAAGCCTGCTGTATTCAGAGTTAACACCACAATATAACTCTTGGGCACAAATATTTCTAACTTGTTAACCTTAATTCTCTAATTCAAATGTTTAACCTGGAGCCTTTACTCAAAATGAATTGAACATCACTGTAACAATCTAATGAAAAATATGGTCTGCAAACTAGCATACTCTGAGAAAAAAATGAAGCTGGAACCAGAATCTAGCATTCTTTTAAAAAGGTAATATATACCAAAGTACAGGGTTTTGCTGGAGCTGCCTCAGCCTACCCCAGCTGAACTGCATACTAGTATCAAAGCAAGCTCTCAGTGAAGCAGTTACAAACTGTTTTCATATTCTACACTCCTTCCATCCATCCTGCACTGCACATCCTGACCTGGCTTCTCATCTCAGCCAGCACCCTGTGGAAGGGATGGCAAATACTTTTATTACAGCTACTTGACAGCCATCTGTGTCCTTCAGTCTGTATGCTGAGGCCAGAGGAGCAGCAGTATTCATCACGTAGGTAGTGCTGTATCTTCACAACCCTGCTTCTGCTGCTGGTGGCCTTGTCCAAGAGCAGCAGACAGTGACTCCTGAGTGCAGCTTTGCAACTCATAGTCTTCACAAATTGCAATACAGAGTTTACAGACCGTGGTGACCTCTCCGTTATTGTGAGGTTACACTTGGAATTGGCTTTTCCAGAAAGGGGAAGTCTGTCACCTACAGAATATTTTAATACTTCAGAGGTCTTTCTGGGTTTCATATATATAGCATGAGTTCCAAAAATACACACTAAAGTCTGTGTGTATATATATATACACACAGATGTAGCTACACCTGATCCAGAACATTTTGCTATTTGATGATTCATTAACATGAACCCAATCATAAGCGTATTTTACTCTCAATTACATCTATTTATATTTAATCTTTAAATATTTAAAACCAGATTTTCTCAACAGTTATAGCACATAACATGTTTCTTCCCCTGACTCATACATAAGAAAACCACTCATATCATCCATAAAAAAAAAGGATGTATTTTGTAATCAGAATATTTTCAGCTAATTGCTAAATACAGAACCTTTTATCCAGACTTAATAAGTCTCAATAAATGAGCATGATGGAAGCTTTGGTTTTGTAAGAGCCAGGTTCATGTTCTGCTGTGCACAGATCTGTGAAAGAAAGTGATTTACCTGAGTAAAGGACTTTACAGCCTTTGAGTAACACAGTGAGAGTGTTATGGAAAACTATTCTGTCAGAATTTTGTTTGGAGAAAACCCTGAAACTTCAGTTCATGTAATTCAAATTAGAAGATTGCTAATTACTGCATGCAAGTCTTTAACTTCTGACATTTTTTATACCCTACAAAACCAAATTAGTTTCTAGTCCACATCATTCTGAAACTTTTTTTTTTTGGGGGGGGGAGGGGGGGAGGAGAGGAAGGGGTGTCTTTTGTATTTTGCTTTTCTTAATTTTTTTTCTGTATGTAACTGCTAATTATTTGTACAAAAGTCACAGACTGTAACCCCAGCATAGGGGAGGTTGCTGGGTGCTGCTATTCAAATAAAAAGGACAAGAAGGCTCAAGAAAAATCCACAATAGCCCAAAGATCATTGCTGGAACGTCTGGCAGGTTTCTTCCTCAAGTAATCAAAATCCTACTCCAAACAGTTCATGTTTCAGGGGGGATGTGCTTGATGACCCACCAGCTAACTTGTAATGAGGAAAGAGGCCATAAATGTGAAAGACAACCTGCCTAAGAAAGGCAACCAGTATTTTCTTTCTAAACAATTAAATTTAAAAAAAAAAAAAAAAACAAAAAAAAAACAATTTCATTAATGACTTTTACTATCTCAAAATTACCACTACAATTGGACTCTGTTACCTTCTGTGGAGGTTTATTCTGCAAATAGCCACCACCCCCACCAGGGCGGGAGGAAAGCTCTCCAGAGGAGCAGCAAGAGAACAGCTGTCTGTTGACTACCTTGCAACATGGTGCTCTGCTGCTACTGATCGGAAAATCCTTTCTAACTAGAGTAACGCACCAAGATTATGTGTTCTGCAACAGATACCATAGCAATGAAGCTAGAGCTGAGCAGACTGAGGACAGAAGAAATTCTTTCTGAAAGACACAAAACTATGCAATTTTTTCATTTTCCTCTCTGTTTTTGAAGCAATCTTTACATCATTTCTGGTTTAACTCACAGCTTGTCTTTCCCTTATTTCAACTGCCCTCCTTTATAAAATATTCAAACTCAGGAAGACTGTTAAATGAAGTATTTTTAAGAGCTTGACTAGCATGAACCTCAGAAATTCATGGGAAATGATGACACTCTATTACTAATTTCCTTAATTCAACTTTATTAACACAGAAGGTAAGATTTCCATTCTCTCCTAAATCTAGTGCATGACATTCCTAGACGTCTATTGTTGGGGTTTTGCAGTTACTAAGAGAACACAAAAATAACTACACTTCTCAACAGCATACATTGTCATTCTACCACATCCCTACCCACTCTTCACTACTACCAGAGAGCAGATACTTTGAGCCTGCTCCAGAGGATCTTTGCCTTCAGTAATGAAACTAGTTAATTAGCAGGTCTGTCACTGGGCAGTGTAATGTGGGTGAGCATAGCTCAGTACTCTCCTGTTTTAAATTATACATTCAGGAGACTACATTTAGTTGCATTTGACGTTTTTCTTCTGTCTTGCATTCTTGTTTCAACTCAGAATTATAACCAACCATCTATATATATTTCCTAAATGCTTTAATGAGGATGGGTAGCTAGTGAATCACCAAAAGATTGCAGAAACTCTTCCTGGCTCATTTCTGTCATTCACACTTGCATTCAAAGGCCAAGGTCTCTCTTTGGACAAGCATACAGCACTGTTCCACAACCTTCCCTACACTCATTTATGGTAAAAGGGTCTATGATTCTTCCATCCGAAGGAAAATTCAGAATAAGAGAAGATACCCAGCTGCCTATTGATAGATCATAAGAACCATACGCATTCTCATTAAGATTTTCTGTACTTTAAGACTTTGACAATAATCCTGTAAGTACTGACTGCTCCTCAACCCCTCAGCGGAAGCTTTGCAGCCAGAAGATACATTTTTTTTGACACTTACTAGGCGGTGTTCAAGGCCGGGTTAGACAGAGCCTTGGATGGCATTGTTTAGTGTGAGGTGTCCCTGGCCATGGCAGGGGGGCTGGAACTAGATGATCTTAAGGTCCTTTCCAACCCTAACTATTCTATGATTCTATGATTTAGAGACAAACTGGTTTTTTGGCGGTATTTTTTGTTGTTGTTTTGTTTTTTTTTTTCCCACTATTTTGAGACAATTTAAAACGAATCAACCCAAGGAAGAATTCTTTCCTCGAAAGCGATTTGAAGAAACTCTCCAAACACTAAAGCATAAATTTAGTGGTCAACTCTGACAATTTAAGATAATATAATTTGTTTTCTTACTCATTTAAATTATTCCTTAGGGTACAATTTATCAAAGTTCATTTTTTTCAAAGCAAAATCATTATTACCACTGAAGCCCAGCAATATATTGTATATTCTGTGGTAACCCCTTCAAAGCAGCAGAAGTGATTAGATTAAGACTGTAGGAGGAGACAGTCCTTCCTGGAGCACATTTTACACTTAATCTGAAGAAATTCAAAAAAGCTGATGATGTATTTAAACAAATTACTGTGCTGAGCACCAAAATGTGTATTTAATCCAAACCATTAGCTATTATTTTACTTTTTAAGCTGTTTTTTAACTTCGATAGTCTTCTGTATCTTCTTTAACTCCTGTCATCCTCCTAGGTCCCTCTAGTTACATATTTGAGATTTAGCAAATTCTAAACCCCTTAGCAAATGGCTTTCATGGCATAAGTGGATTAGGCACACTAATATTTCTCTATTGGTTTACTTCTATAGTAACAGAAAGAAAACTGCTCTTTGCTCTTTAAAGAAGTTACTCTACGTTGTTGCAGTAAGTATGCCAACCTACACTGATAAGCTTCTGCCAGCTCCAAAGTATTAACAGCCCATTGGTTAGCTGCTATTTTTTACTGGCATTTCAAATGGCTATAATGAAGCTATTATGTGCCAAACACAATGCAGCACAGCTGCTATTTGAAATTGTTCTGTAGGTGTAGCTCTCCTGTGTAAACCATGCAATATATTTATCTTTACAGAAATCATTCTTCATCAGACAATGAATGTTGGTCCTTATTTGAGAAGTGGTGTATCACTAAGGAAAACTATGGTCTTACAGGGCTGGATATTAGGAGGAGGAAAAGAAGAGCTGACTATTTGTACTTGGAATGAATATGTTACTGGATAGAGGTTTATTCCCAAGCGTGAACTAATTATTTTCAGACTTCATCAATAAAATTAGAATCAACTTCCACTGAAAAACAGGCATAATATTCAGCAAACATCTTCAGTAATGGCCCTATTAATTCATGAGTGAAGATGCATCTTATAACAGCATCCCATGCCTGTGAAGAGACATTCTCACAAACTGCTCATATGTGGCTTCCAATGTTTATACAGACATTTTATACAAATAATTGTATGGTTTCTTCTAATTATCATGATTCCCCTGACACTGTAGTTTTAAAGGTCAAGTAGGGTGCTTCTAAGCAGTTTGGGTTTTGAAGCAGACAAAGGAAAAATTACAATTTAGGGAAGGAGCAGGGGTGCATGATCTTCTTTTGAGCTCGTCCATGTGGAATTCAGTGATTAGAACCGAGTTAATATACTGAAGAATAAATTAAACTCAAGTTTATTTGTGAGTAGTTCATAGGATGTACATCTCCATCTTAAAATAATTTTTAAACAGTTTACATATTTGCAGACATCTTTACATTAAAGGAGATGCATAATATAAATAGAATGCAAAGCAAAAGCATTGCTACTTTGCTAATCCCTGGCTTGCCTTCATGCTGGCATTAAATTACTTGTTCTTCCAAATTCTTACTCATCCCTATTCTTTTCCAACGCAGACTTCTACCTAAGATAGAAGACTGCATTATTTAAGGACTGGAGGATCAAGGACATTTCTCACAAGCTTACTAGCAATTGCTAGAATAGGAACAGTCATAAGTGAAAATGATATTTTTTCAAGTGTTCCCAGTATAGTACCTGTATTCCAAAACACATGGTTCATATAGATAATTGCTTGCTTTCATGTCCTTGCCAGGAAGTACTGGAAATTTGGCTTTGACATGATAGAAAAGAACAGCTTTGTTGATATTGGAAATTTTTATATTTAATCTTGTCGGGCAACATTCTTAACCGCTGAAAAAAAAAAAAAAAAGCCTTACCAAAACTCACTGATTAAATTACAAGTGAGGTAAGAGTACATTGCAAGCCTTTCTTCTACAAACTTTTAAAGTAATTAACACTGCAGCACTGCTACTCAGCATCAATTGTCTTTCACTTACTTTTGCATGAGGTCTTAGTCAAAACTGCCTTCCATTTGATGTTAGGCAGGGAAAGTTAGGGATTGATTCTCCTTCTTCCAAATATGGCATCCTCAAGATTAAAGATCACAACTACATCTGGGCTCAGCCAAGAGCTAGTAACAATCCCATTTTGTTGATGTCATCTAACTACTTCCATTATTCCTGTATGTTCATTGGTGTAAATATGGATACATTCACTTAAGTAGGGAGGACAAAAGGTCTGCTTAGCGATCCAACTGCTGATCTAGCACTGTCTGCATCTCCAAAGAAGTATCCTACTCCTTTGTTTATCAGGGGTTTCAAGCATCTCTCACTTTCCTAAAAGCCGCTGAAGAAGACAGAGTTTAAACTGAACCCAAGGAGGACTTTAAGTGAGTTCCTGAAGCAGCTGAGGTTTTACAAACTGGAGTTGTCTCTGGGAGCTACACCCTAGCACTTCAGGCCCCAGGGGAAGGGGTCAGGAAAGTCCACAGGTCAGACAAATGCAGTTATAGGGAGAATAATCTTTCTGATTTTACTTCTGTGTAGAAATGCCTCCCTTACTTCTTCAAGAAAGTCTAAAGACGTTAGTACCTATGTTATCTATTACGGATGCTGCAAATAATTTCATTTCTATTTTAATCTTACCTACTTTGAATTAAAGATAATTTCCAAGTGAAAATCTAATTGCTCACTGAGGGACAAAGTAGCCAGGTATCAAGGATTAAATAACAAGTGTGCACATCCCACATGCAGCATTTCAGGAGATAAATGAGTAATAAAATGTAATTCCACAAAAGCAGTATATAACAACAGTACTAGAATAAGAAGGACTCTGAAGAGTGGGAAGCAACCTTCTAACGACCAATGACGCCTAGGATCTATTTCTCTGTTGTCAGGGAAGCAAACCTTGAAATGTTTTGGTGGCCTGGTTAGTTGGTTTAGGGAGGGCTGTTAATTTCTAAAGGAGTTTGTATCAGCTTCCTTTAATGAAAAGAATATTGGGCTCATCTAGTTCTACTCAGAACAGTTTCTGCCTTCATACTGCTCTGTGCGACATGCCCAGTCAAAACTTTGACAAGCAAATGAAAATTGGCTTCAAGCAAATGGATAATACGGAGCTAGTCCTCCAATCAATCTCATGCTGCCCAATTATTAGGATGCATCAAGTGGCAGCTCTGAGCTTGCAACATCACCCACTGCAGAAAAGTCTGGCCGCTGCCATCCCATTGATTCATCCCCTGAATAAGGCTCAAGAAGCCAGTTAAAAAATCAATGAAGAAAAACTGAGGCTTTATCCACTGAAATGGATAAAGTCTCTTACACGAAATCCTTCCTTGATCTACCTGTCATAATTATTTATGTTTAAGAACACTGCATGGAATTTATTAAAAGTTCAATAACAGAAAATTACTCTTGTCCTTAGGAACAAGGACCACTTTAGTAGGAGAATTTGAAAGTTTAACAGATGCATTTTGTCATGACAACGCTTCAGTAAACAGGCTGTAACATGAAGAAATTAAAGCCTTTGGCTTTAAAAAGATACCACTTTTCAAGCAGCAAGATGATTAACTAATAGAACAGACTGAAAGCTACTAAAGCATTATCCATATTCAGATTGTATAACAGAGGTGTATACTATGATTTAGTCAAACAAGTTACTCGGGTCAACCCACACACAGCAGCTGTACAGAAAATCAGAATATTAGCAACTATTCACTGTGGACTTAATTGATGAATTCATGCATTACTGGATTTAAGGTAATATTTTACTAGAGATTATTTAAGATGCTTCATTGCAGACACAGAAGACAAATTATGTTCAGTTAGCTGTCCCAGCAGTGCAGAAGGTCACCACCCAGCTCGCTCAGGGACAAGACTCTCTTAACAGTTGTAGCTATAACAGCAGGAATAGATCTACTTACTTATCCCTCTATTACAGATTGTTCCTGTCACCATTAGCTGGTGGTTTTGGAGTTAGTGAAGCTATTGCTACAGCAGGCATTTTAACTATACAGCTTACATTTCTAGAAATACGTCTTTGTATTCACCTGAAAATACTTCAGCCAAAAACAAAGGGAATAATAACCTTTGCCTTAGGATAGCAGAAACCTTAATTTCCTTCACTTAAAGGACGTTTCCAAAGTTCCATCCATGCTTGAGAAGTTGATTGTGTACTATGTGTCAACATCAGACATACACGCAGATCAACAGTAGAGGTTCTATTCTTTTTTTTCCTCCAGGTTAATGCTCTTCAGAAAAAAGTGCATGATGACCCTAACTATTCTATGATTCTATGAGCGTGCACCAACTTTAATGGGACTGAATGAGACACCTGCTGACAGAGAACTGTTAACTACTCCAAGTTTTTCTTCTGCATTTTCTTCTGAGTTAGTAAAATTTTCGCAGCTATTTCAGCGGTAACTCCTTAGTTAAAAGTTTTTGTTTTTTAAAGTAAGTTGTAGTTTTTAAAGGTAAATCACCTGTTACCTGCCTTTTGCGGAGCTTAAATAGGCTCAGTTAACACTAATATACTCGTTAGGCTCACGAATAAAAAGCCAGATACACAATAAAAATTACAGCAGGATATAGAGTTACCACAGATTTTGAGAAAAGGTTAACAACTGCTAACAGAACTCATTTTGATTGCCAGTATGAAAACAAAATGTGTCTTTTTTTTATCTACTGTATATTCATTTTCCAGACTTGCAAAAAATCACAGTCTTAACACATGAATCTGTAACTCTTCTGGTGAGACAGGTTACCTCCGACTTTTACCAGCATTTATGTTTGCTGCAGTTATATTAAAGATATGAATTCACTCCCGGCTAGTGCCTAAGAATACTCTAAGAATCAGAAAGTTCTATCCAAAAAAAAAAAAAAAAAATTCTCTCATTTCAAGTGATAGATATCTATTTTTTTCAGATAATAATTTCACTATTGTGCAACAACGTATTTGCAATGCAGTTCACCTCTATGAAACAAACTTTTTCGACTTCATTTTTCCTAACTACATTTTTCTGGATCAAAACGCCTTTTAGGAATTAATGAGACATTGCTCAAGCATACAAAATATCTTGAGCTCATCCTGAATACTTGATTTGCTTGCTTTAAGGAACGTCCAGTAAGGTAATTAGAATTTATACTCCTAGTATAAAATTATTTATGCTATTATTTATGCTACATCCTCTTTCAGAAGATTAGTAGCACTATTAAGCTGTTTCTAAAGCTTATTTTATCTACTAATACATAACAAGATTTTTTTTGTACATAAACTTTTTGGGAGCAGGCATTATTTGCACCAATTGTCATGAGTTGATGCTTTTAACAGCTGTAGACAGCTATGGCCTTTAGCATAAACCCCTGCAGGTTTGCAGGTTTGAGTGATGCCCTTCATCAATGTTTCTCTGCTCTACTTCGTGACAGTAAGAAACTTACTGAGTAGTAAAAAAGGCATCTTTACCTCCCTAATGTGAGCAACTGGTGACAACTGCAAAATCATTTTGACATTTGAAGAGTTGTTAACATGCTCACATTCTCTAGCATCTTGAATATGCTAATTACAATTTTCATTACTGGGGGGGGAAAGAGCAGTAAGCTCAAAGCTTGAATTCTGCTGCATCTTCTTTTCACTGAATGATCACATCAGATTGATGAATATGAGATAAAGAAAGGTACTGGCTTATGCCCCTTCAGAGTACCACCACATTTCTGAATTAAGAATCTTGCTAAAAATTGCATAAAGCTACTCAAAGTAAAAGAACAAAGTTAGTGATATTCACATTGCTAACAGCAGGACAGTTCCCCAGTGCCAGAGGTGACGTGCATCCTTCATCAACTACACACTGAAACTGGTTATGCCTCCAGAAAACAAGAGTGGTAAGGAAGGACACAAGAGACGGGCACATCCTACCCTTTCACTCACAAATCCTCTCAGCGGAAGCATAGACCCAGTTCTTGAATTTCCCATCTGCTACGGCTGTACTGCAGAGGATAAATCCTCTGCCTGGAACAATCTTGCATTTTACTGTGTTCTACCAGAAACTCTTCACATGCAGCATATTTTTCCTCTGGATATTTGCCCATAAGATGCTGTAACTGAGTGCTACATGATTAAGTCATAAGTTCACAGCTTATGATGTTGCTTCTTACAAACTTCTCGAAGGCCACATTATTGTAACAGATGAAACTGGCAACCTTACTGCATGCTACAAAAATTTCCGTCAGCAGGATAGTCGTTGAGATGAAAGCTTTCTTACCAAAAATACTTGCTTCCTATGTATGCATGAGCCATATATATATAATGTATATATAAAACTGACTTTTACCACAGAAACATTTCATATGCATAAGAATACATCTGAGATTAAAACTGTAAAGCAAAAGCTATTGTACAATCAAGCTTTTTTTAATCAAGACGTAGACATGCACAGAAATATGCTGTTACTCCTGAATCATGATTAAGGAAGGCAAGGTTTAGAGAAAACCACGCAGAATCAGCTGATGCAGTTCAATAAACAGGCCTTCAAGCACAGAAGCCCTTCTTTGGGTCTAAAAATAGAAGAGCCCACTAAGGAAAGTTCAGCTCCAGAAACAGGAGGTTGAAGTCTCTCTTTCTGCTACAGACCTGAAGAAATGCTTGCATAGGTCTGGTACACATAGCCCCCAGACTTCACTCATTAAGAGCACTTTTCTGGAAGAACACCCTTTAATTGACAGCATGTAAATAAACAACCCCAGGCCTTCACAGGTGGCATTGTAAACCAAACAAGATCAAACATAAAACAATAAACAGTACTCTACTGCAAACAGCATGCTTTTTTAAAAAGCACCATATTGATTTCAATTTCACAACAGAAATAATAAGCTATGTCTTCCCTTCAGAGTCAAGGCATTATTTTACACAACAAATAACCATGGGGAAGATGACATCTTACACTTATTCTGGCTGGGGTGGAGTTAATTTTCTCCACAGTAGCTGGTATAGGGCTGTATTTTGGATTTTTGCTGGGAACAGCATTGGTAACACAGGGATGTTTTCATTGCTGCTGAGTGGTGCTCACAGAGAGTCAAGGCCTTTCCTGCTTCTCGCCCCACCACACCAATGAGTAGGCTGGGGGTGCACAAGGAGTTGGGAGCGGACACAGCTGGGACAGCTGACCCCAATTGACTCAAGGGATATCCCACACTACAGAACATCATGGTGTTCATTCCCCCTAGTTCATTTCCCCTATGAACTGGGGGAAAGAGGAAGAAAAGAGGGGACATTCTCATTGGTGGCATTTGTACTTCCCAAGTTTTCTGGGTGATGGCTGAGCACCTGTCTGCCCATGGGGAGTAGTGAACGAATTGCTTGATTGCTGTGCTTATGGGTGCAGCTTTTGCTTTGCCTGTTAAACTATCTTAAAATCTCAGCCCATGAATTTTCGCATTTTTACTCTTCCAATTCTCTCCCCCATTACACCAGGGCAAAGGGAGCAAGTGGGTGTGTGGGGCTCAGTTGCTGGCTGAGGTTAAACTACAACACATTATTAAACTGTAGTCCCCAAATCAGCTTCACTGTTGCCTGTTCCTCATCATAGTGGGACTGAACCGTGTGCTGCAAAGGGAAATCTTCTGTTCCCTTTGGTTTTAAAATCCAGCTTTACTACATAACCAGCATACAGAGCTGATTGTTATTCCTTCTGTCTGCTAATAGGCACAGATTGTGATGATCTATTTATATTTTCAAAAATACTCCTAAACACAGTGTTTAAAGCTCCTGTGCTGCTAACAAACCATTTACAGGTTGTCCTCTGCTAAGTATACATGACAAGACTTCATTCCTTTTGCTATGACTTCCCTTTATGACAGTAAGCAGTAAATAGTGTAAGCAGGCACTTGAACACAACCAGCACATCTGGGCAACTGCCCTTTCCTCCTTACCCCTATCCTAGTTACTGTGAGAATGCTGAGGACGCAGGGAGGAATTTTCCTACACAGAAGGGATCACTTATCAGTTAATGGCACTGCTTGTTGCTTAGTGAGTTTATGGCTTATGAAATAGAAGCAATACAAAAAAATGAAAGTCACCACCATGACTGTTTCATTGTTTTTTTTCTTTGTTTCTCCTTTCCAAAAACTCACTTGGTGTCTTACTGTGTCTATCAGTTTTAATTGGTGTCTGTCAAACTTCTTTACTCAGAGGAATAGCAAACACTTGACTTGGATGAGAAACATCAGGTCTGTAAGTTTAATAGCACTAGCATCTACCTAACTGACAATAGTTGAATCTATTCAGCTATACAGACAGAAAGAGGTCCAGTATCCTACTTTACACTTTCATTTTCCCCTTTTAGCAGCTGTAAGGTTATAACAGGCATTTTTAGAGCTTGTCAATAAGAGAACAGGGGAAAAATGAGGTCTGTAAACAGGTCAGCAGTTCAAACTTCAAGCTGTCTGCATGTTTTGCTGTAGGTGATAGCCTGCCATTGTTTCTAAATGCGGTCTGTTTCTTACTCTAACCAGGACATGCAAAAGGCACTAAATCACAGCTCAAATGAGAATGAAGACAACCACTAAGAATGCTGTCGTGGTCGAAACCAGGACAGATGCAAAAGGCACAGAATGCTGATGCATTTTTATTACTGAAGTTTTAATTAAAAAAATCCCTCTCATACTACAGGGCTGAAGAATTACCCGTTTACTTTTCATCCTCACAAACAGTTTTAGCAGCTTAACTACAAACAAAAATAAAAAAAAATAAAAAAAAATTAAAAAATGGACATTTGAGTTTCAAGCAGTTTTTGTCCTAACTTGGCAATATAGCTGCTAACACAAAATATGCTTCCAAAGCTCAAAGGTGATTGATGCTGCTACATTTCATGTTAGTGTTATCAAGACCCTTCTGCACAAATCTCGACAAAAATGAGAGTTAAGAAGTGCATATTCTTTATTCTGAAAGCAAGGGGCCTTTGCGAGTGACAAAATGAGGTCTTTGCCCAGGACCTGGTTTTGATAGCAGAAATCAGAGAGTCCTTCTCACTTTTTGTTCCACACTCATTAGCACTGTCAGAAACAGTTGTAGGTGAGAAGCCATACTATTCTGCTTCTTCGCCTCTGGGAGGCCAGCGAGTCTCAAGACTGATTGACATGATCCATTTTTCAAATCTGTTAATTCTCTTGTGTTTTATAAAATGCCCATTTTCTTTTTTTTTACAGCTTTATCATCTCCATTGTACTGTAATCTTAATTCATCTCTCCTCCACAATTCAGCCTTTTCTGATGCATTTAGTCTACGTAAAAGGAAAAAAACCTCCATATTAGCCTATAGAAAATTTGTTTATTTATAATTATTTTAAATAGAGTTTCTACCTGGCTGGAATGGAGTTAACTTTCTTCAGAGTAGCTCATACAGTGCTGTGCTTTGGGCTTGTGGCTGAAAGCTATTGCTGAACAGTGCTGACACAGCATCAAGGCTTTCACACCCACCCACCAGCAAGAAGGGGGTGAGAAAGAAGCTGGGAGAGGACACAGCTAGCAGAGGTGACCTGAATTGGCCAAACGGACATTCCATCCCCAACCCACACTATGCTCAGAGCTCACTGCCCCCTCCTATTAGTCCCAGTGGGAAGCCAGGAGAGAACAGGAAGAACAAATGCAACAGAACTCATGGATTGAGGATAAGACAGTTTAACAACTGAAGGAAAAGGGCGGAAGGGAAAGGCAAACAAGTGATACAGAAGCCATCACTCACCACCTTCCACAAGCAGACTGACACACAGTCAATCTTGGAAACCAATCCCTCACCTTCCTCCTCCTCTACCCTAGGGCTGGGGTTTTGGTTTGGTTTGTTTGGTTGGGTTTTTTTTTCCTTCAGTGTTTCGCCATTTGCATTGCTAGTAATAAAAACTCACTGAAAAAAAAATCAAGGCTTCAAAATTACTTCTAAGCAAAACCCAGAAGATCATCAAGAATGATGCAAGTTATTGGTTCGCTAAGGCACAAATTCTACCTTTGCATATAAGCACTTAGTATTTATCATGCTGTGGTTATTAGACAGTACAAACTTTGAGAAGGACAGTACATCAAATTTTACCACACTTACAATTTTTAAAAGATAAGGTAAGAAAAAAAAATAATTTGATTTGGAAAGGAAAAAAAAGTTTTACTATTCTTGGGTGTGTGATCAGATGGAAAGTTACCCTTTCGTCAGGTTCTTCATAACAAAACCAAGGTCGTTTAGCAGCAAAAAAGAAATGCTATTCTAATCTTACCTACGCAATCCCAAACACAATTAGAAACTATTTAAAATTGCATTGAGACCAGTGGCAAAACTCATAGCAGTGCAGAAAAGCCAGGTCACAGCCATCTGCCTGATACATAGTCTCATAGTTTCTTGGGGATGGTTAAGGAGAAAACTCCCCAGACACTACTGCACGAATCCGTTAGGCTGTAAACCAACTTTATTTTTCCAGTTCTATTTTTGAGAACTTCTGTAAGTCCACACAATATATGCATTCATTCAATTAATTCAACCAAGCAAACTAATTGTGTCCCTAGTTCACATATTTGGGTTTTTTCTTTATGATCTACAGCAATCTGCAGTAACTTCTCTGAGAAATTATTTGTCCAATTCAACTTAAAAAAAACCTCTCCCTCCTTCTCATTTGGGCTTTCTCACATCTGACTGCTGCCAGATGTTACAGGTAGAAGCAGAGAGAACACACCATCTGCACTCCTGAATGTCTCAGGCATATCCTAACAGGCTGTTGGCTTCATCTGAACATTAATGGCTTCATCTTAACATTAATGGCTGATGGCAGCACGGCAGGTGCTGTGGAGGGCCAGTGGGAAATGTGTTGAGAAGCCCAGAACAGGCTTTTATTTGTGTGCCAGATGAAAGCTGGGAATTATAAAAAGAAGACTACGCAGTAAATATTGAAAGAGATTGAGAATACTCATTTCAGGACTTTCCAAATAATACTACATGGTGTTATATTTTTAAAAATAAAGTCTTAGACTATTTTATTTCATGAAAGGGGGAGATGAGAAACGTAATTACCAAGATATTTATAAACTGAAGTGCATTTTAATAGCTTGCTTGACATGCTGTAAAAAGGTCCAAGAATATACATTTCAACTACATCAAGTATTAGATAACACAAGGCAGATATATGGCTACATACACATTTGTTCAGATCTAGATTTATTCCTTAGTTGGTTTTAAAATACAGAGCTATGAGATTTTATCCAAAGTTGATAAGCATGGCAGGAGAAACTCACTTTATTATCAATGCATCCAAGTTATTTTCTGTTCAGTCCCTCTGTAACTAATATCATTTGTTACTTTGTTTTGCAAGAATGCCTCTCTCCCTCTTCTCTCTTCCCCCCTTTTCCTCCCCCACCCCCACCCCCCGACTTGCACTGAATTATTTCACCACAAGATGTTGGAGAAAGTTAAAAACTTCAGTTACCCTCAGCAATCAAATGTATTCCACAGCTCTCAGGAGAAATACACAGCTCAAGGAGGCTTTGCTCCAAGACTTTGCTAGTGTCAGACATCCAATACACATAGCAAATCACATCTGAACCTTGCTGACATATCACCAAAGCTTTTTCATGATACTGTCAGTATACCTGTACCTACTGTGAATGAAATGTCTTTAGAGAATTAATAAATAAATAAAACTAATCCCATTTATTATTCTGCTAACTGCCCGAGTTAGCTCACAGTCTCTCTGCTAATGCGGAAAAATACAAACTACATCACTGGATATGCAATGTTTTCATTTCTCGACATTTCTTTACCAGCAACTGAACCAAGACTTGCTCATTTCACACAGACAGGACTGCTTGTTTGTTTTTAAAGATCACTGTAAATTAATTTCCTTAGAAGACTGAAGTCACCATACCACTGACCTTACCAATTACCTGGCACAGCTGTAAGAAAGTACACTCACAGCAGAGCCATAATTCTGAAAGTATCTGTGTGTCCACAAATCTTAAAGAATGGGAAAGAAGTAGGTATATACGTAAAAAAAAGACTAGACACAAACCTGATGAACAAAGTGATGTGTTTGGCCATTTCTGCTCATTAAAATCTAATGACAATTTACCACTGCCTCTCAGTCCCTAAATTAAAGTTCAAGTTCCTTCTAATGCACCAGATAAATTTTAATTCCAGTTACATGCATTGTGCTGCTGCCCCTTCAGTCAAAGCTGTCCTGTAAGAGCCCACTGCACAAAATGCCAGTGACAGAGCATACCCGCTTTTCTACCCTGACCCCTGCTACCAAACAGGGCCAGGGGTCAGCAGCTGCCACGAGATCCCGTTACTGCATTGGTAGTCCACAAGCATGTTGGGATCTTTGTCAACAGCTACATACTCACTTACTATGACTGTTACCACGAGCAATTTCAGATCAATCACTGAGCTATGTCACTGGTGGAATAATAAAATTGCCTGTTTTGCTTCGATTTGCTGAAGTGAAGGTGAAGATCACACCGAATTTTATCCATTCCACCCTGCCCAACCATCAACCAGGGCACTATCAAAATGCAAGACTCTTCTCACTTCTGTAAGTCAAGCCCAGTAGTTCAAACAGGAAGCGAACAAATCTAGAATTTCATCAAAATAGCTAAAAGATTTGAAGCCTTTGCTAACTTCCCCCAATCCTAATTTAGGATTTATTTTATTAAGCTTTGATCAATATCTTAAATTACATTCTGTATTCCTTTGCATCTATCAAATGCAAATAAGGACTTTTGCTAAAAAAAGTAAGATTCACCTCCCAGTCACAGAACAGCCTAATTGTTCTCCCATTGGAATAGACCAACCTTCTGGCTTTTCTTTTCTTTTGTTATTTTTTTTTTTTGAGGGGTGACGGTGTTGGGCTTTTGTTGTTGTTTTTTGAAGTTAAAAACCTGTAATGCTTCCAACTACTTCAAAATATTTAATTCACTAGTTTAAAGCTTTGGCTGCCAATGTGCCTATCCCTTTCTCAACATCTAATTGGATAGCACACAAATTGAGAGAACAAACTGTTAATTCTTTAAGTTACACAATTATCCTGACTCATGCCAATAGCTCCATTAGGGTCAATGGAAGCTTTTCTTTGAGGGAAGTCCATGTTTTTTCTCGTTTACTTTTCTTTTAGGCAGATAAGGATGGAACAATGAAGTTCACCAACTTCAAAGTGGCTCCATAGGATTTCAGTGGTATGAAGCTGATCCATTGTTTAACATTGTATTTTCTGATGTTTTCCTTTATTATCCTTTGAATAATTAAAACCTTGGAAAGCCTGTTCCATTAAACAGCTAACTTTCATATCATTAGTTGTCTGAATAACTGAAAGGACAAACATAAGCTATATGTATTTTTGATGAAAATGTTCATTTCTTTATGTTAAATGACACCCACAATGCCCATCAACAGAGATCTTCACAGCCTAGGTTACTGAAAGGTAGCTTCTATACATGGTGCATATAGTATTAATAGCAGATTTGAGTTCAGCAGCAAAATACCACTGCTATTAATCATAATCCAATACTAAATTAAGGGTCATCAAGCTCCTAAAAATTTAAAATTTTTATGTTAACCATATTTGCTCTATTTCTTCCCACATGCTCAAGTTACAGTATACATTTAATCTAACAGAAGGACAGGTAACGTTTTCCCTCAGACTGAATCAATATTAAGGCAGGTATCAGTTATCTTAAGAAGAAAAATCTTGGGCCCAAGTGCACAAAGACAAAACAGGAACCGATTCCTACCAACAAACAGGGTCAAATAGGAACTGTATTATTCCTTCTTTCTTGCCTAGAAATGCCTACAGTCTATATAACATCATTAGTGGAGGCGATAAAAAAAGAAGGGTACCAAAATATCATCCCACACTTTCTTTAATCATATAAAAAAGGTCATCACATAAGCATTATTCATTCAAAAACTGCCTCATTTTCCACAGCCTATGGCTAAAGGGAGATGCAGATGGGAGGAAGTTAACAGAACAATCTACAGAAAGGAACTTGTGCAAAGCACTCTTTCAAAGGAAATAAAGGGTAGAAGAAGAGTATTCTGCGCTTGCTCAACTGCTAAATATAGGCTGGAAGATAGCCGCTTAAATGTATTTATTACTATTTATATGCACATATATGCCAATTGCTCCTGTAAATTTATTTCCAAATCAAGAAGCTCTGCAGGACCATACTTCCACTTAAAATGTGAGTTGGTTAAAGAAGCTTCCAATATTGCATTTTCCTTCCTCTAATGATTTATTTAAACAGTCCAAGTTACTGGATCTTTTTCTGCATGTTATTTATATTTTTTTAATGTAATCTATTTTATGGCTTTATGAACATCGCAACATCTTTTTATATTTAACCAGTAGCAAAGATTTGGCTTTTGAGAATAGAGCTATGTATCTACGTAATACTAGCAATAATATGCTAATCACATCATCCTTCCAAGTTCATGTCCAAACGTAGCCTAGAAAAAACCTAAACAGGCAGACCCAATGTTCAAAAGCAATATTGCTCAGTAAAAAATTCCATATGTAATATACATTTCACTATTAAAACTGAGACATCAATCTTCTACTACTGGAAGAGACAAGACTTACAAAAATACTGAAGATCCATGCCAACAGCTTTGCTGTGTTGCTAGCTCTGAGCTCAGCATCTTGCATCAGCTTGCATAGCAAAAGCCACGTGAAATAAAATTCTGATACTTGACAGCTACGTCAATCCACAGATCAGGAGCCCATACAGATAGTATGGTCTGCAGTTATGTAGCCAGTGTTAAAATTCAGCCCCTATTTTAGAGATAGGCTACTAATCTGACTGCGAAGGGCAACGTTTCAGGCAGTACAATTATTTATCCTAGAAAAGTCAGAGAAAATGCCTGTTAGTGGTAAATACTTCACAGTATAATGGACACTGGTTAAGCACACGAGCATAAGCACATCTGACAGTATAAAGATCAAGTCTGCCATGCATTAATGCTTAAAGGTTTTCTGAACACAATTAAATGAGAATAATCCTTGTACACATGCAGTTATAAGAAATTCTGGTTTTTACTTGTATTACCTGATAGAACCTGATTAACATTTCAAGTTTATGGCAGAAAACCAACAAGCCGGCTTTTTGCATATGCAACATTTTGGCATTGCTCTTTTGAGGAGGTGAAAGGGAAAGAATGGTTCTTTTGTCACATCTTCAACACCATCTGTTCCAGACACGGCAAAAATACTTAAACTTTGATTTACATGGGCATGCATTGGCAACTTGTTTACAATGCTGGATGGGAAACAAATCTACCATGATCTAAAACTGTTCTCTCTTCCACATGAGCCTGTCTCTACAGAAAGATCTGTTAACCACAGAAGCAGCCCCCTCCCTTCATCCCCAACATGTATTACTATGGACAGCTTCCTAGAAAGCTGAGGCCCAAAAATCCAGGCTGCGACCCCTCCAGGCAGGTCCAGCTTCAGAACTCATGGTCCAAACTGGACACCAGCTCATCAGTGGTCATCCTTGTTGGGTTTTGACCTCAAATTGCTGGCTGTTCTCAGAAAGTTCACTCAAATAATACTTCACTGACACTAAAAACTAAATTGGATAGACCACAGTACATACTCAAATAACAGTAAAGCAAATCTAGGCTGTCCATAGTTAATCATACAGGAAGAAAACTAAAGCTCTATTCCAGCTTTTTGACTACTATCCTGCATCTCATAGCAGGGCTACTGGCATTCCAGGCCAAGAGCAAGTTGATAATATCTAAAGCCTATAATGGCTTTCACTGTGCTCAAAACAGTTAAGTGCTAGCACTGTCGAGTAATCCCATAGCAAAAAGCTTCCTCAACCTGCTTTCTTCTTTTCTTGACCCTAAAAATTAGTTATGGTGTCATGTCTCTACCACTTGGTGCATTAAAAAAAGAAATATCTCTCAAGATAAACTGGTTTATGAATGTATTTTTTTAGTAATGACAAGTACTGGATGATTTGAAAGCCAATTTACAAAGTAAATGTACACTTGAAAAGTCCGTATGATGGCAAAGAAAACATCCCACACACTTTTCATGCCATCATCACTAGAGACCCCCTTGTAACTTCACAGAAGAGGCTGGAACTTGTGAACAATGTGTGTTAGTGGCAAGCAAAGGAAGAGCTGCTCAACACAGCCTGAGCTGCACCTCAGATTATGCCAGTTCAAAAAATCAGAAGGCTGCTGCCTTCTCTGGTGGCAACTGAGTATTAAGATTACATTTTGCTGCTAAGCTCCTCTTGACAGAGCAGGGCAGCTACAGAATAAAGAGTGCCTTGAAGGCAGAATTCTCTCTCAAAAACATAAGATCTTTTATACCCTTTACTGTTTTTGCCAATGCACAATATGGCAGCTTCAAGCACATTACCCGTTGGAATATTACACCACTGAACAGCACATGATAGCATTCCCTTGCATGGGCACTAAAATAAATTTGCTGAAGAAGGAAATAAGCAGCAAGAGATGAAATGCACGCTCCAGTTTCCAAGGAAAGCATGTTAATGCCTAATACATGGTAGGGGGAGGAACAGCAACAAAATAAGGGAAAAATGCACCCTTTATAAAGATGTTGCTTAAGTGCTGCCAGGGGAAGATCAGCAGGAGCTATAGTGATCTGCTGAGTAAATGCCAGTCATGCAAGCTAACCTGCCAAAGAGTAGCTTTCAGTGACATATCCAATTTCAGCGGTTACAATGCATGAACTATTAAACTCAACCAATATGACTCTTTATGGCAGCCTCTCAAGAGCTATATGCTGACTAACACTTTCATACAGAAGAGCATTTTGTTTGCTTTTCAGAATATATATCTCAAGGAAAAAAGTGCTAGTTTGTGGTAAAGACTGACTGAGATCCTGATGACAGCAAGGAAATATCCCCAAACAAACTCTCTTTATATCAAGATTCCTATTCACCAGCTATCTGTACACCAACATGATCCCTCTTTTGTGGTGTTTTATTTGAGAAACAGGAACATAGAGGTTAGAATTTAAAACTAGCTAATTAAGTTCAGCAAGCATTCTTGTCTCAACCAAACGAATAGTGCCATTAATAAGAGGCCAAGATTAAGGTTAAAGTTTTGTCTAAATGAATGTTTATAGTTTTTATGCATGCCACTAATAATATAATGCTATTATTATCTAGACATACACCTTGCAGAGGTACAGGTTTGTCACAGGCTAAAGGCCAGCCAAAAGCACTGCTCAAAGAAAAGAGATCTTGACCCTATCTGCCCAGCTTGAAGTGACTAGATTAACTCATTGTAAGCTCAAAAGACAAAGGAGGAATAGACATCTTTGTTAGTAACTGCTGCTAACTTCAGTGTCCTGTTTCCTTAGGCTTGTGATGCCAGTCTGAACTCAGCTGGAGAAGAATTGCTACCCATTCACAGTACCTGTCCCACTCAGTAAATACTTCTCACGTTATACAATCATCAAGTTGTGAGGTTCTGATCTCCAACCTCCCAACACAATCCCCCATGACAAGTGCTCTGCCAAAAGCTGCAAGTTACTTTCAAGCATCACTTTATCATTCTTCTCTAGCAACCTAGATCTACATCGTGGATGGGAAAGACATGGGAAATGACGGCCGAGAGCAGAAACAAAATCTGTTTGGGTTAGTTCTTCAGGCTCTTTCTACATCATTTGAAATGTTACCAAGAATTATGAAATGGTATTGCAAACTGTGTATTCTAAATTGCATATTGTTACATCTGTGGAACCAGTTACAGACCCACCAGCATTTGCGACACTTGTGTCAACTATATAAGGTTAAATTACTGTGGAATTTATTGGTAGAAGTACAACAGATTTCAACAAGATCCAGATTTCCCTCTTAGACAACAACTATTGCATGAGCGTACCGCGAGAGTGTGTAGAAAAGTAGTTAGTTGCTCTAGATTTGCTGGTTTTGGTTTGTTTTTTAAGCAGCATTGGTACTATCATTTATTGGTTCAGACTTTAAGTGTAGTTTCATCAGAGAGTCAAATTGGTTTAAGTTCAGTTTATGAGTGACAGAGGCTGTCCATCCACTTTTTTTTTCTGGATGGAATTGTTTTCAATGCTACTGGTACCTCACTTGGATCACTGGGCAATTATACAGGCATTAGTGACACCTTAGGAATGCAGGTGTGGGAAAGCAGGTTTGCAGGCAAGACTTCACTGGAAAGAGTCCCTTCAAGACTTTACGGACTGGAAAGATCTCTGTCATTGGATATGCTCACCTGTAGTGCAGAGTACTCCAAAATCCCCACATAAGTCACAGATTTATCCAAATCTCATGCAGACAACATGTTATCGAGGGTGGCCCTTTACTTGGCACTCTATACAAAGAAATGCTTAGCAAAACAGGATTTTTTTTTTAATTTTTATTTAATGGACTGCTCAGTGGCTTGTGTCAGGCTAAATTGGGTTTTACTTTTAAGAAGGAGCAGAACCAACTGCCATGAGATAAGGATCAGGAACAGCCACAGGATTAGTGCAAAACAGCCTCTCTCCACAGCACTACCCTTCAGGCTAATGGAGTGCCAAGCACCTCCTGCTAATCTTTGCTTTGGGCAATTCAGCAATTCTCCTATAGAATTACTTACTGTGAGACCAAATATTTTCCCCAAGCATCTAGCATTGTATTATTTTGGACTTGTCAATACTAAAAAAAAGAAAAAGAAAAAATAAAAATCTTCTATTATCTACTGACCTAAATAAAATATCAGCATGCAGGGAATGCCCCAGGTCCTTTCAACATAGATTTGGTAGGTTTGTGCCACTGCTCCCCCTCCCCAGCGGGGACTGGTAATTATCAGCCACACATTTGTTCACACATTATGTGCCCTGTTGAACAAAGAGTTGTTGAACAATATTATGTTATCAAAACAGCTGCTATGACAGACAGAAGTCCAACAGCTAGGCTCCATTATTATCTAATCCAGCAGATTGATTTCTCTTTCTACTTTTAGATCTCTTACTATGATAACCTTTAACATAAATTATTTAGGAATTATCCCCCACCCTTATATAGTGTATAAAAATTCAGATTTTATATGATAATGTGTTTATTCTTACTGTCCCGCAGCTTAATAAAATACTCATGTGAATTCTTTTATTATTCAGGAAGAGGCGACCACAGTTAGTTCTCAAATCTCAGATTCCTATAGCAAGATAAAAATCAGAAGAATTCTATTAAACACAAACAGCAACTGTCAACCTTCCCCATGGGGACAGACTAAAAATGAACATTCAACCCATGGCTAAAAGGACAGCAAGAAAAGAATCAGCAACAGCTTCTTAAGATTTCTTGTGCACATGTAAAAACCTGTTCTTTCAGATTTATCTCCAGACAAACTAGATCAAGCACTTAAACAGGAGTGGGAGAACTTCCAGAGCTGAGAGGGGGCAGAACTGGGTGCTTCAATGCAAGTAAACATTATCAAAGCTTCAGAGGAATCTGAGACCAGTTTATAAGAGAGCTTACATGGCAGGTTACTGGATTCCTCCTTCACCCTCCATGTTCCCTAAAATTCCGCAAGGGTAGACAAGACTAAAATGGACATCAAACACTAGTTGGTCTATGCTCCGCCATTTCAAGACAGCATTAGCAACAGTTAGATGAGGTGAGTAAAAGACAAGAAATATAATCCATCAGAGAAGCAATTCAATGCTGTGAACACTAAGCAATACTAGCCCTTATTTCAAAAGGTATTTTCATACATTGATACATGCCTACCACATTTAAACTAGCCCCTTTCAGACACATGCAAGGCAATCATACTGCT
Source organism: Amazona ochrocephala (assembly GCA_039720435.1). Classification (NCBI taxonomy): domain Eukaryota; kingdom Metazoa; phylum Chordata; class Aves; order Psittaciformes; family Psittacidae; genus Amazona; species Amazona ochrocephala. The sequence continues at coordinate 73,145,799 of CM077879.1, forward strand.
ACGTGCAATTACAGTCCTTTCCTAAAGGAAGAAACATAAGAGATGACTAAAACTAAAAGTCTTGAGAAGCTGACACTCAGGCAAAGTAAGACAGCCCAGCAAAGTATCATTCAAATCTTACTGATATTATTTGCACGGTAACAGACTGACATGGTACAATTATTTTTTTTCCATTCTCTGAAAACCACTATTCAAATGCAGTGTCTAGAACATGGTGACACAAATCAGCAATATGCACAAGCTCTTATCTTCCCCCTCAAACTCTGTTAGGGGCTCAAGCAGTTGAACTGGCTCTTTATGATCCTTTTGAAAATGTTTGGCACACGATGATATTTACTCTGTTTTAATTTCCAGAAAGCATTACCAGTCAGCCAGCCTTACCAAGCCTGCTGACAGAGTAAAGTCATATCAGTTTGTATACAGCAATGTGAAATCCCTGCAAGAGTCTTGTAAGACTAACTAGAACACTCTAGCACTTTGGCATTTTGTCTACATAGACTGAAACATTCACGCAGATGGTCTTCATAAGAACGAGCATGCTGAAGCATCTCGGAAATACTTGGACATTGATGCATCCATTGGGCAACATATAAAGTTAACTAATGCCAAACTGTTAAATAATGCCACTTCATCTAATGCACAGATGGAGATTCATACTATCACTGCTTTATGTGGGTGTGCAGTCACCCTAACGCAAGAACAAACAAGTCATTCAGATCCTGGAATGCCTCTCACCCAGCATGGCAACGCTCAACACTCCCTGTTTTCTTCACGGGTACACAATAATCACAGTTTGTGCAGAACTGCTGGTGGTGTTGCTAATGAGGATGCCTGCCTTTGGCTTACTACTAGTAGATTTACAGCAAAAAAGTAGAAAACAGCACCCACAAATGGAGAGCACAGAATTCACCCTCCATTTTTGTCATTAAATGCATGCATGTAAATATCTGAATGTATTAAAACCAGAAGAGTGTGGAAGCAGTAAAATATTTCCATTTTTCCAAGTAAGTTTAATATTAAAAATTGCTTTTTATTACACTAATATTATATCTACAATTTGACAACACATGCTTGAAGAAAAAAAAACCAAGGTCTGTGCTTGAATGTGCTTACCATTGACCTCAAAAGTCAAACTTCACTCACTTCTGAAAGGCATACTTATTTCCTTATGGGCTGTGCATTGGTCTGTCCTCCAATTTCTACAACAAAGCAACAGGATATGTGCTCTCTCCTACTGAGAAATGCTGTTTCTGATCATACTGCTTATGAAATATAAAGGCAAATTTCAGTGCAACTGCATTTATAGTGCCCTGCATAAACTCAGAAGACCCCAAAGCTGACAGTAATTGCAGAAGGAGAGGAAGAGTTGGGGTATTTTTCCCTACTTTTTAATAGAAGTAATGTATTAGGGCTTTAGGAATGTCATTCCAAGGGAACCTAACTATGCTTTCTTAATTTACTTCAAATGTACATTGTCATTTAGGACAACTGCAAGGTATGCCTATCAAATGAAAAAATTTCCTTACTATATATGAAAGGTAAAATTTGTATTTTATTCACAGCAAACAATGATGAAGTTTAACCATGCCAAGTGCAAGGTCTTCCACCTGGGTGGGAGCAATCCCAGGCACAGCTACAGGTTGGGCAGAGAAGAGATTCAGAGCAGCCCAAGGAGAAGGACTTGGGGGTGTGGGTCGATGAAAAAATGAACATGAGCCGGCAGTGTGCGCTTGCAGCCCAAAAAGCCAAGCGTATCCTGGGCTGCATCAAAAGGAGCGTGACCAGCAGGTCGAGGGAGGTGATCCTGGCTCTCTACTCTGCTCTCGTGAGACCTTACTTGGAGTATTGTGTGCAGTTCTGGTGTCCTCAACATAAAAAGGACATGGAACTGTTAGAACAAGTGCAGAGGAGGGCCACGAGGATGATCAGGGGACTGGAGCACCTCTCATATGAAGATAGGCTGAGAAAATTGGGGCTGTTCAGCCTGCAGAAGAGAAGGCTGCTTGGAGACCTCATAGCAGCCTTCCAATACCTGAAGGGGCCTATAGGGATGCTGGGGAGGGACTCTTCATTAGGGACTGTAGCAACAGGACAAGGGGTAACGGGTTCAAACTTAAACAGGGGAAGTTTAGATTGGATATGAGGAAGAAATTCTTTACTGTAAGGGTGGTGAGGCCCTGGAATGGGTTGCCCAGAGAAGTTGTGAATGCTTCATCCCTGGTGGCGTTCAAGGTGGGGCTGGACATAGCCTTGGATGGTATGATTTAGTGGGAGGTGTCCCTGCCCATGGCAGGGGGGTTGGAACTCGATGATCTTGAGGTCCTTTCCAACCCTAACTATTCTATGATTCTATGAGAACTATGATGAAATTTCATTAAAAGCAAAACTGACTTGTTTGTAAGAGCTAGAACTCACATTAAAAAAAATGGCTTTTTAATGAAAACTGAATATCAGTCATACAAGTCTTAGGAGGAGCTCCAAAGAATTACGATTTTGAAAATCAACCTAGCACTAAATTACATTACAAAGCCAATCTATGAACAGGGAAAATCTTCCTGTCCTTCCCTCACACAAACACGTATTTCTCAAAATACTTCTAAAAGGCATATCCTGCCTTAAAAGTACTTATCCATGTCTTAACGACAGTAGTAAAACAGAACTGTATTGCTTCTCTGGGCTTCTCTGCTGAGAATTTAGCATATTTTGCAAAAATTCTTTTTGGATATGTTCACTTGTCTTTAATTAAAAAATACACTTGCATTTTGTGTCATAATTCCCCTAAAACAGTCTCAGCCAGCCTGGATCCAGCCCTGCCACCACTGATTCAGCAATATGGCTATTCACACCAAAGGCTAAAACAATTAGATATGAACTTGATGAAACAGCAGCACTTTCTATTTACTAAAGGATGCTGAAGTGCTTTCATACCTTCATGTGCTTATAACTGTAGATGCCCTACGCATTAGCCCTAATGTTCGCCTCTGCCACTCTGACTTGCAACCATGAATACAAGGAACAGATTATAACCTTGACAGTCTGATTACCTCTGTTGCCACACTTCTCCATGGTACTCTATAATTGTTCCACAGACAACTACCAGTGATGTCTTAATGCCGACAACAGGATGCATTTCAGCAAAACTGTCTAAACATTAGTTGTTCCACAGAGAGGAAAGAGAGGTCCCAAGCATCAGAACATGAGGAAAATAAATTATCAAACACCTACCAACACCAGACAATAAGCAATGAAGGAACACCAGGCACAGAGACCATACACATTGTACATTATTTTCACTACCATAGGTTAGCTGAATTTCGTCAATAAAAGCAGAAATTCTTTCAAACTTTGAGTACAGGAAAGAGGATGACTTAAATTTCTATTCATACAACAATCAATGATGAGGGAAAAAAAAATACACCAGGATTGCAAAACTGAAACAGAAAACAGAATCCTCTCCTGATGACAGAAGACAAAACTGAGCATGCTGTGTTTAGAGTCAGTCGGTTTCCATTTTAAACACAAGGCAGGAATTTTAGTCTCTTGAGAATGAGGGACTTGCGTGTGCTCATCTCTAAAGAATTAAACATGAGAAATTAGGTCTCTGCTCAGACCCAGGAATTTGATTTTCAATTGCTGATCTTTACTCCCTCAAAACCATTTGCAAAGCAAGGTTGCTGAGCAAACACATGGAACATATGTAAGGATGAGTACATACCATGAATCCTTGGAGATGATTCGCTTGCTATCCATTTCTGCTGAAGAAATGAAATAGTAAGTTATTGGGTTGGGGTTTTTGGTGCACAAAATGCAGACTTGAAAAGGAAAATATGAATATTGCCAAGGAACATTTCAACATTGAGTAGCACCCAAGAACATGAAAAGCTTTGGGAAAACAGTAATTTAATATTGTTCCTTTTCTTGTCTGCAGATGTTATGAACGGATGAGATGCAGGAAAAGGAAACTGAGAAAGAAGTAGATTATTTATGATTAAATTAAATATCAATACATAAATAAAGAAGCATTCACAATTGTATTTTAATCATTGTGTCAGCCTTTTAAGTATTTACGAAATGGTGTATCTATAGAAGAAAATTAAAAGCTACAGAAGGCATACCTAGGGCCATCCTTGTGGGACAAATTGGGATATTATCCTAGAGCTTCTTCAGATAAACAACCTGCACTTCAATTAGAAAACTAAAAGGTGTTCAGCATAAGACCAAAGGCAGCAGAATGGGGCTCAGTCTGCTGGAATAAGAAAAACAAAAGTTTGGTAGCTGGAGTGAGCTGGCAAGTGTCTGGTTGTTGCTATATGCTGACACCACACAAACCTTCTCAGATGATAGAAGAATTTGGAAGACACTTAAACTTCACTTTTATTAAAAACAGGAAGAGAGTTTCTGTGGGAAGAGTCTTCCCCCATGAGAAACAGATCGGGAAAAAGATGAAAGCAAGCAGTTGAACACTGGGTATAAATGTAAAGAATGAGTTCACTCATTAATTTTCCATTAAGTTTTAATTCAGTAAGAAAATCAGTTTTCCTAAAAGCATTCTTCAGTATAGCCAGATGTTGAATGACAATGAAGAGGTGCTCTATTTGTCAGAGTTTGAAATAATATATATTTAACATAATTGGCACTGATGGTAAGGTGAGTCATATGACAACAGTGTTGAACTCCTTCACAATAGCTAGTTGGAGAAAGACTGAGGGGACAAAAGGGAATGAAGGAGTGGAACAGCTGCTATGTGAAGCCCCACCTTAAAGAAAGCAGAGTTTGATTTTGAATCATTGATGACCCAGAAAAAGGAGATTAAAACACTAAAAATATATACAGTCCTTTAAATCAAGCAGGATATTTTCAGGAATGATTGCCAAGTCCCAGGTAGAAGAAATGATTAAAAGATTCCGAGGAAGTTACTGTGTAAGACATAAACTTCATTGTTACAAGAAAAATTTGCAGCTGTACTAGAAAGAAGATGCACTAGGATAGGTTCAAATAGAGAATTTTGGTATCACTTAGCCCACATTAATTTTATTACCTATCTTTAACAGATGCGAAACTGTGTCTCAGTAAGTCAGCAACATTTCTAGTATTAGCAAGTGTTGGGCAGGAGATGTTGCAGTCCAACAGACATAGCCAGAGATCCTCATGTACTTAACCCCTATCTGTATCCACATACACTAAGAAACATCTGAATTTTTAGCTCTCAGACATTACTTCAAGACGACAATCTTCCAAGTACCTGAATGTTGCTGTAATATAAGTTCATCTGAGCTTGGTTACTCTTCAGACTCTTGGAATAACAAACCAGCACATCAGATGTCTCACTCTGGACCTTTTTGACCAACAGAAAAAGCTCCTGAGCATCCGTAACACTAAAATGCTATTAAAGCATTCAAGACAGCCTTACATGAACCATGCAACACAGGCATTTATAGCAGTGATGTATTTTAAAAAACAGCACTGCACAAAGTCCTAAGTTCTGCTGAACTAACGCAACTTTCTCATATAGAACCACCTTGATCAACTACTCACACTGAGGAATTGCATGCTGACACAATTGTATTGGCTAGAGACTGAGAGATCCTTGGGATTGATTGCATTCACGTCACTCAAACTCAAGCAAGTTAAGTACAATATTCCACTGCAAGTATTACCATTTTTCAGAAACTACCTATTCCTACACTTCTGGAGCTAACATACTGCTTTCTAACGCCCCTGATGCTTCTGCACTTCAATATTTTCCTTACAGCCACTAATTAGCACACCAAAGTGCAGCAAAATTGACATGTAAATTATCCTTTAAGAGCATGAAAACTATTTGCCAGGTAAACAATTATATTAAAATATGTTAAAGCGATGATTTTTCTGTAGTAGGTCGTGAAAAATATTTCTAAACATCTGTGAGAGACCGATCTGAAATCAGACTCTGCTGTCACTGTCTCAAAGATTGGTCTGAGAAGCTGAGATGGAATTCGCCCTATCTTTGGTCTCAGAGATGTGTGGGAGGAGTTAAGACTCCAATATCCACCACCTGGAAGAAGGGTGTGAGGAGCTGAACTGGGACTCCACGGTCCACCGCCTGAGGGATGGGTGGGAAAGAGCTAAGACTCTTCTGTCCATTACCTGAAGGACTGGTGTGAGGAATTGCTGTCCATTATCCCAAGAAGTGCTGCAGACGTGTGTGTGTGTGTGCGCGCGTGCGCACACGCACACAGGCACCTGCAGTCAAAGAGCTGGATGCAAGACCAGGGAAACTGGTCCACCAGGAATATGTAATATGTGACATGAACAGCAGAGGTACTCCCCCAACTCACAAAAAGGGGAAAAGGTAATTAACAAGGGGCACATCTTCAGGGAGCCATTGCCATGAGGATGACTCCAGGAGGACACCTCCGTGAGGACACTCTCTGCCGATGACTACTACAGACCTTGAAGGACATCCTCCATGAGACATCTCCATGAGGGCAACTCCATGAGATACACTCCACGGGATACCTTCAAGGGGACTCCAGAAGGACGCCTCCAAGAGGACACCCACCTCTGATGGACTCTTGGGGGACACTGTGCTCTGATACGGACTACGAACCCTGAAGGACTCCCACCACTGACAACGGGACACAGCTGAATCCACAGTGGCCAATCTCTCCCTTTACACCCCGAATCCTTGCTTCATTTTCTACCTTTATCCCCCAGTCTGCCTTATCGCTATCCCCTTTATTGTAACAATTTCCCTTTTTTATAATAACTCTTTTTTTGTAACATGTAATAAACTTACTAATCGATTACAGTACTTGATCTCATTTGCATCTTAATTTCACTCTTGGGATCACAAACTGAAACAGGGTCTGGCACTGGGTTTTTTTCCAATCAGACCCTGACAACATCTACATTGCAAATGTGTATTCCACCTTATCATTTGTTATTTCTTTCACATAATGTCCCTTTTAGAGTAACAGAAAGCTTCCCTGCCTCCCTCCTAATGCACTGCCCTTTTAAAACCAACAGGACCAAAGAAAATAGCCACTGCCTGACCCTGACAGAAACAGCTGAACCTCTATCAGCTTCTCTCTGGTGATATTCATTCCCCCCTCCTCCTCATCTGACACTAAAGGCAAATCTGTACTTGGGCGCCAAGATCCTTCTTTACAGAGTCAGGCTTTAACCCATGTAAACACTCACTTGGATTTGTGCTAAAAGTGTACATATAGAGCATGTATCTACCTACTTTTGGCTTGAACCCAAGATAAAAATAATACAAGCACATTAGACTTCCCAGATTAACAATCATCCTATTTCTGCAAGAAGGCAGTAGAAGTGGACTGTTTTTTCTTTCAAACCTCTAAACGTGGCAAAAGCCTGAACAGAGCTGCTTTCCACTATTAAACTATTTTAAGTACAGCACATTTAAAAGCTAGCTTGGTTATTTTCGCACTTCAGTATACCTCAAAAAAACCCAAATATGGCCAAGTTCTGCCAGGATCTAAACCAAGCATGCTGGTTAGAAGAATTAGTTATTGTTAAATTGAGGGAGCAATTTCAAGTACTTTTGACTTCAGCTGTCCAATTTAAAAATCCATCTTCTGAAAAGAAATAGAAAAATAAAGTAACACACATCACAGGCCCTGAAGTTACCTCAAAATAAGACAGGAAAAATCTCAGGTGTCTAAAAACCAAATAAACATCACTAAGGCATAGCCTCAGAGGCACTCTGTTACCCATTATAGCTGGAACTGCTACATTAAGAGAGACATAAAAATGTAGTAAACATACATTCATGCAGCCTTTTGGACAATGGGACACGCCACAAAGCCTTGCCAGGCACCTCGAGGCAATTCTATTAACTGCACATATGTTCAAAATCATGTCTTTCCAGTGGTATTTTGTATGCTGCCTGTGATCCGTCCACAGAGGAGCACACAAGTAAGTTAGTAGAAACCCTGCAACATATTAAGAGGTAATTTTTGTTTTGTTACACCAAGTGGAGAGCAATTTTAATTAAAAAGATTTGTTGAAATAGTGAATTACAGGAGCAGTAAATTGGACAGTATCTGTAACTGATAGCAAAAGACTGCTACATGCACACATACCTAGCTTTGAGACAAGCCATATACAGTGGAGAAGATAACAAATATAAGTCTTGAAATTTCTTCCCTTTTCTAAATACTGTTCTGTGGAATGAAGAAAGACTTTTTAGTTTAACAGCCAAATCCCACATCTACAGACAACAACCTCACACAGAAAGTGCTATGGGATGTGTTCAATAATACCCCAGGAGAACTTCCAATCCATTGTCACTTCCCCTGTCCCAGATGAATCCAGATTTCATTTGCAGCACAACAGCTCCAGAGCATGAGCCTTAGAGTAGTCACAGGAAAAATTCACCTGTGAGTTCATGGTTTGGCTAGCCTCTCAGGTGCAGAGAACTGAGGCCAGCATTCCCCACAGCTCCAGTATGTCCTTTAACAAATCAGTTACTGAGAAGAAGGAACTGCTGCAGCTATGACTACTGGCTGCTACAGCCTGTATATTTTAACACAAAAAGAAGTTACTTGAAATTCCAATTCTTCTCCTTAAAAGTTTTATTTGTATTAAACAAATATTTCCCTACAGCTTAATACTGCCCTGCAATCTAGAGTTGCATTGTAGCTCATTGGCTCAGTTAAAAATCACCTGGCTTCTCCATCAGCACTACAAGATATTCAGGTGCCTCACTGAGAGGCACCAACTGGATCTCAGTTATTTAAACACAGGCTTTGCAATATACCTTGTCACAACACCTATGTCCCCTCTGTAGATCTGACTCCTGGCATTTACACTGAGTCCTATCTTCTTTGTGAAAGAATTTAGTACACACAAGGATTATTCATTTCTTCTGTTTTCAAAGCGCTTTCTGTGATCCAATACACACAGCTGCTTTGCTGCTTCGGTGTGAATAACTCAAAGAATAACCAAAAACCCTCTGAAGTCTAGCTCATAAATACACTGGACAACTGACCAAAACCTGGTCCTGTCTCCCTTCTTTCCCAGCTTCTTCCAGACAATAGCACTCACAAATTACATACAATATTGCTCTATATACTGTCCCTGACACGATGGCAGCATTTTGCAGTTCAGGGTGCAACAATTCATGGTACATAGCTTGTCTCTCAGCAAGGTGAAAGCCACAGCACAAGCTAGCTCCCTTGGCTGTAACATGCTTTAGCTTAGGTCTCTTAGTAGAAAACTAAAACACCCCAAAATAACCCAGAGTGTGACACAACTTTCACTCCCCTAAGCTGCATGCCACAGTTCACGAGACACTGCAGTCCTGCTCTGGACAGCAGTGTTTTGCTTTGTTATTCTCTCAGAGTAGTTGTCACTCTCTAAAATCAGGTTTGATTTCGTGAAATATTATTAAATTCCCAACTGCAAAGACAGAGTAACCAGTTTAGGCATGTACCTTGGTACAGTAGTAACTGAAGAATAAAAAAGGTATAAGATTCACCACGCAGATCTACACACAAAAGTGTTTCCAGCATAATCAAATACCCGATGCCAAGTTGTATGCAGGTTTAGGTTTAATCAGCACTGGGGTTTTTTGTCTTTCAGAGGCTGAAGCAGTCTCCAATAAGATTAGGGCTCTGAAGCATGCCGAGTAAGACTGAAGAGGATATTGCCAGAAACAGTCTACCTTTCAGCAAGTATTTATTCTACCTAACCATCCATCCCCAGAAGACATCACTTCAGTCTAAGGGTTAGAAAAGAAAATACCATACACGGTAACCCAAATTTGAAAATGCCCATTTCATAAATAACCCAATGGCCTGTTCCTTTCCATCTGTAGCCTCAGAGAATATGAAAAATACCCAGACTACTGCTAATGCACAATAAATTCCCCAGTTTGATAGGGCTTGAACAATGCTGTTGCAGAACTACAAAGGTACTTTAAAATCAATACTTGGCAAATTCTGTTTATGAAGATTTATTTCTTACATGTTTTACTCACATCCATATTTGAAGAGTCACAAAATAAAGCTATTTTCAAAGTAAGTTGTTAGCAATACAATCAGAGTTTGTCTTTTCCACCTGCATACATGGGAGGGGGGGATGACCCCCCCAATATGAGGTCCCTTAAACCTGACTGTATCTAGTGTCCATTCATGCTTAAATACAGGTTAGGATGGGATATGAGTTCAGATGGTTTAAAGCCTTCCATGACCCAGAACAACTCTGACTCAGCTATTTGTTTATTTTTGCAAACAAATTCCTTTGGTAATGGATAATATGTTGCAACATTGTAATAACCAATATAAAACCAATACACAGCCTTACAATTCTTGATCCAGTCTGGAGGACACTGCTGTATCCCAACGACCGAGCTGCTCAAGAGCAACATTAGATTGCATATGAGCAGCTGATGTACCAAAAATGAAAGTTTAATTCAGAACTCAAGGCCCTTCACCTGTATCTCCCCTGACAGCTGCCTGCCTTCTTGAGAACCACAACAAATACTCCAACAATGACAAGTCTCATGGGAGACAAACTATCGGGAAAAGCAAGAAGAAAATTAAGGAGTAGTTATCTCAAAGCTTTATTTTATCAAGCATTCATATTTATTAATTATTTAGCTTATTTAATAATAAATAAGAAGTTCGCTTGTTTCTAAGGCTATGCTTCATATTTTTTATGTTTACAGTTCCTTATGTGTGCCTGGCTTAGCACAGGACTCCAGTATCAGGCCACTCACACTCATAAGTTCACAAGACAAGATCTTTTAACGCAATTACTTGTCTGAGCAATTCCCCTGAACTTTATTCAGAAAATTAGTCCTCTAGTCAAATATATGCATTCAAATACTTGAAAACTCAAGGTTTTTCAAATATAAACTTTTCCTTTTTAGTTTCCTCTTTTTATTGAAGCCATTGTATAAAAGTAGTTTATGTAGCATCTAGTGGAAGCTGAAGAGCTCCATGGAAAGTCTACAGAAACCCAAATGATTTTGCTCCAAATAATCAGAAATTAAGTCATTTTTACACATGTAAAAATAGACATCTTGGTAGAAATATATCTCTTGTATTTATTCATGAACAAAACCCCACCCACAATCATCAAATTCTTCCTCTCTGACTACACATATAAAAGGGGGGAACGAGTCATCTGTATAGGTAATACACTGAGAAGACCAGAGAGATAAAAGCTTGTCCAGTTCTACTGAGTGTTACTGATCACATCTCTAGTCATGCTACAGTGAGTATGGAAAAGAACACTGCCCCGCACCCACATACACACACACTAATTGGGTTTTTCACTTGCTTAATGAGTTTTATTTGGGATTCTGCAGAAATGTTTGATGTGGATAATTAGCTCAGAATGCTTCAAATAAATCCTGAAATGGCTTTCAAATAAGCAATTTTATGGCACTGTCATCCTCCCATACAGAAGTTAGAATTATGTCAGATAAGCATACTTTTACATGCAGCAGCACATAATCACTTAAAAAAAACCCCAGGTTTGCGTTCTTTCCATGCAGGACTGCTTTGTGCCCAGGTCTGAACCTCATTCTTTCAAATACTCCTTACAGTTCACACAGCTGCTCAGGAGTTCACTGATTATCACTCAAGTAGTTGGTTTATTCAGGCAAACACTTTGTGTGCTCAAGTGTTCAGCAGCCACCCTGTAACATAACAGGGTGCTTACCAACAAGCTCTGGGAAATCTCACTCCATCAGTTTACAGCTGCCGAACCTGAATTCCCACACACTTCCCTGCTGTCTATCTACCAGAGAACAACTGAAATGCTTCACTCCAGACTCCAGCTTCCTTGCATGAAGCCAGCTTAATTGATAATTTAAGATAATACTCCATACTTTGTAATGAAGCACGTGCATTATTCCTCTTCGTTATGCCCCAGAGAGTAGATCAACAAAAGGAATCAAATGGGAAGGCAAGCATTAACCACTTCAGCAGGATTCCCTAGGGCTCACCAGTTAGCAACCATAGTCAGAAGTACTTAATGCAGCCAGAAGAAGAAAGATTACTGCAGTTAATGGGGGATTAATAGTCAAGATTGATTTTGGTTTAATTTAAAATAAAATCAAATCAAAACCAAGAATAGGGTTCTGCATGCACAAAAGCCACATCTCCAGAGAACTGAGTGTAGCTGGACTCCTAAAGCCAACTCTAAAGGAGACACAGTAAAGGATTTGATAAGGACATTTCTCACCTGGTCAAGTCATTTCCCTTCTGATGTTCTTCTTAACTTAAGCAAGGGATATTTCCTTTATCCTTCTCAGATCATGGCAAACCAAACCATCATTTGACTGACTTAAAAAAATGCATGGAAATTTATGGTATCAATACACTATCCTGCTCATCCCTGGAAGAACCTGAAGCACAGTCATTCCCTTGTTTGAGCCAAGTGTATTAAGCAGCCAAAAATCTAATTCAGCTGCATATAGCTTCTTGTTCCCAAAGAATCAAAATACCTGCATCTTGCATTTGCCACAAGGAAATCTGCCTAGGAAACATAGCATCCATCCCTGTTAGGTTTTACTTACAACAGAGCCAAATCTGTGCAATCTCTTGCCGTAGAGATTAAATGGGTTAAAATGTTAAAGATTATTCTGGTCTCAACTGAGCAAAGGAACAACTGACTTTGGAAAAATAATAAAGGAATTTACTAATGCTGCTTTACTGACCTGGAAATAGCTTTTGTAAGTGACAAGTGAGATCAGCAAGGGGGAGTGAAAAGGGGAGAAAACCCTACTACTCTCAATTAAATTCTTCTCAGGAAATTTGATTGCCCTACCACTGATAAACCATCAGTTCCAGAGAACTGGAGGGAGATCCTCTGAAATGCTCCTACAAATTATTTGTGCCAGCTTGTGAAATCATAGGCAAACTCCAGCTATGCCAGATAGAAAAACACCATACAGACTATTCCTGTTGTCTTATAAGATTATCTTAGCGATGCAGAAAAAGCTAACAAGATCTTAGCAAAAGACATTTTCAGCTTGTTCATGGATTCCATGTTCCAAAACTGAAGAGTGAACCTTTCAGGAACACTGGCACAGGTTATGCATGGGCAATACGTAATGCAGAACTCTGGTTTACTCTTTGTTAACCAGACTTTCTTTAAAGCACCTGCAAAAGCATGCTACATGTCTACCTTGTTCAGATTACACTTCATCAACATTCTTTCAGTGAAATAAGGGAGTATTTGAAGACATGAGAAGTGTGATAGTAAGTTACTGGTAATTGCTCTTGTTCAAGGATAAAACCTATGCAGCCATTGACAAAACTCAAGATGTAGGAATTACTGTCCCCCAAGCCCCCCCCCTTTGGGTTTAGTCTTTTTATTTGGTAAAATTTTAAAAGCTATGAAGAGTCTGAATGGCTGGTTTCAATGTTAGCACTAAAACTGGTTTTGCTTAATGCTTTTAGAATTCACCATCAAATCACTCTTGCCATTTCTAAATCACTTCTGCTAGCTGAAGAATAGATGCTCACCGAGATGCACTATCCTACTGTTAAATACATTGGCTGCCTTTCCCATTTGACAGCCCCACTTGCAGCGCAAACCAAGCTTCAAGTGTCAGAATCAGATTCTTGCAGAGAGATCCTCACAGATATATGCATCCAGCAACAGAGGCTGACAAAGTTATTTATGCACTTGCTCTTTTATGAAGCTTTTTCCAGTCATCACAGCTGCTCACATCAGGACTTGGCAGGTTTTAGGCCTGCAATATCTTCAGGTAGGAACAACAGTCAGAATTTGAAGCACGAAGTCCCTCTTATCAAGCCCCTTTGCAAGGGAGAATTTAAAATTACCTTTTGCTCATGCAAATTCCTTATATCTTTCATAGATAGAATCTGAAAATCAGTAAACACTATAAGATATAATAGCATTGAGTGAAGTGCTTCACTTCATGGGGGGACTTGATTCAGGAGCCAGGTAAGATCTTAATGAAGCAACTGCTGTCACAAGGCAGCTGATGATCTCTTCTGCAGTATTCCATGTATCTCTCAGTGTGCAGAAAAATGTTCAAGGCAAACTTACCCTTGAAACTATCAATTAAAACATAGAGAAAATCCTATTTTCCACGCAGTTGACTGAAACTATGATTTTTCTTTGTTAGAAGTCACTTTAAAGTGAATTCCACATCCTATTTTGCAAACAGTGACAATTCAAGAGTTAAAATTATTAATAGATTTGATGGCCTTTATTCAAAAATAATTTTACTAAACTAAGTTTCATGAAAGCAACTATTACTTGCTCCTGAAAAGTCCAACATAATTAATGTACTTTCCACCAGATGTAATAGAAACAGTTTCAATTATCTTACTTGTCAATTACTCTCCACAATATACATATATATTTATTTATTTAGAAAGCATAGAGTGGCTTTTATTAATAAAGTGTTAAACTGATAATGAGGCTTGGGGGAAAAGGGAGGAACTGGCTACACAAGAAAAAAAAAAAGTGTCATACATTACCTACCACATCTCATTCAAACTCTGAAGACAAGAGAAAGAATAAGTGACTTAATGGGAATATCTGAAGTGGACACACAGATGAGTTGTAAGGATTAAGGTCAAAGGATAGATAAAGGACATAAATCTGCTCAATGTTCATTAAGACGCAGATGCTTTATTTAAAGACACTCCTAATTCAGACCAATGTTAAAAAATATTAATCTTTAAGACCAGCACTGTCAGTTTTATATTAAACACAGCTCTTTTGGGATTGTTGCATGTGACTTAAGCTAGTGGCACAAAAACATAGTTAGAGAAAGCCCCTTTTTGACTAGGTGCTTAAATCCCACACTGAGGTACTATAGGTGGTGGGGGGTGGAAAACATTGCATAATATTAAAAGTGCTATGTCAATCCAAAACTGCTTTCAAAGTAACTTTCTTACCTGACATAGCATACCAGCTAGTTAATAAGTGTTCACATCCACTTATCTAGTTAAGGATACACAAGTACATTGAAACTGCACAAGCAATGGCATGCCCTGTCTTGAGGTTCAAGTCCTTTCAGAGCACAACAGTAACAACAAGCTAAACCACTCATTCCAGTCACATCCTGGTTATGCCAAGAGAGGCCTTTTTGACCACTGGATATTAGAATACTTATTTTTAATCTTAAAAAGGTTTCTGTGCTTGCACTTCTGCTATGTAAAGTGCTGTACAGATCTTTAAAAGCCACAAAGTATTTTATGGAATATTTTATTCTATAAAAACATCTCATACAGAATTAAGTACAGCTTTAATATGTAAAGATCAGCATGAATGCCTTTGTTGTTTTGGTTTGGGTTTTGTTGGGTTCTGGGGGGTTTTGTTCCTTTTATTTCATATAATCTTCTACTTCAGCATTTTACAATGCACCCCATTCATTTTGCTTGCCATTCCAGAAAAAGTCACCATCAACTTTAAAACACTAAATACTTTTTTGTGCTGGACTTGATAGTTACAAAGAGATCAAGCCAATATTATAGACTAGCCATAGCTGTTTAGCAGTGGTTTATTTTAGTGTACCACCAATAACACAAAACAGAGAATTAAGAAAACATAAATCATCTAAACATAAGAATTGAGCTAACTGTAAGGGAAGACATATGTGAACAAGTGCTACATTTTGAACAAATGGCACCTCAAAAACTTGCTAGAAATTAAAATGTCTATTCATGTTTCCATTATAAATCCTGCTTTGTAGCAATTAAAGACTTATCAAAGTTGATTTCCATCAATGTGACGCCTGACATTACAGTCCTCAATTTAAATGCATTTCCCTTTTCCCAATTTTGAAGAACAATTGATGTAAATCATTCCAGACCTTCTCATTATTAGATGAGAAACTCACAACCTTATTGCTTTTCTAGCCAAGAAAAAAAGCCCAGTAACAAAGAACTGATATAAACTGTTGAACAGTTCTGTCTTTTTCTGCATCTGTTAAATGAGTCTCCAAGCTCTTCACTACTAAAGCTTCTTAATAAGGGCCTCACAGATACTATATTCCAAATTAACAGCCCCGAGTATAAAGAATCAAAAGATACATCATTCAACACAAATGTTTATAAATAAAAACATACAAAGTTCCAGTATGACATCTTTTACTTGGGCAAAACTGCCTGTAATTTCAGCCTAGACAGCTGCAAGATTAAGTCTATGATCACTCCATATTAATAGCAGCCATGTATGTATTAGGCAAGCTCTCTTACGGCGAGCCACAGGTTTTTAATGGTCTTCAGACACGGTCTGTAACAACACTCCAATTACAGCTTTGAGACAAATTCTCACCCTACTTCAGGCGCACGAGTACACAGCAAACCTGCCCATGACATGGGAAAGCAGAATCTGGAGCCATCTTTTCATACACCAGAAGAACAAATCCAAGAGGAAATACAGCTATTGATTCCTTCCTCAAAGCTCCTTCACAATCTAACCTGCCTTCCCAAGAACTGAAGCAGATATTACAACAATATCCTTGAGAACTCCAGCTGCTTCAACATTTAGCGACTAGCAGAATAGAAGTGTACTTTTTAAGAAGCTTTCAAACATGCACGTTTACTATGCTTCATTGGTTCCTTCTGGATGAAGCAACCCTTGTACCCCAGTCATACTCAACGCATAGAATCAGATTTAAATTAATCCAAAGTGAAGAAGATGATAAAAACATGTATTGATGCATTTCAAGTGTGCACATGAAGCCCTCAGCTCCTCCAAGCTCACACTATACATGCACCCCTGTTGGTTCACCCCACTGCACAAGTTCAGTGAAGCCAGTGATGATCTGGACAAGCAAAACACTTCAGCCAGAAGGAGGAGAAAGCTCTGTCATGTGCACGAAACCTCATTCGTTTGCTGGAAGGGCCAAACCAACCAAAGCTTTACTAAATTGCTCTGTATTTTAAGTTACACACAGGAAGAGATTATGTTAACCTGCAACAGCCAGGCTACTGCAACACAGTCCTCAGAGCCCTTCACTCACATTTTCACTACATTGCCAATGCTGTTATTTAACAGCTGAACCTGAACAGCTGACCAAGTTATCAGTAGAAAACGTTTTAAAACAAATTCATTAAATAAATGTAAAGTACAAAAGACAGGGACAGTCACACAACCGCTCATCCAAATGGTCCTAAGGGAGTCTGAATACAAAGATGCTGAAAAACTGCATAACTTGTCACCCACGTGAGCACATATGGAAGAGGAATTGTGTCTATTTGCCACAATCTTTCAAAATGGCCTAAGAAAACAGCAAATTTTAATCCATCGCTTGTGTGCAAAGCAAAGAGTAAAACCCATTGTCGTGGTTTAAGCTTCTAAAAACCCATACAGTCGCTCTCTCATTCACTCCCCACTCTTTCTTCCCTCCGCTCCTGGGGGGATGGGGAGGAGAATCGAAAGAATGCAACTCCCACAGGTTGAGACAAGAACAGTTTAGTAACTAAGGTATAACACAAATCACTACTGCTACCACCAATAATAATAATGACAATAATAATAATAATGACAAGGCAAATACAAGGAAAGAATACAATAGCTCACCACCCAGCTCGACCAAGCAGTGCACCCCCCACCATGCACCCCCACCATGCAGCGAACCCCCACCACCCTTCCGGGTCTCTGCTCTCCGTTTCTACATCCCGGACATGACGTGCTGTGGTATGGAATAACCTCTTTGGTCAGTTTGGGTCAGGTGTGCTGTCGCTCCTTCCTCCCGGCTTCCCCTCCTCCCTAGCAGAGCATGAGACTCACAAAGTCCTTGGCCAGCCTAAACATCACCAAGCAGTAACTGAAAACGCTGGTGTTATCAGCACTGTTCCCAGGCCCAAAATCAAAAACACAGCGCTGCAGCAGCTACCAAGAAGGAGAAAAATGACTGCTGCTGCTGAACCCAGGACACCCATTAAAAAAAAAAAAAAAATAAAAAAAAAAAATGGAAAATTAGCAGATATGAACAAACCAGGGAAAGAGAAGTGATTCGATTAGGATAAGAAACCACTTCCCAGTTCAAGCCAAAGTCCTTCAAAGGGGTCAGGGAACACATGAATAATCTTGTCAATAAAGTATGCTCCTGTTTCCTAGAATCCTCATTAAAGGTTCCTAAAGAAACTGAATTGTAAGTAGATGAGAAACGATCCTACCCTTCATTTCTTATCCTTTGATCACCTATAATTAATGAAAACAGTAAACTACCCTTTCAAATCAGTTGCTAAGTCAAGTCCTTGAAATACATGTATTTGGCTCTTCACTGTTCAATGCGCTCAGGTGATCAAGATAGGACAAAGAAGATGATAAAACAGGGGAAGTACAGGTTAGATATAAGGAAGTTCTTTACTGTTAGGGTGGTGAGGCACTGGAATAGGTTGCCCAGAGATACGGTAAATGCTCCATCCCTGGCAGTGTTCAAAGTAGGACAGAGCTTTGGGCGACATGGTCTAGGGTGAGGTGTCCCTTCCCATGATAGGAGGGTTGGAACTAGGCAATCTTAAGGTCCTTTCCAACCCTAACTATTCTATGATTCTACTATTAAGCATGAAGAGAAAGGAGAGTAGGGTAGAGAGCTAGAAGGTTTACAGTTGAAGAGCTGAGGATTACTGTGACAGCCTGGAGAGTACTTTAAACAGATGACTGAAGACAAAGATCATTGCAAAGATGAACACAGAGGAAAAAAAAGGTCTCCATCTCACACAACCACTGAAGGAGGGAGAGTTACCACTCAGGAAAGAGACGAGAATTAATATTCACTATTCAGAAGCAGATAAATAAAAGGTTTGAAATTATCAGGAAAGGAACAGTAAACCAGAAAGCTTTGTGATATTCCTCCAAAAGGCCACATACACATTTATGAATTCATATTGCAGCAGTTCTATTAATCCCATTACGAAAAAAGAGATCAAAAAAGTAAAAAAGATGCAGACTGTTGTGAGGATAATAAAAGGTATAGGAAAATCTTTAGAAAGGGATTAAGTAGATTAGTTTGCCATCTGAAAAGAAAACTAAGGGAGATATAGAGCAGTATTCTACAAAAGCTTGCACTGTATAAAGCAGCTGAAGGGGATTACTCTCTTCTGCAGCAGGGCAGAGAAAAGAACTAGGTAGCCCCAAGTAGAGTGATAACTGAGGTTTAAAACAAAATTACAACTACTTCTGCTTTCCATGCAAATTTTCATCAAAATTTTGGAAGTCACTGCCAAAGAACAGCAAAACTGATATTTGATCAATTTGCAGAGAGTTAGTGTGACCATTACAAAATTGCTACCCAGATATTAACTTCCAGATCGTCAGATGCTGGTCACATGTTGCAGTGTAAAGCCCTTGCAATGCATACTCTGTGCCCCTCACACTCTCCTTAGTGAACACGGCAAGCTCCAAGAAAGCAGGGTAGAAAGATATTTGGTTAGACCTGATAAAGCAACTGGTTAGATATAATGAAAATACAATCAATTCTCTCTTAGTCAGTCTGGTTCATGATTGACTGAAGGAAAGAGCAAGCTGCTCTCAGCCTGTTCTGCATTCTTCACCTACAACTCAGCATCCATGAAATATGCATAGTCTCTCCAATTCTGGAAGGAGTCAACATGCACACATCCTGTAAAACTATCATTTTTTTTTCATGCTACACGTGGTTTGGGGGTTTTATACCTGGTTTGTTTTGGGTCTTTTCAGATTTCACTAGAACACTGGAAACACTTTCACTTTGCTAGCTCCTGTGTAACTCACAGAACATCAGCCTGCTTAATGCTCTAAGAAGGATGGCAGTGAAGTTATTTTCCTATTCAACTCAAATCTTTCCTAAAAGGCATTCGCTAAAATGAATAAAATATTTTTAGCATCAGACTTATTTGATTACTGCAAGTATTAAGTTAAACATGCAGTAAAAGAAACAAACAAAACCAAAAACCCTGGTCACTGGCAAATATTTCATTATTTGCACTTATAGAACAGTTACTAATTTTCTCTGAAGTCTATATGCTCAAAGCCATTGACAGTCCTCTTAACAATCAGTCCCATTTCCCTAACTGCTGCTCTCAAGAGAGGTAGAAGGAACAGCACAAGTGGCAGCTTTTGTATCTCCCACCCACAGGCCCCCCTTCCTCAAGCACCAAATTCACTCTGGCAGAAAACTTGTATTTGACAGAATCATAGAATAGTTAGGGCTGGAAAGAACCTTAAGATCGTCAAGTTCGAACCTCCCTGCTATGGGCAGGAACACCTCCCACTAAACCATGCCACCAAGGCTCTGCCCAATCTGGCCCTGAACACCACCAAGACAGGATAACTGGATACCTAGTCACACATGCTGTGTTTCTTGCGTGATGCAAAATTTCAGGTCATTTTGATTCTGACTATATCATCTAAAGAAAGCTAGATTAAAGAACCATATGAAATTTAGAAAGTATTCTGCCCATCTGTGACAGGAACCTAAATGCTGAAAGTAATGTAAGAGCTGTCTGAAGTAGGCTTTCAATTTTACTGAAATGCTGAACTAAAGGACAAAATTAAAAATAAACAAATAAATACAAAACTCAAGAAAACCAACACCAAACTAAAAAAGTAATAACCTGTCAGAGAATTAGCAACTAGTAGACAGGTTTCCTAGTAAAGACTAGCAATGGCCTTCTTCAGAGTGGTTTTAAACCAGTGTGCCACATTCACACACTGTTGGCTCATCAGTATCTACACCTATTAGTCCCTAAATAACTGTAATGCAATTGCTGTTTTTTAAGGAGCTCTTGGGTACAATAGTTTGTCTTTCTTCCCACCAGCACCTATTTCTAAAAACAAAGGCTTCTCGGCGTAACCTTGCATAACTGCATTCATTTCTAAATCAATGCACCAATCTGCATCAAGCATTGACCTTTTTCACAAATTGGATTTTATTTTTTTGCACTAACAGGAAGATACTGAAAAGATTAAAGATCAAGGACAATTCATTTCATACAAAAGGATTCCCCTTCAAAATCATTTCAGCAAGGACTGAAAATCTTAAAAGCCTTCCACACAATCCTCCTGTTCAACTGAAGAACTCCTATAGCTCCTTAAGAAAGCAGAACTGAGAGAAGCATAACTTTTATTACAGGAAGAAGATAATATATGAAGACCAAGCTCCAGCTTGACCTTTATCTTCATAAGTGATAACTCTCAAAAGTGACCAAAAGGTTAACTAAACTCTAAAAAGGTCATCTGTCTTTAATCTGGCTATATAGATCCTTTGCTGATGTTCAATAATACACAGCTACTGTTCATTAAATATCACCCGTCCATTCCATATTTCCGCCTTCTGTTTTCAGCAGCAGCTAGACTTTTGTTCTGTCACATTAAATAACTTGCATATTCTTTCGATCCAGCACATTTTCTGGGATAGGAAGTGTTTTAAACTTACATAAATACATTCCTAACTATTGTAACACATATATATGACATTGCAGAAATATTATTACACACTAGATCTGAGCACATTAGTACCTTCTTCGCCCCACTGTGAGTCTTTCATACTTCTAAAATACAGTTATGCCTCTTACTCCTCAGAAGTGATGCAGCTCAAATCACATTCACCTAAAGCTTATTTCAAAACAATTATATAATCTGAAGTTATACCAGAAATGAAACACTGAACTCCAACTTTAATACACAAAGTAATAGCATGCAGAAGCAGGTTTTTCAGATGTCCAGAGAGTTAAAAAAAAAACTGTGAAGGAATATAAAAGACATCAGGGATGCTTTTTTTCAGAGAAATAATAAGAAAAAAAAAGAAAATTGTATTGCTATATGTGCAAATAAATTGTGAAAGTTCACATCATCTTATTGAATTACACAGGTTATTCATGTCTCTCCTCTTTCCTTTTTACTAGTCTGCAAGGACTGCTTGTTACAGTTTAGATTCAACATTCCCAGGAATGAAGTCTGCCACTTTTTTAATTTTTTTTCTTTCACAGACAACGTTATTCTGAAGGTTTCACTCCTTCTGCTCTTCATTAATCAATATTCAGCTGATCAAATAGACAAGTGTTATCGTTTCACTTTTCATCAGGTATGTAACAAAATCCACAAAAAAAGAGTTCCTCTAGGTTGACTTTCATGTTTTCTCCAGGTATCCCCTAAAGTCAGTCTGGAATATTCACTTGCAAAAACTTCACTTTTCAAGTTATCTGATAAATTTTATCTTTGAGAACTGAGAATTTTGAAGGATTACCTAGCATAGAAAACTATTAAAAAACCCAAACAACCAAGCCATCCTTTCAAGCTACCACCATACCACCATTAACCTGAACAGATACTACGTATCAGATCACAAAAAATGTATTGATGCTGAATGGGCTTCTTCAGACCTCCTAACTCCTGGGATGAAACAGAACGTAGAACTATCCACAGACAGATACTACTTGTTCAGTTCACCTACAGCAATACAGGAGGAAATGGAGTGTAATTCCCCATCTAGACTAACAATTTTCTTCCATCTCTCTCCTATCTGTACGATAATTGTTATAATTATCATATTTATTGCAGATCTCAGAAGTAATTCTTCACTGTCATGCCCAAATTTGTGCATGAAAAGTCAATTTGGTCATCAATTCAACTCTGGCTCTTCACAGGAAGAGCTGAATAGCAATCATCATCCAACCACACACTAGTCTGAAATGCTGAGAGAAAACAGGCTTTCAAAGGAGTGACACCTCTTGAAGGTAACACTGCCACAGGCAGACGTGCAAGAGACTCAGGAAAACAGCAGGGAATGATTTAATCCCCAGCAAGCACAGAGGAGCAGACAGAGCTGCTTGTCTTGGAGACTGACAAAACAGACTCACGTCAGTCCATCTGTCCTGCATGTGAAGCATGTAATGGTTCTATGATTCCCAAGAGAATCGAGGTTCAATGTGGTGAGGAGTGGTTGTAGCAGCACCTGGATGTTTGTTCTCTCTACTGTTCTGACAGCTGTACAAATCTTAGCATGCATCCCAATTTATTAGGCAGCACATTATTCTGGTTTCTTCAGGGAACAGTTATGAGTGAAGCCATGAAGTACATAACTCGCACTTGCATGCAAATGGTTGCACATTCTTTCATAGGATCTGAATCCCTAAATGCCATGGTTTACCTCCTGAGACACTGAGAAACATCAGTTTTGTTGAGTTTGATCTACAAGAGGGTGAAACTAAGCAAGTTCTGGGCATTTGACAATCTATATGCTTCTGAGCAAGCCTGCAGAGGGTACCTTGTTAACCTACACAGCTGCATTTCAAGAGGAATGTTATTTTGTGAATCAGTGGATCAGAGCTGCTTTCTGACTTCTGCCTTGCACTACAGACACACAACTCTTATGTTAAACACGTCTTATGAGTCCAACTGAAAGTGAGGATGTTTCACCAAAAACAAACAAGGATAAAACAGATGAAAGGGATTTAAGAGTAGGGGGTTAAGAGCTCAGATTTAGATGTGTTTATTGTTGTTAAAGAGCAGTAAGAAGTGATCAGAATAGATGAAGAACAGCTTATGAGTTAGCATATCTATTTATTCTGTCTACAGAAAAAAAAAAAAAAAAAAAATCAGTCTAACAGCAAAGTTACCAGGATGTCACTTCCATCCTCAAAATCCAACCTTTTCTCACTAATTCTAAAGCATTTCCAAGAAACAGAAAGAATCTCCAGTGATGAGCAGCATAGCATGTGCTACAGGTCAGCACCTTTTGCCTCAGGAATGTTTGAGGCTAATCATAGCCTGACAATTTTTTGCTGACATATGAAGTTAACTGCAAGCCATGGGACTCGGGCTACTACTGTCCTACCCAAAGACATCACTCTGTAAGTGGTGCTCACCAGCCCACCTGTACTTTCTTATAAGAGGGCAAGCAACAAAGAGCTTTAGACTTGGCATCAATTTCTTTTCTACACAATCAGTTCTGAAGCATAGATTTTCAAAGAAATAAATCAGTGGATAGTGAGATGCAACATACTAGCCCACACAGCCATCAATGTAGGAGCCTCGAAGTCTAATACAAAGTAGTCTCAACAATGAAAAGGGTGGAGAAGAGTTGTAATCATCAAATCACTTCTTGCACCTTCCAATGGCATGTTTGTTTACATACATCTGAACTCAAATAACAGTGGAGAAGATAGATAGATATTAAGCAAGAAGAGAGCAGTAGGGAAAATTACTTTCTCCCCAGCATGATTAAAGGAGTTATCACAGAAAAAGACTTTTAAGCAGCAGTTTTATTGCATGCAACAGCAATAACCAGGTACTTTAAAACCAGCAGTATGAAATGTAACTTCTTTCAAATTAAGTAAGGTTATTTTGATCAGGTAAGTTCAACAACCTTACCCTCCATGAATTACACTGCCTACAGATTTCTCTTTTCCAAAGTAGTCTTTTTCCTTAACTAAAGAAAAAACACAGAAGACACAAACCTCCCTATTTATCAAGAAACAAATGGCCAAGCATCTGAAACTTATATTTCAGTTTGTATCTTCGTTATTCAAAGAAATTGCCTTCCATCCCTTTTGTCCTCCACTCAAATTTCTTCTCCACTTTAAAGGAAAGAGTCCAGGTTGAAACAAAATCAAGAACCACACTAAAACTCGAGCTCAGTAAGATTCGGAGGGGTGGCTGCCTAATCCTTTTAGACAACTTCTTCAAATAGAGTGGGCTGACAGACTCGAACTGTGTTTATTAGAATGCACCAAGACATCATTTTGCAAGACAGCACATTAGCAGGAAACAAAGAAAGACTTAAATCCAGTGTGTGATCAGATTAAAGACAGGGAACATCCCCCTCTTGCACTCATACCTCTGAAATAAGGGGAGGGGTCCCTCCCAGATGTGATTACCAGCCCAACAGCTTTCAGATTATCACTCTGCTCTCCAAAGCCTTCCCCAGCCTGAACACACTCGGAAAGTAAAGTATGTCCAAGAGCACAGAAACAACCAGAACATCATACATAGTTTCTCTTCCCTGTTCAGCCCCAACTTAACCTGACACACTGTTAGGCTTGCCTGATCAGCAAAACATTTGTCATGCACCTTGAATGTGCTACACCAAATACTGAGCACACAGCCTATTTGAATATTTCACCTCACCTCTTGACAATTTACACTATCTGAACTTGATGCCGGTTTGTGTAATAATTGCCTACATCAAAACCTTGCTTTTCAGATTTCCTGTGTAATAAATAAAGATAAATCATGAACACAAAGATGAGGTTCACACAGCCACTGGCACCCTGTTTTCAGTCAGCATTCCCTGTCAGTTAACTGGAGAGGTCTCACATTCAGTGCACTCATTTCTCCAAATCCAGTTTTTAATGTTTGTCATGTTTTATATTCTACGTAAAAGGTTCTACAACGATAATCCAACTAAATAGAAACGGTTAGGAGCCATACTGTATGTAGACCCCAGTTTGTACATCTCAGTTCAAAGATCTCAGCAAATAGGTTGATAAAATAGTCAGCTGTCGTGGTTTAAGTCTCTCAGCCACGAAGTTTTGCTCACTCACTCCCTTCCCCCTCTTTCTTCCCTCTGCTCCTGGAGGGATGGGAAGGAGAATAGAAAGAATGCAACTCCCACAGGTTGAGATAAGAACAGTTTAGTAACTAAGGTATAACAAAACCCACTACTGCTACCACTACTACTACTAATAATAATGACAAGGCAAATACAAGGAGAGAATACAATAGCTCACCATCGATCCCAACCCGACCAAGCAGTGCACCCCCCACAGTGCACCCCCCACCATGCACGCCTACCAGCCACGAGCCCACCACCCTCTTCCAGGTCTCTGCTCTCCGTTTTTACATCCTGGACATGACGTGCTGTGGTATGGAATAACCTCTTTGGTTAGTCTGGGTCAGGTGTCCTGTCTCTCCTTCCTCCCAGCTTCCCCTCCTCCCTGGCAGAGCATGAGACTCACAAAGTCCTTGGCCAGCCTAAACATCACCAAGCAGTAACTGAAAACACTGGTGTTATCAGCACTGTTCCCAGGCCCAAAATCAAAAACACAGCGCTGCACCAGCTACCAAGAAGGAGAAAAACGACTGCTGCTGTTGAACCCAGGACATCAGCATAGTGAACTGCCCTGCAAAAACTCCAGGTCATGTCCCAGAAGTAAAACAGTGGCTACAGGACTGTATCTATCTTAAGTGCCAGGGTGTGGGGAGGAAAACTTCTTACAGAGGGCAGGATTTGATGCTGAGACATCTGAGCTAGCTCAAGGATCTCTGCATTGTGCTGCATTAAAGAGTGGACATGCTGTATCTCCCCATTTGACTTTAGACCTTTAAAGTACACACTGAACACCAGATGAGCTCTCTGTGAGGTTACAGGACAAATATGCCCCTGAACATGCCCTCTTACCAATTAAATATAAAACTTCTTAATTACTTCTCCCAGCCAACACTGATAAATGTGTCACCTTGCATTTGCAAGGGTGAGTGAAGCTACTACATACCTGTTGGGAAGAAGGATTCACTTTCAGGATGAAAACATACACACTCCCATTTCCGTAAGAGTTTTCATGCAATTTTCTGAAATGGTAGGCCAAGGACAACTTTTTTAGATTTTTCTTCACTAAAAGCAAAACTCAAACTCTTACACCAAATAATTCTAAGGCACGAGAACTTACCAGATAAATCAGACACTTCTCATTAAATTTCCGCTTGTTTCCCACGGCCAGAAATTTGTCTGTTACGGAGAAGAAAAGGTATTGCTCATACTGGTGTTCTTGTAACTTTTTTCACTGCAAAACAGCTTCCAGCAGAAAAAAGAACTAGCACATAAAAATGAAAGCAGAACATGTCCCTGAACTTCAATATACAAACTTGTGTTCATTTTCCCAGAAATTAATAGATCTCAAAATCCCTCCAAATAAAAAAAAAAATAAAAAACAAACAAACAAACAAAAAATTAAAAAAACAAAAACAAAAAAACAACCTTTAAATAACTTCATTAAAACCTCTCTTGCCTTTGCAAAACTTGAACTCTGGAAGTAGTTGCAAGGTAACAATCATAGCAGAAACCACCAGCAAAGGGCATAACTAAATTCATTATTTATTATCACAGCTGAGCCAAATTCAGTTCTCACTGGCAGTGAATTTTAGTTAGGGTATTTGACCTCATGATGCTGATAAGCCAGCAAAGAATCTGAATACAGAGAAAGAGGGGAAGAAAAAAAGAATGCTACAAATAGGACAATGAACTCTACAGTCATAAAAGCACTTACTTCAAATTACACCAACACTTGTTTCTATCACTCCAACATCTCGTTTCTTGGTCAACTACAAAGATGCACTAAGTCAATGGTCCCCAAAGCAGGGTGCAGTCGCCTAGAGAGTATGCAAGACCATCCGCTGGGCTGCAGGAAAAGATATTTTTGTACCTTTAAATAAGATAATATTTTACAATAGAACTTATTTAATCTTTATCTTGTCCTTTTTAATTTCTATTTTTGTAGTGTTTGTAAAATGTCCATTATATATTAGCACATAAATTATGTGGTACACATACATAATTTATAAATACATACTCATATCATGGATGTGCACTTTTTTTTTCATTATTAGGAGTTTGCAATCAAAAAGGTTTGGGGAGATGCTCTGAACTGTACATTCATCCAACAGCAGCATTCTTAAACCCTTCTCAAACACCCTACCGAACTACCAAAGTTTTCTGTTCCATCCTCAAGCCACACCAAACAACACACAATTTAGTAATAGTATCAGTTAAATTCTATGATTCTGTGCATCAGGCTGTAACCTAGCTATGATTCTAAATGCATGTAGGTGTAACAGCCAAATCCTAGCACACATTCAGTTTTCCCTTTGCTCCTTCATAACCTCCAAACACAGATGATCCATTTTTAAGTACTGAAGGAAAACAAAGGTTTTCAATTGGCCTGTCCATAAAAGTCTTCAAAAAGGCAAGGTCAAGACTGAGGCTTTCCATGGAGAGGGAATGAAAAAGGGGGAAATATTTCCAAATACCCAAGTGTTGGTTGTACACAACCACCACCTGATCACGACAGAGCAAGTTTCTTATTACATTTCAGCCTTTGCTTAGTCAAAACAAACTTCCTATTGTTTCACACTTAAAAAACAAAACAAAACAAAAACAAATACCAAAACAAGAAAAAACTTTCATCAATACACATAAAGAAGTTCAAGATTCAGGAATTATTACTTCTAGAGTAGTTGTTTCCTACTGAGCTCTACTTCATTATTTACTACACGTCTATTTTTAGAATAATATCAATAAGAACAGCACAGAGGTTGACTTCTATCAAACAAAGAACCCATTGCTTAAGTCCAACATCTGATGCAGCTTTGAAGGGAAAAGCATCTGGAATAACACTCAAGAACACTGTTCTACACCTCAGATAGCTCCAAGCCTGCATCAGCCCTTTGATTATAGCAATCATTGAGGGGTTTGTGGGTTGGTTGCTTGTTTTAAGCTCACCTAAGGGCACGTGTGAGCAGAGGTCTCTGAAGCACGTTCATTAATTAGCACATGGCG
Organism: Amazona ochrocephala; assembly: GCA_039720435.1. NCBI lineage: Eukaryota > Metazoa > Chordata > Aves > Psittaciformes > Psittacidae > Amazona > Amazona ochrocephala. Next base: position 73,174,291 of record CM077879.1, read on the forward strand.
CTCGCAGTCCTGGGAGAGCTGTCGCACTACACCACCGACCCCGCCTGCTCGAGCAGAGGAAGCCCGTCAGGCTAGATCCGTCTGTTCTAGCCCAGACCATTCCTAGCACCGCAGATTTCCTACTGTTACTGTATACTGTTACTGTATAACCTATTTGCATTGTTTCTGAACACCGACACCTTTCAGAGGATCCCAAGCTCAGCAGCGGAGGACCGCCGCTCGGCTAAGCTCCGCTCCCCCCTCATCCCGGGGCCACACCGCGCACGGCTTTAGGACGCAGCTGCGCAATGCCGTTCATTCACTCCGATCAGACCCGCCTTCCCCTTCCCGGCCTGGGTGGTCCACCCCGCACCCCCCTCCCAGCAAAACGAGGACCTAGGGTGAAACCTTTAGGTGCTAATCGAAATAAAGTAACTTAAAATAAGTTTTACAAAAGCCCCAAACACCAAACTTCTCACTAATGTGTCACTCTAGGGTTTAAAAAAGCATTTGTTTTCGGGGGCCTGAATGAGAACATTTTCTATGCAGACATGAATAAAAAACCCACCACCTTAAACATTTTGCAGTTTAAAATACATTTTGATTAAAATACATTAGCTTAAAATACATTTTGAACAAAAATGGAATATACATGCACATAACATGGAAGGCTGCATTAAATGAAAATTGTAGCTAGATGTTCTTTCAGTTGCCTTACAACCCAAACCATTCTAAAACGGACACATGAGAAAACACTTTATATACGAAGTGACCTGATGTATTTCCATTCATGGGAAGAATTTGCATGGCTTTTCTTTCAATAATGGTGCAGGTAGCTATTTTGCCAAAGTAATGTTTTCACACTGCTAAAATAGCATCCTGTGGAACAGGGCATGTACCTTTCCCGTCTCTCCTGCACTGCCACCCGGGGTGTCCATCGCGTCTGGGAGGCAGCAGTGAGCTTCTCCACGAGGGAAGAGGCAGAGCCCCACTTGTGCATGCCCAGCGTGGTGATCCTGTCTGATAGGGCTGGGAGCAGGCTCTTCATGTAAACAAAAAGATAAAGTCATAAATAAATCAGTCCAGATAGTGGTGGGTGGCTTCATGGCTTCCCATCTCTAGCACACAGGGACAGCCCTCAGCCCCACAGACACAGGCTTCTCCAGCCACATTGAGGGTGGCCCCAAGGCCTGTGGTGAGGAGCTTTATTGTTAGAAACACAGTATTTTTATAGTATATAAAATAACATAGCAGCCATTATGTCAGGGGACTGCCTGGGGCAGCGGTGGCCTAGCTGTTTCCCCCTGGCTCAGGAGCCGGGAGCCAGCCTGGGGCCTGGGGCCAGCCTGCGGATTGCAGCTTTCCTGGTGTTCCTCTTCTCCTGCCTCACTTAGCACCTACTCACCTTTCCCTATTAAAAAAGAGAACTGTAGGCTGAGCAGCTGTCCCTAGGCAGCATTTCTGTGCTGCCCAGGACAGATTCTGTGGCTGCGAAGATCCTTCAGTAGCTTGTCAAGAGCTGACGTCTCTGTGGAAAGAGCTGTTCGTCCCTATATCTCATTTTAGATGGATGTATGTGCCACTTTCATATCCTTCAGCTCAGCATAACATTTGCCCTTTCATGTTCTCATTTAAGCCACTGGGAATTCAAAGCCTATTTCAAAGCATAATTATAGCAATCTGCATATAAAAGACTATATGTCCTACAGAGGGTTCAGCGAAAAAAAGGGAAAAAAAGGCAAACTCCTCAAAAGAAGAAAATTAGGAGTAAATCCCACAACTAAGATTCAGTAAAGTTAATACATTTTTCATCTGATGTGAACAATCTTTTGATTCATAAAGCCACCAGAAAATTGTCTAAGCCACTTCACTGAGTCACTCTGTGTACAAAAGGAGGGAAATGTAGCTGCTACAAGGGTCCCACAGTTTCAAAGCTTGCTTCCAGATGGGGTGCGTAGTGGGTCTCTTATTAACCTCAAGGCACCCCGCAAGATGGGTTTGTTGAAATAAGTTCTGAAGGACCCTTCTAGCTTCAGCACCTTACTTGCTGGGGGTTGTTGCAGGCTATTGAGGAAGGAGGGGTCTGTAGCAGCACTACTTGCTTAAGACATCATGAAAGAGATACAGAAAAGGACTTCTAAATAGGTACATGCATCAAGTAGTCTTCACACAAAAAAAAATTTCACTGTGATAATTAAATGTATAATATTGGGTTTGACTGTATCATATCACCCTGTTATATAACAAAATCGAGATACAGAAATTATAGCCACAAATGCTATGCATGCTGCATCACAGAAATCAATTCGCTCGCTCTACTCCTTACACTCAGAGTTAACCTCATGAAACTCATGAAAATGCTAAAAATCATTGGAGTGTTTTTAATTTACCTTATTCGCTTTGTGCACTTGGCTTAAAATCTCTTTGACAGCTAGAAATACATATATTTCTTAAATTTAAAATTGAGCTGCATATAATCACAGGACTTGAGGAACATGATAATAAAACTGGAATATTTGCAACATAATCATGAGTGTTGGTAATACCGATTCTCTGGGATTATGTTTCAGAGGTGGTTTCCATACCATGTAACTTGTCCTTCCCTCTCTTTCTAATTTTCCTGGGACTATGTTTTCTGGTAATTATGTTTCTGGGGTTTATGTTTCTGGGATTATGTTTCAGAGGGTTTCCCTAACATATAGCTTTTCCTCCTCTCTAATTTTCCGGCCTCCCTCCCCACCTCCCTCACTGACTTGTCATCACACTCTCCTTCATGCCAGTCACTTTTCAGTTCTCCTTAAGCTCAGCCTCCTTCGTCAGCTTCTTTCTTCTTCATACATTTTGACAGTATGTAGAGATTGTTTTCAAAGGAGCATAAAGGTACTGGGAAAGCAACTCCAGCGGAGCTGCCTTTTGCCTCTCCCACTATCTTCTGCAAAAGAAGCTAGCCATTTCAACCTTCCTTAGTGGTGTAATGCAGACAAATCTGTGCCTCTCTGTTTTTCTAGGAAAAGCATGGTAATAATTGCTTGGCCAAAAAAAGCCAAGCAAGAAGTTTAAACCAATATTATTAATGATACCAAGGAGAATTTGCATCATGGATATTTAGAAATGCAGAGATGCATGACTTTTCTATACATATGTATTGTGCAGAGGCTTGCACACAAGATTCCATTTTAACAATAGCAGATGACAATAGTCCAGACCCTCAAAGATACTAGAACAATTTAGGGAAATCAGTGAAAAATCCAGGAAATTTGCTACTAACATTTCTGTATTTATAGCCTTTTGGCAATCAAATGCATCCCTTTTAACATTTACCAAATTTTTTTTCTCTCTCTTTGAGAAAGATATTGCATTGATTTCTGAATTGTAAGAAAGAACTTTTGATACAAGTTCAGCTCTGATTAAGTTTTCTAGGCCAAACGACAATAGTGAAATTAATAACGATGATTGTTTACTGTTTAAAAAAACTGAAAAACATCTCTTTGATTACAGGCAATTCCAGTGTGAGCATGTACTGGTAAACACATTGCACAAAAAAGAATTAAGTGCTGGCAAAAAAGGTTACAAGTAGAAAGAGAGGATTTCTCAGAAGTTCATGAGAGGCAGTATTCAGTCCTGATTAAAAGTGTTTTCCTGCTTGTTATTTGCAAATGTCATAATTTACTTTTATTTTAAAATCCCGTATATTTTAGAAAATGAATAACTTAAGGCTTTTAGCATAGAGGCATTGAAGCATATGGTAATCCCAGTCCCAAACACCAAAGTGTGCCTGCCTCTGCCAGCTCTTAATTACCAGCTCATTAACACTCAGGTGTCAATTGCTGGTGGCAAAGGCAATACTCAGTTGGCCTGGTTTCTGTCATGCACAATGTAATTAAATTGACCTCCGCAAAAAGAGCCCAGTAGTTGCCTGATACCACTTGGACACTGCCGCACTAATCACAATCGTGTAATTTAGTGAATCACACAGTGTAATGAGGGAAAGACTCTGGAGAGTGCCAAATTGTACTTGGATATGTAATAATGACTTTAAGGACAATTAGGGAAATAATCACTGCTCTGTTTTCTTCCAAGCTAATAATGAACTGCAGCAACTGTTTGAGTTCTGTTGTTGATTTAAAACTTTAGCTGCTATCTTCTATTTTAAAATAATGGTTATAAGCAATTAAAATGTAAAAAAGAATAAAATTCAATGCTGTTTTCGGCTGGGGTGTAGCTAATTTTCTTCACAGTAGCTGGAATGGGGCTGTGTTTTGGATTCGTGCAGGAAACAGTGTTGGTAACACAAGGATGTTTTTGTTACTGCTGAACAGTGCTCACACAGAGTCAAGGCCTTTTCTGCTCCTCACTCCACTCCACCAGTGAGTAGGCTGAGGGTGCACAGGAAGTTGGAGGGGACACAGCTGGGACAGCTGACCCCAACTGACCCAAGGGATATCCCACACCATGTAACATAACGGTCAGCATATAAGACTAGGGAGGAGAAGAAGGAAGGGGAGGACATTCTGAGTGATGGCTTTGTTTTCCCAAGTCACCATCACGTATGCGGAGCCCTGCTTTCCTGGGGATGGCTGAACACCTGCCTGACCATGGGAAGTACTGAATGAATTCCTTGTTTTGCTTTGCTTTCATGTGCAGCTTTTGCTTTACCTGACAAACTGTCTTTATCTCAACCTGTGAGTTTCTTCACTTTTACCCTTCCGATTCTCTCCCCTATTAGGGCGGTAATGAGCAAGTGGCTATGTGGGGCTCAGTTGCCATCAGGGGCTAAACCACGATTTGTAAATTTAAGACAAAAAACCTCCATCTTCATTGTTAACAGCCCTCCAACACATTATACCTTCAAGTACTACTGGCTGCCCAGTTAGTATCTGATAGCTGTATTAGATGGTGTGTCCCAAGGGGAAAGAGGGATTAAATGTACTTTGCTGATACCCCAAACGGGCCACCATGCAGCCACCCTCACCTCATATGCCCTGTGCATGTGACAGTGAGATGAAGGAAACCAGCCAGGGCTATGGATAGTGGGTGACAATGGGCATGCTGCAATGCAAGTGCAGGCTCTAACTTTGGCATCAACAACTGAATGATGTGTATGAATGCAATTACTTGGTTTAGCTGAGATTTAAAAAATGCAACTTCCCCTGGTCAGTGTACAGCTTCTGAAGAGGACTGTCTGCCTTGGTACCAAAGAAGATGGGCTCCTAAAATTGAGTTTATTTTATTGAAGTTTTGGCACTTAAAAGACGCATCAAAATTTGGAGCATAGTTATCTTTAGCTGCCTTTTGACCAAGCAAGTAGCACCAGCAGTCATTTCAGTGCTGTTTCAATTTCCCAGTCTTCTCTCTTCCTTGTATTATTTAGCACCTTAATGCTTTATCCTAGTGAGGTCACCTAATATCGGTGGCTAAACTTGGATGGGATCGATACAGGCTGTGACATGCAACCACAATTCAAACTTATGAATTACCAAAAGGTCACAGCCTTAACTCACCCACACCTTAACTTCAGCTTTTTGTCTTCATTACTTCTGAAGTATGCGAGTCCTTGGGCAGAACTCTGGTCTTACACAAGTTCTGAAATTCTGGGCTTAATATTTCTGTGGAGAAAAGCTCTGATCTTCAACTTTTTTCATCCCTGCTCATCCTCTGCCAGCAGGCCATCTTTTCTACACATCTTTTATGCAGTATCACCAAATTTCAGTACTGTATAGATTAAGTTCCCACTTCTCATTGCAGGATATTTTCCCTGGTGGTGCTTCATTTGTTTGTCTAAAGCCTGCTGTTGACTTTGGTAATTAAACTGCTAAGATCAGTGAGGTGAGGGCATATCTTGTTAGTGTGCTTGTGCATTACTAGTACAAGTGTCTCTTCCTGCGAATGTTTTTTACCAAACAATAAAATTCTGATGTTCACACTCAAGTATGAGTAAAACTAAGTATTTTGTCTTTGTACTGATGCACTGCATCCATTTCATTCATCAGCAAATCACATAAACTACAAAGCTGATTTTTATGATACACGCAAGTAACTTTTTTATATGTAATACAGAATGTCAGGTATATTTGTGTGGGGACATTTGATGATGCTAATTTGTAGCACACACTAAACCTAAAACTTGAAAAGTCAAGACTCCGATGCAGGCATTTTACAGATAATAAAAATCCAGATATTAGATTTTTCTTTTACACTGATACCGGGGGGATACCTGAGCTGTGGTCTTGTGTATGATCAATTCAGTTGTCAAGTTGAGTGGTTAAAAATCCGCCACCAAAGCATGCAAGCATCTGACAAATAGTTACTGAGCTTGGAGAAGAACAAAGACTTATTAAAAAGTAAAAACTTTAGTTCTCTGAGAGTGAAGTAAACAGATTTGCTGTCAAGTTTATGCAAAACACATGGAAGGAGCAAAATAATTTCTAGAGATGTTACAAAATCTACAGAATAGATGAAAGCATTTTGTCAATGATGTGTTTATTAAAGATTGTGAATTCTGGAGAAGTGATCCATCTAACAAAGCAAAAGAAATGCTGTGCAGAGTTTAAGAACAAAAGGGAAGGATCCTTCTTGAAGAGTGACAGGCCATCAAGGAAAGACACTTCCCAGTGAAGTGCTAACAGATGTAGCAGGTGAGGCTCAATCAGTTGAAAGGTACCCAATCTACAAACAAGAGGAATTCAGCATTGTTTCATGCAGAAGATCCTACCTGCAAAAGAGTGCTCAGCATGGATCGCATAAATATGCAGCTAAGGAAGAAAAATGCACAGTACCTTCCCAGCACACATTTGTAAATGTATCTTGTGTTTGTTGAACCAAGAAAGCTTAACATTGAAATAAAAATGATGGAAGTACTGCATCTGTAATCGTGGGAGAAAGGAAGTTGGACTCCTTTTTAATGCACTACCTTACTTCTGGAAAACAGTGAGTATACCTGTCACCCTTTGACATCTGTTTGCTCAGAAATCTTTTTAAGCACTGTTTGGAGACATGAAGAATTTTTAGATGAAAAATACACTCAACAACTAATTTTTGTTTGGTTGTGAGTTGTGAAGGAGCTGCTCTTCAGCCTGCATACAGACCAAGCGACGGTTCCATAGGAATGGTCTGCTCCCCACTGCAGTCAAAGAAAGGTAACCAACATATGGCTCAACAAGGGAGACCCGTTGAAGTGAGCTCATAGTACTAAGAAGCAGATGGAATCATCTCTGACCTTCTGAAACTCCAAAGTTTTGCTTATTGTGGCAACTGTTGTACAACATAAACAATCCTAATAAAAATGCTTGACATTTAAAAGCATTTTCCATTCACTTTGAGAGGCAATACACAATGCTGAATTACAGACAGAAGTACTGAGATATGTAAATGATCCTTATAAGGCACTTGCCCCATCCTCCTTTTACAACATTGCAAGCTATTAATTAGCACCTGTGCTGTCTGTTCTACTCCACTTCTATTCCATTTTGCTTTCTTCCCCTGAGGAATGAAGCCCTCATTTTCATCTGTATGTTTATCCCCTCCAACACTGACTACCACTCTGCCTGGTCGTGACAGCTGCTGATGGTTTAACGTACAAATGGCAGGCAGAAATCAGCAGGCCACAGTGTCATTTGTTATGCCATTTTGTCTTTGACTCTAAGGGCAATGAAGAGAAGGATGGTACTGATATAATTCAAGGTGATGAGAAGATTCTTCTAACTTGAATGGGCTTCTTGTGATCTTCCATATTCTTTAAGGGTTCAAAGCCTTCTGAGATTTTGATCTTTTTAAGAAAGCCATTTTCTCTCCATTTAGCTTCTGTATGTTGAGTGAGTGGAAGGGGAATACAACAGGGGATTAAAATACAAGATCAATCCAGAGAGGTATTCTCACCAGCAGCAAGACAGCAGTCTCTGATTCTCTCTTTTTTCTTCTTCAAAGGCCCAAAGGCAACACAAATCCTATGAATAAGATGGGAGAAGGGAGAGATCTTCACTTCCAGCAATATAATCTGGAAGCAGTATAGTCTGGATGTCTGCTGAAAAATAGACAAGCTCCTGGTACAATAAGTTTATCTCAAGAGTCCAGAGTGATTAATTCAGATAACCTTGTAGATCATCTCATTTTTTCTTCTCTAAGTTGTGAGTTCTGTGCTATGGCTTTGAGAGGCACAACCCCTTTTCTCACTTTTTAATTCAGTTTTCATTCATTGGTTATTTATGTATATTCACTCAACAAGAACATGATAGTTTTACATAAATGTTTGTATTTTGGTTAATGGGTCAGTTTACCTTCTTTAAAATGGACCTGGCAGGGCAAGATGTTCACATGTAACGGACTGGAATTATACAAGTACACACAGGCTAAGAATCTGCCTTTATTCTGCTTGTTTTATTTTGACTAAACTGGAATTGAAGTAGGATTTTACATGTACACCAAAAAGTGTACAAAATTCTTCAAATTATTTTTTTCCCCTATTGTCTCCTACTGTCTCTCATTGTCTTACTTGCTCGTGGTACTGCCAGGCCAATTTAAGTGTCTTCGAGGGGTGAGGATATTGGGGAAAGAGGGAGAGATATAACCGTTGTTAGATTTTCTTTAAAAGCAAACCAAGACCAAGAAGATAAACCAAGGACCTTGAGTAACATTAATAGCAACATATGCACAGGAAATATTCTTGTCTGTTTTATTCGAAACAGCTATTATACTGCAATCTAAATACTCTAGTATTTCACAGAATTAATTTTCACATCAATGAAATAAAATTATCAAAATAAAACTCCATCTCAAAATGAAATATTCATTTTTCCATCCTGTTTGGAATCTCTCTTCCACGATGTAGGCATGTTGTGCCCACAGTAATACAGTCTGTAAGAACAGGTTAGGTAAACACAAATTGGCAATGGCATTCAACATGATGATCCTGCAGCAAAGCAGGAGAATTGGGAATGATGAGTTCCCAGTGTGAGGGTGCTGAGGGGCTAGGGGCTCCCTTGGGACTGGGGCCTCCCAGGAGCATCAGGGCAGAGCCCAGCTCACCGCTCCAGCCAGGAGCAGGTCAGAGAGCAGCCAGGGAAAGCCAAGGCCCTGTGCACTGAGCATCTCCCTGGGGAAGGGCTGTAATGCTGGCCCACTGGTGGAGGTCAGCATCAGGCCTGGTGAGGAGAACCAGGGTGAGATACAGTCCTTCCCAATAATGTGTTTTGTTAGTGTAAGATTTTCAGACTGCTTTTACCAACATTATGTCCAAGTATTTTCTGATAATTGTAGAATCATATAACAGAATCATAGAATGCTTTGGGTTGGAACGGTCTTTAAAGCTCATCCAGTTCCAACCCCCCCACCATGGGCAGGGACACCTTCCACTAGATCAGGTTGCTCCAAGCCCTGTCCAACCTGTATTAATGGAATAATACATTCATCTGTATGACTAAGATGTCAGGTGTGGTTAACTGTCTTGATCTCTCCCTTTGGCAGGAAGGCAAGATCTCTCAATGATTCTGTTTTATGCCTAGTGTCACTCTGCATGTTGTACAATACCTACTGAGCAAAATTTGTTACACAGTACTACTCTCTGAAGATCGAGCGAGTCTATATTTAATCAGTGGTTTGCTCTAGAAGGTGGCACACGTACGGAGTTCCTGCACCAAGAGATGCTTAAATGCTTTTCTAGGATGGAAAGTGAAACAGGAGATAATCCTCCATCTTGCTGCTTAGAAATTCTTTCAAGCTGGATATGGAGGAAGAAGTTATCTGTGACGGAGAGAAGTGAGTACAGATTTCTCACATGCTGAAAAGATATTCCAAAAGTCATACCATCTGTTCTGCAAATCTTATGTACTTAGTCTTTAACATCTTAACAAACATCCTAACAAAATAGGATCCTACTTTCAAGTGCCCTTTAAGTGCCCTGGGCAAACATGTGTTGAACAGAAAACTACCATAAAAAAAATGCTGATAAGGCCATTTTTGTAACATAATAGTCATCGTATTTACCTATAATGTGGGCTGCTGAGGGCAAATGCTTCTTTTATATGATGGTGGATCTTTTTTTTCCCAGTCCTCCCTAATCATCAGATCCAAAAGGATTTAGGTTCTGAGTGGAAAGATGAAGAGCTTTTAATTTTCTTTTCAAAGCTGTCCCATTTTGCAACGAATAATTATGTATTCTTCAGACAGAGAGACCAAGGGCACCAAATTACATATTGCTTTCTAGACTACTAGTTAGCTCATTAACCTGCACATTGGGAGAGCTCAGTATTGTAGCACTCATGTGGTTTTACAGTATTTTATATCATAATCGTTGTTGTGGTGGGTTTTTTCTTACTATTTTGATTTAGTAACTAGGTTCTATTCCCACCTCTGCAATACACTGCACTGTGAAATTCCTCAATTATGGTTCGGTAAAATAAGGATAGTGAAACAGGCATCTGTCATAACACTGGAGAATGTTTTGCTTACTAATAAAGGATATAAAGCACACAGAACAGCAGTCAATAGAAATCTGACTTTAAAATAAATGTTTTTTCGATTTCCAGATATGCATAGATTTTCCAGTGCTCAAGGTTATTTTTGGATGAGAACAGTAAGATTTTGGGGTTTGTTTTTTTCCTGAAGCTTTAGACCTGTGAATATTAGCAACACATGCAGTGAAGTTGTAAATTTCACTCTGCATATGAAGAATTAAACACCTAAAAATCCTGCATGCAAATGATGGTTTCCAGTTTACTCCAGATAGAATGCAAACAGGAAAGGCATTTCCCCAGTCCAGTAACACACTGTGCAGGCTTCAAATATTTCTTGTGACTGCATTTCATGTCCTTATCCCTGAACAGTGGCAAGTCCAGAAATCATTTATATAAATGAGAAAAAAACAGTGAACTACCTGCTTTTGCTTGGAGTTTTTTTCTAGTTAAATGGTAATTATTTACTAAACAAAATTTTATTTCATTTTATTTCATTAATAATGACATTAATTGCTGTGTTGTCACACAGAACGTGACAACACAGGAATTAAAGTAGTGAAATTAAACCCAGAAACTTTAATATTGGCTCCTATATGATAAGGGCTAATTGAACTCCACCTATAATTATAATGGTGCAATTTAAAAGTTAGACTGGTATGTCTATTACTTAACTATACATAGTGCCAGGAAGCCCCAAAATGCAGCTGACCATTTGTGTGAAAAGCACGATGAAGTAATATCCGTTATTTGAAGCAGATATAATCATATATCTGGGAAGGGAGTTTGTAAATCATCTAGATTTCACAATAGGGTGAGATGTGCTCCTGGGGCATTTCTGGGGCTTGGGACTCAGTGCTCAACACCGGCACAGCCAAGGATTGCCCATCCTACTGGGGAGAGGCTCCCCAACAGGCCAGGGGTGGCCATGGTCACCAGGGTCCCCAGGGAGGTGCTGGATGTCCCCTGGAAATAGATGTAACGAAGAATATGACACTTCCCATGCCACTGTTTTTCAGCTCAGGTGTGATTGATCTAATTGTAATGTGTACTTAGAATGTCAAGAAGCAGATTAATTTTTATTTGGGCGTGTTTGTTTGTTTAATTTTTAACGGACCATTTCCAGGAGCTCAGTGAGGTTTAATGACATCATTACAAGGTATATTGCATTTTCTCCCTAGATTATATTAATCAATTACCTTTTACTTCCAGCACTCTGTCTCTCTTTCTTTGTTGACAGTCAGAATATAAATCAAACCAAGCCTCTTACAAAAACTGAATGGCCATGAGCTCCAAGGGCATCGTTTAGCCTCATCTTCAGGGGATTGAGCACGAGAATGATTGCTTGCATTCATAAATTGTTTTGCAGATAGCATAAGCCACAACAAATATATTGCTCTCGTGGTAAAATCTATCTCTTTCATGATATTTATGTTCCTGAACTAAGCACTATTTAAGTACCAATTAATGTACTCTGTGAGACTAGGAAAAGCAGAGAATGTTCTCTCTCTTTCCTTTTTCTTCACAGAGGAACAGTATCACACCACTGCTCTTATATCAGCAGCCCATAGAGTTTCAGCCCTAAATTATTCTGATACCTGTCTGGAAAAGATGTAGTGATGGGGATGGATTTGCTAGGTAATTTTGACATCAGACTTCATCTGGGTCTTCTTTCTATGTTATTCTCATCAAAAGGGAATACCCTCCTCTCTCCTCCACTGAGGTGAACATGCAAACCCTTCAGATGACTGCTTTTATACTCCAAGTTGAAGTTAGACCAGAAAATAAGATATGAAACATTTTTAGGTCTAGCTCTAAAAAGAATCTTTGTTATCTTCTAAAGCAAAACTTTATGAAACATTCATTGTTGAGGCTGGTATTTTCTTTGCTTGCTTCTCTGACATTTTTAACCAACTGCTATGGCAATGTAAGAATACTTTGCTCCAACGAATTTTTAATCCTCTGCCTTTCTGCATAGTAAAAATGTGTCAGTCTTTTGAGGACTGCATTACTGACTTATCTTTTTAGAAAATCTGAACAGTGGTATCATTTTACTTGTCTTTATTTGCTTTGAGACAAAGCTATTAGAAACACGTCTGTTTTAAACTGACACATAGCAATGCCCACATTTCCAAACTGGATTATGCAGCTTGTTGCAAGCACTGCTGGTGAAGTTTATGTTTTTCTGGTAACAAATAATTTTATTGTAGGCTGTTCTTGCTTAAAAATGCATGCGCATAAAGAAAGAAATGAAGACTGCTTTTTGCTCTCCTTCCAATCACTGTGGCTTGGGCCACTGCCTTTAATGGAATTAGGCTCTGATGCATAAAAAATACAATTCAGTTTTGCAACCTGATTGTTTGGATCCAAGACTTCTAAAACTTAAGGTTGGCTTGGTTACATTCCCTTCATCATATTGTTGTAAGGCTTTATTATACAACACATTTGGCTGTCAGTACAACTCAAAGTTGAGCTATCCAAAATACACTTTTAAGTTGAGCATCAGATAAACTTCAGTCTTTGAAGTGCATGTATTTGGAAGCATACTGTTTCACTGTTTGGCTTAACTGAATTTCTCAGATTGTATAATATACATGAATATGTTAATATATATTCACCTATTGTCTTTGGATCTCTTCAGTTAGAATGTTAAACGTCTGAATCCTGTTTGTCATTTTTTAAACCTTTCAATTGGTTAACATCCAGAGGACACTTTAATCAGTGCTGACTCAGTGAACAAGAAAGCTTTAGCACAGTGTGTTTCATTTTGACTCAGCAAGATTTCCAGCAATCTCATTAATACATTTTTCACAGGATGATTCCTAAAGAAGCATTTGCCTTTTGGAGAACTACACCCACATAGGTTTAATTTTTCTGATGCCTGTCAATATGAACTTTATTAACAAATTTCAAATTCAAAATTTCAAGAAAGCTGTCCAAGTTAGGTCTTGCTCATTTCTTACATAGAAGGATGTCTACAAAAACACAGATGCTCAACAGCGAATTTTAATGGATGTATTTGTCTATATATATGTATCCATTTCACACCAAGACAGATTAGCAGATTAGAGACAAAATAAAATGAAGGAGCTCTAACAAGAACCTGAGCTCTGACTGTAGGGATCAGTGCAAGGGATTTAACTTACACTTTCAGAATTTCTCATAGCTTAATATAGTAATAAAGTCTTACTGGCTGCCTTTTACATTACTGCAAATAGCATAAACCACTTTCTATTCATCATAGATGACCGATGCCAATGTTCTGCAATCAAACTGCAATAACTAAATGTATAACAAAGATGCATATTTTAGCCCCTATGCCTTTGTCTACATTTTAATTCGAAAGTCCCAATGCCATAAAACTCAAGACTTGAAAATGGAACAATGGCAGGATATGATCAGCTTTCACTATATAAGACATACAAATATTTAACAGCCTTGCAAAATTGCAATGGCAACTTCTCAGCCTAGGAAGACTATTTATCCACCCTTTACCCTGAGGAATGATAGTACTTTCAAATAAAATAATGAAAAAAAAGCCTACAATGAGCAGGTAAAATTTTGGAAGTCAAATACTGAAACGTGTGCTTGATTATAGATGTAATGAATGAAGAATGGGCTGAATTAGAATCTGGAATGTAAAACTCCATTCTACACTAAGGAACAATTCTAACTTTGTAATATCATAAACATGTTTCTACCATCTGTTTGCATTTACCGACAGGAGCGTACTCCTGGAAGAAAAAGTCCAGTAGGAACTTACTGGATTTTGAACTATAATTCTTTACACACACACACATCTCTCCCCACACACATATATAGTGACTATAATGCAGGAAGAATAATCTTTACAAATTGTATTTATCAGTGTATTGTTGTTCCACTTTATTTTGCAACAATACTTATGAAAAATTACTGCACCTTGTTCAAATCTGCTGAGAATATATAGTAATGGAAATGCCTCTTCTTCTTTTACCTCTTTTTCTCTGTCTTTCAATAGGCAGCTAGTAAAAACTTGCACTAAGTAACTGGAATTCTATTTCAAGTAATGAAATGGTTGTATTTATTTCTAAGTTTTGGAAGAAGCCCTTGGAAGAAGCTAAAGTCTGGTTTTGAAGAAATTGAATAGGCAAGCTGCTTAGAAATCCATTGTTATGTATCTCAATCTGGAATTGAAAATAATAATAAAAAGGGTATTTACAGATCTGATTCAATTTTTTTTTAATCCTTTATATGATCCTGTCTTCTCTGATGGAACTCTAATTTACTTCAAAGACAGCTCTTCACCCAGACAGCTTGTTCTATTATGATCATAAACTGTAAATTTAAAAATTAAATATTGCTTCTGACAGCTAATTGAAGGATACAACATTCTTATCCCTACAGCTGTGTAGAGATCACATCCTCCAAAGCTTAGCATGCCCAGTAGGGACATCATAGAACAACAGGGCTGAGAGGATATTCCATGGTTTTTTTTCTGAGACAAGTTTAAGTACACTTATATCAACCCTGACAGGTTATTTTCTGAACTGTTTTTGAAAACCTTTAATGAAGATTTCAGAACCCTCCTTATCCCAGCTTATGGGTACAGGTATTTTCCTTTCATATCCAATCTAAACATTTGCTGGCTACTTCAGTTTACTTTTCTGTCCAATATGCAAACCAGAGTCCTTAGACATTTGCATTGCATATGCCTGAAGGAAGAGGCAAATACAAAAGCTAATGTTTAAAGGCATTTATCACTGCAGATAGGCACCTAGTAGCATGATGAAATCTATGGGAGATGCTGAACATGCCAAATTCAGTGGGAGCTGGCTGGATGCAACAGGTATCTTCCCACTAAAACAAACAAATGGGAGAAATTGAGCCTGTGCTGCCCAATATTCTTCTCAGCACTTCTCCTGGGACACAGCAGCTATGTACTGTTTTGTAATGTGTCCTAAAGTTCATGCTGTCAAACACTATCATGCAGAAATTCACAGTGAGCTAGGGAAATCGGCAAAAGCTCTGTCTTTAAATACCCTGGGATCCCAAGCTGTAGTACTTCAAAACTTCCTTTTACTCAACAGTTATGCATCCTATCATGATTCGCTCTGGGACTGTCTAATGAACTCAGATGAATTTCTGTGCATAAGTGGACCAATGCTTACATTTAACATTTTTAAAAAACAAAAGAAATGGGTGTGTGTCTCACATACACTGTTCACAGAAAGAGCTTAGTTACGGAAATGAAAAAGATATGACACAGTTAAGTTTTTCAGAAAAAAAAAAGGTATGCAAAATGTGAAGGCAGCTTTATTAAGTAAAAAAAACTTCAACTGTCCATGAAATAGACAGGAAAAATATTTCCTTTCCCTCTCAAAGACTTAAACCAACCTTAATTTACAGTATATGCCTAATATTAAAGAGCTATTTGGAAATAAAGAGAAAAACAATTTTAAGAAAGGCAAGCACTTTCTTGCTGTAAAAGCAGAAACAAGAATTTAACAAACCCCTTTAAATGAAATATTTGCCACAAATTTCATTTTTCTTCACAAATTTAACAAAACCTGTAGGAGACTCAAGGTCCTACTACCTACAGCTAAAGAAATATTTCACTGCCATGTTTGCTCAAATGAATAGCTATTGTTGGTGCTTTTTTATGATTGTGTTTTGTATAACATATACATTTTAAAAAAGATCCCACAAAATATTTTGTAATTACACAAATATGCTAGATATACACATTAAAAGTGTTTAACAAGCATATTCTTTTTGTTTGAAGTATTAAATTAACAACTTCAGGTCTTGATCCAGTTGCTGTTTGTACAAAGAGCTCTCACAAACTGATCAGAAGTCTTGTTTGGGTCTGTAGGAGGATGGTTCCATACAGGTGATTTATATACTTCTATCTAAAAGAAACTGTCATTATAAACAATCAAACAAAAAAGTGGTAACAAAAGGAAGAAACCCAAACTTTTTTATAACATAGCGGCAGCTAAATAACTTTCCCCATGTTCATCCTGTTGTAACATTGTTGAGGATATCAGAATTTCTATACAATGGCATGGTCCGAATTCCACTGCAATCGGTGAGAGGTTTTCTCTTGTCCTCCTGAATACTGAATCATTGCTAGGAATTTGTTCGAGTTTGGATAGGCATTTGTTGATAACCCAGTGTTCTCTCAGTTGTTTTTGATATCAGATATATTAAGATACAGTGGGGGAAAAAAAAACACAATACAAAAAGAAAAAAAAAGAAAAAACATTTTACTAGATTTTTACATTTAGTAAATGGTACTTAAACTCCATGGACATGAAAGTAATTTTAATCTTTACCTTTGAAATTTTACCTTTTTCAATATTTCATAGAAAAGAAACGCTCTAAGATACTGTTCCAGACCACAGAATTATTACAGAACATAAAGAATATACGCAAGGGCTTCATCCTTTTCCCAACAAAGATAAGAGCCAACCCCATTTAACTCCAATGGGAGAGGGGTCAGCTGAGAATGTGCCATGTTCCTAATTTCAAATCTCCTTTGTGATAAAAGAGTCAATAGCTTGGCATATACTTTGCCTTTGTAATTTGAATTCTATCAACAACTATTCCTAGCCACAAGAGAAATATTCTTAGGCAATATATTTGTATAGTTTCACAAAACTATGTCAAAGAGAGATGTGTGGGTATTTGTGTATGTGTATGGACATATGCATACTTATGAGTTTGGGATGATTTTCTTAAAATACTTAACTTCACTTACATTATATCTTACATTGCAAAATGTACAGACACCCAGTGTTCTTTTTTAACAACATATACAGGTGAATTTATAGAGCCTTATAAAAGATTTTGTGATTCCAAATTAAAAACCATAGAAATATAATCAAAATAATGGAGAGTGATTTATACGTCTGATAGTACATAGCGCTCATTCCGGTAATATTGACAGCTGCATCTTTGGCATTGAAAATTCATTACAACTTTTAGACAAAATGTTGTTGCTTACAGCTTTTTTTTTTTTTTTTTTTTTTTAACAAGAAAAAACAGGATTGACCAAAATACGAATATTGGGGAAGTACTATTAAAGTTTTAATTTATTTTCGGTTTTAGCAAGGATAGCTTAGGAACCCTGAATTACCTTCTCACTTTAGTGTATGGTGTAGACTGTATGAATCCATTTAAAAATCAACTAAGTTGTACCACATTTTTCGGAAAATTATATATAATATAATATATATATATTTTATATTTATTTAGGAGCTTTGAAATAGTACAGTAAACACTTTGCAACACGGTGTATAAACTACAGAATGTCTTTGATAATTTTGTGGGTCTTCAGGTTAACAACATTTTTATGACCCACTGGTGAAAAGAACATGATCACAATCTCTCTTGTAAAGTTGGAATAGTTTGGGGAGCACTCGATCACACAAAAATAATATAAAACAGTCAAGTTTAAAACAGTGATATTGCATTTATAATGCACATTTTTTTTTATCTGTACGATTGGCTTCTTGTGGTGAATATAAACATCTAAAGGGCTCAGTGACATTTTGGAGAGAGAAAGATATATAGTGCTGTAAACAGGCACACACTGATCAGAGAGGCAAGATCAGTTGCCTCTGAAGTTTCCACAGTTCTACACATTTCAACTCATTTCTCAGGCCTGCTGAGAGCAATTAGGTCCTATTGTTGGCCATGATGTCTCCAACAGCACACAAATCCTTCAGTTCCACAGAACTGGATGGCCAAGATAATGAAGTTGAAAGTTGATGCTTTTTGTTGGTCGACTTTTGTGCAAATCATGCTGCTTCAGGTAAGTCCTGCAGAAGTGACTAGCATATCCTTTTCCGTGCTGCAGGAAAGAAAGAAAGACACTTCTGAGAGAAAAAAATAGATAAATATATAAATCAGTCTCCAACAGTTCTTAGGTTTAGTATTTCCTAAGAGAGTAGAGAAACAATCAAAACTTGTCACAAACTGTTGCTTAAAATTCTCATGGTAGCAAACAGTTTAATGTTGATTCACTTTTCAGACAAGTCTTTTGGAGGCTTGATAGTCTGAAAACCAAACTTCACATGCTGCTTTATTATTCTGTCTGGCATGTCATGGCAAGTATTCCAATGTGCCTATACAGACTCAGTATAAGAACAAGGCAAGTAGCCAAACTTGCAGGTTCTATATTACTGGAATTTCCAAGCCTACTTTTTCCTAGTTCAGCTTGTTATTTTAAGCCAGGTCTAGAAACCCCCAAAGATTCTGAAGTCGGTGTTCCTTCTCTTTCAAAGTGAACCATTATCCTCATCACCAAATGACCCTTTAGTCTGGCTTGACATACAAAAAAAATTGGTGCATTAGTGCTACAATTCAAATTTCAGCATTTACTGTCAAGGCTGGAAATTAACTCATGTTGCACAGATGAAGAAGGTCAATGCATTAGCAAACCCATATCCTAATCCACCAGCTGCAGTAGCTTTATTACCTCAAGACACTGGCTATTTTAACTGTAATTGGGAGCAAAGGTAACAAATGATTTGTACTAGCATTCAGGAAGACTCCGGGTTAAATTCTGATCTCAGTCACACATGAAATTGAGACAAGGAACTAGCTCACACTAAAGTACTACTATCACCATCACCTTCTTTATCGTTTAATAAAGCTTGTAATAATAAAATTAGGTTTTACCTTAGCTCCAAATCAGCTAAATCCCTACCTGAAATTCAGTATATTTCTGTGCACAAAGTGTTACAACTAAACCAAAAAGGAATCGTTAGAACGAATCCTTGAATCAAACCATCGATGTATACATATTGATATTTGCATGCTGACACAAACACATCCATTCTCCGATCCATTTAACATAAATATATACATTAGCCATACTCATTCATGATATATATTCACCAGTAAACATACGAAATGTATCTACAGTATCACAGGGAAGTTAAGATTACTTATAGGAACACGTTAACCTGGGTGCTTTATGTTTGTCTAATCTAGCCTGCCTATGCCACATGAGGTACTAGAAAAATGGGGAAAACATTTCTGTATAACCTATCTGTTCAACACAGACAATTTCCAGATGTGTTATTAACATTAAAACATCTAATATATTATGTTTGGGATGTTTCAATTCTGTAGCGTATCAGTAGCATAATTAGAAAGGAGTTTTAAAAGCTTCTGCAAGATATTTTTTAACATTGCAGTTAAGGCTGAGATCAGAATCTGTATGAGGTTTGGATGGAGTATATGATCAGACCAATCAAGTTTCTAGACATCTTTTAAAATATCTTTTTTAAATATTACAAGACACAATCATTCCAGTAATAGTAATAGCAATAACAAGGCTTATATTTGAACCTTAAAACTTTTTTACAAAAGTTCAATAGTAACTTCACTTCTCCTGTAAATATGTAAGTACAGTAGTCTAGATTGCTGTCTGACATTGAGGAACTCGCACTGCAGTATGGGCACAGTAGGACTTCCATGGCAGAAAACTATCCAGATACGCAGCCAGGGCAATTGCTGCTTTCGTGCAGCACTGTTGTCGTTCTGCTCCTGTCTGAGGCTGTGCATTGGTGGTGTTGATGTGGAACTTGAGGTGTGCAGCAAAATCGGATTACAGTGTTCTTTCAGATAATACAGACTGAGTTACTGGCTGTGTCTAGTCTTTTGCCATGTAAATTAGTACATTTCTTCATTTCTAAACTTCAGTTAATATGCTTGTATGACATATTGGGCCATTTTATAACACTAACTAAATATTACACAGGACAGTGCAGAACACCTGCAACTTTTCCCACCAACAAAAAATCCTTGTCCCAAATCCAAAAATACCCTCTGCCAACACATAAAATGCACTGGATTTCAAAGGCAACTTTGGTCTTCTTTTTTTATATCTGCACAGAAATTTATGTGCAAGCAAATCTTTCCACTTTTACACCAGTGTCTGTCTTTTTACAGATGGGGAATATAAACCAGAGAGGTTAAATGGACAGGAGGATGGACTTAGCCTAAAAAAAAGGACAATGAAAGTTCTGACATCTGCTTCTGGCTCTGTGTGTGTGTGCATGCATGCGTGTTCATAAATGAGCTTTAAGAAGAAATACTAAGCCTCTCTGTATCACAATTTCTCCATCTGTAAAATGGGAATAATATTGCTTACCTATCTCCTAGAGGTGCAGGAAGGTTTAAATCACTATTCTTTATAATCCACTTTGAGATCCAGAGATGGCAAGTGCTATAGAAATGGAAGTATCAGAGTCAGTGTAAGAGCTGGAACAAGAACACCATCATTTCTGGTGCCTAATATCTCCTCTGAGATCGCAGCTCTCTCATCCCTATTTTATCTTCTGTTCCGAACTCTCAAAACTACTGCACAGGGAAGCTTCAAGTCTGTGCGAGTATGGGTACTAGTTAGAAAGAGGGGTTTAATAATAAGCAGGCTCATAATTCTGTTAATGACATTATACTGTTTGTACATATATTCTAATAGTATTTGAGGTGAACAAGACAATTAAAGAATCATAACTATTACAGTTAAAATTCTTAGGGTACATGATTTGTGCTGTACTATTGATTCTTCCCCAAAGACCTTAACAAAAATTTTGAGTGTTACAGTAAGAGCACTTACTGCATAAAATTTCTATGGAATTGCAATTAAAACTGGAAATAAAACCCAGCAAAAATATATTAAGATTCATTTGTTCCTCAGTACATATTAGTAAGGCTCCCATTCGGTGAGCTAGTTCTGTGCAGACTGATGAGAGAAGACATGTAAGACATCAGTGGCAGACAACAGAAAAATAAATGAAAAACACTAACACAAGAAACAGAAAAAAGAAAATGAAGTATGTGATGATTATTCATAGCTTATGAATCAGAAATGAACAGAAAACACTGTACAGCCCTAGTCTCTTTACAGATCTTCCTTTCCCTCTGTTGTGAATCATCCTATTGCATCCAAAGTTGATGTCAGACTACTATTTTACAGCCATGAACACAGTCATATACATTTCCTCTTTTGGCAAACTCTAGAAGGGATTGCCTGTACTTGGAAGATTTTCAAACTCTCTGAATCAAAACCTTCTCCTGCTTAGTACTGCTAGCTGATCAAACTGGGGCAGAGAGAAGGCCTACTGCTTCCTTCCACAGCTGACAACCAAAGCAGCAGTAGGAAACACATCCTATACTTTCTGTAACAATTGTCACTTTTGCTCTATACTATATTTAAGAGCTCCATAAACTCCCACAGCATTATATGTGCTGTAACAGAATGACTGCTGAGCTCCCCCAAGAGCCAACAGTCTAAAGATCCAAATGAACACCTGGGTAATAAAATCTCCAAAGTATATCAAGTGCCAGGAATGCTGCTGCTACTACAGAAATATTGCTGATCCCCATTCATTTTAGGAGAAAGAAGACACTTGAACCAAAACCACTCTCTTTTAAGTCAAAGAAAGCTAACCAACAGGAGAACAGGGGGAAAAGCCAGTATATAAACTGCCACTTTGCCATTTCAGATCCAAGTGCTATAAGTTAGCACAGTATTTAAGGAATATTTGTCCTCATGTGGGCTTTCAGATATGGCCTTCTATGCAAGCACTCAATGCATTACATTTTTTTGTATGAGCCTCCCGTGAAAAATGTGTGCCTCCCTATGTCACATTTCTGCAGACCAAGTGGTCCCCATGCAACTCTGCAATTGACGCAGAGATTACTGGGAGGCTCTCGTCTCCTCCACTGCACTCAGAAATATCCCAGGTATTCAGGCTTTACAAGGAATGTCTTTCTCTTGTAGTGAACAATAATTTAAAAAGGAGTTCATTACCTCATATACACTATGGCAATGTTGTTCTTTAATTAGCATTATTAGTTTTAACACTATTTTTATGGTTTGGTTTACAGTCTATATGTTAAATGTAGCAGATGAATTAGCTTTGACAGAAAAATGGACTATTCTAGTGACAACCACCAGGCTGCAAATTCAGCAATCTTATTCCAATTGAATAGAAGCTGGGACTTAAGTAGTAGTAAAAGATAATCTATATGAAATAACGTGGTTCTCTAGTTCAGTTATCAGCAACTACATTTTTGGAAAGAGGTCAGCAAGTGAATGGGAATGCAGAGTAAACTATTATAGTTCCCTCACCCTTTGAAGTGGTGCATCCAGGTAAAGGGTGAGACACACGGCTGGGGCTGGGGGATGAAGGATGGGGATTACTCTGCAGCCACCCATGTTCTGTGGATAAAAATTCCAGTCATTGCATGTGTCAATTCAGTATCTTTCGCAAACCATAGTCTTTTTTTTTTGAAATGAGTTATTACTTAAAGAAATTTTTTAAAGCATTGCTAGTATTTTATGAAAATTCCACTACTGGCATTATAAAAACAGATTATCTAACCAAGTCCGATAAACTTTGGTACACAAATATGAAAATAGCATTTACTCCTACAACTTTTCCTCGTGAATTAGTTTAAGGGGAACTTTCTTCCCCCTTTTCTTCCATGGCTTTATTTAAGAGATTTTGTGCTTCAAATCTATGTACTCTGTAGAGCACACCTGGGCAAAATAGCTTGCGTTCCAGATGCCCATGTTACATTTTACATAATTAATGTGATCCTGTTGACTCAGTATTATACCAAATAACTGAAAAAAGGAAGATGGAACATACTTACTTTTGTACTTTAAAAAAAAAGGCCAACTCTTCCCTAACTTCAGTGAGTCAGCCAGCTCTGGTGGCCACTGTTTATGTGTTTATGTAGATGTCTGAAAACTCCTGAAAGCCACCAATGGAGCTAGGTAAGAACGAGACCATGCTCTGCCTGACCACTTCTGGCATGTGACAAGATAGGAGAGGCAGGAGAGCTCCTGCAGGCAAACATGTGCATTGCACTAAGGCAGACTTTGTCCCTAATAAAGATACAGAATTCAGTATGACTGAAAAGTTCTGTCTGGGATCTGAAAAACCCCCAAATATAAATTTCGATTCTAAACCAAACAAACAGCATCTGGACTGATGGGTACAATTACCCAGATTTCAGGTGAAACAAAGAAAGAAAAGAAGTGAGCATTATGTCTTCAGGCTGTGAATAAATGAAGTAGGGCAAAATGCAAAAGTTTGTAATTATTGCACTGAATCTTTTCTGGAAAGAGACTTGCTTTTAGCTAAGTAAATAAACCCCACAGACCATTAAAATATTTGCTTCCTTTGCAAATACATCTTTACTTCTGGAACAAAGGTGAGGATGCCAAAAAGCTATCTTTCGTACAAAGTAAAAAATGTAACCACATCTATTGCCCTTTCCTTTTGTCTTGCATTAAATGCATATGTTTCCATGTCTCTATTCATTTAAAGTGATTCAAGAAACAGTGATTTGCAGCCAAGCCAAAATTTGTCACTGGTGGACACTGCACTGACCGTAATTTAGTGGACATGATGAATAGTGTTACCTACTATAGTGTTACCTATGAAAAGGGGGAAAGAGGTTTGTCCTTTGCATTTACACACAAAATCGCCACTTCTGAAATCTGAACAACTTAAAACAGATTTTTTTTAAACAGTTTATTGACCAAATTTCTGACTGACACCACACTGCCATTTCTATTAGCTTCACTTCAAGCTCAAAAGTACATACTTAAAAAGTTTTTTGATGTTTGGAACATGTCTTGGTAAATATTTTCACATTGCAAGAGGAATGCCTGATACAGCACTGACACATCACGACAGGCACTCAAATGTTTCTCTGGTGCTATTGAATGCTCTAAGATGTATATTCTACCTGGACTTAGCTTATCCTCTGGAAAAAAAGTCAAACCAAACCAAAGCATTTCAGTTCTTAAGAATAAGTACCCAAGTCCTAGGTCATGGGACAAAATTTCCCTTTGTTTAGGCCCATCCTCAGGCACAGGCTTAACTTTAAGCACTGACTTTAATCAAGAGGTGCTTTATATTAAACATACGATTAAGAAGGATTTTGTTTTGAACCAGGTCCTGGGTTTTGCAATTAATGTTCTGGGGCACATAAGACACTTTTATGCGAACTTGATTTTCTGTTCTAAACGTTGACTTTTTTTTTCACTGCAGAACAGCCCAGTGGCATAGTACATGTCAGATTTGATTTATCTCTGGTTGCCATTATTTACTACAGAAACAATGCTCTTTAGCTACTACAATTCAGCACAGAAAGTGCTAAGCTATATTCTATAATGTACCATAAAAAATACCAAAGACAGTTTTCCCACAAGATACAGTGAACAGAAGAAAGCATTTTTGTCTTTCTGTACTATTTTAACTGTACTATCTACCTGAAAACACTAAAGATAATACATGACATTACCATTATATTCAGAGAAAAATGAAATATTTAATTTTGCGTGAGTTCTTATAATTATGTACTGTATTAAGACCAATTGAATAACTCCAAAATTATTCCTGATATATGTCAAAATTAGCAAGATCATAGTCACCAAGAATACTTCAAATACTCCATTAACTACTTAGTCTATAATAGCACACACACTCTACTAGCATATTCCCATTCTTCCTGATTCACTCTAAGTTAAAAATTTTGGTATTTTCCTTAGTAATATCAGTACTGGATTCCCCTGTTTGTTCTTTATTTTTTTTTTCTTTTCACAAAATTTGCTTATGTATTTGAATGTAACAATGCTTCCTTTCTTCAATATTCTTCTCCTCTTCCTCCGTGTAGTTTTCAGTTGGGTTTTGTCTGTTTGTTTCAAAATTCACCATTTTATTGCACTCTTCTGAAATCTACTATATAAACCTCTTTAAGCTGACAAGCCTAAAAACGAACATGTCAGTCTGAAAGTTAACCAATGCAGAATTCACTAAAAGCTGGCTACAATATGACTTAAAATTTTGAGTGCCCTGGGGAGAAAAAGCCATTCCTCCTAAATTGCTCCTAAGTGCCTAAGTTCTCAATAGATTCAAGGTAGAAGACATGTACAAGTCACCATTTGGCGGCCTTCAGAGGTGCCTAAATTAGTTGTGCTGGATTTGGCCTGAAATAATTAAATTTACTTGTTCTTACACAAGGTAACATGCATTACAGTATTACATCATAGAATCATAGAATAGTTAGGGTTGGAAAGGACCTTAAGATCATCTAGCTCCAACCCCCCTGCCATGGGCAGGGACACCTCCCACTAAACCATGCCACCCAAGGCTCTGTCCAACCTGGCTTTGAACACTGCCGGCGATAGAGCATTCACAGCTTCCCTGGGCAACCCATTCCAGTGTCTCACGACCCTTACAGTAAAGAATTTCTTCCTCATATCTGATCTAAACTTTCCCTGTTTAAGCTTGAACCTGTTACCCCTTGTCCTCTCATTATAGTCAGCATCACACTGTGTAATCCTATAAAATTTATCATTGCCTTGATCTTTTCTCCACCATCTCCCTCTCCTAACAGGAATTAGGTGGCATCAGGATCTGGCAGGTATGCCCCCTCTCTTTTTGTAAATGTTTTATTTGCAATTCATAAGGGACAGTACTTAACATTGATTTGCATGAGTAGCATACACTCAGATTTCAGACACTCCTTCCCAGTTTACCAGGACAACATACTTAATTGTGTCATATAAACGTCTGACAATCCTTTTGAAACTTCCGTTATTCAAAAAGACATAACAAAAAGTTCTATCCATGAATGAGGTTTGCCCATGACCGTTCTTTGTCACTTACGACTATGAGAATGGAATGATTTATATCCACATTATTAAAATTTCTCAGCCATATCAAGCAATATATGGGAGCCATAAAGTGTGATCATACTCAATCTGCTTTCAGGAATGGTTCCTGGCCTGTGCTCTGACACCTGCACCATGTCTAGGACTTGTTAGGGAAGAAAGTTAGCTAACACAGGCTAGAGACAGCCACAGAGCGCAAGAGCACAGACAGTAGCATTCCAGTGCTGGGAAGGATCCTGTTTAATAATTAGAAGCAGTGGAACCATATTGGACATGAAGAATATTGCAAGTACAAAGCACAAAGCACTTCACCTCAGAGCAGAAAAAGCAGTTATTACTGTATCTCATTTGTAAGCAAGAACTTCTTTAGATCTCAGTTCCTACCAGTACCCACAGCTGTGTGCAGTAACATTCAATCGTCTAAATTCCAGTTCAGAATAGATGGATGTCAAATTAAAGCACAAACAGGCAACTGAAGAAGTCACGAAGTGACAGAATTTT
This sequence comes from Amazona ochrocephala, assembly GCA_039720435.1. Taxonomy (NCBI): domain Eukaryota; kingdom Metazoa; phylum Chordata; class Aves; order Psittaciformes; family Psittacidae; genus Amazona; species Amazona ochrocephala. The sequence continues at coordinate 73,200,910 of CM077879.1, forward strand.
ACTCTGACACAAGATGAATCCACAGTATCAGCACCTACAAAATTCCTTATGAATAAAGCAAGGTTGCATTCAAGCAGTTTCCTTAATGAATCCTTTTCCAGCGCTGAATGCAGCCATGATGCTGGGGGTGAAAAGATAAAGTCAGAGGACTCAGGTCACTTGCTAAAACAGGAGTCTGTCATCCCTGTAACTTCTTTGATGAATCTACTCTGCATCCATATTTTTTCCTTTCTAATCCACATTATTTCTGATTACCTGTGAAAATGTCATGTAAAATAACATCATTTACACATATGAAATAGATTCATGCATATGCAAGAAATGCAGATTTATTCTTGCAACTCATATATACACAGAGTTTTCAGGCAGAATTTAGGAAGCACGTTGTGAAGATTTGCTTCCCCATGTCTGTAATAGTTTCTCCAACCAATAAACACCATTATCCTATCAAAGAAAGAAATTAAATTACCTTATGAGAGTTTGGATTTTCAGTGAATCCACACTGATTGCTATCATCACACTTAGTTTATTAGGTACTGAAGTTAAAATTATATTCTAATTGTCTGTATCTCCGACTTCCTGTCTTACAAGAAGGAACCAAATACATCATTTTTCAGTCCTCTGACATCACTACACTATGTTTCTAAAACAAATTAAATATATTGACAAGTACTTCCCAGCAGCAGCCATCCTACTGCTAGTGGTGGGTTCTCAGTGGCTAGTGTACAAATAGAGCTGTTTACATGCTTGCCAGATAAATTGCAACACCAATCCCGGTTGTGCACTTGTCCAAACACAATAAATAGATGCAGTTCTTTCTCTTATTGGCTATTTGTTGCATTCTTTAAATGGCTCTCCCTGTTTTTCCTTCTTTGGCTAAGAAATTAAAAAAGGAGCAGTGGATGACATTGGAAAGTCAGAGTGATTGTGTGCAGCAAAAGGGCCAGAAACAAGAATAACTTCCTCTGCTGCGCAGGCCAAGCAGTTCCTCAGGTTGACGCAAGCAGAGAGAAAAAGACTGCTGAGAGCAAACCCAAGATTAGGCACACATTCAATTCTCCAGCTCCTGCCTGTCACAATAAGGAGGTTTGTACATTTAAGAATGGCATTTGTTCGTAATGAATAGAATTTGCCTATCAAAAATAAATAACCTTAGTGCCTTTGAAAATTTTAACTGCAAACACCTCATTGGTTTTCAAAGAGACTCATGTCAGTAAGTGGCTAAATTACTTTTGTCACAGGATTTAAATTTGTAGGACAAGAGGCATTTTAGAATTTTAAACCAGCATAACACAGTAATCTCAAAAATTCCTCCTCAAATTTCAAGCAATCTTTGGGCTGATTTTTTTTATAAATGACATAAATAAGTATCGCACTAGTCTGAGATAGCCAGATATACAAGACTTCTATGTGTTCCAGGCAGAACTGGCAAATCCAGTCTTCTACAGCTATCAGAGGACAAGAAACAGCTGGAATGACATATTTTAAAGACAAACTAAAAATATAATTCCCTTTCAAGTAACAGTTAATCAGGTTGTTTTAACTTGCTCAGTTACTTTTCTGCACTGTAGTTGCAAAGAGCTCCAGAGTTGTCTAAGGTAAAAGATGCTATGTAAACCTAAAAATGGGTACATGTTTTCACCACTATTTTGTACAGTAGAGGGTACTGTTAATTCTGTCCAAGATGACAGTTACATAAAGAGATTCAAGCAAACAGTATTTATATATAACAGCTAACACTTGTGTTTTGAAAATAAATCAAGAATGCTTATTTTTCTTATATTGTTTTCATTAAAATTGATTAAAATAATGTAACTTATATGGTTGGAGGGGCTACAGCCAAGTTATCTTTGTGTATTTATATATTCCTTTCTAATTTCTCTATCTTAAGTATACATTTCCTTTATATTATTGCAGTAATACTCTGTAAGTGTTCCTCCCTTTGAGCAACAGCTGCAAGAGGAGTACATTCTGATGAAGAATGAAAACCAGTTATGAATGTGCGATAAAAATACCTTTCAGAAGTTATGCAATAATCATTGAATAATGAATCATCCTAAGTGGTTTATTCAAAACACAGAGTGCCAACAATAACAAGTAAAACTACATCATAGCCTTGCTCTTCCCTTATTATATTTTAATTGGCATTACTTGTGTATTTCAGGTTTTGTAAGATTTATTTACCCAATAGAGATGACGTATCTGAAGTGGCAAACTTGAAGTATAAATGAATAAATCTCTTAGCATTTTAGATAAAGCAAAAAAAGGGGAATGTTCGATTGGACTTTTTAGAAAAGGAAAAGTATTTAATTAGGTTTCCTAGCATTGTTAGATGTCGGCTTTTCAACTCAGCCTCCACTTTCGCTGAGCAATTTTGCACATACAAAGCCATTCTCATTTGTGCAGAAATGAGAGCTGCATCCTGTCCTAGAGATAAATTCCTGAATATAAGTGAAGAGTTCCACTGTCTGTAGTAGGATATGCAGGATATTCAGCTATGCAGAGCAGATTTAAAGTTGAAAGATACAATTTTAACATTCTGAGTACAAAACTGTACTATTCAAAAAGGAACACCTCTTTTATTATGCACATGTCATTTATTTATTCATGCCAACAAAAATTGCATTTGAATGCCACTTCGGTTTGTCTTTTTTTTTTTAATCTAGCATCACAATGTTTTCTTTCTTCTTATCTCAAGAACTGTAATCTGTACACACAACTTATTGGAGCCAATTTGGTTGCTTTTATTTCAAAGTATATTGCATTTCTGCTTCCAAGTATGTGTGAAAATCATAAATCAAGTTAAAAATTATTAATGAAGGGATCAGACAGCTCACAGGTTTAACTGATTTGTATTAGAAACCTAACAGGTTAATTTTAAAAGCAAAAATATAGACAGGCCTAATTTAAAAACAAACAAAAAAAAGTAGCTAGTATCCCATTCAAAATAGCTATTATTTATGTTTATGCAAATGCAATGCTATAGTGTCTATTGCAGCTGTGACAAAACTACACAAAAAATCTCCAGAAAGGAGATGTAACAAAAAAAACAAAAAAAACAAACAAACAAAAAAAAAAAAAAAAAGAAATTCTTCCATTAGTAGATACACAAAATTGTAATTTCCTTTTTTTGAGAACTTCTCCAAAACAGTAAAGACTTCTTGCTTAAAATATCTTTCATATATTTATGTTAAACATCAGCAGAAAATGTTGTGTTACATATCCTGCCATGCAGAAATAGGCCTTTATGATCCTAACTAGATCAAAATACCCCAAAAATATTTACATGCACTTTTTTTTATTCCTTTGAAAAATGATCAAAGGATTGTGAGGCACTTCTTGTCCTGGTATAAACACATGAACATTTTTCTCCTTTAGGTCATTTGCTCTAATCTAATCAGGGTGATGGATAATGACTGTAAGTTAAACTGTTCTTTGTGCTAGGTCTGTGGTAGATTATTTGAAATGAATTGATGGTCCAATTCCTAAACATTGAATTGCAAAGAGTTTTTAAAGCTTTTTAGTTTTATTTATACACCCACTTGACTTGTATAAGTCGAGCATGTGAAAAATATTTTGTAGAACAAGAATGTCAGACTACATCTATACTTTCACATAGAGACTTGTGCTCAGACCCATGTCCCCCTGACTGCACACAGAACTTCACAGTACCTCTACTGCAGGGTGAGTCAATGGCTACAGAACAGAGGATACAGAACAAGGATAAGCTCACCTTTGAATTTTTTGGATAATACAAACAAGTCTCATGCAAGTCACTTAACTCTGCAATCCTAGATCTATGTGCATCTGTCAAAGGTAGTGCTGATGTTTAGTAACTATGCCACACAAACAAAAAAGTCCCAAAAAAAGGGATTTTTTTCCCTTCCAATTTGCTTTGCTTAATGACCAGCTTTTTCGGAGAAGCGACCAGCTTCTTTATTCTCTATCTATATATATCCATGTCATACTTAATATGATAAAATCCTCAATCAATGGTTGATAGTGTTGGCAATAATAACCAAGATAATGATATAGTTTCATCAATGAAGATGAAAATGCTTGTGTGTATGTAGAAAATACTGCAAAGCTAATTAGGGGGCTACTTTAGAACTCTGCTATATTTAAGAATATCTGCTTGCAGAAACACTGTTAATCTGCATAGTAAACTTTCCCTTTATGTAGTTTATTTTAACTGGCTTCTGAAGTCACTTAAGCTATGCTAAAGTAATTTTTTTAGAGCAAAGTAAGTATTTCTACATACAAACTTACGATATTGCGTCAATTTTTAACTGCATTCATGTATTAAGACACCTAATCTCTTGACAGGAAGAAAAAAAATATTCTATCATCACTAATGTGAGTATGTAACATTAGGAAAATTCTCAAGTACTATAAAAGGAATGCACATCTAGAAAGATCCACAATTACATAAAAAATATCATAAATTATAGACCAAAGCACTACTGACATGGATGTAATGATGCTGATCCCACTGTCACTATCTCAGGACCTGGTACAAAGTAGTAGAAATAAATCAGAATCAGACTGATCAGGTGTTTGTTGTGAAGACAATCTCTGTTAGATATCTTGCAGAATCTAGCACAACAGTGTTTGAATTTCACATTAGGTTTTGGTCACTACAATAAGAATGCTTCTAAAAATAATGGTTAATATAACCACCACTGAATAAGAAGTTAAATAGAAATGATCAGAATATATTTTAAAAATACAGGAACTGTTCAAAAGGGATGTTTTGTTTTGTTTTTTTTCTCATCAGTGTTATTTCACTGATTTTCTCCAGTCAAGTTCAGAATCTCATATTTTATGAACATTCAGGTCATTATGAAAATTTCTTAACTGTTTGAAGAAAGGCAGCATTCAAATCACATGGATGAGTAAGAAGAGTAAATATAAATTATGCATTAAGAAGTGTATATAAGTTGGAAGAATCCTGGAGTCACTGTATGTTCTCTATCCCACCACAATTTATTGATTCCATCACAATTCTATAACTTGTATTCATAATAAATACTTAAAACATGAGTGAAAATATATTCTTCATAACACATTATTTGAGTTCAAAAAGTACAAAATACTTCTGAGTACAAAATACTTTTGGTGTATTCTACTCAAATAATGAACAGAACATGTATGTTTACATAGAAATTGGTGTGTGAATAAATCTAATGGCTTAGACCAGTAAGGTGAAAATTTGACAATGGGACACAGAGAAACCCTTTCCAGTATGAGCATTTATATCCTTTCCTACATTATAATTTTTAACATAGCTGCTTCTGGTTTCATTTTTTCATGCAATGATCTCAAGAAACACAGAAGCATACACCCAAACCCTCAATACTGAGCCTTTAGTTTCAATCATGCCCCAAAATAATAAATTTTACGATTACTGCATTATTTGTGTCAAATGGGTACCATCTTATCAAACGTGAATGATCTTCCTGGTTTATGACCTGCTTGACCTTCAACTTTTGCTGCCTTGTTGCGCTCTTATCACTGAGAATGGCAAATGAAAGTGGCCAGCTTTCATGCAGTCTCCTTTTTACTTCATGTCCCTATCACAGATTGTCTAAATTAATTGGTAATAAACTTCTGATATGACTTTGCATAGAAATATTTTTAGTATTTTTGCTTTCATGCTATGTATTTCTATGGCATTAATAAACTAGAGCAATATAGTGATATATTTTCTGTAAGGTTTCTGTTATAGTTTTTTGTATTTTTAATTCCATTCCTTTATACAACCCGGCATTTTATTTGCTTCTTGCTGGTTTTGTACATTGGGGGACACTTTTCCAGGAATTATTCCATGGTCCCTTTTTCTCAAGAAGAGTTCAAATTTCTAATATACATCTGCCGTCCTCATCTATCATTTCCAAGGTTCTGCACTGAACACACCCATTGGAACACAGTGCAGAAACCACCAACCTGACACAAACCTAAGCAGATACACTCATATGGCGCAGTAAAAGCTCCACATAGAGATACTGGTTTACATTTGTAGCTATTGTGTTAATGGCACAGCTTAAGACAGTAAGCTCACCCAGTTGTTCCATTGTGTTGTTGACACTGCTCAGCAGCTTTCAATTCTAGAGCAAGCTAGGTCAGAAGCAGATTGTTTTTTCTGGACCATGTGCCGCTGCGCAATGTGGGCATATTTGGTCTGTTGTAAACTTGATTGATCTAAACTATTTTCCGTCATCTGCAAATACCGCATTATTTTTCTCATTTCTGTTTCTAGATAATTAATTCTTTAACCCCATGGATCTCTGCATAGACACTTGGGGAACTCTGATTCTGCTAAAATGTTTTATTTGTCCTTATGAATTTTTCTCTTGGGCACAGAGAGTCTGGCAAAGCTCTGCCCTGTGTCAACACTTGCTTAGTTTTGTAGCTTCTTCTACTACATGAAAGCCACGTTAAAGGCTATTTTTTGACAGTTCAAATACATGATATTGATTAATTCCCACCCATACTATCAAAATCCTAATAGCTTGACAATCTTTCTGTGCAGTTCTCCTGGACAGATGCCAGCTACTTTATTACTGAACCTCCGAAATTATAATATTATGTCCTATACTAAGATTTCTCACTGGTCTCTACCGTATAAAATTTTCTAGCACTTTTTTTAGCAATAAGCACATTGTTTGTCATTTGTTATCTGTCAGTCTTTGTTAGAAACTGAAAATTAAAGAAACACAAAAAACACTGACTTCTTATTTGTTTTAGTTAATTTTTCAACAACATCCTCTTCCATGACTGAGTCATGCACATTAATTTGAAATGGTTACCTGGGAGGGTGGCTTCCTGAACATAGCTTTCTTCCTTCATCCCTCCCTTGGTAAATATAAATGCAAGAAACAGTTCAGAGTCTCTGCAATGTCCCTGTCCTCACTAACTGCAGCTTGAGAGACCCACCAACTCTCTCCTAGCTTACTACACTTGACATCTTAAAAACTGTCTATATTCACGTGCCTTTGGCTATTTCCCCTAAGTCCCTCTTATCTCCACTAATAGCTATCCTAAAGTTTACCTGCTAGAACTTGTGCTTCTTTTGTGGTTGTTTTACTTAAGAACATTTCTTGATTTAAGAGACCTCTTTAGTTCATATAGGCTTTGTATTCTGCAATGTACTTTTTCTTTATTGCTACTGATTTTTTATATGGCCATTTTCATACATGCTGCAACTTTTTATACAGTATTTTTGCTGAATATGAAGGTTCTGTTTCATACATTTTAATTGCTTTTAAAAAAATCATTTTACTGACAAAATGATTTTGATATGACCTTCTTTAGTAAGAAGTTGAATTTAATTTTATTACAGCTGCAATTACTCAGTGGCTCAACTAAAGTTCCTTCTGAATCAAATTCCTCCCAAGAATTCCTCTTGCGTTATTCATTATTAGTAATTATTTACTCATTGTTACAACTATCGTGCTCACTTTCTTTTCTTTGCTGCTGTTATTTGCTAAACAACTATGATATAAAATTTTACTAAAGAAAATATTAACCAAGAGAAAATAAAACAGAGAAATACTACTCTTGTTTTGTAGCAGTTTTAGCTTTGAGGATCAAAGAAAAAAGCAAAATAAAATCTGGATTATTAAGCATGGATTATGTAATATCACTCCTTTATATTGCTTACTTCCCACATTTTACCTCCAATTTTTTATGCCCTTGTCCAGAAAAGTGTAAAACGTAGACCAGTGTCTATATGTAAGCACGTTGTTCAATAATACAGCTTATGTTAGCTGAACAAAATATAAAATCCCTAAACTGACAATAAAATAGGTATTTCACTGTTTGAATTAAAACTCCCAGGCCTTGAACAAACCAGAACAGAACTCCCCTTGTCATGTCACCAGGTAAAATCACCATTGTAATGCACAGACTGCATCAGAACTCTGTTTTGATTAAACCATCGGTGCTACAAAACACAAATTTTTAAATGAAATGATGGAGATTATATTAGTACTGCTAGATTACATTTTACTACTAAGATTCTTAGATGTAAATAATGGAAGACAACTTGGGAAAGACAGTTATGAGTTGCTAGGTCATAGTTAAGTGAAATTTCACACTGGTCTTTAGAGTACGACCAGATGATTGACACCTGACAGCCTACACAAAATAAGCTGATCGCATCAGGACATGTTTTTTAGGAATGGCATTCACATATGAGAATTAGTTTCCAAATTTTGAAGTTTTCAGTATAGCAAAACTAAATAGAATGAAGTGGCAAAAAGACCACTCTCAAAGACTGAAATACCTGGGCAACTAATTAAGATGGGAGAACTGACCTATCTGTTCTGAGCTATGCTCTGTAGCAAAGATCTTCACATGCCAGGACTGCCAGTGCAGCACCCCTCAGAACAACTAAACACTTCATAAAAATAAAGAAATTAATATGATTAAGTGAGATTCTTTATATTTTTTTTTTTTTTTTTTTTTTTACCCTGATCTGCTGTCCTAAAGCACTTCTGTTGCTTTAAAAAGGATTAAGTATCGCAGTGTTAATGTCTTTGGCTTATTTGGATGAGATAAACATCGTAAACTCTTGAAGTCAAGGAGATTAAAGTCTCTAATAAAATACAGAAGGCTGCTAAGTAGAATGAAAAGACATATTAGATCAAAGTATTACTCAAGGGTTTTACAACTGGCTGAGACTCCAAAAGGAATTATGAAGATCTTTTTGAGATCTATCACACTCTTTCATACCACCCAAACATAGTCAAAAGGTGACTAAAGAAAGAGGCAAAATTTTGGAACAAGCAGAAGGCACAGAAGAGCACTGACAAAAGTCAGTACTATGTAGAATGAAAGATGATCAGACTGAAGACAAAAAGTTTTGACTTCTTCCTTCCAACCCTTAATGTTAACTAATGTTAACTATAGTTACTTCAAAATAATACACACACTTTATTCACAAGATACTGCACAATCATAAAAAGAAGCTCCTAGGGCAGTTCTTTCAATTTTAGTCCCAAAAAAATGTTAGCCTGGCAATGTCAAAGTTTAAACAATCTATCCAAGAAAACTTTGGAAATAATCCAGCATCAGAAAATAAAATTGAGGAACTCCCCCACTGACATCAGCTGATACTTTTGTTGTTGACTATCATGTCATACTAAAAACAACCAAGGTTTTGTCTTTTTTGAAAAGCACTGAAGAACGCCTTCTTCAGTGATGCCTGAATCCGAGAGAAGCCGTTTTTCCCCACTGCTCTTAAAATCGTGTCTGTATTATCCCTACTATGAATAGCAGAAAGAGCTAATTTTTATTCCCGCAAAGGGAATGCTTTCATGCGGCTTTTTGAATAGTACTTACTCAAATATGGTGGTTTGTAAGGCGCTCGTGTATTAGACAGCAGTCCATCCAACTCCTTCCTTTCCAGAGTGTTGTGAAGGGCCTTCTCTTTGCCGAAGGTGGAGAAGGACCTTTCTGCACCCGGCTGGGCTTCTGGTGTTTCAAACACTTCAGTGTCTGGAACGGAGTCCATGCCAGGTACATGCAGATTGCTGCGGTAATCTGCAGCTTGGCGTCCATCGGATGGAACAAAGGAAGGCATCCAGCACCGATCTGAGTGGCCCAGTGCTTTACATTCCTCCGTGCAATTGGAGAAGAGATCCATGCCTGCAAGCATGAGAGAAAAAGAAACTACACATATAAGCTTCAGCATCATGAACAGCTGCTGACAGATAAGAAAGATTATGCCAAGACAAGAGAGAGGTGGAAAGAGGAAGTAAGAACTTCTTCCACTACTTTCATCTCCTCAACAAAAAAAAAAAAAACATCTGATTCTGCAGTCTTCAGGATTCAAAGACAACATTTAATAGGCTTAACTGAATTCCAGAATCTCACACGCACACACAAAAATATTACAAGAAGAAGGGTGCTGGAATGTCTATCTCAACTTGCAGATCTCACTGTTCAGAACCCATTCAAATAAGATTCAGTTCCACTTGTAAGTTGATGTCTGTGATTCAGCAGTTGAAAATACTTGTTTAAGAACATGAAGGAATTGTTTCTACATAAATGTATCTCTGACCAAAGAAATTAAATGTCCTGATTGAGGAACCACATATTTCATTTATGAGAATGAAATATTAATGAGTCCTATAAAGGAACTACCTGTGCATATGTTAGTCTCCAGACAGAGCCTACTGATACTAAAAGCAGATCTTACAAAGTAGGAATACAGCTTTCAAGTGATCAGGATGGCTTATTTAATCGTTACATCATTCAGAGATAGTTTTCACTGCTACTGCAGCAGTCCTTACTATTGTAAAGTCATCCAAGTAAGGGGACAGAATCCTATAATAAATTACTGTAATTAATGATACAAAAGCAGCTGTAGTCCGATGTGACGTGGCTGTGGATACTATTAACAAAATTGTTAGTGCTTCCCCTATATAAGCAAACATTTGTCCCTGCCAACAGAGAACTGTATGCTTACAAGTCTTTTAAGGCTATTAAGATTTCAAATGACAAGTTATGCTTCTATTGACTACCTTCAGATCAGCTTTCCAAAAGAGTCTTTCCTGACTGTGAGTCATTAAGTTGCTGGATTATAATTGTTTTGAGATGAATGGTGTATGAAATCATAAGCATAGAGTAAAATAAACACCATCACCTCCAAGTTGATGTTCAACATTGCACAGAAAAGCAGAACAGTAAAGAAATATCTTTTTGTGTTATAAAAAGGACTGTCTTAGAATAGCTGCATGTCAAAACTGAACTAAATCTGTTATAAACATTGCATTTACAAGCATTGCATTAGAATTACAAAAAATGACACTACTTGCAAGAGAAAAAAACAAAAATTTTGAACAGCTGTAATAAGATTCATGCAATGTAGCTCATCCACCAGCCAACACTGTAAAGAACTGGATTAGCTTGATCTCCAATGAGAGGATTAGTATTAAGAATTCCACCACTGTTTTGAACTATGATTTGACTTATATTAGTAACATCTATGTGGTTATCTCACACTACAAAAAACAATCTCTTCAGCAAGCAAGAATCCTTCAGAGCTATCAACAAGTGATTCAGTACTAAAGGCTGTTACTTAGAAAAAATTATGAAGAAAGAAAAAAAGCTTTTCATCTCAGATTAATCTAAGCTTATAATGAGTTTTTATTTTAAATTAAGCAATACACAATGCTAGGTCCAGTTTTGATTAGAACCTTGCATTGATAATTGGCATGAAGAAGTCTGAAAATAAATTACTGATCAGTGAACTGTTGAAGAATGCAAATGTGAACTGCAGATATGATTAAGGAATCAGATGAAGATCGTCAGGCAAGGCGTACAAATTGTATAGTTCTAAATTCCGTAGTAGTAGTAACTATCAAAGACTGAAAAAAAAGATATAGATGCGGGCTTCCCAGAAAGAAATTAATATATAACAATATCTATAAAACTCTGTGTGTGTGTATCTTTTGTGATGAAATGTCTGCACAAATATATATTTTATGCAAGACGTTTTATGAATCTGACCTTTTTTCATTCACAAGATTTCAGTGAAAATTAACACAAAATGGTTATTTCAATATTCAGACTTCCTAGCAAAGTTATATGCAAACACATATGTATGTTTTCCTACTTTTAATAGGAAAATTATCACAGTTACATTTGCTAACAGTGTATCAGTAACCATATCCATTCAACATTTCATGAAAGACAGCAGGAGAAAGGAAAACTTGTTGTTAAATATTAAATTATATTCTTTAGTCAGCGAGGAGGTAGATAATATAATATTATTGGGTTTAAGATATATATTCAAAGATAGACACTTTCTTTCCCCATCATGGATTTTTGTTTCCCCTGGAAAATTACCCTCCATTTTACTATTTTGTTTTCACATCAGCTGCTAAACTGCAAAATGTCTCTATCCAAATATTATTTTTCTAGTTCCCTTTTGAATACTGCTTGTCTGCTGCAGCGCAGTGAGCAGCATTATATAACAGTTTATTATAAAAGAGATGTTACAGCCACTATAAATCAGTATTTTGAATAAACAAAGTAATGAATGCATGAGATATAAAATGCAAGTTCACATGACAAACTTCCACCCCCCCCCCCCCCGAAGGAAAGAACTTGTAAAATAAGAAAAGTTATATACATATAAATCTGGATTTTAATATACACTGCTGGAACACACAGCCAGAATGTAAATGCTTGTTTAGGATGGGAACACAATGTTCAAAGAAGCCTGGGCTGAGTATTGTTCGTACTTGAATCACTTGCAATATTCCCTAAGAGTTTAAAGGATGTAGATCCAAGCCCTTGGTTTTAGTATTTTGACAGGAGAGAAATTAAGACTGGCAGTCTGAATTTGAAATCCCTGGGCATCCACATATATTTACATTGACTTTGATATGACTGCTGGCTATGCTTCTTCCACCTGTTTCCTGCGGGTCATGGTATAGAATTATCTGTTTCTAATTGAAAAACATTAAAAACAGCAGGCAAGACTATTTGCTATTTTCCAAGAAGGAAGGATATGTCATGGTTAACGAAGTAAGACATTCACCACAGAACTCCTTCATACGCCAAGAATCATGTTCTTGATTTATAACAAAAAGAAATGTTCAGCAGTATAACACTTCCATCTCATCTCCCTCATAAATCTGGTTATATATATGATCCCTCAGAACTAAACTATCTATCATAATTGCAAATCCACATTACAGAAAAATGCTTTATATTTTTCATTTAGTTATCATATTAGACCTTGCATGCAGTTAAACTGAGATTTTAAAGGTGACTCTGAATTATGAATTTCAAATGTCCTCTGTGGACACAGAGAGTGCACTTGAAGTGCTGAAAAATTATAAGCACTGCACTGTTTCAAATACAGTATATGTATAAAAGCTTATGGGAAAGGACACTAGTTCATTCCTGTTTGCTGAAGTCTTTATTACTGGGGAGGCTAGTGGCAATATGAGCTCTCACACAACTCTAACTTTGCAGATTTTGAAGGAAAATGAGCCCCTGCCCCTCCCTCCAATGAAATCCAGAACTAGGAAAGGAGTTAAGTATCTGATATCTGCATCTGAATTTCCTGAACATAGGTGCTTTGAATCAGATACTTGGTAGTGTGGCATTTCTGAAGCATAGTCCAAATTCACTTCTTTTTTTCTAATGTAAAAGGGGAAAATAAAAATTTCTATCTTTATTGAATTCTAATTGGTTTGAAAGACAGTTTAGGCCTAAAACCATTTTAAAATCATGCATTCTTTCTTAATTTAATTAAGGGAGAAGAGCCATATACCAAGCCTTTAGAGTAATAAATGAACATGTTCACATGTATTACTGAGTAAACAATGTAATAAAAACAAAAGATACAAATTAAATGTTGAAAAAATATTTTCATAGTATTGTTACTGAGAAGTGTTTCTATTCTCCCCCATGTGTGATTTTTTCCATAACTTTTACTTGAAATTAAATGGCATTTTCTGTTTCTCCCATGGTAATTCTTCTCAGAAAAAACTAGTTAGATGCGAGATATGCATGTTGTAGAGAACCAGGCCTCCTTTTCAGAGCTCCATTACCAGAACAACTATTTGGTTAGTTTAACCTTGAGCAAGTTACTCATTTCCCTATGATTCATGTTTTGTGTCACTAAATAAGGATAATGATGTTAACTTCCTTTGTAGAAGACTCTATCTATCTACTGAAGAACTAGACTTTATGAAAGAGAGTTATTATCATTCTTTCTTGCTATATAATTGGTGTGCTGCCTTGCATAAAACTGACTTCATCTGCATGAGAATATGAATAAAGACCCAAACATCTTCAATATTCAGCTCTTCCAACTTCAAAGCCCTATCTGGACCATTATTAAGCATGTAGCCCAAGGAAAGAAAATGAAGAGAAAAAGAAACTGCCCTCAACTTGAGCCAAAGTACTCTTCTAAGTCATTTTTATGTTTGCTCCCACTTTATCTGAGATAGACTCTTAGCCGAAGTGATCTCCAAAACTGGATTTGGCTGTCACTCTGTACAGGCTCAGAAGGAATACTGGTTTTCTCTGTCCCTTTATCATTAAAATTCTTCTTCTGACTTCTCAAATTCTTCTCTGTATGAACACTGAGATATCATAGCTTTTCTCCAGTAATGCATACTAACCCTCTTAGGGTTTACCTAATCTGTACTGGAGAGATGTGGGGCAATATTTTACCCAGTGCCTTTATATTAGACACTTATCAATTCCCTTCATAAAGTCGACTAGTGGAAGCCTGATTTTAGATCTCTGCCAATATATACTGTCCAGAGGATTATATATATAAAAAAAACAAAACAAAACAAAACAAAAAAACAAAACACAAAAAAACTGATGCATTTTATAGTATACATGTGACAGTAACATACTTAGCTTCCACATCTTGGATATTCCCTCCCAAAATGAGTATCATGCCAATTCAGTGAAAAAGGTGAAGCAAAGGTAATATTTTAAAGAAGTCTGCACGTGCAGCTTGAGAAAACTGAGTAGCTAGTGAGCAGCCATATGAAAAATGCTGATGGCATGAGTCCAGATCATGCAGGACAGGTGTCTAATCATACAATTTAAACATACATGCATGCAGAGTATTAACTGGCACCCAAGCTGGCAATTTCACAAGGGAGGCCAAGAATTTAATCAACCATGGGAAATAAACTAACCTCATGCTTAGAAATCACTCCTACAGAACATGATTGAAATATACTGTGTTAATAATAGGTAGTAGTGTTGCATTAGTTGTATTTGTTCTACAACAAATAGCGGCTTTTGTTTCAACAATTTTCAAAGAAGAGCACAAGTAATTAGAATACACACTCTGGGTTTGAGAAACACCTCCTCTGCTTGCCAAAAATGTCTTGCACTTCTTCACTTTCAGAAAGTCGTTTTGCTAAAGGCTTAGATTCCTATCCCAGTTAATGAAATGACTACTCAGCCCATGAAAATTAGAACCCCACTACTTGCCATTCCCCGCTAAATTCAGATGACAGTACTTTTATACTTTATGGACGTTAAGGTAGGTAAGAATGTGGATAATTAGGAGGCGTTCAGGTGGTACCTTAAAAGGAACAATATAAATCTCTTACATACACTCCAGCATGTTTGAAACCATGATTAAATCACTATTAAGAAAATACATTTTGTGAAGAGGTGAACTAAAATCTTATTTCAAAACACAGCACAACGTTTAATGATACATAGAACAGCTTAGTTCAGAATTGTCACTAAATATTTGTGCAGGATAAATCTACAACATGGTGACAGATTTTCATCCTGCATGTTCTCCTTCACAATTAATAACTGACTGTGATCATGGCTAGTCAGCTTGGCTAGCAATGAATTACTACAGAATAGCTACTTGTATGCCACAGGACTGTTCACTGTTGACAGTAGCAAAAGTCATGTACAGAACAGTAAAATGATGTTTTGCAAGCAGAACATGCTGCTGATTGAAACTGGTATGGAGTGAGTTTTACTTATCAGTGTGAATTACTGAATATTTTTGGATGAATATACAATGCTTTGGAAAAAAACAGGATGTTGCATGTTATCAGGAAACAGAAAAAAAACCCAAAACAAACCAAAACCCAGAACAGCCCAAACTTCTGCCATGTTATCAACCAGTGTGTTTTCCTTCAATAATTTAGAAAGAATTGATCATAGAGCATCAGAACAACTTAAAAACTGGGAAGGCATTCCCTCAGATAAACCCTTTAGCCGTTCAAGATCAAGTAAAATTTATGCCCCTATTTTTGCCCATAAATTTCACCACCAAAAACTAATAGCAAGAGTGAAGTTTTTATATCAAAATACCTCATCATTGCTGAGGTCAAGGGGCACAGTCTTTGCATCATGACAGCAGGATTCAGCCCAAAACTTATAGGAAAACTATATTATATGCACGTAGAAGACTAAAGCAGTTTTTACAGATATTTGTACTTAAATACTTATCTAGAACTAGCATTTAAAAACTATGCATGCAAATTAGTGTCAAATCACAGCACCGATATGTTAAACTGGAAGTTTTGTGCATTTGAGGTTTCAGTTCAAACAGTGACTTGTGAGCAGAGCAAACCTAATTGTCACCTTTCATTACTTTATATGTAACCATCATGGAAAACACAGAGTTCATAAATGGCATTAGATTCTTGAAGATTTGAGATTATTTTGAAAGTATAGATTTTTTTTCTCCTCTTTTGATAAAACAGAGATGATGAAAGTGAAGTATTTACCCAGCTAAAGACTAATGCCAAGTTTGACTGTAGCTCCAGTGTTGGTATCTGAGATATAGACTACTTTTAAAATGGAGAAAGAGAATAAAGAGCAGAGGCACAACAATGGGAAAAATGGATGAGCCGGGGAATTACAGACCAGTCAGTCTCACCTCTGTGCCTGGCAAAATCTTGGAGCGGATTGTCCTGGAAGCCATGCTAAGGCACATGAAAACCAACAAGGTTGTTGGTGACAGCCAGCATGGCTTCACTAAGGGGAAATCCTGCCTAACCAATCTGGTGACCTTTTATGAAGGGGCTACGGAACTGATGGACAGGGGCAGAGCAGTTGATGTCATCTACCTGGACTTGTGTAAAGCCTTTGACACTGTCTCCCATGACATCCTTCTCTCTAAGTTGGAGAGACATCAATTTGATAGGTGGACCACTCGGTGGATAAAGAACTGGCTGGATGGCCGCACGCAAAGAGTAGTGCTCAGTGGCTCAGTGTCCAGCTGGAGACCAGTAACGAGTGGTGTCCCCCAGGGATCGGTGTTGGGACCGGTCTTGTTCAACATCTTTGTGGGTGACATGGACAGTGGGATTGAGTGCGCCCTCAGCAAGTTTGCCGATGACACCAAGCTGTGTGGTTCGGTTGATACATTGGAGGGAAGGAATGCCATCCAGAGGGACCTTGACACACTTGTGAGGTGGGCTGATGCCAACCTGATGAAGTTCAACCATGCTAAGTGCAAAGTCCTCCACCTGGGTCGGAGCAATGCCAGGCACAGCTACAGGTTGGGCGGGGAGGAGATTGAGAGCAGCCCTGCGGAGAAGGACTTGGGGGTGTGGGTTGATGAAAAAATGAACATGAGCCGGCAGTGTGCGCTTGCAGCCCAGAAGGCCAACCGTATCCTGGGCTGCATCAAAAGGAGTGTGACCAGCAGGTCGAGGGAGGTGATCCTGCCCCTCTACTCTGCTCTCGTGAGACCTCACTTGGAGTATTGTGTGCAGTTCTGGTGTCCTCAACATAAAAAGGACATGGAACTGTTAGAACAAGTCCAGAGGAGGGCCACGAAGATGATCAGGGGACTGGAGCACCTCTCGTATGAAGATAGGCTGAGAAAATTGGGGTTGTTCAGCCTGGAGAAGAGAAGGCTGCGTGGAGACCTCATAGCAGCCTTCCAATACCTGAAGGGGGCCTATAGGGATGCTGGGGAGGGACTCTTCATTAGGGACTGTGGTGAGAGGACAAGGGGTAATGGGTTTAAACTTAAACAGGGGAGGTTTAGATTGGATCTGAGGAAGAAGTTCTATACTGTGAGGGTGGTGGGGCCCTGGAATGGGTTGCCCAGGGAAGTTGTGAATGCTTCATCCCTGGCGGCGTTCAAGGTGGGGTTGGACATAGCCTTGGATGGCATGGTTTAGTGGGAGGTGTCCCTGCCCATGGCGGGGGGGTTGGAACTCGATGATCTTGAGGTCCTTTCCAGCCCTTACTATTCTGTGATTCTGTAATGAGTACTGAATGCATCTAAAAGAGAATAGCTCTCAGTTGATGTGCAACTATATGGTTACATTCTCACCATCAGTCAAATCCATCCCCTTCTGCAGATGTTTATTCTTTTCTCTCCTGTTTGGTTATTATGGTTCATTATGTTGAGGGACTAAGCTGATTGAAATGTTCATTGAGATGACTGCTGCAGTAAAATGTGTAAAGGAAAAAAAATGGAATGCAGGGAGGGCAGCAGGAGAGGGAGCTTTTTATAACTCAGTAGCACTGATTGCTGCATCAGAAACAGTGCAAAAGAAGGGGGGGGGGGAGAGTCTGAATACACAGCTTTTTAAAACAACAATAAATCATACGCCATATATAGGACAAAAATGAAAGAGGCTCTGTGTTCAGATGTAAACTTCTGGCAAGACCTGGTTTGTTGTCAGGTTCCCAGACACAAAATAGACACTCTGTTCACTTAGCATGAAGCCCTGTAAGAAGCAGGGAGCTCCAGAGACTCTTGGCTCTTCTCAGGCTCTTCTCAAGTCTCATTAGGTCTGCATATTAATGACTTGCAGCAATATAAAGGGGCCCTCTTCCCCTGGCGCTTGTGTTTCCCATCGTTAAGGGCACAGGGACTACAGCAGCAAGAATCACAGAATCATGGAATGGTTAGGGTTGTAAAGGACCTTAAGATCATTTAGTTCAAACCCCCTGCCATGGGCAGGAGCGCCTCACACTAAACCATGTCACCCAAGGCTCTGTACAAAAAAAAAACACAAATAGGGCAGGTTAACAGAGCACGCAAGTGAGACAGCATTGCTGTGACAGTACTGAGTCCCTTGGCCTGGTCTCTTCTAAGATGGGGGGCAGGGGAAAAATGCTTACAACTGGACAGACTCTGGCAGTATTTTGTATGACACACTTGTAGCAGATCCTTATACATGATAGAGCAAACAAGTGAAAAGAAATCACTGTATTGAATCAAGACACATCAGACCATTGGAGATTGTGGTAGGGAAGAAAGCACAAGCATTAGTGGCTAAAATGCAGTGTGAGGGTGAGAATGAATTCTAATGCATAGGCTCTAAACAAATGTTCCATTCAGAAGAAAGCTGACAGTATGAGAGCAAAGACAGAAAGCTGTACACATGGAGATAACACAGCAATGTATGTATTTTCTAGGTGATTCAAATCACAGCCTCTTAAAGCACTTATTTCCTTTCCCAAGACTGAGACAGATGCACTTAAGAATACCTTGGCCTTATTAACATGGAGATCACTTACACTATATGGCGCCTCAATTTGAATTAAAAAACAATCCTCAAAAAATGCTACAGTATTACACATTCAGAGCACCCAATGTGTCTCCACTGATCCTCAGCAAAAACCCTCACAGTCTGGCTGTCATTCAATCCCTGGGTTCATTCTTTCCCTTGGGAACTCCCCCTGCACTGCACACTGCCATGCCAGCTGAAATGCCTACTAAACAAAATTGCCTAGTGCTTTGAAATTCTGCGAGGCTGCTGCTGGAAAACATGCATTACTAAATGTAGCAACAAGTTTGTTTCAATGTGCAGGAAGTTTTGCTACAGCAAATGACACAGAATAACACACTAACCCCACCTTTCCCCTTCTCCCCCCAACGGAATAAAATAAACTCTGCCCTGCAAATAACACGGGTTGAAACTCATCTCCTTGCCCAGGTAAGTGTAGTAGCAAGCTGACTTAATCCCAGCCTCCCATATAATATGCTCACATTATTTATGCCACTCTTGTATCATATTCCTATAAATAACTGTTCTTTCTAGTGTCTCTACCTAAAGAGCTACTATTTCCATTCTCTTTTCAGACTTACCAGAGGATTGACCTCGATTAGTGGCATCATGATCACTGTCTCCTTGCTCACTGTCTCCATGACCACTGTCCTTAGAGCTTACTATGTCTGCTTCCTGGAATGCAGAACTAGACACAGAAACATCTTCACATTAGAATCATGAAAAAGGAACTCATAAAACATTCTTCTGCCATCACATGGCCAAACACGGTGCTGCATTCACCCACTCCTGCCTGCTGCACTGCTGCTGCAGAGGTGCTCTGCCCGCCATTAACAAAACTGGCATTTTCAGGCCTCGGCAGGCTAGCTGAAATGGACACTAAGTGTTATCACTCTGCCTGGTTTTCATGTTATCGGTATAAAGAATTTGACAGCTTTTACTTAAGCTGGATAGCTCCACTTTACCTTGAGGAAGCTCAGAGTTTTCCGGAAGACCCTACAGAACCATTCTTCAGTATTTAAAGCATATTTAGACTGATACAGTATGAGATTTTGTTCTCTTTTCAGCTGGTTTTGAAACCAGTTCACAAAAGCTGTAATTCAAACTCATTTAGTCGATTGTGATTTATTAGTACATCCACACACACTCAATTTCCCAAGGCTTTACTGGTATTTTACATCAGCAGTAAACACAATTCTGCACCCCATTCAGACTTGCTAAAGCATGCACAAGGAAAACAAGGCTAAGGAGCTCATACCTGTTTACTCGTCGGGGTCTGTCAACTAGATAACTGAGCTCAGCACGCTGATGTTTTGTCTAGGAAAAGAAAATATTGGGAAGCATTTTTTAACTCTTTGATATTTCTATAACCAACCTCAGAAAACATATCAGAGAGCCTCACCAGATTCACTATAAATGGTAATGTTTAGCTGTGAGTAGGCCTACACAAGCTGTTTCGAGGATGTTAAGGGGGCGAAAAACACAGCTCTTACTCGCACAGATGGGAAGGCTTGAGGGATTTTTTCCTGAGCTTTTCTGGGGTGAGATTCTGACACGTTTTCTCACAGTGCATGCTGTCGAGCAACACAAGGACTCCCACAAAACCCAGCAGAATTATTTCTAGAGTTGTGTACTACTTAGTCTGAGAGAAAACTTACTGTAATCTAGTTTTCAGCCTGGTTTTAATTCCAAGTGTATAAAAATAGAGGGAGACAGTACAGTTACTGCACCCTAAAGAAGGAAATATATTAACATACCCTCAAGCCCTTAAAAAGGCAACAGAATACAGAGTTTCATAGGTATTTTGAGGAAAGGTCAATCTTACAAGCCAATATTAGGAATTTTACTGCAAAACTTAATGCTTTAAAAAATGTCACTCAAACCACTTTTGCCAGACTGGGCAGTATTCATGTTTCAGTATTCATGTTGAGAGGGAACGTGTTGTTTTCATTAGCGCACAGGCAGAGAGGTACTGAGAACCTGTATGAGCTAATCCAGTAGAAAATGATTAACAGGGTAGTATTATGGCATGGCATATGCTTTGATAGAAATTTTCTACACACGAGGTAACACAATGAAGGCAACATGTTTAACGGGAGGGGACGTTAAGTCTCTGCATATAATTTCACGGAAACTCTTGATGCTTCCCTTTGTGAACTCAGCTTTGGGTTATAAAGAGCTGTTCAGATAGAGGAAAGAAAAGTCAATTAGTAAACCCTAATCCACAAATTAATTAAAGTTGCTGCTAACTGTAGAGATTGTCACAGTCCCAGAGGGGGGTTCCCCCAAAGCCTTAATCGCACATCCAAAGATTTCAAGAAGAAAAAAGAAGAAAGACACAGGTTTAAAGTGTTGCTTCAGAAACTCCTGTGATTACGCCTCGGAGCACACACCCCCTCCCCCCGGCCCAACCCAGAGGCTACCCCTTTACAGCTAACGGCCCCGGAGGATCCCTGCGCCCCGACCCGACGCTGCCCGGCCGGGACCAGCTCCCCTCACACCCACTGGGGCGGAGGGACGCGCTTGGCTGCAGTGGTACCTGAGCCAGGGGAAGAAGGAACCACGGGCGAGGGGGTTGCACTCCCCTCTCCCGACGCTGCACCCTCCCAAGTATCAGATGCGGAGGAGGAGAGAGGCGGCGGAATGGATCAAAGAGGGAAAAAGAAGGACGGTGGGGGAGGGGGGGGAACCAAAACGAAGGGAGAGGCGGGGGCGGGAGCTCCGAGAAAGCGACGCGGAGCTGGGGGAAAGCCCGCGATGCAGCGGCGGGGCACGGCCGGCCCGCAAGGGTCCCCCAACGGCCCGCGCGCGGAGGTGGGGGGCTGAGGGGGGGGGGGGGCACGGCCGGGCCTTACCTCGCTGGATAAGATGCTGCCATTGGAGATGATATCGGGCTGCTGGTCGGCGTAGCCGGTGACGATTGCCCCGCAGGGGTTGTGCTCAGCGTCGGTGCTGCGGGAGGGGCTGCAGGGCTTGAGGAACATCAGGTCGGTCTTGGCTGACTCTGGGGTGAGGCAGACCTGGTAGCAGTAGTTCTGGTTGTGGTGGTGGGATCCGAAGCTTCCCGACTCCTCCACCGGCACCTGCGCCGGGTTGCTGGGCACGTTGGAGCTCTGTACCAGCATGATGTCCGACTTGCTGAGCTTCTTCTTGCGGGCCCGCGCCTGGCGGCTGCAGCAAGGGCAGCAGCAGCAGCAGCCCAGGCAGCAGTCGCTGGCCAGGCAGGTGTAGATGTTGAGCTTCTTCTCCTTCTGGCAGCGCACAGCCAACACGATCATGGCCAGCAGGAAGATGAAGGAGACGGAGCCCAGGGCTATGATGAGGATAAGGGTGAGGTCGAGTGAGCTGTCACCCCCAGAGCGGCTGGGGCGATGCTCGCCGGACCCGCCGCCGCCGCCGCCCCCCGCGCCCGCTCCCGCTCCCGCGCCCAGGCCGCCACCGCCGCCAGGCCTCTCGGCCGCGCCGTCCACCAGCACCACCTGGATGGCGGCGGTGGAGGAGAGCGGCGGCTGCCCGTGGTCGCGCACCTCGATGACCAGCTCGTAGGGGCGCTGGGGATCGCGCTTGGCCGGCACCCTGCGCGCCGTCCGCAGCTCCCCGGTGCGCCAGTCCATGCGGAAGAGACTGGCCTCATTGCCCCGCACGATGCTGTAGGTGAGGCGGGCGTTCTCCCCGTCGTCGGCGTCCACCGCTGTCACCCGGCTCACCAGGTAGCCCGGCTCAGCGCCTCGGGGCAGCGCCTCCCGCGCCGGGGTGCCGTTCCGGCCGGGCAGGGGGCTGATGATGGCGGGTGCGTTGTCGTTCTGGTCCACCACGATGATGTTGACGGTAGCGTTGCCGGCCAGAGGCTGAGGCTCCTCACCGGCGTCGCGGGCCTCCACCTGGAAGCTGAACTCCTTGAGCTGTTCGTAGTCGAAAGAGCGGAGGGCGTAGAGAAAGCCGTTCTCGGAGTTGATGGAGACGTAGGTGAAGACGGACATGCCCTGGATCTGGCTCTCCAGGATGGAGTAGGCGAGTTGGGCGTTGGCGCCCTGGTCCCGGTCGGTGGCGCTGACGGCGTAGATGTAGGCGCCCGGCACGTTGTTCTCGCTCACGTAGACCTGGTAAACGGGCTGGCTGAAGCGCGGCGCGTTGTCGTTCACGTCGCTCACCCGCACCTGAATGGACTTGCTCGTGCTCAGCGGCGGCTCGCCGCGGTCCCGGGCCACTACGGTGAGGGTGTAGGCGTCGCCGCCCGGCTGCTCGCGGTCCAGCGGCCCCTCGGTGACGATGGTGTAGTAGTTCTTGAAAGAGCTCTTGAGGCGGAAGGGAGCGTCGCCCTGCAGTAGCTCGCACTGCACTTGCCCGTTCTCCTCCGAGTCGCGGTCCGAGACGCTGAAGAGGGCCACCACGGTGCCCGGCGCCGCCGCCTCGCTCACCGCCTCTTTGACGGTGGAGAAGCTTATCTCGGGCGCGTTGTCGTTGGCGTCCAGCACCCGCACCAGCACCTTGCAGTGCGCCGGCACGGCGTTGGGCCCCAGGTCTTTGGCTTGCACGTACACCTGGTACACGCTGCTCTCCTCGTAGTCCAGCTCGCCGCTCACCTCCAGGCGCCCTGTGCGCGGCGCGATGCCGAAGAGCTCCCGGGCGCGGGCCGAGATGTGGCTGCTGAAGGAGTAGATCACCTCGCCATTCTGACCCTCGTCGGGGTCGGTGGCGTTGAGCTGCAGCACCAGGGTGCCCGGCGGCGAGTTCTCCGGCAGCGACACGGTGTAAACGGGCTGCTCAAAGGCGGGGACGTTGTCGTTGGAGTCCAGCACCCTGATGGTGAGCAGGGCGGTGCCGGTGCGCTGCTGGGGCTGCCCGCCGTCCACCGCTGTCAGCACGTAGCGGTGCACTGCTTGCTGCTCTCGGTCCAGGGGCTTGTCCAGCACCAGCTCGGCGAAGCGGTTACCGTCGCCCTGCGTCTGCACGTCGAGGGAGAAGTAGCTGTTGGGGGTTATCTCGTAGGTGCGCAGAGAGTTGGTGCCCACGTCGGGGTCGAAGGCGCTCTCCAGCGGGAAGCGGGTGCCCGGCGTGGCGCTTTCCGAGATTTCCACGGTGAGGTCGGGCTCCGGGAAGGAGGGAGGATTGTCGTTGATGTCCAGCACCTCGATCTCCACGCGGAACAGTTCGAGGGGGTTCTCCAGGAAGACCTCCAGATGCAGCAGGCAGGAGGGGCTCTGCTTGCAGATTTGCTCCCGGTCTATCTTCTCATTCACGTAGAGCACCCCGGTCTCCAGGTTGAGCTCCAGGTAAGGGCTGCGGGAGTTGGGCGCAGTCTGGAAGCGGCGAGCCGAAAGTTTTGTAATGTCCAAGCCCAGATCCTCGGCGATATTCCCCACGAACGTGCCATGCTCCTGCTCTTCCTGCACCGTGTAATGGAGCTGGCAAAGGGCCCCCTCGACCATCCAGAGCAAGGCAAAGAGGAATAGCACAATCATCTCCAAACGGGGAAAGAGATCCCCCCCTCCCCAACACCACCTCTTCCTCCTTTTCCAAAAGCCACCACCACCTCCTCCTCCGAAAATATACACTACAGCGTGTGTGCCTCTGCGTGTCTAGCTGTGTGTGTGTGTGTGTGTGTGTGTGTGTGTGTGTGTGTGTCCGCGCCTGCGAGCGTGTGGAGAGAGAGGGATCGGGGGAGGGGGAAGGAAAGGGAGGGGGGAAGTGGTTGATTTAGAGGGGGTGCTAGATATTATTTCTTCTGATTCATGTTAGGATTTTTTTTCTCCCCCATCTCCCTTCTTTTTGTTACGAGTATTATTGTTTCACACGCTGACCCAATGAAGAAGACAGGCGTCCCCACTTCATCTGTGATCTTCGAAATAAATGGACAACTAATAATAGCTATTAGCTGGATGGATCTAGAGATACACAGTAGCCCGCTTTTATTTATTCCGAGAGTCTTGGCACTGCACCGCGGCAGCAGCAACGGCGGAGGCAGCAGCAGCAAATCCCAAGGAGCAAATTGTTATGTTTCAAGATTGTCCTCGGTTTGTCTTCCTGGTGGGAGCCGGAGGGGTAGGTGCTGCTGGAGGAGCCGGCGGACATGCCCTCTTCAGATGCAAGGAAAAGGCAGAAACCCGCGAAATTAAAAAAATAATAATAAAAAATTATAACCCGCAAAAAGATTTCATGTCAAAAAAAAAAAAAGGCAGAGCGCAGCTTTGCTACACAAAACTTTCATTCCCCGATTTCTCAGGGCTTTCCTCTTTTTTATTTAAAGATCTTAATTTTTTCTCTCTTCTATTAATAGTCTTTCATTTTCTTCATTTATTGTTATTATGTTCATCATCACTGCTTTTTATGGACGTGCTGATGAGTTTTTTTCCTCTCTTGCTGCTTTTGCGTCTAGCCCCTCTCTCTGTGTCTTTCTGCTTGCTGCTGCTGCTGCTGCTGCTGCTGTTGCTGTTGCTGCCGCCGCCGCCGCTCTCCTCCCGTCCCGGCTCCGGTCCCGGCCCCTGCTCCGGCTTCAGCTCCTCTGATCTCTGCCGACAGTTTCTAAGCCGGTAGCGCTCGGCTTTTCTGTTTTTGCGCAGCGCTCAGCTCCTGCCAACCAATCAGCCGGCAGCAACGCCCCCGGGGGCGGCACCCTATTGGCCGCGGAGCACGTCGAGTATCTTGCGTCAGAGATAGGAGAGCGGGCGAGAGCTCAGGCAGGCAAGACGGGCAAGGCAGGCAGGCGGGCAAAGCAGGCAGGCAAAGCAGGCAGGCAAAGCAGGCAGGCGGGCAAAGCAGGCAGGCGGGCAAAGCAGGCAGGCAAAGCAGGCAGGCAGGCAAGGCAGGCAGGCAGGCAGGCAGGCAAGGCAGGCAGGCAGGCAGGCAGGCAGAGCGACGCTAACCCTGCAGCTCCCGAGGCTCTGTCCGCTTAACTGTCCGACTCAAATAGCGTTCGTTCCCTCACGGCAGGCGTTGGGCAGGGAGATCACCACTTTTCATCAGCGCAGACACACGGGTAATCGTTAACAGCCCTCTCCTTGGAGAGGGAATTTCCACCAGCTTCTAACTTTCCTACCGCAGGTCGGGCGCTGTAACGTTTTTAGAAAAAGCATAAACAAGGGGAAACATGAGATTATTTACACACACCCCCAGTGGACTGCCTTAGCTCATTAGTCGGTGGAGAAAGTGCAACTTTCCGTCAGCGCAGTGTTTCCAGCTCCAGCCAATTTAAAGTATAATGAAGCTGCGCCGATTCCCCCCCCCTCCCCCGATTTACACTTCGGAACTTCCACGAACGTATAGGAAGAGGGAAGCTGGGTATGTCATGTATTCTGACACTGGGTCCCGCGGGTTTGGCGGAGCTGGGCAGGGAGCCTTCGCGGGGGCTCACGGCCCCTGGCCTGGTGGTTTTCCAGTGTTGGTGCTCGCTGTACACCCGCTTTCCCCGCTGCCGAAGCAGTTAACAGTGCTGGAGGCTCCAAACCCGCACCGAGGGCTCGGGCTTGCGGCGCCCGCGGATGTCGGTAACCCGCGCCTGCTACTCCTCCCGCCCGGCTCTGCTTCCCCTTCTCAGACAGCGAGGAGGCAGCTCCGTGCTAAATAAAGTCCATCTACCAATGGTGTCTATCGCACGTCAGGTGCTCGACTGACACGTTTGTGATCGATGCCTTTGGCTGCGAAGCCGCACTGGCACTGCGGAGGGCGTCGCACTCGGCGGGGGGATCGAGGCGGCGGTTCGCGGGTGGAGCCCAAACCTTTACCAGTGCTCGGGGATGGCGGGGTGGGAGGGCTGCCCATGGGCCCTGCACAGCTGAGAAGCCAAGTCCGAAACTTCACAAAATGGAGAAAATAACAGTAAAAAGGATTAAATACTTGTATTCTCCCCCAAAATGTTATTTTATTGTTTGTGAAGAGCAACACAAAGCAGGTACTAGCAGCTGCTGCTCTGACCCCATCTCTAATCCCTCGGCAGGCACCGGCTCCCTTCCGCACGTATCCATGAACTGTACGCTCGGATGCGTTTTCCCTCGCGGAAACGCAGCTCCTCGCATTCTCAAACTTGTGCGTGTCGCACGCCTGTCACTGTGCTCCCACCCCGGGGAGGGGAGCTCGGGGCCACCGGCGGCGAGGGCACAACCAAGCTCACGCCACCGCGCCCAAACCGACCTCGGCGTCACGCCGGGGGCCGCTCCCGGGCCAGCAGTTCGTGGAAGAGCCCCGGCGAAGCGGGTCACTGCGCACCGGGCGCACAGCCCCTGGGGCACATCCGCGCTGCCCAGCTCCCGGCTTCAGTGGAGACGCGGGCGCTGCAGGCGCTCCGGGCGCAGGCTCGGCAGACCCGGCGTCCGGCTTTGCGGCGGCTACGAGCTCTGGGCTGCCGGCCCCGCCCCCCCCCGCCAGCTGCCGCAATCGCGGGCGGCGGGCACCCCCCAGCGGCGACAACGGTACACTGCGCCCGGGCGGCGGCACCGGCTCTGCTCCTTGGGGTCCCCCCCGACCCCGGGCCCGCGTCTCCCGCCGCCATCCATCCCCGTGTGTTCCCCACTGCCTGCGGCTCTCCTATTACCGCGCTCAAGCCCGCCAGCGGCTACGCGGCTTAGAAGCTCGGTCTAGCCACACCGGGCGCTGCCGCGCAGCGGAAGGGTGACAGAGGCAGGACAGCGGCAACCCTGAGTGTGCGCGGGGGGCCGCCGGTGTTGCCAGCCGCCGCGGCAGGCAGTGAAATGTTCCGTTTGTACACCGTCTTGCCCAGCGCTTATAGCGGAGCAAGGCAGCGCCGCGGGGTGACTCCGGTGAGGGCTTCCCAATAAAACGGATTCCGTCAGGAAAAGCCTGTCCGGCGCTGTCCAGTGGATACGTAAGGGAGCCGGGTGTGCTTTCCCCGCATCACCCTCAGACACAGCCCCTCAAGTTCGTGCCTTTCTTGCGCGTCGGTGCAAGGGGCTGTTGCGTTCGAGACACGGCCACCTCCAGAGATTTGCCGTGGCCCGAAGCAGACCAGCTCTAAACCCTTCCCGCTGCCGGAGCTCCGGCAGCGGCGACGTCTGTCCACTCCGAGGAAAGCGGTCAGCCCGGGCGCGACCAGCCGAGCCCGGGGGACCTCGGCAGAAGAGGGGCCCCTGCCCGTCCGCTTGGGGCCGAACCCCTTTTCCCCGCCGGGGGGGGGGGGGGGACCGGAGGTAAGCGGGAGGCGGGGATCCGGGCTGCCGGCGCGGCACATCCACCAGCCCTCGTTCCGCCCCGCGGAGGCGGCGTCGGGGTGATCCCCGCGCAGCGCTTCGCAATTCCGAGGGTAATAACCACGCGGGGCCACACATATATATACATATAGTCATATGTAGGTGCAGGGGAGCCGCCTCCCTCCTCCTTCCCTCCCTCTTTCCCCGCGGGTGCAGCCCCGGCGGTGCGATCCCCCCCTCCCCCGGCTCCGCTCCCCTCCATTTTGCGGCGGGGCTCTGAGGCAGCCCTCTAACGCGGAGTGACAAATGGCACTTTGGCGGTGCATGAACGAGAAAATGATTTATGGATTTTCACGACGGCCTGAGCAAATGAAGGCGACATGAATTATACATCCTAATGTGCAGTATATCATTTTCTAATAACACTGTTTTAGTTCTAATGCTGTACGCTGCTCTCTTCAATAGGGGGTATTGATTAAATAAAACAAAATCTGAGGGCTGTCTTTAGATTGGACGTGTATCTTCAGCAGGCACCAGCTGAGGTTTATATATTTACCTCTTACTAAAGCAGAGGGCTGTCACCAGACCCCTGACACCACAGCACTTAGTTTTTCCATCTGTCATCATTTAATTTGGCAGTTACTTTGCCAAATGAAGACTAATCTTTCATATTGCTGCATTTTGCTCCATGCCGTGATTTACAAATGTAAATAGATGACATCAGGTTTGTAAAGCCACCGTGCTGCTGGAGATAGCACCTGGGTAAGTCAAACCTTTCCTCCCTGCCAAAATCCTCACGTGCCTCTTTGGCACCCCGAGTGCAAAGGGGCATTTTCTAGCAAGAAGAAAGTGTGATAAATAATACTCCTGCTCAAACAGAACTTCCCTAGCATCTCCATTTACCAAATTTCATGGATTAAAGGTAAAAAACTCTGTGTGTAACTGGCACATGCTGGGAGAAGGAATCAGCATGGCAAACTGAGTACGTGTGCATAAACGGAGGAAAAGCTGTTGGCTGGGGTGAGGGCTTCACCACCAATTCAGCCTGCATTAGTGTCCCAAGGCCAGTCTCCTGCTCCCACAACCATGTTCTTTCGCCCTTCATCACATAGTAGCGATGAAGTCATTGTGACATAAGCTGTGAACATCCCCAGTTATTTCAGTAGTTCCTAGTCTGAAATATCCTTGTCATTAAGAAGGACAAACAGGTCCTGGCCTTTAATGAAACAGAATAAAACAGAAATGGGGAAGGTGGAGATAAAGGATTTATGCATTCATTTGTGTGCGTGTGGGAATGTTAAACCAGCAATTGTTGGGGAAGAGGTGAGGAAATGCTTCATTTCTCATTACCGAAGTGTAGTATTTTTATTGTTCAGACAGGAAAGGAGTCACACAAGTAAGGAACTGCCTAAATGCTGAGGTTTGAATTAAGCAATCACTTTTCTAACTTGGACTTGGGTGTAGAAAGCTAATCCCCATTGTTTAGTTGAGCCACCAAAATGATCTCTTGATTCTATTTTAGGTATCAGTATTGGTTTTAGGCTGAAGAACATCACGGCCTCTGTACTGTCTTGACATTAAAACCACACTGAAAATTGGACACTCCTCCACTGCCACTGTCAAATCTCCTGGATTATCATGACTTGGTTTAATTTTAATTATCTAGGTTTAAGACTGCCCCAACAAACCCCACCCAGGTTCTCCTTCAAGAGAATTAGTAACAGCTCTTAGTGCAGGAAAGATTACTGGAATCAGTGCTGTGATTAGGATTGTAAATAAGAAGGGAAAGATGTCACCATTAGAAAAAGCCTGCTTTGCTAACAGCAAGATGTGTATGTTTTACCAACCCCCATAGGATGAAAATCCTGCTTCAAACAGAGGTCAATACAGAACAATTCCAGAAATTAACTAGGAGTCCTGATTAAAATTATTTGTATCAGAGAGAAAGGTTCACTGCCACCACTCCCTCAATGGATTTCTCTCTTAATTGCCAATGAGGAGACAAAACAGGAAGACTAGATAATTTGGCTAATCAATAAAAAAGAAGCCTGCCTTCATGTTGGCCTGAGGAGCACGCCTTGGGTCAGACTGATGTAGCAGCCACCAAAGTTCTTGTGGAGATCACCAGTGATTAAGACATTTTCTGGTGGCTTTTAAACAACACTGGAGCCAAGCATCTGCTGCGAGGTTGCAAATGTAAGCAGAGCTGGAGATATGATGTTAATCATCATCCTCATGCTTATGGGAGTACTCCTGGTGATAAAAACAACTCATTGTATTTATGACCTTAGACAGCTGTTTTAATAAATGAAGATGAAGTATTACTTCATTATATGCTCTGTGCTGCGCTAGTGATCAGATGTGATGGAGCTTCTCCAGAAGGTGCTGGGAGTCTTTCTGAATAAGAATTGTTGTGGATGCAACACAGTCCAGAGCATAATTACAGTGGATGCATCCTATAGTGGTGTCTGTGGGACCTTTCTGCCTCCTTTTCCTTGCTCCCCCAAATTCATACAGATTGCAGGGAGATCATTCATGCAGCAAGAGGCTGTTCAGTGGGAAACACCAGATTGGTGCAGTGCATTTGCATTATCCCACCTTCTTCAGCTTTCAGAGTCTATCATAATGTTTATTAAAAAAAAAATTAAATAATCCCAGCCTGTTTTAATAACTTGTGGTTTTAGCTGATTTAAGTCTGTATTGAAATAATTATAGGAAAAATCTACTGTTTCCACAGTTAAGTTCTCAACATTTTCTAGCAATCAGGCCTTTTTACAGTGTCCAGATCAGACCAGCCAAGGTCCTGATCACTTCAAAACACTTATTTCTGTATGCATGGCTTTACACTAACATACATTGGGCCCAATTCCTATAAGCTTGCCTCATGTCTCGTTATTTTCAATCTATTAATTAGACAACCCTGAACTTAACGCTTATTTTAGTGCTGCAGATGCATTGTAAACCAATCAAAATGACCTTGCACAAGGTGATCAGTTAAAAAATACATATTCCTTTTAATTTATCAATTTACTTGCAGACGAGGGATGGCAACTATATCTACTTACCTTACAGAAGATGTTTCTCAACAAAATACTTTTCGATAAGACAAATTTCTTACCATCTAACTAGAATTTTCAGAAAGATAGTTTACTCCATAGTAGAAATCTAGTATTTCATCAGCTGAGAAGCAAAATAGTGTCACATTTATCAATACAAGCGTAATCCAACCACTATTTTCTGTATACATTTCTTTTTTTATGATATGGCTCAATCAGCTGCACCTATTTCTTTGAACTTGATTGAAATACAGTTGACCTGTATCTGAATTCAACAAATGCTGCTAAGCTTGAATGATTACTGGAGCAAATGAGGGCAAAACTGCAGTGGAAAACTCCAGTTGCTTGAGACTCTGTTAATCTTCTTATTATACACTCAAAGCCATAGGTAGATGTAGTTACTCACTCTAAAGAAAATTGCTCTGTTGGTTTTCTTTTCAACATTAAGTTCAAGCCTTAAAATAAAGCATAGCTTGTTTTGAGGTTCAGCTTGAAAGCAATAGTTAGAAATATAAATTTTTCATTCTGAGCTTTACAATACTGTGTGTGTAGTGCTTGGTAGAATAAATACCACAAACCCCCTGGATTGTTTGCCCAGAAAAATTTGAGTTCTTGGGCTTCAGTCTTCCATGTATATATAATCTCCAGCATAATTCTATCATCTGAGTCATCATACCAACTACGCAGCTGATAACAATAGCACCAACTAGGAAGGGAAGGGAGAAATATGGGGAAAATTATGTTATAATTATGTAGTTATTCAGGAAGAGAGCACACATCTGTATTTTTATACCTGTTTAGGTGGACCTACTTAGACTACCAGTAGCTAAGACTGCTTTTTTACCTATTTGAGTCTTCACATGTTAAGACCCTACACTCAGGTATTGCTTTTTCTCCTCAGATAACATCTGGATAGTGTCAGCTTTCCCATAGTGTTACCCACTTCAATTTGTGAACTGAGAAAGTTCCAGCTGGAAAGTAGTTTAGTAATTTATAAGGCAATAATTGAGGAAAACACTTTTTTTTTTTTTTTTTTTTTGTCTATACTGAAAATATTACAACATTCAATTCAGAAATTCTACCACCTCCACATTTTGGAAGAGTGACTTTAGCAGATGGAGGTCTCAAAAGTGCTTTTTGCCAGTCTCGGGAAGATATACCCAAGTGATAAGTCCTTGAAAAGCCTCAGCTTTCACAGTCCTAGAAATTTATAAGTTGGTCCTTGAAAAATCTGTACTAGATGCCTCCTCTCACAACTCCTGCTTAGTGGCTGGACTGCATGACAGAAACTGTGCAAGTTCATATGTTCCACACAATTGCTGTGGAGGATGAACACCATTTTTCTCAGAATAATTATTTCCAGGGTACTGCAAGCTCCTCTGTAGAGCTGGATATAGATTTGAAGCATGTGTACACTTATCATCCATACACTTGCTACTCCCACCAGTGGTAGGGAAGTAGGAGAAAGTCAAAAAAGAAAAGCATACATATAGAAGAACATGGAACAGCAGAAAAAAGAGGTCAGAAGTACTAAAGCATAGAGAAATTACTATAAAAGTGCAAGAAAACAAGAAGAGAGAAACATTGAAAGAGTGTTTAGACTTAAAAGCAAAAACAATCAGACTATGAACACAAAGCTAAATATCCTACAGACCTTTCAGCAGCTTCCTAAGGTCCTGCAGCCTAACAACAATAAAGCTAGAGTTCCCCTTTCCCTTTTATCAGCAGGATTTACATGTGCATATGGGCAAGCTCACAACTGCTAGTTAATTAGGTGAAGTAGGAGCTAGCTTGTGCTATAGTTCTTAGTGGTCCACATTCTATTCATATGCAGGTTGGGGCCTGCTGTTGCTACAATTACAATTTTTCAATTAAGAAATCAAACCAAAGGACTGTCTCACAACAAAGGTCTCTGCTAAACTCAGGGCCCCGGGGGGCTGTACGATCTCCGCAGCCACTGCCTCATGCAGCTGCAGGGTTGCTCTGCTCAGCAGGATCTTGCGGCTATGGGGAACAGGGATGGCATGTCTCACTCAGCAGAACTTGGGAAAAGTTATTAACAAAGTATGCAGGTTGCATAATCAGACTTCAGAAACGTTTGATTTCAAAGTTACTTATGATGATGCTTCTAATAAGCCTGTATGTTGTGGTGGTCTTTTACTAAAAGGTCGCTCTGTGCTGCCCATCAGTCCTGTGGTTTATTCCTTGGAATGAGGGACTCAAATGATACCAGATTTTTATTCTGGGACAAGATCTTTTCATGAAAGCTCTTCTCGTTTGATCGGGGTACACAATGAGCAGCTCTGCTAATGTGGAAACAGAGCTGGTTAGTACCTGCAGGACTTCTGCTAGAGCATGCAATGCGTGAGGAAGGAAAGATCTTGTCAAATATGTTGAATACTATATACTATTCTGTGTTAACATATGTAACATATGCCCTGGTGCCTTCGCTTTAAGAAGGGCTATGACAGTACTGCTGAATGTATTTTGACATGAATGGGTGAATACTTGCAAATCAATTGAGCATGATGAGGAGAACTCCGGAGGTGATTACAATTGTATAGGAAGTGGAGGGCTGGCACAATATGCAATAAAGAAGTCTGCAGCCACATGTGTCTGTCTTCTAACATGCTCACAACAAGCTGCTGAATCACACCTGCTTCCTTTAATACCAGCATTTTCTCATTTTTCAGGCTTTACTATGCAAATCTTTTTTGAAGTAATGCATGCATATACAATCGTATACCTACACTTATACGTAATTACAGGAACCTTGATGTTGAGCTTGGAAAGAAATGACAGTACTGCAAGATGTGCGTGGGCAGGGGGAGAGGGGAATGCAGCTGCAATCGAGTTCAGCAGGAGCAAAGGCCAATACAAACCTGATCCTGCCTCTGTGGAGAAGCAACATCTTTTAATTCAACGCACTTGCAAGCTCTCAGAAGAGCTGATCAACTCTGCAGCTCGAGACAGTGAAACATTACCCCTATGACGGGCAGGGTCATGCCACCGTGGTGCAGCTCATCACAGCAGCTGGATGGGCTTGGTGGCTGCTCTTCCCAGCTGCCAAGTACCAGTGCAGGGCCCTGCTGTGCAGGGAGGGAGGGCATCCTTTCTGCAGCAGCAACCTTTCTGTGCCCCTGCTGCTCTCGGTGGTCTCAGAGAGCTGCCAGCTGCAGCAGCTGCTGCTTCCAAGGGATGGTCTGGCAAATCCTGCAGGTGTGGGTGGCAGCAGCTGGATTGCAGAAAAAGCAATGTAGTGCCCATGCAAAAAGAGGGGCTGTGCTTTTCACAAGTGGAAGTAGAGATGCAGCATGCTGTCGCATAGTAATCTGCACTGCTGTGTGGTCACAAGCGAAGTGTCGCCCTCCTGAAGGCAGAGAGCTGACTTAGAGAAGTGATTGGTTCAGGAGGGAAAAATATAACACTGGCACTGGTAACTCTATGTGAACTAATCTTGCAAGTGAAGAGATTTGCAGGAAAAGGAGGGAGAAGGAAGAGAGGGCAGGAAGGACTCAAGTTGTGGGAGGTGTAAAATGTAAGAATGAGCCATGTAAATGTGATTTAGGGCAGAGTGGGAAGATGATAGAAATCTTGTAGGAAGGCTTGGATTTTCTTAGCTTTGAAAAGCATTCAAGAGCTTGCTGGCTTTCAGTGATTCTCACAGATTTCCCTGTAATTGGGGAAAACTTGGTGAAAGGGGACTGTTGTTCCCTTAAAAGGCAGCTTCAAGAGCAGAATGGGAATATTTTGGAACAACTTCTCGCTATTACTGGTTGTGTCCTACTATTGGCTTTAACTGGGAAAGCCTCTTCTGGAAGAATGTTAGCAAGTCTTCTGCAGCTCTCCCATGCTGTAATGTTGGTCAGTAGGGATCTGGGGAGCACTTTTGTCCCTCAGTTTCCATGACTCTGAAGCTTCTAAGAGCCTGGAGGTGACCAGGAAACTAGTTTGTAAAGTTCAATTTGCTGGAAAGAAATGATATATGCTTTTGTCCCTTTGCCTTATTTTGCTCAGCACAGAAAGGAACACAAGCACAATTAGGAAGGAAGAAATAGCCTTTATGGCATTACCAAAGTGTGAATAGCTTCAGAAATGTGGTTCTTGTTACAAGCAAAGACAGAATAGCCAAATAATAGTTGCATACATTGATTTCTCAGTGTATCTAAGGGTTTACAGGGCAGTATTGAAGGACTGTCCATCATATTTAAAAAATCATGGCAGTCAGGTGAAGTTCCTGACGACTGGAAAAAGGGAAATATAACCTCCATTTTCAAGACGGGGAAAATGGATGAGCCAGGGAACTACAGACAATTCAGTCTCACCTCTGTGTCTGGCAAAATCTTGGAGCGGATTCTCCTCGAAGGCATGCTGAGGCACATGAAAACCAACAAGGTGCTTGGTGACAGCCAGCATGGCTTCACTAAGGGGAAATCCTGCCTGACCAATTTGGTGGCCTTCTATGATGGAGCTACGGAACTGATGGACAGGGGTAGAGCAGTTGATGTCATCTACCTGGACTTGTGTAAAGCCTTTGACACTGTCTCACATGACATCCTTCTCTCTAAGTTGGAGAGACATCAATTTGATAGGTGGACCACTCGGTGGATAAAGAACTGGCTGGATGGCCACACGCAAAGAGTTGTGGTCAATGGCTGAATGTCCATCTGGAGACCAGTAGTGAGTGGTGTCCCTCAGGGATCAGTGTTGGGACCGGTCATGTTCAACGTCTTTGTTGGTGACATTGACAGTGGGATTGAGTGCGCCCTCAGCAAGTTTGCCAATGACACCAGGCTGTATAGTTCAGCTGGTACGTTGGAGGGAAGGCATGCCATCCAGAGGGACCTTGACATGCTTGTGAGGTGGCCTGATGCCAACCTGATGAAGTTTAACCATGCCAAGTGCAAGGTCCTACACCTGGGTCAGAGCAATCCCAGGCACAGCTGCAGGTTGGGCAGAGAAGAGATTCAGCGCATAGCTGCAGAGAAGGACTTGGGGGTGTTGGTCAATGAGAAAATGACCATGAGCCAGTAGTGTGTGCTTGCAGCCCAGAAAGCCAACCGTATCCTGGGCTGCATCAAAAAGAGCGTGACCAGCAGTTCGAGAGGTGATCCAGCCCCTCTACTCTGCTCTCGTGAGACCTCACTTGGAGTATTGTGTGCAGTTCTGGTGTCCTCAACATAAAAAGGACATGGAACTGTTGGAACAAGTCCAAAGGAGAGCCACGAGGATGATCAGGGGACTGGAGCACCTCCCGTATGAGAGAAAATTGGGGCTGTTGAGCCTGCAGAAGAGAAGGCTGCATGGAGACCTCATAGCAGCCTTCCAATATCTGAAGGGGCCTACAGGGATGCTGGGGATGGACACTTCATGAGGGACTGTAGTGAGAGGACAAGGGGTAACGGGTTCAAACTTAAACAGGGGAAGTTTAGATTGGATATGAGGAAGAAATTCTTTACTGTAAGGGTGGCGAGGCATTGGAATGTGTTGCCCAGGGAAGTTGTGAATGCTCCATCCCTGGCAGCGTTCAAGGTGGGGTTGGACAGAGCCTTGGATGGCATGGTTTAGTGTGAGGTGTCCCTGCCCATGGCAGGGGGGTTGGAACTAGATGATCTTAAGGTCCTTTCCAACCCTAACTCTTCTATGATTCTATGGTTCTATATTAACTGAAAATCCTTGACCAGAATTCAGAAAATTACATCATCATCAGAAGTCCTCTATCTATAGAACTGTGTATATAAAATTGTAAATCTTGATGCCCCTTTAAGAATTTTCAAAAGGTAACAAATAACCACTTTGTGCTAAGAAGAAGAGGGAAGATAATACCTGATTGATACTCTAATATGAGAAATAATAAAAAATGGGGCTAGGGGAAAAAAAATCTGATGGTATTTGTATCCTGAGGGAAAAAAAAAAAAAATAAAAAGAAAGAGCTTTCCGGATGATAATTTGATTTTGAATCCTTCTAGAGGTGATTGTTGTGATAGCACAGTTTCCAGAGCTTATGTGCTTTTAAGGCAAAAATTGCCATGTAATGTAGTGCCAAAGTTAGAAGACAAGATTGTGCTGTTGCTTTGATAGTGGTGAAGATTTGGAAGGACTGCTTTACTTTTCCATGCCTCAGTCTTTCTATATGTATAATAGGTGTAATGTTATTTCTGCCCTATGAGAAAAATGAATTGGATCCATGAGAAAAAAAATCATATACAGGAATTGGACTTTGTTACTGTGCATGAGTCCAATCTGAGAAGGGTTTTCTGTAAGCCTGCCTGCTGAAATGAGACGGAAATATCTGCTTTGGGCATCTGACCAGCAGAGGTTTGGGAACTTTTTGTAGGAACTTGGTGTAGTTTGGCAGTATGAAAAATGCAGTGTTAGAGCTTCCAGTGATGCATCAGAACTGCTGTGGCCGTGGCCAAAATACAGCCTGTTTTAAACATGTTTGTCTTACTCAAATGTCTTCAGAATATATAGAGAAGTCAATTTTGTAGTGGCAAGGTTTGCTGATTGTCTTCTGTATGCTGGATCATAGGTAACATCTGTCTTAACTTGGAAGAAGTTGGTAGAGGTTCCATATTGCTTGATTTGTTTAATCTACTGGGGTTGTGGTTGTCTGATTAATTTGAACCTGATCCAGCTTGTTATTGCTGGGTGATGAGATAGCATGTATATGTATATGTATATGATCTATCTTCTCATATATAGTATATGCTAATCATAGCTTACTGATCTAAAAAGATTAGCATAAATTTATTAAAATACCTGTAAAATTAGAATAGAGGTTTCCTCAGTACCATCTGGTTGCCAAATGTGGCATTAGGCAGTAATAGCTTTCAGTCTGTGAGAGTGGCAGAATAAAATGTATAAAAGGATTTAACCTTTCTGGCCATAAGAACATCGTAACTTTGGCATCTGTTCTAGTCCTGCTTAAATCACTGGAGTTTTTGACACAGATTTTTTTACTTGGGGTAAGATGAGATGCTGCTTGTAGACATGGCTTCATTTGTCCTGAAAATCTGTGTGTATTTGTCAGCCAGTGGACAATCATTCTTTGTGTTCTTTGGGTTTTGATTTTCTTTTTCCTCTTACAGGAACAATAGAAACATATTTTCCCTGGCACTCACTGCAGACAGTAGAAGCCTTGTCTGAAATTAGGAAGGGTCAGTATCTAACCAGCTTAAGTTTTAGTTTTGGAATCAAGTTCCCTGTTTTTATCATTTCATGATGTATAAATTTTTTTGTCCTTACTCTACAATACATATGCAAGCACACACATGCATATACTGAAGTGGAATTAAAACTGTCAATTACAGAACTCTGACCTTACCTTTAGTGAACATGTGAAATTGTGATGAAAAGTCTATAAGTAGTTGGGTCATGGAGGAAATGCAGAACCGGGACCCCAGAACCAGCAATACAGAGAGCATTTTATAGAAACAAAAAGTATGTCCCACCATCCCTCCAGCTTTTGGCAAATAATTTTTGGCAAATAATTTTGCTTCAGCATCAAACTGAGTGATAAAGTAGTAGTTATTTTCACTGTGAATAATGGTACACAGAATCATAGAATCATAGAATAGTTAGGGTTGGAAAGGACCTCAAGATCATCGAGTTCCAACCCCCCTGCCATGGGCAGGGACACTTCCCACTAAACCATGTCTCAGAATAGGGAAGCAAACTTCTGTGCCTTGTTGCATTTTCTTTGTTTCCTTGGACCAGACAAATTGGTTTATATTGTGGGGCAAAATGCTGGAAGTTTCCATTTTAAAAATTATGGAAAGTAAAGCAAATAGATCAGAAGCATGTGTTCCTTTTTTATTGTACTTTTATGGAGGTTGTAACCAGAGTTGCTTTTGTACAGCTTTAAGCTGAGTTGTTATGAGCAGTTATTCTTATGGAGCTGGTATGGACTAGATCCAGAGTTGTTCAAGCAAATAGAGAGATTTTCAGCGATTTCAGTGTTCTTTTGATCAGGCCCTTAATTTTCTAGAAAATGGTGAGCTTAATAGGACTACTGCATACGTGGTGCTGATGATGTATGGAGTTCACTTTTGTGCCTAAAGGTGAAGAAGGTGGAGATTTACTAACTGGTTGTCTGTAAGTACTGTTTTACTTCATTGTCATTCTATTCATTCTATTCCCTTTCCAGCTGTTTTTGTATATAAAAAATTCAAGTAAATCCCCTTTAAAAGGTCTGCTTTTGTCTTAAGGTACTTAAAGTTTAATGTCTTTGTGTCAAAGAGCTTTTATGAAAGAAGATTTGTCCAGGCATATCCTGTAATAAACATCTGGAAACTGCAGGGGTTGGCTAATGGTGGCTATATAGCAAGTATGCAGTTTAGCTAGCTGGCTTTTTATCAGGATTAATTTTATCTCTTGGTTCTTGTGTTGTTTTTTTTTGTTTTTTTTTTTTTTTCTTTAATCTTCTCAATTCACTAATTTTTTGTAATCTGAATATTTATGTCCTATTGTGGTTGAATGGTCTTAAATAGTCTTCTGGCTCATAGGTAGTACAGAACACCGGATCTTGAACTGATGCAGGGAGGGCTGGATGAAGGCAGATTACACCTCTGCATATTATACACTGATCAAGTGTTTGAAAAGCAAAGTTGCTCATCTTTAAAGACAACTTCCTTTAGTACAAAATATATAGGAAAATGAGTATTTCTAGATTAGTCAAAAGCAAAAGCTGCCACAGAGGTAATAGGCATCATTTGTATATGAGCCAGAAGTTTAATTAGGATTAAGCAACACAGAAAACTAGAGCTTTAGTCTATCTATCTGATGTAAACCAGAAGTAAAAGCCCTTACACAGTTTGGGGTGGGGAGGGAAGTTAAAGCTTTTCCAAAATGGAAAGACAGTGAATAATTTCTGTAGTAATAATGAGGTGAGGAGGAATTGAAGAAAATACCTTAAAAGAATAATATATGTTTGCAATGGTCCAAGAGGAAAAATTAGGTGAAAAAAGTTCCAGCAAATAAGAAATAGAATATGAAGTGATAATACCTTCACTCCATTTATAGTCCTGCAAATGAACAAGGAAGACAAAAATACTTGTTTTGGATGTGATGATGCTGAAGGGTAACGAGCTGTAATAACAAGATTCACTGTCAGAGTTCTCGGATGACAACAGGAGGTTTTAGAAAACAGTTTTAAGTGTATGACTTAATCTGTAATTCTTGGAGAATTATTATTGCTGACAGATTGTTTGAGCGGACTTGCAGAAATAAAGTTATCATCTCCCAAATTTAGCTGCACTTACCTAAGGTACAGCTTGACTCTTGCAGACAAAATGGAGCTGGGTCAGTCAAGGTGGAAGTCAGTTGAGTGAGTCAGGCCTTGGGCAGAGGCACAAACCTGGATTCAGTCCACTAAGCAATGGAAATGTTATTTCCACATGCCTCTGGTGTCTGTGAGGCAACACCAAGGAAGGTTTACCAGGAGCGCTGCACTGCTGGCAGTACAGTGGAGATGAAGCTGACCAGGAACCTGGAGGAAGTTTGCTCACCTCAGGACCTTCTTGTCTCTCAAAGCAACTCCCCTGCAATGACTCCCTCCTTGCAGACCTTCCAGCGAAAGGAGGGTTTTAATTACTTCAAGGAAGGAGAAAAATAAATATGTAAATGAGAAATGCAGGCGGCTACAGATGCTTGTAGGTATTTGCTGTCAATCCTTTTGTTCAAAAAGTCCTCAGCCCCGTTTGATTCTGAAGGAGGAGAAAAATCTGTTTCTGAGATATTTAATTTTCTTCTCATTTATGTGGGAAGATAAATTGTGATACTTAAGAAACTATTTAATTTTAATTGTGTATTTTACAAGATGTTTAGTATTCAAGGATGGTCTAGATTTAATTCTGGAAAGTTTATCTTATTGCTCTGTGTTATTTCACCTGTGGATCCAATTTTGAATAAAACAGATTATGAAGCTGTAAGCAAAGTCTCATTGTATTTCTCTTCTGTGTTGCCTCAATTTTTTTCTGAAGAGGCCTGCCTAAAGAGGCCACACTTTCTAAACACATAGACTGTCGTATATCTCAAACTGCTAATAAATGCCAACTAGTATTAATTACAGTGTTGGTGAGTGGTTCGCATTAAGAACAGCATTAAAACTGGAGTGGCTGAAGTCTGTTGCAACAGTATGAGCAGGAAGTGGGTCTTCTCAAATAAGGGTCAACCACAAATAGGCTTTCTCAGACCAGAACTGTGCAGATTTGTACATTTTAAGGTTAATTAGCACTCATGGTGCCTCTCCTTCCATCACCAAGCTTCTAATAGAGAAGAGCTATGCATAGGCATCGCTGAAGTTTGGGTTGTGTTTACCCTGTACAACATGCGGGGTCATGTTTTTATCTGAATCCTGAGTCTATAGTGGGAGAAGGCTGCAGATGTTAGGTCTACCCTTCTTGTTTCACTTGGGAACTGGGAACCCTTGTGTGTCCTCTCCTGTTTTATGGACTTCCTTTTAAACAAAGGAGCATTTTCTCTTCCTTCCTTCCTCCCTCCCTCCCTCCCTCCCTTCCTTCCTTCCTCCCTCCCTCCCTCCCTTCCTTCCTCCCTCCCTCCCTCCCTCCCTCCCTCCCTCCCTCCCTCTCTCCCTCCCTCCCTCCCTCCCTCCCTCCCTCCCTCCCTCCCTCCCTCCTCCCCCCCCCACCCCAGATGTGATTCTGCTGTCATTTTATCATGTGTGGAGGTGATTTTCACACTTACATGGTTTAGGTTTGTCTTTCTTTGCTGGCTTGGCAGGTTGTATGGAGCCTACTTGTCCACACAAACACTTAAGTGCCCAAGGTTAGCCAGAGAGGAATATGCCGTGAACCCTCTACCAGAGACTTCCATATGCTGGACCAGATATAACATGACTCAGATCTGATAAATATAAGTATTTTAATTACACAGATGCATGTTGCCAATGAAGGAATGGAATAAAATTTAATTTTACTATTATAGTATGTAGTATAGATTTAGTTTTTAGGATGAAATAGTCTTACATAGGGTCAGATTCTTCAGAGAATCTTATATTTAAAATTAATTGATTCAGATGATTTTTTTTTCAGTCATAAAAAAAAATCTTAAAATACTTGTTTGAAACTGACTGAAGTTTACTTCTGGCTTTCACAGTTTCTGCAATTACGTGAAATAGTACAGTTTAATTGACCATGCACAATGTGTTTGCACATTACTAATTTTAAAATCCAAGGCTTAATGTAGAAGTTAGAATTCGAATGAGATAAGTAGACAATTACAAATTTTTAGTGTACACTAAGATTTTCACTCGGTATGATGCTGATGTTTAGATACCCTATTTAATGATAGTTAATACAGTGATACTGATTTTGTCCCTGCTGTGTTCATTATTAACCCCAGAAGGTTATGGAAATCTTATTATAGTCTGTACTGGATATTAATACTGTGCCTGACTATGGTATGCAAAAAATTAAGAAAGAGCCTGCAAACATTCGTGAGTTAATTGCCTGACTTGGAAACCACTAATGTACATGAGTAACATTTACTCATGCAGATTGTCTCAGTGAATTCAAAATCCCTCCATTTGGTGGTTGTAGAATAAGGCCATAAATCACACCTTTATGGAAAGTCTAAGAAATGCTAATGGGAAGGTGCCCACAAGGTATTATGGAAACTTAGTAAGCTTTCATGAACAGTATTTTGAAGGTGTTTATAATTAAATAAAGGTACTGGTCACTGCTTAAAAATAAAGAAAAACCAGAAGTTGAGCTTTTAATATATGCCTACATGCATTAAAAAAGATAATAATCTGGAGCAGCCATCAGTTCACAGTAGTTATTTCTATCCTGTGTGACAGCTACAGCCACCACGTCTACGTTCCTTCGCATCTGATGCGCCAAACTCAGTGACGGAGTGACCCATTTCTGCACATAGGTTTTTTATTTATTTCTGTGGCTGGCCAGCATCACAGTAGCATCAGTAGCTGTGCAGGCACTTGGGACATGGAGGAGCCTAGCACTCTACTTTCACATGAGAAATGATACCAGGACACATTCTGGTGGTGCCTGTCTTTTAGATAAGTAAAAATGCTGTGATGGGTTTCAGCTGTGCCTTGTATACCTAAATGATTTAGGGATACCTAATGAAGACAATGGCAGGCTCATGGCCAGACGTGGTTGTCTCAGAGAAGATGATTTTTTTAACCAGCTGACTGCAAGTTATCACTCCCCTTCTGGGCTAATTTATTTGAGTGCCTGTAGCCAGGTGCAGAGATGCTCTGCAAGTGGGATATACACAACTTGAAAGTATAAAGCAATTATTTATTGGTCAACACACATGAAATGTAGCTGGGCTCTAATAAGCTGCTGGGGACCATGCCTGATAAGGCATCTGGGGGTAGGTTGCTCTCTACATAGGTATTAGCTGAGGGCGAAAGGTTTTGGTGACTTTTTGATGCAGGTGCTTTAGTGCTGATCACCTCATTTGGTATGTCTGGCTAGCCAGGCTAGATTTCCTAGTATGTTTGTTTGTTACGGACTTTGTTTTAGGATTGTATATCTTTCTACATTGGTATTTTTATTTCTGGCTTGAAATCTAA
Source organism: Amazona ochrocephala (assembly GCA_039720435.1). Classification (NCBI taxonomy): domain Eukaryota; kingdom Metazoa; phylum Chordata; class Aves; order Psittaciformes; family Psittacidae; genus Amazona; species Amazona ochrocephala. Next base: position 73,244,669 of record CM077879.1, read on the forward strand.
GGGCACCCCGGTGCCGCTGTTAGGCGGGGGCTAACAGCACCCCAGACAGAGCTGTAGGGAGAGCTGGCGCAGTGTCAGTACCTATTCTCACTAGCATGCTCCTCGAAAGTGTCCTGTAGTGCTGAGTGTGGCTGGATCCTGTGTCAGCTGGAGGGTGGCAAGCATCTGCTATATGTGCAGGCTCTGAATCCAGGGCAACTGTCTCAGAGGGTGCTGCTCTCAGCCAAAATGGTCCTTGCTGCTGGTCATGTGCGTTGAGCAGAAGGTGGAGGAGGAGAAAAAGGGCCTTTCTGAGGGTAACCAAGGGCTGACTTCAGATGCTTGCTAAGCCTACAGAGCTGTCATGCAGGACAGTGAATTCTGTAATGTCAAATCTTTTAATGTGCAGTATGTCACCCAGGCTGAGGGTGAGGTAGCCTCTCAATGTGGGTCCCTTGTGCCTCTGCTGCATCTGGGTGCTGGTGGCTACAGGCAAGGCCCCAGTGGCTGCATGGCCGTTGTGACAGGCCCTGCTCCCTGCCAGTGTGAGGCTGTGGCTGCAGGAAGTCAGGCCCTATTGCCACGGTGGTGCTTGGGGAGCTCTTGCATTCCATACTGTTCAGAGAACTTGGAAATGTGTGACTGGATCCATGTATTTCCTCTAGTTGATGACTTGGCTTGATACATGTGTTTTCTGTTTTTAGCAGATGACCAAGCATCAGAAACTGTGTCAGAACTGTTATACAGATACTTGTGGGTGATGAGGATTTAGGGCTTGACTACCAGGAATGTCAGGGTGAGTGTGCTTCCTCGAGAGACCAGTCTTGGGATCATGAACCATGCTGACAGTTTTGGAGGCAGATCTTCAGGCTCTGGACTTCTCCAAGCACTGAGCAGCCACAAAACCTTTTATAACTGCCTCTTCAGGTGCCCAGGATTCCCAAAATACAGTTTTTTATCTCTTCAGCAGGGTTCTGGGGACAGGCTTAGAGGATACAAATTACCCTGTATTTTTTTTTATGGCAAACTTAGATGGCTGTGTGCATTGGCTTTTATTTGTTAATTATATGAGCAACTATTTTTGTTTAGAGGCTTAAGTGGAGTAGTTGTTGAGTTTTGCTTGGAGCAAAGTCATCACTTTACAAGGGCACTCTATGTAGCCGCTTATTTGGAAAGCTGTCATCCAAGCGGTTATGTTTTAGTTTTTTAGTTTTCTTTCTCTGGGTTTTTGCTGGAGCCTCAGCAACTGCAATACTGGTTCCAAGGATTCTCTGTTCAAAGTTTGTGGTCCTGCTTCTGTGTCTTCATCAAACTTTGTGTGTTTTTCCAGATAAACTCAACAAGGTCCAGGACCTTAAGCTTGAAAGTTTTGTTGTCAGGCCACATTGAAACTGGTGTAATGGAAATAAAATGTATGTAGTGTTAAATTAATTAGATGGCACAGAAAGACTGAAAATAATCAGTATCTTGTTTAATTTCCTTGTAAAGAATCAATTTTCCTTATTCTATTTTAAACGTTTAAAGTTATCTAAACTCCATGCCTGTATTCTGGGGCTGTGTGTGTGTGGGGTGGGAATAAAAAAGAGCCTTCAAAATGTGGGCCAAAGACTCCTTCTTTTTCTGCAGTAGGAGTTGTGTTTATAACATGCTTATGGATGTGGGGAAATAAGAAAGAGGTAAAACAATTGATGCCAAAGTAGGAATAGTAGAAAAGACTATTTTTTTGTTTGTTTGGTTAGTGTTGGTATCGTTTATCACAGTAGGTAAGTCATAGACAAAAGGTACTAGACAAAACATTATTACTGTGTTACTGTATTTCATGGTTTTGAAGAATGAGTCTGTGGATGAAATAAGGATGGTAATACTCCAAAATAGCAGACCATATCAGTGTTGGGTAGGATGAACTCTTGAGTATTAATAGTGTAAGTACAGTCGCAATCTGTGCTTCTATCTAGATTGCATTATCAGCAATAACACATTGCTTTCAAAATGATCTTCAGGTTGGCTTTTTTTTTTTTTTTAAACTTTTCAGAGGAAAAATAAATAGCTTTTCCCCTTTTTGTATTTTTGTCCTATTATCAGTTTTACCCATATCACATTAAACTTTCTCTGCCAGTATGAAGATAAGCTATGTGTAGCACAGGTTGTAGGAGAAATTTTTCGCTACCAGAGGCAGAAGAGCACCTGTTTATCCTGGGAGTTGTGTATCTAGAAGTAGCTAAAAAAAAGGCTTATGCCACCTACAAATCATAAGTGCATTAATCAGGATATAATTAATGTTAGCTTGCCTTCAACCCAAATAGGGCATGCTAGGATTTAACTGATGGCATGGCTAGATACAACATGTAATCAATGTGGCTACCAAAGAGGCAATAAAAATGAGTGTGTTTGCACACAGGAAACATCCAAATAACAAAAAAGTTGCAAGAAAAATGTGCAAAGTATCCTACCAAATGCTCAGGGGTGAGGGGCAAAATCAAGCATTATTGGAGACATATGAGCTCCTCTTTTGAGGGAGCAAGTTGCACAGAAACCTCAAGAAAGAAGAAAGGCAGAGAAGTGATGGCAAGTCTGTCTCTGTCACAGCTTTCCTAACTGATGAGCTGCTAGAAAAGCCTGATCACATTCACCTCTGCAATGAAGAACTGCCACCAGCTCTGTGGTGCTGTGTGCTACTTGCAGCTGGTTTAGAATAGAGGTGTGAAAGGCTGACTGTTCTGTATGCAGCTACAATGATTAACAAGATGTAAGGCCTAATTGTTTCCATGTTGCTGCCAATGGGTGAGCTTAGTGCAGTTGTGTTTTAAAGTTTAAAGGTGGCCTGATTTGTCAGTCTTCTAAGCCTTTCCAGCATAGTGTGCTCTAATTCCCTAAGTGATATTTTGAGATAATATGCATTACTTTGCAGCATAGAGCTGCTTTTCTTGACAAAGGAAAGTTGCAGCCAGAAGGATCAAAAGAAAGCTTGTGTGTTTAGAGGAGAAGGTTATGCTCTTCTACTCTGAGGAAAAAATCTGTATCACCAGAAGACTATGATAGTTGGCTTTGGCTTGCAGACAGCTGTAGATAGATGGAGGGGAGTAAGATAAAGTCTGAGGGCTGACTGCCTCATTAAGGGCAAGTGCTTCGCTGTTGTGATTTAAAATTCATACCTTCTGCTCTCACAGAACTGAGGCAGGGCTTTAAAATGGACTGTGTGTGCTTAGGCAGGAATCAAGGAAGGACTAATTGCCAGCAAAGAAGGTGGACTGCCTTGGGAGCGGTGCCATTTATAACTCATCATTCACATTGGTGGAAGTTAGTTGTGTAAGCTTCTGGTGCAGCTGGTTTTGCTTTGCTTAGCATTTTGCCTGTGATGATCTGTGCCTTGCTGGGAAGCAGAGCGTCCCAGACCTTGGCCTAAAAAGTGTTTGATTAGCCTTCAGAAAAGTGGTTGCTCACGGATTGTTCTGCTTTTAAACAGTTAATGTATAACTAGGATGCATACATACATTAATGGCTGTTACCTTTTCATGTCAAGTGACTGAATTATTGGCTGGGATTGGATTGTTGGCTCATGTAGAAGGAAGCTTTGTGCAATGAAAATGCAGGCATCCTTTAAAGATGTGATTGCATTAAAAAAAAAAAAGTCTGCTACAAACAGAATATGGAGCAGTAACCCTTGCTCCTAAATGTAGGCAGTAATCTAATTTCAGCTGTAGAAACTGACTTCTTGAGCTTTTGGTGAAGCTTCTAATCCTTTTGGGAAAATAATTGTGTGTTAATTAAGAGCTGGAATTCCACAAGGCTTATTAGCTGTCTAGCTGGATCTGAGAAGCAGAAGGTTGAACAGAGTTTAACTAAAATTTAGAACTGTTAATTAGTCTCCTTTCTTCCAGTTCTCCTTTCTATTTTCTTGTTTTAGGCTTGTGTAGCACACTTTGAATGACCTGTGAGAAACTACTGTGCTTCTGACATGATAGCTCCCAATTGTAAATGCTGTACTTTACTAGCTGTGAAAGAATAAAGCTTTAAAAGGGCTTGGCTTCCCTTAGCTACAAGCAAGCTTGTTATGGGAGAAAAAATGACAGAAAGTGGAAAAAGCAGGCTGGCTGATCTTGTTAAATTGGCTAAATAATGTTGCATGCAAGATTTGTGAACTCCATGCTGGAACGCACAGATGCTGTAATAAACTTTAGATGACCTGTCTTAGTTTAGTGCTCTTTACAGGGTACACAGAATGTTTAATCCCTGTATGAAAACCTAAACATGAAGCAGTCTTTCTTACAGCCTTCCGTCTTGGTAGTTATGAATATGGGAATTTGTGAACATGCGAAGGTTGTACTTAACTGGTGCGTGCCTGGGCAAGACCAGGGAAGGGAAAGTAGGCCCTGAAGCCTGTTTTAATATCTTTGAAGTTCATTAAACAGCACACAGATGTCAACAGTTTCCTGAGTTTTTCACTTGGATATTATGATTAAGTTTACTTTTTGGCAGGGAGGGGCAAGATGGATGCTAGCATGCAATACAAAACTCCCTGGGATTCCAGCATGACTCAGGGGGTGCTGAGCAAACCAGCTGCTATTTCAGCTCAATATCCCCTGTACCCCCTAGTGAAATCATTTTGAGCCTGCTGAGTAGGAAGAGTTTAAAGGTCTATTGTAAAAAGCACAAGAATTCTACTCGTTAATTGGACTTGTCAGAGTCTGCTTTATATTTCCAACAGTGAATACCACTTCATTCCTGGGGTGAAGTTAAGCCCTGAAGCTAACTTGACTTATGGCTCCTGTCCTCTTACACTTAATGCCTCACCTCGAGATGTTTTGTTGTTCTAATCACGGAGATGTTTGCATTTTCCTTTTAGTTTATAATATGTTTTAAGTAAGGTGTTTGCATTAATGTAAATGCATTTGCCTAATACAAATGCACTGCAAAACAGAATATGCATCAGAGTGACTAATCCAGGTAATGTGACTGGTTTCACACTAATATGGTGCGCCTGTGTCTTAGTTCACAACTTCATCAGAGGCAGGGAGAGGACCAGATGGGAAAGGGAAGTGCATTAAGTGTAGTGTAAATAGCCCTTGAATTAAAAATGGGAAAATCTACTTGGATCTGTGAAAAATGTTCTAATCGTGCAGATTAGAGTAGTTGTGTAGTATGACTGTTGTGCTTCTAGAGTCCTAGTCAAGTATTTGGGGGTGATGGAATTTTTCCATATTTTCAGTTCTTTTCCCACTATTCTAAAATATGTGTTTACTTTTTATGAAGGGCAGCCTAAGTATAACACTTCAAGCTAAATTTGAGGAGCCCCTGAAACAATAGGGTGCCCAATCATAATTGTAAGAGTCTAGATACGTATGAGTAAGAATCCCAAAACCTGTTAGAGGGTGCACTTATTGTATGGTTCTTCTGGCAGTGTTTGAATTATTCCAGTACTAAATCTTGGGTTGGTTTCCTGTTGCTATATTAGCTTTTCTGTCAAGTATGCTGCACAGCATTCTGATCTGACAGCCACTTGGCAAGACTTGCTTGCTTGGAACTATACTAAATATGTCTAGTTTCGTTTTAAAGTTAAAGGATTGTTTTATAAAGGGTTGTTCTTGGCCATAAACAGATAAGGCACTGCACTGAGTGGTTGTAGACAAATAAATCCTGTTGACTTTAATAAAGAGAAAAAACTTACCTTTTGAAAGTCTTAATAGGTTTACAATTCCAGTTGTCCTTAGGTGACAAAGATTTGGAGAACACAACATCTGGATGGGAAGAACTCAGATCTTAAAGCAGCTTGCCTAACCCAATTTGATTGAGGAACATGTCTGCATGTGTGCCTTTGTAGCTTACTTTTCTACTAACTTTCTGTTCTGTTTTACCCTCCGAGGCACTGGCAGTGAACTTCCTGGAGCTGATTACCTCTTGATTTGTAGAGTATCTCTGTGTTTTTGGAATGACCTGGATACAATTTATTCCTACTTACTTCCAGTTACAGGCTCCTTCATACAAAATGTAACTGCAAGCAAAGGTACTGCATTGTCTTGAACTAATGCAGTAAAGGCTACATATGTGTAGGGGCTCTGTAGACTGACAAAGGTAGTTTTTAGATTATAGCACGAAGAAATAAAGCCACGCTGAATTTTAGTATTTTGAAGAAATACCTTTATAGTGGTACCAGTTGAGATGTAGATCCTGTCAAGAAGCCACTGGTTATTTTGACAGATTACAATAAAGGATTATTTTAACGTTCATGGGGAAATAATTCCTCATTTTGGAAATATACTAATAATATGAAAAAATAGTATTGTAAAGCATCACTTAGAATACCTACCTACTTGCTAGAACTTAACAGAAAATATATGCCTGCCTACTAGGAGACATGCAAATACAGACCTAAATTACATGGAACTCTGTTGTAAAATCTCTGGGATAATCTGGGGAAAGACAGAGTAGATAAGTGTTTCATTGTTCTTCAGTTATTTTATAGTATCTTGTGTTGCAGCATAAACTGGCAACACTCCTTGGTAATGGGTGGTGGATTTAGTGGAGAGCTATAAATCAATCAGACATCTACATAGATGGAGATACTGCTTTTATAATCAACTCTGTATCCCATGTTCAGCTTCCTTCAGTGGTCTGGAAGAAACTATATGAAAAGGACACTATAAAACCAAACTCAGTTCACTTCTCCAACCTAGAGTGGGTAGAGGAACGTGAGGCTCACTCTCCATACCTTGAATATTCCACTTTTTATCCCACAGTTAATTAAAAGTGTGCCTTCAAAGAAGGTGTTAACAGAGGAATCTTGATTCAAAACTATGTCAAAGACATTGTGACCTTATTTTTCTAGTCTTGGTGTGTTATTAATTTGCTTGGGGTTGTAACCTGTAATTCTCTGTGCTGAAGCAAGCTGAATTTCTGAATCTTTCCTGGCAAACTAAAAATGCCCTTTTAGGACATAAGGTAAGGACTGAATCTGTCTCACTTTCAGGCAGAAAAGAGGAATACTTGAAGTCGTAACATGAGCCAGCAGTGTGCGATTGCAGCCCAAAAAGCCAACCGTATCCTGGGCTGCATCAAAAGGAGCATGACCAGCAGGTCGAAGGAGGTGATCCTGCCCCTCTACTCTGCTCTCGTGAGACATCAGTTGGAGTATTGTGTACAGTTCTGGTGTCCTCAACATAGGGAGGACATGGAACTGTTGGAAAAAGTCCGGAGGAGAGCTATGAGGATGATCAGGGGACTGGAGCACCTCCCATATGAAGACAGGCTAAGAAAGTTGGGGCTGTTCAGCCTGGAGAAGAGAAGGCTGCATGGAGACCTCATAGCAGCCTTCCTGTATCTGAAGGGGGCCTATAAGCATGCTGGGGAGGGACTCTTCATGAGGGACTGTTGTGATAGGACAAGGGGTAACGGGTTAAAACTTGAATAGGGGAAGTTCAGGTGAGGTATAAGCAGGAAATTCTTTACTGTAAGGGTGGTGAGGCATTGGAATGTGTTGCCCAGGGAAGTTGTGAATGCTCCATCCCTGGTGGTGTTCAAGGCGGGGTTGGACAGAGCCTTGGATGTCATGGTTTAGTGTGAGGTGTCCCTGCCCATGGCAGGGGGGTTGGAACTCGATGATCTTAAGGTCCTTTCCAACCGTAACTAGTCTATTATTCTAAATTTCGTGGGATAGCTTTTAGGTTTGGATTGCAGTAGTACCCAAACAAGAAACCCATATACATCTGAAGTGATGACATCAGCTTTCTCAGTGTGGGGTGAAACAAGAGTGGACCCCTCTCTGTCATCCAGGGACTGTCTTAGAGGTGAAATGTCTGCATGGAAAGAGAGAGATTAGCACATGGAAGGACACCTTTGTGTATAGCTCTGTGGGGTATAATCCAACCTGTAAATCCACCTTCTCAAAAGAAAGCAGACAAATCATTACAGGTTTGGTATTTAGAACAAATGAAACTGCATAATCCAAATTTTTTTTTAACTCTTGCAAGCTGAAGTCAGATGTATTTTAAAACAGGCAATCCAATTAAGCTGTTTGCTTTCTAGTGGTCAAATGGCTTAAAGGCTTTAGAAAAATCAGGAATTTGCAAAGTGCAAGTTGCTGGTGTTTGATACTGTAGTTGAAAAATGTTATCTCTCCATCACAGTTCAGATCAGGTCTGACAGATATATTTAGACTTTTTGCCTTAATGCTGCTGCATATGTATGTGTATATAATATTCAAAATATGTATTCAATGGAAATTGAATTTCAGCTAATATGTGCATTAAGATCAAGGATTCATGAGCGATAAATTGTTCACCTTTCTTTCCTGACCTGGGAGATGAACAGAAGAAAGCCAGTCATGATATGTTGTCAAGGTAAAATGACATTGTTTAGAAAAGGCGAATATTTGGAGTTCCTGTTTCAGTGAATAACATCACTTGAATGTTCACCCCATCAGGCAGCTCTGGAAAACAAGCTTTCGGAAGGTCACCAGCTTGAGCTTGTAACCTTGCTCCCATTTGTCTGGTAGGATCTCTCTTCATCGTTAACCTGAATGTGCTTATTAGGATTGCAATGAAAAGTGTCTGAAGAGAATATTAAAATAGTCATTATTCTGCCAGGAAGAAAATGTTTGCTTCTCCAAGTACTGGAGCCTACAGAGCTATTGAAATAAAGGGTCATTTTCAGACTGTGGAAGTAAATAGGGTGTTCTTATGAAAGAAAGGAGATGGAAATGTGAAGGGGAGAAATGAACACTCTTTCTGTTACTTCCACAAAGATTCAAAACATTTAGATGCTCACTTTTTTAAGTGCTTATTTTTTAAAACATATGATGGCTAAACATTATGTTTAAGTGATCCTTCAGACAGACAGAAGTTAGTTTTTTTTTGTTTGTTTGTTTGTTTTTTTTTCTTTTTTCTGAGATGTAATGATGTTTGAGAAAGAGGCAGTATAAATGCAAATACTCCTATCAAGTTGATACAGGGTTCACTAAGGTTATTTTTGGCTGGGAGGTACTTTTTGAATTGGGAAAGATAAGGCACCCCACTTGCATTCTGGTTTAGGACTGAAACTTAAAATTGCAGTGGTGAAAACAGGTATAGCTGTTGTACCCAATCTAATAGGACTCTGAAGTTACAGAAATCTGTCAATTGCAGAAAAAGTCTCAAAGACATTCTTTTGAAAATACTAAGTTGCCAAGGAGGAAGTATTCTTTTTATTATCTGTTGCTATCTATTTATATGCTACTTCTAAGAATGCAGGAAAAGAAGTTCTTCAGCTAAGAATTGCTGATTAGAAATTGATACCTTTAGAGTAATAGATGGGGGCGGGCCTTACGGGGAGGGAATGTGTCTTCTACCTCCATATAGAAGTATAGTGTTATATTATCTGACAGAAACAGCCATGGCTCTAAAGAGAATGTCTCGCATGTTTATTCTCTGAGAAAATCTTTGACATCTAATTCCACAGGTCTTTTAAGCAGTGAGGGAGGGAGAAACCTGCCAGGAAACTAAACCAAAGCAATTTTTTTTCCTTAAATGTGCACTAAACAGGATCTCAATTTAAAATTCAACAAGAAGAGATTTGTTTTGTTTGTTTTAATATATCACTCACTTTTCTTCAGACATTAACAATTTGGGCCCATTAGATGAGTTTTCTGTTCTTAAGTTTATGGGTTTTGTGTTCTTACGTTTCCCTTCCCCAATCCCAAGGTTTTAAGATGGTGAAATTTGGCAGTTAAGTGCTCAGATACTCCTCTGAGAAATTTAATGCTGCACAGTGTTAGGGGGTGTGTTGACATCTGCTGCTACAGATTTATGCAAATTCAAAAGAGCATGGACAATCATCAACAGTTAGACTGATGGTTTCATTGCATTAATAGCACCTGAAGGAAAAATAATCAGTGAAGTCAAGATGCGTTTTCACCTGAAGGTGAAAAACTTGCCATCATTTATATATCTTTCCTGGACTTAGTTCCAGTAGATCTACTGATAGAATGTGATACGTGAAGGACCTTGTCATCTTGAAACAGTTTACCTTTATGCTTGGGTTGGGTTGGGTGAGAGACATGAATGATGCTGGGTAGGGTGGGCTCTGAAGGTGCTTCCTCTGCTCCCGTGGATACAGGTTGTGCAGAATTAGGCAGTCTCACCCACACTCTCTGGAAGATCATCAGCAAGCTTCATTTTTTTCTTTGAAATGTAAATGATCGGTGTCTCAGCCACTTGAATGCTAATCTTAGCAGATCACAGCACATGTAATGCTGGTTTCTCTTTAACTAACCCATCTTCTGAAGGGTGCTCTCTTGCTTTGTTTTCCCCACCATATATGAGTCCTTTTTCTGCTGTATCTTGATTTGTCTTTTCTAAAGTTCTGTTGTTGAAACCTGACAGTCCTGAAAAAGCTTTTATTTGTTAGTAGGTTTTTGTGGGCACATTATACATAAAGGTCACTCAAACACAGATTAGCTGTTCTGCATTTGAGCTTGATGCTGTGTTGGTTCCAGATTTTTATGTAAATGGTGTTAGGATAGCATATTTATTACCAGTGAAAAGACAGCACAATCAATTTTAAAAAGCAAATGGTGCTGCGCTAGATTACACACTTTCCTGGCTAAAAATAGCAAGTCAAATGCTGGGAGTTGCTGAATGCTTAAAATCCTCACTCTAAGGTAGAATTTCAAATGCGGGGCATTTCCTAATATTAGGTCCTTGATACAACAAACTTAAGTGTATTTCTCTGGGCTGAAGTCTATTGTTATATGGTAAAAGAGTTAAATTGCAACTCTCTATGGAAATAGTGGCAAATATTTCTGAAACTGGCGATGTATTTTAGAAAAGAATTGTAAGGTAGATCACAGGAACTCTTTTCCCTTATCCCCCCAGAATTGTGTTTGTAACACCTGCTGAGAGAAATGGGATCTGTAGGTCCTTAATAACCTTTAAATTCTATTTTTTTGGTTTGTGGGAGAACCAGCTGGCTAATCTAAAGGCATTCTAGAAAAATTAATGGTATTCTTTAGTATTAACAGCAGCCTTTATAGAGATTGCATACATACTTTCTCTTAAAGGTCATTCTGCTAATTTAATTTTTAGATTATTTCCCTTATACTGTAAACACACACAATAATCCAGTTTGTTTGTACTTTTTCTTTTTCAGTTTTCTGAAAATATGGAAATACTAACCACAGTATAAGAAGTGGAAAATATAGTGCTTCCATCAGCTTTATCCTGTGTGCTAAGTCAAATGGTAATAACAATGGATTTTAAGTTGCACATACAGCTTTTCTTGGCTGTATACTACTAATAGGAAGAGATAGTGGAAGCAGGTGTGATATGGCCTTGGAAGTAAAAGAAATGTAGGTTCTTGGGAGAAAGATTGCTCAGACTGATATTGTGGGTTTGTTTTTGTTTGTTTGTTTTTTTTTTTTCTTTGTTTGTTTTTTTTCCTCCTCCTTAAATTACGGCTTCCCCCTCCCCCCGCCCAGGTCTTCCTTTTTAAAATGGGCTGTGTTATCAGTAACAGGAATCTTACCTGAGTACTTTTTTTTTTTCTGGATAATTTTTAGCATGCAATAATATTGGCTATACTGCTCTGAAGGCTAATCTGACCTGAAGTCTTGAGTGAAATAATTTCTTACATAAGGCAAGATGTTTCATATGTACCATACTTGTCCTTGTATTTCTATATAGCTTACAACTCTTGGTAGTGTAATATTTTTTTCTTTTTGTCATTTTTGGGGGGTTCTGCAACGTTACAGCTTACGAACTGTGGTTTAAGGTTTTTATTTATTTCTTAATTTTAAGCCTTTGAAGGCAAGCTAATGAAAAGCTTTTTTGGATTTGGCCCTCAGCTTATCCTCCTATATTGTGGGGTGATTGTGTCAATTCCTGTGCAATTACCAAAGAACAGCTAGTAAAGACAGAAGTTGCTTCTCAGTGCTACCCCACCATGATCCTTTCAGCCTGGGGGCCTTCCAAGTATTAAACAAGCTATTAAACCTTCTTTTTGTTTTAAAGATTAGTAGCTTTTGGATTACCTCTGTGTTTGAAATTCTGAATTTTCCCAGCTGTAATAAAAAGGAACACTTTTGGATCTATGGAAGGTGTTGCTCACTCTAATGATTTTGGTGGAGTACAGACATGCTCACTCCTCCCTTTTCTGTTCTAAATATTCAGTAACGCCTTTTCAGGAAACTCATCCAGTGTCTCTTGCTCGTCTATTCACATATTAGTCTGAAACTTGATTAACAATTCTAACAGGAAACCATGGAGGAAAGTATAACATTATGGTGTTAGAACTGTGATGGCAAATGCAAATCCTCAAGAGCATTCACATGCAGAGGACTTAGTCTTCCCATCTGATGTTTTGGGTGTCTTCTAAATTTGCTAGCGTATTTCTTCTGAGAAGAGCAGAACTCGTACAAAGATTGGGGTTTTATTTGGCCAAATAATTTTGGAATGAGAATCTTATTTCATATAACAACAAGCATTACAATAGCAAAATTGGGATGTGGAACTCTGGTGCCAGTTAAACAAAAGATTGTCTGGTGCCAGACATAATTACCACTAAAATGTAGTCCATGTAAAAAAAAAAAAAAAAAAAAAAAAAAAGAATAAATTCATGCATACTATAGTACATCAATTGCTGTATGTTTTTATATCCCAGATAGGTATTTACTGATTTCATATTAGGTCTTCAAATGATAAAAATCTAATGAGCCTTCCCTCTATAATCTGATATACAATACTGCTGTGGATTTAGAACCAATCTGCTGACTAACTTCAAAGTTCATGGAAAGTTTTGCTGTAACAGTTGCTTCCCAGTTTGAAATTTACAGTCTTTGAAAAAGCTGAATAAATGTATCCTAATAAATAATCACTAGAGGGTTAGATGAGTAAATGGAATGTATGGGCTGCTGAACTGAGGAACTACTAAAAACTTCCATTTAACAAAATATTTCCTTGTACATTTGTTTTCACTCTATCCATACTCAATTATTAACACCATCATAAAGGAATAGACATATACAATTTACCAGTATTGTTTTTAAGTGAATGGCTTTCTATTACAGAGTTCTTTTTGGAGTAGTCATCTTGCATTAAGGAATGGTTTTGTACATAAATATGTAATATTTTTAAGCACTTCATGCTATTTCAAATGGGCATAAAACCCAGCTCATAAACATACTCAAACTGAAAACCTATATTGCAGAAACAAAATCCCTTGCTATCCTGTAAATATCTGCCCTCTCAAGAGCAAAGAAAATGTATTGCTTAGGATTACAGCTAGAGTTAAAACAACTGATCAAAACACATTTGCCTTTGCTAAAATACATGTAGATGAAGGTGTTTTTGACCTGGAAATAATTACTATTCGAAAACTCTTTACTGCACAGCCCGTAAACCTGATGTGTTTAGCCTTGTTGAGCACTTTTCTTAGTTTTCTGACTTGAGTCCTTTGAAGCTTAACTTCTTCATCTTAAACTTGTTCAGCTTAACTGGTTGAGCAGCTAGCACCCTCACACATTTTACTGATACAAAAATGGCTTGAATGATGCAGTAAGCAGTTCATAATGTTCTTCACAGACACTGATGTAGCTACTATTCATGGATTATATATATAAAAACCTCCTCCTTTAGGAAGGTTGTAAAACCTTCCTAAAGGGGGAGGCTACTTACTATGCTACATTTTATCTAAGACATCTAAGAAAATGCGGGCTTTAGCTTAAGGAGTTTCACAGCTGTGGGATGTGTTTCTTTTTTTTTTTTTTTTTTTTTTTCATTATACAATTATGCAAACTGTCTGATATGGTCAGTTTAATGCGGTGAAGACAGTACCAACACCTCATAGTGTCAGAGTATTTCTGATGCTGTGTTGCCGCTATACCGATTGCTTTTTATCTTTCTGGTCCAGACAACCTTGTTGGGGGTATATTTGTACTGCATTTTGCTTTTGTCTTCTACTAGTTAATGGCTGAATACTAACAGAAGTATATGGGTTTGGTCTGGGTTTTATTTTGAGTCCTAGTACAGCATGATATGTGTATGCACTGAGAAGCTGAGGGTTTGAGTCTTGGTCAAAGAGCAATGCTATATGTGACAGAAGAAAACTTCTGACTTTTAAAAAAAGTAGAAAGAGTATATTTCCAGTCGTCTGCCCTCAAGGGGTAATTCTATAGTCTCAGTCTTGAGGGGATGGAGGCATTTTTTCACTCCCTTATCAAGTGTCCACGTGAGATAGGTACACATTTTACCATGAATATTCATTATAGGTGCTGCCTTAATTCAGGCAGTCTAATTTTGAGTCACAGCTTTCCAGAGAAATAGCTCTGAGGGTAGAGGCTAGGGAGTTATTTGAGGTAAAATAGAAAGGCTGAATACTGCTCACCTTTAAGGTGTGGAGGAAGATTCAGCAAAAACATTATCTGGGCTTTCTGCGTAAAACTTACACTGCCCTGAAGAAAATTCCACATTTGTCTCTAAGCAACTCTGAATGTGATGTCTGCAGTATAAGCATTGCATATCCCAACATGCCTGGGAGAGAAGGAAAGGGTAAGACAGCAAGGCCCAGCATGCTCCTTTTGCTTGTGTCAAGAGGTGGTAGTATGTCTTTTAAAGAGATCTAGAACACTACGAATGCTAATCCAGACTAATTTCATGGTGAAAAGATCAACCAAGTCCATATGCCAAACTAAATCTTACAAATGTGTTGTAAGAAAATTCTAAATTGACGCTTCTCCAAATGGCAGGACTATTTCCAGTAATATATGCAGTATGACACAAACATTGACAAAACCCTTCATACTACTGAAATCTTCAACTGGTTAGGGTTTGCCTGCACTTCTGTAGACATTCTTTCAGTCAGTGGCATGCTCAGTAATGTCTTTGATTAATATCTTTCAACAAAAAAAGTTGTCCTTCATAAGATGTCTTAATGCTCAGAACTGATTTCATTGGCTAGGTGATGACCAATATGTGCCCAAATTAGATGTGTAACTAATGCATTGTCTTATAATGTAGAAGTAGCAAATGTATTGTTTTCATGAGTCAAATCAACTTACTTTCTCTATTTCAATCCTGCAGAGCTATATAGTAATCATAGTTAATTAGCAATGACCACATTCCATGGAAAGATCTTTGGGCCTAAAATCTTTCTGTCCCTTCTTGCTCACCAAAGGAGCGTCTCATGAACAGTTTTATTCGAACAGTGCATTGAGTACGACCTTGGTAAAAGGGACAGGACCTTCATTCCCTCTTCATAGAACTAGTCTGTCACTAAATCGCATAAGGAAAAAATTTGTACTCTGAAAGCCTCTTTGGAAAAAAAAAAAAAATCAAAGTATGAGTAGGAATTGCTTCAAGGTGTGACACCAGTCCTTCCTTATTAGGTGTGTAATGAGGTGAATTTGCTTTGAAAGTGATAAAGAGGGGAAGAGGCTTTAAAGCACAAGATTTCAAAATTTCTGAATTTCTGGATTATTTTTTAATCCACAGCTGATAAAGTATATTTCCATATAAAGAAGAGTGGAAACTGGAATTTAAAAGAACATTTTTTTCAGATAAAAACTCAGCTTTTCAAGGCATATTTAAAATAACGGATTTTAGAAAACCAGTTTAAGAAAGTTTAGCAGGTGAAACAGTTTTTTATCCTTCACATAATAGGAGAAACGTGGGAGGAGTTGTGATCATCTGAATCGTGATTTATCTGCAGTGCATTTGCATGTCCTCATGACAAGATCACAGATCCAGAATATAAAATTATAGATTAGCTGTGCATATTTGAGAAGTGCTTAAAAGACTTGCTAAGCTCTAAAATGTGGTTATCCTTTCAATAATTATTCAGAATTAATTTACAGAGCTTATGAAAGCTAAAGTTGACACAGAGGCCATGATGTCTGAGCACAGATATCTGCAAATACAATACAGGGCATGTTCATTTAGAAGGCTTCTGGCTTTGACAGTGGATTTAGTGTTTGAGTCTACATTTTTCCAGTGGTGTACCGTGTGTGTGTGCTTGTCTCTGTTTCAAATAAATATATAGCCACTAAATAGAGATTAATTTATCCCAGGAATAAAGCTGAAATTCTGTTCTTTTTCTATCAATGGCAGATAGCTGCTGCATTGTTTTATTTTTTATTTTTTTCTTGGGAGAATAAATTTTAAGACACTTTCGGTACCTAATAAGAATATAGTTTGTGAATGGTACTAATCCCCCTAAAAGAAGGAAACTCTTCAATATTTGTCTTTTGAATCCAAGAAGATGTTTTGAGTTTTGAATGATGGCTCACACTGATTGCATTAAACTGAATAAAATTACATTCTCAGTATTGTGTCTATCTCCTCCCTCTACCTTTCATTGACTGTGCAAGTTTCAATTAAGTTGGAGGCTGTCAGAATATTTTGTAAGCTCCCACTTTAAGGAACAGTGGATATTGATGTAGTGAACTGGGCTATTACTTGTTGGTGATCAAGGAAACGTTAGTCTGTGAAGAGTTGTTTTGAATGTGTATGATTTAACGAGAAGAATCACTGCCAAGGCATACTAGAGGCTTTCACAACTGTTTAATTCTTATTATCTTTGCTTTCTAATTCACCTTTTTCTCTTCTAAATTGCAGTTCAAATGTTTGGAGATTTAAACGTATAATTAGGTTTCACTCACAAAAGAAAGTGCTTTATTCTTCCAGTCTGTAAGCTCTCTGTGGGACTATATTGTAAATTCCATAGTGGGCTATAAACCAGACCATTACATAATTGTACATTGAATTTAGTCTAAAGTCTGTAGGCATGTCAGATAATGCTGACGTGCCCACAGCCTCTGCCAGCTAGATTAAGGTGACCCCTGGAAGGACTGCATAAACTGTGTAGTCGTACCTGAGATTGCATTGAAGGCATGTAGAAAATGACTGGGTGGGGAGGGGGAGAGGAATTGTAAAAAGGTTTTTGACAAACCAATGTGTAAGTTTTTCTGGTAACTTCCACATTAAACTTTTCCCAAGTTAAAAATTATCCACTTATTTTACCCCAAGTCTTTTCCTCCCATGTGATCTTTTAACCTTTCCCCTGATAACACTGCTTCTTTGATACCAGTTGGTCGACAGGCTTTCAGAAATGTTCATTTTGTCTTCATGGCCCACTTTGTCTACTGCATTAATTACTTTCCCCCGACATTTCATTAAGAGTGAGTATAAGGGCAGAGTTCTTGCAGGAGTGCTGGCTATTACAATAGGCATCTGCACATATTGAAATAATAAAACATCTGGGAAGTGTCATTTTTAACTGGTATTTCAGAATTGATTTATATTTATATTGTTACTTGCTTGGAAGATGAAAGAGAAATTTTTGTTTCCAACTGGTTAAGTCTATTTGTGGTTATTTTTAAGAGAATAATTAAGTTTAATTTATAAGAAATGGTTCTGTTTAGTTGGTGATTGGAACAGCTAATTCAGGGTTTTATCACCTGACACTTGAAGCTGTAGGAAAACAGCAAACAAAAATTGCTGGGTCAAACAGCATGTGAAAATAGAGTTATAAACACTGAAGTACCAAATGTAAGCAAGTACTTCTGAATCCTCGGAGGAGTCCCTAGAAAAAGGATGCTACAGAAACTCTTGTGTTTTATGTGTGCTGGGGCAAGGATCATTTCCATTTCTTGTCTCTTATATTTACAAGATTTTCTACTATTTCACCACGTTTTTGTTTGGTTTACTAGTTTTTTTTCCCCCCTTCTGCTCTCCCCATGGCTAACATGTTTATCTCTTGCTGTGTTGGCAAATAACCGCTCAGCAGGCAAATGCCTAATGCAAGAACATGGCAGAAGTTCAGGCTGATGATTCAGAACTCCACAGGAAAGCATTTTCTCTGCTGTCACTGCTCAGTGACAATTGATAGGCTGCTTTAAAGAATTATGCTTTCTTGTATCATTGCTGGACGATGGAGGATTTGGTTTTAATGGGTTTCTATTGCTATGTGAGACTGATGGTCTAACTCCTAGCATAATAAGAAAACAAGGATTTCCCTCAGTAGTTCTCCTACTGCATAGAGTAGATGCTGCGCAGATCTCATTTTACATTTTGAAATATGAGCCCTCAGGTTTTATGGAAATCTAAAATAACAACAAGCTGCAGATTAAGAGCATGTGTGGGATGTGTAGGGTATTTTTTTTATCTCCTCAGTGCACTCTTTTTGGTTGAGGACAGATAAGATTAAGTGACATATGAGGGACAGAGCAGTAAATGTACTTTACACTCTCTGCTGAGGCTCAAGGATGCCTGTTTGTTCACTTCAGAAGGGAATGGAGGGGAGAGTCTTTCCCATGCTGTGGTGAAGTCACTCACTGTCTTGCATCCACTTTTTACTGTAGCCATTCCACTGGAATTTAAAGGGGGTAATGGAGGAGTAAATCAGCTTTTATTTTTATTGGATTTGTGAATTTAACCCAGTAATATAACCCTCAAAGGATTACTCTCACTTTATGGAGCATGGTTGCTATGAATAATTAGTATTATCAATGACAGAATATTGTGATTAATACAAGCTTGTTGAATTTGGTAATTGGGACATGAAGTATTTCCCAGCTCATGCTATCTTTGGATTTATCCCTGCTCTCAAATTGCATGCTTTCTCCAGTGGTGCCTCAGGCTTGCTGGGTTAAATGATGTCTGAAGAAGGCTTTAGCATTCACTGTTTGACTGCTTTATGTGGAATTAAATGTGCTTAAGTATACAGTATTATGGGTAGTTATGAGCAAAATATAACTGCAGTATACAACACTGATTTAATTATTGTGTTTTTCTTAAGCAAAACTTTTATGTCAAGATTTATATGTTAATGTTAGTCATGCATGAAAACCTGTCTGAATTAGATTCTCAAAGCTGCTGTAGAATCATAGAATCATAGAATAGTTAGGGTTGGAAAGGACCTTAAGGTCATTTAGTTCCAACCCCCCTGCCATGGGCAGGGACACCTCATGACATCCAAGGCTCTGTCCAACCTGGACTTGAACACCGCCAGCGATGGAGCATTCACAACTTCCCTGGGCAACCCATTCCAGTGCCTCACCACCCTTACAGTAAAGAACTTCCTCCTTATACTTCATCTGAACTTTCCCTATTCAAGTTTGAACCCGTTACCCCTTGTCCTATCACAACAGTCCCTCATGAAGAGTCCCTCCCCAGCATGCTTATAGGCCCCCTTCAGATACTGGAAGACTGCTATGAGGTCTCCACGCAGCCTTCTCTTCTCCAGGCTCAACAACCCCAACTTTCTCAGCCTGTCTTCATACGGCAGGTGCTCCAGTCCCCTGATCATCCTCATGGCTCTCCTCTGGACTTATTCCATCAGTTCCATGTCCTTTTTATGTTGAGGACACCAGAACTGCACACAATACTCCTAGTGATGTCTATAGGTTATACTTAAATAATTTTGATACATAAGTAATTGAGGGTATGATGTTTGAGGTCATATTCACTAAGATGTGATAGAAGAGGTCTGAATTCCACTTTTTTGTCCACTCTAAAACATTTCAGAGGCATGCAAATATTGAGTGCAAATATTGTCAAAGTTATACCTGTGTTATAAAGCGTGTACTATTGTTGCTTTTAAAGACAAGTATGACTGGTTTATATAGTTCAGGAGTCGTACCAATGATATTAAGACCATTCAGGTGCTGTATGTTCATGACCTTAATAAACACATGGCAGCTTTTACTATATGATATTTCAAACCCTAGTGTGGAAGGAGGGATGGTGCTAACTGAGACAGGGGAAGTGGGTGAGCTATTACTTGTTTGGTTTGCTTATTTGTTACAACACTACTCAAGCATAACTTTATTCATGACCTTTTAAATTATTTGGTACTTGATGTACTTCATACGAGTGTGTCTTTAGCTTTGAGATTTAAAGTAGTCATTGCAAAAAATACTGATGTGCATACAATTAATAGATTTTGATCCCACTGAAATGCCATGGGAGAGCTCAGTCATTTGTTTTTTGACACTGACTGTATTGTGACAGTCAAGTTTTACTGGATAAGCCAAAACATCTTTTTTAAAGCAACTGAAATATTTGTGTTTACTTCTATTTTCTGTTAATCATACTGATCAACAGGTTTTAATTCTGCTAATGCACAGTGCTACTCTATTTTGTTTTGTAAATCACTTTCTTGGAATCTATAGAGAAACCTATTTAACAGATGAAGCTTTTTTTGCTCATGAATTTTCTGTGGATTGATTCTACCTTTTTGAGCTTGCTTCAAATCTTCATTGAATATACCTTCGTAATTCTTGATTATCTCTTACTTGCATACACTTGCTTATCTCAGAAATTCCCCTTATTAACATAGGTGCAAATACTTATGACCTGGCTAACTCAAGGAAAGGAATGGGTATATGGTAATTTCCCTTTCAGAAAAGTCTTCCATACTTCTCTTAAGCCTACACTAATAATTTCCTCTTTCAGGAAGGATGAAGTATTCTTTCTGTACACCTTTTGTTTCTTCTTAAGAAAAGCTTTCCAGTTCTAAAGCTTATAAAATTCTCCATGGTATATGAACTTATTCAATGACTATAGTTTCTTTCCAGTTTTAATGTCACTTCTGTGATATGCTATGCATATATTTGTTGCCATTTAATGGTTCACATCAAAAAGTCTCTTGAGAAGATAATCGGTTTGCAAAGTTCCAGTTGAGATCAAAATATCACAGGTTATGAACCCCTGAGTAGGGACCTATTAGGAAAATGCTGAAAAACATATTGCAAATATAATTCCCTAGTAAAATGTTGTGAATATCCTACATGTTGCTGCGTGTTCTTGTCATTTGTACAAATACAGTATACAAGGGGGAAAATAAATCTGTCACTGCAAGACAGCAGTTCTAAGAAACTGCAATAGCTAACACTTTACAACAACTTGTTTCTGGGAAGAAATGAAAGTTGCAGTTTATTCACCTCCACTGTGTCAGCAATTGAAATGTGCATTAAAAATAAATCTCATTCAATTCTGACATCCCTAATTTTGAGGTTAGAGTTTTAGAAATTCACATGGAGGACAGCACAGGGCTCAGTTTAATTGGATTGTGTTGGCAAAGGCTACCATAGGACACTCTGGACCAGTTTACGCAGCAGCATTAGGTACACCATAATCCTCACAGAGTGGGTGGGGAACACTCTCACTTTTGACATGGTTGCGTTTTACACTTGGTTTACACATGTGTAGATGTTGACAGAAGGTTCAGAGCAAAATAAAGTATGGCTTCTTACAAAATAATATTAAGATAAATAAGATTCAGCATGGATCAAGTGGGTGCACAGAGCTATAACTATAGGATAGATAATTCCTTTTGTTGAATATAAAGTATAATGGTTTTTGCAAATAAATCACTGATTATTTGGTTTTACCATCATAACTAGGCACATCACCTCTTTTAGTCCTAGCTTACTGTGCATGAGGAAAAAAGTGCAACAGACGTGACACAACTGATCTTTTGTTACTGTTTTCTTTAAGGCAGAACATACAAGATCTGGATTCATACTGTTTCTCCAGTATAAATCGGATTAATCCTTCTCTGTTTTTTTTTCTTTAATTCGTATTTGACTTTCTTGAAGTCATCTGACCTGCTGTTTTAAAGTCACTGAGACGGTGATCTGCCCTGCATGTTGGTCTCTCAGTTTCTCTTCATGATAGAAACTGAAAAAAGTCTTAGTGCTGGTCTTTCACGGGTAGTGACAGCATCTATTGTGAATATGCCTGTCCTATAAGGTGTACTGGATCATTAAGTTTTCAACTCCAGCATCAAGCTGATAACCCAGTATTGCCTGGGCTGTGTCACTTAGTAGATAACATGCCTGTCAGTTCTGAGAGTGCAGCCAAGATAATTTAGTTCTGGTCTGTGTCCTTTGTTCTTCGGGGTGGCTTTTACTAATATATCTGTGATGACTGTGACATGTGGCCTCTAAAACTGTACAAACTTGAATGGGATTATTTCATGCGGCTGACATTTGTAGGCTTTTGTGACCCCAACTTTGGACAAGCTCTCCCCTACACCACTTCTTATTAAAAACTCTCATGTTCTTTTCCGTGGGTTCTTTTAAACTATTGAGCAATTCCATAAAAACATTCAGTTCCCTCAGCTACAGAAAACATGGTGATATTCTTCTTTCAGAGGGGATGGGCTCCACCAGTGACAAATCATATTTGTGCCTTTTTAATTTTGGTTTGGTTCTTATTTGATTTTTTTTAATAGTTACAAATAAAGCTGATGCTATTAACAATAGGTCTTTGATTCCAGAGTTTCTTAATTCTTCAAACTCTGCAAAGAATGACTACAGGCTCATTACTTTGCTCTTCCCACACTACTTGGCAACTCAAGATGACAATCATGTCATAGCTATCTCTTTATTTGGCTCTCAAACTTTTGTTAATATTGGAAATATAGCATCTAAATATTAGTAATATGAGTGAAATTTTGAACTGTTTTGGTGTGATTTTAACTTTTTAATAATACATTTTGAACAAGTGTATTATCCAGAATATCTGCCTTTTTTTTTTTTTTTTTTTTTTTTTTTTTTTTTTTGAGGCAGTGAGAAGAATAGCACTATACAAAGCAAACTACCAAAACTCCTGGGAGAAAAGTATAATAAAAAGATTACTGTTTGTCTTTTAGGGCTTTAAAATTCAGTGAATGTCCCCTTGATTGACTCAACCACAGCTGAGATTCTAAGCAAGCTGTTGTGAGCTCGCTTTTTGTGATAGAAGAGACACAAGTGTGAGGATGACTTTAAACTTAAAAGCTATTTTTAAGGATATCTGATGTATCAGATTGGCATTAGCATTTTCTAGAATGCTGCAAAGCTTCGATAAAATTATTAGTTATAAAATTAGTTGTTACTAATACTTCATTCACTGGTATAAATGCTGAGCTCAGACCACGAAGAAATGCAACCTGTATATAACACAGATCTTCAAAACTTGATCTAAACTAATAGAAACATCCTATTTCTTTCATGAAAGTGGAAACAGAAAAAAAAAGTCCTTAGTGCCTATAGGCTTCCTCTAATTCCCCAACTCTGAGTCAGGCACTATAAAAAAAATACAATAAGAGATTATCCTTCCTAAAGGAAACCCTAAAC
Organism: Amazona ochrocephala; assembly: GCA_039720435.1. Taxonomy (NCBI): domain Eukaryota; kingdom Metazoa; phylum Chordata; class Aves; order Psittaciformes; family Psittacidae; genus Amazona; species Amazona ochrocephala. Next base: position 73,267,734 of record CM077879.1, read on the forward strand.
AACATCATCCCCCCAAAAAAAACCTCAAACCAAAACAATCAAACCTCACAGAAACCCATATTTTGAGTGCCTTGCTTCCTCTGTGGTCGGAGGAAGATGGAAATGGTACAATGCAGAAGCCAGGGACAAAATGAGGAATAACAGTCAAGCCTGAGTCTGAGTTTGGTATTCTGTTCACTGTAGTGCAGTGCCTTTCAAACAGATCAAGAGAAAGAGCAATCAAACAGTGAAAGAGGCTTCAGATCACAAGTCCATTAATTATGAAATCTAAAGAATAGATAACATAAACTTAAGTGAAGATGCACTGAACAGTGTACACGGTTACGTGTGTACCATGCAAATTGCCCTGAATGCTGTGTGAAAAGTAGTGATCTTTTTTTGAAGAAGAAAAATAATGAATACACTTCAGAAAGGTAATGACATGCCTATATATCACTGAAACAGGAGGCAGAACACAAAACAAATTAATGATTATTTGTAAACCTAATAAGGGAATGTCAAGGACAGCTAGTGCACCAGACAGTACATGAATGTGAATGATAAAAGGGAAAGCAAACAGCCACTAAGAAAACTACAGAATTACTGTGCCATTAAACCCAAATATAAAGAGAGCTTACAGTTAACAGAAATACTAACCACTGTTTTTCCTAAAACTAGGGATGTTTGTCAAAATCTTTGATGTAATTCTGTACTGTCAAATAAAGACCTTTTAGAGGGTGAAAATCTGGAAAGTGGAAAACCAGGTTCTGAACCAAAAAGCACACGTTTTGGAAAACTTGGCTGCTTGTGTGGTTGTGAGTTTGGAACTATGCTACATGTGCACAAAGCTTTTTTAACATGAAAAAGACTTCTAAAATGGTAACCTTAAGCAGAACCAAGCTTCTGAAGATTTTTTTGGTTTTTAACTCTAAAAAAATATTATATGCTTTTTTTCCTTTGGAGAAAATGTCATATGTTCTGCTACTGCATGCTGTAGAGCGTCTCTGATCTTGTGCCTCTTGAGCTTCTTGGAAGAAGAAAAGAACAAGAAATGGTTGCTTAGGCTGGGCATCCTATATACCATTCATCCCCTGTGTTTCTTAAAACACCTTATGCTACTGGGGACTCTTGCTATTGGAAAGACAGGCCCGGTAGGTGGGGAGGGGGAGTTGCTATTTGTGTTAGGGATAGGCTGGAGAATATGGAACTCTGTCTGGGGACAGGTGAGCAGTCGACAGAGAGTTTGTGGGTCAGGGTTAAAGGGAGAACAGCGATGGGTGACATTATTGTGGGGATCTGTTACAGACCGCCTGACCAAGGGGACTCTGTGGATGAAGCGCTCTAAAGACAGATAGGAGCAGCCTCACACTCGCAGGCCCTTGTTCTCATGGGAGACTTCAACCACCCTGATATCTGTTGGAGGGATGGTACAGCCAGGCACAAGCAATCCAGAAAGTTCCTTGTCTGTGTGGAAGACAACTTCCTTCTGCAATTAATAGAGGAGCCGACAAGGAGAGGTGCCATGCTTGACCTCGTCCTCACCAACAGGGAAGGGCTGGTTGGAAATGTGATGCTTCAGGGCAGCCTTGATTGCAGTGATCATGAGGTGGTTGCATTCGAGATCCTCAGGACAGTGAGAAGAGCGTGCAGCAAGCTCACTGCCCTGGACTTCAAGAGAGCAGACTTCAGCCTCTTCAGGAACCTGCTCAGTAAGGTTCCATGGGATACAGCCCTAGAGGGCAGGGGAGCCGAAGATTGTTGGTTGATATTCAAGGCTCACCTGCTGCAAGCTCAGGAGCGGTGCATCCCAACTAGAAGGAAGTTCAGCAGGAGGGCCAGGAGACCTCCTTGGATGGATAAGGAACTGCTGAGGAAAATTCAAAGGAAAAGAGGGGCTTATAAAAGGTGGAAGCAAGGGCAGGTGGCCTGGGAAGAATACAGGGATGTTGTCCGGGAAGCTAAGGAGCAGGTTAGGAAAGCTAAGGCCCACTTAGAATTAAACTTGGCTAGGGATGTTAAGGATAACAGGAAGGGATTGTATAGGTACATTGCAAATAAAAGGAAGGCTAGGGACAATGTGGGCCCCCTCCAGAAGCTATCGGGAGAACTGGCTACCCTGGATTTGGAGAAGGCTGAGGCTCTTAATGACTTCTTTGCCTCAGTCTTCACCCGCAAATGCTCTGAGCATGCCACCCAAGTCTTGGAAGGCAGACGCAGGAACTGTGAGAATGAAGATCTGGTTCAAGACCATCTTAGGAACCTGAATGTATTCAAGTTCATGGGACCGGATGAAATCCATCCTTGGGTCCTGAAGGAGCTGGCAAATGAAGTTGCTAAGCCACTGTCCATCATATTTGAAAAATCATGGCAGTCAGGTGAAGCTCCTGATGACTGGAAAAAGGGAAATATAACCCCCATTTTTAAGGAGGGGAAAATGGATGAGCCGCGGAATTACAGACCAGTCAGTCTCACCTCTGTGCCTGGCAAAGTCTTGGAGCGGATTCTTCTGGAAGGTATGCTGAGGCACATGAAAAACAACAAGGTGCTTGGTGAGACCCAGCATGGCTTCAGTAAGGGGAAATCCTGCCTGACCAATCTGGTGACCTTCTATGAAGGGGCTACGGAACAGATGGACATGGGCAGAGCAGTTGATGTCATCTACCTGGACTTGTGTAAAGCCTTTGACACTGTCTCCCATGACATCCTTCTCTCTAAGTTGGAGAGACATCAATTTGATAGGTGGACCACTCGGTGGATAAAGAACTGGCTGGATGGCCGCACGCAAAGAGTAGTGCTCAATGGCTCGATGTCCATCTGGAGACCAGTAACGAGTGGTGTCCCTCAGGGATCAGTGTTGGGACCGGTCTTGTTCAACATCTTTGTTGGTGACATTGACAGTGGGATTGAGTGCACCCTCAGCAAGTTTGCCAATGGCACCAAGCTGTGTGGTTTGATTGATATGCTGGAGGGAAGGAATGCCATCCAGAGGGACCTTGACACACTTGTGAGGTGGGCTGATGCCAACCTGATGAAGTTTAACCATGCCAAGTGCAAAGTCCTAAACCTGGGTCGGAGCAATCCCAGGCACAGCTACAGGTTGGGCAGAGAAGAGATTTAAAGCATAGCTGCAGAGAAGGACTTGGGGGTGTGGGTTGATGAAAAAATGAACATGAGCCGGCAGTGTGCGCTTGCAGCCCAGAAGGCCAAGCGTATCCTGGGCTGCATCAAAAGGAGCGTGACCAGCAGGTCGAGGGAGGTGATCCTGGCTCTCTACTCTGCTCTTGTGAGACCTCACTTGGAGTATTGTGTGCAGTTCTGGTGTCCTCAACATAAAAAGGACATGGAACTGTTGGAACAAGTGCAGAGGAGGGCCACGAGGATGATCAGGGGTCTGGAGCACCTCCCATATGGAGATAGGCTGAGAAAATTGGGGCGGTTGAGCCTGGAGAAGAGAAGGCTGCGTGGAGACCTCATAGCAACCTTCTAATATCTGAAGGGGGCCTATAAGCATGCTGGGGAGGGACTCTTCATTAGGGACTGTAGTGATAGGACAAGGGGTAACGAGTTCAAATTTAAACAGGGGAAGTTTAGATTGGATATGTGAAAGAAATTCTTTACTGCAAGGGTGGCGAGGCACTGGAATGTGTTGCCCAGGGAAGCTGTGAATGCTCCATCCCTGGCGGTGTTCAAGGTGGGGCTGGTCATAGCCTTGGATGGCATGGTTTAGTGTGAGGTGTCCCTGCCCATGGCAGGGGGGTTGGAACTCGATGATCTTAAGGTCCTTTCCAACCCTAACTCTTCTATGATTCTATGATCCTATGTGTCTCAAACGATCGCTTCTGTATTGGGGAAAACTACGTTTCCTTGCAATTGCAATCTTCTGAAGGAATGGACTGATTTTTGCAAGGTATTCTAAAACAATATACGAAAATAGTATTTGAGGAGCACTGCATTTTGCCTTCACTGAAGAAGAAGATTTTGTTCTTGGGTTTTTTTTTGGGTGTGTGGGTGGGTTGGTGTTTTTTGTTTGTGGTTTTTGTTTTATTTTTAATTTGTGTGGTTTTTTGTTTGTTTTGGGGTTTTGTTTGTTTGTTTGTTTTTTCCCCTCATTGAAAAGCATGACATTTGTAATCGTTATATTTTATGTTGTAATATAAATCTTTAATAATGTGGTAAGAGAGTCATTGTGATTTGCCTGTTTTCATCACCAAGTTTCAGCTGACTCTATAGCCTAATGAAATTCTGATAGCTGGACTGAAGGTTAGAAGGGGGATGACACATGAGGCTGCTATTAATAATGTATGTGAGCAAATAGACTTGCAATAGCAGTTCCAACAGTGTGGAACAAGTTACAAAGAGGTCTGTCTCAGTATGACCTGCGCTAGAAAACAGTATTGAAGCTGAAGATCTGCAGTTCAAAACACAAGTTTCCTGTCTGTCGAGTTCCTGTCCAATAAAAGCCATCCCCTGCTGTGTTGCAAATGTCCACATCGTTTCATAACAATCTGGCCAAATGAGCAGTTACACATTTTTCTCCTTCTGAAGCTGTCAACCTTATCAAATGTGATGTGGAACTGAATTAGTATCTATGCTTGATTATTTGTCACAGTGGAAATAACAAGTTTTGGTTCTAGTGTGGTGACAGTACAATAGCAAAACATGTGAGCTAAATTACCCCATGTGCTAGAAAATATGAAACTGGCTCATGTTTTGAGCTTCCCTAACAAGTAGAAAATCTTTGTAGTTCCAATAATTTGGTATAGATTTCTGCTTGGCCAAATGGTCATGAAGTACAATATCAAGACCTTCATATTGCTTTAGATTCTCCTGCTTAATAATACCAATTTCTTTTCAAATAATGGTTTCTAGCTTCCTGTGTCGTTCATCCTGAAGTCTGTCAACAACCTAAAAAGAAGATAATCTTGTCTGTCATTTTCTCTCAGAAATGCAAGAAAAATGAATGCATCAGATAATGTTTATGTCTTACATGATTGTTTTTGTGTCAGATTCTCGATACACCCAATGGTTGGTTAAATATTCAGCTGGAGATTCTTTGGTAAGACAGTCATCAAGTTTCTTGAACTCCCTCTCCCCCTTGCCTACCTACCTTCTATCCCCCTCAAGATTTGCTGGTGTCAATTTTTCTTCTAAGCACCTGACAAGTATCTTACATGGAGTATTAAGATAAGTTGGTAATTTGCAAAGTCCTGAATTAATGGGTACACTTTAAATTTTGATAAAGTGATTTGGTGATTTAAAGAAAGTTGGCATTTGCTGAGACAAACCTAGAAGTTAAGGGATGATCTTTATTGATGGGCAGCCATTTATCAACCAGCTTCAGTAGCTACAAAACTTTAGAAAGAGACAAAGCAAGCCAGTGATAACACAGATAATGCTTGATCAGGGTATTTATTCACTCTTGTCAGCTGGGATCCATCAGATTTAGATGCAGACAGATGATCTGATACCTCAGATTTTCCTATAAACAAAAGACAACCTGTCTTTTGTTTATAGGAAAATAAAAATATCTGATTTTTCAGTGCAGCATTCTCCCCCAAACATTATCAGTTTTTGTTGCTTAGTGAATTTATGCAGTCTCTCTTCATATATCCTTCTTCTTCTCATCAGCAGTACCTGCTATAGTGATATATGTTGTCACACCAGAATGGATTCCTCTTCCACTTTGATTTGAGCAGTCCTGCATTTTGTGACACCTTTATTGGTAATCAAGACAGCAAGAAGTGTAATCTCTTACACTTTTAGCTATGTAACTTCTTCAAAAGTACCCCTGTTATTCACTCAGTGCCCCCCGAAAGAACTGGAGGAAGATTATCTATCTCTCACAGCAGAAAGTATCAAATGTGTAGTGTTCCCTCAGTGATGTTATTTGGCTGTTCAACACTGCAAGATGCATACTCCCATGAATGTAAGTAATCTTTCTTAAAAAGTAAAAGTTAGATTAGCAATTTTCCTGCAATTGTCAAGTGCTTCTTCCTCACATAAGATTTTCTGGAGTGTTGACAGCATAAGTATCTTGGTCTGGTCTGTGTACTGCTATTCTTATGTGCTCAAGGGACTTCCGGCAGTTTTTTTGTAGCTAAGACACCATTGAAGGAGATGAGACAAGTCACTCTTTATCTCATCCCTATGCTAATGGTTAATCCAGGACAGATGCTAGCTGATTTGCCTAAAGGCAAGGAGCAAGTAAGGGCTGGCATCCAGAGTTGTTCAGTGCACTAAAAAGCAGTCCTTATTTAAAAAAGATGTACATTTCCTCGTGGTCTGTCTTTATGGTCTTCTAGTAGCAGACTTCAGTACATTTTCTGGCCTCTGGGGAACTATGAATAGGCAGCTATGTCACTGCAGTTAGCATGGTGTTGTGCTGAGATCGTAAATCCTGCTGAGAGGAAGCCTGTGAAGCTCAAGTGAAGCAATTCACTAGCTACCACTATTCAGATTTTGGGAGTCCTGCTGGCTTTCATCCAAGCCCAGCACATGGGCAGAGTGAGTGGATTAGCCCACAAAGCAGGATAGAGGTGTGGTATTAGCTCTGCTTGCCTAAGAGAGCTGTTGCTGGGATTGTTTGGCAGCAGCTCTGATTCAGCAGTACCTCCTCAGTATCAGATACCTTTTGCAGTGATGAGGAGCAGCACTCACCTGCAATGTGGAAAACACAGGAGCCTTTAGGTTTCAGTGGTTTCTGAACCATTCTGTGCTGCACTAGTCACTTTTGATGTTGTATTCTTACTTTTGTTTGTTAAACTGCTTCAATTGTACTACACCTCCCTCTCCACCTCTCTCTCCCTTTCCCCCTCCCCTGTTGCTTAATTCCTGCTTTTGTGCTTTTGGAGAATTGAAACAAATTTTGAACTCTTAATGTAAACTTTCATACACTGGGAAGGCAGCCCTAGGATACAGCTCTGAAAGTATGTCTTTAAAAATTTCTCTTCCTCTGCCTTACTGCTGCCCTTGCTCTGCGTTCTTATTCTGTTGCTGATGTTGAAGCCTCATTATCATTAAGGAGTGAGTTTCAGAGTTTATGATAAATAGTTCTGTGAAAACCTCAGCTCAGTTATAATCTAAAAAGAAAGCAGTGTGTTAGGGGTTGTTGAGAAAGGAACAGAGAACAAAACAGAACATCATGTATTAATCCCTGGTTTACCTGCATCTCATTGAATGCCACCTGAGTGCTGGTTCCTGTCATTTTGAAAAGGATATAGTACATCTGGAATAGGTACAGAGAAGGACAGCAATGAGCTGTAAAGCTATGGGATCATTTCTATTTGAAGAACAACCAAATGTGGAACAAGCAGAGTTTCTCAGCTGGAAAGAGATGATTGGTGGGGGCAATGTGACATAAGCCCACAAAATAAAGAGATTTTGAGAGGGGAAAGAGAAATGAAAGGAGGTGACTTAGAGAGGAAAAAAGGACCTTCTTAACTTATTACCCCACAGGGCAATGAGCAAGGCACGGGGAGGCTGTGCTTGTCTTTCGTTCAGGAAGGAGAAGCCTCAAGTGAGGAAATGCCAAGCAAAGGGAGACAACCCTCATGCTGTCTCTTTATTCTAATATTGAGGCAGGTGTTGGGCTGCAGAATCCAGGGTGAGAGCAGCAGCCTTCTCTGCTGGGGCATAGCTGGGGCTCCAGTGCCTGGCCTTGGGGTTGTCCCTGCCTTCCCTTCCTTGTGCGGAAACCAGGAGTGGTCAGGAAGCCTTCCTGGGGCAAGAGCTTCTGTTACTGCTGCAGTCTGACTGCAGGTCTTAGTGGTCCATGGCTCTTCTCCCGGGCTACATGAGAAAAGGAAGAGGGAAAGAAAGGAATACAGAAATCAGTTATGGGTTCAGAGCATATTTTTCAATCCACAGTATTTTTTTTTCATCGAGCTCCATTTCAGAATACTTTCTTCAGAAAGAGAAAAACCTGAAAATGTCAATGGTTGTTTTTTCTTTTTGGTAGCCTTTTGGTACATAAATGGAATTCTGATGCAACACTTGCAGACTGACAATCAGTTTAAAAAAAACCCAGGTAGTTTAGTCATTAAAAAATAAGTCAACTACGTATTGGCAAAACAAGCAAAATCTAAGTTGAGTTAACTAGTTACTATAGCCTTAGGCTTCTGCATCAACTAGTTTGATAATTATTTTCCTGCTTGTCAGAAATGGAGAAATGCTAAAGGGGAGTGCTGTACCATGTAACACACGTGTGTGAGTTCAGCATTTGTACTTGCTCGCATGCTGACAGTGCGCTCCAGAAAAATTAATGATGCCAAACTCTAATAGCAAATGTCTTTTAAAGAGCACTATTAAAAAAGGCGAGTCAGCCTTGAGAGTATTTTGTTTGGTTAAGGGGGGTGTGCAGGAAGCAAAACTGATTTGAGTTACGTTTTAAAATTTTTCCTCTGGGCTTCTGTGGAACAATGATGCAAAACTAGTTTTTCCACTCCCAGCTCCTCAGCACTAAATTAAACTTTTTATTTGGTTTCAGAGTGCATTCAATAACCATGTCTTACATTTATTTACCTTTGTAACCAGCTAAGCTAGTTTCAACATATCCCAGTTCTGCTCTTCTCTGTAACAAATGCAGCCCACGCCATCCTCAAGCCTACCTGGTAACGCTGATTTCCACAAACATTTCTAAAGTTAAAGTATTAAAATTAAAGAAATTAAAGTTTTGTTGTTTTTTTTTTTTTTTTTCCTCCACTGTAACCACTTTTGAAGGATGGTAATACTTCGCTTGAAAAAATAAGCAAATTACTGAAACAAAACTGAGTAATAATTCTTGTTGACATGGAACTGTTGGAATCGCAAAGATGTTAAAGTTACTTGGGTCAGTAATATATCTTCAGCCTTGGATTCCAGTTAAAAGTCCTTCTAAAGAAACCCTGTGACTACTGAGACCTGGTGTATCAGGTGAGGTTCATTAACAGGACTTAATGTTTTTAATAAAATCAAAATTGCTTTGAAATCACTTGCAGAAAAAGATTTGTAATATTCAGGTTGTGTAAATCTGCAGATCATGCAATGTTGCGCAGTTACAAGTGTCAAAAGATAACAGGTTTCCCCCAAAGGCTTGCATTAGAGAGGCAAGACAGAACAGACACGGGGATGGGTGTGACTTGTAGCACGCTTCCTGGGAAAGGGTAAGAGCTCCTCAGCCAGTATTCACAGATAGTATTTATAAATTATTATTTTTTAGAAGTCGCTTAATTCATTAATAAGTATAATCACTTACTTAGTAATCAGGAAGTCAAACTTGATCTGTTTACACCTATGAAACTGAAAATTGCATGCTATGACACACCCGGGCACAGGAAATGCATGTGTTTTACACTGCATTACAGGATCTGAAAGATGCTTTATTGAAACTAAGGTTATTTAGTTTGCGGCACTAGTTATTAATAAAGCACTAAAATAATACTACTAATTAAAGACTAAGAAAATGTCATTAGGATCCAGAGTAGGGATCAGTTCAGAATAGGCTGTAACTTGGAGCTGGTATATCCTGACCATTAATATGCTGTCTCTGCAAGATTTTTAGCTTAAAGAGTAGGTGATTCAAATTTTATCTTGGTCAGAAAATCACAGACTCTGTTTATTGAGGAGCAGAGGAGGAGGAAGAGGGTCATATGTGGCTGGTCTGAAATCAAGTTTACGTAGCTAAATTCACAAGAGGTGATTATGGCTGTTTACACATACATGTCTGTGTATGTTCTGTGTAAACTCAGGGGAGGGAATAAAAGTTGGTTTGTGTTTTATCAATTTCTACTGTATGTAAGAGCAGGTATTTAGTATGCAGACAGTTCAAAGATTCTCATGGACAGCCTAGTTGAAGTTTGACAAGATGATTCCAACGATTTACTTGTTCAAAGAGGTAAATGCTGTGAAGAGAGAGACCTGGAAAGACCTGCAAATGGCATGGGGAAGGAAAGGAGGAAAAGGGTGGAGGGAGATTCGTGGGAACAATTCTTTTTTTAAGTAGGATGTAGCACGTTAGTGCCTTGGATGACTTACGCAATACGGAAGTTAAAATGTGGTGTTGGAGCAGATGATGCTTTTTGAAATGATGCTAATACCAAATCTTTTGATCTGGATGTGAATAAAATACAACTTTTGCTCAGTCACTCTCATTAAGGAGGAAGGTTTAAAAAAAAAAAAAATCCTTCAAAGGATTTGTAATTTGGCTGAATTGATTCAGAGCTGGGAAACATAGCCACTGGACTTTGTTCCTGCTTCTGCCATGACTGACCCTACCATTTTGTACTAACATGCTTTTATGAAACCGTGTAGACTTCTTTATTCTTGCAAATGTGTAGCTTGTCTAACTTTCCAATGAGAGAACTTGAGGCTTACAGTGAATATATTGAAACAAAGAAAAGTACATTTGGTCATTTTGTGTAGTAATAGTATCCTTCAAACAAGCCACTTATACCAAATCAAGTTCAGAAAGTGCGCTGAATAATTTCAAGGGGTAGTAGCAGTCATAGAAAGGTTATTTCCTGATACGTTTTTGAATAGCTATCAGGTTAGGCAGTTAGTTTCCAATGCAAAGCCTGGAACCTAACCTCTTACATGGTATATGTGGAGAGTCAGACATCTCTGGTTGCAATACTGGGTCAGTGTGTGTTGTACAGACTATGTATTGCTGAATTTCCCTGAGGGAAATACTGAGTGGGTACCGGTCTTTAAACTCCTATGAAGGTAAAATTTAGACCCCTTGCTTGCTTCTTCCAGGGGATGTGCTTTCACCTTGTGATTTCCAAAAAAGTTATTTTCTCAGTGTTGATAGCTAGCCTTTTTTTTTCTCATTTTGTTTTGTTTCTTTAATGGATTAAGAGACTCCTGCTTAGTTCACCAAGCATAGCTCACAGGTTAGCACATCGGGTGTGAAATCAAGGTACAAACCTCTTAATGATGGAAGTTTGCTATTTTTTGTTTGATTGGTTTGGGGTTTGCCTTCTAAACTATTTAGTTAAGTTAGTTTGTGGTATTTTTTAGCTCTTGAATTTAATTTTGTTATAAACAGTTGAGCAACATTAAAGATTAATAGGGCCAAATGCACATTACTCTCCCTTCCCAGGGAAGTGTCCTGATTATTAAGTATAGGCCTGGTTCCTCCATTTCCTTCTTCAAAGATTACTTATTAACATTATTGAAATTATTTTTTCAGTATGAAATGAAATGCAGGCGTTAGGATGCAGACCTACATAGCTGCCAAATGACAAAGTGGTTAGAGCTTTCTTCTTCTAGCCTATTGCTTCTTTAATTATTATTAGACATTATAATAGCTTTAATAAGAGGGTTACAGCATAATTCTAATTTGGAGATGCCCATTGTTTAGTTTTTAGGATGAATTCCCAGGCTGGGGATCATCTTTATTTTGGTCTCCTCTAGCAGAGGATAATCTGGCCTATCAAAAAAATGCTTTACTCTTTACCTGCGTTAAGGGGATGACACTGTATACTTGAACACCACAATATAAAAACGTAGAATTATTGAAGATTGCTCATAATCTAGATGAGACACTTTAGACTTCTGTGTGACTCCTTGCAGTGTTTTTATGAAAATGACCTTGCTGATTCATGCCTTTCTCTCCAAATGTCACCAAGGAGACAACCCCCCCCCAACACGTTAGATATGCAAAATTTGCATGAAATCTCAATTTCACTTAAGAGATCAATTGCCCTGACAGTCACTGTGATTACAAAAGCTAACAAGTCTGTCCACATGAAGTAATGATATAAGTTATGAATTTAATCTGTCCCCTAAATATCTTTCTTTTGAAAGGAATATATTAATGCATTTCTGATCCAGAAGACATGCTGGTTTATTAATTAGTGTACAACGAATTGTTAGGTTAGATGATTATGTTCAATTAAGTATAATGAATGTAATTAATATAGATTCTGGTTTTATGTGATTGAGTTAACAGTGCCATTAAATGCTTCTATTATGGCACTACGTGTTTTATCTGGAAAACAAAGTTTGAAGTGAAAGAGGCAAAAGTATTTTTTTTCTCATGGCTCCCAGTGAGCAAAATAACTTCTCTCTGATGGTAATATGTGCAGAATAGCTTACATTTTGTCTGTAACTGCAAAGCTTATAAATACCCTATATTAAAATGTGTTCTAAAATTTTGCAACATATCCTTTTGATTATTTCTTTACAATGTAATTACAAAATACTATTCCCAGTAAGGGGAGTGTACTTGCTTCAGAGTTCACAGGATTTATTTACCAAACACCTCAGGTTCTGTTATACAGGTCTAGAAAATGACCAGAAACCCACAATAAATACTATTTGAAAAGACAGTGGTTCCAAGTGAGGATTTCCTCTGGGTGTTTTTGTCTTTTTGGTTTCTGTTGTGAGGAGGTGGTGGTGAAAAGATGTTTCTCATGGATTCACAGAGTTTACTTTTATGCCTCAAATTTCCTAAACCACCAAATGAAGAAGCAACTTGTGACAAACCAGTTCTGGAAGCTATTTCATTTCTTTAGTCATATTTAAATGAGCCAAAATTAAATTTTGCAGTGTAACCAACTGTTGAAATAACTATTTGTTTGGGGTTTGTTTACTTCATTCACAATGGAATATAGGAGGTTTGGAGGCAATATGTTCACTTCCCTTATGTGCAAGTCATAGTCTTAAGGGTCAGAAGACTATGCTGATCCAATGGCAGGGAGCAATCCCTGCAGATCAGCCTCTCCAAAAAATGCACTAAGGAAAAAATGCACTTAGAAAGACAGCAAAACACACTTCCCCTTCCTGTATTAAAAAGCAATATATTCCTACTTTGAGAAAAAATCTGAGCAGCAAAAACTTGATTTAAGGAACACGAATTTGAATCTCAGGAGGTAACTGTATAGTCATGCAGAAATGGGTAAAGAAACATGCCAGCTAGCCATAAAAGAGCATTTGTTTTCACATGGCAATTACTGCTGCAAGTAGCCTGTAGTTTCATTGTGCTAATAAAATGCAAACCAAATGTGACTTGAACAGTTTCTATTTGTTTCACATTTGAGAAGTATTTCAGCCTTTTCTGCTCTACAGCTGGTGGCACTGCATCTTTCATCACTATTACATTAAAGAAAATTCTAGATGCTTTAAAGTTGAAGACAAAAATTGACCCATTACTCATGTTGGTATATGAGCTTTCAATTGAGCAACATCTGTTCTAAATATACATCTTCTAAGTAAATACAGTTGCTTCTACATTTGCGTAGAAGAGACAACTGACTGGAGATTTAATTCTTCCTTTGCTGCGTAAGAATGAAATTTCAGCCTCTGCTAGATGTACTTTCCCACAGTTGTTACCAGCTTACAATGTCTGGTGTCGGTGCAGCTGTGGGTGTCCCATAGCTGGCTTGCTTAGACCTCAGTGCAACCCACTGGTTCAGTTTTTCATGTGCATCTAAGAAAGAGCAAGAAGCAGTTGCATATACTTTCATTTTGCTTTTCCTGCTTGTGGAAGACTCTGATGTATGAACAACTCTATCCAAAAGCAGCCCTTCCTCAAGTGAGCTATTGCTGGAGAAGTTCTGTTTTTTTATGAATGGTCTATAGCATGAGCTAATCACTTTATTTGTATGAGGTCTTTTCATAGCAAAGCCAGAAAGATATAGCCCTAAAGCAACTATTTTACATTTTGCTGCTGCATCTGTTCCCTCTATATCCTTGCTCTCCCAACACAGAAATCATATTATGTTTTTTTGGTTTTGTTTTTTATTTCTCCTTTCTGCTGAGAAGCTCAAAAACTATGATAATGTTCTGACTTCATGAGCTGAAAAAAGTGGCCAAAAGACATGCAAATGAGAGAGAAAAGCTTTTCAGTATTGCACAAACTGCACAAAATTATTCTGCTATAACTTGGGTAGTTGAACTGAAGGAAGGAAGCAGTGATTCAGAAATAAAAGTGGCAGAGGCACATTCTTGTGAGATGCTGCTACTTCCATTTCTTTCCCACCCCAATCACAGGGAACTTGCAGCAGAGGAACTGAGCTCACCTTTGTGCTTTGCATGATATTTCTAAGCAATACCAAGATAAAATGATACTGAACAGTCTCATTTAATATCATGTGTGTCTCTGACACATCCTAGATTTCATAAACAGTGGATTTATTGCCTCCTTGGGTTTTGTTTGAAATGATAAGGCTGAAAATGTTTATGTGATTTTGCCGAGGTTGTGTCATTGTCTAATGACAAAATAAACCTGTAATTATAGTGAAAAGATTTTTGTTATTAGGGAAGGATGGTGGGAAACTATTAAATTCTTGTATCAAATTAGGAGACAAGAAAAGACATTGCTATAAAATCTGTCTGGCTGCTGTATTGTAGAACTTTTGTTTTCCCTCTGAAAAATATTTGATAGGAGATGCTTGTGTTTTTCAATTAAATAAAACACTGGAAATGTTGAGTTCTGGTATTGATGCTGAAATGCTCAATATCAGATGACTATAGCCCCGATTATTATAGGAAATTTAAATTTGTAAGGGGGCATTAATGGATTTTTTTAAAATGCTGTCATAAACAAGACGTAAAGCAGTGTCTCTGATCTAATCTCTAAAAATGCCCTCCTTCAACTGAATGTGTGTTATACTATCCTCATTTTTTTAATAAAGAAATCTTTTCTCTCCTTCTTCACATACATAATAATTGAAAAGCAACAATGATGAGCTCTTCAACTATCCTATCTACATTGCCAGTCCTTTGAACTTCACAATTGGCATTTGCTCCTTTTTCTATGCAAAAGTGAAACTTCAACACACTGGCTGCTTTGCAAGTTGGGATGCTGTATGATTTTCTCACCAGTTTCATTCTGAGACTTATCAAACTCTGAATAACTTCTTACTTTCATAAGCTATCATATTAACTTTGACGGAGTGATGCTGCTTGGATCAGCATTGAAATTCAATTCAATAGCCCATGATGTGGAAACTTGTTTGTATAGCAGTAACATAAATATAATAAATCCTGCCACTTTCTTGCTGTTTTCAACATAAAGGCCTACTGACCAACTCAAGATGTGTGTTTGAGTTATGTGCCACAAAAGCCTACACAGCTGAGGAGATGCTACAAAATGAAGTAGAACAGAAAAGAAATCTGAAGTACTTCAGTGACCAGAGTGCAGAACACTAAGGTGGTGAAAGTAATGTAAAATGCATTAACTGAGGTCTGAGACATGATTTTCTTGAATCTACTTGATGTGTCAGAAGGGCAGTCTTGTGTTTTAAAGAACTTCCAGTTTGCCTTTGACACTGCTGAAATGATTTTTAAGAAGTTTGGGTCCCTGTAATTTGGTTTCTGCAGAACCTTGCAAATTTTTCAGATTGAAGATGTGTACAACAGTAGTTAGAAGTGGTCCCCTGGTGTCCCTTTCAACAACAAAACACTATTTTTTTTTAGTATAAATGTTTGGATGCTTGAAATTCAGTATCCATCTGTAAAGATGATGGCACAAATCTTTACTGGTAGAGTCTACAGGCCACAGCCAAACCTTTAAAAAGTCTCCTCTATCAGCATGAAAAGTTAGTTTGTTCTACAGCAGGCTTCTACTTCTGTCTTTTATGATGTCAACTGTTACTGAACTGAGAAGAGATGAAAAAGAGGAAATTTCATTGCAGAAAGGGATGGAGTATGATGGTTGGTGGAGAAAGGTGAGAAAAGTTTCCATTTGTATGCAATGAAATTTAGTATCAAAGGGTCACAGCAACCTTTAGAAGAGGATTTTCAATATCTCAGAGTACTTACAGTTCATATGACAAGAGACTTTTCAAAGATGAGCTACTGTTCTCAGGCCAGTTTTTATGCAAATTGTGCAAAAGCAACTCCAGAAGCTAAGCTAATGCATCTGTTTAATACATTCATCTTGGATCTTGACAATATTGGCTTCTCGGCTGCAGCAGTGGGTCTGCTTCAGCAACAGAGCCAACAGCTCTTGGTTTCCTCTGTTGTCATCAGTAGATACTAGTGCAGTCATGTGGAATTAGTACGGAATGCTTCAAACAGTGACATGGACATCTCCTTTGTCCTTCCCCAGTGTCATGGGTTCAGCAGCAGCAGTCAATTTTTTCTCCTTCATAGTAGCTGGTACAGTGCTGTGTTTTCGACTTTCGGTCTGGGAACAGCACTGATAACATCGATGTTTATAGTTACAGCTTAGAATATTTTGGTCTGACCAAGGACCTTCTGAGTCTCATGCTCTGCCAGGGAGGGGGGGAAGCCGGGAGGAAGCAGAGACAGGACACCTGATCCAAACTGACCAAAGATGTTATTCCATGCCACAGCA
Organism: Amazona ochrocephala; assembly: GCA_039720435.1. NCBI lineage: Eukaryota > Metazoa > Chordata > Aves > Psittaciformes > Psittacidae > Amazona > Amazona ochrocephala. The sequence goes on from CM077879.1 coordinate 73,283,995, forward strand.
CGTCATGCCCAGGATGTAAAAAAACCTGGGGGCCGGAACCCGGAAGAGTTTTTGTTTTAGTTCACAGCTTGGTCATTGGGTGGTGAGCAGTTCTATCCTCTTCCCTTGTATTTCTCTTGTTATTATTATTATTGGTGGTGGCGGCAGTGGTTTGTGTTGTACCTTGGTTGCTGGGCTATTCTTGTCTCGACCCATGGGGGTTGCGTTCTTTCGATACTTCTTCCCATTCCTCCCCCCCCCCCGCCCTTGGAGTGGGGGGGAAGAAAAACTCTTCCCTTGTATTTTTTTCTTGTCATTATTATTATTGGTGGTAGCAGTAGTGATTTGTGTTACACCTTAGTTGCTGGACTGTTCTTATCTCAACCTGTGGGAGTTGCATTCTTTCGATTCTCCTTCCCATCCCTCCAGGAGCGGAGGGAAGAAAGAGCGGGAAGTGAGTGAGTGAGCAATACTGTGCGTGGCTGAGAAGCTTAAACCATGAAACCCAGGCAGCTGCCCAGAGGCCATTAATCTGTGACATGAAAAAGAAGGACTTGGCAGTGATTTGACTTGTGCAGTGACAGAGGGCACATGAGCAACTGTTTATTTCCAGTCTTCCTGGGTAACTGGGAACATATCCTCCCTTTCATGAGAATGTAGTTGGTTATGATCCTTTGTCTAAGCAGAGAGAGGAAGCTGCCTGTTGATGTTTTGAAGTGCCTATCTTTACTGTCTTGCTCTCCTTATAAAAAATAAATGTAATTAAAATTTTAACTTATAACATCAGTGAAATCTTATTAAAGTTGCTAAGAAAAGGCAAAACCCTTAAATTTATGTAGAAAAAATGCAAACTGCAGACTTCTTTAGGGAGAAACACTATCATAACCCTCTTTTTCCTTCTCTTCTACCCCTCCTTTCACAAATGGCTATCTCATGAGCACTCAAATTCTTTCAGAACTCATGCACTTGAAAGACTAATAGACTTTTCTGTATGCCAATAACTGCAAAACCATGCAATTGCAAATGAAGAAACTAGTACGTAAAGGTTTAATGAGTTCTTCAAAGAACAAAGAAAGCTGGTGTTAATCGTTATGTATCATTGCTTATATGCATGGAAGTGGGTGTATCTATATTATGTTCCCATTCCTAAATAAATTGATAGTTAGACATATTTAACATGAACAGCTGTAAGGGCAATATTTATATTTTAAGATTTTTTTTTGTTTGGTGAAAATCTGCACATCACAGACTTCTACAAATGTAAGCACAAAATAATCCTTCTTCATCAGAATTAGTCATAACGATTGTAAAGAGATCTGAATTTGTACATTGCTCCTGCCCCTGTTGCGAGTTTCTTATGGATAAGCTGCTAGTTTCAGTTTTCAAAGATGTCAGGCCAGCATTTTTTTATACGAATGACTAACAGCAGTTGTTCTCTGGTAGCAATTACTTTTATCTTTCACAGCACAAAAAGGCTTGATGTGCCCTTAACTAATCTTCTCCTGGTGAAAACTTCTTTTAATTTTGTCTGAAGTTTCAAATATTTTGAAGAAAAGTCCTCTAGGTGTCCATTAGAATGAAAAAATGCTTTGTCAACATTCTGGGATAAGTTTTCATTTGCAGTTACTTCATGATTGCATTAATATTGTTTAATTATTTTAAAGTAAATTTAGGGTTCTGCCTTTCAAATCCTGCTCATAAAAAAGGGCACTAATGTAATGAAGTCTGACATTTTTTGATGTACTAAGCTTATCGCCTGAAGTTCATGGGTAGGGTATCAGCTTAAGATAATGATTTGGACCTGGTTTCACTGCAGATATAAGGTATGGTGCATGAAAGTTTGTAACTGTATGTGATAGACCATGTTAGAACTGTAAATAATTCATTCTAGGTTTTGATGATCTGAATGCTTTCCTGTCTCAAATAAAAGTACTTTTAAGCAGCACATAAAGAAATCGTGCTACCATTATTTGAAATTTTAGAGTTGCATTATTTAGTTGAAAAATATTCTTCTGTTTCAACACTTTTTCAATGTCTTTCCTGTTTCATAACAGTTGCAAATTTGACTTTAAAGCCACTCAATGACAAAATATTGCTCAGAACAGAAAGTGTAAGGTTAGGGGAATACACTACTTTAAACTTGAGATTCAAAAGGAACACAGGCAGTAACCTGAAGTTAGGAGGCACTCACAAAGGCATTCAAAATTCAAAAAGGGGTGAGTAAGAGTTAGATTTGAAAATGAGAACATTATTCACCTCAGTAATATATCTAAAAGAGTTTTGTGCTTTAGTGTGGCTCATTTAGAAGTCTAAACATCGCAGGGTTAAAACTTAACTTTTGTATTGAAGTATGGTGTATAGCACGTGTGTGCTAAAATGTGTGGAAGGTTCTTGCTGGGTCAAACTGAGCAGAGTCCAAAAGCACTGACAGGAGTAAAGCCTATTCTCCATGTTTTCCCATATAAAACCAACTCTTTGAAGTAGAATGTAATGAGAGTATATGAAAAATATCAGAAATATTTGGGATAATATTAACATAACAGTAAATAAAAATTAAGATGCTCTTTTAAAAAATCAGTACTTCATAGGAATATGTAACATCAACTCTTGCCATACCTCTTGATATCTCCTCCTAAAATACAAATCACTGATCCATTTTTCTTCGCTTTCACTATGGCAATAGAAAGGGAAATTATACCAAGTTATACAATGCTATTTACTGAACTGGGCTTTGTGAGAAGGGCAGGGAACTGGATAAGAGCAGCTTATAGCCAAGGGATAAGGTTTGAGCTATGGTCTTAACTGTATGGATGGAAACTAACTGGGATCCCTGGGTATGTCCCATGATTAGAATATACAATATTGTTTAATACTGTGAACCACCATCTCCTGGTGGATGCTGCCTGTCCTTCTAGTCTCCCCTTCCTTTGAATACACTTGAATATTTGAGTTTACCACCAGCAGCCTCCTGTTTAATCATGTGGAGATAGACAGTCTAAACGAGTTCTGCTAGGAAATCCATCTCCCAGCAGAACCGCTTAGCGAATAAAAGACTTGGCTCTCATTTTGTCAACACTATTTATTTTATGAATACAATACTGTTCACTTCAACATACCCATGAAGGGTAATTGTTACTTTCCTAGCACAGTACTTTTCCTGATTTAGGGAAGGAGGAGTAAGAAAAAAAGTCCACCTTGATCTGAGACCGTCGGTCAAAAATACTCCCAAGTAGGAAGCAGTCTTTAATTTTGACTGTCTTAATATTAGCTAAGAATTCCTTTCTTGTTTTAAATACAGGATTTTGAGGTTTATTTTGAAAATATGTTTAGATGTTCTTGTTAACTTTTAAGCTTCCTTTCTCCTCCTTGCCCCAGTTATGCACTGTCAATAGCATTAAATTAGGATTATTATTCTCTCATTTTAGGAGCTTTTTAGATGAATAGATATTTTCCTGAGAAAGAAGCCTAAGATTTATCAATGACTCCACTGTGGATCCCTACATCTCTGTATTTCTTTCCTCAAATGAAGAAACTGGTAAGCTTTACGTGTCAAAAAGGCAATTTAATCGTAATTGAATCAAGATGTGCTATAGCATTAAACAAACTAGTTTTACTCGTTTACTCTTAAAAAGCCATTTTTAAGAAGATCTATTATCTGTAACTGTGTCAAGCTTCATCCATCTTCTGCAATGCAAAAAAGTCTGAACCTAGAATTTGATAATTTATTTTAATAATGTGATAACTGCTCTGCAAGTGGTGTGGCATATCAGTTTTGTCCTCAGCATCCTTAATTACATGGCTAATTAGTTCTGATTATTTAAACATCACAACACAGATCATCAGTTACTGTCTTCCTAATACCACCTGGTTTGATACACAGTGTTGTCTGTGCAGTGAAGTTTTCTGTCTGCGTGTAGGATACAAAGGTGTGCAATGGTCTTTGACAAATACTGCAGAAGGATTAAAACTTGGAGAAACTACTGGTTTGGTGGCTGTATTTCAACAACTCTTTGACATCCTTCTGCGAAGACTGATGCTGCACTGGGGAGGACGGAGGACAAAGGACAAAGGTAGGGTTTGCTGTGGGCACTTTTGTTAGCATCATTGTAATCCTAGTTTCTTTATAGTGTTGGAGAACTGGTGGATACCAAACTGTTGGGCTTCAAACTGAATACACAAATTGCAAATCTGTGAAAATGAGGCTGGAGCTGAAAATTCTTTCCTGCAGTCCTGTGCCAAAGAGAAGTTTGGCAAAGAAATTAATCTACAAAAGCTTTTCTGTAAAATACTGCTATTCTGAATCAAACACTTTCTTTTATAGTGCTGGAAACAGTGTAGCTTGCTTTTGCTTTTTGACCTTCTTAGCTGTGCTGGCATTCTTTTACCTTTCTTTGTGAACTTAAAGATACCAATTTCCATTTATACCAGGTTATGTTAAATCAGAATATATGTAATAGATTACAGAAATGTCTTAAAGTCTTTTCATTTGTTTCACTGGAACTACTTAATCACCTTTCTGCTCACACCAGTCTTCTAAGAATGCTGAAAGCATTTCAAGTCCAGAAATTGGGGAGCTTCCCTTTCTATGTATTAGCTGCTCTTTGAGGTGTAAATGAGTAAATTTCAGTTTTGATGACTGGGAACTTTTTCTGTAGGTAAAACTTCATGACTATAAATTCCTGAAATATAGGGACAAGAAACTATACTCCTATATAATTAGGAAAAAAAGATTTAAGTTTTCCATTAAAAATGAGATCATGTGCTTTCAGTTCTTAGAAAACACTGAAATAGTGGAACGTACAATTACACACAAGTTTTTAGGGGTCTTTTGGAGAACGATTCACAGCTCAAATGAAGACTTGAAGAAATACAATTCTTTTACAGCAAAGGTCCAACACAAGCATAGAAAAAAACAAGAAGTATTCCTTGTTAAGCAGAGCAAAAGCAAAGAAATAAGGGGTCCTCTGATACTGCTGTGTAAGTTGCCATTACATTATGCTTCAAGGAATGACAGCAGTTGAATGGAATGAGAAAACTGGAGGAGACAGAGATTGCAGTCCATAAGAAGTGTGCATGAAGTGAAAATTGAGTGATTGAGTTGGCTGAATAGAGAAATAATTTCTCTTCCTAACCTAATGCATTAAAGGAGAAAAAGGAACTGTGGCTGTGGGCCATGAGGCTTTTCAGGCAGCACAGCTACTATCACCTTCTTTATCCTTGTCTCAATCTAGATTTTAAATATCCAGTTTTAAACAAAATACTTTAAAATGATATAGTATATATCTTACCACCAAGGTAAAAGCGAAGGTTGGGTTTTCTTGCTGTTATCTTGGCAGTTCTGCTTGTTACAGCTCTGCCTGCATTTTCATGTTGGGTGACTATTTTGAGACTGCAAAGCAATGTGGAAAGAAGAGATAGCTTGTCTTTCGCAAAGGAAAAATTTAAGCCAAGAACTTGAGATACAATTTTCAAACAACATCTAGAAAATTGTTGGCCACTCCAAAATTAGAAGAATAAAAAGAAACTATCAGGGCATCTTCCCCTAGTTTGTGAGAATGACAAATAATTTTATTTTGGTGGGGTTTGGTTTGTGGGTTTGTGGTTTCATTTGTCTGGTTTTTTTTTTTTTTTGATTTTTTTTTTTTTTAAGGAAATTAAGAAATACACTTAGAGTGCTCTTTCAAGTGTATCTTATTTAATTCTGCTCTTCCTTGCAGGTCAAAATTACAATTACATTTTACAAGATACTTTGTTATGAGCCAGTGGTCCTGGATAACCTTAAAAAGAAGTGGTAGCAGTTTAATAAAAATAAGTGGTCTTTGTTCTCTGCTTTCAGAATGACTGGAGGGAGAGCAAAGGTTGTAATTTCAGTGCAATTCCTACATAAACTAAAAGTGTAAAAGAAAGATAAAACTAAAATAACTTATAGTTCTCCTCAAAGAAGATACTTGTCAAAGCAGCATCAAAGTCCGCAATGTCATGAACTGACACTGAGAGAGATTCCTCCTGAGAGAGGTATTATATTTAAAATGTCTTTTCTCCTTCATACCTTCTTTCAAATACTTTACTTCCATAAAAGCTGTAGATCTATATTTCATTCCAGGGACATGCAACCTCATGCCTATCAAAAGTTTCCATTTTATAGATTAGAAGTTTTGGAACATGACTTCTGAGTTCTGGTTGTTTGTTGGGAGCTTTTTTTTGGGTGGTTTTTTTTTTTTTTTTTTTTTTTTTTTGTTGAGGTTTTTTTTGTTTGTTTGTTTGCTTTGTTTTGTTTTGTTTTTATTTCCCCAATATCTGTGAGGCTTTAGTTTTCCTGTAGTTCTTTGAATCCTGTATTTTAGTTACAAGTGCTCTGGAGCAAGGACCCAGTTTTGTCTCCTGCCTGTCCCTTGCGTGGCTGGTGGCATACTGCAAGTAGACTGGTCTGCTGTGATGGCATCCTCTCTGCCTGCATGTAGGATTGATGTAATTTCACAAGGCTCTGAAGCAGTGCTAAGAATGGCTCACCCGCTTTTATGGCTTCCAAAGAGACATCATGTGTGTGTCTGTGTGCGTATTTTTATATATGTATGTGTATGCATCATGAAGATGACTAAAAATGTATTTGCATTTTTTTCAGTACATTTATATACTTGAGAGAAGGCTATATGAATAACTAAAAGTGCCCAGGCTTTTGGCAGCCTCTTGCATATTAGCCCCCTGACCTGCAGAGGTGGACAGCAGTCAAGGCACTGTATATTATGTTGTGACACCAGATTAACCTTTGGTGCTCTCCTGTTCATTCTCAGAAATGTGCAAGATGGTGTCTCCCCAAACATAGGAGGAAAGGAGATATTTGGTCACAGCTCTGGCTCTTGCTGCCCCCACCTCTCCCAAGGGTGAACCCCCTGTAGCACTGTTTGTTGAATTTTGCCGGAGTACTGCTTTTTTCTCTCTGAGCCACCTTCCTGACACATTTATAATCTCTCCTATCTTCCTAACGAGCAAAATAATTTCCAATTAGTGTCTCTGACCCTGGTTACTTGATTTCCTCAGCAGGTCATGTTTTGGATAGTTCGGGAATACCTATACTTGCAGCAATCTTAATTAAAAGTGGATGAACACAGCTGAATTCAGCAGTTTCAGGGGGTACCAGTTTCAATCTGAAGCACTGTATTTTGGCTCCACACAGAAGAACCAGTTTAATTTAATGCTTACTAAAGCTAAACTAAGACAAGGTCTAGGCGTGCTCAGAAGATATAGGCAGTATTAGAGAGAGAATGGCAACAGGACAGCAGTGATTTTAAATCTCTACATAAAAGATTGTTTCATAAAAATCCATTTGAAGTTTATAAATGCCAGTTTAGGAGATTTTTTGCATAGAGAAATTCTCTGGAAAACACATTTTTCAAGAGCATTCTGGCTCATTAGTTTTCCTAATACTTGAACTGTTTATTCTGGGAAACTCATACCTGCAATTTTCTTTTTAGCTGTCAACTACAGATAGTCAAAGGTGGCTAGAATTTCGTGACCAGCTTTGCATGACATTTCATCTTTCAAATGTTTAAATGCCTGAACTTGGCATTAAGATTTCTGCCTTAGTTCCATAACACACTTCTGTTTTCAGGGTGGCAAAGTTCAGATCTTCATCAAGAAAGCCAGAAGGCTTTGGAGAACAGGTAAAACTTGTTCCTAGAGGTGACTAAATTTGCCTGAGTTTGAAAGAGTTTTTTAAACCCTTGTGCTTTAACCCAAATCCAGGTCTCAAATTCAAACTTAGCCCAGTGTAAGTGGAATTTGGACCAGACAGGCGTGTTGCTGTCTTTAGCATTTTTGCATATACATACAACTTTCTTCCCCTTTGTCTTGTTTTAATTAAAATTAAGTTTTGAATAAAGCATTTTTTACCCAATCCTGAAGGTACATGTGGAAAAAATAAAATACACAAACTGAGGCACCACTATTTCCAGTCAGTTACTTTAACTGAAGCTGGTCTGTGAATTTTAACTACTCAGTTAAAGAAAATGTGCTAAGTCTACAGCATTACTTTAACAAAGTGTAGTTCTTAGCTTTACATTTCCTTTCTTTCCTTTAATAGGAGTTTCTTGATCTGACCTGTGTTAATTTCTCCCAGGATGTCTGCAGCTGTGTGATTTACACACAGACCCATATGGCTTCCTAAGGGCCACTGCCTGAAATACACACAGCTTCATAGTGGCCTGCAATGACTTGTTGAATGGTGCATTAAACCATCTGAAGAAGGGGTGTTTGTGCAAGCCAGTAATGCAGGGTGTGTTGCCAGCTCTGTTTTTATGGAAATTGTTGTTGCAGTTTGACATGTCACTGTGCCTTGTTTATTTATACTGTAAATTTTAGAGCCAGATTTAGAAAAGTGAGGCATTTTGGTACAAATAAGTTTAGTGCCTGTGGTGTTGTAGGTATCTACCTGGCCTTTAGCCAGCAGGCCTCTGTTTAAAAAATAATGCAGTAAGCAGTGGCCTAAATTACTGAAGCTGTTTTTGGTGAAAGTAGGATTTGCACCATCACTTTATTTTATCACATTCATTTGAGTACTCCAGGCTGACTGGTCTAAGGTGTTAGCTACTCCTGGAAGGCTAACTGTTTTTATACAGCTCCATACCATGTGGCATGTTCCTGTTGCAAGACTCCCTTCTCCATAAAGATGAAGGCAATTTTGTGGAGGTCTGAACTGAGGTGACTATCTTGCTGCCAGTGTCTCTAGATCACCTAGAGCAATGTTGAGAGTTTTGTGGCTGAAGCACTCTGAGTTAGATTATCAACTTCTAAATTATATCCTTACTCCTGAGCGCCCTAGGTGCCTTTGGAGACTTTATCTACCTTGAACTCCACTTACTGCCTTTAGAATAGTCTTTCCTTTCTTATTCAAAGGTTTTATAAGATGAGAATTGAGATAGAGATAAGACACAGATGTAACGGCTTTAATTGGTTGCTAGTTTCTAGTGTTCTATATTTCCATGCGTATTTATAATGATGTCCTTCAGTTTGTTAGTACTTACTAAGGGGAATATTTACTCTCCTCCTCTGACTCTCACTACTATCATAAAGCCAAGGTATATGAACTCCACATCTGGAAATGCAGTAACTTGATAAATTGACTGCTTAGCCAGTAATACCTGCTGCTCAGATGGTTCAAAATATTTCTTGTATCACTGCAGAATAAACTGGTGACTGGGTACTGGCAAAGAGCTCAAGATACAAAAGTTGCCATGTCCCCTAACTCTTGGATGTTCTACCATCTATTGAGGTTTGGATGACCAAGTTGCTGGGCAACCTCCCACTGTGTGTTGGAAGGTGTGTAAGAGTGTGATAGAAGCAATAGCAGGCTGTCTGGAAAAATACCTGAAGGTAACCATTAGGAAATACTGGAGTGAGAAGTCAGGATCCAAATTCTTAGTGTACTCTGTCCAGCTGTGACAGAGGTTCCTTAACTACGAAGTGTCCCTTGGTCTTTATGGCACATTGTCCCCCTTTTCATCACAAAAAATCATCTGCATCCATGGTCTAATGTCCTACTGGGATCTGTACAAATTTCAGTCTTATCTCGTCTAGAATTTGAAAGTTTTTTGCTTTCACTAAGAATATCCCAATACCACAGCCTGTGGTATTCTGGGAACCATCTGCCTTGATTACTTTCTCTAAAGCTATTTTTAATCTCCAATCAAAGATTAATTATGCCAGGCTTTGGGCAATTGAGACTTTGGAGGAGAGAAAAGGAAGAGAAAGTGCCCACAGCACTTGCCAAAGACACAGGAAAATCAGGTACAAGTCAGTGTTGCAATTTATAGTTGGAATCCAGCAGCAGGGATGCTGAGATAAGCCCTGAAACACCATGTTAAGGCTGTGAACATGCCATGTGCCAATGTTTCTTTGTAGAAGGAACGTAGTTTGCCACATTATCACTTATGCCTCCCAGATGGTGTCTTTCTACCTGCACCTACCCAATAGTATTGTCAGTATTTCACTTAGAGCATTGTTCTTTAACTCTTGTGTGTCTGAAACATACATTGGTGTGCCTCCATATCCCACTTTTGTTCAGATTTGCTAGGCAGAGGACTCCCCTGGACATGTTTCTGAGATTGAAGTCCAGTCTGAGGCTGCATCTCTGCTTCAAAATTTGGAATCAACAGGTCATGGGGAAATGAAATGTAAATTTAATTGCGATCAGAGCTGAACAGCCTGGTTCCTCTCCGACTGCTTCATTCGTGTGGAGCTGGGGCTGAGCTTTCAGTGTCCATAACGGCAACTTTCCCTGCAAATGGTGTTCTAATTCTGTCTAAAACTGTCCTGGGAGACTTTGACAGCTCCTCTGAGTTCTTTTTGCTGTTTCTCTTCATCTGTTCCTCTTTATCCAAGATTCCTTTCATGATGCCAGTCTGCTGCAAATACAGTTTTGATGGGTTATTTGAATATTAGCTACCATTTGAACAATTTCAGTCCAGCACTTCATGGGTTACTACTGAAATTGTTGAAGTACTCAAAAAATTATTCAAGTTTTTACATATATATTGAGAGGAGATTTTTATCTTTAGATTACTCCATATAGTTCTCTAACACTTCACTGATATGAATAAAAAATCTGATCATTGGGTTGCTTTCAGATGGATGGAGAATGCTTTTCCATTTCTCTTCCCTCCTTCCCTGTCCCCAGACATTCAGAATCAGAGAAATCCAGTTTTGTCAGAGCATGCCTATGGCCTAAGGATTGGGCTGTTTTCTTGGGAGTTATAAGTCCCTCTCCTAGAGAGATTTCAGATTTAAGAAGAACTTTGAAGTTGATTCTCCAGTATTCAAAGGGTTCTTGAAGCACTGGCATTTTAGGACAGCTTTTTTTCACCTTCACATTTCCTCACGGTTTGTGCGTTAAGAAATCCAACGTAATAAGATATTTTGAGAACACCTGTCGGATATATCTGTATTAGGTGGAGATGAGGTGACAGATGAATCTTGCTGCCTCTACCCCTGGAGCTGTAGACATTCTAGTCAGAAATCAAGTGTGTTTTTATATGACTTGTGGTGGTAACATCAATATCTAAGAGGTTTTAAGGCAGTTGATGAAAACCAGCTGCTTTGATATTATTGATTCTCAGCAATACACCGAAAGAGTTCTTTATTTGTCTGAAATTCTCTTGTGATCTACCCAGAAAGGATTGCTGGATTCTGCTGGAAATGCACTTTTTTTGTTAATTATGTTCCTATCTGCAGTTTAATGTTAGCAGTCCTGTGGTACCTGGAGAGACCTCTTCAGTGGATTTCTATCAAATTGACATTTAACTCAGATTTCACACATCATATTATTTAATATGATATAGCTGCCTAAGAGAAACAATTAAATGTAATTTCATAACTTATTGGAGTAAATTATTACCTACTCTAAATGCAGGAGCCATTTGCCGTAGTTTGCTCAGTTTTCTATAACAGAGAATTTACATTATAGCATAAAATAAACATTATTTTATTTATTGTTTCTTTATTATTTCTAATATCTAGAGTCTCTATCATTATTACCTACATGTCTGGAACATACAGCAAAATATAGTCCCTCTTCACAAAGGCAAATTCAAGGAGATAGAAGAAACCCTATTTAGGGATGAAATGATTGTCGTCTTCGGAATATGTGGCAATTGCAGAATATCATCTGCCTAACCATTGTCAAATTTTTCTAAACGTCATGACAGAGATGAGTTGTAAGAGTAGTTTGAAGAGAAGGACAGCTGTTGCTTTGTATAATCTTTTTTTTTGTTGTTGTTGTTACAAATGCTACAGACAATAGCATTTGTGAAAACAGAGATGGAATATGTCACTTGGTTGCTCAGCCTTTTAGTGTTTTCCTTCTGTCAAGGCCCATGTCCCCAAAGTATGCTTTTGGGGAACATATGTTGTCTGTCAAAACTCATTTGATTCTAAAAGCCGAGTAATGTTTTGCTTAACTTTCTTTTTCAAATGTAAAACATCTACATTTAGAGTGAAATGATCCTTTTAATTACAAAACACTGTAACTGTAAATCATTTTTCTTTTTCTAAAGAAATTCAGGTGGTTTAAAATTTGGCTATAACGGCTATTTTTAAAGGCATATTTTTAAGCTATAAAGATGTGTTTTCTCAAATTGAAAACTAAACTGACTAGAATAGGAACACCACACCAAGAATGTTAAATGTTTGTACCTTACAAGGAAAATAAGTTATTAGGGTGGTTTCCTTACTAGCTAGTCATAGAATCATAGAATCATAGAATAGTAAGGGTTGGAAAGGACCTCAAGATCATCGAGTTCCAACCCCCCTGCCATGGGCAGGGACACCTCCCACTAAACCATGCCATCCAAGGCTATGTCCAACCCCACCTTGAACGCCGCCAGGGATGAAGCATTCATAACCTCCCTGGGCAACCCATTCCAGGGCCCCACCACCCTCACGGTAAAGAATTTCTTCCTCAGATCCAATCTAAACCTCCCCTGTTTAAGTTTGAACCCATTACCCCTTGTCCTCTCACCACAGTCCCTAATGAAGAGTCCCTCCCCAGCATCCCTATAGGCCCCCTTCAGATATTGGAAGGCTGCTATGAGGTCTCCACGCAGCCTTCTCTTCTCCAGGCTGAACAGCCCCAATTTTCTCAACCTATCTTCATACGAGAGGTGCTCCAGTCCCCTGATCATCCTCGTGGCCCTCCTCTGCACTTGTTCTAACAGTTCCATGTCCTTTTTATGTTGAGGACACCAGAACTGCACACAATACTCCAAGTGAGGTCTCACGAGAGCAGAGTAAAGGGGCAGGAGCACCTCCCTCGACCTGCTGGTCATGCTCCTTTTGATGCAGCCCAGGATACGGTTGGCCTTGTGGGCTGCAAGCGCACACTGCCGGCTCATGTTCATTTTTTCATCAACCCACACCCACAGGTCCTTCTCCGCAGGGCTGCTCTGAATCTCCTCCCCGCCCAATCTGTAGCTGTGCCTGGCATTGCTCCCACCCAGGTGGAGGACTTTGCATTTAGCATGGTTTAACTTCATCGGGTTGGCATCAGCCCACCTCACAAGCGTGTCAAGGTCCCTCTGGATGGCATTCCTTCCCTCCAATATATCAACCCAACCGCACAGCTTGGTGTCATCGGCAAACTTGCTGAGGGCGCACTCAATCCCACTGTCCATGTCACCAACAAAGATGTTGAACAAGACCGGTCCCAACACCGATCCCTGGGGGACACCACTCGTTACTGGTCTCCAGCTGGACACTGAGCCACTGAGCACTACTCTTTGCGTGCGGCCATCCAGGCAGTTCTTTATCCACCGAGTGGTCCACCCATCAAATTGATGTCTCTCCAACTTAGAGAGAAGGATGTCATGGGAGACAGTGTCAAAGGCTTTACACAAGTCCAGGTAGATGACATCAACTGCTCTGCCCCTGTCCATCAGTTCCGTAGCCCCTTCATAGAAGGTCACCAGATTGGTCAGGCAGGATTTCCCCTTAGTGAAGCCATGCTGGCTGTCACCAAGCACCTTGTTGGTTTTCATGTGCCTTAGCATGCCTTCCAGGATAATCCGTTCCAAGATTTTGCCAGGCACAGAGGTGAGACTGACTGGTCTGTAATTCCCTGGGTCATCCATTTTCCCCTCCTTAAAAATGGGGGTTATATTTCCCTTTTTCCAGTCATCGGGAACTTCACCTGACTGCCATGATTTTTCAGTCCTTGGAAGTGTCTCATTACATCAAAAACACTCTCTTTTTCTGGATGGAAATAAGATAAAGTTGTAAGTGGGCACTCACTGTCCAGCAGAGCTGCTGTGAGGGCTATGGAAGTTCACGCTTTGCCACCACCTTCCTGAAAAGTTTAACGAATTGAGACAATAGTTTTAAAAATAATACTTGCACGTTCTGCAGGCCCAGAGCAGAGGGTCTTGGGGCAGCAGAGACCTGTATCCTGCTGGGAGTGTAGAGATGATGTGCTCCTGATGGCTGCCTTACCCACAGGAGACACGACCCAGCTCTCAGCTAATTGTATAATATAAGAATTTCTTCAAGATAATTTACCTAAACAGATAACTCAGATGGAGCTCTATTCATCGTTAGAGAATTCCTGATAAATGAGAAAGGATAACTAGATTATCATGTTGTTTTTTTTTTTTTTTTTTTTTTTTTTTCCTGAGTGCATGTAAGATACGCTGTTTTTCTAGCAGACTCCTGGCCTTTGAGTACCTGCCTTGCTCTGAGGGCCGATGCAGAGGGAAAGGTGGTAGATTATAGCATTCCCTTATCAACTACCATTTTATTTCCATTATCTGCATCAGAAATATCACCCCAAAAAAGCTTCTCACCTAGATATAGTTGTGAAAATATCCAGAAATCTTTCTCATTATGTCCCAGTCTTGGCTTACTTTTGAGGTTACTTCCTATTACCTGCAGTAGGAGAAGGATATCACTTGCTCAGATTTGTCTTTTTCAGAAAGTATGTTAGATTTAAACACATCTATGTATGAATGTATATGTAACATCTGTATGTAAAGCCTTATACATATGCTAATGTGTTTTATAATACTTTTGAGAGTCTGGATAGATGAACCAGTTGTGAATATGGGCAGAAATTGCCCAGTTGATTATACAAACTGGTTCAGAAAAGGTGTCTGGGGCAAGTGGGGGCACTAAATACTCTCAGTAACTTATGCCGCTGTTAGGATGCTAGAAATATAATAGTGGCAGTGCATCCAGGCTGAGAACAGCTACTCTTATTTTTAAATTGTTTATTACACTGTACTCCAAGAAGCCAGTGCACCCACTTTCTTAGAAGAGCACACAACCACAGTACAGCACAGAAAGGCGCAAACTCCTCAAGTGTGTGGAATTAGGGGAAGGGAAATATTTTGCTGAAAGTATCTGCAGGGATTGAGGTGTCCTGCATGCAGCAAGGTCAGCAGGTTTGCTTTCATGGTGGGGCTGAAGTAGATCATTTCAGTAGCCTTTAGTTTTGTCTGAACCTGAGCCACTCAGCTGAGCTGTAAGCAATCCAACATTTAAATCCCATTTATTTGGTGCCTCCCCAGTCTGCTTATAGTAATTCTTAGTTCGTCACTTTGTTTTGCTGAATATTTGCTAACAGTATGCAATTCTAAAGTACTGGCTATCTTACTGGGTGTTTCAACAGATTGACACTTCATAGTTTCCAGCACTTCCAATCCAAATACTCGATATAGTGCAAAAATACCTATTGCCCAAGCTGATGTGGCCTAGCTTGTGCAAGGTAATTTAAAGTGCCAACATACATGCTTATGAAATAAGTTACTGGTATGATATATAACATTTAAATCACCTGGTATTCATTTGTTAACTCTGGAGTGAAACTGAACTTGTAAACTACAATATACGTTTTATAAACAGCTACCTCTGAAGTAAGAGGTATTTTGGTATTTTAATTTTAAATACCAAATTTTTTAGTTTCCTTATGTTCACAGGAGTCAGATAATGGAAATGGAGAAACTCAAAATAGCAATCTGTTACTTTCTGAGCACTCTTCTCTGTACTCACTGATGAGATTTACAATGTTGTAATGCTGCAATTTCATCATTATTTTGTAATCTTCTTAAATGAGTGTCTCATGTTAGTGCAGGCAATCACAATAACTGCTTGAATAGGATTTGCTGCTGAGTAAATCTGCTTGTGTTGCAAAAGCAACTAGAGGAACACACAAGCAAAAAAACCCCAAAACATTGTGCAAAGATGTTTACTTTCCCACAGGGTTTAGAGTAAGTCCTGAGAAGGGAATTTAGTTATAACTTCGCCCATCCTAGCAGGATGCCAGCAAATGGTCAAAAAAGGAAATAATATTCTAATAGCAGCATAAGGCAAGTTCAAAAACAAAGGAGGCTTGTAACCACAACACTTATTTAATGTGGAATACTGTCACTTTTTTATAGAGTAAAAAAGAAACTTGCCTCCTCAAAAATTCTCATGGCTTCGCAATGTCTACCACTCCTGCAGTCTCTGAGCCTAGGAGAGGACTTGCACTAGGTGAAGCATGCTGTCTGTATGGCAGATAATCCTTTATAGTCAGTAGCTGTGTCCTGGGGAGGGGAGGTTCAGCAGCTTGCATTCCCTCCGAGGTGGTGGCTGAGACGATGGAGGCAAAAAAGAATGGCCCCAGCTGATCATGTCAATTCACATTTAAACACAGTTGTCTTGCAGGTGACCTGATAACTCCTTTTTTGTATATTTTTTGTCTTTTAATAAGGTTGCCTCAGAACCTTTAATTAAGCATTATTTGTTCATGTTACAGTGCACTTATTAATTTTGGATAAATATTGGCTGTGCATTTGGTATATGTATTATCCTGTTTAAGACTTTTGAGACTATTCATGTGGGTAAAGTTATGTATACAGGCCTGTAGTTACAGGGTTTGAATATGACATTAAGTCACTGAGGTTCATGATTAATAGGGATTAAACAGCACAGACATAGCTTGATTTTTAAAGGTTTTTTTTTCCCAGAAGAATATAGCAATAATATCAACATATAACTGCTGTATCATACTTCTCAGTTTATTTTCCTCTTCAAACTCAAGCTGGGAAAATATTGCTACTCATTACTACCTTGTCTGTATGCAATCTGCTTAATTCTGCTTTTGTTCTTTATATCAGAGATATTGATCAATGATCTGATGTCCCTTGACTGAGTCATGCTTCAGGCTGTTGGCCCTGGGCCTAGTTGTACTTTTGGTTTCAGAATTCTTTGTAATATCTGCCTGGAGGCTTCTCCCATTTTAAAAATAAGGTTGTACCTTCTGTACAAGCAACAATGTAAATGACAGTCCTGGTGCCTCTTCTGATCTATTCGAATTCCAGCTTTCTAACTGCAAATATCTTATCCTCATTTTTATTTGCAGATTTTTGAAGTGGTGTGAAGAAAAAGTGAGAATTGTTGTAATCCTTATTATCCTCTTTAAAGCCTTATGAATGTTCTGTAGCTATCAAAATAATAACCCCTTCCCACGATGTACTGCTCAAGTCAGAATTCCAAATTTCTTCTTCTCCTTAAAAGAATTTTTTGCATGCTTGGTATTTTTAAGTCAATGTTTCTTGAGACTTGATTTTAAATTTAATTTTATGTGTGAAATAAGATGCAAAATAATAAGTAGAATGGGTAAAGAGAAATGACACATTTTTCTCCAAAATGCCGTTAAAAATATGATCTAATATTGTATCTTTATCTTTACAAATATGAAAATATATACTGACTTTAGATAAAAGATATCATGTGCTAATAACTATTGCATTCAAATCTTTTCCTCCCAGTGTATTTATCAGATGTAATTAATGTTTCAAAATTAATGTTGTATTGGAACTGCAGAGGTTAGAGGATGTCTGTGCACTGACAACTGATGACAGAGTTGGGAATGCTGTTGGTCTACCCTGTACCTGTGTAGGCAGGGTGCTCTGATGTAACACTGTAAAACAGAGTTAGAAAGATTACATCATCAAAATGTACTGTGACTTGCTGATAGTATCAGGGCTGCAACATGATGTTTTTAGCCCCACTGAAAGCTGCTTAACTCCTTTTTTGGATATCACAGTGGCGAATCAGGCAGAGGTCACATCTTAGCAGAGCGAAAAATCATTTATTTGAAAGAAAGAAATGGGTTTGATTTTCATTTTCAACCCCTGGAAGGAAAATTGACATTTATTTATGCAATCCACTGGTTTCTCTCATTGACAGTAGTTTCTGTTAATTCTTCAAAGACACTTTAAACAACAGCTAAACTGAAGGATGACAAAAATTTACAGGGGAGCTCGTTTACTTTGTAGGCAGTTTTACTTGCTAAAAAAAAAGTACCCAAAGTGCAGCTAAAAAATATGTGGGCATCCTTCTTTTATAAATGCAGGGACAGGACAAAGCCCTTAGCTAAGGATTTTAATAATTTGATGATCATATTACCAAAGTGCTCTCCACGATCAAGTAGTCGGTTTGCCAGTTAGCTATTGTACACTTAGGAAATACAAGAAAAAAAGCCAAATCATTGTGCAATTTTAAAGCTGAAGTATCACAAATCTTGTTACATTTCCAAACTGGGTACTAAAAGACTTCTTTTTATAGAGATAGGTATAGATGCATCATTGGCTTTAGATACAGTATCTCTGATTTTCACAAGTTAAACTGAAGCAGCTTTCACAGCTAAATACTCTCACATAGACATTTTAAAAATCTGTATTGAGAAACTCCAATCTTAAAGGGGATGAAAAGCAACTTAACATCTTTATGCTCAACTGATACATATTTCAGTTGTGCATCTAGCTCCACAAGGATGGACAGCACACACACAACTTCTTCAACTTAATGGAGATCTGCTTATGCAGGACATACAGAAAAGACAGTTGATTTTTTTCACCATGGGAATAAGAGACCCTCTGTTGGGAGAAAGGAGTATGAGGATAATAATACATTGAACAATGTGGAGTAGCTGGAGTCCTTAGAGGTGACACAGTGAAATTCTTCCAGCAGTCACAGCAGACTTACTTGACCACCAACTCTGAAGCAATACGAGAAAAAGGATAAGGGTGTGGGAAAAATGAGATCAATAAATTTTTCAAGCTAGGTGGAGGTGTTATGTGTTGTGTAAGTACTGAAGATTTGAATTTTACCTGCAAAGACAGAAGATTATTGAGTATTAGTCCTTCTCAGCTCTTTCCACATTTTATCAACTCACTCTCCCCTCCATACTTACATTTGATATTACAGCTTTCCACAATTATTTACAAAAATAAAAAAGTCTTAATGAGATGAGAGCCTGCAGACAATCTTTTAAGATATTTAATTTTCACATCTGAAAGTTCTGGGAAATTCAGGAAGTAGAGAAGGGGTGAAGATTGTTTATTTGTTATTTCACAGATGGAAATAGAGGTTTTCAGAGAGACAGCAATCATTGACAAGAAACAAACTCCAGTTCTATTTGACTGTGAAAAGGTGATAGGTAGTCACAGCTAAATCTAAACTATATAATTATCAATGCGTTTAAGCAATAATGTCTCAGTTAATTTTCAGGTTTGGAGATAGAATAGATGGCAGATTTAAGGAAAGAAGAGGGCACAGAGAAAGTATATAAGTGCAGCCTGAAGTTAACAGCTGAATTTATGTATTAAAATTACTTTTAAAAAGCAGGTTGTTGATAGAACATATATTTTAGCTCAGAGTAATAAATTCAAACAGCTGGAAAAAGATCTCTCAAATATACCTTCAGCTCTTGGTTTGATTTAGAATGTGTGTTGTGGTTTAAACGACATGCAAATAGATGTGAAAAAGTGGCTGCCATTAAAAATGGCAGAAAGTTTTGTAAAAATACTAGTCTCAGTTAAGCAATTTCCCATTGGACACAGAAAAACATAACTTGGAAGGCAGCTATTTTGTAGGTGTTTAGCTTCTGGTAAGTACAATAAGCTCGCTTTGTTACACCAAATTTCTTTGTAACAAACATTTTAGTTTTTTTTTTAATATATTTTTGCTTGTTTTGGTGCATTTGCCCAATTTTTCATATCAGGAGACATTTATAGCCACTCATAGTTTATTCTTACTCATATCTGAATATGGAGAGCTAATTGTCTCTTCTTCAAGCCAAAGGAACTGTCCCTTATTTTAGTTGACTGTAAGCCACTTCAGAGGGGGGAAAATACTCTATGCCTCCTGGAAAACCCAACTGGCTTTGAAGAAGTGAAGGCAATCATAGGTGAGAATAACGTAACTAAAAGCAAGAGACTTTAGTTAAAATGATGTGTCCTCATAACCAGGAACGAGTAGCCCAGTCCCTTATGTTTCAATTTTATCGGTAAAATTTGAATAGAAACCAGCTTTGTACATGCTTTCCCAAGAACTGGCAGTTAGGGTTGGTGATGTTTGTGATTCATACAAGAAGCGTTTTCTAGCCCTTCTTGTTTGAGAAGACTGCATGAATTGTTACTAAGGAGCAGAACCTGACAAAAGCCCTTCTTTTAGGAAGGATTAATAACTTTCAGTAAACTCATGTAATAGCTAAGTAAACCATTTTCTTTGTCTTAGGTAAGACAGTACTTGCTTAGAAGAACCTAAACACAACTTGTTTGCTGGAATTAGACTGACTGTTCATCAAAGCAGCACCCAGAAATGAAATTGGGAAAAGTAAAAGGAATTTCTTAGACAGGAAAGCTTTCAAAAATCTTGTGTTGAAGAAGGTACATAAAGACCTTATGAAGAAGGCATCAGAAACCAATGTGAAGAAGACAGAAGGTGTTGTAATGAAGTGTAATAAAGTAATATTATTGAAAGTAAAACCTGGGTGTAAAGGAAACTCTTGAAAATTA
Source organism: Amazona ochrocephala (assembly GCA_039720435.1). Lineage (NCBI taxonomy): Eukaryota > Metazoa > Chordata > Aves > Psittaciformes > Psittacidae > Amazona > Amazona ochrocephala. Next base: position 73,304,301 of record CM077879.1, read on the forward strand.
GACCCAGAACTGTGGCAATTGTCTTTAATGATTTAATGCAGTCTTACCCTAATTCTAAAATATACAGAGATGCATCATGTGGTTGCTGTTCTGAGTATAGACAGAAGAAATGATGCTTCAAGAGCCACAAATGTTCCCTGAAAGCAAAACTGAGTAAGGATTGATCACAGCAGCAAAGGTGTTATGGCTGCCCCTCACTCAACTCCAAGAAGTCATTGGAAACATCCAAATTGGAGTTAGTGATTCAGGTGAAAAAAGAAATTGCATAAGGCGTCTCCTCCCCACCTTCTCCACCACTCATATTGATTATAGAGTTGTAGAAAAAGTACATCACCCTGGCCCAACTGCCAGCACAAAAATAAATACATCAATAAAAAAAAAATCTTCAGTGAATAACAACTAAAATCCCACCACTGAATGATCAGAAAAGATGTCTACCATGAGCTGATGTATGGAAGATTCTCCACTATGCCAAGTCAATATGAGGTGTAAAATTGTTTTAACTTGGATTTCTTGCCCTGAAATAAATTATACATGCTATATCCAAAGAATGCTTTCTGCTAGGATTGAGAGACTAATGAAATAATCAAAGGTCAGAGAGGTAAATTGGTATCTTATACAGAATACAACATACTTTTTGCTTCTTCTTAGTAATATTTTGAAGCTCTATTTCAGAAATTTTTGAAAGTATGTACATATTTATGGTAAAAGTATACTTTTATAGATATTTATTGATTTAAAGGGTAACTCTTAGGAGCCAATGGACTTCAGAAAGAAAGAAAATGAGCCTTTATTTTTTCCTTAAGTATGCTGAACCATCACTGGCATTGCTACAAAGAATTTTGCTTTAAAAAAAATGTTTCCCTAGAATTTGTATGAATTTATCTGGAAGCTTTCATAAAGAACAAACAGAATGCAAGTCTGAGGCAAAATAAATAACCTCCTTATCATCTGCAGAGTTATACGGAAGACCTTTTGAAGGAGATCACTGCATTATATATGACTATTCTATTTTACGTATTTTCTACAAGCATTCAATTTTACCTAATGATTCAATTCAATCTCCGGGTCAAGCTGATGCTAAATCTATTCTGACTCAGTGCAAAGAAAGACAAAGCAAAAATCCCCTGCTCTTCAGCTCCAGTAGGGCTAGAGAAGTTTTGAAGTTCAAAAGTCACTGTGTTTCTTGCGATGGGGTAATATAACTAGGAGAAATAAAGTAATGAACTCATATGTGCCATTATGAGAGGTAATGTTTTCCAAAAGATCATCAGATTTGGACTATTACTTGTAAAGGAAGAGTATAAGAGGAAGTAATTTTGGTGTCAAAACAGTTGACACAAGGGAAAAAATGATAATGTTCAAGAAATGTAATGAATGGTAAATGGTTGCTTGCCTTTGTTAGTATTAAGGGAAAAATCCGTATTTTCAGAGAAATTAAGCAGCTAGCAAGAGGAATGAAACAAAACACATGCTAGAGAGGAAAAGAGAGTAAAGGAAACTGCAGATTGAGAAATGGGTAAAAAAAGCAGAAACCCTAATTTCTTGGTTACAAAATGGCATTCAATTTAATTTTCTACTTTATTGAAGTTCTTGGTAGATATCTTGAATGTATGGCTGTATATGCCATACAGGACCCCTCTCATCTCATGACAGGGAAACTTAAGGATGATTAGGTGCCTTTAGTTCCCAGTGTAATCAGTATACAATTTAGAGAATATTTTTATGATGTGTGGGTGGGGAAAGAGTGCTAGTTTTGCTAGTTTCACAAACTTAAAGTCATGATGGTTCACATCAGTGGTAGATTTTTCTCTCATGAGCTGTACCAGTGATATGCATTCAGACAAAAATGTTGGGTTGTTGTTCTTTTTTTTAATGCTGATATGTAAAAGCACCTGCTGCCTCTTGGGGATTTTTTGGTCTCATCTGCATTTTAGAAGCATTTGACAGCTCCTCGTGTTTGCCATGCAATTTTAGAGTATATAAATGAGTGTTCTCAGAAAACAAGAGGTTTCTTTGAGGTTCTCAGAAACCATGTTACCACATGAATACGATGCTGTTGCTGAGGTAATAACCCCTGCTGTGAATTTGGACTTCTGGGTTTAATTATTCACTAAGCATTTGTTTATGTTGGGCTATCCAACTGCAAATGAAAATCCTGTGATTTATACATTTTGCAGGCAGGAAATTCAATCCTACATCTTTCCTCTGGTGTGCCGTATGACATCTGGGGGACATGACTTGCTGCTGCAGAATTTTCTAATCGACCTTGCATAAAGGCGGTGGCCTGGGGACATGCACACCAAGGGAGCAGCACCGCTGTTTCCCCCCAACTCCAGCTGACCTCAGATTCATTTACCCTTTTCTTTAAAGGAAGATGTCAAGGAAATAATTTTCACAAGGGTAAAAAAGCTATTTTTATCTTATCAGATACTAAAATTATAATGCAGTGATACACAGTGTAATTAGTAACCTGTACTGTGACTTTGTTATCAAAATCTAAGATTTTAAGTTTGAATAGAATGTTTCTATTGGAAGGGACATGCAAAGGTCATTTAGTTCAAGTGCTTGACCACTTCAGAGCTGACCAAAAGTTAAAGCATATTGTTAAGGGCATTCTCCAAATGCCTCTTCAACATTGACAGAAAATTTAACAAATAGGCAAGTTATGAAATAAAATATAGTTAAGCAAGATTGACTAATGATGCATTTTTGCAGTGGGGTATGGATCCTTGTGTTTTCTGTTGATGTGCTTTAGCCAGGACCTTCCTTCTGTTTCTGCGCTCTTCCACTTCTAACATCCAGGGGATTTTTAGGCTTGTAATTGCTGTTTAGCTTCTGCTATCAGATTGCAAACTCTCTCATCCTTGACAGCCTTGGGTTTTCCTTCTTGTGTTTAGTGGTTTTTGTCCCACTTTTTGCTTCTTTCTGCTTCCTTGGGGGCTGTTCAGCTGCCTCACTCTTGTTTCTATCAACAGGGAGCGGGAATGAATATGGGACCTGCATTCTTTATCTGAGAGTCCCCTTTTCCTTCTTGTTTTGTGGCTGGCAGCTATCTGGCTATCTTAGTCTGAGACTCAGAGTGCAACAGCATCATCCTGTTCCTGCAGCCCAGAGTAGTGAGTTTCTATATGCATGTCGAGACATAAATTTATGTCTTTAGGGGATACCAAAATTAATTTGGCTATTGTATTTTGAGTGGAGGAGGCTCATGTTCACTGCAGGGGATGACAAATTGAAGGAACATAGCTGTCCTAATTTGTCCCAGACTTCCTTGCCTGCTCAGTGTCTCTCACAGCTATATTTGTTCTGTTTGGAGGATTTTCAGTTTCCTATGTTTTCTTTCAATTTTCATCTAATTGCTAAAACTACTTTCTAATTCCTCCGCCTCCCCGTTTTTAACTGAATTCTTATACTATTCTTTATGGATTATTAGAAATAAAAAAATACTGGTTTTCTCTTGATTCCTCTTCTACTTTTCCTCTTAGCCCTTCTTTCTCTCCACTGCCACCATGAAGTCTCTTGTTTTCTGAAAGGAATTAGGCCAATGACTAACATGTACTCTGTGTAATTTAAGTGTGCATATTACAAATTACCTTTCCTTCCAGCACTGAACAGCTTTTTTCCTTTCTGTTTCTTTCAAAAAGCTCAAGAAATGGTGATTAAGTCAAAGGAGAGAATATATGACAATGCTGGAAGCCGGTCCTGTACCCTGAGACAGTATAAAGGAAGGTTTATATTAGGAAGCAGGATATTGAAGGAAAAGCTTGCTACAAAGGTAAAGCACCGTGGCGGTAGTTGAAGCTGTGGAATATATTCATAAGATGAACACTGAAACATGGGAATTTATGTTTTGAAAGTTTTTGTTATAGAGAAAACAAATGACTTTCAGTTTAGACTACTAAAAATGTATGAAACCAATTATATATGAAAAGGTAATAACAGCATGAAAATGTGAGAACACATTGCTACTGTGCCTGTTATGCTGAGGAAGCAAAATTTTTCTGCTTAATGATAGGCCTTGTCACTTCAAACAAAAGGGTGTAGGTGATTTAAACTCTGAAGAGGTTTTCTTGCTTGTTTAGTCACATCTATTTCACATTACTGTTTTACAAACAGGATCAACTTTGAAATAAGTTTTTACAAGAGCCATTTTCAAAGCACTCAAGATATCATCTGTCTACTGAAGTTGATGTCCAAGCTCCTTGAGGATTAGGAACAGGCTCAAAAAAACAAAACTAAAATAAAACAAAAATCAGAGCTTCTTTCCAGAGCCATTATTGACTGTTTCATTGTTTATTTTGTGCTAATTGATCCAGTCACAATATAATGCACAAAATCAATCTGTCGGATTGTGTAAGAGCTTGGCAAATATTTACTAGTTTGGTTTTATAGAACCATAGGACAGTTTGGGTTGGAAAGGACCGTAAGATCATCCAGTTCCAACCCCCTGCCACGGGCAGGGACAATTCCCACTAAACCATGCCACCCAAGGCTCTGTCCAACCTGGCCTTGAACACTGCCAGGGATGGAGCATTCACAACTTACTTGGGAATAAGCCAGAAGAGCTTCTTGAAGCCACAACATTGTATTATTTCACTACAGTAAAGAATCCTGCTCACACAGCTGAAGATGACGTTTGGTAGTTGAGACTGCTGAAATTAAAAAAAGTAGTCTCAGGTGGACCAAAACATTTTTACAAGTTCATGTTCACCATGGAAAACTATTGGGTTGAGAATGCAAATGGTAAAAAACCTAAAAGGTTCAACTCTTTCAACGGGCTACTTTAATTATTTTTTTATAGTCTAGGAAAGCCACTTCAAATGAGTAAATACTACTTAGGATGGAATATTTTTTTTCTACTTATCATTGAATGCATTTTTAAATTTTATTAAAAAATTAAAACCTTAAATCTTAGATCTAAACATGCCATTTCAAGTTTCTTTTTACAAAATATTACGCATGGCAAAAATCATGCATTTTGTCCAATTTAATAATTAAATAACTGTGCATTTCTAAGGAAAGACGCCTATGTGTTGTTTAGCATTAAAGAACAAAGGTAAGAAAAAGCCTGCAACTATGGTGGTATTTATAGATGATTTTTCTTTTTTTTTCTTTTTTTTAAATTTTTAACATTTAAATCGGAGTTTATGTGCCTAGTTGCTAGTTGCTCTTATGCACTAAAGATTCCTGAAGATTTTTAGGGATGTTTTTAGTGTCAGTCTTCACACAAGTCAAAAATTGAACAACTACGGTCAATTTTCTTTGCAATGGACAACGTACAAATATCCTCAGTCATATCCACATTTAAAAAAATTGAGTAAAATGGTGTTTACTGCTAACTCTTTCTCTGCAGATGAAAGAAAATGCATTACTTATAGCCTGAACTGTGTAACAGGTACAATTTTCAGGATATCTGTATTCTGTCCTCTCTGTTTTATAGTTTCATGTTGCTATTCTCCACATCCAGATGAAGGCTCTGAAACAGAATAAATGAAAGAGGAAGAAAAAGGCAAACTGGGTGTTTCCATTCCTTTTCATTTGTCCTTAAAAAGGGATGATACTAATGGCAAGTGGGATTGAACATCAGTGTGAATAAAAGATATGTAGGATTAGTGTCAGTCATTGTATTAGCAGTTTAGGTTGGGTATGAAGCCTCAGAGCTGAGAACGTAAGACAAACTGAACAGTAGGAATAAAGCTGAAGTGCCACAAGGGAAATTGTTTAGACCAGCCAGTATGCTACTGTACCCTAAGCTTTAATCTTGCACAAGGGGTACAAACAACAGTGGATCTTAATATTCACTCAGCCCTTTTTTGATAGTGATGTTTTCATAGGAAAACTGAATGGTATTGCTCAGTCATTGCAGCTTGTTAGGCAACAGCATCACATCTGGAAAGCTGCCTCTTGCAGTCAGTGTTTGCAGTTAGCCCACTTGCTCCAAGTGTTTGAAGCCTTTGCCAATATGATGTTGAAAGCCACCAAAGTGTATGTCCTATACTCATATCCTGGTGAAGATACTAAAATGTCTCAATCCACCAAATACCTACTGCTTATGAACAGAGTGGCAGCAACTGAACTGGGCATGGAGGCAGTGTGGACCTTGTAACATGTTAGTTTCACACTGAATAATATTGCTTAAGTTTCTGTGAAGCCTTATGAAGAGAAACAGTGTAGGAGAATGCAATTAATGAACATCAAGATTTCAATAATTGATAGATGAAGTGGTAGCAGTTTTAAATGCAAAATGATGGCTCATTTTCAAGATGCCACTAATTGTAAATCAAGTTCTGAGATGTTCTGTTGGAACTGTACCTGTGGATGAGCATCATTATTGTTTTCAATTTGCCATTTTAATTTTGATGGGAAAAATATATCATAAAACTTTGATTTTTAATTTATCTTTATTACTCCATATTTATTGTCACATTCCTCATTTTAACTTGAGCATCCTATGAGAGAATTTTCATTTTAATGGTTATTAAGTAAAAGAGATTAAATCAACCTTAAGAATGTATTTTACTTAATTTTGATCCTGGCTTATTGCTCAGGATATATTTATAAAGATATGCATGATTATATGAAAGGATTCATTAGGAGTTATGCTACCAAGGAAATGACTTAGTGAACCTCATCTTCAATACATATTTGCTTTAAAATATTACCAAACGGGCTGGAGGGCCCAAATATGAGACAACTCAAGAAGGAACTTTTCTGAAGAGTAATGCAAATATTGTGAACATTGTTTTTAAAAATACCAAAAAAATAAGACTACTCTTCACTGAGACTTAGACTTTCATTCACAACAAGCTGTGAATTCTCGGAAGGAATAAGAATTGCACTTTTCAGGCTAGGCATTGGTGACTAATGCTGTGATACTGATTACCATTTTTAGCCAGCAAAAAAAGGACACTTTTCACTTAAATAAGCTGAACCTCTTATACTGAATATCTGAATATGTCTGAACCACACTTTGTTGACTTAAAATAACCTTTTATCTAACATGAAGAGTTTCCTGTATGTAGGCTGATATTTAGCATCCAATTGAGAACTTAAGTGGCTCACGGACAAATTCAAAAAAGAAGGGAATTTGCAGACTTGAAACTAGGTTTTCCTTAAGTTTGGGTTTTGGTGTTTTGTTTTTGGTTTTGTTTTTTTTTTTTTGAGTCTGAGAAGCAGGAGAGAGGAAAACACATACATAGCAGAAAATTCAATAGTAGACGGTATATAGGAGCCAGTGAAAGGGAACATGACCATTTTTAGATATGCTATTACTTCCTTAGATTCTGCTGACAAATGTAATATATTTATGAAGATGTGTTTGAGCACATGATTATGATCCCAGTTTACTGTTGGCATAAACTCTGGTCTAAAAAGGTGTTAAAGATTAGTCAACACTTGATATATACATACAGATTCTTATATTTTTAAGCATCACACCCCCTACAACACCCATGAGTAATGCACTGTGAAAAGACCCAACTAAACAAACATTTCTTTCAGCTAGTTTTCACAGAACCTGCTGCTTGCGGTTATTGCATAGAACACTGAATTTAATCGGTATAAAAGGAGGTATCAACATGGCAGCCACGTAAGCAAACTTACTCGATAGCAGGTGTATGAATTCCATGTTTCCTAGCAGATGAAGATACTTCACGAATGACATAATCAGTGACAAAATTTTATCAGCAGGACAGTTATTTGATGATGTGAACATAAACCAAACTAAACTGTTGAAAATACAATACTGCATATCCCAAAACGAGTGAGGGACAGGATTTCAAGCAGTAGGAAAAAGAGTTTTGCCTGTCTGACACAAAATGTGCTGAAGGTTTTTGTTCTAAAGCCGAGCACAGAGATTTCATAATGAAACTGCCAGCTCATCTTATATTATACAGTATTCAAACTATATCCCTGCACAATATTTTATTGTGTAAACTCATTAACAATTTGCTTCACATGATATTTTGCTTCCCGTACTTTTAAAGGAGTAATCCGTATAATGTTTTTTATGCTGGTTTATTTTAACACCAGCTGCACAGAACTGCAAGGGGTCATCAAACTCTTGATTCTGCTATCTCAGACAGCAGTATCACCCCATCTTTTTCATAAACAGATCAAATTTCCTCTGAATATTATTCAGTCCTGACTAGGAACTTCACTTTTTTAGAAGTTAGAGACATTCGTCTTGCGGTCAATTGTCCCCATCTTATTCTTTTTTCCCCCAAGGTGATTTTTCTGATTTGAGAAGTATTTCTTCCTCATGGCACTTCAGTCTCCTAAATTATTTACAAAGAACAAACATATGCCTTCACAGACCTTGTTTGGAAAGGTAAACATGATAAAAAAATATTTTTAAGGCTCATCAGCATTGCTATTTCAGGCTTGAGTTTTATGAACCTCTATAGATAAACCTATGCTGAATATTTAAAGCTGGGTTGCAGGTTCATGCAACTGAAGGAACATCCTGAAAGCAGCCATTTCTTGTGCAGATAAGGCTACAATAAAACAGATTTTTGGTGACATAATTTCAATTTGGCAACTTGGATAAAACAATAATTGTTCTGTGTTATTTGAACTTTGAGACATACAGATTGACACAGCTGTTACACATCTTTTCATCTGGTAGGTACTGTTTCTCTGTCCTTTGACTGAAACATAACTGACTATAAAGGTGTTTGCAGTTCCCTTCAGTGTAGATTGATCTGTGGCTTGTAATTATTATGGTTAATGACAGGATTTGGTATGCTATGGTTTGTGGAGTTGATCTCTACTTCAAAGTTGGTGTGGTTCTGTCATGAAGAAATTATTATTGGCTTAAGGGCTCCGAGTCATATCACTGAGATAATACCTTTGTAGTAATAAATTGTAATAATGGAATTTATGAATGAGTTAGTGATGAAGTGAAACCAAACTTGACAATAAGTAGATAAACAATTCAAGCTTTCATTGCCTCATTTTACTTGGTCCTCTCTTGGGAGAACTAAAAAAGAAGACATTGAAAGTGCTATTTGGGGAGATTTTTTGTAGTCTATCCCTTGATCAGTGGCATATTTTATGCTTGATTCACAAAGATGCTCCCACTCCAATGCCTGTGGAGAGGTGAGAAACGTCTTCCTTTTCCTTAACTATGCAATGTCATTATGTGCTCACTTTGCTGGCCGCATTATGTCCCCTGTGGCTACTGGCAATTGTATGCCAGATGTATGTCAATAGCAACTATTGGAGCACTCTTGGGGTTGTACTTCTTCCTTTCATTAGTCAGCTACTGCCATTTTTCACCCTTCCAAAAATCCCTTAAAATATATTACTTGTGGTTGAGACATAAATCTTTTGTTAAGAGATCAGTGAGTCATCTGTCCCATGGCCCTCATTGCCACCTATTACACAATTGTAATAAAGCTTTCTCCACTTAGATTCACAAGTCTTCTACCTCAGTTGTTGCAGTATAGCCAAGCTGTGTCTAGAGCAGCTGGATGATGCTGTAGTAGTCAGACAATGCAAGACAATCACTGTCAAAGCCTGTTTGTTTTGCATGGAAACTTAATGAGACCACAATCAGTCACTGAGTTTCAGCTCAGAGGTCAATAGCCAAACCATGGGGCAGGGATGAACAGCTGAGTTACGACAGCCCCTTTGCTCCCGATTTTGCAAACACTTATATTCATTATAAATCAAGTTTCTGTTGATTCACTCATTAGCACTGAAATACTTTTCAACCTACGTTAATATTTTAGGGTCGCAGGTTCCTTGGCTAACCTGAAAATGGAATTTCAGCCTGTGAAGTAGTTTTACAGGTAGATAGTATAGATAGAAAGTATGTCTGAAATTTGCCTTTGGGGAAAAATACTGTCATTTTACCTTTGCTATCTTCACAGAGTTCATGTAGGACAATGTAAGGAGGAAATTTGCTAGCTCTCCATTCTAAGATAGAGAAGGATTGACTCAGTCTGCACTTGTTCTAAATTCAAGGCAGTTTACCGCCCATTTCCTATTTATAAAATATAGACATTCAAATTCACTAAGGATAAATTAAGTTGTGATGGACTCAATGCATTACTGAATTGTATTTTAAAAAAGGCTCTAATGATTGTTCAGTGCCAAAAAGATCGCTCAACAGCTTCTCATGAATTTGCCCTGCAAAAGAAATTAAAATATTTAATTTTCAGAACTATTTTGAAGGTATTTAAAAAAGAAGCATTTTTATTGATTGATATTTTAAAAGAAAATTTATATTATTATTATCATGTAATGAAATAATTTAGTAATGTACAATGTAACTCCCAACACACATTTGGAAGAGAGAAGAGAGGTGAAAGCTGATCATATTGAGGCAATGTGTAGTGCAAGACCGTCTTGCTTAAGGTGTCTCTAAGACCTACTTTTCTAAAGAGTTGATTTCATGGCTTTCTTTGAAAGATTGAAAACATATGCAAACCTCCATATATATTGAGCTAAGTTCTGCTAATTGGAGATTAAAAAATTACAAATTTTTCTGGTTTCCTAGAATAGATTGAAAGTAATTCTTCATGTAGAAATAGCAGGATGAACAAAGGTTATATCCCAGAAGAACCTCCTTTTCTTGCTGCTATAAATATAACTTAAAAAGCATTAAGCAATTACAATTATTTATAGTTACACATTGAGCTATGTAAGGCAAAGAATTGTTACTATTACTAATATGAAGTTATCCAACTCTGTATTAGAGAAATTAATATTGGCTCTCCAAGATTAAGATTGTTATTTGAGTTTTGCTTATGGAAAGCTCACGGCTCATCTCTTGTCTTTGAATCTTGTAAGAGCTGGTATTTTTTTTCTCTTATGCCAGCTCAATGTTGTTATGATAATGCATTGTATATGATTTTTTACTCTGATATTGCTAAGTTATAACTTACATTGGTCAGCCAAATGAATTTCTGAAGCTGTACTGCCTAATAAGTTAAGAATTTAAAACTTAGGGTTAAATAAAAACTTCAGGCTCAAAAATAAAGGCCAACATGTGAAGTATGTGAGTAGAAAAAAAGCTTCATCTCTTCATTTTCTACTGTTTGGCATTAAAATTATTCTTTGAAACCTGGGCACCATCAAAACCACAAAAAACCTAGTAGGACTCCTTTTGACTCCAAGTATTTGCTGGAAATGGGTTACTTAAAAATTACTATTTCAGTATGTGTAGCATTCCAGAATTCTAAGATTTTTTCCCAATTTTTAAGGCTTCTATTCTTGACATCCTTGAAATGATGCTCATTAAAAACATGCATATTACTAAAGGGTTGAAGTATTCATGAATGAAATTCATCAAAATGACCAAGCTTTTCTTTTACTTGCAAACTAAATGCCTTAGCTCCAGAAGGTAAATACAGTATTTTGGAGGGGTGGAGTCACTAGTGAGCTCAGCTTTGTCTTGGTAATTAATTTTGCTTTTCTAGCAATTATTTATTTACCCTTGAATCTGAGATTATTTTGCCTGCAAGCTGCAGTGAAATCATTAGTACTGGACATGCTGCCTTATGCTACGTGTCTTAAACACTGAAGTCTCCCTAGCTAATAAAAAATGGGATACCAGGACTGAAGTCCTAGCAAAATTGATGAGTCTTTTGCTTCAAAATGGACATTGAAATAATTGTGTCCTTACTATGACTTTGAGCATAACTTGTAAAGGGAACTTCCATAATGTTTTCCATAGTGTTTTTAGGATTGCGTTGCATTCCTTGAATTTGTACTGTAGCTGGAGTTTATAGAAGCTACAGAATAAGGGTTGAGCTCTTCATCATAACACTTGTTTTTATAATTGTCAGCTTCTTTTAGAGTGTGTAGAAGGCATCAAAAGATTCTTATTAGTGTAGATTTAAAAATATCAAGCATAAAAATGGAGTTTGGATTTTGCTTAATGCTAACGACTACACTTAGCCTTTAGTTAGTATCCTAACAAGTATACTTAGCCTTTAATGCCATGGTCAAAAAGGAGTGGACAAACTGAACAACTTTAAATAAAAGGTACTGGAAAAGTTAAAATAGTTGTTGCTTGCACATCTTTGTGACAAAAAAGGCAGTGTAATCCAAAATAGTATTCATCGTAACTAGTCATGTCCATAGTCGCGATCAAGAAAAGGCACCAGATCAGATAGAAAATCTTGTAGAAAATATGCAAAATATGTAGTAAGTCTTATTGAGTTCAATGTTTACATGTTTTCAGTATATTTATGTGTATTAGAAATGGTGATAGGTTATTAGTAGTTTAAGAAAATATGTACAGCATAATACACATAGTGAGGGGATCTGGGAACAGAGGCACTACCATTTTTATAAAGCCACATGTCAGTACTGGAGATCCACAAGCTGGGAAATACATCCCAACTTAAACAGGCAAATCCTGTGCAAAAAAAAACCAAACACCAAAACAAAACAAAAAAATTCTGTGAGTTTTTTCTTTTTAGCCTTGGTTTTGCAACTCAAGAAACAGCATGAATTCTGCAGTTACATGCATTTTGGGAAGACATGACATACTAATCAGCAGAACTTCAGACATGATAAGAAGAAATAATTATTGAATCTCTCTGTAGATGTAACACCTTTCTTCCCTAAAAAAACATAAAAGAAAATTAAAGCTTTGGTTTTCTGGAGTGTGATTCTCCACATAGCAAAAATTTTGAAAAACAGTACACTTGGTAAATATTCTGTTCTATTACAGTCTGTCCTTGAGAAAGCTCAGCTTAATAAATATGCAAGGAAATAGACAACAATAAGGAGAACTGATATGAGAGTAGGAACAGATGAAATGTAGGCTGCCAGTGCTTGGATTTTGGTCAAAACGCTAGCTGAGATGGAGCCCTGTATCCAGTGAAACAATCTGCAGCTCATTTATTTTTCTCTTTCTTATTTTATCAGAAACATTATCAGAGTTTGACCCCCAAACAGTAAGAATATTATTGATCTTCTTTTATTAATGGGTTCGCTGAGGTTCATATATCAGAAATACATATAGTCTGTCAGTTGTTCTACACAGACTTTACATACAGGGGTAACACAATAATATTTTTCCTAGACAGTTTGATGGGATGTCAGACTGCTGTGTGGTTTTGAGCATATTTGATAAGTTTAAGTGTCATTGATCTAGGAGTAAAAATGAACTCTCTGTACTGGTCTTTTATGCGCTCTGAAATAAGACCTTAAAAGTTGAACAGAATAAAGAGATTGATGGCTTTTGGGTCACTGTTGTCTCTTATTATGTGCAATTAAGGAGGTCACAATAAAGGAAAACTGGAAGAGGTCCTAGCCTTTCCTGAGTTCAGATATAGCTGTGACCAAGTCACTGTGCAGGGCATTTTAAAGGGGAATTCTATCACAAAAATGAGATGTAATTCAAAACTATTAATTGATGCTTTTACCTTGAAAATGAAGATTATGTCTGATTGCAGATAAGAGAGGAAGGTGAACACAATGCAGAACCAAGGAAATCTCAGACTGCAGGATGTTTTTAGAAAGGCTTCATAGCCTGGAATAAATACATATTTTCAGAAGAATAAAGGTGAATTTCCACTGGGAAACGCTTGTAGATGGAAAATATTCTAGCTATGTGAAGAAGTTGTGTAGATTTGGGAAGAAAACCAAATAAAAAGTTGATCCTTCAAGAGAATCTTGCCTTTAGGAAGGGCAGATTTTATGAGATCAGGAGGTATTTGTGCAACTGCATAACTAGAATTTTGCCTACAGATCTTGCAGGTCACAGGACTGTATAAATCAACCTGAAGAATTTCTTGCTATTCAATATGAAGGATTTTCTTACTCCAGAGCATATTTGCAAGTAAATTCTGTGAAAAGGGTTTGTTTATACCAGTTATGGATATGAGCAAGTGATTATCTCCCTCTACACTAAAGCATTGTTAAAATGTGCTGCAGATTCAGTTTGTGGCTCCCAGCTTCTAAACTAAGTAAATTTTCAAAAATTTAGCTAGTGAGAAGGAAACCAAAATTCACTTCTAATTTCCACAAAAAGAGACCCTTCTTTCTGGATATTTCTTTATTTGAACATGAAAGTGTTGCAATGACACAGATACTTGTTAGAACTTGGAAATATCAAACACTTGGTTTTTTTAAGCTGATTAATATCTTTTAGAAGCAATGTAAAAATTTAGTCTTTAAGACAACATGTGCATCTGAAAATAGTGTCTGTTAAGCTTATCCCATTTTCTTGCAATGTGTCGTCTTGAAATAAAAATCTTCCTGGAAACGTATGATAAACTTGCAATCACTGCTTCAGATTGGTCAAAGCACCTTTGAGGTGATTATCCCACTGTATTTATCATTGGTGTGACTTCACCTTCCATACTATGTGCAGTTCTGGGCCCTACAATTTAAGAAGGCCCTTCAATGCATCCAGAGAAGGGCAGCAAAGCTGGTGAAAGAGCTGGAAGGGATGTTGTATGAGGAGTGGCTAATATTCTGCAGATTAACAGTCATTATTAAATTAGTGGGAAACGCTGTTTCACCCGTCTCACACAGGGGAAACTCCCCCAGAAGAAAGTGATTTGGAATTCCTGTTGATATTCTGATGAGCCTCACCCCTTTCTACAAGGCAGTCATAGAAGATGAGCACTGGCTACCTTCACAGTAAATGTGAGGTGCGAGTCATGATACTAGTAAAAAGAGACAAAGAAACTTCTTGGTTTGTTTGGTGTTTTGTTTAGTTTTGGTTTGTTTTTGTTGTTGTTGTTGTTGTTTTTGTTTGTTGGGTTTTTTTAGCTCTAGCTGTAAATCATAATTGGTCTGTCCTGTTTGCTGGTGAGAGGTGTCTATAAATTGAGAGGGAGATAATTTAGAGAAAATTTTCCTTGAGTTTTTCTGTTGAATCTTTTGATTAGATTCTTCTTTAGCACGGTTTGCTTTAAAAATTTCTTTTCTAGGATCCTGATTTTTTCTGTGCTGTGTATAGGAAACATATGTGGTGAATGAATGTGAAAATAATTGGTCCTACTAAGTGTATTTCTGCTTCTAGAATAATTTCTCTATCAAGATTAGCATGGCTTTTAATGATTCGTCAGTTTCAGTGTGTGCTTTTTACTTCACGACTTCATCTTATATATGTTTTGCTGGTAAACTTCACAGAAAGCTGCCTTTCTTTGCTTTTATTTTCACCCAGAGATTTTAAAATAGTGATTTTCCTTCACACTTCCATGGCTACCTTGGAGGAGGGGATGCATCCTGAGCATACACATGTATGCTCATGTCAAAGAAGAGCAGTCACTCTTCTTTGTTTATCTCGTGGGCTATGCTTTCCTCCACTAACATTTCAATTGCTTATTTTTACAGCACAGTAAGATTTGCTGGGGTTTTGTGTTACTTTCCCAAACGGAACCTTTCAATTCACTGGAACAGAGATACCGTACAGCCTTGTATGTACTTCTTTTTATTTCATTTCTTTCAGATTTGCCTTTTTTTTTTTTCCTTGACATTCTCTACTAAGACCCTAAATTACCTGCCTGCTGAATCTCAGTTGGTGCCCACTATTCTCCTTTCTAGTGATACATCTTTCTTTTTGATTTTCTTGTGTACTAGCTGCTTTTCTTTCTGCTTCTTCCTGTCTCCTTGCTGAGCACCTCATTCTTTCTTGCTAATTTAAACCCATTTTGCCCAGTCCCATTAGCTTTCCTTCTCACCAAATTGGTGGCCATGCTTCTTAAAAGGAATTCCTCAACTGTTTGAAGCCTCTGCTTTGTGTTTCTAAGCCCCCTACCTTTCAGGTGCTGATTTATCACCACAGTTCTGGGAGTTTTGTTTTTTATTCAGCCTAGACTGTGCTAATGAATCATATATGACATTAAGGAGATTAGATTGAACTTTATTGTGTTGTACTTTGAGAATTACAAACAACAAATTCCTCTTGTGTATTTCTAGGTCTGGGATTTAATGAAGCAGCAGGACTGTATTATGGAATCATGCTTGTGCCAGCTTCTGGATGAGTGTGAGCAGTCTATCCTTGCAGCCTATCCTTTTGCCTGGTTGTCTAGGGTTGTTCTTCTGCATTGACTTCCCACATCTGCTTTGTCATGAGATGATTTAACTAAAGATCACAAATACTGTCTAAGCAGAAGGGGTGAGCTGAGGTTGCACTGGCAACCTTGATATCCCCTCAACCCCTCATTTTCTAGCTTGAGAAACTTTTGCTTTGTAATTCTGTGAATGTTATTTTAATGTAATTTGTGCCTTATATATTATAGATAAGTCTGACTAATAAGCAGTTTGAAATAATATATGTAGATTCTTCTATTTTATATTAGTTTCTGTAAGTCAGCAGAGTAGAGTTCATTAACTTGATATGGATCTTTTTCAGTCTGTAACTATTCACCAAAGAATGGATTTAGGAGTATATTTATACAGTAAATGCACTGATACTGCTTACTCTAATATAAAGTTCAACTTTTTAACACTTATTACATATACACACATTTGGCTCCTTTGGAAAGGGACTTGTAATCCAATCTTCTTCTCATTTCAGCAGAATTCTTACTTCTAAGTTAACATAGTTAAATAGCCCTGTTGTAAGGATTAAAAAAAAAGTATGTATTTATTTGTGCAGTACTTAAACATTTTGCTCAAGTATACCTTATTAAAAAGAGTAACCATTACCATAATACTATAAATAGCGGACACTATTGAGTTGAAGTTTGCGAGGGGAGAGGGGGTGTTGGTTGTTTGATTTTTTTTTTTTTTTTATGGTAGGGAAATATTCAGATAGAAACTGTGTAGTGAATTCATTCAAAAACCTGTTTCATAGAGTGCTATAACGATGTTGAATGCAGTTCTTGCTTTTCTAAAAGTGATAACGCAGCATGCAATATATAACCAACTAATGGAGATTTGCCACTGAAGTAACTCAATCAAAACCATAATTTAGCTTGAAACTCCCCTGGAAACAGCTATGACTTTTGTATCTGTCCCAATTAAATACAGTGTGATGATGATTGCATATATGTTACTGAGAGAGTTGAGAGAATTTCTGACAAAGATTTGCTGGAGATGCTAATGAAAAAGTGCAAACTTTGAATCTTCTGATTTTAAGATGAAGTCTCCTCTGTTTGAGATGCTTTTAATTTGAAATATCTTTAAAACATCAAAACATCATAAGGCAGAGTGGGGTGCGTATGTGTGGTTTTTTTTTTTTTTTCTTTTTTTTTTTAGATTTGTGATTTTAATTTTAGAACAATTATCTTAAGCACATCAATTCAGTAACTGTACCACCATCAACTGTCTCTGGAAAGTTTCCAAACTTGTATCGGTGTGTCTCATAAAGCAGAAAGAACATCTGCCTTATGTAAGACAAGTATGTTTACCTTAACAGAACTGGCAATCTTTTGAACTGCACCAAGAATCCTTGGCCTGGAGCCAAATGGTTATTAAAAGGTGCTTTTTTATTTTTATTTTAACTTTCTTTTTTTCCTTCCCCCTAAAAGTGCTTGTGACATCCACCTTACCCTCTGCAGCAAGGTTCTTCATATTCGCAAATAGGTCAGTTGGTTTAACAAGATAGCTATACAGCAAGAAAACTCCATATGTCTTACAGTGCTGGCATCTTTACAGAAAGCCACGAAACTAGTGCAGGTTTTGTGACAGTTCACATCTCAGCTATTCCCAGGAGCCCCTCTCCTGGCTTTGAAATGACTTACTAACCTTGTTTAAGCTCACCTTCAGAGGGGGAGTGTGCATCAACTGATACCAGCCTGAGCTGGCTGAAAATATGCTAAACTTCTAGCATACATTTCCAAGCATTAGATGTCACCCACAACAAAGCTATCAGAAATGCAGCTTCCTGTAGTGCACCAAAAGCCCCTATAGAGGTTCCCTGGACAAAATCAGATAGCTGCTAGCATGAGCTTCTATAAATAATTTATAAAGGTAAGAAGTGTCCACTTACCAGCAGCAGAATAGTATCTCAGAAACAAAGGCTGCATTTCTGATCTTTCAGCCCTTATCCTTAAGGAATAACTAAAAAAAAATTAAGTATATTCATAGCTAACATTCACAGCTGTACTTGACATTAAAAATCATTGAGATCGTGGCTTCCCGGTATTGAGTCTTTTTTCTCCAGGTGGCACCTCTGCCTGACCTCTCTGTCCCATCAGACCTACTGAACCTATTACTGCTTTGCTTGCTGACATTACCCTCTGCTCTGCTGGTAATAACCATAATTTTCTTTCAAATTGGCTAAGTAATTAACATAATTACTTTTCACCTCGAGTTTATTGCTTTTGCTTTACATCTAAAGGGGGACTTGTATGCCCAAAAAGCTTGCCTATAGTTTCTTTGCATAACTATCACAGAGTAAGTCTAATAAAAAAGGAAAGAAAAAGTCCTCACAAAGCTTCACTCTCTCTGAAGCAGAGATGTTCAGACAAAACTAGCTATTAAAGTCCACTTCTATCAAGTAGTATTTCATATCTTTGAAAATTCATCACTGTTTCACTCAATTCAGTTAAATACTTTGTACAAAATACAAATCACTTTCTGGTTGAAAAGATTTGATGACAAAAACACATTCAATGCTTCTAGGACAGATTGCAGTGACTTTATGATATTGCTACTGGTTTATGTCTTTTTTTTTGTTTACAAATTTAATAGCCTCCCATTACAACTGAAACGATCAAATATATTTTGGCAAAGTTTTGACAGGCTAAATAGACTTGTGATTTAAGAGCTATAGGCAGTCACACATTTATTTTAATTTTCTAATATTTTCTGTCAATTAGGATGATGTACATCTTTTTAAATGCATGGTTCTGAGCTCTGCTTACTCTGGTGTTAAGTTTATTTTCTGTATGTAGTCATCATGCTTATTATACTCAAAATCTTGTATGGACAGAAGAGGGAACTAGGAAATTGTGATTTCAGTTTATGATTTAACAATATAATAGTCTGATTTAGTAGTTATGATAATATACATTCATAATTCAAATTAACTTAGAAAATATTTAATAATAGAGTTTAAATTGCTTTTCAGGGGAAATTAAAAGATCCTTCCTAGAAATCCTCTTTTCTATGGTGGTGTGTTCACCCACCCTGGGTCCAAAGGCTGGTAACTTCAGCCTTCTTGAAGGAAGAAGGGAGAGGGGCTCAGGATTTGCCACAGGCTAAGGTCATCACTGGGAGGTGTTTGGTCCTGCCACCCTCCCTTTGCTGGAAGGAGATGCTGATAGTTCCTTCCTCTGCAGTCTTGGATCTGCTTGTCCTTTATGAGTTTTCTTAACACAGCTTGTGTCCTTGCTCTTGTCATTGGTTCCCAGTAGTTCACTTTTTGCTCTAAAGCTGGTTTTGCCTGAGCAGTGGGAGGCTGTACTTCTGTAGTGACCCGTGAATTACAGCTGCGAGTCCTGTCAGAAACCCTGCACCTCTGGTACCATCCTGTGCGCATGCTCTCTTCTGCACCTCATGCTATTCTAGAAACACACAGAACTCAATCCACCCTGGATAACTCCCCATTATCACTACAAACCAAAGGAAATCTGAAATAAATCTAGGCAATAGTAACCTGGCCACCAGACAATTGCTATCACATTTTTTTTTTCTCTTAAGGCTAAAATCAGCTCAACTTAGACAAGCTAGACAAGTCCTGGGACACTGAGCTGTCTGGTCAGTGGCTTTTAGTAATGGCAACATCATTTTCTTTATCATAAAGATGCTTGGAAAGTTCAACCAAACTAAAGCCAAATAAAACTGTGGTGATAAGGTGAGCTCCTATGAACATCCTGTATTGAAGGAAACAAACCAAAATCAAAAGGTACTTTCTCTTGTCTTCCATGCAGTTCACTGTGATGCTTGTCTCTAGTATCCTTTTAGTAGATGTGTGGATAGAAAATATTTTTTAAAAAGCACAAATCCACTTCAAAATAAGTATAGAAACCTATAAAGAACTCCTTTAGCAGTGATAAAATATCTGCCAGGAGTTTCAAACACTTATTTTGTGTAGTGAAATAAGTTGATAAATAGAAAAAAGAAGCAAAAAACAGACCAACAACTCCCTCTCCCTCCCCAGAAAAAGAAAACCCACACCCACCAGAACTTTCTGAAGAGATGTACGGCCATCAGTGGGCTAAAAGATAACAATTGATGAAAGAAGTTCACATTTTGCTATTAGTTCCTGTATGTAGCTCTCACCTGTTACGTGTCAGATGATGTTTAAACAGTCTTTGTGTCAAACTAGAGTGACCTTTAGCATGGTCTTTTACAGGAAATAGTCTTATTACTAGGTATGATACGTTTTGGTTTGTTTTGGGGCTTTGTGTGTTTGGGATTTTTTTTAAAGCAGCCATAGGATGAATGGGAATGAAAACAAGATTGTGGAAGCTTTAGTCTTTCACAGAAGATAATTCTTATATTTTTGCTAGCCCAAGGGCAATTGTGCTAGAGCTTAAATGGATCTTGGGAATGAGAACAGAAGTAGCTGTATGGCCGCAGTTAGAATATTTTAATTATTTTTCATCACCCTCAGCTAAAGTGCATTTGAAATAAACCTCCCTGAGATTTCGACAGAAAAATACTATTTGGTGCCTGTGAGTCTTCCATAACACTGCTAGTATCAAGCTTAGGGGAGACATGCTGTGCTGTTATTCTTTACCCTATGTCTCTTACCGTTAGTGTCTTAAAAGAATTTCTCTGGCAAAATAAACTGTAATTGCAACTGTTCAGTGCCCACCTGAGAAAATTACTTTCGCTATTAAAACTGAATGGATCGAAAAGGTTCAGCACATTTCTTTTGTACGAAAACATGCATCTAAACAAGACCAACAAAGTAACAGAACAAGCAGGCATAACATTACATAGTACATTTATATTTAAACCTGTCAGGTTTTGGTTTTTTGTTTTTTTTTGTTTTTTTTTTTTTTTTTTTTTTTATCTTTAAGCCTATTACCCTCCTCTCTTCTTATGTATTTTCTTTGTATCTCTCTCCTTCCTCCTTTTTGGTGGTGGTGTGTGATTTCCAGATTCCTTTAATGCCAGTTTAACATCAAAGAGTCAGAATCCATTATTATTTCCTTAATAAAGACCATGTTTTAAAGAGATCTCTGCATTACAAATTGAAGTCAGAATTTCACAGATGCCAAGATTCCTCAGCTTTCTGTGCCCTGGTTTTGAAAATCTTTTAAATGCCTATGTGGTTTGCCTTGGAGTATAAGTCTGTCGCTCAAAGGAGGATCTTAATATTGAGCATTCCTATTAGTTGCTGTTTCAAGGCCAGCTTTAATGAAGATGTTCATTTCATGGAGGTTTTAAATGGAAGTGCCATAGAAGTAAGAAAGCTTTTTTTCTAATATTTCAAAATATCAAGAAAGCAGCCAGGAACTGAAAGACTTAAACTGCTTTTATTTTATTTATTTATTTTTTTCCCCTCCAAGAAATGCAACCTTTCCCTGTGAAACTTTGTAGTTGGAAGCCCATTTAGAGTCGTGGTTTCAGCTAGTCCTTAATGATCAGTTGACACAGCTGAGGTAATAATGACTTCCAGAAAGAGATGCATTCAGGCTCTTTTCAGCTGGCAATGGGATAGCCCTTTTAACAAAGCAGAAATATTGCCACATAACATGCTGTCTGACTATGCAACAAACCACGCTTGCTCTAACTTACATTGCCAAAACAAGAGGTCAGGGCAGTGAAGGTGAAACAGCAGTATTTTGAGAATATCTGATTTAGCAAAGCCTAATGTTATCATACCATTATGGAAAGGGAAGATGGGTACAAAGGGCTCATTTCAGTTGCGGTTGATTCCTTTTCCCCTTCCTGAGGCAGAGAAAGATTGTGACTTCAAAGCGCCCCTGCACAGGGGCCGAAGGCAGATTTCAGTTCTGGTTTTGGTGCCAGAAGATGGCTGCCAGCTTGCTGTGGCTGGCCTGGGGGGAAGTACAGAGCAATGGCCCTGAGCTCAAACCCACACTGTGTGAAGACTTCAGTGGAAGCAATTTAATGTATGGTCTTATGCTGTGTTGTGCTGAGCCACAGAGTTGCTCCTGCTCTCTGACAAATCGATGCTTCCCATTGCGGTGGGAAGCAAGAGGAGGGGGCTGCAGAAACACAGGGCTAGCTTTCTGCTGTATTTGCCATCTGGGTAGTGTGGCGAGAGTTGTTGCTGCAGCATGTGTCACTTGTGCAGGATAAAACCTGTGTTTTGGGAAGCTGGGACTGGCTCAGAGCTGGGGTGGGGTGGGAAAGGATGGTGCATCTTCGCAGGGACAGGGCACAAAAAGGCACTGTACTGCTGTGCGGGCTGGCAGTGGCCTTCTCACAGGGCCCTATCACTGGCACAGTGAGTGTCCCATTGGATAACCACATTGTCTGGCTTGGTGGCTCGGGGTTTTGTTATGGTTATGTAGTCACTGTTTTGTTGAGGCTGAAACTGACACTGAAAGTTCTGGCTGCTAAACTCTGTGTCCTGGCTGGCAAGAGGCAAAGTCAGCCTGTTATTACCTGGCAATGAATTATGTATTGGCATCTTATTAAGGGTGAAAAACACCCCAATGATTGAATGCATAGTTTTTCCTTAGTCTATTAGTTACTGCGTCATAGTGTGAAATGTCAGGGTTTCTGTCCCTAAAAGGATCTTGAGCTAGTATTATTTCCATGCATAAACTGTGCCAGAAAATTACTCTGAAATAGTTTACGTAATTCTAGGCAAGTAGGAACCAGTTGTCAAAAATGTACGTGCCTGGTGCGACTTCAAGTTGCCCTAGGATGTCAGAAAAGTTTTCACATGGATGGGAAATATGACAAAGGACCTGAAAGGGTCCAGAAACATTGTGAAAAGGCACTGGAGTCCAGGCAGGGTGCCCAAGGGTGTCTGAGATGAAACCATGTACTGGCTTCTGTCACCTGAATCCCATCTTATGCGCAAATACAAACAAGACAGTATAAACACAAACGTTATTGTAAACTTATGTAAGTTCTGATGCAAAACAAGAAAAATTAATGTTCATTATTTTCTGATAAAAATACCAAAACACTGAGGGAATTTGCTGCTTGTAAAAGCACTACAAGACAAAGTCTTCACCACAATTTATTTTAGTAGCACAAGTTGCTTCTTACTGTTGACTCTAAAAAGCTATTATTTCCCAAATGTATACAAAATAAGTCCAAGCATGTTTACCTATAATACAACAAGGTGAACTTAATTACAGGAAGCTTCAGAAGTGTAGTGCTCATGTGCTGCTGACACAGCAGGGGTGGAGCGGTCTGAAGGGAAGTGGAGAGGGGAGGACAATCCCTGGGTGGGAACCACCTCCAGAACAAAAGCTGAAACTTCAAAGCAAGTGTAAATAAAAAAAAAAAAAAAAAAAAGAAAAAAACAACCCCTCTGTAACACTTCTAAAATGTTATAATAAATGAAGTGAAAATAACATGCCCATTTACATTTCTTTGTTCTTATTTAAGGTTTTACTTAATGTCAGGAGATTGCTAAAGTTTCAGCATCAGCGTTTGCATTCATCACCCTTGACAAGATTTAGGGAAAAGAAAACAAAGGCACTTTGTATTTTATAAATTACCTGTATTCATGTGTAAGTTACATAAGGGGGAGTTGACAGATGCAAGAAGGAGTTATTTTAAAGCAAACTTACTGTCTGAAATACATTTCTAAACTTGGAGACCTGGTTTTGTGCCCAAAAATCTATTCCATCACCATATGTGTCAGTACTATTCCTTTGTGTCTTGAACAGCATCGAAGGCCCGTGGTTAATGCGGTATAAAAAAAAGGGTTCATTCCCCCAACTTTCAATAATTTAATAGAGATTTAGAATAATTGTAAATAATATCTTTAATCAGCAGAGAGCAGGGGGTTGGAACTAGATGATCTTGAGGTCCTTTCCAACCCTAATGATTCTATGATTCTATGTATAGGGCATTTTCAATTCTAATCTATAACCAGCTTCTAGTAGACAGTGATCCTTGCCAGAACTTCCAATTTTTTTAAATATGATACTTGAGGCTTAGATTGTTCTATTAGTAGTCAAAGACTATTTATTTGTACTGTGACCTTATTTTTCATGTCAAAGATAGAGTCATTTTTTTAATATCCAGATGTTCTTCAGCTCATTCTTAACTAGGTTAATGGGGTCTGATGCATTCTTAGTATGGAACAACTGGCTAAGATCTTTCTTTAAAAAGTATTCTTCAGACAGTCTAATCAACTACATTCAGGTAGTCTTTGTAAAGGAGCTGCATTTTATTGCTATTGTATAATATTGCAACATAAATTAAGCTGAAGGCTCTTGCTCTGCACCTCCTTTCCTAATATTTATTCATGTTTGAAAAATGATCCAATTAGATGAATGTCATTGATATTTCCTGTAAATAGTGAGGGCTTAACACTGTCCAGTGCAAAAACATAATAATAAATATATATTCTTGACCACAGATAATTTTGCTTTAAATGTCAGCGACATTATTACATTAATCATCTCCATTAATACTGATAATAAAATGTTTTCTGGTGTTCTCAGACCCACAGATACAGGAAAATAAAGGTCTGATGTATACACTTAAACACAAGTCTTGAAACTGTAAAATTCTGTGCCAGTATTTGAGATAAAGTTCTCAATTAAAATTTAAAATATTGCCAAAATGACTTCTTGAGAAGGTTATACTGGTATTTTAAAGCTAACTACACTTGAATAAAAACTTTTACTTTGAACAACAATATTTTATGTTTTTTTTTAGATGCTTCAACTTTAAATAAATTGATGACCAGTGAGATCATACCTAGACATTCAATAGCAACAGCCTTACAGAAATGACACTGAGACAGTAATAATGATGCCATCATTACCACCAGCAAAGTGTACCCTGTATGACTCATTGCTGGGGTTTTTTTTTGGTGTTTTTGTTTGTTTTGTTTTTTTTTTTTTTCAGGAATGAGTTTGTGTAAGCTGCTTGGTTTGGTGAAGGAGCAGGGAAAATGGAGGGATGAAAATGTTAAAAAGTGATCCATGTAATTTCTAATTTTTTATTTTTTTTTTTAAAGTTCCAAGATGCTGCCTTAAATCCAGAGTCAGGACAAACCGAGCATTTATGCAGTAATTATTTTAGTTCAACTCTTCTGTGGGAATGAGTTTTAAGTTGTGTTCATGGATGGCATTTATTTAAAGTTTATTCTTCAGTGCTACACAGAAACAGTTAGAAACCTATTGGCAAAAAGACTCTGGTGGAGTTGCTTAAATACTTTTATTCTGTAGTAAATGCTTCCCAGCATCCATATATGTTTACATTGCTTCTTATCTAATGACTGCTTGAAAAGCAGTTGGTCATTATTGCACTGAAGCATAGTCCTGTGTGGCTGGGCTTTTGTTTGTTTTGGTGGGGTTCTGTGTGTGTATGTGCCATTTCTTCCTACTCCATAGAGAAAAAAAACACCTTGTGGATGTAAAGGTTGACCATTATATATGTATATATGTATATTTTAAACCTTTTGTTAGAGTCATCTTGCAAATTATTATGCCTACTGCATGACATAGTTTACTGCACTGGGAAGTCGGGTCATTTTGTCATTTGGAGGAGCTTTTGGTCTCTTACCATGCTTGGCATAGGGTGCTCACAGGCAGTATGTGTGGCTTCGCAGGTTGAAGAAAAAAGTAAGCAAGACAGACTTTTTGGGGAACAGAGCAGAATTTGAAGAATCCTCTCAGGCCTGTCCTCCTTTGCTTGATGTTAATCTCAGATGCTTTTGATAGCAATGCAGAGAAGTCTAGGTGTGCATCGCTGGGTATATGGATCAAAAGGCTGTTTTTTTTTGTTTTGGTTTGTTTTTTTTTTTTCTTGTTTGTTTCGTTTTGTTTTGTTTTTTCTTTTAAACTATGTGTTAACCTGAAGGCCTTATGGAGGCTACCAAATCTCTACAACTGCCCTGCTTTCACCATACAACTCTTCTACTGCAGGGAGAACTGACAGATAGAATTTCCCCCCCATCTTCTCCCATAGAAAGTCTGCACAGAAATCACGTACCATTGCTTGCTTAGATAATGGTATATGATTTTTCCCAGACACTTAAGCTGCTATAAATCAGGTGAGTTACATGCATGTCAGAGGAAGACATAACCCTTTATTTTTGAATGTGTTAACGGTCAGGAAACTATATTGATCTGGTTTTATATAGGAGACTAGTGAGAATAACCAATCAATGTATCGTAGGGAAAACTTAACTATTATGAAACATTTAGTGTTGTAGGGTAATCTAAAAATTAAGTAAACTCCAATGGATGGCAGCAGCATAATTTTTATTAAGGAGAGGGTGTAAAGCAAAAACGGGGGATTAAAAAAAAAAAAGAAAAAGAAAAAAACAAACAAGCAAACAGAAAAGTAAAAGGAAGGAGTAGAAGAATCTGATATATCATGAAGACCCTGAATATGTTTCGATTAGAACATTGTGACTAAACAGAATTCTGGACAGTTATTTACCAAAAGAAGATAGTGTGAAGATGGCTATTCGTAACGTGGGAAAGAAGGAAGTTTAATAATTGTCAGAGTAAAAGAAAGCTTGTTCTGCATATATCTACTTATTTCTTCCACAGCATGCAAACCTATATTTTTTTGTACTTAAGCACTTTAAGGTGCCTTGAACCTTTGAGTGAAATTAGTAAAAAAATTTACTAGCCATTAAAATAGGTGACACATGTTGCATGACTGAAGCGAAAATAACATATTAACAAAATATGTACTCAGGAAAAAAAAAAAACAAACAAAACAGCAAACCCCAAGACCACAACAGGCATTAAAAATTATCTGCAATTACTTATTTTCATTGTTTTGCCTGAGTGTGTTCTTACTGTCGTAACGCCCTCTTCAATTGGTTTAAACCTTGGAGCAAGTGTTTTGTTGCATCTAATTTCTTTTGTAAACCACTAATTATGTGTACTTGACATGTTTCTATGGTTGGTGGTACTGAGGGCAAAAAATACTCTGTGATGTATGTAGCCAACCAAATTAAGCAACATTTGGCCTGCTTGCATTCCACTTGCTGGAGGATTTGAACAGCTATCTGTCAAATGAATAGAAAGTGTGTATTCAACAAGACAGGCTTCATTGAAGGGTTTCAAAGCTAGTTACCAAGTAAATCATGAATCATTTGATGACAGTAATTTTTAAATGCAAATAGTATAATTGAGATATAATCTAATTTAAACACGTGGAGTTTAGTGTTCTGTTTTACAAAAAATCATTGTAAAACTGTGGTGTTGATCTAGTGCCCTTTCCATATCACTGCAATTTATACCTCGAATGCAAGGTATGATAAAGAAGTCACAGTATTTTTCTTAATTTGACTGCAAGGTTCAAAATAGTCAAAGAAATATTCTGCACTGATAACAAAGTCCTGATGCTTGTTGATGTTTCTATGATCCTCTAGTTGTTGACTACTGCCCCAGGGAGCGCGGCGAACAGGGCGGGCTCGAAGCAGTTTGCGCGGCAGTTCGCGCGGGCAGGCGAGCGGGGTGGTGAGCGGGATGGTGAACACTCGTCGTACGGGCAAGGCTCGGTCTGGGAGCTCTGCTCTGGCTGCGCCGGTGGTGGCCAGCGTGGGCACCCAGACGGAGCCGACGGGAAGGGAGGCTGTAGTGCAGAGCTCGGGGTATCCTAAGGGAAGGGTGAGCAATGGGAGGGGCTACACTCTGCGCTCCCTGGTGGAGGCCCTCCTGCAGCAGGTGGCTGAACTGCAGGAAGCTATTACCAGGATGAAAGGTGTCAGGGAAGCTGAGGGGGAGAAGCACTGCTTGCTCCAGGACCAAACTGTTCCTGGGCCTCGAGTGTCTACTGTTGCCCCTGCAGGAAAGGAGGCTGCTAACCCAGGAAAGGAGGCTGCTAACCCAGGAAGTTGGGAAAAGGTAACAGAAAAAAACAACAAAAAAAGGAGGAAGGGGGTAATTAAAAGCAAGGGGCTTCCTCCTACATCTGTTGTCCCCACCCAGAACCGCTTTGCTGTCCTGCAGGGGGCTGATGAGCAACAGCGCTCTGCTATCCTGCAGGGGACTGATGAGCAACAGCGCTCCCACCAGGCGCAACCAGCTGGTGCACTGGTAAAGAAGGTCACTACTGGTGCTGCCAGGAAAAAGCGGCGGGTCGTAGTAGTCGGGGACTCTAATCTGAAAGGCACAGAGGCACCCATCTGCCGGCCTGACCCAGGCTCAAGGGAGGTGTGTTGCCTACCAGGGGCTCGGATCAGGGATGTGGCCGAGAAGCTGCCTGCTCTAGTCGGTCCCACTGACTATTACCCACTCCTGGTAATACATGTGGGTGCTACTGATATAGATAGCAGTAGCCTGGAGACTATAAAGAAGGACTACAGGGCTCTGGGAGAGGTGGTTAGGGGCTCTGGAGCTCAGATTGTCTTTTCATCAATTCTCCAGGATACAGGGCAGGACCTTGAAAAGGCTAGGAGGATTGCGCAGGTTAATAAATGGTTAGAAGGGTGGTGCTATAGTCAGGGGTTTGGGTACCTTGACCATGGGACTCAATATAGTAGGCCAGGTCTACTGGGGGCTGGTGGAGCTGGTCTGACAAAGATGGGGAAGAGGGGATTTGGTAGGAGGCTTGCCAGGCTGGTCAAGGATGCTTTAAACTAGATGTGTTGGGGGAGGGGGGCATCATTCCATCCCAACACACCCAGTTGGTTAGTAGCACCTATAGTAAACGTTCGGAGCAATGTAGGGATATTCCAGCTGCTCCAGCCAATGAGCCGGCTTCAAATGGATCTCGGCTCAAATGCCTCTACACAAATGCCCGTAGTATGGGGAACAAACAAGAGGAATTAGAGATGTGTGCACATCTGCGGGGGTATGATATCATAGGCATCACAGAAACATGGTGGGATGGCACCTATGACTGGTGTGTTGGAATGGAAGGTTACCGGCTCTTTAGGAAAGACAGGCCTGGCAGACGGGGAGGGGGAGTTGCTATTTATGTTAGGGATAGGCTAGAGAGTATGGAACTCTGTCTGGGGACAGGTGAGCAGTCGACAGAGAGTTTGTGGGTCAGGGTTAAAGGGAGAACAGCGATGGGTGACATTATTGTGGGGATCTGTTACAGACCGCCTGACCAAGGGGACTTGCTGGACGAAGCGCTCCATAGGCAGATAGGAGCAGCCTCACGCTTGCAGGCCCTTGTTCTCATGGGAGACTTCAACCACCCTGATATCTGTTGGAGGGATGGTACGGCCCGGCACAAGCAATCCAGAAGGTTCCTTGATTGCGTGGAAGACAACTTCCTTCTGCAAGTAATAGAGGAGCCGACAAGGAGAGGTGCCATGCTTGACCTCGTCCTCACCAACAGGGAAGGGCTGGTTGGGAATGTAATGCTCCAGGGCAGCCTTGATTGCAGCGATCATGAGATGGTTGAGTTTGAGATCCTCAGGACAGTGAGAAGAGCGTGCAGCAAGCTCACTGCCCTGGACTTCAAGAGAGCAGGCTTTGGCCTCTTCAGGAACCTGCTCAGTAAGGTTCCATAGGATACAGCCCTAGAGGGCAGGGGGGCCCAAGACTGTTGGTTGCTATTCAAGGATCACCTGCTGCAAGCTCAGGAGCGGTGCATCCCAACTAGAAGGAAGTTCAGCAGGAGGGCCAGGAGACCTCCTTGGATGGATAAGGAGCTGCTGAGCAAAATTCGAAAGAAAAAAGAGGCTTATAAAAGGTGGAAACAAGGTCAGGCGGCCTGGGAAGAATACAGGGATGTTGTCTGGGAAGCTAGGGACCAGGTTAGGAAAGCTAAGGCCCACTTAGAATTAAACTTGGCTAGGGATGTTAAGGATAACAAGAAGGGATTTTATAGGTACATTGCCGATAAGAGACAGGTTAGGGACACCATGGGCCCTCTCCAGAAGCTATCGGGAGAACTGGCTACCCTGGATTTGGAGAAGGCTGAGGTTCTTAATGACTTCTTTGCCTCAGTCTTTACGGGCAAATGCTCTGTCCACACCACCCAAGTCTTGGAAGGCAGACACGGGGACGGTGAGGGTGGGGACCCTGGGCCCACTGTGGGAGAGGATCTTGTTCGGGACCACCTTAGGAACCTGAATGTATACAAGTCCATGGGACCGGATGAAATCCATCCAAGGGTCCTGAAGGAGCTGGCAAATGAAGTTGCTAAGCCACTGTCCATCATATTTGAAAAATCATGGCAGTCAGGTGAAGTTCCCAGCAACTGGAAAAAGGGAAATATAACCCCCATTTTTAAGAAGGAAAAATGGATGACCCGGGGAATTACAGACCAGTCAGTCTCACCTCTGTGCCTGGCAAAATCTTGGAGCGGATTCTCCTGGAAGGCATGCTAAGGCACATGAAAACCAACAAGGTGCTTGGTGACAGCCAGCATGGCTTCACTAAGGGGAAATCCTGCCTGACCAATCTGGTGACCTTCTATGAAGGGGCTACGGAACTGATGGACAGGGGCAGAGCAGTTGATGTCATCTACCTGGACTTGTGTAAAGCCTTTGACACTGTCTCACATGACATCCTTCTCTCTAAGTTGGAGAGACATCAATTTGATAGGTGGACCACTCGGTGGATAAAGAACTGGCTGGATGGCCGCACGCAAAGAGTAGTGCTCAGTGGCTCAGTGTCCAGCTGGAGACCAGTAACGAGTGGTGTCCCCCAGGGATCGGTGTTGGGACCGGTCTTGTTCAACATCTTTGTGGGTGACATGGACAGTGGGATTGAGTGCGCCCTCAGCAAGTTTGCTGATGACACCAAGCTGTGTGGTTCGGTTGATACATTGGAGGGAAGGAATGCCATCCAGAGGGACCTTGACACGCTTGTGAGGTGGGCTGATGCCAACCTGATGAAGTTCAACCATGCTAAATGCAAAGTCCTACACCTGGGTTGGAGCAATGCCAGGCACAGCTACAGGTTGGGCGGGGAGGAGATTCAGAGCAGCCCTGCAGAGAAGGACTTGGGGGTGTGGGTTGATGAAAAAATGAACATGAGCCGGCAGTGTGCGCTTGCAGCCCAGAAGGCCAACCGTATTCTGGGCTGCATCAAAAGGAGTGTGATCAGCAGGTCGAAGGAGGTGATCCTGCCCCTCTACTCTGCTCTCGTGAGACCTCACTTGGAGTATTGTGTGCAGTTCTGGTGTCCTCAACATAAAAAGGACATGGAACTGTTAGAACAAGTGCAGAGGAGGGCCACAAAAATGATCAGGGGACTGGAGCACCTCTCGTATGAAGATAGGCTGAGAAAGTTGGGGCTGTTCAGCCTGGAGAAGAGAAGGCTGCGTGGAGACCTCATAGCAGCCTTCCAATACCTGAAGGGGTCCTATAGGGATGCTGGGGAGGGACTCTTCATTAGGGACTGTGGTGAGAGGACAAGGGGTAATGGGTTTAAACTTAAACAGGGGAGGTTTAGATTGGATCTGAGGAAGAAATTCTTTACTGTGAGGGTGGTGGGGCCCTGGAATGGGTTGCCCAGGGAGGTTGTGAATGCTTCATCCCTGGCGGCGTTCAAGGTGGGGTTGGACATAGCCTTGGATGGCATGGTTTAGTGGGAGGTGTCCCTGCCCATGGCGGGGGGGTTGGAACTCGATGATCTTGAGGTCCTTTCCAGCCCTTACTATTCTGTGATTCTGTGATTCTGTGACTTGCCTAATGAACCCTGCAGTGCTTTTCAAATATCAGCTTTAGTAGCCCAAAGTATTTCCACAGATACAATTATTGATGTTAACCTGGAAAAAAGAGCAATGTGAATCTCTTTTGCTCTGGGTCTGTTGCAAACAGGGGATGAGATACTCATCACGGCGTGTCCTGCTTGCATAAAACATGCCCTTATTTTTCCTCAGAACAAACTACTTTGCTCAGGTCCTGCTTAAGATGAAGTAAACACTTGACTTTAATAGGATTTAAACATGTGGTTAAGTACTTTGAACTGACCCTTAAAAAACAGTAGCTGTATCTGATCTCAGATACTTCCAGTCTGTTGCCTGCTTACCCTCAGCGTCTGCTGTGGTAGATAGTGAATGTTATTAAAAGAAAGCTATGGAGACAAAAATAAATGCATTAAAGAATGAATGTGATAATTTTGGTCTTTGCCTAGCACATCTAAAGGGCAGAAAGGGCATGTTTAACAAAAAAGATGGACAAAGAGTTCTGAGAACTGATCTGAAGAGTTTTGTGGTGAATGCTCAGGATCTGATATCTCAAATGTCTTATCAGAGTCCATTATCAAGGGAGCTCAGTTTTACCTGGGAAGGCAGAGACACTGAAGGCATTTGCAATAGGAGGGCTGGTGCAAAGAAAAAGGTTGAAAACTCTCAGGAGTGGAACATCAGAGTAGATAACTACTGTATAAAGGAAAATGTGAATTTACCTGTGGTGTATTCAGACAGGGTTGCTTCTCCTATTAGAATTTACCTGGACAAGAGCTAATTCCACACAAAATTACTCATAATTGTTGTTGCTTCAAATAAATGTTGTTAGAACAACTCTTTTCTTTTAAAGGAAAATGCAACACTTTTGCAGTGGAAAAAGACCATAAAATGGACTTATGAATTTAAAATGCAAAGTCTCCGGAAATATTCCATATTAAAGGTAAGACTTTGAAAGATAATAAAGTGGTTTAGGCCCAATTTGGATTATCTTTCCAAGTGGAATATCCTTAGGCCTCTTTGAAAACCATGAAACTTTCCTTCCTGTTACATTACATTGATGTGCCAAAAAGGTTATGTTGCAACTTGAAGAAAATAATTGCTGTTAAACAAGATCCTTATTAACTGTGAGGTTTTATTATAAATTGCCTTTCTAAATTTGTGCTTGAGTAGTGCTGCCCTGTATTTGTTATGCACTTGATCAATTTGTTAATATTCATTTAAATGACTGTATTCTTTAGTTTTAGAACAGTGTGAACAGATAGGACTGATTGATAGATGCACTTTCTAATAGTTTGAGTAAGTCAGTATAAAAGATTGAGATATTAGGTATAGATCTAACAATTTATACTTAAAGAGTGTATTTCTCTTATTATTTTACATAAAAATAAGTACTAAAATAAAGAAAAAAAAACCCAAGCAGTTTTGCTGCAAAAACCCACGTTTCACTGTTTCGTATTAACATGTACAAAATTGGTAAAAAGATGAAGGTCTGCTGCCATAATTCAGGGAGTTTAATAATAACCTCTATCATCAGTCATGAATATTCCATGAACATAGCAAAAGAATCCCTTGCTAGAGTTTATCTCTGGAAATTGGCTAAAAAACTGAAATAACATCAGAAAAGGCAGGAAAACTTCAATATAGTTGTTTTTAAACAGAAGGTGACAGGCATCAGAGAGCCAGAGAGAAGAAAACAGAGAATAGGTAGGAAGTTTACCCATGTTTTCACACGGTAAAGATATGATGCTAGAAACAGGCAGGATACTAGAAAGATGCAAATATTAAACAAATGAACTACCAGCACCAAATCTGAGCTATGGAGAACCTTGTATACTTGGATATTCCTCGTGGATTCCTGAGCATCCAGAAAGGCTGACTGGTTTGGGGTTTGCCCTGTGACTTCCTTGAGTGATGGTCAGGCTTCAGGTCAAAACCGAACTATCTCATCAGTGTAACTCTAGGGAGCACTGCAGTGCTGGAAATCTCATAAAATGGTACTTGAAGTTGAGATTCTGGTAGTTCAGAGTTATTTAAGATTCCACGGGTCTTTAAACAAAAATAGCAGTCGTTAAAATGACAAAATAAAGTCCTAAACTGAGTAATAACATTTTGCTACTTTGCAATTCACTGTTCTCTTCAAAAAACGTGCTGTGATGTTTATTACAACAGTGTGCTGCTTTTTTATTTTCCTCTTTTCTCCAGCAACTCCATACTTGCACTGACAATAAGACAAGTCGGGGATGAGAAGTGCTTGGGTGCAGTTTTCAAAGTTGCCCAGGCGGTTTGAGTACTTAGCTATCTTCAATTTTATTTTCAGAGGTCTTCAAGGTGGCCTTAAAAATGTGTTAGTTTTTCTAATCTAGAAATATGCAACAATTAAGTGCATGATCCTTCTGAAGTTCAAGGCAAAATATCACCCATTAGAGAGACATAATTTTTAATATTTATTATAAACAATGCCATACTCATGCAGTCACATTTATCCACAAATGTCATGACAAAAATGAATGGGGAAAATTAGTAAATACCACTGCCCGTATTTTCTGAAACAATCCAAAACATAATTCCAGGACTTGATTTACTTGTTTTTTACATTTGAATTTAGATATCTATCTATAGCTGCTCTTCTCTAGGGACAATCGGTCACTTGATTCCACATATACTCTGCTTCTTCTGAACAACCATAGATTACAAATACCATGAGTGAACAAAACCTTTTATATTCCCTTAAGTCAGATATGGCCGGAGTGATTTAGTGACCCCATGACTGTCTTTTTTTCATTATTTATGTATTTATACTCCACATTGTGCATTGCTATTTCATGTGCAGGCGACAAAATTAAAAATATAAAATACCATTGTCCAGATGATTTTTAAAATGGAAATTAGATATGTGCATAAGCACCACAGAAGTAGTGAAAGGAAAGGCATCAGCCTGGGTCGCTCTCAGTTTCAAAAGAGAAACTCAACTTATTGTCACAGACTGCTATCATAGAATCATTCAGGTTGGAAAAGACCTCTACAATGATCATATCACTCAGGTAAGAATGAGTCGAGGGAATCCAGATTAATCTGTTCAATCAGAACCAGATTTTCAAATCAGGCAATGGGGATATAGATTGTCAAATTGAATGAATCGGGCCTGTAACTTGTTTGATCAAAACCAAAAATATAACACTTTCATTTTTCCCTCATATTGTTTAGTTTCAAGCTGTTCCTCCTAGTATCAAGAAAAATCAGAAAGCAAAGGTTTTATTATAATACATTTGAGGTGTAACTGATTTGTTAATCAATGTATTTCAGTTCTTTGTCACATAACAAAAAGTAATCTAATGAGCTTCAAAATTGTGCTTAAAAGGATGAAAGTATGTAATTAAAAATTGATTGGTGTAGCAATGAGATTAAATTAAGGGTCCAAAATTTAATGCTTACAAATAAGTCTTGAAACGATTCAGTCAACACAAAGTAAGAGGAAAATATAAATGTGGTCTCAGTTTACAACAGCAGTGCTTTGATGACCAGGGGGTAATGAAAACGTGCAGATTCCAAGGGGTTACTCACAAAGTCCAGCAATTCCCATAAAGCCTTCTGTAGGAATAATGTGTAGATATAAATATATAATTAGGCCGTTTTCACTTTTCCAGTGGGCCATGAATATAAGCTATGATGGTTGTCATACTTGCTGTTAGCTGTAGTATTTTCTGCTGGCCTGTTAGTCTTACTTGTCTGATCACTGCAATATCTTAATGCTACTCAGTAAATCAAAAATAATCTCATAGATCTAGTTCTATTTTCTTATAAATAGAAGAAATTACTATATTATTTCATACACTGCCTTTTATTTTAGACATTTAGGAAAAAATTGCTATGGAAATAATATTTAAACAATGTATAATATTATTACTTTTTATTACAGTTTCTTAAATGAGAGACCTTTCCTATACTTTTTTGAGAGATTTGGAGGGAAAATATTATCTGTTTTTTAAAGAAAATACAGTCTTAACTTGTTTGAGTTTCAGGTATATTCTTTTTGTTCCTTTTTTCCAATTTCAGAAAAAAGGTTGGAAAAGGCCACAAAAAAAAAAAAAAAAGGCTAGAGGAGGAAAAACACCATTATCTTAAAATGTGGATTTTTTCTTTTGTGAACTGTTTGCATATTCTGTTTGGAACTATGGTTTAATAAGTTTATTTTCTTTATAAAAAACAGAGTAATTTGGGTGTTATTGTAAAAGCAATGGAGTTCCTTGGTTGCTTCTGCCTTGGAGTGGATGAGTACATCAACAGACCTTTTTGACCAGTCCAAGATGCAATATAAACATGGATAACATGAATGATTGGGTCATTGGAGCAATTTAAATCACAGACTTTTTGCTTGTTACAAAGTAATGGGGTTATTTATGTCTGTCATAGCTCTTGGAGTCCTTGCTAGCTTTGGCCAAGAACTTTGGACTTGCAGACAAAAGCAACGTCCACAACTGGGAAGGTATTTTATACCACCAAACACCAGAACCCCTGATCCATCTCTTTCCTTTGAATAGGTAGTGGGACCGGTGAACCCAGGGTAGCTCAAATAGCGAATGACCATATATTGTCAGAAGGTGCAGTTTACCTGATTATTGCATTCAAATTCAGCTAACTAATAACATTCAGTTTAATGATTGTTATAGCACTGCATATTTCATCATGGAAATAACCTCCCCAATGGCCTATTAAAACATATGCACAAACTTATATAGTGTGAGGTAATTGGACATCTGCAGAAAACTGGTGCAGAAGGGGTTGAGCTTTAGATTTAGCTCCTAACATTTAGAAGTCTTTGTTTGATGAACTCGCATTAGGTTTTGAAATTTAACAAATCTCTCCTAAAAATTAAATTATGCTTTTATAATCAGCATTCTAGCAAGGAACAAAAGCAACTAAAATTAATTCATTTTCAGTATTTCATCATGAGAGATGATTTTTCTTCATTGAATTTTTATCTCAGATATGGAGCTTTATTTTTTAAGTGACTCAGTACTCTGGTTTTACTGTGCAGATAAAGGAGTTTGGTTTGTGCTGGGAGCAAAAGCAGTATTCACTTCATTTTAGAGGTAATTTTAAAATACGGACTGTATATTAATACAGTCTATTCATTCTAAATGACACATAAAACAGGCTTATCTTGACTTAGCTTTTAAATGGCATAACTTTATGTGCATGCTTTCTTCAATGTCATATTAGTAGCCGGCTGTATCTATTTTCTTTATATTTTCTGATGTATTTTGATGGTTCCTTCCCCCACTTCTTAATTCATTGCTTTATGTTAAATAATGTGGGCTGGCATTTTCTCCCCAGTTCTTTTATGCATTATTCCTTACCTGTAAAAGTTTATATGGTCAGAATCTGGACCATTTTAATTTTTTTTTTTTTTTATGTGTTAAATATTAATTGGTTCTGAAAGCTTGTGAGCTTAAAACCACTGAAAGTTTGGACTGGAATTTTTGTTTAAAATCAAACTAAGGACTGATACAAAGCAGTTGAAACACACTGAACTGAAATTGAGCAGAAGTACAAAGGTTTTGCAGAAGTTTCCATAATATACAGATTTCAGTATTTTTTCATATAGCAGTATGTAATATTTGTAGATCTTTAAGCATTTCAGTGAATATTATGAAAAAGAAGAAAGAATTTTATCATTCTATTTACTGATCTAATTAAAATTAAATTGCTGTGGGATATCTCAGAATTCTGTAGAAATCCCCCCCCCAAAAAAATCAAAACTGCAAGGGAAATTAAGAACAGTCATTGTGTGTTCCTCCCACCATAGAAATTATCTACCCTATGTGATCACTAGTCAACAGACTAATAAATTTCACACACTTCCTTATTAACCCTGAACCATATTAGAATTTGTAATGTATCTTGAGATATGTAGGGCATGTTTAATTGCACTCACTCACACCTTTTAATAAGAAGAAACTTCTTAGCCATCCATTTTTATTTGTTATCAAGTGGTAGGACTACTGAATTAATGGAGGTTAATAAAAAAATCCCTAATGCCTCAAACAAACTTTCCCAGTCCTGAAGAGGAAGAATTAATTTGTGTTTGCTATAGATACAGATAAACTTCACAAAGGGCACATTTTCATATTCCTACCTATGAATAAATTATTTTAAAGAGAACAAATGATTTAGACTGTTATCTCTGCTGGGCATTTGGGATCATGTGGGGCATAATGAGCTCTTTCTCATGCAAACTGTAGACTGAGGCATCACAGTGAGAAGACACACCAAGAATTTGGGACTCAATTTCTTATGTGCTGGAAATATGATGCTGTTACTTTGAGTGCTCCTATAGCCACATGTATGATTCACTAAACAGCATTACAATGGATTTGAGACCACAATTAAAAACTTTTTTAGGCCACAGCTTTGGTTTCCTATTGGTACATTTTTATTAGCAAGTTTTTGAATGCTAGTTGACTTGATAGATTTTCTCGGATAAATGGTTACTTAAAAACATTTTAATCAAACATACTATGAGAGAACATTCAAACTTTAATTTGTATGTACTTCTTGGTTGCAGTTTTATCTTTCCCTGACAACTGAGCAAAAGTTTTGGGGTATGGCAGCATAATTTTGTAATGGAATATATGAAGAGATCCATTATCAGGTCAGAAGGAAGACCTATGTAGCTTAATTTTACTTTTTACAAGTGGATAGACTCAAACAGTTAAGGGGGTGTCATGGTTTAAGCCCAGCAGGTAACTCAGATCCGTGCAGCCATTTGCTCACTCCCCTCTTCTTCCTTCCCCAGCTCCCAGAGGGGTGGGGAGGAGAATTGAAAGAATGTAACTCCCAGGGGTTGAAATGAGAACAGTCCAGTAACTAAGGTGTAACACAAACCACTACTGATACAAACAATAATAATAACAATGAAAGAAATGACAAGGGAAGAGAATACAACCACTCACCACCCACCAACCAATATCTATCCCAACCCACGCAGTGATCTAGCCCTTACTGGTAACTCCCCCGTTTATATACTGGGTATGACGTGCTGTGGTATGGAATATCCCTTTGGCTAGTCTGAGTCAGGTGTCCTGTCTCTGCTTCCTCCCAGCTTCCCCTCCTCCCTGGCAGAGCATGATATTCAGAAAGTCCTTGGTCAGAGTAAACATTACTGAGCAACAACTAAAAACATTGGTGTTGTCAGCACTGTTCCCCAGCTGAAAGTCAAAAAACACAGCACTGTGCTGGCTACTAAGAAAGAGAAAAACGACTGCTGCTGCTGAACCCAGGACACGAAAGAAAAAAAAAAAAAAAAAAAAAAAGGTGAAAATGAGGGCATGCAAAAAGTTATCTTTGTCCCTTTTACAGTCCTTTTCTGTTTCTTTCTAGTCTCTTCCCTCTCACAGGCCATGTGCTGGCAAAGAGCAGTCCAGGGATGTCAGTGGGCAGAAGCTAACCCTTCCAGTAGCCATCAGTGATCCTGTCTTCATGGATGTATCTCGTCCTATTCTATACCACATGGTCATTGTTGCCAAACCCTTGTAGCAGCGAGCTCTTGCAGGCATGCCTTGGTTGAAAATGCCTTCTTATTCTTATTCCTGTGTTGAGAAAGAAAGGGAGCACTGCGTTTTTCTTTCAGGTGAAGGATGTTGTTTATTTCCATTATTGTTCCTACCTTCATCTGCCAGGCAGCCTCTCAAGCAGTGTGGAATGACTGTACCCATCCTAAGCAGCTTCTGGTTGAGGGTCATCCTCTCTCTTTCTTGGAGCCATGTCCTCCCTGTGCCTGGAAAGAGCCTGGGCATGGCCCCCAGTCCCTACTGGTGCCCCAATGTCCTGGGTTCAGCAGTAGCAGTCATTTTTTTCCTTCTTAGTAGCTGGTGCAGTGCTGTGTTTTTGACTTTTGCCTGGGAACAGTGCTGATAACACCGATGTTTTTAGTTGTTGCAGTAATGTTTAGTCTGACCAAGGACTTTTTGAGTCTCATGCTCTGCCAGGGAGGAGGGGAAGCCGGGAGGAAGCAGAGACAGGGAACCTCATCCAAACTAGCCAAAGAGGTATTCCATACCGCAGCATGTCATGCCCAAGATGTAAAAACTAAGGGCAGGGACCCGGAAGAGTGGGGGTTCACTGCTCTGTTGAGCTGGGTATAGGTGGTGAGTGGTTGTATTCTCTTCCCTTGTTATTTCCCTCATTGTTATTATTATTGTTTGTATCAGCAGTGGTTTGTGTTATACCTTAGTTACTGGACTGTTCTTATCTCAACCCGTGGCAGTTGCATTCTTTTGATTCTCCTCCCCATCCCCCTGGGACCAGGAGAGAAGAAAGAGGGGGAAGTGAGTGGGTGAACTACGTGGCTGACTGGGCTTAAACCACGACACCCAGCCACCTGCATGAGTGATTTAGTTCAGTTCTTCATCAATATAGTGATACCAAAACCCCATCTCTTTTGTTCTGCTTTTCCCTTTCCAACGGCTACCCTCCAGCTTCCGGACTCTTCCTCCTTCACAAACCTGAGCAGAAACCATTTAAAAGGTAGCTTTTAGCAAAACTGTGCATGCTGTTGACCAGAATAATTTTGGGTGGTCTATGTAGCTTCCAGCATTTCAGTGGAGTGCAGATGCCAAACAACTTGTATGCAAAGGTGTGGGAGAGATTTCAGAAATGTTACCAAGATGAATGTTGGTTCCAAACAACTTACTTCATGTATTCTGAATAGGGATCATCATTTTGGTAAAGATGCACCTGCATATCCATAGTAGAGGCTGTAAGGGGAGAGAGGACACACAGCTGAGTTTGAAGCATGTTTAGCTCCATACCAAGTCACATACTATCTGAGCAGAAGTATCCCTGTATGGAGGAACACTGTTGTATTCCTGTATATGCTTCTGGATGTTTCAGGTTTACCCTAGGATAATGGAGTAAAGAGAAACAACTGCAGGATGTTTACTTCAGCACAAAGAGCTGCAAAATTACATAGCTATGAAATGTCCCTTTTGGTTATGAAGTGGTGAATATCCTGCTGTAGCTACTGGTTGTTTAGCTTGATCTAAGTACATTAAGGTTGCTCCTATTAATTTTCTTTATTTCTAGAAGACAAAGGTAATATTAGCATTTAAATGAAAATATATTCTTTTTATGAGTCATTATTATTTACTGTTCTGTAGACCCATTTAAAACTACTCATTTGTTTTTCCTCATTTGGTCTGTTAATTTTCTGAACCAGTTTTTCACTTATTCCTTAATGCTTGCCCTTTAGACACAGACATTAACCTCAAACACGGACCCTTGTCAAAAGCACTTTCCAATGTGGAAACAACAGCTTTGTCATTTTATTATGAAATATGTGGGATTGTGTTCTGAAATATTTCTTCATAGATTATCATCACCTTTCATCCTTAGGTATCCATTTGATTTCTGGCTAGATTTTTCAGTGATGTTCTCCTGACTGAAATCTCCTGGCTCAGTGTTAACTTCAGGCAGTGTTTACATGCTGCTCGCCAAACTTCATGTAGTACCTAATTTATCGGTTGTATCGCCTTCCAGAGAAGGTGATAAAAAATTAAACTAAAAAGCACCTCCAAGCAAGGACATTATAACATTACATGACAATTATCATCTTACCATTAGAATTGTTACCACCTCCACTTTGCTGAAGGATAGGAAATGTGATTCTTTGTTGTTGTTTGCAATTTGCTCCCCTGTAACAAGCATTCTATTTCAAAAAGATTTTTGCCAGCTTTTGATACAGAGCCTAATGTTTCATAGTCAAAACATTAAGATGTACCTGTTCCATATTTGGACTTAAGTATGAAGCTCAGCTTGATGTATTGCTTTAAGCATGACAAGAAAAATAAAATGCAGAAAACTTAAAGTACACAAAGGTCCAGAATGAGATATTTTTTAAGAATAAAAGTATAATATATTTGTATAACACATGTAACTAAGTTATCTGTAAAACTGCTTACACTTGAATAATACATAGAGTGCACATCAGACATATCTCTGCAAATCTATATGATGCTGTAAATAAGGCATTATCCCACACATTTTGGCTATGTTTCCCTTGTACAGAATCTGATTATTACATTTAAAGTTATATAAAAGGTTATATCAGGTTACATAATCATCTGCACCGCAGAATACTTCTACACCACAAAAGGCATTTCAAAGTCCTTTTCTTGAACAATGTAGATTAGAGGATTAGGGGAGCTCAATGAGTCCCAGTCACTCTGTGCAGCACGTTCCACATCAAAAACAGGTTGGAGAGTCTTGTGAGGGCTTTTTGCTTTTCAGTTTCACTTTGAGCATTTGAGGTGAAAACCTGGCCCCTTTGAAGTCATCATCAGGAGTTAATCCAGCATGAAAATTGAGTTTATGAAGATTGGATCCCAACAGACTAAGGATTTGTGTCTCCCTCACAAGTCAGATTCTTCTGTAGATTGGGTATATATATAACATTTTTGGTTTGTTCCCACTTTTTTTTTCTTTTTCTTCTCCCACCCCCCCTTTTTTTTTTTTCTTTTTTATTTGATGCTTGAGGATATCTCTTATAATATTTCCAAACTTTCTTCTTAACACAAATGTGTATGGCTAACAATACCACCTAAAAGCCATCCTAAAACCTGATGATGACACAGTTTCTGGATTATGCTTAACAGCACCCTCTAAACTCATAGGTAGCTTACACTGGTGGTTCCAAGGAACATGCCCCAGTTGCACTGATATGAATGTAGATCAAAACCCCTGATGTTTCCTGGTGGGGTGGAACCTATCTTATAGACTACAATTATTTGAATAATTTATGAATTTATTCAGTTTCTATAGTAAGAGAAGGACATCAACCCTTTATGACATTAACTTAAAAGGATTTAAAAGTTTTCGTTTTTCTCTGGGAAATGGGTACTGTTAGTTATGTGTTTTCATTGATATATTCTCAGTGATCCACTGCATTTGCAAACGTCATGGAAGAGTTAACATGTTTTGCTGTTCATGTTTCCTGTTTTCCTTGTCTGAACAATGACTAATGATCTCTAAAGAAAACTAAATCTTAAAAGGAAATCAAGTACATTCGAAAGGGATATATACAAAGAGAAGAACACAAAATTTCTCTCAAGCTCCTAATTATGATGAATGGCAATGTTATTAAGCTGCTCTTGTCAACATGAGTTTGCTTGTTATTATGAAGTTTTAATGTAATGTTACTTTGGTGAATGATCATTTGGAATTTTCATTGTTCAAAGTGTGCTATCCACAAACAGCAGCTTTTAATTTAGATTCATGCTTGCAAGATACAATTAGATAGCCAGATGGCCTGATATAAGTGCATGCTATCATGTTGTGGTAACCAGAGAGTATGGCCTCTGCTTTATTCTTTGTAGTGAATGAAACAAGTTGGAGCAAACCAATGCCACCTTTTTGAAAAGGATTAATTAAACTAGACTTCCAATTGTGCTTTAGGGGTGGTAGGTTTTAAATACTATAGAAGTAGAAAGGTGATTGTAGGCTACAAAGCTTGGGATCTGATGCTTGTGGGTTTATCCTTTGCTGATAGTAATCACAGTTAATGGAGATTTGCATGCAGCTCAGAGAATATTATGCATAAGAAGAGAAAGAAACTAGTTAGTGCAGAAGTGTTTGTTCTACAGGAGTAATTCAAGGGTGGGGGGAATACTGGT
Organism: Amazona ochrocephala; assembly: GCA_039720435.1. Lineage (NCBI taxonomy): Eukaryota > Metazoa > Chordata > Aves > Psittaciformes > Psittacidae > Amazona > Amazona ochrocephala. The sequence goes on from CM077879.1 coordinate 73,347,569, forward strand.
TTGTGTAAAAGAAAAAAACACTAAAAAGTATATGTGGTTGTACCTGTGATATGCTGTCATTTTGGGCAGATAAGGACAAAGATTAAAATAAAATCAACGAAACAAAAAAACCCTAGGGCTTCATGTAATGCCATATCTAGCAACAAGTAGATAACTTGTACAAGTATTAATCTCTTGACAGAGGGCAACTTCTACTCTCCTACCTTTATATTTCACTTCCAGTGTTCCTCGTTACTCTGCAGATTTTGCACGTAAGACCACAAAGTGAAAGACTTCCTGACTTTAAGTCTTAGCATATCATGGACCTGGGCTTGCTGTAGAATTGTCTGCTGCAGTGGTCCCACATTGCAGCAGACAATTTTTGTTCAAGCTGTTCTTTTGGATTCCTGGTAAGAAGGCAAAACCCCACTCCTAAACCAATCAACTTTTCAGAACAGCCAATAGGAAAAAATCAGTCTCAGTGAAAAATTCCATCCCCACCACAAAGTTTGATTAATGCAATGCGCAAGATAGCATCCTAAATGTACTTGCACCAAACATACTGCACACCCACTGTACTTCCAAAATGAAAATGAAAATTGTCAGAGGGAGTAGGGGGAAATTCAGAGTAAGGGAGGGAAGGGCAGATGCAAAACACTGTGAGAAGAGCATCAATGAGCTTGTAGCATTACTGGCTGTTTGGGCAACCAGCCGAGGAGAATCCAAATCTGTGAAAGATCAGTCAGTATAGAAAGACAATAAAAAATAAAGGATGAGGAAACTGTTATGGGAAAAAAAAAAATGTTGGAGTGTTTTCTTGATTTCTAATGTGTTCTTTTTTCTGTTTTTTAATTTTTCTTGCCAGCTAACAAACAGATTGTTCCTATTTGTAAAGCTGTGGTGGAAAGGCATAGCAGCACAACCATAAACACAATTTCTTTGATTGGGGAATCATGCTATATCAAGAAAATAATTTTTTTGGATGAAAAATACCTCAAACTCTTAATAAGCTTATAGATGTGGAAATATCTCCACAGGAGAACAATTTGTACTGAAAGTGATGAGAAATTTGCCAGGGAGCACACATAAATCTTATTACCACAGAAGATGCACTTGATACTGTCAGTCTTGAAACATCTGTGCTTGTTTTATATTGAAACAAGCTCTTTCTCTCATTTTTGCAATGTGTTTGTTAATTATTATAGTGAATATTAACTTGGTGTGTTTCTTGCCTTCTCTTGTGGTTTATTTTTTCTTAATGCAATTTCGTCTGATTATTGCTGCTTCAGTTCTGTTTCCCATGATGTCAGGTCCTCATTAGCTGTCAATATTTATTTCTAAATTGAAACTGTCAATGTATTTTATTTACAAGTTTTACCTTACCGAATAAATAGTGCCTAGTAAAAACATATTTCTTTCATGGGAAATGACATCAACAGTGGCAACATAGCCAGGAAATTTTCTGTGGATTTTTGTTTGGGTTTTATTCTACACTATAAATCCATGTTTTTTTCTGCTGTGCAAAGCTACTTATAAAAAGCATTCATGTTTGTTTATAAGCCTGCTCTACATAGTAATATAATTTTCCTGGTGTCACAAGCTGCATAGTATTCCAAATACAAATATGACTGTACTACCAAAAAAGACAAAGGAAAGCAACCCTCCTTTCACAAAATGTAGTATGAGACTTCTCATTAATCCCTATTACATTTGTTCATAGGCTAAACCTCCCTACACCTCCCTGCTTCTTCAGCTAACCCAACTCACAAGACTTTTACGTGCAAAATAGCAACTGGAATTACGGAAAGTTCAGCTGACTTCCGATGTGTTATGTTGTCTTTGATAAACTTATCTTCTTTTTAGCAATATAATAATGCAGAAAACATTTCTTGTTCTCTTACTAAATATTTGTTTGAATACAGCATTTATTTTGATAAAGATTGTAGGGTTTTCAGGAAAACAAATCCAGAAAAGCTTGTGAAAAAAGGTTCATTTACAGTGTGGAAATGACGGTCGAATGCGCAGCTAAAATCTGCATTCCTCCATATGTCTTGCAAACAAGCCTTTGTTGAAATTCACTGTGGTGAATCTTCTTTATAGATTACAGGCCACATGTGCTGTATTTATGCAACACTTGGCTATTATTTATTTTGTAATGTAAGTTACTTCAGAATAACTGACACTGTTTTCATTGTTATTGTCTTGTACAAAATAGTACTTTCATTGATAAGAGTGAAATATTCCCCTATCAATTTGCAAAATCTAGAGCCTAACTTATTTAGCAAAATATTTTCATGCTTTCACAAATCTTATTTTTCACTAGTAAGCAAAGGCTTTGAATGGGCAGTTTGAGAGGTAGCCGCTGTGTAGAAATATTCAGTAGTATGTGAAACCACTACAACACAGTCATGGAAAAGAGGAACATGCAGCAACATGTATGTAAATTTCTTGTCTTTCAGGTCCTAGCTCTTTCTATTTTTCCTCTTTTTCCCACATGGAATCTGCTTTTGTTTGAGTACAAAGGGTATTTTATTTATTTATTTATGTATTTTCTTTTTTTTTTTTTTTTTTTTTGTCCCACATTTGTTTTCTACCCAGGCAACTATTCTGAATAGAATAGCCAGGAGACAACCATGTGTGACCACCAGAGGAGGTTTGGGAAGATTTTGAGGGCACAGTGTATGTGCACTAGCAAACTTCTACTAAATCCCTATCAGCCTGCTGTCTCTATTCCATCTTGTGCCCTAAGCATCCTAAAGACCTTTCTTCATAAGGCTATCAAATTAAAACTGCTGCATAGGTCCTTTCTTAACAGGAAAACTGCACCAGGTTAACTTCTTTGATCTTCTTTCTCTGTTCACCTTAGCTGTCTTTGCCTGTTTAATGCGAGAGATCAGTGAAGCAAAATGAAATGGTAAGTCCTACCTATTCCCTCCAAATGGCTAAAGCCTTGGTAAGTCCCTCTCCTTCCTTTAAGTCACTGACTTTATGAATGGACATGAGAGCTGAGGTTTCTCAGGGGCGTGAGCAAAATGTGCATTCTTCACAGGCCTTAGGGGTTTATCTGTGAAAACCATATTTCTGCTTGTGCTTTCTAGTTAAAGAGGGTGCTGATGAGAGGCAGAGGAAAACAATTTTTAGACAAGACCTTGACAAAGGAGCAGGATTCTGGCAAATTTGGTTAAAACATGCTGCATGTTAGTAACAAAAAAATTTTCTCTATGTTTACAGGTTTTGTTTAATCTTATGCAGAACTTCATGTTATTTTCCATCAATTTAAAGATATAAATAAAATAAAAAATAAAGGAAAGGTCATTAAAATGGAAAAAATATAAGAAGAACAAATCTTTTAAAAATTAAGTAGAAAATGTAATGGCAAGTGAAGAGGTAGAAAGAGATGCTAAGTGTTGGGGGAGGAAACTCCAAACCAGCAAACAAACCTCCCCATTACTGCCATCATACCTTGTTCGTGGGAGTGAAGAGTAACAAAATACCCTTCTCAGAAGTGGTCAAATTTTATTATTTAAAAAAAAATCCACTGTAAATAATTTATTGTAAATAATAAATGCTTATGAGGAACACTTTCCAGCAATAGATCTCAAGGTACTCAAAACAGACATTATCTTTCCTTTCTGTGCATGGGAAACCTGAGAAGCAGGGAAGTAACAATGTTCTCCTAAAAGGACCTGCAGTGTCAGTGCTGGAATCAAGAAGACAATCAAACCGCTTCATCTGGGAAACATATTTCTATTGAAAAGCCATGGGGAAATTGTATTGGAAGGTAGCCAGTTTTTATCAGTCTTTCACAGAAAATGAAGTGACCACAATACAGAAAATAAAATACTTTTTAAATGTCTGGACAAGAACTTTTTTGTTCTGGATTTGTAAAGTATTCAGCTCAGTGGAGTCTTGTTTCACTCACAGGAGCCCTTGCTGTGATGGGAATGCTTGGAGACCCCTTCCAGCAATGTTGCCTCCAACTTCAGTTGGGTTTCTTCAAAGGGTTCAAGCCATTGACTTACTGTTATTTGAAAGTAATTGTGTATTTAATAGATTAACTTTAGGAAACCATGACTGATATGAAAATTTAAGCAGGTTTTTTAGAGACTGGTGGATGGCTGCCAAAATATTTGGCATCTATGAGAGTTTTAATTTTTTTTTTATGTCTTAGGCAGATGATAGGCAATTGTAATGGTTGACTCAGATCCAACAAAACTTTAAAATTAGAGTAATTGATTTGCTTCAATAATAATAATAAAAATTGAATGCCTTTAAAAAAAATCTGAGGTACTTAAGATGTCCCCTGTTTCCTGGTGGATAAATGCTCCCCAGACTATTGTGTGTCAATTCAGAGGGTAAACAGGCCTGATTAGGGGCTTAAACTACGATAGCAAGGATGTCTGAGAATTGAGGCATGACAACTGAGAACTCCTCTGTCTGTGGTCTAGAGGACAAGTACAGCATTTGCTATAACAAATATATGTGAAGTAAGAAAGAAAAGATAAATATTAATATGTATGCAACATAAAAATTGACAATTTTTTTGTCAGTTCAGGCAAAGAAATTGATTCCTGAAACTAAAAATTAAGAAAAATAGGTTAAAATAGTCTCATAAAAGTATAACTAATTGTCTACATTTTGTTTAAATTGTAATTATAAATTATAAGCAAGACAGAAACAAAGATAAATGTTGACTAGATCCAATAACAAGTGCATAGTGTATGCAGCCAGCTAGCAGATAAAATTCAGAAGCAGCCTTACAGCAAAAATGTTCAAGAAAGGAAGGCCAGAAAAAATTTGCTCTGTTCTTCATTCCTAATGAGGTTTGGTTAAAACTCAGGAGTACCAGTTAAGTGGCTGCCTGATAATGCATAATTTATGGAGGATAAAAGATCTATCTGTCTTGTAGTTAATCAAATTCAGGTTGTAAGGCTCTTGCCATACATCCAATAATTCTACATAGACCCACTTCACCTTTCTTCTCTATAAATTTACTGTGTCCTCCCCTGCTCAGAGAAAGTCTGGAGTTCTCTGAGTCATGCGTTTCAGTCATATGAGTCTGCCTATCTGCATTTTGGGGTGCACAAACTGAGGGAGGAAGAGAAGAAGGCGCTTCTCAGAGGTGTACACTAAGAAAGGAGGAAAAGAAGGGTAGGAGAATGATAAGGCCAGGACCATGTAATCTTTTTTTGGAACACAACATAATGTGCTAGCTTGACCCTCACTCTTTTGGTAATACAATATCCTTACCTGAAGGAAAAATAAACGTATTAGAAAGCCACCCTTTGGAGACCTGGAGGGCTTTTAGACTGCCTCAGCCAACCTCTTTGGTTACTTCTTTAGGTTTCCACTGAAAGGGAAACCAGTTCCCATTGGAACTGATGTCCTGAGAAGAACTGAAGGACCTGGGCTGAGTGGGTCTCACTTGAACAAGCCAGAGTTGGATGCCTCCTGTGTATTTCATGATTTCCTCGCACCGAGAAGCTGTTTGTGATCAATCTCTGACCAATTCAGAGAGATTGCATCTTTGTTCTGGGTCAATAGAGCATCTGAAACATTAAGGTATTATGTACTGTAGGTAGGTAAGCATAATAATGACTTTATTTATCATCCTGCTCTATTTATCATCCTGCGTGATTTTTCTCTTCATTCCCCTTTTATTCCCACACACTTCTTTGATGGTGTTATGTATTTAATCTTAGAGCCAATAGAAACCTCTTTTATTGCTGAATCATTTCCAGTAATTTAAGTAGTACTACCTATTAACAACAGAGCATATATAATTTATTTAGAGCCACTGCAGTCAGTGGAAAAGTTCCCAGTGGGTTCTTGAACAAGTTCTGTTTATTTTTCATCCTGAAATGAAGTGTCTGAAAACTCTGAAATCAGTCTCCTGAACCTAAGCAAGTGAGCAAGTGCATTTCATTCCCTTCTGTATAATTAGCTTACAGATGTGCAGATTTGAAAACCTGAAAACACCTTGGGTATATAATGCAGGCTATAAAATTTCACAAAGTTACTGGTGCATGAAAGTTGTACATACGTGGAAGCACATACACAGTAATATAAAGCCACCAAATGAAGTAAAATTCCCGGGTGACTTGATCCTTACTGACTCGATATTCATTGACCTATTTCAAGGCTGAAACTTATTCATTTTACTTGGCAGCCATGAAGCATTGCAATATTTATCAAATACTTAAAAATGTGTCAATATCCTTTACCCTGGAATATGTATTACGCTTCTAGCAGGCTATTATATGAAAAGATTTAACTCAATTGGTGGGGTTTATTATCTTTGTAAGTAATTTTGACAAGTGGATCACTCTGAAGTAGGCTGGCCTGGTTTTGTGTGTTTTTTTTTTTTTTTTTGTGTGTGTGTGTGTTTTTTTTTTTGTTTGTTTTTATTCTTTCGCATTGTGAATAAATGTTACACAAGGGTCTTTTTTTCGAATATACCTGAAGATCTCCTTTTACTCATCTGTCTAGAACCATGAGTGTTCGCTTTTAGCATCAGACATTTGACTATTACCCATCTAAGGTGCAAGCTGTTTTGTTTGTTTTGGTAGAGTTCAAATCCTTGAAAGCCCGGACAAGGTTGACAGCAATTTTTCTCAAAAATACCATACAGAAACATATTATTCTTAGAAACTTAACCAAACACAGTATACCAATCCATTAAATTATCCCAGAAGATTATATTTGAAGTGTAGAAAATTTAGTGAGCTTGATCTGCCATCACTGTTCCCCTCTTTCTCTTTTCCAAGACCCATCTTGAGTTCTCTATATATCAAGTTTGCAGAAAAGTGTTGGTATTTATTTATAGGAAAACTGCACCTATTATACACTTCATGTTCCATTACAAAAGGAATAGTACCATTCCCAGCTTTAGATTGCATCAGCAATCTCGACACATGTTTTAATAAGAACAACTTCCAATTTTCAATTGCACCAGAAGATGGCAATAGTAATTTCTAGTAATCAATAGCAATAATAATTTTACTGAAGTCAGTGGGAGTTCATGAGGAAGGGAGCTTGCAAGATGGCTTCATACTTTTCACGGTACCTTGCATTTCTATCTGTCAGCTTCAATCAAAATCTGGGAAACGTAGAGTGAAAAGTATGGATTAAATATATATATCTGAGACAATTTGGATTTATTCTGTTTTTCAAAGAACAGTGAAATCTAGAAACTGTGTATCTAGAAACTGGACCACTTAAATAAATACTAGCTTCAGGTGTACTCTGCTTCTATCACTGGTATGTCAACTGTATCTCTTTGCTTTTATTTTATTTTTCCTTTTTTTGAGGAAAATCATATACCCAATCTACTTAAAGGAAACATGAAAATCCACTTGTTGTATTGCAGTTATTAGAACTTTTAATACCACAGCAAATTTCAACCATTTTATCAGTCCATCAAAGAGCTTGTGGAAGAATGTCTTGACATTTCGAAATTAGTTCATAAATTCTACTGCATTTGCTGTGATTTCTTACCTAGCTTTTGCTTGTGCTTAATGGGCTGTACCATGTCCTGTAGTGACTTAAAATCCTCAATTAAAGCAAGTAAGTTGTTCACTCGCCTAAGGTATTATTACTAGGATTATTGTTGGCTCACTAAACAGCAGCCTCAATAAAATCTTTGGATTTGCTAGTAATTTCTTAATCTGGCATGCTAAGCAATCTTGAAGTGCTGAGCACATCTTTCAACAATATATGAATATTAACTTAATCAAAACTATAACTCAGGGTATCTTTCAACGTTAAAAACTGTTTGGCAGCAATATTAGGTTAAAGTATTTCATCCCCTCTGTTTGTTCTTCCCCAAAGCAATACTATAAAGTGAACTAAACTGGGATCCAGCTAAAATATTCCGCTCTCTGGCAAGTGTGTTATTTAATGGCAGGATCCATTTTCTGCTCTGGTTCAGGGCTGCCTGCAGAGGTGTGTGTTTTTCTCACACGCTGGAGCAAGGGCTGTACAGAATGCCTGCCTAATGTAAATAGAAATGAGACGTCTGTTTCTGCAACACTGTAGCTCTGTCTGCCCTGAGGCTGCTCATGCTGAGGTCCATCACCCTTGTTCTTCCTCCTGAAACGAGGAGGCTGATGCCTCTTTGCCACCCTGTTGACCCCAAGTCCGAAAAAGTACTTCAGCTGGTGAATCATGCCTTCAGAAAGACAGCCAACTTTAGTCTCCGCGTTTATTTTCTGTAATAGATATGTTAGTAATGGGATTATTGCAGGCAGGTGCAAGCTGATTCGCCTTTGCTAAAAGCTGGTTGATGTCACGTGGGCACAGCCAGCAGCATGGCAAGCCCACGCTACCAAGCACAGCTGAGAGGCAGGGCACAGAGGCCTGAATTTGGTGCTGTATTGTTGCTTCTGGTCAGTTGAAAGTGAGTCTAGAACTCCTCCACATCTGCCTGGGTTTGAGGCTGTGCTTGCTATCCTCAGCTTGCAGCACTCCTAGTGCATCAGCATGGTGGGTAGGGTGCAGGATAATTTGGTAACAAAAATCAGACTGCAGGAAAGGCAAAGTAATGCAAAAGCCAGCCGTGACTTTTAAAATTTAATTTAAATTACTTCCAGATGTTTGGGGGAAGTCTTTTTTTCTCAATTATTTAACTGATGCTGTGGAGCACATACTACAGAGAAGTAGTGCTTTGATCTGGGTTATGTATGAATAGCTGTTTTCTTTGCATCAACACTTCCCTGAGCATGTCTGTAAATTAAACATTCAAATACGTAAGCTCACAGCAGATCTTAAAATAAAGATAATTTAGAATATACTGTATCTTTCCACAGGGACTTCACATAATCAAAGCAAAAGTACAAATGCTGACCCTACTATTTGACTTAAGAGTTGGGAAGGGAGAAAGAGCAGAGGTATCAGTGTCAGCAGGGGTTCATAATCTGAATAAACTTTCAAATGGAAACAATATGGAAAAACTCTGTACCTTAAGGGCAGAACAGCTTCACTGTATAAAATGTTTTATTTGGTCTGTTATGATTTTCTCTGCAGAACAAAAATATCAGTGTCTGCTGGCTAAATGGAAAACAGTTGGATCATAAAAATATCAAATGAATCTATTTGGCAACCAGTAATAATCTACACATTTATAGAACTGTTATTTTTCTTCTGGTATATACTGTCTGGAAATATAGCCTGAGGCTTCCTGTGATATCCTGGAAAGAATTAGCATTCAGATCACCTCTGTAAAAATACATTACTTAGAACAGGTTAATTTTTATGAAGTTCTTTGATGGGCTGTTGTTTTGAAGGTTTTTTTGTTGTTCCTTTGTAATGATTTTTGTATGAGAAGAGCTCCACTTATTCATAGCCAGCACAGATGTTTACATTGCCAGGAAAACTGTAACATCTGCTTTCCGGTGGCCATCTAACTTTAGTGAATTAGTAAATATGAAACACATTATGAATGTGTTTCAAATGCTTGAAAATGGGAGTATTTAATACCTGCCTCAGAGCTTTTGGGTCCCAGAGAGAAAAGAAGTTGCTAATGAATTTCTGATTGTTTAGAATGCTTAAAAAAGCAGCATGATCCAGCCTGCAAATTCTGAATTTCCCAACTGCTTAAAATGAAATTTTGTTGTTCATTAAAGCTACGTAAAGTGTAACTCATGAGAATTACTTCTGCTAGTGGAGTCGCAGGAAGCCTCTTCTACAAGGTGCTGGATGTGTAATTCTTGCATACTTCACATTCCCTCAGAAGAAACCAGGTCTTTGCTGCAATCTGTCTCAGATCTTTTCGCTTAGTGCTATTCTTCCCTAACAGATACAGAACTGTTATGTGACTTCAGAGATATGCTCTTGTCTTTTGTCTAGACAAAATAATAAGCCCAACACAGCAGAATCATGTTAGACACCCACTTACTTTATTAAGATCAGTAGCAATATTGCTTTAAATTTCAGTGAAACTGTTTTCTCTCCTGACTTGTTTCACTTGATTTAAAAGCTCGAAATGATTAATATACCTACTAAAAATAATTTGCCATTTTTTTTTTTTTATTTTTTCCTATCAGGTTTTCTAGCCACTTGGTGTCCTTGCCATATAAATTTTTTCAGTGGTTGCAAGTAATCATGTTCATCGTTTTTATCTGATGCTGTTTCTACAACCCTCAACTTCTCCACAAGAATTTGTTCTTTCACTATAGGCATTTGCTCAAAGCTGTAGATTTTATAATTAGAGAATATGAGGTAGGAAGCTCTAGACTGGTGGGACATCTACATTAATTTTGGGTTATGGGAGAGATTTTATCCTTAAAGAAGAATGCAAATATGGGTGTCAAACTGTCATGTAATGTGAAATAGAGTGCTGTGTCAAGATGTGCACTAACATGCAGGTTCATATGGGCCACTTAGGAAAGTTGCTTGCAACGTGATGTCAAGTTCTGTAACAATACCTTTGTTTAAGTGTGAAGAAGATTTTAGAAATAACATCTGGGCATCTGGGTCTTCCTACAATTAACAAGTATTGTCCAATGCTTCTGCTCACTAGTGTATTGTTTTGGGGTTTTTTTGTTTTCTTTTTTTTTTTTTTTTTACCAAATAAATGCTTATTTTTCATCTCTAAGACTGCTCATTTTGTTATGAGGCTCTAGGAAGAAATGTCTTTTCGTTGGTATTGATCAAGAACATGGTGGTAGAGAAGTAGCACCTGGCTTCGTATCCCTCATAACATTATAGTAACTCATAAAATTCATGAAGGCTTTGAAGCTTTTGCCTTTTTTGCTCCAAAACTTTGAGGACTAGGGATTTTAATTTCTAGCTTGTGAATGCAGTTGGTGAGGTCTTATGGGAGGATTATTGAGCTAGATATCAAAAATGTATTCTGTCACTTAAAACAGAGCCGTATGATGCTTCTGAAAGGCAATCAGACATGCTCTATCTGGTGTCCTCTGAAAGACAGAGGATCCCTTCAGAGCTGCATTGCTTTAGAGAGAAAATGCATTCTCCCTGGCTCTTGCATGCTTTGTTCTGGCTTTTGTGATCTTCACTCTTTGTGTTCCCTGAAAAATATCACTGTGATTTATAGATCAAAATGCATTCACTAATGTAGCTGGAGCTTGATCCCTTAACTGTTTTGAAAACTTGAATCGAGGCTTTCAGCTGGCATAAGAATGTGACTGGATGCCAGTGGAAGGTTTTCAGCATAAGCTTCATACTCCTGCTAAACTCAGAGACCTGGAAGAAGGGGGGCAGTCACATAGGTACCATCAGGGCCTGTAAGTAATTTTGACTTTCAGATTTACCTATGAATTGCAAAAATAGAGCATAGAAGTACAAATGCATAAGTCAGTGTAGCTGTATCTTCATCCAGGAGAAATGTGTTTCTCCTGGATGAAGGTATGGATGATGAAAGATATTTTTGGAATACTTCACCATTCGAAGTACAACTTTGCATCACTTATTAAAGTGTCAGATTTTGCCACTGTTGGAGGAAAAGGTGGATACTTTTTGAAGAATTTCTTCTTTCTAGCATCATTTTGGTCCTTTCTCAGTCTGTGTCCCTTGTTCTTTCCTTCATTCACAAGCTAAGAGGTCCTCTGATTTCACAAAGTTTTAATGATTGCCTCATTTGAAAATGAGTGGTATATAGTAGCATGTTATTGGAACACTGCTGACACCTAAGCCAGTTTGTCTCATCCTTTTCTCTACCAGAGGCCCACACAGAAAAGGGTGAATAGGGTGACCCATGGAACAAAAGCCTTTAGAAAGGAAGAAGAGATACATACCGTGGGTCTCCATGGTGGTTTTGGAGAAAGTGATGTGAGATGCATGTCACTGGTTCCCTTGCTCCTGCCACATAACTGTGATCATTAGCAGTTTGCTAGAGACTGTTCTGTGGGGCATTGGGGCATGACCGGTCCTGTCATCAACCTTACACTGGCAGCAATTGACTTCCGCCTACAACCATGCAGAAGAATAATCAGCGTGCAGGTGGCTTGCTAGAGAATAGACATACTGGCTACACTACAGTAGCAATAGAGGTACAGCAGTCACGTCGGGCTAAGTGAATGGAAAATACATTTCTCTTGTCCATGGACACAAGGTTTTTTTCCTAAGTGTACGTAAGTTGCTGCAGTTCTTTGGGCTGTCCTCCAAGACATTTAGGGTGCTTTCTTTAAAAATCAACATTCCCTCTTTTTTAGTTATTTTGTTCAGGAACAGACGGCTAGACATAATACAAGAGCAGTATATAATTTTTTATTTTGAAGGTTCTGAGTTTCTGATTTGGTTTTGATGTAAATTTTGCTATCCGAGATATGTTTTGTCTAATAATCTGAAACGTTTGTATATGTAAACACACAAAACCCGTTTGTTTGATTGTAACCCATGCAACTGTGGTTAGCTTCCTTTAGCAGAACCTGCCTACTTCCAGAAAAAGAGCTTAATCTTTGGACTTGAGCGTAAACTTAATATCCAGAGATATTATTTCACATTTCTTATATAATTTACTACATGCAAGAAAAATTCTGGTACCTTAAAGTGCACTAGTAGCTGTGAAGTTCAGTTTAATTTTCTGTTTGCTTCCCCTTCCAACTATAGTTGAAAATTAGAAAGGGATAAAGTGGGGCACTTGCATTTTGTAGAAAATTACCTAGCTGATTCAATATTTACAGCTTTTATTAACCTGACAGGGAAGGTGGAACAGCCAGCAAATCAACTGCAGGGTTAAAAATGTCAAAGTTGTGGAGAATAGCACCATAATTACTAAAGTACACCACGTATTATTAGAATTTTGATAGTTCCATTTTATGACAAGTATAGTAATGAGAACAGAAAATATACAAAATTAATTTATTTTCATGACAAAGATAGTAATGAGGTGAGATGATTACATGCAATTCACAATCTCAAAATTATCATTTCCTGAGGGACTGGGTCAGTAATATTGCTAGCTTAATTAAATCAGTAATAATCATTCCTTCTCCCTCCCCCTTCTGCTTGAAAGAGGGAAAATTTAATGGAATGGCAAGATGATTTCCACAATAAAAGTTGCCTTCAGGTTTGCACTCAAAAGAGTGATTAAGCATTTTATTATATACTTTTATCCATGCTCTTGAACACAACTGTTCCAGAACTTGTGAGGTAATCTTTGGAAGAGACCTTGAGAATTGTTAAAAACATTCCTGAAGATGCATTACTTACATTGCATGGGAAAATCTTAAAATGTTGTTGTTTCTGTAAACACTATACCAAAGTCTTATTTTCCTAGAATAATAGTAGTACAGATTTCATGTATATTAATATTTGAGGATGTGATCAAATAATAATGTTTGGCCTTAACATCTATTTATATTTTGAAGCTACTGGTGCAGCATAACTGAAAGCTTTTTAAAGTAACTGGCACCCAATTCAAATCATATTTAACAGCACTAAACTCCAGAAATTAATATTTGAATTAGTCAATTAGTAGCATCCATATTTGGCTACATTTTTACCATGGAGTGTACAATAAAACCAAAGCGTTTATTTATTTTATACCACTAATAGCTATTAATTACTAATTAGGCCATCTCAGTGCTTTAGATTTAGTATTCAATGGTACCTTCTTAAACAAGAAGGACAAAAGACACATGCAAAATGGACAGTTGATCCAACTTTGTTATCAAATCTTGGAAAATAGTTACCACCAATTTGTCTTTCTTAATATTTCCTTTATTTCTCCGCTGCTTATTCTCTTTCTCAGGAACAAGAGCTGCAAGAGAAGCCAATTTAATTAATCTCTGATTTTCCAAAGCCAGTATGAAGATATGTGCCTTACAAGTTAACTCTTTTAGCATTGTCCCCATCTGATTCTTGCAAATCTATCTAATATTTTTTTTTTCACTAAATTCCCCTGATGAACATCAGCTTTCAAGTATGAAAACAATTTGCAAAGTCTCCTAGGTTTTCTATTAGCCACTTAAATAACCTAACTGTTAGATTTTTATATCTGAGGTTTTTCTCTCAAGTTCAACATGTCTTAGAAGTTGGAGACAGTGTTAATAGAAACAACCTTTAAAGACTAAGGTCCATAGTCACACTGCTTAAGTAATAGGTGGCAAAAAGTACCTTATCTAATAATATATCATCATCCACTGTGGATGTTTCTAGAAATCAGAAATTCTTACCGATTTGTCCTAGTGCTATTAGATATATCAGCAAAAAATCAGGAAGAAAATATATGGACTTATTACTGAGAAAATGTACAAATGACACTAAAGCTGATTGAAGAGTAAATAGTTATGAAGATGACTTGTGTATAGACCGGTCTAATTTGCTTTCTAAGGTATTTTGAGGGGGGAGAGGAGGAAATGTTCATTTTTCAAAATGGCCAGACACAAGATTGCATGGTTGAGGACAAAGGATGTAGGGCATACTTGCAACGTGTGAGATGATATCCTGGAAACACACCACTCGGGGAAGGAACCTGGGGTAAAGGCCGAAATAATAGTCAACTGTGTATGTGTTGCCAGAGTCATGTTATACCTATGGGGAGATATGTGCCAAAAAAACAGAGAAAACCAGAGACAAATCAGATCCCCGAGAATTTCAAACTGGCTGCACAAGGCAAGACTTTTGCAAAACAAAGTCTCTCCAGTGATGTGCTTCTTCTTGTGGGCATTCTTCTTTGAATGGTGAGGGAGAAGGGAGAAAGCTATCTGTTATGAGTAGCTGCTAATGCTGTCCAGTCTGGGACAGGAGAGTGCATCCATGCCTGCTGTGCAGCAGCTGTAGCTGCTGTGGTCTGTAGGAACAACTGTCAGGGGTCTTCCCTGGCTCTGGCTGTGGCAGTCAAGGGCCATGCACTGCATCTGCCGTGTGAATTAAATACCATAGTATCTCCTTTTCCCCACTGGTGGTAGCTTGCTACATCTGTGCACAAATTTGCTGTTTCTTATAGTTACCTAGGTAATCTTGGCAGTATTTGGCATTGCTGATGTAGGTACTATTGTATTTGCATTTCAGTGCTGTTGGTTTTGCAAAACTTGACTCCCCAAAAAACCTGATTGCTCCCCTCTGAGTGCCTGTGAAATTTGGCTGTTTCTGCCTCACTGCCCCCAGAGCACCTGCAAAATCCCCCACCCCTCACAGTGCTTTCTCTAGAGGTGTTATACGTCTTGCTTTGTCCTTCCTCCTCTGCAGTGATTTCTCATATCACATCCTGCAGTTTTCTATGTTTGTGCCCTTCACCAAGCCTCAGGCAAGGGATGGTCACTGGTTTGCTCATCTGCCTGCAGTGCTAACAGGTTAAAAATAACTCTATTTTAGAGATACTGAAGTTATGTAAGGCTTGGCTGCCTTACCAATTTACTTAAACCTGGGTGTGGGCAATGCTGTCATTTGTCCCCTTTAACTGCTGCTAAAGAGCCTCTTATTATACTACATTTATTGCAGCTAGAGATTTTCATCTGACATGCTACTTGCAAAAGCTCTAAAGTAATTTTTGACTATTAGATACAGTCTGAATCCTGCTGTGGAATCTAGAGTTTGGGATAAAGCTTTATCTTTTAATTTTTTATAACTTCAGACGATCATATAAATAAATACAACACAGGTTGTGAGGATACATCAGGACTTTAATGAAAAAACAAGTAGAGTTTTCACTTATCTATTAACTCTCTATTTTCCCGGAAGAAAATTGTTTCTGTCAATATTTTATGACAGGGATTAATGGTAGAAGGAGGTGAAGTCTAATCTAAGCAGATGATTGCCAAAAAACTGCACAGAAACTGAGAATATAAAAAGAAATAGAAGGGAGTTTTCCCCATTTTGTTTTGATGTCGCGAATAGTGAATAAGAGATACATTATAGACAAATGAAAAACAGTAAAAACTAAGCAAAGCAGAAAATGAAAAAAAGAGCAAAGGCAAAGTTGCTGAAAAGTATTTTGTAGACAAATTTGTGTGGTTACTCTCTTTTCAGACAAATAAAACTGCTCTCAGTTATACATCTGACTGTGGTTGAAATTTTAAATGTTAGCTTAAACTTTTTTTTCCAATGAAGAACTTCTTGTTAGATAGTCTACATCCTGATATTTGATTTGTGCCAGAAAATCATAGAGTGAGACTGTCTTTTTGTATTTAAAGGCGTTTCTAGATAAGAGATCTGGATTAATTATTGGCTATGTAATGGGAAAGTAGACAAGTTAAATAGAAAATGGAACTAATGGAAAAGTATTTATGTACCAGTCTTTTTTAAAAGAGTGTTTGACTGTTTTGCAATCTTTGTCTGTGCAAATGTGTATATATAGTATTTCAATGTTCATACATACAGGAGTAATTCCTTAATGGAATCTTTTTAATACATTGATTAGCACTACACAAGCGACTCTTGGTGTCACTGCAGAATGTGTTTGTGTGTTCAGGTTACACAGGGTTGCTTAACTTTGCACTGCATTAGAATTTAACTGACTTACAGAATAAAGACAGGCTGAAACAGGCATTTCAATTCAATGCCTTTGAACTGCATTAAACTGAGAGTTTTCACTGAATCAAATTAATAAATCATTACATATTGTATGCATAGTACTGTTGTGCTAGATATAGTATATGTAAAATACATATAATGTAATACTACAGTAATTACGATAATTTCACAGTATGAACATTTTTTAAAAAACAAGGTACCTGACTTTTTTCTCCGGATTATTTGTATCTAAATTTTATTTTAAAAGGTAACTTCTTTTTTTTTTTTTTTTTCCTCATTCTTTCTGTCTTTCTGGAATAAGAGCATTAAATCCACAGTCTGTTCCCAACTATTACTTCAATTACTAGTGCCTCTGTCCTGAGTTCAGCAGTAGCAGTCATTTTTTCTCCTTCAGTATCTGGTGCAGTGCTGTGTTTTTGACTTTCAGCTGGGGAACAGCACTGATAACACCGATGTTTCCAGTTGGTGCTCAGTAATGTTTTCTCTGACCAAGGACTTTCTGAGTCTCATGTTCTGCCAGGGAGAAGGGGAAGCCGGGAGGAAGCAGAGACAGGACACCTGACCCAAACTAGCCAAAAGGGGGTGCTCCGTACCACAGCATGTCACACCCAGTATCTAAACTGGGGGCAGTAACCTGGAAGGATTAGATCACTGCTGGGTCAGTCTGGGTATCGGTTGGTGAGTGGTGAGCGGTTGTATTCTCTTCCCTTGTTACTACCCTTATCATTATTATTGTTGGTGATAGCAGCAGTGGTTTGTGTTATACCTTAGTTACTGTCCTGCTGTTGTCTCAACCTGTGGGAGTTACATTCTTTTGATTCTCTTCCCCATCCCTCCGGGAGCAGGGGGAAGGAAGGTGGTGGAGTGAGAGAGAGACTGCTTGGTTTTCTGAGCTATGGTTGGGCTTAAATGACACCCATGAAGCTGTAAAACCCAGGGTGATTATGCCAATGAACACAATCTTCTGTACACACTGTCATACCCTTAACTGGTGCAAATTGACTTGTTGTCATTGACTTTAATGGCCCTGTGTTTGCAAAACATTTATGTCAACTGTGAATCTGAAGCACTGTATTAAATTCATTACAATGTGAGCTAAATATCTAGGGACTATATTTACACTTTAGATGATCCTGTGTAAATACATAAGGAAAACATTTCCAGGAAGCTCCCCATTTAGCCTTTTAAAGAGGTCCAATTACTCTGTATTTCATTAAAATTACCCACTCAAAGAATTAAGGAGAGGAAAATTAACAACCTTTGGGGCTCATGTTTGTGATGTATCTGCACAGAAAGTCACAGAAGATACCTTGAGGTCCTGTGTCATTGAATTTTTGCCTTAGTGAACAGAGTTCAAGCTTTCATTCTCAATGAAGAAGGAACATATGATGGTCTCACAAATATATATAGTATTTTGAAACTCAAATAGTCAAAACAGTGAATCCCTTGTGTTTCAGAGAGGAACAGGGAAAACAAGTGAGTTTTTTGGATGTGGCACATTTCTGGGGTTTACTTCACCTTTTTGGTTGTAAGGGAAATGTACAAGTCTCGTGCATTAGACTAATGTAAGGAAAGGATGTGTAGGTGCAGAAATGTCTGACAGATGGGAAGTGCCTGGAGGATCTAGGGTCAGAGGATAACTGATTGCTCAGACATTATCTACTAAAATACATAAATAATTGATGTTTTAGCCTCTACAAAATCAGTGAAAAGTGCATAGGTTTTGTTCTGGACAATATATAGATTCCTAAACACAACTGGTTTTAGATTTTAGAGCTAGTATTCAATGATGTTTCTATTAACAAATAAGATACCGGTCACTCCCTAATTTTAATTATTGCATGAAAGTTGGAAATTATAAGAAAATAAAAGCAGTGGGCTCTTACACAGAAACGTTAACTTTTTGGAATGAATAATGATACTTTTGAGTTACATGACAATTTGGATATTTCCTTGTTTTTATAGAATGCTTATGAAACTTAAGCAAAAAAGAGCACAACAAATGCTTCATTGGGAAGGACTCTACTCAAAAGGATAGTAAAAGAAAACGTAGGCAAGCAAGATGGTAATTTCAGACCTTAAGAACAATTAAAAGCCATTATGGTAAAAGTAATCTCTGCTGCATTTGGGGCAGTATGGAAAAACCTAAATATGCTGCAAGTCATACTCTGTGTTGCAAGAGCTGGGCTGTGACTAGGGTTTCCAAGAACAGTTGATAGTCAGAGGTGAAGTATATCTTGACAGAAAGTAATTGAGTCAAATAGAAAGTTCAGGACTTTGTGCTTTCCTTTTCAGTTTTCTTTGGGTTTTCTCCTCCTGGGTCCCTGTCTGAACATTGAAGATAGGACCTATATGTGCAAGGACTCTGATAATGTCCATAAGCAGGGAAGAAGGGAAGGGTTGGGTTTGGACAGTATTCTGCCACCCTTGTGAAAGGATATTAAAATATGGTACAGGAAATAGTTCCCTTTTAGTAGCATAAGAAGAAAATGCCTGACAGTTTGCTGCATATGAAAAGAGCTGCTGCACACTTTCAAATTGCAGCCCCAATCTTTTCTTCAAAAGCTGCTTGCTAGAGCTCTACTAATGCCAGCAATGTTCATTAAATGAGGGTTTGGGGATTCAGTTTCATGCATGGTAAAGCAGAAATATGTTGGTATGTTTAGAGTTTTTTGGGGGGTTAGGGTTGTTGACTTGTATGTGCTCAACTGGCTAGAACATTTAATGAAAAATACAGCTTTCTACTCTCTAAACCCCAACTGTCCTTATCATGCTGTATTGAATAGAAAAACAGGACAGAACTTGATTTTCCAGTCTTATGCTCTTTGCTTCTTGAAGACTTCAGTTTCAGGAATCTGTGGCTGTTTTTAGCTCAGATCTTCTAGGAAGCCACAGTGCTCACAATGCTGAAAACACGCAACTGCAGTGCACAGTCTATGTACAATTCAGAGATGAAATATCATCTCTGCTTCCCTCCTGTGTCCAAAAATATTTTGCCCTGGAAACTCCTGCTGGGCTGACTCATCTTTATTATAGAATACAAGACTCATTTGGTTGTGATGCCCAGGGTTTTTTTTTAAATGTGTGTCATATGATTTTTGTCCTTGATATTTGTTGACAGAAAAGATTGCTGACCCAGTTCAATCATGCAAGTCTCTAAATATCCTGTTGCCTATGATTCAGAAGCACAGTTTTTACTGAAGACATCCTACAAGTGGCTGCAGGTGAAAATTATTTATGTAATTCTGGTGGCTTATGGGAAAACTGGATGAATAACAATTTAAGTATATTGTTAACCATTTTCTTTATGTAATTGCAATACTTTTGCATGCCAAATAGCTAGGTAGTGGCATACCAGATTTTATAATGAAGTTACTCTGCTCTATCTGAAAGTATCGTACATGCCATGTGGCGCTATTCATAGAAAACTTTAAGAGAAAAAATAAAATAAAATAAAGCAGTCATATTCCTCTCCATTATAATTGGAACCTGTAAATTTTAAAAGAAATACAGTCTTCATGCACACGATCAAAAGATTTAGCCTGAAAATCTTCAGGATATATTGATCTAAAATGCTTTTAAGATACTTTCAACTTCATATGTAGTAATTACCATACAGATATAATCCTAGAAAATACAATGGAAGAATTCATACTAATTCCAGATGTTAAGAAGCATCAAGCATGTGAGTAGTTTTATCAATGCCTTGCAACCGCGGCTTTTCATGTAAGAAGGTAAAACTAGATCTTCATTTTTCTTGTCTTTTTGTAGAAGTAAATTCAACAAGTTGTTGATGAACATTCTGAAAAAATAAAATGTTTCAAGTCTAAGATTTACTGTGAACTGTATTTTGAGGTATCTTGCAGATATTTTGACAGATGGCTGTGGCAACAATGTTCACAAGTAGATTGCAAAATTAAAAATGGTGGAAAAAAGAATTTTAACTTGCAATAATTTGTGGCTAGCATTGTCAGTTACCAAAGCATGAGAATTTTATACAGCCAGATTCACAAAATGATGTATTTTATTTTTTTTTTTTAATGATTCTGGAAAGTTAGCACAGTAAACTACATCAAGGATGATTTTAAATCAGCAACAAAATACTTCTGTTTTCTGAAAAGTATTGTAATACAAAAATTAAATTTTACCAATTTTATATTTTAAAATCCAAGTTAAAAAGTTGATTCTGCTAAAGTTTCTTAAATGATGAAATGATCTCTGGGATTTTAAACTGTTTGTTTTCTTGACTTTTAAAATACACTTTTAATTGCTAAGAATAACATAGAAGAGCAAATATGGTAAATAATACAGCTTATTCTGGGCAAAATCCAGCCTTGAAGGTAGGTTTGTATTTCAAAGACGGAGAAAAACAATTAAATGACGCTTTCACTTTACTAGGCTGATTAGAAGCAATTCAAGTGCCTTAAGTGATGTAAAGCTTTAAATCTATTAATTAAATTTGCATCTCTAATTTAGAAATTATCATCCATGTGAAGTGCAGCCCAAGCTGCACAATCTTTCACTACTTAAGTATTGATTTTTAATATGTCAAATGTACTGATTAAAATTTATCTTTCTTGGATTGCATTTTAAATATTAATATTTGCTCAAATTTTAACTGCCAACATCTATGATATTTTGCAGGATTATATGGGTCATCACATTGCTCCAGTAGACAAAGAAAGAAAGAGGAAGCTTTCAGTTCAGAAGAGCATGAAGACTGTGATGCATAACACACAAATGCAGAAAAGGTCAAAAAGACTGTTTTAGTTGAATGCTACAGTTCTATCACTGCATGGTACTGACCACATTCAGTCTTGATTAGTTCATTTCATAGTAGAAAGCCGTGAATAAATGGGTTGGATAAAACGCTTCTGGCATTGCATCCCTTTGAGTTGCAGCCTGACAGAGCTGCGCTGTGTGTTCACCTGCTTTTGTAGTGAGTTCATGCTCAGCAACACCTGTTTAGAGGTTCTTCCTGGCAATCTTGGACGCTTTAATGATTAGAGAATTATTCTCCATCATTTAATCTTGGCTATTTAGATCTGTTTTCCTTGGGACAAAGACAGCATGGCAGAATTTGACTTGCATATGATCATCTTCAAGACCTTTCAAATGTTTCAAGATCCGCAGCATTATTGCCTTTTGAGGTACAATTTCTCCCTCTCCTTCGAAACAGAGATTTGGACTGCTGAGGTTTCATTTTTTTTGGTTTTGTTTTGGTTTGGTTTGGTTTTTTAAGATGATAGGGCACATTTCAAATTATTTAACATGAAGAAAACCATTATTGCCCTCACCTAAAGAAGGAAGGCGGTAGAATTACCCCAGTTTTATAAGTAATCAAATATACTTTGCTGTCGGATGAACCCAGGTCTTTTTCAAAAGTGAGGCAAGCATACTCTCAAAGAGCCGTCTAAATGCATACAATATATTCTTCAAGTATAACTGTCTTTTGCAGTCCTTTATTTTGATTCTCTGAGCAGACAGAATTGACTTATGGAACGTACCATATGGATATAGCATGTTCAGTTTAAACAAGGACAGTTTAAATGAATAAAATATAAATGAAGATATTATTGCATGAGAAATTAAGAAACCTGTTGCTCACCGTCACATGAAGGACATAGGAAGAATAGAGTCTATAAAGAGGCATAGATTATTTAGTGAAAATGAGAGTGGACATTGGTATAGTGTTTATTCTTTACTAATATGACCCAAATAATCTTACTGCTACTGAAAGACTCCTATAATGGGTAGAGAATAAAAATCATAGAATCATAGAATGGTTAGGGTTGGAAAGGACCTTAAGACCATCAAGTTCCAAACCCCCTGCCATGGGAAGGGATGCCTCACATTAGAGCCCTGGCCTTGAATACAGCCAGGGATGGAGCATTTACCACTTCTTTGGACAACCCATTCCAGTGCCTCACCACCCTCACAGTAAAGAACTCCTTCCTTATACCTCACCTGAACTTCCCCTATTTAAGTTGCACCTCTTCTCCTATTGCTACAGCCCTAATGAACAGCCCCTCTCCAGCACCCTTGTAGGCCCCCTTCAATACTGCAAGGCTGCTATGAGGTCTCCATGCAGCCTTCTCTTCTCCAGGCTGAACAACCCCAACTTTATCAGTCTGTCTTCATACAGGAGGTGTTCCAGTCCTCTGATCATCCTCATGGCCCTTGTTGTTCCAACAGTTCCATATCCTTTGTATGTTGAGGACACCAGAATTGTACACAGTACTCCAAGTGGGGTCTCATGAGAGCATAACTGAGAGGCAGAATCAGCTCCTTCTACCTACTGGTCACACTTTTTTTGATGCAGCCTTTTGATACAAGGGGATAAGGTATTAGTGAACAAGGAATAAAGTTATAAGGCAAAATACATAACAATTTCTGTAGCGTACAGGTAAATAGTAAATCTTATTAGAAAATTAAACATATTCTTTGCCTCCCTGCCCTCTAAGCTCTTTGGTGATATGGCAGCAGTGATTTAGATGTCCTAATTTAATAAAGATGAATTAAGCTTACTTATTTCCATTGACTGTAAAAGGCATTCAGCCAACTAGCTTGAATGTACATGCCTGTATTGCACAGGTAAATACTTGGCAGATGAAATTATTTCCTATAATCCCAATTGAACAAAGACACAAGATTAATCACCAGTTTTGGAAGAGCTCAGAAATGCAGAAAGAAGAAAAGCCAATCTTCTGCTGCCACTTCGTGAAAGTCTCA
The DNA here is from genome assembly GCA_039720435.1 of Amazona ochrocephala. Lineage (NCBI taxonomy): Eukaryota > Metazoa > Chordata > Aves > Psittaciformes > Psittacidae > Amazona > Amazona ochrocephala. The sequence goes on from CM077879.1 coordinate 73,370,717, forward strand.
GACTACACTTAGACTCAGGATAGATGGACAGGTCCTGAGCATAGCTGTGCATGCTCAGCATTTGACTGTCCTTATGCTGGAAGACCTTGTGGTGATGTCAGCAATGGCCAGGCACAGAAATGGCATTTCTTCTTTAAAAGGTCTGATGTTGCATGTGCCATAGGATTTGAGGAGACTCATGATTGGTTAGCCAGGGCTGTTCTGAGAGCCCTGGCATGTCACCCTGCCTTGGATCCACTGGGGAGTCAGATGAGAGCTGAGCCAGATGCTATGACTTTGCCTCGTTGCAAACTTGGACTCTGTAAAGTCATATAGGCAAACGTGAGCATGGGCGTAATACCTTAAAGCTCTACTTCTATCATTGTACAGTCTAAAATAGAGTTGCTGTGATCGCAGGTGGACTTCACTGTGCATTTCCATTCTGTTTAAACATACTTTGTATTCAAACAAATGACAGTGTATTTTTTATTGCTATCGGAAAGAGCAAAATGGAGAATTCTACCTAAAATAGACTCTAACTTCTTTTATATTTAGCCTAAAGTGAATCTTCTTTAATGAAAGGTTTGGCTGAAGGCCTGAAGTACATGTAAGTAACGCATTTCTCCCAATCATAACATTTGTCATTTTCAATCTTCAGTATGCATATTTCATGTAAAAAATACATAAGATGCTCAAACCCCTTGATTACTGAGGAATTCTGTGCAAAGAATTTTGATGTATGTTTTCAGGATTGTCAGTAAAGCCTAAATCCCTGCTGTGCTCGAGTTTATATCACATGCTGTATATGCTTTTCTAGCACACATCAGCAGAATAAGATATCTTCACCTTTATGTATTTAACATTTATCAAACAAGTCATTTAGCCTATACTAAAAGCACTGAAGGAACAAAAACCAGTAATTGATAACATCATAATAAAATAGAGTTGCACTTACCGCAAATAACAACCTGTAAGTAACAGAATAGTCATACAGGTCACAGGTATGACTGCCGACTGGGGAGTAACAGTTGGTTATATGGGCACTCTGCAATTATGCGATAAGAGGAAAACATTTTTAAATGCTGAAAGCTGTCTTTGCATTCTTGTTCAGTCACTTAAAACACTTTCTTAATTTTTACAAAAAAACAAAACCAAATATGTGTCTGCTGAAAAGAGAATTGAAGAAACTGAGCATTTTCCTAAAAATTGAATTAAAGGTGATTAGCAGATAGAACCTGGCAATAAAATCACAGATGTGAAAGAGGAAATGTTTTCCAAATAAGCAATATATTTAGAAAAAAAAGGAAGGGATTTAGTAGACACAGGAAGGATTCTTTCCTGTAAAGCCCACTACAGATTTGCACATTGTGGGTGATATTCACCTGGTTTATCTAATTTGTGATCTGTGTTTCAGCTGCTGTATGGAAAAATCTTTGGTATCCTCAAGAAAAACAGCAGTAGCTCAGCTTTGGTGATTCCAGCTCTCTCTAGTCTTATCACCTTGCCAGACAGCAGGAATCCAGAGATCTTTCAGGTTTTCTATGCCGATAATTTTGCAGGGAAGTTGAGCAATTAAAAAAAAAAAAAACAAAAAAAAAAAACAAAACAAAACAAAAAACAAAAAAAAACAAAAAACAAAAAAAAAAAAAAAAAAAAAAAACAAAAAAAAAAAAAAAAAAAAAAACAAAAAGCCTCAAATTACACCAAAGCAGTCTCTGGGTGATTTTTATACCAAATCCTTATTTTAAAATTGCAATAGATATGCTTTATATACTAGAGATTGAAAAGAGATATCAGAGATGCAGTTTTTGACCCCCCTTTGATGTGGGACTCTCATTTTGATAACCACATGCCTTAGCCCTCTAACTTTCTGTACCTCTCTCTTTCTTACTACTGTATCTTATTTATATTCTCATTTTCTAATCTATGTTTCCATTCTCTTCTCTGTTTTCATTCTCTTCAGTCACATGCAAATATTTGTGTTACCTTGAAGAAGGCAAGGCTTTGATAATTCTGTCTGATATAGATTTCCTCTTCTCATTATGCTTCTTCTAAAGTCTAACAAACAAGAAATACTGTTTTTTAGATAGCTATGAGGCCCAAGTAAGTGTCAATGCACCCAGAAAACACAGCTGGTAGCATGGTAACTCTGATGGAGAATAAATGACTCTCTGATATAAATGAAGCTATACTACTTGCATCCATTTTAAGTTACTACATTAAGTTACTACAAGTTACTAAATCACACTTGTAGTCATGACAAGCTTTTATTAATTTTACTTTGGTTTAACAGTTTTCAGCTCAGACACCAAGAAAATGATCTAATTACTTAGAGGAGTTGCTTATGTAGACTTAATTCTAGGCTATCAATTTATGCTGTCCAAACACATGCAGCAAAATCTTGTTCTGCTAACTTCAATCAACTTGGTGCTGCAGAGTTTAGTGGAAATGGTGGCTGTATTAAAAGTGTTTGAGAAAATGCATCAAATGCTTTGAAATACTTGATACCATTGCTGAGAATTTTCTGACTTTTCAGAATTTCTTCATGTATTCTGAAACAGGATCTTTTGCTAGATCTACATTAAAAGCTCCCTCTGAACAGCAGAGTTGGAAAGTTACCTGAAACATGGATTATTCTGTAAAGTAAGGCTAGTCTCTTTCTCATTACAGCAAGCTGTGTGAAAATCCTGTTTTCTTCTTTTCAAAATGAAGGAAATTAAATGACATAGAAACACTGTAGGGAGAAGGTCTGTAGGACACAAGTAAAAATAATGAAGATAATTGAATGTAGCTCAAAAAAAAATGTAAAAAGTTCTGAGTTTGAGATCTTGTATAAAGCACTACACACAAAGTGGGTGTAAAGACACAGGTGCCTAGAAAGTGGTGGTATTTTAAATGATGGTGGAAAACCACTTGCACTTAATTTTTCTTTTCAGAGGTGCTCTGCTACGCTTTCTCTGGTTTGTATTTGCAGATCTCCAAAATGACAGTAATTTCTGGGAAGCCCAGGCATTTCCCAAACTAGAAAGATATCTTGGAATAATTTGTATTCATAAACTTAAGTCTCTACCTTACTTAAAGTCTGAGATAAGTACTTGAGCTCCTGGCACTGCGTGGACACAAATACTGCTCCTGAGCGCGAGCATCTACAAGTCATGGGCCCTTCACACGAAAACCAGCCCTGGGCAATCAAGCAAACTTTCCCTGCCAAGTTTGCTCAAAGTTTCCAATGATCTTGATTCCCTGCTTACTCTGTGGTTTCCAGAGTACGATTAATTTTTTATTTTGGGGATGTCTGTTTCCTGTCTGTGGTGACGTGAGGTGGCGCAACACAAGCCCAGTTTCAGCTGGGTATGAAGACAGGAGTTCCCAAAGATAACATTTTTGTAGATGGATTTCTTACTTTCATTTATCCTTCAAGGCCCAAGACTTTGCTAAACTTTTTCTAAAAGTAGAAGTTTCTTCCACTTTTAGAAAATAGAGGTATGCTATGTATCTCAACAGAGTCCTTACACACTGTGGATGCTTTACTTTTGTAACTCTGTCCTTAATTCTCTGTGACATGGAGCGTGTTGGTCACAAGGAGGCACTCCCTCCTCTGAAGACCGGTGCTCAGCTCCTCAAAAGTGTTTATATGTTCCCACTGAAACGATTGGAAGTTAATTGCCTTAATCCATCTGGACTCATATGTTGTGCTGTACTGGCCATGTTGAAGATAATGGGACCACATTTTAACAGTATGGTTTTAGGCATGTGTGAAAACCATGGGCAGCTCTCCAGGTACTCGGATACTACAGTGACAGAGGATACATCAGCACTTGCTTAGACAGGCAATTGAACAGATTTCAAAAGCAAGGCCTCCAAAATGTATCTCTTATAATATATTGCTGCTTTTTAACAGCTTATTGTTGATAGATTTTTAAACCTGCAGCATATGAATAATGCAAATAAGGAAATGTTGCACACTAATGTTGATTCAGTTACACTTTGTATGCTCATTAGCTAGTGTGCATTATAATTGAACTCTTACATGTGATAGCCACGTGAATGCCAAATGAAATCGTTACCATTAATGATATTACAATGAATAGCAAATGAATTTTTAATGGCTGAACACTTACCATTTTCTCTTCCTGTTGATTCTGTGGCAGGCAAAGTTTTGATTCTTTTTAAAAATTGGATTTGAAGCAGTGATATGAATGGTATGTTGTGTTGTAACATAGAACATGCTTAGCTGGTGCTAAGTCATTTTCCATGACTCTGTTACAATTTTGTTGACTGTTTAAAAAAAAGCTACAGGTAAAAAACCCTGTTTTTCTAAAAACTGATAATGAATGAAGAATTATTCACTTGCTCTTCTTATGAGATTCACTTAGCAGTGATCCATGGATACTAACCAGACATCCCAAGGAAAGGGAAATGAGGATGACTGCTAAAGCAGTGAGTCATTTTTATTTCTTTTTATTTTTGCAAACTGTGGCTCTGGAGTGATGGAAAAATAGATTTTTTTTTTTCTTTTTTTTTTATTACTGGGTTGAATACTACATGAATAAACAAAATATTCATACTTTAAATACAGACTGTGTTGTTTATTCAAGTGAGCAATGCTTCCACCAGGTTTCTTAGCCTTACAGCACGATTTATCTGCAGGGAGCAGTTGTCATTAATGCTACTGTATTATCTTGTATACATAGTAATTTGTTTTATAAATGGCTATGGACCTATTTAGGGAAGTGTTTACTGGTGACAGCAAGAGTTCTACAGACAGGTCCATGCTGAAACACCATCCCATCTAACATAGAAACCCTTGGTGCAAAGGGTAAAGCCTCCTCTCCGAGTGCAGACGTTTTTATATTTCACAGAGAGGCGACTAAATCTGAAACAGCTTCTACTGGGCTTCTGGAGGACACAGGGCAGGACTGTGTTAACAGTTGGAGATACTTATGTAAAGTAATTTTCATTGTGCTTTCATGAGCTATATACTAAATGTCCTGTGAGCCACATGCCTGTGGATTAGTTTCCCTTTTCTGATGTAGGTTGTATGAACTTCAAGAAAAAGAACGCAGGGCTGCTCCTGAGTTCAGTAATGCCAAGTTGTCACTCCTTATCTTTTACTTTTCTTGGAATTCAATCTCTAAATTGGTATAAAAAATATAATGTTTGTCTCTTTATATTTATTGCAAAAGACTATGAAAAATAAAATTATATGAACAGGATAAATGGCTGCTGGCCAAGTATTCTGTGAGAAACTGCTGTAAATTAGGAAGAAAGTTGTGTTCCATAAATAACAGGCTAACTGCAGAGAGCAACAATGCCACTCTTCACAGCAGCAGCAGAAATGCAGGGTGGTAACAAGAGAGGAAAGAACTATCGGGGTTCTCGAGCAAAAGGAATGAAAGGTCAGACCTGACTGCATTCCCTTTCCACCCCGGCCTTCTCTCTTGGCTCCTGCAGGCTTGCTCAGGGATTGTTCTGGGGTACCAAATACTTCGGGGGGGGGGGGGGGGGGAATCAAGGCAATTTTTGCCCTTGTTGGCTTTAGATGTTGCATGAATTTTAAACCAAAATGAAAGAAGGCACTTTGTGTTTCAGCCACTGAGGCTTTCAATGTGTAATGTTTCTAACATCTCTCTTTTTGCCCTTACTTCCCTCAATACGCGACCTGATTCACATCTCTATGACGTCATAACTTTGACATTTTTTTTTGTTTTTTCTTCTCATTCCTCTATTTTACTAAATTTTGCTTAAAGTCTTTCCATCACCCAAAATAATAATTTCTTGATGTTTTCTTTCCATGGTCAATGTAAGTAATGTAAGACATCAAACTAGGTTATTTTCTTGAAAAAGTAAAATAAAGATTTAGGTTCCTCCAAGTAAAGTTGAAATTCATCCAAACAAGAACACTCATGACACAGGTGGGTCAAAGTGAGTCTGGTTCACAGGAATTAAATGAGTAGAACCAAATCAGGAGGTACTCTTCTGATCCTGCTTACACTGAAGAAAATTATAGTCTCATTTTACTACCACAACAAGCATCTAGTTCCATCAGATAATGCACGTTAACTGCAGATTGAGTCTTTTTACATACAGCTTGCAAGACATGGGTCTGAGAAGGATGCAGTCTGAATAGCAAGATGGACAAAAGACAGACAGGCCTGACAGGACTGTTTTACAAAGGTGAGGACTTTGCACAAGGTCACAAAAAAGTCTGTTGCTGCAGACCTTGCCCTTCCCTGACCTTGTTCCATGTCTTATGCATGAAATTGCCACTCTCTCCTTATGCCAACTCCAGGCATTTTTCTAATACAGTTTAAATTTAATCTCTGCTCTACACTGCAGTGTTTTGGAAAACCGCAGTTATGGGTGAGCACAAGGATATGTACAAGATGCATACCTTGGGTAAATTTGGAAAGAGCAACTTTTATTTCTATGCACCAGAAAGTGCTTGTAAACTTCCCCTGCAGAGTTATTTTGGTCTGCTAGCACAAATTTGTCAGCTGCTAAGAGATATTTCTGTGAGCTGAGAGGAGGATGCTTTTCTGGGCTGGAGCAACACGGGCGCAGACCAGTGGACTTCCCACTCTGGGGGCTCCTGAGGACAGGCAACCTCCCAGCATCAGCAGGGCTTCTCTCTCAGGTCTGGGGTTTCAGGCTGCTGATCCACCAGTACTGGCAGCGCAGCTCTGAAAGAAGCACAGCAGGACAAACACTGGCATTTATTTTCTCTTTTACATTGGTTTTCATAGAGGGATGAAGCAATTGAAAGATCAGTGGAGCTACCCTGAATTTTTGGATATTTATATCATGCTCACTTCCCCTGACAGTGCGCCTGTGCCTTTTCAGGGGCTTATAGACGCTTAACAAATGCTCTTAGTATTATCTTCTTCTTTTCTTTTATGCCATGTGCTTTATTGTGCTCTTTAACTTTCAAACAGTTTCTAAAATACTATTGGTTTGGACATCTTGTTAGGGCAACTCTAGTAATATCTGCTTCCTATTTCAAGTTTTTCTCTTAAAAGGTGACAGTTCATCCTATGGTGAACCTGTGTGTCTCCTGGCACACAGAAGAGATGTAAATAAACCAGCCAGACAAATCTTGGGTGTTCTGTGTTACATCTAATGGTGCTATTGGTTTGCTGAATTTTTTTCCCTTTTTTTTTTTTTTTTTTTTGAGAAATGACCTGGCTCTGCCATCAAAATTTGCAGTATTGATTCAGAAACTAGCAACCCAGTTAATCTTTAAGTTCCATACTATCACTTTTCCTGTTAGCTTATATAGAAGGAGCTTAATTTTCCACAACTTTCATGATGTTGTATAGAAATTATGAGAATTACTTTAACTGAGAGTGTAAAATAGTATCTGCTTAAACTTAAACTTTACCTCTTGTAGATCGTGAAATCTTCTCTTTTGAGAATTTTTTTTTTTTTTCAACATTTTCTCTTGCAGGACAATTATTTCTTGGTTAAGTACATGGAAAAATACATAAGGTGCTTTTGAGGAAGGGTTAGGAGAGAAATGTTCACTGCTTTTCATTAACAAATGGCTGAGCCTTGCCACATGCAAAATAAAGTTCTTTGCTGCATTCCAGGTTAAAGGTGTAGGGAGGTATATGTCACTCCATTCCTTTAAGCTCTGGAGTTACTATATGTTTCTGTACCCAGGAATGAGTGAGCTCCAGGGAACAAATAAGAACCCATTTTATGCAGACAAGTTGCAAGAGATGGATGAAGATGAAGAATGAGCAGAAGCATAATTCACTAGCATACCTGATGGCATAATGACATTGATTTTTTTGATTCATATATCACCCCAGGTACAGATATATGTCACTTCATTTCTGTACAGCACGATAGAAAGTCTGTGAGGGATATTATGACTTTTTAAGTCACTGTCTCTCAGCCAGGTTGCTTTGGGGGCAATGCTCTTCAGCCCATGAGCTTGATAGCAAACTGACACTTCCGCCCTCAGCTAGATGAGCGGTCAGTTAAGGATGACAGCATTGCATAAACAATAAAGTTAGTCCTATATCTTGTCTATACTGGGGTGCTGTGTCAGCTTCCCCTCTGCAGGAGAGGAGCCTGCGAGCCCCTGTGGCTAACACTGCCTTTCTCAAACGGTTGTGGTGCAGGCATCAAATACCTAGTGCCTCCTACAAGGTGTAAATCTAGATTTTTCCCTCTGTATCACAAATACTCTGTTCTAGTCTGTTCTCTCTAAATCTTGTCTAGATACTGATCATGAAGCTATTGACAAGTAAGAAGAGCAGGCTGAATTTCAGATAGTCTTAGAAGATCTTAAATGTTCCTTAGGGGTCTGACCCTGTGTCTCTTACCCTTGTAAACCTTTTCTTTTTTTTATCCTAGTAGACCCAAGAGGAACTATGCCTAGAGACAATGCATATGATTAAGGATTGCAGGACCAAGGCTATGTTTTTTGTGACACAATGTACTGTTGCCAGTAGGTCACATCAACGCACATAAAAAATGGAAAATCCTGGTGTATATCAAGCATTGAGTTTTCACAGTAAATCAACAAATTGAAGTAAAGTCAGATCTCAATTACCTGCACATGATGTACTCTTGTTGCTGTTATTCAGAACATGCATTTTATTGCCTTGCAAACATCTGAAAGGAATTCTGTTTTCAACAGCTTCAGGATTTGCTATGGCATAATGGCTTAGTTTTGTAACAACAAGCTGAAATATTGACTATCACAGAATTGACTGTCAAACTGAACTTTCTGGGTTTGTTTTGTTTACAAATTAAAATTGTCTTTCCATTTTCAGCTCTGCAAACAATACCTATGTTCTGAGAAATACATACTTTGAAAACTGTCTGTGTACTGCAACATGAAAAAGACTGCTCCTGTATGTATTGTGATTATTTAAATATAGGACTAAAAGGAACAAGTGCAAGCCATGGGGTAGCTTATCTGCATTTCTTCTACTTTTGATGTATGGACATGAAAAGAAAGTGTCACTGAAGTATAATTTTAAAATAATCTAAACATGTTACAACCTATAACAACATTATTTAAATAATTAATTATTTTTGCTGCAAATCCCTAATATGAATAAATAGATGCCTTTAAATGTTTCAAGAATGAATTCATCTGAGCAGCTTCTGAAGGTACAAGTGTTATTCTTCCATTGCAACTCCTGGAATGTCAGTCGTGATGTAATACACAAGTATCAAAAAGTAAATATAAATTGATGTTGTATCATGGAGTTCAGCTTTTATTTATAGAAAAAATTAGAAAACTTTTTATAAAAATACTCCCTTGTGTGTGAAAGGCCACTGATACAAACGGAAGTTTTGCTTGTTTTGAAGAACATTAACTGAGTAAAATCTCATTCTTTCTCTTTCATAGAATCATAGAATCATAGAATAGTAAGGGTTGGAAAGGACCTCAAGATCATCGAGTTCCAACCCCCCTGCCATGGGCAGGGACACCTCCCACTAAACCATGCCATCCAAGGCTATGTCCAACCCCACCTTGAACGCCGCCAGGGATGAAGCATTCACAACCTCCCTGGGCAACCCATTCCAGGGCCCCACCACCCTCACAGTAAAGAATTTCTTCCTCAGATCCAATCTAAACTTCCCCTGTTTAAGTTTGAACCCGTTACCCCTTGTCCTATCACTACAGTCCCTAATGAAGAGTCCCCCCCCAGCATCCCTATAGGCCCCCTTCAGATATTGGAAGGCTGCTATGAGGTCTCCACGCAGCCTTCTCTTCTCCAGGCTGAACAGCCCCAATTTTCTCAACCTATCTTCATACGAGAGGTGCTCCAGTCCCCTCATCATCCTCGTGGCCCTCCTCTGCACTTGTTCTAACAGTTCCATGTCCTTTTTATGTTGAGGACACCAGAACTGCACACAATACTCCAAGTTCAAATGAGACTTAACTTGGTTTGCATTACATATTGTTTATATACAATTGTTTCATTCAAATATAGGTCCAGCTTGATTGACAGCTCCTTATCAATAAGGGCTGTAAGAACACTTCTTCAAATTTCAATATATAGCAGTATCTGTATCAAATAAGGTTTAACTTTTTTGTCCAGTACTTCAAGAGCATATTTAAAAAACAGACATCAGAAACAGATGTGATTTTTGATTGGTGTTTTAATTGAATATTTTAAATCCTTGAACATCTCTTTAACATTAGAAATAAATGTATCTGACTGCACTGGTGTATCAGACAGCAGCATCTAGATAGGGGCAGTGCCAATGGAGGAGGGTGACTTCTATTGTTTACTTCAGGTTTAATCTGAGGCCAACATATTTTTTCTTCTATGACGCTGTCTGGTTTGATCTGTGTCCTTACCAGGGATTATTAGGAAGAACGTAGAATCATAGAATAGTTAGGGTTGGAAAAGACCTCAAGATCATCGAGTTCCAACCTCCCTGCCATGGGCAGGGACACCTCCCATTAAACCATGCCATCCAAGGCTATGTCCAACTCCGCTTTGAACGCCACCAGGGATGAAGCATTCACAACTTCCCTGGGCAACCCATTCCAGTGCCTCACCACCCTTACAGTAAAGAATTTCTTCCTCAGATCCAATCTAAACTTCCCCCGTTTAAGTTTGAACCTGTTACCCCTTGTCCTCTCACTACAGTCCCTAATGAACAGTCCCTCCCCAGCATCCTTATAGGCCCCCTTCAGGTATTGGAAGGCTGCTATGAGGTCTCCAAGCAGCCTTCTCTTCTCCAGGCTCAACAGCCCCAACTTTCTCAACCTATCTTCATATATTGGAAGGCTGCTCCAGTCCCCTGATCATCCTCGTGGCCCTCCTCTGCACTTGTTCTAACAGTTCCATGTCCTTTTTATGTTGAGGACACCAGAACTGCACACAATACTCCAAGTGAGGTCTCACGAGAGCAGAGTAAAGGGGCAGGATCACCTCCTTTGACCTGCTGCTCTTGCTCCTTTTGATGCAGCCCAGGATACGGTTGGCTTTCTAGGCTGCAAGCGCACACTGCCGGCTCATGTTCAGTTTCTCATCGACCAACACCCCCAAGTCCTTCTCCGCAGGGCTGCTCTGAATCTCTTCTCTGCCCAACCTGTAGCTGTGCCTGGGATTGCTCTGACCCAGGTGTAGGACCTTACACTTGGCATGGTTAAACTTCATCAGGTTGGCCTAAGCCTACCTCACAAGTGTGTCAAGGTCCCTCTGGATGGCATTCCTTCCCTCCAATTTATCAATGGAACCACACAGCTTGGTGTCATTGGCCGTACATACTTGTGCTGCAGCAAGCTGACAGGTCACCGGCTCATGCAGTTCTCAAGCACTGTACCATAGTTTTCCAGAGCAGGTTTCTTGAGGAGATGTAATGCACCAAAGAAAGATGCAGAAACATATGGTAATCTTATCAAATGCCTACACTTACGACTGCAGGAAGAAAGGCATTTTCATTGGAGAGGATACTGAAAGGCAATGGTTTATTGCACATCATCAGCTTGAGCCATCTAAATTTTTCCACAGTAGGGAATCTGATCCAGAGCATATGGTGAGTTCACATGCAAAAGCATGACAGACTTAAAATGGCAGTTTTTAATTAGCACCTTATTAGTGTTCAGGTGCTAGCCATGTTTAGCAACAGCATGAAGTATATGGGCTAGATTTTTGCATCCAGAATGGCATTATACCTGCTTAAACACATTTTGCTACCTAAATTTGAATTGACTTTACTAACGATGGTAGAGGATACTTGGAGCTTTTACAATGCTAAAGTACACTATACTTTTGAAATCCTTGAACTATCTTTTGGACAACTGGAAACTAAAGCAAAAAATCTATGCTAATGTACTACAAATATTCTCAGGCTGCACTTTCATTTTTCCACATGTAATTTTTAGATAAAGTATCTAAACTTGCCTGAAGTTTGAAAAAGGTAATTGCAGCACTGTTGCTAAGTGTTCTTTGTAAGCAATCTGTATTCTTTACAGGCACAGTTGCAATGAGAGAGTAAAAGGGAAAAATTACTTCTTCTAGTTAGATGTTTTAAATAGTTTTTTCTAACATTGATTTTATCAAAACAAAAATTATGTTACTTATGATTTAGGCCTGTCATATGCACATCACAGGTTAAGAATTATAGGATGAATAAGGATGGAGGAAATGTTATTGCCTTACAAAAGAGGCCCTGAAACACCAGAAAGGTAGTATTAATGTAAAGAAATCCTGAGTTGCCTGAATGGCTTACCTTCTACTCATCTCTAGACTGCTCATTTAACCATTTCTCAACGTACACTCTAGCTTTCCATTTGACGTAAAAAAGAAAAAAACATAAAAATCACTGTTAACAAAATTGTTGTAAACAAAAGTAGCGGGAGAGCAGTCTGCCCAGTGGCAGATAACAAGTATCTAAGATTTGCTATGTAGCAACCACATTGGAAGACTAGTTCCACCAGCAAAATTATATTATTGTGGAATGAAAGGATTACAGGCTGACTTACAAGGCACTAACTGTTTTGGGGAGTTCATTGTACTTGCCAGTCCATTAAAATCTAAAAACCTAAGGTATTTTGCAGCTTTTTGCTTAGCCAGAATATCTTCAGTTGTTTAGGATGGGGTGTAATTTCTACCAAGCAATAGCCAGAGAAAAGAAGACATGAGCTGTAAACCTTGTAGATGGCTCTTTAGGAAACAGGATGATTTAAAACACTTGGGCTGCCTGAAAGCCGAGCCCACCTAATTGCTGCAGGCCCATTCTGCTGAGTACTGGTTGTTCTGCATGTGAAACAGAAGCTGATGAAAAGAGAGAGAAAAAAGGATGCGCAAGTAAAGGTCATCAGAAACTGTAAGTTCATCTTTAACTGACTGAACTGTAGCTGGTTTCCAGTGATTTGCCTGTGGTAAAATGCACTTGGAACAAAAAACAAACCAAAAAGGCACTTTTTTTGTTAATAGCAATATGAGATGGGATGTTTTCAGTTTACTCAGAGCTAGTCAATGGCTGAAATGTCAGGAACATACAACAAGAGGTAAAGTCCATATTCAAATCCATGCTAATCAACTTTTTAACTTGTTTAATGCCTGGAACAGAGTGAAAATGAAACTAAAAAAAAAAACAAACAACAACTCTGTGATAAGTGATACACCTGGCTATTGTTTTTAATTTCATGTGATCAAATTCATGTGAACAAAAGCTGTTTGTTTTTTGGGGGTGCGGCGTTGTGGTAATATCCACTGATATTGGCAATTTTTGTTTAATTTGGTGTTGAGTGACTATAAGTAGTTGTGTTCAGATTTGAAACTCCATGGTGGGTTTTTTTTTTTTTTCGGTTGTTTGATTGCTTGCTTTTTTGAGGTGTTTTTTTTTTTCTTGTGTTTGGTGGTGTGGGGGGTTTCTGTTTTGTTTATTTATTTTTATTTTTGTTTTTAATAGTACCAGCTCATATCACTTAAATGAATAAGTTCAGGGAATATGAGCACTTGTAGCACAAACTGTTGCCCAAAATGGCAGCTTGAACAAACAAAGAAAATGTTACAGAGATGAACTTATATAAAAAAAAAAAAAGGTTAAAAATGAGAAGGTGTTATTACATTTAGAGGTTTGAATTTTCACCAAAAATGAACATAGAGGTTGCATGTTTTTTCATTAATTTCACTAGAAAGTAGTGTGCCTAAGCAAATTAGTTAAAGCTGTTTAGAGAACTAAATATGACTGCAGGAGGATAATTTTAGTGTCTAATCTCACACAGTCATGCCAAGCTAATTTTATTCTCCTTTTTCCCCTTTTAACTCAATGCATTTATGTAAAGCCAAGATAACTTACTTTCCCCCTTTATAAATATATATAGTGTTATATATATTTTATATTAATATAAATATAAATATTTATATAAATAGAAACCATCAGCTGTAATATTAAAATACAGTAACACATTTAATACAGTAAAGTACCTAAAATATATATTGACTGGGGGGAGGGAATGAAAACAAACATGAGTTTGAACTGTTGATTCCTTTCTTTTGGATGTTGTGTGTTCGGTAACACCTCTAACTTTCTATCAGCCTGTTTTAACATATTTAACGTGTAAGCTAAAAGAAATCAGTTATGTGTTCTGGCATGAATAGTTGCATAATGTTCATTGATACATTCTCCGTTTAAGTAACTTACGTATTATTAGTTGTGCTATGACAGAAACTAAAGCGTGGTTTGTTTTGTTTAAAATTTAAAGGCACTGTTTTGGTAAATATTGCCTGTATGTATTAATGTGGGAGAAGCGGAGAATAATCTATTCCCTTTGAGTATTAAAAAAGGGAGTGCAATGATTTTTCATGGACATTCTCAGTTTTTAGACCCTGGCTATTATCAGAGGAATGGTCTGAATAGCAAAACAAATATAAAGGGTAGGATTTCCTAAAAATTATTTTTCTTGATTTTTTTTTTTTTCAGGTAAAAATAGCCAACTTTTAATTTTCCTTTTTCTCTGGAAGACTCATCTGAGTTTTTGTCATTTTTAGTGTTCTCTTACCCTTCAAAGTAAGAATCATCACTTCTGGTATCATTGATAGAACATTATAGTACAGGAAGCATAAAGACAAACATCTGTCCAAAGTAGTCATTAAAAGATCATTACTTTTTTGCTAAGTAGGGTCATAGTGACTTTGAATGTAAGCTGCAGGATATGAGTATGCCATACCAAAACAGGCTATACCAAGGAAGAAATTACCAACAGAGAATTTCATTGTACAGCATAGATTGGTTTTTTTGTTTGTTTGGTTTTTGTTGGTGGTGGTTGGTTGGTTGATTTGGGTTTGTCATGGTTTAAGCTTCTATAAGCCCATACAGCTTAAACCACGACAGGGTTTTATTTTTTTTCCCCAATAAACTTGGAAAAGGTTTTATAATTTAGTCATCTCCGTCAGAAATTGTTGCTACTGTAAGAAAGCAAAAGTTTCACTAGACTGACAGATGCACTTGTAAGAAAAATATGATATTGCAGCTTTGCTTTTGGTAATGATATCCTATTTTTTACTTAACACTGTTTTATATAGAAAAAAATTTTTCCTTTCTCTGTGTTTTATCAAGATTTGTGATTCTCAGAAAGTGAATGTAGAGCCTAATGAACTTTTAGCCACAAAGACTGGTTGCTGTATAGCATTTAATCAGATCAGCAGCAAAACTGTATTTGAGGCTGTAAGTGAGCTTGTAATATCTACAGACACAGCAAAACAAGTTAAGGACAAAGCAAGGTCTGATCAAGTACAGCTTCACCTTCTACTTCCAATTTCTTTTTCTACTGTTGAATGAAGTCAAATACAAAGGTTTTTGCGAATCTTTAGCTTACGTTGTGTACATTTTAGTTGTAACCATTAACGTAAATCGCTGGATTCTCCAAAGAGGTGATTATTGCTAATATATACTTGCAGTAGGTGCATGTGCATATAAACTGGTGTCTGTGGGTTCACAAGCCTGTATGATCACATAAACCAAGACCCAGACCACAGCCATCACCTCCCTGCAATACAGTACATAAACAGAGTATGGTCTGCAAGCCTCTCCCTGCAATTTTTGACCACCTCTCCTGACTTCCACATGTTGTGTTACATAGTCTGGCTCCCTGTGGGGCTGCATGAGGGCAAGGAGTTGGCTGTGGTGGTAGGAGGGACAAGACTTGCTCTTGTTTTTATTTAAAATCACATCGGGACTACAGTTTTAAAACCACAGGAGAGTCCCTTCATTCTTTCTTTTGAGAGAGGTGTGGATCATAAAAACCCAACTGTAATGGCTTTCTATATTATTGAGTGACATTATTAAGAATTTGGTTTCTAAATTTTAAGTAGATGTTGTTTGTGACAGAGAAAATTCAGTAACAGTATGCAGATGCTATCCTTAAACTGTTCCTGGTTTATGTCCTTGCAGAGTTTATGTGGAGAAGGTTAAACTTAATTAAATGTAAAGAGTTGGGTGAGAAATATGTGAGGAATCTGCTTAATTACTCTTCTACCTGCAATACTATATTTTAATCTAAAGTGACTCTTTGTGTTAGGCATTCATACATCCTGGCAGGTAAGGTAGAAGGACATTTGTTGATCCTGGAACAAGCAGGCAGCACAGGGAAGAGAGTAACAGCCCTCAGCACAGGGAAGAAAGTAACAGCCCTCAGCACAGCATGAGGAAAATAGCAAAACAATCAAGCTATAGTGATGGGTGATTTCAATTTCCCAATATGAACTGGGAAAAATGACAACCATGGCACAATGAAAAATAAAATTATAGAAGAAATAAGAAGTTATTGACCTGTGGTGTCAGAATCCTAATAGACTTGTCCTCTCCAATCTCAGCAAAAATGTAGTTAGTAGATTAGAAACAGCAGAGCTACCTGGTTCAAGTGACCCCATGATTAAACTCAATATAACTTAGAACACTAAGCCAAATATATCAAAAGCACAGTATGAATTCTCAAAGGTCTACATTAAAGGTATATGGAAAAGAAACCTGTGAAAAATGGGTAAAGAGACAATAACGTGAGACACTTTTTGTGAAGAATAGAGGGTTTTCTAACATTTCCAAGGTGAAGTATTTGGGGGAAAGAAAGATAATGATGTGATTATGGGAAATTCATTCCTACAGTCTGACTATTGTACTTTCTTTAAACTCTTCATTTAATAAATGCGTTCCATTGCTGAATTCCTGCTAAAATTATTGTGTGAGAGATATAGCTGCAGCCATACATGGGAGATTGGGGACAACAATAATTTTCTATTCATATTCATTTGATAACCATAAAAGGGTTGCTTAGGGGATGGGTATTCCTTCATTAAGTGATTTAACCTCAGTCCTTGACTGCAGCAAGGAGCAGCCTTTGTAAAATTTTCTGGTTTATTGTTCTGGCATCACAGAAAAAAGATAAGCACCTAGGGTTAAACCTGGAGAGGAACTGATGCTTCTAGAGATGCACTGGACGTGGTTATGTGGCTGTGGTATTAACACATTTGTGTGATGTCTCTGCTAAAATGAAATCATCAGTGCAGATGCTCGAGCCATCTCTGGTTAGGTTTTAAACTTTGTATGTTGCGTGAATTTGTCTTAAAGCTGGTCATGTGTTCACACTTCTTCAAATAACTTGAATTTTCATGTTTTTCTTTGCCCCTGTAATTCAAGCACGTAGTTGGACCAAATATTCCAACAATGATTTAAAATAGAGAGACTAGTGTGAATTTTGTGACAAGAATAGATGAAGCGGCAAACTGTATCATTGTAGAAGATACTATAGGGTACTGTATTTTTCCATTGTCCCATTTTACCCACCTTGATTCAATGAGGAAAAACTTGTCTTGGCCCTTGTGGAAAACTAGTTGGAGAAAAAAACCCGTAATTCTTAGAATGCTTAAAATTCAGAGAAAGCTACAATCTCTTTCCATTCGTACATACTGTTATGTCATGTAGAAAAGACAAAACTAGACATAACTTAATGTAAGTGGAAAGAACTCTAGAATGACTGTGCAGAAAAATGTTACTGATGCTAATCTTTGCAAAGCCAATATTTTTGTAATTGGCATCTAATAATGTCTGTAATTTAAAAAAAATTGGCAGTTTGCTATCAGCATTTTTAACTTTTTAACTGTAAAATAGCACACCACTTATCACAAGGATGGTAAATGCATTGAAGCATTCAGATTCTGCTGTGAGACTCCGATTTATGACCAAGATAAAATAAGTTTCACAGATTACGAAACTCCCCGTTGCTGAGATACCTCTTTATAGCTTGTCCTACATTTCAGTGAGTGTGGGCTGAGGGTTTCATTGTGGTTTGTTTGTTGGTTGTTTTTTTTTGTCATTGCTGTTTTGGGTGTTTGTTTTGGTTTGATTTAGTTTGTTTGTTTTTCCCCAGATGTCAGTCTCTCATCTTATTTTGTATTTTTTTTTTTCTTTAATCCAAGTTATGTAGTACCTAACAGGACAGTATTAAAGTCAAAGCCAATCAAATGAAAAGAAAAAGAAGTTTAACAGCTGTTTAGGAATTAAGTGGGAGGAGGAGGTGTCTTTGTACACTAGAACATAATAAAAATGCTGACAATGTACAGTATTATGACATGATATCAAAATAAAGTGTTCATCTCATTTCTAAGCTAGTTGTAACATTCTCCATAGTAGTAGGGAGGTTATTCTTTCACATCAATCTGCTTGAACATCTGAACTACCAATCAGTGGCCAGGGATCTGGGTCATGCCTCTTCTTTTCATCTGTCTTTTTCTATAACTAGCAAAGAGATTGCCTTGTGGCCAGGGGTACCATGTGGGGAGTGAAACTGAAGCACTTTTATCATTTACTGCATGTTGATCTGCTTGTGGCCTTCACATAATTTTAGACTCCTCTGTTTTGTATCTTGCTATTACCTTTACAGTATTACCTAAAACCTCATTCCTAATTTTCAGACTTCCAGGGGAAACCCTGACAATTGCAAAGGAAAAAGATAAATATATGCCTAGTGTAAAACTTTGTAACTTTCATGGCTTCCTTTCACCTGTATTTGTTGTTTGAATTATCAGGTCTTTTTCCTGGATTGTCAGTAAGCCTTCCAGAGAAGTAAGGGTTGTCTTCTGATAAGGGCTCTGTTCAGACCAGACTTCTCCATTTCAATGTTTGTGTTTCTCATCAGACATTTCAAAATAATTTTTAAAAATGTTTTGCAAAATTAAAGTATTAAAGAGAGCACTTTGCTAGGAAACCTTAAAGTATTTGTTGTATAATAGTTGAGTATAAGGGTATGAACTGGGATCTTCTGATTCTTGATTAAATGCCTTGCTGTGAAGGCTATGGCTCAGGATAGTTTGGTTTTCACTGTCACTGACCAGAAATGCGATCTTGCACCTGAGAGAAATGACGGAACAGAAGTGTTGGAGAACTGTTTTGTGCTAAGATTATTTTTCATACCTTCATCTTAAAAGCAGTCTTTGAGAGCTACTTCTGCTCATTTCATAGAAATTATAAGTTATGGCAGAACAATTCCAGTGCATGCCTGAAACTTACAGCTTTTTTTAATGTCAAAATAAATATCTGCATTTAAAAAGAAGAATCTGACTCAGATACCATTTCTGGGATCCTGGCAGGCATTCATATGTATGTACATGACAGAGCATTTGTTCTGTAGCTCACAGGCATAACAGGTTGAGAGGTTCTCCACTCTTTCAATTTGTGGATTAATATCTAGATCAGCTAAAGGATGACGTTTTCTGAGTGTTGCATCTGCAGTTCTCACTAAACATATGCAATGCCGAACGGTCACTGAAGGGTTATGGACTTTCTTTATTAGAAAAACTACCAGAGCTAGTATTAATATGAGGTAGTATATACTGTGCACTCTTATGGCACCAAACCATAAAAGAAACAAAGCAAAAATTCAAAAATAAGTTGAAAAAATCGAGAAATCCCCTCACCTGCCCATTACCATTTGTGTAGAGAGGTGTGCAATTCCCATGAGTCTTATGGAGGCAGTCAGATTAGACCTGTAAAACATATAGCTGTATTCTCTACTAATGTTGCTGTTCAAGCCCAGCGGGTAACTCAGCTCTATGCAGCCACTTGCTCACTCCTCTCCTTTCCCTTCCACTCCAGGGGGGATGGGGAGGAGAAACAAAGGAATGTAAACCACACACGTTGAGATAAGAACAGTCCATTAACTAAAGTATAATATAAAACTTCTACTACTAATGATAAGGGAAAAAAAAGGGGAGAGAATATGAAATTAAAGGGGAAAGGAAAAGACGATAAATACAAGTGGCACACAATGCAATTGCTTACAACCCACTGACCCATAACCAACCATTGCACCAGCTGCTAGGAAAGAGAGAAAAATAACTGTTACAGCTGAAACCAGGACAATGTACTAGCAACTACAAACCAGGATACTCATGCTCTTACCCTGCATAGCAAATTGAAGTGCTGATTTCCAGGTATTTGCTCTTTATAGCTCTTTGGGCAGAGTGGGGAAGAAGATGGGCAGTAATGCACTGTCAGAGGACAAGCAGGCTCTCTGCAAAGCATAATCTTAAAAAGTATTGTCTGGGTCTCTCTGCTTATCTATCTCACCTAATCTGTTACTATTTTTGTACTGCAGATATTTAGTCTCTGTTCATTTGGTATATAACTTGGTACAAATAAGCTTTTAAGTATACAATGATAAAATACCAGAGAATGCTAATTTTCATAACAAATTCTGTCTTAAAGGAAATGGTCTCAGAACTATGCATTATTCCGTATAGGCTTTGCGCTACTGGTCTATGTCAGCCTTACAAGATGTTAAGCCTTACATGTGTTAAGAACAGGATGGAACAGAGTCATAAAATGCAGTCCTCAGGTACACCTGTATGATGAATATTTAAGGCAGAAATTCATCACAAAACAATTAAGCACCCAAGTAGGTTTGGGTAGCCTGCAAATTTGCACATATGCCTTTTATGAGCAATTTGGCATGCCCAGGCAATGTACCAATATTTTCTGCTAGTAAATGGGTAAAACTGGCAGCAGTTGTCCCACCTTTAACGAGCTTCTTGTTTTACATCTGTTGCATCCAGCTGAAGTCCTGTTTTTCAAGAAATTGATTTCTCTGCTTCCTCCTCCCTCCTGCCCACCTCCCCTTCATATTGTATTCCTTCTCAATCTCACAGGTGTAACCATAGACATCCTAGATATCTCTCAAGTCAGTGAAAGGGCTTTGTGATGCTATTATATCACCAGCCCCATCATCCTTAACCAGAGCACTCCCAAACACGTAAATAACCTTTTCTGCCAGCATGTTAGAAAGCACCACAAGGCAGCAGCAGTAACTGAGTGTTCTATGAACAATGTATAAAAACAAGGAGTCTATATTTTAGTACATCTTAAAGGCCAGCATCTGTTCCAGAATCACTGGGCACCCTTTTTGGTAGACATTTTCCACAGTAAGCCTCCAGGTGTTACACTACGGGATGGGATCCTAGCAGGTGCTGTGGTCTCAGGAGCCACTGCAAGGCTTGATCCAATAGAGGTGTCTGCCCTGGCCTTGAAGTTGGTACCTGACCAAAACAGCCTGTGAGCTGCCACTTAATAACAAACTTGGCTCTCTATAGGGCCCGTAGGAGGACACAAGTTGACTAAGTATAGGTTCCTACAGGTACAGAATTTGGGTGCAGATAGGGTATGTGTCTCTTCCATGAGCAGCTAAAGTAAGCTCTCTGCCAGTGTTAGAATGGTAAATCTGAATCAACGTAATTCGCTGTACACATCTACTTTAAAACACTGACTAGGATACTATAACAAGTTTGAGACTTTTAATTTGGAAGAAAAAAGCCATGAACTATGTGGCATGAAACCAAAATAATTTCCAGCTTCTTAGACTCCTGAAAATATTTTCTGAGATGGGACAGAAAACTGCTGGTTTGTTTTTTTTGAATCTATTTAACAAAGGTTTTAATGTGTCCATGAAACTCTAGAGGAATTAACAGCATTCAAAGTTCTTTACATCTTCAGTGTTAGACATGGGTTGCAATTAAAAAATAATTGCAGCTGTTAGTTTATGCCTAACTACAGGTAGCTTCTCATTAAATCAGTGCTTCACCGTTTATCTGTTTTACTGGTTTACAATTTCTCTGATTTTTACATAGTAACTAAAAAGAAATGCATTCTTTGATTCAGAAAATTTTGAGTTGTCACAGCAAGAAATGTGTTCAGACAATGGAACTTATATGTATTCAAATTAGGATCAAAGCCATAAAACTCCCTTATTAAAAAAAACCCAACCCCCAGATAAATATGAAAACATAACAACTTTATTCAATATGATTGAATGTCTGTGTTGTATCAAAAGGACCGTGACCAGCAGGTCGAAGGAGCTAATCCTGCCCCTCTACACTGCTCTAGTGAGACCTCACTTGGAGTATTGTGTGTAGTTCTGGTGTCCTCAACATAAGAAGGACATGGAACTGTTGGAACACGTCCAGAGGAGGGCCACGAGGATGATCAGGGGACTGGAGCACCTCCCATATGAAGATAGACTGAGAAAGTTGGGGCTGTTCAGCCTGCAGAAGAGAAGGCTGCATGGAGACCTCATAGCAGCCTTCCAATATCAGAAGCGGGGTGATAGGGATGCTGGGGAGGGACTCTTCATTAGGGACTGTAGTGAAAGGACAAGGGGTAGTGGGTTCAAACTTAAACAGGGGAAGTTTAGATTGGATCTGAGGAAGAAATTCTTTACTGTAAGGGTGGTGAGGCCCTGGAATGAGTTGCCCAGGGAAGCTGTGAATGCTCCATCTCTGACAGTGTTCAAGGCTGGGTTGGACATAGCCTTGGATAGCGTGGTTTAGTGTGAGGTGTCCCTGCCCCTGGCAGGGGGGTTGGAACTCGATGATCTTAAGGTCCTTTCCAACCCTATTTTATGACTCTATGATTCTATGATTAATAATTCCTGAATATTTTCCTTAAGCAAGAATTGGGTGTTTTGAAAAATCGGAGATTGATTGGGTGATTTAGGGTTTTTTTGTTTGTTTTGGATTTTTTGTTATTTATTTTATCAAAATTATCTTGATTAGATAAAAATCACAATTTCCATCTGGTGGGAAACTCCAGTATTCCAACAGTCTTTTTTTCTCTTACCAAATCTGATCAAACTTGAAATAATAAAATTTCAGCCAATTTTGCTAACAAGAAGAAAAAGTAATAAATGAGGAAACACTGAAATGTATTTTCTGAGTGATTTCAATATTGAATTGTACTTTCTGTGGTAGTGATTTGCCCCACTGAATTGTGGTTCAAAAGCGTCATGGACTCATTCTCCTTTCTTTGCTGCTTGAACTGATTGCACCTCCCTAAGTGCAACCTGCGTATACTAGTGAGAGAATTCTCTTAAGGGAAAACTTTGATCGACAAGGCCATGGGGGACAGAATGCAATAAATGAGGAAAGGAGTTTTCTTCAGGACATGGCTGGGAGAACAACTTGGAGTGATTTGCTGTTTAATGAAATAGCAGTGAAGGAAGCAAACATCATTCCAACATCAAGCAATAGAATTTGCTGGAAAAATAAATCCAACTCATTTCTGCAAGTGATACAACTTAAAAATAAAGTCAGAATATTGGAAGGCACTGAATCAATCAGCTAGTGAAAACTGTGCTGACTGTATTAAGATTTTTAGCTGTGCATGCAGAAAGGAATTGAATCTCAAAGGCTATGCCTGCTTTGTGCGTAGGACTTATGGTTTGCACGTGGGCACCCCACCCACTGTCAAGAGAGATGGCAGTGAAGACTGCTCTGACACAGGCCTGTGGAGTGGCTGCAGCATCCAGATCCATAGCAGGTGTAACAGCTGAGTAGAGCAGAATGATGGTGTTGCAGTGGTTTGTCTTTGGTTCCTATCTGTAATTCTTCTGGTCATCATGATATGTTGATGTATCAGTTTGGAAATATGCTTATGCTAGGTGATATGGATGCTTTGATTGAACAGCTATGAGGTTGGATTTATCTGACCTCAGCAAGTTTAATAATGTATTTAGAAGATTGCTGCAACCCTAGTGATGTTATTAGTGTAGATATGATGTATACAGAAGTGAATTATAGTTTAATAAATAGAATAAAATGCACTGTAAAGCAAATGCTTTATATCTTTAAATGAATATAATAAATACATGGATTGGTTTATGAAATGGCAGGCTTTAAAGTGTGTTCTTCTTTCTGTGATACGGTGGTTTCAACATCAATTAATATCATGTCCTGCCAGACCAAAGAGATTGTGAAGATGAAACGTCTGCCTTTTGCTTTGGGTCAGGAAGAGAGGTTGTAGCTCTCACAGTGACTGTTTTTTTGTTTGTTGTTTTTTTGTTTTTGTTTTTGTTTTTTTTTCACTGAAGAATTGATTTTATGAGAAAATTCCTGTCCAGCTCTAACTTTTGTTGATACTATGCACAGTAGTTTCCTGGTAGGCGCAGCCATGAAGTATAAAGCCTCAGCTGAGCCTGGGCATGGACACAATCTGCTTCTAGTGTGCATAGCCTTTCCTGGCTGGGAGGCAGCTGTGGTGGAGGCTTCAGGACACACTAATTATCTCCCTCCAGCCAATGCAACTGGCAGAGCAGTCCACAGAGGTCTCTGGTCTTAGCTCAGGTTTCACTTTCATTTTAATTTGGAAGATGGTATTAAGTATCTAAGGAAAATATGTTCTTTAAGGAATGCTCAGTGGCCAAAAGGTATATTCAGATGTTTTGTTGTTTTCTGAAGACTGTAATAAGATTTCATTGCAAAAGCATTTATGTCTCTTTATTAAATTCCTTGTCAACTTTCTTTTTTATGTTTTTTTTTTTTTTTTTTTTTTTTTTTAGCAATGGAAAACATGCATTTTTGTCAAAATGTATTCTAAGTCATGTAGGATTTGTTTGTGTTTATTAAAACATGCAAAGTATCAGATTACTTAATGCCTAAAATTACACCCATCCTTAAATATCATGCTTATTGGACGTGTGAGAAATTCCAGGGAATCAAGTGCTGGTGCTCTGATTATACTAAAATATTTAATTTCAGAACTAATACCTTGCTCATCTCTCCTTTGTTATTAATGTATGATACATAATAAATGCATCATGATATAAAGAAAGCACAGTGAACAGTTAATCCCTGGCTATCTGTGAGTGCTTTCTGGACCCTGTGCTGCAGCTGTGAAGGCCCTCACCGTGACCGGGGAGCCAGGCACAGCAGCACCAGATGGCCCTGCAGACAGTCGGCATCGAGCCAGCAGAAGCTCAGCTACAGCCCCTCAAGCCAGAGCTGGTTTTGTCCTGTGGTTACCACTCTACGCAGCTCAACACTCAGTTCATGGGAAGGCTTATTAGCTCTGGCACCATACCACAGGAGTTTAGAGTATTGGCTTGGGACCATTCCTTCTCTCGGGCTAATAAGATCCTACTGGAGCAAAGTGTCAACGAACACAGTACAGAGACGATTCAGTGGCTGTATGAGGAACCAGCCTGGGTCAGTTGAGGACAGATCTGAACTGCAGTTTATGAGCCCTGCTTGATTCCAGCTGAGTCTACAGAGCCATTTAGATCCC
Source organism: Amazona ochrocephala (assembly GCA_039720435.1). Lineage (NCBI taxonomy): Eukaryota > Metazoa > Chordata > Aves > Psittaciformes > Psittacidae > Amazona > Amazona ochrocephala. The sequence continues at coordinate 73,395,731 of CM077879.1, forward strand.
CGCAATATGTCTATAATCTTGGATTTTTCATTACCCAGACTATTCCACAGACCTGTTATGCCAGGTACCTGAGAGCTGACTGTAGCTAGCAGGGTTGGGTTACTTATAAATACCTGAACTGTTTGACTCTCTTTTTCTTGAGTGATTTTTCTTACATCTTTGCACTTGACTAATTTCACATTGCTGCTAGTGGCTGCATTTAGTATTCTATTTGTGTTTTCCATTCTACTGCTACCAATATAAGCACCTTCACCAACATTGCTGCTAATGACTTTCCCTTCTTTTCATCAATAAAACACATATTCTCTGGAGTGACAGTAATATCATCTGCTAGAAACCACGTTACTCTTAATAAGACAATGCAAAGAAGAAAGAAAATTTATTTCAGCCCATCAGCTGTGGCATCATTTTAGTACTGGTGTGCCTGCTGGGGAGGGGGAGCAGGCTTTCTTCTTCCTTCCAGTTTTGGAAGTGGGTTTGTGGATCACTTGCTTGAGCTGCATTACCGTAAGCTTTAAGAGGCTCATTTTGTCTGTAATATCTATGCACGAAATATGTCAAAACCAGATATACCAGATAAGAAGTATTTTGATAGGCAACATGAAATACAGATTGTGAGATGGGGGGGGTGTGGGAGAGCTTATCCACTGGTTGCTGATTTCATCATCATCTTTGTCTAATTAAAATACTCTATCTCTACCATGGAACAAAAACATTACTTTTAATAAAAACGTTTTCGTATGCAGAGATCTCTGGCAGCAGTCTGTGTAAGCAGTAGTAAAGAGTCTGGCTGTACATGCATATCTGACTGTTCATACAGGTATCTCAATGGCCAGCCCTCACCAATGTGGTGGGGAATTGCATCCCAAGTACACAAATGTAACAGCGTTTTGTGGGGTACAAATGATAAGTGGGCCTTTGACAACTAATCTGACTCTTTCAAGAAAAAATGAAAAAAAAAAAAAATCATAGTGACATTTGTTTTCTGTGAGCTTTGTGGTAAATGGTACATTGGCCTGTAATCTTTTCTATGGTTAGAAGTGCTAATGTGCTTGTCTACGGGCATCGCAATCTGAGCAAAGCAACATACTGTGTTTTGTAGATTTGTCTGTGTTTGTGTCTTTGTCTGTGTTCCCTTTTCCGAACAGAAAAAAAAAAAAAAAAAAAAAAAACCACAAAAAAAAACCCAAACCACAGAAGTGTTCCTTAGTCATCTAAATCCCCAGTTTTTACAAAGCCAGTTTAATTATATTGCTTCACTAATTTACATATATGAGAAAGCAATTGATATTGTGATTAGGCAATGGACACTGGGCCATGTAAGGAGACAATGTCACTCCTGCAGTGCAGTGCAGAAGAGAGCTTCCAAAAAAAGTTTATATTTTGGGGTAGCATATTGACTGCAAGCTTCCTCAGCCCCCCTTTTCTACACCAGCTCTGTTTTTTCCAGTTCTCTGCAGCAACAAACGACTGTGCACACGGCTGGGTGTGAACACAGAAATAAGCAGCTTTGTCAAGCTGATGAGTTGCAAGTAGCTTGAATTTTCAATCTTTTTTCCTAGGAAAACTGATAATTTTTTTATTTTTTTTTTTGTATGAAGTTACTCACAGCTGCAGTCGGAATGAGCACAATCCCTCAGGTGTGTTTGTAGGCTATTGCAAAGTAATAAAGTGCTGGACACCACTGGCTATTTTTTTAAACAAAAAGGAAAAAAAAGAAGCCAACAAACAAAAAAATGTCCAGTTAAAATCCTGTTTGGAATGTTTCAGGATGAGGATCCTCAATGGGTGCCTGCTGCCAAGGCTCTTTTGTGTCCCTGATTCCAAGCCCTGGCCATTTTTGATCTTATTGACTTCTCACTACAAGAGAACCACCTATATGCTAAGACACTTCAAAGAAGTAGTAGCGATTAGTGTGCCTAATCTGGTTCCTAAATAGTGAAGAATAAACACCTCTGGACATTTCTTTAGGCCAATAGAAATAAAAACAGATCTTAACTCTAATGATGACTAGAGGCCATTATTATTATATTCATGATGACTTTTGTATTTCACCACAAATATCCTCAGTAGATGCAAACATATGTAGGGAAAGAAAAACAACATAACACCTTAAAAGGAGAAAGAATTGCAATAGCGCATGCTAACAGCAGACAAAACAAGATAGATCCCTGACAATAGAAATATGTCAGCCATGAACGAATTAGGATGAAAACACAAGATTATTTGCATACACTCATAAAATAAAGAGAGTAAATCAACATTTTATTTTTTTAGTTTTATCTAAAGATTTTAATAGTTGATTTATAACTAATTTGTCTAAAAAGAGCATAATTTTGTTTATGTAGTTTCAAACATTAATATAAGCACTTGCCATATGTTTCTAAGATGATAATTATAGAAAGGGCCCTTTTAATGGCTGAGATTTTGTCTAGAAATTATGCCAGCAAAGACTCCTGTAATAGTTCAAGCATGTGCTTTATGCTGCTGGGGCATTAAGTTTCAATCCTGCTGGGTTTTGTTGCACAAAATTTCTATTCATAGAGTAATTCTAATTAATTCCTGGTCCTCCTAAAAGGAATTTCCCTTGCCCAAAACCTTTCCAAGGTAATGGAAGTGTCTTTTAAAAGTACAGTAATAATCCTCTGAAGCTGCAGTAGCTCTAAAGGTATTTTCAGTTGTGTACTAAAATCGATACAATCAATTGGCTTTCATATCATGGCTGACCTATGGAACAATCCCCTAAGCTAAGTGTTTGCATGACCATTAAGGCTAGTTGTATGTTCACTTATGCTACTCAAGGGATATTGCTCTTAAAATTTAGAAACAACATAAAATATTGGAAATGCTCATGTTACAAATTTTACATTGTAAGAGTCAACCCGTGTGTCTCCTTGAGTCAAATAAGCATGGGTACAGTCTTCCCTGGCTCTTCCCTGGATTACAACTATCCACAAACAATTAAGCTTTCTTATAGCAGCACAGTTTTGTTGCATCAATGGTCAACTAATGCAAGAGGAAACTGAAGCTGTTTGAGGAAGAGGTACTCTCCATGTGATATGCCTAGGAAGAATTGCAGTAACCATTCATACTCCTTATTCCTTTTAATTAGTGGCTATTGTCTCAAGTTTGCTTTTTCCTTTAATTAATTTAATCACTTTAAGAGGTTTGCTTGAATATGTATAGGCTTATATCTGTAGAAAATATGATAAACCATTTCCATCCAGGCAGAGAAGGGCTCCGTGGGGTGTAAGAGTGTATATAAACATCAGCTGTAGAAATCCAGCTATTAAAATACATGATGGAGCTCTGTATTCTGTGAGCAACCCTTCTGGGTTTGCATTGTTTATGTATTTATTTACTTTATAGAATCATAGACTCATAGAATGGTTAGGGTTGGAAAGGACCTTAAGATCACCTAGTTCCGACCCCCCTGCCATGGGCAGGGACACCTCCCACTAAACCATGCCATCCAAGGCTATCTCCTGCCCCGCCTTGAACACCACCAGTGACGGAGCATTCACAACTTCCCTGGGCAGCCCATTCCAGTGCCTCACCACCCTTACAGTAAAGAATTTCTTCCTCATATCCAATCTAAACTTCCCCTGTTAAAGTTTGAACCCATTCCACCTTTTTGATTTGGGGACACTGACTCGTCAGCTACAGTCTGGATTTACTCTTTCAGAGTATGTCCAACAAGTATGTGGTTAATTCCTAGGGGATATTACGCTAATCATGGCTATTAATCTAGGCTTAGAAAACAGAGTTTTTCTGACTTCTCCTGAATGTGAAAGATGCTGGGTGAATGTGCTACGATCTGAAAAGGTGCACACAATCTGATGGGTTGACCCCATCAGCTTGAAAGTCAAGATTTCCTGTTATGTCACTCAGCACATCATGTGCTTTCATGTACAAGCTGCTGCCTCTTCCACTCAGCCAATCAATTACCCTTGCTTATGATTTCAAAGTATTTGTTCCTTAAAGTAGAGTTTTTAGCAAATGGGAGGCAGACAGATCTTTTGGTGAGATCCTGTGCAGACACAAATAATTTGGCCTTAGATATTTGGTGAATGAGTATGTACAAAGGGCTTATTTTTAATTCAAGGCAGAATTTGGTGTCAATAGTTTGAATAATTAGCTTCAGGTTTTGAGTGTATTAAATGTGCTTCCAAGTTACTTCACACTTCCCCACGAGGTTGTTTTAAAACTGTATGTTAGGTGTTTATCATTTTAAGAATTATTTAAGGAGAAAGAGATGTACCACCAATGATATAGGTTATGAAACAAATAGCTATTTGCAAATGTACATGCTAACTGGATAGCATAAAGCCATTAGCAGTACTTCTGATGTTTCAATTAAAGATATCTTTCCCTACAGAAGTGTCTACTATCTTACTGCTACTAACTCTACATGATTGTGAGTATGGCGACAAGCAGTAATACGTCTTAGAGTTTTATGTATGCAAGTTGTTTTCCTGTTTTGCAAGCAGGCGCTATTTCCTATAACAACTTACGCATAACTGCTTATGAGGATATAAACCTAATTAAATAACAGGTATTTAACTGTCCCTTTTTTTTTTTTTTTAATCTTCACGGTCTACAGCTTTCTTCTAAACCATTAGTGGGGTTTTTTTAATCATCACAAAGGTCTGGTATGCATTACTGTGTCTTCTGAATTTTATTTTACCTGGATATTAATAAGAACCTCCACTTGTATTAAATTTTCCTTTGCTTGCATAGCTCCAGTGAATCCAACAAATGTTTCATTATAACAGGTTCTTACCGTTCTGCTTCCTTTTGACACAGCTGTCAGATTCATAGTTAAAGCTGGAAGAAGTCTTTAATAACTGGACATCATTTTTCTTACCAGTGTAGAACTACAAATGCCCTCATAACCCTCTCTAAATATTTCCCATGAGTGCTCAAGAGCAACAGCCAAACAGAATTTGATCGGTGTAATACATACTTCCACATATAAGTCTTATAAAGTCCTCTTTTTTCTCACAGCTTCTTTGATATCATTATTCTTGGGAATGCAATTGATCAAGGAAAATCTAATACATGGTGCTTCGCTGCAAAGGATGAGGGGATCATTTCTTAGATCATGTACTTGCTCCATATTTTGTCCATAGACAGTTTGTCCATGCTTCACTATTATTTATTTCCTTATTAATCATTTGGGATATTGATCACATTTTGAACTGACACATGTTAATATTAAAGCTTACAGAATGAATAAATATTTTTGATATATCAATATATACACTTATGTATAACCACTGACAGGCACCCATGATACGTTAGTTAGTGAAATTATCTACTGTGTGACATTCTCATTTAGCTGACTTTAAGCATCATCCATGAATGAAGAACTGAAGTAAGAACAAACCATTTTGGAGTATAAATGGACCTTTAGGGTTGGCAGGTTGCACATTACTAATCATGGCTTGTTTTGCTTCGTCTCTTACATCTTACATGCCAAATAGAGAATACCAGAAAAATTTATGCCTGCCCTAGTTAGAACAAGTACGGAAAAAATAATTGACAGAAAGTCTTTATGAAGAGTAATGTAAGACAGAGGGACCTAAGTCTACGTAGTGTCAACTCGTGATTATTTGCAAAAGCCCAGAAGTGAAAAAAACAACCTGTTTAATTTATCTCCAGAAATACAAAAGTCTCAATTTATTTCACTGAGTCATAGAATGGTTGGACTTGGAAGGAACTTGGACAGGCAGGGACACCTTCCACTAGACCAGGTAGCTCAAAGCCCCATCCATCCTGGCTTTTGGTGAGGAATGTGTGTTGATTGAAATCAGTTGTATACTCCTCATTGCAACCTTGGCATTATCTGGAAAATCTTTACTCACAAACAAACAGTCAGAAGGCATTCTGAGTAGCTGTTGTGCTGCTGTAATTGTACAAGACCTGAATGAAGCAGGACTCATCTTAGATTGCTTGGCACTGAGTGGCTACTGAACAGCAAAATGCTTATAAGTCATTGGAACAGTCAGTGAAAAGATATTTTCCAAAATGCCTATATTAATGAATTAATTTTCATATTTTTAGTACTCCAATTACATTAAGATTTATGCACAACTGAGTTATGTCTACTGTGGGAAACAGCTTTGGAATTTCTTGGCATTTATGTATTTATATTCCTAACCATACTACTACATTAACGTAGTTGCACTGAATATTAAATTGATTTAAATGTGTTAATACTATATTCAGTATACACTCCTTAGCATGTAAATATCATAATACAGTAACAAAATGCAAATTGGAAAATATTTTTCACATTCTTGGTACAAGTATTAGCTTTTTTGCATTAATTCCTGATGGCTTATATTCATCATAGCAAGATGACTTGCATTAAATTCTTTGATTGATAGAAGTGTAAATAAGTTCTGAATCAATTCCTGGATCTTGTAGTGTTACAATACAGCTTGGTCCTATGACTTCTTCAAGTGGCATGAGGGAACCCTTCTAAAACTACTCACAAAATAGGCAGTGCTTTTGATTTGAAATGTGAATAGTTCAGAGAAAACAGCGGTGGTCTTCTGAGATAGAATAAAAAACCCCACAAAACCCCCAAATCCCAACCTTTGTTTACGTGGTGGAAAAATAAGTGCAGTTCTAACACAATTAGATATTAACAAAAAATATTGCATTTAATTGACCTATATGAGCATAAATGACTTTCAAGTCCATTTAAAGGCATTCCCTGTTGGCTGTGTGTGAATCTGTAATCTTTGTGCTCAGATCCTTAAAAGGCCAGAAGACTATGATATGACTATTGTCAGTACCAGTGAAAAACACACCAAACAGAGAACAGGCACTCGTCATCTCAAATATCTCATGCAGAAAAAGAGATTAGTCACCCAGTTAAAAACTTTATATGCTAAATATCTTATGGGCTTTACTACACCTTCATTGGAACTGCGGAGATCTGGCTTCTCTTCCCTGTTGCGGTAAGGACGTGGATATGATCCCAAATAAAATATATCACCTTTGAGAGCCCGTTCCCTCCTTTCTCATTCTCCCTTACCTCCCCTTACCTCCCCCCCACCTTCAGAGGGCTTTCTTCTTTCTGTTGGTGTCACACCAAGCCCTGATCTGGGTTGGGCCTCTGAGTGCTACTGTGATGCAAACCGTAGTCAGAAGCATCTTCACCATTGGAAACTGGAAATTCTTTTGAGAGAAAATAATTCATTTACAGCAATTATGAATAGTATTTCACCTACCTGAACCAACAATTCACTTACCACCTGTGTATCCTGTGCTTCTGCCAGGAATGCAGTAAGTAGATATCAAAAATTGATTCTAACTTTTGCTGAAATTTTCAATGCTAATGCACTTTTTATGCAAAACAGTCACTAGATTATTTTTTTTTTCCTAAATCCAATTCCCTTATATAGTGAGTGTTAACGGAAATACATTCTATACTGAAAACTTTTTACAGTTTGATTTTAAAACCAGCTTCTATAACACAGATCTCTTACATGGAAATGTAAACACAAACTGTTTATGATATAATATAAAATATTTTTATGCTGCAGCACTCTTTAATGTTACAGTACTGTATATACTGCACTGATTATTTTCTATTAAAACACATTAAAACCAGAATGTTTTAAAACAAGTCCTAATTCATATTTTACACAAACTATTTTAGCTAAGCTTCTAAACAAAATCAACCTCATATGAAAAACCTTTTCAGATATATCTTGTAGGTTAACTGTATAGTGATTTCCCATTTTCAATGGAAAAAGTGGGAAGATGATAAGTTAGTTTTGAAGGCAGTCATTTTAAAACATGCTCACTTTCAGGTAGGTAAAAGTATTCTCAAACTAAGTTATATTGAACTGCATCTACAATCTTTCTTCTCTACTCTTGGGTTAGAAGACTTCATTACTTTTGCCCTTTCAGCTAGACAGGGCATATATTTACACAAATCCAGATACTAAATGTCAACACAGTGAAAATAACTCCATTAAGTAACAACCCAAGTTCTTCAGTGACCCCTCAAGAAAGATTTTGGCTGGGAAGAGGATGTGTTCTCTCAGGATAAGACAAATAACAGTCTTGCTTTCTCAGATAAGTGCTCCCCAAAGCATTTTTGTGCCTTACACCCTCAGCTGCTCCACTGCGGACAACAGGAACGCTGTAGGCATGGACCCATGCTACTTCCCTGTAATCCCTGCTCCTTAAGGATGCTCCCATCCTTTCCTCCATCACAGTGCTTGAGTCTGCTGCCAGGTGGTCATGCCTGGGTCCTCCCTGAGTCCCTCAGGGTGGATGCTTTTTTTTCTTTTTTTCAGTTTCCCCTGCTCAACCAAATAAATCTGTGAGTCTCTCACAGCAATATACGAAGTGACAACGTGAAATACTTATTTAATTTTGAGTTCTGGGAGAAGGTACACTGAGAGTTATTGTGTGATTTAAATGGGAAAAGACATGTTCTATATTCTCTGCTCATTAACTTTGGAATGGACTCCTTACCGTCTGGGAAGGATCAGTTCTGTTAAAGACTAAATGTTACCATTGACCTAATTTAAGCATCACTGTTCTTTAACACATTTGAGTTTTATGTTTCCAGCACAGCAAATACTTTGGTAATACTCATTGGTGATGAAAGTTTGAGATCTGTAAAGTGGTATACTGCAAACACACAGGGATATGTGGCCCAAAGAACTGATGTCCTGATTTGCTTTTTTATTTTCATTGCCCAGAATTCCTGCTGCCTTACAGGAAAGATAGTACTGCCTGAGCTGCATTTTATGGAAACATATTGCAGAATTTTTCAGGCTTTTGCATCACATCAGATAGAGATATGTTTTAAAATCTTAAAGCAACTTTAGCCGGAGTCCTACAACATGCGAAGTTATTATTTCCTGTTGTAGAACGGTGTGAAATTGAAGTGCTTAGAGAGTCTTAGACAGTTGCATTTAAAATCCTAGTATTTTCTTATAGCTATCTTGTTGCAAGGGCTATAACTGTTTTGAAGCAAATTACGCATTGTTCTGGTTCAGGCTGTACGTGACAGGCTGTTCATCTTACTCTGGCCCATGTTGACTTTTTTAAATGTCTATTAAAACCCCAGAAAATTAAAAAAAAAAAAAAAAAAAAAAAAGAAAATAACTTCAACACGTGAGTAGCTTGCATAATGCTACTAGCATGAATCTTTCATCCTTAAGGTAGAAAGTATGTATATACTTTTTAAATGCATGGTATTTAGCAAGGCCACATATTGAAAAAGGACTCCAACTTCAGTGCTGGGTATTTGCTCAAGATTCTTATCCACAGATAAAAGAACAAAATTTTAAATATGGCTTTTGTTTCAGTGTAACTTTACAATAGATAAACATTTAATAACAGTCAGCTATGACATTTACAAAGAGGAAAATATCTGAACACAGTCACTCAGGAAATTCTCAGAATTCTCAGGAACAAATCTAAACTATTGCATCTTATTGTCCACAGCTGAGCTCTATGGATAGTCACTAAGAAAAGCTACCTCGTTTGCTATAAAGCAGATTTTTGAATATGTCCATTTTTCCTGGCAATTTTACCCAAACTAAATTTGGTTCATGCTCTGAATTTTGGTCTTCTTTTTTGAGTTGTTACATGCAATTTTAGGGAAACAAGATCATGGCTAAGTTTTGGTGCCGAAAAAAGCTTAATATTTTTTAAGTTCTGTCTGAAACCATTGAAATTTGGTCGTAAAAATGTCACCTAGATATGGAACTTGAGGAAGGTAAAATGGTTTATAGTGTCCCTTTATTCTCACTGCCTGGAACAGCTGGGTAAAGAGAGAGGAAATGGCTTTTCCCCAGTACTTGTTAAATAACTGATGTGTAAATTATCCCTCCAAGGGGCAAGGAAGACAATGATAGTATGTTCATAAATCAAGAGTAAAGTTGCAGCCCTGTGGGCAAAATTTAGAGAAAAGGATTAAAAGCTTATGGGACTGAAATTTTACTAATAAAAATGTAATTAATGATTTTTAATAATATTCTACTTGGACTGCCAGATCAGGATTAATTAAATGCAGCCTGTACTATATAATTATCAAACCAGAACAAGCTATATATGCCTGTTATGTGTCTAAAAATTTCATAAAAGTAATGCTTTGAATGAGCATGTGCCCAGTATTTCCAGGTGTCTTCTCTCCTAGGTAGTCTGATTGAACAGCCTTCATAGAATAAAAAGAAAATAGGAGGAAGTTCTTGCAACAAATATAGCTTGCAATAGAGAAATCTCTATTTTTTTTCAGTATCATGCAGAAATTGCTCAACATGCGATGTGATCTTTGATAAGAAATAACCAATTTCTTAAATCTGTAATTGCTTGGTTGAATCAATTTAACAAAACAGGTTACAGTACAGAAAATCTAGTAATTTGATTATGTTTTCTATTGCACAGCAAAGAAACAGAGCACAACCTAACAAAATATTTGTGTTTATAAACTGAAACATATTTCAGTAACATCTGGTTAGAAGTTAATATTTTAGGTGACTTATCATTATCAGTATTAAATGTATTACCCCAACCTAAATAATGAATTTCATTTTACTTGTGCTTAATAGCAAACATGAATCAGAAAATGTTTCCTGAATTTTATTCAAATTCTGTTGTAGCTCGTTTTTAACTGAGGACAATGAAGTACTTACAGAATACAGAATGGTATAATCACTGGAAAGATAAAGAGCTTCAAGCTCTTTATCTATATTGTTAGCATAAATGGAAAATAAGATTGGATCAAGATAAGAGTTTTGCAAGACTGCCTTGGTTATATTCTCAACAAAATTTTGCTCCTCTCTGATTGGACATGCAGTTTATTCTAAATAAGGTTCTAATCTTGAAGTCTTCACCTAGACAACGAATCATTGAATAGTTAGGGTTGGAAAGGACCTTAAGATCATCTAGTTCCAACCCACCTGCCATGGGCAGGGACACCTCCCACTAAACCATGCCACCCAAGGTTCTGTCCAGCCCAGCCTTGTGTGAGCTTCATGCGGCCTCAGGCCTGCAGGTTTGTGGCTGGTAGTACTCAATGCATTTAAGGCACGTTAATGAAATGAGAGTCTTAAGGACTTCAGCATGAGCCCGCAGCATTTCAAACATAGCTGGCAGAATCCCCCATTGTATCTTTTCTGATCTGTATATGGTAGAAATTGTGTGGTCTACAGAAACTGAGTGATCAAACAGCATCAATGGATCTCTTCAGTAAAAATTACATAATGTGCTTTTCAATTTAGCTCTGCTCAGGAAAACTGCAACCCTATTTTTAGAGTGCAGCTGAGAGCATGTTTTGTAAAATGCATAATCTGTGGAAATTTCTTTCAGAGTGAAAGCAAATATTTTAAGCAGGTTTGCAATGCTATTGCAGTTTCATTTTCTTGGGTGTTGAAATAGACTAGTCTTCAGGGCTGACTACTGTGCTTTGGAATGGAATTTACTTTGTGTGACTCTCTTGAAAAGTGCATGTGTATATATAAAAATCATATATATATATGTGTGCATATTCTAATTCTGAAGTGCTAAGGATAGAGAACAGTGATTATATGAAAGGAGTTATCAAATGTCTGTGCGTGGGGATTGTTTTTTTTTTTTTTCCCCAATAAAATATCAGAACATTATAGTGTACCTATAAAGTAATCCAAAGCTTTATTTTTCACAGCCACTACAACATTGACTTTGGCAAAGGAGAAGAGATGAGGTGTTTGTCACCTGCAGCAGTATTTTTACTTTGGAAAAAAACAGAATTTAGTACTGGTCAAGGTGGTCCTGTTAGATCTGTAGCTAAAGAACTGCAAAGAGTTCCAGTTCTGATTGCTGGAACTCTTTGCAAGATGGATTTCTCTTTTCCTTGCGACTTTCTACTTTTGTGTGTTCCTTGTTCACTGAAAGTGAGTGTCACTTCAAACATTAGGAATGGAAAAGTGAAGCTGTAATATATACTGTATATATATATGTACTATACATAGAATCATAGAATCATAGAATAGTTAGGGTTGGAAAGGACCTCAAGATCATCGAGTTCCAACCCCCCTGCCATGGGCAGGGACACCTCCCACTAAACCATGCCATCCAAGGCTATGTCCAACCCCACCTTGAACGCCGCCAGGGATGAAGCATTCACAACTTCCCTGGGCAACCCATTCCAGTGCCTCACCACCCTTACAGTAAAGAATTTCTTCCTCAGATCCAATCTAAACTTCCCCTGCTTAAGTTTGAACCCGTTACCCCTTGTCCTCTCACCACAGTCTCTAATGAAGAGTCCCTCCCCAGCATCCCTATAGGCCCCCTTCAGGTATTGGAAGGCTGCTATGAGGTCTCCAAGCAGCCTTCTCTTCTGCAGGCTGAATAGCCCCAAGTTTCTCAGCCTATCTTCATACGGGAGGTGCTCCAGTCCCCTGATCATCCTCGTGGCCCTCCTCTGCACTTGTTCCAACAGTTCCATGTCCTTCTTATGTTGAGGACACCAGAACTGCACACAATAGTCCAAGCGAGGTCTCACCAGAGCAGAGTAAAGGGGCAGGATCACCTCCCTCGACCTGCTGGTCACGCTCCTTTTGATGCAGCCCAGGATACAGTTGGCTTTCTGGGCTGCAAGCACACACTGCCGGCTCATGTTCATTTTCTCATCGACCAACACCCCCAAGTCCTTCTCCGCAGGGCTGCTCTGAATCTCCTCCCCGCCCAATCTGTAGCTGTGCATGGCATTGCTCCGACCCAGGTGGAGGACCTTGCACTTGGCATGGTTAAACTTCATCAGGTTGGCATCAGCCCACCTCACAAGCGTGTCAAGGTCCCTCTGGATGGCATTCCTTCCCTCCAATGTATCAATTGAACCACACAGCTTGGTGTCATCGGCAAACCTGCTGAGGGCACACTCAATCCCACTGTCCATGTCACCCACAAAGATGTTGAACAAGACCGGTCCCAACACCGATCCCTGGGGGACACCACTCGTTACTGGTCTCCAGCTGGACATTGAGCCACTGAGAACTACTCTTTGCGTGCAGCCATCCAGCCAGTTGTTTATCCACCGAGTGGTCCACCTATCAAATTGATGTCTCTCCAACTTAGAGAGAAGGATGTCATGTGAGACAGTGCCAAAGGCTTTACACAAGTCCAGGTAGATGACATCAACTGCACTACCCCCCTCCATCAGTTCCGTAGCCCCTTCATAGAAGGTCACCAGATTGGTCAGGCAGGATTTCCCCTTACTGAAGCCATGCTGGCTGTCACCAAGCACCTTGTTGGTTTTCATGTGCCTCAGCATGCCTTCCAGGAGAATCCGCTCCAAGATTTTGCCAGGCACAGAGGTGAGACTGACTGGTCTGTAATTCCCTGGGTCATCCATTTTCCCCTTCTTAAAAATGGGGGTTATATTTCCCTTTTTCCAGTCATCGGGAACTTCACCTGACTGCCATGATTTTTCAAATATGATGGACAGTGGCTTAGCAAGTTCATTTGCCAGCTCTTTCAGGACCCGCGGATGGATTTCATCCGGTCCCATGGACTTGTATACATTCAGGTTTCTTAGGTGGTCTTGAACCAGATCCTCTCCTACAGTGGGCCCAGGGTCTTCATTCTCACAGTTCCTGCGCCTGCCTTCCAAGATCTGGGTGGTGTGGTCAGAGCATTTGCCCGTAAAGACTGAGGCAAAGAAGTCATTAAGAACCTCAGCCTTCTCTATGTCCAGGGTAGCCAGTTCTCCCAATAGCTTCTGGAGAGGACCCACATAGGCCCTAACCTGTCTTTTATTTGCAATGTACCTATAAAATCCCTTCTTGTTATCCTTAACATCCCTAGCCAAGTTTAATTCTAAGTGGACCTTAGCTTTCCTAACCTGCTCCCTAGCTTCCCGAACAACATCCCTGTATTCTTCCCAGGCCGCCTGATCTTGCTTCCACCTTTTATAAGCCTCTTTTTTCCTTCGAATTTTGCTCAGCAGCTCCTTATCCATCCAAGGAGGTCTCCTGGCCCTCCTGCTGAACTTCCTTCTAGTTGGGATGCATTGCTCCTGAGCTTGCAGCAGGTGATCCTTGAATATCAACCAACAGTCTTGGGCCCCCCTGCCCTCTAGGGCTGTATCCCATGGAACCTTACTGAGCAGGTTCCTGAAGAGGCTGAAGTCTGCTCTCTTGAATTCCAGGGCAGTGAGCTTACTGCACTCTCTTCTCACTGTCCTGAGGATCTCAAATTCAACCATCTCATGATCGCTGCAATCAAGGCTGCCCTGGAGAGTCACATTCCCAACCAGCCCTTCCCTGTTGGTGAGGACGAGGTCAAGCATGGCACCTCTCCTTGTCGGCTCCTCTATTACTTACAGAAGGAAGTTGTCTTCTACACAATCGAGGAACCTTCTGGATTGCTTGTGCTGGGCCATACCATCCCTCCAACAGATATCAGGGTGGTTGAAGTCTCCCATGAGAACAAGGGCCTGTGAGCGTGAGGCTGTGCCTATCTGTCTGTAGAGCTCTTCATCCGTCAACTCCTCTTGGTCAGGCGGTCTGTAACAAATCCCCACAGTAATGTCACCCATCACTGTTCTCCTTGTAACCCTGACCCACAAACTCTCTGTCGACTGCTCACCTGTCCCCAGACAGAGTTCCATACTCTCCAGCCTATCCCTAACATAAATAGCAACTCCCCTCCCCGTCTGCCGGGCCTGTCTTTCCTAAAGAGCCTGTAACCTTCCATTCCAACACACCAGTCATAGGAGCCATCCCACCATGTTTCTGTGATGCCTATGATATCATACCCCTGTAGACATGCACACATCTCTAATTCCTCTTGTTCGTTCCCCAGGCTACGGACATTTGTGTAGAGGCATTTGAGGCAAGGTCCAATTGAAGCCGGCTCATTGGCTGGAGCAGCTGGAATTTCTCTACATTGCTCTGAATGTTTACTGTAGGTGCTGGCAACCGACTGGGTGTGTTGGGATGGAATGATGCCCCCCTCCCCCAACACATCTAGTTTAAAGCATCCTTGACCAGTCTGGCAAGCCTCCTACCAAATCCACTCTTCCCCATCTTTGTCAGACCAGCTCCACCAGCCCCCAGTAGACCTGGCCTGCTATATTGAGTCCCATGTTCAAGGTATCCCAAACCCCTGACTATAGCACCACCCTTCTAACCATTTATTAACCTGCCTAATCCTCCTAGCCTTTTCAAGGTCCTGCCCTGTATCCTGGAGAATTGACAAAAACACGATCTGCGCTCCAGAGCCCCTAACCACCTCTCCCAGAGCTCTGTAGTCCTTCCTTATGGTCTCCAGGCTACTGTTATCTATATCAGTAGCACTCACATGTATTACCAGGAGTGGGTAATAGTCAGTGTGACCGACTAGATCAGGCAGCTTCTCGGCCACATCCCTGATCCGAGCCCCTGGTAGGCAACACACCTCCCTTGAGCCTGGGTCAGGCCGGCAGATGGGTGCCTCTGTGCCTTTCAGATTAGAGTCCCCGACTACTACGGCCCGCCGCTTTTTCCTGGCAGCACCAGTAGTGATCTTCTTTACCAGTGCACCAGCTGGTTGCGCCTGGTGGGAGCGCTGTTGCTCATCAGCCCCCTGCAGGACAGCAAAGCGGTTCTGGGTGGGGACAGCAGATGTAGGAGGAAGCCCCTTGCTTTTAATTGCCCTCTTCCTCCTTTTTTTGTTGTTTTTTTCTGTTACCTTTTCCCAGCTTCCTGGGTTAGCAGCCTCCTTTCCTGCATGGGCAACAGTAGACACTCGAGGCCCCGGAACAGTCTGGTCCCGGAGCAAGCAGTGCTGCTCCCGCTCAGCTTCCCTGACACCTTTCAGCCTGGTAACAGCTTCCTGCAGTTCAGCCACCTGCTGCAGGAGGACCTCCCCCAAGGAGCACAGAGTGCAGCCCTGCCCTTTGCCCACCCTTCCCTCAGGAGAGCAGTGCAGGCGCTCTCTACACCCCGAGCTCTGCACTGCAACCTTCCTTCCCATCGGATCTCTCTGGGTGCCTACACTGGCCTTCACCAGGGTAGCCAGAGCAGAGCTTCCAGACCGAGCCTTGCCCGTACGATGAGTGTTCATCATCCCGCTCACCCCCCCACTCGCCTACCCGCTCGAACTGCAGTGCAAACTGCCTCTAACCCACCCTGTTCGCCGCGCTCCGGGTCGCTCGCGCTCCCTGGGGCAGGTTTTTAACCAGTCAGGTCTGCCACCGGTCCTCCTGGCACTGCCCCCTCTGAGTCAGCCACTCACCTCCGCTGAGCTGCAGGCTCCTGGGCAGGCCTTGTCGAGGACTTGAGGCTCCCTCGGTGCAAGTTGCTGCTCCGAGGTGAAGCTCGTAGACACCACGCCTGCCCCTGGTCAGACCCTACAGGCGTCCCCTCTCGAGACAGTCTATATACAATTTAAACTGCGTATTTTTTTACCAAAGCCATTTTGTAAAGCCTTAAATGTTGAAAATATAAGGAATTTAAAAGGTATTTGTGAGGTCTATAAAGTACTATTGGAAAGAGTATTGCTTGATGGTTCATTAATTCATTTTCCACGATATAATGTTACTGGTGGTCTTTTATTTCTGCATTTGTGTATTTAAGCATAAATGTTCTTGTGTATTTATGGAGTATCAGGTCCCCAGTTAGAGATTCTGTGTAATCTGAACTACATGCATACATTGTTAACACAACCATGCTGCTTTCTGCTGCTGGATCATAAGTAGGTGATAATATTTGGACACTCTCCAGCACTAAAGTAAGACCACAGCAAAATGAATCAATCCTATAAAGGCAAAAGTACTGGGTTTGTTTTCATTTGTTGTTTTGGTTTTAAAAACTTATTTCCGTGTCTTGAAAGTGAGAAATTGCTCCTATTTTTCTCTAATGTCTTGTAATTTACATGGTTTCTCGATATTCTATAAATAATTTTTTT
Source organism: Amazona ochrocephala (assembly GCA_039720435.1). Taxonomy (NCBI): domain Eukaryota; kingdom Metazoa; phylum Chordata; class Aves; order Psittaciformes; family Psittacidae; genus Amazona; species Amazona ochrocephala. The sequence goes on from CM077879.1 coordinate 73,412,639, forward strand.
GGTTTTGGAGCTAAATGATTCTACCCTCCCAGCTTTTAGGGAATATCTATAAAGTTATTTTGCAGAAATCTTCATTTAGAATTTTCAGTGAGCACTGCAGAGATATAAATGTGCAAGAATTCAATAGTGGAACTTCCCAAGAAAGAGAATATGTCACTGTAATACTGAGAGGCCTCTCCTGGAAACTGCCCAATAAAGAACTTCTCCATTTGTCTTCCCTGAATGATTTTGAAACTCCATACGAACAAGTGGAGAACAGCAGCGCTGCTATCTCCGCCTGAGGAAATTTTCTCTTTTCTTTCATATGGTCTTAGAGACTTGCCACATGGAATATCCTTCTGTCATTCCTTTTGCTTTGTTTCACAATTAGTTCAGGTGCTGGTCATTTGGGAGATCTGAGCAGTGCATTGGGACAGATGACCTCTAGGGATTCTTCCCAACCTCAGTATTCCCTGTGTGTGTGTGTGTGTGTGTGTGTGCATATGTACATGTGGGAAATTTCTTTGGGTGCACAAAGAGCTGTTTAGTCCAGGTATCTTTGTCATGTGTTATGCCTCTGGTAGTTCAGCAGATACCTCTTGTACTTATCTGATAGTGACTCTGCCAGTTTATTGCACATGTCTAGCATATGTTCACTATAACTGAAATAGGCCAGCATGTGACTTTTTTCTTCAGCAAAATACACTTCATTCTTTCTCAGCTCTCATCCCAGAGTGAACTGGAAAATATTTTGTTGTCATGACCATAGAGCATGCCATGTAAAGGCCAACTAAGGAGCAATCTGAATAAAATCCTCTTTCTAGCAGCAGAGCAGGGGACAAACACATTTTCTTCAAGAGTTCCCATGTATAAATGGACTAGTTGCGCACAGAAGTTGCTTGTAATTATGGTCCAAATGTACTTTCGCTATTCTAGGAAAGTAAAAAAAAAAAAAAACAACCCCAAACATCCAGGGTGAGAACAGTCTTAAATCTGTTTTCATCTGAAGAAAAAAATGCATACACACGTAGAGTATATTTACATACACACACACATACGCATACACACACACACACACACACATGTATATAAAGTTTTTCTTTTCTTCCTTGTTGTAGACTTTGGGTTGCTTGTAAAGCTGACCTAAGACTGGTTCCAAGTGTAGCATCTGTTGTGGTTTAAGCTCAGCCGTAACTCAGAAGCATGCAGCTGCTTTCTCACTTCCACCCTTCCTCCCCCCAGCTCCCAAAGGGATGGGGAGGAGAATTGGAAGAATACAACTCCCACGGGTTGAGATAAGAACAGTCCAGTAACTAAGGTATAATGCAAAGCCACTGCTGCTACCACCAATAATAATAATGACAAGGGAAATAACAAGTTAAGAGAATACAACAGCTCACCACCCGCCAACTGATACCCAGCCTGACCGAGCAGTGATCTAACCCTCCTGCTGAACCCAGGACAGCATCTAAGCTAGTGGCTTGGATTTTTCTTGGTGTCTGTTGTTACAGCACAGTACCATAACACAGCAAAAATATTCACTGTCAGTGGGAACTTGACATTTGAAATTCATCTGCACCATTGATCCTCACTGTAAATATCTTCAGAATAATCTTTTTAATAAAACTTTCTGAGATAGACAAAGAGTTGGTAAAGAGAGGCACTTTAGATACGTCCACCGTTAATTTCTGTCCTTGGTAATTTACTTCTGATTGCTGCATGATTGGATGATTACTGTGGATGATTATTGACTTCCTGTACACCAATAGTCTATTTGTTAATGTCTCAGATCCTAATGTAGTTCTTGAATTACCACCTTTATAGCTTTTATTTTTTAAATAGAATTGAGTGCAATTTCACCCCTTTATTTTGAATAAATGATCATTCTTTTTCTAGGATTTAAAGAAAAAGAATATTGGATTAATTTAATAATCATAAATGAAGATTTTTTTATCATTACAAACTAATGTTACCTGTTAGAAATATACTAACAAGTATTGGAAAATTAAACAGTGTGTCCAATAAAGTTGCATAGAAATCTTTCTCCAGGAATCCATAGAGATTCCTATGTTGTTGCAGTGTATAGAAAAATAACCACAGTTTGCATTCTGAGTTTAATGTTGTTTTGCAGCTCTGGTCATCTCAGCAGAGAAGTCAATGGACCTATCCAGGATGCTGGCCTCTGGGGCTAATGCACTTTGAGGAAGAGCTGGGGAAAGGGCAAAATATTTTCCACCGCCAAGAGCATTATTGTTAAGACATGTATCTGTATATGGACATGTGACTGTTACGAAAGATATTAATAGCTATTAATTATCATTAGCAGGTTCAAAGCATCTTAATTCAGTGATGAACTTGACAAACACAGAAACCTGAATCACCATACTTTTCACACTGAAGCTTTCATCAGGGCATGCATCCGTTCAGATAGTTAATAGTAATTGCTGTCACAACCACCACATGGAGCAGCTTGTTTCTAAGCCCATTCCATAAATACTGTTCCCAAGTACTCTCAGAGAACATTTTATTTGGTCCATTTTTGCCTTCAAATGAGAACTGAGTAGTGATATCTTAAGTCCATTCTGCCTACAAACTTAGTGTATCCCTTCTCTTTACTTCCAACAATCCAGTTGTGTTTTGTGAAATAAAACCTCACATAACATAGGCTCTATTTGAATTGATCAAGACAACTGTAGAAGAAGACTAAGATCTTCACCTAGTGCAAGGATTTTGATCCTGAACCTTTCCCAGTGAAAGATGAGGACAGGCATGACTATGATGAATATTACATCTGATATAAATTGGGAATAACTGCTCTAAAGTTAGCGGAGTTATACTGGGTTAAAAAGGATGTGGGAAGATGAGGTTACAGATATGTAATTAATATAAATACGAAATCGTGTGTGTGTGTACAGTGTGTCAGGTACACCTGCCCTGACAACAGCCCTGACCAGAGGCTGGGGGACCTTTCCTCCACAGATAGATGCCAGGATTGCTCCTGGAAATGCAGCTCTTGTCCCACCACACAGGGTTGCTGGTAGGTTCAGAGGCAGGATGTTGGTCCCGAGCCAACGGGAAGCTTTGTGACCATGTCTGGTCACAACTCAGAGTTGACACGGGTATAAAAGGAGCCCCGTGGGCAGCCATATGCAGTCGGTCCTGCTTGTGGCGGGGTCTGCAGCTCTGCCATGGGGTAGGGAGTGCTTCGAGTTTGGGAGCCCTCCCTTTTAGGTGAATCATGGATGGTATGTTTTGGATCATTGGCCATAAAGATTTAAGGTTCAGCAGTGTAGTGATGAATAATCTTTGCTACTAGTAGATTTTCTCTCTCTCAAAAAAAAAAAAAAAAAAAAAAAGGAAAAAAAGAAGAAAACGGATGTAAAATATAATATTTGTTTCTGAATTTTCTTAAGGTGCTGTATAAATACAATGCCATAAGTAGGGTTTTGTTTTTTTTCTCACCTGTCATTTGGACTTCAGTACTTGGGTTTCTAATCTGCTTGTACTTGCTGTGCAGAGACCACATGAATGAAACACTTTCCAGAGCTATTAACAGAGTTAATTCAGCCTCGAATTATGTTTTCAAACACAACTAATTGTTGTGTACCTAAGATCAGTTGCGCTATGCAGATTTACTGAAACTGAAGATCTAGAGACTGTTTTCAAATATGCATTAAAGAAGGTGCAAATGCTGTTACTGTTCTGTAACAAGTTAATAGTGCTTAGTTGGGTTAGCTTTGGAAGATAAAAACACTGTGTCCATGTACTTCAAAATTTTCTAGTGGTTCTGATTAAGGATGGAAAAAACATGTGGGAATTTGTTAATTTTACACAAAACTAAAGTGAACTTTATTGCTTTAACACTGTTACGTGTTGTGTGTAAGCTTCTCTCCAGACACCTTTTCTAATGTATTTTAAGCCTCGTATAAACATAATTTAGCCATGAATTGTTATAAATTTTAACCAATGGAATTTGGGTTTGTGGAGTTGGGACAAAAGTGGACATTATTTGAAGCCAACTGTGCTACTACCTGTTGTGTTGGAAATGGAATTATGATTGCTACATGTTTATTTGGCTGCTGAAATGCTTAGTAAATGAGTGTTGGTTTGAATTAATATGTCCATATGGAAAAATCAGCAGGGTGGAAACAGAGTACATCAAGGTAAGTCAGTGTTTCACAGATAATGAGAGATTCGTAAAAGGCATTGGTAATGTAGAACATGTCTGCTATCTAATTTCAAAACTACTGCGGTAATAAAAAAAAAAAAGGGACAAAGAAAAAGAAAAAAAAAAGGCAAGGAGCTGTTTGGGAGAACATTAAAGTTATGGAATCCCACTGATAGCTACAATATCTCTGCCTGCTCTCTCAAGAGAACAGTTTAGAATAGAGTTTTGCTAATTTCATAATACCTAAAGGGGGGGTTTGCTGTTATTGTTACCAAGTTTTATTCCCATTGGCAGAATCAATAATAATTTATAACAAAGCCACCAGGATTGCCTCCATAACGCAGAAACATAAATAAAGGGAACTTGGGTGAAGTATGCCTTGAGGAGAGGGGAACTGCATCCTCCTGCAACACCCCCAGCCTCTCCCATGCTGGAGGGGAGTCACTTGCTCATCCCTCTGTTTTATTCCCTTCTTTGGGGAAAGAAGCAGGAGGAAAAGTGTTGTTTACAATATCTGGGTCTTGAAAGCTTGAGAAATTAATTTCACACAGTGTTATGCCTGAAGAAAACTTCACCCCCTTCTGATGCATGAGGCCAAGCAATTTAAGTACCACTGTTATGTAAATATTTACATGTGTATAAAATACACTTTCTTTTAATAATTATATCTTTTCAATGCATACCATCTTTGCTTAATAGCAACCATTAAAACAAGATACTTACAAAGAGAAACCCTTGTCATTTGGCAAGGAAAACTTCAATAATCCTCTGTTATTTGCTCCCCCCTCCATTTTAATTGTTAATATCTTTTCAGCATGCAGGAGAAATAATCTCCTACCATGGTAAAGCAGTCAGCCTAATTGAAAAGAAATACAAAGCATCTAGAGCACAGCTGAAAAATTCAGCTAAAAGCAATCTGTCATTATCTTTCCAATACCAATTTTAAATAGGTATTAAAGTAAATGGGGGAAACATCTTCTCATTTATCTTGCGGTATCATTTCGTTTTTACTGAAATCCCTAATCCTCAAATGAAGATTCTGCCTGATACCCAACAAAACACTCAGACTCAAGTGTCTTGGAAACCAGATCCAAAAATAGAGGAATAATTTCCCTATCATGAATTAATCTCATTTGAAAATGATTTTTAAAATACAGTTTATGCAATGCAAATCCTCACTCCCAGAATAACCTGTATTTGTGGTTGTTATGCCACAGTCAAGAGATAAATTACTGCTCAGTGAGCTGTTTCAGCATGGCAACGTGAACTGCAGCTGGGATTAAGGAAACTGATGAAGCATAACATACCATGAAAGAAATGAAAACATTTTGTAGGTCACATGGGTATTATTGACAGGTTTCTACTTTTTAGATACAATGAACTCTCTCAGCAGAGTCTGTATTTGAAAAGTATCCTGCATTAGGAAATTATATGCCACATTTGAAAGTGTTCACGCCTTTTTTTTTCTTTATTATTATTATTATGTGCTATATAACACATTTCAGTTTAATTGGAGAAATGTTGTATTGTGATGCTGAACACTCATTGAATGGAGATAATATTTCAGCTTGGCATGGAAAGTTGGATTCATCTGAAGCTGAGACATCCACATATTTGTAATTGCCAATGCATGCTTCTGAGTAGGTAAAAATATATTGAATATATGTCAGGTGGGCCCTTATAGAAAATCCATCAAGTCCTTAACAGGTCAAGGCCAAACAAAATCTTACTAAAGCTGTTACCATCAAAGTTTATTTGGCTCTGGTTTCAGAAAGACAATTTTCTTCAGAGTTCTTCACTGACTGAAAACCCCCCAGCAGTGGGAAACTCGGGATCTGCACAATGTTGTGTGTGCTCAGCAAATGTAAGGAAATGACTGGTTAAATAGATACCCCTACATGAATCCTGTCACATTGCAAAAGGGAACTTTTATCATTCTACTGCAAAATACAGCTAATTATTTTTCTTTCATCAGCCTTTCTTTCTCATCCTTTTCTTGAAGTAGTAAAAGATTCAGCTAGACTGAACAAAGGCTGTGCTCTCAGGAGTAATCATCTGTTGGTTGAAAATAATGTGACATTTCTGCTGTTATTCTTTCTGGTGTTCACGTATTGGAAAATTTTGTACTTAAAAGTGTGACCAAGATACTGCCTCTGTTGTAACTGTAGCTGTAGTGGTAGAGAAGGAAAAAGCAAGAAATTAGGTTAGGAAGAATCCCTTCATACTGTGTACTTTCTACTCAGTCTTTTCATTAGAATCAATAGCAATTAGTATTTTGGAGAGATTAAATTCCCTCCAAAGAATTTTCAAGGCTTTTCTGGTGATGCAGTTATCTCTTAAGTCTCTTTTCTCTCAGTGTCCTTATAATCCTTAATTCATGGAGCACAGAGGCTTAGATCAAGGTGACTTTACACAATGCTTTAGCCAGTCTAATAGCTTGCATGTAAGCATGGTTAGTACCAAAGCTTATTGTGTCACCAGTGAGATGCAGTACTAGCTTATATAGCCTGGCTAGACTGGAGTCTAATGGGTGGAGTTTTCTGCAGTCATATTTTGACTAGCAGCTCTGCTTTCTGTTGGAAAGTCTGAGCAGTGAAGACAGTGAAGACTGGGAAGTGAAGACAGGACCAAATGTGTCCTGTTGTCATCAGCAATGCACTAGCTGGTGTAATGCCTGTAATGCAGATTTTCAGAGAGCTAACAAAGGACTTCAGTGCTTGCTGCTGCACGGGCAGGAGAATGGGGCAGGTACCACATCACTGCACAGGTTTGCACCTATCCTCTCTGCTATGCTTGATGGCAGCAGTGAGTGCTTCTGAAATCCCACAATTCAGGCTAAGGATCACTGGGAGGCAGAGCCTACCCATAGAAACTATCATCCTTTTTGCCTTGCTGAGTAATTGGTACTTAGATGTGACAGCAAGCGCTTCTCTTTTCCCATTGCTAGTAACTATCAATTTTGTAATCTGAAATCTTACTACCTACTTGCAAATTGAAAATGTGTTTATTCTTAGTCCACTGCTGAAGAACACAAAACTTATAAGTATATAAGTAACATATAAGTAACCAAATTTTATAAATGTAAGGGATAAAGTTCTATATGTATTTAAAGGCGGGGGGGGGGGGGGAAAGCACTTCTTGTTTGACTATTATACTTGTTCTGGAGTTATTCCTTACGTCAAAGCTAGAAAGCTGATAAATTTAGGGAAAGACAAACAGAAGAATGAAGGTGGAGAAAGACAAAATAATACTAAAGATAATCTGGCTGAAAACTGGTTGGAATAAGAACTACATCATGTTAGATAAACTGCATTATTCTTCACTGCAGACCAAAATCTGGAACATACGATTTTTTTTCTCTCTGTTTTTCATTTGGAATGAAAGAGAAAGGACAACACAATGACAGTAATAATAAAAGTAATGTTAATAATAATCTGTTGCAGGGCCAGAGAAAAAATATGGGATTTAGGTGATATATGTAGTGAGACTGCATGTGGAATGCAGATTAGTACACATTAGGTGAAAGAAAAAGTTTGTGCAAAACATTGCCTGTCTGAATACTGATTTCATAATCAGCATGGAAAGATGTTGAAGACAGAGAATGATATTTTTTATGTTTTACAAAATGTCATTGTTTTCAGAAGTTATACTGTACTGTATGCATCATATTATACAGTGCAGGATCTAGATAAGAAAAATCAAGCCAGTAAACTCGAAACGCCTGACACATCTGCTTTTCAAAAGCTGGTATACAACTAAACCTATAGAGAGAACAAAGAGGAATTGTATTTTATTGGCATTTGGCAGTGATGAGATACCCATGGTTGTAACTGTGGCATACATAAAATTTTACTTGCTCCTCCCATCTGTCTGGGCTATTGGTTTAAACTACTTATTCCTATTCTGTTTGTTTTACATCACATATGTACGATCAATTATTAGAAGGACTTAAATTATACTTCTATGCATATAATGTAGCAGAATGTGGGTTCTATATATTACTTCTGTTGCACTCTGCTAGTAGTTTACGGTAATCAGGTTCCAGTTTAAGATAGGTTCCAGAACTGGACTACCTTCCAGTTAAGGTAGTCAGTTTCTGCTTATATTCTCCAGGATAAAGAATATGAGCAGAACAGTATATGTTAGAACTGTGATTAAACATGCAGGTTATACTCATCACAGAATTACAAAATATTCTTATTAATATAAAAAACCTCAGTTACCATCCTGAGGTGGTTAAGTGTTAAAAGACTATTATATTTCCAGTAGGATGCTTGTAGGGTTTATTTGTTGTTGTTTTGTTTGTTCGTTTGGTTGGTTGGTTTGATTTTGTTTGGTTTGTTTTTGTCAGTGTCTAGGGAAGTATCCTCAATGTTATGAGTAGACTGAAAAAAGTGACTGATATTTTCTGTCTATTCCATCCATCTCTCCCAAATACATTCTGCAAATTCTTTCAAACTTTTTAACATAGTTTAGTTTGCATTTATCAATTGGAACAATCAGCTGAGGCTGAGCATAGCAATATTTAGAAGCTGGTCCTAGTTAACACACATTTGATGGGAGGAAGGATGAAATGAAGTAAAAAAGATACAAAAGAGGGAAAGACCCTCCATTTTTAAAAATAATTGATAAAGAGTATTCTCTGTTTCTTGTAAAAGTCAAATATCCTTACCTAAAGTTTTCTGCCACAGAAGCTGCCCCCAATGTCCCTCATCACCAACCACAGGACAAGTCCCAGCTGGAATCATTTATTGGCTTAGTCAAGTGCTCCACTACTTTGTTCTAAATATGTCAACTTTGATTCATCCTTGAGCTTAGTTGCTGCCAAACACTGTTAAATGGAACTGGAATCAGCACTGCACCTAGGCTTCCACTAAGCCAAAACCATAATCACTTCTGTAGAAATGTTAGCATTTTGTGGCACTAAAGAGTTGCTTTGATAAAGATTGTGGCATTTCTGTGAGGGTATCTTGTATGAAAAAGGAAGTCTGGTCTCGTTGGCACAAGCTAGAGTTAGAAGTTCGTATCATCAGTACTGAAAGCTTTGGCAACAAGCTCTGTTTCTCAGAAATGACAAACTTCACTTTCAGACAAACTTCTTATTTGTCTGCATAATTTATACTATCAGGGCCCATGCACAAGCACACTATGAGGCCAGAGTTAGAACTATCTCCACCAATTAAAGCGCTGGCAACTTTTAGCTTATCATTTGTTTGGCATCTAGTATTATAAGCAGGACCAAATGAAAAAACTGAATTGTTCTGAGAGGTGAAGGGTAAAGCACAAAATAAGTGGATAAAGGAAAAATCGGTTTCATCTACAGGCTGCAAAAGCAGTTAAAGAAAGAAATACACTCAGAATAGCATGTTACCTACCTCTGCTCATATTGTGAATGGTTTTAGGTAGCATTTACATAGATTCCAGAGGATGTTGTGAAGGATAACAGCGTTTGAAAGAAGTGTACACTTGGATATCATGTGAGATGTGAGGAAGGAATCACAAATGCTAATAATAATTGCTGATGTGGTAATTTATATTATGGTGAAAACTAAACATTGAAGGCAAGTTGGATATGTGGATATTCACATGGTTGCTGAGCACACTATTACTAATTTTGAGCAGGATTGTCTCTGCTATTTAGCAGGGGGTCTTCAAAATATGGTAATGAACCACATGGCCTCCAAAGGATGCATATCTTTATGAATTTATGCAGCTGAATTTTTGATCCTAGAATTCTCTTTACTGTGAGATGGGGGGAAAATGAGATGATCCCAACGGATATTTTTAGTTGTAAATAAAGGCACATTCTCACTAATTTGTCTTAAATAGTGTCATATTTATTACAAAGCACTCAGTAAACCTTCCATGTAAACCTCTTCTTTCCTTCTTGGAATCTATTGTGCCCCTGATAGTAAGGTCACCTTCACTTGACCTTCACCAATGAATGCAGCTTCCCTTGCAATTGGTTCCTAAATGTTGACCATTTAATAGAATAGAATCATAGAATAGTAAGGGTTGGAAAGGACCTCAAGATCATCGAGTTCCAACCCCCCTGCCAGGGGCAGGGACACCTCCCACTAAACCATGCCATCCAAGGCTATGTCCAACCCCACCTTGAACGCCGCCAGGGATGAAGCATTCACAACCTCCCTGGGCAACCCATTCCAGGGCCCCACCACCCTCACAGTAAAGAATTTCTTCCTCAGATCCAATCTAAACCTCCCCTGTTTAAGTTTAAACCCATTACCCCTTGTCCTCTCACCACAGTCCCTAATGAAGAGTCCCTCCCCAGCATCCCTAGAGGCCCCCTTCAGGTATTGGAAGGCTGCTATGAGGTCTCCAAGCAGCCTTCTCTTCTCCAGGCTCAACAGCCCCAATTTTCTCAGCCTATCTTCATACGGGAGGTGCTCCAGTCCCCTGATCATCCTCGTGGCCCTCCTCTGCACTTGTTCTAACAGTTCCATGTCCTTTTTATGTTGAGGACACCAGAACTGCACACAATACTCCAACTGATGTCTCACCAGAGCAGAGTAAAGGGGCAGGAGCACCTCTCTCGACCTGCTGGTCACGCTCGTTTTGATGCAGCCCAGGATACGGTTGGCTTTCTGGGCTGCAAGCGCACACTGCCGGCTCATGTTCATTTTTTCATCAACCCACACCCCCAAGTCCTTCTCCGCAGGGCTGCTCTCAATCTCCTCCCCGCCCAACCTGTAGCTGTGCCTGGCATTGCTCCAACCCAGGTGGAGGACTTTGCATTTAGCATGGTTAAACTTCATTAGGTTGGCATCAGCCCACCTCACAAGCGTGTCAAGGTCCCTCTGGATGGCATTCCTTCCCTCCAATGTATCAACCGAACCACACAGCTTGGTGTCATCGGCAAACTTTCTTTTATGAAACTGCAGTACCCTTTGCCTTTTTGAAAAATTCAGGGTTCTTGGAGAGGGAAAGAGATATTATCGAGAAATATTCCAAATACAGTAACTGAAGATTCCATGCTCCCCCTCCATGATTATTTACAATAAAGTACTCTGGATATGGAAAATATTTTAAAAGTGTGTATGAGCTTGTGGCCAGGTGGGGTTTGAAAAAGAGGAATTACCAGATTCCAGCATTTCATCAATTCATACTATCTTCACAGCATTCTTGGTTTGTTTTTTAAGTGCTTAAGAATTGTGTGTGTGTGTGTATATGTGTGTGTGCGTGTGTATATACATATATTTGTGCGCAGACATAAAACACTAGTGAATAAGAATTCTTCACTCAGTTACTCTAGCAATAATGTTTTGAATCTTTTGTGTTCTGGTACAAAGTGCTTCCTCAGGGCAAAGGACAGGAAGAGTTAGACCTTGTTTATTTTTCAGCCTGCCACAATATTTACTTTAGTGTTTATAGTATTCAGTGCATCTGGTTCAAGCAAAGCTAAGAAAGCTTTCACTTGAAATCATTGACATAACAGAAGCCAAACTTATAATACATTTATCTCCACAGTATTTTAAGGAGAAACAACATGAAGGCCATATCACTTCAATGGTTAAATATGCTAAAAATCTTTGTGAATGCAATTCTTTTTTGAATTTAATTTCACAGTTTCTAGATAGTAATAATTTAACTCCATTTACGTTATGTGCATTCAATTTTATAGCAAACTGAATAGAATCTAGACGCTGCTTAACCACACATTAGACCAGAAACATCAACACTATTATATTTCACTAATGAAGAAAGCACTGCGCATAACTAATGGATTTTATTGAGGCTAATATATATAACAGCGGGAGCAGTTGCTAGACCAAGGAAAGATGTTTAACAAGCACTCTGTGGAACTAAAAGTCACTGAAAGGTAAAATAATAACTTGTTTGACACACTGAGGGGCTGCTGTAACTTTGGTAGTCTTAGGATGAAGACACTGTGCTTGATAACTTTGGAGTTAGGAGGGCCCTGGAAGTAACAATATTTGCCATAGCTGGGACATCTTATCAAAGGGAAAGAAGGAACCCTGATGAGAAATATTAAAGAGGATTTCTGGTGGGAAAGCTGCTGCTGTGCATAAAACTGTATTAGATAAAGATATCCAAGAAAGTCATCCCCCCAGGATGCAACAACAGTTTTAATAATTGACAAAATATTATTAAGATATGCTGCTAAAGATGCTTCTGAAGCAATATGAATGGCACAAAGTGTACATTAACAAAGTAAAATTTCATCAGTTTCACCTTTGTTTCTCAGGAAATCAGTCTCAAGCCTTCTGTGGTCTAGAAGCTGTCACTGGTGTACTGGTAATTAGATAGAAGCACACTACTGAAGTTCTACAGTGCTTTAGCAGTGTTGTAATAAATTTCTTTCACTGAGTTTTTGCTTCAGCAGTGAACTGACGATGCTCAGAGTAGAATGTTGTCCACACTCATTGAAAACTCTAAGAGTAGCTATTTGTAGTTGCTATTTTGGCAGTTGATTCCTAAGGTTTTTGCTACTTTATCTTTTGTCAGTCTTTAAGAAATGATAATTTATCAGAAGAATGCCACTTTTTAAGAAGCTCAAGCACAAACTCATAAATATGTAATATAAATATAATAACATTGTAATGCACTTGTTTGCATAGATCTAATGTTCCAAGCCAATTAAATATTGCATTGCCTCTTCCCTGAAATTCAGTGCTAAAAGGGAACAGCTTTCCATATCTTATGGATAAAGCTAAATTTAAACTTAGCCTTGACTCTCCTGTTAGTAAGGAAAACCAAACTGTTCTGGGTGGTGAGAAGGCTGAGTGCAGTGCACAGCATGCCTATGGTTAGAAGGGGTTAGCAGGTCATCCAGCAGCAAATATGAGATGAGTACACCAGAAAGGGGACTTTGTCCCTGGTGCAGAATTAATTCTGCAAGGCCACCTGGTCCAGAACTGCTTTATAAAACCCCAGAAGCTATCACCTATCAGTTAAAGGGCAGGCTGCAAAGTAGCATCTGATATATAGGGAAACAGGTAAAATAAGTAGAGAAACAAAATGTAAGAAAAAGAACCCATACATGCAAGAAAAGTTGTCCTTCTGCTGAAAGTTAGTGACCCAAAACATGCTTTTTCCATCTGGCTGGTCTTGGTTTGAACCTTAGGTGCAATCAGCTGATCTAAATATCACTTCACCTTTTGTTCCAGGTCTTAGAGATCACTGACTACAGAAAAAAAGCCAATAAAGTTACTTTTCTGCATACAAAGACAGCTACACTATGGTGTTTAAAACCTTGCTCCTTTTTCCCTCTACAAAGCTAGAACTTTTGCATGCAAAGTTCATCTGAGAAAGAATTATACTGTTGTCAACTTGTGGTACCTCAAGCAGTGTCTGCTAACACAAAATATTGAAAAAGAAACAAGTCAATTTTTTTCTACCAGCTCCCTGTTTTACGTGAAAATGTGAAGCTTGAGGAGGAATTTGTCAGGCCTTCAAGACACAAAGATGCAGGCCATCCTAAACTTTCTGTTGGAGCTTGTAAGTCCAGAAAGAGACCACTGTTTACACTTGCTACCTAAACAGCAATGGCTATACCGCCTTCCTGAATAAAACCTCATTTAACCAAGTTTTGACTGCTCTGTTGGTCTGTTCATTTGCAGCTGTGCAGTGCAGTAAATTTGGTATTGCCATTGCTAGCAAGAAGATATGGACATTGCATCAACCCTGCAAGGCCTCAGTGCTGAGTCCTGCCAAGTTTGCTTTGGCTGCCCTTCCTTCAACTTGCTTGGAAATGTGTTTCATCTTTTTTCTTTTTTTGTTTGTTAGACAAAGCTTGTTTTGTCTAAGAAGCAGTTGAATATTACCTAAGTAACTTGTTTAGTTTTAGGTTAGCTCTGTGTAATAGTGTGGTGCATTGCTGATGACAATTTTGAGGCATCTGTGCAAGTAACAGGTAAGTAATAATAATCTGTTACTGTGTGTAGAGTGAACTATCTCTGACCCCAAAATAATAATATGGAGTGGAGAACAGACAAAAAGATGGTAGCAAAGGCTTTGAATGCAAAGCGTAGGGATGACAACAGAGGCTATTAACAGTGTTATATACAAATAGCCTTGGAAATCAGGTAAAACCAGTTTCAGGGCAAAATAGAAGAAATAGCAAACATCTAGAATATGCAATGCATACTGTGTATCCCATAGTATATGAGGATATAACGTGGAATTACAGACTAACGATGATCAAGGTATAGCATGTGACCTCTGATCCCAGCTCCTGTACCTTTCCTCTTGCAACCATTTGTCACTGCAACCTTTAGGATCCAGAGAAGCAGGGGAAGGATGAGCACACTACCAGTAAAATATATACTTAAGGTACATTGACAACAGTTTTAAATGTGCTATTAATGAGGCTTTTTCTGTAATAATATGATTTCAATCATAAGGAATAAGTATTATTGTAACTGGGGTAGTAAGTCTTTGAATAGACATGTAAAAGTTCAAACTAGCAATGAATTCTTGGATGTAAATATAAGGAATTTTTCTTTAACCCATGTAAACTACATAAGATGCAGATTCTATTATTAATTAGCCTCACTTAAAAATCTGCATTTTAAGAGCTGACTGTATTTGTCTAGATTAAATTTTGACTAACCAATTGCCACCACCTCTGAATTTGTCATGACGAATTTTTGGCATGTGAGTCTTCATCTGCGAGGCTGTACATCCCTCTTATCAAATTAATATTCCACAGGCAAGTTATGTAGAGATCAAGTCAGTTTTTAACTTCCTCTTTGAACAAATGGAATAAATAGACTCTGATTTGCCGGAGGTTTTTGGTAACAAAAGGTGACTCTAATTCTCATGTTTCTTTATTTTTTCAATTTTACAGAATCTTTTGAAATCAAATGTAGCAGACCTAGGCAGATTATGTCAGTACTGGTTATTCCAATGGCACACAAAATATTTTTGTTATTTCTAGGTGGTGTCCCCTGTATATGTAGCAGTTCATTTGCTCTTTGTGCCACAGTCTGACAGTATAAACTTATGTCTGGCTGATGATGTCATTAGCTGTACTAAAGGCATACCAAGGACACAGTAAAACATGAAAATCTTTTCTAACTATAATTTAGAATATAAAAATCTGTTTTCTCTTTTACTCTTCTGACAATAGTATCTGTCCTTCTTTCTGTTTCCCTTAGTATTTTTCTCAGTTCCTTGTTTCTAATATATTGTTATTGTTGTCTGTTTTCCCCTTTCCTATTTAACACATGCTTTTATTTAAGATCACTGAGATTTCATTTTACTTGTATTAGCCTGGTCCCTTCTTTTCAGCGGAATTTTAAGACAGGGACCAAAAGCTGGCATGAATATCCTGGCTATGTTTCCCTGCTTACCTTATTTCTCTCATGATTTTTCTTATAATAATCACGTCCTTGTGAGAATGTCTCCAGCTATAAATGTTATTTTAACAGCTTAAAATTATAGTTTTTTGCATAGAAATGCAACCGAGTTACACTGATGCATTTGAGCAAGCAGGCTTTAAGATTGTTGCATCTGTTGCTCCCTGTTGCCAGAAGTTCCGACACAGAGCTCAGCATGCTGGATCACTCTCTTTAGGAACTTGTCACCTCTGGTTGTTAACAGTTGTTTTAGAAACTCTCAGATTATTTTTTTATCATTGGAAGAACGATACCTCTGTCATGAGTAGGTCACACTGAAATCACTCCTGATAATAAAAGTCGTCTTTTCTGGGAGATATAAAGCATAGCAAATATCTTGCTATGACATTCCCTCCTGCGGGCTGTGACTTGGCACAGAGTATATTCTACTTACTTTAATATCCAGATTTCTAATAATTTTTTCTATCTCCATTTTCCCTGTTGCCTCGGTAATATGCTTCTCAGCATAGTGATGTAGAGTACACAAGTCAGCACTTGTTCTTCCCTTCATTCTTCCTGTTTGCATCAATTAATATAATTCAATTGACTCATCCCTGCCAGATCCAAAGTTCTCCTTCTTCATTCAAAATAATGGAAAGACTCCTGATGACTTCACCGTGATTTGAATGAAACAGTTATTTTGTTTTCAGGGATTTTATGTGATGTCAACCAAATTCCATGAAAAAATGGTGCAAATATGTGGCGTGACTGAGATCACAAAGTGCCTTCTATTTCTTGCAGAGTTACTGAATGCATATATTACATGTTAACGTGGAAATGAAAAAAAGAAATTGCCACCTGTCTTTTTGGAAGGCATGCACTGGCATTCATACAGCAAAAATGCCTTAGTAAATTTTGGAAAAAAATCCAATTTATAATTAGAAAGCACCAAACACTCTCTTAAAAAAAAAAAAAAAAAAAAAACAAAACAACAACAAAAAAACATATTTGTAGGCATACCATTTAAAAAAAAAAGCAGAAAGAGGTTGGTTTCTAAATACGCTGATTTTAAGTATATTACAGGCCTTTTCCTATTAGAAACCCTCATGATTCACAGATCAGATTGTTTTGATTAAGAATGTTTGAACAAATATTGAGCAGTCATTTTGCCTGTGAAATGCCTCTCTCTGTCTCAGAGAGATACTTTCTTGTCATATAGTCCAGCAAACTGTATGGATTTTTCATTTTATCCACAAATGGTATTACCTTTCTCTTTTGTATGGTAATGGATTGACCTAATGGGTCAAACAGTGAACATAATTTGCCTTCATAGTTTTGTATCTGATGGCCTTGCCACATCTTTGTCAGAGTGGATCGAATAGTTATCCAGTGGCAAATATTGCTAATATAAGTATGATAATAGATTGACAGCACTGAAATGTTGCTAAGTAAAATGTATTTTCTCCCATTTGACAGAGGCCTCTCAATTTTCCCTTCTTTGAGTAGTTGAGATCCCTTTAGCATGTTATTCAGTGGGCAACTCTTGGCTTTGCCTAGGCAGAGGCATCAGGGAGCAATGAGCAGGAAAGGAGAGAGGCTGTCCTCCAGGCCCTTGGTAGACAGACGGCAATTCAGATAGATCCATGCAGTAAAGGAGACTTAAGAGGACTGTGCATAATGCATGATGCACAAAGGCCATATGCTTGTCAGATGCCTTTATTAGAAGTTTGAATGCTATATGGGATGAGGCAGGGAAGCTGAGCCTGCTAAATAACATGTGCTTTTATTAATCCAAGCTCAGAAGCAGATCACAACAGAGGGTTTGTGATCACCTGCTCACTTGCAAGTTGTTTGTGTTGAAAAATAATTTACCTCTCTGTATTTTGGTTTCCTAAAGCTACCTTTAAAAATTTTCACTTATAGAAGATCTATGTTAAATAAAAGCTAACTCACTAGATAGAGCTTATGTGTCTTTTAAACAGGAATTTTGCATTATCAGCTCGTACTGTGCCATTGTTGTGACTCATCTTTGTAGGAGCTATTCCTTAAGCTAATCTATTTGTCCATTTTTCTATGGGGTTTTCTTTAGCACTTACCACAATGCTACTTTGATATCTCAGCAATAATATAAGCATGAGGCACTACAATGTTCTTAATATCTGGAAAAGACTCCTGAATGTTAGAAGGATATTTACCTAAGAGGAACTCAGCTAACCTCCACAATTTCTTTGTCACAAAAAAAAAAAAAAGTTTTACGCCGAAAACAAAATGTAAACAGTTTATTTTTAGACAAAATTAAATAATACAGCTATAACTCCATGCATTAAGCAGTAGAATTCAGAATTCCTCCAGGAAAATGAATCCTGTAAAATGTGACAATTTTACAAAATGCTAAGTCTCTCATGCTCAGGCAGAAGAAAGTTTAAGAATCTTAAAATCAGTGATGTCTTTTGTATATTAATTAAAAAAAAAAAGCATCGGAAAATCACATCTGTACCCCTCTATGGTGGTTGCTATGAGATGTGCCCCCCCAGCCACCTGAGATATGTATTGTAAATTTGGAACACAATATTCTTTCTTACTTTGTATCTTTAACACAGCTATGAAATTATATGTACATACAATTTATAAATAAAATAACTAATTCCACTTCAGCTTCGAGCATGTAACCCAGTGACCCACACCACAAAAACAAACAGAAAAAGATTGCACACTTGTTTTTTCAGAAGTTGGGCTTATCAACACCATTTCTCACAGGACATTGTCTAGGGAAAGAACATGGGTAATATTCTTGTCTTCACACTCAAAGTAGGTTAATAAGGATTAATGTGAGGCTTAGTCATAGAATTTTAAATATTGACAATACACCTATTTATTCAGTATCATTTTGAGGTTAAACAGCCAGCTAAATATTTACACCTACTCTTAGAGTCTTTTTACCAGTCTATTCTAACAATTAGCAAATAAATGAAAAGGATAATGAATGTAATTTTGCATGAGTACCTACTCATAATACAGAGATTTTTCATGTAATTTAGTACCTGTTTTATAAGAAATGTTTATAATAATGGTCAGTCCTGTTTGACTGCAAAGTATTGGCTACTGTCATCCAGTCCTCTGAAAAGGAATTCTTTGATAATGAATTATATATGTTGATACAGACAAACCTGAGTCAGTATGTACTGTTATAAAAACATCTATCTGAGAGGGACATTCAGAAGTCATTCTGCCTGTCTTCCTCAAAGTGGGATCAACTGTATTAATGGCATTTTTGACAGAAGTTTGACCGATCTGATTGCTTACTACAGAAACTATTTAAAAAGTGACTGCAGATGATCAAGCAAGTTGACCCATTATTTTTTTCCATATCTAGCGCAGGCATGGAGAATATATTCCTTTTCCTTTCAGTAAAACACCTCACACACCTGATGTGGAAACTGGCAAATTTCTCCCACTACTCATTTCTTCCCACGTTTCTCAATAGGAAGAAACGCCAGTTGGTTTAGAAGTGCCTTGCAGGTCTCAATCTTGACACCCCAATGCTTCTGTATGCTCTCCCTTGGCATTCGCTCTGGTGGTCTGTCCCTTTACTGAATTAAAGTGCTGAAGGACAGACACAACATCCTGCTGTCTTGCCAGAGCTTAGTGAAGCAGGAGGATGGGTTCATCTATTTTTCAGGATGGACTTCTATTTATATACCCTATGGTGATGTCTGCCTATCTCATGAAAGCATGACATTGCTGATTGTGCTCGAGCATGTAATACCTCTTCACCTCCAGGCCTTTTCCTGAAGGAGTACTATCTGCTCCATTGTTCCCTGCTTGATACATCAGCAGTTGATTGTTCCTAAGTGTAGCGATTCCTCTCTCTCCCTCTCAAAGCACTCCTAGACCATTTCTCTACTTTGTTGAGATCTCTTTGATTGCTAGTCACAACTTTTAATGTAGTTTTCCTTTCTTCTTGTTTTCTAATTTTACACAGAAGCCCACTCTTTCTTCTTTCATTAATTAAAGATTGAAGGAGCTGTATGAAAGACAAGGCCCTGTGGGAAGTCATCTGGTATTTGCTTCTATTTTGACATTTGAGTATTTTCCATTTGAGAACAGTTGACAAGTCTTCTAGGAGGTGCTATCCAGCCACTACTGCACCTAGTTTATAGCAATTTAACCTATACCATGTTTCCTTAGCTTAAAAGATTGTAATGTGAAATAATGTCATGTTTTAAAGACAAGATACATGACGCCTATTGCTTCCCCCTAACCACATAGCTGGGTACCTTGTTGCTGAAGGAAATGAGCCAATCTGAACACAATTTTTTCTTTCTAAATATCTGTTGTTTTATCTCGCTTTTGCCTCCTAACTTTCAAATAATTTATAACCTCTTCATTTTGCTAAACAGGCCTCCTCATCCCTAAGATTTCAATTATGTATTTGTAAATTAATTGGTAGTCCAGCTTATTTTTATTATATCTGACAATTATTTTTCTTAATACAAATAGAGCACGTAGCTTAAACTTCATGGCTTCTACTGGAGTTAGGCACATTGTCCTGGGTTCAGCAGCAGCAGTCATTTTTCTCCTCCTTTGTAGCTGGTGCAGCACTGTGTTTTTGATTTTGGGCCTGGGAACAGTGCTGATAACACCAGTGTTTTCAGTTACTGCTTGGTGATGTTTAGGCTGGCCAAGGACTTTGTGAGTCTCATGCTCTGCCAGGGAGGAGGGGAAGCCAGGAGGAAGGAGAGACAGGACACCTGACCCAGAAGAACCAAAGAGATTATTCCGTACCACAGCACGTCATGTCCAGGGTGTAGGGACGGAGAGCAGAGACCCAGAAGGGTGGTGGGGGCGCACGGTGGGGAGTGCTCTGGTGGGGGTGCACGGCTTGATACTGCTTGGTGAGCTATTGTATTCTCCTTTTCCTTGTATTTGCCTTGTCATTATTATTATTGGTGGTAGCAGTAGTGATTTGTGTTATACCTTAGTTACTAAACTGTTCTTATCTCAACCTGTGGGAGTTGCATTCTTTCGATTCTCCTTTCCATCCCTCCAGGAATGGAGGGAAGAAAGAGTGGGGAGTGAGTGAGAGAGCGGCTGTATGGGTTTATAGAAGCTTAAACCACGGCACACATCTTTTCAATTTCATTTCAGATGATTGTTTAAGTTTAGTTTATTGTTTAAGTATCTTTTATGAATATCTAAGCCTAAAATTAATTTTTTATTGCATAACTAGTCCGAAATACGTCAGGCCTGACCACTTGGAGTTAGTAATTAGCCATAGGAGAAGAAAACAGTGACGGAAAAATGTCAATGTTGCATCTGTGCATTGCTATATTGTGAATGGACATTGTATGAATAGGCATGCTTGGAATAATTCTGGATAAAGAATAATTACAAGTTGAGATAAGCTTTTGTTGCATTAGCTAAGGGGCTCATAATTTTCTTGTCTCTTGAAGTCTGAGGCTTCAGATCAGTGAGTCCAGTTTCTCATTTGCGTATGATATTACATTTAACTCTTTTGACCTAACAGTGGAACACAATTTATATATCTTCTCCAAAACCACTAAACATTTTCAGTAAACAGGGCAGAGAATGAAATCCTGTATGTCAGTGGAAAGCTGCTGAAGTCATAAAGAAGAAAGGTTTAATTTCTCCTATGCGATGCTGTTTTCCATTGATGCAGGAGGCACCTAAATATATTTATTCTATAAAAATGAATAAATTCCTAGTTTTTTATACTTTCTCTTGCTATATGAAACTGAAAACTGAGGTCAGTCAATGCTATTAAGTTTAGAAATATCTTAATGGGACACATCAGCTGTGCAGACTGGGACAGCACAGGAAGCTGAATATCATCTGAGATTTTATTGTGAAATGGCTAACAGCAGTAAGCATGGTCCATGCATGGAGCACCATTCACAAATATTATTTGCTGCTGTAACTGGAAAGGAGGTGCCTGATGGGAAGACTGAACAGGCAGCTAAGCACAGGTTACATGGCAGACCAGCAGCATCTTGTGAACACCATTTCTGGAAGCATTATTGTATGTAGCGTTGTGATGTGTTAGCAATTGAAATATCCAAGCCTTGAAATTCAAAGACAAAAATCTGAAAATCGTGGAAGAGATCTGTAATGTCAACATTCAGTATAGGTATGGAGGAAGGACAGGTAGTAATATGAAGGGTTTCCACAACAAAAATGTTGAAAGAGAAGCAGCACTTCTCTGTGTTGTGATGCAACTCTGTAAAGTGAATATCCACTTGAAGTCCTACAAATCACCTTGTGTGTATAGCTTTCCAAAGTGACTAGCTTAGTAACTGTGTAGACAGAATCATCCAGTAAGGATAAAGGAAAACCTTGTAATATTCACTATTAGTAACTACAAGTTGACTGTTCCAGTTTTATTTTGTGAAATTTTTCATTCCAGTTTGATTCTATTAATTCGTATAATACTTAAATGCTGTAATTAATGTCTGCAGTAGACTCACATCTGGGATGATTTTACGTATTAAAAGAAACCCAAATGAAACTTCAATTGAGCTGAGCAAATTCTAGCAAAATATTCCCTCTAAGTACTTTTTACTGACTTTTAGCATTCGGACAACTGACCATTAAGAAACACTAGGTTTAGAAATTGGTATTAGCAGGTATCTTAATTTACCGAAGCAGTAAATAGAATTGAACTAGTGAATTGAGTAAGAAGAACTAGAACAAAGAAGCTTCTTAGCTTGACAAAAAACGCCACCAATTTATTCCCCATTTGCTGAATAATACATTTTCAATTGAGCAGTTTGTTTGCTGAGGAAGATGGGTAGTTTCCCAGACATGACTAATTGACACTTTGGAGGATCAATGAAACACTGATATTTGAAGATCAGCATCCTATCTAAGATTCCCTTGTCTTTAAGCTCTGACCTTAAGATAAGGTAGTGTTCAAAATACACAGCTGTGTTGTTTATCTGAATGACACAGGTAGTCTTACAGATGGAGTCTTTTTTTATGATCTTTATAAGTGGTATCATATAAGCAGCTTAAGGCTTCTTTTGCTTATGTAAATCAACATATTGTAGAGAGGATTATAACTCTTACTTCCTGTCACTGCTGCTGTATATCAAGAGTTCTGTAGAGAATCGATGGAAAATAAAACCTATGATAAAGCTACACTAAGTTGTTAACTCAGTGAAATAATACAGCTTGTTATATAGTTTACAATATATTTATTATGACTAAAGTAGTTACAGAAATTCCAGCAGAACTTAGCTAATTTAATTAGCAGTAAGTTTCAAGTTATGCAGTTTGTCCTGAGATCTTATAAACTACTTATGCTTCGTAAGTAGTATAAACTACTTATGCTTCAAGCTCCACTTTCAAACAGTCTAAAACAACTGCTTCCACTTTAAAATACAGTTGTGTCATATTCTACCAAAATAATTGCAGTGCAGCAGGGGTGAGGTTCTCCTGTGCAGGCACAGCTGAGTGCTCGTCCCTGAACATTCATGTGTTCTCCGATTAGCTTTCCTGTGTAAGAAACAGATTGTGGGGGTGTCAGGGTCCGACTGGAGAAAATCCCAGTGTCAGACCAATTTCATTCATGATCTCATGAGTGAAATTAAGACACAAGAGAGGTCAAATACTATAATCGATGAGTTGGTTTATTACAAAGAAACAATTATTATAAAAAAAGGAAATTATTATAAAAGAGATAGTGATAGGACAGATCAAAAAAAAAAGATAAAAATACAACAAGAATTCAGAGTTCAGACAGAGATAGTCACCAGCATAGATCCAGCAGTGTCCTCAGGGTCCATAGTCATCATCAGAGGTGGTGGGAGTCCTTCAGGGTCCATTGTTGGTATCGGAGCAGAGTGCCCCCAACAGCCTCTTGTAGTTGTTGAAGATGGGTGTCCCCATGGAGGGTGTCGCTTGTGAAGGTGCCCCTCTGGAGTTGTCCTTGTGGTGATTACCTTTTCCCCCTTTATTATGAGTTGGGGGGTTTACCTATGTTCTTAATGTCACATATTACAAGTTCCTGTTTTCAGTTTCACTGGTCTTGCAGCCAGCTCTTCAATTACAGGTCTGCAGCAATTCTTGGGATAGTGGGCAGCAATTTCTCACACCAATCCTCATGATAATGGACTGAAGAGCCTTAGCTCCTCACACAGATTTCTCAGACAGTGGTCTGTGGAGTCCCATTTCAGCTTCTCATACCAATCTTTGAGACAATAGATGGTGGAGTCTGATTCCAGTTCAGTCTAGAGGGGGGAAAGGAAGGGTGAAGAGGTGGGTTTTTGCAGGTTTGCTTTGTAGGGAAAGAGCTGAGATTCTTTTGTATGGAAAAAACTTCAATATGCCTTTCTTTTCTAGTCTTCATGTTCCCTCCCTTAAACTCTTCTATCCAGAGTTCTCATATCCAGGCCCACCTCTGTGCTCTCCTTCACACCTGCTACTCCTTCCTGAGCTCCATTTGTTCTTGTTATTTATAGCCTGACTTCCAAGAGATTATAAATCTTACTTCTGGAAACTTAGAAGTCATATGGTCCTATTGTAAGGAAAAATGAAATAGCCTTTTTTGCAGCTTTCTAGACTCATGATTTCCTCACTCAGCACAGGATCTCTACTGGCTAGTTATTCTTCATATTTGTAATCTGCTTTGAAAACTAGGTTTTGCCCCAAATTGTTTATCAGTCAACTGAACTGTCCACATGAAAAAACCTGTTGCTGCACAGTAAGCTATTTTTAGAGATCCAAACAGGAAAAAAAGGCCATACTTACAATCGGTTTCACTTCAAAAAATATTTTTTTCTTTCTTTGTAATTTGTTTACAATTAATATGCTTAACATCAGCAATAATGCAAAGAAAAAAGACATTAACATTCTATGCAACTGACAGCCTTCATCTTTTGCTTTATGAATTATAGCACAGGATGTCAGATAATAGAGCAGTGTAAAACAGTACTCTGGAAGTGTCTTTTCTGTTGTATTTTAAACTCCTCAACAAGCATCTTGACAAATATTTGCAATGCTGGTTTAATTTGCCTCCCTGTGCACACAAATAGGTGTCTTCTGATTGCTTGAATTCTCCAAACTACTGTTTTTAACCATTTTACACTGAATAGCTTTCTGTCTCCATCCAACAGCAACAGAGTAAATAATGCGTCAATAGGGCAGTATTACAAAAGTGGACGCTTCCTTTTCTGAAACTCTTTTTTTTTTTTTTTTTTAACACTTTCCAAAAATGTAGCCTATGGTATTTAAGTGAGCAGATGGACTGTAAGTGTTGCACAGGAAGGCTATAATAGATTCTTGAGAATGGCTTACATAGTAATAACAGCTGTTACATTGTTGTTTGCTTTCTCTAAAACAAAACAAAACAAAACAAAACCACCCCCAAACAATCACCAGTGCTTCCCAAAGCCCACATATAACAAGGTCATTAGAACTGGTAGAGCCTGAGCGTACACTGTTGTTTACAGTGTTAGTAACCAGTGCTCTCATGGTCTGTATGGCCAGCTAACACTACTGGCAAATGACAGTACTAGCACATTTAAGTGTTTTGAGCTCTATTGTATGGCCAAGCTAGAAGCCCCAAGTTATGGACCAAAAGTTATACTATCTAATTAATAGTCTGCATTTTTCCAAAGGCTTCTCTGGTTTTCATAGTTTGAGCTTTGACATTACTTTCTGATCATTATCTGTTTCTTGTTTTATTTGCTTTTCCATGGAAACTTATCACTCCATGTAAAGATAACTCCCTTTGGGGTGTTATGAATCTTACTCTTTCCTAGCTGCTATGGAGAAACTGCAGCAATGCCATGGCTAGCAGCTGGCTCCTGGAGTACAGCACCTGCATTTCCCCATACAATCTCCTCCAACAGATACACTGACTCTGTTGGTGGTCTGTCTTTAGGGGATGTGTGCTTAATTTCAAGGATATTTGCATTTGTTTGCTGACTGACTAATACTTTCTCTTTTTTTCCCCTTGGTCCTTACATGGAGAACTGAACTTCACAAAGAAAGGGACTTTTCATTGTCCTGGGTTCAGCAGTAGCAGCAATTTTTTTCCTTCTTAGTAGCTGGCACAGTGCTGTGTTTTCAGCTTTAGCCTGAGAACAACACTGATTGACAACACACTGGTGTTTTTAGCTGTTACTAAGTAATGTTTAGTCTGACCAAGGACTTTCTCAGTCTCATGCTCTGCCAGGGAGGAGGGGCACAAGAAGCTAGGAGGAAGCAGAGACAGAACACCTGACCCAAACCACCCAAAGGCATATTCCATACCACAGCACATCATACCCAGTATATAAACTGAAGGGAGTTACCTGGAAGGCCCACATCACTGCTTAGGTCGGGCTGGGCACTGGTCAGTGATGGTGAGCAATTGTATTCTGTTATTTCCGTCATCATTATTATTATTGGTGGTAGCAGCAGTGGTTTTGTGTTATACCTTAGTTACCAGACTTTTCTTATCTTATCCTGTGGGATTTACATTCTTTAGATTCTCCTCCCCACCCCCCTGGGAATGGGAGGGAAGAAGTTGAGGAGTGAGAGAGCAGCTGCATGGTTCTGAGTTACTGGCTGGGCTTAAACCACGACAGTCAACTTTTCAGAAAGTGTTTTGTTTCACCTGTCTTAAATGCTATGAAACTGTCTCTGGTGAGATGAACTGTCCTGTGGTAGTGGAGAGAGAAGATGACTAGCAGTATCAACTAATTTTTAGGTGCCTCAAATTAAAAAAGGTGGATTCCAGTTCATGGTTGTTTTTCCAGATTGGAGAAAAGTGTGTGATGTGGGTTGTCCCTCCTACCTCACACCCCAGCATTCTGTAGGGTTGTTTTCGTCGGATGGGTTGTTGGGTTACGTTCACATTTATATGATTTTTCAAGGACTAATTAAAAACTTTGAAGTAAGCAACCTTTGAAGTCTAGCATGTCAAACCAAAAAGGAAAGTTCAGCAGCACTGAAACTTAGAAGAAATCCTGTTTCCTAATAAGTACTAGTCATCATTTTTAAACTCACCTACAAGGTGAAAGTCTTGAGTAGAGTGCAAATGGAAAGAAAGGTGAAATAGGACTTGCTCACATTATTCAGCTCAGCAGCAGGTAAGCATTTGCAGTGCAGTGCAATAGAACTTTAGCTTTTGTAATGTAGAAAATGTAAAGTAAAATTATGATGACTTAAAGGATGTACTAAAATCACATATGTTTCATAGGGCATAGCATTTTTTGGTAAAATATCTGAAAGATAACATTATTATGAATGAAATATAGCAGTCAGTTTTAGAAAATGTGCATTAGAAATCATGGAAGAAGTACATTTTAGCAGAATTATGGTTATTAGGCTTAATTATTTTTAAAAATAAAACAGAATTACATCTGATGGTTCTGGCAGTGGTCTAGATACTGCGCTGATAGATTAAGATTTTTTCTAAATCTTCCTGAACTGTAAACACTTTATGTCTATTTAAGAGTTCACTAACAATTTGAGATATGAATCATGGTATAGTCATCATGTGTCAGCCACTTATCATTGCCTGAGTCTGATTATTTAAGAAATATGTATTATAGAATTATTCATTTTTCATCTTGTCTCACTTAAATCCCATTTTAATGATCTATCCAAAGGTTTTCTCTCTGAGTTTTAGTGGTTCGTAATGCTTCCACCAGATGTATGAGGTAGCCAGTCACCTACCTCATGTCTGCTCATTTTAATAACCTAAAACTTGTTAGCCATTCTTTAATCCAATTTAATGCTGCCCTCCTTGTTTTCAAAGATGTCTGTGGCATTACTTCATAACTATATTTCTGATGACAGTTTGATCTTGGGCTTCTTTCTCCTTGACTTTTTCTGAATCCTTTCCCACTGGGATTTTTGTACATCTGTGGAAACTCACTTTAAAGCATTCTCTCACTTTCATGATTGTGCATCTTCAAAACATTTTGCCTTCTTTTGCTCACCATAGTTTCCCTTTTTAACGAGTATCTTGTGACTCTGTATTGAATGAATGGTATAAAAATAAGCACAAATTTGCATAATTGCTGCTAGATGTTCTTCGGGAAGTCTTTACACTCCTTAAAGTAGACTGAGAAATATTTTAGGTTGTTGTCACCTTTTCACTATTATAAAGAAATATAATGCTCAGGAAGAGTAATAAGATTTAATTTTTCTGCTGGCATACATAACTACTTGCAAATGATTTAGATCCAGAAGGATAAGAACATGGGAGAGAGAAAAATACAGGGAAACTATTTAATTTTTGTACAAAACTCATGTTTTATGGTGGCTATAATATGAATGAAAAAATGAGAATATGATGCAAACATATGTCTTTATGAGATTTGCCCACAGGTTGCTCTGATGTGAAAGGGCTGATGGTGTTACCAGCTGTTAGAGACCTGTTATGTCATGACTCATGCTTCTAATTCTTACTTAGCTCTTAACTGGGCATTAAGTTCCTTTAGCTGTACCAGAATTTGCCTAGCTCATTGGCTTGATATAAACAAAAGGCCAAGTCTGTTCCATATGTAGCTCCCTTGACTTCCATGAGATTGCAGTGGGGAACAATTACTTTATTAATAAGATATTAGGGCTGCATACCAAGGGATGTATGTGTATTGACATAGCATTATATTTTAAAAGTTCAGGTTTATAGATAGAAAATGAAGATGTATCTTAAGATCATTCCCTCATCAAAGATTTTTTTTTTTTTCCACACAGGGTTTCAGTTTTCTTGAGACCAGAAGACTTTTTTAGCAGGGTGGATTTGTACTGCAAACAGAAGTAGTTAGGCTGAATAGACTATCTGTAAAAAATCAGCCAATGGAAGATCAATCCTCAATGTAATATATAATTTATAGAGTGTCAAAATAATTAATAGTGTGAACAGTTTAAATAGTTAATAAAATTTATCTAACAAAATGCAAACTACTGGATTTTCATGTGGACTTCGTTTGGGCAGAAGGCTGTCTGTCTACTACTTGACTTTTAGAACAGTCAGGTAAGGTTCCTAACTTTGCCATGCACCACAAACCAAACTTGTTTTGTCTCCTGTTACATAAGTATTGGGACAGACTACAACACACTGACTTTTCTGGTATTGATATCTATGTTAAGGCAAGACTGAACTCTACCTACACTGCCCCAAGTGCACTCTGGCTTTTGGTGCAGGTTTACCTTAAACCTATGCACCTAAAGAGCAGCAAGAACCAGTCAAATAGACTTGGCTTAAATAAAGACTTGCAGAAAAAAGGAAACGGAGGTAATTACATTACTTTGTAACAGAGACATTAATACAGTCTGAATAGCTTGATCAGGCATGTAGGTAATCCTTCTTAAGCTACTCAGTTATTTTTATTCCTTGAGAAGAATAATTTCAGTAAGATTTTCTTTGCATCTTTTATTACAGAGGCAAATAGAAAAAAGCCAAATCAAAAGAATAAAAAAATAGTTTGAAAGGTCAAAGTGTGTTTAAATTTGTCTTCCACAAGGTTCTTTATACTCTGTATAAAATTTTCTTTGTTTGACTAAATAGTTGATCTTTCATATAGCAAATGAAAGTCTTCTCAGTCATGGTTCAAGATGGAGTATTGTGTGCAGTTCTGGTGTCCTCAACATAAAAAGGACATGGAACTGTTGAAACAAGTCCAGAGGAGGGCTGTGAGAATGATCAGGGGGCTGGAGCACTTCCCATATGAAGACAGGCTGAGAAAGTTGGGGCTGTTGAGCCTGGAGAAGAGAAGGCTGCATGGAGACCTCATAGCAGCCTTCCAATATCTCAAGGGGGCCTATAGGGATGCTGGGGAGGGACTCTTCATTAGGGACTGTAGTGAGAGGACAAGGAGTAATGGGTTCAAACTTAAACAGGGGAAGTTTAGGTTGGATATGAGGAAGAAATTCTTTACTGTAAGGGTGGCGAGGCCCTGGAATGGGTTGCCCAGGGAAGTTGTGAATTCTCCATCTCTGTCAGTGTTCAAGGTGGGGCTGGACATAGCCTTGGATGGCACAGTTTAGTGTGAGGTGTCCCTGCCCCTGGAAGGGGGGTTGGAACTAGATGATCTTAAGGTCTGTTCCAACTCTAAGTATTCTATGATTCTATGATTCTATGAAGGTCCCATGGATTTTGGAATTAGTTCTAATAATAGCATCAGATGTTCTTGGTGATACCTAACAACCCTTAAGCTCCCATTTCATCCATGAAGTACTACTGTGTCTGTTATTGGAAAATAAACCCACAAATCCCCTGCAAACAGGAAGATTAAAACCAGCTGATATTTGGTTGGTTGGATACAGCTACTCTTCAATTGCTGAAAGTCCACACAAAATGCAAACCAAGGAGCGTAATAGCCTCATTTGAAACAGTGATGAGATTTAGGGGAAAGCAAAGACCAGAATGTAAATGCTCATGTGCAAAACAGGGGGCATGATCTTGATTCAGCCCCTAATAACTTTATAGACATCGTAACTCCATAAACATCTGAAGGGATTCCCCTACCAAGTTCTTTCATTTTTGTTTGTGTGCATGACAAAGCTCCTGCTTGTTAACATGGATAAGTATCTTGGCACTCAGCTGATGGTTAAGCCTGATAAGATTAGTTGAAGTAAACCAACCTTGCCAAAAGACTTGGTTCAGTTATTAGCCGCTTGCAGAGCTGGTTATCAGGCAAAATTTTAAAATAAGCTAGATATAGCTTCTGTATTGGGAAAGGGAGGAGATCCCCTATTCTCTACTTGTTCAGTTGTTAAAACACATCCTTGGGGTTATCTGGCTCACAGAAAGATAGAATTTCTGTATTATGATACTGAACTATGAAAAGGCCACCTGGATTCAAGACTCTTCTGGTGAAGAATGACAAAAGAAACATTTTGGCAATATGGGCGACAGTAATGAAGCTTGCACTTCATTACTCATGCTCAGCCACGAATTATTTTTGAGGGTGCCTAACTTCCAGTGTGGTGTGCAAGGTACCCTCCTGGGAAATGGGACAAGCTGGAGCCCCCTCATCCATGCAGGGAGGTGGGCTGTGTTCTGACATGAGAGCTTCTTCCTCTTTTGGAAAGCTTCAGAAGCCATGCCAGCCCAGGTATGTCCTGGGGTTGCCTGTGGAGTGGCATGTTTTTCAGGAAGGATGTGAAGCATGTTGCAGCCACTATAGGAGAAGGACTGAGCTGCTGACTTAGACCTGCTAAAGAGGATGTGTCTCTGCCTATGTCCAATGGCATAAGTCAGGGGTTCAGGAGCCCCCAGCCATGGCTACAGAGTGAAGTGGGTGTCAGCTGAGGGGTGATTCTGTTGGCAACTTGGAAAACCTAGACACCCACTTCTCCTGGAGCTAGTCCTGATTCTCTTGTTCCAGTACACCTGATTTTGGGGAGAAGTTTCAACAAAATACCATGTTCACTTTCAGGTCAAGAGTCACTCCAAAAGTTGCTCTACTCTTAGATCTGATGCAGGAAAATGCATTATTAATTGTGGTAAGAATGAATCTCGCTGAAAACAGAAAATTGGGAAAAGTAGATTTTAGTGCCTGCTTTAATATCACTAACATTTTGCCTATTTCAGGAAACCCTCTTCTCCTTGTCCCAGTGTATGTTCCTTTTAACAAGAAGGAAGGAGATAGAACCCTTTCAGAAAGAGAGGTTAAAATGAAAACAACTTTCAGAGCAAAAGTCTTGATAAACATTTACTTACATAGAAAAATGTACAGCATACAATTTCTGTACCAAATTTTCCAAAACAGCTGGAAAAAAAGTTCTTTGAAATTTTCAGAATGATTCGCACTTTCACAGTTTTTTTAAACCAAAAAAAAAAAAAGTAGATTAGTAGTCTGTTTAAAGCTAAATAAAACTATTTCTAGTTAAAGAATTTAATCAATAAAGGACTTAGATAACATTTGTTTGTATACAAAGTCTTGATGAATTGGTTATGTGCATCATTTGTTTTTCCCACAGCTGCCTGCTAGTGCAGTTTTAGTGACAACCTATTTACATTCTTTCTAATTGTATGAGTAAGATCTCAGATAAACAACACTTATATAGCAACTGAAGAGTTATTTGGCCATATTTTGCATCTTTGAAACATGAAGACAAGACCAGCTAATGATGCCACTGCTGCCAGCAGCAACTATCACTCTGCAAACCCAAAACTTCATTGGTCTGAAGCTTTGTCTATAAGAACTATTGTTTTTCATATAGGTACCTATTCTTAATATTTTTCTTGATAATTCAGTTAAGGTGTTACATAGAAAGCAGTACATGATTTTAAGAAGCAGTCTTAAAAGGACAAATAAATAGGTGGAAAGAAAGGTATTAGGCTTTTATCCAACATCAACATTGCACAAGAGAGTATCCACGCTTCTGGGAATAATTTGTTTAAACCTGGCTAGATTTAAGAGTCATTAGTATTAATTGAGTTTTACAATTCTGTTCATACATTTTTGGTCCTTTCCATTGCTTTGCAAAGCAATAGATATTAAAGATTGATTAAAGACATGTTCCTCTCTATTTAAAAAAAAAAAATCATCTGGTGTAGTAAGGAAAGCATTTATGTCTGTCAGTTCTATAGTAAATATAGTTGTACACACAGTCAAAATGGCTGTTTGTGCCTCATCCAAATATGTTCAATCTAAAGGGGTATTTGTCCCTTTTAACCACCTTTAGGCCCTGATTGATGATAGTATCTTCACATGACTCCATGACAACCAGGGAAATTTCCATTCCACTGCTAAACAGCTGCATTTGGATAGTACATACTCATCATCAGCACAGAGTCAATGAGAAAGCTACACTGACCAAATCAGTCTGTGATGTACTGGCAAGTTGCAAAAAATCAAAGCTAATCCTTAGCGATATCAGCTAATTCACATTTCTTTATTAAGTGTTCTACATAAACCAATCAATAGTAACGTACAATAGTTAACACAATAATCATACTCACATGGCTGATTCTGTTCTTTTTTTCTGTGTTTTCAATAACCTATATATACGTGTGTGTATATACACACACAGATATACGCACATGTATTTATATATAGCTGTGATATATATGTATATTATACATTTTTTCCTCCCATATTTGTTTCAGTTATTCTTTCCCTACTGAGTTTTGCTAATGCTTATTTGATGTTTTCTTGGCTTTAAAAATTGGCTTTTTTGCTCAGTCCCCCTCTCCATAGATTGTATTGCTACCCATGTGTGCTTCAAGGTATCAAATGGTAAAGCTGCCCCTTCAGAGCAGTATTAGAATCACTGCTAACTAATCATTACTGGATTTAATACCACATAGTAATAGCAGTTCCTTCCTCCTTCCTTCTTTATTTTTAATCCTTTTTTATTATAGAAACCAGAGTAACTGTTTCTCTGTGTTCCCCTTCAATTTGAGCACTTGCATTTTCAGAGAAGGGTTAAAACATGAAAAATATGCAGATTACTCTAAGAAAGCTCATTGGTTTAGGAACAGCCTTAGAAGCCTGCTTAGCGAATGAAGCCTTCAGTGTTTCATTAGTCGTCTGTCTGAGTGTCTGAAGCTTGTATGTGAATTATTAAAGGTTTGATTTATCTTCAAAAAAAACAACAAAAGAAACAAAAAAACCCAAACAAAACCCAAAAAACTTTCAAGCCTAAAATCAAAATCAGATTTGCATTGTTTAAAAATATGGAGCTAATGGTTTCCTATAGAGGAAACACCTGTTACTAGTGGAGAATAAAAGCCATGTTCCAGATCCTATGAATGTAAATAGAAAGCTCAAGGCACCACTCAGACAAAAAAAGCCTTCAACAAAATGCAGTAAAGACTATCAATCACACCAGAAATGTTGGCAAAATGTTTTCATTACTTCTAAACAACAAAAGGTGTCTTTCTGGGGAAAATAAAAACAAAACCCAACCAACCAAATAAAAAAAACCCAAACCGCAAGCAACAAAACCTTGGGGATATTTCAGCTGAGTAATTATACACATAAATTGTCTCTTTAGTAACAAAGTGATTACAAACAACATTGGAAATATAAACTTTAATATGCCTCTCAAACTTCAGGATGTAGGCATTTTGATACTGGTAGAAAAATTTGAATTTCAAAGCATGCTCTATTTCATTTTTAGGAAATGCCTGCGTGTTTAGGAGGAATAAAGTCACTGAAGGGAAATCTAAGCAAAACTATAATAGAGGATTTTATTCCCCCACTCAGGCTCCAGTTGATTGGTATCTTACCTTGAAATTCTTCCCATTGTTCGGCTGTGATGATTTACATAGTTAGACAGTACTTGGGATAAGCAGTGTAGCAGATTTCAGCCCCTAATTCCCTGAAATTGCCAGAAACCTGTATGTGCACTCAATGACTGTTGTAAAGGTTGACTCCTCCTAAAGCAAACATGAGGAAATGTAAAAATTTTACACTGAAAGCTGGCAGAACAGAAATGGCCAGGGACAACTGAAAAAGACT
The DNA here is from genome assembly GCA_039720435.1 of Amazona ochrocephala. Taxonomy (NCBI): domain Eukaryota; kingdom Metazoa; phylum Chordata; class Aves; order Psittaciformes; family Psittacidae; genus Amazona; species Amazona ochrocephala. The sequence continues at coordinate 73,446,538 of CM077879.1, forward strand.
TCCTTATTTTATCTTTTTTTTTTTGTGAAAGTTCCAGCAGTATTGTATCCATGACTTTTTCCTTAAACTTTTAAGACTGAAAGAAACCAACATGATAATTTTCATAGCTCAGCGCATAACCAATAATATATAATTTTATTAGCTGATTTCAAATCAAGTCCACAACTTCTGGATATTGTTTAATAAGGTATCTAATCTTTTTTTAAAGACTTATTGTAACAGAGAATTGGCTGCTCCAATAGATAAGTTGTTCCAATATAATTAGCATTTAATATTTGTACCTGATTTCTTGTCTGAATATATCTACTGTCAGTAACTAGACACTGTAGTGTCACATTGCACCAGTGTTTGCATCAGTTTCTTTATTAAAAATCTATTTTTTCATATATATTTAGAATCACTATTTTAATAAATGAAGTAGATTAGTTGTTCTTAATTTTCTCACTGTAAAGCAAGTTTCCTACATGAACCAAGACTGTTAGTTTTTCAGTCCTTTAAAATATACACCTTACTTTGAAATATGAATACTGGATATTTTAATGATGACATAAGTAACACATAAAAGAGGTCTGTCAATGCATGTTCTTGTCCAGTATTCTCCAAGTGTTAAAGCATTGTTTTTTAAAAAACAATGTGTACAGTTAATATCTTTTGATCTTCTACAGCAACCATTTAAAAGATAAAAGAGAGAAGAATATTTACATAGCTCAGTAAAATAAATTTCAGTTACATATTGCCTCTCATGTTTTTGATATTATTTTTCAAAAGCTGAGGCTCAGAAGCGTTAGTTGTGTCCTTCTTACTGTATACTGCTATCTGAATTTTGAGGGCTTTGGGACATTTGATTTGGGGCTATTCACAAGATTCCATATACTTACTACCATTAAGTGCCAGATGCTTTTAACCTGATTCCTCTTAATATAGCTTCATGTCTAGCCACAGAGTAACTTCTTTATATCCATGAAGAACAATCTTTCTTATTTTGTCAGCAGATATTTCTCTGTTAAAGCAGAAATCCCTAGTTCAATCAACAACTCTGACTGCATAGTTTTTATTTCACCCCCTCTATAGAGTGAGAAATGATGTCCCCAATGGACCTGCTCCAGCTCACACATGTTTGGGAATCAGCCACATCTATGCATCACACGTATTGTTATAATGGTCACAGGAATGCAGGAGTCACAAGGAATTATTGCGTATTCTGGCTTGTGTTTGCGAAATGAGGAAAAAGGAATATTAGATGCTCTGAACTATATTTTAGCATACATAAAATGCATGCAGTATATTTGTAAGTGTGAAGACAGCCTCTTTTGTTAATCTTTCAGCCATCATGAATACCTGAAAATGTATTAAAAATATAAAAATCTGTGATCTCTACTGAATATCTGTGAATGGTACAAAAAATATACTTTAATGGAAGAGAGGAAAAATGTATGTCTAAGTCTCCCCTGAGAAATAGGTTTTTTACATGTCACTGATTTACTGCAGATGCTGTGAGGGCTACAGTCTACTGTGTAATTTTGTGAGTATTGCACAGCTTACCCTTGAACAGAAAATTGGCTAAAAATTATTTCATATATGTGTAGGAAGACCTCTATATGATGCAGAAGTCTCCAGGGTTTTAAATAGATTAATTACCGCTTTAAAAATGCACCCTTCTACTACATTCATGAAGGTTATTTTTCTATTATTTGATAAAAGTTGCTTTTCTCCAAACAAAAGGATTAACTATTTTCCTAGACAGCAAATGTGGTACAGACTCATGAAAATATATTTTCAATTGCATAAAATATTTGAGCCAAAAACAGTATAAGAATGTTTATAAATCAAATTAATAAAAAAAGGGTATGCTTAAAGTTGAATCAGATGAACATATATACATAATTATAAAAAAAAGGAAAATACAGTCTGGTTTATTCTGCCACTTCTGTGTATTGTTTTTATTATTTTCTTGAAAAATCTATGCAGAAATATTGATAGACATGATAATGATAGCCATCATAGACGGCAAGGACCACTTCTGGCAGCACAAGTTTCACCGCATCTGGCAAAGTGGATGTTGGATTGCCTATAATGTGAAATGCACTGCAGTGCAGGTAGCTGGTAAAGTCTTAGCCCATAAGCAGCTTGCAAGTGATTAAGCTTGCTGCCTAAATAGATGTAGTTCTGGAAGGGATGCAGGTCTCTGCTTTGGATCCCTTCTGCATTGCCTAAATTGCCATGTCCTACATGGGTTGATGGGTTTGGTCTGCACATGGCACTTGGCTCTGGTGTTGTTCTGACTGGTGCGTAATACATATTCTACCATACACAACTGTATGTCATAAATTTGGGTGGTCTTTAGTAACAAAACTTTGATTTTAGGTATTAGCTAAAATAGCCTCCTGAAATAGCAGCATAACATTATATAAACCATCCTATTGCTGACATGTGGAAGCTCAAAAATCACACAGAAATGTGTTGCTGGATGAGACCTAGTAGCTGTATGAACTCATAATGTTCATAATCTGTGAAAACTTACCACTTTTCAATACAAAACTATTTTCCTTCTCCATATTTTCTAGTCACAGACCCCAAATTCTAGAAAAGATGAAAATGAGGTAAATTTGTTTTCCTTAAAAGAAGATGCAATCATGAAATGACTGAATTTGGATTTTAAAGTATCATGTAACTTTTGATTGTTGGTGTTTTGTAGTTTGGAAACTAAATGAAAATACTCACTGGATTATTATTCCCTTGACAAATGAACTCAAGGAAGCTGTTTTCCAGAGGGCAGCCCAAGAGATTCAGGTGTGTTCTGTAGGAGGTGTGTTACATAGTACTCCCTACCTTCTGTTCCTATTCCTCTGGGATTTTATTTTGTTTTTAAACAGAGGAAAAACCCCACCTTGACTGTTAAATCAAATAAACCCATTGTTTCTCTTTACTTTCTCAACTTTTTTCACTTGGAAAAGCCACAAAGGATCCCAGGACAACAAATATTTCATAGGACAGATAGAATGGTATAAGTTCTAAATATTGAGTAGCTAAATATCATCTGCTGATCATACTGGCTTCCAATAAGAAGACTTAGGCTTTCACATGTCTTTTAACCTATACAGATACATAATATGTATACTTTGGTTTTTATTTAGAACCATAAAATCATAGAATAGTTAGGGTTGGAAAGGACCTTAAGATCATCTAGTTCCAACCCCCCTGCCATGGGCAGGGACACCTCACACTAAACCATGTCACCCAAGGGTCTGTCCAGCCCAGCCTTGAACACCACCAGAGATGGAGAATTCACAACTTCCCTGGGCAACCCATTCCAGTGCCTCACTACCCTTACGCTAAAGGACTTCCTCCTTATAGCCAATGTAAAATTCCTCTGTTTATGTTTGAACCCATTACCCCTTGTCCTATCACTACAGTCCCTAATGAAGAGTTACTCCCCAGCATCCCTATAGGCCCTCTTCAGATATTTGAAAGTTGCTATGAGGCCTCCATGCAGCCTTCCCTTCTCCAGGCTGAACAGCCCCAACTTTCTCAGCCTATCTTCATACGGGAGGTGCTCCAGTCCCCTGATCATCCTCATGGTCCTCCTTTGGACTTGTTCCAATAGTTCCATGTACTTTTTATGTTGAGGACACCAGAACTGTACACAGTATTCCAAGTGAGGTCTCACAAAAGCATGGATAATCTGTCAGAATTTTAGCACCAAGACTTCCCCATCCTGGTCTTTTAGAGGAAAAAAGTACCAAGTTTGAATAAAAGAAGCAGTTTTCTGGCACCAGAAGTTTTAACACTGGCAGCTGCTGGCAGGTGTTAGGGTGGTGGCTGCCCTAAAATAAATCTGAGGAAGATGTTAGTAGGCAGAGGCAGAGGTCACAGGTAGCTGACAAAGAAATGGTAGCACCCTGAGCAACTGAAATAATGCCTCAGCAGCTGCTTGGCCATTGCCTTCTCCTACGTACCACATCAGAATATGTGTGGTGTGTATATGTGTCTAGAAACTAAACTACTTTTTAGAACTGTACACAATACTCCAAGTGAGGTCCCACGAGAGCAGAGTAAAGGGGCAGGATCACCTCCCTCAACCTGCTGGTCATGCTTCTCTTGATGCAGCCCAGGATACGGTTGGCTTTCTGGGCTGTGAGTGCACACTTCCAGCTCATGTTCATTTTCTCATCAACCAACATCCCCAAGTCCTTCTCTGCAGGGCTGCTCTGAGTCTCTTCTCTGCCCAAACTGTAGCTGTGCCTGGGATTGCTCCGACCCAGGTGGAGGACCTCGCATTTCACCATGTTGAACTTCATGAGATTGGAATCAGCCCACCTCACAAGTGTGTCAAGGTCCCTCTGGATGGCATTCCTTCCCTCCAATGTATCAACTGAACTACACAGCTTGGTGTCATCGGCAAACTTGCTGAGGGCACACTCAATCCCACTGTCCATGTCACCAACAAAGATGCTGAACAAGACTGGTCCCAGCACCAGCCACTGAGAGACACCACTCATTACTGGTCTCCAGCTGGACACTGAGCCATTGACCATGACTCCTTGCATGCAGTCATCCAGCCAGTTCTTTATCCACCGAGTGGTCCATTCATCAATTGTTGTCTCTCCAATTTAGAGACAAGGATGTCATATGGGACAGTGTCAAACGCTTTGCACAAGTCCAGGTAGATGACATCAACTGCTCTACCCCCCTCCATCAGTTCCATAGCCCCATCATAGAAGGCTACCAGATTGGTCAGGCAGGATTTCCCCTTAGTGATGCCATGCTGGCTGTCCCCAAGCACCTTGTTGGTTTTCATGTGCCTCAGCATACCTTCCAGAAGAATCCGCTCCAAGACTTTGCCAGGCACAGAGGTGAGGCTGACTGGTCTGTAATTCCCTGGGTCATCCATTTTCCCCTTCTTGAAAATAGGGGTTATATTTCTCTCTTTCCAGTCTTTGGGAACTTCACCTGACTGCCATGATTTTTCAGATATGATGGACAGTGGCTTAGCAACTTCATTTGCCAGCTCCTTCAGGACCCGCGGATGGATTTCATCAGGTCCCATGGGCTTGTGTACATTCAGGTTCTTAAGACGGTCTTGTCCAGATCCTCTCCTACAGTGGGGCTAGGGTCTTCATTCTCACAGTTCCCCGCGTCTGCCTTCCAAGACTTGGATGGGGTGGTCAGGGTATTTGCCAGTGAAGACTGAGGCAAAGAAATCATTAAAAACCTCAGCCTTCTCCAAATCCAGGGTACCCAGCTCTCCTGATAGCTTCTGGAGGGGGCCCACATTGTCCCTAGCCTGTCTTTTATTGGCAATGTACCCATAGAATCCTTTCCTGTTATCTTTAACATCCCTAGCCAAGTTTAATTCTAAGTGGACCTTAGCTTTCCTAACCTGGTCCCTAGCTTCCTGGGCAGCATCACTGTACTCTTCCCAGGCCACCTGATCTTGCTTCCACCTTTTATAAGCCTCTTTTTTACCTTGAAGTTTCCTCAGCAGCTCCTTATCCATCCAAGGACATCTCCTGCCCTCCTGCTAAACTTCCATTTAGTTGGGATGCATCGCTCCTGAGCTTTCAGCAGGTGATCCTTGAATATCAACCAACAGTCTTGTGCCCCCCTGCCCTCTAGGGCTGTATCCCATGGAACCTTACTGAGCAGGTTCCTGAAGAGGCTGAAGTCTGCCCTCTTGAAGTCCAGGGCAGTGAGCTTGCTGCACGCTCTTCTCACTGTCCTGAGGATCTCAAACTCGACCATCTCATGATCGCTGCAATCAAGGCTGCCCTGAAGCATCACATTTCCCACCAGCCCTTCCCTGTTGGTGAGCACGAGGTCAAGCATGGCACTTCTCCTCGTTGGCTCCTGTGTTACTTGCAGAAGGAAGTTGTCTTCCACGCAATCAAGGAACCTTCTGGATTGCTTGTGCCGGGCTGTACCATCCCTCCAACAGATATCAGGGTGGTTGAAGTCCCCCATGATGACAAGGGCCTGCGTGAGTAAAAAAAAAAAATTGGAAAAATGTTTAGAAATTTTCTTTTTTATTTTGTAAGCATTTTGTGCCACTTTGTCTTGTGGATTATAGATATAATTATGGTGTAATTACTGCAATGAAAATAGCAATGGCAGTGCAGTACTGGTTTAGGACAACTTATTAAATGCATCTGAAAACAAAAAGGGACAAGAGGATCATTTTATGCTACCAGAAAAACTGTAGCAATATACTGTCTTTGCAGGCTAACAAAGGATTTTTTCAGTATTGTGCAGTTTATAGAGATAGACAAAATCTCCAAAGAAGTCATTGGGGATGATCCTGAAAGCTAATAGGTACTAAACCTGGTGCTTTTTTAAAATAACAGGCTAGTGCGCAAGGGACAAGACTGGAATTCAGTCAATCAATGAATGCTCATTTTTTCTCACCAATTATCATGTGGGTTTCTACTATCTTTTCCTTTTTTTTTTCTAATCAATTGTTTTCTCTAAGTGTTTCTTACGTGTTCTGATATGTTGATATCAATTTTCACTCTTGCCATGTCCAAATTAACCATGAACTCTTCAGTCGTATTGTACAATTGATGACAACAGACTAATTCTTAATCTTGGAAAGGTCTCTTCTTGACAGCTAAGTTCTGGTTACAAGGCAGGGTTTAGCAGTACCTATTCACCAAAATCCCATACATCAAGACTGCAGAGTCATGCATAGGGAAAAAATAATGCATGGGGAGCTGTGAAGCTTACTTGTACACTTCCTACTGAGGAAGTACTGTGGATGGAGTAACTTGCTCAGCTTTCAGACAGACTGGTCCGCTAGGTAATTTATTTAATTTGTGTGTTTTGTGTTTGTATTCTTCTGCATGAATTCTCTTTTTGTGTGCACAAGCTATCTGCCACATTGGTGGTTAGCATGCTAGAGATATCTTTGTTTTTGAAGATTTACTCTTTCACTGTGAACAAACACATAATTGCCAGCCCTGAATTCCTGAGTATTCTTGTTCCAGCTGAGGAAACTGATTTAAGCCCTTCAACTGAAAGGAAGATTCCTCAGCCTTTATTTTCTGAATAAGAATCCCTTAGCTAATCCGAGGCTGTCATATGGTTGAAACCAGGCTCGGAGGGGCTCTCTCCTGGAATAAAATATGATTACACTAGATACATCAACCTTCATGGTTGCCTGAGCTGTTTTGTAGCTGTGTCGTGTGGAGCTGTGAAGTTCACTTCTGCTTTGGAGTGATGTGCCTGGGAGTCATGATTTCTGTACCTTGTCATACTGTAACACCTGGACTGGGAGTGGAGAATCTGTCCCTGGGTTTCTCTTCCCCAAATTCAGTTCAAGATCACTAACTTCAGTTAACAAGAAATGCCAGAGAAACTTCAATTAGTAAGGGCTTCTCTGTAAGCTTACTTTGGAGTCTCAAGCACAGTTCTGTCGTGACATCGTCCACACAGTGAGTGGTCTTTTACTTTAATTTGACAGAAATAAGCCACAGATTTTGATGTATTAATCTTCATGTGTTCAGCAGTAACCAGTCTGTTGATTTATAATATCAAGGTATACTATTGGTCTGCTTTATATTTTTTTTTCTTTCCCCTGCTATGTTAGACAGCCTGGAATGCCATCTGTTACTGGGATTCCTATCGCTTCAACTAAATGCGTAATTCAAGTATACAATACAGTATTGTACTTCTTTCTTTTTAAACTGAGCAGCTGTTGGGTACAAAAGATATACTCCAACAGCGTTGGTTTAAGTATGTTATCTATTAAATATCAATGAAGCCATGCATTGTTTAGCACTATTATCAAAGATGAGGTTTTTCTCCAAATAATCACACTCTGGGAAATAAACAATCTGCAGCATATTTGATAGCATCCAAACCAAGGTGTGGAATTTCATTAAGCTGTTTGGTGTATCTAATGTTCTCATTTGTCAAAGCTTACAGAACAAAGAGGTTCATTCTCTTGAATGGGACATTTCCATACTTAAATTAGAAATACTAAGGAAAATACTTGAAATGATTCAGGCTAAGGAGGGAAGTGGGAACTGCAACAATATAAACTCTTGAATTAATTAACTAAGTAATGAGTAAAGAATATCTTCCATCATTAGTTGTTTGCAATTAATTCTTGAGACAAATTCTTAGTTGCCTGGAAGATTTAAGAAATCATATACTGATTTTCTGTACTTAAAGGAAATGTTTTAAATTAGAGCAACTGTTACATACCACAGATGTTTAGTATAGGTAAAAAAAAAAAACAAACAAACAAAAAAAAAAAAAAAACAAAAAAACCAACAAAAAACAAAAAAAAAAAAAACAAAAAAAAAAAAAAAAAAAACAAAAGCAAAACCAAAAAACCCCACAACAAAACAAAACAAAACAGAAGTTTAAGTCAAACTAAAAAATGCCCTCTAGCTTCGCTTAACACATGCAAGTGACTTTTAACCTGGGCAGGATTTTAGAGCATGAGTGCAATAAAAACAGAAAAATTACACTGTACACTGTATTATATGTAATATGTGGGCATATGTTGTGACTTGTTGGCATATCAGGAATTAGATTCCAGAAAGAATATCTGCAGACTTTTGTAAGAGAGTGTTAATCACAGAGACCTGCACTGTAATCTTCCAGACAAACAAATCTAACTCATTAGAAGCTGTACCCCCAGTATAGAGAAGAATAGGAGGTATCTAGGAGAGGCAGCTCCACTAACCAGCATCTATGGTTAGTTTACAAATTCATTTGTTAGAGAATAGAGCTGGGAGCTGTCCTTTGCAAGAGACAAAAACTTTCAGGACTATTTAAACATTTTATTAAATAAATATTGGATGCAAATCATCTTTGGACCCAAGACTAGAAGCAAAATTGTCTCTTGTGCCACATGCTCTAGTCACTACCATACAGAATCTTGTTCTGTCTCTGTGAAAAAATGTGTGATTAAAAAAAAAAAAAAACAACAAAACAGAAAAAAAGAATTTAGAAACTAGAGAAATACTCTTCATCTTGTTTTTCTGTTGCAATAGGGGAGCTGTAATACTCTCCGGAGATGTAGACTTGAACTCTCAGGCTGAAGAAGCCACTGAATGTATCTTTGGAATGCTGGCATAGGGGCTCAGCACCTGATCTACCATTTTAAAGTTAAGGTATTTCTACAGCTTCCACCTTCAGATGTTTCTGAGTGTATGTTGCCCATGACTGCTATTTCTGATTTCATTCACTCCTGTCTGATAAGCAACTTTGAGATGGTAGGAATATTTCTTATTATAGAAAATTAGCACAAGAGTTTTCCTTCATTAACTACATGGAGACAATTCTCAACACAGATGGAAGCAAATATTTGCTGCCTAAGAAAAATCTCAAGTGAAAGCATATAGGCATTCATAAATGCCAACTTAAATGGGTTTTGCAGGTTTTGAGAATTGGGCTCATAGTGTTAATGTCCTCAATTCTATATAAGCTCCTAGCTAGGGGCCTTAATTTGTATAGCAACCTGAGAGATTATAGTCCAATTCTTCAAAGGTATTTAAGTATCTGAATACTAGTGTTTCAATGAGAGTTATGTGCTGAGGTACCTTTACAGATCTGAGCCTAAATGGCTTCCTTCAGCATGACACAGAAAGTTTTCTGTACAGCAGGAAATTAAACTGAGTTCTCTTGGGGCTGCTGCTGTAACCCCAGGATCTTCCCTCTTGTCCCTATACAGGTCTGAGATGAACTCCCTCTGATACCTGTGGGATTAGTCAGCTCGAGCAATATAAGAAGTTATTACTGTTAGTATAATAAAAAAAAAAAAACAACAACCCCAAACATGGCACTCTTGTATGCCAAATGTTCCTCCTCAAACAGAAAAAACACAGGGTAAAAACTGGTCTGTTCCTGGGAAAATTTAAGTCAGATTTTCAAGTGTCCTAATGGAGTTAGGTACTTATATTTGAATTTCAACGGGAGTTTAACAGCTAGTAGAAACCATGAAGTTTCTTCAAAATCCACATTTTGAAATATTAAAACCAAAATGCAGTTGCTGGGATTAAAACCTGACAGAGGTTAGGAAGGTGGTACTGGGCCAGACAAACGTGAAGATATTTTTTATAGTGTTGCTGAGACAAATCTTTTAGAAATAATTAGAAATTAACATTATGGATTTCATTTTGTAATGTCTGAGAACACTTAGATGTACAGCTGTGATTAACCTCTCATTTGCAGAGCTGTGGTGTCCAAGTCCCATGCTGCAAGAGGTGGTGGGATGCCTGTTGTTTCATTTAAATGATAGAAGACTCGGAACGTTAGTACAGGAATAATTCACCTTGGGAACAGGAAAACATTGTCTTAAGAGAGAATCAAGAACAGACTCATTAACTGTTGATTACAGTTTTAGTGTATCCAAATGAAAACAGCAGAATTAGATTTGAATATACTCGGGGTTACAGAGTAAATTTACTCTGGACAAGCTCCTTTCTAGTTTGCTAGTTAAAACAACCTCTCCCTACTCCCCACAGGGAGCTGCACAGTAGAGCTAGCCACTGGAGCCAGTTATAAAGTACACTCAGCAGCAGCAGAGACTATTTCTTCACCCCGAGCCCTGCTCAGTTAGCTTTCAAGACTGAATTTTGTGTTGACAAGTGAACATTGTTTATGGCAGATACATTTGTCCTCAATTTTCACCTCAGGTTCTTTGGCTGCATCAGCAGTTTCTTACACCCTGCACTGTGCTTCAAGGTCCTTATTTCTCTGGTTCTGTGATCTTTAGCAGGGTTTGAGAACGTGGATGAATTGTTTGGTTTTGTGTTATCATGTGTGCTTCCATGTTGCAGCGGTGCTGATGAAAGTGTACAATCAAGTTTTGGGGGCCTGAGCATGTTTCCTTTGGGGGAGAAATTAATCAGGCTGCACGGCTGAACTGAGACTGCTCCAGGCTGTGAGGTGGATGGAGATAATCCAGAGTTTTCTTACTTCAACAGCAGGTCAGGAATTAGGTGACTTGCTGGAGAATGTCATTAGAGAAAACCCAGGCAGTCTGGGTATAATAAACAACAAAGCCTTAAATCCAGAGGACCCCATTAACACTCAATGTGTCTTTAAAAGTATTAAGGCCTAACAACACCACAGAATGCTTTGTATTTTAGCTGTAAGATGCTCAGGAGTATTAGGCATAAAGCCCGCATGAGAATCTGCCATGTGTTAAAGATTATCTGACTGTTTGTAACTACTCCTTCCTGGCCTGTTTCCCCTTAGATATCTTCCATATAATGGTGGCTAATTTTAAAGCAAATACTATAATTTTGACTGTGAAAGCATGACAGACTCTTGAAGTTTGGTTTCTTTCTGAAAGAAAGCAAAATCCCTAACAATATATAGTCTGCATAAGATGAAATAAGGATTATTATTGACTGAAATAGTTCTTAAAGTTTAACACCTTTTACTGGGAAACATACATTATATTTTAAAAGTTGGAAATATAAATTTAAGAAGAAAATTAAAATGGAAAACATTTGGTTCCCAGGATGATGAACTGAGATATTTTGACATTTATAGAAACTGCTTACACTTATAAAATGGTATTCCTCTAAAACTTGCTTGATTTGTTTAGTGTCTGATTTTCCAGAGACACAAGTAGTCTGTCAGCGTGTTGCACTGAAATGTCAGGGATTCATAATAAAAATAATAAATAACATATTTACAAACATAAGCATATGAAACAAAGCAGAAATAATACAATCATAATTGACACCTAATGGTAGCTTTTTTGACATCATATAAAGTAACAGTCGAGTATTGTTTACTGCCTTGTGATTTTACCATTAGGTGAAAAACCAATTTTTGAATCATCACAGTAAACTTTTGGAAGGAAGCTAAACTTTTTAATAACTGCTTGCAAATGACACAAGGAGCTCATTCACCATGAGCTAAAATATAGCATTCATCTTCACAATTGTTAAAGTTTGGCAAGTTACAGGGTAGTCATTTAAATATAATGAGTCCTATCTGAGAAAGAAGCTGAGAAGAAAATTATTTTATATTACGTACTAGAAGAGTATAATAAAACCAATAATAATCACATTTTCTTGATGAATGGGGTTTCCAGATTTGTAATGTGACTGCTCTGTATTTTACAACTTACAGACCTATAGGCAATGGGTCTATAGGCAATGTAGACCCACGGGGTAGTCTCACGTGTCAGGCACAAACAGGACCATCCAACTTCCCTTGTCTCAGGTCACTCCATAACTGCTCAGCACAGTTTCTCAGCACCACTTTCGATGTGTGTGGAGGGTGACCTCAGCAGGTGACATCAGTGGATGTCTGGGGTAGGTACAACTGTGATGCAAGCCAGGGGAGCCATGAGAAGCTACAGGCAAAAGTGCCTGTGTGTTGCTCAGCTCCAGGCAAAAGGGGGTAGTGAGCATTCAACCGCTCCTCTGAACTCCCATGGCCAGGCAGTGGGCATCCTCCAGCCTCTCCAGCTGGTGCTTTCTCACAAGTACTTGGGAAAACAGAATGCTCTTTCCTGTGCTGTGGAAAAATATAAATAAAATTTAAGAACTTAACTGCATTTGCAAAACTTTTGATTTCTCACTGGAAGTCGCTCTTGCCTTCTGTGTAATGCTGATTACAGCAATGTCTGTGCAGTTCCTTCATAGTCCTTCACTTGAGAATAATTTGAAATAATAGTCAAAATAATTTCACATGATGGTGCAGGGCAGCCTTCTAGAGCAAACGGGGTTAGAAGCTATCTAAAATGCCTTTAGTGAGAAGATACCACATCACTGAATTTGATGTATTTCGTTCAAAACAGCTTGATTTACTTTTCCTCATCCATGACACAGTCCCTGTGGAGTATTCCAGGAGCTCCTGAAGGATTGCTTTGGGTACTGCTGCACCTGTGACTTACAAGGAGTTTCCGAAGAAAACTTGAAGAAGAACTTCTTTGTGAAATAGAGAAGTGCTTATTTTGTTCACATTGCTTTTGAATAGCTATGGTCAATAAATAATGTAAATAAACCAGCAGTAGGGTAGAGAAGGTAGGAGTACATGGCTCTTATCTTAAATTCCAAATATAAACCCATAAGAGATGAAGAGTCATAGTACCTTTCTCGTTTTGCATCTGCTGATATGGAATCATATCACAGCTGGGGGAAGAGCTAGTCAGGGAGAGAGGTGGTTTGGCTGAGTGCATTTCAGCTGTTGTGTGCTGTGTGCCTTCAGTGCTCGGAATAGCATCAGGACCAATCTGCGGATGGCTAAATTTCTGAGGAGTACTGGAAATACCAAGGTAAATAATGTCACCTTTGTCAGCAACCTCCTTCCTGTCCTTTGTGCTGAGAAGAGGCAGGAGGCACTTTGCAACAGGACTGCATAGCGCACATCATTTCATAGATGCTTTCCTGATGAAGGCCAGGCTAGTGACAAAAATCTTAAGAATTTCTGGTGTTTGTTGTGGTTTTATTTTTGTTTTCTTTTTGGTTTTGGGTGTTGGTTTTTTTTTTTGTTTGTTTTTTTTGTTTTTTTTTTTTTTTTTTTTTTTTCCAACAGTAACTGCTAATGTATTGGTAACCATCTGGAAGGGATTAAGGAAGCTGCATTGCAGGTACCAACCCCCAAAATGTACAAGTTCAGATTTTAATTTTATTTTTAATTTTTTCCAAAAAGCTTTTCCAATCTGTGCTGGTTACAATGTTACAACAGTACCAATTCCACAGCTGCTGGGGTTATGCATCTTTCAATTTAACTGTGTCAGAATTCAAGGACTACATTTGGAATAACCATGATGTTATATTTAATTAAAGGCGTTGCTATCATGATCCTTAGCACTATGGATTAGTACTAGTCTCTCAGATAAAATGAAGCACACTAACGGTAAGCTGATTTACTGATTGTCTTCATGCAACTAGATGGCACCACTGTTTACACCAAATGCGGTCAAGTATCCTTTTAATAGAGACATGGATTACACACATTAAGCACAGGACAACATAATCTGAAAGCACACTAAAATGTAACAGGAATCCTGACAGAATCTAAATCAGCTGTTACACAGTTACAAATTACTTCTGCAACCTCCCCTGAAAGAGTTAGTGGAATAAATGGAATGATAAAAAACAAGGGGGAAAAAAAAGTCATAAACCCACAAAACTGTACAGTAATGACAGAGAGTGAGTGAAAAGTTAACATGTTTTAAGCTAAGACAGAGAGGAATTTCTGTATGAATATTTCTTGCTAAAACCAGTAATTCTAAAAAAGCCTAATATCAGTATAAATGCACACATGGTTTTCTGTAACCCAAAACCTGAAAGTTTTGTCTGCTTAGCTGTGAAAGTGTCTCTGATGAACCAAATCATGCAAATACATATATTATGTGCTAGTGCTGACATTCAAAGAGATATTTAATTTTATTTTTTACCTCTATTGCCTTTGGAACACTGATGAGTATTCCTGTAATCACTCATACCCTTTCTGATTTTCCATTTCTTCTGCTGCTCATAAGAAAACCTGATGTCAATGGCTAGCCAAACTTAAATCTGCCGGGTAAGGGAATGTTAGGATTCAGAAAGCTGGCATCAATTCTAGCATGTTTTTTCTTGAGTCTTGCTCATATTCTGAAAAAAAAGTTAAAATCTTGCTAATGTAAAGAAGGTTAGTTTTGTTTTTTTTTTTTCAGATTTTTTTTTCTCATAAAACATGCTATTTTTGTTGCTACATTTACAGAAGTAACTCAAAAGTTAATCTGAGTTCTTTCTAACAGTTCATTATTGTTGCTTTTTTCACCCACTATTTGGCTATATCTCAAGTCATTCAAACCCCTTAGAGTAGTACCTAGCCATGTCTGTTCACTATGCAAGTTAGTGGGATCTTGTGTGAGGATTTTTCTTCCTAAACTGTGTGTTCAGGTTTTCTAGTTGCTTTTTTTTTTACTCTTTTTGGAGTTTTTTTTTTCCCTTTTTGCTTCTTTTTTCCTTTTATTCTTGTGTCCACTGCATATCTGATGATATCAACTGATGAAAAATATCTCTAAGTGATGATCTATGGGACAGTTGTGCAAAAAGAAAACACTTTAGTGAGCAGCTCCTTAACCAAGCAGAGCAAGGTCAGGAAAGGTTGTATTCTACACTTGGCAGTGTTTTAATAAACTTAGTAGTAACTGTGCCTACGTAAGGCAATATACACTTTCAAGGCCTTGGGATACAGTTCTTGTGCAATACATATTAAAAAAATAATAAAGTTAATCACTTCTACAATAAAGACTTGTAAACTGGTTGAATTTAAAAATGTCACCTGTATCTCAGAGGTCTTTGGCACTGTGACCTCAACAGCATCAATGTTTTTGTCCTTTGTCTTTTTGTTTTAAAATAAAGCTTTCTATCCTTTTCCCTCTGGCTTCAGAAGAACAGCTGCAGACCTGTTCCATTTTTATGCCATTGATCTATTTGTCCCTGCTTTAGATGCTTTAGGCAGTTAAAAAATTAACAAATCAATCCAAAGATACCAAAGGTCATAGCATGCATTGTAGGAATTAAAGAATACTGCAGTTCTCATGAAAAATATTTTTTTCTTTTATACTTTTGTCTAGGAATCCTGGAAAATGTTTTATTTTACCAATATTTAAAATGTTTCTTCGTTCAATATGGAGTTACTATGGTTAGTGCTTCTCCATGGCTCATGATGGTCTGTCAGCCACATGTAAGTTTCTTTTCAATGAGCCAACTATTAAGTCTCCTACTGATGAAATACTTTAACCTCCCTATACAAAACTGAACTTTATTAAGGAAGACTGCACATTATATTATGATGCAGTGCAGTATTTATGCAAAATTTATCTGACATCTGGTGTTCTAGATAAAAAAAGTCCATTTCCTTTCTATTATATTGTTTTCAAAAGTATTTGCAGTTAAAATGTCAGAATGTTGTGAAATCAATCAAGCAAAGTGAAGTTGATAGAATTCTTAGCATTTTTGATGTGTTAATATGCTCTTACCTATACATAGCTCTGATGCAGCTTCAAGACGGGGAGATAGTCACGTGTCAGCAGCATAAAGATGAATTAGTGGTGCCTCTAAACGTAGTATTGGGTTCTCAGCAATGGGTGCACAATGCAGCAGCTAGTCAAGGATTAATCGGTATGGTTTTAATTTTCAGTAAAAGAAAAAAAATCCTTCTCCAAGTGTACAGCAGTATATAGTTGAGCTTCAGTAGAGATTTTTGTGTATATACTTGTCTTTTTTGTATGAGCCACCTATAGTTTTAGCTACCATAAAAGGATGTGGAGCATACAGCATTACTGGTATTCTTCATCAAATGCTTTGGAGGTGCAGGTATTTCTCTGCCACCTACTTTATGCGATGCAGAAGCTGAAGTCTTATTATTCTGCACTAAAGGCCTTAGGGAGAGATTCCATTTTGAAAGAAACACCTCCTTCTAGTAACTCAATCTCCAACAAGATCCGTACAACAGATAAATTGTCAGATAATCAGAGATGCTTCTTTTGTGACATTCCTCAAGAACAGTGGGCAAATAATCCACTGGAAGATAAAACACCTATTACTAGCACAAAGTGTAAGTCCCTCTAAGCAAGGTTTTGCAGTGTGAATGACTGATATCATCTGGAAACAGAAGATTGACAAGCTAGAAGGCAGTTAAAGATAACAACAGGGCACCTGAGATTCACTGAGGGAATTTATCACTGTCATACTACAAATATTCAGGGTTTTTTTTCATACATCTTAAGTCTCCAAACTGGTTTCATGCAGCTGAAGCAATGGAGGGCAATGTGCATTTTTCTCCTGATTTTAAACATATGTAATTCATTTTACATGGCTAAATAAATACCATTCATGCAAATGACTATCATTACTGTTGTCTAAGCCATAGAAAAGAGATATTGTAACTTAAAACATGCAGGCACTTCACAGTCAAACTTAATTTTGACACGTTCTTGCTAACTTCCAACACAGGCAACACATTTTATTTCAAGTTGATCATAATTTTCTCCAAGGTAACTATTATTTGTGTTTCTTTCATGATAACATTTATGTTAAACCTTTAACATGCAGAAAGGAGGTAAAAGAATGAAGAAACATGACCACTGTCTTTTTATGTGAAAACCTGCAACAAAATATGAGACATTGCAGGTGGAATCCACCCATATGCAAAAAACTGATTCATGATCTGTGTGTTCATTTAATCCCACCTCAGTTCTCAAAATAGAGTATGGTGGGAGTCGCGATACATGAAGTGGCAGATTGAAGATATGGCTGTGAACATATTGTGAACTCCATGCTGCCTGTTGAATCCTGCTTTGTTTTGGGTTGTCTCTTCTGTATCCCCATCTTAAGTTTCAGTGTTGCCTTGATATCATATTATAATATCTTTTGTAGATTAAATTTTATTCTATTTAGTGACAGGAACTTGATGCTTAGTGAAAAACATGTTTGAGAATGCAAGATGAAATGCTGAAGAATCATTAAAGCACTCTCCCTATGGGGCTACTTCTTTTGGTTTAGCAAGTTCATTGATGTTGATGGTTTCTTCGTTGGTGTTGAAGGAATACAGCCAAAAAAAAAAACCTCTACATGTGCACTTCAGCTAAAACATGACAGCATTGAGCTGTCTTAAAGGACACCTAATTCTCAAGGAAGGAATGCTTCCATTTTTTTTATTTTATCTTCTTCTTCAAAGACAGTGACTGTGGACCCGGATCATCATAAGTTTTAGAGCTGGGGCAAGAAAAGACTGTTGAGAAAAGATTGTGCTATTCAAAACCTTCCCTGATATCTCTCCTGAAGATTTGTAGCATCTAGTGCCTTTTAACTGGGAAGGGTTTTTTTTTTTTAGTTGGTGACTCTGCTTGGAAAGTTTGGGTCAGTATTTTCAGGACTGTAATGACCTATCCTCTTATCAAGTAAGCGTTTGAGCCCTGCGAGGAAGCATGTACCTCCTGCCCTTGTCTAACATCTTTGAATGTATTCCCTTTCTTACCTCTCCCCTAATCCCACATCTCTTATCCCTATTCTTTCAGTGCCCTGTTTCCTGGAGCCCTTTTCCTTCCCCTCCTTAGTCTTGGGGAGAATTCAGAAAACTGGAAGTCTCTTTGCCAGTGGACAACTGTGCATTTTGTCCATCAGAGGAGAACCTGGGAGGAAAATCCACTCCCTGTGAATTGGGGCTGAAGTGCTCTCAAATAGTGGCAGGTGCCAGTTCCTCTTTGCATGGAGGAGCTTGTGTGCGTGCTCAAGGTAGACAGAGAATTTAGCGCTCATACTTCATTTTGTTTTGGCTTAACAGAGATTTTTAAAACAAATTTTACAATTTACCCATATTTGAAACATCAGAAGGCATTCCTCACTCTGAAAATCCCCTCAGCCTGGATGTATCTTCCAAATTTTCTTTAAAACCGTGTGATATATCTAAGTGAAATCAACCTGCTTAGTGTTATCCGTACTACAATGATTTCAGTATGATTACTCCAGTGTCATTTTCAGAATGATCTACCAGCATTGCTTTAATATAGACTGTTTCTCCCCACCCCTCACCCAAAAAATCCTTCAATTACTAAAAAGTTTCAGCCTGAAAGTTTGTCCAACTAGTTGAAATAAATGCAATGGGATCTAAAAGGCAGCCAAAAGAAACAGTGCCTATGTGCTAGATTTTCACAGTATGGAAGGTTATATCAGAAAAGTTTGGATATATTTTGTGATTCTTTCGTTTGCCCCAAATAAATTCATGCCAACCATAGTCTCTTGAAGTCATATACTATACAAGATCCCATACTGTTAAACTCTTTTGGTCAGTTCTGTTTTATATATACAGAACCTGACTGTACTCGATATTTGAAGAATTATGGGATAATTATATCAGTTTTCTTCTTGACCTTACCTGCCTTGTGGAGCTGCTTTTTAAGTTCAGAAGCAAAAGCCTTAACTAGCCAAGAGAAAACTGGATATTATTATTTTCCTCTGAGCTCTGTATGATTGTCAATTAAGTGGAATATATGTGTAATGGCTGCCAGTTGTATCAATTTGTGCAGAATTCCTGAGAAATGAGAGTAGAACACAGGGCATCCCCTACAATGAAATGTAAGACACAGAACGGGGGAGATGAAAATGAAGGAAGAGAGGAAGTCCAGAAAAAAAACCTAAAGCACCACTCTGGTCACAAAGGAATTGAACTCAGAAATCCAAACCGCTTTCAGCAGAGATCACAGCCTCTGGGACAGAACTTTATTAGAAACAAGGGCATTCCTAAAACCTTACTTTGACTAAAAGTAAGATATTTTGATACAAGGTTTTGATTTTAATTGAATACAGCTTGTTCCAAGGAAGAAAAAGAACCCTTCCTAACCTGTACTTTACATAATCTTTTACCTCTCCATCCTGGTCTCTCACCCATCCAATCTATTTTCTTACTGGAATTTATTTTTAAAGTCTCTTTTTTCCTATTTAATAATCTGAAACAAAGTAAAATCTAACTTGTTATTCCATGGCCCACTGAGCAGAATCATTTCAGCCAATTGGAAGGAATTTAGCAGTCTTATATTAAAATGTTGGGATGGTATTAAGTTTCTTCATTGTGTGTATCAATACAACGCAGAGAAAAGGGGCATAACATTTGTAATAAATAAGTGTCTGCAGTTCATAAGCAGTTTGCAATGCATCACTTACACATTGGGCAGCAGATTCATCTCAGTAGGAGGTCTGGCTCTCCAGCTCTCTCAGTTTAGAGTCAACCTGTGTCCCTGCAATTCTGCAAAGATTGTTTGTTGTTTGTATAAAATGCTGGTGTCACCATTGGGTTGTGATGTCAGTGTTGGTGATGGCAGAACAAAGCCAAATGCCTGTCTCTCTTAGATGTTTGCCGTGGTTTAAGCTGTAAATCACACAGTTTGCTCACTCACTTCCCCCTCTTTCTTCCCCCCCACTCCAAAGGGGGGGGGTGATAGGGAGAAGAATCGAAAGAATGTAACTCCCATGGGTTGAGATAAGAACAGTCCAGTAACTAAGGTATAACATAAACCACTACTGCTACCACCAATAATAATAATGACAAGTGAAATAACAAGGGAAAACGATAGAGATGATCACCACCTGACGACTGGGCCGTGAACTGAATTCTTCCGGGTTCCTGCTCCCAGTTTTTTCCATCCTGGGCATCACGTGCTGTGGTATGGAATACCTCTTAGGTCAGTTTGGATCAGGTGTCCTGTCTCTGCTTCCTCCCAGCTTCCCCTCCTCCCTGGCAGAGCATGAGACTCAGAAAGTCATTGGTCAAACCAAACATTCTAAGCCGTAACTATAAACATCGGTGCTATCAGCACTGTTCCCAGGCCAAAAGTTGAAAACACAGCGCTGCACCAGCTCCTAAGAAGGAGAAAAATGGCTGCTGCTGCTGAACCCAGGGCAATGTTCAACTACTGGTGTTGTCTGGGGAACTGGAAATCTTTGGAGAACACAGGGTTTAAACTGCAGGGTCCCTCCCTGCTGGATGCTGTGGAGTCCAGAAAGGTAAATGGTTTCCTTACGATAAGTTTATGGAGAAGCCCACAAATAGTTGTTTGAAACAGTAGCTTGGACATAATCATCATCTCAGGAATTCCTAGAGGGTCGTGGAATTGGAAATGACACAAAAGCTAGCCGAGCCTTAGGCTAGCAGCTGAGGCAGGACCAGGAGCAGACGTGCAGTGGTATGCTCTCCCCATTTGCCATACAGGTTATGGTCGGTACACGTGTTGGCACAGTTCAGCATTATGTGGTACTGGAGCTGAGTGTCCCTCCCTGTGTGGAGGCTTCTAGCTGTGCGGATTTGCACAGAAAATGAGAATGAGTTATGTATTTCTTATTCTCTGTCCATATGAATCATCTGTTTGCTGTCTATAAGGGGAAAAATTGTTTAGTCTAATGTGGTTTAAAAAATTCATATGACTTCATTGCTTAAATTACACGTTTTTGCCTAGTTCTGTGCTTTGATTCCATGCAACTGCTTCACTTGAAGAATGCAAATGAGCAAAAAGTTGCTCTCCTGCCTATCAAAGTTATCAATGTCTTCCTCAGTCAGGGCAAGTGCTTCCTAGTGTTTTAAAATGCTGTCTTTGCTCCAGACATTATTTGTCCTAAAGAGAAATACACTAGATTGATCTGTTACAAGTTAAGTTCTGTTTAATTTCTCTCTTAGTTACAGTGATGGTTTTCACATAGGATCAAAAAAATTATACATCTATATAGAAGTTATCCTTTTGCTCTTTGTGTGCACAAGAAGTGCTTTGTTAAGGATAGTTTACTTGGAAACAGTTTTGGAAGTAAGTACTACTACTGTTTAGTAAAGAAACAGGTATGTGAATATTGATGTGCAGATGAAGACAATGACATAGGCTTGAAGCCAGTAAAATAATGAGAAAAGGTGAGTAAAAGCCACTGCAACTGCTATTGGAAAAAAATTATCAAGCTAGTTCTTTAAGCTGCCAAGTGAAACAATGAAATGATAAAAGTAGGATGATTGCTGTAATTTATCTATCTAGCTATCATTTAAATATGCAACCTGTATAGCTCCTAAGATTCACAGGTCAAGGGCTTCCTTCTTCACATTTCAGGAATAGCCACCCTATTTTTTTTTGGTGAAGGATTTCTGGTTTTTTTTTTTTTTTTTCAATAATCAGTCACTAATGTGAGCGTAGAGGATGTAATTTATTGGCTTTCACATCCTGGACTATTTCGTCCACTACAACATATATTCTAATAAGTTCTAATCGAGTTCAAGAAATGTACATAATCCACTATATCAGTGCATGGTTTGAAGTACATAGCAGGGGTATATCCTACAAATAGCTTTGCCATTTCCCCTAAAAATGCAATGTGATGACCTTTTATGTTAGGTTTACTTATTTTGAATGACTTAGTAATGACTTTAAAAGTGTGTGATTACATCAGACTCACACAAGAATAGTCTAGATGAGACATCATCTCATTACATATTTTCTCTCTACTGAAAAATCTTGTTTAGCATGCTATAATTCTTTTGGATCCACAATCTGCTTTTGTTTATTATTCAGAAGTTAAATAAACTTGTGCTGGATTTCGTTAGCGTAGAGCTTAGTTGTCAGCTGGGGTTAAACTACAACAACTTGTAGTACCAAAAATATACAGCTGCCTAGAAGTGACACAAATCTTGGTTTTCTTCTTAGTTACAAAGGGGCAAGTTAAAAGTCATTCCAGTGACGACAGTTGTGACACATTTAAAACTGACGTAATTGCAGGAGAAATTAAGGTTGTAATATATTTCAGAGACACCAAGTGCTCAGGAGCTATGGATGCAGGCACAGTAATCACACATACATGAAATATTGTGGCTAGTGATTAAAAAAAAAGAAAAGATGAGTCGTCAAGACTGCTTGAATATGTTCTTAGCTCTTGCACCAAGTAATTTCTGTGAACTTGAGCAAGACGTTTATGTCTTTGTATTCTGTTTATCCAGGCATAATATCTTCCACCACTTCAGGGTAGCTACTGGGGGGTTTGGATTTGCTGGGGAGAGGAGTCTGGGGGATGAGGCCATCCTCCTCTGTCCAACAACATGGTAGCAGCCACTCAACTGCAACCCTCTGCCACAGGACACCAGGGTTATGTCTCCCTCTCAGAAGCCTCTAAATCCTTCACAGATTTCTAACATTCTGTTTTCATGTTCCTTGGTGAAATACCATCAAACATGTATTTAACATGACAGAACAACATACCACTCTGACTCAATGATATATACCATGAGACGTCTTCAGGAGCCCCTAGGAAATGATACAGCATTGTCAGTTGGTTTGGCTGGTTTTCATTTTATCTAGCAAAAGTAGCACATTTGTAGCTCTGACTAGGAAAGAAGTGTCAGCTTCACCAAGATTCATTAGCTATAGCAGGACTGTTTTGCTAGGCAAGTATTTACAAGCCTGCAGCTGCAGTTGCGGCTGGCTCTGCATTACTGAAACAGTGTAATGAAGCCAAGGAGGTCTATGTAAATTACTTTAGATAACTCATTTTTGTAGATTAAAAAAATAAATTGATTTGTTCCTTCCACTGAGTAAAAAGTCTTTCATATAGAAAATGCTATGAAGAAATGTGTGCTGCTAAAGAAACTAAAACCTCAGATATAAGAAGGTGGTAAATGAAACCTTACTCACTGCATTGAATCCAGTTCTTGACCAACAAGATACTGCTCTTGCTGGCATTGTTTCTAGCAAAATCATCACAGGCTAAAACTGGAGATACGTGTGTTGATGGCAGGTGCAAGTACTTTGCATCAAATTAGTCCATTAAAGCATCAATCCTGAGATGTGAGAGATAGCAAACAGGGAGAATAAGCATCCCTGTTCCAGGCAGAGGTCTTCACTCCAGAGCCGTGGTGGTGGGTAGTATGGGGTTTGGAATGACTTTATGTACCAAACACATCCCATTGGTGATAGGCTGCAAATGTAAGGACTGTCAGCGCACTTCAAAAGCACCAGGTTCCTTTGAAACAAAATTAATATGAATAGACTCCTGAGCACAGGGAAGCTGTGCTTTTAGGAAAAAAACCGTTTTTTTTTTTTTTTTTTTTTTTTTTTTGTTTGTTTGGGTTTTTTTTTGTTTTTTTTTTTTTTTTTAATAAATTGAGCACTGTAGGAGAAAACAGTGAAATGAGCAGGAATACAGAACTGAAGGTCAATATTCAGACTCAGCATGCAGACAGAGTTTTTTTGCTGTGGGAATCTCACCCACCACGATTAGTGTCATTTTCTCTCACAGGAAGTGATGGAGCAATGAACAGGAGCAGCAGGGAAAGAGAAAGTTTAGGAAAATAGCAATACCAATGGTAATGCATGGATGAAACCAGTATTTTTGATAAATATTATTGATGTTTAAAAAGTGAAAGAATATCACTTTGCAAAAAGGAATATCATAGAGACACCAGAGGAATCAATTCTACAGAAGTAATAAAAAAATGTTCAGAAATAAGTTGTCTTATAAAATTAAAATTAAGTTAGGATTGTTTTGGGCAACTCAACTAAGTAACCAAAAAAACCACAGAGATACAGTGAAAGAATTTACAGATCAACAGTTTGTTTAAATGCCATCTGGATAAAAATTGAAGTTTCACACCCAACTCCTAGCCTTTCTTGTTCAACTAAACCAACAACTTTTTAATTTCCCATTCCATCTCTTGCCTGCAGCAGTTTGTCTATTCATATAAAGCAAAATCATGGTAGCTAAAAGCCAAGGGCAGTTCATAGGTCCCATTTTATATATATAGATGTTTATACGCACAATTATCTGAAAATCCTGTCTTCTCACCCCAGTGCTAAAATATTCCCCCTCCACACTAATTTTTGCCCGCACTTACAGTCCAAATAAATCAAAGGGACTTGTCAAGATTCTTTTGGGGGATGTTGATACCTGACTTTCCTGGATCAAGGTATTAGTCAATATGAAAAATCCACAACTCAGAAAGGTTTCAGACCTTTTAGATGTATTCAAACAAATTTGACCCTGGCATTAAGAATTTCTGGGTCACAGTGGCGTTGCTCTCCCAATCTAAAACCAGGTCCTTTTCCATTCTATTTTAGATGTACTCTAAGAGAAATTAAAAGTCCATAAAAGCAAATACAGCCATTTTGAATAACTAAAAGTGAAAATAATAGCTTGCAACCTTAGCATCCAGGAACAGCATGAACACTATTATGAAATCAGATGGATCAGTTTATTCATTTTGCCAATAGGTGGTGCTACTATTTTTACATTCAATACTAATCTACTGCAATGCATACCGTCTGCTCTGATAAACATGAACATGGAACACTTAGCTTTCTTCAGTAGTGTTTCCGAGAGTAAAATGACACATGGATATGTAATAACTTTAATGGTAGCAAATAAAAGCAGATATAACAGATTGAGAAAACACAATCTTTTTCATAGTTAAATAAAAAGTTTCAAGAAGTAGGTGCATAGAAAGATAAAGAAAATTATACCTGTGCATAATTTTGTTTGGATATATCCCACCTGTGCTTTTGCTGATGATTATTCAGTCATATAAAAGACATCTTTGTTTTGGTGAAAACATGATACAACACAGATGAAAGACAATGAGAGAAAAGACAGTAAAATAAATATGCATCCAAAATGAGAATTTAGGAGTTTCATTTTAACTTTGTTATCCAGCTGTGCATGATACAAACCTGCTAATTTTACATTGTGGAATTTGATATTTCTCTCTTCAGTATTTGAAAAGAAGGTACATGACTGAGCACTTTGTAACAGGACAGACATTCATTTCAGTGGTTTCATAAATACAGTTTTCCTACTAAGCCTCCTATCACTTGGTAGATTCACAGGGTATTTCTACAATATGCAAAATATTACATGTATCAGAGTTGGCAATGCAATTTGGAGCTTTATTACACTGTACCTACCAGATTAGAAGGCAACTTAAGATCAAAATGAGGTTTCAGACTGTGATGGTTACACCTGAACTTGTTGCTCCCCTGTAGTGGTTTTGTGTCACACACTTCTCTAAACTTTAGGAGGAGCCTTGCAAGAGCTGAGCACAGTACTGGGCACAGAGCATCTCTCATGGTGAAGGCTCCCCTGTGGTTTTTGGCCCTGTAATTGTGTTAAATGTCTTCAACAAGTTCAGCTGTGCTCCATGTGGATAGACACTATCTTCTGCAGCAAAAACATAGCAGTAAGTAGGCAGCATGTAATTCATGTCTGGTGAAACATCGCATCTAATGAAGTTTGGAGAAAACAGATGTGTCTTAGACACACACATATTCTGTGAAGTATGCTTTCCAAGCATTTTGCCCAGTGTAGTGTGGCTCTGAGATTGCAGTGGTAATTTTAGAGGAGCTAGATTGACAGCTCCTGACACCAAAGACCTTTATTTATCTTTATAATAGGTACAGCGCAAGGAACAGGCAGAATTATTTATTATTACTTTTCAGAAATCTATTTTGCATGTATTTACTACCCATTTACAAATCATACCTCAACAGTCATCTGGACAACTGCTGTTGGGGTAGGAAAGGAATTTATTTAGATTGCCAATGAAACCATCAGGAAAACTTTAGCTGTGGTGCAGACACCTTTTGGTCTGATCTGTACTTTTGGATAGAGATCTTAAACTTATTTACTGTGGCTGTGATGGGAATCAAACAGCTTTCAAATGATAACAGTTGTCTACCTGGACTACATTTTAAACAATCTCATGCTAGTGAAAGGCGCCTTTTTAATTCTGAGATTAAAAAAAAAAAAAAAAAGAAAAAAAGATAAATGTTACTTGTTTTTTAGCATACTCTCTCTTGTATGTTTTGTTTATGATTGGAAAGCTATTAAATCGATAACTTTTCTGTTTAACATCTAACATGTCAGAGGTATCAGAGATATTAGACTGAGGAAAAATGCAGAAACACCAAAAAGAAAGCAAATAGTAAAGCTGGTACCAACGGGCACATGCTTGCTTTCTGTCCCTGTATATGCATAAATATATGTGTGTAAATACACATAGGAAAAATAACGTCAAATAAACAGTTCTAGCAAATACTACTCACAGTTTTTTCCACAAAAAATAATGGATTTATATTTTTTTTTTTCTATAAGCAGTCCCTTACATTTGTTTCATCATCATGTTGTTTAAAGAGAAAAGTATGCAGTGGATCAAGTCATGTTGCTAATGAAGAGACTTCTTATGCTCATCAGAATTTAGGATGACAATTGTATCCAGCAACTGAGGGAAAGAAGCAGAAAGAGAAAAGATGCCTGCTTCCATACCCTCTTTCTTAGAACAGGATATGAATGAGATTCAATAAAGGCAGGTATTCTTTGAGGTAAAGAAGTGATAGCAAAGTGTCTGGCTGACAACAGGAAGCCAGGAATGCAAAATTAATATTCAGTCTTAGCCTATTTTTCCTCTCTGGCCCTACGTTTAAATTATTTTAAACAGCTTTTATCTTTAAATAATAGCTCCATGCAGAATTGCAAAAGCTTTGTCCTACACACTGGTACTGATGATATAAGCACTATTAAACAAATTAATTTGATATTTTATGTCTGTGTCATTACCATTCTTGAATGAAAAGTGGATCAATGAGAAATTATTTCTCAAAGTCCAAATGATATTTCCTGAAGACTAAACAGCATGCAGTGAACTGATTTTAAATGCTGTAAGCATGAAGAATGAACATCTTTACTACAAAAACTTAAACATTGTTCAAAAATCATGCGAAATTTTCCATCCAACTGATTGAAGAATGTAGAGAATACAGGCTTCCAAGGAAGAGGCAGTTTGTAAATATTTCAGAAAAGACAAAGCTGATAGTCTTACAAACTCCTTGTGTTTACAGCTGGTCAAATAATGTTCATGAAATTACATGAATAATGGGGGGCTGCCTACAAAGGCAAGTAGAAGTTTTACATGGAAAATGAGGCAAAGTTGCCAGCTAGAATTAGAAAAATAAACTTTATTATTATTATTATTATTTCCTGTGCTTGCGTTTACATAAGGATTTTGTTGTGGGACATGCTTTTAGAAAGTATTTTTATTTGGAACATAATGGTATGATTTGCTGCTTGTATGGGTTGCAGACTTTTATTTTCCATGGTACAAAAAGCTCTGCTCAGGAACGACATTGGCTTTCCTGAATAACTGGCAATTTTATGTGCCAGTTAGTTATAGGTGAAACTGGTAATGAAAAATACCACAGCAATTTGGAGATGTTTTGTAAATCCTCTTGATGTGATCTTTCTTGAATGAATATAATTTTGCCTTCAATAAACACATCAATAAATGATTAGCTCACAAAGTCTGGAGTCCTGTTGATTTCCAAATTCCTAAGTGCACTGAACTGGTAAATAAAATTCATTTCCCCCTGGAAAAACATTTATCTGTCGTACTGGTAGGGAATGTGTCTGGAGTGGTATGCTTGCTGCAGTGTGCTCCTACAAAAAGTGTGCATGGGACCACAACAGATCTTGTCCTCCAGCCAAGGCAGTGCTCCTGCTTTCTCTTCCTTGGGCTGCTGTAGCAATGAAGCTCCATAATTTGACATTATGAAATGCATGGAATATAGCTGTGCTGAAGAGGTGGAAGTTCAGAGAGCAGGCTTGATGCAGTTTTGCTTACGCCTATGAT
This sequence comes from Amazona ochrocephala, assembly GCA_039720435.1. Classification (NCBI taxonomy): domain Eukaryota; kingdom Metazoa; phylum Chordata; class Aves; order Psittaciformes; family Psittacidae; genus Amazona; species Amazona ochrocephala. Next base: position 73,474,642 of record CM077879.1, read on the forward strand.
AATGGCTGGACAAAAAGAAGAATTTGTGGTGCCTCTCCTGTCATCTGGAGCACTGAGCAAAAGGCTAAAAGTTATTACTGACTGTCATTCCCCACAGCACCCCTTGAAGGACATAATGTAAATGTCACTGACTCCTTTTAAATCAACACAGCTTCTTGACTTCAGTGAAGTTAAGTTGATTTACACAAGCTGATAATTTGTCTGTTTCTTAAAAGTACGAGTTCTGAAATCTAATGCTTGGTGGACTCACCCAGCGCTACTGGAAATCAGCACGACTCTTGCCATTGACTTTATTGGACAATGGCCGCGGTGAGTTATCACCAAATGTTGTGTCCTGCAACATACCAGACAGCAATCAATAATGCTCCATCACGTAGACAGAAAGCTTGCTGTCACAAGAACGATTTACCATTTTTTACCATCTTACAAAACTGGCAAATTTCCAGCTGTGTGGTGCCTTTTTAGCATCTTTTAAATCACCTGCCCACTTGAAAGCATGACAAGATCACTCATCTTTATGTTGGTGGTTGCTTCAGAAATGCTGTAGTCTCACACTTCAAACACTAATTTTATTTGAATATAAAGGATATTATCATATAAGCATAAATATATATTGTCAGTTAAGCATTCCTTTTATCTATTTAAGAGAATTTCGTAATTACCAGATGAGAATGATACTGCACACTGAGTAGATTTCAGGATTATAATTGAAAGTAGTGGACTTCAGGATTACAATTGAAATAGTATAGCATTGCCTTAATATCCTAAAATGTCTTTATTTTTGTTCTTTGGCAGTTACTAGGGTGACAATATGAAAGAAAATCACTTCTTAAAATCTTAGAGCTTTAAGATTTATTTTAGATGTCTTTATAGTTGTGAAAGGGAATGTGTATTTCTGGTTTTTTATTGAAACAGAAGATAAAACCTTGCTACAGTTTTACCCTGAGACGGTAAACTGGTGGGCTAGTGACTTAAAAACCAGGAAGATTTTTAGTAAAATATAAATATGATAAGCTCATGTTTTGTTTTATTTATCTTATCTTGTATTTCATGGCTTTATTATTTTGTTCATTTTATGTTTTGACACATGAATTCCCAATCTCTGGGCGTGCCAGGGTAGTGCTGGGAGAAATTCCTTAGAAATATCTGATAGGTGGGATAGCCTTTTGCTTTGTTTTGTTTCTGAATTTTTTTAAAGAACAGAAAAGACATTGACTGTATGAAGTTATTAGTTCCTCTAAAGATTACTGTTCTGAAAAAGCTGGAGAGCCAGAATCATTATTTTATTCATGAGGAATAATCAATGTTTCATAGAGATAAGTTGGATTTTTATAAATATCTCTGTGACCGTAATGAAACTTTTTAAACTTAGGAAAAAAAAAAATATAATGCTAGTAGTTTCTCCAGCTGTGTTTGCAGTCACATGATTAGAAAGAAATAACTCAAAGAAATAGTTATTAAGGATGGTAAAATATACGCATACACAGAGCTACGCATAAGCAATTTCCAGAGACACTACAGGATTTGGTTTCCTCCTTGGTTCCTCACTTCAACTTGCCTTTCTGCTCTCTGCAAGAGTATTCCTTTTCTCCTGCTGGCCTCGGTAATACTGTTCACTACAGACTCCAGATTTGGGTACCTCTGGTACCTGGAAAAAAGATACTTCTCTCCTGCGAACCTCCTCTCCCCACACCGTTTCCCTCTCCACCCCTTCCCCCTCCACCCCCAGAAGTATTTCTTCAAATGTCATTTCGTTTCCTTTAGAATTGTAACACTTCTCTCAAAAGGAATAGCTTTTTGCATCTAAACTATAAGCAAAATACTTTTGGAGAGGAAACTCTGTACACAAATATGAATACTAATCCACTAGTTCATTTTACATTGTTTAGCCTAAAAACATAGCCATAGGGAAAAAGACAATAAAGAACCACGCTGGTTTTTTCCCTTATTCTTTCTTTGGTAATTCTAGAGAGAGGTAAGAATCATCTATCTAGTAATTTTCACTCTATCACTTACAGTACTCATGTAAGCACCCTCATTTTTAGAAATACAGATGTCAACAAAGTGCCATAATGGGGGTGGGTGGGGGGGGTGGGTGGGAGGGAGGTGGGAAGGGGGGGGGAGTTAATATAACTAACTTTAAACCAACCTAATTAAGCTATTAATGATTCTAGAATGGATCTAATCTGGATGCCCCTGTGGCCTCAGATCGGTGGAGACCCAGTCACACACATTTCAGAAGATGATTTCTGTGATATCGGCATGGTTCCACTTAGGTGATTTGCCTTCACAGAGCCTGATGCAGGATCAACAGCTTCAATTGGCCGCTGGAGGAAAAATATAGGGCTGTAGGAAAATTCATATAATATTACTTGTTGTTATGTCAATTCACTGCTTCAAACTCCACTTGAATATAAAATCAGTGATGCTGACTAGATGTCAACATACTGGGTTTTTATAAGACCCAGTTCTACTCAGTGCACAGGATATGGCATGCAGAATTACTACTGGTGGTGGCTGACCATCAAACTTCATGTAAATTGAACAGTTTTCCACCTTAAGAGCACGTGCATATACATACACAAACACATGTATTTTAATTATTTGTTAATTCTTTTGATTTCTGGAGCACTGATGTTTCAGATGTTTCTTCTGAATTTCATGTCTATATGAAGCACTAAAATTAGGATGATTGATGGGAGTCTTCATGCAAGAAGTTGAGGTCAGGCCCTGAAAGTGTGAGGAAAATATCAGCTCTCCCTATTTGGGTACTGCAGGAAGGTTCCAGTAGCCATCAGGGAATTTTTGTCTTGACTGACAGTGTTTAGATTTTTGATCCTTACCAATTTAGTTTTTGCTGTCATTGTTGATAGTGCCAAATTATGCCAAATTACTGCACTGAGAACATGAACTTCTGGGTGGATTTCTGGTTAGTCAGCAAAGACTGATAATGTGTGATCAGATTGACCCTGGTCAGACTCAAACTGCTTATCCTAAAGTGAGATTATCCTAATCCTGTTGCTGAAACACTGAATCCTCCAGCTCCTCTCTCTTGTATTTAACACATTTGAAAATAAATAAACATAATCCCTGGTAAGTGCTTTTGAGCTTGAGAAACATCTGAGCTATTTGCCAACTGCCTTTCTTGACTGGCTTTGAAATCCTGATCTTCAGTCTGGACGGAGATTAGCACTGTGTGTGCTGGTGGGTTTTGGGGGTTGTTTTTTTTATTTTTTTTTAATTGTATTTTTTTTAATTCCATTTGGAGACTGTTGTCTCAATCTTCAGTACCCACAGGCGGCAGATGCAGCGGGTGTTGCAGCCAGGGGGCGTAGCGTATCCCTGGAGGCCGCGGCAAGAAACAGACGCCTGTGTCTGCCGTGTGCAAGAGAGTGGCATCTCTGAGGGAATGGCTAGGACGGCTGGATAACAAGAACCCACTTAGCTCAGCCAAAGAGAGGTTAAATAAAAACACCTGGAAATAGAGTGTGCTTTCTCTCTGAGTCCCAGGAATTAAAAAGGGTGATTGAGGTGATGGCATCTGTATCAGAACTCCTTAGAAGACATATTAGGAATTTTTGTGAGGATAGTATTTTCATTCTATCCAAAGATACTTTTAATTGTTGATATGATTATTTAATGACCTCCATAAATGACACTCCAAAGTGATGACTTTTCAGTCACAGCAGATGCATAGCACTGTGTCTCAGTTACCTTTTCAGTAAAAAAGTAAAGCATTATATTCCCCGATGTATGGTGTACAGGTACTGAGTTGCTAAGAATAATTTTAAAAAGTATTCTTCTTAAAGAGGAATTCTGTGTTCTCTGTAATTAGCCAATAGTGTCTGCAAGCCACAGCTGCTTGTCAGCCTTCCCAGCCTCAGCTCCGCCTCACTTCTTTCTACCTTGTTTTCTATTTTTAAAGTTTAGGAATTGGTTTTATTTTCCCACATCTGTATCATATTAATCTGTACTGTAGGAGGAAAATCCCTCAAGGACATTTGTTTCAGCAAGTACTCTAATACATAGCACAATGATATTTCAAATACTCTAATGTATATGTATCTCTTCCTTCCCCCCCTCCCCCCCCCCCCCCCCCCCCGAGTTCTTGTGCAGGACTATTTATTGCTTACTGGAATAGTAAACATTTACCTCTCCCAAATATTTAATCAAAAAGTTGAATTTTTACAGAGAAACATGAATACTACAGGAATGAATACTGATAGTTTTCCTCATTTCCTTTCAGCTACAGGATAGCTTCAGAATAGTTCAGAATCTTTCTGATTTATAAAACATAGGTGGAAATATTGATCTGAAAATATCAACCATTCTATAATAACTAGTTAATATCAAGAGGGATTTCACTAGGAAAGACTTCTTTTCTGATGAATGAGACATTGAGAAAGGCCTCTGGATGGTTATATATAGCCTGTTTGGAGAGTCACTTGTTTAAAGACCATTCTTCAGGTGTGCGCACTGAATGAAAAGGGGGCAGGTGCTGAAGGTGGAGTTGTTAACCCATTGTTCATGACTTTGGTGGGGGAAAAGTATGTCTTCTCCCAAGTTTTTTTTTCCACGAAAAAAATTAAAGGGAAAAGCTTCCTCCACACACAGGAAAGGATTGTTTTCTTTATTTTTGTTCTATTGTGTCTTTCTTCCAACTCTAATTGGCAGTACTTTTATGCTGTGGAGTGGAGAAGCTTACATCTTTGGGTGGTCAGTAGCCTATCAAAAGCATGAAATTAAAAATATATACCAAACATCCCTTTCATCTTGATAGTTCTCTAAAATGTTAGGCTTTTAAAGTCCCATTTTTAGGCATGGATAATCTGTCAGAATTTTAGCACCAAGATTTCCCCATCCTGGTCTTTTAGAGGAAAATGTACCACGTTTGAATAAAAGAAGCAGTTTTCTAGCACCAGAAGTTTTAACACTGGCAGCTGCTGGCAGGTGTTAGGGTGGTGGTTGTCCTAAAATAAATCTGGGGAAGGTGTTAGCAGGCAGAGGAAGAGGTCACAGGTAGCTGACAAAGAAATGGTAGCACACTGAGCAACTGAAATGATGCCTCAGCAGCTGCTTGGCCATTGCCTTCTCCTACGTACCACATCAGAATATGTGTGGTGTGTATATGTGCCTAGAAAAAAAACTACATTATGAAAAGAATGATAGCTCTAATGGCACAGTAACAAATTGAAAGCTATTTAGAATTTTACTGGATAACTTTTTTTTTCTGTGATATTAGCTGATGAATCTCTCATCATGAATGTGCACAAGTCCATGAGACCTGATGAAATCCATCTGTGGGTTCTGAAGGAGCTGATGGGTGAACTTGCTAAGCCACTGTCCATCATATTTGAAAAATCATAGCAGTCAGGTTATGTTCCTGACGACTGGAAAAAAGGAAATATAACCTCCTTTTTCAAGAGGGGGAAAAATGGATGAGTCGGGAACTACAGACCAGTCAGTCTCACCTCTGTGCCTGGCAAAATCTTGGAACGGGTTCTCCTGGAAGGCATGCTAAGGCACATGAAAAACAACAAGGTGCTTGGGGACATCTAGCATGGCTTCACTAAGGGAATTTCTACCTGACCAATTTGGTGGCCTTCCATGTTGGGGCTACAGAACTGATTGATAGGGGGCAGCAGTTGATGTCATCTCCCTGGGCTCATGCAAAGCGCACTGTCCCACATGGCATCCTTGTCTCTAAATTGGAGAGATCTAAATTTGATGGATGGACCACTGGCTGGATAAAGAACTGGCTGGATGGCTGCATGCAAAGAGTTGTGCTCAGTGGCTCAATGTATCCTGAATTGCATCAAGAGGACCATGACCAGGAGGTTGGGGGAGGTGATCCTGCCCCTCTGCTCTTGTGAGACCTCACTTGGAGTATTATGTACAGTTCTGGTGTTCTGAACATAAAAAGGACACGGTACTGTTGGAACAAGTCCAGAGGAGGGCCACAAGGATGATCAGGGGACTGGAGCACCTCCTGTATGAAGACAGGCTGAGAAAGTTGGGGCTGTTCAGCCTGGAGAAGAGAAGGCTGCGTGGAGACCTCATAGCAGCCTTCCAGTATTTGAAGGGGACCTATGAGGATGCCAGAGAGGGGCTCTTCATCAGGGGCTTTAGCAATAGGACAAGGTGTAATGTGATCAAACTAAAACAGGGGAAGCTCAGATTAGATATAAGGAAGCAGTTCTTTACTGTTAGGGTGGTGAGGCACTGGAAGAGGTAGCCCGAAGAAATGGTAAATGCTCCATCCCTGGCGGTGTTCAAGGCCAGGTCAGACAAAGCCTTCGGCGACATGGTCTAGTGTGAGACATCCCTGCCCATGGCAGGGGTTTTTGAACTTGATGATCTTAAGTCCTTTCCAACCCTAACCATCCTATGATTCTACGATCTAGTATATTTTTAGAAATAATGAAACATTTCCTCAAATTCCTACCTTATTTATACTAAAGGTTATTTTCACAAGATTTGTCAGGTTGCTTAACTCTGCAAGCAGTTCTACTGTGTTTATAGATTGGGTTTCCATGGTAAGATTTTGGTTTCAGGGGGGCTATAGGTGTGGCTTCTGTGAGAAGCTGCTAGTTTTCCCTGTGTCTGATGGAGCCAATGCCAGCTGGCTCCAAGTTGCACATGCTGCTGGCCAAGGCCAAACCCACCACTGACAGTGGTAGCACCTCTGGGATAACATAGTTAAGAAGGGGGAGAAGAAAACCTGTGAAATTGAAGCCAGGAAGAGGAATACGTGAGAGAAACGTCTCTGCAGACAGAGGAGGTGCTCCACGCACTGGAGCAGAGATTCCCCTGCAGCCCATGGTGCAGGCCCTGGTGAGGCAGGCTGTCCTACTGCAGCCCATGGAGGTCCGTGGTGGAGCAGATACTCACTTGCAGCCTGGGAAGGTCCCCACACTAGAGCAGGGGATGCCTAAAGAAGGCTGTGGCCCCATGGAAAGCCCATGCTGGAGATGGCTCCTGGCAGGACCTATGGCCACACGGAAAGAGGAGCCTGTGCTGAAGCAGGTTTGCTGGCAGGACTCGTAACCCCACACTGGAACAGTCTGTTCCTCCACAGAAGGGACCCACGCTGGAGCAGTCTGCTCCTGAGGGACTGTGCCCTGTGGAAGCGACCCACACTGGAGCAGTTTGTGAAGACCTGCAGCCCGTGGGAAGGACTCACATAGGGAAGTTCATGAAGGACTGTATCCCATGAAGGGACTCCACGCTGCAGCAGGGGAAGAATGTGAGGAGTCCTCGCTGAGGAGGAAGGAGCGGCAGAGACAACATGTGGTGAACTGCCCACACCCCCTATTCCCTGTCCCCCTGCACTGCTGGAGAGGAGCAGGCAGAGGAAATCAGGAGTAAAGTTAATCCTGGGTAGAAGGGAGAGTGGGGGAAGGTGTTTGTGTTTTAAAATTTAATTTATATTTCACATTATCCTACTCTGATTTGATTGGTAATAAATTTAACTGATTTCCTTAGGTCAGGTCTGTTTTGCCTGTGACAGCAACTGGTGAATGATCTCTGCCTGTCCTCATCTCGACCCATGAGCTTTCTGTGATATTTTCTCTCCCCTGTCCAGCTGAGGAGGGAAGTGATGGAGTGGCTTTGGTGGGCACCAGGGATCCAGGCAGTGGGTCACCACATCGTCCCTGTACAGCTCTCCATTTCTGCAGTATCATCCCAATAACAATTGTATTTACTTTTAATAAGAATTTCTTTGTTCTTCAGTTAAGTTCAGAAGACTATTCAGGTCACCTCATACAAACGTGCCTGGGTCACTAAAAATCTCATTGTCCTTAATCATATTGCCTTTTTTTTTACTTTTTAATTCCTTCTGTGAAGAAATACTATTAGACACTAATGTTATAGTAGATGTATCATGCTTCCACTTTTCTTCCAGAGTTCTAGCAGGCTGTTTTTTCATTATATCACAGTTCATTATATCACATTTGACTTATTAGCCTATGTGGGTGGAAAAAAAAAAAAAAAGGAAAAAGTATCCCTGTGGAATAGCTTCTAATAGAAGACCTTCGTTTGGATTTTTAAAGTTACTAAGAATATTTAATGTAGTCTCTGATTTTCTTGTCTATTCTATATACACCTGTAACATTTTTAATAGATATAATAAAAAGGTTAATAATTCATAACATTGCATTTTGTTCACAGATTTTAAATGTTTCTCTATTTGAAAATAATTTTTCCAACGAATTTTGCTCTCGTGTTCAAATTAAATATCTTATGGCAAGCTGCAGACTTAAGCAAATATTATTTTCATGTGACTCACACAAAGAGTTAGCTCACCTTTAATTTGTGTTTTTAAAATCTGTAAGTCACCCAATCAAAGAACAGAAGCAATATAACATGACCTATATAAATAATACAATATGAATTGCAGGTTCAATGATAAAAATCAGCTTAAAGTAGCTATTTGTGAATAATAAGCACTGGATACTTTTGCTAGCAAAATGTGCTCCTAGGTGATAAGTGAAATGTTTCATCAACAAGGCCTTTTTATAATTGTGAATGCTTATTTTCTTTACTCAGTCAAGTAAATATTATTTTTCATTTTGAAATAGATAACCTCAGTTACTCATAAATGTTCTAATTTACTACTCTTATACAGGTTTTTATCTGACAAGTTTGGCAAAGGAGGAGAGGAAGGAAGTATCTTTACCATAAACATTACCAGCTTTCAAGAGAAAATTATGGAGTTCTTTTCTGTCTTGGCATTTGTTTCTTTTTAAAATCAAGTTCTGCCTTTTTCAAAAATATATACCCACTTCCTATTACTGATGAGCAGGCATCACTGTAGACAAAGGCATGAAGGTGTATTTTGTGGTGGCAGAGTCTGTGCCCCACAAGTTGGCAGTTTCTATACTGAGGCAGTACAAAATAAAAAGCTTAAGCACTCATTGCCTCTGCAAAATTTGAGAGCGCTCTCTGTGCCACAAAAAATATGGGAGAAATCATCTCATCTCCATTTCTAAGAGCTGCTAATTACATACAGCATATTAAATCAAGTCCACTTGGGGAAAGACTTCCTTAATTAATTAATTTAATTATCAATAAGGCAAGAGAGGGAGATATGGTTATCAGAAGATAATCATACCTTTGGGACACTGGATTGCAAAGGCAAGCTTTGCTTTACTTTTTTTAGAGTTGTGGTTTACCCCTTTTATGTGGTGTTAATAAGTAACCTATAGATCTATTGAACTGCATTACATTCAGTAGTGGGCTTACTCCTAAAATCTCCTTTAAAACAAAGTGATTATAATCTGAAATGAAACAAGTGATTTATAGACTGAGTGTAATAACTGGAGTGAAATAATGTAGTATAATGTAGCCTTCTATAAACTGTACTGCTGGAGAATAATCCCAGATGGATACCAGAAAAAAAAAATAAAATTGAGAAAATACCCCTCTATTTTGCCATTTTTCCTGTAACATATTTCTTTTACTTGCAGTGTGTGAAGCAAATGACCTCAAATTAATTATTTCAGTAAGTAGTTTTCAACAACTATTCAATTAGATGACCACATTTCTTCTCTGAAAAACAAAGGAAATCTTTGCTCAGTAATGCTGGGTTCATGTGGTGTTTGAGGTTTTTTTGGCTAGACGCGGGCTATAACCTGACTTGCACACCTTGGTAGGCTGTAACTTCGCGTTTGTTGAGGCAAAGCCAGGCTGGTAATAGGCTTCTGCATCACCTTCACAAATCCCAGGGCTGCATCACTTTACAGCATGGTACTTCAAGCTACTGAACAAGGCACAACCATACAGTACCTTTAAAACTGTCTGCTATAATTTATCCGTGGGAGGGTTAATCTTTTAGATTTGGTACTCAAGAATTGCCATAGCTAAAAAATAAAGACATGTCTCTCAAGAAAACCTTGAGGTAACTGAGCATTTAACATGCACAAAGGAATGGTTGTGCTCAAAACTAGTCAGTTTTGACTTATCTTTATTTATTTCCTTTATGAGCTAAAATCTTCCATTCAGCATTAGCATATTTTATTTTCATTGATATTTTGCAACAAAATTAATCATACAACACAGGAATTTTCTTGCCCACCTCATTCAGCACTCGCCCTAAACCAAAATTGTTCCTATACCCTCTATCAATATTTTCTAATGTAACTGAAATAGTTTCTATACTCTCTTTCTGTACTTTCTAATGTAACTGGATATCCAAGCTTTTGCTCCCCAGTGAAGTGATAGCGCTGCGTTTCACATCCATTGCAGCACAGTGAAATTCACTACTGCTACATCCAAACACCTCTAATGTTGTTTGCTTCCCCCCTTGTATGGTTTGCTTACTGTCATCTCCCTCTGCTTTTTGCACTGTCAAAGTGTGTTCCCTATTCCCTTACAGTAACCTTGCTGTTGTTACAATAATGTAGATTATGTCTACTAGTGAAGAGGTACATGACCTCCTCCACCTGTGCTCCTGGAGATTTCTATGTGATTGATCTGGCTCCCATACGGCAGCAGCACCTCTGTGTGAGCAGGGTGGTATGCTTAAACTAATATATTCTGCTTCTTATCCTCTCTGTTCCTCTCTCCTACTGCAGATTTCTTTGCATTCGTAGAGCTTTCAGGCTCTGTGATTTTTAAGACCCAATACAGTGCAGGGTTAGTCGTGTTGATGTCAGTCCCTCACCTTTTTAGCACAAGGAGGAGGAAAGGAAAAGACCGTCATAAAACAGAGTATAGGGGAAAAAAAAGGCAAAAAAAGCAATCAGACTGGAAAACAAAGGTCTGTTTATAAACTGTATAAACAGAGATCAAATCAACAAGATGCGAGCAGATTAATCCTCATTGTGTGCTTTAATTAAATTGAATGATCCTCAAAAGTGGCATCGCCTTTACGAAAAGTGAGACTTACTGCTGGTCATTTAATTCTTCAGCTCTCATACTGTCACTTAAGGGATTTAGAAGTCCTTCACATCATGCTTTAGATTTGATGAGTTGGATTGACTCTGCTGTGTCCTGTTTGCTCTGTTGGGTTAAAGAGAAAGGAAGCAATGTGAGACAAATCAACATTGAGATCTACTTTTTTCCAAAAGCATAATGCTCTCTCATTACTGAGTCTCAAGTGAGACTCAGTACTGCACATCCAACAGGAGGAGATCAGGCATCTCCTGAAGATTTTTGACTTCAGCAGAAACACTACTAAAAAATTACTGTAATTTTGAAAACTGGTATGACTTCTTGCTCTGAGTAAAACATTTATGTATCTCTTCCCTTACTTATCTCAAGTGCCCCAGATGATAGCTGAACGCGTGCCTACAAGACTGCAAAGAGGCAGAAGGTTCTGAAAATGACATCCAGGCACCATGAAATTACAGTCTTCAGAGCATATCAGTAAGAAGCTAATTCCATATAATTTCTCACTCTAGTTACAATTTTGGTCACGACAAAGAGGTGTCAGAATCTTAATGCCCATTCTATTTTGTGATTTATGATATCTTGCTATAGTTCTTTGACCTTTTTAATATGCTGTATTTTGGTTGGATGGTCATTCCACCCTTTTTGCCAAGGGTGAATTTTCAAAGAATGCAAGTGGTGAGGAAGAAGTTGCACTGAAATGTTTCCAAATGGGTAATTTTGTGTGGGAATATGGGGTGAAAACGGGAAGGAAGACAAAAAATCAACATAACAAGAATGAAAGTTGGAAAAAAAGAGCTGTTGCTTTGAAGTTGAAGGTTTCAGCTGAAAGAGAAGTTCAGATTAATTTCTCCTGTTGGACATTACTTTTCAGCTTTGAATAACTTGAGCACTAGGTTCAAGCTGAAAAAAAAAATTAGAAGTGGATTTTTGGTTATGTTATATGAAGTCCTGATTTGCAATCACCGTATTAGTCCTACCATACTTGGTTCAGTTATATTATCCCCATCACACTCTTAAGTGATATGCTTAGCTACAGATTTCTGAGGTTTTGCTTGTGAATCTTTCTATGGGAACAGTTGTCTGCTTTTGGCAAGATGCCCTGTTGGGATCTTGGGTTGGATCATGCAATATGTGGCGCAGCAGCGATGCAAGCAAGGAAGGGAGCACAGTAAGTCTCACGATTTATCTATCTTGGACTCTGAATAGAGTTAATTCTTGACACAGGCTTCTTCTCTAATAGCCCTGGCAGAGCATTTTTTTGGGATTCCTGGAAAAAGTGTTTGTTTGCATCCTGTTTATATAAAATTGTGGGGGCTATACTTTCTGTGTTCAATAGCTATCAGGCCTGTAGCCTAACTTAAGGTGAGGCTAGATACAGAAAGACTGTGATATTTTACCAGATGCATTAGAAGAGTAGCAGTAACTCCAGGAGTAGGGTGCTTCAATATAGTACTTGTTAGGGACAAATGCATTTCATTGAGCTTACTTGCAAGGTTTTCTCTGCCTAGCAAACATGTTCTGAAACACAGCTGGTATATATTAAAGCCCAGATCAACTGACTGTAGTTGGACATGTGCCCACTGAGAATATGGCGTTCTTCAACTGCATATCACAGGCACAGGAGGAATCAAGCTCAAGTGCTGTGAATACACATCTTGCTGCATGGATGTCAACAGGGCTCCACACTGACTCTCTGGAGACATGCCGTGTAGCTGTTGTACCTGCTGATAAGATGAGAAGGCAGGGTGTGGATAACAGCGCACGCGTACTAATTATGCCACAGTTATTAGCTGGTAAACGTTGGCAAGCTCCTCCAAACTGCTGTTTCAACATGCTGTTTTAGCTCTGTGCCTCCCTGCCAGCATGTGGTCCGTGCTGGATTGGTAGGTTGTAGGAGCTCTTGAAAGGACACAGATTGGGGTTGCGAGTGATATGGGGAGATTGGGTCAGCACAGTTTTAACCATGTTATATTTCTGGAGGTTTAAGTGCCTCAGATGTAAAATGTTTCTGCCTAACTGCTGTTTAGTAAGGACTTGCATCACTTCCCATGTCTCATACCCATAAACTGGGTATGAGACCTCTATAATACAGTATAACCTGTTTAACAAAGTAGGTCAGACATGTTTACTAGGTTTTATACTATCGTGAATACACAGGGCAAGTCAATATTGTTTTCTTTGGTATGAAGGAAAATTTGTCACAGATGCATAACTATTTTTAAACTAGTTTGTGAATTTTTCTCAGACTGCTTTTTCCCATTCGGATTCTAGTTCTGGTTCCAGTTACCTTGTAGCTACCTCCTTAGACAAGATATTCAGAAATCAAAAGTACTAATACTTTCCATGGAATCTTTTTTCAAAGGAGGGGAGAGAAAAGAAGGGGAGAAAGAGATAGTTCACATCTTCACTGTTGCATATTTGGTGCTGTTCATCATTCTTACAAGATCATCTATTTGAATATGAATTCATGTTGTAAAATTAACGCATTAAAGGTCTGCATCAATCATATTGAAAAGCTAGCAAAAATGAAATATAACATTCATTTTATCCCAGTTTATAAAGAAAAATGTCTTCCAAGAAGAAGCAGATTACATTTTTATATAAACAAACGTCCAGACTTAAGTGAATTACCTGGATATTTGAGAGATTGACTATCAAAAAATTTCAGGTACTTAATGAATTCCTTGTAGCATAATCTGCCAAATGCCTTCCGTAACAGTTATCTGAAAATATTTCATAACTTTTCAGCTTAACTTAAAGGAAATTTATTATCCACCTCTGATTTAATCCTAGTTTGAAAAAGAACAGGGTTCACAGCTCAAGCTTTTAAATTCACGAGGGAATGACTCTGCTGTGAGCCAAAGGAGCTAATTATTAAACATTTATACAGCCTTCTTCTCACAAACAGAATATCTGATTGCTCAGATTGCTGGTTAATGCACATTGGTGAGTGGAATGGTGTCCACATATCTCTTTCTTCAAAACCTAAGTCCTGAAACAAAGATCCTGTGAACTCTCTGGCAAGTCAGGAGGCAGTGTGAGATTGGGAGATGAAATAAACAGCTTTGGTATGAGGTCCAGCTTGGACAGGATCTAGCAGGAAAGGATGGAGGTTCAGGTAGAATAGACTTAGATGGGAAGGAGTTGGATACAGCCAGTGTTTTACAAGCCGGTTCATTCCTTTCTGATGCTTATGTTGCCATCAATATAAATTTGATGTTTCACTCATTTGTGACCAAGTGAATTAGGTGTTCGCTAACAAATGGGAAGTTAGTGATAGTGCTCAGACTTTAATGACTCTAGAATAATTGAGATTAAAATACTTTTTATACACATCTGAAACAAATATGGCTTTCATACTTAACCTTCTCCAGTCATAAGTGTTTGTTTCGTCTTTCAATCATTTGTTTAGATTAACACATGCATTCCTTAAATAAATGTTCTATCTTTATATCTATTTTAAACAACAGCATAGAAAAATGCTGTAGATAGAAAAAAAAGCATAATGGGTAAATATTTGCTAGTAGTTTGAGTTTTGTTGTTATTTTGTGAGGGAAAAGTATAAACTCCATTGAAAAGTCAAAGGGGGTAAGCAAGTTGATGATTGTTAAATGTTACCTTTTTTTAATGATGTTACTGTCTACTTTGCAAATATGGAAGTTTAGATGGGGCTGATCAGAGCTTGCAAAATGATGTTTAGGACCGATATAGTATCTGTGCTTGATTCTGTACCCTGATACTGTCAATGAAGGAAATTGAAAGACATCTCTGAGAGAACAAACAGGTAGTGGGTTTAAATTCACAAGGGGAGTTATGCAGAGAAGAGATGGTGATAGAAGTTGAATGAAATGAAAGTCATAAGATGATGCAATGAAAAAGTCATAAGACTTCTCCTGTTTCGTGTTAGCTTTATAAATTTCCAAGACATTTTGCAAATTTATTAGAAAAGTGCACATTTTGACCTAGTTGGTCATCCTCCCACAGAACCAGAATATGTTGCTTATCACAACTTATGTCAGACTCCTGGCTACAGCTGTATGAATATTAGTTATTCCTTTGGGAAAAATGCAAATATCTATTTTGCAAGAATGAATAAATATATAACAAATTAGTTTGCTGCAGTTCAGTATAAAGTATGCTTTAAATTAATCTTTAGAAAGTAAAATGCTCTCTATTATTGTAGGTAACAGCTTGTCTAAACTGTCCAGAATGACAAATGAATGAGATAACAGAAATGCCTATCACTTCTTCATTGTGCTCGGCATAAAAGGCTTTTTTCCTCCCCTGAAACCCACAGTAGCAACATATTTGATTTGAATGTTAATGTTTCACTCTGAAATTATTAATTTAAATATAAATTTTAATCATTTGATATTGTATGGGACTGTACAGAGAAAAATCGTGAAGTATAAAACATATTGAGTAGCATCAGCCTAATAAATTATGTAATAAGACACCAGAAAAAATAAATATGTTTACTCTTCATTTCAAATTTATGCCACATTTACCTGTATGATACTGAAAATAGCTACATAACATGCTGGTCATATTTATCTCTAGGTTACAAAATTATAGGCAATTATCCATTATAGTTCATTTATATTTGTGCACCAAACCTCCACAACAATTAATATGGAGATATAGTAATTTAATGGAGGTTGTAGAACATCATGAAACACAAACTGAAGATAAATTGGTAAAAAGGATTCTGAGAAGCTGATATCCATGCATTTTAAGAGTGTTTAGGCAGTCTGGGGTTGAGCTTCTTAAGAAGTAGTGCATAGTAATTACTTCTGCATAGTTGCTTGTGCGTTGTTCTTGTGCGCTCAGGGGATGAATCAACCATGTTTCAAGAATGCTTATTTTTGATGGTATTTCTGGATTTTTCTACAGATATTTGTGTATCATAAGAGCTTTGCCACCTTTTTTCTGCAGGTATGATTTCAGGATATTCTCAAGAAAGCCACTAAAGATCAAACTACATAAGCTTTGTGATTCAGTTTACAAAGAACTAATTTGTTGTAGTTTGAGAATATAAGAATAGAATCATAGAATAGTTAGGATTGGAAAGGACATTAAAATAGAATCATAGAATAGTTAGGGTTGGAAAGGACCTTAAGATCATCTAGTTCCAACGCCCCTGACATGGGCAGGGACAACTCCCACTAAACTATGCCATCCAAGGCTCTGTCCAGCCTGGCCTTGACCACTGCCAGGAATGGAGCATTCACAACCTCCCTGGGCAACCCATTCAAGTGCCTCACCACCCTTACAGTAAAGAATTTCTTCCTTATATCCAAACTAAACTTCCTCTGTTTAAGTTTGAACCCATTACCCCTTGTCCTATCACTACATTCCCTAAAGAAGGGACCCTCCCCAGCATTCCTGTAGGCCCCCTTCAGGTATTGGAAAGCTGCTATGAGGTCTCCACGCAGCCTTCTCTTCTGCAGGCTCAACAGCCCCAATTTTCTCAGCCTATCTTCATACGAGAGGTGCTCCAGTCCCCTGATCATCCTCGTGGCCCTCTTTTGGACTTGTTCCAACCGTTCCATGTCCTTTTTATGTTGAGGACACCATAACTGCACACAATACTCCAAGTGAGGTCTCACGAGAGCAGAGTAAAGGGGCAGGATCACCTCCCTCGACCTGCTGGTCACGCTCCTTTTGCTGCAGCCCAGGATACGGTTGGCTTTCTGGGCTGTGAGCACACACTGCCGGCTCATGTTCATTTTCTCATCAACCAACACCCCCAAGTCCTTTTCCACAGAGCTGCTCTGAATCTCTTCTCTGCCCAACCTGGAGCTGTACGTGGGATTGCTCCAACCCACGTGTAGGACCTTGCACTTGGCATGGTTAAACTTCCTCAGGTTGGCATCAGCCCACCTCACAAGGGTGTCAAGGTCCCTCTGGATAGCATTCCTTCCCTCCAACATATCAACCAAATTACACAGCTCTGTGTCATCGGCAAACTTGCTCAGGGCACACTCAATCCCACTGTCCATGTCACCCACAAAGATGTTGAACAAGACCGGTCCCAATACCGATCCCCAAGGGACACAACATGTCACTGGTCTCCAGCTGGACACTGAGCCATTGACCACAATTCCTTGCGTGCAGCCATCCAGCCAGTTCTTTATCCAGCGAGTGGTCCATTCATCAAATTGTTGTCTCCCCAACTTAGAGACAAGGATGTCATGTGGGACAGCGTCGCACGCTTTGCACAAGTCCAGGTAGATGACATCAACTGCTCTACCCCTGCCCATCAGTTCCATAGCCCCATCATGCTAGGCCACCAGATTGGTCAGGCAGGATTTCCCCTTAGTGAAGCCATGCTCGCAGTCACCAAGCACCTTGTTGTTTTTCATGTGCCTCAGCATGCCTTCCAGGAGAATCCGCTCCAAGATTTTGCCAGGCACAGAAGTGAGACTGTAATTCCCTGTGTCATCCATTTTCCCCTTCTTGAAAATGGGGATTATATTTCCCTTTTTCCAGTCGTCGGGAACTTCACCTGACTGCCATGATTTTTCAAATATGATAAGCAGTGGCTTAGCAACTTATTCACCACCTCCTTCACGACCCACAGATGGATTTCATCAAGTCCCATGCACTTGTGTACATTCAGGTTCCTAAGATGGTCTTGAACCAGATCCTCTCCTACAGTGGGGCTAGGGTCTTCATTCTCACAGTTCCCCGCGTCTGCCTTCCAAGACTTGGATGGGGTGGTTGGAGCATTTGCCAATGAAGACTGAGGCAAAGAAGTCATTAAGAACCTCAGCCTTCTCCAAATCCAGGGTAGCCAGTTCTCCTGATAGCTTCTGGAGGGGGCCCACATTATCCCTAGTCTGTCTTTTATTTGCAGTGTACCTATAGAATCCCTTCCTGTTATCCTTAACATCCCTAGCCAAGTTTAATTCTAAGTGGGCCTTAGCTTCCCTAACCTGGTCCCTAGCTTCCCGGACAACATCCCTGTACTATTCCCAGGCCGCCTGTCCTTGCTTCCACCTTTTATAAGCCTCTTTTTTGCCTTGAAGTTTCCTCAGCAGCTCCTTATCCATCCAAGGAGGTCTCTTGGCCCTCCTGCTAAACTTCCTTCTAGTTGGGATTCAGTACTCCTGAGCTTGGAGCAGGTGATCCTTGAATATCAACCAACAGTCTTGGGCCCCCCTGCCCTCTAGGGCTATATCCCATGGAACCTTACTGAGCAGGTTCCTGAAGAGGCCAAAGTCTGCTCTCTTGAAGTCCAGGGCAGTGAGCTTGCTGCACGCTCTTCTCACTGTCCTGAGGTCTCAAACTCGACCATCTCATGATCGTTGCAATCAAGGCTGCCCTGGAGCATCACATTTCACACCAGCCCTTCCCTGTTGGTGAGGACAAGGTCAAGCATGGCACCTTTCCCTGTCAGCTCCTCTATTACTTGCAGAAGGAAGCTGTCCTGCACACAATCAAGGAACCTTCTGGATTGCTTGTGCCGTCCCGTACTGTCCCTCCAACAGATATCAGGGTGGTTGATGTCACCCATGAGAACAAGGGCCTGCGAGCGTGAGGCTGTTCCTATCTGTCTATAGAGTGCTTCATCCACCAACTCCCCTTGGTCAGGCTGTCTGTAACAGATCCCCAAAATAATGTCTCCCATCGCTGTTCTCCGTTTAACCCTGACCCACAAACTCTCTGTCGACTGCTCACCTGTCCCCAGACAGAGTTCCATACTCTCCAGCCTATCCCTAACATAAATAGCAACTCCCCCTCCCTGTCTGCTGGGCCTATCTTTTCTAAAGAGCCTGTAACATTCCATTCCAACACTCCAGTCATTGGAGCCTTCCCACCATGTTTCTGTGATGCCTATAATATCATACCCCCGTAGACGTGCACACATCTCTAATTCCTCTTGTTTGTTCCCTATGCTATGTGCATTTGTATAGAGGCATCTGATCTGAGCTCCAAATGAAGCTGGCTCATTGGCTGGAGCAGCTGGAATATCTCTACATTGCTCCGAGCATTTATTATAGGTGCTGGCAACCGACTGGGTGTGTTGGGATGGAATGATGCCCCCCTCCCCCAGCACATCTAGTTTAAAGCATGCTTGATCAGTCTGGCAAGCCTCCTACCAAGGCCGCTTTTCCCCTTCGTCAGACCAGCTCCACCAGCCCCCAGTAGACCTGGCCTACTAAGTTGAGTCCAATGTTCTACATACACAAACCCCTGACTATGGCACCACCCTTCTAACCATTTATTAACCTGGCCAATCCTTCTAACTTTTTTAAGGTCCTCCCCTGTATCCTGGAGAATTGACGAAAAGACAATCTGCGCTCCAGAGCCCCTAACCACCTCTCCCAGAGCTCTGTAGTCCTTCTTTATGGTCTCCGGGCTACTGCTATCTAGATCAGTAGTTCCCACATGGATCACTAGAAGTGGGTAATAGTGAGACTTACTAGAGCAGGCAGCCTCTCTACAACATCCCTGATCCAAGCCCCTGGTGAGACACACACCTCCCTTGAGCCTGGGTCAGGCCGACAGATGGTGCCTCTGTTCCTTTCAGAGGAGAGTCCCCTACTACTATGGCCCGCTGCTTTTCCCCGGCAGCACCAGTAGTGATCTTCTTTACCAGTTCATCAGCTGGTTGTTCCTGGTGTGAATATGTTTCCTCATTAGCCCCCTGCAGGACAGCAAAGCAATTCTGGGTGGAGACAACAGATTTAAAAGAAAGCCCCTTGCTTTTAATTATCCTCTTCTTCCTTTCTTTGTTGCTTGTTTTTTATTTTTTTTTCTTGTTACTGTTTCCTAGCTTCCTGAGTTAGTGGCCTCCTTTCCTCCATGAGCTACAGGGGACGCTTGAGGCCCCTGCACAGTTTGGGCCTGGAGCAAGCAGTTCTGCTTCCTCTCATCAGCCGGCAGTGTGCACTTGCAGCCCAGAAAGCCAACCGTATCACTGGCTGCAGCAAAAGGAGCGTGACCAGCAGGTCGAGGGAGGTGATCCTGCCCCTTTACTCTGCTCTCGTGAGACCTCACTTGGAGTATTGTGTGCAGTTATGGTGTCCTCAACATAAAAAGGACATGGAACTGTTGGAACAAGTCCAAAGGAGGGCCACGAGGATGATCAGGGGACTGGAGCACCTCCCATATGAAGATAGGCTGAGAAAGTTGGGGCTATTCAGCCTGGAGAACAGAAGGCTGCGTGGAGACCTCATAGCAGCCTTCCAGTATCTGAAGGGGGCCTATAAGGATGCTGGGGATGGACTCTTCATTAGGGGCTGTAGTGATAGGACAAGGGTTCAAACTTAAACAGGGGAAGTTTAGATTGGATATGAGGAAGAAATTCTTTACTGTAAGGGAGGTGAGGCACTTGAATGGGTTGCCCAGGGAAGTTGTGAATGCTCCATCCCTGGCAGTGTTCAGGGCTGGGTTGGACAGAGCCTTGGGTGACATGGTTTAGTGGGAGTTGTCCTTGCCTAATGCAGGGGTGTTGGAACTAGATGATCATAAGGTCCTTTCCAACCCTAACTATTCTATGATTCTATGATCTTCCCTGACATCTTTCATCCTATTGGCTGCATCCTGCAGCTCAGCCACTTGCTGCAGGAGGACCTCCACCTGGGCGCACCGAGTGCAGCCATGCCCATTGTGCACCCTCGCCTCACAAGACCACTGCATGCGCTCTCTACACCCCGAGCTCTGCACTGCAGCCTCCCCTCTCATCAGCTGTATCTGGATGATTACACTGGCCACCACCAGGGCAGCCAGAGAAGAGCTCCCAGACCGAGCCCTGGTCGTAATGCAAGTGCTCACCATCCCACCTGCCTGCCCGTGCAAACTGCCTCGAACCTGCCCTGTTCGCTGTGCTCCCTGGGGCAGGTTTTTACCCAGTCAGGGCTGGTGCCATCCCTCCTGGTGCCGCCGCTGTGAGTCAGCTGCTCACGTCTGCTGAGCTGCCGGCTCCTGGGCACGTCCTGTCGAGGACTTGAGGCTCCCTGGGTGTCTCTTGCCGCTCTGAGTTGAGGCTCCTGGACACTGAGCTTCCCTCCACTCAGGTGTTGAAGGCGTCTTCTCTCAAAGCTACTCATCTCAGCAATTCGATATATAATTCAATAAATAGATATTGTTATAAAGGAACACTTTAAATCAACTCAAAAGCTAACATTCTTAAAAGTGCTTTGACTAATTATCCAGAAGCCATCAGGAATTTGGAAACATTAGCAGGAAAAAAGTAACAAACCTCTGTTTGGCTTTTTTCCTACTGCCTCTCTGGAGATAATTGATACATGATGATTTATTTAAAATTTATTTTTCCTCAGGCTGCATGTTGGCAAGGTATGTTGAGATCTGTCAGATGTTACATTTGTGAATGCGAAACATACTTGTTTATATGGTGGCTGATGGCTAGAAGATTAGTGTAAGAAAACCTGACAGTAAAGTGCTTCCTTTAAAGTGATGATTCACATGGTAATTCTTTTTCATTTAAAAATGGGTTCTGCACCTAAGATGGATGACCACAGTCATTTCACAATCCTACTAGCCCTCTAAACTTATTGTTGAATTTAAAGGATAACAATAAGCACCTATCAGACCAAAACTGATTAGTCAGTACACATCTAGATATAATGTGGGCTGCGCATGAAAAAGCAGTCTTTGGTTGTTATTCCATGTGGAAGTTCATATTATATTTTGTAAAGATATTATACCCATTTTTTCATTCCATTACATAGATTTAGGTGCTTAATCCAAAATCTGGATATATACAGGAGTAACATTCTGTTTTCAAGGAATCCTCTTGAAGATGGAGAGTTTGTGGTCATTTTATGTGAGATGCTGCTTTCGTAATAATTCTAGGTTCAAAAACTTTTGAGTATTTCAGGTGTTATTGACTATGTTAATAGTTTACATGTAAAAATAAGGTCCAAAAATAAGATGCTTGAATTATGGGTAGAAATATGAGGCCTAGTCATGTTTTTATTATGTGTAGAAGTACAGGGTTGACTCGTGGTTTTATTGAAGTCGTCAGTAAATTTTATTTCATATTAGCTAGAGAAGACCAAACCAAAGAGAATGCAAACTCGATCTTGTCCTGTCCTGGGCACTGATAGAGGGGCTGAAGTGCTCCAGCTAGCTATCATCTCAGTTTCTGCCCCTTGTCCCTTAAGGATAGAGCAGAGAGGGGGTAGTCAGCAGAGTCTTTTTTCCTTTTCCCTAGGAAATTCTATAACTGAGTAATTCAGGCAATTTTAAGTACTTTTCAAGTCCAGCATCTTAAAAAAGTCTCTGTGTTGAGATACAAATGCTCATAGATACAGTCACATTTAAATGCCATGCCTAAAAATCCCCGGGGGGGGGGGGGGGGGGGTATGCAAATGAGGTTTCTTTCTCTCCAGCATAATTGAATACTTCCTTTTCTTTTGACAGTGAATATCATGTTTTATTGTTGGCAATTCCTGGCTTTATGAGTTAGTGTGCAGTTATAATTCATGCATATGTATTTACAAAAATGAATGACTGAGTGGTTTCCTGGGATTTTTACTCACTTCGTGGTCTGAGCACCAATAAATATAAAAAATAAAGAAAACCACATTTAATAATAATTTCCATAAGACTTCTCAAAAATAACAAGCCATGCATTAACATGCTGAAAAAATATTTAGGACAGACTATAAATGCCTCTATTTCAATGCTTTTCCAAAAAGAACTTTGCAAAATGAACAAATTTATCTAAGTTGATGGATAATATTTCATAAAATCAGCAATTCTCCTTGCCAAAGGATACAAGCCAAATTTTTTAACTGAAATATTGTGCAATAATAAAACTGTAGAAAGAAATTAGTGCCATGTTAGTATACATAGGCTAAAGTTAAAATAGGGGAAACGTTTAGGAGCGTGCTAGGAATAAAAATCCAGAATGAAGCAACAGCCAGAGAGCTTTTGCTTGATGTAGCTGCAGCAACACCAGGCAAACCAAAATGTTCTAAAGATTAAAGGCCCTGTTTTTTCTGAAGTCAGTAACTACGCTTTCTCTGATAGCAACTTGACTAGATTGCTTTACTGGTTCTTACATTTATTTCTCTTCGTAAAATTGCCAGCCAGTTAGTTTATCATCACAAAAGGCAAATTTTTCCACTCTTCCCTTGTTTCTTTCTGAATTTTCCTATTTTCTCCTCTTCCTTTGTCATAATTGCAGTGCTCTGATTTTGCCAGACAGTTCCATTACAAGATAAACCTTGATCTCATCAGTGTTCATATTGTTCCGGAAAAAGTGTCTTTTTGATGCATTTCACGTTGTGTGCATGGAAAAGTTAATGCTGAAGATATGACAGTGTGCACAGTGACTGTTGTCTTGTTTATGGAGAATCTCCCTGAAATTTTTTTTTTGGGAAAACCTATCTAAAATGAAATCTTGGTCCGAATTTAATAATTTCTAACTGACTTTCTGCATTACAGCATTTTAGAAGCAATCTGCAGTAGTTCTATGCCTTGTTCACATTAGGGCAGAGTTATGTCCTCTCCTCTCTCCCCTACCCCCAATATTTAACCATGAAACTAAGAGTTTCAAAAAGACTTGTTAGTAGGATGGAGGGCACCATGACGAAAATAATGGCTCCATGAAAATAATTTACCCTTACATAAAGAAAATGTAAATGCATGAACAAAAATTAAACTTCCAGCTGGAATGATCCAGAACTACATTAGTAGAAGTTTTGTAATATTCCTTTCCTCTCCAAGCATTTTGATTTTTGAAAGTACTTATTGTTGGTACAAATCTAACTTTAAAAATCAAAATTATTTGTGTGCCAGAGCCACAAGCTTGCCAATGATTTCTGAATCAAGTCCAAGAGTTAATCCTAACTTTAATATTTCTAATTAATTAATCTTGGCTGTAACAATTGTAACCTGCAAAGGATGAGAATGCTGTGGTGTTCATCTGCTTGTAAATAAATCCATTTTTACATCAGAAGTATCCTTAAACCTGGTGTGTTAAAGTTACTAATGCTTTAAATTGTGTCTAAATAGAAATCATTCTAAAGGAGCCATTTAATTCTCCAAGTAAACTTAAACCCCCAAACTGTGTTTAAGAGGAAGAATTAACTCAGAACACTTACAATTTTACAAAAGCCCATTTTAAGCTATTTTTCGATAGTAAGTTTAATAGAATTTTGAGTCAAAACAGATTATGTACTTGATACAAAGTGCATTGGAGCTGTACGAACTCTGATAACTTCAGTTTACCTTTCAGTGCTATAGCCAAGCTGGTGATGAATTGGCAAGGTTAATTCACAGAAAGACATGCTTATTTTTGGTAGGCAGTGAACGCAAACCAACCAAACAGAGGACACTTGTCTGTGCCTCCAGTCATAGCTTTAAAACTTGCGGACTCTCTAGCTCTTACTTGGTTTCCATAGGCAAGTCCCAAGGACACCTGGGAGGATGTCAGGCAGTCCTGCAAATAGTAGAAAAGACTTTTTATCAAACTCACGCAAGCTGTACTGTTCAGGACATGTTTGATGACTAGAAGGACATAATTTTACTAAATGACACTCCCATACACTGCAGTTTGACTAAGCTCACCTAAGTTCAATTGAACAGATCAAAATTGTCTGCTTCAACTTTTTTTAGTGTGAATACTAATACTGCAGCAAATAACATCCATTTTAAATTAACATTTTGCTATAAATTTCTCCCTTTTTCAGGCAAGGTTTTGAAATGTATAAATTCCTTTTACAGAGTAATTTTATGTATTTTTGTTTTGATTGGAAACCAAACCAAATTGTAAAATGTCAAAGGCCGTCAATGATGGAATTTGCAGGGTTTCACCATGCGGTCAGAGGACTAGAAAAGAAATGCAGGCATCCTCTAGAGCACTGAGAAAAGCAAAAAAAAAAAATGTTTGTCAAATGCATGAGTGGTTACTCTAAATATTAAAATTATTTATCTTAAAACAAATAAAAAAGAAACAATTGTGAATTACACTGAAGGAGTTGTATTATAAAGACATTCTAAACAAAATTTACAGTGCAATGTAATCAATTGAATCTGTTTATTGACTTCAGTGGATATTGGATAAAGCTTTTTCTCAATGAAACTGCAGAAAATATGTCAGGACTGGTGGAACCAAAATAACAAATCATTATAATAAAACTGTTTAAAAGAAGAAAAATCATTGCTGATTTATTCAGATTCTTTATGAGTAACTGAAATTTTCTTCAGTGACTATCTGATAAATGTATAAAACCATTAAGCTAATAAAAGTCCTACATAATAAATGCAGAATAATAATTACAGCCAGATGCATTAAATTAATTAAATCTCTCCTGAATCAATTTATGTTATAATGACTCTAGTCATGTGATTAGGGTCTCTTAAAACAATATTTTATCAAACCATCTGCAGTAGAGTCAGGCAAATGTTTCATCTTTAATTTTGTTCTTAAAAGTTATGACAAAGAGTGATTCTTCGCATGGTCGGTTTGTTTTCTGTGCTTTGAGTCAGATCTACATGTTTTATCACCACACTTTACCAAGTACCTTCTTTCTTGGAGTGCCTGACTATGGAGACAGTGAAGAGGTGAGATATGCTGGATAATGTTATGTCATGTCACTGTGGGCTTTCTGCTTGACACAAGCTCTTTAAAATGTTTTAAAGGGCATGCTGGCCTAAAAGAAGTTAATGGCAAATCCCTCCTAGATCCCAACAAGGCAAAAAAACAACTTAGCAAATTTTTCTGGCAGGTAGGAGTCTTTCACATCACTTATGGCTTGTGGCAAAGGAAGTCAGTTTTGGCACAGTCTGGGCCCATGTTTGTATTAATGCAGTAACACTTTAATTCATTTTTAGGAAATTAATTGTTTTATTAGTTAATGTCTTCTTTAAACTTTTGCAGTGATGCAGTTGTAGGAGAGAGAGGTAACTAGACAGGTGTACAGGAGAGAGTTTTTTTAGAAGTATAATACTGGTAAACATTCTTTGTGCTTTGTTGCTTAAATACTGTTTATTAGAAATTTTACATTTTAGGTCAAGCAGAACCTTGATTTTCCTCTTGTGATTGTTGAATGTTTGTTTCTCTAATGAATATACTGTACTTTGTATAGTATACCCATGCACATGCGTAACTGAATATGTCAGGATACAAAATAAAAGGATCTGCTTGTAGTCAGGTAGAAGTCAAAGTATGTAACCCATGAGATCAACTTCTTATAAAAGCATATAATCTAAGCTAATGTGTCATGATCAGTTTATGTCCTCAGACAACATGTAAGGTAGTACACCATGAAGCATCAGAATACTGATTACTTGCTGCAGAAAATACCTTTGTTTTTTTCTAGGTTAGAGGAGCACAGGAGTGTGGGATGCTCATGTAGTCCCATCCAATGCAAGTCTTTCCCATATTCTTCTTATCTTGTGTGTCACCACATACATTTGTAAAAAGTTTTATTTTGCTTATGGACCAATTGCTAGAATTGATTATGGACTAGTGGACACTCCTGGAATGTACAGATCAACAGAAGTGCCTCCATGCCTCTTCTCTGAATGTGTACTTATATTTAGAGATGCCTCCCTGCATTGTGCTTTTGTGCTTCCAGGTCCACCTATTCTCTTTTGTTGTGGTAACCTGTTACAGTATATTTCACAAAGATATCACTTAACCATGATAGTTGATCAATATTTGTTCTGGAATCCATTTTATTCCTGCATCTGCTGGGAGAGGTTCAGCAACATCAAAGTTGAGATTTCAGTCTCCTGTTAAATGCATTTTGCTCTTTTCAATCAGGAAATCTTTACTGATTCTTAAAGCTATGAAATCAAGATAAATTTCTAAACAAGGGTTTTTCAGAAATCGCACATAGGTGTATCAATATGCACTTAGAAAATATTGGCTGGAAGAATTGCACTCAATGGTCTTTTTGCAGACTCCCTGAAGAGAAGGGGTTTTATTTAGCAAACGCTCTAGAAATGCTTAACTGAGCCCTGCCTGCCAAGCCGTTTTATCCACTCGAGTAGAGCAATTGAGCACGAATAGAAATTTCAAGGCTGTTACGGGAGAAAGGACAGCAGAGGCAGTAAGAGATCATATGTGAAGAGCTGACATGGTATTCTTTAATATACATAAAAACGATGAATAACTATTTTGAGAGACCTTTCTGTAAATTTCTATTTGTTCGTCATGAAGGAAAAAGAAATGCCAAATAACGTCCACAGCAGGTAGAAGCAAATGTGATAATGAGAAATGCTGATGTAAAAATTGCATGGCTTTTGTTGAATTTCTACTGCACATGATATTAAAAGTAATTTATTCACATTTTTTCATTACATAATGATAATGATGTCATCTGTAGACCATAATTAATATATAATGAGAAGATTCCTGCGGTTAAAATGCATTATAAGCTATCAGAGATGGAAACAAACACAGCAGGAGTTTTACTTTTTTTTTCTCTTTATTTTTTTTTTTCTAAGTCCAAGCAGAGATTCTGCTTTCTAGGTACATTTTCTCACTGTTTCAAAATTTCCACAGCTGGTAATACTGCAGTGAGAAGAAGCATTTTTCATAAACACAAAGCATATTACATTGATGAGAGAGCAAACTTTGCATTTACAGAGTCAGTCTTTTCAAACAAGCTGCTGTAAATAAAGAAATGCACATGCAGAAGTAGAAGGATACTTTTATTTTTATCAGTTTATAAAAGCATAATTGGAATAATATGCTATTCTTCGTGTACTTATACATACCCAGTGTTAAGTAAGTGTTATTTTTCAATGTCTTCATGAAACAGTGGCATGAATACTTTAAAAGTCCTGGTTCCTAAGGTAATTTTTATTTCCTACTAATGTTTGATTTATATGACATATTTGGTCATGTGGCTATTTGACAGCAACATTTGAATTTAGAGTCCTTTGCTTATCCATTTCATAAATATACTCTGATTGGCTATCTCTTTATAACTGAGGCAGGTTACTCTTTGCTTCTCTTCACTTCTTAATGCTGCACATGGATTTCTGTCAGAATGTTTGCTTCTGACTTTACTGACTGTCAGAAATAATGTCACTGTCTCATATTTATTCAGGTGCAAATAGAAGCTGCACTTTGCCATATGAATACCAAGGGATAAATCTACTGTCTTAGACCTTTTAAGTAGAATAAACAGAGCAAGATACATACAGATGCATAAGCAAACGTTGTGTTCAGTCAAACCTAAATAAATTCTGTTTCACTACTTCACAGTTTTGGTAGACATTCCTCTAAGTATTCAGAAAAAAATCCCATAGACACAATTGGGTTTGTTATCAAGTGAGTGAAAAGTATACGCATTCATAGAGCAATTATTACATTTTAAGTAATACATACAGAATTGTAAAATCAAATTTACGCTTTAAATTGAGTCAGTATTTTAATGAATGAATGATTCCGTTGAATTCTCTCCTTCTAGGTCAGCTTCCTCTATTAGAACTCCATGGGCATATGCCTTCTTGTGTTGAACGCTTCTGTTCAAGAAATTGGATAGTTTTTCTTTTGGTTCACTGGAAAAGAATCACTCCTCTACCCTGCTTTTGAAGTTCTCAGGTAAATGATGCAAAAGATATTGACATGGGATAGGTATGAATATGGTTTGAGTCTAAGTCTAAGAAAATTCAATAAAATGTTGTGATGGTTTTGTTTGTAAACAAAACTATTTCAGGTGCTTTGATAGTAAACACTTTTTTTTTTTTTGAAACTCATATGTCTGTAATACTTAAAAAAAGAAAAACAAACAGAAATGTAAGTAATTAATGACTAAACTGTACAAAACTTAAAATGTGACGCGAAATTCTGCATCTACTCTCTTCTCCTGCTCTCCCTCTTTTCCTATAGCCTGTCACTCTTGCCTAGTGCAGCTGAGCCCTGCTGCCAAGAAGGCCTTTCCTATCAACTATCAGTTTCCTTTGACCTTACCTGCTTTTGCTAAGAGAAGGCCCCAGGCCAGGAAATGTGAAACGATGGGAATCAGTGCTAGAATTGTGTATGTCTGTGGCTCAGATTCCCTGATTTATAACAAAGACAGAAGGAAAACTGTCTTTTCATTTTTTTTGTAAGAGAACAGTCCTGAACACAGTACAAAGAAATTACTCTTGCTTAACATTCTTTCACAAGTTTGATTCCATCATTTAGAAAATTAAAATTGGTTCCCCCCACCCGCTCTGCTGTCTCCTTATGTGAAGACTAAAAGTGCATCTGTTTTGACATTGTTTTTTCATTATTCTCATCATCAGAGTACAGCATGATGTGGATTTTAAGAGGTATAAAAGTGCTTTGAATATTGAATGCCTTTTTTAAAAGCATGAGATCTGTAGATTTCTATCAAAATGATGATGAAGTGTTAGCCAAAATTGACCACTCTGTAGATGTATCTTCCTCCTCTCTTGGAAATGGTGCCTCTTGCTATGTTCTAGACTTAGCACAATATGCCAGTACATTGGGATCAGTATTGGTGACTTTTTCTCTGGATACTCTAGCATACGTCACAACTGTCTGACATGCCCAGGTTTGTTACCTCAAGAGTCAGCTTTCTGATGCTATGCTAGTATTTAAATATCTACATGTTATATTTAAATGCCATGCAATGATTTCTTAATGAAACTTTTTTGTAATAATGGCACATTACTTTGATATCAGACAAATCT
The DNA here is from genome assembly GCA_039720435.1 of Amazona ochrocephala. Taxonomy (NCBI): domain Eukaryota; kingdom Metazoa; phylum Chordata; class Aves; order Psittaciformes; family Psittacidae; genus Amazona; species Amazona ochrocephala. Next base: position 73,504,174 of record CM077879.1, read on the forward strand.
AAAAAAATTATTTTTTCATGAATCAGGCTCTCATATGTTTCAGAAAAACTGAGTGAAATTAAAACCTACCATATGAAATAAACTCAGTGCAGCACCAGAACAGTGTTTTCTTTTTCCTTTTCTTTTCTTTTTTTCTTAATGTTCCATGTACTTACGCACACCACTAAGAAGTGTTTTCTTTCTTGACTTGCTGATGATACAAGAAAATCTATATCTGCATCTGGAACCTATCGGTAATCTTCCCAGGCCAGTTTGCCTGAGAATCCCTCTGACATCTTTCAAAGGACTGGTTATAGCAGCTGTAGAGACAGCACTGTAATGCTGTGCAGCAGGAAAGGAAAGATTAGGAGCTCAGATAATTGGCCCTGGGATTTTGAGATCTCTGTTGTCCCCAGTGCCATTACCCACCTGGTGCATAAGGCTAATAAAATAGATTATTGTCTTACATTGTTTGAAATGTTATTAATTTTTCAATTGCTAACTTCTGGAAATATGTTAAATTTACTATTTTAACTTTTCTACAGTTACTTAATTTCTCCTCATGAAAGATCTAAAAAAAATCAAAAATGTTACTGTGAATATTTGCTTTTGTACCAAGCTCTTTAAAATATCAGGATAGGTGTTTAACAAGACTTTGCTCACCCATATCTAATATTTTGAGCATTCCTGTATCATGTGAGATGCTTTTGGAGTAGAATGAAGAAAATCAAATTGTTAAATTCACTATTTAGCATTGGAATAATAGTGGGTAATGTGCAGGAGAAAACATTTCAATTCTGTGTTTTGAAGTTGCAGAAGTACAGCTTCAGAGCAAAATCTTTTTTTTTCTTTTTTTTTTTTTTATGTTGTTTGAAGAGTCCCTGTGGTGCTTTTGCCAAGTAATTTTCCACAAGATAAATTTGTATTTCTTAGTTTGAGCATAACGTTATTTAAAGTTATCCCAGCCTGAGTGCTGCTGAAGTTTAGAAGAATAAAGTAAAACTGAGGAGGGTGGAGGGGGCACAGGATATGCTCACAAAGTGAACTAAGCAAGTTCTGAAGTTCTGAGCATCTTTGGTTATAGTAAAAACAAGAAAAAATAAAAACCAACTTAATACTCATCTGTTTTTTAGGAAAGCAGGTATATATAGTTTCTGTTTGGACTTGGGTCTTTTCCAACTTCCATCTTGGAGTCCCTGAAAATCCAATTGTTTATTGGAAGTAATCTTCTCTAATGAAATGCAACATTGCAGGTTTCGCTAGAAAAGGGGTACTGTAAATGTGAGAATAAACATGCAAAACTGTAAGGAGAGAGATGCAGAACAGTGAACCAGCTCCATAGATCATTATAAATTACCACTTCTTTCACAGCTAAGTGCATTAAATAATACATTTGGAGAAGATAAAGGTTTTTGTATCTATTTTAAGTTAAAGATGAAGAAAGGATTGACACATTCAAGAAATGGAGCACAATGAGAATATGGCCATTATTAAATAGGCTATGATTAGGTCAGTTTCAAGGTTTATCAGCGTGAAAAGAAATCTCAATATGTATATGGTACTTCCTCATTTACATAGGTATTCAACTTATTTTTTTTTTTTTTTTTTTAGTTCTGTTATCCTTTGAATTGTGTATAGAGCTGACAGGATGGAAATGTTTACCTGAACCACACAAACCTTCCTGTCTGTACCTCAAAGAGTAAAAAGGTTTTGTCAAACAGACCATTAAATTCTGCAGAACTCCTGAAGCTGGAGCCTGTGTGACTCCATTATTCACACTTGCCCCACAGCAGGATAATTGGGACCTCATCAGTGCCCCTTAGGAGAGCAACTTCCCAACTGGAACCACTCAAAAACCCAGTATACATAACTGATAAAATCAGCGATAGCTGTCTTGTATGAATGCAAAGAGTCATGGTCTGAGTGTCCAACTATTCCTTTTTCCAGCCTAAAACCACAGGGACATTTATGGAGCAGATCACATAAGCATAAAAAATTTTGGCTCTAGTTGAAAATATGACACCCTTAAAGCCCCTTCTAATGACTTGCATGTAAAGATAGTTGATTATACAATGTTAGATTTATGCTATTATCCAGTTTACATTAAAAATCCAGAGTGATAATACAGTTTAGTAATGCTTTGACTTTGAAGCCTTTATTTAAACAGAATGAGAACAAATAACACGTAGACATTTCCCCATGATGTCCTTGTTTTACTGAAATAAATTAGCTCAGTAAGAAATTTAGAAGATCATCAATTTTAGGATATGGTAGTACCTACATTATCCCCTCTGTGAAGGGAGGGCATCTGAGCAGTTTTGCTGTTTACCAGAAGGCAGAGCTAATCCTATAGTCAGAGAATATGCTGGTTGGACATGAGCTGCTGGACATGACATTGGACTTGGATGTGCAGCCTGCCACACTGCCTTCCAGGCTTCTCACCCAGCAGCAGGTTCTGCAGCAGTGACGCATGGAAAGCAGACGCACAGGGCTGTCCTCCCACCAATCCCATGTTCCTCCTATAGGAAGCACAGGGGCATTGGCTGTTTATTTGTTTCTCTTACGCCATCAAGGAAACAAAACCATATTGCTCTCATTTGAATTTTTCTTTACATAATCATTTTCCACTTAGCAAACAAAAGTGCAGTGACATTTTGATGCAGTGTTATACTGTAAAAGATTTGCCTTTCTCAGCCTGTTCATGAGCCTGTCTTTTCCCACTCTGACACATAGCATAAAAAAAAAAAAAGTTAACATTCAAACAAAAAACATTTCACATTTGCATTACAAATCTATGCTAACTTTCAGGTACTATGCACCAGAGCCAGCATTTGAAATGTGAATCTCAAGTGAGTTGAATGACTGAAAAAAAAAACAAAACATCATCCATTATTTATTCTGTGTAGTCATTTACATTATGTTTTACAACAACATTCTTCTAATTCTTTAGCCTCTAATCTGAGTCACCCTACTTGTTGATAGTTAATATAGTAATTGTTAACATAAATACATTCTACAATCACTAAAGCATATGGATTTCCATCTGATTCACATACACACACTCAGAACTATTTATTAGTCACCCTCTATGTTCAAGTCACAGACAGAACAATGAAATGCAGAGAACAATGTGGTTAATGCATGTAGGCCTCAAAAAAGCTGAATGTATTAATCACAAGCTCTTACCAAAATATGAATGTTTTGTGTCATAGTCTTGTAACTACATTTTCTTGTTCTAGTATTATAAAAGCACAGGAAGAAAAATTATATAATAATATGAATGTGTCCATATATGTGAATGTCTGTGTATATGAGGAAGTGCTTTTGTCAACATTTCTCTAGCATTTTTGCCATTAATTTTTGCATGATCTGATGACAGAAAACATAGGTCTTCATTACCACTGCATTCATAAATGTGATGGCACTTGTATCTGATTTTGCAAATGGGCAGTCCATGCAACAGTTCAAATGGCAGTAGAGTGAAAAGGTAAGTGAATGCATTGCTTGCAGAGTCAAGACTGACCTATTAAATTTGCATGAGAAATCTGTGTAGAAAGAAAAATGTGGTAAGCACTATGCACTTTTCTCTTTCCAATTCCCAAGGAGATGCTGTCTTTCCTAGGTTAACAGCTCCAGCTGGGCATGAGTTGCCCAGAGACCAACATCAGTTTGAGATGGCAGAAAGTCTGAAGTGGATGAACTCTTTATTAGGATGCTATTGGGGAAAGAAAAAAAAAAAAAAAAAAAAAAGGTGTTCATAATGTAGGCTGTTTGGTACAAAGCTTTCTTTATACGTTTAGTCTTGGGTATTGATTAGAGTAGAACCCTGGAGGGATGATTACTATGTAAATAATAATAGCCAGATGAAACTTCACCACAGCTGCTTTATATGGAAAACACTCATTTCGTGATGATTACCAGCATGGTAGTAGTATAAAATAAATTATCATGAGTGGTTTAGCAAGAAAAATCTAAGTTAATAACATGCATAATAACAGAGAACATAATCTAGGAGAGTTGATGTGTTTCAGAAGGTCACACAGAGCTGCATTTCATTTATTTATGCAAGTATTATTGCTACATACAATGCTAATTAATAATCACATGAAGTAATAGGATTAAACTTGACAAAATTCAGACCAACTGAGTTTTAAGCCATATTAGTGGTGGCATTTCCCCATTAGATTTCTGACTGATGAAGCAGAAGGGTAGCATGAATTTGTAATTGTATACATATGTAATTATATCTGTACTCTTGGAGAGAATAAGGAGGCATTCTACAACAGGTCATTCCAAAAAAAGAAAAAAAAGGTGAAAACCAAAAGTGGGGCAGTGGATATTAGCAGTGCCTGTTGACCTTGTTGTTAAGAATTATGATGGGCTTCATTGAGAGTGAGAGAAACAGTCATTAAACCATGATCCGTGAAATCTCTTCAGCATATGTATATCTTTAACAAGAGATATGTTTAATACTTTAGGCATATGTGTCAAATTTAAACATCTGTTTAGCTCAATCCATCTGCAATATTTCACTAAAATTTGAAATTATAGTGGAAAAAAAGAGTAAAATACAACAAAACATGTATTCTTTTTTTTTTTTTAATGAGGTAAAGGATGAAGAAAGCATATGTGTTTGAAAGAATTGTGTTCAAGGAAATTAAAAGAGAAGCAGGATTTAACTGTTTATCAGTGTTAACTTATTTGCAAGTTGCTGAAAGTGAAAATAAAATGTGGAGGACAAAAATAAGAGGGATTTTTTTTTTTTTTAAATGGTGCTTGAAATAGATTAGCAAATACAGAGAGACGAAAAAGAGGAAAAGAAAACAGTTTTCCATCTACATCCAGCTACATATTATTGTGTTAGGAAAACTTTGCTTTCAAATGTTCTATTTTGTGAAAGATTTAATGTTCTTTTCCTTTTTTCATAACACTAACTTTTAATAGAATCTATACAAATAAAACTAAAATACTCAAGCTGATGGAACTAGAAGTAGTGAATGTATTTCTGGTAATTCTGTATTTCTGTCTGATTTTGATATGACTCCGACTGAAGTTGTCAGATTCCTCAGGTCCATTGCTACAAGGTGATGGCCAGTGCTGTGTCGTGATGATGATTCAGAAGAGCAGCACCACAATGAGTCTGGAACGAGAAACTGGCCAATAGTGGTTTTGAGAGAAAACCAGGAAATATCTGCATTCACCAAATTGCATCTCTAAGTTTTTGTCGTTTGCAGCTTTTTTTTTTAATTTGTTTTGCTTTGGTTTTACTTTTTTTTTTAAACAACATTGTCTGAATATTTGGGTGAGGAGAAGGGTTTTGCTTGGTGAAGAAGCAAAGTGTTTCAGATTCCTTTCTTCATTTTGTTTTCTAGTGAATCAGAGATATATGCATTATAAAAACTTATCATTTTTACCTAAGTCTCTTCTCAGGCATAGCATCTTCTAATGCACCAAGAAGGCCCTGACAAGAATTGTTTTCCTGAGTTCTTCTCTGCCTCATCTAATGTCCCTCTTTCAACGTCAAGATTCCCATTTTCAATCCGGTTTGAGCTTTCAATGTCATTATTTATTGTTTCATTACATTCCCTTACAGCTTTTGCAAAATACATTTTCAACATAGAAATTAAAAACATCTTTTGTTTGAGAGAGAAGGAAATCATTTAGATAAAGATTAAATGAAGGAAAATTACTTCAGACGTGGTGTTTAATAGGACACCATGCAGATGAGAGTAAATTTAAGAAGGACAAATTCAAATATTGTCTCCCAAATATGAAGTGTTTATATCATTTAGGTCAAAATTACACTGAATGTACTTTTAAATAGTTACCCTAGAATTGGTGGGGAGGGGAGGAAGAGAGAATGAACACACATGATTGGATACTTTTGATACTTTTGGAGAAAAAAATTTAAATCTTTTTCTCACTCACCAGACAAAATTTTGGTCAAACTCCTGCAATTACCTTTGCGATGTGTCTGATTTTGATTGCTGCCTTTCTAGAAGGAACTAAGTTAGGTGGATGCAGCTGATGTTTAGGACAGCGAGTTACTGTAATAACGGTGCTTAGAGCCAATGCATGGGAGAAATCTTGGAATTGGAAAACTTGTCTGATTGTTCGAGATGGAGAAATGACTAAAGACAGTTTCTAGCAGAAGCACTGAGCAAATTTATGTAATGCAGTGGGTGAAATATATGTTCAAAACAAGATGAAAATTACATATGCTTAGCCGACAAATATCAAAATCACTATTCAAACATCAATTGCTATGAAAGCCAAGATCACATTTGGATAATAAAGCATTAGGAGACCTTGAATGTGCCTTTCTGTAGCTACACATAGTAGTCTGCTTTTCACTGGCATTTATTTTGACATTTTATCCTGAATATTTTATTAGAAAAGTGTTTATTTTCTTTACAGTAAAATAAAAATGCATCACAAGTTCCTATGGGGATTGTGTCACCATTTTCCTCCTAATTTTTCTGACATGTTACCTTTCCAATATCACATTATTTTTAAAGGCATGATTTAGCATATACCTTTTATGAAACCAAAAGTCTGTGAATCTCCCTGTGGACTCAGAAACATAGAACAAAATAGCAGGGCTCTGTGCAATGTTACGAAATGTAATTTCTGTAAAGATGCTGCCATAGTTATAAACTATGATGATTTTTATTCATAATCTATGTGTACACACATGATATTTAATACTTCTGGTAAAAGTGTTTGAGAATTTGAAAATCAAGAGATATGTCAGTCTTCTTTTCAATTTATAAGTTCTTCCTCTATTAGATAAGGCAGACAGTTTCTATTTTGTCCTAGTTGAGAAAGCCTCAGTAATCCACGTTCACTAACAGAGAGAAATATATCTCATTAAGTCTTAATTTATGCGAATATATTGCATAGCTTTAGGAGATAGGACTAGGATTCATCAAAAGAAACTAGCAGAGAACATGTTCAGTACAAGGACCTAATTTTTCAAGTAATTAGTAATTAAGATGTGGAAGGTTTTGCTCAGAATACTGCGAGCATTAAGAGCCAACAAAGGTTTGAAACAAACCTGACAACTTCATAAAGGGAAAAGCCCAGTTAAGAGTCATTAAAAATTATAGAAGAACTTTCAAAAGTCTCAGAGAAGTCCCCTGAACTGTACCTTTTCACGGGATAAGAGAGTATTTGGTGGCTATATTGCACTTGTCTTGTCCTCATATTCTTTCCTAGGTAACCATGAGTAACAACTGCCAATGACAGGACACCAACTAGAATAACTTTTGATCAGAAGATGTGTTTTTCCTGTTAATTTCTTGGGCATAGCAAATTCTTAGCTCATAGAATCATAGACTCATAGAATAGCCAGGGTGAGAAAGGGCCTTCAGATCATCTAGTTCCAACCCTCCTGCCATGGGCAGGGAGACCACACACTAAACCGTGTCACACAAGACTCCGTCCAACCTGGCCTTGACCTGGCCTTGAACACTGTCAGGGATGGAGCATTCACAACTTCCTTGGGCAACCTGCTCCAGTGCCTCACTACCCAAAGATTTGTAATAGAATTAAAATAATATCTCTGCTAAAATTAACAAAAAACGTTTGTGGTTGTGAATAAACTAAAAGTTGCATTCCTGTTTTAGGGGGCAGTAGTCACTTGGTGAGTAAGTAAATGTTGAGAAATTGAACAGTATTCTCTAGGATCAGTTCTAGAATAATTTTAGGCTACTAGGTTATTTTATTTTCTAGATTTAAATGCATGCGGTACTTTAAATTCAGTATGCATTCTATGTTTCTCAATTAGATTGATAGATTGATAATGTAAGTCCGTGGTCTCTTTTTCCAGTTTCCCTGCTGGATCAATGCCCTCGAAAACATCAGTAGCAAATAGACATGGGAATTTAAAATTTCATTTCTCAGAAATGAAACTTTTGAAATTCACTTGTTATGAAAATTAATGTTAATGAATGTTTTTGATAATGAGAAAGAGCTTATTTAAGAATGAGTCTTTTCCATTCAGCTATTAATGCATCAATTAATGAAAGTCGAAAGTTCCTACAAGGATACTGGAACCCATGAACCACTCTACTAAATTAGTCTGACCTGTTCAATTGAAGAATCGGTTAGAAACCCATTTTAATCCAGAGCTAACACTGTGGGAACACTTCTGATGACTATTTGATAATATGCCATGGGGTTATCATTATTTTATAAGTCTTGAAAAGTGTAAGCAACATTTTCTTTCATTTTTTTGTAAGCAGAAAACTCAGGGAAAGTCCGTAATTAAAGATTACATGATTTTTGTTATTCAATATAAAGACATGATTTGCTTCTCTGTTTGGGAGGGGATGTAACTTATAAGCCCCCCAAATATGCTCATTTTTTTTTCTTTCTTTCTGCTCCTGTGAATATGAAGTCTACAGATAGTTATTCCTAAATTTAAATTCAGCCATAGCTGTTCAACATTATTAAGAGAATCAGGAGAATTAGACATCTGAAGGAGTAGTTTAACTTTAACGTAGACATGAGGATAAGCCTTTGTCTCATTGGAGTAGCTCTATCACAGGGTCCTAAGTGCATCTACATAAGTTTTTTGTGTTGCATGGTTCATTTATTTATTTAATTTAATAGAAATATCTTTAATTTTCCCTGTTTCATTGTTCAGCTTGCATTCCACTTCTAATGAGAGGGCTTTTTTTATTTTTTAGTTTGTAATCTACACATGTCCAGCAATACTTCTGGGCAGGTAAGCCCAAGCAAACCCAAGGATGAGGAGGCAGGGAACCACCACAACAGACGAACCCGTCTGGAGATGCTCTTGAGACTGTGGCAGTTTGCTGCAATCCAAACACCCCACACACCCACTGTGGAGGAAGGCTGATGCTGTTGACCTTGGGCTAGGAAGACACCCGAAGGCAAGTGTGACATCAGGAAAAAGTGCTATGCTATGAGCAGATTTTTTCATACAATGATTTCATTTAGATTATCGATGAGTCCAATTAGGACTATTAGCTGCTTTAAACACAAATTGGACAAGCAATGAGTTCTTGGCTCCATATGTTGGGTGTGTCCCTTTTTGCACATGATAGGATATTGGATGTTAGAATTCCACCACTAGGTACCCAGTATTGATCCTCTTTCACAGATGGAAAAATAGTGAAAAATCATGCAGAGAGTTTCTACTAAATCTAGACTTAAAGACTGTTATTTGTTACTTCATTTCATTTCTTTGTATTTCTTTATAGGCTCTATTTAAATAAAGAGTAATAAAATGTAGGATGAAGTAAAAATAATACTTTTAAAGAATAAAAGGAAACATATTTTCCTTGATCCCTTTGTTTTTTTAAGAAAAGGATTTAATTGATCTATGTTTTTACTGGAACAGTGGAATAATGGAAACTATAATGCAGAAATCAGATTTGAAAATAGTTCTTTGTCACCTCATTTAGTGTTGTTAAGTATAAAGGTATGTGAGGGTCCTGAGTGGGAAAACAAGGCTAGTAATTGTAAGGGTTGAAAATGCCCATGCACAATTGGAAAAAACCTATGATAGGCTGCTTATGTTAGGAACTTTTCGTTCTACACTGATATGCCTAATACCAGGCAAAGCACTAAATATGAGTTTAACAGTATAGAGAATTTCTATTCTCAATGCATACTCAAAATGCTGTTTTCTTGCTCAAGCAAACAGACCAGCACATACCAAGATGTCTCCACACAAAGGAGAAGAGGAAGCTAATAGATATTGCATCCAATTTCACAACATAAATACGGCTCATGCTCTGGAGGCATGGAAGATGAGTCTAGTTCTGTCACTCAAATCACAGAGCTGAAAACCAGGGCTGTCCCCCACACCGACCTTCACTGGGATATCGGTGTACGTAGCAGATGGCCACTATCAGCGTGTGCTGTACAGTTCTGACACTTCACAATAAGCGCAGGTGCCAAATGCCAACCCTCTGTGCTAGTTCTGGCAGATTTGGCCTCTGGGAATGATCCTGATTTTCTCCACTCAGAAAAGTCAGCATCAGTAGTTTCAACTGAGTTATCACCAGAGACCTGGTGTGAAACCAACCTTCTTCTTTGTTCATTAGGGGAATTTCAACTAAGCATTAAAATGTCATCATTCTCAAAAAGTGAACTGAGCTCTTTACTCTTTGCGACTTTAGAATTTTTAAACACAATTGTCCAGTAGGTTGAGTTGCACTTTATCTGAAAACAGATAGTACTATCTTCCACAAATGCTCTAGCAGAACTGGTGCTAATTTGATGGATTAATTCAATATTTAAACTTTGCAACACATCTAGTATGATAACAAGCTGCTGCTTCAACCCACGTTGACCAATTTCTCTCTTTTTTTTTGTTTTCACAGCATTCATGGTAATCATGTCAGAATTAAGAATGAAATACTCTCACCACTATAAAACTGGGTTTCCTTTATAAGAAGGAAATAGAGCTGCCATGGTTTAAGCCCAGCCGGTACAGCTTTTCAGGTTTGTACCTTTCTATTTTAGTTAGTGGTCTTTTCTTCATTGATTTCATTTTTTTATTCTTATCTTGAAAAAATTGTAAATTTTAAGTATTTTGATTGCATACATTACTTCCTCTAGAACTTCTAAAACACAAAAACTTAGTGATAGTTCTGAATTCTACTTGAAATATGGTAAGATCCAAAATTAAATGTAATTTCAGTATGCTTAATCAAACACATAATTACTATCAGGAAAAGTAAAATTCAGTAACTACTGTGATAGAGGTCTTGATAACAGTTTTAGTCAAATTACTATGGAAAATCCTGATTTTCTCTTTAAATTGGAAGCTTTCAAGCAGTTTTGTTTCTCAGTACTCTCTTCATCCCAAATTGTATTTAAAATGTATTCAAATATTTTAGCCAACTATAGTCCCAGTCCAATAGTGTGTACTACTTACATGTATAATTTTTTGCAGAATTAGGACCTTATTGTAAATTATGCATGAAAAATATATTTGCTTTCTATTTTTTATTTTTTTAAATTTATACAGAAGTGTATGCATCTGTAGTTTGAATGTATAAAGAAAAGGAATAGTAACAGTTTGACACAGCCCCTGAAATAAATGAATTGTTGATGTTATTTAAACTATAGATGAACAGATTTATTCCACATGTTCCTGCCATTTCCCCTTCTTCCAGGAGTATCTATTCACAAGCCTGTTATCTCGCTAATTAAAAGGCGATGAAGTCTGAATCTCCTGATTGTATGCTGATTACTGAGCACTTACACTATTGCTCTAGGTCTTCGATGGCTTTCAAATACCTGCTCTGCTCAGTGTTATGAAGTGAAACTTTAGTGTCTTTTGACATATGAGAAGGATAGATTTGGCAATTGTAAGTAAATTTAAAAGAAAATTTCTCCAAGTAGATTTCCAAAAGTGTAAATTAGACCTTCAGTCATTTTTGAAGAATTATCTGGGACAAAATTTCTGTGGAAGACACAGAAAGACTATGATATAGCAACTGACCAGCGAGTAATTGATAATTAATATTTACTGTTCATGTGAATTAATTAAAATCAGAGCTTACCAAGAGAAAGTGTGCCCTGCCCTTCTTGTAACTATCTCCTTTTTCTCCACAGTGCATGCTGTACTGTCACTTAATCTTGCTGCACACAACCTTCCTGTGGATGTGCCACCAGGAACAGTATTTACAGCTTTACTGATGGGCATGAAGTAATTTGCATGACTCTGGTTCTTTCTTTTATGGGCTGTAACACTAGGGACAACATGAGGCCACAGTTAGTGAAGTCTTCCACTAGTGCTATCATAGTAATAATAATAATAACGGTAGTTCTGAGAAGGGAAAGGAATGGTAGATCTGAGAAGGAAAACAAAGTTTCAAGTTTTGTGATGGCTGGATTAACAGTATTTCTTTATCTTAGAAAAGTGAAATATAAAGGACATGTAGCTGGCTACCAATTCAGCCCTTATCTCACACTGGATTTTCTGTAAAATTCAATGCATGTACTGCGTATTTTGTCCCTTGCATTTCAGGAAAAGTCAGAAGCTTGCTAATTAATGAAAATATAGTGCTGATCACTTTAGATGTATAATTCTCAAATAAATCTCTCATGTAGGGAGTACTGAGGTGTCACTTGGATTCAGTGTTACATAGCTGTGTCCTGTGAATGGGTGTCAGGGTGCAAGTGAACCCAAACCTGGCCACCACACATTGCTCCATGCAAAGCTTTAATTGCCCTGTTTCCAGTCCAGCCATTTCTGGTGAGTAAGTTGATGTGCATAGAGCTGGTTTCTTCTGTAAAATAATATAAGTTGTCATATATTATGCAATCAATATTCATCTCTGGCCCAAAAGAACAAAATATTTTGGGTTCCAGCCTTCTGAAAAACAGGGAAGGAAAGGAAAACTCTGACTCATTTTGTGGATGGGTTAACAAGAACTGAGGTATTTATAACTCATTTTCTATTTCACTCATACTAAATACAAGGGTCACTTTGGGTTTCTGGCCAATGCATTCAAAAGTCACTTGGCCATCACAATCTAAGGAACCTTGCTCTCAGACTTTGATTTGCCAAACCTGGTCAAAAGCAAATGGAATGTGTAAAACATGGTTGACAGAGACAAGCCAGAGTTTTCTTCTCCTCTGATTTGGCTGAACCTCTTTTGGTCTGTCAATGATGTTTATACTATTTATGAAATAGGCAGAAAATAATCAACCACTCCACAGATGATTAATAGTGATAGTCTTTAAAAAAAAAAAAAAAAAAAACAAAAAAAAAAAAAAAAAAAAAACAGAAAAGCCCAGCTTGCCTCTACTTTCACTTCTAGTACTTTCCCATTAGTATTTCAGGAAATTTCAATCTGACTTTAAAGGATTAGAGAATTCTTGCGGGTGTCAGCATAATAATTAATATTTATAGCTTGCTGTGCTCTTGTGGTTGCTGTGTTGACTCTCCATCAAAAGCAGATATTTGATTCTTGCCTTCGTTCTCATCACATGTCCCCACTCTTTCTTTTTACTTCTGCACTAATACACAGGCCAGTTTCCTCAGTCTTTCCTTATTTTAGGTATTTGCTTGCCAGGACTTCATCAGGGCTGAAGTTATAATGTGTGATACCTTAAAGAGTCTAGAGCTGAATATCTGGATTTTACGCTGGCTATTCTAACAGCCAATATTGTGAGCATCCGTGGTTCTGTCTGAGACTTAAGTTAGAAATTCATTTTGCATACAATTTCACATTTTAAAATATTTTATCTGCCTCTAAAGAACTTTTTTTTTTTTCTTCTTTTTTTTTTTCCTTCTTTTTTTTTTTTTTCTTCCTGTTTTCTCCAAACATGTGTTTGAGCTGAAAATGCTATTGTCCAGAAATCTGGCCCAAGAGAGGAGAATGGCTAATTGCACCAACAGGCAATTTTATTCAATGTCTTTTCAAGGAATGCTCTGTGGAGTCTGAAATGGATGCACCTTTGCCTCCCTCCCACTTTCTCTAACGTGTACACTTCATTGGTGTGGATCACAGAGATCACATATTAGAGTTTTGAAGAGAATAATAAGAACAGATAAAAGGAATTTGATTTCTGCTCTCATGTGAAGGAGGAAAATCTCAACTTGGAGGAAGTTGTTCTTTAATGGATACAGACAATATAATCTTGGTTGGCATGGCTTCACCTCTTATTAAATTATGTAATATTTAACTTTGTAGTGAAACAAGTCTTTATCCTTTCTACTAAAATAATAAATGTGTCTACAGTCTAGTAAATGTCTTAGAGGATGAATTAATAATAATTCTTTCGTTTTGTTTTGTTTTGTTTTGTTTTGTTTTGTTTTGTTTTGTTTTGTTTTTCCAACAACAAAATGGTGATGTCCAGTGGGATACTTTCTTCTCAAGCATGTTAAAAGTCTCTGCCAGATGCTTCATTCCTTTAACATTTGCAAAGTTTTTGCTTCTGTTCTCATGAGTCCTGCTGTTTTGTTTAAGACTGGAAAGGGTAAATGTTGGTGCAAACTCATTTGCATCAAAAACGCCAGAGCCGATCACCAAGTAATCTAAGAACAAATACCCTAGACTCTAGAACACATATTTTGGCATATTTTGCTCTAGTGCATATCAAATGACAACCCAAACCATATTCTTATATCTAAGACCATATCCTAGAAGTTAAGGACTTACACGATTTTGTTAAGAAGTTTTGGAATTTTATATTTTGTAATTCATTGTTGACTGAATTGGAAGGTAATTTACTATTAATTCTCTACCTGTGTTTTGCTTAATTGGAACTAAAGTGTATGTGAAACAAGACCTTTGTTCCAGACAACCTTAAGCATGATGTGGTAAGAGAGTTTCAATCAAACAGCTTTCCTGGATGATATGAAACATGACTAGTTCAGTAAAACTAGTAAGCTTATAAAAGAAATTATGCTCAATTATAAAAGAGTATAATAGTTTAGGGACAAGAAAGGAGTTAGAATATGCAGAGCGATATAATTGAAATATCTAGAGATAGATGGCAGACTTCATGTGAGTTTGCCACATGAAGTAGGGGAGAGTGGCAGCAGATAGCTCTTTGGCCAGCCTTGGTCCCATCTCCACAATGCATCTGTTCTGACAAAGCATAAAGTAACTTGCTTATGAATAAGGTGAAAATGGGTTGTTTCTGTCTCTAGAATAATTGCCTTCTTCTGAAGCAAGGTATTTCACTGTAAAGATGCAAATGTGTATCTTGGAAGTTCCTCAACCACAGAACCCTTCAAGAGCTGTAGCAAGAGTTTCTTGACATACATGAGGCTCACTCCTGGTGAAGTATCCTGGGTTCAGCTGTAACAGTTATTTTTCTCCTTCGTAGCTGGTGCAGTGCTGTGTTTTCAACTTTAGCCTGAGAACAACGCTGATAACACCGATGTTTTTAGTTGTTGCTAGGTAATGTTTACTCCGATCAAGGGCTTTCTCAGTCTCATGCTCTGCCAGTGAGGAGGGGCACAGGAATCCAGGAGGAAGCAGAGACAGGACAAATGATCCAAGCTAACCAAAGGGGTACTCCACACCACAGCGCATCATGCCCAGTATATAAACAGGCGGGTGTTACCTGGAAGGCACAGTTCAGTCCTTGGGTATGGGTGGGTATCAGTCGGTGGGTGTTGAGCAGTTGTGTTGTGTGTCGCTTGTATTTTAAGCCCAGCTGGGTTTGATGAGGGAAATGACAAGGCAAGAGAATATAAAACTAAATGGGGAAAAGGAAAAAAAAAAAAAAAAAACAACAAACCAACAAACCAAAGCCACAAGTGATGTTATCAGCGTTGTTCTCAGGCTAAAGTTGAAAACACAGCACTGCACTAGCTACTAAGCAGGAGAAAAGTAACTGTTACTGCTGAACCCAGGACATGAAGGTAGTGAGCAGTCCTTGCTAGTGAGCTTTCTGGGAGAGGAAGGAGGTAACTTCAGTCCATCAAGGGTGAGCTGCTCTTCATCACAATTGTAGGGTACGTGCAAGTGAATGGATATTGTGTTTTCTTATTTAATATGTAAGAAGGTTTTTTTTATAAACTATTATTTTGTTCTACTTTGAGACCTAAATGTTCTTCTGCACCTTATTCCTTGATTCAAATTTTTCTCTGTTAAATCAGTGTAACAGACTGACAAGGACTTTACTGCTTTTCCATTTATCAGTCATTTTATCTGTGAAACCACCCTGTTTAATTCTTCATATTTTAAGTTGATCTAATTTTAGAGGTTTCGAACCCTTTGTTTAGTTTATGCAAGGGCTAGAAATATGCAATTATTTGTGTAACAGTGTGAGATTTTTTGTTTTCCCCATTATCATAATATTCAAAGCTGGGTTTTAGTCTTATTTTTACAAAGATACTGATAGAATTAAGTCCAAAAATGTGACAAGATTTTCTGAGGTGACGGGCACCCTAAGTGACAAATGAGCTTAAGCATAGGTAAAACCAAAGGCTGCCAGTTTAGGATATTCTATATATGGACTTAGGTAACTCATTTCCTATTTTAGACAACTGTTGGCATCTTGGCCAAAAGTTATATTTCAACAACTGAGTTAAAATTATTTTCTTTGAATGCTTTAAGTCATTTATTTCAACAAATGTGTTGAGTCTGGTATTAGGGTATGCTTAAAAATGCTGTATCACTGTAAGTCCTTATGTTATTGTCCAGCTTATTAAATGGCATGGCTAACATTGGTGATTAAATGAAATTGCAGTGAAACAAGGTCAGTAGTCTTCTTTTGAAAGGTGTGGCATTGGATCAGAGTTCATCTATTAAATCGTTTACTCTGAATGATCAACAGACGCACAGGATTTCAGCATCATGCTTTGTCCTCAGAAAATAATGTACAGCCCTGACGTAGGAATATTTCACTGAACCTTTCATTTTCATGGCTCGCTACTGAAACTTATAATGGAAATCTCTTTCTTCTTTGTTACTAAGGTTTTGCTGGCAGAAACATGTCTTTTTAGGCTTCCATTTTTATCAGCTTTTCTAATCTTCATCTAGATTCAAATTTAAACTGCTATGTTCCATAGACGCTGATCACAAATACCTTCAGGGCAACAACAGGCTCATGTTCTACTTCTTGAACCTCTGATCATAGAAGCATAGAATGGTTTTGGTTGAAAGGGACCTCTAGGATCATCTGGTTCCAAACCCCCTGCCATGGGCAGGGACACCTCACACTAGACCATGTTGACCAATGCTCTGTCCAACCTGGCCTTGAACACTGCCAGGGACAGAGCATTTACCACTTCTTTGGGCAACCTATGCCAGCATCTCACTACTGTCACAGTGAATTTATTCCTTATACCTAACCTAAATCTCCCTGCTTAAGTTTGAACCCATTGCTGCTTGTCCTGTCACTACAGTCTGATGCTGAAATCTCTCCTACTGGGCACCCATTTTTACAATGGACTTCTGCAAGAATCTTGATTGACTCAATTTGCTGCATCAAGTCTTGGAAGTGTACCTTTCTGTTTCATGGAAAAGTCCCGTTAGCTGCAGAGGCTTACAGTCTTGTATTTTAGCTTACCTCAGTAGTCATGACTGGGTATGTTATTCTTTAGTTCTTTTTTCTGAAAGAATTGTATGTGTGGAGCAGCTATTCGTCTCATTCTAGAAGGTACTGAATTTTACTAGTAAATAGAGTTTACGCATGCCTAGAAAGCTTTGAGGATAGTAATAATATTTCAAGGTTAGAACATAATTTCTCCACACTGTAATTGCAAGGCTATTAGATATAGATTTATTATACCATTTAAGTATGAATCTCATATTGGTGAAGTGATACAGAAATATGGAAAGTTAAGTTGATTCAGAAGCATACTAGAGCGCAATTGTGATTCACACCAGCAAAATGACCGTTTCAACGCCTGATTCAGAAAGGACTTAACCAAAAGCAGATATTTTCCAACTGCTCACCTTGCTTAGATCTAGATTCTCCACTCATATGCACTGAGCAAAGGCTAGTATGAATTGGCATTTGAGTGTGTGTAGTGTTGCTAACACTCTGATGGAAAAAGCCCTTTGAAAGCTGACCATATAGTGCACTTTTAGACCCAGAGCAGAAGTAACTAGTTTTTTATTCTTACTCTCTGTGTGTTCTTAAGCAACACATCTGCTTTATAATAATTAATAGTGAATGATAGAATGGTTGAGGAGGGAAAGGATATCTGGAAGTCATTTTGTCAGTCCCTCCCCCGTGCCCCTGCTCAAGTATGGCTCCACCCACAGCAGGTTTCTCAAGTCACTGTATATCTCCAAGAATGGAGACTCCACAGTCTGAGCAAACTGTGCCAATGGTCAGTTGCCCTTATAGCAAAATATTGTTTCCTTATGTTTGGAGGGAACCTCCTGTGAATCAGTTTGTGCCCCTTGCCTCTGGTCCTGTCACTGGACACCACTGAAAAGAGCCTGACTCTGTCTTTGGTATACCCTCCCTTCAGTTATTTGTACATACCATGACAGGGGGGTTGGAACTCGATGATCTTGAGGTCCTTTCCAGCCTTAACTATTCTATGATTCTATGATTCTATGACATCCCTCCTTGAATAAGCAGCAAATTTAAAGAAGCTTTGGGTAAAGGTGCGATGGTGTTTAGACAATCATTTCTGCACGAGAAGAATGAAAAAAAAAGCCTCAACAAAACAAAACAAAAAACCCACTTCATAATTAAAACTGTCTTCTATTTAAGTTTAAAAATGTTTCATTTATTAGCTTCTTAGGAACCTTTTTTTATATTTTCATCCTGAAAAAACACCATGGTATTATTACTTTTCCCAAGTAAGATGACCCTTAAATTCACAAAGGACTTTAAAGATTGATTATTTTTATGGCTAATATTTTTATATGGGTACTCACATGATTTCTTTCTGTTGAGTTTATCACAAATCGAATTTTGCTAACTTTATTACTCATAAGAAATGAATAAAACAGTTTAGAAATTCCACTGAAGTGGATGCATCGCTTTTATTTGAATGGGTATTTATAAATAAATTTTAATAATATTTATCATCTTGCAATTTTTAGAACTCAAGGATGATTATTTTTTTTTTTTTAGTCTGCAGCAGCTGTTGTAGGAGTGTGAATGACTGAAATGGTGTGATAATTTGCAACTGCAGTATTAGCAAATATAACTAATCATTACTCAAAGTTAAACTTGATTTTCTGGAATGTTAGTTATATGTCTAGAGCACTAGCTGGAATTTACAGGCTACAGTTTTCCACCCACATATTTTTTCTTGTTCTCCGTATAAACAAAAAGGAGCCTCTGTCAGTATCCATACTGAGTTAAAAACAAACCTGAAATCTGGCAATGGTATGCCAGACTGATAACGTGCATGTTTGTATTCACATTACTAGATGTGTTTGAGTGCAGTGATATCTCATTGTGGGCAAGGCTGTGATAGTTTTCTGCACAGAATATAGAGCAGATAAATTTATAACTTGAGTTTTCTTCTCTAGAGTTTGCACTGATTGTGCACTTGTGTGTAAATGGTGCAAATGGCTGTTCAATGTGAACTTGGGTGGATGTCAAATACTTGACTCAAAAGGTTAAATTAGTGCTGTGGGTTCTTGTCAAAATGCCATCTTAATTTTGAGTATCTGGGGTCTTTTTAATTAAGCTAAAACTCATGACATGCACCTTGCTTAAAAGTAAGAAAAAACAGCTCTTCAAGCTTGATTCTTCCTCTGAATTTCCTCACTCTTTCCTCAAAGACAGGACTAATGTCTTGTTGTTGGCATTTTATCTGGCAAGGGTTCAACACTTGGAGGCACATAGATCACCCATTTTCACTGTTCAGAGGGGCACCTGGCACCAGCCCCAATGTGCAAGGTAAAGGAAAAGAGGCCTGAGAAAATACATTCATGAAAACAGGAAGGATAGATTTTTGTACTGCCTGAGCTGCTGACTCAACCCCCTAAGGATGCTTAAAATGTGGGTGAAGCACTAGCTGCAATTCAAGATAGAGTGCTTAGAAAGGATTTGGCAGGTCTTTTGCCCTTTAAAGAGTAGTCACTATGTTGGATGGACATGAAAAAGGCAATACTAGCTGAAAGTTCTCCTGATCAACATTTTTTCAAAACTGAAGTTGCCTACTTGTCCAGCTAATAAAATACCAGTAATGTCCTGAAATAATGAAACATTTTATTAGCCAAGGCTCAGCAGAATTGCTCAGTGCTATTAAAAGTATTTATAAAATGAATTTGAAGGGCACGTGGCCCATTAATGTCATTGCTCCTGACATATTATCAGGACACCATACTACAATCTGATGTTACTTAGCGAAAACTATCAGCTAATGCCATGGCTAGAGAATTGCCTCTTAGCAAGACTTGTGCAAAGTTATTTAGGTGAGCTGACTTCAGAGAATAAGAAAGGGACATCATCCTCTAGAAATGTATAGTCCTTTTTATTGTTTGTATGTTTCAAACAGGAACAGGAAAAAAAATCTTCTAAATGCACTGAGTAGGAGCACATAAGCATTAATTCTATTGGTCTGATGACCAAGGACATTTAAAAAGTGTTAAATGGGAAATGATGCATATTTACTCACAAAAAATTCATGATATCATATTCACCATAGTATAACATGCTAATCACCTTGCAGAATTTCTGCATTATTTCCTTGCGTAGTATGTGATTATACTTCAGGAGAATAAGATGGCGGGGGGGAGAGGAATAGAGTGTTCTATGGGAAAGCAGATGCTGGACCAGAAAAGTTTGGGTTTTTTTGTTTGTTTGTTTGTTTGTTTGTTTGTTTGTTTGTTTAATATCCTTTTTATTTGTTTTGTTTTGTTTTTTTCCCTCTTTGTCTTGCAGTTTTCTGGCACATCCTCAGAATCTGCACCTGTAGCTGTACAGGGGTGTCTTGTTTCAGAATACTAAAGCACAAAATCAGTCACTTCTCATTCTAACTGTATTGGGGCAGCTTTCTGTTGAGCAGAGCATGATAAAAAAACAGGCACAGTGCAGGGGATGTGCCAGATGCAGGGGGAGAAGCTCACGATAACCAGGGGAAGGTTTAGATGCCGAGGCTGGGTTGGCTCTGTCAGAATTGTACCCTTGGGCCATGACCTGGGGGAACGTCTGACCACCTTTCTGAGAGCTCTCAGTCAGGGCTGAAATGACACAGAGATTATGCTGGAGACAATATACCTTCTGGAATGATTCTGGGCTTCTTTTTGCTGCTGTTATTAATGTAGAATATTTTTTTCCCAGGAGGGGAATATTTCACTTCAGCAGGATTATTACTTTGAGGGAGTGTTGCTTCACACAAGTGGCCCTGTTTAAATAAACTGTGTTTGACAGCAAAGGCTACAGTGTGCTCCTGTGTTTCCTGAGACTGCACAAGGATAGATTTGTCTGGGCTATTTCCAGTTCTTCCTGTCAGATTAATTTCAAGGAGTCAGGTGCATTAACAACTCCTTCGCTTGAAGAGCACTGGCAAGGATTTCTGTCTCTCTCCTTCTTCCATGACTTTAATCATACCCTAGGCCCTTGGAGAAGCCTGTAGACAACTAATGCTGCACTAATATACCAAGCTGATAGTATCCTCTATTACCTGTCTAACAGAGAGGAGGGGACAAGTTGTACCAGAAAACAGAGCCTTCAGCTGTGCTAACATCTCTTGTACAATGTGGAGGAAAGGGACACTTTAACCAAAGGTACGGTCTTCATGGAGGTATGCAGGGGCAAGGCAAAGAAAGGAGAAAACAAAGTTGTGAGCACAGGCTGCTAGAGGTTTCTGAGCAGGTTATGTGGCTCTCAAACATGGGAATTAACCCATTTCTAAGACTTAGTGCCAACAAAAATTAAGAGGTTAACTGCATATCAGTGTGCCTGACACTTCTCAAGGAGATCAGAACTTTGCCAGAAACTCATGTGAGCACTTAAATGCAGACCAACCAGGAAGGTTGGCCATAAGCTGTGCATTCCATGGGAACATTTGTCATGCTGTTAAGTAGTAACCTGTACTGTGAATGAGGCTTTATTTGAATTAAGTCCATACTAGAGAGTTTGTGGGTCAGGGTTAAAGGGAGAACAGCGATGGGAGACATTATTGTGGGGATCTGTTACAGACAGCCTGACCAAGGGGACTCTGCGGATGAAGCACTCCATAGACACACAGGAACAGCTTCATGCTCACAGGCCCTTGTCCTCATGAGGGACTTCAACTACCCTGATATCTGTTGGAAGGACAGTACGGGCTGGCACAAGCAATCCAGGAGGTTTCTTGATTGTGTGGAAGACAACTTCCTTCTGCAAGTAATAGAGGAGCCGACAAGGAGAGGTACCATACTTGACCTCGTCCTCACCAACAGGGAAGGGCTGGTTGCTGAGGACCAGGGCAGCCTTGGCTTCAGCGATCATGAGATGGTCGAATTTGAGATCCTCAGGACAGTGAGAAGAGCGTGCAGCAAGCTCACTGCCCTGGACTTCAAGAAAGCAGACTTTGGCCTCTTCAGGAGCCTGCTCAGTAAGGTTCCATGGGATACAGCCCTAGAGGGTAGGAGGGCCCAAGACTGTTGGTTGATATTCAAGGATCACCTGCTGCAAGCTCAGGAGCGATGCATCCCAACTAGAAGGAAGTTTAGCAGGAGGGCCAGGAGACCTCCTTGGATGGAAAAGGACCTGCTGAGAAAAATTCAAAGGAAAAAAGAGGCTTATAAAAGGTGGAAGCAAGGACAGGCGACCTGGGAAGAATACAGGGATGTTGTCCGGGAAGCTAGGGAGCAGGTTAGGAAAGCTAAGGCCCACTCAGAATTAAACTTGGCTAGGGATGTGAAAGATAGCAGGAAGGGATTCTATAGGTGCATTGCAAATCAAAGACAGGCTAGGGACACCGTGGGCCCTCTCCAGAAGCTATCAGGAGAACTGGCTACCCTGGATTTGGAGAAGGCTGAGGTTCTTAATGACTTCTTTGCCTCAGTCTTCACTGGCAAATGCTCTGACCACACCACCCAAGTCTTGGAAAGCAGATGCAGGGGCAGTGAGAATGAAGACCCTGGGCCCACTGTAGGAGAGGATCTGGTTCAAGACCATCTTAGGAACCGGAATGTACACAAGTCCATGGGACTTGATGAAATCCATCCACGGGTCCTGAAGGAGCTGGCAAATGAAGGTGCTAGGACATTGTCCATCATATTTGAAAAATCATGGCAGTCAGGTGAAGTTCCTGACGACTGGAAAAAGGGAAATATAACCCCCATTTTTAAGAAGGGGAAAATGGATGAGTCGGGGAATTACAGACCAGTCAGTCTCACCTCTGTGCCTGGCAAAATCTTGGAGCGGATTCTCCTGGAAGGCATACTAAGGCACATGAAAACCAACAAGGTGCTTGGTGACAGCCAGCATGGCTTCACTAAAGGGAAATCCTGCCTGAACCAATCTGGTGGCCTTCCATGATGGGGCTACAGAACCGATGGGCAGGGGTAGAGCAGTTGATATCATCTACCTGGACTTCTGCAAAGCATTTGACACTGTCCCACATGACATCCTTGTTTCTAAATTGGAGAGACATCAATTTGATAGGTGGACCACTTGTTGGATAAAGAACTGGCTGGATGACTGCACGCAAAGAGCTGTGCTCAATGGCTGGAGACCAGTAACGAGTGGTGTCGCCCAGGGATCGGTGTTGGGACCGGTCTTGTTCAACATCTTTGTTGGTGACATGGACAGTGTGCCCTCAGCAAGTTTGGCAACAACACAGAGCACTGTGGTTCAGTTGATAGGTTGGAGGGAAGGAATGCCATCCAGAGGCACCTTGACACGTTGGTGAGGTGGGCTGATGCCAACCTGATGAAGTTTAACCATATCAAGTGTAAGGTCCAACACGTGGGTGGGAGCAATGCCAGGCACAGCTCCAGGTTGGGCAGAGAAGAGATTCAGGGCAGCCCTGCAGAGAAGGACTTGGGGGTGTTGGTTGATGAGAAAATGACTATGAGCCGTCAGTGTGTGCTTGCAGCCCAGAAAGCCAACCGTATCCTGTGCTATATCAAAAGGAGCGTGACAAGCAGGTTGAGGGAGGTGATCCTGCCCCTTTACTCTGCCCTTGTGAGACCTCACTTGGAGTATTGTGTGCAGTTCTGGTGTCCTCAACGTAAGAAAGACGTGGAACTGTTGGAACAAGTCCAAAGGAGGGCCACGAGGATGATCAGGGGACTGGAGCACTTCCCATATGAAGACAGGCTGAGAAAGTTGGGGCTGTTGAGCCTGGAGAAGAGAAGGCTGGTGGAGACCTCATAGCAGCTTTCCAGTATCTGCAGGGGGCCTATAAGGATGCTGGGGATGGACTCTTCGTTAGGGACTGCAGTGAGAGGGCAAGGGGTAATGGGTTCAAACTTAAACAGGGGAAGTTTAGATTGGATATGAGGAAGAAATTCTTTACTGTTAGGGTGGTGAGGCACTGAAATGGGCTGTCCAGGGAATTTGGGAATGCTCCATCCCTGGCGGTGTTCAAGGCTGCGTTGGACATAGCCTTGGGTGACATGGTTTTGTTTGAGGTGTCCCTGCCCATGGCAGGGGGTATGGAAGTAGATGATCTTAAGGTC
This sequence comes from Amazona ochrocephala, assembly GCA_039720435.1. Taxonomy (NCBI): domain Eukaryota; kingdom Metazoa; phylum Chordata; class Aves; order Psittaciformes; family Psittacidae; genus Amazona; species Amazona ochrocephala. The sequence continues at coordinate 73,528,194 of CM077879.1, forward strand.
CTTTCCAGTCCTAACTAGTCTATGATTCTATGATATTCTATACACGTGAATGAAAACTAGACTGTATACACGTAACAGCCAGGGAATCTCCTTTATGTCAGGTACATGAATTGCCAAGTATTTTGAAAGAACTTCCTCTTTTTGCACAAAGCTATTTTGCTGACTCACTCCTATCCAAGGTGTTCCTATGCTGATAGCATCTTGTTCTCTTAAGTGAATTTCTTGTAAAAAGATTATGTCAGCTTTTTCTGTTTCAACAATTTTTGTGGTTATAACTTTAAGTCATTTATGTTCTCCATTGCAAATTCAATTATTTGATTTGCCACCATTCACCTCTGTAATATCTGACCATTTGAGGTGCTATACAATGTCATTGCCAGCTTTTAACAGAAGTATGAAAAGAGTAGCATATTCTAAAGCTATTTCTTTGGAGGTGTTTGTTTTCAAATAAGTTAATATATCAGTATAACTCAGAGAAACCTTCTAGAACACTTTGCATATTTTGACGCATTATTTTTAGCCCAGTTTCTCATTAACAGGCTCTGTTGGCTTCTTATATTGCCAATGAATTACTTATGGATAAAAATAATCAAAACATTTGCAGCAAAAAGAAGGAAGGTTGAAGTAATAGTGATAATCCACGCAATTGTGGATAAACTGGTATCAAAATCAAGAAAGACTGTCAGGGCGCAAATTATTCTTTTCCTTCATGGTATGTAGATGTGGCTAAACTAGTACAAAAAATAAAAAGTGAGGGGTTTAGTTTAGTTTTTGAGGTTGTTTTTTCAGTCTTCTTTTTTTTTTTGGCCTTGAAAATTTCTGTTACTGACCAGTCATCATATCCAAATTTCCCTGGCTGATGGAATCTGACAACGGGAATACGGGTATGGGAATACTGCTGCAGGCCAATATTTTTTTGTTGTTGTTGTTCTTGTCAGGCATACTCAAAAGGGTAACACCATCTGCTTTCCAGCAGTTAGATACTCCCCTTTCAATTGTAATATACTGTGAGTCAGATAATTTATTCATCCCAGGGTAAATGTATACACTTGCAGTACAGTGGAAATGAAGAGAACTAAGCCTGGCAGAGGAATAAATAGCTCTCTCCATTGTCCAGTCCATGCAGGTCCCCAGCAGCTCACCCATGATGTGTCTCTAAACAAGCACCCCGTCCCACACTCACTTCTCTTGTTTTGGCAGGAGAGGAAAAAAAAAAGTAAAAAAAGTTATCATTGCCCAGTTACTTTAATGTTGAAAGGTTCATGGTAATTTGCTTATAGTGTTTTCAGTAGTCCATGAAGACCTCTGTAGATGGTGGGATTTAGCATGACTAGTGACTAGTAGTGGTGAAAGGAATACAAAGGCACAACTGGTTTGCAAGAAGTAATCTATCAAGGAAACCAAAACAAAGCAGAAATATGAACCCATAAACTGAATAAAGAAGATATTTGTTGTGAGTGGTGTTGCCCAGTGAACAAGATTTGTTGTCATTGCTAGCAAAAAGCTTTGCATTAAACAATGGCAGGGTCTCGACATGGTACGTGTCTGTGACCTCTCCTGCTGGCACTGGCTCCAGAAGCACTGTGTATGAGGAGTGGGGGCTGGTCACTATGGGCTGCCTCTACGCAGCAGCAGCCTGGAGGGTTTCCAGGGGCTGGAAAGATATCGGTGCAGTTTGCAGACCTTCCCTGGGCATTGGGAGGAGGAAATGCACAAAGATAAACCCACACAAACCTGCCAGTGAGGAGGCAGGGACCCACCACAACACTGTGACCATCTGGAGAAGCCTTCAGGATGGTGGCAGTTTGCTGCATCCCTTCCACCCACATCCTCCTGGAGGAAAGCTGGCGACACCAACTTTGGGGCCAGGAGGGCAACTGGAGGGTGAGTATGTCACCAGGCAAAAGTGGTAGCTATTAGCAGGCTTTCTCTTATAACAATATACATTGCCATTTATGAGGCTTTTCTTTACCAATCAGGATATGAAGTGTTGATTGTATTGTAACTGGAGTAATAATTACTGCTTGTTGTATTTTGATTAGGCTGCTAAAATATGATTCAGGCAAACAGCAAATTCTTGTCTCCATGTTTACGGCATGTTCCCTTCTTCTGATAATAAGGTTATGAGTGCCAACCAGTGGAAGAAATTCCTGCTTTGCTGGGATTTAATCCCATGTAAGAATGAATGCTTTGACTGACTTTGAACAACTTAGTATAGAAATAGCCACATTTAAATATCCCAGGCTATCAACTAAGGAAAAGAAAGTCTTGTGAATATTAATGAAGCCTCCAGAAATGAGCTGAGTCTGTCCTCTTTACCGTATCTCTCTATAAATGGTAACTATAAAATTGTAAAAGACTGAGAGGTCAATTAAAAGTTTCTCCAGAGGAAAAATCTGGTTCCATGCTCTTTCTACAAGATTTGGACAAAGTCTTATAGAAATCTGATCAGAAGTCTCTGGTTGATAATATGCTGTGCAATAGTACAATATAAGAAAATGTCATAGCTGATCTGCTGTGAGTGCTGGAGAGACTTAGAAAAGCTCAAACTAAAAATATGAGAACTTTGTCTTTTATTTGACAATCTCTTTTCATGAACACACATGATCAAATTTCACTTGTTGGACTTGGTTTTAGAAAAATATATATCCAAGATATACAAGTATTACAACTATAATATATATAATACAATAATTACATATTATATATATAATTACATATTGTATGTAATATATAGTATAATAATTACATGTAATATAATGTATATACAAGATTAACAACTATATACACCTATTCGTAGAAATCAGACTTGTTATCATTCATATGCATACGGCAGGAAACGTTGGAGAAGTGAGTTGGGAACTAAAAATATCACAGGATATTGATCAGAATTAAGAAGATCAGTTCCAACAGAGCAGGTCCTAGAAATTAGAGTGCTCCTGGGAGAAATTAGAAATACTCAGTGATCACAGTAGTCAATGTGCTAGACCCTGTGCTTGTGTAGATTAGCACTGAAATCAATAAAACTCTTAGAGTTTGTCACAGCTTTTGGTGGTGTTAAATTAGGGTAATATTTATGACAATACTTTCTAGTGTTTTGTCTCTCAGAAATGTGTAGATGGTCAGATGGGGTTTGTGTGCTATAGAAATGAATCTCAAAACACTGGGCATGAAATAGAGGACACTAACTGTGAAGATGATGTAGTTAGAGCTGCACATACTTGCCCTGGAAGTACTTCAGTAGCATATTGTCCCATTAACAGACTGAACCTTTAAGAGAGGAGGCAGTGTATGAAGCCTTATTGCAACATTTCCCATCTGCTTAGAAGTTAGATGTTGACATTAATTCCATAGGCCCACGATTTAGCACTCTCTCACACCTGATGTTTTGTACACGCCCCCTGGCAACCATCACTTGCAGTGGAGACTGGAATTTGTCTTGCTTTAGGTGAAACAAAGTGATATTTACTGAAATATTAAGCAGGAGAACAGATTGCAAAACCCCAGGCTAAACATCATGAGGAGATTCAGAGACATCTTCAGGGAAATTTTTTTCTACTTCACTTTGTAAGTAGGATAAGGTAAACACCAACCCTTTATGAGCAAACATTGCTTTATATAAACCCATAGGCAGAAGATATTTACTTACAAAAGAAAGTTAAAACCTGATAGAAATGCAATGTATATTACCTCTAACTTAAGGGAAATGCAAGGATTTATTTTCATTTTATAGGATGAACTTGTTTCTCACAATTTCTTTGAAAATATACACTTTGGTTTAAAGAACTTCGGTCTAGCTGAATTGAGGTTACAACCCTAAAATGTTTCCTAACACTAATCTCACATATTACTGTGGTGATAATAACTTTCTTCAGCTGAGAGTGGTGTAAAGTGAACAGTAAATAGGATTGCTGATCTTTCATTTTTGCTATTCCAGTCACCCTTTCTGAACATATATGCTATTAAAACTTTAGCTTAGGAAGAACAAAGATTTGTTAACTCAAAGTAGTAGTTCCCAAAGACAAAAACTGGGGACCAAACCTAAGTTTTATGTTTGCTTGTTTGTTTGGGTTTGGGTAGGGATTTTTTTTTGTGGAGGGGGGTGGGGGATGGTGTTTGTTCTTTTTCTATTTCCCTCTCTATATGCTAATATAGAATCATAGAATCATAGAATAGTTAGGGCTGGAAAGAACTTCAGATCATCTAGTTCCAACACCCCTGCCATGGGCAGGGACACCTCAAACAAAACCATGTCACCCAAGGCTATGTCCAACGCAGCCTTGAACACCACCAAGGATGGAGCATTCACAGCTTCCCTGGGCAACCCATTCCAGTGTCTCACCACCCTAATAGTAAAGAATTTCTTCCTCATATCCAATCTAAACTTCCCCTGTTTAAGTTTGAACCCATTACCCCTTGTCCTATCACTACAGTCCCTAATGAAGAGTCCATCCCCAGCATCCCTATAGGCCAGCTACAGATACTGGAAAGCTGCTATGAGGTCTCCACCAGCCTTCTCTTCTCCAGGCTCAACAGCCCCAACTTTCTCAACCTGTCTTCATATGGGAAGTGCTCCAGTCCCCTGATCATCCTCGTGGCCCTCCTTTGGACTTGTTCTAACAGTTCCATGTCCTTTTTATGTTGAGGACACCAGAACTGCACACAATACTCCAAGTGAGGTCACATGAGAGCAGAGTAGAGGGGTAGGATCACCTCCCTCGACCTGCTGGTCACACTCCTTTTGATGCAGCCCAGGATACACTTGGCTTTCTGGGCTGCAAGCGCACACTGACGGCTCATGGTCATTTTTCTCTTCAACCAACACCCCAAGTCCTTCTCTGCAGGTCTGCCCTGAGTCTCTTCCCTGCCCAACCTGTAGCTGTGCCTGGGATTGCTCCCACCCACGTGTAGGACCTTGTACTTGATATGGTTAAACTTCATCAGGTTGGCATCAGCCCACCTCACAAGTGTGTCAGGGTCCCTCTGGATGGCATTCCTTCCCTCCAACGTATCAACTGAACCACAGTGCTCTGTGTCATTGCCAAACTTGCTGAGGGTGCACTCAATCCCACTGTCCAAATTGTTTTGTCAAAAAGGGGAAAAATTTATAAGACTATGGAGTGTCTCAGACAAGGGCACTTACCGTAAGTGATATCCACAACTTGCCTGCATGCCTATGTTTCCTGGGGACAGGTAGAAAGTAGTGCTCCTTTGTTTTTTAATATAGTATGGGCAGTTTGGATAATTCCCAGCAAGAACCCTGTACTCTGTAATCTCTAATCTGATTTTTTTATTATTATTATTATTATTACTATTTTAAAATTACATTTCTGGAGCATTGTTTCTGTGCTGCAGTGGATATCCAAGGTCTCTCTGGAAAAGGTCTTCCTAGCTTGGTTCTTGGGGAAGTCTCATTGCAGTGTTGTGACAGCAGCTGCAACTTGGAGTGAGACCTGTGACACTAGTCGTTCCCACACTTTCTGGACAGTTGCATTTTCTCTAGTGTTGGTCTGGTTTAGGTGACAGCTCTGGAAGCAATTTACAGGGTGCTTTGTGTGCAGGTGACACCGCATTTTCAGTTTCACACTGCTAGCCCTACCATTGATTCATTTTTACACTATTCAAGTAGGATTCTTGCAGGTCAGCTGTTTTGTACATTTTTACTTCATCTTTTTTCACTCCCCTGAGCAGGAACCTCAGACTGATATACCAACTCTGCGCTGCTGCCCATCTTCAGGGCAGTTTCTGATCTGATCCAAATGTCATGGTTCAGCCTTTCTCTGCCATAGCCACTGTGTGAACCATGAAAATCTGATGCTGTAAACTGAAAAAGTTCAGATCCAGACACAAACAGGCAGGATCCCCACTTTACATCTCAGGTCCACCGAAAAGTGGGCCGTGGTGCTTGATCCTTAATTCACCGAGGTACTTCTATTCCCTCTGATCTCAACAGGAACTGAAAGAGTTCAGAACACAATATTGAATGCCATGAACACTGTTGCTCAATACTGTAGTAAGCTTTTACGTATTTCCCTCACATGGCTTCAATCATTTATGAAGTAAAATGATAATTCCAGAAGATAAAATGTTTAATTGAGATTTTGCACTTTTAATTGGAAAGAATTACACTGTGATCTACCTGATATTTTAGATTTAGGTTGATATTTTCAGGACAAAGCTTTCTTAAGAACTCATGCCGAGTATACTTACAATTCTTGGTTATAGCTGTCAATCCAGCAATTAGCCAACAGTGAGATATACATATAAGACATATAAAGAAGCAGAAACCTTCTTCTCTTCTGTTATCTGCCTTGTCTGCTACAGTAGTATTTTCTTATATGTTGTAGTATTTTACTACACACATTTGTATATATTGAAATACATTTATATTTCCTTCTCCCTTTTCAAGTCCTAAAAGGAAACATTCATTTTAAAATAATTCTAACTGCTGTATATTTTTCTGTGTACATTTGCAAAGAACAGAAGCTATTAAATGAAGCCCAAATTCAAGTAAGTGTTAGCAAGACATTTATTTATTTATGATGTATGACAATTTCTATACCAATTTCTAGGAAAAAAAAAAATCAGAGTCTTAATTCTTTATTCATCTGTATTAAATGCAGTGAAAATTTATCAAAAAATTAGCCAGGGTGTAAGTTTAAAATCTCCCAATTTTTGGCATTGTTAATGGTGCACCCCATTCCCCTACAACCCACTACTCACACCAGTGAAACTGCACACTTTGATGTAAAGAAGGCTTCATGTTTGTGTGCATGTGAGGGTTAGGGTATTTCCCCAAAGAACAGAGGAAATCCTAGCTATTGACTGCTTAACTTGAAATGTCAACTATCAGTAGCTAACCAGAGCTGAACAGAAATCACATAAACAGCTATTTCAGTTGACCCCCTCCATCTGTTTGCAGATAGAGTTTGCAAATTTCCAGTTCAGTCATCCATTTTTAATTTTTTCCCCCCAGTGTCTTTTTTTTTTTCATGTTTGGAAGGAACATTAAGCCTGTTCTGCATATTCCAGTGTTGGCTTTCAAAAGCATATATGGGTACTATCACGCAGCTAAATGGCTGTCTGCTAGTACATTTATATTCTTGTAAAACTTTAGTAATTATTGTCACTCATAAATGACAGTTTTGTTAGTTTTCTACAATTAATGTCATAAAATAAATTTTAAAATCATCTTATTCAAAAAACAATTAAAAGTAGAAGCAGTTAAGATTAATAAATATAAATGGGTTCAGATGTTAATTTAAAATGTCTAAGCTACAGCATTTGTATCATGCTTGCCAAAAAAAACCAAATAAGTGTATGAGATGTAAAGAAGAGGCAGCATATTTTGATTTACTTAATTGTTTCACATAGAATCATAGAATAGTCAGGGTTGGAAAGGACCTTAAGATCATCTAGTTCCAACACCCCTGCCATGGGCAGGGACACCTCACACTAAAACATGCCACCCAAGGCGCTGTCCAACCCCGCCTTGAACACCACCAAGGATGGAGCATTCACAGCTTCCCTGGGCAACCCATTTCAGTGCCTCACCACCCTAACAGTAAAGAATTTCTTCCTCAGATCCAATCTAAACTTCTCCTGTTGAAGTTTGAACTCATTGCCCCTTGTCGTCTCACTACAGTCCCTAATGGAGAGTCCCTCCCCAGCATCCCTATAGGCCCCCTTCAGGTATTGGAAGGCTGCTATGAGGTCTCCACGCATCCTTCTCTTCTCCAGGCTCAACAGCCCCAACTTTCTCAGCCTGTCCTCATATGGGAAGTGCTCCAGTCCCCTGATCATCCTCGTGGCCCTCCTTTGGACTTGTTCTAACAGTTCCATGTCCTTTTTATGTTGAGGACACCAGAACTGCACATAATACTTAATTTTGTTCTCAACCTTGTATTTGTTCTATGGCTTCTACTTCAGATTTAAGAAACATTTGTGCTAAATTCCCATCATTTTTTGCACCTCTACCAATCATTTCACTCTAAGATTTTACCTCTTCCTTCAACCATGCTGGTGCCATCTCTCTCTTGTGATTGCACCATCAGAGTCAGTACAGCAACATAATCAGTTAAATTAAAATTCAAATTCCTTTTCCTCAGTTTTGTATTTTGTCACTGGTGTTTGTGCCTGTAGTCAGCTCAAAAGTAGTTTTCAGTGTGTTCTAGCTTTTGCCATTCCTCTTGTTTTCCTGGTGGCTTCATAGAATAGCTGAGAAGCAGAGTATTACGTAATGAGGCTGAGATTATTCAAATACATTTAAAAATACCATTGATTTCTCATGACGTGGTTTAGCTTTTTAAATGATGGTACAGTAATCGATTAATGAAGAAGCCAAGGCCAGCCTTAAAAAAATTGAAAAATTGTATACCAGTCATTCAGTGACAATATTTATGCACCTATAATCAGTAGAATGCCTTTGACATGGAAATATCTTGTCTGCAATCATATATAGAACCATGAAAAATTCCTGTATGGGATGAGTCGGTCTGGGAAAAAAAACAAAACAAAACATTCCCAGACAAACAATGAATGTCCTTGAAATCTCTATAAGCAATTAATTAAGATATTTACCTTGCTCAACTGTTGGAAGTGGGTTTTAGTGAAGGCAATAACTTCAAAGTTAACAAAGCCTCTCTGTTGGTATAAAAGACACTTTCAGCCCTGATGCAATGTAGAATGAGATTATGGATTTCTTTGGTAGTAAGAGCTATGGGTGAGGACTGTGGTGTTGTCTATCTTCTTCCCTCTTTCTTTATTATTTATACTTGAGTCCATTCTGCAATCTGGATTGTTCAGGGATATATCTTTGTGTTGCTCTTGAGAGTAGTGTGTACCTGTTTCCAGTTATTCCTGTCATGGTTTCTTTCAGTCTATTCAGGAGTGGTTTGAAAGGGCTGTTGGGCTCCAGGGCATATGGAGGATTTCAGACTGCTGTTCAGGGCATGGAGGGTACAGGAGGGAATAACAAAGTATTGTGAGGATACTAGGTATTCAATACACAGACACTGGAGGTTACTGAAATCGTAACCAGCCTTCAGGGAGGATAAAGGACGTTTCCAGGGTTTGAGGCAGCTGGAATTGGGAAAGGATGCCAAAGTAATCATCACAGTGCTTGAACATTAAAGTACTGTCTCCTTATGTTCCTTATCTTACTGAGCGAAAGGATGTGGCATACCTCTATCTGTATTGCAGCATTCACTCCATCCTGTTTCTGGGACCCCTCAGAAGAATAGCTACGGACAGAGGTGCTGTGTGGCCCCTGTTGCATCTGGGGAGGATCTATTCATTTTCTCCAGTGGCTATGTACTGGGGACTAGCCATCCAGAAGCTCCAGGAACTTGGAAAACTTTACTGTCAATGACCCTTCGTGATGCAAAGTACAGCTGTTTTCTCTCTTGTGACAAGATAGTCAAATTAGGATTGTGGTAACCATGAGAGTTGGTGACTAGAATTTGTGAACAGTCCCAAGAGTTTAAGTGACTGGCAACATGCTCCCAACAAAAAATCTTTGTTAATTATTGAGGAAGTGCAAGAAATTATGAGTATTTTATATATTTGTTACGAGTGTTTTATGTTTTTCTTGTCATTATTACTGAGAAACTGTGTGGTTCCTGCACTCTATAATTAGGAGTACCTGGAGGGAGCCTCTTCTGTGTGACAAAGCAGAGATCCTTCTGTTCATTCATAGCACTTTTCCTTGTCAGCAGGGTCATTTTTAACAGCATTTCCATGAAGGAGAGAATAATAACATTGAGAAGTTTGTAAAACCTCTCTAGAAATCTGTGGAATTTGTTTGGTTAGGACTTTCGTAATTGCTCTTGCTTTTTGCTCCAGATTGAGGATCATGAAGCCCCCAAGTCTGAGAAAATAATCAGTATCTTATCTAAATTAAAATCTAAATTAAATCTATGTGCCTTGCAATTCAACCTTTTCTTTCCTGTGTCTGTTTTATTGTTGGGCTGAGTTCACTCTTGTTTCAAAGAAGGTGCAGAAAAGCTAAAATCTCCAAAAGAATCAGCCAGAACAAAGCTATGCCATTCAAAAGAAGAATAAGAAGAAATAGGAAGAGCAGGCTGGGGTATCACATTAGCCTACTCTCATCATTTCCCTCCCTTTTTACTAGACATATGACATGATGGGAATGCTGGATACTACTAGTGCTGTAGGTTTTAAACTGGCTAAATATAATAAGTAGGTGCTGCCTATGTTTGCCAACTTCTTTAATTTAAAAATTCCTATATAATTGTAGTGATCCCCTGGGAAACTAAAGGTGATATTCCTCTTTATATGGCATCTGCTTTTCAAACTGGATAAGTAAGGTACAGTCTGCACTTAAAGTATTTCTGGGGGGAAAAACAAAACAAAAACCATCACCACCACCAACAACAAAACCAACAACTAAAAAAGGGTGTTAAACACCATCTGTCTTCCATGCTATAGACTTAATTTAACAAATTAAATGTAAAAGAAAAACATTGGCAGTATTTCTTGTATCAAAAGTAAAGATGCTGTGAGTATTGACAGGACTCTGACTTGGTCTGCAGATCAGTCAGGCCATTCCCATCCCACGAAAGACATAAACAGATGGAATATTTACTTCCTCATGCTGATCCAGGACCCAAAACATGAGAGCTGTCATCCCATGGGGCTGGCATGGAGGTGGCCTTCACGCATTCACCACCTTCTCAGGGTGCTTATTGCTGCTTTGTGAAATAGAACATCATCTGCTTTTCTCTGTCCTTTCACAAAGGACCTTCTTTATCTCCTTGATATCCATGTATGATGAAAATTCTCCAGTGATTTAGTGTCTACCAGGGAACATGTTTGTATTCCATTTACAGTTAGGAGCAGGTTATGGTCAAGATCATTTAACACTACCAGAAGCAGAGTGCTATGGTATGTCTAATAAAAGCTGAAGTGTAAAAGCTTCAGCTGGTTCAAAGGCAGAAAGACTTTTAATATTCTTTATGTCACATTCTATAATGAGAAAATACACTCTTGCTGCTAACAGTTTTGATCTAGTATTCTTCCTATTGGAAGCAAATATTCAGGAGCTCTGGAAAGTCTGGGATTTTTTTTTTGTGTTTTGGTTTGGTTTGGTTTTAGTTTGTATGAACTGGGTGGGTAAATCTAGTAATTGTTCTTTGGAGTGCAGCATAAAACCTGTAGTCAGCAATTGAGTATTGGCTCATAACTTTTTAAAAGCCTTTTTCATGCTGTGTTGATGTGTAAATACAATTCATGTTTTTGAGTTTATAGTGAGCCTGTAGGGAGAACAAAAGAAAAAAGAAAGCCTTTCAGAATACAGTGCTGTATTTAAAATAGAACATAAAGTAGGTGTAATAGTTTCAGGGAAAACAAATACAATCGGGCTGTGTTCATTAGATGCATTGATGTGCTGGATCTGACTGGAATGAAGTTAACTTTCTTCATAGCAGCCATTATGGTGCTGTGTTTCAGATTTGTGCAAAACAGTGCTGGTAACACACCAGTGTTTTGCCTGCTGCTGAATATCACTTGCACAGCATCAAGGATTTCTTTTTGTCTCTCTCTGTCCCCTGCAGCATGTAGGCTGGCTTGGGCAAGACATTGGCATGGCACTAATGGGACAACTGTCCTGCACTGGCCCAAGAAATATTCCATACCAAATCACATCCTGCTCAGCAATACAACTGTGGGGGGTTGTTGGTGTTCAGGATCTGGCTGTGCATCAGTCTGCTTGTAGAAAGTGGTAGCTGATTGGCTTTGCATCTCTTTTTTTCCATTTCCTTCCGTTAGTAAATCACCCTTTATATTGACTCATGAGTTTTCTTGGTTTTTGCTTTTCTTGTCCTCTCCTCTGTCCCACTGTGGTCATGGCCTGAGAAAAGTTCAGCAGCAGTATAGGCGCTTAGCTACTGGCCAGTATCAACCCTTCACAACTGCCAAAGCTCAGGAGTGCTCTCTACAAAGGCAGGTAGGAATGTGGTCACGAGGCTTGCATGTAGCATTTAACCGGAATATTTTTAGAGAGAAATCAGGAAATATTTGAATAAGTATGAGTCATTGTTTTTTTAAACAAATGTGGAGGAACACTGCTGCAAAACCTAGCTTGTCCTACTTCATCCATGAGGAATTAGTTGGATATGAAAAATGCACAGAGACAGTAGAATTTCAGTAGTTTACAAGTCACTGCAACAAACTGCTAATACAGCAACATGCCTCTGTGTTGAACACAGGTGAAAATACATCAGCTGTGTATTTTACTACTTCTTGCTGTTTGATAATGAAACAAATAAGATTTCCTATAGGATTACTATTATATTCTTTTCCCAGGTATAATGAAGGTGCATAGTTCCTTAAGAAGGACTACAGTGGAAGAAATTAATTGGAATCTTCCGGGAGCTTACTACCCAAAATCAAATGTTAAATATACACATCTTAAGTTCAACAGCTGGAATTACTGGTAAGTTTATTTAATTTGCTGTTTGCATAAAACTGCATTGCAATTATGCTTCAAAATTTATGTAATTTCACTGAAAAATATTGATTTGGGTATTACATGTTTGGACTTAAGGATAAAAATACCCCAACACCCAACCAAATAAAGTAGTTTCAAAGACAAAAATTCGCCAAAGTCTAAAAGTTTAATAGCAAGAAATAAAAAAGGAGCAGTTTCATGTGATTCAGCCATTCAAAAAACCCAGTGAAACTCTAGCTAGAGAATGACAAAAGGCACTTGATGAATGTACTGAACAGCCAGTTAAGTATCATTAGTGAGTTTCTTTCCTTTTCATGTTATGCTATAAAATATCTAAGGGATGGTGGGAATGCAATGACCTTAGATACATAGAGAGTGATTTTGTGCTTTATCTCTTCTCCTATAATTCCTTGAGTATTTCGCATTGCTGGAGTAACTGCATTCCGTAATTGCTTAACTACTGCTTTCTGCACCCAGATCAGCATCATGTGGCTCAAAGAGCAGAGAGGGAAAGATTTCAAAGAGATCTTCAAAGAGTCAAGCCTGGAAATCCTATCTATTAAGCTTTGTCTTGAATTGACTTTGGAAAACTGAGTTGCCCCTTTCTCTGAAATTCAACAATTGTTTCAGTGATAGGCAAGACTTGAGGAAGCAGTGACATCTCAGATATAGACTCATCTTTCAATTGTTACAAAACCTAGATTTAGAAACAGTTATTTTTCAAAGAAACATCTACATTCTCCTGAGAGCTCTCCATAGACTTTAAATACTGGTAATTGTCCAGTCTCTAGCTCTTTTGTCATTGCAAGAGGGAGCTGCTCAAAGAATTGCATTTTGTGAATGAAGAAAATGCTCAATTTAATATCCTGTGAGTTTTGTCTGACTTGACTAGCCAGCCATACTCAGTTCCTAAAATAAGTTTACAGTTATTTAAGTTCAAATCCACTTTAAGTTCTAAAATGGTAAAACCTTACAGCCTTTAAGAATTAATAAGTGTATTTGGCAAACCGTACAGCTGCAAGAATAGGTGCTGAGTTCCCTCTTTGTACCATAGTCAGAACTACACACTGCAACTAAGAATTGCATCATATTTTCCTTCAATATGCCAATGAAAGTGTTATTTGGGAGACCCTCTTGTCACACAAACACAAAACCCCACAATAACCGCAAATTCTAACCTTCTGTATTATGAATGAGAACAAGAGTATAAAGGCTAAGAAAGGTTTACTGAATGCATAGTTTACTTGAAACTGCTGCTTTGCTCTGCAGAGTTCCTCTTACATCACTTCTCTCAGATGAGTGAGAGATGCAGCCTCACTAACAAACAGCCTTATAAAAAAATGCTGTTCTCCCAGGCTTTCCTCAGATGCACTTTCCCCCCCTGCTAATCTGAAAGAGTATCCTGCTTGTGAACAGGTTTTATTTTCAGGGATGAGACCTCACTGTTCTTCTTATAGTCAAAGTATCGACTTAATTTCCCTTTTCATTCACATTTCCTAAAAGAACATCCTTATGGAAATTCTTTAGATATATTTTTTTTGCTTTAGTCAGAAGTAATTTCAGTACAACCAAAACAACCTGTAATTTCTTGAATATTTACACTTCTGATGTTGCTAGCATGTGAGCATTAGTGCTGGTTAATAATATAAGTGAAATTATAGGAATGTGCAGTGTAGCTGATAACTCTGGATTTCTAAAAAGTTCAAGGTAGGTTCCCAAAAATCCTACTTCCTATGTCAATAAGTATGAGATGTATGACATACGGATAGCATGTCATACACAATGAGAATCAGGAACCTGCTTAGTGAGGTTCCATGGGATATAGCTCTAGAGGGCAGGGAGGCCGAAGGCTGTTGGTTGATATTCGAGGATCACCTGCTGCAAGCTCAGAAGTATTGCATCCCAACTAGAAGGAAGTTTAGCAGGAGGGCCAGGAGACCTCCTTGGATGGAAAAGGACCTGCTGAGGAAAATTCAAAGGAAAAAAGGGGCTTATAAAAGGTGGAAGCAAGGACAGGCGACCTGGGAAGAATGCAGGGATATTGAAGCTAGGAACCAGGTTAGGAAAGCTAAGGTCCACTTAGAACTAAACTTGGCTAGGGATGTTAAGGATAACAGGAAGGGATTCTATAGGTGCATTGCAAATAAAAGACAGGCTAGGGATAACATGGGCCCTCTCCAGAAGCTATCGGGAGAACTGGCTACCCTGGATTTGGAGAAGGCTGAGGTTCTTAATGACTTCTTTGCCTCAGTTTTCACTGGCAAATGCTCTGACCACACCACTCAAACCTTGGAAAGCAAGCACAGGGACAGTGAGAATGAAGACCCTGGGCCCACTGTAGGAGAGGATCTGGTTCAAGACCATCTTAGGAACCGGAATGTACACAAGTCCATGGGACTTGATGAAATCCATCCACGTGTCCTGAAGGAGCTGGCAAATGAAGTTGCTAAGCCATTGTCCATCATATTTGAAAAATCATGGCAGTCAGGTGAAGTTCCTGACGACTGGAAAAAGGGAAATATAACCTCCATTTTCAAGAAGAGGAAAATGGATGACCCAGGGCATTACAGACCAGTCAGTCTCACCTCTGTGCCTGGCAAAATCTTGGAGCGGATTATCCTGGAAGGCATGCTAAGGCACATGAAAACCAACAAGGTACTTGATGACAACCAGCATGGCTTCACTAAAGGGAAATCCTGCCTAACCAATCTGGTGGCCTTCTATGACGGGGCTACAGAACTGATGGACAGGGGCAGAGCAGTTGATGCCATCTACCTGGACTTATGTAAAGCATTCGACACTGTCTCACATGACATCCTTCTCTCTAAGTTGGAGAGACATCAATTTGATAGGTGGACCACTTGATGGATAAAGAACTGGCTGGATGGCTGCACGCAAAGAGTAGTGCTCAATGGCTCAATGTCCAGCTGGAGACCAGTAACGAGTGGTGTCCCCCAGGGATCGGCGTTGGGACCGGTCTTATTCAACATCTTTGTGGGTGACGTGGACAGTGGGATTGAGTGCACCCCCAGCAAGTTTGCCAATGACACCAAGCTGTGTGGTTCAGTTGATAGGTTGGAGGGAAGGAATGCCATCCATAGGGACCCTGACACGCTTGTGAGGTGGGCTGATGCCAACCTGATGAAGTTTAACCATGCCAAGTGTAAGGTCCAACACGTGGGTCGGAGCAATGCCAGGCACAGCTACAGGTTGGGCAGAGAAGAGATTCAGGGCAACCCTGCAGAGAAGGACTTGGGGGTGCTGGTTGATGAAAAAATGACCATGAGCCGGCAGTGTGCGCCTGCAGCCCAGAAAGCCAAGTATCCTGGGCTGCATCAAAAGGAGTGTGACCAGCAGGTCGAGGGAGGTGCTCCTGCCCCTTTACTCTGCTCTCGTGAGACCTCACTTGGAGTATTGCGTGCAGTTCTGGTGTCCTCAACATAAAAAGGACATGGAACTGTTTGAACAAGTGCAGAGGAGGGCCACGAAAATGATCAGGGGACTGGAGCACCTCTCGTATGAAGATAGGCTGAGAAAGTTGGGGCTGTTCAGCCTGCAGAAGAGAAGGCTGCATGGAGACCTCATAGCAACCTTCCAGTACCTGAAGGGGGCCTATAAGGATGCTGGGGATGGACTCTCCATTAGGGACTGCAGTGAGAAGGCAAGGGGTAATGGGTTTAAACTTAAACAGGGGAAGTTTAGATTGGATCTGAGGAAGAAATTCTTTACTGTTAGGGTGGTGAGGCACTGGAATGGGTTGCCCAGGGAAGTTGTGAATGCTTCTTCGCTGGTGGTGTTCAAGGCCGGGTTGGACATAGCCTTGGATGGCATGGTTTATTGAGAGGTTTCCCTGCCCATGGCAGAGGGGCTGGAACTAGATGATCTTAAGGTCCTTTCCAACCCTGACTCTTCTATGATTCTATGATTCTATGATATTCTTTGGTTAAGTTAGGTTACCAGTGTTTTGCTTTTTACATTCTGCAGAAACTCTTATCTGGCACAGGCCTCCCTTGGGTAGCAAATTAATATCTTATGAGGTGCCAAGCTGGAACAGCTTCTGTTTTTGTTGATTAGAATGTAATACTTATCCCTATTTTTAAATAGAGCTACACTTTTGAAACCACCTTTGGGCTGTTCCTTTGAGTGCATCACATAACAGGTACATTTTTGCTAGTATGTAAGCATTCTGCTTTCTTCTTCAGCCCTATTGTAATTTTCTGTTTGTTCCTTCTGTACCACTACATAAGTCAGAAACAGCATTTTTTGTTTGTTTCCTAAAATATCTGGTGCTCTCTCTATTTTGTGAACAGTCAATGAGATTTTTACTGTCTCCTTTCCCGGGCCAGATTTCTAGTGAAACTATTGAAAATATTTTATAATTAAAAATACCTCTTCAGATATTTCTGTGTCTCTGAGTAATGCCTAAAGCAAAATGCTGTTATGAAATTTAACATGCTCTTTGAGTTCTTTGAAGTTGTGTCAGTAGAATTGGCCAAGTGCCTTCCAGACACAGCGACTTTTATTGTGCATAATAACACCAGCTTAGAAACATTTGGAGGGGCTTCTAAATAAGAATTAAATATTCTTACATCATCTGGAGAGAAATTGTTTCAAAATATTCCCTTTGGAACAATGCAGATCCATACTGCTGATCTTGCAGTTTTGTAGCTAAATATAAACAAACCATAGGTGCGTGTGCATTCATATGTCGAAAATTTATATAATGATATATGTATAGCATATCAATCTCGAGTCAACTTCAGAGGCATGTTTTTATATATTTCCCCCACGAGATATATATTTGACACTTTGGTGTACTCCATGCTTTGCACTGTTGGTCATCAGAAGTTTCTGAGGCATGGGAAATTTGGCTGATTGGCACAAGACACATGCCCAGTAACCAGTTATGGATGCAATTATTTCATGAAAAAATTGGGAATCCACTGATTTATAGACAGAAGTACATTGTCTTGGAGACATAAATCTTAAAGTTTTGATTTGTGTCCCAGCAGAGCTTACTCAAAAAGTATTTAAAGCTGCACAAAGGTTGCTTTAAATATTAAGGAGTGTCATCAACATCCTGGAAAGTTGGATTTTGAAGTGCTGCCATGAATAAGACGATTACCTTAGGAACCTCATCACTGTTCTTGTGTGGCCTTTGTAATGGCTTTGTTGATTTCCTCATGGTCAAGAAGAAAACAATTATTTGCTTCTGCTTCTCCAAGAGGTAGGTGTGACATGGTAATGACAGACAGGTTACTACCTATAGAGGTTAGTGAGTTGGAGCTGAGACAACCAAAGAGCAAAGTTTACTTAGAAAGGGATTCTATATGTGCTTGGCAGCATGACGTCCTCTGCTTTCTTGAGGGGAAAGCAAGTTAAAATGAGCTGTCCTGGTGGCAAGAAAATAATTTTTCTCACATCTTCTGCTCAGGGTGAGAGGTTACCCTTATGAACTAAAATTAGTCAGACCAAGTGAAGGAATTAATTACAAGCTGGCTCTGAGCATGCATTTGTTTTTTAATACCCTCTAAGCCAAATTTTCATTATTTCACATTGTGTTGAGAGATGATGTATTCAGTGAAAAATAAAGGAAATATAAACTTCTCCACTAACTGATATGGTGTAATGCAATGTACACTGCACAACATCTGAAGGGCATCGTATATATTGTAACACAATGTCCATATAGGATGTTCAGCTGCATTTTCCAATGTTGCCTCTTTGAATTGTGCTGCTTTTTCATGAACAATGTATCACACTTAAGAAGAGCTAATGATAAAAAGATTTCCTGGCAAGCATCTTCTTCTGTTAGATGTGTTTGGCATGTATAACTTAGCTAATTTGTACAAGAAACACATTACTTAATCAACTGTAGATTTGGTTATTGCATGATAAAGATGGCAATACATTAATCGATTTATAGACATAAATGCATTAGTGTTCAAGAAAAAACCCAAGGATTTAAACACCCTTGAATCAATAAATATAATTAAAACAATGGTGTGTTGCGGGCATTTGTTTGATTGTCCTACAGCTGTCTGATGCATAGTGAGATTACTGAAGCATGGAGCCAAACAGCCAACCCTACATTTAGTTTTGTTTATTGAAATAATGAAAGGGGTGCTACTGATATAGATAGCAGTAGCCCGGAGACTACAAAGAAGGACTACAGGGCTCTGGGAGAGGTGGTTAGGGGTTCTGGAGCTCAGATTGTCTTTTCGTCAATTCTCCAGGATACAGGGCAGAACCTTGAAAAGGCTAGGAGGATTGCGCAGGTTAATAAATGGTTAGAAGGGTGGTGCTATAGTCAGGGGTTTGGGTACCTTGACCATGGGACTCAATATAGTAGGCCAGGTCTACTGGGAGCTGGTGGAGCTGGTCTGACAAAGATGGGGAAGAGGGGATTTGGTAGGAGGCTTGCCAGGCTGGTCAAGGATGCTTTAAACTAGATGTGTTGGGGGAGGGGGGCGGCATTCCATCCCAACACACCCAGTCGGTTAGTAGCACCTATAGTAAATGTTCGGAGCAATGTAGGGATATTCCAGCTGCTCCAGCCAATGAGCCGGCTTCAATTGGATCTCGCCTCAAATGCCTCTACACAAACGCCCGTAGTATGGGGAACAAACAAGAGGAATTAGAGATGTGTGCACATCTACGGGGGTATGATATCATAGGCATCACAGAAACATGGTGGGATGGTTCCTATGACTGGTGTGTTGGAATGGAAGGTTACCGGCTCTTTAGGAAAGACAGGCCCGGCAGACGGGGAGGGGGAGTTGCTATTTATGTTAGGGATAGGCTAGAGAGTATGGAACTCTGTCTGGGGACAGGTGAGCAGTCGACAGAGAATTTGTGGGTCAGGGTTAAAGGGAGAACAGTGATGGGTGACATTATTGTGGGGATCTGTTACAGACCACCTGACCAAGGGGACTTGCTGGACGAAGCGCTCCATAGGCAGATAGGAGCAGCCTCACACTCGCAGGCCCTTGTTCTCATGGGAGACTTCAACCACCCTGATATCTGTTGGAGGGATGGTACGGCCCGGCACAAGCAATCCAGAAGGTTCCTCGATTATGTGGAAGACAACTTCCTTCTGCAAGTAATAGAGGAGCCGACAAGGAGAGGTGCCATGCTTGACCTCGTCCTCACCAACAGGGAAGGGCTGGTTGGGAATGTGATGCTCCAGGGCAGCCTTGATTGCAGCGATCATGAGATGGTTGAGTTTGAGATCCTCAGGACAGTGAGAAGAGCGTGCAGCAAGCTCACTGCCCTGGACTTCAAGAGAGCAGACTTTGGCCTCTTCAGGAGCCTGCTCAGTAAGGTTCCATGGGATACAGCCCTAGAGGGCAGGAGGGCCCAAGACTGTTGGTTGATATTCAAGGATCACCTGCTGCAAGCTCAGGAGCGGTGCATCCCAACTAGAAGGAAGTTCAGCAGGAGGGCCAGGAGACCTCCTTGGATGGATAGGGAGCTGCTGAGCAAAATTCGAAGGAAAAAAGAGGCTTATAAAAGGTGGAAGCAAGGTCAGGCAGCCTGGGGAGAATACAGGGATGTTGTCCGGGAAGCTAGGGACCAGGTTAGGGAAGCTAAGGCCCACTTAGAATTAAACTTGGCTAGGGATGTTAAGGATAACAGGAAGGGATTTCATAGGTACATTGCCGATAAGAGACAGGTTAGGGACACCGTGGGCCCTCTCCAGAAGCCATCGGGAGAACTGGCTACCCTGGATTTGGAGAAGGCTGAGGTTCTTAATGACTTCTTTGCCTCAGTCTTTACGGGCAAATGCTCTGTCCACACCGCCCAAGTCTTGGAAGGCAGACGCGGGGACGGTGAGGGTGGGGACCCTGGGCCCACTGTGGGGGAGGATCTTGTTCGGGACCACCTTAGGAACCTGAATGTACACAAGTCAATGGGACTGGATGAAATCCATCCACGGGTCCTGAAGGAGCTGGCAAATGAAGTTGCTAAGCCACTGTCCATCATATTTGAAAAATCATGGCAGTCAGGTGAAGTTCCCGATGACTGGAAAAAGGGAAATATAACCCCCATTTTTAAGAAGGGGAAAATGGATGACCCAGGGAATTACAGACCAGTCAGTCTCACCTCTGTGCCTGGCAAAATCTTGGAGCGGATTCTCCTGGAAGGCATGCTAAGGCACATGAAAACCAACAAGGTGCTTGGTGACACCCAGCATGGCTTCACTAAGGGGAAATCCTGCCTAACCAATCTGGTGACCTTCTATGAAGGGGCTACGGAACTGATGGACAGGGGTAGAGCAGTTGATGTCATCTACCCGGACTTGTGTAAAGCCTTTGACACTGTCTCACATGACATCCTTCTCTCTAAGTTGGAGAGACATCAATTTGATAGGTGGACCACTCGGTGGATAAAGAACTGGCTGGATGGCCTCAAGCAAAGAGTAGTGCTCAATGGCTCAGTGTCCAGCTGGAGACCGGTAACGAGTGGTGCCCCCCAGGGATCGGTGTTGGGACCGGTCTTGTTCAACATCTTTGTGGGTGACATGGACAGTGGGATTGAGTGCGCCCTCAGCAAGTTTGCCGATGACACCAAGCTCTGTGGTTCGGTTGATACATTGGAGGGAAGGAATGCCATCCAGAGGGACCTTGACACGCTTGTGAGGTGGGCTGATGCCAACCTGATGAAGTTCAACCATGCTAAATGCAAAGTCCTCCACCTGGGTCGGAGCAATGCCAGGCACAGCTACAGGTTGGGCGGGGAGGAGATTGAGAGCAGCCCTGCGGAGAAGGACTTGGGGGTGTGGGTTGATGAAAAAATGAACATGAGCCGGCAGTGTGCGCTTGCAGCCCAGAAGGCCAACCGTATTCTGGGCTGCATCAAAAGGAGTGTGACCAGCAGGTCGAGGGAGGTGCTCCTGCCCCTTTACTCTGCTCTCGTGAGACCTCACTTGGAGTATTGCGTGCAGTTCTGGTGTCCTCAACATAAAAAGGACATGGAACTGTTTGAACAAGTGCAGAGGAGTGCCACAAAAATGATCAGGGGACTGGAGCACCTCTCGTATGAAGATAGGCTGAGAAAGTTGGGGCTGTTCAGCCTGCAGAAGAGAAGGCTGCGTGGAGACCTCATAGCAGCCTTCCAATACCTGAAGGGGGCCTATAGGGATGCTGGGGAGGGACTCTTCATTAGGGACTGTGGTGAGAGGACAAGGGGTAATGGGTTTAAACTTAAACAGGGGAGGTTTAGATTGGATCTGAGGAAGAAATTCTTTACTGTGAGGGTGGTGGGGCCCTGGAATGGGTTGCCCAGGGAAGTTGTGAATGCTTCATCCCTGGCGGCGTTCAAGGTGGGGTTGGAGAAAGCCTTGGATGGCATGGTTTAGTGGGAGATGTCCCTGCCCATGGCGGGGGGGTTTGAACTCGATGATCTTGAGGTCCTTTCCAGCCCTTACTATTCTGTGATTCTGTGATTCTGTATTAATGATACATAACAAAAGTGTGTAATGGAAAGTAATGTACTGTGAAATAAAATTCTGTTTGGAAATCAAGTAGAATACAATAGAAGTTAAAGCCTTAAATATATCTTAAAACCACTTTGTATTGCTTTAAGAGAAGAATGGTTGTGATATACATGCTATGAAAAATTATAGGAATGTGTTACAGACATATGAGTAAGATGAAATCAAATTACCATATGAAACAGCAAAAAACTGTCCTTAGATTTTTCTTGCAGTCCTGGAACCTGGAGAAAGGTTCTAGGACCACATGCTACATACACACTTTCCTACCCAGATTTACATTTTCATTTGACCAGTTTCTTGAGGCGTCTGTAAAGAAAAAGGCTAAGCACACACACAGACATACTGCTTTCACAACTAGTTCTACTTTATTCACTCAAGCGTGGTAATATATAGCACACAGATATAGGTCTGAGCCATGAAGCCAAACAGCAACTACATCATTCCCAGTGACTGTTTTCAGTCCCTATAAATTCCATTCTATAAATAATCACTCCCCAGGCTGTTTCTCAGCCTGATCTTGCTCCCAAACACTCCCTGGCTTACTCAAGGCCCAGGTGCACCCTCAGTAATTCTTCTTTAATTATCCACATAGCGGGAACAGGATGGCTTGCAGTTCCCACAGTTTCTCTTTCTAGGAAGAGCATGACAGTGATTGATTGTTTGTTAAACTCTAGTTAGGGGACACCCAGAGAGATATCTGTAATAGATATGATTCCATGGACTATTAGAATGGGAATATCCATGGACTAACAAATCCTGAAATGAATGCATGTATCATGTGCTTCTGAATTATTCACAAACACTTATCTCAAGTGAACAAATAGTTTCTCTTTCAAATAGAAGAAATTGGTTTTTTCTTAAATCTTATTCATTTATAGCTAATAGAAATGTAACAATACTAAATTATTGGTAGATAAGCCAACCGGTGTTTGCTTAATGACAGTACAATAAAAAGATGTTTTCCATTTACAACTTTGTGTTTCAGCAAAATGATAGACAAATTCAAACTGCACTATTGAATATGCTATGTGTTTTAATTAACTACTGTCAATTTGGTAATTATTACTAAGGGGGCCTATTTATGCTCCTTTTTGTAGTACAGAGATTGCCTACCTGAGGTAGCAAGATCCTAAAACATGTGCTTAAAACTTCCTCTTTCTGAATCTCAAAATACTGAGCACTTAGGCACTTTAGTGTTGTTATAACCAGAATATTTATCTCTTTTTATTTATCATTTCTCACATTCATTCAAGTGATAGAAGACTAAATCCATGAAACCCTTCCCCCCTTCAGAGAAATAGTTCCCATAAAAATTACATTTGGCTCTATTTTCAGTGTGGTACTGATGGCAGTAATTATAATACACTAATTGGAATATGACAAAACTGTTAAAAATGCTACAAACATATCATGTATGGCAGTTGCTTGGAGACAGTGCAGTGACATCATCGTTGCATTTTCCGTAGCTTATATTGCTCTTGTATTTTTCTTCCTCCAAATGACTTCTTAGTTTTGAATTCAGTGAAGTTCATAAATGAAGAAAATGGCATCTGATTTGTACAAAAATCCTAACAAAGATGTAGTATGCATAAGCATCCTTTTCAGTCTTCATTTATGTAGCACTTGCTTCTTGTAAATATTTCAGGTAAAAAGGACACCAAAGATTGTATATTCAGTTATCTCATTGTCTTCAAAAAGAATATGCTTTTGGCATGTATCTTTGCAAAAGGTTGAAAGTAAAGTTGGATTTATTAGCTCTGAATTCAACTATTTCCATTTCAAAAGACTTCTATATTTTCTTTACTATTTTTCTTTTCAAAATCACCTCCTCATCAGGAACAACAGATTAAGTCATTAGCCTGGAACTGGGAGACCTGAGTCCCTGTGAATGCTTCATGTATAACATTGGAAATATTACTTCTTTTCTCTGTCTGTTTTCAGATCATTTGCTGTGAAGTCAACTTGTGTCATGACAACCATATTCTCTGAAGTCAAAGGAGTGAGAAGAGATCTAAACCACCTACTATCTAAGAATGCCTGGCAACTTATGTGGTTGATAGTCTCATTGTTCATGGTGAGTCATACGCTAATTTGTATGGCAATATCAGTTTTTCTAATGGAGAAAAACAGTGAGCTCTTACAAAGACTATATAAGGAGCAAATTAAACAAGGCCATAGTGGCATTACAATTTCATGAGTAAAATTAAAGGCAATGCATTTTCTGTGCACCACTCATGGAAAGAGGTAGCACAGATGGAGCAAAAAATAGGAAATTAATCAAGGAATATAAAATAATGTGTTATGCATACTTTGATCATACTGGGCCATTTACTCATCAAAGGTTTCTATGTACCAAAGAAAACTAAAATATTTATATCATCATCTTAGTCTTTTTCACTAGAAAAGCATACTGGGAATAAGGCACACATCTCTCTGTGTGGTTTCCATGAGGGCAGTAATAATGAATCTGTGTTGGAAGCGGCCACTTTCATATGGCACAGCAGGGAGCTATAGGCTCCTTTGTGGACTAGGGGAAGTTTGCACCTTGAAAGTAACATGTTTGTAAGTCTGCCAGTAGCAGAGTTGGGTATTTAAAATGTCAAGAATGTCTTTCAGAAGGAAGAGAATATAAGCACAAAAATCCTTTCACTCTTCACATTAACATAACTTTTTATTTTGTTCTGCTGGTTTGTTAAAGCAAAACCAAACATAGACAGTTATGTCTGCCCTCAAAAGAGATGTTAATACAATATAAAACCAGAAAGAGCAAATAGCAGCAAACAAAGGGAAACAAAGGAAGTGTTTAGACTTTGGGAAGAAAAATAGTTTATAATACACATTAGATGAGCATTATTGTGGTTCTTAACTAAACCTAATGTAATTTCCCATGGTTTTATATCAGTGAAGAAGGCAGATTGAAAAAATATTTCAAGTAATACATATAAATGTGAGATTTGCAGCTGCTGCAGCATAATTACTTAATAAATACTCAGAGAACAAAGAAGCATTAGAAACATGGAGAACTGCAAATGCCAGTTTGAATGGTTCAGTGGAGCAGTTTTCTGTTTGAGTATCTGGTATCTGTTTTCTCACAAGTTTAGATCTGTACTACACTAGTAATTGATTTTCAATCTCAAGGCTTCTCAATATTTACAGAAATGCAGCTTCCCAAACAATGTTAAGCTTTTCTACAGCCTAATCATGATCTTTAGAGGGTTTTTTCACTAACAGTCACTAGCCAGGTCTACTGTAACTCCTTAACACTTGGTCATACCTTGCACATTCCCATTTTTCATTCACTAACTAAATGACAAATGTGGTAAAAAACTGATGATATGAAGAAACCACACTCTCTAAATCTGCCCAACCTGCGTGCTCTCCGGGTGCTGACTAGCTGTACACCTTCACTGATATTTTTATGTGAATTGTATGGTTTCATTCAGGAATGACATGATAGGTTTAAGTTTAACATTACTGAGTTCATGTTTTGATTGTGAAATTAATACGGGGGAAATGTAAAATACTTCAGTGCTCTGAGCTATAGGCCCACTTGCTGTCAGTGCCACAATTGACTGCCCCATCAGCAGGATAGCAGTGAGATAGTCTTTAGCAGCTTCTCAGGAAACCCTATTTAATTAAAAGCTTATCTCTTAATACAACGCCAAGCTTCTATACAACAAAGAAGTGTTTCCCACCATGTAAGCTTTCACAGCATCACACTGAGCAAAATGTTGCCTTCTCTTTACAGCACAGTAGAGGAAATTACTGTTTTTCCTGTTCTCTGTGCTTCTGCAAGAATGTGAGGTTTAAGAGAATTCTTGTTTTCTTTCCTGCGTGCTTTCAAGATAACCAGACCATGAAAATCTGAGAAATAACTTGCAATGAGGCTTATTAAACTTGCATAAATCTGATTTTTATGGAGCTTGCCTCATGACTTTCACTTATTGAAAATAACAGTAAGAAGCTAATATGAACTTGCAAACAGATTAGCAGGCTCTTGCTGTTTTAGACTTTATGTCCAAGGAAGACTGGCATTTAAATTCCTGAAGTGCTCTGATTGTAGCTTTAATTTTCAAGAAGTAGGAAAATAGCATGCAGAGCTCCTCCCAGTTTCAAAATCTAAGTGCATAATTATTCACTAGAAGAATAACGTTTTTTTGAGAAGGTTAGTAAAAGGATAACTCAGACATTACTACTGCATGTTTCCAACATAGAATCATAGAATCATAGAATAGTTAGGGTTGGAAAGGACCTTAATATCATCTAGTTCCAACCCCCCTGCCATGGACACGGACACCTCCCACTAAACCATGCCATCCAAGGCTATGTCCAACCCTACCTTGAACGCTGCCAGGAATGAAGCATTCACAACTTCCCTGGGCAACCCATTCCAGTGCCACACCACCCTCACAGTAAAGAATTTCTTCCTCAGATCCAATCTAAACTTCCCCTGTTTAAGTTTAAACCCATTACCCCTTGTCCTCTCACTACAGTCCCTAATGAAGAGTCTCTCCCCAGCATCCCTATAGGCCCCCTTCAGGAACTGGAAGGCTGCTATGAGGTCTCCGCGCAGCCTTCTCTTCTCCAGGCTCAACAGCCCCAATTTTCTCAGACTATCTTCACACGGGAGGTGCTCCAGTCCCCTGATCATCCTCGTGGCAATTCTCTGGGCTTGTTCCAACAGTACCATGTCCTTTTTATGTTGAGGACACCAGAACTGCACGCAATACTCCAAGTGAGGTCTCACGAGAGCAGAGTAAAGGGGCAGGAGCACCTCCCTCGACCTGCTGGTCACACTCCTTTTGATGCAGCCCAGGATACACTTGGCTTTCTGGGCTGTGAGCACACTCTGATGGCTCATCTTAATTTTCTCATCGACCAAAACCCCCAAGTCCTTCTCTGCAGGGCTGCCCTGAATCTCTTCTCTGCCCAACCTGGAGCTGTGCCTGGCATTGCTCCGACCCACGTGTTGGACCTTGCACTTGGCATGGTTAAACTTCATCAGGTTGGCATCAGCCCACCTCACAAGTGTGTCAGGGTCCCTCTGGATGGCATTCCTTCCCTCCAACGTATCAACTGAACCACACAGCTTGGTGTCATTGGCAAACTTGCTGAGGGCGCACTCAATCCAACTGTCTATGTCACCCACAAAGATGTTGAACAAGACTGACCCCAACACCGATCCCTGGGGGACACCACTCGTTACTGGTCTCCAGGTGGTCATTGAGCCATTGAGCACTACTCTTTGCGTGCGGCCATCCAGCCAGTTCTTTATCCATCAAGTGGTCCACCTATCAAATTGATGTCTCTCCAACTTAGAGAGAAGGATGTCATGGGAGACAGTGTCAAAGGCTTTACACAAGTCCAGGTAGATGACATCAACTGCTCTGCCCCTGTCCATCAGTTCCATGGCCCCTTCATAGAAGGCCACCAGATTGGTCAGGCAGGATTTCCCCTTACTGAAGCCATGCTGGGTGTCACCAAGTACCTTGTTGGTTTTCATGTGCCTCAGCATGCCTTCCAGGAGAATCCGCTCCAAGATTTTGCCAGGCACAGAGGTGAGACTGACTGGTCTGTAATTCCCTGGGTCATCCATTTTCCCCTTCTTAAAAATGGGGGTTATATTTCCCTTTTTCCAGTCGTCAGGAACTTCACTTGACTGCCATGATTTTTCAAATATGATGGACAGTGGCTTAGCAACTTAATCACCAGCTCCTTCACAACCCGCGGATGGATTTCATCAAGTCCCACGGACTTGTGTACATTCCGGTTCCTAAGATGGTCTTGAACCAGATCCTCTCCTACAGTGGGCCTAGGGTCTTTATTCTCACTGTCCCTGTGTCTGCCTTCCAAGACCTGGGTGGTGTGGTCAGAGCATTTGCAGGTGAAGACTGAGGCAAAGAAGTCATTAAGAACCTCAGCCTTCTCCAAATCCAGGGTAGCCAGTTCTCCCGATAGCTTCTGGAGAGGGCCCACGGTGTCCCTAACCTGTCTTTTATTTTCAGTGTACCTATGAAATCCCTTCCTGTTATCCTTAACATCCCTAGCCAATTTTAATTCTAAGTGGGTCTTAGCTTTACTAACCTGGTCCCTAGCTTCCCGGACAACATCCCTATATTCTTCCCAGGTCGCCTGTCCTTGCTTCCACCTTTTATAAGCCCCTTTTTTCCTTTGAATTTTCCTCAGCAGGTCCTTTTCCATCCAAGGAGGTCTCCTGGCCCTCCTGCTGAACTTCCTTCTAGTTGGGATGCATCGCTCCTGAGCTTGCAGCAGGTGATCCTTGAATATCAACCAACAGTCTTGGGCCCCCTGCCCTCTAGGGCTGTATCCCATGGAACCTTACTGAGCAGGTCCCTGAAGAGGCCAAAGTCTGCTCTCTTGAAGTCCAGGGCAGTGAGCTTGCTGCACGCTCTTCTCACTGTCCTGAGGATCTTGAATTCAACTATCTCATGATCGCTGCAATCAAGGCTGCCCTGGAGCGTCACATTCCCAACCAGCCCTTCCCTGTTGGTGAGGACGAGGTCAAGCATGGCACTTCTCCTTGTCGGCTCCTCTATTACTTGCAGAAGGAAGTTATCTTCCACACAATCGAGGAACCTTCTGGATTGCTGGTGCTGGGCCATACCATCCCTCCAACATATATCAGGGTGGTTGAAGTTTCCCATGAGAACAAAGGCCTGTGAGCATGAGGCTGCGCCTATCTGTCTATAGAGCGCTTCATCCACCATCTCCCCTTGGTCAGGTGGTCTGTAACAGATCCCCACAATAATGTCTCCCATCGCTGTTCTCCTTTTAACGCTGACCCACAAACTCTCTGTCAACTGCTCACCTGTCCCCAGACAGAGTTCCATACTCTCCAGCCTATCCCCAACATATATAGCAAGCAGTGCTGCTTCCCCTCAGCTTCCCTGACACCTTTCAGCCTGGTAACAGCTTCCTGCAGTTCAGCCACCTGCTGCAGGAGGACCTCCACCAGGGAGCACAGAGTGCAGCCCTGCCCATTGCTCACCCTTCCCTCAGGACAGCAATGCAGCCGCTCTCTACACCCCGAGCTCTGCACTGCAGCCTCCCTTCCCATCCGCTCTCTCTGGGTGCCTACACTGGCCACTGCCGGGGCGGCCAGAGCAGAGCTCCCAGACCGAGCCTTGCTCGTACGGCGAGTGTTCACCATCCCGCTTACCACCCCGCTCGCCTGCCTGCGCAAACTGCCTCGAGCCCGCCCTGTTCGCCGCGCTCTGAGTCGCTCGCGCTCCCTGGGGCAGGTTTTTAACCAGTCAGCTCTGCCGCCGGTCCTCCTGGCGCCGCCCCCTCTGAGTCAGCCTCTCGCCTCTGCTGAGCTGCATAATGCTTACCATTGACATGATTGTACTTCGCGGTACATTTTACCTGTTCTGTTCACTGGAGCAAATTCACTTTATATTATGAACAAAGCCTTGAGAAACTGCTATATTAAAATGACAAAAAACAAAACAAAACAAAACAAACAACTTTTAAATGCGTAATGCACTTATCAAAGACCTTGTTCTATCTAGATCCCTCAATCCTGTAGTATTATTGCTACTATGCCCAATAGGAAAAATGTGTAGAACCTTAGTGCCTATTGCATGATGCCAAAGTGTACCAAGTCTCAAGATTTTTTTCAGATTATTTCCAGGCTTCCTAGGGTGTATACTGTATATTGCTACAGAGGGTTTTTGTGCTGTTTTTTTCTTTTGGTTGGTTGGTTGGTTTTTATTAGCAAATTTTCTTTTTTCCTTTTATTAAAAAACAAACAAACAAAAAAAAATTTTCTCACCTGTGTATCTAACATGTACAAAAATATAAAAATTAATGTTTTCCAAAACTATGTGTGGTACTGTCTTGGAAAAGGATGCATTTCTGTGTAGTAATTGTAGTGACACACATACCACTAGTGTGGTAAAAGTACAGTTCAGTAAAATTGTATGCAAGGAAGCAACAGTGTGGATTATGTTATGCTGCAGAGTTAAGCAGAGTGGAGATAAGGGATGTGTAGCTCTTCCCTCATTTTCCCACAAAGGTATTTGTTTATACACATGAAAATCGTGACAGTGACTGGTATCTGAATTACCAAACATGTTGGAGGGAGGTAAGGTATTCCATGTTTTCTGTAGCTCCTGTCCTTGAGTAAAACACCATATTCTTATTATCATGAAACATGCAGTTATCAAAGGAGTCATGGAAAGCCCTTCCCATGAAACTCCATTTGACAGCTTTGAAAATACCACCCCACTTTTAGGAGAAAACACCAAGGGAAATAGTCTTGGATTGATTTCCTCTATAGGAATACTTTGAAAGTGAATATTCAGTCTTTAAAATTATTAAGAAAGCTAAGTGTTTCCCACAGCTGTCAAAGACTTGTTAAACATCACTTGTACTTATTCAAAGGAAAGGCTGACCCAGCTTTTCCTGTCAATATTAACCTGTTCTCGTAAGAGCTGTCAGCTGTGAACAAGAGATGGCTGAGATAGCTCTCAGGCCAAAATTCCAGTTGGGTGAATGAGCTAAAAATACACTGTAGTATATACTCAAACATAGGAGACCAAAGTATCATCTCAATCCAGCCAATGAATTTGTATCAAGAATTAACTGTGCATTTTGGGGATTTCCTTTAGCAGTGCTTTAGTGTCACTGTCGTGAGCTGATACTGCAACTTTCTAGAAGAATTGACTTGAAGCAGGGAGGGATTAATAAGCTGACCCCTCCAGAGGTACCATTTTCCCCTTGACAGTGGTGGATGTAAGGTTTCGGCATCCCTTCCATGTGCATCACCCTCCACGAAGAAATGTCTTTCAGAAACTTCCTGCATAGGAGCAGCTTTTAGAACTCAAGGGGGTGAGGTTGCTAGGAGGAGTCTGTAGAAGCAAGCAGCCTGCTGCCCATTCATCCTAACACATCCCTGTGGGATGTGCCAGCCTGGTATGGGGATGTACTGAAGAAAATATCTCCTGTATTTTGTAACATGGATTTTTGGTTTCTCTGGGAAAGAGTAGATTTTCACAGTGTTCTCTAAAGCTCAGGACATGGAAAACACTTACATGAGGAATATTCCTCAGGGGATGGCTCTGCAGAGACATATGTTGTTCTCTTTCTGTGATATGTATGTATTTTTGAATTTTATCTTCTGATACTGTTATTACCATTTTTTTCCCCAAGAATTTCTTAGTGTGGGAGCATACCTACTCTTCAGAGAATTTCTTCATTTTAAGAGCTTGTCAGTGTGAGTGCCCATCGAGTCTGCAGAAGATTTCTTGTAGTCAGATTTTATTGTAGTTTGATCTGTTCTTGAGTTTGTCAGGTCTTTCCCTAGAGAAATGGGTTGCACTGCTTTAATTCCCTTTATTTTTTTTTTTTTTTGTTTTTTTTTTTGTTTAGTTGGTGGTTTGTTTGGGGTTTTGTTTTGTTTTGTTTTGATTTGGTTTGGTTTTTTTGCATGTGTTTTATTTTTGTTTGGTTTTGGGTTTTGCTCTTTATTTTTTTTCTTTTTCTTTTTTTTTTTTTTTTTTTTTTTGTAATTTTTGTCAAGTCTAGGAGCTACTCTGGAGACCTTTACTCCATGTCTTCTTGGCATCAGAAGTAGGGAGTGTAGCTGCATGGGAAAGAATGGTCTACAGATAGCCATTCAGCATCATACCTGCCCTGGACCACTGTATAACTTAGAAATTTGCTGTTCTGGTGCAACAGAGCTTGGGATCCAAGCAGGAGAGTGGCCAGTAGCTCTGGTACTATTAGGATTCTCATAAATTCTTTGCATAACTGTATAGAAATGCAGTTGTGATTT
Organism: Amazona ochrocephala; assembly: GCA_039720435.1. Taxonomy (NCBI): domain Eukaryota; kingdom Metazoa; phylum Chordata; class Aves; order Psittaciformes; family Psittacidae; genus Amazona; species Amazona ochrocephala. The sequence continues at coordinate 73,559,961 of CM077879.1, forward strand.
TGCCAGCCTCTTGATTTCACGGATCCAGAGTCCCTCTGTGTTCCCTCCACAAGCGCTGTTGCTGTCACCACACCAGCTGCCTTCCTGCCTTCCCACACACAAACCATACACCAGAAGGAGCACTCAGTAGTGGTTCACTGACTGACTGCCACTATCAGCACTTCTGTATTCTTCAAACCTGTCAGCGGCAACTCACCATGGCAAGATACAGTACTTGCATTAAGATGCGAGGATGCTGGTTGTGCTGTCAGGCAGAGCAGACCTCCAGGTCACAAAGCTGTTGAATATGTCTGTATGCCAGTAAAAACACAGTCGATAATGAAAGAAGGCATCTTAGATGTGTTTCTCAGGGCTTGTTTCAGAATGAGAATGGTTGTGTTGCTTAATTGTCAATGAGAAAATGGGTTGGATCATGCTCGCAAAACACTGTGTGCATTTGAGTGGTACTTAGACGGCCATTTCCGTTGCAGGAAAGGAAATCATTCCTATTTGCAGTCTCAGGAGATGGCTAGGCATGGAGATCACTCAGTGAGGTCTGGAGAAGAATCTTAAATTATTAATATTAATAATAATGGCAAGTCATAAAATTTCTCAGAGATTCCTCTACAAAGGTTTTGTGCATTGCTTAAATTCTGGAAGTGGTTAATTATATTCAGGCAATTTGTTATCCATCAAAATTTTGCATTTAATGTTATTTTGTTAAATATCTCAATAGAAATACAGACAGTGTTTGGTTCTATTAACAAACAAAATACTATCAGAATCCATACTGGCAAAATCCAGTTCATTAGAGTGCTTATTCTTTACACCTTACAAACAAGTGGAGCTTCTGTTCCAGCCTGAGGAGTTTGATGAAATGACTTTCTAATCTTACAGCCAATTTCATATTCATGGAGGTGTCCTAAAAGAAATGAGGGGAGAATTTGCACAGAGTTTTAGGAACAGCTCAGATGAGAACTGAAGTTTCTGTGTAGTGAGAAACATTCATGATATCGTGACTCTGATCTTGAAACCTACAAATGCTGATGTGTTTACATCCTGGGACTTAATTCAGGCTATTCCAGAGAAAGGAGACAGGCTTTTTAAAGTTATTCTAGGCAGAGGCTAGGTTTTTTCCCATTACTGGCCCCAAGACTAGATTGACCTTATTTCAGTGCTGTTTCTACAAAGTATTCTGACGGCAAAGAGCAGGTGTTTTTTAACAAAGGAGAAGCTGTCTTATCATTAGGAAAATACTTGTGACAGCTCAAAACACCTGGCAGCTTTTGCTACTTGCAGCTTAAATTTGTCATGATACATGTAGCTTTGGAGGATATAACTAGTGAGACATAACGTCTCAGGGAGGTGGGAGAAGGTCCAGATTTACATGGAAGGGTGGTCTGGTAAACATGGGAGAACAGAAACACTCATGGGTGATATTTAAAGAAGTAACATAGCTTCTCCATATGTAAAAGATACCTAAATTTATGAGCCAAGTATAACATTATTGGCTGCAAAATCTACACCTTCTGCTTATTATTTCCTTTGATTCCCAATTCTTTATCTCTGCTGTCCAAAATAGTTACCCATCTAGTATACATGTACTGCTGACATTCTGTTTTACTAACTAAATCGTCATCCCCAAAGACTGACGTGTGTCTTTGCCTACCTTTTCAGTGCTTACCAGTCTCTCAGTAGTAAGTCTGTCAAGCCTTATGTCACCTGCACATCATCCTCAGTAACATTTTAATGTTGTCTTTCCAGTAATCAGTAAATATTTAGAATGACCTCAGCGTGGGAGTTACATTGTGGAGGACGCTACTGATATCGAAGGAGGGGATTGTTGCCTGTAAATAGGTGTCTAGCACCACTGTAGACGTGGAATATCTAAGATGCTTGCATGGTTACAGGCAGCTACAGCACAGGACCTGGTAGAGATCAGCACCCTTGTAGGCTGGGAGTTAGAGCCAGGTGTTTTAATCCCTCCCAAAGCAACCTGAGAGGAGATCTGCTCTAGGACAGAAATCCTGCTGGTGCATCACAAGACCTGTTTGTCCTTATGCAGTCCCTCCACTACCTAATTCTGCATCTCACATCGATCCCCTTAAGTCCCCTGTGTCTTTGATGAGGCCAAGTGATCCAGATCCACAACTGCAAGTTTTTACAGGCAGAATTCCATTGCCACCATATGCCATAGGAATAATTCTTGTCTTTTTTTTTTCTCTACCCTTGTGTGAACTTTAAATAGAATTTTAGTGTTATGCATTTAATATATGAAGGTATTTTGGTTGTTTCTTAAAGTGAGTTTCATTATTCTTTTTTCAATTCCATATCTTTTACTGAACCCTCCTTGCTTACCACTTACTTCTAAATGACATTCACAATATTAAATAAGGAGAGTTTCGTAGGCTATGTGATACTGCTGGATATAATGATAATGATTCAGGTGCAGATTGAGGCTCAAAATGACGCACAGTGCTCCCAGCATGTTTAGGTAGTTCCATGTCATTATTCAGCCTCGTTGCACATTCAAAAGTGTCTAAATGTGATTATAGATAGAAAAAAAGAAAACACATTTAAAGGATTGTCAAAAAAAAAACCCTAAACAACCAAACCAAAAGACATGGTACAACCAAGAGTGCATTCATGTGTGCATCTCTGTGTCTGTATATGCACACAGGCACACAACAGCTGCATATTATTATCACAGTTTTTTGCTTATGAAACTAAAGCCAAATGAAAATGCATTTTTCACAATGCCGGTTACTTATTTACCCCCTCTGTTATTTGTATGCTGTAGCTGGTTTCAGGGGCTTGCTGCTTTTCATACCCTCCCATAGTGGAGGTGTGGTGTAGCTGATTTCTGGCATTGACAAGTACAGTTTGTATCATTACATATATCCTCAGAAAGACATTATGGTTACTGAGGTTAAAAGGAAAGTCACAGAAACACTGTCATTTATACTAATTCTCATGAGTCTGCATTGCTTTGTGTAATTAAATCCCTAACTTTTCTGTTCGCTGATTTCTTCTGTTGAAAATCTTATTAAAATACAGGAAAATAATTCCTTACACAGAAGAACATCTGGCAATATTACATATGTTTTATTCCTAATTTAAATACAGGTTATTCCTTTCTGTAAGAAATAATAAAATTTGGGCAGGACTGCTTACTATTTGAATACGTGGAAAATGAACATGCAAAAAGAAATTGTAAAGCTTGTAACTAAAGTAAATTTTATTTTCTTGTGAAAAAATTGTGAGCCTTTGTTACATTTGTGTATTGAAATTCTTGGGAGAGTACGAAAACATGCAGGTAGGAGTATAATACTTCAGTTTGCAAAATAAAAAATGTGATTAATTCTACTAATATGTTAACATGTACATTGTATGTTGCTGGTCCGCTATAGCTACTAGTATAGCTACTATAAGGTTATAATATGCTATTGTAAGAGGAAATTGAAAAAAATCTTTTAATATCTTCTATATGGAAATATTTATTATGTAATTCTCTTCCAGAGAGGAAATCAAATACTATCTGAGCTTTTTAAAAGTTTACGTTTATTGTCTATTGACATCACAATAAGAGGGGGGAGTTTCGGGTACACTATCAATGTACTGGGGGTAGGGAGATTTTTCTTCCTTTTTCTTTTTCTTTGATTATAAAAACACTGTGAAAGGCAGAAAAAGATTTTAGGAAGCCTTTAAATTTACAGTATTTTTTTTGTAATTCTTTACTCCCACACGAACACAGATCATAAAATCTGTAACCAGGAAGGTCAACATGTTTAAATATAGTTCAAATCCATACCCAGGCCTTCGGAAAATCTGTTCTGGCAAAATTATCTGTATTCTGTGGTGCAAAATAATGTTCTTCCATTGTTTTTCAGGCAGGCAGATTCACACACAACCAAAAACATATAGATATATAGATATATATCAGAAGACATTATACATATATATGTATAGATATATATATATAGGCATATAGATATATATTTGAAGATATTATATTTCCCAAATTGCATAAAGAGAAGGTTAACAAGCAAGCATTACACATTGGCTATCTTTGCTCTTATGAGATAAAAGCATGTCATTGTGTTCACAGTTGCAGCAGTGAACACAAACTAGAAATGAAGTTTCTTTCTCATCCCCAGTTTTTATTGACTTTCTTCTTCCTGTTTACTGCCATGGGCTATTATTCCCTACACCTGCACTCAGACAGAAATATAATGAAAAAGAATCAATCTCTGAAAAGAAAATTATCACCATCCAATAACATTGGGCCACTTTTATGGGTCTTGCAAAGTTTCATCCAATTGCTAAAATGCCTTATCATTATAAACCGAAGACAGTTTCTCTGCTGCTCTTCCCGGTAACTGCAAAATCACCATGTGCTTCCCAGGAGATCTAGAATATGATGTGAATACTGTGGAATTCACTGGGACAGAATGAAAACAGTGTTAATTCAGGTATCCAGAATAGCTTGTCTAAAAATTGATGGATGGGAACACCAGAAAACCATTACTTCTAAGAAAATGGGTGAGTGCTTCAGTATTCTGTGTGCATTGTCTTTTTTGTGCTCAAAGCTACTTGTGCTCTGTGATTTTTCTCAGTTTAAATTTCAAGTATTGCAGAAATCTATTGATAAGTAATAAACTTGCAAGGCATTCACTGAGAATATTTGTATTCTAGGTTTTTTGACCACAAGTACAAGTATTCTGTTTAGGAGGGGGTGGATAAGCATTGCTGTTGGATTCAGTTTCCTGGAGTTGTTATTCATAACCATCTATTTTAAATGATCTCTCTGTAACTAACTTTCTACATTAAATTCTTTTATTTCAGCAAATATTTCTGCTACTAAACTAACTTTCTTGAATGCAAATATGTAGCTGGTATAGACATTTTCAAAGTAAATATTTTTGACTGCCTTGGGAAAGTGTGTCTACCTTCTTTGTAGAAGCAAACATCACTATTGAAAGTGTATTATTTCCAGGTTCACCTCACCATAGATCTGGAATTAACAAATGTGGTGAGTCATCGATTCAACAGTTGCTATTGACTTGTGTTTGGATACACTATAATGATTGACTCGATCTCTACTCTAAATGAATCAAAACTGAACAGTAATTTAGTATATGTAACAGCTCAGGGATAGAGTGTTTCGTGTCAGGAGGGCAAAACTGATCGTTACTCTGCAGAAAGACTTCACAACCAGAAATGTTATTAAGACTTTTTTAATATATCTATATTCATTTTTAAAGCTGTAATTAAAGAACATTTCAAAGTTGATTGTAAAATGGCTTTGAAATCTTTTCTTTGATGAAGACACTTCTGCCAGAACTCAGTGAGAAACAATTAAGACATGTTGGAGGTTATCTTAGGTAGAGTTCATATCTACTGAGTCCAAGATAAATTTGTCAGTGTGAGAACCAAACATCACACACCAAATTCTTCCCTTTCTATTTCAGTCAAGTCTATTCCATGCACAGTTTCAGACAACAAGGCGGCATGTCACCTTCCATGGGATAAATATGAGGATAGTCTGCATGTATTGAAGGGAAGCTCAGGTAAAAAATGCGTTCTGTAAGAAATGCATGTTTTACTTTCAGCTAAAGGTATCTAAGTTCTCAGAAAGGAGGAGCTCAGCTGGGTTAGTTATCAAGGTTTATTTGAACTAACAGCAATCTACAAGCACAGGCAAAAATTTAGACTGCTGGAAAGACATTCTGCAGATGACTGAGATGCTCACAAAGGACTTTTCACGTGATTAAATATGAACTGAACTCCACAGATTGACATGTGGTAGGTTACTCACTGAGATGATGCATGCTGCACTTCTAGGCTAACAAGTGTCACTGTCTTCAATGATTTAGTTTCCCCCCAATTAGTTATTATACATGTTATCTGCTCCTGTCAGTTTTGCTGGTCTGACGTTTCATAAATTCAGTGTGACTGGCTATTTCTGAAATATCCCAAATATTAAGGAAATACCTTCAGAGATTAAATAAGGGAAATGAAAAGACAGTACATGGATATGTTTACAATCTTTGATTCATTCCATAACAGGACTGGAAAAACATTTTCTGTAAGGTTTAGGTTATAGTTCCATTCTGGATAAAACCAGGACAACCTTTGCCACCTTGTTTCTGAGGCTATAGATGTGCACCGATCTGATATGTAAACATAGGCTGACACACGATCTCATGACATACACTTAAGCCTAAAATCCCTAGGCAGGCACATGAGAAAGCCTGCTCTGGCCGATCCCTGGAGCAACACGAGGTCGTGCAGATTAGAGATTGCAACCTACACCGTAAGCTACAGTGCAGCTGTGATCACATTCGCCTCTGTCTGAAGATGGAACCATCTTCCTGCAAACCTTCCTGCAATGAACCTACAAATCCTGGTTGCATTATGTCTAGAAAAGTTGAAAATACCCTGCTCTTTCGGTCATCTTTCCAGGTTTATTTAGACTGACATTGGTCAAACTGAAAAAATTATATCTGCTCTTCATTAAGACATTTCTGAAGACAAACTTGAAAGATATGACCTTGCCTTATAAAAATGGGTTTTTTTCTAAAGGTGTAGTGATTAAATGTGGTCAATTACCATCTTATTCCAAGTCCACTGATTATAAAGCCAAAACCATACAGTTTCTTCTGGCTGCACTGAAAATAAGTCACACTGAAGTCAAATTAACTTTTAACTGCACTCATGATCTCTAAGCAGGCTCTCAAAAATGAATTCTCATGCTACTTTTCTTTTCTAGCACTTTCCAAGGGAGCCTCCACCCCCGGGTTTCACAAAGCCGTACAAGCCCAGCAATTGCGCTCCACTCTCTTCAGCTCAGTCCAGAGAAACTGATTTCCACTAAACTGGTATCCCAGATTTATGTCCTAACATTTGAAACGTCAGGTGGTTTCCTCATTGCTATAACATACTGCAGCTGTTTTCAGAACAGGGTGTTAGGCCAAGAGCTGATTTAAATTATAGCTGCAGTACCATCTCATGTGATTTCACTTGTGCAATTCTAAAAGCGGAGCATGTGCCAAATGGTTCCTATATAGCAGTTCCCTTATATAATCTTTGTGTAACTGAAGTGCAGTTTTATCTAGAAGAAAGATATTTCCACAGTGACACACAGTAAAACAATTTTCAAATGCATAATTGTGCTTAATGGTGAGAACTTTCCACTCCATAGAATAAATTCATGTCATAAATTCATACTATTTAGTATTAGCAGATAACCTTTTCTTTTTTTCTTCCCCCCCCCAAGGTTGTTTAAGAAAAGAACAGCTGAGAGCAGATGCATGTTGTACACTTTCACTGACTCATTTATTCCTTACTCCTTTCACTGCCTGTGTCCTCTGCCTTTCTGGGGCTCCTAATCTGGGTCAGTAATAGGCCCACTTTTTTGTGATTTTCAAAAATAAATTGTATCATTCTTGCTGAATTTCTTATTGAATGGTACAATTTCATACTGAATGATAAGTATCATTTTTACTGATGATAAATCAGGAAATAAGGTTAATTAGACATCCCCAAGGGAATATATTAATCTGGTGGTTTTACGTATTGCACCTGAAATTGCTTATCTTTTGGTCAGAATACATTAAAGGCTACCCTAGGCACACTGATTATTGGAAACTCAATTTTCACATGTGGATACATGTTTCCTGTAGCACATTTGGTTAGCCAGTCTTCGCTTCTTGGTTCTAGGAAAAATCTTACCTTGTCAGTGTTGCAAGCCCTTGCTTGTCAAAGAATCAGCAGTAGGTAAGAAAACAGTATCCCAGGCTTTCTTGAATACTCTAAACCTGAAGACGTTGTCCATGACAGAGCAAATGGAACAACTGCAGAAGTACCACACTCCATTTAAGTAAAACAGCAGTTACTGTCTTATTCATATATTCTTTCTGAGCTTATTTTATTTTCTGAGGCTACTTAGTAATTCCTTCAGCTCAAAGAGCTACCATTCGGCAACCACAAAGCAACTTTGCTTTAGTGATGTGATACTCTCAAAAGAACCTGCAGTAAATGTGCTCAGAGCTGGCTGCTGGCTCTGTGGCATGATAGCAGGTACTGACTTCAAATAAAAAAACATACTTTGTAACTGACAAGAAACTCCATGTTGTTTCTGTATTAGTCATACTGTATGTCAACCTCTGTCAGTGTAGGACCACCTGCTGTCATCACATGAGATTAGTCTAGCATGTAAATTTATTCACTTGTGGGGATTGACAGCAAAGGGAGATTTTTAATTCAGAATGCTTTTCTAAGCAAATGAAAAACATATATTAGAAATTCACTCTATGTTTCCAGTCTAATTGAATTTTCTAATCTTTTAAATATTGAAACTATACTTCTTGATGTTTGTAATTCAAGCTTCCCTTGACAATACAGTTAAAGCAAATCCAAAAACTTATCCTTGGGAACAAAAACTACATTGACTTTTAAATAATGAATTTATAGTACTGAAGACTATTATGTAACAGACCCTGAAGAAGTAGTATTATTTGTTTACAGAAAGTGACATTTCTCAACATTATTTATTGATTACCTCTGATACAATTGTAATCAGATTGTCCCTTTGGTAGGCCTCATTCAGAAGTCAATAGAAGCAAAGGTTGTGGAACAGAAAGAAAATGGAAACAACTGAAAAAATTTATAGAAACAACTACCCCTCTTTCCCATTATTAAATGCCAGTTTTTCCTCAGAAATCTGGGTGATCTACACATTTTACGCAGGATTAGACAAAAGATTTTCCTACGCTGGCAAACTTGTATTTAGGGAAAGCCCCATGAATGTCTTTGTAATATACAGACATTGCTGTTTAAACCTTCCCATTGCTACCCAATTTTGCAACTGCTATTAGACTTTATTTGAAGAAAATTCTGAAGTGTGGCTGTTAAAACAGCAAGGTAATAGCAGGGAAATAATTGAATTTCAAGGTGGTAAATTTTACTCTGATGTCATCTAATCGGAAAACAGAGTTTCAGGTATGTGTATCCAAGGTTCTAAGTGGTTTTGGTGTCAGTTACGGAAGATGCTCTTTGGACTCCACCATGTCACTTCAATGATCAACATTAGGTCCGTATGATAGTGTAATCTCTGCATTGAATTCAAAGAACCAAAAAAGTACTTTATTTTCTTTACTTATGGAACTATATAATATGTGAGTACAGAGCTTTGGTGAGCTGGTTACTAAGATGTGTTTTAAGGACGCTATAATCGAGATGTATTTTTAATTTGTTATTGTAATTTTGCAAAAATAATGATGTAAGACAAATATAAGTTCTAGTATTGTAGCAGTTCAGTTTTGCTTTGGTTTTGACTGAAAGAAAGCATTCTTTTAAAGGAAAAAAACAAATAACATAAGCTTAGCCAAGGACCACTTAATCTCCATGAAATTAATATGAATGGCAATAGAAGGCTAAATAATTATTTTTTTTTTTTTAAATACCCATCACAGAAGAAATTCCTACATAAATTTCAGTGCCAGACAAGAGGAAAAATTGCATAGAATAGATGTGCTCTGTTCTTTTGCTCAGGGATACTTTCAGTGAGGTTGATTAAGGTATATATGGTCCAATGTTTTCAACTATCTTGCTCTCCCCAGATTAAATGTTAAGCCTATGTTTTCTTTCACAGCAAACCCCATTTATGACAGAAGAGATCAGGAGCTAATCTTGTTTATGCATTTACCTGTATAACTACCTATATATTTTTGTTAACTGGAATAAAAGTAGACTGACAGTATGATGTTGCTGATTTGCTAGCATTTTCTGCAATGAAGGAGAACAAAAATGTCTTTTCTGGACAGTTTGTTTTATACCAGAAAGACAGAGGTTTCTCTGACTCCCCATCCACACTCTTATGGGTAAGAAAGATATGGTTAAAGAATGTGTTATAATTGTTCACATTTGTGGGAGTATGAAAAACATTCATATTAAATTTCTTAATAAAAGAGATGCCAAAAGAATTCTTCGTGTTCCTGAAGTTTTCAATAGTCTGCTGAGATAAGGACTATTGATTTGATTTGTTATCTCTTGTGTACTTTGAAAGCAACCATGATTCCTAGTTTTTAATGTGCCTTTTTTTTTTTCTCGTATACTACAGATAAGGCATGTCAGGAAATATGGAAAATATATACAAATATATATGTGTGTGTGTGTATTTTAAAACTTTCAGTAGTTTTTCTTATACTAGTAGTATTTCAAAGACTTGGTCTGAAACAAAAGAAATCATATATTCCGGGTGTTTTCAGTGGGCTTTGGACTGCCTTTTCCACTTCCTTATGTCAGTTAAGAGTGCTTTTTTTTTCAGTGAAGTTATATCTTTCAGAAGATCTGCATTAAGATTTAATTGCAGGAAATTAATAGTAATAATTTGGAAAACATGACTGACAGTCATTTTACTTCATTAGGAATTAAGAAAGTATTTGCATGGTCTATTGAGCAATGAGATACTACTTCTCAGTCATCTGCTTACATGGGAGTAGCCCTTTAACAATGTCACGTATATCTCTTCTATGAAAGGATATGTTTGTTTACTCCTGTCTTCTCAAATCCATTTCACTGGATTTTAAATCTCTTTGCTAACTCGTTGCTATAATGGCCCATGATAATAGTCCACTTCTTAACTTTCCAGACTGGCACCAATTTCAAAAATGCTGAATATCATGAAGGCCAATTGGATGTAGGCAACATGAGGCTGAGTGAATTTTAGTTTTTCAGCCAACATATTTCTGAAAAAGCAATTTCTGTCATCCCCAAACTATTCACAAATATAGCCAGAATTTGCCAAATATTATTCACAGACTGGGAAGGGGACTAGGGGGGAAAGAAGAAGGAAAAAAGAAATGAAAAAGAGCAGGGAAAGAAAGCCTTTGCAGAAATGGCAGTTATGTTCCCCTTCTGTGAGACAGAAGCTGAATGGCTGCGGCTGGCTGTGGTGGTACCTGTGGCCAGGCACAGAGGGCTTCCCATCCTCCCAGCACATCCCACAGGATGGCCCACAGAGGATCCAGTGATTCAGCCAAGCCTTTATGGCCTCTGCTGCTAGTGAGGCAAACTTGCTCACTATGTTCTAAGCACAACAAAAAAGAAAAAAAAAAAAGTGAACACATTACAGATGACTACAAAAATGTACATAAAATTGCACATGGGACGTGTGAGTACATCACCTTACGCCTTATTATACTCCATTGTGCTCCCACTGCAGTAATATAAAGTTTCCGTGCATCTTGGTGCATGAAATCTCTACCTTCTGTTGTCCTATTCCTATGATTAGATTGCTGGTTTGATAGAAACAGTTTATATTTGTTTTCTTAGAGTATTTCTCTTTTGCTTTGCTTTAATGTTACAATTAATGTATCTTTCATAACAAGTACATTGTGGTTCTGGAAACCTCATCACCACTCCTAACATGGTACAATGTAATTACTCTTTCTGTTTTGCAGGGTTTGTTTCTTTGGGTTTTTTTTCCACCTCTGCTCATTTTTCCTGCTCCTCTGCCCCTGCCTAAAAAAGATTCATGGTAATAGAAAGAAGGTTCGGTAATAACTGCATGTTATGTTTTTGCTTAATGTACTGTGCAAAATATGACAAGGGTGAATGTTAGTAGATGTAACAACAGCCAGAATGTTTCTTTATTCCAGCTGTTATATCCTCCATATGCAATAGTTAGAAAAGATGTTACCCAATAAGTTGTAAATCTAAAGGTCAGAAAATTCGACTCATTCTTTTTTTCCTTGAATAGGAAAAAGGGAGCAGTGGAATATCTAAGCCATATTAGTATCTAAGCTTAATGTGTTTAAAAAAACCCTGTATCATTAATATCTTAAGTTTCCTGAATATTCATAATAGAAGTAACTCAATACACACTGCAGAGAAATTTATCTGTATTATTAGCATATCGAAAATTGGTCATGATTTCTAACCCTTCCACTAGATATTATTTAACTAAGAAACATTTATTTGAATTTAATTCAATTTAAAACATTTCTAGCATCCTTCTACTAAAAAAAATTCGTGTCTGACACACATTTTACCGAGTGTAGTCACTGTGAAAACACGGTTTAATTTATATGATTACTATGCATTTACTTAAATGCTAATCTGTCACAGCAACACATGCATTTCTTGCATTTTCTGTAAGAATATGCTATATTTCCAATCCAGACACAATCCACAGAACAGTTGCTGTCGCCTCTCTTAATCTTGCTTTGATTCTTATACTTCAGAGGTATCTCCATGCCAATTTTTATTGCATTGCTAATCTGAATATACCCATCCTGGATGTATTCATTACCCTCAGCTATCTTTAGTGTTCCAAGAAAAGATTCAGCATAACGTATATTCATTGTTTCAGTTCCTGTAAGTCTATTTGTTTATTTGTAAATCAATATATTTCCAGGCTCAAATCGAGGCCTGCAATGTCAGATGGAATCAAGAATCAAACAATTCCATGGCTTCTATTTTCACAGAAACTCCAGGTTTTCTGGCAGACCTTTGCATAAGAGCTATTCTGGAAAGAAAAGATATATCTGTGGGTGAGAAACATGCAACTATATTAGAAAAAGCTGCCAAGTAGGCTGTCTTGGAAGTCAGCGTCAAGTGTAAATTTAAAATTCAGGAGGTGACATGCTTGTTATATTTAAATTAGACTTGAAGAACCTGCTTTGCAATGTATCAAGAACTCAGGGCAGAACAATTATCATGATCATATGCATCTAGAGTAAGGGACAGATATGCTTATTTTCTAAATGAACAAATGTGTGTAATTGCATAATTGCCTTAACAATAAATGTCCTGAAGGGTATTTGCATATGAAGACCTAATTATGATACATGCTTTTTCTGGAAGGAATGGGAAAAAGCAAGTCCAGAGTTGTGTGCAATTGCATTTGCCTAGGTTTTGAGAAAAAACACAAGGCTGTTTAAAATATTGGTTTAGAAATTGATTTATATTTCTGGATCTCCTCCATCCTATACCTACTATTGATAGACATCAAGAAGCCAGCCACAGTCCTCCTTTCAAAGAGCACTTTTCAGCATTGTTTTCAGTTGCGTCATTGGTACAGGGTGTTTGTGGGCACCCTGGTGGCAGACGATTAACTAAAATTGCTTTTCACCACTCTCCATTTACTCCCTGTCTCTGACACATCACTTGTTACTCTGAAAGTTCAAGTCCAGCAAAGCTACTGCTTCAGAACAGGACCTTACACCAGGAAAACTCTTGGGCATTCACTGACTAATGAATTTAGTCTAATCCTTGCTAGTAGTGCAAATTTTCCTTTGCTCTGTGTGCCAGTGAAAACGTGCTGAGCACATCAGCTGATATGGTTGAGCCTTGCTGCTTTCTGCATTGCTGTATATATTCAGTATACATATTTGCACATTCCAAAAGCAACAGCCGAATGAGCAATCCAATGCAGACTTTATGGAGTTCTTTAATAACTTATATTTCAACATTATAGTAGAAGAAGAAAGTATTTGCCATTAATATTGTTCATGCTTTTGCTTTGGAATCTTTCAATTCTTTCTGTGCGGGGAGAAGAAACTATGTTTTCCTAACATGGCAATAAAGTGACCTACTCAGGTGAAATATTTTAGCTTATGCAGAAATGCTCCTGTTTGGTGCTGAATTTTAACATTCCTTTTAAAGGTTTTCTCCTGAGATGCATCAATAAGCTACTTCCACTCCTTTTGTCTTCAAGAAACTGAAAATTTAAGGTGTAAGATATAAAATATATTACTTCATAGGATTTTTTTCTGTGAATTGCTTTACAGCATTCCTGACTATGAGTCTCTAGTCTGGTCATAACAGTCCTATTTAAATGCTGTGTAAAACTATCTCTTGCCTTCTCTTCAACTTCCACACTTCCTTTTAGACATTCGTAATTAACAGCAAATCTCAGATTTTATTTGATTTCCTCCTAATCCTTGCCAGAAGCTGCATAGGAGACGGTCACTTCACTATCCTGCTGATCAGAGCTGGGTAAACGAGTACTTCTAGCAGGAGGACTTGTGATGGATGCATCTTTGAAAAGGTTTAGAAAAGGCTTTTGTTTGAGAATAAAAGACAGATTTAGTCTGGGAACTTCAAAAAAGACAAGCTTATCTGCCAGTGTCTAATTCATTATGCTGCAAATGTTGAAATGTTTTTCCTTAAGTCTTACTCAGAAGAGTTAGTATTTACAGGGTATTAAGTGAAGGGGGAAAAAGAAGATAACTGCATAACATAAAGTTCTGTGGGAAAGCTTGATGCTTTCTTCACAGGCAGAGAAGAGTAGATGGATCAAACCTGCCAAGAAAGATCAGACTGGTTCCAAATATCAGGTGTACATTTCTAGCTGGAACTTCCAGACAAAAAAATGTTGACCGATGGCTGTTTCATGAATATGAAAGTGCTGCAAAGCTGTACCTGACTTGTTCTTTGCCCTATCACTAAAGGGGTGTAGCTCCTCCTCTCAGAATATGTGGCAGTTTTTAACTTTCATTAGATGTGCTCCCATCTTTCCTGCAGCACCTATTAGGGGCTTGCTTTGAAGATCCCAATTAAAAATTTGAAATGCTGAATTTTTCAGTGCTGATTGCAAAAGAAAGGCTTATATGGGAGCTGAAAATGGGGAAGTCTGCTAGCTGCTAAGTTCCCATGTATTTAAATAAGCGGGGAAATATTTGGGAACCAAGTGTCTTGTCTTCAGCACCTAAATCCTTCTTTGTTTTTGCCCTTATGGTGCCTAAATTCTTAAGCTAAATGATGATAAGAGCTCTTCCCTTGATTTTGGAAGCTTTATGGAGATAAATACATTTAGAAAGAGCACAAGCTGCCATGAACCTCTGATACAAGGGGCCAGCTAGCTATCTGAAGCAGGTGTTTTGACTGTTACATGAGTGGCTTACCTCAAAAGAGCTTTGTATCTGGCTATTTCCAGCTTCCTTTCCTGGTAACAACCAGCATGGAAAATATTCTGACCTATTAATAACAGCTTTAAAATGAGCCGGACAACAACAGTATAGCTTGCATATAATTATATAAGTTGTTTAATTTGGAGAGTTTCCATCACCCCTTTTCCTTAAGCTTTGAAGCATTTTACAAGGTGAAAGCATGGTTTTAACAGACTTTTATAGTATGCATTAACAGCTCTTTTGAGAAAAGATGGAGTCAATATACATAGTTTTGAAGTATTGTTTTTCTGCTGCTGATACTCCATTTGTTAAAAAAAAAAAAAAAAAAAAAAAAAAAAAAAAAAAGAAAAAAACCGCAAACCAAACCCAAACCAAACCAACCCACACAACAGGAGACAAATGAAAAGGGAAAAAAAAAAAAAGAAAAACAGAAAGAAAATGCTGCTTCTGTCTGTCAGCTTGTGTTTCTTGAATTTCCTTCCCCTGCAGCTTTGCTGCTGGGAAGTTACAGGCACAGCACAATGTCTTATCAGCCACTCTGAAACCCAGCAAACTTTTAGCAGCCTTATGTTTTTTAAAGCATAGCTTTTGGGTTGAAGTCTCATGGCAGTGCTGCAAAAAGGTGGATTTATCTTTGCTTGGCTAAACCCAACAAATATTAGACAGAAGTCGGGAAAAGAAGCACAAGAAAGAGGAAGAATCGGGAGAAAAATAACACACCAGGGAAGTAACAATAGCTAGAATCAAAGGATCATGCCAAGTATTGTCAGAACTAGTCAGAGTCAGAGGAGGGGGAGATGCTGCTTAATTTCTGCCTCTGCATTCAGTCTGCTGGGATGTGTGTCTCAATCAGGTTAACAAAGGCACTGTGGTGGGGTTTTGTGTGCAGCAGATCCAGTCATTGTGGTGAAATTCATTTCTCCTGTTTGCCATGCGGGAATCTTTGATTTGCCATCTCCAAAAGGCAGCAACAGTCCCTTTCCAAAACATCAGCCTCTCAAGAGGGATTTCTCTGCAGTTTCAGTATCCAATATACCATCCATCTTTTTATGGAGCTGGATGTAGTCTTGCTGGTTAACAGTACAGTCAGAACACTAAGGCAAGTTTCGATCAGGCTTCCATAATTTGAATCTGTAAGTCTTTTCTGTTATTTCAGTGTATGGTTACTTTTGAGAGAAAATCTAGAACGTAGGCTGAAATGGACCTGCATCTTTCTAGAATGAGGGCTGTAGGGTGCTTATTGCCCTTTTTGTCATTGTGTGACTAAATCGAAGTTGATCTTTTGACATAGTTCAGTCTCCTCTCAACATCTAATTATATCTGTTACCCTTCCTTCAATCTGCAGCAATATGTTAATATCTTTTAGTACCTGAGCCATAATGCCTAATCAAGGGATTGCAAATAAATAGGGGTGGACAGTTCCAAACATACAATAACTGCAGATAAATAGAGAGGGACAGCTCTCAACATATGGCAGTGAATGCAGCCATAAGGCCTAAAGTACGCATTTTAACTGCCAAATTTTATGAGCAGCTTCCAACTGGCTCTCATTTGGCCTCAGCTATATGTGTGACAATCATTGTAAGCACAGGTTCTGTGCCATATCGTTTTTGTGGTCAATGGCTAGATTTATGCAAAATTCATTTATGCTACAGACCGAGACTGTTCAGAGAACTATTTTATGGTTGAGAGGATGCACGTTTTGTGTGGGAGTTGACATTGCTATTACTTCCCAGGCTATTACAAAGGTAAGCACTATTAATATCTGATATCAAGTCTCAATGCTCTTTCTCCATCTTTTTAAAGATTCTTCACTAATATACTTGAAATATTATTTGACTGTCCAGTCTTTATCAAATCCAGTATTTATCAAAGGAAGCTTAATAATTTTCACTTTGATGTAAAAGAAACACCTTGAGAAGAACTGAATACATACGGCCTCTTAAAAAAATTAATTCTTTTTTAAATTCATATGTAAATGAAAGGCAAGAATTGCTTCTCAGAGGCCATTTTGCAATAAAGGAAGAAAGTGGTGCAGTGGTGAGCCAGCACCTTTAAGGCCTATGTCTAGCAGCTAGGGTTATTTTGGAGACAGCACCTTCCTGAAAAGACAGGGGTAGTATGAAAATTGTTCTGATTATTGCTAGGGAAGGGAGACTGACAAAGACCAGTGGCTTGGGCTCTTGCTGCCAAACTGCGGAGGATGCCCCAGCCCTAACTCCAGGCATGATCATCCTCTCAGTGGCAGCGGCAAATGTTGAAGACACTACAGTGAGGAGAAAGAGGTCCCTCAGAAAATTTACTGTTCCTCCACCCATTTGTCAACTCTTTTTTGTACAGCCCTTGTAGCAAACCTGGCATCTTTTTCGTTCTCCTACCCAAAATAAGGACCAACTTTTCTTATGCTTTAAGGTCTTTCTAGACCTGATTGTTACTACCTTTGCATGCTTATACTGCTAGTTAGCTATTGAGTTTGCATTAATTTCAGATTAAAAAAGAAGGGTAACACTATTTTTTAATAATAATAGTATAGTTTTCCAGATAATTTTAGTGTTTAACTACACAAAGCAATTATATCACCTTATTTTATTTGAAAGGTCAACAACTTTTAAAAATCTGATTTTGTACTTGAAAACCCTTTCTGACCAAATACAAAATTAGTAAAATATGTTCTTAAGGCTCTTCAAGCAGGATGTACTACCCTGATGCCTCCCAATTGCACCCACTCTGTCACACAGCCTAAGTGTCAACATAACTAATCAGGAATGAAGGCCAGAAAATTTAAGGAAATGATTCTGGAAAAAGAAAAGGGGGGGGGACAGGGGGAAGGAATGGCTTATTTGCAAGTCTTTTTGCTATCAAGTTTAGGAGGCTAAAGCTTCCAGAGAAAAAAGGAAATGAACAAACAGAAGTACTGTGCTGTAAAGGCTCTGTGCAAAGGTGCTTTTTTGAAAGTTATTTTTAATAAAACATAAAAAACCCTCCCATATTCATTTAATGTGGAGGATAATTTTTGCAGTACTTCAAAAGTCAGAAGTGTAGTAGCTGCACACTGTGCTATGAGCTCTTCACATGAAATAAACTTTATAACTGGCAATGTGTAAGGTAAATCAGTATAATAAAAGTAGGTGCTATTCCTGTAATTATACTATTGCAAATCTGAAATTCATTCAGATAAAGAGTGAATATGATTTGCATCTGTGAAACTAGTTCAGTATTTCTTATGAGGAGAATCTGAAACTTTAATGCAATCCTGTTAATTGGAAAAATAGAAGTTATTTTGGATACTGTATGACAATGTGCTGCCCCCTTCTTTTTGAGTGGCAGAGAGAAGAAACTGGAAGCTTCCTCTTCCTTGCAAATACAAATTATTTGCTTATGCCCCTTATAATTACTATTTCCAATTTCCACCTGTCAGCTCTAAAATGTAATCTAAACTCAGGAGCCTAAGTATCATTTCTTCCTCAGCTGTTTGTTTCTGTTCCTTCCATTGTCTCAGGGCATTACCTTGGTTTTACTGAAGTGGAGGAATCTATGACTGCAAGGTACACATGTGTTGCCTCACCAAGGCACGGTGACCTGGTTCAGGAAACGGCACAGGCGATCACCTGCTCACGATCACGAGGTCCATCAGCACGCAGACACCAATGTGGTGGACGGCAAATGGCGTTTATTGGTGAGTAGCGCAGCATTATATAGCTTGGGTTTACAACATCATTTCCGTCTGCTTACGTTATAAGCTAAAAAGCTATTGGCTACGTGGAGAGGGGCTCTATCTTTCCATTACAGCGCGACATCTTCCAATCGCCAAGCCCTAACTACCTGCACACAGGATGATAGAGCTCACCCAGAAACTAGAGGTCTGATCTTACACCTTTGCAGCCAGATGGCATTTTTGCTGTATGCTTTAGTTATGAAGGATGACGGTTGGCATCTTACGGTAATTCACGATATAACACTCTTCCAGGAAAAAATAATATTTACAGCTCATTAGTTCTGTTTGTCTCTAAAATAAGTATGGTTTGGGTCTTTAAAATAGATAGTTTTCGTGGTAACTGCAAGGTCTGTTGAGTTTGAATGCAACTCTCTCCCCATTCAATCAATTCTAAAACTCAGGTTTCACTCTGCTTTTGTAATTGGAAAAAAAACCCACCAGGTTATAGAAATGCAGTAGTTGTCACCAACAAATTACTAACTTACCATGTTGTCATAACTCTAGATTTGACTTTTTTGTTTCATTGTAGACTACAAGCATTTTTTTATACTAAGCATTGTTTGGCAGAGGTCTCATAAACATACTACTTGTGATGTATTTTTGCATTTTCTTGTGAGAAGATACCACATATGTTTCATGTCTGGTCACATATTGTTTTTATGGTTTTCCTAGCTATCATATAAAAGAAATAAATAGAAATAAATAGTATGTGTATAAATGGTAAATGTAAACAACAAATAGCTTTATAGCTTGCTTAGAAATTAAGGTATTAAAAAGTTGTATTGATTTAGTTTGGTTTGGGGTTTGCTTGATTGTTTGTTCGTTTGTTTGTTTTAAGCAAAAATCCCACAGTGGTTGAGAGAGGTAATATGTGAGATTTATCGGTTCACAAACCAAATATGTAGTCATTTTGTCTTCCTGTGTGTACATTAACCATGTTTCTGCATGTTGTTGTTTGCCTGGCTGTTAGTCAGTATAACTAATATCTTGGTTAATTTTATCTGTTTGTCAATGATTTAGTAACTGTGAAGAAAGCATCTGCATGAAAATAGGCTGAGAAAGTTGGGGCTGTTCAGCCTGCAGAAGAGAAGGCTGCGTGGAGACCTCATAGCAGCCTTCCAATATCTGCAGGGGGCCTATAAGGATGCTGGGGAGGGACTCTTCATTACGGACTGTAGTGATAGGACAAGGGGTAACGGGTTCAAACTTAAACAGGGGAAGTTTAGATTGGATATGAGGAAGAAATTCTTTACTGTGAGGGTGGTGAGGCCCTGAAATGGGTTGCCCAAGGAAGTTGTGAATGCTTCATCCCTGGCGGCATTTGAGGCGGGGCTGGACATAGCCTTGGATGGTATGGTTTAGTGTGAAGTGTTCCTGCCCATGGCAGGGGTGTTGGAACTCGATGATCTTGAGGTCCTTTCCAACCCTAACTATTCTATGATTCTATGATTCTATGATTATCTCAGAGGACTTTTTTGTATTATGCTTTTTTGCTTTTTTTAAACAACAAAAGATAACAAATATAATTTGAATAATTTTCTTACCAGTTTCTCTTAAAGACATGGTGATCAACTATTTGGTTTTGGAGGCAGTTGCCAGTGTGATGACCTGAAAATGTTATACTTTATACAGAGAAGCAAAGATTGAAAGAGAGGTTTTTGAGATATACTTTAAAGCTTTTTTTTGTCTCTGGCAGTATTATAAACCATTTGCATATCTATGATAACAGTGGTTCTCAGTGTAGAGACTATTTTCTGTAAGATGTACTTCTTTTTATCTAAATCAACATTAAAATCCTCGGGAGTGTTGGGATTTTGGAATAAATTCTAGAGAAATACAATAATACTATATTTTGATCACCTCTATGAAGGACAACTCCAGAACTCATTCTGAAATAGATGTTTTGGTTGCTAGACAATATTCATGTTTGCATGCAAATGGCAATTTGAGAGAGATGAATATCTTTTTATTGTATACAAATATGTAATATTTTGGAAAATTGAACTAAGTTTTTTATATTATTGAAAAACATTTTAGATTACATATTAATCCATATAACTATTTTTTCTCTGACACTATTTAAAATATATTTTCCTTACACTTTGTGTCTGAGTTTAGTTGAAAAATTAATCTTTGCAGTTTAAGGCCTTGATTAAGATCTTAAGAACAACTGACAGCTCCCCTTAGCAGCACTAATAGATGGATCTAAGAAAAATCTAGGGTTTGTCACACACATCTAGAAAATTATAACATTGGTACTCTTCAAAAGGTTATGGATGTTTTCTCATGTGATATTTATTCTAGTCATATGCTGAAGCTGCAACCCATGGTGCCAAGCCAACCCTCATAAAAAAATTGTGCTCAAAGTGATGTATGTTCCACCTCATACAAATCACATATAACAGTGACAGCAGGCCAAAATTTTCAAAAGGTTTTATTTTTAACCAAATTCTGGATTTTGTTGGTTTACGTTATCATTAACTATTCATGAAGCCCTTATTGAAACTAATAAACTGATTGCAAGCTAGAAAAATGAATTGATTAATATGAAATGTAAAATGGAATAGTGATGAGCTCATTTCCATTGTAAATAATGGAAAATACATCCAATAAGTGTCTGCTCTTTGGACTGCAAATGAAAGGAACTCGCTTTCAAATCACTGCATGATATTTAGCCATAATGACTTGCAGGGAGGTTTTTTTAAGCCAAAGTGAACAAAGAAGTCACGTTTTGAATGTAATTTGTGGCATCTCAGGCACTTGCCAGGCACCTTTCACAGATTCGGAGTGGATATGTTAAATCATGATTCTGCTGCTTTCAGTGTGCTGAACAGCTCCAATTTTCTCAGCCTATCTTCATACGGGAGGTGCTCCAGTCCCCTGATCGTCCTCGTGGCCCTCCTCTGCACTTGTTCCAACAGTTCCATGTCCTTCTTATGTTGAGGACACCAGAACTGCGCACAATACTCCAAGTGAGGTCTCACGAGTGCAGAGTAGAGGGGTAGGATCACCTCCCTCGACCTGCTGGTCACGCTCCTTTTGATGCAGCTCAGGATACGGTTGGCTTTCTGGGCTGCAAGCGCACACTGCTGGCTCATGTTCATTTTCTCATCGACCAACACCCCCAAGTCCTTCTCTGCAGGGCTGCCCTGAATCTCTTCCCTGCCAACCTGTAGCTGCACACCTGGAATGGGTTGCCCAGGGAAGTTGTGAATGCTTCATCCCTGGCGGCGTTCAAGGTGGGTTGGGACATAGCCTTGGATGGCATGGTTTAGTGGGAGGTGTTCCTGCCCATGGCAGAGGGGTTGGAACTAGATGATCTTGAGGTCCTTTCCAACCCTAACTATTCTATGATTCTATGATTCCATGAATTGTCTTAACTCAGAATTTTCTTCAAGTCTTTGGACACCTTATCTCTATTTTGTGGAAGACCTGAAGAACAAGTAGCAGAAGGTCCTTTCTCCCCTTTGTAGTGATACAGCTGGACATGACTTTCTGCTGACCTCTGCCAATAGTCTCTTCAGTGGGAAAGCGTGCAATTTTTTGCATTTCTTCTACATCATAATAATGTGTACAGGAAAAATAGGAAGATTAATAGATCCTATCTCCATTCAGTGACAACAGAGAAAATTAAGGGAATAGATATAAGTAGGCAGAGATAAAAAGTCCTGGAAGACAGTTAATAAGAAAATAATTCCTGATCCTTGAAAATTTTGAGATGCAGACTCACAGTTTTATGTATTTTGAATGTTGGTATAACAAGAGACAAAGGAACAAAGAAGGAAATAAAATAATTTTATTTTTATGGAAGACAAGTGTTTCCCATGCTCAAAGTTCCTGCATTAGACCAACCCTAACTGTTGAAAATCAGCTACTGCAAGTGTTGCGTAGAACTGTCTGCACAAAATTGTTCCTGTTGTATTAATCTTCTGTTTGACTAGATTTTATCCTAGAATATATTCCAAATATTTATCCTATTTATCAGTTTGTACTTGGTTTGAGGAATGTTCTCTCATATTCATTTAACATATTTTGTTTGTAGAGCAGTTACTTCTCAGTTAATGGCAGTTGCCATTATAAATCCTGCTTAATTTAACAAAACAAAACAAGAAAAACAAAACAACAAACCCAAAAACCCAACAAACAAATGAAAAAACCCACCAAAACCCCCAAACAGCAAACCAACCAACCAAAACTGTGTAATTAAAATATTTCAATATTCACACAATTCAATGAAATTCAGTCAGGATTGAATCATAACCTGGCTATCCATTATGGTTTAACCCTGGCTAGCAACTAAGCCACACACAGCTGTTCTCACTTCTTTCTAGGATGCGAAAGAGAATTGGAAGGGTAGAAGTGAGAAAACGCTTGGGTTGAGATAAAGACAGTTGAATAGGTAAAGCAAAAGCTGCATATGCAAGCAAAGCAAAACAGGGAATTCATTCACCACTTCCCATGGCAAGGTAGGTATTCAGCCATCCCCAGGAAAGCAGGGCTCCACATGCACAACGGTAACTTGGGGAGACAAACGCCATCACTACAAACATTCTTCCCTTCTTCTCCATATTTGTATGCTGACCACGATGTTATATGGTGTGGGATACCCCTTGGGCCAATTTGGGTCAGCTGTCCCAACTGTGTCCCCTCCCTTGTGGGGTGGAGTGAGGAGCAGAAAAAGCCTTTGCACTGTGTGAGCGCTGCTCAGCAGTAATAAAAACATACCTGTGTTAGAAATGCTGTTTCCAGCACAAATCCAAAACACAACCCCGTTCCAGCTACTGAAGAAAATTAACTTAATCCCAGCCAAAACCAACACACCGTCCAGAAGATATTTAAGTTTCTGTGTCTCTTGATTACTTATATGTAAAATATTTCCAAACCAGTTCTACCTTCATATCTTCCTGGTCCTACAAGGATTTGATCAACATTAATTATGCTGTAAGTCTGTCAATGCTGACCTATTTGAATGCAACAGGTTGTCTTTTCAAGGCACTGGGCCAAATTACAAGCTATCATAAGTTCCCCTTGACTCTTCTCTAAGAATTTTCCCACAGAAGTACCACTGATAGAAGGTCTCCAGTGAACTGGTATCTCACGCTATACATACCTCAACTGATCTGTATGTACCATATACAAACTAATGAGATTGAGTGTCAGTTCATGTGGTTAGTAGATATCACACATTTGTGATTAAATAACATAAAATAAATAACATTAAATGGCATACGGCCACTGAAATATGACATGGGCCACTCAGTGTATGGGTTGCATTTTCTAGAATTTAAAATGAAAACTGATTCTTGTGAAAAATGTAATTAACAGGCTCTTTTCTTAACTAATTGATTCTTTGGCACTTTACTGGATTCTGGTTCTTCTGATGACTCATAGAAATAATTGCAGCAGTGGGGATGACCAAATAGACACAGAGCACCATGTTTGCCAAATGCTATCCTTTAAGCAAAAAGAATTCCATATGGAACTACAAAAATTGGGCACTTCTCAAATTATAAGAGAAATACTTTGCTTGAAGGCAGCTTCATGGGACACCATCTGGCTTCACAAATCTTCAGAAGTGAGATTTTCCTTAAATAAAATTTATCCAATCAACCTCTGTGAAAATTGCATAATGTAAGAAATCTTTCATTATCACATACAGTCATTCAGTGTTCCTTGGTTGTCTAGGTGAGCCTGAGTGCAAACCCCAGAATCCTTTCCTACTAAAAAGATGTGGTTCTTGATTTCAGTGCTTGGTTAAGCAGGCTGGTTTGCAACTTTAGCCTCTATTTCTTTCAAGGAAATAATTTCAAATGGCAAATGATTTTTTTTAATGTTTTGTTTTTATTGAAGGATTTCTTTCTACTCCCCCTGAACTTTTGGCTAGAATGTAGGTTTAAGAACTCAAATTTCTGCAACCCGAATGAACATATTTTCTTTTCTATGAAATGTATATTTCTATGAACATATATAATTTTTCAGGCACTCTAGGATGTAAGTCATCTCTATTTAAGTTGGATAACTGATATTACATATGCCTAAAATGGCGATCTTTGCATTTTAAGCCACATCTCAGAAATTTCTAATTAATTTATATTAAAGGCTCTGGAATTGCAACACAGGATACTAGAAAATAGGTGACATAGTATTTCAGAGCAATTTTATTCTGAGTATAGTAAAGAATAAATTAGAATAAAGGGCACAAACTTTTCTTCGCATAGGTGCAAATTTACTGTCAGACATCTGGTTGCACACTTTAAAACAGTTTGCTATTTATTGTGTGAATAGATGGCAGGATGGCTGTTGCTGGCTTTCCTTAAGGATGAAAGTTTTGCTTTTTAAAGTAAAAGGAATAGAGGTCAAAGTGATATCTTGCCATTATACATAATATATTGTACATTTTGATAAATAATCAGTAACGACTTTGAAAATATATTGTAATACTGTGTATAATGTGAAGGAAAACTTTGTGAAATTTGTTCATTATTTTATCCATAGCAAAGCATTTGCTTCTGATTGAGGCCATTACACAAAAATAGCACTGAAATGATATAGAAATGGAACCTCTGGAACATCTGGACATCACTCATCCTTGTTGCACATGTAAGAGAAGCCAGAAAGCTCCCTCAAGGGAGGCTTTCCCAGATTGGCATCTGTCAAACAGAGTAGCATTTTGTGTGCTCAGGGCTTCTTCTCATGCAGAGGAGATAGCCAAAGTGAATATTATGTAGAAAAGATGTGAAATCAGAGGATTCATAAAAATGTAAGGTAAGCTGCCATATACTAATAACTTTAGCATCTCCACATCACCTCAGGAACTACAAAGCGAAGAAAAGAAAATTGGCTTAATCCTAAACCAGGACTGTGTAGCAGGTTTCTTCTGGGTTCAGCAGTAGCAGTCATTTTTCTCCTTATTAGCTGGTGCAGTGCTGTGTTTTTGACTTTCAGCCTGGGAACAGCACTGATAACACCCATGTTTTTAGTTGCTGTTCAGTACTGTTTACTCTGACCCAGGACTTTCTGAGCCTCATGTTCTGCCAGGTAGGAGGGGAAGCCGGGAGGAAGCAAAGACAGGACACCTGACCCAAACTAACCAAAGAGGTAATTCCATACCACAGTACATCATGCCCACTATATAAACTGGGGGCAGTTACCAAGGAGGGTGAGATCACTGCTGGGTCAGGCTCGGTGTCAATCAGCAGGTGGTGAGTGGTTGTATTCTCTTCCCTTGTTATTTCCCTTATCATTATTGTTATTGGTGGTAGCAGCAGTGGTTTGTGTTATACTTTAGTTACTGGACTGTTCTTATCTCAACCTGTGAGATTTACATTCTTTCAATTCTCCTCTCCATACCTCCAGAAGCGGGGCAAGGAAGTGTGGGGAGTGAAGAGCGGCTGCGTGGTTCTGAGTTACCAGCTGGGCTTAAACCACTACAAGGTTCTTGTAGGAAAATGTCCATTATTCATGTTTAATAATTTTCTTAAAAAATAGTCATTAAAATAAATAAATGCTCTGGAACAGGCATTGTTTACAAGACACATCGCAAATACAACATCTTCTGCATTTTCATTAACAGAGTGCCAAATATTACTACTGAAGCTTAGGGCCAATATGATTTTTCTGTATTCTGATTTTTTGTTTTGTTTTTTTGTTTGGTTTGGGTTTTTATTTTCTCTCTTCTTTCTTTTTTTCTAATTGTGCTCTAAACATCTGAGGCAAACACAAATTGAAGAAAGAGAAAGAAAACTGTTGCTGCTATGTTCGCTTTGCGTCTGCCCCCCAGTTCTAGTGAGTCTGTCACTGGTTCAGCGCTGGCAGTTGTTTCTATGGTAATTTATCCTGATGTTCAGAGAGGAGGGGAGCAGCTCCGCTCCTGCAGGAATAAGGCTTCTCTGAGCTTCTGTCAGTGCTGCCTCTCTCAGATAATTTAATGCACAGGCAGCAACCGTTACAACAATGACACGCAATTATCATGCGTTTGACATTAGTGCTTAAGTGAGATTGCAGTAGACGCAATTGTTAGCAATAAGAGGCTGTTCCTGTACCGAAGAGTCCACAACCTAAACAAATGAAGCAAAGAGGGAAGAAGGAGCACTCATATCTTAATTTTGCAGGTGGAAAACAAGAAGAGAACTTGTCATTTGCTTAAGATAACTTGTGAAGCCCACAGCAGTGGCAGTAACCCAGGCCTCCTCAGTCTCTGACCAGCACTGAACGTTTAAGATCTTTCTCATTGTCAAAATTGTTTCACTGCTGCCTGCCTAACTTTCAGATGTAAAAACCTCCAGTGATTCTCAATGGAGATAAAAAGGATGATTTTTTCAGCTTTTTGTGTTTAATGTTTCAAAACATTAGGCACTCCCTAGGCTAAATTCACACTCTGCTTATGCTAGTGAATATCAGGATAGACTATATGCAAGGCAGCTAAGTTAAACCTGTGTAAAATGTATGACAGCTAGCCTTTTGCTACTAAGCCAGGATAACCCAGCAAGTTTTCTTAGTGTCAATACACAGTTTTAATTTTATTTCATACACCAGGGCTAATAAAAGAACACTCCAAGGCAAGAACCTAAAATGATTAATTACAATGCTTTAAAAGATGAAAAAGAATGTGTGTGTGTCAGTCATCCTCACAGGGCAAGGAATAATGAAAATGAAATGCACCAAGGAATGAGTTTTTCTATTGTTAATGATAGAAGTGATAATCGCCCCGAGTCAAAGCAAAATGACAGATGAAAGAAACCTATAGAACATTGCCTAAGGGAGGTCCTGAGGCCAGCACTCAGTACCACATATACACATGCTAGACTGATATTTAATGAAGCTCTGGTTAGCTCTATAATGAATGTTGAAGGCTCTCTGGAGCATCAAACATCTTTAATACTGCTAGAAGCAAACGTTCTATTTTTTTTGGTGGTGGGGGTGGGGGCATTTTTTAATACAGTTTTTCAGCTCTTGTAATGAATAAATTGATTCCAGAAGAGAGAAAAAATCCCTTTATAATGCAAAGAAAATTTATTTGTTTGTTATATTTGTAACATTTTTATACATGTAAAATGGAACACGAAAGGCAGCAGGGATAGCCTAATGTGTTAATGAGCAAAATTAGACTAGTTTTGAAGTCTATTATTTATGCTAGCTAGAGATTATTCTGACCCTTGTGATAAAAGGAGTAGCTGATAGATTTCTAAATCATGTGTGTATGGTCTGTGGTCAAAGAGCTGAAGGTGAAAAAGAAATTGAAATAGATTCTCACCCATGATTTAATACAGATGTGGTGATTGCGCTGTATAAATGTATCTTCTGAAGACCCTTGGGACTGTACGACTAGACTAAGCCAGTAAATAACGTATCAAGTTATATATTGGTAATAGTGTTGAAGCCCACAGCACTGATAGGCAACATTTTCTACATGTTTTGATCTTAATCAAGTTATCTATGTGCTTTATAGCTCTCTAGAGATATTTTTGAAGTTAACATCGTTACATCAGCTTTTGTCTAATTGACAGCCCAAATTATGCCAGATTTGCCTCTCCCCTCTGCCATTTCTTTCCAGCATATTAATTTCACTGTTGCTAGAATCATCTTAAGCTGAATACGGTTTGATACTACTTCAACCAGTGACCAATATTATTTGCACCTGTGAGGCTCAAAACATACCAACCCCCTGGAGATGTAATACAAGATTCTTATATTTATTTTTTTTTTCAACCTTGCCCAGGCATGCTGTGTGTTAAACACACAGATAAGAAATACCCTGGAAAAAAAATTATCTTGTTGACCTTATGCAAGTGCCAGCCCATGTTTATTATAATGTGAAAAAAAGTACCAATGTAAAGCATGGAAACATTCTGAGAGGGATAAGGCCCTTACAAACACAGGTGTTTTTCTACTGTTCAACTGTTTTAAGTAAAAAGGAGAGCGGGAAGAAAGTACTCCATTAGGTTGTTAAATTGGTCTTCAGGGAAAGCTGCAGAGCTGTGATTTTGTTTTGTTAATGGAAGAGAGATTCAACAGTATTTTCTACAATAATCATTACACCATTGTCCCTTTTAGCTGTTTATTTTGTGAATTAAAAGAAGAGTAGTGAAAACCAGCCACAATTTCAGGGAAAAAAAGAATCTAGGAGATGGCTGAAAATATTTGGAACATTATACAGAAATTATGAACAAGCAAGAAAACTGTTCCTTGACATGTAAAAAATGTGTCTTTTTGGAGCACATCAGCAAAGTTAGAAAACTCTTTTTCAGTATTTATTGTAAAAAAAAAAATACACTATCCTACTGCTTAAACTTTCTATTGTTTACAATTTATAAAATAATCTAATCTTGAAGGTCAGTAATTCAGTTCAAGTTGTTCAAAAGTGGTCAGAAATAGCAAGTTGCCCAAAATCATTCAAATACAGTGGAGAATGCTCTGGTACTCACGCACATACTGTGTACTTTTGTAGCATCAAATATAATCTACACAGATCACAATTTATTAAAAGTATCACAGTAGAAATCTTTCTTCTCTACCACTGGTTTTGTGAACCAAGAATTACTGTTTGTCTCCTTTGTGCTGTTTCCCTTTCTCCTTTTAAACTAAACAGTGATGCCACGGTTGGTCAATTCTTTTTCTTTACAGGATCCTGTTCCTTGATTAGCCATTGATACAGCATTATGGATGTTCAATCAGCTAATTGTACAAAAGATACATTGTTAAAACATTTTCTGTGTCTTTGGAATTACTTTCTCTACTTTTACTTGTAGTTTTTTAGTCACTATTCTCACTATATGTAGCAGCTTTATAGTGGTAAGACAGTCCAGATAAAATACTATTGAATCTCCTGCTAAACCTATTAAGACTTCTCTAAGTGGTGCCAACTATTGAGAGGTTGAAATTTGACTTTTCACTTACTTTAGCTAACAGTTTGCCTCCTGCCCACACATAACACCCAAAACAAAGAAAATCCATATTATTTTACAAGATTTTTTTTTTTTTTTGTATGACTTAGGTAGAAAATACTTTCAACATTCTCCTAAAAGAAGCATAATTCACTTCATCAAATTGTCCTTGCCAATGGCGGGGAGGTTGGAACTAGATGATCTTTAGGTCCCTTCCAGCCCAACTGCTCTATGATTCTGTGAATAATGCACAATAGCAGAACCACACTGCTCAGTCTCAAAATTCCTTACACACAAGTAATCTTAAATGTTCTATGCAATCCTAAAAACTCAGCATCTTCAGGCATTGAACTTGTTTGAAAAATGATGTAGAGAATGCAAAAAAACCTCAAAACAACAGAGAAATTTCCATTACATGGATTGGCATGGCTGGGATTGCAACAAATTTAATGCTTTCATATAATCGCCA
Organism: Amazona ochrocephala; assembly: GCA_039720435.1. Lineage (NCBI taxonomy): Eukaryota > Metazoa > Chordata > Aves > Psittaciformes > Psittacidae > Amazona > Amazona ochrocephala. The sequence goes on from CM077879.1 coordinate 73,589,925, forward strand.
GACATAAGATTTCCTATTTTAAACAATAAAATTTCACTCCCATTGTAAAGCCCGACAGTTTGCCAAATAATAGTCTTTCCCACAAGCAGTAGCTAGAAAGTAGGAACAGGTAGTCTGTGATACATGATATATGTTCAAAGACGTTTAATGTCTTGTCATTTAGCCGCAATGGTCTCCCCATGCCTGGAAGTGCTCTCTTATCGATAACCTTAAAACTTGTGCCGTCTCTGCAGATAAAGCTGTGAGTGGGGTTTGCTTGGAGCAGCAGAGCTGGGCAGCTTCACTGCTGCAGACCCACACTTAGGCTAGACCCACTTCACATAGGTGCCTGTGACAGCTTGCAAAAACATTGTTTCCTCTCCAGAGAGGTGATGTTGCTCTGAGAATGACCCCTCTTGCCTGCTGACGGACTGCATGCACTAGTGCAATGCCAATACCTGGAGCAAATCAGTGAAAATCACAGAATCACAGAATCACAGAATAGTAAGGGCTGGAAAGGACCTCAAGATCATCGAGTTCCAACCCCCCCGCCATGGGCAGGGACACCTCACACTAAACCATGCCATCCAAGGCTATGTCCAACCCCACCTTGAACGCCGCCAGGGATGAAGCATTCACAACTTCCCTGGGCAACCCATTCCAGGGCCCCACCACCCTCACAGTAAAGAATTTCTTCCTCAGATCCAATCTAAACCTCCCCTGTTTAAGTTTAAACCCATTACCCCTTGTCCTCTCACCACAGTCCCTAATGAAGAGTCCCTCCCCAGCATCCCTATAGGCCCCCTTCAGGTATTGGAAGGCTGCTATGAGGTCTCCATGCAGCCTTCTCTTCTCCAGGCTGAACAGCCCCAACTTTCTCAGCCTATCTTCATACGAGAGGTGCTCCAGTCCCCTGCTCATTTTCGTGGCCCTACTCTGGACTTGTTCTAACACTTCCATGTCCTTTTTATGTTGAGGACACCAGAACTGCACGCAATACTCCAAGTGAGGTCTCACGAGAGCAGAGTAGAGGGGCAGAAGCACCTCCCTCTACCTGCTGGTCACACTCCTTTTGATGCAGCCCAGAATACGGTTGGCCTTCTGGGCTGCAAGCGCACACTGCCGGCTCATGTTCATTTTTTCATCAACCCACACCCCCAAGTCCTTCTCTGCAGGGCTGCTCTCAATCTCCTCCCCGCCCAACCTGTAGCTGTGCCTGGCATTGCTCCGACCCAGGTGGAGGACTTTGCATTTAGCATGGTTGAACTTCATCAGGTTGGCATCAGCCCACCTCACAAGCGTGTCAAGGTCCTTCTGGATGGCATTCCTTCCCTCCAATGTATCAACCGAACCACACAGCTTGGTGTCATCGGCAAACTTGCTGAGGGCGCACTCAATCCCACTGTCCATGTCACCCACAAAGATGTTGAACAAGACCGGTCCCAACACCGATCCCTGGGGGGCACCACTCGTTACCGGTCTCCAGCTGGACACTGAGCCACTGAGCACTACTCTTTGCGTGCGGCCATCCAGCCAGTTCTTTATCCACCGAGTGGTCCACCTATCAAATTGATGTCTCTCCAACTTAGAGAGAAGGATGTCATGGGAGACAGTGTCAAAGGCTTTACACAAGTCCAGGTAGATGACATCAACTGCTCTGCCCCTGTCCATCAGTTCCGTAGCCCCTTCATAGAAGGTCACCAGATTGGTCAGGCAGGATTTCCCCTTACTGAAGCCATGCTGGGTGTCACCAAGCACCTTGTTGGTTTTCATGTGCCTTAACATGCCTTCCAGGAGAATCCGCTCCAAGATTTTGCCAGGCACAGAGGTGAGACTGACTGGTCTGTAATTCCCTGGGTCATCCATTTTTCCCTTCTTAAAAATGGGGGTTATATTTCCCTTTTTCCAGTCATCGGGAACTTCACCTGACTGCCATGATTTTTCAAATATGATGGACAGTGGCTTAGCAACTTCATTTGCCAGCTCCTTCAGGACCCTTGGATGGGTTTCATCTGGTCCCATGGACTTGTATACATTCAGGTTCCTAAGGTGGTCCTGAACAAGATCCACCCCCACAGTGGGCCCAGGGTCCCCACCCTCACCGTCCCCGCGTCTGCCTTCCAAGACTTGGGTGGCGTGGACAGAGCATTTGCCGGTAAAGACTGAGGCAAAATCCTTGTAGGAGTTTGCTGGGCAAATTCGTGTTCATGGGTAAGTTTATTACATTCATTCCTTCTGGCATGCAACCATTTCTTGGGATTTTTTTTTCTCCCTTTCTGGTATTCTTTTAATGTCATATAACTTGCTGGAGGCAGTGACTGAATTCACAAGTGAAGCATCCTTCCCAAGAGAAGATGAGATGCAAAACAAATATGTAATGTTTGAAGTACTACTGGGAGGGGTTACAACATATTATAATGTGTAATTTATTAACTAGGATGAAGCAGTACAGTTTGCTCTAAATTTTTTATCTGATATATATAATACTGAAGCCTTCGTTTCATTTCTAAAGAATAGAGTTCATTTTAAGAAAAAAAAAAAAGATGTCTAGGTGTAGAGACTTCAGACAGACCTTCTGTTAAAGCAGGGTCAAATAATAAGCTTAAGGAGAGTGGATTTCTGCACACATGTGTGAATTAAGGAAGCAAGAAAAATATTTTTAATGCTGGAAAGCCAATGTGAGATTTCAAATTATAATAACTCAGAAAACAATGTTATGTGTTTCAGTGATTGCCTCGCAGTGAGTTTCTGCATAAATTTGCTCAGTTTGTAAGTAAATGTTAACTTTTTTGTCCTCTCTAACAGCTTGTCATACAGGCTGTGGTATTTTTCAAACAGCAGCACTGAGACTTTTGAAAAGTATATTCAGTGATCTTCAATCACACCTGGACATTCTCCACCATCAGATAAAGCTCTTACTTCTAGGGCAGCCACTCTGCCAGCAGCTGTATTCTTCAAGGTGGAGCCAGTGGAACATGGAAAACTATGTTTTGATTGAGGAGAAGTCACGGAATGAAGCTGATGGGTGCTGTGAAGGTAATTGGGGTGGTCCTGAAGTGCCAACATGTGTTGGCAGCCTTGGGGTTAGTGAACTCCAACTTGGGGCTGAGCTCCATCCTCCTTTTAGAGACCAGGAGAAAGCCCAGACATCTGTAGGCTGCAGAAATCCTTATTCTCTGACACGACACTGAAGGCAGCCCTAAGAAATTGTTTTCTAATATTCTTAATTTGGCGCATATTTAGAGAGATGAATCACTCATATTTTAAATCAAAATCAAACATTTATTTGATGTTGCTTTTTAATTGTATTTGAATTGCAAAATGACCCATGATGTGCTTTGTTAAGAATACTGTGTATTAGCATTAGTACTGTTGTTAGCAGCAATAACAATCAAAGCTTGTTTCTCAAAATAATGATGTATACTACATAATTCAAACACAAATACAAAATAGCACATGTAGATACATGCTCAGACTGTAGTGTGTGATATTACTTGCCCCTGACATTTCCAGAAAGACACAAGTAAAATATAAATGGTGGCCGTGAAACCCTTACAACTTTATGATGCATTGGGAAAGAGCAGAAATACAAATGCATTCACAGAAGTTTACATTTCAGAGTAAATTGAAATAAAGTAATTTTCAATCCTCCTCATCACCTTTGCAAGGTGGGAAAAGATCATACACACACACATACATATATATGAAATACAAAATATATATGAGCCCTTCTAGTGGGATGTACAGCAAGAAAAGACTCATGAGGATCAATATGCTATGCGAGCAAATTGATGCATATGAAAAGAGAAGTTGCTCATTTTCAGGTCTCCTATGGGAAGAAGTTTTAGATAATTATATGACAAAAAGACCTTTCAGGATCTATGAAAACACACTCCAAAATGTCAAATGCATAGAAGCCATGCTTCACCTGTAGTGATAAAAGCAGCACATCCTGTAACCTTTTTAGAAACAGATTTACTAAACACATTAGCTGAATTTTACAGCACTGTCTATTGTACTGTACTGGTAGGGAGGTCTGCTGAACAAATACTGGTGTAATGCTATATGCCAGAATACTGCAGGATGCTTCAGGATTTCCTATGGAAAGAAAATTATAGGCAGGGCATATTTGGAGGATGCAGGAGGGGACAGCCTCAGGCAGGGGGAATGATAAAGGCAGGCTGACCAGAATTTCTTAACTGGGGGGTTCTTGCAAATTGCTATAAACCAGTATGCAAATGCTTCTACCCAGAACAGCCCCTGCTTTGGGGGTAGGAGAAATCCTTGTATTTGTCTCTGCCCCCAGCAGTAGAAGGTGATGAGGGCAACCACCAGGCCATCCCAGCCTCTGCTTTGAAGGCAACCAGCTACCGTCATGGGCTTCTTCATGGATCTGCTTACCCAGCCCTTGATTTGAGGCTTTCAAGTGCAAAAAGATGGAGCAGTGACTGGTTTGCAGGCTCCCAGGCAATACAGTGGGTATGGCTCCGTCACAGCAGAAGCAGGCTCCTGCACTATGTTCTTGTCTGATAATGTCTCTCAATTTAGCAATACAGCATTGTCCAACTTCTCCTGGCAAACTGGACAGCAGTTCACTGGAGAGCTTAAAACCAGCAGGTTTTGGCTTAGATCACTACATGACCTATCAAGTCAAGCACCCTCTAACTATAAAGAATACCATGTCATAAATTATATGAACAAAGATTAAAGCTTTAAAAAAATAGATTGTCACTTCCAGAATGTGAAAAGGTTTCCTATACTCAGTGTGACCAACACAGCCATGTTAAGCAGAGAGTATACTTAAACAGATTTATTTGTTTGTCATAAAATGGAACAGGAGTTACAATGCATAATGAATCAATATACCACATTTTGGGATGTATTTGCTGATCTTACATATTTATGGTACATTTGTTACTTGTAGAGGGCATATTCCTTTTCAGATAAGCCTTTAGTTTCAGCCTCCTAAGGAAAGGTGTTATGCTGATAATAAAAAATTTTGACTTCAGCTAAAGAATATGAAGCAACTGCATAAAGCACAATGAAATTCCTGGTGTTTGAGTTCCAGTTCTCTGTAATACTGAACAGAGAGCTCTGGATTACACTGATAACGTTCCTTTTAGACATGCCTGGACAAGTGACATAGGTTGGCATATAGACATATATGCAAATGGTAGTGAACCGTGGGGATATCTGAACATAGGTGTAGCTATGGAAAATCCCAAGCCATATCTCCTAAGCAAGTTTAAAATTTCTAAACAAAGACACAGGTAAATGTAGTTGTAGACAGGAGCTACAGTGTGTTGGCTTTGCTAAAGATGTTAAGAAGCTATGGTGCCAGCTCTGCTGGATTACACACTAGAGCTGCCTAACCACAGGAGCAAGCTGAAATTAATGGTTACATTAGGTGTACGATGGATCTGCATTTCTGTGTGTAGAAAAGGTAGACATGTAGGTTACATTACGGAGTGATTACCAGCCAATCTATATGGCTATATCTATTTTTTTTAATTTTTATTTTTCTTCCTATAACGAATGTTCTTTTTCCTGTCTTACAAACAGCTAGCAGCTTCTGTTTCTTGCCTCAGTGTTTATACAAATCAGAGGAGGAACAAATTTAACACGGCTTTAGCTTTATTAATTCAGGCTTCAGACTTTGAGATATCTTGTGTCATTAAGACTGCTTACCTTGTTTCAGTAGATTTCCTTCTGAGTTCATATCCATGTGATGCCAAGCTAATGTGCAACTGCAGATACACCAGTTGCTTTTGTTCTCATCTGTTCACTAGCGCTGGAAAAATGTTTAGCATGAGGGCAAGAAAACAAAACAAAACCTGTCTGACCGTTTGGAAACTTTCTAGTTGTGAATACAGTTGCCAATTCTGACACAGCCAGGGAGAAAGACAACTTCAAAATGTGTTATGTCTGGCTGGGATGAGAGCCAGATTATTAACAGGATGACTTGTTTTGTGAGAGTAAGAGAAAAATTCACTACTACCTATGCTTTCCAGCCCCTCTCTCAGTTCTGATGCCTGGAGTCTTTGAACTGATATTTGATTACTTACAAATGTATAATAACCAAATAGTGGCACTAAATTGAGAGACATTATCTTCACGGTTGACACAGAGGGTCCACACTGTCCATTTATCCATTTATTTTTTTTAATACACTTGAATGACAAGCTGCTGATAAAAATAAATGCTTTGTGACAAGGGAAGAAATATGACTTGAGGGTGTCAGTGTTGGAATGAGTATCACAGAGGTCTTCCATCACAGCTGTTAAATGTGGAATGGCATCAAAAACTGCACAGCTCAATAAATGGCCATTATACAGACTATATCTATAATCAGGGCACCCTATCTGTAGTCTTATAGCCGTGTACATGTATGAGGGCAAAATATTTCTAATATCTGAAATTTGCTTCACCCAAGCCTGAGCTTTCAGACAACAATGGTTTATTTCAAATTGGATGTCTCCCTAAATCAATTTTGTTCTTATCTTTGTTGGATTATTTTCGCATTGTGTATCTAACAGTCTATTATTAAGCCATACTTTCTGAGTTTTTTTGGTTTTGAGTTAGTTTCATGTAGGAAATGAGAGTTAAAAAATTTTTTGTTTTCTATGAGTATTCTGTAAATGCGTAAGTGTATGTGTGACAGTATAAGATCAGGCATGGCTCCACAATTAGAAAATAATACAAGGTGACAGAATTTGCCTTCTATTCACTATTAAATTTTCATTTTAGAAAAGAGTACCTAATGATGAAACTTCCTTTCTATAAATATACAAGAATTTCTTTCCTTCAGTGGAAAACAACAAATTCCTACTAATGTGTAATATTTTCTGCTCTGCATTTTGTCCATATAATTTCTCTCATCTTTAACAGTTCCCTGGCTCTAAACCCTGAACTTTCTTCACAGTTTGTATTTGCTTTGAAAATACTTCCTCTTTGGTTTGGTGAATTACTTTTTATAAATGTCTTCTTAGCTTTTTACTCCTCCACTCTTTCGCATTCTATGTTTTTTGTTTTTAATGAAGATTTATTAATAGTTTTGGGGGTTTTAGAAATGGCATTTTGTCAGAATTTGAAGACACGTGTATGGGTTTTTCATTATTAATGCTGTTTTTATCATTATTATTAATAATACCTGTTTGTTACTATACATTTTTTCATTTGAATCATCAACTTACAAAACATTAAAAACACATTCCAATGCATGAGTGGCAAGAAAGTTAACCTAGCCTCATTTATAGCCAATGTATCTTTAGGGCCTTAAGATTTCTCTTTTTAAAGTTACATGTAGAAAGATATATCACCTACTATTAAGATCTTCTTTAAATGAAAGCTGATATTGCAGATGTGGAATTAAAGTTTGTAACCTTATATTGGATGCTGAAATTTCAGAGAGTGGAGGCTGTGAGCTGTGGTAACCAAAGGAAACCCTGTGGAGTGATAAATACTTTCAGTGGAAAACCATTAGAAATTAAAACAAGAAATATAAACAGAATCTTGCTGACCAGTTTGCTAGTCTGGTATAGCAAAAATATGCAAAGTATAACTTTTTGCTATATATGTGGTCCCAAAAGCACACTGCAAGCATCTAGTTCTAAAACTGCAATGATGTCTATACTACTTATTTGCCTACTCTCTGTTTTACATCCTCTATCCTGGAACACAGGGTTTGACGGCTGATATAGATATAAGCCATGTCGTTTATCTGCAGAAGCTGTTCTTATTCTTATACATGCCTAATGCTTTCCTCCCATACCCACTCATAATTCCTTTAACTGTGTCAATTCTATCCTGTGGCAAGAAGCTTACAAGTTCATTCTGCACTATGCTGGATCCTGAGTTTAAGTTTAGAAACTAAAAGGAAGGAGTAAAAATTTCCCATTAAAATATTTAGTAAATATTTCCTATTAAACAATTTTCCAGGGATTTCTCTGTGCATGGTCCTTTCTGATTTTGTGCATCACAAGCTTGTTGATGCTTAAGTAGCATTTTGGTGCTCTCTCAGGAAATTCACTATACAAAAGTCAAGTATGACCTAAGTATTATTAATAATTTGTTGTGGTATTTGGCAACATATGTTTGGCAAGGAACAGGAGTTAATAAGCTTTGAAGTGTATGCATGTTTTCAGAGAGGATTTTTCACAGGTGCTGAAGCTGCATGGGTCTCAGATGTTCTTAAAGATCTAAGACAACAGACTATCTCTCCAACCCATTAAAGTTTGAAAAGCAAGTGAACAGATGTTCAGTCCTTTCATTTAATATTTCAGGCAGCTGTGTAACTTTACTGTACTGGGGCATTTTTTCTATTTTTTCTACTTTTTTATTTTCCCCTAACATTTAAAAACTAAACTGGGTTTAAGGTCAGGCCTGATGACAGCCTGAGAGGGTTCTGACAGCTGTTTAAATGTTTGTGACATCTGCCTCAGAAGCCTTGACACGTGTCTGGCTTTTGCCGGCGCTGCTGCGGCACAGCATCTCCATCATTTCTCCATGCACCTTCCCCTGGTGAACAACCCCACGTACAGGTTGTGGCTAAAACTTTCTGCTATTTCTGTTAATTTTTCTTAACTGCTTCATAGAGTTTATGTCAGGAATCTGGAATAAGTGAGACAATAAAGTTTAAACCATATAAACCATGTTAGAAACTGGGAAGAAAAGGAAAAGCTTTTACACATATTCCTTACAACGCCTGAGGCACATTTTCCTTCCTTCGAAGACAGCCATCACCACATTGGTAACAAGTGACTAATTTTGTAGAGGAGCCTGTCACAAAATGTCATTGTCCTTTCTTCACTCAAAATCCTGCACCTGAGCAGCCTCTCAGCTTTTTACCCTGAGGCCTGCAGCATGAGCGGACCACCACAGTGTCATGGGTTCAGCAGTAGCAGCCATTTTTCTCCTTCTTCATAGCTGGTGCAGTGCTGTGTTTTTGATTTTTGGCTTGGGAACAGCACTGATAACACCGATGTTTTCAGTTACTGCTTAGAATGTTTGGTCTGACCAAGGACTTTCTGAGCCTCATGCTTTTCCAGGGAGGAGGGGAAGCTGGGATGAAGCAGAGATGGGACACCTGACCCAAACTAACCAAAGAGGTATTCCATACCACAGCACATCATACCCAGGATGTAAAACCTGGGGGCAGGAACCTGGAAGAGTGAGTTCACAGCTCAGTCGCCAGGTGGTGAGCGGTTGTATTCTCTTCCCTTGTATTTCCCTTGTCATTATTATTATTGGTGGTATCAGTAGTGGTTTGTGTTGCACCTTAGCTACTGGACTGTTCTTATCTCAACCCGTGGAAGTTACATTCTTTAGATTCTCCCCCCTATACCCCCGGGGGGGGGGAGGGGGGGAAGAGGGGGGAATGAGTGAGCAAACTGCATGAGAGGCTTAAACCACGACACACAGAAATTCTGGCAACTTGCTGATTCATACTTAATGTTGGACTTGCCTGTTTCTGTGTTAAATTCTCAGATGAGTGTCAAAAAGGCACATTTCCATGTAAAAACCTCATGGAGGAGCCATAAGAGGAGGAAGTTCTTCTTTAAAACTACGAGGCTAAATGTAAACCACCCAGTGCAGAAGAAAGATCAAAGCTGTCACAGAAACAATTTTATTAGATTGTGATCATTTGGTCTGAAATTAATTTTTTGCATAATTTTTAAATTTTTTGTTTAATTTTTAGACAATTTCTTTCCATCAGCTCTTACTAACAGCTTGTATAATGCCTGTATTAACAGATATTTTTCCTTTTAGGATGTTTAGCAAATTGCTTCTTAAAGTTTGGCTTTGTGCTGATCAACTGCTTCTGTGTTGCACTGCAGGGTAGTTTTCTCAGTGCAATGTATGAGTTTTTTTTTTAGTGGAGAAACCCTTTCACTGAGTTTCTACGCACCTGTGTGAGTAACGTCTTACTTGCTGGGCTGTTGGATTTTGACACAAGATAGCAGAGAGATTTAATATTATTGCAGTGTCTCATCATTCCCTATGCCTATGACCACCTGTTGCCTCCTACTACAAGGGAGCAATCAGATGTATATCATCTGCAAGTAGAGCTCCTCCAGAAATACTTCTATGGTGTGAAATATCTAAGAAAGGACCTTATATGCAATGTTTTGGTTTGTGTTTTGTCCTATGAAAATTTCATTTAGGATATGGTTAAAGCTTTGCTGTTTTCTTGTTTGTTCTCCTGGGGAATTTTGTATCCAGTGTAAATGGATCTTATCTGCCCCGAACTCAGTATTTTCTACATGAGCCCTTGTCAGCTCTTCCTTCATCGCTGGTAAGTGCTTCGCTGGAATTGATGTCATTATTACTATGTCATCAGTTCTGGATGCCTGTAAGGTTTCCAAGTGGTCTTTGCCCTTTTGTTGCAACACTTCACTAGCTGACCTTATTCCAAAAGGTAGGCAATGAAAATTGTTCATGCCCCAGGGTGAACCAAAAGTGCACAGTTAATATCATTCTTCATCTAATCTGACTTGTCAGCGTCCATTGTTCTTACTGGAATTACTTATAGCAGACCAGTTGGCTTTGACTGCTATCACAGCTTAGCCCATCTGAGGTCACTAGCATTTGGCTGCAGCCAAATTCCACCATTTCCTTTTTGGCTAATGTCATGCTATAAGCTCACAGAGTGAATATATTTGTTTTGCCTTGACTTGTTTCTTTAGCTGCTGCTTGTTTTCTTTGCTGCTTTCTGTCACTGCAACCATAAATTTCACAGCTGTGCATGACAGGGATGGTCGATGAATACAGATATATATGTGTACTTCTTAAGGGATTCTGCTAACTCCTTGAAAACTTCTGTGTGTTTGTGATCAGTATTCAGTAATACTTCATTCATTGACATGTCTGGTTTGCATTAAATCTTTGTGTTTCAGTTACACTGGCTTTCATGGTACTTCCATGGCAAATGGTCAAAGATCAGCCTTTCTTCAGCCATCACTCTGGTAAGGTGACTTTAGAGTGTTTTTCATGACAGCATTAGAGCACAGGTAGTTGATTCAATCTCTTTAACTGATTCAACTCTTAGTTCAACTCTTTTAACTGGGTCATGGGGTCTCTTTTAAAATATGAACCTCAGCTCCTGTGCTTAACTTGAAACCTCTGAGTACATCTCTTGGAGTGCATTCTGCATGTGCTGTCAGGGTTGTCCAATTTTCCAATTTTACACTCACAAGAAGAGATTAGACACATCCGAGTTCATCCAGGGATTTGTATTTCTTTCTCCCTAGGGTAGACGTTTGCTGTTTTGAAAAGCAAGTACAGTGGTTACACATGCTGTATTTGTGACAGAAAATGTGCACAGGCTGGTGGTAGTGCCTCTACCCAGGTGCGAGACGCGGTGTGGAGAGGTTTCTGCTTGGACTCAAGGGTGGCTGGTCCTCCCACGTGGTTTTGCATGGTGGGTAGCACGGGCGCGGGGCCGATTTCAAAATGCACTGCAGCCCTGATTGCAGCTTGGGTGGCGCTGCTGGTCTGCAAATTATCGTGCTGCACTCCCAAATCAGCTGTCCACAGATGCCTTTAGCTAAGTGATTTATCAGTGACATTGAGCACAGTTTTATCTCTAAGCATGTCATTCTCAGTATTTTCTGACTACTAATTTCATGCCTTTTGCCTCAGCTCTGTTACATGCTTTTCCATCTGCCATTCCTCCCGGTACTGGTCGGACCAGAGCTGATATCGGTCAGCATTTTCGGGATTTTTGTTTGCTGGCTGGTGCTTTACTTCTTCATGGTTCACCCTATTTCTAAAGCATTGTTAAGGTCCCTTCTGGACTGGAAGTATTTTCAGTTTGTTGCTTTGATAATGTGATCTAAATCCCAGAATTTCCTGACTTAGTGAATCCAGGAAAAATAGCCATTTTCAAGTCCTATCTTGTATATATGCTGTTTGGGATTTGTGCATATCTCTTCAGTTCTTGGCAAACCTGTTCAATGAGGGTGTGTGGAAGAGGAAGCAACTTATCACTCTGTACCTTTTCCTTGGTCTGTTTTCTAGATTATTTACTATGTTTTTTTTGCTTGCGTTCATGCATTTACTGTCCTAGAAAAAAACAAAACAGAGGTGCTCCCTGACCTGACACTGACATCAGTATCATTAATATAAAGCCTGAAATAAGGGTAATAAGAATGGCTCCTGCAAAGTCCCTAGCTATGCTGCAGTTTAGCTGCTATCAAACTCAGGAGAGAGATAGTATAACCTCCCTGGGGATTATACCTAAGTACATCTAGAGAGACCGTATCAGCATAAAAAGCTAATCCTCCTTGACCTACAGGCTGCACCTCAAAGGATAACCCTGTCTCAAATGCTTAAAGCAGGCATAAGCATCTACTGGAAATTAACCTGCTTTAGATTAGGAATGATTTGGTAGAGGAAATCTACATCTAGTGATGTTACACAGCACTGAAGTTTACTCAGTCTGCTATTAACAGGATAGTCATAAGCAGGAAAAATCCATAAATACATGTAAGCATGCTTCTGTGAAATAACCCTGTAAAATAGTGTTGGATTTCTTGCTGCTATTTTTTCCCCAGTATTTCAGTATTGCAGCATATCATTAAAAGAAAAATTGACATATAACAGTTGAGGCTGGAAAGACAAAACAGGTACACATAGAAACACACACTTGCCTTCTCTGATAGCACCACTTCAAACACATAAACCAAAGAAAAATGTTCCTCAAATAATGAGGAGAGAAAACAAAACAAAACACTGGAATTGGTACCTTATCAATGGATCCAGAAGTTTTCTTAGACATACTTAGGTTACTTATCACCATTAGAATATCAGGCTGGGTTTTGTATGACAGCATGATTGATTAATTTCAAATTGATAGCTTTTTCAATTTTAAAGGATTTGTGAGAGTGTTTCCCAGAGTCTGGTCTATGACACATCTGCTCACTCTGCCTCTACTTATCCATTTTAAGTTGTACATTTGTCTAAAATGATAACTAAGACACGTTGTCTTCTTCCCCAACAGTAATGGATGTAAATGCCACAGATGCCATCATTCTAAGATTGTTAAAGAAACATAGTCTTCACAGACCAGGGTGAAAAAGTGGTTGTGGCCCATGTTAAGATGTGGTTGTTGAAAGGGTGTTGGAAGCCTGGTTCAAAGGGTCACCTCTGAGATAACACCATGAATTCATCATTTCTTCCTATCAATCCCAGATACAGCACCCTGGGGCTTGTTCAATTACACCTACTGTCTGTAATTCATCCTATGGTCATGTCATCGCCATTATACTATTGACATAATACTGCAACAGTATCTACCAAGAACTGTTTGTCTGTAAAGGTTGCACAGCAAAAAAGTGCCATACACAGTCAGTTTTTATCTTCTGTAGCAGTACCACTAGACCATACATTTAAATTGCACATGTGGTTATTTGTATCTCCCTGCTCCCCTACCACCTGACCCCAAACCCTCTACAACTATGTTCATTATCAGAACAGGATGCCAGAAAAGTAATGCTGATATGCAGCCACATCAGTGGGTGGATGACTCTTGTCACCCAGTTGTTACCAATCGCGAAGATAAATCAAATATTTGTTATAGTTCTACCTGGTGGTACCTACCGCAATGTTATAGTACGTATTTGGCACACTTCTAAAATGAATGTATTAGCTTTTCTGGTTCTTGCTTATCAGTTTGTGTTCAGGAAACCTTTTAAAATGTTCAGTTTTAATTAGGTGACATTTTCCAGCCTTTGCAATTAAATTTTGACTTGAGACGGATAATTTGACTATATTTGACATGATAAAATATTTGAAGTGATTCTAGCATTTTTTTTTTTCCTAAGAGTGCCAGGTATTTATAATTATACATTAGGGACTGTACATACATAAAAAAAAGTATACACAATTTTTTCCTAACCTGTGTAGCCTTAAATAAAAGCAAACACGGATGAAGCCTCTGAATTCATGCCATCAGCATGTATCCCAACTGTGTGAAAGGGGTTCTCTAAATAATCGGGTTTCTTCAAGTCCTCAAAGCAGTGCTAAGTCCCACAGTTAAGAGAGAGGTCCAAGTCAGTAATGTTTTTTCCAGGAAAATTGTGCAATTTTTCCTAGTCAAAATAATAATGTTTTGAGACAAAATGTGGAAATGTATGGTTCTGAAAACCATGACTGCAATCTCAGGACAAATTAATGGATAAGATTTCTATGAGTAATTCAGTAGCTGATATTTGACCTTCTATTCAAAATATATGGAAAAGGAGCCTGCCAAAATTGATTTTTTTTTTTTTTTTTTTTTTTTTTTTTCTTAAAGAAAGAGTTCTGGTTTATTTTTCCTCATCTCTCTTTCAGTGTTACATGGCAATCTGGAAGAAGATTTCCCCACAGCTACACTGTAAGGCAGGTATACTTTATCTCACTTTTGGTTACTGCTGGGCAATAAGTGGAATAATATATTCACAAACATGATTGATCAATCCAGCCATGTTTGTACCAATCTTCCTTTGCTTTTCCATGTACATTGGAGAAGCTGCTTTTTGTTAAGATAAATGTTTGGGTAAGGAGTATTTATATAAGTATGAATGTATCAGCATATCAACAGAAGTGTTTACATGCAAGAAAGTATATACAAGCAAGCACGTATATAGGAAGCTCTTTCCTTCTTTTTACTTTTCCTTCTGCATGTTTTTTTTTTTTTTTTCATTTACAGGAATGAAATGACAGTTAAGTCTGTAAGGCAGCAATAAATCTGATTGTTCTTTTCACATTTGCTACTCTAAAAACTAGAGCTAATGTACATATTTAAATGTGATCCAAAGTCCAGAATTTGAAACACTCGTTACTTTCAACAGAATTTGAATTATTTAGGGGGTGAAACATATTTCATGTTTCAATGTGGCAAAAACCCACAAACTGCAGTAGAGTTCTCAAATAATAGAGAGGGACTGCTGAATGGTAGAAGCATGAGGCAGTTGCTACTTGAATGATTAGGGAAATTAAAACATTTATAAAGAATGTGCAGACAATATTTAGAATCTTAGAATCATAGAGTAGTTAGGGTTGGAAAAAACCTTAAGATCATCTAGCTCCAACCCCACTGCCATGGGCAGGGACACCTCACACTAAACCATGCCATCCAAGGCTCTGTCCAACCCAGCCTTGAACACTGCCAGCAATGGAGCATTCACAACTCCCTTGGGCAACCCATTCCAGTGTCTCACCACCCTTACAGAAAAGAACTTACTACTTAACTCCAATCTAAACTTCCCCTGTTTAAGTTTGAACCTGTTACCCCTTGTCCTCTCACTACAGTCCCTAATGAAGAGTCCCTCCCCAGCATCCTTATGGCTCCCCTACAGATATTGGAAGGCTGCTACGAGGTCTCCACGCAGCCTTCTCTTCTGCAGGCTCAACAGCCCCAACTCTCTCAGCCTGCATTCATGCAGGAGGTGCTCCAGTCCCCTGATCATCCTCGTGGCCCTCCTCTGGGCTTCTTCCAACAGTTCCATGTCCTTCTTATGTTGAGGACACCAGAAATGCACACAGCACTCCAGGTGAGGTCTTACAAGAGCAGAGTAGAGGGGCAGGATCACCTCCTTCGACCTGCTGGTCACGCTCCTCTTGATGCAGCCCAGGATACGGTTGGCTTTCTGGGCTGCAAGCGCACACTGCTGGCTCATGGTCATTTTTTCATCGACCAACACCCCCAAGTCCTTCTCTGCAGGGCTGCTCTGAATCTCTTCTCTGCCCAACTTGTATGTGTGCCTGGGATTGCTCCTACCCAGGTGGAGGACCTTGCACTTGGCATGGTTAAACTTCATCAGGTTGGCATCAGCCCACCTCACAAGCGTGTCAAGGTCCCTCTGGATGGCATTCCTTCCCTCCAACATATAAACTGAACTACAGAGCTTGGTGTCATTGGCAAACTTGCTGAGAGCGCACTCAATCCCACTGTCCATATCACTCACAAAGATGTTGAACAAGACCGGTCCCAGCATCGATCCCTGGGGGACACCACTAGTTACTGGTCTCCAGCTGGACATTGAGCCATTGACCACAACTCTTTGTGTATGGCCATCCAGCCAGTTCTTTATCCACTGAGTGGTCCATCTATCAAATTGATGTCTCTCCAATTTAGAGAGAAGGATGTCATGTGGGACAGTGTCGAATGCTTTGCAGAAGTCCAGGTAGATGACATCAACTGCTCTACCCCTGCCCATCAGTTCCATAGCCCCTTCATAGAAGGCCCCTGAATTGGTCAGGCAGGATTTCTGCTTAGTGAAGCCATGCTGGCTGTCACCAACCACCTTGTTTTTCATGTGCTTTAGCATGCCTTCCAGGAGAATCTGCTCCAAGACTTTGCCAGGCACAGAGGTGAGGTTGACTGGTCTGTAATTCCCCGCCTCATCCATTTTCCCCTGCTTGAAAATGAGGGTTATATTTTCCTTCTTCCAGTCATCAGAAACTTCACCTGATTGCCATGATTTTTCAAATATGATGGACAGTGGTTTTGCAACTTCATTTGCCAGCTCCTTCAGGAACTGCGGATGGATTTCATCAGGTCTCATGGACTTGTATACGTTCAGGTTCTTAAGATGGTCTCGAACCAGATCCTCCCCTACAGTGGGTGCAAGATCTTCATTCTCACAGTCCCAGACAGTCTGCTATTTGAAAAAGACAGACAAGTGTCACAACGTAATGGTTTAAGCCCAGCCTGTAACCCAGAACCAGTCAGCAGCTCTCTCACTCCCCTCCTTCTTTCTTCCCTCACTTCCAGAGAGATGGAGAGGAGAATCGAAGGAATGGAACTCCCATGGGTTGAGATAAGAACAGTCCAGTAACTAAGGTATAACACAAACCACTGCTGCTATCACCAATAATAATAATGATAAGGGAAATAATAAAGGGAGAGAATATAAAACTAAACGGGGAAAGGGAAAAACCCTAATAAACACAAGTGATGCACAATACAATTGCCCTCCACCTGCCAACTGCCACCCAGCCCAACCTGAGCAGCGAGCTGGGCCTTCCGGGTGATTCTCCCCGTTTCGTATACTGGGCATCACTTGCGGTGGTATGGAATACCTTTTTGGCTAGTTTGGATCAGGTGTCCTGTCTCTGCTTCCTCTTGGCTTATTGTGCCCCTCCTCACTGGCAGAACATGAGACTGAGAAGTCCTCGATTTAGGTAAACATAACTTAGCAACAACTGAAAACACTGGTGTGTTACTGGCTTTGTTCTCAGACTAAAGCTGAAACACAGCACTGCACCAACTACTAAAAAGGAGAAAACTAACTGTTACAGCTGAACCCAGGACAGAATCCAAATATAAAAGCATTTGTCCAGCGATTTCTGAGATTAGGAAATCTCAGAGCAAAGGTTTTTTTCTTGCTGAAACTGAGCTCAGAGGCCAAATGAGCTGTCATGTCACTAGGAATTGTACTTTTATACTTCAAAGCTTTTGTTATTGAATCTTTGTAAAAATAGACGTTGTACTGAACTCATCACTTAGAAACCCAGCGCTGTAATGAAAGTATTGAGGGAAACAGGCGTATTTTACACGGGATGTTTCATATTACCATGCTATCTAATTAGGTTCACATAAGATAGATGCTTTCTAAATTGAGCAATTCTCCACCCACAGAATTAACATAAATTTCTACCTGAGAGGTAAACTGAAATGAGAAGGAACATTAAAGCTGCTAAATGTACTCAGCTATTTGCTGGCTGAGCACTATGAGGAAACCGATAACAATAAAATACAACTAAAAAACCATTCATGTGTCCGGAAGTTCCTCTCTTAATTTGTTCCAGAAAATGCAAAATGCTACTGTGCAGTTCATTCCATCCTGCTTCATGTCTGTCTTCACAAGGTAGGACTTTTGTCTGGGTTTTTTTTGATTTATTTTTACTTCAGTTGTGTCACTTGATACTAGGTATTTCACTGTGGTGATTTTAAATGTATTTAGATAAACTATTTTCTGTAGATCTGTACGCATATGCTTGCACAGAGGGAAATGCATGTCAATGAGGAAGTATATGCACTGATTATAGAAATTAAATCAAAAATACAGAGGAGCAGAAGAAGAATTCAACTGTGTGTGACATTGCTGTGAAAGGATTACAGTGTCAAAAGGGAAGGACATAAATTACAGTATGTTCACATAAAAAGAAAAAGCATTCACATTATTATTGATAGTTTCTGGTTCACACACAGATGCTCAGACACAAATACATGCACACACATATTGTAACTTATTTTTACAGGTTGAAACCACCAAATAAAATTCAAAAATACACTTTGTAAATTTGACTGTAAAAATGAAGAAAGCAAATGGGCTACTTGTGAGATTATACTTTTGGTACTTTATACATGATTCTCATCTCTCCCACTCGAAATTCCAAGTTATCTTAATTTAAGGGCTTCTTAATTCTATCAAAGTTGTTACCAGGCAGTTAAACAATAGATATTTATGGCCTCTGTTACCCTTTGTGGGACAAGAGAATAACCATCGACAACCACAGAAGTAGGAACCAGAGCAATTATTTTTAACAGGCAATTCATTTTCAAGGCTCATAACACGGAGCTCACTTGCAAACTTAACATGCAAGCAAAAAATAGAAAATTCTGCCTCAGAATTTATCTCTGGATGAAATAAAGAGAGAAAGGGAGCGAGAGAGAGAGAAAAGGAGGAAGGAGGAGAGAAAAAGAGAAAAAGGAAGAGAAAGACAGAGAAATATAGAAAGACATTCCTGATCCACTCCTATCCATTTCCATCCCAAAGAGTTGAAGTACGCACAGTGAAAAATTCACATTGAGCTTTCTACTCTTTGGGCAAGGATATACATTTTGCCAAAGAAATACTTGAGAAAAGAGCATTTCTCCATTTGTAGAAAGGGATAACAATAAAATTTTAAATACCTATATCTGTGTATTTACACAGTTACTATTGGGGGGGGGGAGGCTAGATGCTATGCCACTGGCTTTTCTTTCCTCTTGAGCTGCAATGTTCTTTAGTGTTAAACGCATAACCATCTGTAAGTTTTAAAGGTCACAAAGGAGGAATATAGGCTACAGTCACAGGGGAAACCCATCTTCCATGTTTAGTAGGTCTTCATATTAGTTTGGGGATCTGGGACACAAACATGGAGATTACTTATAGTAAAGAATGACAGCTCTAGAGCAAGCCCCTCTTGCCTTAGAAGGCTTAATCTAAATATAAGCATGGAGCCCATCCAGGTGATTTAGATAAATGATGCATCAGTTTTCACATATTCTGTGAAAATTTAGCTGTCACATTAAGGCTTATATCATGGTTAAACACAGAGATTTTATTGAACCAAGAATTCCAGTGGTACAGGTATAATATTGAAGTTGACATATACATTAGCTTTGTGTTATTGATGTTGTGGCTTCTATTTCTTTGCACCTTGAATGTAATGTGAATATCAAACAGAAATTCAGCTGGCATCAAGTTTCCCAAATTGATCACAAGTTAAAAACCTAATCTTAAATTAGTTTTTTTTAGGTTTTCTGTCTTTGTGAATAAGATAGGCTGTTCTTCAGAAAGATGTTTCATAGGAAGGTGGGTGTACTAAAAATCTTTTTAGAGGGAAGAAAAGCAACCTCATTTTACTCATGCTTCCCAAACATAGGTAGAAGCTTCTGTAACTCATGATAATCAATATGTGATTAAACCACATCATGTTTCCCTTAAATTCTATTTCTGCTTCAAATAGAGGGGGGTAATAGAGTCAAAACAAACTTCTGTCAAAAGTTCAGTGCATTTACAAAAGACAGAAGGATTAATCCAGTGTTATGTATGGTGTATATGGATAGAAACAAAAATCCTACCACAGTCAAAAAAGGAAAAATACAGGATATCAATTGTGTCCTCTAATTGTTAACTGCTAAAATAAATTATCACAAGGCAAGTATGCGCACACACATACATATATGTACACATGTATAAAATTAAATTATACATATAAATATGTGAATTTCAGTAAAGTTTTTTCCTCTTCAGGTATACTCCCTGTGTTACAGATGAATAAAATAAAATAAAGACCCTAAATTTGCTAGGAATATTATTCACACTGAACAAATCTAATTCTCTTGTGTTATTGGTAATAAAGTAATAAAGATACCTTAACAAAAGGTATCATATAAAAGTTTGCTGAACCTAAGTCTGTGTAGTCTCACCTAGCAATTATTTGCAAAAGCCCAGGAGTGAAAAAACAACCTGTTTAATTAATCTCCAGATGTTAAATAATTCCATTTATATGACTAAGAGCGCATGTATAATATCAGATGTATCTTCACTGAGGGTATGTTTATTTTAAAATTATTTTGAAATAGTCTTTTCTCTTTAAAGGCTGGAAGACCTCACCTATGTTTGATACACTGCCAAAAATGTCAAGATATGCATGTTGTTACAAGTGAAGAGCCCCTTAGTCCTCTGGGGTAAGGAAGCATCACAATTTCAGATTTTGTTGCCAAAGACATCTCTGAAAACTACCATTTTAATATAGGAGCACTCTTCCAGGGGCCTGGGCACTTACTTAGGACGTCTCATTTTTTTGTCCAGGTAAGACCAAGATTTGTTAAATTTGTACTGAGTGTTAGAAACTAATATTAAACTCTAACAGTGTAAAAAAACAGCTGCAATTGCATTTTTCCGAATGTGT
The DNA here is from genome assembly GCA_039720435.1 of Amazona ochrocephala. Lineage (NCBI taxonomy): Eukaryota > Metazoa > Chordata > Aves > Psittaciformes > Psittacidae > Amazona > Amazona ochrocephala. Next base: position 73,610,571 of record CM077879.1, read on the forward strand.
CCATTTCCCCTCTGTTTTTACCATTGTTTAAAAAATGATTGAAATTTTATCCATGTAATTTGCTTGTCATTTCATAGACCATGTTGTTCACATATAACCACTGTTCACATTAAATTAGCTTTTACAAAAATTTGCATAACATTCACATGTTGGAAACAAGTGTGTGTTAGACAGTGACACATAACTACAAATACTCTTCATTTTTACTGCACACTTCTGACTTGGGATAAAGGGCTGTTCATAAAATGGAGTTTTATATTCTGAGGAAGTAGAATGTGTTCACTTTTTGTATTAGGAAAGTTTAAATTCTTTTCTCATTGTAATCTGTAATCGGACATGCTTATAAATACCCTGTCACACTCTGCCTTGCACATTCCTAATCTTCTATTGATAGTCATATTGACTTCCATTTACACTGCTTCACTCATGCCCATTCATATTGAATTAGGCTTTGTGCTTGGTTGATCGTACTGAATGAAAACCATTCTTTACCTCTCAGGCTTCTATATTTATAGCCATTCATATTTCTTTATTCATATTCTTTGCTTCACACATCCCTTGTGGATTACCTTAAGATATTTTCAGCCTGTGTAGCCTTAAAAATTTAAGACCTTATTTAGGAAGAAAAGCATCCATGAAACTGATATATTTAGGAAAAAAATCCACTTTCTGGATTTTCTTCTTTCTTGAAAAGAAAAATGGAAAGCTTTATCAAACTGGAAAAAGTGTGGAAAAATAATAGAGTGGGATATTCTTATGCTGCTCATCTGTGGTCAGCTGCTGATACCCTTCTAGCAAATAGTTCATCCGCTGATTATGTATTGACTGAGTTGGCCTATACAAAGTATACTGAACTACTCAGTGTGGTTAAGTACGGCAAAGAATGCCACCCAAGCCTTTGGACATTTATAATTGGAAAATGAGTTTAAGTATGTCAAGATTACATATCTGATTGCTAGTCTTAAACTGGGGACTGAGGGGGCACTTGTCTTAAATAAAGGATCACTTCTGCTTGAAGGAGTGTTTTGACACCTATTGAACATGCATAATATGTGTTATAATACAGAGGAGGTTATATTTATGGGAGTGCAGAGCTGATACAAAAATGCAAAGACGGATACCCTCTCCCTTCCTGTAGTAATAACACTTTCCTGTCACTCTTAGGTATTTGTGATATACACACAGTTGCATTATACACTGCATGACAAACGGCTTCCAAACATAATACTGTATTACCCTTTTATTCATTATTTGGTTTGCTCTTTTTCAGATGTGTATTTCAGTTACAGTGCAAAAAGAATATACATTCTATATTATTAATTAATAAACTTCAATGTATTTGGGAAAAGGTTTATATGGCTTGCAACTCTGTGTTTTCAGTAAAAGCATGCTACAGTTTATTTATCTTGGCTGCATTATAACCATCCATTTGTCTGCAAGACATAACAACTACTTCACGCAGTTGATTTTGTTCTTATATGTAGGTAGGTTTTATTGCAAATGATCCTCTTTCCATTATTAAGATTGACATATAAAAATCTGATATAAATGTTCAAATGGTCACAAAATTATCCTTTTTATAGAAATGACACAAAAATACTCTTCGACTTCGGATTTAATGCTCTGGTCTCCCTCTATCATTTTATTCTATTTCCTTACAGCATGTGGCCCAGTAGATATTTCTTGCCTTTTTCATCCAGATGAATTTATAATTCAGCACAACAGACTAAAAAAGAGGGTACTGTTTTTAATAGGGGTAATTTGCAAGCATGGTAGGAATTTGCTCAGGTTTACAGGGCAGAAATTTTATGAATCTTCTGTGACAAAAGCAAGGTATTCTTTCTCATGTGAAGAAAACAAAACAAAACAAAGCAAAGCAAAGCAAAACACAGCCCTGCCTTGTTTTCTCATCCAGGTAAAGGATATATTCACCATGTCTAAAATTCCTTCCTTTCACAGGGCACTGATAGGTACTGACAGAAGAAAATCTCTGCCAGGAGTGAGGTCCTAGCATCTGCTCCAGTGGCTCCCAGTGACTGTCTGTGGTCAATGTGAATTAGAAGAAAGTGCTAGAGCAACTTTATCATCTGCCTTGTTGAGCTTTCTAAACCAGACAGCTTAGTACTGATCCCATATATCTCAGTAAGTTAGGGGCCAACATGTTGATCATATACTTTCTTGCTGTTATGCAAGAATATTGTACCGTATTGAGTAGCCACCATTAGAAGGATGTTAGTAGCAAAATACAGCATCATTTTGCACATGGTAATTTTAAGTGCCTTTCAAAGCCTCTTAAAAATCAAACACCAGCTGTCAAGAGTCCTAGGCAGTGGAAACACAGCAGGTGTTTCAGGGGAAAAGCAATGAATGCTCCTGGGGTGGCCCTCACCTCTACAGAAGCACAGAAAACTCCATGGAGCAGAAGGGGGAGTACGCGTATATGTATGTAAAAATGAATAAATAAATAAATATGTTGCCATATCCCTACTTAGTATAAATCAAGATGGCTTAATCTGTGCCCTGACAATGTAAAAAATATTTGAGGACCTCATATGCTACTGTATCAAACACCCATTCTTCATGGACTTGGAGTAGCAGCAGTTTCATAGTCCCATGAAGTCTTTTGCTAATTGCTTGCTTAGATGAAAAGGGTTTGGTGTTTAGTTTGGCTGGAGAAGAAGGGGAGTGTGGAGTGTGGTTTCACAGTTTTGAGGTTTTTCTTCTTCCAAAGTAAAGGGTTCAAACATTAAACTATCAAATATTACACACTTCACAGCCTGTGTGTTTCAAAATTTTTTAACCAAGTGCATACTGTCAGACAATTTCAGAGGCTCCCAGAAGACAGCAATACATGCAGCTGGTATGAATAATGTTTGTAAATGTGAGTAATGACGCTTCCTGAAAAACAGTGTATTTTTCTGTATATGTCTTTTTATTACCTGCAACTCTTTTATCAGCCAACATCAGAATCTTTGATTCAAGCTCTTTCCTTTTTCCCATGCTAATACCTGTTAACACTGAACTATTACAGTTCAGGCTGTAAACAGCACAGAAATACTCAGCATTGCTGATGTCAAGAATCTTTAACGTGGTTCCAGACTTTACAAGGTACATTCGAATAAATAGATCAGCCTTCTGTCATGTTTCAGCTTGGCATTCCTGAGGCAGTACAAATAACCCACTTGGTAAAGTGTAAAATGCATTGAAGCAACAGATGAAAAGTTTGTTTTCTGTACTTCTACTTAGTAAAAATAAAATACATTTTCATGATAAATAATAACACGCCTTCATGTAGGTATTTCTCTTAAATCATTAAGGCTCAGCTTCCTATTCAAATCATTGTTTTCCTGGAAATCTTCTTCCTGAAAGAAACACAGGGAAAAAGAAGAATCACTTTAAGATGCATCACTAATCCAAATCCATCACTCCAAATGTGCCTGTGGTACTTTCCAGGCCACTGCTTCACCAATTGAACATTTTTTAAATCCCCCCACTGCATGATCCACACAACCTTCTGTTTTGCAAAGCTTAGCACTGCACCCAACCAAGTGGGCCAGATTATTCACAGTAATTGAGGTTATTCACTGTCATCTGGACTATGCATTTTCTGGCTAGCAACAGTGACATTTGTGGGCCTGTATGGCATTCAGAGAGATGTTTTTGAAGTGATACACGATCAGGGGTAGCTCCCAGTGTAGTCTTAAAACACTGTTATTCTTATTGCCCAAGCTCAGCTGCCACATGCTTATGTCAGAGATCAGAGTTCAAACAGGCTGTAGGTTATACACAGACATAAATATATTGTATATTCACATATTTATGTTATTAACAAAAGATATATATATGAAAAATTTTTTGTATCTATGTGTATTTTACAATATATTTTACACATAGTTTTATGTATGGCATTTTGAGTACTATACAATATATTTTACATACAGAAATAAGCTCCATATATGTACACATAGATACTATATACACCACACGCACCTTTATGCAAATTTATATACCTATACATATTCATACATTTTAGTATGTGTATCACTTTTCTGTCATTGTTAATTAGAATTCATAGTGATAATGTTGATAGAGCCTTAACAAATAAAACATGACAGACATTGCAGTTTTGGGCAATTATACTACACCTCAGGTGGTGTTAGCTGGCACTAAGACAAATTACTATCATAACACAAGAACTCCAAAAACCTCTCTGTAATGTTTCAGTCTGAGTGCCATGTTGCCATTTTGAAATGCTATATGATACATAAAAATAAGGAAGAGAAATGGTTCTCTCCAAGCTTGCTGGGGTTACGGTCATGCGAATGACATTGATGTCAAACAACCAAAAAAGGTTCAAGTGTTTTCTGAGCTGCAAGCTTTTCACTGAATTATAGTGGTATTAATAGATGACACTGTAGTTTGTATCTTTCTTCAGTGTGAGCTATGGAAGAGAATAGATTGTCTAAAAAGCAGATGATTTTGTTTCTTTACAGGCAAAAGTAAATTTAGACAATATTTGGAAGAGCTCTTTCATCAGATCGAAACGTGTAATGTTATTACTAATCCGGTACAATCTCTATACAATTCTTTTTTTGGTTTTGAATATGATGCTTATGGACCAAGTGATTGCACACGACTCACTGGCTTAACTTGTCACTGCTTTTGCTTTTTTTAAAAATACTTTGAAGTGACTTTGCAACATATATGCTAATTGTGATACGGGGTTACGTTATTTGTAATTTTTATAATCATTCTAGGAAGAAGGATATGGTCATGTGTTACCCAGGCCTAATTCTGAAAAAGGAAACATGAGGCAGAGTCTTAGCAGAATGAGGATGTCTGTAACCTGACCTAAAGCTTAAGCTTCAAAATCCCTCACAAAGTGTGTTACTCCTCAATTCTATATATACTTCATGATCCTGCACAAGCCCAGAAATGTGCCAGCATGGCAAAGCAGCATAAGGAAGGTTCAATCTTTCCTTTAGGCTGAGGAAACCCAGGAATACCTGCCATCCCTCCTGGTGCTGATCTTCCCTCCTGTGAGATAGGTTCAGGAGTTATGCTCAACTCCTAGAGCTGAAAGCTATGTTGCTTTTTTTAGAGAGAAATAAGTGACTTCCTATAAGTCCCAGAGCAGGAGCACTTCCTAGCAAGTAATACCTGTGCTACAGACTGATTGCCAAAGGTTGCACCATGTTAGGTTTATAATCAATCAATCAATCAATCAATCAATCAATCAATCTATCAATCAATCAGCTCTGCCTCCCTCCGAGTGCTTCAGTTGCTTGGCTGCAGCCCCAGCATCAGTGGCTTCAGTCACATTCCCATTTGGAGACGTACATATCCACTCTCATAGCATCACTTCTGTATGTATGTTAAACCTCCTCATGCCTCTGCTGTTCCTGGTCAGGGATGACGCATCACTGCACTTTCTTAGGAGACAGCTGTATTCTAAAATCCAGCTGTAATCCTATATATAAAACACATGGATGGAATAGTGGATTAGAACTAGGCCAACAAAGATATCAATCAAAGTAGTTTAAGTGCCAATTACTTTGTTTGGTAATTAACTGATACTTAATGAATTTCCTCTTAGCTGTCTCCTTTAAAGCCAATTAAACGCTTGAACAGACCTTACGTGTTTAATAAACTAATAAGAATGATTAATTTATAGTGTATTCATTTTTGAATAATTACCAAGCAGCTGTTCTTATCTACAGTATTTTTATTAAACCTCAGCAATCAGTTTAAACAATAATTCAGTATTTAAAATGCATGATCTTGAGAACTTGGTTGTATTAATTTGTGACTCTTCTTTGAGTAATTTTATTTGGTACACATGGTTCGTGATTTGTGAACACACATTGAATTTAATTTTAGTTGCTGGTAATAAGTTACTTAGAACTTGAAATTCCACTGTCCTGCAATGTAATTATTTTCTTATCTGTAAAGTATTGCCATTTGGTTAAGTACCAGGCACAAACACTACAAAACCAATGTTGATTCCCACACAAGTGTTGGTTCATCCAACCTAGTATTATTTTCCATCAGTGGTCATAAAAGCCTTTTCCTCCAGCCCTTCCCTTTTGGGCTGAACACGTTAAGCTATTCAAAGGAGCAATTTGCAGTGTGCATGTCACCTCCACAAAATGCATAGCAATACCCTGTGTATAGAATCATAGAATCGTAGAACAGCTAGGGTTGGAAAGGACTCCAAGATCATCTAGTTCCAACCCCCCTGCCATGGGCAGGGACACCTCCTACTAAATACAAGGTCAGATTAATTTCTGTTGCTGTCAGAGGAAAGCTCGTTGTATCCTGTACATCTTAATTTCCTTACTTCATCAGATGTTAATAGCGTTTCCTTTATTATGATACCTCAGTTTCACTATTTGTGAGGGGAAAACAGCTATAGGCTTTTCCAAGCACTTTGATATGTATGAAAGAATACTGATCTGATCTGATTCCCTTACTCTTTCAAATGTAAAATTATGATTATTGATGGTAATATAAAAACAATGGGGCTTAATTTATTTCTACCTCTTCGTGTCATTTAATTAGTATGGTAATAAGAAAAAAGAATCAATATAGATTCATATAGGAGATGTTAAAATATATTTGTCTTAGAACAACACTTTAAAAAGTTTGGCAAATAAACAGGTGTGCAATGGATGAAAATGCATACAACATAGTGGTATGTGTTAGGGCAGACACAGGATCACAATATGAAGCACTAGAGACTACATGTGTATTCAGAATTAAAAAATCTACATTTCCTAGAACTAAAAATGAAAGTATCAGATGTTCTACTTTTCATATTTCCTGAAGACAAAAGATAGTTTTCTGGGGATATAGTAAATAAATGAGGAAATTAAGTCAGGAACAGGTCAGCTCAGGTTCCTATCTTATAGAATCAAATAAATTTGGATAATGTGTTTTTCTTCTTGCTAGATAATCAGTGCTGTGCAGTCTGTGATTTGTCCTCTGAAAGAAGGATCAGTAGCAGCAGCCCGTTAGGTCATCATCAATCTGTTTGCAGAGAGGTTCAGTGCTGGGAACTAACCAGAGCTGACACAACAACAGCTGTGAGTCCTAACAAGTGGATGGCATGCACAGACTTTGTCGGCATGGACAAAAACACAGGCTTTATGTATTTCTTAATGAATTGTGTATTAATCCTTGTGTATAGACAAGTGAGACAGATAAATAGATAACAAATAGCAACACACACTTGAAAGTGCTTGCTGAGATGCAGAATGAAGGGATGAGTGGCAGAAGCTAGACCTAAAAAAATAATTGATCATTATTTTTCTTCTTTTGCCCTAAGTGAACTATGTAAGATGCAGAAAGTTTGATTAAGTTAATGTAACATCTCAAGGAGTTTCTGGATACTGCCTATGACAAAGTTTGTCTTTCATCATACAATTTAGGATATCAAGGATGTGTCTTATTTTATAGGAGCTATCCAGTCCTTGTTAGCTTAGCAAATCCACCATTCTTAAAGAATATGTTTTGACCTTGAAAGTCAATTATTTTTATGACTTATTAAATCAATGACCGAATGAAATATGCTGTTTAGTGTAACTGCCAGATTTTAAATACATGCTTGGGACAGCAGGAATAGAATAAGTATGGCTTGATTTCTGCTTAAAAGAATGCATTTTGTAAATGAAATTCCCTCAAATTTCTTTCTTTCCAGTTTTTCAAGATTAACTCAAATTCCTTCAAACAGTCTTAAGGTCCTCTAACTTTAAATTCATATAAGTATAAAAATCATTCTTAAGTCTAAGCCAGAACCCTAAGTTAGGACCCTGTATAGGCAGTAAAAAGATATAGGAACCTTCAGGAGACAATTCAACACATCCACCTATTAATGGTTTCAAGTGTTAATCATCCATCACTCGATCATGCCCACTTTTCTTTGTTATGTATACAAATTGGCCTAGCCTAGACAAATAGCACAGGGAATGGAGTTAAAGAGGTTAACAATGTTATTGTAATTTGTTTATGCTTTTTATTTGTCATTTCCTAATATCCCTCTCTAATGTACGTCTGACATTTCAGGAAGAGCGGGGAACAGCTGAAGTGGGTATTTATACTGTTTCATGCTTTGTTAACAATTATTCCCACTACTGGTTTTGGTATTTGATGTGAAATTACTATAAATCCATTAGAAAATACATTGAATCCAGCAGTGGATGGAGGTCTAATGAATCCGGTTCTGTACTTACTACTTTGGGGAAGCCTTACTTTAAAAGTTAATAACCTGGTAATATCAACAGCAATGAACAGTAGGCGAAAAACAATAGGAGCCTTGAGTTTCTTACATGCTGTAATCAAAAGGAGCCACTTATTTTTCAACTTCTGCAAAATGTCATCTAATTGGATGCCTAAAAGTTGTGTAGATTGAGAAATGTAAAATTAATCAAAATACTGTTTTAAAAACTGTACAAAGAATGTAGTATATTTTTATTTTCCCCAAGTGACAAAGCTCAAATCCTTCTTTGTTTTTAGAGTCCACAGTAAGGAGTAAGGGAAAGGAAAAGACGCTTGCAGATATTACACATAGAAACACTCAAATTGGTTATTTTCTTGGCTCCTGTAGCCAGTTGGCTAAACTGAGAAGGAAATGTACTCTGTCATGCACCCCACGGTACCTAATCTCCTGAGCATCCAGGCTGAAGACCCGTCCAGACAGGCCCAGCCATCACAGTTCCTTCCATACCAGTCATAGCAAAGAGCAGGTTTAAGCACGGATCTTGCTTCACTTTGTAGTTAAGATGCAACAGTGAAGCTCCCTCAGAGCAGTGTTTCGGTCCTCCAATTTAGAGCCTAATCTCCCCAGTCACTCATGGGCAGCTCAGAAAAACAGGAATGCCAAAAATCATCACTGCTTCTTGCCTGTTACTAATCTCAATGGTAGGCTGTCATTGCAGGAGCTCAATGAAGAGTTCTCATGGTTTTGTTTGGGTTTCTCACACACAAACACACACGCACACAAAATCTAATTTTTTTAATCTGTTTTTGCCAGCAAGAAGACTAAAGAAACCACTCCACTGTTATGTGATCTTCTCTAGCATTTTTATTGGTAAAATAATAAATCACAAAACACAGAACAATGTCATCTTTGCTTAAAAAACATGGTTTAAGAACCAACACTTCAACTTAGATCCATGCAAGGATTGTGTGTGTGTCCCATAAACATTAGTTATTGCAGGAAGATTAAAATAAGTGCACTGTAATGAATGAATTTGCAAACCTCAACAATTTGTGTAACAACAGAAGGCATAATTTTTTATTAAGTTACTTGACACTTATTAAAACTATCTGACTTTTTTTAGCATTTTAAACAGCAAAGATTTTTTTGCCTTTTCATTAAAAATAATCATCTCCCTTGAAAGGATGTCCATAGTGATTGCAGTAAAATTCATCATCATAAGAAACAACAGGTAGAAAGTATAGTTGTGCCGTAAGAAGAAAAATTAGTTTAGGCATTTGCACCATTTAATAACTAACTTTGCTATTTTCTCTGGTATGTGTTTAACTCGAATGTTTTATGATTGCACAGGAGATTTTATAGCACAGAAGTTCTGCAAAGCCTTGCAGAGTGCAAAGATGAAATGAGTTTCATTTAGAATATGAGACACAGTGAAAAATAAATCATTCTCTCCTTATTTAATCTTTTTCTTCTGTATCCATCTCATTCACTTAATTTTTTTCTCTTCTATACCACAGGTCTGCTTTCCTAAGTAGCAGTGCAAGTCTGTATGAAGCTGGATATTCTCGTTTCGTGAAAGAGAGCACAATATAAACTTCAAATTCTGCTTTGCTTATGCCCCCAGAATCAAGTGCCCTGTTAATTTCCATGGCTTTTGTCATCTGTCTTCCTCCAGTGCAGTAAGTGCTCTTTTGCCTGACATTTCCTTTGAGCTACTTTAAGCTCTTATTAAATGAATTATTATGAAACAGTTAGGTTTCCAAAGTTACTACCTGGCATGATGGCTGCATGGTGAGTTCTAGGAAGATTTGTGGATGCAATGACTTGGTATCAGGATTGTTTTCCAAGATCACTGGAACTAGAACAAGAGTTCAGCTTTGAAACTATAGCGGCAAAAGGCTACCTAATGACACACTTAACGAAAAGAGGAAACAGAAAAAAAGGAGGTTTCTTCGTGCAGTGAAAATGGAAACATCCTACACCATCAGTCTCAGCACCCATGGGATTAGACAGTCCTGTGTCTAATGAAAAGGCAGGGCAGGTGTCTAAGTTATTTCCTTTTTTGTTACTTTCCAATTGCTTAGTGGTTTTCATTTTTCAGGAGAGGAATTCCACCTTCACCAGTCAGTAAGAAATGAAATGAAACTCACTGAACATGTGGAGTGCAAGGCATAGTTTCTGCGGCAACAATGCCTGACTTCTCTCACTACTTGCCTTTGCCTCTCCTGACTTATTTACTGTTTCAGCAGTGCAGAAGGCAGAGGCAAGATCAGCAACATGCACAGTGATCATTCATGATATAGAGCACAGAAATACAAGTATCAGACAAGTTTAATTATGGAAAAAAAAATCGGGGGCTAAAAGATTAAAATAACATTCAGCTGATAATATTATTGAGTTATTGTATAAAGGACTGGTAAATCAGTGACCAGACTAAAATGCATGCTGCTCAAATAACCATCTTTCTGGTTTGAAGCACTATGTTTAGATTTTAAAAATAATAACAGGCTTAATTTCCTGCTTTACTCTTTTAATAATGCTTTTATTCTGTACCTAGGCCAAGCACCTGGCACTGCCACTGTTTTCTTTAATCTTACAAGTATATACACCATAATTACACACACTATCTGATTAGGAATACATACAGCCTGTGTTTTTTGCCTGTGCTAGAGATAGTCTGTGCATGCCATTCACTTGTTAGGACCCACAGCTGTTGTGTCAGCTCCGGTTAGATCCCAGCACTGAACCTCTCTGCAAACAGATTGGCAATGACCTAACGGGCTGCTGCTACTGATCCTTCTTTCAGAGGACAAATTGCTGTTTGCAGTGCTGCAGCTATAGGTTTGGTTGGTTGGTTGGTTTGGTTTTGATTTTTTTTGGGGGGGAGGGGAGGTGTAGACTGATAAATCAGTAGTAGACTGATAAATTCAGTCTGATAAATCCAGCAATCTGAGACTTGGCTTAATTTTTTCTGTTTCAGGTACCTCATAGAGGTACCTCATAGAGGGAAAAAAAAGTACAGGGCATAAATTGTGTTTCATAAGTGCCTTCCAACAAATAAGAGGTATCAGTGCCTAATTAGTGAACTGTATCATAGCCTAAACCTATAATGATATTAATTGTAAAGAACAATCCACATAAGCTGAAACAATATGAAAACCATAGTGATAAATTCAAACTATCTCTAGCTTTATTTATTTAGTGTTTTACAATTCCAGAGTGAAGGTTAGCTGGAGAAAGGCTGAGTTCTACATTCTCATCACAGGACGCATCAACAGACTATCAAGTGACAAATAATGAATGGGCCTCAATACCTAGCTGTCTGCACATCACCCTTCCAAATCCATTTAGCACAGGTATTCACAGCACACCAGTCGAATCTTCAGTTACTATAAAGAAGCATTTCAGAAGCTATTAAAAAACTCTAGTGTAAGCAAAGAAATCCTGCTAGTCATGACAAACCACAGGTAAGGGATCAACTTTTCGAGGTTTTAGTATAGTTTTGATAACAAGGGAATACAAAATCATGATGGCGCACTAAACCCAGGACAAATTATGGGTCAAATAACTGAGAAACTCATTTCTATTTTTGTTGAGTATTTAGTTGCCTATGAAGCTGTTTTTATAGGTTTGTAGCTACCCAGTGGTATCAGTCTGAATGTGACAGGCTCAGGACTCCTTTAAAAATTGTGTGCCTGGCATCTGGGATGCTTCATGTGCAAAGGGATCTCAAAATCCACAATGAGGCAATGAATGTGGTGTATGAGGTGCTGGAAGCTTCCATCCCCATTGACTCTAAAGAAAAATTAGCTGAATGGCCAAGTCTGGCACTGGATCCTGAAACACGTCAGGTAGGTGACACTGATGGAGGTATGTGATGTGTTTATAAGTCTAAAAAATGGGACCTAGGCTTCTATCTATTGCACTTATGAATGCATATTCTTTGCTTGAAATTACAACTACTCATCACTGAATGATAAGGAATTAGGAATATTCTTTTGATATTTTCTTTACCTAACATTCTCTTAAGCTAATGAAATATTCTCATTATCTCCTCTTTGGGTCTACTTGATTTGGATGAAGCATAGGAAAAAAGGAATACATGAAGAGCAATGCTAAAAATAGAAAACAACTTTTAGCTAACTCCTCTCCTAGATTTAAACACAGACATATTTTACACATTCACAGGCATATTAGTAGGCACATCTTCCATCCATAGTCCTTTGAAGTTCATCGCCAAAGAGAATATGTTATGTGCAGATGTTTCATTCTGATTCCTGATGTTTAATCAACCCTCATTGTCTTTGGAGAGACAGTTGTGATTATTTTTATTTTTATTTTTGCCACAGAAAATTTAATTGCAATGACTATTCCAGACTGGATTGAAAAATTAATGACAGGAGAAAATTATGTAGTTGCATTTAGTATAATCTTTGATATTCCAAGAACTGGAGAGACTCCATGAAGGGTTTGAAATCTAGTTGAATAACCCCCTGGTTGAGCTAGTTCCAGCCCTGAATTATCATTTTCTATCTTCTCCCTATTATCTTTGCAGAATATTCACCTTGCTTTTGGTGTTGTGTTTATCTGATTGCTTCAGTCAAAATAAGATTACTGACCTCATCACTTGAAGTTTTGTTTTATTCTCAGTAGAAAGCAGTTAGATAAAACTCATATAAAGGACCGGCAATGAAGCTGGCACTGGGGGAATTTTATTTTTCATTTGTTTTTTATTTTCATTTTATTTCTTTGGTGAAACAGTTTTTACTAAGTGATGGGATACAAGTGAAAATTGAAAGCTAGGTGAAACAATGATGAAACAACGCAGCTCAGAAAGAGGAGAGGGAAAATGGGCAATTATTTCCCTTACAATAATCTGCTGTTGAAACTGTCTTTGAAAAGGAAAAGTACTGATTATTTTTTAAATATATCAGGCTTTTGCTTTTAGAGTCGAGACGGTTTACATATTGTCTGGGAAACAAGACTTATATGTACAGCATAAAATGATTACTAGAATGAACTGTGGAAGAAAGAGTTGAAACAATTAGAGTAGAACAGTGCTGCTTCATTCTCTTCTCATGACTACTACTGAGCTACTCACTGATACACAAGCGTACCTAAAAATATAGTTTATTTGGAAATATTGCCACGATAAATCAAATCCAGATTTCCTGTTTCTGTTAAGTATTCAGATTGGATGGTTCAAAAGATGGATGAGGAAGTGAAAGCAACTGCATGATCATCTTTGCCCATGCAATCGCCTCCTCATACAAATTAGCCCAGACTTGCCTTAGATACTCCATAATATCCTTGTTAGAATATTATATGAGTTATTCCCACCAGTACCTATGAGTTGCCCAAGCCCATACTTTAATCCAAATTTGCTTCACATAAACACAGTGTGGCCACGAGTTCAAGTCCAGATACAGGCATCAGGACTGAGAAAAAAAACATGCATTCTTGCTAATCTTTTGTACATAGCCAAAAAGCAGCTTCCAGAAACTTTCTATCACTTCATCAATCTGTTCTCACAGCAGCATCTGTCCTTGACGGTGACAGAGAAATCAGCCAGAAGATTCTGCTAGGGGAACCCAAATATCACAGGAGGGATTTGCTGCCATGCTGACTATCTCAGGCTGCTTTTGACTGTCTGGACAGGAACCTCATGTGATGGCATCATACAGCCAGCTAATGAGAGAGGTAGAAATCAGTGTTGATCCCATGGCATCACCATTTAGTATAACAGCATGACATAACATCTTTTTAATAAGCCAAATGAAGCTAGTGAAGCCAGCCAGAACTGCCAGGGTTAAATAACATTAATTAGTAGAATGCTAATAGCTGCCTCTTTAGGAAATGCTTCATTTGCTATGTTTCATCAGTAAGGCTCTGTCAAGTTTGCATATATTCCTACCCTGTGTTTCCCTATTTCTCAGACTTCTGCACCAACACCATAAAGCCAGCTTGTGAAGCTGATGGCAACTAAAAGGGAGGGAGAATTACTCAGCTTTAATTCTATGCAAACATCTGCAATGTTACTGGCCACATAACAAACAAAGGCACATGAACCTTTAGACTTAGAGGTTTTTTATGACTGTTCAAAATTGTAATTGGTCAAGCCTCTTGGTATTTTTTCTTGTACTTAAATACAAGCTTCCACCTTTAGAATTGGCACTCTGACCTCAACCTTGCTTCTTGCTGCTTTATTTTCATTTTTGTGTGCTTTTATTTCCTCAAATATTATAAACTGGGGTATTTGCTGAATGCATTTGAATTAGATTTCAAGTGTTTAATGACTTAAAATCACGAAAATTTTTTTACTAATTAGTAGTCCTTATTTTCTGAGAAATGTCACATAAATGGGCAGGGGTGGTTTTAGTAAATATCAGAGGAGTTTTCCTGATTTGGGTTAAGGATAAAACTCTACTTACAATACATCTGAATAAAAAGTACGTAAAAGCAAAAGTAAGGTTTATTTTCAGATTATTTTTTCCACAAAATTGTGGATTACTAAATTACAATGAATAATTATCACTTCTATGGTGTAAAACTCATCATTAACACAGAGGGTATTCAAAGTGCTGAAAGTGGATACCAGGGGTACAAGGACTTCAGGACAGGAGTACTGGAGAGTTCAATGACTTAGGAATGGCAACTGAAGCCAGGCCAGAATAAAGAAGTGATGTGCAATTTGATAACAGGTAATCATAGAAAGAGAAAAGGCCATGGGTACAAATACATTCCTGGGTGAGCCCATTGTGTTAATCTTGCAACTTGATGCTATTTCTGTGTAAATTAGTCTCTTAACAGAAAAATTCAGTTTGGCTTTTGTACGTTTACCACACCAAAGGACCTGGTATATACATATGCTTACTGGTGTCCTGCAGCATCATAACTGTGACCAAGGCTATGTCATTTTTTAGGTTTTAGTACCAACTGCACCTGTGAAAGATAAAAAATGCCCATACAGCTCATGATGAATAGCATAAAGCCAGTTTGAAATCATTGCTAGCGTCTGTAGGTAGCCTTGTGATTCTGTGTTTATTCTCTTCAGAGTAGAACAAAAGATGAATTCACCACACCATATTGTCATTAGTGCATAGCTATTTCTATATATATGCATGTATATATTTTCTCTTTTAGGAACCAGGCACAGTGAAATCCTCATTCAGTGCCCCAAAGCAAATACTTAATGTTTAGCAATGCTAGTCCTGTTGAAGTTAATACAGCTTCTCAAATATCCCACCATACTTGTTTGTTTAGCAGCTTTTATATGTCATTGGCAAAAGGTCACTGTGTTACCGAGCCGACCATGGATACCAAGGTTAGCAACAAAACCAAAACCAAAACCGTAAGTCTCAGTATCCCAATTCTGGTTTTGGCTAGCTCTTCAGAGCTACAGTCCTCTCTTACGGCAGAAGGTTTTGGGAGTGCCTGTTGTCAGCCTTGGGAGCTTAACCACCCGGCCAGCCAACGGACAAAAAGCTTCTAGCCCATCAAATGGTTAAACTGTACCACAAGACAATTACAGGGATTTTCCTCCTCCTGTTCTCACCAATCAGATTTCTCACTGATAGATGCCTGTGATAGCCTGTAACAGGAAGATAAAAATAGAAGACTTTTTGCTAGAAATAAGTTATATATTAAAAGTAAAATGAGGAGAGGAAAAAAAATACCAGAGAGGAAGTTCTGTAACTGACATACTGTGGCAGTTAAAGTTGCTAAGAGTTAGGAAAAAAACCCCAGTTAATTAGATGGAAAAGGAGGAGTAAAGTTCCAGTGTTATCCACTTCATCGATTTCTACCGGTCTTCCAGGAGGTTTAGAGATTAAGTATTAAATTTAGGAGACAAGAAAAAAGATACCTGTCAGCAACTTCATCTAGACAGTTTTGACTTGGACATGGACAAAAAACCACCAAACAATGGTAAGGTGGAGTTAGTCTTATAAGAAAATAAATAAATAGATTAGATACCTTTTGAAAATGAAAAGCTTAATTCAAGTATGTATTTCTCCTTTAACAGTTCTGTGAATGACATTGCAGGGATGCACTCTGCTCCTCTTCTGCTCACCTGGAACATCAGGAATGGAACAATGTTAGTGTACAGCTACTCTCAATGCAAGGTAAACAATTACTTATTGTAAGTATGTCCAATTCTTAATGTCAATTATACTTAAAACTAATTGCTGATCACTGCCTGACACCTTAAATAGTACCAACATTACAATTAATATACAATATAAAATTATTGGATAATAACTTTATACTAATTTGGATGAAAAATATCAGTTATTGATATTTTCATCCCAATTAGTGTATCAAAGTTATACAAAAGTTATATAAAAAAGGGATGAAAAAAATCAAAGTTAGGGTCATAGTGCTATATTTTTATGGTTTTTCATTATCAGCTTTGTAATTTAGCATCCATTATTTATGCAACAAATGAAACTCTCAAAAATGTGTCAATGATGGATGTTAAAGACCAATGTAGAAATGTGTAATGCTGTTAAAATCAAGAGTTTTCCGCATTAGCTGACTTTTCAGCAATTTGACATTACCTGAACATTCAGTTGAACTGACCAAGCAATTCATTAATTACAGTATTATGCCTAGTACAAAGGAAAGCATATTTCCAGAATTCAATTTCCTGCAAAGGAGGACATTTGCCAAGTTTGAGATGTGATAATACCTGTGTTTAAAATATTTGCAAATGGTTTTAGGACCATTAATAACACTGCACTTCACCCACATGCAGATCATCCTCTAGAAAAAAAATGCCATCTGTTCCTTTCAAAAGTATTGTAATAGCATTTGTATGTGGCCCAAAGGAGGTGCTTCTGTAAGATTAAAATCTCAGGTTTCTCACAAACTGGATTAATTTTTAGTTCTATTTCCAGATCTCATAACTGTAAGTCAAATGTTTTTGTGTCAGTTACTTATCACCCTTCTCACAATTTCATTCGACAACATTTCAGGAGGTGATCTAAATTAGAGCAAAGTGACCTTTTGTCAGGTTATCTTCCAGTGTGGTGTACAGAATACTGCAGTATGTTCAGGATGAAGAGAAAGTTCTGGTGCATATTTGTGGCATGTTTGGTAAGGAAGTGTAATCAACTAATTATAAGCAGCTGAGACCTTTACAGCAGCCATGGCATTTGTATGCAGGACTAAATAATTACAGCTATGGTTCTGGTCTGATATTCCTATCTGGAAGTGTTCTGTTGGGAACCAAACCCCTTTCTTTTCCCTTTCCCCTTCAATTCCCCTTTATTTTTCCTTCCCTTTCCTCCCTGTCCAGTCTTATTTTTGCCATGTTTATATAGCACTAGTTGTTTTGTTTCTTTGTTTGTTTTTCTATAAGCATCATGTAATACATCAATATAAAAGATAAGACAAAACAGCGTTTGTTGACTCCGGGCACACTAACCAGTGTTCATCCAGAATGCTAATATACTCGTATTCATATAAAACCATAACATTTCTTCTGTTACTCTTATTTGTGAATGGAAAGGCTGAGATACTGCAGAAGGACAGGAAAAAAATTCACCTGCAAAAAATCCCTCAAACCCATGACAAACCTGAAAACCCTGGTAAGCAAAATTAGACCTTTGCATTTATCTGTTTTTCATCCAATCACGCAATTCCATACGGCAGTGATACAAACTCCTTTGAGAACTTCTGGAATTGATTTTTCACAATGTTAATGAAGATTGTTGTGCTGCTTTATAAACAAAAAGTCTCCATAACGTATAGTCTGCACTTCATACTTTCATGTTTACTACAATATTCCAGTGACTCTTGAAAAAACAGGAAAAGTTATTGACTCGGTACATAATAAAACTTCTCAGTACAACATTTCAACAATATTTTGGCCTCATGCACACAAAATGGTTATTATCTTCAAATAATAACAAGCCTTGTCTTAAGAAGAATACTCCTTAATGTCTCTAAGAAATCAGTTAGGCTGCGTGCCAGGTTGTACTTAGCCTCAGCTTGATTGTCTAGTTTTAAATAATAGGATTACATGAAAACTGAAACAGAGTTAGTTTCATAATACATTTCATATGTTCATAGCATTATGAATTAACAACAATTGGCCCCTTTATTTTTCTTAATGTCTCTTTAAGTATCAATTTTATAGCCAGTTCTTGAAATAGCATATATATTTTATCCATCAACATAATGATGTCATAATCAATTTGGGATTTTATTTGCAGGAAATACACCAGAAAGCTGGCATGAAAGTTCATGTTTTGAATAATGTACTACAAGAATAATGCCCTTCCAGCCAGAATTTTAAACTCAAAATTTCTTCTGAACATTGTCCATCACTTTACACATGTGTTATGGTAAAGAAGGATATGTTAGTGTTTTTTGGTAGTTTGTATTAATGAGTTTTTCAAAGACCTGAAAACTGTATCTTTGTTCTTTACCAAAGATTCACCTGAACAATCTTACCACCTCACTCCTGCTTGGCCTTAGAGATGCTTGTATCCAAAGAGTATGTCCCTACTCCTCGCAGAGGAGAACAGGCACAGCTGGAGTGACAATGAGCGTTATCTTCCATGGTCCAGACCTCATCATTTTGTTGATACGGCCTAAAGAAAAATCCAACAAAACGCCAACAGTTTACAGTTGTTCCCAGAAGTAACTGAGTCGAAATCTACATGAACTGTAACAGTTCACGTAACTGATATATGAGTATGGCAGATATACTTGGGGAATATCCAAGTATTGGATCTAAGTATGGACACGTAGCTGGTAAACGTTTTAAAAAGCATTTGCATTTTTGGCATATCTGCAAACAGATTTTGAGATGCTTACAACACATTACTCTTGAATATCTGGGTGTCAACAAATAGCGGATGTCTTGATAGTTCTGGCAAGAAAGACACGGGATTTTCAGTTATTAATTTTGTATCAAGATGGCTATGCCCATCTTACATATTTCACATGCATTATATGTCTGTCTATCTACCTATCTAGCTAATAAACCAAGTAGGTTTCCGCAGATCTAAGCATTCACTTGTGAGTATTTCTAGTCTTTTGGGCTTCATACAAATAGAAGATGCTTAGCATCTTGTGGAATGGAGCTCCACACTGTACATGAAATCTGCTAATGTAAAAAAATCCATAGAAGGTTGCTACTTACTGGATTTTTTTAAGGACTTGGCAATCCTAATTAAAATAATGTTTGCAACAAGATGGTGGCTACTGAATTGTTATGGTTGGCTAATCCTCCGTATTAGTGTTGGACAAGTGTCTCTGTAATCAGGCTCATGACGAGTTTAACTGTTAAAACTTTCTTCTAAGCGTTTTGTACTTTGGGGGGGGTGGGGGGGTGGGTGTTCAGCCCATGCTTTTTTGGGCCCTGTGGCATAGCTGGCTGTTGTTTTTTTTTTCCCATTAATCTTTTAACAATCCCAATAAATGCAGTTCTGTGCCTCTCCTACTCTTTTGACCCTTAAACACTGAAGCCTTACAAAGCAGAATTATGATCTGGTTCCAAAGAACCCATCTCCTCCTGAAGTAAGACATGAGGGCAGTCATAGCTGTTGTATGGCTGAGCCCTTTACAAGGTTCAGACGGTAAATATTTAACTACTGCTTTTTGTTGTCTTTCTTTCTGCCTTTAACAGTATTTCATAGAGTGATGTTGTCATTCCAGCAGTAGGCTGTGACTAGGCCGTGTCATCTTTTCCTTTTCATCTTTCTGCTTCCTTTTCAATTTGAGGATACTGGCTGCAGCTCATTAAAAGGTCATGTTACCAAATCTTTTTGCTTTAGCTTTCACAAATTCCCCTTCCCTCTAAAGGTATCAGATTTATTTTGTCTTTCTATATAAATAGTAACAAAGTTTACTAATAAACATACTTGGTTTTCTTTTTTGGTCAGAAACATAGTTTTTTATTACACTTTATGATATTACATGAATGGACACTATGTTCAACTTCTCAGTCAAATGAAATAAAACCTCTTTCCTGAAAGATGAACTATACAACTCTAACAGCAAGCAACTCCTACGGAAAGTTTAGGCACTGGGACATGTGGGTTGAATTTAGGGAATTAGGTCTATGTGCAAAATGTAGGCCACACAGGCACTTAGCAATTGCCAAATTCCTCATGGGGACCTCATTTTCTTTGCCATGATTTAAATGCTCCTGCTGAATGGCTGGCAGGATGTAGAAAAATGGAAGAGAGAAAATCTATTTAATCCTAAAGGAAGTATACACAAGAAATATTGGCCCCTAAATAACAAGTTTCTTCAGCAGCTTGTCACAAGGTTGATAACTCACGCAAACCCTCAACTACATGCTCTGGAAATGCCCTAAGCCAGGATACCCCTCATGATGACCAGCACGCTTTGACAATAATCCTTCTTGTTCTTCATCCTTAATTCATATTGTCCCCTGTTGCACTATTTCTGCTCTTTTCCTTTCCAGTTCACATGAGCAATAAGCTATCTAGCGTAACAATGCAGCAAATGAAGCAGCACCCCATGGGGAATGAAAGAACCTTATTTGCTATTGGTCTGTATACTTTCTGAAATAAAAATTCCCTTTGGTACGCTTTAAAAATCAATCTATTTTTGTTATGATTTTCCTGATAAAACAATGTAAGTTTAAAGTTTGTTCTTCAAGAGATTCAGAATCTTCTGTTTCAGATGAAGGACTGCTGTTTCTTGCCTGCTGATGGTACTCTTTGTAATGTTTGATGCCCGAAAGGTCCTTAAACAGAATAATTTAGAAGAACACAGAAGATTCCACATATAAATCTTAAAGCTAAAAGGACAAACAGGAGTACAGTCTTTACACAGAAAAAGCCAGAACAAAATCAAAAACAAGTAAACAAAAAACCCAAAAACCCAAAAAACCCCAAACAAACCCTAAACTAAAAATAGGAGGAGGAATATGAGAGGCTTTGCATTATTTTGTATTGGCTTCAACCTATCAACTTTAAGACATTAAATCTGATACAGGTCCCATCCTGTAAGATATTTAAGCAGCGCCAGAAGTGCTTAAAATAAGACACACAGAAGACTTGTCCACTGTTACAAAAATCTTGTCTCAAAAGCTAAACAATTTTTGGCTTTTTTTTTTTTTCTTTTCCTGCTCCATGTTCTGTATCAAAGGGATACAGAACTGTCTAGCCTCATCTTCCGTCAGCAGGCGCAATTATTACAGTACTCCTTCTACTAAAAATAAATTATGCGCAAGTAATGCGACAGCCTGGTGACCAAGGCAATGAAAGATGAAATGTTTTTAAGAGTGACCATTCACTATAAATTTAACTTCTCATATATGTTGTATATTAAACTTTGTCAGTAAGTAAATCTTGTTTTTTCAGAAATCTAATCATTGCCAGAGTCCTTTTGAAGCCTTAGAGAAACTTATTAGCATAGAATATATGGCAATTATGAATTACTTACAGAAAGGTATACCACATGTGCAGCTGGGACCCTGTGTGTAGAATAGATACCTTGACAGTGTCCTTGTACTACAGTGGTGTTATTCTGGCAGCCCTTTAAAACCTAAAAGCATCTGCTTCACATTTAATTTTTGTACTCAATTACTTCTCTGCATTACATTTTAGTGTAGGATGTTTCATTCATTATTTATTGTACATAGGTGTTAAAAAGTCAGAAGGTCTGTGTATGTCACAAAACCCTCACCACAGTGTGAGCTGTTTATAGGATGACAACATATTGACATAAATTTTTGGTGAATAAATTCAGGTAGATTATAAAACAAGAGCAGAGTTTTCTCTGTGAATATATGCAAAACTGTTGGAGCAGATTAAATGCTTGAAAACAACTGCATTTTGTACTGGAAAATTGCCACTGCTGTTCTACTAGTGCTCTGACAATTTACAGTGTATATCTAAATTGAATGCATTGCTAAGTCTGACATGCGAAGTCATTCCCTTCCCCTGTCATGGGCATAATATGATGCTAACAACAGCCAATGCATGTCAGCCTTCTTTTATTAAAAGCAAATGGTCATCATCAAATACTATAATTTCTTAATTTTATATTTGAAGATGAGTGTCTGGTAGCAACTATGAAATTGGGAAAGGATTAGTAGAAGCCTGTTGCTTCTCTTCTGTCATCTGCCCATTACTAGTCAACCACTCCCAACTTGAGATTAGAAAATTGTTGACCTACAATTTCGTTTTTGCAAGTATGTGAACTACTGTCCATATTCCCATCTACCTAAGCTACAATTGTTCTTCAAATAAAATAGTGGAAGCAAGGGACTAACTTTCTTTTGAACCGTAGACTGCAAACTGCATCAAGTTGTCCACAGAAACATTTTATTCATGGACTTTTCAGCCATTTTAGGAAGAATTTGATTTTTTTTTTTCCAGTTACAGAAATCTACTTTCTAAATTACTACATTAAAATTCACAGAATGCTTGAGTATAAATTTCAGAGATATATACTTCCGGGGAGATTATATATCTAGATATGGATACGAATATATATATATCTCCAGCTATATTGATGAGAGAGATTAAACTGAATATAGTGTTTTAAAATGGCTTTTCAAAGTTCTCAGGGAAAACAATGTTTGTGTTGGAAGAAAATATAACCTGAAGGTGCAAATCACAAATATCCTTCACTCAGCAGTATAATGTGACTGACTCGGGCAGCAGAAGACCAAGATGAGATTTCCTAGTGTCTTCTTACAATATTGAAACCCAGCATGACTTTTATTGTTGAGTCATGAATATACTTCTCAAAAGACAAAGTTTTTTGTCTTTCCTCTCTTGAGGATGAATTGCCCACAGGATTTTCTGGTTATTTTATTCTGGCTGTAGGAAAATACAGAAATTTTTTCATCTCTTTCCTAACCTTGATTTTATTTATTTTTTTTTTCCATTTCTGAGCCACATAAAAGTTTTGCCAGGACTCCTTGAATTAGCCCAGTTTTTAATAAATAAATAAATAATATATGAAGAGAAACAGAAATACAGCTGCTATGCAGAAAAATCCCACGAGTCCAGCAACTGGAGTTGTTTTCCTTATGTTGAACCTTCCTCTGAGGAACATATAACTCCTTGTTTCATCTCTGCACTGATAAACTACTGCTTAAATGGCTGCACAATCTTCTGTCAGGAAAGAAAGGCATTAAGGGGAGAAAAAGGCATTCTAATTCTTCTCCAGAACAAAACAAAGCGGACAATGATTCGCTCTTTGAAAGAGCTAACTCTGCTCTGAACCTTTTGTACAGAATTGTTTGAAGGCCAAAGTGCTTGAAGTCAGAGCAGTAAAACTCCTGACAGGGGACATTACAGTGGTTGTTAATCACCAAGGGACATTGTATAGGCAGCCCTCAGAAAAGATATACACACTCAGTATCCCTCTAACTGTCATGGCATGTACCGTATAAAATTTATTGACCCGTAGTTGTTAAAAGTCCTGTGATCCAGAGCCTGTTACCTGTGTGCAGACAGGAACAAAGCAGGGAGGCATAGTTATGCCCTTCGGCTGATCAGCTGCAAGGAAGCTGGCAGCAGCAGAAGCTGAGGAGAGACATCTCCCCTGCGCAAATACCTTGTACATCGCTCTGCTGGCTGTGCGGGCTGAGTGAACCGGATGACATCAGGGCGGGCTGGATCCTGGGCAAGGAAGGAAAACATCTGACAGAAGAGCATGTGCTGAAGCAGACACACACCACCAATGTGAACTTTGGAACTGTGCATGATCTAGGAATACATTTCCCCAGGTAAATATAGGTATTGCTTAATATTAAAATACAGTTGTGCATAGTTAATTTGGAATATAATAGTTCCAGAGTGCTTTAATAGCCATAATATTAGGAACTAAAGAAAACATTGCAGAGGTGCATAATTCACATTAAATCTGAGATACCATTGTTAATGATTTCCTTGCCACCCCACTGCAACTGTAGGATAGATATTATGAATTTTCTTAAATTTACAGCTATTAGTATTTGTACTGGCCTCAGATGCATCAGTTCACACCCCCAGCTCCATAAATTTCATAATTTCTCACAGTTCAAAGAAGGAATAGAAGGGAAAGGGAAAGGGAAAGGGAAAGGGAAAGGGAAAGGGAAAGGGAAAGGGAAAGGGAAAGGGAAAGGGAAAGGGAAAGGGAAAGGGAAAGGGAAAGGGAAGGGAAAGGGAAAGAGAAGAAAGAGGGAAGAGAAAAGGAAAGGGTAAAGGAAAGAGAAAGGGAAAGTAAGAAAAGAAAGAAAAAAGTGTTTCTTGTAGTTCCTGAAAGCATTTCAGTGACTTGATAAGAGACAGAAACTCAGGTCTGAGTTTTTTCTCCCCCAGTCCACTTTCCTCTGCACACTCCCTTGATCTTTGGCCAGCTCTGGAGAGCTGGATCCAGAAAACTGGTGGCTGGTGCCATACTTTGTAAACCTCCCCAGAGAAAGGTGCACTACATCAAGGACTATGGGAAGTTAAACACCCGTGTAAGTCTTTCTTTGCAAGACCCAAGGCCTTCTTTAATTTCCTGATTGTGCCTTTTCATAATATGTCATGGAGTGCAGTGCAGCTCCTGAGACAGAGGCGCCTAATGCCATCGGGTGGGTACCCCACCTGGCTTCCCCATCAAGTTCTGGTGGTGCATGAATCTGCTTTGAGGATCACGTCAGTGCTCTGCAGTGGATGTCTCAGATTCAGCAAGTGATCTCAAATGGCACTAGACATCTTATGTTTTGGCAACTTAATCATGCCTCCAAAGTCTGTTGTTTTTTACACTTAAAAAATCTTGTTATGAATGAAAGGGAACATGAATTTTATGTGAAGCCCAGTACTTACCACAACCTTAAGGTCTTGACAATTAAATCAAAACACAATCGGCATTTTCTACTAGCTCAGTTACAGTGCTTCTAACACTCACATGCCAAATGAATACGTCATTAATAATATCTTTAAAATTCTTTAGGAACGCACTTGCTTTCTAGTATCTACCCCTTTTATTCAGTGGCACATTTATCCTTCAGGGTGGCCCTCTGGGCCCAAAGGTCCACAGTGCCCATCAAGCAACTTGGAAGGGAAGGTAGTATGCCAGCTTGTTAGTACCATCCCAAGGGCTTCACTGGAAGGAATGTGGCATTCATGCTGAGGTTTTCTTTCTCTTCAGTCTTGGAACTGCCAGGGCTACTATTTCATGTTTTCTTAAGGCAGTCTGCTCATTTGTACTCTTTTCTCCACTGGATCCCAGCTACAGCTTGACAATCTTCATCCCTTTGCTGCTAAAGACACACCACAACCTCCCACAGCCCCAGTTATCACAAAAGTTCTTTTGCTTGTTATGCAGGGACTGTGCAGGTTTGCTAGACCTTTACCACATTAGGTATGCACAGAGATAAGCTTAAACAAGGTAGGTAATAGCCTTCTGACAGACAGACAATTGCTATCACAACTGGAAACAAGCTGAAATGAACTTCGGCCAAGACAAGTCCAGGCAAGCTCTGAGGCCAGCACTGGTGAGCTAATACACAGCATGTGGCCTTTACTGAAATCAGAAACAATCATATTTGCTGAGACGCAACAGCAGCTAGCACCCAAGTTTTGATCCGCTTTCATTTCATCAGATTTCTGCACAGCATTTAAAGTTATCCAACAGCTTTTGCTGCTGTAAGAGCACTGGCAGATGGAGAAACAGATGTAAAAGTGGTCGAAAGCAGAAACAAATCTGCAATTAAATGAAGGGAGAAGCACATTAAAGGGGGTTTTGACACTTACAAAGCATAAGAAAAACTCAGGTGTTTAGCCAGTTTAGTCCCCGAGTCCTGTGGGTACATATTATTAGACTTCACAAATAAATGCCTCTGGAAGTTTGCAACAAACCTACTGCATATATGTTTTAAAGAAAAAAAAATGTTTATTTTCTGCCTTACTGGAGGACTGCAACACTTGCTCATGACCCTGTTCTGTTTCTAGAGCCCCAAAGGAACTAAAACCCTAAACCCACACAGTGAACAGCAGATGTGAACAAAAAGCAGGTATGAGAACACGGCCAGGTATATTCAACTCACGAATTAGTCTGTTGTGGATCTGTGAGTTTTTGAAAATAAATAAGTGGGACCAGAGTACTTGGAAGGAGACATCACAATCTACTGAAGTTGCTCTGTCATTAAATTCATTAAAATCTTGTCATTAAAATCTCTCACTTAAGTCTGACGTTAAATTAATGATAATGGATACCACTCCTGTTCAGTCTTCCTCTGTTCTAGGAATACTCTATTTTCTGTCTTAGAACTGGTTAAATTGCCCAACCTTCTGTTGCTAAATATACACACAGAGGTCTTAAAGTATACCCTACAGTAGCTGCAGGCTCGTATACTAATACTTCATCAGTGTTAGCCAATGACTTCCCATACAACCGAATTCAAGGGATGAATCAGACAAACAGAAATTAATTTAAAAACTTCCCTTTACTAGGAGGTAATCTCTGGCATATTTACAGAGAAAAGATAAAATATTCAAAAAATACCAATTAAATTAAAATGAAATCATGCATTGTCTTCATGGGCACAGCCTGTACTAAAGATGATAGGAGCCACACAAAATTATGAAAGAGCTTAATTAAAGTCCTGGACAGTGTTGTAAAATTTCAACGAAAAATGCAAGGTCAGAAAGATCCTGGAAACAAACTTCTAAGCCATTTTTGTAGGCTCATTTCCTTGAGTGCTAGATGCACTTTTTTCCCTTCAAAATTTGTGAATTAATTTTTTTTTCCCAAAATTCTACCAGCAAATGTGCTGCCAAATAAATGTTTCATTTGAGCTGGTTTAGCTGCGAACTAAAATACCTTCTATTGGCAGGGGAAGACTATTTATGGTAGACTGCCATATAGAACACCATAGCTGGTATTTTCTCTATGAAGTTTACCACACAAGTCAGTGAAGCTATTTTCATGAGAATTACATTTTTAGAATAGATTTTAATACTAGAAATATTTAGTGAATCTTATTTTCTGTGAGGATAAACTAAACCCAAAATCTAACATGACTTATACACCCCCAAGGAGCCCTTCAAAGAGTGTGTAACTAAACAGATGTGACACAAGTCAGTCAGAGATTGACAATACTTCCTGACAGCCCAAATTTTCATTAAATTCTTTTCCAAGGCCTTTCCAGTTATTATTATAACTCTGTCTCATATACTACCTAATTAAAAAGTGCCATTTTTATAAGAAGACAGTAATTATGCTAATACTTTACATAAACAATTCTCAACATTAATTGTCAAGAAATGCATAAACCAAGGTACAGTACATGTAAATGGAATCTAGGATCCCAGACGATTATAAATTTCCCATAAATAAAGCTCTTTTTTCTGTGCTTTGCTCAGCCAAAGCCCTTACGGAAATTTGGGCTGGGTTGTGGAGGGGTTATTTATGATTCCCTTGTGGTATTTGTGATGATCTCTGGGTTTTTGGGGTTGTTTTTTTTTTTTTTGTTTGTTTGTTTTTTGGTTTTGTTTTTTTTTTTTGGTACAAAAAATGATGGGAAGTTTAACTGTAATGAGAACTGTGTAGCTGATCATAACTTCTTACATCAAAGTGAGTGAAAAAGGAAAACAGAATATGGGGAATCTCTGTGAAGAAAAGAAATTATTTGCAGAGCCATTTGAAACAGCTATGCTACTAGGACTGCCTATCACATTTTTATTAAGTGGACTCAAACAGTTTTCTAAATACCTAATCCTTGCAAAAATACACCTCCACACTCTTTCTCATGAAAGATACGACTTGGTGAAATTTGAGAAAGCACTGTGAGAGCAAAAAATCCTCCATATAAGAAAATGCCTTGGTTTTCTCCCACTGATTTCTCCATCCTGTTAAAATTACTCCCACAGCTACTTCAAAATCTTTATTTTTCTTCCTTCAGGAAGCCCTTTATTTCAGTCTTCTACCACTTTCATGACCACATGCCTGCAGTCCAGGTGTCTCCTTAGTAGCTGGGAATAGGGCTAGATTCTCCTTGAAGTGAGAACAGGGCTTGGGATGGAACAGGAGACTGTTGATGGACACTGAAAAAGGAAGGGAAATTGGTTTTAATATAACTTGAAATTAAAAGGAGTGGGTTGTAACTTTTCCAACAAATGGATATCTTTTTTGTTGATTTTGAAGTATTTTCTCAAATGATTTTATGTAGAAATGTATGGTTTACTGTTTAAAAATTTCTAAGTTTTTTAAAGCAATTTTACTTTTGTCCATGCTGTAATATTTGACTTAGCATGTTCAACAATGTTTTGACCATATTAGGTCTGAAACAGCAAAACAAAGGATGTCTTCTTTTTTCTTTATCTCCCACTCCCCTATACAAGACAAACCTCAGTCAGCGTTAAGGAAACTGAGCCTTTCAGGATACCATTAAATAAAATGCAAACACAGCTGACAGACTGAAGTTTAGAGGGACAGGATTCTGTGCTCAGTAATAGCAAGTAGATGGAAAATCCCAGAGTTTCTTTTGGAAACTCTATCTCGAAATACATGGAACCAAGCCCTGCTCTTGGTTACGTATGTCCAACTCCCAGAAATTTCACTTCTATATGCATGTCCAAATATGTCAGGACAGAACCAGATTTTATATACTCAGCTAGCAAAATTGCAACATTTTTCTTGAAGTGAAACTGAAATTGATCAGTTGCCTTAAATTAGTCTGTTGTTTTTATGGAGAAATTTTGAGAGAAAGAAAATCAGATGGTAATTCCACTAATGAAAAATCCTGGTAATTTCAGTTTTTGGAAGACCCAGGCAATAAATTACTTACTTGGTCAAAGAACTACTCTGGAAATGTCAAAATCCTCAGTTTAAAATGTTAAATGTGGAAGGTGAATTTCACCAGAGAAATTAAAAGTTCCCAGATAATCTCTATGCCATTGTATTTAAGGTAACCATGTAAAGTGTCTTCTATTAAGTCTGAGGAGGTGCCACTGTGCTGTTCAGATCATATTCCACATATTTTGACAGAGACCTCCTTCATTCAGCTTTTGAATTGTAAACAGTGTTGTAACCACTGAAACTACATTTCCTCACAGTGGTAAGGAATTCTGTAAGTGCAGGAAGATGACATTATACCTTTTTTAAAAATAAATTCTAAAAGCAATCAAAAAATACTAATTGTAAAGGAGATAACATGGCATCAGGATCAGCATGTTTACATAAGCTGGTCTAGCACCATTGGTGAAACTTAACTACAAGGACAGACCAAAGTATACAGAATGTTTTTATCTAATACCTCAGTACATATCCGTGGCATCACTGCTCCGATTTTCTCCACGAACTCCCAGCACAAGCCCATCTCTTTATCTTCTACCTGAGACACCTGGGAAAAAAAAAAAAAAAAAACAAACAACAAACCACACACATACAAAATGAGTTGAGAGGTCTCGTATTCAGAAATAACACCACCATGTTACAATAAATATCTTTTGATCACCCTGTTTCATCACCTATGAAGCACAATGCACCATAAGCTTTTGCTCAGCAACAAATGTTTTCCTGTTCTTTTGAATATGAAACACAAATCACACACACTGCAGAAATGTCTAGATGTCTGAGTGTGTTTTGCTAAACATAAACCAGACCCATAATTATCATACTTTTAGGAGTGTAGCTGGAAAGATGAGCGCTGGAGCCTACAAAGTTTGTGTATAACACATGGGCTTGCTATTGTGAGTAACGGTCTACCTTTTTTCTTCAATATTCTGTAGGAAAACAAGAAAATTACATATAATTGTGATATACAAATTATGTACACTTCAAAAATGTTTTAAACACATTTCAGTTCTAAAATACTTATGTAGCCTTATATATGTATAGATAATACTCCACCTATACTGTGGAGATTGTATAAGAAAGCAGTTTATGAGCAGTAACATTTCAGAAACAACTGTATTCCAATAGATTAGTATTTGGTGGCAGATTACTAAGCAAAGAATTGTCTCTACCAGAAGGTATTTTTAATAGATATATATGTGCAATATATATATAGGCACAGATTTTTATATGGAAACAGTAAGCATTATATTTATTTGTTCATGGAGAGGTTCCAATCACTAAAGCACTTTAATAAAATGGGGACCCAACTGGCAATATAAGCTGTAATTAACAGAGAAAGAAGCAGTTTAACAAGCTTTCAAAAATCTGTAGAGCTGCATGTTCTTAAATCTGAATTATGTACCGATTTAAGTATATGCCCTTTATATACCTTTTGTGTGTTTAACTGCTTAAAACATTTTGAACACGCTGTAGCTGTGTTTTACCAAATGTATTCGCTGTGAGTACTGTTATGTATCCGGATTTCCACTATTTGATGAAATGAACCAAATGACACTAGAACAGCAGAGATTTAAATGGGTCTTGTGAGTTTTTCCTGAATGGTGCTGCTGAGTCATAGCATAGCAGTGTTCATACTTACATTTGTCTTCCCTTACTGACAGCAGCAAGAGATTCACTGTTAGGAGCTGCTCTTACAATGTGACTAACAAAAAAATAATCAGTGGCTTTTCTTTTGTATGACAATGCTTTCTTCACAAAGAAAAACCACTGTATATTCTCTTTAAAAATGATCAGTAGGTTTCCCTTTCCTCTTGACAGTAAACACAGCGCACATCTAGATCAAGTATATGTTTCCAGAGTTGTACAGCTTCTGAAGTGGTGTTGTCTCATAGCTGGCTTGGAGAATCTGTGGAGTTCTGCAGATGTGTTTGCACATCTGTGCAATGCATGGTACAACTGCACGTCAATAAGCTGCAGTGATCCTGCATTTGTTTATTTTGCTTAGAAAACACAGTCCTTTGAAAAAAAAAAAAAAAAAGCAATTCTCCTTGCCTTCTAAAATGCTTATTGATTCCCAGGTATACAATAAACAAAAACCCCAAGTATGAGAAGATACCTCCCACGCATACCATCCCCTGGGCAGCGTTTTCACTTTGGCCAGTATTTTCATGGGAAACACTATGCTGCCAGCTCACTTGACACTCTTAAGGAGATGGACATGCACCTATTTCTGTTACCTGTGTGCAAGTTACATATATACCCTCTCCATATGGTTGCATATTCATGTATGAGTATAAAAGTTTATACTCATAGTATATTCTGTATACCCTCTCCATATGGTTGTATATACATGTATGAGTATATAAGTATATACTCATAGTATATACATGCATACTAAGCATAATCATAGAATCATAGAATAGTAAGGGTTGGAAAGGACCTCAAGATAATAAGATCAGCAAAGGATTTCTTAGGGTAACATCTACCACGTTCTGACACAAAATCTGAGTCTGACTTTACCTTGCACCTGTAAACTGGTCTTGACTCATATTTTGCCTACAATTTACAGCCAATTATTTTTACATGTCTGCAACCTGCAGTTCAAATGAGTGACAGAGGAACTTTAGAGTGAATCTGTGATTTATTTGCTAACAGATTAAAAGTCCATTATTAAAACAAAAATATTAGACACAGTACATGGAACTAAAAATTTATTTATTAGAAATGCTATGTCATTTTGGTGATTGTTCCATACTTGACTTAAAAGCCCTACAGAAAGGCATCCTCTATTAAGCAGCTCAGTAACCATTATTTCATGCCTTTGAAGTGAAGACTGTGGATCCTCAACACAAACCACAGATGGGGGGGGACCCCAAAACAGTGAAAATAAAGTGAGCCAGGCTCACTCAAGTGTATGTCTGTAATTCAGACCTAGTTTTCTATCACAAAGTCTTCCATGACAGTTTTTGCAAAGCCAAACAGGAAAAACCCAGATCAGAGTTTCTGTAAGCATCAAAGGCCAGCACCCCTCCTCCCAGTCTCACAGAACCTTGTCCCCATCATGGCTGGTGCATGCACTAGGACTAAAAATTGCTTAACTAGAAATTACAGAGGGACAGAACCAAGCAGTGGAAAACCAAATTTAGAGGACATTCAGATCAGAAAGCATACAGTTACTTAGACACAGTGTTAGCTTCAGAGCTCCTTAGAAAGCTCATTTGAGCAGTCCCAGCTTAAAGCCAGGGAAATGCTGAAGGCTTCATTTCAGAAACATAACCTGTGCAAGCCAAGCCCAAAAATGACGAGAGAAAGTTGACAGTAAAGATATGTGATACTGCATTGCACAGTGAAAAATATGAAATGGCATTCACTGGATAATAGAAACCTAAATGGGGATGAGGACAAGGGCTGACCTTGACCCTGTAACAGTGAGACTGGAAGGAAGTGAACATTGATGGAAACTCAGTTTTTCTGTAAAGGGATTCAAACTGTTAACACAAGCATTAACTTTGACTAAGGGTTCCAGTATATGCAAAAGCAGAGCAAATGAAGATGCAAAACTCCAAATATCAAGCTGCTTTTGAAGTCATTTCACTTCCTTTCTCTAAACAGTTTTCTTCAGAAATCCAGACCTTTATTCAGAGCTACTGCTGTGTTTTCAGTACCTCAGGGGACATGATACTGTATCTGAGATCACTTTAAAAGTCATCTTTGTATAGATATAAATTGGTGTAAATGCAACAAGTGCCTTTTCCTTCCCCTATCACAAACCTAATGGGAACCTGAGCCACAAAGCAGTGTCTTGTCACTGAAAACATGCCTCAGAGACCTGCCATGCGGCTGCCTGCAGCCTCCATGGTAGGTTTGAGATCTCAAAACCAGAGCCATAAATATTGTGCCTTTGCATTCAGAACTTCAGAAGTAGGTGTTCATGCATTTCACAGGGAATTGATTTAGCTCTGAAGATGGGTACTGAAGATCTGCTTGCTTTAAAGGCTGAGGCAAAGCAGACAAACTACAGTTCACATTGGAGTGTCACTACCTGTGACTCCATTGTGATTACAGTATTGAGTATTTTTACCGCATTGTGGATGCCTTGCTGAGAAGGTTTTCTTCAAAACCTCAGGGAAGTACATCCTACCATTTTGCAAAGTAATTGCTAAGGTAACATGGCTTATGACATAGCTACAATACTCTCAGTGTCTGAAAAATAACACAACTTGCTAAAAAGATTAACCTGAGTTGAACTAAGCGTGTGAAAACTACTAGATATTTTTATCCCAAATAGAATGATTTATTTCTTCCCTAGAATAGAGTTTTGTTACCTAAATGTAAGTATATTTCCCCAACAGTGCAGCTATATTGCTTTCTTGCTTATTTTTAATTGTTCATTAAGTATTGAAAGTACTGTCTCCATTAACACTTGTGCAAGCATTACTTACTTCTGCAAAGCCCCTGAAATTTTTGCTAGTATTTTACTATTTTACAAAAAAAGGACATAATAGTATAATAATTTCATGCTAGAATTCTGCTTTCACATAGCAACCTAAACTTCCCGGCTTAGCAGTATTGGCAGGGTGAACATTGTCAAGTACGAATCACCCAAGTTAACCCAACATAATATGAACTTTCATTAGAGAAAAATATAGCCTAAAGAGAGGCTACCTAAATAATATTCAGAGCCTCTAAAACAAGACTCATTTAAGACATTCTGGCTCAGCAAAGGCTCTTTTAAACACCCGTGAACAGGCTGCAGTTTTTTGTGGGATTTTGTTCAGTCAAAGGAAAAGATTTAAAGCTATCCAGATAGGAGAGAAAAGTTGGTAGGTCTTTTAAAGAGCTTTCTGAGAGGAAGAGAGCTTCCCTCTGTAATTAGATTTTTTCTTTAATTATTTTATTTTAAGTTCCTGAAGGAGGAAGTGCTTATCTTGAAGGGTTCACGCACACTGTCCTAGAAACCTCTCCTTCAGGTAATTATTCTTTCTAAGTACTATATCTTTGTGGAAATATATTAACTTCCCCTATTCTTTTCTGCAGTACAACTTGGATGGACTTAGTAAAAAATGTCTTCTGCTGGGTTTTAACATTTGAAAGCATGTATTTCCCAAAACAATTCTAATTCTAACCTGGTAATTCATTAGAAAATTTTACAAATGTAGACTTGCAAACTACAGTCAAGAACAGAAGCTTTACAGAGTTTTTAGTCCATTTTTTAAAAATTGAACTGATTTTCTATTAATTCATATTACAGTACATTAGTTAAGAGTGAAACATCTTCACATTGTATTCCACAGAGGTTTTATAACCACTTTTTTGTAAAAGGTTTTTAGAATGTTTACTTGCATAGGAAAATTTCAAAAAAACCAACTAGATTAGTATGTATGTGCTTGATCAAGCTTGGTGAGCGTTATGATAAGGTAACTGGAAAAAAAGCAAGCTTCGATCAACATTATAAAACTAATTAAAATTAATTAAAAACCCCAAATGCATTTAAAAATTAATTTACTCTTGATATGTATTTTTGGTACATCCTAAATAAAATAAGTACTCTTATTTTTTCCACTATCTTGGCATTAAAGAAGATGAAACATAAATAGTACCTATCCTCCTGGTATGCTATATTGGTATACAACAGTTTTTCTCAGTCTGATTCGTGGAATCTGAATAGGAATCTATTTGAACTTATTTCAATATTATGTTGGACTTTGCCTTCTAAAAACTGTATATGGAGCCAAATGTGTCCCTGATTGCTTTGTTTAGTGGCTTCATCCACGGCAAAGTAAATAGAGCAGGGACAAATACACCAGCCATACTCCATCACGCAGCCTCACTAGCAGGACAAAGTCTGCTCTGGCATGGGCTTGTAGTAGTGTCCAGTGAAGGAAGAGGCTATTTGCACAGTTCACATACAGAAGTAGATCTCTGGAGCAAAAAAGTCATTGTGCAAGGCCTTGCTTCAAGCTTTTTAACAGATTTTACTGCTGGACAGCCTGGTTATGCAGAATGGCTGCCTGGTAGGGGCTGACAGTTACAAGGTGCACTTGTGGAGCACATCTTGTATTTTACTACCGTATGCCAAGAATACAGGCTGTGCTTTCAAAGGCCACTCCTAGATATTGATCAAAGCATACTTAAGCAGACGTGATTGACATACACTGTAAGAACACACTGCTAAACTGAACCAGAGCATTAGTAGAGATACATTCTAAGCTGATGCCACTGCCAGATGTTAAACTCAACTTGGACTCAACAAATTTTTTGGAAAGCAGGTATCTCTCTGATCCGAATGCATCCTGACTTTTTGTTAATCAGCCTACCTTCTCTCTGGCAGACTGTATGGAGAATTGCATGGACTCCCCGCTTCCGAGGTAGCTTTTGCATAGAATTTCAGGATTTTTAAAAGATCTATTCCAGTATTGAAGTCCCTAACATTTAATTTCTGTTCCTCACTTGGATTTCGTTAATGCCACATTGCAAACCAGAGTTAGAGATCAAACTCTTCCCTTCTATTCTGTAGGATATGGCTACGTGCAAAGATCTTGAAATAAATAATAGAGTATTAAATCTTTCAGCACTATTTCATTGGAGCAAATACATGTTCATTATCCACATATTAGATAATAAAAAGCAGAACCTTAACAGACCCGACAGATCTTCACTGGAACATACACATTCATCTCTATCCATAATTCATTTGATACTGTTTTTCTTCCTTTTTCAGACAGTAATGAAGAAGAAAAACAACGAATAAAAATGTATCTAATAGAACATTAATATATTTTAAATTAAATGGCCTGTATATAATACGGATAATTCAGATGGATATAGCTGATATTCATCTATCTCATCTTGGATTTACTTTGATGATGATTATGGACACAGCTCTACTGGATACTGGCACCAAAAATATCGAGAGCACTGGGAAATCAGCCATGGAGAGGTCCAGACAGGAGCAGAGAATGAGATGATAAAAAATACTAAAATGAATCTTGCACATGGATGATGTCGAAAATGTCGAATGAGTAACCTGAACAGAGAGTTGCGTGTTGCAGAGATTTCCTAGATAGAGCTACCAAAGGCGTCTGTTTGTGAAAATTATTACTTTGATTAGTGATGTCACTCCTTAAGTCTGTTTAGCTTCTATAGGCAAATTCATATTGATTGAAGGGGGAAAGAAAACCCTTGTGGGTAATCTCAAAGTTACCCCACCATCTTAAGTGTCATTTGACACAGACACCCATTTGCAGGAAAGATCTTTTTAGGGTACTGGGTTAAGTATATTAAAAGATTTGATTGTAGCTGGTAGGTGACAGCAGCAGGTATCCACACAGCTTCAAAATCCACTGCTTTACGTCTCATTTCTCAGGATCCACTGCTTTACATCATATTGCATATATTCCACCAGGACAATAGAAAGCTCATTTCCCTCAGCTGTCTGGTGGATTATTTCCAGAGTGAGAGAGGTACTGGGACACCAGACTTCTCTGAGCATCATATCCTAACCAGACAGGAATGCAGAAGGTTGTAGCTATACTGTTTGCCTCATAAGCACCTTCTTAGGATTCCCACTGAATAAACCATTCACTGTTGCACCTGCTGCAAAACAATGATGGATTCAGATAACACAATATTCATCATATCCTTGTTAAAGAGGAAGGCCGGGTTAATTTCAGAGGGTCACTGCAAACTAAATCATATTAGTATACATGCAATGCAGGTATCAGGCTTCGGTCTGCTTTTCTTTAGGAATCCACACTAGGCACATACCAGACTTCTACTTTCAGCAATCATTCTTTCTTCAAAACATCCACACAACAACAGGCATGTGCATCTTTACACGCATAGATACACACAAACCACATGCTTTTCTTCTTTTCCAGTAATACTAATATGATATCTTCATGTATCAAGAATTATCTATCATCTATAGCCCTTCAGCTTCATCTGAAAGGTTAAGTAGGTAAACGCCAGAAGTAAAGGGGTTTTACCTTGAATTTCACAAGTATTGGAGAGTTTCCCCTTGTATCCTGAAATCTTGCAGTCTGCAGACCTTGACCCCAAGAACATACCATATAATCTCTTCAGTAACCAGTGAAATAAAGATAGCAAAAATTACCTCATGAGAATAACCCTCTGCAACACTTTATCACAGATGACACATGCTTACTTAGCCATCTGTACAAAAGTGTCAGTGATTTTATTGTAAGAGCTTTCTTACATTAATAGAAGAGTATATAAATGATTAATAAAGGCTATTAGTTTGACTGAGTCAGAGAGCTTTATGAACACAAGTATCTGAACATTGGGATATCAATTTGTGACCAGAAAAAAAGGTTATTTCCCACTTTTGATAAGAAAATATGATTCACTGCCTGTGCCAGGTGCCCATGTAAGTGGTGCAGTCTATTCACTACAAGCAACAGAGCTAACTCTTTTCTCTCTCTGGATTGCAGATACAGACTCTTCTCTTGAAATCAGGTACTCAGCTATCTTTATATGATGTTGGAAAGGCTTTTACTGAAGCATGTAGCTCTTGTGCTACAATGCACACAGCTGCTTGCTTGAGCAGCCAGTTCCATTCAGTACGCTATTCCTGGACTGGCTCATTGATCTGATTAGCTCTTGATCAGTTCAAATTGAGATCCTTTCTTCAGTCTATAAACATAAGTGAGCTCTTTACTTTGTGATATCTACAAAGTAGATTTATTTAAAAAATGTACTGCCTCCTCCAGGCACTGTTCCACTGCTTTTGCTGACTTCTGGCTGTGGAGACACAGCCCAAATAGCCACAGTGTGAGTTGCTCTTTTAAACCATTTCTCCAAACCCTTTATTTCCATTTCAAGTCTTGCACTATTTCAGCTCTGCATTAGCATATATACCTTATATTCATTATAAAATTTTTCAATATTCCTTTTTTTTTTTTTTTTTTTTTTTAATCAAGTCTCTAATATAACCATTGAAAGGAGGAAAAGTGGGTGATCAGGAGAATGAGTTATCTGGTACCACCACTTCCAAATATATTGGCTCTCTAAGGTTTCTGAGGAATATCTGAGAGCAACAGCTGTATGACAAGACAGCCAGATTTCCTCGTTATTGCAGATAATCCCCAATCCTACTCAATTTCTCTATTCTGTTTCTATCTGTTTCTCTCTATTCAACTGTGACATATATAAAGCTACAATCAACATCCTATCTCAGTTCTACTTCTAGCACTTATCTAAATATGTGATTCTCCCTCTCCACTCTGCTCTCCTGAGACTACACCCCAGAATTCTGGGTACAGCTGTAGGTCCCCCACTGCAAGACAGGCATAGACTTGTTAGAGCAGTTCTGGAGGCAGGTCACAAAGGAGGACAGAGGGCTAGAATGCCTCTCTGGTGAAGACAGGCAAGAGAGTTTTTACCAAGGTGACAGGTAAAGGAGAAACTGTTTAAAATTGGGTAGATTTAGACTGGATATAAGGAAGAATTTTTTTTTCTGTGAGCATGGTGAGATACAGATGGAACCGAGTCATTGCAAGTGTTAAAGGTAAGGTTAGATGGGGCTTTGAGCAACCTGATCTGGTGAGAGATGTCCCTGCACATGGCATGGAGTTGGACTAGCTGATCTGTAAAAGTTCCTTCCAACCTAAACCACTATGTGATTCTGCAATACACCCACACTCTAATGATGGCTGTTACAGGAGCATGTGCAACCCTGAAGTGCCATGGCAAAGTCCTGGGCAAATAGCAGTAAAAGCAAATACTCTTTTCCCTTTCAGTTCTGGCTGTCTGTAGGCAGAGATACCTATCGATTCCTAAAAACATTATTAGAACAATTCATGAGAACCAGGACACAGGAGGACATTCATATTGCTCAGGTTAAATTTTGGTGGGTTTTTTTGTTAACATTTAAAAATTATTCTTATTCTTCAATGTTTTCATATAAACCAGGTCTCGACTTGCTCTCAATAACTTGCTCTACAGTTTCCAGTGAAAAAAAATTGCTTATTAATGTTGATCTCATCAATTGCTCAAACAGCACCAAGCCTGTAAGCAGAAGCAAAGTGTCTGTTCTGTTAATCGAAATGGCTTTTAACCTGAATGTAGCTTCTGGTCATGAAATGATCTTTCAAGTAAAAGATGCTTTTTCCCAGCTAACTGACAAGACTTTAATTAGAACATTAACTCAGTTTCTCTGCACTTTCCTTGCGCTAGAAGGGATTTTAACAAATAGAACTCAGGCCACCTAATGACAAGAACACTTTTTTTTTCAGCTTTCCTTTTGTTTGTTTGCTTTTAAAACCTGTTTTAATCATTTTGCATAAGTAGTGTCTGTTGCTTCATAAAAGCAAGCACCATTCTGACTACCAAAACAGGCCATTTTCCTTTTCCAGCTCTCTAAGAAATCAGAGCTGAAAACACATTCCTACCTTGAGTTTTTTTCTCTTTGAGAAGCAGTAGCATTTAAAAAAACCCAACCAACCAACCAACCAACCAAACAAACAAACAAAAAAAAAACACCCAAAAAAAACCCTGTCAATTTAGTATTATTAAAAAAACATAAACAAAAGAAATGAAAACAAATTTCAAAAGGAAGATATTTTTCAAGCTGCCTTTTGTACCACAGCTGCAAACCAAAGTAAGCATTACACGGAATCATCTTAGCTGCAGAATATTCACTCTCAGAACCATGATGGCTGGTGGATACAGGAAACACTGATTGCCATAACCTTTTTTTGAGTAGAAATGCTGACAGAGAACAGCAATTTCTTCTCTCCAAAACTACATTATCATTTGTCTAACAAGGAAACTTTCTATTTTAAAGCTAATGTTTCATTAGGTTTTTTCATCAGAAAAAGTACTGAAGCATAAGTGTACAAGTAACCTTTGGACTTTTCCCAGCATATTTTTTGTGATGTGGTGCTTTCAATAATGTCTTAGATTACTGCTAGTGGAAACATGGCTAAGATTGGGAATAAAAAGCTGAGAGTGGAAAACGAAAACCCACTCTGTCCCAGGAAACCTATGGGTTGAACTGGATTTAGCTCAGATAAGAGGAAGCAGGCCAAGTAACCTTGCCAAGTATTTTCTGCATACCATCAAAAACTACACACAGAAAACCACCCCCATTCATCTACAGAGACATTTAAGTGCAAGGCACATAAATAATGTTCTTTTTAAAGAGACCATTCCTCTAGGTAAAAGCAGCCACTGCGTTGGAGCCTGGCACAGAAGACGCATGAAGAAATCGTGGGAGACACAGCTTAGGTGAATGCTAACACTATTAACGGATACTATAGTTCCCCAAACTGACCTCATTGTTATTGGGCAATCTTTAATCAGTTATCTCTCATCAATGGGTCAAGTTTATATTTAAACTGTGAATGAAACCCCCTAAGATTAGTAACAGCCATCTGGGTGCGCTCCAAAGAGTTGGTGACTATTGAATCATTGAAGGAATCGTCCTTCCTAGGAGAATAACTGCATGGCACTTGTACATGAGTATGTATATTTTCAGATTGGAGAACCAATAAGTAGAAGTAATGCACACCAAATCGCATATGGTTTGAGGAAAGCAAACTAGAAAGCAACAAAAACTGCTTGGACCTTAAATCCCAGTATACCCAATTGAACTCTAGAGCTAGTACACAAGACATCCTTTTGCAAGATGATATTATTTTAACAGTGTTGAAAGTGCTTTCTGCTACTGGAATGACTGTTTTTTCAGAATATGATACCACACTTGATACAGAGAAGGACAAACAACAAAGATTTGTAAAAATATTTTTGTACTGATTTTATCATTTTGAAGATCCAGATAAATTTCAGTCTTTAAAAAAATCTTTACCTAAAAACATACGACATTCTGCATACTTTGCCTGCCCAGATACAAAATCATCAAAACTTGTAAGCACTATCAATTATGCACTGTGACTGTGGAACAAGCATGGACACCTGCAGTTATTAATTTATGGCATAAATTCATCCAGCTGAGAAGTCTTGAAAGAACAATCAAGTCCTGTATGTTTTGTTGGTAATTGCAGTGGGGCCTGAACAACTGTTTACTGCTACCTGGATTTCCAAAATAAGATCATCCGCGCCAGCCTACAGACAAATTCAGATCCACCGGTGAGCACAGTAATCTGCTAAGAACAACAATTTTCTCGCAACTGAACTGTGATTAAATCACACCAGGTTCATATAGTTCAGCTGTCCAATTTTTTCTGCCATGCTCTATTACAAATTGTATCTACACAGATCCTGATTCACACTGTACTAAAGTACATACCCAGCTTTAATCACCCAGATGTGCTACAGCAATAATATTTGGGCCTTCACAAGCTAGGCTGCATAAAATTCACACTGGAGAACAAAATATTCAGAATCTATGTAGAAGCAGAATCAAAAGCATCACAGAGAATAAAGCAAAAAATAAAGAGAAAATAACAGCAATAAATTATACACCAATGTCCATCAAACAACTGTAATAATGACTACAGCGCATTGTTTACACCATATCATGTACACAAGCAGTATTAAAACCTTAATAGCATTTAAACTTCAGTATCTCCTCAACTAAAATCTTAAAAAAGGGAGAACTGGTGCAGTTTTTAATTTTCAGTTATTTTTTTTAATCAAGAAAAGGGTTTTCCTTGCAAAATTTTTACCCAGAGACTAGCTTGAGGAGTGCTGAATGTGAATTTTGGGGAAGGTACTCCATACTCAACCGCTCCCTCCACTCAGTTCCTACTTCCAGTGTAACTAAAGTATTTTCTTTGTGCTTTACAATAAGGATTTAGGATATGCAAATAAGGGAACTGATAATTGTCTCGAAGCTTGCAGACCTGGGTCCACTAAGTTAACACACACAATTTAAGCATGTAATTGCTTTGTTACGATGAACTGAAGACTATCAATAGTCTTCACATGCCTAAGTGATTGCAGAATTTGGTAAGGCTATGTAGGTAATGCCATTTCTAACCTTTCTGTATTAGAGCAAATGCTCTTCCTCACCAGTATTGTGTTCAAACAACAGGCACTAATATGGAAGAAACTACTGGAGGAATTTTTTTCTATTGGTAGGAAGATGCCCAGAGCAGGGCTAACAAACAAACCTTTCCCAGATTTGCCTGTATTCCAGACAGGTTGGCATCTTCCGCTTGCCTGTGATGGATTCCATGTTTTACTACTTTTTAGAACTACCTCCAGAAAAACAAGACAAAAATAGAGGAAATGCAGGGCTGCTCAGATTTACACTAACTTTTTCCAAGGGTAATGTTAAGTTCATTTTGTAAGTTCCCACTAAAGAAAGGATTGCATAGCCATGCTAAAGAATTTAAGTATTGTATATATTCAATTTTACTAGTGGACATGATATAAAATGGACTCCCAAACAAATGAGAAATAGCTTGATGCAAAGAAAACAAAGCAATTTACATGCTTTGTTAGTCCTAAAAAATATTTCCTGTTATTTAGAAATTTTATGTATTATTTTACTGTTAATTTTATTTCATATACTTGAGTATTCCTTCATAATATCACTATAAAAATTATTTTGACGGCAGCATTTCTAGTGTTTCTTACAATAAGGGATTTACCTTTATCCATTGGTATCTGAATTGCACTTAAACTCTTCATCCAGCTCAAGGAATTTATTTCTTTTACTTCATCTATAAGAACAAACTCCTCAGTATAACATGGAAGGTTATTATCATATTTAAGCAATGCAGACCATATATATAAAAAGGCAAACACATTTAAATAAATGTATTTCATTTATTATCTTCCAGGGTCTCTGAATTAGTTCATTAAATAAAGATATTAAAAATTGTATCTTATAACTCCCACATCTTGAGTTGAGCAGCATTAGCTAAGTTGCTTTTCTATGGACTTTAAAACACCACCTCCTTGCAAAGCACAAGTCATTATAAATTTGATCCACTGCAGATGAAATTGAAGGGGAATGGCCTTATTAATTTTCTAATTCAGTTCCATTGCGTGGATTATAACCATACAACAAAAGGTAGCAGCACAAATATGTTTGAAAGTGATAAAAGGATAAGATCATAAATGCCACTTTAGAAGATACTATCTTTGCAATCAATTTAATCCTTTGATACAGGGAAATGTATTTTCTTTGGTTCAAACCTTCACAGAAAACCTGTACTCTCTCATGTATGACATTCCAATTCAAAGCAAATGCTCTGTCTTACCTGAGCAGGTGGCATCATCCAGCCTCATGCACCCCAGCCATCTTAAACAAGGGCAAATACAAAATGATATTTCATAAATATTCCAGAAACGTAGTAAGACAAATAGAATTAAACATTCTCATAACTCTTAGCAGAAATTAAAATGCCGCCAAGAACTTAGAAGCTCAGAATCAGAACCAGTTCTTCCAAACACTTATAAACACAACCCAGACCTTATTCTCATAGCCTAAGTTCATGAAAAGTATTTTGCACATTCTGATTGAACATTTCCAGCCTTTCGCATTATGTCAATATGGCTACATTAGCCTAGTCATGCTTTCAACTAACTTGTTTGCCTCTCTACTTAGATGTAAGAAGAAATAATAATGGTACTTTAAGTATCTCCCTAAATTTAAAGATAAAATTAAAGTATTCCCTTTTAGTACCTGGCCAATGTCAAGTGCATCAAGATATTATTTTTGAGAAGAATGAACAGCAATAGTACAATACAGTTGCTCAAAAAAAATCAGGAGAAGGTAGGACACGCAAAGGGGAAGGTAAAGAAAAGAAACTAAGAACTCATATTTGAAAAGCAAACTTCAGCTAAATGTCTGTTCTGTTCTAGTTATTATTGCATTTAGTAAAATACGTGGGAAGTAGGAGAGTAGATCATATAGATTGCTATGGAAAAGGCTGGATATGCTATTCTGAAAAACTGTCAGTCAATCAAATTTATCTCACAAATGAATCGAAATGTGGAAAATCCACCAATCCTTCTTGAACACTGGTATTTAAATAAGGATGTTTCTGATTTTCAGCTATACTTTGCTCAAAGTTGAAAGAGATGACAAGAATTTGTATGTATAGATAAAAAACAGAATTCCCTTTTAAAATTCTTGGATCAAGAGAAATGGCTGTGTTTGAGATTAGCATAATCTCCAATTATGAGAGTCTTTTAATTATTTATGAATTTTTAGAAAGAGTTTTCATAATGTTAAAGTCAGGGCTTCACTGTACTGCTCCGAGAGTAACAGATCTACAGCTCCCCTGAGAAAACTGGAAACAGCACAGCTCCTCCCCAGGCATCCAAATAGGTGCCAGAAGAAAGCAAATGATGCATCCAATTCCTCCACAGCATGCCTAGCGTTTGGTATCATGGCTCACAGAGCCCATCTCTCTAGTGTCCTTGGAGCAATATGCTACTGTAAGGGAGGGAAGTGAGAAGTATCAGTACCTTATATTGTCATCTTTTTCCTCATGCGAGAAGGAATATTCATGTTGTCTTTTCAGATCTTTATACCGTGGAAAGACTATGATTTAGTTTATATTCGTTGTTCACC
Source organism: Amazona ochrocephala (assembly GCA_039720435.1). NCBI lineage: Eukaryota > Metazoa > Chordata > Aves > Psittaciformes > Psittacidae > Amazona > Amazona ochrocephala. Next base: position 73,655,072 of record CM077879.1, read on the forward strand.
ATAAGGTCAGCTACTGCAGCTGTCTGGTACGCAGGTCTGGTACACAGTAAAAACCAGCAAACACTGACTTTGCAATGACTTTGCTATAGCTTTTTAGTTGAGACCATAGCGTGTGCTCAATAAACTGAACATTCCCTTCTGTTTTCACTAAATACACCCCTAATTTTGCTGTTTCTGGAGAAAATACTTTTAACATGCAGTCACACTAATTGAGATTCTCACCTCTAAAAGCATCTTGCTAAGTACAGTAAGACCCAGGGTGAGACATATTAGAGCTTCAACAGAACTCCTGTGAGAAGAAACTCAAGGAAATGAAAATAGACCTTAAAGTAACTTCTGGTGTGAAACTACTATGAACTCATTTCATTTAAGAGATTGCCCCTGGATATTATAAAAATAACCACAAACCATTCTTCAGATAACCATTAAAGGCAAAAAAAATACAAAATTAGTCATGAAAGCATCTCTTGAACAAAATCACCTATTTTGTTGTACACACTAAGAAACATGAAATGCAATAAACAACAAATGGTAATAATATTTTCAAGGATCAAATGCAAAGCTTAATAAAAGGATGGTGAGTTTATTTTCTGTAATTGTGAGAATTAGATTTTAATGCAATTGTACAGAACCAGTTTTAAAAAGAAAAATCCAAAAAGCAGATTTTTTTCAACGGAATAAAATGCTCGCAATATTTTGATCATTCAAAATATTTTATTTTTGTTAACAAAGTATTTCATACTGCTTCAGTTTTTATATTTGCAAACAACGGAACCTTATACATACCTACAAAGTTTAGAAAAAATGCAAAAAGGCAGGGTTTTTTTAAAATGGAAAATTCTACTTCTTCTTTCTTAAAAGTGAAAATGAAGCATTCCCATTTTTAAATGAAATTCTCTTCAGGTTGTCACGCTTCTGCAAAAGATTTCACTTTAAATGAATCAGCATTTTCTAACTGAGAAATACTCCATCAGAAAAATTCTGGCCAGCTCTACTCAAAACGACAAGTGAGAAAATCTTCTAACTATTTAACAGGAATTGCCATCAAATCACATCACCGTAGTGTGCCACATCAAGCAGCCAGCAGTACTGAAGCCAAGCCAGATTTCCCATCCACTGTCTGTGTTCCACTCATCACCTGTCATTTCAGTGTCCCCCTCCCCTCCTTTGTCACCAAAAAATAAGATATTGGAAGAGCCTTAAGATGAACAGCATCAAACCAGAGGGGCTGGCAGGGAGAAGCATCTCTGTACTTGCAACAAAGATTCAGCACCACTAAAAAGCCTTCCCCAGAATGGGACTTGTCCTACTGAGCTGTTGGCTCAGCTGACAAGTGTGGAGGAACTTTCCACATGGACCACTACCAAAGAGAAGACATAAATCAGCAACAACTGTAAATATGCTTTCAGATCTCAGCAAATGGGCAACGATGCATTCTTTTACAATTCGTACTTTAAAATACACGCTGCAAGGAGTATCTTCATTTAGTTTTCACAACTTTTGGTGGCATTTTCTTTCTCTGCCCACACTGCACATTACAGTGGCGTTAGAGGCAAGAGGCCTTCAGATGAAACAGAGTTCAGTGCTGTTAAGATACAGATTGCCATCTCCTTTAGCCATTGCTCTGGAAAGAACTTTGAAATATCTTAAAGCTAGAGGTCCAAAGTCCTGTTCGAACTCAAGCATTTTTACACTAGAAACCACTTAAGGCTGTCATTAGCAGCAGTTTCAAGCCTGTGTTAACCCCACCTTATGACGTATCATCCTCTTGTCATTAAAACTAACCATGTAACAATTCAGAGGTACACTTTCTATGTCACTGATGTATTTGTTGACTTACTGGGTTTCATGTTTCTTACAAATTCAAGCACTTTAGTATCCCTAATGCAAAGTCTTACAGCAGGGAAGCTTTCATCTTTCTTATGCAGTCATTAAGACAGCAAAGGAAAATTTCTCCTAACCCTATCAATTTCTCTCCTGTGCATTGCAACAAACCCTTCCAAACTTTCTGAATTAATCTTTTGCCCAGGGAAGGGGAACAAACCAACCCCCCCCTCCCCCAAATCCTCACACCCACCACTGACCCGAGTTAAGTTGCCTTCAGCATAATCCGAATCTGATGGATATCTGCATGCCTAATTAAATCGCGGACAGCAAACTCTAGGCTGTAACTCTGCTCCTCACAGAGCAGCAATTCATCACTTTGCCATGCAGTTCATGTTGTCAGGACAAGCTTTTGTCATATGTAATATGCCAGGTTTTGTTTTGATAGGTGACTTTTAATTGAACCATAATGCCATCACTGCCAGAGTTTGAAAGGACTGAAGTTATAAATCATAAATTCAGATCTATAGCACTTGTGCTCTTGGAAGAGTGTGAATGTTTAAGCCTGATACTATTAGGTTTTCCAAGAGAAATGAGCTGCTCCGAAATGGTACATGCCACAGTATAAAGACATGATAATTATTTATGTGGATTTATTAAAGTATAATAAATATAACAGGTGGTGCAATAAGCCACCTGATGAGCAAGTTATGATAAATGCTATTGGACTGGTTATAACTTTTTTAAAGTATTAGAGCTTATATCCTTGCAGATCTCATAAATTGAGAAATGCTTTAGTAATTTCAAACAACTGAGTACAATGATAGGTAATTTACAGTTAGTAAGAGCTTTTTATGGGTACTGCAATTAGTAAGTGAGCACAAGCAGAAGTCTTGAATAATAGCTCAACTCACAGACATAAAAAAACTATAAAATTAGGGAACATATTTAACATTGTTAGATAAAAAAGTGATGGCAGAAAAAGCACATTAACTGTCAAAAGACATGAAAATCTTCTATTTAACACTGCAGAGACTTTCCTGTCATATTAGAGCAAAGCAGTATAGATTTAGACTCAAGGTCCTATTCCACCACAAACATGGCTACTCATGGTAAAATTACTGCAGATGTGTTGAAAATGAACAAGAAGAAAAATGTTCTTCTTATTGCACAAAATATCCTTTTCTCTTTTACTAAATAATTCAGCTATTTTCACTGTTAATAAACATTTGTGCATATCACATGTTCTAAAATAATGCACAGGCTTGTAAAATTTGTAAGCTTCTTAGTTACTTTTAAAGAAAGTAAAGCTACATTGGTAATTAGTTGCTTCTACCATTAAGGACTCCGTCCTTTTTTCTCTTCTATCTATTCCAAAGCACCAGAATTTTACAAATGGCAGCTAAGACAAAATCCTTGTCAGGTATATACAAATGAATGTTTAAAACACAGGCTCCTGTTTGAACTCAGAATGATGTCTAAAAATAGGTCTTCCCATACTCATGGAAATGAATGGGGAGACGCTTCCTTGACAGCCCTTACTTTTTTCAAACCCAGAGATTTATATCACTCTTTAATCCTCCAAGTAGCCCCCCAACTTTCAAACAGCTCCTTTGCTCCCCCTCCCAGTCAAGCCTTGATTTTGTATCACATTTTCCTTTTCCCTACTGAATTTCCCAACTGCTTACATGAAGGCATAGGCTTAATTTGCTGTGCTATAATTCAAATTACACTGACTTCTACCATGGCTCCTAAAGACAGTGCCTTACTTCCTGAACAAGTCATTATGAACCCTTCTTGTGTAAGCATCATTTTAATCAGTGGACTGGCCTTGATTAGGCCACCTGATCAAAGTAGTGTCTAGCTCACAGTATGGAAGGAAATCATAGAATTAATTCCCCTAGGATCAGGGTGTTTTTTTTTTTTTTAGACGCCAGGTACATTAGTTGTGAGAACTCAGTCATTCCCTCATTTTTGCCTGATCACACCCTCATTTTCAGTATTATGGTATCTTTAGCTTGAATAACTTTTATTGGTATTGTACAATTATCACGGTTCTAAAGAAGTACTTAACTCATGCATTAGAAAGCCACATTCTTTCTGCATCTTAGGTTAGATCTCTCCCGCCTATCCCATACTGTAAAACCTTTATTTCATACATTAAAATTTAGTCATTTAATTATTCCATCTAAACATTATGGAACTAGCAATCACTGTAGAAAACAGTAGTTTCATTATAATGTTTTTAACTTGAATTGAAAAAGATACATAAAAAACAAGGCTTTGACTTTAAAGATCATTTCTACCTTGAACTATCTCAGTGGAAATTTGGTTAAAAATAAATTATCTGAAATCAGCCTCAACTAAAGTAGCTGTCATCTAATTGCTTGTCTTTTGCATGCCTTCTTATTTAAAGAAGGGTAATAGTACCTAAAATTATTCTGCACTTCAGTTTTCCAGGCTTCAGGTTACAAAGTCATCCTGCACACAGCTTATGTTGTAATTGATAACTGATGGAGTATTGCTATGTTTTTAATCTTCCTGAAACTGCAGTTTTGAAATTACAGACATTTATCACTCCATTTAACCAGCTAGGAAGATATGAAAAAAATGTTTAGTCAGTATTTCCAGAATTCAATCACGCAATCACAACGTGTTCTTTCCAAACATTAACAGACAGCTTACTAGCTTTGTCACTTAATGCAGCTGAAATGCAATTGACAGAATGACAAATCTTTTTATGAAGAGTCTGAGTCACATCAAATTAGTCACAGAGAGATGTTAGTAACATTTAACCTGCAAAGATGTAATGTCTTTCTGATTTTATACTTTCTGTGCTGTTATTCAGTCACTGCTGCACAGATACAGATAGAATGCCTTTTTGATTTTAAACTCCTGCTACCACTTCTGCAAGGTTTTATAATTAGTTTTAAGCTAGGGCAAAGAATTCACATAATATCTGAAGCTGAAGATGTGGAAAGTACACAAATATTACACTATTTATTACACACCAACTTTATTATATGCAGAATTTGCCTTAGCTTTAATCTACAAAATCAAACCTCAAAGGCAGGATCCTTGCAATATATGTTTCAACTAGACTATAATATCTAGCCTACATGAGAATCTTATTCAAACCTTGTCTTTCAGAGCTATTTGGTGGTCTCTGTTGGACTGATAATTTGACTTACAGTACAGGCAGCTTTGCTCCAGAACAAATCCATAAACCAACAAAAGAAAGCATAAAACCCGCAGTATGATCCATTTGTCCCACCAGCAATTCTGAGAGATGCAGTTAAAACACAGTAGCAGTCTCAATAGTATTGTATCTTACTGGGGACTAAGTCTTTCTGGCTTCACTGTGTGGCCAGGCTCAGATTTTGGCATAAAGATACCTGCCTAAGGACTGAAAAGAAGAGTTTTGTTAGCTCAGTTTCTGAATACAGGGAAGCAGTCTCCCTGAGGTTTCCCAGTACTGAACAGGAAAAACCTCAGTTTTAAATACACAGGCAGCCACCATTAAACAGAAGGAAACAGCAGAAAAATGATTAGAATTGAAAATACAAAATTAGATTATTGTTTATTGTGATTGCTATGATCTCAACAGTGACTTAAGTGTCTTTATTTAACTCACAGTCATGCCAGTCATGCTTAGAGCACTGTTTTGAATATGCAGCACTACTGAAAATTATACATTTCAAAAGAAGTAACTATCACAGAAATACTTAAGAACTGCTTGAGCAGCCGCTGTTCTATGCACGTAAGCCCACACGGACAAGAACAAGCACCCTTAAAGCTGGCGTACCAAATTTGAGGTTACCTAGGCTGGGCTGGACCACATTCTCCTGAATCACACCTGAGCCTTGCTCCTCACAAAATGTAACAACTTAAGGTGTTGATTTGTTTTCCATTGAGCTATTCTTGGCCCACTAAGTAGTGTGTTAATTCTTGAGTCTTAGGCAATGCCTCTAAGATCTCAAGACAATCATAACTTGACATAGAGGCTTTACCAAATACACCCAAGCTAAAGGCAGAATTTGTTACTGCCAATGCAGATTATTTTTCTGCTCCTATAATTCAAACTACAAATCACTACATGGCAGTATAAACAAATACTGGTATTTGTTCATGAAATATGGGTGTCTCAAAAGTTAATTCGTATTTGTAGATGAATTTGATTTCTATTTGAATGTGGCTTTTAGGATAATGTTCTTGTAACTCTGCTTTTAAATTATTTATTAATTCTTTAGACAAGTAGTCTCATCTTTTCTTTATTCCCACAGAGGAGAGATCAGCGATGAACAAGATGCATTTGCCAATAGCTAGTATTTATTTTGGCTTAAATGAAACTGCATGTTGTGATTTAGCATTCTATATGGCATTGTGAATTTACACAATGATGTATGATAACAGTTATAAAAAGGACACTCTGTCATCTTAAAGAAATGAAGCCAATTGCAGAGAGAGCTGTAAATTACTTCAGCAGAGTTGAAGCCTCTACTGCTTTACTCTTCTATGCACCTCAATTTACAGTAAAATCTCAACACTAAGTTAAACTAACATTGAAAAACACATGAGAATTTTTTATCATAATATTTTATATTTAAATATAACTTCAATATACTTTTAATCTATCCATGAAACAGAAATGTGTACTCAGAACATAACAGAATGACTGTTCTTTCTCTTCTTTTTTTTCATTTAATTATTCACAGAAGCAGCATTGTACAAATCATAGAATCATAGAATAGTTCGGGTTGGAAAGGACCTTAAGATCATCTAGTTCCAACCCCCCTGCCATGGGCAGGGACACCTCCCACTAAACCATGCCATCCAAGGCTATGTCCAACCTGGCCTTGAACACCACCAGTGATGGAGCGTTCACAACTTCCCTGGGCAACCCATTCCAGTGCCTCACCACCCTCACAGTAAAGAATTTCTTCCTCATATCCAATCTAAACCTCCCCTGTTTAAGTTTGAACCTATTGCCCCTTGTCCTCTCACCACAGTCCCTACTGGATAGTCCATCCCCAGAATCCCTATAGGCCCCCTTCAGGTATTGGAAGGCTGCTATGAGGTCTCCACGCAGCCTTCTCTTCTGCAGGTTGAACAGCCCCAACTCTCTCAGCCTGTCTTCATACGGGAGGTGCTGCAGACCCCTGATCATCCTCGTGGCCCTCCTCTGGACTTGTTCCAGCAGTTCCATGTCCTTCTTCTTTTGAGGACACCAGAACTGCACACAGTACTCCAAGTGAGGTCTCACAAGAGCAGAGTAGAGGGGCAGGATCAGCTCCTTTGACCTTCTGGCCATGCTCCTTTTGATGCAGCCCAGGATACGGTTGGCTTTCTGGGCTGTGAGCGCACACTGTTGACTCATTTTCATTTTCTCATCGACCAACACCCACAGGTCCTTCTCTACAGGGCTGCTCTGAATCTCTTCCCTGCCCAACCTGTAGCTGTGCCTGGGATTGCTCTGATCCACATGTAGGACCTTGCACTTGGCATGGTTAAACTTCATCATGTTGGCATCAGCCCACCTCACAAGCATGTCAAGGTCCCTCTGGATGGCATTCCTTCCCTCCAACGTATCAACCAAATCACACAGCTCGGTGTCATGAAAAACAACTGAAAACATTTCTTCACAATGTACTTATTGCGAAATCCTTAATGCTGTAATCAAAATATACATGGCAAGGTACAAATGAATATAAAATCCATCTGATTTCAGTTTGCAATGGATTTCTTAATCATCAATAAAATTTAGTGTAGATGAATTATTTATTTTAAAAATAACTTAATTCTTTTCAACCAGAAGTAATTGCAAGTGAAGACAAGTTCACTATTAAAATACAGCATACCATTAGTGCTGGCAGTACATTCCCTTCTCTAAAGAATTATATTCACTTTGTGAAAGGGAATCACCTTCAGTTACTGCAACAAACCCAGAATGGGCAGGAATGCTGAGCTAGCATAATGTCATTTAACTATTGCTATGACAAATTGGCAAGCAGCAGAAATCAGAGGAATATATTCAGAACAGCCCCCATAATCAATGCAATGTATAGCAAACCAATAAAACATTTTGGTGCCTCTTCTAGGATTCCGCAGTTTATTAATTTACTAATACATTTACACATAAGAAGTTACCCATGTATATAGCTGTCAATTTTTAAATATTTTGAATTAGATTTTCTTATCTCTGTGCAATGTTTATTTGATCTCACTGTTTCCTCTCCGATAACAGTGAAGATATCCTGGACTTGCACAGAGACCTGAATAAGGTCCGCTGCTTTCCAAATCCCCCCTTTCTAAATAGTAATGCTGTTCTTGTCCATTCTTGGCCATTTCTTAGTTCACATAACCATTCTTCTTCAACTGAAGCTTAACCATTTCTCCTGCAACACACACTTTTCCAGTCCTTTTGCTATATCAACCCTTCAGTGAGTTCTTGCTTCTTTTTTTGTTTCTACACACACCACCAACTAATTTTCTTCTATGCATGCAGTTTTGTTACATTCTATTTCTTCTTTCCATAATTCAAAAAAATTTCTAAACTGAACAAATTTCTTGGGCAGCCTCAGCTGGAACTACCTCCCTTGTCTATCACTGAAACACTCTTTCCTGCACACACTTATGGCTGGCCTAAAACATTGCCATCTGCCTCCTCTCTTTTCACATTTATTCACATTTTATTCAGTTCTTATTTCTTAAATGCAGCTAAAACCAAAACAGGATATTTTCAACATGCCAGCCTCTGATTAGACATCATATGGTGATAATAATTGTCCCTGAACAGCAAGTTATTTACCATTATTTGCTGTCCTATGTGTAAAAGCTTGTAAGTGCCCGAGGGTAGAGACCTGTCTTATGTTTCAGTCACACATTATTTACACAAGTTATTATTATTAATTATTTATGTAGTCTTCTCATTTCTTACATTCATCTTTCCATCCATCCACCACTCTAACTATGTAATTTCCCTTGTCAGTGCCTTTGATTGTGACAACCTCTCCTTAAATCCTTGCTGCTACTTAGACTATTTTTTCTTATCCCATCATATTGTCACAACAATAATAACCCTTTTCATTTCAAGGTTTAGGAGAATGAAAATGCAATAAAGAAGAAAATGTGACTAATAATTTGGGAAAGTATGCTGTGTTGATCCTCGAGAGCTGCTTTGTCTCTTAGTAACAGGTAATAGGAATTAAAACAGCAGGGCAAATCACTGGAAGCACAATAATATCAATGATAATGAAAGCTTCGCATAATCCCTTAGAAAAAAAAATGTTATCAAACCAAGATAATATTTTTTCTTTCACCATTTTTTTCCTTGGCATGGCACTATTCATGTCATGCTTGCAAAGTGCTTTCAGGCGAACAAACCCCAAATTTTAACTCGGAGTTTTCACACATCTACTTGAGAACGAGAAGGAGGGATGTGCAGAAGAAGGAAATCCATTTCAGACTAAAGCCTAACCTATCATTGTGTGTGCTTAAATAAACATTAAGAAAGAGAACATTCTATTGAGAAAAAAAAAAAAAAAAAAAGAAACCAAAACAAACAACCCAAAAGTCAGAAAATGATACTATGTTTTGAATTTTTATTGTATTGCTTTACTGTGAGCCAGAAAAGTCATATTCTTGCAATTTTATTAATGTTAACTCCCATTTCTGCAATGTAATGCACACCACACAGCACCAGAACATTTTTAAATAACAATGAAATTCAGTGTGTATTGTATATCATACCACAGGACGCAAATATGGTATGACATACTACATTAGTCTGCCAGGATACCACAATAACTATCAACACGTGTTTTCAACTTTTGATTTAAAAACCACAAGGAGTTACAATTTAAATCCTAACTGGATAAAAAATTACTTTTATATCAGTGCTATCTCCAGGGATAGGCTTATAACTGAAATGCTTGTTTTTTGAACTCTTTGACATTATTTCTCATTGAAATGAGCATGAGAAACAGTTCATCAGAAGCAGAGAGGATAAGAAAAAAAAAAGGATTATAATTTTAAACCTGTCCCAGGAGCCTGACTTATGATTGAGGTAATTTCATAGCCAGCTAGAATTTAACTCTTTGTAGAGTCCAAATAGTAGCTCTCATTCAGCTCACAAAAAAAGGAAGAAAAAACACTAAATATATTTGTTCTCTGATGACATGAACTTTAAAAGAAAAGGCTAGTACTTTCATAAAACAATAGCATGCTTTTTTTCTGTTGTTTTGATTTATTTATGCAAGAAAGTGATTATGACATGGCTATACAATTACACTGCCACACTATTATAGTTTATTCTGCTCTTGCTGTCCCTCCATATTCTCTTCTGCTCTTCCCTCCTAGCTTTCTTCTTTTTCTTTCCTTCCTTTCTGATTCCCTTATTTTGCCTCCCTTATCTCTTTACCATATTTTATAATTGCAAGTAAAAGTCTTATAACACTTAAGAAGCCTTCAGATGGATCGTTGCTAATATAATTACAGTATGGAGAGCATTGTGATGTTTGAATGTAAATTAGAGTGAGTTTTTACAGTTCATTAGAAAGACTTGGGGATTGAATTTAGTTTAATCAAAGCTTGAGTGCTCCCACTATACACAGCACATACCTAGTGGAAGAAAGCGTTAATACAGACTCAGAGATTAAAGACGTATGTCACGCTTTGCATCCATTTAAAGGAGTCCATGCAAGCTGCATCCCAAACCCTAGCACCTAACAGCCTAACGGAGTTGAACAAAAAAAAACTATATGTAATTCATTAATTTCCAAATGAATATACATTACTCTACTGCCTTCTTTCTGCAAGCACTCCTCCCAGAGACAAACATGTACTGGGGCGATGCTTGCCCCTGGTCCTGCTGACTTTTGCTAGGCTACTGACAGAGATGGCAGCAAGTCCTCAGATCTTGCTCCTGTGTCTTTTTCCACTTTATAGGCCCTAAGGTAATTTCCAATGTATTTGGCAGTTTAGTCAGCAGAAGAAAGGCTGCTTGCTTCTGCTGAGTCTCTCCCAGTTTATTTCCCTGTGGTGAGCACTAACACTGTTTCTGGGCATCAGCTTGCCCTGGAGTTAGTGAGAAGAGATCTCAGAGCCAGAGCTTCAGGGAGACCCATCTCCCTGCACCCCCATGTACAGACAGTCACACAGGAAATACATTTCTCACCTGCTCACTGGAAAAGCATGCATTTTCAAGATAATCAACCAAAACACTGAGTGTTGTTCCTCTCAGAAAGCATCTCTCTGGAAATATCCTAGGATCTCTCCTAGGCTGCTGGTTTTCCACTTAGATTTACTTTGTGATACTGTAAAATGTTCAGGGTATTAACCCAGTTGATAAAGACTTGTTTAGTGTTAAAATTTAAATACAATTGTCATGCCACGCTAAACTACTTGCTCTAGAGAAGTCAATTTTCTGATAGTAATTTTTCCTCAAATTATCTTCAGATGTTTAATAGAAGGTCCCAGAGAACATGCAGCAGCTCAGCGTGCTGGGGCTTCCTGGGTCATGTCTACAAAGTACGTTCGGATGGGGAATGGGCAGCTGCCGCAAAGATCACTCTTTAAGGAGACTGCACTACTGCCAAAAGAAGAGGTGCCATGCTTGACCTCATCCTCACCAACAGGGAAGGGCTGGTTGGAAATGTAACGCTCCAGGGCAGCCTTGATTGCAGCGATCATGAGATGGTCGAGTTTGAGATCCTCAGGACAGTGAGAAGAGCGTGCAGCAAGCTCACTGCCCTGGACTTTAAGAGAGCAGACTTTGGCCTCTTCAGGAACCTGCTCAGTAAGGTTCCATGGGACATAGCCCTAGAGGGCAGGGGGGCCCAAGACTGTTGGTTGGTATTCAAGGATAACCTGCTGCAAGCTCAGGAGCGATGCATCCCAACTAGAAGGAAGTTCAGCAGGAGGGCCAGGAGACCTCCTTGGATGGATAAGGAGCTGCTGAGCAAAATTCGAAGGAAAAAAGAGGCTTATAAAAGGTGGAAGCAAGGACAGGCAACCTGGGGAGAACGCAGGGATGTTGTCCGGGAAGCTAGGGACAAGGTTAGGAAAGCTAAGGTCCACTTAGAATTAAACTTGGCTAGGAATGTTAAGGATAACAGGAAGGAATTCTATAGGTACATTGAAAATATAAGACAGACTAGGGACAACATAGGCCCCCTCCGGAAGCTATCGGGAGAACTGGCTACCCCGGATTTGAAGAAGGCTGAGGTTCTTAATGACTTCTTTGCCTCAGTCTTCACCGGAAAATGCTCTGACCACACCACCCAAGTCTTGGAAGGCAGACGCAGGAACAGTGAGAATGAAGACGTCAAGACCACTGTAGGGGAGGATCTGGTTCGAGACCATCTTAGGAACCTGAATGTATACAAGTCCATGGGACCGGATGAAATCCATCCGCGGGTCCTGAAGGAGCTGGCAAATGAAGTTGCTAAGACACTGTCCATCATATTTGAAAAAACATGGCAGTCAGGTGAAGTTCCCTACAACTGGAAAAAGGGAAATATAACCCCATTTTCAAAAAGGGGAAAATGGATGAGTCGGGGAATTACAGACCAGTCAGTCTCACCTCTGTGCCTGGCAAAATCTTGGAGCGGATTCTCCTGGAAGGCATGCTAAGGCACATGAAAAAAGGCAAGGTGGTTGGCTACAGCCAGCATGGCTTCACTAAGGGGAAATCCTGCCTGACCAATTTGATGACCTTCTATGATGGGGCTATGGAACTGATGGGCAGGGGTAGAGTACTTGATATCATCTACCTGGACTTGAGCAAAGTGTTCGACATTGTCCCACACGACATCCTTGTCTCTAAGCTGAAGAGACATCAATTTGATAGGTGGACCACTCGGTGGATAAAGAACTGGCTGGATGGCCGCATGCAAAGAGTTGTGGGCAATAGCTCAATGTCCATCTGCAGACCAGTAACGAGTTTTGTCCCTCGGGGATCGGTGTTGGGACCGGTCTTGTTCAACATCTTTGTCAGTGACATGGACAGTGGGATTGAGCGTGCCCTCAGCAAGTTTGCCGATGACACCCAGCTGTGTGGTTCAGTTGATACGTTGGAGGGAAGGAATGCCATCCAGAGGGACCTTGACACACTTGTGAGGTGGGCTGATGCCAACATGATGAAGTTTAACCATGCCAAGTGCAAGGTCCTACGTGTGGGTCAGAGCAATCCCAGGCACAGCTACAGGTTGGGCAGGGAAGAGATTCAGAGCAGCCCTGTAGAGAAGGACTTGGGGGTGTTGGTCGATGAGAAAATGAAAATGAGTCAACAGTGTGCGCTCACAGCCCAGAAAGCCAACCGTATCCTGGGCTGCATCAAAAGGAGAGTGACCAGCAGGTCAAAGGAGCTGATCCTGCCCCTCTACTCTGCTCTTGTGAGACCTCACTTGGAGTACTGTGTGCAGTTCTGGTGTCCTCAAAAGAAGAAGGACATGGAACTGCTGGAACAAGTCCAGAGGAGGGCCACGAGGATGATCAGGGGACTGGAGCACCTCCCGTATGAAGATAGGCTGAGAAAATTGGGGCTGTTCAACCTGCAGAAGAGAAGGCTGCGTGGAGACCTCATAGCAGCCTTCCAATATCTGAAGGGGCCTAGAGGGATGCTGGGGAGGGACCCTTCATGAGGGACTGTAGTGAGAGGACAAGGAGTAACGGGTTCAAACTTAAACAGGGGAAGTTTAGATTGGATATGAGGAAGAAATTCTTTACTGTGAGGGTGGTGAGGCACTGGAATGGGTTGCCCAGGGAAGCTGTGAATGCTCCATCCTTGGTGGTGTTCAAGGCGGGGTTGGACAGAGCCTTGGGTGGCATGGTTTAGCATGAGGTGCCCCTGCCCATGCCAGGGGTGTTGGAACTAGATGATCTTAAGGTCCTTTCCAAGCCTAACTCTTCTATGATTCTATATATAGTTCATGGTGCACAAGTGAGTGCCCATATGCGCCTTGCAAGAATAAACTGAAGAGTTTGCATTTTAATTTTAAGAGGTACAAGCTATAGGAGGGATGGTTGCTGTTAAGAAGGCATAAGGTACTGAAGAGTGAGAATGATGCCACCCTACATGACATGCCATATTGGGGGTCTGAGCCATGAACAGCCTGAAGCCGTAGCAAGAATAAGGCAGTGGTGTTTATCATCTGCACAAAGTGGGACGGGTTTCAGTGCCTGAAAAGCCCTGGTGTGGATTTGCGTGTTAAGCTTTACTGCCCCAAGAATATGAGTTCATGATTGCAAAGCTGGCAGATCCTTTAATTACAGGGAAGCAAACAATGTCACTAGGGAACTGCAAATACAGCTTAATTGTTACTTCTTTATTTTGTTGTTAAAGAGACAGCTGACTCAATGGCAAACATGGGCAATGCCTGTGTCTTAAGCAGCAAGATCTGCAATCAGGTTTTTAAAATGTTCCTCATTTGTCTCTCTCATGGGACTTTACATGCAATGTCTTGCCAAATGAATCAAGAAAAAAAATAGGGAAAGTGTGAACACCGGAAAAAGAAACCGCAAAGAATACATTAAAAGTGCTATACAGGGCACAGTTTAATTGAATTGTGATTTGTTGGTCTTGTAAGCACTCTCCAGAAAGGAATGACATGCTAATCAAAAGCTGCCCAACTTCGCCTTATTTTTAGCATGCAAACTTTAAATGAGACAGTTTGGGATTTTGATTTCTGAGGGATACTGGACCACATTCACCCACAGGGCATTTAAATATAAAACCCTATTTATATGCAAATTCTTTAGTATTTCATGTGAAGTGGATTTTCATCAATCGACCATTCTATTCTATAAGTTATTATGCTGGTAAAACATCTTTAGTAATGGTAAAGTGAAGGGACAAATATAATCAGAGCAGCTTGTTTTGGTAGATCCTAGACTTTCTTGGGGCATCCTGTGAGTTATTGAAACGTAGAGCTATAAAGTTAACATATTGCCTTCATAGAACTCAGGAATAGCAGTCCTCAGAAAAGTCCTTCCTTTGAGAGAGAATACTGGGGAAAGTTCAGAATATGGTACTCATAAGCCAAAGAGAAATGAGAGCATGCTTTTTGCTATAGAATCAAATCTCCTTTAATTGCTTTTTCTTTTTTTTTTTTTTTTTTCCTTAGTGAAAACTTGGGCCAAATCCCTAATGTCTATATTGTAACTTGTCCAGTTTTTGTCACACAATACCATCTGCACAACTGTAGAAGAAAATGCTTCACTCTCAGAGCACCTCTGGCAGTAGTGAGGGAGCATCTGCTATTAGAAGATATTCCTTTTGATAGTGGTTTATATGTAAACAGGTGATTTGGGATGGGAGGTAGATGTGCCTTGCTAATTCTGCATATTGCGTAACACAAACAGAGTTTGGGAGGTGATGAAAAGAAGAAGCAATCTCAACAGGAAGGTCAGTGCTTCTGGCCTTTCTTTTGCCCACTGTGAAAAGCCTTAGCAAAATTAAATATATATTTGCAGTGCTTCTTTGAGAGTTTCACCAGGAGACTTTGAGCCCCAGCACAGAGTACCATCATCCACATGGATATTAACACTTCCAAAACTGAAACTCCTCATCTCCAGAAATGAATCTACCATCTCAACTCTCCTTGCAGCTCTCTGGTGTTAAGGATTATTACACAGAACAGCTGGAATCCGCCCTGAATTTTCTCTTCAGAATCAAAAATACATTAATCGTCCTGAAAGACTTTGACTACATTTATTTATTTATTTTATTTTTTAAACTTCCCTTGAGTTTGGAAGGCAACAGAACAGTTATCCCAGCACTGCCTTCTGGAGTTTTGCAATGATCTAGCCAGGTGAGATGAAACTAGCATAATATGATTACCCAAAGGAGACAGAGCAGACTAGGTGATTAAGAGTGTTCAGTGATCACAGATCTCACCCTCATCCTTGGGAGGTTATAGTCATAATATCCAATTGTTTTGAACATGCCTGAAGTAGTTGTTTATTTAGACAAGTTAAATGTAACAGAGCAATTCCCTCTTTTCCTGGAAACAAGTTAGTTTTTCTTTAGATTGTTTATTCCTCCACAGCTGAACTCAGTGACAGTTATTTAGAAATAATCATAGAATCATAGAATAGTTAGGGTTGGAAAGGACCTTAAGATCATCGAGTTCCAACACCCCTCCCATGGGCAGGGACACCTCACACTAAACCATGCCATCCAAGGCTCTGTCCAACCCCGCCTTGAACACCACCAAGGATGGAGAATTCACAGCTTCCCTGGGCAACCCATTCCAGTGCCTCACCACCCTTACAATAAAGAATTTCTTCCTCATATCCAATCTAAACTTCCCCTGTTTAAGTTTGAACCCGTTACTCCTTGTCCTCTCACTACAGTCCCTCATGAAGGGTCCCTCCCCAGCATCCCTAGAGGCCCCCTTCAGGTATTGGAAGGCTGCTATGAGGTCTCCACGCAGCCTTCTCTTCTGCAGGTTGAACAGCCCCAATTTTCTCTGCCTATCTTCATACGGGAGGTGCTCCAGTCCCCTGATCATCTTCGTGGCCCTCCTCTGGACTTGTTCCAGCAGTTCCATGTCCTTTTTATGTTGAGGACACCAGAACTGCACACAATACTCCAAGTAAGGTCTCAACAAGAGCAGAGCAGAGGAGCAGGATCAGCTCCTTTGACCTGCTGGTCACTCTCCTTTTGATGCAGCCCAGAATACGGTTGGCTTTCTGGGCTGCAAGCGCACACTGCCGGCTCATGTTCATTTTTTCATAATTTATTACAGATGGATTGTGCTGGGTTTGGAATATAGAAGTGACCATTTTATACACCATCTGATCTTGTAGAGAGTTTAGTATATATTGATACAGAAAATTGCATCATTTATCTAAGTACAAGTGGCCATTCTGGTAATAATATTGCCTAGAGAATCAGGTATGAATTCAAGCATATTTGTGTGACTTAAATATACATAGATTTCTTTTAAATTTACATAGTCCTTTTAAAAGGTTTGAGAGACCAGGCTCCGCAAATTGAACCTCACTAGATAAAATAGATATTAACATTCCTAGTATGTGTTCCAGATTTCAACTGACCAAGTGAACGAAAAACATCTTTGCTAATTCTTAATAGTGATGAATATGCATTGGAATTCACAGTACTCTTAGTATTTAAACTTTACCTTAGCAGGTTCACAACCGACTGCAACACTCAATGCCCCTTATTACCTGCAAATGGTTCTTAAAATTTGCCTCTAACTTTCATCTATTAAGTAGTTCTCTAATACAAAAATAAATATTTATTCACCAGGCAGACATTACCACCCATTGGACTGGCAGAAACTGTACTTTCTACATTTCATAGAATCATAGAATCATAGAATCATAGAATAGTAAGGGTTGGAAAGGACCTCAAGATCATCGAGTTCCAACCCCCCTGCCATGGGCAGGGACACCTCCCACTAAACCATGCCATCCAAGGCTATGTCCAACCCCACCTTGAACGCCGCCAGGGATGAAGCATTCACAACTTCCCTGGGCAACCCATTCCAGGGCTCCACCACCCTCACAGTAAAGAATTTCTTCCTCAGATCCAATCTAAACCTCCCCTGTTTAAGTTTAAACCCATTACCCCTTGTCCTCTCACCACAGTCCCTAATGAAGAGTCCCTCCCCAGCATCCCTATAGGCCCCCTTCAGGTATTGGAAGGCTGCTATGAGGTCTCCATGCAGCCTTCTCTTCTCCAGGCTGAATAGCCCCAATTTTCTCAGCCTATCTTCATACGGGAGGTGCTCCAGTCCCCTGATCATCCTCGTGGCCCTCCTCTGCACTTGTTCTAACACTTCCATGTCCTTTTTATGTTGAGGACACCAGAACTGCACGCAATACTCCAAGTGAGGTCTCACGAGAGCAGAGTAGAGGGGCAGGATCACCTCCCTCGACCTGCTGGTCACACTCCTTTTGATGCAGCCCAGAATACGGTTGGCCTTCTGGGCTGCAAGTGCACACTGTCGGCTCATGTTCATTTTTTCATCAACCCACACCCACAGGTCCTTCTCCGCAGGGCTGCTCTCAATGTCCTCCCCGCCCAATCTGTAGCTGTGCCTGGCATTGCTCCGACCCAGGTGGAGGACTTTGCATTTAGCATGGTTAAACTTCATCAGGTTGGCATCAGCCCATCTCACAAGCGTGTCAAGGTCCCTCTGGATGGCATTCCTTCCCTCCAATGTATCAACCGAACCACACAGCTTGGTGTCATCAGCAAACTTGCTGAGGGCACCCTCAATCCCACTGTCCATGTCACCCACAAAGATGTTGAACAAGACCGGCCCCAACACCGATCCCTGGGGGACACCACTCGTTACCGGTCTCCAGCTGGACACTGAGCCACTGAGCACTACTCTTTGCGTGCGGCCATCCAGCCAGTTCTTTATCCACCGAGTGGTCCACCTATCAAATTGATGTCTCTCCAACTTAGAGAGAAGGATGTCATGGGAGACAGTGTCAAAGGCTTTACACAAGTCCAGGTAGACGACATCAACCGCTCTGCCCCTGTCCATCAGTTCCGTAGCCCCTTCATAGAAGGTCACCAGATTGGTCAGGCAGGATTTCCCCTTAGTGAAGCCATGCTGGCTGTCACCAACCACCTTGTTGGTTTTCATGTGCCTTAGCATGCCTTCCAGGAGAATCCGCTCCAAGATTTTGCCAGGCACAGAGGTGAGACTGACTGGTCTGTAATTCCCCGACTCATCCATTTTCCCCTTCTTAAAAATGGGGGTTATATTTCCCTTTTTCCAGTCATCGGGAACTTCACCTGACTGCCATGATTTTTCAAATATGATGGACAGTGGCTTAGCAACTTCATTTGCCATTTCAGTGAAGACTACTGTATTTTGATATCTTTTCCCTGTCTTTCAGTTGAATGTATCAATAACAACCATATTCTGATGTATTACTGCTAAGTCAAACAATGTAATTTGTAGAAACATATTCAATAAAGTTCATTAAGATGATAAACCCATGTCACTATTTATAATTTCTGTATATCTGTATTGTATTCATGGATGCATTCATCTTTTCTAACAATACACGTTCTTTGGAAACAGATTTGCAAATGATTTATTTGATGAATGCTATCTTTTTGTTTCTTAATTTTCTATAAATGGTACACAGCTTTTCGTTCACAATTCTCAATCATTCTACTACCCTGAGTGAAGAAATTTCATCCTTTTGATTTCTCCTGATCTTTTTTATTTTTCTACAATCCAGAATTTTACTTTGATCATGATGCAGCAGTGCATTGTGTCCCCATACAAGCTAACATTTATAGCTCTTACTATAAACTGATATTCTAATATAAACTGTGTTACTGATACTAGTTCTCTCCAGCACTCCAGGGAACAGAAAGTTACCTCTTTAACAGACAAAATTCAACCCTAATTAACCTTATGAAATTAATTTAATCTCAGATATTACAGGAATGGTTGAGGCTGAATTTAAACAAATTCAAAGAAATTTTTGTGGTATCTCTTCATCAGACTGAAGATCTGTTAAAATTCTTGAAAGATCTGCTCACCGTATTCATGGGAAGTTCAACTGAATTTCACTCAGTTCTTGCAGGTACTCCATTGTACTATATACAGAAAACTGCAAGCTTGTAAATAAATTGTAATATATACAAAGCAGACTTTCAAAATTCTAATAAAGTTTCTTTATGCTTCTTCTAAGGTGTCATCAGGTAACATCTATTAAAATCATCATGGAAATGGAGTTGGTGAAATATGGACTCACTTTCCCAGTTTGAAATAGTAAAACACTTTGAAATCACACAGATTATTTTCAGATGCTTTGTTATACCTGAAAGAGAAATCCATTTACAGTCAAGCCAAAATAGGTCCATACACAAGTTCTTACAATCTACAGTTTCCTATCAACTAATATCCCAACTGCAGTCAACCAGGTAAGAATCAAAAATCTAGTGCCATCAGCCATGTTCTAAAATTCCTTCTTTCTTGGATATAACTAGCAAAGGTTGTTATTTGGAATTTGCTTCACAAAGGTGTACAGAGACATGACTGGCCATTCACAGTTTTTAAAATATTTCTATCTTAATTTCTAGATTTCCACTTTAGATCCATTTTTAAAGAGCCAAATGAAGAAGATTCTGACACCAACTACACCAGTTTGCCTCTGGAGTGATTTATGCAGGTGAACTGTTACTCCTGACCTTTCTGGAAGGAACCAAAGCTGAAGGTATCCCAATCTTCACTTTAAGCTGACACTTGTATTTTAGAATTATTATTAGTGAATTAGCCATATGCTTCCTTTCAGTAATCAGCCTTATTAACGATAAAAGCTTATCTACTATTCTCAGAAGTAATTACAATATACCCCTGATCTCTACTAAGTCTATTAACAGAATTCTTGTTTTAATTCTTGACCCTTGGGATCAAAACCAA
This sequence comes from Amazona ochrocephala, assembly GCA_039720435.1. Classification (NCBI taxonomy): domain Eukaryota; kingdom Metazoa; phylum Chordata; class Aves; order Psittaciformes; family Psittacidae; genus Amazona; species Amazona ochrocephala. The sequence continues at coordinate 73,675,318 of CM077879.1, forward strand.
AATCAGAGATTAAATGAAGTTAAAAACTTATCAGTAGCCCACTATAATACAAACTAAAATAAAAAGAGCGTCCACAATTATTTTGTATTCAGACATTGCTTTGTATTGTGTTCAAACACTAATCCTTCCATTTACTTTAATAGATTAATACAACAAAAGGGTGACTAATTGCAGAAGGGCACAGTAAGGCTCAGGTTAGTGCTCTTTTGTATTAGAGAAAAATAATATGTTTGAGATGGAGAAATTAAATTTTCTGGAAGAGGTCAGCATAGGAATCAAATGAATCCTTCTGATTCATGCAGAGTCATGCATTAACCACTTGAGATTTTGAAGAAAAAGACGTAAAGCTTTTTTCTCCTGTTCAGATAATTTCCTTTAATAACTAAGACACTATTTTGTCTTCAGAATATCAACTTTCCAAATTAGTTGAGTTCTGAAGGTCCTCCAGAGCACAACATCTATGATTAAACACTTTCTAAAGTTCATTCTACTAGTAAAAGTGGAAATTCCATTATTTTAGCAAGAGCAGGCATGTCAAATTTATCAAGACATGATAAGACAGGATGGAATAGAAGTAAGGAATCTATGTTTGTAAGTTATATTCACAGGGCACAAAAGTTATTACAAACCTCATTATTATGTGGCACAGTAATCAAATGAAAAGTACAGTTATTGCAACTCTTCTTAAGCCTAAATTGTGAAGCATTTCCTTCAAAACATTAAAAGATACCGATCCAGAGGCAGCAGAATCATACAAGCATAACTTCTTTAGCTTAGTTTATTCTTAAGAACAGCCTGTATTGATAACTGACCCTCCTCAGGAGCTCTGGGGGTTGTGGAAATAAAAGCCATGTGCAGCGTTGCATCTTTCCATCCAGGCTGCAGTCTAAAAGGATGGCGGCCACAGAACTCCCTCCACCCAAAAGCAGACTCCAGTAGAACCTGGGAAGAAGCACATGCAGAAGCATCACAGAGAACCCTGTAACATGATTCCTTGAGCCAGGGGTTATTGCCATGGAGAGGACTACCTGTTTTTTACAGTTCTTTAATGGTGCCAAAGCATATCCAGAAGGCAGACCAAAAGCTTAATGTCTGGCTGCTCAAACAGCTAAGTAACTAATTTGTTGCTATTTATGCACTTTCACCACCACCGCTTTTCCAGGTGTACTGATGTGCAGCCGAGGATTGTAAGTCAACAGGTTGCCCCTGCATCTAAGCAGTCTTGCTCCTCAAAGCTGTGGCAGATATATGGTAAATTACCCCCAGTGAGCTGGAAACAGCTACTGCTATTGATCTATGGAACTAGTTACTGCAAAGGAACACAACTGATGCATGTGTGCCGCATATGGGAAATGAAATCTTAGTATGGAAGAACAGCATGTGTGTGGTTTTATTAAATTTATGCCTAATTCCTCAGTTTTGCTTCTTCAAGGAAAAAAAAAAATGTTACTTTTATATTTGTAAAAAGGATTTCTGTTTTTGATATCAAAAATTCCTGCAAAATAGAAATTCCATGCTTTGAACGGCTATGTAAGGCAATTATATCCAAAGTGAAGCCATAAAATTAGAATAAAATACAAATTATTCTACAGCATTATCAAATTGCCTGAATTACCCAAATGCCTCATGATTTTGGGCACAATTAATTTACTAATAGGAAAGAAGTTGAATAACAGCATGCTTCAGATCACAAGTTGAACAACATTGTCTTACTCAGGCTAATACATTGTGGCAGCTCCTGCTTAGAATATGTTACTTAAGATCTGAAAGTTTTGATCATAACATTGTGTTTTCCAGAGCTTCCAAACAAATAAAATAATAATAATAGAAGAGAATGAGTAAAGGTCTAGAAGTTAATATTTCAGAACAACTGAAAATATTTCTCAGTTAATTTAAACATTTGTCTCTATGTATCTTTGACATTTGGAGCCAGAGGAAGGGGTGTTAAGAAGTAATTGCATTCGCTGCCTTCCAGATATCTTTTATTGGATCTCAAGTGGATCTGAATTCAAGAAATTGCTCTGCATGTTTGTGCGCATAGGAAAAATATTTCTTTTGACATTTTGTTCTCTGGTAGCATTTTTATGCTTATGCGTATATAAATAAATTCTTTGAAAAGCAAACTCCTTCAGTACACATTAACGAAAAGGGAATGAGGAGTCAGCTCTTATAATTCTCTGTTTATAGGAGGAAACATCACAGATGAGGGTCTTTAACATATCTAACCTTTTTTAAAAGATTTATTTTAACCAATGGGATTTTTTTTACCTGGATCACTGTTGTGTAAAGATTAGGCTAATTGCAAAAATCACCAAAAAAAGTGCAAGCACTTCAAGACACAATCCAACAACCATACAATCAATAGGCAATGGATAAAGCCCCTTATAACCATTATACAGATGGAGTAATGAATGGAAACCAGACTTTTACCAAACTTGTACGCTAGCTCTAATAAACAGGATTTTAAATGATACACCACAGAGCCCAAGGGCCTTTCTTACTGGGATTGTAATGGACCAGCACCTTCTGGTGTAAACCATCACCTGGCCTAAACTTATTTTCAGTGTATTAATGTAAGTATATTCCTCTCTTTCCTAAACACTTACAATAAAGTTTTTACTTATTTCTTACTTTACAAGATTAATTAGTAATTTCAAAATTTCTCAGATATCCATAATTGCACATTTTTAGCTATTGTCTAGTCCATTTTTTGTTGATTTTATGTACTAAAGCACCATTTCAGACATGTAATAGGAATCCTCCATTTCTCTGCAAAGCAAACCCAAAATACATCACAGAAAATGAAAATAGAGAATGAAAGTTAAATCTACAATTTGTTACATTTCAAATGGAGGAACAGCCAGAGTAAGTATGGAGATTGCAGCAGGAAAAAGTGACTTAGTCTAGTAATCTGTAATTGGATTCTGTTTAAGGAACTGTCTCATAAATAAAACAAACGTAACCAAGATCCAAACATATTTTTCTAACAAATTTTGACAGACTCAGCTATCTCCTGAGGGTGCACCAGTGGGCCGGCCCCAAGGAGACAAATATGCAGTGAAGGCCGCTCCTGACAAATTCATCCCACTTTGCCTGGAAAAGGCATCTGCAGAGCAACTCCTGTACTTCTCACCATAAGAGCCTATTCTTGTGTGGTGCCTCTTCTTTTGCATGAGCATCATTGGCTGTGCTGACGAAGGGACTCCCACTGTGGGGCAGTGGGAGTGAGGCTGCTCTTTTTGCAGACAGTTTTGAAGATCTCTGAGCTCTCCAAGGAGCTAGTCTGGAGCCACACACCCTCTCTGGTGCCCTCCCTTCATGGGCCACTGGCTCTCACCATACCTTCTCGGCACAGCTCCAAGTGCTTCCATCAGCAAATAGAATATGGCTAGACAGAAGAAAAAAAAATATCAAAAGCTATCAAACAGAAAGATGTCACTGGAAGTTCTTGAAGCACAGGTCAGAGGAAGACGAGAAGACTGCACTGGACAAACATGGCTTTTTAGTTCCTGTCCTCTGCCCATGTTCCAAATTAGTGGGACCAACACAGCTGTTCATATGCATTCACCCAAGTCTTGGACTCATGTTGCTGAAGCTGCACTCTCTAGCTGGGAACATGGGACAACAAAAATCCCAAGTCCTGCCAAGAGCAGTGACAGACATTCAAAAGTAAATGCCAGCAACAATGCAGCCTGGCGAGTGGATAGGTCCATGCTGTGCCTGTGGTAAGTCAGACAGGAGACAAGCCAAACACTGCCTCAGTATGTACCTCTGATGTGGTCATTAATATTTGCTATAAAAAATACTGATGACTTCAATTTGTCCCCATGTGGACAAGACTAGATGCCATATTCCACAGAGCAACTTACAGAGTTGTTATTCTAGTCGTGATTAAAAAAATTCCATTTGTCGTCTTCCATACTAGTGCAAATACATGACACCTAGCATTATATGTCTGAATATTGTTATATTATACTGTAAAATAGCAGATGTTGATGGAATACCCTGGCAGCTTTTAGGCTGAAGTCAGTTTCATTATATTTGCAAAAGGCAAATACAGATATATCATTGTACTTTACAATAATGTCATATTCCTGACACTATAGTATAAGTTGATTTGGTGTTTCCATTAGAAATCTCATTTTCAGAGGCTTATGACTCATCCATCTGAGGTTTTCAGGATGCGATTTACCATACGGACCTCAGTCTACTTATAATTCCTCCTCTAAAAAATTGGTCAGTGTTGGTTATCTGTACATTTTAAATCCCAAGAGCTCAAACGAACTGTCTTTTTCATGCCCTTTCATTTTTTTAACATTATCAAGTATTTGTGTCCTTCTGTACAACTATAAAAGCAATTAAGATATTCAAGTTAAAACATCATTGCTTCCACATGTATGACATTCCATGTGTTTATTCCATGTTGAGAGCCTACTTGGGAAAAACTGTAAAAATTCTTTAAGAATGAAACAAGCAACTACCACAATTTTGTCAGTGATTTTCAAAGTACTATTTGAAAATCTATGTTTAATATATAAATATATTGAGCATTGTATCTAATGTTTAATAAATGCCACCATATTTCACCCTAGGGTTGCTGTCACACATGCAGATGCATGCAGTTGACATTCAGCCATTCTCCGTAGCATCATCAAGAGGTTCTTATCTTTTACGCTACCACAAGCATCACACCACTGAAGGTCTGAATGAGTATATTTGCAATTTTTAAGCCTGTACAAGCAAATCCACTGAAGATTTATACAGGTTTTGTATTCACTATAAAACATCATTTATCGAACTCTAGTCGCAGATTGCATTTTCCGAGTTATATATGTTTGTAAGCTCGAAGTTTAACAAATCATGGTACTAATAGCTTCACAAGGTTGTCATGAAAAGCTTAGAACTGGTTATTCTTTTTTAAATGCCTTCAGGTTTTTATCTGAGCTATACAGAAAGGCTGTTAGGAATGTTAAAAAAAATCATTTCAGCTATTACATATATCAGGAATATACGCCTATTTCCAAAATATGACTTAGACATAAAATGCTGGCTATTGTAACATATGTCTTTCCAGCATCCAGCACCCAGAGTGGAAATCAGAATCCCAGCAACTGGAGAATGGGTCATACCTAAATCACAACTTGTTGAGCAAACAGATAGCAACCTGCATAACATGAGAATACTCTCCAAGGAAAACTTGAAAGGTAATCAGTAGGGGAATTTTGATAACTTATATTCCATCTTTTTTAGATTTAAAAATCAACTGGAAATATCTGCTTCGGCTATTCACAAGGTTATGCACTTAACAGAGGAAGGATGCCTAAATATTACGGTCCACTACAAACAGCACTTATCAGACAAAAGATAGATGCTTCATTTTTTCAAAGTATCATTTTTCATCTTCCATAGGAATGTCTTATTAACAGTCTATACTATGTATGAAGTGTTGAAGCTCTTCCAATTTTCTAGAAATTATTTAATAATTCATAATTTTACTTGGCTGGGAGATTTTAACATTAAGAACTGAAGTGTTTCACCATGATCCTGCTCTTGAACTTTGGTACCACCATCACTCCTTCAGAGAAAATGTCTCTGAACATTCTGTCTAGCCTGCCTTTTATAACAAAATGACTAGATCTGTGGATGAGGGGATAGCAGTAGATTTCTACTGCTACCTTCATTTCAACAAAGCTTTTGAGAAAACACCCCAAAGCATCTTTGCATGGACACAATGGCCTACATTGTTAGACTACTCAAAAGTTAAAAACTCCCATTTTATTATCAGACACAGGGTAACACGTAAAGGTTTTCTATAGCAATCTATATTATTTCATAACTGGGCCAAAATTATTATTTTTGACTCCACCTAGAACTCAGTTAAGGAACACTGAAAAGATAAATAATGTGTGTTCATTTTAGCATACTCAGAAAGAATAAATGCATGACCTATACTTATTCACATGATGTAAGGTTCTTTTTAACTATGTAGAAAGTAAAGTGATGTAGGGGGGAAAAAACAATAGTGAAAATAGTATCCTTCCACTATGTCATCTATTCTCTGTGCAGCTGGAGAACAAGCTGCTCTCCATAACATAACATATATCTCTTCAAAACAAGGTGTTTAAGCATGCTACCCAGGCCTTCTTATCACAAGGGTATTACCAGTTTCACTTACTTGATTTCACATCAGACAGCAGGTAAATGAGGTAAGATAAAAATAGAAAAAGCTCTTCACTTTTAGTATAACCACTCTGTCACAGATTGCCCTATAATCCAATAGTGAAGGTTATAACATCTTTAACTAATTACAAAATGTGAACACACAGTGCAGAGCCATTTGCTCTCTTGATAAGATTTTGCAGGTAGGAATCTGTCTAGTAATTAATTAGCAAAATGCTTGAAGTACAAAGAAAGAAACAGGAAACCACAACTTCAAGAGGATTGCCTGGTTCAAGTTAGCAGTACCTACATCAATGTGCCTTAAAGAACAGTGAGCCAATTAATGTTTTATCATCTTCAGTTTACTTTGCCGTAACTGTCTATCCTATGCTAATAGAAGCATACAGAAATATAACAAAGCAGAATGAATGTTCTCATTGCCCCAGTTTCTCAGGTTTTCTGTTGTATATGCTCTGCTACAGATAAAACGTAAAACCTGACCCCAGTCAGAAGAGGACGGTCTCATTCGCCATCAGGTTGAAGTGGGTTGCCTGTGTCTGCACACCACTGTACCACACTGCTGAGTTACCACGATACTTCCCACTCATTTCACTTCTAAAATGAGTGGGAAGTATCATGTCTTCTCCTGCAACATGTTCTCATAGTTAGAAAAAAAAAAAAAAAGGGAAATGCCTCCAGTAATATATTTGCTTAACTCCTGCAAGCATTGAGCTAGGCTGTTTATAAAATCAAGGAACGTAAAAGGAAATTATGAAGCAGTTCTTAACTGCTCTCCAAAGCACTTTTTAGTGTGTCATTTCTTTTCAGATGATACTGTTGACCACAGTAGCAAAATCACATTTCCAAATAATATACTACATTACAGATTTTTATTGAATAACCCCTCTTCAGAATTGTAAGTAGAATGGTGACAAAATAGTGCATGTTTAGTGGTAGCAACATGACTTAAAACATTGATAAAAGTGTGGAAGGCTAGTGGCAGAGAGTGTAATAAAACATTTTATATTCGTTCTTTCACATATTAATCTTGGGGATTTATTGAAGGCTTAGAAATCTTAACATAGAAAAATAATAGGGAAGCAGTGGCTGGTGCTTTTCCTAGTCAGAGATTAATGGTACTCTGTACTTGGACTTTTTAACTCTGCTCTTTCTTGAGAAACTGAGAAAACCCTACAGGTTAGACGCGCACACACACACACACACACATACACACACACACACACACACACACACACAAATTATGATCCTACCTATCCACAGCATCAGAAAACAAAAATAGGCAAATGGTTCAATAATACAAGGCCACAATAAAATTAATCGCAAAAACTCATATACGGAATTAGAATCTGGAACAAATCTGACTGGCATGAAGCTATTTCTACTGCCCATTGGTCAGGTCTTAATAATTTAGATATACTTAAAGATAATTAGGATTTTAGTTACCAAGAGAGAAACCAGGGCCCAGCTGGTTTTCTTATCAAAATGCACTTGTGACAAAGGCTTTTGTTTCCTTTGCATTTGAAATTAAAATGCTATAGAGTTACCTCAGTGCCAATTAACTGAGAAGGATTTTATTTATGTATGCATTTGGTTGTAAGAGAATTCAGATTTACTGCTTTGCTCCTTCTCAGTTTTCACATGTGAAAACTTGAAAACAATGGAAGATTTCTACATTCTCCAGCATGTAAAGAAAAACATATTTTAGTGAGCTTGATGTCTTCATAAATATAGTATTGTTCTTGTCTCCCTTTCTACTTTATGTAAAGTATTTCAGAATTAAAGAGACTTTTTTTTTTTTAACAAAAATGGAAGAATACAATTTTCCTTTCACATTTAACATATTAGCAATGGGCAGTGAAATATTAGCTACTGAAATAAGAATGGGAACATTCACATTTGACAAGGACTCCTTCCCATCTTAGTCCTATGTCCTTAAACACAGTTTCATTGGGAGCAAATGGAGGTTACAACCCTTACTTCCCACGTAATAAATTCTTGCAGAAGTATGTTATGCACCCTATGAAAATATAAATAAAAAATCAATCTAAAAGACTAAACAACTGACCCCATTTAGTGATCAAAACTTTTAAGCCCACATTTACAATAGTGGACTTAAATATATTTTGAATCACATTACTTTTCTGAACTTAAAAACCAAAACAACCCATGCAAAGTGCCAATAGGGATGCTGGGGAGGGACTCTTCATTAGGGATTGTGGTGAGAGGACAAGGGGTAATGGGTTTAAACTTAAACAGGGGAAGTTTAGATTGGATATGAGGAAGAAATTCTTTACTGTGAGGGTGGTGAGGCCCTGGAATGGGTTGCCCAGGGAGGTTGTGGATGCTTCATCCCTGGTCGCGTTCAAGGTGGGGCTGGACATAGCCTTGGATGGCATGGTTTAGTGGGAGGTGTCCCTGCCCATGGCAGGGGGGTTGGAACTCGATGATCTTAAGGTCCTTTCTAACCCTAGCTATTCTATGACTCTATGATTCTATGTTTAGATCCAATGAAAGGCAAAAAATATCATTTCTCTTTTCACTAATGAGTAGATTAAACACATCCAAAGAACTAAACCTGATCACTTCCACAGCTGCTTCTTCGTGAAGGAAAGCCATAAAGTACATTGAATTATAAAGTCCTATGCTCCACTAAGAAAAATGATCACAACCCAAAGTCCCACTATCGGAATTCACTTTGCAACAGCAGCACTTAGAAATGCAAGGGACACAAATTGCCTTGAGATCATACCTTCTCATATCTTCTCATTAAAGACTACTGGTATTCCATTTAGGTTTTGTGCAATGCTATTACATTGCTATTATTCACCATATTGAGAAACCTAATTGTTTTTCAGGTTATTTCCAAGTCTGTGCTCATTCACCTCTAAACTTCTCATGTCGACTCATGTCATGTACTCATTTAGTCTAAATTATTTTAAGTCAATTAAAAGACATTTCCAGTCTTAGATCCTTGCCTGAAATCAGGCTATATCTCACCTTGTCTAAGCCCTAGACAAATTGTCTTGCCCTTAATGCCAGAATTTTTTAGATTAAAATAAAATATCATACAGTAATTAACTAATGTGGGATAGAAATTATTACATTCAACTTTAAAATCCTTTCCCTGGCCTCAGTATTTCTGGGGTTGAACAGAGTATTCCAGTGTACTAATGATACCGATATTGGGTTTCCTTCAGACAGTGATCTGGAGTTATTCTGCGTCTGGATTACTTCATTCTCTAACCACATGGAAGGAAAGGAAATATATATATATATACACACAGAAGATATACATGATCTATTAGTTCTTTCTCAGCACTACCACTTAATGTTTATGCTGCGAGCCATTTTTTTTCAGCACCGGATATCACTTGTGAGTTACATCTGTACTTCAGACTCCACTTGCTAAGCTAAAATCTTGTGAAGTTGCCTCATTATACTTTACCTTATCACACATCCCATCTCTCAGATACTAAAAGGCAGCTCCTGATAAATTTGTCTCAAAAAGAAAGCTTTCTGTTTTCAAGAAAGATTCGGATCCCCAGACTTCAAATATTCTCCGAAGCGCATGGCAGAGAGGAAGATGAAAAACTATCAGGGCTCCAAGTGAGTGCTTTTCCTGATGAATGAACAAGGAAGAGCAGAACTACCTATTCATCTTTCTTAACCAGCTGCTTCTACACTGTGCACTCCCATCCTACTTTATCTGGATATTAAGAACTATCTTCTCTCAACCTGATGAAACAATACTTTTTTCTAAGAAGGAAATCTGCACCACAGAAGTTCTTCCATTAAAGAATATCAAAACACATGAAGTAAATTAAAAACATTACATCTACAGATTGTTTATACCCAGTAAGAAGGTTGTATCAACAGCGCACAATCGCATTAATATTGAGTTTTCCACATGAGACACCTTCTAAACTTATTCTGGTTTAGGAGATCGAGTAAGATTGTAGCCCATGACTTCATATTTGTGCATTCCCTAGAGCTACATAAACAATATTAGAGAGAATCCAATTTCCATCTAAGAAGGCTATGTGCAGCCATTGCTAAATACTGACGTTTCGACATTTACACACAGACTAAATTAACCTGATAATGTTACTACATTGGCATTACAATTTATGCTTTATAAATATGGTTTTGTGCTTCCTGTGTCTTCACAATAATTTTGAAAACAATTTCTATACTGTGTAATACTTGATTCATTCTATTAAGGAACATTGATATAAATTATATTATTTTAGCTCTTTTATAATTCACAGTTCTTTGCAGAGTGACTAAAGATCATATGGATAAATAATGATCAGTCATTCATTCTAGGAAAAAAATCTTGTTTCTTAGGCACATTAAGCTTAAATTCAGTAGCTAGGTTTCACTGCTGATTAATGCGTGCAGTTCTGGTGTCCTCAACATAAAAAGGACATGGAAGTGTTAGAACAAGTCCAAAGGAGGGCCACGAAAATGATCAGGGGACTGGAGCACCTCTCGTATGAAGATAGGCTCAGAAAGTTGGGGCTGTTCAGCCTGAAGAAGAGAAGGCTGCGTGGAGACCTCATAGCAGCCTTCCAATACCTGAAGGGGGCCTACAGGGATGCTGGGGAGGGACTCTTCATGAGGGACTGTGGTGAGAGGACAAGGGGTAATGGGTTTAAATTTAAACGGGAAGTTTAGATTGGATCTGAGGAAGAAATTCTTTACTGTGAGGGTGGTGGGGCCCTGGAATGGGTTGCCCAGGGAAGTTGTGAATGCTTCATCCCTGGTCGCGTTCAAGGTGGGGTTGGACATAGCCTTGGATGGCATGGTTTAGTGGGAGGTGTCCCTGCCCATGGCGGGGGGGTTGGAACTCGATGATCTTGAGGTCCTTTCCAGCCCTTACTATTCTGTGATTCTGTGATTAAAGTAAGAACTACTTTGCAGTAACTGGCACTCCGTGAAATGAAAGCATAACTGAAGGAAAGACTTATTTCTCTAGTTATTTTTTGTACTTTCACAAGACATCCCTTTTGCTTAAAGACTGGAAATAATTTCAAGTCTTTAATAATGATTAATAAAGTGATAACATGGGATGAATCCCACTTATGCAATAATATATTACACATTAATGGATTTGTCATCCTCATTCTTCTACTTGAAGACCATGTTTTTGAGAGTTACCAACTCATGATGCTTCAGAAAAGACATGTCAAACTTCTCTGTAAGGAAATTGTAAATAACTTGCCCCTTCTCCTGTCTCACTGAAATGTTTTGAAATTTATGCTTTAAGATATACATAGAGGTGATAACAAGTGCATATTCTTCTGGCTTTTGGATCAAAGTGTCCAGGCACATAGCAGACTGAGAGTCTTGAAGGCCTGAGTCTGATTCCAGGCAATTTCATCGCCCCAGATTATAGAATCATAGAATAGTTAGGGTTGGAAAGGACCTCAAGATCATCGAGTTCCAACCCCCCTGCCATGGGCAGGGACACCTCCCACTAAACCATGCCATCCAAGGCTATGTCCAACCCCACCTTGAACGCGACCAGGGATGAAGCATTCACAACTTCCCTGGGCAACCCATTCCAGGGCCTCACCACCCTTACAGTAAAGAATTTCTTCCTAATATCCAATTTAAACTTCCCCTGTTTAAATTTAAACCCATTACCCCTGGTCCTCTCACCACAGTCCCCAGTGAAGAGTCCCTCCCCAGCATCCCTATAGGCCCCCTTCAGGTATTGGAAGGCTGCTATGAGGTCTCCACGCAGCCTTCTCTTCTCCAGGCTGAACAGCCCCAATTTTCTCAGCCTATCTTCATACGGGAGGTGCTCCAGTCCCCTGATCATCCTCGTGGCCCTCCTCTGCACTTGTTCTAACAGTTCCATGTCCTTTTTATGTTGAGGACACCAGAACTGCACACAATACTCCAAGTGAGGTCTCACAAGAGCAGAGTAAAGGGGCAGGATCACCTCCCTCGACCTGCTGGTCACGCTCCTTTTGATGCAGCCCACGATACGGTTGGCTTTCTGGGCTGCAAGCGCACACTGCCGCCTCATGTTCACTTTTTCATCAACCCACACCCCCAAGTCCTTCTCCACAGGGCTGCTCTCAATCTCCTCCCCACCCAACCTGTAGCTGTGCCTGGCATTGCTCCGACCCAGGTGGAGGACCTTGCACTTGGCATGGTTAAACTTCATCAGGTTGGCATCAGCCCATCTCACAAGTGTGTCAAGGTCCCTCTGGATGGCATTCCTTCCCTCCAATGTATCAACCGAACCACACAGCTTGGTGTCATCAACAAACTTGCTGAGGGCGCCCTCAATCCCACTGTCCATGTCACCCACAAAGATGTTGATCTGATAACATTAATAGTTTACCCACATTAACAATTTTTCATTTGAAATCCCTAAATGAGATACTTTCCATTCATTGGTGGCCTTTATCTTATTAAGCTTTCCTCAGACTAAGAAACAAAAGAATTCCTCAGTTCTCTCAGTTTTACATAAAATCCAAATGGTACACTGAACAAGAGACTCAGGGTTTACTCTTCCTTTCTCTTATGGCTCAGAAAGATGATTACCAATTTAATTCCTGTGATGTAGCCAAAGGTGACAAGAAATAGTTGGTAACAAGGGAATATTAGTTGTCAGTGTAGCTTTCTGTTAGGGAATGTACACCTTAAGTTGTTCAAAGCAGAATGATTTAAAATTCACTCCGCTACCTTTAACTGTCTGTAAAATTCAGAAAGAGAAAGCTTTCAAACAGACCAAACACTGAAATTGAGGCTATAACTATAATGAAGCATTCAATGGTATTTTACTGTAAACAAAAACAATGCAGCAATGAAATGAAACACTGAAGCTGAAACGACAATTACTTGGTCAAAAAACAGCATGCAATTTTGCATTCTTAATTTCAAGACAAACATAGGAAATCAGTAAGAAAAAGGAAGCTTTACTAATTTTCCTTTAATACACTGTGATTGAACCTCAGCCATCCTATTCTTCAGGGGTAATCTCATCTTACTGGTCCAGAGAGAAAGATTACCAAATTTCCACAAGGTTTGTGGGCCTATACTGACAGAATTGGATTTCTGCTCTTTTCTATTACCCAAACTTACTCTTTTTATATTATTTTTTCCTCCTTCTCTGCCTTCTTTTTCGAGACAATCAGGTTTAGCCAGTAAAGAACCATTTTTTGCATTGCTGATGTGAATCTGTCACTGAAGCTAAAAATCAACACCTGAAGCACCTTGATGCTCCTGTGAGTTTGTCAGATCTTTGACTTGTCTTGTAACAGTACCTCTTATGCTTCTGCTTCAGTATCAGGCTTCTGTTTCAGTAACAGGCTATTGGCATGAGTCTGGACACAGAAGCTGCGTATCCTCCAGGTCACTCCTCAGTCTTCTTACCCACATTCAAATCCTTTGGTTTGTTACATTTTCAAGAAAGCAAAAGTGGACTCGAACAACAGCAGCAGTAACATCATCTCTAGCACATCAACTGTCTCAGCTCCACCACTTTTACCTGCACATGACAGTGAACACCATCTGCAATCAGGACCGCTATTACAATGGAAATATCACTTAAAGCTCTACATTTTGGAGAGTTTGTTTTGGTTTCTCTTTCCTCCTCTTCCAATGCTAACAAAAGGTGCGGTTGGTGACCTCAGGCAACAGCAAACACCCATCCAGCCTCTCTCTCACTTGCGCCTCCTGTGGGAGGGGGAGAAAAAGGCAGGCAGGCAAGAAAGTTCACAAAACAAGATAATGACAGTTTAATTCAGAAAACAAAAACTGTGTATGCAAGCAAAGCAAAGCAGAGAAATTAATTTGATGCTTCTCAGTGGCAGGCTGATGTTGACCACATCCAGGAAAGCACAGCCTCAGTGTCTGTAATGGTTATGTGGGAAGACAAACACCATAACCACAAACATCCTCTCTTTCTCTTCCTTTCCTGATATTTTACTGCTGAACACATCATCATATGGTATGGAATATCCCTTCGGTCAATTTGTACCAGCTGTCCCAGCTATGTCCCCACCCAACCTTCTGCTCACTTCCAGCCTATTCTCTGGGTGCAGGGAATGGGGAGAGAACACCTTGTTGACACTGTGCAAGTAGTGTTTAATAGATAAAGCACTGCTGTGTTATCACACTATTTTAGCCACAAATACAAATCACAGAACTATATAGGCTGCTCTGGAAAAAAGTTAACTCCATCTCAGTCAGATCTACTAGGAAAGGTTAATAATCTGTTTAAGTCTGTTAGCTTGCTATGGGAATTAGAAAGTAGAGACTAAAAACTCTGAATCTTCCATAAAACTTTAATGTTCTCCAGTGTCAGAATAAGGCAAACATCTTTGATTCTCTGGTGCTCCTTATTCTGTCAAAATAAACCCCACTACTTTCACACTTCAGATTTCTTGTGCATAGGGCTTTCTTTATTATACGAAACAGGAAGAAGGCAGCCATTGGGACTTCTATTCTATCACCTGTTTACAAAGAAATCACAGACAGCCTTGTAGATACCAGCAACAGCTTCCCCAGCAAATCTCCAAAATAGTAGAAAAACTAATCACCTTCCCAAACTCTTGAAAAAAGTAAACAGGGAAGCAAGTTTTCTAACCTTAAATGTCCTGACATAGAAGCTTGGTAAGGTAATGTCACAAATTCCTTCCAAAAAAACTTCAAAGTTTGGAAACTAAATTGGTTTAACTGTTTAACAAGAAGTTGCGTCTTAAATTTAAGCAGGGAAATTTCCAGGACAAAGTGAGGAAGACCACTTCTCTAGTCATGAAAGCTGTTTACCATCCAACTGTTCATTGGCAAAATCCTTTATTCTGCTGCTGTGATGTTTTACTCTATTCTGCTTCTACCTTGAAGAGCTGACATGATCTTGATGAAGAATCAAGATGTTGGAAAATAATTATGCAGTTTGAATTCCACAGCAGCTTTGTAAGTGTCTGTCACCCATAATAATCTTGATATCCATTAGCTTTTCTCTATTTTTTTTCCCCTCTCTTTTTCTCCTGAGACTCAGCTAAGGAAAGGGATGGATGTCTATTAATAGGAACAAAAGAGCCCTCAGAATGAACTTTTGTAGCTTTTAACAACATTTTTTAAGAAATAGGGTTGATTTAAAAAAAAAAAAAAGAAAAGGAAAAGGACAAACAACTACATTAACAAACTCACTTTGACATAATCAAACTCTACTGATTCATGATTAAATTTTCATATAGATCCTTGGACTCTGTTAAAAGAGTAGGAATCACTTCTGTTCTTTAAGACCACATGTAAGTTCGGCTGCACTGAAGTCTGAAAATCTTTGAAACTGCACAGTAATGAACCCATTAAAGGTTGTTATTTCATTAGTTTGAAAATACAGTATTTGTACATGCCTCTATTTATCCTGAGATTATCAGTAACATCTGCCTGTTTTTTCACACCTTTGTCTCTATTTCTGCAAGCAAATGAATAGTCCATAATTCAGGATAGAACTGGTGATAAAGGAAAACCAGGAAAGCCTCCAAGAAAAGCACAGGACTACAGCTGGGCTACTATAGATCCCTTAGAACAGAGTTTCCAAACTGTCCTCAGGCCTTCTGAACAACACAGGTCACACTTTTCTTTCAAGATTGACAGCTATTTCATTGCTCAGTGTTATACTGCCATCACACCACTTTCTGTAGTACTGTTCTCGTAATGGGACAAAAGGCTTGTTCACATTGCACTATTTTGGGTCTGCCTGACTTGGTTGATTTTTGGTATCCAGCATTAGTGTTTTCATCTGTTATTCCTGCTGCTGTTCTTCGGTAGCATGTTTTGGCTGTGTCCCACAGCCAACTGTCTTTGAAACAAAAAGAACATGCTAATGGGAAGAGCTCCAGTAGGGCTACCAAGCCCGTGTTGCATCTAAAATGAGAAGTATTTCAGAGAGATGTGCAAAGCTTTTAGAAGAAGCTTTTCTTCTGTCCTGTTTCTGGCCTCAGCCATCTTTCTGCCAGTTTCCTGCTTATGCTCACCCTCAGGGCAGCTCTCAGTCTTCCTGGCAGCTGCTTTTTTATGCTACATGTGAAACCTTATATCCCAAATATTAATGGTCAATCAGTCAGCCGCATACTTCACAATGTACACACTGGATTGAAATTAACCTCATTATAAGCATTCAAACTTGTAATTCCCCAGAAAATTTCTGTAGACTGAACTAAAAGCTGACATATTGTTATATCTCTTAATGAAAGTTGGGTATTTTTATTATTGGTTCACTTTATATTTGAAGACTAAAATAACTCTTAGGTATTTTCCATTTGCATCAGTTAACAGCTAATAAATGATCAACTGATGCAATATTTTTCTCTGATATTTCAATCTCTAAAAGTACTAGATTTTTATTATCTTAAAACTGCAGGACTGATCCATGTATTTTCTTCCCATGTGCTATGATCCGCCATTTGCAGTCTTGTCAGCATCTTTATCTTCCTTTGTTCCTGCACTCACTTGGGCTTATATAAAGATACTTTTGTTATTTATATATTGAATGTTTTTTTATGCTTTCAACACTATCAAAATACTCAAGTCATGTAAAACAACTGACCTTTAGAGCTGAGACAATAAGAACAGGCTACAGTTTCTTATGAAAATATTGCTGTTATGAAATATTCAGTAAACTGGAAATGCCAGAGTAAGGAAGCAATATCTTATATTTGAAACGTGATTTAGATTTAGTTATAGAGTTTCTCTTACTTTAAATCAGATTATTTTTCCAATTAATTGTGCAACTAAATGGTTTTAGCCAAAAATTCTTTTAATTACAGCAGTTTCATTCAGAACACCAGCTCATATAATTTTGGTAAACGTGTCTGTACATCCATACTTCACTGTGCATGAAATTCTCTTCCTCTTCAGAAATCATCTCAACTTCAGCCTGGCTCTTACCCACCTACTAGCCCACTAACTCACTGTAAGTATCACTTATATGAATTAAAGATTTGTATTGTAAGATTTCTAAGATATTATTCCTATTGCATGATGGTGTACATGAAGGGTGATCCTTAAGTGTGAAAACCCAAGCAATAAACTCTATTAAATCACACGATATAGAGGTTAAGGTAATTTGGAATTTTAAAGCATTTTAAAACATTTTAGTGCTAGAACTTGCACTGTTGATCAGGCAGCATAGCTGTCATTTTTACTACTTCAGTATTTTAGGGTTTGGTATACTCTGAATTATCTCTTAGGGTCAGATAAAACCAACAAATTTGGCTCTTAGGCAAGAAGCCTTCAATGGAAAAATTCTTGAATATCCATTTATTTGAGCACAACAAAATTCTTGGGGGAAAAAAAACCAACCCAAAAATCAACAGCTTGACTTTCATGACTTCTTAAGTTAAAAAAGTATTCATGTGGCACTGCTGCCACATATAAATTCAATACGGAAATTAAAAGTCTTAAGAGGGAGATAGATAAGGAATTCTTTTTGCTAGGAAAAGATACATTCTCCTACAAAAGAGTTAAGTGTTCATTTTTTCCCACTCTCCACAACTGCCATTTCAGGAAGCCTGTGACAATTTAAAGGATGCCATGTTGGAGCAAATCAATCTTAACATATTTCCTTCTACAGCAATAAAACCCCAACCCCCTAAAAAGCCCATAGGATAAGTACAGCCAGTTTACGATTAGCATCTGATGGCTTCTCAGACTTTCTCAGGACACTGGAAATGTTTCTTTCCTCAAGAAAAGCAATAGAATTAAAGAACTGGGAAAGAAGAAAACCCACAGGAAAACTTGAAAACTGTAACAGTCTTCCAAATCTCATAATCACTCTTCTTTGGTCTTCAATTACTTCTTTACAATTAAAAATCCCCTACAACTCAGAAACATTCTCAACCAGCTTGTTGAGGAGAACTGAAAAGTTTGACAAGTGTAAAAACCTTTAGCAAAGGCATTACTAGGCTTGATTGTGCCTTGAATTCCCAAATTTTGTCACAGAAACTAATCTGATATTAATCTTTGCAAACAAACCACACAAATAAGAAGGGCCTCTTCATTCAGACAAAAAAAAAATAGTCTTTTGATATAGGCTTACCTAAACTTGCTTTAACTTCTGACGTTAAAAGATTCCAGACACATACAAATATAACTGATGCATAAATTTAATCCAATAAAGCTAATCATTGTCTGAGCTGTTTCATATAACTCGTGACACACTTCAATTGTCATATATGTGAAAATTGATTGAAATCCTGACTGTACTTGCCTTCAGAGAGACAGAAATCCTAAATCTTTCAATGCAGATAAACAAATGTTAGGTGTTTTTTTTTTTTTTCCTAGTAAGTAGGGGTTTCATATTAGCAGTGAATTTCTAATCAACGTAATATGATATAATCTCATTTCTTATTCTGAAGCAGAAAAATATGCAATTTCTAGCAACTTCTTCTGAGGGCAAGTACAATTCGTAATGAAAATTAATTTCATATTTCTATTTCCTATCTCCTACAAATAACAAATACTTGTAACACAAGGACAGATGTTTTTAATATATTCTGTTATCAGATTAGAAACACAAGCAAAATGGATGGAACAAAATCCACTGGGATAAAGGACACGATGCATAATGCTACAGTCCTATTAGCATAACAAAAATGTGTAAATTATGTTGGTGCTGAGAAAACTGAGAATACTCCTTAAACAGAATCCAGACAGAAGATATTTCAGAATGTTATGAAACATAATCTTCACATTCTGTTACTAAAACAAGAAATCACTTAGGAGCAAACAGTTGCTCTGAATCAAAACTCATTGGAGAATACGAAGTAGGAAAGTAAGGTGTATCTTTAGAAACTGTCTACCTTAAAAATACATGCTGCAACTTTTGTTTTCTAAGTGTGAAATCAGAGCTCTGAGATTTCTTCAGTCGGACCATTTGCCATTAGAAACAAGCAAACAAAAACAAAACAAAAACATATTTTAAAATTACATTATCGATAGGAAGGAACAAATATATTTTATTACACAAATAATACTGGACTTCCTAATACTATGACTGATAAGAACTGTGAAGATTTGGCAACTGGTTTGGAGGGCAGACAAAGAAAACCCTCACAACAGGCACAAAGTTACACTCATTATACAAGAATACAACTTTGTACACTGTATTAAAATTCATTTTCTAGTGAAGTATCATCTTAATATTGCAATTCAATGAGATTTTTTCCCCCATCAGATTCCATTAGTATGTGGAAGATGCTTGTGTTTCCAAGGCAGAAGTTAATCCAGACAAAACTGGAGACAATCCAAGGTAAACCAGAAATTAATATTGAAGTTGGGTCAGATTTTGGTCTTGAGAATTTTTTTTTCATTTTCAAAGGCTTCTTAAGAGAAGCAGTCAGCACATGAAATTTCTTCCAAATAAAACCTTAAGCACCTTCTTTTAATTACTAAGCTCTTTTTTTGTAAAGGTGAAACACGAGCACCTCAGAAACAGTCTCTCTCACCCTAAAACCAAACACGTAAGAAGTTAGAGCAGTCTACAGGGAAGAATCTGTTTCTTAAGATATTATCTAGATAAAGTACATAATCAGACTCACAATTTCGCAGCAGCTAAAGTTAGTAAAGACTAAATTCACGCTGACTCATAACAAGTACACCATATAATCAATATGTTTAAAATATAAAAATTTCTTATGTTTCAGTTACATTATTCCTTCTTTTGTGAATAGGAAGAGATCAGAGAGGGAAAATGTTTATTCCAAGGCTGTATTTATGAAACAAATGCATCCCCCAGCAGCTTTTGTTTTGCTCAGTACATCAAGCTTATATGAATCAACCTACCATCCCATCTCAGGTGTCTGTTCTGGCCTGAACTACATGCTGATGACATGAACCGA
Organism: Amazona ochrocephala; assembly: GCA_039720435.1. Lineage (NCBI taxonomy): Eukaryota > Metazoa > Chordata > Aves > Psittaciformes > Psittacidae > Amazona > Amazona ochrocephala. The sequence goes on from CM077879.1 coordinate 73,695,366, forward strand.
GGTCATCTCCTGGGCTTCTATTTGCACAGCTTTACTGGAAAAAACCTCCTCACACAGATGAGAGTGATTGTGATTGTGATTTTTTACAGCATGACATCAGACTCTTCTACTTCTTTTGTGAATATCTAGATCTTTCTCCTTAGTTACTACCAACCAAAAGATAAGAACATTCTGTAAAATTTACAATGGACTGGTAGTCCCTGGAGTATGGATTTTAAGATTTATTTTCTAAGTAAATGAGACATATATAATCACAACTGAGTTTCTGTCTCTTCATGCTTCTCTCTTAAAATTACTTTTAAAAGCAGTGACCAAGCTCAACCCAACAAAACACTGGTGAGACTGAGGTTTCAGAGATAAACAGTTCCGGCATATTCTGTGAAAACAAGGGGACAAATAGAGGTTCTACATTAATTCCTTCCAAAGGCTGCAGAATGAATTCAGATTTCTGTGGATGTCAAAAAATCTGAGCTAATCTTACAGTTCCTAGAGATCATAAAGAAACTTAATCCCTCATCAGAAATATACATCTGTCTGGTGTCATCTGTGTCATCCTTATATCCACTTAATAGGGATGGGCTTTCACAGCTCTCCCTAAAGACTGAAGACTACTTACTTGTTAGCAGTAGTGATAACACTGAACATTTCAGCAGAAATACTGAAACACCTCCCTCCACCTGCTGGTCACACTCCTTTTGATGCAGCCCACGATACAATTGGCTTTCTGGGCTGCGAACGCACACTGCTGGCTTATGCTCACTTTCTCATCAACCAACACCCCCAAGTCCTTCTCTGCAGGGCTGCTCTGAATCTCTTCTCTGCCCAACCTATAGCTGTGCCTGGCATTGCTCCGACCCAGGTGTAGGACCTTGCAATTGGCATGGTTAAACATCATCAGATTGGCATCTGCCCACCTCACAAGCATGTCAGGGTCCCTCTGGATGGCATTCCTTCCCTCCACCATATCAACCAAAACACCCAGCTTGGTGTCATCAGCAAACTTGCTGAGGGCACACTCAATCCACTGTCCATGTCACCCACAAAGATGTTGAACAAGACCGGTCCCAACACCGATCCCTGGGGGACAAAACTCGCTACTGGTCTCCAGCTGGACATTGAGCCATTGAGCACTACGCTTTGCGTGAGGCCAGCCAGCCAGTTCTTTATCCACCGAGTGGTCCACCTATCAAATTGATGTCTCTCCAATTTAGAGACAAGGATGTCGTGTGGGACACTGTCGAATGCTTTGCACAAGTCCAGGTAGATGACATCAACTGCTGTACCCCTCTCCATAAGTTCCGTAGCTTCATCATAGAAGGTCATCAAATTGGTCAGGCAGGATTTCTGCTTAGTGAAGCCATGCTGGCTGTCACCAAGCACCTTGTTGGTTTTCATGTGCCTTAGCATGCCTTCCAGGAGAATCCGCTCCAAGATTTTGCCAGGCACAGATGTGAGACTGACAGGTCTGTAGTTCCTCGGCTCATCCATTTTCCCCTTCTTGAAAATGGGGTTATATTTCCCTTTTTCCAGTTGTAGGGAACTTCACCTGACTGCCATGATTTTTCAAATATGATGGACAGCGTCTTAGCAACTTCATTTGCCAGCTCCTTCAGGACCCGCGGATGGATTTCGTCAGGTCCCATGGACTTGCATAAGTTCAGGTTCCTAAGATGGTCTCGAACCAGATTCTCCCCTACAGTGGGCTTGACGTCTTCATTCTCACTGTCCCTGCGTCTGCCTTCCAAGACTTGGGTGGTGTGGTCAGAGCATTTTCCGGTGAAGACTGAGGCAAAGAAGTCATTAAGAAACTCAGCCTTTAAGTCATAAAGAACCTCAGACTCTTCACTGTCTTTCATTTGTATGCTAAAAAACTTGCTTCCAAATACACATAGACTATTCAAATACTTTCACTGCAAAAGAGTCAGAATCTGGACAATGCTTATTTTTCCTGTATTTCAAATAAATGCATATTGAATAAGATAAAATTACTGTGCTGCTCGAGCTAAATGAGATACAAAGAACCAAAGGAATCAAGAGAGAAATACTCTGGGAGAAAAACCGATACATAATTTGAGATCTGTGCCTTTTTTTTTTTTTTTCTGAAGAAACTATTTTATAGGCAATTAACTCAACTGTATGGAAAACTATTTTTAACCCTTAAAAACTGCATTTCATTTACATCTGAATTATAATTGCATAGAAGTAAAGATTTAAGCAAATGGTTAATATTTAATTTAAAAACTTCACCATGAAATTAACAAATACAATTTAATTGCAATTTCTTGCATGATTAATAGGTTAGATTTTCATTCTTAATTCCATCATGCAGTCTGTTAAATACGGCATTTTTTGTTGAATTATTTTAATTTCCTGAGAGATCAAGCTGCTATTGCATGTAGATTGTGTTATCTAACACCTCATATTATTATTTTTAATTTGCATATCTATTTGATTAACGGTTTACTTTGATCAATCTTATACACTAGGAAGTCACATGCTGATAGTCTTTATGCCTTCAAGTAAAACTGCTTGGACTGAGAGAGCATGATGGTGTGATTCAGAATACAGAAGTGTGCTGATGTAAATTTAAGTGCATTGTAAAATCTTAACTACTACTGAAAGCTACCCTGCTTCTAATTTTAACAGTGAAATAAAAGCCACAGACAGATATTCAACCACAGGCACATATATTTGCTAGGTGTATTTCAGAGTGAGAAAGTACTATGGGGATTTAATTGTTAGCTTTATTTTCCATGGATATTTATGTTTAAAGGTGTTATGGTTATGAGCCATATGAACTGCCTGGCAGTCTTTCCTTCAAGATTCATTGCTACACATGCAAAAATTACTAGATGGTGAAGCCTTCACATAAGTCTTGCTTCAGGGAAAGGAATTTTTTGCAGGCCAACAAGATGTGGGAATCAGCCATGAAAATATGCAAATCCCTAGGACCTTGATGGTTTACAGAAGCCACAACTTGCAAGACCAAATGCCCAATCAAGCCCTAAATCTTGTATCCTTGTCACACCTTGCCATGCAGGTCTACTCTATCCCTTTTAAGAATATGAACCAGAGCACTATGCAATTTTTAAAGGAAGGGGACACCACAGTTTTAGAGCGGTACAGAATGTGGTTTGTTTTTTGTCTCTGCTTGCTCCTTTTTGACAGTGTTTGCTTTTTTGTAACACTTTACATTGAATTGCTGCTTTCTCAGTAAACATTTATTGTGATGTGGATAGCTTTATCTGCTGCAGTTGCATAATCCCATCCCTGAATAATAATAGTCAGCTCAGAACTCATCACTGCACATATAAAGTTAAAATATTTTCCTTATATTGCTTCGTTTTATCACCCACTCTGGTTGTTTGTTTTTTTTTTTGTCCCTTTATTATTACTCACAGTCAGTCCTTTTCTTTATTAAACTCATGTAATTTGGCTTTAACAGCAAACTATTTACTCTTACTTGTGTGGGCTTCTAAGGGTAGACACATCGACAGGACTGCTGTTACTGGTGTCATGTTCATAAGTGTGAACCCAGGCCCAGGTAGCGAGCACATCATGCTGGGCACTCCAGTTCTGCAGTTCGGTTTGAATTCATGAGACAGAGCACTAGTGGCACAGGTGCTGTTCAGAGGGGTGAGGCTGGGAATGCACACAAGATCCAATTTCCAACCATTTCTAATAAAAAACAGTGGCATAGAACTAGCAGCATTCAAACTGATTGTCTTTGAGATTCTTTAGCAAGAGGAAGAACTTGCAAATATGTGTAACAGCACTGAGTCATGCCTGTTGCCATACAAGGGTCTACATGCATGCCTTGGATACTTGAGCCAATTATAAGTTTATTTTACAGTACAGCATTATGCACGGCTGTACTTAACCACCTCAGTTTGCTACCATAAAGATTACAAAGTGTTTCCCTCAAAACCACACATGCTGTGGTCCCATCTTCTCAAAGAATTCTCAGTGTTTGTGAATGACAGATGCAAAGCAACAGCTAATCAGGAAATTTTATTTGAATCTTCCAGGCAGAGATATGAGAGCTATACCTTTCACTTCAGGAGAAGCCTGTGCCATACAAGCCACTGGCACCTCATAGAAGAGTTGCAAATTGCTACAAAAGAGGAACAAAAGGCATGTACCTAGAAAAGGTACAAAAGCCGTACTTTCAGTGGAGCTGCACTGTTCACTTTTTCCTCCTGCTTTTACCGATTGTTCAGCTAAAGTCCAACAGCTGTCCATGAAAAGAAGACAGCATAAAAATTCTTTAAAGATGTTATTTTTTATTAATCTAAATATATACGATATGAGTGAATATTTGCCTTTTCTAGGCTCATTCTAAAGTATATACATTTTTTATTCATATTTTAAATTAAGTTATATGCATATGGCCTTGATGGTTTTACTGTAGTGTATTTTAATTAAAATCAGTTTATTGTTTAACAGAAACTTTGTCAGCTCTATGAAAATTTCATAAATCCATTTGCTTACCGAAAAGATTTTAAATATTTATCTTTTTTTCTACAATATCATTCAGTGTCTCATCATTAAATGATTACTTAAGTGATTTAAGACTGAAAACCCATTTTCTAGCAAAATGTCAAATAATATGAACAGAGACTGGTAACAAACAGTGCTAATCCAGACTTACACACTTCAATATAGTGGACACAGTCAAAACAATTCTCTTTTAATTTCACCTTTCATTTACTCAAACCCTTTCCCCATAAACTGACACAATTTCTATCATTGCTGCCAGACACATCAAAGCAGCTGCTCCAGAACCTCTAGGCTAAGGCAATTTCTAAATTTCTTACAAACATCGTAATTATAAGCTGAAAGTGACACTTCATCGGCACAGAGAAAAATGGTAGGTGCGCTGTAAACTTCTAGAGTGGTTTACTATGACAAGTGTGGCTAGTAACTGAATCTGTACTCTCTCTGAAAAACCTAATTTTGAATTATAGACAATTGATACTGTATGTTTATATTGTACATTTACTGAATTACAAAAGCCACACAAAACAACATGTCCTTAAGGCAGAAACTGTGCATGTGGCATCATGACCACCCCTTAATATTACTTCAGTGTTTGATGCCAGTATACTCAAGGTACACAAGCAGTGTGGAACCAATACACATTTTGTGAGTTAAATAAAACTTATAAATTTTATCCAGAAAGCAAAAGCAAGGAAAAGACAGTCAGTATTCTGCCAGACATTTGATAAACACATTGTACTCTATGCTGTGGGCTCTCAACATAGATAAAAATAAATGTGCCAGAGAGATGCTGAATTGAGCTTTGACGTCTGTGGTCCCTTCAGAAGTGCTGAAACTAGACAGTTGGCTTTCATAAAGTATTCACAGAAAATAACTCATCCTAATAATTCAATTTAATTGACTGAATGAATCAACAGCTTCGTTATTTCTGTAAAAAGCTGGTCATGTTTTCTTTTGCATTTCCTCAAATTTAGATTGGTAAACCCAGAGTAATTTATAAACATTTCCACATTCCAGCTGCACCGCCTCTTTCTGGTTACTATTTTCTTACAGCCTGATCCAGGACAAGTACATGTCAGCACAGTTTATGATGGAGTGAGAAAGGCATGCAATAGGAGAAAAAAATGCTACACATTTGCAGTGAAAATGGAAGATGCATGCTTTATGGTACAGACACCATATACATATAGGATACACATTTTTACTTCTATGTTTTGCTTGATGCAGCTGTGAATTACAGTCATCTGCAATAAGCATTAGAAGGTTATAAATGCATAGAATGATATGGCCTTTAGAATAAGCTTTGAAACATTATTGTTCACAGTATGCAATAAGTTTTCCTTTTTTTCTGTTGAAAGACAGAAAAAAAGTTAAATAAAGGTATCCAGGGATTTAGAAACATTTACAGTGTCAGACAATTCACCAGAAAAGGGCTCTACTGTATTACTTTTTTCACCACTGGGGAGATGACATATGCATCGTATTTTTTCCTTGCTAGTATTTTTCACACAAAAGACAGTAATACAGATTTTGGAATTTGCTAGGTATTAGGATAAGGAATCTAATTCTAAATATAACTCTAAGATCTCTTGAAGCTCAGATATGTATTGCACTGGGGGAATTACACTTATTTAGTATAATTAGTTTCAGTTTACTTTCTTTTTTGCACCGAAATTTTCTGCTTTGTTCTTTTCTGTGGCTCAGTCAAGCAGGGCTGATTTTTCTTGGGTTTTTGTTTTGTGTTGGGTTTTTTTTTATTAAAGTTATCCTAACAAAAAAGCTACTTTGGACTTCAACTCTTCATGACAATTAGCCTAAAGCACGTATCAGGAAAAGCTTATGAAGTCCAAGAGTAAAGTCTTGACAATGCAAAATCTTGCATGCTTTTGACACTGGATGTGTGTGTTTTGGCTAAGTGGTGTCAGAATAAAACAACTAGGTAGCAATTGTCACTCTTACAAATGAGCTTCTGTAAAATTCTCCAAAAGGCTGCCGTCATGGGCCTGATAACAGACTCCAGTGTGCAGTCATACATTAGAAAGAGCATGGGATATTGTCTTAAAATGTACAAAATAGTGCAAGTCACATCAAAGTTAAAAAGAGGTACCAGAAGCGATGCAGCACTGTAGGATACAGTAGCCTATCTCCCACTCAACGCTTTCTACATATGTCCTAACCTGAAATAAAATCCTGTGCACGTCAGCTGCTGCAAGCAGTGGTTACATTTGTAGAAAAAAAAAATGGTGTGATAGAATACCCACGTATATCACTCTGTTTCCCCTCTGAGTGGAAAACACTCCTGCAGGCCAAGCTTCAGTCAGATCTTCCAAGACAAGCACTGGTCAGAGGGAGGAATGTACCAGACTCCTTGCTAAATGCCTTACTGAGAAATTATCAAAACCAGTTTAAATCACTGTTTTTAATTATCCCTTAACTAATGACCTAGTTCCATGGAACATGAGTATTTTACAGAGGGCTTTCCCTGTTAACTGAATACACACGACATACCTAACAGAGACAGAAAAGCCCAATAAGAGTTTGAATCATCGGTCATTACATAAAACACTTACTGTAAGTGCAGGATCTGAAAATGATAGAGCCTGGATTAATGAAAGAAATAGAATCACTGGAAGCAATGCTTCCTCAGGACTTGTAATTTCTGTCTAAATAAGCAAACTAAAGACCTGACATTTCTAGCTCCTCAGAGTCCCAAAGTAGCGCTTGCGTTTGTGAATGAGAAGCATTCAGAAGATCGCAGACACTGAAATCTTTCAAGAACCACATGCCAGTGAAGAGTGGCGTGTTTGCACCTTAGACCATATTGAACTTCAACTTTCAGAACTCTTGATCAATATGCAGCCAGGGACACAAAGATAGGTCCATTTGAAGCAGACTGACCAACCACAGTGCTGTGCAGGAAAGGACCAACTTAAGCACAGATTACAGACAGAAAAAGCCCTTTTAGACCTTTGAGGTGAAAATTACCTTCCTGCCTGTATTCATATCTTTTCAGTGTTTTCTGTTGCTGAAATCACTGGAAACTTGAAGCATCTGATTTACTCTGTTGCTTAACAGATGGGGTCTGCTGGCAACTTTCATGGTCTGCGTGCCATTCTCAGCTGTTGTGCCAGAAAAAGGCAATTCCCTTCTCACCTTGTATAGTGCTTTAAATTTGTCTTCCAGGTTTCTCTATTGCTGCTATTAAATAAATAAAATTTATCCCAAAAGTTGTATTAAAAATGTTGATAATTTTACATTACAAATAGTTGTTAAAATAAATATGCAAGACCAAAAAAACTGTTGTTTTGATGCTTTGTATTTGATCATTTGAAAGTTGGAAGAAGGAGGAAAAAGTTCTCAGTTCTTACCCCAACAGATAGAAATTAATTAAAATCTCCTGTGTTTTCAGTAGATAATTTAAACATTTTGTGATAATACTTAAAATGAACAGCTTGGTTTTTTTTTCCTGTGGCTGTATTTTAGTAAGGAGGAGCCAAGCTTGGTAAGTCACTACTACAGAGAGAGCAGTGTGTGCACAGCCCTAATTTTCTGCTTTCACATGGCTGAGTGTCATGGGTTCAGCCCACGACACTGAGATAGTTAACGACCAGCTGTGGGACACATCTCAGATTTAAACAGAGGCCAGAAATTATGCATACTCCTGTGCCTGCTATTTCCAAACTAATTTGCTCCACATCTCATCTGGGATGTTTGGATTATTGTTCAGAGGTACTTGACCACCTTCACTGTCTGTCCTGGCACAGTGGGTGCCTAATGCAGATAGTGCGACTTAAGGCATTGCAACAATCAAGTTGAGGGAATTAATTAAGACGCTCCAGATTTTGCCCTGGGTCTTCAAACTGGCTGTCAGGTTCAACTGAATGTTTAATACAGTTGCTCTTCATTAAGGTAATAAAAACCATTTTGTAAACAAATAACATATCCAGTACACTATAACATGGAAGAAAGGACTTCGGTTCTTCAGACCAGTCTGAGACTAGACTCTAGTCTTAGATTTATAAACAAAGGAAACAAAGTCTTATCTATCATTAGAAGTATTATTATTGTATACTAATAGGATTATCACACCCTTTCAGAGACAAGCTACTACCATACTACCATGCCCACATTATAGCAGAATTTATATAACTGGAGAAAAAAATATATTTAGCCTTTGATTTATGTATCACAACATTCTCCAGCATTTTGCTTTTGCTTATCTAGTTCCTTTATTTAGCAAATTTCCTGTGAGATTCTCTCATCTCCCCTGTTCAAGTTTCAGATCGAGAGAATCAGATCTATCCACTTTACATGTCTTGAGGCCAGACATCTGCCTGAATGGGATGCAAAACATGTTGAAAGATTGTGGCTTGTTGCTCATGACTTGTTTTCTTCTCTCCTCAGATGCCTGTGATGCATTTCATTTAAAGTTATGAGAATGAATTTTAAAGGATGCATCTTACAGACATTAAGTATGCTGCTTCATTTTGACTAAATTCTCCTAGGAATCAGTAAGTGCAAAAAGTCATTGAAAGTACAAGACTGTTTCTCTAAATGAAAGGTCACATAAATGTTCAAAACCTCTCATTTTCAAAAGATAATAAACAGCTATCCTGTGTTGATAGAAGATTATTATAAAGACATAAAATCTTTTTTTGACAGCCTTTAGTTGCAAATAACCTGCTATGGCACATGCAAGACGATGAACAGATGGATAGGTTATGGCTAGATCTTAATAATAACAGATGTCATCTGTGTCACAGCCTTCAGGAAAAGAGTGCTTGTTGCCATTGTCTTTGGATCTTCTGTTACGACTAAATGATTCTTTAGCATATGTGAAAAAAACCCACCATGAGTATTACTGTGTGTTTGGGCTGTTTTGCTTGTTTTTAACCCAAAAATAAAACGGCAATGCTTCCTATTAATTTACCTCAACCTTAATGTGTCTTCTGCTTTGTTTTGTTTTTTTGTTTGTTTGTTTTCGTTTTGTGTGGTTTTTTTTTTGTTTTTTTTTTTTGACATTACACACAAAATACTCTAAAAGGAAACAAGGTGACCTGGATGAAAGAGAAAAAAAAAAATCAGCTCAGAGCAGCCGCAATACCAGTGGCGAGCCGTGCGGCTCTGGGCTTGCTTCCTCTTTTGACCAACTTTGCCTGGCTCTCTGAAAGGAGCGAGAATACTGTCACTCAGAATAATGACATACTCAAACTTGTCTTCAACCAAAATCAGCTCAGCTTAATTTCACATGGAAGGAAAGAATTATTAAGCACTTTAGACAGCTATGCAAATATCCTTTGTTTTACAGTCAAAAAGGCATGATATTTTCAAAGAGACCATACACAAAAATTACCAAGATCAGACTTTAAAAAGCAATTAATATGAAGAACTTCTGTTCATTTCCCTTTTCCTGAAATACTCAGTTTTTTTAAAACACATCAAGTTTTTTTTAAAGGCCATGAACAGACTTACTGCTAAAATACAGAAAAACATTATAAGCATAGTAAAATAATGATTTTTGATAAATCTTTAGCAGTAATTTTCCTCTGCATTGAAAATGATCTTATCTAAAAGAAAGTAACTTTGCAAAAATGAATCAAAGAAAAAGAGTTAAGATTAAACAGAAACTTTACAGGATGTTTGAACAGTTGAAGTAATGAAAATTTAGAAAACATGTAGCCACCACAATACATGAAAGTGTGAAGACATTCTCAAATCTTTGTTTTGGGGGAAAAGGAAAAAAAAAGAAAGTATTTTTAAGTAGTGAAATGTAACTTAGGCAATAATGTGACATTGAATTCTGATCTAATGCTTCTTTATACCTACCCTATTTTTTTTTCTAGACAGTTCAAGGGTGTTTTTCTGCTGCCAGATGAACTAGCTATGAAAAATACCATAATGTTATGTACACATTTTACAACCTACATTTCTCCTTTCATTTTGGTATGGCTGCTTCACACAACATCCTTGTGAACAGCAGAATAAAATGAGATGACAAAATAGCTTACAGGACTATTACAGGCTAGGAGAGAAGGAACGGCTATCTTACATCTATTTGTGGTTTACGCTGCTGCCAATCACTGTACCAGTGCAGTATGACCTCCAACTTCTTTTAATACAATTTCTCCGTCTTGAAAGTACTACAGTAATTGTAATTAAATGGGAATTTTCCTTCATAGCAAACTATGAATAAACATCTGCAAAATAAGCAGATGAAACACATAATGAAGCCTTTTCAGACTTCAGTCAGAAACAGGCTTTATACTCCAATGCTGATATTCCTTTTCATAATTCAGTTTCTTAGTTTTCTTCAAGTGCTTTTCTAAATAGAATTTAAAATGCAGAGACTATTGATTCAATTGATTCTATTGGCTATTTCATGTCAACCTACATTTAGATGATACGCGGTGGGTATGTCAGAGTTAATTTCATTTTCAGCACACTTACTTTGTAGCTAACCAGTAACAAGGAAAAGGAGGGACATCATAAAAAATATCATTTTGGGGTTTCATTTTCTTCCCCTGAAGCATAAGATTTCTTTCTTTATAATACATATTTTCCACTTTCATGAGTTTCCCTCTGTCTTCCTTTTTTCCATTGGTACTTAAAGGTATTTAGAGGTTTTAGCAGATTTCTGCTGTGGTTGCACTGATAGCATTGTTATTTCTTTAAAATGTAGGAAACTGAATAAAACAAGAAAATTATATATTTATATTTTTGTATTTAGGTTATGATTTCACCTTATTCCTATTTAAGTGCTGTATACCTCAACAGATGGAACATATAGAATTACACAGAAAATGACTAATTTTTCTTTTTCATATACCAAGGCTTCTTTATACAAGCAATTACTTCCTCCTCATTTGCACTTTTTTTCTCACCCTCCTCAAACATACATTACGCCATGAAATGAACAGCCAAGATACACAGAAGTCAGAATGGTAGGCAGCATTGAGACTGCAAATAGGTCATGTAATTGCTACCAGAAACTGAAACACTGCCTCTGGTGCCGGGTTAACTTTCACAGAAATAGTTCAGGAGCTACTGAAATAGTTTTTATTCTCTTGCCCAGTCCTTTATGATGCCAAGCCACTTTTACCAGTAAGACCACAAAAGTGCGGCCATCTTGAAGACAGTTAGCATTTCTCATCTAAGCATCCAAATGGGGAAAGCTCATCCCTATTTCACATTATGCGGCATGTCAGAGTTACTCTTTTCCTAACAGGAACTATCACTTTCAGAGAGAGCTCCTATGCTCTCATGTTCTTGAAAATTTCGAGGAAAAGCTGTCTAATTATTTTGCCTTTGCTTAATGTAGACATACTATGTATTTCCATGTTTTCCAAAACCAATTTTGCATAGAGACCACAGCATGCATGATACACTCACATCTAACCTGCTTTTAATTAACATTTCTGTTATTTTCAGGTAGAAAAGGGTGACATTCTAAATATATTTCATATTCAGTTTATTTTACTCTTGTATTTGGTAAGCATCTGATTCACTCATTGGAGCAGTTGTGTGAAACTGAATCATGAGACTTGGCCCCAAGTGTGTTTCAAACTTTTATAACCAAGTAAAATGAAAGAGATAATGTAAAATATTTTGAAAGAACCAATAAATCTGGTATGGAAAATAAGACACCCACAGGGAAATATTATCCATGTCTTTTCATCATATAAAAAACATACATAAAAAACCATACATATATAGAATCATAGAATCATAGAATAGTTAGAGTAGGAAAGGACCTTAAGATCATCACGTTCCAACTCCCCTCCTATGGGCAGGGACACCTCACACTAAACCATGCCACCCAAGGCTATGTCCAACCCTGCCTTGAACACCGCCAGCGATGGCGCATTCACAACTTCCCTGGGCAACCCATTCCAGTGCCTCACCACCCTTACAATAAAGAATTTCTTCCTAATATCCAATCTAAACTTCTCCTGTTTAAGTTCGAACCCGCTACCCCTTCTCCTCTCACTACAGTCCCTCATGAAGAGTCCCTCCCCAGCATCTCTATAGGCCCTTCAGATATTGGAAGGCCGCGTGGAGACCTCATAGCAGTAGAGTACAGTAGAGGGGCAGGATCAGCTCCTTTGACCTGCTGGTCACACTCCTTTTGATGCAGACCAGGATACAATTGGCTTTCTGGGCTGCAAGCGTGCACTGCCGGATCATGTTCATTTTTATATCGACCAACACCCCAAGTCCTTCTCCACAGGGCTGCTCTGAATCTCTTCTCTGTCCAACCTGTATATATGAAAACATAAAGTTTCTAGAAGTATAAAGTTTAAAATTTTAGTTATTCTAGATAAACAGTGGTCAAAGTAATTCACTAAACTCAGTTTTGTAAACCAACTATTTGGCTTGATCATGATATCCTTAGAACAAGGAAAAAAAGACCCTAAGAGAATAAACAGCCCCATTTTCCTTACGGAAAAGAAACTGAGCACACAGTATAAGCAGCTGACCTGAATCTTGGGAACCTGTAAAGTACAATTAAGCACCTAATTATAGATACACCCTATAAGACATGAATGATGTGCAATACAGTTTCATTTACCATAGGGACAACAAACAGAAAGTAGGGACCTATTGGGTATTATTCTTCCTTGTAAACAACTGTTAGAGAAAGTGTGTGAATGTAAATCCGACCTGACCTTCTCAAACTGTTGCACTGCGAAGCAAAAATAGCCACATCATCATCCAAGGGAAAAATGCAGGGGAAACCAGAGTGGATGATGTACAAGGGGAGGCAGTGTGAGGGCTAGCACTGGTCACAAGGTCATCTGCTGATAGCAAAAAACATCGTGGTAGTCATGATGCATCTGGCTGCTGCCATGAACTCAGAGCTGAAAAATTGAACCACACATAGTCTCTGCATTTTTAATATTTGGACTAAGTCTGTTAGGAAATAAAAGGTTGCAAGCAGTTTAAAATGTCACTCTCAAAAGTTAATTTTTATAAAACAAAAAATAAGTATAAATAACATTATAAAGCAAAGCTTGAACAAAAGCTATGGAGAATGAAAAAAACCCATCACTTTCTATTTGCTCTGAGTGTCTTCACCTTGTAATAAAGAATATTGGACACAATTCTAATATAACTTCATTTGAAGATAACTGCAGGCACTTTTTAGCTATCTTGTTTGCGACATCAGTCTGGTTATGGGAAATTCATCCATGTTTTACCCCAAAGCACCTGCTAATTTGGACCCAGAAAGAATATAAACTGCGTAATTATTCCCTTTGTAACTTTTACACACTAGGTAACATCTACAGCGTAATGGAAAACAATAGCAGTAGTTTCCATGCTTTAAATGTTGTTTTCTTCACTTCAGAATAGCAATTTAAGTGCAAACACGAGAAAGGTGAATCAGGCCAATGATCAGTAACAGAAATTTTGCCCAAACAGGTAACTTTCAATCAAAAAACTTAAAAAGTCAAACAAGGAAACTCCTAAATATCTGGTGCTGCTGAGGAAACAGTGATCAATTGTGCAGCTCACTTTATTATGTTTCTATCACAAGGCCTCTGAGCACTGGAGGGGCACTTTTTGGTGTGGAGTTCTTAAGCCTAAACCCTGAGCCTTCTCCAGGCTGAGCAGACCCATCTTTCTCAGCCTGTCTTCATGGGAGAGGGGCTCCAGCCCTCTGAGCAACTTTGTGGCCCTCCTTTCCAACAGGTCCGTGTGTTTTGTGTTGGGGGCCCCAGAGCTGAGCTCAGTGCTCCAAGTGGGGTCTCATGGGAGCAGAGTGGAGGAGAAGAATCACTTCCTTTGGGGTGCTGGCTGCACTTCTTTTGGTGCGGCCCAGCATGCGGTTTGTTTTCTGGGCTGCAAGTGCACATTGCCAGCTCATGTTGAGCTTCTCTTCAACTAGCACCCCTAAGCGCTGCTCTCAGCGCGTTCTCTGCCCAGCCTGTATTTGTGCTTGATTATACAGCTGCATTGTGCAAACACACCAACTAGTCTGTTGACAAATGGAAGAAGATTGTGCATCATGCCTGAAATTGTTCTGATATCTTCACATTATGTAGTACATAAGAAAAATTCATCCATTATACCTTCTTGTAGAAAAGAAACATTCTATTAAAAAGGACATGGAACTGTTAGAACAAGTCCAAAGGAGGGCCATGAGGACGATCTGGGGACTGGAGCACCTACCGTATGAAGATAGGCTGAGAAAGTTGGGGCTGTTCAGCCTGGAGAAGAGAAGGCTGCGTGGAGACCTCATAGCAGCCTTCCAATATCTGAAGGGGGCCTATAGGGATGCTGGGGAGGGACTCTTCATTAGGGACTGCAGTGAGAGGACAAGGGTTAATGGGTTCAAACTTAAACAGGGGAAGTTTAGATTGGATATTAGGAAGAAATTCTTTACTGTAAGGGTGGTGAGGCACCGGAATGGGTTGCCCAGGGAAGTTGTGAATGCTTCATCCCTGGCGGCGCTCAAGGTGGGTTTGGACATAGCCTTGGATGGCATGGTTTAGTGGGAGATGTCCCTGCCCATGGCAGGGGGGCTGGAACTAGATGATCTAAGGTCCTTTCCAACCCTAACTATTCTATGATTCTATGATTCTAAATAAGTGAATAAATTAATAAAAACCTGAAGCTTGGCCTCTAGAAATCTGTAGTTACTTCAAATTGTAATGAGTTTTTCTTTGGATGCATAAATCCAAAGCACCCTTGTAGGTCTCTGCCTTAATCTAGATTGGCATGACTAATTTGGGCTGATGCCAACCTTATGAAGTTTAACCATGCCAAGTGCAAGGTCCTACACGTGGGTCGGAGCAATCCCAGGCACACATACAAGTTGGGCAGAGAACAGATTCAGAGCAGCCCTGTAGAGAAGGACTTGGGGGTGGTGGACAACGAGAAAATGAACATGAGGCAGCAGTGCACACTTGCAGCACAGAAAGCGAACCGTATCCTGGGCTGCATCAAAAGGAGCATGACCAGCAGGTCAAAGGAGCTGATCCTGCCCCTCTACTCTGCTCTTGTGAGACCTCACTTGGAGTACTGTCTGCAGTTCTGGTGTCCTCAACATAAGAAGGACATGGAACTGTTAGAACAAGTCCAGAGGAGGGGCATGAGGATGATCAGGGGTATGCAGCACCTCCCGTATGAAGACAGGCTGAAAGAGTTGGGGCTGTTCAACCTGCAGAAGAGAAGGCTGCGTGGAGACCTCATAGCAGCCTTCCAATATCTGAAGGGGGCCTAGAGGGATGCTGGGGATGGACTATCCATTAGGGACTGTAGTGAGAGGACAAGGGGTAACGGGTTCAAACTTAAAAAGGGGAAGTTTAGATTGGATATGAGGAAGAAATTCTTTACTATAAGGGTGGTGAGACACTGGAATGGGTTGCCCAAGGAAGTTGTGAATACTCCATTCCTGGCAGTGTTCAAGGCCAGGTTGGACAGAGCCTTGGTTGGCATGGTTTAGTAGAAGGTGTCCCTGCCCACGGCAGGGGTGTTGGAACTCGATGATCTTAAGGTCCTTTCCAACCCTAACTATTCTATGATTCTATTCTGTGATTCTAATTTAAATCTCTCACCATCTATTTTAAGGCACAAAACCATATATAAAATGTAATTTAAGAGACTGCCATCAATATAGTAATGCATGTGACTTCAGCCACCTGACACAAACAAGGTTAGTACTTAAACACAAGAAATGGGATTATATTCTTTGTATCTTTGTAGTGTGAATACCTATACAGCATATTCTGATAATTTAATGCTTAACAATAAGAATCCCGCCCCTGCTGACTGGACCAGGCATCTAATAAACAGCCATCTCACCCCAGGCATGACATAGATAACTTGCAGAATTAAATATAATTAACAATGACTGAACTCTGCCCTCCCAGTGTTCACACACACAAGTATTAAATTATTCAGAAATACCTACGTAAGCAAATAATAAGGTAGTTTTCACTTCTGTTTAACCAAAGCCAAGAAGAAAGACATTTTGAATTTTGCATTTCTGTAGCTCATTGCCATTCAGGAGCTATTAGGAAGCCAAATGCGCTTCCATCCCATCATAGGGTCTTTAGTATCAGATGCGTGGGTTTGGATGAGAGGGAAACAGAGTCCTGTCACTGTTCCTTAGCATGCCCACCACGTCCTCCTAGACACCATGGCCTACCCCAAAGCCGATCTCCCAGTCATTCACGACAGCACCCCTTTCTGTTTCAATGAATTGCTGTCTCTGGGAGTAGGAGAACTGGTGGTTAGCCAACATGAGGCCAGGACACTGACAGCACATGGACAGAAAAACAGGAGCCAGGAGGGTTTCCAGGCTCTTCACTGCAGCCCTACTACTCATGGGCATGTGAGGGACAGAGGAGCAGTGCTTTGCAGCCTCATCTAGCTATTTTCTCCAAGTATGTTTGGAAAGTATACTCTGGACAAGCTAGTTCACACTATCAGATTAATCGCAAATCTCACCAAAGGTACTGATGTGAAAGTTTTTAACTTACTGCTTACAGGCATTTTACCAGATCAAAGAATTCAAATTTGTCAGATTAGGATTGTGTTCTTCACAAAATCACACCTTTGTGTGAAGTTAATTTTCAACATCATGCTTCTTTCTTGACTAAGTTATTGCTTGAAAGCAAAAAGATTAAACGCACACTTTCATGGTTTGCATTCCATACATATTAATGTATTTGTGTATTTGGTATTTAGATTGCACACACTGATCTAAATAACGTCTTCACGAGTAATGATTAGGTTAAAAATCTGCTCATGGGAATGCAAAATAAAACCTGAAGCCTTGTATTTGGTAGCATAAGGCTTTAGAATATTTCTGGACTTTAGGGATTTAATTGCTAGCAAACATTGAATAACAGGTTGCTTTTTTTTTATTAGCTAGATCACAATTGCTTATTTTGGTAGAAATCTATATAGACAGAGTCACTACTCTTGTTATCTGAAATAGTTGGACAACGATTTGATGAATGCTATACGCTTTATTTAATGACATATAATAACCCTGAAATTTGTGGATAAATTTCTTGCTAACAAAGAACCATGTCTATGTCATTGGTAGTTTTTTGTTTATCTAGCAATGTACTTATTTTTTTCTTGATTTTTAATAGAAATTATATTTTAAAATATGTTCTGTACTTTTCTCTTGTCTTTTCCTATAACAGCATTATTCCCATTCTTGCATCCCTCCCAGCCACTTTGCTCTGAAGCATCTACAGTGCAGAGGTGATGCAAAAGTTGTGGGGGGGGTAGCGGCAAATCTTCAGCTAGCATTAAGTTTTACAGCCCGATGAACGATACGCTGTTATGTAAGACATGAGAGTAAGAGTGGCAAATGTGTGCTCCTATAATGCTGTCTTGAAATTCTGGGATAGGTTTCAGACTACCATGTAAAATGTCAGACTACATACAGACTGTGAAAACTATCATAGCTCCACTGAAGTCAAATTGAGGTTACAGCATCATGATTTTAATCTTGGCATTTTGTTGCCTAGCATGCTGCTGTAGTCTCATACAAATTTTCATATATAATTAAACATTTTAAAGTCCTCTTTTTTTTTGCCTTGTATTTTGACTGACAAAGAGCAACTTGCTTGTTGCATGCTCTGTTGTACGCTGGACTCCTCCTCTCTCTGGGCTGTGCGGATAAAAGCAAGCTTGTTTTTTTATACAACAAACACTGCCCTGTTAACTCCATTAATTTTACTGGACTGGCTTTTTTTTGTTTCTTTGTTTTGGGTGTTTTGTTGGCTGTTTTTTGATGTATGTGTGTTTTGTTTTTTCATTTTGCTTTTTGTTTGTGGGGTTTTTTTTTTGTTTATGTGGGTTTTTTTGTGTTTTTTTTTTTTTTTTTTTTTTTTTTTTTTTGGGGGGGGGTGGGTGCTTTGGTTTTGGGGTTTTTTTTGGCTGTTAGCAAACATGTCCATCCTTTTTGCAGTTCCCTGGACTAGTATTTTGTTTACTAATGAATTGAGTGTGATAAGATATATGAATAGCTTCCTCTGCTATCAGATTGTACTCTAGACGTTAATGACAGTTCCTTATCAACAGTTTCAATTACCAGTGAATCCCTAATATCATTCTTCTTTGTCTCCCCACATTTCACAACACTTAGCCAGTTGTCATAACACCCTAAGAAAAGCTTTATTAATAATTCCTTTTTTTGATAATCTTCTCATATCTTCTTTTCACAATGGTTTACTTCTACTTTTTTGTTTGTTTTTTAATGTCCATACATGAGAACATGATAAATGAGGTCATCTACTGCTCCCCTCTTACGCTAGTCTGCCTGTTACTGTCCCTGTTACCTTTGGAAACTATGATGATAATGTTGTGCAAGCTACAACAAACTGTAAACCGAAATAAAAATTTTAAGGAAGCTATTACACACAAGTTACAACTGAGATTTTTCTAATGAAATATTTAATATCTCATATAAAGTGCTAATCATATATAATGACATGAGAATTCCAAAGTTCCCGATTCTGGTATTCAAAAATAACAATATTAAACTCCATCTGCTATTCTAACCTGGCACATAGTTATTCTATGTATTCCTACAACATCCTCACTTGGGTGTGGCTTTTCAGAAAATCCTTTGGGAGTTCAGCATCCCAAAGCTTCCAGGTACAATACTTGCAAGGTACCAGACTTGTACACTAAATAGGCTTACTTTGTTTACGTTCATTCCAATGTTCCTGGCACATTTACCTTACTTTTTTCCCCAAAAAACTTTTTATGGCAGATTTTTCAGCAGTTGAAAAAACCTGTCTTTCCTATCCTGTGGAACAGGTACAAAGGAAAAGAATTGGTTGAGCATAATAATGGGTCTCCATGTAGTTCTATTTATTCCAGCATTTTTTTCCATTGTTTGCACCAAATAAGGTTCCAATGCTTCTAAAAATTCTGAAGCAATTATTGGTTAAGGTGCTTTATGCAATTAATGCTGCATCTTTTCTCAAAGTACTAAGCCAATATAAAGCATGTTTTATTTTGTTTAAAAAGATGATGGCTACAGAAAAGCCTCTTGTCCCCTTTTCTTCCATGGAAAGCAGATGGTGTGTTAATCCATAGAAGATACAAAACTGTGCCTCAGACTATATTTTCAGACTATGCTCTGTATGCAAGCACTTCAAATTTAAATGTTAGTATATAAGCCTTTAGATCTTTCATCTCTTATGCTTCCTCCACCAACAAAAATTACACAGTAGTAGAAGACAAAACATAAATTTAAGTCTATGATGTCTAGCATCTCATTTTGGTTTTAGCAGTATCAGCCAGAGCCGAGTAACAAAAATCTAGATCAAATCATTATAAGTCACTCCTGTGTTTGAGGTTTGGTTATTTTTTGGTGTGTGTCTTTTTGGGGTTTTTCGTTTTGTTTTGTTGGGGTTTTTTTTGTTTGTTTGTTTGTTTTTAATTAAATATAAAGCAACATTTTAGAGCACCAGTAACAAAAATTAAAACAAGAACTCAGCAAAGAGATGACACGGAAGCATTAAACTTTACACTTTCCATTTCAAAAACATAATATACATCAGCTTTCATTGTGAATTAAATATACATGCTGCTATATGTGCACCCATTACTTTGCAAGCATCTCTCTAGGCAGAAGTTGAACTAGCAAAACCCTTGGTCTGGACAAGGCAATGCTTAAGGCAGTGATGCAAGGGTAAGGACACACTGCATGTATCTAGATGGAGCACATCAGTATCAGCACAGCTCACCTGGCTGAAGCTAATATGAACCAGGCTTTCGTGAGCAAGACTCAGGTTCCATACTACATCCTTGGAGAATGTGGGAAGACAGGATATGGAGGAGATATTGCTATGCAGGTTTGGTACAAACTGCCTCATCAGGAAGAACAGGTCTTCTTCAGGCATCTGGAAGTAGCCTTGCATGTTTCCAACCTCAGTTCTTCTGCAGCTGCGTGACAAATGGGCAGTTGTGCTGGCAACAAAATTAAATTGTTTGACTCAAGGTCACAAGCAAACTGAAAGATAAGCAGTGCAAGGACTAAAAGAGTTCCCACCAAAAATATGTTTGCAGACCACTTCCTTGCAAAATAATACTGTTCTTTGCCTTAGGATCAAGAGGGATATGCCCTCACCAAGCACATTTTTTTTTCCCTAACACGCATAAAGAATTTCTCAAACTATAACAGAAAGAAGAGGGAGCACTGAACGACCAAAGGCATTCTGTGAGCTACGGACTGCTAGGTATGGTGACTATGCACACAGTTAAGAAATCAATAGCATGCTCTCTATTAACATACGCCATATGTTCCCAGAATGGAAAAGGTAATGAACAGATGCAAAATTGTGCATAATTCATAGAATACAGTGGTGGTGGTGTTTCCTACCCCTCCCCCATTTTTATTTTTTTTTTTAGGGAATGTAGGTAGTTTTCTTTTTTTTCTTTTGCCAGTCTCTTCATTGTCATGCCCTGCCACTCAAATCTCGTGTTTAGATTGAGCCTACAGAGCCATTCAAGCCACAGTTCAAAACAGCTGCGTTATTCTCATTGCCTGAGTCAATAGAAAACTAATAAACCAAAGTACCTCAGAGTATTCCTTAGAGGAGGTATCCATTCTGATAAGAAATGCTTTAAATATTTCCTTCTAGGAAAAGATACAAGAATAATCAATTCTTACTAAAATAAAAATCCTGAGTCTACAGTTCCAGAAAGATATCCTATCAATTGACACAACTGCACTGTAGAGGAAAATTTTAAATAACAGCAAAACATTATCTGTCCATTAGAGGTACAGGATGACAAATGCCCATGCCACAACTGAGATGCCTCTCAGCTGAAACCTACCTGCTTTAATGAGACATTCAGAATGCTTTACAAGCAGGATGCCACTGCAGCAGAATGGCAATGGCCTCTACCACTGCAAATAGCCACTTTTCCTTCTGTTATCTACCAAAACAAGAGCCCTATATGCTTAATCCAAGATGCATAAACATGATCTGGATAACTATGACACATATTTCCCTTAACATTAGAAGAACTTAATAATTTACACATTTATTGCAATTTACCCCATGAAGCACTGCTACATACACTTGAAAGTATTTATTTCGTATCACTCAATGTAAACAGGTAGCAACCTCTCAGCCATGAGCTGATATTACTTATACCTCTGTTCCAGTAACAGCAGTGTAACTGTGCTGAAAAGCACATCATTTTATTCTGTCTTTGGCCATGCAGATTCCTGGTCCACTAGTAATAACAGTACCAAATATACCCTAAACTGGACAAATTAGTTGGCTACATCAGGTGAAAGCAAATAACATGAGAATTTCTGGGAAATTTTTCTTTTTTATCTTCTCGTAGTGTTTAGAACACTTCACCCAAATGTTATTCAGGCTACCAGTGTGAAAGCCCTACA
This sequence comes from Amazona ochrocephala, assembly GCA_039720435.1. Lineage (NCBI taxonomy): Eukaryota > Metazoa > Chordata > Aves > Psittaciformes > Psittacidae > Amazona > Amazona ochrocephala. The sequence goes on from CM077879.1 coordinate 73,717,255, forward strand.
GAATTTAGGACTTAAGTTCTAAATAGCACTTCTGAAGCAGGATGCCTGTTTACCAACCACCGCCACAAATGCCTTGTTTTTTCACAGTAAAATTACTTGGATATCTATGGTTGTGTTCATAACACAAAGCTCTTGAGTGACTTGAGCAGCAGCCAGCTAACAAAAGCTGATTCAGGAATTCCTCTACCTGCTTGCGTAAGTTTGCTGTAGTATACAAACCCTGAAAGCAGTGCTGGTTTGAGAGCTACATAGTAGCTTCAGTGGATGCAACTTATACCTCTCACTTGAAGATGGTTGTTCTCCAGGAAGATTAAGGCTTTCCCACCGCTGTTTTGGACAATTTAAAAAACCAACAGGTCACTGAACACATGTCAAGTATGTACAACCACAAGAATACTCTTCTGCTTTTCAGTACCAGTTTCCATGTTCTATGTGTTTCTGACTGTTAGAGTCAAGAGAACTGAATAAAAAATATTCAAGAATATGTAGCAATGGGACATTTTAACAGAAACTTTACTTACACCTCATGCTAAAGCCCATGTTCCAACTGTATTAACACAAAATAATTCTATAACTGACAGTTAATATGAACAGAGGTATAATTTTAACAAGACTTGTCTATTTGAAGAAATATTCCAATGGTGACTTCATATTTATTAAACTAAAAGTTTTTTTTCTTTATGTTTTATTCATAAGATCCCCTTTTGCTTTTTCAGTTTAAATAAAGAACTGTGATTATCTGTAAAACTGATTGCTTAAAGTAATTAATAATTTTCCTTATGAAATTTCCTGGGTAAATTAGGATCTTATAATTGAAGGGTTTCTCCTGTGTAATGGAACATGCTGAGAGAATAGACTAAGAAATAAATGTACTGCCCAGACCCTTAGAGCTGTTTCCTTTTATGCTTTTGTTAGAACTAATAGCTGACAGCAGTGCAATATTGGTTTTAATTAATAGAAATATATGGATATCTTCTTAATAATACTAATTTCCTAAAAAAGATAACGTTTAGCCAATTTTTTTAATTAATCTAATAACACCATCACTCTTGCACTCAGCGTTTATATTCAGCATTTAGGCAAATCATAAACATGGAAGATAAACTGTGATGTTTGCTTACGGCTATCCCAGAAAGCCTAAGCTGCAATTGCAGTGGCTTGCTCAGAGTCACACCAATCTGTGTAACACTGCCTGGAACCACATCCAGAATTCCAGATTACTGGTAGTCATTTAACAAGAAGACTCCCCATTTTCTCCTAGGCCAAGGCCAATACTGTGTGGCATCAAATAACACGTGGAAGTAAAAAAGGAAGACCATCGGAAAACCCTAAGGCATTAAAGAGACACAATGTACCTGTGCATATATGTGTGCTTAAGCATGCTAAAAAAAGTAAACATTGAGACCAAACAGGAGACCAGAACTTCTCTACTCAATGAATTCATTTAACAAATAACATTCCTTCTGATATTCTTATTGATAAACAGTAGGAAGAAACAATAAGACACTGAAAAATATGGACATGAATAGGAAGTTTTTGAACATACGAAGGAGTCAGAAAGGTAGCGAGCAAGGACAAAAGTGTGGTAGTCACTTTATGGAACCCTCACTGGAATAAATGCTTGTAATGGTGATGGAATGGTTTGACTCAAACCCCACAGTAAAGAAAAAAAGCACAATTTTTAATGAGAATTTAACAGGAGTATGATGGCAGTAACGGATTGTTTGTACTGGTGTTTGATATTAATTCAACTTTACTGTAAGTAGCAGAAAAAAGGGTAATTTTCTTATAGTTACTTCTTAGAGGGTTGACTGTGGCTCAGAGAATTTTCTCCGCTCTCATTTACAATATCATCAAAAAAGCAACAGCAGAGTTGTGAAATGTTGTATCTTGACAGCATAATCAGAAAAACCTGCAATTAACATATTATTAATGATTTAGACTCTGAAGTTTAAATACTCAGTCCCAGTCAAGACACCTCACAGGTAGCACAGGTAAAAGGAGCCTCAGAAATTCACAGTGTACTCTGAGATAATACTATAAGCAACTTTTTGCCAAGAAAGCAAAACTACCTGCCTCCTTGGCCTATGTGAATTTTTACTACTCTGATCTGAAGCCCAAGTCATCCAGTATTCAAGAGGGAGAAGAAAATACTTAATTCCTACACAGGCTACCACAACCTATGTCTCTGTATGCAAGGAGGTCCTCTGTCCAGATAGATTGTGTAACTTTCAATATATAATGTAGTATTATCGGCTTTGTGCAGGAAGCATTATGACTGAAAAATCAGTATCATCCAAATGAAGGTAATTTCCAAGGCTAAGTAATACCAGAGTCAGAAAAGGCAGACAAATTAGAACAAGGACTAATTAAATGACTCTTCACAACATCATTTGGGTTTTATGAGATTATTAAACAATTCAGGAGATTAATTTTATTTCTCACAGACTATGGCGCTCTCTTGGCCAGAGCTAGGTGCATAAACACCACAACATAAGTGTACAAAGCCTTTTTCCATGATGGTGAATAGGATCAAGGATCACACAGGTTATGCTTTCACACCCAAGTGATTCCATTCCCTTACCTCACAAGACTTTAATGAGGCCATGGTTTCTCTAGCAGTCCTCACATAGTCAAAATTCTTAGGCTATGTACCACACAAATAATGCACAGATAACCAAGCTAGGACTAAATAAACAAACATGATAACTGACTGCAGCATAACACAGCAGTCTTCCTGGTATAGTACGTCCTTGCTCTCAAAAGAACTAATTAGGTTAGGCAAAGCATAATGATAATGAACCTGCGTAGCTCCTACAACTTGTAAGAGCTTGAGAAATGTTTCCTACACTAACAAAGGCGGCAAAAATAGCTGTGACTACTCCATCTTACTCTCTTCAAAGAAAGGAAAAAGCAAGAACAAACAAACAATACAGCCACTGTGTGATAAACTTTAGCTTGTTTCCTCACAGCAACTCTTAAGTCAGGTTTCTCTTCAGTCACAAACTTTTGCTTAAATTTTCCCATTAGCACCACTACAGTTCCTCAAGCTGCCAAGAGCCTCTGAGGATCCTGTCACTCAGCACTGGTGGGCTGCGCCGGTTACTTAAGAGACTGTGGATGGGGCTCAGAAGGATGGCACAAGGAGGCCGCTGCCATAACCCCAGCTTCCGTGCACGCTCGCCCCACTCAAGGGCTCCCCAGGCCCCGGAGGGACAAAGCCCCGCACCCTGCACTCGCACGGCTCCACCCTCAGCCATGGCGCCGAGCCCCGCCCCGCAGAGTGCGGCATTCCGATTGGCTCCGCCGCCCCTGTAGGGCAGCCGCGAGTACGTGACCGGCTCTGCTGCGGGCAATGGCCGCCGGCTCCACACGATGGCGCCTTACGGAGTAGAAGCGGGTAGTGCCGGCCACAACTCTCCAGTCAATGAGGGAACACTGAAGGAGGGGGGTGCTTGCGTTTGCGTGCACATAACGAAGGAGTTTCTAGCACAGTATTCTGAAAATAGAACTAGAAATTTTTTCAGTATTCACATAACTCCTACAGTGGGAGATACGGAGGCAGACGTTTAAGAAATGTGGAAGGAGTTGTGAAGATGTCTCAAAAGAACTTATGCAACTAGTAGAAATTAAGTACTAAATTAAAGTACTAAAGGGCTTTACTTTCATTACATACAGTTCTCACCTGCATTTTTTGTTGTCCTTGCCAAGAACTGCCAGCAGATTTATTCAGGTGAAATAGCAAAAGGTGCATTAGAAATCCATTTTTTTTATTCAATGAGAATTGCATTCTGATGGCTATTCCGGGTTTGGGTATATTCATTTCAGTTCCCAAACTGCAAAACAGGGATAACATACCTTGGTTTAACAAGAATTTTGAAAGTTTTAAATACTGAAGAGCTGCTGAGTTGAAGACACAAGTGTATGAGTATTATAGACAGGCTACATAAAAATGCAGAAATGAAAAGGATCAAACTGCTACTGAAATAGCATGAGGAAAAAACATGTACTAATGTATAATTTTTTTTTATCTTGATCATTCTAATGATAAAAGAGCAGAAAACCTTTACTGGTAAAGCAAAAGCTGCTGGAAGTTAATGCACAAGAGAAAAGGCCAGCCAAGATATTTTAACATAGGCCCAGCATTTTAAGGTCCACTCTATTGTTCTGTTAGCACAATAAAAATGCATTTCCATAGTTTAAATGCAGAAATAAGTGTAGAAGGTTACTGTTTAAGTTTATATTATGCCAAAATACTTTGTGATTCTTGAAGAATTAAGCCTTTATTCATACTGTAAGCATCAAAACAACTTATTAAGTGTGCACCATTATAAAAGTCGCATGCCAAAACTTGTAAAATGTCAATGTTGTGTTTTTCCTGGAATCTTATAATTAATTCATCATCAGAATAGCTTTGGGGCCTTATTCTGATCCATTTTCTGAACAGTGTTGCCAGGAAATTATGTTCTGTGCTTCTGTTTATTTAAAGAATATCACTGTTGAATTTACAACAAGCAAACTAGTTAAAGGAAAGCCTTTGGGGGGATGTAGTAAATTAGAAATGAAAACACAATGAGAGGAATATGTAATTTACAAAACAAAAAAAAATCATAAAGTGTAGATTTTGAAATTTATATAAATCAGATACAGCTTCTGTAAATACTTACAGCACAGTAAATAAATTATTGCTGTACTTGAAGACTAGTGAGTTATATTACCATATCCTGCCTGAGTGCTTTGTCCTGTTACAATGGGAGGCTCCTATGCAGTGCAGGAGAGGATTTTGTTTGTTACTGCAATGAAGTAACATGAAAAGTCAGAAAAAGATTTACCTTCATGTACTCACAAAGGGCCTGGCTCAAACACACTCTAAGTGATGATAATCTTTCCAAATATCAAGGGCTTTGATTCAGAGATACATTATATTTCACTGCAAATTACACATAACTCCTTGATAGCCAGTTTTAGTGAAGTTGCCTTCACTTACATTTCAGAAAAATATGTTTCCATAGTGAATTCAACATTATGAGGAAAATGTATATTAATAAAAACTCAGTAGGATTACAGCAGATCTTAAGTCCTTGCCTTTCAGTAATGTTAGAAAGGTTATTTTAGCAATCCTCTTTAAATGTCAAAATTATGCATTCTGGATATTATATTTTACTTCTATTAGTAAAATTTCTGTTCTGAAAGAAGCAACATTATATGAAAAAGAACAGAAGTAACGGAGGGGGGGGGGGGGGGGCGGGGAGGAGGGATTCTTCTTCTCCATAATCTATTCTTGTAAAAGATTTGGTTCTACAAACCTTACAAGCTGCCTTGCTTCTAGTGTCTAAATAAAGACTAGATGCTTGCTTCAAGTTCCAGAGTGCTCTTGCAAAACTTGAGCTGCAGTTACAGTCAGGGCTTCAGTGCAGATAGCATAGTAGACTGGTCAGCTGGAGGACAGTCAGTGCTTCAAAGGCATCATGGATAAAAAGAATATAACTGCTATGACGAGAAAGACACAACAGGGCAGCAGTAGTTCAGCAGTTACATATGATTTAAACGTTTGGATGTATCACTCTCTTGTGTTGTACTGCTGCCTCTGAAGCGTGTGTCCTATAGTTTTCCTCTCCTCCCTTCCACATGTCTTGTGGCTTCAAGTGCACAGTGTGCTTCCCATTCTTTCCTTGCTCCGCTGAACTTAAGAGGCAACAAGAGAAAATCCTGTTGAGACTAAGGCAAATTGAAAGGGTCCTAGTAGTTGCTTGAATCTTCTCACAGATCTTCAGCTGTGAAGAAAAGGAATGATCTGCAAAGCTAATTCAGATGGCAGCCAGCAAGCAGCAGCCTCTAACTTGACACCCTCTTACATGTATTAAAAACTCTGAAGGAAAAGATTAACAGGAGACTGGGACTGGAAGCAGCATGCTTTGAAGGCAGTAATGGGCAGTATATTGCAAGAGAGCTCCCTACAGAAGTGTGATGGGGCTTGTGGCTGTAACATAATGCCTCCAAGCTTTTCACAGGACCGTTGCTGTTCCTGTAAAGCACCTGAAGATTCCCAACTGGCAAAAAAAAAAAAAAAAAAAAACCAAAAAGCAAAACCAACCAACCAAAAAACCCCAAAACAAACAGAACCCCCCCCAAAACCAACCAACCAACCAAACCATTGTGATTTTGCTAAATAACTTATACTATATTTCGGCTCCAATGGTTCATTCTTCTCAATGGCATCCCCCTGGAGAGCAAATAAAATAGCTGTGACCATCCGTTGCTCTAGACCCCAATACAAACCTGAAGAGTCACAGAGGTTATTGTGTGTTTCCCTGGGACAAATTATGCTAAGGATTTGTTACCATTTTCTAGAAGACAGAAGCACCCCACCTGTACTTACCTCTCCCTATTCTGTCAGTGACAGGAAGGTGAACTCTTGACAATGCTCTGCTGCTCCTGAATTCATAGAAAATTCCATTGAACGGGATGATTTGGGACACCCTGAACAAATCAGTGTATCACATTATTACTTAGGGAAAAAAAATAAATGGAAAGATGCAGCCAGTCCTAAGTGGATAGGTTAAAAATATTATTTGAGCTAAGTTTCACAGACAAAATTGTGCCTTGTTTCTCACAGCTTCTGCTTTGGAGTATCTCAGGCTTCTGGTTGGTCCTTTCTCTGACATGTATTTGGCCCACATGTATCGGGCACTGACAAATGCAGAGCATGCTCCTGGCCAAGGAAAATTTTTTTGACAGTGGCTGACTTAAGGGCAGCAATGATTTCTGATTTATGACCTTTATCATTTTCCTTTATTTGGACACTTCTCATTGTTGAGGGTGTTTTTCTTCTTTTACTCTACCTCCACATTTGACCTTACAGTCACTCTGTGCAATTTCAGATGGTCTTCTGGCAGGCCATCAGAAATCAGCCATCTCTCACCAACCTGATAAAACACCATAGCAAAAGCCCAAGCAGTATCTTCTGGATATGTTTACTTTTCAGAGTACAAGATACTGGAATTAGAAATTATTTACCTTAACAAATCATTCAGGGCCAGTTTCTGTGATGTTATCCTTTCTTGAAGCTATAGGATTTCTGAATGTTTCTGGGATGCTTTAAACTATTTAGGCATGGGACTAAATATTCATTAAAAACCCCAGGATTTACTACTGTATATTTTGGTTTACTCAGAAGATTTCAATCAATTCTCTTTCTTATCTCACACAGTAGATAAGTACTTGAAATAATGTCATTGCTCAGCCACCTGCTACTGGTGTGATGAAGAAATTGTTGGACTATGCTGAGGAGTCATATGAGATTATCAGAATGATCCTTTCATAACTGTGAATATACAGGCTTCTTCAACCTGAACTAATTCCTGAGGGTGAGAAAATGTTACTGGAGATAATCCTCTTCCAGCTACTTTACTGTTAAAGGTGAAGTCATCTGGGGTTTGATGCCCAAAGAATTCTGTGTCAATTTTCTTCTGAATTCCACAGCAATAAAACGTGAGCTATAAGCAAATAAACAAAAACAAATAGCACTCTTGGTGGATATTTCATACTTAAGTAGAAGATGCCAGTCAGCTTTCCCCCAAGTAAATAAAGCATCTTAAATCTTAGAACAGATTTGCTTCTAAATTTTGTATTCTTTAGTATAGGGATTATAGGAATTTCAATTCCTAAACAAGAAAAAATACAATTTGACAGCATAAATATTTCTATGCTGCACTTTATGCCTCTTAAAATGTGTGTATTTTAGGTTGCAAAATTACAAATTTCAAGGAAAACGAAAGTAAAAATGAAAGCAAGGAAAAGAAGACGACCAAGAGCAAACGTTTTGCCAGACAAGTTTTTTTGAAGATTAATGTAGCCTACTATGTTATCAGTAAGTGAAGTAACAGTAGTTACTCTTCAAATTTCTTAGATTCTAACTTGCTTGAAAAATGTAAAAATGATAAGGATACTGTAACATCCAGCTATTCTGATCATACTACTTGATAATAGATGAAACTTCTAACATTATAAGCTGTGGTTAGTTTAGGAATTGCATTATCGCCTGAAGTATCACAGTATTTGATTTTTTGGGGTCTGTTTGGTTTTGTTTTTTGGAATGGTATAATTAGATGTTACTTCTACATTTGCATTTTCCATTTTGTTTATATAAACAAATTTTGTGTGTTGCTAGGTTGCTCTGGATATCATTTGAAATGCACTTTTTAATATTAAATGTTCTTCTTTAAATACAGTCTATTAAATACTAGAATGCTGCACATTTGTATAAATACCTTGTTGTACCATCATGGAAAATGTTTGGAAAAAAACCCAAACAATCCCTTAATGAACAATCAAGAAATAAAGAAAACAAAACCCCAACCCAACCCAAAACAAACAAACAAAAAGCCCCAAAACCAAACAACCAAAAAATCAAATTAAAAAAAAATACACAAAAAAACACCAAAAAACAAAACCCAAATCACTCCCCCCCCCGAAAAAAACCAAACTGCCAACAACTAAACAGAAAAAAAAGAAAAAAAGAAAAAAAGAAAAAAAAAAAAAAAAAAACAACACACACACACCCCCCCCAAAAAAAAAAAAAAATCCCAACCAAAACAAACGAAACCACCCCAGAGAACACAAGGGGAGCTCTTTCTTTGTTCTGACCATTTCAGGGTGGCCAACCTTCCTTTACCCTACCAGGATCTTCCTCTAATCAGGAGCCACAGAACACATGCCAGAGGGAGCAAATCGGAAACCTTGAAAGCAGTTAATGGCTGACCTCCGGCCTCACTCCGAAGCCATTCTGCTACTGCACCACACCATGGGGCTGATGACTTAGGTCACAGCACTGAGAACAGCAGTGTGTGGTTTCTAGCTCTCTACAGCCTGGATAGAGATCAGTGTCTTCCAGGAGGCACATCTGCAGAGCTGGTCACATAATAACAATCTTATCTCAGCGACTGCATTTGAACTGCTTGAAAATTGTATGCAGTTCAGTCTTACAGGTGGAATTTTAGGTTTTCTGCTTCCACAGGAGTTGATTTCAGCATTGACATCACCTCAGTAGTCTTAGAACACCAAAAGCCTATGCTATAGTCTGCAGTATAAACATTTCTTTCTATGAATCTTATCCTTCCTGCAACTACTTCTGGTTATACCTGGTAGTTGACTCAGGAATACACATTTTCCAATGTCAGACTACATAATGCTTTTTTATATACTAAAACCTGTTTAAGGTCTTGCTGTAGATTGCAAGCAATCTTGCTGTAGGTTGCAGTGATTACTATAACATTAAGTGGATTGTGCCTGAAAAAACTATTTGGCTCCTGCAGCAATCGTTTGAAGCTAATAGATTTTATGTTGTGATTTAAGTGGAAACTAATGCACTTATCATTTTTCTTTGGCCTGAAGAAAATATTTTCTTGATTCATTTTATTTCCATAGTGATGCTAAGGACACAATGCCATTCTCTCCATTGTCAGTTATTGGATCTAGTTTGATCTAAGAAAAAGAACAGGGATAGAGATAGAAGAAAAGAACAAGAAAACACATCTTTGAAGTACTAACTTAACAATTTTTGCTTCCACAATCTTTTACTGATCTACTTTTTTTTTCTGATGGCCCTGAAAGCAGAATTCTTTCACTCACTGCATAAATTCATGCCTAAGATGCTAAGGTGGGACTAGAGAAGGCTTTTTATTGTGCTGCTTAAATCTATTCCACATTTTAGGGAAATGTGTGCGTACACATTAATTTTAGGCAAGATGGGAAATTCATGGCAGTCCTATCATGCTAAAAGAGGATATTTTCAAAAAGAATACCTCTGTAAAGAATTGCTATGAATTTCTAATGTGACTCTGTGACCCTCATATTTTCCAGATATACAAGCAAATCACTGTTCTGTGAGAAGATGTTTCTGTCCAGCAGTGATGAGAAAACTGCTGTGTACATTTCTGCTGTCTGCACTTCAGACAGAGCAGAAGAAAACTGAAGATGTTTCAGAAACATGCTTCAAGAATGAGCCAAACTCTGGAAATTATGTTAATCCTCAAGTTAAGAGGATAACTGCTTTGTGAATCACTACTTAGGAAGATCTTTCAATCTAGCAAAGTAGAAAATGAGCTAACAAGATACAGAAGTGAAGAAAATGCAATATAAAACTAGAACTGGAGCTCTAGTTTTAGATAATTCTAACTTAATTTGGATAAATTCTAAGATAACAATTTCAACAGTGAAGAAAAATATCCACTAACAGATCATTGCATGGAATAATTTATCTGAAAACTTAAGGTTTAACAACTGATTTTGGGGTTGGCTGGTTTGTTCATTTGGGTTTTTTTATGGCTTTGTATACTTTGGGATGAAGGATTTATTAAAATCTAAACACATAAGGAGCAGGAATACTTATATATTAAAAATATATATGTGTATGTATTTTATAAGTGCTACTTACACAGTTCACTTTTTTTTCTAGCAGAAATCTGAATTTACAGTATTCTTTTTAAACTGAGTTTGTAACTGAATCTCTTAAATAGATAATATGTTGCCTGGTTTTGAGGCTTGTTTTGGTTCAGTTCTACATTGCCCACTTGTGCTTTAACCAACAGGATACTTTTTCCACTAAAAAATAAAAAAAAAAAAATAAACAGCCCTCCCCACAAAAAAGAAAACCAAAACAAAACAAAAAGCAAGCAAACACATATACCCCTCCAAAACCATGCTCACAAAAAAATCACCACAAAACCCACCAAAACAAAAAAAAAAAAGACCAAAAAAAACCACCAACCAAAAAAAGCCCAAATAACAACAACAACAACAAAAAAAAAAACACCAAAAAAAAACAACCAAACAAACAAACAAAAAAAAGACCACAAAACCAGAACCCTGATCCAACAAAAATTCCCACCAAACCAAAAAACACGTATTAAGGTGTAGCTTTTTACACTGGTTATCAGCCCACTGACCGTGTATACCCAATTACCCTGTACTGAGACTCAAGGAAGTCCACAAAACATGGTACTGTGCCATGAGGCCTTACAAACTGAGTCAAGGCAAAGCTCTGGAGCATCCACAGACCACTGTGACCTGGTTGTGGCTGCAGGCTGGAGTACCCAGCTATGCCTTGCAGTGCTGCCAGAGCAAGCTGGCCGATACTGCCAGATGAGTGATGTCACCAGTGAAGCATGGATGCCTTCTGCATCCACAACAAATGTATATACAAACTTCTAAGGACACAAAAACATTTTATGGACATTATAAAAAACTAAACTTAAAAACTCGTAATTCCAGCAAAATACCTCCACAGAGTAAGATAAAACAAATGGTATTTTATGAGATCTTTATTGTTTTAATTTAGTAATGGCTTTATGTAGCCAGCTGGTTTTAGCTAAAATTAGCTGCTAATCCTTTTGAAATACATCGTTATTAAATCCACTATAAACTATTTGATTAAGTAAACATTACAAGTAATTGTAGATGACTTCTGGATTGCCTGAGATATAAAGCAATATAGGAAAAAGAATGTAATTTATGTGAACAATGCAATGTCCCCAAATATAGTAATATTGTAAAAACAACAGATGTTCTCTGTAAATGGTGTAGAGGTTAAAAATGTAAGTTGTCAAATAAAATGGTTATTTTCTCTTAGTCATATACAGCATTTTCAGTTGATTACAACTAAAAATCTATGAAATTCCAACAAATGAACAATTTGTTTACTTGCTGTAAGTATGTGCTTTCTCTTCCTGTGTAGCATGTCACTTTTCCCCTAAGCATACTGTTATTTAGTGATAAATCCCTGGTCAGAAGATTGAAGCACCCCATATAATGTAACTGTTGTTTTAGAAAATGTCACCACAAAATCTTTTAGTCTATGTATGGAAATGAATTATTTCCTGAAAATACTCTGTATTGTAGATACCCATTTTGAATTATATCAATTTATATGACATACCTGTTGCTATAAAGAGGAGAAACAATTTGGTGTATGTATCTTAGGCATCAGTTAAAGTTTATGCAGGCCTGTCACAAAAGCCACACAGAATTTCATACATCAGGATAAGCCCATCCGATTTATCATAAACCTTCACTGACAAATCACCTCTCTTAATTTTTAGCTATGTAGTTACCATAACTTGACTAGTGCCAGCACTAATAAGATCTAAACCGTGAAGACTTTTCTTTGGCACAATTCAGAATTCAGAAAAGCATGGCAAATTATAAAACATTAAAACTGGAAAGCAAAAGCAAATGCTTACTAGATGTTATTGAACCATTCTTAAGCATCGTCTTAGCCATAAATTCTATAACATCTAGCATCTATTTTGAACTGTCAAAAAACGAATTTGTTTTCACTGTGGTTCACAGAGTTATGTGAATCCCAGACATCTAAACAGATTTTCTTTGCTGAGCTTGCAAATTTTAAGTGATTGAGTCTGAAGGATGCTTACCATGTTAACCATTTTTCACTCCAGCATAAATGCCTTTATTAACTAAAAGCCTCAGGGCTTCACTCTCTCACCAGCAAAGATGTGACATACAAAACTAGACATTAGCAGTTATAGGATAAATGCATGCACCATATCTAGAGGCTGATGCTAACTTTCAGACTTAGAAAAATTCATACTGAATGGTACCTTGTTAATTCATGCTTTTGTCCCACAATATTCAGGCACAAAAAGTGGTTCTCAAGCATAGCTGCATAAACCCAGCACATTAAGATCTTCAGGTTTGTAATCCTAACTCCCTAACTATGTGCACTGTAATTGCCAGCAGCATGTGTAGAATCCCTTACTAGCCTATAGGTATTGTTCCTATTCCAAGTAGTACAGTGACCCTGAAGCTACCCTCCTATACTGATGTAAGAGAAACAAGAACATCAATCACTAGTTAGAACAGTAGTTTAAGCCTCAAGAAATGTGTTTTTAAGACCTCCTTTGAATGCTTTTTTTCCTGTGTATGATTTTTAGTGAATTGGCACATTACTAATATTCTTAAATCTACTAGCATTAAATATCTGACCATTCTGCACAGCAGCTGGGTACGCTGGGAAAGCTTGCTGGCTCCTGCAACAAGCATGCAGAGATTGAAAATGCTAGGATAATTTTTGGGTAGAGCTCAAAGTCATATTCCACACATTTTGGAAAAAAGTTGCATTGGTAGCATGAACTTGTACTCTACCAGTGCTTTTCATCTTGAGGTTGCATTATTTGCTATATTAAAATCTGCACTCTAAAATTGAATTGTTTTAGGGAATCTCTCTAGCTACTCTTGAAACAGCAGCTAAACTGAGTCCTGGTCTACTACAGCTCAGGTGAGCCCATTAACTGCTGGAACATCCTTTCTATTTGTCCAACTATATATCAGTTTTTTCTTTATGGAGGATAACAAATTTGATTTTACCAGTTGCATGAGACACAGTATTTTTTTAGCATTGTCCTCCAAATATATGAATTTAGATCATGACATGAAGGATCAATATGCTTTGTTTTCCTGATGATTCAATTGCTACAAAATGTATGAATCACTGAAGATGTTCTATTAAGTTTTTATTAAGTAAGTGCCCCAAGGCCAAGAATACAGATCAGATCTTTAGAGGTTCTGGTAACCATGTTCATGACACAAATATAGTTTAATAAAGCTCATTTTAATTGATATATTTTCTCTGTAATTATTCCCTCCAGTCATAGGACAGGCAGTTTCATCCGAGATTGTGTCACATACTGGTATTAAAACAAAGTATTTTATCAATTACATAAATTAATTAGTAGCAACAAAGGCCACAGCCTAGCTGAAGTAAATGGCATTAGGTATAATTAAGAGTAAACAAAACCTTTCCCTAAATTCTACAAGGCTATGTACAGTTGGATTACTGCAACTCTATTGGGCAGTAACCTGTTTGCCTAGTAATTGTGACTCATACAGGCAATATACCTACACTGATTAATTTTACTTACAGACCCTGTGGTAGCTTAATTAGATGATCCATTCTAAATAATGACAGCCTTTTAAATGTAGCCCTGCAGGAATGGAACAGTTGCCTCGAAAGGCATGAGCCAAACAGAATATAATGAAAGTAAACCACAGAAATCCTTCTGAAAACATACAGAGAGAACAAAGAAACTAATTTTATTTTTTAAAATGACATACTATTAAATATCTGACTGTATTGTTTACTGACATATTCTCCTTTGCAGTAAACCAACTACTGAAACAAAAATTCAAATAAAATATGCTTGAGAGTCCATGGTAAAACATCAGAAGGATGCAGCATTGCAATATCCTGCTAAATAACTCAGCTTGTAACTGGTGAATACGTAAGTGAACTAGCTATAAACAAGTTACCAAAACTCATCAACTCATCTCTTCACCAGCCTATGTATCTCTTTTGCAAGGTGATTACAAATTACTCATTCCTATTGCCCCATTAAAAAAAAAATAGAAAAAGGAAAATGAAAAAGCAAAATATTCTGATACCTCATCTGAGACCATAATTGTAAAAAAACATCAGGAGAAGGATCAAGTTTTGTAAATTCTTCTTTAGTGCCAAATAAATTTAAAAAAATGTGTTTATGCTTAAAACAACAACAACAACAACAACAACAGGGCAACTCTTTAGACAACAGTAAATTCAGGTGAATGAATTAGTGGTCAATGGCAGAATCATGCTCTCTCTAGAACATACGTAAGAGATAACAGATGGGGGGTTTTTTGTTATTTGTGTAGTCTGTGAGTGTGATACCAAGGATGACAGAAAGTCCAAAGGAGCCCTTCACACTTCATAAAATACTGCAATAGGTCGTTGGGAATTAGGTTTTGTTACAGTCGCATCCCTTCATCGTTATGAAGAGTATTTTCCGGATGACTTGTCTAATATGAGAAAACCAGACCAGGCCTGCTAAGGGTTACTGAATTCCCATATCGCACCCTTCCCCCCCCCAACCCCGAGTACCTGTTTTGGGCTTATTTTTCCACCACTGTGGAGTGATTATGACATAATCTGGGGGAGATAAGATGTAGAGGCAAGGGCATGTACTTCATGCCATCCGTACTCCATCCATCCATAGCTTGATTCTCATGATTTATGTGGGTGAAGCAAATTTCACCTTTATTCAGTAGAATTTGTATTCCGCTTCAAAATCTCGTCTCTTTCAGTTTCTCAGTGACAGCTGTCAGAATCCATCAACATTCAGCACAAGAATACAAAGCTAATAGGCTTCTTGTAATATGAAAACTAAACGGACTGGTGAAACTCAAAATGAAATACTATTACTGAAAAGATTCTCTTATCTGGTGCTTTGTGCAGTGGGGGAAAATGATTTTAATCTTGTCTCCTTTAAATATTGGATTGTAAATGAATGTTGACAAGATTAAATAAATGTACTTTTGACTTGAGTCCCTGTCGGCATTTAAAAAAAAAAAAAACCCAGCTGAATGCACACTACTTGATATTCTGCAAATGTAGGTTCATAACCAAGGGCTCTTGGTAGAAGAGAGGAGAGGGGCAAGAGCTACGTATTTTTTTAAGTGCACCAAAGTGACGTTATTTTTCTTTTAGCCCCTGTAATAGTAACGATTTTGAGCTGCTGTTCTGCACCAGCTCAGTCCATGTGAAGGAAACTGCCGACAGCATGGGGAGAGGAGTGGTGTGACTTCTATATTGAGTTAAACTTGAGTAGGCCAAGAATCATCATCCTCGAAAGGACGACAACTGAGGGTCTGCAAAATCACAAATAACAGGAGGAGGTGCATATGGCCTGCCATTGACCCCCCCTTGCAAAAACAAACCCTCAGTAGCTCTAAGAGATTTTTGAGATTTTAATGTAGTTTTCATAATACATGAAAATGTATTCCCATGCAAATGTTACTGAATTGTCAATAACTGGAAGTGAGAGCTGTTCTATCCACTTAAATCTCTGGACATAAGAGTTTGCTGCTTCTGTGGATACAACCAGAAAGACCCATGATGTGGCTAAGATTAAACACTGCTGAACATTTGGTATTTCAGACACAGAAATATGAACCATTAAATGTATTTCAGGAAGGAAAAGCTTATTTGTGAGATGACATGCAAGAACCCATATCTCCAGCAAGCTTACAGACTCACAAATGTAGGATATGTAGACTAAAGGCTCTAATCTAAATTGAGTTTACAGAGATAATGCTATTCAGTGTTATCTCTTCCCTAATTTGTAAGCATCTGGCTAAGCATGGAAAGCATCTATCATAGTTTGATGCCTTCTTCAGCCACTTGCAGCTGAAGAGCTGTACTGCCCAATGACTGCTTAACATCACTAAACTGTTGTCTAAAGGTAGACCATCATAGTTCATGGTTTGGTACAAAAACTCTTGTGCCAAAGTGCTCTTGGTATGCTAGGAAATGAGAAAATACCAAGTGGATCATCCTCTTAATCTCAGATGTAGAAAACTATAATTAAGGTATCCCAATTCTATTTATAATTTGAAAAATTGTTGAATATAGGAGCCGATAATGGAGACAGTATGGCAAATGAAGATGAAATATTTAATATTTGAAGTTATTCCTCCCGTAGCCAAGATATTATCAATGCCTCTGTGAGCACACCTAATATAATTTGATGTAAGCTAAAACAGATTAATCCAAATAATTTTTAGCTAAACCTTCCTACATTTTGCTTCAATAAATCGGGAAAACACTGAGTATAGGAAGTATCAGAATTTTATATACCTAACTGTGTAGGTGGAAATTTATTTGTACTCTTAAGTGCTTAAATGTTTTAGGGTTTTTTTTCTCCACCAGGCTACAATGGTTGTGGATATTCTAGTTTTCTATCTCAAGTCTATACTTGACCCTTATTTGATTTCTTGTTTTCGTCCTCTTTCAGATTACTAGCTACTCAGTGAAGTGTCATAAAATACTTGTTTCTACCTTGCTCCCCCCCGCCTTCCCTTTTTGAAATTTTATTAGTGCATAACTAATTTGGACTTTCACATTTCCTACTGTTATTTCAGAGATGATGAGAGTGATTAACTCATACTCTGAACCCCTATGACTGCTAAGAACCATAATATCGTCTAACTTCCACCTGAGATAAACCACAATGTCATCTCATTTCCACCTGTGACAGTGTTTAGCAAAAAAAAAAAAAAAAAAAAAAAGAAAAAAAAAGAATGAAAAGCAAATTAATTAAAGAAATAGATACTTAAAGTGGTTCAAAAAATAAGTAACATAAAAAAAAAGCCCACTTATTACAGTAACCGGAGACTTAGGAAAATATATAGGTAATAAATTTTCTCCATCCAATCACATTAATATGTTAAAATGAGAAAGTGTAAGAACCAGGGAACAGGTACTAGAAAGCCTTGTATAACATTACTCATGACATGAACTTCCACAAAGGCCATGTTCAGTCCTGTGGGAAAAAAAGAGTGAATACCAGAATGGACATTTCTGTAAGGACATTAGAAACAATGGACACTGTCCAACTAACGCTGCAACTATTTTCTTGTTTTTCCCTGCTTCAAAAGCAAGGAAAACCATTTAAACTTCAGTGACAACACTCTGTTGACTTTCGTGATGCAATTGCTTTGGTTTCATGTATTAGTTAGTCTTAGCCTGAATTCATTGTTAGCTGAGTATACTCGTCTGAGTGGATTTCATCTGAGATATCAGCATCTTCACACATCTAAAACTAAATGAAGTTATTCCTGTTAGACAAAGAGAATTCCTCTTATAGAGAAAGCTTGTTGAGAAGCATGTCCCTTTTTAAATACTAGTGTCATTCAGACAGACACAAAAATGCCAACAGGCTTCTCACTTTTCCCAGTTTTCTATCAGTCTCTTTATTTGGAATAACTGATACTAATTCAATAAATTGAAGATAAGAAAAAATCAAGCATAAGAGGAATAGCAAGTAATTCATTGTTTTTGTTTAAGGTCTGGTATGATTACCTGAGTGCTCTACAATGCTAAGCACAAAGTTAGAAAGACCTCTGCAATTGAGGCTGTTTCAGTGAAACAGTTTTGCTGTAAGCAGGATGATGATCACACTCCTTCTGCACCCCTGTCGGAGAACAAAACAAGTACCTACCAGAGTTATGAACACAAAAACAAAGCCAAAAGGAAACATATCTGACAGGTCTTATAAAAAAAAAAAGTTGTGCCATCTTAGACTTTATCTGAAAATTGTATCTTTCCTTTTTCACATGTACAGAAAACAAATAATGTCTAATTAGAAATCACTTAGAATCATAGAATAGTTAGGGTTGGAAAGGACCTTAAGATCATCGAGTTCCAACCCCCCTGCCATGGGCAGGGACACCTCCCACTAAACCATGTCACCCAAGGCTATGTCCAACCTGGTCTTGAACATGGCCAGGAATGGAGTATTCAGAACTTCGTTGGGCAACCCATTCCAGTGCCTCACCACCCTTACAGTAAAGAATTTCTTCCTTATATCCAATCTAAACTTCCCCTGTTAAGTTTGAACCCGTTACCCCTTGTCCTCTCACCACAGTCCCTCATAAAGAGTCACTCCCCAGCATCCCTATAGGCCCCCTTCAGATATTGGAAGGCTGCTATGAGGTCTCCACGCAGCCTTCTCCAGGCTGAACAGCTCCAACTTTCTCAGCCTATCTGTCTTCATACGGGAGGTGCTCCAGTCCCCTGATCATCCTCGTGGCCCTCCTTTGGACGTGCTCCAACAGTTCCATGTCCTTTTTATGTTGAGGACACCAGAACTGCACACAATACTCCAAGTGAGGTCTCACGAGAGCAGAGAAAAGGGGCAGGATCACCTTCCTCGACCTGCTGGTCACGCTCCTTTTGATGCAGCCCAGGATATGGTTGGCTTTCTGGGCTGCAAGCGCACACTGCCGGCTCATGTTCGTTTTTTCATCAACCCACACCCCCAAGTCCTTCTCCGCAGGGCTGCTCTGAATCTCTTCTCTGCCCAACCTGTAGCTGTGCCTGGCATTGCTCCGACCCAGGTGGAGGACCTTGCAATTGGCATGGTTGAACTTCATCAGGTTGGCATCAGCCCACCTCACAAGCGTGTCAAGGTCCCCCTGGATGGCATTCCTTCCCTCCAGCGTATCAACCAAAACACCCAGCTTGGTGTCATCAGCAAACTTGCTGAGGGCACACTCAATCCACTGTCCATGTCACCCACAAAGATGTTGAACAAGACCGGTCCCAACACCGATCCCTGAGGGACACCACTCGTTACTGGTCTCCAGCTGGACATTGAGCCATTGAGCACTACCTTTGCGTGCGGCCATCCAGCCAGTTCTTTATCCAACGAGTGGTCCACCTATCAAATTGCTGTCTCTCCAACTTAGAGACAAGGATGTCATGTGGGACAGTGTCAAACGCCTTGCACAAGTCCAGGTAGATGACATCAACTGCTCTACCCCTGTCCATCAATTCCATAGCCCCTTCATAGAAGGCCACCAGATTGGTCAGGCAGGATTTCCCCTTACTGAAGCCATGCTGGCTGTCGCCAAGCACCTTGTTGGTTTTCATGTGCCTCAGCATGTCTTCCAGGAGAATCCGCTCCAAGATTTTGCCAGGCACAGAGGTGAGACTGACTGGTCTGTAATTCCCCAGCTCATCCATTTTCCCCTTCTTGAAAATGGGGTTATATTTCCCTTTTTCCAGTTGTTGGGAACTTCACCTGACTGCCATGATTTTTTGAAATATGATGGACAGTGGCTTAGCAACTTCATTTGCCAGCTCCTTCAGGACCCGCGGATGGATTTCGTCAGGTCCCATGGACTTGTATATGTTCAGGTTCCTAAGATGGTCTTGAACCAGATCCTCTCCTACAGTCGGCCCAGGGTCTTCATTCTCACTGTCCCTGTGTCTGCCTTCCAAGACTTGGGTGGTATGGTCAGAGCATTTTTCGGTGAAGGCTGAGGCAAAGAAGTCATTAAGAACCTCAGCCTTCTCCAAATCCAGGGCAGGCTAGGAGGATTAGCCAGGTTAATAAATGGTTAGAAGAGTGGTGCTATAGTCAGGGGTTTGGGTACCTTGAACATGGGACACAATTTAGTAGGCCAGGTCTACTGGGGGCTGGTGGAACTGGTCTGACAAGGGGAAGAGTGGATTTGGTAGGAGGCTTGCCAGACTGGTCAAGGATGCTTTAAACTAGATGTGTTGGGGGAGGGGGGCATCACTCCATTCCAACACACCCAGTCACTTGCCAGCACCTACAGTAAACGTTCGGAGCAATGTAGAGATATTCCAGCTGCTCCAACCAATGAGTGGGCTTCAGCTGGATCTCAGCTCAGATGCCTCTATACAAATGCCCGTAGCATGGGGAACAAACAAGAGGAATTAGAGATGTGTGCACATCTATGGGGATATGATATCATAGGCATCACAGAAACATGGTGGGATGGCACCTATGACTGGTGTGTTGGAATGGAAGGTTACCGGCTCTTTAGGAAAGGCAGGCCTGGCAGACGGGGAGGGGGAGTTGCTATTTATGTTAGGGATAGGCTGGAGAGTCTGGAACTCTGTCTGGGGACAGGTGAGCAGTCGACAGAGAGTTTGTGGGTCAGAGTTAAAGGGAGAACAGTGACGGGTGACATTATTTTGGGGACTTAGAAAATATTATCTAATTGGGGCCACAACTACTACTAACACAGCAATGCTGATGCAGCGTTACTTTCAAGTGGCATTCACTATCACTGATAACTACAGTACGAGTGTGGAGAACATATCCTTTCTAACCCTGATTGGCTGAGGTCAGTGCTGAAAAACTGATATCCTGCTCACACCAAAGATGAGAAGAGCTTTAGTCTGAAAACCATGTGTAAGCTTTACCACTTCTATTGCCACAGATCTGTGCAAGTAGTAGAGGCATGCCTCTTTACTGTGCAGTGGCCAAACCATTCAGTGATTTAGAAATCATAGAATCATAGAATCATAGAATAGTAAGGGCTGGAAAGGACCTCAAGATCATCGAGTTCCAACCCCCCTGCCATGGGCAGGGACACCTCCCACTAAACCATGCCATCCAAGGCTATGTCCAACCCCACCTTGAACGCCGCCAGGGATGAAGCATTCACAACCTCCCTGGGCAACCCATTCCAGGGCCCCACCACCCTCACAGTAAAGAATTTCTTCCTCAGACCCAATCTAAACCTCCCCTGTTTAAGTTTAAACCCATTACCCCTTGTCCTCTCAGACAAAATCTGTCAACAATATATTCATGACTAAAAGCCCTATGTCACATTTCCTGGATGTGACATGGAAGGGGAAAAAGAAAAGAGCTGTTTACCAGCTTTGCTATAGCAGTTAACATCTCATTTATGTCCCAAAGTTAACAACTGAGATTTCCAACAATAATTACGGTATGGGTGGGAATGAAATATAGAGCCTGTGTCAACCAGACACAGACTGATCCAGACAACATATTATCAGCTCTTAAAAACCATCATGCGGGCTCAATCACCCATTCCTCAGTTACACATTTCTGATCCCTGACAGGACAGGTCTAATGAAACAGGCTTTACCAGGCAGAGGCAGCGTTAAGACATCCACCATTCCTTACCTCACCACGTGGGAAGCTGGGAGAAAAAGGAGCAAGAAACACAATTAATGAAGGTAGTATGGAAGCAAAAGATGAACACAGCAAAATGGAGTAGTGCCTAAGCTTTTGAGACTGTGGAGGTGGATTGTTGAGATGATCACAAGTCTTTGCTGCTCTCTCCTTGCACCCTGGCAATCATGTGCTTCTGTTTGCATTATAAAAAAAAATAAACATCAGGTTCAGGATGTAGCAAAACCAAGAAATCACACAAGTTTCCTACAGGCTTGCAACTTTTCCCTTGACACAGTTTAAAAATCTGAAGGTGGTCTTGTTTACCAATCCTAAATACAAGCACATAAAATGAGTAATTACTATGAAGTCTGCAGACAGTCCTCTGAAGAGCAGAGCTTTACCCTTGCATTTTATGCTTTAATTTTTAGCATTTCTGGCAACACAAAAACAGTTTTATTTTTCATTCCATTTGTTTCTTTGTTATTGGAAAGATTTACATTTACCTTTCCCATGGTGGAGGTCACAAAATGATGGATTAAGCATTAAAATAACCTGAAAGCGTAGCTGAAAGACAGAAAACATACTGAAATAATGGATGTTTTTGTGATGATGTTTGAAGATGAACATTTTGTATTCATGATGAGTATTTCTTAAAAGGTAAATCCAAAGTCACATCATTACACACTAAATATAATAGTTAAATTTGTGGTACTTTGGTTAATGCACTAGGTATTTATAATTCCAGCAAAATCAATTTTTAAATGTATGTTTAATGTGCTTGCTAGTCTTATTCTCATATCTCATTAATACAGTGTTTTAAAACTGGAACAGACTTAGACTATGAACAATGGGGGAGACAAAAATGACACGGAATAAGAAGATGTGGGCAAGTGCAAAACACCAGATACCAGCCTGGGCATGTCACGTGCGGGTACATAGGTATAATGGCTCTAACTCACGACCTGAAGTACCTGGTCAAGCAGAGGGGCAGAAGTATGCATTTGGCCTGCCCAGCTACAGGAGAAACTCTGCTAGTCTACCAAATGGCCCAATTCTGCCTTCTAATGCCACTTCCCATCCAGTGTTGGAACTGCTTCTGGAGGCAGAGTGCTTTGCTTTCCTTATTTTATTTCAAATACTTATGTAATAGTTGGGGGTGGGGCGGGGGGGTGGGAATCAAAGGTGTATGTTTCACAGTATTTCCAAGTTAACTCATAAACAAGGAGGACTCAATTAGGCCTTATTCTCTCAATCACATTCAGCTTGTGCAAGATCAGCTTATTCAATCAGTAAGGTAGAAGAAATCATGTTTAGAGAGGAGGCACTACAAAAGTAGCTTGCATTCTGGGTTATTATTAAAACGCTAGAAAGATCTGATTTTTCCTAAGATTGCCAATCAGTACCTTCTTTAAAGGCATCAGATTTTTAGACCCTGGAGTAAGGCACATACAAATTTCAAATCTTACTTGCTCTCTCCTATACACACTTTATTTTAACTGAACTCTTCATGCTCTACTGGCTTAAACCAGCTATGCCTTGTAATACAAACAAGGATGGGGATGCAAGGAAGATGCTGTCTGGAATGTGAGAATAATGGACACACTTAAACATCACGAATATCTCGTCCATGAGATGTCATCATCAGGCAACAGTAGCCCCTCAGCAAGAAAATGGTGCCCACTGTGGGTGATGGTGATCACCCACTGCTGAACAGTTGTTGGCACAGTCACCTCCAACGGCTGCTTCACCAAAACACTGCTGGAGAATGCAACACATGGCAGGTCACAGGGAAGGGAGCAGGAAAGGGGCACACAACAACAACAGTAGTCAAATAATTTTTCACCATTCCTAAACTATCTCAGAAATAAGGCCGCACAGGGAGTAACAGGAGACAGAACCTGGTATTTGTCCTTTTAGGTAGTCAGCAGTGCCACTACAGCACAGCCAGCGATGCAGCTCTGTGCATACACTGAAGCAAGTAAGAGGTGGTGGTAGCAAGGGTGGCGGAGGAGATTGCTTGTAGCTCCATGGATAAGGGTTGAAGGGCTTTCTATTTGAGCCAACTTAAAGCAGTTGGCTAACTTTGAGCCAACTTAAAGCCGTTGGCTGACATGCAGGGAAACATGATTCTGAATTCCCTTTCAGAAAAAGAATACATGAAAGGATATTGAACTGTTAAGTCACTCTATCATAGATCTTTAATCACATCACCAGAGTTCCCGTTTAACAAAATTATTCTGCACACATATGTAACTAAGTATGATTTCAGTGCTGCTTAACAAACCCACACATATATATCATTTCTTCCCAATGAACAAATAATCCATTAAAAGTATCCTGTTTTCTTGTTTGCTCTTCCAGGAGTTTTGTTCGTTCTTCCTGACAATACCTTTTGCACAGCTGGAGCCCATTAAATTTAATAGCAGCACAGCCACTTGCAGAGGCCATAGAACTCCTCCTGCAAGAACTTCAAAAAAAAAAGTAAATTAAAAAGACATAAAAGCAATTGGTGTATGCATAATGAGATTATAATGTGAAATGGTGAAAAGATGAATAAAACCACTTATTTTTATTCCTCTCGAATTAGCTAAACACAGTTCATTCATGAATATTTGAAAGTGATGTGATCTATCCACTCCCTTGTACATAAAAAGCTTCACTTCACTTCTTCTAGCATCTAATGTTTGGGAGCTCCAAGGCATCCTATGAATGCTTTTGTTCCATTAATTTGAATTGAAATGGAGTGGGAAGCTTTTTAGCACAGAGCAGGATTCACTAAATGTTCAATGTACTAGGCTGTCAAATACCCAAATTCAACATTCACCTTTTAAGACTAAATAAGGAGTCCCAAGAGAAGAGAGGTTGTTTTACCTGATGTTCAAAGAATTTATAAGTTACTTTTCCTAATTACTTTTAAAATGTTTTCAGAAATCTGCTAATAGTAGGATTAAGAAAAATAAGTACTTCTTGATTTTTTTTTTTTTTTTAATAAAGGCAAGGAAAGACCTGGGGCAATGAAAATTTGATAAACAACGGATCTTCTGTGGAGTTACCTTCAACTTGTAAATGCTTCGAGACCAGAGTGGGTGAATCTTGCTCATATGCAACATGGACTGTGACGTGGTGCAGGGCAGGTGGCCGGTACTGGTCTTGTGCTGCAGCAGCCTGCCTGCTAAAGCCACGAGATTCTGGTGCTGGTGCTATGGGAACGAGAGGTGCCTGGTGCTCCCCTTCCTCATGAGCTCCGGCCAAGCGGCTCCTCTTCAGCTGTTCCAAAGTCTTGCTGTTGTTGGCCTGGGGGGACAGAAGCTTTGCAAGCACCTTCTTGTGCAGCCCCAGCGACT
This sequence comes from Amazona ochrocephala, assembly GCA_039720435.1. Taxonomy (NCBI): domain Eukaryota; kingdom Metazoa; phylum Chordata; class Aves; order Psittaciformes; family Psittacidae; genus Amazona; species Amazona ochrocephala. The sequence goes on from CM077879.1 coordinate 73,742,108, forward strand.
TGCCATTGAGGCTGCCCTTGATGTCTGCCGCCAGCATTGCTCACTGGTGCTTTGCCACTCGCCCCCTATTCCTGCTCTGGGAAGCACCAGTGCTTGCACGGGTGTTAGGATCACGAGCAGGCTGAGTGGCAGTGGCCTTGCTGCCGTAAGCTGCCCTGACACTGTATCTTCTTGTCATTGCAGCCCTCCTGTATGCTGGGTCCTGGCATGCCACTGGCTGCTGGCAGGGTCCCCGGATCTCAGTGCTGTTGCTGCGCAGGACCTCGCTCACATTTCCTGTGCCCTTCGCTGTGGCAGAGGCTGTGGGCCTGTGTGGGGCAGGCTGACAGCTCCGTGGCCACGCAACTCTGCTGCCATGTCCGAGGATGCAGTGCAGCTGGGCAGCAGTTGTGTGAAGCTTCTTTTGGCCCTTGGTTGTGCTGCCAGTGGCCATGCCACTGAAGCTGGCTGTAGCTGCAGAGGGTGGTGGTGTCAGGGTAGGCAGCCTGCAGCATCTGCTGCCTGCTCTCACTGACTGAGGTGGCAGCCGAGGCGTTCTTTCCACCAGCGGTGGCAGAGGAAGTGTCTGCGCCTCTGTCCTCATGCTGCGAGGCAGCACCACTCTGTGCCCCAGGCTGCCGAACTGCAAGAGAAGCAGAGGAGAGTGGTTGTGTGATAGGGTCTCTTGCGCCTATGTGCCAGCTAGCTGAGCTCATGTAGCTGGGCTCCCCTGTCAGCCCCATGGCAAGGCTCAGCCGCACAGGTGGGTGTTCCCTGCTCCCAGAGCCTGCCGGGGAGAGGGCTGGCCGCCCGCAACCCATGGCCACTGCCCAGAGCACCCCCAGCATGGCTGGGCAGCCTGCGTGGCACAGCAAGGGGGGCTCAGCTTGCTCCCTCCTGCACCTCCTGCCTGCCCGTAAGCAGTCCCCGTGGTTGGGAAGATGTTTGGCCCTGTCTCCCTCGGGGTCCCTACCTGTGCCCGCTGGCTCACGATGGGCTGAAACCTTCCTTGGTAGGGCAGCTGTGGCAACGTGATCCCATCTGGCCCTTCCTCAGGCTGCCTGTGGCGCACCTGAGGGCAGGAGGAGGAGGAAGAGGTGTGTGATGGAGGCGGCTGCCTTGGCACCGCAGCCCCCGCAGTGCCAGCAATCCCGGCTCTGGCACTAAGGCAGCTCCATGTGGCCCCGTCCCACCACTGTCCTCTCCCTCCTGCCCCAGCCCTCACCTGGCGACTCCTTTGCACTCCTGGCCTGCCCTTGGTGGGCTGGGAGCGGGCGTTTGATCCCTTGTCCACTGGCATCTTCTATGTCCTTGGATGCAGACTTGCCATGGATTCACAGGGCAAATGCTGCCTCCAGGGTGCTCCAGGGCCTTAAATGCCCCACATTACAAATCCTGGTTGTGACAGTGGCCAAAGAGGAGGAAGAGTGGGAAGAGGACATTGATAAAGTGCAGTCCCAGGTGGAAGTCATCACCATACATAAGCTCTGGGTCAACTCCTCAGTTCCAGAGCTCTTCCAGGACCCCCAGGCAGATATCCAGGAGGGATTCAGCTGCCCCACCAGCCTGAGCATAGATGTGACAGCAGAGGCAGCCAGAGACCTGCAAAGCATGTCTCCTGTCCAAGCCAGACCCACAGGCACCAAACTGGCAGCTTCTACACTGGGTGGAGCTGCAGAGGAAGTGGAGCACCACGCACCTCTCACTCGTGTCACAAGAGGCGGTGGCACAAGCACCAGTTTATATACTAGGCATGTCATGCTGTGGTACGGAATACCTTTTTGGCTAGTCTGGGTCAGGTGTCCTGTCTCTACTTCCTCCTGGCTTCCCCTCCTCCCTGGCAGAACATGAGGCTCAGAAAGTCCTTGGTTGGAATAACTATTATTGAGCAACAACTAAAAACATTGGTGTTATCAGCATTGTTCCCAGGCTGAAAGTCAAAATACAGCACTGTACCAGCTACTAAGACTGAGAAAAATGACTGCTACTGCTGAATCCAGGACATCATCCCACATTCATCTTAAAGAGACCACATCTCAACCTTCCTTCCCTTTTCACACACATCTCCCCACCTGAGACAAGTGGCTGTAAGATACTTAGCTTTCCTGCCAGGAAATGAAGAATCCTATAAGGATCTCAAACCCCTTCCCTCTCCTCCGGAAGTGACTCCGAAAAGGGGATGGATCAGTCTGGTTAAGAGCATGAGCTCAGAGACTTCCAAGAAGAGGCCTCATCATCCCTCGGTGCGATGCTCAGTGCGGGTCTATGGCACCAGCAACATGGGCAGGACTGCGAGGAGACAAAAGAAGGGTTAGAGAGGTTACAGGCGAGGGCTACAAGGTAAAAGAGCAGGAAATACGCCCTTACTGATGTTGGCAAGTCAACCTGCACAGTGCCAGGCTGGGGAGTGCAGCCTGCACTTCTGTGCCTTGCTGTCCTGCAGATCTGCTGGGAGCAGGTTTTCTGAGATAGGGCCGGTGTGGACTGGAAATGAAGACGCTGAAATCTTGGGTACCTTTTGCAGTTGTGTTTTTTTATCCCTGGGGACAGAAAATACAGGTAATGCGCTCAGCCTTTTTTTGACATAGTAGCTGGGAGGGGATTCCCTTCACATTCCCTTCTCTCTCTCTTCCCATCTCATCCCCTTCCTTCCACAGGGCTCCACTAGGCCTAACGATCTCTGAATAACTTGGGCTCAACATTTAATGGACCCCCAAGGCTCTCATCTAATGGTTTGTGGGGATGATTCTGATCCAGAATGAGAGGGACTTTTTTGCAGCATCTCTGGCTTGGATCACAGACCATTTGGTTGCTGTTTTCCAGTTGTGTATGTATATCACAACTGTTGAATTTTATCTACCTGGCTTTCTCTTTTATACCCCATGAATGAGGAGTCACTCATTTTCCTTTTTTCTACCTGCCCAGGAACTCGTGTGCTACAGCCCCAGCCATCTGAGCTATGCCAGGGAGGCAGAGGAAGGAAGACAAAGTCACAGATGCTGCAGCTCATCACTGCAAGGAGACTATCCCTTTGGCAGTGCCTTCCTGGACACTGTGCTATGCACGGTTGCGAGATAATTCCGTCTAAATGTGCGTACACGCAAACCAGATCATCCAGCAGGCAAAGATGAAGCACAACTGTCAGACCAGACAGACAGCATTTGGGAGCCTATGTCAGCAGAGCTGCTCCACCAACACAGCCAAGACTTGAGATCCTGGTTTTCCTTACCTTGAATTTGCAGATGGAAGCAAGTTACTCACCCCAGTGAGCCAGGAGGATCTACACTGTCTCCCCCTCTTAGGAGCAACACTGCCCATGGCAGCAGACCCAGGAGGACACAGGCAAGCTCTTAGAGGAGCCACTGGCTGCAGAGAAGCTTTCTCAGGTCACACTTTAAAGGTCTCCAATAAGAATTGAATTCAACAACCCAGTTACTGCACAGTAAATCCCCCAAGTACTAGATATGTGTCTTGATTGCTGCTAAACCTCTGTAAACAAGTCTTTAATCATCCATTGGCAATTAATTAGCAAACAAGAACTAATAGCAACAGATAGGTGCTTAGACTGAAGTCAGTTGGTTTACATTAATTAAATGTAGAGGTCCATGAATTACACAACTATATTCTAAGCAACATACAAGCACAGATGAGCACTGGGAGGCAAAAAGGGTTATTATTTATTGGCCCAAGACAGCATCCACAGCAAGCGCAGGCCATGCTCAGCACAGCTCCCTTGAGCCTGGAGCTGGCAGCAGGACACTACTCCTCCACTCGTGGGTTGATGCAGGAGAAACGGAAAGCCTTGCGCAGGGACCTCAGCGCTCTTCTGAAGCGGTAGAGTCGTTGCCGTGGGGCTGCTCCTGGGTCTGGAAGAGTGGCAATGCCTGTGGGAGAAGAAGAGCTGTAGGTGAGGGGCTGGGTGGGAGCTGGGCAAGCTCCTGCTGCTGCCTACCAGCAAGGGCTGTCCCGGGGCCTTTTCTGAGAAGGCTTTCATGGTTGTAGAAGAAATGTTCAGGAACACCAAAAACATTGCGCAGATCCTGATCACATCTCTGGCTGTGTTCCAGGAAACCAGCCAGCCGCTGGTGGAACATCAGGACATGTCCTCGTTGTGACAACGACAAAAGAGGGGAAGGAGTGGGAAGAGGGCATGGATAAAGTGCAGCTCCAAATGGAAGTCATCACAGTACATAAGCTCGGGGTCAACCCCTCGGTCCCAGAGGTCTTTCAGGACCACCAGTCAGATATCCAGGAGGGATTCAGCAGCATGAGCATAGATGCGACAGCAGAGGCAGCCGGAGACCTGCAGAGCATGTCTCCTGTCCCAGCCAGACCCACAGACACCAAACTGGCAGCTTCTACACTGGGTGGAGCTGCAGAGGAAGAGGAGCAGCATGAACCTCTCACTCTCCTGTCACAAGAGGAGGCAGCACAAGCACCAGCTTCTCCTGTCTGTGGCAAGCAGGAGGTAGCATCACGGGCACAGAGCCAGGCAGCTGCTCTGCTCCGCCCACATACCTGTGCTTTCCTCAGGAGCTTTCATTGAATCATAGAATCACAGAATAGTTAGGATTGGAAAGGACCTTAAGATCATCAAGTTCCAACTCCCCTGCCATGGGTAGGGACACCTCGCACTAAACCACGTCACCCAAGGCTCTGTCCAACCCAGCCTTGAGCACTGCCAGGGATGGAGCATTCACAACTTCCCTGGGCAACCCATTCCAGTGCCTCACCACCCTCACAGTAAAGAACTTCCTCCTTATATCCAATCTAAACTTCCCCTGTTTAAGTTTTAACCTGTTTCCCCTTGTCCTATCACTCCAGTCCCTAATGAAGAGTCCCTCCCCAGCATCTTTATAAGCCCCCTTCAGATACTGGCGGGCTGCTATGAGGTCTCCACACAGGCTTTTCTTCACCAGGCTGAACAGCCGCAACTTTCTCAGCCTGTCTTCAAACGGGAGGTGCCCCAACCCCCTGGTCGTACACATGGCCCTTTCCACCCACGGAGGGGAGGCTGGGGCACACCCAAACTCATGCACACGCTGCTGCCAGCCTGGTCTGGGTGCCACCCAACTCAGGGAAGTACCTGGCTCGTCCTTGGTGTCCTGAACTACAGCAGGCGACATTGATGGTGACTCCACATGCAGGCTTTGTGCCACGTCTGGCTCTTCCACCGGCTGCTGGCTGGTTCCCTGGACGGCAGTCACAGCCTTGCCCAGGTATTTCCTCACAAAGCCTCTATCCATTCTCTGCAGGGTAGCAAGAGCACAGGCAGGGGATGGGGGCAATGTCAGTGGGGTGACACAGGGCGCACCAGAAATACCCCTGTCACAAACCCACTGGGAGCTGCAATCCAGGGCCTTGGCATCCACAATGCCAGCCATACGTGCCTCACTCACCTGGCACCGAGAGCCCTGAGACAAGGGAGAAGCTGCTGCATCTCCATTGTCATCTGCTCCAGGAAAAACTTGGGATGTTCCAGCCTCTGCTGCAGGGATCCGAGTCAACGAAGTGGCTACTTCATCTTCAAGTGCTGTTGGGGAGGCAAGAGCTGCACTGGCCTCTCCCTGAGGCTCTGAAGCCACAGAAGACTCAGTGTCCTCAAGTGCTGCAGGTGTCAATACTGCCATTGTCACATCCAGGATTTGGGTTATGTCCTGATATTCCCCCAACTGTTGGCTGGTTCCCTGATCCACAGCCTGGACCAGAGGCTCCCTAGTGATGAGCAGGGCTGCTTTCTCTGGAACCACCTCAAGCGCATTTGGGCCGAGCAGGGCTGCTTTCTCTGGAACCACCTCAAGCGCATTTGGGCCAAGCAGGGCAAGTGCTTGGCTCTGTGCCTGCGGTGCTGCCTCCTGCTCCCCACAGGCAGGAGAAGCTGGTGCTGGTGCTTCCTCCTCTTGTGTCCCAAAAGTAAGAGATGTGGGGTGCTCCGCTTCCTCTGCAGCTCCACCCAGTGTAGAAGCTGCCAGTTTGGTGTCTGTGGGTCTGGCTGGGACAGGAGATGTGTTCTGCAGGTCTCTGTCTGCCTCTGCTGTCGCATCCATGCTCATGCTGCTGGGGCAGCCAGACCCCTCCTGGATATCGGCCTGGTGATCCTGGAAGAGCTCTGCGACCGAAGGGTTGACCCAGAGGTCGTGATTGGTGATGACTTCCCCTTGGGACAGCACTTTATCAGTGTCCTCTTCCCACTCTTTCTCCTCTTTGGCCTTTGTCACATCCAGGATTTGCGTCATGTCATAATATTCCAGCAGCTGCTGGCTGGTTCCCTGCACCACAGCCAGAGATGTAATCAGGACCTGTTCAGTGATGTCCTTGGCTATTTCTTCTATAACTGTCTCGCAGGCATCTGGGCGGAGCAGGGCAGGTACTTGGCTCTGTGCCTGTGGTGCTGCCTCCTGCTCATCATCGCTCAGAGAACCAGAGACAGGAGAAACTGGCGCCGATGCTTCCTCCTCTTGTGACACGAGAGTGAGAGGTGTGCGGTGCTCCGCTTCCTCTGCAGCTCCACCCAGTGTAGAAGCTGCCATTTTGGTGTCCATGGGACTGGCTGGGACAGGAGACCCTCTCTGCGTGTCTCCAGCTGCCTCTCCTGTCACATCCTTGCCCTTGCTGCTGGGGCAGCCAGACCCCTCCTGAGTATCGTCCGGGGGGTCCTGGAATAGCTCTGGGACCACGGTGTTGACACAGAGGTCACATACGGTGATGACTTCCACTTCGGACTGCACTTTATCGGTGCCCTCTTCCCACTCTTTCTCCTCTTTGTTCACTGCCACATCCAGGATTTGGGCCATTTCCTGGTGTTCCAGCTGCTGCTTGCTGGTGTCCTGATCCACAGCCACAGCCTGAACCAGAGGCTCCCTTGTCATGAGCGGGGCTGCTTCCTGTGGAAGGAACTCGTATGCATCTGGGCTGAGCAGGGCAGGTGCCTGACTCTTTGCCTGTGGTGTTGCCTCCTGCTCATCATCGCTAAGAGAACCTGCTTCATCTACCTCCTCCTCCATCACATCCCAGAAGAGGTGTGTTGCACTGACGCTGGGTATGGCTTGAATTTTTACATCTCTTACTGTGACTTTGACTGGGGCAGGTGCCTGGCTCTGTGCTTGCATTGCTGGAGCTTTACTGTCAAAGCCAGAAGAGGCTGGTGTCTCTGCCTCCTCAACAGCATCTCTTGAATGGACCCTCCTCGGGACGCGGCTGGATGAGACGTTCAGATCTGCATCATTTTCTGCTGAGTGGTTGAGGGCAGGTGCCTGGCGCTGTGTCTGTCCTGGTGCCGCCTGCTTGCCACGCTCAGGAAACAATGGTACTTTCGCCTGCGCTTTGACCACATCTCTGAACCGGCGCTTTGAGATGGGCGTGGGTGAATCTTGCTCATCTGCAACACGGACTATGATGTGGTGCAGGGCAGGTGGCCGGTACTGGTCTTGTGCTGCAGCAGCCTGCCTGCTAAAGCCACGAGATTCTGGTGCTGGTGCTATGGGAACGAGAGATGCCTGGTGCTCCCCTTCCTCATGAGCTCCGGCCAAGCGACTCCTCTTCAGCTGTCCTAAAGCGTTGCTGTTGGGCTGGGGGGACAGAAGCTTTGCAAGCACCTTCTTGTGCAGCCCCAGCGACTTGCCATTGAGGCTGCCCTTGATGCCTGCCGCCAGCATTGCTCGCTGGTGCTTTGCCACTCGCCCCCTATTCCTGCTCTGGGAAGCACCAGTGCTTGCACGGGTGTTAGGATCACGAGCAGGCTGAGTGGCAGTGGCCTTGCTGCCGTAAGCTGCCCCGACACTGTATATTCTTGTCATTGCAGCCCTGCTGTATGCTGGGTCCTGGCATGCCACTGGCTGCTGGCAGGGTCCCTGGATCTCAGTGCTGTTGCTGCGCAGGACCTCGCTCACATTTCCTGTGCCCTTCGCTGTGGCAGAGGCTGTGGGCCTGTGTGGGGCAGGCTGACAGCTCCGTGGCCACGCAACTCTGCTGCCATGTCCGAGGATGCAGTGCAGCTGGGCAGCAGTTGTGTGAAGCTTTTTTTGGCCCTTGGTTGTGCTGCCGGTGGCCATGCCACTGAAGCTGGCTGTAGCTGCAGAGGGTGGTGGTGTCAGGGTAGGCAGCCTGCAGCATCTGCTGCCTGCTCTCACTGACTGAGGTGGCAGCCGAGGCGTTCTTTCCACCAGCGGTGGCAGAGGAAGTGTCTGCTCCTCTGTCCTCATGCTGCGAGGCAGCACCACTCTGTGCCCCAGGCTGCCGAACTGCAAGAGAAGCAGAGGAGAGTGGTTGTGTGATAGGGTCTCTTGCGCCTATGTGCCAGCTAGCTGAGCTCATGTAGCTGGGCTCCCCTGTCAGCCCCACAGCAAGGCTCAGCCTCACAGGTGGGTGTTCCCTGCTCCCAGAGCCTGCCGGGGAGAGGGCTGGCCGCCCGCAGCCCATGGCCACTGCCCAGAGCACCCCCGGCATGGCTGGGCAGCCTGCGTGGCACAGCAAGGGGGGCTCAGCTTGCTCCCTCCTGCACCTCCTGCCTGCCCGTCAGCAGTCCCCGTGGTTGGGAAGATGAAGGGGTCCTATAGGGATGCTGGGGAGGGACTCTTCATTAGGGACTGTAGTGAGAGGACAAGGGGTAATGGGTTTAAACTTAAACAGGGGAAGTTTAGACTGGATATAAGGAAGAAATTCTTTACTGTAAGGGTGGTGTGGCACTGGAATAGGTTGCCCGGGGAAGTTGTCAATGCTCCATCGCTGACGGTGTTGACTGCTGGGTTGGACAGAGCCTTGGGTGGCATGGTTTAATGGGAGGGGTCCTTGCCCATGGTAGGGGGGTTGGAACTAGACCATCTTCAGGTCCTTTCCAACCCTAACTCTTCTATGATTCTATGATTCCGTTTGGCCCTGTCTCCCTCGGGGTCCCTACCTGTGCCCGCTGGCTCACGATGGGTTGAACCCTTCTTTGGTAGGGCAGCTGTGGCAACGTGATCCCATCTGGCCCTTCCTCAGGCTGCCTGTGGCGCACCTGAGGGCAGGAGGAGGAGGAAGAGGTGTGTGATGGAGGCGGCTGCCTTGGCACCGCAGCCCCCGCAGTGCCAGCAAGCCTGGCTCCGGCATCAAGGCAGTTCCATGTGGCCCCGTCCCACCACTGTCCTCTCCCTCCTGCCCCAGCCCTCAGCTGGCGACTCCTTTGCACTCCTGGCCTGCCCTTGGTGGGCTGGGAGCGGGCGTTTGATCCCTTGTCCACTGGCATCTTCTATGTCCTTGGATGCAGACTTGCCGTGGATTCACAGGGCAAATGCTGCCTCCAGGGTGCTCCGGGGCCTTATATACCCCACATAACAATGGTAACAATGCCCGCGTGGTTGCCATGGAGATGCCTATGCCCTGACCAGTTCCAAACAGAACCAGCTGGTCATGGGCAACTCCACAGCAACCATTGAAGCTTTGTGATGGCAGCAGCATCGTGCCCATTGCCACTGGGCACTCAGGGATGCTCTTTTCTTCTTCCTGTTTTTTTCCTTGACAAGATGAAAAGGGGAACAGGAAAAAGAAAGAGTGGTAAAAGAAGGAAAAAAAACAACAAAAATAATAAAATACTTGGTAGCTGGCACTTTCTCATACAGGTTTTCAAGTTTTGGCAAGAAATGCGAGCACGATTTTTTGAGAATAACATGATAGAAAAGCACTTGGGAATTACTTAAATGGTACATTTGTGGACACTTTTCCGTATTATGGTTAGCTTTAGCAGCTCTTTCAGATGACACCAGACCTGCTCCATTGCCTTTTCCACTGCAGTTTGACTATGAGGACAAGCATCGGTTTCACCCTTACAAATGGATGAACCTGGTGTCACGGTGCTGTGGCCAAGACACATCAGCTCCGTTGCCAGTTGGAGTTCATGGCCCCTCTCCCTCTCCTCCTCATCCCACATTCATCTTAAAGTGACAACATCTCAACCTTCCTTCCCTTTTCACACACATCTCCCCACCTGAGACTAGTGGCTATAAGTTACTTGGCTTTCCTGCCAGGAAATGAAGAATCCTGTAAGGGTCTGCATCCCCTTCCCTCTCCCCCGGAAGCAACTCGGATGAGGGGATGGATCAGTCTGGTTAAGAGCATGTGTTCAGAGGCTTCCCAGCAGAGCCTTCGTCATCTGTCTGTGAGATGCTCAGTGCGGGTCTCTGGCACCAGCAACATGGGCAGGACTGCGAGGAGACAAAAGAAGGGTTAGAGAGGTTACAGGCATGGGCTACAGGGTAAAGGAGCACAAATACTCCCTTACTGATGTTGGCAAGTCAACCTGCACAGTGCCAGGCTGGGGAGTGCAGCCTGCACTTCTGTGCCTTGCTGTCCTGCAGATCTGCTGGGAGCAGGTTTTCTGAGATAGGGCCGGTGTGGACTGGAAATGAAGACGCTGAAATCTTGGGTACCTTTTGCAGTTGTGTTTTTTTATCCCTGGGGACAGAAAATACAGGTAATGGGCTCAGCTTTTTTTGACACAGTAGCTGGGAGGGGATTCCCTTCACATTCCCTTCTCTCTCTCTTCCCATCTCATCCCCTTCCTTCCACAGGGCTCCACTAGGCCTAACAATGATCTCTGAATAACTTGGGCTCAACATTTAATGGACCCCCAAGGCTCTCATCTAATGGTTTGTGGGGATGATTCTGATCCAGAATGAGAGGGACTTTTTTGCAGCATCTCTGGCTTGGATCACAGACCATTTGGTTGCTGTTTTCCAGTTGTGTATGTATGTCACAACTGTTGAATTTTATCTACCTGGCTTTCTCTTTTATACCCCATGAATGAGGAGTCACTCATTTTCCTTTTTTCTACCTGCCCAGGAACTCGTGTGCTACAGCCCCAGCCATCTGAGCTATGCCAGGGAGGCAGAGGAAGGAAGACAAAGTCACAGATGCTGCAGCTCATCACTGCAAGGAGACTATCCCTCTGGCAGTGCCTTCCTGGACACTGTGCTATGCACGGTTGCGAGATAATTCCGTCTAAATGTGCGTACACGCAAACCAGATCATCCAGCAGGCAAAGATGAAGCACAACTGTCAGACCAGACAGACAGTATTTGGGAGCCTATGTCAGCAGAGCTGCTCCACCAACACAGCCAAGACTTGAGATCCTGGTTTTCCTTACCTTGAATTTGCAGATGGAAGCAAGTTACTCACCCCAGTGAGCCAGGAGGATCTACACTGTCTCCCCCTCTTAGGAGCAACACTGCCCATGGCAGCAGACCCAGGAGGACACAGGCAAGCTCTTAGAGGAGCCACTGGCTGCAGAGAAGCTTTCTCAGGTCACACTTTAACGGTCTCCAGTAAGAATTGAATTCAACAACCCAGTTACTGCACAGTAAATCCCCCAAGTACTAGATATGTGTCTTGATTGCTGCTAAACCTCTGTAAACAAGTCTTTAATCATCCATTGGCAATTAATTAGCAAACAAGAACTAATAGCAACAGATAGGTGCTTAGACTGAAGTCGGTTGGTTTACATTAATTAAATGTAGAGGTCCATGAATTACACAACTATATTCTAAGCAACATACAGGCACAGACGAGCACTGGGAGGGAAAAAGGGTTATTATTTATTGGCCCAAGACAGCATCCACAGCAAGCGCAGGCCATGCTCAGCACAGCTCCCTTGAGCCTGGAGCTGGCAGCAGGACACTACTCCTCCACTCGTGGGTTGATGCAGGAGAAACGGAAAGCCTTGCGCAGGGACCTCAGCGCTCTTCTGAAGCGGTAGAGTCGTTGCCGTGGGGCTGCTCCTGGGTCTGGAAGAGTGGCAATGCCTGCGGGAGAAGAAGAGCTGCGTGTGAGGGGCTGGATGGGAGCTGGGCAAGCTCCTGCTGCTGCCTACCAGCAAGGGCTGTCCCGGGGCCTTTTCTGAGAAGGCTTTCATGGTTGTAGAAGAAATGTTCAGGAACACCAAAAACATTGCGCAGATCCTGATCACATCTCTGGGTGTGTTCCAGGAAACCAGCCAGCCGCTGGTGGAACATCAGGACATGTCCTCGTTGTGACAACGACAAAAGAGGGGAAGGAGTGGGAAGAGGGCATGGATAAAGTGCAGCTCCAAATGGAAGTCATCACAGTACATAAGCTCGAGGTCAACCCCTCGGTCCCAGAGGTCTTTCAGGACCACCAGTCAGATATCCAGGAGGGATTCAGCAGCATGAGCATAGATGCGACAGCAGAGGCAGCCGGAGACCTGCAGAGCATGTCTCCTGTCCCAGCCAGACCCACGGACACCAAACTGGCAGCTTCTACACTGGGTGGAGCTGCAGAGGAAGAGGAGCAGCATGAACCTCTCACTCTCCTGTCACAAGAGGAGGCAGCACAAGCCCCAGCTTCTCCTGTCTGTGGCGAGCAGGAGGTAGCATCACGGGCACAGAGCCAGGCAGCTGCTCTGCTCCGCCCACATACCTGTGCTTTCCTCAGGAGCTTTCATTGAATCATAGAATCACAGAATAGTTAGGATTGGAAAGGACCTTAAGATCATCAAGTTCCAACTCCCCTGCCATGGGTAGGGACACCTCGCACTAAACCACGTCACCCAAGGCTCCGTCCAACCCGGCCTTGAGCACTGCCAGGGATGGAGCATTCACAACTTCCCTGGGCAACCCATTCCAGTGCCTCACCACCCTCACAGTAAAGAACTTCCTCCTTATATCCAATCTAAACTTCCCCTGTTTAAGTTTTAACCTGTTTCCCCTTGTCCTATCACTCCAGTCCCTAATGAAGAGTCCCTCCCCAGCATCTTTATAAGCCCCCTTCAGATACTGGCGGGCTGCTATGAGGTCTCCACACAGGCTTTTCTTCACCAGGCTGAACAGCCGCAACTTTCTCAGCCTGTCTTCAAACGGGAGGTGCCCCAACCCCCTGGTCGTACACATGGCCCTTTCCACCCACGGAGGGGAGGCTGGGGCACACCCAAACTCATGCACACGCTGCTGCCAGCCTGGTCTGGGTGCCACCCAACTCAGGGAAGTACCTGGCTCGTCCTTGGTGTCCTGAACTACAGCAGGCGACATTGATGGTGACTCCACATGCAGGCTTTGTGCCACGTCTGGCTCTTCCACCGGCTGCTGGCTGGTTCCCTGGACGGCAGTCACAGCCTTGCCCAGGTATTTCCTCACAAAGCCTCTATCCATTCTCTGCAGGGTAGCAAGAGCACAGGCAGGGGATGGGGGCAATGTCAGTGGGGTGACACAGGGCGCACCAGAAATACCCCTGTCACAAACCCACTGGGAGCTGCAATCCAGGGCCTTGGCATCCACAATGCCAGCCATACGTGCCTCACTCACCTGGCACCGAGAGCCCTGAGACAAGGGAGAAGCTGCTGCATCTCCATTGTCATCTGCTCCAGGAAAAACTTGGGATGTTCCAGCCTCTGCTGCAGGGATCCGAGTCAACGAAGTGGCTACTTCATCTTCAAGTGCTGTTGGGGAGGCAAGAGCTGCACTGGCCTCTCCCTGAGGCTCTGAAGCCACAGAAGACTCAGTGTCCTCAAGTGCTGCAGGTGTCAATACTGCCATTGTCACATCCAGGATTTGGGTTATGTCCTGATATTCCCCCAACTGTTGGCTGGTTCCCTGATCCACAGCCTGGACCAGAGGCTCCCTAGTGATGAGCAGGGCTGCTTTCTCTGGAACCACCTCAAGCGCATTTGGGCCGAGCAGGGCTGCTTTCTCTGGAACCACCTCAAGCGCATTTGGGCCAAGCAGGGCAAGTGCTTGGCTCTGTGCCTGCGGTGCTGCCTCCTGCTCCCCACAGGCAGGAGAAGCTGGTGCTGGTGCTTCCTCCTCTTGTGTCCCAAAAGTAAGAGATGTGGGGTGCTCCGCTTCCTCTGCAGCTCCACCCAGTGTAGAAGCTGCCATTTTGGTGTCCATGGGACTGGCTGGGACAGGAGACCCTCTCTGCGTGTCTCCAGCTGCCTCTCCTGTCACATCCTTGCCCTTGCTGCTGGGGCAGCCAGACCCCTCCTGAGTATCGTCCGGGGGGTCCTGGAATAGCTCTGGGACCACGGTGTTGACACAGAGGTCACATACGGTGATGACTTCCACTTCGGACTGCACTTTATCGGTGCCCTCTTCCCACTCTTTCTCCTCTTTGTTCACTGCCACATCCAGGATTTGGGCCATTTCCTGGTGTTCCAGCTGCTGCTTGCTGGTGTCCTGATCCACAGCCACAGCCTGAACCAGAGGCTCCCTTGTCATGAGCGGGGCTGCTTCCTGTGGAAGGAACTCGTATGCATCTGGGCTGAGCAGGGCAGGTGCCTGACTCTTTGCCTGTGGTGTTGCCTCCTGCTCATCATCGCTAAGAGAACCTGCTTCATCTACCTCCTCCTCCATCACATCCCAGAAGAGGTGTGTTGCACTGACGCTGGGTATGGCTTGAATTTTTACATCTCTTACTGTGACTTTGACTGGGGCAGGTGCCTGGCTCTGTGCTTGCATTGCTGGAGCTTTACTGTCAAAGCCAGAAGAGGCTGGTGTCTCTGCCTCCTCAACAGCATCTCTTGAATGGACCCTCCTCGGGACGCGGCTGGATGAGACGTTCAGATCTGCATCATTTTCTGCTGAGTGGTTGAGGGCAGGTGCCTGGCGCTGTGTCTGTCCTGGTGCCGCCTGCTTGCCACGCTCAGGAAACAATGGTACTTTCGCCTGCGCTTTGACCACATCTCTGAACCGGCGCTTTGAGATGGGCGTGGGTGAATCTTGCTCATCTGCAACACGGACTATGATGTGGTGCAGGGCAGGTGGCCGGTACTGGTCTTGTGCTGCAGCAGCCTGCCTGCTAAAGCCACGAGATTCTGGTGCTGGTGCTATGGGAACGAGAGATGCCTGGTGCTCCCCTTCCTCATGAGCTCCGGCCAAGCGACTCCTCTTCAGCTGTCCTAAAGCGTTGCTGTTGGGCTGGGGGGACAGAAGCTTTGCAAGCACCTTCTTGTGCAGCCCCAGCGACTTGCCATTGAGGCTGCCCTTGATGCCTGCCGCCAGCATTGCTCGCTGGTGCTTTGCCACTCGCCCCCTATTCCTGCTCTGGGAAGCACCAGTGCTTGCACGGGTGTTAGGATCACGAGCAGGCTGAGTGGCAGTGGCCTTGCTGCCGTAAGCTGCCCCGACACTGTATATTCTTGTCATTGCAGCCCTGCTGTATGCTGGGTCCTGGCATGCCACTGGCTGCTGGCAGGGTCCCCGGATCTCAGTGCTGTTGCTGCGCAGGACCTCGCTCACATTTCCTGTGCCCTTCGCTGTGGCAGAGGCTGTGGGCCTGTGTGGGGCAGGCTGACAGCTCCGTGGCCACGCAACTCTGCTGCCATGTCCGAGGATGCAGTGCAGCTGGGCAGCAGTTGTGTGAAGCTTTTTTTGGCCCTTGGTTGTGCTGCCGGTGGCCATGCCACTGAAGCTGGCTGTAGCTGCAGAGGGTGGTGGTGTCAGGGTAGGCAGCCTGCAGCATCTGCTGCCTGCTCTCACTGACTGAGGTGGCAGCCGAGGCGTTCTTTCCACCAGCGGTGGCAGAGGAAGTGTCTGCTCCTCTGTCCTCATGCTGCGAGGCAGCACCACTCTGTGCCCCAGGCTGCCGAACTGCAAGAGAAGCAGAGGAGAGTGGTTGTGTGATAGGGTCTCTTGCGCCTATGTGCCAGCTAGCTGAGCTCATGTAGCTGGGCTCCCCTGTCAGCCCCACAGCAAGGCTCAGCCTCACAGGTGGGTGTTCCCTGCTCCCAGAGCCTGCCGGGGAGAGGGCTGGCCGCCCGCAGCCCATGGCCACTGCCCAGAGCACCCCCGGCATGGCTGGGCAGCCTGCGTGGCACAGCAAGGGGGGCTCAGCTTGCTCCCTCCTGCACCTCCTGCCTGCCCGTCAGCAGTCCCCGTGGTTGGGAAGATGAAGGGGTCCTATAGGGATGCTGGGGAGTGACTCTTCATTAGGGACTGTAGTGAGAGGACAAGGGGTAATGGGTTTAAACTTAAACAGGGGAAGTTTAGACTGGATATAAGGAAGAAATTCTTTACTGTAAGGGTGGTGTGGCACTGGAATAGGTTGCCCGGGGAAGTTGTCAATGCTCCATCGCTGACGGTGTTGACTGCTGGGTTGGACAGAGCCTTGGGTGGCATGGTTTAATGGGAGGGGTCCTTGCCCATGGTAGGGGGGTTGGAACTAGACCATCTTCAGGTCCTTTCCAACCCTAACTCTTCTATGATTCTATGATTCCGTTTGGCCCTGTCTCCCTCGGGGTCCCTACCTGTGCCCGCTGGCTCACGATGGGTTGAACCCTTCTTTGGTAGGGCAGCTGTGGCAACGTGATCCCATCTGGCCCTTCCTCAGGCTGCCTGTGGCGCACCTGAGGGCAGGAGGAGGAGGAAGAGGTGTGTGATGGAGGCGGCTGCCTTGGCACCGCAGCCCCCGCAGTGCCAGCAAGCCTGGCTCCGGCATCAAGGCAGTTCCATGTGGCCCCGTCCCACCACTGTCCTCTCCCTCCTGCCCCAGCCCTCAGCTGGCGACTCCTTTGCACTCCTGGCCTGCCCTTGGTGGGCTGGGAGCGGGCGTTTGATCCCTTGTCCACTGGCATCTTCTATGTCCTTGGATGCAGACTTGCCGTGGATTCACAGGGCAAATGCTGCCTCCAGGGTGCTCCGGGGCCTTATATACCCCACATAACAATGGTAACAATGCCCGCGTGGTTGCCATGGAGATGCCTATGCCCTGACCAGTTCCAAACAGAACCAGCTGGTCATGGGCAACTCCACAGCAACCATTGAAGCTTTGTGATGGCAGCAGCATCGTGCCCATTGCCACTGGGCACTCAGGGATGCTCTTTTCTTCTTCCTGTTTTTTTCCTTGACAAGATGAAAAGGGGAACAGGAAAAAGAAAGAGTGGTAAAAGAAGGAAAAAAAACAACAAAAATAATAAAATACTTGGTAGCTGGCACTTTCTCATACAGGTTTTCAAGTTTTGGCAAGAAATGCGAGCACGATTTTTTGAGAATAACATGATAGAAAAGCACTTGGGAATTACTTAAATGGTACATTTGTGGACACTTTTCCGTATTATGGTTAGCTTTAGCAGCTCTTTCAGATGACACCAGACCTGCTCCATTGCCTTTTCCACTGCAGTTTGACTATGAGGACAAGCATCGGTTTCACCCTTACAAATGGATGAACCTGGTGTCACGGTGCTGTGGCCAAGACACATCAGCTCCGTTGCCAGTTGGAGTTCATGGCCCCTCTCCCTCTCCTCCTCATCCCACATTCATCTTAAAGTGACAACATCTCAACCTTCCTTCCCTTTTCACACACATCTCCCCACCTGAGACAAGTGGCTATAAGTTACTTGGCTTTCCTGCCAGGAAATGAAGAATCCTGTAAGGGTCTGCATCCCCTTCCCTCTCCCCCGGAAGCAACTCGGATGAGGGGATGGATCAGTCTGGTTAAGAGCATGTGTTCAGAGGCTTCCCAGCAGAGCCTTCGTCATCTGTCTGTGAGATGCTCAGTGCGGGTCTCTGGCACCAGCAACATGGGCAGGACTGCGAGGAGACAAAAGAAGGGTTAGAGAGGTTACAGGCATGGGCTACAGGGTAAAGGAGCACAAATACTCCCTTACTGATGTTGGCAAGTCAACCTGCACAGTGCCAGGCTGGGGAGTGCAGCCTGCACTTCTGTGCCTTGCTGTCCTGCAGATCTGCTGGGAGCAGGTTTTCTGAGATAGGGCCGGTGTGGACTGGAAATGAAGACGCTGAAATCTTGGGTACCTTTTGCAGTTGTGTTTTTTTATCCCTGGGGACAGAAAATACAGGTAATGGGCTCAGCTTTTTTTGACACAGTAGCTGGGAGGGGATTCCCTTCACATTCCCTTCTCTCTCTCTTCCCATCTCATCCCCTTCCTTCCACAGGGCTCCACTAGGCCTAACAATGATCTCTGAATAACTTGGGCTCAACATTTAATGGACCCCCAAGGCTCTCATCTAATGGTTTGTGGGGATGATTCTGATCCAGAATGAGAGGGACTTTTTTGCAGCATCTCTGGCTTGGATCACAGACCATTTGGTTGCTGTTTTCCAGTTGTGTATGTATGTCACAACTGTTGAATTTTATCTACCTGGCTTTCTCTTTTATACCCCATGAATGAGGAGTCACTCATTTTCCTTTTTTCTACCTGCCCAGGAACTCGTGTGCTACAGCCCCAGCCATCTGAGCTATGCCAGGGAGGCAGAGGAAGGAAGACAAAGTCACAGATGCTGCAGCTCATCACTGCAAGGAGACTATCCCTCTGGCAGTGCCTTCCTGGACACTGTGCTATGCACGGTTGCGAGATAATTCCGTCTAAATGTGCGTACACGCAAACCAGATCATCCAGCAGGCAAAGATGAAGCACAACTGTCAGACCAGACAGACAGTATTTGGGAGCCTATGTCAGCAGAGCTGCTCCACCAACACAGCCAAGACTTGAGATCCTGGTTTTCCTTACCTTGAATTTGCAGATGGAAGCAAGTTACTCACCCCAGTGAGCCAGGAGGATCTACACTGTCTCCCCCTCTTAGGAGCAACACTGCCCATGGCAGCAGACCCAGGAGGACACAGGCAAGCTCTTAGAGGAGCCACTGGCTGCAGAGAAGCTTTCTCAGGTCACACTTTAACGGTCTCCAGTAAGAATTGAATTCAACAACCCAGTTACTGCACAGTAAATCCCCCAAGTACTAGATATGTGTCTTGATTGCTGCTAAACCTCTGTAAACAAGTCTTTAATCATCCATTGGCAATTAATTAGCAAACAAGAACTAATAGCAACAGATAGGTGCTTAGACTGAAGTCGGTTGGTTTACATTAATTAAATGTAGAGGTCCATGAATTACACAACTATATTCTAAGCAACATACAGGCACAGACGAGCACTGGGAGGGAAAAAGGGTTATTATTTATTGGCCCAAGACAGCATCCACAGCAAGCGCAGGCCATGCTCAGCACAGCTCCCTTGAGCCTGGAGCTGGCAGCAGGACACTACTCCTCCACTCGTGGGTTGATGCAGGAGAAACGGAAAGCCTTGCGCAGGGACCTCAGCGCTCTTCTGAAGCGGTAGAGTCGTTGCCGTGGGGCTGCTCCTGGGTCTGGAAGAGTGGCAATGCCTGCGGGAGAAGAAGAGCTGCGCGTGAGGGGCTGGATGGGAGCTGGGCAAGCTCCTGCTGCTGCCTACCAGCAAGGGCTGTCCCGGGGCCTTTTCTGAGAAGGCTTTCATGGTTGTAGAAGAAATGTTCAGGAACACCAAAAACATTGCGCAGATCCTGATCACATCTCTGGGTGTGTTCCAGGAAACCAGCCAGCCGCTGGTGGAACATCAGGACATGTCCTCGTTGTGACAACGACAAAAGAGGGGAAGGAGTGGGAAGAGGGCATGGATAAAGTGCAGCTCCAAATGGAAGTCATCACAGTACATAAGCTCGAGGTCAACCCCTCGGTCCCAGAGGTCTTTCAGGACCACCAGTCAGATATCCAGGAGGGATTCAGCAGCATGAGCATAGATGCGACAGCAGAGGCAGCCGGAGACCTGCAGAGCATGTCTCCTGTCCCAGCCAGACCCACGGACACCAAACTGGCAGCTTCTACACTGGGTGGAGCTGCAGAGGAAGAGGAGCAGCATGAACCTCTCACTCTCCTGTCACAAGAGGAGGCAGCACAAGCCCCAGCTTCTCCTGTCTGTGGCGAGCAGGAGGTAGCATCACGGGCACAGAGCCAGGCAGCTGCTCTGCTCCGCCCACATACCTGTGCTTTCCTCAGGAGCTTTCATTGAATCATAGAATCACAGAATAGTTAGGATTGGAAAGGACCTTAAGATCATCAAGTTCCAACTCCCCTGCCATGGGTAGGGACACCTCGCACTAAACCACGTCACCCAAGGCTCCGTCCAACCCGGCCTTGAGCACTGCCAGGGATGGAGCATTCACAACTTCCCTGGGCAACCCATTCCAGTGCCTCACCACCCTCACAGTAAAGAACTTCCTCCTTATATCCAATCTAAACTTCCCCTGTTTAAGTTTTAACCTGTTTCCCCTTGTCCTATCACTCCAGTCCCTAATGAAGAGTCCCTCCCCAGCATCTTTATAAGCCCCCTTCAGATACTGGCGGGCTGCTATGAGGTCTCCACACAGGCTTTTCTTCACCAGGCTGAACAGCCGCAACTTTCTCAGCCTGTCTTCAAACGGGAGGTGCCCCAACCCCCTGGTCGTACACATGGCCCTTTCCACCCACGGAGGGGAGGCTGGGGCACACCCAAACTCATGCACACGCTGCTGCCAGCCTGGTCTGGGTGCCACCCAACTCAGGGAAGTACCTGGCTCGTCCTTGGTGTCCTGAACTACAGCAGGCGACATTGATGGTGACTCCACATGCAGGCTTTGTGCCACGTCTGGCTCTTCCACCGGCTGCTGGCTGGTTCCCTGGACGGCAGTCACAGCCTTGCCCAGGTATTTCCTCACAAAGCCTCTATCCATTCTCTGCAGGGTAGCAAGAGCACAGGCAGGGGATGGGGGCAATGTCAGTGGGGTGACACAGGGCGCACCAGAAATACCCCTGTCACAAACCCACTGGGAGCTGCAATCCAGGGCCTTGGCATCCACAATGCCAGCCATACGTGCCTCACTCACCTGGCACCGAGAGCCCTGAGACAAGGGAGAAGCTGCTGCATCTCCATTGTCATCTGCTCCAGGAAAAACTTGGGATGTTCCAGCCTCTGCTGCAGGGATCCGAGTCAACGAAGTGGCTACTTCATCTTCAAGTGCTGTTGGGGAGGCAAGAGCTGCACTGGCCTCTCCCTGAGGCTCTGAAGCCACAGAAGGCTCAGTGTCCTCAAGTGCTGCAGGTGTCAATACTGCCATTGTCACATCCAGGATTTGGGTTATGTCCTGATATTCCCCCAACTGTTGGCTGGTTCCCTGATCCACAGCCTGGACCAGAGGCTCCCTAGTGATGAGCAGGGCTGCTTTCTCTGGAACCACCTCAAGCGCATTTGGGCCGAGCAGGGCTGCTTTCTCTGGAACCACCTCAAGCGCATTTGGGCCAAGCAGGGCAAGTGCTTGGCTCTGTGCCTGCGGTGCTGCCTCCTGCTCCCCACAGGCAGGAGAAGCTGGTGCTGGTGCTTCCTCCTCTTGCGTCCCAAAAGTAAGAGATGTGGGGTGCTCCGCTTCCTCTGCAGCTCCACCCAGTGTAGAAGCTGCCAGTTTGGTGTCTGTGGGTCTGGCTGGGACAGGAGATGTGTTCTGCAGGTCTCTGTCTGCCTCTGCTGTCGCATCCATGCTCATGCTGCTGGGGCAGCCAGACCCCTCCTGGATATCGGCCTGGTGATCCTGGAAGAGCTCTGCGACCGAAGGGTTGACCCAGAGGTCGTGATTGGTGATGACTTCCCCTTGGGACAGCACTTTATCAGTGTCCTCTTCCCACTCTTTCTCCTCTTTGGCCTTTGTCACATCCAGGATTTGCGTCATGTCATAATATTCCAGCAGCTGCTGGCTGGTTCCCTGCACCACAGCCAGAGATGTAATCAGGACCTGTTCAGTGATGTCCTTGGCTATTTCTTCTACAACTGTCTCGTAGGCATCTGGGCGGAGCAGGGCAGGTACTTGGCTCTGTGCCTGTGGTGCTGCCTCCTGCTCATCATCGCTCAGAGAACCAGAGACAGGAGAAACTGGCGCCGATGCTTCCTCCTCTTGTGACACGAGAGTGAGAGGTGTGCGGTGCTCCGCTTCCTCTGCAGCTCCACCCAGTGTAGAAGCTGCCAGTTTGGTGTCTGTGGGTCTGGCTGGGACAGGAGATGTGTTCTGCAGGTCTCTGTCTGCCTCTGCTGTCGCATCCATGCTCATGCTGCTGGGGCAGCCAGACCCCTCCTGGATATCGGCCTGGTGATCCTGGAAGAGCTCTGCGACCGAAGGGTTGACCCAGAGGTCGTGATTGGTGATGACTTCCCCTTGGGACAGCACTTTATCAGTGTCCTCTTCCCACTCTTTCTCCTCTTTGGCCATTGTCACATCCAGGATTTGCGTCAGGTCATAATATTCCAGCAGCTGCTGGCTGGTTCCCTGCACCACAGCCAGAGATGTAATCAGGACCTGTTCAGTGATGTCCTTGGCTATTTCTTCTACAACTGTCTCGCAGGCATCTGGGCGGAGCAGGGCAGGTACTTGGCTCTGTGCCTGTGGTGCTGCCTCCTGCTCATCATCGCTCAGAGAACCAGAGACAGGAGAAACTGGCGCCGATGCTTCCTCCTCTTGTGACACGAGAGTGAGAGGTGTGCGGTGCTCCGCTTCCTCTGCAGCTCCACCCAGTGTAGAAGCTGCCAGTTTGGTGTCTGTGGGTCTGGCTGGGACAGGAGATGTGTTCTGCAGGTCTCTGTCTGCCTCTGCTGTCGCATCCATGCTCATGCTGCTGGGGCAGCCAGACCCCTCCTGGATATCGGCCTGGTGATCCTGGAAGAGCTCTGCGACCGAAGGGTTGACCCAGAGGTCGTGATTGGTGATGACTTCCCCTTGGGACAGCACTTTATCAGTGTCCTCTTCCCACTCTTTCTCCTCTTTGGCCATTGTCACATCCAGGATTTGCGTCAGGTCATAATATTCCAGCAGCTGCTGGCTGGTTCCCTGCACCACAGCCAGAGATGTAATCAGGACCTGTTCAGTGATGTCCTTGGCTATTTCTTCTACAACTGTCTCGCAGGCATCTGGGCGGAGCAGGGCAGGTACTTGGCTCTGTGCCTGTGGTGCTGCCTCCTGCTCATCATCGCTCAGAGAACCAGAGACAGGAGAAACTGGCGCCGATGCTTCCTCCTCTTGTGACACGAGAGTGAGAGGTGTGCGGTGCTCCGCTTCCTCTGCAGCTCCACCCAGTGTAGAAGCTGCCAGTTTGGTGTCTGTGGGTCTGGCTGGGACAGGAGATGTGTTCTGCAGGTCTCTGTCTGCCTCTGCTGTCGCATCCATGCTCATGCTGCTGGGGCAGCCAGACCCCTCCTGGATATCGGCCGGGTGATCCTGGAAGAGCTCTGCGACCGAAGGGTTGACCCAGAGGTCGTGATTGGTGATGACTTCCCCTTGGGACAGCACTTTATCAGTGTCCTCTTCCCACTCTTTCTCCTCTTTGGCCATTGTCACATCCAGGATTTGCGTCAGGTCATAATATTCCAGCAGCTGCTGGCTGGTTCCCTGCACCACAGCCAGAGATGTAATCAGGACCTGTTCAGTGATGTCCTTGGCTATTTCTTCTACAACTGTCTCGCAGGCATCTGGGCGGAGCAGGGCAGGTACTTGGCTCTGTGCCTGTGGTGCTGCCTCCTGCTCATCATCGCTCAGAGAACCAGAGACAGGAGAAACTGGCGCCGATGCTTCCTCCTCTTGTGACACGAGAGTGAGAGGTGTGCGGTGCTCCGCTTCCTCTGCAGCTCCACCCAGTGTAGAAGCTGCCAGTTTGGTGTCTGTGGGTCTGGCTGGGACAGGAGATGTGTTCTGCAGGTCTCTGTCTGCCTCTGCTGTCGCATCCATGCTCATGCTGCTGGGGCAGCCAGACCCCTCCTGGATATCGGCCTGGTGATCCTGGAAGAGCTCTGCGACCGAAGGGTTGACCCAGAGGTCGTGATTGGTGATGACTTCCCCTTGAGACAGCACTTTATCAGTGTCCTCTTCCCACTCTTTCTCCTCTTTGGCCATTGTCACATCCAGGATTTGCGTCAGGTCATAATATTCCAGCAGCTGCTGGCTGGTTCCCTGCACCACAGCCAGAGATGTAATCAGGACCTGTTCAGTGATGTCCTTGGCTATTTCTTCTACAACTGTCTCGCAGGCATCTGGGCGGAGCAGGGCAGGTACTTGGCTCTGTGCCTGTGGTGCTGCCTCCTGCTCATCATCGCTCAGAGAACCAGAGACAGGAGAAACTGGCGCCGATGCTTCCTCCTCTTGTGACACGAGAGTGAGAGGTGTGCGGTGCTCCGCTTCCTCTGCAGCTCCACCCAGTGTAGAAGCTGCCAGTTTGGTGTCTGTGGGTCTGGCTGGGACAGGAGATGTGTTCTGCAGGTCTCTGTCTGCCTCTGCTGTCGCATCCATGCTCATGCTGCTGGGGCAGCCAGACCCCTCCTGGATATCGGCCGGGTGATCCTGGAAGAGCTCTGCGACCGAAGGGTTGACCCAGAGGTCGTGATTGGTGATGACTTCCCCTTGGGACAGCACTTTATCAGTGTCCTCTTCCCACTCTTTCTCCTCTTTGGCCATTGTCACATCCAGGATTTGCGTCAGGTCATAATATTCCAGCAGCTGCTGGCTGGTTCCCTGCACCACAGCCAGAGATGTAATCAGGACCTGTTCAGTGATGTCCTTGGCTATTTCTTCTACAACTGTCTCACAGGCATCTGGGCGGAGCAGGGCAGGTACTTGGCTCTGTGCCTGTGGTGCTGCCTCCTGCTCATCATCGCTCAGAGAACCAGAGACAGGAGAAACTGGCGCCGATGCTTCCTCCTCTTGTGACACGAGAGTGAGAGGTGTGCGGTGCTCCGCTTCCTCTGCAGCTCCACCCAGTGTAGAAGCTGCCAGTTTGGTGTCTGTGGGTCTGGCTGGGACAGGAGATGTGTTCTGCAGGTCTCTGTCTGCCTCTGCTGTCGCATCCATGCTCATGCTGCTGGGGCAGCCAGACCCCTCCTGGATATCGGCCTGGTGATCCTGGAAGAGCTCTGCGACCGAAGGGTTGACCCAGAGGTCGTGATTGGTGATGACTTCCCCTTGAGACAGCACTTTATCAGTGTCCTCTTCCCACTCTTTCTCCTCTTTGGCCATTGTCACATCCAGGATTTGCGTCAGGTCATAATATTCCAGCAGCTGCTGGCTGGTTCCCTGCACCACAGCCAGAGATGTAATCAGGACCTGTTCAGTGATGTCCTTGGCTATTTCTTCTACAACTGTCTCGCAGGCATCTGGGCGGAGCAGGGCAGGTACTTGGCTCTGTGCCTGTGGTGCTGCCTCCTGCTCATCATCGCTCAGAGAACCAGAGACAGGAGAAACTGGCGCCGATGCTTCCTCCTCTTGTGACACGAGAGTGAGAGGTGTGCGGTGCTCCGCTTCCTCTGCAGCTCCACCCAGTGTAGAAGCTGCCAGTTTGGTGTCTGTGGGTCTGGCTGGGACAGGAGATGTGTTCTGCAGGTCTCTGTCTGCCTCTGCTGTCGCATCCATGCTCATGCTGCTGGGGCAGCCAGACCCCTCCTGGATATCGGCCTGGTGATCCTGGAAGAGCTCTGCGACCGAAGGGTTGACCCAGAGGTCGTGATTGGTGATGACTTCCCCTTGAGACAGCACTTTATCAGTGTCCTCTTCCCACTCTTTCTCCTCTTTGGCCATTGTCACATCCAGGATTTGCGTCAGGTCATAATATTCCAGCAGCTGCTGGCTGGTTCCCTGCACCACAGCCAGAGATGTAATCAGGACCTGTTCAGTGATGTCCTTGGCTATTTCTTCTACAACTGTCTCGCAGGCATCTGGGCGGAGCAGGGCAGGTACTTGGCTCTGTGCCTGTGGTGCTGCCTCCTGCTCATCATCGCTCAGAGAACCAGAGACAGGAGAAACTGGCGCCGATGCTTCCTCCTCTTGTGACACGAGAGTGAGAGGTGTGCGGTGCTCCGCTTCCTCTGCAGCTCCACCCAGTGTAGAAGCTGCCATTTTGGTGTCCATGGGACTGGCTGGGACAGGAGACCCTCTCTGCGTGTCTCCAGCTGCCTCTCCTGTCACATCCTTGCCCTTGCTGCTGGGGCAGCCAGACCCCTCCTGAGTATCGTCCGGGGGGTCCTGGAATAGCTCTGGGACCACGGTGTTGACACAGAGGTCGCATACGGTGATGACTTCCACTTCGGACTGCACTTTATCGGTGCCCTCTTCCCACTCTTTCTCCTCTTTGTTCACTGCCACATCCAGGATTTGGGCCATTTCCTGGTGTTCCAGCTGCTGCTTGCTGGTGTCCTGATCCACAGCCACAGCCTGAACCAGAGGCTCCCTTGTCATGAGCGGGGCTGCTTCCTGTGGAAGGAACTCGTATGCATCTGGGCTGAGCAGGGCAGGTGCCTGACTCTTTGCCTGTGGCGTTGCCTCCTGCTCATCATCGCTAAGAGAACCTGCTTCATCTGCCTCCTCCTCCATCACATCCCAGAAGAGGTGTGTTGCACTGACGCTGGGTATGGCTTGAAATTTTGCATCTCTTACTGTGACTTTGACTGAGGCAGGTGCCTGGCTCTGTGCTTGCATTGCTGGAGCTTTACTGTCAAAGCCAGAAGAGGCTGGTGTCTCTGCCTCCTCAACAGCATCTCTTGAATGGACCCTCCTCGGGACGCAGCTGGATGAGACGTTCAGATCTGCATCATTTTCTGCTGAGTGGTTGAGGGCAGGTGCCTGGCGCTGTGTCTGTCCTGGTGCCGCCTGCTTGCCACGCTCAGGAAACAATGGTACTTTCGCCTGCGCTTTGACCACATCTCTGAACCGGCGCTTTGAGATGGGCGTGGGTGAATCTTGCTCATCTGCAACACGGACTATGATGTGGTGCAGGGCAGGTGGCCGGTACTGGTCTTGTGCTGCCCTGACACTGTATCTTCTTGTCATTGCAGCCCTGCTGTATGCTGGGTCCTGGCATGCCACTGGCTGCTGGCAGGGTCCCCGGATCTCAGTGCTGTTGCTGCGCAGGACCTCGCTCACATTTCCTGTGCCCTTCGCTGTGGCAGAGGCTGTGGGCCTGTGTGGGGCAGGCTGACAGCTCCGTGGCCACGCAACTCTGCTGCCATGTCCGAGGATGCAGTGCAGCTGGGCAGCAGTTGTGTGAAGCTTTTTTTGGCCCTTGGTTGTGCTGCCGGTGGCCATGCCACTGAAGCTGGCTGTAGCTGCAGAGGGTGGTGGTGTCAGGGTAGGCAGCCTGCAGCATCTGCTGCCTGCTCTCACTGACTGAGGTGGCAGCCGAGGCGTTCTTTCCACCAGCGGTGGCAGAGGAAGTGTCTGCTCCTCTGTCCTCATGCTGCGAGGCAGCACCACTCTGTGCCCCAGGCTGCCGAACTGCAAGAGAAGCAGAGGAGAGTGGTTGTGTGATAGGGTCTCTTGCGCCTATGTGCCAGCTAGCTGAGCTCATGTAGCTGGGCTCCCCTGTCAGCCCCACGGCAAGGCTCAGCCTCACAGGTGGGTGTTCCCTGCTCCCAGAGCCTGCCGGGGAGAGGGCTGGCCGCCCGCAGCCCATGGCCACTGCCCAGAGCACCCCCGGCATGGCTGGGCAGCCTGCGTGGCACAGCAAGGGGGGCTCAGCTTGCTCCCTCCTGCACCTCCTGCCTGCCCGTCAGCAGTCCCCGTGGTTGGGAAGATGAAGGGGTCCTATAGGGATGCTGGGGAGGGACTCTTCATTAGGGACTGTAGTGAGAGGACAAGGGGTAATGGGTTTAAACTTAAACAGGGGAAGTTTAGACTGGATATAAGGAAGAAATTCTTTACTGTAAGGGTGGTGTGGCACTGGAATAGGTTGCCCGGGGAAGTTGTCAATGCTCCATCGCTGACGGTGTTGACTGCTGGGTTGGACAGAGCCTTGGGTGGCATGGTTTAATGGGAGGGGTCCTTGCCCATGGTAGGGGGGTTGGAACTAGACCATCTTCAGGTCCTTTCCAACCCTAACTCTTCTATGATTCTATGATTCCGTTTGGCCCTGTCTCCCTCGGGGTCCCTACCTGTGCCCGCTGGCTCACGATGGGCTGAACCCTTCTTTGGTAGGGCAGCTGTGGCAACGTGATCCCATCTGGCCCTTCCTCAGGCTGCCTGTGGCGCACCTGAGGGCAGGAGGAGGAGGAAGAGGTGTGTGATGGAGGCGGCTGCCTTGGCACCGCAGCCCCCGCAGTGCCAGCAAGCCTGGCTCCGGCATCAAGGCAGTTCCATGTGGCCCCGTCCCACCACTGTCCTCTCCCTCCTGCCCCAGCCCTCAGCTGGCGACTCCTTTGCACTCCTGGCCTGCCCTTGGTGGGCTGGGAGCGGGCGTTTGATCCCTTGTCCACTGGCATCTTCTATGTCCTTGGATGCAGACTTGCCGTGGATTCACAGGGCAAATGCTGCCTCCAGGGTGCTCCGGGGCCTTATATACCCCACATAACAATGGTAACAATGCCCGCGTGGTTGCCATGGAGATGCCTATGCCCTGACCAGTTCCAAACAGAACCAGCTGGTCATGGGCAACTCCACAGCAACCATTGAAGCTTTGTGATGGCAGCAGCATCGTGCCCATTGCCACTGGGCACTCAGGGATGCTCTTTTCTTCTTCCTGTTTTTTTCCTTGACAAGATGAAAAGGGGAACAGGAAAAAGAAAGAGTGGTAAAAGAAGGAAAAAAAACAACAAAAATAATAAAATACTTGGTAGCTGGCACTTTCTCATACAGGTTTTCAAGTTTTGGCAAGAAATGCGAGCACGATTTTTTGAGAATAACATGATAGAAAAGCACTTGGGAATTACTTAAATGGTACATTTGTGGACACTTTTCCGTATTATGGTTAGCTTTAGCAGCTCTTTCAGATGACACCAGACCTGCTCCATTGCCTTTTCCACTGCAGTTTGACTATGAGGACAAGCATCGGTTTCACCCTTACAAATGGATGAACCTGGTGTCACGGTGCTGTGGCCAAGACACATCAGCTCCGTTGCCAGTTGGAGTTCATGGCCCCTCTCCCTCTCCTCCTCATCCCACATTCATCTTAAAGTGACAACATCTCAACCTTCCTTCCCTTTTCACACACATCTCCCCACCTGAGACAAGTGGCTATAAGTTACTTGGCTTTCCTGCCAGGAAATGAAGAATCCTGTAAGGGTCTGCATCCCCTTCCCTCTCCCCCGGAAGCAACTCGGATGAGGGGATGGATCAGTCTGGTTAAGAGCATGTGTTCAGAGGCTTCCCAGCAGAGCCTTCGTCATCTGTCTGTGAGATGCTCAGTGCGGGTCTCTGGCACCAGCAACATGGGCAGGACTGCGAGGAGGCAAAAGAAGGGTTAGAGAGGTTACAGGCATGGGCTACAGGGTAAAGGAGCACAAATACTCCCTTACTGATGTTGGCAAGTCAACCTGCACAGTGCCAGGCTGGGGAGTGCAGCCTGCACTTCTGTGCCTTGCTGTCCTGCAGATCTGCTGGGAGCAGGTTTTCTGAGATAGGGCCGGTGTGGACTGGAAATGAAGACGCTGAAATCTTGAGTACCTTTTGCAGTTGTGTTTTTTTATCCCTGGGGACAGAAAATACAGGTAATGGGCTCAGCTTTTTTTGACACAGTAGCTGGGAGGGGATTCCCTTCACATTCCCTTCTCTCTCTCTTCCCATCTCATCCCCTTCCTTCCACAGGGCTCCACTAGGCCTAACAATGATCTCTGAATAACTTGGGCTCAACATTTAATGGACCCCCAAGGCTCTCATCTAATGGTTTGTGGGGATGATTCTGATCCAGAATGAGAGGGACTTTTTTGCAGCATCTCTGGCTTGGATCACAGACCATTTGGTTGCTGTTTTCCAGTTGTGTATGTATGTCACAACTGTTGAATTTTATCTACCTGGCTTTCTCTTTTATACCCCATGAATGAGGAGTCACTCATTTTCCTTTTTTCTACCTGCCCAGGAACTCGTGTGCTACAGCCCCAGCCATCTGAGCTATGCCAGGGAGGCAGAGGAAGGAAGACAAAGTCACAGATGCTGCAGCTCATCACTGCAAGGAGACTATCCCTTTGGCAGTGCCTTCCTGGACACTGTGCTATGCACGGTTGCGAGATAATTCCGTCTAAATGTGCGTACGCGCAAACCAGATCATCCAGCAGGCAAAGATGAAGCACAACTGTCAGACCAGACAGACAGTATTTGGGAGCCTATGTCAGCAGAGCTGCTCCACCAACACAGCCAAGACTTGAGATCCTGGTTTTCCTTACCTTTAATTTGCAGATGGAAGCAAGTTACTCACCCCAGTGAGCCAGGAGGATCTACACTGTCTCCCCCTCTTAGGAGCAACACTGCCCATGGCAGCAGACCCAGGAGGACACAGGCAAGCTCTTAGAGGAGCCACTGGCTGCAGAGAAGCTTTCTCAGGTCACACTTTAACGGTCTCCAGTAAGAATTGAATTCAACAACCCAGTTACTGCACAGTAAATCCCCCAAGTACTAGATATGTGTCTTGATTGCTGCTAAACCTCTGTAAACAAGTCTTTAATCATCCATTGGCAATTAATTAGCAAACAAGAACTAATAGCAACAGATAGGTGCTTAGACTGAAGTCGGTTGGTTTACATTAATTAAATGTAGAGGTCCATGAATTACACAACTATATTCTAAGCAACATACAGGCACAGACGAGCACTGGGAGGGAAAAAGGGTTATTATTTATTGGCCCAAGACAGCATCCACAGCAAGCGCAGGCCATGCTCAGCACAGCTCCCTTGAGCCTGGAGCTGGCAGCAGGACACTACTCCTCCACTCGTGGGTTGATGCAGGAGAAACGGAAAGCCTTGCGCAGGGACCTCAGCGCTCTTCTGAAGCGGTAGAGTCGTTGCCGTGGGGCTGCTCCTGGGTCTGGAAGAGTGGCAATGCCTGCGGGAGAAGAAGAGCTGTAGGTGAGGGGCTGGGTGGGAGCTGGGCAAGCTCCTGCTGCTGCCTACCAGCAAGGGCTGTCCCGGGGCCTTTTCTGAGAAGGCTTTCATGGTTGTAGAAGAAATGTTCAGGAACACCAAAAACATTGCGCAGATCCTGATCACATCTCTGGCTGTGTTCCAGGAAACCAGCCAGCCGCTGGTGGAACATCAGGACATGTCCTCGTTGTGACAACGACAAAAGAGGGGAAGGAGTGGGAAGAGGGCATGGATAAAGTGCAGCTCCAAATGGAAGTCATCACAGTACATAAGCTCGAGGTCAACCCCTCGGTCCCAGCGGTCTTTCAGGACCACCAGTCAGATATCCAGGAGGGATTCAGCAGCATGAGCATAGATGCGACAGCAGAGGCAGCCGGAGACCTGCAGAGCATGTCTCCTGTCCCAGCCAGACCCATGGACACCAAACTGGCAGCTTCTACACTGGGTGGAGCTGCAGAGGAAGAGGAGCAGCATGAACCTCTCACTCTCCTGTCACAAGAGGAGGCAGCACAAGCCCCAGCTTCTCCTGTCTGTGGCGAGCAGGAGGTAGCATCACGGGCACAGAGCCAGGCAGCTGCTCTGCTCCGCCCACATACCTGTGCTTTCCTCAGGAGCTTTCATTGAATCATAGAATCACAGAATAGTTAGGATTGGAAAGGACCTTAAGATCATCAAGTTCCAACTCCCCTGCCATGGGTAGGGACACCTCGCACTAAACCACGTCACCCAAGGCTCCGTCCAACCCGGCCTTGAGCACTGCCAGGGATGGAGCATTCACAACTTCCCTGGGCAACCCATTCCAGTGCCTCACCACCCTCACAGTAAAGAACTTCCTCCTTATATCCAATCTAAACTTCCCCTGTTTAAGTTTTAACCTGTTTCCCCTTGTCCTATCACTCCAGTCCCTAATGAAGAGTCCCTCCCCAGCATCTTTATAAGCCCCCTTCAGATACTGGCGGGCTGCTATGAGGTCTCCACACAGGCTTTTCTTCACCAGGCTGAACAGCCGCAACTTTCTCAGCCTGTCTTCAAACGGGAGGTGCCCCAACCCCCTGGTCGTACACGTGGCCCTTTCCACCCACGGAGGGGAGGCTGGGGCACACCCAAACTCATGCACACGCTGCTGCCAGCCTGGTCTGGGTGCCACCCAACTCAGGGAAGTACCTGGCTCGTCCTTGGTGTCCTGAACTACAGCAGGCGACATTGATGGTGACTCCACATGCAGGCTTTGTGCCACGTCTGGCTCTTCCACCGGCTGCTGGCTGGTTCCCTGGACGGCAGTCACAGCCTTGCCCAGGTATTTCCTCACAAAGCCTCTATCCATTCTCTGCAGGGTAGCAAGAGCACAGGCAGGGGATGGGGGCAATGTCAGTGGGGTGACACAGGGCGCACCAGAAATACCCCTGTCACAAACCCACTGGGAGCTGCAATCCAGGGCCTTGGCATCCACAATGCCAGCCATACGTGCCTCACTCACCTGGCACCGAGAGCCCTGAGACAAGGGAGAAGCTGCTGCATCTCCATTGTCATCTGCTCCAGGAAAAACTTGGGATGTTCCAGCCTCTGCTGCAGGGATCCGAGTCAACGAAGTGGCTACTTCATCTTCAAGTGCTGTTGGGGAGGCAAGAGCTGCACTGGCCTCTCCCTGAGGCTCTGAAGCCATAGAAGACTCAGTGTCCTCAAGTGCTGCAGGTGTCAATACTGCCATTGTCACATCCAGGATTTGGGTTATGTCCTGATATTCCCCCAACTGTTGGCTGGTTCCCTGATCCACAGCCTGGACCAGAGGCTCCCTAGTGATGAGCAGGGCTGCTTTCTCTGGAACCACCTCAAGTGCATTTGGGCCGAGCAGGGCTGCTTTCTCTGGAACCACCTCAAGCGCATTTGGGCCAAGCAGGGCAAGTGCTTGGCTCTGTGCCTGCGGTGCTGCCTCCTGCTCCCCACAGGCAGGAGAAGCTGGTGCTGGTGCTTCCTCCTCTTGCGTCCCAAAAGTAAGAGATGTGGGGTGCTCCGCTTCCTCTGCAGCTCCACCCAGTGTAGAAGCTGCCAGTTTGGTGTCTGTGGGTCTGGCTGGGACAGGAGATGTGTTCTGCAGGTCTCTGTCTGCCTCTGCTGTCGCATCCATGCTCATGCTGCTGGGGCAGCCAGACCCCTCCTGGATATCGGCCTGGTGATCCTGGAAGAGCTCTGCGACCGAAGGGTTGACCCAGAGGTCGTGATTGGTGATGACTTCCCCTTGGGACAGCACTTTATCAGTGTCCTCTTCCCACTCTTTCTCCTCTTTGGCCTTTGTCACATCCAGGATTTGTGTCATGTCATAATATTCCAGCAGCTGCTGGCTGGTTCCCTGCACCACAGCCAGAGATGTAATCAGGACCTGTTCAGTGATGTCCTTGGCTATTTCTTCTACAACTGTCTCGCAGGCATCTGGGCGGAGCAGGGCAGGTACTTGGCTCTGTGCCTGTGGTGCTGCCTCCTGCTCATCATCGCTCAGAGAACCAGAGACAGGAGAAACTGGCGCCGATGCTTCCTCCTCTTGTGACACGAGAGTGAGAGGTGTGCGGTGCTCCGCTTCCTCTGCAGCTCCACCCAGTGTAGAAGCTGCCAGTTTGGTGTCTGTGGGTCTGGCTGGGACAGGAGATGTGTTCTGCAGGTCTCTGTCTGCCTCTGCTGTCGCATCCATGCTCATGCTGCTGGGGCAGCCAGACCCCTCCTGGATATCGGCCGGGTGATCCTGGAAGAGCTCTGCGACCGAAGGGTTGACCCAGAGGTCGTGATTGGTGATGACTTCCCCTTGAGACAGCACTTTATCAGTGTCCTCTTCCCACTCTTTCTCCTCTTTGGCCATTGTCACATCCAGGATTTGCGTCAGGTCATAATATTCCAGCAGCTGCTGGCTGGTTCCCTGCACCACAGCCAGAGATGTAATCAGGACCTGTTCAGTGATGTCCTTGGCTATTTCTTCTACAACTGTCTCGCAGGCATCTGGGCGGAGCAGGGCAGGTACTTGGCTCTGTGCCTGTGGTGCTGCCTCCTGCTCATCATCGCTCAGAGAACCAGAGACAGGAGAAACTGGCGCCGATGCTTCCTCCTCTTGTGACACGAGAGTGAGAGGTGTGCGGTGCTCCGCTTCCTCTGCAGCTCCACCCAGTGTAGAAGCTGCCAGTTTGGTGTCTGTGGGTCTGGCTGGGACAGGAGATGTGTTCTGCAGGTCTCTGTCTGCCTCTGCTGTCGCATCCATGCTCATGCTGCTGGGGCAGCCAGACCCCTCCTGGATATCGGCCTGGTGATCCTGGAAGAGCTCTGCGACCGAAGGGTTGACCCAGAGGTCGTGATTGGTGATGACTTCCCTTTGAGACAGCACTTTATCAGTGTCCTCTTCCCACTCTTTCTCCTCTTTGGCCATTGTCACATCCAGGATTTGCGTCAGGTCATAATATTCCAGCAGCTGCTGGCTGGTTCCCTGCACCACAGCCAGAGATGTAATCAGGACCTGTTCAGTGATGTCCTTGGCTATTTCTTCTACAACTGTCTCGCAGGCATCTGGGCGGAGCAGGGCAGGTACTTGGCTCTGTGCCTGTGGTGCTGCCTCCTGCTCATCATCGCTCAGAGAACCAGAGACAGGAGAAACTGGCGCCGATGCTTCCTCCTCTTGTGACACGAGAGTGAGAGGTGTGCGGTGCTCCGCTTCCTCTGCAGCTCCACCCAGTGTAGAAGCTGCCAGTTTGGTGTCTGTGGGTCTGGCTGGGACAGGAGATGTGTTCTGCAGGTCTCTGTCTGCCTCTGCTGTCGCATCCATGCTCATGCTGCTGGGGCAGCTAGACCCCTCCTGGATATCGGCCGGGTGATCCTGGAAGAGCTCTGCGACCGAAGGGTTGACCCAGAGGTCGTGAATGGTGATGACTTCCTCTTGGGACAGCACTTTATCAGTGTCCTCTTCCCACTCTTTCTCCTCTTTGGCCATTGTCACATCCAGGATTTGCGTCAGGTCATAATATTCCAGCAGCTGCTGGCTGGTTCCCTGCACCACAGCCAGAGATGTAATCAGGACCTGTTCAGTGATGTCCTTGGCTATTTCTTCTACAACTGTCTCGCAGGCATCTGGGCGGAGCAGGGCAGGTACTTGGCTCTGTGCCTGTGGTGCTGCCTCCTGCTCATCATCGCTCAGAGAACCAGAGACAGGAGAAACTGGCGCCGATGCTTCCTCCTCTTGTGACACGAGAGTGAGAGGTGTGCGGTGCTCCGCTTCCTCTGCAGCTCCACCCAGTGTAGAAGCTGCCAGTTTGGTGTCTGTGGGTCTGGCTGGGACAGGAGATGTGTTCTGCAGGTCTCTGTCTGCCTCTGCTGTCGCATCCATGCTCATGCTGCTGGGGCAGCCAGACCCCTCCTGGATATCGGCCGGGTGATCCTGGAAGAGCTCTGCGACCGAAGGGTTGACCCAGAGGTCGTGATTGGTGATGACTTCCCCTTGGGACAGCACTTTATCAGTGTCCTCTTCCCACTCTTTCTCCTCTTTGGCCATTGTCACATCCAGGATTTGCGTCAGGTCATAATATTCCAGCAGCTGCTGGCTGGTTCCCTGCACCACAGCCAGAGATGTAATCAGGACCTGTTCAGTGATGTCCTTGGCTATTTCTTCTACAACTGTCTCGCAGGCATCTGGGCGGAGCAGGGCAGGTACTTGGCTCTGTGCCTGTGGTGCTGCCTCCTGCTCATCATCGCTCAGAGAACCAGAGACAGGAGAAACTGGCGCCGATGCTTCCTCCTCTTGTGACACGAGAGTGAGAGGTGTGCGGTGCTCCGCTTCCTCTGCAGCTCCACCCAGTGTAGAAGCTGCCAGTTTGGTGTCTGTGGGTCTGGCTGGGACAGGAGATGTGTTCTGCAGGTCTCTGTCTGCCTCTGCTGTCGCATCCATGCTCATGCTGCTGGGGCAGCCAGACCCCTCCTGGATATCGGCCTGGTGATCCTGGAAGAGCTCTGCGACCGAAGGGTTGACCCAGAGGTCGTGATTGGTGATGACTTCCCCTTGAGACAGCACTTTATCAGTGTCCTCTTCCCACTCTTTCTCCTCTTTGGCCATTGTCACATCCAGGATTTGCGTCAGGTCATAATATTCCAGCAGCTGCTGGCTGGTTCCCTGCACCACAGCCAGAGATGTAATCAGGACCTGTTCAGTGATGTCCTTGGCTATTTCTTCTACAACTGTCTCGCAGGCATCTGGGCGGAGCAGGGCAGGTACTTGGCTCTGTGCCTGTGGTGCTGCCTCCTGCTCATCATCGCTCAGAGAACCAGAGACAGGAGAAACTGGCGCCGATGCTTCCTCCTCTTGTGACACGAGAGTGAGAGGTGTGCGGTGCTCCGCTTCCTCTGCAGCTCCACCCAGTGTAGAAGCTGCCAGTTTGGTGTCTGTGGGTCTGGCTGGGACAGGAGATGTGTTCTGCAGGTCTCTGTCTGCCTCTGCTGTCGCATCCATGCTCATGCTGCTGGGGCAGCCAGACCCCTCCTGGATATCGGCCGGGTGATCCTGGAAGAGCTCTGCGACCGAAGGGTTGACCCAGAGGTCGTGATTGGTGATGACTTCCCCTTGGGACAGCACTTTATCAGTGTCCTCTTCCCACTCTTTCTCCTCTTTGGCCATTGTCACATCCAGGATTTGCGTCAGGTCATAATATTCCAGCAGCTGCTGGCTGGTTCCCTGCACCACAGCCAGAGATGTAATCAGGACCTGTTCAGTGATGTCCTTGGCTATTTCTTCTACAACTGTCTCGCAGGCATCTGGGCGGAGCAGGGCAGGTACTTGGCTCTGTGCCTGTGGTGCTGCCTCCTGCTCATCATCGCTCAGAGAACCAGAGACAGGAGAAACTGGCGCCGATGCTTCCTCCTCTTGTGACACGAGAGTGAGAGGTGTGCGGTGCTCCGCTTCCTCTGCAGCTCCACCCAGTGTAGAAGCTGCCAGTTTGGTGTCTGTGGGTCTGGCTGGGACAGGAGATGTGTTCTGCAGGTCTCTGTCTGCCTCTGCTGTCGCATCCATGCTCATGCTGCTGGGGCAGCCAGACCCCTCCTGGATATCGGCCGGGTGATCCTGGAAGAGCTCTGCGACCGAAGGGTTGACCCAGAGGTCGTGAATGGTGATGACTTCCTCTTGGGACAGCACTTTATCAGTGTCCTCTTCCCACTCTTTCTCCTCTTTGGCCATTGTCACATCCAGGATTTGCGTCAGGTCATAATATTCCAGCAGCTGCTGGCTGGTTCCCTGCACCACAGCCAGAGATGTAATCAGGACCTGTTCAGTGATGTCCTTGGCTATTTCTTCTACAACTGTCTCGCAGGCATCTGGGCGGAGCAGGGCAGGTACTTGGCTCTGTGCCTGTGGTGCTGCCTCCTGCTCATCATCGCTCAGAGAACCAGAGACAGGAGAAACTGGCGCCGATGCTTCCTCCTCTTGTGACACGAGAGTGAGAGGTGTGCGGTGCTCCGCTTCCTCTGCAGCTCCACCCAGTGTAGAAGCTGCCAGTTTGGTGTCTGTGGGTCTGGCTGGGACAGGAGATGTGTTCTGCAGGTCTCTGTCTGCCTCTGCTGTCGCATCCATGCTCATGCTGCTGGGGCAGCCAGACCCCTCCTGGATATCGGCCGGGTGATCCTGGAAGAGCTCTGCGACCGAAGGGTTGACCCAGAGGTCGTGATTGGTGATGACTTCCCCTTGGGACAGCACTTTATCAGTGTCCTCTTCCCACTCTTTCTCCTCTTTGGCCATTGTCACATCCAGGATTTGCGTCAGGTCATAATATTCCAGCAGCTGCTGGCTGGTTCCCTGCACCACAGCCAGAGATGTAATCAGGACCTGTTCAGTGATGTCCTTGGCTATTTCTTCTACAACTGTCTCGCAGGCATCTGGGCGGAGCAGGGCAGGTACTTGGCTCTGTGCCTGCGGTGCTGCCTCCTGCTCATCATCGCTCAGAGAACCAGAGACAGGAGAAACTGGCGCCGATGCTTCCTCCTCTTGTGACACGAGAGTGAGAGGTGTGCGGTGCTCCGCTTCCTCTGCAGCTCCACCCAGTGTAGAAGCTGCCAGTTTGGTGTCTGTGGGTCTGGCTGGGACAGGAGATGTGTTCTGCAGGTCTCTGTCTGCCTCTGCTGTCGCATCCATGCTCATGCTGCTGGGGCAGCCAGACCCCTCCTGGATATCGGCCTGGTGATCCTGGAAGAGCTCTGCGACCGAAGGGTTGACCCAGAGGTCGTGATTGGTGATGACTTCCCCTTGAGACAGCACTTTATCAGTGTCCTCTTCCCACTCTTTCTCCTCTTTGGCCATTGTCACATCCAGGATTTGCGTCAGGTCATAATATTCCAGCAGCTGCTGGCTGGTTCCCTGCACCACAGCCAGAGATGTAATCAGGACCTGTTCAGTGATGTCCTTGGCTATTTCTTCTACAACTGTCTCGCAGGCATCTGGGCGGAGCAGGGCAGGTACTTGGCTCTGTGCCTGTGGTGCTGCCTCCTGCTCATCATCGCTCAGAGAACCAGAGACAGGAGAAACTGGCGCCGATGCTTCCTCCTCTTGTGACACGAGAGTGAGAGGTGTGCGGTGCTCCGCTTCCTCTGCAGCTCCACCCAGTGTAGAAGCTGCCAGTTTGGTGTCTGTGGGTCTGGCTGGGACAGGAGATGTGTTCTGCAGGTCTCTGTCTGCCTCTGCTGTCGCATCCATGCTCATGCTGCTGGGGCAGCCAGACCCCTCCTGGATATCGGCCGGGTGATCCTGGAAGAGCTCTGCGACCGAAGGGTTGACCCAGAGGTCGTGATTGGTGATGACTTCCCCTTGGGACAGCACTTTATCAGTGTCCTCTTCCCACTCTTTCTCCTCTTTGGCCATTGTCACATCCAGGATTTGCGTCAGGTCATAATATTCCAGCAGCTGCTGGCTGGTTCCCTGCACCACAGCCAGAGATGTAATCAGGACCTGTTCAGTGATGTCCTTGGCTATTTCTTCTACAACTGT
The DNA here is from genome assembly GCA_039720435.1 of Amazona ochrocephala. NCBI lineage: Eukaryota > Metazoa > Chordata > Aves > Psittaciformes > Psittacidae > Amazona > Amazona ochrocephala. The sequence goes on from CM077879.1 coordinate 73,780,687, forward strand.
CTCGCAGGCATCTGGGCGGAGCAGGGCAGGTACTTGGCTCTGTGCCTGTGGTGCTGCCTCCTGCTCATCATCGCTCAGAGAACCAGAGACAGGAGAAACTGGCGCCGATGCTTCCTCCTCTTGTGACACGAGAGTGAGAGGTGTGCGGTGCTCCACTTCCTCTGCAGCTCCACCCAGTGTAGAAGCTGCCATTTTGGTGTCCATGGGACTGGCTGGGACAGGAGACCCTCTCTGCGTGTCTCCAGCTGCCTCTCCTGTCACATCCTTGCCCTTGCTGCTGGGGCAGCCAGACCCCTCCTGAGTATCGTCCGGGGGGTCCTGGAATAGCTCTGGGACCACGGTGTTGACACAGAGGTCGCATACGGTGATGACTTCCACTTCGGACTGCACTTTATCGGTGCCCTCTTCCCACTCTTTCTGCTCTTTGTTCACTGCCACATCCAGGATTTGGGCCATTTCCTGGTGTTCCAGCTGCTGCTTGCTGGTGTCCTGATCCACAGCCACAGCCTGAACCAGAGGCTCCCTTGTCATGAGCGGGGCTGCTTCCTGTGGAAGGAACTCGTATGCATCTGGGCTGAGCAGGGCAGGTGCCTGACTCTTTGCCTGTGGCGTTGCCTCCTGCTCATCATCGCTAAGAGAACCTGCTTCATCTGCCTCCTCCTCCATCACATCCCAGAAGAGGTGTGTTGCACTGACGCTGGGTATGGCTTGAAATTTTGCATCTCTTACTGTGACTTTGACTGGGGCAGGTGCCTGGCTCTGTGCTTGCATTGCTGGAGCTTTACTGTCAAAGCCAGAAGAGGCTGGTGTCTCTGCCTCCTCAACAGCATCTCTTGAATGGACCCTCCTCGGGACGCAGCTGGATGAGACGTTCAGATCTGCATCATTTTCTGCTGAGTGGTTGAGGGCAGGTGCCTGGCGCTGTGTCTGTCCTGGTGCCGCCTGCTTGCCACGCTCAGGAAACAATGGTACTTTCGCCTGCGCTTTGACCACATCTCTGAACCGGCGCTTTGAGATGGGCGTGGGTGAATCTTGCTCATCTGCAACACGGACTATGATGTGGTGCAGGGCAGGTGGCCGGTACTGGTCTTGTGCTGCCCTGACACTGTATCTTCTTGTCATTGCAGCCCTGCTGTATGCTGGGTCCTGGCATGCCACTGGCTGCTGGCAGGGTCCCCGGATCTCAGTGCTGTTGCTGCGCAGGACCTCGCTCACATTTCCTGTGCCCTTCGCTGTGGCAGAGGCTGTGGGCCTGTGTGGGGCAGGCTGACAGCTCCGTGGCCACGCAACTCTGCTGCCATGTCCGAGGATGCAGTGCAGCTGGGCAGCAGTTGTGTGAAGCTTTTTTTGGCCCTTGGTTGTGCTGCCGGTGGCCATGCCACTGAAGCTGGCTGTAGCTGCAGAGGGTGGTGGTGTCAGGGTAGGCAGCCTGCAGCATCTGCTGCCTGCTCTCACTGACTGAGGTGGCAGCCGAGGCGTTCTTTCCACCAGCGGTGGCAGAGGAAGTGTCTGCTCCTCTGTCCTCATGCTGCGAGGCAGCACCACTCTGTGCCCCAGGCTGCCGAACTGCAAGAGAAGCAGAGGAGAGTGGTTGTGTGATAGGGTCTCTTGCGCCTATGTGCCAGCTAGCTGAGCTCATGTAGCTGGGCTCCCCTGTCAGCCCCACGGCAAGGCTCAGCCTCACAGGTGGGTGTTCCCTGCTCCCAGAGCCTGCCGGGGAGAGGGCTGGCCGCCCGCAGCCCATGGCCACTGCCCAGAGCACCCCCGGCATGGCTGGGCAGCCTGCGTGGCACAGCAAGGGGGGCTCAGCTTGCTCCCTCCTGCACCTCCTGCCTGCCCGTCAGCAGTCCCCGTGGTTGGGAAGATGAAGGGGTCCTATAGGGATGCTGGGGAGGGACTCTTCATTAGGGACTGTAGTGAGAGGACAAGGGGTAATGGGTTTAAACTTAAACAGGGGAAGTTTAGACTGGATATAAGGAAGAAATTCTTTACTGTAAGGGTGGTGTGGCACTGGAATAGGTTGCCCGGGGAAGTTGTCAATGCTCCATCGCTGACGGTGTTGACTGCTGGGTTGGACAGAGCCTTGGGTGGCATGGTTTAATGGGAGGGGTCCTTGCCCATGGTAGGGGGGTTGGAACTAGACCATCTTCAGGTCCTTTCCAACCCTAACTCTTCTATGATTCTATGATTCCGTTTGGCCCTGTCTCCCTCGGGGTCCCTACCTGTGCCCGCTGGCTCACGATGGGTTGAACCCTTCTTTGGTAGGGCAGCTGTGGCAACGTGATCCCATCTGGCCCTTCCTCAGGCTGCCTGTGGCGCACCTGAGGGCAGGAGGAGGAGGAAGAGGTGTGTGATGGAGGCGGCTGCCTTGGCACCGCAGCCCCCGCAGTGCCAGCAAGCCTGGCTCCGGCATCAAGGCAGTTCCATGTGGCCCCGTCCCACCACTGTCCTCTCCCTCCTGCCCCAGCCCTCAGCTGGCGACTCCTTTGCACTCCTGGCCTGCCCTTGGTGGGCTGGGAGCGGGCGTTTGATCCCTTGTCCACTGGCATCTTCTATGTCCTTGGATGCAGACTTGCCGTGGATTCACAGGGCAAATGCTGCCTCCAGGGTGCTCCGGGGCCTTATATACCCCACATAACAATGGTAACAATGCCCGCGTGGTTGCCATGGAGATGCCTATGCCCTGACCAGTTCCAAACAGAACCAGCTGGTCATGGGCAACTCCACAGCAACCATTGAAGCTTTGTGATGGCAGCAGCATCGTGCCCATTGCCACTGGGCACTCAGGGATGCTCTTTTCTTCTTCCTGTTTTTTTCCTTGACAAGATGAAAAGGGGAACAGGAAAAAGAAAGAGTGGTAAAAGAAGGAAAAAAAACAACAAAAATAATAAAATACTTGGTAGCTGGCACTTTCTCATACAGGTTTTCAAGTTTTGGCAAGAAATGCGAGCACGATTTTTTGAGAATAACATGATAGAAAAGCACTTGGGAATTACTTAAATGGTACATTTGTGGACACTTTTCCGTATTATGGTTAGCTTTAGCAGCTCTTTCAGATGACACCAGACCTGCTCCATTGCCTTTTCCACTGCAGTTTGACTATGAGGACAAGCATCGGTTTCACCCTTACAAATGGATGAACCTGGTGTCACGGTGCTGTGGCCAAGACACATCAGCTCCGTTGCCAGTTGGAGTTCATGGCCCCTCTCCCTCTCCTCCTCATCCCACATTCATCTTAAAGTGACAACATCTCAACCTTCCTTCCCTTTTCACACACATCTCCCCACCTGAGACTAGTGGCTATAAGTAAGTTACTTGGCTTTCCTGCCAGGAAATGAAGAATCCTGTAAGGGTCTGCATCCCCTTCCCTCTCCCCCGGAAGCAACTCGGATGAGGGGATGGATCAGTCTGGTTAAGAGCATGTGTTCAGAGGCTTCCCAGCAGAGCCTTCGTCATCTGTCTGTGAGATGCTCAGTGCGGGTCTCTGGCACCAGCAACATGGGCAGGACTGCGAGGAGACAAAAGAAGGGTTAGAGAGGTTACAGGCATGGGCTACAGGGTAAAGGAGCACAAATACTCCCTTACTGATGTTGGCAAGTCAACCTGCACAGTGCCAGGCTGGGGAGTGCAGCCTGCACTTCTGTGCCTTGCTGTCCTGCAGATCTGCTGGGAGCAGGTTTTCTGAGATAGGGCCGGTGTGGACTGGAAATGAAGACGCTGAAATCTTGGGTACCTTTTGCAGTTGTGTTTTTTTATCCCTGGGGACAGAAAATACAGGTAATGGGCTCAGCTTTTTTTGACACAGTAGCTGGGAGGGGATTCCCTTCACATTCCCTTCTCTCTCTCTTCCCATCTCATCCCCTTCCTTCCACAGGGCTCCACTAGGCCTAACAATGATCTCTGAATAACTTGGGCTCAACATTTAATGGACCCCCAAGGCTCTCATCTAATGGTTTGTGGGGATGATTCTGATCCAGAATGAGAGGGACTTTTTTGCAGCATCTCTGGCTTGGATCACAGACCATTTGGTTGCTGTTTTCCAGTTGTGTATGTATGTCACAACTGTTGAATTTTATCTACCTGGCTTTCTCTTTTATACCCCATGAATGAGGAGTCACTCATTTTCCTTTTTTCTACCTGCCCAGGAACTCGTGTGCTACAGCCCCAGCCATCTGAGCTATGCCAGGGAGGCAGAGGAAGGAAGACAAAGTCACAGATGCTGCAGCTCATCACTGCAAGGAGACTATCCCTTTGGCAGTGCCTTCCTGGACACTGTGCTATGCACGGTTGCGAGATAATTCCGTCTAAATGTGCGTACGCGCAAACCAGATCATCCAGCAGGCAAAGATGAAGCACAACTGTCAGACCAGACAGACAGTATTTGGGAGCCTATGTCAGCAGAGCTGCTCCACCAACACAGCCAAGACTTGAGATCCTGGTTTTCCTTACCTTTAATTTGCAGATGGAAGCAAGTTACTCACCCCAGTGAGCCAGGAGGATCTACACTGTCTCCCCCTCTTAGGAGCAACACTGCCCATGGCAGCAGACCCAGGAGGACACAGGCAAGCTCTTAGAGGAGCCACTGGCTGCAGAGAAGCTTTCTCAGGTCACACTTTAACGGTCTCCAGTAAGAATTGAATTCAACAACCCAGTTACTGCACAGTAAATCCCCCAAGTACTAGATATGTGTCTTGATTGCTGCTAAACCTCTGTAAACAAGTCTTTAATCATCCATTGGCAATTAATTAGCAAACAAGAACTAATAGCAACAGATAGGTGCTTAGACTGAAGTCAGTTGGTTTACATTAATTAAATGTAGAGGTCCATGAATTACACAACTATATTCTAAGCAACATACAGGCACAGACGAGCACTGGGAGGGAAAAAGGGTTATTATTTATTGGCCCAAGACAGCATCCACAGCAAGCGCAGGCCATGCTCAGCACAGCTCCCTTGAGCCTGGAGCTGGCAGCAGGACACTACTCCTCCACTCGTGGGTTGATGCAGGAGAAACGGAAAGCCTTGCGCAGGGACCTCAGCGCTCTTCTGAAGCGGTAGAGTCGTTGCCGTGGGGCTGCTCCTGGGTCTGGAAGAGTGGCAATGCCTGCGGGAGAAGAAGAGCTGTAGGTGAGGGGCTGGGTGGGAGCTGGGCAAGCTCCTGCTGCTGCCTACCAGCAAGGGCTGTCCCGGGGCCTTTTCTGAGAAGGCTTTCATGGTTGTAGAAGAAATGTTCAGGAACACCAAAAACATTGCGCAGATCCTGATCACATCTCTGGCTGTGTTCCAGGAAACCAGCCAGCCGCTGGTGGAACATCAGGACATGTCCTCGTTGTGACAACGACAAAAGAGGGGAAGGAGTGGGAAGAGGGCATGGATAAAGTGCAGCTCCAAATGGAAGTCATCACAGTACATAAGCTCGAGGTCAACTCCTCGGTCCCAGAGGTCTTTCAGGACCACCAGTCAGATATCCAGGAGGGATTCAGCAGCATGAGCATAGATGCGACAGCAGAGGCAGCCGGAGACCTGCAGAGCATGTCTCCTGTCCCAGCCAGACCCATGGACACCAAACTGGCAGCTTCTACACTGGGTGGAGCTGCAGAGGAAGAGGAGCAGCATGAACCTCTCACTCTCCTGTCACAAGAGGAGGCAGCACAAGCCCCAGCTTCTCCTGTCTGTGGCAAGCAGGAGGTAGCATCACGGGCACAGAGCCAGGCAGCTGCTCTGCTCCGCCCACATACCTGTGCTTTCCTCAGGAGCTTTCATTGAATCATAGAATCACAGAATAGTTAGGATTGGAAAGGACCTTAAGATCATCAAGTTCCAACTCCCCTGCCATGGGTAGGGACACCTCGCACTAAACCACGTCACCCAAGGCTCCGTCCAACCCGGCCTTGAGCACTGCCAGGGATGGAGCATTCACAACTTCCCTGGGCAACCCATTCCAGTGCCTCACCACCCTCACAGTAAAGAACTTCCTCCTTATATCCAATCTAAACTTCCCCTGTTTAAGTTTTAACCTGTTTCCCCTTGTCCTATCACTCCAGTCCCTAATGAAGAGTCCCTCCCCAGCATCTTTATAAGCCCCCTTCAGATACTGGCGGGCTGCTATGAGGTCTCCACACAGGCTTTTCTTCACCAGGCTGAACAGCCGCAACTTTCTCAGCCTGTCTTCAAACGGGAGGTGCCCCAACCCCCTGGTCGTACACGTGGCCCTTTCCACCCACGGAGGGGAGGCTGGGGCACACCCAAACTCATGCACACGCTGCTGCCAGCCTGGTCTGGGTGCCACCCAACTCAGGGAAGTACCTGGCTCGTCCTTGGTGTCCTGAACTACAGCAGGCGACATTGATGGTGACTCCACATGCAGGCTTTGTGCCACGTCTGGCTCTTCCACCGGCTGCTGGCTGGTTCCCTGGACGGCAGTCACAGCCTTGCCCAGGTATTTCCTCACAAAGCCTCTAACCATTCTCTGCAGGGTAGCAAGAGCACAGGCAGGGGATGGGGGCAATGTCAGTGGGGTGACACAGGGCGCACCAGAAATACCCCTGTCACAAACCCACTGGGAGCTGCAATCCAGGGCCTTGGCATCCACAATGCCAGCCATACGTGCCTCACTCACCTGGCACCGAGAGCCCCGAGACAAGGGAGAAGCTGCTGCATCTCCATTGTCATCTGCTCCAGGAAAAACTTGGGATGTTCCAGCCTCTGCTGCAGGGATCCGAGTCAACGAAGTGGCTACTTCATCTTCAAGTGCTGTTGGGGAGGCAAGAGCTGCACTGGCCTCTCCCTGAGGCTCTGAAGCCACAGAAGGCTCAGTGTCCTCAAGTGCTGCAGGTGTCAATACTGCCATTGTCACATCCAGGATTTGGGTTATGTCCTGATATTCCCCCAACTGTTGGCTGGTTCCCTGATCCACAGCCTGGACCAGAGGCTCCCTAGTGATGAGCAGGGCTGCTTTCTCTGGAACCACCTCAAGCGCATTTGGGCCGAGCAGGGCTGCTTTCTCTGGAACCACCTCAAGCGCATTTGGGCCAAGCAGGGCAAGTGCTTGGCCCTGTGCCTGCGGTGCTGCCTCCTGCTCCCCACAGGCAGGAGAAGCTGGTGCTGGTGCTTCCTCCTCTTGTGTCCCAAAAGTAAGAGATGTGGGGTGCTCCGCTTCCTCTGCAGCTCCACCCAGTGTAGAAGCTGCCAGTTTGGTGTCTGTGGGTCTGGCTGGGACAGGAGATGTGTTCTGCAGGTCTCTGTCTGCCTCTGCTGCCGCATCCATGCTCATGCTGCTGGGGCAGCCAGACCCCTCCTGGATATCGGCCTGGTGATCCTGGAAGAGCTCTGCGACCGAAGGGTTGACCCAGAGGTCGTGAATGGTGATGACTTCCCCTTGGGACAGCACTTTATCAGTGTCCTCTTCCCACTCTTTCTCCTCTTTGGCCATTGTCACATCCAGGATTTGCGTCAGGTCATAATATTCCAGCAGCTGCTGGCTGGTTCCCTGCACCACAGCCAGAGATGTAATCAGGACCTGTTCAGTGATGTCCTTGGCTATTTCTTCTACAACTGTCTCGCAGGCATCTGGGCGGAGCAGGGCAGGTACTTGGCTCTGTGCCTGTGGTGCTGCCTCCTGCTCATCATCGCTCAGAGAACCAGAGACAGGAGAAACTGGCGCCGATGCTTCCTCCTCTTGTGACACGAGAGTGAGAGGTGTGCGGTGCTCCGCTTCCTCTGCAGCTCCACCCAGTGTAGAAGCTGCCAGTTTGGTGTCTGTGGGTCTGGCTGGGACAGGAGATGTGTTCTGCAGGTCTCTGTCTGCCTCTGCTGTCGCATCCATGCTCATGCTGCTGGGGCAGCCAGACCCCTCCTGGATATCGGCCGGGTGATCCTGGAAGAGCTCTGCGACCGAAGGGTTGACCCAGAGGTCGTGATTGGTGATGACTTCCCCTTGAGACAGCACTTTATCAGTGTCCTCTTCCCACTCTTTCTCCTCTTTGGCCATTGTCACATCCAGGATTTGCGTCATGTCATAATATTCCAGCAGCTGCTGGCTGGTTCCCTGCACCACAGCCAGAGATGTAATCAGGACCTGTTCAGTGATGTCCTTGGCTATTTCTTCTACAACTGTCTCGCAGGCATCTGGGCGGAGCAGGGCAGGTACTTGGCTCTGTGCCTGTGGTGCTGCCTCCTGCTCATCATCGCTCAGAGAACCAGAGACAGGAGAAACTGGCGCCGATGCTTCCTCCTCTTGTGACACGAGAGTGAGAGGTGTGCGGTGCTCCGCTTCCTCTGCAGCTCCACCCAGTGTAGAAGCTGCCAGTTTGGTGTCTGTGGGTCTGGCTGGGACAGGAGATGTGTTCTGCAGGTCTCTGTCTGCCTCTGCTGTCGCATCCATGCTCATGCTGCTGGGGCAGCCAGACCCCTCCTGGATATCGGCCTGGTGATCCTGGAAGAGCTCTGCGACCGAAGGGTTGACCCAGAGGTCGTGATTGGTGATGACTTCCCCTTGGGACAGCACTTTATCAGTGTCCTCTTCCCACTCTTTCTCCTCTTTGGCCATTGTCACATCCAGGATTTGCGTCAGGTCATAATATTCCAGCAGCTGCTGGCTGGTTCCCTGCACCACAGCCAGAGATGTAATCAGGACCTGTTCAGTGATGTCCTTGGCTATTTCTTCTACAACTGTCTCGCAGGCATCTGGGCGGAGCAGGGCAGGTACTTGGCTCTGTGCCTGTGGTGCTGCCTCCTGCTCATCATCGCTCAGAGAACCAGAGACAGGAGAAACTGGCGCCGATGCTTCCTCCTCTTGTGACACGAGAGTGAGAGGTGTGCGGTGCTCCGCTTCCTCTGCAGCTCCACCCAGTGTAGAAGCTGCCAGTTTGGTGTCTGTGGGTCTGGCTGGGACAGGAGATGTGTTCTGCAGGTCTCTGTCTGCCTCTGCTGTCGCATCCATGCTCATGCTGCTGGGGCAGCCAGACCCCTCCTGGATATCGGCCGGGTGATCCTGGAAGAGCTCTGCGACCGAAGGGTTGACCCAGAGGTCGTGATTGGTGATGACTTCCCCTTGAGACAGCACTTTATCAGTGTCCTCTTCCCACTCTTTCTCCTCTTTGGCCATTGTCACATCCAGGATTTGCGTCAGGTCATAATATTCCAGCAGCTGCTGGCTGGTTCCCTGCACCACAGCCAGAGACGTAATCAGGACCTGTTCAGTGATGTCCTTGGCTATTTCTTCTACAACTGTCTCACAGGCATCTGGGCGGAGCAGGGCAGGTACTTGGCTCTGTGCCTGCGGTGCTGCCTCCTGCTCATCATCGCTCAGAGAACCAGAGACAGGAGAAACTGGCGCCGATGCTTCCTCCTCTTGTGACACGAGAGTGAGAGGTGTGCGGTGCTCCGCTTCCTCTGCAGCTCCACCCAGTGTAGAAGCTGCCAGTTTGGTGTCTGTGGGTCTGGCTGGGACAGGAGATGTGTTCTGCAGGTCTCTGTCTGCCTCTGCTGTCGCATCCATGCTCATGCTGCTGGGGCAGCCAGACCCCTCCTGGATATCGGCCTGGTGATCCTGGAAGAGCTCTGCGACCGAAGGGTTGACCCAGAGGTCGTGATTGGTGATGACTTCCCCTTGAGACAGCACTTTATCAGTGTCCTCTTCCCACTCTTTCTCCTCTTTGGCCATTGTCACATCCAGGATTTGCGTCAGGTCATAATATTCCAGCAGCTGCTGGCTGGTTCCCTGCACCACAGCCAGAGATGTAATCAGGACCTGTTCAGTGATGTCCTTGGCTATTTCTTCTACAACTGTCTCGCAGGCATCTGGGCGGAGCAGGGCAGGTACTTGGCTCTGTGCCTGTGGTGCTGCCTCCTGCTCATCATCGCTCAGAGAACCAGAGACAGGAGAAACTGGCGCCGATGCTTCCTCCTCTTGTGACACGAGAGTGAGAGGTGTGCGGTGCTCCGCTTCCTCTGCAGCTCCACCCAGTGTAGAAGCTGCCAGTTTGGTGTCTGTGGGTCTGGCTGGGACAGGAGATGTGTTCTGCAGGTCTCTGTCTGCCTCTGCTGTCGCATCCATGCTCATGCTGCTGGGGCAGCCAGACCCCTCCTGGATATCGGCCGGGTGATCCTGGAAGAGCTCTGCGACCGAAGGGTTGACCCAGAGGTCGTGATTGGTGATGACTTCCCCTTGAGACAGCACTTTATCAGTGTCCTCTTCCCACTCTTTCTCCTCTTTGGCCATTGTCACATCCAGGATTTGCGTCAGGTCATAATATTCCAGCAGCTGCTGGCTGGTTCCCTGCACCACAGCCAGAGATGTAATCAGGACCTGTTCAGTGATGTCCTTGGCTATTTCTTCTACAACTGTCTCGCAGGCATCTGGGCGGAGCAGGGCAGGTACTTGGCTCTGTGCCTGTGGTGCTGCCTCCTGCTCATCATCGCTCAGAGAACCAGAGACAGGAGAAACTGGCGCCGATGCTTCCTCCTCTTGTGACACGAGAGTGAGAGGTGTGCGGTGCTCCGCTTCCTCTGCAGCTCCACCCAGTGTAGAAGCTGCCAGTTTGGTGTCTGTGGGTCTGGCTGGGACAGGAGATGTGTTCTGCAGGTCTCTGTCTGCCTCTGCTGTCGCATCCATGCTCATGCTGCTGGGGCAGCCAGACCCCTCCTGGATATCGGCCGGGTGATCCTGGAAGAGCTCTGCGACCGAAGGGTTGACCCAGAGGTCGTGATTGGTGATGACTTCCCCTTGGGACAGCACTTTATCAGTGTCCTCTTCCCACTCTTTCTCCTCTTTGGCCATTGTCACATCCAGGATTTGCGTCAGGTCATAATATTCCAGCAGCTGCTGGCTGGTTCCCTGCACCACAGCCAGAGATGTAATCAGGACCTGTTCAGTGATGTCCTTGGCTATTTCTTCTACAACTGTCTCGCAGGCATCTGGGCGGAGCAGGGCAGGTACTTGGCTCTGTGCCTGTGGTGCTGCCTCCTGCTCATCATCGCTCAGAGAACCAGAGACAGGAGAAACTGGCGCCGATGCTTCCTCCTCTTGTGACACGAGAGTGAGAGGTGTGCGGTGCTCCGCTTCCTCTGCAGCTCCACCCAGTGTAGAAGCTGCCAGTTTGGTGTCTGTGGGTCTGGCTGGGACAGGAGATGTGTTCTGCAGGTCTCTGTCTGCCTCTGCTGTCGCATCCATGCTCATGCTGCTGGGGCAGCCAGACCCCTCCTGGATATCGGCCTGGTGATCCTGGAAGAGCTCTGCGACCGAAGGGTTGACCCAGAGGTCGTGATTGGTGATGACTTCCCCTTGAGACAGCACTTTATCAGTGTCCTCTTCCCACTCTTTCTCCTCTTTGGCCATTGTCACATCCAGGATTTGTGTCATGTCATAATATTCCAGCAGCTGCTGGCTGGTTCCCTGCACCACAGCCAGAGATGTAATCAGGACCTGTTCAGTGATGTCCTTGGCTATTTCTTCTACAACTGTCTCGCAGGCATCTGGGCGGAGCAGGGCAGGTACTTGGCTCTGTGCCTGTGGTGCTGCCTCCTGCTCATCATCGCTCAGAGAACCAGAGACAGGAGAAACTGGCGCCGATGCTTCCTCCTCTTGTGACACGAGAGTGAGAGGTGTGCGGTGCTCCACTTCCTCTGCAGCTCCACCCAGTGTAGAAGCTGCCATTTTGGTGTCCATGGGACTGGCTGGGACAGGAGACCCTCTCTGCGTGTCTCCAGCTGCCTCTCCTGTCACATCCTTGCCCTTGCTGCTGGGGCAGCCAGACCCCTCCTGAGTATCGTCCGGGGGGTCCTGGAATAGCTCTGGGACCACGGTGTTGACACAGAGGTCGCATACGGTGATGACTTCCACTTCGGACTGCACTTTATCGGTGCCCTCTTCCCACTCTTTCTGCTCTTTGTTCACTGCCACATCCAGGATTTGGGCCATTTCCTGGTGTTCCAGCTGCTGCTTGCTGGTGTCCTGATCCACAGCCACAGCCTGAACCAGAGGCTCCCTTGTCATGAGCGGGGCTGCTTCCTGTGGAAGGAACTCGTATGCATCTGGGCTGAGCAGGGCAGGTGCCTGACTCTTTGCCTGTGGCGTTGCCTCCTGCTCATCATCGCTAAGAGAACCTGCTTCATCTGCCTCCTCCTCCATCACATCCCAGAAGAGGTGTGTTGCACTGACGCTGGGTATGGCTTGAAATTTTGCATCTCTTACTGTGACTTTGACTGAGGCAGGTGCCTGGCTCTGTGCTTGCATTGCTGGAGCTTTACTGTCAAAGCCAGAAGAGGCTGGTGTCTCTGCCTCCTCAACAGCATCTCTTGAATGGACCCTCCTCGGGACGCAGCTGGATGAGACGTTCAGATCTGCATCATTTTCTGCTGAGTGGTTGAGGGCAGGTGCCTGGCGCTGTGTCTGTCCTGGTGCCGCCTGCTTGCCACGCTCAGGAAACAATGGTACTTTCGCCTGCGCTTTGACCACATCTCTGAACCGGCGCTTTGAGATGGCCGTGGGTGAATCTTGCTCATCTGCAACACGGACTATGATGTGGTGCAGGGCAGGTGGCCGGTACTGGTCTTGTGCTGCCCTGACACTGTATCTTCTTGTCATTGCAGCCCTGCTGTATGCTGGGTCCTGGCATGCCACTGGCTGCTGGCAGGGTCCCCGGATCTCAGTGCTGTTGCTGCGCAGGACCTCGCTCACATTTCCTGTGCCCTTCGCTGTGGCAGAGGGTGTGGGCCTGTGTGGGGCAGGCTGACAGCTCCGTGGCCACGCAACTCTGCTGCCATGTCCGAGGATGCAGTGCAGCTGGGCAGCAGTTGTGTGAAGCTTTTTTTGGCCCTTGGTTGTGCTGCCGGTGGCCATGCCACTGAAGCTGGCTGTAGCTGCAGAGGGTGGTGGTGTCAGGGTAGGCAGCCTGCAGCATCTGCTGCCTGCTCTCACTGACTGAGGTGGCAGCCGAGGCGTTCTTTCCACCAGCGGTGGCAGAGGAAGTGTCTGCTCCTCTGTCCTCATGCTGCGAGGCAGCACCACTCTGTGCCCCAGGCTGCCGAACTGCAAGAGAAGCAGAGGAGAGTGGTTGTGTGATAGGGTCTCTTGCGCCTATGTGCCAGCTTGCTGAGCTCATGTAGCTGGGCTCCCCTGTCAGCCCCACAGCAAGGCTCAGCCTCACAGGTGGGTGTTCCCTGCTCCCAGAGCCTGCCGGGGAGAGGGCTGGCCGCCCGCAGCCCATGGCCACTGCCCAGAGCACCCCCGGCATGGCTGGGCAGCCTGCGTGGCACAGCAAGGGGGGCTCAGCTTGCTCCCTCCTGCACCTCCTGCCTGCCCGTCAGCAGTCCCCGTGGTTGGGAAGATGAAGGGGTCCTATAGGGATGCTGGGGAGGGACTCTTCATTAGGGACTGTAGTGAGAGGACAAGGGGTAATGGGTTTAAACTTAAACAGGGGAAGTTTAGACTGGATATAAGGAAGAAATTCTTTACTGTAAGGGTGGTGTGGCACTGGAATAGGTTGCCCGGGGAAGTTGTCAATGCTCCATCGCTGACGGTGTTGACTGCTGGGTTGGACAGAGCCTTGGGTGGCATGGTTTAATGGGAGGGGTCCTTGCCCATGGTAGGGGGGTTGGAACTAGACCATCTTCAGGTCCTTTCCAACCCTAACTCTTCTATGATTCTATGATTCCGTTTGGCCCTGTCTCCCTCGGGGTCCCTACCTGTGCCCGCTGGCTCACGATGGGCTGAACCCTTCTTTGGTAGGGCAGCTGTGGCAACGTGATCCCATCTGGCCCTTCCTCAGGCTGCCTGTGGCGCACCTGAGGGCAGGAGGAGGAGGAAGAGGTGTGTGATGGAGGCGGCTGCCTTGGCACCGCAGCCCCCGCAGTGCCAGCAAGCCTGGCTCCGGCATCAAGGCAGTTCCATGTGGCCCCGTCCCACCACTGTCCTCTCCCTCCTGCCCCAGCCCTCAGCTGGCGACTCCTTTGCACTCCTGGCCTGCCCTTGGTGGGCTGGGAGCGGGCGTTTGATCCCTTGTCCACTGGCATCTTCTATGTCCTTGGATGCAGACTTGCCGTGGATTCACAGGGCAAATGCTGCCTCCAGGGTGCTCCGGGGCCTTATATACCCCACATAACAATGGTAACAATGCCCGCGTGGTTGCCATGGAGATGCCTATGCCCTGACCAGTTCCAAACAGAACCAGCTGGTCATGGGCAACTCCACAGCAACCATTGAAGCTTTGTGATGGCAGCAGCATCGTGCCCATTGCCACTGGGCACTCAGGGATGCTCTTTTCTTCTTCCTGTTTTTTTCCTTGACAAGATGAAAAGGGGAACAGGAAAAAGAAAGAGTGGTAAAAGAAGGAAAAAAAACAACAAAAATAATAAAATACTTGGTAGCTGGCACTTTCTCATACAGGTTTTCAAGTTTTGGCAAGAAATGCGAGCACGATTTTTTGAGAATAACATGATAGAAAAGCACTTGGGAATTACTTAAATGGTACATTTGTGGACACTTTTCCGTATTATGGTTAGCTTTAGCAGCTCTTTCAGATGACACCAGACCTGCTCCATTGCCTTTTCCACTGCAGTTTGACTATGAGGACAAGCATCGGTTTCACCCTTACAAATGGATGAACCTGGTGTCACGGTGCTGTGGCCAAGACACATCAGCTCCGTTGCCAGTTGGAGTTCATGGCCCCTCTCCCTCTCCTCCTCATCCCACATTCATCTTAAAGTGACAACATCTCAACCTTCCTTCCCTTTTCACACACATCTCCCCACCTGAGACTAGTGGCTATAAGTAAGTTACTTGGCTTTCCTGCCAGGAAATGAAGAATCCTGTAAGGGTCTGCATCCCCTTCCCTCTCCCCCGGAAGCAACTCGGATGAGGGGATGGATCAGTCTGGTTAAGAGCATGTGTTCAGAGGCTTCCCAGCAGAGCCTTCGTCATCTGTCTGTGAGATGCTCAGTGCGGGTCTCTGGCACCAGCAACATGGGCAGGACTGCGAGGAGACAAAAGAAGGGTTAGAGAGGTTACAGGCATGGGCTACAGGGTAAAGGAGCACAAATACTCCCTTACTGATGTTGGCAAGTCAACCTGCACAGTGCCAGGCTGGGGAGTGCAGCCTGCACTTCTGTGCCTTGCTGTCCTGCAGATCTGCTGGGAGCAGGTTTTCTGAGATAGGGCCGGTGTGGACTGGAAATGAAGACGCTGAAATCTTGGGTACCTTTTGCAGTTGTGTTTTTTTATCCCTGGGGACAGAAAATACAGGTAATGGGCTCAGCTTTTTTTGACACAGTAGCTGGGAGGGGATTCCCTTCACATTCCCTTCTCTCTCTCTTCCCATCTCATCCCCTTCCTTCCACAGGGCTCCACTAGGCCTAACAATGATCTCTGAATAACTTGGGCTCAACATTTAATGGACCCCCAAGGCTCTCATCTAATGGTTTGTGGGGATGATTCTGATCCAGAATGAGAGGGACTTTTTTGCAGCATCTCTGGCTTGGATCACAGACCATTTGGTTGCTGTTTTCCAGTTGTGTATGTATGTCACAACTGTTGAATTTTATCTACCTGGCTTTCTCTTTTATACCCCATGAATGAGGAGTCACTCATTTTCCTTTTTTCTACCTGCCCAGGAACTCGTGTGCTACAGCCCCAGCCATCTGAGCTATGCCAGGGAGGCAGAGGAAGGAAGACAAAGTCACAGATGCTGCAGCTCATCACTGCAAGGAGACTATCCCTTTGGCAGTGCCTTCCTGGACACTGTGCTATGCACGGTTGCGAGATAATTCCGTCTAAATGTGCGTACGCGCAAACCAGATCATCCAGCAGGCAAAGATGAAGCACAACTGTCAGACCAGACAGACAGTATTTGGGAGCCTATGTCAGCAGAGCTGCTCCACCAACACAGCCAAGACTTGAGATCCTGGTTTTCCTTACCTTTAATTTGCAGATGGAAGCAAGTTACTCACCCCAGTGAGCCAGGAGGATCTACACTGTCTCCCCCTCTTAGGAGCAACACTGCCCATGGCAGCAGACCCAGGAGGACACAGGCAAGCTCTTAGAGGAGCCACTGGCTGCAGAGAAGCTTTCTCAGGTCACACTTTAACGGTCTCCAGTAAGAATTGAATTCAACAACCCAGTTACTGCACAGTAAATCCCCCAAGTACTAGATATGTGTCTTGATTGCTGCTAAACCTCTGTAAACAAGTCTTTAATCATCCATTGGCAATTAATTAGCAAACAAGAACTAATAGCAACAGATAGGTGCTTAGACTGAAGTCAGTTGGTTTACATTAATTAAATGTAGAGGTCCATGAATTACACAACTATATTCTAAGCAACATACAGGCACAGACGAGCACTGGGAGGGAAAAAGGGTTATTATTTATTGGCCCAAGACAGCATCCACAGCAAGCGCAGGCCATGCTCAGCACAGCTCCCTTGAGCCTGGAGCTGGCAGCAGGACACTACTCCTCCACTCGTGGGTTGATGCAGGAGAAACGGAAAGCCTTGCGCAGGGACCTCAGCGCTCTTCTGAAGCGGTAGAGTCGTTGCCGTGGGGCTGCTCCTGGGTCTGGAAGAGTGGCAATGCCTGCGGGAGAAGAAGAGCTGTAGGTGAGGGGCTGGGTGGGAGCTGGGCAAGCTCCTGCTGCTGCCTACCAGCAAGGGCTGTCCCGGGGCCTTTTCTGAGAAGGCTTTCATGGTTGTAGAAGAAATGTTCAGGAACACCAAAAACATTGCGCAGATCCTGATCACATCTCTGGCTGTGTTCCAGGAAACCAGCCAGCCGCTGGTGGAACATCAGGACATGTCCTCGTTGTGACAACGACAAAAGAGGGGAAGGAGTGGGAAGAGGGCATGGATAAAGTGCAGCTCCAAATGGAAGTCATCACAGTACATAAGCTCGAGGTCAACTCCTCGGTCCCAGCGGTCTTTCAGGACCACCAGTCAGATATCCAGGAGGGATTCAGCAGCATGAGCATAGATGCGACAGCAGAGGCAGCCGGAGACCTGCAGAGCATGTCTCCTGTCCCAGCCAGACCCATGGACACCAAACTGGCAGCTTCTACACTGGGTGGAGCTGCAGAGGAAGAGGAGCAGCATGAACCTCTCACTCTCCTGTCACAAGAGGAGGCAGCACAAGCCCCAGCTTCTCCTGTCTGTGGCGAGCAGGAGGTAGCATCACGGGCACAGAGCCAGGCAGCTGCTCTGCTCCGCCCACATACCTGTGCTTTCCTCAGGAGCTTTCATTGAATCATAGAATCACAGAATAGTTAGGATTGGAAAGGACCTTAAGATCATCAAGTTCCAACTCCCCTGCCATGGGTAGGGACACCTCGCACTAAACCACGTCACCCAAGGCTCCGTCCAACCCGGCCTTGAGCACTGCCAGGGATGGAGCATTCACAACTTCCCTGGGCAACCCATTCCAGTGCCTCACCACCCTCACAGTAAAGAACTTCCTCCTTATATCCAATCTAAACTTCCCCTGTTTAAGTTTTAACCTGTTTCCCCTTGTCCTATCACTCCAGTCCCTAATGAAGAGTCCCTCCCCAGCATCTTTATAAGCCCCCTTCAGATACTGGCGGACTGCTATGAGGTCTCCACACAGGCTTTTCTTCACCAGGCTGAACAGCCGCAACTTTCTCAGCCTGTCTTCAAACGGGAGGTGCCCCAACCCCCTGGTCGTACACGTGGCCCTTTCCACCAACGGAGGGGAGGCTGGGGCACACCCAAACTCATGCACACGCTGCTGCCAGCCTGGTCTGGGTGCCACCCAACTCAGGGAAGTACCTGGCTCGTCCTTGGTGTCCTGAACTACAGCAGGCGACATTGATGGTGACTCCACATGCAGGCTTTGTGCCACGTCTGGCTCTTCCACCGGCTGCTGGCTGGTTCCCTGGACGGCAGTCACAGCCTTGCCCAGGTATTTCCTCACAAAGCCTCTATCCATTCTCTGCAGGGTAGCAAGAGCACAGGCAGGGGATGGGGGCAATGTCAGTGGGGTGACACAGGGCGCACCAGAAATACCCCTGTCACAAACCCACTGGGAGCTGCAATCCAGGGCCTTGGCATCCACAATGCCAGCCATACGTGCCTCACTCACCTGGCACCGAGAGCCCCGAGACAAGGGAGAAGCTGCTGCATCTCCATTGTCATCTGCTCCAGGAAAAACTTGGGATGTTCCAGCCTCTGCTGCAGGGATCCGAGTCAACGAAGTGGCTACTTCATCTTCAAGTGCTGTTGGGGAGGCAAGAGCTGCACTGGCCTCTCCCTGAGGCTCTGAAGCCACAGAAGGCTCAGTGTCCTCAAGTGCTGCAGGTGTCAATACTGCCATTGTCACATCCAGGATTTGGGTTATGTCCTGATATTCCCCCAACTGTTGGCTGGTTCCCTGATCCACAGCCTGGACCAGAGGCTCCCTAGTGATGAGCAGGGCTGCTTTCTCTGGAACCACCTCAAGCGCATTTGGGCCGAGCAGGGCTGCTTTCTCTGGAACCACCTCAAGCGCATTTGGGCCAAGCAGGGCAAGTGCTTGGCCCTGTGCCTGCGGTGCTGCCTCCTGCTCCCCACAGGCAGGAGAAGCTGGTGCTGGTGCTTCCTCCTCTTGTGTCCCAAAAGTAAGAGATGTGGGGTGCTCCGCTTCCTCTGCAGCTCCACCCAATGTAGAAGCTGCCAGTTTGGTGTCTGTGGGTCTGGCTGGGACAGGAGATGTGTTCTGCAGGTCTCTGTCTGCCTCTGCTGTCGCATCTATGCTCATGCTGCTGGGGCAGCCAGACCCCTCCTGGATATCGGCCTGGTGATCCTGGAAGAG
Organism: Amazona ochrocephala; assembly: GCA_039720435.1. Lineage (NCBI taxonomy): Eukaryota > Metazoa > Chordata > Aves > Psittaciformes > Psittacidae > Amazona > Amazona ochrocephala. The sequence goes on from CM077879.1 coordinate 73,799,478, forward strand.
CTCTGCGACCGAAGGGTTGACCCAGAGGTCGTGATTGGTGATGACTTCCCCTTGGGACAGCACTTTATCAGTGTCCTCTTCCCACTCTTTCTCCTCTTTGGCCTTTGTCACATCCAGGATTTGCGTCAGGTCATAATATTCCAGCAGCTGCTGGCTGGTTCCCTGCACCACAGCCAGAGATGTAATCAGGACCTGTTCAGTGATGTCCTTGGCTATTTCTTCTACAACTGTCTCGCAGGCACCTGGGCGGAGCAGGGCAGGTACTTGGCTCTGTGCCTGTGGTGCTGCCTCCTGCTCATCATCGCTCAGAGAACCAGAGACAGGAGAAACTGGCGCCGATGCTTCCTCCTCTTGTGACACGAGAGTGAGAGGTGTGCGGTGCTCCGCTTCCTCTGCAGCTCCACCCAGTGTAGAAGCTGCCAGTTTGGTGTCTGTGGGTCTGGCTGGGACAGGAGATGTGTTCTGCAGGTCTCTGTCTGCCTCTGCTGCCGCATCCATGCTCATGCTGCTGGGGCAGCCAGACCCCTCCTGGATATCGGCCTGGTGATCCTGGAAGAGCTCTGCGACCGAAGGGTTGACCCAGAGGTCGTGAATGGTGATGACTTCCCCTTGGGACAGCACTTTATCAGTGTCCTCTTCCCACTCTTTCTCCTCTTTGGCCATTGTCACATCCAGGATTTGCGTCATGTCATAATATTCCAGCAGCTGCTGGCTGGTTCCCTGCACCACAGCCAGAGATGTAATCAGGACCTGTTCAGTGATGTCCTTGGCTATTTCTTCTACAACTGTCTCGCAGGCATCTGGGCGGAGCAGGGCAGGTACTTGGCTCTGTGCCTGTGGTGCTGCCTCCTGCTCATCATCGCTCAGAGAACCAGAGACAGGAGAAACTGGCGCCGATGCTTCCTCCTCTTGTGACACGAGAGTGAGAGGTGTGCGGTGCTCCGCTTCCTCTGCAGCTCCACCCAGTGTAGAAGCTGCCAGTTTGGTGTCTGTGGGTCTGGCTGGGACAGGAGATGTGTTCTGCAGGTCTCTGTCTGCCTCTGCTGTCGCATCCATGCTCATGCTGCTGGGGCAGCCAGACCCCTCCTGGATATCGGCCGGGTGATCCTGGAAGAGCTCTGCGACCGAAGGGTTGACCCAGAGGTCGTGATTGGTGATGACTTCCCCTTGAGACAGCACTTTATCAGTGTCCTCTTCCCACTCTTTCTCCTCTTTGGCCATTGTCACATCCAGGATTTGCGTCAGGTCATAATATTCCAGCAGCTGCTGGCTGGTTCCCTGCACCACAGCCAGAGATGTAATCAGGACCTGTTCAGTGATGTCCTTGGCTATTTCTTCTACAACTGTCTCGCAGGCATCTGGGCGGAGCAGGGCAGGTACTTGGCTCTGTGCCTGCGGTGCTGCCTCCTGCTCATCATCGCTCAGAGAACCAGAGACAGGAGAAACTGGCGCCGATGCTTCCTCCTCTTGTGACACGAGAGTGAGAGGTGTGCGGTGCTCCGCTTCCTCTGCAGCTCCACCCAGTGTAGAAGCTGCCAGTTTGGTGTCTGTGGGTCTGGCTGGGACAGGAGATGTGTTCTGCAGGTCTCTGTCTGCCTCTGCTGTCGCATCCATGCTCATGCTGCTGGGGCAGCCAGACCCCTCCTGGATATCGGCCTGGTGATCCTGGAAGAGCTCTGCGACCGAAGGGTTGACCCAGAGGTCGTGATTGGTGATGACTTCCCCTTGAGACAGCACTTTATCAGTGTCCTCTTCCCACTCTTTCTCCTCTTTGGCCATTGTCACATCCAGGATTTGCGTCAGGTCATAATATTCCAGCAGCTGCTGGCTGGTTCCCTGCACCACAGCCAGAGATGTAATCAGGACCTGTTCAGTGATGTCCTTGGCTATTTCTTCTACAACTGTCTCGCAGGCATCTGGGCGGAGCAGGGCAGGTACTTGGCTCTGTGCCTGTGGTGCTGCCTCCTGCTCATCATCGCTCAGAGAACCAGAGACAGGAGAAACTGGCGCCGATGCTTCCTCCTCTTGTGACACGAGAGTGAGAGGTGTGCGGTGCTCCGCTTCCTCTGCAGCTCCACCCAGTGTAGAAGCTGCCAGTTTGGTGTCTGTGGGTCTGGCTGGGACAGGAGATGTGTTCTGCAGGTCTCTGTCTGCCTCTGCTGTCGCATCCATGCTCATGCTGCTGGGGCAGCCAGACCCCTCCTGGATATCGGCCTGGTGATCCTGGAAGAGCTCTGCGACCGAAGGGTTGACCCAGAGGTCGTGATTGGTGATGACTTCCCCTTGGGACAGCACTTTATCAGTGTCCTCTTCCCACTCTTTCTCCTCTTTGGCCATTGTCACATCCAGGATTTGCGTCAGGTCATAATATTCCAGCAGCTGCTGGCTGGTTCCCTGCACCACAGCCAGAGATGTAATCAGGACCTGTTCAGTGATGTCCTTGGCTATTTCTTCTACAACTGTCTCGCAGGCATCTGGGCGGAGCAGGGCAGGTACTTGGCTCTGTGCCTGTGGTGCTGCCTCCTGCTCATCATCGCTCAGAGAACCAGAGACAGGAGAAACTGGCGCCGATGCTTCCTCCTCTTGTGACACGAGAGTGAGAGGTGTGCGGTGCTCCGCTTCCTCTGCAGCTCCACCCAGTGTAGAAGCTGCCAGTTTGGTGTCTGTGGGTCTGGCTGGGACAGGAGATGTGTTCTGCAGGTCTCTGTCTGCCTCTGCTGTCGCATCCATGCTCATGCTGCTGGGGCAGCCAGACCCCTCCTGGATATCGGCCGGGTGATCCTGGAAGAGCTCTGCGACCGAAGGGTTGACCCAGAGGTCGTGATTGGTGATGACTTCCCCTTGGGACAGCACTTTATCAGTGTCCTCTTCCCACTCTTTCTCCTCTTTGGCCATTGTCACATCCAGGATTTGCGTCAGGTCATAATATTCCAGCAGCTGCTGGCTGGTTCCCTGCACCACAGCCAGAGATGTAATCAGGACCTGTTCAGTGATGTCCTTGGCTATTTCTTCTACAACTGTCTCGCAGGCATCTGGGCGGAGCAGGGCAGGTACTTGGCTCTGTGCCTGTGGTGCTGCCTCCTGCTCATCATCGCTCAGAGAACCAGAGACAGGAGAAACTGGCGCCGATGCTTCCTCCTCTTGTGACACGAGAGTGAGAGGTGTGCGGTGCTCCGCTTCCTCTGCAGCTCCACCCAGTGTAGAAGCTGCCAGTTTGGTGTCTGTGGGTCTGGCTGGGACAGGAGATGTGTTCTGCAGGTCTCTGTCTGCCTCTGCTGTCGCATCCATGCTCATGCTGCTGGGGCAGCCAGACCCCTCCTGGATATCGGCCTGGTGATCCTGGAAGAGCTCTGCGACCGAAGGGTTGACCCAGAGGTCGTGATTGGTGATGACTTCCCCTTGAGACAGCACTTTATCAGTGTCCTCTTCCCACTCTTTCTCCTCTTTGGCCATTGTCACATCCAGGATTTGCGTCAGGTCATAATATTCCAGCAGCTGCTGGCTGGTTCCCTGCACCACAGCCAGAGATGTAATCAGGACCTGTTCAGTGATGTCCTTGGCTATTTCTTCTACAACTGTCTCGCAGGCATCTGGGCGGAGCAGGGCAGGTACTTGGCTCTGTGCCTGTGGTGCTGCCTCCTGCTCATCATCGCTCAGAGAACCAGAGACAGGAGAAACTGGCGCCGATGCTTCCTCCTCTTGTGACACGAGAGTGAGAGGTGTGCGGTGCTCCGCTTCCTCTGCAGCTCCACCCAGTGTAGAAGCTGCCAGTTTGGTGTCTGTGGGTCTGGCTGGGACAGGAGATGTGTTCTGCAGGTCTCTGTCTGCCTCTGCTGTCGCATCCATGCTCATGCTGCTGGGGCAGCCAGACCCCTCCTGGATATCGGCCTGGTGATCCTGGAAGAGCTCTGCGACCGAAGGGTTGACCCAGAGGTCGTGATTGGTGATGACTTCCCCTTGAGACAGCACTTTATCAGTGTCCTCTTCCCACTCTTTCTCCTCTTTGGCCATTGTCACATCCAGGATTTGCGTCAGGTCATAATATTCCAGCAGCTGCTGGCTGGTTCCCTGCACCACAGCCAGAGATGTAATCAGGACCTGTTCAGTGATGTCCTTGGCTATTTCTTCTACAACTGTCTCGCAGGCATCTGGGCGGAGCAGGGCAGGTACTTGGCTCTGTGCCTGTGGTGCTGCCTCCTGCTCATCATCGCTCAGAGAACCAGAGACAGGAGAAACTGGCGCCGATGCTTCCTCCTCTTGTGACACGAGAGTGAGAGGTGTGCGGTGCTCCACTTCCTCTGCAGCTCCACCCAGTGTAGAAGCTGCCATTTTGGTGTCCATGGGACTGGCTGGGACAGGAGACCCTCTCTGCGTGTCTCCAGCTGCCTCTCCTGTCACATCCTTGCCCTTGCTGCTGGGGCAGCCAGACCCCTCCTGAGTATCGTCCGGGGGGTCCTGGAATAGCTCTGGGACCACGGTGTTGACACAGAGGTCGCATACGGTGATGACTTCCACTTCGGACTGCACTTTATCGGTGCCCTCTTCCCACTCTTTCTGCTCTTTGTTCACTGCCACATCCAGGATTTGGGCCATTTCCTGGTGTTCCAGCTGCTGCTTGCTGGTGTCCTGATCCACAGCCACAGCCTGAACCAGAGGCTCCCTTGTCATGAGCAGGGCTGCTTCCTGTGGAAGGAACTCGTATGCATCTGGGCTGAGCAGGGCAGGTGCCTGACTCTTTGCCTGTGGCGTTGCCTCCTGCTCATCATCGCTAAGAGAACCTGCTTCATCTGCCTCCTCCTCCATCACATCCCAGAAGAGGTGTGTTGCACTGACGCTGGGTATGGCTTGAAATTTTGCATCTCTTACTGTGACTTTGACTGAGGCAGGTGCCTGGCTCTGTGCTTGCATTGCTGGAGCTTTACTGTCAAAGCCAGAAGAGGCTGGTGTCTCTGCCTCCTCAACAGCATCTCTTGAATGGACCCTCCTCGGGACGCAGCTGGATGAGACGTTCAGATCTGCATCATTTTCTGCTGAGTGGTTGAGGGCAGGTGCCTGGCGCTGTGTCTGTCCTGGTGCCGCCTGCTTGCCACGCTCAGGAAACAATGGTACTTTCGCCTGCGCTTTGACCACATCTCTGAACCGGCGCTTTGAGATGGCCGTGGGTGAATCTTGCTCATCTGCAACACGGACTATGATGTGGTGCAGGGCAGGTGGCCGGTACTGGTCTTGTGCTGCCCTGACACTGTATCTTCTTGTCATTGCAGCCCTGCTGTATGCTGGGTCCTGGCATGCCACTGGCTGCTGGCAGGGTCCCCGGATCTCAGTGCTGTTGCTGCGCAGGACCTCGCTCACATTTCCTGTGCCCTTCGCTGTGGCAGAGGCTGTGGGCCTGTGTGGGGCAGGCTGACAGCTCCGTGGCCACGCAACTCTGCTGCCATGTCCGAGGATGCAGTGCAGCTGGGCAGCAGTTGTGTGAAGCTTTTTTTGGCCCTTGGTTGTGCTGCCGGTGGCCATGCCACTGAAGCTGGCTGTAGCTGCAGAGGGTGGTGGTGTCAGGGTAGGCAGCCTGCAGCATCTGCTGCCTGCTCTCACTGACTGAGGTGGCAGCCGAGGCGTTCTTTCCACCAGCGGTGGCAGAGGAAGTGTCTGCGCCTCTGTCCTCATGCTGCGAGGCAGCACCACTCTGTGCCCCAGGCTGCCGAACTGCAAGAGAAGCAGAGGAGAGTGGTTGTGTGATAGGGTCTCTTGCGCCTATGTGCCAGCTTGCTGAGCTCATGTAGCTGGGCTCCCCTGTCAGCCCCACAGCAAGGCTCAGCCTCACAGGTGGGTGTTCCCTGCTCCCAGAGCCTGCCGGGGAGAGGGCTGGCCGCCCGCAGCCCATGGCCACTGCCCAGAGCACCCCCGGCATGGCTGGGCAGCCTGCGTGGCACAGCAAGGGGGGCTCAGCTTGCTCCCTCCTGCACCTCCTGCCTGCCCGTCAGCAGTCCCCGTGGTTGGGAAGATGAAGGGGTCCTATAGGGATGCTGGGGAGGGACTCTTCATTAGGGACTGTAGTGAGAGGACAAGGGGTAATGGGTTTAAACTTAAACAGGGGAAGTTTAGACTGGATATAAGGAAGAAATTCTTTACTGTAAGGGTGGTGTGGCACTGGAATAGGTTGCCCGGGGAAGTTGTCAATGCTCCATCGCTGACGGTGTTGACTGCTGGGTTGGACAGAGCCTTGGGTGGCATGGTTTAATGGGAGGGGTCCTTGCCCATGGTAGGGGGGTTGGAACTAGACCATCTTCAGGTCCTTTCCAACCCTAACTCTTCTATGATTCTATGATTCCGTTTGGCCCTGTCTCCCTCGGGGTCCCTACCTGTGCCCGCTGGCTCACGATGGGCTGAACCCTTCTTTGGTAGGGCAGCTGTGGCAACGTGATCCCATCTGGCCCTTCCTCAGGCTGCCTGTGGCGCACCTGAGGGCAGGAGGAGGAGGAAGAGGTGTGTGATGGAGGCGGCTGCCTTGGCACCGCAGCCCCCGCAGTGCCAGCAAGCCTGGCTCCGGCATCAAGGCAGTTCCATGTGGCCCCGTCCCACCACTGTCCTCTCCCTCCTGCCCCAGCCCTCAGCTGGCGACTCCTTTGCACTCCTGGCCTGCCCTTGGTGGGCTGGGAGCGGGCGTTTGATCCCTTGTCCACTGGCATCTTCTATGTCCTTGGATGCAGACTTGCCGTGGATTCACAGGGCAAATGCTGCCTCCAGGGTGCTCCGGGGCCTTATATACCCCACATAACAATGGTAACAATGCCCGCGTGGTTGCCATGGAGATGCCTATGCCCTGACCAGTTCCAAACAGAACCAGCTGGTCATGGGCAACTCCACAGCAACCATTGAAGCTTTGTGATGGCAGCAGCATCGTGCCCATTGCCACTGGGCACTCAGGGATGCTCTTTTCTTCTTCCTGTTTTTTTCCTTGACAAGATGAAAAGGGGAACAGGAAAAAGAAAGAGTGGTAAAAGAAGGAAAAAAAACAACAAAAATAATAAAATACTTGGTAGCTGGCACTTTCTCATACAGGTTTTCAAGTTTTGGCAAGAAATGCGAGCACGATTTTTTGAGAATAACATGATAGAAAAGCACTTGGGAATTACTTAAATGGTACATTTGTGGACACTTTTCCGTATTATGGTTAGCTTTAGCAGCTCTTTCAGATGACACCAGACCTGCTCCATTGCCTTTTCCACTGCAGTTTGACTATGAGGACAAGCATCGGTTTCACCCTTACAAATGGATGAACCTGGTGTCACGGTGCTGTGGCCAAGACACATCAGCTCCGTTGCCAGTTGGAGTTCATGGCCCCTCTCCCTCTCCTCCTCATCCCACATTCATCTTAAAGTGACAACATCTCAACCTTCCTTCCCTTTTCACACACATCTCCCCACCTGAGACTAGTGGCTATAAGTAAGTTACTTGGCTTTCCTGCCAGGAAATGAAGAATCCTGTAAGGGTCTGCATCCCCTTCCCTCTCCCCCGGAAGCAACTCGGATGAGGGGATGGATCAGTCTGGTTAAGAGCATGTGTTCAGAGGCTTCCCAGCAGAGCCTTCGTCATCTGTCTGTGAGATGCTCAGTGCGGGTCTCTGGCACCAGCAACATGGGCAGGACTGCGAGGAGACAAAAGAAGGGTTAGAGAGGTTACAGGCATGGGCTACAGGGTAAAGGAGCACAAATACTCCCTTACTGATGTTGGCAAGTCAACCTGCACAGTGCCAGGCTGGGGAGTGCAGCCTGCACTTCTGTGCCTTGCTGTCCTGCAGATCTGCTGGGAGCAGGTTTTCTGAGATAGGGCCGGTGTGGACTGGAAATGAAGACGCTGAAATCTTGGGTACCTTTTGCAGTTGTGTTTTTTTATCCCTGGGGACAGAAAATACAGGTAATGGGCTCAGCTTTTTTTGACACAGTAGCTGGGAGGGGATTCCCTTCACATTCCCTTCTCTCTCTCTTCCCATCTCATCCCCTTCCTTCCACAGGGCTCCACTAGGCCTAACAATGATCTCTGAATAACTTGGGCTCAACATTTAATGGACCCCCAAGGCTCTCATCTAATGGTTTGTGGGGATGATTCTGATCCAGAATGAGAGGGACTTTTTTGCAGCATCTCTGGCTTGGATCACAGACCATTTGGTTGCTGTTTTCCAGTTGTGTATGTATGTCACAACTGTTGAATTTTATCTACCTGGCTTTCTCTTTTATACCCCATGAATGAGGAGTCACTCATTTTCCTTTTTTCTACCTGCCCAGGAACTCGTGTGCTACAGCCCCAGCCATCTGAGCTATGCCAGGGAGGCAGAGGAAGGAAGACAAAGTCACAGATGCTGCAGCTCATCACTGCAAGGAGACTATCCCTTTGGCAGTGCCTTCCTGGACACTGTGCTATGCACGGTTGCGAGATAATTCCGTCTAAATGTGCGTACGCGCAAACCAGATCATCCAGCAGGCAAAGATGAAGCACAACTGTCAGACCAGACAGACAGTATTTGGGAGCCTATGTCAGCAGAGCTGCTCCACCAACACAGCCAAGACTTGAGATCCTGGTTTTCCTTACCTTTAATTTGCAGATGGAAGCAAGTTACTCACCCCAGTGAGCCAGGAGGATCTACACTGTCTCCCCCTCTTAGGAGCAACACTGCCCATGGCAGCAGACCCAGGAGGACACAGGCAAGCTCTTAGAGGAGCCACTGGCTGCAGAGAAGCTTTCTCAGGTCACACTTTAACAGTCTCCAGTAAGAATTGAATTCAACAACCCAGTTACTGCACAGTAAATCCCCCAAGTACTAGATATGTGTCTTGATTGCTGCTAAACCTCTGTAAACAAGTCTTTAATCATCCATTGGCAATTAATTAGCAAACAAGAACTAATAGCAACAGATAGGTGCTTAGACTGAAGTCAGTTGGTTTACATTAATTAAATGTAGAGGTCCATGAATTACACAACTATATTCTAAGCAACATACAGGCACAGACGAGCACTGGGAGGGAAAAAGGGTTATTATTTATTGGCCCAAGACAGCATCCACAGCAAGCGCAGGCCATGCTCAGCACAGCTCCCTTGAGCCTGGAGCTGGCAGCAGGACACTACTCCTCCACTCGTGGGTTGATGCAGGAGAAACGGAAAGCCTTGCGCAGGGACCTCAGCGCTCTTCTGAAGCGGTAGAGTCGTTGCCGTGGGGCTGCTCCTGGGTCTGGAAGAGTGGCAATGCCTGCGGGAGAAGAAGAGCTGTAGGTGAGGGGCTGGGTGGGAGCTGGGCAAGCTCCTGCTGCTGCCTACCAGCAAGGGCTGTCCCGGGGCCTTTTCTGAGAAGGCTTTCATGGTTGTAGAAGAAATGTTCAGGAACACCAAACACATTGCGCAGATCCTGATCACATCTCTGGCTGTGTTCCAGGAAACCAGCCAGCCGCTGGTGGAACATCAGGACATGTCCTCGTTGTGACAACGACAAAAGAGGGGAAGGAGTGGGAAGAGGGCATGGATAAAGTGCAGCTCCAAATGGAAGTCATCACAGTACATAAGCTCGAGGTCAACTCCTCGGTCCCAGAGGTCTTTCAGGACCACCAGTCAGATATCCAGGAGGGATTCAGCAGCATGAGCATAGATGCGACAGCAGAGGCAGCCGGAGACCTGCAGAGCATGTCTCCTGTCCCAGCCAGACCCATGGACACCAAACTGGCAGCTTCTACACTGGGTGGAGCTGCAGAGGAAGAGGAGCAGCATGAACCTCTCACTCTCCTGTCACAAGAGGAGGCAGCACAAGCCCCAGCTTCTCCTGTCTGTGGCAAGCAGGAGGTAGCATCACGGGCACAGAGCCAGGCAGCTGCTCTGCTCCGCCCACATACCTGTGCTTTCCTCAGGAGCTTTCATTGAATCATAGAATCACAGAATAGTTAGGATTGGAAAGGACCTTAAGATCATCAAGTTCCAACTCCCCTGCCATGGGTAGGGACACCTCGCACTAAACCACGTCACCCAAGGCTCCGTCCAACCCGGCCTTGAGCACTGCCAGGGATGGAGCATTCACAACTTCCCTGGGCAACCCATTCCAGTGCCTCACCACCCTCACAGTAAAGAACTTCCTCCTTATATCCAATCTAAACTTCCCCTGTTTAAGTTTTAACCTGTTTCCCCTTGTCCTATCACTCCAGTCCCTAATGAAGAGTCCCTCCCCAGCATCTTTATAAGCCCCCTTCAGATACTGGCGGGCTGCTATGAGGTCTCCACACAGGCTTTTCTTCACCAGGCTGAACAGCCGCAACTTTCTCAGCCTGTCTTCAAACGGGAGGTGCCCCAACCCCCTGGTCGTACACGTGGCCCTTTCCACCCACGGAGGGGAGGCTGGGGCACACCCAAACTCATGCACACGCTGCTGCCAGCCTGGTCTGGGTGCCACCCAACTCAGGGAAGTACCTGGCTCGTCCTTGGTGTCCTGAACTACAGCAGGCGACATTGATGGTGACTCCACATGCAGGCTTTGTGCCACGTCTGGCTCTTCCACCGGCTGCTGGCTGGTTCCCTGGACGGCAGTCACAGCCTTGCCCAGGTATTTCCTCACAAAGCCTCTATCCATTCTCTGCAGGGTAGCAAGAGCACAGGCAGGGGATGGGGGCAATGTCAGTGGGGTGACACAGGGCGCACCAGAAATACCCCTGTCACAAACCCACTGGGAGCTGCAATCCAGGGCCTTGGCATCCACAATGCCAGCCATACGTGCCTCACTCACCTGGCACCGAGAGCCCCGAGACAAGGGAGAAGCTGCTGCATCTCCATTGTCATCTGCTCCAGGAAAAACTTGGGATGTTCCAGCCTCTGCTGCAGGGATCCGAGTCAACGAAGTGGCTACTTCATCTTCAAGTGCTGTTGGGGAGGCAAGAGCTGCACTGGCCTCTCCCTGAGGCTCTGAAGCCACAGAAGGCTCAGTGTCCTCAAGTGCTGCAGGTGTCAATACTGCCATTGTCACATCCAGGATTTGGGTTATGTCCTGATATTCCCCCAACTGTTGGCTGGTTCCCTGATCCACAGCCTGGACCAGAGGCTCCCTAGTGATGAGCAGGGCTGCTTTCTCTGGAACCACCTCAAGCGCATTTGGGCCGAGCAGGGCTGCTTTCTCTGGAACCACCTCAAGCGCATTTGGGCCAAGCAGGGCAAGTGCTTGGCCCTGTGCCTGCGGTGCTGCCTCCTGCTCCCCACAGGCAGGAGAAGCTGGTGCTGGTGCTTCCTCCTCTTGTGTCCCAAAAGTAAGAGATGTGGGGTGCTCCGCTTCCTCTGCAGCTCCACCCAGTGTAGAAGCTGCCAGTTTGGTGTCTGTGGGTCTGGCTGGGACAGGAGATGTGTTCTGCAGGTCTCTGTCTGCCTCTGCTGCCGCATCCATGCTCATGCTGCTGGGGCAGCCAGACCCCTCCTGGATATCGGCCTGGTGATCCTGGAAGAGCTCTGCGACCGAAGGGTTGACCCAGAGGTCGTGAATGGTGATGACTTCCCCTTGGGACAGCACTTTATCAGTGTCCTCTTCCCACTCTTTCTCCTCTTTGGCCATTGTCACATCCAGGATTTGCGTCAGGTCATAATATTCCAGCAGCTGCTGGCTGGTTCCCTGCACCACAGCCAGAGATGTAATCAGGACCTGTTCAGTGATGTCCTTGGCTATTTCTTCTACAACTGTCTCGCAGGCATCTGGGCGGAGCAGGGCAGGTACTTGGCTCTGTGCCTGTGGTGCTGCCTCCTGCTCATCATCGCTCAGAGAACCAGAGACAGGAGAAACTGGCGCCGATGCTTCCTCCTCTTGTGACACGAGAGTGAGAGGTGTGCGGTGCTCCGCTTCCTCTGCAGCTCCACCCAGTGTAGAAGCTGCCAGTTTGGTGTCTGTGGGTCTGGCTGGGACAGGAGATGTGTTCTGCAGGTCTCTGTCTGCCTCTGCTGTCGCATCCATGCTCATGCTGCTGGGGCAGCCAGACCCCTCCTGGATATCGGCCGGGTGATCCTGGAAGAGCTCTGCGACCGAAGGGTTGACCCAGAGGTCGTGATTGGTGATGACTTCCCCTTGAGACAGCACTTTATCAGTGTCCTCTTCCCACTCTTTCTCCTCTTTGGCCATTGTCACATCCAGGATTTGCGTCATGTCATAATATTCCAGCAGCTGCTGGCTGGTTCCCTGCACCACAGCCAGAGATGTAATCAGGACCTGTTCAGTGATGTCCTTGGCTATTTCTTCTACAACTGTCTCGCAGGCATCTGGGCGGAGCAGGGCAGGTACTTGGCTCTGTGCCTGTGGTGCTGCCTCCTGCTCATCATCGCTCAGAGAACCAGAGACAGGAGAAACTGGCGCCGATGCTTCCTCCTCTTGTGACACGAGAGTGAGAGGTGTGCGGTGCTCCGCTTCCTCTGCAGCTCCACCCAGTGTAGAAGCTGCCAGTTTGGTGTCTGTGGGTCTGGCTGGGACAGGAGATGTGTTCTGCAGGTCTCTGTCTGCCTCTGCTGTCGCATCCATGCTCATGCTGCTGGGGCAGCCAGACCCCTCCTGGATATCGGCCGGGTGATCCTGGAAGAGCTCTGCGACCGAAGGGTTGACCCAGAGGTCGTGATTGGTGATGACTTCCCCTTGAGACAGCACTTTATCAGTGTCCTCTTCCCACTCTTTCTCCTCTTTGGCCATTGTCACATCCAGGATTTGCGTCAGGTCATAATATTCCAGCAGCTGCTGGCTGGTTCCCTGCACCACAGCCAGAGACGTAATCAGGACCTGTTCAGTGATGTCCTTGGCTATTTCTTCTACAACTGTCTCACAGGCATCTGGGCGGAGCAGGGCAGGTACTTGGCTCTGTGCCTGCGGTGCTGCCTCCTGCTCATCATCGCTCAGAGAACCAGAGACAGGAGAAACTGGCGCCGATGCTTCCTCCTCTTGTGACACGAGAGTGAGAGGTGTGCGGTGCTCCGCTTCCTCTGCAGCTCCACCCAGTGTAGAAGCTGCCAGTTTGGTGTCTGTGGGTCTGGCTGGGACAGGAGATGTGTTCTGCAGGTCTCTGTCTGCCTCTGCTGTCGCATCCATGCTCATGCTGCTGGGGCAGCCAGACCCCTCCTGGATATCGGCCTGGTGATCCTGGAAGAGCTCTGCGACCGAAGGGTTGACCCAGAGGTCGTGATTGGTGATGACTTCCCCTTGAGACAGCACTTTATCAGTGTCCTCTTCCCACTCTTTCTCCTCTTTGGCCATTGTCACATCCAGGATTTGCGTCATGTCATAATATTCCAGCAGCTGCTGGCTGGTTCCCTGCACCACAGCCAGAGATGTAATCAGGACCTGTTCAGTGATGTCCTTGGCTATTTCTTCTACAACTGTCTCGCAGGCATCTGGGCGGAGCAGGGCAGGTACTTGGCTCTGTGCCTGTGGTGCTGCCTCCTGCTCATCATCGCTCAGAGAACCAGAGACAGGAGAAACTGGCGCCGATGCTTCCTCCTCTTGTGACACGAGAGTGAGAGGTGTGCGGTGCTCCGCTTCCTCTGCAGCTCCACCCAGTGTAGAAGCTGCCAGTTTGGTGTCTGTGGGTCTGGCTGGGACAGGAGATGTGTTCTGCAGGTCTCTGTCTGCCTCTGCTGTCGCATCCATGCTCATGCTGCTGGGGCAGCCAGACCCCTCCTGGATATCGGCCGGGTGATCCTGGAAGAGCTCTGCGACCGAAGGGTTGACCCAGAGGTCGTGATTGGTGATGACTTCCCCTTGGGACAGCACTTTATCAGTGTCCTCTTCCCACTCTTTCTCCTCTTTGGCCATTGTCACATCCAGGATTTGCGTCAGGTCATAATATTCCAGCAGCTGCTGGCTGGTTCCCTGCACCACAGCCAGAGATGTAATCAGGACCTGTTCAGTGATGTCCTTGGCTATTTCTTCTACAACTGTCTCGCAGGCATCTGGGCGGAGCAGGGCAGGTACTTGGCTCTGTGCCTGTGGTGCTGCCTCCTGCTCATCATCGCTCAGAGAACCAGAGACAGGAGAAACTGGCGCCGATGCTTCCTCCTCTTGTGACACGAGAGTGAGAGGTGTGCGGTGCTCCGCTTCCTCTGCAGCTCCACCCAGTGTAGAAGCTGCCAGTTTGGTGTCTGTGGGTCTGGCTGGGACAGGAGATGTGTTCTGCAGGTCTCTGTCTGCCTCTGCTGTCGCATCCATGCTCATGCTGCTGGGGCAGCCAGACCCCTCCTGGATATCGGCCGGGTGATCCTGGAAGAGCTCTGCGACCGAAGGGTTGACCCAGAGGTCGTGATTGGTGATGACTTCCCCTTGGGACAGCACTTTATCAGTGTCCTCTTCCCACTCTTTCTCCTCTTTGGCCATTGTCACATCCAGGATTTGCGTCATGTCATAATATTCCAGCAGCTGCTGGCTGGTTCCCTGCACCACAGCCAGAGATGTAATCAGGACCTGTTCAGTGATGTCCTTGGCTATTTCTTCTACAACTGTCTCGCAGGCATCTGGGCGGAGCAGGGCAGGTACTTGGCTCTGTGCCTGTGGTGCTGCCTCCTGCTCATCATCGCTCAGAGAACCAGAGACAGGAGAAACTGGCGCCGATGCTTCCTCCTCTTGTGACACGAGAGTGAGAGGTGTGCGGTGCTCCGCTTCCTCTGCAGCTCCACCCAGTGTAGAAGCTGCCAGTTTGGTGTCTGTGGGTCTGGCTGGGACAGGAGATGTGTTCTGCAGGTCTCTGTCTGCCTCTGCTGTCGCATCCATGCTCATGCTGCTGGGGCAGCCAGACCCCTCCTGGATATCGGCCGGGTGATCCTGGAAGAGCTCTGCGACCGAAGGGTTGACCCAGAGGTCGTGATTGGTGATGACTTCCCCTTGGGACAGCACTTTATCAGTGTCCTCTTCCCACTCTTTCTCCTCTTTGGCCATTGTCACATCCAGGATTTGCGTCAGGTCATAATATTCCAGCAGCTGCTGGCTGGTTCCCTGCACCACAGCCAGAGATGTAATCAGGACCTGTTCAGTG
The DNA here is from genome assembly GCA_039720435.1 of Amazona ochrocephala. NCBI lineage: Eukaryota > Metazoa > Chordata > Aves > Psittaciformes > Psittacidae > Amazona > Amazona ochrocephala. The sequence goes on from CM077879.1 coordinate 73,814,492, forward strand.
ATGTCCTTGGCTATTTCTTCTACAACTGTCTCGCAGGCATCTGGGCGGAGCAGGGCAGGTACTTGGCTCTGTGCCTGTGGTGCTGCCTCCTGCTCATCATCGCTCAGAGAACCAGAGACAGGAGAAACTGGCGCCGATGCTTCCTCCTCTTGTGACACGAGAGTGAGAGGTGTGCGGTGCTCCACTTCCTCTGCAGCTCCACCCAGTGTAGAAGCTGCCATTTTGGTGTCCATGGGACTGGCTGGGACAGGAGACCCTCTCTGCGTGTCTCCAGCTGCCTCTCCTGTCACATCCTTGCCCTTGCTGCTGGGGCAGCCAGACCCCTCCTGAGTATCGTCCGGGGGGTCCTGGAATAGCTCTGGGACCACGGTGTTGACACAGAGGTCGCATACGGTGATGACTTCCACTTCGGACTGCACTTTATCGGTGCCCTCTTCCCACTCTTTCTGCTCTTTGTTCACTGCCACATCCAGGATTTGGGCCATTTCCTGGTGTTCCAGCTGCTGCTTGCTGGTGTCCTGATCCACAGCCACAGCCTGAACCAGAGGCTCCCTTGTCATGAGCGGGGCTGCTTCCTGTGGAAGGAACTCGTATGCATCTGGGCTGAGCAGGGCAGGTGCCTGACTCTTTGCCTGTGGCGTTGCCTCCTGCTCATCATCGCTAAGAGAACCTGCTTCATCTGCCTCCTCCTCCATCACATCCCAGAAGAGGTGTGTTGCACTGACGCTGGGTATGGCTTGAAATTTTGCATCTCTTACTGTGACTTTGACTGGGGCAGGTGCCTGGCTCTGTGCTTGCATTGCTGGAGCTTTACTGTCAAAGCCAGAAGAGGCTGGTGTCTCTGCCTCCTCAACAGCATCTCTTGAATGGACCCTCCTCGGGACGCAGCTGGATGAGACGTTCAGATCTGCATCATTTTCTGCTGAGTGGTTGAGGGCAGGTGCCTGGCGCTGTGTCTGTCCTGGTGCCGCCTGCTTGCCACGCTCAGGAAACAATGGTACTTTCGCCTGCGCTTTGACCACATCTCTGAACCGGCGCTTTGAGATGGGCGTGGGTGAATCTTGCTCATCTGCAACACGGACTATGATGTGGTGCAGGGCAGGTGGCCGGTACTGGTCTTGTGCTGCCCTGACACTGTATCTTCTTGTCATTGCAGCCCTGCTGTATGCTGGGTCCTGGCATGCCACTGGCTGCTGGCAGGGTCCCCGGATCTCAGTGCTGTTGCTGCGCAGGACCTCGCTCACATTTCCTGTGCCCTTCGCTGTGGCAGAGGCTGTGGGCCTGTGTGGGGCAGGCTGACAGCTCCGTGGCCACGCAACTCTGCTGCCATGTCCGAGGATGCAGTGCAGCTGGGCAGCAGTTGTGTGAAGCTTTTTTTGGCCCTTGGTTGTGCTGCCGGTGGCCATGCCACTGAAGCTGGCTGTAGCTGCAGAGGGTGGTGGTGTCAGGGTAGGCAGCCTGCAGCATCTGCTGCCTGCTCTCACTGACTGAGGTGGCAGCCGAGGCGTTCTTTCCACCAGCGGTGGCAGAGGAAGTGTCTGCTCCTCTGTCCTCATGCTGCGAGGCAGCACCACTCTGTGCCCCAGGCTGCCGAACTGCAAGAGAAGCAGAGGAGAGTGGTTGTGTGATAGGGTCTCTTGCGCCTATGTGCCAGCTTGCTGAGCTCATGTAGCTGGGCTCCCCTGTCAGCCCCACAGCAAGGCTCAGCCTCACAGGTGGGTGTTCCCTGCTCCCAGAGCCTGCCGGGGAGAGGGCTGGCCGCCCGCAGCCCATGGCCACTGCCCAGAGCACCCCCGGCATGGCTGGGCAGCCTGCGTGGCACAGCAAGGGGGGCTCAGCTTGCTCCCTCCTGCACCTCCTGCCTGCCCGTCAGCAGTCCCCGTGGTTGGGAAGATGAAGGGGTCCTATAGGGATGCTGGGGAGGGACTCTTCATTAGGGACTGTAGTGAGAGGACAAGGGGTAATGGGTTTAAACTTAAACAGGGGAAGTTTAGACTGGATATAAGGAAGAAATTCTTTACTGTAAGGGTGGTGTGGCACTGGAATAGGTTGCCCGGGGAAGTTGTCAATGCTCCATCGCTGACGGTGTTGACTGCTGGGTTGGACAGAGCCTTGGGTGGCATGGTTTAATGGGAGGGGTCCTTGCCCATGGTAGGGGGGTTGGAACTAGACCATCTTCAGGTCCTTTCCAACCCTAACTCTTCTATGATTCTATGATTCCGTTTGGCCCTGTCTCCCTCGGGGTCCCTACCTGTGCCCGCTGGCTCACGATGGGCTGAACCCTTCTTTGGTAGGGCAGCTGTGGCAACGTGATCCCATCTGGCCCTTCCTCAGGCTGCCTGTGGCGCACCTGAGGGCAGGAGGAGGAGGAAGAGGTGTGTGATGGAGGCGGCTGCCTTGGCACCGCAGCCCCCGCAGTGCCAGCAAGCCTGGCTCCGGCATCAAGGCAGTTCCATGTGGCCCCGTCCCACCACTGTCCTCTCCCTCCTGCCCCAGCCCTTAGCTGGCGACTCCTTTGCACTCCTGGCCTGCCCTTGGTGGGCTGGGAGCGGGCGTTTGATCCCTTGTCCACTGGCATCTTCTATGTCCTTGGATGCAGACTTGCCGTGGATTCACAGGGCAAATGCTGCCTCCAGGGTGCTCCGGGGCCTTATATACCCCACATAACAATGGTAACAATGCCCGCGTGGTTGCCATGGAGATGCCTATGCCCTGACCAGTTCCAAACAGAACCAGCTGGTCATGGGCAACTCCACAGCAACCATTGAAGCTTTGTGATGGCAGCAGCATCGTGCCCATTGCCACTGGGCACTCAGGGATGCTCTTTTCTTCTTCCTGTTTTTTTCCTTGACAAGATGAAAAGGGGAACAGGAAAAAGAAAGAGTGGTAAAAGAAGGAAAAAAAACAACAAAAATAATAAAATACTTGGTAGCTGGCACTTTCTCATACAGGTTTTCAAGTTTTGGCAAGAAATGCGAGCACGATTTTTTGAGAATAACATGATAGAAAAGCACTTGGGAATTACTTAAATGGTACATTTGTGGACACTTTTCCGTATTATGGTTAGCTTTAGCAGCTCTTTCAGATGACACCAGACCTGCTCCATTGCCTTTTCCACTGCAGTTTGACTATGAGGACAAGCATCGGTTTCACCCTTACAAATGGATGAACCTGGTGTCACGGTGCTGTGGCCAAGACACATCAGCTCCGTTGCCAGTTGGAGTTCATGGCCCCTCTCCCTCTCCTCCTCATCCCACATTCATCTTAAAGTGACAACATCTCAACCTTCCTTCCCTTTTCACACACATCTCCCCACCTGAGACTAGTGGCTATAAGTAAGTTACTTGGCTTTCCTGCCAGGAAATGAAGAATCCTGTAAGGGTCTGCATCCCCTTCCCTCTCCCCCGGAAGCAACTCGGATGAGGGGATGGATCAGTCTGGTTAAGAGCATGTGTTCAGAGGCTTCCCAGCAGAGCCTTCGTCATCTGTCTGTGAGATGCTCAGTGCGGGTCTCTGGCACCAGCAACATGGGCAGGACTGCGAGGAGACAAAAGAAGGGTTAGAGAGGTTACAGGCATGGGCTACAGGGTAAAGGAGCACAAATACTCCCTTACTGATGTTGGCAAGTCAACCTGCACAGTGCCAGGCTGGGGAGTGCAGCCTGCACTTCTGTGCCTTGCTGTCCTGCAGATCTGCTGGGAGCAGGTTTTCTGAGATAGGGCCGGTGTGGACTGGAAATGAAGACGCTGAAATCTTGAGTACCTTTGGCAGTTGTGTTTTCTTATCCCTGGGGACAGAAAATACAGGTAATGGGCTCAGCTTTTTTTGACACAGTAGCTGGGAGGTGATCCCCCTCCCACCCCCTTCTGCCTCTTCCCATCTCATTCCCTTCCTTTCACAGGGCTCCACTAGGTCTAACAATGGTCTCTGAAGAACTTGGGCTCAACCTTTAATGGAACCCCAGCCTCTGGTCTAATGGTTTGTGGGGATGCTTCTGATCCAGAACAAGAGGGACTTCTTTGCAGCATCTGTGGCTTGGATCACAGACCATTTGGTTGCTGTTTTTCAGTAGTGTACGTAAATCACAACTGTTGAATTTTATCTACCTGGCTTTCTCTTTTATACCCCATGAATGAGGAGTCACTCATTTTCCTGTTTTCTACCTGCCCAGGAACTCGTGTGCTGCAGCCCCAGCCATCTGAGCTATGCCAGGGAGACAGAGGAAGGAAGACAAAGTCACAGATGCTGCAGCTCATCACTGCAAGGAAACTATCCCTTTGGCAGTGCCTTCCCGGACACTGTACTACACACAGGTGTGAGATAATTCTATTAATGATGTCAGGTAGTGACGGAATCCCTGGTATTCATCACTACTTCTCTGGTTGATTAAACAACTCATTGATTGGGCCTTCCTGCTGCATGTTGCTTCATTTAAAACCCTGAAATCTAATCCATTTTTGTGTCCAGTTCAAAGCTGAAATTTCTTATCCCTCCAGATACTGTGTATAGATGTTCTGCTTGAGTATTTTAAGGCCCTCCTGAACAATTTTCAAGTGGTCAGCTAGGTATTAAATTTTGTGGGAAATCATGCTGTATATAAACATACCAAAATCAGTCAAGATTTCCAGATAAACAAAATGTTCTCTAAAAGACTAATTAGCAAAATAAATTCAGTCTGTAAAACTATAGTTAAAACTATGAAATTAAAGGATTGGTTGACAAAAAAAAAAAAAAAAAAAACAAAAAAACATCTGTATGGCCCCAAACAGTGACCTACCCTTGTTTCAAGCAACAGCAAAGGTTGGAATTTAAAAACAACAACAAAAACATCGCTTTCAAAAATGGTTGCTAAGTGACAAAGACATACCAGTATACTGTCTTATTAATAAGGCAAAAAGATGCAACATCCTTAAAGAGAAAAGGGAAGAAATGCCAAACTGACATCAAACATCTGACTATTATATTAAGGAGAAAAAGATAAAACATATCCTTACGTGGTTTACCTTAAGGAGGAGACAATAAATATCTGCTCTGCCTGGCTAGGGAGCCTAGACCGCCTGTAAAAAAACAGAGAATCTCCTTCTGACAGCAAATTTAGCCAGCAAGCAAACCGCAAGTCATATACCTTGATTATTACACTATTTACTATCTGAAGGATCAGATTAAGTAGTAGAATTAATACACTTCATAAAGTCAGTGTTTAGTACCTAGATTTCTTGTATGCGAATTGATACAGCATTTTTGCTTATAAAACTCTATGCCAAGGGGTAGCCCTTAACTACCTGCTCTTGAGGAATTCAAGTGGAGCTGCTGTTCTGGAGCTTGACTGTAGAAATGCTGATGATAGAGGCTGCTAAAAAAATCTGAATTCTCCACTGGTGGCACTGGAATTGGTGCCCTGGCAGCAATACTCCCAGCTTCACCTTAGAAGAAAGCTGGGTGGTTTCCCTGAGCAGTGATATTTCCTGCCTGTGAACTCACGAAACTGAAGCCAAATCCTCCACTTTCTGAGACGCACACAACACATTTCAGGCTTTTGAAGATTTGTGGCTCTGAGTGCTGGCTATTCTGATTGCTAAACTGTAGTGATTAAAGGTACCATACTTCAGAAATGTGGCAATTTGCTATGAAAAAGTCCATTTCAATCATCTCAGAAAAATATGAGACATGTACTGCGGGGTACAGCAAATTGCCAGTTAGTCTAAAGCCAAACCTAGGTAGACATATCACAGTTTAAGATTCATCCTAAACATTTTACAGACACTGAAAACATAAGTTAAATGCATTAAAGAATAAGAGCTTTATATACATTATTAGTAAACATGCTGATATAAGGCTTCAGTAAAAGTGAATTTTGATCAGTGAAACATAGGCACATTTTGCATATAGTAATTAAAATCAAATAGGCAAGAAGTACAGACAGCACTCTTTCTCATTACAGGAATACTTTAGATATAAAAAGTTTCACAAACTTGCTTATTCCTCCCTCTATTCTTAACTCTCTTTTCAATAGTCTACTGGTGCATATTAGAATTTAATTATACCAATTAGTACTGCCACATCAGACATATGATGTAGCTTCAATTAGGAGGTACCTAATGGATATTAGTACAATTTAGCTTTGTAATTAAAGTTCTAAGAGCACTGCAAATTCAACATTATGATTACAAAACATTAAGACAACACTGATGGCACTGAAAGTGAGTATTTTAAAAATGACCCCATAAATTAGTCTTAAAAAAATATGCATCTGAAATGAGTTTTGGGCTCTCTGCATCTCAGCACATAAGATGATGTTGCTACCTCCATTGGCAAAACCATTTTTAACATTTAAAATACTGTTTTTCAAATCATGGCACTTTTTTTTTTTTGTGATTAAATAATGCCCATTTTAAAATATTCTGCCAATTCCCAACTTTATTAAGAGGTTTTTTTACACAACCTTTGCGATTTCTGTCATCTCCTTTTTAAGGATCAACTGTATCGACTACTAAATTTAGAAAAGTTGACCCTAATAGAGCTGTTTTGTCAGTGACAGCAGGGAGGTCCAACTCTTGTCTCTCCAGCTTCTTCCCACCAACGCTTCACAGAATCCACCTCGTGTGATGAAGGAATATTATGATTTTTGTTCTCCTGGCCCCACCAAGAGCAGGGACAGGAAGAGAGCAGTTTAAGACTTAAAGAACTACCCTCCCATGACTGCTGACAAAATGAATACTGCTATTTAAAAATCCTGTTAATTGATTGGTTTTGCTTACAACCAATTTCTGTTCTACTGACTGCTGATCATGCTTCTCTTGAGTCACTATAGTACATGATGTTATTTGATGTGAAATACAAACACAGTGACCATTCCAAAATAACATTTTGCCAAGTGCAAGATGCCATCTCAGAAACGATTTGACAAATGTGTTTAGAGAAACCATAAATGTTATAGTGGTAATTAAAAAAAATCATAAAAATATGAATTACCATCTTCATTACTGAGCTTGGTGTTTGTCTTAAAAACTAAAACCAAGTAGTAAACTGCAAAGGATCTGCTGAATATAAACTCTAGCACAAGTGTAGCCACAGGTAATACTGGGCTGGGATTGACAGGCTGAGAAAACTGGGGCTGTTCAGCCTGCAGAAGAGAAGGCTGCGTGGAGACCTCATAGCAGCCTTCCAATACCTGAAGGGGGCCCATAGGGATGCTGGGGAGGGACTCTTCATGAGGGACTGTAGTGAAAGGACAAGGGGTAACGGGTTCAAACTTAACAGGGGAAGTTTAGATTGGATCTGAGGAAGAAATTCTTTACTGTAAGGGTGGTGAGGCCCTGGAATGGGTTGCCCGGGGAAGTTGTGAATGCTTCATCCGTGGCGGCGTTCAAGGCCGGGTTGGACATAGCCTTGGATGGCATGGTTTAGTGGGAGGTGTCCCTGCCCATGGTAGGGGGGTTGGAACTCGATGATCTTGAGGTCCTTTCCAACCCTTACTATTCTATGATTCTATGATTCTATGATCTTCAGGTCCTTTCCAACCCTAACTATTCTGTGATTCTATGATTCTATGATGGTTGATGGTTCTGTGCTCTCATCTTCCACTGTCATCCCAAGGATGATGAAAAACAGCAGGATGAGGGAAGGCATCACAGTAGGGAGAAGCTAAGCATGGGAAAGCGTGATACTGAATGTGACATTCAAAAAGGCTAAGTTTAGATTACTTGATGGGGTGATGCCTGATATCTCAGTGACCCATATCACAGTGCATATGTGCTACAGCTCCTCTCTAGCCTACTTGTGTGAAAATAAAGGAGGTAAAAATGGGAGTGATGCCTGTCACCACCTCTCAGTATGATACAGAGTTCGGACATGTTGGACACTGGGGAATGCAGCATCATATTGTATACAGCTATAGCCAAACAGTAGTCTGACTGTGATGTATCTTGTTCAATCTAGAGGCCATGTGAGGAACCTTATCAAGTTTCATCTTGCTGCCTGACAGGGTCTTTGATCTGATCTGTTTGATGAACTCCTCTTATCCCCATCAATCATAAACTAGGTTCAAAAGGAAACTGCAATTAAAGAATTTGCAAAAAGAAATCCCTGCGGTATGAGATGCAATATGGAAAAGATTACAACCTATATTCCTGCAAGAACAGAACGGCTAGGTTAATTTGCTACAAAACCCTTCCAGGGAAAGAATGGTACTGCAAGTTTTATAATGGCAAATTGTTCTTGTGCTTCCTAGCTAAGATGTGCTTCCTAATTATGATATAATTTAAGTTTTCTGGCTTAGATCTTGCATGATAAGATTATTAAATTACCATGATAGGCTACAATTTATCATGATCGCTAAAAATGAGATGTTCAAATGGTGGTTGGTCATTAACCATGGTCAGCAGTATAACAAATAAATGGAGTGTAGTGCATCTTGGGAATCTATGAAAAATAATTAATTTGAATTGCCAGAAAAATAGAACAGATGAATACTTATATACAAAACCAAAACATAAACCAATAAACACCATAAACCCTATAAAATGTAATTCTGAAATTCTTTTATTGCTGTCAAGTGTTCCCTTGCCTCTGCCCAGAACATTTACAGATACATTATTAAAAGCTCTCCCAGTGGAGGAATGCCCGCTAAGGTAGCTAGCAGGTTGCATGTAGGCATTTTTACTTGAATTCATTGTGCAAATTTTACTGATAGCTTATTTTCTCTTCTGTAAAATTGAAATAAAAGTACATGGCATGTTCTGCAGTTTAATACTTATCAAAGTACTTTAAGATCTGTTGAAAGACCACATGAAGATGCTGAGCTTCTAGGCTGGCAGAATAGCAATATCATAGAATCATAGAATCATAGAATCATAGTTAGGGTTGGAAAGGACCTTAAGATCATCTAGTTCCAACACCCCTGCCATGGGCAGGGACACCTCCCACTAAGCCATGCCACCCAAGGCTCTGTCCAACCTGGCCTTGAACACTGCCAGCGATGGAGCATTCACAACTTCCCTGGGCAACCCATTCCAGTGCCTCACCACCCTTACAGTAAAGAATTTCTTCCTCATATCCAATCTAAACTCCCCCTGTTTAAGTTTGAACCCGTTAATGCTATATTACTATTTACTTAACACCTTGCTACACTATAAAATGAGTGGAAAAAAGTTCCCATAACACTGTGGAAACTCACTGGATTGACAGTACTGGGACAGTTTCCTTGAAAAATCCCCAACCTCCTCCTTCTCTTCCACTAATGGGATAAGAAGAGAATTTAGATACCCAAACAGTTACCTGGGGAAAGTGGTAATGGAGACAGGACTTAGTCTGCTTTGGCCAAAAAGCCTTATTTTACAAATGAGACAGAACCCAGTAAAAATACCTTTACACCTTCCATGGCATTCAGGTGGTGTCTGCCATAAAAAGATAATCCATTTCAGGCAACGGCTAAAAGTGAGCCCACAGTATGAGCCAAAAATCCTAAGGATCCCCACATTTTCCATGTCCATTAAACAGACGTTATTCCTCAGAGACCTGGAAGTCATTCAAGGTCTGACCTACAACCTACTGATTATTGCAGTGGGCTGACTATCACAGGAAGAAATTGCCAGAATGCAGAGTTTGGCTTAAAAGTCTTAATTGTTTGTCTGTTTGATTTAAACCTCAGTATACCGGGAACAGGAGGCTGATACAAGAAGGTTCTCATTTTCCATTGAAAATTAGGAAAGTAGTAGAAGTTCCAAAGTCAGGTCTTCCTTCTCAAATTTAGGCAATTATTATCCCATTTATAGAAAAGCATTCTACTCCAATTTTAAACTTCATACTAATCACTGCTGCCTTTTACCCTTCTTTGCAAAGGTAAAGCCTGTTCTTAGGTGATTTTTACCATTAAATTACAGTATTTATAACATTAAATCCTTGAGTAACCTGAAAAAATTCAAGCAGAAATCGTTACAATAGGAATGGGTCCCTCTTACTATTTTCCTCTCCACATTCATCCAAGTTTGGCCCATGCTGAACAAATACCTTATTGAGTTGTTTTTTTTTTCTTAAAGACTGACTGTAGGAAAAGGGAGAAGGGGCAGAGGAAATGTGTTGCTGTATGCTGGGAAGAAGCCGGTATAACAGAATCTGACACCTAAATTGCAATCTTATGCATATGAGAAAAATGAATTGAATTGTTCACCTGAGCTAACTCACTGCAGCACAGTTCAGGTTTTTGATGGCTTTGCACAAGGCCAACTCAGAATTATTGAAAACATACAGCTCTTATTTGTCTAAGGCACCGAGCTGCAGAGTACTAAAGTTCAACTTTTCATAAGTGGTGATATCAATATATGTAAAAACTACCGGGCTGCAGGTACGCAGAATTGAGAAACTGGAACTATATATAGAATTCTCCACTGTACTAGTTTCAAAACAAAAAATACTCTCAAAACCATGAAAACTGCACAACGTTTGAAAACTGCAATTGTCTTTCAAACAGTTACTGAAACCTTGTTCAAAAGGCAACATTAAATGGCGACAGTTATTGCTTCGGACAAAAAAAAAAAAAAGTCATTTTTTAGATCAAGGTTTTGTAGCATATTTTTTGATAAAAAAAGATTCTCATTTCTAAGTGAAAGTAAGTATAGTTGGTACTCTAAAAATACAAGGTATTTGGGGTACTTTAAAAAAGCATCACCACAGTATTTTGTGAATGGTTGTGGACTGTGCTCTTTTGACCAATTTAGGTGAATGCAGATACCCTGGGAAGTTGAAGGCTTGGTTTAAAAAAGCCACCATAATGCCTGAAAGTACAAGTCCATACAAAGGGAGTTTCTTCCACTGTCCATCCCTTTAAGGAAAGAAATTACTCCAGACTTCTGTTCAGGAGACAAAGCGCTGAAGCATATTTTTGTGGCTATTATATAAGCACAAATAAAAGGCTGTTTTTTAAATGGTGATGAAATGCCTTTTTAAAGTGAAGACATTTGTCTTCCTGTATTGTACCCAATGCAAAATGATGTCAGGTGGAACTAAACAGAAGCGAGCATCAGCCACGTTTCAGATGTATGTGGTGCTCTGCAGCAACAGCTGTGCCCTGATGAAAATGTTGATGAAAAAATGGCCAGCATTTGCAAAGAGAAGAATTGTTGGTGGCCAGATGTTAAAATCCACCATGGTCTGTTTATTACAGAAGAAAGTGTTGTAAAAATGTTAAGCAGGTGTTTTTATGTGGTTTAGGCTGTTCTACTTGACTGTTTTATAGGCTGATGTTATTGGTATTAAATAATTATACTGTAACTAATGTCAGCCTGTTACAGATCAATACAAAAGTAACAGCTATCAATGCAGGGTGAAATTATTAAATAAAATAGGAGGATAGTATGACTTTCCCTTATATATATATATATATTCCCTTATATATAGCATGTCATTAATATAAATGTAACAGAAGAAAATAAAGAGAAAAACTCTAATCAGGAATCAGCATGAAATTATCCTCCCACATATTGGCAGGAATTATTCTTCAAAAACAGTAGCAGGAGCTAATGGAAATAAACATCCTGGAAGAACAACTAAGCATCCTAACACGTTGATAAAGGGAAAATATGCAAAATTCAGTTTTGTACCGCACAGCTGTACCAATGTAAATATGAAATAATCCCAGTTGAATAGAGATTTAAACTTGTGTAACTGCAAACACAACTTGAGGCAAGATTTGGGCCTTCCAAGTTCCTGATGGACTGGAGAGCAAGACGAGCAACTTGGCACCCAGGGAATACTCCTCTGTTATCACTTCTTTTAAGAAGAAAAATGCTTTGGGACACAACAGACTGGGCTGCTGGTGAGTAATGGTATTCTTCTGGAAAATAAGGAGTGCCAAAATTACAACCCAGGTGAGAGACTACAAGCATCCAAGATCCATGTTCAGAAAAGGTGGGGCTGGAAGTCTTTTCTCCAGATGCTAGAAGGGACAGAGGCCACCAAGCCCAGGCAACCCATCAGGTAGACACCGTGTTTCTAATTAAAGTCATTGAGCCTGGGCCGGCAACTCACAGGTGTCCCCTCATTTGAGATTAGGAACACAAGCATTTCAAAATTTCAACACCATTTCAGTCCAGCTCTATCCTTAGACTACATACAGAAGTGCTGATACTAAAACAGTAGGAACACTTTTGTTTGAAATGCCAAACCCTTTGACTGCTAGCAGTAAACAGCAATCTGAACACTGCATTAAAATGGAAAGCAAAATACAGCCAACTTGATTGCACCATCTATTTAAAATGTCAGAAAGCAGCAAACAAGGATGAACATATTTTCAGATGTTTTTCATTGCATCAGGTCAACAAATTTCACAAATAAAGGGGTCCAACAGTATTTTCACTTTGGGACTGATAGGAGAATCTTACAAATCAATGCATGTGAAGAGACAGGGTGAGAAGCCATTGTCTTTTACAGCAAGGTAAATCCTAGCATTGCTCAGGATATAGCGACAGTATCATAAAGCGAAGAGCAGAGCCCTGCCCAGCTCTGAGTGACTTACTCTCAGACACCCAGCAAGCAGTGGGGCTGCATGGATTAGTTCAGATTCAGTTCCAGGTAGTCGACGAAAGCACTGGATCAAATGACATACAAGCACACAAACACAGCACTAAAGGTACGGTGCTGTCCTGACAGAAATCCTTTGGTGGAAATTTAATGATACAAGTGACACTATATCTTCTGCTTAGACTTCAGAAAAACAGAGGATTTGGGGACATAGCCTTGGATGGCATGGTTTAGTGGGAGGTGTCTCTGCCCATGGCAGAGGGGTTGGAACTCGATGATCTTGAGGTCCTTTCCAACCCTTACTATTCTATGATTCTATGATATGACTGCCAAACCAGCGTTTTACCTCTTCTGCTGCTCCTGGTTGTTTTTATCATTTTAACTTTGTGCTGCTACTTTCAAAAGATACTCAAAGCAGATCATTTTACAGATACTTCTGACTAAGCACAGCCTAATAAATTCACCTTAACACAACATAATATAGTTTACTGAAACCACAAGCAGACAGAGACATCTGCCATACATAGAACACTTTTCCTGTGATTTTTTGCCAATGTTATACCTTAAATATTAATTTTCAGTATTATTCACCTATTCCCCATCATGTTTTGAACATGTCCAGATTCTAGCAGCTGTTAAATATTATTTTAAATAACTTTTATTTAGGTTTCTGATGGCCTTCATTGCAAAGAGAAAATTAGATTGTAGCAAGTAAGATGGCAAATGAAGAGGCATTGGGTATTGAAGATAGTTTTTTCAGTCAGATCATACAGCTAGAAACTCTACAGTTAAAACAGTGCATCTGTGCATGTATGGACAAGCACCTGACATGCCTGTCAATACAGTCAGCATATTGACCAGAAGTTTCCCCACCGTTCTGTAATAATGAAAACCCTTCAAATTCCCTCAATGCATTATGCACATCTCTAGCGGGTAGAATCCTGTTACTGGTTTTATCGCTACTGAGCTCCAGAGCAGGTCTAGGGTGTGTGGCCCTGATGTGGAAATGGTTATTCCTGCAGTTGATGACCAATGCAACTGGTAAGAAATAATGTGTCATCTCCGGTGCCTCTAGGCATCAAACACAACACAACTCAAGACAGTCCTGGCTGCTGTGCTAGGAAACAGCTGCATGACAGTATCATAGAATCATAGAATCATAGAATAGTAAGGGTTGGAAAGGACCTTAAGATCATCGAGTTCCAACCCCCCTGCCATGGGCAGGGACACCTCCCACTAAACCATGCCATCCAAGGCTATGTCCAACCCCACCTTGAACGCCGCCAGGGATGAAGCATCCACAACCTCCCTGGGCAACCCATTCCAGGGCCCCACCACCCTCACAGGAAAGAATTTCTTCCTCATGTCCAATCTAAACTTCCCCTGTTTAAGTTTAAACCCATTACCCCTTCTCCTATCACTACAGTCCCTCATGAAGAGTCCCTCCCCAGCATCCCTATAGGCCCCCTTCAGGTATTGGAAGGCTGCTCTGAGGTCTCCATGCAGCCTTCTCTTCTCCAGGCTGAACGGCCCCAATTTTCTCAGCCTATCTTCATACGAGAGGTGCTCCAGTCCCCTGATCATCCTCGTGGCCCTCCTCTGCACTTGTTCTAACACTTCCATGTCCTTTTTATGTTGAGGACACCAGAACTGCACACAAAACTCCAAGTGAGGTCTCACAAGAACAGAGTAGAGGGGTAGGATCACCTCCCTCGACCTGCTGGTCACACTCCTTTTGATGCAGCCCACGATACGGTTGGCTTTCTGGGCTGCAAGCGCACACTGCCGGCTCATGTTCATTTTTTCATCAACCCACACCCCCAAGTCCTTCTCTGCAGGGCTGCTCTCAATCTCCTCCCCGCCCAACCTGTAGCTGTGCCTGGCATTGCTCTGACCCAGGTGGAGGACTTCGCACTTAGCATGGTTAAACTTCATCAGGTTGGCATCAGCCCACCTCACAAGCATGTCAAGGTCCCTCTGGATGGCATTCCTTCCCTCCAACTTATCAACCGAACCACACAGCTTGGTGTCATCAGCAGACTTGCTGAGGGCGCACTCAATCCCACTGTCCATGTCACCCACAAAGATGTTGAACAAGACTGGTCCCAACACCGATCCCTGGGGGACACCACTCGTTACTGGTCTCCAGCTGGACATTGAGCCACTGAGCACTACTCTTTGCGTGCGGCCTTCCAGCCAGTTCTTTATCCACCGAGTGGTCCACCTATCAAATTGATGTCTCTCCAACTTAGAGAGAAGGATGTCATGTGAAACAGTGTCAAAGGCTTTGCACAGGTCCAGGTAGATGACATCAACTGCTCTGCCCCTGTCCATCAGTTCTGTAGCCCCTTCATAGAAGGTCACCAGATTGGTCAGGCAGGATTTCCCCTTACTGAAGCCATGCTGGCTGTCCCCAAGCACCTTGTTGGTTTTCATGTGCCTTAGCATGCCTTCCAGGAGAATCCGCTCCAAGATTTTGCCAGGCACAGAGGTGAGACTGACTGGTCTGTAATTCCCTGGGTCATCCATTTTCCCCTTCTTAAAAATGGGGGTTATATTTCCCTTTTTCCAGTCATCGGGAACTTCACCTGACTGCCATGATTTTTCAAATATGATGGACAGTGGCTTAGCAACTTCATTTGCCAGCTCCTTCAGGACCCATGGATGGATTTCATCCGGTCCCATGGACTTGTATACATTCAGGTTCCTAAGGTGGTCCCGAACCAGATCCTCCCCCACAGTGGGCCCAGGGTCCCCACCCTCACTGTCCCCGCGTCTGCCTTCCAAGACTTGGGTGGTGTGGTCAGAGCATTTGCTGGTAAAGACTGAGGCAAAGAAGTCATTAAGAACCTCAGCCTTCTCCAAATCCAGGGTAGCCAGTTCTCCCGATAGCTTCTGGAGAGGGCCCATGGTGTCCCTAACGTGTCTTTTATTGGCAATATACCTATAAAATCCCTTCCTGTTATCCTTAACATCCCTAGCCAAGTTTAATTCTAAGTGGGCCTTAGCTTTCCTAACCTGGTCCCTAGCTTCCCGGACAACATCCCTGTATCCTTCCCAGGCCGCCTGACCTTGCTTCCACCTTTTACAAGCCTCTTTTTTCCTTCGAATTTTGCTCAGCAGCTCCTTATCCATCCAAGGAGGTCTCCTGGCCCTCCTGCTGTACTTCCTTCTAGTTGGGAACACACCACTTTTAGCTGTGTCCTTGAACTCACAGATTCATTCAATAAGAGACCTTTCACTAGCTGATTTTTTTGCTATTAATGCTGTGAGAATAAAATGTTGGTGAATGGACAGCAACAACAGAAAAAATCCCAGCTGAATTAAATTATTATTTGTAAGACATTCTAAGATATTGATCTGCCTGACTTGTAAGTAATTCATGCAGTTCAGTGCTGAACAAAAGGTGAAATTTTAAGAAAATGTGCTGTAGGGCATAACTTGTAGAATAATTAAAAACTTAAAATTGCTTCTTTTGACTTAACACCACTTTTGCTTCAAAATAGTATTACATGACTCGACAGTATAATGACAAGAAGCTTATGGAGAAAATTAGGAACAGGTTTTTCTGCATTAGGCCTGTGAGAATTTCTGCCGTAAAATCTGATCAATACTTTGCTTCTCACTTTGACTTTCATACACTGTGGATCACTTAAAATAAGTAGACATAAAGGAATAAAGAAAAGACCAGTCCATTTAAATATCCAAACGCGGTTATACTTGAAAAATGTAGATTCAGTTATTACTCCCATAAAATATAAGCTTTTTCTTAAAAATAGCGAGCATGACATTGTCTGTTAAAGGTCATCCTTTTTATACAACCACCCATCCAAATTCTTGTGTTGGATTTGAATATATTTGTAATGCCATAAATATGGGCAGGAGAGAAGGAGTGGTGAAAGAAGACTGATAGAAAATGACCTTAATAAGCTTTACAGATTGCTTAATATCAGAAAAAGAAAAAAAGATAGGAGCTAAAGATCCATTAGAAATATGCCTAATTTGTGCTTTAACCCTGCATTTGACATTTAACGTGGTTTTACTGATTCCTTAATCTGTTTGGCCTTCAAGCCAAAATATCTTTTAATTAAAAAGCTGTAAATGTGCCCCTTTGGCCATCTCTTAAATCTGCAATCCTCTTGGATTTCCCCTTAAAAGCCTAATCCCCTTAGTCCCTTCGAGAAAACCCCTGGCTCAGCTAGGCTGTGGCACAGCATCCAGCAGACCCGAGCAGCCTGGCTGGCAGAACATCAGGTGGGCAGGAGCCTCCTGCTCCTCACCTCACCCAGCCCAGTTCAAGGACTCATCCACAATGGGTCTGTGTGTCAGGAAGAGCATGAAGGGGCAGGAGGAGGTGTTTCTCTGGCTCTCTAGGCATCGAGTATAATGCCACTGCTCTCTGCTCAGCACATGGAGGGGCAACCCACCAAAACTGATGGAAGATCCCTCCTGGTACGGTGGAATCCACTATCTCACCTGAGATGTTTCTAGAAGCCCGAACAGTGAGACTGCTGCTTTGTGTGCAGCTCAAACGGCACCATACCTCTGGCACAGGTCGGAAGTGGATTTGAGCAACCTGGTCTAATGGAAGGTGTCCATGCCCGTGGCAAGTGGGTTGGAAGTGCATGAGCTTTAAGGTCCCTTCCAACTCAGACCACTCTGTGATGATTCTGACACTCCCTGCCACCCATCCTGGACCCTGGTGTGGTTATTAAACATCAGTATGTAACTCAGACAGGGGAATTGGACAGGTTGCTGAATTTCTGGTTTATCAAACAATGAATCCTTTCTCTCTAGCATCATCTTTTTAGCAACAATTACACCAGCCAGATCCTTTATATGGACTAACAGGTAAATCTTGAATAGATGATTCTCTGTTTTTTTAATTTCTACCACAGACTTTTAGTATCAACAGGAAACAAAACCAGCCACATTAATTCCAAACTGAAGTTTAAAAGAACTGAGACTAAAAGTAAGATGTATGAGATATGCAAGGGAAAACTGGATTTTCCTGAAAAGACTTTTTTTCTGTCCTTGAAGAAAACACATTTGTACTTAACTGGGGGAGGAGGGGGAGGGAAGAAGGGAGAGGTTTATATGCTGTGCCAAATTATTGTTCTGTCACAAAATTAAAAATCAGGATTAGAAGCCAACCATATTTCTCAAATATGACATGTTCTCTACACCATATGCTCTGAAGAGAGATTAATTTAATTGTTTGGAACAGGTCCATATACTTGTCAAATTCCAGGACTCCACCCAAAGTCATGTAATAGGTTTCTTCAAGGTGCATGGCACCATGTTATGCTGTTTTCCAGATCTGAATTGCATTCCTTAACATAAAACTCACTGACAGCATCTCAGGCTGATAATAAATACCTAACTTCAGAGAAGAATGAGAGCCAGATCAGTGCTACAGTGCTAAAACTGACAACACAGAATAAGGTCCTTAAATCATCCATATTAAACATAGAGATTTAGATACCTAAGAGTGGTGCTTACAATAGCCAGTGTGCTGGGACACCAAAACCAGCCAGACTAAGGGAAACTGTGTATCAAAAGGCAATAACTAAATTGCATGTTACAGAACCAAACCCATCTCCTTGGAAAGCAGTTATCCACATCCAAGTGGGTTGCCCGACATCCAAAACTGGACAACCAAAGTCACCAGCCAAATGTAGCAAGAATTTCTTTGCACTCTTTACAAGCATCCTAGCCTGATCTACTTGCTCCCCAAATCATGCACATTTGGGACACACTGGCATGCACCTGAATACTGGCCAAAGCAGCCTGAAGCATACTGAGCTTTTAAATACAGGTAGACCAGTCCTAGTTAACAGACAAAATATAAGATGATGGCATCTGTGGAAATGCAATTCACCTTTTAGATGGCAATCTAGGGCTTACTGTCATGTTCATGGATGCTATTTACAGAGAGAAGGAGGCTGTAAAGAACTAGCTGGAAGAAAGCAAACTGAACAGACCTCATGAGAGCACCTGTAATGTTTGTTTCTGTGTGGTTTTTCATTATGTTTAAAAGCCATTTCCACTGAAAAGGACAGAGAGTGGAGAAGAGTATGAGTTTCAGCAGTGTAGTGTGTTTCTGGGCCAATTACACTTTAAGTCGGCTTCCACTAATGAGATACAAAAGTTTTTGGGCTTTTTTTAGGAATACAATTCAGGAGTCTACTGTACACTATGAAGTGAAAAACTACTCTCAGAATTACCTATGAACTGTGAGAAGAATTGCAGAATCCATCCTATAAAAGCAGAGTCAATAATTACTCTATGCAATAGCTGAAATAGCACGAACCACCAGCAAATATACAGCTAGAAATGGTAGCAGACTGAGAACAGAGTTGGCAAGAGAACATGACAAAAAACATGTCAGGTCACAAAATCAAAGGCATCTTAAGTTGGGCTCTGTTACCCATCACGATAGGTTACAAAATCCGTGAGTCTTGCTGTCACTGAGCCTCAGTATGCAAGAGAAGAAGCGCCAGATGTCCTAGCATTTGCCTCAGTGAAAACAAAGACTGCGAAATAATTATAATTCAGGAATTAAGTATTTATGTCACCTTGCTGTATACTGTTAACCATGCTTTTCTTTTACCCTGTAATAAAATGTTATTTATTAACCAAATGCATGTTTGCTTGCTGCATCTACATTATTAAGTAGTGTGGCAGAATTGAAGGGTGGAGGAGTTGATGCCAAGGACCCCATGTCTAGGTGATATCCACCTGTTTCAGGGATTTTACTTTGGACAAGCTATAGCCTGGTTCTGTGGAGTTAGCATTCATGAAGCATTGGGGCACACAGGTGAATGTCTGAGCATAGCTTTGAGTTTACTTCCACTCAAAAAGAAACGTCCTGAAATGCTCTGAGGTTGTTCTTCAAAGTAAATGCAGTAACTGGAAGGGAGATTCACTTCCAAACTTCATGCCTGTTTTGAGGTAAAATGCTAATGCAGCCCCATCCTGAGCACTACAGAGTTTATAAATGTTATTCTTTTCAGAGCCTCTGGGTGAGGAGGTCCCAAGAGAGTTTTATTTTGAATTTGAAACTATTGCTCTTGTCACCCATCAAGACCTAGCAGAAAAGTAACACTTATCAAAATAATGTGTTTCATACAATCTTAGTGGAAAATATTTGTGAGGAATGGAAAAAGACCTGTGTTTAGTTCATTCAGGCTGCTGGCTTAATAATGAACAGCATCTAGCTGAAACAAGAACTTTGCCAGCCTTTTTGAAGGGCTGACCGCTAGTTTTTCCTCTTTCTCAAATAAAGCAGAAATATTTATAAATTACAACACAAATAAAACCCATTCTTATTCAGTAGCAAGTGGAATAAAACTAGATTCAAGTTCTTCTGACTACACTTGAAGTTATAGCTTGTTCTTCCCCTTGGTGATGCTCAAATGCCCCAGCTCTCAAAACCTTCCGTAGCTGAACAGCATTTGATGCTATCTTTCCCAGCTACCCAATGTCTCCAGCTCAACAGGAAGGGCATAAAACACTCATTGGGCGCAGCGGGTCACTCCTAGTTGCAGTCAAGTCCTCTTGGGAAGAGGAGAGCCAGGCTGCCACTTTTTGTGCTCCATGCTGCTCAAACCACAGGCTGCAATGGTTAACCTTGGTGCTGATGGCTGCACACCAAAGGTACTATTAGATGATTCTAGCTCTCTCTTTAACTGCTAATAAGAAAACCTAACCAGAGCTGGCCTGGTTTCCAAAATTCCTTTAGGTATTACTCTGCTCTTGTGAGACCTCACTTGGAGTATTGTGTGCAGTTCTGGTGTCCTCAACATAAAAAGGACATGGAACTGTTGGAACAAGTCCAGAGGAGGGCCAAGAGGATGATCAGGGGACTGGAGCACCTCCCGTATGAAGATAGGCTGAGAAAGTTGGGGCTGTTCAGCCTGGAGAAGAGGAGGCTGCGTGGAGACCTCATAGGAGCCTTCCAATACCTGAAGGGAGCCTATAGAGATGCTGGGGAGGGACTCTTCATTAGGGACTGTAGTGAGAGGACAAGGGGTAACAGGTTCAAACTTAAACAGGGGAAGTTTAGATTGGACATGAGGAAGAAATTCTTTCCTGTGAGGGTGGTGAGGCCCTGGAATGGGTTGCCCAGGGAAGTTGTGAATGCTCCATCACTGGCGGTGTTCAAGGCCAGGCTGGACATAGCCTTGGATGGCATGGTTTAGTGGGAGGTGTCCGTGCCCGTGGCAGGGGGGTTGGAACTCGATGATCTTAAGGTCCTTTCCAACCCTAACTATTCTATGATTCTATGATTCTACGATTCTCTGCATAGTATGGATGTATAACCACTAATACATGCAATCAAATGCACACTCATCATCCTTTTGTCTCATTACCTTAGATAATAACACTATTTGGGTGCAAGGATAATTTACAGGAAATAATAGTATTTTAAAAGCCTAGTATCAATTCTTAGCACTCATGCTGACTTTCCCAGAGAATATTATATCTGAAGTTTTGTTCTGAGTTAGGCTAAAGTGGGATATATTGATTTCAGGTTTAGCCTTCTCTGTATATATTCATGGACATAGCTGTTCCTTCGAAATTTAACAATGTATGTACTATGTTAATTTACGTTCGGCTTAATTTGATAGCACTAGGTGCTAATGAAAGAATTCTCAAAAGAAATCCATGAGTCTCTCTAAAAATGAGTTTCTGCACATCAACATTCTGATACTTACTGATTTTTTTTTTTTTTTCTTTTTGGGTTTTGTTGTTGTTTTCTTAAGAAAAGCATAGGAATTAACTGTGTACCTTCCATAATTGCTGCATGATTCTGCTCCTTTGATCAAAGCTCTATTTGTGTTGTGAAAAGTTTACAGACAAACACCTCAGAGGATACTTTTTCTACGCCTAAATGGAAGTGACCTTCTCTGAATTACAGACCAATACTTTTCGTTTTTTCTTTGCTCATTGTATGGAAGCTCTTAAAAGCATTATAAATCGTTAAAAGCTAATGGCTCCCATCTAGCTTTTTACCTTCAACACAGCTCTAAAAAATGAGGTTACATTATATTTTCTACTTATGATTGTCAGTTGAACTGTATTCATCTCTTTGTATCTTTTCATGTGCTTCTTCCAATAATTGCAACATCCAGTTTTCACTACATTCAATATTTCTAGACATAATACATACATATTTATATTTATCCTAAAAGGCTATGATTTGGAATGCTCCTGACATTACCATAAGTAACTTCTTCACTGTAAAGTATCATGCTAGTACTTCGTATATATCAAACAGAAACCTACATGGATCCTCAAAAGGAAGGTTATATTAGAAGCAACTGCTGGCCATTGCATTACAGCTGAGTAGGAGATAGGCTCTTCATAACAGTAGAAAAAGGGGATGATCACAGAATCGTAGTATGGTTTGGGTTGGAAGGGACCCTAAAGCTCATCTAGTTCAAACCCTTCTGCCATGGGTATGGATACCTTCCACTAGACCAGGTTGCTCAAAGCCCCATCCAACCTGGGCTTGAACACTGCCAGGGATGGGGCAGCCACAGCTTCTCTGGGCAACTTGTGCCAGTGCCTCACTACCCTCACAGGGAAGAATGATGAGGACTAAGGTAAGGTAGAGGGACAGACACATGATGTTGCAGAGACACTTTGCATTGAACAACACCAAAAAGTTAGTGTTTCTTTACTATCACAGAAGGGGCCTACAAGGATGTTGGAGAAGGACTCTCCACCAGGGACTGTAGTGGTACAACAACGGGCAATGGGATCAAACTTAAACAGGGGAAGTTTAGATTAGATATAAGGAAGAAGTTCTTTACTGTGAGGGTACTGAAGCACTGGAACAGGTTGCTCAAAGAAGTGGTAAATGCTCCATCTCTGGCAGTGTTCAAGGCCAGGCTGGACAGAGCCTTGGGTGACATGGTTTAGTGGGAGGTGTCCCTGCCCATGGCAGGGCGTTGGAGCTAGATGAAATTTAGGGTCCCTTCCAACCCAAACCATACTATGATTCTACAATTCTGTGAACTCCCCATTATTCTAAACTTGTTGCTAATATGCTAAACAAAGTCACAGATTAATGTTGAGATAAATGACCTACTTTTAAAGAAGGTGCTACATTGTGCAGAAATAACTGTACAAGACCTTTTTCAACAGGCTTCCAAAGACTAGCCTGTTCTAGAGCTGGTAGTCCTGTTGAGTACACAAGCATATAAATTACTAGAGTATATATACTTTTTGAGGAAACCTCAAAATGAGTGTCAATGAATTGTACTGGTTATTTATATTTGTATTCATATATATACATACTAAATAGAATAATCAGCCCTAACACATTACCTTTCACTATAGCAATATAGGATTATGTTCTCTGTCCAAACTAGCATGATTTTTACAGACATTTTTTAGAGAAATTCTACATCTGTGTACACTGAATTCCTGTGACATCACAAAAAATGAATGTAACCGAAGATGTCATTCAGCCCATTTTGCTAATTCACTTACAATGACAACACCGAGACAGAAGTTGGAAGAGAGATGAGCATCTTCAGCCACCTACCTATATATATTTCTCTTTGACATCACTAGTACTTTGACCACATGTGTGGATTTGTTTAGACTTAAATCTGAAGGTAGACAGAAACATTTTTGGCAGATTTAGTATCTCACATCAGAGAGCTACTGTAAATCACTGGCTAGGGGACTGATGTTATAATCTTGCTCTGACTTAGATAAAGTTATTTGTATCTATATCTGAATCATCTGAATGAACTTTTCAGTGTATTAGCTGGAAATAAGAGATGCAAATTGCCATGGCCTCCATACACTGCAGTGGGTTTGGATGTTGCACAATGTGAACTATTTCCTTCCTCTCTCACTGTCCCAGAAATGCTCTTATTGAAACACTATTCTTAGGACAAAACAGATTAAAAAGGTAAACTACATTTATCATGTAACATTTTATGTCATAAACGCTGATGCTAAAGGAACTGAAATAGCACAGATGTTTTAATGTGTAGTTCTCTTTGTAGGGCTCTCTGTTAGGAGGTTCTCACACACAAAGTGTTCAATTTTAAGCTGTTTGGGCTGTGAAATACAGCATATAATGCATAAACAGTGCCTTGCATGCTGTGAATAGTTCCAAAACCAGATAAAAATATATAATAAATAGAACTGCCCATGCTGAGGAAGCAGAATTGCAATTCTCTTTGGCTAAGACTGTCCGTAAGAGGTATGCTCACAGAAGCATGTTACAGCAGACCAGGGACTCTTAAATTTCTTTTTACGTTCTAAGCCCTAGAAAACATGTATGCTGGTTTGTGTTAGTTTGGACACTGAAATGATTCAAGGATTAAAGGATATGACAGAGGAAGAGCAAGCAAGGGAACTTAATTTACACAGCTTAGGGTAAAAGAGATTAAGGGGATATAAAACTGTATAATTATCTTCAAGGATTCAGGAAATAATATTGAGGCAGGAAAAGGATTTTGTACATTTCCTAAGAAAGGTTAATAAATTTACTATTCCAAATCTATCAAAAGAAAGTTTTGATTAGAAAGCAGAAAAAAATGGCTAATGAGATTAATAAATGGAATATTCAAGCACAGAAGATAAGTGAGGCGGATGTACCGCGACCATAAGAAAACAGAACAATGTAAAAACTGCTTGCAACTCTGCACTAAAAAGAGCCTGCAAAGAGCACGGAAATGAGACTAATGCCTAGGTTTTATTCTGTTTAGAAGAAGGGCCTTCTGAACTGAAGAAAGTTTTTCCGGCTTGCTGTGGAATTGATTTTCTTTATGTGAGATATGAAGCCCTGAAGTGCCAACTGTTACTGTTTCAATCATGTTTTGCAGTATCTAGAGTTTCTTCTTAAGTTTTTGTATGTGAAGACCTGGCAGCCCCTTTTGACATTTCACCTTTCTCAGAAAAAGGAGGAAAATACTGTCTAAGGACATTGGAAGGACCTGCAGAACTGAAATGAAATTAGAAACACATAACCAAAACCATTTCTTATTCAAATTCTGCCTACACTATGATTCTTGAACACATCAGATTAGCAGCATTAGAAAAGCAAATGAATAATCCTAAATACAGTTTTTATCTGTGCAAATCCATAAAAACAGTAAATGCTAATGAAAATAATAGTGTTCTTAACAAAAGAACTTAAGTCAGCCACCAAGGAAATAAGATGGATGTCTATGCTTTTTTTTTGTCCCCTACCCCATCATCTCCCTAGTAACTTTTGAAAATATGTGATAATTCCAACTAAATTTCATAAAGAGGTAGACCTTCAATAGGAACTGAATTTCAATGAGTTTAGTAGTAATCAGCAGCCAAGTAGTGAGGAGAGTTAAGTGAGTGCCCTCACTGTGCAAAAAGCAGGAGAATAAATGCACCATTATCTGCTCTGCTCAGCACGCCAGGTAGCCAATCTACAGGGATGAGGTGAGCGGTTATCCTCAAGCAGCTCAGAGTTCGGCGCAGTAGGAGCTGCCGGGTGGTGTTCCAGGGATGCGAGAGGCAGCCCAGGGAGCTGGCTGAGAAGACGGTATTTTGTGGAAGATATTCTGCAAGAACGTGGTAGGAAGCTGGATGCTTTGCAGGTAAAGACAGAGAGGAAACATGTAGGGAACAAGACTTGTAAAGTTTCAAAGGCCACAGAATGAACCTATTTTGGTATAAAATGGATCACATATGAAATAACAGTTACTCTCATTTGTTTCTGTTAAATGCTGAGCCTCTGTGTAAGCCCTCTGGAGCCTATATTCTTTAATCACAAACCTTGTAACCCCCCTTAAAAAATTAAGGGCCCGTGTTATATTGATCTTTCTGTTTAATTCCATGTTTTGAATAATACATCACAGAAGTGGCAATGCTTTTATGATATGTTGGTGTCATACATCATAACTAGCACCACTGCTCTAGTGATGTATTAGCCACACAGTGGCACTAACCAGAAAGATAAATGCTGGTATATGGACAGCTACGTCCATCTCTTGAGAAACGGATAAAGACAGATTAATTCATACACAAGCTAAAATCCAGAAATAAACAAAATGTCTATCTGGTGCAGACTGCATACTACTTCTGGCAGGATGTATAAACATCTTTTCCAAAGAAGAAGCTAGGAAACCATACATTTGTTTTCAAGTCAAATATTCCAGGAATAAATCTCGATTCTCTGAGTGAAAGGAACCCTGGCAGAAAGGTACAACATTGAGCACCTTCTCTCGCTGATAGAAACTGAATCAAGGACAGATCATTCCATGTGTTTTTCAGAGCCTCAGATATTTTTCATGAATCAGTTCCTTACCCTCAGGTGTTTTCAGGATCATGATATCCATGGTATCCACAGAAGCCCATTTTTGCCAGCTTTCTTACATGTTGTACTGGTGCTATATATAATTTGTGTACAATACAGTACTCTGTTCTGCCTTTGATTTTCTGCTTCTCTGACAGAAGAGTAGAGCTGCATTATTCTCTCATTCACATCACAAAAACCAAAGTCCACTGTTTCCCTGTAAACATCCTATTTTTTTTTCCGCTGCCTGCCACCTTTGCTGAACTCCCTGACAGTCCTGCATAGAAGGGTGTTGTGCAAAAGGGTTTCTCACTTGGGAACACTCACAGACCATTCTGATTGTCTGGGAAATAATTTGTGTTGCCAGCCTCAATAGCCACAAAAAATTCAGGAGATGCCACAATGCAGGACAGCCACCACTCATACTGGCATAACACAGAGGACCCCTATGCTCTACTGCCCACACCACCAGTGCCCGCTGCAGAGCCCCCTATGCAAAACCATCCCATGAGAGACACTTCACACTACTGCTGTCGCTTTACCCCATTCTTTGTGTTGCAAAACAAACACAAAAAAACAAAAAAAACACATGATTTGAGAGGGGAAAGATTCATCTTTATGACATTTGAGACTTATTTGTCTGCTAAAACAACTGCAATATGTTTCCCCTTACCATCCACGTAAATAGAGCTGAAGAACTAAGCACCTGGTGCACTAGGTGGCAATTAATTAGCTCATAAACCGCACTGGTTATTCCATATTCTGTGATCCATGAGTGACTCTTATTAATAAGGGCAGGATGAATCAGCTCAGACTTAATGGACTTGACACCCGCCCATCCTCTGAGCAGAACCAGACCCAAAGCTTTTCTCAGGCTTAAAATGCTTTGCTTTTTTTTTAAATTAATCAATCAGGACTAGACATGAAAATAACTCAAGAAAGATCTAAATTATTCAAAACTTAGTCACTACTGTGAGTAGCAGTTATAGGACAAAAACATCAGTTCTTGTGAGATTTCTAGCATGATTTTCTACATTTGTGCCTGAGGATAATGCTATTCTCTTGGCTTCCAGCTTGTCACCTTACCGTGAAATCACCAAAAATACTTATAAAATGCAAAAGAGAACCAGCTGTGTGTGTATGGGAAACAAAAAAAAATGGTGTGTACACAAACATATCCTTCTGCCAACTTCTGACTACAGAAATATCACCCTGCTGGAGTAAAATTAGTGGTAACAACTGATTTATCAATCACTACTCTGCAGTATGTAACGCTAACAAGTTGGTCTGTCAAGTCTCTTAGCAACATTAAATCAGTCAGATGGTACCAGTGATAAGAAGAGGCATATGATAATGGAATTTTCCAGATTTGTTACACTCGCTGGGTTTTATCTCGCTTTGTAGAACAACTCCTTCCTTCCCACATGATTAAAACAGCACATCCCCTCTCTATCTTGCAGTCTGGGAACGGCTCCATAACTGCTTTCTTGCCTGGCAAATGAGAAGTGAAGATGTGGTGAAATACTGTAGATCAATTAAACAAATAACAATGGCAGCCTTTGGCAGCCAGACACCTCTGTTGTATATTTAATAGTGTATGTACTGGCTAATTTGCCAGGTGCTTTGTATAAAACAATCAGCATGCACAACTTGTAAGACCATATTCTCATGCTTAATTACAGCAACTGTAGCATCAGCACAGGTTAAACACAGTGGCTTTCAATTTCCACCATTAATCAGAAGAAAACAATCAGATGTAGTCCAGGCTTTCAATTCCCTGTCCTTGTACTGTGGTATCATCATTTTCATTTCTGAAAAGGTTTTATTCATCCTCTGCCTTTTTATATCAAACCCTGTGAATCACGTGAAGTAAAATACAAGCCTGATAATTTGTTGTAAAGCTGAGACTGCATGTACACCCATCAGTCCTGTTAAAAAATTATTTTGTTAAAATGGCTGCTGATGTTGGTT
This sequence comes from Amazona ochrocephala, assembly GCA_039720435.1. Classification (NCBI taxonomy): domain Eukaryota; kingdom Metazoa; phylum Chordata; class Aves; order Psittaciformes; family Psittacidae; genus Amazona; species Amazona ochrocephala. The sequence goes on from CM077879.1 coordinate 73,842,282, forward strand.
AGTTTAGTATTTGTTATTTTTTCCTCCTTTTTATGCTTTTGCATATCTGTCCCTAGAAGGTCATAAAATTATTTTAATTAGGGATGTCAACTTCTGCCTGAGAAGCTGAGGGGGTAATTACATCATTTATATGAAAAATGGGTAATTTTATTCCTGCTCTTCACTATTCTCTTCTTTCCATTTATTCCCCCATATCTCCACTCTTCAGAGTTGAGCTATTTAATTTTATTTTGGTCCATCTGGAATATCTCTGCCACTCTTCTATTCAGTCTCAGCCATAAAAGTAGGAGTTACCTTTACTCTAAAAATTTTCACAGCTCTTTTTTCCCCATTTAGTCCTGACTCCATTTAACATCCTTAGGGAGATTAAGGTCCACCACAGACACAGAAGTGGCTTATGACCTCTTGTACAGCAGTAACATTTTACTAAGTATTACTAAGGAACAGAAAATTACAGAGAAACATGATCTGAATATGAAAGTTTTCGTAAGAAAAGAATAGGGTGTGGAAAGGGAATTTCATTTAGAAAGAGCAGATGTAAAAAATTTCAAAATGTCCTCGACAAATAAAACCAGCAAATGGGTGAGGACTTGCACAGCAAATAAAATCACAGTGGACTGGAAGGCAAAGAGTGAAGGGACTCAAGCTGGAACCAAGTGCTCATCACAAATACGCAGTGCAATGCTAACCATGTATAGTGACATGTTTCAGGCACTAGGTTCTTCTGAAGCTCTTAATTTCCTCTTATAGTCTTTTTCCAGTTGATTCATGCAAAGGAAGTAAACTTTGAAACTTCTCACTCAGTAGTGTAGATTAAAACAGCACATATGAAAAACATGCCCTTAAAATGGAAAACATGCAGAAATCTGAAATTGATGAATTTCAGATTTGAGTGCAAGTCTTTAACTCTGGGGGGAATTAATTCCTAGTAAGAAAGTAAAGACTCCCTGGTATCTAGGACAAAATACCTAGGCTACTGAAAGATGAGTTACTAATATCTGAGTGAAAACTGACTTTACCATATTGACTTTAACATATAGTATCACCCAGTCCAAACTGACAGTGCTTTCATACTTCTGATCTTACAGAGTATTTTAATACGACACTGTCATAGTTTAAGCCCAGCCGTAACTCAGAAAACCATGCAGTCTCTCTCTCACTGCCCCCCCCCCCCTCCTCCTCCCCGCTCCCGGAGGGATGGGGAGGAGAATCAAAAGAATGTAACCCCCACAGGTTGAGATAAGAACAGTCCAATAACTAAGGTATAACACAAACCACTGCTGCTACCACCACCAATAATAATGATAAGGGAAGTAACAAGGGAAGAAAATACAACTGCACACCACCCACCGACAGATGCCCAGCCCGACCCAGCAGTGATGTAACCCTACCGAGTAACTGCCCCCAGTTTATATACGGGGCATGACATGTTGTGGTATGGAATACCTCTTTGGCTGGTCTGGGTCAGGTGTCCTGTCTCTGCTTCCTAGTGGCTTCCCCTCCTCCCTGGCAGAACATGAGGCTCAGAAATTCCTTGGTCAGAGTAAACATTACTGAGCAGCAACTGAAAACACTGGCGTTATCAGCGCTGTTCCCAGGCTGAAAGTCAAAACACAGCACTGCACCCGCTACTAAGAAGGAGAAAAAAAGACTGCTACTGCTGAACCCAGGGCGGACACCAAAAAGAGGCCTGAGTCTTCAAGAAATGCAGAGAACTTCTGGTACACATGGAGAAAAAGGAGGGAAGAAAAAAAAAAAAAAAAAAAAAACCAAATCCAGGAGCTTCGCTGAACTATTTATTTGCAAGAGTTTGCAAAGGCCAGGATAAAACAATATGGATAAAAAAGGGTGATCATTTATTCAAAGGGGTTTTATCATAGAAGCAAGGTAATCAGCTATAATGAAAGATTTAGCACTCTGGAAGCAAATGTATATTTCAATCTTCAAGTTAGTTGGACCGTGGGGCACACGCCAAAGCAGTGGCAGAAACAATGGAAGGCTACAAAAGTAGACAGTAAATGGTGACATTCAGGACTTTATATGTATATATAGCAACAGTATTGATTGCACAGCTACTAAAGAATTTTCTTATCTTCAACCTTCCATGGGAAGAAAAGCTCAGGAAACCAGCACCCAAGAATATACAAAGAAGAAAACTACAGCACTATTTAGTGATTCGGAGAAAACTCCAGGAACAAACTTGCCATCAAGGTTTAAGCTGACAAGCAGGTATTCTTTATTGCAGCGCCGGGAGACATGGGGGATAGCTCATCCTAACGTGTGTCTCCGTATTGTTATACAAGCTGTCCTTATATAGCTGCTGGGCATACACACATATTCATGAGGCTACGTGTGGATTACATCATTTTCCAGAAAGCTCCTCGCATGCGCACAAAAATGTGGCAGTGGTCTCTGAGGGTCGTTTACTTCTTCCAACAGTCTTCATCACTGATGGCTGCCTTTGAAGCACGCGCAGTAGATGCTTATACCAGCTTAATTGGTTCATTAACAACATAGACATAACAATCATCCTATCCTTCTACTTATCAGTTAGTTTAACTGCAGGCCATCCTGGACCCCTGCCATTCCAGATACTCCCTATCCTTATGTCCTGTTCTTCTAGCCTGTTTTTCTTACACTCATTTTGTACTAAGGTCATAAAGGCCTAAAACTACAACGGTTTATCTTATACAAGAATTCTCAGTATGTTCTCTAGCTGTACTCTATTTCTTTTTCTCTGTGAATCATGCACCTCAGTAATTTTCCATTACTACTGTTACAAAGCCATCAAACTTAACATTACTTAAAATTGATTCTAAAGGTTTAAATATTTCATTTTGTGATTTTGTGCCCCATTAGTGAACCAAAAGTGCTAATTCCTTTTAAGAGAAGATGAAAATAAATTTTAGCTAAACAAACAACACAGTATACTTAAGCAGAAAAGTACTTTGGGGTGGAAAATATAGAACATATGCTTGGTTTCATATTCCTAACCTTAACAATCAAGCAGAGGGTCAGAAGAGAGATGGGAACATTGGAGAACATCTTCACATGCATGAGATATTTCTTAATGAAATTTCTCATCTATCCTGCTGTACATCCTGCCTTCTGAAGAACGGTCTAGATGCTAATGCAGAAGCCAGAGAAGCTCCCACCTCTGGAAGTCACAAGGAGAGAGGAGCAACCAGCACCGCTCTTTTCAGAAAGGGGGGAAAGGAAAAATATTGAATCTTCTCACTTAAGTGCCAGTCTCAGGCATCTGGGAGAGACAGAAGATAGTAGACACTCTCGCTGAACGCTTCTTTTGTAGGAGAGGGGTGCTAAACTACATTACTATACATTCAAAACTATGTGAAGTAATTTTAACTCAGGCTAAAACTTGGGTTATTCCCGATATCCACTTTTTTTCCACTACAGATATTTTAGCAGCATATCACAGAGCTGTTCAATTGCTGGATTCAGACCAAGATATAAACTGCACTTGTGAGGAAATTTTACTTTGACCTTTCCTATGGAAGAATTTATATCATAGTTTTTTGATTCTCTTGAAGAAATCATTACCATAAGCAAGAGCTGAAGGAGATGTAATCAGTTCTCTATTCAGCAGACAGTACAATTACTCAGCAGACTTTGGTTAAAAAAAAAAAAAAAAAAAAAAAAAGAGAAGAATGTAAGATCTACATATAAGGTATTTTGAGAAACAATAGAAAAGCTTGAATGGAAGTTTTAACAAGTCCAAGAAAGAGCCAGACTGCAGCTCTAAACTTTAAAAAAAAGAAAATGTGTTAAATTCACTTCTGCAAAACCATGCAGAGAAGAAGTTAATATAGTCAAGTGTGTAGTAATCTGAAATCATCATAAATATGCCTACGTTGGGCAAGGAAAGCATGTAAAACTTTCAAATGGTGAAATACATAAAGAAATAAGAATCTAATCCAGCAGCTCAGCTCCTTAAAATGGTCTTGTGCTGAGATGTGCCAGCAGATTCTTCCTATCCATTGTCCCTGAAATCATTAGTTATTGCCCACAGAAGCTCTGCATCCTCATTGACTCAATTCACCCCTCCAGTAGTGGGGCAGATGTCTCCAAGTCTCAGCTTTCTCACCAGTGAGCGAAAGACTATTATCTCTGTTAATCCACTGATGATGAAGAGGGAATTCCTGGTTGTTAATTGGTGCCTCAGACAACCAGTGCAGACCACCCTTGAGAGGTCCCACAGGGAAGCTCTCAGGGCCAGTAGCTCATCATGCCTGACAGGGACACAATGGCGGCCATGGACAATAGATGCAACAGCCCAGTGCTAGGCCACTTAGTTCCTGAATGACCTCTAAACACTCCCACTACATGCACTATGACTGTCTTGAGGACAAATTAAGGGTATTCCTCTCTGAGTTTTATGTTCTGATTACTTAAAAGTGATGACTATTAATAACAATTTAATTAAAATGCTCCCCACTGACATTGTGGCAAGATATTGTTGTTATTTTGTGGGATTCATGTTTATTTAAACACCATGCTCCTGCGTTCCAGCCGGCTGCTTATACAGAGCCATAATTAAGATTTGCACACCCTATGGCACCTGAACTAATGGACCAGGGGGTTTTGTTGATTTGCTGCGGTTTTAAACAAAACGTGGTATCACTATCAGCAAACCTCTCGAGGATTTACCAGTACTGGTCTCTCCAAGCTAATCTGCGCATGCCCGTCCTTCAAGGATTGTCCTGGCAGGAAAGCATCAAGCTGCCTGATTTTCCCTTACCAGCAGGAGAAGCTACCAGGGAGGCACTTCTAAAAAGTCTCTGTTTCCGTTACAAAGTGTACGTTCATCTGTTGTCCCGTGTCTTTGCTACGAGGTACGACTGGTGCCAGCTATCATAAGGGACTCTGTCTTCAGAAACCATCCTCCTCTACCAAGGCTGCCACATTGCACCCATTACCATGGTATCTTTTCTGTGGGAACCAGCTGGAGTATTTGCTGCACAATTATTAGTGCAAGTCCGACACTGCAAACACAGTCATTCATTATGCAAATGAAGGCTGTAGTTGAGCAGAGCACTTAGGTGCAGAAAATTCTGACTTATTTTTGCAGGCAATATTTTGCAAATCTTGTCCATTATACTAAATAATTTGTTTGTGTCTGTTCAAACATTTCAGTGCAACCTCATCAATATACGTGCTATGTGTGCCACAGAAGGAGCAGCAAAAAATATGTGACGAAGAATCAAATACAGGAAAAATCAGAATGCCCTTTTACCATATTTCTGTTTCTAAGCTCAAAATATTTTGTTCAGTAGCAAAGCCATAAAAATCTGCCATTAAGAACAGATACACAAAAAGAATTGAAGAAATGAAGCAATACCAGTATCTTTTCAAGCTGAAATTGTGATTTTTTTTTTCTTTGCTTCATACTACTGCTCAAACACAACTGTCTTTTCCAGAAAGAAAAGTATGTAGGTTTAATAAAGGATGTTAACCCGTATAAACTTATGTTTTCCTTTGCTGCACTCAGAGAAACTAAAATAGAACAAATCCAAAAATATGACCCCATTGCCAGGTTCATGTCATTTATTTTGAACTTGTTTCCAAGACTTTCAAATCAGAGATCATATGTCTAATATTTCCATCACCCCTGCCCTAAGTAATAAAAAATTGCTCTGCTACTCAGCTCAGATTCTAATTATCCAGTCGCCAAGGTTAATTTCAACATGGAGCTGTAAACAGATTAATACACTGTGTTCAAATAAAGAAAACATTTGCAGAAAAATCACCATATGGACCCTATTTAGACAGATGATCTAATTATCATAATGACCAATGAACTGATGCAGGAAAGGTTTTAGAGCAGGACGCTTCTTTCTGGACTTCGCCCTCCCATCTTGTACAACAGGAAAGGTGAACCTGCTCTCTAAAGCCCTATGACCGATATGTTCTCGCTGTACATGAAAAAATTTGTCATTTGTAATACGTAAGAGATGTCCGTTAACTACAAATGAGCTTTAAGTCATAACGAAAGGTGCACTAAATATGAGAAAACTCAGATTGCTAATGAAGACTGAAGAGGCAATTCTGTGAAAGAAGCTGTTTTATATGAGAAGGAAGGAGAATGATTGTAATATTGAAAGTGACAGCCAGACGTATGTCAATATGCCTGGTTTTGAACTAGTCACTTTAAAATCTGGGCCTAGATTCTGCTTGCACATCTTTTCAGGTTTTCTCACCCCTCTTTGTATTCTCACAGAATTTACTTATGGCTTAGCCTTCTTACATGAACAACACAAAACACATGATAGGTAGCCAGTTATCGTTAGTATGAGGCTAAATTATAGATCACTGGGAAACATGATCATTAGCAATCTTAAGATATTTTTATTACCAATGTACTCAATCATAAGAAAATCTAATGCAGCCAATCACACATAACCTTAATGCACAGAAAATTAACGTTTAAACATCCACAGTGCTCTTATCTTACAATATGTGTTTACCATACCCCACAACATCTCTGCGCAAGCAGCATAACCGTCATTAAAGTGTAGTGACACATCATGGCTAAGAGAGATCTAAGATTCAATTTGAATAATGATGTGTTTACTCCCCATTATAAAGGTCAAAGAGATTACTTACTCAACCATGTATGTATGCAGATCACCAGTGTAGACAGAGCTTACGGCTTTTCTGGAGGGGTGTTCTCAATATGAAAGGTTAAGGCTTTAAGACTCTACCTATCTTACTGAGCTTGGAATTAAGTTTATATCATCTAATACCTCTTAGTGATATGCTGGACTACTAAAGCACCTCAGCAGGAATATATAACAATGAGCACAATAACATAAGGTGAAGAGCAGAAATATCAGTTCAATTCAGCATTTGTCTTAAGTTACTTCCATTTGCCAATGACCGAAGTCTGTGGCTGACTGCAAGTTCAAGTTCTCAGCTAACTGTTCTTTTGGCTCCAAATTCTTTGGTTTTATGGTGGATTGCAGTCTTTAGCTAATTACAGCCCTGCTCCCCACCTCACCCCCCTAATTCTGTTGTACAGAATACATCAGACCAAAAAACATAGGAGATTTTAAGAGCTATAAAACAGCCTTCAATAACAACCAACACACATGCTCTTCATCGCCGTAAATTCCCATTTTTAACAATCCATATTACCCCAACAACTATGTAAGGTTCCTACTTTAGCAGTAATAAACAAAGAGAGTTTCAGTCCAAAGCAGAATCTCCTTGACTTCAGGAGTGCCTTTGAGTGGAGATTTGTGGGTGGAAAGTTCTGTCCTCAGAAGAACAAGACTTTAAGTTAGATCAAGATTCTTCAGAGGTAATTAAATGAATCGTCACGAACAATACACTCACCTCTCGCTCGGGATTGCCAACATAAAGATGTAAAATGAATATCCATTTTTTGTTTATGATAGTTCAAGACCACCAGCAATCTTGGAAGACAACCTGGGACAACATATGACAAAACCGATGCATTTTAGCAATTAGTTCAATTGTTTCAAAAGTAGAATGCACTGCAATTAATAATTTTTTAGTAAGTTATAAGAGGTTACAGTATTTTACAGAATGAAGTGCATAGCTGAAAAAGTACTGAATATGAGAATAGAGCTATCTGCAGCACATGGCTTGGATCTTTCCAGTTAGCTCAAGGTTCTCAGTGATGTGAATGCTGCCCACGTCACTGATTTCCATGCAAGCTGGACCAGAATCTATAGCTCTGATTCATTACAGCACCGTAGTTCACAAGTAGGACAGCACCATTCAAATGACTGTAGTCATCTGCATAACATTAAGCACACACTTAATCCAGCAAAACATCCAGATGTTTTCTTGGATTAATGCCTGTGGGCAGAGCGGCTCTACATGAGCTATATCCACCAAAACAGAACGAAAGAAAACAAGTTAAATTAATGGTGGGAAGGGCATAGCTGTCTGCTTTATACGTGGAAACTATCTACATGCCCATAGAAGATTAAGATTAACACATATGACAAAGAGTAGACCAATTTCCACCATAGATCAAAAGTGACTAGCATAATACAATAAAACTTATATTACAGAAGAAGGGATTTCCCACTGAGTAATTTTATACAACCTTTACCATGAGTGGTCTTAGGAAATAGCATAGGTTGCTGTGCAGATTTAAATAATCTGCTTTCTCTATCCTAACATATGCTTCAATTTCTTAAGGATCCTATTTTCCTACAATTAGGGAAGAAAAATATAACATCTCTACAACTGTGTAACAATCCTGTTTAAAATGCATACCTTTTTGGTTTTTAAAACATGTAAATGTTAATGCTGCAACAAAAGCAGCTATTATTGATATATGAAAATATTTATGAGACGCATTCTTAAACATGGTCAGCGTATTATATGCTTTAGCTTTAATTTACATCCATAACTAGTGTTTTAAGGAAAACAGTTTATTCAGTGGGCTAGTAATTTTGTTTTTAAAGTAACATACAGAGACGCTTTGAGATGTTCAGATTTTATACAACAACTAAAAAGAGAATAAAACACTGGCAAGAGATGCACAAAATTACTTTCATCCTTTGTTTCCATATTTGCCAGCTTGCTGTGCCCTTTGCAGAGATCACTGCAGCAAAATGCTATTTCACATGTTAAGATGATTCACACTAGGGAAGCATTTTTTTATTTTTTTATCAAAAGGAGCTTATATTTCTTTTGCCCATTTGAATATTGCCATTAGACTGCTAATTCACACTTTGGCAAAAGGGTCAGGAGTATTCAATTTTTTGATGACTTGATATTAGCTTGAAAGAGAATTTTTAATAACTCTTGTAATTTGCCACAGCAGTTTCACCATCCAGTGCCTTTGAATTATATATGTTTTATAAAACAAAACTCTGGAAAGATTAATATTTCAAGGCATTAAGTCTTTCAGGTTTAAGAACAGCCTTTATTACAGTCATCAAAATGGAGGGTGTCATATCTCAGTAATAGCACCTTGGTATACTTAGCACTCAGTATTTATTTCAAATAGAAATACAAGCAAAAATGCTTTTTACATTTACATTTGAAAGTACATAGACCTTTGTCGTGGTTTAAACCCCTCAAACTCACACAGCTGCTCTCTCACTCACTCCCCACTCTTTCTTCCCTCCGCTCCTGGAGGGATGGGAAGGAGAATCAAAAGAATGCAACTCCCACAGGTTGAGATAAGAACAGTTTAGTAACTAAGGTATAACACAAATCACTACTGCTACCACTAATAATAATAATGACAAGAGAAAATACAAGGGAAAAGAATACAATTTCTCACCATCCAATATCAAGCCCAACCACACAGTGTACCCCATCAGTGCCCCCCACCGTGCACCCTCACCACCCTTCCGGGTCTCTGCTCTCCATCTTTACATCCTGGACATGATGTACTGTGGTATGGAATAACCTCTTTGGTCAGTCTGGGTCAGGTGTCCTGTCTCTCCTTCCTCCTGGCTTCCCCTCCTCCCTGGCAGAGCATCAGACTCACAAAGTCCTTGGCCAGCCTAAACATCACCAAGCAGTAACTGAAAACACTGGTGTTATCAGTGCTGTTCTCAGGCCCAAAATCAAAAACACAGTGCTGCACCAGCTACTGAGAAGGAGAGAAATGACTGCTGCTGCTGAACCTTGCTTACAGCAAGATACCCTTCAGCACTGTTTCTCCCCCGAAAATAAACTGAAATTCTTAATAGGCTTTGTGGCAGCAAGAAATAAGACAACAGTGGTTTTCCAAGAGACCTAAAATATTAGCACCGAGTACTAGAAGTGGCATAAGAATCAGTTTGTTGGATTTGGACAGTGACTCAGGAAGAAAACTACTTGATCAGAGGCTCTTATAAAGTAAGAATCAAATCATCTCAGTTGATAAATTGATTGATGATGACAACTGGTCATCTCTAGTTCAGCACAAGCAAACAGAGGAGCTTGGTGGATACTTGCTGTGTGTTAAGGGAATTGTATCACACAGACGTGGCATATGTGCTGACAGTGAGGATAATGAGAATAAAATATCGTTTTTTCTACTGCATTGACATCAGGTAAGATCTTCCATCCTTGTAAATTGTCCTAGTTACACTGCTCATAATGAAGGTATGGACATGTGCAACTACTGCAGAAGATATGGCCTATAAATTAGTTAATCCTGAAGAATGTTTATAACCCAAATGGGGGCAATAAGATAATTGGGAATTGACAAGCCTTCTGTTTGTTTCACTCATGTAATTAATTATAGAAGAATTGTAAGACAACAGCCTTATCTTCTGCCCTTTTCAGTGTTCTTCCATATGTGAAAAGCTTAGTGATATAGTTGAATATAATTTCTATTGCATCTAATGCTCATTTATATTGCTAAGCAAAATGATTCTCTGTTTAGGGTTCACTGAGGATTTACAAGATTTGGATGGGCTCTGCCATGAGTTTTCTTCTCCATCTTCTAAAAACAGGACTGAAGAAGAATGAGGATTTAAAAAAGAAAAAAAAAAAAAAGAAAAAAAAAAAGTGATGCCTATCGAAAACACAGGATTAATTCCCAGGCAGATGTCATAATTGTAGGTGGACAAACCCAGACAAACAACTGAAAGAGCATCTTGAAGTACACAAAAGGTATTTACCTCACCAGAAACAAAGAGGACCCACTGCTTAACGAACAGGCAGTAGGAGCTTGGCACAATTTGGAAGCGTAAAGATCATGGCGACTCATGCTCTGCCAGCTCCCTACCCACAGAGACCATGTCTGAACTGAAGAGCCTTGGACCATTGCTACATTTGGACAAGAGTCTTTTCCTCTCCCACGTCTAGTACTGCAAAGGTAAACGCCACACAGAGAAGAAAGAAGGGCACAGAAGTGTCAAACACTTTTGGTGCACCTTGACATGGACGGCCAGGCGCAGGAGGCATAGCTGGTGTCTGCACAGGCTGTTCCTAGCCCTGTGACAACACAGATCTCAGTTACTCTGAGGAGGGAGCTGCACATCTCTGAGCTACCATACCCTCCATTGGCAACAGCTCTGGTTCTCAGTATGTTGCTGTACAGCTTGTCATTTGACAGTATCTCTGACCAGTGGTCAAAGCGAGGAGGATTTCTTTTCCCCATTTCTAAATACTTTTAGATCTGGATCAGATTAAGTGATTCCTCTCCTTGTAAATGATTCAATATAAAAGATATGGGCTGCCAAAGCCTTCAGGCTAGACCTCCTGTTAGTTTAAAAACTGGTTTAGGTCACTCTTTAAGTCAATGATGGTGGGGGGGACATGGTTAGGTGTACCTATGTATGCCTGCCCAACATGATCATTAGTCTCTTGGTTTTGGTGCTCCCTTGGTTCATTTCCATAACCCTTTCAGCTCCATCCTAGCAGCTCATTTCTCACAATTTCTGTTTTCCTTCCCTGATTTACCTTGTCAATATCTTCATGACTTTCTCACCATGGCCTTGTCCAGCTCCATGTGTTATTATTCTTCCCTCACTACCCACTTGTCCCAGTACACAGATTAACCTGACCCTAGTCCTAGTGTCTAGCCCATGGAGAAATGAAGGCATGCATTAAGTGTTGGACATGAGTAATTTTTTTAATCTTGCCTTCAGATCTGTGTTTCTCTTGTGCTGACGACTGAATCCCTTTGCAGCCCTCTGTTAAGACACTGTACGCAATTAAAAAGGGGGCAGCATTATTTGATTTCTGCAGACAGTGACTGCAGGTGCCTTGGTTTTTTTCATTAGACCAAACTGTTCAGTGCTGAAGTGGGACGAATCAGCCAAGAATAAGTGTACTTGACTGGCCTGCCTCTGTCGATAACATTAAATACAGCTCAAGAGGAAATTGTACTGGTGAGAATGCTGGTATTCAGAAAGATAAATACTGTCTGGAAGGAGCACTAGATGGTAGCTGGAGCTTATACTAATGTATTGAGAGATGCACAGGCAAATTTTGTTGTGCATAAAGCCGTATTTGCACTCCATGCTCTCCCTGTATTAAACCTATCCCTCTCTGTACTTCCTGAGGAAGGCACAGGGAACAGAAACCTGTGATGAAAAACCTAGAGCTGTTTCTGGGACAATGCAAATGGTCAACAAAATGAAGACACATACCTCACATGTCCAAAGCCGTTAGTATCTTGCCCTTGAGTCCTGGCCATGGCAGCTCACCAGGATTACCACATGTAAGACCAGCAATCCTCAGGAATGTGTCCCTGTAACATATCAAGACAGCATCACAAAAGCTTTTGTTTGGCAATGACAAACATAAAGCAGAAACCATTGAAAAAAAAAAAAAAAAAAAAAAGAAAAGACTCCTTCAAAGCATGGAGCTAATTATACAGTACATTCTCTAATGAAGTAAGAGGTTTAGTGACTGTTTAGGAAGAAGTCAGGAATGCCCGTGTTTGACAGCATACATTAACAAATTTATTTGCATTTGTGTATTGAGATACATGGCAGCAGAAAGATTTACAGGAATTTATACCCAGTGGTATAAATGATCCTGAGATGGTCTTATAGAACCAAAGACAACTGGAGCCAGAAAGACATTGGCCTATCTGATGAAGGTAGTCGATTAAAAAAGTATTACATCTAAAATACTATGTCTGACAAGTACACTTGATCACGTGACTGTGTAGAAACCCCATCTGAGATTGCTGAAAGCATTAAAAAAAATGTTGCTGGATAAGGGTTAATATTAAACTGTATCATACCTGACATATAGTAACCCCTTTTTTCTATTAATGTTATTAGATACTTTACAACTTCTCCAACCCTTTACTCCCTAAATCCCACCTTTCTCAAAAGGCAGCAATGCTGCAATCAAAGACCTGCTTCAAATCTCTAGCAGTCCCATTCATTTCCTCTATTGCATATTACACCTGTTTCTTTATAGGGTGAATATGGTACAGGATAATCTTGTTATCCTGTAGACAATCCTATTTCCTGGACACGCTCTCTTCAGTGCTATCTTACCAAAAAAACATGTTAAGGTTCACCTCACACTCACCTCTGGTCCATTTTGTTAAGTTAATCATATAAAGTCTACAGCTCCCCTCTGGAGAGCAATAATGGCTTTACCAGTCAGCAGTTGAAATATTTCACTGAACTACTCTCAAACCTTTGAACCCCATCTTAAAGTAAGTCATTGTTATAAATACTAATTAAGTAATATATTTTGAGGGAAGGAGTTGGAAACAGATTTGGGTAAAACAGGAATTACCACAAAAGCAAAAGATGAATGGTCAATTTTCCTGCAGCAGGAGGCGATGCTTGATATTCCATTAAGAGATATTAAACTTCTTGGCTAATTATAAGAAGCAGTTAAAGGAGGAAATTTCTTAGTGAGCTCAATGGGGCACTGATTAAGCGAAAATTCTAAGATCTCCATCCACAGTGCAGGTGAAGTATTTAATTTCAAGGAAAAAAATGTGACTTTCATATTCAGCTGGACTCCACGAAAGCTTCAACAGAATAAAGCAAAAGTATTCATTCTGTTAAAACTTCAAACTGGAATACCATTTAATTCAGCTTTGTCTAGCCCTTGAATGCATATTAAAAAACCCCACCAAAAACAAAAGCACTTTTCTTTTACAAACTAGGACATCAAACTCTTCTACACATACTGAGACATTATGTTGCTTTGTTTAATCTTAAAAAAATCTAATTTTTTATTGTTTGTATTTATATACAATCTCTATACTGTATTTTATTCTGAAGGTATTAAACAGATACAAGAAATATAATGACTCTTTACATTCAGGCTTAAAATAGACTTAAAATATTTCTAGTAGATAGCATTATGTGTGGATCCAGATATCCCAGTTTTCTAACATTTTGTTTAACTGTGCTACATGAAATTAAGTATCACGACCTTCAGAAAGTAACCGAATGAAAGCAAGATCAGGCATTATATCTTTAAGTACAAAGGAATATTTATGTAGCCTTTAAATTTATCTGTCATTAATAACATGTAAATAGCAGAAAAGCATTTTTTCTCCAAAATTTTAAATACTCATTCCAAACTTAAGACCTCAAATTATTCCATTGTGAATGTTAGAAGAGATGAAGGTTGAAAGTTTAATCTGCTTTGGAGTGACTTTCATTTTCACAATTGAAATGGTAGAAGAAAAAACAAACGCTACAGATATGTACCTTGCCTAAAGTATAAGTCAAAACCTGAAAACCAAATGAGCACAAGTTAATTTTTTTTGATAAAATGTCGAAAAGGTGAACTCCATCTTGTAGAAGCAAGAGTGCACTCATGAAAAAAAGAGTTCATACTTTCAACAGGCTTTCACCAAATGGATTGCCAAATGCTACAACAGTTTCAATAAATGTGACATTGACATCCATTTTAGGATAAGCTGTAAAGAAAAATGTTATTATTTTTTGCCTCCTGGACTTCTCATAAATTACGGATATGAGTAACTTTATAATTCAAATGTTTTGAGTATGGAAAAGGCACATGGGCATCATCTTCCTCTCTTAAAATACATGGAGACAGAGCACTACTCTACAAAAAGTTAGACTATGATAAAATAGTGTAAGAAACTAACCTGCAGAAAAGCAGGAGAAACTAAGTACTTGATTCCTTCTTATACCTTGAAAAAAACTGTTGGAAAATCAGAAACACTGGTATTACTAGTACAACGCAAATTCTAGCTGCTTAAAATCAGGGAGAAACAATGGGTTTAGTCCCCATATTATGTACAGGAAATAGGCTGCACCCTTTAGTAATAATACTGCAACACAACCAAGGCAAAACTAAAAATAGAAGAGAGCACTGCACAGCCTGTACCTTCGATCTGACTGCCAATTTTGGTAAATTTTTTGACCTCTTTCAAATTAAACAATTCTACTGGGAATGTTTTGCTCAGTAAACTGTTCTGGTAAGCCACTGATTTTGTGTTTTTCTGTTTCACCAATTCCCGCTGCATGCTGCCACAAATGTTACAAGAACTTTTTTTTATGTGAGGTTTATTTTCAGCTTGAACAAATTTCGATAATCCTGCCAGAAATCTTATGAAGACCTGAACTGGCAGCTTAAAGACACTTAACTTCATTTCCTGAGTGAATATGATGACCATGAACAAATCATATTCAGGCAAACTATTAACGTGACAAAAATACTAACATTTTTTGAGGGAGACTTCCAAAACAGAATGACTGATGATTTTGTCTCTGTCCCTATTAGATGAAAACAGCACATATTTCTCTGAGAGATG
Source organism: Amazona ochrocephala (assembly GCA_039720435.1). Classification (NCBI taxonomy): domain Eukaryota; kingdom Metazoa; phylum Chordata; class Aves; order Psittaciformes; family Psittacidae; genus Amazona; species Amazona ochrocephala. Next base: position 73,857,496 of record CM077879.1, read on the forward strand.
TGTATCTGTTTTATCTTTCTCCCCTAGTAATTACACAGAATTATAATATACACTATCCACAAAAATGTAAATAGCAGAAAGCTTTGCTCCTAGCAAAAGCAAGGATCTACAGCTTGACATTTTGTTCCAACTTAACTTGAAAAACTCATAGACTATAACTTAGCAACATTCATTTTTAAATGCTCAATATCTGGGACTTCCAACATTAGAAAATAGCAGGACAGGTGTTAATGGAGTGAAACAAGCTGTGAGTAAGACTTACAGAAATGAGGAAAGATGGACGACTAAATGCCTTACTTTGGATGTTAGACTGGTACAGAAAACCAGAACTAACACTTAAAGAACCCCATGCCAGTTTTGACAGTGAAAGCAATTATTGGTGTCAGGTGAGAGGCAAAAAACAAAGGATACCATAAATGAAATGCATTAGACTTGAATACTAAACCACTGTTACTAAAGTGACTCCAATTTCAAGATTTTTTGTCTGTTGGAAAAAAGCAATAGTAAGAGCAATTCCTCCTTTAAAGGGTTGAAAGCACCATCACTTACAGCAATGATTGCTCTTGATATTATTTGTTATCATACCTTTGTCTAAAACACCTTCTTACTAAAGACTGACTGATGCATAAAGATACCCAAAACGTTTTAGTTCCTCTCTTTTGCTGCTAAATTGTTCATTGCAGACCTCGTATTCATCACAGTAGATATAATTTTTATAGAACCCTTCCCTATTGAAAATGTCATCTTCATTACAAAAAACTGTTCTGGTAGCCATGTGGTTTAGTATTTTTGCCTTTTACAGATTTAAAGTATTTTCTTCCACAATGTTGCAATTATTTTATTTTCTGATTTTTTTTTTTTGGTTGTTGTTTTTTTTTGTTTTGTTTTTTGTTTTGTTTTTTTATTCAGCTTGAATACATTTGGATAATCTTGTCAAGAATCTGATTTAAGTAACATATCAAATCTCATTAAAATCCTTGCTGTGCCCAGTTTATATGCCAATAATGTGTCTATGGATCATATTTGCAATGGCTCATTAAGTAAGTGTCTGATTACTTATGTCATATGTGCTGCTGTTAATCTATTATTTTTTCATCTACTGCTGTTTTAATTAGATAGAAGACAAATTTTAAAACATGCCAATTTGGACAGAAAACACATTCCAAATGCTATGCAGGTTTTCATGAACTCACCACAAAAACACCAGATAAGGTGACAGCTATTTTAAGGTCAACTGGAAGCATTAGGGCTCTGCATGACACTGCAGCGCTGTGGTTGATGATGGGAAATAAAAGCCAAACTAAGACCCAGAGTTCTGACTGTCACCAGTGGATCGTAGATGGATTCTGCTAAAGGCTAAAATACACCAAATATAAACCACAGGTCTAGCACGGGCACTAGAGCACCACTTCATGTCAGGATACCTTTTCCACTAGCTTGCCAGAGACTTGCTGCCTGAGGAAAGGAGTTAAGACTTTATGGCAACTGCAAAAGGTCACAGAAGCAGTGACTGTTAGACATATATGGACACGATACTTCCAGAAAATATGTATAAGCAACTAGGGGTAAAGATAACCAAAATAATAGCTGTAAGCACTAGGATATCTGTCTGGTCAGTCTATAATGCTGAAGAAGAGGAAAGTATCTTTACCTGTGAGCATGCCTGAGAAACCAGCAGGTCAAGAGACACCTGTGTTGACAAAAGAGTTATGACACATTAATCAGTAAGGGAGAAAAGATCAAGACTGTAGTACTCTCTCTAGTTACCTTTCAAATATCAAGCATGCTGACTTTTTTTGGTGGGTTTTGCTGCCTTTAAACAATTTGGCAACACTCAAAACTATCATCAAGAAAATGGCAACTTCATTAATAGAAGTAAAACATAAAACAGCATTAAGCTTGTAGATATATAACAGATATGTAACAAATTTTAAATGAATTGCATATAAGATACAGATATTTTGTACTTAACAGACAAAAGTTTTGTGTGAAAATTCAACACTGCAGCTTCCTTCTGAATGGAGTGTAACAGCTTTTTTTTCTAATCACTTTGACTCTAGAAACAGTAAGTTACCATTACACAAGCAATTCAATTAAAGTAATCTTGAGATTTAATAACTATTTTCTGTAATGATCATAACTGTGAGAGGAAAAGAAACAAAGTGTTCACTTTTATTGCAATATTTTACACTCTGTTTCACTCTCCTGCCTCACCAATTTATAAGCTATATGTTCAAGAGTGAAAAAAGAAGCAAACTCAATTATAAACTATGCAGCAAAAGGAATATTCTGTTTTCTATTTGTTCTGGTCTAGTTCCAAATATAGAAAATGGGGTTTATATTCGTAAACGTACCACACTAATTATTTAGGGCTAGAAAAATGCTACTCTGCATAAAGACATAGAAAAGATTTAGTACTGTATTTTAAGTATAGATCTGCGTGGAAGCAATTGCAAGATCAGCATCCCAAGAAGTCAGCCTGAAAAAAGCCCACACATGAAAACCACCCTCTGCAAGTCACTAATACAGAGGTACAGAGTCTTTATTACAGCCAAAGGTGGATTCTGGGCTGGCAGAGTTCTGTCTCATTCCCCAGAAGGGAAGATTTATATATTCACCTTGTCTGTGGCTCTCTAAAGTTACATATATCATCTAGTCAGGTCAACCATTTTCAGCATGTTTGGGAGGTATTTTTTCTCACAACTAGGTATCTGGCACTAGATTGACTGCTCAATACAAAAAATTAAGTGAAAGTCTCACTACCATTCTCAGCTTCCTACAAAGCACTGTACTTTCTCCTGCTGTGCCTTTCTCGCCTCATCCTCTTACCTTACCTGTATCTACTTATCCTCAGTAATCTACTTCTCTACTGTTTCACTATTCAGCCCTTACTTTCCCTCATTCCCTTGTCCAATATATTCCACAATATCCTCCATCAGTACTTCTGATATGTCTGTCCAGATGTCAGATGCTGCTGATATGCTGACTGACTACTTGTGCTAATGGCCATCCCAACCAAACCCACCCACACATCCATCCTCACTGAATATGCAAGATCTGTCCTAGTCACTCCTGGAACCAAATTAACCTGTATCATGGGACACAAAAAGCTTCCTCAGACCATCACTCACCTTTGAGGTAGTCTCCTCTTATGCTTGACAAATAGCACAGTAGCAACTAGACTGAGGCTGTACTGCACAGAGACTTCCGAAATAGCATCTCCCATCCCCAGAAGGGATCTCCCATCCTAACCGCTCTGCAGGGTAGATGGGGAGGAAGGCTGAAGAGAAGAATTAAGAATTCATTCAGACAGAAAAAAAGCTCAAAAGGTTTGAATTTGGAAAAGTATTTCAAAGCCAGCTCCCTACACACTGGTCTCTATGTAGGAAATGCCAAATGTAAATTCCATATTTCACAGCTCCAGCTGCGAGCAGGAGCAGAGGGCATAAAGTACGATGCACTCATAGACTCCCTTCTGAGACCAGCAATATAAGGCAGGTCTGCAGGGATTATCGATAAAAGCCTTTGAAATGATCCCTACTGCCAGAAGCTCCCTTGAGTGACTCAATTTCACTCCCAGCATCCAAAAAAGGATATATTAGATGTAGATACAAGAAATTACAACACTGAATTTTGAATATCTGCCACATAAAAAATAACTGTAACTCAGAGAGGAGACAATAGAAAAGAAATATACCATCAGGACTGCTTGCTATCTTTTCCACCAGAATAAACAGAAGAGAAGGCTGCGTGGAGACCTCATAGCAGCCTTCCAATACCTGAAGGGGGCTTATAGGGATGCTGGGGAGCGACTCTTCATAAGGGACTGTAGTGAGAGGACAAGGGGTAATGGGTTCAAACTTAAACAGGGGAAGTTTAGATTGGATATGAGGAAGAAATTCTTTACTGTGAGGGTGGTGAGGCCCTGGAATGGGTTGCCTAGGGAAGTTGTGAATGCTTCATCCCTGGCGGCATGCAAGGCGGGCTTGGACATAGCCTTGGATGGCATGGTTTAGTGGGAGGTGTCCCTGCCCATGGCAGGGGGGCTGGAACAGGATGATATTAAGGTCTTTTCCAACCCTAACTATTCTATGATTCTATGGTGTAGAGAGCGCCTGCACTGCTGTCCTGAGGGAAGGGTGCGCAATGGGCATGGCTGCACTCTGCACTCCCTGGTGGAGGTCCTCCTGCAGCAGGTGGCTGAACTGCAGGAAGCTGTTACCAGGCTGAAAGGTGTCAGGGAAGCTGAAGGGAAGCAGCACTGCTTGCTCTGGGACCAAACTGTTCCGGGGCCTCGAGTGTCTACTGTTGCCCATGCAGGAAAGGAGGCTGCTAACCCAGGAAGCTGGGAAAAGGTAACAGAAAAAAACAACAGAAAAAGGAGGAAGAGGGCAATTAAAAGCAAGGGGCTTCCTCCTACATCTGTTGTCCCCACCCAGAACCGCTTTGCTGTCCTGCAGGGGGCTGATGAGCAACAGCGCTCCCACCAGGCGCAACCAGCTGGTGCACTGGTAAAGAAGATCACTACTGGTGCTGCCAGGAAAAAGCGGCGGGTCGTAGTAGTCGGGGACTCTAATCTGAAAGGCACAGAGGCACCCATCTGCCGGCCTGACCCAGCCTCAAGGGAGGTGTGTTGCCTACCAGGGGCTTGGATCAGGGATGTGGCCGAGAAGCTGCCTGCTCTAGTCGGTCCCACTGACTATTACCCACTCCTGGTGATACATGTGGGTGCTACTGATAGAGATAGCAGTAGCCCGGAGACCATAAAGAAGGACTACAGAGCTCTGGGAGAGGTGGTTAGGGGTTCTGGAGCTCAGATTGTCTTTTCGTCTATTCTCCAGGATACAGGGCAGGACCTTGAAAAGGCTAGGAGGATTGCGCACGTTAATAAATGGTTAGAAGGGTGGTGCTATAGTCAGGGGTTTGGGTACCTTGACCATGGGACTCAATATAGTAGGCCAGGTCTACTGGGGGCTGGTGGAACTGGTCTGACAAGGAAGGGGAAGAGTGGATTTGGTAGGAGGCTTGCCAGGCTGGTCAAGGATGCTTGAAACTAGATGCGTTGGGGGAGGGGGGTATCATTCCATCCCAACACACCCAGTCGGTTGCCAGCACCTACAGTAAACGTTCGGAGCAATGTAGAGATATTCCAGCTGCTCCAGCCAATGAGCCGGCTTCAATTGGATCTCGCCTCAAATGCCTCTACACAAATGCCCATAGCCTGGGGAACAAACAAGAGGAATTAGAGGTGTGTGCACATCTACGGGGGTATGATATCATAGGCATCACAGAAACATGATGGGATGGCTCCTATAACTGGTGTGTTGGAATGGAAGGTTACCGGCTCTTTAGGAAAGACAGGCCTGGCAGACGGGGAGGGGGAGTTGCTATTTATGTTAGGGATAGGCTAGAGAGTATGGAACTCTGTCTGGGGACAGGTGAGCAGTCGACAGAGAGTTTGTGGGTCAGGGTTAAAGGGAGAACAGCGATGGGTGACATTATTATGGGGATCTGTTACAGACCGCCTGACCAAGGGGACTTGCTGGACAAAGCGCTCCATAGGCAGATAGGAGCAGCCTCACGCTTGCAGGCCCTTGTTCTCATGGGTGACATCAACCACCCTGATATCTGTTGGAGGGATGGTACGGCCAGGCACAAGCAATCCAGAAGGTTCCTTGATTGTGTGGAAGACAACTTCCTTCTGCAAGTAACTGAGGAGCTGACAAGGAGAGGTGTCATGCTTGACCTCGTCCTCACCAACAGGGAAGGGCTGGTTGGGAATGTAACGCTCCAGGGCAGCCTTGATTGCAGCGATCATGAGATGGTTGAGTTTGAGATCCTCAGGACAGCGAGAAGAGCGTGCAGCAAGCTCACTGCCCTGGACTTCAAGAGAGCAGACTTTGGCCTCTTCAGGAACCTGCTCAGTAAGGTTCCATGGGATACAGCCCTAGAGGGCAGGGGGGCCCAAGACTGTTGGTTGATATTCAAGGATCACCTGCTGCAAGCTCAGGAGCGATGCATCCCAACCAGAAGGAAGTATAGCAGGAGGGCCAGGAGACCTCCTTGGATGGATAAGGAGCTGCTGAGGAAACTTCGAAGGAAAAAAGAGGCTTATAAAAGGTGGAAGCAAGGTCAGGCAGCCTGGGAAGAATACAGGGATGTTGTCCGGGAAGCTAGGAACCAGGTTAGGAAAGCTAAGGCCCACTTAGAATTAAACTTGGCTAGGGATGTTAAGGATAACAGGAAGGGATTTTATAGGTACACTGCCAATAAAAGACAGGTTAGGGACAAGGTGGGCCCTCTCCAGAAGCTATCGGGAGAACTGGCTACCCTGGATTTGGAGAAGGCTGAGGTTCTTAATGACATCTTTGCCTCAGTCTTCACCGGCAAATGCTCTGACCACACCACCCAAGTCTTGGAAGGCAGGCGCAGGACAGTGAGAATGAAGACCCTGTGCCCACTGTAGGAGATGATATGGTTCGAGACCATCTTAGGAACCTGAATGTATACAAGTCCATGGGACCGGATGAAATCCATCCATGGGTCCTGGAGGAGCTGGCAAATGAAGTTGCTAAGCCACTGTCCATCATATTTGAAAAATCATGGCAGTCAGGTGAAGTTCCCAATGACTGGAAAAAGGGAAATATAACCCCCATTTTTAAGAAGGGGAAAATGGATGAGCCGCAAATTACAGACCAGTCAGTCTCACCTCTGTGCCTGGCAAAATCTTGGAGCAGATTCTCCTGGAAGGCATGCTAAGGCACATGAAAACCAACAAGGTGCTTGGGGACAGCCAGCATGGCTTCACTAAGGGGAAATCCTGCCTGACCAATCTGGTGGCCTTCTATGAAGGGGCTACGGAACTGATGGACAGGGGCAGAGCAGTTGATGTCATCTACCTGGACTTGTGTAAAGCCTTTGACACTGTCTCCCATGACATCCTTCTCTCTAAGTTGGAGAGACATCAATTTGATAGGTGGACCACTCGGTGGATAAAGAACTGGCTGGATGGCCACACGCAAAGAGTAGTGCTCAGTGGCTCAATGTCCAGCTGGAGACCAGTAACGAGTGGTGTCCCCCAGGGATCGGTGTTGGGACCGGTCTTGTTCAACATCTTTGTGGGTGACATGGACAGTGGGATTGAGTGCGCCCTCAGCAAGTTTGCCAATGACACCAAGCTGTGTGGTTCGGTTGATATGTTGGAGGGAAGGAATGCCATCCAGAGGGACCTTGACACGCTTGTGAGGTGGGCTGATGCCAACCTGATGAAGTTTAACCATGACAAGTGCAAGGTCCTCCACCTGGGTCGGAGCAATGCCAGGCACAGCTACAGGTTGGGCGGGGAGGAGATTGAGAGCAGCCCTGCGGAGAAGGACTTGGGGGTGTGGGTTGATGAAAAAATGAACATGAGCCGGCAGTGTGCGCTTGCAGCCCAGAAAGCCAACCGTATCCTGGGCTGCATCAAAAGGAGCGTGACCAGCAGGTCGAGGGAGGTGATCCTACCCCTCTACTCTGTTCTTGTGAGACCTCACTTGGAGTATTGTGTGCAGTTCTGGTGTCCTCAACATAAAAAGGACATGGAACTGTTGGAACAAGCGCAGAGGAGGGCCACGAGGATGATCAGGGGACTGGAGCACCTCCCGTATGAAGATAGGCTGAGAAAATTGGGGCTGTTCAGCCTGGAGAAGAGAAGGCTGCATGGAGACCTCAGAGCAGCCTTCCAATACCTGAAGGGGGCCTATAGGGATGCTGGGGAGGGACTCTTCATTAGGGACTGTGGTGATAGGAGAAGGGGTAACAGGTTCAAACTTAAATAGGGGAAGTTTAGATTGGATATGAGGAAGAAATTCTTTCCTGTGAGGGTGGTGAGGCACTGGAATGGGTTGCCTAGGGAAGTTGTGAATGCTTCATCCCTGGCGGCGCTCAAGGTGGGGTTGGACATAGCTTTGGATGGCATGGTTTAGTGGGAGGTGTCCCTGCCCATGGCAGGGGGGTTGGAACTAGATGATCTTGAGGTCCTTTCCAACCCTAACTATTCTATGATTCTATGATTCTATGAGGCGTGAAACAAATTAACATGGGGTAGGTTCAAAACAAACAAAATGAGCTGTTTGATCAGGCAGTATGCATTACACACTGTGAAACTTAGTTTCGGAAGTAGGCAGAGAATCAAAAAGCAATTAGAGAAACCAACAAAACACTTATCCAGGAAAAGGTGTTTAACACAATGCCATCTCCTTTGGCTCCAGAAGCCTTTAAGGTGACAGTGTTCTATGAGAATCACTACATGCTTGCCTTGTCATTACAGTCTTCCCTAAGCTTCCTGAAGATCTATCAGTTACTGTAAGAAATCGAATGGCCTAGGAGGTCACTGATCCCATGCGCTGTTCTCATGCTTTGAAATTCAGTTAAATTAGCTCATTATGTTTTACACATTTGAGAGTAATGACCTTCTTCTATAGCAAAACAAGTGCCCTGAGCAGGTAACAGCTCTTTATTGCCTCCTTATATCACATTTTCCAAATGGACACTTTGGAACACAAAGATATCCTATGCATAAATCACCCAGCCCAGCATCTGAGAAAAGCAAGTGTATAATACAAAATCAGAGTCGGTTCGGCATCTTTATGAGGCTGCTGATATACTTTTCACTCCAGAGCTATGATGGTGCACATTTTGCAAATAAGTGATATTCAAGACTTCTTCTGCACACTCCCAACAAAAGAATAATCTGCAAAGATACAAAAATAACAATCCTACCAGAAGAGGGCAATGGTATCAGAGAAGCTCATAAGAGGCCTGGATATAATCTCCTAGTGATCTAGGATATAAATCTAATAAAACCGTATCATTCACAGAACAAAAACCAAACCAAAGAGCAGCAAGAAAATCTGAGATTTGCAAATCTTGCTAAAGTTGTCTCTTCCCCTAGAAAATTCTTCAAACAGGTTAGTAATCAGGAAACAGCCGTTTTGAAGAATTTAAAGGCCTTCCTCTCAAATGGGAGGGACTGGCAATCTCCCAAAAGTAGGCTTACTACTATTGTACTGGCTTTCTTCACTTCTAAGAGAGAAAAATCCAGCCTGCAGACTGTGTAGAAATCAAAAAGGCACTGAAAACCACAGGGTGCGACCCCAGCTAAACGTAAAAAGAAAAGACATTGTATTTTCCTTCCTCATACTAAGGGCATAGAAATCCTGCTTTTGTGATCGAGTGTTGACTCTTTTTTCAGAAGTTTCCCAAGTCACTCAGCTGGTTTTTATTAAGCATACATAGAGCCCTCACAGACTGATGCTGCACATGACAAAAGCAGACAAATGAACAAAAATGAACAGGAAAGCAAAGCCAACAGAAGCTCAGGTGTTAAATCTCGGAGGCGTGCTATTTATCTTCATCAAGTTTGTCAATTCCAGATTCTGACAATCCTACACAGGTACAGAATAAAACAGTGCTTCTAGGAATGGCAATGGAAGTAAATGTGACCAGGTGTGAGGTTTTGGGTCTCCACAAAAATTATCATGCCACCAAGAACATCAGTGCCTCTAAAGGATCAGATATCCCATCTTTTCAGCATTCATTAATGATTCCTCTAAATAATGTATTTTGTCATTTAATATTTCATTCCCTTTTGTGACCAAGTTACATAATGCATACATCAAATTGCACAGCCTGCTGATTCTTCATTGACTTATGTACATATTTTTCTAGTCAAACTGTTATGCATATGATAGATCAATTTGCATATTTTAATAATCAGGGTGCATAATTTACTACTTTAGTTTGCATATTTTAGCAGCAAAGATATGCATTTTGTTGATCCATTTCTGCTTTTAGAGTTTCAACTGACTGCACCTTCCAAGATGAGTCACTGCATATACATTAACCACTGACATTTTACAAAGCTTTATTTAACAAAATGCCTATTTCAGGAGTTGGATGCTTCTTATGTGCTTGTTGAGCTGTATACCTCACCAGCTGACCATACTTCACTGCTGGAGACTTCCAGTCATCATCACGTTTCCCATGCTTTAATGCACAAATGCATATCCCAGATTGAATTATATATGGTTCTGGTGAAGATACCTATTTTGTAAAACAAGACTGAGCTGAAAATTTAAACGAGATGTCATAAATTCATAGGATCGCAAAGTAGCTCTTATTAGTGTGGTTTCATTTTGCTTATAGAAATGAATTCCACCATCCGTAAACCTGCAAAAATCACTATATATTTTACTTTAAGGTGTTTGTTTTTTTTTTTTTTTCTAATATATAAATGAGCATTTGTCTTTTTACTTCAAGGGGTGAATATACGTTTCTCTCAGAGAATACATGATGAACACTAACATGGTAAGAGCTAGCAAAACTTCATTTTCTTGTGGCATGCATCAGGAAATCTGCTGTCGCTCACAGACACCTTTCACTTTCATGTAACAAACTAATGCCTTTTCCAGGAACATGAAAAAAACAAAAATCTGAAGTGTGAGTGTCTTACTGCCAAGTACTCACCAGAAAGACTGATGCTTCTGATTGTGATTCAGCCTTTTCCCAGGAGTCACGTTTTTTTCTGTTAAGTCAATTTTTAAGTCAAGTATGACGAGCCACTGCTACAGAAAACAGAGTTGAAAAATACATGGGTTAAGTAAACTGATTTTGCATAGAACTTCAAATACCAGTACAGATTTTAGTTACTAATGCTTAGATCAATAAATTCTGTGTGCTTGCAGAACATATAAAGCATACTTTCCCAAAGAAACAAATTATTGTGCCTTGATAGCCGAGATGAAATCTGCTCAACTTCAGGACAAGCAAATATTTAAAGCTATTATTTTTGAAAAATTGTCCCATTTGTTTCAAATTCAAAATTGGGTGGAATTGAGAGATAAACTTGGGACTCAAAAAATTTGTTCTTCAGTATGACTTCTTTAAAGGAGATTTCAAATGAGCCAATCAACAGGCTGCAACCACAGCAATGGCTCTTTCATATTTCTGAGTAGTTTATTCATTTGGCTAAAATCCTGATACTTACTACACATAGTGCATAAGGAATACTTCCTAAAATGTTTAATACAAGTTGCAGAAAACTGTATTTTCTAGTATAAACAGAAATGGCTTAATGGGAACAAGCATGAGTGCACACAGAGAGTATGATCAACAGCTAATTAATAATGTTTTTCATGGTCCTCACAAAAGGCTGCTTGGAAAAAAAAGATTCACCACTAGATAAGACAATGGCGAACGGAACTCTTTAGTCTGTGAGAAGCCTCCTTAGTATACCTTGATCTAAGAAATAACTTTAGAGTAAGCAACAGGTTCCATCCCTCAAAAGATACCTGCAAGGCCTGGATTACTACTTCTCAAGATCACAGTAAAGACTCTGATTGACTTCTGTAACACCTATTGAAGTGCCTTTGGTTTTCTTTTCGTGTTCTGAATGGAGAGGCTGAAAGTCTCTCAATTCTTACCTTAATGCTGGGAAGAGAAAACATCTAATGAGGCTATCACCCCTTTTCCTCCGGTGCAAGTACAATGCCTTGTATAATAGCATAATTTAAAAAGAAGGCAAATTGAAAAATAATTCCTTTTCTTCAACATTCCTCAATACTTCATGAACTCCCTCCATGCTCCAAATTGTCCTTGCTCCAGTCAAATCCCTCTTTTTCTCAAAACCCCTGCAAACCCCTCCCTTTGTGCAAACCCCTGTAATATGGAGCTGGTTTGTGCATTCGGCAGACGACAGTTTCAGAATTCTCAGCACAACCCATTTAGAGTATTTTCAGTCTGAACTGAACCTACCTATGATGGTCATACAGACTTATTCATATTTTGCAATTGTTCATATGATTTGTACTAGGCTTTAGTAAACTTGTCATGCTAATATCCATAAAAAATACCCAAAACAGTACACAGACATAAATTGCCATAAATACTTTCACAACACAGTTCTAGTTTACTAAGTTCATTCCATTATCCTTCAGACAAAACTGATTGCTTTTACTTCTGTGCAATAATCTTTATAAGCATCACTATTTTCAAAACTACTGAATTTTTAGAAAGTTCCCATCCCATCCCTGAAATTGTGGAATAAAGAAAATAACTGTTCTGATAGGAGCAAAATCACAGCACATGAATGATTACCCAAGCAAGGGGGACTTTTTTGCTTGATTGGGTTTTCCATTTGTTTGTGGGTTTTTGTTCTTATTATGCTCGGTTTTGTTTGTGGGTTTGGGGTTTTTGGTTTTGGCGTGTATTTTTTTTTTTTGTCTGGGGTTTTTTATCAAAACTAGGCATTACAATGCAAGGAAAACAGGAGCTCAAACATACATATGAATGAACAGAGAACAACATTTCTTTCCAGTTTCACAGAATCTAAGATGCAGTCATGGGTTATAGCTGCAGTAACCCAGAAGTTGCAGAGCCTGGGACAAGTGAATGAGCGCCAGCATCTAGCCCAAGTTTAACCATGCCAAGTGCAAGGTCCTACACCTGGGTCGGAGCAATGCCAGGCACAGCTACAGGTTGGGCGGGGAGGAGATTCAGAGCAGCCCCGCAGAGAAGGACTTGGGGGTGTGGGTTGATGAAAAAATGAACATGAGCCGGCAGTGTGCGCTTGCAGCCCAGAAAGCCAACCGTATCCTGGGCTGCATCAAAAGGAGTGTGACCAGCACGTCGAGGGAGGTGATCCTGCCCCTCTACTCTGCTCTCCTGAGACCTCACTTGGAGTACTGTGTGCAGTTCTGGTGTCCTCAACATAAAAAGGACATGGAAGTGTTAGAACAAGTGCAGAGGAGGGCCACGAGGATGATCAGGGGACTGGAGCACCTCCCGTATGGAGATAGGCTGAGAAAATTGGGGCTGTTCAGCCTGCAGAAGAGAAGGCTGCGTGGAGACCTCATAGCAGCCTTCCAATACCTGAAGGAGGCCTATAGGGATGCTGGGGAGGGACTCTTCATGAGGGACTGTAGTGAGAGGACAAGGGGTAACAGGTTCAAACTTAAACAGGGGAAGTTTAGATTGGATATGAGGAAGAAATTCTTTCCTGTAAGGATGGTGAGGCACTGGAATGGGTTGCCCGGGGAAGTTGTGAATGCTTCATCCGTGGCGGTGTTCAAGGCCAGGCTGGACATAGCCTTGGATGGCATGGTTTAGTGGGAGGTGTCCCTGCCCATGGCAGGGGGGTTGGAACTCGATGATCTTGAGGTCCTTTCCAACCCTGACTATTGTATGATTCTATGATTCTTCAACTACTTGTATTTCCAAAACTGCACAGTAGTGTTGATCTTCATAAATAAGCATAAGCCTAAAAAGTTTCACCTCTAGCTCAAAGCATGCAGTCCATGCAAAACTGAACATGCCACATATCACCTACCAAGCATATCTAATATTCAACTAAATCTTAACTGCTTTAAGTGTAAACACTCATTACAGTAAACAAATAACAAGTTTATGGCTAAAATGAACTTTGAGAGATGGCTTTTGACAGAATACCAGGGATTGTCCTCTTACTTTTGATTACCATGTGTTATCCATTATTTTCCTACCAAACAGCTATAGCCCAGTAATGCTCCAGAAGACAAAACTCCAATAACCCACACTGATACACATCATAAACTTTAAAAAGAAAAATTAAGAAGTGAACCTGTATAAAGGTTCTCAATGTTCTCCTGTTTATGTCTTCAAAACCTATGCAATGCTTAAAGTGCCAGATTTTCTCTCCCTCCTCGCATTTCTTTCATGCTTTTAAAACAAGCTTCAAATACAGAAAGAGAACTCCTTGTGCAAATGTCAAAATCACCCAGATGAAGATTAGGTGGATGACATCACAGTTCATGTCTTTTTTGCGTTATTTTTAGTTGGGTGATGCTCAGATGATACATGATGCTGAAGTGACAGCCTTTTAATTAGGCATATATATCTTTGCTCTAAAGTATTTGTCTGTACATTGAGACGGCTATTAAGCCTTTCCAACAGCCCACCACATAATTATACACTGAGTGGAGAAAAGGTGTTCCATCAAGAATTAAGTCCATGCTCTTAAAATGCATACTGAGACAATAAAGGAGGAGGAGTACTAGGAAGAGGAGGATGTGAGCCTAACAAGCCTTCCATAAAGAAGAAATGGGATGAAGATATATTAAATGTAAATGGAATTCCATTTTTAGCATGTGGTCAGTGATGCATGAGCTCAGAACTGAACTCATCCTGCGTGAAAAATAAGAATGGCTGGAAATCAGTTGCGCTACCAAATGGAAAATCTCAGAAGAAAGCACCGCTATTGCTCAGCTCAGCAGATTTACATAAGGAAGAAAACTTCTTTTAGCAACCCAGGTCTATTTTGCTCAGCCTAGCAGTATGCATCAAGTATTTCAACCTGTGTGCTGAAATCACTTGACATCAGAAACATAGAGCCTAAAACAACAAATGGAAATGGGAAGACTAAAGTCAAACTAGGTGCCTAAGACGTTTAAATAAATCAAATCACCAACAGAAATAAGAGCATGGTTAAAGGTTGAATGTGTATTTTACAGTATTTTATGATCTCAAATAATACAGGCTTGATTTTACAAAAGTAGTAAGGATAACATATCTGTTGGAAAATTGTAAACTAGATGTTCACCTTTAAGTACTCAGCCTGACAACCACACGTGTGCTCGTTTATTGTAATCTTTGTTTTAAATCGGCTGGAATCAGTCCATAACCCTTTTTTGTCACAAATTAAGATTCCTTTAAACATTTATTTAAAAGGATACATACAACTCTTCAGAAAAATATGCAGTTAAGGGTTCCTTATTATCATTTCTCACTATATTTTATGAAAGCTAATGATAACACAAGATTTTCTCCTTTCTTTAAAGGTTACAAAACAATGCCTAATAAATCCTCTCATCTGTTTCATATTTGACTTTACCTACATTTATCCCTCTTTCAATAGTGAGCTTAAAAGGTTCAAAACAGGAAGCCACTTTCTCAAAACGCCCATTTTAAACTGAATTGCTATTTTGGTTTATTGACCCATTGTAAAGCTGACCACTTCTCTTTAGAAGCCGAAGTGGAGAACTGAATTTATCCCCTTTAGAAAAATTATTTCAATAACATTCATTTTTGTGGTTGAAGACAGAGCTCTCAAATTAGTTTCACTATTCCAGGCCATGGGAAGATTGTCTGTAACATCTTGCATACTCATCTGTAGCAGAATGGATGCAAAACATGCTTTTCCATTTAAAGTAAAAGAATGTAAAATGTGTTTACACTTAATCACATACATCATATAGAATCATTGTCTCCCAAAGATCCTATTAGAATCCAGTTCTAAATGAAGCTTTATGCCCTCTGTATTGCCCTGTCACAGGCCATGCTGTTCTATTTTATCACTATATTGTTCAATTACATCATGATTTTTAATAGTGTTGAGAGGTCACATTGCCCTTGAGTAAGTATGAGTTAAGATTTTATTTTAGCACTTTGAAAAAACAGAAGCTATCAAAATGCTTAAGATGATGTAGGATATATGTCCCTATGCAGTTCTCCAACAGGAAGATCACCATTACTTCCAGGCTCCTGCAGTAATCAGTAACTAAGGGATACTTAGTATGCAGAAGCCCTAATATTAAGGTGAGGTAAAAGGCAGCAATGGCAGCTAATTTGCACATGGAAGTGCAAGTGAGATGAAATTTTTTTGCATTTTCTAGGCATTTTCAGGGCTAGTTTTCATCTGACATGGTTTTCAAATTAAGAGACCAGTTTCTCTGTTGAAAATACCTGAGAGAGAGCAATACTTTAAAATTGTTTTTAAAAGGAGAAGAAATAAGGTGTCCAAAATTTTAGAAATTAAAATAATTGAGAAATCAGAACCTTAATTTCTGGGTCTACTCACATCACTTTGTACAACTATATTGTAACATGCATGGAAATGAGCCTTCAAGTACATAAAACATCTGGTATGCAAGTGAAGCCGAGCAACTTATCATACTCTTTTCCTTAAAACTGCATAGAGAAGACCCTTGAGACTCACTAGTAAGCCCAGATTTTCGGCAGACATCACAGATGCAAAATTAATTCACACAATTTGTGCATGAAATTCCTGACCTCCAGGTAGTATGGCCCTCACCTTTTATTGTAAGGATATTTACCTACCTAGCTATTACATACAGCTCACACAGCACTTCTTATTACATGGGTTAGCTGTAATCCATTTCCATGAATACCAAAAGCATACTAGTCACTATTTATGCCCATCTAATAAATGAAATTCCCTTTAAAGTGTATTAAAAACAATACACAAAACATGCTATGTAAATAAAACAACAGGAAAAAAAGTGTTTCTAGCTGAGCCTTGTGAAGCTGTTACAGATAAATATAAATCTAAATACCTACTGAACTGTTTCCATTATACTAATTTTATATGCTAAGGTACAATGCAGTCAAAAAGCCTTATCGGAGGGCATGTATTTTAACACTTTCAAAGGCCTTTGATACCTTTTTTTGCTAACTGCACAGATTCAGGGACCATTTTTCAGTTATAAATGGCGCTTTCATTGTCATAGATATGACTCATGCTGAGTCACCTGCAGTAATACAAAGGAATGTTGCACATCAAAAAAGAGAATACTACTAGAAACGTTTATTTCTGAAGTCTTATGCACTGCCTGCAAAAGAAAATCTTAATTCATGTAAGAAAGCAGAAAGTTCAGAAGTCACATCTTAACTTGCATCGCTTGACAGAAAGTAAAAACCAAATAAGAAGAAAATATGCAAAACCTAAGAAATATTCAGAACAAAAAAAGAGTAAAGGTTGTACTGTGTTATATATAGAATAATCTAAAATTTAACATTATTTGATAAGAAAATTGAATACCATCAAATCCTATTTATCTGTACACAGATAAATAAAAGTGCTTTATATTTCCATCAATATAAAACCTGGTGGACAGCACAGATGAAGCCAGACCAAAAAATCAGAATTACTTCAAGTTCAGATTTATTTAGAAATTATCCTTCAATTCTCCTGAAGTACATTATTTATCCATAAATTATAATGTAATAGGAACAATCTCAGCCCAGTCAGAATGCACTATGTCAGGAAAAAACACATTTTCATAATTTATACCAGATTGTTGTATATTTCATCTCACAGATTTACTATCGGTGGCTTCTTGATTTTCATTTTTCTCCCCTGTTGACGCAGAAGTCCCGGACACAGCACACAGACCAATATGATCAGGCTGTGCCAAAGTTTATTGCGCAGATAGCTCAGTATATATAGGCACTCTACTTGTCTATCATTAACACACACAAGTCTAATTGGATACATGTATTGTTCACACGGCTAAATACCAAACAGGATTCACTCAGTAACAGCTTAATGATTGGTTAACTATGACAGCATATGCTTCAAGGTTACAGTTAACATTCCTTCTCTGCGTATCTCTCTCAGTAGTTTTCCGTGCTAACTTTTCCCAAGGCTTCTGCACGTACACGAACTTTAGTAACCCTCAGGCGAGGCCTCAGTGCCTGCGGGTCACTACCTTACAATTGTCAAGCAGTTGTCTGGATTGCTCACATGCCCGTTCACAGCCAAATAGCTCTCCACAAATCCCTCTTTTTGTTTTTGAGCAATCCAGACCCGATTCACAGCACGAAATAGCATACTGGCAATACACTTCCATAAACAACAAAAGATTTAAACAATAATAATCAATACCGTTGAAACTGTTAAACCTTGTTTGATTAGTACTCCTAGCCAACCACTAATACCCCAACCCTGTAACAGCTTTTGAAACCAATTACAATCCAAGAGCACTTGTAACTTTTGCACTTGTGAGAACCTAAAGTGTGGTTTTGGTAAGCAAGCAAGATTTACAGTCCAATTCAGCAAGCTTCTTATCTTAGCTCCTTCTTATCTTCCAGGCCTGCATTCTTGTTTCATTAACTGTCCGGGAGTTGCTTCTTTTCCACAGTCGGCTGCACAGAGGTAACCAGGAGTTACCCCTGCTACATGGCCAGCTGCACATACTTGCTTTCATTCAGAGCAGGCATATGTCCATTCTCTAACAAGAAATCATCCACATCTCCCCCTTTTCTTTTCTTGAATGAGCCAAAGCTGTTTTACTGGGTTTTCAATCGTACCACGAATACATTGCAAAACACAAGGTACAATCATAACCATGGTCAAGATTACTACCAAAATCATTCCAATACCTTTAATCAGAGATGTGAGCCAACCATTAAAGTCCCAAGATGTAAGAAGAGCATCTAACCAAGGAATTTTATCGTTCTGATAGACATCGTTAAGTACTTTTGCATGCTTCCAAATTTCTTTAACATCTTTCAAGGTCTTTCCAGACTGATCAAGATAAGTACAACAAGATTCACTAATTAAAGTACATACTCTGTCTACTTGAGCTGTTAATATATCTAAAGCCTTACAATTCTACAAAACTATATTTTTAAAGAATTTACTTCTACTTGTATTAACATAGTCACATACGTATTGCCATTAAAAACAGCATAACAAACTTCCACTGGAATCATTTTGCACACTTTGCTTTAGTCTTGCAGTCACATTACATCCTTTGTTACATTCTATAACTTGATATGGTTCTGGTCCTTTCCACTCATTATCATGTAGGTCTTTATATAGAACTGGTGGTTTGGGCAAGGAATCATCTGTTAGATGTCACAAATGCTGTATTGCAGAAAGAGAATCAAAACTAGACAAATTTAAAAGTTTTTGTACAAATTACGCTTTGCAAACTGTTTGAAGAAAATCCTTACATTTCCCTCTTTTTTTTTTTTTGTTTTTGTTTTTATTTTATATATATTACCTGTTTCAGACGACCCTACTTGAGCAGCGGATTTGGACTAGATCGTATCTCCAACATATGCCAACCACAGGCTGCTTGGCCTGCCTTTCTCTCCTGTATAGTTCTCTGATAACAGGAGAGGCCATCCCTCACATCAAGGTCTGGCATGGCATGTGTCCCCACCACTCAACGCCTGCTGGGTTGCAGCCAGCAGCGGAGCGAAAGGTTCTTCTTGGTGGCAAACACAGAGGCCAACCCAGTCTTGCCCTTGACTGTGATAGGAGGTATTTGGCCAACCTCAGTCGTGGCACCTTGTTGTCAGTGCAGAGGTTCACCTGCTTCATTCAGTAAGAAGTCACTACTATGGCAAAGCACATACAGATTTACGTTAGCAGTATATATATACTACAGGGCGCAGCAGCATGTTGAAGATGCTAGTGGCAGTGAGGGATCAGCCAAAGAAAATTTTCCACCAATGGTGTTCTTCCACCCTCTTAATTCGTTCCATTACCTGCTTTATACCACTATCATTGTATTAGAATCTTTCTAGTTTTTGCCTTAGCATTTTCTAGCAGCTGCTGCAAATTTGCATACTCTGACATCTCTTTTACAAGTGACAAATCCATACAATACAAGGCGTAGTTTCTTATTAGCAACTGGCTAGTAAGTACAGGTGGTGTTATACACAAAATCACAGCCTCTAATAAGAGCTACTTTACATGCACACACATTCAAGCTCCTGTAGCTAAGGCATTGGGTTTTTCCACTTGTCCATCCAGCTCATGACAAGGCTTGAGAAACTTTGCAGGCAGCCTCCATGGACCTGTAGGTAGAACACAAATATATCCCTTCCCCCATGCCATCAGTTCTCGAGAAGTAAGTCAAGCTAAAAATGATTCCTTAAAGCAAAGGCATTCTGATGAAACAGGAATGTGAAGCAGATGCAGAAGCAAACTGCACCGTGTTAACAGTCAAGGAGTTTGCTGCGTCATTACCTTTTTTTTTTTTTTTTTTTTTTTTTTTTTTCTTTTCTGTGTCTGCCACCCTGGTGCTGTTTGGGTGGAGGTTGGTAAAGCTTGGATTCTCCCCTAGGTTAACTTAAACACACTAAGCAGGACTGCTCAGCAGCAGCTACAAAGGCCTGCCTGCCCAGCAGCTGCTACAGCTGCCAGCCTGCTGAGCAGCAACCATAAATCTTTGCAGGCAGCACCACTTTTCTATTAACCCTTTCTTGCCCAAAATGTTAATCTGCTGCCCATTAAAAACTTTTACATTAACCCAATAACAAAAAATACACAGAACACTGTCTGCCCTCAACAGACACACACATACACACACATTCATGGGATCCCACAAACACACTCCACACAACTACAATATGTGAAACACAAAATGCAGACAATCATTACTCCCACTACATGGTCACACGTACAAAATGTAGTTGCAATGACCCTGTGAAGACAATCAAGAAACCAGCTCCAAGCAGCATCATCGCAGTGCAAGGTGGCAGGCTCAATCTCAGCGGGCGTCCCCGCAGAGGCTCTGCCTCCCTCACATCGCATGAGGCTTGGGCTTTTATACTGACCAAAATGCACACTCATTCCAATGCAGGTGGCCAGCCTACATCGGGAGAAGTGGCCAACAGTATCTATAAAGGTCTGCAAGGGTCGATAGAAACACAGACGTAGTTACATTTGCTAACTTTTAGTACATGAATATCACAGACAGACTATAAGCACACAATACATCTGCATCCCCCACCCATCTTACTTTTCCCTTTATAACTGCCCATTTATCATGGGGATCTGGGGGATCTAAATCAGGCTTCTTTTCCAGATGAACAGGTCTCAGGTCAAAAGGACTATCCAGGTCAGCATCAGAATTATCAGGCATCAGAATCTCAGGAGCAGCAACAACAGTCTGATGAAAATGCACAGGCTCCTCATTAATGTGTTCTGGAGTTTCAGTGTTATCAAGTGCAATTAAAACATTTTTCTCCTGTAGGTTTCAGGTGATCTGAGAGTAGGCTTTTTCTCGGGATTAACAGGGTCTGGGGCAAAAGGATTGCCTTCATTGCCGTCCCCAGCCTCCGCAGCCGCGGCAGCAACTGGCGGAGGTTCGGAGGGGTGGGGGGGTGGGGGTGGGGGTGGGGGGGTTTGGGCTCCACTATCTCATTCTTTGACTTAGCCATGTCAGAGAGCTGTAAATTTGTAAGTCCGTCATGAAGTGTCTGTACTTTCTCATCTAACAATCCTGTCCATTTGTCCCAACCTTGATGATCTTGAGGATCGGGCTCTGGGGGGAGGGAGGCCAGGGGCGGCGAAAGTGATAAAGGAAGATGCAAATTCGTATCCCCTGGCCCATCCATCGGTTATTTTTTAAAGAGTCAGTAATTAGTCTCCACACAGTGGGGTATTAACTTGCCTCCTTGGATCCCTTACTTACCTCTTCCCACAGCGTTGCTCCTATTTTTTCCCAAGTTGCGATTTGAAAGGCAGCATCCACTGAGGGGATTAAATCCTTTCCCTTTGCTCCATACAGCAAAGCCTTCAAGGCAGGCTCATCATAACTCGCTGCTCTCATAGAGAGAATGTGTTGGAGGAGCTTCACCACTTCTGACTCTTCCTTGGTCAGTGTGGACCCCCTCTCCTCCCCGGCCGCTCACCTGATCAGGGCGAGATTCCCAAACTTTTTGCGCTAGCGACTTCCGAGTGCCGGGGCAGCACCCGATATCGACCGGCTTCTGCCCCCTCCTTCCTGTCGGTCTCGTCGGTTTTATCCAACGCCGATCTGAGGGTCCCTGTTCGGGCGCCACTTGTTGACGCAGAAGTCCCGGACACAGCACACAGACCAATATGATCAGGCTGTGCCAAAGTTTATTGCGCAGATAGCTCAGTATATATAGGCACTCTACTTGTCTATCATTAACACACACAAGTCTAATTGGATACATGTATTGTTCACACGGCTAAATACCAAACAGGATTCACTCAGTAACAGCTTAATGATTGGTTAACTATGACAGCATATGCTTCAAGGTTACAGTTAACATTCCTTCTCTGCGTATCTCTCTCAGTAGTTTTCCGTGCTAACTTTTCCCAAGGCTTCTGCACGTACACGAACTTTAGTAACCCTCAGGCGAGGCCTCAGTGCCTGCGGGTCACTACCTTACAATTGTCAAGCAGTTGTCTGGATTGCTCACATGCCCGTTCACAGCCAAATAGCTCTCCACACTCCCCCTCTGTATAATTTCAAATTTGTTTCCCCAGTTCACTTCTCTGATCCACGGCCCATCGCTGCTTTCCCTTCTTCAATAATTAAATCTCTGCCTTTGTGACTGAAGCACAACTATGCTTTTCATTAGAGCAAGTCTATTATTTTTAACTTTGCTTTTGTTACCAATTCATGAAATGCTTTTTGAAAATTTTAAAGACGACACATACTTGGAGAACAGATTAAAAGCAGAGGAAAATTAAGAGTAATGAGCTCATTTACAGATAAAATAACTCATTAGAATGCAGCCTTTTTGATTTCTGTCAAAAAAAAAATGGTCCTGGGCGCAGTTCCCACTGTTGCCTTCAGGAAATGTCCTGTTGCTAGAACGTGTGTGAGGTGGGGTGGAAGATAGGGGGAGGAAGAGCCTTTTATGAGTATTTCTTTCAATGAAAGCTTGTTTCATCACTGAAAACCCATTTTAGAGGTGAATTAGGGCAAGCAGTTCTATTAGTGTTTTGAGTTTTCTTTTTTCTATCCTGTTCTCAGAATCTCCTTAAAAGAGTCGTAAGTGGTTTCATCACCACCTGGGGAGAGAAGGGGGGCGGAGAAGAGATGGGGCTAATGTTTCAAAAATTTCCTTAGCATGTTACTTCAGATTAGTCAGGCCCCTAGTGGCTATATTCCTCATCTTGGATGCAAGTGCAAGAGACTCAAGTGCCTGTCTGAGATCGCTTGATTTTGGGTGGCCCCTCGTTATCATTTAGATGAGAAATTATATCTTGGATTAAGAATTCTTTCTGGTGAAAGGTGTTCCAAGACATACATTTTTACAAATTGACAACAAAGAAGAATAAAAAAGAAGCAAATTATTCTGGTAAAATATTTTTCACCCACAATTCCCTTATGGTGAAATATATCTAACCAGCTGTAGTCTGAAGTTTGCTGCCTCTACATTGAAGACCACTCAGCTGTCTTTCAGTACATCTCTGAAGAAGTCTTAGAAGACAGACGCAGGGACAGTGAGAATGAAGACCCTGGCCCACTGTAGGAGAGCATCTGGTTCGAGACCATCTTAGGAACCTGAATGTATACAAGTCCATGGGACCTGATGAAATCCATCCATGGGTCCTGAAGGAGCTGGCAAATGAAGGTGCTAAGACACTGTCCCTCATATCTGAAAAATCATGGCAGTCAGGTGAAGTTCCCGATGACTGGAAAAAGGGAAATATAACCCCCATTTTTAAGAAGGGGAAAATGGATGAGCTGGGAAACTACAGACCATTCAGCCTCACCTCTGTGCCTGGCAAAATCTTGGAGCAGATTCTCCTGGAAGGCATGCTGAGGCACATGAAAACCAACAAGGTGGTTGGTGATAGCCAGCATGGCTTCACTAAGGGGAAATCCTGCCTGATCAATTTGGTGGCCTTCCATGATGGAGCTACGGAAGTGATGGACAGGGGTAGAGCAGTTGATGTCATCTACCTGGACTTGTGCAAAGCCTTTGACACAGTCCCACACGACATCCTTGTCTCTAAATTGGAGAGACATCAATTTGATAGGTGGACCACTCGGTGGACAAAGAACTGGCTGCATGGCCACACGCAAAGAGTAGTGCTCAGTGGCTCAATGTCCAGCTGGAGACCGGTAACGAGTGGTGTCCCCCAGGGATCGGTGTTGGGACCGGTCTTGTTCAACATCTTTGTGGGTGACAAGGACAGTGGATTGAGTGCGCCCTCAGCAAGTTTGCCAATGACACCAAGCTGTGTGGTTCGGTTGATACATTGGAGGGAAGGAATGCCATCCAGAGGGACCTTGACACGCTTGTGAGGTGGGCTGATGCCAACCTGATGAAGTTTAACCATGCCAAGTGCAAAGTCCTACACCTGGGTTGGAGCAATCCCAGGCACAGCTACAGGTTGGGCGGGGAGGAGATTGAGAGCAGCCCTGCGGAGAAGGACTTGGGGATCTTGGTCAATGAGAAAATGAACGTGAGCCGGCAGTGTGCGCTTGCAGCCCAGAAAGCCAACCGTATCGTGGGCTGCATCAAAAGGAGTGTGACCAGCACGTCGAGGGAGGTGATCCTGCCCCTCTACTCTGCTCTCCTGAGACCTCACTTGGAGTACTGTGTGCAGTTCTGGTGTCCTCAACATAAAAAGGACATGGAACTGTTAGAACAAGTGCAGAGGAGGGCCACGAAAATGATCAGGGGACTGGAGCACCTCCCGTGTGAAGATAGGCTGAGAAAGTTGGGGCTGTTCAGCCTGCAGAAGAGAAGGCTGCGTGGAGACCTCAGAGCAGCCTTCCAATACCTGAAGGGGGCCTATAGGGATGCTGGGGAGGGACTCTTCATGAGGGACTATGGTGATAGGAGAAGGGGTAACAGGTTCAAACTTAAACAGGGGAAGTTTAGATTGGATATGAGGAAGAAATTCTTTCCTGTAAGGGTGGTGAGGCACTGGAATGGGTTGCCCAGGGAAGTTGTGAATGCTCCATCAATGGCAGTGTTCAAGGCCAGGCTGGACAGAGCCTTGGGTGGCATGGTTTAGTGGGAGGTGTCCCTGCCTATGGCAAGGGGGGTGGAACTAGATGATCTTAAGGTCCTTTCCAACCCTAACTATTCTATGATTCTATAATCTACAGACATAACATTTATGATAGAAAGAACTGTTACATCTTATTTCCCACTTATTTACCTTGTTGAAAACCAAGAATTACCTCTCTTGCGGCAAAAAAAAAAAAAAAAAAAAAAAAAAAAAAAAAAAAAGTTACAAATACCTCTAATTATTTTTTCATAAAATAATCACCTCCCTCTCATATATATTATAAACAATAGCAATGTAACTTTTTCCCATTATATAAATGAACAAGAATTATATCCTAGAAACAGATTATACGAAAATGGTTTTCAACTGCACGGAAAGGTTATTGCTGACTTCCATGAATTTGGAATCAAGTTCAGATACAAGATTATGATTGTGAATCAATGAATAATATCAATGGCATCATGAACAAACTACGGATCACAGTACATATCGCATCAGGTGAAGCACAGATTATTCTCAAACATATGAAAAACTCACCAAATTTTCCTCTCAGCTGTGCCTACACAACCTCCTCTAAAAGAGCTACCTACCTAAAACTGTTGGAAAAAAAAAACCCAGATCCCAAGAGCAATTGTGAAGAGCAACTATTTTTGGTTTATTCCTGTTTATAATAATATATTTTTCTGTTTATTAATAATTAAACGATGTTTAAAATATAACTGGGTGTATGCTCTGTATTGGCATGCAAGAAATGAAAAGATGCCACTTTTATTTTCTGGGAACACAAGTAGTAGACATTTCAAAACCATCTTTGATAGTTCCCACCAACAAAGACTTCTTTTACAAAATCTCCTATTTTATATTAACTTTGCTTTCTAAGTAATTTATGAAAATCCATAAAATGGAAAATGAATGTAAAGGTTACTAGGCTATCAGAAGAAAAAGTGACCTTTGATGCTGGAATTCACTGGAGATTTCCCCAACTCTGCATAGATGTATTACGCAGTGCTCTAGTCAATACATTTTAATACTAAACGTGTGGTTGTGGGGTTTTGTTGGTTTTGTTTTTTTTTTTTTTTTTTTTGCTTATTTTTTTTTGTTTTGTTGTCTGTGGGACTTTTGTTGTTGTTGTTGTTGTTGTTTTTTAAGGCACATATAGAATCATAGAATCATAAAATAGTTATGGCTGGAAAGGACCTTAAGATCATCTAGTTCCAATCCCCCTGCCAGGGGCAGGGACACCTCTCACTAAACCATGCCACCCAAGGCCATGTCCAACCCAGCCTTGAATACCGTCAGCAATGGAGCATTCACAACTTCCCTGGGCAACCCATTCCATATGAACATACTTATCCACAGAAAACCTTTATATCATTGTAAGACTACTGAAGTGAAAGACTTATGAACCGGACTACATACCATTTTCTAAAACAAAACTGAATTACGAAAAAGTTTAGCATTTTTAGTAAATATACCAAATACTTTCACAGCAAACATACTTAACTTGCTTCAGAAAAGAAACCAGGATTTTTCAGATTTTGCTGCAAACACAACATCCTCAAGTATTGAAGGAAAGAAGAATAGGATTTTGTTAACATATCACATCAAATACATACTTTGCTTGCTAAATTATTTTTTTTTTCTTTATGCAAGAACACAAAATTTAAGTAACTTTATCTGTTAGTTAGTTGAGGTTATTGGTCTTTTCCACAGCAGTTTATTTCCAGCAATTTCTCGTAGGAAAGAAAGAATATACACCTTTGTTTCTCCACTGCCCCCAGTCAAGCAGACAAGATGACTATGAAAACCTCTATATACTATATATACTTTATATATATATAAACTATATAATTAGGGATATCTAAGTAGCTATGTACTTTTGCTTCAAATCACAGTCTTGCAGGAATCCTTGGTGTTTTTATGAACAGCTCACTTTAGTAAATTTTGTAATGTGTCTTCTCACATCGCTCTAATGGCAGAACTATCTGAAGAACTTTCAAAATACATTTCCAGTTCTGACATATTACATAAATATGTACTGTATATAAACACATTCTATCGACAGTGGTATCACAGCAATCAAAATATGCCATATGAAATGCTAAGATAAAAACAGTATCAGTGCAGTTTCCTTTAAAAACACAGGTGATTCCTCCTAACATCCTGCCTCATTTATTCAAAGTCATAAATGGCAGAGTTCAATGCTTCAACCAAGATGAACCCTTACTGGTGAAAAACGGCAGAGCAGCTACCAAAGAGAGGACATCAGAACCCAGAAAGTAAACAGAAGCAATAGCACTCCACCGTGAGAAGAGAGGAAAATAGGTACAATCCGAACACTGGGCTTCAGCTTCTCAATTTGCAAACTTCCACCACATTTTCCAGAAGCATAGCTCCCTCTAAGACAAATTCAGGCTCATGAAAACCCCTGAGCTTTTTTTGGTTATCTTGTCCTTCCTTCTCAGCAATGGTCTTGAAATTGAAAGCTACTGAATAATAATCAAGCAGATTTATTTACTCAAAAACCTTTCTGACTTTCAATAGTTATGTTAAATTTATTAAAACAAAGCCAGTATGAATAGAAGTACAGGACAACTAAATAATTTAGGAAGAAAGACACTTCAAAATTTGTTCACTTATAAAAATTCAGGTGACCTACTTGTGGAAAATACAGTAAATAAAGGATCTAACTCGGGATATCAACTTGGTTCGTAAGAACCACCACTTCAGTTTTTTACTTGTGATTTTCAAAGTGTGAATGACCTTTTAAAAGGAGAATATGAAAACTATGAATGAAGTCACTCGAATAAAACTAATGCCAGTGCATCTTAAAGCACCAAGAATCCCTGACCTAATCTTTAATCTTCAACACAAAATGAACCTGATCTTTAACTTGCTACCTTGAATAATTCACACATTCTCCAAATTCTTTTTATGGAAAGAAAGTTTCCTCACAGGAATTATGCCAGCATATAAAAATTGGTGAACTCAATCATACAGTAATCAATTCCTTTCAAAATGCACTCAAAACATTCTTTAATCAACACATTAGGTCAATTTGTCCATACCAGAACTACATCAACCGAAATTAGCATTTTAGTACATTTCTGACTGTTATTTCCTGACTGATGTTTAAGATTAAAAATAAAACTCATTCAACCAAAGCTGTAACAACAGGAGTAACTAGCCTCAGGGTCATGGAAACTATCTGTTAGTTTGCTGATCGCTTTCACTATGCACTTTTGCGCACGTATCACTGAGTCTTGCCTGGTATTGAACATATGACAAGGTCCATTTGTTTTGCTCTGAGTGCTCTCTTCCTGTCCACCTTTTCTCAAGTCTCTGCCATTTTTCTTAGTTGCTTGGTGCAATCAAGTTTGCCATGCCTACACACAGCCTGTTACATTCACATTGCTTATGCTAAGATCATTAAACTGTTTTTTCTGCTAAAACTGATATATAGGAAAAATATCAAAGCTCTACCTTGGCTGTAGCATCATCCATTTTTCTAACACAGGTTGTAAAAAGACAAATAAATACCCAATAGTTGTTTGTGGATTTTTTGTTGGTTTGTTTGATTTTTTTTAAAACATGATCTCATTGTTCACTGGCTACTGAGTTGCTAGCTACCTTCCTGCTAAATTTTCTGCTGTTCTCTCAAGCTCTAAAGGAAACTATAGAAGACATTGTTAAATTTCCATAAGCACTGGCAGGATCAGAATTTCACCCATAGCATACGGATCACGTATACATATAGAACTACTGTGAGAAGCTGGCTGCCAGTGTTATGGTACACAATGGCCCCATTCACTACTCAGACTCATATTATTATGCTGTGATACTTACTTTGAAGCCAGAGAATTGAGGAACAGATAAAAGACAGCAGATAGGCAATTATAATGTCAAAGAGCTGATAAGAGTTTATTCTGTCTTGCTCTGAGCCTGAGTACTTTCTAGGAATGCAAAACAGGTGATGGTAGAAAGACAAAGGAAGTGTCATTGGTACAGAATGTCCCACTCAGAGTCAGACAACCCTCCTTCCACATAATTTTCTTGATCCTTGGGTTCCCTATCAGTTGACATCTATGCCTTCAGAGCCATCTAGCCAACATAATAGCGGCAGAATTTAGGCACTTAAATTCGATTGGGGCAATTTTGAAGATTTTACTGTGGATACAAGATCAGCCAAAAGTTTAAATTCCTGCCTCATTTTCAGATATGAATATACAAAACCAGGATTAATTTCTTCCATTAACTTGAGTAGCATGAAGTATATGCATGGAATAGTGACCTGAAGCTTTAAAGGGCAAAATGATCTGAGTGAAATCCTGGACAATACTGGAAGAAAAATCACAGTATATTTCAGTGGGGAGAAAACTTTTTTTTTTTTTTTTTTAATGTGTGCATTCATTTTGAAAGAAACAGAAAATCTATGGCACAGGATCCCAACAAATGACTTCCTCACAATTTCACATAACAGTTCTCTCTTCAGCCATAAACCCATCTACCTAGATAACCCTGCGATTGATCTTTTTTCTGTTCCCGTAAGGTCAAAAATACGCTGTAAAGTCCATATTCATTGCAATTTTAACTGTCTCTCTCCTGTCTACACAGATTTTTCACTAAGGAAATAAACACCCCCTTTGTGCGGCTGAAGAAACCACAAGCCTTCTTTTAGATTCCAAACCCAAAACATTGTGCTGAGCATTGCGCAACAACTTAATTCTAGGTCAGGGGTATTCCTGCAGATGGATGTTTTTCCTCTAGTTTCAGGCATCAGGCTGCAATCTTTTGTAATCCCAGCAGAGGGCAATATAATTAAGTAATTTTTAGCATGCTTTTCAAGGCAATTGCTGTTCAAGCTCCTCCAGCATGCCTCAGGTTTTGCTGTTGTTGTGGGTTTGGGCTCTCATACCAAATGTTTTAATATTCAAATCAATACTGATCCCAGAAGAGTTCATACTGCTTGTTTCTCTTTTACTGCCCAAAATGCACAAGTGCATTCTCAAAGTCTGACAACATCTCACTGGAAAATCAAGGCACAGCCCGATTCACTACCATTTTTCGTCCTCAGTCACACATTTGAATGCATATGCAGTTACAGTATGCCGTATATCCATAAGAAAATCTGCATGTTAATGCATAGTTTCAAAAAGTGTCTCAGAGGTACCTCTCTAAATGGATGAAAGGGCAAATTGGAAGCAAATCAATTGAAAGCACATGATAAATATTATTTCATTCATTCTATGGCTTTGCTATTCATACACATTTATCTGTGCAGGCTGACTCTCACATACATTTGAAATGAACCCTCACTTCCGAAGTACAAATGCAGGGAAACCCACACTGAGAACAGTAAAGCATTATTTTACAGTATGAAAGTTTATGGGTCACAAGAGATCATGCAGTGTTGCAAAGATTATCCCAGTGATAAGGCTCTGTGATTTTATTTATTGAAATCTAAATACCTTTAGACACTTATGAGTTCTTGGAAAGATAACCAAAGCTCTAAGACAAGAACAGAACAGCCACTTGGCAGATTTTACAAAAACTCTCACAATACAGCAAACTGTATTAGAGTTTCATAATTCATGAAGGCTCAATATCCTCTACTGAGCATTATAACCAGTCAAGATAACAGCAAGAACAGCTGGTAAGTCTGTCAGTGGGATTTCTCTCTCCTCGAGTGTAAAGAGAAAAAGTATGAAACAGCTGGAAAATATATTCAAAGTATGATTGGCACAGTGTCACAATAAAAGTGTCAGGTAAGCGGATTGCAAAACAGTAGCTTTATTTCTCATCTAATTTGTAACAAGACTCATATGTGGATGGAAATGGTAAACATAAAGTGATAATGCATTTCTCTGCATCTTTAGAGAGATGCAACAAATGCAAAAAGAGTGGTTTTGTGTTAAAAGGACTTCACTGCAGCGCTAAAAAGAATAAATGTTTGAGGCTTCTCATCTTTGCTTTCATGACAAATTATCTTTTGTTTAGTATCTTCAGTTCACTGTGTATAAAACGGCAACAGTACTTCCTGCATGTCTGTTGTGCAGCAAGAGATTGCAAGTTCTGCCCTGAGTCAAACGCTCACAATAAAAATACAAGCCTTGAGTGCGCATTCTGCAGAGAAAGAAATAGCTTATGACTTACTACTATATACATAAATATAAAACGTATATATAAAAACAGTACATAAAAATATACTCTTAACAAATACAATACAAAGCTCAGCTGCGTTTTCAATGGTATTGTATTGTAAACTATAATACATCAAGAAACCAATGTTTTTAGAACACAGAAAAACCCTTTGCACAAAATGTTGTAGATTTCTAGCAGACCACAAAAATCTGAGGGCGAATGTCTTTACTGGTACATCCCAGGATACATGACACCATGCAGGAAACTGCAAGCTCTGTTTCATTGCATTTCCAATTAATTTCCTCATCAGACTCAGAAGAAAGACTTGTAAAGAGGGAACTGACAACCCCTGCTTCTATTTCACCCCTTTTCAGGTCACAGAATCTAGCATCCACCTGCAACTGTAAAATTGGTCACAAAATCTAGCATCCACCTGCAACTGGAAAATTGCTTCTTTATTTTCTTGGAGATAGCTATTAGAGAAGCAAAAGTTTCTTCCAGGCTCCTTTTATCTGTCGTGTTCTGCTAGCTTTTGTTCACATGAAGAAGCTAGAAAGAACATCAGAGGTTCATAGCGGGGAAGAAAAAGAAATACTGTCTTCCTTGTATTTGAAGAGTGACTGACAGGAAGATAAAATTACCAAAATGCTTATCAGAGAACCTCTACGAGCAGTAGAAGTCATGGTGTCTGAGTTGAAGTTTTTGACATTTGAGAAACAGTGAAGCACATGAGGGAATAGTAACATTTCTATTCTTGCAGGTCTTTAAAAGGTGTAGCAGGTTAAATAAATATCTGACATTAAAAAAAACACCCAATGATTAAAATCATCCTGCTTTGGGACAGGAAGATGAACTTGATCATTAAAGATCCATCTATATTTCTCTGACTCCCATAGTTCTGTGTATTTCAGACGGATTCTTCTTTAGTCAGATGCTAACTGAATGAAAGCTTTTGGGTTTTTTCCTGTTGC
The DNA here is from genome assembly GCA_039720435.1 of Amazona ochrocephala. Lineage (NCBI taxonomy): Eukaryota > Metazoa > Chordata > Aves > Psittaciformes > Psittacidae > Amazona > Amazona ochrocephala. The sequence goes on from CM077879.1 coordinate 73,889,167, forward strand.
TGGGATTCTCAAGTCTTTTTCTTTCACACAGACAGATACCCTAGGATGTACAGGAACCAAGATCACAGCTTAGCCTGAATCAGAGCACAGTTTTAATGAACCCTTTGGAAACTCAGTATCCTTCAGACCACTAACCTTTTCAGATAAAATTGCCATCAGTCAGCAGAGTCTCACGTTTTTAAGGGTCATTTCTTTAGAAAATACAACTAATTATTTTTAGACAAAATACTTTAGATTTCAGTTGAGTTTAACCATTTTGTTTCTAAGATTTACTCTATGCTACTGGATGCAGCAAAGCTTCTGTTAGATTTGGTTGAATATACACAGGCTTCACACAGGGATGATTAATGGTTTCTGTTCACGTGGCATTGCCAAAACTCAACTTTCCTGTGCAGTGCAGCAGCAAAACGATGATATATTGCAAGGAGTTCAGAGTTCAGAGAACACCATCTAAATTAATTACTGGTTTGGAGGGACTGATTTATCAAGCAAACTTGCAATAATTAAATCTCTACAGCTTTGCCTAAACAAGACCTACTCCAGGAGGATAAAAGAATAATCAAACACATAAATATTTTAATGTCAATAAAGCGAACTCAATTAAAAAGTCAATATTTACATATCTTGACCACACCGTGGCATCACAGGTCATGACATTTGCTTAAACTGAGATCTAACTGCAGCCTAAAGGCTAGAATGATATAGACAAGGACTGAAAAAAAACATCAGCTTGGCATTAACAAAATGGTAGTATAGTTCTGATTCGTAGTAACCTGCAGCTGTTCAGAATTAATGGTCACACAGCAGTGCCCCATGCTTGCAGGAACATTGCAAAAAGCACTGGCTCCAACTGGATTTCAGAGGCAGTAAGAATGGAACTTTACCCTCCTCCTCAGAAAGCAGCAGGGTGTACACTCTGAAAAGCCATCCCATTTTCAGCATTTTAAAAAACACTTTGTATAACAAGGCAGAAAATTCACTGGCAATTCGATGTGGATAAGGAAAAAAAAAAACAAAAAAAAAAAAAAGAAAAGAAAAAATTCTTTCAAGCTGGATGCCAAAAAAAAACCCCCAAAAGCCCAAACCCAAAAGAGCTGAAAGACGTTCTTTTCTTCAGCTATAAAACACCGCTCCAAATTCAGACACATGAAAGACAGTGAGAACACTTTTGCTATCATTATATTCAGTGATTTACTTTCTTCCTTACAAGACGGCCCAGCCTGAAATAAAGTTTCACATATTCATCCTACAGGTTACTTCTTTTTACATATTAGCCGTAAAAGTGTCATATATTTGTACACTGAACAAAAACGACGTTACATCTGGTAACAATCATCAAATATATCTTTTTGGTATCATGGGAAATCATACATCAACATGCAAGATGTCCTGGGTTCAGCAGTAGCAGTCATTTTTCTCCTTCTTAGTAGCGGGTGCAGTGCTGTGTTTTGGACTTTCAGCCTGAGAACAGCGCTGATAACACCCATGTTTTTAGTTGCTGCTCAGTAATGTTTACTCTGACCAAGGACTTTCTGAGCATCATGCTCTGCCAGGGAGGAGGGGAAGCTGGGAGGAAGCAGAGACAGGACACCTGACCCAAAATAACCAAAGAGGTATTCCATACCACAGCACGTCACGTCCACTATATAAACTGGGGGCAGTTACTCGGAAGGGCTAGATCACTGCTCAGATCAGGCTGGGTATTGGTCGGCAGGTGGTGAGCAGTTGTATTCTCTTCCCTTGTTGTTTCCCTTATCATTATTATTATTGGTGGTAGCAGCAGTGGTTTGTGTTACACCTTAGTTACTGACCTGTTCTTATCTCACCCCATGGGAGCTACATTCTTTTGATTCTCCTCCCCATCCCTCCGGAAGCAGGGGGAAGAAGTGGGGGGAGTGAGAGAGAGACCGCGTGGTTCCAAGTTACGGCTGGGTTTAAACCATGACAGTCCTTTTTGGTGCCCAATGTGGGGCATGAAGGGTTGAGATAATGACAGATCTGACCAGAGTGTGTCTAATCGTATTTGTGATAACCATTTATTGTTTCAGATTAACGGTCACTCGTCACAATGCTGATTTATTTGCTCTCAAAGTTGTTGCTCTTGATCTCACAGTTTCAGCATGTCATACCTTACTTATAGCTGGTATTTGCTGTGTTAGTGTTTATCGTCTGGGGGCCTTGGGCTAAGGTTCTTGTTTCATTGTACTTTATGGTAATGACTTGTAATACAGTAGAATTATTGATCACGAAACTGATCTGGCTTGTTTTCCCAGTGTGGTCATCACCTCTATACTTTGGGAGGTATATAACAGAAGTGTATAGCAATTACACAGCTTTTTTTCCCCTCCTCGGGTGGTCAGCCTATGAAGGAGACATTCCCACACACCCTAGTGACAAGTACAGCAGCTACTCAAACTCTGACTACAACAGATAACATAGCTACTCCAACTCCAAGCACAGCAGCTACACCAACTCCAGCGACAAGTGCAGTAGCTACTCAAACTCTGACTGCAGCAGACAGCACAGCTACTCCAGCTTCAAGCACAGCAGCTACAGCAGCCTCAGTGACAAGCACAGCAGCATCATTTGAGAGTTCTGAGGGTTTTGAATGGCCTTTGGGTACCCTTGAGACCTGCCTACTGACTGTGATGGTGATCACCACGTTGGCACGCATACAGAGTGTGTTTTAGCCACGATCATTTCGTCTGATCTTGAAAGTTAAGCAGAGTCATGTGTATTGGTGGTAGCAGTAGTGGTTTGTGTTATACCTTAGTTACTAAATTGTTCTTATCTCAACCTGTGGGAGTTACATTCTTTTGATTCTTCTCCCCATCCCTCCAAGAGTTGAGGGGAGGAAAGGGGGGGAGTGAGAGAGCGGCTGCATGGTTCTGAGTTACCGGCTCATCTTAAACCATGACACAAGATAACTGAATGTTTACCTGATTTGCTGCTTCATTGCAAAAGGTATTTCTTTTCCCTTGTTCAGACACAGAATGTTTTTCACTCGCTCATTTAAGTCATCAAGAAAATATCTTTCTTTTTTTCATTCTCAAAATGGCCTAGGCCTTTAGTGATTCTGTTTCATCAAATTCATTTAATTTGGAGCAGTAGATTTTGTATAGTTGCTGTTTTAACTCATCATTGCATTTCATTTCCATATATTTTAATTTTAGAGAAGAATAATTTGATCATTCTTCCATGTTCTAACTAATTAATATAACTTGCTAAAGTTTAACAGTTTGTGGCTTTTTTGCCCAAAATTGTTCCTTTTGTAAAAAGGTCTATCCTTAGCGTTATAAAGCTACACGGTTTGAAGAAGGATTATTACTGAAGTTTTAGATAAGAGAATGCAATGCATTTTAAAATTCAGAGTTGCCAAATTCGGCTGAGCAATTACAGAGGTGTATGTTAGCATTAAAATATTCAAGTGTGAATGTTATATGAATTGAGAGCATAAAACCCAGCTGTGTAAAAGCAGTCTATCTGAGTGTCTGATAGGATCGTCCTTGTTTCAACATATCCCCCAGCTGCTGTGATTGAGTCTCACAAACTAGGTGTCTCTTGATTACTGCAGAATCTAGCACTGCATCTTCCCTTGGTGATGCTCGAGTATTTCCCTTGGCCCCTGTCCTGATGCCTGTTCATTAGAGGGGGTAACCCTGGCTCGCCCACTTGCCTGCTGCTTTCCTGACACTGCTGTTGATTCCTCAGATTTAAACAACTCCTTTCTTAAGTCTCAATTTTCTATTTCAAAGCATAACCCAAGAATGAGGTAGGAGAAGGAGACATAAAAGAGAAATTACACAGCTGAGTAGATTTCCACATTTGAGTATGTTATCTCTTTTTAGATAGTACAAAACCAAATGGTTAAGTAAAAATTAAAAAGACCTAAACCTGATTAGTGTCCCCAATACTGGAGTCTAATTCCTTTCTCTGTGTGGGCACAGCTGCTCCAGATCACAAAATTGGTCAGTTAGGCATAGGCTCATGTGAGGCATAGCCCTGTAAATACAAATTTTGCCAATCCTAGCAGATGGCCACAGGCTTTGTGATGCCCTGACCCAACTATAACCAGGTCCCAGGGCCAGGCCGGACTCGCCATGGCCCCAGCCAGATTCAACTGTGATAACAGCACATGACCATTGCCTCCCCTGGATTGCTGTTAATTGTTAACACATTACCTGGACAAATGATAAACTTTGAGTTCCATACATATACACACACACATATACATGGGTGTCACCTTTCGCTAAGAGCAAGAGTTTGAACGTTACAGAGCCTACAGTCATAAATATCAGTGGCTTTTATTCTTTTGCCCCTATGATCTTTAAAATGACTTATAACAAACACTTTTTAAATAGTATTCAACCCTTCTGAAAAAAATAAAGCTCTGTTTTCCACTCAAACAGTTTTGATGTTTCTAGTGAGCAGTTTATGCTATGAATTTCCCTTTTGCATCAATTATTCACTGGAATGAAAGAACTTACTGGAAGGAAAGAAAGAACCCACACCTCAGAGTATTTTTCCACCATCTGCTCTTTCATAGAGAAAGCTGTCAGATCACCTTCACTGAAGTACTGCATTGCACAGCAAAAGTGTCGTTCATTTTTTTTAGTCTTCACCTGAGATTAGAATGGGGAAATCACAGAGGGTTCATCTACAGATAACTCATCTCACGGGACTCCTCTAAGTGCATGCTTTTTCCTTTCTTTTACAAGTGCTGAAGAATAGCACATTTGCTGCAATCATTGCCCTTGTGACAATTACATGACCAAAGCTGATAATACCCTGTAAATAATATCAATAGTGCTTTGGCAGTTAATTCTTTTAAACACCCAAATCATGGAGAACTAGGCCACGACAAAGTGAAATTTGTTCAAAGATTAAGATTATAGTACGCTGCTCTTTTGACGTGCTTCAAAATGGACAGTTAATAAAGTATACTTCACAAAGGCAAGACAGAAAATATAAGGAAGAGCAACTGCTGACAGTATAAGACCATTCAGAATACCCAAGACAAGGCAATATTATATGAAACACTCTGAAACTATGTCATGGTATAAACTGGAGGAACAGCATTAAATAAAATGTAGAACAGAAAAGTATAAGGCAAGGAACACTTGCAGAACTATTTCATCCATTTAAACACATTACATTAGATTAAGTGATTGCTTATGGCATCTAGAACAAAATAATACCCTCATAAAAATTATTGAGTATTATCCACTGAGTACAAACAGGATTCCACTAAACAGTCAAATTCGTATCTGAATTATGATTCTGCAAAACTAAAGTAACCCTAATAACCCAAGTAATCCCAGTTACTGTGATTACATGCATATAATTGAGCAGTAACTAACCACAAGTATTTGATTAGCAATGCTATCTAATTGAATATATCTTCCAACACACAGCAAGTGTTGAAATATAAAATAAAATTATTCTGATGATACTGAGATTAGGGAATGATATGAATGCATTAGTTTAATTCCTTTCATCAGACAAATCCATTCATTACTATAACTGAAAAAGAATTGCATAGGATATGAATTTATTTTTGGTTTTAGCTGTTGTTTCCTGAATACTAGCAGCAAGGTTATTGCTACCGTTTAGATTGGATTTGAGGATGAAATTCTTTACTTTAAGGGTGGTGAGGCCCTGGAATGGGTTGCCCAGGGAAGTTGTGAATGCTTCATCCCTGGCGGTGTTCACGGTGGGGTTGGACATAGCCTTGAATGGCATGGTTTAGTGTGAGGTGTCCCTGCCCATGGCAGGGGGGTTGGAACTAGATGATCTTAAGGTCCTTTCCAACCCTAACTATTCTATGATTCTACATGTATTAGCTTGCATAACATAATCGATGGGGAAGACAGAAGAGGATGAGATCAAGGAAACCTTCCCACCCAAAAGATAAACTTCTCAGCTCCCCACAACCAACAGTCAAGCCTATTGTTCTGCTCTATTCAGTGTTGCTCATTTGATTGCCATTCTTCTTTTTTGTTATATGTTGGAGAACTGTAAGTGCATTCAGGACCTAATACATCACATTCCAGTAACTCAGTCGTGCAGCCATTTACCATTTCACAGACTGCGTTGGCATTAAAATTCCATTCTTATTTCTGTGACAGAGACTGTAACAAGAACAGGATTGGTAAACCAGGAAAATGTTATGATGGTGATTGTAATAGAGGAAGGAGAAGGGAAAAAATAATTTTCCCCTATTCTTGTATACTAAAGATTACACTTATGCTCCCTGACTGATATGCAAAGAAATCACTGATGTTGGTAAGAAGCAGAGATGTCTGAGAATAGTAATTTACAAAGACATCAGACTCCTCTTGAACATATACACATATGGAACCCAATTGAGTTTTAATTAGCATACTATATCAGAATTCATATACAGTCAAAGTGTTAGCAACGTTAAATTTTTTCCAATGCAAATTCAAAGTAAAGCATCATCTGTGAAACTGTTGCAATGCAGCAGAAACAAGTTGGGTATCTTTTTCCCCAGAGAAATTTTCTGCCTTAATGGAGAAGCACACATTAAAAGTTGGTTCACAGCATTCCAATATTCCTTGTAATATTGTAAGATTTATTAAAGATGATGTGGCATTTCTTACGCCTTTTGTTCCAACTTTAACAGAGATTATTTTCAGCCAAACAAGTAATTGAATATTATCACTATCTTGTGGCATTTCACCTGGACTAATGTATTGAGATGACATACTAACAAAAATCAGCTTCTAAGAGAATCAAAGAAAGATATATGACAGATAGCTTCATTATGAGTTTGACCAGATCACCTAGAAATGAGTTTTACCTCTGCTAATGAGCAATAAATGAGCATTTTTCATTGAATACGTCTGATTTCCTTATTGGCTCTTGCTCACTTTTTCAGTTTATAGAACATCATACGCTGCAATTCCTCACGTGAAACACATCAGTGAATCAAATCAAGCATGCCTGCATAAATGTCTTCTAATTTTAATAAACAGATCATAGACATCTGAATTACCAGCAAAGCAGCGTCATTATTTATAGTGAAGTCAGAAACATCCGTTCTCCAGTGGGTAATTAATGGTATGAGCATCACAGAGGCGTCAGCCGTGTATGAACTTCAAAAATGCAACTAGCCCTGCAAGTATTTACCACAGGCTGCGATCCTGATGAAATGTGAGACGTTCATAAACATTTAACAAAACACCAAATCCAGAAAACACCTTTTAAGTAAGTATTGTAGTCAGATTTCTTAGACTTCTCTTGATGGGTTCTTGAGAAAGCTTTGGAACAGCAGGAGTCATCGGAGAACCAAACTATCACATGGAGAAGATCATGATTTATCACTGATGTTTTGAACCCTACATTCTGAAGTAGGATGCCTACAGCATTGGTTTTGTGCATGGAACTAATTCATGCCACAGTTTAGCTGTTCTCCCTGTAAATGGAAGGAACTTGATCAAATACACTTTCATAGCACATCTCCATGACTCCACAGAAGCAGTTAGCATATCATCTAAAAAGGGGTTTGAGCTATCACCTACCTACCTACATGCTGATAGTCTTGCTCATGACTACTCAGATGATGGATATTAGTATAGCCTAAGGTCTAGCTACACCAAGACCCCACACATACAAGGGTCCCTTCCTCCTCTGTAGGAGGCATTGTATTTTCTACCAGTTTAAAGCTCGTTTAGAGATTTTCTACAGATCATAACTTTCCTAGTGGCTGCTTTGGCTCTCATTCTGTGATGCATGTTACTCATGCCTTGAGAAAAGAACCTCAGTATCTGACATATTCTCTAGTATTTATTATTGACAGGCAGATATTGAAAAGGTACATGTTTTAATCTAAAGGAACATGTTAGAACAACTCTCTTAGAGATGATCTAACCTTCTTAGATCATGTTAACTGATGTGGACTATTATCTGGGATCTCAGAAAGAGGGAAAAAAACAGTTTCTTGTTGCAACTCACCTTTTCTAACAATAGAAGCATTGTACACTACATAAATAGATAACCCTCTACTCAATACAGTCTAATATGTTTAATCACTAGTCCTAGAGTTTATGAATTCCTGCAATGAACATAATTTGATATTATAAGCTAAAACTCATCATATTCTTTTTAATAGCAATCTTAACCTTTAAGACCAGAACCATAATTTTTAATTATTTTTACTTTGTATTTCAGTAACTCATATAGATATTGTCAAGGTCAGGACACAAACAAGATACTGCATAAGTGGGTCTGTAAGTAGATCCTACATACAATCACTAAAATAAACTGAAATCTGGGAATAATTTTGAGTAGTTCTCAGGTGGCAATGCAAGATTAGTTAACAACACTACAGACAAAATACCTGAAAAAACATTAGGACACAGTTGTTAAAAAAAAGTCTGGGTTTTTTTTTTTTTTTGCATTAATGCTATCTTACTACATCAGTGTCACAGATTGGAAGGAGATTTTTTTGCTAAAATCTACATAATCCATCAGATATCACTTAAAGCTACAAAATCTCTTATACAGACTACTTGCACCATTGCTTTTTTCAGAGCCACAATTCATAATCCTTCTTGCCACAACAGCTCAAATACAGTGGCTTTCAAAACATAAACTCTGAATAATCATGAGACTTTTTTGGCCTTCAGTCCCCTCTCCACAAAACTGCCCAGAGCAATTAATCATGAATGAGGCACTCGTAACAACTGTGAGAGAGAACAGAATGGACTTGACCAAGAAGGTGGCCTTATTTTAGCAATTACAGCAATACAGCATCAGGGAAACTGAAGCTGTTCTAAATTATATTTAAGATAGATTATCATATTATAACCTTCCTTTTCTCTTCCTTTTTCCTTCCTTAGATATATTCGCTAGAGCTTTTGCCAAAGCCTAGACAGGGAGTATGTAATATTTCATTTCAATATCTACTATAAAATGAACATATTTTTGATTATACATTATGATCTGTTATGTGTACAACATGAAAGTCTTTTAGGATATATTTTCCCTCTCCTGAAGTTAATATTACCTCTCTTAACCTTAGTGAAGTCATATGCATGTATCTGAGAGTAAATCAGAACATATGACTTTGGAAGCTCTGTAATTAGAAAATTACAGTATTTTTAAAACCCAGAGGCACCATAATTAATTACTGTTCTGTATATCTTTGAAAGTTTTATTAAGTTTTTGGTTAGAAGTGAAGAAAAGTCCTTTTTTTTTTTTGCCACTTCAAAGCTTTGAGAGGGTATCTTAACTTTTAAATTAATTAGTTATCTCACCCAGGAATTACAACTTTTTTTTAGGGCAAGCATATTTTATGTAGAAGTATAATAAAAGTAATGTTGTACCTTGCACAATTCAGTGCACATGGTGAGGTAAGGGGTGGGGACAAGACATCTGAATTACAGTATTTCTGGCATTGAAGATCAGTAATACTTTGCAGTGCTGTCTTGTTCTGAAATAGTATTTTCATGATACAGTGCCAGTGAAGTTAACAACTGCCTTATTATACCTGTTTGATTTTTGTTGTATTTGTCATTACCCTGTCACTTTCACACATTTATAAGAAAACATTAGCCTAGCAGAAGTCATCCTGAAATCTGAACTGTAATGAAACAAGAAGCAAGGAGAAAACTAAATGAATGTCAGAAAGTAGGCTTCTTACCCTTCTCTGTATGGAGTTATTCTATTCTAATGGCTTTCATTAACAAGACAACTTTTCATTGAATGGAACAAACAATAGACTGATGAAGACAGATCATCAGAAAACTTCTGTATCTCTACAAATGCTGTTTCACACTAGTCTGCCAGTTTTATGCTCTGTGATTATTGAAATTAAAAAAAAATAAAAATATGATGAACACTTACAAATTTTGTGAATGAGTTAAGAAGTTGAAACACTTAAGAAGCCAGACATCCATAATCATAATATTGTAGGTAGTGCTTTGGAACTGTGAAGAACTGCAGCATCCTGCCACATCTACTGACAGGGTAATGGAGAGGATAGAATAAGACAATTCATATATTACCACTACAGCTTGTCTCCAGTACAAGGTTCACTAAACTGGAATGTATTATTTATGCTATTTTTGTAGATTATGGGTCAGTGCTTTCCAATCATATTACAAGACATTTAGAGAGATGCATGATACACTCAGAAAAGAAATAAAGCTGTCAGAGTCATTGCTTCTAAAGCTTTTTGACCAATACCAGACATGGAGATTGCAAACACCACTCCTTTATATATAATTTCTTTTTTTATTATGCTGCACAATCAAATAAACACAGGCTTTGCTGCTTCTCAAGGGAGTTAGAAAATTGAAACACCAGAAATTTAAATTGGAAGTCTTTTAGGTCTACATTGGCATTTTATTATAATAATCACCTCACTGTATCTTAATATGTCACCACAAGGGACAATTTTTCACCTACTACCCCACCTGCACTATTTTAACAGAAGTCTCCCTTTTACATGCTTTACACTCCTAGCCTTGTACATTCACATCACAAGTATATGTTAATGCATTCAAGAGATTATCCAGACTACCATTCCACCCTGCAAAAGTATTAGAGAGTTGCTGTCCTTATTTGTCTGCACTTTATCTGTACCTCTTCTAACACATATTCAGGGTTAATGTTGACAGCTTTGGGGAATGCAATTGGTACTTAACGAACTGTGCAAATCTCATAATAATGCAAGCAGATTGCCCTTGTTTACGTAGACAGAAATTTTAATTTTGCATTAAATAGGGAATAAACCTCAAGTTTTAAGTTTCCAATAAAAATATAGAACGTAATTAACTGCATCCAAAACACCAGAAAAATTCTTTTTCCTAGCTTTCTTTGATGGAGTGTGTGTGTGTGAGTGATTATCCGTTGAAATGGGAAGATACAACTTTTTCTAACAGTGTGAAGCTATTAGAAATATGATGTCACTTCTTTCCAAGATTGCTTTTCTAGAACCTTCTGGTTTCATATTTTTGCACCATTTTGACCTTACGTTCTTATTTGCATACATTTTTCTGTGGCATAGATAAAGCTGGCCTCTTTCCTGTACGAAGCCTCAATGAGTTAGCTCACAGTGAACAGGATTTAGTCTTTTCATCGTCTTTGAGCATATGAATTCTATGTAGGACTACGAATGGTAAGGAGAAAATCTTTTCCCTCTGCAGGATCTTCTGTTATCAGTTATAATTTACACAAATGCTCCAATAAAGGTTATAATTTTCTTCACATATCCAGAAACACTGTTCTTAAGTAATCTCATACAAACGGCACTGTCAAACTGCAAGCACACAACACCATATTGTTCTTGCAAAGGTTGTATGGACTTTACCAGCTGCGCTGGAAGCTGTACTGCCAGAACCCAAAAGTTCAAGGAACACAGCTCTGTCTTTCTCACAGAACACATACACTGCTGATTGTGCAAAAGGAGTTTGCAAGTGTTGGGAACTACAGCTGCTTTTCTCAAAGAAGCTGCAAGCTCCTCCAGAGATATTTCACATAGGTTAAGATTTCACAAACAAGCACTGAGATACAGAGATAAAAACCCTAAGAAAACATGCGCAAATTTTACAGATTTTGCTCTATTGATGAAAGCTCCTCATCAACAAATACACCTTAAGTGTAAGAAACTGCCCCTGCAAAAAGGTGTTTATTGCTGCAAAAATGTTTTATATAGGCAAATTTACCTTTTCTGATGCAGAGCCACTTTGTTGGAAGATTCCCAGTTGGCCATAATCTCTTCTAGCCTCCAATTACCTATGTGAAGAAGAGTACAAAGAAAATGAGTAGATGGTGGAAGAAAAGCTTGTTAGTTAATGAGCTTAACTTCCAGAAATGAATATCATAACCTCTCTGCCAATAATTTCAAGCATGTTAGGCATTTTTTTCAAGGCAAGGCATGAAAAAGAACAATTACATACAGTTATTCAAATTGTGTCTAGTACTAATTGCAGCTGGAAGCACAAATGGGACAAGTGTTATTTCAGAAAATGCTGCAGGGCAAAACAGTGGGATATTCAGAAAAACACATAGAGGAAGATGACTTTATATGTTTCCTGCTTTAAGCCGTGCATAACAATAACATTAACGTATTTCTTCTGTAGAAGAGATGAACCAGGATGGTCATACGAACAGCCTGCTGCCATCAACTCATTAAATAATCCAGATATTTTCCCATTATTATGGGCATTATTTCAGTATCTACTTTGCATACTGGTTTTGGTTAGAGATAAACATCCTACATGTTTATAGGCTTTAGAAAGAGCCAGACAATATCTTCAGGTGGTTCTAAAGAATACACAGCATCTCAATCAACTGCATTTTACTCCAAGCATACTAAGTAAATATAAAAAATTATCTAAAAGACAGAGAGATACAAGCTCTTCTTCTGAGAATGAAGGTTTTGCTTGACAAGAAAAAAAGAAACTTCAAATACTTACTACTTTAGCTTCTCTGTAGGTTATTGGTTTATAAGAAAATTTACCCACAAGGTATTTTTGATGAGCTACTCAAAAGATTTTTGTGCAAGAAAAGTTTAATACAAAGGCAATTTGTCTTAGCAATTTACATCTGTTTTCTATATACTCAGGCTGAATTCACTTAAATATTTATTCAGCTTTTATGTTTCCTTTTGGCTAGAAATAAAGTGGGTTAAACTTATCTAAAATGCAACTTTACTCAAAATATGTATGTAAACTGTATGCAAATTTCTTGTTCCAATATCTCTTCACAACAGTTCCCCAACTTAAGAGTTAAACACTGTGAGGAATCACATAAAAATAAATCGGGGGAAAAAAAAAACAAAAAAAAAAACAAACAAAAAAAAAAAACCAAAAAAAAAAAAAAAAAAAAGGAATGGAGACAGAAGGAGAACTGCAATAGGAAAATCAGCCCAGAAGAGACATTCCTTGTTCCCAGGATGCTGTTCAGCTGATTTTCAAAGAAAACACTTAAATTTTTTAACATTAATGCCGATGTACAAATTGTACCATCTGGAATAAAAGCAGTAAGTTTATCAGCCATGGCTGCGACAGCATTTTATCATATGCCATATGGAAACGGCTATTCAAACCTCATACAGTGAAACACCTGATACTTCAGCCATTCTGTATTCCATAAAATACAGGTGTTTTAGCACATTTAGAATGTACTTTATGTCCAGTAATGCACACATATATTTACAATTCAGTGAGAGGTCAAAGGGGAATGTGGTCTATGTAGCACCTAAAGCAGCAGCTGAAATCCAAAGCATTCACAAGTATTATGTAGCACGCTCTTGTAAACATTCTATTTTTCCCTTATAGAAATGTCATGAAATTTTGATAAGAAACAGAAGAATCTGTATTTGTTCTGAGCTCTCGCTATAAGCAAAATACGAAATGCAAAAGTACTGCAGTAACTTGATGCACTTCAATTTAAGAAACTTGTATTCCATTAATATGCAGCAATATTTTAAGAAAATGTAATGTAGATAATATTCAACTACTATTATTATTAAAAAAGGTTCTTGGTTCATACCCCAAACTCTGTCACCATGATTCTGTGCTAAGACTTCCTCATGCATTGGCCCCAAATGAAATCATTGCTTACTGCAGGATCATGGACAATCATATACAGACACAGGTCCATAAAATTCGCTTCCCAAAGTACATTAATCACATTTTAACTAGTACTAGAGCACCAAGGACACAAAAAAGATGTGACTTTATTTTTTCCCCCCACTATATTGGTTGTAACACAAAGAAAGTAAAAATAAGTATATGATCAACAGAGAAACACTCTTATCCTGTATTTTGCCATATAACATTGAGACAATTCAATGTCTTGGTATTCCTCTCAATAGACTGAGTCTTACCAAGATCAGTTGGTGAAGATACCACACAGCATTTCAGAAAACTACAGGAGACAGCTAAACTTTTTTCTGCTTTAAGCTAAGAACAACTCAGGAGTCTGATCAAGGTCCTATACCTGGGCTGGAGCAATCCCGGGCACAGCTACAGATTGGGCAGAGAAGAGAGCAGCCCTGCAGAGAAGGACTTGGGGGGGCTGGTCGATGAGAAACTTACCACGAGACAGCGTCAGTGTGCGCTTGCAGCCCAGAAAACCACCCGTGTCCTGGGCTGCATCAACAGAAGTGTGACCAGCAGGTCGAGGGAGGTGATCCTGCCCCTCTACTCTTGCTCTCGTGAGACCTCACTTGGAGTATTCTGTACACTTCTCATGTCCTCAACACAAAAAGAACACAGAGCTGTTGAAGCAAGTCCAGAGGAGGGCCACGAACATGATCAGGGGACTGGAGCACCTTCTGAATGAAGACAGGCTAAGAAAGTCGGAGCTTTTCAGCCTGGAGAAGAGAAGGCTGCATGGGGACCTCATAGCAGCCTTCCAGTGTCTGAAGGGGGTCTATAAGGATGCTGGGGAGGGACTCTTCATTAGGGACTGTGGTGAGAGGACAAGGGGTAACGGGTTCAAACTTAAACGGAAGCTTAGACTGGATATAAGGAGGAAGTTCTTTACTGTAAGGGTGGTGAGACACTGGAATGGGTTGCCCAAGGAAGCTGTGAATCTAACACATCCCTGAACACATCCCTGAACACATCCCTGGCAGTGTTCAAGATGAGGCTGGACAGAGACTCGGTTTAGTGTGAGGTGTCCCTGCCCATGGCAGGGGGATTGGAACTAGATGATCTTAAGGTCCTTTCCAACCCTAACTATTCTATGATTCTATGATTCTATGACCAGTATGAACAGAAAAACTTCGTCTATGTATGTTTTGAAAAAAGGCTACTTCAGATGTGAAAGGGATCTTCTGCACATACACAAAAAGATAGCAAGCCCACAGCAATAGAAGAATATTTCTGAAACCATTATTTGTTAAACGGTAAAATAAATTTTAAGCAAAATTACCAGGTTCTAAAAATTAAGAAAACCTCCAAATTATGATGATGCATTAAGCCTTGTGTATATGCTCAATAATTTAATTATGATAGATTTAAAGATTTCCTAAGACTAAAACAAAACAAAAGTCACACAGATAAATTGCCAGCAGGTCAACATGTAAAAATATACTTAGAATTTATAATATAGCCCCGTTCAGCTTCAAGTTTTCCCAAGGGAATTTGTTGAAATTTTGCAGCTTGAAGACAAGATAATTTCCATGCATGCATACTGTGAAATCTTCAGAGATAAGGTACTGGGTTTGCTTTAAGCTTTACTTTGTGTTTTGGAATTTAAAAGACAAGAAATAATTTGTCTTTAAAGCTCAGCAACCCATAAACCTGAACGGCCTAATGTTTGTCATGTTAAGTAGAAAAAATCTCCAGTTTTCAATATAATTTGAAAAAATAGTTGATCAGCAGGATTAGTTTTATATTCAATATTATTTTAGGAAACCAATAAAGTTCAATTAACATTCTTAAACTGTGCCAGGTGGAAATGGCAACATTACTGAGGTATAATCAAGATACATGGATTAATAAAAAGCCAACAGGTTTATTTTTTATTTTACTTATTTTATTTTACTTTATTTTTGTTTGATTTCTTAACAAAGAACTTTGTTTTAATCATTTATCCTCTGGATTTTCTCAAATCTAGAAAATTTGGATGTCATAAAAATTGGAAATAAAATTAATATCTGTATACTGGATTCTTTCAGTAAATAGAAACAACCAGAAATGGGCCATCTGATCCTATATTTTTAGTTTCATGAACTCCTTGGTGTTTCATTTGAGTAGCATGCAGCTGGAAATATTCTTAAGTCTAACACATGCCTTGCCATTATAAACAGTGACTACTACTACAGTGCATTTGACACTGGGCGCAAGATTGGAAACTTCTTAAAATCGAAAAAAAAGGTGACTGTATGCAAGCAGATCAGGTATTCCAGAGAAAAGAGTACTAGGGAGTATAAGAACATCATCTGAGGTAAATAGAGGACTAGCAACATTTGCATACATAGACATGTTAGGAATCGCTCATTTGACAAGAAACTGATTATCACGAAGAAGGAAATGAAATGAAATGAAATTAAATTAAACCTAGGGCTGATCATTGAAATACTTCAATTATGTGATAAAAATACTCCTGAAAAGCATACCTGTAATGAAACACTTTGAATAGATATAGATAGATAGATAGATAGATAGATAGATAGATAGATAGATAGATAGATAGATAGATAGAAGAAAAGATTAGAGCCTGAATAAGAAATTCTATTTGACCATTTGTTTAATATTAGATAACACCAAAGGATCAAAGATTCCGGAAGTTTTTAATGTGATTATAAAAAATCTGCCTTAAATGCCACTGAAAAAAAAGCCAATTTCAAGCTCTCCATCCATACCTGATTGCTAAAGGCTCTCCATCCATACCTGATTGCTAAAGGGTCTGCAGACATGCAAAAGCTCTATCTGTGTGCTTACATATTAATATGAGTATCTAAATAAAACATTTGCAGGCTGCTCAGAAGCTAACGTTTGGTATTTAGATCACCAGACCTAATCTGGAAAAAAAGAATACATATGCATAAATCAGATACATAAATAAAAATACTAAATTTTATTAAATACAATGATAAATCCCTACAAATTTCTAATAGAGTTATCAATTTCATCTCTGAAGAGATGATAACACATTCACGGCATTTGAAATACAACTGACCACGCACTCAGGTAACCCAAATAAACCTCATCAAGCCGCTCTATTGAATTTTTCTCCTCTTCAGATAAGGCTTGCTTCAGGGACTTCGTTCCATGTAATTAAAAATTATTGGGCACTATTATACTATATTCATCTGGTTACCAACCGGCAGTTCCAGATACCTGGGAATGATCAATGCCACAGTTTCGATAAAATCCTGAAGTTCCGTATTCTTCTTAACTAGAACTGGATGCTGTTCACCTCTATCTGCCTTACTGGTCCAAATCTGATGACAACAGCATTACTTAGAATTTCATCCCTGCAATGCTTACTCATGCTAATGAAGCCAAGAACAGATGATATTTCTTAACTCAGGCTAGTGACCTAACACATGCCTTTGCTTCTTCTGACCCATAGGTTGGCTTACTAAAGTGAATGAAACAACTGGAGGTATCTACTAAGTTTTATTTCTCTCAGGCATTTTGTAGCAGCAGACCAATAAGCCTTTTATATAGCTGCATTTAATACCTGCACTATTTGTGAGATATACTGCTTTTATAATGAGTAGAATGCAATTATCAGTCAATACAACATCTGAAACTGAAAAATTCAGGGTCCAGGAATTAATCCAGACATAATTTTACACCTAGATCTAAGCAGATTGCTGAATTTAACTATGAAATTAAATTAACTAACTTCACTTTACATACAGTTTTGTCTGCCAACTACAAATTTCTTATTTGAGTTTTGTCCATATTCATAAAATGTCCACAGAGCTTCTTGACTTCTAGTATCAAAATACAACCTCCATGGGAATTGAGACGACACTGTAACAGGTACTGCCTTGATTAGCTGCGATTTTCATATGTGCCTTTAGTCTAACTTTAGGAAAGACTGTTTTTTCCATTCAGTGCAGACAGGCTTCAGTATGAATAAGCTACCTCATCCAATTATCTTCTAATAGTACAGAACAGTATATTCTATTTCCTCCATTACTTAAAACTTCTTCTGCTGGGCACTGTCTTTTACTTACAAGAATGTAACAGCTTTAAAAGGAGGAACTTTTACCTGTAAAAGCATAGTGGCATCACTGAAGAGGTGGAGCTCAGCCCTCCTTTCAGATCCACTGTGCAGGTCATACAGTGAGCACTCAAGATAACAAAGGAGCTGAAGCTTCACCTGTTTCAACAGATATATTGATCATAGAATCACAGAATAGTTAGGGTTGGAAAGGACATTAACATCATCTAGCTCCAACCCCCCTGCCATGGGCAGGGACACCTCCCACCAAACCATGCCACCCAAGGCTATGTCCAACCCCACCTTGTACACTGCCATTGATGGAGCATTCACAACTTCCCTGGGCAACCCATTCCAGGGCCTCACCACCCTTACAGTAAACAATTTCTTCCTCAGATCCAATCTAAACTTTCCCTTTTTGAGTATGAACCCGTTACGCCTTGTCCTATCACTACAGTCCCTCATGAAGAGTCCCTCCCCAGCATCCCCAGAGGCCCCCTGAAGATACTGGAAAGTTGCTATGAGGTCTCCACGCAGCCTTCTCTTCTCCAGGCTGAACAGCCCCAATTTGCTCAGCCTATCTTCATACGGGAGGTGCTCCAGTCCCCTGATCATCCTCGTGGCCCTCCTCTGGACTTGCTCCAACAGTTCCATGTCCTTTTTATGTTGAGGACTCCAGAATTGCACACAGTACTCCAAGTGAGGTCTCACAATGATGAAATAAGATTCATCTGAGCATACTTTAAAATTGTAGGTCCTGTACACTCCTCAAAAGAAACCTGGAAGGCTTCTCAGAGCGCTACATAACATTTTTAAATTACAGCACATAGTGCTTGGTCCGTAAAAATCTTCTAAGGGATTCACTGCTAAGTTATGTAATCCCCTTAGCTATGCAGCATAATTATTTCTTTTTACTTTGTAAATTAATACTATTTCTGCCAAATTCCCTTGGGGGAAAAAAAAAAAAAAAAAAAAAAACACCAAACCCAACAACAAACAAACCAAAACAAACACAGAAAATACACACACACAAACAAAGAACAAAAAAAATCCACCCAGGAGGTTTCACAGATATTGGCAAATTAAAACTAGAATGATTTTTTCCCCCAGATTCATCTGCCACTATGTATCTTGTCATGAGGAAGGGTCTGAAGGAGACAACAAAAGGGATTGGGAAAAGCAAAGTAAGTAAATAAGTATCAAAACAATTACAGCCTATAAGAAATATGTTTTTTCTTTTTTTGCAGGAGAGCTATTTGAATTGTAATGAGCTTTCTGTACAGTTATTTTTAACTAAAGGTAGCATGCCTGTTTCTTCTAAATGCGCTGAGGCTAACACCTAAATTAAGGATTAGCTGAAACTTTTAGTGAGCTACTAAGCATTTGTTGTGGTTTAGGCCCCTCAAGCAGTTCACTCACTCACTACCCCCTCTTTCTTCCCCCCAGCTCCTGGGAAGGAGAATCAAAAGAATGCAACCCCCACAGGTTGAGATAAGAACGGTTTAGTACCTAAGGTATAACACAAATCACATGACATGCTGTGGTATGGAATATCTCTTTGGTCAGTTTGGGTCAGGTGTCCTATCTCTGTTTCCTCCTGGCTTCCCCTCCTCTCTGGCAGAACATGAGGCTCAGAAAGTCCCTGTCAGACCAAAACATTACCAAGCAGTAACCAAAACATCGGTGTTATCAGCACTGTTCCCAGGCCGAAAGTCAAAAACACAGCACTGCACCAGCTACTAAGAAGGAGAAAAATGACTGCTACTACTGAACCCATGACAGCACTGGAGATCTTTAATACATTTCACAAGTTCTGGTGCCTTACTAGGTTAAGCCTATGCAGGAATTAGCCATTATATAGGTGTCAAATCACAGCACAACAGGCTGCGCCTGTTCTGCCTAACCACTAGATTTTGCATGAGTTAGCATTTTCTTAGTGGTCCACAGCATTTAGAATTTAAGATATCAGAAGAACAGCAGAACACAGAACCCTACTTAGCTCCACACACAGCATAAAAGAAAACAGCAAGAAAACAGAATCATAGAAGTTAGGGTTGTAAAGGGCCTTCAGATCATTTATTTCCAACCCCCCTGCCATGGGCAGGGAAAATAAGTTTTATTGAGTCTACCATCATCAGAAGTGTGTGCTTACAACATAAAGTATTGTTCTGTGCATATGCATGTATACCTTTTGTACCTGCCAGTACAATAACTAGGGTCATAAAAGCAACTATTTTAATACAGCATCCTTCACAATGGCTAATACACAATCTGTCACTACATGCTTTATTTGTAAAGCTAATGTTGGCCAGAACCCTAGCAGTATCACTTGCTTATTTGGAAAGTGCAATATGATTTTTCAATTATATGCTAATTCTCCAACTTTTCTTCTCAAGAAGATCTTCCCCAAAAATATAAAACTTCTCAATAAACCAGCGCAAGGTGACAGTGCGATTATGACAGTGACTCAAGCCTCTGCTTCTGTTTTGCTCTGTTTCCATGTGGGAAATTACCATAACCTCATAAAATAGTTTGGGTTGAAAGAGGCTTTTAAAGGCCATCTAGACCAACCCCCCTCCAATGTGCAGGGACAGAGAATCATGGAATAGAATCATAGAATAGTTAGGGTTGGAAAGGACCTCAAGATCATCGAGTTCCAACCCCCCTGCCATGGGCAGGGACACCTCCCACTAAACCATGCCATCCAAGGCTATGTCTAACCCCACCTTGAACAAAGCCAGGGATGAAGCATCCAGAACCTCCCTGGGCAACCCATTCCAGGGCCTCACCACCCTTACAATAAAGAATTTCTTCCTCAGATCCAATCAAAACTTCCCCTGTTTAAGTTGGAACCCATTACCCCTTGTCCTCTCACTACAGTCCCTAATGAAGAGTCCCTCCCCAGCATCCCTAGAGGCCCCCTGAAGATACTGGAAAGTTGCTATGAGGTCTCCATGCAGCCTTCTCTTCTCCAGGCTGAACAGCCCCAATTTGCTCAGCCTATCTTCATACGGGAGGTGCTCCAGTCCCCTGATCATCCTCGTGGCCCTCCTCTGCACTTGTTCTAACACTTCCATGTCCTTTTTATGTTGAGGACACCAGAATTGCACACAATACTCCAAGTGAGGTCTCACAAGAACAGAGTAGAGGGGCAGGATCACCTCCCTCAACCTGCTGGTCATACTCCTTTTGATGCAGCCCACGATACGGTTGGCTTTCTGGGCTGCAGGCGCACACTGCCGGCTCATGTTCATTTTTTCATCAACCCACACCCCCAAGTCCTTCTCCGCAGGGCTGCTCTCAATCTCCTCCCTGCCCAATCTGTAGCTGTGCCTGGCATTGCTCCGACCCAGGTGGAGGACCTTGCACTTGGCATGGTTAAACTTCATCAGGTTGGCATCAGCCCACCTCACAAGCGTGTCAAGGTCCCTCTGGATGGCATTCCTTCCCTCCAATGTATCAACCGAACCACACAGCTTGGTGTCATCGGCAAACTTCCTGAGGGCACACTCAATCCCACTGTCCATATCACCCACAAACATGTTGAACAAGACCGGTCCCAACACCGATCCCTGGGGGACACCACTCGTTACTGGTCTCCAGCTGGACATTGAGCCACTGAGCACTACTCTTTGCGTGCGGCCATCCAGCCAGTTCTTTATCCACAGAGTGGTCCACCTATCAAATTGATGTCTCTCCAACTTAGAGACAAGGATGTCATGGGAGACAGTGTCAAAGGATTTGCACAAGTCCAGGTAGATGACATCAACTGCTCTGCCCCTGTCCATCAGTTCCGTGGCCCCTTCATAGAAGGCCACCAGATTTGGTCAGGCAGGATTTCCCCTTAGTGAAGCCATGCTGAGTGTCCCCAAGCACCTTGTTGGTTTTCATGTGCCTCAGCATGCCTTCCAGGAGAATCCACTCCAAGATTTTGCCAGGCACAGAGGTGAGACTGACTGGTCTGTAATTCCCTGGCTCATCCATTTTCCCCTTCTTAAAAATGGGGGTTATATTTCCCTTTTTCCAGTCATCAGGAACTTCACCTGACTGCCATGATTTTTCAAATATGATGGACAGTGGCTTAGCAACTTCATTTGCCAGCTCCTTCAGGACCCTTGGATGGATTTCATCCGGTCCCATGGGCTTGTATACATTCAGGTTCCTAAGGTGGTCCCGAACAAGATCCTCCCCCACAGTGGGCCCAGGGTCCCCACCTTCACCGTCCCCGCGTCTGCCTTCCAAGACTTGGGTGGTGTGCTCAGAGCATTTGCCGGTGAAGACTGAGGCAAAGAAGTCATTAAGAACCTCAGCCTTCTCCAAATCCAGGGTAGCCAGTTCTCCCGATAGCTTCTGGAGAGGGCCCACCTTGTCCCTAACCTGTCTTTTATTTGCAATGTACCTATAAAATCCCTTCCTGTTATTCTTAACATCCCTAGCCAGGTTTAATTCTAAGTGGGCCTTAGCTTTCCTAACCTGGTCCCTAGCTTCCCAGACAACATCCCTGTATCCTTCCCAGGCCGCCTGACCTTGTTTCCACATTTTATAAGCCTCTTGTTTCCTTCGAATTTTGCTCAGCAGGTCCCTATCCATCCAAGGAGGTCTCCTGGCCCTCCTGTTAAACTTCCTTCTGGTTGGGATGCATCGCTCCTGAGCTTGCAGCAGGTGAGCCTTGAATAGCAACCAACAGTCTTGGGCCCCCCTGCCCTCTAGGGCTGTATCCCATGGAACCTTACTGAGCAGGTTCCTGAAGAGGCCAAAGTCTGCTCTCTTGAAGTCCAGGGCAGTGAGCTTGCTGCACGCTCTTCTCACTGTCCTGAGGATCTCAAACTCGACCATCTCATGATCGCTGCAATCAAGGGTGCCCTGGAGCGTCACATTCCCAACCAGCCCTTCCCTGTTGGTGAGAACGAGGTCAAGCATGGCATCTCTCCTTGTTGGCTCCTCTATTACTTGCAGAAGGAAGTTGTCTTCCACATAATCGAGGAACCTTCTGGATTGCTTGTGCTGGGCCGTACCATCCCTCCAACAGATATCAGGGTGGTTGAAGTCTCCCATGAGAACAAGGGCCTGCAAGCGTGAGGCTGCTCCTATCTGCCTATGGAGCGCTTCGTCCAGCAAGTCCCCTTGGTCAGGCGGTCTGTAACAGATCCCCACAGTAATGTCACTCATCACTGTTCTCCCTTTAACCCTGACCCACAAACTCTGTCGACTGCTCACCTGTCCCCAGACAGAGTTCCAGACTCTCTAGCCTATCCCTAACATAAATAGCAACTCCCCCTCCCCGTCTGCCAGGCCTGTCTTTCCTGAAGAGCCGGTAACCTTCCATTCCAACACACCAGTCATAGGAGCTATCCCACCATGTTTCTGTGATGCCTATGATATCATACCCCCGTAGATGTGCACACATCTCTAATTCCTCTTGTTTGTTCCCCATACTACGGGCATTTGTGTAGAGGCATTTGAGCCGAGATCCAATTGAAGCCGGCTCATTGGCTGGAGCAGCTGGAATATCTCTACATTGCTCCGAACGTTTACTGTAGGTGCTGGCAACCGACTGGGTGTGTTGGGATGGAATGATGCCCCCCTCCCCCAACACATCTAGTTTCAAGCATCCTTGACCAGCCTGGCAAGCCTCCTACCAAATCCCCTCTTCCCCTTGTTTGTCAGACCAGCTCCACCAGCCCCCAGTAGACCTGGCCTACTATATTGAGTCCCATGCTCAAGGTACTCAAACCCCTGACTATAGCACCACCCTTCTAACCATTTATTAACCTGCCCAATCCTCCTAGCCTTTTCAAGGTCCTGCCCTGTATCCTGGAGAATTGACGAAAAGACAATCTGAGCTCCAGAGCCCCTAACCACCTCTCCCAGAGCCCTGTAGTCCTTCTTTATGGTCTCCGGGCTACTGCTATCTGTATCAGTAGCACCCACATGTATTACCAGGAGTGGGTAATAGTCAGTGGGACCGACTAGAGCAGGCAGCTTCTTGGCCACATCCCTGATCCAAGCCCCTGGTAGGCAACACACCTCCCCTGAGCCTGGGTCAGGCCGGCAGATGGGTGCCTCTATGCCTTTCAGATTAGAGTCCCCGACTACTATGGTCCGCCGCTTTTTCCTGGCAGCACCAGCAGTGACCTTCTTTACCAGTGCACCAGCTGGTTGCGCCTGGTGGGAGCGCTGTTGCTCATCAGCCCCCTGCAGGACAGCAAAGCGGTTCTGGGTGGGGACAACAGAGGTAGGAGGAAGCCCCTTGCTTTTAATTGCCCTCTTCCTCTTTTTTTGTTGTTTTTTTTCTGTTACCTTTTCCCAGCTTCCTGGGTTAGCAGCCTCCTTTCCTGCATGGGCAACAGTAGACACTCGAGGCCCCGGAACAGTCTGGTCTCGGAGCAAGCAGTGCTGCTCCCCCTCAGCTTCCCTGACACCTTTCATCCTGGTAACAGCTTCCTGCAGTTCAGCCACCTGCTGCAGGAGGACCTCCACCAGGGAGTGCAGAGTGCAGCCCTGCCCATTGCTCACCCTTCCCTTAGGATAGTGATGCAGGCGCTCTCTACACCCCGAGCTCTGCACTACAGCCTCCCTTCCCATCAGCTCCGTTTGGGTGCCTATACTGGCCTACCACCGGCGCAGCCAGAGCGAAGCTCCCGGACCGAGCCTTGCCCGTACAGCGAGTGTTCACCATTCCGCTCACCACTTCGCTCACCTACCCGCGCAAACTGCCGCGCTCTGGGTTGCTCACGCTCCCTGGGGCAGGTTTTTAACCAGTCAGGTCTGCCGCCGGTCCTCCTGGCGCCGCCCCCTCTGAGTCAGCCGCTCGCCTCCGCGGAGCTGCAGGCTCCTGGGCAGGCCTTGTCGAGGACTTGAAGCTCCCTCGGGGCAAGTTGCAGGCCTCCCCTTGCGAGACAGTCACCTCAGCAATGGGCCGGAAATGGCCGATGATGCCCGGGTTGAATCTCATCTTCCACTAGTTTAGATTGCCCAGAGCCATGTCCAGCCTCACCTTTAATGTTTACACTGCCTTTATGTAAATACAAAGCGGGAACAAGAAATGAGAGCCAACATCAGCATGGTTATTGCATCAAGATACATGCCACATCAGTAATACTGGTATGTCTTCAATGAAGTACAGCAAACGAAATCATCACTGTTGGCATCCTACCTCAGCTTCAGTGAAGAAACAGAACATGATTCATTTTCTAGGTTTTTTTGATCCATTATTCATCTCCTTTGTTCCGCACTTACCTGTAATCCAGATGCTGACACTGCAATGTACATTAAAGTGGTAGGAAAATAACAATTCTTTTCATAAAACACTGTCAACATTCTTGCCACTTTTCACTGATTCTGGGTTTTTTTGCTTGTTTGGAGTTTTGGTTTGTTTTTGTTTTGGCGGGGGGGGGGGAATATTTTTTTCTTTTAAATGTGTGAGAAGACAGTAACTTTCCTAAAACTAATATATTAGTTTTAAGTATTCTGAAACTTTTGGTTTTTCATTTCAATCTGGCAGCAATCTTAATTCTTTCCCTCTACTATTTAAATAAAAAAGCTCAGCACTTACATAATTCAAAAAAGGGACTGGTAACAAAATGTAGGACTGAAAGAATTTCTGTCACTAGTTCAGTTTTTGGTCCAACTTGCTGGGGGCTAAAACCCATCACAGGAAAGTCTGTGTTCACTGAAAGACAGAATAAGCCAATGTTTCTTTCTCCCTCTAGCCCAAATGCCTTTGAAATGAGTATGTAGTATCTATCCTATTTGAATTAATCTGAGGTCTTGAAAATCAAAAGCATTCTCGTAACCGATACAAACACATCAGACAAAAGACTGATCTTGCATATGGACACTCTTACCCTAAAATATAATTAAAGCAGTTCTCAGTGAAACTGGAAGGCCCCCTCTGCTTCTCCTGATGATGTCTTCTTGTGATTAACCACTGTCGTTCTCTGGCAAAAAGCTGTAGTGGGATCCAAGCATGCTAACCCTGCAGCTCTCACAAGCATTACCAGCATTTAAAATGTAGGTCAACTTCTGTGATATTCAAGAAGTATAACTTATACAATAGGGTTTTTGTCATGTCATTGTCTGATTCTTATTATTGCAGCAAATGAAATATTTAGCACACAGTTTATGCAAACTGGAACTGAAAAATTAATTGGACAAGACTAAAGTGTTTTCTTTCAGGCTACCTCAATGTACAGAAGAGAGAATTGAAAAGAGAAACAAACATCACACAGTATCATGTACAAAGTACAAACAAAACATGTGTAATATGGATATTAGAAGAGCCATGACTTTTCACAGCGTACAAAGCCATAGGTTTATTAAAGTCTTTGTTGCATCAGAGTTGGTAGCTTGTTTCTAAAGCAAATCTTTATTCATATTTTCCATTTTTTTTCTTAGAAGGTACCTCTCAACGTTCAGTGATGAATGTGACAAGGGCATTGAAGCAGTTCTTAATTCTGCGTTATATTATTTGCTGTCTTGAGCAATACTAGTTTCAAGATAGTAAAAAAAACCCAAACAAAATAAAATCCAACCGAACAAAAAAAGCAAAAAAATCCCCAAACCAAGCAGACAGTCCCCTTCTCCCCAAAGCAGACCAGGCTCTACTTGTAGTTGAGCATTACACTTCGTGATAAAACTTACTTTCATTCATACTCCAAGTAAAACTCTTAGAAATGAGAGGCCTGGAAGACCTAGAAATTTAATCTTACACTTAAGTAAGCATTTACACAGAATCGTAGAGCCACATGTACAATTACATGTAAGTCTGCTTAGCATTCTGGTTCCAAAGTTTTTACACTCAATACTTAGTATTTCAGTAACACATTCTTTGTGATAAATTCTCAATTCCTTCCTCTGCGTCTTCAACTGTGCTTGGAGAACAGTAAGAAAAGAATATCTATAGTAATACTTGGCTGCTCGATTTTCATGAAATCACCATTTAGTGTTATTATAGCAGGACTGGTATTGGTCATAATTTTATCTGGCCACATACTCCTTACCAAGTGGGAACATTCAAGCATTTGGAATAGTTTCTTGTTATTTCAGAGTTCAAAATGGAGTAATTAATTGCTTAGTGGAGTATTTTCCATTTATCAACGAAAGAGATTTAAAAATATTGAAAACATAAAATTTGCATTATTAAATCTGTAGCAAGTGATCTGAATTATGTAAAATACTAATTGAATGACACAAAACCTGGAAACATCTGGTTATTTCCAGCTGATGACAGTAGAATTCAGAGGAAGAAACACTACTCTGCCAAGAAATTAAGAGAAAATCAGAATGGATTTTTTTTTTTTTAATATGATCATGGAGCTCATCCTATGGTGTGAGATAATAAAATACACTCTGAATATGTCACTATTTGATCTTGAAGGTTCTGTAAGAGGCAATTGCAATTATTCTCCCCTATCTGACAAAAGTGCTCAAAATTGCAAGAGATTTTTCAATTTGTCAGTCTCAAATAGACGGAAATGTCAAATAATGTCCCTGTAGTATGGGGTTTTCTCTATGCTTTCTCTTTTATAGTGATTATGTTCTTTAAGAATGATAAAATGAGTAGATGCAGATACATTCAGTGACTGAAAGTAACCTGTATTTCTTCCACAGTCTAAGAGTTTCGTTTATTCTTAGTCTTAAACTTTATTTGCATCAAAACTTGTAAACATAATAAACATAAAACTGTAACTTCTGTGAAAGAATTAATGATGAACTAGTTACTCAGATATGTAAATTCTACTAAAATTAAGAACAGATAAGCATGTAAGAGGGAAGAAGTTATTATTCATTGTTATACATTAGCTTCCAAATACCTAACATCAGTTATTAATTTCAGCAAACAAAACTATCTTGTTTCTGCTGCTCTTAAAAGAGTCATTCCTCAGGAAACTGTAATCTTTAATGAAAATTTTAAACTTGACAAAAGCTAAGCAGAATGAGAATTACTGTAACAGAAATATGTATACCAGGAATGCCGCAAAGTGTGCATATTGCACATAGCAAAATAATTTCATGTTCTTCCTTCTAATCCTAGTCTCTCTATTTCTCCAAGTTTGTGGAATTAATTATAACCAGTCTGCCCCAATAGTTCCCATACAGTTCTTGAATAATCATTCTTGGACAATTTACAAGATTTTGCTATTACATTCATTAAGACTGAGCTTTGACCCGAAATCATTCTCTACTGCTCACTTAAAAGAATTACTTACATTGAATTCTAAAAAATGAAAAGACATGGAAACATATTGTAGTTCCTAAAAATAAATAGAAACTTATGACAAGTAAAATGCGAGTTTTATAAGTGGAAATTATATTTAAGACAAAAATGCAGTTACTTACTGAGAGAAACAAGGACTCTCTGAAGCATCCATTAGGAAAAAAACACTGTCCGTCACTTACACCTTACCTATTTTTAGGATTCTGCTTCTGTGCCTGACAGAAGTACTGCCATCATCAGGACTGAACACTGAAAAGAGACTTAACTTTGGAAAAGAGCTCACTTAATGTTCAAAATATTTACCTAGCTTCATAGTTCACTACTTATACCTAGGTACAGTATTTCTCTGTGTTTTGAGGATAAATACAATAACTTTTTTGAGAAGGAACATACCTACCAGACAGTTGTAATAACACGATTTATTTGAACTGCCTCCCATTCAGTGATCACAAGCACTCATTCACCTGTTCATGAGTTGTACAAGCTTCTAAATATTGGTTATACACTGGGGTCATGACTTATCCTCTATGCTCTCTTACAGAGTAGCTGAATTATTTCTGTTGTGAAGGAACTTAAAGAATGGTACGCTCTTGTGTTCAGCCTCTACCCTTTGCCTGTTTTTCCATGTGTTCCAGCATGCTGTGAAGTCAGCTACACATTTATTGTGAAATATGAGAGTCTTCCGTATTTTTGCTTCCAGACATCTTTTGATAACTATGTTGTTTGTCTGGAGAGGCATTATAGCATAAACTGTCCTTCCTTTTCACCTTAACTATGTTACTGCTCAACATAAAATTTTCAATCTTAACGTACCCTATCCATGAAGTCTAGTTTAATTGTAAAGATACACATGAACTCTTCAGAAATTTTTGTATTAAGAGAGAAGTGAGATTTAATTTTACGAGTTAGGATCTAACCAACTTTCATGAACAGAATCAAATTGTCATGTAAACACTGTGTTGTTTGAAGACTGGACCTCGTATTTCTGTCTGTATATTGTAACTGCCCCCATCAGAAAAACCTTATACTAAGTAGCTGAAATGAAGAAATAAATGGCCATTTATCTATTCTACATATGTACTGTGAAGCTTCACTGACGGATACTTACTAAGCATTTCTTTCCAATGACAGTTTCCCAGTATCTTAGTATCTCATCCAGCGTCTTAGCTCATGGAACATTATTAATTATTTACCTTCATTACTACTCTTCTAACACAAGTTTTTGCGCCAGTTTTTTAGTGCCGCTTATAGCTATCTTTAAATAGAAATCTTTAAATATTTGCATTTTAAATACTATTAATAAATACAAATATAGAGAAAAGGCAAAGAAAAGCTAGTTAATGACATTTTATAGTTCATATTTTTGTTAATATTCTGCAGTGTTTTTAAAGGCGGCTGTTTAAAGAAAATCACCTCAAAGGCAGTATTTTAAAGTATCAAAGTACCAGCAAGGACTACACAGACACTTAAGTGAAAGTATACGATGCATTTTACCATTTCTAGTCAAAAAGCATTACAGTCTGTATGTGACATAAGTCTTAACCGTGTCTTTACCTGTCCTAGTCCTGAATATTGACTGCTGCTTCATATGATGTTTACACGATGGGGAAGATGGAGGCAGGCATTTGGCTATGTGGCTGCATTTATCTTATCACTTCTTTATTCTTTTCTATAATACCTAGAAATATTAGATTTAATGCCATTAGGAAAAAAAAATATTTGTGTATATATATTTAAAAAACAGCTATGTTTCCCAAGAAATATTTTCCCATAGGAAAACTGCATCAAATCAACACATAGCATTCATTAGGCAAAAAAGCATAATACATCATTTAACCGGCTACAAATATCTGACTAGATCTAAGACGCACAAAGTTACAAAAGTAAAACTAGCATAGATCTTCAGATGAAGATACTACTTTGCTACAGGCACCAGAACAAAGAAAATAACTGGCAAAAAGAGTTGAAGGGGGAATATTTTTTTATGGGGAGATTAATCTTTTGGGTTTGCATCCTCCTAATGGAATCTTCATGCACTGCATTACGACTTTGTTTATTAGTAGCAGATCCCTATCTGGAGTCACATTTGACCTCAAATTTATTGCAAATTGTACCTACTGGCTTTTACTTTTTAAAATGAAAGGATACAAAATGTTCATTTTCTAAAGTTGGATTTGTACATTAACAATTACTGAAAATACTGTTAGTGAAAAAAAGAAATTCTTATCACTGCAGACCTCCCTATCATCACAAACCCAAGAAACAGGTTTAGATTAATCTGAGCAAAACAGAACTTTGAGAATAGATATTGATTTTCTTCCTTTTTAATGCTCCCATAAATCATAATCATCATGTGCCATGTCTATGTGCCCTTGATTCTGCTAGCTATAATCTAATCTTATAACTCAAGCTTCCAAGAAAAGAATTTTTTTTCTTCTTCTTCTTATGCATTTTCCACTGCACCCCCTCCAACTTCTTCTCTTCTCCTTCTAGTCCTAAAAATATCCTGAATATCCCTGCTCTCATCGTGATCAGTCAGGATGAGAGCATCTCAAGGTCACTCAAATGGATTGATAAATAGCACAGTGTGAATTTTAGGGTTTCTACATGTGTATTCACTAGGGCTTTTACAAAAGGTGGTAAGAAACACTTCATATAAAGCTCTTTTTAAGAACTACAGTCTTTGCACCCTTTAGACTGAACAAACCAATTAACAATCTGCACATGGGACTGTGGTTCATTACTTCTGGCCTGTACTTGAAACTAACCGCTCAACTACACAACTCTACAAGTATTTGAGGGATTTCATCTTTTTTTATTTTAATGACATTCTACTGTTCAGAAATTATGGCAATTATCAACCCTTTTTTAGCAATACAGTTATCTTCCTAATCCTAATGTATCTTTCATTCCATCAAAAGTAAACCAAAACAGCAGTGCACTATTGAGAGAATCATGCTCTCAGTAAATTGGGTGCCAGACTCAATATTTAGCAGCCTTACTACAGAGAATGCTTTTATACACTGTATTTGGAAGTAGAGAAAAGGGAAAAAGTAGGACATGCTTAACCAAGAGAGACTAAGACCACAACCTCATGAACTGGCACTTACCCCATGACTTAACTCACTTCCAGAAAGAAATACTCAATGTTAGTCCTCCTTCTTTTCCTTCAGTGCCCACCACCTTCCCAAAAGCCAGTGCAATTGCTGGCATACCCTTCTTCATCAGCCAGCAGCACTGGAAGCTTCATTTGTTGTAATGTGAATTAGAGTTTACCGTTACCACAGGCACACTGGGCAAACAGTTTTGCCCTCCGATCCTGCACCTCAGTTTATTGCCTAATGTCCTTTACAGTGAGGAGTCTGCCAAACCACAGGCTTATCTCTGAAACTCATCTCGATTGAATAATAGCAGTTTGACACCTTTCTTCTCACCAACTTCGAATTCTTTAATGGAAATATCATGACATTCAACAGCATTTGCTATCTCAGCTGAATTAAGTAGAGAGAAGCCAAAGACAGCAACTCCACAGGAATTTGAACAGAGAAAAGGCTTCTAATTTATGAGGAGTTTAAAGCATGACTTGCTGGCAAGTCAAATTGACCGAAACAATTAGGATTTGATTTTATTCTATTCTGCAAAGGTGCCATTACCTTTTCATCAGGCTAGTGTGATGTTCAGTAGAGTCTCTCCTTTTATTTTTCCCTCAGAATAACAATTGTTGCATTATGAGTTGATTAAATATTCATTCAGGCTTGAGAGCTAGGAAAAGTCCCCAGACCTAAACTAAAATCTGATGAAGCTCCTTTCATTTTTATGGTGGTGTAATCAAAGATGCAGAAGGAAAAAAATCAACCACCTGACTGCTGAAGTAGGGCAGAGCCACAGTGTGAGCCTACACAGATACAGAGTGAAAATGACAGAAATAGGGAAATTATGAAAAATAATTCTGACTTGTTCACTTTGTTGATTCATTTCTAAAAAAGCACCAACTTTTAGATGAACTTGATTTTCTTAATAATTACAGAATCACAGAATAGTTAGGGTTGGAAAGGACCTTAAGATCATCTAGTTCCAACCCCCTGCCATGGGCAGGGACACCTCCCACTAAACCATGTCACCCAAGTCTCCGTCCAACCTGGCCTTGAACACCGTCAGTGATGGAGCATTTACCAATTCTTTGGGCAATGCATTCCGGTGCCTCACCACCCTTACAGTAAAATTCTTCCTTATATCTAACCTGAACTTCCCCTGTGTAAGTTTTAACCCATTGCCCCTTGTCCTATCACTACAGTCCCTCATGAAGAGTCCCTCCCCAGCATCCCTATAGGCCCCCTTCAGATACTGGAAGGCTGCTTTGAAGTCTCCACGCAGCCTTCTCTTCTCCAGGCTGAACAGCCCCAACTTTCTTAGCCTGTTTTCATACAGGAGGTGCTCCAGCCCTCCGATAATCCTCATGGCCCTCCTCTGGATATGCTCCAACAGTTCCATGTCCATGTTGAAGACACCAGAACTGCACACAGTACTCTACGTGAGGTCTCACAAGAGCAGAGCTGAGGGGCAGAGTCAGCTCCTTCGACCTGCTGGTCATGCTCCTTTTGATGCAGCCCAGGACACGGATTGTTTCTGGGCTGCAAGTGCACACTGAACCTGGCTCATATTAAGTTTCTCATCGACCAGCACCCCCAAGTCCTTCTCCACAGGGCTGCTCTGAATCTCTTCTCCGCCTAACCTGCAGCTGTGAGATTATTAAACTAAATCGTGTATTTTCTACTGTCCTGTGTTTCAAAGATTATCTTCACCTTAGAAATGTACCTTTAAGAGGCATGCTTCATTTAATATTTCAGGCTTGAGTCTCCATCCCCTAATGCCTTTCATAGCTGTCTGCTTCAGCTAAGCCTAACACACTGCTATTTAGATTCAATAACATTTTCAACTTGCTCTGCACTGATAATAAAAAAAAAAACAGAACAAAACCAAAAAGCAAAATACAAAAACTTTGCACAAGATGTACTGAAAGAGAATAAGAACGCTTATGAATACAAAAAAAGTAATAATGTTCTGATAAAAGAAAGCCCGGCCACACATTCAGAAATGTTTTATTCTTGGCATACATGAACAATTTCTAACACTGAAGTGCTTTAATGATCAAACCAGTTTCTGGACACGTTAAGTTCTGCCTGCCAACTTCTTCCCATGGTAATTCTGATTTACACAAAATATATTTGCACATACAAGAAACATGATGAGTTACAGACAGAATTCAAACCAGTCATGCATGTCTTTCCAGTTTTATCTCATCACAACTACAGACGATCAAAAATGCAGACAGGTGGGCAATTCCTCAAATCACTGAGCACTCCACATTGTGTGAAAAAGGGGAAGCAACCTATGCAACTCTGGAGCCAATGAAGAAAATTACATTCTACCGCTATCTTCCCAATGCTTTTTCCTTTTTTTTTTTCCTCCCTTTTCTTTTTACAGCCCCTTCAGAGGGGAAAGGGAAGTGGAGGAGTAAAATTGGCTGATAATAAGAGAAAAGCATTTTAGCAGAACTAGTCTCAAGAAAGGGAAAATCTTCTCTTCCATCCACTCACATTCTCTCCCTTCTCTTCCTCCCTTATTTTTCCTTTGTTCCTCCTTCCTCTTCTACATACAGACCAGCAATCCAGCTCCACATCGCTGACACTGTCAGCTTGCACCATCTCCCCTTTTGCCCCAGTAACCCTTTGATCAGTTCATGGGCATGGTGGCTCTTCTTCCATACTCTCACTTCTCATTTTGATCTCCTTTATCCCATGGACAGAGCAGCAGAACAGTACACATTTGGAAGACGGGCTCACCTCAGTGAGAAGGCACTCATTTAAAATGGGCTAGTGAAAAAAAAAAAAAAAAAACAAAACAAAACCCCAAAACAAAACTAGCAGATAAATACATTCATATAAATATTCACAATGCCAAAACAGGGCTGGCATAAAGTACCTCATGCCATCTATGGAA
This sequence comes from Amazona ochrocephala, assembly GCA_039720435.1. Lineage (NCBI taxonomy): Eukaryota > Metazoa > Chordata > Aves > Psittaciformes > Psittacidae > Amazona > Amazona ochrocephala. Next base: position 73,923,050 of record CM077879.1, read on the forward strand.
CACGAGAGATTAAGTTATTGCTTTGTTTTAAATATATAGAGGTTTGATTAGTCATATATTTCACTTCTAAAGTAGTTAGTAAAGTTACAAATTAAAGAAAGATAAAACGGATAAATCCATCAAAATTCTGCATATAAACAAGGTGGGAGTACCTATGCTATAATTTACAGAGTACTGAAGACATTAAAATGCTGACAATTCAGTCACATGACAAGGAGTGAAACAAGACATGAAAATGGCAAAACATCAATCAACTTTTGTGCAAAAGGATGAAGCCATCAATCTAATCTCATTTGGTGATTTTTCTCCTCTCTGAAAGGAAACCACATTATCTACACAATGCCCTAACAGAATGCAACCACTGGAAAGAGGAATTAACCAAAATAAACCTCCCAGGGAATCTGAAGAAGATAATGTTATCCTATTGGATTCCACAATTTATTCCCATTAAGCGGATCATATCTCAATTCAAATATTAAGAGCTTATACTTCCATCTAGAGATATTTTTAAAGTTCAGAGTACTTAAAAAGGATGGTCAGATAGCAGTATTCCCTTTTTTAGGCCAAAAATCGGAGACAGCTTTATTGATCTGACCAAGTGTTTGCACAGACATCATGCCAAGGCTAGAAACAGAATCCATGCCTTATTTCACAATAAGAGGTAATACATACACACTAGTGACATTTTACATCTAAAATCTCCACAAGGATATTAGATTTGTTAAAAAACTGTCTATATTATTTTGTTGGAAATCAAACACTCAAAATTGGAGAGAAGTGATGCTGCCAGTGCTTGATCCTCTTCTGTGTGAGTTTTAGGCTGTATTTTATAATTTTAAATGAACAATCAATCTTGTGAAGCTGCTATTTTTGGGCCCCAGTCATGACTGTGTAACATGAAAAGAATTTAATAAATAGCTGCTTCACAAGATGGAGCAGGTGTTCTTTTTAAAAAATGTCTGCAATAGTACAATGAAAGAAAAAATATGTAAAGTACACTGAAAATTACTGCTGGAGGTCACCTGAAAGGCTCCAACACCACCTTCAGACATTCACAGAAAAGAACAGAGACTGCTAGGAATCAGTGATACAAGGACTGCAGGACTAAATCTGAGAGTCTGAGACATTAAACATGCATACAGTGTTAAAATTCAGGTTGCACTGAATTTAAATTCCGTCACTTCCTAACTTCAGAGAACTTGATTTCTCAATCTCACTTTTTAAAACATATTTTCTACTGCCATAACTTCTAAAAATGTTTTAAAAGCATTTAGACACCATGTCATATTTGATAAACTCATTTACAAAAGTCTGTAAAAGGTTAAATGAGCTGGAGACACAAGTTTATTCAGTGTGCCTCCATAAATTAGCAAAAAATTGTATTTAGGGATTTCAAATCTGTCTGGAATTCCATCCAAAATATAACATCAAAGAGACAATCTCTTTCAGTAGGCCAGTTATTTTTCCCCCACTGGCAGTAAATGCTGCAGGCTAGATCTTTGGTATACACATGTACACACCACCTACTCTGTGAGTGAAAACCTTCGTTTTTCCTGCAGATTGGCATTTGCAGTCCTAGGCAAATCTCTGACTTCTGGCACATCCTCCTTCCCTCCCAGCTAGGCAGGAGGAGGCTGATGAAGCGCTCAATGGCAGTCACACAGTGCGCTGCACCTGATAACTCCTCCTGGTGATAATTCTTTCTATGGCAGCTCATTATGTAAACACAGCTTACAAACAGTAGTAGCTCTGCTTGACGAGCATTGAGGGCACATTCTCATTCAGGGTGAGGGGCAGTGTCTAAGGCAAGACAATTGCAACCTCCCCTCCCTCTCCACTCCACATGCTGCTCTCATCTGTTTACCCAGCATTTTCATACTTTTATTTCTTGTAGGCTGCATCAACTGGAAAATATATAGATATATATCTGAAAGGCTCTGAACTATGCAGTACTTATTTGCAAAAAAGCTCCCATGAGCTATAGAACAAAGATCTGAAAGTAACATTTAGATGGGCTCTTGGAGAGGTCATGACTGAATGCATCTCCAAGACTCTTCCACTGAAATTCTCACGCATTTCTGATAGAGAAGTATTTCACACCATGCCCAGAATCTTGACTCAAAACTATTATTGTGAAGGGGCTGCATAGCAGGATTGAGAATCAGTCTTAGATTGAAACTCTGGTTTAGTACCTATATTGTTTACCTATCACTGGCATTGACTAAGTCTGGAAAACAAGATAAAGCTCGTGTATAAGTAGTTCACGGTTTCATGAGCGTGCATTTGAATATTATTTTCCTCATTTGCATTGTGTTAAAGCTTGAAATAATAGTATTTATAGGAAAATTTTATGGTGCAAATAAAATCTGAAGTTATTTCAGATTCCTCCATTATAGCAAAAATGTTGCATGAATTTTTGTTTTGTTTTTTCAAACCACACACAATTTGCACTCACTATGAGAATTCACTTTGCCCTGTAAAAATGGGGAGAAAAACAATGTGTCTTGCCTGTTATTCTTGTCTTTAGATGGCCAAAATTTTCAGGCACTCTTGCAAAAGTGATGATGCTAAATGAAAGCAGTATCTCTCCATCCAGAGTCTCCTGAAGACTTCATGCAACTACTAAGAAAATAGTGAACATTATCAGCTGCAGCGGGTCCAAGCCACATAAGGAAGATGAAGTAGAAGGAGTTTCAAAATGATGAAAAAAGGCAAAAAAAGAATGTTCACATTGCTACGGAAACATGAACTCAATAGCTAGGTGCTAAGAGGGCTTTCATGGGAGTATGTTTGAGTACTAAGATAAACTTGTCTCTAAGGTAAAACAGAACAGTCAACACAGTAGCAAGTCTAGTTTGACTGATGAGCGTTCACACAATAGCTTGCATCTTTTCATGTAAGGAGGGGAACCATACGCTTTCAGCATAAACAGGCAGAACAAGAGAGTTCAGTGTGTGTGGTGCCTCTTGTTTGCTGCCATGGGCTGCACCTCTGATAACAAAACAGCTGAACTCTGCATACAGCAAGACTTCATAAAAACCCTAAAGGCTAGCTGATAAACTGCAACAGGGACTAGTGTTCTGGCGTTCCCTTCACTACTGCTTATGAAAGTTTTAATTCTGCTACAGAATCAATTATTAAGCCATTCTGGGTGGGTGGGAGGGGAGGAACGAAGGAAGGAAAGAATGAAGGAAGGAAAATTCTGTTTTCAGCTTGTGTTTACATTTAGAAGGGGACCTGGAAACCTGCATATCAGAAAGGACATGACTTGCTTAGAGGGAGCAATGCCTTTTTATCTCTTGAACAAAGACAGGAGAGGGATATGTTGTAATGGAGGGAAGATATCAATGTTTGGTTTCCTAGGTGATTAAAGAGGGGAAAAAAAAGCAAAAAAGAAAGCAAGAGAAACAGATAACAGCAAAAGACATACAGAATGTGAAGAGAAATTAAAAATCTGCATAAATCAGCACTCTTGACAGCAAATATCCTGAATATATACATAGATCAAAATGTTCTACAGGTAGTTGGAGGCGGAAACGACTATTTTCTTGTTAATTATAGTTCACAAAATAAAACAGACTGAATTGTGCAGATGACAGAGGAGGAGGTCCTGAGTTCTAATGCTACGTGGCACAATTTCTGGGTGACTGGGGACATTCACTTTTGTTTTCTAATTGGGTGTCCATACACGCAACACAAATAACATAAATGTTATCAATCTCAGACGTGTTTTGATGAATATTTAATACCTACACATTTCTTTGTAATTTTAAATATTATATTTGTATTAGACTGACTTTATCAAGCTGAAAGTGATCAAACATTTTGTAACTTAATTCTAAAGCAAAATGTTCTTAAAACTGAACCTATGGAAGACCATGTGAACCATGAAGTCATATGGAGAGAAAGGACCAAACTATAAACAGAATATTGCTTACCTCCTGAGTTATGCCTACTAGGTATATTTTTGGCTGGCGGTTAAAACACTTGTAGTGTAATATGAAGACTACAGCTATTAGGAAACTATACTTCAAGTTGTGAAGTATTATTACATAGTAGCATACATTTTAAGATATTCCACAACACTAAACATGCTAAGAAACATATTCTAGGACACTTTATACTGCAGTTGTTTATTTATAATGGTCTACAACAGTTAACAACAGAAAGATTACATCAAGACCAAAAATCCAGAATAACAGGGCAAAGCACATGGGACTTGAAATTAATGCCCCAAATCAAAGTGACATATATAAGTTGTGGCAATTTAATGTAGAAGGTAGAAAGAATCTGCACTGTCAGCTACTGCCTCTTTTTTATAATCTACCCACATAGAAGACGGAGCAATCTGAAAGCCATACCATGAAAGCAAAATTGTAGAATCATGACTGCCTGCCTCACAACTTCATCTCTGGGCCTGATGCCCATAGGATAATAATTGACCATTCATTTCTGTGAACTTAAATTATATCCTGACAATTCTGAACTGTACAGAGGGTCTACCTGCCAATTTGAGCTAACACTTGAACAGTATCTATGAATCCTGGTTTTCTGCTCTCATCTCTGCCTTCTGCACATTCTTCTCTCTTTCTACTTTATTCCCTGCTGTTTCCTTCTCTTGTTTTTTAATCTTGACATAAGAAAAAGCTGTCTTCACATCCCCAAACTCTGAATTGATAAGCTAAATGCCCTCAAAATCCTAAAATGGACTGTGTGCAGAAGCCATCTTTTTAAAGCAATGAAGTTTCTCACCCAAAGCTACCAGAGGAGCTGCTTTCAAAAGTGCTTGCATTCAAGGAAAGAGATTAGACTTCCAACAGCAGGAGCACTTCTAGATTTATCTCTATCAAAATGTCACCTTTCCCCAAATATTTGTTTTCTACTCTCAAATATCTCTTTAAAAACTTCGAAGCAGACTTACATTTCTTAAAAAAAAAGGAAAGAAAGAAAAAAATTCAAGGTTCTCCATACAAAAAGGAACCAGAAACACAGTAAATATAAAAATTTTAATATTCTGTCTTTCAAATGCTTTAATTATCTCCCCCCCCCCCCCCCCCCCCCCAAGAAAAACTAGTTAGAAGTGGTTGTGGCCATGCAATTAAGGTGACTGAGACATCTTTACTTGAATATCACTCATGTTTAAGTTCTGACTGTTTCATACTGTTGGAACAACACTGACTGTTTGAGACTATCTGTTCCTGTACAATTACCATAGCTGACAACTGTTCACATGAGCAGTTCTCACTATAAAAAACAGTAATGCCCAAGAGCACACCTCCACCACTGCAATTTTTACCATCCCCTCACGATCGTGTGTTTTCCTTCTTCTTTATGCCCGAGTGCTTCCTACAGAATTACTTTATGTAGAGCTCAAATTTTCAGCACTTCTCTTTCTTTCGCTGTACATCTTAAACAACTCCTATGTCTGTCAAGATCTCTTCCTTAATAGCATAAAGCCAACTGTAGCTCAGGAGTGCACAGTGTGGAGTACAGGTGGTGATTATGCGCTGAGCGCACTGCTGAGCAGAAGTTAAAATACACACACTTTTGTGTGCCTGCTTTTGACCTAGAAGAGGGAAATCCAGTTCAGAAGACAGAGGTGTAGGGAGTATAGTTATCTGGATATCAAATGAAGAAGGCAGGAGCAAAAGGTAATGAGAGCGGCATGGGAACAGAACAACAAGGGAACAAAAGATGAGAGAACTGGAGAGCACGACGAGAGCCATTATCGGTCTGTGTTGCAAGTATGCATGAAAGACATGGAGGGAAACACAGGGAAAACAGTATAAAGCCTAAAAGGAGAAAGCATTAGCTTTCTGTCTGTAAAAACATGCAAAGAATAACGCCATATAAGAAAACCACAGGAGCTTTGGAGAGCTTCCACATCAAAACCACATAACACAAAGATTTTTCTTCTGCTTATTTCCAGACAAAAAATGCTCCAAAAGCCATGCAAAGCAGACTGAAAAAATGAAGAAATGTGAATTCAAAAACTCACCAGTACACCCAGTAGTTAAAAACTTTCAAAAGATTTTTAATTTATATTCCTGCTCTCTATTGAATTGAATTTTCCACTGTTAAGCCACTTAATACAACTGCTTTAAACAGGATGGGTACTCAAATTTATTAAAATTTCATGCCTATGTTCCTAAATACAGTTTTAACTAGCTGCTCACCCACATGTTGTTACTGCAGTACTTTCTCATTCAAAATTAACAAAGACAACAGAAAGTATTTTTAGCATAAGACAGCTTCATTTCTCCCCCCCTGCAAAATAATACCAGACTTCATCTGGTGTCAAGAATTCTGATAATAATGCTGACATTCAAAGAGTTGCTCCCAAAAAGGAAAAGATATTAAAACTAGTATCTTCTATTATTCAAGATTGCCTGGTAGTGATAGGTAAGCTAGAAACTTTCCTTAAATAATTACTATACCACTATAAATTAGCCCTACCTAGACCTAGATTTACTGGGAAGCCTTCAAAGAAACTTTGCCTTTGAAATGACTCTTAAGAAAGCGTATTGTTAACGAGATGCTACAAGCTTACAGTTTGTTTGTTTTTTTCTTTTTGTCAACCAGGATAAAATTCTTTTCTTAGTTTTTCATTTTACCTCACTAGCATCAGAATCCTCTATGCTCTCTCACATGATTTCATTGATATTTATGCATGTACTTAAACATATGGAGCATCCCAAATATAAGTGTGTATCTCAGCCTAATCAAAACAATTTATTTGAAGTGAGTTTTAAAACTCTTAAACATCTTATCCATATAATCCCCTCTTCACCTCCCATTTTTAGCTGTGTAACTGCACGTTGGAACTGCAAAGACGGGAACTAATCACAGGTCTCTTGAGAGGTCTAGCTTGGGAGAACTTACTAGCCCTTTGACTTCTCATTTCTCATGCCTTCCAGGTGGCTGTAAGGGCTTTTTAAGGCATAAGGAATCTCAAATCTATCTAGCAACAGAAACTGAGCAATTTTTACTGATTTCCAAATATTGCTGCTAACAGAAGTGCTACCATGGCTAACCCTGAAGGAAAAGATATAACACAAAGGATAACAAAACTAACAACTTTTAAGAAATTATATTCTCCTTGCACAATGCTGAACCCTTTTAATGGCTCAAGGGGTTGTTAACCAGGTTGTGTTAGTCGTTTCTGATAGGCAGCAATGTGGAAGCAGTCCTTCAGGGGAGAGCTGGAGCAGGGTGGGCAAAAGAAACTTCAAAAGCCAAGAAACTACCACTCACTAATTCTGCAGAAAGTCAGAAACCGTCTCTTCTCTTTTCCAGAATTAAAAATATTAATTTATTGCAATCATTTAACATGCCTTAATGAAAGAGGTGCAATAATGCTCATTTGATCTTCAAATTATTTTCCCTAATGACAACAATATGCTTTAAGTTTTTTACATGATATTCGGGTTTATGAATTAAAATAAGAACTGAGACTTTAGAAATATGTAAGTTTATAAAAATTCCTTTGACAGAGGAGCAGATGATACTGCTATCATATCAGATTCATAGGAAGATGCTTGCAGTGATGACTGTATAAAAGATAATTCACAATTTTCTTGGAGTTGTGCAGTTAGATAGAATAAAATATTGATCTCTCTGGAGTTCAACATTTTGTCCTCACTGAACTTCTTAAAAATATATAAGTACTTAAAATACTTCAGGAGACAGCTGAGGTGGATACAAAGTACACTGCCATTTCACTTTCTAGTTCTTCACACTAGCATCCAGTTCTGCCACATTTCATCATTTTTCTGTTGACTGGCACTTGGAAACACCCACTACATTCTTAGCAGCTTCACTCACTGAATCATTTTCAATTGTGTTGAAGCAAAGCGCACTGAATGCGCATAGATGAAGAATCGTATTTGACTGCTCTGTGATTCTCTTCTTTCTCCTATTCTCACCCCCGCACACGCTTTTTTTTTTTCTTCTTTTTAATCCATCCCCTGCACTTCTGTGAGACTGAATGTTTTTTAAGGAAAATGTGCAAACTTTTTCTAGTGTATCTTTCTAGTAATAATTTTGTAACATACACTGTAATTTCAGTATTGACTTCTTATAGCGATTTTTTTACGATGCGAAGCTACATACATCAACCTTCATCTAACTTCCATTGTCTAAAGGCATACTCAATAGTAAGCTACAAATGAAGCCGTCATCTGCAACGGATATTTTTAATGGCAAATGCAACATATTGCAAAGCCTCAACACATACTAATTTTATGCATCATTTATATTACATCCTGGTGTGTATCTGACTTAAGAATATAGAACACACTCCTCCAGGAAGCAATTCAGAGTGTAAGCCTAACTTAAGCTAGGAGAAGCTTCTCTGTGTTAGGTGATTACAGACAGTAGACTTAGGCCTTAGTCGTAGACCTAAAAAAGGGCAAAATGGATACTTCCCCAAACAATGAGGTCCTTAGAAATGTCTTCTAAGATGAGGGGTATTCTTTAGTGGGAATTGTAAGACAGTAATGGAAATTACTATCCCAGAATACAGGTGGGAGGAAAAAAAAAAAAAAAGAAGCAGATGCATCTTTGCATCTTATCATTCGCCAACATCATCTATAGTAGACAGCTCTGACGTACATCTTGGTACATTTCCAAAGGTGATAATGAAATCCTTATGGTTTTGGACATAGAGATTTACAAATGCTTAAAGAAGAGGACAGGACTAATATACTTCTGGTTTACTGCCTATCAGTGTAAATTTTAAATGGAACTTTTCAGTTGCTAATCCATTCATCTTAGCATCCATTTATAATTATTTCTAGGGCAAGGCTGGGGTATTTTTCCCCCTTGTAATTGTGGCGATTTGTATTTGAAATAAAACTTCTGATTTAATCAGTGATGAAAACCAGCTGCAGACAAGATAAAACGTGATAGACTCATACAGAGCACAGATTGTACATAATATAACTAACAAATGGATGAGCAGGGTGACATCAGAACTGCCATTATTTCTAAAGCTGGGCTGCCTGACTGAATGGTGAACTAGAAATTATCCAAAATTAAAACAGGAACATTTGCAGAAAAGTAGTTTCCAGCAATGATGAGAACAATTTTAGAAAATACACTGGTGCTCATCTGGACAACACTGACAAAGCTCCAGTTCTTCAAACAAGTCATTTCACCCACACACAGCCTTTTATAATCTTTTTCAATGAAAATAAAATAAAAAAGGGATGTACTCATCCTCAAATAAAAAAGATAATCTAAGCTTAGAAAATATAACCCTGTCATATAAGTATCATGTACTCAAAGCTACCACAGCACGTTTCAGAGTATGTTTCTACTGGTAAGTAACACGTACGTGAATCAGCGTATCATATGAAATTTTCTGAGGGCATTCACATTTTAGAAATAGACATTTTGAGAACACTTAAAATACTAGTATTTTCTACACACATGAGAAGTTGTCTCCTCTCTCCTGTGAAGGAAGCACACATACTCCCACTGCAGAAGGCAACTTTCCAAGGTTATTTGAACACATGTTCCTGCATGGTCTACCCTGCAGACTTTTTGTGCATCTGCTAGGTTACCAAACCTCTGTAAAGCAATGAAAAAAAAATAGTATCTTCAGACCTATTAAACACTCATACAGCAAATGAACATAAATATTTACCTGGGATTCTACTGACAACAGGCCAAGCAACCACCTACTCTTTCCAAATTCTTTAAAATATTCTAAATCCATATAATATATTTCATTTTTATTTTACCTGAAAATACAAATAGTGTGGTTTTAAAAGCTTATGGTGTTTTCTTACAAGTTACTCAGCTTCATTGGCTTGTTGAGATTTGTGTCCTCATTAAAAAGACATGTACATATATAAAACCCCATAAATCCCATGTTCCAATACCCATTCCTAAATACACCTGCAGGTATGATAGCAGGTTATCAACAAATAAGTCCTGCATTCAATTAGAATCTAGTAGTCCTAAACCCTAGTCTACTGCATTAACCACAAGACCACCTTTGCATGAATAAAGTATTTCACAGTCAGTTTGCCTAAGTCAGCACACAAGTAGCAGTCCAGGGAGTAGAACAGAATAGAATAATTCAGTTGGAAGTGACCTACAGTGCTCATCTAGTCCAACTGTGCATAGTTGCTGCCTGTTACAGCTAACAACCATGAAAATTCTTTATTCAAACAATTATAGCACACGTTTTAAACATTTGTTTTCTCAGACCCCATTTAATACATGTGAAAATCCAAATTGCTTTTCTTCATCTCTAAGTAATTTTTTTTTTTCAGTTCAAATTCCTACAATAGTAGGCTCCCTTTCTCAATTAAAAATTGAAAAATTGACTCCTTGTCAGGAGATAGGTCTTTTTAAAGAATTGAACATCAAAGAGAAACAAAAAGCAGATGAAAAAAACACTAACAAAAAAACAAAAGAGGGAATGCAAAATCACTTTTTCAAGTTTTCCCTTTTGTAAAACAAACCAGTTCACAGGAAAAGGAATGAGATCGTCTTTGTTATGATTCACATATGTCTTCGTGTATTAAACGCAATTTTTTAAGTTGCAATAAAAAAAAAAAAATGATGACATTAAAATTCACCTGTGTGCGGAAGGGACAAAATACACTGCTGACACGGGGCAGAGTCCTGCAAGGAGTATGTTGGCTAAACCCCCAACTATGATATTTTGTCTGATGTATGTACTTTTAGAAAACAATCTCAGCCCTGCCAGAAATTGCTCTAGTGCATGATTTGGCAGAGTGTGGAGCAAGTGGCTGCAGCCCTGTACTATGCCTGAAGACCTGTGACTGTGAATGCACACAGCATCACTTCTAGAAGATACTGTTACAAACTGTATCCTCTAGATGATAGACGCCTGAGAAGCACAGAAAGAGCAACACTCTCAGCACTCATTTTCTTTCTCTTAGACCAGGTTGTTCCCAGCATGGGATGCATCAGAAACAACAGAAAGAAAAATAACGTTCAGATTTTCACAAGCTAGAAAATCCCTCAAGTGCCGACAATGGACTTCTATTATTTAAGAATGGAAAATCATCTTTCTCTGTTCCTAAATAGCAGGAGGAAGTCACCTTTAGGTCCCAATGAAATCTGAAGAGAAGCAATTAATCCTCTCTTGAACTACAGCTTTTTGACCAACCTCTAAGAAGTGAGTGACCAGACTTCTTTGTTCTAAACGGGTATGCAGACACTAGTCTTTTACTCAAAACTCACTGTCCACAGGAAAACAAAACAAAACAAAACAAAATAACATAAAACAAAAATCACCCCCCAACTCCTTGCTGCTTTCAATGTGCAACTTTCCATACTGCCCCAGAAATACTCTTGGACTTTTCCTACCCTGTTTGTGTATACATAGAGAGCTGGGGGGGGGGGGGGGGGGGGGGGGGGGGAAGCATTCTCTTTCTGGAACTAAAAGCAAACAGAATCCTTCATCAGTGGGGACTTAAGAAGTTGACATTCATTTGTGAAACCCACATAAGGGCTAAAACTGTAGTCTTGATCAGAGACATTCATTACATATACTTGAGACATACATATATACAAACAGTTGCAAAAGCATTCTGCAAATAAAGCAAAATCAATAAGCTAACACTTTAAAAATTATAATTTGCTATGCAGGAGTAAATATCCACATTTGTGAACAGCGAAATTTTTATCAACTTTCTCCTGCATTCTCCATTTTTAAGCATTTCCACAGCAAACGCCACTGTGTGCCTTCACAAAAAACTGTGGAAAGAAGACTCCACTCACATACAAGAGACACAAAATTCAGATGTTGACACAAAAACAGGTTTTTGCATTTTGACAATCTGCTCAGATATTCATATCAGGTATCAGTGTAAGACCTTTATTTGGTCCATGTATGAACTTTACTACTGATACAGCTTTTTCTATGCTCATTAAAAAGCTGCAGCTAAAATTAAATGGCAATTCAGAAGATCCCTGACCCTGAAGTAAACAACTCTGCTGCTCCTATAAACTAGGCTTAGGCCTGAGCATGACTTTTTTTTTCTCCCTTTTTTTTTTTTTTTGGGTTTCTGAAATATCAAGACAGCCTGTTTGATGTGAAATTACTCTACCTGTTTTCATGACTGGAAAAGAACAAAGATGTCTCTATGCATGAATCTAAAACATTTTTCCTTTAAATTGTTCCTTATGCAATCTCTGACTTTGAGATAAAAACTGTAAAATCAGTATTCTTAAAAAAGGTATTCACAACTGCACTCCAGTGAAGTTTAACTTAAAAGGAAAATGCAAAAAAATTTACCAAACAAGTTTAAGAAACAACTATGACAAATAAATGCAACAAATTAAAATACTGCTGCATTCTTCCTGCTTTCCAAATAACAGATATGTTCTTGTGAGACCTCACTTGGAGTACTGTGTGCAGTTCTGGTGTCCTTAACACAAAAAGGACATGGAACTCCTGGAACAAGTCCAAAGGAGGGCCACAAGGATGATCAGGGGACTGGAGCACCTCCCGGATGAAGATAGGACGAGAAAGCTGGGGCTGTTCAGCCTGCAGAAGAGAAGGCTGCGTGGGTACCTCATAGCAGCCTTCCAACATCTTCAGGGGGCCTATGGGGATGCTGGGGAGGGATTCTTCATGAGGGAATGTAGTGAGAGGACAAGGGGTAATGGGTTCAGACTTAAACAGGGGAAGTTTAGACTGGATATGAGGAAGAAATTCTTTACTGTAAGGGTGGTAAGGCACTGGAACGGGTTGCCCAAGGAAGCTGTGGATGTTCCATCACTGGTGGTGTTCAAGGCGGGGTTGGACATAACCTTGGGTTGCATGGTTTGGTGGGAGGTGTCCCTGCCCACAGCAGGGTGGATGGAACTAGATGATTGATCTAAAGTCCTTTCCAACCCTAACTATTCTATGATTCTATGTTACTGCTATGCATTATTCTTCAGCCCTGAGTACACACAGTATACTTTTCAAGGAGAAATTATTATTTTATTTATACCATGCTATGGAAACAGGATACTACAGACACCATCTTGCAAGGAAAATGCTCGAATATTGCTTAATGGAATCTTCACAGCTGGAATATAAAATATCACTTGTAACCTGACAGAACCAGCAGCTGCCAGTCAAATGGAAACAAATTGCAAGTAACAATCCATATATTTCTAAACCATATACACCAAGCATATACTAAAACACTCAAACTGTATTTTCATAGTCTATACTAGACTTATAAACCAAATTTTCTATTTTTAATTTGTTTCAGAATGACTATTTGTCAAGAACTGATAAATGGAATTATGTTTCATTGTAAATAACCCTTATTTATTCCAAGCAGAAGCTGATGACAGAGAAGCCAAATTATTTTTTCAGCCCCCACCCACTCCCCCCCCCCCCCGGAGAAAAATCCACATTTTTACTACCAGTAGAATATTTATCATGGTTAGTGTTGGTTTCCTGTGTTATTTATGTATGTCTGAAGAGCTGTAGGCCAGAAAAATGGATGCATGCCAAGTACAGGCTGGCCAAGAAAGTGAACGACTGAGGCAGTATAACCCATGATTTAAGGTAATTGAAGTAGTAACACTGGATGGCAATAAGCAACTTTAGTAGACTGTTTTCAATAGATGCAGCTAGCACAAAACAGGAAAAGAAGAAAAAAAAAAAAGTAGCATTTATAGCTCAAATGAGGTTAGTAACAAGCTTTCTGCCACCCATAATGGATTTTTTCTGCATTTTCTTTTATTCTATTTAGATCAAACAGAATATTGCATGGATACACATGCGTCATATTAATACATGTAGTAATTTTTTGCTTTATGCACATGATAGACTTATAGTGACCTAAAAGTCATCTAGAAAACTTTCAGAGTCAGCACATCGCTGATGATCTCTCTGGTTTACACACCCTCCTCTCTTTCTGCTTATAAATGTTTCTCTCTCTAGATCTGTCTTGTTTATACATAAGGCTACAGTGCTACAAGTATTCTGTATATCTACATATAAAACTGTAAAAGTAATAATGTTCTAAACTCACAACTTCATGGTATTTTAATCAAAATCTACAGAGACAAATAGTTTTCTAATAAGGTCGTACTTTTCATGCATAGTTGACAACACCATTCTTTAGTAATGGCTGTCGTAACAGCTTATTCTTTGGAACTACCAACTACTTTAATTTTCATGCATACATGCAGCAGCTAATAAAGAAAAAAAAGCTTAGATGCACAATATTATTCCAGTAACAACATCCCAACCTAAACAGCTACATTTCATCTCCACATCTTACTTTATCGCCTTGAAGACGATGCGCATGGTAAGTGGGGAAGATTAGATAATTCTAGTACTTGGACAGAAAGTTGTCATTTCTCTGGGCTTTCTGAACACTGTCACTGAAAAAGACATAAAAATATTCTTTTGTTTTTCTTTTGCTGTTGCAGGAACCATGGATGGGCAAGTTTCCTTATTTCATTAGAAGGAAGGAAACCTAATATGGGTTATCAACACAGAATCATAAAATACCTCAAGTTGTAAGGAACTCATAAGGATCATCGAGTCCAACTCCCTTCTCCTGACAGGACTGCCTAAAACTAAACCATATGACTAAGAGCATCATCCAGAGGTGCTCTGAACTCTGACAGGATTGGTGCTATGACCACTTCCTTGGGGAATCTACATGCTCTAATAAATTTAAATACAAAATATAGATAAGTAGTCCTTCACATTGCTACAGGGACTAAAAGCAAGTGGTGCTTAATAGAAATAAACAATCAATTGAAGTAACAGCCATAGAGAAGTAGATATGAAGAAAAAAAAATTGGAGATATTGATCTGGATTCTGATATTTAGATCGTATTTTGACATACAGCATGTTGGTGACCAGGAATTGTTTCATCTGACTACTTTCCATTCAAACAGAGCACAATGACAGCATTTGTACACTCACAGGAAGAAAGGCTTATGACACAAGGAGAAGGGACTGAAGGGAAGATGATTCTTCCCCTTTCAGTCTTGATTAAGCTGAACATCCTATCAGCACCATTGCTTTGTCCCTCAACAATGACATGGCAGTGTTTGTCACCTTCCTACATGAAATAAGTATTTACCTCAACCAATGTTATGAACATGAACTAATATTAATATAGTCAAAAGTTATAAAAAATACTAATGCAGATTAAAAAGGAGTAATAAGATGCAAGGATACTTTTTTTTTTTTTTTCCCAACGGCTCCTGGTCACATTGTAAATCAAAGAAAAGCTCAGAGGGTTTTTCACCAGATCATAAACATTGATGTTCTTTGAGCAACACAACTGCTAATCAGTATTTTTTAAAAAATAAATATTCAAATATTATGATGAATATATTATTTTATAATAATTTTCTGTTTCACATGTCGACTCCAACAGACACATCAGTACTGATGTGGCATCATATTGATTTTAATCTGAGTTTGGCTTCAGGCTTTATATCATATTTTCAGAATTCATTATAAATAATGATTGGTTTGAGTGTGCATTACTTGTGCTTTATGATGGCTAGCATTAATGGGACTTGCAGCTATTTTAGTGTCTATTATCTTGCTTATCCTGGAGGTTTCTGTCCTCAGGCAATCAAGATAAAGAGGTATTTTGATCCTCAGAGGGCATTGTTCCTGTAAAAAGGAAGCTATCAATGATGATGATGATATTGAAAAAACATGCACAAAGGGCCTATCACCATAATGTCTGTGCCTATTTTCTGAAACTTAAAAGTAAATGCAAAAAAACCCATGTTTTCAAGATTTGAAGACTACTAGCTTTCCTCCTTCACTTTTTTCACTGCACTTGGATATAATGTCAGTATTCCATATGAGCACAAAGAGTCTAGTGGTCTACAAACAGAAACACACTTATCAAACCCTTCCTGGGAAGCCTTTCACTACAGATGGCAAATGGACCTGTTGCATTCTGAGCGCTGAACAAACTCAGTATTAAAGAAGAGTTCAGATAAAAAGACGCTTGCCATTCTCTCATGTTAGCAGTCAGAAGACTAGTAACTCTGTTATGCATTTACACTAAGCTTCAGACTAATCTACATGTTTAAGCCCACAGAGATGCTGTTGTACAGATTGCGACTGCCAGAGAATAGCAACAGCAACTGTGGAACAATTCACATTTAAGAAGTGAATTTTTTCTGGCTAGGTGACAGTAAAACAGGCAAATAAATATGTTCTTACAATCCCTGTTGCCCTCAAGTTTCTCCACCACAGTGACAAGTATTGTGCAGTATAAAACTTTGCCAGCCATTTAAAATATTTCTCTTCAGCAATTAACAGTGCTTCAACTTTATCTAAGGTAAATTTAAAATCGGAAGAAAACCATGAATAACAAAGATCTGACGACCACTTGGGTGCGGATAAAAACTGACCAATTAATTCAATCTTTGGAATGGAAGGGTCAAATAACTCCTAAAGAAGCGTGCCCACCTACAGAAAGACCTAGAACAACATACCCCTCACTTAAGAAATCTGAGCTAGTACTTGTATTTAGGGGCACTGAAACTGGGTTAGGTAGGTAATAGATGTGAAGGAAGCACTGGAAGCAACTACCCATAACATGAACAAGAATGTATTATTCCTTAAACTCTTCCAGTAGTTTCATAGGTTTGAGTGAATGGGAGGGATAAAAACAACAACCTGCATGTTTCACATTAGGCAGCTCTTCTAGCTCTTGCGATCTTTCCCAAAGGAATAAGCAGAATTATCTTATCAGGGTTCCAATGGCTTCTGTCCTAGTACCACAGTGTTTCTTGATCATAGGCAGAAAGACTTTTTAAACCCACATTACCCGATCTCAATTATAAGTATGCACTGGTTTTCCGCATTTGAAATCTATAAAATTTGTAGCCTGTGAAACTGAAGACAGGATGCTATAGTAGTTTTAAACGGCAGCTACTGAAATTTCATAAAAATTACTTTTTTTCCTACGAAGGTACACTAAGGAAATAAAGAGTGGTATTAAAAAGCAGATCAAGGAATGTCTGAGCATGCTTTGTACTCACAGTTGCTGCGCAGAATTTAAGAGTTTCATAAGGAAGCCACAGTTTGGTGAATGTGCATACACACACACACATGTCTGATAGATCATATTGATCACGGATACATCATATTGAGTATAAAAGTGTAAATACACAGTCTACACTTTAGTTCCTCCAGTTTTACAAAACTGAGATTTTTTCAAAAGGAAGATAAAAGAATAAAGACCTCATATTTAGTTAATCATTTAGAAACATACTCATATAATGCAACAAAATATACAAATTGCATCACACTCAGGCTCACTGGGGTTATCTACACAATAATACAGTCATGTATTTTCATTTTTTAAATACCCTTAGGTAAAAACTATGATAATGTGTAAAATAAACAGCAAGTAAACAAAACGCTTTCCCCCCTAAACTGTAATACTTCAAAATAGTTCAGGACTACAAAAAGTTGTCACGGAAGCCCCTCATATATATATATATATATATTTATTTATTTATTTATATTATATATATAGCCATCACACCAGATAGCTCGACAAGGTGGGATTAAAATGATCCAAAGCAATAATCTTGAAAAATAGATGGTAAAGCAGACAGAGGGTAAAATAATCAAGTTGAACGCTTTGATATAGAGATGGGGAAAATGTAGAAAAAAGTAATTCCAAAGAATAATATTATAAAGAAAATAGGGTATAACTTATTCAATAATGCTGGAAAAGAATTTAAGACAGTACACACAAATAATAGAAACCTTCCATTATTAATCAGTGTTGTGGTTTAAACCCAGTTGGCAAATCAGCCACGCAGCCCTCGCTCACTCCCCTCCCCTTCCTCCCCCCCACTCCCAGAAGGATGGGGAGGAGAATCTAAAGAATGTAACTCCCACGGGTTGAGATAAGAACAGTCCAGTAACTAAGGTATAACACAAATCACTACTGCTACCACCAATAATAATAATGACTAGGGAAATACAACGAAAGAGAATACAAGCACTCACCACCTGCCGACCAATACCCAGCCCGACCCAGCAGTGATCTAGCCTTTCTGGGTAACTGCCCTCAGTTTATACAGTGGACATGACGTGCTGTGGTATGGAATACCTCTTTGGTTAGTTTGGGTCTGGTGTCGTCTCTGCTTCCTCCCGGCTTCCCCTCCTCCCTGGCAGAACATGAGACTCAGAAAGTCCTTGGTCAGAGTAAACATTACTGAGCAGCAACTGAACACATCGGTGTTATCAGCGCTGTTCCCATGCTGAAAGCCAAAAAACACAGCACTGCACCAGCTACTACAGAAGAGAAAAAATGACTGCTACTGCTGAACCCAGGACAACCAGCCATCTATATATCCATGTGCCTGAGTGAACTAGATCCCACTTGAACAGGTAGAGATAAAGCAAATCATTACTGAGGAAAACACGAACCTGGTAGTGATGGTGCTCTCCATTTTTTCCTTTGAGAGCTACAAAAGAAACTTTCATTTAATGGTTTTCCACCATGAGAGATCAGTGCACACCCTCTTCCCATACAACCTGTCTACCCTCTTGACTGAGACCACTGCCAATATCACAGCCCTCTGAGGTATAGGGAAGATGTTGACATACATTGCATCAAAAAATCCAATTCTAATTAATTTTCAAATCTTTTTTTACAAGACATAAAATCTGCTTCTGATGGGTACATTTACATTTACTCTTGATCAAAGGAGCATTTTGAAGTACCATGTTTATTTACTAGAGGCCATGGAAGCTGAAAAATGTAAGTAATGAATACTCACTTAAATATAATCTTTTCCCTTCTTTGAGTTTTTAACTTTCTTCCATTAGTTTTCACTGTTTAAACACCTTAATGATTTCTTTGAATCTGATTGTGCTGGACAGTGTAGAAACAGTATTCAGTGTTCTGTGACACGTCTACCTGTGAGCAAACACTGATTTCAAATGGTGTGTGGCCCACGGATGCTCCTATGAAGTTTTAACGGAAAAATCCAACTGTGTGTGCATTCCTCTGATACGGATATCGCCTTGATTAACATTATGGACACAGTTCATGCAACACAATACTGAACCTGCTCTTTTAAGTTATTTCCAAACGAATTATTTCTTTTCAGTGTTTTAAGATGTTTAAGCATCTGACCAAAGAACCTTACACCTTACTGACCATCACCTTACATGGGCATCCCAGGAAATTGCAGAAAACTTACGATTAATATATTTCTCACAAACATTTTACCCATCTTTCCACTTACTGTCTTGTTTTCACAATACTGGCACCAGTACCTCTATCTAGGTTAAATACCATAGTATAGGTAAGAGATATTAATGGTAACAACAACAATGAAAGTGAAATAATTCGCCATGTTTTAGAGCTGCATTATAATGCATAATAAACTTTTTAATAATGTGAAATGAGACAGATTTATAAATCTCTAGAATGACATCTGAAAAGGACTTAGGCTAGTAAAAAACAAACGGCAACTAATGTATCTTTCACGTTGGCTGTGGCAGTGATTTACTATGTTGTCTGCAATGCTAAATATACATCATAAATCCCTCCAACAGAAGCCTTATTATATTCATCCATCTCTTCCCTATGAACCAACAATTTCTTCTTTATTGTACAAAAAAGAACTCATTATATAAAATAAAATGCAGGCTAAAGCCAATGATCTTACATTAACCTAATGAGGACTTTATCTAAAGAATGCACACTGGAGATACCCTGTGGTTATGTTATTGTTAACGACTATTTATCAAGTGACAGTAAGCAACCTCTTCTTGTGGAAGATAAAATAATACAGAGCTCTTTATAAACCTGCATTAACTGATCAGCCTTCTGCTTCAGTATAAGCTACTGTATACAGTCTATCACGTGACACAATTAGGAAAGAAAGATCTCAACAGTTTGAAAAGAAGTAACTATACGGAGGGATCATTTCCTGACTGAGACAATATGAACTAATTAGAAAAGCAAATGGAACCTTAATCGACAAATAATATTAGTGTGAAGGAGGTCTTCTTTCAGCCAACAGACAATGAAAATTCAGACATATAGACCCCTAACGTCCAAGCCTGGTGTATTCAAAGTACCCTCTCCACTGTTCAGCATATGGGCAATGGCAGCAGTAAAGTACTACGGTGGGAACATGCTTTCATTCACAGCAAGCTCACACTACTTACTGCCAATAACAAACAGTATTTTGGAATCAGAAGTGGATGACCAGGAACCTGTTTGTGGCCTTTTAATATCACCACACTTTATTCAGAAAAATTACAAAGTCAAAAGAGGTTTACACATATCATTTAAAAAAAAAAAACAAAAAACAAAAAAACCTTTGCTTGTCTTCTAAATTACTCCACCTGTGATTTAGAGGGACAAATTACCTACTTTATTGAAGGAGAGGTTTCAAATTTACTTTCAACTACATCTGTCTAGCAGTTATTGGAAGGGAGTTTTGATGGCTGCACTGCAGAATACTTTTGATTTGTTAATGCAGAGTTCATATTTAAAAGAAAGCTAATGATGTTTTCAGAAGTGACAGTAAAGCAATTGCTTCATTCAGTTAAAACTGTTTTTATTATATCGTAAAAACAACAAAAAAGAATCCTCAGAAAGGTGGTCACTTTTATAAACAAAAGATAAAGACACTTAATCACCACAGTTCTTGAGGTCTAAAAACATATTATAGGACAGTTCCTCTTCTTAAATATGGTCTAAGTTTCTTTTCTGCAAGTACTTATCCTGGTTCTGTCAAGCAAACTGACTGTCACAGGTTGCTTCAGTGTAAGGGTCACGACAGCTCACTTAGTGTCTGACCGGGACTTTGCTCCAGATAAATTCTTCTGAAGCAAAATTTTCAATCTTCTACGAAATTCTCCGTGTTTTCCAGTGGAAGTGGGGACACCTGACCATAATGAATTTTAAGTCCACCGAAAATAATTTTTCTTTTCATTAGCAAGCTTTGATTTCAAGCATGGATCCTAAGATTCTCTCCTGTCTACAGGTTAAAACTGGGTTTGACTATGCCTTTGAGACATATATGTATATACACATACATAGCACTAGTTCATTAATTGACAGAGAAGGCATTTTCAAGATTAGGCCTTCATGCAATACCGCTACCGTTAATTGAATGGAATTGGTTTTCCTCCATATCTTTGCTGTCTTCTTTTAGGGGGATGGGGTGCAGGAAAGGGCACCCAAACACCGTAACTCTTACAGCTCATCTTTCTACCCAATCTTATTTTGCCTACCCACTTCTGCAACGAAGAAATTATATGTACTAATAGTTCCAAATGGATTTAAACCAATGCTCACTTTTTAGTTTCCTATCTAATTCATTTGTGCATATGGCTTGCTATTTCTGTTTATGTCACTGTCCCTGAATCATGAAGACTAGAGATGATAGAAAATAGCAGAAGCATGCCCCCCAAAGGGCTTAATAAGAACAGCAAACTATATTAAAGTAATTTTAAAAAGGAGGAAAGAAACTGCCTCATCTCCCAGAAAAAGAAATACAAGACTGAAAATAAGAAGTGGAAGCATTAGCTTAAATATGAAAGACAAAACCAAAAAGAAAATCCTGAAGTCCAAGCACCTAAGATTATAAGCAAACTGCACAGAAGTCAAGAACATTATTCCAAGTATGTGCTTGCTCAGTCATTTGTCTCTTAATTCACCTCTTCTCTTGACTGCTTTCACTTACTGCAACTTTTTATCCATAAATAAGAGACGACGATTGTTGGGACAGGGATTTTCCATATTTTATTACTTCCAAAGTTACGGACACAGCAGGCTCCTAATGCCTGACTACAGACCCTCAGGTGCTATTGCAATAAATATTCCAACTTTCTAGGTAATAAGAAGTCACATAAATAGCACAAAACCTAAACTGAACGTTTTAAAAACATGTATACCTTTGCCATTAAAATATTGTGCTCTCTAATGTCCACAGTATGACTACTTGCAAGCCTGCAAGAAGGACTTCTATTTCCAGGTATCTCACAGGTTTCCCAGAATGCTGGATCAAATAAATACTTGCAATAAAAACACATTAAAGTTTTCTCATGACTGTTATGTTGGCTTACCGCATGCTCAAGACGGGTTAGCTCAGCTAATCTCAGTCATGTGCAGTACAGATGCCTGGATCTGAATCCCAATTTCTTTGGTAGTCGATAGAAACAGAAAGACACTTCTGTCAATTAATCTTTTTCTAGCAGATGTCTCAGATAAGCCGTGCCCTTAAAGGGCCTGTATTTTCACATTCACTCTAAGGAAAACATAGCATTATCATCCCAGGCACTGATGTTTATACTGACATCTATATTCACTAAAATGAACTCTTGCCCAGAAAGGCTAACATTTCTCAAGGATTACCAGTAGTTTGTAGATAACTTGTAAACAGCAAGAACGCATCATCACAGCATGACGTGTTATCTGAATAGGGAACAAAGTACTCCTATGCATCCACTGAAGAAGAAACTATGGATAGCAACCTTTCTGCAATGACCTGCATGTGAAATATTTGTTTACTCAAATGCTTTATCAAAGAATTGCAACTAACTGGTAGATTTTTTATGAATGGGCAAGAAGCGGGATTATTTGCTCAAATGTAGAGTTCACCGGAAGGTGTAAAAGCACTTTCATAAATCTGCTTTTCACAACTTTTCTATAAAAAGGAGATTATGACAGTTTTACAGACGGGCACATTTAAGCACAGAAAAATGAAGTGCAAAGCTTGGCTAAAAGGGCAAGTTATCAGCAAAGCTAGGTAAGTACCAATTTTCCTTTCTGTCCTGTTTTCTGAATGTTATATGACACTGACTTTCTGGAAATGATACTTCACAGAACCTCTCCTGAGAAGAATAAAAAAAAAAAAATATATATATATAAAAAAAAAAAAGGCAGTCTTCTCCCCTTCTCAAGTTTTAGTTAAATGTGCATCTTTTAATATTTAAAAATGAACTTGAAATCAGTTCACCAAATTCATATGCTTTAAATATTCTCTCAAACTCATTCATAAAGCATGAGGCAACTAATTCACTGACCTTAACTCCATGATGAACGTGCTAAACTTTATCAGTCATACCTTGTGCTGCAGGAGCTCTTCCACTCAAATAGCAAATATACCTTCCTTCATGTTTGAATGGTATCAACAAAGAAGGAGTTGTCTGCTTGATTTAAGATCATAAGTCATTTTCCAAAGTGCTCTGATTTTATTCCTTCTCACCCTCTCCTACTTCCTCTGGCTCTTCAGAGTGCATTTGTACTGGGTCATTACAATAGGTTATGGTGGAAAGCCTCACCAAGTCAAAGTAAAGGACATTGGGTTCTACGTGGCAAATATGCCCTACTAAAATACAATTTAAAACAACACCATAAACTTCTTCATGCTGCTATCTGCACCTGACAAAACACAGCTAGAGTATGCTATTACATACTAAAATAACTAGTCATTGCCTGGTCATTTTGTATTTTGCCTGTGCTGGGCAAATACAAATCTGGCATAAAAAGCAACAGTACAGAGGTTATATTGGCTCCCTACATGAAAGGCTGACCTAACTACAGCACTTTGTTCTTGCCAGTAACAGGAAGGATTTCCAAGGGATCTTTTTGGTTTTGCTGTTGCTAATTTAACTTCCTTATTTCAAACTAAAGGATAGAATTACAGAATCATAGAATAGTTAGGGTTGGAAAGGACTTTAACATCATCTAGTTCCAACTGCCCTGCCATGGGCAGGGATACCTCCCACTAAACCATGTCACCCAAGGCTATGTCCAACCCAGCCTTGAACACTGCCAGCGATGGAGCATTCACAACTTCCCTGGGCAACCCATTCCAGGGCCTCACCACCCTCACAGGAAAGAATTTCTTCCTCAGATCCAATCTAAACTTCCCCTGTTTAAGTTTAAACCCATTACCCCTTGTCCTCTCACTACAGTCCCTCATGAAGAGTCCCTCCCCAGCATCCCTAGAGGCCCCCTTCAGGTATTGGAAGGCTGCTCTGAGGTCTCCACGCAGCCTTCTCTTCTCCAGGCTGAACAGCCCCAACTTTCTCAGCCTATCTTCATAAGAGAGGGGGCTCCAATCCCCTGATCATCCTCGTGGCCCTCCTCTGCACTTGTTCTAACAATTCCATGTCCTTCTTATGTTGAGGACACAGAACTGCACACAGCACTCCAAGTGAGGTCTCACGAGAGCAGAGTAGAGGGGCAGGATCACCTCCCTCGACCTGCTGGTCACACTCCTTTTGATGAGCCCACGATACGGTTGGCCTTCTGGGCTGCAAGCGCACACTGCCGGCTCATGTTCATTTTCTCATCGACCAACACCCCCAAGTCCTTCTCTGCAGGGCTGCTCTGAATCTCCTCTAGCCAACCTGTAGCTTTGCCTGGCATTGCTCTGACCCAGGTGGAGGACCTTGCACTTGGCATCGTTAAACTTCACCAGGTTGGCATCAGCCCACCTCACAAGCATGTCAAGGTCCCTCTGGATGGCATTCCTTCCCTCCAGCATATCAACCGAAACACACAGCTTGGTGTCATCGGCAAACATGCTGAGGGCACACTCAATCCCACTGTCCATGTCACCCACAAAGATGTTGAACAAGACAGGCCCCAACACCGATCCCCGAGGAACACCACTCGTTACTGGTCTCCAGCTGGGCATTGAGCCATTGAGCACAACTCTTTTCTTGCGGCCATCCAGCCAGTTCTTTATCCACCGAGCGGTCCACCTATCAAATTGATGTCTCTCCAAGTTAGAGAGAAGGATGTCATGTGAGACAGTGTCAAAGGCTTTGCACAAGTCCAGGTAGATGGCATCAACTGCTCTACCCCTGTCCATCAGTTCCGTAGCCCCATCATAAAATATCAGATTAAGGAAAAAAAAGTTATCATTTACTCTACTCTTTGCCAGCATACTACTATATAGCAGAAGAGGAAAAATATTTGTTTTGTTTGGTTGGCAGCTTTTTTAGAAGAAAAATAGTTAATAAATAATCTTAAATGAAAGTAGCAGCACATTATTCTTTCAGTTATTCATTTTACAATTGCGAACTTCATTTGCAATTCAAAGACAATGACAAAGTTCTCTGTTACTCTAGAGAACTCTAGAGAATTCCATCTTTAGTTGAATTTCTATACAATCTGGAACTTAAGAAAACAAAATGGTATTGAAAAATAATGCACAAAATGAATAGAAAAATAATTAAAAATAGCTTAAATATTAAACAAATGAAGACATTTATGACCTCAGATCTCATTAGCAAAATTAGCTGGGAAAGAACTATGCAAAAACAATATTTGTTTCTTTATATAGACAGCTACATTTGAAGTCAACCAAGAAATATAATCTAGATGCTTATCAGTGAAGTTGTTTCACAGAAATAGAAGTATTACCCTTGTCTCTAGTCTACTTAACTTTTAAAAAATATAAGATACTAGTTATCATTTTTGCATCTTAGAAAGGTCATAGATGTTCTTTTTGCAACCTGAATTAGTGCAATCTCTTAAAAGAGGAAAAATAAAAAAAAAAAAAAAAAAGAAAAACAAAAAACCCCCAAACAAACAAAAAAACCAACCCAGAAAAAAAATAAAAAACAACCCAAAAAAAAAGGAAAACTGTCCTAGACTATGTTACTAGTTTAAGAATATGTGTTTGGTGAAACTAGGATTATTTATTCATATACCCTTTTTTTTCCCCGGTTTAGAAGGAATGGAGAAAAGTCCCATTTTTCATTTCTGATGGTGACAGAAAAAAATAACCACACATTCTTTAGTATAATTTCTGAGTGTATCTTCAAAAGACTTCAGGAATTAGACTGAGAATAATTAAAATGGTGAAGCACTAAGCTGAGGATTAGTATCAAAAATTCTATGTATTAGAAAAATGCAACTGTTCATCACAAGAGTAAAGCTCAGTGGGCAAAAGGCAAAGTGATCCTAGGGCTGGTCTAGAAAAACTCATACAACACCTAGGAACTACCACAAGCTCCATCACTTTTGTTCCAAAAGCAAGAAACACTTTTTGACAGTTCTTTCATGGAGCTACACAGTCGTACGTTGTATATAACTGAAATGCAGAACCAAGCCAGCATGGAATTCTAGACCCTGGAGAGAAAGAGAGCAGGTGAAGGAGGAAGGAAGGATGGATGGACAGAAATCTGCATACAAAATTGTTGCCACTCATTGTACTACTGAAGAAAGGTGCTTAGATACCAAGATGACGGATACAGAATAAACATCCACCACAAACCAGTAGATTTTCTTTTTTTAGTGTCCCCTAAAACACCTGCAAACATACTCACCCATGGATGTCATTGGACTCGCGTACAGCTTGAACTTTCCAGTGCCACAGAGTCAACAGACGATTTAGTAAAATTCCCATTTAACAGTATTTGATCTCTTACAGAAATTGTGTCCTACAGTTAATTTGTCAGAGGGATCATAATTACAGAGATGTCTCTCACATCATGGTTACTTGCCAGATGAATTTCTCAGACACTAATCTTATTTGGAGTACATTTACTTGAAGCTTTATTTAAAGTATTTCTTTTGACACTCTATCAGCAGAAGTAACTGTCGTAAGTACAGCTTGACTATAAATGCTGTCTCCCAAAGAGCAACTCCTAAATCAATATTTATAAGTAAGCTACAAAAGGTCTCAGAAAGAGCTTGTAACACTACAGTACTTATTGGGGGCAATATGTAATTGGCTCCCTTGAAAGCATTATCAGATGACAAATATTAGTTCACATAAAATTGTCCAATTAGGAGGAAAGTAAGGAAAAGAGCAATTTTCCCTAAGGTTTTTGTTTAAATTTTTTCTCCAGTTAAATATCACCAGTATGAATATCATTGGCAATTATTGCTGAGGTAACTCATGATCTTATTTTTGAAAGCACATTTCAGCTTAGAAAACAAGGTTTCAGGATTGCTAAGTATTTTTCTTCCTAGGATTTCCCATTTTTTCTACTAGTAAGAAGGAATTACTAGATAGCAGCACAACCACAACCATGTATATACAAAATAAGGTATATGCATGACTACACGAAGTGCAAGAGAAGGAAGAACAAAACACTTCACATGGCACAACACAGATGAATTTCAATCCATGCATACAGTCAGAAGGTACAGAAGAATTTTTATGTGCATGTGAATAACACTAGTCTTTTAGATGTGGGTTGACAGTCATGGCATTTGAATCAGTCATTCAAGTTATTCAATCATTTACAGCCACTGAAATTTGCCTGCACCGTAAGGTGAACATGAAGTATGTAGACCCATTTTCCCCTCCCCTACACTTATGCTGTCATTTATACAATCGCCATACGAAACAATATAAACTTGGTGCACAGACAAAACACCAGCTTTTGAGGGACTTGCAAGGCCAGCTTCAGCAAAAGCACAGCATTCTCATTAAAAGTTTTGAACCTGTGATAAAGCGGCATTTTCTAATGAGAAATTGGATGAATTTTTTACTCAACTCTACTGATAGCTTGTAGAAAACTTTTCAGACTGCTACACTGATGTGTGCTTAAATATCCTTGGTTTAACTACAGAGGTTAGGAATGAAGAATTTAAAAAATAGTTTTTGGGGAAAGAAAAAGTACTGCATTTCCGCCATTCACTGATTCAATTAATGTTGCACTGTGATGTTTTTCATAGCAGCCACCCAATCACCTAACGAATGCATAACCGGCCTGAACTTCTCAAACATATCACTGAATGGCTTAAAAATACATTCAATTTTCACTTGAGAATGCAGGCTTTGAATGTATACTATAATTAAACAGTTTAGCAACATTTAGCTATTTGAATAATAAAGCAAACTGACTATTTGAAGTAGAACACTAAATCTGTGCCATCCCCAGTATTTCAGTTTTCAGAAACAGTCTTCTATTTCAGTGCATTAGCATTGTTGCGATTTTAATATAATTTCATCAGCAAGGTCAACAAACCTCAGAAAGCCTCCAGAGTATTAGTCCTTGAGGAAAGCCCACCTTTAATCATTCTGCGAGACTTAAGCATCAATGCAACATAAGCATGTACACCTCTTTATGCATGAGTGTAGCACATCTCTTCATTATAGTGCATAGGCAGCTATCTCCCTGAGAGTTTTCAAAATTACTTCTGTCACTATTTCAGCTGATTCTTAGTATCTCATTTCTATGTCAGCCATCTATGTGAACCATCATGGAATATACCTCAAAACGATGGACGGAAGTTTGCCTTATGCAATTCCCGCTTAAAAGCTAGAGATGTCAGACTTCTTAACGTGTTCATCAGCTTTATATGTTCCTTTAGCTCAGCTAAAAAACAACGAGGTACTTCTACATTTCGTCCACTGTGTTTACTGAAATCTTCCTTTTTAACGCTAAATTAAGCCGCTTGAACTAAGTGCTAGGGATCTCCAAAATTGCATTATTTTAATTTTCAGAGTCTCAGCTTGCATTAGCAGTACATAAGGGAAATTCTTTAAGATATACCAGGACACCTACAGTTATAAGACTTCTCTCACCATTACTCACCTCTGTTTTGGCACTAGAACAGTGAAATTATCCAATGAACAGGAAGGAACTTGCCAACCAAACTGTATTCCAAGATTAATTACAACCACCTGGTACATGGGAACTTCGCACATGTGCTAAGAGAGATGAAATGGATGTGCTGTCTTTTTGAATGCAATCAGCAATAATGTGATTTTACTTGCTGCTGGGCTGTATTAATGCAATAGCAAAAGCAAGATTTTATTGAGAGAAGAGGAAAACTAACGCTGCTCACGTAAGAGAGGAAAAATCCTTAAGAAAGTCAATGTAATAAATTAATGCCAATAAAGCAGAGATTTTTTGTACCAGAAAAGCAGAAAAAAAAAATTTATAAAGAATACAAACTAGCAGCATAAAGGAAGAAAAAAATTTCCCTGACCCAACAGTACACAAGCTCAGCTTGTTTAAATCATGCAGTAAGTCTTTTATTTCATTTACTCAGTCATGAGGGCCAAGCTTTTTCCACTCGTGCACTGGATTTCACTTCCAGTATTTACCTGCTACATTATCTCACCTGAAAGCTGTTAAACAGCATGCAGACATCTGTGCTGTCCTGCAGATATGGGATCTTGGCAGATTTTCAGAGTAATTAGAACCCAACAACATCATTTGGAAAAAGAAACAAGAGTATTGCAAGTACGGCTTTTTGGTCAAGAGTATTACTGCATTTTGGACTATACTACAAAAAAGGTTATTGTTACTTGAAAGCAGAAAGTGTAAGTATGTTAAACAAACCATATGTAATTTGGGTTCAGTGAACAGGTTGTAAGCATCAGAGTCTGTCAGCTGTTGGTCAGACAGTCAAGTTGTACCAGACAAATCTCTCTTGGTTTGCAAGGTAATGCTCCTGTCATTCACACAGTGGGCTCCTTCTCTGCCCGACTGAAACTGTCTCCTAGGTCCACAGTGGTAAGTGACCCTGAAAAAAGCTCTCACTAAATGATGCTACCAAGTATCAGCTGAAGCTAAGGCATTTCAAGAAACCACTGGGCACTGAATTAAACAACACATTCAGGATTTCAAGACTTGCTTTCATTGCGATGCCCTGTATATTACAGATTAACAGATATTCCACAACACAAGAAACACACAAAGGCTGGTATATATGAAGAACATACACAGCCATTACGTCTTTATGTGTCTTTACCCCTTTCCTTCTTACTGCAATCTGTTAGTTCTCAAGGATTAATTACACTAACCAAAGAACAACTGAATAAAACTGACACACTCTAAAATCTCTGTATTTTCTAATATATGAAGAAAAAATATTTTTTTAACAAACAAACAAAACAAGAAATGCCCCATTAAGATCAGTGGCTCATCAAGACAGAAGCAATATAAGAGCCTGTTTATGAATTTCACACAGTTTCAGTCACTGTCTGTTGTACATTTCCCTGGTGTCACAGCTGCTGGATTTGAGATGTCAAAGGGTTTCTACACACCTATTCCCCTTAGTAGCTGCTGCCCATGAATTTGCAAAATCCCTTTTTGAACTTTGTGACTCCTGCCACAAAGTCTACTGACATCAAAGCTAAATATGCATCTCTCATAATAATGTGCACCATACTGCTTTTCAAAATGGTATTTTATTCTACAATTGAAGATCCAGATATGTTTTAATGAATTTCTTGATGGCTAGTGAGAAATGAAGTATTGCTCCACCCATGTATTCAGAAATTCAAGGCTAGAAATGAAGTGTGAGGTCTTTCTTAAGCATTCATAGGCTTGTACTGTTTTAGGAAATGCAGTTTAAAATATAAATGGCCACTTCATTCCAGCTGTTTCTCATTTAATTGTGCTTTTTTTCCTGGATAATTTTAATACATTCATTCACACAGATTTTATTCCTGCCATTTTGTATCAAAAATGAGTAAGTATATGCTTTGATTTTTAATGAGCAGAAAGCTGTTAGCCATTTTTCATATAGGGCTGTGACTAATTTTATTTTATAACCTTGGCTAATAGATAATTAGGTGTTTCACTTAAATTAGCTCTGACACAGCTGGAGGCAAAGTGGGAGGAAGCAAAAAGCTGGCTCTTGCCATAAATTTTGTACTATCAGCTTCTGAACACCTCTGTGAAGGAGCTGTTAGGAAATGCTGTGTTGGATATGCATAACCTGTGTTTGAATTTTGCTAATAGTAACCTCAGTTTTTAAGTGAAGAGGAGCTTAATAATAAAAAAAAAATAAAAAAAAAAAAAAAAGGATATGCAGAGGAGGAGGATCTCCCGTAGACATCATTAAGTGGATCACTGAAGCTGTACAAATTTCAAAACAAATTTCCTGGATCAGGTACTTCCTCAGGCTTCACACAGAGTGCACTGTCATCCATTAGTATTATTACTTCAGTGTATTCCCATCACACTGCAACAGTATAAATTGTGACTAGCTGTCAGTCATCTCCCTCTGGTTTAAGATAACAGAATTACGCATATTTGCTTACACACATACTACTGCAGTAACTGTTCCCTCACGCCAAGGACCCACCTTTGTGTGATTTTGTTTGGTGGCCACCAGGCAAAGAAACAGCACTGTAACTATAAGAGCAAATCTTAAAGCACTGAAACCAGGATTCACACGTACTGTGCCTAACACCATCCTCTGGGTACAAAGGAGAATGTACACACACCACCCCAGCACAAGGTCTTCTGCAATGTGTCACGGAATGTCAGCAGCTCTTGTAATACACAACGCTCTCTATTTACATAAAGTTACTAGCATTTGACATATTTATTCTTGAACTAGAGCTTTAAGAAGACCTCAATCATGTATCATCACGGTTGCTTTAAAGTGGTGGTCTGAAAACTTTATGATGACACAGCAGAGCAGGCAGTCAAGAAAGAACCACCTACATTTTTGTTCCGTTTTCCAATTATCACTTATGAGAGCTGAAGGACATACCATCTCTTTTGTCTCATTTCTGCTCTTTAGATCCAAGACGATGCAAACTTAGTTTTATATTATGTCAATATTAGATTGCATAGCATGACAAGTTTAGCTGAATTTAGAAAGTTGGTCAGATGCCAATATATAATTTCATATTTATGCAGATTATATATTGTGCTTATGTATTATGTATTTTCAGTCGCAGCCTAGTAGCTTTTGCACTAATTATTTTTCCATTTTCTGAAACTCCTGATTCTTTTTTATAATGTCTAAAGCGAAAATCTGATTAGTTTCCTAGTAAATACAATAGACATTTTAAAATTAAATAGGGAATCAATATATCAAAAAAGACACACAAAGACCACAAAGAAAAAGTGGAAGATAATTTTCATCAATTCAAGTGTACACAAGTGTCTAATCAGAAGAGGTAGGCATATTTTGGATTATTCATGCTCAGCACAAAATTTGCTCACTTTAATGGGTGTAGTATTTGCAGTTTTTAGAAAGCTGATATCTGGTCACCCACAACATGTTTTTGCCAGTACTGTATATTTATTTATATTTATTATATTTATTATTTATTATTATTTATATTTTATTTATATACATATCTGTATATTTATCTGTTTGCAGTCTTACAGTAGCAGGTTAGCTACTTATGAGAAATAGTGCATTTGAGAACCACTACTTTTGATTGACCAATGTACCAACACTTTTTAAAAAAGTTAAGGATAGAAACTTCTGGGTTTTTTTAAGCAGCATCTGAAAAATTTAAGAATACTTATTTCTAGAACAACGAAGCATTTTTACCACGTAAAATATTCTTAGCAATTTGTCATCCATTTCATGGTGAAAAGATTCGTAGCTTGACATAAAAAAAGTGACTAACGGATGTTGAAAGTATCACCTCTGAAAAGACCTCCTTAAAATGGTCCCCCTGAAAACCTCAGAAACATAGCCTCCTACCTATGCCTACAATTTATTTGAGATGCCTTATTCCAGTGATGAAATAACAATTCACTTAAATCACTTGCAAATTCACAGCATCATCCATAAAACAGTGGTATTACAAGCATCTTCACTAAATTATTCATGTCAAAACAGTTCAAACTTATGAACATCTTACCAAAATTTCCCATTCATATAATATCAAACATTCCAATACATTATCACCACCTCAGTGATTTTAACTGCTTTTTACACAGGTAAAAAACAAAACATGTTCCCTTTTTTCCCCAGAGTCAAGTACCAAATTATGCAGGTTTTCTGTGACGTCAGCCTATCTTTATTGTTGCTGCAATATTCAAATCCAACAGCATGCTTCTTTACTTTACTGATGTCACAGGATAAAGGCTCCATGACCTTGTTTGGTAACTTTATGTATCTTGCAGTGTTAAATAGACTAATTTGCTGGGATCAAAAAATAAGAGAGAAGATATTTTTCATACATATGTCTTTCATTCTTAGTGTTATATGCACATACAAATATTTTTGTCTAGATGTAAAAATTACCATAGTACCACCCCAATGCCTTTAAAGCTTTTTTCCCCCCTTCTATGCTCCTAGCTGTAGTTCTCATTTCTTTCTTGCTTCTTTACAAGTCAGTCTCTGCCTCTTGTAAACCACACTGCATGACATTTTCTTAGCCGAAAACTTCTACCATATAACCATCCCCGCTTCTACTGATCACCTGGCATCCATTCAGCTTCCCTCAATTGATTGATCTCTTGCCACTTCTGAGCTCCAACTTATTGATCAAATGTTTTGCTTTGCAGTATGATGCTTCTTCATCCTTTGCTCTCTGCAAATTGATGTTATGCTTTCCCCAGATTTAACTACTGGCTTTCTTCCAAGCCAGAGAAACTACTACGGTGTTTAAGAGAACTTTCCTTCTTCCTGTGATTGGCTGTGATCTCTAAATACCCGAGTGGAAAAAAAAAAAAAAAAAAGCTTAGCCCTGAAAGCTAATAATGTACTACGTTAAAAAGGGGGGGGGGGGGGGGGGAATGAACCCCTTGTTTTATTCTCCAATATGTAACTACCAGTCCGGCCGCATTCGCTGTTTCGAACCTCACTGATCCGGATTCACCAACAGTGGGAAACAAACTCCTTGCTTTATTAGAGGAAGGACAGGAAATGGCTCCAATATGCAACTCCCAGTCTGGCCGCGTTTGCTATTTCAAACCTTACTGATCTGGATTCACCAACAGTGTACCACACTGTCCAGTCCAATCAGCTGCAAGTAAAAGTCCGGCCGCGTTTGCTATTTCGAACCTTACTGATCCAGATTCACCAATACTGCACCACAACTAGAAACGGGGTCGCATTCAGTGAGAAAATTAGTTTATTGATACAATAGATATAGGTTCTTGGATTGCCGGTGATAAATACTGTCTGCAAAAGCACGTGCAAATAATAGTTACATGAATACAAGCGCTCAATAAAGTTAACACAGCCTGGCTCTAAAATATACAGGTGACCGTAAAAGTAACTCTATAGAGATTCTCAGTTTTCCCAGGGAAGCCCTGAATACAGTGCAAGTCTTACCCACAGGCATCCCTATGGAGGGGGGAAGAGAGGTCCAGCCCGTCGACTGGTCCCAGGAGTTTGTTGATGTTATCTTCCACGATGGTATCTTCCCTGATATCCTCCTCTCTCTTGGGTCATTTTATATTATTTTCACCTTCAAGGTGGAGCTTGAGTGACTCTAGTCATACATACCTTTATTACTATTGGTACAAATCTCTCTCTCTTCAATTTAAAGGTGTATGACACTGAAAATTCAGAGCGCATGCTCAGAGAGGGGTGGTCTCATTTTGGAGGGGGTCGCATTGGAGATGGGAGTGTATTTTAGCACGTAAATGCATTATAATGACATTATAATGAAGCAAAGTTCACACTGAGGACGGCATTCTGTCAAAAGATGACAGGCTGCTGGCTCAGAGTAGCAAGCATGCAGCTTATCAGTTTCCTTAGTTCCCATCTTTTTGCTGAAGTTAGGACAAAGAGTAACCGTGAGATCTCCACCTCGCTCTATTCTCTGTGTTTCTGTGTTGCCACGGGAACCGCTGTGAAGTGCACATTCCTGCCATACCAGGTGTGGCTGCATCTTGCCCTGAGAGGCCTTGAAAGTCCGTTTTTCCCTTATGTGTGGACAATGCTGCATTTCAAATATGTTTAATTCCTAATTATCCCATATTTCCTAATTATTCCACATAAGGAATTCTGATGAGAAACCATCCATGCCAGCAACTATGCTTACAGAAAAACTGAAACAATGTCAATAAACTTTCTTCAGGTAATGTCTTCAAGAAGGAAAAAAATGTAGAAAGAAGTTGTCCTTCACTCAGTTCTGGCAACATGGAAATTTCAGTCTGTTCCAGAATGGTAGGATCTTTTCCAGAACTGCACAACAAAGGAATAAGCACCATCCACATTTTGCCTTCCAGGCTGAGATTCCCCTTTTGTATCATATGGCATTTTAAAAGAGTTATGTAAATGAATTGCATTTGATCATGTAGTAACAAGGATGCAATAACACATAGGTGGAAGTCTTTTCACTCTTCCAGAAACAGCTGTAGCTCCAGCTACAAAATCTGCATGATATAAAACCGCAGGGTTTTAAAGTTAATCTATTAAGGAAGTTGCTGTAAAGTGTGTATATAGTCAGGGTCAGATTCATGTCTGTATTTAACCAGCAAACCATTTTCAGAATCCTTTTTCATTTTCTTTGTGTTCATTAGCAGTCAGTAGCCTAGCAAAGAGGTACCCAAGTTGAACGTGCAAATGCCTGTTGTCAACTTCGTTCATATGAATCTGTGTCCTGCCTTATCATGCTCTGGATATTTACAGAGCTGGAAACTTTCTGCAAGAAGTATCTCAAACTTCCAGTAATTGCATTATTCACTAGATGCAACATTAACACTACAGGGAATAAAATGCTTATCTTTGAATTGTACTTTATAGAAGGCAGAATAAGCAATCGCAAGTGCCTAATACATGTATCCAACTTTAGTACTGTGACCTCTTCTCTCCACTGATCCCAACAGGTGGTAGCCTGAATCCTCTTTAATCTAAAACCAGGCATTTTGAACAAGTCCACTGAAGGCACCAGAGAGTGAGTTCTGACCACAATAGACTCTCTATTCAGATGTCATTGCAATACAAAATGAAATATACTGACATTTGATAACAAGAGTATATAATGTGATAGCTACACTAATTTCTGTTGCATGTGTGATTATGAGTGCAATAAAAGCTCTACCTATTCCTGATGGACTAAATTAGGTGATATTGCCCATTACTGTTCAAATAAAGTTTATCCAACTTACAGCTGAGATTTCTTGATGAGCTTATTACAACAACAACATTCCAGATTTAAAATATTTTTAGTTAAAACAATGTAAAATATATCTGTAAAATGTTGCAGTAGCTGTTGCCAAGCTGGTGCTGTGTTTCACAGCTAAACTAGGCACACAGTAATATTCCTGTTTGGATTTAGTTCATCTTATGCCATGCACAAAAGCCCCGCATTCCCTACTCCCGGACTCATGCACAGATCCAAGGAAACCAAAGAGCCCCCCTGCACTCCCAGCATGGACAGTGAGAGAATGTCACCTTCACAGGGTCAAAAAATAAGAAAGGAGGACAGAAACTAGCAGGGTGAACAAAAGATATCAAATCTTAAAATTGCCCACAAGAAGCAGTTTCTAAAACACTTGGTCCTTGCCTGAATCATCAATCTTCCCAAAATAAGGTATCTGCCTCTGTGAACTGTACAAACTTCACCGAAAGCAAAGCAATAGGGGAGTAAACCCTAAGAAATTAAACCCCTCCGATGAATTTAAACTTGTATCCAAAAATAAATCTACATTTATGATATTATTATTTATTAATATCTATACCAAATCCTCCAGTCCTGCTTGATTCATGTGACTTCTTTTAGTCAGGTATTGAAAGTAGCAGAAAAGTCTTCAGTGGCAATTCCCCAGCTGACATTTGTCCCCCAGTACTTAGGAGCCCTAAGCAAGCCACCATTAACATAATTTTGGCATGGATGATAAACTCCCAGGTTTTAATGTATTTTAACAGTTTAATTATTCAATCTATTTAAAATTAATTTTAGAATAAACTCAAATTCAGTCATGACATTAATCATTATTTACCTTACTGTTTGGCTTAAAATATTTGTGTATGGTTGCAACCACTATGATAAACATTCATAATCACTCTGTAAGGCTTAAAAATGATTTGTTCTTGCCATTGTGAAAAGTGATTTTTAAGGGAAAAAAAAAAAAAGATCAGAAAATCTACATAAGCTTACCCTAATTTTACATGCAAAACCGTTAGCCCCTGTTTTAATTTATTTTAATATTTTTAAAGAACATTCATTACATAGAATAAAATAGTTCCAGCTGGAAACCGCCTACAAAGATCATCTAGTCCAAGTGCCTGGCCACTTGAGGACTGATCAAAAGTTAAAGCATGTTGTTACAGGTACTGTCCAAATGCCTCTTCAACACTGACAGCTTTGGGGCATCCACTGCCTCTCTAGGAACCTTGTTCCAGGGTTTGGCCACTCTCTTGCTAAAGAAATACTTGCTAATGTCCAGTCTAAACATTCCCAGTACAGCTTTGAACCATCCTCACAAATCCCATCACTGAGTACCAGGGAAAGGAAATCAGCACCTCCCTTTCCACTTCCCCTCCTCCTGAAGCTGCAGAGAGCAATGAGATTCCCTCTCGGCTTCCCTTTCTCCAAACTAGACAAGCTCAGTGTCCTCAGCCTCACAGAACATCACTGCCAGCTATTTCACCAGCTCTGTTGCTCTCTACCAGACAGATTCAAGTACTTTAATGTACTCATATGATGCTTTTAACTACACTAAGCTGATCTTTCTGTTGAGGCTTCCCATTTCACTTCATTGTAGCTCAGAAGAAAAACTGGTGAGCTGGAGAAAAAAAAAAAAAAAAAAAAAAACACCAAAACATAAATGCACAAATACAAAATTAGAAATAACAAATAGTCTCCATTTTACAGTTACAAAATAAATGGATTATGAGTGAGCAATAAACTGTTCCCACAGGAAATGAGGTGTTATAACAGTGTGTATTAGCAGGAATATCACAGGTAATATATTTCTGCAACTCAGGACTTTCAATCCTACCTAGATGACTGTACTTAAGCTGGGTACTGCATTTCAGAAAACAAATTAGCAAACAATACACAAGCAAGTATCTTCAAGAATGCAACAAAATCAATAAAAGCTGTATGGTTTTCAATCACAAATGAAGAAAATGCTGAAGGATTTTTGTTTATCTGGTCTAAAGAAACACACCATAAAAGGAGGACCTGCAACAGTGTTCCACCGTTAGAAGACTACTGTAAAAACTGCAGTTTAACTGTTCTCCACAGTACCTGGAGGAAAAGAAAAAATGTGTTCTATGTACAATTAGGAAAACGACATTAGGAACACACTCTGACTGCAACAGAGTTTGGGATTACAGCAAGCTATCCTTATTTAGAGGCGTTAAGAACAGACCGGACACACATTTGGTAAGGTTAAGGTTACAGTTAGAAATTAGATAATACTTAACACTTTTCTGGAGTGGGATGGACAAGTCTTTCTGTCCTATATTGCTATGGTTTGTACGACTGTGACAAAATTAAAAAATTAAATTAAAAATTAAAAAGCAAAAGATTACCACAATCCTGGATTTTTTCTTTTTTCATGTTGAAGTTAGTTAACACACAGAACATAAAACATACTGCATTTCCAACTGCCAGAGAAGGAGAAATGGTAGTATAATACTTCTCTGAAGTCTGTACAAGATGACAAAATTTTTTTGACGTGGCCTCCTGTTTTTCCACGTCATCAAATTATATATGCTGTTACAGCACAGAGAGTGGCTAGCAGGGACAGAGTTTGCTATAGTAACTAGTACTTGCAGGTTTTTTAAATCTCATTTCTTCTTATGCTTACCTATACTTATTAGCACCTTAATGATGCCTTTGAAATGTGACCAGTGCAAGTCTTACCTGTATTTAACACAGGTGTTAAATATGTCTTTAATAAATATTTTTGTAATCTATCTGCACACACTGAGTAAAGATCTTCCTTCCCCTTGAAAAAAGACTTACGCTCTCATTAATACTAATGGCAACTTTTGAGAAGTTTTCTGATAGGTTTTTAAAAATCACTGGGTGGTATACTGCAAATGTTCATTAAAAGATCATTTCAGACTGAAAGGCCACAGAATGTTCAGTTTCTGAACATTCAGATGTCCTATCCAGGAAAAGGATCACATGTAAATTAAGGGAAATTGCATGAAAACAAAATCAGCTGTCAACTTCATTGAAGATTACTGGCACAAAACTCCACATATGCAGTGACATTAACTTGTATACAGCAAACTGGGCATGCAAATAAATATGTATCTTTGAAATATAACAGTGCTTTCACTAAGGTTGTCTGTTATACCGTTGAAATATCAGCTGCAATAAAATAAAACAGTACTAAGAAAGGATGACACAGAATCTCAAAGAGGCTGAGGCTGGAAGGGACCTAGTCCACCCTCACTGCTCAAATCAGGGCCATCTAGAGCAGCTTGCTCAGGACCATCTCCAGTTCAGTTTTGAATGTCCACAACCTCTCTGGGAAACTCGCTCCAGTGTTTGACTACCCTCACAGGCAAAGATTTTACTGATGTTTAAATGGTTATTTCAGTTTGTGCCCTTTGCCCCTTATCCTTTCACTGGATACCACTGAGAAGAATTTGACTGTATCCTCTTTGCACTTGTCAGCAGAATTAAGGAGATGTGATTTTACACACACAACCATTTACACAGAAAGAAATGGTTGGTGGTTGAATTCGAGATCCTCAGGACAGTGAGAAGAGCGTGCAGCAAGCTCACTGCCCTGGACTTCAAGAGAGCAGACTTCATAGAATCATAGAATAGTTAGGGTTGGAAAGAACCTTAAGATCATCTAGTTCCAACCCGCCTCCCGTGGGCAGGGACACCTCACACTAAACCATGCCACCCAATGCTCTGTCCAGCCCTGCCTTGAACACCGCAAGCAATGGAGCATTCACAACTTCCCTGGGCAACCCATTCCAGTGCCTCACCACCCTTACAGTAAAGAATTTCTTCCTCATATCCAATCTAAACTTCCCCTGTTTAAGTTTGAACCCATTATCCCTTGTCCTATCACTGCAGTCCCTAATGAAGAGTCCCTCCCCAGCATTCCTGGGCTATAGCTCCCCTTCAGATAGTCCTTGAAATCTGTCTGCCCAAATGCACACACTACTTAATTTATTCTACTCATCCTTGATAGTTTTGCCTTCCATGAACTGTAACTTCACAATTACACCAAACCTCTGGATATGACAACAAATTGTTTACTGTGAAAGTTAATGAAAAACATTATATATCAATTCTTCCACTGCCTAGCTTCATCAAGGTGAAAATACACGTCCCAGAATATCAAACTGCCTCCTCTGCCTTCACACTCGCCAATTAGTTGTCATCCATTATGTAACCCACCTGACAAATTTTACAGTGAAGTTTTATGTTTTGCTGACATTTGAAAATATGGGAAATAGCACAAGAAAAATCTAGCCCACGTACTGAAATCAAAGGATATGACATGCTGATTATTCTACTCATCTTGCCTTGTGCCACTGTACATGACAACGCAACTCTAATACTTACATGGTTTGTCTGTTTCAACATGTAGACCAAGTGATTCCTTCAGCATTGTTTAGAATACAGTGACCTCCATACAGAGAGATTGTGGAGTTCATAAAAATCTAACGTTGGGAACCCAACACAAGAAAATATTCAAATGCAAGAGCATTCTAACAGCTTCTTTTCTTCTGTTTGTAAATGCATGAAGGTACCACTGTTCGTTTACAACTGGATCTCTTTCTCATGGTTCTCTTCACACCCATGACAGCTAGTAACACACGCATTAATGGAAGTTTAGTTTGATGAACTGCAATATATAGTAATTTGAGAACCTGCATTAATCATTGTTTGGAAGTTAAACAGAAACGTAGTGCGTAGGCTTTTTGTTTTATGTATTTTACAGTTTCAAGAGGAGTGAATTACCTACCTTCATCATCAGTAATGGTATTTAAAAAAAAAACAAGAATTAGCATAATACATGCTAAAAAAAGTGTTAAAATCATGTCACAGCATACCAGGAAATGGGGCTCGAAAACTGTACACGTCTGTGAAATCTCTTTGATAGACAGCTAAGTAGTAGGAGCTTCAGAGGCATGAAGCTCATGCCTCTGGCATGAACGTCAACCATAAGCAACCAGAGAATTTGTCTAGACTCCACAGATTTTGCTCGCTAGTTTATATTGCCACAATTAAGCTTAAAGCACTTGCATCTACTGACCTTCAATCATTTTTTTGAGATATATAAATAAGGGTGAAAAAACACTGCCATTTTTAACTCAGTAAAAATTTACCTGAAATAAATCTGTATCACAATATCAGGATTTATAACAATTCATAAATGTTTCAAAACTATCAACCTGCCTTGATGAAAGAACTTCAGGGCCTCTACTTGGCTAACGCATGTTAAAATTACATTTGTATTCTAAGGAGGGATTCTGACCAGAGACACAAAAAGACCTATCTCCAGATGCCAACTGGGACAATCAAGAACCATTAGCAATCTGTGGATTCTTCAATCACTGATGCTACTGACAGGATAGTTGGATCCTTATTATTTCTGGAACTAGAATAAACTTCCTGTATCTTACAATGAAAAAGCTAGTATTTTTAAGAAGAAAAAAATATCTAGATAGGATTAAGAAATTGCCCATTTTTTTCAGAACCCATTCACATTGTCTCTACCTATCCCAGCCTCTCCTGAATATATATGAAATGCTCTTACAAAGAATACAGCTGAGCATTTAGAAAAATGAGGCAGATGACCTTATGAAAGTGGACCTGCAAGATGAGACATGAATCAGAATGCTGACAAACACCCACAGTTGAAGTTGTCTTTATTTTTCCACGAGAACTTGTGAAAAAAGAATACTCCATCTTCAAAAGGGACAAGAGGACCAAAATACCATTAAGAACCATGACAGTTCTGACTATAAATAAGGCAAATACCCTGTTCCTAGCCACTGGATGATTTATACTGCTTTATAAGAAAAGAAGGAAAGGGAGTGCCTCGTAAAGCCCAGTGGTCCTCAGATATTGTATCTGTGAAACATCTCCTCTTCAAAGTAGTAACCAGAAGTGACAGATGGTTAGTATGGAGTGCTTTGACTAAGGATAACATCCTCATTTATAAGCATTTCCACTTTTTTAAGTTCTGACAGAAGCCACATGAAGGTTAAACAAGCGAGACAGTTCACAATAATTCTCGAGGAACAATGGTCACCATAAAGGAAGCTAGAAGTGTATTTCTCAGTAGCAGTGACAAAGTATTTTGATTTATGGAGTATAAAAGACAAAGATGAGTACAGAATCAGACTCTTATATGCATGTGAATACATGAAATGTAAGACCTTGCAAGCAAAACGAAGAAGTCTGTACATGACAAAAAGCACAGAACTTTTTCTTACTTCTGAAAAATGCATTTTTCATAACTCTCACAAACAAACTGATTGAGGTACTTTATTTCTCTAACCATTGCTCTTGATGTTGCTACTGCACTCATCCCTAAGCTTTGTTTTTATTGGCTATGCAGGGAAAAAAAAAATTCATCCCAGATTTAAAAAAAAAAAAAAAAAGTCTATTTGCAGCTTTCTATTTCTGAGTATACAGTGCCATCTATATTCTCAGGATGCTTCCACAGTGTCTGCAAGAAAATAATTACTTTGCCTGTCCTAAAAGCTCAGCACATTTAAATGCGTTCTTTATTACACAGACCCTAAAATAACACATACACAAGATTTTCTAAAGTGACAACTGATTAGGAGCGGTTTGCTTTATAGAATGCTAATTTGAGAATCCTTCAATAGACCTGACTGTCAAAAAGCACTAAGCAGACTCCTTCTTGAAATTAAGACTTTTTTATGATACTTCAGGACAGACACAAACATTTTTAACCAATAGCCGTGTGTTTTCTTTTCAGAAACTTTGTAACTACTAGCCATTAAAGAAATACAGGAACTACTCGGAAATTCAAAGTAGGCTCTGTAGAGCCCACTCCCATGCTGTACCCAATAAGAACACTGCTGTGAAAGTCAACCTTGCTTCAGAAATTTGAACTGGAAAAGCATGTATGGAAGGACCTGTCTCCTTCTGAAGGTGACAATAGGTACTATCCTCCAAGTTCAAGTCTCACTGGAAAATAGTTTTGCAGATCAGGGACAAGTCGCTGGAGTTGACACAGCACTGAGGCGCCAAAAAACCCATCCCTGTGCTCACAAGAATAAAACAGCCCTGGAGACCACACTTCTACATGTGATTTTACCAGAAACATAATTGAATCTATGAAACACACAAGACCGGAGACAAAGTTAAACTCCTTTCTTGCAAAAGCATTAAGAGTTTCTTCAAAGCCTTTTTCATTTGGGCAGTCTTCCATTAAAGTTTTGTATCCTGGCAAAGATCAGTGCTAAAGATGGACCACAAAAGTGCTGAGACTTTACTTACCTAAAACTTGCAGTACACTGAACCAACACAGAAGACAGGAGATTCTGCACCACTGCAGCTGAATCACTACTCTGTGCATGCAAGACAGGTATTAAGATAAATGAAACATGGCAGAAGAAGCCCTTTCCACATGCAACAGCAGTTACTGTGATGAAAGAAAAGTGGCTTTATTAACTACAGTAAATGTCTTTTCCTTCCGTCTTGGATATACCCAGGCACACAAGGACAGAGAAGCTGTACTCCTTGAACAGATGTACTAACAAATACTCTTTACCTTAGAAAGCATTTTGCCACCTGACTGCAAAATTTCTTGACAGTGGTGAGAGACTTCTTTCTTTAAGGTACTTCAGCTTTGCTTTAAACAACTCACTGAACACTTCTGAGTGATCCAGGTCAATGCCTTAATATACTTGACAAAAGAGTGGTACCATCTCAGAAAACGCTAAAGAACATAATTATAGATGAGCCATGAGCAGCAATAGCAAAAATATGAATCAAAATCAAACCAAGTATTAATCTTGTTTGCAATTCCACTTTCAATTTTCCAAATCACCAGATTAAAGTACCACAAAAAGAAATTAGTGATGAGAAAAAGCTTATTAGATCATATTGTACATCTCCTTGGCAATACAAAATTGCTCTCTACAGCAAATATCTCAGCACTTGGTTCTGAATGACTGGAGGGAAAGAGATGCTACCAATCTACTACAAAAGAAAAAAAAAATCTATTGAAACTTTATTAGGAGTTGTGCCCTTATATTCTACCTAAATTTTCCTTTGCCCAATTTAATGTTATTTTTCACATTTCCTCAGACTTTCCACAATCTTTAGGTCCTGCTTTATGACTGGTATTTAAAGCAAACAAATAGTTTTCATCTTACCTTCTTACTGAATGAAACAATTGAATAATTGAGCACACAATTTGGGGTTTGTGCCTTTCTCTTTAGAGGCACAGATGGGCCTATAAGAAGTACTCCAAAACAGAAAATGGAAATTTTCTGATTAAGTTCACATGAATTTGGCATTAAAAGCCCTCAGTGTCTATGAGAAACACAATTTCCTAAGTTTGCATTTGACTATTTGTGGTCACATCACATTAGTAGCTCAGAGTCACCTTGATCTAACTGTTTATTATTTCTCAGTAAGATACTGGCTGCATCCAGTCAAGCCCACAGAATGTTATCTGATCTTCCCTCATGTTATTAATTATTCTTTCCATTAAAATTCATTTATCAGGCTTGCATAATACCAGGATCAGACTAAAAGGCATGCAGCTACTCAAATCATATTGCCTCTACCATAAATGTTAAAAGGTTACTAACACAAATCGGCTTGACTGTATTTTCACAGCTTGAAGTTTTTA
Organism: Amazona ochrocephala; assembly: GCA_039720435.1. Classification (NCBI taxonomy): domain Eukaryota; kingdom Metazoa; phylum Chordata; class Aves; order Psittaciformes; family Psittacidae; genus Amazona; species Amazona ochrocephala. The sequence continues at coordinate 73,967,482 of CM077879.1, forward strand.
GGTTTTTCAAAGTAGCTTTTAATTCTACAATTAAAATACAGATCACATTATGAACACAAACTAAGGTTAGCATATTTTTATAATGACCATATAAATCATATACATAATCAATTTGTATTTTTATAATTAGCATATGATTACCTTTTTACATAAATTTCCACTGGTTGCAAACCATTTACTGAAATAGTATTTTAATGTTCATCCAATAAAACACTCAAATTTTATTACTCATCCCAATTTTCCCCCATAGAAGTGTGGATGAAGGAACGGATGTTATTTCCTCAAAGCAGAAATATTTTCCCTATGAGCACTGTTTTTAAGATGTTGCTGCTTTTAGAAAGAACCATCAGCCTGTGACTGCCCTTATGGTGAAGGGCTGTCCCTTTTGTATCTTCACACTGAAGGTGAACTGAAATGAATTTTTGGCAATGATCCTATTAATAAGCCTCCATCAGCAATCACCTAATCACTGTGGGGTGAAGCAGTTTAACCTCAATCCTCCTGAAGGTTGTGCCTAATCCCTTGCAAAGATATTGGCTCCTAACTGGATGTTTAAGTCAAAGACAGTACCAGAATTACGTATTGATCATGTCTTTCATCTGTCCTCATTGAAGAACTTTCCTTTCTTTTCTTTGACGTGATATAAACACCCATCTTTTTTTTCCTGTAATATTTTTGAGTATGACTGGAATGAAACACATATAATGGCATGACGCTGAAATTAAGAATACACTGGCCAGAAAACACAACAAAAATACAGTACAATGAAAGGCAACACAGTACTCTGAATACTATTAAAAAATAAAAAAGGCACTTCAACTTACAGAAATATCAGTAGAACAGATGGATCACCTAATCCCACAATCAAATCAACAAACTATAAAAGATATATAGCAGCTGTTAAAGCACCATTGCAAAACTCAACTCCCAGTGCAATGAACAATACTTATTTTTCTTACTAACATTGTTTTTCTCTTCCTGTTGTGGCATGCAGTTACAATAAGAATTGCATCCTGAAAGTAAGAGACAGAGTTCTGTGAACTCTGTAAAACAGAGTATTGACATTACAGGCTCAGTTTCTTTGAACAGCTTAATTCTACCAGAAATAATTGTGCCAGTATTTCAGCAAGTATACCTTCAGTCTGGCGCACTTTTCCCATGCCCAAGTGTTCTGGAATATAAAGTATCTCCTGTTGTATCACACAGCACACTCTGTCATTTTACCAGTGTGGAGCTTGGCACACTCGTACTGAGTACTCTTCATATGTCTTCTGCCTATAACCAAGATTCTTCTGATAAAACCAACCTTTAGGCAGTTTCATCTATCATTGCAAAAAACAGAGAAATAAAGGTAACAAAAAAAAAATCTACTAGAAGAAAGGAACCATTTTTCCTTCTTCAAACATGGAAACATATTTAACCATGAAAAAAATGGACATCACTGAATCCGTTACCAGTATATTCTCCCATAACCCAGAAAAACACCAAAAACATCAGATCATGGAACGTGGAAGATCTTTCACCTTGAAAAATCATAACTTAATTCAGCTGGAACTGGTTACCTTCTCTATCACTCACAATCTCACATCAGAGCAATCAGCTAGAAAAAACTCAAGAACGCTCACCTGGAACTCTCATCAGCAACCTGCTAATAATACAATCACTCTGGCAATTTTGCATCAATGTTGTTGTATTTGGGGGCTTTACTAAAGTATCAACTCCAGGAGTTACACGATTTGTGAGGCCCTCAGCTTTTATTTCTACGCTCAGTTTTCAGATCTCAAGATTCATAGACTAGAAAACCAGGAGGGACTGGTGTGATCATTTACTTCTCTTGCATACCACTGTATGATTTCCCTAAATTTATTCATGTTTGAGCCTGAGAATAGTTTCTGTAGTGAAAACGTCTAATGGTAGAGATTCCATCACTGCATGATTTCAGAGACAGGCTTGAAAAGATTGAGTCCATCAATGCAATTCAGAAATAAGAGACATAAATATGTACTGATATAGGTAGCAGTAGCCCGGAGACCATAAAGAAGGACTAGAGAGCTCTGGGAGAGGTGGTTAGGGGCTCTGGAGCTCAGATTGTCTTTTCGTCAATTCTCCAGGATACAGGGCAGGACCTTGAAAAGGCTAGGAGGATTGCGCAGGTTAATAAATGGTTAGAAGGGTGGTGCTATAGTCAGGGGTTTGGGTACCTTGAACATGGGACTCAATATAGTAGGCCAGGTCTACTGGGGGCTGGTGGAGCTGGTCTGACAAAGAAGGGGAAGAGGGGATTTGGTAGGAGGCTTGCCAGGCTGGTCAAGGATGCTTTAAACTAGATGTGTTGGGGGAGGGGGGCGGCATTCCATCCCAACACACCCAGTCGGTTGGTAGCACCTATAGTAAACGTTCGGAGCAATGTAGGGATATTCCAGCTGCTCCAGCCAATGAGCCGGCTTCAATTGGATCTCGCCTCAAATGCCTCTACACAAATGCCCGTAGCCTGGGGAACAAACAAGAGGAATTAAAGATGTGTGCACATCTACGGGGGTATGATATCATAGGCATCACAGAAACATGGTGAGATGGCACCTATGACTGGTGTGTTGGAATGGAAGGTTACCGGCTCTTTAGGAAAGACAGGCCCGGCAGACGGGGAGGGGGAGTTGCTATTTATGTTAGGGATAGGCTAGAGAGTATGGAACTCTGTCTGGGGACAGGTGAGCAGTTGACAGAGAGTTTGTGGGTCAGGGTTAAAGGGAGAACAGTGATGGGTGACATTATTGTGGGGATCTGTTACAGACCGCCTGACCAAGGGGACTTGCTGGACGAAGCGCTCCATAGGCAGATAGGAGCAGCCTCACGCTTGCAGGCCCTTGTTCTCATGGGAGACTTCAACCACCCTGATATCTGTTGGAGGGATGGTACGGCCCGGCACAAGCAATCCAGAAGGTTCCTCGATTGTGTGGAAGACAACTTCCTTCTGCAAGTAATAGAGGAGCCGACAAGGAGAGGTGCCATGCTTGACCTCGTCCTCACCAACAGGGAAGGGCTGGTTGGGAATGTGGCGCTCCAGGGCAGCATTGATTGCAGCGATCATGAGATGGTTGAGTTTGAGATCCTCAGGACAGTGAGAAGAGCGTGCAGCAAGCTCACTGCCCTGGACTTCAAGAGAGCAGACTTTGGCCTCTTCAGGAACCTGCTCAGTAAGGCTCCATGGGATACAGCCCTAGAGGGCAGGGGGGCCCAACACTGTTGGTTGATATTCAAGGCTCACCTGCTGCAAGCTCAGGAGCGATGCATCCCAACTAGAAGGAAGTTTAGCAAGAGGGCCAGGAGACCTCCTTGGATGGATAAGGAGCTGCTGAGCAAAATTTGAAAGAAAAAAGAGGCTTATAAAAGGTGGAAGCAAGGTCAGGCGGCCTGGGGAGAATACAGGGATGTTGTCCGGGAAGCTAGGGACCAGGTTAGGAAAGCTAAGGCCCACTTAGAATTAAACTTGGCTAGGGATGTTAAGGATAACAGGAAGGGATTTTATAGGTACATTGCCGATAAGAGACAGGTTAGGGACACCGTGGGCCCTCTCCAGAAGCTATCGGGAGAACTGGCTACCCTGGATTTGGAGAAGGCTGAGGTTCTTAATGACTTCTTTGCCTCAGTCTTTACAGGCAAATGCTCTGTCCACACCACCCAAGTCTTGGAAGGCAGACGCGGGGACGGTGAGGGTGGGGACCCTGGGCCCACTGTGGGGGAGGATCTTGTTCGGGACCACCTTAGGAACCTGAATGTATACAAGTCCATGGGACCGGATGAAATCCATCCGCGGGTCCTGAAGGAGCTGGCAAATGAAGTTGCTAAGCCACTGTCCATCATATTTGAAAAATCATGGCAGTCAGGTGAAGTTCCCGATGACTGGAAAAAGGGAAATATAACCCCCATTTTTAAGAAGGGAAAAATGGATGAGCCAGGGAATTACAGACCAGTCAGTCTCACCTCTGTGCCTGGCAAAATCTTGGGAGTGGATTCTCCTGGAAGGCATGCTAAGGCACATGAAAAACAACAAGGTGCTTGGGGACAGCCAGCATGGCTTCACTAAGGGGAAATCCTGCCTGACCAATCTGGTGACCTTCTATGAAGGGGCTACGGAACTGATGGACAGGGGTAGAGCAGTTGATGTCATCTACCTGGACTTGTGTAAAGCATTTGACACTGTCTCCCATGACATCCTTCTCTCTAAGTTGGAGAGACATCAATTTGATAGGTGGACCACTCGGTGGATAAAGAACTGGCTGGATGGCCGCACGCAAAGAGTAGTGCTCAGTGGCTCAGTGTCCAGCTGGAGACCTGTTAACGAGTGGTGTCCCCCAGGGATCGGTGTTGGGGCCCGTCTTGTTCAACATCTTTGTGGGTGACATGGACAGTGGGATTGAGTGCGCCCTCAGCAAGTTTGCCGATGACACCAAGCTGTGTGGTTCGGTTGATACATTGGAGGGAAGGAATGCCATCCAGAGGGACCTTGACATGCTTGTGAGGTGGGCTGATGCCAACCTGATGAAGTTCAACCATGCTAAATGCAAAGTCCTCCACCTGGGTCGGAGCAATGCCAGGCACAGCTACAGGTTGGGCGGGGAGGAGATTGAGAGCAGCCCTGCGGAGAAGGACTTGGGGGTGTGGGTTGATGAAAAAATGAACATGAGCCGGCAGTGTGCGCTTGCAGCCCAGAAGGCCAACCGTATTCTGGGCTGCATCAAAAGGAGTGTGACCAGCAGGTCGAGGGAGGTGATCCTGCCCCTCTACTCTGCTCTCCTGAGACCTCACTTGGAGTATTGTGTGCAGTTCTGGTGTCCTCAACATAAAAAGGACATGGAACTGTTAGAACAAGTGCAGAGGAGGGCCACGAAAATGATCAGGGGACTGGAGCACCTCTCGTATGAAGACAGGCTGAGAAAGTTGGGGCTGTTCAGCCTGGAGAAGAGAAGGCTGCATGGAGACCTCATAGCAGCCTTCCAATACCTGAAGGGGGCCTATAGGGATGCTGGGGAGGGACTCTTCATTAGGGACTGTGGTGAGAGGACAAGGGGTACTGGGTTTAAACTTAAACAGGGGAGGTTTAGATTGGATATGAGGAAGAAATTCTTTACTGTGAGGGTGGTGGGGCCCTGGAATGGGTTGCCCAGGGAAGTTGTGAATGCTTCATCCCTGGCGGCGTTCAAGGTGGGGTTGGACATAGCCTTGGATGGCATGGTTTAGTGGGAGGCGTCCCTGCCCATGGCGGGGGGGTTGGAACTCGATGATCTTGAGGTCCTTTCCAGCCCTTACTATTCTGTGATTCTGTGATTCTGTAGGTATTATTTTGAAAAGTGAAAGTTTTTTTTTTAAGCTACTTGTATATTTTTTTCATTTTTTATGGTTAGGGAGATTTGATTCATGACTTTTTATTGTTGCAAATTCCTGGAGTTGAGAACAGTATGCCAGAAAATATTTAAACCACACTGTTTACAAAATCTATCAATAGGTTAGTCCTGTATATTTGTTCTTCTCACTAAAATATAGCTAAAACGTCATAGAAGAGATTTAGATTTTTTTGAAATTACATTACATTGTTATATGGTCACCTTTCTGCTTTTATGAATTTTCACATTGGCTACTCTGGTATTAACAAGATATTATTTGTAAATTATTGCCAGGGAATTGACAGAAAAAGGAAGACATTTCAGGCTCACTCATTTTTTTTTCTTGGTTAAATCCAACAGGTTACGATAATGAAGCAATACTTTCCATGCTTATTGATAGTCGTCAGACATATGTGGCAATAGATGAGAAGTAACTGACAAATATTCACTAAGTATTTGTCAAGACTTTTGCAAATAAGTTTGAGTAGCTTATATTATATGCTTCAAAAAGGAAAAGATGATAAAGGAAATAAAAACTTGCAAGTAATCGCATATTATTAATTAAGAACAAAAGGGTTATCCAAAACATTAAATCCTTGCATGAATTTATGTGCTTCAAGGCTTTCATTGACTGATGGCAGGAGTGGTTTTCGGGAATAGTTTTTTCTCCTTGATGCATAATATGATTATTGGATTTTTTTTATATACTTCTTCAATTCACTTTCTCCTAGCTACTGAAAAACAGGCATGACCAGAACTGGGACATGGCCCGGTAAATGGGCATTTCTAAAGACATTAAAAATCATTAATGCATAAACATATTTAAGTGTCTCACTGGTTTACTGTCCTTCTACAATAAGGTTGAATCAGCAACTAGATTATTTGATTTGAGCTTAACTTAGGTCAGGAAGACAGAGTCAGATGAGGTTTTTTTGTTTTTATTTATAAACTCTGGTTTTGGTTAATCTCCTAGGACTGTGACAGAGCTTTATTAACAACTCCCAAGCTGCTAAAATGATCTAGATTGCTGAACACATCCTTGATGACTTCTGATCTCTGCCTATGTATTCCAATCTCTTCTTTGGTCTGAACCATTTTACATGCTGGAAGTGTTTTTTTACTGGTAATTAGTGGAGTTTCTTGGCTAAATACATACTGCACAGTTGCCTGTGATGGCAGCAGATTAGATTCAATGACAGGGTCCCCAGTCAAATCTTATCATGGAAAAAACTTATTAATACAGGCTGGAGTATTGTTATAATGAAGGTCCTATTACTTTCAATGGTTAGCAAAGAAACCTTCATTGAGGTTATTAAGGCAATTATTGGGAACAAAATCTGGGTATTAATTACTCAGAAAAAAATCTTCTAAAGTACAAATAAAATCTTACTGCAATGAGAAACCCTTCAAGTATTTTACCACTTATAAGAATAAAACCAAGAACTCCAAATCTTTACCTCTGTGTTCTGAGCATCCTCCCCAACAGACTAAGCCAAAGTTAAAATTAAGAAATTCTTTACTGTAAGGGTGGTGAGGCACTGGAATTGGTTGCCCAGGGAAGTTGTGAATGCTCCATCACTGGTGGTGTTCAAGGCCAGGCTGGACAGAGCCTTGGGTGGCATAGTTTAGTGTGAGGTGCCCCTGCCCATGGCAGGGGGGTTGGAACTAGATGATCTTAAGGTCCTTTCTAACCCTAGCTATTCTATGATTCTACACGAAAATGCCATCCAAACAGAAGGCAACAGTAGTTTTGTCAGATTCCCACAGTGCTACGATTTCACCTTGCATAAGTAAGGCAGGGCAAAAAAATAACTCACCAATTTCTGATAATGTTGACCTCTCAAATTTAAAGTTGTAATCACAAGAAACTGAAAAAGCAATACATCCCTTACCTCTGTTATTTTCTAGCTACTCAAACTTGAAAAATGGCTACTCATCATGCAAGACTTTAGTATCTCAGCTCCTTCAACTTTATGCCCTTTAAAAATGCCCAATTCAATACAATAAAATAGATTCTGCCTCCTTGACACATAACCTTTTGAAAAAATAAGAGTATAAAAATCTGATGATAATAAGGTGATTGATAAACTCAGGTATTACTCCACTGGAGAGAATAGGATGCAATTTACGTATGTTGGTCTCTTCTAATATTCAGAAACTTTAAAAGCTGGTGCTTTGTTATGAGAAACTTTGAGTAATTTAAGCAAGTAATAATCCATTAGATAGTAGAAATTTCAATTAACTAAGACTTTAATTAATATTTAATATTAATAACCTGGACCAGGTCTTACGCATTGTTACTGTGAAAATTGGTTTACCATTACAGCATTTGGACTATAATCAGCTCTGTTACTGCAGCGGTTTGGTTTTAAGGCACTTGTGAAAGTCACACTCTTCAAGTGTATAATCTAAGGGCACATCACCTAAATTAAAAGTTAGATTTAGGCTGAGGGAACAACTTTATACACAAACCTAGTGAACTATGCAATAACTGCAAATGTCATGTAAATATCAAGAATTATTGACCTTGGCTTTCATTCTTAAGCACTTTTATGTATAATATTTCATTACAAGGTATCACGAGAAGTACAGCTTCTTAAAGACACACAGCTTCTGACTTTCTTTTTATGCTACCACTCCACACCTCCTTCCTATGATTAAAAAATATTACTCTCCAGACTAAGAACAATATAGATTAACAAAGACAACATACTGTAAATGAGTGTACAGGCTTACATATCATTGAATTATGTCTAATTTGTTAAAAAGTAAAGGGAGAGAATAGCAGCTCCTTTAATTTGCTGTGTTAAATATGGAACATTCAGACTTCATTTGTTTTATTTCTCAGGGCAATTTTCTCAGAGGAAAACACAAAATGTTAACAGAATACATGTAAAAATTGCCCCCACGCATCTCAATATATACCGCTTCCTAAAATTCTCTTGTCAGGAGAACCCATAATTTGTTAAATTGAGCATTAATCATAGATAGCCATAAAGCATGAATGCTACAGAACCGTAAGACATCATCCATTTAACCTAACGATTCAGTAATGGAAAGATCTGCATTTCAATAAAATTTCCAACCCTAGCGATATAATTTATGGTGGTTTAAAAAAAAAAAAATCGCAATAGGCAATGTACTTTTGGGACAAGATTTTAGTTGCTATAAATACAAAATTCTGATTAAAAATAGAAAACGTGTAACAAAAATCTGCGGGCCTACATACGTAAGAACTAGTTAGCCAACTCTCATGTAATTTTGTTACACATTCTAGAGGCACCAGATGCCATAATAATGCAGTCCCAGGATACTCTAGTACACATTCAGGCAATAACAAATGCTTGCTTCTGAGAAACTTGCTGCAATTAAAATTACAGGGATAGTCAATTTGAAGTGACTACTTCCAAGTTTTTGCTTTGCCCTTTTCCTCCCCTCCTGAAATCTGATTCAAAAATACATGTAGCAAGTCCTTTTTATTCACATGAATGTGAGATTACATGCATTTATAGTGTATGCGGTGGTTTAGATGATATTTTATTCTCTATTTTGTTTTGGTCTATTTTATTCCCTAAAATAATAAAATTCCATCATTGGCCACTAATTTTAAATAAAACTCAGTTACTACTTTTTAAAAAAATGCAAATATAAAAGTTTTAACAGTTGAAGCTCTGTGAATATGTTCTGATTCTTTGGTCCAATTTTTAAATTTTTCATTTTAAAAGAATACAGGTTCTATAATGAAATAGCAATGTTTATTGTTCTATCAAAATTTTATGTAACCTTAAAATATTTCTTATTTCATTATGGAAAATAAAAGGAAAAAAACAAAGTGATGCAAATTTTCCTATATATATATCATTTTAAAGAACAAGGGCTATCAAGACATATTTTGACATCACTCTTCTAGTTTGGTAAATAATACCCATTTGGCTGGTAATGACCAAGAACATGTATACCTCTTTAGAAAACTTAGAGAAATACCCTAAATCCCCAATCAAGTATTAAAATACTTTTTTTAACGAATCTCACTTCGCGTGTAGAATGTTCCTTTAGATTTAGAACACTTGTTGGCATAATTTTTACGTAAAATACTCATTTTAGCTACACTTGCTGGTCAAGGAGGCTGGTAAAAGTGGTAAGAAGAAACAGCAGGCCTGTAATGCTACTATTTCAATTTACAAACTTCACATGAGCGTGTTACTGTCAGGTCTAAAAGTACTTTTGTCACAAAACAGTAACTGCTCCAGGGTGTTAAACTCTGGAGTTTAAAACAGAACTGCATAGTTCCTTTTGACCATGGTATTCACAGCCTGGTTTTATTCTCATTAAATAAAGAAATTCTGTTGGATTTTCACCCCAAAGCTTTTTCTTTTGTCATTTAATTGGATTCAGCTGTTGTTTTTTTCTTATAGTATTCTATTTAATGTAATTAATATGCATTGGTGGTAAAATTCTTCTTCCCAAAGCACAGACTCAGTTAAAAAGAGATTTTTGCCTTGTTCACTTCAACATAATAAAATGTTTTGACTGTAGTTGGGAATAGCCTGCCATATAAATTATACCAAGCACTGAATTTTCCAGAGAGAAAAAAATAAAAAGCCTGTGCTGTAAAAAGTTTTGCTTACTCCATCTTCTAACAGAGACTTAAAAAAAAAAAAAACCAACCCCCCAAAAACAATTCTTAGATATCCTTAGACATCTTTCTTTAGCTTTTCTAGATTGTTCTCCCTCAAATGTCCTACTTCTTCCCTCTATCCACAATACAGGGAATTTCACATTTTCTAACCCAGAAAGTTGCTGAGACACAGCAAAGCTATAAAACCGTCTCTACCTATGAAGTATACAAGATCTAGTATGGGCCTACCTATATGGAAAAAGTCCAAAGGAGGGCCACGAGGATGATCAGGGGACTGGAGCACCTCCCGCATGAAGATAGGCTGAGAAAATTGGGACTGTTCAGCCTGCAGAAGAGAAGGCTGGGTGGAGACCTCAGAGCAGCCTTCCAATATCTGAAGGGGTGTATAGGGATGCTGGGGAGGGACTCTTCATGAGGGAATGTAGTGAGAGGACAAGGGGTAACAGGTTCAAATTTAAACAGGGTAAGTTTAGATTGGATATGAGGAAGTAATTCTTTACTGTAAGGGTGGTGAGGCACTGGAATGGGTTGCCCAGGGAAGTTGGGAATGCTCCATCGCTGACGGTGTTCAAGGCGGGGTTGGACAGAGCCTTGGGTGGCATGGTTTAATGTGAGGTATCCCTGCCCATGGCAGGGGGGTTGGAACTAGATGAGCTTAAGGTCCTTTCCAACCCTAACTATTCTATGATTCTATGATTCTGACTCTAAAGAGAAGTCTCTTATAAATCCACCTCAGACTATGTACAAGATTTACATGGAAAATTTCATCTCTGAATTGAACCAAACCTAAGAGTTTTAAAATATCAAGAAAGGAAAGCCCCAGTGCCTTCAAAGTCATTTCTGTCTGAAGAAGGCAGGGGAAGGGGCAAAGAAGGAAAAACAGGGGAAAGTGGGATAGATGCATGTCCAAACATGTACAGTAAATGCTCATTCAGCACAAGTCCATGATAATATACAATGGCAAAGCAGAGGAGAAAAGGACATTAGTGCATCTCACAACCTGTCTTCTCAAGAGTCTGTGATACGAGTGACACTCCCTAGAGTATAAATCTGTTTACAGACAAAGAGAAGACTTGCATCACTGCTCAGCAAAAAAACTGAAAAGCCCCTTAAACTCTTCCAAGAGGCAGCACATCTGCCCCACTAAAGATTCAGTGGGCAAGAAAACCATTTCCCGCCTACTTACTCTCAGTAATACTCATACCAACAAAGATACAAAGCAGAACATGAGGAAGTGCACTGTAACTGACAAATCTTTCACTCAGACATGTTATCACAGATGTCAAATCACTGTTGAACGTATGTCCAGGTCTTGTGTCTCCTCTCTTTTAATGATCTTGGTTTTCCAGGGTTGAAATGAAAGGAAATTCCTCATCTTTTGAGCTATGTAATATGCTATTATCTCCAGAAGCTTCTTAGCATAACAAAGTAACAACAAGTTTTAAAAAATTAAGAAAGCTTTTCCTAAATTAAGTTTTGTCCGACCAGGAGGTTTGAAGTAAACACCTTTCATCTTGAATCACTTGTTATGGGGAAAGAACTAGTTATTACTTGCAACTGTTTTCTTGAGTTGCTTAATACAGATTCACTTAAGTAAAAATGAATCCTCCTGATATGCCTTTCAGCATTCTGAGCTTTAATGATGCCTAGCACAGCAGTGTAATTAACAGTACCAGTGATATACAGCAAATTCTGTGCTTTCCAGTGGCAGAAGCAGAAGGCTAATGCCAGATTGCTTGTTAAAGGTACACCCGGCTGCAAAGCACACCAGATGAGACAATCCCCCAGTAGCCACATAATGAGGTAAAGACATCTGTAAGATTATTTCAGAACTCTGAATGTGAAGATTTAAAACCTTTGGTGATGTTGCAGATGTTATTACCATCATCCCTGCAGCCGTTGTCACTGGAAATAGATCAGCCCTCCAACGAGACTGGATGGCAAATGGCTCAAACCTTGATTTCCTTAAATGCCTGAGTACATACCTATTCCCAAGTTACTCAAAGTAGTCCAGACTAAGTTAACAGAATACAAAACATTCCCTTGAATATACTTTTCCTTCTGAGAACTGTGCCCCACTGCTTTAAGAGAATGCTAAGTGACTGTTCAGTAACAGAAGGAAAAAAAGAAATAAGAGAAAGTGAGAATAATTTCAGACTCAGTAAATGAGAAACACCACAATACAAAATATCACTACAAAAGAAATACATGTTCAGCAGGCGAAGAAAACTCACAAAATTTAGCAGATGCACTGAAAACACCATGAACTATGAACACGATAATATTTTGGAGATCAGAAGGCATAATAGTTAAAGTTACTGAAACATTGTTTTCACATTTTGACTGAAGAAGCAACAAAGATAAAATATTAAGATTTTATGAAACTTTTCAGTATATTTTTTAAACCTGAAAAATATGCTAGGCATGAGCATATTTTTGTTTGTTTTCTTTCTGGTAATATCAAAACATCAATGTATTGGCACAGGGAGAGAAGAATCTAATTCTCATTTTAAAAATAATGACACTCTGCATCATTTCTGTTGCAGTAAAATAATTTATGCACAGTTTCAGACCTACTTTATATGGGCACTGGGATGTAAAGTAGTCTCAGTGTAAGTGTTGATCAGGGATATAAAAAGTTTACCCAAGCTGGTATGAAAGTTTTACAAGAATGCACAGAAAGCCAAATGTGATTTCACAAGGAAATGAATTTCCTGAATAATTCTGTACTCTCATTTTTTTCTCACAGTCATGAGGAAGTTTTCATCTAAATGAATTGTTAAGGTTTTTTTTTATATTGTAATGAAATTTAAGCAACAGCATTTTTTTGTAAGGAAACAAATAAGCTCTTTCCTGTTCTTAGTGCTCTAAAAAGTCCAAACTGATTGAATTGTGTTCACGTGGTCAAACAACAAAATTAAATTTTAAAGTGCATGTTAGATCTGAATTCACGCTGTTATAAGTAGGACAGATAACAGATATATCATCATCATCAGTGTTCGGAGTCATATACGTCTGAGCTGACTGACTGACTTAGATCTAAATTGGTAAATTTTCACGAAGAAACTATTTCAGTTATTCTCTGTAATTAGAATATGTTGTTATGAGTGGTATCATCGTAATAACTTTTAAATTCAGCCTGTTTTTAAAGCTTAGTAAATGGTTCACAGTAAATCATGTGATCAATTTCATCCTATTTCAGCTAATGAATTGCCCATTAACTAGTTATTATTGTCTCTACTTAATTAAAGTAACACCCATAAGTGATCTGTTTCTCCAAAACAACTTATCAGATATCTGCATCTACAGATGAGCCTCTAAAAGCCTGCTTTTATTTACATTTATGTTGAATGAAATGTCTTCCAAGCAAGACTGGCAAATATTTAAAGTCTGTGGGATAGTCATTAAGCATATCTGAAACATCTGTTCAGCTCAGACATGCAGATAGCATGTTTTCATTCAAAGATCAGAATATCATCAGTTGTTTCCAGTGCAGATACTGAAGTTTAGACTTCATCTGCACTGTCTGTGAAGACACTCTTAAATAACTTATTTCTATATTGAAAGCAGCATGCATATTTTCACTAGTATATAGAGAATACCTTTGGCCTGGCTGAAGCAGCTAAATAACGTTACCTATAGGTAGAGGCTATTTTTTGACCACAAGCACAGCACCTGAGCTACCTGGAACGTTGTTAAGGCCATGAAATAGAATGCAAATGCCCATGGTCACCATGTTAAACACCAAAATTCATTCTTCTCTTTAACCATAATCAAGGTAGCTCTTTAGAAAGACAATGTACAGATGCATGTACATACATAGGACATATTAAACATTATGCACAATGATATAGTAGCATTAGGAATACCATAGAATCATAGAACCATAGAATAGTTATGGTTGGAAAGGACCTTAAGATCATCTAGTCCCAACCCCCCTGCCATGGGCAGGGACACCTCCCACTAAACCATGCCATCCAAGGCTAGCTATGTCCAATCCCACCTTGAACACCGCCAGGGATGAAGCATTCCCAACTTCCCTGGGCAACCCATTCCAGTGCCTCACCACCCTTACAGTAAAGAATTTCTTCCTCATATCCAGTCTAAACTTCCCCTGTTTAAGTTTGAACCCGTTACCCCTTGTCCTCTCACTACAGTACCAATCACAACATAGTGAATATTTTAACAATGCTCAAAAAAACCCTGAGTTAAAATCCACAAAGCAGAAATGGCAATGAGACTGAAACATGAGAAAAAAAATGGCTTGGTTTCACACACACCCCTAATAGATTAAATTTGTTTATTTAATTTTTGTTGACACACTTTAATAAAAAATATATAGGTTAGTTCTTTTAATGCAGCCAGGAAATTCTCTAAATTCTAAAATCACTCCAGTATTTAAAAAGAACTACATCTCAACATCTGTCTTTATTTCAACTCCATGCTGCCCCTGCTTTAATATTATTTGAGACATTTGCCCTCTGCAACCCCCTCAGAAACTAGGTCAGATCTCTCATATATCCAAAAATCTATGCCTTCAATTGAAAATTTGTAAGCAAATCAAGACATTACTAGTGGTCCATCTCATTCCTAAGACACAGCGTCATATGACTCTTACACACATAACACATATGAAAGAGACAAAGGCAGATAAACAGATGCAGTATGAGTAATTTTGAAAATATCTGACCTTTTTATGCAGTAGAAAGTCAAAGGTAAATGTATAAACCATATGTCCTGCATGGTATTCAGAAATGTCTCTGCCTAAAGATATTTCTCAATTACTGACTGATTTCTGGAAAAAGCCATGTACCTTTGTTACCGAAATCTGGGAAATAAACTCTCTAACCAGAACGGCAAGTTAGAAAGCTGACATTACTTTATTACGGTACTGGGTGCATGGGGAACCTCTCCACCTGTAAGGCACACCGAGAAAAGACAGTTTACAGCTATGCATCTTCATTACATACACATTCATTATAATTCCACAAAACGGCCACTGAAATCTCATTAGTCATGTATGGTAATTTGGGTAGATAAGTCGCTGTGAATTTTGAGGAGTGGTCTCTAGGGGGTGTGATGGTTGGTTGGGGAGAAATACCCCTATTCATTTTATCATTTTATGGAAATCTGTTAGTTAAGGACAATGGAATATGTTTTTAGTCTTTCCAATTAACTACACGTTCTTGTTTGGTCTAACTTTATGACCATAAGAGGCTCCTCGAGCTTTTTTCTTTCGCAGACCATTTACCTATTTCTCAGGCCTTCTCAACAGAAGGAAGGCCTATACTCGTTTGAGAGAAGAAATCTGGTTCTCTTGTTGCCTGTCTTCCTTACCTCTATAACCTCTATACGGTCTCTCTCTCTATAGCCCCTATACACAGCAAAATTCTACTTTAAGCATCCTTGTAGCCCTAAGTCTCTATATTCAGTGAAATACTAATTTAATTTGGTATCACCTTAACTTAGACAAAACATGATTCTTTGTTAATTATAATGAAAATCTGATTTTCCATTTAAGGACACTGGAGTTACAGAATACCTCCTTTCATTTTGATAGCACATTTTACAAAACAACATAATTAAGAGCATATGAATCATGAACCTTGTCTCCTTTTACACTATAAGGGAAAAGTAAACCAACAAACAAAACAACAGATGTGAAGATCCTTGTCTAATAACTTCCTTCTAGAACATTTTTACCCATCATTTTGATATTTATGTATTTCCAGGATTTTTTTCCTAAGAAAACATTTTGTCTCTTACAAACCTAGATTTCTGCAAACCATGGAGTCAGACCAAAGTAGCTGAATGCACAAGATTCTATACTCAAAGAAGAAACTTTATTCATTGTAAGACATAATCTTGAATTTGGCATTTTGGAAATCTGTATCACAAATTTCATCATAAAATGGAAGAGAGTTAAAAAACTGATGGAATATATTAATTCAAAGAAATCCCACAGTCAAATTAGAGGGTATTAAAAGGGAATTAAGAATGTGGGTTTGTTCTTTTTTTTTTTTAATTTTAAATTAACTAAGCCAAGGTTCTACCAGAACTTCACATGGGGATTTAAATAATCAGCAGCGAATCTGCTTCTGCACTGTGCTGTTTTATCATTTATTTATTAAAAATATTTATTTATTTTTATCTGTTTAGTTTATAAACCAGCATAGTAACAACACTGATTAACGCAAACCTTTCCCACCAACGCCCCTTTATAAGCTTTTACTTTCACACTGAACCACTGCAAACTATCCGAATCAAAGTTAATTTAATATGGGTGACATGCCTGGGATATAAAACTATTAGACATTCACTAGAAATGTTCTGTTGTCTGAGTGAAGATGTACTTTTTGTGAACTAAAATGCTGCAAACTGGTTTATGATGGTATCATATTATACAAAAAAAAAAAAAAAAAGAAAAAAAATCAATTAAAAAAAAAAACTTCATAGATCCAAATTCCTGAAACTTCTATTGAGAAAACATTTACATACCTTAAAATTGAAGGAAAGAATTCATTAACGAGCATGATTCTAATGAAGAAAGCTGTTGATACATGAATAAATTCAACAAGGACAGACTTTTCCAGTCACTAATTGCCAAATAACAGCAATAGAGAAATGAAATTAGTATAAATTCCTGAATTTCCTCATCAGAAAGCTTGTGAAAGGAATTACAGAACAGAAAATAAAGGTACATTGAAAGGTTAAGAAGTAAAACTGTTTACTATTCTTTACATTAGTGGGTTTGGTTTGTTCGTAAGCATTAGGCTGCAGCACTGCAAATAACATAAATCAATTCACATTTTATAAAAAGAAATGGTAACCGACCACATACAGTTGTTTGCATAAAGTGTGTCTTAACAGAGTGGTCCTGCCTTAAACCCCTCAAATATAAGGAGAACAGCTGGACAAAATTCTTTCCTCAATCATATTTTTCCCCCAGTGGTTGTCTATTTACTCTAACTATCTCCAGCCCTTCTCAGAAGTCTCTTCTTCCCAGGGTCATTCTGCCAAAACATTCAAATTTCCTTTTACAGTTTTTTTCCTTCAGTCTTTTTTTCCCTTCCCTTGTCTTTCCAATTTCTTCATTCATAAGGTTTACTCCTGCAAGATGCAAAAATATTATATGAACAGGACTGACACAATTCCTGCCAACTCTCACCTTGCTGCTGGTTTTGCAGTTCAGCCCTTTCCTATTCATCCTCTTGATAACATACGTCCACACTCACAAGCTGAACGTACAGGCTCTTTGAAGCAAGGGCTCTCATGTTTTATACGCTTCTACAGTGCCTAGTACAACAGGGCCTGACCTAGTTAACTCCTAATCAATAGTGCAATAGAGGTGTTAAATAATTATCATAGGACTGTTGTATATCATTCCATAATGTTCAGTTCACTGAGAAGCCCTCTTGCAATACAAGGGTACACCTCTGTTACACAAGACAACACCAATGAAAGAACCCCGAGATTTTCATGCATGAAAGCATTGGGAAAAACTGGCATTAAAAATGAATAAAGCTTATATGGAATCAGGTAAAGACGTATAAACATCCTCTTTCCACAGCGTTTAAACTCAGCTGCACTGAAACTAAACTTTGATTGCAGGTTTTTTTATCAAAGCAATTAAAGCTCTACTGCACTGCTGAGAACAAATGTGTGCATATCAAAATGCTTAAAACTGAAAAGAAAACTTTACAATACCAAGCACTTTTAAATTGTTTTGCATTTTAATTTCACCTCAGTTGCACACAGAAATTAACAAATCTGCTTTCAGACATCCCTGCTATTCTTCATAAAGTCCCAAAGGTGTCTCAGTGAAACTGGGTTTAAAGCATGTTAAGTGCATTACAGGAAATGTGTTCCCAAACACATGGTCCAATTGTCAAGTGATGCCTTCAAGTCTCACCCATGTAAACCATATAAGGTCAGTGATATTTTACAGTAGAATTTCAAGGCAAAAAAAAATTGGTAAATCATGAATAAGGATAGTTTTACTAATTGAGCTCTTCCCATTTTTAAACTTATCCTATGCTACACAGGTTGAATTACCAAGGGGGGGGAGGAGAGAGGAGAGGGGGAATGGAATCTCTGTAAATTGCAAATTGGTGAGGGGCATGAATAATTTTGACTGCAGGAATAAACAGAAAAATAGGAAGAAGACCCTAGAACAATCTGCAATTTGGATTCCGAATGCCCTTCCTGCGACTTCCTTTTGTGATTCTATCAGCTAGAATTTTGCTAAATACTCTTTCATACAGCTATACACGTATACAAACACAGTAAGGGTTGCATTGAGTACTGCATGTCTTGGTTTTTAGTTTCTCGAAGAGAAGTCTAAATGTTGCCCCAGCACCAGTTCTGAACTAGAGAATACAAGACAGTTTTTGCTTAAATACTGAGTGACCATCAAACATTGTGCACAATTTCACTGGGTAAAACAGTTATTTTCTAAGATGGTAAAAAAAAAAAAAAATAGAAAACTATGTCTTCCTTGTCATAACTTTTGTGGCATCTGTAGTCTAACTTACCCCTATCATGCTGCTTCTTAAACACATCCTTTCCAAACTCAGAATTCCTAAGCTGTTTACTCCTCCTGTATCAGCTATATCACAGCTCTGACTATCCTTGTTGCCTTTGCTGGTTTTTTTTTAGGGGGTTCTTCCAAATGGCATACTGAACACTGAGCTACTTCGAATCTTATTAAGACACTTTAAAGCTCTTAATTTTCGTGCACAAGTGTTTGAAGCTGAATTATAAAAACAAAGCAGTTGGTCTGCTGCCCATTACAGCAAACAAACCTTCACTGACTTAAGAAAAAGCTAACACTTTGCAGTTTGGACATGTAGGGAATACAAAGCAATATTACACTGCCTTGTGCACAGGCTCTGGTCTGCAAACCTTACTGTTTTCAAACTACAAACAAACATGGCACATCTCTCAGTGGAAATAAGCAGGACACCTTCCTGGAGGCCAGATTGTACAACCATTCACACGAGCTTGTGGCAAGTTCTGTTGGTGCTTTACATTAATTTCTTCAACACAAGCAGACTTGAAAGACTACATACAGTTTTACATACACGTGTGGTTTGTGGCTTTATTTTGGGTTGTTTTGTCATTTTTTTTAAAAATGTGTGTATATATATTTAAATAGAGCTGATGAGAAAACTAAAATATGACAAGAGGTTATGAAGAATAGCTTGCAGGAATTATCCAGTCGATGAATTTAGCTTTTTTCTGTTAATGATTTTTATAAATTGCATTGTTACAGTCTGATTAACAGTTCTCAGATAAATGAGCAAGAAGCTGTGATTACTAGGAATCTCGTCCAATGTCTACTCTCTTTGTTTAGTATCTGAGCTCTCAATACAAGCAAGCGGCACACACATATTTTGCCTGGACAGTGTAGAAGAGTTTCAATGAAACTTCCAAGTCCTTCAATTTAGGATTTTTAACATTTAATTTGGAATTTCTCATGGATTCCATTACATAAAGATTAAATGTGACTTTAAAAACTATGAATTAAAAAAGCTATTTGACCTATTTTAATGTCTGTAAAAGAACAAAGCAAACATTGCTTACTACTTCACCACACTATTCTGAGGTAAGCACAGGAAAGCACTATAAAAATCCTGCAAGAGGTGTTATTCTTCTAGCAAAGCAAAACCAGAAGAGTCATCACAATGAAATCTGTTCTTTACAAGAACTCTAGCTTAATTTCCAGATCACAAAAGTCTGAGTAGCATTAAATAAGTATGATAGCCTTAAGGCACCATGTTGAAGTGGGTGCTACTGAAACAAAGGCTGTCTCACAGCATATCCTAAGAGTTATGCACATTCACTTATACTGGCAGATGGCATATTTGGATCTCAAATGTACCTTCTCAAAACTCAAATGCTGATCTCCTGGAGGTTTTTTATGTTTTGTTTTGTTTTCAGGTTTTGGGTTTTTGTTTGTTTAAAAGAGACTACATTTCAAAATAATGCAAAATGTCACAGGGTTTTTGTTTCTGGTTTTTTTTGGTTTTTTTTTTTTGTTTTTTTTTTTTTTTTTTGTTTTTTTTTTTTTTTTTGGGGGGGGGGGGGGAAGGAGGGGTGGTGTTTGGTTTTTTTGGCTTTTTTTTTTTTGCATTCCAGGAAGTTCTACAGGGCCCATGAAGATTACACATTGAAGAGATTCACACTTTACAGCAAGGAAGAGCAGATTTTCATACCCTTACTCACCTTCAACTACATTTCACTGTGTGAGTAAGCCTATTAACTTGAAAGACACTAGATTAGAATTAAAACATTTTTCATCAGGAAAATGTTTCAGAATCTTACCCTTCATATTGAGAAGCTTCACTTTTTTTTTTTTTTTTATTTTTAATTAAGCATACATCCTTTGCAATCCAGAGTAATGTCACAAATAATGAATCCAGCCTTCTAAATAATTCACACTTTTTTGCCTTTCTTACTGGAAAAAGTTTAGAACCATTCTAGCATTGCCATTGCATTCTGTGCAAACCTAGCTTACTTCATACCCTCTCCTAGCTCGCCTTTAGAATGAATAAAGAACACAAAATATACAAATGGCCAGTTCTATTAGTAAGACACAGAGATCTTGGGTACATCTGCGTGAACCCCATGTTACAACGTAAAAGCCATCAAGTGATCACTGCAGGGTGGTTGGACTACATGACCTCTGAAGGTCCCTTCCAACCCAAGCTATTCTATGACTCTATGATAGCAATTTAAAATGTAATACATAAATATGAACATACCGATGCTATTAGTACACTGAAAAAAAGAGAAATTACTAGAAGGAGCAGCAAATTCAGTGGTGCATGGACACTGTCTACAAAAAATGCATGTATTCTCCTCCCCTTGTCTGTACCACAGTTGGGTGAGCACTACCAACCCAACAAAGGAACAAGAGCAAATACCCCACCCTCAAATGCAGAGCAAACTCCCCCACTCATACTCATTGTATGTACAACTTTAATGATGACCAAAGCTGGAAAAAAATATATATTGAGCAAGCCAGTTCAGATTTCTAGACCAAGATCTGCATCCTTTGCTTAAAGAAGCTTTATAAGAAAACAGATAGCCCAACAAAATCAGGGCATATGTTGCAGCCACATTGCAGAGCTGTTGTTTCCATTCAAATTTGTACTGCTAGTACGCATCATCTGATAAGGAGATTCAGAATTCAGCAGTAAGTTTTGGCACAGTGGCATCTTAGAATTTTTGCAGCCTTTAATTAATATCCTCCTGCAGTTCTGACATACTCTGTATAGTTTATACAAGCTACTCTGCATCAGGCTTTCAGAACTCTGAGAGGAAAATCTGCACGACCTGGCACGAGCGCACTTACATTATCTCTATTGATACCTTGAAAGAGTATTTACATGTTAACAGTACATCCACCTCTGTAGTGAGGACAAAAGTTCAGCATGAAGTCAGCTAAGATAAAGATTTTTTTACCAAATAAGCAAGCATTTAAATGGTAAGTAGCAGACATTGTTTGGCCCAGAGTAAAGACAGGCAAAACTTTAAACAATCTGTACGTACGTTCGGTTTGCTGCAATTGAAGTGTAGGATTAATCTTATAAAAACCATCTTGATAAAATTTTGTTCTCTACTACTGAGATTGGATATGAAAATTACAATCCATTTAACTAAATAGGCTCTGCATTTTGTTATTTTATCTGAGTTCAAATAGTAGAGCCTGCGACTGTGATAATGCTTTGAAAAATGAGAAGAAAGCAAATCACTTTCTCCATACACAGATTATAATTTATTTTTTTTTTTTTGTTTCTCTATTTTCTTTTCCCTTTTCTCTCCTATCCTTTGTTAACTGGAGGGAAGATGAATCATATCAGGCATTTTGCACTTTTCATCTCCTTGGCACTGAAACTCATGACTGGTTGCAGGAAAAAGCACTCTTTTCAGAGTTGTCCCTTTGAGGTTCATAGTTGTAATTTCTAGAGAACACAATAGCTTGATGAAGTCATAGTCATTAAAAGGGACCAGAATTATTTTAGGTCACTTCCACAGAGAGCTAAAAGACATTAACATCCATAATATCAAAGCACAAATGCATCAGCATAATCAAATAGGCTAGTTCAAGTAATTACTCTTCAAAAACCATAATCACAAGTTCTCTAACTAAACCTCAATTCCTCTCTAACCCACATTGATACCAGTGTGGCTTTTTGTCCTCTTGTGGCTAGACTACAAAAGGCTTTTATAAGTCCATTACCGCCTGCAAAACATAAAATTGTAAATCAAACCTACAAAATAAAGTCTTTTAACTAAAGTTAAAAAGGGATCCAGGATTCTTTCAGAAGCTAAGGCCGTAATTTCCAGCTCACAGTCAGTATACTGTTTGTCGGTATACTGTCAGTATACAGCTGGTCAACAAATACAATGGATCAGTTGAGGCAGTGGAAAACTATCTGCAGATCTCTTCACCACTGTCAACCAAAGTCACCAGTCACTTCAAATCACAAATCAATCTACGTACTTAAAAACAGTTCCCCTCATTATTGCACAAGAGTCTTCTTTATGCCCCAAAATCTAGGGAAGAATATGAACTATACCTCATGCAGCAGATATTAAGACTATTAAAAGTCCATTATTATGCTTAGATTTGTAGGAGGCACCAGCAGAACACCACACTGCTTGACAGAAGACAATAAATATGCACTTGAATGACAGATTATTATGTCTAATTACCTTTCCAAAAAGGTATAGAAGATAAATGTTTCTTTGACAAGAATGAATAAAAGAAACATTAAGCAACTCTCATTTTGCACATTATTGGGAGATTTAATAACTGCTGCATTGGTTAATGGAAAAAAAGTTATTAAATTATTTAAGACATTCTTTATTTGGTTCAAATTTTAAATTTCACAATCCTCTTCTAAATACAGCAACACTACCTTCTGTCATTTATATTGCCTTTCATTTCTACTCCACTTTTAACTGGATCACCATACACTTAGAATATGTGCATGCATACATGTATGTGTACATGTATTTACCTACAAAAACTGTTTATAAATCTATTCGTCTGACTACCTGCTATCATCTTTATAACATCTTCCGTCTATTAACTGGGTTTATCTCAAAGACAAGCTAACATTTCTGACTAACTCTGCAGCTCCATTTCAGAGAAGAAAACAAACTGGAAGCATAAACTGTATCTTGAATAATTAACTTAAGCTCTTTTTTACTTTTTGACTGGAGAAGAAAACAAAACAAAACTTTGAACCATTTTTAAGAAGTATGAACAGCTTGATTAGAAGAGGAAACTGAAAACCTCTGGAAGTTTCCCTGCAACCTATATTGAAATGCTTTAAAAAAGCAGCCTGAACTTTTCTGTAAGATACTTCACAAAGTATAGACTGCAAGAGGTACTTCACAGAAATCTATTGGAAACAACACACACAAAACCAGTACAAGCCATGGGTACTTCATCTATGTTGATAACAGACTTATGGAGTATCTTTCTGTTTTCCATCACAACTTTCAAGGCAAAACATTGCACAGAGTACACTGCTGAGAGGAAAGGTCTGCCTTGACATCTGACATGATATAAAAGCCAATCAAGAAATAAACCAGGATTTGATAATATATCAATGCTGCTTTATTTAATTCTAATTATCGGTGGAAAATAGTATTAAAAACCTCCTTTCCTTTTTATGATCTGGGTTAGATGATGGAAACTGTGCATAACATCAGCAATCCTTCCATTCAAGTGGAAAAATAGTTGAAGGCCCCTACAAACAGAGGGACTAGCCTGACAAGCCTGGGTAGCACATAACCAAGAACCACAGAGTTTTCCAGGTACTGGTGTAACAAATACCTAAACTAGAATTACAGTCAGCACAACCCCCGTCTCTGTGTTTGAGATGAAGAGAGGAGTCAAAGCCTGGACGGATGGCATTCAGAAAACTAAGAAAGGAGATTTAAATCTTGTCCAGAAGTCAAAATAGAGAAGTCCTGGTGCTGAGGAAAACAAACATTTTTATTCCTTATGCAAGTAATATTTTTCTCCAAAGAAACATCAATCATTTTCTCCCAGTGATGCAATCTACTGCAATGTTACCTACTGACTAATGCAAAAGAAAGGAATACTTGAAATCTATCTTATACATGCTTGAAATAGTGGCAATAATTCACATCTAAATATAACTTCACACAGGCTTGTAGTGATATATTTAAAAAACAGAGTGGCATTAATCAGAGGCCATACCTGCATGTCATTTCACTATTACCAAGAGCCAAAACTGGACCTTGACACACTTGTGAGATGGGCCAGTGCCAACCTTATGAAGTTCAACCAAGCCAAGTGCATGGCCCTACACATGGGTCGGAGCAATCCCATGCACAGCTACAGGTTGGACAGAGAAGAGATTCAGAGCATCCCTGCAGAGAAGGACTTGAGGGTGTTGGCTGATGAGAAACTTAACATGAGCTGGCTTCACTGTGCACCTGCAGCCCAGAAAGCCAACCGCATCCTCGGCTGCATCAAAAGGAGCATGACCAGCAGGTTGAAGGAGGTGATCCTGCCCCTCTACTCTGCTCTCCTGAGACCTCACTTGGAGTATTGTGTACAGTTCTGGTGTCCTCAACATAAAAAGGACATGGAGCTGTTGGAGCAAGTCCAGAGGAGGGCCACAAGGATGATAAGGGGGCTGCACGAGATGACGTTAGAGTCCTTTCCAACCCTAACTATTCCATGATTCTATGATTTAGAAATGACTATATATAGCAATATATACAGCAATACATTGCACGAACATGAAAAACTGCTTCACGGTCCAAAAGCTTTAAGTCCTTTAAGAGAAAAGACACAAGCACTGCTCTAATACAAAAATACACTTACGCTCAATTATGCCATGGAAAAAAAGCAACACAACAATAAAAAGAAACAAAAACAGCAGAAATTCTCCAATCTAGCCAAACTTACTGAACATGATGTAATTCAGGAAGCATGGTCACTTTGTCGGATGCAAATATGTAATTATGTGCATATCCATAGGTATCTGGGTAGAAGAGAGGAACCTGTATTACTTTCAGCAAATGTAATTTAAGAGTATTAAATGGTTTCTTCCTAGCGTTAGGACAAGGGGTAATGTTTTTTAACTATGTCCCGGGTTCAGCAGTAGCACTCATTTAGCTCCTTCTTAGTAGCTGGTGCAGTGCTGTGTTTTTGACTTTCAGCCTGGGAACAGCACTGATAACACCAGTGTTTTTAGTTACTGCTCAGTAATATTTACTCTGACCAAGGACTTTCTGAGTCTCATACTCTGCCAGGGAGGATGGGAAGCCAGGAGGAAGCACAGACAGGACACCTGACTCAGACTAGCCAAAGGGGTATTCCATACCACATGTCATGTCCAGTATATAAACTGGGGGCAGTTATCCAGAAGGGCTACATCACTGCTAGGCCAGGTTGGGTATCAGTCAGTGGGTGGTGAGCGGTTGTATTCTCTTCCCTTGTTACTTCCCTTATCATTACTATTATTGGTGGTAGCAGTAGTGGTCTGTATTATACCTTAGTTACTGGACTGTTCTTATCTCAACCCGTGGGAGTTACATTCTTTTGATTCTCCTCCCCATCCGTCCGGGAATGGGGGGATTGGAAGGGGGGGAAGTGAGCAACATCTGAGTGGCTGAATTGCCAGCTGGGTTTAAACCACTACAAACTAAAAGAGGGTAGATTCAGCCTAAGTATAAGGCAGCAATATTTTACAATGAGGGTGGTGAGACACTGGAACACGTTGCCCAGAGGGATGGAAAATGCCCAATCGCTGGAAACTTTCTAGGTCAGGCTGAACAGGGCTCTGAGTAAACTGGTCTAGTTGAAGATGTCCCTGATCATTGCAGGGTGGTTGGACTAATGACCTTTAAGGGTCCCTTCCAACTCAAACTAGAATATAATACTATGACTCTGTAATTTCCAGGCTCTCCAGGTAAATCAGAAACCCAGGATTTGATGAATCTGCTCCTTAATTTTTTTTTCATGCGTATATGAAATTTGTTCACCAGCTTCATGAGAAACTTTCTGCTGTAACAGAAGAAATAAAGATAACAGTGAAGACAAGGAACCAGCTATCAGAACACTAGAGAATACTTGAAACACAATACATATTGATAATAAGCACAGAAAGAATGCGGACCTTATACAGGGACTTAGGCAGACACTTAGGGATATAAAAACTGAAGAAAAGCCCAACATCAAGTTTTTCAGATATGTAAACTTATGAGTTTAAACTTTTCAGGATTCCTGTTTTTTGTTCATGACTGAATCCTCATTACAAAGTTACACTTGCGCTAAGTCTCAGGAAAATCAACAAGCAAGGATGACATACTGCTGACATTCCTTGAGTCTGCTTGCATCTCATTTGTCAAAGATCAGAGTCTCCAAGAAAGCCACAGTCATAGTCTGAGAATTACTGTGTGATAGAGTTAAAAGTATTTCAGACAACAATTTTTCTTTAGAATGGGTAAATATATTGTGCTTTGATGATGTATTACATTCAGTACAAAAGAAAGAGGTCTTTACAGATCAAACCCCTGATTTCTGATCTTAAAACATGAACAGAATAAGAACAATCATATGCGCGTGTTAACCTTTTTTAAACAGCACAACCCAAAACACACTTAGGCTCCCTCCCTCTCCCCTCACCATAATGCCTATCCACATTCTCCTCCTTTTTTGTGCTATTACATACACAATCCAATCCTTATATAAAACTCACTCTCCCTTTAATGTAAATAAACCTTACAAATCTCCACAACTCACTGATGAATGCATGTTACAGGATCTCCCTGTTGTGTCAGTTTACAGAGGATACGAATTATGACAGCCGCCAGCTACAT
The DNA here is from genome assembly GCA_039720435.1 of Amazona ochrocephala. NCBI lineage: Eukaryota > Metazoa > Chordata > Aves > Psittaciformes > Psittacidae > Amazona > Amazona ochrocephala. The sequence goes on from CM077879.1 coordinate 73,994,380, forward strand.
GGCAGTATCGCTCAAGATGCACCTTTTTATGCTTTTATCTCTAGAATCATCTTGTTTAAACTTCAGAATGTTACTCCAAAACAAGGCTGATACAAGCACGCATAAGTGCATAAGTGTCTTCCCTTTACTTTCACTTTTCCCTAGGTCAGTAGCTCAGTTACAAACCAATGCTTCCCATCCATCAAACTAGTCCTCTTCACCAAACACAACAGGCATTTTCTATAGATAGGTCCCTGCCCTCCCCAGTCTTTGTATACAATATAAACATTTCCTTAATCTAGGATGCAATTATATAACTCAATATGATGGCTAAAGTTAGAAGTCAGCAAAGCTAATAAATTAAAACAGGAATTTACTTAGAGAGACAATTACTAAAAAATCAAATAAGGCACGCAAATGACAAATTCTATTTTCCGAGGGGAATTCCAGAGAGGGTTTTAATACTTCTTTTCCAAAGGCTCGATGTATTTTTTTGGCATGCCCTCTTCTGCAAAATCTTTTCCATGAAAAGTTAGGATGTTTAATTTGGATAAACAGTACTGGAAGAGAAAAAAAAGCTGCATTATAGACTTTTCAGCCTTCTTATAACAAAAGTAGAGAGTGCCTGCACAGCTGTCCTGAGGGAAGGGTGAGCACTGGGCAGGGCTGCACTCTGCACTCCCTGGTGGAGGTCCTCCTGCAGCAGGTGGCTGAACTGCAGGAAGCTGTTACCAGGCTGAAAGGTGTCAGGGAAGCTGAGGGGGAGCAGCACTGCTTGCTCTGGGACCAAACTGTTCCGGGGCCTCGAGTGTCTACTGTTGCCCATGCAGGAAAGGAGGCTGCTAACCCAGGAAGCTGGGAAACGATAACAGAAAAAAACAACAAAAAAAGGAGGAAGAGGGCAATTAAAAGCAAGGGGCTTCCTCCTACATCTGTTGTCCCCACCCAGAACCGCTTTGCTGTCCTGCAGGGGGCTGATGAGCAACAGCGCTCCCACCAGGCGCAACCAGCTGGTGCACTGGTAAAGAAGGTCACTACTGGTGCCGCCAGGAAAAAGCGGCGGGTCGTAGTAGTCGGGGACTCTACGCTGAAAGGCAAAGAGGAACCCATCTGTCGGCCTGACCCAGGCTCAAGGGAGGCGTGTTGCCTACCAGGGGCTTGGATCAGGGATGTGGCTGAGAAGCTGCCTGCTCCAGTCAGTCCCACTGACTATTACCCACTCCTGGTAATACGTGTGGGTGCTACTGATAGAGACAGCAGTAGCCCGGAGACCATAAAGAAGGACTAGAGAGCTCTGGGAGAGGTGGTTAGGGGTTCTGGAGTGCAGATCGTCTTTTCGTCAATTCTCCAGGATACAGGGCAGGACCTTGAAAAGGCTAGGAGGATTGCGCAGGTTAATAAATGGTTAGAAGGGTGGTGCTATAGTCAGGGGTTTGGGTACCTTGAACATGGGACTCAATATAGTAGGCCAGGTCTCCTGGGGGCTGGTGGAGCTGGTCTGACAAGGAAGGGGAAGAGTGGATTTGGTAGGAGGCTTGCCAGGCTGGTCAAGGATGCTTTAAACTAGATGTGTTGGGGGAGGGGGGCATCATTCCATCCCAACACACCCAGTCGGTTGGTAGCACCTATAGTAAACGTTCGGAGCAATGTAGGGATATTCCAGCTGCTCCAGCCAATGAGCCGGCTTCAACTGGATCTCGGCTCAAATGCCTCTACACAAATGCCCGTAGCCTGGGGAACAAACAAGAGGAATCAGAGATGCGTGCACATCTACGGGGGTATGATATCATAGGTATCATAGAAACATGGTGGGATGACTCCTATGACTGGTGTATTGGAAAGGAAGGTTACCGGCTCTTTAAGAAAGACAGGCCCGGTAGGTGGGGAGGGGGAGTTGCTATTTATGTTAGGGATAGGCTGGAGAATATGGAACTCTGTCTGGGGACAGGTGAGCAGTCGACAGAGTTTGTGGGTCAGGGTTAAAGGGAGAACAGCGATGGGTGATATTATTGTGGGGACCTGTTACAGACCGCCTGACCAAGGGGACTTGCTGGACGAAGCGCTCCATAGGCAGATAGGAGCAGCCGCACGCTTGCAGGCCCTTGTTCTCATGGGAGACTTCAACCACCCTGATATCTGTTGGAGGGATGGTACGGCCAGGCACAAGCAATCCAGAAGGTTCCTCGATTATGTGGAAGACAACTTCCTTCTGCAAGTAATAGAGGAGCCGACAAGGAGAGATGCCATGCTTGACCTCGTCCTCACCAACAGGGAAGGGCTGGTTGGGAATGTGACGCTCCAGGGCAGCCTTGAGTGCAGCGATCATGAGATGGTCGAGTTTGAGATCCTCAGGACAGTGAGAAGAGCATGCAGCAAGCTCACTGCCCTGGAATTCAAGAGAGCAGACTTTGGCCTCTTCAGGAACCTGCTCACTAAGGTTCCATGGGATACAGCCCTAGAGGGCAGGGGGGCCCAACACTGTTGGTTGATATTCAAGGCTCACCTGCTGCAAGCTCAGGAGCAATGCATCCCAACTAAAAGGAAGTTTAGCAGGAGGGCCAGGAGACCTCCTTGGATGGATAAGGAGCTGCTGAGCAAAATTCGAAAGAAAAAAGAGGCTTATAACAGGTGGAAGCAAGGCCAGGCAGCCCAGGAAGAATACAGGGATGTTGTCTGGGAAGCTAGGGACCAGGATAGGAAAGCTAAGGCCCACTTAGAATTAAACTTGGCTAGGGATGTCAAGCATAACAGGAAGGGATTTTATAGGTACATTGCCAATAAAAGACAGGTTAGGGACAACGTGGCTCCTCTCCAGAAGCTATCGGGAGAAGTGGCTACCCTGGATTTAGAAAAGGCTGAGTTTCTTAATGACTTCTTTGCCTCAGTCTTTACAGGCAAATGCTCTGACCACACCACCCAAGTCTTGGAAGGCAGGCGCAGGACAGTGAGAATGATGACCCTGTGCCCACTGTAGGAGATGATGTGGTTCGAGACCATCTTAGGAACCTGAATGCATACAAGTCTATGGGACCTGATGAAATCCATCCACGGGTCCTATGGAGCTGGCAAATGAAGTTGCTAAGTCACTGTCCATCATATTTGAGAAATCATGGCAGTCAGGTGAAGTTCCCAACGATGGGAAAAAGGGAAATATAACCCCCATTTTTAAGAAGGGGAAAATGGATGAGCCAGGGAATTACAGACCAGTCAGTCTCACCTCTGTGCCTGGCAAAATCTTGGAGCAGATTCTCCTGGAAGGCATGCTAAGGCACATGAAAACCAACAAGGTGCTTGGGGACAGCCAGCATGGCTTCACTAAGGGGAAATCCTGCCTGACCAATCTGGTGACCTTCTATGAAGGGGCTACGGAACTGATGGACAGGGGTAGAGCAGTTGATGTCATCTACCTGGACTTGTGTAAAGCATTTGACACTGCCTCCCATGACATCCTTCTCTCTAAGTTGGAGAGACATCAATTTGATGGGTGGATCACTCGGTGGATAAAAAACTGGCTGGATGGCCGCACGCAAAGAGTTGTGCTCAGTGGCTCAATGTCCAGCTGGAGACCAGTAACGAGTGGTGTCCCCCAGGGATCGGTGTTGGGGCCCGTCTTGTTCAACATCTTTGTGGGTGACATGGACAGTGGGATTGAGTGCGCCCTCAGCAAGTTTGCCAATGACACCAAGCTGTGTGGTTCGGTTGATACATTGGAGGGAAGGAATGCTATCCAGAGGGACCTTGACAAGCTTGTGAGGTGGGCTGATGCCAACCTGATGAAGTTTAACGATGCCAAGTGCAAGGTCCTCCACCTGGGTCAGAGCAATGCCAGGCACAGCTACAGGTTGGACAGAGAAGAGATTCAGAGCAGCCCAGCAAAGAAGGACTTGGGGGTGTGGGTTGATGAAAAAATGAACATGAGCCGGCAGTGTGCGCCTGCAGCCCAGAAAGCCAACCGTATCCTGGGCTGCATCAAAAGGAGTGTGACCAGCAGGTCGAGGGAGGTGATCCTGCCCCTCTACTCTGCTCTCTTGAGACCTCACTTGGAGTATTGTGTGCAGTTCTGGTGTCCTCAACATAAAAAGGACATGGAACTGTTAGAACAAGTGCAGAGGAGGGCCACGAGGACAATCAGGGGACTGGAGCACCTCCCATACGAAGACAGGCTGAGAAAGTTGGGGCTGTTCAGCCTGCAGAAGAGAAGGCTGCGTGGAGACCTCATAGCAGCCTTCCAATACCTGAAGGGGGCCTATAGGGATGCTGGGGAGGGACTCTTCATTAGGGACTGCAGTGAGAGGACAAGGGGTAACGGGTTCAAAGTTAAACAGGGGAAGTTTAGATTGGATATGAGGAAGAAATTCTTTACTGTAAGGGTGGTGAAGCCCTGGAATGGGTTGCCCAGGGAAATTGTGAATGCTTCATCCCTGGCGACGTTCAAGGTGGGGTCGGACATAGCCTTGGATGGCATGGTTTAGTGGGAGGTATCCCTGCCCATGACAGGGGGGTTGGAACTCGATGATCTTGAGGTCCTTTCCAACTCTAACTATTCTATGATTCTATGAAAAGGGGGCATATGGGATTCTAAGCAAAATGGAAAGTGGTTGTTCTGCTTAGAATATATAGATCTAATGGGACTAATATCAGGCATTTAAGAGAATCAAGAAGTCTTTTGGACAACTATTTTCTGCAAGAAAGGAAAACAGGGATTCTCTGGAACAACAGCGAACACCCTCCTGTGTCTAAACTTAGAAGCTTCTTCAAAGTATTTCCCTTTCTCCCTTCTCTGCAGGTGAAAACAATTACTTAACTCACTGAGCCATTTTATGCATTATACTCTAAGAAATGCAAACCATTTTATATAAAAGATCATTTCAATAAGAATTAAGATCCTTAGTTTGTCACAGAGACTGTTATTCTTTGTCAAAGCAGCATCTCACTGGGCACGGCAAGTAACCAAATAGGGAGCATCATCAACATCCATAAAAAGAAGGTGGTATTGAGGGGAGATGACAAAGACCTGTGACCCTGTCACAGCCATCATAGCTACAGTCAGAAAGCACAGCATGTACACAATAAACACTTTAACAGTGATTTTATATTTGGATCTCTTTCATTAAATCTGTTTAGAATTACAGAATCATAGAATGGTTTGGGTTGGAAAGCACCTTAAGATCATTCAGTTCCAGTTCCCTGCCATGGGCAGGGACACTTCGTCCTAGACCAGGTTGCCCAAGGCTCTGTCCAGCCTGGCCTTGAACACTGTCAGGGATGGAGTATTTACCACTTCTTTGGGCAACCTGTTCCAGGGCCTCACCACCCTCACAGTAAAGAACTTCTTCCTTATACCTAACCTGAAATCATTAGGGTTGGAAGCAACCTCTGGAGACCATCTAGTCCAATCACCCAGAAAGAGCAGGTTACACAACGATGTGACCAGGCAGGCTCTGAATGTCTCCAGAGAGGGAAACTCCAAATAATTACATCTTTATTGACTTCACAGAAAACAAATGGAATAAAGTGGAAATAAAGTAGTATATAAGTTAAAAATTCATATGAAATAACACATTTATAGGGTATCTGTAAATGATGAAAATATTTGCAGTATTAAACTTCTACCAAAAGAAGAAAAATTACAGAAACTCTAGACAAATTTCTAGAAAGGATGCGTCAGGCATCTAAAAAAAATCTGTAGCATGATACGGTAACAGCCTTCAACCAAGCAGATTGCAGGAATAAGAATGAACAATGACGCAATAAATATTTCTATCTAATCTATTTTATGGGGAGGAAAGGAGGAATAAAATTTAAAGAAGGAAAAATTATTAGGACTTAGTTCTTAGAGGCAATTAGTTAAAAACTGGAACAGAAAGCTACCTGTAAAGGTCTCCAAGAATAAAAATTATTAACAGAAATTTACATGTGGCTAAATCTACCCTGGGAGAAAGTATGGACCAGCTGACTTCTTCAGGTGTTCTCCAGCTCTATTTTCCTATCATCAAATGATCATCTTCTTCACCTTTTAAAAACTTCAAAGAGGTGAAGTTGCTGCACAAATTTAGCTGTCTCTGGGCAGAAGACAGTGCATTGATTTAACAGTGCATTTTGTGTAGATACATTTTTCAGAAAAATTGCTTGCAATCCTAATACTCCATAAGCACTGGCATTATTTTTTTTTCCTAGTGGGTTAATGGAACACTGTGATCTGAAATAGAAACTACTTTCCTACTCCAAAAATAAACATTTTAATTATCTATGCAGAGCTTAAATATTACAATGATAACACCTTATAAATTGATGTATGAATGACCATCATATTGAATAGTGCCAGACTGTATCCTTTTTAATGTCAACAAATAGCGTTCAAGGCGGGGTTGGACATAGCCTTGGATGGCATGGTTTGGTGGGAGGTGTCCCTGCCCATGGCACGGGGGTTGGAACTCGATGATCTTGAGGTCCTTTCCAACCCTTACTATTCTATGATTCTATGATTCTATGAAATAGCCAATTAGGGATTAAGTTGGGCCCTGCAAAGTTCATTTCCAAAAGACCAAAACAAAAATAATATATTGATCAGTCTGTACTGACAAAAACACATTTAATAAAACACCTTCTTTAACCACAGTGAAAAAAAACCAAACACAACTATTACAATGCCCATTCTCCCTCTCATACTCAATGCTCTTCCATCATGCAAACAATTCATTGCTTCATGTCTTAACTCTTGTGTACGTGTGTTTAAAGAACCACATTGTGACACCTAACGTTCTTGTTTTTAAGATGGAAGTGAAAAGACTGCCGGAGAGTGCAAAATGTATACGATTCAGTTGCCAGACCAGCATTAGCAGCAATTACAATTACCAGCAAACTTGCTTGGGTTCCAAATATAAAAATAATCAGTGTAAAAATAATCTCAGAAAAATTCTAAAACTAGAGAATATCCTAGTCAATAGCACAACTTTGTAGTTTCCCTGACTATACAGAAATTCCACATGAGAAGAAGGAAGACATTCCATTCCTTTTCAACATAAAATAAGTTAAACTGACAATCTCTAAGTACACAGTTACTCTTAACATAAAGTGTAAGGCAAATTGATTTAAATAAAAATAAATATTATCTTAATAATACGCATGTTCTTTGCTGAAACCAGGTCAGAATAAATACAGCCAAAAATACGGATTGCCCTCTACTGGAACCAAAATTAGCGTTTTTTTAAAGTGTGTAGAAACTTGACCTTGTTAATGTGTCCAAGCATTTGTGTAGATGTTTGAGCAACTGCACACACAAACTATTCTCAAGACAGCAAGTCAGATGCACTCCTGTCATTCAGGTTAACTCTGAGATCCTCCGTCGTGGCTTAAGCCCAGCCAGTAACTCAGAACCACACAGCCACTTGCTCACATCCCCCAACTTCTTCCCCCCATTCCCAGAGGGATGGGGAAGAGAATCAAAAGAGTGTAACTCCCATGGGTTGAGAGAAGAACAGTCCAGTAACTAAGGTACAACACAAACCACTACTGCTACCACCAATAATAATAATGATAAGAGAAATAACAAGGGAAGAGAATACAACCACTCACCACCCACTGACCGATACCCAGCCTGACCCAGCAGTGATCTAACCCTTACTGGTAACTCCCCCGTTTATATACTGGGCATGACGTGCTGTGGTATGGAATACCCCTTTGGCTAGTCTGAGTCAGGTGTCCTGTCTCTGCTTCCTCCTGTCTTCCTGTGCCCCTCCTCACCGGCAGAGCACAAGACTGAGAAAGCCCTTGATTGGAATAAACATTACTTAGCAACAACTAAAAACATTGGTGTTTTATCAGCATTGTTCTCAGGCTAAAGTCAAAACCACAGCACTGCACCAGCTACTAAGAAGGAGAAAAACGACTGCTACTGCTGAACCCAGGACATCCTTACTGAGCTTGGTAGTCAGCAGCTGCTCCACTTCCATGATATCAACAGCAGTTGTACCTAAGGACACCATCTTTCCAAGTGTTATGAGATTGTACTGTAACATGTTTACAAGCTCCTTAGTGTTTAGTTACAGTTCTCCTGGTGTGTCTAATTGTTTTCAATCAAAACAATATTTCCTCTTGTGGATACTGTAGACCTTCACAGCAGAGCCACACACAAGAAATCTTGCACCAGCTTATTCAGTATATTACAGTGGTGAAGCATGGAGCACACAACAGTGAGCTAGGAAAATGATCATTTGCAATACAGTGAAAGTTACTATGTGAGCTAGTCTAAAGACAGGGGCCAGGCTGTGTGGAGGCACATCGTGTGAATGTGCGTTCAAGAAAGGAATGCCCTGAACACCATTAGCATTCCCATTCACAGTTTCTGGTAGAACAGGAGCAATGCACCTGTAGTTTCATTCTGCTACAATATCAGACAAAGCAAGAACAAAAGACAAGACAAAATAGAGAACAGGGAACCAAGGTTCCAAATGCCTCACTTGGCAACAACAGCAGGCATGAACTAACAAGCAGACTTCTCTTGTCAACAGATCACAATGCTCTCACCAGAGAAAAGCTGTATTGCAAGTCTTGCAGCACCCTTTCATCCTAGCAGAGTTTCTATTTCTTTAAGGCATATGATTAAGAAAATCAGGAACATAAATATTTTGTTTAGTAAATAAATACTTTAATAATATAGATTTGGAAAATAAAACCTGGTTATCAATTTCATCAGAAACCCCCTTCTGTAGATTTCACTTTATCGTCTTAGTATGCCCCAATAAGAGTATCTACCTGTCCATTTAAATACTAGGTCTATTTTCTTTGCAATAATAACTTCAATGACACATGGGTTATATTTTACATGCAGACTGCATTTATATAAAACTATACAGTAAAACTACACTAACTACACAGTATGGTTATAGTTTTGTGAATTGTATTTCTGCTGCTTAAAAACAAAGAAAAAGAACTATGAATGGTGCACGTACAGACTGTAGCATTAGGGGAATCAGAAAAACGACACGGCTACCCAACAATGTCCCACTTCAAACATCCTTCATGGAGGCCAAACCCTTAAGCCAGGACTCATACAATGAGCAGATTTAAGACAAAATGCCGTTTCAAATCTCACTTTCTAACAGGCTACATTTTAGAGATGGTGGTTGAAACACAGCAGGCTGAAAGGATATTTGTGAAATATTACATGATAATGTTTTATACATAAAGCTGACAAGATTATGACCTATTTCAATCAAAACACCCTACCACCAAAATAGCATAAATTCATGGTAAGAATTCAAGCTGATAATGGCAAAATGAAAGCATCCTAGGTATCAGGGTATCAAAAGCATATAACCAAGACTTCAAAGAGAAATTAGACACAAAATGTCATGAGGAACTAGTTTTCTTGCTGTACAAACACATGGGGCTAAATTATCCAGTCCTTGCATATATCTAGTTTGCCACCAGTTATGAATGGCAGCACTTACTGCTCAGATAAGGTTTTGCTGTTTGCTAAAGAACACTTTTCAGACAAGTTGTCAGCAGGATACAAAAACATCCTTATAAGCACGAATTTTCATATAAATCCTACAGGATTCTGTATTTATCAAAAGCTTACATAACCTAGAGGAAATGTTAGCAGAGCATAACAAGTTGGAGAGTACCACACAGCAGAGTAGGAAGCTTTCTTTGCTCACACAGTGCTAAGCAAGCAGACTATTCCTTACTGAATATTTTGCAGAAGTATTTCCATAACTAAAGGCTATTTTTTTTTTTATATCCTGCCCATCAAATTTTCAGTGTAAACACAATTTTTCCACTGTCCTTCAGAGTATCTTTATCCCTGCCCTGGGCATTTTTTATGGAAATACCTTTGGACACCTCTAGCTGTTTCCTGCCTGCGTATCCTTCTTTGATGAGGACAGTGTGAAATGGAACTCTGTGTCTGAATGTTAACTTCCATTTATCTATCTAGCAAACAAGTATTTATACTAGAAACACACCTGTGATACTGAAGCTAAAAGGTGATATTTCCTTGTGTTCTCTTCAGCATACATACAAAAAAAAAAAAAAGAAAAGAAAAGAAAAAATGAAAAGAGAGAGAGAAGGTACTGGGCCAAACAGGTCTGGTCACATTGCTTCACATTTCTCCAGGATAAATCTCTTGACTTTTGGGGGCTTACAATTTTTAAGCAAGAACTTACTACTTCATTCCCCTTTTAAAAAACATGGCACACAGACTACCTAATGCTTGAGTTCCATTTGAGTTTAAATTGCACCCAGCATGCTGACTTACCCTTCTTAAAACATTTAACTCCTTAATCCATAGTATTACTACTGAAAAATAAGTATCAAAAAAAAAAAAAACCAACAAAAACCAAATGTTTTAGCAGCCCAGATACAGATCAGAATTTATGTTTTGTTTTTTGTTTGTTTATCTAGTAATCTAATGGTTGTAATAGTATATACTTGCAATACATGGGTTTTGCAGTCATTGACTACTCACCTTTGTTTCTTTGTTTAACTGACCTCAAAAGGTATTATCCTTCTTACCCTCATTCTGACATAAGCATTACAAAATTCATAGAACAAAAGTGGTATTGTTCAGCTTTTTGCACTCTACGTTATAGTTACCTGAAACAAGTCTGATCTAAAAATGCAATGAAATTTCTTTCTTACTAGCTCTTGAAATATTTTCCATGTGCTTAATCTATTTTCTTTGCCTTTGTGTATAAATTCCCTGTACTACTTAACTATTTAAACTCGGTTGAAAGTTGTGGTGCCACCCAGCATCTACAGAAACACCTCTACATGCTACACAAACTTCACCACCAAATTTGTTCCCGATACACTTCAGGTTTTGGTAAGCATATCCAAGACAACCAAAGTACACTATATACTGAAGGTGTGGCTAACGATGCAATCTGAACTAACAGCAACACTACATCTCTAGCTTAACTACATTAAACTTTATTTTATATAGAAAATACACAGAGCTATCAATAATGTTTTGAAATCAGTATGTTAAAATTTTTATGAAGAAAAAGGCAGCGGTGATTATATCTGCAATCTAGCAGTTTTAAGATTCATATTTTCTCCAAGAGCCTGACAATATCTGCTCAAAACAAGAGCTCCCAAATTCCAGTGGCTTTGTGTTAGCATGACAGTGTGTGAAAGATGAAAGAACAATTATGCTTATACACTTGCAACCTTTTATGTATATTAGTGTCTGTCTTCTTAGGATACCTCTCCAAATTCTTACTACTGGAAGTAGGCAAAAGCCATAGAATGAGGAAGCTGAGTTTAAAAGTTAGTAGAGTTCAGATCCCTAAGAAGACAAGAATAATTCCTCAGCAAAGTCAAAATGGCTGTTCAAGAGACATGCTTGTCACTCCAGAGTATCTCTAGCATAGGCTGCATCACAACATTACAGAGTCGCCTGTTGCTTCTATGTATTGCTTAGTCTATTTTTTGATCCTGGACCTGTTACAAACCATGCAGGGTCTGAAAACTGGTATTTTAAAATCTCTACCTGTATTCCCCCTTCATGACACTTCTCCAGGATTGAGTACTGCTGGTCTTTTCTCTGCTTGCCTGCCAAATGCCTGTTTTCTTTTGGTGAGATTAAGAAGTTTTCTTTCTGTCCTTGACCTTGACCGTATATAGTTTCTTCTAATGCAGCATTAACACAGCTATTTCACTCTAAAGCATTTCATTCATATCTTTTATGCAAAGTTTGGACTCAGACAGCTAAAGCAGATGAAGCCAGTTTTGTCTTCTTCTTTTGAGCTAATATATTTTTTTTAGTTTCACTATGTAACAAGCATTGCACAGTGGCTCTACAATTTGCATAAAGAAATACGCAAAAACAAGCAGTGTGTACAACAATCCAGCTTAAAATTAGTTTATAAATTGGAACAAAAACCACATTACTTTCCAAATATAGATAATCGCCTCTCTCTTGTATCACCTAAGTTGTGGAAAAGTTAAGTCCGTAGGAAACGCTAAAGATCTATTTAAACAGGACTTACCTTCTGGGCTTTGTTGATTTTCACTAAAGGAAATGTGTGTTTTCTTTGCCTTTTTTTTTTAAAAAAAGCTAAAATAAAAATAAATAAAAAAACCAAGAAAAAAATGAAATCCAACAAAAATTAAAATCACACACTGTCCAGATGGAAACACTTATAATTCTGTAAACAGAACATGACTGAACTAGAAATAAGATCTGGATTCCCACTCCAGTCCTGCTCAGCCTACCAAGTGAGTTCTAAAATGCCAGAATGGGGGGGAGAGAGAAATGGGGAATGAACCAGATGGCCTCCAGAAATCCCTTCCAACCTCAACTATGCCTGCAACTGAGGTACCTTATATTATAACTGTACAATTTAACTTATTGTTAGCCTGACAATTAGCGTTAACATATGTCGACGAGCTTGAATTAACCTTGCAAGACAAGGGATAACTCTTATAAACTAGTTATAAGAAAAGTAACTTCAGACTAAACCACCTCTTAATTACTCTTAAAATTGCAAAACTCCAGAGAACCTCTGAGACAAGCAGACTGTGAATGTCAGCACCAGCCAGTTGTTGGGCACCACTGACTTTAGACAAGTCAGTCAAGAATAAGCTCTACATAATTTATTAGTTATAATTCAGATTTAATACTACTCTTCTATTTTGATTGTGCTTTCACAAGCACTTCTCTATAAGGAGATCAGAGCAGATACTCAGGAACCCTTCTAAAACATGAGAAGAGAGGAAATAAACTTACTTTTAGGACTGTTTCCTGCTCTGGGTTTAGTCCTCAACATTTCTCTTTGGCAACAGTCATGCTAGTTAAACATGGTAAATGTTCCATTGTTTTAATAACTTTTTCTTAATGTTCTACTTTTTTATTGGCAATTACTGAAATTTATTGCCCTACTTAATACTTTTTGGCACCTTTACCTAATTTTTTGATTCATTAACAATGTAAAAGTGCTCCCCATTATAACACTTGCCAGTTCTCCCATGCTCTGATAAGAGGCTGGACACATACTACAGTGCCCAGGCTCAAGACTACTGAGAAAGTACAGTTAAGACTTCCTACAATCCATGACTGCCAGACTTGGCTCCTTCTATAGCGTCTGGAAAGCAACAGTCCCAGTGCCCACGTTTGGAACTGACTGCAGCCAGCCTCATCGCAGGTGTCTGTCTGAATCCCATACACTTTTACGACTTCACTCACAGAGAGAAAGGAACATCTGTATCTACATGCTATTTTTGATCTAGACTTCACAACTGGGAACTCAATATTTAATTGTGCTGCCTCAGTGGCTCCTGCGCTGCGAGAAAATTTCCAGCCACTAGAGGAGTAGGTTACCAATTCCGTCTGTATCTCTTGTTTGTGGAAAAATCCAATTGCTGTATCATGCAATCTCTTTTACTTGCGGAAAATCAGCTTTCTGCTCAACAAATGCAAATATTTTAGTGAGCCCATCCTGCTGTGTGTTTCTAAGAAGCAGGCTCCCTTCAGCTGTGACAAGCTCTTCAATAATACCATTCCTCCCAGGAAAGGACAGGTTCATGTCTAAAGTAACTCTGAGGTTTGGGTTTGGTTTTTTTTTTTACCACTAGAAAATTCTCTTCATTATTTTTTATATAATTTGCTAGACAGCCATTGTATTCCTTCAAAACAAAGCACTTATGCTGTTTTATCTCTGCAATACCACAGAGGCTATTAGCAAATAGAATGGAAAACAAGTCAGATGAATTTAACCCAAGCATGCTTATTCACCATAAATAAGGCTTCCTACAGGTTTTTTTTTTCCACCTGTTGATAAACAGGTTCTTTACCACCAATTTCCCCATAAAACACTACGTATATGATGCTACAACACCACACGGGAAAAAAAGATAAAGGATAAACACCTCATGACAAAGAGAAAACAGAAAATACTTTCTAAAGTTCAAAATAATGTACTATAAAAGAATCTGTTATTATTTCAATACGTAGATTTCTTACCACCTGCACATCTTCAATTGAAATTGCACTCCTAAGGTTTTATGAATCATTATCATGTGATCAGAGCCCTGAGAATCGTTGAAATTAAATTAACCATAAAAATGACATTTCTAATACTTGAAACATTTATTTCTCATGGTGATAAACTAATCACTAAGAAGCATCAACTGTCCCTAAACACATTCCTTTATAATTTATAAGGTCAAGTATCTTTCTGTTTTACCCAACAACACAACGTGCTTCTTATATCAGTCTGTTTTGGTTTGGTTTAATGTATACAGCATCTGACAATTTCTGCCTCTGTGTGACTGCTTTGATTTCTGCCATGTGGTCTGCACTGGCTGTTTTTTCTTTCAGACCCACTGAGAAGGCTGGTTCAGGTTTGTTTACATCAGGCACTGTGGCAGTCTCTAATCTGCAGTAGTTATACCCCGTTCTCCTCCACTGCTCCTAGTTGGTATATGCCTTGAGGATCTCTTTCAACTCAAACAAACTACAGCTGTCAAACCTGCAGAGCACAGCTCTACCAACCATTCTACACTCTGACCTTGATTAGAAAGATTCCTATCCATTTCAGTGATCTTTTACCGTCTTCAACTATTTCTTGCTCCCAAGCAAAATTCTTTTTCTGCCAAAGGCACAGAACATTCACTTTGGAATGTTCAAATCTGAGTATACTTACGACCCAGTAACAGGCCTTTTGTCTTACACACTGCTAACCTGATTTTGATTTTAATAGGTGAATAACAGATCAACATCACCCACATTTTAGAAAGAAGATTAAAGTAGAGAGAAATCTTGCCTGCTGATTTGTTTTACTAATTGAAGACATCTATTGTTTTTCCAATATTCTGGAAAGAATATTAACAGAGTAATACCCTGCACATTGTCAAAATGATGAAGAAACCTGCAGTATCTGAATGACTGACTTGCTGACAGATGCAAAGGAATTTTATTTTTTTTCCCCTTTATGGAAATTCTAAGGCTACAAGTGCCTTTAAGAAATAAGAGGCACCCTGGGCTGCCACTTCTGGAGTTCTGTGCAGTTTCTGCTGGGACAGATGCATGAAGCAAGGAACTGGAGAAATCAGATGAAGATGGATGCAACTGGGGCAGATGAGCCCAATAAATTAGAAGTGTTTCAAAGGTCTGTGACAGAGTAGCTTTGGTACGCATCTGTATGCAGCCAGGGTCAAGCCACCACAACTGCCCCTGTGTCGTGGTTTAAGCTTCTCAGCCACGCAGTTTTGCTCACTCACTCACTTCCCCCTCTTTCTTCCCTCCGCTCCTGAAGGGATGGGAAGGAGAATCGAAAGAATGCAACTCCCACGGGTTGAGATAAGAACAGTTTAGTAACTAAGGTATAACACAAACCACTACTGCTACCACCAATAATAATAATGACAAGAGAAAATACAAGGGAAGAATCTTTCTTCCCCCCCACTCCAAGGGGGGAAGGGGGGGGAATGCGGAGAAGAATCGAAAGAATGTAACTCCCACGGGTTGAGATAAGAACAGTCCAGTAACTAAGGTACAACACAAACCACTACCGCTCCCACCAATAATAATAATGATAAGAGAAATACAAGGGAAGAGGATACAACTGCTCACCACCCGATGACCAAGCTGTGAACTAAAAAACTCTTCCGGGTTCCTGCCCCCAGTTTTCTTTTTTTTACATCCTGGACATGACGTGCTGTGGTATGGAATAACCTCTTTGGTCAGCCTGGGTCAGGTATCCTGTTTCTGCTTCCTCTCGGCTTCCCCTCCTTCCTGGCAGAGCATGAGACTCAGAAAGTCCTTGGTCAGACCAAAACATTCTAAGCCGTAACTATAAACATCGGTGTTATCAGTGCTGTACCCAGGCCGAAAGTCAAAAACACAGCACTGAACCAGCTACTATGAAGGAGAAAAATGACTGCTGCTGCTGAACCAATGACACCCTGCCAGGGGAAATCTTGGTCAGATCTTAAGCATAGAGAAAAGGGTAGAATATACCAGTTGAACAGACTATCCAAGATATTACATTTTTTGCTGCGCACTATTGCAACAAAGCATAATTACACATCAATCATATAAGTAACCTCCATATTTTTATTCTTAAGGCACCAGCCTCATGAGACTTAGTTCAGGCCACTTGGGTGGCATTAAAAATATTCTTAAGCTTATATGAGTCTAAACACTCATGAATCAAGCTCTCCTCCTTTTGTGGCTGCAGTTTTTGCTACAAATTTGAGCCACTGTTCTACAACCCAAACTAGTTATGGACTGCAAGTGAGCACAGCAGAAAGGTCAGTGGGAGGGAGGAAGTCAGCGCCCTGTTGTTTGAAGGGTTGCCATCCACACAAGCCCTCATGCAACTTTACGTGCCTAGTTTTTGCAATGGAAAAGGTCTGGCCTCAGTGTCCCAGAATACATCAGCTCATACTCAGTTCCTGAGGATCAACTTCACATGCAGCAAAACCCAGGGGAAGTTCTTGAGAAAGAGCAAGGCAACAACGAACAGGAAAACTTATTTTTCAATCAAAATGTGAGAAATTTCTCTTCAGTTTTGCCCTTTCCTGTTTTCTTTAATAACTCTTCAGATAAAAAATAATCACCAAAGCTAGCACATACTGCTGTAATTTAAAAGCATTACTCAAAGATCTTTTAACCCATTTAACAACTATCACTTCAGTAATGAATTAGCTAAAATATATTTAGTTTACACACGATTAAATTGGTCAATGCGATAAGCAGATCAAACCTGCGATGTAAAACTTCAACTGCTATGAAAATTCACCTGATCTTTTCAGTTTTAAGGGCTTCAGTGCAACACTATTATTTCAAATATATATGTAATTGGAATAGAATCCTTTTCACTAATGCCATGTCAGGATGAACAATTATTAGCTTTGCATGAGTGCAACATTTTCTCTACTCACTGGTGTATAGCTCTTTACAAAACTGATACATCAGCATAAAATGATCTGAAGTGTGAATCTTGCAACTTTATTTAACTGATGTGAAATGAAATGGAAATAAACACACATTTTACACTGTAGGCTGTTTTATCAGAAGCATAATCATTTACATTTCAGTTTTATGTGTCAAAATATATTCTTCCTTTACCTGTTATTCCATTACAGTTTTTAACATTTAATCTTAAGATAGATGCCTTGATCGTGCAGACAATCTTACCAAAGTCCCTTTGAAAACAGCAAAAATCTACTAGTATCAGATAGTAATTTTTGCTCACTTTCCATTCTTAGCCTGCAAAACAAAAAAAAAACAAAAAAAAAAAATATTCTTCTTGCTTACTTTAATGTTTTCAGACAGAATTTTACAGATTGTTCTTTGTTATATTTTTGATGCCTGACTGGAGAATTTTGTAAAGGTTTCCAACAACCCCTAACAACCACATCATTCAGTAGGATCTAACACAGTTGGTCTATTATCTGTGGCCAAGACTATGGCATTAGGGGTAACAGTTATAAACATATTCCTAAATATCCTCTTCCATAAATGAAGACCCTTCCTTAAGTGTGCTCTTGGAAGGAAGCCTTACAGCTGAATGGATATTTTCAAACTTTAAGAAAAGGATAAAGTCACACCCACTTTAGAGAAATCCCTTTACACACATACTAAAGGATGGTATTTTTACTCAGTGTCTGTATTTGCAACATGTATCATGGTAATCATGATTTGTCAGAAAATATGTATTACTCGAGTGAGAAAGACTGGTCTCACTAGGGGCAATCAGAAACACAGACAAGGTTAAGACAAGGTTCTTCTCAAACCCACAAGCCCAAAGACAATTCAACATATTAACATTAAATATTATATTCATATTCATACTCAAGAGTAGTCCATGAGAGCAAATTGACACTTCATAGAGTATTGGGTTTCCCCAGCCTTTGTCAGCTTTATTTTAAAATATTCTTTCACAACAAAACCCAAGCACTACATTTTAAATTTTCACGTATTTACTAGTAGTCTTCACAAAAGTAAAAGCCACCTATTTAGCTAGACAGACACACAAACACACAAGGAAACTGTCACCCATCACTCCAGTGAAAGAAAAGTCATTTGCAAAGTGGATTACAATGTGCAGATGACAGGATACCATTTATTCTCCAATCGTTTAAGTGAAACTTGTAAAATTAATAACCTCCTGAAAACAGCACAACTGATAACTGTACCTCAAAGTCAACTTTCAAGAGTTTTCAGGTTAGCAGCCAAATGTAATTTTGTAATTTTTCTCTTGCACTACAAGTAAGGAAACATCGTCATCACAAGGGACCACAACTTCACATAAGCACTCAATAGGCACAACTGAACAGAAATGCTTTAAAACGTTCCAGTTCTTTCAAGTTAAATGCTAAATAAACAAAAAAATGTGTTTGGAGGAAGCAAAAAACATGGTCTTGTTTTGCCCAAATCTCAGTATCTCTGGAAACACTTCTGCCTGCTTCTATCAGCAACACTTTTGTCAGTTATACATTCCTATAGAGTTATACTGGAGACCTAATTTGCTTGTACTGAGATTCCAAAAAAGAGCTGAAAAATGCAAACTTGTAAATGATAAAACACAGTGTACTCAAGAGGAAAAATGAATGATTTATGGTTCAGAGTTAGCAGATTAACAAAGTTCACTGTTCTGTCTGCCCCCTCAGCTTATAAATATCAGCTATTATAACCAAGTATGGTTTACTCACAAGGTTGCTCTTTAATGATGCTGACTCAGCTGATGCTGATGAGATTTGAAAACTTGGGTTTTCTTGGTTAGATTGTAATGTTACAACCTGTTAGTATCACCAGAAAGATATTGTCTAAATACAGAGTACTGGATTTTGGGGCTTAGGGGGGGAGTGTTATTCTTTTTCTGGGCAGTCTCAACATGTTACTGATGTACAAAGTAGCATCAGTCTGTTCTCTATATATGAGCACGTTCTTTCAGATTCCCAGAAAAACTCAGGCATCAGAGACGTACAAGAAATGCAGACACTAAGAAAAAGCAAAATCAGCATGTCGATCTGCATGAAACCTAATGAAATACATCCACAGGTCCTGAGGGAACTGGTGGATGAGGTGGCAAAGCAACTACCCATCACATTTAAGCAGTAGTGTCAGTCCTGTGAATTTCCTGCTGGCTGGAAAAGGAAAAAAAAAAAAAAAAAAAAAAGGCCCAGGGAGCTACAGGCCACTCAGCCTCACCCAGGTGACCAACAAGATCATGGAGCAGATCCTCCTGGAAACTATGCTAAGGAAATGGAACACGGAAAATGAGTAGGTGACTGGTGACAACCAACATGGCTTCACTACCGGCAAACCATGCCTGACAAGTTTGGCGGCCTTTTATGACAGGGTTACAGTGCAGGTAAGATAACGGGAAGAGCAACTGACATCATCCACCTGGACTCGCACAAAGCATTTGACACTGCCTCACATGACATGTCTCTAAATGGAGAGTCATGGATTTGACATATTGACTACCTAGTTGATAAGGTACTGGCTGGATGGTAGCACCTAAAGAGACGCGGTCAATGGCTTCACGTCCAAGTTGAGAGCAGTGCAAGTGGTGTTCCTTGGGGGCTGGTATTGGGACTGACACTGTCTAACATCTTTGTTCGTGAGATGGATGGTGGGATTGAGTACACCCTCAGCAAGTTTGCTGGCACCAAGCTGTCTCCCTGCGACTCCAGGGAGACCTTAGAGAAGCTTTCAGTACCTGAAGCAGACCTTGCAAGAAAGATGGAGGGGGACTTTTCACAAGAGGATGTAACAAAGGGGTAATGGCTTTAAGCTTAAAGAGGGGAGACAGAGATTAGATGTTGGTTGAATGCTTTACACAAGTCCAGGTAGATGACGTCAACTGCTCTGCCCCTATCCATCAGTTCCGTAGCCCCATCATAAAAGGCCACCAAGTTGGTCAGGCAGGATTTCCCCTTAGTGAAGCCATGCTGGCTGTCACCAACCACCTCATTGTTTTTCATGTGCCTTAGCATGCCTTCCAGGAAAACCTATCCCAAGATTTTGCCAGGCACAGAGGTGAGACTGACTGGTCTGTAAGTTCCCCGGCTCATCCATTTTCCCCTTCTTGAAAATGGGGGTTGTATTTCCCTTTATTCAGTCATCAGTAACTTCACCTGACTGCCATGATTTTACAAACCAACCCCAGTTAGGTTCTGATCAGAAAAAGAATGTCACGTTGCCCACCTGAGACATTATCGTATAATTAAGGATACAAAGGGATATTCAGAGATGAGCTAAGTAAAGCTGAGATCTTAAGAGTGAGATTCTTTCACACCCTTCATCCACCGAAATTCTACTTTTCAATGTCATTGGACTCCCAGATATTTTTTCATGTTACCTGCAAAATTCTTTGCCTTGTCTGGATATTTCCATCAGACTTAGATCAATGTATGAATATGATTACCTTAGAAATCAGTGGCGTTTCAGTGGCACAGAAGTAAAACAGATAAAAGTCATCTCACTGATCACATCAATTAAAGCAATTTTCTTCAAACACTGATTAATGCCTGCTATACATTAAATAACAAAACAAGCAAGCTGATCATTTGCATGCAGCATACAGCCGGCTCCATCAGCGAGACAGGTTTATGAAAGGGAAAGTTTCCTTTATATATTTAGCTGGGTTTTAGCTACTATGATATAAATCAATGCACAATAAAGAGGTATTAGAAATTACACCATTCCTAGACTTATGAGAAGATGGAAAGCAATTTCCTAATTAAGAAAGTAGTTTGGAAATCAAATTACTGGCTTATTCTGTAGTAACACAGGGAGATGCAAGTAACAATACACACCCAAAGGAGATTAAGCATCAAAGGGGCTGGGTTTGGTAAAGCTTAACCTTTTAACACAGAAAATTAAAAAAAAAAAAAAAAAAAAAAAAAAAACACCAAACAATCCAACCCAAGGAAAAAAGTTTGAAATAAGTTTTAAAAAAGGTGAAGAGTTTGTGAAAGCAAAGAAGCAATGTTTGTTCATAGGGTATTTCTGCATAATATGCTCTATCTTTCTGCATTTCATTTGGCTGAATATGTGGGAAAGGAAGCAGAATCCCAGCCTGGATGAAATCAGACCTGCATAATGTAATCAAGAATAAGAAAGTATTATATATCAGATATAATATGAAACGGGTAGAAGCTGAAATGAGGAAAGGAAAGGTAACTCAAATATGGAAAATGTACGTAAATTGTACGAGAAGCTGAGATAAGATATTTCCCCCCCAAATACATTAAAAACATTGGGAAGAAGACAGATAAGATTCAGGAAAATGGCAAAAATGTGCTGACAGCACAGGTATGAATGAAAGTAAATGTACTCATTAATTCCATATTCACAAGAGGCCAGGGTCATCAACACAAGTCATTTGTTGAGGATGAAAAATTGTTACCAGGAAAGGCATCAGATGAAAAATTGTTACCAGGAAAGGCATCACACCAGAGAATGTTAAATAAACCCCAAGATACATAACAGCAAAATTTAGAAGGCATCAATAGAAAACCAAATATATTGAGATAGCCTCTAATCTTAACTTCATTCAAAGACTTTGCAGTTATACGCTGAAAATTAGAAGACATTGCCTTGAAAATCTAATCTTGAAGATGAAAATAAATGAAAGCAAAATTAACATTTTGCTTTAAGAAGTGAAGAAACTCAGTGAAGTTGTAATATGTAGTGACCATTAGGAGTAAGATCCCAGTGTTCAACGGTTTATGGTTTTTTTTTTAAACAGAAGATGGTTATTTCCTTCCTTGTAATGTATCCATACTATGCCAGATTTTATGAGCAACACCTTAAACACAAATGTACATTTATTCAGGATTTTTATCATGCACATTAGAAATATGACATAAGGTTATAAAAGAGACAAATGTGCAAGATTCCCATATGAAGATAGGGCGAGAAAATTGGGGCTGTTCAGCCTGCAGAAGAGAAGGCTGCGTGGAGACCTCATAGCAGCCTTCCAATACCTGAAGGGGACCTATAGGGATGCTGGGGAGGGACTTTTCATTAGGGACTGTGGTGAGAGGACAAGGGGTAATGAGTTTAAACTTAAACAGGGGAAGTTTAGATTGGATATGAGGAAGAAATTCTTTACTGTAAGGGTGGTGAGGCCCTGGAATGGGTTGCCCGGGGAAGTTGTGAATGCTTCATCCGTGGCAGCATTCAAGGTGGGGTTGGACATAGCCTTGGATGGCATGGTTAGTGGGAGGTGTCCCTGCCCATGGCAGGGGGGTTGGAACTCAATGATCTTGAGGTCCTTTCCAACCCTAACTATTCTATGATTCTATGATTCGTAAAACACTAAAATGGTATTGTAGCTGAATTTAAAAAACACTGCCCATCAAATCAAAATTCTACCACTACAGGAGCGCTCCATCTGGTTGCTGGTATGATTATTCACACAGAAATCCTAAAGTTGAACAACACAGCACTACATAAATTATGACAATTGCAAACCAAAGGCCCCCTGATATTTTTTCCTGACTTGAATTAGGACCTAACCCTCTACAGAAGAAAATTAGTGTCATCCTATTTAAATATCCAGAGATTTTTTTTTTTTACTTAAGGTAATTCTTCATGAGCTTACGTTTGTGTTTTAGAC
Organism: Amazona ochrocephala; assembly: GCA_039720435.1. NCBI lineage: Eukaryota > Metazoa > Chordata > Aves > Psittaciformes > Psittacidae > Amazona > Amazona ochrocephala. Next base: position 74,016,945 of record CM077879.1, read on the forward strand.
ACAGTCACAGCCAGCAAGAACTGCAACCCTTGACTAAGTAACTGCATAATGAATTACAGTTTCTCTTCTAACACTGAAACAAATCAGAATCTGAGCCCAGCAGTTACATACTTTGCAGAACTTACCAGTGAGGCTGCCAGCCCTGTATAGGTATTTCAGTGAAGGGGCCCCAAATCAATGAAGGACTAAGCATATGCTTAATTATACTTAAGAATGTGCTTAAGTATTTCCTAAATTGGCACTGTAATTAAGATTACACTTTCAAGGATATCAGTTTGACACTAATTGTAATCAATGCAAATTTATTCTTTCTGGTATTTGTTCATGGAGCAATCCTGATTTCAGTTGAATATATCTATTACTCTCATAACACAATTCAGCAATTTTCTGTCTGTGGGTTGAAATGAGCAGTTACTGTTCATGAGTATTTCTGGATTGCCTAAATCTCACGAAATTGCTTTTTTTTCTGCTACAAAACAACATTTTAAAACATTAAAGCTGCTTGTATAGTATATGTAGTTAGAGGAGAAAACATAATTAATAAACTACAGTTCTACCACAAGAGTACCAATCAACTGCTTTTAAGTGGAAGCCTACATGCCATATTTGTGCTATAGATCAGCTGCATCTGGAAAAGACTGTCTCAACTTTCATAGACGTCTGGATAGCTTAGCTGAAACAATTTCACTGCTCTTCCCCCTGGCTTGGTAGTACAGGCAATGTAAAAGCCAGGGATGATTAGACGATGTTTTTTTTTTTTTTCTTTTTTCCTGCTGTGTATAATTCCAGTTAGTCAGGGCTCCCTATCATGTAACCAGAGTCTGAGGGCTTACCTATTCCATGAGTAAAGCCCCACAATGTGAAGCAAAAGATAAAGGGGAATTGGGTTCCCATGAGAGTTGTCTCACATGCACCACAAGAGAGCTGCTTACACACACTCCTAGCATGCTGATGCTGGAAGAAAGAGAATTAACATCTTCCAGCATTGTCTTTAACAGCTTACTAAATGTAAAGTGTCAAGCAGTATTTCACCAACAGTATTCCCTGCAATAGCTTGCAGTTAGCTGAATTTAGAACTGTTTCCTGTATGACAAAACAAAGAGTCTATGGTAACCTTTATATCCAGCCCACAAAATTCTATTCGATCTACAACTCACTTTTGGGAAGACATCCAGTCTTAACACTGCAGACTTCAAATAATAAATTAGATCTAGCAACTTCACCACATCTCCAAAAAAAATAGCTCAAGTACATTGTTAAAAACACACATTTAATTCTAATTTTAATTAACCTAACTCCAAACAACGGGATCTTGTGCGATTTTTCCTGTGCCATGAAGAACTGCTTGTTGCTGAATATCTCAACCCCATGAACATACTTGTAAACAGTACTCAAATCATCTCTGCTCCTGAATTTTGGTAATGTAGCTTCAAAGTTTTCTTACCACACAAAACTTTTTATTGCCAGATTCATTCTTGTAGATCTTTTTCTGAAGCCTTACTCAACTTTTCCACAAGTCTATCAAAATTCTGGGCTGAAAAGAGAAACCAGAAACAGTAGTCTAGCACTACCCTTAGTAATATCAAACACCGAAATAACTGAGCCTTCCTATTCTGAACTTTTATCATATTTCACACATCTAGCTTCCAGGTTTTAGTGAAGTTCACATTCATTTGACTAAGACAGGCACTGCAAAAATCCAAATCCATACATTGAGTTTGAAAGTGAGATTTACAGATGGCTCACAAATTTGAAATTGTGATCTCTGTGCACTTACATTAGCCTAGAAAGACCTCAATTTCATAGGCCTATCAGCTTTCAAAACTCAGGTTCCTTATGATTCCTAAAATTCTGGTGGAGAAAACTAATAGTGCCTCTGGTTCTGACACAGCTGAAGAACTTGACATTTATTTCACGCTTAACTCCTAGCAAGGTCGAAAACCGAAGCCCTCTATGCATCCTTCACTGCAAATATAGCTGAACTGCAGCAGAATTCTGATTCCTTACAAATACAGCTGGATGATATGGTATCCCCTTTTTATTTATAGATCAGTTATGCCACCAAAGATCTGAGACACATAGACTTAATCCTCTCTCTTTGAAGAAAAGATTTAAATACATCTGCAATACCTTTACTGTATAGGTTAACCTTCAGCATGTATATATATATATATATATAGACAGATACACCTATGAATTATAGAGGAATATAAAGGAACACTCTATAAACACTTCTAGGAAATGTTCCATTGGTACCTGATGTTTTTATTTCTTAAGTATCATTATTCTTATCTTCCTCCTGCTCAGAGGACTCCGAGATACTTTACGTACTACGCTGCTCATAATTTCTTGCACTAGGAAGAGATACCCAAGACACAGCTCTCAGCTGGTCTTCCTAATTTAGAGATGCATGGCTATGCTCACTTTCTCTCTAGCCCAGTGAATCTGCCATTATACCATGTTCCATCCTAGAAGCCTGAGAACAGAGAATATTCTCCTGGTATCACAGAACAATTTATCTAAATCTCAAGCAGCTGGAATGACTTAAAAGGTACACAGCACTTTGTAATTCAGACAGGGGTCTTGGGAATCTTCCTACACAAGAGTTGTGCATAGTTTTCATTGTCTGTCCTTATTTTAACACAACTTCTAACGGGAACCACAAATGTCAGCTTCAGGTTGTCAGATGCTTACCTTAGGTATCACATCACTGACTACCTCTGTACTTCAGCCCTGTGAGTAAATTCCCTTTCTTAGACAATGTCACCATATTGTATTATTCCCATATTAGTATTATACTTTCAGCATCTGGATATATGAATTTATCTTTACTATAGTTATGATTATGAACTTATCTTTACTATAGCTATGAGCTTTAAATTATTCTGATAATTAACTGTTCCACTATTACTTTTTTATCTGGATGGCACTGCATTACGTGCCAGGAATGTGTGTCTGTGAAAAAACTAAAGAAACACTCTGCTGATTTACACTTTTTTTCCAAGTATCTTGAGATACTGTCATGGTTTAAGCTGTAAGGGTATCTAAAGGCCATTCAAAACCTTCAAAATTCTCAAACGATGCTGTAAACGGCTGGGGGGGGGGGGGGGGGGGCTGGGAGCATAAAAGAATGTCTCCTTCACAGGTTGACCACCCGAGGAGGTGAAAAAAGATGTGTAATTGCAAAACACTTCTAGTATATATCCCCCAAAGTATAGAGTTGGTGACCACATTGGGAACAAAAGCCGGGCCAGTTTCATGATCACTGAGTCTATTGTATTAAAAATCAGTGCAATAAAGTACAATATAACAAGAACCTTAAATCAAAACCATGTCTGAAAAACATTTAGATAAGAAATACCTGCTGTAAGTAAAGTATCATATGCTGAAACTGTGAGAACCAGAGCAACAACTTTGAGAGCCAATACATCAGCATTGTGACAAGTGGCTATTAATCCTGTCATTATCCCAACCCTTTGTGCCCCACGATGGGCGCCAAAAAGAACTGTCGTGGTTTAAGCCATAAATGACGCAGCCCACTCACTCACTTCCCCCTCTTTCTTGCCCCCCACTCTGAGGTGGGGGGGGAAATGGGGAGAAGAATTGAAAGAATGTAACTCCCACGGGTTGAGATAAGAACAGTCCAGTAACTAAGGTATAACACAAACCACTACTGCTACCACCAGTAACAATAATGACCAGGGAAATACAAGGGAAGAGGATACAACTGCTCACCACTTGATGACCGAGCCGTGAACTGAACTCTTCCGGGTTCCTGCCCCCAGTTTTTACATCCTGGGCATGACGTACTGTGGTATGGAATACCTCTTCGGCCAGCCCGGGTCAGGTATCCTGTTTCTGTTTCCTCCCCGCTTCCTCTCCTCCCTGGCAGAGCATGAGACTCAGAAAGCCCTTGGTCAGACCAAAACATTCTAAGTCGTAACTATAAACATTGGTATTATCAGTGCTGTTCCCAGGCTGAAAGTCAAAACCACAGCCCTGCACCAGCTACTACGAACGAGAAAAATGACTGCTGCGGCTGAACCCATGGCAGATACACTACTTTGCTTCTGAGATATTCACAAAGTCAAGTTTAGAGATAGATATTCTGTATCCCACCAATTTCTATTATCACAGTTTTAATGTAGAGCATTTTAAATCAGTATTGATTCTAAAAGGTGACTTTACTATAATTTATTTGCTAGTACTCTGTAACATGGATAGGTCCAGATTTCTCTTAAGTTCATCCATACAAAGCTACTCATTAATACTGTTACAGCTACACAAAAACTAAACATTATTCTCACTCATAAGAAATATTTCTTCAGCATCAGGAACATGGGCAGGGGTACAGTTGAACAGGGGGAAGATTACATTGCCTCTACTTAATGTGTATCTGTTACATGGATAAATGAAAGATTTCACTCTCCAGAAATAACAATCAAATGTCTTTCACAAGCACTAAATTCAGTTGAATAAAAGCTAAAAAGCAGAAAATAGACCAACCTGAATTGCAAATGTAATCACAGATGCCAGACACTAACCTTAAACCTTTCAAGGTGAAATGCACCCATCTCTGCACCATGCTGAGGATCGAGTGTGGTGCCCTGAGTAGGCATTGTGGCAATGGCAGCCATCCGCCCCAGCTGTTCACATGATAAAAAGCTGCTGCAAAGCCCTCAGAACACTGATGAGATGCGAGCAAGTGGATATCATGAATAAAACTGAGAAAGAGAAGGAAAAAACAAGAAAGGGATTATTGGGGATCATTACTTGAAACAAGTGGCTTTATATGCTGGAAGTGAAATGTTTCGTTCTCAGTTTGCGAATTATCGAAGATCCAACCTGTTTATTCGCTAGAGCACAACATATCTGCTACAAGGTAAGATTCTATTCATAAGCAGATAGAAAAGCTGCATTTTTTTCCTTCACCCTATGTGGTCAGAAACACAGAATCTTCATTACCATGAAAATGGAAGCCTCTCCCTCCCCTTGCCAGGATAACTCCCAGTCGTATAGCCAGTCCAGCTATGTCGCATGAGAAGTCAGGAGTCAAGGCCCTCATACCAGGGTTGCATCTTACCTTGTGGCACATATTTTGTGCTCTGGGAATAAACAGATTGGAACATCAATAATTTGAAAACTGAGAACAAAACATTTCACTTCCCGCGTATAAAGCCACTTGTTTCAAGTAACAATCCCCAGTAACCCCTTTCCTGTTTTTCCTTCTCTTTCTCAGTTTTATTCATGCTATCTACTTGAGTTGCTCAAGCTGACTGCAATGCAGTTAAGGATCAAACACTTAAAGCTTTACTTTCAAGCATCAGGCACTAAATATGCTTATTAATATTCACCAGATAATTTCCTACTTGCTGATAAAAGCTCTCTCAAAAGAGCTTTTTTTGGTGGAAAAAAAAATAATCCATATAAAGCAAATGAGCAAGTAACCACTTGCAGGCAACTGCATTTAACAATGACCTTGAGAACCAAGTGACTGAAGATTCAAAATTCAAATAGTTTAATCCTGCTGGAAGTTATGCTGAAAGTGACTGACAGGTTATAGAGGACCAGACTTGGCTAGGAAGGAGTTAAAGACAACTTTGGCAAAACTTACCCTCAGGAAATGAAATCACTGATTCAACAGGGCCAAAGATAAAGTCTGAGGAAAGGTGCTTCAGACTACACATGTGAATTCAGCTTAACCATAAAAGGGATAAATGTGGGACGCCAGGGATATAGCTGGACAGTTAACTGGGATAAAGCAAAGCGCTGTTGTTCGTAAAAGCTGGTGTCTGCTGGTAAAATAAGAACAACAAAGTAGACTTTTACAGCAAAAAGAGAGACAAAAAGAGCAAAATTAAAGGGAGAAGTGATCACAAGGAACATGAGAGAAATTTATATTACTGAGGGAAAGCGACAGAATAAAGGAGAATATACAAGAAACTTCAGTATCTGCACCTACCACATATAAGAACAGCAATCTGAGAGCGAAGAAGCTCGTATCAGACTTTGTATGTAACATTATTGGCACTCAGTTTCAAAGCTTCAGCATCAAGAACAGATAAAAGTGATATACAGAAGCCTGCTACAGCAATAATAATTGCTAGAAAAAGGTCTGCCAGCAAGTAAAATTAAAAGCAGGACCTGAACTGCAGAAAAAAATATATATTGAAGTGTTTGATAATTCTTTTTAGGTAGACCCTTTCTCTGAGGAGAGCAATATTATATAGTCCTTACAGAGAAATCTGGCATAATTTCTCTACCAGTGCTCCCCGAGAGATGCTCTGCTATTCTTCTACACCATGAGGAGTGTCATGGTTTAAGCTTCTATAAACCCATACAGTCGCTCTCTCACTCACTTCCCCCCTCTTTCTTCCCTCCGCTCCTGGAGGGATGGGAAGGAGAATCGAAAGAATGCAACTCCCACGGGTTGAGATAAGAACAGTTTAGTAACTAAGGTATAACACAAACCACTACTGCTAACACCAATAGTAATAATGACAACAGAAAATACAAGGGAAAAGAATACAATTTCTCACCATCCAATATCAAGCCCAACCACGCAGTTCACCCCCCACCGTGCACCCCCACCACCCTTCCGGTGCTCTCCGTTTCTACATCCTGGACATGACGCGCTGTGGTATGGAATAACCTCTTTGGTCAGTTTGGATCAGGTGTGCTGTCTCTCCTTCCTCCCAGCTTCCCCTTCTCCCTAGCAGAGCATGAGACTCACAAAGTCCCTGGCCAGCCTAAACATCACCAAGCAGTAACTGAAAACACTGCTGTTATCAGCACTGTTCCCAGGCCCAAAATCAAAAACACAGTGCTGCACCAGCTACCAAGAAGGAGAAAAAATGACTGCTGCTGCTGAACCCACAACAAGGAGTATTACCATTGCTAACATGCCCATTATTTACATGTCTTTTTTTTTTTAAGCACCTGGTGACCTTAAGCAGGTTGAGTTCCTTGTCACAGGAACAGACTGAATGCATTAGACCTCTCCTAAAGACTTTGTTTTGTTGATGCTGAACACGGAATGAGAGGCAAAGAAAAGCAAATGAGATAAGTATGGTAAAACAAACCTCAGGGTGTAGAGAACTCTGTGCCAAAATCAGACTACACTCCAAGGCAGAGACTGACCCCTCTCGGTGGTGAGCGGAAGAGGACAGGTGCTGAAATACGGTCTGCTTGTTCCAGTTTCCTCCCACCCAGTGACAGAGTTCCAGGACTCTCCAAATAGAAGGGATGCAATGCTTTGGCTAGATGAAATGCACAAGGTCTAGGGCTATCAGGCAGTGCTACAGGAGAAGTATTTGGGATAGAACCTGCAGACAGACCACATCACAGCAAAAAAATGGACAAAGGATATCAGCATAACTCACATTATCCTCTCACTGACTCCAATTCTGTTTGAGTTGTTTAAATTACATCAGCAATTAATAGTGTCTATTTCCATCTACATTTGAGACTGAGAACTAGAGATGTCAATAAAGCATGCTGAACTTAGTCAAATTTTTATGTTTATATTTTGTCATAAATTCAAATCTCAGAATAAAGAGTACATGACAATAACAGAACCATTTTCTGCCCCTCCAATGCCCTAATGTAATCACCCCATTGCATAAAGGAACTTAGAAGCTGCAAGACAACATACTCCTGTCAGGGGAACCAAAGTAATACACCAGCAAAGCATTCTTTGTAGTTGTGCTCACCACAGAAGAGAAACAAAGGCGACCAGCCATTCATGCCATGAATTACTGTTCTCCAGACCAACTCTACTCCATCAGAGCCATAGGACTCCTGAGCTGAATATAGTAAAGAAGAGCAAATAAACACAGTATTTGAGAATGAAACTGTGAATACACCAACAAGTATAAATATTTGTGCAAATCATCATGCCAATCCCTTGGAGCAGAAAAAAACTACACCTTAATAAGTGGAAAAACCACAGTCTCTTAGCCTTAATTATTCATCATATAGTACTAAGATATTTTCTTGTTACATGTAGTGCAATAGCTAGAGGCTGCACAAAGTTGCTTAAGTCATTTCAACTGAACCCAAAAGACTTACAGTACCCTCATTCTGCCTTCAACTGCTTTTTCATTTAGATGAGCCTGTTTCTACAAGGTGCATGCAGAACACTGGACAGAAATGTTAAGTGTCTAATTGCTGAACATTAACTGAAAGGACTGCAATAAAATGTAAAAAAAAGAGTAATCAGGTGAAAAGATGATGAGAAGCTTTCCCTTTCCATAGACTTCATTTTGCCACAGAAATTTTTTCAAATGTAAGGGAAATTTCTTTTGCCCAGACTTTGATGTTTTCTCCTACTAAATGTCAAAACGTTCACAAAGGCTTCCCACTAAAATCAACAGAATAGCAATTAACCATTCACACCGTGCCTAGAAGTTGGGTTCCTGAGGGGTCCATTTTGGGACACATCCCGCTTCATCAATGACCTGGAGATAAGGCAAACTGCACCCTCAGTATCAGGGCCCTTACTAAAATTTAGCTGCCTACGTTCAAGGCCAGAACCGGTAAGGTGCAGCCATTTGACCTTCTGGAAAAAGCAGTGAGAAAACACCATGAGATGCTTCACTGTGCATCTTCCCCCTACAGTCTTTACAAAGTGAGAAAAAGAAATTCAAGAATTCTAGCACAAAGCTTAAAATGTCAGGCATATATTTGTCTTTTTCTAAGTAGTGAAAAACTTCAACAAAAAAAAATAAGGAAATAAAAGCTCGCTAAATTGATAAAAAAATTAGTATCAGTTTTATAACAGAATATGTCACAGCAGAGAAAATTAAGGAGGGAGAGACTTAGAACTGTGTGCTTTGATGTGTCTGAATGCATAGCATGTCTTCTGGGATACTATATGGAGTGCAAATACCGTATGATTGAGATGTACTGGGGATCATGCAGTGAAGATTAACAAGAAGATTTAAGGCAGATAAAGAACTCTACAGTACAGCACAGCTCACCGGTGTTGAAAAGATGGAGGGATTACCAGGATGAATTAATTCAGCAATTAGACTGTAAACGAAAATACCGAGGCACTGTTCCATACTGGAACATGAAAACCTATCAGTCCCAAATTCTGTCATCTATGGGCTTTCTGTCACCAATGCATATCACATACTTGCAATTTATTGTAAATACTAGCAAAAACCCCAACTAAATATTGTAGTATTACTTGAAGAAAGCATCCGTTTGAGTTTAGATACCCTTTTGAACCAAAACTGTTCCAGAAATCAGTACATGTAAGAGTGACAGAAGTGACTGCAACTGAACTCATCCTTAGTGACATTACAGTGCACAGCAGGACCAGGGAAGAAAATGACAAAATCCTAGTGAAATAAGAACACAGTCTGCAAACTTTCATGCAAAATGTCTATCAGTATATACCAAAAAAGTTACTTTGGTCATATCTTCAAAAGAGGACACATCAAGTTCGATTGGAAAAAAAAAAAATTGAAAAAGTTACAAACATTATACTAAGATCTGTATAAATCAAAGCACTCTTGTGAAAAAGACAGAAGCACGATAAATGATAACAACCACATACACTACAATAAAGTACACTCAAACCGATGTACCATCTCCCTAAGTGGTACAGAGACAAAACTCCTCGGCTGGATTTTCATTCCAATGGGCAACCTAAATTTAGGTACTTTGTATCTCTAAATTATTTGATCAAGCTATAAAAGAATGTGGAAGATCACAAATGTGAACCCAAGTCTTGGTTAGAAACTCAGGAACTAGATTCCTCCTCCTCGCCATGCTCAAACTGGGAACAGCAATCAACACTACCATGTACAGGAATTCAACAAGATCTAATTACACAAATGGTCAGCAGGTAGTAATCCTACCATCAAAAATCCCTTTGCTGTGGTGAGCGAGGAGGAACTTGAAAATGAAAAGCTGTAGGTACACACATAAAAGTCCTAACCTACATGCAATTGTATGCTCAGGACTACATGCCCAGGAATAAGCTTCATAATTTGGTCGTGTCGCCTCTCCTTAACTAAAAAAACAAAACAAAACAAAAAAACCCACACAAAAAAAAAACACAACCCCAAAAAAACCCAAAACAAACAAAAGAGGGTGAATCTCAAGCCCAGCAGATCCTTCAGGTCACTATTTAGCAGATAAAAAGTCCATGATGCAAGCAGGTAGCTGTTCTCAGTGACCTTTCACATTCCATTCCATTTCATGAGCTCTCTCCATCAGTTCCATAACAAAAAAGGCTTTTAAGGGGCAGAGTGTAAGGATTTAGATACAGTAGATAATCTCTGTTGGGCTTTTTCCCACAAACTTTCTAATGATTTTACCAAGTGTTCTGCACATGCTGTAAGGGTAAAGGACTGCTGATAGTTAATCCTTTCTCTGACTAACATAATCCCATGTGATCTTTTGTTTCAGTGTAACTACAATTGCTATATGTCATTCCACTAATAACATCTATCAACACGTAACTGGTACTAGGTAATTAAGAGCATCAGTGAAAGTTTTCATCTACCTGCAAACATCCCAAGTCATATTTCTGAATGTATTGAAGGCTCAAACACGTTTTATTAATGCCTTTCTGTATGCAAAGTTCAGGCTGATCACCAAAATCATAAATAAAGAGGCCAAATTTTATAAGCTTGAAAACTCATTTTCAAAACAACATCCCCAGGCAAGTGTTTCTGAGGTTATATGTAATAGGAAGCTTTGGCTAAGGATGTCAGGTTTGTCTCTTTTCTGATCTCAATCTACACTGAAGCTCCCCTGTGTCTAAGTGGGAATATACAAATGTGATTTAGAATCCATGCGCCTGTGAGTTTACAAAAAAAATTAAATCACCTTTGCCTTTTGAACATAAACAGAAACTTTCAGAAGGCCTAAAATGTCTAGGCTGTAGTAATCTTTCATTGTGATGTACAGACGAAGAAATGCTTTTCTGATTAAAAAGAATAATTCTAGTTTAAAAGAACATACAGGTTGTGCCTCAGAAGTGTTCATCAAACAACATGTCATACAGTTCTAAACCAATTCTTCATGCGTATGAATATCTGCCTCATTTATAGTCCTTGAAGTGAACCCTCAGGGAATATTCACATACATACGCTAATGCTGATTATTTTATCAGCCACAGGAGCAAAAAGTGCTTTATCACAAAGACACCAATTAATGCAAAAACAAAAAGCCCTTCACTTTTATGTCTGATGTTGAAAGAAACTCAGTTACAAAATAATTAATGGCAAAATGTAGCTTCTGTAATTCACATTGTGAGTATATGCTCCCTGATGCTCTGTAAAAAAAACTGCTCCATTAGGACTACAAAGGAAATACGTATTTTGTTTTTCTTTTTTGCTGATAAGTATTGTGTTCATATTATTATTCTTCCATGTACCATACACATCTCCTTATGAAACACACAACCTATGGAGTAAATGATATTGGAACTCGTATGAGTGGTGGCTAATAAAAAAGCTGCTGTAACATTGTACCAATTATTCAAAGTCTTATCCTAGAGACCTGTATTAACATTTTGCTGCTTGTAAGATTCAACTTTTATGTCAAAACAGGCAAAGCCCTCAAAATTATATAGAGAAACACTTTCGAGTTCCTGAAAAGTTGGTGTAGTTTTTATTCACCACTGTTCAGATTTTTTTTTTTTTTAAATGATTGCTTGAATTGCCCTCACTCAGGATTTTTCTGGAGTGTGATCTACCCAGAAAACATCAGCCCAAGGATGGTAAACAGCGGGAAATTGAAAATTAGAGTCGTATCAACATAGCTCAGCCAAACCACAAACTTGTAAGCTTGTCAGGGAATGCTGTAGCATGCTGCTTCGTTTGCTGGGGAAGCATTTACCATGCATTGAAAGAAGTGACAATTTGAACAGTTCTCAGCAATTTGTCTTGGGAAAATATAAAAGACTAGCAAAATTTATGGTAAAGCACTTCACTTTTCCTACTGGAAATAAACATGTACAAGGGCATTTGCCCCATCAACATGAACCTCCAGGGGCAGTGAATAAATTCTGGAAGCTTCATACAGATTTCAGCACTCAAAATGAAAAAGAAAAACAACCACCACCACAAAAAAAAAAAAAAAAACAAACAAAAAACCCAACCCAAACATTCCTCCTCATTTCATGCCAAACTAAGTAGGCAAAGTGACTTCTTTCGCCTGTGATTTCTCCATGTCCTCCTTCCATTCCTCAAAAATCAACACTTTGATCTAAACAAATATTAAAGCAGGAACACCAATAACACCAACCAGGGAGCTATACAGGTATCTACAAGACATTCTTCTTGTGCTGGTTGGCAAATCCCTGGTTTCAGAGGTTTGGTTTGGGGCTTTTTTTCCCCTGTTGCAGGACTAGGATATTCATATTTTACAGAGAGAGCCCTTGGAAATAATCTGCGTCAGAACTACTGATCTGTACATAACCAAGTTGGAGGAAGACTGCTCTCTGAACCAGCACGCCTTTTGCTGATTTATAAATATGTTTGCAAGGCTGGCAAAGTTAATTAAAGTTAATAGAAAATTTTAAAGCAAAAAGAAAAAATAGAGCAGTAAGAAAAATTAATTAAAAAATGATCTATCATCTGAAAACTGCAGAAGGGGCTGCATTCTCACAGGGGATACAAATTACAGCCATTTTATACTTCAACTTCTTCCAGACAGTACAGCACAACAGACTAATCAACTGTGTCTATGTAATATCTTCAGACTAATGACTGGGCTTAGGTTGCCAGCTAGGGACTTCCTCATTCATTACTTTCAACATAATCTACGAAGTCTCAAAGCACTACAGACTTTTTTAGCTTCTGATCTTTCGCAGAATGAAAGAAAAGTTTTGCGATTATGGCTCAGCACAGCGTTAGATGTCTTCTCCTTCCTCGGCTCTGCTCTACTCTTCCTTTGAGAATTTTGGCATTTCATCAACCTTGTGTGTGCCTTTATATGTCCATCTGCATAATGCAGGTGTCCACAGTATGTAAAGGAGGATCAATTCCCCAATATTTGAAAAATATTCTCAGATATCCGTATGCAAGGTAACAAAACCCAAAGCCCTTAAGACAGTATTTGCAAATTTTTGCTTTCATAAAGGAGTGAAAATGTCAAGGATCATTCTGCACAGGCACAAAAGATATGGTAAAATACACAGGATGCATCTGCAAAACTTGTCTTACTTTTATATGCACACATTGAAATGAGACCCAGAAGTTATCACTGGTCCTTCCAGTATTTTATGTTAGTTTATTTTTTTTTTTAAGCTACGGAAAAGTCACTTCTGTTTTCTGGAATTTAGATTTCTGGGAAATGGAAACATCTCCCTGCAGAGTTGAAGTGACATCAGATTCACATGAACACTGTCAAATTTTTAAGATGCAAAGTATAAACATTTTGAAGCCATAGATCTGTTAATTCCTGACTCCATTCACATGAAAATTACATGAAAATTGAGCCCAGAAATTAAATTACCTCAGGAAGGATTTGCATGTTCTTAGTGCCTCTGAGAATCAGGCTGCCCTTGTTTTAAAATATGATACAGATTTGCTTAACAGGGATATAGAGTCACCATTTCTGGTACCTTTTCTAAATAATACCAATCTAGATTAAACAAACAAATAAAACAAACCCCAAGCATGCCCAATACTGGTGATTACTTTCTGTTGCTTCTGGACTGTTAGTCTGGGGACTGCCTTGATTGTGTCCAACTTGAGTGCTGACTAGCTCACATTTCCCGCAAGCCCTAGTGAAAATGGAGGTCTGGAAAGCACAAGCACAGTTTGGGATCATCCTCTGCATACTGATAAGTTAAGACACTGGTATGCCCAGTTACAATTTTTCTTTAATAACCACTCGCATAAATAAATTCAATTCAACCAGAATTGAAAAACGGGTGAACTTCATTCCCTGTCTTCATGATGTCAAAAGGTTAAGAGAAACCAGAACACCATCTCCTTTACAAGAGAAGAAACTTTTCTGTCAAAACTTTTCACCTACTTTCCCGCATCAATTTTCCAACTTCCATTTTTTTTTCAACCTGTTCTCCCAAAATCGAAGGATTTTCTGACATTCCTAGTATAAACACTCTATTGTTGTAACCACTAAAATATTCAAGGACTGTGTATCTCCCTTCTACATACATCACCCATACTAAAAAAAGAGGGCACCTGAAGTAGTTAATGAGGCAATCTTACCTCCTATCTCCCAACTAACTAACATCAGGATAATAAGTGACAAGCCAATCGTAAAGCTAAATTTTTATTAGTCACCAGAGCTGAGACCCCTTGCCCCAGTATTCTGGCTTTAATCTACTTGACATGTGAGCTAATACTGCTTAAATATAATCACCAATATTAATTTTTTAGGTAATTTGCAGCCAAATCGAAATTCAATTATTTATCCCAAGAGTTCACTTTATACTACCCACCACTTTCAGTGACACTTAGCCACTGGAAAATAAACAAAAAGAGCACAAGAGGATCCACAGCAGTCAAAATAAATTAGTGAACTGAAATTAAAGGGCATGTTACAAGAAAGTTTTTTGCAACACATATTAGGCTGTAAAGAAGCAAAAATCTTCCATGAGGACTGAATTAATTTTAAGAAGGATTAAGAGAGCTATTTGTATAGAACACAAAGTGAAATTTTGTCACTTGCAGAAAAGAATCTTGTATTTCAACACTGAACTAAAAACATCACATCAATAAAGGATGTTGCACTTCCCTGGCACCAAAATGCCAGCCAAATTCCTGACAATGCTGGAGAGAATACAGATGCTGTCACAGCATTTCTTTTTCAAATTTCTATTAGCAATTTCCATATGAATCAATTTTCTAACTCTGGGCAACAACAATGCATAATTTCTGGAATATACAACATTTTGTTGATAAAGAGCAAGGAAATGTAAAGAGGTTTCATATGTTTACACAAATATACTGCCTGATACACTCATTAGTTCAAGTCATCAGATGACCTATATGCCATGCTGTAAAGGTCAGAGTAGAACAAAAAGGGGAAAAAATTAGACGCCCTCTGAACAAAAAAAACAAGCAAAAAAAATATCTCAGATTCCATATCAACACACTCACTAACTAGGACTGTACAAGCCAGAACTAAAGAATACACTGGATTACTCTCCTAGCAAACATACACCACTCCAAAGTTGTCACCCAGGTTCTTTTTCTTTATTCCTAATGATTAATTTTTCCTTTGTGTAATTGTATTTCCATTACGCTTCCCATCATTCCACTCCACATACAATTACAAGGGGTGACCTGCCCTCTCTGAACCCACATTTGTTTCTGTGGGCTGAGATAAGAAACTCACTAAAGCACTTGAATTCACCTTTATTCCTTAATGTTAGTAAAGGACAGGATTTTTACCTGTTGGTTTGGGGTTTGTTTGTTTGCTTTAGAACATATGACTTTTATTGCTCAAAAATCATATGATCATATATCTGCAAGTAAACCAAAATGAAGTTTGTTTTATATTTCTCATTTATGTAAATAATAACATTGACTTCATTGTTGATGAATGATATATAGAAAATTCAATCATCACAATCTGGAGGGTGGAATCAATACAGAAAAACATAACTTTTTCTTTTAATTTGGACCAACAGGCTTCAAGACAATATTTTGAACCAAGTGATATCTCAACAAAGACTGACATGGTCAAATTCATTTGATAGTAATACCCTCAAAAGCTACCACAATTTTATGTTATGTTATCAGTAAGAAGTACAAGTATCTTGTCCATTGCAAGCACTTTTTTCTGCCTCATAGAATAAACAACTTTCAACTCCTCCTTCTCAATTTAGATCGTTAATAAATTTGCAGTGTTTTCATCAGAGCAGAATAGCATTCCAGATCAAATTAAATCATTCATATTGTTGCTAGACACTTAATTCCACAGTACTTTCACCAAATGAAATAATGATTTTATACCATATTAAGTGTTTACAAAAATCAGATGCATAAAACAAGAAATAAACCCATTATATTGCACTAGAAAATTAATCAAATACCAAGTGAAAAGTTGGCTTAACACAGCACTCAGAGGAGCAAATCATTATCATTATTTTGCATTTACAGTCTTGCAGTGACAGTGCTGTGTTTCTAGAGTACTGTTACAGTTTCAGATTGAGATAAAATTCCCAACTGATATGAAACCCATCATAGCACCTACCTCTCCACTTTAGCAAAAGTTCCACGTCTCAAGTTTCAGATTGAATTTTGCAGCCATCAGTAGACTGCCCATTTCCTGAAGAAAAACCTTACTTCAAGAAGAGTTTTCAATATTAAAGAATAAATTACCTTTGAGCAGTTGTTCTTGACTGGCTGATTGGGTGAGAAGAATATGCCATTAGTCTGCAACAGAAATCTTAAAATAAATGAGTTCAATCACAAAACTACTATAAATTCCAGCAGTACAGCATTTCAGGTCTCTGTTGGCAATATTTAACTATCATCAGGAGCTCCACTTATGGATATTACTGGAACAAAAAGATAGTCCCTGCCTCAGAGACTTCAAACCGCAGTTCAGGCCAAGGCACTATAAACCAAAATACTGTAATTAAAGCAAGTATCACAGGCCTCATAGTTCAGCCTCTGTTGCAACCTTGGGAAAAAGGACTAGTGAAACTATATAGGGCATTCTAAAACTGAACAGATATTCTAGGAAAGGACATCTGTAGATGTTTCCATTCTATACACTTGAGACACTTGTTTTTTATTATTGTAGACCTGCCATTACGTTTAATGAATGTGTATCTAAAGCTTGATTTATCATCAAAGCTTCACATCTGTCAAATTTATCCTTGGATCTGGCTTAGGACAAATTATTTGTGGAGTTTAGTTCATTTAAAAGAAAGAAAAGATGAGTTAAAAGGATAGGCTGGTCACCCTTCTGTTTTCAATGCATATCCAATTAGATATACATTATGTAAGCAGAAACCTATGTAAGTATCTGAGCATGAACACCTTCACCCTCAGAAAAATAAAGGTGCACAATCAGGAACCTCAGATTTGCAAAATTACTACTTTCCTTTGATTAGTCGTAACTGCAGTGCTGGCATATTTAACAAGATTCTTCATTCAGATAAATTACCATTAATTTGAAAGCATAAGAGATTTAAATTCCATGAAGGAGGCTATAGGTCAAAATTAAGTATGTATTAGCCTATTTCTGTTGTTTCCTTTATACTCAAATTCCTTAAGCATATACAACTAATCTCAGGAAAAGGAGAAATAAAATAACTGAAGTATAACAAAGCACAATGATATAAGGAAATTGAGTCAATTTCAATTACCTTTTTGATGGTCATTAACTAAAGTGAAGACATGGAGATTCTTTTAAGGGGCTAAGTGATATTGACACGTTAATTAAACGTACATCATACCAGAATGGCAAAGCATTTGACACAAAGGTGATGCCAACTTTGCCTTTTCTCTCACATTAATAATGTAATTAATAAATGTAAGTTCATGTAATTAGGTCTGTTCCTATGTGCATCAGATTTTACTAATATTAAAATCTAGAATGTGTCACTTGCTTAATACAAGTAAATTCATGCTTTCCAGCTAGTACTTCAAGAAACTTTGGCTAAAAAAGGTTCTTTTGGGGTTAGAAAATTTCAAACTAAACACTTTAAAGCATTTCTAAAAACACCAGCTAATATTCCTTACAGCAAGTTAACCCATCCATTACACTACCTGGGCAGTGATGCATTAGGTTTGTGACTTTCCAGAAATAGCATTAAAAATGTGTAAGCATGGACAGCATGAAGCTCTAATACACATTTTTGACTCCCACTTACATACCTCATGCATAAACAAAATAAACACATATCCACATGAATAAAAAATGTGTTTGTGATAAAATCTGGGAAGTTTTTTGACACACTGTTACGTCATTGTCTGGATCTTTGGCAGGCATGTATTTTCACAGAACTCTAATCTTATTATTTTTAAACATGAAACCTTTAACATCAATATACCTTACACATTAAGACTCCAACACAAGGCACCCTGTGACTAAAGACAGCCCTTGCATTACCCCAGCAAACCTTTGGACTGGGCATTATAAATGTAATGTGCCCAGCAGCTGGATTAATTCTGCAGATTTGCAGGCGTTACTATAACTTTAGTACATTGGGTCTCACAATATCAACACCTCCATGTTTGTGTTCCCCATTCAGCTGTAATTACTGATCTTTATACCATCAGTACTTTCCTGTCATGAAGTAGGACCTGGTTAACGGCAGCAATGCCACATGGGCCAAAGTAAACCAGGTAGATTAACTGTGCAGCTTGCTTTGTTACTCTATTCTGTGTGTACTGATGCAAATCCATCTTTTGGAGCTTTAAATAAATAGCTGATTAAGTGCAACCAAAGTGGAAACTAAAGGCAGCACAAGCCTTTTGCCCAAGGTGTTGTGAAAAACAAGGCTCAAAGGAATTACATACTTCCCAAAATACCATAACCACAAAAAGGCAGTACAGTGTATACTTCTCAAAAATGGGTAGGTGAAACTAATATTTCACCCACACAGTTACAGACATTCAAATTGAATAATTCCCAGCTCCTTCAAGGAAAAAGAAAAAAAAAAAAAAAAAAAAAAAAAAAAACAAACAAAAAAACCACAAAAACCAACCCACCACAAACCCAAACAAAAACCAAACCCCAACCCATAAAAACCAGCAAAATCTAACTTCAGGTTCTTCCAATAATTTCTTCATCTTTGGAAAAGTCACATATTTATATAAAACACATATTTACTTTTCATCTTTCTTTAATGGAATTTTCAGTGAAAGCTTGTAAAGCTGGAAAATAGAAGCAATTTCCATAAATTTACTTCTGAGTCTCCTGAAAACAAACAAAACATTTTTTTTTCTCTTCTTGTTATATACAATTTTCTCTCTTGGCTATCTAATTTAATTTATGTAACTATTTTTATAAGTTCTTTTTCTCTTCATAAATGGAAAATCTATTGTTTTGCTGTACAGCCTCTCTTAAAAGCTCTTACTGTTGTGCTAAATCAATGCATATCGAGGCTAACCTGTGTAAGTGGATTTTCTCTCTCTTATGCTCCTATCCTTTTTCTCTCTTTCTGTTACAGCTCACTGATCAACTTCATGATGAGAAAGGCAAACTGCAGAAGAACACAGCCTTGTCCACTCAACATCCCAAGGGTTTTCACATTTCACACAATCACTATGCAGAGACAGAGCAAGGAACATGCTCTTCTTACTAATAAGAATATCTTTGGCAGTCCAAGGTCAAGACGGGCTTGCTTCAAAGGTAATCTGGAATAGCAAACAGATACTGCAACGTCCTACAAAATCTATCTCAGAAAATAAATTCATACAGCTGAAGAATTCAAAAGACTACGCAGCAAACTGCCTAACGCCATGCTTACCATTCCTCCTGTTGCTTTTTACATTCTCCCATACTAAACGACCCCATCTGCTCACACAGCTCCAACTACCAGCACTCCACAAATGGCTTCCAAGCTCCATTTTTCTTCCTGCAACATAAACCCCTGCAAGCAAACCAGGTGAAAAAAAAACCCAACAAACTAAACATAAAACCAAAAACCACTGGCATTACAGAAAGGGAAAAGACTAGACAGGATGTTCAGTAGCTTAAAAGACAGCAACTACCATCCCAGTATATCCACTCCCTTTCTCTTTTTGCTCATGAAACAGCGACATACTAGGCTTGAAAAAACAGAATAGCTGTGACTTCTATTTACAAGTAGTGGGAAGGAAATAGATATATTAAAGAAGGTGGCTTTTCAGACTTGGAGAGCATGGGGGGGGGGGGGGGGGGGGGGAGAAATGGAAAGAAGTATCCAATGTACTGTGACTGATCAGTACCACATATTGTCATCACTGGGAATGAAGAGTTCTGGTTTAATCCTTAGGGCTTTTTGCTTTTTCTCTGCATGGATTTGGTAATTTAGCTAAAAGAAACCTAGTGAATGTAAGGTCTGACTTTATTTTATCCTAAAATATTTTTACTTTTTATCATAAAAAAATGGGTCATATGTGCCTTAGACTCAAAAAGGTATTATCACATGTGTAAATTTAAGTGTGTAACTGAAGTCTGTATGTACACGTGTCCAAAATTATGAACATGTTCAAATATTTTGCTAAATTTGTTCTTTAAACATTAATCCAGTGTTTTCTAGAGCCAAATGCTGATTCATGGGCAAGTATCAGACTCAATGCACTACGAACATTTATATGTAACAGTCCATGCCTATCAGAATTTTTTTCCAGAAGGCGTTATATGAGAGAATATTTAAGTTAAAAAAAAAAAAAAAAGTAATATTTAAGAGGGAATCCTAACAAAACTTAATTACAGAGATTAGATGCAACCTATGCAGAAGTTTGTGTTATTTATTTGAAACAGCAGATATTCAATGTAATTCACCTGATCAGGTCTATAAGGTTATTTACCAGCTTAAATTAGGAATTAAATTAATGCCACATTCTACAATGAAGAGGCTTAATTAAATAATTGAGAGTTAACTCCTCTGAGCTGATTAACAGCACTGAAAGAGTTTGTCTGACAGCTGAAAAAGATGTTCTGGGGGCAGCAAACTAAAGAGAATATATATTTTAACTGATTAAACTCAGTAAAGGGAGGGATCTAAATACTTATGACTGCTCTGGGAACAACACCGCTATTAATAACTCTTCAACTCCTATAGAATGACTAAAGTGTGCTCATTAAAGCAAAATGCTTATTAAGCAATCTTGAAAATGCAAATGATGCTTCCCAAATAACATTTTCTTTTTTCATTCAGTTTCTTCCCCCTGGGGTTTTCATATCGGTAGAAACATCACTGTAGATAGGGAAAAAAAAAAAACCAACCAACCAACACTTCATGCAAATATACATTTTAATATTTGAAATTACCTGTATATTTTTTCCTCTACTTTTGCTACTGGAAAATAAAGAATTAAAAGAACAGTGAAGGAGCCTACTGGTCACCATTACAGCCACTAGGGAAATTCCTACTAAAATTATTTGATCAGAAAAATATCAGATTCATTAAAGCCTTTGTCTGGGGAGCAGGGCAGAGGGAGGAGGGCTCTGGGAGTCTGGATATTATACATATAGGCACATAAAAGTTTTGTTCAGTTTATATATAAAAATATTTTTTTTCCATTTTATACCAGACCAACCAGCCCTTTGTAGATAATATTCTCTCAGAGTGGGACTATAATAAACTACTGAATATTAATTTCACAAAGAAAAACTGCTTTAACAACCTTAATCATGAGCAAGAAGTCTACCTTGGTTGTTAGCAAATTTATCTGTAATATGGATAGGCTGCTGCAGCCAGCTCTGGTTAATTCCTTAAGGGGAAAAAATACATTAAAAATTTAAAAAAAAAAATAAAAATAAAAGCTTGTGTAAGAACGTGAGAAACTTTCTGGAAATGTTTAATTTACTCAATGTATGGCTGATGCCAAAATACGCAGATCTTCAGGTTCTGATAATGATCTAGTTCTTGTGATTATTTGACTCCCATATTCTCTATCAAGTAAAACCCTGATCATATATACAAATTAAACCATGTTACTCTTCCTATCATGAACCACTTCTTTTATCGAAAGATTTTACAAAATAGTGCCACTTGGGGAAATCTGGCTTTACATCAGAGTATGGCAAGCTGACAGGCATCCTCTTAAAAAATGCATTTCTTGAACAAATTAGTATTCTTACCCTTCCAGTATTGATCAGCATACACTTCATTTGTTAGCATTTAGAGGACAAATTATTGTCATTAGTACTGGACTCAAGTGCATTTTGCTGAACTCCTCATGTTAACCTTTAAGCACCTTAGAGACAACCAAGCACTGAAATTCTGAAGACTGGAGTCCCTCCTCTCACCTCCTCCCACCCTGGCCCCAAGTCTGTTCCCAGGAGATTAGTTTTTCCTGACAGTTGCAGATTATTTTTTTCCTGGCAATGCAGATGAGAACACACACATACACAAACACACCCCAAAAATCCCAAACGTTAACACCCAGCCCTACAATGCTCCCCGTTCACCCCAAAAGCAGGGAAGCAAGCCATACATTAGAGCAAATCTCTGTTTTATACAAAGTATTAAATGCAATAACTCTCAAACACAAAACTGAGAAACAGCAGTTACTGACAGAACAGGTAATATATAGAAACAAACTAAACACCTGCAAACAATCCAATATACATCTCTGTTTAAAGTAGAAAAATGTCATAGAATCACAGATCAGTCTGGTTTGGAAGGGACCTTAAAGCTCATCCAGTTCCACCTGGCAAGGCAGGACACCTTCCATTAGACCAGGTTGCTCAAAACCTGGTCCAACTTCCAGGGATGGAGCAGCGATGGCTTCTCTGGCCACTGTCTCACCACCCTCTAAGCGAAGAATTTCTTCCTAAAAGGTAATCTAAATGTCCTGTTAAGTATACTTCCACTGCCCTCTTGTCCCTTCCTCATGGCCTCCTTCTCCCTGATCTAGCTCAGTTTCCCCTCACCCCACCTTGGCATACCTGCCCATACATGCGGCGGGAGAACATGGACAACGCAGCAACGACCAATGTGATCGAACGTTGACAATTTATTAAACGCAAGCATCAGCTTTTATAGAAAAGTTACAAAGTACTGGAACAGTCGTTATCTGATTGGTTAACTTGTGAAACGTCCATAGCGACAGGCTCCTGCCTTGCAAGCAAGGCCTGCTCCGTCGTAACCTGACCTGGCGCCGACATCCTGCTCAGTGCCTTTGTGGCAACCTGAATCGGGTGCTCAGTGCCTTTGTGGAAACCTGAATGCAGGTGCTCAGTGCCTGATTGCGCTGCTCAGTGCCTTTGTGGTAAGCCTGCTCAATGCCTCCCCAAGGCAACATCCTCTTCATGTGGGCACGTAGGCATCCTGTGTTGACCCTTTCAGTAGCCTGTGAAGCCCTCAGCTCACTACTCGAGTGAGGCTAAGTCAGAGGCTGGATTGCTCACAACAAGAAACTCTGCAACAATTCCCTCTTTTTGTTTTTGAGCAATCCAAACGTGTTTCATAGCTTTAGATAATGACCTTTTAACACAACTAAATATAATTCTACACATAATCAACATGACAATCACAATAACAAAAATTTTTGATTCATACAACACATTCCTTCAAAGTCAGTACAACCATGACCCTGTGCTAGCAGCAAAAATCAATGGCTGCACAACTTTGCAGCAAAGCATGTCAGAAAAGCTAAAACATCAAAGAGCAGAATTCCCAACAAACAAGTTTTAAGGGGATCTGTGGCTGGCTGCATGACAAGGCAAAATGCATCTTTGCCAGTTTCATTTGCCCAAGTGATCCACTGATTTACTTGCAGATTTATTCCATGCACAAAACTTGTTATAACATTAACAAAATTTAACAAGATTAACCCAACAAACTTAGTCAGACTCGTCATGATCCATTACAGCATCCATAGTGGGTGGCATCTTCCACGGACGAGTCCAACAGGCAGGTACCCAACGAATCCTGTTATCTGTAAGTAAACACATATATCCTCTGCCTGCTAATTTAACCTCTGCAGGACCTTTCCATTGTCCTGTATTTAAATCTTTGTACTGAACTAGGATTTTCTCAGTTTTATTATCTGTTACTCCTGACTGCATGGCTAGTCCACGAATGACCATAGGCGGTTCATTCCTATCCCCTGCTAATCGCAAAAAATTCAATACATACAATGCTTTGGCCAGTCTCTGTGCAGGTGGGAGTACCTCTCCCCCTTTTTGTTTTAAAAGAAGAGATTTTAGGGTTTGGTGTGCCCGTTCCACTATAGCTTGTCCAGTAGGGAATGAGCAATGCCTGTAATATGTTTAATTCCCCATGTTGTGCAAAGCTGTAGAAATCGTCGTGATGTATAAGCAGGACCATTATCTGTTTTAATACTTTGTGGAACTCCAAGCACTGCAAAAGACATATAAAGATGGCGTTGTACGTGTTTAGCTGTTTCACCTGTCTGAGCAGTTGCCCACAGTGCCATAGAAAAGGTATCAATACAAACATGAACATATTTAAGTCGACCGAATTCTGGAAAATGGGTAACATCCATTTGCCACAGTTGCAGTGGTTGCAAGCCTCTAGGATTAACTCCAATTCCTAGACTGAATCCAATTTTTTGACAGGATGGACAAGATTTTACAATGCCTTGTGCATCACTTAGAGGAATGGCAAACTGCCATGCAAGCATTTTTGCAGATTGATGCAAAAAGGAATGTGATTCGCGGGCTTGTGCAAAACTATTAATGGGCGGTCCAGCCCAAGCAGGAGAAACTAATATATCAGCCTTATTATTACCTATGGCTAATCCATAGTTTGATTGGTGGCTGCGAAGATGGGTAATAAAATAGGGAAATTCACGATTCTGCAATAAACGCAACAACATTAGTAACAATTGATATAACCAGTTGTTTTTGACTTCTTTTAGAAGTGATCCTTCAATTCTGTGTACAACTCCAACAACGTACAATGAATCAGAGACAATGTTAAGTGGTGTATCATTCCATTTTTCAAAGGCCCAAATAACCACGTCTGCAAGGAGTCATCAATAGTACCATTAATCAAATGTCTCTCCCACTGCTGGTTGTTTTGCCAAACACAAGCAGCTAATTTAGAACGCTTGCCAGTGTCTGTAAAAACAGTAGTACCTGACAGGTGTTTCTGAATGCTTTGGAAATGTTTCAAACTTCTGATTACTCAACATTGGCAACAGTTTATATGAAGGATAGACATTGCTTATTTCACCTTCAAAGTCTGCTAAAGCACTTTGTAGGGACAGAGAAGTGTGTAACAACCACTCTAAATATTCTTGAACAACAGGGATAACAATTTTTTGAGGATTTTTCCCAGATATTTCCAATGCTCGACTACGTCCTTTCATAATTAACTGAGACAAAATTTCTGGTTTTGTGGTGATGGTTTTCTTTGGTGTAACAGGAGTAAATATCCATTCTAATATTCTAAGGCTACAGGCAACGCTACTATCCCATTGCATAATAAGTGCAAAAGGATATGTGCGCTGATTGTCAATATTAATAATCATTAGAATTATGGGAAGTGATAACACAATTCGCTGAGCATGATTATGACAAATTTTCTCACTGATAATGTCAAGCGCCTTTTGTTGTTCAGGGCCTAAAGACCGGGACTCATCAGCTTTTGTAGAGGTTCCTAACAATTGTATCAAAGGTTTCAAATCATCATTAGTAATGCCAGAAGTATTTCTGACCCATTGAATATCCCGACCAGTTTTTGCACATCATTAAGTGTTCTAACTGTGGAGGTAATTTTTATCTTCTGAGGTTGAATTGCACTGTGGGTAATAACCCAACCCAGATATTTCCATGGTGTAGAATCCTGAATTTTTTCAGGGGCAATTCTCAGACCTCTTGATTCTAAGTCAGATTTTAAGATGGTCAAAATCTTATGCTTTTCTAGTGTTTTTCCACAAATTAATATATCATCCATATAATGATAAATAATCAACTGTGGAAACTTTTGCCGAAAAGGTTTCAAGGCCCAAGCAACAAACTGTTGACATATCGTTGGTGAGTTTTTCGTGCCCTGTGGCAACACAACCCAATGATATTGTTTTGCTGGCTCAGACTTATTGATTGAGGGAACAGAAAAGGCGAACTTTTCCATATCCTCTGGATGCAATGCAATTGTAAATAAACAGTCCTTTAAATCAATAATTAGAATTTCCCAGTTTTCAGGCAACATGACAGGTGAGGGCAGATCAGGTTGCAAAGTTCCCATATCTTCCATAACATTATTAATAGCTCTTAAATCGTGTAAAATTACAATTTTTATACCAGTTTTGTTTTCTAGGAGCTCGGCATTGAGCTTGGAAGTGTCCCCCCTTTCCACAATTATAACAAAGTTTACCTTTTTCTTTCACTGGTCGTTTTAAAAAGGGAGACACAGCTTCCTTTAATGCAGCAGCAACAAAGGCTGCACCCTCCTTCTGTGTTTCTCGTTGGGCAGCACGACTGGCCAATTCAATCATATCTGCTACCTCTGACCCATACTCATCACCTAGATCTCTGTCCATATCATCCATTTCTTCCTTTTTATCTTGGTACGTGTGCTCGTGCTCGTCGGTGCGGGCGCGCAGCGGCAGGCACAGGAGGAGCAGCAGGAGCAGCGCGGGGGCCGCGCACAGCTGCAGCCCGGGCGCCAGCACCTCGGGCCTCGGCGTCCACGCACACGCAGCAGGCTCCCCCCCGGAGCCAGCCCGCGCAGCCAACACCTTGAGGAGCCGCGCCGCCCTGCGCCTGTGCGCCTGGCCGGCTCCTCCGCCCGCTCCTCCGGTGCCCCCCCTCCGGGGGAGGGTGGAAGCGCCCCGACCGCCGGGCTGGCGGCCCCCGGCGGCCCCGCGCGCGGCGAGCGGCGGCGAGGGGCAGGTGCCGGGGGCAGCCGCCGCCGCGAGGCCGCGCTTCGCCCGCGCCGGCCTTAACCGGGCCGGGGCCGCCGCCGGCTCTGGCCGGTCCTGTCGGCCCCTGCGTCGGGACTTACCCCGCGCCCCGCCGCCTGTTTCCATAGACAAAGTACAACCTGGACCAGATCCCTCTCTTGGCCCAAAAGTATTCAGCTTCTCAATTACCTCCTGTAACAAAACTTTCGTCTGATCGTCCTCCTTGGGCTCTCTGGGGGTTTTTCCCCCCGGGGTGGTTGCAACAGAAGTTTTAAGGGAGGACTCAGACGATGAAAAGGAAAACCAAATAGGTTCCCTTGGCTGGCAGCAATCTGCGTCCTGTGGGCTAGCCAGTTCTTTTTCAGAGTTACTACTGATAGCTCCGATAACATCTTTACTCCTCTTTTCATTCTTTCTTTTGTCTTGTGGTGGGTTGTGAAAGGCACTCTTTGCAGTTTTAGTTAATTTCCGAGGCCCCAGGGCAGCAAGACGGTGCCCAAAGGGATTCGCGGCAGCAACGGCAAGCAGCACTAAAGGCTCATTTTCCCACTGGGGTATAGGAGGTGAAAGAGCACTTGCGGCAGATGCTACTGCAGCTCGCTCTGATTTCATTGTCCGTAAAGTCTCACGAATAAGCTTCCATAATGTGGAACACTTCTGTGCTTCCTCTCCAGCCTTGCCGCCATCGCTAACAGTGTCCCATAGCTGCACCACTTTGGCCTCCCAAGTATAGAGTTCAAGAGCAGTGCCTACACCATCTAGTAACCCTTCATCTTTACTCCATTGTAACAACACCCTCAGGGTGTCCTCTTCATATTTAATCCCTCTCTTAGAAAGGATATGTTTGAGGAGCTTAACTACTGCCTCTTCTTCCTTTGAGAGTGTAGACCCCATCTCCTCTCCGACCGCTCACCTGATCAGGGTGAGATTCCGTCACAGCGCGCTTCCAGCCTCTTTCAGCTCAGCAAGACTCCACTTCTTGCAGGGGCAGCAAGGAATTCACTTCTTACTGCTTCTTCTTCTTGCCGGGGCAGCAAGGATCTCCGGCCGGCTTTCCCGCTCCCCTCCTATTCCAGCCGTCTTCAAAGCTCCGGAAAGCGACGACAAGAGGGTCCCTGTTCGGGCGCCACTTGCGGCGGGAGAACATGGACAACGCAGCAACGACCAATGTGATCGAACGTTGACAATTTATTAAACGCAAGCATCAGCTTTTATAGAAAAGTTACAAAGTACTGGAACAGTCGTTATCTGATTGGTTAACTTGTGAAACGTCCATAGCGACAGGCTCCTGCCTTGCAAGCAAGGCCTGCTCCGTCGTAACCTGACCTGGCGCCGACATCCTGCTCAGTGCCTTTGTGGCAACCTGAATCGGGTGCTCAGTGCCTTTGTGGAAACCTGAATGCAGGTGCTCAGTGCCTGATTGCGCTGCTCAGTGCCTTTGTGGTAAGCCTGCTCAATGCCTCCCCAAGGCAACATCCTCTTCATGTGGGCACGTAGGCATCCTGTGTTGACCCTTTCAGTAGCCTGTGAAGCCCTCAGCTCACTACTCGAGTGAGGCTAAGTCAGAGGCTGGATTGCTCACAACAAGAAACTCTGCAACACATACACTCCCCAGAATCTACAGCTGCTGTTATTTCATAGTAACACTTTAATTTAAGAAGAGAAGTTAAGCCAGGCAACACAACTTATAACCAATTAAAAGAAACATCATCTGTCTGTGAACCAGTAAACATCTTTATAGGAAAGTCTTAGTAAGCCCTGCCTTCAAGAAAACAAACAAAAAAGCAATCCAGTGAACTCTAATGAAGTCTGGTACCTTATAGATTTGTGCCCTGCAGTTGACCTCCATGTGTATTGAAGATGCAAGCTCCAACTGAACCTTTTTCCAATCTCAAACTTTTACCTCATTTTTACTGGATCATCAAGTAACACAGCATGTCACTTGGGATTGTCATCCATCTGCTTATTTTAATGTGGTTTTGTTTTTGAGACCTTTATCACACTGTTGAACACGGTCAAAATAGATTCTTATGACCAAAATACAACTAAAAGTTATGAGAGACTGAAATACCACCCGACTGCAAAAATCCTGCTTCTCTAGGAAAACAGACTAAAAATACCAAACATTGTTTCTAGACGAAAATGGATTAGGAGCATACTCAGCAGCAAGGTCATTCTGATTCTCACAACTTTTCTACACATTTACTCCATTAAGTATTTCAAATCCTACTAATCCTCCAAAATTTATATAACCTAGCTCTTCAACTTGATCACCCTCTCCAGCCCCTGCTTTTTTAAGCTTTAACTACACTGTAGACCCTAATTTAAACTTAAGCAAAAGATGCCAATTTTTGCTCAATCGCTACACTTCTTAACATTTTTATGAGTCATGGAAATATTTTCTAACATTTCTTTTGAATTTATCACCTTTAGTTACAATCATCAATAACATAATTCTTTTTTGGTTTTAAACAGTTTTCTAAGTGTCCATGAAAACCTAAGCAGTACACTCAAACTTTTCAGAAATTAAGGTATTAAAAATGTTTAAAAAGTCTTACATCAGCTACAACAATGGTGAGCATGATATAAACAGCTCATGCCCTTATGTACAATCTCCATAATTTTCTCCCAAAGCCTTATTGGCAACTTTTTCCTCATTTTCACCAAGCCCCAAGAGTTGCTAAACAACAAAACCAACAACAAAACAAAAAATAATTTAAAAAAAAAAAAAAAAAAAAAAGAGTAAACCATAGGAAGATTTTTAATCAAATATGTGCAAATCTCTATTTGCCCGGTAATAGTTTTAGTACATTTCAAATTAACCAGAAAGCCAAGAAAATGACGTGGCAGAAAAATGTACACAGTAATAAGTGCAAGGGAATAGGAAAGCCTTGTTACAGTTTCATGAGAGAAAACTATAGGAAATGCCTTCTCAGTAAACAGGAGGAACAAGTAAAGACTATTGAAGCTGCTCGAAGCTGCGTCTGCTTGATGAATATTGAAAAAGAAAAAAATCTCCACAGATCAAGGTTATCCTTCATAGAAGCAGAGCAAGGAAAATTATAAACAAATCAAATTCAAATGTTTCATCGTCATGAAAGTCAGGAAAATCCTAATTTTATGATGAATTTCCAGCTACTGAGACTTTTTTTTTCCCTCACAAATGTACTGATTATTTTGCTTTCCTTGTCAAAATCTTTTTTCTTTCCCCCAGATCACAATCACTGTATCTCTGGAATCAGAGGACTGTAAATCCAGCTCTCCTTGAGTGCCCAAATACAATTCAGGAAAAAAGCTACAGATCCAGTGACAGCTACGAAAAGTACCGAACATGCCATTGCTCCCTTTAGACAGAAAGTATAACATATGGTTAGCGTGGGGCTTATCAGCTCAGACTGACGCAAAATCATCCAGTTAGAGTCAATTTGCATGTATAATATCAGAGCACAGTGTCTACAGATCTATAAGCCAAAAGGAAAAGTATTCACAACTTTGGGAAATGGAAACTTGGGAGCTACAGATAGCTTTAGCTGATCTTAAGTCCCGCACAGCTACTAGCTAATTCTCAGTAAGGCATGCAGAGAATTAAACATGCAATTCCCATCATTATCAAAGATTGCTGCTACTCAGTCTTCATATGCTGAAAACCTACCCTCTAGTGTTTACTAATAGCATCCATTTAGTACAGCAGGTGAAATGCTGATTACTTATTTCTTAGTCATTCTGAAAATGTCCCACTGCATTTATTTTGCATACCCTGCTTTTCTTCACCTGAAGATGAAGGCCACTGAAAAATCCTCAGGGATACAACAGGACTATGGCACAACAAATGAGCATCACAGCATGCATACTTACAGGACATCAGGGTGCAACACAAAAATCTTCTCAACAACCCATTTACACACTGTGAAATAAATTCAGTCACTGTATTTGTATATGAAACTTCTACCTACCCCTGCAGGACTGATATGTGCACACTCAAGAGTACACTTCAACCTTTGATTGCTTTACCACCTAGCTCATAATTTCACAGATAAGAAAACAGACGACTCAAAAACTTTAGAAGCATTACATGAAGTAGAGAGGTGAAGAAATACTTTGATACATCAGAATTTAGTAACTTGATTTGCCGAACAAGGGCCAGATCCTGCACATTCTACATTCCCTACTGAGAGAAGGCAATCTCAATTTGCTATTACAGAAAAACAAAATCTAAGTTACTCATTATTTCAGACTTTTCTTGGCTCATGTGCACTTGATAGTTGCTTTCCTAGTCTTATACTAATGCTTAGCTATAAACAGCATTTTATCAGGAGTACATACTGAGCATAGGTTTTGCAAATAATAAATACATTGACCTATGCAGAGAAAAGGAAGGTGGTGTCTTCAGTTTGATGTTTCCTCTTATAACACTGACTTGCACTAGAAAAGGGAAAGGAATTCCTAATGCATGGTGTGTAGCTCTTACTTCATTCCGCTTTATGAAGATAGTTGTGTAGTGTCCAAAAACAAAAATGCACATTCTGCACAGTACTCATCAGTACAATACTCTAAGCTGTGCTCAGGTTAGGCTTTCAGGGATTTTATATGGTCTCTGGTCCTCTTTTCCTTTCCTTGATTACAAAACACTAAATTACATGAATTTTTATGAATTGTCATGTTGTCAAAGACAACTCTCCTTCGACAGAAATGTCTTTATTTTTTCCCACTTTTAAAAACAAACAAAAACCCAAAAATCAAACAAAAAAATACACCACCCACATCAGCACCCAGGACCAAGCTTCCCAGCAAAAAATCATACTCTTTACTTGCTGTGAAAGCTCCATCCCTCACGGTGTTCAAGGCCAGGCTGGACAGAGCCATCGGTGGCATGGTTTAGTGGGAGGTGTCCCTGCCCATGGCACGGGGTTGGAACTCGATGATCTTAAGGTCCTTTTTAACAGTAACTGTTTTATGATTCTATGAAACAATTGTCTTTTAGTAATAGATGCTGAGGTACAACTCCGAAATAGCAGAATTCCTTGTTTCCTCTCCTCTTTTCCCAGATTTTGAAGAATGTCATCACCTTTTTTCCAGCATCCATCATCTCCACACACTTGTGTTTATTGTAAAGTGGGAAATACCTGCTTACCTACTAAACAGCTAGTTTGTAATCTGGCATGCTTCTGTCCTTCCTGTTCTCTAATGGCTAATAGAATAACTTCATTGGCTTTGCTAAGCAGTGTAGGAATCATGTAAAGGAAGATGGGATAAAATGAATACCTTTCAGGGACCATTTGCCACCAAACTTATTTTATAATTCATCTACTCTCCGATAACAGGAGTTACACTATCTTGTAAGGTACAACTGTACTTCCAATGCACTACTTAAATGTTAATGGAGTGAAATTGCTCACATCCATATTTTAACAGGCTTAAGTACGTCAGCTCGCTCACTTCTGAAAAGCAACTTGATCTCGAAATATGAGAAAAAAATCTACCAGAGAAATTCAAGGAAGACGTTAACTACCAACAAATTACATAAAGCTGGCTATTTCAGTGGGGATTTACGGAGGAGAAGTGTTGGCTTTTAAGGGTTTGGTGGGGTTTTGGGGGGATATGGATCTAAATATGTGACTATATTACGATTTACTAGTAATTTCTAGCTCCCAACAGTCAAGTAGAAGATTGTGAAAGCTCACGCTTCAGAAAATTTCTTGTGCTTTGGTGCTACATGGAATGTTTTCTTCCTTCTCTAAATACACTTTTTGCTGCATATTAATACGTCTGTTCTCTAGCTGACAGCTGATTTAACTAGACTAGATTATTTCAGCCAATCAATGGTGAAATGCTCGTGACATAATTTGATGTAACTTGTGTGTGTTGGGGTTTTATAAGGAACAGAACTGAGACAATTGTGGATGCTGAATATATGTAATATCAAACTAAGGCAAAGTCAACCAAAAACCAAAACTTGGACACTTTTTAAACCTTGAACATCATCAACCGCAAACACAGCTGCTCTTTGATACACCGGCTGCTCCTTCATAACAGCATTTGAAGGAGACAGTTAAACAATTGAGGAAGGAAAATACATGGCTGACTCTATCAGTAATACCAACAGCACAGGAAGAAGCAGATGGAAACAATACATCAGAGAAAGAACCTGAAGGAAAAAATACCAATTTGGAAACAAAACAAAACAAAAACAAAAACCAACATGCAGTGATGCTGAAAACGTCCTATTTTGCTTCTCCATTCCCCAAAAGCAAACCAAGTCATAATCTCCAAAAAAAACAAGTCTACAGTCTATTGCATCTGCAGGAGGGCATAAAGCTGGTGAAAAGGATGACAGGAACATCTGGTGAGAAGTGGCTAAGGACACTGGCTTGTCTAGTTTTGAGAAAAGAACGCTAAGGGGGAAACTTATCACCCTCTCCAGCTTCCTGAGGAGCAAGTGGAGAGGGAGGTGCTGATCTGCTCTCTCTACTACCCAGTGGTAGCACACATCAGAATGGTCCAAAGCTGTACTGGGGATGTTCAGACTGGACATTAGGAAGCATTTCTTTACTGAGAGAGTGGTCAAACCCTGGAACAGGTAACTTTTGGTCACCTCCGCACTGCTCAAGCAATTACACTGGATGATCACTGTAGGTACCTTCTAGCTGAATTATTCTATTCTATAGATGCACTAGTCTAATAAGTAACTCAAGACAGGAATCTATGATTTTATTAAGCAACAGCGGTAATAGAAGTGAGGGTGGGCTGGAGAACTCTTGCAATTTTCTTAACTGTCTTACCTCACCAGCTTGTTCAGTCTCCTTGTAGTCCTTATTTTCTCATGCTAAGGTAACAATTATTCCCACTCAATGGGAGTTAAATACAATCAACTACCTGTTCATATGGTTGTGGGCTGTTTGAGAAACGTATCTGAACTGCAGCTCTTGCACACAAGAAAAGGCAACATAAAATACACACTACTGTTTTTAGAAGAGTCACTTGACATCTCAGGTTCTCTCAGATGTAACTCAGAATCTGACAGTCTCCACTGACAGCGTGTCAAATGTGGAAACGTAATTTTAGAGGAAATTTCATTCAAATAGATCAGGTGATTATGGTGCATTAAAAAAGCGACAAGCCAAGAGCCTCAGAAATACGTATTTAGAAGACAGAAAATGACACAGAATAAAGTCCCTCCAACCGACAAAGTTTGTCACCAAGAATAATGGTAGTAAGTGGTCACACAGACAAAACAATTCAGAACATGAAAACGGAGGAGTAAAAACTTTATAAAAATAAGGTGGCTATCCAAATAATAGTCTGCTGAACCTTACTGTATAACAGCTCAGTGAATTTTAAACTGTGCATAGCACAAGTGACAAATTAATATTCCAGAACAGGTATAAGAGGCTGACAAAGCTCAGATCACCTGTGTGCTTCAGGGCACACCTAACACTCGCTGAAGCTGATGAATCTAACAGATTAAAACTGGGGAGTAACCACAATAATAACAAAACCCACCAATTCATCATACAGCAAATGCAAGAAAATATAGGGGACATGACTTTTAGAAACAGTACCAGCCTAATTACTTGTTTAGTTCTATGAAGAATTACTTCTTCATTCAGTACTGAAAATCAGTTTCTCCCTGAGGTCCAAAGAATTCCTATCATATATGTATATATATAACGAGGGAAAAATGGTGAAGGACATGTATGCATTATATATATATATATATAAATAAAAGTGCTGGGGTACTGGTTTTTATTGGCTGAGAAATACATTTCAAAATACTGAATAAGTCTTTGAAGGGTTTGGATAATCTTATTTAGGTTCTTCAAGCATGGGCAGAAATCAGTACAGATACACCAAAGAAAGAAAACCCTTAGAGAAAAATGTCATCTTCAAGTAGGCTTATCCTTATAAACAGAGGAGAAAAAATTCATTACTTTCAAGGGTATTATACTACTTTGGAATGCTTTTCAATAAGAAATTATGGAATTAATTTTGCACGTTTCTGTCTCTTGTGAGCTTGTGGTCTACTGCAGGTATAACTCTTCATACAGAAGTCAGCATCATGAACTTTGCTGCAACCTTAAGGACTGAACAGCTGCATACCTGAAAATAAATATATTCTCCTCTTATGATTTTTAAATACAAATATTTCTGTCCCTGACAATAGTCTGAGCAATAAGCTCCTTACAGCCTGTGAGTCATCCAGACTCTTGACAATAAGAACTATGAAAACAAAGAGCAAAAAATTTGCCTTTACAATGCAAATGTTGCGAT
The DNA here is from genome assembly GCA_039720435.1 of Amazona ochrocephala. Lineage (NCBI taxonomy): Eukaryota > Metazoa > Chordata > Aves > Psittaciformes > Psittacidae > Amazona > Amazona ochrocephala. The sequence goes on from CM077879.1 coordinate 74,051,696, forward strand.
TCTTTCAAACACATTCCTCCACATAGAACTTAAAGCATTTCAACTCTTGACCTCAGTGCAGCCACTCTGAAGTCACAGTGCTGAAAGATGGAAAACAAGTAATGTTTCTTGAGATGATGACAAATTTTCACCTAGGATGTTTGGGTCAGACTTCAAAAGGCATTCACTTACCTAATTCCCATCAGTTTCAAGCGAGAAAAACACATGAACACATTTCATAGTCTGGCCTTTTATTTATACTAAATATCTAGGGCTTTCTCCCTTCACATTTTTTAAACAAGTTTCTTGTTTCTAGTTGTGTGCAGCCTATTTCCAAAATTTCTTTTTTCTTCAATGAAACAGCTTTCAGATTTTGCCCTTCTGTCTCATGTGTTTCAGGATGCAAAGAATGCCATTTTTTCACCCTCTTCAGCTGCAGAGGGCAAAGGAGAAATAAGAGCTCAAATGTGCCATTAAAATATGTATGCCAATTAATGACAAAGGAGAAATTATTAAAACAGTGTTATCACAATTACAGATAAAAGAAATAAACAGTATGATTAAAAATGAGCAGACATCTCATCAAAGCATTCTGAGTTTTGCATATAGTACAATAACATGCTATATACTATCAGTTTCTCTTTCCAAACGCACATTCCTTACAGCTATATTTGAATTAGAGCTGACTATCCTAAAGGCCAATGTGTGGCAAGATTTCCAGGTGAAGTCTGGAACACCACAGACTTCACTTCAAAATGTTTAAAGTAATAATTTGCATTGTTTTCTCTTTTTATGTACAAACTTCTTACTACTGAAGTTTTATTGAGAAAAACATTTACTCCTCCATCAGCTAACCAAGTATCAATCCAACACAGTACACTAAAAATGCACTAGCTGCTCTGAAGACATTACCCTTGTCTTCCTGATTGAGACTAACAATAGTGAATCCCCCTAACACAGGTTAAAAAACTAATACACTACCCAACATCAATATTTTCAAACTCCCAGGTTACTGATGTTGTATTTGTTTGGATCTTTTTCTTTCTAGTTTTTTTGACTAAACAATGCTTTGTGGGTTTAGCAGATAATATGAAAATATTCATATGCAACTCCCAAGGAAAAATAACTGAATATATCAGAAAACATTCTCTAACATGATCAGCCCTTGATATTAATAAAATCGAAACAGCCAAATTTAGAGGAAATTTCCAAGCCTGATTTGAACAATTCCGCTTCTTTTTATTAGAGCCTTGTTAGTTAACTTGTGTTAACTACTAAATCATCATTCTATGTTGCTCTCTCTCACACACAATATTTAAAATATGAAATTTAATGCTTACGCATCATGAAAGTGCTGTGTTCTTTTGGGCATTACCCACCACCAAAATACACTTCTATTTCTTCAGAAAATTATTTTAAATATTTCTGAAAATGAAAACTACAGTAAAAGCAGAATAACCTTCCCCAAAAGTCACTTTCTGCATAGCTTAATTTTTTTTCATAAACTTTCCTGTAAAAACAAATCAGCTCACAGGAAAATTAACAAGTCAGGTACTAAAAGCAGAGAAGTATACAGAAGCATACCAATATGTTTGTCTACATGAGCTAGAATAAGCAAGCAGTGGTGCTTTTAGACTCCCAGACACAGTCCACAAGCTCCATTTTCTAGACTCAATACTTTTATCCAGACACATTTTATAATCTTTCACAGCATTATTTTCTGGTGTGGTTAAAGAGGCCACAACACAGCTTTACCTGAACACATACAGGATCCTATGCAGATTATCTGCTTTCTTCTGATTTAGTTCTACACAGTAAGGCAGACCTTAGCAAATTCATAATCAACCAGGAAATTTCAAATCAGAATAATAAACTTATTCCATTGGCCTATCTTCTGGTTTTGTAAATTATTAGAGTTTAATGGGCAGCCAGATGTCTGCAGAAGTTAACAGTGTAAATGTCCTTGTCCCTATCTACAGACACATGGATGTTATCATCTGCATTGTGTGCCTACGATACTGAGATTATAACACAGAAACATCAATTAAAACTACAAGAATGAACATGTCTGATTTCTACCAGTTTTACACCACACAGCAGATGAACCACACACTTAACGTACATAAAAGAAAATACACTTAACATCAATCTATGAAGCCTCATTAAACATGTTGCTCTGGCTGCAATATAACACATTATTTTTCCCCCAACTTTTAACACCTTTAGGTACTCATCAGGGTTCATTCCCCTCAAAAGCATTTAACTTAGTCTCATATCTACCAACACAGCTTCAGCATATAGTTAACACAAAGAGTGGTTCCCCACATAAGATCCAGGAGTAAAAAACAGGCAAAACCCCTGCCTGCTTCACTACCTCACTCAAAACCTTCTGACTGCACAGGAAACTCACCTCAACACATCCCACCCATGCTAATCTCAGAATCCTACATTAACTTTCCCTTTTAATTACCTTTATTTCTCCAAGACAAATGATTCCACTGTATGGAAACTCACTGGTACTTAAATTGATAAAGGGTTAAAAAAATTATCTTTGCCAGTATGAATAAGTCAGTTTTATTAATGCACATTTCAAAGATCCAAAAGCACTGTTAGAGTCACCAGTCTGTCTCAAAAATAAGTCTTTAATGAAAATAATTGTCATAAAATTAATTAAATTAGAACAAAGAAAAAAATCTGCAGTGATTTGAAGGAATACTTGTTTATTACTACCAGCACCCCAGTTATTCCAAGGAAATTAATTAATAGTAAATGTTGTCAAGTTCTTAGTAGGCATGTCCAGCAGGCAACTTAGTTTACTGCTTTAGAACCCAACTGAAATTACAAGCAAGGAGAGTGTACAAGGGTGACTTTTACATCCATGATGGGCCTCAGTCAATGGAAAAGATGATTCTGGTGTTGCAGAAAACACCCAGTGTCTTCTAAATAAGTCACAACAATCAGACTTTTCTTTAACAAAGCTGTTTTCTTCCTGTCACAAACAAGTTACAGTAGAGGTTGGAAAGCCTACCTCCCTGAATTTCAGAGGCCTTTGCGGAGTCATTCTGTCATCAATAAGCCCAGTGATTTGTCCAGTAACTAACGGAGGTAAAGCAGAAATCAGAAGCTAACCCACTTAAAATACAAAAACATGTCCCTCTCATAATTTGAGTAATGAAATACCTAATAAAGACCACAAGTGTTTCATGTACTCCGCAAGTTCCAAGTTTTCAATGTTTCAAAGCTTCACTATGTGCATTTATTTTGAAGTGATCTTGAAACTGATTTAAAACTTCAAGCTGTGCAAGCTAACACTGTATAATTCAATGACTATTGATTTGAACAAGTAAGTTTTATTTTTAAAAGTTTCACTTTGCTTTGCAACTTCTATAGGCTTAAAGCAGAAGAGACACACCTTTTCTTTTACAGGGCTGACCTAATGAAATAACAATTTAACAATTAGATGAAGTTACATCAGCTTTGCTTTTAGCTCTTTGCATTAATGCATACAGAAGTTAAACATGAAGGCAAATAGAAAAGTAATGCACCAAAGAATTACTTATATAGAAAGGCCTGGGTGATGAGCAGGAACAGTTTAGTAGATTTATTCTCAAAAGCTAATATTGTTTATATAATAAACCTGAGCTCCTGAAAGAACAATATCTCTAGGAAAACAAGCTTATGAAAGCTTTTCAGACGTATTTCATCATTTCAGATGAAACAGCTGAGCCCTGTGGTATTACCCTCTGTAATTTGGGTAAAACACTATGGAATCAGTTGCTCTTAGTAAACTTGATTCAGAAATCTTTGTATGAACTGTAAAAAAGTTCCTTGTCCCTCCTCTCCACACATTTATTTGAATTTATAGTACTTAAACAAATCAACAAAAGCATATTTACCTTTTATAAAAATCCAAACACAGGAGAAACGTGTAACAGTTTTCTGGAGTATCTGGCAACAGATTAATCTTCTTAAGTCCCTTCAGAACTCTCTGGAATATTTGATGAAAATACTCAGCACCTTCAGGCACTAGCCTTAGAGAACAGAAGAAGAACCATTCTCTAAATTATTGTTTCAACTGTTTCTAATTTTTTTAATCCACCCAGACTGCAGAAAACTCGTCACGTAGAAGTATCTGATCAGATCTACATTGAAAATAAATACACCGCTTTTACTACCGTATGGAAAAACAAGTTTACCTAACAGTCAATGGTGTACCTAAGAAATAAAAGAGCAAGCCGGAAGAGAACTCCTATGCCAAAAAGGAAATAAGTGAGAGAAAGCCAGTGCAAAATACTACACAACTCTGAGACCTTTTGGAGTCAATAACGTAAAATGTGTCTCTCATCACTGCCAACAAGGCAGATGGATCAGCGCGGGCAGCTCAGCTCTCAAGCACTGGCAGCGTGAGCTCCAGCACACAGCGTTCCTGCAGGAGATAGCGGGCACTTGCAGGCACAGGGACCCCGGAAGCATCATGGCAGACCACACATGGCTGTTACCGCTCCTCTGTGTTGGGAGACAAGCAACAAGAAAAAAAAACTTTTGCAAAGCTCCCCTTCAAAAATAGCCTTAAGGAGGATGCCACAAGTCCTGCCTTTTCTCCTTGGGTTTTCCTCCTGTGAGGCAAACAAATACTACTTCAAGAGATAATTCTGGCAGAAGGAGAATTCACACATGTATCTCATAATATCAGAGGCACTGGCTTAGGGGTGAAAGCATCTGAAAGCAAAGCAACTTTAAAGACTTTTCTCTGAAACAGCACTGGCAATGCACAAACATACACATTTTTAATCACTAATAAAATACAACTGCTTCATCTTAGAAGATTAGGTAGAGCATTTGCTGACAGCATACATCAATCAAACATTCTTAAATAGCTAATCAAACAGTACATACATGTTGCAGGGGATAAGGAACAACGTACCACTGACCAATATGATCACGCTGAACAATTTATTGTGCGCAAGCATGTCTTATATAGAAAAGTTTCAGAACACTAGAACATTCGATAACACTGGATTGGTTAACTTCACCCGGCCGAGTGCTAGCAACAGTTTAACGATTGGTTGCGGTTTAAAGTGTCCGCAGCAGCAGGCTCCGGCTTGCAAGCAGGGTTTTCTCTGTGGTAACCTGATCCGGCTCCGCGGCGTCCGGCTCAGTACCTCTGTTAACCCTTTCGTCGACCTGCAACGCCTCACAAGGCCTGTTACCCACTGCCAGAGTGAAGCTAAATCAAAGGCTGGATTGCTCACATGTCCATTAGCTGAAAGAAATGCCTCCACACATACAGCTGGCTGCTAATTTTCAATATGTTTCTTGAATCATTGCTTATTACCCTGTTTATAGTACTTCAGAAGTCAGTAAGTGGTGAGTAGCTAATTGACACAGCAGCAGCATACAGACACATAATTAGTGGGTCATTACACCTATAAGCTAGGCTTACGTGTTTTATTTAAAGACTGTTTGCAATGCAGATGTTTTATTAGCACCCAAGAACTCTAACCATTCTTGGCCTGATTAATTAGTCTGAGAGAATATTTAATGCAAATTTTTGCTGTGAAAATGCCAAGAAGACAGGTTGAAAGAGTATTAAAAGAAAAAAAAATACAACAATTTCCAAATATTTTAAGAAAAGCTCCAGGAAATTTAAAAAGCAGGTAGAGGAACTTTTATTACCAATTTTTATGTTTTGGTAAATATAGGTGACAGGAATATCATGAGCAAAAGCAATAATGTTCTGAAACACTAGTCTAAGAAACTCTCTCTTCCCCCCCCCCCCCCCCCCCCCGGCTTTTTACACAGTTTTTCAAGGCCTTGGTACATGTGGTTGATACATCCCCTCATCTATCCTACTCTCACTCTTTAGTCTCATGCCACTGAATCAGGAGAGAAACATGAAAAACTTATTCTGGAGGAGGCTGCTTCTTAATTCATAAAACCAATAAATGAGTATAATCTTGATACCAATACTACCTCACATACTTCATAATAGGTTTTCATAGTTTCCACTAAACAAAGGTTTATACTATTACAGCCTTACAGTAATAAATAAGCAGTACTATATAACTTAGAAACTGTCAATAGCTACTCTCTAATCCTATGGCTCCAGATAGTTGCACTAGACAGTACTAAAGGTGTATGTCCAGTCTTGATGACAAACACTGAACAGATAGTGGTAAGAAGTCAAGCAGTTTCTCATGACTTTTGGTCTTTTAAGTCTTCTGAGATTCAAAAGAAAAAAAAAAAAAAAGAAATGTAATTTAGGAACAAGACCCAGAATCCACTTAAATAGATACATTTCCTCCTTTTTTCTTCCTTTTTTTTTTTTTCCCTCAAGGAAAGTATGGGAATGCATACATTGCATACACACACTTGGGCAGTGCATAAAACAAATCTGTAAATGTTATATTGATTGCATTAGAAAATTCTATTTGAAATTTAGAAATTTGGGTTTCAAAGCTAAAATCGGACTTCGGCGCGAAGCCACTGCCTCCTGTCAAAACAACTTTCTCCCCTAAAAAAATCTTTTATTAACATGTAAGCAGATTGTCAAAGGTATTGACACAGCTTCAGGTGTCTTACATGTTAAACTTTACTGAAGCAATAACTCCTCTTTGGTTTCTCGCCTGGTTGCCTGAGACGCTAATTCTCAGTTCAAAAGATTATCTCACACTTCACTAGCTTAGCTACCTTAGTACAATCATCTGCTGTGAACTTTTTCTGCACTTCACAGGCACACTGCAGGGAACAGAGCAGTCATAAAAGATTTTTCAGGCAGTGAAGGGAGGGGAAGGGGAGGGGAAAGGGAGGGGAGGGGGAAAGGGAGGGGGAGGGAGTAGAGCTACAAAACACTACAAACAGTTTCATCATAATAGCTACTGTTTTCTTTAGATTTCAGGCACACTTTCCCAAATTTTAAGTATTATTCAGGGTGAATATACAACAGAATCCAAATAGATTACTTTTTCCTATTCTGTTCAGGCAAGCCTTTGCAAGGTCAGCCCCTCCACATAAAAGACTTTAAGTTTTCTCTTTAATTGTGATTAATGCCATTTGATCATCAGACCACATACTTTAAAACACTCATGTTGCAAGTATATACTACACATACTATTACACACTCAAGTAAATGCGTAGCTACATTTATGTGTAACAGTCTAGAGATAGTCGGATTTAAATTTTAAGCTGTACAAATATTATGTTTTGATATACTACTATAATTTTTTGTGCTGCCCTGCTGATAGAGGAGTTGAATTTAGAAACACTGAAGCAGGACAGACAGCTTATGCTAAGATGAAGTAATCAATTTATAAGACCTGTCACCCTCCCAGTTATTTAATAGCTCCAAGAGTATAAAATTATTCATCCCTTTGGCAGAGCATTTTTCTGAAATACATATACATATTATATAAAATTAATAAATTACAAATAATATGTTAAAATTGTAAAATTATACAGTCTGTAGTATGTGTGCAGTTCTGGTGTCCTCAACATAAAAAGGACATGGAACTGTTAGAACAAGTGCAGAGGAGGGCCACGAGGATGATCAGGGGACTGCAGCACCTCTCGTATGAAGATAGGCTGAGAAAATTGGGGCTGTTCAGCCTGGAGAAGAGAAGGCTGCATGGAGACCTCATAGCAGCCTTCCAATACCTGAAGGGGGCCTATAGGGATGCTGGGGAGGGACTCTTCATTAGGGACTGTAGTGAGAGGACAAGGGGTAATGGGTTCAAACTTAAACTGGGGAAGTTTAGATTGGATATGAGGAAGAAATTCTTTACTGTAAGAGTGGTGAGGCCCTGGAATGGGTTGCCCAGGGAAGTTGTGAATGCTTCATCCCTGGAGGTGTTCAAGGTGGGGTTGGACACAGCCTTGGATGGCACGGTTTAGTGGGAGGTGTCCCTGCCCATGGCAGGGGGGTTGGAACTCGATGATCTTGAGGTCCTTTCCAACCCTAACTATTCTATGATTCTATGATTCTACGTAAGTATATCTAAATAATTATGTACTGGTAGAGTAAGCAACAGAAATTCTCCCCATTTACCCTCAGCTATTTGGTACTAGAACAGTTCTGAACTCCTAAAAGAGCTGGCAAAACACTTCTTGGCATAAAAAACTCAAGGCTGTATAAATTAATATGATTTAAAGACCCAAATCTCTGGGTCATTTGTATGAATTAAGGGTACATAGCTGGAATTACAATTTGTTCAAAGAAGTATACAAAGAGTTCATTTTCAAATGGGAATTTAACCAGTTATATACCTTTTTGTGTATACAAATGCTGGATTTCTGGCTTTAGGAATTTAAGGGCAAATATTTTTTCCAACGGCAAACACGGATTATCTGGAACCTAAAACTCATTAAAAATAAAGAAACTCCAATTAAATTTGTAGTAGTAGAACAAAAAGCTTTTTTATTAAATGCAAAAAAAAAAAAAAAAAAAAAAAAGGAAAAAAAAAATACCATTCCAGAATAAGAGTCTAATTACGATATATGGAATTTCCATGATATGACATAATAAGTTCATTGGGGTCTCCCATATTCCAGGTGTGACCCCATAACTCCATGTTACTCCAACACAGTCTCCTGTAGGGGATGCTCCCGGGCTTAACTTTCCAGGTGGAAAGCTTTTTCTAAAACAGCTTGGATTAACAAAAAATATAGTCACATTCTGTTTTCATTAATGATCACTTCTTTCTAACAACTGCTATTGCAAGGCTGCCATTCCAACAACCCCCCTCAGATTTTTTTCTTTTTTTTAATGAAAATTTTCTGATGTGTTTTGTTATTTTCTGGTTTCAAAATTACCACTACAGAGCTCAGGTATGTCTGAGCTCTTCAAGTTCTACAGCTAATTCCTAACTAGCAGCAAAGAAATAATAACCACTCAGAAATAATAACCAGAATAACCAATAATAGCTCCTATATAGTAATTTCAGAATGACTTCTGACTTTTCTAGAAGAGCAATGTATTGCTAACTGCACTGTTGCATAGCTAATTATTCCCCATCTCCTCACTCCCGCTTGTCTTCATTGATCTTATTCATCACAAAATTTCATTTTACCACGATCATTTTGAATTTTGAACCTGGACTCCAAATGCTTGTAACTCCCCTCTCTAAATTTTAATAAATACTTTTTCTGTCACAGAGGGTGCTAATAAAAAACGAACTAAGACTCAACCCGTAACAAATGCCTTTCTAACATTTTCATCTCAACATTTTGCACCTTTACCTCTTGGTTATTTGCTTCTGAAATGCATACAGGTCAGTGGAAAAAACCTCTCTGAAGTCAAAATGTATCACAGCTGCTGCTTCACAACTACCCAACAGTCCACGAAAAAGATACCTCAATTTGATATGGGTTGTTCTTTAAAAATCCATGTTGGCTATTTCTTAAATCACTATTAATTCCCACATTAAATAGAAACCAGGACAAATTATTAAACATTTATGCCAATAACATATACACAGTCTGCTTTTATGGTGACCAATGAAACACAGATTTTTGCCATCAGTTATTTGGTTTCCTTTCCTATTTTGCAGCTGGCCTGTACCTACCTTTACCTTTCTCTTGTATGGCAAACTTCAAAAACCTATTTATTACAGATTTCAGATGAGAGATTTGGATTTTACCCTATATGGTTATGCTATTCCTTTACATTTATCTTTTAAAGCACTGGTAGCCATCAAACCTCATTACTGCATCTAGTTGGATCCATGCCAGTTCAAATTATCAACACCTTACTTCAAAACTTATATCTTTAAAAATCAATATTCACAGCATTATGTTATGGATTCTACATAGATAATACCAATGAAAACTAGTCATGTTTACTGCACAGTTCTGAAGACTTCAAACAGTATGCAAATACAAAGGGCATCTAAATGCAAAAAGTCAGATGCAGCATTTAATGAATACATCCCTTAATGTTGCACAATAATTTCAAAGTAGTGTTTGTTTAGGCTGGATAGTCTAATCAGATTTTATTTCTTCAACTGCTGTAATTTAATTTTATGGAAAATTATCTCCAAAGCCAGCACCCACAACAAAATTAAGCATACAAAAGTTCTAGATAATCAGAATAAAACCGCTCTGAGAAAAGCAATTTTCTAAATAGTTCAATTTCACTGTGCACAGGACTCAGTGGGGTTTTCCTGTTTGTGTATTCCCGAGTGGCAGAACATAGCATGGGGGCCAGAGCATAGCCAGGGCTCATCTGTGACTCACACTCAGTTTGACCCTTGTTGCCCTAGTCCCTTATCTTCAATAAAATGAAATAATAATTTAAAAAAACCTTCTCCATGAGGAAGGCAACAGTCAACTGTCCACAAATAAGCTCAACAGTTAACTTTCACGCTGCCTCATGGCCCTGATTGGAATATTACGTATGATTCAGATCGTGTGGGTACATGAAGAACTTTCCGTATCTCTTTCTAGTTCTCAGGCAAGATATAGCCACTGCCATTGCATGATCTAGTGACAGCACAAAATTAATGTCTTTGTTGTGAGAAATTGATTGTTTCCTTCTCTTACAATTTATTATAAATAGAATAAATTCCAGGATTTTTAGCCAGGAAGAAATAGAAGAGAGGGTGGAATGGCAATGATGACTCCACAGCTAACTTGTCTCTTTATAAATGCCTTATATATGAAAAATAAACAAAACATAAATTAAAACATTTACATTTTCCTTATAATTTTTTCAGAAGTTGAGCATGAAAAAGAAGAGCAAAGCTGCAATGCAGTGCAGGCTAAAATCTTTTTTTCAGTGACAAGGGCTTCAGAAAATATATTCCACACAGTTTTTCAGAGATACATCCCTAGCGTGAACATTTCATTTTCTCTGATTATCATAATATCTGCATACTTAATTCAGCACTCACAACAGCAGATTGGTTTCTGAAAGTGGGAAAGTAACGACCAACAAAGTGTATGCATTGAAATCCCTTGCCACTAAAAATCAATAATCTGACCAATTTTGAAGCTGAGCTGTTTTATCACACAGTAATGAAGCTTAGAATTTCGTAAGACACTTTCTTAGATTAATCAAATGATTCTGCAAACATGTACAGATGTCCAAAATTATTATATGCAAGTGAAAAATTTTTCAAGCCATGTATAGCTGTACCTGAAATTGGCTCACTTTGTGCTTTCGTATTTATGCTTTCAAAGTGGTTTCACTACCTGAATCAAGGAACTTCTCTTTACTCCTGTGCGATAAAACCCACTTAAACATCAATAAAGCTATAAACCTCATTTACTTTACCTTGTATTTATAGAGACAAACTCAAACTGCTTCAGAACATCATTGTTTTTACATAAATAGTGCAGCTTTGTCTAACACCAGCTGTTAAACAGCTTTTCTTCAAAATTCAGAGAACCTATTTCCTTTGAACAACTTCACCCACGCGTTCTGTGTCTTAGAATTTTAACATTCATCACTGTTGGACTTTCCAATACTGCCACTCAGCAAACAGAGAGGTTGTCTCTTCCTTCTTCCATGCAAGAAGCCTGAAGGTAAATTTCTATTCCCTATGATGAAGTATCAATAAACTCATTCTACCCCATGGCTCCATAAAAATAATTAAGATGTGCTTCTATTTGGTGGAAGATACAAACATTTCTGTAGCAAGGCAGAGGAGACAGATGTTTAAAACTGCTTACAATTTCGGAAAGATGACGGCATCCCATTTGTGATGGGCATCCTGATGTTTCTCTGGGAAACATTAGGTTATTTATCCCATCTAGAAAATATGTTTTATGAAACTATAGAATTTATAGATCCATTTGTCTTGTATTTATTCATTTGCTCATTTTAATCTTGGTATGTATCACTAGCGACTTACAGCTTTGTTTTGAAGTTCGATGGCTACCTCCATGCATAATTACATCAATACTTTTATTCCAGTCTCCACATTTTCAGGTTTGTCCTATAGAAGAGAACACTAAATGTTCCTGTCTCACAGAACACTCCAGCTTTTCCCAAATTCAGTTGCCGCTGATTGCATTGCTTGCTGCCTTTCCTTTCTTTGCCTCATTAATTTCTGATATCTGCTGCATGGTTTACTGAACAATAACATATGCTCTCTGATCTCCCACTCTCTCCTATAACCTCTTCAAGTACACCTAGCAAAAGAAAACTAATCTGTTTGTAGGTTACCTCTGGAAGAATTACATTACATTTGGCAGAAGCGTGAATACTCACTCAAGGCTAAATGCTGTTTGCGCAACAGGGTGAAACTGAGTTTCACTTCAATATATTCGATCATGCATCAGTAAAGGATAGTTATAGTTTGACTTCTATGTATCAAATATGGTTAGGAATACATATCACCATCATAAAAAATGAATATATACCAGTAGTATATTTTCCAATTATTCTTCTTACATGTTCAAAGATTGCAGTGATTCCCTCAGTTCCCCAACACTTTCATAAAGAGTCCCTGATAACATATACCTTGAGATATTGATATCCACTTTTAGACATCTAAATGGAGATTTGCACATATTTGAATTCTGCTTCAAGAGGGCATTCTGAGTGCCTTAAGAACCATCAGTGGCCCAAAACATTTAACAGCAATATGAAATGTTCTGAGAAACATGAAGGCATGCTATCACTTCAGAAGGTGCAGGCAAGATTGAGGGTCTGCATACTAGTTCAGCAACCAGACCCCCAAACTGAAATTCTACAGTACAACTGAATTTTTGTACATTTTGCCAATGAAAAAGAGTTTATTTTTATATTTTGCATAAAATGTTATCCAATCAGAAAAACATCTTTTTAAAATATATACATGTACACACAGACCAGGCTTCGTTGCAAGCATTTGTGGGAAAACAGGACCTTCAATTTCAATGACATTTTCATCTCCTCTAGGACTTTCATTTCTCCCTGTTTTTAAGTGTCTGGTGTGGCCACATTCTTGAAAAAACTGGTCATATCACTAATGTTACCTGCAGATAGGAGATTTTCTTCCAATAACATGTAAAAGAAACAAATGTGTCAAGTTCCATGTGCTCAATTCCATCCTCTGCCTCATATGTAAGTGAAAAGCTTTGCAACACTTTTTTTTTTCCTAACAACAAGCCTGCTCTCATTTCTATTTGACTACAAAGTCTAGGAGCTTATTTTATTTCCTTCAAAATAAGTTGAAATCTGGCTTCTTAAGAGGCATCCATCTCCTCTTTTGTAATTTTGCTCTTCCTAGCAAAACCAGCCCTTGTATATCTGCTTTCCTAAATTTTATTCAGGATAGAACGCTTCCTGAAGATTTGACTTATCTCAGCTTTGTAATTTCTATGGATTGTTACTCATATAAATGTTAAAATACTGCTCTACTAGAAAATTAAATATATGCTTATATAAGAAATAAAAAGCCACCAAAAACACCCAAGCAAAATCCCTATAAAACAGAAGACTTTGTGATTTTTTTGAAATTAACATTTTGCACAACATTAATAAAGAAATTATGGTTATGAGCTTTGTCAGTTTTGACCAGAGTAGTAAGTCCACGAACTTTTCTATCATTCTGTCCTACATGAACCAGAATTTGAATTCTTAGAGAGAAGGTGCAGAAGGCTTCACAGCGCTGTCCATACCTCTTCATACACACTCTACCTGAAACCAACAACAAACTTGCTCCTTAGCCAAGAATCACATTCAAGATGATTCAAGAATCACCTTAAGAATCACCTTTTACCCCTTTATGAAAAGGAAATCATGGCCATCCATACACAAAACTGAAGCCCGTTTACCATGACATGAGTAACTCTAGAATTTTCCAGAAATAAATGGTCAAAAAAAAAGATGGTGAAGAAAACTAGAATCTGTTCAGGACAACAGAAGATAATTATATAGCACATATAAAAGGGATGGTTTATGTGTCACGTTTTGTCACTTACCACCCTTGGTGTTTCAGTATTTTAGCTGCACGAGATGGTTTGCCTATCAGAGTAATTTCCTGATTTAAGAGAAAGAATTAAACAGCTAGAATTATTGTTCCTATAATGATTGAATAAGTAGGCTTCTAGGGCTCATCCACTGTCTGAATTTTAAGTTAAACAACAAAACTGTAACCCTGTATGCAATTAATTCCCCAGCATTACAGCAAATTGTGTTGTGAGAGCATTCACCTGACTGTGACTGCAGGAACTGACTGACAAGGCTCTGGACCTCTCCAACAGTCTAGAGCAACAGTTGTTAGCAAATTCTTCTCCCCTAGCCTCTCTGCTACAGTTACAAATAAATTATAGCCTGGATTCCCACACATATATGGCTAAAGCTGAAGTTGGATGAGCTTTATACCACTAAAATGCTATACAATCAAAGCAGTAATGATAGCAAAAGGACATTATTCAAGCAGTATCACCATGCCTAAAAAATCTAATAGCACTACTAGATATAACTTCTGAGAAATTCCCATCAACAGTATGGAATATTTTTTCACATTTCTAAAAGCCACTGCTGCATCATTTGCACTCTCCGCCTTGGGAGTTTTAGTCAAAAGAATGAATGCAGTATATGAGTATTTAGGTTTCTATTCAAGAACCACATCTTAAAACATGGCTATAAGCAGACATTTCACTATAATAATGCTGCTTCTGTGCTAGAATTTTGTGTTCTCCATAGACCTGAGAAACACAAAGGAGAAATCCCCATTTATTTCAGCATGAGTTAAAGTAGTGTCTGCAAATCTTGTAAATTCTATCAACTCAACACAACTTAAAATCCAACACAAATGCAGCAGGAATGTTTAATTATGTTTTCGATCCTGTGTCATTGGGCTGTCATGTAAACTATAATTTAGGAATCCCTACTGTTATCAAAACTCAAAGCTGAAGAACTCCTTGCCTCTCCTGGACTTAGGTCAAACAGAAAAATCAGGATTGGCCCATAACTTAAGCACCTTTAATACAAGAAGTAGCAGTAAGTATGAACGCCCTTAACTCAAGACATTTTCTAAGTAAAACTCTTACTGTACTGCAAAGCATAGTACCATAAAGTATAACAACATTAACAAAATTTCAGAATTTATAATTCATTAGAAAGTTCAATTTAAAAGCACTCAAAAACTTAAGACTTTTTTCTTTCCATCATCTGTATCTTCTCCTTGGAAATATTTTACTTCATTTTGTTGTTGCACTTTCTCTGACCTACACAGAAGTATCTTTGCAGCCTAATTAATGTCACACCTTAATTAGAGTAGCTATTGAGTGAACTTCTCGCCATTGCTATCTCCATTATACCAGGGAGCCTTCTCTCAGCATGCACACATTTCAGACAGCAACATATGAGACATGGGTTGTGAAAAGCCAAGAAAGCTTCAGATCCAGCAAAAAAAATATGTCAGAAAATTACTGAAAATATTAAAATATTTACAAAGGGTAAAGCAAATCTCTTCTTGTAACACTAGAATTAGCTGGCCCTTGATCAAATAGGCCTAAGTTAAGAAACAGTATTTTTCCCATACATTGCAATTGTTCGCAGAAGCACAGGCATAGTATTTTTACTGGAAAGTCATTTAAAAGTTCAAGAAGTAATGACATAAATTAATGGAATAAAGATCTATAAAAAACCTTTATTAAACCACTGTTCTCCATTTAAAAAAAAAAAAAAAAAAAAAGAAAAGAAAAAAAAAAGAAAGTCAAAATCTCTGTACTGCTCATTGTAGAAAGCTGAGGCTATTTTTGAGGAAAGACCATTGCATACTTGCCTTCTTTCTCAGTTATTTTTCTGATCATCCCTCCCAATCACTGCTAAAAACAACAAACTCAGGAACACCTCACATCTCAGCCAGCATGATCATTCTTCTCAGCAAAGCATACAGACCTCTAGTTGCCGTGTGTCTTCACAAGCAGGACACTACTACTCTTCTGTCCATTCTTAACTTCCACACCACAAATTCAGTAACCATGTTCTTTCTGGGTTCACACGGACCTCAGATTAAACTATTGCTATTACTGGTATAAAAGTGTTAGCAGCTTTGGCTTGGCTTCTTTCTCATTCTGTGTCATATTCACCTCTAAGACGAGGAAAAATACTGGGCACTTTATACCCAAAGAAAAATTATTTAGCTGTTGTTTAAATTTAACGTTTCTTACACTTTTTAGTAATAGAACATTCTTTTTTTTTTTTTTTTTTTACACTGAAAAACTCTTTAACATCAAAAGGGAACATACCATACATACGGAGCAAATTATTTATTGCTCTGAAGTCTTAATAAGCTAATCAAAATACAACAAATAGCTATTATCAGTTACTATAATGCATACAATCAGAAACTACCTTAACTACTGAACACAGAAGAGCCTCAAGAATCAAAAGTTTTTTAGAGAAACACTTAGTGTTACCTACCTAGTTTTCTACAGGGCTTCTCCATCTCACCCCGTGATGTTCTCCTGGGTTCTAAGGCTGATGCTGCTAATCGTCTGCAGAAGTGGGTAGAGGTAGAGGTGTCACGGTAACATCTGTACGTTTTAAGTGGGGGCCAGCAGAGGTAGACCCTCCTGCTCTGTCTTGGGATCTGCTTGAATTTATCCAAATATGCTTTCTTAACACATTCTGTTTTCTCTTCACAGATTTCCTGGTAAAGTCTGCAAAAAATTGTGGTATTCAATTTCCATTTTTGATACAAAGCCTTATACTAAGCAGATCATTTAATCTGCCTTTCCATTCCTTGGCTGCAAAATGGCATTAAAAACAATTTTGCAAATATTCAAGAAATGTGTTTATTATGCATGGTTCATAATATGGCAGGCTTCCATTTACAAGTTGGTCTTGATGTATTACTGTAATGCATCCACTAAGTAGTTATCTGGGATGTATGCAGGATGCACAGACACATCCCACGTATACATACAGCATTCTATCTAAGTCTAGAAGAAAATGTAGATTCAGGTATCTTGTGAGTTTATTTCTTACTTTTCATGACATGTAGCTTATAAACATATTTCTCGACAAAAATAAAAGCCACCAAAATAATCTGGTTAGTTTATTGAAGAGTCAAAAACTGAGATGGTGGAAACATACCTCCCAAGAAAAACAGTGTACAAGTCCTCATTTTGTAGTTCATATTCAAAATTTTGACCCTTGTTCTACTTATAGATTATGCAGAAAAACTACACATCTGTTCTTTCCAGCATGCTCTGCTTACCTGAAGGTAAGATTGGGTTTCTGCTTCTTCCTACCTGAAACAAAACTATGTAACATTCACTGAAAGTTTTCCCAATTCCCTTTGAAAAGGTGGACTAAAAAAAGTAAAGGGTGCCAGACAGATCTCTGCACAAGATACTGACCAATGCACATATGATGTGGGAAGCTGCAGATTCATCGCTGGAAAAATATATATTGGCAAGATGATTTGTATCCTTTTGTGCACAGCTACAGAAGCATTATTGAAGCTTCTCCATGGTGTACTTGCACCCCGTTAAGTCTTGCTGGATTTATAACAGTGATTGGAGAACCTTCAGAGCTTAACATCAGACAATAATCTCAACGTTAAGGTGCTTATCAAAAATATCACACATTTTGCTACTCTCTTTGCTGTGACTTGCATGTTTCTTGTTTCCCCACTTGCTGTGATCACTGTTTCAATGCCCTTCTTCCCCCACTCTCTCTGCTAGAGACAGCAGCAGTATTTCCATAAAAAACAGACAGTTTTCCGGCCTCCCGTCCTCTCTCATTCCCTTCCTCCTCCCCCCAGTTTACACAACTAGATGCATAACCCACTTCAGTCCCTGGTTTGTCATCCTCCCTCGCAGGTCTCCGAGTTTGAATTTTCAAGTATTCTGACATCTAAGCAAGACAAATCCTTGAACGTGTCAGATTATCTTGCTTAGCTTATAAAATACTGACTAGCTCAAGGGATTTTTAATGGCTAGAGAGCCTGTTGTTTACAGGCTCTGGTTTCAATTCCAAATCATGCCCATAATGGCCCTGAGTCAGTTTTATCTGATGCCTGTTTCATGAGGACTCATAATGCGAGTTGTTGAGCTCAGTGTCAGCTTTTACAATAGATGATCACAGCTAGCACTTCTGTTGTCAGTCTTGGGGGAAAAAAAGGCTGAGTGCAGAAATGGAAAGGAAATGCTCCACAGGTACAGAGATCCCTGAAGCAGTGAACACTTGTGTGACTACACCTACATGACGCAGTGCAGCCCAGCGCTACGTCAAGTTGCCAACTTGGTCCTAGAAGCGGTACACAGCTGTAAATACATCAAGCTGGCTTTATTAATTCAGGCATAGCATCTCTGTAACAAAGGTGTACTTCTTCAAGTCCTTATCTGAACCCTAAGCTTGTACATCTTTCTAGAAAGTACACACATGCTTGCAGAATCACCACAAGGAGGGCTGTCTTTGTATTGGGGAGGATTGCTGGGGGGAGAGCTCCCTTTGGATATGCTTGTGTAACCACAGACAGCAGCCTGGAGCTCTGGTGCTGTCATCATCAGGGCTTAATTCACCCAACACAAACAGTCATATCACCTTTCCTTAAATAAGTAAAACATGTTTTCCTATCCTTAAGACATGTGAAAGAAAAAAACTGTATATTCTCTCAACCATTACCTACAACTGGGTTGTTCAGATGTCTGTTTGCTTGTGTCAGAATGTACTTGATCAAAACGAGGGTCCACCAAGTTCGCTATCACAGCTCCAACAGCAAGCAGTGTCAGATATTAGAAAAAGCATAAGCCACACAAAGAGTGATAGAGATAAATGCTCGCAGCTTCCATCAGTCTGTCACTCCTGAACTTCTGCACCTGAAGACTGCATGTGAACACTGGACTTAATAGCTACCCATGAACCCTACCTGTATCTATGACATCCCTCATTTTTAATTATATAAAAAGGATTAAATGGCTATGTTAGTGGAATTATACATGTGTATTAAAATGTATACAAAGAACAGTAACCAGGGAACAGAATAAAAACCCCAAACCATCCAGCACAGCTCCCTAATTTTGGAACAAAATCAAATTCAGACTGCCTATATCCCACCAGCTCCTCCCATCAAAATCACTCCCATTCTATCTGCCCAGCAAAAGGAGAACTGGATTACTGCACTAAAGAAGGAGTGGTCCTGTCACAGTGTTCCAGAGTCAATTAAAACATGTGGGAGGAGGGAGGGGATGTAGAGATGTTGGGATTATTTTTTATTATTTTTTCCCCCAGTTAAAGTTAACTGGAAGAAGGCACTTTATTTAAAACAGACAATTTTACACCTCTCCTGAGGAGACAGTAAGAATAGCTCACAGCTGCCTTAAACCTTCCTGAGATATGAATAAACTACATTTTTTATTAGAGCTGGATTATACTAGCAGCTATCCAGGAGGTTCAAATTCCTAACCACTGAAGACAATCAGAAGCGCACAAGGATCTCTGCATAATGAACATAAATATCCTTTCAAACAGAAAATCATAATCTAGTCAGCTGTAATCAAGTCTATATTGTTGCATAAAGAATTTTAAGCAGAAGCGCAATAGATAAGAGAAGGAAAAAATGAGAGGAACAAAAGAAACTCAAATGTTTCTTTATGAGCACTCCGTTTTAATCATTTTTTCAATAAAATAGTTATATATGATAATTTATTACTAGATGGTTTCTTTCATCTCTTAAGTACAATTCTAACACTAACAAGGTAATCCTTGCATTCTCATATTTGAAATCAAAATTTCTTTCCAGAGTTTCAAAGTGGGTCTAGGATTTCAGCATACATTTCTGCATACATATGCCTGCAAAGCATACAGGGAGTCACTGCCTATTGCTAGCACTATGGAACAGCCTCAGTTCAAAATCCTTTCTAACAAGGGCAAGCCCAGTGCCAAACCTCTGCCGAGGTGAAGAGATGGATGGCAGAGATGCCTGGATCAGCTTTTATCTGTTCTTCATCCATCCTGACCTCATTTTCTGCCACATAACTTAACTGGTGGTGGGTGAACTTTGGCAAGTGACTTCTCAACAACAGAGAAATAACATCCCCATTTTGAATTTTACATGTCTGCCTTCTAACATTCAGAAAAGAGGATTGTACACGAAATCTGGCAGCAACCTACAGAAGAAAATGCAGCCTACTTCAGATAGCGTTTGTCCATCTTTCAGTAAATTCATACCCTAAATATTCCAAGGAACTGAAAACATATTAAGTCGTATTAATCCAGGACAGATGTTGCCTTTGGTTTCTTGGCAGCAAAATCCTTTGAGAGGTATTATCTTTACCGGATCCCGTGAGCAGGAATTAAATAAAACAGAACAGAACAAATGAAAACAGGTGCATTTGCTCCTCGAAAGAGTCCTGCTGCAGAAGGAGCACACTGATAGTTGCAACTGAATGTACTGTAAAATAGTTAGAAGAGCATCTGGAAATATTTATTGCAAAGACTCCCCTATGATAACCCAAAATATTTTCACAAAAATCAGTTGTTTATTGAACAAGTATCTTATGCTTCCATTTTATGCCTAAGAATGACACATCTCCAGTAAGTTGCTAATTAGGGGGCACAGTTAAATGACTTCCCCACATTCCTGACAGCACCTCCAAAATATGTGAAGAATTTCTACTACATCACACAGCCTTTTTTAGGATATGTTGTGGTAATTATATCTGAATGCAGAATTGAATATTTAGGTAATATATAAAAAGTCACAACAGTCTATTCACCCATGTATTTAAGTGTGAAAAACATCAAAGGTTTATTTTAAAGATAAAAATTACTCCAATATAGATATCAGAAACCTCACAAT
The DNA here is from genome assembly GCA_039720435.1 of Amazona ochrocephala. Classification (NCBI taxonomy): domain Eukaryota; kingdom Metazoa; phylum Chordata; class Aves; order Psittaciformes; family Psittacidae; genus Amazona; species Amazona ochrocephala. The sequence continues at coordinate 74,072,419 of CM077879.1, forward strand.
AATCTTCATTAAGGGCTTTTTTTCTATAGAAAATGTATAAATAAAGACACTTTAGGAAGACTACATTAAAAAAAAATAATATAAAGAAATGAAAGCCCAAATAGAACTTCAGGTCAAGCTTAGCCATGCTTGTGAATCTAAGTTACATACTATATGAGTAGGCTGCATTGTAAACTCTTTTATCCATTCATCCCAGAAGTGTGATGATATTTCCACAAACTTATTACTTTATTACTAACGAATTATGGATTTTGAGAGCATGCTGGAAATGCTGCTTAAAGGAAACTTTGAGGAAAACAAACCCAAACAAACAAACAAACAAACAAACAAACAAAAAAAACAGAGAAAGAGAAGAAGGGAAAAATTCTGGCACGAAATAAAAGTGTCTGAATAGCAGGACCTACTGTTCTCTGGATTAGCTTCCCAAGATAAATGCTGAAAGCCTTATCACTTGATTAGTTAAAACAAAGCACTGGGAAATACACATTCTGAATTTACCGAGGCAATCTTGCACAGGATGAGATTGAGCTGACTGGTATAATATGCATTTTTCCAATTCTAATTTCTGTGACTACGAAAATACTGCATTTAAAATGGAAATGTATTATTAATGTCACCTACAAGCTTAATAATTTACTATCAGGTTTTATGCTGCCTAAACAACTCAGTATATCATTTTATTAGTGCATGCAGATCCCAGGAGAGGCTAACCAACAGAGTGAGTGGGGAAAAAAAAACAAAACAAAATCACTTAGTTCTTCAAGAACATAATAGCTATTTACAGTCACAGGACAAGTACACAGTAATAAAGAACAGCAGGCTCTACAGCTTGTAGGGCAAAAGCAGAACTCTGCTTTGAGAAGAGGAGGAGGAGATGCATAGCACTGCTTCAAGTTAAAAAACAGAAAGAAAAAGCAGGCTTACATGTGAGATGACACACTCAGATGACATGAATTGATTCAGTTCTGCCGTCTTTGAAAGGGCAGCTTTGGCTATATAATGTAATAACATACTGCATATACAGTCAGTGGAATCTAATTTGCAATCATCTAATCCATCTAGTGCTGATGTCCATATTGCTGAGGGAGATCACCTACAAACAACTCTGTACTTCACACAGCCCTTTGGGAGAGAGGGTGGGGGTAAAAAGGGGAGAAAAAAAACAAGAAAAAAGGATCCTTTTAAACTACCTACCACTACTTCTACTTAAACACAAGAGCATGCAACCACTGCTTAGCTGCACAAACACCTTGAAAACGAAAACAAACAATCAAACAACACTTAGTAACAGGAATAAAAAGTAATTAAAACTCTTTACATGGAAACATCCTGACAAGAAGCTAATAAGACAAAGGCTGGATACAGCTACACAGCATGGATAATGGTATCTGATATGGTGCTATTCTCATTAATACGAAAGAGAAAAATATTGTAAGATACTAGTTTATTTACAGTGTGTACCTGTGACAAGGCTCAGGATGTTTTCAGTACTCATCATCTCTATATTCACATATATGAAACTGTATCATCTTTCAAACTATGATCCACATTGGATTCCGTGATGGAAAGGTGGTGAGCACAGTCAACTTCATGTCCGCCTTTTAACAAGGACATTTTGACAGCCTGCAGGGAAATTTTCGACTTCTGTTCCCCCTTGGCCATTAACAAAGCCATGGAATAGATTAAGATTAAAAAAAAACAGGCTTTCAACTTACAGAAGCTGTGACTGCCCCGTCCCTGGCAGTGTTCAAAGCCAAGTTGGATGGGGCTTGGAGCAGCCTGGTCTAGTGGAAGGTGACCCTGCCTGTGGAAGGGGTTGGAACTAGAGGATCTCTAAGGTCCTTTCCAAACCAAATTGTTCTATGATTCTGTGATTGTTAACCAGAATGACTGGGTTTCTTCTTTCCAGGACACAGGTCTATGGAAGGAATCCTCAGCTGCTAACTCAGAACATCTCTGCGCTGTCAAAACTGCATAAAGGGACATAAATGGGGTCTGCATGCCATGTAATGTATCACATTTCATAAAATAAATAAATCTTTCTTTAATCACAAAATGCTATGTTTAAAGCTATTCAATTTCATTTAAATTCAGAGCTCTAAAAACATCCATTTCAGATAGACAGGAATTTGCTAACTTAGCAAACAACATGCTTTATTGTATTTTGCAGGACTGTTCCACTAACATCAGCTTCTCAATCCTGCAGCCATCAGGATCTTAGGGATCAAAAAAGAGAAAAACAAACCACACACACTCACACACACACATACCCCCAAGTAAAACAAACAAACTGGCAGCTCAACTCTTAAGTGACAAAATACAAAGGACTGGGTTGGTCCCCTCTTGGAGGCCTTCAAACAGCAGCCTTGTAGAAAGCACTGAATCCTTAATATTGACAAATCATTTGCATTTAAAACAAAAACTTACTTATAATTCAGGAGCCTTTCTGCATCAAATAGTCTAGGGGGACCATTACATAAAGCCACCCACTCTATTCTGACACTTAGCTTACAGAAAGAAAATACAAAAACAGTAAACAGAAACTAAACACTTCCACTGTCCTAAAAATCACTAAGGAGCACTACCAATCACTGACATCTATATACTTTCACTCCAAAATCACAGGGCTACTTGACCGAGTACACTTCTGTCCTCATTCAATACAGTGGGCAGATTTTATCATCCCACATTTCAACAATAAATGGTGTCAATGAAGTGAAACAATGCAAGATTGTCAAATACCTCTTTAGTTTACACAAATTACACCTCCTCCTCTGTTGCTCCTAAAGACAGCATTGTACATTTAGGAAAGCATGCATGCGATGTTTTGCAGGAATTCAGCAGGTTTCCTGCTTACACCCTGGCAGTTTGACAAAATAAAAGTTGTATCAGCTGGCATCCTCCAGCCCTCAGCTCTCGAATCCAGCAGAACCAGCTTGCAGGCTCTTTTTCCACCCTTTCTAACATCATTCCCCTTTGCACACAGACACACGTTACTGTAGGGACTGGAGAGCAAGAACTAAAGCCCTAAGCATGCATTAAATTAGCTCATTTTAAATTCACAGATGCATGGACGGACCAAACTATTTAAGAATTGGTCTCAGGGCAATATTTTATACTGCCACAATGTTCTATTTTCACTGTAGTACATCTCCAAGTGAAAAGGCAGTAATTTAGCTTAGCTCTAACCTGATATTGCACGCTTGTAATTAAAGGGAAATATTTAAAGTAGGACTCAAAAAAAGACTTTTTTTTTTTTTAAGTGCATGAAATGGGCCTGTCCTGAGATAACTGTTATTATGCAACTGAACACCTTTCAAAGCATTTAACAGACAGAACTTTTTAATTATCTTTTCAAAGTCAGTGTTATACTTCAGTCACAGTTAACAGTATTTGGTTGGAAGGCATGGAAAGCTTCAATAGTGCTCCACCAAACAAGAGAAGCTTGTCATTTCCAATGGTCAAATATACATCTACAGATCTAACATACATACACACAAACATAATTATTACATGCGCATGTAAAATACACGCACTTTTTGATGAAAAGCTGATTTGCTCTGGACTTCTGTAGCCACCGATTTACCAGAATTGCAGCTCCTAAACAGGAGTATCTTTTCACCACAAGCACAGCCTCCTATTGACACAGAAATGGTCATAATCTGTTAGGTGTTCAACAATTAATTTTTTGGCTTATTTGTACTACTGTGATTCCTCTTTTTAAGTCAAGGCAACCAGCAAAGTTGCTCTGTATTTAATCTTTTAAATATAACTTTTGTCTTTTTCTTTTTTTGTTTCCTCTTTTTTAAATACTTATGTATTCATGTGGTGTAATTGTAAAATAAAGTCCTTCACTGCAGTGCATACACTCAGGGGGATGAAGATAAGGTTGTAGTGGGAAAAATTAATTGTGAATTTCTTGACTTGCGTATAATAAATAACTATTTAAGTGCTATATCAATTTTCATATATTTGATTCCTTAATTGTTTTAATTGAGAGAGACCAATTAGTGAGGAAGAAAGTGCCTATTAGCCCACAGTAAAAATAATACATAGAAGCACTTCATTTTGTAAAGATGCCTCTGCTGGGTTTTATTGAAATTTCCACTTAGGGAGACTGCTGTTGTTTTTAACCTGCTTTTTGAAAACTGAAGAAGTTTGCATCAATTATACCATAAAACTTGAGGAACTTTCAGGGCTCTGCAATTTAAATCAAGTTATGTCTTCATAAGTAGATGCAGAATTCAAAACAAACCATTGTTGATATTTTTAAGCCTACATGACATTCTGCTAGGTTTTTCTTTGCTATTGCGTTTAACCTCTGGTAACTCACAGAGCAGGCTATTAAGAGAAAGTGAACTATTAGAGTGAGAGAGGAGGCACTATTTTAATGAACAAGCACTTTAAAAATCTTGTTGAGTATTTTGGTCTCCCACTTGGCTTTTCCTGAGAGCAGAAGAAAGGAACAACAGCAAAACTTTGCCTGAAAATTGGCACTTAGTTTTAACAGCTAAAATTATATTCTTAACAAATAAAAAGTATTATAATGCAGTGCTGTTTTCAATGTCTTTTTAGACTCATCCCACACACTTCCTCCCCTTTTAACTCTAATGATGTTTCTACTGCCAACAACTCCTGAAGTGGAAAAGAATCCATCCTACAAGAAACATATGCAGGAAAAGCATAACAACATTTTGAGAAAAGAAGAGTTATCCACCCCAGTTTATTAAGACCAAATAGAAACATGCCACTAAATCCCTAGAGCACAAAGATTAATAAAAGATTAGTAGTCTTTGCCAGTGTCTTCCTCCTTCAGAATTATTTTCTGTCGTGGATGTTTGGACATTCTGAGTGATGCCATTACTTCTATGTGGGAGGAAGACAAAAAAAAATAATAAAAGGGTAAATATGCATAAAAGCCATTTCAGCCAACAAGCTGCATCACAAGGATATGCAAATAGAAAAGAAAATCTTGAGACAAGACATTGAGAGTCAAAAAACGCGATTGTACTCAGTTAATTTCTGACAACTTATAAATGTCATGACTTGCTAATTAGCAATACTGAATACAGATGGATTAAGCTGTGACAGGTTAACTCCATGTCATGGGTTCAGCAGTAGCAGTCATTTTTCTCCTTCTTGGTAGCTGGTGCAGCGCTGTGTTTTTGACTTTCGGCCTGGGAACAGCGCTGATAACAGCAGTGTTTTCAGTTACTGCTTGGTGATGTTTTGATCTGACCAAGGACTTTGTGAGCCTCATGCTCTGCCAGGGAGGAGGGGAAGCCGGGAGGAAGCAGAGACGGGACACCTGACCCAAACTGACCAAAGAGGTTATTCCATACCACAGCACGTCATGTCCAGGATGGAAAAAATGGAGGGCAGAGACCGGAGTGGTGGTGGGGGTGCACTGCTTGATCGGGTTGGGATTGATGGTGAGCAACTGTATTCTTTCCTTGTATTTGCCTTGTCATTATTATTATTATTATTATTGGTGGTAGCAGTAGTGATTTGTGTTATACCTTAGTTACTAAACTGTTCTTATCTCAACCTGTGGGAGTTGCATTCTTTCGATTCTCCTTCCCATCCCTCCAGGAGTGGAGGGAAGAAAGAGTGGGGAGTGAGTGAGACAGCGACTGCGTGAGTTTATAGAGGCTTAAACCACAACATTCCATAATCCTCACTTCACATTATGGGCAAATATCCACTTATAAAATCTGCCTGTTACTCTTCCCTGTATCCACCAGCTTCTACTGCATTCACTGTAATTTGCCTTCCGAGATGACTGCAAGAGATGATTCTCTGGGACAATTGTTGTAAGGAAAAAGGCATTATTTTTGAAGGTGAAGTTTGTCCACAAAGAAAGATGGGCTGCATACTTGGAAGAGATGGCAAAGCAGACTACAAACTGCTATGTCTTTTTTAACTAAAAATATTTTACTGTGAAAAGCAAGCGCTTAATGTTTTAAAATAAGAACCAGTATCTGTACAACACTGTCAGCACACAACTGTGTTGTCACAACTGGTTTTGTACTGTGAAGCACTCCCTTGGTATGAAAATTTTATAAAGAGAATAAAAGGGAGATGAGTTTTTATAGAGGTTCTTTTATGTTGGCTTGGGTTCTTGATTTTATGTTGGCTTGGGTTCTTGATTTTAGTATGTTTAAATATGGTTTGGGTTTTCTTTAACAGAACCTTGTCTACTTCCTGTGCAGGATGGTAACGTGTATCAGGAGACACTGAAAAGACACCTTAGAGAATACTAATTGAGAATAGAGCGTTATTCAACAATAAATAAATAACTTGAAAAAAAATGAAGAAAAGGATGACTTGATAATGGGATAATGATACACACTGCATCAAAGCCTGCTAATTGAAGGTTTGCCATGACCAGTGAATAACATTCATTGTAAATGTCTTCAGAAATATAATACCCTGCTAAAAGAAAATGATCAAGAGGAAAGAAAATTGTAAAGGAATGAAAATTAGTAGACTTTACATACTAAAATATAATGGTAGTTCTCAAAGCCTAGAATGGCAGGCTAATTTTCCAAATTAGACTAGTTAGTTAATTGCACACTCCAATACGCCAAGCATTTCTGAATAATAATAAAAATGATCACAAGTTGGATAGGGAATAAAAATCATCTAAGAACTATAGTAGCTTAATGACATGCATACACAAACCAAAAATGACAGAAGCAGCCTAGCAGAGCTTTACTGTCTATATAACTAATCATCTGGGGTTCAAAACTGTCTGCAGGTTTGAAAAAAAAAATTTTTTTTAAAGAGTTAGTATCTCACATGCTAGAATTTCTCCTGTAAAACTGAAGAGCAGCAAACACAGTTTTGACATTAAATAATGAGAAATATTATCAATTTGGAAAAAAGTAATTTTTAATATATATATAATACATAACATCCAGTACTGTAAAAATTCAATTGCATGTATACCTCTCCTTGAATCTGATTCTGGTTACTTGCAAACGTCGTGCTGTCTTCATGATGAGACACATACATGACTTAAGAGCATACTGCAAAATTTACTATCTTTGATTTTGCTGTCACAAGTTGCCAGAAAGGGAAAATACTTCAATTCTTACAGAACCATACTTGAAAAAGCTATAAAGAATGAGAAGGATATATTTAAAAGATGTTATTAAAGAGTAAGATATGCATTATCTTATTCTTATATTTATCTTATCAATATGCATAAAAAGACTAATTTTAAGCATTTTGCTATTTTATTCCATTTAAATATCCCTGGTATCTGCTCATCACTAGACAGAATAATGCTCTGGAGCACTCAGAAAACTACTTCAGAACAAAGCATGGAGCAGAGCTTAATTTTGAAAAAACACTCTTTCATGGAATGCCATGGGTGTGACGGTTTAGGAACATTTAGGATGGATAAAATAACCAGATCTGGACATCGAAAAAGCAGAACAGATTCCTAATGAATGCTGAGAACTATTACAATTAACAAGGCAGGGAAATGACCACATTGCAAGAGACAGCATTTATGTGCCTGTTCTTACAGAAACATTGGAAAAGACATGTGAAAGATGACAAATTAGCAAACTGCTCTAAATAAACCAATTCAAAACCTCAGAATCCCAGAACAGTACCTCCAGTGAAACTGAAAGAAGAGTATTAAAAGAAAGTGCTTATCAACACGAATGCAATTAGCTTTTGGAAATCTTTTTCACAAGGTATAACTGAGACCAAGAGATTAAAAACATTAAAAATACTAATGCAAATGCATATAGATAATGAAGGAATCCAGAATTACAACAGCAACTTAATTCATAAGTGTTTATTTCAAAAGTGCAAGGAATCTTTATCTTCCAAGAGCCACTTTTTTTGGTCACCATAATATTATCTCTACATAATCAGGAAAAACATTTTTTCCTGTGCTGAAGCAATTAAACCATTAAAAATAAAAATTCTGCTGCTGTGAGCACACTCTACAGCAAGAGGAACAACACAAGAACTAAATCTGGAGTAAAAGGAAAAAGTAAAAGGCCAATGAAAGCATGAACTGGTAGGATTTCCCAATAAATTTTGATTCAAAGATTCCTGGACAAGACACCTGATCTCTGTTATGCGGCTCTTTAGGAAAGACAGGCCCAGCAGACGGGGAGGGGGAGTTGCTATTTGTGTTAGGGATAGGCTAGAGAGTATGGAACTCTGTCTGGGGACAGGTGAGCAGTCGACAGAGAGTTTGTGGGTCAGGGTTAAAGGGAGAACAGCAATGGGAGACATTATTGTCGGGATCTGTTACAGACCTCCTGATCAAGAGGACTCTGTGGATGAAGCACTCTATAGACAGATAGGATTGGCCTCTCGCTCACAGGCCCTTGTTCTCATGGGGGACTTCAACCACCCTGATATCTGTTGGAGGGATGGTACGGCCAGGCACAAGCAATCCAGGAAGTTCCTCGATTGCGTGGAAGACAACTTCCTTCTGCAAGTAATAGAGGAGCCGACAAGGAGAGGTGCCATGCTTGACCTCATCCTCACCAACAGGGAAGGGCTGGTTGGGAATGTAACGCTCCAGGGCAGCCTTGATTGCAGCGATCATGAGATGGTTGAGTTTGAGATCCTCAGGACAGTGAGAAGAGCGTGCAGCAAGCTCACCGCCCTGGAATTCAAGAGAGCAGACTTTGGCCTCTTCAGGAACCTGCTCAGTAAGGTTCCATGGGATACAGCCCTAGAGGGCAGGGGGGCCCAAGACTGTTGGTTGATATTCAAGGCTCACCTGCTGCAAGCTCAGGAGCGATGCATCCCAACTAGAAGGAAGTTCAGCAGGAGGGACAGGAGACCTCCTTGGATGGATAGGGAGCTGCTGAGCAAAATTCGAAGGAAAAAAGAGGCTTATAAAAGGTGGAAGCAAGGTCAGGCAGCCTGGGAAGAATACAGGGATGTTGTCTGGGAAGCTAGGGACCAGGTTAGGAAAGCTAAGGCCCACTTAGAATTAAACTTGGCTAGGGATGTTAAGGATAACAGGAAGGGATTTTATAGGTACATTGCCAATAAGAGACAGGTTAGGGACACCATGGGCCCTCTCCAGAAGCTATCGGGAGAACTGGCTACCCTGGATTTGGAGAAGGCTGAGGTTCTTAATGACTTCTTTGCCTCAGTCTTTACAGGCAAATGCTCTGACCACACCACCCAAGTCTTGGAAGGCAGACGCGGGGACAGTGAGGGTGGGGACCCTGGGCCCACTGTGGGGGAGGATCTGGTTCGGGACCACCTTAGGAACCTGAATGTATACAAGTCCATGGGACCGGATGAAATCCATCCACGGGTCCTGGAGGAGCTGGCAAATGAAGCTGCTAAGCCACTGTCCATCATATTTGAAAAATCATGGCAGTCAGGTGAAGTTCCCGATGACTGGAAAAAGGGAAATATAACCCCCATTTTTAAGAAGGGGAAAATGGATGAGCCAGGGAATTACAGACCAGTCAGTCTCACCTCTGTGCCCGGCAAAATCTTGGAGCGGATTCTCCTGGAAGGCATTCTAAGGCACATGAAAACCAACAAGGTGGTTGGTGACACCCAGCATGGCTTCACTAAAGGGAAATCCTGCCTGACCAATCTGGTGACCTTCTATGAAGGGGCTACGGAACTGATGGACAGGGGCAGAGCAGTTGATGTCATCTACCTGGACTTGTGTAAAGCCTTTGACACTGTCTCACATGACATCCTTCCCTCTAAGTTGGAGAGACATCAATTTGATAGGTGGACCACTCGGTGGATAAAGAACTGGCTGGATGGCCGCAAGAAAAGAGTAGTGCTCAATGGCTCAATGCCCAGCTGGAGACCAGTAACGAGTGGTGTCCCCCAGGGATCGGTGTTGGGACCGGTCTTGTTCAACATCTTTGTGGGTGACATGGACAGTGGGATTGAGGGCGCCCTCAGCAAGTTTGCCGATGACACCAAGCTGTGTGGTTCGGTTGATACATTGGAGGGAAGGAATGCCATCCAGAGGGACCTTGACACGCTTGTGAGGTGGGCTGATGCCAACCTAATGAAATTTAACCATGCTAAATGCAAAGTCCTCCACCTGGGTCGGAGCAATGCCAGGCACAGCTACAGATTGGGCGGGGAGGAGATTCAGAGCAGCCCTGCGGAGAAGGACTTGGGGGTGTGGTTGATGAAAAAATGAACATGAGCCGGCAGTGTGCGCTTGCAGCCCAGAAAGCCAACCGTATTCTGGGCTGCATCAAAAGGAGCGTGACCAGCAGGTTGACGGAGGTGCTCCTGCCCCTTTACTCTGCTCTCCTGAGACCTCACTTGGAGTACTGTGTGCAGTTCTGGTGTCCTCAACATAAAAAGGACATGGAAGTGTTAGAACAAGTGCAGAGGAGGGCCACGAGGATGATCAGGGGACTGCAGCACCTCTCGTATGAAGATAGGCTGAGCAAATTGGGGCTGTTCAGCCTGGAGAAGAGAAGGCTGCATGGAGACCTCATAGCAGCCTTCCAATACCTGAAGGGGGCCTATAGGGATGCTGGGGAGGGACTCTTCATTAGGGACTGCGGTGAGAGGACAAGGGGTAATGGGTTTAAACTTAAACAGGGGAAGTTTAGATTGGATCTGAGGAAGAAGTTCTTTACTGTGAGGGTGGTGAGGCCCTGGAATGGGTTGCCCAGGGAGGTTGTGAATGCTTCATCCCTGGTGGCGTTCAAGGTGGGGTTGGACATAGCCTTGGATGGCATGGTTTAGTGGGAGGTGTCCCTGCCCATGACAGGGGGGTTGGAACTCGATGATCTTGAGGTCCTTTCCAACCCTTACTATTCTATGATTCTATGATTCTATGTGATCAGACTAAACTAACCAAAGGATCCCTATCTCTCTTTAAAACCTATCAATATCATTAGTTTAATGGTCCACTAGGGCTTTATAGCATATGGGAGGAAAATAGCAAGGATTTTGCCTTCCCTACTACTGGCTAACTTCAGATTAGAAATACTTCGGGAAAGAACAAGGCTTACATAAAAGTACCTTTGTAAGTAATCCAGCACCCTTAAGCACAAGATCCCCACAGTGTATTATTCATTAGCATGTTGTCTAGCTAATCCTAGGTATGCCAACAGTTCAGCTTCCAAGCACTTCCCCATAGGGATCTTTCAGGATAACATGACACCACTGAAAAAGTTTTCTTCATCACATTATAGGACAGATCTAAGTTATCACAGTGTGTGTTCTGATACACAGTCTGATGATATTCTTTCAGTTCCACAACTCTGCCTCCAATTATTATCCATCAGAAAAAACCTTACGAAGCTACACATGGGGGCAGGGGGAACAGTTTGAGAATTCTTCATGTTCTTAAATCTACATTTAAACTTACATTTAGAGGATGGAAAATTCAGGTAAATTAGCCATCTCTTGTGTTTTCCACAACTACGACTTTGGATTCCAGATAAAAAAAAAAAAAATGATAACTAGATGTGTGGTAACTAGATGTGTAGGATAAGTACAGAGACACTTGGAATTCCTGTCATAAACTCAAATTAAACTGACATGAGAGGTTTCATTATATTTGTATGCTTGAAAAAATAGCTAATAGAAACCATTTTTTAATTTGCCTATAGGAGCTTTTTTAAAAAAGTTTCATCCTTTACGTAGGCTTTACTAAGTAAGGTAGGTTATAGTCTAGAAAGGATATTTCCAAGGATGTGTGGTAACATAAACCAATCACTTATCCATCAATACCCATGCAAGACAGTTAACTATTGTGAAAAAAGAGGCCTCTCATTGAGCACGTCATTCCTCCTTGTTTCAATTAGAAGCCTAGCAGAAGATAAGTCAAACACTGGAAGCATTTCCAAAGTGGCTCCAACATGTATAAATTTTCCTTGACTTCCTCTGGAGCAAGGACTTGGGGGTGTTGGTCGATGAAAAAATGAACATGAGCCGGCAGTGTCCGCTTGCAGCCCAGAAGGCCAACCGTATCCTGGGCTGCATCAAAAGGAGTGTGACCAGCAGGTCGAGGGAGGTGCTCCTGCCCCTCTACTCCGCCCTCCTGAGACCTCACTTGGAGGCTTGTGTGCAGTGCTGGTGTCTCAACATAAAAAGGACATGGAACTGTTGGAACAAGTCCAAAGGAGTGTCACGAGGATGATCAGGGGACTGGAGCACCTCCTGTATGAAGACAGGACGAGAAAGCTGGGGTTGTTCAGCCTGAAGAAGAGAAGGCTGTGTGGAGACCTCATAGCAGCCTTCCAGTATCTGAAGGAGGCCTATAGGGATGCTGGGGAGGGACTTCATTAGGGATTGTAGTGAGAGGACAAGGGGTAACAGATTCAAACTTAAACAGGGGAAGTTTAGATTGGATATGAGGAAGAAATTCTTTACTGTAAGGATGGCGAGGCACTGGAATGGGTTGCCCGGGGAAGTTGTGAATGCTCCATCGCTGGCAGTGTTCAAGGCCAGGTTGGACAGAGCCTTGGGTTACATGGTTTAGTGTGAGGTGTCCCTGCCTATGGCAGGGGGGCTGGAACTAGATGATCTTAAGGTCCTTTCCAACCCTAACTATTCTATGATTCTATGATTCTATCATAAGGAACTGGTACAAACTCCTGGCCCAGAGTCAGCTAATACTGTGTAAACACATCTTCATCCTTCAATACCTGCCATCACTTCTCAGATAAGACACATAGTAGGTGATAACAGCTGAGGTATTTATCAGAAAGGGTTGAGCTCTTTCTTGGTCAGCCCCCTAACAAGCAAATATTGATAGGGAACTGAATTTTCTTCACTAGCTCATCTATTTCTATAAAGAACAGTACCTTCTGGTGATTTTTAACATTCTCAGGCAATCACTAAGTGGAGTGATTAGAAACATTTTATGTATCATGAATCACTGGTTGAAACATAAAGCGGGTCTAGGTGATGCTGCCCTCTCTAGCACATGCTAGTAAATTAAAACATACAACCAAAACAACAAACAAAACCCGACTTGCTAAAATATGTAGCACACACTCTTTTGGTATGAAAGAAATTATAGATGAAATTATATTTATAGAAATTATATTTATATAAACTGATGCGTAAATGAGAGACACCTGGATAACATAGGGATAGGTGTGATACAAAAATTTAAACTGCCTAGTATTTTAATCCCTCTCTTCCAGTATTTGAGAAATATCAATCTTCCCCCTCAGAAATATCAGTCATATTAACGGATGAACCTTCTTTTATGAGACTGCTGAAGTAAAAGTACAAAACACAGCACAGACATTGGTTTTAGATCTTTCCATGGAAGGGGGAGGAAATCATCTTTTGAATAAATAACTTTAGATTAAAGGAAAAACCATGTAATATGACAAACTTCAAGAAAGAAAAAAGGATAACCTAAATCTTCCTTTCAAAAAAAATAAAGTGTTATGCATTCTGTGTCTATTTTCTGATATAGGAAAAAAAAAAACACTAAAAAATGCTTGTCAGACAAGACAAGCCTGTCATGGATACACTGATTTCAACAGAACATTCACCAAGAAAATTTTACTTTGCAGTCCAGATGAATTTCCGGTCAAAGGCAACAGGAGAGGAGAGCCTCCTTTCCAAATGGGAACACTGACAAATCCAGGGGTTGTTAGGCTGAGAGGGAAAATTTTTTGTCTCATTTACTTGTCTTTATGTACCATCCTTTGCAGTAAGTTTACAGCTGGGCAGTTTTGTTTTTTTTTTGTTTGGTTTGGGCTTTTTTTTTTTTTTCCAATTGAAATGGCCAGTCATGCAACAATATTAAAATATCTCAATGAAGGTACAGTGGTTTTGGAGAGTAAACAGAATCCTTGTAGGGCAAATAAAAAAGGACAGCAAAGTGGCAAGATTTGTAGTAAAGAGATTTGCTCTGCTCTGCCTATCAAGAAAATTCAAATAGTAGGAGTTTGAAAACTTTTCCCTCCTGGAACTAGAAAACACCAATAAAACCAAAATCAGCCTCACACAGAGAACAAGGATATGGTGGAAATTAGCGCACCATGACCTAAGCCAGAAAGAAGGTAGAACAATATTTTGAGAAGCAGATCTTCTTTTCCAACTAAGAACACGCTACTCTATACCCCAAAGCATTGAAAATTGAGACTGACTAGAACAACTTGTCTGCCCTCTACGAGCTGCACTTCCCCTGACCTGATTGCCTTCTTGTCTAACACAGCCTGCATCTCAGCAGAGAGCTTCTAGCTACTGCCAACCTCAACTGCCCTTCATGAATCTTTCTTTCCTTTCCCTCTGAGTTCTCTCTCTTACATGTGCTTCCTCACTGTGAGAGGTGACTCTGAAAAGCTTAGCCTGGGAACGGCACTGTAACAAGGTTTGTGGGTTTTGTTCCTGTCCCCCACCACCCTTCTCCTCCCCACCCCATTTGCCAAAGCTAATCAGTGTTGAGCAAGCATACACTTAATAGGTTATTGGTGGGTGCCTGAATACTGGGATTTCAATGTAATTCATTCTTCAACAGGATCCTACGCTATCAGATCCTTACTTCCCAGACTAAAACTAAGAGGCAAACAACACAGTAAGAAAGGAGCTTTCTCAGAGTGTGTTATAGGTAAATCTTTCCTTCTAAATACTGTACCATCCCCGCAACCATATTTATGTTTTACAGCACAGAATACTCACTCAGCTTTATTTTCAGACTTGCTTGACCCAGGTTTTGCTACCCTCATAAGGAAAATACTACTCTTGATGTTTGTTCTTGATGCCTTATTAACAGAGTGTAGGTCCTGCTGAACAAAATAAATTTAAGATTTTTAGCTGAAATTAATATATTCGGATTGAGAAATATGCATGTGTATACCAAAGACATTTTCCTTATTATATTATTTTTCTTCCCAATATATTTAGTCATAAAACATAGTCTTAACTTCTATGTCATCCACAGCTTCTTCCTTTTTATTTTAAAGCAAAAATAGACAGAGAACTTGGAAAAAATACAGCAGAACAACATTTACTCAGATAATAATTTTCTGCTAAAGTAATTTCCATAAACACTGAGTCGTTAAGTACCCTTGGGCAGTCTCTTGAAGAACCATGCTGCCATCTATTGGTAATCAAAATATACTTCAAATGTTATTGAAGAGCTTAGGAAAGCTATGTTCTATTAAAAACAACTTTCCTGCATTTATAGATCACTCAACACAATAACTCTCTTCTTTCCTTTGCTGCTGAGTACATAATGGACTGAGTAATCTGGATGGAATCATTTGCACAATGTATCAACAGTGAAAGTTTTAGAGCATTTAACACTTGAAGATCACTCAACTTGTGTACATTTATATACATACAGCCAAGCCATAGCTTTTTTCTTATAGATGTGATCACGTACAAATACATTCAGCACTAACACACAACCAAAAGGCCACTGTGGAACAACTGAATGTTCACAGCAATCAGCAAAACAATTATACGCATGCAAGAGTAAACCTTAACAAAAAGGAGGCAAAAACATAAGTTATTGTGGGCCCTCTCCAGAAGCTATCAGGAGAACTGGCTACCCTGGATTTGGAGAAAGCTGAGGTTCTTAATGACGTCTTTGCCTCAGTCTTCACCAGCAAATACTCCGACCACACCACCCAGGTCGTAGAAGGCAGATGCAAGGACAATGAGAATGAAGACCCTAGGCCCACTGTAGGAGAGGATCTGGTTCGAGACCATCTTAAGAACCTGAATGTGCACAAGTCCATGGGACCGGATGAAATCCATCCACGGGTCCTGAAGGAGCTGGCAAATGAAGTTGCTAAGCCACTGTCCATCATATTTGAAAAATCATGGCAGTCAGGTGAAGTTCCCAATGACTGGAAAAAGGGAAATATAACCCCCATTTTCAAGAAGGGGAAAATGGATGAGCCGGGGAACTACAGACCAATTAGCCTCACCTCTGTGCCTGGTAAAATCTTGGAGCAGATTTTCCTGGAAGGCACGCTAAGGCACATGAAAAACAACAAGGTGGTTGGTGACAGCCAGCATGGCTTCACTAAAGGGAAATCCTGCCTGACCAATCTGGTGGCTTTCTATGATGGGGCTACGGAACTGATGGACAGGGGTAGAGCAGTTGATGCCGATTACCTGGACTTGCGCAAAGCGTTCGACACTGCCCCACATGACACCCTTGTCTCTAAATTGGAGAGACATCAATTTGATAGGTGGACAAAGAACTGGCTGGATGGCCACACACAAAGAGTTGTGCTCAATGGCTCAATGTCCAGCTGGAGACCAGTAATGAGTGATGTCCCCCAGGGATCGGTGTTGGGACCGGTCTTGTTCAACATCTTTGTGGGTGACATGGACAGTGGGATTGAGTGTGCCCTCAGCAAGTTTGCCAATGACACCAAGCTGTGTGGTTCGGTTGATACATTGGAGGGAAGGAATGCCATCCAGAGGGATCTTGACACGCTTGTAAAGTGGGCTGATGCCAACCTGATGAAGTTTAACCATGCCAAGTGCAAGGTCCTACACGTAGGTAGGAGCAATCCCAGGCATAGCTACAGATTGGGCAGAGAAGATTCAGAGCAGCCCTGCAGAGAAGGACTTGGGGGTGTTGGTTGATGAGAAAACGAACACGAGCCGGCTTCAATGTGCACTTGCAGCCCAGAAAGCCAAGCGTATCCTGGGCTGCATCAGAAGGAACGTGACCAGCAGGTCGAGGGAGGTGAACCTGCCCCTCTACTCTGCTCTCGTGAGACCTCACTTGGAGTACTGTGTGCAGTTCTGGTGTCCTCAACATAAAAAGGACATGGAACTGTTGGAACAAGTGCAGAGGAGGGCCTCGAGGATGATCAGGGGACTGGAGCACCTCCCGTACAAAGACAGGCTGAGGAAGTTGGGGCTGCTCAGACTGGAGAAGAGAAGACTGCGTGGAGACCACATAGCAGCCCTCCAGTATCTGAAGGGGGCCTATAGGGATGCTGGGGAGGGACTCTTTGTTAGGTACTGTAGTGAGAGGACAAGGAGTAACGGATGCAAACTTAAACAGGGGAAGTTCAGATTGGATTTAAGGAGGACATTCTTTACTGTAAGGGTGGTGAGGCACTGGAATGGGAAGCTGTGAATGCTCCATCGCTTGCGGTGTTCAAGGCTGGGTTGGACAGAGCCTTGGGTGGCATGGTTTAGTGTGAGGTGTCCCTGCCTATGGCAGGGGGGTTGGAACTAGTGTCCTCAACATAAAAAGGACATGGAACTGTTAGAACAAGTGCAGAGGAGGGCCACGAGGATGATCAGGGGACTGCAGCACCTCTCGTATGAAGATAGGCTGAGAAGGTTGGGGCTGTTCAGCCTGGAGAAGAGAAGGCTGCGTGGAGACCTCATAGCAGCCTTCCAATACCTGAAGGGGGCCTATAGGGATGCTGGGGAGGGACTCTTCATTAGGGATCGTAGTGAGAGGACAAGGGGTAATGGGTTTAAACTTAAATAGAGGAAGTTTAGATTGGATCTGAGGAAGAAATTCTTTACTGTAAGGGTGGTGAGGCCCTGGAATGGGTTGCCCAGGGAAGCTGTGAATGCTTCATCCCTGGCGGCGTTCAAGGTGGGGTTGGAGAAAGGCTTGGATGGCATGGTTTAGTGGGAGGTGCCCCTGCCTATGGCAGGGGGGTTGGAACTAGATGATTTTGAGGTCCTTTCCAACCCTAACTCTTTTATGATTCTATAATTCTATGATCTTTAGGTCCTTCCCAATCCTACCTAGCTCATGATTCTACAATTCTATGATTTCCATGGGTTAAGTGCTCACTGAGAAAACTACGTAGATAGGGAGCTCCTAAGTAATCCACCCTTCCACAATAACCCTACAGTGTTCAAGCATTCATCACCACCTATGAATTTCGTGCATTTCAGCGAATTCCTGATTCTGCCTGCCATATTCTTCATGCTACAGATTATCTGATGGATAAAAACACAGCAAGTTATTTGAAATTAGTAATTGCTTAAAAAAAAAAAATAGAGAAGAAATAATTAAGGGCGCTATTTCCTTTACTATTTGTGCAGCAACCCCTGCTTGTCATGTCTTTTTTGGTGTTTGTCTGGTTCGTTGTTTGGTTGGGGTGTTTTTTTTAATCAGACCACATGCATTTTCAAGGAGCAAGAACAGCAGCTGGCAGCAGAGATACCACAACACTTACAAATTGTGGAAGCTACATGCTCGATGTATCAATTAGTTTCTTTCTTATCACCAACAGGTTCTTAAAATCTTATTTTAGGAGACGAATCTCATTTTACCATGCATTATTTCTGAGCAACTGAAAAGCCTGATCATTTGCATTCACGTTTGCTAAAGCTGACACTTCAAAAATATTTTCAAGTTAAAAGATTTTGGTTTGGTTTTAGCAATATCATCTGTTGGGACATGGCCAAAACCACTATTCATCATACAGATAATTAGCTTCTGAATTCCAAACTTGAAACTTTAAAAAGTTGTGTTACTCTATTTGAGTTACATTTCCAATAGGAACAAAATTTGAGTCTTTCTTTTCTCCCTTGTGACACAGACCGCAAGAAATTAATGCTGGATACAGTGGAGACACTAGGACTTTTTACTTGGTGGCAATCCTCCTCTACTAAAACCCACCACTGCCCAAGCATACTCTGCATGGTGGTGTAGAGTGTACTGGCAGTAGTATGTCCATTACTGCCATGGTTAGCCTAAGAGGAAAAGCAGTAACTCTGAATATTTTACTTGGGATTATGAAGTTGTTCTGGTGGGGATGGACTCCACTACTCCACACGGTAGAAATAACGTTCCAGGATCCCCGAATAAGAAGATAGATTCTATTTTGTTTCTGCTGTCATTATAGCTGACAGCCAATGTCATATATAGACATACAAGTTATTTCACTAATGTGAAATAGCTTCTGTGTGCCCAGCTGGTTTAATAAGATCATGCAAGTCTGGATATAATCATCTGAAGAGAAAGGAACATGCAATCACACACACAAAATATAAAAGTGTTTAATGAGATATTGGCAGCATACTTTCTCAACCTTAGGAGACAAAGGTTCTTTAAAGCCATTTTTCACTCTTTGAATGTGCACACTGCAATTTATTATTACAAAGCAAGATAGGGGAATCTTATTTGATACACTTCATTGTATTTTATATTAAAATTCAGGAATTCTAAGCCTTTTTAATGCATAGAAATGTGAAAGAATTTACATCTTCTACTTTAGTAATCAGCCATGTTATTGTCTGTCACCCTTAGCTGAATCTAATGTCAGAAGCAATACCCTTATCAATGAATCATGGGGGACCAAACTAGCAGTTTTTGCTCACGCGAACTACCACTGACTCCAATGTTTAGAAATTACTGTGCACTAATATGCAAAACCACACAAAGATATAAGGCCTTTGCCAAAATTAAGCCTAAGAAACATGCATACTTTTTCTTATCTAATATGCATGGTAACAATAACACTATTTTTAAACACACTTAAGATATTAAACCCTTTGTTATCTACATTAAACGGATCTTTGCTTGAATCAAATTGGGTCTCTGCTTTTATACTGACTTTCTAATTCCATTTAAGTACTTTCTTCAATGAGCTTTCTATTCTGGGACTTTTCTTTTATGAGACACTAATTGATACCATAACAGTATTTGGCACAGTGTAGCATAATTTCTCCTAGAAAGTTCATTTGAAAGAGAAAAATAACTAGTGTAAGTTACTGCAGATTGGAACTGAAGGCTATTGGTACAGTAGCACCTGAAAAACATAAATAATAACTTTCGATACTGTGTCTCATTTTAGAAAGGAGTATAAATCTTCCATCACTGATACTATTTAATTTTTTAAGGTAACAATTTGCCTGCATCTAAAAAATGAAGACAAATGCTGGCAACAGAAATGACAGAAACATGCAACACACAGAAATCACCAAGTAAAAAGAGATAAGAAGGCCAAGACACAGGCCAAGACCCATAGAAGATGAAATGTTGGTCACCGTTACTAATGTCAGCATGCTACTTTTTTAGAGAGGTCAAGCTATATTTTAGTCCCAAAAAATCTTTTAGTAGAAGAGATCAAATGGGCATATTTTCAAAGCAATATTGGTGGAGGATTCAGGCAGGCCATGGAGCTTTGAAGATGATCCTAACTCACAGATTCTAATATACTGTTTATTTTCTTTTTTCCCAAGTCTGAGACTTTCTTCCCCCTGTCATCCCAACCAGCTCTTTGTTTGGATTCTCCTCCTTTACATTTTCTCCCTTCCATGAATTTGGAGTTAACTCATCTCCCTGTTGCCTCTTTTCTCTCTGTTTAATCTACCCATTGGCAGCTGTGCCGTACTTCCCAAACTGTGTTGTTCAGCATTTAAGAGCACTTCCAGATTAATGCTTCAAACAGGAGGGTCCAACAGCTGGATCCAAAAGGAAATCCCCCTGAGAAGGTCAAGTATTTCAGAACTAGTTTATCTCTAGTGACTTCCCTATACACAGCATGGTGGCTTCAGCTGGCTGTCACAGTGCAGGTTGCTAGCACAGGCTCTGAGCACCATTACGACAATGGAACACAACAGAGTATTGTTTCCCATTACAGAAAAAAGAATACATTTCAGTGATATTTTGGCAACTCCATAAAGCAAGCAGCATAAATTCCCACTACTCAGTCTTTCAGCTTAGCTGGCTATCTCATTAGGACTGAGCTTTTCATTAAAGCTTCCCTTTTTATCCATTCATATCATGTGGAATGTTGATTCATGCTACTTTTTACATTTTTTAAAAAGTTTTTTCTGGAGTTAATAATCACTCTTAGTGGTCAAACACAATGAAAGCATCAAAATTAGATTCTCTATAAAGCTTTCTAAGTATAGATATACTAGGTTTGAAAGCTGCATCTAAAACACCTGACAGGATGGCAAGGCATCCACTGTCCTAAATCATGGTCCCTCAGTTCAGGAAGTTGCTTCCCTCCATGACCATTTTGGGAGAGACGATGACCCTCTCCACACTTCGAAAAATTACATTTCCTCCAGCAGAAACCAAGGCGAAGGGATGAACAGAGGGAAGAAGAATTTAAATCAAGCACCAATGTATATTTTAAAACGCTTTTTAATCAAACTAATTTCAGTGGAAAATGGGGCTTTGCATAAATCTTTGGTGAATCTCCCACCCAAATACTGCAGCATGTTGTCCATTCATAAAGAAGTGGGTAAACTGAAGCTTTCATGGGAATTTTAATTCAAATGTTTAATACTGCACTTTATACTGTAGGCTAGACTACTCAGCAAGGTAACAATATATTTTTTTCCACTTCCTGCAACAGGCAAAGTATATTATGGTTAAACTATGCAATTAATTTATTACTGCAATCACATTTTACTTCAAAAGCAGGGTACTTAATGCAATTCAATTTATTTTTGCACTCAAAGGAGTGTTGGACTATTTCCAGTCACAGAGCCCAAACATACTGGCCACTTGCAACGGGGAGCTTTTTCAAGGGCTGGTGGGTGGAAGAGAGTGACTGCCTGCCATGACCTACAATGACTACTAACTGTGACTATTAACTGTGACTATTAACTGCTCATGCTTCATCCATGGGTGTTTTTAATTTAACATACCAATGCTTTCTGTTTTAAACTCCGCACCATAAGTCAGAGCACTGCTTTATCAGCGTCTGAGCTGACAGGATCGTATTTTAATCAGCAAGAACAATCTCTAGGCTGCTCAGTCCTTTATCTTTCTTCTGAGATGCTACGACTAAACAAAGGTACAATTTCTATTTTAATCTGAACATGTCCACTGACAGTTTCAGATTTTTCCACCTTCTTTGCTAGCAGCTGGACCTGCTATTCCCTGTTTACCTTCCACAGGAAAGGTGGAACCTCTACCAGATCTGCAAGGGCTGAGGAACTACATCCCACTGGACCTTCCTTTTCATCTCCGCTGTTCCTCTTCGTGAACTAGGAACTGGCAAAATCTTTTAAAATAGTTACATACAGAAGCACTTTTGAAACGCCCTACAATTGATACGACAGCAGACTAAGGATGCAGAACGATTTCTGAGAAAACATTCCATCACTTCAGCAACAATTCCTGCTATCTGTTTTAACCATCTGTTGACAGCACAGACACAACATAAATCCATTTGTTTAGCTGACTCGAGGCGTTCAGTCTCCTTTAGAACAACTGTGGATTGGTTTGTTTCTTCTTTTTCCCTAACTAACTTCTCCCTTTCTTGCATTCTTTTACCTTAAGATGGTGCTCTGTTGCATCACCAGAATGATAACATGTAGTAATGTTCATGGCAGGTAGCCAAGAATCTCTGGTAATTTAAACCACTTTAAAACAAGAATGGTAAGAAATCAGGCTCTGTAAAATACCAAATCCCAGTTTTATTACAGGATGAAGTCAATCTTCAATCACATT
Source organism: Amazona ochrocephala (assembly GCA_039720435.1). Lineage (NCBI taxonomy): Eukaryota > Metazoa > Chordata > Aves > Psittaciformes > Psittacidae > Amazona > Amazona ochrocephala. Next base: position 74,094,788 of record CM077879.1, read on the forward strand.
TTAATTTCTGAGTACTCAGAAATTTCTACATATTTAGAACAATGTCTATTTTTCCAATCATCAGGCATCAGACAGATACAGAGAGGCAAGCAAACAGGTTAGGTGATATCTAGAGTAAAGTTGGATACATAATTCCTTCTTAAAATTGGTGCTTGATCAACTCAGAAGCTTCATTTCATCTTTTCAGGGAACTGAACAACAGAAATGTAATTTCAACATTAAGTTGACTCAAAATTTTTGAAGTCAATCTTAACAAAGAAAACTTCAGAGGAAAAATAATGTCATGTATCATCTTAAATGCCTCAGAATACCTGAACTTTCAGGAGAGAGGAACAAAGAATTATTTTGCATATGAAACTGAAAAGCAAATACTTGGTTAACTTAAAATTTTTATTTTACTGTCCATCATATTTGAAAAATCATGGCAGTCCGGTGAAGTTCCCAACGACTGGAAAAAGGGAAATATAACCCCCATTTTCAAGAAGGGGAAAATGGATGAGCCGGGGAACTACAGACCAATTAGCCTCACCTCTGTGCCTGGCAAAATCTTGGAGCAGATTCTCCTGGAAGGCATGCTGAGGCACATGAAAAACAACAAGGTGGTTGGTGACAGCCAGCATGGCTTCACTAAAGGGAAATCCTGCCTGACCAATTCAGGGGCCTTCTATGATGGGGCTACGGAACTGATGGACAGGGGCAGAGCAGTTGATGTCATCTACCTGGACTTGTGCAAGGCGTTTGACACTGTCCCACATGACATCCTTCTCTCTAAGTTGGAGAGACATCAATTTGATAGGTGGACCACTCGGTGGATAAAGAACTGGCTGGATGGCCGCAAGAAAAGAGTAGTGCTCAATGGCTCAATGTCCAGCTGGAGACCAGTAACGAGTGGTGTCCCCCAGGGATCGGTGTTGGGACCGGTCTTGTTCAACATCTTTGTGGGTGACATGGACAGTGGGATTGAGTGCGCCCTCAGCAAGTTTACCAATGACACCAAGCTGCGTGGTTCGGTTGATACATTGGAGGGAAGGAATGCCATCCAGAGGGACTTTGACACGCTTGCAAAGTGGGCTGATGCCAACCTGGTGAAGTTTAACCATGCCAAGTGCAAGGTCCTACACGCGGGTCGGAGCAATGCCAGGCACAGCTACAGGTTGGGCAGGGAAGAGATTCAGAGCAGCCCTGCAGAGAAGGACTTGGGGGTATTGGTCGATGAGAAAATGAACATGAGCCAGCTTTGATGTGCACTTGCAGCCCAGAAAGCCAAGTGTATCCTGGGCTGCATCAAAAGGAGCATGACCAGCAGTTCCAAGGAGGTGATCCTGCCCCTCTACTCTGCTCTTGTGAGACCTCACTTGGAATATTGTGTGTAGTTCTGGTGTCTTCAACATAAAAAGGACATGGAAGTGTTAGAACAAGCACAGAGGAGGGCCACAAGGACAACCGGGGCTGAAGCACCTCCCGTATGAAGATAGGATGAGAAAGTTGGGGCTGTTCAGCCTGCAGAAGAGAAGGCTGCGTGGAGACCTCATAACACCCTTCCAGTATCTGAAGGGTGCCTATAGGGATGCTGGGGAGGGACTCTTCATTAGGGATTGTAGTGAGAGGACAAGGGGTAATGGGTTCAAACTTAAACAGGGGAAGTTTAGATTGGAGAGGAAGAAATTCTTTACTGTAAGGGTGGTGAGGCCCTGGAACAGGTTGCCCAGGGAAGTTCTGAATGCTCCATCGCTGGCAATGTTCAAGGCTGGGTTGGACAGAGCCTTGGGCGGCATGGTTTAGTGTGAGGTATCCCTGCCCATGGCAAGGAGGTTGGAACTAGATGATCTTGAGGTCCTTTCCAATCCTAACTATTCTATGATTCAGGAAAAAAATCATATTACTTAGTTCCAATGGGAAAGTACAAATCGATATCAGTTCACAAACACATAGACCAGAACTTGAGAGCTAAGGGGCCACGGGATATGAAGAATTGAAAAAAGCCTAACTACTGTATGAGATCATGAGCTATTTCGATAACATCAGCTATGTTTCTCAAGTTTGTCTTTTGTTTTGTTTTGTTTTCTTTTTAATTTAACTCGTTAATAATTGAAGGAGATTTACAGACAAATACTTGACTGTGGATCAAATATCAAGAGTTCATTCAATACATCTCTGCAAATAACAAACAATATTTGTCTAACATCCAAACCACTATTATCTATTTATATAGCTGCATCCAAAATGTTAACTATAATAGCAGTATAAGTTCTGAAGTGAACTTGCATAATTAAGTTCATTTCTTTCACATAAATGTTTTCCAAAACAAACTTGAAGAATCCTCTCACCATGAAGGTATATAATAATACATGATATGTCATTTGCATTTAGCTTTAAATATTGTATTTTATAGTACACATGGTAAAGAAGGCCTTCTAAAGCAAACACATTTACTATCGCGGAAGTCATGCATCTAGGGGAAAAAAAATTAAGGATGTACTGCAGCAAAGAGGCTCACGTACAAACAATGGAGCAGAAAGGTCATTTTATCTCTAAATAGAGTATCACTGAAATCAATGCTGGAATACAGTACCTGTTTCTGATACTCTGAAAAGAATATTGAAAATTTGAAGGTGTTAAAAAATAAAGGAAGAAGAAAGGAACCTCAAAATATTTTTCAAGGATTGGACAAAATGTCTTAAAGTGAGAGCATGAAATAGCTCAATCTGTTTAGCTTATCAAAACGAAAACTGAGCAGTAACTTAATTAGTGTGTAAGAACATTCACAAGGAAAGAGCATCGGGTACTAAAGTGTTCTTCAAATGAAGCAGAGAAATACCCAGCATTAAGAAAGGGCTTGACATTAAATCCAGACAAATTCAAATTAAGAATAAGTCATAAATATTTAACAGTGATGGTGATTAACTACTGGTACTGCTGAAGCCACTGCCCTTTCTCTCAGTGCTTTCAAATTAAGCCTGGGTATCTTTTTGACAATAAACTTTTGTCAGACTGGTCACTGGTCTCCTAGTGAGGCTGCTGGGGTGAAATCTTACAGATTATGGAATAAGAGGGGACAAACTGAACCTGCTTGCCTTAAGATCTATAAAACATACCAGCATTCATCCCCCCAGCTCCCTGAAGGTGTTAATATAACTTTCTCAAAGCACCTAGTGGAACATGTTCATTTCTCTCTCTCAAAAAAAAAAAAAAAAAAAAAAAAAAAAAAAAATTCAATTTCCCACTTCTGCCAGAGGACTGTATGAAACTCTCGCCAGTCCAACAGTTTACACCAGCACAAGGGTCAGCCCACCCTTAAAAAATGGATTTGGAATCACATGGGGGGAGATAAAGGGGGAGGAGGGCAGGGAATGAAAATAAATAAGGACTGAATTTGTCCCCCTCACTGTTTCCACATTTTGTAATTAACAAAACTGTTCTAAAACGTGCTTTTAAATGGATGTCAATGACATCAAGAACCAGAGCGCAAATCACAAGAGATACTTTGACTAACACTGCCAGACTCTTTTATAATATTAAAGGAAACTGAAGTGAGCAAAACAGGTTTACACATGATTACTCAAACCTCTTTCCATTCCACATGGCTCCAAACCACCACAGCAGCAGCTAAGAGAGTCACACGTGGGTATGTGCATGCCTGCATGATCATCCCAAAAAACTACCCCTTAGGCTGAGAATGATGTTACCTGGTGTGGAATATCCCTTTGGTCAACCTGGGCTAGCAGCCCAGGTTGTGTCTCTGCCCAGCTTTTTGCCCACACCATCCTATTCATTGAGGGCAGTGGGCAGAGCAAGAAGAAGAGAAAGCCTTGGTGCTGTGCAAGAACTGCTCAGCAACAGCCAGAACATTGTTTGAGAATCTGAAACACAGCACCATATGGGCTGCTGTGAAGAAAATGAACTCGGTCTCAGACAGATCCAGTACACAGGCGCATTTAGCCTTCAGCAGACAGAGCTGGAAATTACCACTCCAGCTCTTCAAGGCTCACCAAAAGACAACTGAACTCAACTGAAAACAAGAAATAGGCCAGAACTGTAATGTAAGTTATAAAGTAACGGAAAATAGTTCTATATCCAGAAGAAAATATTTATCTTGACCTTCCCAGTAACAAATCAGTCACTACTCTTGCTCTGCAATAGCTGTGAGATGAAAGAATGTACAGAAAGGAAGATGAAAGTAACTAAAATTCCACACATTTTTCATCACTGTCATCTCTACACACAGCCACTCTATCAGCAAACTCTGGTTTTCTCCCACTGGAAACAGAGCATGAAATTTTACTGTCCCTCATACTCCTGAAAGGCAACATACGGCAGGTTATGATACAAACTCACATGGCCAAAATACTGGCTACTGCTGTTAATCAGATCTGGGACTATGAATGCTATTCTTCCATAGTAAGAATAAAGACTCCCTGCACAGGACAGGAACATCCTTCTTGTCTATCCTATGTCTCTTTTGCAGATGGAGAAAGGACTTTACCTCCTCTGTCTGTCAATCTGATTCTTTTCAGAAGCATTAAAATTCACTTTCAAGTCTGAATAATAAGGATTGCTGACCCTTCCACACTGATAAAAATGAATAAATGTCAGTCAGACACCAGTTAAGTCACACAGGTAAACTTTTTTCCTAACCACACCGCCCAGATTTATTCTTTACACTAATCAAAATTCAAACAGAACAAAAATCAAATGTCACCCCGCCACACTAACATCTATCAACCGCAATGATTACATCTATATCAATCATTTGATATAATAGGAGTGAAGTCATTATAACAGAATGTTGTCAAAAGATCTGGAATTGTTCTTCTATTTAGTATTCCATCATATAACATCCACAAGATTATTTCAAAGGCAGCAGTGCCTGCTTTGAAAATAGAAGACAGCTTGCTTCAGCATTTTCCTGGCAGCAGACCGTTATTCAATGACGGCATTCTCTATGAAGAAGTAACATTACTGATTTGAGCTTTATAAAAGGGGAAGGCACTGTATTTTCCGTTCCACCTCTTTTTAAACTAGAAGAAAATTAAACAATTACATTACTTTCACATACACAATCTGCAACTTACCTGAAAAGAACCTTATCATTCAGCAGCAGTGTTGGTAAGATCACACAGTTCAGTAAGTTCATTCTAGGGTCTTTTTTACTTTCTAAGTCCCACTGACTTTGTCTCCTCCTGTGTCTAATTTTGCCTGAAAAACCTCAATACGCCATTCCCAAGTACTGGTTTTTAGAAAAGGGTAGTGCTACCTGAGGGTTACATACAATAGCACACACTAGTATTTCAAAATGTGAAGTTCACTTACTGCATTAGAATTGTCTTCTCGGTTTACAGATTGGAATGAAGTCTGATTATGCTTTGTGGTGCCAAAAGACTGTTAAAAATTCTGCATACAGACTGTGTATGTTTCATTCCGCACTGCAGATAGGCAGTTAGAAGCAAAAACCACAGCAGAGAAAAAGAGAGTACAGACAGTACAGAAAGTATCCCCTTTCTGGACATCATGGGCAATTTCGTCACTGCCACTTTAATCAGAGACATTACATAGAGCGACCTTTCTATGCATGAGTCACCTCAGCAAGCATGAAAATCCTTAACCACTGCTAAAATTATGCTATCTTTACACGGGAGGTATTGCGTGAAAGAATGATAAAGACAACTAGTAAAATGAAAAAGACCATGAAAATCCTTTAGATCCACCACTACAAGGATGAAGACCGTGGAGGCCTTATTCCACTTTACTTGGAAAGCAGACATATAAGAAAAACCATTTAATATTAAAACAAAACTAACAGCGAACATCAGATGTGCGATACTGCTTGGACTTTGTCAGTCTAATGAAGTTCTTTTGCAAATAATACTGACAATAGTAATAGGTTTACCTAGATGCAGTGGTTTATAAAACCAATTTATACTCACGAGAGTTTGACGGAACTTACATCACCACCTGGCTTCCTCACAGGCCATTTGTACCTTGACCCTCACTGGCCACTGCTCATTTATTCATGACACGAGTCACTCATGACTGAATCACTAAAAACCAGGATTTTATATTAACATGCAAACTTCCAGGAGGCTGAAAACAGCCTTTGTTAGTAAGTCAGATTTGTTAACATCTTCTCAAAGCTGAGCTGTAAGAACTGCATCTCCATTTACATCATTTGCTATTTTTGCTTCCAGACAGATATCTCTGTCTAGTCAACTACTTAACCTGGATGTGAATGCACCCTTAGAGCCACTTTAACTAACTACAACAAAGCAACAAACTTGCCTGCATCACCCTTATCTAACAAATAATTACTTAGACAATCCTTACAGATCACACAATTGTAAATACATTAGTTCTAATAAATACATTTTTTCAGGCATAATACTTTAAAAGCATACAAATATTTATAAAAGCATACAAATAATGTTTAACATGCACACATGTTTAGCTGGCTTGCAAATCAATGACAATTCCTTTAATTAGTATAAATTCAGATTTGCAGTAAGTACATTACAGATGTTAACTCTCCTCGGGATTTAAAAAAAAAAAAAATCATCACAGAAAAACCCCACTAATTTAGAATGCAAATAAAACATTTTCTGCCAAAAGCCATGATACTATAAAATAATTGACCATAATTGCCAATATTACCCAATCACGTTTCCATAGCTGTGCTTCCATTAGTGAAGAAGCTACATCTCTGCAAATTCTTTTTACATATTTATTACAACAGTCACATGTTACATGTAAACAGCAATGGTAGTGTTATACATATCCCCACAGAATTATCAAGATTTAGATGGTGAATACTGTATATTTACTTGGCATTTCAGTGAACATTAAGGTTTATAGTTCTGAGGAAAAAATTGACTTTGGCTTTACTTCAGTCAGTACTTATTTCTCCTTTCAATAAACATTGATGTTTGCCTCAAGAGAAATCAATATCCTGTTAATGTACATTACCTGAATAACATTTGGGAATTCCTAAACAAATAAGTCAAATTGAGTGGATCAAACATAGTGGGACCAAGAAAGACCTTACAGGTAGTTTGTTTAAACTTTCAGTCTTAGCAGAACTATCGAAACATGATGGGGAACACCCCTGTTAACTACCCCTGCTTAATCTTCAGCATGCTCTTTGGTACAGCCCACTTCCCAAATGTTTATGTGTAAAGACTTCATCCTCCACCCTTCAATGTTTCCAAAGCTAGCTTCTCCTTGAAACACGCTTTACTTCAAAGATCATGATGCTTGTAGCCAAATATTCTTATGTTTTCCTCATTTAGTCTGTTTTTACCAGCATGTCTTATATTGGTACCTTCAGAAGTTCTTGAAAGAATTCTGTTTACAATACTCAGAATTTTTACTGGAAGTTCATACTACAGGATTTTGGCAGAGCTCCCTTCCCCTGTGACCACAATAATACTATTAAAGTTTACCACGCTTTGCTCATGTGAGGTAGTAAAGCAAAGAAAATCATCAAATTTATAAGGAAAATGAATGACCTTAAACAGTGAAAGTATTTTCAGCTTCCCTCAGATCTCAGCAAAGCTGTCCTTTAATGTGCAAAATTATATGAACAGTTGAATTTATGAAATTTTCTTAACATATTATTAAAAGGCCAACTGTATTGAGAAACCTTAGAAACCTGTCACAGAGGAAGTGATGGCCCTATTAGCCGATAACAAACCTATACAACAAGATATGACAAAAGTTTAGAGACTGCCTTCCATTACCTGCATCCTCTTTCTTCTTGCTTAAAGACACTAGCCACAGTTGCATGGTTGATTATAAATTCAGTAGAGAGAAAAATCCACCACTGTCATGTCACATCAAGTTAGTAATTATCGGTTGCAATAAAAAGCCCTGAATATCTAATAAAATTAAAGACAAATAATTAAAAAAACAAAACAAACAAAACAAAAAAACAACAACAAAAAAAAAACACAACAATCAAACAAACAAAAAAGTCTTATGAAGCTCACTCTGTTACTTTTTCAAAGTGTCCTCACAACTTCATATGCAACGCGATCACCTGCTAGCGACAAACTGGGAATTCCACTCTGAGTTGGGAAAGAAACAGAAATGAAATATTTTTTCTGTTTAAGTTCACAGAGAAACATCTTTTTTTCTGGAGATCTAACTCTCTTCAGACATAAACACCACAGACTTTAGCTACTGTAAGATACTTACACAAGCATGAATATAAGCTGCAGGAAATACTATCAAAAGGTCATATTTTTAAGAGCAAAATTATCATAACCTGAAAGATTTTTTTTTTCTTTCTGTAAAGTATAATTGGAAACAAAATGTATGTATGAGCAAGAGGTACAGCCTCAAACAATTAGTTTCCAACTCATATTAGCTTCCTCAGATATTTTCAAGCAACCCATGCTAACAGAATGAGAGATGGGGAAATAGATTACATACTGGACATCAAAACAGTTCAAAAGCAGTCAGGTGGTCCTCACCACTTTTATGGAAAGAACTTGACTGAAGTTTGAATTTGAATGCTAACCTTGACATCTGTAACAAGCTTTTGCCACTTCAGAGAAAAATTATCAAGTTTGCTGAAGGTTTAATGTTTTCAGCCCACTCCCAGAAGGTGTCTCAGAAAAAGTAATGATAGCGGGCTGCAATATAATGGCATATGTGGCCTCATAAACCAATTTTTAGTAGGTTGGGATCCTGAAGAGAGGAGCCACTGGTATCACTGTATTCTTGTGTTTATTCCTGTCACAAGCAAATTTAAGCAAAAAGCCATGATTTGGAAGAATACATCTCAGAGCTACAGATGAACTCTGGATAAAAGTGTATGCATCACTCATAAGGTATGGGGAGGCAAGAAGATGGCCGCAGCACTGTCTGTGTGCTGTTTTGGTTCTTTGTACAGTGACTGTCAGATTCCCAGGGCTGTCAATCCAGAAGTTGTAAACCTTTTACAAGTCAACCTTTAGCCTAATCTTTCACCTACCAACCTTTCTCAAATACAAAATTCACATTAAGTACATTAGGCATGAAAATAATCCTCTATTCTAATAACCAGAAACTGCCAATTAAATCTGTAATGTATGGACATTTTCCCCTTACTTGCCCTTTTTATGCAAAATAACGTTGTAGGAGGTCACATGCAATACCAACATGTCGATCATTTTAATTATTTCTGGGTGTTTGTCCATACAGCATTAGATTAATATAGTCTCAAAACTGATTTATTCACTGCCTTGTAAATTGCATCTTAATGCATTCACAACTTGTTAGCATTCAAAAACAAAAGATCTAAATTAGAGTTCTTTCCCAGTTAAAATGGCCAGCTTATCTTCGGAAATTATGATGCAGTCAAATATATTTAATATTAATTCCATATTTGCACACATATGTCTTGCAGTATCTTATGAATACTAGTGAAAGCTGACCAAAACTCCTACGAGTGGTAATCTTTTATGCTCTCTGAATACCTATAGCACAATGTAACATTTTTGTGTCCACTGTGAGCTGATCTTTCAACACACTTGTGATTAAAGACAACTTTCTTTTAAAAGGAAGATGTGGGGTTTAGTTCCAGCAGTCAATAGTAATCATAGAATTCTGATCCCCCTCTCCCTGGTGGCATCATCTAATGCGCTGAGGGGCATTTGCACTAGTCAAAAAAGGGAATAAAAAAGCCCCAAACACACAAACCCTTAAAAAAACAGACTGAATAATTAGTAAGTTTATATTACACTGAAGATTAATTATATGCAATTTGCAACCTAACCTCCTGGGAAATGTGTATCATTTTAAAAAAAAAGAAATTTAATAAAAAAATCTATGTATTTCTTTCACATTTGGGGCACACCAAAACTAGTCAAAATCGCAAGTAATTCAGATAAAATTTTGGCTCTTACACCAATTAAATCACTAATAAAGTTTACTATATTTACTATTTAAAGAAATAAAGAGACAGCAAACTACAGAAAAAGCTTTACATTTCTCAACTAAATCAAATTTGTGAAGTTAGCTCAGAAACACAAAGTATGTCTATGACCACGGCAGCTTGTGACTGAAACCATATATTGCCCCATTTGCTATTAAGTAGAAGGTTGGGTATTGAGGTTAAAATTTATTAACAGACCTTACGGGAATCAAAGCTGAAAAATCAGGCACTGAGCTTCCACTTCCACACTAACTGTACTTCAGTTGTACCAAGGAGATACTTGAGCCTCCTCCACAGTATGAATAAGAGAGGGTAGCTGCAGAGAGCACAGACAAGGGGAAATACATCAAAGCCTAAAAATCTATTCCTACAAATAGACTGAATGAATCGGAAAGATTACTTACTCAATTAAAGCATCTCTACAAAAGGCATAACATGACCTCTTCCCTGTTTTCCTTATCTTAAACAAGAATGCTAAACAAAATACATACCAAAAGTCAAATCATACACAACCCTTAGCCCCCCATAGCTGGCTTAAGAGCGTTATTTCATTTTAAAAAAAAAAAAATCATTATTTTCTAGGAGGTGCTGTCTCTGATTGCAGCAGTATTCAGTGACATTCATTAGCTACCCATTGGAAAAATAAAGAATTCTTAAGGAAGGAAGGACATTTCTTACAAATAAATAATAGCTATAACTATTATCAACAAGGCTGAATTCTCCAAAAGCATCAAGTGCGAGCAGCTCATTAGTGCACCTCAATTCTTGGTAAACAGTAAATACATACAGACATCTGTAAACATCTCAAATTCCTCACAAACTACTTTAATGGAAAAATAACTGATTTTTCTGAGGAGATATTTTAAAGAATTTAAAGATTATTTGACCACCTTTGCACAGTACAGAAGCCTAATATAAACAAAAAGCTTTTTTTAAGTGTCCTACAGAATGTGACAAATTGTTTCATGATAAAGCTCTAACACAGCAATTTTTGATCAGTACAGGAAAATAGATATTTCAGTTCTAACATCAAATTCAAAGACTGAAAAAAGATAAACTACCTAACTCCTATTTTATATCCTAAAAATTATTGTGTAGAATGATTTGTCAAAACTGCTGTTAATTTCATTTGTACCTTTGGCTGAAAAACGCAACTTTAGAAACTGGTATCTATCAGAACACTTAAGTTCAGTTCTGATACCCTGGATTCTGTTATGCTTTTGGAGTAAAATTGTTATGCATCATGTCACCAACCAACAAGCCATTAAATTAGTTCATTATATCAGAAATTCGATGTGATATCAGCAAAAGAAAGCTATGTTAAAGAATATTTTCTTGACCTAAAAAAAATTAAAATAAATAAAAAACAAAACAAAACTGGTTGTGAGGGTGTTAAGATTGTTTGGGTTTGGGTTTTCTTAAGAGATTAGAAGGCAATTTTAAACATTAGCTTTTAATTTTTTTAAAGAATAATAATTTTTAACGCATACCAAGTCGGTCAAACTATTACAGACTAATATTTTAATGTGCTACACTGTGTTCCATTGATTTCAGTGGATAAGCCCTTAAAGTTAGCAAATATGATTCAGATAAAACATACAGAATTGTTAGGTAAAACAGTAATTAACCCAGAAGGAATGGCAGGTACAAAGGAAGAGATTCTGGCTAAGCTATGCATATACAAGTATATGGGATCATCCTAAGCTATCAGAGAGATAATGACTTGAGTTGCAAATCAAACTTATACATACAATCATACAATCATACAATCATACAATAGTTAGGGTTGGAAAGGACCTTAAGATCATCCATTTCCAACCCCCCTGCCATGGGCAGGAACACCTCCCACTAAACCATGCCACCCAAGGCTCTGTCCAACCTGGCCTTGAACACCGCCAGCGATGGAGCACTCACAACTTCCCTGGGCAACCCATTCCACGGCCTCACCACCCTTACAGTAAAGAATTTCTTCCTCATATCCAATCTAAACTTCCCCTGTTTAAGTCATACTAATACCACACTTGCATATGAGGTTCCTAGCTCTTGATTCAAGACAAACTGCTTCTGCCCTATTGGTGAGATAACTTTCAAAGAAAAATATTTTTGACTTTTAATTCAGTCAAAAGTCAAAGTCAGTCAGCTATGGCATTTCCTCTAGTTGTGGTTCCATGAATGGATCACGATCAGGTGAAATAAATGTGCTTGAGATACTTGCAATAACAAATGCTTACAAACCAAATAATTTCTCTTAGTCTGTCACTGTTGAACTCATGCAATGACTTAAATTTACTTGGTTTAGGTGAAAAAGCATCAGTGTCAAATCCACTAGAATTTGGGCTGGAAGTTGTACTTTAGGCTTTCATATCTACCAAATCACAATTCTTTTTACTTATTCTTGTCCACTAAATAGCATGTACATAAAAGACAAACAAATATAGGCAACTGCAGTGAAATATTTGTGGCAAACAAACTTTGCTGCATTTCCTATTATTAGCATTATTTTGCTTGTATGTATTAAGTATATTGTTTAATTTCATATTTTATAAAAATAGTCCATTTGCTTTCCCCTGCAGTTTAATTTTAATGCTGTTTACTGACTGTGACAGAAATGTACTTTGCTCACTCAATACACTTTCCCCCATGTTTTAATATCCTACTTTTTACTAAAGCTTATTTTTACATTTTCTTGCAATTTCAGTATTCCAAGCCTCATTTTGCACAAAACATTTTACCAAGTAATTACATTAGTTTGCTCCTTGGCTACTGGCTCTAAAAAAAAAAAAAATTAAAAAAAAAAAATTCAAGATTAATGGTTTTTATTCATTATAGCTCAAAATACTTCACTGTCACACTTAAATACATTTCTAGTCTTTCATGTCTCTATTGGTAAAAAAACCCTACCAGTGGACTGTTGATTGATTTTTATTCACATCTTCAGAAACCATTCTTTCATCGTATGAAGTAATTTTTCTTTTTTTCAGGGGACAATGACAGTGCCTGATACTTCCCAAACAAAATCATCTACCTCTCATAATTTGCACTTGTCTTTCCAGATTATTTAAAAACCTAAATACTTCAGTACGTGCCACAAGACTTGGGTCAACACGCTATCTTCAGATTATACCATCCACATGTGGTAAATATTTCACAAAATTCACCCACTGCTGACCTAATGTTAGACAAGATGTTTTTATTAGAAGTAACTAATGGATTCATCAGGTAACTCACAAAGTGTAAGATCAGCTCCAAAAGCATGGAATTTGGAGCTAACTTAAAATGGTGGCTGGCAGTCACCTAACAACTCAAAAATCTTTCAATAGTTTTATTTAATTGCTCTTCCCTGGCAAATACTGTTGCTTCATTATGAAGAGCCATGATTACACTGCCTAAGGGCTGATGCTCTCCTACAGCATTCTCATGCTATCTTAACCCCTCAGCTTAAGGAATAAAGGGATAGGAAACAAAGTCACAATATCAAGCAATGCTGTAGTTGTGTCTGCATTCTCTGCTCATTACACCTTACCTAAAAACAGTGTGCTGGGAAACAGATACCTCCACCTTCCTTACTTTCTGGTGTGGAATGCCTTATTCATGGTTAAAGCCACATTTTTCTCACCTCATATTACATGGTCAGGTATCCAGTGCTCAAAGTAGGTAAATGTCACATTTTCTGTTTCGCTCGGTAACATATTAAACCTTTGTACTTGTGTACACACACGTCTGTTGGAAACAACTGCCTTCAGAGAGCAGAACTGTGAGGCAGCCACCACCTCTGAAACAGAGGATGACACAGAACAGCAGGCAGAAAGCCCCTTGATACTCCACTCCTGCTAAATCCTGGGCTCAGCAGAGACCAAGATCACTTGTAACTCACATCAGGCAGAGTTAACCTTGAAACTTCAGGTTTTCAAGACAACCTGCTCTCCCCACTGTTTACATACATTGCTCAGTATAGAGGTCCATTCAGACGAGATCTGAGGAAGCTCTTCCCTGTGAGAGTAGTGAGGCCCTGGCAGAGGTTGCCCAGAGAAGCTGTGAATGCCCCACTCTCGGCAGTGTTCAAGGCCAAGTTGGACAGGGCTTGGAGCAACCTGTCTATCGGAAAGCATCCCTGCCAATGGCAGGGGACTGGAACTGGATGAGCTTTAAGGTCCCTTCCAACCCAAACTACTCTGTGATTCTGTGATGTCAACTCCAATAAAGACTTTCAGATGCTGTTGGGTTGGAGGAAATCTTGGAGGAAAAGGATTAATCAGTCTCCCTCATTTTCCTAGGAATTTGTGCAACTGATGTTTCCACATAAGCAAGGGAAGTAATTCTTCAGAAATCACCTAAATTGCACAATTGCCATATCTTGCAAAGCATCAAAGATTTACAGGCTATAACCAGGACTTTTCCCCATGAGGGCCAGCACTAGAACTAAGATTTCTTTGCTATTAGGAATTCTGATACCGTTTTCCATTCAAATCAAAATACTATATAAGGTTATAAAAGAATGTTAGCTAATGCTGTCACCACCAGTAGGACAGAAAACAAAACCAAACCCAACTCTGACTTGGAAAAACATGCCCTAAAAATGCAACAATTTGCTGATGCAGCATGGAAAACAGCAGGCTATGGGAGACTGGTAAAGAACGCTCCTGCAAAGGAAAAGAACAAGCTGAGAAAGAGTACTTACTGCTCTCTTTTCTCTTTGACTTGCTCTCCTTTTTCTGTATTTCTGGAAGTAGTTATACAGAGTGTTTGCACGCCATCACTGTGGTTAACCAGCTTTTCAAATCCTAGGACAGGGCAAATATCCAGGAGGTGGGGCTCCACCACAAAACACAATAAAATCACAGGCGACTGCTTTAGGTTTACACAAGATACCCATAAGTCTGGACAGCAGCATTAGATCTATTTTGTCACTTAACTAAAATTCAATTTTAACAGTAAAAGCTCTCCCATCTGCATTCAACCATACTTACTAAATATTCCCTCTTCCCTCAAAACAAAAAGCAGAAAACAAATGCAAAACCACAAACTATTAACTAGCCAACAGTATAAATAGTAGTTACATTGACTACATTTTCTGCATTTTATTTCAGTGAAGAACATTCTCCTTACTGAGAATGAGGCATTTATAAAAAGCAGTAAATCAATTATTAGCTTAAGTATAACAGAGAAAGATTACCCAGACATTATGTATTTTTCCCAGCCTTCTTGAATATCACAATATGCAATATTTACTAGATTTACCCAGAGCTTTGTGTTAAATTAGGGTTGCATCCTCCCCATACTTGATTGCAGCTTTCAGCTTCCTGCTTAAAAAGATATTCAGTAACTTTCACATTCAAGGGCCCATACTACCTATTAGAAGTCGATTTTAAGATAAATACTGGTAATGAGAGTAGCACAAAGAGGTTAGCTGTATCATTAATCTTGTCAAATACCCTGCACTAACAGTCATGAGTTATCAGACAATGAAATAGCAGGCAGAATAAAATACCAGTTTCAGCTTTACTTGTGGTAATAGATACAAGATTCTCAGCTGGGAATATGAGACAAGACAGAGATAAGAAAAGACTGTATTTTCTCAGGGACTTTTTGAAGTGTGATAGTATTTAGCTAGATAGATGCCATCAAAACCAGTGGTTTAACATAATGTGTGCTCAGTACCTATAAATTAAGTAAACAGGTAGAGTATGCACATAATATTCAGAAACCAACCACCCACAAAACATGAGAGTATTCCAGACATTGTTGTGTTGCAATTACCTTTGCAGAGCTTCAGTACTTTCATTTCAAATCCAGAAATCATAACATACGGAAGCAAATCCACAAAGCATGGATGACTGTATACAGGAGTTTGAAATGGGTAATGAACGCAGGATCAGGTCCCTACATGGCCTGTTAAAGCAAAACACTGTTGAGTCCATCTTGGCCACTACTACTTATGTGTGAAAAATTAGTAAGAAACCTAAGATAACTCATTATTAATCAAATTGACTACTGAGAGCAATTAACATTTTAGTAGAGCACATTTTGCAGGTATCATGGCTGCCCGTATTTCTTAAGACTTCAAGATGTGATGTGTTTCGATTCAATTTAAAATTATTTTATCAAGTATTCCATACTTCATTACAAAATGCTATTTGCTTCTTCCTGGTGTTTTTTTTCTTTTTCTTAACATCCATTGCCTTCATAAAGCACATCAGTAATACCAAGATACTACCTCTTTTGTCCAGTGCTTGCTGGTGCAGTGGTACAACACATATTCTACACTATTGCACTCATGCTCTCTGTCACATGATGAGAAATAAATTTTTGGTTTCTTTTTTAAAAAAGGTAGGTAAATGAGGTCAATAAAAGGGATACCTGGTAGAATAAGCAGATCAGAACTTTCAGGTACAGTTACTCCACTAATAGAAAATAGGAAACATTCATTCGAAGCTTCTGTGTTGAGGAAATAATTCACTTTGCATTCCACTTTGACAAGCAATGCACGCACAAACTATTCTTTTCATTAACCAAATTAACTTTCTTAACATTTCTGAAACATGCACAGAAGGTACCATTCTGCAGAGCCTATTCAGGACGTATTCTATTTTCACTAGAAAAATGTGAATGAGCAAGACCTGTAGTAAGAATTTATCCAGACTTAAACCTGATCCCCATCTTTTAGTTCAACTACATTTGCTCACTAATATTGAGGTTTATTAGTTTCTCTCCTATGTCCAGCTAAACACTGTTAACAAAAGCGCTGTGTTCTAACACTGATATTAATGCGACAGTGTACAAAAGCTAAGGTCTGATATTCCCAGACTGCTCTGAGCCCTGGAGGTTTAATGTTAGGGGGTTTTCCCACTAATTTTCCTCTAAGACTATTTACTTGTTCTTAAACATGAGCTTTGTTTCTAACAGGGAAGTAAGGAGGCAGATCTTGACCCTGCATTCCTCGAAGGTAAGAAGGGAAGAAAGCAAACAGAGAAACAAGAAAGCAGAATACTAAGATCCAGCTGTGCCAGTGCAACAAACAAAACAATGCCAATTCCAAACACAGAAAGGTTGTGCCCCCTACAGAGATGTTAAAGATAATAAACAAAACCACCATAATCTATTCTAATAGAACACAGAACACCCCTAAAAACATCTACTCTGTACAATGGTTAACTACTTCAAGTAGCCTCTAATGTAACTCTTAACAGTCACATGATGAATTGCAATGACTAAGATCCTTGAAATATTATAAAACCATTTAGAACTGTGGTGGGTTGGCCCCAGCGGGATGCCAGGTGCCCCCAAAAGCCACTCTGTCACTTCCCTCCTCAGCTGGATAGCGGAGAGAAAAATAAAACCAAAGGCACATAGGTTGAGATGAGGACAGGCAGAGATCACTCACCAATTGCCATCATAAATAAAACAGACTGGACTTGGGGAAATGAGCTTAATTTCTTACCAATCAAATCCAAACTGGGTGATGAGAAATAAAAAAATTAAAAGTCCTTCCCCACACCCAGGCTTAACTTTACTCCTCCACCTCCTCCCCCACAGCAGAACAGGGGGACAGTGAACGGGGCTTGTGGTCAGTCAGTTTATCACATATTGTTCTCCTCTGCTCCTTCCTCCTCAGGGAGGACTCCTCACACTCTTCCGCTCCAGTGTGGGCTCCTCCCTGCGCAGGCTTACAGGTCCTGCCAGGAGCCTGCTCCAGCACAGGCTTCTCACAGGGTCACAGCCTCCTTCAGGCATCCCCCTGCATGGGGTCCTGCTCCGGCTGCAAGTGAGTATCTGCTCCACCATGGACCTCCATTGGCTGCAGGGGACAGCCTGCCTCACCAGGGTCTGCACCATGGAATTTCTGTTCCAGCGCCCTTGAGCACCTCCTCCCCTCCTTCTGCACTGACCTTGGTGTCTCCAGGCTGTTCCTGTCACATATTCTTAACTCCTCTCCCCAGATGCAACTAGTCAGGTTTTCTTCCCACCCCTGCTTAAATACATTATCCCAGAGGCACTACCACTGTTACTGATGGCCAGTGGTGGGTCTGTCTTGAAGTCGGCTGGCACTCCCTTCATTGGACACAGGGGAATCTTCTAGCAGCTTCTCACAGAAGCCACATCGATAGCCCCCGCTGCTACCAAAAACCTTGCCATGGAAACCCAATTTAAGAAGATAAATATTTTTCCACTGTACTCTACCCAATCTTAGTCTTATTGCCTATTGCTTATCACTCCTACATTCATAGTATTAAAATTCCTACTGACTTCACTGCATAGGACAGCTCTAGAACTTCAAGTCAAGCATTTAAAAAATCCATAGCTGCTACACAGTAGTAGGCAAGAAACTCCTCGTTTCTGTTTCAGGATAAAGAACTGCTGTAATGTTTCAGAACCAACAACAGTAAATATTCATGTCTAAGTCTGTCTACTCTATGTAAGAGCCTCCCCCACTGCTTTCAAACATATGGACCTTAAAAAACATTTTCCTCCCATTACAGCAGCAGCCTTGTTGGCATGAACACATACTACTACCCTTCAGTAGCATTTCCCACTTCAAGTCAGGGTTTTACTTCAACTTGTTTTATTTCCATTCAATATATATTATTTCACAGAATCACAGAATCACAGAATAGTAAGGGCTGGAAAGGACCTCAAGATCATCGAGTTCCAACCCCCCCGCCATGGGCAGGGACACCTCCCACTAAACCATGCCATCCAAGGCTATGTCCAATCCCACCTTGAACGCCGCCAGGGATGAAGCATTCACAACTTCCCTGGGCAACCCATTCCAGGGCCCCACCACCCTCACAGTATAGAACTTCTTCCTCAGATCCAATCTAAACCTCCCCTGTTTAAGTTTAAACCCATTACCCCTTGTCCTCTCACCACAGTCCCTAATGAAGAGTCCCTCCCCAGCATCCCTATAGGCCCCCTTCAGGTATTGGAAGGCTGCTATGAGGTCTCCACGCAGCCTTCTCTTCTCCAGGCTGAACAACCCCAATTTTCTCAGCCTATCTTCATACGAGAGGTGCTCCAGTCCCCTGATCATCTTCGTGGCCCTCCTCTGGACTTGTTCTAACAGTTCCATGTCCTTTTTACGTTGAGGACACCAGAACTGCACACAATACTCCAAGTGAGGTCTCACGAGAGCAGAGTAGAGGGGCAGGATCACCTCCCTCGACCTGCTGGTCACACTCCTTTTGATGCAGCCCAGGATACGGTTGGCCTTCTGGGCTGCAAGCGCACACTGCCGGCTCATGTTCATTTTTTCATCAACCCACACCCCCAAGTCCTTCTCCGCAGGGCTGCTCTCAATCTCCTCCCCGCCCAACCTGTAGCTGTGCCTGGCATTGCTCCGACCCAGGTGGAGGACTTTGCACTTAGCATGGTTGAACTTCATCAGGTTGGCATCAGCCCACCTCACAAGCGTGTCAAGGTCCCTCTGGATGGCATTCCTTCCCTCCAATGTATCAACCGAACCACACAGCTTGGTGTCATCGGCAAACTTGCTGAGGGCGCACTCAATCCCACTGTCCATGTCACCCACAAAGATGTTGAACAAGACCGGTCCCAACACCGATCCCTGGGGGACACCACTCGTTACTGGTCTCCAGCTGGACACTGAGCCACTGAGCACTACTCTTTGCGTGCGGCCATCCAGCCAGTTCTTTATCCACCGAGTGGTCCACCTATCAAATTGATGTCTCTCCAACTTAGAGAGAAGGATGTCATGCGAGACAGTGTCAAAGGCTTTACACAAGTCCAGGTAGATGACATCAACTGCTCTGCCCCTGTCCATCAGTTCCGTAGCCCCTTCATAAAAGGTCACCAGATTGGTTAGGCAGGATTTCCCCTTAGTGAAGCCATGCTGGCTGTCACCAACAACCTTGTTGGTTTTCATGTGCCTTAGCATGGCTTCCAGGATAATCCGCTCCAAGATTTTGCCAGGCACAGAGGTGAGACTGACTGGTCTGTAATTCCCCGGCTCATCCATTTTCCCCTTCTTAAAAATGGGGGTTATATTTCCCTTTTTCCAGTCATCGGGAACTTCACCTGACTGCCATGATTTTTCAAATATGATGGACAGTGGCTTAGCAACTTCATTTGCCAGCTCCTTCAGGACCCTTGGATGGATTTCATCCGGTCCCATGGACTTGTATACATTCAGGTTCCTAAGGTGGTCCCGAACAATATCCTCCCCCACAGTGGGCCCAGGGTCCCCACCCTCACCGTCCCCGCGTCTGCCTTCCAAGACTTGGGTGGTGTGGTCAGAGCATTTGCCCGTAAAGACTGAGGCAAAGAAGTCATTAAGAACCTCAGCCTTCTCCAAATCCAGGGTAGCCAATTCTCCCGATAGCTTCTGGAGAGGGCCCACGGTGTCCCTAACCTGTCTCTTATCAGCAATGTACCTATAAAATCCCTTCCTGTTATCCTTAACATCCCTAGCCAAGTTTAATTCTACATGGGCCTTAGCTTTCCTAACCTGGTCCCTAGCTTCCCGGACAACATCCCTGTATTCTCCCCAGGCCGCCTGACCTTGCTTCCACCTTTTATAAGCCTCTTTTTTCTTTCGAATTTTGCTCAGCAGCTCCTTATCCATCCAAGGAGGTCTCCTGGCCCTCCTGCTGAACTTCCTTCTAGTTGGGATGCACCGCTCCTGAGCTTGCAGCAGGTGATCCTTGAATATCAACCAACAGTCTTGGGCCCCCCTGCCCTCTAGGGCTGTATCCCATGGAACCTTACTGAGCAGGTTCCTGAAGAGGCCAAAGTCTGCTCTCTTGAAGTCCAGGGCAGTGAGCTTGCTGCACGCTCTTCTTACTGTCCTGAGGATCTCAAACTCAACCATCTCATGATCGCTGCAATCAAGGCTGCCCTGGAGTGTCACATTCCCAACCAGCCCTTCCCTGTTGGTGAGGACGAGGTCAAGCATGGCACCTCTCCTTCCTTTCAATACATATTTCAAAATACAATACTGTATTTTGAAACTTATTCAAAGCTGCTTGCTTCATTGTGACTTTCTTTTAAATGAACTGTAAGGACATGAAATTTGCTGTGATGCCACTAGAATATGGTATATAGTAACACTTCCAGTGCTTGACTGTATCGCCCCTTTCAGCACAGTACCAAGTAGAAAGCCGTATGTATCACCAGGTTTGGGATGTTATTATACTTTGAAAACTCAGAAACAACTTGCCAATGCTTTGTTCAACTCAAAACAAGAGAGCTGAATTCTGAAATGTAGCATGATGCCAATACTTTATAAATTTAGTGTAGCTGCACAGAAGAAAACAGATTAACTGAATTTACTTAGCTACTTGAAAGTTTCCTTTGCACTTAGATGAACACCATACATCTGGATATTAATCAAAACCTATGATTTTGACCACAGTTAAACACCTGTGTGTTTTGGCAGGAAATCTAAAGGGGGGAGGGGAGGGCTGTACTTACAACAGTGACACACATTTGTGCATCAAAATAGCCCATAAAAAAAGAGCTCAGATTCATATTTACATTATTTCAACACATGTATTTCTCTACTGCTATACAAAACATTCACCTCTGCAACTCCCTTTTTTCTGCCAGACCTCCTGCTCTATTCATGGAGACTATTTAATAAAGTAGCAAGGAAAGGCAGAAAAATAAACTAACACCACACTCCTGGCTCCCTATTGCCTTCTATTACCTCAAATATTTATTTTTTTTTAATGGTAATGACAAAATGTACAGTAGCTTCTGCTATTTCCTTTTTGGTTCAGGATTTAATTAGATGCAAGTATTTGTCTATTGAGCAGCTGTATTAAATAGTCTCTCTGGAAGCAAGTATGAGCTGTTAATAAAACCTGGTTATACATTTTAAAACAAAAATAGCATCATGTTGCTTTCACCTAATGCTTTCAGAAAAATCCTAATTAGAACTAAGGGGGAATAAAATCATAACATTTTTAGACTTAACGCACAGTCTTTTAGTATCTGTTATTTACCTAAACCCAAAATGCAGCTGAGAAAAATTTGTGGAGCCTTGCTTTTCCCTGTAAAAACACAATCGATGTATCTTATTTTGTGTAACAGTGTGTAATTACAACATATATGTCATGCAGGTCACACAGATAAGATCTCAGTTTTATGCATTTCCTTGCTTTTCACTTCTTCACCACACTGTTCATTTTTCCCCTTCTAATCTAAAAAACTTCTCTCTCCAAATCAGTATGTAAGAACTCCATTATGTCGACGTAGTTATCTTAACCGATAGAAAAATTACTGAAGCATAAAGGTGGACCCTGCAGAGACTGCAGTGATTTGGGACTCCTTCAGCTTTTTTGCAGTTACACATGCACGTTGCCTCGTCCCCGCTGTGACAAAGTCTGCTTCCACATGGTAAAATCAGGTTTCATGCTGTTAAGAACAGTTAGGGAAGGCAGGCTACTGAAGCTACTCCACAGGAAAACCAGCAAGGATATTTTCGCAGAAACTAGCCACTGTCAGAACTGCTAATTTCATTTTGCACAAACTGATACTCTACTGTCTTCTTAAATGGCCAAGAGCAAAACGAAAATAAATACATAATGACAGTAAAAAATGCCACCCATTCTCCTGCACCTTAACTCCCCTCTGGAAGAAAAAAATTAGGCAGCACCACCAACTTCCAATCCCTCTTCACTTATTGTGCACTCTTGATGGCATTTATTCCATGCTAAAGACCAGCTTCCAGACCTATTTTTTTTCTACACGGAATATGAGACACCATTACAGAAGTTGTCAAAAGAAATCTGGAAGTTGGGATAGCTGAGAAACGGACAGCTGAGGCTTTTAGCACCTATGAGAGACTTTAGAGCTAGTTCTGATTTCATATATCCAAGAGACAGTTAAAATGTTTGGTACTGAAGAAGGCATGCATTTCCACATACTTAGTAGTCCAAATTTAGGGGTCTAATTTGGAGAGACTGAATTTTAAAAAGAATTAGCTAACCACCACATCCCCACACAAATCCTACCACATTACCATCAGTGTGAACACAGGTAGTTTCAAGAGCTTGCTAAAATCGTGGAAGTTTATTTCAGTGCCATGTTTCTTATTAGGTATTAAAAAAAGAGCTGTTCTTAACAGTATCAGAAAAGTGATTTTGTATTAATACACTATTTCATTACAACATCAAAATTTATTTTATTATTTACATGAACTTTTCTTATCTAGAGAAAACCCTCCTATCACTCAAAACTAGATGAATGGAAACATTTGTCACAGACAAAGCATCTAACAATTCCCAAGCAAAATGAAACACAACAAATGTCAGCATAACTGTGAAATGAACTACAGGTTTTCTTCCTAAGCAGCAGCACATGTCACATTACTGAAAGAGTCCACAGAGAACAAATAAGATGGCCTTTGACCTCTGAGTTTTTTAAAAAAATAAAAGTCTTGAGTTTACATGGATCTTCATTATTCAGCAACATGTTTTGACAGAGAGCTTTGCGTAGGGAGAATGCTACCAAGGATAAAGACAAAAAGAGAGGAAGAGGAAGAGGATCACTTATTTTTGGAATTCACTGCCAATGCTCATTTTCTCCACTTGTTTTCAGAGCAGTCACGTATGATATTACATGATTGGACTACACAGTAGAGATTCTCAACAAGCCAGGCTCTGAGACCCTCGTACAAAACTGAAAACCCAATCTGAAGCTTCACCAATGTCCAAAAGTATTATAGAAATGTTGTTGCTTGTGACAGACTGGACTCCGTTCAATGACCCAAAAGATCTATGACACTCCTTTGTGCTTAGAACAAACAGTATCCATGCAAAAACATGGATGCATTTTACTCTTAGCATTTGGCCTGTTTAGACATTTGGAGAGTAAGCCATATGCAAATACCTTCAATTCACATATTTAAAATCAGTAACATGTAATAAGTATTACTTACAGAGAAAAATAGTGTCAAATTGACAATTTATGTTAAACAAAAATAGGGTTTTATAAATAAAATTAAATTAAACATAAAAAAAAAAAAAAAAACCAAAAACCCACATTTTTTATTTCTGCCTGTTCAGCAAACAATTCAACTCTACCTTCTGATTCAGACTAAGAGTCTACTAAACATACGGTTTTGCTCCCAAAGAGAAAATAAGCACTCAGCAGCACTATATCCAGCCCTCCACATCCAATTTGCTCTCATATTCCATAATGATATATCACTAGACATATTGAAAATACCTAATTTAAGAAAACCAGAGCCAGAACCACTTGGACTACAATTATAATTCTCTGTCGGAACAGTTTTCTGAGAAAACTTTAGAAAAAAAGAAATTAACATGCACAGTGAATTTCAAATACCAGAAGCTGGCAGTGTTCAAGGCCGGGTTGGACAGAGCCTTGGCTGGCATGGTTTACTGAGAGGTGCACCTGCCCATGGCAGAGGGTTGGAACTAGATGATCTTAAGGTCCTTTCCAACCCTAACTATTCTATGATTCTATGATTACGCATAACTATCTATTCTATTATAACTAGCTATACCGTCCTCTTTACCACTATCAATGTTTTTAATGGCCATTATCAAATCATCTTCACAGCCATTGAAAAATAATGCAATAGCCAATCAGTTACAAAATAACTTTTGTAGGAAAACAGAAACCTTAACTGCTGACAAATGCCAACACTTCAAGGTATGATTACAGCCTATTAAAATGAGCAAGAGGATTCCTTGGGGTTTGGGATGTTTTTGTAGAAAAGTTTCCTACAAAAATTTAAATTTAGACTAGCCCTAAAATGCCTGTCAACCAGTTACATTACTGGTAACCAAAACTACCACTCACTGGCACTGCAAGCATTTCAGAAGAAAACACGTATGAAAAAAAAAACTCTACATAGCATTTAAAGGAACAAATGGTTTTCTCCAATATCAGTTTGGAATGTCTTTCTGTTGTAACACTTTTCTATTGTTTCTGAATACCTTGTAAACTACTCTACTAGGTCTTCCCTCCCTCCTGCCCCTGCCCCTCCCCAACATACAATGGATATGAAACAGCCTGCAAAGTACAGTCTCTGGGAGAGAAAAGACAGTGCAAACACTCCTCATAAACATTCTGGCATGAACTTTCTATATCCAAATTGCTTGGCCCTCCATTTAATACTTAAAAATAAACTTGCATGAGAAATAATGCACTCCAATAAACAGCAGCACAGAAACTACACAATGCTTGTAACATAAGGACATCTGTACTCGGCTGAAGTCACACATCCCACTAACTCGTATTCACCTGACCTTACAGCCACCTAATTCTCAAATGAGATCAAGATCCTACTAGAAAATGTAAAGAAGAGAACCTCAATGAGTTTGTAGTGTAGACAAATGGTAGATACAAAATTATGTGTATTTTAAGATATACATGAAACTGTTGTGATTCTCCAATGAAACAACCCCACAACCCGTATAAGCACAGAGTGTGAAACTCTTATCTACTCTATCTCAGAAGGCTAGACACTGAAGAAAACTGTATGTTCTATCTTCCTGAAGCTAACCTGCCCCAAGATTAAGAAACACCAGAACTGATAAATATTCATAGAAGATGAGACTTCTATGCATTCAGGCTGAGTTAAAAGCTTACGTTAACCAACCCCTTCACTCACTCACAGTAAAATTCCTATTATTCCTATAAAGAATTTAATCACCAGTAGCAGCAGGAACAAAGCTAGGTCATGCACACTTCCAAAAGCCCTTTTTCTTCCCTTCCACTCTCTTGTCCTAATTTTCTGTTTCTTTAATTTTAATTTTGGTTTATAACAATTGTGTTATGTCTGTGCCATTAATAAATTTCACTGTGATAAAAAAAAGGCACACCACAGAAGCAATTTCCCCCAGCCCTCTTTTATTTAAGAAGTTATTTTTTTTAAATAAATCATTTTAATGTGTAATGATGTAAATCATTATCACGCAGTTCACAAATGTGACCAAATATCACTCAAAAGTTACAAAAAACCATCTTCAAGCATATCTGTTGAAGACTATAAACTACTAAGACATGCTTGAAAGTGAATGCTATATCCTCAAGGTTATTTATTACCATGAGAGGAGAAAGCATGCTGTATGTTTATGCCAGACTGGCAAATAACAACTGCACAGATTATAAATCTTTAGTTCCAAACATGAAGTACTACTCAAAGCCATAGTCCCTTACCACATCAAAAACAAGAGCAGTTCACAAAGGGCTAAACTAACCGGGGCTGGGCTCAGTAGGAATACACTAATCTGCAGAGCATGTCTTCAGATAGAATAAAATGAAGAGAAATCAGTAAAGAAAACAAGTCATTTATAATACACTGTGAAAAAAAATCACTAAAATAGCTTTTGGAAACCTTGCATCTGCACAAAACCTTCTGGGCCTAAATCTAATATTAACTTGTCAGAAAATATTGATGAAAAATGTGCATTTACAATTGTAAATAAGACATGAATATGGAATCTATTCCTAAACTCAATTTTTCCAGAAACGGAAATAAGGTGCTTTTCTTTTTCTTTTTCTTTTTTTTTTATCTATATACTATGTTATTTAGTTACTTGGTTGAATTAGATGCCGGTTTTGGTAAACAAAATTACTTCAGAATGAAACCTCCACAACAACCACTGACAAATCAAATGGACTTCAAAGACTGTTACTGTGCTTATCTGCTTCACACACAATAATTTTTTGAAAATACCTGTAGGAGTCTAGTATTATAAAAACCATCTTCTCTACTGAGAAATATGATCAAAGCAATAGTCAAATGGCATACGGCCAGCCTTTCATATACTGCACAAGGGATTCTTTCAACTTGGTCTTGAAAGGCCCCTCTGTGCTCCACTCCAGATTCTGATGCAGCTCTCCAAGTAAAAGGTTAATGGAATGCACCTTTGATACACAGGCACATCTTAACACAGACTAACAAAATAAAAAAACATTTTCATTAAGGAGCATGCTCTTCTTAATATACTGAAGTAACACCAGGCCTCCTGCCATTCCCTGACAGCAGTACATGCAAGCAGCAGCTCAAGATTATGGATAAGCCTCAAAGAACCCTTCCTGATTAAACTCATTACATCAAATGCTCTGCTGACACACGTTCATATACAGATTCACTATGAACATGTGCAACTAAGCTTTCAGAGTCCAGTTCTAAGTGGTCAGAGGGATCAGTTTTTACACTTCCTGATGGTAAGATGAAACTTTTGCTTTAAATAGATGCCAATTCAGTTTCCAGAGTGCAACTTTCTGAAAGGACTGGATCAATCTGTGTAGCACTAATTGTCAAACTAAGTCCAAGACGATACAGAATACAAGAATAAGAACTTAACAAAAACCTACTAGCATTATCTTCCTGGCTAATTCATGAAATAACTTGACATTTTGGTGCTAGCATGAAAGGTCAAAAAGAGGAAAAAAACATGAATACACAAAATGAGATGCCAGAATTGCATGAGGAGTTAGAAAAGACTGTAAAAAGATTGTCAGTTCTCAAGCACCTGCAAGACAGCTCATTCTCCTTGAAGTCTACTGCTTGACAGCAACTCAGGAGCTAGTTAATTTTCAGTATGAAATTAAAGCAGGAAGAGAAATTAAGTTTAGTGCAGAAATATGATCTGGGGGCATCATGTAACTGAATGGATAGCAAATCATATTTACCCCAGCATGCACCAGAGGCAGTACAAATAACTGGAATGGGTAACTGTACAAGTAAGGGTACACACACTTTTAATGAGTAAAACTCTCCATTACTTTGCTAATGTATTTCTCTTTATTTAAACACTTCATGTAGATACAGGAGAAGATAACATTCTAGATACAGATGTAAAACATTAAATTTCACTTCAGGTTTACTGTAATATTTAACATTTGAGCAACAGTTAAGCTACCCAAAAAACTGACCTTAGTGCACTTTTCAAGAGGGATATTTTGGTATGTATTAAATAGGAGTAGTGGCAATGGAGGAGGGGGGGAGAGGGTGGGGGAAGCAGTTCTTTTAGTTCCACGTACATTGTCAGGCAAAGAAATTATAAACCTTTCTTCATGTAAGTTCAGAGAATTGAAATGCAAGAAACCTCCAGCTTCTATCTATCTCAATATCTAATATCCCATTATCATATACAGGTAACTGAAAGACTCCACAACTGGAACCGAAAATCCAGGTTGACCCCTGAGAACACACAGAATCACAGAATGTTTTGGTTGGAAGGAATTAACAGACCATCCAATTCCAACCCTCCTGCCACGGGCAGGGACAACTTCCACTAGACCAGGCCTCTCAAAGCCCCATCCAACCCGGCCTTGAACACTGCCAAGGATGAGGCAGTCACAGCTTCTCAGGACAACCCGTGCCAGCGCCTCACCAGCCTCACAGGGAAGAACTTCCTTCTATCTAACCTTTCACCTTGAGGCCATTCCCCCTTGTCCTGTCCCTACAGGCCCTTGTCAAAAGCCCTTCTCCAGCTTTTTTGTCAGCCCTTTTAGGCACTGGAAGCTGCTCTGAGGTCTCCCTGGAGCCTTCTCTTCACCAGGCTGAACAAGCCCAGCTCTCTCAGCCTATCTCCATAGCAGGGATGCCCTCTCATTGTTACGTCAAGATGAACGTGCTGATGGCTGATCTTGTGATTAAAATCAACATGAATGAGATTTATGGATCCATTAGGATGTATAAGTTTCTGACTTGTAAATTAATATCTCAGAAAGTATACACTACTTAGGATTGCAGGGCAGGCAAAGACCACTGATTTTCAGTCCAGTTCCCAGCCATGACAAGAACTGCATAATTTAATGCTTTTTATAAGGCAACCAGACTCCTTCCTAAGAGTGCTTATGATTTCACTTTGATTGAAAAACTATTGTAGAACCTCACTGTTTAACAATTAGGAACCTTCTTTTAATTCAGAGCCTGATTTTATTCATAGCCAGCTTACACCCATTAGTTCTTGTGCCAATATTGTCCTTTAGTTTAAATAGCTCTTCTCCATCCCCGGTGTTTACCTCCCACGTGAATTTAATTTCATTCAATTATATTTCTTAGGACTAACTGTTTTAAAATGAGAGGACACACTTTATAAAACCATCAATGGTACATTCTATAAGGAGAAAAATTAACTTCTTTAGCAATTACATATCCACAAAAGTTGAAAAGTGCACAGTAAGGCAGTTATAAGCCCATGGAAATCTTGTATTACCCCAGGTTGTAAGGGAGAAACAACTGCAAAATAAAGATATTAAAAGCATAAGATGAGAAGCTTTTAGATGCATACCAGAATGAAAAACAGATCTTATAAAAAATTACTCTTATTCTTCAGCACCCTTGCAGAAGGAGTTTTACTCAGTTTAAAAATTCCTTTAATGCTTATTTCCCTTGCTGCTCTGCAAAACTGAGGGGGGGGGGGGGGGAGGCGGGGGGAGAGGAACTAACAACAAAACACAACCGACATTACAAAGCAGTACAATAAAATATTCTAGGGCCATGGAAAGAAGTACAGTATTTTGTATGGTTTTTAAAGCTTAAGGAGGCTTTGTAACTTCCAGTAGGAAAAATTTAATGCCACTTTGGTTCCTCTAGATAGTTCCTATAAAGGTCAAGCCAAAGTGCTTTTTGATCAACTCAAGACCATGGCAAAACCAAATCATCTTTTTATGGAAGAACTCTTTTAGGTAGCAGTTAGATAGATTCTTGCTTAGCAATTCATATGATGTGCCACTTTATGGAAGGAAACAAGTATTTATGGCAGTATTTCAGAATCATACACTGTTTAATTTCCAGAAATTTTATGTCAGTAAGTCCAGACCTTTCAGATAATGCCATATATTTTTTTAGACTAACTGATCCAAAAATTAGGCCATTTTTTGTATTGTTAGTTTCCATTCTTTTCCTACAATATGCAATGTGAGAATAGGAATAAATTCAAACAAAATTTTCATACTAATAATCTGAAGTAAATACCTACTATTAATTTGAAGCCATCAATTTATACTTGTTCAGAGGCAGAAAATATTACTAACTCCAGACAGACGAATTGCAAAGAGAAGTCAAATATTTCCACTTCACTATACTCATCATGAGAGTTACCTACTCCTCATGTATTAGGAGCACACAGATCAACGGACAACCAAGAAGTTGCCCTACCATTTCCATAAGGTGAAAACACAGCTGTCTCCTAAACTTTCTTCCTGTTTAGTGAAGTAAACCAGTATCTCCCACTCATATCTCTAGTGTGAGCTTCTTCAGTGTATCTGAGATTGTGCATTAAAGTAGTCTAAAATCAAAACGTGGATTGATTCCTGATTTTCCTATCTATTCAAAAAGCATATGGCAAATAATGTTGCACATAACACTAGAACTGAACTTAAATCACAGGTATCATTGATGCAGATAAGCAGGGAACAAAAAGGATAATATTGCTGCCACAAAAATCATTGACACAGTCAAAATGCTGTCATGTATCACTATTATATAGGACTTCTTCACTCACAACGAAAGATACAGTGCAGTGTCATTCTATTTCTAAATATTAAAGTTATAAAAACATCTGCTCACTGCATTGTAAAGTCCTAGTTGCTGATTTTTACTTTGTGAATTTTTCAGCACAATTTCAATAATCACTGCAGGGAAAAAAAAAAAAACAAACAAGAAATTCTCTTTTGTGTTAGACCATGAAACTTCAGTGGCTCAGAGTGTTCAATGCATGCTCTAAACTGTTCTCAGTTCTAAAACGTGGAAAACCACGGTTTAGCAAAGAAATAATATAATAATTAATAATTCCATCTAGACAGTGTATAGTGGTGGGCAAAATACGTATAGAAATCTTCCAAGTCAGTTACAGGTTACTACTACCTTGTAAGGACTTTAACATCAAAATAATTCAACTTTGTGCCTATGTAGGGAAGATTATAAAAACATGCTTTACTAAGTCATTATTAAAAGACTAATTATTCTTCTGTCTATATTAGAAATCCAAACTATGCAGACTGGATACATACAGGATCCAGGTTCAAAAAACTGAAGCTTGAGCATGAAAATGTGGTTTTGCTCATATCTTATATTTCCACATGAAAAGAAAATCTCTGCTCGCATAGTTGTATTAGCAGAAACTGTGCACGCAAAGAAACAACTGTCCTTTCTTGATTTCGGCCACAATCATTCCTTAGCCACTCGCTGATACTTGTTTTTCTTAATAAAGCAAACAAAACTCTGCTGCATTGCCTTGTATTTTAATACATCATGGTAAAAACACTGCTGGCCACCCGAAGCTAAGTACCTAGAAACACTGATTTCACTTCTCTCTTAAATCCTTCCATAAATTACATGCTGTGTAACATAAAGCAGCTGCACCCAGTCATTTCACATGCTAGGAGACCAACAATGAACACCAGAAGACTTGGTCACAGGAAACCAACAAAAAAGCAACCATCTGCTATCTTCTTTTGCGACTTAAAAAAGTGTTCACCTACCCAGAAAGAAAAGGCCCTCGTTACTGAAAAAACAACTTACTCTGCACTACTGTGTTTTTAAAACCTCTGCACACTATTTTTTGTTTTCTTCCCCTTACAGTTAGGGTTGGGGGGAAGAACAGGGAAAGAAAAGCGAGTAAAACATTGGTAATTTGTTTAGCTAGTGATGCAGGCTGCTCTCCAATCAAATTTTGTTTCCCAAAGGAAGATATCAGTTTTAAATTACACAGCAAGCAGGCAAGAAAAAGGAAGCAAACAATAAAAACCTTCCCAGGAGGGGTAAGAATAAGGCAAGAACTCCAGAGATCCTATTTAATAAACAAACACCTTCATTTCTGTAAGTTAATTTCACCACAGGAAATAAGTTTAGTTTTAATTATATTGCCTTACGTCATGTTTTATAAAAGGTACATGAGGCTCATTGACTTTCTCTTATTAAAGCCTTTACATGCTGCAGAGATGTTGCATGTATATTAAGTCTCAGCAGAGCCCTAGCAGAGTGCAGTGATGTAAGATGCAATATTTTTATCGTTATCCCACACCTGTGACAAGTGCTGAGATTAAAAACAAGATGTTGCTGCAGTTGAATTCTTTCCCTCCCAAAAAATCCCAACAATTACACACAAAAAAAATACTAAAGATACCTATATATACAATAACAGCATACACTATGAATTCAAAGCCTTTGCTCACACAGGTATGGGAGACACACAGCATTTCAGAAATCCAGAAACCTAAGAGGTTACATAGGAATCAAAATAAAATCTTTAAAAGTTAATTTCCAAAAAGAGAAATTCCAGAGGAAAACTAATTTTGCTTCCGAAGTTTAGACACACTAAGTGATCCAAATGCTAAGACCTGCTTCACACCGCTTTCCTTGACCTTCTGGCAACGCTTTCACATGTGCATCAAGTCAGTGAATACAGCCAGCTATGGGAATCTCTGGGAGCTCTATTCTGAGTCTTAGGAAGCAAAAATATAAACTTTAATATCACTGCCTTTTGTTACTGTGGGCAAAGCAGAGTTATTATACTACCACACATGATGTGCATCACCACCACTATTTTTTTTTTATCCTTCCAAGTCTCAGAAGCTTTTACTTATGACAGCACTTCCCATCTTGATACTTCTGGTTGATATCAAATGTTTGGCAGGACTGGCAGATATTTCTAGACGCCTTCTGCCACCAACATTCCATTGCTGCCTAGGATTTTCACTTCAGTTCCTATTATCAATATTCACAGTGTCTATGGAACAAGTCAGGAAAACAAAAAAAAAAAAAAAAAAGCAAACCAGGTTTACCAACACGTCAGCTCCCAGTTGCTCATCCATCTCTAATTCCCACGTGCAAAATTTGCAACTGAAAATTGAATAGAAAAATGAAGTATTTCTTCACCAAACTGCCTGACAATCATTCTTCAAGCTGTCTGCCCTTCATACAATTCAGAGCATCACGGCTTTGATTCAATTTTTAATAGAAAAACATTAAAAATTCCCTTTAAATGCTCTTCCTCATATTCATGAATAATCAACAAGTAATTCTGGTGCCTGAATGACAACAGGCAAGGCAATGTTTTAAGAGA
Source organism: Amazona ochrocephala (assembly GCA_039720435.1). NCBI lineage: Eukaryota > Metazoa > Chordata > Aves > Psittaciformes > Psittacidae > Amazona > Amazona ochrocephala. The sequence continues at coordinate 74,127,713 of CM077879.1, forward strand.
GCTTGGCAATCCTCATGAGATTAGGATGAGCTAATACGTAATTACCAATAATTTTATATATCCAAAGCTACAAAGGAAGTCTTCTTTTATTAGTAGCAGATGGAAGAGATAAAGGCATCCAGACATTCACTAGAGCCATTCTCTCACTCTGATTGTCAAAGAGGAAATTCCAAGATACAGTTTTGGAATTCAGAATGCTACAGCATTGTCACACCTTTGAGGTTTTCAAAACCCTATACCCCTTGTGCTGAACCAGTTATCTTTTATGGTGGTGCTCTGAAGAAGCACAAAGTCAACCAAGAAAAACAAACAGGAAGAGAGTTAAAGCTGTCCAAATGCAGTGAATTTTGAATCCACAACTGAGAACTTAAAACATTCAGACTTGCAATGTGTATTGTAACATTAATTCAATTTGACTAATTTAAAGGATTTAGAGGTTTTTAAAGAGCGCAGGAAACAGGCCAGCTACAGATTGCACAGGTGCCCGACTCCAGGTTGCATCAAGCAGCAAGAGCTGTTTTTTAAAACATTTCCAGTCATTATTCTATATCTATGTTCCTCTTAATTCAGTCAGCAGCAGTCACTAACTCATTCCAATCCTATCATATATACTTCTCCATATATTAAAAGGCTTCAACAATTAAACAACAAACAAAAAAACACACAGAAGACAAAAAAAACCCACAACACACACCTTCCTCTAGGAGTACTGTTAGAGTAAGACATACCTGCATACAGTCAGCATAAAGCAGTTAGACAATACCATGCCTGAAGATTTCTATTATCTTACTAGCACAGATGACTGGGAGAGAAAAAAAAATAAAAATACTGTAACTAGAGAACTGTGTATTAACTAGAAGTCAGTCACCACCTATACTTGTCCTGAGCTCACAAAACTGACAAAGTCTTTTCTTTACACACTTTACAACACCTGCCCGTAAATGATTTATGTTTTTCTCCTATACTTTAAAACTTGATTGCTAAAGATTATATGAACTGATACCCAGGTAAAAACGCTCACAAAAATTCTGCATAGCTTAAGGCAAGAGACTGCATATAAATAACGCAAAACACTGTTTTGTGTTTGAGGAATAAGTTGTAAGGGAAGGCTTACAAGGGACAATATTTTATTTTACCAGTGCAGGATCGCCATAAAGAAATATGTAAGAGGTCTAAGCTGAAGCTGGCTTTTTATCCTACCTGATTACTGCTGCTGAGGCAGGTGAATAACAACATATAATTATGATTCAAGTTCCATACATCCCTGTGTCCTCACAAACAAGTTGCCCGGTCTTATTATGCTTTATTCGTCTTCACATGTGCATGAAGACGAATTCTTTACACCCATCTTGCTTACACTCTCCCTTCAGATATTTGTACACATTGATGAGATCCCCTCTGAGCTTTCTCCAGGCTAAAGCAGCCTTACAGGGGAGATGCTTTTAGTCCTTTAATCATCACTGACCCTTTGCTACTCCCTCTCCAGTAACTCCATCTGTCTCATACTGGGAAGTCCAAAACTGGGCACAGCAGTCCAGGTATGGCCTTACCAGTACTGAAGAGAGCAGAAGGACCACCTCTCTCAAGCTGCTAGCAATATTTTTCCTGAGGCAGCCCAGGATGCTATTAGTCTCCTTGGCCACAAGGGAATGCCATTGGCTCATGTTCAATTTGAGGTTCAACCAGGACCCCTCTCTAGTTTTGCAGTCGCATAGGCAGAGAGCCATGACTGTTCCCGGCCGCGGAGTCACCCAATACTATCACCCTCTGTTTCCTCCTGATGGTCATGCATGGTGCAGTGCCAGTTGGTCCGGATGCTTTGCTTGAAAGCTTACCCAGCTCCTGCTCAGCTTTGCTGGTAATAACCTTGTCCCATAGTTGCAAACCTTCATGTGGAGCTGGAGTCACCAGTTTCCACCCTTAACCTTCCCCAGAGTTTGAGCTTACTGTTCCAAGGGCAGACTCTGCAGATGGGCTCTGGCGTTCTTGAAGTTGTCCCATCTCAGAGAAGATCCTTTCTCTTTCACCCTCTCTGCTGATACGCAGCCTGCTGACTTCCTCCTTCAACTCCTCCAGCTGGCAATACAGCTCTCCAACACTACCTGCAGGACCAAGAATCATTTCTACTGGCCTCAGGCAGTTCCCGCAGCCTGGGACATGGGAGACTGCACTGACCATCTGAAGCTGTGTCTGGGTCAAAGCCCCTGCCCTGTCAGCAATAGCTGCTCCAACACTTGCTGGGCAAAATGCCCTATGGTGCATCACCACCATAAGTGAGAATGTTTAAGCTGGTCTGAGCTCACATGAGGGTCCCTTCTCTGCAACTCTCTGCCTGAACTGCTGTATCTGTTGGCTGCACTCAGGGAGCTGTGTTCTATGCCTGGCTTTTTATACAGGTCTCTCCCTAGCACTACCTGAAAGGCTGCTTGACCCTCCATAATCAGGGGCAGCTGCAACAAAGGCTGCTGGCACTCTTCGGTCAAGGGCAGATAACTGAGCCGGTTAGGAAGCCCACAGGCTTCCTCAGGATACCTCTGTGGCTCCCCTTACCTTGTGCCCTTGTGCTTACCTGGCAGCAAGTACCACTCTAGTACTAATGCCAAAAAATACAGAAACTTCGTTGCCCATTTATTCTATTGCTTGTCTGTTTGGAACAAAAAAAAATAAAAAGGTTTTGACAGTGAAGTTTAAGACCATTATTTTCTGCTGTATACAGGGAACCATGCCGTAGGTAAACTGCTTTTCTTTCTTTAAACAGTGTGCTTTCACACCATAGGGCATGATTTTAGAAATTATTATTATCATAAGAAACAAAACCACACATCATCTGTGGTGTAACAGTAACATACAACTCTGTAAAAACAAACTGAAGCTGAAAAAGTAGTAGGTGTTTCCAAAATAATAAGACTTAATTACGTTCCCCTGAAACAGAGGAAAAACCATCAGTGGACAGATTACCAGATCTGACACTTGCTTACAAAACTGCAAATACATTTTGTTAAACAACATTCAGCTACTTATGAGAAAGAGACAGGCCAATCTTACTTCCAGAGGTAAGCATATGCCAATTTTTATACCATATTCAAATCAATTTTGAGGTCGAACACATTAGTATTCTTTATGTTCAATTAGTAATGCTCTCCATTCACTTGATTTGTGAATTACAAAATAGATCAGTTTTCACTAGTTTTATCAATCCTCCCAGGAGAACGTAAACTAGTCAAATGTAAGTACTACTGCCATAATGTGAAATCCACATAAAGGAATACAAGTTTGTTATCTGAAAAATAAAAAGACGAGTGCTTCACTTTCCCTCATTGCTCAGGAAAATTACAAAGTGAAGTAAAACGAGTGGCTAGCAAAATAATGGTACTCCGCAGTCTTCACAGAAAACAACATTATCCACTGGAACAGCAGGAATTTCATAGCAAACAACTAGAATCCACTGGAATAGCAGTAATTTAAATGGATTTTTTTTTGTCAGACCAGAATATTGTGCACTGGCTAGCAAGCATTTGGAAACATCCTAGAAATTCATTCTTACTGTCCACAGAATTTGCTATTGAAGGCTTCAAAGACACTCATGGAAACCTACCTGGATGAACAGGAGAATATACGTAACCCAAAATGCTAGGAGGCCTGCGACAGAGCAGCTGGGCTTGGACTAGGTGCTGAGATTAAGTTCAATGTTTATATATGCTTTCAATATTCAAATTCACTTCCACAGAAACATAACTTGGCTTTCTTCAAGGTAAGCAGTCTGAAATCCATCTTCCATCTATATTTCCATTTCATATTGAATGTATGTTGCAAGAGAGACACTCTGATGTGCTTAATTTCTTTCATCACTTCCCTGTTCTACTGTAGTTCAACATGTACAAGTCTGTCGCTCTTGTTAGAGCATGGTCTAGAGAAGACAGATGGCAAGCCAAACTGTATTTTTACTTCAGCAGCCGAAGCACTGGACATCTTCTAAACTTTTCTTTCTAACAGGATACTCAAAGGCATTACAGAACACTTACAGGCATATTACCAGGATCAGCTAATAGCTGTATACCATAACTAACATGACTTAACACATTAATCACTGAATGGTTTAGGTTGGAAGGGACCTTAATGCTCATCCAGTTCCAACCCTCCCACGGGCAGGGACACCTTTCACTGGACCAGGTTGCTCCCAGCCCCGTCCAATCTGGCCTTCAACACTGCCAGGGACAGGGCAGCCACAACTTCTCTGGGCAACCTGTTCCAGAGCCTCACCACCCTCACACTGAAGAATTTCTTCCTTGTATCTAAACTAAATCTACCTGCTTCCAGTTTAAAGCTCAGCTAACATACACACATAGCAGGGTTAATTTACATAGTATTCACATGTCTTCCTAATGTAGATTGGGATCAGGCACTTCACTCACAAATGTAAAAACAGTAGGAAACTAGAATTACATGGTTTTACTATCCACGTCTTTATGACTTTCTCATATACAGCACAAAAGATCATATATTTTCCACTTACACCACTACATTCCTGCATGAAGCCTGAAGCAACACAAGAATAATAACTTCAAATTACAGCATTTTTATGATATTAAATTAGGTTTTTATCACTTTAAATGTATAAAGCATGAAAATGGTATAGCATGTGACTTTCTGCCAACAGAGCAAAATTTTCAGATTAACATTTAGTATTTCTCTTTTCCAATAACGGCTGTAAGCACAAGAGGAATGTTCATATTTCTAAGCTCTTGAATGCCATAATAATCATGCTAGTAATAGCAGAATTTACATTTTAGAGTTAGCAAAAATAGAGGGGTGGAGAAGCAAAGCTCCACGGAAAGTAAAAACCTCTCAACAGCTGGAAAATACCACTTCCAGTACTCACTTGTGTCTTAAAAGCATCACAGACAACTAATTTCACATTATCTCCCTATAAGCATGGTTAGGCACTGGCAGCCAAAGCAATACAATTCTTGTCTTCCTGTCCTCTCATACTCCACATAAACGCTTTTATCATTCCAGCGTAAGTATCCATTGAGAAAGATTAAGCCAAAAAATAAAGGAAAAAAGGTAAGCAATTTTCAAGCAAATCAGCTCTCCAAATCAGTCTACATGAAGACAACCCAAACACTTCTGCTTCCACGATTGAAACTGCTTTTCATATAAAGGAGACAGCTACTGCTATTACAGAACTAAAACTTATTCTGAAATTAAAAATGTAAAAGGCATCAAGCTGGCCATGTTCTCAGGTTTAAATTCTAAACCAAGACTCCCACTTGCAACTTGTAAGAAAGTAGCCTGCATACCAAGAAGAAAGTAATATGCCTATATAAAATATAGCATACATAAAGTTTTACTGTTTTAACTTTTCACACTTTTAGCATATTACTGTACATTTTTAAAACTATTATTCTGTTCCTAAAATGAGTTTTGTTAGTATCACACTTCCCAATAGGGTCTAATTTTACTTTGCATGAAGAATATGTACAATATGCAAGATGGATCTCAGATGTCTTCTTATTGGACTAGCCAAACATTCGTTCAAAAAAGCTTTTAGAACATGTTGCATTTATATTCTGTAAGCTAGCTCTTAGAAATATTTTTGGACAGATTCTGGTAATACTTCAGTATCACCGAGAGCTACTATTTGTTAGGAGGGTGATAATTTCCAGTGAGTCATAAGGTCTTGCACATCCCTATTTTATAGTATTGTGTAGCTGCCAGATCAGAGGAAATTTTCATTTCTGTGAGAAATCTTTATAACTGCCAGTACACAAAAGCTGTGCTCTCTATTTAGTCATATTTGTCCAGTATCACAGGTCATAAACTGTTTTCTCACATTTTGAAAGCTATTATGTGATTAATATCTGTCTTTTCCATAAAGTATTGTATCATCAGATTCTGCTCTACTGATGTCAATGGCTAATATCCCACTCCTTCCTTGCCTTCATTCTTTCCCTTTGTTGTGTGACAACTTATACATTTCAAAAAGAACAGAGTCCATGCAAACATACAATATTCAGCAAGTATGTCTTACTGCACACTGTTACAGTTCTAGCATTAGCTGATGTCTAACCCCTCTTCATACAGTGCTAACATTGTAGTCAAGAAAGAGTACATAACAAGGCAAAAGTATACACTGGCAGTTAGCTGTATAGTATATTAGCTAGATGTTTGCATTCTGCCCTACACCTCTACTCTTTAGCTCTAAGAACTAGTACTAGATGAAGATACTGGAGATCATGACAGGGGCCTGACTATTTTCTTACACATAATACATTCATCATCAACATACATGAGGCTAAAATGGTACCAGAAATGAGTACCAGAAATGCTTTTGCATAGTATGTGTTTGCAGATAAATAGCCTCTGGACCAACTACCAGTGTTAAGCCATGCGTGCACACATACACCCACACAGAGAAAATAAACCATAAATTTGAAACATTAACATCTCAGTGACAACAGAAGACGATGTGCCACTGGAAAATAACTGTAAGTATCTTTCTCAAAATTACTTTCAACGTCCCCTCAAATGCCCTGAGCCAAATTCCATAACTCTTCCTAATCACAAACAAACAGCTACAAGGCGAAAAACAACAGTGCCAAATATTCAGTAGTTCTGGCAAAATAATGACAGAACCAGTTGCATTTCATCACCGTGTGCAACTATGTTATTTTACAAGTTCGTAAAAGCAAAATTCTACAGATGCATCATTGAATTATGGGAGGTTTTGGAACCCTGCACAACGTTGGCAAGGAACAAACAATAAAGTAATTTAATTATAGCAATATTAATTTCAAAATAGTTTCCAGCATCTGCATTGCTAAGGGGCAGTCTGAATGTCTGAGGTATCAACAGCCAAATAGTTATCAATATTAATCACTTCTCCATCACTGTTTTCCAATGACTTGCACATACCACTGGATGTACGTCCCATTTGTACATCCCAAGAGAAATGAAGGACACGTTTTTCTAAAATTTATGACTGCTTATTTAGCTAACTTATGTTCCAGATGGAAATCTACACTATGATTCTTCTGGCTGATGCTAAATGAGAGAGTGGAACAGTCAGTAGTACACTCAGTTGGGATTAAAGAGTCTTGTCTTTTGTCCTAGGTCAATTAATGGCTTCATGTGTAGCAGCAGGATATTTACCTCTCCTGTGATTTCATCTCCTGTCTTTGAAAAGGGAAAATACATACACAACCCATTGAACTGCTCTTTGAAGCAGAGTTTAAACACCTCACATTCCATCCAGCCTAACAGAGGAGCTGATTTCCCAAGATGTAGCACATCTTCCATGAAAAAAACCCATTTCAACTTGCAAAACATCGCAGTGATGTGCAACAACCAGGGAACTAATGCTCATAGCAATTCTGTGTTGTAGAAACCGTACCTCTTGTGTGACTTGGGAGAAAAAAAAGAAAGGTGGGACCAGGGGTAAGGCTACATTGGCCTGAAAGAAATGTAAGTATATTGTTCATTCCCACAAAAAAGAACACCCCACACACCGACCCAAATCAATACCCTCCACCTGCCGATAGAAAACAGGTCAATAAGAAATGTCTGATCAATTTTGGTATTTGATTCCTTTATAAAATACTTTTCTATCTATTGATGAGAATCATAATTAGTGCTTTAATAAGATGCTTGAAGGACAGCAGACATCAAATCTGCTCCTCTCATGACTGCATCATTGAATGTTGTTTTCCATGCATCACAGGAAGAATGATGTGTAAACTCTGAAAAACTGCTCACAAAGATACGCAAGTGTTGTTTTCATGCAAACCACATTATGCATGGCACAGAAACAGAATATAATTTTAAATGTTTGAGAATATCTAACCAAATTGTTCCTGAATCACTAAATGCTAATTACTTCCAGAGATTATAGACCTCTTAAAGAGCACTATCACCCCAAACCATCAGTAGTTGTACAGAGGCTGAAACGTAATGTCAAGGGTCAGCACGAAGGTGAATCTATTTCTGCATTTGTTGCAACGTAAAGCTAATAAATGAATGCTGTGAATTTGGGGGCAGAGAGAGCTGCCATGTTATCTGACAGATTAGCATGTGAAGTAAATGAAACTGTCACACAGAGATGACTGCTAACAGAATCAAATTTAGATTTAAAATGAGCCCTGGAAATATCTCTTAGAAAAGCTTCAACAACGAAAAATTCACTAACTTCCCAGAGGGCAGAAGGTCATCTATTACACCAAATCAATCAGCTGCGCCCCTCCACTGAAATACAAGAAACGAAGAGCTGAAAGTGACTGAAGTAAAAAGAAGTTCTTAAAAGAAAGAGTGCTACTTTATAACTAGGGTCATGGGTCACACCTTTTAAAGATAGCAGAAGCACTATTTCAATGAGTGCAAGACATGGTCCAGAGTGATCCATTTCTTTCAGAAGATCAGAGCACTCTTGCATGCTGAAGAAAGAACCCAGACATAATGCCCTTGTTTAATGTTACAGTAGGAAAAGTTCTCGTAACTCTAGCAAACTACAACTAAACCCAGCAATAGCTGCAAATAGAATATAACAACTAACCTTCCTTGTTTACCAGAAGCGACAGCCATTTGATTTAAAGAAAAGGTTGCTATATTTTGAGCTATATATAGGCAAGAAATACCACTGCAAGATTCTAAAATCTGAGCTTGATGGAAGGCCTTCCCCAATTTCTGACTAAAAGGGATAATGAATAACTACAACCTACCATTATATACCAGATTACTACTATACATGCCACCAGAATCCCTGCTTTATCAACTTTGTTGTCTATGAGGGATATGAGGTTTGCTATAGGGCTACAACCTATTTGGGATCAATCTCTAGCAAGAGAAATGGAGCAACAGGCCTCCCACCACTGGTGGTCACTGCAGTCCACCTGGGCTTTGAAACAGCTAGCTACACATTGTTTGCCTGAATTGGAAAAGTAGGCCACTCACACTGGAATGCACTGGAACCAGTTACCAGTTCATTATAAAAGCCATGTGTACACAAAAACACAACTATGCACAGATGATGGTTCATTCCAAGATAATCCACGGGTCCTGAAGGAGCTGGCAAATGAAGTTGCTAAGCCACTGTCCATCATATTTGAAAAATCATGGCAGTCAAGTGAAGTTCCCGATGACTGGAAAAAGGGAAATACAACCCCCATTTTTAAGAAGGGGAAAATGGATGAGCCGCAAATTACAGACCAGTCAGTCTCACCTCTGTGCCTGGCAAATTCTTGGAGCAGATTCTCCTGGAAGGCATGCTAAGGCACATGAAAACCAACAAGGTGCTTGGGGACAGCCAGCATGGCTTCACTAAAGGGAAATCCTGCCTGACCAATCTGGTGACCTTCTATGAAGGGGCTACGGAACTGATGGACAGGGGCAGAGCAGCTGATGTCATCTACCTGGACTTGTGTAAAGCCTTTGACACTGTCTCACATGACATCCTTCTCTCTAAGTTGGAGAGACATCAATTTGATAGGTGGACCACTCGGTGGATAAAGAACTGGCTGGATGGCCGCACGCAAAGAGTAGTGCTCAGTGGCTCAGTGTCCAGCTGGAGACCAGTAACGAGTGGTGTCCCCCAGGGATCGGTGTTGGGACCGGTCTTGTTCAACATCTTTGTCGGTGACATGGACAGTGGGATTGAGTGCGCCCTCAGCAAGTTTGCCGATGAAACCAAGCTGTGTGGTTCGGTTGATAAGTTGGAGGGAAGGAATGCCATCCAGAGGGACCTTGGCACGCTTGTGAGGTGGGCTGATGCCAACCTAATGAAATTTAACCATGCTAAGTGCAAAGTCCTCCACCTGGGTCGGAGCAATGCCAGGCACAGCTACAGATTGGGCGGGGAGGAGATTCAGAGCAGCCCTGGGGAGAAGGACTTGGGGGTGTGGGTTGATGGAAAAATGAACATGAGCCGGCAGTGTGCGCTTGCAGCCCAGAAAGCCAACCGTATCGTGGGCTGCATCAAAAGGAGTGTGACCAGCAGGTCGAGGGAGGTGCTCCTGCCCCTTTACTCTGCTCTCGTGAGACCTCACTTGGAGTATTGTGTGCAGTTCTGGTGTCCTCAACATAAAAAGGACATGGAACTGTTAGAACAAGTGCAGAGGAGGGCCACGAGGATGATCAGGGGACTGGAGCACCTCCCGTATGAAGATAGGCTGAGAAAGTTGGGGCTGTTCAGCCTGCAGAAGAGAAGGCTGCGTGGAGACCTCAGAGCAGCCTTCCAATACCTGAAGGGGGCCTATAGGGATGCTGGGGAGGGACTCTTCATGAGGGACTGTAGTGAGAGGACAAGGGGTAATGGGTTTAAACTTAAACAGGGGAGGTTTAGATTGGATCTGAGGAAGAAATTCTTTACTGTGAGGGTAGTGGGGCCCTGGAATGGGTTGCCCAGGGAGGTTGTGGATGCTTCATCCCTGGCGGCGTTCAAGGTGGGGTTGGACATAGCCTTGGATGGCATGGTTTAGTGGGAGGTGTCCCTGCCCATGGCAGGGGGGTTGGAACTCCATGATCTTGAGGTCTTTTCCAACCCTTACTATTCTATGATTCTATGATTCTATAATTTCTTCCCTGTACAACAGAAACATTTCAATGAAACTCTCCAGAACCCATTACACTTAAGTTCTTCTACTTGTAAGGAGAGACTCCTTTTAAATGTTCCCCTTGTCAGCTATTCCCAGAGCAAAGTATTTCTCCTTTGACAAATTAATTTCTCTAAATTTATCTAGTCCATATTCTTTTCCCCTCCAACAACCACTGGGCAGAGGCACTGTTCTGAGCACAGGCACTGTTCTGAGCACAGGCTGATGAACTGTTGCAGAATTAAAAGGGAAAAAGAAACAAAAACACAATTACATGACTGAACTAACAGTTGTTCAAAAAGAGTTAAACGACCAAAGACTTTAATCTGTCAGTAAAGTCCAGCAGAAATCATACAGCATCTTGATGATAGCTGTTTTAAATAAGCATCCTATAATTCCTCCTGTGCCACATCCTTCACTGCAGTCAACCTGCTTTATGATATCTTTAATTTGTTGGATATAAAAGAACAAAATAGGATGCAGTGGGAAAAGCAGTAGAAACAGTAGGCATACACTACCCAACAGGAACCAGGCAAGTGTTGTAACAGCCTTTGTATCATTATGGCAAGCTAGTCTAGGCTGTACAAGCTCCCCAGATTGCCTCCCAACAGTTCTAGACATGTAAGTAGCAGACCACAATCTTTCTTTTTTCTGGCATTCAAGGATATTCAGCCTATGATTTTACTTCCAATCTCAAAAGCAAAATAGAAAGACCTAACTTAACTGAGAATGTGTAAGAACAGAGGAAATGCTGTTCTCAAAGTTAAATAATTTTCCAGCATTTTAAGGCGTGACAAAGTGAAATTGTTGTATTTTTCAAATGTGGAAGAAATCAAAAGCAGCATTACAAAGAAGCTGAAAATCTGCATATGTATGCAGAAGTCCTCACTGTTTAAGTCAGAATTATCTTCATCATCACACTTTTTTCCTTGATTCAAATAAAACCTCTATATACTTTCAATGAGGTCTGAGTAAAACACATACAACAGTTACTAGTATTTATAAATGTCTTCCCTAACAACAAACTTAGTCCATTACTATGAAATAACCAAAATACTCAAATGATCCAAGTTACAAATACTAAATTCACAAAGTGAAGCTTTGCATTCAACATTAAAAAACACCCACCAGAAAATGAATACAGCTCATTGTGTGCTATTAATGGGCAATTTGTCTATTATTTATCTATTAGTTCTAAATATCATTGTTTAATCAGCTATTCAAAACTCATACTGAAATTTTTATGAGAATCTATTACCATTAGGGAACTATAGAAGTAAATGGGTAAGAGCCCCCTAGGGCCCAATACATTTTTGACAATGGATTTTAAAACATATGCCAAAAATTAATGAGGCAGAAATGGAAACAGATTGGGTAAAGTTTGAAATAGCTTAAAGTGAAAGATATTTATTAGATTATTTTTTTCTTTTAGTTTTCTGAAACAAAAAGTCAAGAAAATAAACACTGAGGTAACCATACAGTTGTGATGAACTTGCTTCAAAAATGACTGAGGAAATGCATAATCACTGCAGTGTCAGAGGCCTGACAAGAACACTGCTGGAGAGTCATACCTTTAATTTAAGATTCTTAGATACCCTGAAAAGAACAGACTGTCATGGTTTAAGTCTCTATAACTCACGCAGTCGCTCTCTCACTCACTCCCCACTCTTTCTTCCCCCAGTCCCTGGGGGATGGGGAGGAGAATCAAAAGAATGCAACTCCCACAGGTTGAGATAAGAACAGTTTAGTAACTAAGGTATAACACAAACCACTACTGCTACCACCAATAACAATGACAAGGCAGATACAAGGAAAGAGAATACAATAGCTCACCATCAATCCCAACCACACCAAGCCATGCACCCCCCACCATGCACCACCACCACCCTTCTGGGTCTCTGCCCTCCGTTTTTACATTCTGGACATGACGTGCTGTGGTATGGAATAACCTCTTTGGCTAGTCTGGGTCAGGTGCCCTGTCTCTCCTTCCTCCCAGCTTCCCCTCCTCCCTGGCAGAGCATGAGACTCAGAAAGTCCTTGGCCAGCCTAAACATCACCAAGCAGTACCTGAAAACACTGGTGTTATCAGCGCTGTTCCCAGGCCCAAAATCAAAAACACAGTGCTGCACCAGCTACCAAGAAGGAGAAAAACGACTGCTACTGCTGACCCCATGACACAGACATGCTCACTTAAAAAATTGTACCTTCTTTAGTTTCATCACCAATGCATTTAATTTACTTGAGCTACAAGCAATTCACAAAAAAAAAAAAAAAAAAAAAAAGAAACGTAATTTTGACAAAGGATTTGAAGACTGAACTGCCTTCAGCTTCATGACATAAAACGTACTCATCCCCAGAAAATTACAATGTCTTACAAGGATGAGTGTGAGAAATTATGTCCATGTTACTGGCAATCTTTCTTTTCCTCCACAGGGCCTGTTCAGTATGAGCAGATTGCCCCATGAATACAAAAGAGTCCACAGGCATCTGTGAGATCCAAAGAAATAAAGGATTCTTGAGGTTTCAGAAAAGACAGACAAGTTGCATCTTATGGATTTTGGACAATGTGTTTCTGAAGTAAACAGGGCAGCTGATATTCTTGACAGGTGATATTTGTTGCCTTTGTCCATTCTCTTCTATTTCCTGTACATGAGTGTCTTACAGACTATCATGTAAGTGTTCTGCTTAAGGAACATAACACAGGGATTATAAATAAAAAAAAAAAAAAATAGAGGTAATTTTTCAAAATTATCTTGGCTAGACCTTATGAATAGGAAGAAGACTACGACTACTAAAGCACCATTCACTCCTTCCAACAATTACAGCCATGGTTCCTTCAAAGCATAAGTGCAATAATAACCCTGGGAAAAGGGCAGAAAAGGTATTCAATGCTTGTTGGGGTGTTTAATGTTGACATACATAAAAGTAGAACTAGTCTTTATGGACGCAGTTTAACACTCTATCCTTGGTCAGAAAAGCAACTGGGATTTGAATAGTTTTTGCACAGAAATAGACTTGACTATGTAAACGTGTTTTCTTAGATACAGCCGAACGTCCCAAATCTTCCCCACAGACACTTCAACTTTCACCAGTTTTGAAAATTCCATAGTACTACAGCTCTTTGCAAGATTTTCCTGCAGGATTACAATAGGGAAGATCAATCTCTTAATTTGGTTGGCTATCCAACAGTAACAAGGAACCTGGACATACTGGCCACATGCCCACTGAAGCATCTAGCAGCTTCAGTGTGGGAAACCACAGCACTCATATGTCCCCATGAAGAGCACGGAATTTCATGAAACTTTCATGCCAATGCTGTTCTTTCTGAATAGTAAAGTATAATGGATAAATTACAAGGTTTATACTAATTTCATTTGGTTTCCTCCCTAACTAAACAAAAATATACCTGAATATCAACCTTTCACTCAAATATTTAACATAAATTGACAGAACCTCTTCCAGTACAAAGAACCTTGCTGGTAACCAGTTTGCTATATAATCACTGAGAAGTCTCACAACTGCTAGTGCAGAAAATCTGATTTTACAGAGAACAATTTTCCAGTGGAAGAACACTAAATTCAAACTTTTGAATGAGGCTGTATTTTAAAAATCACACATTTCAATAGCTATTCTAACTAAACACCTGATAGAAATTTTTAACAAGTGCCAGGAAAAGTGACAGTTTCCAGACGACATTCAGTGCAAGTTCTTTATGAATGGCCACAACTTGTGGGAAAAAGCCAAAAAGACTGGCCCAAAACAGAGGAAGTTACAAATTACAGTCTATCAAATTAGAATTAATGGGAGTAGAAAACTTAAATACACTGTTAAAATTGGATAGGTTTACTTTAAAACAAGCAAACAAAATCAGTAATTATGTGCTTTGTATTTTTTTCCCCTGGAGATGCAAACACTGCTAGGAAAAACAAACAAGAAAAAAAAAACCAAGCTGAGACTGCTGGCTTAGATGGTTGTTTCAATCTAAAAAGATACTTGAATCATACAAGGCTCACTCATTCATACATTTGGGTTTTCTTAAAGTTTATGAGTAAAGTTATCTTACACGGACTTATCCTGTGTCTTTTCAGCACTTTTAAGAGGAACATCAGTTGAGCATCTACTTGCTCGGTTAGATAAATAACATTTTTTTTCCTGATGTGGACACTTCGATTAACACTTTAAACATTGACAACATTAAACCTAAATTTGCAGAGAGATATACAGTTTGTAACACATCTGAAGTACTATTTTATAGTAGTAAATATTAAGTCAATATATTATTTATCTAGCTTCTTTCTGCTTTTCATAGGCTATATTTATTAAATTCTGCTCAGATCACAGTAACGTTTTCCATAACATGTACTGCAATGTGTTGTGCCATTAACACGTACCATAAGCAGCCCTTCTTCAGTACTGTCGGCGTGATTCAAACTTGAATGTAGAAGCCTTACTTATTTTTTAACCTATTACAGTACATTTTGTAATTTGATGTACCTACCGAACACTAACTTTGCTGCCAAAAGCCATTATTGAACACCCTCACCATTACTGGACAAAACTCTCAATGTGGTAAATTGTCTCTAGAAGCTGTTTGAAAATACTGAAAGTGATTTCCTGAATATTCTTTATAGAGAAAATACTTAGTATTCAGATATACTGGGGAGGTTACCCTAAGGCAGTCTACAAAATCTGCAATCACATTCAGTGCTCACTTTCCCCAAGAATTTATTGTGAGAAAATTCTAGATGCTGCCTGTGTACGGAAACATCATAACATATAAGAAGCATCTACACAAAGGAATGTGACCAGTAAACTAAAAAACTTTGCCAGCCTCAATGAAGCACCACAAAATAAAACCGGTTCTTTACTTTGGGATTTCCTTTATATGCATAAATTCTTTTTTTTTTTTTTTTTTTTTTTTTAATCTCCCTTCACCAGCAAAGTAACAATTTCTGTGCTTCACCAGACCACTCTGGGTTTATACAATCTTTTGTTCTACGCTGGAATAAAAATTAATCCTTTCAGATACTTACATTTTAAAAAATGAACAAATAAAGCACAAGAACCACCCCTAGAAATCCAATGAGTCAGTGGTTAGAACATGCGAATGGAAAATGAGAATGGATCCCTCAAATAAATAAATAAATACATAAAATCCTTTAGACTTAAGTTTCCTTGGTAATTTAGCCTCCAGGCATCATCTATTCTGAGATAGGTGGTTAAACCAATCTGGTACACTCATGTAACTTTGGCCTATTTTCTCATCAAAAACTCTTATCTCTCCTCTGATAAATATTCCCCATGGAAATCAACAAAACTAGTAAGTTTCCATCAAACACAGGATTTAAATCAAATAGTTATTCTTCATCAAGGAAAATGAAAAAGTTGAGAAGCTCTGTTTTAACTACTATATTTACATGTAGTTCATTTCATCTCTGTTTTTCCTCTAAACTGACCACTGTTCCACATAATACAAGTATTTTCAGGAATCATGTGTGTCATCCACACATTCCCTGCAAAAGCCCTCCATTCTGAAATTATTTTCAATAAAATTTTATAGCATTCTCACACTACCCCATATTCTGTTATGCCACCTATTTTGTCCTTTTTTATTATTTAAACTGCTATTTCCTCCTCTGAAGTGCATCAGTTATTATAAAAACAGTTGTATATACAAACCTGAGTTGAATCCACTAGCATAAATTAATAATTTAAAAAATAATGATTTTAATAGCTTGAACTGCATCATTTGTGGAATAGTGAAATGTAAGAATTCATGTGTTGGCTAAAATTCATGCCTGGGATAGAATCAATATGAGGTACAAACAGTGAAATGTTAAACGATGATACAAAAGAAACAAGTATCAATGTTTTAAGCATGCTTAATCCCACCTAATACTACCACTGAATTGTGTATTTTATTGAGCTGCTCTTCCAGCAAGAAGATTTACATGTAAAGATTCATTTCACAGCAAAACTCCATGTGATTCATCATTCCAGTAATTTTTATTAATTTAAAACTACAGGATCAATTTACTACAATAAAATGTCTTGTGCTGACGAAAAGAAATGCAATGTGTTTAAGTCATCAGCATCAGGATGTGTAAATTTCTTTCAGTGCTTTCTATAAATGAAAGCAAGACCAGGCTGAGATTTTACAATTGATTTTTACCAATTCCTTCACACATTAATATATTAGATTTGGCTTTTGATTACCTTTTAACAAATATGTAAATATAAGCAAATGTAATGTATACACATACATACATACACACACAAAGGAATTCTGTTCTGCTTGTAAATTACCCCTTGTCTTTCCGGATTATAAAAATTCCCTGTTAACCGGCTTCCAGACAATGCTATAGCTGGTTCAAATAGGAATTGCACTCACTGGAATCTTAGCCAGTTCTACTTCAGCGACTAATTACTACAACAATTAGAAACATACACTGAAAAAAAGGCTCTTAGAGCTTGCTTCAGACTTCAGTACCCACGAGGGTTCTAAAAAGTGACAGAAGCCTTTCAAACAGACAGAATCAGAGCTGGCAGCTCAGCTTCTACCAAGGTGAGCCATTCTAAAGAGCCTTTGAAGTCAGACCTCCACTCTTCCAAAAACCGCTACACCAAACATCCTGTTCTAGTCTCCCCCACAGCAGAATATAAATGAGTGACCTCAGCTTTTTGCCAGTACTGTTCTATCATTCAAACAGTCCGGCCAAGCTGAAGTTTTTAAGTCATATTTCATTATTTGTTTCAGTCGGGAACAACTTCAAGCAGGATTATTAATTACTATTATTTGTGCTGAATTCAAAAGAAGAATATCCCAGCGACTTCAAAGAGCTCTGGATCAAGCCCAAAGGCCTCATATTGGATTTAATTTATTTCTGGACTTTTACTGACCCTCTGCACAGTGATGAATTTAACCTATCTTGGAATTACAAATTAAACAGGCCAATGATATATTTTTAATGGCTTTTCCAATTTGAAAATACAATGAAACACCACATCTGTGTTTTGATCCATCATTCAGACATTTTTCTGAAATCTATTCTGGATCTACATTACAACCTACATGTTTTTTATTTTTTTTGCCCCTCAGTCATTTCTGAAGCAGTAAATGATACTGAATATCATATGCTGATTAAAGAATACACAGTTATTGTCACATAAGTGACAATGACATTAAATTTTAAGATTAGGCAAAGTGATAAAAATAGAAGGGCATAATTTAGGAAACAATTATCCACCTTAGTTGAGGGACTTCTACAGACTTCATTAAAAAATGTACAGAATGCATTACTGTCAATTAGAGCACACCCTGTGCAATTCATTAAAGCCCTCTCCCCTGTGCAGAAGTGACAAACACTCTATTATGCACTGGAGAAATGAGGCAGAACACAAAGGGATAATGTCAAATTAAAATGGGACTGACCTGTTCAGAGCACAAAATTATATTATTCAAAAAATTAAGGAATCTGGACAAAAGGGATAAAACTAGAAGAGAAAGAACTACCTAACCTAAGGTTTAATTTGTTTACAAAGCAGTTACGATGGAGATTTACTAGGGTAATTGAGCTATTATTCAATGACAGAAAAAAAGAAGCAATTTCTAAAGAAATGCCACTGACACCTGGCCTATAAAAACACATACCTTGGTAAGAAAGAAAAAGGTGAAACAAACAGCAACAGAACTTTTAGAAAACTCTTTTATTTAAAATAAAATGAACCAAGTTAGATTCATCATCACTTCATTTGCCATTTCCTGATCTTTCCCATATTTGTACTGAAGTATCTCTCACAGTTCCATACGAAAATTAGAAACACCTTTATATAGCTTGGAAGTACTCTCCCCGTTTCTTTATTACTCTTTTGACTTTTAGTTTCATTTACAGGTATTGTTTCAAAATATAAGTGGAAAAAAGAATACACATTAGTATTCTAGGTCCCATTCATGTAGTGCTAAACAGCAGTTGTGCCTTCATTAATCTTTCTGAGCTCCTTAATTCAGTGACAGAAACTAAATTTCCAATGGAATCTTTTCACAACATGTATCTTCCATATACCTGAGCTAAATTCCAAGTAAACAGCTGATTCCAACAGCAGTAGTTTATTAATACCAACAAGAGATTTTCCACTCCATCTAACATACTTCCAAAGTCGCAGTAAACTTAATCTAGGTAACTTTACCCCAGCATCTTCCAAGTCAGCAGCGTGCATGCATCGAGCTCAGCACTGAGATGATGTTTACTGTATAAAACAGAAGTAAGTCCCAGGTGAAAATTGTGATCCAGTGCAGGAAACTTCTGATCTCAAGCACTTAAGCTTTAAGCCTACCTTGCAAGTTACAGACATTACCGTCTACTACAAAATTTAACAACCAATACTGATTTCTTATAATCCTTCGCCTTTTCTGAATTCCAGCTTTAAAAATTATTTTTGCACTTGCCCTTTCTTTTGCATTTCACCTGTTTCTCCCAGAGCTATTCGAGGCTTTTTGACTGTCCTACTTTGACAGGTGATAATCAAAAAATGTTTTCTATATGCAGATGTACACAATTTTAATTACAAACACCAATACACAACTATCCAGGCAAAGGATGAATGGAAAAGCAATGGAATGAAAAAATTCAAAGCAATGAAAAGTTTCCTAACTTGCTTGTTACGAGCAGACACATTCGTTAAATTCCAATTAAAGGGTGAGTTTAATTATACAGGGGACTGCTTATGAGTGTCTGAATGCTATGACACCATGAGGGAGCTCACTCCCCTTTTATATATTCCAAAATATAGCAAATGCAAACAAAAACAAATCAAGAGGGTGATAGTGATGAGATACCTAGACGCACTTTGGCATTTCTACCTCCTGCCTTCAACACCACGATTTCTGTAGCAACAGAATTGCAGCCCTGGACACGGATATCCAAACTAACTTACCTATAGACTACAGGTGTAAACTCAGTCCCATTCAGGTTGCACAGAATAAATGGATCAGACTGAACCAGGAACATTGCTGGTTTTAACTTCAGTGATTCCAAGCGAGATATGCAACAGCCTCTGACCACTACTTAACAGACAAGAATCTAAAAGAAAGCAAGTGGTGGGGGTAAGTCACATCACTTTTCTTAGGTGACTATTATGAATGCATACACCTAGATGTAACCACATTTTTCCCCCTCTGTACTTTTTCCTCCGATCCAGGCATGACTCAGATTTATCAAGAGACTGCAGCTAGTTCTTGCACATCCTTGAAAAAGCTGAGGCTAAGCTACTTAATTAGCCCACATTAAGTAAGCACTAAATAAAAATGAATGTTTGAGCATACACACTTGACAGAGGGCAAACTATACTACTGAATTAAAAACACATCAAATGCAAGAGTACTATTTTCTCACAAGTTTTCCTGCTGTAATATTGTGGTGGGTGCTGCATTCAGCACCTCAAAGATCAATAAACAATTTAGAACAAGAGTGATGAGTTCTTTAATCTGCCATAGTCCTATCACTTAGCATTCCAGGGCCGTATGCAGAACTCCTAACAAAAAGTAGTCTCTTGTAAAACAGTCAACACTCAAGTCAATTTTAACACACAACAATTTACAAATACCATGAAATGTTCATCTCTGGTGAAACTTCACATAACACAGAGTGGCCTGAATTTGTTACCATCTTCCTAGAACAACAGTATCACTAAAAAGCTTCAAGTTTAAATCTGCTCAATCACTGTTTAATCACTTATTCCAGGCTAATTTAAATTTCTTAATCAAATTTTTATTAGGTAATGACTATAAATTATTTTCATTATGTGTAAACTAATGAGAATAACAGAATCTCCTCAGAGTTCCATTTGTTTATATTTAATGAAACTTAAATGCATAAGGATTACAAAAAGGATGCTTTTTACAACAGTAATTAGGGACACAAAATTCATACTACACAAATTGATTCCCCAGTTCTTAATTGATAGGATTAGCTTCCCACTGAAGTTCAAAAACGTGAGGGGGGGGGGGACACACACACAAAAAAACCCACCAACAACTCCTTTTTCCTCCACTGTCAAACAGTAATGCCTGCAAGTAACAAAAGCACTGCTCCCAAGAAGTTTGAACACTTTATGAGTGCCCAAGTCAGTTCTGGTTTGCTCACTACATAGAGAGTAGTGGTTTATTCTCTATCAACTTTGACCATTAATTTCCTGATCTTGATTTGAAGCTCAGTAACACTGCCCTTGTGTTAAATTCCTGTGAATTTTATCCACCTCACCCCAAACGTAGAGCCCTTCTCTATTCCCAATGCCCCCCGCTGCCACCGCGGCACCAGCCTCTGTTCTGGGACAATACTCTGCGCCACTTCCTGCCAGGCACTGCAGCCCCCTTTACTGTTGCTCCACACCACCAGTGCAATTCGGGAAGCACACGAATAGCTGAAGGTATGGCCTTGCACGAAATCGCCTTTTTCTGCTAGAAAAGGAGGTACGAGTGCTGACGGGTGTCCTTTCGGCTAAAGCTTCGCCGGGTAAAATTAGCACCCTAGGATACTTATGAGCCCCTCCCGCTAGCTGTTGCCTCTATCAGCCCTCCCTCTCCCTGCGTGGGTTATTCTAAGCCACCTACCGTCGTACTTTTTCGACTTGGCAGCCTTGTAAACAGCCAGGGTTTACCTGCTCCGCAGGAGACACGACAGCTTCCACCCGCCTGCGCCACACTGTGCGCCGCGGCCGACCCCCTCCGTCCGCCCGACCTGCAGGGCGCTCTCGGCCTCGAGTTGCGCCGGCGGCAATGCGGCGCCAGCCGGCTGTTGGGCAGGAAGCTTCCCGCGCCCCACGCCAGGCATGTGAGGGAGAGGGGGCTAGGGGCGGCCCTGTTGTGGTGCTGCTCAGCCGCACTGCCGCACAACTCTGCTCTCAGTTAACGCAGATCCGTACCAATCTTCTGGGGCTCTGAGGGCCGGTGCTCCTGTGGAGCGCGCTGCCATTAGGTGCACGCCAGCTCGGCTCACCTCCCAGCGGCTGTGCTTTCTTTGGTGCCGGGGGGGACATCACCAACCGGTGAGAGCTCCTTTACACCTAGGAGACGCAGTCTTCACCCCACAAACTCTCCATCAAAGGTTTTGTACGCTGCCTTCCTTTGACTACAATCATCATAGAATGATTTGGGTTTGAAGGGACCTCAAAGCTCATCCAGCTCCAACCCCCTGCCATGGTCAAGGACACCTTCCACTAGACCAGGTTGCTCCAAGCCCAACCCGGCCTTGAACACTGCCACGGGTGCAGCCACAGCTTCTTTGGGCAATCTGTGCCAGTGCCTCACCACCCTCATAGGGAAGAACTTTTTCCTAATAGATAATCTGAATCTACCCTCATATCTTAAAGCCATTCCCCTTGTTGCATTCCTGCACACCCTTGTAAGAAGTCTCTCTAGACCTCTTGGGCAGTGGAAGCTGCTCCCCATAGCCATCTCTTTCCCAGGCTGAACAAACACAGCTCCCTCAGCCTGTCTCTCATAGCAGAGCCCTCAGAGCATCTTTGTGGCCTCCTCTGGACTGACTTCAACAGGTCCACATCCTTTTCATGTTAGGGGCCCCAAGAGCTGGACACAGCACTCCAGATGCAGTCTCATGGGAGCAACGTATGGCAGAAAAATTGCCTCCTCGGACCTGCTGATGTTGCCCGTGTTACGTTAAAAAGGGGAAAAATAAACCCCTTGCTTTATTAGAGGGGGCCAGGTACAGCCCCAGTATGCAACTACCAGTCCAGGCACATCTGTTCCGGATTCACTGATAGTGTACAATCAGCTGCAACTATCAGTCCGGGCACGTACTGATCCGGATTCACTGATAATGCACCAGACTGCCGGTTCAACTGTGTTCATGAACCCTCATAGCCACACTGAGAGATGAGGTCACGTTCAGTGAGGGAATTTCGACTGGCTACCAAAATAGTGTAGTTTATTGATGCAACAGGTACAGGTTTTTATGGATTGCCGGTGATAAATACTGTCTGCAAAGCATGTGCAAAATAATAGTTACATCAATACAAGCACCCAATGAAGTTAACACAGCCTAGCTCTAAAATACAAAGGTAACAGTAAAAGTAACTCCGTAGAGATTCTAAGTTTCCCTAGGAAAGCACTGGATACAGTGCAAGCCTTACCCACAGGTGTCCCTATGAGAGGGGAAGAGAGGTCCAGCCCGTCAACCAGTCCCAGGAGTCTGTTGGTGTTATCTTCCTTGACTCGTCCACGATGGTATCTTCCCCAATATCTCCCTCTCTCTTGGGTCATTTTATATTATTTTCACCTTCAAGGTGGAGCTTGAGTGACTCTAGTCATACATACCTTTATTATTATTGGTGCAAATCTCCCTCACTTCATTTCGAAGGTGTGTGACACCGAAAATTCAGAGCGCATGGTCAGTGGGGGGTGGTCTCATTTTGGAGGGGGTCGCATTGGAGATGGGAGTGTATTTTAGCATGTAGATGCATTATAATGACATTATAATGAAGCAAAGTTCACACTGAGGACGGCATTCTGTCAAAAGATGACAAGCTGCTGGCTCAGGGTAGCAAGCATGCAACTCATCAGTTTCTTGCACCACCTAGTTCCCATCTTTTGCTGAGGCTAGGACAAAGCGTAACCGTGAGATCTCCACCTCGCTCTACCCTCCGTGTTGCCACAGGAACCACTGTGGAGTGCATATTCCTGGCATACCAAGTGTGGCTGCATCTCACCCTGAGAGAGACCATGAAAGTGCATTTTTCCCTTATGTGTGGACAATGCTGCATTTCAAATATAAGTTTAATTCCGCTCCAGCAAGAGTCCCTCTTATTTCTCTCATTTAATTCTTCACAGCACTGTCATTGCAAACACCTTTCTTAAGTCATGCACAGCTCTGAAATAACTGAGGGGCACAAAGCAGTTTAAGAGGAACCTGCCAACAACACCCTTGAGCCTCTTGGGCAACTGGGATGTCCAGGCTCTGCTCCCTTCCTATAGCTGTGTCAGGCTCACAAAGCTCACTTCTGAGTCCCAAGAATGTTTGTACACAATTGAACTACAAGCCAAACAGGTGCACAAACAATGTGTTGTCCAGTAAGCAAAGTGACAAGCGTGTAAATGCGCTGCTCCACAGCAATTAGGTTGGGGTTTTAATCCTGAAAATAGGATATATTTTGTGGTTTGTTACTAACTCAAGAAGTTATTTCCTTCTGGGAAACAGAGGCAGGTTCTAGACTTTAGGGAAAATCATATATAGCCTTTTTTTTTCTTCCTTCTCTGTTCAAGTATGTTGTTTATGCCTTTTAACAATGACTCCGCATACAGTGCAGATACACCTTGTTAAAGGTCCAGCTGAAAGTTGTTAATCTCTAGAAGCATTTGCTGCAATACAAACAAGTGCTGAACTTTCAGCAGATAATCATAATGGTTTGTCTTTTGTCTATGAGATGACACACAATCTTTGCTAACTGAAAGACTGATCAAAAGTATAGTAAGTTAGTGTCTTAGTTTGAAATGTCATTATAGCATTAACTAAGACATAAGAGAAGTCAAACTGTTTTGATGCCATCCAGTTTTAAGATACTAGGAAAATTAGTGTCTGACAATGCTACAACCCTGGCCAACACAATCATATGAAAAACACAAGTGCCACATAGCAAATACATCTCACATCAGTGACTCAATCTGTGCTGTACTTAGTAACAAATGGGCATCATTTATAAATCCATACATAAAGCAGATATCAGCTGGTTTTATCAAAGCCATGAAAGTTTTTTCACAACTTGTTTCTAAAGCTATTTTCACACAGTAGGATCTTTATGCGGTCTTAATCTTGCCAAGCCAGAGGTTGTGAACACAAGTGTTGTATGTGGTTGGAACAATATTCTTATATCAGTAAAAAAAACATATTTGTATCTTGTTGAATCCACTGTGAAACATCTAGTATTTGCTGTGTCAAAGTGCAGTCATTCATTCTGAGTGTTTAGAAATATAGAAAGTTTAAAGGTAATTTTGGGTACTAACTCCTGGGGCTGTTTTAATACCCATGTTTTTCCCAGTGCTTTCTCCAGCTGCCTTCTTGTTCTGTGTAGTGATAGGACAAGGGGTAACGGGTTCAAACTTAAACAGGGGAAGTTTAGATTGGATATAAGGAAGAAATTCTTTACTGTAAGGGTGGTGAGGCACTGGAATGGGTTGCCCAGGGAAGTTGTGAATGCTCCATCCCTGGTGGTGTTCAAAGCCAGGTTGGACAGAGCCTTGGGTGACATGGTTTAGTGTGAGGTGTCCCTGTCCATGGCAGGGGGGTTGGAACTTGATGACCTTACGGCCTTTTCCAACCCTATTTTACTATTCCGTATGTGGCTAACTGTAACCCAAACTTCAGCTCCTCCTGGATTCTTAGCTGCTGCCAATTAGCTTAACAACATGAGGTGCCCAACAAAGCACCTGCTCTTAAAATAGCTTAATTTCATTAAGTCCTTTCACACCATGCCTTACCTAGTTTAACAATTAGAATTTTACTGTTTCATTGACTAAACTATGTGAATATTCACAAAATGGCTCTAGCTGATGCAGTTAGTCATAATCTACGCTATGAGACCATCTCCCAGAACAATCCTCTACTTTCATTCAAGTGCAAGAAAGGTTTTGCTCAACATGGAGACTACCTGTTACTGAACTCATTTCTTCCCCTGAAAAATGTTACAACATGCTATGTAGTTTTAGCTGGAGATCCAATCTCACTCTGACACAGCCATTCAGATCTCCCTTCTTTGCATACCTTATACCACTGGTGTCCGTAAGAATACATCCGTAATAATGCATCATGCATACAGTTGTGGTCCTAGTATCATTAAAAAATGTAGTATGATTTCTGTGGTTTATATGCAGAATGAAACTGGCACATAAAGAGAATTTCACCACTGAAAAGAAGGGAAAGTCTATACATATTACCTATGTTCTCAGCTAGAGGTAGTGAAAATGTCCCTGAAAGTCTTTCTATTGATTTACATGACATTCTAACATAATCTTGAACAGTATTATAGAGAGAACTGGTTAAGAATCAAAAAATCATTTATATTAGTAAAGACCTTTAAGATCACCAAGCTCTGCTTCAATTGCACTGGAGCTGGTAACTTGCTTATCTGTATCATTAACCTACTTGGTCTGCCCTTCTCTACTTCCGCATTTCCACTGCTGCCCTTTGTAACTTCTCAAAAGCAAAAAGATTGTGCATGTTTTTGAAAGAGTGAACTGGCTCTTAAAATGAGTATAGAGAGATTCTTTGGAAGTGTGATTGTCTACCTTCCAATTCATGTCAAATGCAAATTGATCGGTTTGCGTTTACTGAAGGTTGAATAACTGTAGCCAAGTCAGCAACAAGAGGAAGGAGGGAGAATTGCAGAGCAGACTTAAAGTACACTTTGTATCTGAAGCTCAGGTGTCTAACAGCTGATGCCAAGTACATGCCTGAAGAAGGAGTATCAGTTAGGATAGGGAACGGGAGAAAGAAAGAGGTGCAAAAATAGAGTTGTGCTGCAAATACAAAAATGCAGGTGAAAGAGATCAAAGACAATGATTTCCATGCAGGCATCTCATGCATCCACAGGTTAGACCATCATTTTCAGTGAAGATTTATCCAGAGCGATTTACTGTCCAAGCGGACAGTTTCAGGCTGCTACAGTTCTTACGAGAGATGCAAAAGCCATCTATTAATTTTTTGTTTATATTCAACATAGTTAGAAAAATCCTTCAGATTACCCCACAAAAGTATTTCTGCTTTATCTTGTTACAGATTATAGTCCATAAAAAAAAAAAAAAAAAAAAAATCAAAGCAGAGAAGCTCAACATGCTAGATTTGTATCACAAGTATACAGCTAGCAGAGCATGTAATTTTTGCCCTCATTAAAGAACAGCAACCCAATGGCTAAGATGCCATTTAATCACAAAGGCATATTAAAGAATAATCGTATCAGTAATGTGTTTTTATTTTGCAAAGAGTAACACTGAGCAGTAGTTATGCTGAACTATGGTTTGCTCATTAAATTATGTTTTTTGTTCTATAATTTGCATAAAATATTCTTTAGAAAGACATGTTGTACACGTTGGTTAACGGTGACGATTTTGATTCAGAAAGTGACACAATTCATCTTGCAGAATATATTTGACCAGCTTAAATATTATTCAGAAATTAAAACATGTTTTTTTCATGGGTAGTGTGACCTATTTTATATTACATTGAAAATGTTCTGACTTCACAAAGGATACAGGATAGAACCCTAAATCAGTACAATATGCAAAAAAATCACATTGCATATTTATCAGGAAAAAAATATTTCTGCCCCAAATGAACACAGAATTTCTAAAGGGGATTAGAAGGAATTATAGGAGAAATATTGCAAATGTATTAATAGAAAACAAATTTGCCCTTTACTTCTTGACACTTCATTTGGAAAACACCAGGTAGGTGTTAATTAAGATAACAAGTGATCCATACTTTTCATCTTTTGCTTTAATGACTGATGAGAATTTATGAACTTTTAATTCTTCAGTGATGCAATTAAATCTACAGAAAGAGAATAACACACACCTAATTTTAATAGTAAAAAATTAGGTCTCACTTTTGATTTCAACATATGCCTCAAGCATAGGCAAGAATCAAGTCTTCCTTGATTTCATTCTTTGGACATCCTGCTGGGATGCAGATAACAGTTTATCAGTTTTACAAAAATATTGCCAGCTGATAACAGGTTATAGAAAGGCTGATTTTACCACAGGCAGCAATGCTCTGCACTGCATGTAGGAACTAGTACACCTAAGAACATCTGTTGTAAAATAGGGTGTGCATATTTACCTCGTTCAAGTTTCCACTGGAAAGCAGAATCCTGCCTCTCTTCTAAACCAATTAGAAACATGAAAGTGAACACTTGCTTATTACCTAAAAAGGATATGCCAACTATTCCTGCATATGGGCTTTATTCCCTTGCCATTGGCATGAGCTTATTTATCTCAAAAAATGGGAATAAATTACCCCTTTGCAATCACAGCAATTTAGATTTGCATTCTCCTTAAAAAAAAAAAAATACTTATAACAAGTAATCTTATTTTTACAAAATCTCTGCTTCAGAACAACTCCATGTCAGATATGCTTTACTCACTGAATGACAATACTAAGTATTTTTCCAGTGCTTGTACTGTAGTCTTTGCTGTATTTCTGAATACTAAAGTTTCTTGAACTTAACAGGGCTCCATGGTTGTACAGCCTGCTGAGCTTGAAGGCAGGCAGGCCACTGTAGGAGTAGATCAGTATAAACTGACTCAAAAATAAGCTTTTGTTTCTTATACAAAATAGTTAAGTAGATGCTGGTTTACTGAGAATCATCACTGGTTCCTGAGTAGGTAACTCAAGCTAGTGCTTTTTAGTAGAGCCCTTCACATTAGATGTTACTGTTTTAATTAAGTTCCCATTAACCTTTATCCCCAAAATACACCCTATTCTGCATTTACCTTTTTACCAAAAGAAATGGAGCAACATTTGGGTTCTACCTGAGCAATAAAATGTCTGAATATAGTATAGCAACACTCAAAGTTATATTTAACAGTGCCCAGTAGCAGCAGGAAGATTCAAAACTCCTTCCAGTATTTTCGATGTAGACAATTTCTTCTATTTATTGAAGGCATAGACAGATAACTAAAAAAAAAAACAAAACAAAAAAAAAACCTTGTAAATTGCAGTCACGTAACTGGTTGTAGAAATGACATTTTGCCGGTGAGAGATTCCTGTATGCTGCGGAGTACAGAACAGCTGAAGCAAGAGGGCAGCCTTCATCCTGATGCAGTGAACATTAGTATTTCCCATGTCACTACCCGGATCAGCTCCAAAAAACAGTCACATACTGTATTAAATCATCACGGTCTACCTTTACAATTCACTTGGAAAAATTCTGGCCTCCATAGACCTTTGCCTGAATTTCTCCATGATTTGCATATTGCTAACCATTGCATTCAGTACTGGAGTTTTCTTTGTAATTAGTTCTTTTAAGTGCATCAGAGCTTTAGAAGACATATTCGTTTGACAGTTTTCTAATTGCTTTTTATGTTGTCATACTCATGGCAAAGGAACTTTGTGATCTTAAACCTCTAAAACTTACAATTTTTCCTAAAACTCGATATTAAAGGGCTAAGAATTTCAGATTAAACAAGTCTAATTTGAAGACACATCAGGTCTTCCCAGTGCATCAGTTCAGGCAGGTGGACATTTTTAACCCTTTCTATGATATTTTGACTGCACAGAAATATGACATCTCACCCTTTCACAGTAAAGGTTTGCTTCATATTTATTATTATGTAGACCAGACTAGCTGTAACGATAACAATCATTCAGGAATGCTTTAGAAAATTTGTTATAAATACTAGCAAAATTCATTGTCAAGCAGATTGTTTTCTTAGAATTCATAGAATCATAGAATAGTTAGGGTTAGAAAGGACCTTAAGAACATCAAGTTCCAACCCCCCGCCATGGACAGGGACACCTCACACTAAACCATGCCACCCAAGGCTCTGTCCAACCTGGCCTTGAACACCACCAGCGATGGAGCATTCACAGCTTCCCTGGGCAACCCATTCCAGTGCCTCACCACCTTCACAGTAAAGAATTTCTTCCTTATATCCAATCTAAACTTCCCCTGTTTAAATTTGAACCCGTTACCGCTTGTCCTACCACTACAGTACCTAATGAAGAGGCCCCTCCCCAGACCTTTTGTTTGATCAGTTGCCTGTGCATATGCCTGACAATATTCTTTCCTCCCTTTGCAGCATTTGCCTCAGTTATCTCTTCCCTTCATTAGTATTTAGTGGGGTCATATTATTCAGTCTTAGTAAAAGGTTCCAGAAGCTTTTTACTCCAGTAGCACTAATCACTTTTTCCAGTCTACTTTCAATTTATTAACAAAGGCTGGGCTGACATTAGCAGCTCAGCAGATCAGTAGATCAAAGCAAATGGTGCGAGCACGCTCCATTGCCATCCCCATTTTGAAAGTTTCAGAGTTTCACTTTAGACTACATGTCTTCTTGTCTGCGTATCCCAAATGCACACACAGTTCAAGGCTGTCTGAAGGAGCAAGGGGTTTGGACCCTCACATCTCCGTTATGGATCAGTAAGCATTAGGCGAGTTATCAGTCTGATATTCTCCCAGAGAGATCCAGTTCATTCGCACTGTATGAATCTCAAACCTGCGAGTGGGATAATGCTTCAAAACACACTGTGTCTCCAAACCAAAGTACTAACAAGTGTGTAGGCAAATACTCTCACAACAGCAATAAAATGAAAGACATCCCAGATTATAAACACCACAAATATAACAGAGATAGACACACTGCTATGACTTTGGTTTTGGAAGTTTAATTTGAGGCAATGAACCCTTATTTTCTGATCTCCATGTATGATTCTTTTTTAGTTGCAGTCAGTCACCTCAAACTTAGACTATTTTAAATTTCCATATTACTGTCAAATCAAAGTTAGAATTTTGTCTTCTAAGCAAAAGGACAAAGGGGGTCTCAACAACTGTTTAATAAATTACTATAGGATGGTAATGCTATTACTGAAGTAATTCTCGTCATGAAAGGTGATTTGAGTGTGAAAGCAGTCTTATAAATGGCTTCACATCCTCTCATTTGGGATATTTTCAGTAAAGTCAAGTGTCATCTGAAACAGATCCTCTAGTCAGTACATGAAAATATTTTTTGTTTTTCCTATTCATACATGGAATGATGCCTTATTTGCATCTCTAAACAAAGAAGTCAGCTTAATCCTGGAGTCTTTTATGACTTAGAAATTCATTATTTACTAAAATATGGCAAAAGCTAACATTGAGGTCTTCAATCAGTTTTAATCAGAATCATTCCATTGAGGTCCAATTTATGTTAGCTGAGAATCCAGACTCAGATTTAAGGATCTCCTTGGTAATGAAGCAAAAAGATGGGTTTACAAAATCAACAGTGAGGAAATAGAAGAAAAAAAGAAAGCAAGAAATATTCTGGCACCAATCCAGCACGCATAACTGAGCTAATGTTCAATTACTGTGAAACACTTTATGGAAATAAATGTTAGTTCTACATGAATCCCAAATGAGTTTATTACAATCAATGCTATTAAAATGATTAAAGTGTTACTAATATGCCAAACAACTATGATTGCAATTTCATAAAACTAGCATTTAATATCCATCAGAGATAAAAACATTTTTTTCTGTAATAACTAAACATAATGATATGCCTAAATCATTTGAAATTATGACATTGATGATAATGTTAATTAGCCTTTTAAAAAGAATTAACATATTGCAATGTGTAAAATACATTTGAATACCTAAAGATTATTTAAGTAACACCAAACTATGAGCAGTTGTTTTATGTCAGCAGAACAGGAAAATAAAAATCATTGCATTATAAATTCATTTGCTGGTTTTGATTTCATTTTTCCCCAAAATCCATAGTATTTATGAACGTTTTTTTGCTTGGAAATTTTTGGTTATAAAGGTACTCAAAGCATTGAATTCAGTCACCATTTTCAGATCCTAAGTGGCAGCTTAAAAAAAAACAAAACAATTAAGTGCTTTTACAAATATGCACCATTAGTAAATAACTGTTCATCTTAGGGAGAAAAATATGAGATTATATTGAGTCTGAATATTTTCAAGAGCCTTTTCCAATGGAGAATAACACATTTCGGTTAGAGCATAATGTGCAATTTTATTAGCAAATATATTTATGAAGCAGTTGCACAGGCACCACAGTCAGTACTGCAATTTTCCTAATGAAAAAGGTTTTACTTAAAACACACACACACAACTTAGTGAGAGATTTTAAAGCACATTTATACAGTTAAAAGTTGAAGCAGAATCAAAAGGGTGATACCTACACAACAGTTGGTGCAACTCTTAGTATGTTTTCCAAGATTAGAGTTGCTCAAGAAACCCAATTGTTTAACCCAATTAAACATTAGTTTCTTTGCTAATTTGGAACTACGTAAATTTAAATTCCACCTTTTCAGTTTGAGTGGAAAATTACCAGCAATCAATTAGGATATATACATATCTATACACCAGTCAGAATTAAATATCTATGTGGATAACCTGAGAAAGAATCATTTTTGTATAAAAACAGTGATAATGCTTCAGCTAGCTGGCTAACAGGCAAAGTAACTAAATATTTCATTTGGTGCCTTTTCTGTTTCTTGTTTCAGCTTTATTTAGTGTAAACACTCCAAGTTCCACAAAGAAATATATATATTTCTACCCTTCACCAGCCACTTGGCACATACCTTGTCCACAACCTCTTGTGAAACAAAGTTTTTGATAAGCAAACATACTCTCTTTGTTGAATTGATGGTAGTTTTGAAGTCTCTGAAACTCAGATTAACAAATAACTTCACAGCATAACCATACAATTTTTAGACAAGCTCTCTGAAAGGACAGATGTCTTATAGGAGTCTGCTAAAGTCATAAAACCAAAAGTGACATAAGACAATACTCTTCCAGCAAAATTCACTTTCCACTCTACAAAGAGATCAAGTGCTCACTTAAAACAAGGAGAATCCCACATAAGAATTAGATAGATGAATGCAGAGTTCCCACAATCCTTTCATGCCGGGTCAATCAAGTCATGACTGATTTCATTCCACAGTCAAACATCAAAAGCCAGTTAGGAGAGACTAGAAATTACTAAGTGATGAAACACAATAAGTTATTCCATATGCATGACTGGGACCTAAGTGTCTACAGTAAAGAAGAGCAACTGAGTGAATTCCCACTATTCCAGCACACTGATGTAACAGGGATAATGGGGCTCCTCCTTTTTGCTGGCATTGCCACCAACTGCAAAAGGGGGATTCCATACCAACTACCTTCCCTCCCATTTGCACACTTGTCATATCTGCTTTGTACAACAGCTGCAGGATGGACCAACCAATGGCTCCCATTAGCCACAGTGGTAACACCTCTGGGAGACCATAACTGGGGAGGGGAGGAGGTGGGGGGGAAGGAGAGAGAGAAAAATCACAAAATTCAGTAATCTCACCAATGCATTCTCCTCCACTTTGAAAAGTTCCTCTGACTCAAATTCCAAGACAGAAGGAAGGTGAAATTAATTGATAGACTGGGAACTTTAAGTCAAGTCAGGAAACTAAGGTTTTCCCTTCACCAAGCTTTGCTTTCTCAGGAAAGGCAGCCAGGCACTGAATGGTTACCCTGCTTCAAACCTACCCACAGAGGCAGAGCCCTGAGATAACATCTTGTCCTGGGTTCAGCAGCAGCAGTCATTTTTTCTCCTTCTTGGTAGCTGGTACAGCACTGTGTTTTTGATTTGGGGCCTGGGAACAGCACTGATAACAGCAGTGTTTTCAGTTACTGCTTGGTGATGTTTAGGCTGGCCAAGGACTCTGTGAGTCTCATGCTCTGCTAGGGAGGAGGGGAAGCCGGGAGGAAGGAGAGACAGGACACCCGACCCAAACTGACCAAAGAGGTTATTCCATACCACAGCACGTCATGTCCAGGATGTAGAGACGAAGAACAGAGACCCAGAAGGGTGGTGGGGTGTGCATGGTGGGGGGTGCACCGTGGGGGGTGCACTGCTTCGTCGAGCTGGGTGGTGAGCTATTGTATTCTTTCCTTGTATTTGCCTTGTCATTATTATTATTATTATTATTATTATTATTATTATTATTATTATTGGTGGTAGCAGTAGTGATTTGTGTTATACCTTAGTTACTAAACTGTTCTTATCTCAACCTGTGGGAGTTGCATTCTTTCAATTCTCCTTCCCATCCCTCCAGGAGCGGAGGGAAGAAAGAGTGGGGAGTGAGTGAGACAGCAACTGTATGGGTTTATAGAAGCTTAAACCACGACACATCTCTGTCAAACAAGAAGGTTTCCCTGCCTTTGGTCACGATTCATTCAGGATGTCAGAAGCAGGTCATGAGAATAACCAAGATAATTATTAGTACTATGGACTTGGAAAAAAGTTCAGACATCCAACAGCAACAGCTAGCTTTTAGAAACAGTATTTCAAACAGTCCTCTTTTTATCAATGGACTTCAAGACAAAAACAAACAAACAAAACCAAACAAAAAGACAAGTCAAAACAGTGTAGCAGGCTCTTCAGTAAGGTTGATTCCTCTAGAGTAAAAGTTATCTTCTTCTAAGTAATTACTAGTGCACTTAATCGGCCATAGTAGCTGATGCTGCCTTCTTTTTAATCTTAATTGCAGAAACCAGTGACAAATATTCCAACTAATATGACAAAGACAGTGTAGGAGATAGTTGACCAACGTGTTTGTCTACAGCACAGGATTGTGCATCCTTTCATTAGGTTTTACATGCTTTCTGTAGTGACAGAATATAAAAGAGTTCTAAAATTGGGCTAAACAGAGCACCGTGCACCTGAGCACTATTAGCAGTGCCAACCCGTGCTGGAGTTGTTTCCAGACAACATTCAGATCTGACCAATACAAGCTATTTTTAAATGCATAACACACGTAATATTTTTTTTTCCTGACTCAGTGCTCAAGTCTAAAATTGCCTAATGCATCAAGTGATTGCAAATTACCAAAAGAGAAGTTGACAAGTACACTTCGAGAACTGTTCAGACATACCAAAAGCTCTGAAAATTTTCCTAGATCTGTATTTGTACACAATATTTTTCAAATCGTATTCTAGGATTGTTTCTTTTCTTCTCTGAGAAATTTAAACTACGTGTTCTCTAGTTAAGGACAAAAATTGCTTTGCAAAGGACTGGGATTAGGAAAAGAGGCCTTTCCAACTTGAAGAGGATTTTCATGATTCAACATACACTTAAAAAAAAAAAAAAAAAAAAGTCCATCAGAGACAACTGAAACTCATCTTTTCAATGTAGTCACTTCATAACATGAAAAAATGAATAATTTCAAATGAAAAGCAGTCAGATTAAGGCAAAATGTCTTGTTTTAAAAACTCACTGTAAAAAAAAAAAAATTAAAAAAAAAATCTAACATTTTGTGGTATTGAAGTTCCCCTTTACCTCTCCAGAGGTTTTGTTCAAAATTACATTTGGAGAAAATGTTTCATTAAATGAAATTTTCTTTTTTCCCCGCCCCAATCCCAGTAGTCCCACTGTCAACACCAACATCTTCTGAGCTGTGATTTTTATGAGGTTTTCATCACAACCCTGTTACTGAGATGGTTCATAGGAAAGGCTAACAGAGTATACTAACACCAGAACATACTTTAGTTATTCTTAAAATACCATTGACAAATTAAAAGCCTAAGACCACCCTTCATCCCACAGTGGAGCAGATTCAATAGAGTGCATACACACAAAGGAAGAAAACAATGAAAAACACCTATAATTTGTAGTCTTTAGATTCTAAGCTGGAGTCCAAACAAAGGTCTCTCACATCTCATGGAATCACTGCCCACGCTGGACTTCAAAACAGGCTGTATACCAGTAAAGTTTTTGGCATTCCTAGTGAAAGCACACAGACACTGCACAGAACCAGAAGTACCAGATCTCGGGACCAGGATGGCATTGTCATGGCCCCAGCTGGTTTAGCTGTGCTAATAGCTGTTAAGCAGGCAAGTGGTTTTCGCTGCCTCTGCAGGTGCCTGCTCCAGCAGAGCTGGGTGTAGAAGAGGCTTGATACTCTACAGGCCACCCCTGAGGAACCACCAGCAGCCTCGTGGATGCCCAGGGAGGTGCTGGGGCAACATACAGATCCCCACGGACACCAGAGAGAACGATGTGTGCTGGGAAGAGGGTACATCCCGGTAAATCCAAGCAAGCCAAGACTGAGGGTGGAGAGATCCCCAGCATTCCCACCCCATCATCCTGATGCTGCTCCTCAAAAGTTAGCAGTATCACCCGTAGGAGAGAGCACAACAAGGCTGAGCCAAACATCAGAGAAACACGGGGTGTTCCCTTTGGCAAGTAAAAAAAAAGACAACCCAAAACCTAAAGTTTTTCTTATGAAACATCATGTAGCAGAAAAATTTCAACTTGCATCTGCTTCCAGTTGTAAATTAAAATTATTTCACAGAATTAGATGACAGTAAGTAAAGCAAAAATACCCATACTTTAAGGCATTAGACAAAAGTAAAAATTTGCAACAATTATCTGGAGACACATTCAGTTCAGATTTTTAATTTGTGTCAGCACCCTTACACTTATGAGTGGCCCAAGAGCAACATATCAAAGTTTCACTGTTAAGAGTAAATAAATCTGTGTAAAAAAAAAAATGCTGCAGTGTCAGACTGACAAGAAAGTTGTTGGAAAGAATGAAGCTAAAAAAAATTAAATCTATGGGAAACATCCCAAAAGTCTTTTAAAATGCTAGCAATTTGAATTATCACACAGCATTAGTAAAATTTTAATTAACAAATTGAGGCAAAACCCACATAAATATAACCATATAGAGAGTATTTGTGGATGGAAAAATGTTTTCTGGGCTTTCAGAATTGGATTATTTTTTTCTTTTTTTTTTTTTTTTAAAGAAGGAAGTGACAGAGAAAGTAAATGTATACAATTATAATAAGTTTCTAAACTGTGGAAACTGCTGCTCAGCAGTAAATGGAAGTAAAAATAATTATTTCATGCCAAAATAAATTCAACTTTATGTTTTATCATTTGAACAGTTTTATTAACAAGATAACAGTGTTTTGTTCTCAGAACTTTGAAAGCAGAACCATGTGAATTAATAGCTAAGTCAGATTTAAAATTAATGAGCTTTGCTGCATTTTTTCCAGTTTTCTTGAATAGTATTTCCTTTAAATAGTCTTCCACATAATGCACAATCTTAAAAGTCCCAATTGAGTAACAATGAAGTCTCGTTAGTCTTTGTCACCTCATAATCATTCATGCAGCATTTTAAACAAGAAACATAAATTGCTGCCTTGGGAAATTATTTCGGAATTATAGAAGAAATATGTGCCATCTTAAGTTGCTATTCATTCTTGTAAAGCATTTTATACTAAAGAAGTTTTACTGAGTGTACAAGAGTGTTTTCTCATTAAATTACATATTTTGTTCTGCTAAGTGTGGGCTACTTCTCACATATGTTAAATCCTAACTGCCTACCTAGTCCATATCAGCTCTACTTAAACCCAGCATTTTTCACAGAGATGATAATGTCAGATTTATTTATTTTAAAGAGACACTTCAAAGGAATTCAAAAAGGGGGGGGGGGAAGTGAGAGAAGAGAAAACACAGAATTTTTCATAAGAAAGGAATTCCACAGGACAAGGGGCTATTTTGAGGGATTTCTTTAAATTTCCCCATACACCACTGGCAAGTCATCCATTTCTGGCATTTTGACAACAAATACAATGGAATCAGACCCATGCTTTGTTGACCTACTGTCCTGGGTTCAGCGGTAGCAGTCATTTTTCTCCTTCTTAGTAGCTGGTGCAGTGCTGTGTTTTTGACTTTTGGCCTGGGAACAGCACTGATAACACCGATATTTTTAGCTACTGCTTAGTAATGTTTACTCTGACCAAGGACTTTCTGAGTTTCATGCTCTGCCAGGGAGGAGGGGAAGCCGGGAGGAAGCACAGACAGGACACCTAACTCAGACTAGCCAAAGGGGTATTCCATACCACAGCACATCATGCCCAGTATATAAACAGGGGAGTTACCAGTAAGGGTTAGATCACTGCTGGGTCAGGCTGGGTATCGGTCGGCGGGTGGTGAACGGTTGTATTCTCTTCCCTTGTTATTTCCCTATCATTACTATTATTGGTGGTAGCAGTAGTGGTTTGTGTTGTACCTTAGTTACTGGCCTGTTCTTATGTCAATCCGTGGGAGTTACATTCTTTCAATTCTCCTCCCCATCCCTCCGGGAGAGGGGGGAGGAAGGTGGGGGGAGTGAGTGAGCTAGCTCCATGGCTGACTGGACTTAAACCACTACACCTACCAATTAAGCAGTGTTAACAATTAAATGGAAATCTACCTCTGGGCAGAGGGCCAGCACAAATCTTGTGTACCACTTAAGTGTTGCTCATGACTCATTCTGAGACTAGATGAAAGCGAAGTGATATGTATGTCTCACACAGCACAAATTAACCCTTAGTGGATGTTTTCATTTTACACAAAGATTTGTGTTCTACCCTTCAGCAATATGCATTTAGTAATACCTTGTTTCATGTATCTCACTCTTCTGGCATTAGTTCTATAGGGTCAGGCAATACTTGGCAAAATGTGTTCTATCTCCATCACTAAACATGGAAAGGATTTATCACTGCATACTGAATCAAATCACCGTGAACAGGAAAAGTGTTCACTTCAGAGTTGGAGGGAGAGTGGATAGCAAGCAAATCATACAAAAACAAGGCCAAAAGAATAGTTACTTGTTGGTTTACTGCAGAAGTTATGCTATCAGGGACGAAAAAGGTTAAGTGCTGGAAATTTTAAAGCTTCTGAGCAAAAGCAGCTTCTAATTAAAGCTCCTACAATCTTGTACATCATCTAATACACACATCTTTGCAAGGCTAGTTCAGGTTTAGGCACCCTGAAGATATTTATTTCTTGAAGAGAAAGGCTGAGAGAGTGCTGTCTGAAGGCTCCCATTAGGGATTAATTTCTCTCAGTTCCCTGAGTGCTTCCTTTTGTGTACCTTAGGATAGTATGAACAGATCAGTTGTTAAAAATATGAGGCTTTGGTTCTAAGAGAACAGATTCTTGATCAACCCAAGAAAAATAAAAATGAAGAGGGTTAACTCTTGCCTTTTTTTAGTCTAAAAAAAGAAGAAAACAACATGACAAGGGTTCCCTGCTCCCCTAGTCTAGCTGTACATCTATCTTCCTTTATTCCTCTTTAATTTAGATTAAATGCATTTAAGATCTGAACTTTCTAGTTTAGCATTTGACAAAGATAGCAGACACAGATAGTAATCTTGTATCTTGACCTGATCTTTCAGTTCACACAAGTATTTAGATAAGGTTTTCACTGAAGTGTTTCTTGAAATGGAAATCTCTGTAACCTCACAGAACCATGTTCTCTGACCAGGCAGCATTTAGCCCATACAAAGCCCATATATAGCCAATACAGGCAGCATTTAGCCCATAGCAGCTACTCTATCACACAACAGAAAGGCTTCAGTACCCTAACCCTGACAATTAGCTTATTCCTGCAGAAAATGACAAAGTTTGGTTAGTTACCAGTGAAGTTCTCCATGACCCGCATCCAGCATCCTAAGAGCACTGGAAGGAATCCAGCTCTGGTGAGAAACAGTTGCTTTAGGTACACAGTTTTCAGACAGGAATCTGAATTATGAATCTTGGGTGGAAGGACATACCTCCCTGTAGCCTGAAAGTACAGGTTCTGACATTTTTTCCTCACAGAATTTTCTTTGTGGAATCTAGGTGGATCCCATCTCGACATGCAGACTTTTGGACACTTCAGTCTTCACCAGCTAACTCCCAACAAGTGTCACCAGCTGAAACTCCTGAAACCCAGGAAATTGGTATTCCATGAAAAGCCAGGAAATTTGTTATTTACTGATTTACAGATTACTCAGATATCTAAACCCCTTTACCAGCCAAAGTATTAAATAAAAAAAAAAAATAAAATAAAAAAAAAAAGGCATTGGATCCTTTAATGGCTGCTGATAATCTGAAAAAAGAAAAAGGTAATGGAACATTAAAGTATGTCAAACTAGATTACATTCTGAGTTCTGTCACTAAAGTTTACATAAAGGTCATCTTCTATGCCAGGAAATGTACAAATTGCCAGTTCTGGTTAACTTTAAGAGCCAAACATGCTGATTTTCTCATACATTCAGGTACTTGGCACAAGAACATAAAAAAAACCTAAAGATATTCCCCAAAGGCGCTCAGGAAGGGAACTGATGCTTCACACCATCATGAGAAGAAAACCTTCTGTTGTACTTCAAACACACACTGCATGAGAACAAGCTCCAGCTGCAAGACAGTGACACCAACATGCACAAAAAACTGTCGAGGAGGGAGTTTTCCTGCAGAAAACTTTGATATTCTGATGCCTCCCTGACACATGAGAATGGTTAGGAAGCCATTGAGATATAGAGTTTTTATGTTTTAAAGAGAGTTGTAGCTTTGCAAGGCATTTTAACTAAAAGAAATAAAGGTATTTCCCAACAAAAATCTTGTTTTGCTGGACAATTACCTAACTAACTGTAGTCTAAAGGATTTGTTCCTGACCAAAGTTTCATCAGTTATGTCATTCCCATATACTTAAAACAGTTGCAGAAGGAATTCAAATAGCCAAGACTTCTTATTCAAATGTCTTGTGAAACAGGAAAAAAACATCTTTATACAAGACTTTGCAATTATTCATTGGCTTCACTTTTAATTAGTTAATGATCCAATTTAGTTGTGATCAAAGCACAACAGCTAGATAATTCAGGATAGAAAACAGAGTTAATTTACTCAGATATGATACTACTTTCCTAATGACTTCATTTCAGTGGAGTTTCAATTAGTTATTAGGGTATTTTACTCATTAGTCCAACAAGATATCTGCAGGCAATTAACATGTCACTCTTTGTGACAACAGAACATATATTCTTTCCAGAGGGATGTCTTTAAGATTTATATTACTGAGATTTTTTTAAAAAGTTTATGGAAAACCTAATTAAATACTGAAGCTCAAAGAATTAGCCACTTATTTTTGTTTATTTAGGAGACTGAATGATTGTAACTTAAAAAAAAAAAAGTATCTCTACAATTAGTAAGAGCCATATATTGATACACAATTTAGTTTTCAATTCTGCTTGACAGGATTTCCCCTCACCTACTAAAGCACAGACCATAAACACTGTTAGACCACTAATCAAGACATTCCATTTTCATGATTCACTAAGGGGAAATCCTGCCTAACCAATCTGGTGACCTTTTATGAAGGGGCTACGGAACTGATGGACAGGGGCAGAGCAGTTGATGTCATCTACCTGGACTTGTGTAAAGCCTTTGACACTGTCTCCCATGACATCCTTCTCTCTAAGTTGGAGAGACATCAATTTGATAGGTGGACCACTCGGTGGATAAAGAACTGGCTGGATGGCTGCACGCAAAGAGTAGTGCTCAGTGGCTCAGTGTCCAGCTGGAGACCAGTAACGAGTGGTGTCCCCCAGGGATCGGTGTTGGGACCGGTCTTGTTCAACATCTTTGTGGGTGACATGGACAGTGGGATTGAGTGCGCCCTCAGCAAGTTTGCCGATGACACCAAGCTGTGTGGTTCGGTTGATACATTGGAGGGAAGGAATGCCATCCAGAGGGACCTTGACACGCTTGTGAGGTGGGCTGATGCCAACCTGATGAAGTTCAACCATGCTAAGTGCAAAGTCCTTCACCTGGGTCGGAGCAATGCCAGGCACAGCTACAGGTTGGGCGGGGAGGAGATTCAGAGCAGCCCTGCGGAGAAGGACTTGGGGGTGTGGGTTGATGAAAAAATGAACATGAGCCGGCAGTGTGCGCTTGCAGCCCAGAAGGCCAACCGTATCCTGGGCTGCATCAAAAGGAGTGTGACCAGCAGGTCGAGGGAGGTGATCCTGCCCCTCTGCTCTCGTGAGACCTCACTTGGAGTACTGTGTGCAGTTCTGGTGTCCTCAACATAAAAAGGACATGGAAGTGTTAGAACAAGTCCAGAGGAGGGCCACGAAGATGATCAGGGGACTGGAGCACCTCTCATATGAAGATAGGCTGAGAAAATTGGGGCTGTTCAGCCTGGAGAAGAGAAGGCTGCGTGGAGACCTCATAGCAGCCTTCCAATACCTGAAGGGGGCCTATAGGGATGCTGGGGAGGGACTCTTCATTAGGGACTGTGGTGAGAGGACAAGGGGTAATGGGTTTAAACTTAAACAGGGGAGGTTTAGATTGGATCTGAGGAAGAAGTTCTATACTGTGAGGGTGGTGGGGCCCTGGAATGGGTTGCCCAGGGAAGTTGTGAATGCTTCATCCCTGGCGGCGTTCAAGGTGGGGTTGGACATAGCCTTGGATGGCATGGTTTAGTGTGAGGTGTCCCTGCCCATGGCAGGGGGGTTGGAACTCGATGATCTTGAGGTCCTTTCCAGCCCTTACTATTCTGTGATTCTGTGATAAACATATTCTCTCCAACAGCTAAACCATATCCCTGAGCAGTGATAAACCCTTATGTTAAAAACAAACAAACAAAAAAAGCCATAGCGATTGCTAAATCAGAATTTATCAGAAGGTTAAAGTCAATAGATATTTCATAGTCTAATATAAGGAAAAAAAAAAAATCTGTCTTTAATCAGTAATAGCTTCATAACTAATGAGTAAAGACTTCCCTCCATCCAAAGCTCAATATTTAACTTACACATTAAAAATTACTTTACTTTTCAAATTTATTACATAGTACCATATATTATACAATATAATTGTACAATTGTACACACAATTCTACAGCTACAAGTCTAAACAGTCAAAAAAAAAAAAAGAAAAAAGTGAAAATTAAAAAAGAAAAAGCTTGCTTACTGACATTTTTTTCTTGGGTGCATACTTTCAGAAGGGAGCTCCACCCTATCAGTCTTTACTCCATTCCTTTTCTTAAAAACATGAAAGTACAAACACTTTTCTTTCTTCTTTCCCAGAGGGCCACTCTCTAAGTGCATTTCTCTGCAGTGACCAAAGTATTTGCTTTCTCAGTTTAATTCAGCCAAAAAATCAGAAATAAAAACCCAAACCCAGTAATTCATGTAGATTTGGCCACAATGAACAGCATTTGACTTTGAGCAACTTCAAAAATCTGACCTTCATTCCCTCATTGTAGGTGTTTAGCACTGATCCCTAATCACACAGCATGTGAGGTAATGCTAACCTTCTCCACGTGTTATACTCCTGTGTAGTAATTATATGCATATTAAAATCTCACTTCCACACCAACTTGTGTTAACAAGCTGAGACTGCAAGTCCCTCTCCTCAAACCTACAGACTGTAGGAACCACTATGGAGATTTCATTTTTTTTAATTATTTTTAACCAAGGACAATAGTACGTCTTCTAGCTGCCTTCTTTTGATTTAGCTGTTCTCAGTGGTTCCTAGGCTCTTAAGTACTCACCACTCACAACAAAACACAGTGGTACAAAGTAGGCTAAGTAGGGAAAGATAAGGGTTTCAGCTGTGGTCTTGCAAACCTTATTGCTTACAGGATAAGCAGTTTAGACAACCCAGACATAGGGGCCCTGGAGAAGTCAGGCATAACTGCTTACTGGAGAATTAATTTATCCTTCTAAATGCATTTCCCAAGAGACAAGATC
Organism: Amazona ochrocephala; assembly: GCA_039720435.1. Classification (NCBI taxonomy): domain Eukaryota; kingdom Metazoa; phylum Chordata; class Aves; order Psittaciformes; family Psittacidae; genus Amazona; species Amazona ochrocephala. Next base: position 74,170,567 of record CM077879.1, read on the forward strand.
CCACAAACTTCATCAGCCTAGCAAAAGTGCACGAGAATGGGTCAAACCAACTTGGAGGAAGAATAATGAGCTTGACAGCAGCACTGCTGGGAAAGGCACACAGACAGGCTGTGGAGACAGCCAAGCTGACAGGCTTTTTTATTGTTTTGTTTTTAATGGTAGTCTGATAAAATAGGACGATCAGACAGAAATGCACATTTATAAAGTCATTCTCTGACTCACTGAACCCTCTTCCCCATTATTTATGGTGAGATAGGAGGCCAAATCGGAGACTGTTTAGTTGAAGAAAAGCTTCAGAAAGGATATGCTTAATTCCAAGAAAGGGCAGGTTTTCTTCATAAAGAAAATTAATTGGCACATTCTTCTTAAGAACTAACAAGTTCCCAACAAATATGATTTCCAAATGTAATTTTGCATAGGCAATTTTTTTTTTTATTTGCAACTCAGAATGTCTGACTTCTTATCTTTGGAAGAATCCTATGCTTTTAGTCCAAGTAGTAATGCTGTCCTTAAAGAATTCTTAATTTCTCCAACAGCAGATTCCTAGTAGTATGGCCCACCTGCAGAATCAATACTTCAGAAGAATTTCAGAAGTTTTCAGAAAAGTGAACTCAATTTGATGCTCTTTCGGGTATTGCAAGACTAAACTTCCTCTCTTGGGTGCCAAGTTCAGGCACAAATGCTATATGACCATAGCGGTAAAAATTTAGGAGATGCTAATCCCGATTTACAGGATTGGATTAGTCAGTTTAGAACCATAGAATAGTTAGGGTTGGAAAAGACCATAAGATCATCTAGTTCCAATCCTCCCGCCATGGGCAGGGACACCTTGCACTAAACCATGCCATCCAAGGCTCTGTCCAACCTGGCCTTGATCACCGCCAGCAATGGAGCATTCACAACTTCCCTGGGCAGCCCATTCCAGTGCCTCACCACCCTTACAGTTGACCTTGTCCTGTGAAATTCTTAATGGCTATATGACCAAATCAATGTTTAACATCATCATTACTCTGTCATCACCCTTTACTGTGTGAAGTACTTAACACACTGTTCAAACATCACTTTGTGTCTTCCATGACAAAAGGGAAATTTTAGGCTTTGGGATGAGAAGAAATTGAGCTCAAATGACCAGTGGGGAAAAAAGCCCCCAAAGCATAACCAAATGGAAATATATATATATATATATATATATATAAATCTAGTCCTGTAAGGGTTTAACCACCATGGGGAAAACTCCATAGGTAATTCTTTACTGTTCTAAATATTTCCTCTAAGAACTTTAATCTTTTATGAACAGAAAATGCATTTCTACCCCTGACCTTCAGACTCAGCAGTCCTGTACCAAGTTCTTGAGTTCTCTATGGCACAAACCAAGTACCAGATTCCCATTTTTTTCACATCATACCACTGATACTGTCATTACACAAACATTTCTTCTATGAGCAGAGCTTATAATTGTAGTCACATCACCCTCCCAACTGGTCCCATACAATCAGTACTGACAAATGGTCAGTTATGGAATAATGCTAGCTAAAAATAAAAAAGGGGGGGGGGGGGAACGGGACTGTTTCAATACTGTGCTGAAACCAATTTACTTGTACTCACATACTTACTTCCTCTCCATCTCAAAACCAAAACAAAACACTTAAAACAGTCCTCCACATTCTCTAAAAATATGGAAACAAAAGTAGGCTCCTTGAACCTGGGCCTCCCAAACATTAATGTATTAGTAATTTCCCCCTCAAGCTAAAGAGGGTCAGGTCTAAATCTTTCTCTGACTAGAAGAATACCTTATCCATCCTGCTACAGCTGCTTTGGGGAAATTCAGTCAAGCAGTCCTTAGACTTTGGAGTGTTAAAGTATTTTATTTTTAAAGAGGCTCTAAACAAGTATTTACAGTGTCCCTACAAAATCCAGATCAGGTTGGAAGCGGCTGTCTCCACAAAGGGTAACACCACACTTAACTGTCAAGACTAGGCAATGAAAGAAGCATTCTCTATTCAGCACTTGCCTTTGAGCAATTTTCTGAACAGCATATGGTGTTATGAATATGGTAAACAAAAAAGCCTTAAGTAGAAAATGAGTTCCAATATTAAAACCCCCATCATTATGAACTGTAGAAAACACAGATAGCTAAAGGCTCTCCTTGGTTCTTTCTTTCATGGAAAAAAAGAACAACAGTTACGAGCAAGAGGTAATACAACCAGAAGCATTATTTTGGTCAGGTTTTGATTCTGCAGTGCTTGATATGCTTAATAGCTTTCAGTTAACACATGCAGAGAAAACTAATTATGAAATTACTAGAGAAAATACAATATAGCACTCCATCCAAAATGAAACATATGTATATATTTGCAAATGCTGAGCATTAAAAAGGCACATAGAAATGGATACACCAAAGCTGAGCCAACCGTACTTTAGGGAGATGGGGGAGAAAAAGAAAAGGATATGTTTCAAGATAAGATTAGACTGAATTTGGCACCTCAGACAAAACTTGTCATGGTAAGATAAGTAACACTAACACAGCAGTTGAAATTGCTAAGCAGCTAATTTCTTTAGCTCATCTTGAAAGTCCTGGATGGTAGATAAAATTCCCTGATCATTACAGGAAACAGAGAAAAAAAAATTACAACTAGAAACCCATGAACATTGAGCAGCTAAACAACTTCCAGTTCTTAAAAGCACACAGAAATTGTACTTTTCTGACCATTAGTTCTCATGGAGTGAGGCAGCACCAGGGTGGCACCATGCTTCTTTCTGTTCTGGGACTCACCTCTCTACATTACATTAATATTTCATGACTGCATAGACAGGCAGCATACTAAGACTGTGCTAGTAACTAAGTTACTAGCAGAGCCCTGACTTATTTCTTGCTCAGGTTTGCTTTTGAGAAAACTTTATTCAAGTTCAGAGAAACAGTCCTTATGCAAAAGCTGCATGAATATCTCTAGCAATATTGAAGTCCCCAGCAAGTAGCAAGGATGCAAGCTATTGAATGAACTGATTACCAAACTCATCTGCCATTTATTAACCTTCTCTAATTAATGTTCTATCAAACAATAAAATACAGACCAAAGTCACCTTAGTGAAGTGCAACAAAACAAATGGTGGAGAGACTGTACCAGGAGTCAAAAGAAAAAGCTTCCTGTCACAAAGTGTGAATGCACACCTAGGTTAAGCAGTTAATATTATATAGGTTGTATGTCACTTAGTCACAGCAGCAGCTTTATTGGTCATCACAGAAGTAACGGGTTTGTGGCTTCATGTTGAAATAATTTCCAGGTTAATTTGAAGTAATTATCCACAGCTACTGAAAACTTGTAGACTTTCTGATGCTTTCCCTCACGTATATCAGTTCTCTCACTGATGGGAAATAGCTTTTTTATTTCTAGGGTATATTTTTGTGTGACAACAGTGGAACTCAAAATATTGTTCTAAACTAAGTTAGAGAAAGCATATTGTGCTATTAAGAGACTGCTGCTTAGTTGCTACAAGAGCAGAGATGAGCGACGAAAAGTATTCCTCTGCTTTTGCCAAGCAGGACCTAGAATTGAACTGGGCTCACAGTTTGCTCACACTTAGAGCAAACCTCAAAGCTGTATTTAGTCACACACTTTCCTTCTTTCATGGGATGAGGGTAGAAAACAGTATGAATGGGAACAAGAAAGCTCATCGGTTCAAGAAGAGCCAATTACTGTCATGAGCTAAAGAGACTCAGGGAAATTAATTTATTACAATAAAAATTTAGCTCCTGATGTAGGTAGTGGTAAACAAAGGAAAAAAAAAAAAAAGAAAAGAAAAAACAAGGAAAGAAACAAGCACCTTTCCACCCCCATAAAACAAGCTCATCTTCAACCCACAGGCATACTTGTTCTGTGTGAGCTTATCCACAGGCTGTGCAGCTCCTTTAGGAATACACCTGCTCTGGGGTAAGCGTATCTACTGCCTGCAGTTGCTTCATGTAGGTGAGGTTACTACTGCTACTACTACTACTGCTACTACTACTACTGCTACTACTACTACTGCTACTACTACTACTGCTACTACTACTACTGCTACTACTACTACTGCTACTACTACTACTGCTACTACTACTACTGCTACTACTACTACTGCTACTACTACTACTGCTACTACTACTACTGCTACTACTACTACTGCTACTACTACTACTGCTACTACTACTACTGCTACTACTACTACTGCTACTACTACTACTGCTACTGTTTCTCTTTTCCCTACCTCATGTGTTCTGCCCTTTCTTAAACGCAGTTTTTGGAGAAGGCACCACCACCATTGCTTATGGGCTCAGCCGTGTTTTCAGGTGGATCCACTTTTAGAGTTGGCTGGAATCAGCTGTGTTCAACACTCAGCAGCCCCAGCCTGTCTGAAGCCAACCCTGCAGCCTCTCTGCCCTCCTCCCCAACTTTGCTACATAAACCCAATTCAGATACCAATATTCACTATTAAAACAGCATTTTATAGTATGATTTTTTCCTGGAAAAACAAGTCTGATGAAAATTGTGCAGACTAGCTTCAGTTTAGGAAATGTGGAACAGGAAATCCATAGGGGTTTAGACTCAAAAGCTTTAGAAAAATACTCAGCACCTGTGAGAATATTTTCTCTGGATCACAGAATGTAAAATAATGCAGCAGCTAATTCCTAAATGATGAACCAATGCACAACATTCATACTCCTGCTGTCTATGAAACCCACAGGTAATCATCCCACTTCCCCATTTCTGGTGGGAAAGAGTGGGATAAGGGTACAAGGTAAAAGCTCTTTCTACCAAATGCAGCCATTTTTCAGACTTCCATGTCAGAGCAATTTTCACTCCAAAGGTAATTCAGCTTCACAACACACAAACAATACATATTTGCTTAACCTTCATTAGGGAAAAAATTCAAGATACAGATTCTAACTGCACAGGCCTAAGTCAGAAAAATCTTCCATTCATATCTCTGCACATTCTCCAGATTTTTCTCAGGTTTTATTTTTCACCAATATTTATCCTATATTTTAATAATGCTCCCTTCATACCTCAAAGTCAGCAACTACTATATTACAGGAAGCATTAGGGGTTTGCTTATAACATCAAAAGAATGAAAGTTGGGAAGCTAGGGGAAAAAAAAAAAAAGCAGCTCATTTTTTGTCATTTCTCTGAGCTGGTCAGAGATTTCAGTGAGAAATTCCACAAGCAAAATGGTTCCCTCTGCTCACTCCCGTTGCAGGATTAGAACCTCATTTCTCATCACTGAAACCTTATGAATAAAAATGAAGCTGAGCCTCTACCCTTTATCCTCTACAAAGACAGCTATGAAACTCTTTTATCCTGTTCAACCCATCAAAGGTATGCTCAGAACATTTGACTAAATCTGCCAACAGACCAAGTTCCATAATAAAATATAAATCTAGTTACTTTAAAATAACACATCACAAGTCTTCAAAGGAAAATCATTAGGCTACCTTATGAAAAAATAAAACAGTTATGGTTAGCAATGGCAAAATTCCAAACCACAACTGAGAAAAATCACTAGTTTCTTTACAACAACAGTTGCTTCCAAACATAAATTCTGGAATAATACAGTTACAATAAGAATGCAAACTACTGCAAATAAGCAAATAGCTCTGAAGTTGTACTGTCTTTAAAAAGCTAAGTGTTCTGAAAGTAGACTTACTTACATACATGCATGGCAGACAAGAAATAAGAAACCACAAAACAGATATAATACAACTGTTTGTGTTATTCATTCCCACTCCCACACTGTCATCTCCTTTTAATAACCATCTTGCATTCTGTTGTTTAAACTTATCAGCTCTCTGAAGAGGCAACTGCATTCACTAGAAGGCTGAATACAAACCTAGCACCCCAAAGTACTTCTCAATTAAGCCCTACCCGGAAAAACTAATTGCATTAAAGTGTAGGGCTGGTCAGGTGCCTTCACTTGTGATAACAGATAGTTTTAATGTGTTAGGGGGAGGAGAAGAAAAACAAAAGGAAAAAGAAAACAAAACAGAAAAACACCACACACCTGAAAAAGTACCAGAAATATCTCTCTCTGGTTATTAATGCCACCTTCACATGTGTCCTGTAAATGTAGACTTATTTATCCAGTTGGTCCCAATTTTATGGGAGAGAAACAGGTAGATTTTTATACTAAAACACAAACTTTGTTCAGCTTAAGAAGAATAATGCCACTGCATCAGGTATGTCTGTGCTTCACTAAATCTTATGACGTGTAGGAGATGATTAACTATTTGTAAGTCTGAGTCTAAGTAGGGAGATGGAAGAAGTGACAGAACTGTTAACTGAGTGAGGTTCCACAAAAGACCTGGCAGTGGATTGTATTGAAATACAAAACATTGGACAGAAAGGAAATTAATAGTGGAGTTTTTCCAGGCTCAGTCTTGTGAACCAATCAGATGTAAAATTTTCATTGGTAGCTCAAGCAGAAAAAGCAGGAGAATGACGGTGAAAATGAAATGATGATTGAAAACTGTCAAGACACGAGAAGGCTGAATATCAGCCCTAGGAAAAGACGATTTGGCATGAGAAGTGCTGGATCAGTTTTTAAAGTACTAAGTGTTATGTGGAAGAAGTACTACTACAATAGGAATAGGTGACCTAAGTTATGAGAAGAGACTGAGAAAGCTTGACATACTTAGCCTCACAGCCTGAAAGTTAAAAGAATATTGTTGCTTTCTCTATGTACATCAGAAGCCAAGGTTTTGCAATATTTCACCTAATGAAAAACATTAGTAGGTAAATGAACAGTTATATGCTTTACATGAGTACATTTAAGCTGAAAATTAGATACATTCCAAATATCAGAGCATTGATTTTCTTTGCTAGCCTTCCTATCAGAAATAGTAGGAGCAGAAAAAATTGCTGGCTTTAAACTGGCACTTGTTCACATTTGCTTTGTTTAGGGATGTAGTACAGTTGCCTGCAATAGAGGAAGGCTTGCTTGGGACTACAGGACACCAAGGCAAATTAGAGTATCTTTCTAGATTAGTCACTAGTCACAGGCTGGAGTACACACAATTAACAGCAGTCTTCATGCCTCCATCTTAACAGAGGTAAGCATGCTAGAGCTGATGTTTGAATCTTGAGAAAATTATAAATAAGCACATATTAGAGAAAGAGGGCATTAAAAAGACATTCAGTAATGCATGTAAAACATAGCCTAGAGCTGTGCCACTGCATTTGGTTTTAGATCAACCTACATCCTCCACCTAGCACCAGTTTACTAAAATGCTATAAATTTTGAAGAATTGGTCCTAAAAAGCAAAATGGCTTTTGAATAGATTTTACTTTTGTTATGCATGATTACAGCTTGTTTACAGTAAACATGAATTTTCAGTACATTCTTACTTCTGACCTGCTGCTTACTCTTCTAGTAAAAAAGATCTTTCATACTGCAGGAGCGCCTAATGGCTCTCTCTAGGAAGGCTTCCTAAGTTACCTCTTCCAATAAGGAAACATGTTAATGTCACATTTTTGCTACTGGCAGTTCCTATGCCAGATTTTAAATGCTATATCTGTATAACCCTATTGTAACTATCCCCTCTATTTCAGCTCAGTTCTTCTGCTAGGGCACAAGACAGGGTATTATCTTTTCAAAAATTACTGTCCAGCTTTAAATTTCAGGGCAGTCATATGCAATATCTTGAAATTAGGGATTAGTAATGGTTCCCAGTAAGTTTTAGAGACAATACCATTAAATTTTTATTAACAAATATTTAACACAGTGTTTGGAATATTTCTTAAACTTACCTTCAGATAAAGGTAATAAATACACTGGGGTTTTCTCACCTATCAGAGGTAAAGCGAGGAGACTGCATTTTTTCTAAATTGGGCTCCCACACAACATTAAAGCAATACTATGCTTTATTACACAGCAGTAAACATCCTTGCTTCTAATCTTTTTTTCAAAGATGATTTATCATTCTCTCTAGTGTGGTCCTAAACGGTATTCAATTCTCCAGCATTTGACAAGAACAATTGCTTCTCCAGGCTTTTCTACTCTGAAAAGTTGGCATAGAATCAGCTAGAGCAGGGCTTTACAGAGCACTTCCTAACTGTCCACATGGACTTTGTTAAGGCAAAGTAAAACCATCCAGAGCTAGTTTAGAATAGCTGGTGATTTTAAAATTTGCACCACAGCTGAATGCACTAAGTAGCCCAAGAAACGATGCATTAGTTCTTCCCACAAAGGGAAAGTATTTCCATAGCATGCAGAATAAGGCTTTCAGCTAGCAATAGTCCAGTATGGGGGCTGGAACATGGCTGGAACAAACTTTTGGCAAGAGGTGAAAGGTAATCTGTAGTCAAATCCAGCTCTTGCATTAAGAAGAGCCCACAACACTGCCTTTCACTTTGAGACTTTAACCTCTCCTCATCTGAGACAGTCAGGCTGCTTGGACAGTCTGATTCTTTCTATAGGTTTTCTGTGCAGCTTTGGAAACCACTGCTAAGCACAGGGAATAGCCTGGTTTTTCTCCTGTGTTATTTTTCATCTTTACTACTTTGTTTTTCCGAGTCTCCATATTTTATACAGAATAAATTATTTATTTTTTCCCTTCCATTGGAGCTTAGAAATTAAATGGTGCAAGACACAGCACAGATCACAAGAATAAGGGCTGCTCCCCCTTCTTTACTTTGTCTATAGAGAGCAAACAGAGGCCTCAAATTAAGGTTCTTCCATTCTGTTATACAAATGCAACTTCAGGCATTAAGCAGATGGTACTACACACTCGGTGTTTACATAACAGCTGCATCTCATGAGATAAAGGCAGCTTCTTCCCTTACCTACTCACTAGCTCCTTTTTCTTCCTTGTGTAGGAAGCATCTGGATCTGACTGCTTGATGAGCTTCAGCTATCTTTCTGGCTCTAACAATTAACTCTTTTCTACCAGCCATCTTAAATTTGCCAAGACCCCTAGAAATGGAAGGGATTTTAAATTTTATGTCTTCAGGCTGTTCAAAGATCCTAAGTTTGGAAACAAAAGTTTTGCTTCTCATTGCAAAGGCAAATTTAGGGTTTTTAATCAGTTGCTTGAGCTGATGATAGTTGAAACACTCAAGCATGGAGGTGAGCTGTTTACAGAGGTTACATGAAATTACATTTATCAGCCAAGTCATGATAAAGGGAAGAGGCTGAAATGCAGATCTCAGGCAGGAAGAAAAATGCCATCTCTTCAAATATATGCTCTCAAATTGTTTCCTAAGAATTTTTCTCTCATTCATATAAAAATACATTTTAAATGGCAGGGGATTCATAAGAACATCACTTAGGCAGATACCAAAACATTTCTCAACAGAAGATTTCTGGTTTTGAGTATTCTTATGGTTTTGTGTGTATTGTACTATTTTGCTGTCTCAGGATGATATCAGATTATTACTCCAAAAGTGTATGAGAAAAGCACCTTAAATAATTTGTAGTTGACAATGAAATATAATTTTACTGAAATATATCATGGCAACCTGGTAATTGAATCTTCTAAAATGCAATTCTTCTCCATGTCAGTAAAAAGAACTGTTGAGAACACCAGAAAAGACTGACTGATGTGCAGTTCAAATTCATGAAAGTTGAATGAATTTCAAGGAAAACTACTGCAATAGCAGATTTTCACCCTCACGTATCCTCAGACTAGAGGTCTGAAAGGGTTAGCAAAGTTATGCAAGATAGCTGCAGGCTGTGTTACTGGTCACTGTTCAAGGCAATGACTACACACTGTACCATTTAAAATTTTTGTTAATATTGACAATTACAATTGTTATTCCAACCTAATTGCTTTTGACACATGATAAAGAATGTAAAATATTCTAATAATGTGCTGTTTTCAGATGTGCTGACAGGCAGCTTAACTTTGAATTTGCTGAAGCTGGTACAGTTGTCACAATTGTTTCTCAGGTAAGGGGTAGTTTGAAAGGAGAAATAAGTCACCTTGCTAGTCTTACATCTACGGTGATTTCTATCTTAATTTACTGACAGAATCAGAGACAGTCTACCTTAAGCAAATATAACAACACAGTCACAGTGTTTCAAAACCAAAAGATTTTGATTTCCTATCTGATGGAGCTTCCCACCCTGACAGATAATGGACAGATAATTAAAACAGAAGATATCCCAGCACCAGTTGCTAAAGAAGTCCCAAGGAACATGACCATGGAAGGGATCCTGCTCTTAGATACACAATTTACCAGAATGCTTCAGCCAGTGTTTAGCTCTAAACACAGCTTTACCTACATCCCTATGCAGCAATGCCTTTAAGCGTTTCTTTGTGTTTAAATACATTCCTGAATGAGAGCCATAGCCAACTATCAGAAAGCATCTGTTCTTTGATGCTGCCTCAACCCTGTCTAGCTCCCAGATTTTCTGTTTAGCATAGGAAATTGAAGTCTATGCCAAGACTTGTTTTCTGGAGTTATTTGTTACCAGGCTGCAGATGGCTAATGCTGCAATTCGTAACTCATACAAGCAACATTCCACCCACTGCATTTCTTGAATTGTGTGCTCTTTAGATCAGGAATATATGATTGTTACCTAGGCCAGGAGAGCTTTGATCCTTAACTGGGGCTGAAGAAAATTCCTACAGACTGAAAAGTAAATAGTAACAGGAAAAAAGACGCAAGTACTGCTAGCATCCTACTGTAATGTGTGTTGACAACCTATTAATCAAGAAATCGTAAGAACACTTGGGAACTTGACAAGTTTGGGGTTTCGGTTACAAAAAATAATGTCAACTAAATGAAATTGGTTTTTTGTTATTTATGAAATAAGAAGTCAATGGTGATAAAAAAAATTCTGAGAGGCAAATTTCTGAGACTGTAATGATGGATTAAAGATACAGGGTCAGGTTGGCAGATGTTGTGAAAGTCACTGGAGCTATGACAATTTCCTCTGCTGAGAATTTGTCCCATATAAGTTCCTGCTTATAAGATCAAAAGAAGTAAAAGAACTATTAGGCTTAATTTTAAATCTTAGCAGCAAATGTTATGATATTCATGGTATGGATCAAGTAGCTGTCCTCCATACAGACCTTTCTATATCTTGAAAATTTTGTGCCTTATATGCAGATAAGTATTGCCAGAACCACCTTATTTTACCAGATACTACTGTAACAAAAGATAGGGATAGAATTTGGAGGGAGACATTCATCATATTTCTTTCTTGAATTAGTTAATAAAAATTCTTTTAATGTACCACTGAATACCAAGAGGGTTAAGCTTTTACATTAGCAGTATTGGTGCTTTATATCAGGACCTGTTTAAGAAAAGGTATTATTTCTCTTCATAAGTATTTCCCATTAATATTGCTAATATCATTGTACAGTATTTTAACAGACGTCTCCTTGATCAATTTTAACAGTAGCAATGAAACTGCAGGCTAAAGTTATTCTTTAGAGCTAGCTCTTATTTGAAGTGGAAATGAGGGATTTTCTCTGACCTCATTCTCTTTGTTCTTTTGGTGGTGTGTAGTCACATTTGGGGAGTGCATGAAATACAGCCATTGCTTTTCCCCCAACACTGCTATCTTTACATTGATAGTATTCATTTGCACAATTAATTACACCAAAGTGCTGGGATTTCTAACAAAAGCAAGGTGACAATGAAAGGCTCAAAGAATTAAGTCCTGCTGAGCTTTCAAGTAGCAAGGAGTCTAAGTCCCTGAGCTGACTCAAGAAAGCCTTTCGAACATGCTTAAGCCCCATTAAAGTCAGTTGGTAGCCACAGTCCCTTTCTTTCAGAAGCTGTAACATTTTGCAGTTTAAACTGAAATCTTAATGGCAAGATTTAGGAACTGTATGAGTAGGAAATACACAGGTGAAGCTGCCCTGTATCTGAAACAGCAAAGAAAGCACTTTGTCCTGTGTAGGTCTTTCCCTGAAACTGGTAAGATACGTTAGGAAATTACAGAAATGCTGGTAACTAGACTTCTAAAAGGCTTCTTGTAGGTCAGGAGGCCAAAGAAGCTCTGTAAGACTTTTCTTTTTAGATTTATTTTTTTTTAAAAGAACTTAATTTGACTGAAGTTACAAATAGAAATAAGCATTCTTGGTCTTTGCACATAGCTAAAACTATTGAACTTTTTAGGATTATCCAACTCAAAGTCTTGAGAAACAAGCCAGAGAAGCAACACTAATGTTCCTATGCTTTCCTACTAATTATTCCTTCATTACTAATAATTAATTTGTACAGTAAGTTAGCTTTAGCCACATCTCCTTGTAAACCAATTAATTATCCTATTTCTGTATCTCTATTTTTTTTAAGAGTGTATGTCACTGCCGTAAGCAAGACTGATGATCTGAGTGGTACAGATTGTACGCATTATCCTTTACTGCATATGACCGATGCAGTTCTGGAGGTAAAACCAGAGTTAACTTTTTTGCACTAATAAGAAACAAATTACTCAAGAAAATCTCCCATTCAAATTAGTTGCAGTACTGCCCAAGTAATGACTTTTATTTCAAATTTAAACTGAAATTTTCCCTTGAGCTGCTGTTTCATATATTTCTAGCACCAGAGGTATTTCAAGTCTTCCATGTAATCCTTAGTTTCTAGTTTGTGGTAATATAGCAATGGCTGAATGTGTTTGCCACCAACTCCAAATCAGTCAATTGCTCTCAATGCAGTCTAGATAATTAAAAATTCTTACTGTCTACCACACTGCTCATTATCTAATCCAAATGAGAACTGGGGGAAACATTTGTGATGATACATTAATATTTCAATAGCAAACAATGCCACTGCCATACATTAATATTTTTAAGCTGTTACCATATGTCAGTGAGCTTATCAGGTTTATCTTGTTCAACAAATGTTGATTATAAATTGTGATCATTGGTACAAAATTAAAAGGGTCATTATAAAAGCCTATAATTTCGTTGCATTATGTAATGATACATTTTTCATATTACTAATAATTCCTCATTAATGCATCAGTTCTTTACTTTCAGAGATATGGGAGAAAGCAGGCCCTTGTTGTTAAGGTGTTAATGACTACATCACAGTACAAAAGGAAGCTTTAAAAATATTGGGTTTTTACTTTTTCACAGGAAACAAAAATTACATTAATATATTAATATTCAAAAAGCACAACTCAGGATTGGGAAACACCATGAATAAAGCTGTCTGTTTAATCTTAACTTGTCATTCTTTTACTATGGGCATTATAATAAACTCTCTAATCGCATGATTAATTGCAGTCGACAGAGTGTTTGTGGGTCAGGGTTAAAGGGAGAACAGCGATGGGTGACATTATTGTGGGGATCTGTTACAGACCGCCTGACCAAGGGGACTTGCTGGACGAAGCGCTCCATAGGCAGATAGGAGCAGCCTCACGCTTGCAGGCCCTTGTTCTCATGGGAGACTTCAACCACCCTGATATCTGTTGGAGGGATGGTACGGCCAGGCACAAGCAATCCAGGAAGTTCCTCGATTGTGTGGAAGACAACTTCCTTCTGCAAGTAATAGAGGAGCCGACAAGGAGAGGTGCCATGCTTGACCTCGTCCTCACCAACAGGGAAGGGCTGGTTGGGAATGTAACGCTCCAGGGCAGCCTTGATTGCAGCGATCATGAGATGGTTGAGTTTGAGATCCTCAGGACAGTGAGAAGAGCGTGCAGCAAGCTCACTGCCCTGGACTTCAAGAGAGCAGACTTTGGCCTCTTCAGGAACCTGCTCAGTAAGGTTCCATGGGATACAGCCCTAGAGGGCAGGGGGGCCCAAGACTGTTGGTTGATATTCAAGGCTCACCTGCTGCAAGCTCAGGAGCGATGCATCCCAACCAGAAGGAAGTTCAGCAGGAGGGCCAGGAGACCTCCTTGGATGGATAAGGAGCTGCTGAGCAAAATTCGAAAGAAAAAAGAGGCTTATAAAAGGTGGAAGCAAGGTCAGGCGGCCTGGGGAGAATACAGGGATGTTGTCCGGGAAGCTAGGGACCAGGTTAGGAAAGCTAAGGCCCACTTAGAATTAAACCTGGCTAGGGATGTTAAGGATAACAGGAAGGGATTTTATAGGTACATTGCCAATAAAAGACAGGTTAGGGACACCATGGGCCCTCTCCAGAAGCTATCGGGAGAACCGGCTACCCTGGATTTGGAGAAGGCTGAGGTTCTTAATGACTTCTTTGCCTCAGTCTTTACCAGCAAATGCTCTGACCACACCACCCAAGTCTTGGAAGGCAGACGCGGGGACGGTGAGGGTGGGGACCCTGGGCCCACTGTGGGGGAGGATCTGGTTCGGGACCACCTTAGGAACCTGAATGTATACAAGTCAATGGGACCGGATGAAATCCATCCACGGGTCCTGAAGGAGCTGGCAAATGAAGTTGCTAAGCCACTGTCCATCATATTTGAAAAATCATGGCAGTCAGGTGAAGTTCCCGATGACTGGAAAAAGGGAAATATAACCCCCATTTTTAAGAAGGGAAAAATGGATGAGCCAGGGAATTACAAACCAGTCAGTCTCACCTCTGTGCCTGGCAAAATCTTGGAGCGGATTATCCTGGAAGGCATGCTAAGGCACATGAAAACCAACAAGGTGCTTGGTGACAGCCAGCATGCCTTCACTAAGGGGAAATCCTGCCTGACCAATCTGGTGACCTTCTATGAAGGGGCTACGGAACTGATGGACAGGGGCAGAGCGGTTGATGTCATCTACCTGGACTTGTGTAAAGCCTTTGACACTGTCTCACATGACATCCTTCTCTCTAAGTTGGAGAGACATCAATTTGATAGGTGGACCACTCGTTGGATAAAGAACTGGCTGGATGGCCGCACGCAAAGAGTAGTGCTCAGTGGCTCAGTGTCCAGCTGGAGACCAGTAACGAGTGGTGTCCCCCAGGGATCGGTGTTGGGACCAGTCTTGTTCAACATCTTTGTCGGTGACATGGAAACTGGGATTGAGTGTGCCCTCAGCAAGTTTGCCAATGACACCAAGCTGTGTGGTTCGGTTGATACATTGGAGGGAAGGAATGCTATCCAGAGGGACCTTGACATGCTTGTGAGGTGGGCTGATGCCAACCTGATGAAGTTTAACCATGCTAAATGCAAAGTCCTCCACCTGGGTCGGAGCAATGCCAGGCACAGCTACAGATTGGGCGGGGAGGAGATTCAGAGCAGCCCTGCGGAGAAGGACTTGGGGGTGTGGTTGATGAAAAAATGAACATGAGCCGGCAGTGTGCGCTTGCAGCCCAGAAAGCCAACCGTATCGTGGGCTGCATCAAAAGGAGTGTGACCACCAGGTCGAGGGAGGTGATCCTGCCCCTTTACTCTGCTCTCGTGAGACCTCACTTGGAGTATTGTGTGCAGTTCTGGTGTCCTCAACATAAAAAGGACATGGAAGTGTTAGAACAAGTGCAGAGGAGGGCCACGAGGATGATCAGGGGACTGGAGCACCTCTCGTATGAAGATAGGCTGAGAAAATTGGGGCTGTTCAGCCTGGAGAAGAGAAGGCTGCATGGAGACCTCATAGCAGCTTTCCAATGCCTGAAGGGGGCCTATAGGGATGCTGGGGAGGGACTCTTCATTAGGGACTGTGGTGAGAGGACAAGGGGTAATGGGTTTAAACTTAAACAGGGGAGGTTTAGATTGGATCTAGGAAGAAATTCTTTACTGTGAGGGTGGTGGGGCCCTGGAATGGGTTGCCCAGGGAGGTTGTGAATGCTTCATCGCTGGCGGTGTTCAAGGTGGGGTTGGACATAGCCTTGGATGGCATGGTTTAGTGGGAGGTGTCCCTGCCCATGGCGGGGGGGTTGGAACTCGATGATCTTGAGGTCCTTTCCAACCCTTACTATTCTATGATTCTATGATTCTATGATTCTATGATTCTATGATCCTAACCTGTATTTTTGTGTTCAGATAGTGAACAAGATTGCCAACGGCCAGAAAATAATTGCGGGTGTCAACTTAGTCATATTGTCTTCATCTTAGACTTTCACCTTACTTTTTCAAATAGTTGACGCTATAAAATTAGTAAATATGGGACTCAACTGTGCTAAAAGGCAGAAATAGATACAGTTATTGGGTAGAACTCCTTTGCACAAAAGTCGTTTATTTGACAAAAAATGTTTCTTGTAAGGTCATTAACTTTATCGAAGAGTTGGATTATAAATTCAGAGAGTACTTTTTCCTTCTGATGTAGTTGAAATCTTTTGTTCTGTGCTGCTCAGCAATTTGTCATGCAAGTTTATAATTTCAGTTTTATACCAAGGCTGAAACAACAATCTGTTTTTCAATGGGCTTTATTCCTACAGTTAAGGGAATGCAGTGCCAACTTAGGAAATGTATTTTATATCATCATCTGTCACAAGATTACCTTATGATTCAAAGGAAGTCTCTTAAAGTGGACTTTTGAGAGGAAAGACGTTCCTCATTTTGTGAATGCTTATCTTGTCACAGCAAAGTTTTCATTTGCAAAGATGCAGCATAGTCACAGCTTCAACTGAGACTAAGAAAAATTGGGCTGTGAAAAAAATAAAGCAATCGCCTATGAATATCGGTATGTAGATAACTCAAATTGGGCAAAGGAAATCTTAAATCTTAAGTCTGTCTTTTTCTAAAGTTTGAATTTCTAAATGCAGTTATATACTTAACAAATTGTTTTTATTTAAAAACAAATAAAATAGAAAATGCAAATATCCTGATTTGAACCATTGGATAAAACCCCGTAACAAATGTTTGGAATGACAGCAATCAAAGGAAAATTACATTCAAGTTGCTCTTCATGTCTGAATGCTTTATGGCTAATTCCTTGCAGAAAAATCAATTTCTCGTGATTTGCCTGATGTTTAAAGGGAGTGCATATGATAGTGCTCAGAACTTTCCACGCATTTCATGTACTGAGCTCTTCTTTTCTGCTGTGATAGTCTGTTCAATACCAGCTACATCCTATATCAAAAATAAAAACACCAGATCAAACTATTTATCTTCCTGTTACACTTCCTGCCTCCAGGATTAAATAAATACTTAATATTTCTGAGGAATGCAGAAATAACAAAGCTGAAAAAATGTATAAGATACTGCTGAGTTTAAGCTTGAAACCTGTATTTAGTCACCTAGGTAAGAGAACCACACAGGGCCATCTCTTTCTGAGCTGTGGCCATCTGGAAGTGATTAGTGTTTGCCTCTGTTATTCCTCTGACCCATTCTAGACAGACATTTTAATATGAGAGAAATTGTGCGGTAAAGGTTCTGCCTCCCCTTCACTGCCTGAGAAGAAATCTAGATGACTAGCTTAGATTAGTTGCCTAAACAGTGAACAGCAAAGTAATATCATGTGAATGTCAAACAGCTCCCATTAGAATCTATCTAGGAGTAGAGGGATAAAGGAGGAATTTTTTCCTATACAAAATGAGTAATGTTATTTTCCATACTATTTTGGCACAGGAACTTGATTATTCAGCAATCAATTTGCATTCCTTCCTGCGAATAGTAGTTTTAGGGCATTAAGGCATTTTATCCCAGGGCAAAACTTCAATGCTCTTTTGTCTCTGATATTCCTCAGGATCCAGTATTTTCCCCATTTTTCCCATTCTGCTACAGCCCTAGTAGTTTACCCACTTGTCATATTACAATAAGAGAGGAGAAGCTAGAGGCCATGTCACTGATGCCTGCTTGCATGATTTAACAGAGATGAGGGAAGAGGAGCATTCCTCTCTCTGTAACCTGTCCCTTTAAAAAAATAGTAACAATCTGATCATCTTTACTAAATTACAGGACTTTTAACCAGTGTTTCCAACTATTCTTGTGTGGATTTGCTCCTTAAGCACTGGAGTGAGCTGAAACTGATTTACAGGGTGCTCACATTGGACCTGTAAGCACCATTTTCAACAAAAGAGAAAAAAAAAGATGAAAAGTTGTCATTATTAAAATCATCACTTTTTAACTTTATTCTTACCTGTTGTCGATTACTTTGAGGCCTTAGTACACCTCTTTTTTCAGCAACAACGTAGTAAAATGTTTGTGGATAAGATGTGAGTTTTTTTTAATTATTTATTCTTCTGCAGCTCTACAATTTACTCAGTAGCTGTAGGTGCTTCTTGCCTGGAAAGCACCATCTGTGGTCCGCTTCATTCCTGTTGTCCCACAAGTCCCAGCTCTTTGCTCTGAGCACTTATGGCCCTTTTCAGTACTGGGAATGGAGAGTAGATGGTCAAAGAAAGCCCTAAAAAAAAAAGGGAACAAACTATTGTGGACTTGATGCCCACAGAACTTTAACAGGCTTTCATGAAGTGGCCTTAAACAGCTGAGATATTTAGACATGGTCTTTCAAAAGTGGTCTATGGCATTTAAAACTCTTTCCTACTAGCTAAGCCTTATGAAGTGTTTTGGTTATTTTTTCTCTCCTCTCTGATACACAAAAAATAGAGACAAAAGAGGAGTTATTTTAAGAGTTTTGTGTACAGTAACAGTAATGAGCCATTATATGAGACTGTAGATTTCCTTCTCCTTTATGTTTGAAGATTTCTCCATGTAAATAACTAACCACAGCAATAATTAAACAGACAAACAAACAACTCTTCTATCAGAGAAACATTCTTGATGAATTTTGTCAATAGGGTTTTTTTCTTATTGCTCACCATGTGTCTGAGCAGCCACCACCAAGCTATTTAAAGCAACAGCCATCTGAATTATGCTGCATGTTAAACCAAAACAACATAAAAAAAAAGGCTGGGAATCTGAGCCTGAGTTTCCAAAGTTCTTTGATGCCCACCATGAAAATCATTTATGCAAATAAGTAGCACAGAAGCAGTAAACATGATCAGCAGGAACTCATCCTCCTGCTTTTATTTATATAAAAGGCTGTTCCTCTATTTCATCTGTTGTTTATGTTATAACCCTCCACTATTCAACAACTGTGTGATAAAGTGCCCCTTTCCTGCAAAAGCAGACAAGGGGGCAGATAAACAGCTTTGTTTCAGTTACTGTTTCACTGAAAATAATGGGATGAATTAAACACCTTTTTTATTATATGCTTAATAGCAGGGATACTGAAGTTCAGCTAGATTATCTGATAGCTACAGAGATCTCCATAAGGCAAAAGACAAGAACAGCATGAAAAGAACTTGTTTTGTTGCAATATCTTTTTCTGCAATGGTTAAGCTACCCACCTTCAAGCTTTCTCACGGAGCCTGTGCCTCTGGTTGCTTGTTTCAATTGAATACAGCAGCTGTTAGCTTTCCTTAGTGTGGCCTGAAGGTTTGTTAAATGTGAAGCAATTATACTCTATTCCAGGGGGAAATAGAGACATCATAACATGAGACGGCTGATTAATGACAAATAAATATGACAGAGAAACTGCTTTAACATTAAATATACATACACAAACATTAAAATAAATAGAAGTGTGAAGAATGGAAGCAAATCTCTTGCACTAATATAGCCAAGTCTTCTACTTTCCATTACCAACATGACACAGAAGTGATTCACTTCTGCTGCTGGGTTAGTTTACTGATAAGTTTGGTCGCAGCAATGCCAGGCACAGCTACAGGTTGGGCGTGGAGGAGATTCAGAGCAGCCCTGCGGAGAAGGACTTGGGGGTGTGGGTTGATGAAAAAATGAACATGAGCCGGCAGTGTGCGCCTGCAGCCCAGAAAGCCAACCGTATCCTGGGCTGCATCAAAAGGAGTGTGACCAGCAGGTCGAGGGAGGTGATCCTGCCCCTCTACTCTGCTCTCGTGAGACCTCACTTGGAGTACTGTGTGCAGTTCTGGTGTCCTCAACATAAAAAGGACATGGAACTGTTAGAACAAGTGCAGAGGAGGGCCATGAGGATGATCAGGGGACTGGAGCACCTCCCGTATGAAGATAGGCTGAGAAAATTGGGGCTGTTCAGCCTGGAGAAGAGAAGGCTGCGTGGAGACCTCATAGCAGCCTTCCAATACCTGAAGGGGCCTATAGGGATGCTGGGGAGGGACTCTTCATTAGGGACTGCGGTGAGAGGACACGGGGTAATGGGTTTAAACTTAAACAGAGGAAGTTTAGATTGGATATGAGGAAGAAATTCTTTACTGTAAGGGTGGTGAGGCCCTGGAATGGGTTGCCCAGGGAAGCTGTGAATGCTTCATCCCTGGTGGCGTTCAAGGTGGGGTTGGACATAGCCTTGGATGGCATGGTTTAGTGGGAGGTGTCCCTGCCCATGGCAGGGGGGTTGGAACTCGATGATCTTGAGATCCTTTCCAACCCTAACTATTCTATGATTCTATGATTCTATGATATGACTCAAAGGCTCAGCTGTGCGATCCAGCTGGTTTGAGGGATGAAGACAGAATAGTAGAGCTCTAAGCAGGAAAAGAAGAAAAGAAGTGTAAAGGAAGGGGAGCATTAGGATCTTCCCTATTACTGGCAGTGCTGTTAGATCAGATCAGCTTTCCTAAAATTACGAAAATGCATTACCTGAAAGGTGTGAAGAACTCACCTTAAGGTCAAGTGGAAGATAACTATAGGTTTCACTGCTTTAGTTGTCAGCCTCTATCTTCACAGACAATAGCTGTTCTCTTAAGCTTTGCATTTCCTTGTTAAAAACTTTTTTGCTTTTGCCATAAGGTTTGCCAAGAGTGGAGAAACATCCTAGCAGGGAATTCACTGAAGGCTTTTATTTTGCTCACACTGCTGTTGCTGAACTCTGGAATAATGGCATCAGCCTCTGGGAATGTTGCTGCTTCCGCTCTGCAAAGCTGCAGAGGCAGGTCTGGAGGACAGTAACACCCTGTACTGACTGACTAAAAGCAGTCAGAGTTAACACACAGGTAAACTGCTTGGTGGCCATGAGGGCAATGATGAGAAGACCTGAGAAACGCAGGAACCCTTTAGGATTGTGATAGTTGTGGTATAAACACTGCAGATAGTCTTGCAGTTGAAGGAGAGGTGTATTTTTGAAGTAAATATGTCAAGGGTTTTGAATAAAAGTGGGGTAAATATTCATTGGTGTGTATGATACATGAACTGAAAAGCAAGGTAGTTTTTCTGAGGTCCAGTAATATTTTTTTGTGCACAGTATTTCTTGACAAGAAGCTGCAGATATATTTAAATTTTGCCATTTATTGGAAAGCACACAATGTTTTTTCCAGAGCAAATGCTTTCTCATCAATAGGAACCATCACTTTCATGCTCTCAGAGAGGCAAATTTAATCCAGTGTTCTGAGACTTCTTGTTTTCTGACACTGTGTTCATAGTGAAAGCAAGTGATTATTAAGAAAACGGATTAATCAATTGGTACAAGTTTATGAGAAGACTCATTTAACTTGGCACTCTGGGGGTGCTGTACTGTAGCTGTACTGCAGCTGTACTGCAGGTTTCAGAGCGCAGGGAGCAATATACACACCGAAGAAGAGAATGAAGCAGTTTGTTTTCTTGTGTCCACAGTAAAATAACTTCATCAGGAATAATTAATAGAACATCAAAAAGAATGATCTTAAATTAACAGTTTCCAGCCATAGAAGTCATGTTGGGATGAGGTGTTTTGTGGCACATGGATTGCTCAGCTGTAAAGAGCATAGCGTAATTGCACCCTAAGTGTTGGAGGGACTCCACTCTGCTGAGCCCCTGCTGCCATTCTCTGCCCCATGGGGCCCCAGGCTGCTCTGGCCCTGCTCAGGGAACATGATCCATCTGGCTGCGGGCACTGGAGCAGGGCAGGAGTGGCTGGAACACCACAGCTCCATCTAGGTGCTGGCGAGCATGGAGCAAACCCCAGCTGTACTCTCCCTGGCCGGGGCCGCAGCCTATTTCTAGAAGCTCTGGAGGCTTGCAGGGAGGAGCTGTCTTTTTTTTCCCCTTCATTCACAGAAGGGTCAGTTTGATTTGAGTGTTCGTGCAGGGGTTTTATTGGTGTTATTATTATTTATTCATGTTCTGTCTTTTATTTATGGCATCAGAACAGTTGAGCCTAAATGCAGGAGGGGCAGAGGGGAAGCTTCGGGCTCAGCTATTTGGGGAGTTAAAGCAGCCAGGATGCAAACACGGTGGAGATGTGAGTGTCTCTCTGATATGAAATGTCTGTTCTTTGTATGTAGCCAGGTTTGGAGATGTGGATGGAAGGGGAGGAGCTGGCAGGTTTCCCCCTGGACCACAGCCTGGCTCCCCACTGCCTGGTGGGGATACTCCAAAAACTGTGGTTTTCCAAGACACTGGGCTCCAAGACTGGGCACCCAAAAAAAGACCAGCCTGGCTCTGACTGGGGATGTTCGGCCACTCAGTCCCTGTGCACCAGCCCCGTGGATTCCCAGCCTACCCTCTTTCTTGCTGAGTGGCTGCCATTTCCCTGCTCCAAATGTCCTATGTGACACCCAGGTCCCATTTCTGGGGAGTCCCTGGTTGGGCAGCAATCTTCCCAAAGCACAAGTGGAGCTGTTCTCACCGGGAGCAGCAAAGGACCCAGGAGAGCCAGGCCCAACACACCCAACTTCCAGGAGAATTTGACCCTCTCTGCTATGGTGAGGCGCTGGCGCAGGGTGCCCAGAGAAGCTCTGGCTGCCCCATCCCTGGCACTGTTCAAGGCCAGGTTGGACACAGGGGCTTGGAGCAACCTGCTCTAGTGGAAGGTGTCCCTGCCCGTGGCAGGGGGTTGGAACTGGATGAGCTTTGAGGTCCCTTCCCAACCCAAACCAGGCTGGGATTCTGTGGTGCGGGTTAGACATTGACCTCTCTGGTGAAACCAGTGGAGGGCAGAGGGCAACCTGATTTATGACCCATTGCAGGTGGTGGCACTACTTTGGATGTCCCAGGTGGCCAAAGGCCCGGCCTGCCCCAGAGGACAGTTCATCACACTGGGGATCAATGGGATGCTCCCATGGGCTCGATGCCACATACAGCCTTGGTCACAGCTCCTGTGTCTCTGCTGGGGTCTGCAGCCTTCCCCAAGGAACCTCTCACCTTCTCCGAGCACAAGCGGGGAAGGCAGGAAAGACAGGACCTTCCCCATGGGATCCAGGTTAGATCTGGTCTATGCTGATGTGAATCATTGTGGCAGAGGGGCCAGGGAGGCTAGCGCAAGCACCAGGCCTCCTCCTGCGCTCTCCACTATGGAAGGGGTTAGTGCAGGTGATGGCATCACCCTGGCTGGTGAGCATCTCCGGAGCCACGCCAGTAGAGGGGACACCAGGGGAACATAAAAGGTTTTCCTCTTCCTGAGGCTGCTCTTCCTCTGTTACTGGCTGCATCCTGCGATGCTCAAAGGAGCTTCCCAGGGTTGGATCCCCCCAAGTGCAGGCAGCTTGGTGGTGTCCTGGCCAGTGCGATGATGGAGCTACAAAACTGATGGACAGGGGTAGAGCAGTTGATGTCATCTACCTGGACTTGGGCAAAGCTTTTGACACTGTCCCACATGACATACTTGTCTCTAAGTTGGAGAGACATCAATTTGATAGGTGGACCACTCGGTGGATAAAGAACTGGCTGGATGGCCACATGCAAAGAGTTGTGGTCAATGGCTCAATGTCCAGCTGGAGACCAGCAATGAGTGGTGTCCCCCAGGGATCAGTGTTGGGACTCGTCTTGTTCAACATCTTTGTCGGCGACATGGAAACTGGGATTGAGTGTGCAAGTTTGCCGATGAAACCAAGATGTGTGTTTCGGTTGATACATTGGAGGGAAGGAATGCCATCCAGAGGGACCTTGACATGCCTGGGAGGTGGGCTGATGCCAACCTGATGAAGTTTAACCATGCCAAATGCAAGGTCCTACACCCAGGTCGGAGCAATGCCAGGTACAGCTACAGGTTGGGCAGAGAAGAGATTCAGAGCAGCCCAGCAGAGAAGGACTTGGGGGTGTTGGTCGATGAGAAAATGAACATGAGCCAGCTTCGATGTGAGCTCGCAGCCCAAAAAGCCAACCATATCCTGGACTGCATCAAAAGGAGTGTGACCAGCAGGTCAAGGGAGGTGATCCTGCCCCTCTACTCTGCTCTCCTGAGACCTCACTTGGAGTATTGTGTGCAGTTCTGGTGTCCTCAACATAAAAAGGACATGGAACTGTTAGAACAAGTGCAGAGGAGGGCCATGAGGATGATCAGGGGACTGGAGCACCTTCTGTATGAAGATAGGCTGAGAAAATTGGGGTTGTTCAACCTGGAGAAGAGAAGGCTGCATGAAAACCTCATAGCAGCCTTCTAGTATCTGAAGGAGGCCTATAGGGATGCTGGGGAGGGACTCTTTGTTAGGGACTGTAGTGAGAGGACAAGGGGTAACGGGTTCAAACTTAAACAGGGGAAGTTTAGATTGGATATGAGGAAGAAGTTCTTTACTGTAAGGGTGGTGAGGCACTGGAATGGGTTGCCCAGGGAAGTTCTGGATGCTCCATCCCTGGCGGCGTTCAAGGCCGGGTTGGACAGAGCCTTGGATGGCATGGTTTAGCAGGAGGTGTCCCTGGCCATGACAGGGGGGTTGGAACTCAATGATCTTAAGGTCCTTTCCAACCCTAACTATTCTATGATTCTATGATAACTTTCTGCTAATTGAGAAGTATTAGTGACAAAAAGCCTGACACATTATTACATTACTCCAGCATTGTGGTTTCCATAATTTCTTTGAAATCCATACCTTTCATGTACAGTTCATTAGCACTGATCAAAGTACACAACTTTCTAATAAAATCAAATTTTCCTTGTAACCTTTTGTAGATGTTTCACTTCATGTAATATTTTGAATGTTCTTTATCCTGAAGTCTCATTTGAAATGTGTGGCTATGGTCAGAGGACTGACAGCATAGAAATGATGTGTTGGTTTACTGTATTTAATTCTCTCTCAGGGATGTTCATACCAAGATTTTTATAACTGCCAATGCTATACTT
This sequence comes from Amazona ochrocephala, assembly GCA_039720435.1. Classification (NCBI taxonomy): domain Eukaryota; kingdom Metazoa; phylum Chordata; class Aves; order Psittaciformes; family Psittacidae; genus Amazona; species Amazona ochrocephala. The sequence goes on from CM077879.1 coordinate 74,195,363, forward strand.
TTAAACTGGTGCCAACAAAATTAGCTAGCTGTTTCATTGCAATATGTGTGCTAAAACAAAGCATTTCTTTGTGGTACCTAAGATTAACTTTAAAAGGAATTTCTAAACTTGCAATCAATATATTGTGTATACAAATCTCAGTAATGGCTGAAGAGTTGCAGTGGTCATCAGGCAGCAAGGTGTATATGGTGGTCTGAATTTTGCATAGGAATATCTACTTTGTACATTGGAAAGACTGAAACCTGGCTGTTCAGCCCCTACATCTGGCTCTGATTCATTTCTGACTCCCAATGAATTGGTTAAGTATATCCCCATCCTCTAGTGTGGGATTTCAGTGGGGTTTGAGGATGTGCTGAATGTCCTGAACCAACATATCTAGTAGTGGAAAGTAAAGAAATGCTTGAACTGGGTAAGATGACGTCAAAAGTGACAGCTGAATTAGCAGACGACACTCTGGAGGTTAAGTGGATGCTGATAAAGAAAAATACATTGGGAAAAAAATAAAGACAAATGGTAAACAAGTAATGAAATGGGTATTCCTGTTCTGCCAAAAATTTCTTTGCTAAGACTAATTTTATTACCTTCTCTGGTAATCTTGATCTCCTTGTTCCACAAATTTTCTGTTGATTCCAGTAACACTGCCAGTAAGTATAGGACTGCAGCTCTTCATTAGAAAATAAAAGCATAGTCTTGATTCTTTCTTGCTTCTGTTTTCATTAAGAAAAAAAAAACCAAAGCCAAGCTTTCCAGGCAGAGACTGAAAGACAAGACAGATTTTGTGAGTGCAAATTCAGTAATTGTTTACTAGAGGTAAAAGAACAATATTTGCCATTTTGAAAATGCAACATTTGCTGATATAGGCTACTATAAGCAATTTTTTGGTGCTAGCCAAAGAGTCTGGTTTCATGTTTTCAGGAGGGCTTTTTTGTTGTGCTTTACATACATTAGTAACAACCTTAGTAAAGAATCAACAGTTTTATCTATACTAATAAACTTCCCAGTTCCAGATTATTATTCTGTTTTTAAACTATACACCATATCTCTGAAAGGCATTATAGATGGTTTCTGCTACTTCTCTTTAATATTGTTGTAAATAATGGTGTTCATATGTCAGTTTAGGGTGAAGCTTAAATCTTCTGCTTTGTCAGTGATAAAAACATATAAAAATTTCTTGAGAGGTCATTTAACATTTAATATTTCCAACTAGTTCACCTTTAAAATTGTGCACTTGTGAAAAAGTATGATAAACTAGAATTATTTTAGTATGCAGTGAGGTACAATAACTCATGGAAAAGGTTGTAATATTTAGAAATGTAGAATATGCAAAATGTATATTTAACATACATATTTATATGACTAAAGAATTGTTATATCTTATAAGCCTATGGATATAAGGAAGTACTAAGACAGATACAATAGTAAGATGTATTGAATAGCACTAATTATGAAAGGGCTGAAAATATTTCAGTCATATTCCCATTTTACTGCGCTAATAACTTTCTAAATGTTTATCATAAAGATTTTCTGTGCATGTTTTCTGCCTGCCTGAAGAGATGTGTGATTAACTCTTATTACTGTTTGCTTGAAAAAAAAATGGAATAAAATTGGTCTTCTGTAAGGCTAAGTGTGAAAAAAGATAACCTCTGTCCTAAAAACAAAATATTAAGTAATCCCCTTTTCAAATCAGGTTTCAAAAACAAATGGCTGAAATTTGAAAACTTATAACTGGGCTGAACATAATCTTACTTAAGGACAGGAAATAGCAAGTCAACCAGATCAGCAACATGATTCCAGAAGCACATATAGGTTGTGCTAGCATAATTTGAGGTTTGTAGAGACTGACCAAGTGGTATTTAACCAGCCATCATCCCAACACTAGAGATTCTTCCATCCATGCTCCCCTTTTGAGTAGGGGCTCTTGAATCCTTCATATCAAAAACTGGATATCTCAGCAAGGAGTATACTTCTCCCTCTCTCTCGTGCTATTCCCCTTAAATTCAAGGGAATGGAGGCACAGAATAGCCCAGACTCAAAAATTACAGCTATCATGGTATCTACATATCCGGGCGCTTGATTTATGCCTCCAGAAACTGGTGGAGTTTACTGTAGCTGTATCATGACTTTTTGTTTGTTGACAGACCAATCTGTTTTAACAAATAGAGGTGACACTTCAGAAGGCTGGGCAGCTTTCTTTTTTCCATCAGTGACTCCCTGCACAGTCAAGCAAGAACAACATCATGCATTGCTGGAAGCCCATTTTAGGTTTCCTGCACTGAAAGAAGGTCTACACATGCTGATCTTCCAGCAAAAATGGAAATATGAAAACCAGACTGATCATCAATCCATGACTGAAGAGCCTGCAGTACAGTCAGAAAAAGGAAAATACCACAAGCTGATTTTTTAAAACTGTGTTTCTGTTTTCTCTGTTTCTGATGCAGTGACACATACAGTTCTTGACAGCACATTAATCCCATTTGCAGCAGGATGCTTTCCATTTTATGTTGTTTTTCCCTTCTGAATTTGGTTTGGAGCTTGGCCTCCTATGTCCAGCATAGGAGAAATCCACACCAGAATATAATTTCTGCAGGTGAATTCCCAATATCAGAAGCAGTAAACTGTGCAAACTCATGTTAAATAAAGGCATAATTGCTTGATAGATAGGACAGATCGCTGTGGCTACTGGCTGCCCCTCATCCGTAGGGTGCATTTTTTTTTTGAAATCACAGTACTTCTTTATAGCCTGTGTTCTACTTGGTCTTAGGTCAGCTGCCACATGGGGGGTGTGATATGTGCATGTCAGGAAAACATCCCTTGTAAAGTACTAGATAGATGCCTGGAAGCTTTTAAACATTAGAATGCAGTATAGAGTCCAGGCTCATTAATGCTTTTGTAAGTCTATATTCACTTCAATAAAGCCACTGTTATTCTATATCACACAACTGCTATATCCAAACAAACACTTAGAAGATAAAAAGACCTCACACTTGAGAAAATAATCAGTCTCAGAGATCTTGACAGTGCATGTAATGTAAAATAACAATTTCACTGAGAACTTAGAAAGGCCCCTAGGATGCGGTAGATGATTCTGCCTTCCAGATTTCCCTGGAGTGGAAACCTGTCCCCCTTGATGTATGACACTGGCTAGGAGCTTTCAGTAGTTCCTACTCAACATGGAAATGACAGATGTGAATTTTAACCTCGAGATAATAAAACCAAGACAGAAACATAGCTGCATGCAGAACCACATTCACAAATCCTGCCCTGAAAACAAAGATGTAAAGAAAAGTCCCAGCCCTGTCAGCAGTGCCTGGACTGGTAGGCCACATCCTCAGGTGGAAGAAAAGAAGCTCTGATCCTGGGCATCTGCTGGGCTTTTCTATTATTATGGTGTATATATCTTTTCAGAAACCCAGGAGACCCAGTCAGAGCACCGAAGCCCACTGAATGCCAAGTACATCAGACATACCCACATCTCTTTTTCACACAGTTTGTAGGAACAGTTGGGAAAAGAAGTGGGTGTGAATTTGGTTACTAGTCCAGCTGGCAGCAGTAAATACAATTTGATATCCTATTTTAATTATAACCAGCAATGTGCAGAGAAATGCTGAAAACTAAAGTAAGAGTATCAGGATTTATTTTCAGACTTTCTGTTCAATATATTGAGTGCCATCACACATTATCTTTTATTATACACACAAGTCTCTTTAGAATACTGTTTCTCTGTTTCTTGCAAATGGGAGACAGCTCCTTCTAGGTCATTATTTTAGTGATATAGCGCCGTAAGTGCATACAGCAAACGTCCATAAAGTGTTGTTTCAATAGATCTTTTTTACTGTGGGCTTTTTCTCAGGTGATTCCCTCAAGTCAAGCTTACCTAATCATATTTCCTTTGATAATCAAGGCACTTAAGTGCTGTGTATTTGTGTCTTTTGTTCTTGAAAAATACCTCTTTCAAGATGCCTTGAAGAAAACTAAGTGTTCATTCCTCTGCACTGCTGTTTATTGAGGCCTGACCCACTCAGTTCAATCAAAGTTTGCCCACAGTCTTAATAAGAAATCCAAGGAGGAACCCATTCCAAGAAAAGAAAGAGTTGCTGATGGCAGAATCCTTTGTTCTCTTAAGTATTTTATAATGTGAAATAAATAGGCTTATGAGGAGGACAGTGTACTTTGGCATTCTGCATATCAGAGTCCAGTCAAAGCAAATATAAGCTACTTGTTGAGTCATTACACCTGGTTTCATAACCATCATGATCTAAATACTTGACCCATCAGGCAATAAAAGCAGTCCCTTGCAGCAACGGGACTGTTTAAGCAGCATCATGACATAAGCAAAAACAATTGCAGTTTCCAGAGCTACCAAGTATACTTCAATAACCTAAAGCCTTCAGGCTGTGGAGGAAGACCAGAAGGTAGGTCAGAAAGCATCTGTCAATAGTCTAATAAGAAACAGAACAAAAGAAAGCACAAAACAATTCAAACTATGTGAGAATGAGTAAGTTGTTATATAGAATTCATATTAATAACAGGCCATTAGAAAATTATTAAGATTCTATAAAAAGAGCAGGAATAAAGTTCTTAAACATGTGAATTAATTTACCATTGAAAGGGTATTTTGGGGTCAGTGAATTTGGCATATTTGTAGCATATGAGACAGATTTCCTTGTTTGCTGCAGAAACAAAGTTTCCCTGCCCATGGCAGGGAGGTTGGAACTAGATGATCTTAAAGTCCTTTCCAACCCTAACTATTCTATATTCCATCATGCTGCCAATGTGTTTTTGTTCACATGCATGTCAGTCTGTTTATTGTCTCAGAATGTGATATAAAAGTTAAAGTCCTAAAGAAAATTAAACTTCTACAAAATTCAGAAATATAGCCAGCCTGAAAAAGAAAAGTTTGATAACATCCCCAACTCAGGTTATAGCTTTCACTTGCACCTTATTAAACGCATGAAATCCATACTGGACAGAGGACATATAAGTGTCCTGAATAATACAGAAATATTTCAACTGGAGATCACCCGGCTTCTCACACCAAAGCCAGTCAAGAAAAAGGCACAAACCCACCACCTTCCTCACAGAACTACATATTTAGTCTACTTCCCCTATAGTCTTTGCAATCCAGTATTATAAACACAGCTTTCAGCATTTTAGAAAGATGAACCATAGATAACAGCTGAAGTTATATTTCTGAAGCACCATTTCTTGTAAGTAGCAACATGCAGAAAATACTCCTTGACACTTTGCTTGTCTGTCATCACTCTCTATAGAGGTTCCCTGTACCCTGTACCAGAGGTTCCCTGTAGTTCTGAAGTGCTGTGCTGAGTGTGGTTCCTTTTCTGCCCTGTCTTTTAGCTTTTATTCTTTTTGCATCTCATTCAAGTTGCAAGATCTTCCTTTCCTAGAGGAACAGCTAGCAGTCTCCATTGTACTAACATCTTCACAGGGTATGTAGAAAACAGCAAAAACCAAATTGAAATCTAGACTGTCTATTGATAGGATCTTTGAATACACTCAACATCTATTAACATTAGTGTAGTAGCAACAGCTGCAGAAGGATCCATCTATAACTGTTGCTATACTCCTTTTCATGCACAATTAATCTCTTCCAAATACTTTCCTTGTGTCAACATTTTGTATTAAAATCTTTACGAGAAAGACTAGAGAGCCAGCATAGCTCAGAATGAGTTAGGGATGGAAAAACACTCAAAATTTGATTGAAACTTTAGATGGTGTTCATGATGCCCTATCTAAATTGAAAGTGCTGTATAAGTGTAACAGAAAACTGAATTACACTTCAGCTGTAGTGAGAAACTGGAACTCACCTACTGCTTTCCTTAGAAGAATATCTCATTTTGTTTTGCTTCAGCCCAATGCTTTGACCATTGGTCAAGCTTAGTGTGGCACATGGTAAATAAAGGTATTGCACTTCACACCTAAGTGAGAGAAAATCCATATACAACCAGTGCATAAATTCACATCTGCTATGACGTAAAATTCAACTTAATCAGGGGAAGAACAGTGCTGCGAAAAAAAATTGCATGGCCTGTTTTCACTAAGTTTGTGGTTTCCGACTATGGAAAAGGGAAGATATTAGATAGTACCACACAGTAACAAAAAGTACTAACAAATGGCAGTAAAACATACCTCCCCATCACACAATATGCCTTTGGTTTATTTCTTTGAACTCAGGTGTTCTTCATACCTGTGTCTCTAACAGATGTGGAAGGAGGAATCAGGATTAAAAATAATGGGTTCTAGAGAAACCAATGATGCAGCCAGCAGGCTGAGAGTGACTGAGACATAGCCCATCCAGACCCCACCACACGCATATAACACCACCTTATTCCTTTCAAATTCAGTCCTACGTATCCTGTTATGAAACTGAAAGCTAAGGATCTGCTTTTTGTATTTGTTTTCATTTCTTGGTGTTTTCTCCAGATTTGACAGAAAAACAGACTGAGATTTGTTTGATACACTGGGAGACTGAGGTACTATGACTCTTGTCTAGTATTTGTGGTGCCTGTGTTAGCTCCAAATTTTCATTCTAGGAGTAACACATAGGGGTTTTAATTAAGCTTTCCAGAAAAGGGATTCCCTATTCTTTTGTCCTCACCTGTCTGAAGAATCTACCCTCACTGTAATACCTCAGTGGATCTCAGAAAGTTGTAAAACGTATTTGGTAAATACATTTACCAAAACACCGTAGTACCTTTGTGCACTGCATAGTCAGCAGCTCATAGCCAGAAAATATTTGCTCCGAGCTCTCACTCATTAGTTCTGCCATTAAACTGCTTCATTCTGCTGAGCTTTGGTGTGGAGCAAACAGCAAAAGATATGGAAGAACTACATTGGTATTCGAAGAAAACATGGGAATTCCTGCCTAGGCAGAGGCTGAGATGAACAGAATAGTTTTCACCTATTCCCTTTATGCTGCAGCTGTGAATCTTCCATGGTCTCTGAAGAATAATCTCTCCAATATCTTTCAACTGCTGAAAATGGTTGCTGTGAATTCTCTGAGAAGCCTCATAATTTCATAGTGTTTGTTACTTTCCCCATAACTCTTTGCTTTAATGTCTAATAACTAAATAATGTCATCAGGTATATGGACATAGCTCCCATTGGCTTTGAAAGCAAATGAAGAAGGGAAACTTACTTCATCTACGTAAATGAGGCCTTATCATGCTATGCAATACTGCAGACACTAAGGAAGTTAATGTTAGCAAAACTCTTTATAGAAGGCAATTCTGCTTAATGCAAGAAACAAAAATGGCAGAAATTGTGAGGAAGGGAATAGGAGTGCACATTTACCCCTTTAAAAGTTTGCAGCCATAAAACCAGTTCCTAATTCATAGGCTAGATACTAAGAGCCATAAGCTGAATATTAAAATAGAGTTTATTTGGTAGTAAACTGATGAACTCTAAGAGTGCAATGAACTGAGTGCCTTGTAGACCCATATTAAGCAAAAAACCCAAAATTTGGTTAAACTACTGTTCAAGGTACAATTCAGAGACACAAAGACAAGAAAAATTCCCAGGATTGGCCAAAATTAATGCTTTTGGGGCACTGAAATTTTTTTTAATGATATTACATATTGTTTCTAAACTTAGCAACAGTAGTGTCAGCTAAGGACTCTAAGGAAAACAGCTTGACTGGTGAGAGAGACTTAAATACATTATATTATAAAGACATTAACTATAAATCTGGTATTTTTAAAGCTTAGAAAGAGTGCAGTCATTAAAGTAACATTCCCACAATAAGGTTTTGATTTCAGACCATCAGCTGTCTGAGCAGGTTGAAAAAGGATGTTTACTGTAGCCATCATGCTTGCCAGAGACTAAAAACCTCTGCTTGCTTTTAGTTTATCAAAAGACAAAGGAGATGATGCCATTTATTATGTGTTTTCTTTCTTGTCTTCTCCTCCCCACCCACTCCTCCCCTCCTTGTTCCTAGATACTTTAATTTATTGTTTCACATACTCTTCCATGGGTACCAACCTGTAATCTCAGTCAGAGAAAGGCTGCCAGAGTAATCATCTACGGTTTATCTCAATTTGGCCTGTCATATATTCTTATGAGCGCATAACCATTAAATGAAGGTATTAATGCCATTTACTTGCCTAGTTCTCACTGTGGATTAAGCTTTCCTTACTTCTGGAAAGACATAGACATAGATAGTACTGAGATGTCTTGGGCGAATTTGTATCTTGCTCTTTTGTCTTTCTTAATAACGGTCTAGCACGATTAGATAAACAATCAGGAACGTTTTCCTCTGACGGACAGGAATCCTGCCACTTTCTCTTTAAAATACTAAAAGACATTTATTCTTAGAGACACCTCTGTGCACAAATGTATTTAACTGGTGGTTGTAACAAACTGATTTAGGTGTGTTCAGAAGTAGCGATGCATGTGGATAAACATTTGCCTCAAAGGTTATGTCAACTGACACACAAATATCTTCAATGGTAACAAATTATCTGAAAGCATTCTCAATTAATTGCTTTTTCTTGATACTTGTTGCACTTGCCTGAAAAATTTCTAGATTGGATGACTTAATTGAGCATTCAGAGGGGATTTTAATGTGGCATCTACATTACTGACATATCTGACAGTAATTTAAACACCAGTAAACTTGGGAACAGTCAGCAACTACTAAATATATGACTAATTATATGGTGTTAAGAAAGAGTTTGAAAGAAATTTTAAATTACTTCCTTAATATTCTTTATTTTTTAATCTTCTGTGCCTGTAAGAATCATAGAATCACAGAAAAGTTAGGGTTGGAAAGGACCTCAAGATCATCGAGTTCCAACCCCCCTGCCATGGGCAGGGACACCTCCCACTAAACCATGCCATCCAAGGCTATGTCCAGCCCCACCTTGAACAAAGCCAGGGATGAAGTATTCACAACTTCCCTGGGCAACCCATTCCAGGGCCTCACCACCCTTACAGGAAAGAATTTCTTCCTCATATCCAATCTAAACTTTCCCTGTTTAAGTTTAAACCCATTACCCCTTGTCCTCTCACCACAGTCCCTAATGAAGAGTCCCTCCCCAGCATCCCTATAGGCCTCCTTCAGGTATTGGAAGGCTGCTATGAGGTCTCCACGCAGCCTTCTCTTCTCCAGGCTAAACAGCTCCAATTTTCTCAGCCTATCTTCATACGGGAGGTGCTCCAGTCCCCTGATCATCCTCGTGGCCCTCCTCTGCACTTGTTCTAACAGTTCCATGTCCTTTTTATGTTGAGGACACCAGAACTGCACACAGTACTCCAAGTGAGGTCTCACGAGAGCAGAGTAAAGGGGCAGGAGCACCTCCCTCGACCTGCTGGTCACACTCCTTTTGATGCAGTCCAGGATACGGTTGGCCTTCTGGGCTGCAAGCGCACACTGCCGGCTCATGTTCATTTTTTCATCAACCCACACCCCCAAGTCCTTCTCCGCAGGGCTGCTCTGAATCTCCTCCCCGCCCAACCTGTAGCTGTGCCTGGCATTGCTCCGACCCAGGTGGAGGACTTTGCATTTAGCATGGTTAAACTTCATCAGGTTGGCATCAGCCCACCTCACAAGTGTGTCAAGGTCCCTCTGGATGGCATTCCTTCCCTCCAATGTATCAACTGAACCACACAGCTTGGTGTCATCAGCAAATTTGCTGAGGGCGCGCTCAATCCCACTGTCCATGTCACTCACAAAGATGTTGAACAAGACGAGTCCCAGCACTGATCCCTGGGGGACATCACTCATTACTGGTCTCCAGCTGGACATTGAGCCATTGAGCACAACTCTTTGCGTGTGGCCATCCAGCCAGCTCTTTATCCACAGAGTGGTCCACCTATCAAATTGATGTCTCTCCAACTTAGAGAGAAGGATGTCATGGGAGACAGTGTCAAAGGCTTTCACAAGTCCAGGTAGATGACATCAACTGCTCTGCCCCTGTCCATCAGTTCCGTAGCCCCTTCATAGAAGGTCACCAGATTGGTCAGGCAGGATTTCCCCTTAGTGAAGCCATGCTGGCTGTCACCAAGCACCTTGTTGGTTTTCATGTGCCTCAGCATGCCTTCCAGGAGAATCCGCTCCAAGATTTTGCCAGGCACAGAGGTGAGACTGACTGGTCTGTAATTCCCTGGCTCATCCATTTTCCCCTCCTTAAAAATGGGGGTTATATTTCCCTTTTTCCAGTCATCGGGAACTTCACCTGACTGCCATGATTTTTCAAATATGATGGACAGTGGCTTAGCAACTTCATTTGCCAGCTCCTTCAGGACCCGCGGATGGATTTCATCTGGTCCCATGGACTTGTATACATTCAGGTTCCTAAGGTGGTCCCGAACCAGATCCTCCCCCACAGTGGGCCCAGGGTCTCCACCCTCACCGTCCCCGCGTCTGCTTTCCAAGACTTGGGTGGTGTGGTCAGAGCATTTGCTGGTAAAGACTGAGGCAAAGAAGTCATTAAGAACCTCAGCCTTCTCCAAATCCAGGGTAGCCAGTTCTCCCGATAGCTTCTGAAGAGGGCCCAGGAATACTCTAACTTGATTCTCCATCTCAAGTTTCAAAGAGTCAGTACTGATGTCACTTCTAAGGTTGGAGAAAAAAAAAAAGCCATAAAACTGTAATTTTTCTGATAAATTTTTAACAAAACATTTCTTTTGGAGGGGAAGGATAAGACATCTTTTTGTGTAGAATTTTTAATGTTTGGAATTTCTATTCATATAGGCAAAAATCAGCACATTTTCTACATATAAAGCATATATCAGTTGTTATGTCCCAAAGCTCTTTCATGGACTGTGTTCTCCAGTCAATATTTCAAATAATGTACTGTTGTTAAGGAATCCCAAAACATGCTGTAATTTGAGGAAGGCTAAGTACAGAGAAAAATAGCTTAGCTGGCAAATTAGTCTCCGGAGAAAATGGCAGAAGGACACACCTGAACTACAAATCCCAAGGGAAACTCTTGTAGCAATTCGGTGTTTAAAAATAGCCTATCAGTGCTGCATAAAAAACCTCCAATCACTATAATTTACTTTCACAGAAAAGCTGTCTCTCATACAAGTAAATCATCTTTTCTAATAAACTGTAAGTGTCAAGCAGATAATGGGTTCCAAAAAAAGAAGTGATTGTTTTTCGGTGCAGGCGCTCCTAGGTTTTATTGGGTCCTGACATTTTCAAGCATGCTTTAACTTCAAATCTTATTCTTTGTACCATATCCCTATTAAAGCTTTGACAGTCATGATTTTGCTTCACATTTTTCGTTCCCTCAGTCTAAACAGTCATGGGTCCTCATGAACTAAGATGACAGAATACTAAAACTAGCTCTAATTAGAGCAATCTTGTTCTTTTACTAATTTAAAAGTCCAAACAGCAGTCTATCATCTTATGCAAATTACATCATGTATAGAAAAAACTTGGTATTAAGAGGCCCTATTATTATTATATAAAGACAGTCACAAATTAACGGCATTTTCTACAAGATGACAGCAGAAAAATTCCGGTATAAAATTGAAAATTATAAACAAGTACATTGCTTTTCATATACTCGCCTTAGCAGTCATCCACCCATCCACTACAAAATGCAAACCTATTAATAAAATGAAAACTACATTTATTAAAATACTTTCTAATTTAAAATAGCTCCACATGAAAACTGTAGAAAGGAAAATCTCTTTTATGCCTTGCTTTGATGAATCTGGCCTATGATCTTGTGAGCTTCTAAAGATGATCAAATTGAGCAAAGAACCCCATGAATCCTAACACAGTACTCTGACTGATATTCTTAATGAACACAGTATGAAGCATTTAGGCCATCTTGAAGACAACTGCTTCCATCTAGGTACTCATATCTTCAAACAGCTATTTAGTCAAGATACACTGTGGGTCAGCTATTTAAGCACTCATCTAGTAACAACCCCTTCTATGAAGCAAATTAAATTTGCATATTTTGCTATGCCTGAGAGTATTTCTGTCACTAACAAGGTTTTGCTTTGGTTTGGTTTATTTGTTTTTAAATTATTTTATTTTACTATTTTCCTATTTCTTCTTTATCTTATTTATTATTACTATTGTCATGATAGTTTTATGGAAGGGAAATGAAGGAAAAGAAAGAAGCAGCAAAGCAAAAATTATGCGCTTTGTGAAAATAATATTTATAGCATTTTGTCCATATTTCTGTCACAAAAGATAAAATTATTAGTTTCATCTGAGCATTAATTTTTAACAGAATAACATGGGTACCCAGTGTAATACACAAGCTGAGTGACTTAGGCAATGTGTGCTTGCTAGGAAGTGTTTTCAGCCTTGCACAGAGCTTGCACCTTGTTGCTCCGTCTGCAAACTGCAGCTGCAGAGGCTGGACTATGGTGAAAATAAGAACTGCTGCCTTTGGACTGATCGGATTTTGTTCCAGCTGCCACCAGCAGAGACGATGCAGCTGAGCTTATGCTGCCCAAGGAGCAGTCCATCTCTTTGCTTGGCCCTTTCTGCAATTGAGCTCATCCAAAGGCCTGTGTGCTGCTCACCTAAGCTATTTGCCTAGCAGCAGGAGCTTGCAGCTGGTGCAAGGGCTTGGCAGGGGGCACGTGCTGTGATTTAGGTCTTATTGCTGAATATTCTGTGAAAGGGCTTTGATCCAGTAGGTTCACCTATTTAATTATTTCTTTCCCAAGGTGGTGCTGCTGGCGGGCAGGCAAAATGGGCAACCTCGGGGGGTTATGCCAGCACAGGCAGGGCATGGGGACAGCTGTGTTTCACTTAGGTGCTGCCGGGACCAGAGTGTTTCCTATTGCAGGGCACTTTGTAGGATCTCTTAATTCAGGCAAGTGAATGTAACTTTGAGTCAACTCAACCCTACAAGCTCTATTTTGTGAGATGCCCTCTGCAGTTACCTCCAGAGTTTTGTCTGTTCAGGGTTTAAGTAACACTATTGCTTCAGCAATACTACAATCATTCGAAGATCACTATCATATTAGAGGAAGTTTTGTACTGGCATAGAGTTTCATACATCCAACTGAATTTCCTTTCTTGTGAAAGGAATTATGGGTATTCAGTATCTAATTTAACATGTTTAACACAATAGCCTGTGTTGTTTGTCTTTTTGGCTTGTTTTTTTTTATTTTGTGATGTCTCCCTTCTTTTCATAATGCCACCTATTTGTTCTTTTTCACCAAAGAGAAAAATATTTAGCCCTCCTTTTAATGAGTCCAGAGAGAAAGCTTTGTATCTATCCATAACGGAACTACGCAAAAACACTTGCAGAACCTACACAAATATGACACTGTCACTTACTGTGTAAGACCTGTTCATTGAACTATGAAACAAGTGCAACAGGTGATATATAGTCTGGCATATCATTTTCTGTTGAAGCACCCATGTACTTTCAGACGGGTCAAGCTGTTAACAGTCACTGCTACTATGTCAGCTGTAACAGTTATTTTTCTCATTCCTAGTAGCTGGTGCAGTGCTGTGTTTTTTTTAGTTTTAGTCTGAGAATGATGCTGATAATACACCAAAGTTTTAGTTGTTGCTTACTTTGATCAAGGACGTTTCTGTCTCTCATGCTCTGCCTGTGAGGAGGGGCACAAGAAGCTGGGAGGAAGGAAAGACAGGACACCTCACACAAAAGAGGCAAAGAGGTATTCTGTACCACAGCACACCATGCCCAGTATACAAACTGGGTAGAGTTACTTGAAAGTCCCAGATTGATGCTCAGGTCGGGCTGGGTATCGGTCAGCAGGTGGTGAGCATTGTGCATCACTTGTTTTGGTTTTTTTTCCACTTCCCTATTTAGTTTTATGTTCTTTACCCTTTTTATTTCCCTTGTCATTAGTAGTAGTAGTAGTTTTATATTATATTTTAGTTATTGGATGGTTCTTATCTCAACCCATGGGGCTTGCATTCTTTTGATTCTCCTCCCCAACCTACCTGAAAGGCAGGGAATGAGCAAGTGGCTGCACGGTTCCAAGTTACCTGCTGGGCCTAACCCATGACATACTCAAACTGTGAGTAGTAAGATTGGAAAGAGAGGAGTAAGGATAGTAACCCACAGGATGCAGTTGGTAGAAGACATCCACAGAGACACGGTCCATTGTATTACTTTGATGCCAGATTTGGTTCATCCTCTAGAAAGCTGAAAACTAAAGATATCTGCAGACTTTTTCTTATGGAGAGAAATGTAAATGTACAATTATAATGTAGGCTGTATTATTTCTTTAAAAGTGGTGCTTGCAATCAATAAATAATAAAATGTGGTATTGCATTTACCCTCGTAAATAATTTCTTTGATATCATAATTTAATTCTACTGATAGCTCTTGGCAAGCTTATAAGTTGTGTATTGAGCACTGTAATGCAATTTAGCCTTTGTGCTGCTTGCTTTTTTGGGGTGGAGAGGTCACAGAGAACTTGGTTAGATTTAAGACATTATCATACTGAAGTTCACTCTAGGGGTACTTGTAAAAGAGACTTACAGATCTAAGTAGCTATGAAGATACATTTCAGGGCAGGAGATAATGCTTATGAGAAACAACTTAAATGCCACTGTCACCTGTTTCTACTAAATTTCCTGTTAGAAGGAAGAGATCATAAGCAGCACTCTGGTGCATTTCACTTTAGTTACTGCATTTCAAGAGTCTAATGCTTATGTAGACTTTTTATCTTCCAGAAGAAATGTTTATCTTTCAATAGATCAGTTACTTAAATACATATGCATATAGGTCAATTCTTTCCAATTTTATCATATTGCATAGTGTCTGCATTGGCTTCAGTGATGTCACTTGTAGAGTTCAGTTATATACACCATGAGCGAAGAATGTCAGTTTTAATAAATTCTTTGTAATTATTATGTAATGGTTGCCAGTGTAGGCTACTGGGAAACCTTAAAGGGGAACCAGTCTGTAGATACCTACTTACTCCTTTCTTGATTGAATACGGCAGCTACATTAGGATCAATAAATCCTGTAGTCTGAAGTATTCTTGACATTCACGCCTCTAGGTAAATGGAGAGCGGCTGACTAATCCTCACTGTGTATAAATATTCTACATGGCTACCAGCTCAGATCTTTACACAGTGTGTTTCTTACTTGAAGATCAGTGCCTGTGAAATACAGCATTGAACACATTCTAAACAGAAGTATAAGAATATGTGGCAAAGATCAGCAGTCTATCAGGAACTTGATTTCAAGACAGAATTAAGGGACAGTACAAGGTTTTCTCCAAAGCTGTTACCCTGCTCAAAGGCTGTGAGGTGCTATCAACTGGGCACTTGAAGAAGTTGAGTTGTGAAGAGCTGCCATGCCAAGCCAGCATTGGCACAGCCTGCAGTGAGGCAGTGTGGTGTGGCCACCAGCTCTGTGTAAAGCTAACAGCACTGGCCCCAGGATTTGTCAGGCTTTGTCTGGACTCTCTTTGCCTGCCTGCATCTTTGTTTCACTTCATTTAGCTGTTGCAGAAATTATCTAATGATCAGGCAGCTACTATCTGAATCGTTTAAGATTTTGCTTAGCTTTGTACAATTCTGTGATGTAATTCCTAGTGTTTTATATTCTTGTGTGATTTAATGCTTATTGTTATATATTCTTACACACAAAAATTTTGTAGCACGGGCCCAGATGAATACCCTGAGGTATGCATGTCAAGGGCTAGATGGGGAATGATCAAAGATAGTGCAAACACGCACCACACAAGCTTGAGAGGAAGGCGCAGCTCCTTCTCTGGGTCACATGTGGACTGAGAGGTAGCAAGGAATTAGTGGAGGGAAGTGATGGATACTGCAGAAAAAAAAGCATGACTGTCTTGTACCTACAAACTCATTTATACTTTCAGAGTGAAAGCAATGCAGAAGTTTAGCAGACCATTGTACACAGCCACTTCTTGTGCAAGGCAGTGGCAAATCAACTCTGAGATGGTGCTATTTGACCTTCATCTCTACTACTTCCTTGATTTCCCTTCCTCAGTCCCTAAAGCTTGAGGTTTTATGCACCCAGGCTATTTCATGCAAGCCACTGTTATGCAAAAAAGGTGCTCCCTCATTAAGGGGTACCAGTGAAGGGAGGTTGCAAAAGATCCCAGGGAAGTTGTGAATGCTTCATCCCTGGTGGCGTTCAAGGTGGGGCTGGACAGAGCCTTGAATGGCATGGTTTAGTGGGAGGTGTCCCTTCCTATGGAAGCGGAGCTGGAACTAGATGATCTTACGGTCCTTTCCAACCCTAACTACTGTAGGATTCTATTCTATGATTCTATGATTCTAAGATCCTCTACAGAATGCATGACTTATATCTGTTCAAAAAGGAAAGATATGGATGTGTT
This sequence comes from Amazona ochrocephala, assembly GCA_039720435.1. Classification (NCBI taxonomy): domain Eukaryota; kingdom Metazoa; phylum Chordata; class Aves; order Psittaciformes; family Psittacidae; genus Amazona; species Amazona ochrocephala. The sequence goes on from CM077879.1 coordinate 74,211,656, forward strand.
TAAAGGATCCAACTTATTTTAAAGCCTCATGAATGGTATCACTTATTATCACTATGCACTTCTTAATATTTTCAGACTAAATAAAATCAATAGTTACAAAATAGCAGCCTTCGTCAAGTATAATTTGAGGTGTTTCCTAAGGACAATTCTGCAAAATATATCTTGTTAAAAGGGGCTGTATCTCACCTTCAGGCTCTTCAGCAAAAGAATTAGCATGCACCGATGAAAACCTGTATATTTAACTGCATTTTGTTTTGGACACAGAAATTTAGCTGATCTTTACATCCTTTAAAAAAATGTATAAAAAACACTTCAGCCAAATGCTGTTCTAACATATTCGTGTTGAATCTTATTTTACCTGAATGCAAAGCTACTCGGTCTTCTCCTCAGTTTCCCTCCATTCCACAAAAAGAGGAGAGATCCATATATAAGCCCAAGACATTTTCACCGATCTTCCAGCTCACCTGTTCAAAACCAGCAAAACATACTGTACTCAAACAATGTTAAAATGAAAGGAGGAAGAAAAGACTTGATCCCAACACAGGAAGACTATCAAGAAACCATTGAAAAGTTAAGATTTATGAATAAGAGGATATACAATGAAAATGGAACTAAGTATCTGCTGAATTACTGCTGGGTGTACTTGAAATTATATAAATTTGGTTCTATTTTTGCAGAAGCAGGAGCATTTTACCTTAGAAGTAGCTACATTGTTCCCACCCATAAACCTCTTCTAATGTAACTCTGCTCAGCACTACGGAGCATTATTAAAACAACAGGCTTTGACTTCTTGCAGGAGAGTGGTGAAGATGATGCAAAAGGAGAATTGCAAGGGGCTGCTCATGATGATAAGGTAAAATTAAGGTGTGTTTCCCCATGTCAGCTGATCTTGCAGCAATACCTTTTGCTTTATTTATGGCTGCTGGGAGATGTTCTTCAAGATTGGTATGTATTTTATATCTATATATCTTTATGTATGCATAGGTAGACATACATACATCTAGTACCTGAGATGAACAGCTGAGAATAACTTTTATATGGGATTGATATAACTTATAGGTACTTACACAACTTACTCTCTTAGTGAAACAATCAATAAAAATAAATAGAGAAAATAAGAAGGTGTATTTTATGATGAATAAAAATACTGAATTTTTGAGCATATATTCATATGTAATGGAAATAAGTAATAATGCATCAACAAATGAGATGTTAAATTTCTAGCTTTCGGCTTTTTCCTCCCCAGAACATCCTGTAACTTCGGATACCCACAAGGGGTATATGTGATGGTGTATACATGCGCATATGCTGCCCATCCCTTACTGCATTATATGACTTATGTGGCTTTTACGTTATGCAAGAGCTTGTTCTGCTGAGAGCTCTATATGCATATTTTGTATGTGCAATGAATTACACAGACTATTTTGCCATTGTTGAACTGCTCAGGGAAAAAAATGATAAATGTTAATGAAAAACTCAATACTACTGAATTCAAGGGGAATTCTGTCATACCCTTCTTTGGGACTAAGATTTCAGCTCTACTGTCTACCATGGACAGAGACAAGAAAGAGTAAAGATGGCTTCATTACTGTCTAATTCAACCAAAGTCGTCTTTTCTTTCTATACTGTAGGAGTACTGATACACAGTGTTTAAAGAAACTAATCCTTATAACTTGCAAATACTCCTCTCCTACTGAACTCAACTGCAAAGCTGTGAGCTGAGTTAAAAAAAAAAAAAAAAAAAAAAAGAAAAGAAAAGAAAGTGACCCTTTCCTCATAAAAGGGATTTTCTCATAAAAAGAAGAGTGGTTGTGAATCAGAGCACACATCATATTATTTCATTTCTGTGTATCTTGTATTCCAATAGGTTGAGGAGAGGTTATTCCTAGAGAAACTGTAGGATGATATATTAGTTCCTGAGAGAAATTTACAAAGTAGCTGTGCATCTCTTAAGCCTTCTTCTTTTTAAAATGCATGCATCAGGCTCTTTCAGAATCCTTGAAATTTTTTTAGCTTTTAATCCTTTCATCATTCTTGTTTCCTGCCTTCAGGGCTTTCACAAGCAGTGAAAACCAGAATGCAAAATACTGGTTTCACCAGAAATTAGAAAAGTCCTTAGTTGTTTCCCTAGCTTTACAAAAAACCTCTTGAACCACTTAAGGCCTGATCCAAAGCTGTTCAAGTCAGTTGGAAGAGTCTCATTTGGTACCATGGGTTATGTATCAAACTGTGGAGATATCAGAATGCATTTTATACTGGATTTCTTTTTTTTTCCTCTGACAGTATCTAATTGCAACCTCCTCTCTGAAAGCCACGTGCCTGAAATCCCTAAAATAAACATTTCCTCATTTATCGACTAGTACTAATTTCTTAGTGTGTTACCTTTGGAGACCAATTACATTGCTCGAATTTAAAGTCTTTATCCTTCACTTAGAAAGAGTGTTGACGTACTGGAAAGAGTTCAGAAAAAAAGCCACAAGTACTACTCAAGAACTGGAACATCTATTTGAGACTGAGTCTTTTGGTTAACACAGAGGAGAAATCCAGATCTGCAGGGCCCTAAATGGGGATAATTTTTTAATAGTAGCAGGCTCCATATTACAACAAAATTTAATGACTGGAAGTTTAAAAATAAAAAGCTTGGGTGTTTTTACCAGAAGAGGCAAGAAACCCTTGAATTATTTGCTTGAGAGCATGCACATTCTTAATTTCTAACAGTTTAAATCAAGGGCTAATCCATAGCCTGTGCCAAGCTGTTGTCCAGTTTCAGGACTCATTTGATGAAGTTCTATGACCTATATACGCAGGAAATCCAACTACGCTTTCTTGTCTTTTATTTTTTTTGCTAAGCGTGTCAAACTTTTAAAACTACTTGCACCTTTTTCTACATTTTTTATGCATAAACATGTCAGAATCAGTACATGTTTTATTTAGGTTTCACTTTTATCAATTTCACATTTTAATACACACTGTGTATGTGAAATCTTTATTCACCTGAAGATTACATAAAGGAAATCAGGTCAGGATCAGTCCCAAATTTTGGACAGAAAGTGCACCTTCTTATTTGAAGCACAGAAAGTGAGTCAGTTTTATGACCTGTCAATAACAAATGTTTATTTGCTCTAGGATCTTCCTCATATGTACTATTTAATAGCCATGTCGAATTACCATGCTTCATATGTGCCTGAATCTGTTTAGCTGTGGTAGATATGTTGCATGCCTCTTACTTGCAGCTAAGAGTACTTTCAATCTACAGCATAAACAGATATAGGCAGACTACAAACAAATTTTTCTTTAAAAGTTTGAATTTTTTAAGCATACAGGCAAATCAGTATAAGTAAAAAAATAAAGACAAGACCATAGCTAAAACTCTTCGACTAGTCCTCCTTTTGCCACAGCTTCCATGCAGAGTGCAGCACGCATTAGAGACCTTTAGCCCATGTGCCTTTCAGGATAGAGTAAAACAAACAGCTGCTCCTACAATCAAAAGAAAGCAAAGAATGAACAAATCCTACTTGATACTGTCTTATATCTTCACCTTTGGAAGTCACACAGATCTGGACTTGGAGTCTGAGAAATGGTCAAAAGATCTTTCAAGTTTTTTTTTACTTTGACCAATAAACCCCTTCAATAGAAGAGGGTTCAAAGGAGGTGGGCAAGGGCACTGTGCCAATGAAAATCGGGGAATAATGCAGGGTGTGAGTGTAACAGCTGTTGCCAAGAAAATTGGCCTGATCTCAATACAAAGGGGACCAGAGGGTGTTCTTTGTTTTTGGGTAAACAGCTATCAGCGGTTGAATGGATCAAATGGCTGTGTAAATGTTTCTCCCTGAGTTCATCAGGAGGGCAGATCTATCCCTGAGTTAGCCAGACAGCCAGACCACCGGGGGAGGGGGAAGGGGGGAAGGGAGGGGGAGGGAGTGTATATGTGGCTCAGTCCTACACAGTATAAAACTGAACAATTTAACATAAGAATTTCAAAGAGAGCAATGGGCTTGCGCTGCTTCAACCTGCATCTTCCTTCCAAGTGACTGGGGACACCCACCATCACCACAGTGAGCACGTTACAGAGACTGGCATTGGAAATCACTTTGGTATTGCAATTGAACTGTATATTGCAATTCCTGTGTTTTGCTAAGTGTAACTTATACTTGTATTGTGATTTCAGTGTGTTTTGTATCATTCTGATAAATCAAAACCCCCATGTAATATCAAACATCTTTAAACAAATAAATTTGATATTAAACATTACACTCCACATGTGAAATATCTAAAAGAACCTGGTCAGAGAGTACTGGACTCTGGAAGATTTATGTGAACTTTATATATACCTCTGTCTATCCACCTGTGTGTGCATGCAGTAGTAGTAGCAGGGCTTTTTTCCTAAACTTCTGCAAGAGATCTCTTCTCATAATACAAAGTTTCTCCAATTGACTGAAGAAGCAAGGAGACTACAAAAATAATGGCAAAGGATCCTTATTCTAGAGGTTTTTTTATTGTTTTCTTTAATTGAGTAGTGTAACTTTCATTAATGATGAGTAGTATCAGCTTCATTGTCTTTTTAATTTCTTTACTCAATGGCCTTAGACACATAATAATACAAAAGCAGAGTTTAATGCTAACTCAGTTTTTTATTCCATGAGGGAGTACATGTATTTTCTTTTCCCATTACAAACTTAATTGAAAACCCAAGATGTATAAATCTTCCTTTAAATTATATTAGAAAAGAATGTTTCAGGACAATCAAACATTCTTGCTAGATAAAAATGAAACACTTTGAAATTCAAGTTTTGTGCACTTTTTACTCATATTTGAATTACTTTTATTTTCAGAAAACATTTTAAAAAGAAAAACCCCATTGGGTCAAAAATCCCCTATTCGAGTGTTACAAGACTGTCAAAACACTTTATATTTTAGGTGGATTTTATATTCTCCTCTATGTGTGTCAATTAGGCAGTAATGGCATTTCCAATTGATACTATTTTAGTAAAAAATTCTAACTGGTTCTCCCTGGGGCGGGTCATTCAACTCCAAGTAATACACTTATGCTTTCCCTCTATAACATCACTTCTGTTCCAACAAGATAATTTCTGATTAATAGACAAGACTTCACCAAGTACTTAAAAAAACCCCACAAAGCACGGGAGATTCCCTAGAACCAAATGTATGGGAGTGAGGATGTATGCACGCACATCATTGTTATAAGATACTCTTATGCAATATATTTACTTGCTTAAATATAAATATAAGTTAAGTGTATGCTGAGTAGTATCTAAATGAACGCGTGGGCTGTGCCTCTTTTGGCTCTCATTAATACCCCAAAGCATGCCCTGTGTGTTTTATCATGGCGCTACATTGGTAGCACGCATTATGAAAGATGTCAGACGCTACAATAGCCATCTTCTACTTCAAACATAATGGTCTTGAACTAAGGAAAAGCATAATTTAATTTGCACAGATATTAATTTCAGATGACATTTTTTATATCTCCATAGAACACTTTAGTAAGAGATTTTGCAGGATACTCACAGAGCAGTGTGCTTGCACTAGGCTTTGTAACTCCGTGTGCCATCCTTATGCTATCTGGCACTTCCTTTTTTTCCATTTTGTTGAATAGCTGGGGGGCTACTCACAATCTAAGCATTATTCAACATGAGAAAGAAGAGAGAAAATAGGGCTCTTGTGTGCAAAGTTAAGCACAATTCTGGCCCATCGCTTGTAAGAGTTTTCTGTCTTCCTACATAATATTCTCCACTTTTATCATTTCCTTTTCTATTGAAAATTAAGAAAAAGTAGTTTTGAACATTTTTCATCCATCTTGAAGTCTTCACTTATACAGTCCCTTTGTTATTTTTCAGTGGTCTTTTTCTATTCTCTCTAGATATTTCTAGAACTCCTTTGTATTTCTTTTACTCACCTAGGTAGCATTGTTACCTTTGATTTTGATTTCTTTGCTTCCCTTAATTTCCCTGTGCCTTATTTTCCAGCTAGATTCCATCTAGTCCTTTCAATCTATTCATGTGTTGGTTTGGGGGGGTTTGGTGTGCAGGTTTTTTGGTTTGTTTTTTTTTTTTTTTTTTCCAGGGTGAAATGAATAATGCAAATTACTTTGCTGCTACCTGACAAAAAGAACTATGTAGCTTTAGGTTTAATTCTTTATTGCTCTACTTGCCTCCCTGCAGTGAGTGGTGTCTTTTGATCAACTTTCATCAGTCTTTGCTTTAGCTTAACAGCTGAATTTAATTGACTGCAGTATTTTATTAAAACATACCTTGATTTCATAACTCAAATAATAAAATAGAAAACCACAGTTTCTAGCAATTATGCCCCTGTTTTGTCAAGAAAATGGCTTATTTATTTTAGAGTAAGAAAATGATTTGCATTTTACTGCAGACATAGATAAAAGCTATTCAAATTCTGATATAGTTTTGTATTTCCATTTTCTTTCAAATACCACAGCTTCAGCTAAGGAAATATATATAAAAGCAGAGACAACATTATAAATAAAGTGCAGTAAATGCTGAATTGCTGTATATGCATTATACAATACATCTGGCATGAATGCCAGGTCTGTAAGCAATACCTCCTGTGATTAAAACCTCTTGATACATCATATTACTAATATTCTACCCTACCACCCTGTCTTTCAACTAAAAACCTTCAGAGGGCTTTATGAATAGAAATATGAAGCAGAATCTGGCTCCAACTAATATTTCAATTTAGAATTTAACGAACTGATGTAGTAGATGGTGAAGCATCTTACTCAGGACAAGGCACCCACCCAAATATATTTTTCGCTTATGTGGATTCTACTAATCTGATATAGCCAAAACCGATGTCACATTTTCAAATTCATTCTTGGGAGCTCACATTTGGATCATTTCATTTACAGTGCATTCGCAAGCTCTTTCCTCTGTCCTCTATCCATTATATCTGGCAGTGTTCCTATCGCCAATCTCTTAGTGTACTGAAAAGTATTAAAATGCCACAGTCAAAACTTTCTAATACTGGTGCATCACTCTGGGATTTCTGAATGGATGTAAAATCCCTTATGTAAATGTTTACATAGGGACTGAAGTAATGCCTCAGATGATTCTATTCAGACTACAATAAGGAAATCCTTATTAAAGAGGAAGAGAGAACTGTATCATTCCTGACTTTGAAGAACAAATAATAGCTCTCTAAAATTACTGGTAGGTGAACATATTGTGAAGACATTTGGGTCAATGCTTTGCAATGCAATGTGTTCAGGAATTCCTGTTTGTTTGGGGTTTTGTTTGCTTGTTTTTAATGAAGCTAGCTAGTGCATGCTCCATAACATTTTAATTCTATTTTGAAATGATTCACAGCAAGCTTTGGGGTTTTATGCTAGAGAAAGAAATGTAAACAGGTTTATTCCTTTAACAGATCTGTAGTTCTGCAGTGTACAGCAGAGGCATATTTGTGAGCACACAGCATGTGCTGACTTGAACATTAACATCAGAATGAGATCATTTGCAAGTAACGGGGATTTCAGTTCTGAACTGTGATCACCTTCACTAAGAGAATCCTTCGTAGATTTGACTCTCTGTTTGGTATCACATTCAGGAATGAATGGAAAATACATCATCTGCTCATGCAAACTCATGCACTGCAGGAATCAGTATTTGATTATTAACATGGCTGAATTTTAAATTTCTACCTAAAAATGGGTAGTGTAATTGAGATGATATGTTTCAGTAAAGTAATTGAGATGTCATATGTATACAGGTAAGGTGTCAGTAAAAGACAAATAAGCTAACATGGAATGAAACAGACATCTTACAGACAGATATATCAGCCAAGTCAAAAGCTCCTTGGTTCAGTGAAAGCTCCTGGCAACACCATTTAACACAAATTTTAAAAACATGACAGAAAAATGTCTTAGTATACTTTATAGAAGCTGCTGGATAGTGAGGTATTAGATCTTATTTGATTGATTTTTGTTAAGATTAGGAACATACTGGGTTGCACAAGTAAAACTGGAAGACATACTAAAATAATTTATATAGGCTGTATATTGAGAGCAGTTTTATCCATTGTAGAAATAAATCTACTCCTCTGAAGCTATCAATTAAAATGGTAGTCATTATTCATGAAAATAAATACATAGTGTGTTATTCATGACAAGAGAATGTATCATGTATAAGTGGTCAATAAATCTTTTTATGGAAAAAGTGATAAGGAAAATGGTGGCACTTAAGCTTTCAATTTTGATTAAAATTTTAACTGCCGCAAGCTCTTCCCCAGAGATTCAGTCTCTGCCACACAAACTCATGTGAGTACTCCTTGTTCAGAAGTTTGCAAAACTTCTACCCCTTTGTCCTGTACCTCACCCTGCTGAAGTCCAAAACCTACCCCTGCACAGGGACAAGGCGGGGCCACGCTCTCATATAGCATGTACTCACCTCCTGCTTTGTTTTGAAAGCTATGTGGTTTTGACTTTGAATCCACTATGTGCACCATATTTGCCAGGAAGAGCATGTAAAACTTTGCTGGTGGAGTCAATGCTATTAGTAAAATAGTACAATAGGAAATAGTCTGCTTCACAGCTTATTTTACTACATTTTCTTATTTTCCTTATCTACTTTTCTTCTTGCTTTGTCAAAATATGACCTTAATCTGCCATCAGTACCTAACTGTGCTCCTGTTTAAACCAATAGGCCACCTACTCTAAACTGATCACACTCTCATTTACAAAACACTTAGGTCCAATAGCTTTGCTTTGACAAGTTTTCCAGGGGAGGCTAAATTTACTCACAGAGAATATACTGGTGACTGAGATTCTGCTAAGCCACCATCTCAGGCATAGGCTGTATTTCATGTACTATATCATATGAATGCCGTGAAAAGATATTATGCCTATAAAACTGACCTGATGCCTAGGAGACCTGGTTGTAGGAAATGTCCCAGATAGGATTAGCACTGTATTGTAGGTATATACCAATTGATCTTCTTGCTCCTCCTCCAAACATGTCCCATGGCAAGCAACAGTCCTTCTCCTTTCACCAAGCAGAGAGGCGGAGAGAGGGGCAGGGCCAGAAGTCCTTTTTTTTTTTTTTCCTTACTTTCTTTTTTTTTTTTTTTTTTTTTTGAAGTTCTCAGGTCCCGTCTCACTGATAGTGGAGAACAATCGAGACTCTGTTAAGTGCTGGTGGCAACTGCAGAGCTCTCTCCTTCCATCTTCACTTTGGGAGGCACAGGTGAGCTGCATCGTCTCCGTTTCCCCTGATGTTAAACACTCCAGAAAGCATTTCTCAACAGGACTTAAAAATCAGACACATAGATGAAGAGAAAGAAGTGGAGAGGAGGGTGAAGGAAAGGGGACTAAACACCTAGATTTCAGGTTGAAATGGGAGACCTGATTTAGTCAGAGTTTTCAAAAGATTTGGGGCCTGAATGTATGAGTTAATGTTTTATGGTAGCTCCCCTTGTAACTAGTTATCAATTTGCAAGTACAGCTTAATTTTATTAGTTGGCTTAATATTTTTTCCAGGTTTAAGTTTTTTTATCTGACATATTTTCTTGAACTTTCATTTTCAGAGTTTTGGGTTTTTTTTTAAGGCAAGGGTTTTTTAGCCTGTGGGGGTTTTTACCTGTTACAGTAACAAACTGCGGCTGCTGCTAAGCAGAATGGTGTCAGGATTTTACATGCTGTACTGGCAGAAGAGCATCACAAAATCCTCCATTGCAGTTTACCTATTGTGAAAGCTTTCGGCTTTTATTTACAACATGCTTGTAGCGCACTGTCATAAACTTGTTCTGTTCTGACCTTCTGGCTTAATGAAACTGGTTTGTTGGGAGAATTAGACTACCGGTTATGGTAGCATAAGTTCAATATCTGTGATATTTGTTCAGCTGCTACAGAAGCAAATAAAGCTCTGAGTGAATTTGATTTGTGTAGGCTGTATATTGCCATCTAACTGATGGACAGCATAGCTCTTCTGTAGAACAACTCACATGATCCATCAGGTGTTTTCAAAATACTGCAGCAGGTTACCCCTTCCCAGGAAGAAAGCAAAGCTTCAGGAAAACAGGTTTTCCCTGACAGTTTGCGAAAGAAACATCATGAGTGGTTCACATGTCCACACAAACGTAAGTGGTTATACTTACATTTCAATATTCTGCATAGCCCAAAAATTTCATATCTATAAACAGATGTATATGTGTATATACATATATATGCATATGTATATATATGCATTTCCATTATTTTCTCCTCTTTGATAATATCCAGAGAACATGCAGTCTTAAGTTCATTTTCCTTCTTTAGTGTGGCAAGTTGAACACATGTAGAATTATAATTATATGCTAGTAATACTTTATATATTTATATACTTTATATAAAATATATACAAAAATACATACATACATTGATATACTTTATAACTATATACTAGTAATACTAGTAACCTTTAAAAAAAACACAAACTCCGGCAGTTCAAAATCACTACAAGTTCTAATGCGTTGATTAATCAAGGCAAAAATTCCTCCAAGTTACTCCAGGTCTTGCTATTTCCCAGCAGTTCTCTGTCTTCCCTTCAACCATAGTCCTTGCAGTTTTCAGGTTATGAAAAGCCCTGTTTTGAAGTATTGATTCTTTTTAAAGTGATCTCATTTTGTCTGGTATGTGAGTTACATGTGTGAAAACATGGTAGATTGGCATATGCAACTATTATAAAGTGGAGTGTGTTGTGGGCTAAAGCCAATTTGACATGTAAGGGGTTATTTTTATTTTATTTTATTTTATTTTATTTTATTTTATTTTATTTTATTTTATTTTATTTTATTTTATTTTATTTTATTTTATTTTATTTTATTTTATTTTATTTTATTTTATTTTATTTTATTTTTTGTTTTATTTATTATATTATCTTATAGGGATGCTGGGGAGGGACTATTCATTAGGGAGTGTAGCGATAGAGCCTTGGGTGGCATGGTTTAGTAGGAGGTGTCCCTGTCCATGGCAGGGGGGTTGGAACTAGAGGATCTTAAGGTCCTTTCCAACCCTAACTATTCTATGATTCTATGGTTTGCCTGGTAATGGCATTTTTGATGGTGTTGTGAAAGGAGTGAGAAGGCTGGTGCAAAATAAAATCTCATAAGATAAGGTTGTGTGCAGTCTTCTCCCAGCTGGCTGAGACTGGAAGGGCCTTGGGTGATTATTACTGAGGAGTTTGAGTTGATTTGTTCTGGTTTAGAGTTTGTGGGTTTGGAAATAAAGCAAGCCCTGAGGAAGGAGATGCAAAGAGATGTATGGTTAGGGACTTTGTTTTTCCTTGTTCAGCTGGTGAGCCTGCACACTGACTTACAATTAGCAGTAAAGTCCAGACAGTCCTTCACAAATCATGAGCTACTCCTTTACCATCACAAGAACTGAATGCCTTTAAATAAAAAAAGTTTTCAATGAATGCTGATTGAAATTTAAATTTTAGTTTATTCCAGCTATGCTTGGGCCTCTTTTAGATGTTCTTTCTGTGAACATTCAAGCAAACAATCATTGCAGAAACCAAAATGTAACTACGCAGCTTCCATATTCGTATCAGATTAGGTATATTTTTCTATGGAATGGGAAACTAATTGAAATCACAAAAGATAGGAGGGGAAATGTTCCAGGAAAACCTTATCGGGAGACCTACAATGGGAGCAACTGAGCCCCCACCAAAAAAACCCTTCATTCTTATAAAGGGAAGCATATATGTAAACATCCTATGTGACATCAAGGAAACCAAAGTACATATACTTCATGTATGCAAATATGTCCTACACATTATAAATGTCAATACCTATATATAAGTCTGTATAAATGACATCCACATTCTGCAACTCTGCTTGTTATTTTAAAGCTGACTTATAAACTTTTGTTTGTTTAGTTTCTGGATTTTTTTCTCAAAAACCGGTTGCAAATTAACAACCAATTGCGCACATACATGAACAAGGCTGTCAAGGTGATTATAGAGGCCTGCAAAGAAGAATTTTAGAATAGTATCATAGAATCACAGAATGGCTAGGGTTGGAAAGGACCTTAAGATCATCTAGTTTCAACCCGAAAGATTTCCATATTCAGTGCATATGTTGAATTAGCACCCCCAAAGGAAACATCACAGACCAGCAAACCATATGGTGATTCATTTGAGTGTAGAAAATGTCAGAGGAGACAGTACAGCTCAAGCCTCATTATTCAAAGGTAGATAACTCATATAACTGCTTGCTACAAAGTAATGCCTATTTACTTTAGAAACTCATCAGACGCTGGTTCTTATTCTCAAAGAACTAAGCAAAAGTAATAAACAAAAAGGCAAGGGGACCCTGAGAGATCTAACCCAATATAACCAAAAAAGTGGAATATAATAATAAAGCAGCACACCTTTCTATGATTCCTCTTCCTAACAAGGTGTGGAGTTTGCAATCTAGGTGTCCTACATACTATGTGACTACTTAAATACACTCAGGACTGTGCAGTGTGCCACTCTCTTTCCCTTCTGTTTGGTAATACAGGCATCTATGAGGGTACCAGCAATGATGAGCTTGTACTCAGCAATAACAGCCTAAGGAATAATCTTGTGCTTTTTACCATTTTGTCACAAGATAGCTCTGCTGAAGAAGCTCATAGATAGTGTGCTGGATGGGTACTCCATTATCTTCTGATAAGTCTTAAACCAAGACCTCCTTACCTCCTACATGCATGTGTGCACATCAAGCTTGAATGATCAGGTGAATGATCCATTTCCTTCACACTGCTTCCATACAGGAGGTGTCACACAGCTGAAAATAGTAACAATGCTTCAACATAACTGATGACACATCGATTCTCCTGTTATTTTCCTTAGACTTCTTGGTACTGGGTAAAGAACCAGGATTGTGCTGGCAGCGCAAACTCTTTCTCCAGCAAAAAGAATTGCAGCTGGGTCCTCCATTATCACGCAGAAAGAGGCAGGAGAGGGCTATGATTTGACATACCCATTCTGGGGCTTGAGGCCGTGTATTTATGAGCACTTTCACACCCTGCTAATCCTAGTGGCAGTAGGCAATGCCTTGCACTCCACAGGAAGTTGAGCCCTTATTTACACTAATATCAGTTTTCATGTTTTAACATAACATTTATGCTTGTGCAATCACAGATGAGATTTTCAAACCTGAAATTTCTGGACTGCAGATAAATTACTGTAATTACATCTCTAAAGCACTGACAAAATACTTCCTTAGCTATGAAGAAAAAAGCTGTAAAAAGCAAAGGTTTTTTCCATACCTGAAAATGAATCATACTTGTGAATGCATTCCCTGGAACATCATGTGTGGGCAGTACTCATTACTAAAAAAAAAAGACAATAAACAGTGCAGATACCCAGGCAACCCTTCTTTTAACCCAGTAAATTGGTAGTCTGGGAGCTTATTTCACTTAACAAGGATGACCTGATGAACGCAGTCATTAAGATTCAAGAAAATGCCAGGCATGCTGTGACTTCGTATTGTATTGGCTTTTATTTAAACAGTAAAACTGAAATCACTTGTAGCTAAAAGAAATACCTGCAAATGTGTGTGTGTGCTAAGAAGAAAATAATTCTTCCTATTTATTGGATTTTAATATGGAGGAAAACAACTGTAGGATTTGAAAGCATATTTGTTTGGGAAAATTTTGCTCAAGCCGCAAAACATGGTGGGGTTTTTCTCCAAATTCCCTTGCTGATAAGTGAACACTAATGCTTAAGCCCTTCTAATGAAGACAAGTTTACCATGGAATAAAGTTGTCAGTGATGAGCAGAAAATAAAGCATTTGTAAATACAATGTAACATAGAATGATCAAGCACATCCAATTTATGCAAAGATGTGCTTGCAGCAGTACCATAAATAATATCCGCATAATCAATTACTGGAAGAAAGACAGACTGAATAAATTGTTTTCTGGTAATTTATGGAAAACAAGCCTAGCACAGATTTTACTTTAGTCTTTTAACAAGATTGTCTGATAAGCACTAAACCTAAACTTACTAATGATTCAAAAGACACAGTATTTATAGCCATCTATTTTCATTATCAATAGAAAATTCAAAGTAGGGCAAGAGCAAAATACCCTTTTTTTACAGCCAGAAGGCAAGATATACAATGCAATAATAGAAATATATATAAATTTCTCTCTATATATATATTTGCTTTTTCCTGTACCTGAGATTCTTTGGTTTAAAAGACGTGCAGAATGAGAGAGGTGGGAGAGAGAAGTAGAGAAGAATTCATTTGAAGCTCATCCGTATGAAGATAGGGACTGTTCAGCCTGCAGAAGAGAGGGCTGTGTGGAGACCTCATAGAAGCCTTCCAATATCTGAAGGGGGCCTATAGAGATGCTGGGGAGGGACTCTTCATTAGGGTCTGTAGTGAGAGGACAAGGGGTAACGGGTTCAAACTTAAACAGGGGAAGTTTAGATTGGATCTGAGGAAGAAATTCTTTCCTGTAAGGGTGGTGAGGCACTGGAATGGGTTTCCCAGGGAAGTCGTGAATGCTTCATCCCTGGCGGTGTTCAAGGCCGGGTTGGACATAGCCTTGGATAGCATGGTTTAGCAGGAGGTGTCCCTGGGCATGACAGGGGAGTTGGAACTAGATGATCTTAAGGTCCTTTCCAACCCGAACTATTCTATGATTTTATGATTCTATAATAAGTAATAATAATGGGATGCTATATGTATTTGAATTCACTTTAGTAAGTATACATTTAATGGTCAGATGCAACACCCACTAGTCTCAGTAGGAAAGTTTTTGTTGAGCTGGGTAAGCAAGCCTTTAAAGAAATTCTGAAACTACTTTAAAATTGAATTGGAAAAGTTGCAAATTATATCAGCATTCATTTTCAGAGCCGTTTACTTTATAATGTTAAATATCTCTGTGATTCATATAGTGGTTCTAGAAAGCCTCAGTAACTGTTTAGTATACCAAGAATACTAGAAAAAGTGAAAATCCATTTGATATCTAGAAATTAGCTTCGAAAGACAATGTTAGCTAATAGAAACAGCTTTCCAACCCCCAGCCTTCCACCAGTCAAAATAAAACAAAAACTAGGAAGAAAATATTTGGTAGCTGACAGTACATATAACTTTTGCTTGTAAGGATTTTCAAATGTTTGTTATAATCTGTATAAAACAACTTAGATAACCAACTTAGAAAAGTTACTGCAGTTTACGACCTTCTTTCTATGCAGGACTTTAAAATTCACATAACCTCCAGATTCACCTTCCGTATAAAGCATTCAATGGTTTCTGTAGCACTGCTTGCTCTATTAGAAAATAAAACACTGCTTTTATTTCAGTGTCATTCCAGCCTTTTCAAAACTCTCTTCATTTACCCATGAAAAAGATATAGCCATGTTTCAGCAGGCTGAACTTTGTCATTTGTCCCACATTCACGACGCAGCCCTAATTTCATCAGCTAAGCAGATGAAAAAAGAAAATCAATAGTCAGTGGATATGGTGCTGAGTGTGATCTTTGATTGTGACTGAGAAGACAGTGTGAAATCTGTCTTCTTAAAATTTGCTACTGATTTTGGGATTTGGCTAGGCCTTTGAACCTACACACATGAAGCTGTCCCTCTTTTGGGGACTCCATATAAAATTTTTATCTATTGTTGTAATATTTGGGTGTTTCAAGGTAATCATACCTTGATTAGGCATGATCTGATTAATGGAAACACTTGGTTGTTCAGAGGTCTAAAATCTCCCCAGAGGTTTCAATTCAGCCATAAGTCTTCAGAAACTGGTCAGGCTTCACTGCCTAAGTGCGTGCAGAGTTACCTCCTGAAGTCTTTATGCCTATTTCAGGACATTAAGACTTCACTGCACTAAGATTTATGTGCTAAACGTGGACCTCGCATGAAGACTTATGTACTAAAATCCTGAAAAGCAGTTGCTGCTACCTCTGCTTGATCCAGGCAGCCATTGCACACAGAGATAGCGGTTAGAAAGGCCTAACTGCAGACTTCAAAGCAAGCTGAGCAATCATTCAGTATCAGTCCTCAGAGAGCCTATTAAAAAGGCTAGAAAGTGTGTGTTGAGGTACTTGCGCACATGGGCTTCGTGTTGGAGAATCTACACTTACATAAAGTGTGTGCATGAAAGTTTAAAGATTTCCTACGGGTTAGAAATGGCTATGATGCTGAGTCAAGGTGTATGCGCCCTGTACTGCCCACACAGCAGACCTCTGAAATGGTAGAGCTCCACCCGTCACTTGAGAACAATGTGACCTTAAAACACACTAGCAATAAACTGTAAAAAATTCACATTCTGAACATAATAGACTGAAGTATACAATCACAGAAATTATTTTCTGAAACAAAATAGTAATGGATAGTTCATAGTGCTGAAATACTGCTTTGTATTTGATTCTGCAATATCGATAAGGTAAACACTTTCAGCTTCAATGGAAGCCTTACGGTGCTCTCCCAAGTGCTCCACTTCTTTCTCAGATTGATCTGGCATCAAGGCTAGGAAAGTCAAATGTCTGGTACAGAACAAAAGGATCAAGCCCTCAGTGAAGCACTGGTAACATTTCCAGGGAAAGTACCTATCCTCAGCATTTTAAGCACTGAGTATTTTGAGATACAACATGCTATACCTCAAAATATATGTACCACACTGCAGTGAACCTATACTTCAGGTGGAAGACGAAAGCACATGGATATTCCTGGTGTTTGGTTCATGAAAGACTTAGGATCAAAATCTCTTGCTTCATTGGAGAAAATTAAAACCTAAATGTATGCAGATTTCCAGCCCTCTGACCCCATCCACTTACCCCCAACAGAGCCACCTAAGCAAAATGGTAAAAGGAATAGTCCAATTTGAGGTCTTAACAGAGCCAAAAAAGGTGAGAAATAAGTTGTTATTAGCAACCAAATAAATTCAGTAATATTGGTAGATGGATTTTGGGTTTTTTGGTTTGTTTTTTTTTTTGTGCTGACAGCAGATTGCACTGACTCTCTGAGACTACAACACATGAAGAATGGAAATAGTTCTGACTCTAATATGTTCAAATGTGAAATACCATGTGTATGCATTTTGTTGGTTCCTGTGAGCTTCCTTTGAACAAATCAACCACACAATTATTCTGAAGGAGGAGAAGAGAGGAAAAAAATGGCGGGGATAAGGCATGTGTTTTGTGATGTGCAAAAGAGAGCATTAGTGTTCTAATAAAACTTTTTTTTAAGGTAATACCAAAGCCTAACAAAAGCATATTAAACATAAGACATGTGAGGAAATAAATGAAAATAAGTGGAGAAGCTAAACATCGATCTTTTATATAATTCTGGTGATGAGAATCATTTCATTGTGTTTCACCTCTAAAATAAAGTGCGACCCAAGCACTCACAGCCTTATGCTGCCATGAAGACGATTTGAAGCTGACTACCTGTGAAAACTAGTGTAAGAGGCAGCATTAAACAAAATATAAGAAATCACTCAATAGCATGAAGCAGCCAGAATAGCTAATGTTGATTAATTTTGCTCACAATGATTTCTTGAGATTATGGTTATCTCCCAGTAAAGTCACTCGCACAATATAAACTGAGAGCTGATCACCCTAAAATAGAGGCAGGAAAAAGTCCACTACCAATCTTTCAGCTGCAATGACTGTGACTGCAATTAGCAGTGGCCATATTTTAGTTTTCTGAGTTCTCATCCCATATGGAGAAGCAGCTTGGTAAGAAATGCTGAAAGACATCCTTAAATACCCTTCACCTGAGTTGCCTTAAGTGTTCCCTACCAGCAGCTGATGATCTGGGCCATTAAGTTCAAAGGATATAACCTACTCCAACTTTAACATTCCATTTAATGTTAATTTATAGTGGAAATCTTATGGAACTACAAAAGCTTTACTATCTTTATTAAAACTGAGTACATTTATTACAATCTAAAACTGCAGCAAGGAGATTCTGGGTTGAATATTTCATTAATGTAATTTGTCTTTTTTATTTTGAAAGAAAAATCTTGGGGAAATTTAGTGAAGGAAAGGTCTTTATCGTCCGCTTCAAGAAAGTATCCAAATACTACGGATAGAAAATCATGACATTATTGAGACATTGAATGTAGCCTGAGGTAAACTTCCACACAGGTTCCTTGTCAGAGCCCAAACTTAATAAAGACATCTTTCATAGCTTGAGAAAATGCTGTATAAAAATATTCCTCTACATACCTTGTCAGATATTCCACTGTAGCATATTCTAGCATCCTTGCTGTTTTTTGCATTGACTTGTTCACACAAGGGATAATGATGTGATTAGCTATGTTTTCATTTATGTCTTGTCTTAGGAGGTGGTAGGTCTGGCCCATTAGCACAAGGTTCTTTCTGCTGCAATTTGCATGTACTTCAGAAAAAAAATATTTGATGTGAATATTACAGCTAACAAGATATGAAAATTTTTAAAGCAATTGATGTGAAAAAATAAAATGTTTGACACTTCAAAGCAGGAAAGCTTTCTGCAAAGGAAGAATCCATAATGCATGCAGAAAGCTGAAGGGATACTGTGGGGGTAGTGCCCAAAGAGTTTGAAGCACTGCTACAGACTGTAGGAACAACTGAGTGTTGTCTGACATGGGGACCAAGGCTATCAGCTATGCAGTTTTTCTCACCTTTTGGCATTTTTTCTTACTTTATAATTCTGAAAAGTAAAACAGATATTTAATTTGACTATCCTGAAGGGAACTGTGTTTTTCATAAATTAAGCAATCCAGAGCTCAGGAAATTTCACTTAGTACTTGTAGACATTTTTAACATGCTGGGGGGAAAAAAAAAAAAAAAAGCAAACCAAAAACCAAGATCTGGAGTGTTTCGGTAGTTTGTAAAACAGAACAGCATATATTTTCTGGAAAATGGAAACTGAAAAGTAATATTCCCCCTCTTTCAGCAACGGAGAGAATGGTAAAAGATATCAGTGTAGGTACAAGCCCAAAAAGCAATGCACAAAAATGAAAGTTATTTTGAAAAGCATAATCTGAAACTAAATATATGGAAGAAACAGTTTACGATAAGGGTGATGAGACACTGGCACAGATTACCCAGAAAAGTGGTAGATACCCTATACATTGAAACATTGAAGGTCAGGTTGGATTGGGCTCTGAGCAACTCGATCTAGTTGAAGATGTCCCTTCTCATTGCAAGGGGGTTGGACTAGATGTCCTTTAAGGGTCCCTTCCAATACAAAACATTCTGTGATTCTATGATCTCCTTGCTTTTCTCAATGCATGGAGATTTTGCCATAGGTGTAGGTTACTATATAGGAAGAAGGGACAAACTTGTATGAGTTAGCTGAAGATTTCATAGTCCACAGCTATTCCAAAGAATATTTATATAGCCAGATAGTACATGGCCTTACAAAATGAGTCAGCTTGTATAAAATAAAATCTCAAAGCAAGAGAGAATTTATTAAATATAGAAAAACCTCATGCATAGTGTGAGAACTTCTGCACAGAGCACACCTAAGTGAGGCAGAAACATGACAGAGATTAATTATTTTAGAGGTGGAAACAGCCATTCACAGAAAATCTAGCACAATGCTCATGCTATCTAGCCACCAATATATGAAAGACGATGCCACTTCTCATTGCACTGGAAGCGTTTTCTGTTCTTTGTATGTGTCGCTCCAACACAGCAGGGCCTGGTAATAAGCACAGCTCCTAGGAGCAACTGCAATATAATAACAAGAGCATGTGCCTTATTGTAACTGTAAGAACCCTAACCATGTCCAGAGCTTCTTTTTTAATTGGTGTAGTTTTGCTACTTTTATTGAAGCTGTGGCAATTTAAACCAGCTGAGAATCTGACCCAGCATCCTGAGTCCTTCCATTGTGTGAAATGAAACTGCTAAAAATTATAGCTTCACAAAATTTGATGGTATAAATGTATATCAGTTTTTAATATAATGTCTCTAAAACAATTAGAATGGACTTAATTTAAAAACCCCTAGATAATGGCATTTTTCTCATATTATATATTAAATTATTAATGTTCCAAGATAGTTAAAAATACTTTTTTTCTCACAGTTGCCCTTCTCAAGTTTCTGGTTTGTATAAATCATACAGAAGCAATGGAGGTTTTGAAAAAGTAATTGTTTTAAAATAGATAAAACAGACTGAAAGGTGACAACTTGAACACAAAACCTGAGATCATATTTATGTGGCTAGATTCCTACATAGGTATATTTACAGGTCTGTGTCCTTTTTAATATGCTTATTGAGAAAAAAGCATTTCTAAGGTTAAGATCAGAATGGGTGGATATAGTCACTGATTTCCCACAGCCTCCTCTCTGGCAGTTTTGTTTTACCATTGTTTGGGGGCTTCTTGTTTATGTAGTATCCAATCCTTTTCCCTGTCTCCTAATAACCACAATGGGTATCATTGAGAATACATCCTAACCCCTACCTCCGCTGGCTTTAGGCTCTGAAACTTTTGATTCCTCATAATATTACAAGTGAAAACTGAACTTGCTCCATGAATTTCAATGGTCACTTAAAAAGTTTATTTTCTTTTTTCTTTTACTACTAAGGCTTCCAGGGTTTTTGCTGTTTGATGTTGAGAAGCATGGACATGTAAAGAAAAGATCAAAGTACACTCCTGTTTAATAAAACTCAGCAAAAGTTACTGCACAAAATCCTGGTAAAATTAGATTTCATCAAAGAATCATGGATGGTTAAGGATTAAGGGGAAACATCAAAAATCTAAGTAGAAATGCTTTTTAAAATGCAGAAGAAGGACAAAAAATTGGGTTTGGAAGGGCAGCAGGGAAAGATGCTACATATCATTATCAAATGTCATATTTTTATTTTCACACTGGTTTATAGATAAAGTGCTAGAAGATAGATTAGAAAGTCCATTGCTTAATAATATTGGTAGTAGTCAATGAGCATATCTTCTGAATGAAGTCACAATATTTACATTTGATATCATAATATTTCATAGTTTAGATTACAAAATATGGAAAAAATACAGTTTTGTTTTCAAGAACAATGGCAAAAGGAATTTTACAAAAGACCTTTAAGTATAAACACTTATTTAAAATGCCTTATTTTTCATGTGGAAAAACAGGAACTACTTTTATGTAGCCCATTTTTTCCTTTGGAAGAAGCTCATTAGACAGCTTATGTATGAGAAAGCAACTCTATGTTCCATATTACACTACTGCTACTTTCAACCTCTTCTTTAGCCTTGTCCATACCATCTGTTTCAAGCAGTAAGCATTCATGTAACAAAGATACTATTGAAAAATTGAGAATAATAAGTAAAGAAATAACTCATTCTATACAAAGAGATTTTGTCTATCCCTCACTGCTAAGACTGTATGTCCCATATGATCAATTGCAATCATAGCATAAGTTACTGTCAGTTACCCTACTGTTTCTACAAATGACCAATCTTTCTCAAGAATACTGTTAATATTTTCTGGCAGTGAGTTTCACACTCACTGTGTGTGAAACACACACAGTGATTTATCTATATTTTGTAAGGTGCGATTCCTCTTACACATTTATAGTGTCACTTTTAATTTTAATGTCTTCTTGCATCAAAGATGAATGAGTGCTTGCATTATGCTTCTCATGCTTTTCTTTACTCCAACAAATCCAGTCCTCTAAACATAACTAAGTACTTCTTTTTCTGCAGTAATACAGAATGCTACAAATAGTTTTTGTCACACTTTTGTATGCCATCTGGGTATCCAAATAGGACATGGAGTTCAAGGTGAAAATACTGCTGATTTTATAAAATCCTTCTATTACAGTGTTGACTGACTGTGCTTTCTCCAGTTCTTCACACACACTGAACTCTACTGGCTTGGCTGTTACTGGGCAGTGAACAGGTGTTTCATTACACTTGTCCCAAAAGATGTTACTTTTTTTCTCTAGATAAGCAAGGCACTGACAAGTGGAATAGATTGCATCCGACAGGTGGGAACTTTATTAAACTAATCCCAAAGGGAAAGTAGAGAGAGAAATAGACTGGTCCTCCTCTGTAATGATCAGAAAGTGTAATTTAAAGAGTCCAGTCCAGTAAGACTACAGAATTTGCACACAAGTGTAGGATGATGACACTGAGCTTTCTCTGCAGAGTCCCAGAGCAAGGATTCAGTGTTGTAAAGGCCCAGGGGTCTCCATCTTTCCACATGAGGTTTGAGAAAGCCAGTGACATTCACACTGAGTGAAATTTAAAGCCATGCACAGTCCCAACCTTGACTCTCAAACTGCTTGTGCATCCTGGCTGCTACATGGGAGCTGAAAAGTAAAATATGTCTTGTCCAGTGAGAAATTCATCTTTTCTGGCTCTGGAAAACCCAATCTCTTTAAGTGGTGGAATCACTGTCCCTGGAAGTGTTAAAAAACCGTGTAGATGAGGCTCTCAGTTATACGGTTTAGTGGTGGTCTTGGCAGTCCTGCGGGAATGGTTGGACTTGATGATCTTAAAGGTCTTTTCCAACCTAGTTGATTCTATGATTCTATGACCTTATAGAGTCTAGAACATGCCAGAAAAACATTTTTTCCCTAAGAACTATAAGAGAACTATAAGAACAAAGGAGGCATAAGGTGATGCCACTAAGCAGATTGAAAACTGGCTTCTCATTCTTCTTCTGAGGAGCTATGGAAGAACCAGTTGTCTACATTCCTTGAAGACCAATCAGTTACTGCTTTGAATTGTAAGGATGGCTCACCTCTCCCACATAGGCAAAATGAAGGAAAACTTGTTGCAGTCACATGGAGATAAAAAGCTGTGAGCATTCGCTTTTAAACCCCTTACCCACAGAATTCGTATTCCTACAGTTTGTCCATCCTACTGCAGTCAAACAAAAGGTGCTACTTTGCCATGTCAGGAGAGGTAAATGCTTCCCAATTTGAGAAGTTAATTTAGACGGCAGCAGCAGAAATTACTATTCTTATTCTTCCGCTGCATTTTGAACACTGATTTCAACTGCCGTCACTTAATGAAACTCAGATAGGATGAGGATGTTCTTACTTTGATCTTTCTTTGAAGAGATTATGCAATGGAATCATCTAGTGTTCATGTCTGAATTTGTTATTTTTGATGATTAACATTTAGCTAGTGGGGGAAAAAAAAAAAAAAAAAAAAAGGTGAGCCAAATCCCTAAAAATTCAGAAAGCACCAACCCTCTTTTTGGGAGACATCTGAGATGAGGTCACATTTCACATTTGGTATCACTGTTGTGGATTTAAAGTATTTTTAGTAAAGTTACAGATCCTCTTGGGATTTAGCTCCCCAGCTACAAGCTATGAAAAGAAATTGTTTCAAGCGGCTGAATACCTTCCAATATCAGATTCCGTGAGCAGAAATAAACAAACAGAGCTTTGTACCCATTTGTGCTGATTCCTGGGGAAGAATGTTTTTCAAAGGACATTTGGCAATTTGGATTCTAAGCCCCTTTTCTTCCTGGTGTGCCTTCATAACAAAACCAGAGTATTTTAACCAGTTACTTACTGGAGATATTTTAGAAACTCTGTTTTTGAATCTGATGCATTTTCAAGTAGCTAACAGGTGGCATTTAAAGTCCTCCCATACCTAACCATATATTTTTCTCATGAACTCTGCTGAGATTTTCCTTTCCTCCTTATCATTAATTTTTCTTCTTTTTTTTTTTTTTTTTTTTTTGGGGGGGGGGCGGGGCTGTGTTCCATCTTGCTTAATTTTTTTTATATATATGGATTTCATTCTCTTCCTTTTTTCCATCCCTTTCCTTCACTTTTTTCTATTTTTTCACCCCTTCCTTTTCCTTCATTATTTCTCTTGCTTTCTTTGATATTCCACTTCTTTCAATCCATCGATCTATGAATTGACAAGTTGATGTATTTCTTGTAAAGGGTTCTCTAAAATAATTTCACTACCACAAGAACATTCAGATGTACACAAGGCATGTTTATTTTCAGTCCATTAAATTGTCATTGGAAAATTGCAATTGCTGGAGTGTGGTGTCAAAACTCCGTTTTGTTTCTTCAGAGGTTGTAAGTTTGCCAAATAGGCACAAATCATACCAGAGTCATACCCATTAAAACTGCAGCCTGTACTCTGCACTGCTCAAAATAGTCTGCTGCCAGATTGTTTGAAAGAATACACAGGAAAGTACACAGCTGTGACAGTCTCTAACTAAATGAATAATGCAGTATCAACATCTGTAGGATTTTTGAAATGCTAAACGTTCAGATATGAAGCCTCTGCTGAGGACACAGATAGTAATGATGTTGTTCTTGCCATGGTTTCCACCAGAAATGGACAGAGTTCCATAAACAGACTGGATTGTTAATGCCTGAAACAGTACTTTCCTTTAGCAACACTAGCCCTCAATACAGAATGATAAATGCTTCCTTTGTGGGTTACATTTAATTCAAAGCTTTGTTAAGCTAAAGAAATCCAGTAACGAATATGGACATCTTCAAGCATGAGTACAGATGCCAACACCAGTTGATAGCACTCAGAAGGTGAATTTAAACTGACAATCCAAGCTAACGTAGAATAATTAAAATAAATTTTCTATTCCATTTAAAAAGCGTAAGAAAGTCCTACGTTCACCTCAGCAAAACACAAACAGCTAAGCAAACTTTTCCTGTATGTTCAGCAGTATTATTACTTGGGATTATATGTATTTTTCTGCTTTTAAAAACACATCAGTTTGCATAGCCTACTGCAAGAATAAAAACACACTAATTTCTGAATACAAGCAAACAAATATATCTGTTCATCATCCAGTGTTTTAGGGCACCAATAAGAGGACAATGTCTTATAATTTATTCTTTGTCCATTACTTTTTTCCGTCAACAAAAATTTGTTCCAAAACCATTGCGCAAACACAAAAAATAACTTTTGCTCAAATTAGATGATGTCCCTGGAGTCAGAAGAAAGCTAAAAGAACTAACTGAAAAGTCAACATAAAGTTAAGTAGTGCTGAGAGGCAGAGTAATTATAAGAAGCTAATAAGGAAAGGAATGACTATATAAAACAAGCTTCTGAGAGAAGGCATGTCACCAGTCAGCTTGTCTGGACAGTTGTAGGCTGAACATTTGATCCCAGACACAATTTATCTTCTTAGCTGGGATAGGCTCTCTGGAAAGATCGAGGATTATTTCTTTTGTGCATTGACACAGCCAAGACAAGTATATTGGAAATTTTAAAAACTTTACCCAAACTGAATAAAAATATTTGAAAAGCTTAAAAGACAAGGGAAAGGATCAAGGTGCTAAACCAAAAATTCCAGGAAGCCTTTGCAGGCAAAGAAGGAAAAGGATGCACCGTTTTCAACAAAGGTTATTGATTAACCCTGTACATAACTTTATAAATTTCAATAACTGCCTCTTCCTTGTTTGCTTTAATTTTTAGGTAAAGGTCAGAACTTCAGCAAAAAGAAACCTGACATAAACAGCAGTTGCCTTTTGTATTTAAATTCAGGAACCATGATCTTCAGAGACATCTACTCACCTCTGCAAGGCTTGAAGTTTGTAATCAGCAAGCTTTTTAAGCAACCAGCCTAATTTCTCTGGGAAGGGATGAAACATGTTTTTTCGTGTGAATGCTCTGCAGCAAAATCTGAAAGGGACAGGGTCTTGCATCACCCGCATTGCTGTCCTCAGGAGCTGCTGAGCATCTTTGTTGGTCTCATTCTTTTGTCATGGCCAAACTACTTACCTTGTTCTCCATGTCCTGTGAGGATAGGAAGCCATGTGCTTCTGTTGCTTGCTGAGAGTGGTGTCAGAAAAAGGGGATTTGCATTTTCCTTTGGGTTAATTCTCTTAGAGCTTGGCTCCTTCAAATGTTTGAGTTACCATCCAGCAGAAGGCTGGCTCAGATCTGGGACTGGTGATGCCAGCTAAGCAAAGCCTACAGACGACTGTGCCTTTATCCATTCAGCAGAGACAGAATTTTCCTATTACTAAAGTCTCATTTTGAAAAATAATAATTGCTATTATAAACACTTGAGGGGGGAAACAGAGGGAAGGGAAGACAGAAAATGATAGATAAGAGTAGCATAAACACTTCCTAAAGTCAAGAAATCCTGCAGTGCCCTGGAGTGGAAGACCTTGGGGATCATCCAATGGGCAGTGGTTCAGTAGTTTAATCACCTCATAATACCCCAAGGGTGCAAAACTGCACACAGAATCCTCAGCTACAGTTTAAGGGTGAGGCAGTTGCTATAAAACAGCCTCTCTGGTCATACCATTCTTTCCAGGAGAAAAGAAAAATTTAAAAAATATGTACTGTTCTTCCCATAGGAGAAAGAGAATTGTTCATAGCCAAAGAACAGAGGCAGCCTGTGAACTCTGGGGTCACAGAAGCTGCTATAGCTGAGATTAAGACACAATAAGAGATCTACTTAAGTAAAGAGGCAAAACTCAGGACCTCTGAGCTGTAAACTGAAGAACTTCTGCTACTGATGTGGCAGATAAGGATAAAACATGCAGGTAGGGATTGCAAATACACATGCAAAAATGTGCATGTAGTGCTGGCCAAAAGTAATAGAGAAAGAAAAAAGTTTTACAAAGTTTTAACCTCCCCCTCCCCCCAAAAAATATGCAGCTCTAGGATTCATGTTTTTACACAGAGAAAAAAAAAAAGACAAAAGCATGAATGTACACCTTGATGTACAGAACATCAGCATTTTGCACATGCAGGAATTTGAGCTTCAAACCAAGACACTGAGGGCCTCAGTGACTTGCCCAAGGTCAAAATATAAAATCCATGTTAAGCTCTTTGATGGTGATTTGATTTCTAACATGGAGAAAGCTCACATGCTGAGGAAACTGAAATGCTTTTCAAGAATAAAAGGGCTCCATCTAACTCATTTACTATTCATATCTACTTTAAAGAATCTAATCCCAGTAGATGTTTGTTCGCTTCACAAAGCTACCACATATTTTGAAATAATCTGTTAGAGTTGGAAGATTGTAGAGAAAAGGCCCAGAAACCGAGAACTGAAACAGAAGATGTGTTACAAAGCAGGATCAAAGGATATGCTGACAGATGTATTCAGGAAGCTGAGTTGGTATTTCTATGCTCTGTGAACAGCTTGAATCCAGGCTATCTTGTGTTAATATTCATAGGTGAAGCATTTACCAAAAGTGTAATAAAGGCATTAATCTGGCAATACGACTTCCGCTCTCCTATGAAACTTGTACACTTGGTAAGACTTCTAGTTTGTTTTTCCCCTTAGAACTGCTCTTAATTTTCCCTACACCTCCTTCTCTTGCTTAGTTTCTTAAATAAAAAACTCCTAATATCTGCTCAGGCCCATTATTATTGCCAAGAAAGGCTCAATCACATCAGACATCAATTTGATAGGTAGACCACTCGGTGGATAAAGAACTGGCTGGATGGCTGCACGCAAAGAGTTGTGCTCAATGGTTCAATGTCCAGCCGGAGACCAGTAATGAGTGGTGTCCCTCAGGGATCAGTGTTGGGATCGGTCTTGTTCAACATCTTTGTTGGTGACATAGACAGTGGGATTGAGTGCGCCCTCAGCAAGTTTGCCGATGACACCAAACAGCGTGGTTCAGTTGATACATTGGAGGGAAGGAATGGCATCCAGAGGGACCTTGACACGCTTGTGAGGTGGGCTGATGCCAACCTGATGAAGTTCAACCATGCCAAGTGCAAGGTCCTACACCTGGGTAGGAGCAATGCCAGGCACAGCTACAGGTTTGCTAGAGGAGATTCAGAGCAGCCCTGCAGTTCTTTCTGGACTTGGGGGTGTTGGTCAATAAGAAAATGAGCATGAGTCAGGTTCAATGTGAGCTTGCAGCCCAGAAAGCCAAGCGTATCCTGGGCTGCATCAAAAGGAGTGTGACCAGCAGGTCGAAGGAGGTGATCCTGCCCCTCTACTCTGCTCTCGTGAGACCTCACTTGGAGTATTGTGTGCAGTTCTGGTGTCCTCAACATCAAAAGGACATGGAACTGTTAGAACAAGTGCAGAGGAGGGCCACGAGGATAATCAGGGGACTGGAGCACCTCCCGTATGAAGATAGGATGAGAAAGTTGGGGCTGTTCAGCCTGCAGAAGAGAAGGCTGCATGGAGACCTCATAGCAGCCTTCCAATATCTGAAGGGGGCCTATAGGGATGCTGGGGAGGGACTCTTCATGAGGGACTGTAGTGATAGGACAAGGGGTAATGGGTTTAAACTTAAACAGGGGAAGTTTAGATTGGATATGAGGAAGAAATTCATTGCTGTAAGGGTGGTGAGGCACTGGAATGATTTGCCCAGGGAAGTTCTGAATATTCCATCGCTGGCTTTGTTCAAGGTGGGGTTGGACATAGCCTTGGATGGCATGGTTTAGTAGGAGGTGTCCCTGCCCATGGCAGGGGGGGTAGAACTAGATGACCTTAAGGTCCTTTCCAACCCTAACTATTCTATGATTCTATGATTCTATGATCCTTGAGGTCCCCTTTAACCTGGTATTCTATGATTATTATAACAGTGATGCTATCTGTGATGATACACTTAGGCCAGTAAGGGCGTCACTTTTTGGTGACATGAACTTCCTGCAAAAATCTGAGTTGCATCTAGAAAAGACCTT
The DNA here is from genome assembly GCA_039720435.1 of Amazona ochrocephala. NCBI lineage: Eukaryota > Metazoa > Chordata > Aves > Psittaciformes > Psittacidae > Amazona > Amazona ochrocephala. The sequence goes on from CM077879.1 coordinate 74,240,208, forward strand.
AGATATTCCAGTTGAATAGTCACTGGAATAAGATTCAAAATTACACATGCTGTGAAACACTTCATTGATGACCAGCAGTGTTGCTGCTTGAACCAGTTTCTCTCTGTAGTGTATGTTCTAAAATGTACATATAGCTCATACATGTTTTCTATTTCCTAAGAACACAGAACTACAGAAACTTGTCTTTCTGATTTGTCTGTCAGTGGAGCAGACTCCACTTTCTGCTGCATATTTCCAACTCACTTTAATGCTAAGTAGGCTGATAACTGTGATGCTCTCACTGTTGTGGAATGTCTTTACTTATATATATGCCCACTATTTATCTAATTATATTTCTCTTTCCACAAGCAAAGCATGTCTCTAACTGAGGAAGCTGATCTGTAACCGATATTACAGTTGATCAATGCAAAGCCGAAGAACAAGTGATCTGTTTAGAAAGATTATGATTGGTAGATCTAAGTTCTTAGGAGTGTTTCAGTATATTGAAGAACCTCACAGGGAGAGAACAAAATGTCTTATGAAACCTTAAATAATGTAAAATACTGAGATGTATTATATAAGGCATTTTAACTAAGGGCAGAATAAAGGCTAAATACTTCTGAACTGTCTCAGAAAAATTAATCCTTCTTAATTCATGCATCATTGCTAGACTATGATATTGAAATGCCTCCTGCCTTTAGGTTGATGTGGTTATAATTTTTGCTTGTTTTAATTCATATTTTGTGTACCGTATGCATTTTTATGCAACACCAATTGTGGTGGCATCCAACAATTAAAAACAAGCATAAATTAACCTCTCATTTACAGGCAACCATCTTCAATTAATGAACTAAAAGACCTTCTACAATTTTTAATTAAAGTCTGAATAAGACAGTACATCTCATATAAATCTTACAAGATCTGAACTTTTCAAGAGGACCTTTTTAACAACACCTTGGAGGCCATTTTATCCCTATTGCAAAAATAGGAGCCTAAGCTTTTTGTCTCTCTGACTGCTACTGGGTGCTCCAGGACTAGGCGATATCCTCCCAGCACCACGTGAGCTGTAATTAGTGTATTGAGTATATATATATATATTTTTTTTTTTTTTTTTTGGTATTTCAGAGGTGTCAACAGTGCTAAGTCAGGGAGTCAGTGATAACACTATGTAGAAATTGTAAAGTATTTTCTATAAATGTTATTACAAGCACCAAACAGCACTGGTTTTGACCAGGTTCACCCTCAAACACAGCGCTTTTGGATCCAAGCTCACGGGATAATTTTGATAAAAATCCACACAACAAAAGATATTTGGAGCAAAGCCCTCAGGCTTCTTTCTGGGATGGAATGACTATAACAGCACCCTTCATATTAATTAGGTTTTTCAATTCCTGAATGAAAAACAGCATGCAGTGACTATTATCAGAGTCTTGATAATCTCAACACACCCAGCAGTCCAGCAGGCTTTTTCTTGTATGGCAGCAATGATGGCAGCTGAACAGAGAATCTAGGATATATAAATCTCTCAAGACACAGCACAAGAGGCAGTGTTGCCCACTATTACCTGAATAAGAACGTGCATAAGTTGAAGTGGAAAACACAGAATTCAGTGCTCATGGCAAATGCGCCTTCAAGAGAAGAGAAAAATGGAGAAATACAGATACATTTCTAATATTTAAATTACCTAAAAAGCTTCTTTTTTTTTTAGACCTAATTTTTGACCATAACAGCCCCAAGTTATCCTCCCAACTAAAATATAAGAGATTGTGGCAAAGATCCAGCTCCCAAATAGTTGGGTCCTAAACTGACTGAGGCTGAAAAATAAAACTTGACATAACCTTTAACATAACACTGACCGCTCTTTTTCATCCCACAAGCAAGATACCTGCTGTACAGACACAAAATTCTATTAATATTTGATTGGTGAATATTAGATTATCAGTTTTTAAGGTGAACAGTTTTCATGAGTATGTTGCACCTCATTACCCATATACTAGACAGAAATCATAGAATGTATTCATAACTTAGTTACAGTGGGAGTCTGTGACCACAATAAAATACTATGCAATATCATGTGGGTATTAAAATTCAAGTATGCAGTAGAAAAGTAGAAGTATATAGCACTGATATTTAAAAAAAAAATAATGCAGTAAAACATGATATTATTTTTAAGGTCCTTACAGACTTTTCTTTAGCAAAGCTGCTATCTGTCTTTAGATGTAGAATGATATCTCTATCATTACCTTTTGTAAGTTGGGAATATTCATTTTGAAAAGAATGAGGATGCTACTCATCAATATTTGGATTTGAAAGACACACAAGGAGGATATCTATTAAACTCCCACTCAAAAGATTTAGGAACACATGTAAAATTTTAGAAATAGAGCTACTATTTGCAAACCTAAATATAGATTTATCCTATGTATCATGAAACACATAGTACTTTTTCTAATTTATTAGTAGAAATTTTAATAAAGCACTTACCGTCTTCCTTGGCATAGCCAATTAGAATATTTTTGGTAATTCATTTGTATAATAATTTTTAATTATCTCACACACAAAAGCATATATGTGTATGCTTCTATAAAGATGACAGTTTTCATACATAAATGACAAGTGCATTCTTTTAATCAGAATAGTCCTGTAACTTAAGGGCAAAAATATATTGCTCAACAAGGAGCCATGTATGTCTCTCTCCACTGAAATTCTGTATCTCTCTGCCTTATCAAACAGCAACCTCCATGTGTAGGCAGAAGACTGCTGGAAATTAAATAAATTGTGCCATGCAGAGGAAATAAAACCAAGCAGTTCCATAGCACGACATAATTAAATGATGATAAAGCCAGATTTTACAGTGCTTCCATCTGTCATATGCCTGTCATACGTCCATTGTCACATACTTGCCATCCTGAATTATATGGTTTTCTATAAATATGCTTTTCACTTTAAAAGTTACAGAAAGAGCCTATGCTACTGCAGGCTTGAATTTGAAGGGGACATATGCATACGTAGCCATATATCCAGTGCTAAAACATTATGTTGCAAACATAAACACTAAGACATTGATAAATGTCAGAAATATTTCCATTTAGAATTTCTGACTACATAACAGTGTTTGACTCCATTTTCACTTTATTTTCTAGAACCTCTTAAAACCTGACTCCCTGTTATCTTAACTCATTGTCCTGATAAACTAAGTTCCCTACTTCCCAGACCTTCTTTATCTAATCTAAAATAACCCACTCAATTAATTCTCATTTATTTTTCAGCAGATATTCATTAGCTGAAGCATAATGACACAATGAATGCAATTCATGGACAACTTAGAAACCAGGCACAAAAAACTTGAGTCTCAGTCCAAACACTTGTACAGACAGAAGCTTCATTTTCATATTCTTGCCACAAGATCCTCTACCTTAGGTTCCCACTCTTCAGCTCTCCCACGCTTCTCTTCTGTAAGGAGATCTACTTCTTCTTCTCTTTCCATCTATGTCAGGCAGCTTTCCACTCCTTTCCCCTTTCAGCCAGGAGCAGCCAACATCTTTACTGCAAAACCTGAAGCACGAGAAGGCTAGAAGAACTCTTCAGGGAACAGCAATGCTGAAAAATAAAAGGTTTGTATTTAGCTGCATGAACCTGGGCAAATTGAGACAAATTTTCAGTAGACGGCAGATACAGCAGCCCTCTTTGCCAAACTTATTTGACATTTATTTGGCAGTCAAAGTTCATAATTATTTTAAATTTAGGCTAAAAAATATTTTTCTATGCTAATGAGTGAATACACTAAGAATTTTCCAAAGTTTTGCAGCTAAAGTAGTTGCACTAGACAAAATTTGAAGCATCTGAAAAAAACTGTCAAGGAACACAAATAGGTAATTCTCCTCATCCCATCTTTGAAAAAGTTAACTTTGAAAACCTTCTTATACAGACAAAAGTAAATCGAGCATGTTCTTCTTACATTCTGTAGCTTTTAATTTTTATAGGAAGTGAACAATCGTTATCCAATACTGAGGGCAGATGTGCTGGGGATGGGCATGCTGTGTAGATTTCTGCACAGGGCTGTTTCATGAAGATATCAAATGCCCCAAAGATTAAAAAAGGCATCAAACAATTGTCACAAACTCTCAGTAGAAGGACAGCAATGCTACTGAAAATTTCAGTGATCTGCAGTTTGTCTTTATTTTATCCTCACGTACTCAGGCAGGTGGACTTTTTAAGAGGGGTCTCAAAGTTAAGGTCACAGAGGGAGCAATAAAGCAAGTGTTCAAATACTGCTCTCTGCCTGTATTTCAAGCATTATCTATCATTTTACAGGGACAAAAGGAGGATACCAGTTCCTTGTCTGCTCCTTCATGTCAGAGATAACATCATGTCAGAGATAACATTTCAAGAAATGGTGTCAGTGCCAGTTGTGATGATAGATTCAGTAATAAGGAAGCTGCTTCACAAGGAGTTAGATGTAGGTCATTAACCTGTGACTCATACAAACATGCTCAGAGATGTTAATGCAGGGAGCAAAACCAAACAATCTTCTGAAGGTTTCTGTCATTTTTACAGATATTAGAGAAAGTTTGTGCAAAAGAAAATGCATCTTAAAAATTGTGCAACTCTAAAAGTTCTGATACATCTTCTCCCTGACACAAAAAAAAAAAAACCACTTACTAAAGCTACTTGCTACTAGGAAATTAAATCAAAAGCAAAGATTTGAAAGCAGTAAAATTTGGGAATAAATTTGCTTGTTTGTTTGTTTGCTTGTTTAAATGCATGTAGGAGCCTAAGAGTAAGCCTGGGAATATTTCTGTCTTCATGTCCTAAAATTTTTCCAAGATGCCCTGTAAAAAAATGAAAAATAATGAATTCTCTAATGTTTTTTCATGAAATGGTAATGTAAGCAAAAATCAGTGTGACTCTAAATGCTCCAATTCAAATTCTTGGCCATTATCTCTACAGTACCTGAGTGGCCTGAAAATTTTATAAAATGCACCAAAGTTCGGAGGTGAATGTAATCACCAGCTTTTGAACTCTGGCTCAATGGATTTATCTACTAATAGTAAAGTTCACTTTTACAGGAAAAAAATGTTTCCTTAGCCTTGGTATAACTTGTGGAATTAACTGCTGCAGACACTAGCTACTATCTAAGTACGTAATTGCTTCCTTCCATCCTACCTACTAAGCATTTTGGTCTTTTTCTCTCTGTCTCATAAAACTACACCAAAAATTCCTGTACATGTCACAGTGGTGAAATGAAGAACTTAAATAGAGCATGTAGAATATAGCTACAGTGAAATGCTTATGATAATGTGCCACATTAAATACTAATATTTATCGGTAGAAAATGATCCATTAAGAATGATGGATGTATTCAAGAAATGAAAACAATTAAATCTTTACTTTCAATATGTTAATATGATTTTCTTCACCATCCACTGGTATAACATGAAATGTAGCTTCTGTTTGCTGTCACTGGAAATTTGTATATTGTAGGATGTTACCTACTACCATTTTAAGTGCAAAGAAGTTATGGGGGGAAGCAGTGTGGGAGAAACACTTTCTCCGTACAAGAATACATTTAAAAGTCCGACATCTTTCCTGGATTCTATCTTAATTTTATGCATAATGAGATGAATAGAAGGCTATCATTTCATTCCAGTGGACAAGGGATAAGACCCTAGATACCATTGCTACAGTGAACTTCATACTGAATTTCAATGCAGGAAACTTTCACAGGCTGATGTTAGATATTGTTCCAGAAATTGGTTGGGGACAAGTTACTCACACAGCAATGTGGTAACATTTTCCCCATGGAATGGAAAAAAAAAAAAAAAGTATTATCACTTAAATTACAAACTTGGTGTCTCCAGCAGCATAAGGCACAAGCAAGCCAAGATAACTCTTCCATCTTGGTCTCCTCTGTGCTAATGTTATTCAGGATTTCAAGATGGCTCTTTTCTCTTCAAATGGAGTAGGTACAATATGCAGTGTTAAGTTTTATACCTGAGACTTGATCTTGTAGGAAACTAAAAGACTGAGCCAAAGAAGAGCCAAAGAGTTCAGAACACATTCTTGTCGAAAACATTTGCATAGCATACTCCTAAAGTCTCAAATAATTGTTTTTCATGTCACTGTTCTTGAGGAGTCTGAAAACTATGAAGGGTATTACATAGAATTATGCATTGGCTAGAATTTGGCCAAATATGTTAGATTTATGAGACTTTCTTCCAGTGAGGAAAAGTGAATGGCAACCCTTATGAAAAAGCCTTACAGATACAGGGGCCAGTTTCTTATCTTTGTAATGTTGCATATTCTGCATTCATTAAGTCTTAGGTGTTTTTTCATTCTTTCATGAAAACTCAATAAATAACATCTAAATAAGAAAACTACACTTCATTGAAGCATAGGATAAAGTTCCTCCAGTCCTTCTGACTGCTCTTGTGCCAGAGTTGGTAAATAGAGGCTAAAATCGTATTCCTGGACCATCTATGTGATGCATCTTTGAGTCCTAAATAAGCCCTGGCTGGTTTTGGAAGTATGTTTTATGTTGTGATCAGGTACTATTGATACTTTCACACACTCTGAAGCTTTCTGTCAGGAAGAGAAAACTGAAGACTACGCTTTAAGCTCCACAGTATGCCCAGGATTTTAACATGAAAAACAGCAGCTGTTTTTTCCTATTATGACTTCCCAGTTGGCAGATTTTCTGCTTAGAGGGCCTACCACCTGGGTTTATGCCAACAGAAGTGGGAACAGTTGGATTTAGTCTGTGATTAACAGAATAAATTCCCCTTCCTGCAGATAAAAAGACTAGATTTTATAAGAAGTCACAGAAAAGTGATAACAAATCCAGGTTTCACTTGGGAGGTGACGCTTTTGGGAGAGGTGTCCATGCTGCCAACTCCAGACAGTGCACAGAACCCCCAGCACCACCACCTCCCACCCGGGAATACTTCCAGCTGCTTGAGCAGTAATTCTCCAGCTCTGGGCTCCTGCCCCGATTCCTGATGCTCTGGGTTCTCTCCCATCCCTATGAGCCTAGTTTCTAAAACCAAAACTGACCAAGACTTCTTCAATTTTGTTGAGACACATCTGCAGTACATCCCTCAGAAAAACTTCAGATGTGTGTATGGTTTGTCAGTTGCCAACTGCACTGTCTTGGAGTAAACCACAATTAGCCTTACATTTTGCTGTCACAAACTTTGCTATTCTGGTGATCTCTACTCATTTTCAGAAGCCATTTCTTTCCTGCACAAAGTAAAACCATAGTTGCAAAAAACAGAAAACATGAATGGATATACTTAAGTAGTTTTCACTAGCTTCATTCATGATGAAGATTGCCTGGCTGCTTTCACTTATCTGAAGGATGAGAGCAAGTGTCATGATGGTTCCTGGACAGAGTTCATTCTCTGAAGGCAATATCTCATTTTCCTTTGAAAGGAGGGGAGGAAATGGCCACATGTTATCATGATAACCTAGCTATTTCACGTGTTCACTGCACATATCTGATTAGGATCTGTATTGTCTATAAGTTTGTTCTGATCTCATTTGTTTCCTCCGGTTACTGTAATCACAAATTACCTTGTTTCAGGAAGGCAAGATAGATACAGTCAGAGGAGAGAAATCTACTTCTTCAGAATAGGATCTAGGTTGGGAACCAAGTGCAGGCTGCTAGAGAGCCTAGAAAACAATGATTTCTTTACCCCAAGTACATGGGATGCTTGGAAATGTATCACCTTACAGAGATCAGGTACCTTCCTGGAAGCAGTGAGATTACTGCTGCTTCCTTCCGCCTTCTGCATGTCTCACTGCATAGGCCATAGACTGTAAAATTCAGGGAGAGTTGATTAATGTGCTCCAGTTGTAGGCCCTCTTTCTTATGAAAGATTAAGGGCAAACCTCTAGCATAAATGTCTGTTTTCTTTCCTGCCTCACCTTATCTGTAGCTATTCATAAATATATAATTGTTAGTAGCAGTACAGTACTGTCTCTTTCATACACATAACAAAACTGGTCTGTACTGTAAATTAACAGTGCTGTGAAATATGAGTTCTAAACTCCTATTAAAATCTCATCCATATTATGTTCTGCATTACATCCATGCATGCAGCTGCTGTGTCTGTCTTCTGAAAATTTTCAGAAGCTTTTCATTAGGTGTTACATTCCACCCATCTCTTAGAAAAAAAACGAACACAACCCCCCACCCCAAAGCCACAACACATATTCAGGGCTTCTGTTTGGTGGCAGATTATGGGTTTTGGGCCATTGTCAGTCCTGAGAAACCATTTCTCTAGCTCCTACAAGCCCTAATGCCCATTAAAGACCTGAGCCAACTCCCACACAAGGGATTAGGGTTCCTTGAAATGACTTCCTTGTGGTGGAAATCAGGCCCTGAAACACCTGTGCTACTAAAAGTCACTGCTGTTTCCAGTCAGAACCTTCTGTTGTTTCCATATGAAGTATTTATATGAAAATATTGAACTGTATTTCACAGTGACTCAGTAAATAACTCGTGTCATGCTCAGTGCTTTTGGGCAGTAATTAAAGATTTAAGGCATTCAACAAAAATGTCATTGCTTAATTAAAATCAGGAAAAATCTTTCCACATTAAAATACTTGCCTGTTGCCACTCAGATTTTGTTCTAGGTATACCATAACATTTTTATATGTAATCTTACTTAAAGCAAGCAGTAAGCTTTTTTTCCCTGGATGAAAGCTTTAAAAAAATCACATTGCCTTAATCTTCACACTGTGAAGAATTTTAATGTGTATTTATTCTTCAAACATGTGGTCCCATATGCATTATTTAATTTCATTAGAGATAAATTGTCAAATTGATACCATATTTTCACACCTCTTTTGTTTCTTTGTTGGAATTGTGGAGCTATAATCTGGTTGTTATCAGACAGAGCATTTATACACTGCATTGGCCTCAACTCCCTCCTCCCTGTCCCACCAAAGCCAATGGTTTGGTGAATAATACTGGTTGTTTAGTTATTCTTGCAGAAGGCTCAGTTTAACCACATGCTGAGTAACCACACACGCAGTGAAGCAAAAGAGACAGAATGCAACAAAGGAATGAGTAATCTGGAATCCACACATATTGTCCCAGTGAGAAACGTGAAGTAGGATCCTGTCACGATGTAAGTTCAAAGTAGCTAGCTGGTGTCTTTGAGACCCTCAAATGATGCAACCTGGGGGCTTTGAAAAGAGAAAGATTTGGAAGCCCAGTCTAAATAACCTAATGGAAAAAAGGTTGCATTAACCTTAATTTATAAGCTTGAAAGTCTATCCTTTTGCTTTTTAATTCCTTGTTTTGGAGCTATGGACACAAAAATTGGAAAGACAAATTGTGTTTAAAAACACATTCTCAAGTAAGTATCTGTATATCATTCTTTTCTTCCTGGATGAACTGTACTTAGGCCTATCCTGAGGTAAGAAGCAGCAAGAGAAAATGGGAATTTTACGAAATAAAACTTTATAAAGTCACCTCAGTGAACAAATATATTTTCACAGAACAGATGGTTCGTAATGTAGCTTTTTCACCAATACGATTACATCTGGTGTCCTCAACATAAAAAGGACATGGAACTGTTAGAACAAGTGCAGAGGAGGGCCACGAGGATGATCAGGGGACTGGAGCACCTCCCGTATGAAGATAGGCTGAGAAAATTGGGGCTGTTCAGCCTGCAGAAGAGAAGGCTGCGTGGAGACCTCATAGCAGCCTTTCAATACCTGAAGGGGGCCTATAGGGATGCTGGGGAGGGACTCTTCATGAGGGACTGTGGTGATAGGACAAGGGGTAACGGGTTCAAACTTAAACAGGGGAAGTTTAGATTGGATCTGAGGAAGAAATTCTTTGCTGTAAGGGTGGTGAGGCACTGGAATGGGTTTCCCAGGGAAGTTGTGAATGCTTCATCCCTGGCTGCGTTCAAGGTGGGGTTGGACATAGCCTTGGATGGCATGGTTTAGTGGGAGGTGTCCCTGCCCATGGCAGGGGGGTTGGAACTAGATGATCTTGAGGTCCTTTCCAACCCTAACTATTCTATGATTCTATGATCATAAAATATTCCTCTAGCATAGATATTTGAGCTAGTTCTGTTTGAGTTAGCTCTAGCAGTGGCATCAATATAACTATTCCAGTGAATATTTTGTTCAACTCTGCTGAACCCAAGTCAGACACTTGCTTGATGCTTAAATATCCTGTCATCAGTTTCTTTTTCTCTACTACTTTTATTTTCATAATTAAAAAAATTTAAGTAATTAGTAGGTTAGGCTTTTTCTTCTGCATAATTGTAATGGCAAATTCAAGTATATAATGAATTTTCAGGTGTCATGTATTCTATAGTTTAGTTTCAGCTAATAAAAGATGAATGGATTATTAGTGCCAAATATTTTGGCTGATCTTAGGATACTGTATTTAATTTTCCTCTTTAAATGATGGTACATTTTCATTAATTTCTGTCTTTACTTCTTAATTTCCTCATAGGCTTCATATGTTTGATATTTTTAAGAAGTCTTTGATTTGTCTTGCACCTTAAAATATTTAATATTTTTTGATTCGATGTAATCACTAATGGTGGGTTCTTTTGATGTCTCCATTGTATTTATTGCTTTGCTATACCTCTTTATTTTTACTTTCGAAGAGTCCTCTTTGTTCAGAGACAGACATCGCTTTTCCAATATATTTCCAGGTTATTTTCCAGGTATGTTCATCTATAAAAAAATTGCATCATTTTTGTTTTTTGGTTTTCTTTTTTTAATTTGAGAGACTTTTAGACTATGCCAGTTCTTAATACTTACCTTTGTTCTATGATGGCCATGACTTCTAAGCACAATGAAAATATTTTCAATTGTATTTGGTGGCTGTACTACTGCTGCTTCTCAAGATCACTTCTATGTTAATGAAGGCTAAATAAAGAATATCCTCTTCTTGGAGTAGTAGAACAAGAACCACTTGAAATGTTAATAAAATGTGTCTCTGCTTTTTTATGCTGTGCTATTGACTGGTTGATAAAGAGCTACTTGAAGTCTTTTATGCTTTGCCAATTTTTTCAGCCTCTGTGCAGTGTGTACTTCAGTTTTACAAATCTGATCAAAAATATGATGCAGAGTACTGATGGCAGCAAGCTGGCCATTCAACTTGTCTCTGTACTGCAAACTGTATACTCAGATCAAAATTCTGTGGCATGGAATGTTTCTATCAGAATTTTAATTATAGATGGTGGTACATAACTTTTCGGAAACAGTATATTTCCCTGGTTCATGGCAGGAGGACTGGAACTATATGTTCTTAAGATCCTTTGTAACCATAACTATTCTATGGTTCTATGATTCACCTGGTCTTCTCTGAGAGAATTGTCTCTAGGAACTGAAGTAAAGGGTGGGGTTTCAATTTTTCTGTTGTTGTTGTTGTTTTTTGTTTGTTTGTTTTTTTGTTTTTGTTTTTGTTTTTTGCTGTTGGTAGTGGGTTTTTTGTTTGGTTGATTTGTTTGGTTTGTTTTTTTTTTTTTTTTCTGTTTTCATAGTACGTCAAAAGCATCATCCAGTCTACAGCCAGCTAACATGGATAATTCAACAGAAAGCCCAGAAGTTATCTATGCTTTAAAGTTCACTGCAGAGAAGACCATGGTCATTTGAACTCAGGCATCTCTCTAATGTAGCGGTATGTAGCATCATTACTCATTAGATACACAGATGACATTCATCTATAACACTAGGTTTTATCCAGAGGAAAGAAACCCTGGCTGACTTATATATATAACGTTAACATCTATTCTTATGGGCAGCTCAAAAGGGATTTAGGACAACAGAAGATCTATACACATTCACAGTTCATGATACACCAGAACTATTTTCATTCTCAGTGGAAGTCCTGTAACACAAGCAACCACATCAGTTCTTGGGGCTTGATTCCTGTCTCCCTATAGTTGGTCTGAGGTCCTTGAATCAAGTGACTGGATGAGAATTCCAACTTTCATGTTAAGGAAATTGTAGGGTTTTATCCTTCAATATTGTTAACAACAGCTAGAAAACTCTCAACAACCTAACCATGTAAGTGGAAATTAATAGATGATCTAATATGAATTAATAATTTTAAATGTACATTTTCAAGGCAAGTTTACTTTTGGAAGACACTGAAGAAATTATTTATGGCAATAAAATCTGCCAGGGCATCAACAACCACAATTTTGCTTCACCTTTTGAAGTGGTGCTGCAAGTCAAGGGTGATGCATATTCCTTGTGTTTTACACTGCAAAAGAATTTGCAAAAGGGTGATCACACTCAGATTTTATTCCCAAGAAAAAGACATTTCTTTTGTGATATTTTTTAGGGAATAAATAAATAAATTAAAAATTAATTAATAAAAATTAAGTGTTACTTTCAATAAACTATTTTGCATCTTTCAGGATGGCAGATTCATATAAAGCTTCCTCCCGTATCTTGTTGAATATTAGTTTTATCACAAAAGGAATAATAAAAATGACATTAGAACTCTGTACCTCATGAAGCATAGGTGGAGTTGGTACAAATGCCTCAACAATACTTGTACATGCCTTCTTTCCATATAAAAAGAATCTTCACATTATGTATGTCAGCCAGGCAACCCTCATGTAAAGTTTCAAGGTCTTCACTGCCATTTTAAAGGTAAGATCTGTGAAATAAAGAATATGGTTGAAGATGTGCTGAACTTTTGCAACAGTGAGTAAAACAGATGTTTTCAATGTTTAATTTTTTGTATGACTTCATCTCAGTATTATCTTCCTAAGTAATATTGAGAAGGGTTAATTACTGTATTAGTGCTGATTTTTAGCAAAACTTCGTTTTGGGGAAGCTGAATAGAGGGGAGTAACATCAAAATGAAATTACCGACAAAGAAATTGCTCTTTCACTGAAGTAAGCCCCACAGACATTGTAATGTAATTTCTTGTTAATGAATGCATTAATAGAACTTTATCACAGAAGAACTGTCTGAATTTTTAACTATCATGGATCTTTGTTCAAACTGTGTATGACAAAACCATTTTATATTGATTATATATTTCATTTGCACAGCTGGATAAACTAATGATAGATTCTGAGTATATTTCCCAGTAACTCAGAAAGAGTAATTAAAATAATTAAAATTCTTTCTACAGCATAAAATCCGACAATGCAATGTCATTTGCAGATCTGTCAGGAGGACCTCACTGATGTGATGGGGGTTTTACCTGTACATTCCTGCTAAGATCCCAGGTTTGAGGGAGTGAGAATCTATACAGTGAGTGTCTGAACCACAAAATATTCTTCCCTTCTTGCTCACGTACCCAAGAGTTTAGCATGGAAGACAAACTAAAGGGGTTTCCATTAGTCCTCCTCCATTGCTGTTAAGGAAAGAGCAACCCAGGCTCTAGCGCTATGCACTAATTTCAGCATTAGCAAGAGGTTTACGTTCTATAGACCTGAAGGTTATACAGGTTACTTACAAACAGCTACATCCAGCTTGCATATAAACTACAGATATTTATTGTAAGTGCATATAACCATATTTGGCATGCAGATGGAAAATAATGCATAGTGGTTCAAGTTCATTAGCAACACCAGCCAGCAATGCTGCTGTTTTCTCCCCATCCCCATTCAGCTGCAGGAAGAGGGCAGCTGGAGCCCACATTATATGACTCAGCAGGTCTCATCTGGCCCTTGGGCTGCACATTACATGCCCCCGCTCTACTGTTTGATGTGCTGAACAATCTCCGATTTCCAACTGGGGATGTAAACTGATAATGAGACTGCCTTAATGCTCTAAATCTCAGTGGCATTATCACAAAGGCCATTTTCTGGCTTTTGCAGTTGCCTGAAAGGGAAAGGGAAATAAACAGTAGAGGTGAAAACAGAATTGTGGTATAACTTAAAAGACAAACATGAGCTGCTGATTCAGAAGAAAACATAAACTGGTTGCAGTCAATTAGCAGCTTTGTTTTCTTCTGATACTTGTCACATTGTGTATTTATTTAAAATGCCCTTCAGCTGGACAGGCTCAAAAGAAGTTGCATATTTCCACCAGGGGCTTAGGAACAGCAGGTAAACACTGCAAACGCCTTACAAACATTAAAATAGCATAGTAGCCCCTGTGATCATTTTGTGTGCAATCACAGTATGCCAAGAGATCTGCTTTACACCAGCAACAGTGATCTGCTAAAAGCAACATTAAACCATCTACTGTCACTTCTCTTTCCAGGTGTTATGACAGTCCACAATTACTACTCAGATTCTCACTAAACGTTTGGGCTATAGCATAGTTTCTAGCTGTCAGGCATCATGAAATTCTATTTTAAAATTTGCTAAAGAAGTGTAGTCTTGAGAAACCACAAACAGCAGGGGCCAAATTCTAATTAGTATCTCTGTTAACGTCACTTCAGCAGTATGATTCCCACTGTTTTAATCACAGGGGGTCTTTAACATGCCTTCAGGGACGCATAGTTAAAGCCAAGAAAAATGCCACAATTATTAACTGACTACAAAGAAAGAAAAGTAAGGAAGTTGTTTAAGCATTACAGGAAAATTACTCGCTTAATGAGAGCATTAGAACATTGTTATAGCTCTCTCTTCAGTAGCAAGTGGCAATGACGTATATATTTATAGTGGGTAAACCTACAAGATACTGACCTTTGCTAAAATTAAGTGGCAATGATTCTCTTGCATCGTCCCTGAACTCCTGAAACTTGTCTGTGCTCTCCTTTGAGGCTGGCCCCAGTGCACGACCCCTCTGTCTACTTCCACTGCCCTGTCCCACATCACACCTGTGACACTGGGGGGGGGGGGGGGGTGGGGTGGTGGACCTTATCCTTAAGCAATGGGCACCACTATCCAATGACATCCAGCAAAGCACTGGCAGAGGGCTGAGTTTCTCTGCCCTCGCGTGTATGTCAGGTGGATGCAGGCAGCACAATGGGAGGTCTCCAGGTAGGTTCAATGGGGGGAGTTAAAAGGTATGTGCCACAAACCCAAACTCTTCTGAGTGTTTTCAGCTCCATCAGGGCCTTGTGTAATGACTGAGAAAAAATATTAGGAAAACGAAACTCAAGTGTTAAGTCTCTCCTGTTTCAACACCCAGGATGCCCACTTATGCAAACCTCAATTTCTTTTACTGTAATAATGGCTCTTTTGCCTTTCGTCTGCTGGGACAGTACATAGCTGCAGTAAGGGCACAAATTGCAGAGAACTAGACACTCCTAGACACCATCACTAGATCCTTATGTTCTACATTTATTTCAATAGTCTGTGAGGAGGGAGAAAAAAATCTCAACAGTACCATACTGATAAAATGCCTCTTAAATGCTTCCAAAATATATTAAGTGTCAGAACATTGACATGGTGAAGGTGTATGGTATTATATAGCTATTGCAAGGCTGCAAGTGAAGTCTGCTATGTCAAGTATTAGAGAACAAAAAAGTGTACACGGCTGAGAGAAAATACAGATTGGTCAGCAATAACCACTTCCGTGCTTCATCCTTATCTAATCCTTGTGCCAGACCTTAACTTCTTCTAACTTCAAGACATCCTTCTGGCCTCTAATGAAGCTTCTGTCTTCTGCTTCGACACCCATAAGATTTCTAGAGCTACCTCAGTGCTTGTCCTTATCCTTTACACATACTTTGTCCTGAGCTGGTTGCCATCTTTGGCTTCGTTTGTGCCAGATATATCCAGCTGAGACTGACCATCTAATTACAAATATGTGTAATTTTGTCAGGCTTTGACTGGCAGAAGAAGGGTAATCTTCAGTTTCCAGAAGCCCTTACACTGTAATAAGCTGCCAGCCAAAAACCCAGGAAAATGAGACTTCTTGTGAGTTCAGTGGATGCAGCTACATCACTAATTTAGTTTGATGAAGGAGTTCTTTGAAGATAAAGGTTGTCTTGTGATCATACTTAGTGTTCCATGCTACTCTCTCAAGAACAACACTGCTCACTCCAAGCCCTTTCCTTCCTGTTGAAAAAAAGAAACACAGCCAACCAGCTCTCTAAGCATGCCTGGTGAATCTCAGAAAAGAAATGAGTGTGAAATTCATGCTGATGAAACACAGTGTGGACAGAGATATAGGGACATGACAGATGAAATCAAACCTAACCCCACACCAGTTAGTAAAGCAGATTGACCAAGTGAGCTCCACTTCTCCCTGCTCCTCAAAGAATGAATGAAATGACTTGACAACACTGTACCAAAGGGGGAGAACAAAGTAGAAATAGGAATTAAATCAAAGTAATATACACTTTCAAACAAATAAACAAAACTAACAGTCATGTCACAAAACGGGAAACAGTATGTAGGTTAGTGAGAAGATATGCAGTCACCTGAGCAAACCAACCAAATTGCCTCAGATTGAATGGCCACCTTAATCCAATGCAAATGCTTGCAGCCCTTTGGAGAAGAAATACAGAAATATGGAGCTTTCTGAGCACCCATACAATTTAATTTTGGCTGTTCTCTGCATGGTGTCTAAACCTAATACTTATTACTATCCTCCAGCATTGAATTTATTCTGTTACTAACAATGAAATCAATCATTATTTTCTACACGAAGGATAATAATATTTTTAAATTTGCTGTTTTCTTGGTGAAGCAACTGTTAATAGCACTAGCTGCCTTCCACCATCCTTTCGTAATATCAACCTGCAAATTGTGGTGCATCAAATCATAGGCCTCTATTGCCTATCTAGCTAGATGTCAAGGCTATCCAGTATTATGCCATTATCCGCTTCAGTGAGCAGCTTCTTGCTTCAACAGCTACTCTATTAGACATTCCAGCCTTTCCAATCTACAGCAGGGATAAGAATCTTTCGAACAGAGTCCATAATATCTGAAGAAATTTCTTAAATTTTCCTTTACTTCTCAAATTTAGAATTTTGACACCCAAAATCTTTCACTGGAGGAGAGGCAGTGGGTCGTTGCTTAGCCCCAGGCATACTTGTTTTTCCTAATCTTCATACCTTATTAATTACATCCTCTGTTTTGTAATAAGGTCGTTGTGTTTGTTACAGAAATTCCCCAGTTATGTTCAGACTTAAAACTGAACATATTTTGGGGCTTGCCCACTGGCCTTCTTTATTTCCCATTCTCTGCATGCACACTGACGCTATACTCCTGAGCTGCTGTCAGTCTGGAGCACTCTGGGATGAGCCACCCTTTTCTTTTAAGCTTCCTACTGCACCTAAGAATGCCACTGTATGCAGAATGGCATTTACACGGAATGGAATGCAAGGTTCAGAAAGCTAAAGAGACCTTGAGGGGGAATTCACTGTGTAAACCTGTAGTTTGAAAAATTTCTTGGGAGACATAATCTGTGGATTGGAGCCTTCAAAAATAAATCTGTGGATTCCCAAGAGTATTTGCTAATCTCTGGGCACATTATCAAAACTAATCCTTCTTTTGGTCTCTGCTGAAATGAAAAGTAAACGCATGTTAAATTCTTTCAAAAAATGGATGAGAGTTTCTGGCTCTACAAGAGCCAGGCTTTGGATTTCAGCTGGATGGAGTCACCTTCCAGGAGTCCTGAGGATAGACTGAAGAAGGGTGGGTTTTGACCTGCACCACTTCTTTTGGCTGGCTGTATGTGTGTCTCTGCTCAGCTTATTCTGAGTTGATATTCTGTACTCTGTCTTTCTCACATGTCTCAATGCCATATTAAAGGCACTGGATCCCAGAACAAGATCTATAAGGTATTGCAGTGCTTGTCTGTGAGTAACTTAGACCCTTCTGCAGTCTGGATTTTTGCTTATTACAAGCAAGTTCTCTCCATTTTGAGACGCTTGTTTGTGGTTTGTCTTTAAACCAAATTCTTCTAAATCTTAGACTCAGTAACTTGGAATTTATTTTCAACATCCAAAGACTTCTATGAAATTTTATGTGATTATACCAATCATGATTTCCAAAGCCACTCACATACGAAAATAATCTAGAAAATGAAAAGAAAATTAAATTCACAACTGCTTTATGTAAATACATATGGGATTTTACAGCAACACAATCATTTTTCATATCTTAGGATCCTTATTCTGTGTCAGAAAATGAAAAAAATGTCTAGAATATCTCTTTCAGTAACAAAAGCAACAGATGTTTAATTTTCTAAATTTCATGAATCTGAAAACAGTTGTGGCAGCCTCTAAATTTCAATAAAAGTATAGGAGAGTTTAACTTAGCATTATAATGAACACATCTCCATAATGATAAAATATAATAAACAATTATGTCGACATCTGTTCAGAAATTTCTTATCTCCAGGAAATTAGAAAAACATACACATATACAAAGGAAAGCTTATACAGTGAGAGTAATCTCTTAAATCAGTAGTGTCAGTTACCTGCCACTAATTTTGGCCACCTATGCCTTGAAACATTCGGGCAATAATCTTTATACTTTGGAAGACCGACCTAGACTAAATAGACCTTGCAAAGCAAGGATTCAGAAAACAGAAAGGTATAGATCTGAATATACTAATAATTGAAATTGAATAAAGTAACTAGGAATATTACCTTTGGAGCATGTAGAAAGAAATGGAGTCCATGTGAATTGCCCTGCAGGGAAGGGCTCAGATAATTACACTGATTTAGAAGTTACAGTAATGTGCTGTAAAATCATGCAAGAGAATGAACATTATGTAGCTCCTGAAGGAGAGTAAAGTACAAGAGAAGAGGAATTTCTGAACAGTCTATTTCATTTTGTGAAAGGACAAGTTTTGCTCTTGGCCTCTGTGAGCACTGGTTACCCGAATGATGTGGATCCATGCTTCTTCGTTGCGTAAACATGATATATTGGGCAGCATGCTCCAGCAGTCAGTAGGCTCAGTTTTGCAAAATCTTTTATGTGCACCCCTACATTGGATGACCTGTTGGGTTAATAGCAATCTGAGTATTCCTTATGAACTGTATACCATAACTGCACTGTTTGTAATTCAAAACACAAGCATGCCGTTCTTATACTATAGTCAGTAAGCATGATTTCAAGTAGATCAAATGTTCTCAGAAAATGAGAATTTATTCCTGTTTTGGATGCTACCTTCTGAGGAGGGTGTTACGGGCCAGAAAACAGTTAAGAGAGTGAACAGAATAAGAGTTTTAGACCACTGGGCGAATACATGATTTGAGGATGTACTGATCCAATACTTAGCCAAATTAAACAGATCTCTAAATTTGCTTGTGCTTTGTGGTTGGATTTGGTTTGTTGTTCGTCTCTGAGAAAGAGAAGGACAATGACCTGGCATTTATTTTAATTCCTTGCATCACAGATCGTATATATACATCACACATCACATATATAAACGTAATTCATAAATGTTATTCTACCAAACGCAAGACATCTTAGAAGAAAATACAGTGCTATCTGATTACGATATTAGTTTAATTAATGAAATGGGTAGACAGGACAGTATCAGGCTAACTAAACAAGCTGCTAATCTTAATGGGACTGTGTTTTGAAACTGAAACATTTCTGATCTACTGATGACTTTCATTATTCTAAAAGGCATATTCAAAAATATAAGCATGCAATCTTGCTTTGCATAGTTTTCCCTACAAGTTCATGGAAAGTATTTATTTATATAGTGCTCACTTTTGTGGAAGAGGGAGCTTACAATCGAAGGCTGCATACTATCAAATTAGATCTCAACTGCATACATCATCCAGGAAATTTCAACATCCATCTCCTCAGTTTGTGCAACACTTTTACTCAGGTGAAATTTAATTAAACTGAACAAATTAAATCAGACTACTGATTCATTTCAAAGGATTGGAGCAGAGAAGTAGACAGTGACATTGGAAAAATTTCAACCATCTAGGGCTTTTTAATTTCTCAGTAGCCCTCAATCAGACATTAGTAATTTTGCGAATTTGAAATTTTATTTGTACTGTGCAGCAACTAATTTGAGAAAAAGAGAGGCCCGTTAAGCTATGCATTTCAACAAGTCTCTTAAAATGTGAAAACTCCAAAGAAGACACTTTTTTGCCACTACAATCAAGTATTGTATTGGTTAATATATATAGCTATCTCACCTATCCTCTTTGCTTTATTAGCTTTTCTTTCATCTACCCTGATCATGGCTGAACATTAACTGTATGACCTGCTGTCTATATCCAGGTTATACAAACTGAGGCTGCAGCTAAATGAATTCTTTGTACACACATTTATGTACTTATCAAATTATAATTAAAGGAATTGCGGGAAAAATAAGGTATTAAAGATATTTTGCCTCTCCTGGTTTTGTATTTATGTCTGTGTTTGAATGTCTTTATCAGTCAGATGTAATTCAAATTGAAATCTGCAGCAAGGACTTGTGAAAGGCCAGTGCAAAGACCATATGGTCACTCACTCCATGTGCTCACACTGGCATATGTGTTGTCAGCTTCAGTATCAAAGCAGTATCAATTGATCTACTTCAGCCTCTTGCTTGTATAGGTCTACCTCGCAACCCTATGACATTAACAAATACATGAACACCACATCTGACAGTGTTTAAAATAATCTGTACTAAAAAGCCTCCAGTGAGTGAAGTCCTACAACCTCCACAAGTAACCCATCCCAGTGATCAACTCTTCTTGCACTAGAAAGGCTTTCTGACTGTCTAAACAGATCTCCCTTGGTGCAATTTCAGGCAATTTCTTCATATGCTTGTGGATGTGAAAAATCACTTGTCTCTTTGGATCTTGAAATAATCTCTACATATTTGAAAACTATTGCTGTGTCTCTCTTTTATCCTCCTTTAGAAAAACCTTTTCTCCTAGATGGTGCTTTCAAGCCCCCAGAGCATACCTGCAGTTCTGTCCTACAGAATAACCCCTCCCTGTGTTCCCTCTGGAGCTGCTCAGCTCTGCACTAGACCTTATTTCAGAAGCTACGCAATTTCCAAGGTAGCCCACAAAAGGTGAAAGAATTGACTTACAAGATTGGATGCCCAGAAACCTTGCTTCATAAAACTGAAAGTTAAACCAGCTTGGGCTCTGACTCATGGTAGGGTCTCTAGATACCATCAAAATGCAGGAACTGTATTAACTCTGTAGTAACTGAAGAGTAGTGATAAGTTGTATTCTGCAATTCCCCCAAAAATTGGAGTATACAAAATAGCCCTGATATTATATGTTCCCATGTGTTTAAGCATTTGACTATATTCAAAATAAAATCTGTCTCTAAATTAAGCATTTGGAAAGCAGAAGGAAAATATAAATCACTGCGATTGCTAAAACAAGTGAAAAATAATGGATGAAATTAAAAATGAGCATCAAATAGCACAGATTATTTCAACAGAGTAAAATGGTGCTCAGTAAATGTTCACAGTGTTTGAATAGCTGAGGATGATTTTTCCTTTACTGAAAAAAACCTGTATGGAAATGATTGCATGGAGAAAAACTGGTAAGCAAATTTACAATCAAAATCGTAGTGGAAGAAAAGAATCAGAGTTGGCAGTGTCAAAAACATAGGAAAAAAGGAAACGTTCTGATCTACTTCAAAAGATCAGGAGCACTTAACTGACAAGGCGGATAATACACAAATGATTCTCAATGTTAAAATTTTTCTGTATGCTGACAGAGCCATCTTCAGTGTGGTTTTACAATCTCACATGCAAAACCACAGAAGCTGTCCATAGAAATAGATGACAGAAGCACAGACCTCCTGTGTGTTACATGGTGGAGGTCTGTGGAACTAGTTTGTGTGCTGAGAGAGCTGGGATTGTTCAGTCTGGAGAAGAGAAATACCAGGGAGACCTTAGAGCAGCCTTTCAGTACTTAGAGGGGGATTATAAGAAAGATGGGGAGAGTAGCAAAAGAACAAGGGGTAATAGTTTTAAACTAATAGAAGGTATATTCAGGCTAGATACAGGAAAGAAATTTAATAAGATGAGGAAGGAGAAAAACTGAAACAGGTTGCCCAGAGGAGTGATGGATGCCTGGAAACATTCAAGGTCAGGCTGGATAGGGTTCTGAGCAACCTCATCTAGTTGAAGATGTTCCTTCTCATAGCAAGGGGGTTGGAGTAGATGGCCTTTAAAGATCTCTTCCAACCCAGATTGTTCTATGATTTTATATGTAGTCCTATACTTCATGGGGCAAACAGATACTTGTTACATGCAGAAAAGCCTAGGGATACTAGAAAAACTTATACCAGGTTATTTAATTTCAGTTGCAATTTATCCATGCAGAAGCTAATTAAGGACAGACTTGAAGGGCACGGCTGTATGCAGAACTTTCCGTGTACTTTAATGACTGGAAGCTAATACAGCTATTGCTCTGTTATGCATGAATAGTATTTGTTACTTAGTTCTATTAGATTTATATATTGTTCATAAGAAAATTCTCATTGTCTTTAATACATCTGCTCCACGTAAAGTCTCCTGGAACAGTTTATAAAACTAATTTTAAGCTATTTTGGGGGAAATGTTTGGTTTATGTGTTCTCAGATTTGGATAATGGGTGGCTGCTGCACTGTTTCAATTTTCATATTGGCTGACAATCTTCTTGCAAATAATAACAAATCCTCCTCCCTACTCCTTCCCTCCCCCCCCCCCCGAAGGAATTCTTAGCTGCATAATTGATCCAGCTCAAATAAATAAAGCATCTGAGACTTGTGAACACTTGTACAATTAACCAGAAGATGCTGATAGGCTTATGACTGATGATTAGTAGCCCACTATGTACCATAACTATTCGAAATTTGACACCTGTCCTCAGAATCTGTTTTTAAATCTTTATTTTTGAACCAGCTGTGGACAGTACCTTGGAAATTATTTTTACTACTACATTGAAGTAGGAAATATAGACAGTGCAGATGCTATGGGCATGACGTTTAGATAGGGTAAATCAACAGATTTTATCCAAAGCTGTACTCCTTGTGACAACTGCAAGGATTTGGCCAAATATATTGGACAGTTACTATACCTTTCTGAACCTATTAAAAATTAGGCAGGGTCTCTACTTCTTTACTTTCTATATTAATGACATAAAGGCATATAAAAACAATGTTTCAACTTTTTCAAATTATCACAAAACAGGAAAAGGGCAGAATGATACCTATGATTAGACGCAGAAAGTGTTAATACACTAGATTAGTTGATGACTGGGATGACTGGGTCAGAGTTCAGGACACATGAATATATCATGTGAATAAATCACACAAATGAAATTATTTATTAATAGAAAAGTGACTCAGTAAAATCAACAATCATAGAAGGAAGAGTTAAAATTTTGGAAAATGTTAATCTCTAAAGACTGCAGAGATTATGAAAATACAAGCTGTGCAAAAACTATGCAGATAAATCATGAAGCCTCTTCCGAGATTCTAGAAATGTCACTTTTAAACTGTGTATTCTCCCTCAGAAATCTATAATGTATGATCTAGCAGAAAAAATACTTATGCAATGTTAAATAATGTATCAATAATACAATTCTGCATTTACATGGCACTATACAACTTCTTTTTTTGGTACGAAATGCTTAAAATGTAAAGTGCTAGTGTGACAAACATTTCACAGTGCTTGTTACTAGATATTTTCCCAGCGCAGTTAATTGGGCTATACAGAATAAGTGATGCCTGGTTGAAAGCATTTGTAGAATCATCCCTAAAAGAGACAATATGACAGGTTTGGAATTCAGTGATGTTAAATGTTGCCTAATCAGACATCAAACTGTAATAAGCCATTCAAATAAAGAAGTATTCAAGATAAACTATGTTGATCATAAGAAAAAAATATTAAGTTGAAAGATTCTTCTTCTTCTTCTTCTTCTTCTTCTTCTTCTTCTTCTTCTTCTTCTTCTTCTTCTTTTCCTCTTGTTATTATCACTATCATTATTAGAGTATCACTACTATTGTACATTATTTCATTTACTAAACTGCTCTTATCTCAACCCATGAGTTTTTTACCAATTTTTGTTTTCCAGTTCTCTTTCCCACCTACTGTGGGGGGGAAGTGAATGAGCAGCTGCATGGTACTTACTTTCCAGTTGGGGTTAAACCATGACTGCTATATATTTGTTCCTGTTGCCAGAGAATATGTATTTATTTTCCTTGCTCTCATCACATGTAACAGGTTAGTGTTGCAGTTTGTATATTCTTCCCTACAACAGAAAGAAAAAAAAGTAGGAAAGGGTAACTGTAATTCCACAAAAATTGGCTGACAAGACCCTCTAGTAGGGAAGAGCCTTCTAATGATTTGAAGAATGACTAGATTTCAAGTTCATGATGTTCTTTTAGTCCTTCTAAAAGCTGTAACTCTGACAGCCTCGAAAACTGCAGTCGTTTTCCGTTACTTCTTCTGTGGAACAAGTGTGGCTGTAGTACGAGATTTCCCAACCTTACACCTAAACACCTTCCACTCCTTCAAAGGATGACTTCTACACAACTGAAACAGTAGTAAATGCTTGTGGCATCGTTTTCTAGGATGCAACAGCCAGCTGAGGTGCTAAGTGGCATACTCTTGGCCAGCTGGAAAATCATCACATTAGTCTTGAGAGGCAGAGTCTGAGATCTTCAGGAGCTGGAAAAATGGTTAAAGACACTGTAGAGATTACTTCAGTTTGAAATATAGCAACTTTAGATTTTATTTCTCCAATTCTTTTGTAGACTCAATAAATAAAAAACACCTGCTCAAGAGGAAAATTGATTATTTTGAATTTTCAACACTGAGCAGTGTCCTGGGTTCAGCAGTAGCAGTCATTTTCTCCTTCTTGGTAGCTGGTGCAGCGCTGTGGTTTTGATTTTGGGCCTGGGAACAGTGCTGATAACATCAGTGTTTTCAGTTACTGCTTGGTAATATTTTGGTCTGACCAAGGTCTTTCTGAGTCTCATGCTCTGCTAGGGAGGAGGGGAAGCTGGGAGGAAGCAGAGACAGGACACCTGATCCAAACTGACCAAAAAGGATATTCCATACCACAGAACGTCATGCTCAGGATGTAAATACGGAGGGCAGAGACCCGGAGTGGTGGGGGGTGCACTGCTTGGTTGGGCTGGGATTGGTGGTGAACGATTGTATTCTTTTCCCTTGTATTTCTCTTGTCATTATTATTATTGGTGGTAGCAGTAGTGGTTTGTGTTATACCTTAGTTACTAAACTGTTCTTGTCTCAACCCGTTGGAGTTACATTCTTTCGATTCTTCTCCCCATTCCCCCCCCTCCTCGGAGTGGGGGGGAAGAAAGAGGGGGAAGTGAGAGAGCGACTGAGTGAGTTATAGAGGCTTAAACCACAACAGTTTTTTTTGGCGCCCAAGATGCGGCACGAAGGGTTGAGATAACGACAGGATTAATAGCCACTTGTCACAATGATGATTTATTGGCTCTCAAAGTTGTTGCTTTGGTTCTCACAGTTTCAGCGTATGATACTTTACTTACAGCGCGTATTTCTTATCTTATCTAAAGACATGGGTTTTGGGTTAAGGTTCTTGTTACATTGTACTTTACTGCACTAATTTTTAATACAATAGACCCAATGATCATGAAACTGACCCGGCTCTTGTTTCCAGTGTGGTCACCAACTCTATACTTTGGGAGGTATATAATAGAAGTGTTTAGCAATTACACATCTTTTTTCACCTCCTTGGGTGGTCAGCCTGTGAAGGAGACATTCTTTTATGCTCCCAGCCCCCCCATCAGACCGTTTACATCATCATTTGAGAATTTCGAAGGTTTTGAATGGCCTTTAGATACCCTTGAGACCTGCCTGATGGCTGTGATGGAGATCGCCATGTTGGCGTGCATATCGAGTGTGTTTTACTCACGACCATTTCATCTGCTCCTGAGACTTATGCAGCGTTGGGTTTGGGCCTTGTCTAGGGTTAAACGGCGATATAGGAGGTCCAAGAGATTTTCCCAGAGGCTGGATATTCCCAGCTCAGCATTCCAGAAGCTGATGAAGCTCTCATGCAAGAGGGAGGAATACATTGACAGCTCCCCATCACTTGACAACAGAACTTCCACTTTTCCACACCTGCATTTCAGAGGTGAAAGAGTGACTGACACAGTCCCCTGAAAGATATGAATGATCAATAAAAGTCTCTTTTTTGGCAATGCTTTCTTGCTGCTGCTGTCAACAGCTACGAGGACTGCAAGCTTCTTTTGTCTATATATTTTATTGATGGATAAGATAACCACAAACATATACACTCTCAGTGTTCAATAGGATCAATACCACTTTAATGTTGCTTTAACACTGATTTAAAGTTGTTTTATTTTTAGAGTGCCTAGTGAGAAGAAAAATCTCTAACTAGCTATAGATTCTGATTCCTTAATATAACATGGCTACCATTTTTATAACAGCAAATCTAGAGCAGGAAATATGGATGAATTTTTTCTTGACCAAATATTTGATGATCTCAGGATAGTATCAGGGTAAGCCTGTAATAGACAGAATAACATGTATACTAAAAAGAAGCTGCTAAGCATTGACTTCATTGACATCTCTGTCACTGACCCTTTTGGTGACCTTGGAAAATTAATTTACACTCTGTTTTACTTTGTTTCTCTATAGTGAAATGAATTCTTAACAATATTCAGCTATTGGTTTTTGCAGGACTTTGTGAAAAGGGGGCTGGAAACTGGTTTGTGTTCATCAAATAAGCTAGATAGGCTAACATTTTTATACATTTAAATGCCTAAAAATTCCCTTGCTCTTTACAAAGAACAAAAGGGGAAAAAAAAGGTCTTCTGATGTTCATTCAAAAATTTATTTAGCAGTGTCCATAAAATGTTAAACTGAATAAATCACCAATCAGGCATATTTATAAAAAGCACATACTTCCAGTAGAAATCTTTCAATGAGTGTTTTGCCATTTTTCAGGTAATTCTCTGAATTTATTTGTTCCTCTGTAATTAAAACTCCTCTGTTTATCTGGTTCTTTATATCTTCAGCCTCAATAACTTTTCAGTTGATCATACAAGCTGTGATGAGGCACCACGTTTGTTTGGTACAATTTTATGTCCCACAAAGCAAAATTTCACAGACCCTGCGAACAAACATTTTTTTAAAAGAAGGAGTAAGGGAAATGAAAGAGCATTTCTTTACAGAAAACTTGTAATCTGCTATCTTTGATTGTACTGACCTGAGCCTATGTCCACAGCATGGGGCATACCTGCAGTCCTGCTCCATTATCATGTAAACATTACATAACATCACAGTTCTGTTCCACATCTGTACTCTTGGTTTTCTTCAAAAGTAGTCTAAAACTTGTTTTCAAAAGAAAGACTCTAAAACTTATCTTATCTAGTCATGGACACAAACTGTCATTTTCCTGTTCTCTGACCCAACAGCAATTGAAAAGTTACTAATATAATAAATATGATTTAATCAAATTTTCACAAGACCTGTGTCTCATTATCCCTCAAAATGTTTACTAATGGTGTAAGTTAGATCCTTGAAAATCATGAGCAATATGTTCGTTATTAAGCCGTAGCTAACCTAGGTGATACCACTGAAGCAGAGTATTCAAACAAGGAGAAAATGCACAATTTATAGAGGAAAAGGCCTGTTAAGGTTTGTTAATGCTTCCTGTGCCTGGTGTACCTACAAAAGAAATCACTATTTAGTGCAGGGAGGAAAGTCATTGCAAAAGTTCCTTCTCTGATATTCTCATCTTTCAGATATGCCAGAGCAAACGCTTCAAGGGATAAGCAAGAACAAGTCATGGTAAAGACACAAAGCAGGCCCCAACCTGTGATTACAAACACAGTTTTACAAGCAGGCAGAAATATCACCAAGTTCTTTTCTGCAGCAGATAACTTCTGTGTCCCTGTAGATATGAGTGAAATAGGACTGTACAACTCCCAAAGAGGAATAGACTGCAAACAGATTGACACTGATGCTGTCATACACCATGCTGCCCAGAAAGCAGATTATAAAGCACAAGTTTCAGAAAGTACACCTGCAGCAAGTTTGATGTGGTGTAAAAGCTGATAGTGACTTAGCTACACACAAGCCACATCAAAATCAACAGGAGTTTCAACACCATTTGGGATTTCAGCCCGAAGACAAACAGCTGAGGTCCCTCATATACTCACAAACTTGAAGGTAAATTATACTACCAATTTATCTGCAATAATTTGTGTTTGTTAGAGCATAGTATCTTTTTCCTAATGGCAATATTCATGCTGTTATCCAATACTTTGTACGAAATCAGAACAAACTCACTACACTTTCCTTTTATGCAAGATGTAGCCTTTAGAATAAATCTATGAAAAAGGTAGAGTAACATTAGAGATCTACAATAAATGCTAAATTTACCTGCATTTGCCATTTCTCTGCTTCCAGATTCACCACATCTTCTACACTTTAGAAGGTTCTTTAAAGTAAATGCATAACAGGCTTAATTCTGCAATTTCTCAATAAATGTATTAATTTTGATCTCTTCTTTCTCTGGCATTCTGTCAGTGAGGCATGGCAACATAAGGAAAAAAGTATAATGAAATAAACACAGAACTTTTTGATGACTATGACCTCAAAATTTTAAAAAGCATGGCTTGATTGACAAGCAAGACCAGTTGAGATTTTTACAAGGAAAAAATTACAGTTCATTAACAAGTCATAGAAAGAAGTAACCAGCACCCTTTACCAAATGAAAAGCAGTGGGTTTCAAATATCTGCTATTTATGCATTTATCTGGGTTTTCACATTGTCACATATAATGGAAACATTATAAACCAACCTAGAACCCAAGTATTTAAGCTCTACATAGACAGAAAGTGAAGAACACAGGAAAGACAAATTAACATTTCCTTTTCCTTGCTCCTTCTTCCAGTCTGGAGCTACATGCTGAGCCTAATGCCTAGCATCTCTCAGGCTGTTGCTGAAGCCCAGAATGTGGTATGATGAAAATTTCCCTGGGGTAAATCAGTACAGACCCAAATCCCCTCTATATCGCTGGCCTGCTGTCAAAATTACCTTTCCTACTGGTCTGCAGAGGTGTGGATTTTATGCCATGGCTCTCAGCAACTGTACAGACAATACTTTACTTCACATCTCACAGTTCTGAGAGGAGCTCAGATGTGGTTGTGTTTATATTTTTGAATGAAATTTTCTAAGTGCTAGAAATACAAATACACAGTGCAGCAAGGTTTGCATTCACAGTGGTTTTAGTGCCCCTACTCAACAGTATATTCAAATAGTGAAGCAAAAATTTTCTTTCAGCAAATTCAATTTTTGCTGAATTCTCCTTTCTCTTTTTCCAGAAGCTCATACAATACATGTAATAATGAACGGAGATGACTAAACAAATATTATTTCAGAATTATTAGAGGAAAGGAAAGACATCGCTTTTTGGAATAAAGCAGACATTCAAAGCTCCTCATGCTGTGAAGCAAAATCATGTAAATGTTTGCTTCATGAACACATCTGGCCATGAGCTTAGACATATCCACTATAGACATGTAGCTTTTGGAGCTGGTTCCTGCATCTCTTTTCTCTTAAGCCTTTCCAGTACAGGTCACACAGGGAAAGAAGTGGATGTCAGGAAGGAGTTTCATTTACATCTGCCTCTGCCCAGCACAAAACTAATATCACCACCTTAGGTTTGAGGAGCTATTTGGCTGCTTCATTTCTGTCTGCAAGTTAGTTGGACTAACATACAGGGCTAGGAAGCTGCAAGTTTCCACCTGCAGGATGGAATGTTACTTTGGTACGGTAATTTACATTAAGATTAATCACAATCATGGCCATGGCAAATTGCTACCCTGTTTTGTCCTACTGATTTCATAGTACTGCACATATTAATCGAAAGTGACTGAGTTTGTATTCTTGGTATTGCTTGAAAGTATCTTATTGCATGTTGGCTGCCTAAGTTACCTTACTATATGGTTATCTAATGTACCTAGGTAGCAAGCCTTATGTCATTATAATGATTCAATTGTTATAGTTCTAAACGAAAGTGGACAATTTGGATCAGGAGCCTGAACATCTGACAAGCTGCTTGGTGTCTAGATCCGAAGCTGTGGCTTAGCACACATTATATATGTGGGCAGCTGTGCCATTTAGTTGTGGATCCAGACTAGGGCTGGAACACCCCAGGCTGATTTGAGCACTTCCCTCCAAAGTCCAGTGGGTTTCAGCATGATGGTTTTCAGTTAAGCTCATTTTTAACAAAAGCAAATGCAAATGAGAAGCTACCCAGAAATAGCACTGCATATCAATTTTCTACATCAATTTATAAAGCAATGGAAACAGATGGCACATTCAGGCACTGTCAAAGAAAGCCATTTGGGTTTTGGTGACTATTCCTTTTTTATTTTTGATGGTATATTTATTCTGCCTATTTTCATTGCTGAGTTGTTTCAACACCTGTATAAAACAAGATACCACCGTGATAATGGTGTAAACTAATCTCAGTAACATATGCAGCTTTCTCAGTCCTGAAGTGATTTTCTGACCAGTGGTGTAAATTATAAAGCATACCACTTTTTGATGGCAATCAACACCACTCACTTGGTTTCTGCTTCCAGAAAGAGGGAGTAATTTATCAGGAATCATGAGAAGCCATTTCCAAAACCGTGAAAGGTTCTTTCTATTTTCAGGATGCATGCTTTGTCTTAAAGATGAGTCAATGGATCATTTATTTTGATATTGTATACCACACCATATTTGTATTCTACATTTTCTACAGTATTTACAAAAAAAGGGCCAGGATTGTGATATAAATTTAGGACACATACCTCTGAGAAGATTAATCCAGATAAGGCCTGGGGCAACACACAGCTTATGCAATTTATTGCCACCATTTCCACTGTATCTTTGCTGATTAATTCAGCTGCAGCAAAAAAGTGACCATTGTTTCTTTAAGGGAGCAGCATGGTCAAGGTTTCCAGGTTGTGTACTGATATTGTATAGTTCTGAAGTAACCTCTCTACAGGCAATCAGAAATTTTCCAGTTAAGCATTTTTATCAGAATTTTTTCATTCATGAAGAGATTTACTAAAATCCACTAAATATCTCATGCCCAGGAGAAAACTTCCAGTCATGATGAACAAAAGCAATGCAGAAGGCACAACTGCCTACTGTTAGTGCAAAAAGAAGGTAAAGATATAATTTGGAGGACCAAACCTCATTTTTTCATTCTCCAGTGACCCCCACTCACTGCTTTATTCTACCTTGCATTTAATGATTGCTTCCTGGAGCAAATACTAGAATCCCAATCTCAGTAGATTTATAAAATTGCCAAGCTAGAAGGTATTTCATCAGCTTGGTCTTCTTTTTTCTACCCCCAAGGCCACAATAATGAATCTTTAAGTTCAGAAAATTCTCTCAGAATAAAGTTTCTCCCTGGACAATACAGGCAAATAAAGAATGCATCTTCTTGAACTGTTGAATGACCACCTAACACCAACTGTAACAGTATAAGATTCTGAGT
The DNA here is from genome assembly GCA_039720435.1 of Amazona ochrocephala. Classification (NCBI taxonomy): domain Eukaryota; kingdom Metazoa; phylum Chordata; class Aves; order Psittaciformes; family Psittacidae; genus Amazona; species Amazona ochrocephala. Next base: position 74,271,524 of record CM077879.1, read on the forward strand.
ATCCTCTCCACTGTACAGCAAATACCTACACTGGATAAAGGGATAGAAGCCATTTATCATGCAATAGCTTCCTTAGGATGAGAAAGTTGGGGCTATTCAGCCTAGAGAAGAGAAGGCTGCATGGAGACCTCATAACAGCCTTCCAATACCTGAAGGGGGCCTATAGGGATGCTGGGGAGGGACTCTTCATGAGGGACTGTAGTGAGAGGACAAGGGGTAACTGTTCAAACTTAAACAGGGGAAGTTTAGATTGGATATGAGGAGGAAATTCTTTCCTGTAAGGGTGGTGAGGCACTGGAATGGGTTTCCCAGGGAAGTTGTGAATGCTCCATCGCTGGCGGTGTTCAAGGCCAGGCTGGACATAGCCTTGGATGGCATGGTTTAGTGGGAGGTGTCCCTGCCCATGTCAGGGGGGTTGGAACTAGATGATCTTGAGGTCCTTTCCAACCCTAACTATTCTATGATTCTATGATTCTATGATTCTATCCACTAAAGGTAAATTAAGACTAAGGTGAAGTATCACAACAATTCTCAAACCAGCTCAGCTACATAATAGCTTTGGCATCTCACAGGAGGGGTCACTGAGTTGCGAATGACATCCTAAAAGCTAAATCCTGACAAATGGCGGAAAAAAAAAAAAAAAAGCTCATATTCTGTGCTCCATAAAGAACAGAAGGAAAATGAAGGATAGTCCAATACAGCCCATAAAAGGGAAAAGGAATGTGAATTAACTGAAACACTGTAGTTAAGAAAAGGGTCAAGAAATGTTCTGTGAGATGTAAAACAAATTATTTAAATCTTGTATCGTTTAGTTCTTCCATTTTGTAAAATGGGGAGTATACCTTCCTGGTTTGTTTTGTCTATTTATAATGTGAAGACTCCACAGCAAGGTCTATGGAACCTGGAACAGCTGGGCCAGACAACAGCTGCACTCTTTAAATTCTACAGTATTAATCAATGAACCTTTTCTGTTATATATTTATGATGACATGGTCTTCCAGATTAGTGCTGCTGGTAATACTATTGAACTTAGTAGCAACACATCTCAATTGTGTTGCCGTTGAGAATCAGTATAGAAAATTCCTTAGCATCAGTCTGAAGCCATGAAATCTTGCAGGATGTGCTAGTCACAAAATCAGCTTTTGGCAGTGCAACCACTGTTTGAGACAAAAAAGAGAAAACTACATAGTGCTTACTTCCCAGTGAAGGACATGACTAAAATCAGACTTACAGTGAGAAGTAAATTAACACATTATGTTATTTCCATGTATCAGAGAATGATGACTGTAAAAAATCTTTGTTTACATACTGTAATCTATTTACCTGGTATTTACAGATAAAGAAAATAGACACAGATCAGGCATAAATCAATGTAAATCACATGTTTTTATTTATCAATTGAACCTTATTTTTTGAGAATTTGTTGATAACCTATTATTTTGATAATGAAAAGCAGTAAAAAACTTCCCCAAAAGGAGTAAATTCTTTTTCTATTTACTGTGCAAATAGAGACAATCTGCATTTTCCATTTCTGATTAAATCGCTACCTGTTCCTCAATCAGGTAAATTGCTATTAGCTTCTTGCCAAGTTATTTTTGGGACTATTTTGAACAGAACTATTCTAGTTGCTATAATTAAGACTTCTAAATTTAATATTTAAATTTTATAAATGCTGGACTACAGCATCCTGAGAAGTAATAATTTTCTGTCTGATTGGAGATTTGAAGTAAGCTGTTATGTGCATTTGACACTGTTTTAATCTTGCAGCCTGTATCCCTGTTTGCTAGAACAATGTTATTAAATTCTGAAGCTGATTACATGGGTTGGTTTGTGAGTCAGCCAACCCTTCAGGCATCTAAAAATAATGTTGTTTCTTTTGCTGAGAGAGTGAGGTGGGGTGAAACACCTGTACCATGACCTAGCTGAGCTAGACCTTAGAGTGAAAGCCCAGCCTGGGCCAACCAATTCAAGAACCTCACATCAAAGCTAAAGCTCTTTTTTGGTGCCACAGGCAGGTAACAGAAAGTTCTTGGTCTCATCAGCTGAATGTTGAGCTGAGATGGATGTTAGTATCTTGTCAAGTCTATCTGTAGTTCCTGTCTTGAGGTCTGAGACTCTCTAGGCTTTGATAACAGCAGGAAATTTGAAGCAGGGAACACAAGAAATTACTAAAGCAATTGCTCAAAAATAGCAAATAACTCCATCATAGGTTATTATCTGTGGTGAGGTTATGTTTCTGAGTGGGAGAGGCCAGTGTGCTTATATAACCCGAATGACAACATTCCTAGAAAAGACACAGAACTACAAATTACTTTAAGAATGAAATATCCTGAGAGAGTTCAGTTCAAGACAGAGAATAGGCTTCTATTATCTTTCATCCCTCTGTTTAAAGGTCTTCAAAAAAAGACTTCTTTGGATGCATTATGGGACAGATGTTGCAATTTTGTTTCCTTTTTTTTTTTTTTTTTCTCTTTGGAAATCAAGTTCTGAGTCAAATGAAGAGTAGCTCAATTTAAAGAACAGTAGAAAAGTCAGTTAGAAGAAAGAACTAATCCCAATATAGCATGAAAAGAAAGTATGGCACTTCAAGAGTTTGGTTTTCAAAGCTAAAGGTCTACCCTCACCCTCTCTAATGTAAAGCAACCTAACTAACATTTGTCTGATTAAGAGTCAGTGAAGAAGGACTGCTTCTCCTGCAGTGACTGAGCTAATGCAAGACTTTAATTGCCCTCTAGAATATTCTCACTATTGATTATACGAGAACCTAGGACAACTACACTCTTAATTAGGATCCTCAATTAAGTTCTTAAAATTTGGTGGAATCAATGCCAACCAAAGGAATTATCCTCACTTTTTTTGTACAAATAGAGTGCTACATCACGTCTTTTATTTTCTGGGAGACTCATAACTGAAGGTACAGTTCTTGAACTGGAAACAAATTTTTTTTTACCACTTTCTGTGTTGTCCTGATTCAGTGACCTTTTTTGAGAGCTAGAATGGTCCCTGCAATATTATTCTTTTTTCCCTTCCTTTCTCCTGAAAGATTTACCCATATTCTGGGTCTTCTATTACTGCTGTATAAAATCCCAATTATACAGATAACAAGGCAACAGGCTAACCCCTCCATACCAAAATTAATACCACTAGGCAAGCACATCTGCAAACAGTCCCCAGTGCCACCTGCTCATGTCCTCCCCTCGCTTTCAATAAAAGAAGTGTAGTCTTTTCCTGCATTAACACCTGTCTGCTGTTTTGTAACGCCAACTGCTCATTAGTATTTGTACCGTAGCTTACCTAGAAAATGGGGATAGGAATTGAACATTAATTAGGTTCCCTACCATATATTTATAGAATTTCACAAATCTTAGTTTCATTTTGCTTTTCAGTGTCCTTTTTATTTCTTATGCTTACACTCTGAGCTTAAGACTATATCCTGCTACAATCACTGCATAATAATTCTATACATGACTAATTAAGCATCAAGCATCAATTTGAACCATAGCTCATCAATTTTTTGAGAATATTTAAAAAGAAAAGAGACTTCAGCCAACTGTTCCTTGCTTTATGAGTTTTAACCTGTCAATAAGAGAGGTTATGATATTTTCATCTTAATTATCATAACTTTAGAATTCCCTTTTCAACTCAGAATAGTAGTGCAGAATGGATCTTGTGGCTTTAATTATTCCAAACTCATGCACTACTTAAAATAATTAACAACTGTCTGTAATTATGGGGTGCATAGGGGTTTCTCTGCTTAACGCAAAATGCCCTGTTGAAAGTGAAGGTATTTCAGTGGGGGAAGGACATAAAATGTCACAGGATATGCTAAACAGAAAGCTTGGCTCTTTTAATAGAAATTAATACAATTTTCAAATTAAAGTTGTGTCTTTTTTTTTTTTTTTTTTTTTGGTCTGTCTTCCAAAACCACAGATCTATCTTAGGAACTGTAAAGAAACAAACATAGATATACATACATATCTGTTTTAACTTGAAGTATAATAATTATATTCAGTAAAATGGGTGTGGCAGGATTATTTTGCTGACAGTCTGTATTATGTGGTCTGGCTATTACTGAGAAAATAACACTCTGGGCTGTGTGAGTGGTGAGATGGTTCTGGTAATCACATTCTGTTATTTTCTGAATCAGAAATTAGAAACGTCCATAATATTTACATAAGATAACACAAAGCATTAACTGCACTAATGACATTTTCAATCTGAAAAGGAGATTATTCCAAAAGTGAACCCAAAATTGCCCTTGTTTTTATTCCCAAATAGGATATCTTTATTGCTCTAAATACAACAGTACTGGCAATAAGAATGGTCAATGAGTTTGAAGTATTTTTTCTTCACATAAAATTTTAAAATCAGTTACCAAACATTCAAATTCCCTTTAAGAAATAATTGCTGTTAGTTATAAATTATGCATAAATGGCATTATCTCTGATCTTGAAGTGTTCATGTTTTTAGTGTTCAACTTTGTCTAATATCGAGAATTCAGACCTGTATAGATTCATTTTTCCCAGCATAAGAACTTCCATTCATAGGCAAATCTGTTCATCTTTTTCAATAGTAATAGCTGTGCAACAACAGCCTATTTTGAAACACTTTTTCCTATAGAAAGGGATGTTTTTTCTCAGTTGAAAGCTTGAAGACTGCACTCTTGTGTGCACACACACATGTTCACATTCATGTACATGATCTGCATACGTATTTCTAACTCTAACAATAGATTTGAGATTTCCTCTTTCTAAGCTTTTGTTCAATAAACAGAACCTAAGTCTTTTATGGTCAGGAATCAATGATCATTTGGAACCATTCAAGCTGTACCTTTTAATCCTGATTAGCTAGACTAGCAGCACTCTCAATGAATGAAACTGTGATTGTATTAAGTAGAACCGACAAAAGTTTCATTAGAAAATTATGCACAGTGCTATGTTTTCCTACAACGCTGCTTTTTAAAACAGTAAGTCCCATATTTTTTGTCAATTGGCAGCCAGAAGCTGAAGTTCACCCCAAATATCTGTACTGGCTAAAAAAGCATTTTATTATAAAGATGATACTGCCATCTATTGGGTGGCATTACTATACAAAAGAATAATGTCCTTTCTCTGGATTCAACAAGAAAAAATAAATTATGTGATTCACCTTATTTCCTGTTGAGTTTTATTAGCAAGTAGGTTATGACAACCTTTATTTAGCATATAGCATATGTCTTTTGCAAAGACCTTGGTCCCCTCTTTGCTACCATCACTCTATTACATGGAGAGACACATTTTGTCATAGTGATGAACTTAAATTTAATGATGTGCCACTGGAAAAACAGCAAAATAAAAATCCAAGAATCCCACCAAAACCATCCTCTACTGCTGCCTCTCATCTGAGAAAGGTTTTATAGAGATATTTTCATGCAGTGTCAGTGAGTGGAGCTACATCACTCACTGTGTTGGAATAAAAGACCTAATTTCCATGTAAGTGGCAATCTTTTGCAATACAAAGAGATTCCTGTGATATACTATTTCACAGACTTATTTTTTTTTTAAGTAAACTAGTGAAGCTTCAAAGAAATATTTTGCCTGTTTAATTTTATTTTCTTATAAAATTTTAATTTAAGCTCTAATTCCTTTTGCGACATCTCTGCAGTCACTCTCTATATCTTGGCACATGAAATGTGCATTTTTATGGAGAATACATGTGTCAAAAGTATAAGCACTGAAAATCGATATATAAGCTTTGGTAGTTGTAGTTCAGTCCTTTACTTAGTGGGATCTCATGGAAGTAACTGCATACTGCAAAATAAATGAAGTAAGTTGGAGAAATGTCCCCCTCTGCTCTGTCAATTCGGGCAGTGCAGACAACTTGAAAGCATTGCTCTGATACAGAAAACGGGCACACATATAATAATGGCACTAGAAAACAATAGCAAAAGAATGACAAAACTCCTGCTTTGACTTCATGTATTGCCATATCTTTATGACACTCTGACTAATCTGGGTTCTCTTGTTTCTCTTTCTTAGCTTTCGGAAGAGCAAGAAATAATTTTACCTGTTGTGGCCCAGGAGATTAGCTGGCTAGAGTAAATACCACATACATATTTCTGTTTTTGTCGATGCATAGAGCACTGATAATTGGCTTAACTTTTTATTTCTAAAATGGACTTGAAAGGCCAGCAGTTGAAATTAGGAGGAAGAGAATTCCTCTCTGCTTTTAAACAGAACATACGTGACTCAGAGGATTGAAGCAACAGCAAGCTGGAACCTCACAATGCTAATTGTACCGGCACTGCAGTGAGCAGAATTTGCCTTTGCAACCTCTTTGATTTTTTATTACTGAAGTTAAACCCAGACAAGTTTAGCTAACTGTGTGCTAAGGCCAAGAGGAGCTATCACAGAAAGTACAAGATTCTATTCTGCCATGCTTGGAAAAAAAACATTTCTTCAGGCTAGTGTTCTCCTAGGTAAGTATGAATGCCTTCAATTACTATTAACGGCATAGAAAGGAGAGCTAATAAGTATTAGACTAGAACTCAGAAGATGTTGCATCTAATTATACTTCTGTTACCGGATTTCAACATGACCTTGAGCCAGACACACAAAAAATCTATCTATGCTTCAGGCTACCACTAGTAAATGAAGATAATGATATATTTGCCCCTTATAATATTGTTGAGGTTAAACTCGGGTTACTCTAATATTAACATTTGTGTTCCAGTATTGAAATGATAAAAGCCATTGAAGGTCTATTGCAGTAAGATTAGAAGGGAGTTTGACTTTCTTTTTTGTATGCTTACCTTTACCTTAGCACATCATTTAAAGAAAAAAGGGGATTCATCTGGAAACAGGCTTCACTAAAGAGCAGCAGGAAGATTTGTGTGTGGCAAAGCACCTGTACAAAAAGAACATGCAGTAAAAGGGGAAGAAAGCTACACTCCTGTTTCTGTGGAAGATGGTAGAACCTACCTACAGAAGGGCTGACAATGTGAACTCGGTGTACTGTAACAACAAGAATCTCGCCATTATTGAAGGGGAAACGTTGATGGCATTAGTATGAAATTACAATCTCTGCCAGCTCCACTGGCAAAGGGATATGGAAAAGTGGCACCAGTATAATATCAAAGCTGTGTTGTGGGGTTTTATTTTGACAGACAATAAGTGAATTTAAAGAAAATGCAGTTAAGATTTACTTTAATACTAATTTAAAGCCACAATAAAATTTGACTTATACTGCACCATGCTTCCAATGCTGTCCCAACTAGCTGTCCTTTTTAAACAGATAGATGGATGTTTTCCATAAGAATTCTGGTCACTTTCTGCAGTATCTATGGATTAGTAATACTGTGCATTCTCTTGACAGGAGTTGACCAAGTTCTTGCTTTAATAAGCTCTTGGTTTCACGGAATCTTTTCTCCATCTTAATCCTAATTTGACTAAGTATCTACTGGTCACACAGGAAATATAGCAGCAGGATATGTTAAAAAGGAAAGAAAATCCATTATTTTACTTTCTCCAGTCTGGTTATCTATCTAAACAAATGCCAACTGTCTGACAGAAATGGGATGTTCCTCTAGCAGCAATAAGAATCGCAAAGAAGAGGTCTAACATTTTCCTCTCTTTAAAACCAAGAGCTGCAAACACAAGGAGCAGTGTATGCTGAGATTGCCACTTAACTGCTGTAGAACATGCTACTTGCAACATAATGTTGTCTACCAAAGCAAATTCTAGCTTTAAAACTCATTTTTTGAATGCTTGGTTTAGTGCTGTACAGGCTCTATAGTAGTCCAGATTGAGGATAAGGTTACAGGTATCTGTTCAGTCTCATTCTGCAGCAATTCAATCTGGTGATGAGTATCAAGTAATTTTGAAACACATTTTACTCTATGACTCCTGGACTGGAAATCCTGTTTCTATTTGTACTGGAATGTGTCCATTAATATAACACATTCAATTAGCAATATTAGAAATATAATAAATTCCTTCCTCATTAAGCTGGAATCACACTTCATTCTCCAGGGGAACTGAACGACAACTTGCCAATGTAATGAAAAACAGTTCTTTTTGTCTTTGACCTAAGTGGGGCACATGAAGAAACAGCACATGTGAGAGTGACGAGCCAGAAGAATTCAGTATTGGACTGCTACATTGAGTGTAGTTATCAAGACAAGGAGAAGATTAACTTCTGGTTGCATAGCAGCTAAGTAGAATACTGAAAAATTTCAGTGTGTGTGCCCACAAAATGCCTTCTCTGAGTCATATAGTTACCCTGTGGTTCAGGGAATTAATTAAAATCACGCTTTTCCTCTAGTGATGTCCTGGTCTCCTAATGGTAGACTATTGTGGCCTGAATGAAGTCACACCACCCTTGAGTGCTGCCATACCAGACATGCTAGAAATTCAGCATGGACTGGAGTCAAAGGCAGCGAAGTGGTATGCCATGATTGATATTGCCAAAGCATTTTTCTCAATTCCTTTGGTAGTGTAGTGCAGGCCACAGTTTGCTTTTACTTAAAGGGGTGTCTAGTACACTTGGAACCGACTGCCCCAGGGGTGGAAACACAGCACTACCATCTGCCATGGACTGATCCGGACTGCACTATAACAGGGGCAAGCTCCAGAACACCTTCAGTACATTGATGACATTATTGTGTGGGGTGATACAATGGAAGAAGTCTCTGAGAAAGGGAGGAAAATAATCCAAATCCTGCCGAAAGCCAGTTTTGCCATAAAATGGAGTAAGGTCAAGGGACCTGCACAGGAGATTCAATTTTTGGGAATAAAATGGCAAGATGGACGTCGCCAGATCCCCACAGATGTGATCAACAAGATAACAGCAATGTCGCCACCAACTAACAAGAAAGAAACACAAGCTTTCTTGGGTGTTGTAGGGTTCTTGAGGATGCACATCCCGAATTGCAGTTTGATTGTAAGCCATCTCTATCATGTAACCAGGAAGAAAAATGATTTTAAATGGGGCCCTGAGCAACAACAAGACTTTGAGCAAATTACACGAGAGATAGTTCATGCAGTAGCTCTCAGACCAGTCCAGACTGGGACAAATGTAAAAAATGAACTGTACAACACACCCTGGAGAATGTTTCTACCTGGAGCCTCTGGCAGAAAGCTCCAGGGGAGACTCGAGGTCGACCCCTCAGCTTTTGGAGTCGGAGATACAGAGGATCTGAGGCCAGCTATACCCCAACTGAAAAAGAGATACTGGCAGCCTATGAAGGGGTTCGAGCTGCTTTGGAAGTGGCTGGCACTGAAGCACAGCTCCTCCTAGCAACCCGGTTGCCTGTGCTGGGCTGGATATTCAAAGGCTAGGTCTCCTCTACACATCATGCAACTGATGCTACATGGAGTAAGTGGGCTGCACTAATTACACAATGAGCTCGAATAGGAAATCCCAGTCATCCAGGAATTCTAGAAGTCATCATGGACTGGCCAGAGGGCAAAGATTTTGGAATGTCACCAGAGGAGGAGGAGGGGATGCGTGCTGAAGAGGCCCCACCATATAATGAACTGTCAGAAAGTGAAAAGCTATATGCCTTGTTTACTGATGGGTCCTGCTGTATTGTGGGAAAGCATTGTAGACAGAAGGCAGCCGTATGGTGTCCTTGACAACAAGTTGCAGAAACTTCTGAAGGAGAGGGTGAATCAGTTTGCTGAGGTGAAAGCCATTCAGCTGGCCTTGGACATTGCCGAATGGGAAAAGCGGCCATCAGGGCAGAGATGCAACATACAGATGGGCTCGTGATCGAGGGGTGGACTTAACAATGGACAGTATTGCCCAGGTTATTCATGACTGTGAAACATGTGTTGCAATTAAGCAAGCTAAATGGTTAAAGCCTCTTTGGTATGGAGGACAATGGCTGAAGTACAAATATGGGGAGGCCTGGCAGATTGATTATATCACAGTCCCACCAACCTGCCAAGGCAAGCACCATGTGCTTATCATGGTGGAAGCAATCACCTGATGGCAGGAAACATACTCTCTGCCCCATGCCGCTGCCTGGAACACTATCCTAGGCCTTGAAAAACAGATTTTGTGGCTACATGGCATCCCAGAGAATTGAGTCAGGCAATGGGACTCATTTCTAGAACAACATTATAGAACTTTGGGGCAAACAGCATGGCATTGAGTGGGTATATCACATCCCCTACCATGCACCAGCCTCTGGGAAAATCAAAGGGCTGTTAAAAACTACACTGAGGGCAATGGGGGTGGGACTTTCAAACATTGGGATACACATTTACCAAAAGCCGCCTGGTTGGTCATCATCAGAGGATCTGCCAACAGAGCTGGCCCAGCCCAGTCAGAACTTCTACATACCATAGAAGGGGACAAAGTTCCTGTGGTGCACATAAAGAATTTTCTAGGGAAGACAGTCTGGGTTACTCCTGCTTCAGGTAAAGGCAAACCCACTTGTGGGATTGCTTTTCCTCAGGGACCCGGATATACTTGGTGGGTAATGCAGAAAGATGGGGAAGTCTGATGTATACCTCAAGGGGATTTGATTTTAGGGGAAAACAGCCAATGAACTCAATTGTGTGCTATTGCCTGTTATGTAGCACTTTATAGCCCACCAACTAGACATCTTCAGGTCACCAGCGACTGGCCATGACTTCCCTCTGACCATCATCCCAACAAACAATAAACTTTGATGAAACCAGATGAGTTCTGCAGTAAAGGAATGATCAGCATCAGCAGGCAATGATCCAACACTGCACACAGACTCTCCTGCTCTAAAAGACTGTTAGAAGAGATGGAGCCTGACATCATGGACCGGGTGGACTCAGCAGCTTTATAGGGATTGGTCCATGCACTAAGGAATGATCTCTCTCTCTCTCTCTCTCTCTGTGGATGTATATATATGAGATAAGAGTGACGGTACATTGAAAATGTGGGATCTGAGCATGACGTGAATGGTATGGAGTAAGGGGTGGATACTGTTCTGGGTTCAGCAGTAGCAGTCATTTTTTTTTCCTTCTTAGTAGTTGCTGCAGTGCTGTGTTTTTGACTTTCAGCCGGGGAACAGCGCTGATAACACCAATGTTTTCAGTTACTGCTCAGCAATGTTTAGTCTGATCAAGGACTTTCAGAGTCTCATGCTCTGCCAGGGAGGAGGGGAAGCCGGGAGGAAGCAGAGATAGGACATGTGACCCAAACTAACAAAAGAGGTATTCCATACCACAGCAGGTCGTGCCTAGTATATAAACTGGTGGCAGTTACCCGGAAGGGTTGGATCACTGCTTGGGTCAGGCTTGATATCAGTCAGTGGGTGGTGAGCGGTTGTATTCTCTTCCCTTGATATTTCCCTTATCATTATTATTATTGGTGGTAGCAATAGTGGTTTGTGTTATACCTTAGTTACTGGACTGTTCTTATCTCAACACGTGGTAGTTACATTCTTCTGATTCTCCTCCCCATCCCTCCAGGAGCGGCGGAGAAGAAAGGGGGAGAGTGAAAGAGAGGCTGCATGGATGACTGAGCTTAAACTAAGACAAGTGGCTACTTCATATTCCTCCTTTTATGGCACCCCACTTCAAAGATATGAGGTCTGGCTTCCTAAAGGTCTGAAGGCCAATAGGTAGAACCAAGTAAAAAATATTTGTATCTTGAATACACGAAAGAAAACTTAAAATACTGACTTTGCCAAAATGGCATGAGACAAGCTCAGTAGCCAGTTATTTCAGATCTGAGGACCTAACATCAGCTACTTCCACTCTTGGAGAAGCAGGCAACTTCTGAGCAAAAGAGAATATGAAGAGAGAATACTCCCGCACAGCAAAAACCTTATTTACCGTAACTCATATGTGTCTGTTTGGATAAGCAACAAAACCCCTGAGTCCATGTAAAGCCTAAGTCATCCTTTGGTATATACCACAGGGTGGAATGGGGCATTTATAATTGGGAAAAGGTTATGTGCTCAGCAGCTGGACTATGACCAGATGTAGAAGGAGGATATATTGACTGTTTATATTGCATTTTGTACTCAAACAACTGTTGTCTGTCCTTACAACAGATAACACAAGAGACCTAACTGTCCAGAAAATCAGATGTGGCTGAAAGGTCATCAGCAAGACTTCGCATACCTAAAAATTCAGATCATGTGTGTCTCAGGTCAGATATTTAAACTAGTGGAAACCTCCTACTCCATGCCCAAATCACTCTGAGATTCAAACCATCATTTCAGAATAAGAAAAGCAATGTAAAAATTAATAGGTATGGACTGTGCACAGTAGTGGAAGTCAGGAAAACTCACAGCTGAATATGATTTAGGATCTTTTTCATTCAGGGTAATGAACAGTAACCATCCTGTGATCTTTACATGACTCAATGCATTAGACAATGTAACAAACTTGTAGGAGCAATTACCCAGATACAATGTAATTGAAGAGCTTAGACAGCAGGGATGGTGAAGCTAGAGATCAACCTTAACTTTTCATTTTGCTGATCCCTATCTTTCAGTGGTTGCATGTATTCATTTAACAGAAAGTTTGCAGGTAATTTTGAGAAAAGAGAGGGAAGTGTTTTGGTAATTCACACCCACATAGATGCATTCATGACACTTTTGCTTACCTCATCTTCTTAGTGTGTACCTCTCCATTTCCCCCAATTTCTTCTGTCTCTTTGTTGCCTGTATTTCTGCAAGCTCCTCCTTTTCTTTCCAGGCTTCTTAACTTTTCACTCTGAGTAATCTCTATGGAAGACAAGCAAAACAAAAATTTAATAGCTTTTAAAATAAACGAACCAAACAACAAGAACCTTACCCCCCCCCAACATCCCCCCCACCCTCCCCACCCCCCCACCCCCCCCGAAAAAACAAGTAAAACAGAGATTGAGAGACTTTATCTAATGGTACCAGCTCTTTCTATCTACTTTTTATTTCCGTCTTTAAATTATTAGTATGGATGGAAGGAGGCAGTTTAAAATACAGAGTTCCAGATAGAAAGCTTTTTTCTTCATTTTGTAGCAACCCCTAAGAGAAACAATAATCAAAAAGATAGAGATTCTGTTCTATAAAGTCTCTAAAGTTCAATTTACAAAAAAATTTTTTCAGTTACATAGTATGGCCTCCTCCAGAGAAAGCAGAAACAAGACGAGGCAGATCCTAGTTTGCAATGTCACTGAAAATAGGAATTATTTTGTAACTTCTATGTTTCCTGGAGCTAATCCAAATGTCTCTGACTCTCATTTTCATTTTAAATGTGCACTGAATTAGTCCCCTTTCTCCTTTTCCCTCCCTTGACAAGCGTTAATTATTTGTATGGCACACATTCCTGAAGGACACACATTCTTTCACAGATGAAGGGAGACAAACCTTTCAAGCTGGGGTGAAAAGAGGAAAACATTTGTTATTAGCCCCAAAAGTCAACATTTTACAGGCCAAAGTTAGTGCAACCATGGCTACAATAAGCAGAGATCATGGCAAAAGGGAGCAGAGGACAGCAACCAGTCAACATTCTCAACTCCACCTACCCGGCAGCTGTTCTGGAGACCCATTATAAAAATTTTATAGCCATTCCTGTAGATGTCAAATGTTATTTTAGAAACATAAATATCTTTATTAAAGGAGAAGCACATCCATAAACTTTGCAAGATTTTCAGTCATATTTTTGTCAGATCAGTTTGATGTCACTTCAGAAAATTCACTAATTCCACTGAATACTGTAGATATCTCCATACCTTAAGCTGTATTTATACTTTACAGAGCCAGCTTGAGACAGTAGAATTAACCCATATAAGGCAAGTATGAAACCATGAGAAAGAGGAAATAATATTAGTCTTGAAATATAAATAACAATTGAAATTATTAATTTAATTGAAATATAAATAACAATTGAAATTATTAATTTAATTTTAGGTTAAAATGAAATAGGATTTTTCCTGTGTGGTTCTGGTGTTGGCACCAAAGGTATTGGTTCTAATAACAAAGAGAAGGGAGGTGGTAACTTGTGACTGGGTTGCAAGATACCCAGAACTTGGTTTATATTGGAGTCAGCGTGGATTAGTGAATTCAAGCAAACAACTAATCCTTCACATTTTACAGGCTAAATCCTGAAAATGTTGAGGACTTGTAACTTTTGGGAATTTCAGATACCCAGACTGTTCCTGGCTTGCTCTTCTCCTTTGGGTCCTATATAGTTTCATCCTGGGTGTCCATAATTCCAGGGAAAGCAACCACTTGCCAATGCTCAGGAGCTGTACTGAGGCTCCCAGTAGCTGATCTTACAGTAAAAGCAACATTTACAGAGAGCATATGCATGACTACATAGCATTTTGAAAGTTCCATGAAGTTTTATACTCAGTGCTTTAGGTGTTACTGCAAAAGTAACGTTCACTGAATGAGCAGAACCTGCATGGTAAATAACCAAGTATTTGCTATTTAGCTTACTTTTAGATTCAATCAATTTTTCAACATCAGCTCACTAGAATAATGCTGTATGGCCTACCTTAAATGAGGCAGTGGATAGCTGTGCAGTTATAAGAATCTATAGATTTCTGTATTTGAACCACAGCAACAACTCTTCATGTTCACTCCAATAACATTCAATTAGCTCTAATGAGTGTAAGTCTTAATGCTTAACCCAGTGCCTCTCTGAGGACATGCTTGCAAGAAGGTATAGCTACTAGCTGGTAAAATGTAACACCATCTGATTAGGACAAATTATTTTCTAAACATAACTGCCATAAAAAGCTAAAATGAAAGGTAAAGTGACAGAACAACTGCTGCTAAATTCTATTTTCAGCATTGTAATTGGGATAATATACCATAATTTATTTTAATGAGTTACAATTAAGAAATGGCTTCTAGAGTTGCATATAATTTCTTTCAATTATTAGTTATTAGTTGTTCATGCATAAATGTGTTATAATATTGGCTTATAAGAGCTCTAGTAGGTGATTAAAGCCTTCCATTATATTAATTTCTCGTTTGTAGAGTTGTACATTGCAGGGACAATTCAAGCACAAGGCATTTATAAGAAAGAGATCAGTGACACTCAAGATAAATATTTCTTAAGTATTACAAAAAAATATGTAAAGCAATGAGAAATGTGTCAGAGAAAATCCTGATATCGTTAACACTGAATTTTGTTTTATCTAACTGCAGCTACAGTCTAATGGCCCCTGTCTTAATGAAATATTTAAGTTAACCTGGTTGCTGAGTGACTTATTATACTACATATTCTTACACTTTATTAGGATAAAGAAATATTATCATGGGAGGCTATGCTAACAAGCCTAGACATTGCCTGTATTGCTAAAGAATGGGTTAGCATCTCAGAGGAGTGTAAAGACCTAGAGAAACTGGCACCTCTTTAACTGAAAAGGCATTTTACTTATCTTCTGGAAAGCAGTCTATTTTGTGGTAAGAAGAATGGTTTATAACAACAGGCACTCTGCTATCAGTCATTCTCATATAACACAATATTTATTGTGCTTGCTCTTATCCAAGCTAGGGGGGGGAAAAAAGCAACCCAGAAACAAATGCTGAACAATTCTCTTCAGAAGGCAAACAGTAACCTGATCTCAACATACTGCATCTTAACCTCACCAATAGGAATCTCATGGGAATCAATGCCTATTCTTCCAGATACATCCGTGGAAATGTTCATAATCAGGATACAATAGGAGACATTGGTATAAAGATTTTTTTATTTGTTTTTTTTTACTTGCAGTATTCTGTCAGATTATATTTATGCTCTTTTGGCCTCCATAAATCCACAAACTTAAGAATAATGAACAGACCTTTGAAGATATTTTTTTTTGTAGTTCCAACATATGCCATTAAAAATAGGTTAAACTGCTTCAAGAATTATGTGTACTTCTAACCACTATGAATACGCTGCTTCTGTTATATTTTAAGACATATCTCTTATTCCAGATACATTTAGCCATCACAACAATAACATCTTGCTATAATTAATAATTATTTACTGCAATCTTCTTTCAGGTGATTAAACAAATCTCCATGATTTACAAACCCTTCTTAATTACAAACAGTCTTTGTGGCAGTTGGATAATAAATATATGTCATAATATATGTCTGAAATTTCAGTGTCCTGTTGCCCTGAATTTCAGTAGGAACTGGCAACTTTGCTCCTTTAAGTGACACAGAAAGGCTTGGTACTTGGATCATTTTTAACTATCAATCAGATGAATTTAACATAAAATAAAAACCTAATTTATTTTACTGTTTCTAAACAAATTAAGTTTTGTCTGGAAAAGACTGCTGTGATCAGTGTGAAGATTTCATGCATATTATTTCTCAGGATGTCGACGATGGGTTTCTGTGAGGATTCATTACTTGTTTTTCCTTTGCAATGAAGTAAAGCCTATTTCGTACAGACGCAAGGTTGACTAAATCCTTCTCAGATGGCAGCACAGAGTACATTGAGGAACACAGCACAAGAAGTATTACAGTCTGCATAATAAATTTATTGAAGCCTTTATGTTTCTGTACATTCAAAATCTTTTCTTTTCCTGCTGAAGATTATATTTATCCTGAAACATTACCCTTCGAGTGCTAAAATGACAAGTGCTGATGAAGGTAAAGCTGATCAGCCCCAAGACTCCCACTGCTGAACATTATAAAGTTTCTCTTGTTCAAACAGTTAATTATCCAAATATGAAGGATATCAGGAGGGGACCTGCTGAGCTTTACAGCTGACTTCCAGGGAATTATCCATAATAGAGCTAAGAAAGTTATGACAGACCCAACATACAGGGAACTCTGCTTACCTCTCCTGAGGATTTGTGCAGGACCTTATAATGAAACAGAGCTAGGACTTTCCTCAGAATCAAAGGAAAGCTACGTTTTGAGAAGGAAAAGCAGTCCAATCAATCTCATGGTGTTTTATCACATAAACCCAGAGAGGATTCCCCAGAGTCACACATGTTTAATTGCCTGCTGTAAAGATGACTGGCATTGCTCTGGTGCTTGGGACTACTTTCACAAACGTAGGTTCTTAAAATTACTATCATGCCTTGTCCACAGCTGGAAATATAGTCCCTGGTGCCTTTATGCATGTTTTTTGAGAAGCCATATGATCTCTTTATAACAAGCACTGACAATGGGTGTTTAAGTGACTGCAATTTTGGGTTTTTTAAGCTGTTACAATCAACATTTTGTGATTGTAACCTGGGACATACAATTCCACCAAAAAAAAAAAAAAAAAAGTCAGGGTGAGAAAGTCTCTATGGCTGCTTAAGAGTGCAATAGAATGAACACTATTGGATAAAACGTGGAAATCTGCTAGAATCAGCTGCTAGAATACTCAGACCTTTGATAAATCTGCACAGGACTGGCTGATACTGCAGCAGCTAAAGCTCTATGACTCTTTATTTCCTGATCACCGTCACTTGGTCTAAATGAACATATATTAACTCCAGCTTTTTCTTATCCTCCCAAAAACTGTAATTTGTGTTCACAGCACAGTGCTGCACTAGTCCAATAGTAGCTAGCTCAGTGACTTGAAGCACAATAGTTGTCTCAACACATTCTGCTTAGCAAGGCTAATATGCTTTTCTATTCTTTACTATTTCCCATAATCACTTTCCTGTATAGCTGCATAGTATTGTATTTGCCTGCATGGGCGTGCCTTGGCTGGAGAAAAGAGCATAGACTAGTGATTAAACCTTCACAGAGAGAGCTAAAAGCACTGAGGAAGGTACTACTAGGAGTTAACACCTGAAAACACAGTCAGTTTATCCAAAGTAAATAGTTAATTTCCCATGACATACAGTAGGAAATAACAGCACTATCATATCTTGCACCAAAGTTCACCATTATAATTATATAAGCCTTTTTTGAGAGGCCTATCACCATAACATCTCGATGTTATCAATTAATAATTTCTAGACATTAATAAGTTTTCCAGACATTAAGTATATCTCCCTTTGAAATATTACTTAACTTTGCAGTATAAGTTCTAAGCAGGTGCGACTAACAGCTTCTGTAAAATAATGTGCAGCAGAACAAGCAATTTTGGGTGTGATAATATCAGTGAAAGTTATGCCCTGCACTTATTACCATAAAGTTGTAAGTGGGATGGTATAATAAAAGACTAGTAATGAAAAACACATTTCCATAATTGAGATAATCCATATTCTGTAGTGCCACAGATTAATTTACAAAATTAATTTCATGTGATAAATGGTTACAAAATAGTAATGGACTAACCAAAGCCAGAATCACTGAAAATTTTCTCCGATACAAGCATTCAATTTATTATTTTTCTTCCTTTTTTCTGTCCATTCTTTTTTGCAGCTTGGAGAATGAAAACTATATATATTTTTCTACCAAATTCTTCATCAGTAAGATTGGGAAAAAAACATTATTATCCTGGCTACAAAGCTAATGTGGTTATACTACTATCAGCACAGTTGCATGTATTGTTTTGGGAACACTTGGCTCATGAGCCTTGACTCATTTCAAGATTCAATAGCCTAAGCGCTGATGGGATTGCCTATGAAAGCTTTATGCCAAATCTTAATTTTGGTTAGTTTTTCCCTCTTCCAGTCATTCTTTTGTGTACTTCTGCTTATATTGGGAAAAAATTCAAGCCTCGTTATGACCATATTCCCCCCGATTAGAGAGAGTTCTCTCTATAACATTTCTAGAAAAGGACAGTCTCGGAATCACAGCACTGAAATGCATCATAAATTTGCAGTATTCAGCAAAACCTGCAGGCCTTAACTGCAAACAGTACCACAGTATTATATAAACATATGCTCACATCTATTTTTGAAATTAATTTAGTAAAATAGTAAAACATGAATATGATAGTGACACATCAAAGTGCATACATAAGAGTTTCACTCAACTCTCTGTGTTTCTGAGACAGTTTAATCTGATTGAAAACTGTGCCTCTAACTCTGACTAAGAGATTCACTCACCTAATGCCATGGCTACTGCTCCCATATTTGTGGTCTCACCACAGATCAATGAAGAGAAAGATCTGGAGATGTATGTCTCTAGCCAAGATGTCACTAGTTGAGTATACCTCTAGCTATCACCAAGCATTTGATCTTCCCAAACAATTGGCCTAATGTATTTATCTTATTTTCATAAATTAATTTATAGAGAGCAAGTCTAGGTCCTTCAACCCAGAGGAACAACCTCAGCTTGACTGTCTGCAGATTCTTCTTATGGAAAGGCACTTAAGCGTAATTGCAACAGCACGGCAATGGTTTTAAAGCAGTGACTTTTCACAGAATAATTCCCCTCATGCTCATGGTTATATTCTTACAGGAATCCTTTTATTGCTTTTCTTACAGCAGTCTCTTCAAGGCTTCAGTCTGTGGTTCTACTTATACTTGAATACTCTCTAGCTCCTTATCTAGATGCTGTAATAATTCCACTTCCTCTTTTATGCATCTTTTTGCTATTATGAAGCATTTCATACACAGAATTTGCATGTGTCCTGGGTTCAGCAGTAGCAGTCATTTTTCTCCTTAGTAGCTGGTACAGCGCTGTGTTTTTGACTTTCAGCCTGGGAACAGCCCTGATAACACTGATGTTTTCAGTTAGTGCTTAGAATGTTTGGTCTGATCAAGGACTTTCTGAGCCTCATGCTCTGCCAGGGAGGAGGGGAAGCTGGGAAGAAGCAGAAACAGGACGCCTGACGCAAACTGACCAAAGAGGTATTCCATACCACAGCATTTCAAGCGCAGGATGTAAAAACTAAGGGCAGTTACCTGGAAGGGTTAGGGTTCACTGTGGGGTTGGGCTTGGTATCAGGTTGTGAGCAGTTGTGTTCCCTTTGCTTGTATTTCCCTTGTCATTATTATTATTATTGATGGCAACATTAGTGGTTTGTGTCATACCTTAGTTACCGGACTGTTCTTATCTCAACCTGTGGGAGATACATTCTTTCGATTCTCCTCTCCAACCCTCCGGGAGCTGGGGGGAAGAAAGAAGGGGGAGTGAGTCAGCAAACTGCGTGAGTTATGGCTTAAACCACAACAGCAAATAACACCACTGAAGTATTAGCTACATCACTGTAATAGTTGTTGATGAAAGTCAATACTTGCTGGATGGTACTGCCTACTTCATGGATCATGGAGAATTTTGCAATTCAATTGAAACTGTGGGATCACATTTTAAGAAAAAAGAAAGTAAACTTTCTGGAGGAAAAATAAAAACCACACCAACACTGAGTTTTATAATAAATAATCCAGGGTGATTCATTACCCAAACTACTCAAGAAATGCAAGATGTTTTTAAGATTTTATTTTACAAGCTCTGGGCAAAGATTTTAAGGGTAGGCACCTTTTCACTAGACATAGAATCATAGAATCATAGAAACATAGAATAGTTAGGGTTGGAAAGGACCTTATGATAATCTAGTTCCAAACCCTCTGACATGGGCAGGAACACCACCCACTAAACCATGCCATCCAAGGCTATGTCCAACCCTGCCTTGAATGCCGCCAAGGATGAAGCATTCACAACTTCCCTGGGAAACCCATTCCAGTGCCTCACCACCCTTACAGTAAAGAATTTCTTCCTCATATCCAATCTAAACTTTTCTGTCTAAGTTTGAACCTGTTACCTCTTGTCCTCTCACTACAGTCCCTAATGAAGAGTCCCTCCCCAGCATCCCTAAAGTCCCCCTTCAGATATTGGAAGGTTGCTATGAGGTCTCCACGCAGCCTTCTCTTCTGCAGGCTGAACAGCCCCAACTTTCTCAGCCTATCTTCATAAGGGAGATGCTCCAGTCCCCTGATCATCCTCTTGGCCCTCCTGTGGAGTTGTTCCAACAGTTCCATGTCCTTTTTATGTTGAGGACACCAGAACTGCACACAATACTCCAAGTGAGGTCTCACGAGAGCAGAGTAGAGGGGCAGGATCACCTCCCTCAACCTGCTGGTCACGCTCTTTTTGATGCAGCCCAGGATACGGTTGGCTTTCTGGGCTGCTAGCACGCACTGCCGGCTCATGTTCATTTTTTCATCCACCAACACCCCCAAGTCCTTCTCCGCAGGGCTGCTCTGAATATCTTCTCTGCCCAACCTGTAGCTGTGCCTGGGATTGCTTTGACCCAGGTGGAGGACCTTGCACTTGGCATGGTTAAACTTCATCAGGTTGGCGTCAGCCCATCTCACAAGCGTGTCAAGGTCCCTCTGGATGGCATTCCTTCCCTCCAAGGTATCAACCGAACCACACAGCTTGGTGTCATCAGCAAACTTGCTGAGGGCGCACTCAATCCCACTGTCCATGTCACCAACAAAGGTATTGAACAAGAGCGGTCCCAACACCGATCCCTGAGGGACACCACTCGTTACTGGTTTCCAGCTGGATATTGAGCCATTGACCACAATTCTTTGCATGCAACCATCCAGCCAGTTCTTTATCCACCGAGCAGTCCACCCAACAGATTGATGTCTCCAACTTAGAGAGAAGGATGTCACGTGAGACAGTGTCAAACGCTTTGCACAAGTCCAGGTAGATGACATCAACTGCTCTACCCCTGTCCATCAGTTCTGTAGCCCCATCATAGAAGGCCACCAGATTGGTCAGGCAGGATTTTCCCTTAGTGAAGCCATGCTGGCTGTCCCCAAGCACCTTGTTGATTTTCATGTGCCCCAGCATACCTTTCAGGAGAATCCAATCCAAGATTTTGCCAGGCACAGAGGTGAGACTAAGATGTTCCTAATTCTATTAAGAGTATCTTGGCTGTTTGGCAGTGTCTAATTGTAATTGATATCTCTTTAAAATTCAGTATACCATAAAAAAATATTGTTAGTTGTTTGTTCCCTGAGGTGTATACCTGAACTACTTCTCCCCAATAGCTTTTTATTTAGAATTGACTTTTCAAACTCTGTAGAGTTTTAATGTACACATATCTTGAGAGATATGTACGTTAAATTCTTTAGATATGTAATACATTATTGTCAAACATGGGATCTGAAATTGATGTCATTTACAAATATTACCTCCGCTGCCACTGTAGGTTAAGACGCCAAAGTCCCAGGTTCAGCCATTATGAAATAAGAACAGGGGTCACAGCAGGAAGCTGTCCATGGAACAATCACACTCTACTGTTACCACCTTGTTAACAAAAACTTGCAGTTGCCTTAAACGTAAAGAAAGGACATGCTTTAAGTATTTGGAAGATAAAGACACAGCTAAAAATGGTAGCATACTCGCATTCCGTTTCATGTTCTTAACAGCAGTGTCTTGCCATCTCACTTTTAATCATTAAAATTAGAGGATTAATTGATTTTTCCCTTCAACGGTGGAGTTAAAAACCAAAACCAAACTATCTCACTCCAAAAAAAATAATAAAAGAAAAAGCTGGGGATGGGATAAGGCAGGGATGCTGGGACAACTGGTTTTAATAAAATGCTATATGTTTATTGTTTCCTAAACATAAGCCATAGCCAGGAAAAATGCATGTTATATAAAACATTCATATTGTTTGAAAGTTGATTTTCATTACAAACAGCTCGTTAGAAGGATAAAGCTGCTTTCACAGAATTTCCTGAACCTCTGAAAATGAATCCTCAGTATTTTTATTCAATAGCCCCGTGATCCAAGTATTCATTCACTCAAAGCATGAGGCCATGGAGTTCAATTCCTTCATCCACATTAGTGAAATACGGCCCAATTTTCCAGTGGTTTAGGAAAGTACTTTAACCACTGAGCTATTGGTTATATGCAGATTGAAACACTGGGAAGTATTGCCTAAAAAAATGGGAAGAAGAATGTCTTTGCATGGTAGAAGTGTTTTGTACTAAAAGAAAAACAAAACTTTGACTCTACTACCTGCAGTCTGGCAGATTGCACATTCCTGAGCAGTAGCTATTACTAAGACCAGTGAAAGATACCAAAGCTACTAAGGTAAAGAAAGAGATCTCAGCAAACACTGTTTTTAATTTAGCCAAGCCTTGACAAACATCAGCCTTATCTGTGAGGAAGATGGATTATCATGTGATGACAAATATTTTTAAGAGAACACCCCCCCCCCTTGACTTCAGTGATATGCTTGGCCTGCTACTTTCACTCTTTTTAACCTGTTTATTTCATTTAACTCAAGAGGGTTGCAGTGTTGTTTCTGAGACAATAAAATTAATCCTATTCTAGCAGGAATGCCTGCAAAGTAATTAGTGGTTTCACTGAATGCCTCTTTTTGCTCCTGTTTTTCTAGAAGCATAATTCTTTATTGTAATCTGTCCCCTTTGAACCGAAACATCTTGTTTTCAAACATCAGTGTAAGCAAACAAGGTCTTCTGAAGCAACAGGGTTTTCATGAAAAAGGATTGTATGGCTGGTATATTTCCCAAGAGACCACACAAATTATTTCTAAAATACATTCAATATCCACCAACCAGGAGAATAAAAATCCAGCAGTTCCTCATGACACAAGGTCTCCTGAGGGCCAGCTCTCAGGGCTGCTTTCTGTGCTTTCTAGCTAGTTTTTCATACTAAATTCCTGAAACTGGAATTGATTTTAATCAACCTCCTTTTTAACTCATTCCACATTCACTCACTCTCTACTTTTATTTATTTATATTTTAAAGTCCAGTGATTTTGAGATATTGCCTTTCACATTTATAACCTCAAGGGCATTTGAAGTTCTGATGACATTGTGATCACTAGACTTTAGATGACTCTCAACTTTTATCTTATTTATCATCCTTGTCTTATTTCCCAGCAATATTAGGAGTAAGTACAAAATAGCCTGTACTTTCACTGGATACACTGCAAAATGGATCAGAAAAGAGTCCTATATTACCTCTAGGAAGAGGTACCCTTTCTTATCAATTCCATAATTGCCAGCCCAGTCAATATTAACTAATTGAATTTCAAATGATTAATGATCTATTCTTTTTTATAGGCTTCCCTTGTCTTCCTTTTCTTTCTAAATCTTGCCTAGGAGGTCTATACCAATTTTCAGTGATTTTTAGGTTTTAATTTGCCTATCCTTCATCTTCATCTAAACTATCCCTACTCAGGTCCTTTAACTACATATGCCATTTATTTCTTCTGTCAAGTTCTTCATACATATTGCCATATGTCTTTCTGTCCTGCTGTGTCTGTACCTTTTACTATATATATTTATCAAGGCACTTTAACCTTTATCCTGTTTCATGGGACATATTTACAAGATGGATATTAGGAAGAAGACATATTTATGTACCTAATTAACATCCTATGTGTCATAGAAAATAATCTGAAAATATACATATTTTTGAAAAAATGAGGCATTTCAATAACTGTGTTTCAATTTCAATTTCCCTGGATAGTCTCAGTCCAATGGAGACATTTTGTTATTCAGTAAAAGCTGTAGATATCCACCTCATGTGAAAAATCTGACCCTAAATTGCTTAATATTAGGCAGATGTACCTGAAAATCATAGTTTCGACAGTTTGTGCTACAGGTCCTTTATGTGCATGATGGGATTAAGAATGCTTTTCTATATCACCTGTAAAGTTAAATTTATTATTCTTATAGAATGTTGAAGATATTTTCTTCATGACAGCAGTACTATTTATTGAGGCAACTGCAGAAGTAGCTACTGTAACCGAGAACGATTGCACTACAATCAGACATAGACTAAGCCATAAAGATCTGACCCTCCTGTGTGTTTATAGTGTTTGGTGCAAATTTTACCCTAATGGCATGAAGCAAGATTAAGTTAAAGATAAATATTTTCATTATAAAAATTCCATTTCATTCAGAAGGTCAAAACAATAGAAAACAGAAATCAGTTCCATACTGCCATGCATGCAGCCAGCACCCAGGGCAGTCAGCACTGTTTAGCGCTGTAACTTCTGCTTTGGTGCTGCATCTAAGCTACCTTCAGCAATACATTGAAACATTTCAACCTGAAGAGCTCAAGCAAAGCAGAATCCTGAACTCTTAAAACTACAGTCTTGCCTCTGATAGAAATCTTTTGAAAGTCACTAAAAGATTATTACTTACCTGAGCCACTTATTTACACAGCATTACACAGCCATACCTTGATTTTTTAGTTGAAAGCTTTGATACTTTTTGTGTCTATCACCTTGGAAACAACATGTGAATAGGTGGTGGTTCCCTTTAAAACACGAGAAGTGCTGGATTTATAGGCTTAACAGCTTATGCTCTGTTCATAGTCATTGATATGTACAGTTCAGCTGTAAAATGTTGGAGCTTTCTTTTACTGTCCTGCAGAGATGCCTTAGTCCTGATGTGGAAAGAAATTGCAAGTGAGAGCACATGCTTTCCTACCCTTCACCTTTTTCTTCCTAAGTAGAGCAGTACTGTCTGTGATCTTGTAGTTTTCATGGCATAGGGATAAGACTTTTAGCTGATAATTGTTAAAGTGATCTAAATGCAAGCTTAAAAGTTCGACTACAAAGTCTTTTTTATTTGCTATATGTTAAATGAGCTAAAATAAATCTTCTAATGCTGGCATATCATAATGTCATATATGGCTCTTCTTTCACGATCAAATATGATCGTAATGGAAAAAAACACCTGGTAATTTTGCACATCATCAATTGTAATATTTTCAAACTGACAACTATAATTTAAGAAATACGTAGCCTATATTCAGTCCCCAAAATGGAAACCTATCTTAAAAAAAAAAAAAAAATCAGTTTAGTTGCAAATAATATTAAACAGGGAGATGTCTGCAAGGTTTGCTACTTTATATTCTGTACAGTAGACAGCTGGAGAGATAAATACATGCAGGGGATAAGGGAAGGAGTCATTCCACTTGATTATTTTGTGCTGTGCGATCTGAACAGTCTGGACCAAAGGCTTGCTAAATTACCTGGGAACCTCAGAGCTTTTACTGGAGATTTTTCACTTCTTCCTTCTGTTGATGTAGCAAGGAAAACAAGGCACAGCCAGACTCCCCCTTTGATATCATGGATATATTTTCAGTCACTTAGAGCAAACAGTGAAACTTAAAACAGCTTAAAGGTCTGAAATGGAGTGCTGGGTCAGCCTTAAAAGAAATAGGAAGAGGACAAAAGCAGCACAAAGGTCAACCTTTTACATATAGATCATTGAGCTACATTTAAGAAACAGATCACACCAGAATATATCCCTATTGCAAATATTTAAGCAGCAGAAGGGAATATGAAGTCTTCAGTGTTCAAATAGTGCCATTAGTAGCATTTCTAGTTGTAAATCTCCCAGAAATATAGATTGAACATCCCATGAACTGCTAGTAGCCTTTGTGAACATACCTATCTCTTCTTTACCTGAAATAAGTGTGTAAATTATTGCATGCAAGCAAGCTGCTTTCTGGCTAGAGTTTCTCAATTGCTATATAAGAAACTTAACTCCAAGTTCACTTTCAGGAGCAATTGCAAAAGTGCATAGAATAGTAATGAGGATCCCCTTGAGCGTAAACACAGACTGATTTGGGCACATGGTACACATGGAACAAGGAGGACTCCACTGCAGAACACTTGTTGCCAGGTCAGATAATTTTTACTGATAGATATTTGACTTGCAGTTTGGTAATAGGAGAGGCGATTAGTGCTCTAATAATTCAGCTGCCCTAAAGCAAAACAACAAAAAAAATGGAGTAGATTAGAAGTAAGCCAAAATTTTAGAGGTGATTTGAAAATATTTTCAATTCCTTTAGCAGCACAAAAATCTGTGCTGTATCTGAAAAATCACAAGTGTTACATGTATATAAAGTATGCACTGAAGTACCCAGACTAACAGACTTTTTTTCCATGTCCAACCACTTTTTTCTCCACCCTAAAATCCATCAGAACAATAAAATTAATGCAAAACTACTTGTTACTAAATGGTTATATTCGCAGACAGCCATTCATGCAGTTCTGGAGGCCTGGCAGAAAGTTAATGAGGTTTGAGCATTCAATAACTGGGATAAAACTGACCCAGAGAAACAACAGAGCTGTCAGGCTGTCATTTCTAATAGGCAGCATAATGAAACCTATAACAGAAGGCAGTTAAGAATAAATGCACAATAATAATCTGGTTGGAAATACCAATCTAACAATCATTTTCCTTATTTAAGGATAGCCCTTCTTAACTCAGTGAATTGCTTATGCATTTCTTTATTTGACAGATATGCAGCAAAGGTAGTAACCACATGGAATAAATGTGTACATATTTAGGTTTTGTTTTTGTTTTTGTTTTTGTTTTTTTGTTTTTTTGCACAGCACAGCAGTATTTCATTTAAAAGACAAATTCTCCCAGACAATAATTAAACCCATGCAACTCAAGTATTACAGCAACAATAGCTCTCACATGGTTGAACAGTATTTAAACATATACTGTTTGAATTCTGACCTCAGTGTTCCCAGTGGAAGATGACTAAAGTACATAACAGCTGAATATCAAATCTGTTGTTTGGATATACCCTGGACACAAAAAACTATGCATGTTCATTATAGAGGAGATGTGGAAATTGTTCTCCATCTGAAATTAATTTCTTTTGGAAAATCTGAGCTGGGGAGAAATAAACCTAATTTTCTCCTCTCCCAAAAAGAAAAATTTACGTTTGTTTCCTATCATCTTCCCCAATATGTCCCTATATGCTCTAGGTTTTCTAATGCACACAGCATCCAGTCTGCAGCAAACAGTGCAAGGCTAGGTGGGGATTTTAGATGATTTCTGGACTCTGGAGAGAGGGCGTTGGGATGGCCTCTGCACAGAGGGAATTTGGGAGCACAGGCTGCATATCTAATTGATCTCTTCAGTGTAGCAGCAGTTGTTTTAAGTACCCAGCATTTAATATTCAAGGGGCTTTTATGTTCTCTTATTCATCATATGTTTGAAATGAAAGCAAATTGAGGCTGTTACTGCATTAATCTAATGGTTTCTTGCTGTAAACAGGTATTACTGATTCTGTTTTTTCACCACAGACTGTAACTCCCATCACTGACAATAGATAATAATGCCCTTTGCCTCTGCTGCAAACTAAGAAACCATCTTTGTACAGCTTAATTCCTACAACCTAATTAAACCACGGGAACACAATATTTAATGCAGCAGAGCTATGTACTTAGTTGCAAATGAATTCAGCTAGTGCATAACATGGGAAGTGCATGCAGTCTTTTTCAAAGCAAGATGCAGTCTTCTAGTCACACAGCTTTTACTGGAGTGAATGACAGACACAGAGATTATCGCTGAGCTCCGGAACTGTGAAAACATATCACCACTCCCAGGGCCCAGCATCCTTCCAGTACTGCCAACAGAAAAACCCTTCCTGATTATCCTGCTACTCAGGACTCCCATTATGTACAGCAATATTAAAAACAAGGGATGAAAAACATCGTCACTTACTAATATTGTAACTAAAGATTCCTGATTCTTGTAGTCTCTGCTTCTAAAGAGACAAGTACAGTAAAAAATTGTTTGAATTTAAATAAACTCTCTAAAAATCAGTGGAGAAATATAAGCCTGGTCAATATTTGACTTTTTATTTATTTGTTTGTTTGTATATATTATGGTGCTTTCTTCCTGGATACTAGAAGAATGTTAGGTTTTTGTAAGCAGTTCCTTATGCCTGCAAGTCCCAGGGCTTAGAAAACAGATGTGTGCTATCTCTTTAAATCTAAGAAGGATGATCTTGCAGTGTGTACTTGGCTTAACATCAAATACCATAAGCCAGTGTAATCTTTACTTGTACACAAAAGTACTCTTGAAAGAGCTGGTCTGTTTGGTTTCCATTGTTATTTCCATTGTTGTTATGAAACACATCTGTTATGCATAATGTCATGTTAAGCAGAAAAACAAAGTACAGGATATTTTAAAAGTTGTGGTTTGTTTTGTTTACTTTGTTGCTGGTTTTTTTTTTGTAGTTGTTGTTTTGTTTGTTTATTATTATTATTGGTTTAGATACTGCATAGAATAAAATTTACAGCCTGGCAAACAGGGACCAGTGTCAGAGAACTGTTCCCACATCCCTGGATTTGGAGAAGTTACAAAATGGTGTTTGCCATTGTTGCGAACACTAGTCATTTGTTTTAGTTTAACTGAATTTATTTTCCCCTTGAACAAAGTAACAGCTGTAACTGCAGAGAGGTTTCTTTTTACTTCCAGAACTTAAGCAAGCTGAATTTTGAACTATAATATGCATTGAATAAAGGATGATAGCACCTTCCTGCTGATTAGAATCTATACCTTCCTTCACCATGTAAAGGAAAAACTTAACTAATGTTTCCCTCTAGATGATATGGGAACATTTTCAGTGTTCCTTTGCTCATCAGATTTTCACATGTGGTAAGACTTTTATGTGCTTTACAAACCAGTAAGGTTGGGTTTCAGGTCATTGTGAGATGCCAAAATACCTACTGAGAGTGCGAAAAGTCCTTCCATCTACCAATAGCTTATGCAATTTGTTAATTATGATTACTGTGAATATTTGTGCGTCTAATTTCACAAAATGAAATTGAATATTTAATCTTTGAGTATACTTAAAATGAAGCAGCACAGAAAAGTAAAAAAGAAAAGAAACCCTCACAAATTAAGCTTCTGTAAGGAAGAGAAATGGAGACCTTTGTTTTCTCTCTTTTTAATGTAAGCTTTAAAAATATGAAACACATAGATTAATACCCTTCCTCTGTGTGAGTTGACTCACCATAGTGCTTTACACTAAACTGAATCTTTCACAAAGGCACTGATAGATGGGACTTTGTATGAACTACTTAAATAGTAATTGTATTGGATACCAAAAATAACTACAATCTGGAGCTGAAGACATTTGCCTGGTAGGTGGAACATGATGGGTACAAGCTGCTGAAAAGAGATCTGAAACACAGTCCTCTATTTCATGGGAGAATACTCTAACCTGTGAGATACCGAGGGAAATGAGGATAAATTGCCATTTTCATTCTACTGCAGTTTCGTTAATGTAGTCCTTCATTTCCTTGGCTTTTATTGTAGCTGTGGAAATATTTCTCAGTATTTCCAAGTACCATTTCAGTGCTGCATTCTCATTTTTGTTATTCTGAAAGTGCATTTTGGAGGAACACATATTGTAAAAGAAAAATATGACTCAGCTCAACTTCTGAATGATCTGATTGCTTTGTAGCCTCCCATTGTCTGGTCAGCATCTAGAATAAATTTCTAAACTCATATGGCATATACACTCTCAGTTGCTTAGCAAAAGGCTAGTAAGTGTACTCTTTACAGTTAACTTTAGAGCTGGTGATAGTATGGTTTTCAGGATTTTGGGAAGACAATATAATATTATTTCTACGAAAAAGTTACGATTTGTCATGCTTATCAAAGCATTCAATTTTTTAAACAATTGCAAAATAAACAATGTGGAGACCTCCTAATTTATTTTAGCATTTGAAAAAACCTGAAACTGAAAAAATTTCCTGAAATTTTGTGAAAATGGCCTCTTGCTCCTAAGATTAATAAAACCAGCTAAGAATCCAAGACCCCCGCACTCTTTTCAAACTTGAAAAGTGTTTATGTAGTAAGTCTGCATAAAAAGAATACATGTTCATTTTTCTGTCACTCTTATAAACCAGCTGTTTGTCACTGGAAGTTTGTTTTAACTTAGCTGAAGTTAAATCTATTCTATCAATTTTCAGAAAGGCAAGTCCTTAATACTAGGCCAGAACACATGGATGATGCTCTTGCACAGATGTTAGGAACATCAGAATATTCTTTAGCTTTTCCTTGTTATTTCCACCCCTTTTCCATTTTCTGTGTCTACGATAATTTTCCTCTCTCCTTCATTAACTTACGTTTTTTCAGGTTTTCTTCTGTTTTTTTTCTGCTGTATTTTGTGTTAAATTCTCCCTTAAATAAAATAAGAGTGATGTTTTAGCTCCAGCTCAAGGGAATCTTTAATTTTTATGACTGAAACTAGGTAATATAAATCTCTGCATCCCTCTGATAAATACTGTACTTCTAAGAGAACAGAAAATGTCCCAGTATTTACTTATTTTTTTCTTTCTGTTAAACAACATTGGTAATCCCATGTGAAGGAGTAGGCCACTTATGATTTTCACAGCAACAGATGATGCAATTTCAGGGAAGAATACAGATACTTTTAAGGTCTGTAGCTATTTCCTCACTTTGTATTGATCAAACTATGTTAAACTCCACTTACCACTTCGAGGCTGTGATCTTGAGGCAGCACCATGGAAGGAGTTAAAAACATGTCGAGACCTTTTCTACTGGGTATAATCTTAATACAAAAAGAGCATTAATATTCCTTTAAGTCCTCTTACCCTGTTTTGACAAAATCATTCTTGGAGCACTATCCTCAATTCTATTTTAAAATATCCTATTGCTGGAAAGGTAGAGAAAAAAAAGTAGTTGCATTGACCTTGGTGCTGGAAATATGAGTTAGGAATGACAGCCTGAAAACTCCTAATCAATATAAAAAGAGAGCTTTAAAGATCATTTAACTGAGGTAGAGTAAGTAGAATCTTACATGGTTTAAACAATATCAATAGAAAAGTTAGTGTTTTCAGCTCACTACACATGATAAAATGTTGAGAGTCGTAAGCACCTAATACCATCTCAGGAATTTAGTAGTGGGTAAAGATTAAAGCTTACTGTCTCCTCAGGGTGCTGAGCTCTTGATTCAAGTTTTTTATTACATCAAGTCTGGATTATTGTAATACCCTGTTTGTAGGCCTCTTTGATACAGTGGTTTGCCGTTCACAAGCTTCAACATGCACAGATTATAACAACTTGGATTCTCAACAGAACTGAACTGTACCAGCATCCTACCAAACTTGATTACCTTTTTGTCAGACTTAAAATGATTTTTAAAACATGCATCTTACCTACTTTTTTTTTTTTTTGTGTGGGGGGGTTGACATTCAAAGACTTCTTTTTCAACTTTTATTTTCGGCTAACTTCATGATTTCTCATTTTCTCTGCTTGCTGCATATTATGCTGACAACTGTATATTTGCTACAGACTCTGGAAGCAGATATGCTCCCGACATAATATGGAATATGGTGAGAGAAAGCACCCAGACTGGGATAAAAATATATATGGAACAAATGTCTTAATGCATGTTCTGCTTGTTTTCTTGTTCCATGTCTCAGAGTGTGCCAGGCTATGGTGAAGCAACACTGACAATTTGTGGACTGGAAGATAATTTAATCTTTTAAAATATACTTTGTAACATTAGGTATCATTGGAGAATAGCAGATACTACTTTATGAATCTATACAAATTAGCTATCCCAGCTATGTATTTGAATGCATGAAGACAAGAAGTTAATGATCTTGCTGCATTACTCACAGTCTCTTAAAAGTCGTGGAAATGGGAAGACATAAGAACTGATTGGAGAGAAACAATATTGGTTGGTAACGGTGATGCCTTAAAGAAAAAAGAAGAGCCTAATCTTTTTAAGTGTCATTCACTACATCTATTCCCATCAGAAAAGAAATATTTAAACCAGAAAAAAAAATTAAATATTTAGCCTTCATTTCAAGAGAATTCAATACTTCAAAGCTCGCTATAAATTTCGTCACAAAGTCTCCTAGTTAAATAAGTAAAAGTTACTTGAATATGCAGGCATTATCAAATCAATATGTACTGTGACTCCAGCTCTGAAATGTACATAACAGGAATGTGAACAAGAACTGAGTGAAATTTAATATGAAAAATTTAGTATATTAAACAATTAATTAAAATATTTCAGTTGTTTGAAAGGTTTCAAAATCAAAAACTAGGAAAATATTGTATAAGTGGTTTTGTTTCTCTGCTAGGTAAGTAAAATAAATGAGTAGGTAAGTAAGAAAAACTGTAATGTCACAGAATGCAATGTCAATTATCTGCAAGTATCTGAAAGTATAAGCAACAATCGCGCACATAAATTATTCAGTTTGGTCTATGGGAATGTAATTACATTTTTGCTGAAAATGGAGGGAAAGGAGTTACTGTAAGCATGGCAAATGTCTCACAAAATGACAGTAGCCCTGCCTATAGCAACAGGCAAAACACTAGCAGCTGCAGTGTCTTGAACAATCTTGTATTATAAAATCTCATTGAGAATTAATGTATAATCCTATCTGGCTGCACAGAAAGAAAAATGAATCTTTCTTATCCCCATACCCTACCACCATTTCAGTGAAGACATTGTGTCATCCCAAATAATTAGAGGTGCAATGACATGGCTCAGTATTATGTCAAGCAGTTTGAAACATGCAGCCTTCTTTAGTATGATTTCTTAGCACACCTTTTGCCTTATCTAGTATTATATGTTCTGTGATTTTATTCTGATAGTATCATTTCCTAGTTACGTGGAGAAAGCACATTCACAAAAATTGCTTTGTAGGACTTCTTTCTTGGGTGCTTTCTTTCCAGATTAGTTTCTCCTTTAAAACACTAATTCAGTATGATAATCTCAGATTTGAATCAGGGTAACTCAATGCAATACTGTAGGCAAGCAAGTTCTCTATACTGATTTTCCTGGACAATCCTTTTACCTCATAGTGCTTGTTTTTATAAAACCAGAGATTTCCTTGGAAGTTTTTTCTTCTTCCCCTTTTTGCTAGCTCAACTGTTTCTTTCTTGCTATAGCACTGAATATATTTCAAAATCAGTTTCTTTGATGTGTCTGCTGGATCGGCTGCTTATACAAACTCAGGTTATTTATTACCTTTCTGCACTGAACTGGGCAAGCCCCTGAGTTAAAATTTGCTATTAAAAATGATGCATATGAAGTGTCTTTCAACCAAAATTGTCAAAGATTTATCTAAATGATGATCAGCTGATACAATAACGGACTTAGAGAAACAAACAAACACCCCTCCCTTAAGAGTAATGAGAATGACATTAGTCATTTATAACCCAGCTCTTTGACAGCATCATTCAGAATTTTTTGTTTCACATAGCATGATACCAAAACTTTTTAAAGAGAAAAAGAAGAGATGGAAAGAGGAGAGAACCCTGTCTGCCTGCCTTCTGGTTTTGACATACTTCAAAAGGTACATACTCACATTTTAAAGAAAGTAGTAGGCTCGGTACTGAAAATCCCAATTAAAGGAAGGACTCTTCAGGAAGCATCGTATAAGATGCCTAAATCCCATAGAGAGGCAGACACATACCTGTCCTTACCACTTCCTACTGGTTGGTTACACTGCTTTTTAGCTGGTTGTGTGCCTTGTGTGGCGGTATTAGACACTGATCTTTCTCGCAAGGCACAGAGTCAACATGGCAGAGTCTGCTTGCAGAGCAAATGCCTAAACTAGGGACCTGATGACATTGCACACTCTTGCACTAAAGACCCTTTGGCATTCTAGGGATCTAGTACTCATTCAGTAGTATTCTGTGCAACTGAGTTCTGGATTTGTTTTTTTGACAGCAAGGTAATTTTTACTGTGTCTCTCTGACTTTGAAGTCAGTGCTGTGCTTTTGTATTGTTTCAGCTGCTAGCAATGTAAGTGATGAAAATATTAACATGAACTGCTACAATAAAGGAAAGCCAGAAAGACAACAATTCTTCAGAAAGAAACAACAGAAAGACAAAATTCTTCAGCTTCTGATAATGACACTTATGAGCAGGATGGAAATGTGAAGTCCTAGAAAGAAGCTAAGCCTGCCATTCACAATCCATTACTTACTCAGCCAGCAAATGCAGACAGCTGAAGAGCTAAGTTGTTGGGCAGATGTAATGCTACCTTGTTATTAGACTCTTTATAGTAAAGCTTATTTTTTTACATAATCTATTTTTTTTCTTTGTTCAGATAGTCACTCTTCTACTTTAACAGTAATATTCAGCCTGAAAATCTCGAAATGCCTGACCAATCTGGCGGCCTTCTGTGAAGGGGCTACGGAACTGATGGACAGGGGCAGAGCAGTTGATGTCATCTACCTGGACTTGTGTAAAGCATTTGACACTGTCTCACATGACATCCTTCTCTCTAAGTTGGAGAGACATCAATTTGACAGGTGGACCACTCGGTGGATAAAGAACTGGCTGGATGGCCGCACACAAAGAGTAGTGCTCAGTGGCTCAATGTCCAGCTGGAGACCAGTAACGAGTGGTGTCCCCCAGGGATCAGTGCTGGGACCTGTCTTGTTCAACATCTTTGTGGGTGACATGGACAGTGGGATTGAGTGCGCCCTCAGCAAGTTTGCCAATGACACCAATCTGTGTGGTTCGGTTGATACATTGGAGGGAAGGAATGCCATCCAGAGGGACCTTGACACGCTTGTGAGGTGGGCTGATGCCAACCTGATCAAGTTCAACCATGCCAAGTGCAAGGTCCTCCACCTGGGTCGGAGCAATGCCAGGCACAGCTACAGGTTGGGCGGAGAGGAGATTCAGAGCAGCCCTGTGGAGAAGGACTTGGGGGTGTGGATTGATGAAAAAATGAACATGAGCCGTCAGTGTGCGCTTGCAGCCCAGAAAGCCAACCGTATCCTGGGCTGCATCAAAAGGAGCGTGACCAGCAGGTCGAGGGAGGTGATCCTGCCCCTTTACTCTGCTCTCGTGAGACCTCACTTGGAGTATTGTGTGCAGTCCTGGTGTCCTCAACATAAAAAGGACATGGAATTGTTAGAACAAGTGCAGAGGAGGGCCACGAGGATGATCAGGGGACTGGAGCACCTCTCGTATGAAGATAGGCTGAGAAAGTTGGGGCTGTTCAGCCTGGAGAAGAGAAGGCTGCGTGGAGACCTCATAGCAGCCTTCCAATACCTGAAGGGGCCTATAGGGATGCTGGGGAGGGACTCTTCATTAGGGACTGTAGTGAGAGAACAAGGGGTAATGGGTTTAAACTTAGACAGGGGAAGTTTAGATTGGATATGAGGAAGAAATTCTTTACTGAGAGGGTGGTGAGGCCCTGGAATGGGTTTCCCAGGGAAGTTGTGAATGCTTCATCCCTGGCAGCGTTCAAGGTGGGGTTGGACATAGCCTTGGATGGCATGGTTTAGTGGGAGGTGTCCCTGCCCATGGCAGGGGGGTTGGAACTCGATGATCTTGAGGTCCTTTCCAACCCTAACTATTCTATGATTCTATGATTCTAATTGTGCAGATACTTTATCAAAATCAAAACCCCCTTGGTTAGTAACACCACAGTTTCTCTCCTAAAATCCCTATGATGAAATTGAGCTTCTTAATTAACCCTTTTAAATTGCACCTTATAAATTTCCTTTGCAAGTAAAAAATAGACATTTGTTCCCAAGTGTTTTTATGTTTACAGAACACATATTAATTTTTCCTACTTAGTTCTAAAAGAACAGCAAAAAGTGGAGTCCACAGTAATTCTCCCTTTGGGCTTATAGTACCAGATCTGTAAAACTGGAATAAGAGTAAATTTATTTATATTATTATTTCATATTTTACAGTAAAAGAAGTTATGTCTTGGATATATATAAAAGGAGTTATGTCCTGGAAATATATATGACTAAAAGCAATAAAACAATGAAATGTCTAGACAACACATAAAATAAAGAAAAAACAGAAAACTAAAGCGCTGTGAACACTTATGCAGCATGGTATATGAGACAGGATATATACAGTATCCATTTCTTTAATCTTGCAATCAATTAAATTCTCCCAGAATGTCTTCTAAACATTGTCTTAATCTTAAATGTCATGATAAAAAAACAGGGAATGCAAAGATTGTAAGAATTTTTCTGAGAGTAATCAGACCAGTTAGAACCAGTGATAATTAATATCAAGAAAAGAGAAAAAAATGAGGCAAAAATTGTTGCATTTCTGCATGTGGATTAAAGAAATCATTAAATATTAAGCTAATTTATTTTAATTACAATGTTCAACAAACTTACCAGCCACTTAGAGGGAAATCAAACTCTAGGTGACTTAACTTCAAAGCCGGTAGCACTTCCATTCAGGAACTTTCCTTAGATACTACTATTGTCCAGTGGGCTTGGGCATAGAAAGCAAATGTATTGTTGTATGATAAGGTATTAAATATTTCAGTGCTAAAGAGCAAATTAAAAATCTATTCTACAGAGCATTCTGATACATACATTTTTTATTTAGTTTAGTATCTGCTCTAGAGGAAATGCAAAATGCTTTTGCTTTAATACATAATCATGGTTTACAGGGAAGGACCCCAAACTGCGGTGCATTAAGGACATTTGTTCACTTGCATTTTGTTTCCAGAAATCACACCTGAAGCACATTGTCAAAATTATGTGATATTGATGCTAGTCGAGGAACAGATAGCAAAACACCCTACTGTCAAAAGTCATTTCATTTTTCCATCAAGAAGAATGAGGCCATCTCTAAACATATTAAAATATTATTCACTTTGACAATAAAACTAGTTCCAAGACATGAACCATTGCTATATTAGAGAAGGGAAGCAATCAGCATTTTTCATCTTCTAAGAATTTCTATAATACAAAAAATCCATCATGTCTAATGGAATCAGTAAGTACCTGGAAGGCAAATGTCTTTTCTTATTTCCAGTGTAAAATCTGGTTTTGAAACAAGCACTTAGAGTTAACTCACTTCTTTAATATCCAGAAAAGTTTGACCAATAATTAATTAATATTATCCATATGTGTTTTTGAAGTGACATAAGTTTTTCATTACTATTCCATGGTGCATTGTTGTGCTATTTAAGACTTCTAACAGCACATATATGCGGCTGCACATAATACTCAACAGTACTACAAATACTAATATTGTGTGCAGTTCTGGTGTCCTCAACATAAAAAGGACATGGAACTGTTAGAACAAGTGCAGAGGAGGGCCACGAGGATGATCAGGGGACTGGAGCACCTCTCGTATGAAGATAGGCTGAGAAAGTTGGGGCTGTTCAGCCTGGGAAAGAGAAGGCTGCATGGAGACCTCAGAGCAGCCTTCCAATATCTGAAGGGGGCCTATAGGGATGCTGGAGAGGGACTCTTCATTAGGGACTGTAGTGATAGGACAAGGGGTAACAGGTTCAAAGTTAAACAGGGGAAGTTTAGATTGGATCTGAGGAAGAAATTCTTTATTGTAAGGATGGTGAGGCCCTGGAATGGGCTGCCCAGGGAAGTTGTGAATGCTTCATCCCTGGCAGCGTTCAAGGTGGGGTTGGACATAGCCTTGGATGGCATGGTTTAGTGGGAGGTGTCCCTGCGCGTGGCAGGGGGGTTGGAACTAGATGATCTTAAGGTCGTTTCCAACCCTAATTATTCTATGATTCTATGATTTCCAAAGATTTTAACCTAAACGAGTTAGTTGTTCAAGGTTGTTAAATGTTATTACCCACTTGCTCTCATATTTTTTCTGCTAATCTATTAGACTTACTGCAATCTGTTACAGTTGCAGCAACATCTGTGCTATATATGCTAGCTGCATTTGATAGAATTTTTTAAAATGTGTTTCCTGTCAGATATCAAATATAGGTGTTAGGAATACAATTGCATACATTTCATTATGAAAAGCTTTGCTTTGTCTGAGTAGTAATTCTCCCCAATGGATTTAATTAAACATATACTGAAGAAAGAAACACACAGGATCATTGAGTAACCTTTTAAAATTACTTTCCCATGTATAAATCAAGAATTTCAGTACTTTAGCTGTGACAGGCTGACCCTTTCTCTGCCAATATTTAAGTTGCTGCTGCTTTGTGTCAGCTCTAGTAGTTCAGTGATCATCACAGAGACCATTACTGTTTCATGTTTGGTGCAGTGTACCTAATCCCTCTACCTTTATACATCAAGAACTGGATTACGATGGAATTTCTCTTTGCTTGGGAAGGACAGAATTCTCTCTGAAGTAGGGACAGTTATTTACTTTTTGCTTAATTAAGACTCAGTCAGAACAGCCTCTCCACTGAGGAACAACCTATGGATACCTTGAGGTTACCCTTTCTTTGTTTCCAAAATAACACTGCATGTCTAGCAGAGTCGAGTTCAGTATCTAAGGCACAAGCAAGCCTGCGCAAGCTTCTTGTATTATATTTTTTCAAAAAGGAGGGAAATGTGACTGAAGGCCTTAGTTCTCTCACAGCATGGTTTTCTGGACCTGTGTAGGATGAAGAAAAATATTACCCTAACTTAATTTACAAGAATTGTTAGCATCAATGTTTACTGTCAGTTTTACTATCAATATTAATTACTTAAGCCACTGTGACTGTGTAAATCATAACTGTAAGCAGGTTATGTTTTACAAGTTTAATAGGGTTTAGAATATGAAACATTAAAATTAGTTAACAAGAGGATTCACTGTGATGCTGGAGACATAACACAGAAACCACAGCGCACATGCATCTTTAGATTGGTCCATCAAAAAGAGACTTATTCCAGGTCTCTTGGTTGCATATTTTATAATCTTAATGGGAACTTCCTATCACCATTACTATAACAGCCAGTTCATTGCCATTAGAAATAAATTTCACAGTACCTAAACATCTACAGCTTCCTGAAGATCACAGGTGCATTTTATTAGTGCAATCAAATGGTGAGCTTGAAACAGTTTCCTTTTACCACCAACCTAGTGGACATAAATAGACATGTGCTTCAACATTCCAGTGAAAGCCCCTGAGCTACCTAGCCACTTTTTTTTAGTTAGGTTTTAAAGGCTATCTAATATTGTTTTTGAAAGCATGGATTTAAATAAACCATTTTTATGGTGTAATGAATCGCAATTTTCTTTAAAATTGTAATGTTCCTTGTTTGATGCATATAATTTTGCAGATATGCATGGGTTAATGGGACTTTACAAAGTGCAAAATTAATGATCACTTTCCGCATTTAAAGACCAGTAGCTAATGCCTCTCTTCTGTGTGAAAATACAAGCACAAAAGCACAGCATTCAGATGGAACTCTCAGTTACTATGGTGATATCATGAAGCATGGTAGCAAATGTTGCTTTCTTCCATTTCCTATTCAAATGGTTAGTACAAAGTATTCTCCAGTATATTTAGTTAATAGCAGATCAATGTCTTTGTTCCTCTCCTGCCAGGCAAACTACAGACAAAGAGGAGTCATACTGCTTAACAATATTGCTATGGGAGACTGGATTAAGATAATCAATATGGCTTTTAACACACACTTTTCATTTTAAGCAAAACTAAAATTCCAATTCTTGGATTGTCTCCTGCCAGTAATTGTATTGGACTACATTATGACTATTATTTCCCATTACAACTACCTGTAAGAACATAGGAGTTACTACAATAAGTCAGATGTGTGTTCCATCTTGTCTGACAGCTGTTTTTCAGACTGCCTGATCATACATGCTGTACCAAAATGCATAAGAAAACTCATATATCAGGAGAAGGGGGTTGGAGCGATAGCCTTTATGTCTTTCATGCTATGTGGGGCTATTGAAAAGGTTCCAGTGCCAGAACTACATTGGGTAAACCACCATGGGGCTGTCAGATTACCTGCAACCCCAAGTTATATTGACTTTAGAGATTTCAATCCCTGGTTAAATCTAATGTTTAAATCACACAAATTCTGCTAGAATTGTAACTTAAAAAGTAACCATTATAGGGAATGTCTTCCTTATTTTTAAAATCAATTTAATTTCAATGAAACAGGGCATCTTATATCTCAGGACAGGATCAGATAGAACTTGTACTTTAGAATTCATCAAGTATAACTGTTGTTACATTTGTATTTATCATGACAAATGTGACACTGTGCTAGCTATCATTAATAGAATGTATTGGCCACAGTGCCAGGTACAGTAAATGAACATAGTTTCAGCTGTGAAAAAAACCCTAGAGTATATTTCCTGAGGATCTGTTTCTTCTACTAATTCTACCACTGTATACAAAGCCGGCATTTTTTAGCTGTGTGGTGACAATATTGCTTAATCCTTCATTATCAGAGCAGTACTTAAAATAATACATTGTTATATTTTATGATTTGATTACTAAGTACAAAAGTAAAATTTTAAAGCAGTTTTCATAACTGCAACCCATGTGCAACCCCAGGAAAGCCTGCTGTTCAGAAAACTGTGACAAATTATGCTTGTTGAAATAAGACAATAGAAAATAAAAATTCCAAAGAAGTTTAATATTTCTATAACATTATGTTGTGCATGGTAGTTCTTATATTACCAATCCACTCTCCTCCTCTCTTCTAAGTTTTGAAGTACTACTTAAGATCTTTCTTACAAGGAGCCTGAATTAAAAGCTTGCTGTACAACAAGCACGCTTGCTCAGCTACAAGTCCTCTTGCTTTATATATATGCTTCTAAAGTTTAAATTTTTCATATGCCACTAGTGATTTGAGGTTTTCTGAATCTGCAGTTCAAAAAGCTGACATAATTTAAAATTTTTGGGTCTAAGTGCCCAACTTACTGCAAAATTACAGGGAAATTTTTACCCACAAAACAAAAAGGGGAGGGGGGGAATGTTTATTTTAGCATTTCTGATGCACTTTATTTTACAAAGAAATTTAGTATATCTAAATATTTATACTTGTATTTATTTACTCACACAACATTAGAAGTTGTGTATAGTCACACTTGTGAGTTGAGAGACTAAAGTTAATTTTCTTGCTCTGAGCAAGGCCTGGAGGCATAAGAACTTGGGTGCTCCACCCTGAGGGAACGCCATGCTCCTGAACCCCATGATGAGCAATAGCAACAGTTCTGCCACAAGACCTCCTTTAGGTAAACCCAAGAGTTCCAGAGTTCCTCTGCTTAGCTAAAAATGGCTGCAATAGAAATGCAGTAGAGTCTTTTGGGCTCCATAAACCTTTTTTCCTCTCCTTACTTTCTAGGAGGGTAATAGTAAATCTATTTTGCACCCAGGTTCAGCCCCATCAAACCAAACTTGGAGCTTCCAGCATGGTTGGAAGGAAATGCCAACTATTTAATAAACCCACATGTAACCCATGAATATGGTTAGGCATTTTTACATTTCACACGTCTATTTGACACAAAGGTGGGCCATCTCTTGCTTTTAAGTTATTCCTCTGCAATTGATGTTCAAAAAATAATGACATCCTTGGTTTCACAGACTGGCCTATAACTGTAATTCATATAAAGCTTGATTTTACAAATGACTAAGGACTCAAGGCTAGACATTAATTACATGCTTAATTTTCAACATACATCTAGTACTAGTGATTAAAATAGCATTACTGACTAATCATATTTGTGCGCTCTTCTATCTGCGGTCAAGTAGATCCAGTAACCCTTAGAGCTAAAAACACCCAAATAATCCCATGGAATTAAAGAAATTGATTAAGTGTTGCTGGACTGAGACCTTTAAGTTGTAAATTATACCAGAATTGTTTTTCCTCAAATATGCTACCAAATTATTTTATTTTTACTTTGTTGTAGAGTTTCACCAATAATTAATATTAAAAGATTTCTGGAAACACAACTTGGGGGGGGGGGGAGGGGGAAGGGAAAATGATATCCAGCTGAAGTCTGCCAAAATTTCAGACTGTGAACTTGTTAGATGAATGGAAA
This sequence comes from Amazona ochrocephala, assembly GCA_039720435.1. Lineage (NCBI taxonomy): Eukaryota > Metazoa > Chordata > Aves > Psittaciformes > Psittacidae > Amazona > Amazona ochrocephala. The sequence continues at coordinate 74,313,830 of CM077879.1, forward strand.
ACCATACTGACGTAATGAGACAAGCTGTTATTTTCTGCAAGAATATTTACAGTGATCTGCTGAGTCACGTTAATTTCTTACGATGTCCTTAAAAAACCTGAAGTCAGCTGTTCATCAGAGCTTTGCTCCCAACTAGTCCTTCTAGGCTTCTTAGGAAAAGAAGTGATCCACAGGCTATCTCTATAGGCAAAAGATAAAAATTAAGGATGAAGTCTGGCAATATTTAAGTATCTGTTGTTTTACTCCTGAGGAAGATCTGCCATGGAGAAAGAGAGCGTGGAACAAACCCAACCCATTGAAGTGTTTCATTCTATGGATTTTTCTCTTAGAATCCTATTTATATTTCCTTAACTGCTTCTGCTTTAGTTTGCAATACCTTGGGAAGCCTTATGTCTGATTATTAAAGTGTCTCTGAATTCAGAAAATTTTAAAGATACTACTGGTAATGACTTCCCATTTACTTTCCAGGATAATTCCTGATATGCAACCTTAACATGTATTAACTTTTTTTTCATTAAAGAAGTCTATACTCCATCACCTTCCTCAAAAGGTTCAGGATTCCATCAGGGAATTTCAAATCTATATTGGAATATATGGTGTATATATTAAAGTAACTTCAAAAGTCAAGTTTGTTGATGATTCATCACAGTTCAAATGACCAGCTCCGGACAAACAGCTACAGCATATCCTTTTGGAAAAAGATTTAACTGATTACAGGGTTGTCCTGGTGTTGGCTGGGATACAGTTAAATTTTTTCCTAATAACTGTACAGTGTTGTGTTTTTTAATTTAGTCTGAGAATAATGCTGATAACCAGTGTTTTAGTTACTCGGTAGCACTTACTCTGATCAAGGACTTTTCAGTCTATCATGGTCCACCAGGAAAGAGTGGCACAAGAGGCTAGGAGGGAGCAGAAACAGGACACCTGACCCAAACTAAACAAAGGGATACTCCTCTCCCGCTATTAGTTATCTCTCTTTTCATTACAATTGCAATTATTACTATCATTATTATTACATTTTATTTCAACTATTAAACTGTTCATACCAACCCACAGGTTTTACCTTTTTTCACTGATTCTCCTCCCTGTGAGTGAGCAGCTGTGTGGTACTTAGTTGCCAGATGGGGTGAAAGCACAACAAGAATATCCCTGAGAAGAATTTTCTCCCTAACCTTTTGCCTGAAGGAGAGAAATAACAGGCTTGGTGCTGTCTAGAGGACAATTTAATTTAAACTTTTCTTTTTAAATTAATATCACAGATAGATCTAAGTGTCATGACAATACGGGCTACAGTGATAGCTTGTACAAGTCCATAGCATCTAAACATCCAATTAAAAAAACCCAAATAGCAAAACATTATATGTAATATCTTTCTGTATCCTGCAAAACAGAGGTGATTATGCTATGGCATTTTATACATCTCTACGGAATCAAAGAAACACTGTCACCCTTTGCCTGAATTCATACGTGTATGGCCATATATTCCTATATGGCTACATGTTGCTAGGATTTTCACATTTTGCCAGTCATCAACTATTGGCTCTGTCAGAACAAGCCACAGAACTTTAACAATGAATGATATGATCCAGTATAGAAAATCACATTTTCACATTCCCTTCAGAAAAATTATTTCAAAAGCCTTTTTCTCCACTTACATAGTTCTTTTTCTGATTGAAAGCTGACAGTCTACTCAAACTGACACAAGACATAAAAGGAGACAAAATCCTCATCTGGTGAGTTTCTTGGTGTAACACAGAAAGCTATTAAAACTTGGGAAAAGTTCAGACTTTTTTTTCCCATTGATAAACACATACATATACACACACAAACAAACACACATCAGATACATACACATACATAGATGGAATGCAGAACATGAAACCAATTTTTCTTAAATATTTCATGTATACTATGCCAGGAGGCATTATAGGAGGGAAAAACATGAGGCTAAGATGACACTGAGTGGGGAGAAGTGTAACAAACATCAAAAATATAAGAATATTCTTTTACTGGAGATTATGAGTGCCTTACTGTAAAAAAATAATTTTATGTTCTAAGCTCAAAAGGCCTGATGCATACTTACCTCCTGTGGCTTTCCCAGAAATGTAGCCATAAAATTTGAATAAAGGAGGCTCATTTGCCTTTTTCTAGAAAGCAACACAAAAAAGAGTTATACTTCATTTGGATAGATTGATCCTATATTATATTGAGTAGGATGCTACTTATTACTGTTATGTAGTGAACAGAACTTCAGAAATGAGTTGGCACTGGGTGTGATGGTTTAAGTTATATTTCAAATAAAAAAAAAAAAAATTGGCTCTTCTGCTAGGTTGTGAGCATGTATTACTTTTAATGGGCCTCACAAACACAGATCAACCCTCATGAGGAAAGGCTGAAACATTCCACCAGCTAGCTATTTAAATTCTAAATGTTTACCAGAAGACATAAAGGTCAGATATGTACCAGTATCTCTAGACCCATAGATACGTTACCTCCTTCTCTGAAGGAAAAGAATTATTAGAAAGAGATGGTAGATGAGAATCAGAAATTAAATGCATGCACTTCTGCTAGAAACAGCATCAGGTGAAATCTCACCCATGGGATGATATATTCTCACAAACCAAAGTTCTAAAAGATCTGCATATCAAAGGAGAATAGTCAAAATAAATCCCAAAGCATGACTATTCTTGCTGAGCATCTGTTTATTCTTGCAATACCAATTATGTGAACTGTTATGCTCACATGAATATTTTGGGATAACAGAAATAATGGAAGTATAAGTAAAAGCAAGGCAATAGTCAGGGAGTAAAGATACTGAAAGTTCATCAGAAAGAGGGACTCTGACTATGGATGCTTGGATAATTGTGATTCCACTGTCTTTTAAAAAAAAAAATCCACAGTGCTATCTTACTTTGGAATAATGAAAAACAAATGAAAGCTACACAGTTAATTTGATTTACTTCGGCCTCCCTCCAAAGCTTTGTTTCTCTAATCTGTTCAGTTCCCACTACTGGTTAGAGTTGATCTCCCTCCTAAACGAACTTCTTTGGATGGAAAAATCTATTTATAAATAGAAAACAAATCAAGCAGGCGGGCAGAGAAATGTCTCTGTGATTGCTGAGCTGTGACAAAGTTTTTTGTCTAGAAAAAAAAAAAAGAGCTCTGATAAACTCTTTTTTGCATTGTCTGGAGTTCTTAATGCAATTCCTAAATTAGGAGATGTATGACCACTAACTGTGGCATAGATTTACCTTGGCAATGACTGGCAAATCCACAGGGGCAGAGCACTGCCTGGGGAGAATGATATAGCACATAATAAGCTGTGTTTAATAGCAAAACCATTTGCATAAAAAAATACTCAGGATTCTGGTTCTCATTCAGATACTGCTAGATTCAACCATGTAGTTAGAAGACAATAATTTTAAATGTTGGTAACAAGTCTGAAAACATAAATTTTTGGGGGCAGAAGGACTTTTGATGTAACAGAAAAGAAGCGAATTTAAACAGGAAATGAAACTATAGCTTTTATGTATCTCATGGCTCTAGAGCTTCAGTTCTTAATATCTTAGCTTGGTCAAACTGGAAGACATGATAAAGTTGAGATCCTCTAAACTTTAGCAATTATCAGAAACAGAAGAAATGAAATTATCTCTTCTTTCCCAGCCACTTCATCAGAACTTCACAAGACATCTTGTTCAAGGTAGTTCGAGCTGAGTTTGGTCTGCATTTGTTCAAAGTTTGAAAACCCCCAAACTAACCCCATCGTTGTGTCTGACTTTACCACAACAACAAGCTCAGTAATAAGGGCACTCCTTAGCATCCTTGATGAAAATGGAATCTTTAGCTATATGAATAGCATATTATTCTCTTAGGTAAAATAAAATAAAAAACAAAACAAAACCAAACAGCTGCTGCTAAAGAGAAGAAACAAGGAAAAAATGTAACTGACACAATAAGGATACATTCCTGAACAAAGAAACACAAGCATGATAGACGCGCTTCACATTAGCTTGCCTTAATGACTTTAAGACATTTTTGCCTCTTTGTCCTGGGCACTCTTGGCAATTTCACGCACATATAATAAATATATTTGAAAATACTAAGAATATAAAGTGGAAATATACTGAGGAAAGAATTTATTAAAGGACCTCATGTTAGAGAGAATTTTCAGGCTGAAAGGACAGTTCTCTTCAGACTCAAAAATTTTATGACTGGTTTTTAAATACATTGGCTTCTACATAAGTAATAACATCCTGTAACTGTAACATTCCCATGAGAGATTCTTTCATCCTAAAATTATTTCCATCAATATATTATTTGCAAAAAGATGGTTGGAATCTTTTTTTCCCTTTATCCTCCCCTTTTAGTTCCCTTTCTATATATGCTTTAACACAAAGAGATTCATTGTCCAGTTGCCAGCTGTAGGTGCATCAGAAGCTCTTCATGAATATTCACAGAGCTCAATAGAAAATCTGCCCCCAAATCAAATTTGAATAACAGTCTAAAACATCTGTCCAATAGATAAGTAACCCTAAGAAATGCTCTGTAGGGAGAAACTGAAAAATAAGTTAGTTCTCAGAGACTTGCCTAGATTTCGACTCCAAAAAGCAGGGAAAATGAATCAAAATATTTCTCAAAAATTGATGTATGTTGTACATTCTGAAGTCAATATTGTCACCTTTTCAACAATATATTCATGTTATTTGTTGCTTACCCAGGAAAGGAAGTATTTCTTGTAAAAAATGCCAGACTTTCAAATGGTTTTAGAAAGTCTAAGGTTTAATAAACTTCAGTGACAACTTTTACATATTTGCAGCCACCTTTGTTGTTGACAGGGCTTCCTGTACACAAAAAGGCCCTGGGAGAGAATTTCTAGAGAGCTAGGGCAGGCTGCTCAGTATGCCGCTCTCTTGTAACCATTGCGTAACTCCAGGCAGAGCTCCTACTGCACACTGTACTCGTAAATATTAGAATACAAAAAGCCTATTGTTTATAATTCAAAGGACTCAGCCCCAATTTTGTCTTTTTATTAGTGCTCCATTGCTATATGGCAGCAATTTCAAATTGAGAAATAAATTAGGCTTTACAGAAACAGGCAAGTACATCTTTACCTGCTTCCATGTTGATCTAAGCAAACTTGAGTACTGTATAAGCCAGTGGGACATTCACACCTTGCATGTGCTCTGCGAGACTTAATGGAGTTTCACAGAATATTTCCCACATGCCCACGAGCGTACTAATGGATTTCTTCTGAATTGCAAATTCTATACTAGGCCCATCTTCTGAATTTACACGGCAAGTATCAGGACTTTCCAAACAGAAAGGGTGCCATCTGTTCTTCCTGCTGATAACTGAGCTGCTCCATTCCCCCTTTCACAATGCACAACTCAGGGATTCTGTGAAACAGCTATAGTGTGAGCATGCTTTGTAAAAATGTGCATTATTTCATAAGGCATATGAAAAAGCTGGGGTTGAACAGGCTACTTCAATTTTGATTTTACTTAGTTTTAGAATATTTGTGCGTGTAATCACTAAGAACAATAGCTATAGTATATCAAAGCCAATATTTTGATTTTAAAATTGATTAAGCCTTTTAAGTACTAGAGAAACTATGGTAATATTCAGAGAACCAGACATATATTTTATCATAATTTGGACATAAAATATTTTGTACTTTTAAATCCTCATTTTCTGTTTATTTTTTATATATAAAAAGCCAAAAAGTTCAAAGGAAATATTTGAGCTGTTGCTTCCTAATCTCTGCTAGTACATAAGTTCCTTGAACCTGAGCGATCATGTCTGGGTCTTACCAAGTGAAGCTTATACCTTGTTTGATCTGGAGCAATTTGGTTTTGTGCCTCCTGGACCAAGTCCCCCTGGGCCCCTGAGAACTTAAAAGAATTGCTGTTGACTCAGACATCCTTAATTCAGCTGTCACTTTAGCAGTGGTTTTACTGAAGCTACAGTTAAATCAACATTTACTTAAACTAGTTTGCTGGGATCCACTCAGTCTAATTGAGGCACCCTTTCAATAAGACACTTTACACTAAGTTATTCTTAATAAATACAAAGAGAATACATCAAACACATTAAATTCCTACTGTGTTGTAACACAAATTTATACATGCATTTAGAAAAAAATGAGGCATTTTTTTCAAATTTGGCTTCAGTTTTAAGTCTCAGTACAACTCACATTTGACATTTTTAAGTAGTTATTTACGAGATATTCCATGGCAAAACATTGAACATAATGTATATGAAAAGATGTACTTTGTCATGCTCATGGAATACACAAACATATGCTTGAGTTCCACATAAGAGAAGAGTGGGAGTGATTTGCTAGGGGATCAAGGATAATGAAGTTGCTAAGACACTGTCCATCATATTTGAAAAATCATGGCAGTCAGGTGAAGTTCCCGATGACTGGAAAAAGGGAAATATAACCCCCATTTTCAAGAAGGGGAAAATGGATGACCCAGGGAATTACAGACCAGTCAGCTTCACCTCTGTGTCTGGCAAAATCTTGGAGCAAATTCTCCTGGAAGGCACATGAAAAAGAGCAAGGTGGTTGGTGATAGCCAGCATGGCTTCACTAAGGGGAAATCCTGCCTGACCAATTTGGTGGCCTTCTATGGTGGGGCTACAGAACTGATGGACAGGGGTAGAGCAGTTGATGTCATCTACCTGGACTCGTGCAAAGCCTTTGACACTGTCTCACACAACATACTTGTCTCTAAGTTGGAGAGACATCAATTTGTTAGGTGGACCACTCGGTGGATAAAGAACTGGCTGGATGGCCGCACGCAAAGAGTAGTGCTCAGTGGCTCAGTGTCCAGCTGGAGACCAGTAACGAGTGGTGTCCCCCAGGGATCGGTGTTGGGACCGGTCTTGTTCAACATTGTCGGTGACATGGACAGTGGGATAGAGTGCACCCTCAGCAAGTTTGCCAATGACACCAAGCTGTATGGTTCAGTTGATACGTTGGAGGGAAGGAGTGCCATCCAGAGGGACCTTGACACGCTTGTGAGGTGGGCTGATGCCAACCTGATGAAATTTAACCATGCCAAGTGCAAGGTCCTACACCTGGGTTGGAGCAATCCCAGGCACAGCTACAGGTTGGGTAGAGAAGAGATTCAGAGCAGCCCTGGGGAGAAGGACTTGGGGGTGTTGGTCGATGAGAAAATGAACATGAGCCGGCAGTGTGCGCTTGCAGCCCAGAAAGCCAAGTGTATCCTGGGCTGCATCAAAAGGAGCGTGACCACCAGGTTGAGGGAGGTGATCCTGCCCCTCTACTCTGCTCTTGTGAGACCTCACTTGGAGTATTGTGTGCAGTTCTGGTGTCCTCAACATAAAAAGGACATGGAAGTGTTAGAACAAGTGCAGAGGAGGGCCATGAGGACGATCAGGGGACTGGAGCACCTCCCGTATGAAGATAGGCTGAGAAAGTTGGGGCTGTTCAGCCTGGAGAAGAGAAGGCTGCATGGAGACCTCATAGCAGCCTTCCAGTATCTGAAGGGGACCTATAGGGATGCTGGGGATGGACTCTTCATTAGGGACTGCAGTGATAGGACAAGGAGTAACGGGTTCAAACTTAGACAGGGGAAGTTTAGATTGGATATGAGGAAGAAATTCTATACTGTAAGGGGGTGGGGCCCTGGAATGAGTTGCCCAGGGAAGTTGTGAATGCTCCATCCCTGGCGGTGTTCAAGGCTGGGTTGGACATAGCCTTGGATGGCATGGTTTAGTGGGAGGTGTCCCTGCCCATGGCAGGGGGGTTAGAACTAGATGACCTTAAGGTCCTTTCCAACCCTAACTATTCTATTATTCTACGATATTAGAACTACCTAGTATAAAATAAACCACTAAGTCTTGTGTCACTGAAGGAGCTTATATACGCTGAACTTGCAACTCTCCCAAATAAGCTTGAATATGCAAAATTCCATACCGGAAAGAAATGTGCTGAAAGGCTTATGTACAAATTCTCTAAGGGCTATAGAGGTAAGTGGGAATTTCATTCTATCCAGAAGATGCTCTGATTACGCTTGAAACAGGCTGTGTAAATTTATACAGCAGACAGGTTCTACATAATGATTTCATACAAACAGCGGCCTGAGCAACAACTTTTCTTCTGACAGTCATATTTGGTATCTGTGCCACCCATTTTTGGAAAGCATGAACTATTGTTAAGATTTTCCAATTAAAGGCACTATGGTAAATATTTTAAAAACAACAACAACAAAATGGGTTTAGAAGTTATTATGTCATTGCTTCAGTAAGGCAGTGAAATGCCATTATATTGCAGGAACTATAAAGCACCATATACTTAAAATTAAACTGACCTTAATGTCATACTTCTAAAACAAAGATTATGGGTCATGCTTACAGTACTATTCTAGTAGTGATTCTGGAAAAAAAAAAAAAAAAAGAATTCTTTCTAAGTATCCATTTCAGACTGACTCCTGAGAAGGTTGTCTAGCTGGAAGAGTCAATATGGTCTTTAACAGCGTTTAATAGGTGGATATCTGGAAAAAAGTGACGGTATTATTTGAGATGTTTACTGGAATAATATATCCAAATCTCTCTTCCACACCTTAAAAAGATGTTGAAAATTTTGAGAGTTACAAACTGCAAGAATGATTTAAAGACTGAAAAATCTGCCTTACAGAAAGAGGTTTAAGAGGTTCAATCTATTTAGCTCATCAAAGTCAAGCTTAAGGGATCTAGAAGTACTGACATGAAAAGAGGATATCTTATACCAGAGGGCTTTTCCACATATCAGGCTAAGATATGACTATATGCCTTGACTTTAAGTTAAAGCTCAAAAAATGCAAATTAGAAATAATGTATATTTTACACAGTAAGAATTATTAACCAATGGGAAAACTTAAGTGATGTTCAAAATATTTAAAACAAAACCAGATTTTCCATTTCATTTCTTAAATGACATGAAGTAGCCTGCCCTGGTTTTGAGCTAGATTAGTTCTAGCTCTAGCTTTTGATTACTTGATAAAGACACAATAGTTAGTTTCTCTTATGCAATCTTATAGAAGGAACTGGTTGTTTAGCTTAATACAGAAATATCTTCTCCCTCTGTGTTTTGTTTATTTGTTTGTTTAGGGAAAACATACCATCCAAGCAAACAATCACACAGTCTTCTATCTAATCTCCGCTAATAGCTACTTTTGGTTCTTACAGTAAAAGGTATAAATGCCTTATTCAAAAAGTTACTCACTTCTCAATGTTACAGCTTTTGGTGAAACTTATTCTTGATCCCAGTTAGGACTCAGCATGTACCCTGAACTACGAGGATTCGTTAACTTCGTAGTTTTCATCACAGTTGGTGTAACTGTAAATGCTACTATTCATATAGAAAAATCAGCCCTTAAAGGGTCACAGCTATATTATTACTTTTTGAAGCTTAATCAGCACTTCATTGCAAAGCTGATATTATTGCTCTGGGTGGCAGGGATCTTCCTATCTATATGGGAAGTCTGAATGGGAGGTAGCTGCATGGGTCTTCTACCAAAAGCAAATGTTAATTTACACTTATGTCCAAATACTGATTACTTCAAACATTTCTGAGAGTAATTACTCACTTCTAGTATAGCCAACTTATGACTCAAGGGACTAAGAATGTTCTCTCCATCCTTTGGTTATTTTTCAAATTTGCTCTCTATGAAAGTAATTATCAGAATCCTTCAGTAGTTGTTTTCACGACTTGTTTTTTTCACTTTCACTGAACACTTCCTGTTCAAATGATGCAACTTTAATCTCTCTGATCTGTATTTAGCTGACCCTGTAGTTAACAGTACAGTTAATCTTATGTTTCTTAAAAGCACATTTACTAGACTAGTGAAATGTAAAAAAGGGTTATCTTGACAATGCTGGTTACATTGACAAAAATTGTAGATCATTTTCAAATGCATTTTTTAATCATTATCCAGTTCAAGCATAATACTTAGATACTTAATTTGACCTGATGACAACTGAAGGCCATAAAAAGCTCTTTGAATTTGACCCTGTAAAAGAATCAATGGAAAAGAAGCATTGTTATGTACTAAAACTAATATAACAAACATCAAAATTGTTTCTAATCCTTGTGTTTAAGGCTTTATGTAGTTGAAGGCCACCTGACACAAAAATTTCAATTCACATTAGTGCATAGGACAAATAGAAGGAAGAACCAGCATAGGCAGAAAATAAAGAGCATAGATGAAAATCTCTTACCAGCAGAGTGAGCAAGAAGAAACTGGGTGGGAAGGGAAGAATGGGAATAGAGTCTGGAGAAAGCAGTGACAAAAGCAGTATTTTTCAAACAGAGCAAGCACTGTGTATTGTAGCTGTTATACTAATAATAACATCTTTTTTTGTGTGCTAAACTCCCACCATTCATGAATTTCACAAAGTTGGGGTCTCCAGGTATTTTACTGGACACTTTATACGAAGATGTAGCTTTAACTTTCCATGTTTGGATAGAGATACAAGTACCAAGTTTTATATCCCTCATTTGGCATCCCATGTGGATTTTCAAAATGGGGTTTAGAAGGTGGTGTACTTTGAGGGTAGATTTTACTCTCAGCAAGTACAGCGAATTTATGTGCAGTTTCTATTAAAAGCAGTGATTAAGATTGTTAGCCGCTACGAAAAGGCATACAGAAGAGCATTCTAACACCTGGGTACAAACGCCATATCAGGGGACTGGATGTAGAAAAACATGAAAAAGTATTTCACAGCATTGGGCACTGAAAGCCAGCAGAAAGCTACAGTTCACCAAAACTTCTGTCTACATGTAAAATTATCTTGAAGCTCAATTATACAATTTACAGAGCAAAAGTTGGACACACAGTCAGCTCTTGCTTTGCTTTCCTGTGAATTGTTTCCTAGTATCAGATATCAGTCCTGAATCTGCAGAGCGTGGCAGTTAAATATATATATATATATATTTTCTCTTATTTAAACCTGACACCAATGTGTTTGTGAAATATTTAGATTAGAACGCTCCTCGGGAAAACTCAGTAGTCAAGCTTTTTTATGAATAACGTAGTTCAAGGAGTGAAAGAGACAGATGTGCTCAGACCATTTGACATTTCTTTATTTCTTTATATCATATACTGATTTTTGCTTCAGAGGTGGGAAACCACTCTTTTGTGAAACAAGCTTACAGATAAAAACTCAGGTGAGGCTCTGGTATTTTTTTCGTCAAAAGAAAAAACAAAATCAACAAGCAACAAAAAGCCTCGTTAAGAATATTTGTTATTTTAGAAGATCAAGCTTGCTCTGATTGAGAATTGGAAGTTTGAAAGTAAGAGGCAGAGCAATTGCATGATTAAGATTTCTCCAAAGAAATAGTAGACTTCTTCAGGTTTTCTGAGATTAATTTCCCTCTGAATTGGAATAGGCATAATCCTATTTTTGATTAACCACATAGACCATAGTTGATATAGTCGTACACTCACAGTTAAAAACCTGTGAGTGTAGGACTGAAGGGACTAGGGTTTCAATCTCATAGTACAGTTGCTTGGTAAAAGTGCTGCGAAGACCATTTGCCTGCAGAGAAACCACAGTAACAGCTTGAAGCATCAATGTTGTTCTGAACCACTAAAATAGTGTGAATAGGAATAATGCTGTATGTATATAGGAAAACAATTTACATCTAATCCTGCTTCCCTGGAACCCAGTATCAAACCCTTGTTGATTCCAGTGTATTGGTACTGTCTTTTTTTCAGAGAGAATAGAATGGCAGGCACCTTGCAGAATTAAATTCTCTGACATGAAATAATGATAAAAACTTCTACTCAATGCTGTAAATGCACAAAACAGACCATAAGGAATGAGCTTTCAAAAGTTATGACTGAACAGGATTAATTTCTTTCAATAGTTTTCACAGGAACTTCTTTGTTCTACGTTATTGCGAGTGCCAGAACCATTACTTAAGAACTGCTACACTGAAAGTACATAATTAAACCTCTATTATGTACCAGAAATGGTTTGTGCTTTACTTCCAAGTTATAGGATTATTGCAATTCTTTTCTCTTAATTAAGCATTATATGTTAATTCTGCTTTCTTCCCTTAGAGTCATTAGCATATAAATATGGGCACTATCTGCTATTCTCTGTTAAAGATAAAGATTTTTAATTCCAATGGACTAATGATTTATTAAAAACCAAGTACACTTCATGAAATTACTGTTGCCCTAACATTTCCATTCAGAAACTCACATCTACTATAGAAGTTATTCTAGAACTAATTTGGACAAGATGGACAAAAGAAATTTTAAATAATTAAATGGGTATTTACATGCTTTTTTTAAAACATGCCTTTGATTTTGAGATTATTTTCTTTCCCATTTCAAATAATTCAAGAAATATATGGTTAAGCATTTCCTGGTTGAAATTTCTTTTGTAGCAAATCAAAATATCAGCTTATATAGTCTCAACATTAATTATTGAAGATTGTGGCAATATTCTGTAGAAAGTTGCTGAACTGGAAGGAGTCAGAAAAATATGCTTTCCTAAAAAATAGAAGAAATGAAATATTAAATTGCCCAAAAAGCAGGAATCTATGCTCTTTTTGATGTCCTATCTTTTCTTTGTAGTGTCCTCAACTGAAAAGATATATCTATTTATCTGTATGTCTATAAATCTCCATATCCATTTTTCTTCTCATGAAACAGGGAAAGACTATGCATTCTAACCAGTAATATAATTAACACTCATAGCATTTTTGGTGAAAACGAAAGGCTGCTGTACTAGATTTTATGTTTATTTTCAGTTTTATACCATATCTCTCTAAAAGGTGTGAAGAAGAACACTCTAGCAGAGTAAACTTCCTACCTTGTGTACGAGCAAGGCTCGGTCTGGGAGCTCTGCTCTGGCTGCGCCGGTGGTGGCCAGCGTAAGCACCCAGACGGAGCCGATGGGAAGGGAGGCTGTAGTGCAGAGCTCGGGGTATCCTAAGGGAAGGGTGAGCAATGGGCGGGGCTACACTCTGCATTCCCTGGTGGAGGCCCTCCTGCAGCAAGTGGCTGAACTGCAGGAAGCTGTTACCAGGATGAAAGGTGTCAGGGAAGCTGAGGGGGAGCAGCACTGCTTGCTCCAGGACCAAACTGTTCCTGGGCCTCGGGTGTCTACTGTTGCCCATGCAGGAAAGGAGGCTGCTAACCCAGGAAGCTGGGAAAAGGTAACAGAAAAAAACAACAAAAAAAGAAGGAAGGGGATAATTAAAAGCAGGGGGCTTCCTCCTACATCTGTTGTCCCCACCCAGAACCGCTTTGCTGTCCTGCAGGGGGCTGATGAGCAACAGCGCTCTGCTATCCTGCAGGGGACTGATGAGCAACAGCGCTCCCACCAGGCGCAACCAGCTAGTGCACTGGTAAAGAAGGTCACTACTGGTGCTGCCAGGAAAAAGCGGCGGGTCGTAGTAGTCGGGGACTCTAATCTGAAAGGCACAGAGGCACCCATCTGCCGGCCTGACCCAGGCTCAAGGGAGGTGTGTTGCCTACCAGGGGCTCGGATCAGGGATGTGGCCGAGAAGCTGCCTGCTCTAGTCGGTCCCACTGACTATTACCCACTCCTGGTAATACATGTGGGTGCTACTGATATAGATAGCAGTAGCCCGGAGACTATAAAGAAGGATACAGGGCTCTGGGAGAGGTGGTTAGGGGCTCTGGAGCTCAGATTGTCTTTTCGTCAATTCTCCAGGATACAGGGCAGGACCTTGAAAAGGCTAGGAGGATTGCGCAGGTTAATAAATGGTTAGAAGGGTGGTGCTATAGTCAGGGGTTTGGGTACCTTGACCATGGGACTCAATATAGTAGGCCAGGTCTCCTGGGGGCTGGTGGAGCTGGTCTGACAAAGAAGGGGAAGAGTGGATTTGGTAGGAGGCTTGCCAGGCTGGTCAAGGATGCTTTAAACTAGATGTGTTGGGGGAGGGGGGCATCATTCCATCCCAACACACCCAGTCGGTTGGTAGCACTTATAGTAAACATTCGGAGCAATGTAGGGATATTCCAGCTGCTCCAGCCAATGACCCAACTTCAATTGGATCTCGGCTCAAATGCCTCTACACAAATGCCCGTAGTATGGGGAACAAACAAGAGGAATTAGAGATGTGTGCACATCTACGGGGGTATGATATCATAGGCATCACAGAAACATGGTGGGATGGCACCTATGACTGGTGTGTTGGAATGGAAGGTTACCGGCTCTTTAGGAAAGACAGGCCTGGCAGACGGGGAGGGGGAGTTGCTATTTATATTAGGGATAGGCTAGAGAGTATGGAACTCTGTCTGGGGACAGGTGAACAGTCGACAGAGAGTTTGTGGGTCAGGGTTAAAGGGAGAACAGCGATGGGTGACATTATTGTGGGGATCTGTTACAGACCGCCTGACCAAGGGGACTTGCTGGACGAAGCGCTCCATAGGCAGATAGGAGCAGCCTCACGCTTGCAGGCCCTTGTTCTCATGGGAGACTTCAACCACCCTGATATCTGTTGGAGGGATGGTACGGCCCGGTACAAGCAATCCAGAAGGTTCCTCGATTGCGTGGAAGACAACTTCCTTCTGCAAGTAATACAGGAGCCGACAAGGAGAGGTGCCATGCTTGACCTCGTCCTCACCAACAGGGAAGGGCTAGTTGGGAATGTAACGCTCCAGGGCAGCCTTGATTGCAGCGATCATGAGATGGTTGAGTTTGAGATCCTCAGGACAGTGAGAAGAGCGTGCAGCAAGCTCACTGCCCTGGACTTCAAGAGAGCAGACTTTGGCCTCTTCAGGAACCTGCTCAGTAAGGTTCCATGGGATACAGCCCTAGAGGGCAGGGGGGCCCAAGACTGTTGGTTGATATTCAAGGATCACCTGCTGCAAGCTCAGGAGCGATGCATCCCAACTAGAAGGAAGTTCAGCAGGAGGGCCAGGAGACCTCCTTGGATGGATAAGGAGCTGCTAAGCAAAATTCGAAAGAAAAAAGAGGCTTATAAAAGGTGGAAGCAAGGTCAGGCGGCCTGGGAAGAATACAGGGATGTTGTCCGGGAAGCTAGGGACCAGGTTAGGAAAGCTAAGGCCCATTTAGAATTAAACTTGGCTAGGGATGTTAAGGATAACAGGAAGGGATTTTATAGGTACATTGCCGATAAGAGACAGGTTAGGGACACCGTGGGCCCTCTCCAGAAGCTATCGGGAGAACTGGCTACCCTGGATTTGGAGAAGGCTGAGGTTCTTAATGACTTCTTTGCCTCAGTCTTTACGGGCAAATGCTCTGACCACACCACCCAAGTCTTGGGAGGCAGACGTGGGGATGGTGAGGGTGGGGACCCTGGGCCCACTGTGGGGGAGGATATTGTTCGGGACCACCTTAGGAACCTGAATGTATACAAGTCCATGGGACCGGATGAAATCCATCCAAGGGTCCTGAAGGAGCTGGCAAATGAAGTTGCTAAGCCACTGTCCATCATATTTGAAAAATCATGGCAGTCAGGTGAAGTTCCCGATGACTGGAAAAAGGGAAATATAACCCCCATTTTTAAGAAGGGAAAAATGGATGAGCCGGGGAATTACAGACCAGTCAGTCTCACCTCTGTGCCTGGCAAAATCTTGGAGCGGATTATCCTGGAAGCCATGCTAAGGCACATGAAAACCAACAAGGTTGTTGGTGACAGCCAGCATGGCTTCACTAAGGGGAAATCCTGCCTAACCAATCTGGTGACCTTTTATGAAGGGGCTACGGAACTGATGGACAGGGGCAGAGCAGTTGATGTCATCTACCTGGACTTGTGTAAAGCCTTTGACACTGTCTCCCATGACATCCTTCTCTCTAAGTTGGAGAGACATCAATTTGATAGGTGGACCACTCGGTGGATAAAGAACTGGCTGGATGGCCGCACACAAAGAGTAGTGCTCAGTGGCTCAGTGTCCAGCTGGAGACCAGTAACGAGTGGTGTCCCCCAGGGATCGGTGTTGGGACCGGTCTTGTTCAACATCTTTGTGGGTGACATGGACAGTGGGATTGAGTGCGCCCTCAGCAAGTCTGCCGATGACACCAATCTGTGTGGTTCGGTTGATACATTGGAGGGAAGGAATGCCATCCAGAGGGACCTTGACACGCTTGTGAGGTGGGCTGATGCCAACCTGATGAAGTTCAACCATGCTAAGTGCAAAGTCCTCCACCTGGGTCGGAGCAATGCCAGGCACAGCTACAGGTTGGGCGGGGAGGAGATTGAGAGCAGCCCTGCAGAGAAGGACTTGGGGGTGTGGGTTGATGAAAAAATGAACATGAGCCGGCAGTGTGCGCTTGCAGCCCAGAAGGCCAACCGTATTCTGGGCTGCATCAAAAGGAGTGTGACCAGCAGGTCGAGGGAGGTGATCCTGCCCCTCTACTCTGCTCTCGTGAGACCTCACTTGGAGTACTGTGTGCAGTTCTGGTGTCCTCAACATAAAAAGGACATGGAATTGTTAGAACAAGTCCAGAGGAGGGCCACGAAGATGATCAGGGGACTGGAGCACCTCTCGTATGAAGATAGGCTGAGAAAATTGGGGCTGTTCAGCCTGGAGAAGAGAAGGCTGCGTGGAGACCTCATAGCAGCCTTCCAATACCTGAAGGGGGCCTATAGGGATGCTGGGGAGGGACTCTTCATTAGGGACTGTGGTGAGAGGACAAGGGGTAATGGGTTTAAACTTAAACAGGGGAGGTTTAGATTGGATCTGAGGAAGAAGTTCTATACTGTGAGGGTGGTGGGGCCCTGGAATGGGTTGCCCAGGGAAGTTGTGAATGCTTCATCCCTGGCGGCGTTCAAGGTGGGGTTGGACATAGCCTTAGATGGCATGGTTTAGTGGGAGGTGTCCCTGCCCATGGCGGGGGGGTTGGAACTCGATGATCTTGAGGTCCTTTCCAGCCCTTGCTATTCTGTGATTCTGTGATTCTGTGATTCTCGACCAGCTTCCACAGCGCAGCAGAAGTAACTGACAAAGACACAACAAACAGCAGCATTCCCATCTCAAGCAAAGAGCCTACAAAAAGATCAAGGAGCACATGGTCACGGGGTCCATCACATGGGCACTTTTTGTTTCAGTCTACATTTTGAAAAAAAAGGACTGATTTGAAAGAGAATTCAGAATTAACTAGCATCTTCTTTCTCCTATAGCTCACCAAATGACAGGGTTTCTTCTGTCTTATGTTGACAGCCTTTGTAAATCAGATGGGGTGATATTTGTTAATCCATAGGGAATTTTCATATCTTGTTTTGATTATGAATCAGACGGTGAGCTCTTGGCAGCTGACCAGAAAGAGGGAACCTTTTCTCCGCCACATTACCAGTTGGGAACTTTTGTTACATTGTGTTCTCTGCTGCAGATACATTCTTTTACATGCTAAAGCGTGTCAGGTGGACCTATTATGGTGAGGTTAATGCACTGAACCCATTCAGGTAGATTGCATAAAAGTCTTTATTACTACAGAGACATAGTTGTATCAGCTATTCATACCTTTGAGGGGCCCAAATGAGTTTTCTATATAGGCTTTTCAGTAGTTAATGTACATTCAGCAGCTGCTTCTCCAGCAAGTTTCTTAAAGTAGTGCTCTATAGGCTGTATAGACCATCAAAACAACTAAATATCTTGATGACATAGAGGGGGGTCTAAAGCAAATGGGAAACAACAAACAATTCGATGTTCCACAAAGCCACAGTTCTGCTCTGTAAGCTCTCCATCCAACTCAGTCAGAAAATATTGTCAAGTCCCACTGAAATATCAAGAAAACACTCATTCCCTTCCTGCCTGCAAGACACACATCAAACCCACCCAGTTCATTCCCTGTGGTAGTGGCTATCAAGTGATATCTCAGCTCTCCCTGTAGCCTTCTCTAGCTTCCTTTTTCTAGAACATTTTTTTTGTTGCTTACTTAGTTGCATTCCCCCCCCCATCGTACTTCTTTAAAACAGACAATTATGTACGCAGTACTGTGAAGGTATGCAAACCATCTCCCACAGCACTCTCATTTGTAAAGCATGGATGTTAGACTGGCCAAGCAGACTGTCAGTGGAATGTGAACTGGCTGGACAACTGGATCAGTGGTGCAGCACATGCTGTCACCTCCTTATAAGACAATACTTGAACATGGGATCCACAGTTGTTAACATTTTACTCAGCACCCTGGATGATGACAAACTACATCCTCAGCTACTTTGAAGATGACAGTACACTAGGGAGTTGGCTGACACGACAAATAGCGGAGTCTTGATACAGAGACCTTAAAAAAAATTTGGGTTGGGCCAACAAAAAACTCATGAGGCTTAGTAAGCAGCAGCAGAAAGTTCTGCTGTGAGGCAGTCACCTGACACATTGGTAAATGGTGGGAAAATGAATACTGACCTTTCCAGAAAGGACCTGGCAGCTACAGTAGGTGCAAGAATGAATATGAGCCAACTCACACTGCAAGTAAGACCAGTAACAGACTGGGCCACTTTTTTGGAGGAGTGTGGAAAACAGATCAAGAGGAGCTGTTACTCGCTCTACTCTGGAGGAAGGAGTCACATCTGGAGCTGTGTCTGGAACACTGGGCTCCCCTTTGCATATGTAGAGGTGCCTGAAAAGGTGCAGTAGATGGCTACCAAAATAACAGATGTTAGGCAGCTGGTTTTGTTTAGTTAGGTGAACAATGCTAACAGAGAAACTAACAGCAATCTACAATTACTGGAAGGCTAGTTACAAAGACAATGTGTCTAAACTCATGCTGCTGAATCTTTGCCCTTCAAAGTTTTCAAGACAGCCAAAGAAAACCTGACTTTGGCCAAACACTGACATGTAAAAGGTATTAAACAATGCAGAGGAGGAGACATACAGTATTATCTTGCATTCCAATTGGCTGCTCTGAACACCAGTATCTTCCACGAAATATATAAAAGAATTGTTCTCTTAACAAACATGATTTTTTAACGCAAGAAAAAATAAACAAAACAAACAAAAAACATTCTTTTTCTGTCAAGGACACATCTGTGCAAAAATATACTTCTAAACATCCACAGGAATTGGTGCTTAAGTACAGATTCAAAATCAATTTCTTGCAAATACCTGACCTCTAAGAAGTAAGGTTTAGACCATGTGAGGGGAAAGCCAAATTTCATATCCAAACTCACTGAAATTTTACCTATGTTAGTGTTTCAGAGCAAGCAACTTTAGTAAAATAGCTAATGATCTGTTTTGCAGCCTCCTTCAATGTTAGTAGCATTGAGCAAAGGTGATGGTAGAAGATTACCTGCTTTACTTCACAAGGCATTACAGGGAATATTTATAGTGCAATGTCACTGATGTTCCAGCTTACAATGTATTTAACTGTATGCTCATGTATGGTTCTGTTGTGCATTATTAACGTTTTATTATTACTTTTAATTATTTAATACACCATTGTTTTTCCAAACTTGCTGTTTCTCAGAAAGCACAACAAAAATAAATCAATATAAAGATCTAGAAAATAGTCAATGATCAATAAACCTGAAAAGCCACAATAGCATTCATAAATATGAGAATTTCTGTCATTATTACATCTATCTAATATACACATTGTAAGACTGCTAGCAATGATGAGGCTGCTGATAAAATGACCAGTAAACTACCTTTTTTTGTCCTCTCATTTCACATAAAATTTACAGGACATACAAAATTTTGCAATATATTTTTCTTTTCTTAACCTATGCAGCATCAATTGTATACTGTAAAGGCTCTAGAAGGATCACAGAAACTATTTAAAAAAGGAGAAAATGAGTAGTGTGGGATTTAGGTATTTTGCTATCTGTGTCAAATCAGAAGCAATTTCACTTTAGTAATACCAGGAGAAGCAATATGCTACAGGCTGTCAATGCTAAGTCTCAAGCAAGAAAATGCAACTTTGTTTTCATGCTGTCATTTAATTCACATAAAAATGTGAAAGATGGACTGGACTCTAAGAGATTTGATGCATTATAATAAGTAGGATTGTTGGCAAAAAAAAAAATCAACAAAGACCCCGTGTGATGAAGACAAAAACTACCCACTGTACAAGTGGGAGATACTCATCTACAGACAAATATCTTTATCTCTACATAAAGGACAGTTTTCAAAGATAACTGCTGAAGGTAACAAATGAACTTGGGGCACTGCCTGACAGAGGTAGATGGACACAGGGACTTATTCTTAAAAGAAAATGTTTGTTTTGGTTTCTTTCCCCTCTAGTTCAACTGAATCAGACCACTCAACTAAAATTTAGCTTCTCAAATGAGAAACCAGCTTAAAATAACTTCTGTCAACTTCAGCTGACCCTAGCAATTCATCTTTGTGTTTAGATAGCTACTCATCACTAAAGTGTCTAACTGCCTGCTCCTAGGAGTAATATAAGAAAAATATTTCTCTTCCCTTACGCTGACTGGCAAGAAGAAGGTTTCATAGGTATTGTCATTTTATTTAGATGTCCAGTGAGTTTACTGCTTAAAAGCATTTGTGGAAAAGCTTGGACTCAAAGAAGGATTTTGCATTTTCTCAGAACTTGTGAGAAACTTGTATTGACCTGCCTTGGTGAAAATTCTATGGACACAATAAAGTTTGCAGCCACTGGCCCTTTATTCAAGAGTAGTAAATTGCAGTTGTGAAAATTTTATAGATGAAAATGGGACCCTTTTAGGGGTTATTGTATGATAGATTCTACCAATTAGATCATTAAGAGAAAAAACCCGCCACATGAATTCCATTGCATATGCTGACCCCTCTTCACAGGCCAGAACTCCCATTTGCCAAAATATCAGCCTGATATTTTCTGTTGAAAAAAGAAAAAGACAAAGCAAGAGAAAAGATCCCATCCAAATCCCTCCTTCCTAACCCTTAACTGTAGCTTGCCAGCAAATTAATTTTTGAGAGAACCAAATCTCTGGTTTCTCAGGCAGATTCAGGACAGAGTTCTACATCACTGCTCTTGACAGCTGGGTCAAGTAGTTCATATCTCTCCACTCCAAGGTCACTGAAATACAGTAATTTGGTTTAAAATGTTCAGAAGCAAAAATTAACCTATCCTTGTTCAAGCTACCACTTACAGGTAACATTGTGATTCTGCATATACAGTTTTAAATGAATACATGAACTGAAATGGTAATTAATTTATTACAAAGGGCTATTTTCATAGGTTATAGTAATAGCTGAAAGGTCAAAGGTTTTCCTGGTTTGAAGAATTTTTTTTTTATTTTTTTTTTTTTTTATGATCAAAAGGAGATTGTAAAAATTATTTCTGACAGAAGTAGTAGTCTTCTGAAGCCATGTCATTTACTTTTAGCCATGATGTGATTTCCTTTGGATATAAATGTGCTGAACCTCAATCAGGATGCAGAGCAGCCAGTTAAAGGGGAACTTCAAAAAGCCCTGAAAGAGGGAAACCTGCTTAAAAGTTCACAGTAATTTCTGCATACAGTTCTGAAAAGGAAAGGGCTTTGTAACACGAGCTCTCAATTTGCAATTTAAGGCGCACTGTTCATCTAAGATGCTTTTCTTAAGACTGCTTTTTGCTTTAAGATTCATACAGACAAAAATTACCCTTTAGATGTTTTCTCTTTTTAAAATTCTGTTTCTTCTTATATTTCAGAAGCCTGAAAGTCTTTAAAATGGTGCCTTCTTTACATAGCTTTTTGGACAAAAAGAATAACATCTAACTGCATAATTTGCCACACGTTTAATATAAAAAGTTAGAAAAGTAACTCACCTCAGCGAATCGGATTGACTGATCCTTCAAAAATATGAATAAAGAAAACTGAGAATAGCTGGAATGAGGGTGTAAAAGAAAACATATCCCATCTTTGCACAATTTTAATATTGTAATACATTTCAACTATTTTCCAATTATGAAAAAATAAAGAGATTTATTTTAATAAAATACTGTGAAAGCTTCTAGGAGGCATAGGAAGACATATACAAACACAGCTCTTTGACTTTGCTGTAAGCATATGGTATAGGAAAAACCATATAATTTTTTTTTAAATTATTTTTTGAAAATAGCAATTTTCATCTCAGCTATGTTCTGAAACAAATATTCCAACTTGCCCATAAGAATAAAATGTAAACAGGCAGTTCCCATAGCAATGACAGAGAAATGCTGAGGAAAAAAGCAGAAATGAGAAAAATTGGGTGGGAAAGGGAAATGCCTAAGAGCAACTCCGTTTGGCAAAATATTGACAGATGTAATGAAAAAGTATCAGTGAAGGGCTTTAATACAGTAGCTCCTGCTCTTGCTGAACACTGAAATACTGGGTCTTATAAAATGAATTAATACAAGACAAGACATCACAGATTCCAGGAATGACAAGTTGTCAGTCTTCTCTTAGAGCCAGATCACATGCTTGTAAAAGCTATAACTCAATTCAGAGTGCAAGAAACCATAAAGAATCAACAATGTAATTTATATGCTATCAGCAAAGAAGACACCACATCACACCAATACAGAAAAGATGAGAATGACAGTGTTGATAGGAGCAGTAGCCCTGTACAGCTAAACACAGAAAACAAACTGGCTTTGTAACAGACTATAAAAACAAGGCATCAGGCCAAAAGAGGAACTGAATTTCCAACAAGAGACAGGGATGCAGCAGGTGTTACAAAAATATTATTTTTCCAGCCGCACTCAGGTCACCAAGAACAACCCATGATGGGATGCAATCACCAGATAATGATCTCCTGGGACATAATATCATTAGTATAGGCCACAGGATGACTGTAAATAGACAAAATATTACACATCAGGCTGCCTCAGTGCAGAAGGGGACTTCTTCTTCGGCAGTCTCTTTCTGTCCCATTTCCCATCACTAATACCAGAATTATGATCCTGCTGTGTACTGCACATGAGGAAACAATCCCGTGCAGAATCGTAGTCCCTTGCTGGGAAACCATACAGATTCTAGCAGCAGCAAATGTAAATGCCTGTTTCATTATTACTATATAATCTCTACTCGTATCCATTCCCACACCCTGACCCCACCTTTAGAACACACGTAATAAAAGCATTGTTCTAATACATATACAATCTGCGAAAGACCGAGTACTTCAGGAATCATTTAAAAGAGGACTCAATTTTTAAGAATAAAGCAGGATTGTCACAATACTGCTGCGAAGTGGGCACTCCATTGTTGTTGTTTAAGTGTGGGATTATTTTTAAAGTTTCTTTTGTTTTGGTGGTATGTCAGATTCTGTTCCATAAGCACCCTAGGGAAGAGGGTGCTCCATAATGTTATAAAGGGACTGCCAGCATTTATGCTAGTCATCTAACATCAAGGCTCTGACACGGATGAAAGTAGGGAAAATGGTTCTCTTATAGCCTTCAAAAATGCAAGCTTTTCTGCTTCCCAGCACAGGGGACCTAAATTCCAAGCACCTTCTGAAGTGAGCCCAGCTCCTCCTTGATGTTCTTCACATTCTAGTTCCTAAATATCCATCTTTGTGTTTATATTATTTTGTACTGAAAAAACACCATGAACAGTAAATGAGAATATTGGATACAAGTTCTTGGTTGGTTAAATATGTATCTTTAAGCTCTGATAAGCTGCTTCTAGTTTTGAGCAAAGAGAGAGACAAAAGACCATTACGCAATTATATTCCTGTTCAAAGTACGCAGAGGAATTCCAGTTGTACCCTTACTGAAATTTATTGCCAGGGCTTTAAAATGTCCAGAATTTTTATTATTGCTTTCTCCTGCCACATTGTAGGATTTGACACTTTGTTTTGATATTTTGACTTATAAAACAATATTATTTATGTAGATGCTGAAAGAAGCATGGATGAATTTAATCAATTTTCTTGGATACTGAGCAATTACTTTTAATACACTTTCATACAGTAACATATAGATTACTAAGATGAATACCTTAGAAAATGAATGTGCTTAATTCACTAACAGGATAACTACCCATATTAAGAGAGAGAGAGGGGGAAAAAAAAAAACATTTAAAATAAACATAACCCCAATTCCACATTGAGAAACATTTTTTCTTCATGGTTCAACAATAAATGAGAAAGGAGTAATATCTAATTGTCTAAATCTGCATTCCTTACATTTGAATGTACTAAAAGGTAGGCATGCACAATCATTGCAAAGCAAGACTGATGTTTTTCTTTTCATGTGTTATTTTCCACTTCCAACAATGAAATTAAATGTTCTAATGAGTTTTTAATAATTAATCTATTCTATATTTTGGCACCAGGAAGAGAGAAAGCTGTACAGTCCTACCACATAATGCACATAAGTTTGTGGAGGTCAGCCTTGGAAGGAGATCGTGAAATTTAATAGCATTGTTTTGTATTTCAGGAAGCACATTTATTGGAATGGAATGATTGATTTTTTTGTCTTATTTTTAGTGGGTTTGGAAAAGAAACACAGTACTGTGATGCAGAAGATGTATTTTACTACTGGCTTCTTAATAGATGGCTTGCATTATATATTTAAAATGTGCTAAGTTGTATCAAAATCTACTCTGGTATAAAACTTTCTGCCGTGTAAAGTTGATGGGTAATTTTCACAAGTTCTCATGAATTTTAGAGGAGTTTGGTCAGCTAAACCTGATTAGAAATGCAAATTTAGAAACAGTAAGAACAAAGCTCAGTGATCTAAATGCTCAAGACATAAAAACGGAGGCATGAGTATAAACAAGAAACTAAATACAGAAAGAAAGGAATAAATACAGGAACAACCAGAATATATGCTCAAAAAAAAAAAAAAATAAAAGAAAAAAATATGGTTAACGATTAATTACGTGCATACATATATTTTGGGAAAGAAAGGTTTATGCCCATAAGCTGAGGTACAATCAAACCAAGATTTCAAGGTTTAAACATTGCTTTTTACTACTGTTGTTGATCCTTAAAAATCACATGCCAATACTGAATCCAATTACAGATCTCAAGTAGCAGGAGAAAGACAAAGGGCGAACAAATGAAGAAATCATGAATCCAAATGAAATCTTGCAGATAACCCTTGAAATATGGTACTGTGCAAAAAATTAGTACATTCCAAAAGTTCTCTTCTGTGAGTGTTATCTGTGACTACTGGTGGGAAATAGAATAATATGTGCCATATTAATTTTAGTCTTAAATATTGAATTAAGTATGATCTGCTCATACAGCTTGCACATACACCTGAATCAATCTTGGCAACTTAGTTGTCTACTTTAATGCATTATATGCAAACATTTTTATGTGATTTTCTTAACCTGGTCTTTTGTTAATAACCACTTTATTTTGGATAGCAAACATCTAAGCATACCAATGTCATGATCCCTAAAAATACAGTAATTATATACCCTAGTGACATACAACAAAACACAACCTCAACCTTACACCAAACGAAAGCTAAAGCAAGCAGTTAGACTGTGATTTAACATTATTTCCATGCATCTGAAATGCAGCTTTTCAGCATGAAAATTCCTCTCTTTCTGATTTTCCTTATAAGCCTAAGAGAGGAAAGGTGAAACCTCCCCAGATTTAGTCAAAGCTCTCAGCTAAATTTTTCAAAACTGGAGGGTTTAAACACAGAAGGTATCTGAAAACAGAGGAAATACTCAAAACATATGGGTGTCCACTGACCCAGACAAACCTGTCTCCAAGCCTTCAAAGAATTTCTGCTAAAGATTATTGCTTTAAAAAGAAAGCTGAAACTGCGGATCTATATTAATGCATATTTTAATGTGTCTTTAGTCTGAGAATGAAGAAAATCTCATAAATATATTCATATTTGTAGCATACTTTTACATATCAACCATGAGCTGTAATGATTGCAGTCTTATTGATAACAATCGCAGTGACACCTGAATAGCTTAATAAGAAAAAGCAGTTTTATATTGCCATAGTACACTGCTTTTCTTTTTTTAAAGATAAAATATAAATTTGGAATTACTGTAATTTCTCTGAGAAGTGTAGACAGAAATTTGACAGAAATGTACTACAGAGTGCAATGTTGGGTTTTGGAGCTGTACAAAAGAGAAATGAAAATAGAGCACAAATTTGGACTAGCTCTACTGACTAAAAACATAGAGAAGCAGCTGCAACAAATCAGTAGTATGTAAAGCTATCTTCTATGTACAGTTTTCTGGGACAGTGAGGCAGAGAAAGAGAGAAGTGTTAATTTATTCTTCTTCTTTATGTTCAACATATTCATTGTTATTTGTCAGCGCATAGCCTACATTCTCTTCTATTTTTCCCCCTCTGTTGCTAGATACAGTATTGATTCAGGACTGTAATTTATAGCTATCTAGCTTACTTTGCTATTGGGTGATAAATACTTGGATATAAAATCTGTTCCAAACAACAAGGTAGCAATACACGTTACTGTAATAATTACTCTGGTGGTTGGTAAGACAACAGGTAGCAATCAACCATTTTTGCACTGATGGGTTGTCATACGAAGCATTGCAGATATCACTGTAATTTGGCGCATGTTAGCATATTACACAAAACTGTTCCTCTTATGTGCATCTGCTTCCATTGGAAATAAACAAATGGGGAATGGGCACAGAAAAAGAGCATACACTTGGCTTGTTAAAAAGTCTAAGTAAATAACTGAGTATAAAATAGCTAGTGAGGCTAAAGCAAAGGACAGTAGTTGTCTCAGTTAATTGATTCATTCTTTCTTATTAGCCCAAAAGCACAGCTGTTGAATGGAGTAACTCTGAAAGTCATAATAAAATTGCATTGGACTACACCAGATTTGAATTTGATTTCTGCTGGTATTAAATATACAGAAGATTGACAGTCTGGAGTACTGTTTATCAAAGCGAAGTTGTGTTCCCTCCCTGCAGGTCAAGGAACGGTGACCTTATACCTGTCCTTTTTTTCTGTTGGTTGTTTTTTTTTTAAAGCTAGCATATAGATCTTATGCTATTCCACATTTCTATAGATGCATATTTGCAGCTCCTACCCACTGCTCAGGAAAATACTGCTTTGAAAGAAAGTTGATTGCATAACAGCTGAAATGTTGTCCCACCTTACTCCTGCAGTAATTCATAGCTGGGAAGGAGAACTCCAAATCACAGAATCACAGAATCACAGAATCACAGAATAGTAAGGGCTGGAAAGGACCTCAAGATCATCGAGTTCCAACCCCCCCGCCATGGGCAGGGACACCTCCCACTAAACCATGCCATCCAAGGCTATGTCCAACCCCACCTTGAACACCGCCAGGGATGAAGCATTCACAACCTCCCTGGGCAACCCATTCCAGGGCCCCACCACCCTCACAGGAAAGAATTTCTTCCTCAGATCCAATCTAAACCTCCCCTGTTTAAGTTTAAACCCATTACCCCTTGTCCTCTCACCACAGTCCCTCATGAAGAGTCCCTCCCCAGCATCCCTATAGGCCCCCTTCAGGTATTGGAAGGCTGCTCTGAGGTCTCCACGCAGCCTTCTCTTCTCCAGGCTGAACAGCCCCAACTTTCTCAGCCTATCTTCATACGAGAGGTGCTCCAGTCCCCTGATCATTCTTGTGGCCCTCCTCTGCACTTGTTCTAACAGTTCCATGTCCTTTCTATGTTGAGGACACCAGAACTGCACGCAATACTCCAAGTGAGGTCTCACGAGAGCAGAGTAGAGGGGCAGGATCACCTCCTTCGACCTGCTGGTCACACTCCTTTTGATGCAGCCCAGAATACGGTTGGCCTTCTGGGCTGCAAGCGCACACTGCCGGCTCATGTTCATTTTTTCATCAACCCACACCCCCAAGTCCTTCTCTGCAGGGCTGCTCTCAATCTCCTCCCCGCCCAACCTGTAGCTGTGCCTGGCATTGCTCCGACCCAGGTGTAGGACTTTGCATTTAGCATGGTTGAACTTCATCAGGTTGGCATCAGCCCACCTCACAAGCGTGTCAAGGTCCCTCTGGATGGCATTCCTTCCCTCCAATGTATCAACCGAACCACACAGCTTGGCGTCATTGGCAAACTTGCTGAGGGCGCACTCAATCCCACTGTCCATGTCACCCACAAAGATGTTGAACAAGACCGGTCCCAACACCGATCCCTGGGGGACACCACTCGTTACTGGTCTCCAGCTGGACACTGAGCCACTGAGCACTACTCTTTGCGTGCGGCCATCCAGCCAGTTCTTTATCCACCGAGTGGTCCACCTATCAAATTGATGTCTCTCCAACTTAGAGAGAAGGATGTCATGGGAGACAGTGTCAAAGGCTTTACACAAGTCCAGGTAGATGACATCAACTGCTCTGCCCCTGTCCATCAGTTCCGTAGCCCCTTCATAGAAGGTCACCAGATTGGTCAGGCAGGATTTCCCCTTAGTGAAGCCATGCTGGCTGTCACCAAGCACCTTGTTGGTTTTCATGTGCCTTAGCATGCCTTCCAGGATAATCCGCTCCAAGATTTTGCCAGGCACAGAGGTGAGACTGACTGGTCTGTAATTCCCCGGCTCATCCATTTTTCCCTTCTTAAAAATGGGGGTTATATTTCCCTTTTTCCAGTCATCGGGAACTTCACCTGACTGCCATGATTTTTCAAATATGATGGACAGTGGCTTAGCAACTTCATTTGCCAGCTCCTTCAGGACCCTTGGATGGATTTCATCCGGTCCCATGGACTTGTATACATTCAGGTTCCTAAGGTGGTCCCGAACAAGATCCTCCCCCACAGTGGGCCCAGGGTCCCCACCCTCACCATCCCCGCGTCTGCCTTCCAAGACTTGGGTGGTGTGGACAGAGCATTTGCCCGTAAAGACTGAGGCAAGGAAGTCATTAAGAACCTCAGCCTTCTCCAAATACAGGGTAGCCAGTTCTCCCGATAGCTTCTGGAGAGGGCCCACGGTGTCCCTAACCTGTCTCTTATCGGCAATGTACCTATAAAATCCCTTCCTGTTATCCTTAACATCCCTAGCCAAGTTTAATTCTAAGTGGGCCTTAGCTTTCCTAACCTGGTCCCTAGCTTCCCGGACAACATCCCTGTATTCTCCCCAGGCCGCCTGACCTTGTTTCCACCTTTTATAAGCCTCTTTTTTCTTTCGAATTTTGCTCAGCAGCTCCTTATCCATCCAAGGAGGTCTCCTGGCCCTCCTGCTGAACTTCCTTCTAGTTGGGATGCACCGCTCCTGAGCTTGCAGCAGGTGATCCTTGAATATCAACCAACAGTCTTGGGCCCCCCTGCCCTCTAGGGCTGTATCCCATGGAACCTTACTGAGCAGGTTCCTGAAGAGGCCAAAGTCTGCTCTCTTGAAGTCCAGGGCAGTGAGCTTGCTGCACGCTCTTCTCACTGTCCTGAGGATCTCAAACTCGACCATCTCATGATCGCTGCAATCAAGGCTGCCCTGGAGCATTACATTCCCAACCAGCCCTTCCCTGTTGGTGAGGACGAGGTCAAGCATGGCACCTCTCCTTGTCGGCTCCTGTATTACTTGCAGAAGGAAGTTGTCTTCCACGCAATCGAGGAACCTTCTGGATTGCTTGTGCCAGGCCGTATCATCCCTCCAACAGATATCAGGGTGGTTGAAGTCTCCCATGAGAACAAGGGCCTGCAAGCGTGAGGCTGCTCCTATCTGCCTATGGAGCGCTTCGTCCAGCAAGTCCCCTTGGTCAGGCGGTCTGTAACAGATCCCCACAATAATGTCACCCATCGCTGTTCTCCCTTTAACCCTGACCCACAAACTCTCTGTCGACTGCTCACCTGTCCCCAGACAGAGTTCCATACTCTCTAGCCTATCCCTAACATAAATAGCAACTCCCCCTCCCCGTCTGCCAGGCCTGTCTTTCCTAAAGAGCCGGTAACCTTCCATTCCAACACACCAGTCATAGGTGCCATCCCACCATGTTTCTGTGATGCCTATGATATCATACCCCCGCAGATGTGCACACATCTCTAATTCCTCTTGTTTGTTCCCCATACTACGGGCATTTGTGTAGAGGCATTTGAGCCGAGATCCATTTGAAGCCGGCTCATTGGCTGGAGCAGCTGGAATATCCCTACATTGCTCCGAACGTTTACTATAGGTGCTACTAACCGACTGGGTGTGTTGGGATGGAATGCCGCCCCCCTCCCCCAACACATCTAGTTTAAAGCATCCTTGACCAGCCTGGCAAGCCTCCTACCAAATCCCCTCTTCCCCATCCTTGTCAGACCAGCTCCACCAGCCCCCAGGAGACCTGGCCTACTATATTGAGTCCCATGGTCAAGGTACCCAAACCCCTGACTATAGCACCACCCTTCTAACCATTTATTAACCTGCGCAATCCTCCTAGCCTTTTCAAGGTCCTGCCCTGTATCCTGGAGAATTGACGAAAAGACAATCTGAGCTCCAGAGCCCCTAACCACCTCTCCCAGAGCCCTGTAGTCCTTCTTTATAGTCTCCAGGCTACTGCTATCTATATCAGTAGCACCCACATGTATTACCAGGAGTGGGTAATAGTCAGTGGGATCGACTAGAGCAGGCAGCTTCTCGGCCACATCCCTGATCCGAGCCCCTGGTAGGCAACACACCTCCCTTGAGCCTGGGTCAGGCCGGCAGATGGGTGCCTCTGTGCCTTTCAGAATAGAGTCCCTGACTACTACGACCCGCCGCTTTTTCCTGGCAGCACCAGTAGTGACCTTCTTTACCAGTGCACCAGCTGGTTGCGCCTGGTGGGAGCGCTGTTGCTCATCAGTCCCCTGCAGGATAGCAGAGCGCTGTTGCTCATCAGCCCCCTGCAGGACAGCAAAGCGGTTCTGGGTGGGGACAACAGATGTAGGAGGAAGCCCCCTGCTTTTAATTACCCCCTTCCTCCTTTTTTTGTTGTTTTTTTCTGTTACCTTTTCCCAACTTCCTGGGTTAGCAGCCTCCTTTCCTGGGTTAGCAGCCTCCTTTCCTGCATGGGCAACAGTAGACACTCGAGGCCCAGGAACAGTTTGGTCCTGGAGCAAGCAGTGCTGCTCCCCCTCAGCTTCCCTGACACCTTTCATCCTGGTAACAGCTTCCTGCAGTTCAGCTACCTGCTGCAGGAGGGCCTCCACCAGGGAACGCAGAGTGTAGCCCCGCCCATTGCTCACCCTTCCCTTAGGATACCCCGAGCTCTGCACTACAGCCTCCCTTCCCGTCGGCTCCGTCTGGGTGCCCACGCTGGCCACCACCGGCGCAGCCAGAGCAGAGCTCCCACACCGAGCCACAAAAGGGTGTGCCTCCATGACTAGTTCAGAAGTGATAAAACCTTATGACCCTTTAAGTAAGTCAGTGCTGTGCCTGCAAGTGTCCTGATCTAAAGCTGGAAAGCTGCAAGGACAGGCTTGGTGAAGAATAATGAATATCAGAAGGATTAAAAAAAATTAATCATCTTTCTACCCTGGTCTTCATCAGTCATTCATAATCACTGCAGCTTCACCCAACTTTCTGCTTTACAGCAACACATGCCAGAAAAGCATGGTTTGGCATACTATGAGATCCTGCAGATAAAATCCAACAGCAATGGTACTGAAAGTGCCTACTGGTGTGCAACCTTCCAGCTCAGAAAGAATACTTTCTTTCCTGAAGATTGCATTCTTTTACAATGCAATGAACTATAGCCCTTTTTGAACACCAATTTCTGCTAAATAATGTTCCTTCATAATTTAAGCCTTGGGCTCTTTGATGCCCCAGGCAAGCTATGAAATGAGATTTCTGTGCTTTGTTAATTTGTTCCTGGTTAACATTTTAAAATAGAGAAAACATTTTTGCCTCAAGCTTTCATTAAGTAGCCATTTTTTTTCAATCCTCTGCTCTCTTTGTAAGTCTTTTGCATTTGTTTTTTTTTTTGTTTTTTTTGTTTGTTTGTTTGTTTATTTGTTGCTGTTTTTGTTTTCTCTTCCCCCCCCCAACTTTTTTTGTTTTGTTACATTTATTTTCACTGAATCTTTAAATCTTTCTGTTTCCTCTTCAAATTGATATTACTCTGGTGTTTATTTTGCCATTTTTTCATTCTAATTCACTTCTCTCTTTTCCTGTGCAGCTTGCTTTCAGTCTCTTCTCTGCTCCTGTTAGCT
Organism: Amazona ochrocephala; assembly: GCA_039720435.1. Taxonomy (NCBI): domain Eukaryota; kingdom Metazoa; phylum Chordata; class Aves; order Psittaciformes; family Psittacidae; genus Amazona; species Amazona ochrocephala. The sequence continues at coordinate 74,345,796 of CM077879.1, forward strand.
TTCCACATCAACCACTTTGTTCTGTTCTATACTTTCGCCAATTCCTGTCAGGACCTTGTAGACTTAAATACAGACCTTACTTAAATAAAGACCTTGTAGACCCTCAATACATCCCCCACCTACCTTTAACCTCTCAAACTCAAATCTCTTCCCCACGCATTTGCATATCCATATGCACATCCAAACATGAGCATACTAACACAGGGATTCATGTGAAGCAGATATGCAATCTCTCTTTGTGTCTGCAAAATTATTTACCTTCTCCTGCACAGAGTCTCCCTTACATATATCTTTCCTCCTTGAAAGTAAAAAAAGGGCATGTGAAGAGGAAAATCAGATTATTCATCCTTTTTCTGGAAAGGCAGAGTCCTTAGCTCTGCCTTTCAGCTTCATTTGCTGGTTGGTGTTGGACTAGTGGCATACAGTTACAATTAGACAATTAGGGAGAAGAGTTATGTTGTCCCTCTACATATAATTGCCTACTTATGGGGAATGAGCAAGTGAAGACATTTTAGAGAACACAAGGATAACATGAAGGAAACAGAAGCAGCTGCTACTGCAGTTAAAGGTTTTATATCACATTTCCTGAGTATGTGCGTGTTTGCACTTCACAGTCTTATTGCATGTCCCATATACAATTAAGTTCAGCACTTCTAGATACAGCACATACAGACTGCTACTCAGTGATTTTAGACTGCTGCCTAGAAGACCAGTAATTGCAATGCTGGAGGTGGCTGCCTGTTTTTGTTCTATAGTTCCCAGTGTTTCTATCATTTTAGAAAGACTTCCATGAAAAGGCAACACCTGTTTGCCCCCAAATGGGTCCCCTCTTTTGTTTGTCCGGCTAATTTGAGGTAAACAAATGACTTGTGTACTTCTTTAAGTTCAGTTTTCCAGGTTTGAGATATGTGCCTCCAATCATCTTGGCAGTGCCATTTATTTTGACGAAACATAACAGAAGTTTTCTGGATGAAAGAGAGTGAACCATATTAAAACTGGACAATCTGGTCCTAGCTGTGACAGGTTTCAGCATGCCATGCGGAATAAAAATAATTGGAAATACAAACAGATCTATTTTTCCCTTCCAAACTTTGGAGATGTCCAATTGATCTTGTAGCTTAAAAAAACATATAGAAGAAAAGTAAACTGTCAATTATAGTGTCGTCTATCTCTGTCAATTGTAAACATATTTGCCATGCATTGCTACAAACAGCTGTGCTAGATCAATCACTTCATCGAAGACTCCTAAGCCTATTAAGGGATCTTGTGGATGGATGACAGGTTTTTCTTTTTTTCCTTACAGTAGAATGTGGTGCAATTATATCAGGTGGTCAAAAACTTCAGTGTTATGTGCATGTTTTAGCAGACTAAATTACTGTATTTCTATGGCACTACTTCAGCACAAAATACTTGTTTATCTGTTTTTTTAGCTGCAATTTAATCTGTATTTGAGAATAATTTTTCAGCTAATATTCCCTAACAGCAGGTCACATGCACTATAGAAAAATTTTACAGCATATAAGAAAAAAAAGTTTCTGATTTTGTGTGAGAATAATAGAACATGACAATTTCTATTCTAATGAAAATCATGTGCCTCCTGCCCCTGATTTTAGTCTGTTTCCTAAACCACATTTCTGCATTTGACTTGGGAATCCAGACGCCTGGATTTTAGATCTTGGAACTGAAAGGTTATAATTTTCAGAAACTGCTCTGAATCTTTTCAGTGGAAAGCAGTTTTGTAGAAATAGAAACAAACAAAAAAAATTCTCAGGCTTGTACAGATCAACAGTTTGGTGCAATTTGTAGAATTTCTGAAAGAGGAATATGTTCCGCTGATACTTCTACAGCTGGAAGAGCAGAAGAGGAAACATCCATCATGGTGATGCTGAAGAAAGGAATATCTAGTTGCTGCTACGTATTTTCAAACCAACAAACAGCTTGATAAACTTCTGAGTTACCAGCTGGGCTTAAATCATGACAAGCTGGAAGTCTTAAATGAAGTAGCTTAGGAGATTGATAAATCACTAATGATACTTTTTAAAAAATCTTGGAAAATCAAAAACATTTGGAAGATAGCCTTGTCCTGCCAACACCATCCTGATATATTCAATTTACAAAGTTCAATTCCATAGGGAATTACAGACAGAACAGTCTGATGAGTAACACTGAAAAATTAGTATATAATAAAATACTAGAAACTAAAGTTCGGTACCATTGCTGTCAGTGCTTAGGGATCTAAGAGACAAAGTACTTTAGTCTAATTAAGATCTCTGGGCTCCATGGAGTGTAAACCAGAAAGGCCTGTGATATAAAAGAGCTTGGATTGGATGAAATAATCTTTTCTGCCTTAAACTCTATGAAATTATGACAGCTTTAAAAACTCCGGTTAACAGTGGTGTATATCAATTGCCTGTGTTTGGAGACATGGTTCCCTGATTTCATCTTGGATCTGCAATGTCAGCTTTGCTGAGTTTGAACTGGGGCAGCTTGCCTTTGATACTTTAGCCTTGTTTTAAATAGCTTCATAGAAAATTTGTAAACCACTATAGATGGACTGACATCAAAAAGCTTCAAAAAAAAAAAAAAAAAAAGAATTACCTAATTCTTTATTCTGTTAGAGGATAGATCTTAACAGCATGTTTAGATTTGGAAGCTTTATAAAATAGCTTCATGCCATGTGGGAGCTGGGGACTTATTTATTTTATTTTACACTTTTTTTTTAGCTTTTCTTACATCTCCAACTATGATAAAATAGAAACTGGAAATAGGTGTTATCTACTTAATTCAGAAACATTCACAGAAATGCAAAGTATTAGGCAGCATTCACAGAGACACATAGTAAAGCCTTTGGAGCTGAATGCTTTTTAAATGCATGTCACATGAATATTCAGTCAGATATGTAAATATAGGGCATCTGTCACTTTTAGTAGATTGATCTATTATTTGAGATCAAGGCACAGATCACGAGAAAGGCATATCAAAATATCAGACCTTTTATATTGTTCTTGTACAGGATATATTGCAGGTAGTCATGTTTGTTTTCTATTCCTCTTGGCAGTTTACTTTCTTCCTATAGGAAAAGTAAAATTTTAATTTCTCTTTGTTTTGTCACTCCATTTGCTTTGATAAATTGCTCCATCACTGAGGCTTTACAAATAACCCTTTGCACTTCAAAAGGAGGTTTTGATACCGTAATACCAAGCCTACATAGTATCCAGAATCTAAGAATTGCAGTTATCTATTGCAGAGAAACGCAGCTAAAAGATTTGAAAAGTCAGAGACTCAGTGTAACCTCATGTATCTTCAGTACCTAACTGGCTCTGTAATACATTCAAGCCAGTGAGAGAAAGGAAAGAATTGCCACCCTATTTCAGGTACTCTTTCAAATAAGGTGATTCAATGATTTCTTTAGGTGTAGTTTTAGAGCAAAATTTGAACATAACTCCTGAACTCTTCTGGAAAAAAAAATCAAATGCATGTACAGGGGTGGGGTGTGTGTGCTTTAAACAAAGGTCAAAGTAATTACTGACTACAAAAAGCGTGTTGATAGGAGACTGATGTAAAATTTGGCTGATCTCCTGCTATACACTTTAGAAAATTAATAAATCAGATGTGTAGATTGCCAGATATTCTGAACTTGAGTTGAAATTTCTCCTTTTCCAAAAAGGCCTAAGACTGTTTCTCTACCCTTTCTTACTCTTCCTGCCTTCTCCCCTCCTTGCCTTCAAAATGATATACGCAGCAGTCCTACGTGCTGGGGAGTTTTACCTGTCTGGGTGAAGATACACTTCTCTCCAGATTTTCTACAAAGCAGTTTCTTTTCAGGCAGATTCTCTGGAAACAGCTGATAGGCAAGTTGTTCACACCTGTCCTTTCAAAATTATCAGTGGGCAGGAGAGACCCAGCTGTTTAGTCTCTGTACAATCCCATTCCACAATAAGGGATAAAAGCCCGCCCTCCAAAGAAAAGCTCAGCTCATTTTTTGTCATTCCTTAGCATTCTCTGTGCTGCTGTCACTATAAGGGATTAAAAATCCCTGTAGCATTCCTATTTTGCTCAGCTATATCACTTGGCACAACAAAAGACGTCAGTTCTCCCTGCAAGCTCTACCTTATCTATACTAACCAGCAAGCTACAATGCTACTGCTAAAAGTCTAAAATGCAATATAGAACAGACAGGTTTCTCCACAGAAGGGTTTGGATGTTGACAACATCCAACAACAGAGCAGAGAATAGGATTGCAATGACCTGAGTTACCCAAGTTTAAAGGAAGGGTAGCTGTCTCACTGATTATTTGGCTTGGCTAAAGAAATGATTTGTAGGTCCTACTGGTAGTGATAAAGTCTATCTTCTCTGTCCCAACTAATTCAATGGTCTAAATAAGCTCAACACAAAACCACAAAATCCAAGCAGACTTTAGGTTTAGATCCATGAATTTCCCAAAACCTTAGCTGTGACTAGGATGATTATTATATGCACTGCGCTTTGGATTCTCCTGTGCTTTCTCTACAGGATCTTGTGCAAATGAATGGTGTTGCTGGAATGATTTGTTTCAATTAGGAAACTCTCTTTAATTCCTTTCCATGTTAAGAGGCTGTTATTCCAAAAGAACAAACTACAAATGAGATGTGATTTGCAACCTCCCTCACCTGTTAGCCAGGCAACAAACTCATCAATGACTATAAGCAAACAAGAACTAAAGATCAGAACAAAAAACATGAGAACTGAAGAGACGAGTAATTTTGAAAAGCAGAACTGCAGGAAACCTTCTAATTAGCTAGCAGGCTGCAGTGAGTCCTGAGAAAACTGAGGAATGGGAGTGATGGCTCTAAAGTATACATATTTGCAGGGCATGGGAACAGCCTTAAAGGGTAAACCTACCATACAGAATCATTGAACAGTTAGGGTTGGAAAGCAAATCTAGTTCCATCCCCCCTGCCATGGGCATATGTGTTTCTTGTGAGTACCTTCCACAATTCTATTTTCTAATCAAATTATAAAATATCTTTGAAATATTAATATGCACTACTAATTAAAATCCCTGAAGTTGACTGAAATTGGAATGACTTCAAAAATTTAATGGATAAAAATGGTGAAAGCAGAAATCACTGAAATTATATCAGTCTTGTTCTGTCTTTCCTTTAGTTCCACCTTCTATATATAACCATGGCATAACTTTAATGAAAAATTCATGGTTTTATCAGACAAGCTCATCAAAACTAATTTGAGATTATACATAATCTAAGCAAAGAATATCAGTGGAAAAAAAATGACAGATTTTCTTCAGCCTCTGGATCTTTGAGCAACTGCTGAGACTTTTTTCCCAAGAAAAAAGGAAAAATAAAAACAAAAACAAAACCCCAAAGATTCTGAATGTGAGTACATTAAGCCTTTGGAAATTATTTGAAAGCACTCTTTAGAAAACCCAGGGTGAATAACCTAAGCATCTGAGGACACCAAGCAAAGGAGACAGTATGTCTGTGCCTGCTTCTAAGTGACCCATCAGACTTAAGTAAAAAGCCTCTAATAGAGCGGGCTGGTATTATAGAACATGCATTGCAGTTGCCATAATGGAACACTTAAAGCTAGTGGTGACATTGCCCCATAAGAACTGGCCAGCACTTAGCAAAGTTAGCATTCTAATTTTATAACAAAATTTCCAGTTATGAAAGAAGAAGAGAAAGTGGGAATGATGTATTCTGCCAAAAGATCTGCAACTTATTCAATAGCTTTAATGACAAAGAAAGTAAAAGCTCCACTAAGCTAAGCATTATGCTGATTGTTCAGATTTAGTTTCAAACTCATCTTGCCAGGCAAATTCCAAGTTCAAATTATTCAGGTCAAAAACTGTCCTTGAAATCAGCATAAGGTGTAGGAAGAAGGGCCTTCCCACTGTAGGACTCAGTTCCTACAGTGCGAAAGTCCTTCTTTATGAGAGAATGAATTCCAAGAGTGTGGAATTCAGCAGGAGCTGGAGGCCGAAAGAGTTTTTTTGGGACAATTTAAATGGAACTTCCTGCACTAACTACAATCCCTGTAGCTAAAGTTTTAAAATCTTCAGTGCAAAATCAACACACTGAAGATGGGTTGACTTCTCTTGAATGATGCTGTAAATGCATTGAGGTAGAACCCAATTTACCTTTGCCAACAGCTTTATCAGAAGCTGAGATGAACATTGCTAAGAAAAATATAAGGGCTTTTTGGTTAAGCTCCTCTGGAAAGAGGAGTCTACTGTAATTCTAGTCCCAGTTTCACAGTTGCACTTACAATTAGAAGGTTGTTGTGAATTTTCAGCAATTCAAATATGGGATTGGTGTTCTTAAAATCAATATACTTTCTCCAAATCAAGTGGAATTAAGTCCAGATAAAACTTCAGGAGGTCCAAGTCTATTTTTTAAGGGATAGTATTGCTGGTTTACCTCCCAGGCATTCTGATGTTCCCAGTACACAAACAACACTGCCAATTAAAATTGGTTTTGAGCCGTTCCATTTTTTTTTTTTTCTTAAGTCTTGTCTGAAAATATAATCTGAAATGAGCCAATTTCAGAGCATTACAAAACATTATCAAATTCTCAGAACACTCTTACCAGGTCATCAGCTATCCCATTTCCCTGATTTTACAGATGGAAAAATTGTGCTATTGAGGAGTTGCAGAACTTCCCTTAAATCATTGATGAAGATTAGCAGAGACAGAATTAGAAAGAGTGTCCTGATCTCAGAGCTAAGGTCAACTCATTCTTGCACACTGGGTAACCACCAGTCAGTGAAGTAAAACTGCCTCGCTTTAGGTCGGAATATGAGAACTGGTGTGAGATAGCAATTAGCAGGGTGCATCCAAAACTTTCCAAGGAGAATGGACATTTTAAATTATACGAAGAAAACACATCTTAAGGATATCTGGAAGTATGAAATTCAGTATTCATATGGATAGCAATCTCCAACAAAAGGGAGTTACTTGTAGCAATCATCATTTGAAGAACAGTGATTCAAAGAAAATATTTTTTAATATGTATAGAGACAGATTTGAACTTGTGCACAGAACACTGGCATTCTCAGCCTTCCCAGAGCACACAGATCATAAAGCCATGTCTTATGCTCCAGTGACTGCAGTTTCCACTAATACAGCACAGATTATAACACATGAACGCAAATTATTCAATAAAAGGCAATACAGAGCTGTATGGCTGTGTAGGGATTCTAGTGAGGCTTAACCTGGGGTAAACTTCATCAGTGTCACTTCTTGGGTAAGAAGGGGTCTCCATTTAAAACAGTTTTTAAAGTACACTCTGGTAGCCTAGAGCTATCCAACAGCATGGCACAGAAGTTGCTTTCTTCTTTCACTCCTTGTCCTGCTGAAGGGTGATGGTGTCTTAAACTCTGCGGTACATGGGTGGCAGATAGGATTTCTGTGTTGCTTCTCAGACAAGCCATTTCATAGCTACAAATCTCATGATGAAAAGGAAGTAAAGTCCTGTGAGTAGTAAAACAATCCTTGAACAATGAAATGCTGCAATGTGCTTTGCACAAATAAGAACTGTAAAATAGCTCAGATTTTGAATACACTATGCCGACAAGGAATTGAGCAACATACTCCTATCTTCATTTGCCTGAACTTGGGTGGAGGTGGAAGTTTCAAGGACTGTACATGACAGAAATTATTGTAAAAGGCTAAAAGTTAAAATTGCAGTTGCTATTCTTTCCTGGCAAAAGAGATTTTATAATATAATACCGAGAGTTCTAATATGCACACCAGCTGCAGTAGAATAATGACAATATTGATATTAATGTTCTAAGCAGGTATAGAGATGGAAAATACCAAAATATATGAGGTAAAAAATTAATTCTCACTGCAATCTATTAACTGAGCAGATTTACTCTTGCCCTTTGAGGAGAGTGCCTTAACCTCTCTACACAACGAGAGCCCTTTTTGATTTGTCTACACATCCCAAGCAGCAAAGTGGATGCTTTGGTGTACAGTACACAGTAGTTTATTATCCCTTGAGTAGAAAATGTGGCACAGTCTGCAACAATGTCACTAATGTCTTTTATCCTACAGTGTTGGTCACTACATCAATCTTGATATGCATTGTCCATTAGCATTTATACCTTTAATCAGTTACACTTTTGCAACATCTTACATGTATAAGAACCCATTGCTACATGTTTTTATAGAATAAGGTTAGTCCTAAGAATAATTGTCTCAGCCACCATTACAGGCATACTAAATAAAAGCAGATAAATAATAAAAGCATTACTATCAATATAGAATAAGCAACTTTTTTTTTGCTTATGTATATTATGTATTTTCTATACATATATATATATATATGTTTTCCCAAAAATGATAAGAATTTGTTTTATGACTCATAAAGGACATCTGCCAACAGCAAAATTATTCTCAGGGCTCTGAGATTCTAGATTTTAAAAATGTTGCTAAGCAGCTCAGTGGCTAATTCTTTTTACTTCAGTGATGAGACACATGATGAACAGCACAAAATGTGTCTGACAGAAACAGTTTCTCTCCAGAAATTAGGAATTTCACAGACCATGCCATGCATGACCATGACACTGATGGAAGGAAGCTCTTTGTACTGATGAACCCAGGATATAGCACCGGAAAAGTTTAATGGCCATTTCACCTTAAGCAGTTAGCAATGTATACATGTAATTTTTATTATGACCAATAAAACCTATTTCTAGTCTGTTGCAGATGGGATCTATTTGATGGTCAGTTTCCTAAAGTTATCATCTTTGCTGCTACTGTGTAAAATGCAATGATAACTCCATTGCAGAGCGCAGGATTGCTGCAAGTAGATCCGATTATCTGAGTCAATTTAAATGTTATTACTGGCTCGATTAAATTGGCCTAAGGCACCATTGATTTAAAATAAATCTCAATACTGTTTTATTATACTGTAGACTATATTTCAATTTTAATAGAGACTAAAAAAAAAACTCTGTGTAAACCCTATGTAGAGGTTTAATCACAGGTTTCTGGACTGTCATAGACTGCAGTATAGGAAAATAAAAAATAAGTGAACATTATAAGTATGAAATCCAAACGGATTAACATACATAATTCAGTCAACGACTGATTAAGATTTCAGTTGGAATGTATACATTACAGAAAGAGCAGCAAGGTTCTTTTTGATTGAAAGAGATTATTGCAAAGGTTATGGCCAGAAAACAAAAATAATTTTAACATCATATTTGCTTCTTTTCCCTTTTCTTTCTTATACTGACCATGTGCCAGAGGAAGACATTTTACAATTATATGCATTGCCAGCGGTTAAAAATTAGTAAACTAAGAGCAGAGTATTTTTGCAGAGGTAAATTCAGACAGAAACTTGTTACTTTAATGGTATAAATTTCACATTAAATTACATCCAACATAATTCATTGATGAAAAGTGTAGAAGCTCAATAAGAAGTTGACAATAATTCATAGACTTGCTTTCCCTGTGGTCCTGTTATACTGCTTTCTCTTTCTGTACCACCCCCGGAAAAATGCTTGCAATGAGTAGGTTCCAAAGTAAGCAAGAGAAATAAAGCGCATAATGCTCATCCCTGTCAGTGTTCAAGGCCAGGTTGAATGGGGTTTTGAGAAACCTGGTCTAACTAAAGGCGTCCCTGCCCATGGCAGAGGGGTTGGAACTAGATGAGCTCTATGGTCCCTTCCAACCCAAAGTAGTCTCTGATTCTGTAATTATTCATTTTCACAATGATATGCACATGACATTTTCTTAAAATTAATCCTTATCCATCAGCAAAGTCCTTGAAAAATTCTGTAACATATCTTTAAGTTTTCCTGTGTTAATTATCCTGTACTTGAGCAATACTGTTACAATGTCAAGCGTTAACTATATGCTATCCAAGCCAAAGGAAAATGCATTGGTTCAGAATTTCAAACCTGATATGGACCTTGACACGCTTGTGAGGTGGGCTGACGTCAACCTGATGAAGTTCAACCTTGACAAGTGCAAGGTCCTACACCTGGATCCGAGCAATGCCAGGCACAGCTACAGGTTGAACAGAGAAAAGATTCAGAGCAGTCCAGCAGAGAAGGACTTGGGGGTGTTGGTAGATGAGAAAATGAACATGAGCCGGCGGTGTGCACTTGCAGCCCAGAAAGCCAAGCGTATCCTGGGCTGCATCAAAAGGAGCGTGACCAGCAGGTCGAGGGAGGTGATCCTGCCCCTCTACTCTTCTCTCATGAGACCTCACTTGGGATATTGTGTGCAGTGCTGGTGTCCTCAACATAAAAAGGACATGGAACTGTTGGAACAAGTGCAGAGGAGGGCCACGAGGATGATCAGGGGACTGGAGCACCTCCCGTATGAAGGTAGGCTGAGAAAGTTGGGGCTGTTCAGCCTGGAGAAGAGAAGGCTGCATGGAGACCTCAGAGCAGCCTTCCAATATCTCAAGGGGGCCTATAGGGATGCTGGGGAGGGACTCTTCATTAGGGACTGTAGTGAGAGGACAAGGGGTAATGGGTTCAAACTTAGACAGGGGAAGTTTAGATTGGATATGAGGAAGAAATTCTTTGCTGAGAGGGTGGTGAGGCACTGGAATGGGCTGCCCAGGGAAGTTGTGAATGTTTCATCCCTGGCGGTGTTCAAGGTGGGGTTGGACATAGCCTTGGGTGGCATGGTTTAGTGGGAGGTGTCCCTGCGCGTGGCAGGGGGGTTGGAACTCGATGATCTTAAGGTCCTTTCCAACCCTAACTATTCTATGATTCTATGATTCTATGTGCAGAATATAGAGCATATAACTAATAAGTTTTCTAAAGTATACAAGGATAATTTAAGTTTGTATATCTTTATTTCATTACCTCCATTTCACTGGAAATTTTATGTTTTCTATGTCTCAAGCCAATTCTGAAAACTTTAAATCCTACCAAGCTTGTCATCAATTAAAGACATAGGTCTAGAAGGAAAATACAGTTACCTATGTGTAATGAATTATTAACAATTATCTAGCCAATTAGCCACCAGAACAAGATAGAATATGAAATGTTATGGCTCAAACCTCATGCATTTCTGGGTAAATTTTAGGTAACTCTTGTTTTATCTGGAAAGACTGAAAGCACCTACCCAGGTGCAGGGCTTTCTGGCTTCTATACTGAATTGGTAAATCAGTGTCAAACAATTTCTACTAGGAATTTTGATCATCCACTCATCAGCCAAATTAGAGCCATACACAACTAAAATGAAAATTAAATCATTGTATAGGTAGTTATAGTAATAGACAACTCTTGTGTGTATTACGGGGGGGGGAAATAATATTATCATATGCTTTAATGTACCCTGTTGTATAGACAGACATGATTGAGATGTATCTATATAGATATATAGATAAATATATTTATTGTATGTGCTATGTAAGAAAAAGAAAGTATATAGGACTTGTTTATTTACAGCATTAGAGTATAACTAATACTACACCAATATATTTTAATTTTATTTATAATAGTTATGATATGTATTTATAAAAGAAAATTATTTTTAATATAATTTATATATATAAAGTTTTAAATAAATATATAAAGAAAACATTTATTGGACCTTTCCTCTTCTCTCTGCTATAGATGAGTGTAGTATCAATGCATCATTTGCTCCACATAACACAATACAAACAGAAGCCTTCTACATTGTACAGAAATTTTCTATTACTCAGAAAAAATCTCTGCCTCTCCCTTTCCTATCCTTCCCTTATATCACTGTATCCATTATGGAACACAGATGTGCTAATGCTTGCTAAGTCAACAAAGAGACCTCCCAGAAGTAAGTACTACGTACTCTATTCTGGCAGAATATATCCCTATTATATCTGTAACTTATAAAGTATAGATACATTTCTCAAGGTATCAAGCACAACTATAATAATTGATACATGAACTAAATTATGTGCAGAGAAAAAGACATTGAAAGGCTCCACTTACATTGCAAAGTTCTAGCTCTTGGAAGTTAGGAAAGGACTGAATCACACTTTAATACACGATTAACTGAAGATCACATTTTCCAAATACAAATCCAAATTAGGCACTTCAGAAATATACATCTAGAAATATATGCTGATGAGACAGACACTGGTGCTATCGACTGGTTACACAGTAAATAATTAATATTAATTACTTTCCTTGTGTCTTTTGAAATCTTACAACAGTGTGCGTTTTGTGTATTTTAATGATACACCACAGTAATTTTTAGTCAGTAATTCCTGCCTCATGAGTCTTGTATTTACAGCACATTCCTCATTAAATTTTGGTGATACTGAGTCACGGTAATAGAACTGTTTGCTCTTCTCAGGTCTGGACTTTGGGTTGTTTTGTTTCTTTTTCTGCTGAATCACAGAATCACAGAATCACAGAATCACAGAATAGTAAGGGCTGGAAAGGACCTCAAGATCATCGAGTTCCAACCCCCCCGCCATGGGCAGGGACACTTCCCACTAAACCATGCCATCCAAGCCTATGTCCAACCCCACCTTGAACGCCGCCAGGGATGAAGCATTCACAACTTCCCTGGGCAACCCATTCCAGGGCCCCACCACCCTCACAGTATAGAACTTCTTCCTCAGATCCAATCTAAACCTCCCCTGTTTAAGTTTAAACCCATTACCCCTTGTCCTCTCACCACAGTCCCTAATGAAGAGTCCCTCCCCAGCATCCCTATAGGCCCCCTTCAGGTATTGGAAGGCTGCTCTGAGGTCTCCACGCAGCCTTCTCTTCTCCAGGCTGAACAGCCCCAATTTTCTCAGCCTATCTTCATACGAGAGGTGCTCCAGTCCCCTGATCATCTTCGTGGCCCTCCTCTGGACTTGTTCTAACACTTCCATGTCCTTTTTATGTTGAGGACACCAGAACTGCACACAATACTCCAAGTGAGGTCTCACGAGAGCAGAGTAGAGGGGCAGGATCACCTCCCTCGACCTGCTGGTCACACTCCTTTTGATGCAGCCCAGGATACGGTTGGCTTTCTGGGCTGCAAGCGCACACTGCCGGCTCATGTTCATTTTTTCATCAACCCACACCCCCCAGTCCTTCTCCGCAGGGCTGCTCTCAATCTCCTCCCCGCCCAACCTGTAGCTGTGCCTGGCATTGCTCCGACCCAGGTGGAGGACTTTGCACTTAGCATGGTTGAACTTCATCAGGAATATACCTAAAATTATTAAATAGATATGGGCTTAACCTTTGGATTTATTATTCCCCTTTTACAATAATCTTCTTCTTGTAACTGTTATTAAACATTCATCAATAATTAATAGAACTCTCTAAACTTTTCTTCAATGGAATGCACATGTAATCAAGCTTCTACCAGCAGCAGCCAAATATGTATTTGTTGTGATATTGGATTATTAGTTTTAGTATTTTTAAACACCTAGTTGCATGTCAAATTGAAGTACCCCAAATGCACAATTTCATTTTTATTTTGGTATTAATACCTGTTTTCTTTCTCGTAACTATGAGAAATCAACCCTGAGAGTATTTCTGCCTTCAAATTATACCCTTATGCCAAAGCAAATGAGTAAACAAGAAAGCAAACAATAATATTAGGGGTCAATTGAACATTTGATGACTCTCAACAACCATGAGTGGAACAACTGCTTACAACCACTAGTGAATAAAGATCAGCTAAGTATACCAATCAATACTTGTAGAACAAGGAAATCATCTTAGCTAGCAACCTCTCAAGGTTAAAGTCGTATTAGCCTGATCCATTTTCACCACCACCACAAAATCTTCATAAGTCTTTCCAGAAAACTCATATTTGGATAACCTTTGTTTTACTACAGTACTAAATTAACAGATAGTAACCCTTTCACACCTATGAAATTAAGGACATACTATAAGAATCTGGGGTACCTATACATTGTTTCACACTGTGCATTGTTTCCTGTGGTAATATGTTGAGACCTTACCATTAGGGCAAGGACAGTAAATTCCCTAAGAAAATCACCACAAGGAATCCTTTCTGAATTAATAAAGGAATGCATCCTTGAGAGCTAGATAAACATGGTCTGGGGGCATGATAAAGAGAACAAAGAACATGTAGCCAACATATATAAAAAGCCGCATGCATACCCAATATAGAAGGCTGTAACAAGAACAGATAAAAGACAGTCACAACCCCTACAAAGAAAGGAGAATGAGTTGCTCTAGCATTGTTATCCTCAGTTAAGATTCCTACACCTGATCAATACACTGCCTGTCTGATGCAGGTCTTCCCTCCTTTTCAGATAGAAAGAACGCTGCTTTTTGATTTGTCATTCACAACATGTTGCTGTTGCAGACTTGGCAATCTTAGTTAAATGACTATATTTAATATATCCTTGTAAAGCAATTTATAATACTAAAGAACAGCATGTGTGTTTTCTGCTCACTTCCTAGATTCCAAGACAACTGATATCTGTGTACACTTGAATGTAGTAAATCAGAAAATATCAAAGTAATGAAAAAAAGAGAGCTTTTGAACACTCTTTCCTGAGTAATGACCCTGGAATGTTAGGGTCTTATATTTGGTTTTGTGTACTTTCTTGTGCAAAAATTAATTCAAAGTACACCTATGCATGCCTGAATACTCTTAGAGAAGTAATAAATGGATTCAAATGTCACCTATATTGTTCTCTACAATTCTGTGACACACCAGCTTAAAATTATTTAGCTGACATAAATCAATGAGGGTAATTATATTGAGTTTAACAGAGTCACAGCAACGAACATGATTGGACTTCCACTAAACCAGTGCGTTCTTTACTTTTGTAACTTCACAAATACTGGGAAGTAAGCACCATGGTGAGCTCATACATTCTGATTTTCCTAGTTCAGCAACTACTTTGGGGGTTGCTGTTTGGCTGTAATTCTTTTTTATAATGCATATGGCACTCTCTCTTTCTATACATTTGTGTGTGTATTAAACTGATGTGCTGTCATGGTACAATTCTACATACTAGAACAGTCAAAGTTGGCAGAACCACAGATGAAATATTTTGCACTTCTTGTAAAATACAAATGTTCAGCTTGCTGAAGGAAATGGGTATCAAGAGACAGCAGAATCATACACAAAAAATTTCTACTAACCAGAGACTGTAAGCTATTGCTATTGAAAAAGCATAGTCTACTCATCAATGATAGAAAAGTTGTCAGATGCTACCTGTCTTTCTTGTCTAGCAAAAATCAGATGAGCTCTGTGGCTGCCTGGGCATTATTAACCAAAGAAGTGTTATTTTATTCAGGTAATTTCTTTAAATTCTCCATCAGTCTCATGCCCAAACCTTCTAAAATCAGATCTTTATGGCCTGTTTCTCACAGGCATTCTTCTTATCTTTCAAATACCAGTCTTATACCTCCCCTGGTCATTCATTAACTGAAATGCAATGTAGCCAAAAACAAGCTCATTTTTTAACTTCTCCCAAACCTTCCCTTTCCTATTTTTCTATACAGACACACTGTCATGTCTCTCGTCTTTCAAAGCCACAGTCTGAGCATCGTCTTTGACTTAGCCCTCTTTTCATAGCAACAGCTTACCTATCAAGAACTTGTCACTTTTCTTAGCTCAGTACTGTCATCACACAGCATTGTTCCAGCCACCATTAGCCACAATTTTTGCTTTGTACAAACACAACCTTCACTGCTGCTTTTGGCGTCTTTTCTTTTGTATACTGCTATTTGGATAATTTCACCATTCATCTTTTTTTTTGGGTTTTGGTGGATTTTCACTCCATAACCAAAGGAATGCTAGCTTTGTCTCACTACATTCAACAGCCTTCATGCTCTTCTTTACTTATACAGCCTGCAAATACATTATTGGCATTTTTCTTTTCACAATATATTCTATAAATATTACCAGCCTCAGGAAGGTTTTTCTTATTAGCACCCTTATGTTTACTCCTAGTCCAGTCTTTCTATATGGCAAACCTTTAATAAAGTCCTCAGAATTACATCATTATGCCCCGCCAAATTAACTTTAAATTCTTCATCTGCCGCACCATCTTAAATATTCTCTCAGCTGCTAAGAAACAAAATAAATCATCTAGAAAAGCTAGCTTATCAAAATTTAATCACTCCATTAATACAGATACCTTCATCTTCTGCCTCCTTAGCTGCTCTGTCTCAGCATTTTGTTTATAAACTTACTGGAGTGGAAACTATAACATATTATAACTACATAGCATAGGGTCTTGATTAGCTTGAAGATCTCTGCTGGGTGTCTCACCTATGTATTAAATATAGAAAAAATGAGACATACCTGGGAGAACAGGTCATGTAGAAATTTCCTTATTGATGTCAGAGCACTGCATGATCCCTCGATTAAAGATATCGGAAATAGAGTAATTTGGAGCGAAATTATGCTCCATTGAAGTCCATGCTTTCTATGACTATCTTATTTTTGCAATATTGTACCTTAAAGAACATTTGCGTATAAAATTAACATTAGAAGATAGCATACATTTTTATCCTTCTGTTTTCCAATGGGTCAATTATCACAATAAATCCAGGGTAACAACGTTCTAGTTTTCATCCTTGGTTTCAAAAGAGAGCTATTTCTTTTTCTTTCAAGCTTGTGAATCTGATAGCCCTGTATCAATTTTGTAAACTTGATAGATGTGTTCAGTTAAAGGAGGAGATAAAAGGGAGAGCTGGTGGGTCTGAAAGTTTTGGCTGTGACAGGGTGAACTCATTGCAAAGGACGGTGCTGACAAGTATTGTTGCCAGGACACAATGAGAACCAGTGGCTTCTATGGGGACAGGGAGCCAGGAGTGAGGAACACCCTCATGCCAGCCATGGTCAAAAAACCAGAATCTAAATGTAACAGGCAGAGCACGATGCTGGTAAGAGGGCCCATCAACAGCCCACATATGGCAGTGAACAAAGCCCTCACTCCAGAGGGAGTCCAGCCAGGAGCAGTCGGCAATGGGGCTGCTTCATTCTCCAAAGTCCATCCAAGAGAGAGGGACAGAGACAGGCTAGGGACTAGGTTGGGAAAGCTAAGGCCCAGTTAGAATTAAACTTGACAAGGGATAAAGATAACATGAAGGGATTCTATAGGTACGTAGCAAATATAAGACAGACTAGGGACAACGTAGGCACCCTCCAGAAGCTATCTGGAGAACCGGCTACCCTGGATTTGGAGAAGGCTGAGGTTCTTGATGACGTCTTTGCTTCAGTCTTCATTGGCAAATACTCTGACCACACCACCCAAGTCTTGGAAGGCAGACGCAGGGACTGTGAGAATGAAGACCTTGGGCCCACTGTAGGAGAGGATCTGGTTCGAGACCATCTTAAGAACCTGAAGATACACAAGTCCATGGGACAGGATGAAATCCATCTGCGGGTCCTGAAGGAACTGGCAAATAAAGGTGCTAAGCCACTGTCCGTCATATTTGAAAAATTATGGCAGTCAGGTGAAGTTCCCGATGACTGGAAAAAGGGAACTATAACCCCCATTTTCAAGAAGGGGAAAATGGATGAGCTGGCGAATTACAGACCAGTCAGCCTCACCTCTGTGCCTGGCAAAATCTTGGAGTAGATTCTCCTGGAAGACATGCTGAGGCACATGAAAACCAACAAGGTGGTTGGTGACAGCCAGCATGGCTTCACTAAGGGGAACTCCTGCCTGACCAATTTAGGGGCCTTCTATGATGGGGCTATGGAACTGATGGACAGGGGTAGAGCAGTTGATGTCATCTACCTGGACTTGTGTAAAGCCTTTGACACTGTCTCACATGACATCCTTGTCTCTAAGTTGGAGAGACGTCAATTTGATAGGTGGATCACTCGGTGGATAAAGAACTGGCTGGATGGCCGCACGCAAAGGGTTGTGCTCAATGGCTCAATGTCCAGCTGGAGACCAGTAACGAGTGGTGTCCCCCAGGGATCGGTGTTGGGACCGGTCTTGTTCAACATCTTTGTGGGTGACATGGACAGTGGGATTGAGGGCGCCCTCAGCAAGTTTGCCGATGACACCAAGCTGTGTGGCTCGATTGATATGTTGGAGGGACGGAATGCCATCCAGAGGGACCTTGACATGCTTGTGAGGTGGGCTGATGCCAACCTGATGAAGTTTAACCATGCCAAGTGCAAGGTCCTACACGTGGGTTGGAGCAATGCCAGGCACAGCTACAGGTTGAACAGAGAAAAGATTCAGAGCAGTCCAGCAGAAAAGGACTTGGGGGTGTTGGTAGATGAGAAAATGAACATGAGCCGGCGGTGTGCACTTGCAGCCCAGAAAGCCAAGCGTATCCTGGGCTGCATCAAAAGGAGCGTGACCAGCAGGATGAGGGAGGTGATCCTGCCCCTCTACTCTTCTCTCATGAGATCTCACTTGGAGTATTGTGTGCAATTCTGGTGTCCTCAACATAAAAAATGACATGAAACTGTTGGAGCAAGTGCAGAGGAGGGCCACGAGGATGATCAGGGGACTGGAGCACCTCCCGTATGAAGATAGGCTGAGAAAGTTGGGGCTGTTCAGCCTGGAGAAGAGAAGGCTGCGTGGAGACCTCATAGCAGCCTTCCAGTATCTGAAGGGGGCCTATAGGGATGCTGGGGAGGGACTCTTCATTAGGGACTGTAGTGAGAGGACAAGGGGTAATGGGTTCAAACTTAAACAGGGGAAGTTGGATATGAGGAAGAAATTCTTTACTGAGAAGGTGGTGAGGCACTAGAATTGGTTTCCTGGGGAAGCTGTGGATGCTTCATCCCTGGCGGTGTTCAAGGCGGGGTTGGACATAGCCTTGGGTGGCATGGTTTAGTGTGAGATGTCCCTGCCCATGGCAGTGGGGTTGGAACTCGATGATCTTCAGGTGCTTTCCAACCCTAACTATTCTATGATTCTACAATATAGGTGCAATTGTCTTGGAGGTAGGCTGCCTACACCAGCATGTGGATCAGAGTCCACTGTCCACATGGTAAACAGGGAAATAGCAAGGGAAGAGAATACAACCGCTCACCATCCGCCGACCGTTTATCCAGCCTGACCGAGCAGTGATCTAACCCTTTTGGGTAGCTGCCCCAGTTCATATACTGGGCAAGACGTGCTGTGATATATAATACCTCTTTGGCCAGTTTGGGTTAGGTGTCCTGTCTCTGCTTCCTCCCAGTTTCCCCTCCTCCCTGGCAGAGCATGAGACTCAGAAAGTCCTTGGTCAGACTAAGCATTACTGAGCAGCAACTAAAAACATTGGTGTTATCAGCGCTGTTCCCAGGCTGAAAGTCAAAAACACTGCACTGCACCAGCTACTGAAAAGCAGAAAAAATGACTGCTACTGCTGATCCCAAGACAGTATCCACCCCTTACTCCATACCATTCACGTCATGCTCAGATCCCATTTTTTCAATATACCATCAGTCTTACCTCATATATATACATATATATACACACATACACACACACACACACACACACACACACACACACACTCTCACAGATAATTCCTTAGTGCAGGGACCAATCCTTGAAAAGCTGCTGAGTCCACCTGGTCCATGATGTCGGGCTCCATCTCTTCTAACAGTCTTTCAGAGCAGGAGAGGCTGTGTGCAGTGTTGAATCGTTGCCTGCTGATGCTGATCTTTCCTTTACTGCAGAACTCATCTGGTTTCATCAAAGTTCATTCTTTGTTGGGATGATGGTCAGAGGGAAGTCATGGCCAGTCGCTGGTGACCTGAAGACATCTAGTTGGTGGGCTGTAAAAGTGCTACATAACAGGCAACAGCACTCAATTGAGTTCATTGGCTGTTTTCCCCTAAAATCAAATCCCCTTGAGGTATACATTGGACTTCCCCATCTTCCTGCAATACCCACCAAGTATAGCTGGGTCCCTGAGCAAAACCACGACAGTTCTTTTTGGCGATCAACGTGGGGCTCAAACCCACGACCCTGAGATTAAGAGTCTCATGCTCTACCGACTGAGCTAGCTTACCCAGCAAATTCTTTATGTGCACCACAGGAACTTTGTCCCCTTCTACAGTATGTAAAAGTTCTGACTGGACCAGGCCAGCCCTGTTGGCAGATCCTCTGGTGTTGACCAACCAGGTGGCTTTTAGTAAATGTGTATCCCAATGTTTAAAAGTTCCACCCCCATTGCTCTCAGTGTAGTTTTTAACAGCCCATTGTACCGTTCGATTTTCCCAGAGGCTGGTGCATGTGTCGTGGTTTAAACCCCTCAAACTCACACAGTCGCTCTCTCACTCACTCCCCACTCTTTCTTCCCTCCGCTCCTGGAGGGATGGGAAGGAGAATCAAAAGAATGCAACTCCCACGGGTTGAGATAAGAACAGTTTAGTAACTAAGGTATAACACAAATCACTACTGCTACCACCAATAATAATGACAAGAGAAAATACAAGGGAAAAGAATACAATTGCTCACCACCCAATATCAAGCCCGAGCAAGCAGTGCACCCCCCACCGTGCACCCCCACCACCCTTCCGGGTCTCTGCCCTCCGTCTTTTCTACATCCTGGACATGACGTGCTGTGGTATGGAATAACCTCTTTGGTTAGTCTGGGCCAGGTGTCCTGTCCCTCCTTCCTCCTGGTTTCCCCTCCTCGCTGGCAGAGCATGAGACTCACAAAGTCCTTGGCCAGCCTAAACATCACCAAGCAGTAACTGAAAACACCGGTGTTATCAGTGCTGTTCCCAGGCCCAAAATCAAAAACACTGCACTGCACCAGTTACAGGGAAGGAGAAAAATGACTGCTACTGCTGACCCCAGGACATTCCACCCCTTATTCCGTACCATTCACGTCATACTCAGGTCACACATTTTCAATATACTATCACATGTGTATATATACATCCACACACACACACAGAGGGAGAGAGATCATCCCTTAGAGCATGGACCAATGCCCACAAATCTGCTGAGTCCATCTGGTCCATGATGTCAGGCTCCATCTCTTGTAAAAGTCTTTCTGAGCAGGGGAGGCTGTGTTCAGTGTTCACACTCATGAATAACTTGGGCAACAGTGTCCATTTGTAAGTCCACCCCTCGATCATGAGTCCATCTGTATGCTGCGTCTCAGCCCTGATGGTCTGAGGTGTCATGGGCCCACCAGGCTCAAAATAATTCACTCTCCCCTCCCTCAGTTTCTGCAGCTTGTCATTGGGGACTCCATCCAGCTGCTTTCCATCTCCGATGTTTCCAAAGCACTGGAGGGGCCCAGTGAGCTAGATACTCGCCCGCACTATCCCACACACCCTGCCACTAATGACTGTCCAGCCCCAGGGAAAATCTCTTGGTCACCCTACAAGGTAGTCTAACACCAGACAAGGCCCACACCCCACTCTGGTTAACTCTCAGGACCAGAAGAAGTGGTTGTGGGTAAAACACACTCTGTATGCGTACCAACATGCTGATCCCCATCCAATCAGCAGGCAGGTCTCAAGGATACCCAAAGGCCATTTAAAACCTTCAGAGCTCTCAAATGACGCTGCTGTACTTGTCACTGGGGCTGGTGTAGTTGCTGTGCTTGCCGGCTCTCTCACCACCAGCTGCTCTTTGCCTGAGACCAGATCTTCCTCCTCTGCCTTGCTGGGAAGTGCTGCGTGGTCTCCTGCATCCTTCTGAGGCTCGGGCTCGCGGGGCTCTGCGGGCAGCTGCCGGGGAATGCTCTCTGCTGCTGCGGGGCTGGGCTCGGCCACGGCCCCCCCTCACCGCTCTGTAGCTGCGGGGCTCGGCTTGGCCTCGGGGCTCGGCTTCTCTGTCGTCTCCCCCTCCCGCTGCTCAGCAGCTGTGGGGCTGGGCTCGGCCGCGGGGCTCAGCTCCTCTGCCACCCCTTTCCCGGCCTCGTGATCGCACGGGCCGTTCTCCTGGGCCGTTTTGGCTGCCGGCGCCTCCCGGGGCTGCCCCCCCTCGGCTCCCCACAGCCTCGCGAAGACGGAGGTGAGGACGAGGGCCAGGACGGTGAAGAGCAGCGGAGTTGCCAGGTACAAGTCCACATCCACACCCACGTCTACATCTGCCCCTCCCTGCTTCTGGAGCCCGCCCGTGTCACAAGCCATTCCAATGAAGTACACTGAAACAAGAACTTTAACCCAAAACCCATATCCGAATGCTAAGATAATAAATACTGGCAGTAAGTAAGGTAAAACAGGCTGAAACCATGAACTCAAGAGCAACAACTTTGAAAGCCAATAAATCAGCATTGTGAGGAGTGGCTATTAATCCTGTCGTTATCTCAACCCTTCGAGCCGTACGCTGGGCGCCGAAAGAACTGTCATGGTTTAAACCCCTCAAACTCACACAGTCGCTCTCTCACTCACTCCCCACTCTTTCTTCCCTCCGCTCCTGGAGGAATGGGAAGGAGAATCAAAAGAATGCAACTCCCACGGGTTGAGATAAGAACAGTTTAGTAACTAAGGTATAACACAAACCACTGCTGCTACCACCAATAATAATAAGAGAAAATACAAGGGAAAAGAATACAATTGCTCACCACCCAATATCAAGCCCGAGCAAGCAGTGCATCCCCCACCGTGCACCCCCACCACCCTTCCGGGTCTCTGCCCTCCGTCTTTTCTACATCCTGGACATGACGTGCTGTGGTATGGAATAACCTCTTTGGTTAGTCTGGGTCAGGTGTCCTGTCCCTCCTTCCTCCCGGCTTCCCCTCCTCCCTAGCAGAGCATGAGACTCACAAAGTCCTTGGCCAACCTAAACGTCACCAAGCAGTAACTGAAAACACTGGTGTTATCAGCGCTGTTCCCAGGCCCAAAATCAAAAACATTGCTCTGCACCAGCTACTGAGAAGGAGAAAAATGAGTGCTACTGCTGAACCCAGGACAGCATGTTAGTGGATGTGATATATTTATTCAATGCTATGCTCTTTGGCTCAAGTGTCTACCAGGCTGTTCCAGAAATGAGTCCCATTGTCTGACTCAATTCACTCTGGGGTGCCGTGTCACCACAAAATCTGTTTTTCAAGGCCCAGGATAGTGTTCTGGTCAGTGGCATGGGGCACAGCATATGTTTACAGCCATCCGGTGGTTGATTCCACCATAGTAAGCACATGGCGCTTGCCTTGGCTGGGTGGTGGGAGTGTGATATAATCAACTGCCAGGCCTCCCCATATTTGTACTTCAGCCATCGTCCTTCATACCAAAGAGTTTTTAACCGTTTAGCTTGCTTACTTGCAGCACATGTTTCACAATCATGAATAACCTGGGCAATAGTGTCCACTGTTAAGTCCACCCCTCGATCACGAGCCCATCTGTATGTTGCATCTCTGCCCTGATGGCCTGAAGCGTCATGGGCCCACCGGGATAAAAATAATTCACCCTTATGTTGCCAATCTAAGTCCATCTGAGCCACTTCAATCTTAGCAGCTTTATCCACTTGTTGGCTGTTCTGGTGCTCCTCAGTGGCCCGACTCTTGGATACATGAGCATTTACGTGGCGTACCATGACCACCAGGTTTTGCACCAGGGCAGCGATATCTTGCCACAATGCAGCAGCCCAGATGGGTTTACCTCTGTGTTGCCAGTTGCTCTGCTTCCATTGCTGCAATCACCCCCACAGGGCATTTGCCACCATGCATGTGTCAGTATAGAGATAAAGTATTGTCCACTTTTCTCCTTCAGTAATGTCCAAGGCCACCTGGATGGCTTTCACCTAGGCAAACTGACTCGATTCACCCTCTCCTTCAGCAGTTTCTGCAACTTGTTGTCAAGGACTCCATACGGCTGCCTTCCATCTACGATGCTTTCCCACAATGCGACAGGACCCATCAGTAAACAAGGCATATAACTTTTCACTTTCTGACAGTTCATTATATGGTGGGGCCTCTTCAGCACGCATCACCTCCTCCTCCTCTGGTGACATTCCAAAATCTTTGCCCTCTGGCCAGTCCATGATGACTTCTAGAATTCCTGGACGACTGGGATTTCCTATTCGAGTTCATTGTGTAATTGGTACAGCCCACTTACTCCATGTAGCATCAGTTGCATAATGTGACGCAGGCCCTTGTTCTCATGGGAGACTTCAACCACCCTGATATCTGTTGGAGGGATGGTATGGCCCGGCACAAGCAATCCAGAAGGTTCCTCGATTACGTGGAAGACAACTTCCTTCTGCAAGTAATACAGGAGCCGACAAGGAGAGGTGCCATGCTTGACCTCGTCCTCACCAACAGGGAAGGGCTGGTTGGGAATGTGACACTCCAGGGCAGCCTTGATTGCAGCGATCATGAGATGGTTGAGTTTGAGATCCTCAGGACAGTGAGAAGAGCGTGCAGCAAGCTCACTGCCCTGGACTTCAAGAGAGCAGATTTTGCCCTCTTCAGGAACCTGCTCAGCAAGGTTCCATGGGATACAGCCCTAGAGGGCAGGGGGGCCCAAGACTGTTGGTTGATATTCAAGGCTCACTTGCTGCAAGCTCAGGAGCGATGCATCCCAACTAGAAGGAAGTTCAGCAGGAGGGCCAGGAGACCTCCTTGGATGGATAAGGAGCTGCTGAGCAAAATTCGAAGGAAAAAAGAGGCTTATAAAAGGTGGAAGCAAGGTCAGGCGGACTGGGAAGAATACAGGGATGTTGTCCGGGAAGCTAGGGACCAGGTTAGGAAAGCTAAGGCCCACTTAGAATTAAACTTGGCTAGGGATGTTAAGGATAACAGGAAGGGATTTTATAGGTACATTGCCAATAAAAGACAGGTTAGGGACACCGTGGGCCCTCTCCAGAAGCTATCGGGAGAACTGGCTACCCTGGATTTGGAGAAGGCTAAGGTTCTTAATGACTTCTTTGCCTCAGTCTTTACCAGCAAATGCTCTGACCACACCACCCAAGTCTTGGAAGGCAGACGCAGGGACGGTGAGGGTGGGGACCTTGGGCCCACTGTGGGGGAGGATCTTGTTCGGGACCACCTTAGGAACCTGAATGTATACAGGTCCATGGGACAGGATGAAATCCATCCACGGGTCCTGAAGGAGCTGGCAAATGAAGTTGCTAAGCCACTGTCCATCATATTTGAAAAATCATGGCAGTCAGCTGAAGTTCCCGATGACTGGAAAAAGGGAAATATAACCCCCATTTTTAAGAAGGGAAAAATGGATGAGCCAGGGAATTACAGACCAGTCAGTCTCACCTCTGTGCCTGGCAAAATCTTGGAGTGGATTCTCCTGGAAGGCATGCTAAGGCACATGAAAACCAACAAGGTGGTTGGTGACAGCCAGCATGGCTTCACTAAGGGGAAATCCTGCCTGACCAATCTGGTGACCTTCTATGAAGGGGCTACGGAACTGACGGACAGGGGCAGAGCAGTTGATGTCATCTACCTGGACTTGTGTAAAGCCTTTGACACTGTCTCCCATGACATCCTTCTCTCTAAGTTGGAGAGACATCAATTTGATAGGTGGACCACTCGGTGGATAAAGAACTGGCTGGATGGCCGCACGCAAAGAGTAGTGCTCAGTGGCTCAGTGTCCAGCTGGAGACCAGTAACGAGTGGTGTCCCCCAGGGATCGGTGTTGGGACCGGTCTTGTTCAACATCTTTGTGGGTGACATGGACAGTGGGATTGAGTGCGCCCTCAGCAAGTTTGCCGATGACACCAAGCTGTGTGGTTCGGTTGATACTTTGGAGGGAAGGAATGCCATCCAGAGGGACCTTGACATGCTTGTGAGGTGGGCTGATGCCAACCTGATGAAGTTTAACCATGCTAAATGCAAAGTCCTCCACCTGGGTCGGAGCAATGCCAGGCACAGCTACAGATTGGGTAGGGAGGAGATTGAGAGCAGCCCTGCGGAGAAGGACTGGGGGGTGTGGGTTGATGAAAAAATGAACATGAGCCGGCAGTGTGCGCTTGCAGCCCAGAAAGCCAACCGTATTCTGGGCTGCATCAAAAGGAGCGTGACCAGCAGGTCGAAGGAGGTTATCCTGCCCCTTTACTCTGCTCTCGTGAGACCTCACTTGGAGTATTGTGTGCAGTTCTGGTGTCCTCAACATAAAAAGGACATGGAACTGTTAGAACAAGTGCAGAGGAGGGCCACGAGGATGATCAGGGGACTGGAGCACCTCTCGTATGAAGATAGGCTGAGAAAGTTGGGGCTGTTCAGCCTGGAGAAGAGAAGGCTGCGTGGAGACCTCATAGCAGCCTTCCAATACCTGAAGGGGCCTATAGGGATGCTGGGGAGGGACTCTTCATTAGGGACTGCGGTGAGAGGACAAAGGGTAATGGGTTTAAACTTAAACAGGGGAGGTTTAGATTGGATATGAGGAAGAAATTCTTTACTGTGAGGGTGGTGAGGCACTGGAATGGGTTGCCCAGGGAGGTTGTGAATGCTTCATCGCTGGCGGCGTTCAAGGTGGGGCTGGAGGTAGCCTTGGATGGCATGGTTTAGCGGGAGGTGTCCCTGCCCATGGCAGGGGGGTTGGAACTCGATGATCTTGAGGTCCTTTCCAACCCTAACTATTCTATGATTCTATGATTTCATCCGGTCCCATGGACTTGTATACATTCAGTTTCCTAAGGTGGTCCCGAACAAGATCCTCCCCTACAGAGGGCCCATGTTCCCCACCCTCACCGTCCCCGCGTCTGCCTTCCAAGACTTGTGTCCCCTTGACCTTACTCCATTTTATGGCAAAACTGGCTTTCAGCAGGATTTGGATTATTTTCCTCCCTTTCTCAAAGACTACTTCCATTGTATCATCCCACACAGTAATGTCATCAGTGTACTGCAGGTATTCTGGAGCTTGCTCCTTTTCCAGTGCAGTCTGGATCAGTCCACGGCAGATGGTAGGGTTGTGTTTCCACCCCTGGGGCAGTCGGTTCCAAGGGTACTGGAAGCCCCTCCAAGTAAAAGTGAACTGTGGCCTGCACTCTGCTGCCAGAAGAATTGAGAAAAATGCATTGGCAATATCAATCGTGGCATACCACTTGGCTGCCTTTGACTCCAGTTCATACTGAACTTCTAGCATGGTTGGTATGGCAGCACTCAAGGATTCGTTCAGGCCACAGTAGTCTACTGTTAGTCTCCACTCTCCGTTAGACTTTTGCACTGGCTATATGGGGCTATTAAAGGGTGAGTGGGTCCTACTGATCACTCCTGACTCTCCAAACTATGGATCAGTTTATGGATGGGAATCAGGGAGTCTTGGTTGGTGCGATATTGCCGCCAGTGCACTGTCGTGGTCGCGATCGGCACTTGTTGTTCTTCGACCTTCAGCAGCCCCACAACAGAAGGATCCTCTGAGAGACCAGACAAGGTGGACAGCTGCTCAATTTACTCTGTCTCCAAAGCAGCAATATCAAAAGCCCATTGGTACCCTTTTGGGTCTTTGAAGTACCCTGTCCTCAGGTAATCTATACCAAGGATGCATGGAGCCTTTGGGCCAGTCACAATGGGGGTTTTTTGCCATTCCCTCCCAGTCAGGCTTATTTCAGCCTCCAGTACAGTCAACTCTTGGGATCCTCCTGTCACTCCAGAAATAGAAACGGGTTCCACCCCTTGACAGCTTGATGGCATTAGGGTACGCTGTGCACCGGTACCTACTAGAGCCTTATACTTCTGTGGGACTGATGTGCCAGGCCATCTGATCCACACAGTCCAGTAAATCTGATTGTCCCCGACCTCCACCTGGCTGGAGGCAGGGCACCTCTAATAGTCGTCACAACATCGGACACTTAAGTCTTGTAGAAACGGATTGTTCTTCTTCATCACAGGAGCTGAAGTAAAATCAGCTCTTCTACCCCATCTGGGAACCTGGCCACCAGAGACTGAAGCCACATCTTTCATGGGACGATCATCCTTGACCTTTGTTCTCCCCTTCAATTCACACACCCATTCCTCCAGAGCTGAGTTAGGTTTTCCATCCCACTTCGTCATGTATTCTCCATGATCCTGCAGGCAAAACCATAGGGTGACCCATGGAGTATACCTTCTATACCTTCTCTCTTGAGCATTAGGACGCCTTTTGTTAACAGCTGAGATGTGTGTTGGTACATGTGAGGAGCTGGATAGACAGGATAGATCGTCTCTCAATTGTTTGAACCCCTGGGACAGTTTTTCCACAGCTGAGAGGATGGAAGGGGTGAGATTGTCTCCAAACTCTCAGAGTTTATGAATCATTTCATCTACTGTTGGTGGTACTATGTCATTCCAGGTTACTGATGCCAATGAATAGGCATATGATGACCATGCATTCTGTGTAAATTTCCGCCACACGGGTTGTGTATATTCAACTTCATTTGGATCTATGGGTACATCCCTGTTATTTGGCTTGATGTGATAGATCATTTCTACAGTGGCTGATTCCCTAGAGACTGGATGCTCTAGAGAAGTCCACTTGGCCGAATGACTCATAACATTGTCCTTGTATGGAAACCTTTATTTCACAGGTGCCAAGAGCCACTTCCAAAGGCTAAGGGACCGTTTCTCTCTTGCAATTGCTTTGTCAATTCCCCCTCCCCTAGCAAGTGATCCCAGCTGCTTCCCTACCTTCTATTTCATGACCGTCGGCCCCATTGTCCCAGCATTGGAGCAACCCGGTGATGATGTGCTCCCCTGGTTGACGGGTAAAATCTTTTCGCATATTCCGTAGCTCGATTGAGGTCCGAGGTTGAGAAGTCACTTCTTCTTCTTCGTCATGTGATTATGACTCCTGATCAGGTGCTGTCCCAGATAGTAAGTGCATTGGTATTTCTTCTTCATCTTGTTCCTCCATCTTTCTTGTCTTTGCTTTGCTTTTCCCCTTGTGTACAGGAGCAACAAATATTGGCACGAATTGGTCCTCTGGTTGAGCTGCTGTGATTATCACTGTGGTTTGAGTAGCCGCTGTACTTGTCACTGAGGTTTAAGTAGCTGGGGCTGGTGTAGCTGCTGTGTTTGGAGCTGACGTAGCTGCGCTGTCTGGTGTGGTCGAAGTTTAATTAGCTGCTGTACTTGTCGCAGGGGCTGGTATAGCTGCTGTGTTTGCAGCTAGAGTAGCTGCACAGTCTGCTGCTTTTCTATCAGATCCAGGGACATTTTTCCCCTTTTGAGGTGCTGTATAGTGTTGAACAGGGCTTTATAAGCATAGGCCAAGCCCCAGCACGTTGCCATGATTTGTCCCTCTCTGGTATGACCAGGATGAAACACACCTCATTTAAGTGTTTTACTAACTTTTCTGGATTTGCACTTGTTCAATGGTGAAATTCCAAAGCACTGGAGGGGCCCACTGGCCTAGATACTTGCCCATAGTGTCCCACACACCCTGCCACTCATGACTGTCCAGCCTTGGGAAAATCTCTTGACCCTCCTACATTGTCATGATTCTATTGTATTACAAGTCATTACCACTAAGTACAATGAATCAGGAACTTTAGCTCAAGGCCTCCATCTGATAAACATTAGCACAGCACATACCGGCTGTAAGTAAAGTACGACATGCTGAAGCTGTGAGATCAACAGCAACAACTTTGAGAGCCAATAAGTCAGCACTCTGACCAGTGACTATTAATCTGAAACAAAAAATGCTTATCACAAATATGATTAGACACACTCTGGTCAGATCTGTCATTATCCCAACCCTTTGTGCCCCATGTTGGGCGCCAAAAAGAGCGGTTGTGGTTTAAGCCCAGTCAGTAACTCAGTACCACGCAGCCCTTGCTCACTCCCCCCCTTCTTCCGCCCCACTCCCGGAGGGATGGGGAGGAGAATTGAAAGAACATAACTCCCACGGGTTGAGATAAGAACAGTCCAGTAACTAAGGTATAACACAAACCTCTGCTGCTATCGCCAATAATAATTATGATAAGAGAACTAACACGGGAAGAGAATACAACCGCTCACCATCTGTGACCGATACCCAGCCCGACCCGAGCAGTGATCTAGCCCTTCCAGTTAACTGCCCCCAGTTTATACACTGAGCATGACGTTCTGTGGTATGGGATACCTCTTTGGCCAGTTTGGGTCAGGTGTCCTGTCTCTGCTTCCTCCTGCCTTCCCCTCCTCCCTGGCAGAGCATGAGGCTCAGAAAGTCCTTGATCAGACCAAACAATCTGAGCAGCAGCTGAAAGCATCAGTGTTATCAGCGCTGTTCCCAGGCGGAAAGTCAAAAACACAGCACTGCACCAGCTACTAAGAAGGAGAAAAATGACTGCTTCTGCTGAACCCAAGACAACCGGGCAGGATACAGGCACAGCTACAATGTGGCAGTCGTGGTTTAACCCCTGCCAGCAACTAAGCCCCACACAGCTGCTTGCTTACTTTTCTCCTTCCTTCCTCCCTCTTCCCTCTAGTTCATACACTGACCATAATGTTCTACGGTTTGGGATATCCCTGGGGTCAGTTGGGGTCAGCTGTCCCAGCTGTGTCCACTCCCAGCAACTTGTGCACTCCCAGCCTACTCATTGGTGGGGTGGGATGAGGAGCAGAAAACGCCTTAACTCTGTATGAGCACCACCCAACATTCATGAAAACATCCCTGTGTTATCAATGCTGCTCCCAGCTCGAATCCCAGACACAGCCCCATACCAGCTACTGTGAACAAAACTAACTCCATCCCAGCCAAAACCAGCACAATGGCTCAGGCAGGGACTAAGCTGAGCTTGTGGGAGGAGGGTTCCCAGGAGAAGCTGATCAACGAGCCCATTAAACATCAATTTGTTACCCACAAGAGCTGCTTGACTTTAATTCTTCAGTTTCTTTTTCCTTTCCTTTTTCTACCCACTACAGACCTAACAAGCTGAATCCAGATTGCCTCATTTCTTCTGTGGATGCATCCTGTGTACACATCTATGAATAACACTTAAAATAATAAAATGCTGAAAGTGTTCTTCATACTTCAGGGAAACACAATTAAATGCTGTATAGGATATGTTGAGTTCTCAAGCAGCCTCTTAAAGGACTTTTGCTTAAATAGAACTCCATCTGCCTGAATCTATAAATTGGCACGTATGACACCCTACTTGCATTCATATCTTTGAACTTTTACACTTACAATTCTGAAATCAAAATGCTAATTTGCTTGCACAGCTGCACATCACAAAGGAAAATTCTGGATACTGCTGAAAATAGAGGGAGTTTTGTTCAGTGGGGCAGAGATTTCATCCTTACTTTTTTGCTATTTTATCAGGTTTATCCATGAATCTTGTCTATGCCTTTGGAAAGACTGATCAACACCTCCCTTGGGAGCTGAATTAAAAAGAGAACAGTAACAGAAACTTCTGCACTTTCAAAAGAGGTTCTTGAAACCAAGCAAGCTGCAGTGAATTACAGCAGTGTCTGTTTTCTTATTCTTTTACCTAGCTTAATACAATGCTTTTAAGATTCATTTGTCTCTTACTCATGATCCATGTATTTGTCAGTCAGATTTTCTCAGTCATTAACCATTCATTTGCTATTCTGTGGTTTATTGTGTTATTCATTTTACAAGACAGCATGCAAGGTTTCTTGCTTGTCTGTTCAAGTAAGGCATAACGCTTTATGCTAGCCTTCACTAGTCATACTGAACTTGTCAGGGATATTTGTCAGCTGAGTTTAGAAGGTTATCTACACATTTTTCAGTTTTTGATGTTGCTGATTATTAGTTTTTTTCATTATTTATTTTTCGCTAAGTAGTGAATATGGAATTTGTGATCCATACAGTTTATATTTCAGAGTTCAATAGGTCAAAATAAGATCAGCAGAAGCTGTTTATTCATTTTCATTGATTTATCAGTTCTAATGACATCATACTGAGTGGAATGTTTCCACAAATGCCATGTCAGTCTAATGAAACAATCTTGTGTCGATGCATTAGGGCTTCATTGGATTGAAAAGTGACACATCAAAAATGTGTGGCACCATTTAACTTTATCCTCACGTTATTAAAAACTTCCTGAAAAGTAGGCACTTAGTTATTTAGTTTCTTGGTTGGAAAATATAAATAAATATAATGTTCTTAGCTTATGATTTGAAAAACATAAATAAAAAAAAAATCCTTGTTTGTCTTAATAACATCAATATATACCACTGAATTTGGATGAAATCCAAAATGCGACTTACTATTTTCAGTGACATTTAAGAGCTTATTGAATAGGAGAAAGCTTCTTCTGAAAGAAAACTGGGTACTTTGCCACACATTTCTCATTAACTTTCAATGGGTTTTTTGGAAAATTAGGTTACTAAGTTATCACTTTTATAAGCAGTATTAATGTAACACTTGCCAGCATTTTCATGCATGTCATTCCCAATACCTGGATGCCTAAAAGCACATTCATAAATCATAAATTTTTAGGCTGATTTTTCATTCTGCTGCTTAATTGCAGCTCAGATTGACCTCAGCTCTTCTAAAAATGCAGCTTATTTTAATTTAGGGTCTCTATCGCAAAAGGAATTTTAAAAATGGGCATCCCAACTAGATGATACTGATTTACATGATTTAATAGTTTGTCATCACCAAATACTGTAACAATTTGCTTTTGATTTTGCCCTTGGCCAAAGAGATAATTCACACTAACTATTGAACAAGGTACAGGGAAACAGAATTTGTAGGCTACACAGGATTGTCCTGGGTTCAGCAGAAGCAGTCATTTTTCTCCTTCTTGGTAGCTGGTGAAGTGCTGTGTTTTTGACTTTCGGCCCGGGAACTGCGCTGATAACACCAGTGTTTTCAGTTACTGTTTGGCAATGTTTTGGTTTGACCAAGGACTTTGTGAGTCTCATGCTCTGCCAGGGAGGAGGGGAAGCCGGGAGGAAGCAGAGACAGGACACCCAACCCAAACTGACCAAAGAGGTTATTCCATACCACAGCATGTCATGCCCAGGATGTAAAAACAGAGGGTAGAGACCTCGAAGGGTGGTGGGGTGCACTGCTTGCTCAGGCTTGATATTGGGTGGTGAGCAATTATATCTTTTTCCCTTGTATTTTCTCTTGTCATTATTATTATTGGTGGTAGCAGTAGTGATTTGTGTTATACCTTAGTTACTAAATTGTTCTTATCTCAACCTATGGGAGTTGCATTCTTTTGATTCTCCTCCCCATGACCCCGGGACTGGGGGAAGAAAGAGGGAGGAGTGAGTGAGAGAGCGACTGCTTGAGTTATAGAGGCTTAAACCACGACAGAGATACAGTAGCATTTTGGATCCAGGTAGATTTTAGGCTAAAGGGAGGACACAAGTATAACTGAAAACAAAAATCGCTCATGTCTCTCCCTTCATTAAGACCTCCTTCCTTTGCTTACTCAAGTGTTAATGCCATTTGTCAGTATCTTTCTGGTATACAGAAGTCTCACAAATGTATGTGGGAAACTACTCACTGAAATTATTCTATGGACACTAATAAAAAAGCCCAAAAAATCATATCTAAAGAAAGGCAAACAGTTACAAATACTCACAAATACAACTAAAAAACACTGAGAATGCCTCTAGAAAAGAAAACTTCTGTTTCTAAAGAAAAGACTGATAGAAACACTGAGCTACTTATGTTTGTGGAGAAAAGATCAAAGATCTGTATGAGACACGCTTTTTCCCAAAGGAGTCATTCATTCCAAGAAAAATTTGAATGCATTAGATAGCTATGTTTGAAATGGCATTTATATCTCTTTTCTTTAATGTGTTTAAAATGTAGTTTAGTTAATTTCACTTTTGCTTGCTGGACAGTTCTTAAATGATTTATGAATGCTGACTCCCACAGTTCTGAAATCTAGAACTAATATATATACTGCCAAAAGTATAACTGATCGTATTCCTCATTTCAATAGTTTGTTTGTTAGAGATACTATGCAGAGCATTAGAGAAGCTCTACTGCAGATGTAGCAAAAATTCAGCCTATTATTCATGGCATTCTGTCTGGGGATGTTCAAATATATGATGTAAAAAGCAAAAGATGTAGAACTGAATTCTCTTTTCTTTTTGTACTTGAGAAAGGAGTACTGAATGTATTGTGGAGGTCAGCAGTTACAGGAATCACAAGCTGGAAAACTTTCACTGTTGTCCCTGCAAAGGATGAGAATTTCACGTATGACTTGAGTAAAGGTCTAAAGACACAGTTATAGAATAGTGGAATAGCTCAGTTGGAAGGGAGCTACAATGATCATCTAGTCCAACTGGATATGATGGCTGGAAAACTCTCTTTTTAACGTGTAAAAAGATTATAAATATTTTATAAATGAATTTAAAACATGTAGAATTAGAAAATGTGCCAGCTAACCCGTAAGAAATGCATTTTTCTCTCAAAACTGCTAGTTGCAAGAAATCCGAATTACCAACAGAAGTATCTTCAAGCACTCTGTGTCGTCACAGGACTTTGAGAAGTGGATGGAATCTTATCCCAAGGAGCAAATCTAATGCAAAAGGCTGCTGAAGGTGAAGGGAAGTTGCAGACTTGAAGGTCTAAAAAAGCCCAAGTATTGTTAGACTTCACATTCACTCTGTTGTATAAAGACACAGGGCATAGCAACTGGCTAACCATATTCAAATGTATATGTTATTTCAAAATTACAGCTTTCTGAGCTTCAGTGTTTAAGGTTCAGTTATTAAAGTTCTGGCTCAGTTACCTAAGCCTATGATTTTGAAGCCAAGTACATTACCTGAGTGACAGCAGATGTAGCCTGCATAAATGAGTGAGGAGTTATTGCGAAGAATGTAATAGCTACTAGTTCTGGTTTATATTAGTAAGTGTAATAGGCACTCCCCTCAAGAATCACCCAACCAAAATTAAAACATGCTGCCTAAATTCACTGTGGTGGGTCAACCCTGGCTGGATACCAGGTGCCCACTAAAGCTGCTCTATCACGCAGCCGGACAGAGGAGAGAAAATACAACAAAAGACCTGTGGGTACCTGTAGCCCTTCCCCTACGAAAACCTTGCTATGCAAACCCAATACATGCACCTTTGTCAAACTGCTTGTAATAAATCTGAATTCATGGGTCTAGGCAAGAAGCATTATATTTTTGTCTGCATGGGATCACTCAGGATAGCATATGCTATATCTAACGGTATAGGCTCTGTACCTGGTAGTGTGACACAAAGTGCTTCACCAATACTGAAGCTCCACTAAACCACATACAGTTAAATTTCTATTATGACTTATGTAATACCTATACACTATGCTAGACCTCTGTAGGGAGAATTTAAGCCCATTTGTTAGAGTATTATATTATAAAACTGTTCTAATAGTGGAAAGCTTCATTCAGCTCTTCACTTTAGGTCTTAATCCACGACATCTGTAACTGTTCATATTTTTGGTGTACTCAATTACCAATTTTATTATACCAATTCCCAGAAAGCCCCACACATTACTTTCAATAAGCAGTCACATAACTGCCTTCAGATGGGTCTAGATTAGATATTAAAAATAATGATGAAGGGACTTGAATAAGTAATGCGCAGGCTGAACCTAATTCTGATTTTAATTCCATTGACTGTATACTAATTTAACTACATAGACTTAATAGAGGTATTATGATTTACACCACTGCTGCTGGCCTATATTTCAAATGCAGATCATAATTCCATGATTCACTGCTACCTAGTGTCTCAGGGCAACAATGACATTCCTCTCTCTTTTCTTTTTTTTAATATATATATGCACACATATACATATACATATACACACACGTATATATATATTAAAAAAAAAATCAACCAAAAATATGAAATATAGGTTATCTGGACCTATATAGAAAAAGATGTTTGCCTGCTCTTCAGGTATTATGTAGCCTGTCTATAAAACAGAACAGTTAGGATTGTAACTTTCCTTGTTATCATGTGAATTTACCTGTCATGTGTGGACAGGAGAAAAACTCAAGAGTAAATTTAAAAAATAAAAACAAGCAATAAAAGCACCATATAGCTACGCTTGCAATAAGAGCAGTTAAAACACATGAAGAAAAAACATGAACAAGCATTTAAGCAACATTAAAGATACTGTTCCTATACAAAAAAAGGCTGTCTTATTTTCATATTCCTCATATCAACATCATATTATTAAACTTCCACTGAAGATATTTACAGTTCCCATTGAAAAGTCTAGTTTTTAGGCAGGATTTACATTTCTTGGCTAAATTAAATGAAAAGAGATTTCCAAGAAGAACACTTCCCCATGTAAAATTTGAGCTAACTCTACTCTGAGGTCAATACTGTCAATGAAATAGAAATGATGAAGAGTTTCCCTGTAAAAAGCAGTCTACTTCTAAAAAATGAATTAAAATTTTTAAATTAAATTTTAGGGTTTTGATTTCATCATTTCTGCCTGGATACTTCATAAAATAATACTGAACCAAGACCCACTTTTCCCTGTCACAAATTTTTCATGTAATGAAACTCCACAACTGCAAAAGCAAATACATGGGTAGTAATTTATATCTTAATTTGTGATATTTACTGCTGACCTGGGTATTTTAATGTCTGAACCCAGGTTATCCACCTTTGGTTTTGTTTTGTTTTGTTTGTTTTTTTTTTTTCCAGTGTAAAGATCTTCAGCCAGTGATAGAGTCATGTATTGCAACAAACACAGGAACCTTCTTCAAACGGATATACAGAACTCTGCTACAGCCACTGCAGCAAACCAGTCTCATTATTTTAATCACTGCACAGCATTCACAGTTGTCAGGAAAAGGGTTGCTCGCATTGGATCCATCTGGCAAGCTGTTTGTCAGCTTAATGGACGTGCATTCCAAGTCTTCTTACGCCTGTAGCCATGTTTGAATTAATCTGCCTCAGTGGAATACCCAACAAGAACAATTTTTAAAATACATAGTTTAATGAACTATCAAGCTTGATCTTCAGGGTTAAGAGCTATTTACCTAATTAAAATGCCTAGAAAACTTTTTTTTTTGTCTAGTTTTCTATGGTTATTAAAGTTGATTTTTTTTCTCTTTTCCATCCGTTAGTTTTTTTTCTATACTCAAGAATGATTCTTGTTTTACAAAAATGACAGGAATAAATTAAGGTGTGGACCTAATTATCATTCTCTCAAGATTAATAAATGAACATAACCCTAGAATGGAGATGTCTCATTCAGAGTTATAGCAAAAGCACAGCCCATGAGGTCAGTGGTGCTGCTCTCCTTTTTGAGAAACTGCATCATCCCACAGGACTTTGTCAAAAATGTATAAGTATTCAGGACATATCCACCTGGACTTTATGTTTTTCTAGATTTAGATGCCCAAGGGGAGCGGGATTTGTGACTAAAATACTTTTTCCACCGCAAAAAAGACTTCTGGCACTTGTTGCAATAAAGATGTGTTATACAAGTACAGTTTAGTAAATTATGCATACTTCATATATGTGCACGCCTAATAATTTTGGGAGATTCATAGATGATGAGAAGAGTATACAGAAAAGCCTAACGTACATACAGACTAAATTAAAGGACAGAGAACAATGTTTTAAAGAGAAAGAAGAGGGGGAGAGACGAAACAAAAATGAGAAAAGGCAAAAAAAATAGAGTAAAAGAAAGTAAAAGATTCCAGTGTAATGGTCTATTTTCATAAATCATGCCATTTGCAAGAGAAGTGATACTGAGCAGTAATGTTTTTAATAATATTTGTGCCTCAGTGGTAGGTATCTGATCAATGCAACTGTGAACAAGACTGCAATCTTGAATTACATTCCATTTTCTAGCTACAAGTAAATCAAATATCTTAAAAACATTTAAGTCTCATATTTTTGTTTTACACATGGACATGCCCACATACCAGTTTTAGCTTCAGTAAATCATTTGCAAATGAATTTTAGGGTAAAATGGAGCTTCTTAAAACAAACATTTGCACTATTTGAAATGACATATTAATGTATTTTTATTGATCCCATTTGTTATTGTTTTGTTTTACAACTTTTCTCTAGGCATTAGCCTACATAAGATTAATAAAATTAATATTTTTTGAAAATTGCACTGTCCCTGTAATTACCTTAGATACAAACTGCACACATTTCATTGCCTTCATTAAGCCTGTAGCCATAGGTGGCTCGGAGGATTAGTAATTAGGCAGTTAATGGGTTGTTTACTGTACTTTTCCAGTCTGCCTTCCAACTTTCTCAGAGGTTCTTGAAGTAGTTATAACCTTTGCAGTCTGACATATCCCTTCTTTTCCAGCTGAAGGAAACACCTGCACAGAGTTTCAGAAAACCCACAATGTCATAACTCACCACTGAATTGCACAGAAATAAGTTTCTTTTGTTTGAAAGCTTTCTTTCTAGTTAAATGTTGCTGCATGTAGTAACAAAACCTGTGAACCTGTAAATCAGAACATGGCTATTAACAATTTATGAAGTATGAAAACACTTTTATTCCATACAGTAATAGCATGAAAGGGCATATGGGTTAAGTAAATATCCAGCCTAGATTTGTAGCAGATAGCTCACAAGCTCTTAGGTTTACAAGTAGTTTTAAGAAAGGGATGTTGCATATTTGTAGGAAGCCAGAAAACAGGCAAAACAGTAAAATGTAAATTCCACTTGTACTCTTCCCTCAAACCATGGAGCCACAACCTGCCTGAGCTTTTGCTTTTCATTGCTGCCACGTTTGTAGCGTGGGCTGTCCAGCACAACTAGCAGACACAGCACTGAGCAATGCTCT
This sequence comes from Amazona ochrocephala, assembly GCA_039720435.1. NCBI lineage: Eukaryota > Metazoa > Chordata > Aves > Psittaciformes > Psittacidae > Amazona > Amazona ochrocephala. The sequence goes on from CM077879.1 coordinate 74,384,270, forward strand.
GCTTCTGTTGTCTCAGAAGTGACAGCAGCCCCATGGAGGTTTTTTATTGTTATTTGACTGCACTGTCTCTCTTGCTGTGGTCTGCAGCATCACCTACAGATCTAGTAATAAGTGATATTTTATACCTTTTCTATCCTAACGACGAAAAACTCAATCCTATTTCAAATGTGCCTACATACCATCAAAATCTTCTAGCAGGGAGAATACTAAAATTGCATATTACTCCAGTAGACCAGATAGATGGCAGGCTTCCACTTTGACTACCAAATCTAGTCTTTTCCTATTCAATTCAAAGCTTATCTTGAAGACAATTAAAACCAGAATTCATTGGAAATGACACAGAAAGTAAAATCTCTCCAAACCCTAGTAAGACATAAGACGTGCTGGTTCAGTTATGGGAAATCTACCCATACATCCAGCACCTTCGATGAGTTTTCTAACCCAAAAATTAAACAAAAAAGTCTATCAGGATAAAGTAAAAAATCCCAAATATGTCAGAACAGAGAAAAAAGTAAAAATAGTCTGTTATTGTACACTAATCTAGAAAGTAAAGCAAAGCTTGGAGTTTTTAAAGTGACAGGTTAAATTTAAATGAAATATGTTATATGAAAGACCATAAAAATCCATATGTAAAAGTCATTGCATATAGCCATAAAAAGCCCATTAGATAAATCAGATTAAATTATTTGTAGGTTTGGTGTAGATAATCTGGTGCATATGGAAGTCATTTATAATGTATGTTAAACCTGTTAAAATGCTGAAATGTTTGCTGCTCTTAGTGAGCTTCGGTTTGTTGCTTTTTCAGCCATTCTGAGGGTCTGCTCCTTAAATAGGATGCCAATGAACTCTTGAACCAAGAAACCATCTGCTGCGGAACTGAATACTGATGGAGTCAGAAGAGGCCTTTTACTTAGAGTCATAGAATAGTTTGAGTTGAAAGGGACCTTAAAGATCATCTAGTTCCAGCCCCACACACCAACCTTCTGCTAGGCCAGGTTGCTCAAAGCCCAGATAAAGTACTGGAGCTGGTCTCCAATGAAAATGAATGTCTATGAATATGACCTGGAAGATACTGCCCTAGACCTCCACCCAGAAGATCAGGAAGTGTGGGGCACAAGTGGGAAGCAGCAGCACAGCCTTCCTGGTGCAGAGCATGGCTGCTGCACCCCACACCACAGGGCAGTGAATGTGGTGAGGCCTGCAAAATGCCTTCTTTCCATTCTGCATGTCCTGTTCTTCAAAGCATTAGGCTTTAAAGCATTGAGCTGAACCCAGGCTGGAGCTGAAGTAGTCAACAGCTCCTAGAACATGACTGCCAAAGGGTGGTAGGTCCCTGTGACATGTCCTGCCCAGCCATAAGAACAAAGACACCAATAGAACAAAGCCCACTCCAGTAAGAGATACATATTCATGTCTTCAGTTGCATCTTCAGCAGATAAGCTCCACATAGACTTTGTCAGTCCTGTAGTTTATCCTGCTAGCTTGAAACCGAAGGGTAAAAAGCAATGTGAGAAGAGTGTGCTGGATTTGTACAATCAAGAAAAATAGGGACTGGGTCAGACAGGCCTCCACACTCATTCCTCTATTTTCAGGTGTGTATACGCAAGAGAAGAGGAGGAAAATGGGGCAGGAATAGGGCAGGGGTCTTTCGCTCACAAGCAATTATTAAGTATCCGACCTCACTGGGTATTTTCTCCTTACATCTCCTCTGAGAATGATTAGATGCATAAAACATTCAAAGTGACTGCAAATATCCTGCAAAATCATATTCTTTTGATCTCTGGTTAGCTATCAGTTAGGTATGCTCTGCTTACAACACTGACAGATCAATAAAAGGATGCAAAGAACCAAGCTTTTTGAAAGGCTAAGGTCTTGCTTTTGTTTTGGCAGTAGAGATCCAAGCAAACTAAAGCTATTGAAGCTTTAGTTAGAATTTCATCAAATGCAAATTGTCAGCTTTGGTACACAGAAGGTTAACACTGCACTTCTTAGCCCTGGAGTGATGCATGAAAATATACAATCAGTAACTTCAGGAAACCCATCTAAGCCCTGCATGTACATTTATCACTTCACCAACTACTCTGGTGGCAGCCAGTAGATCTAATTTCAGTAAGTTTGTGTTCCTGACAGCAGTCACATCAAATTACAGAATCTTTCAGACTTAGCTGGCACCTTCATTTCAGCCTTTCTATCAAATAATATGCCTGTTGCTTTCATCATGCAATCCTTAATTATGTGAAAATCACCAGACTGCTGCTTGTGCCAGCAAAGGAAATGAGGAAAGAACAGTGTTCTTTCCAATGCACATGGCTGGACACCCTTCAGAGACATCTGATTTGATTGCCAGTAACAATATTCCATTGATGGTCTTTTTTATACCTATGGCTTAAGGCCTTTTTCCTAAAGAATTAGTGTCTGCATGCACATATTAAAACCTGCGTGATTTTTTTTTCTAGGTGACAAGGATGAATTTTAGTTCTGATTTTCCAACAGATGCTGCTTGGTGGATAAGTATGATGTGCCCCTAGGGCCATGATAATGTGGTGAAAAAAAGATAAGGAGAATGGGTGAAGATTGTTTACCGCAGAAGAATGCCGTGCATAAATCTCATGGGAGGCTCATAAAATATCTTATCCTAGTCCCAGACAAAGATGTTCTAATTTTTTGGAATCAGATACAAACCCCAAAGGGGATCAAGGTCAACAAGGCAAACTAGGCGATCCATCAACAACCTAATTACATTCTATTGACCCAGAAGAAATTCCAGAAGCAACACAGATGCCTCTGGACGCTGAAAGAGTATCTATCAATTTCTGGCCTCTGGGTCTTGTCATTACCTGACATCTCCACTGCTAAAACTATTCCTTAGGAATCTTCTCCTCATTTCTGTAAGCTGATTATTTAGTCTGGATGCCAGGACCTCACAAACTGCCCAAGGCTAAATTCTAGCAGGCTGCATCATAAAAGGGATTTTGCTCCTTGTAATGCCCTGCCTCTTATTAACAATGCAAACTATTTTAAAGTAGGCTGCTTTGGAAATCACAGTCTGATATTTCCCTACTAGTTGCAGTGAATTTCAGGAAACCTGGCCAGAGGGAAAATCTGACGATTCTTGTCTGCTTTAGTTACAAAAGAACCAAATCTCACTAATTTAACAAATAAGAAAGGAAAATAAATATTAAAAGAAGATTAAAAATATGGAAGGAAAAAAGGAACTATGCATAGACAAATTGATGAATTAATATAAGATAATATCAGATAACCATAAAATGATAGAATGTTTGGGTTTGGATAGGCAATTAATATAACCCAGTTCCACCCCCCCGGCATGGGCATGAATGGCTTACCCTAAACCATTTCGCCCAAGAATTTTTAGACTATGGAACTCTGTCTGGGGACAGGTGAGCAGTAAATAGAGAGTTTGTGGGTCAGGGTTAAAGGGAGAACAGCGATGGGAGACATTATTGTGGGGATCTATTACAGACCGCCTGATCAAGAGGACTCTGTGGATAAAGCACCCTAGAGACAGAAGCGAACAGCCTCACGCTCACAGGCACTTGTCCTCATGGCGGACTTCAACCACCCTAATATCTCCTGGAGGAACAGTACAGGCCGGCATAAGCAATCCAGTAGGTTCCTCAATTGTGGGGAAGACAACTTCCTTCTGCAAGTAATAGAGGAGCCGACAAGGAGAGGTGCCATGCTTGAGCTCGTCCTCACCAACAGGGAAGGGCTAGTTGGAAATGTGGTACTTCAGGGCAACCTTGATTGCAGTGATCATGAGATGGTTGAATTCAAGATCCTTAGGACAGTGAGAAGAGCGTGCAGCAAGCTCACTGCCCTGGACTTCAAAAGAGTAGATTTTGGCCTCTTCAGGAACCTGCTCAGTAAGGTTCCATGGGATATAACCCTAGAGGGCAGGGGGGCCAAAACTGTTAGTTGATATTCAAGGATCACCTACTACAAGCTCAGCAGCGATACATCCCAACCAGAAGGAAGTGCAGCAGGAGAGCCAGGAGACCTTGGATGGAAAAGGAGCTGCTGAGGAAACTTCGAAGGAAAAAAGAGGCTTGTAAAAGGTGGAAGCAAGGTCAGGCGGCCTGGGAAGAAAACAGAGATGTTGTCTGGGAAGCTAGGGACCAGGTTAGGAAAGCTAAGGCCCACTTAGAATTAAACTTGACAAGGGATGTTAAAGATAACATGAAGGGATTCTATAGGTACGTAGCAAATATAAGAAAGACTAGGGACAACGTAGGCCCTCTCCAAAAGCTATCAGGAGAACTGGCTATCCTGGATTTGGAGAAGGCTGAGGTTCTTAATGACTTCTTTGCCTCAGTCTTCACCGGAAATTGCTCTGACCACACCACCCAAGCCTTGGAAGGCAAACACAGGGACTGTGAAAATGAAGACCTTGGGCCCACTGTAGGAGAGGATCTGGTTCGAGACCATCTTAGGAACCTGAACATACACAAGTCCATGGGACCTGATGAAATCCACCCATGGGTCCTGAAAGAGCTGGCAAATGAAGTTGCTAAGCCACTGTCCATCATATTTGAAAAACCATGGCAGTCAGGTGAAGTTCCCGATGACTGGAAAAAGGGAAATATAACCCCCATTTTCAAGAAGGGGAAAATGGATGACCCAGGGAACTACAGACCAGTCAGCCTGTGCCTGACAAAATCTTGGAGTAGATTCTCCTGGAAGGCACATGAAAACCAACAAGGTGGTTGGTGACAGCCAGCATGGCTTCACTAAGGGGAAGTCCTGCCTGACCAATCTGGTGGCTTTCTATGATGGGGCTACAGAACTGTTGGACAGGGGTAGAGAAGTTGATGTCATCTACCTGGATTTGTGCAAAGCATTTGACACTGTCCCACATGACATCCTTGTCTCTGAATTGGAGAGATATCAATTTGATAGGTGGACCACTCGGTGGATAAAGAACTGGCTGGATGGCCGCACGCAAAGAGTAGTGCTCAGTGGTTCAATGTCCAGCAAGGGACCAGCAACCTGTGGAGTGCCCCAGGGATAGATGTTGGGACCAGCCTTGTTCAACATCTTTGTGGGTGACATGGACAGTGGGATTGAGTGCGCCCTCAGCAAGTTTGTCGATGACACCAAGCTGTGTGGTTCGGTTGATATGCTGGAGGGAAGGAATGCCATCCATAGGGACCTTGACATGCTTGTGAGGTGGGCTGATGCCAACCTGATGAAGTTTAACCATGCCAAGTGCAAGGTCCAACACATGGGTCGGAGCAATGCCAGGCACACATACAAGTTGGGCAGAGAAGAGATTCAGAGCAGCCCAGCAGAGAAGGACTTGGGGGTGTTGGTCAATGAAAAAATGAACATGAGCCGGCAGTGTGCACTTGCAGCCCAGAAAGCCAAGGGTATCCTGGGCTGCATCAAAAGGAGCGTGACCAGCAGGTTGAGGGATGTGATCCTGCCCATCGATTCTGCTCTCCTGAAACCTCACTTGGAGTATTGTGTGCAGTTCTGGTGTCCTCAACATAAAAAGGACATGGAACTGTTGGAACAAGTGCAGAGGAGGGCCATGAGGACGATCAGGGGACTGGAGCACCTCCCGTATGAAGATAGGCTGAGAAAGTTGGGGCTGTTCAGCCTGGAGAAGAGAAGGCTGCGTGGAGACTTCATAGCAGCCTTCCAGTATCTGAAGGGGTGTTATTGGGATGCTGGGGATGGACTCTTCATTAGGGACTGTAGTGATAGGACAAGGGGTAACAGGTTCAAACTTAAAAAGGGGAAGTTTGATTGGATATGAGGAAGAAATTCTTTACTGTGAGGGTGGTAAGGCACTGGAATGGGTTGCCCAAGGAAGTTGTGAATGCTGCATCGTTGCCGGTGTTCAAGGCGGGGTTGGACAGAGCCTTGGGTGGCATGGTTTAGTGTGAGGTGTCCCTTGTAGGTAGCCAGGGCTTGGCGGTCGGAAGATGTCGCGCTGTAACGGAAAGACAGAGCCCCTCTCCAGGTAGCTGATAGTGTTTAGCTTGAGACGTAAGCAGACGGAAGTGACGTTGTAAACCAGAGCTATATAATGCGGTGTCACTCTGCAATAAACGCCATTTGCCGTCCACCACATTGGTGTCTGCGTGCTGATGGACCCCGCGATCGCGAGTAGGTGATTGACTGTGCCGTTTCCTGAACCAGGTCACCACGCCTCCTAGAGGCAACAGTCCCTGCCCATGGCAGGGGGGGTTGGAACTTGATGATCTTAAGGTCCTTTCCAACCCAAACTATTCTATGATTCTATGATTCTATAAGGCTCTATCCAGCCTGGCCTTGAACACTGCCGGGAGTGGAGCATTTACTGCTTCCTTGGGCAAGCCATTCCAGTGGCTCACCACCCACTTCTTTTTCTTTTCTTTTTTTTTTTTTTTTTTAACTGGTATGTTAACAGTTCAGGTTATTATCTCTTTGGGACAGGAATCTGAAGTGTGTGTCAATTTGTCCACAGTACACTATCAATTACAAACAAGTAATCGAAGCCATTCATGAGGAACACGCTTTACAAATGTTCCTTGTGGATGGCTCCCAAAACTGCTCCTGTCAAGGACGGCCACTGGTACACTGAGGATAGCCGAAAAAGGAAATAAGAAACTGCACTGGAAAGATAAAAAGAAACAGAGTGTAAAGATTGTCTTTCCCACAGTCTGATGACTTTTCAGGGTGAGGGAAGTAGACAGTGCTATTGGCAAGAAACAAATACTAAAATATAAAATCAAAGGTACAATGGGTCAAGTCCCATGTTGTGAGTGTGAACTGTAAAAAGCATTCAATTATCACAACTGTACTTAACTGTACACTGTGAATTTCCTTTTGTTTATTGCTTCATGCCACAAATATTCCCTAATTCCAAATCTCAGCCACATGCAGGAAAATATATTTGTGCTTCAATCTAAACGGACTAATAAAAACAACATTCAACCATTTGGAACTGAAATATTCATGAGATACTCAGGGAACAATGAAACTGAATTGCTTCAGCAATCTTAAAGGAACAAGAGTCAAGAAAACACAGGAGTAACTAGAAACTGCTCTACTGTTTCTTCAAACTTTGCTCTGTATTTTTCTTTTGCCTTTTGCTTCTCTTACTTCAAATCAAGCAGTTTCATTCCCACTCAGTAGATACAACACCTGGCTACCCAGGTGGCTCACATCCATTTATTTAAATTTTAGCCTGTGGAGTTAAATTACTGTGAAAACAAAATAGGAAACTCCTCTGCCTATCTGAGTGAAGCTCCTTTGCTTTTTTCATATGTGCAGTCACACTGCCAGATGACATATTTATGTGTGTGCATCTTCACATGAGTCCAAGTAACTGTTGAAATGAATTTTAAAAGTTTACTAAAAGCTAATGCTCAAGGCTGATCTCAGGGAAAACTGCATATCCCTTGTTTGTCATAATTAAAAGATATTACTTTGTGGAGAACTAGCTCTAGGCTCAAGCTTCTTGAGATTCTTGTATTAACTGACCATTTCCTACTTTAACAAAACATACAATACAAATAACAAAACTATTTTCCTAATTAAAATTACAAACAGTATAACTAAAGTATCTTACTTCATTATTCAGAAATCTGGGTCAGTGTTATTCTTGCTGGGAATACTGGCGGTAGGTATCTTAAACTACTGCAGCTCTGTCTCTCAGACCCATATGGCATCTGCTGCTAGAGAGGATGTTATCTCTGCCACTTTAGTGCCTGATATCTGTGTGAGGGGAAAGTAATTTTACACAGTTCTGCAACTGTTTATCATTCTTCATTCTTAGCATCGATCTAGCTATTTGTAATGGCAAATATAACTGTAACCTCTCCTTTTTTAATGGATGTCTTTTTTCACAAGGGAAGATGGAACACACCAGCAACAGGACACAAGAGGTATCTGTGTCTCCCATTTCCCAGACATGTTCAGTTAATGCAAAGTTTTTCCTCTCAACATTATACAGACTAAAACCAAAATATAAAATAAAGCAGGTAATCAGCCTGCTAACTCTGTGATACATGAAAATAAAAGAAATTTTACAGAACACAGACAAACTTTTAAAGGAGCCTTTGATCTACTCTGATCATTTCAGATAGTGCTCCATCTGCCAGGACTACCCTTGATGCTTGCACTAAAACATTCCCTCCCCGAGATGCTTTTGGTGTAACAGCCAGCACTGCCTACCCACAACTTCTTTACATATTATGTTAGGACAAAGGCTGCTCTGCCTGCAGCCAGCCTGCTCTCCTCCAGCTCCTTCCTGCTCCCCAGCTGCTCAGCTTGTCCGTAGCCTTCTGCACCACCCCAATATATAGCCAGCTCTCCGAAGCCCTTGTCAGGGCTTCTGCATCAACACCTAACCAATAATTAAAGTCAGGTAATATTAATATCATAAAAAGCATTTCTTAATCCAAGATCTGCTTCAAATTGTTTAAAGTCTTGCCCAATAAAAAACATTTCAATGCCAATAAAAAATAGATTTGGTATGAATATTATTGCATACCTAACTGTTCTTTTCATGCATACAGGAAATAAAATAGCCTAGGAAAAAACTTTTTCAGTTTTTGCCCTAAAAAAGTAGTTTTCCTATTGACTTATCAATTGACAAGTTTTGACTGATGGACAGGGGTAGAGAAGTTGATGTCATCTACCTGGACTTGTGCAAAGCATTTGACACTGTCACATGACATCCTTCTCTCTAAGTTGGAGAGACATCAATTTGATAGGTGGACCAGTCCGTGGATAAAGAACTGGCTGGATGGCCACATGCAAAGAGTTGTGCTCAATGGCTCAATGTCCAGCTAGAGACCAGTAACAAATGGTGTCCCCCAGGGATTGGTGTTGGGACCGGTCTTGTTCAACATCTTTGTGAGTGACATGGACAGTGGGATTGAGGGCGCCCTCAGCAAGTTTGTCGATGACACCAAGCTGTGTGGTTCGATTGATATGTTGGAGGGAAGGAATGCCATCCAGAGGGACCTTGACACGCTTGTGAGGTGGGCTGATGCCAACCTGATGAAGTTTAACCATGCCAAGTGCAAGGTCCTACACCAGGGTCGGAGCAATCCCAGGCACAGCTACAGGTTGGGCAGAGAAAAGATTCAGAGCAGCCCAGCAGAGAAGGACTTGGGGGTGTGGGTTGATGATAAAATGAACATGAGCCGGCAGTGTGCACCTGCAGCCCAGAAAGCCAAGGGTATCCTGGGCTGCATCAAAAGGAGCGTGACCAGCAGGTTGAAGGAGGTGCTCCTGCCCCTCTACTCTGCTCTTATGAGACCTCACTTGGAGTATTGTGTGCAGTTCTGGTGTCCTCAACATAAAAATGACATGGAACTGTTGGAACAAGTGCAGAGAAGGCCACGAGGATGATCAGGGGACTGGAGCACCTCCCGTATGAAGATAGGCTGATAAAATTGGGGATATTCAGCCTGCAGAAGAGAAGGCTGCATGGAGATCTCATTGCAGCCTTCCAGTATCTGAAGGGGGCCTATAGGGATGCTGGGGAGGAACTCTTCATTAGGGACTGTAGTGAGAGGACAAGGGGTAACAGGTTCAAACTTAAAAAGGAGAAGTTTAGATTGGATATGAGGAAGAAATTCTTTACTGAGAGGGTGGTGAGGCACTGAAATGGGTTGCCCAAGGAAGCTGTGAATGCTCCATCGCTGGCGGTGTTCAAGGTCAGGTTGGACATAGCCTTGGATGGCATGGTTTAGTGTGAGGTGTCCCTGCCCATGGCAGGGGGGTTGGAACTAGATGATCTTAAGGCCCTTTCCATCCCTAACTATTCTATGATTCTTCGATTCTATGACATGTTCTTTAAAGTTGATGACCAGTTTTTACCAGTGTTAAATGTCTCTTGCCAATTTCTTGTAGTTTTCAAACCTTAAATGATCCTCACATAGTATATACTGTTCAGAGAAGTCCCATGGATGCAGGATACAAATATTAATGGAAGATTTGGAAACTGAGGAACTAACAGCAGTAGCTTACCTAGATTAATGTGCTACTTACTTTTGTATCAAGCTGGTACATACTTACAGAAATACAGTTAAAAGAGGATCTTAGTGGTTTTGCACAAAGAAAATTTCAGTAAGTTCATTTGGTTTGATCCAGCTAACTCAAACTTCAAGCCCTCTATTTGCAGAGCTTTAATTATGTGCTCTAGGTGCCATCCAAATTTTCAGATTATAAGGTTTAAGGGAGATTTTGGGTCATACTCTGTTCCACCCTGGCTCTTTTGCTAAATTTATACTGTGTATTTTCTAAAGTGTTTACAAATCACTCTGGGACTTCAAAATATTTGCAAGACCTGAGAGAGCTCAGCCTCTCCATTGAATGATGTCTCCAAAGTTAAGCCATGCAAAAAATCTGAATCTGGCTCAGTTAATCCTGCTCAACTTTATGGTTACTATTAAAAATATAAGTAGAATTTATTTAAGGAATTCCATACCTGAAAATAAAGATATATCACTTACATGTCAGCTTCAGAAAAATCTCATGATTCATCTGAACTATGTAGAAACTGACCATCAGAATTTATTTATAAAAATAGTATAAGAAGGCATAAATACATGAGAGTAAATTAAAATCAAAGTATAGCACTTTATGCAACTTTGATAAAAATAGTTTATCATCCTGCAAGTTTTGGTTCTGAAATTCCATTTTTTAGTTCATTAATTTGGGTGGAGAGCTGCACAAACCACTGGATTTCAAAAAGATATCGAGTGATTCTATGTCTCATAAGCCAGACATGCTCAGTGAATAAACCTTCTAATATGAAGAAATATATGCCAAATTAAGCTCTGGCTCTGCTCTTTGCAGAGGACTGCTGCTCAGAAGTTGCTAGCAAACACTGGTTATATTAAACCTTTATCTACTGAGATACTGGAGATATAGATCTGTACCTGTACTATAGATGTTACCTTTGTCTTTTAAGGTATCTTTCACTATTTTCCTAAAAAGAGAAAGTCAATTCTTCACAGCACATCTGGAAAAGAAAGATACCTGAGTCACATGGAAGAGGACGTTCTTTCTCTGCCTCATATCAGTAAATCAACTCAATTAAATCATGATTAATGCTTGGCTCAATGTCACATAAATTTGTCTAACATCTGATACTACATAAATCAAGATGGCTGGGTGTCAGCTCTCTTAAAACATTGTACTCTGTGTACACCACAAATCCCATTCCAAGCACAGGTTTGCTTCCTCTCACTGAAGAAAATTGCCAATATGTAGAATGATGACCTAGAAATGCCTATTCTGTCTCTTTTTTTCTAAACATGACTAAAAACACAACCAGAAATATGGCTACAGTACAAATTATAATTTACAGGAATACACTTCAGAGTTTACATTCTATTTATTTCCTACTCCTTTTACTTGCATGATAGTAGACACACCAAACGAACTGGAAGATCGATACAGCTGTCATGTTCCTTCAAAATAAGAATTCTAGACATATATCAGAAACTTTGATTAAAATGTTATCAAGTTTGAGTCATTCAGATCTATTGTTTGACTTAAGTTATCTCAAAGAAGTCATGTATCTCTATACTCAGGCAAGGAATAGCTAATGCTGCGGTAAGCTCCAGAACAGCTTCCTTTCAAAAATGTAATAAACTGATTCCTGAGTATTTGGCAATGACAACCAGGAAAGAAGCAGTCATGTGAATTAGCTTTTCTAAATAACTTGCATATGAGTCCCAGACATGCAAGGACAGACTGCTACGAATGCAGAAAAATGCACCAAAGTGCAGTACACACCAACCTATGTGTTAAGAATTCAATTGCTCCCTTGATAAAACAGTGCTAAGCAATCTTTTTTTAACATATGAAGAATGGACAAGGTGTCTACAACATTTAAAAATGTACAGCTTCCATCTTCTGATCATAACTTAACATGGAAGTACCACCTCATAGATATAACTAACAGTGGTTGCAGCAATATGACCAGAAGTCCATTAATCTAGAAAAAGCATTTCTAGAATGATGATACCATTACAAAGTATCTCTGCAATTTAGCACTGGACATGGTCCAGCTATACACAAATGCAAACTGTAATTAGAATAACAAGTCGAGCTTATACTTGCACAATGGCAGATGTCTATAAATACACTAGACTTCTAATTCATTTCAGCTGACTTTTCTCAAAATGTCTAAGAATGTTTACCAATGTCCACAGCTAGGTTTGAATTAGGTATGCATTAAGTAATTAGACATTTGAAATAGCTGTTACAGTTGTTAGCTGGGTCTCTCTTCTGAAAAGGCCAAAATAGGTGACAATGGCTAATAACCAAATATTTCATGGGGAAAAAGGATATGCAGTCACAATTACTGTTGCAAACTCATCAGACCAGCCAAGTCTAATTAAGCGTCAAGCTAGAGCTACAAAAAAGAGATGAGATTTTCCTCAAAAAAAGACAACTCAGCTACAGTGACACACAGACAATAAAACTACCTCAGGAGCAAGAGGAACATGACTTATGTAGGTCTGTGAGTAATGTTTTGAAGAAGATTGTTCTTTTCAACATTATTGAAAAATAATATTCTTTCACATTATTCATAATATATTATTGAAATTATAGCACAATTGGAATATTCAAACTGTAGCCAAGAAAAAAATTTGTGAAATATTTCCTTCTTCATTAACACATCTTTAAAGCTGTTAATAATGTTTTAATTGTTTTTTCCTCCAAATCAAATTTAGGAGGCTCTCATAAGCCTTACCTCTTTCCATTTGTAATTATTTATGTTTCTAATTACCAGCACATCCTACTACTGAAAACCTTAATTATTATTAAACTCATCATAAAAGATGAATCTTTTGTATTCTGTTTATAGGCACAAACAAATTATACACGTAAATTAAAAAGAGTAGTGTGTTAGATATGCAGATATAAAGACAGGTGGGAAATAATATTATTGGCCCATTAGCTTTCTAGATCTCAAAGTTTTCTTCATTCCACACTACACTGAGAGAGAGCTTTCAAGTTTCTGTAAAAGTCTTGCCTGAGTAAAAAAGTCTGGGTTTTATCTAGCATTAGTATGTACTATGTAAAGAGACTGCGCATATCTCAAAGATTATGTCAAACACTCAGATATCAGCATGTATTAAAGCAAAACTCTGATTCTTAAGAATAAAAGATGTAAAGATGACACAAACACATTTTCAGTTCTGTTTATCATCCTGTATGTATACACCATTTTCCATAATGTCTTCTTTAATACAACAATAACTTTTCCTTATTTGAGAAACATCTGTCAAAAATAAAAGGCGATCAGTGCAACCTTATCACATCCCATTATTTCTAGAAGCGGCTGCCAATCTGAAGTTAGAACAAGGATTCTTCTTATACTTCTTCCACAGAGCTCTGTCATTTTGGTTACATTCATGCTGAATAATATTGCTCTTTTTTAATTTAAAAACATAATGGTGTTTCAACTCAATTCCTGCCACATTACTTAGTATGTAAAGCAACAGAGCTGTGCTAATACTTGCTGTGGTAACAATGCAGAATTTGTTCAGATTTTACTATTAGGAGATGTTAAACTCTTCAACAGTGGCATCTAATAATGTTCTAATTCTTCATCCATTGCTTTTGAACTTTCCTCCATTCCTCCCCCTAAATCTGCTGACAATCCTATAGAGTTCCTAGAAATGTTCAGGATATATTTCATCTTGCTTAGGGAGTCCTCCTAATAATATGAATATGTACATGGAATATCTAAAACTGATTGGCAGGCAGTCACCCTTTCCTCAGCCAAGACAGCTATTTAGCATTTTAATATCTTCTCTTAAAAGTGCAAGAAAGAATGCAGAAATTTAACACTGCCTTTAATCCAATCACAGTTCTAATTTTCCTTCCTACTCAAGCAGTAGTGTCTGTTCTATGAGCTGATCAAATACTATTCAGCCAAGGGAATGAACTTCCAGGCTTGCTGAAAGAAATTACAAATAAATCTTCTGTTTGTTTCGGTAAGATTTTTTTTCTTTTGGTCATTTTGGATTAGTTTTCTGACACTGCTTTGTCATGCTATTAGTTTCAATGGGAAGATGTGACAGAAGCACTGACATAATCCAGCACACTTCTGCTGATGATTTCAATGAAGGCATTCAGATTTCCACTTTCACATAGTAACAACTTTGCTGCCCTGTTAAAATACACTTTGCCTTCAAAAGCAGATAAGCTCTTAAGAATTTATTTTTCTTTTTTCCTTTTAAAAAACATTAAAATCACTTTGTTTGACTTTTTAACTATTACAGCTGTGTTCAAAATACAGTCATTGCTACATAGCATTGAAAACAATCCTTCATCTCATAGTCTGAACTGAGGAATTCATGTATGCATCCTACAGTATATACTGATTATCTGCTGAGATAAGATTAAGGCATCACCTCCTCCTCACCACTCTTGCTGAAAAGGGCGTCAATGTGCTTGAGCTGGACTGCTAACCCAGGCAGTCAGAGCCCTGAGCCAAATGACACCCCATAATCTAGTACACCAAAGAGACAGACTGAGTGAAGGATTTAAAAACAGAGGACTGCAAGGAGAGATAATGTGTAGTGCGCATGCCCATACCTTAACTATGCTTATTTTCTTTCCTAAAACTTTTTTATTTTCAAAAAGGGAGCATGATCTGATTTTGAGAAGCCTTCAGGAGAGGGTGGGCAATTTCCAAGTTGATGGGGGCTGTAAGCAAAACTATATTAAACAATATCTAATGAAAGCCAAAGAAAATTTATCTCTAAGTGTAAGTTTTGTGAATGACAAGATCCTTTTTACACGCTATATTACAGCTTCACTTTTTCAATACCTAAAGGGGGCGTACAAGAACGCTGGAGAAGTAGTTTTTACAAGGGCATGCAGTGATAGGACAAGAGGGAATGGCTTTAAATTGACAGATGGGAGATGTAGATCAGATATTTGGAAGAAATTCTTCACTATGTGGATGTTGAGGCACTGGCATAGGTTGCCCAAAGCTTCAGCTGCCCCATCCTTGGCAGTGTTCAAGGCCAGGTTGCATGGAACTTGTGGTCTAGTGGAAAGTGTCCCTGCCAGTGGCAGCGGTTGGAAGCAGATGAGCTTTTAGGTCCCTTCCAACCCAAACCATTCTATAATTCTATATGCAAGTTTCATTTTACTATTAATGCCATTTTTTTAATTTTGGGTTATCACTCACATGAGTAGGTTAAATTCTGGGAGCTCTAAATAATAGTTTACATCCACATACATGCGAAGAGAACTTGCCTGTAAAATCACAGCACTGCACCAAAAAACAATTTACTGTCTAAATGACAGTTCGGGCTTTGTTTGATGGAACTTTGAAGTTGACTCAAGGCTACATTGCCGGCCACAGTAATACAGGTAGTATGGTGAAATAGAAATAAATTAGAAAGAAAATAAGCTATTGCAGTGACAGTCATATTTCAGAGGTATTGCGTTGGACAACAAAAAACAAATGTTGAGAATTTTCCAGTAATTTCCTAAATTCCAGTCATTAAAAAAGATACTTTTTAGATAATTATCTATCTCAGGTATTATAAAAATCAAACTATAAATTTCCTGTAATGTTTATCATAATAAAATATTTTCAGATCCACAGAGGCAACATATGAAATTCACTTGCAGAAGGTAACCCCTTAAAAATAAAACAAATAACTTTTCCCATTGTCTCTGGATATATGAAAAATTAACTGCTTAAACTCTACAGCTGTAAAAGTCTCACTGGAGTGAAATTTTAATATTTTCAAAAGCCAATCTTCAGTTTAAAATTAATATTTTTTTTTTTTTACTTAACAAATACAAAAGCCTGGACATGTAGTGCATAATAATGTTAGAAAGTTGAATGGCATAAATCCCAAAGAGAAATGTAATTTGAATAAAGTACCACTTCATACACAAGTAAAAATCTCTAGAGTAAAAATTTCACAATAAAATCAACAAAACAATTTGGAAAGTTGGAGAAAATACATCAAACCTTGACTATAGATATATAACTGTGTTGTTACAATGATCAAAAGTCATCTTATAAAAATATTGTTTTGAGCAACGCATACTGGAATTGATTTAAACATTAACATGTTACTAGTCTTCCAGAGTCAAAATAAGCATTCTGTAATGCTTTGTAAGCAACGTGAGCACCTTTAGTACCTGAAATAACTAAGCTGCAGCCAAAAGGCAGCCCTTACAAATAATTTTCTGAAAGCACAAAGAGAAAGACTACAATATAAAATAAAAAAAGTTATATTGAATGCCAACATTTTGGAATATATGATCAACAGATAATCACTGCATTTGCAAAAAATGATAGCATTTGCTATGCTATGGTGTTGTGGTTTAACCCCAGCCATAACTCAGAACCACGCAGCCGCTATCTCACTCCCCCACCTTCCTCCTCCCCTCTCCCTGAGGGATGGGGAGGAGAAGCTAAAGAATGTAACTCCCACAGGTTGAGATAAGAATATCCCAGTAACTAAGGTATAACACAAACCCACTACTGCTACCACCAATAATAATAATGATAACGGATATAACAAGAGAAGAGAATACAACCGCTCACCACCAGCCGACCGATACCCAGCCTGACCGAGCAATGATCTAGCACTTCTGGGTAACTGCCCCCAGTTTATATAGTGGGCATGATATGCTGTGGTATGGAGTACCTCTTTGGTTAGTTTGGGCCAGGTATCCTGTCTCTGCTTCCTCACGGCTTCCCCTCCTCCCGGGCAGAGCTCAGAAAGTCCTTGATCAAAGCAAAGATTACTGAGCAGCAACTGAAAACATCAGTGTTATCAGCGCTGTTCCCAATCCAAAAGTCAAAACCACAGCACTGCACCAGCTACTAATGACTGCTACTGCTGAACCCAGGACATATGGGAAGCAAGTATCATAGCGAATTCTTGAAGAGATCTTCCTCTGGTGTGTCACATTTTCCATCCACACTTTTTTTTTAACATCTAGGAATTACTATAGATCAAACTCTTTATTTCAAACTCCCATGAGACCTTTTTAGAGAAAAACAGACTTTTTATAACTTTAAGTGATTTTTATGGCTGTAAAACACTTATCAGTCACAAATAACTCATAAAGCACTAAAAAGGCTTGGGCTGCTAGTTATACAAATTTAAATCATAAATTTAAGACCTGCTTTGTCCCTATTCTCTATTTACAGGGGACAAATTTCTCAATACAAAAGAGATTAATAACTGTGGAGGTTAGGAAAGGTGATCATGTGTCATACCATAGATTCGATATTTGTTTTAGAGAGTTCAGCAATTACTCAGGAGCTCTGCAAAAGAAACGAAAATTTTGCTCCACTAATATCATACACTAGATGAAAAAGTTTTAGTTCTTCATTGTCACCTGTAGAGAAATTTCTCCAAGGTCATTACCAATAAACAAGAATTTATTCTAATAAACTTTTTCTTCAGTGTTCAGCAATATCCACTGGTGGTGGATATTTCACAGAGAGGCTGGGTTCACTTTTATCTCACCTGAATACAGATATAAGGGAAAGGCAATTTTCTGTGAAAGAGGAAATAGCAATGTCACCAATAAACTTATCTTTGTTAAAAAAAAAAAAAAACAAAAACACAACAAAAACCAAATCAAATAAAATCATAGACTATGCTACTAATAAAAAAATTTTTGGTAGATGTACTTTATAAAAAATACTTTCATTTTTTTGGATAGGGGTTGCCGATTTTTTTAAATTATGCCCGCATGCAAAAAGTATATAAATCCAACACACCCTGGTTCAAAAAAGAAAGAAAAAAAAACACAATGGAAAAAGATGAAGTCTTTGTTTGTCTGGTAAACAACTAGTAACACCAATTCAGTAAAGAATTTATGCATCTGAGAGGTTTGGAATTGGGGATGGAGGGGGTTCAAAGTGAATTATTAAAATGCACAACATTAATATTACTATGAAGAAATTTAATTCAGCTTTTGCAAGCATTTCAGTATTTGGCTAAAACCAGACCCTGAAACAAAGCAATACATTCTCTGCTGTCATTCACTGCCTCTCCAATTACCGAGCATCAATTCACTTCTTGGAGGAGTAAGGAACATGAAGGACAGCTCTGTGAATGACTCATTAACATGGAAAAGATCATTTCATGAAGATTATATTGTTTTCCTAACAAGATCAAAAGTGTGCACTAAATTATTGTTATGATAATTACCTTTGGCAGAATTTGTCTTACTGTTAAAAAGCAATAATAAGGTACACCTTAAGAGGCAGAATAATTACACTTAACTGCTGTAATTAATAAATCAATTCTCAAGCAAAAATGATTCATAACAGGAATTATGAAACTGCTGCCATTTAAATTCTTACTGCAATACCTTAATATAATTTAAGTCAAGCATTGTTAATATTTCTAAAGATTTACTTCAATAAGGTAAGAAAATTCAGGAAGACAACCATTTCAGTTCTGCGTCACCAGGCTGGATTGTCTAAAACTAAATATTAGAATATGCATATGTAATCCAATGAGGAGAAGGAGAAGAGAGTAGAGGTTATATTTGTGCGCACAGCTTTTGTGACATCAGTTTATCCCTCTTCCGGTAGGTGTCATTTCAGAATCTTTCTTCACTATCAAAGATATTTTACCATCAAACATTAATTCTTGTATTTCACTATACGAGCAAAAAGAAATCTCACAGGCAGACATGATCCTCCTTTCTGCTCTTAAAGAATTTGTTCCAAAATATTTGATTTGGTATAATTTAAACAGTGAATTTCATTAATTGTCTTAAGATCTATTTTTCTCTGATGATCTACATTGCTATTTAGAACCATAGAATCATAGAATAGTTAGGGTTGGAAAGGACCTTGAGATCATCTAGTTCCAACCCCCCTGCCACGGGCAGGGACACCTCACACTATACCATGTCACCCAAGGCTATGTCCAACCCGGCCTTGAACACTGCCAGCGATGGAGCATTCACAACTTCCCTGGGCAACCCATTCAAGTGCCTCACCACCCTTAAAGAATTTCTTCCTCATATCCAATCTAAACTTCCCCTTTTTAAGTTTGAACCCGTTACCCCTTGTACTATCACTACAGTCCCTAATGAAGAGTCCCTCCCCAGCATTCCTGAATGATTTCTGAGTTATATTCAGAAAGACAAAAAATGTCAGAGTGATTTCAATCATGTTATTTAATAAATGTTTCATTAGAGTACTACGAGTATAAAATAACTCCCAGACTACCTGCATTTTACTATCAATAGTCCTTGATGATTTCTAAATGACACAACAGTCAGCTCTGTGTTCTTATATAGGAAGTCTTACAAGTAATCATTTTTCCAAAGATGATCTACACAAACAGGTTTTATGATGCTACAGCATGATTTATAAAATACTTACTGCAAATAAAAAACACTCAGCTTCTTGTTGTCCTTGATAGTTCATGATCTGGGGATTCACTGGTTTCGAAATGACTACATTCACTAATGAAAAGGCGAATAACTATTGGGCGTAGTGTATTGGTGAAGGACTTCTGTCCATCACAAAGAAGTCCATATTCTGGCACCTAACATCATTTCTCCCTCTACAAACATACCCAATACTCTATTTTTGTTGCTAAGTCACCTCCACAAGTGAAAATACACAGTTCTCAAAAGAAGCATAAAAATACATCCAAGCCATAAGTACAGAATTTAATTCATGAAGAGATCACATTATTATCCTGAAACATTTTTTGTGTGTAAACAGAAACACAATATTAATCTGTTCTCATTTATGTGTTCTAAGCTTATAGTCCTTGTTACAACATTAGCACTTACTCTCTTGCTTCATCTACAACTATGCAAGTTCAAGTTTGCTAAAAACTTGCACTGCTGGGAAACAGCCATACAGATAAAAAAAGGCAGGATCATGCAGATACATAGCAGAAGCCTGCTTATCAAAGAAGTGTTCAAGATATGGCTTCTGTTCCTCTCTACCTCAGCTGGAAGACCAATTTTCTCAATGTCCTAATGTTCCCTTTCCCAAAATTTATCATCAATCTTTGTTATTATACAATCTATTTATGTTATTTCTATAACTAAATCCACCAGTTAAAGTTCTAACCCTCCAAGAACAAAATCCTCACATATACACTAGCAAATGAGTACTTCATTCAGTTTCTAGTGACATGAGCAGACAATGAGGTTCCACACAATTGTCTCAGCATTCCCTCAGGCTTCAGAAGGAGCATTTAAATTCTCAGTGTTTGACCCTAAAAATCTAGCTTCCAAGTCTGGTGATCATACCTGAATCAATCACCAATACATGAATAAGCAGCATTGGTGATATGATGATTTCTTTTATTTAAATATTGGATATCTTACTCATTAAAAATTCCCAGGAATAAATAACTACTTTTAGAGTTAAAATAAACTGGCTGTCACATGATAAATGAAGCAGATTCTTATAAATATGATAAAAGCTTAAAAATCATAAAGGGTTCTCTACAGGTGCTAGTATTATTACTTGAATGAAATTAATAAGACTCTCCATAAAACAGTAGGAGATCCTTAGATTACACAAGTAATCAGCAAGAAAATTTATTGTGGATTCACAAAGCACAAAATGTTTGTGTAATGTATGCAAAAGTGGTACTTTATTCTCTGCAGTGAACAATTCTGAGTCCTTATAATAGAAAAATATTTAATAGTTTAAAAACTCTTGAGGCATAGTTTTAAAAAGTTGTTCAACTCTGATTAATTCATCTCACAGCAAACTAGCAATGAAAGAAGGACTGCCTTTTTTAACATTCAGTAGGATCCATTATTAAAATAACTACGGTTAGACAATGGATACAGAGACAAGTGAAAATCAAACTTGATGCCTAGGAAAGGAAGATTTAGGAGTGTGAGATTCAAAGATTAGGCAGTACATTAATCTGAAAAGCTAAACTACTTTTCATTATCTGGCACCCTGAAACAGCATACAGGCAAATGAAAAATTTAACATTTGTATATAAAAAAATTTGCCATGACATGTAATTGTAGCCATTCTGATGCTTTAAGGAATGCTTTCTTGCTAGGTACTCTCCCATTAGAATGCACTGCCTGCACAGCATATTTAGCTCAACAGCTATCAACAGACTTCAACGTCGTACCATTCTTGGTTGCTGTACGTACAATGTATTTATTTACATGACTACTTATTGCTATAAACCTCATGTATGTTTTATGAGCCAATTCAGATGAAGAAGTTCTAGCAGTAGTTCCAAAGAAGAAATCCTACCCCATTTGTGCTATTAAATTCTCAGTTTCTGGGAAACAATAGTTAGCCCAGCTTTTCTCCCTGTTTTTTTTTTTTTTTCAGAAATCTTTTATTCCAACATACCATGGAATCATGAGTTTGTGTTCAATACTTTACATTTCATATTTATTGATTGCTGCAATTAATTGCTTTTGTTTTGTACTTTCAGTTTTAATTAAGTGGACTGAAAGTGTCAATACACTGCGGCTGTTTGCCTGACTCACAAATGAAACTAAATAATACTATACCATGACTAGCTAATAATGTTCTGTCAATGAAACAAGAAAGGATCCTTCATGGGTCAGGGAATTAGTAACAATAACAGAATACAAAACCTTTAATTTTCAGATTAACTGCTCAACGCAGATTAACAGTACCTAAAGCGACTATGATCTAACGACATGGATTTACTTGTGTTGCATGTGTTATGTGAAATGAGATGACTGATAACTGCTTAGTTGCTGGCATCCACACCTCCAAAGAGGCATCCTTTGCCAAGTACACTTACAGAGTGCAGTGCTTAAAGATATCTGTTTCTGCTCACGTCCTGAGCACAGGTGAGCAAACTCTGCCTAACCAGAACTGACTGAAAGCTGTATGGCTTTCAGTACAGGACACAAATATTAGCTGGAGCTTGTGAGCATTAAAATACGTTCATGTGGCTTTTGAGCTGAATCTGTGTCATATTCTACATGCCTATAGTGTGGGCAACAGCAATATATGGTGTGGATATATCCATTGACAGTTCAGTAAAGTTTTTGTTTCAAGTAATTTGGGGACTGATCTGTACTGTGACCTTTGTAACTGTTCACCCACTACAGGAATGTAACTCAGTAATGTAAATAGACCCCTTGCTGCAGAAAACACTGCACTAGTCAGGAAGAGAAAAGAAAGACCTCCTTTTTCAGAGATTTGGCACTTCTCAAGAATATTATATTAAAGCATATGCAAGGAAAGAGACTATGTTGAGGTAAATTGGTACTTCTTCTTTGACAGCAGCATAAATTTAGACATGTGAGAAAACCTGGCCAAGAATATGAATTAAAATCCAGTTTCCCTCCTTAAAATATGACTTGTACATCAACAGATATTATCAATTCTAACTTATTAATTTCATAGAATCATAGAATCATAGAATAGTAAGGGTTGGAAAGGGCCTCAAGATCATCGAGTTCCAATCCCCCCGCCATGGGCAGGGACACCTCCCACTAAACCATGCCATCCAAGACTATGTCCAACCCCACCTTGAACGCCGCCAGGGATGAAGCATTCACAACTTCCCTGGGCAACCCATTCCAGGGCCCCATCACCCTCACAGTAAAGAATTTCTTCCTCCTATAGCTATTCAATGCAAATTCTTCTAGAGTCATCATTTGAAAATCATCTGGTTGCATATAGTTTCTAACATCTAATTGGTTATTTACCTAAACCATGGATGCTCACAGATTGTGTATTACTAATCAGAAGAACTAAAGAGTAACTTCATTTGTCAGTATTGCACGTTATTCATGAAGTTCTTACTAACCTACTTGGACACCAATATGATAGCAGACCATCCTTTCCCAAGCTTTCAAAGTTTTCCCTTTCCCACGTGCAAAGCATTTTGTCATTTATCAGCTTCCTTTCAAACTTCCACTCCTCTCCCCTATCAAAAGACAGCATTCAGCTACAGATATTCCTAAATCACTTAATTTTGAAAAATCTGGCTGGCCTGTCTCTCAAAGTATTACAGTTTTCTCAGAACTTCGGAAATCTTTTTTTTTCCAAGGATTTGTGTTTTCATGCCTCTTCTCTCCAAACATCTTACCATGCTGAATCTCCTTTTAAAATTACTTCAGCCTTTTATTCCCCTCCCTCCTCCATGTATATTTATACATATATAGGTTTACTGGGCCTTATCTGATGTAGATTTCTCATAATGCCTTCAGCCATTTTCTCCCTAGCTGGAGGCAAATTGGTCTCACTAGTATTTCAGTTTATTATTTAAGGACACATACTGATCTTGTGTCCTGGGCAAACAAAATCAGACCACTTTCAATAAGAAAGCACTGAGTTTGCATTATATAATATCTATAAAGAGATGGAGGATAAGATCCAATAATTTGCAAAAGATTTATATTTGGAATAATATTTATGCTTTTCATATTCTCTGTAAGTAGAAATGCAAGACACGAATCACGCCCTTTTACATATTTCCCTGGGTTTTCTGAGACTAGATCAGACGGAACATTTCATCAGAACTCTTGAAATCATGCAAACAACAAACATGAGCATCTGCATTTTAAGTATTAACTGCTAAAGCACCATGAAAACCGCAGCACTGGCACATTTGCTCTGACTTCTCTGCCAAAGGGTGGGCTTCACGTTCTTCACCCTGAAAGCATTCAAGACAAGAGATGAATGTGAAATTTATCTTTCATAGCTGAGACACACATCATGAAAAGACTTACCGTCGTTAAATTTAATCCTGATAAAGAGTACAGCAATTTCTACTCTACATTATTTATATATGAATTGAAGAGAATTATTCAGTAGCCCAAAATGCAAATAAGTATACCCTATCTTCCAAACAGATATCTTTGAATCCTATTAATGTTGAGCATCTGCAGAAATGAAGTTACCTACAAACACACACACAAACTCTGCATCATGATATGTTAGTTCCATCCTTTAATGGCCTGTTGCTCTGTGGCTGATCTTTACAACTTAACTCCTTTGGCCACATGTTTACCCAGGCATTTAGAAAAGAAAAACCAGGGTACTCCTTAATAAATAAACCCATTTAATCACAAAGTCTAAAATATTTATGTTTAAGGCATGTCCAACTGTCTACCTTTACCACCTTCACAGACTACACCTCAAGTTCTCAGCAATGCCTATCCTGGGCAATGCAGAACAAGTGAAAGAATGCCTGTGTTTCAGTCCAGCCAGGCTGGTAAATCTGGAAATGGTATTCAGTGCCGTGCCCAAATCTTGTTCTCAGTCAAAAGAGATAGCCAAATGTTGTGTAAGGTGCCCCTGAGAAAGATCAAGACTTTAAAAGCAACAATAACCACCAAAGCATGCAGATAAAACCTGAACCATGCGCATACAGTAAGAATTGGAATACAATTTATATCTTGGTAGAGTTGCAACTTCAGTTTCTCCCTTTACTGCCCCCTTCTACCAAGACTTCTGTGCTTGTGATGCGGTCAAATTAAAAACTGTAAAAGCTCTTTAAAGAAAAAAAAAAAAAAAAGGCCTAAAGCAGTCTCGGAGTCCAGTCTCTGAAATCCCCAGGGTCACTTTGAAAGTCTCAACCTAAATGTTTAGCTGAGTTACTATCTGCTTTTCTTTCAAACTGCAAATCCCAGTTGCTCTCAACATTTCCAAATGCATAACACACTTATCCATGAAACATAAGCTGTGGTTAGGATGAAACCTTTGGCCTGCATTCTCTCGATAGATACAAACTGCCTGTCAATATACAGACAGTACGCTGAGCTGCTACCATTCAGCTCACATTGCATTTGGGGAGCCCTATATTGTAGGATTTAGGAGGCTTCAGAAACCAGCTTTTTAAAGCATTTTCAGCAAACTCTGAGGTAAAACGCACTGTTGGTCTATTTCAATTATTTTAATATGATGTAAAAGAATGTGAGGTAGTTAAAAATACGAAGCACTGTGGAAAGGAAACAGGCATGATAGATAAAAGCACTTAAGATTAATTTAACATGCACAGGATTTCCCAATTAAAACTTTCACATTAGCGCTGCATTTTAAACAGTTAATCTCCTAACAAGACATCCCCAGCAATGAGAAGTGAATTGCAGGACTGAATATGGCCCTGAGGCCTGTATCTGGAAAAGGCTGTACTTTGTAAACGCTGGATTGATGCTGCCGCCGCAAATTCTGCAAAGAAAGAGCTGCACTGCCACCTACTGCCACCACGGTTTTTCCCATTAAGGGCTGCCACTAAAGTGGCACAAAACGTTAAACGCTTTTGACCAAAGTGCAGACGAAAGAAATTACGCAACTTGATTCTTCATGCATACATATTTTAAATTAAATATTTTATTTTTTTTTTTTGTACTCTGACAGCTGGAACGGCTGATTGCTTCTTTTTCTCTCTCTCTTCTTCATAATACAATAAAAGCAAAAGAATCTGCTTTTTTTTCTTTTATTCTCAGATCTCCACTGTCGTTATCTTTGAATCCTGGCTGACCTGCAGTCATCTCAGCTAATGACACTCCGACTGCCTCACCCAAAAGAGCTATGCTGCAGTTGGCTTCTTCCCTTCCCTTAGGGGCCAAAAGCATTATCCTGTGATGTGCCTGGTCTCCAAGATGTGAAGGAGGCTTGCACAGCAGCCCCCGGCTCCACTATAGAGATACTAGATTAATTGAAAACAAAGTTTTACTGTGGTTTCCTCTCAGGGTCGTCTTTGACAGCTAAATTTGCAAATCAATTAACATACCGAGAACAGCTACTCCTTTTCCTAATAGATGTACTCACTACCAATTGCTCATGAAATAAATTTTCGTAAGTAGCAGAAAACTAAGGGAATTAATATTTCAGACTGCAAAGAAAGAAACTTACCTAATAATGAAATAGGGAAAACAGAACATCAGGATAAATTAATGTGTCAGCTGTGCGCTCTGTAAATTCTAGCCAACTTGAACAACCATCTATCTAGAATTTAAGATACACTAGCAGATAACTGATACTTTTTCTGCTCTTTCCCCTAATTGCATATGCAAAGAGCATTATAAATATATAGGTGAGAGAATCCCCATCCTCACATTTAGAGTTGTTTGGTAACGTTAAAGCACAGACCAATTCAAGCTGCTGCCAGGAAAATCACAGTTACATATCATCTGCAAGCACCCTGGAGGGAAAAATACTTCCAATTCAGTGTGTGTCAAAGGTGTCTCAGAAGAATGAAGTGAGCACATGCTCGAAGAAACACGTACCCTTCTTATATAACCGTCAAAATAAGTCCAAAACAAGCAAGATGGCTTAATTGCATATTCTGAAGACTAGGCTTCTTTTTTTCTTTTTAGTTTGTAATAGACAAAAGCTCCTGCAACTACAGAAGTGGCAAGACTCACTTGTTTAATAACTGAGGGAAAAAAAATCCAGACATCCTGACACTATCTCTCTTCTCCTTTGCCTTCGGGCCTAGCAGTACTCCACATTGCAAGTTCAATACAAGACAGTGACTAAATTTTTGTGTCTCTTTAGATACATAATATGGTCATGGCACCAAATGGTTTATGTGTTTGGACCCTAGAAGAGAGCAGTTTCTTTTTAGAAGTATAAATATAGTACAATAATCCTTGAGAAAACAAACATTTCCATACATTAGCACATGAAAAGTCTCCTTTCACTGCTCATTTATCAAGAGAATAGTTCTGAAGAATTAATTCTGTTAGAAATCATATTCTATTCATTGCCCTAAAATTAAAATTTTGTATTTATCTGTTCATTGTCTAACGTGCTGCGGGGCTTTTGCTGCAAATAAATTCAGATTTTTTTCTCCATTACAGAACAGTGGCAACAGAGGTAATAAAAAGCAAACATTTTTTTGTTCTGTCTTTATAGAAATGCCACGTTTTCTTCCCACTGGAAATTTTTAAAATATCTTCCTTCCAGCAACAAGACCATGTGACAAGTTTTATATCGCATACTATGTAGCATTAACAAAAGAAAATTGTATTTTACCTATTCCTTATATCCACTGTGTTTAAATTCATCTAATGGAGCTGTTTCCATCAGGAATAGTAGAACTTTTTAAACCAGGTCTACAAAACCCCTTCAGACAACAAGGTGAGCCTAATTAATTTTATGCTTTCATCTTGTCTTTACACGAAATCATCTGACAGGCAAACAAATAGCAAGAGAAGCCTAGAAAAAAAATCTAGGAAGACTAATCTGCCCCTCTATACTTTCTGCAGCTGCTCTGTTGGGTTTTGTCCTTTGTTGGACATACCATCGCTGTACCTGTCCAGTCATTTGTGACTTTAACCTACATTAGAAAAAGTTTTGTCCTGAGCAGAAGTGTAAAAGCTTGATGTTCTATAACAGAAGTATTCAAGCAGTCCTCAACCCAAAAGCATTTTGGATTGCTACTGTGAACCAAAAGTATTGAATATTTTTCTGTATTTTCTGTGTTGTTCCTTTTTCTCTGCTCTTTTCTATTTCTTCTCCCCAGAACTGACTCTCTTGGTATCCTTTCTCTTCACACAAAAAATAAAATATAAAAAAAAATCCAACAGTATTTGAGCTGATCCTTCTAGCCTACAATGTTCAGCACTGTTCTGATAGCAAGTGAGAATAAACAAAATCCCGATGCACTGGAATGCAAAATAATTACTTCTACTGTTTGTACTGAACTTGAGAATTCACATATGAGCAAACGAGCAAGCTTCACTAACATACAGCAGATATGTTGTTATACAGGCTAACAGAATAAACCTCTGGCTCTCAAGCAGAGATGCAACCTTTCAGAGCCCCAATGCCGCTTTCTGACAGAGACCAAGTTCTGTCCAACTTCCTGATGATGAATGGTAACATGGAAACTTAACTGTGTAAAATAAAGACACAACCCTCTGAATTACAATGGTTAACCATGTACAGAGGAAAAAACAGGCTAAGAAGAATGCCATGTTACAAGGCTTTAGCTGTAATTTTTACCAGTATTGGTTCACTGTTAATAACCTGATTCCTGCTACAGTAGTGAACATCATTGTTAACTGTTATAGATGAACATGCTGGCTAATCAGCAAAGCTCGCTTGTGTCTTTGTTCACAGACTACATTACTGGAGATGGATACTCTAAGAGAAAAACTGAAGAAATAGCTGCAAGATCTGAATATATATAGATCTCAGTTAACTAAGAATATGCTGTTCTCTCTTATAAATACCTAGTGGTAAGCCTAGGTCATTTTAGAGCACATCTTCCTGGAAGAAACAGCATGGGCAGTATGGAAAGAAATGGAAACTGGGCACCTATTGTACAGCAACTCTCGGTGTACTTGGATTTCACACTGGTGTAAGGAAGGTAGGCTTTTACAGTTCCTCCCGTTCTGCTTACCTTTAAGGCAACTATCTCACCTCCAGATTGGTCCTGTGGATACAAGGAGGATTGCAGCAGGATTTCTTACTCAGGAGCTGATGTCTGCCGAAGAATTGAATTTAAATGTTTCCTGATTATTTAGGCTCCAGACGGTGAAATAAATAGATAGCATAATATTTTTGAAACTAGTGGTAAATCTAGTACAGAATACCCTCACTCATTTTCTACCAGATGCTCTTTCTATTTGCATGTTCATATTCTTGATAAGCATCTTCAAGGGAAAAAAAAAAAAAAAAAAAAAAGGAAGAAAAAAGAGTATGTTTGTATGCTTTGAACTTTACTTATCAGTTTTAAAATGCGTTCTGTATCCTGAATGCTTTACAAACTGGCTTTTTTTGGTTTCTGATCTCTGTGATGGTTAGGAAAAAATAAACACATACAGGAGCTGGAAAATATTCCTGATATATAATCTGTTTTTAAAAGGAAGAACACTGCTCAACCCTAGACATAAAAATAGCTTTGTTAAAGTAATGTCTTGAGGTAAAGGTGGTTAAGCTTAAACCATTGCAGTTTAAGGAAGAATATTTTTTCCCCCTGTATTACCTACAGGGAGTTGCAAAGGTACCAATGAATTGTTCTTGACATTAGGGAGAAGATGATTAGAAAAATGTCGTTCATGTTTTCAAGATGCTCTCAATAATAGTGCAGAGCAATAAGCTGTAGATCTTAACATTATATTTCTGAATACTTGGCAAGTGTGGAGCATACTTGACATGAAGGCAGTCTCTGCCCCAACATTCTTACAATCACAAAGAAAACATAAATTGAGACACAAATAAAAATCTGACTGAAATCCTGCAGCTTGGAGAGATAGGATACTGTTAAGCTGAGTAATACCTTTGAACTGAGACAAAGCTAAATTGGTATTGCTTATCCACATACAACGATTTTATACACTGATTATGCCTTCAAAGTGCTTATGTCTGGTTTTCAACAGTGGTTCTTAGAGAGACATCAATCACTGCATTCATCACTGCCGCTGAATGCAAGAGAACCTCAGAGATCCATCTAATCATCAGCTATGTGGAAGAATATGTTAGATTTCAGTTTAATAAATCCTCATTATTGTATGTGGTCAACAACCAGACTTTGTTTTACGATTTACAGTTATATTTTGTGTAACAAAGTATATTTGCCTCCGACTTGGGTAACCATAGGCGAAAGGGGCACTGGTTAGACACAGAACACTCATTTGTTTCTGACAGAGTCAAATAATTTCAGATTTGATATCGAGCCGTATCATTTCTGAGTTGCTTCCTGCTACAGCTCTGTGAAACTGCATGCAGCAATTAGGCTGGCATTTTGTGAAGGCTTTGCAGTTGATGACACAGGACCCCACAGCTACAGTAGAATACTTTAGCAAGCATTTTCTTCATGAAGGGAAGCTATGACTCTCTTTACAAGCCAGTTGAATTATTAAGCTTCTGGCTGGTGTTTCACTCAGGTGAAGAGGAATTTTAAGAATCATGCAAACTGAAAGAGCTCTTAGGCTTAAAAAAAATAAATTTGTGTTTAAACAAGAAAAGCAAAGAAATTGTAAGCTCTGAAGAGATCTATCTCCTCCTCTAAAGCAAACCTAAATATTTCAGAACCCACAACACAATGAGAGTAAATAAGGTGGGAGCCCCCATCCTCATACTTGAGAAACATGTTAAGGTTATTTCTCTTTGATGAACTAGCGTTAAGATGACCCATCTTTCATTTTAAGTTCATTAATGCAAGCCCCTATACCTCAGGAACATTGTGTGGGGTACAAGGCATGAGTAAATTTTGGAAAAGAGATGAACCTTGGCCAGGACTGACAGAGTACCTGAGACTGTAGAATAACCACTTTATGTGTCCATACCTCCATCTTAAAAACGTTATTGGAGGAATAAGATGAGCACCAAAAAAGCTCAACAGAATTTCTTCTAGACAGATCAGTCACTTTCTTTGGTCAGAAAGACCACGGGTATTTTCTGATGTGCCATACCCATCAGAAAGATTAAAGGTTCCAAGCCACATTTGCAGATTACCCAAAGCACATGCTTTGCAAGAAAGTACCAAGTGTTGTGTTCTGGCTCTGTACACAACTGGAAATTAAAGTAGAAATACCTACCAAAATAAGACAGTGCTAAGAAATGTGCTTTCACTTACAAGACAAACCACCTTGAAACATGCACCTGCCGTTTTATACTTCACAATGCCAAACTAAGAGCTCAAGGTGAGGTGAAAAGCCTCACATTGAGGAAAAGTCCTCCCGTTAGCCTTTGCATTAAAATGTTAAGTTTCACCAAGCTAAACAAAATTGAGAAAACTGTACATTATTTCAATAGCATCACTCTTTTGAGAGGTTGCAGCAGTGGATAGAGTGAACCTAAAGGTCTTTGCCGGAGGGCACAGCAGCAGCCAGAGGAACTCAGTGGTGCTGGGACAGGAAGGAACTATGTATTCTGGAGAACAGATAGACAGACCTGCCTCTAGAGGATATAAATGAAGCTTCCTGATGGCAGGAACCCCTGGTACCAGGTGAGCCTCTGCTGGGGTGAATCCCAAACCTACATCCCACGGAGGACCTCTGGCAGGCACCCTGCCCTGGCCCTCAAGCCTCACTTCCTTAGTTAAACCCATGGCTTTCAGAATCTTCACACACTATTTATTCTAGTGTCTGATTGCTGTTCAGAGGTTAAAATCATTTTTAAAGATGTTTACATATGTCCAGGTTAGCAGCCATTACAAGCAAGAAAACATTCTATGCTGGAAAAGCAATGGAGTATTTGTGCTTCAGGCAAGACAAATAGCCAGGTCCTGCTCTAAACAATCCAGGTGTCCATCACACTATTATATGAGCACAGTTTCTAAGTAATCATATAGAATAACTGTTAAGCATAATCAAATATCAGTTTAATCCCATCACATGCTCATATTATTCTCTTTAAGATTAGTTTTAGATTTTTAACAACATATTAAACACAGTGAAAAGGTGTTCACTAGCTCCATCTGTTGATTCTATGAAGCTCTACAACACAGCATTTTGCAAAAATAAGATCCATTGAGGAGCAGGATGTTGAAAAGCATGAATTGGCATATAAAGATATTCCCACTGCTACCAAGACACTTTGAATCAAAACTCACTGCAACCCTAATCAGAAGTAGCTACTCAGGAAAGAAAGTTCAGTGACACTTTTCCAACTCCTCATTTGCATTTTTGTCTCTCTCCTCCTTCCTTCTCTCACACATACTTCTTTATTTACCTTCCAGACTCATGGAAACAGAAGTGTCTGAGGATAAGTCAGATAGATTTAGGAAGTACTAAAAAGTACTTATGAGAAAATCTGTCCCATATCAGCAAGTTCAGAATGTTCAGAAAAATCTGGACAGTTGAATCCGATCGTGTTGTGTTATCTGTATTAATAATATTTTATATGGATTTATTATTAATATGGTATTCCTGTAAAATACGTATTTTCCTGTATCTGCATCAGCAAAGTCACTTTTGCTGGTCTAACCCACATGAGTCTGAAGAATATAGGGATCTTTACAGGGAATTTGAGGAGACCAGGATCAATCTGTATTTAGGATATGGTAGGAGCATGCACGTTCTTAATGGCAAACAGCTGACAAACTGAATCTGATACCCTGCCCCAGAGTACTATATACAGGGTAAAGCGTAAGTTTTCATATCCTGACCTCACTTCTTCTTTTGGAAGGGACAAAACCTTCTCTCATAATATAGTATGCACATAGCAACATGTGAAAAGAAAACCGTAATTCTCCGCATCAAACATAATTAATGCACAATTAATATGGAAGTTTTTATGTAATGTGCAATTAATATGGAAGTTATTATGTAATGACAATCAATTATTAAAAACACACATTAATTTCTGTTACTTCCCACATGCTAATTAAATAACGTTGTTTCAGAATTTGTGTTTCTATTAATGCTACTCAGTTTGAAAATCAAAACCATTCTTATGAACATGTTAACCTCTGTAATGGTTCTCAGATGGCCATCTCTTGAGAGGTAGGAGATGATGGATGTTAATGCACAGTGCTTTTCTCTTGTCTTAACTGATTCACTTGCATGCATTTATGTGCCTGAACCATCATGTAGTGGCATTGCAACTAGGAAGGACTAGGATTCCCATTAATAGATTTCCTTTTTTATACTATTTCCATGTTAATTTTGCAAAAGCCTCTAAAATTATCAGTTGTTAGTTTCTATAGAGTCGAGGAGAAAAAATAATTTTAGAAACACTCTATTATTTTCATGTTCCTTGTGGTAATATTAAAGGTGTGCCTAGAAACCATTTCTTAATATAAGATTAGAAATTAAACAGCACTAACATCACTAAGCAAAAGTATTTGCAAATATGCACTCAGATATATGTGCATCATGATGCATTTGATACTTATTCCCATAAATATTAAAATCAACACATTTATCTTCACACAAATATGGATTGAAAAGAAGAAATGTGAGCAATGATATGGCCATGCGGTTGTGTAAGTTCTTATGTTAGATGTGCTTGTATGTATTTTGAAAGCTTTTCTGGGGTTATAGTTCATCTGATCACAGTAGAGAAAAAAAAATAGTATGTAATTTGCTATTCAATATATTCTTGAACTTCAGACAGACCACAGATAATGGAGCTGTTTCTGATTCAAAGTGGTAGCAGAAAGGTAATCCAGATTCAGTTGTAGTGGAGATTTCAGACAGGCAAACTATAATTTGCAAAGTCAATTTGCATTGTGATCAGGATACTAGAGTATTGCAGCTAAAAATTACTTTTAATAGTGCCTGAATTTATTTCATCTATTAGACGGTCTTTCTATGTCATACTATTCACGTGTGTCATATGTGACTATTCTATTTAAAATGGCTTAATAAATACATTGCATATTTGTATTGAAATTGCAGATATGTATTAGATGTTATCATTCCTTTAAAAAGTCTATACTGCTATTTGCATGTTGATAAATTTAAGATTAATAGTTTTTCATCAAAACTATTTGACAACAATTTTATGAGTTGATCAGGGGTTGGACGTAGCCTTGGATGGCATGGTTTAGTGGGAGGTGTCCCTGCCCATGGCAGGGGGGTTGGAACTAGATGATCTTAAGGCCTTTTCCAACCCTAACAATTCTATGATTCTATGATTCTATGATTAATCCTGTTAAACCTTCCATTAAAAGTGTAGTAAATATGTGCTGTATAATGAATGTATTCTATTTAATTCCATTTTGTCTGTTTTGTTTGTTGTTTTTTGTTTGTTTTTTTTTGTTTTGTTGCTTTTTTGTTTGTTTGTTTGTTGTAGGTTTTTTTTATAGTCCAGTATCACCTAAAATGAAACTGATAATATTATTGTCCAATAATTACTATCAAATGAAAATAAAATAAGATGCAAGTTTAGATCTTCATGCAGCAAAATATGTCAGCACCCATTTGAATTTAAGCATGCAGATTTTTGCTGTTGATGTCATTATGGATGCTCACATGATTAAACCTAAGCAGCACACCAAGTGGTATACTGGATCAAGGCCCAAAGATGTAACGGAAAAATCAATCTTTTGAAAGCCACCAAGAAAGCCAAGCAGGGAAAGCCAGGGCTTTCACTTACCAAGATTTAGAAGAACAGTCAAAAATGATTAACTGGAATCAATTTGCACACATTGTACGCACCATATTTAGATCACACAAATTACTTCATATTAGCAAATCAATACTTAAATTCATTGCAAGCTCTAAGACTGATTATCCCTTGCATGTCTGAAAAGACTATGGAGCATTTTTATACATTAATAATTCATATAAGGATAAAAGCATTGTCTAGGCATATAGATTAAAATAGATATTTTTACATATACCTTTGATTAATATAAAAACTAAACTATGGGGCATTCACAAAAGTGTTTCACAAACAGACAGAGAATAAATGCAGTTTTGCATCTGCAGAATCCTATTCTTTTACTGAACAATGTGCTGTTTAGCAATGTTCCCCTCATCAATCCAATTCCATTGTAAACATTGATTACTATAAATAGACTAGGTGAGCAACATTTGTTTATTTGGGAATAACCCCCTAATCTACATAGAGTATTTTAAAATGAAAAGACCTGTGTTTTAGGCAAATTGGAATAAATTACCAACACTAGCTGTCACAGAAATCCATCTGAATGGGGTGTGTAACAGTGACAAGTTGGCTGGAATGAGAATTGGGAAATACAGGTTCTAAACTGGATGCTGTCAGTGAGAATATGGCCGTTAGTAATAAAATAGATAGGTACAAACTCATTGCCTTTGCTGTCAGAATCATCCTCAGCTGAAAACTGTGAGATTGTATTACCAGAGAGCTAAGCTAAAAACATGGCTGAGAGCTAAAGCAAATTCAAGCAAATTTGTGCAAATTCAGGTCTCAGCTAGGTGGTTATTCAGGTCCCAGACCAGACCCCTTTCGTCCCTCACCTTCTTAGTCAATTAGTCAGTTGATTCTCAGTCTTAAGTAAGTCATTTCATCTGTTTTTTCCCCCTCACACTTTCCATATTTTACCCGGTCAGAGTAAAAGCACAGCAGAACAATGCAGACATAATCTCAGCTGGGACTTCTAGATGCTTCTGTAATATGAACACTAGCAATAAATCAGGAGAGGATAATGGAAGTGTCAACTGAGTCCTAAGTGCAGCAGCAGAGCTGTAATGTACTGTACTATACCCTACATGTAACACAATTCTTCAAGGAGGTCTTTGCACAGCATGGTTTATTTCACTACAATAATAAATGTATTCATGATACATCTCCAAGTATTACCCAGCACTAAAAATGAATCACAGTAATGTTACCTTCACTACTCTCCAACAAGAAGATAATACTTTTTGGATGCGATGCCAATCTGTATAGTTTTTGACAAACTGGAAATACTTTAATGAAGTAATAAGACTGTACTGGGAGCATATGATTCATCTTGAAGCAGTTGCATATAAAAAGAGAAAGGTGGAATAACTGAGGCAATTCAATTTATATCTGCTTAGCTGTCCTTGTTTATATTGTTATTCCTAACTGTTCTAGATTCCAGCAGATACTTCCTTTGCAACTTCTCCTATTCATCATGATCAACAGTTTCTAAGAGGTTCATTAGATGCTGTAAGACATGCAGCAATGTTGACAAGTAGCACATAGACAAATCAGACAGCAGACGATGTGTAATTTACAATTCTCCATGAAGGCAATGGTGTTTTTTCAAAGTTTGAGATATTACTGCTGATCTTCTGTCATTTTTCTCACAAACCAGTAAACATGGTTACTGGTGATCCCGTGAATGTAACTGTAAAGAGCATAAGCGAATCATTAGCATTTCCTATTCATGCTGTCCTTTATTACCGAATGCTTGCTCAGCCCACACTATTCTTCATTCTGTTTTAGCAGGTTTGTCTGATAAAATGTTTTATGATTTTGTAATTCCATCTAAGTATCAAATGTTTTCCTAAAACCTCAGTAAATTCTGCCACATAGATGTTTCACTGTTATCTACTACTTTAGTAATGTTCAAATGGAACACATTTATCAGTCTCAGTGTCCTCTTTATGAATTAACACCAACAGTCTGCTCAGTGACTGACACGTTTTGTGTCTGAACATCCTGTAGTTTTGCCAGTATTTCCCGTCTTCCCAAGAAAATTTAGTGCATTTCCTTAGTTCCCACTACCCTACAAAAAAATCTTTCTCTCCCCTACCACTGATCACATCTATTAGTCCTCTTGGTGGAAGACCTTTCTTTTGCTATTGCTAATAATTTTTGAATCCTAATAGATGATTCTTCCGAGCCTGATTCTTTGTCAGCTTTTGATCGTTGTAATTGCCTTATTATCATCTGCTCTCATACAGTGATAAAGACTTTTAATGTTTCATGTGCTAGGAACGAAAGGGAAAAAACGTGATCAAAATCTCTCTTTGTTCCTGGAATATTACCACCTCCACAGTTCATAATCATTAGGGTGAAGAATTCATTTTGGCCCTCTGTTCTGTCAAAGTTTCATCCTTTCAGGGGCCCTGCTGTCTCTGCTATTTTGTTCACTTCAGAAGCAAAATGAAATTATCATTGCTGCTCCTTTTGCCACCTACTATTTCATACGCTACTTTAACATCCCAGAATAATGATTTGCACTCACTTTAGTTTTTCCATGAACTGTATGTCTCATGCGTTTTTTTAATATAACTTCTTGTATCTACGTATAATAAAAAAAGCATATTCTCATTACATTTGCCCAGGGCCTGAATTTTATAGTCTCAGTTTTAACATTCTTCTCTTCATTACAAGAACATGCTTTACAAAGCAGAGATTTAAAAACATGACTGAACTTATGCAGTTCGCCCACCGTTCTGAGTTCTGTCCTTTCACATTTTAGAAATGGTTCCAAATAATAGTCTCTACCACCCTTCAAGATACGCTACCTTTGAATTTCAGAATCCAGAAACACCTACCAGAAGCTTACACCAAAGTCCTAATTAAAAAACTTTTCAGATTATCTTCCAATAGTTGTGTAGCCCAGTTAATTCAAAAGCAAAAAAGAGGTTTGTTTTTTTTTTTTTTTTTTTTTTTGTTTTGTTTTGTTTTTTTGTGTTTTTTTTTGTTTTTTTTTTTTGTTTTTTTGTTTTTTGTTTTTTGTTTTTTGTTTTTTTTTTTCTTATCACCCAAAACTGCTCATAGAAACATGCCGGTTTCAACAACTATGTTTTCCAGAAGGACTCCTGAGGTCTACACTGGAATTAGTGCTCAAAGGAAAAGGCAAAATTAGAAAGAACAAGGAGAAAGAAACACTTCTGCCCAGGTATAGTGCAAATACATCCATGCCCTGGAGATTATCCTAATAACAAATTAGAGAAATAGTCTGCCTATTGTCCAGTGAGTATTTGTTTATAACAACTAACTCCAGCTGTAGAAGGAAGAACAAGATAACAGCACTGGCTTTTCAGCACTGCAGCAAAAGTGCTGACTACTTTTCAGGAAACCTGGGTGAAGGTTATTCCTTTTGTGTGCAGTCTTGCACAAAATTTAGAAGAAAATTGGGATCATTCTCCCTCACTGTCTGCAGCTGACGTTTTAGAAGTCTGAAGAGACATGACTACAGGCCTTTCGTAACCCAGGATATAGAAGATCTCTTCTATATATTAGCTTCTGTCTCCCCTTTGTCAAGAACCCATTTTGGATATTTTTCTACTGTATAGAAGTAAATGTGACGTTTGCTCAAGGGAGATCCAAATGTTATATGACCTGGTGGTTACAGCATCCGCCAAGGACACCTGTTTTCAAGTATGTGTTTTAGAAAAGAGGGCAAGCAGGAATGATTTGAAATTTCTTTGATATTTCTGGTGGAACAGTTGTCTTAAAGAATTAGCAAACTACTGAGTACAATGGTATAACAAAGCTATGATTTACTGGGGGAAAGGAAGGGTGGGAAGGATAAGATTTCCAATACATACTCATACAGGAAACAAATAGATGTGAATTTTACAATTCCTTGTTTTATGGGTAAAATACTTCCTATCCACACTCTAGTTATCAATAGTTAACTATACTAACAAGGTCTACTTTCCATACAGATAATCATGAATCATGTAGAGCAAAACCAACGTACACACTTAAAACCAAAAGACATATTTTTTGATTGCTAGCAATTGTTTATCATATAATTATACTTAGCCTAAAAATTATAGCGCACTTTGAAATTTTGTTGCCATTGTATTCCTTTTTTTATTTCTTTTTGTTTCACCATGTGGAAGAAAGAGCTTTTCTGACGTTTAGTTTATCCCAGGCACAGCTACAGGTTGGGCAGAGAAGAGATTCAGAGCGGCCCTGAAGGAGGTGGTCCTGCCCCTCTACTCTGCTCTTATGAGACTTCACTTGGAGTATTGTGTGCAGTTCTGGTGTCCTCAACATAAAAAGGACATGGAACTGTTAGAACAAGTGCAGAGGAGGGCCACGAGGATGATCAGGGGACTGGAGCACCTCCCGTATGAAGATAGGCTGAGGAAGTTGGGGCTGTTCAGCCTTGGAGAAGAGAAGGCTCCGTGGAGATTTCATAGCAGCCTTCCAGTATCTGAAGGGGGGCTATAGGGATGCTTGGGAGAGGCTCTTCATTAGGGCCTGTAGTGATAGGACAAGGGGTAATGGGTTCAAACTTACACAGGAGAAGTTTAGATTGGATATAAGGAAGAAGTTCTTTACTGTAAGGGTGACGAGGCACTGGAATGAGTTGCCCAGGAAGGCTGCAAATGCTCCATCCCTAGTGGTGTTCAAGGGCTGTTGGACATAACCTTGGGTGACATGGTTTAGTGGAAGGTGTCTCTCCCCATGGCAAGGGGGGTTGGAACTTGATGATCTTAAGGTCCTTTCCAACCCTAACTATTCTATGATTCTAGGTGAGCATTTGGCATATTAAAGCTATAACTTGAACCCTTTTTGCTCAAAACCAGCTGGCTCTATTCACACCGCAAAGTAACCAGGATGAGAGGAAATGCTCTCAAGTTGTGCCAGGGGAGGTTTAGACTGGATATTAGGCAAAACTTATTCACCAGAAGTGTTGTGAAGCATTGGAACAGGCTGCCCAGGGAAGTGGCTGAGTTACCATCCCTGGAAGTATTTAAAAGACGTGTATGTGGCACTTAGGGACACTGTTTAGTGGTAGACTCGGTGATGCTTGGTTTACAGTTGGACTTGATAATTTTAAAGGACTTTTCCAACCTAAATGATTCTATGAAAAGGCAGTGAAAACACTCATTAGAGGGCTGTCTGTTAAAATAAGTGGCATTTCAATGGGCACTGTTACTTACATTGCAGCAAACTTTGGCTATTTGCTTCCAATTAAGAACAAAGTATTCCTTCACCAGTGATAAACTGCCTTAGAGATAACGATTATACCATCCAATGCTTCCAACAGTAGCCTTTGAAATGTCATTGCTATGCAACTTCATGTGAATGTATTAGGTAATTGCTGTTGATCCAGTGTGAATGGCCTATCTATTCCAAAAGCACACACAAAACTTTGCATAATTCACAAAGCCTGCATACTCTTTTCCCTTATTTTTCTTCCCAAAATATTTCACAGTTCACAGCCCTGATTCTCAAGAGAGACCTACAACTCATTCAAATAGAAACCTCGAAGCTAAAATCCATGACCCAACAGGACACTTGATATCACAAACTACATCAGGATACAGAATTCCCCTTCAGTGAAACTTCCTATATGCCTGGGAGTGAACTCTGGGTCCAACTCCTACGGAGAATGTGTTTCAAGGAGAGAACCAGTACACAACACAACCTTTCATGCCAGCCTCTGGCATTTACTTTAATGAAGTGACCCACTGCACTAAATTAAACCCATCAAGAAGAATTCCAAGCAGCTGCTTACCAAGGTGGCAAACCAAGCCAGGAGCTATTCAGAAACACTAACTCCTGTGCATAGCCTGAAAGATAGTACAAATTTAGCTGACACAACCTTCAACAATAAAGAAGAAATAAGGAAGAAAATTTGTTCCTGTGAATTAAGGAAGAAAACCTGTGGCTTTAAAGCATGCAGCCTAGTCTCTTTACTGTACATGTGTGTTTCTCTTGGTTACCTGGTGTGTTTTAGAGTCAAACTATCATGTAAAGGAAATTTAGGATTGTGTTTTTTTTATGATCCTGATACATTAGTCTGACCATTAAGAAATATTTAGGTTGTTAAAGATTTGGGGTTTTTTTAAGACACTGCAAATGACTGACTGCATGACTAGCACACAGCACAACACAGATTAGGAGCAAAAGGGTTAAATATTAGAAAGTGTTCAGGTACAGAGAGTAAGACAATAAACATTTTTAAATTGCAGTGATAAAAACAAATCTTTTATGATAAAAGCCAAAAGAAAATAAACGCACATGAAACTTCTCAGTTACTTGCAGCAAGTCTAAACACAAAAATTGCATTGTTCTCACTAAAAATTATTTTGCAGGTCCATTTAATTAAACAGTACAAACCCACGTGATCATTTTTAAACTGGTGTGCAACAGGTTTCTTGTGATTTAGCTTAAGTCAGTAAGAAAGCTACTTAAGGTAAATCAAT
Source organism: Amazona ochrocephala (assembly GCA_039720435.1). Classification (NCBI taxonomy): domain Eukaryota; kingdom Metazoa; phylum Chordata; class Aves; order Psittaciformes; family Psittacidae; genus Amazona; species Amazona ochrocephala. The sequence continues at coordinate 74,424,731 of CM077879.1, forward strand.
ATAAGCCTTTAGTAAAACAATTTAGGAGCAGCTATATGAGGGTCTGGATTGTAACTAAATCGATTTATTTAAATGTGGGTTCAATTGGACAGGTGCAGCTTTTGTATGTGGACATCACTGTCTCACATGACATCCTTCTCTCTAAGTTGGAGAGACATCAATTTGATAGGTGGACCACTCGGTGGATAAAGAACTGGCTGGATGGCCGCACACAAAGAGTAGTGCTCAATGGCTCAGTGTCCAGCTGGAGACCAGTAACGAGTGGTGTCCCCCAGGGATCGGTGTTGGGACCGCTCTTGTTCAACATCTTTGTGAGTGATATGGACAGTGGGATTGAGTGCGCCCTCAGCAAGTTTGCCGATGACACCAAGCTGTGTGGTTCGGTGGATACTTTGGAGGGAAGGAATGCCATCCAGAGGGACCTAGACACGCTTGTGAGGTGGGCTGATGCCAACCTGATGAAGTTTAATCATGCTAAGTGCAAGATCCTACACCTGGGTCGGAGCAATGCCAGGCACAGCTACAGCTTGGGCAGGGAGGAGATTGAGAGCAGCCCTGCAGAGAAGGACTTGCGGGTGTGGGTTGATGAAAAAATGAACATGAGCCGGCAGTGTGTGCTTGCAGCCCAGAAAGCCAACCGTATCCTGGGCTGCATCAAAAGGAGTGTGACCAGCAGGTCGAGGGAGGTGCTCCTGCCCCTTTACTCTGCTCTTGTGAGACCTCACTTGAAGTATTGTGTGCAGTTCTGGTGTCCTCAACATAAAAATGACATGGAACTGTTGGAACAAGTGCAGAGGAGGGCCACGAGGATATCAGGGGACTGGAGCACCTCCCGTATGAAGATAGGCTGAGCAAATTGGGGCTGTTCAGCCTGGAGAAGAGAAGGCTGCGTGGAGACCTCATAGCAGCCTTCCAATGCCTGAAGGGGGCCTATAGGGATGCTGGGGAGGGACTCTTCATGAGGGACTGTGGTGAGAGGACAAGGGGTAATGAGTTTAAACTTAAACAGGGGAAGTTTAGATTGGATATGAGGAAGAAATTCTTTACTGAGAGGGTGGTGAGGCCCTGGAATGGGTTGCCCAGGGAAGTTGTGAATGCTTCATCCCTGGCGGCGTTCAAGGTGGGGTTGGACATAGCCTTGGATGGCATGGTTTAGTGGGAGGTGTCCCTGCCCATGGCAGGGGGGTTGAAACTCGATGATCTTGAGGTCCTTTCCAACCCTAACTATTCTATTCTATGACATGGCCTAAAAGTGTGACATTGTCTTGTCTGCACTGACTCCATACCTACTTTTAATGTTTATTATATTATTAATCTTGTTAATGTTATGGCCTTCTTCAAAAAGGGTAAAATGCCAACCTTACTTATACGTACTATGATCTACATATTTATACATACTGTGATCTAATCCTTGCTCAAGAAACTATTACCTGTTAGTAATCTCTTAAACGCCTCAACCAAATCCCCAAATAAACTTTACTGATTAAGATGGCAACAAAACTGCTTAGTCCCCCAACCCACTAGCATAATGAGTAGCATATTGTTCAAAGAATGGATTTCTTCAAGGCTACAAGTAGAAAATAAACACCCTGACTCCTATTGGTAGGCCTACTGACAGTTTTGAATATCTCTATTCACGATGAGGTGCTCACTGGTGTCAATCAAGAGAGCAGAGGGGATTACAAACCAAAAGCTATTCACTCGTACAGAGAATTCCACCCATTGGATTCTGCAGGACACAGCATTAAAATTAGCATATAAATGTCATTATTTTAATATATAGTGGTACAACCAGAATGGTGATGGACCTCAGGTGGTCCAGGCAATTTTCTCCAAGAAATATGTAACAGGCTGCTTAATACATTTAATTACACTTTCTACGGGTGTTCAGCCCCCCCAAACCAGGGGAGAGTGTGTTATGACCTATCGACTAATTAATAGAAGCTTGATGTTCTTCTAGTGCCAAAGACTCTGGATTCTGGACCACAGACATAATTAACTCTAATTTTCCTTACTGTATTGTTCCCTAGCTGTCTGCTTCCCAACATGAAGGAGAATCACTCTTTTGTAATGCCACAAGATGTGAGATGCCACTCTAAGAATTAACTACTTCTGCAAAGCAAGCCTAGCTACTTACTGCATATCTGTCAAGGTTCCTGCCCTCAGAGCTCATGAATATGTAGCAGGTTTTATGATTTACACTGAAAGTAACACAAAGTAAGACTGACATGGAAACAGTCCTATGTTTTACTTTGTCTCTTTAAAAAGACAGACTTTGATCATGAAACTGTGACCTTTGGAAACCCCAGACCTTGGTTTCGTGGAACCATCTCTAACATACTTGAACCAACATGAACTGAAAGCTACCAGGCACATTTGCTTCAAATTAAATGATAATGTCTTGCCATACAAGCAGGTTTATTGAAAGATAACTGTTACATTTCCAGGTACGCCATCATTATCACCACATTATTGTATGCAACAGCACAGAATAATGCATAGGAATAAACATACTCCTAACGCTAGGTTAAATTCAGAGTGAAATACAAGGATATATTTCTACGAGGGCAGCCGAGGTTTTTTAAGAAAGCTGAAATGTTCCTTTCTTACTTCTTTAATAATAGATAACCATGGAGTCAGTTGCGCAGGCAGTTGGAGGAAAAAAAAAGATTATAACAATTAATCCATAGCTATGCTATATATTGTAAATTAACAAGTATTATCATATTTTAAAGACTATATTCTAAGTAGTAAACATTTATACAGTACTGTGAATGTATGCAATATATTACAAAAATCTAGACATGTTCCCTTGTCTGGATTGCTTATCAGCTACCAGTTATAAATATTCTAATCAGGCTTTCATACCTCTCATGTCAGTGTGGTACTGGAGTGCCTTTCTATTAGTGCATTAAAACAACATGACTAGCATTTTTCTCTCTTTCTGTCCCCAGGTGGAAAATTGCATGCATTTAAAAATAATTAATATTTTATTTTTTATCTATGATGTGCGTGCACTTTCACTAGCAAATGCAGGCAGAACAATATATATATAATGGTTTACTGTGTTGAATTTCAAGTATTAGACAAGACTGTTGTTTTAAAATAAGCGTATTTATATGCTGAACTGGTGGAGAACAATAGCTAGAAATGTCTTGAGAAATATGTTTTGCACCCTTAGCAGCAAATATTTTTCATTATCCACATTCCAGAGTAACCACTGATGAACACTTTGGATGGATTTTCAGGCATGCTTAGTATTGGTCTAACTTTGCTTCAACTGGAAGTTTTATCACGTAGTGTAAAAGGAGCAGAGCTGGGCCACTGCTTAGTGCATCTGCAAACTCCAGGCTCTGAAGACAGTGTGAGGATAAGCACACCAGAGAGCACAGGAGTCCCTGACTGGCTGCTCAGGGACCTAATTAATCTGCCCCAGTTCCCTTCCAATCTTATGTAGTTCTTTATTCTCCTCCATATGTATGAATTGCAAACTTTCTTCCTACTGCACCAACTGTAGTAGCCACTAAAAAAAAGTCCACTGTTTCTCATAGACAGTTACAGTTAACTTTACCACAGTAATCCTTATCACTTCCCAATTTACAATAGGATGGAAAACACAAAATTTCAAATACTCAAATATTACACTGAAATTGTCAGTATTAGAGAAAATTTGCATCACCTCCCACACAAGGTTACACCAGAGTGCAACATCTTTTAGTTACACAGAGAAATTCTGTCTGTATCATGCTGTGCTATTGTGTGTATTAAACTGAGTATTCATGCCACTACTTTTCCATTACAAGTCCTTTCTTCTCCCTTAATTTCCAAGACATAGCCTCCAGAGATTTCAAATCTCAATCAATTGTAGAATACATATTTTACTCAGGTGTAAAAGGAAAATGATGATACACCAAACAGCTTTTCCTACTAGGAACATGACATAAAGCGCATTTTACCAAAGATGGAATTTGGAATAAATCTGCACAACTTTTCTGACATTGCAAGGAAAGCATGGAAATGCATATCCAGTTATGAAAGATATAAAAGTGAGATCAGATGTCAAAAAGGTCCTTCTACCTATGCAGTATGCTCCTAGCATTTGCTCAGGAACCAGCTCCCAGGAACAGACTACACTAATGCAGAGGCCAGGGACACACCATTCTATCACACAGAAAAAAATTTCTACTCAGCTATCCTACCTAGATTTCAAAAAATAGTAAATAAAAAAATTATTTCCACTTATTTTTTTTTATGTAGAGATCCCTTTTTTCTCTTTCAAAAAAAAAAAAAAAAAAGAAAAAAGATAAAAAAGTGCTTTATAGAAAAATATCACAAACCCTGCAGCAGAAAGATGTGAAAAGCTCCATTAACATGAAAGAGGTTTCAAAGAGTGGTGTGAATTATGCAGCAGCCTGATGTTCAGAGTGCTTTACTGTTTCAGTTTACACATTCTCACAACCCCATCCCCAAAATCCAGCAGTTATTGCAAAATAATCCCTCTTGAAGCTAACTTCACCAATTTTTGTTTCTACAGTCTAAAATGACAAACTTTTGAACTGCATTTCTCCTTCACACACCAAGACCTCTTCACAGAATTATATTTTCCATTTTCGCTATCAAGATGTGTGTCACTATCATTCAAATAGTTCGATTGTTACCATACTATCATGCTTAGTATTTGCAGGGAACTTCTGAGACATAAGGTCATGTCCTGCCTCACCTCTTCCCATACCACGCTGTGCTCCACACCATCTTTCCAAACATCCTTGTGATTCTTCCACTGGCCAATAGATAGCATATGGAGTCACTATGAAGTTATTTTCATGCTGTCTGGCCTGCTGACTGCAACCAGAATACATAACAGCTGAGACTGTCCTGCCTTTCTCTCTGAGCACAAACATTTTGCTTTCTCTCTTCTGCCTTGGGTTTTTATAAAACTTGCAACATCAAGATTCCTATCTTCCTTCAAATTCAGATGAAGCTGAACAGCTGGTTCAAAAGCTACTGGGGAGGGATTAGCAGATAAGCAGACAGCTTTCACCCCAGCCCCCCCAAAAAAGAATTGAAATCGGGACTGTTCAAAGATCACTGGCAAGTAAAGGCAGCAATCGTGTAGCACCTTTCTAGCAGACAAAAGCAGAAGAATTTCACTGTTATTCTTAATGAAGGCAGAATTTCATCAGAGTAATGCAAGTATATTCAGAATTACGTCTGTTTCAAAGACGAAAATCACCCAGTCCTGTCATTTTCCCAATATGTAATATTGCAAATACGTAAGTGCAGAGAACTAGGACAGCACAGTCTTCAGTGTTGAACTATTATCTTTTCAAACCAGCTATACTTGCGAGTTTTAAATTCAGTTCGGACATCTATTCTTGGTTACAAAGTAATCAAGAAATAAAAGGGCATATCCAAACACAGTATCATGTTTCATGTCTTATCTCAGAAATGGATTTCAGTCTAAACATGTCCTGTTTATGCATTCAACTAAGCCAGCAAGCAGCAGATAAAAAAAAACACATACTTCATATCAAGATTAGGTTCAGAGCAACAGTGGGAATCAGGTGGTTATCAGGGCTGACCTAGGACACGGCAACAGCCAAGCTCAGCTGGGGTGTTTCTGAAAATCTCTCTCCTGTGCCTAAAGGTAAATCACTGTGGCTCAGGGGCACCAAGGTATTTACATATGTAAACGCTGTTCACCCAAGAAAGCTTGAGAGATAAACACTGCTTGAATAAAAATACACCCTAAATGTCTTTGTTGAGCCAGCTTTTAAAACTCTAGTGCCTCCCTAAAAAGTAGAAAATATTATTTGCTTGTCATGTAGAGGTTTTGAGAAGAAATATAAACTAGAAAAAAAAAAACCTATATATGCAAGCACAATCATATATTGGCAAAATCCTCAACCAGTATGAAGAAAAGTAACTCCTCAAGAGCATGTTTTAGATTGCTTGTAAGGTACAAATAAACATCACTGGAACTGATCAAAGGACTGAATTAAAAAAAGGATATTTTTAACTGACCTTAGGTAAATTTGAACCTGACTAATCCTCACTGTTGGCCAGTTAACTATGTGTATGCCTCTAGTCCTGCTGCTCTAACATGGGTGTACAGATCAGCTTTGTCCAAAATACGCATCACAATTCCCAGCTGGAGGCTTACAACCAGTACTCTGAAAGAGTGTGCTCATCTCACTGGGCTGAACTGCCTGGCTGAACTGAACTGCCTGTAAAGTCTTGCTAATCGTCTTATATTTGACAGTTTACTGTCAAAGACTGCTGTAGAAAAAAAAGAATAAATCTTGCAGAATCTGTAGTGTATATTATTTTACATAAACCTATAAATCTAATGAAAATAAAATGACCCAATATGTTTATCTTCTTAATTACTTAAATATTATTTTGTTTCATATTTTGACCATAATTACAAGACAAATCTATGCAAATACTTCAACAGTATAACATGAGTATATTAAATGGACATTTGGTTAAAGATATGCTTTAATTCCAAAGTTACATTAAATCTGGTGGCAAACTGAAATGATATTCTAGAAGCTAAATGATAATACAAACATCTGAAGACAGTACATTTGATTGTACTTCAGAGAAAACATTTAATATGAGATTTTAGGTTTTTAAATTGTATTCACTAAACCAATAAACCCAGGACAGTAGAAATAACAAGGAAAAAAAAAAAAAAAGATTTGGTGATGAGTTTAGTGTCCAAATAACTATAATACTCAAAATATTTTTGAGTCTAAATATGAATACAAAGATACATTAGAAATTAAAAAAACCATATTAATGAGTTTCGTGGACTCATTCAATAAACAGTTCCTTTTATACTTCTAAACATAGTACATAATTTAGAACATGTTTGGACTGTAATGCTTCTGTTTTAAAAGATAAAGCAGATTTTTCCACCCCACCTCAATTCATTAGTGTATTTTTTTGAATTAGATTTTAGAAGCTAGAATGATTAAAACCATATGTAGAGCAGAAATACCTCATTTTTTATGTTATATTATTTCTTCAGCATTATTATAAGCTCAGCCTGCCTGATGTGAGCCTAATTTTCTACTCAATCTTAGACTGAGCCCCACTGGGAAAGTGAGATATTGTGATTATTAAGAAAAGCAGAGAAAGAAGAGATTAAAGACTCCCTGCTAATGAGTGAAAGAAAAAAGAAGATGTGGCAATCTACAGTGTAGTATCTCTAAATTGAACTGCCAAACAATAAACAAAAATAGGAAATAAACAATTCTTCATTACAGGGAGAGACATTTTCAGATATTCATAGATAATGAGTGCAGAATGAACAAAACTGATAAAATGAGAAAATATCAGAACAGTCATGTACAAATTGCAATTCATAATGCTTGACTACTTCCCTTGCAGCCTTTGATAGACAAATGCAATACAGACACCCAGTATATTCATTAAATATTTGAAAAAATAGATAAATAATGAAGGTCCAGTATGACACTACTAGCTTTATTAATATCTAATTATCTTAGCTGATAAAAATAAGGAGCAGAACTCAGCTTCACTGAAAAAGACTGCAGTCTTGCTGTGGGGTGGTACCCAACAACAAAAATATTGAACTGATCAAAAAGCTCAGCAATTATACAGACAAAATACTCAGAATACTATACAGTTCTCCAAAGGTGTTTGATGTACTTGTTGCGGTTTTAAACTCCAGAAGCTCTCACTTACAAGCTCTATACTCCCAGAATCCTAATTCCAAATACAATGGAAAAAACATTATTATTGCAAAGAAAAAGGTATTTGAAGGTTAACTACAATGCAAATTCTTTTAAGATTGATACTACAGCATCAGGTAAAATATTTCTGTTTTCAATATTGCGAAACAGAGACCATCTTCTCATTGGGAGAACTCAACACGCTTTACAAAGGAGGAAAGTTTTTAGATGAGGGAGAAAAAATCAAATGGAATGCCTAAAATTACCCAGTATGTTAATTCCATAGAGGAACTACTAGGAGATCTTTATTAATATATTATTTCAAATTTATAAAATGAGTATTTGTAAATTATGAAGAAGAATTTGATGCTACTTGACAGAATTACCACAAACACTGGTGGAACTGTAGACCTACCTACATCTGGTTGATGACTGCAGAATACTCTTAAAATACTTTTGAGAATGTGGAAAAGAAAAAGCATCTTGACTTTGCCTCACACAAATATAGAATTTTCTGTGTTCAAGGTGGACTAAGAAAAAAAAAGCAACAAAACAAAACAAAAAACAAAACAAACAAAAAAAAAAAAAAAAAAAAAAAAAAGAAAAGAAAAACCACAACAAATTCTTTTCTGTGCAAACTGAAGCTAAGATACAGTGGCACATTCGGCTCAAGTAAAAGGAGAGGGCAAGTGTCTCTTATGGTAGTCTTGAAATTTGTTCCAACTATCGATTAAGTGGCACATTTAAACATGCAAAACTTGATTCATCACTAGAATAGAAACAAGAATATCCATGTTTAATACTAACACCAGATTGTAAGAGGAAAGGAAACCTTTGTGGTCACCTACAATTATTACTATTTAAAAAAAAATGGAACCTACAAACACTTATGGAGACAAAAATAGAAGTTCTACTCCCACTCAGTGTTCCTGTTTAAGCTTGTAAGGACTATACAAGTCTCATTATCAACTGTATGTTAGAAGTCAATCTTTTACCATCATACTTTGTGAAGCCTGTTGTGCTATAAGCACTCGCCATATCTTTGTTCCCTATTCAAATGTGCTTTTCTCGCACCCTGTTTACAAACAATGTGCTCTCAGTATCACTGACCTAAACTCTTTATGTTCAGATCTCACAGTCTTTGTATCATCCACACGTTGTGTGAGCAACAATGGTGTTTATTCCAGACCATTGACAACACTGTGTGGCCATCCCTGATCAAGACTATGAGACCTATGCCTTCTTGATGACTGCTCATCACTCATTTAGCCACTTTTCATTCATGTGGCATGTACTGGGATGACTTTGCATTGTTCCAGCTGCTTAATCAGAATTCTTTACCCTCGCAAGTCCCCCTTTGCCATAAAAAGCCTTCGGACATCAATAGCTCTCTTATATCTATCAACCCAAACTATAATCTCCTCAAATGAGTGTCATATCAGCTTTACAATATCTGTGTTCCACAAGTCTAACAATTATTATTACCCTTATTTCATTCTTTATAATTGAGTCCTCTATCAGCCATGCCATTATTTTGCCTAAGATGTACGTCAGTCTGACAAGCCTATAATTACCACCGTAACCTCTTTCACCCTTTCAAAATATTGGCTCAACAATAGATTTCTTCTAATCTTCTGGAATTTTCCAGTTCCAGTTTTATTGAAAAGTAATGGCAATGGTCCACTGAGCTCCTCAGACAGTTTTTCTGTAATATTTGGGCACCTACTATAAAGAAATGCCGATTTTAAAAGGTCCAAGGTTAGCAGCCTTTTTTATCCTCATATAATTGCTGAAACAAGGTATTTCAGCTTCAGCATCATCATCTTCCTGAAACAGGAAGAGCATTCTGGATCACCACTAACTTTGACTTTTGCACAGAAGCCTGTAACAAGCACTGCTTGGGAAAGGCAGCAAGTGAGACAATAAGGGAGCAGTAGATGGGAATCCTACTCAGGGAATGGCAAGGGTTGAAAGGGAAGAATATCAAACACTGAGAACCCAGAAAAAGCGAAGAAGTTTGTTTCCCAGGATGAAGACTGCTAAGGATCTCTAGGGATTTGAAGAGACAGCAGCAATTTGGCACTTAAGGACAACAGCCTGCTTAAAATGAATCCTTGCTGTCCTGGGTTCAGCAGTAGCAGTCATTTTTCTCATTTTTAGTAGCTGGTGCAGTGTTGTGGTTTTGACTTTTGGCCTGGGAACAACGCTGGTAACATCAATGTTTTTACTTGCTGCTCAGTGATGTTTACTCTGACCAAGGACTTTCCGAGTCTCATGCTCTGCCAGGGAGGAGGGGAAGCTGGGAGGAAGCAGAGACAGGACACCTGACCCAAAGTGACCAAAGAGGTATTCCATACCACAGCACATCATTCCCAGTACATAAACTGGGGGCAGTTACTCGGAAGGGCTAGATAACTACTCGGGTCAGGCTGGGTATCAGTTGGCGGGTGGTGAGCGGTTGTATTCCCTTCTCTTTTTATTTTCCTTATCATTATTCTTATTGGTGGTAGCAGCAGTGGTTCCTGTTATACCTTAGCTGCTGGACAGTTCTTATCTCAACCTGTGGGAGTTACATTCTTTCAGTTCTCCTCCTCATCCCTGGGGAGTGAGTGGGAGCTGCGTGGCTGAGTTTACGACTGAGCTTAAACCATGACAGTTTCTTTTGGCACCCAACATGGGGCATGAAGGTTTGAGATAACGACAGATCTGACTGGAGTATGCCTAATCATATTTGTGATAAGCATTCATTGTTTCGGATTAATAGTCACTTGTCACAAATCTGATTTATTGGCTCTCAAAGTTGTTGCTCCTGATCTCACAGTTTCGGCATGTCACACCTTACTTACAGACGGTATTTGCTGTGTTAGTGTTTATAGGCTGGGGGCCTTGGGCTAAGGTTTTTGTTTCATTGTACTTTACGGTAATGACTTGTACAATAGACTTATTGATCATGAAACTGATCTGGCTTGCGTTCCCAGTGTGGTCACCACCTCTATACTTTGGGAGGTATATAATAGAAGTGTATAGCAATTGCACATTTTTTTTCCTCTCCTCAGGTGGTCAGCCTCTGAGGGAGGACACCATTGTCCAGGATATTCACGAGTGTGAAATGTGCTGCAATTAAGCAAGCCAAGCAGTTAAAGCCTCTTTGGTATGGAGCATGATGGCTGAAGTACAAATATGGGGAGGCCTGGCAGATTGACTACATCACACTCTCTCTCCTGCTCTGAAAGTCTGTTACAAGAGATTGAGCCCGACATCATGGGCCAAATGAACACAGCAGCTTTATAGGGATTGGTCCATGCACTAAAGAATGATCTGTGTGTGTGTGTGTGTGTGTGTGTGCGTGTGTGTGTGTGTGTATGTATATATATGAGATACGAGTGACGGTATGTTGAAAAATGTGGGATCTGAGCATGATGTGAATGGTATGGAATAAGGGGTGGATACTGTTCTGGGTTCAGCAGTAGCAGTCATTTTTCTCCTTCTTAGTAGCTAGTGCAGTGCTGTGTTTTTGACTTTCAGCTGGGGAACAGCACCGATAACACCGATGTTTTCAGTTGCTGCTCAGTAATGTTCACTCTGACCAAGGACTTCCTGAGCCTCATGCTCTGCCAGGGAGGAGGGGAAGCTGGGAGGAAGCAGAGATCAGTCGGTGGGTGGTGAGCAGTTGTATTCTCTTCCCTTGTTATTTCCCATATCATTACTATTATTGGTGGTAGCAGAAGTGGTTTGTGTTCTACTTTAGCTACTGGACAGTTGTATCTCAACCTGTGAGAGTTGCTTTCTTTTGATCCTCCTCCCCATCCCTCTGGAAGCTGAGGGGAGGAAGGGGAGGGAGTGAGCAAGGGCTGCGTGGCTGAGTTGCCAACTGGGCTTAAACCACGACACTCTCCAATCCAAAACCTTTATCTGAGCAATTTATTTCCCCTTCTTTAATTATTTACCACCTTACAACTCCTCTGCTGCTGCTAACTTCTATCCACTTTGGCTTAATCAACAATTTCCCTGGTAGCGCACTCTGCTGTGCTTCCTACATCCACCCAGATCACATCACTGAATACCACTGAGCTAGAAACTAGTTATCTTCGCTAAAAAGGGGGACAGGTTAGCACAGATTTGAGAAAATTAGCTGGTTAAGTATGTAGCAGTAATGTTGATTGACTACCTCTGTTTTTCCTGCAATATCACACATAATTTCAGCCTTTTCCACAAGCTAACACCATCACTGGGACTTTTTTTCTCCTTAAAAATTTTTTTCAATTAATTCCAATGGCCATAGTTTCCTCCTTGTGTCCTTCTGCTTCTTTTACAAGTATCTTCAATTCCTAAGTTCTCATTTTTATTCATTTATTCATTGCTATGAACTTCTTTTTCTTTTCTTTTTTTCTTTTCTTTTCTTTTCTTTTCTTTTCTTTTCTTTTCTTTTCTTTTCTTTTCTTTTCTTTTCTTTTCTTTTCTTTTCTTTTCTTTTCTTTTCTTTTCTTTTCTTTTCTTTTTTCTTTTCTTTTTTTGCATTTGTTTCATTATATATCGCAGCTGCTTTCTCTTTCCCTGTAAGCAACACTTGTTTTTAACTGTTGGAAAATTTCATCAGAAAATACTAATGAACTGACCCTGAAACATCTCACTCAAGACACCCTTAGTTTGATAAAGTTTTAGCCAAAACTAGCATGGAACTCAGATGGGATGCCTTGGGGCTGGTCACAGGCCCTAGCGTAATGGCAAAACCCTGAAGTTTCTAGTTACCAAACCAGAAAAATAAAGACAAGACAAAAAAAAGGAGAGAAAAATAAAATAAAAAAAAAAAAAAGCCCAACACCCCACTTTCCATTCTCAGTGCTCAAAGACAAAGGAATGTGCCTCTCAAACTATTTCAAAACAGAGGCAACTGAACAAGGACTGTAAAAATACAAAATCACAGAACAAGTAGTCTAGATCATGCTGTATGCTTTCCTACAGTAACGGTGCTTGCTCAGGTACACGTCTCACTCAATTCCAGCATTTTGTGTTTTGCAAGTTGCACATCTAGCTCATGGAATGTCTCAGGAAGTGATGAGTGTCTCTCTGGGTGAGAGTGACTGACAGGTGCTGTGCAGGCACGTGTGTAATGAATGTCACAGACAACACAGAGGCCTCCTCAGAGAATGCCACTGGGAGAGACAGCTTGTCTTCTGGCAGTTTGTAAATAGAAATCCAGTGGGAGTTACACGGATTTGAGTTACCAGTCACTTTTTTCCTGCCTGCTCTCTATGGGAATCAGGAGAATAAACAAGTACTTTCCATCATGGCACTTCCCACCCACAGTGGAAGACAGTGTCTGTTCAGAATAGACATAATCTCTGTTTTGTTTTATCAACATCCCAATTGTGGTGTTCCAACTGCAGTTACAGCCAAATAGTTATCACATACTTAGATTTCCGCAAAATGTGTTTTTATGGTGGGCCTATTCTCCCCTCTTTCAAATGGAGCACATGCGTAAATGGTGGGTAGGATCCTGAAAGCAAAGCCCTTTAGAGAAGCAGTAACAGGGGCATGACTTCTACTGTATTTTTACTTAGTGACACTGAGACACCGAGCAGATCGAGCTCACAAAAGCTCACACATCAATGCAGACAGCATGCTTTCAATGTAAACTGTTCCTAGTGCAGAAGAGTGCCCTGAGGATGATCAGGGGACTGGAGCACCTCTCGTATGAAGATAGGCTGAGAAAATTGGGGCTGTTCAGCCTGGAGAAGAGAAGGCTGCATGGAGACCTCAGAGCAGCCTTCCAATATCTGAAGGGGGCCTATAGGGATGCTGGGGAGGGACTCTTCATTAGGGACTGTGGTGAGAGGACAAGGGGTAATGGGTTCAAACTTAAACAGGGGCAGTTTAGATTGGATATGAGGAAGAAATTCTTTCCTGTGAGGGTGGTGAGGCCCTGGAATGGGTTGCCCAGGGAAGTTGTGAATGCTTCATCCCTGGCAGCGTTCAAGGTGGGGTTGGACATAGCCTTGGATGGCATGGTTTAGTGGGAAGTGTCCCTGCCCATGGCAGGGGGGCTGGAACTAGATGATCTTAAAGTCCTTTCCAACCCTAACTATTCTATGATTCTATGATAATGAACCCTACTGTATATTTGTCATGATTTTTTTTTCTTTTTTGGGGGGGTTTTGGGGTTGGGGTTTTTTGTTCCTCTTATTCCCCATAGAACATAAGAGCAAATATGAGCAGATGAGCAGCAGTACCCAGAGTTTTATTCAGTGAAACATGGATACCAGGAAAGCCTTGAACGCAAATGTAGTTGTTGTCTTTCAGTCTGCATCTCCCTAAGTCAGCTGACAGGCTTGAGAAGCGTATTCTCAAAGGCTACATTCAGGAACTGGCGCCTGACAGAACAGAACATCCGCCTTCAGAAAAACTTCTGCGCCTGTGAACGGCTAAAAGACAAAGAGCCAGCAGGTGGCACTCAAAAACACGTCCTGGTGCCTGGATGAGAGCGTGATCTTGTACACTGCACACGACAGTTCTTTTTCAGCAGTATCTAGTCTAAATAACCGGACAGAACAAACATATAAGGAAAATAAATTCCCGTTGAGCAGGGAGCCTGATTTTAAACCAAATATCACAGAAACTTCTACGAACTCTTAGTCCCAGGTGAAACACTGTCAATGACATCTGAAAAGTCACATTCACGCAACCTGACCAGGAAAATTCACATTCTCTCTGTTCCATTTTCTTCTTCTCTTCCCACTAGTGTGACTTGCCTCTGCAAAGGAGATTTCTATGTGTGATTACATTTCTCAAGTCTCAAGAGGGAACAAATTGTGTCAGTCTTCTGTGGCAGGAACCTGCTGGTACAGGCTTGGGATCTTTTCCCACTGCCTTTGGAGTACCTATTCACTGATGGTGATGATTAGTTTTGTAATATTTTTGTTGCTTCCACCTGCCCTCCGTCTTTCTTTCAACATGTAGCCATTTGCTCAAATTAGCATGTGTCCAAGCTCAAAACAAAAGTTATTATCTTGCACTGGTAGAAATTTATCACTGCTTTATTAATGATTAAATCAAGGTTGCTTCAGTTTGTGAAAAGGTGTCACTAATGGTCACCGGCCTCCTCTGTCAATAAATAATAAGAAGTCAGCGCTGCCTGTCATTCCATGAAAAACACTGAATCCTGTCTGCCACTTCAAGCACAGCTCATTATTTATTCTCTTTCTTTTACACAGCCCACTATCAAAACAGACTTCCTTTCATATTTCACAGTTTTTAAAAGTTTAAAACTTGACATTTACAGGTTGGGGATTTTTCCTCCCCTAATTAGACTACCTAAAAAAAAAAAAAAAAGCCCAAAAAACCCCAACAAAAACCTAAAAGCAATTTGTAAAGTTGGATCATATTGTTCAAATTTTTGTTCCTACATTTTTACAGTTCCCTCTCAAGACTATCTCCTAAAATTTACAGAGGACCCTATATATGGGTCATTAAGAACTCCTAATAATCTTTCTAAAAGACTAGCCATATGACTGATTGGATGAATTCCTAGATCAAGAAGATCTGAACTGGCAAGGAGATCTAAAGCGGCAAGACAGACAATAATTTCAGAGAAGCCACAAGTGTAAAGCAAAAAATGCTTACAAGCTCCCCCCACCTGCCTTTTTTTTAAGGAGCATTATTGTTCATCCGCTATTAGGGCATACTCAGCACAAAATCACAAAACAGCATATCCCTTCCCACTACCAAGAAATCAAATCAGAGCAAACCTCTTCATTCAGATCTATACAGTAGTTTGTGAGATAAAACTATAAGCTCAGAAGTACTTCAGGACATAATAAAAAATCACACAGTGCTTCAAGATCCTTCGTACTCCTACCACAGAGTCAGTATTGTTAAAATGTGTCCTGATAAGAGGTGGAAAAGATACATGCTCAGATTTAATTTTTTAGGTAATACAAACCTGTATTTTGTTGCTTCTAAACAGCCAGGAGGGGTATTTCTGAGGTACTTTTTCTTTTCCTCTAGGCCAGCAGGATAAATATAGCATACATTGCCAAAATGGTTCTATTCTGTTGCTTTTATTGAAATAATTACGTTGTGTTTATATGCAGGTAGGCGTAGGGGATTTTATTTTATTTTCTTTTATGTTTTATTATTTGTTCCAATACAAAACTCAAAATGAATAAGTATAGAATCATAGAATCATAGAATAGTAAGGGTTGGAAAGGACCTTAAGATCATCGAGTTCCAACCCCCCCGCCATGGGCAGGGACACTTCCCACTAAACCATGCCATCCAAGGCTATGTCCAACCCCACCTTGAACGCCTCCAGGGATGAAGCATTCACAACCTCCCTGGGCAACCCATTCCAGGGCCTCACCACCCTCACAGGAAAGAATTTCTTCCTCAGATCCAATCTAAACCTCCCCTGTTTAAGTTTAAACCCATTACCCCTTGTCCTCTCACCACAGTCCCTAATGAAGAGTCCCTCCCCAGCATCCCTATAGGCCCCCTTCAGGCATTGGAAGGCTGCTATGAGGTCTCCACGCAGCCTTCTCTTCTCCAGGCTGAACAGCCCCAATTTTCTCAGCCTATCTTCATACGAGAGGTGCTCCAGTCCCCTGATCATCCTCGTGGCCCTCCTCTGCACTTGTTCTAACAGTTCCATGTCCTTTTTATGTTGAGGACACCAGAACTGCACACAATACTCCAAGTGAGGTCTCACGAGAGCAGAGTAAAGGGGCAGGAGCACCTCCCTCGACCTGCTGGTCACACTCCTTTTGATGCAGCCCAGAATACGGTTGGCCTTCTGGGCTGCAAGCGCACACTGCCGGCTCATGTTCATTTTTTCATCAACCCACACCCGCAAGTCCTTCTCTGCAGGGCTGCTCTCAATCTCCTCCCCTCCCAATCTGTAGCTGTGCCTGGCATTGCTCCGACCCAGGTGGAGGACTTTGCATTTAGCATGGTTAAACTTCATTAGGTTGGCATCAGCCCACCTCACAAGCGTGTCAAGGTCCCTCTGGATGGCATTCCTTCCCTCCAAAGTATCAACCGAACCACACAGCTTGGTGTCATTGGCAAACTTGCTGAGGGCACACTCAATCCCACTGTCCATGTCACCCACAAAGATGTTGAACAAGACCGGTCCCAACACCGATCCCTGGGGGACACCACTCGTTACTGGTCTCCAGCTGGACACTGAGCCACTGAGCACTACTCTTTGCGTGCGGCCATCCAGCCAGTTCTTTATCCACCGAGTGGTCCACCTATCAAATTGATGTCTCTCCAACTTAGAGAGAAGGATGTCATGGGAGACAGTGTCAAAGGCTTTACACAAGTCCAGGTAGATGACATCAACCGCTCTGCCCCTGTCCATCAATTCCGTAGCCCCTTCATAGAAGGTCACCAGATTGGTCAGGCAGGATTTCCCCTTAGTGAAGCCATGCTGGCTGTCACCAAGCACCTTGTTGGTTTTCATGTGCCTTAGCATGCCTTCCAGGAGAATCCGCTCCAAGATTTTGCCAGACACAGAGGTGAGACTGACTGGTCTGTAATTCCCTGGCTCATCCATTTTTCCCTTCTTAAAAATGGGGGTTATCTTTCCCTTTTTCCAGTCATCGGGAACTTCACCTGACTGCCATGATTTTTCAAATATGATGGACAGTGGCTTAGCAACTTCATTTGCCAGCTCCTTCAGGACCCGTGGATGGATTTCATCAGGTCCCATTGACTTGTATACATTCAGGTTCCTAAGGTGGTCCCGAACAAGATCCTCCTCCACAGTGGGCCCAGGGTCCCCACCCTCACCGTCCCCGCGTCTGCCTTCCAAGACTTGGGTGGTGTGGTCAGAGCATTTGCTGGTAAAGACTGAGGCAAAGAAGTCATTAAGAACCTTAGCCTTCTCCAAATCCAGGGTAGCCAGTTCTCCCGATAGCTTCTGGAGATGGCCCACGGTGTCCCTAACCTGTCTTTTATTGGCAATGTACCTATAAAATCCCTTCCTGTTATCCTTAACATCCCTAGCCAAGTTTAATTCTAACTGGGCCTTAGCTTTCCTAACCTGGTCCCTAGCTTCCCGGACAACATCCCTGTATTCTCCCCAGTCCGCCTGACCTTGCTTCCACCTTTTATAAGCCTCTTTTTTCTTTCGAATTTTGCTCAGCAGCTCCTTATCCATCCAAGGAGGTCTCCTGGCCCTCCTGCTGAACTTCCTTCTGGTTGGGATGCATCGCTCCTGAGCTTGCAGCAGGTGATCCTTGAATATCAACCAACAGTCTTGGGCCCCCCTGCCCTCTAGGGCTGTATCCCATGGAACCTTACTGAGCAGATTCCTGAAGAGGCCAAAGTCTGCTCTCTTGAAGTCCAGGGCAGTGAGCTTGCTGCACGCTCTTCTCACTGTCCTGAGGATCTCAAACTCAACCATCTCATGATCGCTGCAATCAAGGCTGCCCTGGAGCGTTACATTCCCAACCAGCCCTTCCCTGTTGGTGAGGACGAGGTCAAGCATGGCACCTCTCCTTGTCGGCTCCTGTATTACTTGCAGAAGGAAGTTGTCTTCCACACAATCGAGGAACTTCCTGGATTGCTTGTGCCGGGCCATACCATCCCTCCAACAGATATCAGGGTGGTTGAAGTCTCCCATGAGAACAAGGGCCTGCAAGCGTGAGGCTGCTCCTATCTGCCTATGGAGCGCTTCGTCCAGCAAGTCCCCTTGGTCAGGCGGTCTGTAACAGATCCCCACAGTAATGTCACCCATCACTGTTTTCCCTTTAACCCTGACCCACAAACTCTCTGTCGACTGCTCACCTGTCCCCAGACAGAGTTCCATACTCTCTAGCCTATCCCTAACATAAATAGCAACTCCCCCTCCCCGTCTGCCGGGCCTGTCTTTCCTAAAGAGCCGGTAACCTTCCATTCCAACACACCAGTCATAGGAGCCATCCCACCATGTTTCCATGATGCCTATGATATCATACCCCTGTAGATGTGCACACATCTCTAATTCCTCTTGTTTGTTCCCCAGGCTATGGGCATTTGTGTAGAGGCATTTGAGCCGAGATCCAATTGAAGCCGGCTCATTGGCTGGAGCAGCTGGAATATCCCTACATTGCTCCAAATGTTTACTATAGGTGCTACTAACCGACTGGGTGTGTTGGGATGGAATGCTGCCCCCCTCCCCCAACACATCTAGTTTAAAGCATCCTTGACCAGCCTGGCAAGCCTCCTACCAAATCCACTCTTCCCCTTCTTTGTCAGACCAGCTCCACCAGCCCCCAGTAGACCTGGCCTACTATATTGAGTCCCATGGTCAAGGTACCCAAACCCCTGACTATAGCACCACCCTTCTAACCATTTATTAACCTGCCCAATCCTCCTAGCCTTTTCAAGGTCCTGCCCTGTATCCTGGAGAATTGACGAAAAGACAATCTGAGCTCCAGAACCCCTAACCACCTCTCCCAGAACCCTGTAGTCCTTCTTTATAGTCTCCGGGCTACTGCTATCTATATCAGTAGCACCCACATGTATTACCAGGAGTGGGTAATAGTCAGTGGGACCGACTAGAGCAGGCAGCTTCTCGGCCACATCCCTGATCCGAGCCCCTGGTAGGCAACACACCTCCCTTGAGGCTGGGTCAGGCCGGCAGATGGGTGCCTCTGTGCCTTTCAGATTAGAGTCCCCGACTACTACGGCCCGCCGCTTTTTCCTGGCAGCACCAGTAGTGACCTTCTTTACCAGTGCACCAGCTGGTTGCGCCTGGTGGGAGCGCTGTTGCTCATCAGCCCCCTGCAGGACAGCAAAGTGGTTCTGGGTGGGGACAACAGACATAGGAGGAAGCCCCTTGCTTTTAATTGCCCTCTTCCTCCTTTTTTTGTTGTTTTTTTCTGTTACCTTTTCCCAGCTTCCTGGGTTAGCAGCCTCCTTTCCTGGGTTAGCAGCCTCCTTTCCTGCAGGGGCAACAGTAGACGCTCGAGGCCCCGGAACAGTTTGGTCCTGGAGCAAGCAGTGCTGCTCCCTCTCAGCTTCCCTGACACCTTTCATCCTGGTAACAGCTTCCTGCAGTTCAGCCACCTGCTGCAGGAGGACCTCCACCAGGGAACGCAGAGTGTAGCCCCGCCCATTGCTCACCCTTCCCTTAGGATACCCTGAGCTCTGCACTACAGCCTCCCTTCCCGTCGGCTCCGTCTGGGTGCCTACGCTGGCCACCACCGGCGCAGCCAGAGCAGAGCTCCCAGACCGAGCCTTGCCCGTACGGCGAGTGTTCACCATCCCGCTCACCACCCTGCTCGCCTGCCCGCGCGAACTGCCGCGCAAACTGCTTCGAGCCCGCCCTGTTTGCCCGCCCTGTTCGCCGCGCTCTGGGTCGCTCGCGCTCCCTGGGGCAGGTTTTTAACCAGTCAGCTCTGCCGCCGGTCCTCCTGACGCCGCCCCCTCTGAGTCAGCCTCTCGCCTCCGCGGAGCTGCAGGCTCCTGGGCAGGCCTTGTCGAGGACTTGAAGCTCCCTCGGGCAAGTTGCTGCTCCGAGGTGAAGCTCGTAGTCGCCGAGCCTCCCCCCCCTGGATCAGGCGCTGCAGGCCTCCCCTCGCGAGACAGTCACCTCAGCAATGGGCCGGAAAGGGAATTCTAATTAAGGAGTTTGTTAGCTGGCTTTACAAAGTGTAGACTATTTTTGGGTAAGTCAGACCCAAATTTTACAGTCCTGATTAAATTACTCTCAACCGTGAGGAGATCATTTTCTTCATCACTGAGTCAGAGTTCTGGCATAACAGTCAGATTTCAAAGGCAACACTCAGAAATTGTCAGCCTGCATGGAATTCTTACAGATTTCAGCCTTTCTGTTTCACAAGTTTCAATTTAAAGACTATTAGTGCCCCAATTACTCTGCTGCACTTGTCTCGCATAGAAATTTCATGAAGTTAAAAGTGAAAAGAGTAAGAGATTAAAATATTTATTTTTATTAAAAAAGAGAACAAAGCAACCTTTGTACTTTTCTTTCCTGTTTTCCATAAATTTAAGGCAGCAGATCCTTTCATGAGGAAACCATTCATGTTACTGTTAGATTGCATACTTTGCTTAAAGGTATAAGCTAAATATCAAGTACAAGTGAATTGTGTTTTAAATATTATAGAATCATAAAATCATAGAATAGTTAGGGTTGGAAAGGACCTCAAGATCATCTAGTTCCAACCCCCCTGCCATGGGCAGGGACACTTCCCACTAAACCATGCCATCCAAGGCTATGTCCAACCCCACCTTGAACGCCTCCAGGGATGAAGCATTCACAACTTCCCTGGGCAACCCATTCCAGTGCCTCACCACCCTCACAGGAAAGAATTTCTTCCTCATATCCAATCTAAACTGCCCCTGTTTAAGTTTGACCCCTTGTCCTCTCACCACAGTCCCTAATGAAGAGTCCCTCCCCAGCATCCCTATAGGCCCCCTTCAGGTACTGGAAGGCTGCTCTGAGGTCTCCATGCAGCCTTCTCTTCTCCAGGCTGAACAGCCCCAACTTTCTCAGCCTATCTTCATACGGGAGGTGCTCCAGTCCCCTGGTCATCCTCGTGGCCCTCCTCTGGACTTGTTCCAACAGTTCCATGTCCTTTTTATGTTGAGGACACCAGAACTGCACACAATACTCCAAGTGAGGTCTCATGAGAGCATTAATTAGAAATTACATACCTACTGTACAGAGGATGGCAGGAAGGGCTCTACATCAGTCTGGCTGTTCAAATTCATTCTGGCTGACTTAATTACACAGCTTTTTTTTTTTTTTTTTTTATTTTTGCAACTGAATGGTTAATCTTCAAAAATTCTGGCTCCTTCTTTACCCTGATGACAATTTCTACTTATAGCTGAAGTATCACTGTTTTTGTGATAACTGTCTTGACTTCAGAAGTAGAAAAACAGCATAATGAAAACCTTAGCACAGTAAATTTCATTAGAAGGTTTAGATGCATAATGAGGAAGATTTTTTTTTTCTCAATTGGAAATGGTGACAAATGCACAATATATAGGCTTATGGAATTCCAGAATAGAAAGTATTTTAAAAAGTTATAGAACATATAAGGCAGTGTCGTGGTTTAAGCCCAGCTGATAACTCAGTACCACGCAGATCTCACTCACTCCCTCCTCTTCCTCCCCCCTGCTCCCAGAGGGATGGGGAGGAGAATTGAAAGAATGTAACTCCCACGGGCTGAGATAAGAACAGTCCAGTAACTGAGGGATAACACAAACCACTGCTGCTACCACCAATAATAATAATGACAAGGGAAATAACAAGGGAAGAGAATGCAACCGCTCACCATCTGCCAACCGACACCTAGCTCGACCGGAGCAGTTATCTAACCCTTCGGGGTAGCTGCTTCAAGTTTATGTACTGGGCATGACGTGCTGTGGTATGTAATACCCCTTTGGCTAGTTTGGGTCAGGTGTCCTGTCTCTGCTTCCTCCCGGCTTCCCCTCCTCCCTGGCAGAGCATGCAACTCAGAAAGTCCTTGGTCAGAGTAAACATTAGTGAGCAGCAAGTAAAAACATCAGTGCTATCAGTGCTGCTCACAGGCCGAAAGTCAAAACCATAGCACTGCACCAGCTACTAAGAAGGAGAAAAATGACTGCTACTGCTGAACCCAGGACAGGCAGCTCCTCTTTTTCTAAGCTTTTTTGTACTTTTTTCCGCAGAAAGTTTTATGAGACTTAGGCTGTCTCATAAAGACTGTCATACAGACTCATACAGACGCAGTAAATGACATGAGTGTCAGAATATTTTTGTACAGGCTGCAACTGTACATAAAATGTTGACATTTGGAAAAATATTGTTTCTTTGAATCAGATTTTTATCAAAGAAACAGAGTCCTTCACTCTAATATGAGTGACTATAATAAGATGGTTCCCTAACCAAATCCTCCTACACTCCCAGTTTTTGATACAACTCTTATTTGCTTTGATAGAAGTTATTTGCTCATAGAATAAGCCCTGCACAAAGTTAATGACATGCACAATAAATATATCATTAACTTTTGCTAGATACTATTCTGTTGCCTTCACATCTATTGCTGTTATCCTCCCACAGCACTCAAGCTAATTCTAATTGATGGTTTCCATCAGCAAATTAAAACCTAATATACTCCACAATACAGTGATGAAAAACATACAGAATAAAACAATACATTCTTAGAGAACACCACAATTTGTTATCGTTATGGTGCAGAATGAAAGACAAATTAGTTAAAGAATGCTGTACGAGTATTTTTATTGCTTTTATGATAATAGGAAGATAGTCCTTTGTTTTGATTGGATAGTACAAATTCATTGTCCTGTTACAAATTACTGATTTGGTTGAAAATCAGCACTTGCATGATTTAATACTTACAGGTGTTTCCCTCTGATAGTTTACATTTGCAATTTAAATTGCAGTCAGAAAGCTTAAATGACTAATCCTCTGCTTGTAGACACGCTCCTATATGAAAAATAAGAATCCAGTGTCAAACACCCTTTTTTGTTAAATACATTATTGGTGAAAAGTTTGTACTTGTCCTGCTAAATGGAGACAGAATCAAAAGTTTTAATAGGAGCAGCAGAAGTTTGCAGGGGGTAAGGGAGGTTGAGGGTGGAAGTATTTATAAGTTAAGTTAAGTTGCTTTAGTAAGTGTTTGACAGCAGTCCAAAGATAATTGCTTTTTGTTTGGTCTACATACAGAAATACTTTCATGCTCTTACAGGAAGGACAGGAAAGGAGCTGCAGTTTATTTTGGGCTAACCTGTGGCACTGCAGGCTGGCAGGGGACAGACCAAGCCCAGGCACAGTGGTACTCATGCCAGTGCCAATATTTGCCATCGCGAAATATTTTTGAGCTTAACAGACAACTAAAGAGCTGAGGTAAGCGGGGATGACTCAACACATACAGAGAGTGATATGTTCACTACACTTAGCTGTTTGCCTGCTCTATAGTTCAATTTCATCTTAAAAGTGTAACAGTAGTACTACTACTTCTGGACACCTATAAAGTTCTTCCTCCTGTTCTGTCATGCCTTGCCAGTCATAACAGTCCTCATATTTCCATTCCGCATCAACGTTTGTGGAAGTTTCCCATCCTCAGACACATGTGCCTACAAAATAAACAATGTAGCTTTATGAGTAACCTAATACTTTGCTAGCATGTTTCTAAGTAGTCCAGAAGTAAACACATGGTTTTCACACTTGATGATAGTGTCTGATATTTTCTCCTATTTTTCATTTAGTACCATTAACCCTGTCTCTGACCAGACTACACTGCCAGACGCATTTACACAATTCCAGTGGACTAACTGCACAAGTAAACAATCTCCAGTGAGAGCAACATAAACATAATCTGATTATTTTTTAATGGGAAAAATACTATTTTAGGGGAAATATCTTTCCATTAATGTCTGTTGAGTTCCGCAGCTTTTGTAAATTAAAATAATCTATTCTTTCCTGAATACCTAGTAATAAAAAAAAAAAAAGCAAAAAAGCAACAAAAAAAACAAACAAAAAAAAAAAGCAAAAAACAAACAAACAAAAAAAAGAAACAAACAAAAAACAAACAAAACAAATCTCTTGTTTCAAGGTGTATGTTCCATTCAAATTATTTTCCTGTATTTAGCCACTGAAAATTAGCTGAAAATACAATTCAAGAGATGCAAATTCTCTCTACAAGATAAAGCCTTGCATGAGGGATGATTTAAGGGCTCATGCAGTACAAAGTGTATTAAGCCCAATTTTTAGTTTTAACCCAAAACTTTATTTTAAAATCACCTCTTCAATTATAGTGTGCCTTCAACAAATAAAATTCCTGCTTTCTAACTCCTGGATCTGAAACGCTCCCTCCTGCTGTCCCAAAGAATTGGGGCAGGGCGCACAGGGAAAGGAACTGATGTTTCACTTGCTTACACTCTTCCCCCTTGAGTCTTGCAACTCTATTTTGAACACAATTTATCCTGTGTTAGAATACCATCTGGATGGAAGTAGATATTTGTTTTTCCTGAATGGATCTGTCATCACTCTACACCTCTGAGCAGAAGGCGTGTGATAGAGCACTCGACTTGAAGAAGCCAGCAAAGAGGTAGAGGCAGTTATCAGATCCATTACCATAGAGCCTGTGAACCCAATTTCTTGACCTTTTTCAAATATGAATTCAATGCCATGGGGTATAACTTGCTAAATGACATTACAATCAGACTCCATTTCTCCGTTTGAGCGAGTATGACCCTAAGAGCTTCAGGTGAATGAAAAAGGAGTAAAAGCACAGTTGTTACCAACCTGAGTCTCCATCAAACCAACAGGAGAGCTCTAGACTTACAGAACAACCAGCAGCCAGCCAAGAGGTTTGAGCAAACACCAGCAGGATGCCATTCAGAGGAACAAATGCCATTTCTTAAAAAATAGATCACAGACTGATAGGGGGTCTACAGCTACCAAGCTACCCTGCAAGCAGCCACAGGCATTGATTCTTCTGTCAAAGTGTATCAAAGGAAAGGAGCTGCAAAGGGGAAGAGCACTCTAAAGGCTGGCAGAGACAGGAGGTGGTCATTTCAGGTTAGTGCTATTGAGAAGTATTGTGCATGTGTCATTCATGTTTAGCACCCAATTAATATTTTAAAGACATTCTCAAGCACTTCTTCTAATTTTATTATTTTTCACTTCTACTGTTTTAATGCCCTCTGAGAACCTTGAAAATCCAATGTCTTTCCCTATTAATTTTGTCCTTTTCTAGTAACACACTCATTTATCTGCGTTTCTTGGCAAGGCTAAAATTAAGGTCTTTTGCTTTCCCTCTCCCTTCCTTATTTGGACAGTCTGGCTTGCTTCACATGCAGAAGATAAAATATTTTAAAGTAAACAGCACAGCACTGCACAAAGAACTCAGCAGTTTCACCTCTTAACTTCCCAGGGCATGATCAAGAACTGAAGGATCTATCCCACTATAACGTACATCTGTAACAGCAGCAATGAAACAACAGGTAAGGAAATAAAAGCATACTGGTTTTGGATAACTTCGGTCCAAGCATCCTAGCATTAAAATTTAGATTGCCAACTTAAAGCATCAGAGCACACAGTCAGCTCAAGCAACCTAGGGCTCCCACTGCAGGACTAAGGTAGAAATACCAAATCCAAAGCTACAGTCCTGAGACCCGTAACTCAGCACCTGCCTAACTTGAAGGTACATTGAGTGGGGGTATATTCCATGTTCGTATTTTCAGCTATGTTCTTTTGCCAGTCATTACTACTGCTTCTAAATCTGACAGATGTTTTCTATGCCCAGAACTGCCTCACTTAAAAGGCATTGTAACTTTTAAGGCAAACCTGTATGCAAGCAATACAATCCAATACAGCCCTTCACTGTGCGGTTAAAACACACCAGTTGGATATTTGTGTGAGGGTCTGTAAGTACCTAATACAGAATAAAAAAAAATAAAATAGATGGTAATGCTTCCCTAGCAGGCAATGAAAATGGCAATTCAAAACAAAAAGCAAACAGGCTCTGAATTGTATTCAGGACTGTCTCTCTGCTGACAACTGCAGAAGCCTTGCTAAGATAATTTTGCTGGCTAAATTAAATGCCTACAGTAAAGTGCTAATGTCAAGTGATACAAACAGTCCCCCTTCGTCCAAAAATGCAAAGAAATGGTGAAAATAGCATTCAGTAGGCCTTCATTTAATAACTCAAGTCCTCTTCCCTGGTTGTCTTGTAGCCACCGACTGGTGAAATGTGAATTGCACAAATGCTGCTGTAAGCAGAGAGTAGATGCTAATACTTCTCCTTCTGCAGGAATGCTTAAACTATGTGACTCATAATCTTACTTGGGCTATCTCCTTTCTTGTGAATATTGAATCCTTTTCTACATAGTGGATCAGCTTCAAGGGCAAAAGTAAGATTGCTGTTGAGACTGCAGCCCCACTCCAAATACTGTATGATTCATATCAGTTTCCTGGGGGTAAAGAGAGTACGTAAGAAGCAAAGCAGCAGCTCTACAGCTGTCACTCCCACCCAGCTCTGCTTTAGAAACAGACACATGCTCACACTGCTTAGACGCACCTACCATTCGGAAATATTTCTTTAGAGTGGAGGTGGTGCAAATGGAGATGCCTGCTCACAGGTCTGAGCATGGAAAAGAGTAAGAAGGTGGAATTTCAGGCACACAATTTATTTGTAATTTCCTACTTATTAGTTAAGCAGTTTGCTGTTCTCATTGTGTGATTTCAAGTTACTTTTGAGCAATTTAACTTGCCCACACACTATGTACAGGATCACAGATCAGTTACCAAAGGATCTGTTTGCAGTATGTACCTTGCAGATATTTATATTCTTTATCAGAACTACCCACAGTGGAAGCAGTCACTGCAAGCAATCATGTTGTCAAGAATATATGACTGTAAGAGAGATAATACACGGATAAGTGTGAGAAAGATGGTTTGGCAGAACAATTGAAGGTGAGAAAGGAGGCCGTTAAGGATTGCTGAGTTGCTTTGAAGCAGGTATTTTCATCTGAAGAGGACATGGATTTGTTAATCCCAGGTGGTCAAGAGAACCAGCAGAATACTGTTATTTCATTTAATAGTGCAGCAATATTATGCATTCTCTAAGCCAGTATGTGACAAATTAACCAAACATTGAAAGACTGCACAACAAAATGATTAAACTCAACAGATTGTTTAAGTTTACTACCCTTTCCCTCATAGTATGATGTCTAAATACACTATAAAACTTCTAATTCCATAACTGCTTGGGAAAACATGTGGCTTCCCATCATTCAAATAAAGTTCATCTTCCTTTGATCTCCTCTAGATCCTGGGATCCAAGATTAACTCTCCTAACATCATACGAATATACTTGCGTTACAATTTGACATATCTCAAGGACGTGGCAGAATTATGGCTTATTCTCCAATGTAGTGAGGAAAGAATCTCTTACACTTGTATTTTGTTTGAATTCCTTATTTTAATGGAACAAAACCTGTCTGCTTACCTTTATTTTATTTTATTTTATGACACAGGTAAGATATCGCCAAATGCCATACATTCTTACCCTTCACTATCTTTTAATAGCCAAACTCACAAATACAGCAACTGTTCCTCATTACAATTTGTAGTTATTAAATCATTAATGAAGGTGTTGTTATTATCATCTAATATTCCTTTTCCTAATGCCTGCATCAGAGAAGGATTTGAAGATGTGCTGTCACTTAAATGTAAACCAACAGTAATGATTTTAAATATCACTTCTGTAATAGACTTTGGTCCTGAAAATTAACCTTTCAGAAATAAAACTCCTACAAAACCCTGCTATCACTGCTTCTGTTCCCCAAGATATTTCTGAGTAGTTACCATTTCTCTGTGTTCCTTATCACCTACTTTTAAAAGCCATTACAAATTTTTTAAAAGTTGCCTAATTTTTTCATAACTTTTCCTTATCTAATATATTATCTTTCTATGCAGAAAATGTACCAGCTGCTGTTGCATGGAAGAATCTGTGTGTAGTGTACAGTACAAGAATTTATTCTTGCCCTTCTACTTAAAAAGTAAGAAACTGCTGCTGCCGAAATGTGTTGGTATTTGGGAATAAACCACCCTCCCCAAAAGTGAAGATTGGATTGACACTTTCATACAAATTTAAGCCAGCAGAATCCAAATAAATAGAAAGGTAAGGAGAGAGAAGGCAAAACTGATTGTATTTCACAAGCACATAAACTGAATTTCAGCCTGTGGCCTACACTCCCCACTGCTCTCTTTCTTTACAGAAGGCTCATATTTTTCAAATGATGGTTGTCCAATCTTAAATGAATTACTTACAAAAAATCTGCTGAAAGTGACATTTTGTTCAATATGAATAAATACAAAGGTTAGCTCCTTTTTTTCCCTTTCTTGAATAGAAATCAGAAGTCATTTTCCTAACCCCATTAACGCTCTTCTAGTAGTACAAGAAAGTATTGATGCACCCTAAAAATATCCCATATTAAAGCACAATGTGAGGAATTGAGTAGTAAAGGATAAGCATTAGCAGGGAGGATACATCCAGACATCTGAGCACTGTCTCCAAGGTATCTAATGTTTGTGCGGCCTCTAGAGTCATGTTCTATTAGCCAACATATTTATTTCATCCACCTTACTTGAAATCACAACTGGGAGAGTAGTGATGTTAGCAGAAATTAGCTTTATCATGAAACATGCAATAGCATGAGGTTTTTCTTTCTTCTCGTATTCAAATGGACACTTGAGAATTTTGACTTTCATTTAAAAACAAAGCAAACAAAACCTCCATCAACTATGTAACTGACGAAGACTAGTCTGATACAGCTCAATGCCTTCAGGGCCTTCTCAGAACACCACAATAAATCCTGACTCTTACAATAAACACACGTAAAACCACACATAAGACAGCAAGCTAGCTGCTGCCACACAGGATGTATAACATGTCAGTGTTACCAGGCTTTTTTTCCCTGGAGATTGTAACGTTTTTTCTCTTTGCATTCCACTTACCCATTTGGAGTGGGGGCAGGAAGAAGTTAAGAATGTTGAAACTTCAACCCTTCTTTCCCATCTGATAGAAATTGGCTGGCTAGCTTCAAAAGTTATTGGAAAGAGTGATGTACAGAGAGGTCTTAAACCACCATTTCTTTAAGAAGCTCAGTAAAAAAAGTTTTGCAGATGTGACAAAAATATTTTGAAATATGACTACATGCACACTGAGACCTTAAAAAAGAGAGACAGCTCAAGTCTTTAGAAACTGTTATATATTTGATTTCTATATTTAGGCAAAAGAAGTCCTATTAAAAAGATTATAGAAATGGCAATACTGGATACAGAATATCTTTGTAAAATCTGACTGCCCATTTTGCTTCACAAGGAGCTTTACTATGCTCAGAGAGGAAAGATTCCAAAGCAGCTGTTTCTTATAGTCTCTAGGTATTGAGAAGGTGTCACATAAATCTAGCTTATGCTAGCTTATGTCTTCTTGCTCAAGAAAGAGCTTAAATTCCTTGTGCAGATAGTGCTATGTATGTTACTGCTGCAGTACAGAAGTACAAAACCCAGACTGCAACAGCTTTAAGATTCACTACACTTGCTTTTCTTCTTAACTAGTACCCTCTTTACAAAGATCCAGTTATTCCAGTGGTCTTGTTTGCAGACATTAGGTCAAAAAATAACAGGATCGAAACACTGTGTGACGGGTAACCAACATGAATATCTCATTCTGCAAATTATACTCAGAGGAGCACTTGGAATTCTACAAGCTTAATGTGATTGTAAGAGTATTTGATGAACTACATAAAACACATTCATATAAAAAAGTCATTAGCAGGTCATGGATAATTCACTGATAGAAAAACGGATTAAATCCCAAAGTAGTTATATACAATAGATGGCTTGAGCTGCTCTATTCAGTACATGCATATCGCAGGAGTCAAGTATATTGGCTCTTTCCTGACACTTCAGAGATATTTGCGCATATTATTCCAACACTTCCATAGATTAGAGCAAGAAAAAGATGCCAAAAAGCTGTTTCTTAAAAACCCAGCAATTACAGTGATTTGTAAGCCAAAATATGAAAATCCTTCACAGGTTCCATTAAAATTTACTTTAAGTCTTTTCTTGAATAAGCTATGGAATACCAAACTAACAGTATTCTATATTTTTATTGGAAAAATGCCTTCACTGTTTCAGAACAGCAGTTTACAGGTGCTCATTTGACTCTCTAGCCAAATAAATTATAATAGGGTTATTTAGAGCCCTGTTCCAGTAGAGTTAGTCCATGTGCAAATGCTTATTGACTTCAGTGGGACTCCTATTACACGATCTGTAATGAAGTCTTATTTCTTTCTCATTTAAAATCCTCACTGCTGTGTTTGCTCATTTCGTTTTATTATTGGCTCAAGTCGTTGTGATACTAGAGCCAACATAGCCAGAGTAAATCTATGAAATGAGAGAGACTACAAACCAGAACGCTAACGATAAAGATGGTCATTCACAAGGCATACTTTGTCAGGCATTATTTGATGTTAATGGAGCCACGTTAGCTGTCACCAATCACCTCCTTTTCCATGTGCATCATTTACAGGAGGATCTGTTCCATGATCTTGCTGGACACAGATGCGACACTGACCACCCTGTTTAAAAACAGGGGCTGTATTTCCCCTTTTCCAGCCAGCAGGAACTTCACAAGACTGACACAACTTCTCAAATATGATGGGTAAATAGGATAGGTAAAAATCAGTAGACGAAATGAGGGGATAAGAGTAAATCAAAAGGGCAATACGACTGTAGCAATAGGACAAGGGATAACGGGTTCAAACTTAAAAAGGGGAAGTTTAGATTGGATATGAGGAAGAAATTCTTTACTGTTAGGGTAGTGAGGCACTGGAATGGGTTTCCCAAGGAAGTTGTGAATGCTCCATCCCTGGCAGTGTTCAAGGCCAGACTGGACAGAGCCTTGGATGGCATGGTTTAGTGGGAGGTGTCCTTGCCCATAGCAGGGGGGTTGGAACTAGATGATCTTAAGGTCCTTTCCAACCCTAACTATTCTATGATTCTACGACCATGTGTCTACTTGAGTGCTTCAAGCTAGGCAAGGGCTTATATGCTTTGCTGCATCTAAAGAAACTTGATTTTATATTCAAGGAATTATACCCAGCCATATGAGTACTCAGACAATACCATGTTAATAATCAGCCAGGTTCCCTGTACACAAAAAGAGTTAACTGAAGACTCGGCCCTTTATATATCACCTGCAGGCTATTTACAATCAAATCTTTAGAAACTTTTTAACCCTTCATAGAGTAAAAATAAGAGCATCACTAGTTAGTGTTTAACATGTTCAGAATAACCCTCACTGCTGTGTGCTAGACTCTGGGATGCTCTATCAGTTCAAAAAGATGCTTGAAGCTCTGTGAAGCCTTAGTAAATACAGCAGAGAAGGGATTCAGCTCATCTCACTGTACACATAGATATATAAACCATCTATTTATTTCTTCTTTGTAGTTATTGGAGAAATAGGTGATTCTACACAAACATTTATATCACCAGAATACTCGTATGTACCACATATCCCCTCAACCATGCTTATCCTCTCTACTGACCCCAGCAAGAGCCCCCATGGGCACACTACTTAAGACCATGACACTGCATATCACTTCCACTGCTGGGAGTCTCTCAATCCTCACAAATTTTTCCTTCAAGTATGTTTTTTCCTTAAAGTGAGTTTCATTAAATTTTTTTTTTCTTAATTTCAAAACACTTACTTTCTGATGGAGGATCCTTTAGAATGTGTGGTGCACGAAGTGGTAATTTGCAGTAGTTACTCTGTGAGCATTAGGCTCTAAAAGGCAACATTATCTGAGATGCAATCCACTAGTTTTGGTGGGTTGTTGCAAGCCCAGTGCCTGCACAAAGGAATCCACTTAGCGGATCACTGATCAGACTGACTAGAAGCCTTCAGAGAAGATCCTGAAACACAATTCCAGCTGCTCAGCAGGGTAAGGTGGTTGCTAACCACTAGCGTTGCTCATTTGCCAATTACCCAAGAAATCAAAGACACAGTCAGATTTCCTCAGTTGCCAAAAAAATACTATCATTATAGCTCAAGACAAAAAAGCTGCCAGGTATTTACTCTTTTTTCAAGGTTTCCTAATATACCATCACTTATTAAACTTTTCCCATAGAGAAGATGATAAACCATGAAGTAGCAAATGAAGTTGAATTTGATATAGCTTTAACATTTTGCCTACCCTGCTGGTGGTGGAGGACAGATGCTACTACGCTTTCACATATTGCTCCTTACCTTACTCCAGTGACCAGACCAAAATAAATATAGAGAAAGCTATCATTACGAAAGAAAAGGTACCATACTATGGGCTGGCTTTACAACAAAACACCTTACAGAAAGGTAAAATTGCTGGCGGAGTTCAAAGCCGGGTTGGACAGAGCCTTGGGTGGCATGGTTTAGTGGGAGGTGTCCCTGCCCATGGCAGGAGGGTTGGAACTAGAAGATCTTAAGGTCCTTTCCAACCCTAACTATTCTATGATTCTATGATTCTATGATATGAATGGTAGCCAGGAAAGCTCTAATATGAATAATTAGAAAATAGGTGAGAGTGTGACCTTTGAGAAGATTCAGTTCTTTCTATCATTTTCTGAATACTGTATTTTTTCTAGTGGAAAAATAAAAATATCTAACTTGAAAAGGGGGATGTACTTGGGAACATATCAGAGCAAAGTTGTCTTAAAAGAGCCAATGCATAAAAAATAACAGAGATTCACAAGGAAAAAAAAAAAAAAAAAACAAAACAAAACCAACCAAACACAAAACCCCATACACTCTAGGCCAAGTATTCATAAAAAAATAAAAACAGGTAAAAAAGAGTAATAGTCCAAATAAATGAGCTCAAGAACACTACCAGAGTACAGAGATGTGTGACACAAATTCAGAAAGCAGTTCTTCTAGGGAAGTATCTATTAGTTCAAAACTTTATGAGACCTCTTGAACATGCCAAAGCCTCTAGTGCTGAGGAAAAAAGCATAATCTATAGTCCAGATAAAATGATCAAACTATTATCACTAGTGAAAATGTTGGAACTCTACCTGGTTCACCATCAAGTAGTCTTCTTAGAGTTCTCCTTCAAAAGAGACTCTAAATAACATTTCACTAAAAAACAACAGAACTGCATTGTGTACAAAGTAAGCTCTCTAGATGCTAGATGGGCATGCAAACACATCAGTGGTTTCTTAACTGCTTGCTAGGTGGATGGTAATTTGTCTGACAGTCACTTGTAGTGGAGTGATCAGTTTTTGCACTTCATTTTCAGGCAGAAAGAGTTCACAAAGACAAGGTCACTCTATGAGAAGTGAAATGTCAGACAAATCATCCAACTCACAAACTGTGCCTCTAAAGAAGACTGGTGTGATTTGTGGCTTTGGAGGTTTTTTTTTATTCTTCATATTCCTGAGAAAATCACTGTGGAACTCATTTGTTCCAGAGCCTGCACAGCCAGCATGAGGAACTCATAGAAGGCATGTCTACCAAACATGCTGCCCTTGATCACAGAATAGCACCTTCCAGGTCAAAGGAATATAAGTCTGATAAGCTGACGCCAAGTCATACTTCACTGCAGAGATGGCTTACTGAAAGGGACAAAGTCAAAGATCTGTTTGAAGCCTGATCATCCAGTACATCCTCCACAGCCAATTTCTCAAATACAGTAGAGGAAGAGAAAAAACACAGTGCCTGCCAGGAGCTTAAGAGACTTGAAAGGAAATCTTGGGCTGTTTCTTTACAATAACTTAGCTGAAGGTTCAGTCATCAGTTTCTATGCATTTTAGTTTGTTTTTAAACACAAAAGCCAATTATTTATCATCTTCTGAAATTAAAATTATTACCACTATGGCTATTTAAAGCTGGGGTTTTTGTTTTGTTTTGTTTTGCTTTTTGTTTTTTTGTGGCGTATCACAACACGGATTCAAGTTGATGAGGAGACTCAAATCCAACTTTATTACAATCAAGTCCTTTTTATCCCCTTGTTCCGTACTTTCCCAACCTGCACAAACATGCCACCTTCAATTTCATCGGCCCATGTAAAAATCTCCAGGTAAAAAGTCCATCACAATGCTGAGAACATGTCGTCCAGTCGGCAACAGCTTCACCCCACTGTCTCAGACCCTCTCACAACCCTCACATCGTCTGGCTCCAACTGAGACTCCTGCCACAACAGCATCCTGGCCCATCCCCCCCAAGGCTTGTTTTTCGACCTTCCCTGTCCTACAACCTTCCAACTTATCACCCCAGGGCTTGTTAAGCATCAAGGCCTCAGAGCTCATTCCCAAACTGTTTTTCATGCAAATCTTATAGCCTTCACTCCCCACAGTCCTTTTGTTGTTTTGTTTTGTTGTTTTGTTTTGCTTTTGGTTTTGGTTTTGTTTTTCTTTAAATAGGCCATTATGCATCTTCCATTGCATACTAAACATTCCTATAAAACTGGGCTAAAATATATACTTTTGTAAGAATTTAGGTGATGCTATGCCAGCTGTCTTACTTTTTAATTCCCTTTTACCAACAGGAATAAGGCTCAGGTTAGGGAGCCTGAGTTCTGCACATATATCATTACAAAACTTACATAAGTATGAAAAGTCAACAGGAGACAGCATGGAAAGTTATCTGCAAAGAGTAAAATACAGATAAATATTCATCATAGCTTTTATCTCTTTTGTCGTTCATTGCATAATCCTGGTTTTCCTATATCTTAAAAGAAAAACAGAGAAAGGGTTTCCAGAGTAGTTTTTTGCAGGTATCTGGACACCCTACACTGCCTCATTTTGTAAACCATAAGCTGTTTGTCCACCAGCCCCACCTACATTAGGAGACACAAAATAGGATCTTCTGTACAAGTACCAATGACAAAAAATTGCTTGGAAATAAGGATGCAGTACACTGATTAAAATCCCACCTTTGCAGCTTTGGTTGGGCTCCAGCCACATCATTAGCAGTGAAAAATCAACACATCTGACTTCAAAGCATGTCCACAGGCAGAAACTGCAGGATTCAGTAGCTGCAGACCGGGGGCTTAGTGACTGTCAGCAGTGGCTTTTTTGTGCTCCCAAGTGCATTTATGGCAGGTACTTATGCAACTGAAAAAAAGAAAAATAAATAAAATAATTCTCGTCCTTCTTAGCATTTAGAAAAAATATAGTATAAACCAGCCACAGTGGGAAATATTTCTTACCTGAATCTGGTCTAATACTGCCTATTCAACAGAAAGATCAAAAAAAGGTTAGTTGTGCCTTTAAAGCTAGTTCCGACATTACCATCATCATTCACTTAATTGGGTCACATGCAGCTGTACGGACTGACAAAGATCATTTGGTTAGACACAGATTGTTCTGATTTTCCCGTATCGTACTTGAAGAGGATATTCTTGTAAAGGTCACTATTTTATTGCATGATTATTAGGTGCATCAGTACCTCCTGTAAATGATGTGGCCAATGTTATCTGGTGGATTCTTTCTCAAATTGCCTGAATTTAATATTCTATGGAGGCAGAAGCCAGACACTCCACCACAGTGTCTGAATCTGTCACAGCAATGAATGGTTCTTTAGAATTATAAAGCTCTGTGAGGGAAACACAATTTTTACATTACAGATGGAGAGCAAGGGCACAGGCAAATTGAGTTGATCAACCCCACGCCACAAAGGAGAGCTGTACCTTAACTGAAAACTGACCCTAGGTTTTTTTACATCTAAGCCAAGTACCTTAGCCTCTGGGCCATCCTGCCAAGTACAAAAATAACTGCATATTAATAAAATTAAAACTATTAGATATACAAGTGTTCCTTATGCACCCATCACCGAGATTAGTAGGTATAAAATATTGTGTGTCACTAATCTTCAGAGAAAAGCAATTTAAATATACTACCTCATCACATCCACAGATATTTCTGCCATTATCATTTTCGGGGGCTTTAACAAATGAAGGATAGATGGTAGAAAGTATATTTTAACATTAAAAATGGTTTCTTTAAGGGTTTGGACAAACAGTGGCCAAGAATCAGTTTTCAATACATTCAGTATCGATGCGCTACTAACAAAGGCTTTTCCCACTTCTTTTATACTTTGGTACTTGAGGCTGTTTAGCACATTTCAATTCCAATAAAGTTATCCCATGTGGACTGAAGTAATTTAATCATTTTCAGTGTGAGTTAAATAGTCATCTTTAAATACAGCTTTTTATAAAGTGGATATTTTTGGTTCAATTCTACCCTGGCAAAATCAAGCAGAAGTCATCTCTTAAAATGGAATAAAAATTTGAAGCCCTCTGAATTGTTAAAATACACTCAAGTCAAAATAAAGCTTATGGAAATCCTAATAAGATAAATCTAAAAAATTCAGAATGTGCCTATTGAAATATTTCATTGATATTACATGAACATTTCAGCCCTGGAACTTCACCAATGAAAAAGTGTTAAAGATGGATGCTTCCACAAAGTTCTGTTTGAAAGTTTAAAAAAATGTTGAAAATTTGTCTCATAAAACTTCAGCCTTGATTATGCAGAATTTTCTTGTAAAAGATATTAAAAACTGATGACTATAAAGTAACAAAACTATAAATCTAAGAGGAAGGACCCAAGGCAAATTAAAAAAAAAGCCCCATAAATGTGGCTTGATCGCTCCTTTGTAGTTCCTTGGTTATCCAGTTCCCAGCATAATAATTGAAAACAGAGGTCTGCACTGAGTTGTATCTCCACCTCTGCAGTCCAGAAAAGCAGATCTATCTTCAGTAGACTGGTGGAACGCAAAGGTCCTTAATTATGAATCTTTTACCTGACAGATATCTCTGTGCAGAGGAAAATCTTGCCTAGGTGATAAAACCAGTTTTTAAGCTCTTCTGTGAAGGAAAGTTACTGAAAAGGATGAAGTGAAAACCATTGCCCCCTGTGCAACGAGACACAACATGGAAATCAAAATCTCACTTTACTAGTGTCGTGATTTAAGCCCAGTCAGACATACAGTTTGCTCACTCCCCCCTCTTTCTTCCCCCCAGGTCCTGGAGGGATGGGAAGGAGAATCAAAAGAATGCAACTCCCACAGGTTGAGATAAGAACAGTCCAGTAACTAAGGTATAACACAAACCACTACTGCTACCACCAATAATAATAATGACAAGGGAAATAACAAGGGGAGAGAATATAACCGCTCACCACTGATACCCAGCCCAACCCCGCAGCGAACCCCACCCTTCCGAGTCCCTGCCCCTCGTTTTTACATCCTGGGCATGACATGCTGTAGCATGGAATACCTCTTTGGTCAGTTTGGGTCAGGTGTCCTGTCTCTGCTTCTTCCCGGCTTCCCCTCCTCCCTGGCAGAGCATGAGGCTCAGAAAGTCCTTGGTCAGACCAAAACATTTCAGCAGTAACTGAAAACATCGGCATTATCAGTGCTGTTCCCAGGCCGAAAGTCAAAAACACAGCACTGCACCAGCTACTAAGAAGGAGAAAATGACTGCTACTGCTGAACCCAGGACAACTAGCAAATACAGGAGGACTCAACAAAGGAGTTGCTCTTTTTGGCATTATTTTTTTTTTTCTTCATTAAATCACCTAATTTTTTAAGTGTCAATCAATAGATCAATCCCACAAACATGATTTTAACATTTGCAGAAAGTAATTCAGCTTATTAGAGTTCTGTATGTATATCTTTTAGGTCCTGGTGTTTTGTTTTAGAAGTTAGTGCACTCTAACAGCAATTACTGTATACACTTAGATACTGTGCATGCTCTATAAAAATATTTGCTACCTTGTAAAAGTGAACTGCTAGAAAATGTCAAATCACAGAAGAAATCTCACTTCATTGTTAAGTATGGAAAAAGCGGAAATGTTTTTTGCACTAAATGCACTCTGGTTTTAAGCTATCTATCTGCAAGATAGTACAACATAATAAGGGAGAAAACAAACACCATTGCCTAGCCAAAAGCAATCTTACCGAGAATAGTTGAATTGAATTTCCATCCAATCTAACAAACAGGTACCCTCAGCATAATTTATGAACATTTCATTTTGAAATATTTATTGCAATTTTTAAAGGTGGATTGGTAAAGATCACTTCAGCTCTCCACATTACTTCTGTAATGTTCACGCTTTAATTGAGTTTATCCGTCAATGTTGTATATTGTTTGGAGAATGGATGCAGAGCTAGAACTGTTAGCACTGCTTATGAAAAGGACTTTGTTTTAATTAACAATAGTATCTCTGTAGATAAGTTAAAGGGTATATTCATCCTTTTCTAATAAATTGGATTCAGGCTCTTTGTTTGGACAGAGAGTGATGAATGATGTTCAGACTTCCTTCTTAGAGTGGCAGGACATGAACAGTGATAAGCTGCAGAATGATAGTAAGTTCAAACCATTAAACCAAAAATAAATTAAAAAAAATTATTACCTCACCTAATTAAAAATGTACCAGTAGTGCTGCACTATGTACTTGTCCATGAACCACGACTGCTTCCTTGCTTCTGCGTTGGTTTCACCTGCCCAGATATATTTGGTTTCAAAACCAATATTGAAATACAGGTATGGACTTCCACCTTGAATGCATGAGACATTCTTTGTTGGTTTTGCCTTGGCAGTCAATTCACTTAAAGGCTGAGTTAAGATAATTACTCCCATGAGGGCTGCATTCAAAGGAGACCAAGACGCTCTGAGTGTGTGTTAATATTGCTCAGTGAGTCTAATTCAGCTTCATGGTTTTCAATACATCTCAATTTGTTTTGCATTTTGTACACTCCACTGAGCATATTTAAAATAAAAGCCAAATAAATTAGTTTTTTAAAAAAACATTAAGGTTAATGCATGAAGCATAGAGTGAGCTTGGACCATGACATAGGGAGAAGATAATGCTCACTTAAATTCTCCCTAAGTAAAGTTAAACACCATCACTGGCAGAAATGTTTTCCAATATTTGATTTAGGTACAGAATGCAACATTAAACAGGATAATGAAATGCATCCTCTGTTTTTTATAGTAACTCCTAACTTAATGTGTCAGAGGCAGTAACAACACATGGCAGAAGCAGCAGTAACAGTGGTTGTTCTCATTTTAATCCAGAAATCTTATGTTTTAATGTCAAACAACAAGGAGTGGGAACCTTGCAGAAAGATAAACAAAACATGCTATTTCTGAAGTAGAAATACACTAATCAGTGAATGAGACCTGAGAAAAGAGCAGGAACCACTGATGTTTCAGCAAAAGCTGATAGGAGATTCTAAAGTATTGATTCTATCTTTTATCTTCCTAGGCTGTGTAAGCAAGCAAATAAATAGCAGGACAACATCAAAAATAAAACTATTCAATAGGGAGGACGAAGATCAAAGTAGTCTTGAATGCATTTTATCATTTTTTCTGCTGGTAAGTACTCTTAAGTGGAAGCATTATATGAATGCATGAAAGCAAAACAAGAGTCATGCATTTTGTACTAGAAGACCATAATGTCTAATTAGAGCATGTAACAATATTCTGGTGTCCTCAACATAAAAAGGACATGGAACTGTTGGAACAAGTCCAGAGGAGGGCCACGAGGATGACCAGGGGACTGGAGCACCTCCCGTATGAAGATAGGCTGAGAAAGTTGGGGCTGTTCAGCCTGGAGAAGAGAAGGCTGCGTGGAGACCTCATAGCAGCCTTCCAGTATCTGAAGGGGGCCTATAGAGATGCTTGGGAGGGACTCTTCCTTAGGGACTGTGGTGATAGGACAAGGGGTAACAGGTTCAGATTTAAACAGGGGAAGTTTAGGTTAGATATGAGGAAAAAATTTTTTACTGTAAGGGTGTTGAGGCACTGGAATGGGTTTCCCAAGGAAGTTGTAAATGCTCCATCCCTGGCAGTGTTCAAGGCCAGACTGGACAGAGCCTTGGATGGTCCAGCTGGAGACCAGTAACTAGTGGTGTCCCCCAGGGATCAGTGTTGGGACCAGTCTTGTTCAACATCTTCGTGGGTGACATGGACAGTGGGATTGAGGGCACCCTCAGCAAGTTTGCTGGTGACACCAAGCTGTGTGGTTGGGTTAATACATTGGAGGGAAGGAATGCTATCCAGAGGGACCTAGACACACTTGTGAGGTGGGCTGATGCCAACCTGATGAAGTTTAATCATGCCAAGTGCAAGGTCCTCCACCTGGGTCGGAGCAATCCCAAACACAGCTCCAGCTTGGGCAGAGAAGAGACTCAGAGCAGCCCTGCGGAGAAGGACTTGGGGGTGTTGGTAGATGAGAAAATGAACATGAGCCGGCAGTGTGCGCTCACAGCCCAGAAAGCCAAGCGTATCCTGGGCTGCATCAAAAGGAGCGTGACCAGCAGGTTGAGGGAGGTGATCCTGCCCCTCTACTCTGCTCTCGTGAGACCTCACTTGGAGTATTGTGTGCAGTTCTGGTGTCCTCAACATAAAAAGGACATGGAACTGTTGGAACAAGTCCAGAGGAAGGCCACGAGGATGATCAGGGGACTGGAGCACCTCCCGTATGAAGATAGGCTGAGAAAGTTGGGGCTGTTCAGCCTGGAGAAGAGAAGGCTGCGTGGAGACCTCATAGCAGCCTTCCAGTATCTGAAGGGGGCCTATAGGGATGCTGGGGAGGGACTCTTCATTAGGGACTGTAGTGAGAGGACAAGGGGTAATGGGTTCAAACTTAAACAGGGGAAGTTTAGATTGGATATGAGGAAGAAATTCTTTCCTGTGAGGGTGGTGAGGCCCTGGAATGGGTTGCCCAGGGAAGTTGTGAATGCTTCATCCCTGGCAGCGTTCATGGTGGGGTTGGACGTAGCCTTGGATAGCATGGTTTAGTGGGAGGTGTCCCTGCCCATGGCAGGGGGGTTGGAACTAGATGATCTTAAGGTCCTTTCCAACCCTAACTATTCTATGATTCTATGATTCTATGGCATGGTTTAGTGTGAGGTGTCCCTGCCCATAGCAGGAGGGTTGGAACTAGATGATCTTAAGGTCCTTTCCAACCCTAACTATTCTATGATTCTATAACTTTATAATATATTAGCTTAAGTTTAAAGACAAAATGTAAAGTTGTATTATTACATGCAGAGGTTGAATCCAATAATCAGTAATTCTACAGTGTTTTAGAGCACTTCAGGGTGAACATCTGGAGTTTGTTTAGCTTTGCTGCGTTTATGTTTGTTTCCTTGTTGAAATAAAAAGAATAGGCCATAACCCATCACCATCAATAAACAGGGACGACTAGCTACCTCTTAGTAAATATGATAATATTTCACCTAGCATAGGAACATTATCCTAATTGAGCAGTAATATGAGTAATTCTAAAATCTGGCTAAGGCACTGCTGGATTCAAGGTGGCTGTAGTGAAATAACAAACACCACCTAAGAATTATCCCCTTGTGGCAAAGTAAAGCCAGTTCAGTCTCCAGAAAAAAAAAAAACAAAACAAAACAAAACAAAACAAAACAAAAAACCAAACAACTCTATACTGCATTTAACTGCCATCAGGTTTAAAACAGGGAAGAATAAACACTATTTTATGTAATCTTCCACAGACTCATTTCTCATTTTTCCATCAAGGAAGGCATACTGATAAATTATGAGTCTATTAATTTATATGAAACCAAGGAACATTTAATATCTCAAGAAGCATTTAATTGAGTATTCTTTATGTCCTATATATACAAATTTAATAACAGGAGAGAAATTCCTGTGAAGAAATTGCAAGTAGTTCTTTCTGTAAAAGTGTTTTGCCTTTCAGTTGCCTGCCCACATCTTCCCACCCTTTAAAGATTTTCCATGGAGCAAGTCTTCTGAAAAGAAACAGAGGCATAAGAGCATTTGAAATATTTACTGGTTTAAAGAAATATTCCGATTGAGGAAAGCAGAAAAGGTTAGCACCTTTAGGGAAAATTTTCAGGTAATGTAAACTGTCGAAAGTCATTAAAGAGTCTGTGCAATTAACATCAGCCAGAAACCTTCCCTGTTCACAACTTTGCAGATCAACCATTTTCAGCTTTTAAAAACGTGCAGCCCACCAAATATTCCAGTGAAGATGCAGACCCCTTAAAAAATTTTTCACACACATAGAGTGTTGTAGAACGTAGATCAACTTTTCTTCTGCTTTCCCTCATTTTCAGTTTCCTTGGAAACAGTACACAGATCCCCACCACAAGAATAACTGATTGCAGTTCACAAAAAAATATAAAGGAGATCACTATGATCTTTGTGATTTTGATTTTTGTGATCACTGATCACGAAGAAAATTCCAGTGTCCCAGTTATAAGCTCATTGAACAAACAATCTCTGGTAACCCAACTTTAGGTACTGTTTGGGAAACTTTTGTTTCAGTTCACTCCTCATGATTCTGGTCTGCAGATACTTTAAAGTTTTGTTATTAATTCATGATTTTCGCACAAAAGCCAGTTAGAAAATATTAGCTTCCATAAGATTGAAATAATTATTATTATTTTTATTAATTAAAAACTGAGTGAGGATAAAACACAAGAACAGGCTGCCCAGAGAAGTTGTGGAATCTCCATCCTTGTGGGTATCCAAAACCCTACTGCACGCGGCCAAAGTAACCTGCTCTCACAGGATCTGCTTTGACCTGGACACTACACCAGCTAACTTGTATAAGTCCTTCCTACCCACATGATTCTGTGACTGTGCTGGAGGTGACAGTATAGAGGTGTGCTGGACAATCCTAGACACGCTGTGCACATTACAATCATAATTTTCTAGTGGTCGTCAAGCTTCCATGGCTTTATCTGTTATAATATTTGTGTGGTCCCATTGCTATACTTTTATAAGTTCACCCAACCCAAATTCCATCCAGAGTAACTGCCATGTTAACTGCACTTCTGGGCTAGATTTGTTTTGGGCAAATCCTCCTTGTATCATTGTCCCGCATTAAAATTCAATGACAGTGTAGGTCACAGACACCATACCAGCAACAGGTAGATAATCATCCAGTTACTGGAAATAGTGGTAATTCTAACAGACTTGGTATAGCTGCCCGGAAAGCAAACTGGGCTGAGGGCTGAAGGATTTGGCTTCATTCTTTACAGTTCTGTTCAAATTCTTAAGGTACCACAGAAGGACTTGGAATAGCTCACAGAAACGAACAGAAAATAGTCTTAGAAACAGAGAATTAAGTTAATGTGATGCCAATGAAGATTCTAAATGCAGTATGTTGAAGCCCAAAACAGCACAAATTTAACACACATACTGCACTAGTATCACTAGTGTGCACTAGTATACACACACCAGTATCATCTTGTTTACAGTCCAGATACTCCCAAGTCATGTCAGCAACAAGTCAGCAGCTGCTTGACTTTGAGTATTAATTTAAGATTGTTGTTTGTTTGTTTTGGTTGGTGGGTTTTTGTTTGTTTTAATGCAACTGTACAGCAACAAGGCGGGTCATTCTGCCCCTAAAGAAGCAGTCTGACTTAAGATTGACTTTGTGTTGTGCACTTATGGACAACTACTACTGCTGGTCATTTTTATATCTTTTATCACTACATGTAGCTTAGATTATGGAAGACATACAAATTATGTGAATTCACCCTTATTTAAAGTTTAATTATTTTTTTTCTGGAATGCGATGCCACGTTCTTTATAAATTACCTCAATTCTTTGTTTGTTAATGTACTTGCACAAGTTCTGCACTTGATCAGTGACAGTCATATACCTGTTTACTATTCCATCAATCTTAGTTTCACATGTAAATATTATCAGGATTATTTCAATTTTTCTTTCAAAAAAATGAACAATATGGGCCTCTTTCCAAGACGAATCCAAATAAATTTTTTTCTCTGAATATAGAGCTGATTGATAATGAAGTAAGTGGCATGCACCAATTCTCATCCTGCTAACAGAAACAATAATTACAGGATTGATATTGCATAATGATGGTTATTCAGTTGGGGTGCCCTCTGTTCATGGCTGCATGACTAAAGTCCACCATGTCTACACAATACATAGATATGAGTCTCAGCATTTTTCTGCTATCAGCAATTAGTACAGTGTGAAATCCTATGGCCTCTATCCGTAGTAGCTAGTCTACCTGAGAGAAATAACAGCTTATCAACCTGCTGAATTAGATCAAGCAGTGCTATATAATCCAAAGTCCCATGTGGAGACCAATGTGGCTCCACAAGAGAGAATTTTTCTTTTTTTACTGTTTACTCAAAAAAGTAGGAAATTTCATATTAAATAAGTATGTT
The DNA here is from genome assembly GCA_039720435.1 of Amazona ochrocephala. Lineage (NCBI taxonomy): Eukaryota > Metazoa > Chordata > Aves > Psittaciformes > Psittacidae > Amazona > Amazona ochrocephala. The sequence continues at coordinate 74,469,138 of CM077879.1, forward strand.
AAATGTTAAGACTGAAAAGCAAAGTGCACCAAAAGGTAGGAAACAAAATAGAGGTGTACTGGGAAACACAGATCAGATCCTTTAGGCACAAATGCTACAATTTGAGTTCTGACTTGCATGACATGCACATACACTGTCTTCCTTTCCCTTTCCTTCACTACTCTGTCTGCTTCCCAGCCAAAATAACCTACTCTCTTTCATTAGAAAAACGCCAAGTGCTATGAATAAGTCAGTTTTGTCCTTTGGAAAAGAATGTTGATATCAAAACAGGTGCACCTCCTCTCCAGTGCAAGGATACCCAACACCTAACCAATAGCTAATGTTTCAGATACAGTATAAGAATAAAGCAAGCATACAATGAAAAGAATTCCCTGGAGTTCAGTGATTTCAGGTTCAAGGGTTTAGAAAATTGATGTGCTGAATACTCATATCAACAGGAATTAAGCTTTGAATTCAGGAAGTACTGTACAAATACTAAGACTGATGGGAAACTGGACCAAACATGACATTCAAAATTAGTGAAAACTTTCTACTTTAAATTTTGTTCCACACTAAAAGTGGATAAGGAAAGGGCAATGATGAGAAAACTGAAGTTTGTTGTGAAGATAAATTCCTTAGGGCTTGTGAAAGAGTTCAATACTACAGCTAAAGTATATAACAAAGGAGCACACAAGGAAATAAGCAATTTTGTACTCTGCAGGGTCTAGAATGGCGAAGTAAATAAGGCTTAGGGGCATGTACCATATGATCCAGTATAAGCAGATGCCAAACAATTAATCCCATGGTGACCACAGTACATCTGTCTGTAAGTGCATATATAAACTATATATACACACAGAGTGTAAAAGGCAGGGGTCCTGTAGGAGAAAAAAACCTCTGTATAAGAGGCAGTTAAAACCTTTTCAACTGTACATTCATTGAGGAGCTAAATAAAATTTCCATAGATTTCCCACATTCTGACATTTGAAAACATCATATTCTGATTTTCTTACTGTGTTTCTCTGAGGTGCAAAATACATACCTCCAAATTTACACAAAGTCCTCTGACTGATCAAATTACTTTTCAGCATCCTTTGATGCACAGGTAATACTTTCCCTCTGGTTATGTTGTTTTTAAAGATATACATGGAATATATATGCAAATTAATTTGTTACATTATTTTAAATAACTGAAATAATTAAATTTTATTTCAGTATTTTAAGGATTTGTGTTTTGTTGTTTGGTTTGGTTGTTTTTTTTTTTTTCTCTCTGGGTACTCAAGTTGACTTTATTAACATCTTCTATTCAGGTAGTAAGAATTTTTAATTGCCTTTTTAATGTATCCAGTTAAATAATATGACAAGGTAAAACTATGTATTTCTGTTCCTACAGTTGATTCTGAAACAATGTATAATCAATAAGCGTAATTCTGCCTTATGTCCACCATAGAGCAACAATGACATTCACTCTGAAAGCTCAGATACTCAATTTCTGAAAAGCTGAAGTGTAAGAATACATAAATGACCCCTGCTTCCCACAAAAATAGGTCCATTGAGAAGATATTCTCCTCCTCTTATGGGTCATATGGACATATAGCTTAATGCCTCAACAACACTTTTTAAGGCATACTGAACCCTCCAGACTACTTAAATGTTATGTCAGACCCAGCACTGCTGAGCCTTGATGTAGCCTGTCCCAATTATGAGGCTTGCTATGTGCAAGATCAGTTTATAGGAAGTTGCCTTGTAGCCCAAGGTAAGTAACAGTGCATGCCATAAGAGTCACCAAAACCCCACAGAAAACTTGCATAAGCCCCAAGTGATGTGGAAAGACCTACCCTCGATTTTGTTACCAAGATGAATTTCACTCCGAGAGGAAACATTGCTGAGAGCAGTGACAAGCAAAAAGATAGCTCTCAAAACAATTTTATCTAAAGGCTATTGAATCCTAATGTTATTTATTTTGAATTTTCTGTCTTCGAATGTGTGCTTATGTATACACTTCTCCTTTCTTAAATCACAGCAGAGTTTTTTACAGGTCATATTTGACAAATTTACCTCCTCTGAATTCTTGCTTCACCCCTCAGGAACTACAATAAAAACTTATAACTGCGTATAGCAAACTTTTAAAACTACCGTTTAGCTTCTTTGTCAGAAAAGTCTGGGTTATAAGAAACCAAACCATTAGGAAGCCTTTGGGTGCATTCTGATTCTAGACTTGTTCCTGTAAAAGTCCAAGTTTCACTCTCAGGGAATGAAATAAGCCAGAAATATCTGAGTACACAAGGCAGCAGCATCTTCCCAACCAGCATCAATACAGAAAGAAAAAAAAAAGTAGTCTTCAGTACACAAAGCAACTAAGATGCACTGTCTGTGTCTGATACACAGATTCTGCTTCCAACATTCCATAAATATTTGCTTTTACTTCTGTTCTGTGGACAAGTGAAAACTCAGGTTGTTACTAAAATGTCACTAAGCAGTGTTTCTAAGGATATACCTTTGAAAGCTATGTCTAAAGGTACAATTGATTCACCTGACCTTTCCATGTTACTGTGAATACAGATAATCTACTGGCTAATGCAGGAAGCTACTGCATGTGTCACACCATACTTCTACTTTCTTTAACTTTCCAGTGTGTGCATGTTTAAAAGTATCAAAATGTCAGTATCAGAAAAATAAATGTACCCAAAAACTTTAACTATAATGAAACTTATGAGATTTTTCATTTTCTGTCACCTGAAGAGCACAGGTAAAAATTTAACTGAAGCTCTTCAGTAAGCTACTTGTAAAGGGCCAAAGAAGACCTTACAAAATAAGTACATTTGCAAATGCACTCCTAGCAGATGTCTATGCCAAAGAATGCAGATTCACAGGTAACACCTAACCCAACCTTAGAGGAGCTAGCTCAGGTTTCCAAGTCTCAGTAGCATGAAGTTCTCACAGGCATATTTATCCTGTTGGAATGTAGTTAGTCCTGTGTACTCCCAATGAAGTAAATGGTGCACCTTGTCAGGCAAAATGGTGTTCGCTATGCAAGGGACATTACAGCTTTTCCTCTATTCATGCATTGCCAGAACTGTGTTTCGACTAAGACATCATCTCTCCATTGTTCACCCTATTCAATGTCAAAACTAACCCTGACTGTTGTACACAGAAAGCAGCACAGTTATTAAGAAATAAAAGCAAGTCCCTTCTAACCATAAAATGTTGCTGTTTGATCTAGCCATCAGTGCTTAAGAACACGCACATTTCAAAAACATTACCACTGAAAAATTATCAGTCGACCAACAGTCTTCTATATATGGCTGTGTGAATTCTGTCTTTGCTTATGGGGAAGCATTTTCTGTGTAAATGAATTGCTTCTTCTTGAGCTGTCAAATGTATAAACCATACAAAGCAGCTAGAAACCATCCAATTATAAATAGCATATTATCTGATAAACCTGACCTTCATTAGGAACAAATCAGGAAAGCATTACACTGTGTGTAGAGTAATTTAAATTGCGACTTTTTTGAGAACAATAGATGTTTGTCATATTTGTAACAGCTAGGTAACAAAAAAGCTTTCAGCCCTAAAATGTCCCTTAGATTATTTAAATGCATATAAATTTTGCAGTAACAAATTCAAGCTTGGAGACTTGGAAAGCCTGTCTGGTGAAAAAGCTTAATAGCTTTAGTAGATGGAGAAGGATTATGTGCCAACGCAGGAATGGAGGGGTTGACAACTTTAACCCACCTTCACATTCTCAGAGTTTTTAAGCTGGTCCTGAGCCAATTCAGGCTTCTGCTTTATGCTATAATGTGTTACCCTCTACTGCCAAGAATAACTGGAAAGCAGCAGGCAAACCAATAGCATGGCAGACAGGAAGAGGATGGGCAGAGCAGCCTTTTATGAGAGAACTATCTAGCGGAATAGGTATTCTCAAGTGAGATTTCTGCTTTCTATCCTACATTGAAGAAGTAGAAAAAATGCAGGGTCAGGTGTGAAATCAAGCACCAACTGTTGCATTGGCATGAGAAAATCAGAATAGGGTTCTTCAGATTTTCCCATAGCTTATTAACTGAATCACAAAATTATTTTAGTGAAAGAATTTAAGAGTCTGATCCTAATCTCGGAAAACTCAGCATCAATATTATTGTTTTCCTATATTGGCTAACCAATCGAAATTTTAGATATTATTTTTCTCCATTTATCCACCTCCTAAATGGTGCCCATCAAGGTCTTCCACATGGTCTTCTATGTGTATTTCTGTGACTTGCAGGACTTTTTCTCCATGGTCTTAAGTTTTCCAAGTTCAAAAACCTGTAATGATACTTGCCTAGCCCAAGAGCACATCAGTCCTGAAAATATACAATGCTGGGATACACATAGGAATATTTACCTTTGCTATGTACTGTTCACTGGCTGGTGCTGAGCACAGAAGCAGTGCACTAATTTCACTAGGCCATTATTAGATATTTAACACTTTTTGGTAGTCTGCTTCACAGAAGATGTAAAATGTTGCACAGCAAAACAAGTGCATTGGTCTCAGGCTATTACATGAACAGCTTCAGAAGGCAAGCACTTGAAAAGGTCTCTGAGAGACCTTTTCCCAGAACTGACAGCCTTCTTCCAGAACTGATACAGCAATCTGAAAAATATATCAGAGTACACTTCCCTGTGTATATGATACAATTGGTTAGGTTTTAAAAGCGAGTGTAAGACAGGTTTCAAGATTAAGTAAAACCAGTCTGCTACCTAAAACTGTCCACAGCTTCTGTGGACTTCCCAGAACTCAGTCCAAGGGATCATCATAAAACCAGCTTCATTCAGATGCTAACCCAGGGTGATAGCCTACCTTATACAGCCCACAGTTAATTCTATGCTGAAGCTAACACTTTATAAGGCATGTTATCTTTCTTTATCATTCTTCTTAAATCTGAAACAAAAGCCACAGAACAGCCACACTTTTCAGCATGAAAACCAATAATCAGATGAAATTATGTTTGTTCCTGGGCAAATGGTACATTCACAGCCTCCTACTTGTTAGGCAGTACAGACGATTGTCGCGGGGGATAAGGAACAACGTACCACTGACCAATATGATCACGCTGAACAGTTTATTGTGCGCAAGCATGTCTTAGATAGAAAAGTTTCAGAACACTAGAACATTCGGTAACACTTGATTGGTTAACTTCACTCGGCCGAGTGCTAGCAACAGTTTAACGATTGGTTGGTTTAAAGTGTCCGCAGCAGCAGGCTCCGGCTTGCAAGCAGGGTTTTCTCTGTGGTAACCTGATCTGGCTCCGCGGGGTCCGGCTCAGTACCTCTGTTAACCCTTTCGTCGACCTGCAACGCCTCACAAAGCCTGTTACCCACTGCTAGAGTGAAGCTAAGTCAAAGGCTGGATTGCTCACATGTCCATTAGCTGAAAGAAATGCTTCCACAATACCCTCTTCTTGTTTTTGAGCAATCCAGATTTGACTCAGCATTCTGTTTACAAACCTTTTCAACAGCGTAAATACAATGGTGCATGCAAGCAAAATTAATAATACAATGCCTAACACCTTCAAAGCAATAATTATCCAACTTTGAATCCAAGTCCCTATTCCCCATCCTGAAAAAACATTACGGAGCCAGTCATCCAATGGATTCACATCCTGTTGGATTTTTTGAGAGTGTTCCTTTAGATAGGTCAATTGTTTATGAATGCTCTTGCTATGATCAGACAGATTCTGACAACACATACCTTCAAAGTCCTCACAGCCATGACCCTGCGCCAACCCAGGCTTGTGAGTAAGCCCGTGTATCTTAAAGGCTATTCTCATTATACCCAAATATTTCTATTAAAAGTTTGAAATGGATCTGTGGCTGATGCCATAGCAAGACAAAACTCTGACACCCCACTCTCACTGGCCCATGTTACCCACAAATTCTTTCTAGGATTGATTTCGTGTAACAAAGATACAGAACTATATACAAACAGTAAAATTAGCAGCTTAACCGCTAACAGATTCTTTATCATCGCTGGCATCTTCCGGTGCAGACGAGTTATTTTCTGCTGAATCTCGCCAGGGCCGTATCCAACGAGCCGGTATCCACCGAACGCCTTGATCCTGGGGTAACGCGATCCAATGATATCTTTTAGCTGGTTCTGCCTTGTTTATGGAGGGCACAGAAAAGGCGAATTTTTCTGCGTCCTCATTGGAGAAGTCCACTTGGAGATTGGCTTGTGCCCATGGCCCTGATCCTGTTAGCATCTGTGATTGGACTCCATGAAGGGGGTCCCCTTGTTGTCTAGGTTTTGCTTGTTCAATATCACACAGTCTCTGCGAATTACGGTCAAAGATCAGTTTCTGTGATGGCGTCAGCAAAATACTGGCTACCTGGTTAGTATCATGGGGGACCGGGAGGTCTGACTGTAAGATGTATGTTATGATTTGCCGAGACATTTGAGAGTGTAGCCCATATTGAGTCACGGCTGTCCGAGCTTTTTCTAATAGCTTCCAATCAATTGCTTCCCACTGGTTGGTGCCCTGTGGTGTAACCGACACTGGAAAGGCTTGTGGAACAAAACTCCCTTCTAGGATAGCGTCTCTAATAACTCCCTTCCACCTTTTTGACACTCTACCAGAATCTTGACCAGAGGAATTAAACAAGTGTGGTGGGGGAGCTAGCACCGAAGCCGCAGGAGCAGGAGAGGCACCAGCTCCCTTGTGCACGAACGATCCCAATTCTTCCTTTTGAGTCACCGCCATGAGTTTCTCTATAACCTCCTGCAATAATTCTTTCATTGAGTCATTTAGTTCTTTCGGTTGCTCTGTTTCTTCCGGGGTAGAAACATTAAGGTCAATGGGGGAGCGGTTTGGGGTGGAAGTAAGGGAATATTCTGATGCGCCAGGCCTATAACCTGTGGATGCCTTCACCTCGCAGCGAGGTTCAGCATTGTCAGGATCAGTAACAATATCGGGTTTTGGTCCCTCCTCACTGGGCCGGGATTGAAAACCCTTCTTGACTGCCTTTGCAATTTTTGGGTGAGTCCTCCCCCCGGCATAATGATCAAAGGGTTCCGAGTGGGGTTCTTAGAACCCGCGGGTAGCTGGGAGGCAGGGAGGTCTGGAGGCTCAGGCGGAAGCACGGATGGCACTACCGGAGACAAGGCTTCAGCCGCCGAAGCAGCTGCAGCTCTCTCTGATTTCATATCTCGCAAAGTCCCTCGGATAAGCTTCCACAGCATGCAGTATTTTTGAGCCTCACGCGCTGCCTTCCCCCCATCAGTTATAGTGTCCCAGAGCCGGGTGCCTATCTCCTCCCATGTGGATATTTCAAGCGCCGCTCCAACCCCGCTAAATAGCCCCTTTTCCTTACTCCATTGGAGTAGTCCTTTAAGTATATCTTCTTCATATTTAATCCCTCTCCTTGGGAGGATGCATTGGAGGAGATGAAGGACAGCTATCTCTTCCTTTGTCTGAGCCGCCCCCATTCCTCCCCGACCGCCACTTGCCTTATTGAAGTGGACCTTTTTCGCAGAGACTCTCTTCCTCTGCGGCACGCGTGCTTCATCTACATCGGCAGGGCTGCTGCCGGCTGCATTTCGGTCGGCTTCCCACCCATCAGGTCTGCGCTGATCTTCACCACCGAAGCAGCTCTCAGGAGGCAGATCTGAGGGTCCCTGTTCGGGCGCCACTTGTCGCGGGGGATAAGGACCAACGTACCACTGACCAATATGATCACGCTGAACAATTTATTGTGCGCAAGCATGTCTTAGATAGAAAAGTTTCAGAACACTAGAACATTCGATAACACTTAATTGGTTAACTTCACTCGGCCGAGTGCTAGCAACAGTTTAATGATTGGTTGCGGTTTAAAGTGTCCGCAGCAGCAGGCTCCGGCTTGCAAGCAGGGTTTTCTCTGTGGTAACCTGATCCGGCTCCGCGGCGTCCGGCTCAGTACCTCTGTTAACCCTTTCGTCGACCTGCAACGCCTCACAAAGCCTGTTACCCACTGCTAGAGTGAAGCTAAGTCAAAGGCTGGATTGCTCACATGTCCATTAGCTGAAAGAAATGCTTCCACAGACGATCCATTCCAGAGAGCAGTACAGGTTTCATGGACTCTTAGTGGGCCATACAACATTGATATCCAAGCACAGGTGGCTCCAGGATATTGGACCTTATTAATTGCTATGTTGCTGTTCATTGAAAAATTTTGCTGGAGTATTTCAAAGGGTCTCTTGTATTTAGTAAATTAGAATGGTTTTCACCCTCTGAGACTAGAACAAATGGATTCATGTTACTAAGGAAACCTGTCTGTGCAAGTGCCTAGATAAACAAAGAGCAACAACATCAACAAAAAAAAACACAAAAAAACCCCACCACCAAACCAACCAACCAAACAAAAAATTCCTAAATCCATTGTTAATAAGGTTATTTTCTCTCATAATATTTGTGGTACACACTAAAAGCATGACTATATTGTTACAAAGGCACTCACTTGGATGACCTACATAACTCAGTCATGTCTTTGCTGCTTATGAATCTTTGATGCATCTATCCAAAAGAGACGTTAGTAAAACATCTACACCACAACTTGCTATCCAATGTTCTCTTTTTATGATAAATGCAAGTTGTACCTCAAAGTAGCAAGAATTTCAATACATGAGATTTTCAATACTGAATTGAATTTCTGCTGCTATCTTCTTATAAAGGCAAGAGCCTAAAACAGGGACAGACTATAATAAATTTCAAACATTCCTTAGGCAAATGTATAAGTATGTAATGGGGATCAAAGCCAAATATATAAATCCAAGATGTGGAAAAGAATGAAATATGCTCAAAGTGTCTAAAATCACTGGCAGACAATCTATCTGTCTAATGTCAGCCTACCAACTAAAAGATAAAGAAGGCATATAAGGTGGAAAATAATCTCTTCATACTACAAGGAAGAAAAATTAAAGCAAAAAATCTCCTCAACAAAACCCAACATATACAATGCTCTTGATATGCCAGAGCCTATCTATGTATCCATCAATCAATGCATGTACAAGGAAATATGTACTAGGAACCAACTAAAACACTGACATAGAAAACATCAGTATGTATTTGCAGCAGAATACTGGTATACAGCCACGCTCTGTATCTAAGGAGACAAAAATAGGTTTATAGGTAAAGTAAAATGTATTTTATTAGGGTAAGTGCTATAATTGATAAAACAATTGAGCATTCATGTGCAGAAACACCTCTTTGGGTAATTAAAGCTAGTACAAATTTACAACGATGTCAGCTGGTCTAACAGAAAGCTATTAATACTATTTGCAAACCTGTTTTCCTTGTGTCCTTAGGACTTTGTTGCTATAGCAAAACGTCATTACCTCTACCTAGGTAGGTCTACCATTTTGATTTAATACAATTATGGGGATTTGATGAAAGCTGTGTTAATTCAACAAAGCACTCAAATAATTGCTCCATTTCTCAACAAAACTCAACAAGCCAAATCTTCTAAAGCATATCTCAAAAACACCAAAAATTCTGTCTTGCTCCTTTGTGTGTTGGGATATATTTTTAAAGTTTTGGGGAATTCTTTCAAACAGTTAACAAATCTATTTAAACAACAACTAAATTTATATTTTAAATGTCGGTGAAAGCAGATGTTCTCCAAACCAGAGGGAGATAAAAAGTGAATCTGTGTTTGTCCTGCAAAATGTTTTGGGGTAATATTGGAAGAGAAGCACTGAGAAGTAATTCCAATAAAAATGCAAGGAGAATATAGAACATAGAAACTACAGTACAAGGAGGAATAGAAATTTTGAACCTGATTTTAAGTACTTGTCAAGAAAAAATGCTTTTTAGAATATTAAGCAGATGTTTAATCAACTCAGATGAGATATGAAATTAAATATCAGATAACAAATTTTCAGGTTATTAGCAGAATATCATTGTAAACTCAAAGTAAAATGAAGTGATTCAGTTGCCTGTGTGAATTTAGATGGAAAATATTTTGTATCAATTTTGTTATGTAGAAACATTTTAGGCAATGACCCTGCAAAAAAACACTACTAAAAGTGTGAGCTTTGAGTGGCTGACTTTCATCTCAGAAGCATTTTGGTCTCATATAACCGCCACATGCTGCAAAAGTGCTTGACATTGATAAAATTATATTGCATGACATAGTATTAAAGTAATTAGCATAATGACTATAATGAGGGCTATGAGGATGATCAGGGGGCTGGAGAACCTCCCCTATGAAGACAGCCTGAGAAAGTTGGGGCTGTTCAGCCTGGAGAAGAGAAGGCTGTGTGGAGACCTCATAGCAGCCTTCCAGTATCTGAAGGGGGCCTATAGGGATGCTGGGGAGGGACTCTTCATTAGGGACTGTAGTGATAGGACAAGGGGTAATGGGTTCAAACTTAAACAGGGGAAGTTTAGATTGGATATAAGGAGGAAGTTCTTTACTGTGAGGGTTGTGAGGCACTGGAATGGGTAGCCCAAGGAAGTTGTGAATGCTCCATCGCTGGCGGTGTCAAGGCCAGGTTGGACAGAGCCTTGGGTGATATGGTTTAGTGGGAGGTGTCCCTGCCCATGGCAGGGGGGTTGGAACTAGATGATCTTAAGGTCCTTTCCAACCCTAACTATTCTATGATTCTGTGATTCTATTCTCTATGCAAACTGAAAACAGACAGCTGATCCAAAAGAAAGTGATGTTGTATGAAACAATTTTCAGGGCTCTGTCAGGCCATACTGAGTAATGCTCCTTTTATTATAAATTAGTGTGATACGAAATCCATCTAAATCAAAAGATTCAGATGGATTTCTCTTTTTGACCTATGTTATGAGATACAAGATTATATAAGGGCCAGGATGGGAAATAAGTGTTGTAATTATCCACATTTATTTGTATTAGAATTCCAGTCAGTGGCAAGATTAGAATCATGCATTCATTGAAGGATTTTTTTTTTAACATACAGGAATGAATCATTATAAAAAAGTAACAGCAGATGAGCTCTAGAAAACTCAGAGGCTGATCCTGGTAAAACATGTAAAGTCCCAGCTGCATGCCTGGATGTCCTGGCTCTGGCAAAGACAGTGAAAAATATTGCAGGCACAAGTTCTTGTGGCAGTTTAAGTTCTGCTTTCAGTGTAAGCCAAAAATTCAAGAAGGACCTCTGTCACCTTTCTGTCCATCTTTAATATGTTAAACAAAAAGATTTGAGGTCTCAGGTCTGCAGAGCTTCTCTTGGCACACTAATGGCCAAGTGGAAAGTTACCAAAGGAAACTCTCTGTACCATTTTACACCTTGATATTATTTAGATGAGTCTGAAGGACAGAAATATGTATGAGCTCGCTGAAGTCCCTAGGTTGTCATGCTCCTCTTCACACCTCCTGCTTAAGGGCGAGTACAGGAAATAGCACAGCACCTGAGAGGTCACCTTTTTAGTGCTTTCATGAATTTTAGGCATGAACTACACATTGATTAAAGTCCTCCTGCTTTACCTGAGTGCTTTGCTTTCCTAAATTAAATTTGCATTGCATGAAACGATCAAAGCCAGCATGTAGCCAAATGAGGTTCAATGCATGCAAGCGTATGGGAAGAAGGTACATCTACCAGAACAAGGAGGATAGTTGGAAATCTCATTTTTCATACATAAAAACCCACCAACAATAAACAAACATCTCAAAAGTCTGACACGGCATGAATTGAGCTGTTCTTTGAGTGGCACCTTGCTCATAAAATTCTCTTATAGATTCTATGTGTCTCTCAAGTGCAAGGCACCACCATTGACCATTGTGAGTAGAGCCACATTATCTAAGGTGGAAGAATTAGACGTAATTTTCCAAATTTACAAATCTGAAGAAATGCACCAAGAACTTCCAGTGATAAAGCAAAGGCTAACTTTCAAAGCAAGAAGGTGAGAAGCACTTCTGTGACTCTCCAGTCACAGTGGCAAAAGTGAAGTCACATTTGATAAAACAATCTGGATTCCTTTGCTGTCCCACCTTAACACTAAATTAATCAGTGTTTCAGACACGGAGAACAGGTATCAGATATACCAGGAAGACAAAATTGTTTAGGTTACCTCAAATTATTATACTTGGACCTAGAATCTGCTGGATTCCAACAAGGACTGAACAAAAGGAAGATTTTTTTACGTTAAACACGCAAACTGTTCCCTGAGTTGAAGAAAAGCATGCACTCCTCTCTCCATTCCATTTCAATATTTATGAGTTGGTTTTGAGAGCACTGGCACGATGCTTGTCTTGCTCCTCCTGCTGAAATGTAAGTCCTCAAAATGCAGAACTGAGCTAAAGACTGAAGACATTACGGCTTTAATGTCACCATAAATAATTAGATAAATACAACTCCAAATTGTTCATATGTTACTGCTGCTCATATTATTGAACAAGTGCCTTTCACTAAGGTCAGAGTATTAAAATCACATAATATTGAAAACATAATCAGCATTTCAGATATACAAATGGTTGCAGCATCACCTCTAAGGCCCTCAGACTCACGAACTTACATTTGCCAATGACAGAGTCAATAAGAGCACAAGAATATAAAAATCAAGAAAAAAACCCTATTTGCTATTTCCTTGAATGAAGGTGCTTGCAGGTGCTTGCAGGTTAGCACCTTGAAGGTGCTAACACCTTCTAAACATGCAAAACAGATAAATCAAAGATTTCAAAGGATGTTGTAGTGCTGAAAGGATTTATCCTCCATGAACTTTCCTACTGCGCTACTGAACCAGAATAATGTTTTGCTGTACACAACCATATATGGTAACATATTTAACAGCTTGCTGCTGTTATTATTTCACACCTTTGCATTCTCTTAACTGTATTATATTTTTTGAATGTACTTTGGACAGCTACCTGAATCAAAGAGCTTTTAATCAAGCCCAGCAACGTAAATCAGCAAGGCAGTTCAGATCTGAAACATAAAAACAGTCCTACTCAGTTACATGACTGTTTTGTTAAATTTATGTGCAAGTGTTTTGCTAGTGTAAAACTGAAATTTGTTAGTTTATATGGGTAGTGCCAGAATAACTTGCACCTTTGGACTTCCATTCTGCAAAATATGACCAAAAAATGCCTTAATATTAAAAAAATCCTCAAGTCAAATGTAAAAGTGGACATTTTATTAGTTATCTTTATATGTTTATTTATTTATTTTTATCAGTGGACTGACTTGTTTTAATTTAAAGTAAATGGGCATCTACAGTTTTACAACTAAAATATTGTAAAATCATAGAACATTAGAAATCAAAATTGAAATACACTATTAGCTTAGCATAAATGATAATGGCTGCTTTTGTCTTAGCTGAAAGATGGGCCAGAAAAAAAACAATAGACCAACTAATGAACATGGTTTTGATCAAATCCTAAACAAGGTCTCTTGTATTTGACCCATTTTTAATCTAAAAATGTCCCTTAGCTTGTCATATAAAATGCAAAATGTTGTAATGCAAGATTCCAACCTTTAACTATAAATTGAATGATAATAAAATTCACAAAGTATTTAATGTGGAGCTTTTAGAATACACTTTGATTTTTACTTTAAAATAAATGCAGATTTTAAGACAGTATAACATGAAAAGTGAAAATAATTTCATGGTATGTGATATCATTATCATACATATTCAGTATTAAAGTGTTATGCTCCTGAAAAATAAGTTCTATCAATGCAAGCTGTAGCAAGTTAAAGCCATTTAGAATAATAGAAATATTACTCTTAAAGCATTGTACAGCCAAAAAATGATGGGTGGCAAGTTTGGGAACAAAAAAGGAGATTTTTGTGAAGGGGAAGAGGAGGATATTCATGTGGAAGATTCATCTGAGAATGGGTTGCCCAGGGAAGTTGTGAATGCTTCGTCCCTGGTGGCGTTCAAGGTGGGGTTGGACATAGCCTTGGATGGCATGGTTTAGTGGGAGGTGTCCCTGCCCATGGCAGGGGGGTTGGAACTCGATGATCTTGAGGTCCTTTCCAACCCTAACTATTCTATGATTCTATGATTCTATGATTAATTATAACTCATGTTGGAAAGGGACAACACTAACTGCATAGCAGACAAACAGGTCTTGTAAGGTCCAGTGGCTCAGAAAATGTAAAATATGATCATAAGGGATTGAGCCTTTCTTTCTTTTTCCTAGGGAAAAACTAAGAGAGGAGATACAGAGATGATGCTCAAAAGTCACCAGTGTTTCACATTCAATAACAGATGTCCAATTACCGCTATATCATTTACTACAGCTCTGTGTTAGGGTGGAATATATTCAGATCTAACTTACATTAGGCTGTCGTCAAGTATATCTTTAAACTGTTTTGCAGTTGCATGGCACTAATGTTGTATCAAGATGTTTACAAGTGTTGAGTGAATTCATTTTCGTAATACCGGAATTCTGGATTTAGATTGGTGTCATGTACAATTTATCTGAAGAAAATGTTAACTGTTTGGCTGGATAGGATGTGGCTCTTTTCATCCACCACCAGTGATAACACGTGTCTTGTTCTGCTGACAAAGGGCTTACTCTGCTGCTTCCTTTCATGGTGCTCAAATCCTTACAGTTTGTTTCATTTGCATTTAGTGACTCTTGAATGTAAGCATTTTCCAAAAACAAAATTTCACCTTGCTCTCCTTCGAAAATAAGCAGAAATCCCATTACAACTCTAAGGTTAAGAACTTCGGGCTATATCAAGTCCTTAGCAAATTTGGAAATAGCAGTTTCGTGCTTGTACATAAGGCATTAGCTCAGTCACGCAAATGCAGCTCCATTACAGAGGCTCCTATCAAGTAGTTAGATACCATTATACATCTGCTGCTCAATAGTCTTGTTAAAAAAACTTGGCTTTTTCAGAGCTTTGCACATCTGACTGTCACAGCAGTTCTCCCAGAATAACTGAAATTGAACCTTACTATATAGAGAAGAAATCAGAGCAGTTACAAATACACTGCAAGCCTAGAACTGTCAGTTCAGAATTCTAATTTTTTACTTATTCAATGCAAGATGAAAGTTGTATCTTTTTTCTGTCTCCATAACATAGTAAGCAATGTCATATGCCAGAAAACAGTGACAGCACAGAGCATCATCTTTGACAATTCAACAGATTGGTTACTTTTCTTACCCTGGGAAGATTTCTGCTTAAGTGAATTTATCAAAATAGCTATATTTATAATCTAAATAAGGGTATACAGGTTTTGCTGTATTTTTATGCTTTTAATAATCTTGACTTCAACAATCAATAAACTAACATAATCCCATTGCTGATGTTAGCGACATAGCATACATATTTACCTCAAATTCACAAGTAATCTGGTCTCGCACTGGCATACATCCTGTGAGACTTCCTGGTGAACATAAATTTCAGAAAACCAAAGCAAGACATGTTACTGACATATCTCAAGTAATCCATAGGTATCCAGAAAAAAAGTAGAAAACTTTCACAATTATTCGTTACTTTGAACAGTGTTTTCCCATCTGTCATTGCATTGAAAAATGTTTGAGACAGCTGCTGATTTCAACTAAATATTTGGGAGAAGCTAAAAGTTAAAGCATAGTATTAAAGAAGTTTGAATAACACTCTCATTCCCATGTGCTCATTGGAAGTAAAGATCATTGCCTTTCCAAAACTGGTGTGTTTGAAAAAATGGGGGTATGCCAGCACCTGCCTTGTGTGATTAACTCCACAGATAGTGATTTTTGCTGCTTTAAGGGAACACAAATCAACAACAACAAAATAAGGGTTTTTGTTGACATAATTTGCACAAAATCTTGCCTTCATACCAAACAGTTTCCGTCTTTGAGTTTTGTACTGATACTTTGTGGGTTGCCAGGCATCGGTTTACAGTCATCATGAACAAATCAAAGCATTTAATTTCCACCTTACTGCCCCAACTCATTTTTCAGTCTTTATAAATACCATTAACATTTTACCTGTAAATCAAATCACAAACCCAGGTACTGTCTTTAGTGTGGATCTTTTCCTAGTCCTCACATCATTGAGATATTTTAATCTCCTTCTATGTTCCTACACAAATTACCTTAAGGGAAGGTTTTCTCCTGTGTCCAAACAGAAGATATTAGCACCTTGGCCTTGTTTCTAATGTATTTCAATCTCCCCTTGTCAACCTTGACCTCCTCCATTTTACACCGTGGAAGTCCAATCAAAACGTTGCACAAAAAGTCAATTTTCCTCATTAATTGCATGTACCCTGCCAAGCCTGTTTTCCTGCAACGGCTTTCTCTTCTCTCTGAACTACATACAAAATTGTTTTCTAAATCACCAGTTTCCATGTATGTTAGTAAGCTGCCACCCTCTTCTTTTCCCCAGAAGTTCTCCACCTGTTGAATTTTCAAAGATCTTTTTATAATCTCCTTCTGAGGCCACCTTTTACAGTTGGTAACGCTAGAAAATTTCCTAGAACCATCTCACCATCTTCATCTTCTTCAAATTTTACGAGAAGAGTGCTAGACCACAAAGCTCATAAAGTTTTTGCTCAAGGCAAGGAGCTGATGGGATGCAAATACTATTTACCACGCCACATGGTCCTTTTTCATCATTTTATGGGCCTATTTGTTAGCTGTAGGTATCACTAATCCTATCACAAATTTCTGCTTCTAGCCATATTAAGGACTTCTCATTGCGTATTTGATCTTATTCCAGACAGTGGACACATGGACAGAAGACATAAATGCTACAGTAAAAATCATCAAGCTGTGAATAGTTTTCTTCTGCAAGTATTTGTTGTGCACTGTGAAGTCTCATAATAATTCCCACTTTGAATTGTTCGTCTTTAAAAATCTTAATGCAACATCAGACCATTTTTCTGAATGTTCCTCTTTTTTCCACATATTTTTTATTTCAAACAAAGTAAGTCCCTGCCATTTCCAGTTGAAAGCATATAGAAACAAAAAAGAATTTCTAGTCTGTAGATAATTCAAAAAGGGGTGACACCAGCATTTCTGACAACTCTCAGTAAGCCACTCAGGTTGGTTTCCATAAAAATCTCTTTCAGAAAGATTTCCAGTACTTTTTTAAGAGATTTTCAATTGGGATACCCCAAGACTTCTAAATGACAAAGGTATTTGAGGTCCTGGGCTTTTCCTCATAAGTAGTTATCTTCTCTATTATTCATAGATTCGACCTTCCTATAGCTTTTGTTCTGCATTTAAGAATGTAGTTTATTTTTTTTATATATATCATTGGTTTCATAGTTCCTGGTAGTCTTAAAAGACTTCCACAGGCAAGTCCTACCTCATTTAGAAATTCACAGAAAATTCCCTTTTTTTCCCTCTATCTCAACCTCTTATGACTCTAAAACTTCAGAACTAAACAACATTTTTACTTTCAATAACCCTAGACTCTCTTTTCCCTCAATCTTATTTTTACTTACTCTTTCCTTATTATTTCAATGTTACCACTATATCTACCACACCCAATCTACCACTTTGTACCTTCTTCAGCACCTTGAGGGCAGTTTCTCAGAAAAGGGTAAAATGCCAGGGCATTGCAATTTTTCTTGCGTGTCAGAACTATTTAAAAATGCAATGTGGTTTGTCGTAAACAATGTTGAGATATTGATATCGAAAACTGTATTCTCTTATTAATACATGTCTAATGAAATTCAGCTTGCCACTTAGCACCATAATAGTCATTACTCAAATTGTACTTTGCAGTGGGAAGTTAAGACTGAAAAATGACCCCAAGTAAAAATGTTGATGTTCAGATAATTAACATTTTAGTAGTTCCCTTTTGAAAATGCCCTGTGACTCTCTTCTGCAAAGAGCTTTATATAGTCTCACTTAAGGGAACATGTAATTAGGCAGGATTTAAAAGGTCCCACCGGACGCTTCAAGCTCTATGTTAGCTTCGAAAAGAAACCAAAGCCATTTACACTGTATTGTTTAGTTCTGTGACTAAGATATCCTAATATTTAACAGAGATGCTGGGAATTGAAAGAAGCTTTAAACAACCAGGGAACAATGTAAAGCCAGAAGTGAAAATATTTAAAAGAAGTAAAGAGGATTTCAAATCCATTTTCCCCACAGCTGCATCTGCTGTGACAGTTTATTAAGCTGCAAGGCAAGAGATTTTTTTTCTTGCTGAAATATTTACCATAAGCTAAATAGAATTGTCACAGTGTCTCAAGTCACTGCCGTGGAAAGCTGAACATTAGCATTCCCAAATGAGAACATTACTTGATTGACTCACTGAGTGAAAGGGTGAGCAAAATCAGATTAAAATGGAAGCCACCAAGCAGCATTTAGAGCTATGGAGGGAACTGAAAATGGGAGAAAAGCTGGAGGGAGGAAGTAATAGAGACTTTGTGCACTGGTGGATAGAAAATAGGAATTTGCCATTTTTGGAGCAGCTTCCAGGCTCTGATGCTGTACCAAGCAGAAAGCACATACATTTGAACCTTTCTTTTTGCAGGAAAAGCTGCACAACTTCACAAAGCTTGAAAGGAGTCATGATTTCTCTTTGAGGAAGTGACCTTGGTTGAGGAGAGAGATGTGTACAACAATGATCTGGGGTTAGTTTGCTCTTTCTGAAACCATTAACATAAGGTAAGACCCTTTAAGTTGTACCATTCACAAGTGATGCATTACCCGATGTGGTAGAAAAGCAGGAAGATAAAGACCTTTATCTCCCAGCTTAGGCTACCACTGGAAACATCTCTCAAAACCAGTCACCTACCAAATGCAATAAGCTAGATCTGCTACTACCAAGCCTCTGAGACATCTTTCTTTTAACTAAATCCTTATTTACTAAATCCTTGTTAAATTTGGAGTCATGTGAAATAGGAGTCACTGAGGCACATAATACCAAAAGAAAGGTTCAGTCATTCAAACAGGATGTTTACTTTAGCAGGTCAATTTCAAAACTAAATTAACCGTGACAGTGCCCAGTTGTAATCTGTATGTGGGAAGAGAGGAGCTATGTGGAGTAAGGTAGAGAAGAGACTGAAGGGAAAACACACAGAAGCAAAAGGCAAATCCCACCTACCTGCCTCCTGCAAACCCTTCTGCAGAAGAAAATGGAACTACCTTTGTGAATCAGGCACCCGAAATGTGACCCCCTTCACTTTTCCCCTTGGCATTTAGAGAGAAATTATTACACTGTGTGTGTGCCACACAGCTAGACCCTGAAATAAAAGACACTGACCTTTAAGAACTATTTCCTAATTAAAGTTACCCATTTGAAATCACACAAATAGTCTAGCACCTTTGGTCATTCATGGATAGTAACTGTTAACTGAAAAAGCACCAAGACACAGTCTGCAATTACAGATTCTTTAATTCAGTCTCACTGAGCCTATTCAGTGAAGGAATAGCCAAACAAATGTCTGAATAGCAGCTTTTCACCTGCTGGAGAAGTTTTTAAGTATTATTCTTCTTATTTAAGCTCCTTTGCATTGCCAAAGAAATTAAGAAAAGAAAGAAATAAGAAAGGAAAACCAAAATTTTATCTATGCTAAAACTGAGAGAATAAACAATTCTGATGTTGCTAGGACATTTCAACATTAAATATTGAAGTAGAATTCAAAGGTTTCATTATAGGATGACATATCTAAGAAACTATTACATATGGCCTAAGAAATTGAAAAATAAGCTGTGTCATGACAACTTCCCTGTAGAACTGATATTGTTATCACATATTAATTTTCTGCAAAATAAGCTGCTCTGGAAGTAAATCAGGTATAAGTTGCTGTGCACTCTTTGGAATAGTAAGTGCAGGTTCCTCCAATATTTTCATGATCTGTATCATCGCAGGACCTTCAATTTCTTACTGAAGGCTGAGCTGAGCTCTAACTCTTAATAGAATTTCATGTCTTTAACACAACTTTCTCTTTCAGGAAGAGGTTTGGAGGCTGAAGAATGGGGATCACCAACAGGAATTTTATTTTCCAATGAGTTACGGCTTTCATGAAGTGGATTTAATATCTCTGGGTCTTGTCAAAAGTTACATGAGCAGGGAAGGGAGAAGCTCAGCTGTATATTGGGCATACCAGGCTTCAGAATTCAGTATATATTTGAAAATCAAAACTAAATTAATAAAATGAAAAAAGACTAATATCTTCCAAAAAGATTGGCATGATGTAGGCTGAGAAGCAACAAAGAATATCAGAAGGCTAACGTGTGAAGAGAAAGGTCTTTGCTTTCTGAAACCAAAATAGCAGGGGGACAGTGGGAGTCCCTAGACTACTACATCCACCCAAAAAACAATAACGGCATGGTTTAATGGGAAGTGTCCCTGCCCATGGCAAGGGGGTTGGAACTAGATGATATTAAGGTCCTTTCCAACCCTAACTATTCTATGATTCTATGATTCTAACTCACCCTCATCATTGAAAAGCTATCATGTGGCCCATTTTCATTGAAAATTCCATGGATTTTTTTTTATTATTTTATTGTCATAGTAATGGAAAAGATATTCACCGGTCATAAAAGGAAGAACTAAGAAATCACTTTCAAGGGCAGAGGGTGGAATAATTACCTAATTAAGTCATAAGTGCAGGAAATTAAGAAAATTCATTAAATATGCATGGGTAATGGATCAGTGTATTTTCCAGGCTTTTACTCTGCAGTTTTCATCTGTAATATATATGTTAAAGGGTGAGGAGAGAGGCAGGACAAGAAAGTAGAGTGGGAGAACAAGAGTGAAGAAGGTCTGTGTGCTGCATCTGCTCTGCAACTTAGACTAAAAGATTAAAATAGATTTTAAAAACAAATGTTAACTGGTTAGTGTCACATGAGGGATATTTTTACTATATATTTATGATATGTATAACTAATATTTTTCATACATACCCATAATCAGTTTTATGTTTAGGTATATTGCAAAATGCAGCTCTGATATAAAACAGATGAGACTTAAAACTGAGCTACATCAGTGTTATACTGGACCCATTCAGTGAATTTTATACACTTAGGAATCCTGGCTACAAACCTGACCATGTTCACATGCCTGTCTTTCAAATGCTGAATTAGAAGTCCATGGTGCTGGGTAAAATTCTTCTCAGGTATTCTCCCTCTGCATTCAGGTATCCTGTTACTCTGCAGTTTAACCTTCCTGGTCCACAATTATTAATCTAAATTATTCTCTGCTTTTCACGGCACTCTCTGGAGCCTGGGAAATACATAATTCAGTCTCACTGGGTCCATTCGGCAAATAACTTCTTTTAACCTGATGAAGTTTTAAAGTATTATTCTCCTTATTGAAACTACTTTGCATTGTCAAGAAATGCAGAAGAAAGGGAAAACAAAACCTTGCTGTAAAAGGAGGATTATAAGTGCCTTGCGTTGAAGTCCAATGAGGTTCTTAATGACTTCTTTGCCACAGTCTCCACCGGAAAATGCTCTGACCACAACACCCAAGTCTTGGAAGGCAGACACAGGGACAGTGAGAATGAAGACCCTGGGCCCACTGTAGGAGAGGGTCTGGTTCGAGACCATCTTAAGAACCTGAAAATACAAAAGTCCATGGGACCTGATGAAATCCATCTGCAGGTCCTGAAGGAGCTGGCAAATGAAGTTGCTAAGCCACTGTCCATCATATTTGAAAAATCATGGCAGTCAGATGAAGTTCCCAACGACTGGAAAAAGGGAAATATAACCCCCATTTTCAAGAAGGGGAAAATGGATGACCCGGGGAACTACAGACCAGTCAGTCTCACCTCTGTGCCTGGCAAAATCCTGGAGCAGATTCTCCTGGAAAGCATGCTGAGGCACATGAAAAACAACAAGGTGGTTGGTGACAGCCAGCATGGCTTCACTAAGGGGAAATCCTGCCTGACCAATTTGGTGGCCTTCTATGGTGGGGCTACAGAACTGATGGACAGGGGTAGAGCAGCTGATGTCATCTATCTGGACTTGTGCACATTGTTCGACACTGTCTCACATGACATCCTTGTCTCTAAGTTGGAGAGACATCAATTTGGTAGGTGGACCACTCGGTGGATAAAGAACTGGCTGGATGGCCGCACACAAAGAGTTGTGCTCAATGGCTCAATGTCCAGCTGGAGACCAGTAACGAGTGGCGTCCCTCAGGGACCGGTGTTGGGACCGGTCTTGTTCAGCACCTTTGTCGGTGACATGGACAGTGGGATTGAGTGTGCCCTCAGCAAGTTTGCCCATGACACCAAGCTGTGTGGTTGGGTTGATACACTGGAGGGAAGGAATGCCATCCAGAGGGACCTTGACATGCTTGTGAGGTGGGCTGATGCCAACCTGATGAAGTTTAACAATGCCAAGTGCAAGGTCCTACACCTGGGTAGGAACAATCCCAGGCACAGCTCCAGGTTGGGCAGAGAAGAGATTCAGAGCAGCCCTGCGGAGAAGGACTTGGGGGTTTTGGTTGATGAAAAAATGAACATGAGCCGGCAGTGTGCGCTTGCAGCCCAGAAAGCCAAGCGTATCCTGGGCTGCATCAAAAGGAGCGTGACCAGCAGGTCGAAGGAGGTGATCCTGCCCCTCTACTCTGCTCTTGTGGGACCTCACTTGGAGCACTGTGTGCAGTTCTGGTGTCCTCAACATAAAAAGGATGTGGAACTCTTAGAGCAAGTCCAGAGGAGCGCCACGAGGATGATGAGGAAACTGGAGCACCTCCCATATGAAAATAGGCTGAGAAAATTTGGGCTGTTAAACCTGGAGAAGAGAAGGCTGCATGGAGACCTCATTGCAGCCTTCCAGTATCTGAAGGGGGCCTATAGGGATGCTGGGGAGGGACTCTTCATTAGGGACTGTAGTGAGAGGGCAAGGGGTAACAGGTTCAAACTTAAACAGGGGAAGTTTAGATTGGATCTGAGGAAGAAATTCTTTACTGAGAGGGTGGTGAGGCCCTGGAATGGGTTGCCCAGGGAGGTTGTGAATGCTCCATCGCTGGCAGTGTTCAAGGAGGGGTTGGACAGAGCCTTGGGTGACATGGTTTAGTGTGAGGCGTCCCTGCCCATGGTAGTGAGGTTGGAACTAGATGATCTTAAGGTCCTTTCCAACCCTAACTATTCTATGATTCTATGATTCTATTATAGGAAAATCATCACAGAAGCTTCTGAATGGGAAAGGATGAGGAGTAAGATGCCAAGAAAGAGGTCTCTTCATCTAAGCAGTTTATTTGCATTTAATACAATGCCTTTGGCACAATATAAATTGAGAAAATATCACAGTTAATGAAGAGTTAGAAGCCCTAACATCAGCATTCAAGAAAATGTCCCTAGATACGTGACATGTTTGGGAAAGAGTCAAGATTCTGCAGTCCTTTTCACACTTAAAGCACCAGTGATGCACACTGTAAATTTTTGTATATTTACCCTTAGTAGTACTGCAGAGCATCAGAATCAGAACTGATCTTGAAATAAACAAGATATTTACTTTGTGTGCAGAAAGGAATAGTAGATCTTATAGTAGATCTCCAGTAGCTTCAATAAACCAACAAGCTGGGAGAGATCTTTTTCAGCAGCCCTCAGCTTAATGTCTGAGGCCCTTCAGAATGGGGACCCTCACAAATATGTCTTGCATTTTCAGCATTTTCCAGCCAACTACATCTCCAGATAGAAAAGAACAGTGCAAACCGAGGCCTTTTCACTGATGGATTCTTCATGTAAGAATAATGGTGCTACAAGGACCACAGAAATGCATTACAAGAACAAGCTTCAAAGAAGTCCTCTAGCACCTTTTCCACTTGCTCTACTTCAAGCTTTTAACCAACCTTAGTTCTTCCATGTCACAGTTCCTGGGTTGCAATTCAAGCAAAATACATTCTAGTCATGTAGAAGGCCTGTAACTTATACATACTACAGAGTTGCACTTTGAAGGGTTTGCTTTACAGGTGTACAGGCACTGAAGTTGCTATTAAACCCTTCTCCTGTTGTTATTTGAGTTTATGCATGAAGCCACTGTAAAGACATATTTTTAGCCTTGTGAAGTGTTTTCCCCCCTCTCTGTTAATTATCAAGTACCTGACTGATTGCTTATGATTGATGACTGATGGGGAGAAGGTTCAGCAGGTGTTAATGGTTTGGTTAATGTGAATGGCACAGAGGAAGGAAGTGGCCCAGAATTCCATCAAATTATGCTTGCTGCTGTTGCCTGTAAATGATTTTCTCCATAGCACACAATGTGTGAATTTATATTATAAACTGAAAACAGAAATATCTGAGTAAAAAAAAAAAAAAAATGCTGTTATTACTAAAAAGAGTATTATTTAAAGGAGTATGATTATTTCTGATCTTTGATGCTGTTATTTAAACTTTCAAGTGACACAGAAGGTATGGTCAAGTGAAAAAGTACTTCAAGTGGAATAATCAAACAAAATACTACAAACTGAATTCAGCATTGGAAAAAAATACCTTGCAATATAATCCAAAACCTATCCCAATAGCTTCATATAATTATGAAGAGAAATTCATTTACATGGAAGATTTACTTAAATAGTTTTTGCAGTTAGTAATCAAATAAGAAGTCATCTTAACAGCACAATGACACAGAAATCATCTTAAGAGCTCTGAGACATGGAAAATGCAGCCAAGTTATTTAAATGCAAATAAAATCCAGATTTGAAACTGATTTCTAATTAACTAAAACACAGCCCCATCTTTCTGGTGTCTTCTGCTTTGGTGGACCCCATGCTGCCATGGTTTTTGTATGTTCATAAGCATTACTCCCCATACTATGTTTAGTTAGCTCTTAGAAATAGATCCTGCAGGGAGTAGGCTGGTGTTTCTGCCTACATAGCACTTCAGTGAAAATAATCAGGATACCTAAAAAGAAAATCTTCTGACAAGATTGGGTTTTACATAACTTCATGTCATACATTAAATGCATGAGATGTACGCAACTAGAGTGACTAACCCAGTTAATAGAAGTATTTGTGCATAAAACCTCGTAGAGCAGGGATATGACCTGAAGATTTATTTCTAGTTTCATTTTTATATTCTGTAATGGTTATATTTTTTCTATTTCAAAACCCGAAAAAAATCCTAGAAACTGTAAATATCTCAGTCCAACAAAATATCCATAGAAAGTTTTTAGAATGCTTATGAAAAAGCTTAAAAAATAAATGTGAAAGAGAAGATATATTTGGGCTAAATTAGTGCTTAAACAGGATTCAAACATGATCTAAAAGGTGGTTAAGATGTTGACATTCTTTAAAAAAACAGTTTTAAAGTGAAGAATTAAAGGGTATAAAGTATATGCAGTTATGTATAAAAGTATACTTCTGAGTATAGTTAGCAGTGAATGCTTTTCTCTGGAAAACAAAAGCTTTTTTTCTTCACATAAGATATTTTACAGGTAAATACAAGGGCATGTGTATTACCCAAAATTTTGAAACAAGTCAGAAAGTCAAGCTAGTTGTGTGCCTCAATGCTAAAGTGTGTATTTATGCTTATTTCAAAATACAATTATACAAAAATACAATTATACAAATCTCTATTTGTAAATCAAGGTGAGTTTGATGCAATAATCTCCTACAAACTATCAAATGAGAAGACAAGCTCTGAGTTCTCTTGAGTCAGAACAACGAAGTCTTCTTAAGCACAAGGGGAACCCTTGCTCCTTCTAGATTCTGAACTCTTTTGTGGGAATAAGACTATTTTAGCCTAATAAAAATTTTGAAGGATTTTACTGTAAGTAGGAACAGCAACTTAGGCATTGACACCCTACTAGACTTAAATCTGTTGAAGCTGAAAATCCATGTCAATGACTTCAAGGATATTGGCAGAGAAAATAGGAAATCTGGGACAGATGAGCAAGAGAACTTTTGAGTAAGTCACAGCTTCAGAAACTGGATTTCCTTCCCCTCCAACTCCAACGAAATATACCAATATATCCACTCCAAGTCCAACTTAAAGCAATATTCTTGCTTTCAGTAGCAACTGGGTTCAGCAAAACTCAACAAAGAATGTAAAGGACATACAGAAACTATCAAAAAATGCAGCATATTAATGGTCTTGGCAATAAACTCACTGAGGTCAAGAATTCAGAAACACAGGAATCTACAGCAGGAGCAGGGCTGTTTGTGTTATATCCCAAACAGATCAGGGTATGCATTTCTGGATTATATTTTCTTCTAAAGAGAAATTTTGCAACCTTTTCTTAAAGTGGCAGTCAGGAATGATGATATCCTGACAGTGATAAACAACCATCACAAATAATGCTTTCTGAAAAAACTTACTTCTAGTTACTACGTACCACATCAAGAATGGCAGGTTTATAGAGGAAAACACTGGGAGCTAACATACTTTAATATTGTGATACAAACCACAAATTCTTCTTGTCCAGGTTTGAACAAGTGCTTTTTTGTATTCCAAAGAAAAAAAATCTACAGTGAACATGCATATCTGTAAAATATATATATAAACACACGCACATATCTATATATATACACACATCAATATATATATCTGGCATGCCCGTATCTTTTGTCTCCAGTTGAATCAGCAGAATGTTAATTCCCTAGCTTGTCAGATTGTGTCACAATGACTTCCGTCCTTCACCTACACGAAATATCAAAGATCATATATATTACATATTATGCATGCTGTTAGTGTTTTTATATAAATCAATTTTATTCCATAAACATTCTATTTGGGGCTTGAATCTTTGGGGAAATTGGCTTCATGACGATAATTTCCAATAGACAATATAGTCTTGTGGTTTTGGCATGAACCCTCACTAATTTCTTGAGAAGAACAAATAGGAAAAAAAAGTTACTGGTTCTAAGCTCTAAGGCTAGAGTATTTTATAGCATTTAATTCTGCTTATTCTTTTAAAAAATACTCTAAGGGAAAATTATTATCATTATTATTGCTACTAATATTATTATTACAGCCAATGGATTCCTAAATGTTTCTGGCAACCACACAATGTGGTATCTAATGCACTATTCAGCACACCAGTGGTGTATTGGCTTTTTAAGGACATGCTAGGGGCTGCAATAAATAGCAGTTAAGAGCAAGTATTACTCACAGGAGGTAAATGTGCACAGCCTGAAAGAACAAAGCAAAATTTCAGTAAAAAGCTCTGAAGTATTGTTAGATGAAAGAAGCAAAAGTGTTAAGTTTAATGGCATAAGTGGATGGAGAATAGATTATAAGTAAACAAGACTACCTAGGTTCCTTAAAATTGTCTGAACTGTTTAGGTGAAAGTAACTGTCACTGTATTTCCAATGTTATTAGCATAGCCACAATATGCTTAAATATATCAAAAATATATGCTTATTTTATGTATTCATCCTTATAGATCAGGTTAATAAAGCAACGTGAATCCAAAATAATAAATTCACTGTTTTTCAGTTTTGCTCCTAATCTTGGTTAGGTTTTTTTGTTTTTTCTTCTCTTGAAATTAAGTTTGTAAATAACATTTACTGCTTTTGGATGAATTGAAGAGTTGTCAGATCAACCAGAAAAGTGGAAAATTGATTAATGATGCAATATTATTAACTTCAGATTATCATCATTACCACTTCTGATGACCCCAGTAATTCTGACATTAGATGTGGTCTTTAGACGATCTATCTGGTTTGCTTAGCATTTAGGATTTACACTAAGCAAGGAATTGTTAAGGCTAGGCTTTAGAATTCAGTCAACCAAAATCAGCTCTAAAGATGTTTCCTTCCAGCCCTCATAATTTCTGCTTGGTTTACTCCTTGAATTATGAGGGGGTTTAGCCCTAATTCATTTTATCCCATCTAACGGAAATGCACATGTTCTCGTTACCCACATAGACAACTAATCCACTAAGCTCTTCACATTCGTGGTATCTCATGGCAATAATTTCCATCAGCAAATTGCGTACTGGCTAGAAAAATATTTTCTTTTAATCTATGTTGCCTCTCTCTACAAAATTGGCCCTTAACCTCACACAGTCCCATAAAGAGTCCTCTGCCCCACAGAAATCCATTGCTTGGTTTTCAGACCCACACCCCACACCATTTCATCTAATAAGCCTCACTGTCTCTGCCTATTGTTTCTTCTAATTGTCTGAGCTCTGATCAAAGTCAAGACATCCAACACTTTCCTTTTCTAATTCAGTTCATCTCGAACATTTTTTTTTCCTCTGCCTTTATAATATTATGTACATATCTCACCTCTTTGCTTTCCAGAATAGACTTCATTTTCTCAGTGGCTCTCTTCCTTTTTCAAATGATCAGTCTGGATAACTAAAACTGAACCACAGCAGTCGGTACATGTTATTGGAAAAAATATGATTATGGCAAAAAACAACATCAAGAAAAAAGGAATAAAGTTGAGCATGACTAACGTGAAGGTGAAAGATTCCAAGAACATGAAAGGAAGACCTACCTCATTCTGTTGTCCAAGAAAGCAAGTCACAATAGATAGCTATGGACAGAGAGCAGCACAAACTAACCACACATAATTCTCTAATATTCATTTCTTCCAAATATTGCGACAGCAACCAAGCATCAAAGCCTTTATGCATCATTCATACACAAGTCATTTATTCTCCAATTTAATTAGGAGTTAATTTTAGGTGTTATTTACAGAATGTGAAGCTTCCTTTTTAAAATAGAAGTTTAGATTATACTTTTTTGAAATTTACATTTTCTCTGATTGCAAGATGGTAATTTTTAAAAAGAAATACGGTTTCTTTTATCATATTTTTTTAGGATGACACCATAAGTTAGTAATTTTTAAATGACACTTGATTGAATTATAATATATTTCACAACATAGAGGCACACTGTAATTAAATAATTTCTGTGCAAATGGGGCCCATAAAAGTAGACCAAAAGTTATGACTGTAATAGCAGTTATGTTTCCTAGATATAGGCACATTATTGTAGCAAATATTTTCACACACATCACTGAAGTGCTACGTATTTTCTTCCTTTTTACACACATGCTTGAAGACTTTTTTGTTAAGCCTGCAGTTTACATTAAGAAAACACTGTAACATAATTACTTTTCTAATTGTAAAGACTTCATTTTGCCTTAAGGACAGGTGAGCAAATAAGCGGCATCTTTAATAAATAAAGAGGATAAATGACTTTGGTTAATTTAAGAAAATCCTGGAGGGCCATGGTCTTCCATATTATCAGCAGGTAAATCATCTGTGAGCCACAGTAAAATATTTTGCATCAACAAGGCTGGGCCCCATAATCAAATAATTGATAAACTGAGATACATTTAAAACTCTACATGCACAGTATTATTAGGTATAGATGGTCTTTGCTGAGCTGTGTAGACTTTACTACAACCTTGTCTGGATACTTACTAAAATGTAATTCTCTATCTTGTCACAACTGTCTGTGTGCGTCAGTTGTAAGATTCAATTACATCCAAATTATATACATTATACATTTTTCTGAACTGAAGACTTTAAACGTTTTTTTATTATTTTTAAGCAGAATTTTTGCTTTAGGTCTGTACTAAGAGCACCCATTTCTGTACATGAGCATATCAAATGTGGCTTAAGGAAAATTTTATTTTATTGTGATTACTACTATGCAGCTTGGGATAGTTAGAGGTATAGTATTTCACAAGTGACAATGATTACTAAGTTGTACCTTGTGAGTGTTATCAGAATAGTATTAAAAGACTAAAGTAGGGAACAACTCAGCATTGCTGATCTTTGCACCAGACATTGATATTTTATTTTATTTAAATTCAAAATTGGAAGTCCAGCTGTGATAACTTTCCCTGCTCAGTACAATGGAACTGACCTTCTAGAAGCATCACACAGGAAAAGAAAAGGAAATGTGTCATTCTTAGATAAGAAAATTCAAGCCTTATCCTTCTTGCATTCAATGGATATGATTAGTTGTTCAAATGCAGGCTCTCAATTACTCGTAAAAAAGTATCCATGAAAATCACAAAATCATTGTAATTGGTAAAATTAAAGCTGTAAAACTAGCTAGTACATGGAGCATCTACAGTCATCTTCATGTACAGAAACTGTTTTGTCAGGAGCATCTCCAGGATGGGAATTATTGGCTGAAAGTAAACATTTTCATTATCAGATAACTAATATATCTACAGCAACATGCTAATCTAATGTATAGAATATACATATGTAAAATTTGTGCATTGTATGCCAAAAGTAACACTTACTTTCCTGATTTTACCAAAATATTCCTGTAGATTTTAAAAGCATCACTGATGACAAATCCCTTGAATATAGCCTAGACAACCACTCAAATTTTCATTTTCTTTTTTTTTTTTAAGTAGTATATACAATTACAGTTGTTTTGTTTTGTTTTCTACAGTTGATTCGATATTATATCAAGCTCATTGCAGACACAAATCATCAACTCAAGCAGTTCCTAATGATTTTTAGAAGCAATCCAGAAGATTAAAATTCCCTCTCTCATATGATAACAGGTTTTCAGATTTAACACTGCCATAGATGCATAGTCTCTGCAAGTCACAGATATTGCTGAGGAGAAGGAAACAGCCCCTTTCCAGGGCACCAATTTCTTATTGAGAGGATAAGCCACTTATGAAAGAGACAGATCTTTGAAGAAAAAACAAAACCCAGCAGCATTAGATTTTAGAATAATTTGCCTTGGTCCATCCAAGTAGCCAAGGTCATTAACAAAACAGATCATTAAGCTTTTATGAAAGAGCTATTACTGAGCTTTCTTCACTGAGTTATTGTCTATGAAGCCCCGAGTTAATTTCCCTAGTTTACAGAATCTGAAGAAAAATTCTTCACTAAACAGAGATGGGAAGAATCCTGATGTAATCCAAACCCAAACCCAGCCTTAAACTCATTACAGCTCTCCATAATTGTGACAAATAAATTGTGCATTTTTTCCTTCTTGACCAGCCTGATTTTTAACTTATATCAAAATCTATTCCAACCACCCTTTTTATTTTTACTGTTTTCATTTAAAACCTCTTTATGGAGTCTGAAGTAAAACTGCACTATTTAGCGTATGAAACTCTCAGTCATTAATATGCTGCCTCATCATAAAAAGGATATTTTTAGAAATCTCAAAAAACCTTTGAATGTTAACATTGCAGAAGCTAGAACAAGCAGATAATGACTACAAAGTTTTCTTTTTCTTCCATGTCTTTAACAAGTAAAAGACCTTAGAAACATTTTGGGTATCTAGAAGACTAAAGGTACATAATTGGTGCACAATTGACTTGATGTTGATTTTTGTTTAGCTTCAGCTAAGAATTCAATGCAAAGGAATACACACCATGAAGTGTACCATCTATTAAACGCTAGAACACAAATTCTGCAATTTTAATCTTTGTATATAGGCCCATCAACATCCATGGCACTAACCATAGAATGTAATACCACTAGAATTAAGTTATGGCCAAAGCAAATCAGTTCTTATGGAGCACTTTCAAATTTTTGATGGGCTGTACTGATCTCTCATTAAATTGTATTGTATATTTTAAAGACCTGTCAGTTTGACATAAACAGAAATATTGCTACAGCAACAGACTAACAAGAACTACAGTACAGTCACTAAAAACAATAAATTAGTTTTAAACATAAAGTTAAAACATGTCAGTTTGTAGTAGCTCAGTTTCAAAACAATAAACCACCTGTCTCATTAAATCATCAACAGCACTCATCCTTTCCTTCCTCTTGGCTAAATCTGTTCTTCTCAAAATTGTTGAGCTGTAGCCAGGCCTAATTCACTGTCCTTTCAAGAGCTGTTCCTAGTCTGAATAGCTAAGCAGCATCAGCTGGCTCACTCACTTAATTGCCACCCTTCCCTTGTAGCTGGAACAGAGAATTTCTTTATAATTTTCACACTAAGGAAGATGAATACCATATATAGAGAGCGGCAGGGGAAAGTGGTGGATGCTCTAATTGCCCCACTTACCTGCCCCTGCCAGAAAATACACACTTTCACAAGAAATAAGAAATACCAACAGTGATTCTTTGTCATAACAAAGACCAGAGAGCATCGCCCCTCAAGAAATGCATCTTTCCAGTTAGGTCCATCAAAAAACTGTTTATATTCCCTCATGAAAACTCCAACAAACATATACAAATATCTCACCTTACATACAGCAATTTAGACTTCAATTAAGCAGAAACAGATCTGCCATATAATCAAGATCTTATTGCAGAATGAAGAGATGGACAAGACAAATATTTGATAGAAAAATTCAAAATACATCAGTTTGTTGTTTTCTTGGGGTTTTGTTGCTGTTTGTTTTTTTTTCCCTAAATAATAGCAACAGAATGAGACGATTACACTACAGCACATGGTCTACAGTAGAAGCCAAACAAGTCCCATAGGGGTAAATTCTGAGCAGTTCCTCCGGGATCCTTCATGCTGCAGAAAAGTAATACTGAAAATCCTTTTCAGTTTTGAATACTACTGGCATTGACTTAGAGTTCAGTGCATGTTCTTTATTCTAAATGTTTTACCATCAATATTGCTGTTTTAATCAGAAAATTTACTAAATTATTTTATTCCATAAGAGTTCATCTTCCTTCGGAAACTCCGTCCCCTCCTTATACCCATTTACAATAACTATTGTGCCATTTTGTTACATAGCAGTCCTTCCTGCCTGATAATTCCAGTTCCTTTTTTTCACGATAGTGATAGATGCATCTGATAAGTCACAGAAAAGTAAACTTGACAACATTTTCTACTTCCAACTCAATTTCTAATCTGTTTCCACATTGACTCTTTTGCTCCAGTTAACAAAAAAAAAATGTTGTCGCTGAGCTCATATCAATTTTAATCTTTACAACCTGTCAAAATGATTCAAATTCCTCACTGAAGTCTTAGTTCAGGTGTTTCATTGATCAGCTCCCAAATCCCCTTCTTTAATATGGGCCCTAAATCAATCTCTTTGAGCTGGCAACATCCCTCACAGAAGGTAAAAAGCCATTTTTAGTACAGATAAAAGCAAAAACAAAAGACCTAATTCCCACTTAGTTAAGCATTGATCAATGACAACACTTGCCTGAAGTTTCAAGAGACTTTATATAAACAATCAGCTTGCAGTAAGAGGAAATATAGTGACAAGGTCTTTGTTGCTCAGCGACAGCATCAGGTTCCGTCTTTCCGTGTGAGTGCATGCATATGGGAGCCTGCCTGCCTCAGCTGGAGCTCCCCCTGAATACACCACAGGGCCAGGCCACAGTAGCACATGGAATAATCATGTAGCCGCTTTATCGCAGAATCATGGAACAGTTTGAGTTGAAAGGTACCTTAAAACTCATCCAGTTCCAACGCCCTGCCACAGGCATAGACACCTTCCGCTAGAGCAGGTTGCCCCAAGCCCCGTCCAACCTGGCCTTGAACACTGCCAGGGATGGGGCAGCCACAGCTTCTCTGGGCAACCTATGCCAGTGTCTCACACCACACTTCCCCACTTCTGTGCTCCTGCTCTGCTGACAAAAGAGGATTAGGCAAGTGCAAGTCCCAGTCCCACTCCAGGGGAAAAATCTAAATGGTGCTGGATGCGGCTGCTCAGATTCAGAAATAAAATGTTTTTCCAGAAATCAAATAACATGTTTGGTTGCTGAAAACATAGAAAATTTCATACAAGTGATTTAATATAAATAAGTTAATAAATCTGTCTCATGCCTGAGCACTGTAGTAGTGCACTGAATTCTTACAGCTTTATACTCCAAATTGCAAAAGATCCAAGCTGAAGACCAAACCCACAAGACTTTCCAGTCCTGAGGGATTCTGCCACCCTGAGAGAAGCAGCTCTGCAGGAAAAGTGCTAAATGTTACATACAGCTGTGAACCAAAGAAAAAAAATCCAATTTTATGTTTCCATTAATCAACTTGCTCCTTACAATCAGCCTTGTTTTATTAACATAACCAGCTAAACACACACACATCTCATTAAGTTCTGAAGGAAGGCCAGACAGCAAAATCTAGCAATTCATCAGGTAAAGTCCTCCATACTGAAATGACCTCAGAGGTTTTACAGGGCTTTGAGTATCACAGCTGCATTAAATATCCTCAAACTCAGATCTTATCCTTCAAACAATATAGTTAGGCCAATTTCACATTTAATTTCTCACTCTTATAAAGTTTGACTTTTCCACCTCAGCATACCTTAAAAATTGAAGACATTCATTGCAATAATAAAATAACTTCTTTCAAGGCTATGAGAGATAATTTGATGATCATACTTTAAAACAGGAGGTTAAACCTTTTTACTGTGAAGTTCATGGTATAAATTATATCAATATATAAATGCTCTACAGCATTTTTAATATCATTTTGTACCACTGACTTCTCCCAGTTGGTCTGAAACTATGATGAGGTAAATCTCAAGGTCAGAATTTGATAGCAGCATCTGTCTTTTCTTTCAGTCATTACTAAGAAAGAACCTTCAGATTGATTTTTTATAGTAGTAATTTAAGGCTTAGGCTTAGTTTGAGGTCATATCCAGTAATTTTTGGTTTATTTTTGTAAAATGTAGCTTTATGGTGTTAAGAATAATGATTCCTAGTTCTAGACATTGATGGACAACAGTTGAGTTTCATAATTAAATGTTATTTAATATGTGATTTTTTTTCCTCCTGCTATTTTTTTAATGAAAGACAAATATTTTCTTGCTTAGTGGATATAAAACAAGAGCAGCGATAAGATCCGTTTTGCAAACACATCTGGGTGAGCATGCTTTTGCTCCTCTGAGTGGTTCTTTCAATAGAGCTACTCACATGAAAAAACTGTTCATGTGGGTGTGCAGCAACTTACTGTCAATACATGATTTCAAGACCTCGGGACTGAAGAAGTTGGCACCAAGTGGCCTGAGACTTGTAATAAAATGGTGAAAGCTAGTGATATAAATGCAAAGCAAAGGCAATCCAGATTGATTAATAGATTCCTGGATTTGCAGCTGTTACAGCAGTCACATTTCTTCTGGCTTCCTGTGGTTCTTAATCAAGATAAGCATCAGCAAGAGGCACATTTGCAAAAGCATCCTAAAAATGTGAATATATAAAATGATGCACTTGTGTTTTCATAAACGCACTGGTAACGATCTTTTAGTAACTAGGGAGCTGCATACCTACTCCCTGTGTGATTGCATAGATACTGTTTAGATGTCTCCTGTGGAGATTTGTTATCTGGTAATACAGATTTTTACCATCTCCCAGAAGTCTTACTAAAAAAATAATCATGAAATGATTGTTCTATATTCTCTTGCTATCACTCTTTTTCCATTTCCACCACCCCCTGAGCTGCTCACCACTATAAAAGAGACAGTTACAAGTTTCAGAAGTGTATAAAAGTGGCTGAAAGTTGAAAACTTCCTTTCCTTACCTTTCTTTGATTGAAAAATGTTTGGGGTTTGTGTTTGTAAACTCAAAGTCAAAACTGCTCCCTTCATTTGTCTTTCATGACGTTTCATCCCAGAGCAAACACTTACATGGTTAGGAACAGGGGACTGTAATGGAAGTAGTAACAAACCTCTAAACTGCAGTAGTGCTATCAGGCATGATTACAATTGGTTTAGGTCTGAACTGGGAGCTCTCATCTTCAATTTGTCTATAAACTTTAAAGGTAGCTTCATGTTTACAAAGATGGTGAAAAGATAAATTCAAGTGCAGTGCGAACTAACAGGCAACAGTATAGCTGTACTCTTAAAGCCCAACAGAAGCAGCATATCAAAACCTGGTGTAAAAGAGTCAATGATAATTACAGTGAAGCAGCTTTACTCCTTCAGCATGCTCAAATATACAAAAAAATGGAGCACCATTTGATCACGAGGTATTAAAAAAGGGTAAAAGGAAGGAAAAAAGGATAAAAATTGAAGGTTTGTATACTCTTTTAAGTGTCACAAATCCTCAAAAGTTGTCAATATTTTAAAATCTTCATATTAACTATGGATATAACAAAAGAAAGCTGGACTAAAGTTCCATCACAAAATTGGGATATGTATTTTAATACTAAAGCACGTTCAGTGTTAGCTGAGAAACTTAGGTAAGCACTAATTTATGCTTTAGGCCAACATTAAGGCTTTTTCAAAGTATACTTTATTATAGAAAGAATATATATAGTTATAATTCTCATACTTCAGCTGTGCATAATAAAGTCAAAACTTTGTTCTGATGCAAACTCCATACCAGTTTAGTCGACATGACAGATTACTTGCAGATATGAAGTTTTAGTGAGGCAAGAAACCCAAACTAAATAAAACCTTGACATTTTTCCAAAACAGCTAAGAATGCATAGAATTAAATGTTGGCTCTTAAAATGAGACCACCTTATCACAGGCTTCACTGAAGCCAGAACTGCATCCAAAGCATTTTGGGGTCTGCTTTGCACTCAATAATTAAATATTCCTACTGTTCCTAAATATTGAATCCATCCCACAACAGAAAACACCCTTTTAGATGACTTAGCTATATGGATAAAGTTATTAGAATAACTCAAAAAGATATTTTTCAGCAATAAAATATTAATGTGTGGAACAGTATTTCTTGCTACCGACTTTTACTGAAACTTCACCAGCTGAAATGTAGATGTAGCAATGAAATACAATCCTCCCTTCATTCAAAATGCCATTTAAATTCACCTCTTCAGTAAAGCACATAGAATCATAGAATAGTTAGAGTTGGAAAGGACCTTAAGATCATCTAGTTCCAAACCCCCTGCCATGGCCAGGGACACCTCTCACTAGACCATGCCACTCAAGGCTCTGTCCTACCCGGCCTTGAACACCACCAGCGATGGAGCATTCACAACTTCCTTGGGCAACCCATTCCAGGGCCTCACCACCTTTACAGTAAAGAATTTCTTCCTCATATCTAATCTAAACTTCCCTTGTTTAAGTTTGAACCATTACCCCTTGTCTTCTCACTACAGTCCCTAATGAAGAGTCCCTCCCCAGCATGCCTGCTCACTCACTGGTAGAAAATCGCAGAACTTTCATTGTAATAATTCACTCTAAGCACAGGATAGAGAACGAAAAAGATCTGCTCTAACCATCATCATTCAGGATTTTTGAGCAACTTTCGCAGTGCATTTAGAAGCTTCAATTCCTATCTGATTCATTGTATGTGTATGTGAAAGGGGAAGAAAGAACAAGGCCACTGATAGGCACCTGGACATCTAATCTAAAGAACCTTTTAATGCATATTTGTCTCAGAGGTTAATGGAACTGTTTTTTTGACCATCACCTATTACTGTTATAGACCCAAGCACACAAATAGCTACTGCTGCTGCACCAATTTTCATTACCTCCTTATACAGACAATGCAATTAATAAGAAGTAAATAGATCTACACTGCTTAATTAAGGCCAGAAAATTAATTACAGAAGAAATAATAGGTGTGCACACTTACCCACACATAAGTTGATATGTATGTACAGTACGTATAGGTAACACTAACTGCTTAATTTCTTTCCTTTAATACCATCGTACCAGTAACATTCATCACTGATTCTAGTCAAATTCAAATCACAAGTACCTTAACAAGACTAATTTATAGTCTCAAGTGGCCTCCGAAATCCTCCAGTGAACAATCTTCACTGTTCTGGTTAGCAAAAGGTAAAATACAGAATTTTGTTACATACAGAAACTGTGAAATTATTTCATTTTTTTCCATTAGGAAAGCATCCTACATTAGAGTTTTGATGGTTGAACTTTTATTTGTTTCTGTCTTGAAACAGAACAAAGTGAACAAATTACTGTTTTTAAAGCACTATTACAGGATATTTCCGTAGAATAAATAAATTATATTCCTACACACAACACAACATGGACATGCTCCAAGCTCTTTGACACATAAGATGTGATTTAAAATTTTTGACACCCAAACACAGTGACAGCTCAGGAGACTTCACAGTAACTTGGAACACATCACCTTCTCTTCATCTTCAAGACTGGCAGAGGAACTTACAAAAATATTTATGAATAGCAAATAATTTTGCTTTCAGCACACATGAATTTGCACCAAATGTCAGGTCTCATGTTGGTTTTGCTTGGTTGGTTGTTTTTTTGTTTTTTGTTGTTGTGTTTTTTTTTTTTTTGTGTGTGTGTGTTTTTTTTTGTTTTTTTTTTTTTTTTTTGTTTTTTTTTTTTTTTTGTTTTTTTTTTTTTTTTTTTTTTTGAGGGAAAGACACCTTCGGGCTATTTGGCAATAGATTAGATAGTGTTCCATTACCTAATTTCCAACAGTACAGTTTTCAGGGATGGAAACTATAAATATCTAATAGTATTTATAGAAGTCTAAATATTTAATATATGTTTCCAAAAGGTCATTATGTTCCTCCTTGGATTTAGAAGAAAAAGTCTTCAATGTGATCACAAAAACTCAAGTGCATTTCCTGAAAACATTTTCTAATTTCCTCTGAAGTAGAAGTATGTCTGACTAGTATATGGAGTTCTCCACATA
This sequence comes from Amazona ochrocephala, assembly GCA_039720435.1. NCBI lineage: Eukaryota > Metazoa > Chordata > Aves > Psittaciformes > Psittacidae > Amazona > Amazona ochrocephala. Next base: position 74,507,401 of record CM077879.1, read on the forward strand.
CAACAAAGAACTTCTTAAAGATACTCCCCATTCCAGAACAGTTACATCTAGCGCTATTCTCAGGAGCTGTCAATCATCTGTTTCATAGCTAGAACACAAGTCAGAAGAGATGAAAGTGGTAGGAAATGCATGGAGGGGCTTGTTGGGACCTCCAGTCTTTTAAGCCTCTCTCCCAGCCTAAAGTAAAAAGAAATACTTGCTTAGTTCTGGTGTTAGAAAAGTTGATTTCTCTTTCAGCAGAAGCTCTCATAGGATCCCATTTCAGGGTATAGTATTCTGAACTTTTAATAAGGTTTAGACTGTCCTACTGTAATAGGGAGGCAATCCTGACGTGACCACTCAAGGTTAGCATTTTGAAAATCTTCATTAAAAAAACTGCTGTTTTACCAGACTGATTCATGGTACGCTGCCTTTACTAATTAAATTAATAGCTACACTTGTTTACTAAAGAGATTAACTTCTGCGTTGCCCTCACTAGATGGGTTAGTTGCTAGGCAGCTGTCACTGGAGATTTGCCACTATGTTCTTATCTCTGAGAACAAAGGCTGCTATGCATCTTTCACTAGTAGAATGAATGCTACACTGCTCTCACTAAGAGCATTCATCTCCGTCTTTATATCTCAATTGCTCTCCTTTAATTATTTTAATCACTTGGTGCATTCTACTGTTGCAATGCCTATTTAATCTAGAGTATATTTTTACTTGTATGATATGGAATTGCTTCCATTTTTTCCTCCCTTGTCAGTTTACAATCTCAAAATTTATTCAAAGTCACACATGAAGCTTTTGCACCTGGAAGCATACATGACTGCTTCTGCAGTAATAGTCTGATATTTAAGCCCTTCTCAATATTTTTCCGTCTACTGAACTGTTCACTTCCAAATATTTACTTTGTTCATTTTATTCTACACTTCAGTTCATATCTAGAAAGCCGAACCTTTTATTAACAGCCTTACTGTGCCAAACGCCTAGTCAATACAAGCAGCACAGTTCCTGTGACTTCACTGAGAATATGATTTATGCCACCAACAGCCTGGTCTCCTTTTCTACTGAGCAGCTGGACCTCCAGGTGTACAGATACGGGTGTACTAACTCCCTTTGCAGTACTCAGATGATTTTCAAAGAATAAGATGCCAACATCATTTTCTCATTGGCAATCTGACCTACTTTTCCTAGTGAATACAACTGCATACAGCCCACATTCTTGTGCCATATCAGCATATCCATATCGACATCAACAATATCAATAGCAACATGTCCATACCAACAGTTTAGCTCCAATGTCAGCAAAGCTTTAGTTTAGCTTTAGATATCAGCAAAGCTGAAGACACAGCTCCTCATCTCCAAAACAAACCAAATCAAAACTAGGAACAAGTAAAATCTTCAGGTTTAAGATGCAGCTGGAATTCATTCCTGGGCTAACTCTGTCACATATTCTTAATAAAACAACACAGATATTAGAAGTGGTATGTAGATCAGTGTTATTCAGAAGATGCTTCCACTGGCTCTATTTGTAAGATGATGTAGTGATTACTGAATGAAAGGAAACAAATCACAGCTAAAGAGTATAGTCCTTTTTTTCAGTTAACTTCTAAGTTATGCAAAATCTCATTTTAAAATGCATTCTTTAATTGATTTGCAATTTTTGTATAATCATCACTGAAATGTATGCCAACAGGTGTTTTGCTATTTTTCTTTTTGCGATGCTGCTCATTTTATTCACTTTTGAGTACTCACTATCCTCTAGAGTAGCATTTGAGTGGACGGCCCAAACTCTGGGGACATTGAGACAAAACCCCTGAATATTTAATATCCATACAAAATCAAATTCCCTTTTTCAATAAAGTAAGAACACAATTCATGTTCTTTGTAATGAATGTGAGCAGAGTCAAGTCGGAACATTATTTATAAAAATTTGCCCACCCTTTTACCCAGTTGTGAGAATTGGCAAGATTTCTTGCAATTATATACAGTCAAAAATCTGTCAGCAGCAGTGCCAAGAATAAACAAATAATCTTATCCTGCCTATGGGTAATAGAACAAACAAGAACAGGAACAGAGAAGCTTCTACAATCTTGCCTCTGAAAAGGTAAAATGATGGATATTTCAAGGCTAAACTGGAAGAAAAGAAATATAAGTGATAATATCACAAGTTGAAAGATTTTAGAAAGGAAGATCAAGTTGATTTCATAAGAATACTAGATCATGCTTTTGTTTTTAAACAAAATATAAATCTTGGTGTTAGTTTGCATCAAGAATTTTGATGTTTTTCAGCATTCAAGGACTAGGAATGCAAAAAAAAAAAAATTAAAAGAAAAATCAAACTGTCAGTTTCTTTTTCTGTAAATATCAAACAGATGACTGCTCAAAGAGAAACATAAGGTAACCACATTTCTTGAAGGCACCTTTCTTTCTTATGTCACCTTCTTTTGACATTTCACGGAAAAACATTCAATATATTAAAAAATTTGCCTGAAAATTTGTCTTTTCTGGGACATCAGTGTGAAGGATCAACGCTAATGATGCATTAGATACTGTAAAATATTTGAGACTGACACACATGCCTTAAACTGTAAACTCTTTTATAAAAAGTGCTTTAGAAAGATGTGCAAATATGTACTGAGTAGATCCTATAATTTTAAGACAAAAGGAATAATATCACTATTTCTACAAATTCCAAGCATCCAGGACAAAAAATTTTGAGACTAACACACAAAATAATAAATAATATGTTCTGGTACTCGAGATAATTAAATATTATCAGACTTTATGATGTATGTACGATAAACATCTGACTGTTGTAATGATGGTAACTGTAAAATAATCCAGCAATATGCTGATTCTCAATATGTTAGTCTGGCCTTTAAACTCACTCCTTTTTTATCAGCTCTTAATTTTTTTTATACAGGCCAGCACACCCATATCCACAGGCTTTGCTACTTCAGAGTTGCACCTTTGGCCAAAAAAAAGCCCAACGCAAAACCCAGAATAAACCAGAATTGTTAACTTTTACTTTGGTTATACAACAGAACAGTTTAGAGACATCCAATTGCTCCAAAATTAATAGAAAGCTGTACAACAGATGACACACAATGAAGGGTTTAGAATTCAGTATGATTGAACTGGTCTGGTTTTACTTCGAAACAAAACACTTTGAAAAGAGGAAGACAACAGGTTTTCTTGTCAACTTTTTCATGTGTTTTTTTTAAGCGACTCTTTTGATGGCTTATTTCTCCTTGAAAGACTTTTCTCCAGAGCTCAGGCTTTGAGCACGTGGCAAAGGTTGGAAGCCAATGAAGCTCAAAGTCTCCCAGAGACTGCTGAAAGAGATTCCTCAACATCTGATCAGGGAAATTCACTTCATGACTGGCTCACTGATTACTGAGAAACTATAAACTGTTTTGAGATTGACAAAGAATGAAAATTTCTTGTTCCAAACAAATAGGAAAACAGGAAATATAAAAAGAAATACTCTGTGGTGCTGGGAAATTGCTGTTTGCTCTATCCCAGAACTTCTCTCATATTAAGAACTCGATAAATTTTAATTTATAGCTCCCCATTTTTTAAATGTTTCTCTCAAAATGAGAAAAACCTGCACCTTTAAATTAGATCTGACAGTAGTGCACCGATTTGTCATTCAATTTTGTACACAGACAGCTTTAATTATGACCCAAGCAGACACAAAAGAAGCACTCTCTAGCATGCATGAGAGAAAGAAGAGCCCATATACTCCTTTATGAAACCAAAGGTCTTCACAATACTACCATCCTCAAAATAGCCCCAAACTTCAAAATCAAGGAACTAACTGCTGCCATGTTTTCTATAGCTATCTCCCATCAGTTTCTCTTTTAAGAGAAAAACCAATAACGACAATATCCACTGCCAAAGAGAGGTATGTAAGATAGAATTTCAAGCAGTATCAGCCATTGTACATCATGTGAAACAAATTAGTTACTGGAGATTTTTTTTTAGATATTTTTTTTTTTTAAGGAGGTTACAGGCACTGATATGAAATTGTTAGAAAGATGCAGAGGAAACACACCATAGGCAGAGATACTCAGCACTCAGCAGAACTTTAAAGTCAATAGAAACAGCATGCAAAAATGTCCCCTATATATCAACTGACAAAAGAAAAATGTTGTACAGTTTGCACTGTCTTCAGCAAAAAATTCACACAGATTACTGTGGGTCCATTGGCATGTTATGAGCCCGCCTGCTATAATATCAATTTAATTCAAGTTTTGTGTGTATTTCTATACTGATATTTAGAAAGTGCTGTTTCTGAGTCCATGTGCTTATCTGTTGTGGTTGAGACGGACAAAAAACACAAACATGCTTCTTTGTTGACTAAGTAGAAATTCTCTTTACTATTACAAAACCTTGCTTATATACAGTTTCTAGCATATATGTGTCTTTTAGCCATTGGTTACATCAGTGAGCAACAGCACATTATTGATGACCTTTTGCCACATTATTAAAGTCTGTTATCTTGCCAAGCTCTTGTTCCGCAGTTAGTTACGCCCCTTGACTTGCTCGCTCCTCCAGATGCCTTCTGCTTTCTCATTCTGATGCCTTCTGCTGCCTCATTCTTCATGGGTAAGCTTTGATATCTTCAAGGCTAAGTTTTAACTTCATGCCCTTAGTCAGGGGATCCGTGGATCCACTGTAGTCCCCCACACTGGTCTTGGTCTATGAGCTTGAAAGGGGTTATCACTGATCTTGTTCAAGCCAATGGCAATTAGACAGTGTCGTGGTTTAAACCCCTCAAACTCACACAGTCACTCTCTCACTCACTCCCCACTCTTTCTTCCCTCCGCTCCTGGAGGGATGGGAAGGAGAATCAAAAGAATGCAACTCCCACAGGTTGAGATAAGAACAGTTTAGTAACTAAGGTATAACACAAACCACTACTGCTACCACCAATAATAAAAATGACAAGGCAAATACAAGGGAAGAATACAATAGCTCACCACCAATCCCCAGCTCAACCAAGCAGTGCACCCCCACAGTGCATCCCCCACCACCCTTCCGGGTCTCTGTCCTCCTTTTCTACATCCTGGACATGATGTGGTGTGTTATGGAATAACCTCTTTGGTTAGTCTGGGTCAGGTGTCCTGTCTCTGCTTCCTCCCAGCTTCCCCTCCTCCCTAGCAGAGCATGAGACTCAGCAAGTCCTTGGTCAGACCAAAACATCACCAAGCAGTAACTGAAAACACTGGTGTTATCAGCACTGTTCCCAGCCCAAAATCAAAAACACAGAGCTGCACCAGCTACCAAGAAGGAGAAAAAATGACTGCTACTGCTGAACCCATGACAGACAACATTTTCTCTCTGTTCTCTCCCTGTTGCTTACCTTCACCTCAGTCACTACTGACATCATTCAGATGTTTTCATGGCTGTAGATTTTGGAGTAGACACATCAGACCTTAAGACTTCCAATGAGATCAGGTGATTACACACTTTTAAGTAAGTGCATAAAGCAGGACAAGTTTTCTACATCTGAGATGTCAGAACTGTATTTTATGACACCGCCTGAAAGATTGGGCATATGATTTCTTTTTAAGATTATGTATAGAGCTTTATAAATCAAGTGTCTGTGTGAAACTTTTTTTATTCTCAGTAGAATGCAAGCAGATATTTTTGTGATGATATTTTACCAACATATCTGAACATCGTGCTGACACAGTATTTCAAGAGAGCCCAGTGAGGCAAACAAAGTGACAGTAAAAAGAATGCGGAATATATGTCAGAGCAAATGACTGAGGTAGCAGACAATAAAACCTAATGCAAATGTAGCTTTTAGCTGGGCAGGGGGCGTAGCACTAGAGTGCTAATGTCTCAAAATTAGTATGAATCTAAAAGTATATAAATGTATTGCACTATGCCATTCATGGCAAATAATGAGCCATGATAATGTTCTGTGATATATGAAGATATTTAGAAGACTCATAAGGGTTGTTTGGAGTAAGAATAGCATTATAAACTGGTTTATATTGTCAGCTGAAATGTTTCTGAATCTGAAATTTCTTTAGCATTATTATACTTGCAAGATTACTGGAAGACAAGAAACTGTTCTCATCAGTTGTTCTTGTTTAAATCTTAATCATGCAAGATTACAGAGAGAGAGCTTTTGTTATAGGCACTCCTGTTAGATTTCATATTGAATATAACTTTGGTAAAGCTTTCTCTATTTTCAGAGTGAGAATTGTATTTGGATCCATTGTTTTCATTTTTTATCACAATGATTAATCACAGAACTTGTATCCAACTCATGTCCCTAAACTCTGAAAGCCTTTCCAGAATTACAGTAATTAGACATAGTTTTTCCCTATGGTACACTTTCGTTGCTACAGAGGCTACCAACACCATTTGAATCCCAGTCTCTACCAGATCATCATCCTAGCCAAACATCTTAATATGAGCAAGATAAATCCCTAAAAAACTTCAGAATTTTATAAACAAAAACACAACCTGGATTCATCCAACTTCAAAACTCAAGCTTGGCAGTTTAATCACAATAAAAAGGCACAGATTCATTTTAATTGCTTGATTGTCATAGAGTGTATTTTAAAACGTTTAGTATATTGGAAATCAGTAAAAATACCCAAGAACTTTCTTATCTCGTCTTCTTCCTGTTTATTTTAATAAGCAAGAACCAAAATGAAGCTACAAGGGAAGCAAACGTTTCTGACAGACAACCTACCTCCACTGAATGAACAAGACAATTCATGCTCTCAACAGCAAGGACTTAAACAAATATTGTCCTTAAAGCAAAAAAAGATTTACTCTATCTATAATGACAAAGAAATGGACAACTTCCTTACCTATAATCCATACAAAGCTGAGCAGACACTATTCTCTGCGCAGGTTACTAGCTTACTACATTTAACATGGAAATCACGATGTTACAAACTACTTGATTGTTAAAGAACAGCATAACTAAAATTCTCCAAACTGGATTTTGACCAAAATATTTTTAAAAAACTCTTTAAAAAAAAAAAAAAAACAACTTCAAATTTTCATTAAAAAAACAAAACCATCCTCCAGCTCTCAAATACCAACTCTGCCCACTCTCCTCTTTCTTTCCTGAAAAGATCATCTTTTAGACTCATGCTGCAGTGCCCTCTGGAAGTAGCACCTTGTACATCACAACCACTTCTTTTTTTTTTTTTTTCTTTTTTTTTTTAAATAGCAGCCATGATGATCCAATATCCTAAAAATGGCCCCATGCCCAGAAGGGGTGTGAATCAGCTTGTTCTCAGGTTCAACTGGGCATAACAGCAGCCCATGAGTCCATTTCAGACTAGAGAAAATATTTTGCTTTTGCTGTTATTATAATTGCAGTACAACATCCTCCAAAAGCCTCAAAATAATGGCCAACTTACAAATTCAAATGAGGCTGTCCAAAAGAAATCACAATCTAGTTACAGTACAGTGAAGTATGTGACTGTAAAGTAATTAAAAAAGGAGAACAAATGATGTGTTTCACATCCATCAGATGAACAAATGGCTGCATACGCTAGATTTGACAAAACTAACTAATGCAGTTCAAGCTCAATAAAAATATAGTGACTTTTCACAATAGAAAATTCATATTCTTTAATTTTCCCATATTCTTTCATTTACATTTGGTCATTTAAAGAAATTATTCCAGTTTGGCCATTTTATTTCTGAGCTAACTGCTGAAAAATTGTATTCATTAAGAAAAAAATCCTATTTCTTAATCATTTATTAAGTTTAGCAGGTAAGCAAGTAGCAGAGAAACACCATCCTTTCCTGAAGTAACAAAACTTGGAAAGAAATGCAATTGGCCCAAAAACATTTCAGAAGTTATCTTCTTGGGCCCTAAAGGATTCTTTTGACTTCAAATCAGAAAAATTTTACTCTTGTCCTCATGTAAAGTTATTTTACTATCAGCTCTTCCAAGAAATTTGGAAGAAGAGCTCACAGGTAACACATTATATTTGTTTTATACCTTCTATTTTTAAAGCAAGGCTCTAAATCAATCATAAAATTGATCCCAGAGTCTGGATTTAAAAATTTCTGACTTATAGAACTATTCTCCAGTATGCATGTGTCTGAAAGAATAAAATCACTGTGTTAGCTTTTTGCTCCACTCACGAGAAATGCCCCTCCTTAAAATTTTGTATGAGAAGAATTATTCCTTTCAAATGCAAGTTCCATTATTCATAAAGCTCTTTGCAAAACCCTGCTTAGAAGAATCCCCTAGTGCCAGTCAATGGGAACTCTGCAAAAGCATGATTTGGCACTGGACTTCACCACCAATGTCTTGTTTTCCCCTCATACACTGCTTTGAAATGGCCGTGCTATCAAAATACTTATTTTAACACATTTTTAACACTATTTTTTTTTCAAGAGAATTGTTTTGGTAACAGTTTTAGATAAATAAGACTTAAAATTATTTTTATACAAGTTATTTTCAGAAACCTAATTTCTCATAACAATAGCAACAGAAAGGAATTTCTCCCACTCCCTTCAATGCTGCGGGTGTGTCTGAGTCTGCCTGTTTCAGGAAACAGACGAACTTCAGCAAAATAAGTGTTTAAATTTTATAAAATTTTATTCCCTGACATGGATCTATTTTATTTTCTGTTGGAAATCCTGAATCTGATGTTATTTTACAACTTGACTGCATAAGAAATGAATTTTTAAAATAAGCAATGTTGTAAAAGCCCACTCTAACATAATCATAAATGATGAATTAATTTTATTTCAATGTATGCTTTCTTTTTTACCCCAACACTGAAAAGCAAAATAAAAACCCTCTAGATTTTCTCAAAAAAGAACAAATGTCACAGCTGCTTAGAAGCAGTTACTCGCATCTTTGCAAATAATGTTTTCTACACACTTCATGAACCATTAAAATGGTCTAATTTATGAACTGAAAGGATTACTATTCCAGAGACTGAGCAAGTTCAGTCCCTGTGCTATTTACGGTGCCAGAACACTCAAAGTTAACTGGTGGCTGAAGTCTCACAGCAACAACTTACATTTCATTTAACCTTGTTAACTAAAATAATCATCTCTGCAAATCACTCATGCCATGTTGAAGCAAATCTTCACCTTGATACTGAAACCTGAGCCTGCAAAATGACACGTCTGTCAGTTTATGAATGATACCTCCAAGCTGTGTAGGGAATATCAAAAGTGTGTGGCACAAATTTGCAATGGGTATGCATAGCCTGGTGATAGAGACAGCTAAAACCCACTACTTTCTCTTATGCTAGCATTCATGGAAACAGGGAAAATCACCCTAAAAATAGATACCTATCTCTTTATCAAAAACTTCAGGCAAAACCTGCCAATAGTAGAATTGGTTTGTGATTTTTCCCATGCATAAAGCTGAGGCCAGAAACTACTTTAATTTTCCTCAGCCATCTCTGATTTGGAGACAGTATCAAACACAGAGTTCATGTTGATAAGAGCAGAACAAGGCTGGACTCCCTGCTTGGGGATCATGCTTGCTTCATTTTAATTAAGGAATGCTTTGCCCAAGTTTCCCAGGCTAATACAAGTCTAATTGAAGTCAATACTAAGTCCAACACATTTCCATATGTGCAGTCTAAATTCACATCCTAAGCTCACCTCAAGCAGATGAAAATACTGTGGGTGGACCTAATAAAGCTTGCAATGGGACATGAACAGTGCATGTCCCTTGAGATGTCCAACAACCAGCACCAGCAGACGGTGCTGAGAAATGAAAATAGAAAAGAAAGATATACAGCATCAGGAGTCAGGCACAGTCAGTGAGTTCAATATGAGCTCCTCTGGAAGAGATGGGTTAGCTCAAAGTGTCTTCTGTGCCTACAGTAATGCCTCCCATGTTAGACCTTAGTCCTCTCCTTCCGGAGCGAAGAATGTCTAAAAATCCCAAGTGCTAAGGCCACCCACTTCTGCATCTGAGCTTCTGGACAGAGAGAGGTTAATTCCTTTTAACACACAAAACCCAGTAAAGTTTGTGTCCTCCCATTCTAAAGCAAAAACACAGAAGGAAGGGGAAGAAGCAGTAACTAGGAAAAAAAGCACTGAAGTTACAGTTTAGCCACCTGTGATTACAGCAGTTTACCGAAGGAGGGCATTTCAGTGCTTCGGGTAAACAGCCAAGACAGAAGGCAATGAAGGTACAAATCTGCATTGGTTTTAACCTGTCAGACCTAGAATCCAATTCCAATTTAACAGTAGTTTAAACACTGGAAGAGATTGCCATCATCGCTCCTCAACAGACTTAACCTCCAGAGTTTTCAAAAGAATAGATAGTGAAATTAATTATTAGCCATTCACCTTCGAGACCTGGGTACAAAGTTAAGAATCAGAGGTATCTAATGAGACTGCAGCTTTTTTTGGGCCTCCAGCAGGCTCTAATGCCCCTTACACATTTCCTCCACTTCCTTACATTTTTCTTCTTAGGTTCCCCAGCCTCCATCCAATGTAAAGTGAAAATTCAGGTGGTCAGGAGCGTCATCTAATCCTCCTTGCACTGGATGTTCGTGGCTGTCAGCAATGTTGGAGCAATGTTAGTTGTGGAAAACAAAACTACCAATAAAATATAGCCTTAAGTCCATCCCAGATTTGGGCAGTCTTGAACACAGAAGTTGGCATCTGAATTGTGATCCAGACAAGAAATTTGTAAGAGACCATTATTTTACTAATATTCTGTGTCAAACATCTGAGGTTCAAGCTGAAGATTTCTAAAGTGAAAGACGGAGGAGAGAAGAAGGATTTTTCTATATACAGGATTTGCTTTTTCTGTGTCCTACATCTCTTTCACAGCACCTGTTATCATGATGCTGGTCAAAGGCCAGGTGAAGCAGCACATAAATTATCTGCAGCCATTTATATCATAATGAATCTTTACAGCTAAGTACACACAGGTCTTAATTATGCCTCTTAAATGTGAATTGGAACTCATCCAAAAATAATACACACTTCATTATTTGCTAAATAATATTTTGTTAAATATACTTTGTTTTATATTCTTGCTGATTAAAAACAGCTGAGGAAATAGAAATAAAAGAGTGGGTCAAGGATATGTTACATGACACAGAGTGAATGGCTAAAGAACAGGTGAAATTCAGAAGACTCAAACCTGTACACTCTTCGGTAGACAATCTATAGTGAATTATTTCATGGAAACTGTGGCCAGCTGACAAATAAGCCATTGCTATAAACACAAGATAAATCAATGATAATTATATCCAGAAATTATTCAGTCCAAATGGCCAAGTATATTGTTTTATTTACATTCTGGTCACATTTCTAGATCATGCCTAAAAAAACCACTGCAGATATCTATATTTAATATTTTCTTTATCTGCTGTTATATTCAGTCTCACCTTTTAAAAATAAAAGCAAATAATTAAAGATTTACTAGTAATGATTATTTTTCCCATAATAAAATAAATAATTTTATGCAGGTGTCATATTTTCTAGTCTAAGTAGAATTATTTCCTGGTTTAAGTTTACTAAAAGTTGAGAGGGTGGTGTTTTCAATCATACTGCATCTTTTGTAAATATTTTTTAAATGGCAGTGCTGTATATGGAGCTATATTTTCGAGACCCCGTTTCAACATCCACAACAAATGTAAAGGAAGGTACAGGGAAATTTTAATAAGTCTCAATATACTCTCTAGAGTACATCAAAATTACTAAGGTACATACTTAGCATCTTTGTAATACTGTCAATAAAATCAGATACCATAATGAATATCTGTAAATCTTGTGGTTCTGCTGAAGTTCAGAAAGAAAATAATCTATGTATTTAGTTAGTTTCATCTGTCTATTCATTAGCTCCTAATGCACATACAAATGTTCATTTCCTGATAGCTCTAAAACGTCATGTGGCTTTTCCTGAAATGCAAAATTAGTCTTACACAAAAATAACTGTCCGGTATCTCTAGGCGCTGGAAAAGTTGCATGAGAAAAATCTATGCTGTTCATTATGAAAAAGCAGACATGAAAATCAAGAGGTTTGTAGGAACTGAGTATTGTTGGCAGTATTAAGTAGAATTATATTTAAACAAGTGCATTCTACCTTCAGACTTAGAGATCTTGGCAAAAAAAAAAAAAAAAATTAAAAACTCTCCCATAAAGAAACCAATCCAATTCATCAAACAAAACCACAAAAAAACCCACCAAAACCAAACAAAAAACCCAAAACCAAACTGCACCAAAAAATTCAACCCACACGAACAGTCAAAAAAACCAACAAAACAAAATGCAGAACCCTCAACCAAATAAACCCTAATGCCATTATGATTGCAATACAGAGGCTTGGATCTGGTTATCAAATGTCTCCTGCCTGCGCTGGGCATCTATTACACTGAGTTCAAAGTGATTAACAGAAAGAGAGAAAGCACTCAGAGGGGAGGGGTTATTTCAAATCTTAGTTGTTATGAAGTTTTAGAGGTGCCAGTCTCTCCATTACTTACAAGGAGAGCTCAAGGTATATGAGTCTAGGCAGCTCAAGTAGACAGGATGAATCCAGCCCTAACCATGCATTCAGACAAAATCTACCAGCCCTTGCTATCACTTCTCACATGCACTGGAAATGCCCTGGTTGTTCCTTGGGTTCCCTTCCAAAGCTAGCTTTTCCAAGACTTTCCACTCAAGAGACTCACTTGGAGTATTGGGACCTCACTTGAAGTATTGAGACCTCACTTGGAGTACTCTGTGCAGTTCTGAAGTCCTCAACATAAAAAGGACATGGAACTGTTGGAACAAGTTCAAAGGAGGGCCATGAGGATGATCAGGGGACTGGAGCACCTCCCATATGAAGACAGGCTGAGAAAGTTGGGGCTGTTCAGCCTGGAGAAGAGAAGGCTGCGTGGAGACCTCAGAGCAGCCGTCCAGTATCTGAAGGGGGCCTATAGGGATGCTGGGAAAGGACTCTTCATTAGGGACTGTAGTGATAGGACAAGGGGTAACAGGTTCAGACTTAAACAGGGGAAGTTTAGATTGGATATGAGGAAGAAATTCTTTACTGTGAGGGTGGTGAAGCGCTTGAATGGGTTGCCCAGGGAAGTTGTGAATGCTCCATCGCTGGCGGTGTTCAAGGATGGGTTGCACAGAGCCTTAGGTGACATGGTTTAGTGTGAGGTGTCCCTGCCCATGGTAGGGGGGTTGGAACTAGATGATCTTAAGGTCCTTTCCAACCCTAACTATTCTATGATTCTATGACTCACCTGGCTTCTATTTAGGGGGACAGAGGCAAAACTCAAAAAAGAAAAGGCAGAAAGAAAACATAAGGGCAAGCTGTCTACTGTTTAAAAAAAAAAAAAAAAAAAAAAAAAGAAAAGGAAAATAACTGTGTCAATAACGGCTATGGATATGAAGGTAGTGAAGAGTACTTTCAATTCCTGAAGACTTTAGCAGGAGCTGATAACCCTTGCCCTTCACTATTTAGACCTCAAGAGCTGGAATAACTGTAGCCTATTAGTAAGCTAAATATACACATGGAACAAGCACTATAATATAAGTCTTTTGTCAGAGATAATAGCCTGCACTACTTTGATACAAACAGCATAGAGATTAGTTGTGAAGAATATAAACCAGCTGAATTCAACAAGATCCCTCTCTATTAGGATGTTTTTATTATTTTTATCTTTTATTCAATGTACCATCGCAAGTTGGAGAAAGCAGTAGCTGCAGACAACAAATATTCAAAATGGAAACTTAAACGTTGTATATCACATATCTGATACAGATGGGTATTTAATATTAGTACAGACCTATCAAATTAGTATTAGAGGTGCATTGGACAACACTTCAACAGAAAATGTGAATAAATAGAAATACTACCATTATAGACCCTAGCTAGTTTTGATAATGAAAACAAATTTGAACCACCAAAATTCAGGCCAGATATCTAAGTCATCTACTCAGAAAAACAAAACAGGAATTAAATGTTGAGTATCTGCAAAAACAACCCTTCCAAAGGCCAAAGACCTTTTTCCATGTATGACATGCTTTAACCTTGTTTATTGTACATAATTATGTTCCAGTGCATACAGCTGCACTCTTAATAATAGTTCCAGAAGAAGAAAAAAAAGAAAGAGAAGAAAGAATTGTGCTTAAAGCCATATTTCAGACACATATGTAAAACCACAACCAGCATAAATGATCATCTCTAATAACCCACTGCGAGCAAGACTCATTTGAATCCACATAATGTGTTGACAAAAGCTATTGCTGGATAGGTCATTCAATTCACAGGACCTTTCAACCCCATTGAAAACTTCAGACGGAAAGAAAACAAAAAAAAATCAAACTCTTTGTATTTCATATATAGACCTTTTTGCCAGTTCAAGTTCAAGACCTTTTTAAAAATGCACTGTCAGTAGCATAGCTTTTAAAGGTAAAATAAGGTCTTTAAAGCAGGTATCCCACCGTGTATTCTACCACTGCGCTGCCTGTGGAGTGTGAAAAACAAGGGCAAAGATGGGACTGAAAGTCTCAAACACTCTCTTACAATGGCTTTTATCTTCTCTTCCAAATCTACAGCCTTTGAAGACAGAAGGAACTGCAGTTAATGCATTTACAAATAGGCTAGAACCTGCTATGTTTTTAAAGGAGACTCACAAAGGGCACAAACGTCCACTGGAATCTTATTACATTATTTAAAGGGACACTTTGAGCGCTTCCAGCCCCCCCAATTTGACCTTCCTTTTACTCTCATCAATTTCATGCACTTACTCAGATTCTTTTAATGATTTGTCACTTTTCTCTCTCAAACAATTAAAAATTGCACTGATACATTGTAACAGCAGAAGGAATCCTATCTGTGATAAGTTACAAATCCATCTTTACCCATCATCTTTTGGAGGCAAAATACTGAAAATTCAGCTGACAAAATACCTACCACCTTGCACATTTATCAATACAGTCCTTTATAAATGCTAAATAAGCAAAAATATGACAAAACCCAGTGGTCCAGAGCTCATGAGTAACTCTGAAACAAGCCAATATGCACAAATGGTAGATGAGAACATACTTTGTGAAGATGATGACTGTAGATGTAGTCCTTCAGCACACCCTGAAAATAATCAAATGAACATCAAACTCCAAGGGCCGTAAATAAGAATCATACTTCTTATTCTTGTCAGTAGCCTGGCAAGATTCCTTGAAAAACACTCAGCAGAAGTAGAAAAGGGGCAGTAGCAGGAATAAAGCTTCAGAAACAAATATAATTTTATATTAGCATATACTCCACTGAATGTGATGCACAAACACTGTTTAAATAAAAGTCCAGAAAATAAATTTAGCTATTTTTAAGTTTTGTTTTTCTATTCTAAAGTACAAAATTTGTACAGTATTTCTTTTTATTTTTATTTTTTACAAATCTTGTCTGATTTTTTCATTCCTTAATTTTCAACATGAGTGTTTACTTATTTCTGATTTTTTCAATTTCTTTATAGAATCTAGATATGATAGTTCTGATCAGCAGCAGTTAAACAGAAGTTTGTTTATCATCACTCTAGTGGTTTAAGACTCACATTCTGGCAAGATTAAAACCCACAATTGTCTTGCTGTCTTTTAAATAACACACCAAACAACTGAGTAGAAATATTTCCTTATATTAGTCTAGCAGCAGGAAAGTTC
Organism: Amazona ochrocephala; assembly: GCA_039720435.1. Lineage (NCBI taxonomy): Eukaryota > Metazoa > Chordata > Aves > Psittaciformes > Psittacidae > Amazona > Amazona ochrocephala. Next base: position 74,523,019 of record CM077879.1, read on the forward strand.
AATGGCAAGACACCTGTGTAACTGAAAACATTTCTGTGGGAGCCTGATATATCCTCCATTTCATACTTCATGCAAAACAGTTCCTCATAAACCATCTCTAATTCTTCCCCAAAAAAATCCATTTTCTGCATTTCATTTTATCTATGACTATTGTAGCAATAGGTAATGGCCAGATAATAGATAATATCAGAATGCTTCAGAATAACATATCCAAATCTGTTTTACCTAGCAAAATACGAAAATACCATGATATGCCATTTGCTGCTGAAATTAGAGATTGTAGTTTAGAGAACATCCAAAATGCTTTGAGGCAACAGAACTGGAGCCACACGGTATCTACAGATAAAATTTATGAGAAATCATATTTTCACATCACTCTAGTTCTTAATGTTTCTAAGTCCCCATTCGTCCTTGCAATATTATGATTCCACAATATGAGAATCCTCCTTTCCAGCCCTGCACTGTTGTTAACAAATGCAGCTAAACCTACGCCCATCAGCATATATAAATTCATTCACATACACATGCAGTCAATCATATTAATGGACTTTTGAGCATTTCCATCTCACTAGTATGCACAGATCACACAAAGGGAAAAAGTCTATATAGCTTACCTGTAGTAATATTTGGTTGGGAAAAAGAATAGCAACCCAAGGGAAATGTTGTCTTGCCATGAAAGTCTTAGAAGGCAGCTAATTAATTGTGGACCTAATAAAGAATAAAATTATGATATCTACTTTTAAAATATTAATAATAATGCCATGCAGTCACACAAATCAAAACTGAAATAATTATTCTCTCAGAAGAAAGGAAAAAAACCTAAGTTTTTTGCAATCCTAAACTCTAAACTGTGTCTTGGAAATGTAATCTCAAGGAATAGTTCCAGAACACCACAGTTTGAACCACAAGAAAGCTCACATCAAAGCAGAAAAGTGTCAAGATCCAGATTCATTCTTGCTCTCAGAAACAATAGCAATACTCTGAGAATTTCTAATTCTTAGTGCAGACTTTCAACCAGTTAGTTGTCTCTGAATTTTTAGGCACTACAACTGTTTTTTGACAGAGTCAAACTGATTGTAGTAGTTCAATAGGTTCCCAAATATGAATTTAGTAGTGTGGGCTAACTGTAAATTCATCTAGATTTCCTTTCTGAAGGCTAAACTAAGGTTAAAATGTGATACAATGTGATTTGAGAAGACCAAAATCTCTATTACCATTAAAAGCACCTTAAAGAATTAACCTGAAGATGTTTGTTTATGATGTGTTTTACTTATGAGCTTGAGTTTACAAAATCTTCGCTATGGGAAACCGTAAAACCTAAGTCTACTTTGTCAGGAATAATGTGGGGAAACTGGCTGAACTACAGAAAGGGTTATAGCGTGCATTGCCTATGAAAAGCCACCAGACACTAGCAAAGGATAGCAATGCGGCTTCCAGAGTCTAAAAAAAGCCATAAATTCTCTTGTGTCCTCTCAGTGGGCATCAAAAACAAAGATAAAGAGTGCAGATAATGACTGCAGGTTTTAAGCTGTTTCGGAGTTCTAACTTTTTCAACAAAACCAACTTCTCTGGGCTCTCAACATCACTGCTCCAGCTGGGCTTACAAAAAGTTATTTCCTATCCCACAGAAAGCTTTCAATTACAGAAAAAAATGTTGCTCCATTCAGGTGATACCAAGAGATTTCAAACAAAACAAGCCTCAATATCTAGTGCACATCCATATTGTACAAAAGGCTACATCTTTTTTGGAAGAGACGCAAATTCAGGTTCCTCTTCCAGCTATTTGGAACCACTCCTGACTAACGCTTGTGGCAGGAGAGATTCTCTCTAGGTTTGTTTTAATTAACAAACTGTTCTGTAAGATGTAAAATCTACAGTTTTAAAAAATATACATCTCAGAGGGAAGTTCCATAAGATGGTCAAATTCGTCTCACTTCTTCCTGGATGAAGTTCACTTCACCACACCACTCCCAGTCTTGTCCATGCAACCATGGTCCTACTACCTTACTCAAGTCAGCTGGCACTCATTCCAATATTTATGGAGCCACTTTAGCTCACTAGGCTCAGCAGAAAACTATTCATGTTATTTTTTTCCTTTAGATTAGTATTTCACACTTTTCATTAGAGTTGGTACAAGGTAAAAATAATTTATTGCATTAGCTTTCGTTATCTTTAGAGATACTTCCATCTGTAAGGAATAACTTCACAAAGAAAATTTGATTATGCATTTTGAATATTCCTTTCAGCAAATGTTCTATGGTATTATTGCCTTGGTTCTATTAATTTCTGACTATGAAAAAATCTGTGCAGCACTTTAAATACACTGATTTACAATACACATCTGAGCATGAACTCTTCCTACATCTTCATGGTTTAATGGGAGGTGTCCCTGCCCATGGCAGGGGGGCTGGAACTAGATGATCTTAAGGTCCTTTCCAACCCTAACTATTCTATGATTCTATGATTCTCTATATTAAATCACATTGAAAACAAAAGAATAAAGGAAACCAGAAGTAATGGTCATAAAATTAAGATGGCACGGACAGATGAGATCACGCCTTTACTTGTTGAGAAGGGGTTAGAGGAGCATAAAATACCAACAATGCATGAAGAAAGCTGGGACCTCCTTCATTGAGTTCTTGGGACTAGCCACTTTGAGCTTTCAAGGACCAGAGCTATCAGTGCTAATCAAAATTACATCAGTTCAGTGGCATAACATACTTGGAGTTAAATTAGGATAAGTTTGTTAAGTACTGATTGTTTTGTATATGCAGTGATAATTACTGACAAGCATTAAGAACTAATCATAGGCAACATGCATTGTCAATCCAGTAAAATCAAGTCTGAAGTTCGAAACTGCAGGAATCTACCTTTCAAACATTCCTGTCACAGCAATCCCTATTCTCCAACATACACACTTGGGTATATTCGGTTGCGACTGAAGGGACTATGGCAATAAACTGCTGTCTGGTTATCCTCCAAGAATACAACCCTTCCCAGGAGACCAAGTGCTCAATGGTGTGCAGTACCATAGCTTTCCTCTAGTTCATGCTCTGCCTGCACAAAGCATAGATAAAAGCACAAGAGTGTCTATAAACCTGGTAACTCCACAGCTAGAAAGAAGGCAGCAAACACAGAAGTATTAAACTGACAGCATGAGACTTGACAAGTTTGCATTTGTCTATTACAAACAAAAATCTTTGCAGGTATATATGTGAAAACTTTAGCAACCTCCAGTACTACAACTCGTGCTTTACCACTGAAGTGGATAAAAGGGTCCTGTAATATTCTTATTAAAAAGTGGCAGCCATGGTACAATGTTTGCATGTCTTTATCTTTGAAAATCTGTAACTATTTAGATATGCATGCATAAATACACACAGATATACGTATATAAATATACATACATACATATATATTTTTTTTAACTAGCTATTAAACAAGGTTGCTTTTATAGCAATAATTTCTGTATTTGAATTGAAAGTGATGCAAGCCTCAAAACTCCTGTTGAGTTCATAGGACCATTGTCTCACCACTGGGATTTCCTAAAATTCATTTTGTTGTTAGTAGATGCCATCATATTTGCTGACTACATATGTACATTGTCTTATTATTATTCAGTCTCAGTATTCTGCTGTGCAGTAAAAACCCTGCAGTATTAGTCACAAATGGTTACACAGAGCAACCATGAAAACATACAAATAAAATATGAAAGAAGAAATATTTTTATTTTCATTTTTATACTAAAGTCAAATTAACTTTAATATTCTGGTTTGTAGGTTAATAAAATACAAGAGAAACTAATTACTAGCAGGAATATATATTTATAATGCAAGCACCATGATAGCAACAACAACAAATGAAAAAGGCTCTTAGTGGAAGTACCTGCCCTGAAGGGCAAGAGATATGCCAACCAAATAACCTCACCAGGGGTTATGAAAAATTCGCACATTGCCTGACAGCCTAAGGTAAAGTCTTATGGTAGCTCTTCAAGTGGATAAAAAGGAAAACAGAATGCATTGCAAAGGGGTTCAGTTTATCTAAATCAATGGAGATATTTCCTGCTGCATTGACCTTCACTGCATCTTGAGGAGCATAAAAAGCATTAAAGAACATTTTAAAAACACCCAGGGGTTTTCTTTATCTAGGTTTTCTCCCTGATCAAATAAACTGGAACTCTTTATTATAGCTATTTCCCATATTTCAAGTTAATGTACATTTTTCTGCAGCGCAGCCACGTAAATAATTTTAACACTCCATGAGGGCCCTGACAGTCTCGCAGAAATGTCATATTCCTCCCTGGATGAACATCCCTCAGAACAATAGCTTTGTCATATCCCTCTGCACTGACGCTAACTGAAATGATTATCCTTAAGATGACCAGGATCAAGCAATGAAGTGGAAGTACCGGTGTTTCAAAACACAAGTACTAGAGAGTGGAAAATCATGAGTGTGTGTAAACTGATGCTATATAGTGTGATACAGTTCACCTACATCTGTGCTGTTTATGAGAAATAATACTACTATCTGTGTTACCTAAGACAGCAGAATAAATTGCTCACTCCTAGTTCTTTACTCAGGAAGAGTCAGAAGTAAATCTGGCACAATATCAGCAGCTAAGCCTACTGGCAGATCTTCAGTAAGCCAAAATGGTAGTGTTTTTAGCCTATATGTCATTTTAGTACAACTGAATCTCTGTCCATTCAATTACTCCCTATTTAAAGAGGCATTCATGATCAGAGAACAACATGCAGACATGAAATATGGGGATATATTGCACTTACAATTTTTTGTACAGCTTTCCTCTCTCAGATGTTTATTGTTCCCTGTGAACTAAGGTTTCACACCAAGAGAAAACGGAAAAGCAAGCCCTGCACACAGGCTATAGGGCCTAAATACCTCTACCAAATCAGCAAGGCTTAAGAAATAAGATAATGAACACACTTCCCATTCCCGCTTTAAGGCGGTGTACAGCACTGTGATAAGCAGTGGCTCCCGACTACATGAAGTATATTCATTTCTAAAAGTTAGACTCAATCTCTTCATTCTGTTCAGTAATATAATGCAGTTTCATTGAGAAATATTTGTAAATAAGATGAAATACAGAACAAAGAAAAGTAAAGGTTGAATTTAAGTAATTTCTTTGTTTTCTGCCTTTTTTAATCACTCCCCATTTTCGCCATTGTAACATTCGGTTTGCATCTGAATTTGAGTCTTTCAATACTTCCTTCTGCTTTCTTCATAAGCCCTAATTTTAACTAACTGAACACCTAGTTCCATCTCCTGTATTTTTTCCAATATTCTCAACAAATGTGTATTTGATTTTAAGCAGAAAACTAGCCAAAAGTCTAGAAGTAAATTGACACCTTCTATAAATAACGCAATGAGGTGCGTACAGCCTTTCATTTAATACCATGGGAGTGATATTACATCCAAAGTAAATTTTATTAAGTATGGACATGTGAATTCCAAGATCTTTATATTCTTTTCATATACAAATTATCAAACTTACATGCATGTTTTCAGGTTCAATACATCTGAGCTGATGAATTTCTGTATATCATTAGTAAATTCTGCATTGTGCAATACATATTTAGTTCTGTGTAGTTTTTCTTATTATTCAGCCATTTTTCCTTATTGCACTTCCAAAGCAGCAGATTTATTTCTGCAAAGTATAAAAGATACATGTTTCATCTGCTTAATAAGTAAACCACAGAGAACAATTTTAATCATTACTCAGATCATAAGATTATTCCATAAAGCTTGACAACAACAGCACAGAACAGTGGCAGAATAGATGCAGTTACCAATGAAATTTTTTAAAAGCCATTGATCAGAACATCAGAAATACACTGCTTTAAGATTTGACATGGGAATTCACACTTTCCATCCAGAACCAACAAAACAGCTGCTTTTAAAATTCAGGGTAAAGAACTGTGTGTCTTGCCTGCCTATTCCCTTGAGTCCTCTGCATCTTGTCTTTAAATCCAATGCACAGAGGAGTTCTTGGATTTTATCCTCTCCTCTTCTCAAAATTAATGTGCATCATATAAAGTACCCGACACTGGTAATCATTCCTTTATATTTAAAATATATGTAGCTAGAACAAATGGATGAGTCCCTTGGCCACATTCCATAGCTGTGATACTGTTTCTGAATAGCTCGGCAGCACTCCACCTTTTGTACGTATCGCGTGCTTTAAAGCTATCCAGTGTAACAGATAAATCTGAGCAATCACATATTTTGTAAAGATTTCTCCTGACATTCTCCATTACATTTTGGAGAGCTTTGAGTACATCTCCAGCAGCTCCCTCAACCAATAGCATAAATTTTGTTAAACTGCAACAATGCCCTACAAGATACATTTGCTGAGCAGTTAACTCTGGTTACACCATCAAAGGCAGGAAATGAAACCACATCACATTTCACAGGCAGTAATTAATTCACTATTTTGAAGGGAAACAGTAAAAGCCAAGCTAAAACAAAGGTTAACTTCATATAATGACAGCACAGAAACTTGTCATTAAATTTCCTAAAATTAGTGTGTAGTGAAAACCATCATATAAGAAGGCCGCTATAAATATTATTAGGGCACCTTGGATAATGTTTTTGGCAGCATGCTGAAAGTCAAAGAAGGTATGAAGCCAGTGTTCTGAAGCACCATCTAACAGCAGGTAAATTCCTATGTACAGAGATACTTTTTAGATTACTAAGTGGAACCTGGATTCCTAGGGTAGTGGGGAGTTAGTGGATTTTAATCTTTGTATGCAAAAGCTGACATATTTTGAAAACTCATAAACTGGCTCCTCTCGGAGGGGGGCTTGGAGGCAGATTTTTTTTTTAATTATTTTTAAAAAATTTTTATCTGAAAGCAGTTCTTAAAAACAAAACATAAATGGACAAATATTGTCTTTTTTTTATCATACTAGAAAAATCACCAAAAATGCTATTTCTAAGAGTGGTTCTGTGTGGTAACTTGTAACATCATGTTTCTTGTACGGCTGAGAGAGACAGCACCGGTATCTTTGTGGCTCTGGAGAGACAGAAAGTTGTAAGTTATATCTCTAGGAAATAAATACCTGTCCAATGACCTTCCTACAAAAGACTATGAGTATGAGTAAGGGAAGGAGTGAGGTGATTTTTTTTTTTAAAGGATAAAAATACAAAGCAGACTAATGACAAATAGAAAACTATCCCAAATAGGTGACATTCTGGTTTTCTCAAAACAAAATGACTGGTGAAATACAACAGGTACATAAACTGACTTTTACAGGGAAAATGTACACAAACACAATACACTGAACAACAAAATATATGACTGGAGCAAGAAAAATGTAACATTTCACCTAGGAAATGCCTGCCTTAAGCATAGTATTTCCAGAAAAGGCTCAGAATCAATCCTGGATTTTCATGAAATTCCCCATTTATAGGAGGTCTCCTTTTGGTAAGTATTTTCACTTCCATGCAAAATCAGAGAGCAAACCAGAAAGCCAGAAGCTCAAAAAAAAAAAAAGAAAGGAGCCTTATCCCACATCAAGAATGTCCCAGTACCAACAACTCCAATTGGAGTCAGTTGCTGAGCACTTGCTGTGGAGTATTAGAACTATTATGTCTTGTAATAGAAAGGTCAAAGGCTTGGTTTTGAAAGTGGAGCCTAAAATTCTTTTGTTTTGGTGTTCCTAATTATAGAGAAGGATAATAGCATGACCCTCACACAAATAAACCCCAAGATGATATTGGCATCTATCGAGAGGTACTTGCATAACACAGTGATAAGTACTCTATTTCTTATTACAAAAATAAACCACATTTTGGTCCATAAAATAAGCAGATTGAGATCTATGTTTGTACTGAATATATTTTTGGGCAGCCATGGTCCCAGTTAATTTTAAAGAAGTGTATCTCGTATGAAGATAGGCTGAGAAAATTGGGGCTGTTCAGTCTGGAGAAGAGAAGGCTGCGTGGAGACCTCAGAGCAGCCTTCCAGTACCTGAAGGGGGCCTATAGGGATGCTGGGGAGGGACTCTTCATTAGGGACTGTGGTGAGAGGACAAGGGGTAATGGGTTTAAACTTAAACAGGGGAGGTTTAGATTGGATATGAGGAAGAAATTCTTTCCTGCGAGGGTGGTGGGGCCCTGGAATGGGTTGCCCAGGGAGGTTGTGAATGCTTCATCCCTGGCAGCGTTCAAGGTGGGGTTGGACATAGCCTTGGATGGCATGGTTTAGTGGGAGGTGTCCCTGCCCATGGCGGGGGGGTTGGAACTCGATGATCTTGAGGTCCTTTCCAACCCTTACTATTCTATGATTCTATGTAGTATCAACCACAAAGGCAGACAGCCCATGCGTGGCCTTGAAATACTGCCTTTCTGACGCAAATGATCTGTAGGTGCACTAAGTACTACTGCCATGACAGAAAGGTGAGAAAAGTTGCTAAAGGAAGGATCAGCAAGTGGAGTTTTTTTTGGCAGGTGGGTGTAATTAAACCCAACATGAAGAACAGAAGAAGCTCATACAGCTTATGGATTGTTGGCTGTTGCAGAGTTTCTTGTTGTGAGCAATCCAGCCTCTGACTTAGCCTCACTCGAGTAGTGAGCTGAGGGCTTCACAGGCTACAGAAAGGGTCAACACAGGATGCCTACGTGCCGACATGAAGAGGAAGTTGCCTTGGGGAGGCACTGAGCAGGCTTACCACAAAGGCACTGAGCACCGCAATCAGGCACTGAGCACCTGCATTCAGGTTTCCACAAAGGCACTGAGCACCCGATTCAGGTTGCCACAAAGGCACTGAGCAGGATGTCGGCGCCAGATCAGATTACCACGGAGCAGGCCTTGCTTGCAAGGCCTGGGCCTGTTGCTATGGACGTTTCACAAGTTAACCAATCAGATAACGACTGTTCCAGTACTTTGTAACTTTTCTATAAAAGGTGGTGCTTGCGTTTAATAAATGGTCAACGTTCGATCACATTGGTCGTTGCTGCGTTGTCCATGTTCTCCCGCCGCAAGTGGCGCCCGAACAGGGACCCTCTTGTCGTCGCTTTCCGGAGCTTTGAAGACGGCTGGAATAGGAGGGGAGCGGGAAAGCCGGCCGGATATCCTTGCTGCCCCGGCAAGAAGAAGAAGCAGTAAGAAGTGAATTCCTTGCTGCCCCTGCAAGAAGTGGAGTCTTGCTGAGCTGAAAGAGGCTGGAAGCGCGCTGTGACGGAATCTCACCCTGATCAGGTGAGCGGTCGGAGAGGAGATGGGGTCTACACTCTCAAAGGAAGAAGAGGCAGTAGTTAAGCTCCTCAAACATATCCTTTCTAAGAGAGGGATTAAATATGAAGAGGACACCCTGAGGGTGTTGTTACAATGGAGTAAAGATGAAGGGTTACTAGATGGTGTAGGCACTGCTCTTGAACTCTATACTTTGGAGGCCAAAGTGGTGCAGCTATGGGACACTGTTAGCGATGGCGGCAAGGCTGGAGAGGAAGCACAGAAGTGTTCCACATTATGGAAGCTTATTCGTGAGACTTTACGGACAATGAAATCAGAGCGAGCTGCAGTAGCATCTGCCTCAAGTGCTCTTTCACCTCCTATATCCCAGCAGGAAAATGAGCCTTTAGTGCTGCTTGCCGTTGCTGCCGCGAATCCCTTTGGGCACCGTCTTGCTGCCCCGGGGCCTCGGAAATTAACTAAAACTGCAAAGAGTGCCTTTCACAACCCACCGCAAGACAAAGGAAAGAATGAAAAGAGGAGTAAAGATGTTATCGGAGCTATCAGTAGTAACTCTGAAAAAGAACTGGCTAGCCCACAGGACGCAGATTGCTGCCAGCCAAGGGAACCTGTTTGTTTTTCCTTTTCATCGTCTGAGTCCTCCCTTAAAACTTCTGTTGCAACCACCACGGGGGGAAAAACCCCCAGAGAGCCCAAGGAGGACGATCAGACGAAAGTTTTGTTACAGGAGGTAACTGAGAAGCTGAATACTTTTGGGCCAAGAGAGGGATCTGGTCCAGGTTGTACTTTGTCTATGGAAACAGGCGGCGGGGCGCGGGGTAAGTCCCGACGCAGGGGCCGACAGGACCGACCAGAGCCGGCGGCGGCCCCAGCCCGGTTAAGGCCGGCGCGGGCGAAGCGCGGCCCCGCGGCGGCGGCTGCCCCCGGCACCTGCCCCCCGCCGCCGCTCGCCGTGCGCGGGGCCGCCGCGCGCCGCCAGCCCGGCGGTCGGGGCGCTTCCACCCTCCCTCGGAGGGGGGGCACCGGAGGAGCGGGCGGAGGAGCCGGCCAGGCGCACAGGCGCAGGGCGGCGCGGCTCTGCAAGGTGTTGGCTGCGCGGGCTGGCTCTGGGGGGGAGCTTGCTGCGTGTGCGCGGACGCCGAGGCCCGAGGTGCTGGCGCCCGGGCTGCAGCTGTGCGCGGCCCCCGCGCTGCTCCTGCTGCTCCTCCTGTGCCTGCCCCTGCGCGCCCGCACCGACGAGCCCGAGCACACGTACCAAGATAAAGAGGAAGATATGGGAACTTTGCAACCTGGTCTGCCCTCACCTGTCATGTTGCCTGAAAACTGGGAAATTCTAATTATTGTTTTAAAGGACTGTTTCTTTACAATTGCATTGCATCCAGAGGATATAGAAAAGTTCGCCTTTTCTGTTCCCTCAATGAATAAGTCTGAGCCAGCAAAACGATATCATTGGGTCGTGTTGCCACAAGGCATGAAAAACTCACCAACGATATGTCAGCAGTTTGTTGCTTGGGCCTTGAAACCTTTTCGGCAAAAGTTTCCACAGTTGATTATTTATCATTATATGGATAATATATTAATTTGTGGAGAAACACTAGAAAAGCATAAGATTTTGACCATCTTAAAATCTGACTTAGAATCAAGAGGTCTGAGAATTGCCCCTGAAAAAATTCAGGATTCTACACCATGGAAATATCTGGGTTGGGTTATTACCCACAGTGCAATTCAACCTCAGAAGATAAAAATTACCTCCACAGTTAGAACACTTAATGATGTGCAAAAACTGGTCGGGGATATTCAATGGGTCAGAAATATTTCTGGCATTACTAATGATGATTTGAAACCTTTGATACAATTGTTAGGAACCTCTACAAAAGCTGATGAGTCCCGGTCTTTAGGCCCTGAACAACAAAATGCTCTTGACATTATCAGTGAGAAAATTTGTCATAATCATGCTCAGCGAATTGTGTTATCACTTCCCATAATTCTAATGATTATTAATATTGACAATCAGCGCACATACCCTTTTGCACTTATTATGCAATGGGATAGTAGTGTTGCCTGTAGCCTTAGAATATTAGAATGGATATTTACTCCTGTCACACCAAAGAAAACCATCACCACAAAACCGGAAATTTTGTCTCAGTTAATTATGAAAGGACGTAGTCGAGCATTGGAAATATCTGGAAAAAATCCTCAAAAAATTGTTATCCCTGTTGTTCAAGAATATTTAGAGTGGTTGTTACACACTTCTCTGTCCCTACAAAGTGCTTTAGCAGACTTTGAAGGTGAAATAAGCAATGTTTATCCTTCATATAAACTGTTGCCAATGTTGAGTAATCAGAAGTTTGAAACATTTCCAAAGCATTCAGAAACGCCTGTGTCAGGTACTACTGTTTTTACAGACGCTGGCAAGCGTTCTAAATTAGCTGCTTGTGTTTGGCAAAACAATCAGCAGTGGGAGAGACATTTGATTAATGGTACTATTGATGACTCCTTGCAGACGTGGTTATTTGGGCCTTTGAAAACTGGAATGATACACCACTTAACATTGTCTCTGATTCATTGTACGTTGTTGGAGTTGTACACAGAATTGAAGGATCACTTCTAAAAGAAGTCAAAAGCAACTGGTTATATCAATTGTTACTAATGTTGTTGCGTTTATTGCAGAATCGTGAATTTCCCTATTTTATTACCCATCTTTGCAGCCACCAATCAAACTATGGATTAGCCATAGGTAATAATAAGGCTGATATATTAGTTTCTCCTGCTTGGGCTGGACCGCCCATTAATAGTCTTGCACAAGCCCGTGAATCACATTCCTTTTTCCATCAATCTGCAAAAATGCTTGCACGGCAGTTTGCCATTTCTCTAAGTGATGCACAAGGCATTGTGAAATCTTGTCCATCCTGTCAAAAAATTGGATTCGGTCTAGGAATTGGAGTTAATCCTAGAGGCTTGCAACCACTGCAACTGTGGCAAATGGATGTTACCCATTTTCCAGAATTCGGTCGACTTAAATATGTTCATGTTTGTATTGATACCTTTTCTATGGCACTGTGGGCAACTGCTCAGACAGGTGAAACAGTTAAACACGTACAACGCCATCTTTATATGTCTTTTGCAGTGCTTGGAGTTCCACAAAGTATTAAAACAGATAATGGTCCTGCTTATACATCACTATGATTTCTACAGCTTTGCACAACATGGGGAATTAAACATATTACAGGCATTGCTCATTCCCCTACTGGGCAAGCTATAGTGGAACGGGCACACCAAACCCTAAAATCTCTTCTTTTAAAACAAAAAGGGGGAGAGGTACTCCCACCTGCAGAGAGACTGGCCAAAGCATTGTATGTATTGAATTTTTTGCGATTAGCAGGGGATAGGAATGAACCGCCTATGGTCATTCATGGGCTAGCCATGCAGTCAGGAGTAACAGATAATAAAACTGAGAAAATCCTAGTTCAGTACAAAGATTTAAATACAGGACAATGGAAAGGTCCTGCAGAGGTTAAATTAGCAGGCAGAGGATATATGTGTTTACTTACAGATAATGGGATTCGTTGGGTACCTGCCCGTTGGACTCCGTGGAAGATGCCACCCACTGTGGATGCTGTAATGGATCATGACGAGTCTGACTAAGTTTGTTGGGTTAATCTTGTTAAATTTTGTTAATGTTATAACAAGTTTGATGCATGGAATAAATCTGCAAGTAAATCAGTGGATCACTTGGGCAAATGAAACTGGCAAAGATGCATTTTGCCTTGTCATGCAGCCAGCCACAGATCCCTTTAAAACTTGTTTGTTGGTGTTATAAATTAAGATCACAACGGACTAGGATCCAATTAGAATTTATTAATTATAGCAAGTAGAATATGAGCAAAAAACAGCGCTGGACGGCAGGGGAGTCTGCGCTCCGCCAACTACCGCACTAAGCAATTCAAACAGTCCTCTTTTATACATCTTTTCTTCTGTGTTCTTGAAGTAGTGGAGGTACTCTGCGCGTGCTTCAGTTGTTGCTAGGGGGTCGTTTGTCATGTTTCTGTCGGTTCCTGGCGGTTATCTTATCTTGCACAAACGGTGTTCGATGGCTGTTTTAGTTTGTGTCTGACCTTTACATTGGACTTCACATAAACATTAGCCATGCCTGCAAGCTTCTGACAATTGGCTAATATTTAGAACAATGTGGTTGTCAAACAATTGCAAAACAAACCAGATGTGCTGATGAGAAGTTCACAGAGTTATCAGTTTTACAGGAGACGCTTTATCTTTAGGGGAACTACTAAATCTCATTAGCAGGGGAACTACTAAATCCCATTAGCAGGGGAACTACTAAATCCCATTAGCAGGGGAACTACTAAATTTCATTAGCAGGGGAGATACTGAATCTCATTAGCACATCAAGAAAGCAATTAACAAGTCAGACATGGGATGTGGAGTACACTAGGTTTGTAAAGAGGGCCATTATCACTTCACAGACTTGCAACATTGTAAAAGAGCTATCTCTGTTACAAAGATTTACTTTGTTCTCTAAGTTAAATACTTACTTATACTCAAGGGAGTTACAAATAGCTACTTCCATCAACGTTGCCCTGAACACAGTAACTCAGAGTTTCGTATAGTTAATCAACAGTTTCTTACTTCATGATTTTCCTTACCATGTTTTATAACGAACTATTACTCTTAACACGAATCATAGTCTTGTTACAGCATAATGCTAATTAAACTTAACTTACACACGCCTTGCTTAATTACCAAATTAATAATTCAAGTTTATTACAATTTACCATTATTGCAATTTATCAGCAAATTAACTGTTTACATTTATCACAATCCCCCCTTTTTCTTTTGTATCTCTAATTTGCTGATTCGATGGTAACAGTACTTTCATTCTCAGCACTGCAAGCAATCCTTTCTCCACAATTCCAACATTTATCATAACACTCACAAGGTAATATTTCACAAATACAATCATAGTTCCTGCGCGGCATAACACATTCACAATGGTCTTCATTTTCTTCCGAACAAACTTCCTCGTAGTCTACTCCAGAATTTAAGATCATTAACTTAGTTACATCAAATTGCTTTCTAATAAATTGTTGCATACAAGATAAAATACATGGTAATAATAAAAATACGAGACAGACAATTAAAAGAATGACTAAGCCTATTTGTACAAGACCTTTCAACCATCCCGTTATTCCCCAAGTATTAAAATTTAGACCAAAAAATCCTTCATCCTGTTTAAGCAGTTGGACATGCTGTTGTAAATGTTGGATTTTTTTTTGAATTGATTCTGACTTGTCTTGTAAATTCATACAACACATTCCTTCAAAATCTTCGCATCCATGACCATGAGCCAAAAGTAAAAAATCAATAGCTGCTCGATTTTGCAGTGTAGCATGTCTTATTGTATCTACATCTGCCGCTAATAGAGATAAAATATCAGAGGTTACGTTTGCTTGTTTTGCAATCCAACATTGAAGCTTTTCAAATTGAAATAGTGCATGTCCCGCAGCTAATTGAGGAAGAAAAAGAGATGATACAATTTGTTCTGCTTTGTTAAACAATTTTACCTCATCATTACAGTCTTCTGACACTGTGCTTCGTTTTTCACGGGCGGGCTGAGTACTGTTTGTTTTATACATTCGTAGCCCGGATTGAGTTGGTAAAGCTATAGTAAGGCGTCCAAAAGTACAAGGCCCCCCTATAGGCCTTTGAGGGAGTCCAGTGAATGCTCGATCTCCACATAATAAAAATATTCCAGGGGGCATTTTACGAGGGATGGTAGTACCTGGTGCTGGATTACTGCTATTTCTACCTAAATGATGGCACCAGTTACTGCTATTTCGCCAATAATTATTTTGTGGTGACACAATGGTTGTTGCTTTAGGGTCACCCCAAGTGTGATTGCCTTCATTACAGCCACTAGAATTAATATATAAACATGATTCGGCGTGGAGTGATCCCAAAATTTCCAGCTCTTGAGGTATTGGACCATATGGCAGACTATCATCCCATACATCATACCACTCTGTACATTTGATCATAGAGTTGTTACATTTGTTCCTTTTTAATTTTCCTGTTATGTCCTGAACAATAAGTAGGGCTTCCGAGTGATTTAGGGGGACACCAATTAAACATGTATGGAAAGGGGACTCGGGTTGTGCCAAAGAAACACAAAAGTTAGTTCGGTTTAGTTTGTTTGCTAGAGAAACCCATACATTTTGCCTGGGAGAAAAATGATCAGGCATTATCTCCCAATTAGCACTCACTAAAGGAATAATCAATAATATTAACAAACTAGATTTGACAAGATAACGGTCAATTTCTTTACCAGTCCTGGGGAAGTTTGGCCATGATTGCTTTTGTGTCCCACAGTCCTGGTTCTTTTCTCCACAGTTTGTTTCTCCTCTGCCTCGCCCGTCGACTCGGTTGCTTCGAGCCACGAGGTGTATCATCTTCTCGGCAGCAAGAGAATTCTTCAGGAGAACGGCTGCTTTGGGTTTTCTGCCTATTTATATAGGCTTCCCATTTCGCAGTTTTGGCTAGTGGGGCAAAGCAAGACACAGCTTGTATTTTCCTTCTACACTTTACAACTACAATGTCAGCTATAAAGGGAACTGGTTCATTGGAGTGGTAACAGTAATATTGAGGATTTATTCCTTTAGTGAAAATTTCCCATCACTCTTTAGATTCCCGAATTATTTCTTGTTTCAATTCCAACACTGTATGCAAATTCCGGTAGGAGGATATCTGTATTCACAATGTGTCTATCATTTATCCTGGCATATTTTACATTTAAAGCAAACAAATGGATAGCAACTACAGTCTATATTGTTACACCTTATTCTATCTAATTCCACATCTTCTCTATATTCAATATTAAGCTGCATAGGTTTAGCAATTTCCTCGAGCACACTTAGTACATTTCCAAAAATAATATACAATTAATGATACAACTGCTGCAAATATAAAAAGTATTATACACTTGATGCTAACAGGTAATGTAGAGATGTGATTCAACAATGTCTCTATCATCACTTATCTCCTCAAAACTACTTTAGTATCACCTGGAGCACTAATTACTTTCCAGTGGGGTCTTGTCACTGGACCTTTAATGCGACTAGCATGAGTCCATCCACGCTCAGCAGTCCGGACAGCTGTTTCTGTTGTAAGTAAAACAAGATAAGGTCCCTCCCAATTGGGTTTTAGGGTTTCTTCTTTCCACGTTTTAACCAATATCCAGTCCCCCGGTTTAAGATTATGAATCTTTAAGTCCAACGGGGGTCGTTGCACAATCAGTCCACGTTCCCAAAGCTTGTTACGATGTTCTGCTAATTGTGAAACATATTCATTAATCACACGGTCTCGAATTAAAACATTTGTTTGCGGGCTTTCAATTCTATAGGACATTCCATACACCATTTCAAATGCTGATATTCCCACGTCTGCCCTGGGTCTAGTCCTGAGAATTAATAGGGCCATGGGTAGGCACTTAATCCATGATAATTTGGTTTCTATCATTAATTTAGTCAAAATAGTTTTAATTTCTTTATTCATCCTTTCAACTTTTCCCGAACTTTGTGGATGCCATGGCGTATGGTATTCCCACTTAATACCCAAACTTTCTGTTAAATCTTTAACAATTTTTGACACAAAGTGTGTTCCTCTGTCTGAGTCAATTACTTCAGGTATTCCATATCGAGGTATAATGTGTTCTAGTAAAGCTTTAGTAACCTGGTTAGCAGTTGCCCTGGAGGTAGAAAAAGCCTCAACATAATGTGTTAAGTGATCTACCATTACCAATAAATATTTGTAACGCCCTACCCTAGGTAGTTCAGTAAAATCCACTTGTATGTGTGAAAAAGGTCTGTATGCTGGTGACCGTCCTCCAAAAGGTTTTCGTCTCATGTTGTTTCGATTAACTTTTTGACAGGTTTCGCAAGCTGCCGTGACTGCTTTTGCTATGTTATATACGCCTATACAGGCAAACTGTTGATTGAAATGATCAACTAACGCCTGGGTTCCCCAATGTGTTTTACTGTGTATTTTTGAAAATATTTCGAGTGCTATGCCTTTAGGCAAGACTTCTCTCTCATCTGGCAATATGTATTTACCATCCTGTTCTTTAGCTCCCATTTGTTCTAGTTTTTCCTTTTCTGCAGACTCAAAACTCAGTTTTTCACTAACAGGTATTTGTTGCAGAGTCAGTATTGTACTATGATTGCCTGCCACTCGTTTTGCTTCTGTATCAGCTGCATTATTTCCCCTAATTTGATAACTTGTACCTCGCTGGTGTCCCTTTATATGTACAACAGCTATTTTATTCGGCATTTTCAATGCCTCCAGAACTCGCCGTATTAATTCCTGGTGTATCAGTTCTTTTCCCCGTGAGTTAACAAATCCTCTTTCTTCCCATATTTTTCCAAAAGTGTGTACTACTCCGAATGCATAGCGTGAGTCTGTATATATAGTTCCATCCTTTCCCTTCAGTGACACTAATGCTTTCCACAATGCATACAGCTCACAGGCTTGAGCTGACCAGCTGGCATTCAGGGGACCTGCTTCTATTGTTTTAAATTCTCCTTTTTCCATTTTAACGATGGCATATCCAGACAATCGTTTCCCTTCCACTATTCGGGATGACCCATCTGTAAATAATACTTCCCCACATTGTAACTCTTCTTCTTCTAAGTCTGGCCTAATGCGTGTCTGCTGTTCAATTGTTTGAAAACAATTGTGCAATAGTTCATCACTTTCTCCAGGGTACAAAAATTCAGCAGGGTTAACTGCTCCAATAGTTTTCAAGGATAGTTTAGGGGATTCTATAAGCATTCCCTCATACTTTAATAATCGGCTATCTGTTAGCCATTTTTCTGCTTTTTGTTGTAACACTCCCCTGATGTTATGAGGCGCATATAAGACAACTTCCCCATTAAAGGTAATGCGATTAGTTTCCTCAAGTAATAAGGCAGCAGCAACAATGATTTGTAAGCAACTCGGCCAACCCCTGCTCACAGGGTCTAACAGCTTTGATAGGTATGCCACCGGTTTCTTTTGTCCGGCCCATTCCTGTGTTAATACTCCGAATGCCGTTCCTTCGTGTATGTTAACAAATAAATGGAATGGCCGCTTTAAATCTGGTAGGCTTAAAACCGGTGCCTGACTCAATTCTCTTTTAAGATTGGTAAACTGCTCTTGATCCTGTTGAGTCCACTTGGGTATTTTGTCTTTAGACAGTTGTTCATATAAGAATTTGACTTTAAAGCTGTAGTTCTCTATCCACTGTCTACAATACCCAAATAGCCCTAATGCCTGCCGAATTTGCCTCTTAGTGACAGGCATAGGTAATTCCAGAATTCCTTTAATGCGTTCTGGATCTAATATTTTCTTACCGTTAAACAAATAATGCCCCAAATATTTCACTTTTTCTTCCACAAATTGTAACTTTTCCTGTGATACCCGTAGTCCCTTTTGTGCAAGAAAGTTTAAGAGTCGAATGCTCTCTTTCCTCACATCTTCCTTATTGTTCCCTGCTATGAGCAGATCATCTACATACTGTAACAGTACGTTCCCCGTTTGTACCTGGTATTCTTTTAAAAGCTCTTCTAGGGCTTGTCCAAACAGATTAGGAGATTCAGTGAACCCTTGGGGGAGTACGGTCCACCTCAATTGTTGTCTACGGCCTGTCTCTATGTCTTCCCATTCAAAGGCGAAATAATCACGGCATTCTTCTGCCAGTGGACAGGCCCAAAAGGCATCCTTTAAATCAACCACACTATACCAGGAGTTATGGGGTCCTAACTTGCTTAACAGTGTGTAAGGATTTGCTACTACAGGGAACCTAGTGACAGTCTTTTTGTTTATTTCCCTTAAATCATGCACGAGCCGATATTTCCCATTTGGTTTCTTTATGGGCAGAATAGGGGTGTTAAAGGGTGACATACAAGGCTCTAATATTCCTTGTGCTAATAATCTATCAATTTCTGGTTTCAATCCTCTCCGTCCCTCTAGGGATATTGGATATTGTTTTATTCTTACAGGTATGTGGGGTTCGGAAATTTGGACTTTAATCGGTGGGATTTCTAATCTACTAATTGTATCCGGAGAGTACCAGACATCGGGGTTAATTTGTTTTTGATCATCTACGGTCAAAGGATAAGCAGACACTGTTAGCTCTTGATTTTTTACTTTAATTTCTAATTGCAATTCAACAATTAAATCTCGTCCTAGCAGATTAAATTCTGCTTCAGGGACGAGCAAGAGTTCACCCATTCCATATTTATTTTCAGTTTCAAATATTACATTTTTGATTTTGCCGACTTTAAAGGGTTCTCCTTTTGCTCCAATTACTTGTACTTTTTCAGGGGAAACTTTACATCCCTCAGGTATTTGTCTAATAGTCGATTTCTCCGCCCCAGTGTCTACTAAAAAGGTGAACTCTTGTTTATGGGGACCTATTTTTAATTTTATCAAGGGCTCATGATGACTCCGGTCCCCTAAGATATAGAGCCCCTGACTCTCCTATTCCGTTTTTAATATTCCTTCATCCCTGATCCTTTCTCTGCAATTCTTCTTTATATGTCCCTTCCTTCCACAGTAAAAACAACATCCCTGATCTTTCTTTATTACTACATTCCCTTGTTTCATTTTAACAGATCTGCGTTCACCAATCCGCCCTTTACGATCTTCCCTGACTGCTGCTACCATCATTTTTACTTGCCGCTTACTGCTTTCCTCCTCTCGTCTCACATAGACTTTCTGAGCTTCCCTCAATAATTCATCCAAGCCTCTATCTTGCCAATCTTCTAACTTTTCAATCTTCTTTCTGATGTCTTCCCATGATTTTGCTACAAACTGAGTTTTAAGGAGTGTCTGCCCTAAAGGGTTGTCAGGATTTACTCCAGAATACAGTTGAAGAGCCTTCCTCAACCGTTCCAACCACTCAGTAGGGCTCTCATCTTTTTTCTGCATTTCGTTAAATGCCTTGTTAATATTTTGGCCACGGGGTACTGCTTCTCTAATTCCCTGAATTACTATTGTTCTTAGGTCCTGCATATGGGTCCTATGCAGCGAATCCTGATTATCCCAATTAGGTCTTTGGAGTGGCCATTTAATATCTGCTTGGGGTCCCTGGACATGTTGAGCATCCCACAGTCTCATTCCTGCTCGCCTAATCATTTCTCTTTCCTCGGTAGTAAATAGTTGACTAAGGATAGATTGCATTTCATCCCAAGTATAAAGATTTGGTCCCAAAAATTGATCTAATCTCTCTGCTACTCCAAGTGGGTCTTCAATTAAGTTTCCCATTTCGGTTCTTTTAAAGTCTCGTACATCAGCTGAGTTTAGGGGTATAGAAATATATCCAATCACAGGTTGAGGTCCCCCCATGGGCATTTCCCTTAAGGGGTACATTTGAGCTGCCCCTTTTTGACTCCTAGTCACACGTCTAGGAGTAGGAGGGGGGGAAATTTCTTGTTTTGACTCTGATGGATGAGAGGGCGCTCTGGGGACCTCTGGAGAGGCTGCAGGAGCAGGAGGAGGAACATAAGGGGGGGGATTTAGAAGGATTTTGTCTAATTCTTCCTTCTTTTTCTTTTGTTTATTTTTTATTTCATTCAACGGGTAAAGTTTAGCTCCCGGTTTTTCTAGCCATAATTCCGCATATTGCCTTTCTTCCGGGTTAAGGGGTTTTTTATTATTAACCCAAAGGTTTAACTGCTGCTTTACCCAATCTTCTTCTGACCCGTAGACTGGCCAAAAGACATTTTCAGAAATCTTCTTCCCTCCCCATATCTTAGTACAATATTCTATCATCTTCTGCTTATCTTTCCCTAAGGTTCCAGGTAGATATTTCCAATTGTCTAATATATATGCCAGAGGGGTATCCCTAGGTACAGTGGGTACCCTCCCCATGGGAGTCGAAGGCTTGCTGCCCTTCGCCCCCATCTTCTGGAATATCCACACACACACACTCACTCGCTCCCCTTGTTCCTGGCCCAGTCCCTCGCGGGAGATGGGAAACGCAGTACTTAAGGGTCCGCACTCGCTTGGCTCAGTATGTCGAACCTCTCATTCGCTATATTCCAGGATAACCCAATCCCGCCCGAACAGATAACCTGCGACAAATTCGCAATATACTTACGCGTCCCGCGTCTTCGTCCGGACTCCCGTGCACAGAATCTTTATGGGATTTTACCGGTTCCTTTTTGCTCACTATTCTAGAATTTAGGTTCGTCGGTAAGGGCAGTGAGCTGTCGGTCGCGGGGCCGCGGACTATCGCGGGGCGCCTCCCCGGAGGACCAAAGCTTACCGTTCCTTATCCGAGTCACGGCACCAAGATTGTTATAAATTAAGATCACAACGGACTAGGATCCAATTAGAATTTATTAATTATAGCAAGTAGAATATGAGCAAAAAACAGCGCTGGACGGCAGGGGAGTCTGCGCTCCGCCAACTACCGCACTAAGCAATTCAAACAGTCCTCTTTTATACATCTTTTCTTCTGTGTTCTTGAAGTAGTGGAGGTACTCTGCGCGTGCTTCAGTTGTTGCTAGGGGGTCGTTTGTCATGTTTCTGTCGGTTCCTGGCGGTTATCTTATCTTGCACAAACGGTGTTCGATGGCTGTTTTAGTTTGTGTCTGACCTTTACATTGGACTTCACATAAACATTAGCCATGCCTGCAAGCTTCTGACAATTGGCTAATATTTAGAACAATGTGGTTGTCAAACAATTGCAAAACAAACCAGATGTGCTGATGAGAAGTTCACAGAGTTATCAGTTTTACAGGAGACGCTTTATCTTTAGGGGAACTACTAAATCTCATTAGCAGGGGAACTACTAAATCCCATTAGCAGGGGAACTACTAAATCCCATTAGCAGGGGAACTACTAAATTTCATTAGCAGGGGAGATACTGAATCTCATTAGCACATCAAGAAAGCAATTAACAAGTCAGACATGGGATGTGGAGTACACTAGGTTTGTAAAGAGGGCCATTATCACTTCACAGACTTGCAACATTGTAAAAGAGCTATCTCTGTTACAAAGATTTACTTTGTTCTCTAAGTTAAATACTTACTTATACTCAAGGGAGTTACAAATAGCTACTTCCATCAACGTTGCCCTGAACACAGTAACTCAGAGTTTCGTATAGTTAATCAACAGTTTCTTACTTCATGATTTTCCTTACCATGTTTTATAACGAACTATTACTCTTAACACGAATCATAGTCTTGTTACAGCATAATGCTAATTAAACTTAACTTACACACGCCTTGCTTAATTACCAAATTAATAATTCAAGTTTATTACAATTTACCATTATTGCAATTTATCAGCAAATTAACTGTTTACATTTATCACATTGGGAATTCTGCTCTTTGATGTTTTAGCTTTTCTGACATGCCTTGCTGCAAAATTGTGCAGCCATTGATTTTTGCTGCTAGCACAGGGTCATGGTTGTACTAACTTTGAAGGAATGTGTTGTATGAATCAAAAATTTTTGTTATTGTGATTGTCATGTTGATTATGTGTAGAATTAGATTTAGTTGTGTTAAAAGGTCATTATCTAAAGCTATGAAACACGTTTGGATTGCTCAAAAACAAAAAGAGGGAATTGTTGCAGAGTTTCTTGTTGTGAGCAATCCAGCCTCTGACTTAGCCTCACTCGAGTAGTGAGCTGAGGGCTTCACAGGCTACAGAAAGGGTCAACACAGGATGCCTACGTGCCGACATGAAGAGGACGTTGCCTTGGGGAGGCACTGAGCAGGCTTACCACAAAGGCACTGAGCACCGCAATCAGGCACTGAGCACCTGCATTCAGGTTTCCACAAAGGCACTGAGCACCCGATTCAGGTTGCCACAAAGGCACTGAGCAGGATGTCGGCGCCAGATCAGATTACCACGGAGCAGGCCTTGCTTGCAAGGCCTGGGCCTGTTGCTATGGACGTTTCACAAGTTAACCAATCAGATAACGACTGTTCCAGTACTTTGTAACTTTTCTATAAAAGCTGATGCTTGCGTTTAATAAATTGTCAACGTTTGATCACATTGGTCGTTGCTGCGTTGTCCATGTTCTCCCGCCGCAGTTGGCTAGACCTATTTTTAAAGTGGTGCCCACGAGCAGATTTCTCTGACCTTTTTTTCAAATCTTGTATAATTTTCCCTTTCCTACACTTAAATTCTTTTCATTTCTTGTCTTCCACATCTCATCTCCATTTCTCACTTATTGAAGCCATTTTATATTCTCTCTTCTTCCAACTTGTGCTTAGTGGCTGTCATAAACCCTAAATTACCCACAGTTTTGCTCTCTGCTTTTCCCTTTAGATTTTTCTCATCTCTTTCTTGAGAACTGTAGCTCATATTTAAATTCATTTGCAGGGTGTCAGCAGCTTCTCAAGCCTGTCTCTAATTTTCCTCCAGCACTACATTCCAGTAAACATAGTATCTTATACAATGGAGGACCTGTTTCTGTACAAGACAGAGAATATTTGCCAGTCTAATGACACCCCATCTGCAGGAGAAGCAATTTCCTCCCTGTTGCAAACAGCTTGGATCTTCTAAGATTAAACCAATAAAAGTTCTTGTTTCATCATAGGACTTTTGTGATCTTACACAGTTATTAAATATGGTGACAAACTGTCCACAGAGCACGCCCTGAGCTGCAGGAACAGAGCACATTCTACATTCTGCTGAGTTGCTCCTTCCAGAAGCAGCAACTCATGTCAGTGATTAACAAGAAGCTGGTGCAGATTCAGCACAGTTGGAGGCCAGCAAACTACAAGCTGCAGTGACAACTGCAGTGAGTGAATTCAAAATTAGATGCTGAAAACTTTTAAAACAGAAGATGGGTGGAAAAAGGAAAGTTCTAAAGCACTGTAACTGGATTTAAAAAAAGTTGTAAAACTTCTTCTATGCCCATATTTGATGAAATTTCTCCAACAAGCTTTACTCACCCTCTCATAATGTATGTTAACAACCATAATCTCTGTCTCCTATGGCAGCAAATTACACTAATTTTCTTTTTATTTGCTCCTTAAAGAGTACTTAGATAAAAATAATTGCAGCACTCTTCCTTGAGAAGTTTAGGTATAGTGGCTAATTGACATAGATTTACCTTCGAAATAAATGTGCTTTCACTGTGATAATATTTCTTTAACTGTGTTTGTCTCAGACCATAGGCATCACAACTTTCTGGACAGAGTTACACATTGTCCCACTCTTCTTCAGCTTTAGGAAAAACGTAACAGCAACTGAACGAAAAGAAGAATTTTGGGACAGTTATTTTCAGGTTCATTTGTTTAAATTCCATCATCAATACTTTCATAATAGTTCAGCTGTATATTGTCATTAATATTATGACCATCACATATGGCATTTGACTATTTCTGTTGTCTCACCTGCTTGAGAATACCTGCAAATAATGTTCTGTGTTATATCTGTGAGTTTTTATAAGCAAAATAAATTTATGAAATATCAGTCCATAACAATTCCCCCTCCCTTGCCCGAATTTCATGCTGGAAGAATGACATCCCCTGAGATCTTTCAGGAATCTGTGCTATAACTGTAATAATGTAATTCATGCATGGAATGTTCATCAAGGAAATTAAGCATTGTTGTTTTCCTCACCTTAGCTTCACAGGTATACTGTATGTTGAATATATGTTTTCTTTCACTGCGTGTACCAAGAAAATCCCAGTATACCGTGCGCCCAACATTTTTTTTCTCTTCTTCACTAAGCAAAGTACAAATTTTAGCCAAGGGGTAGCTCTCTAAAAACAGACCTAAAAAATTATTCAGGAAACATTACATCAATTGCACTTTGTATCACTTCATTACAAACAGATTAGAAATAGGTATCATATAGAAAATATTTCTATGTGGAGTACTTGGAAAGCTTAGGCATTATCATATGTATTGAAACTAGAAATCACTTAATTCTAAAAGGAAATATGGGATACTGCACATAATAAGAGGTCCCAGCACAATACAGTAGCCCAGACATTCTCTGAATGTATAAGGGACCATCTGGAACAGAAGACAGGTAGTGTTGCCTCTGCAGCTAGTATCTACATTGCAGTATCAAGACAATACCATACACTGGGGCAAGTTTGAATGTCCACAGTTAAGAAAACAAGTTGAAAACTTGAAAAAGATTCAGAGAAGAACCAGAAGGATTACTCCAGATCTGCCTTAGTAAGGCACGTCATTATCTCAATCCATAATCACTTCTTACAGTGAAGGTTTATAGCATAACTCCATCTCAAGCAATGTGTATCTAACAAGCAGCAACTTCTGATAGCACAAGGCACTTTAATCTAGCAGGGGGTTATAACAAAATCCAATTACTAGAAACTTACAGCTAGATAAGTCCAGAAAGAGAGGTGCACGCTTTAAATATTGAGAGGGAATACTGGAACAACTTTTCAGGAATGAATCTAATTCTCTGCACTTCATAGACTCTGAACTGATTTTGAATGTCACAAATTCACAGTGTAAGGTATAAATTTGCTACAGAAACAACTGTTTAAATTGCAGCAGAATACAATTACTGCAGAGATTGGGCTATAAAGAAGGTCAAATAATGTAGAAGGTCAAATAAGCAGCAGGTCATAATGGATTCCTCTTTTTAAATCTACCAGTTAGTCCTATGTACTGTCTGTGAAATTTAAATAGTAAGCATTATTCTGTGTTTTGGAAGAATTTAATGTCTACTTGCATAGCAAAATTAGAAAGCTGCAGAACATTCCTTATTCAGCTACTGCACTATTAAGTACAATAAAACAGTAAGTACAATTTCTGATAAACTTAAGACTGGAAACTGCTGTGAAGCCCACACTGTACTGTTTTCAGCAGTCTTTGCATATTGATTACAGTTTTCCAAATTAAATTAATACACACTTGCAGGAACCTCTGAGATTTCTTAAGGCATGGGAATTGCATACTTGTGGTAATGCTTTAAATGATGTTACCAGTACCTTCGGACCGTATTCTTCTGCCAGACAAAATTCACTCCTGTCAAATCAATTACCCTTATTTTCTTTTCAGAACCTGCAAGAGTTAACTCTGTATTGAAGTTCTCTTAGTCAGACATTATTATCTTCTGTGTATTTGTGTACCATCTAGCAAGGTTTTCATCTAAGTAGATATCACTGTGAAAATACACACAAAAAGACAGCAACTAAAATAAAAATATCAAAGCCAGACTCTTCCTACTCATTTTAAGTATCCTCAGCTTCTGACCTGGATTTTGTAAACTACTTAAGATTTGCTAATGCTCTCTCAAGAGACAAAGAAATTCAAATACTATAGTTCTTAAGTACCCCAAAATCACTGATCTACCAGCTGCATTTAAAGAAAATACTGTAAAACTTATACAAACTCATGACCTACAATCTTAATTTTCAGTTGAACACAAACCAGAAATCAAACTGATTTTCATTCTTAAAAAAATGGATAGTATCTACCAGAGAGCCAACGTGGTTTTCCATTTCTAGTCCAGAACCAAGCTCTACTGAAAAATTGAAAATCCTTCAAAATCAAGGATTAAAATGAAAAAGCAGAGAAGCCTATCACACTGGAAGACAAAAGAGGCACCATTTTAATGAAAGCCTGCTGTTAACTCAGTGAATGCATTACTTTCTATTACAGTTTTCCTTTTGGTGTCCCTTTTCTAGCTTTCAAAGGTGTGGAAGGAACTACAGATCCCAGACCACACCCAGCTAAACATCCCTGTCCTGATCTCCTCAGCCATGCTGGAGAACTTCCAGGAACTAGAAAAAGAGAGACATATACCTCAGAAGTACAGCAGTCATCTTTTACAGCTTAGGCTTATGCACACCACTGCTAGACATAATAAATCCAGATAAAAGAGAGTCTGAGATAACCCACATAAAGAACTGTTCACTGAACTCATATAATCTATACCACAGCCAATAAGCATGGAAGCAGGCTATTAAGCATGAACTCTACAACTGCCTTGTTAAGTGCCTGGAAGCTCTCGGATGAATGGAAATAGAGTTCAATTTTTGTGCAAGACTTTAACATCACATTGCCTGGTATTGGATTTTGAATGCTTTGGACTCTATCGTTATGAATTTTTTATAAATGGTACTTAATATGCAAGTGCTATGAGACTGTACATTAACTGGAGAAACAGTGTAATTTATGGGACATAGGAGCAATTTTTCTACACTCAGCTAAACTGAAATAGAGAGCCAG
The DNA here is from genome assembly GCA_039720435.1 of Amazona ochrocephala. Lineage (NCBI taxonomy): Eukaryota > Metazoa > Chordata > Aves > Psittaciformes > Psittacidae > Amazona > Amazona ochrocephala. The sequence goes on from CM077879.1 coordinate 74,550,461, forward strand.
CCTTTTACCATATGGCTTATTCTCAGCCATCATGTAACACAGATCTCTTTGCCCAACAAAATTGCATGCTTTCACCATCAGCACCCTGTCTACTCCTGACAGTTTTCTTGGTTCCTTAGATTTTTTTTCTTCTCTCAATGTAAAGCCCTGTTGTGATGAAAGCAAGATAATACTCTTCATCTTACACTGTTTCACTAGACAGTCAGTTACCAAATGACAGAAATAAGAATAAACTGAGAAGAATAGAGGCCTACAGGGTTGTGCAAAGGTAACATTTGTTTTTCCTCTGTGGGAGTACAAGCATCTTTCTGCTCCCCCTGTGCTCTGGTCTGTACTTACTCTCCTAGCCACTACACAACACACTTGGTCTTCATGCTTATCAGACTCAAATTTCACTGTGCAGTGTATGAACAAATACATGTTCCTTGTTTTGAATCTATCCTTCCCATATAATGTGGGATAAAGATGTCTGAGGCAGGACTATGAGAAGGAAAAAAAAAAAAAAAAAAGAAGGAAAAGATCATAGGGAAAATGTCTAGAGTTAAGAATATGAAAAATGAAGCAAATAATCAGCAGACCAAAGGATGAACACAGACTCAAATGAAGAAATAACTGAAAGAATACACACCCATCTTTCAATCTTCTGCTAAAGCCTTTCCAGAGTGAAAAAAAACAACGAACATGCCCTTATTGTAGACTCTGCTTTAGCTCTGGATAAGCCACGTATCTTCTAAGTAGTAGAGGAAAATATAGTGTGGAGAATTCCAATTTCCCACTACTTTCAACAGGATGTTATAGGTCTTAGGTCTTAATAGCAGAACATGATGCAAAGCAGAGCCAGGATATTTATGGAGGAGGAAAGGGAGTAAAGAAAATTCCTCTTTTTTAAGTCACTCACCCATGAGGCAGACAGATTTCGCAGGCATATGAGTAGAAAAGAACAGTGCTTGCAAAGCAGCAGATTCTGCAATCCACCTGTTTTACCTATACCGTGTCCCTTTGAACACACAGAGAATAGCTGCACTGAGGGTCATACACACGGTGGCACACAGAGGAAATACTGATTTTGGTGGTGCCAAGGAGGTTCTGCAGCATGAGGCAGTAACAGCTGAATTTAGATACTACTTTTTCATATGTGCAGTTCTCACTGAAAATGCTCACTGAAATTTAGTGCTAACGAGTTTGAGAAGTTTGGCTATTACTGAATTGAAGCACAGGTTAAAAGCTTGACTTTGATTATTTAAAGCAATTGAAGCTCATATATGTTATTAAATACTGAGTGCCCACTAACACCTATCTGAAAGTGGATTGTGAAGGATTTCATTAGGCTTTTGCTATAAAAACAATCTCCTGGTTTTGCTTAGATAAAATACTATCAACAGGAAATAAATTAGGATAGGCCACTCACCCTAGCCATTCTGAGTGAGCTGTTGTCTTCTTTCTAAAGGATAAAGCTTTGAAACCCAAAACTACAACTTTTCCTTCCAAAACTATTCACCAAATACAAATAAGAATGTAAAAATCAGAGGATATTTTGTGACCTAAGAATGGCCTTTCTTTTGAATTATTTTTTGCTAATTAGAAAACAATTTGATGCTGATCGCAATTAACTCCAACAGCTGAATTGTCTTTCTTCTGCTCTTCAATTGTCTGCCAAAAATCTCAGTTTGGTGGTGCTCAGATACTTGATGGCAGCAATGAGATCTCTGTAGCTGATCTGTAAATAGTTATCCAACTCTCCCACTGAGTTCTTGCAGTATTCCTACAGGATTGCTACTTCTCAGTTTCTACCCCCTAAAAGCTCCAGTTGTATTCTCCACCACAATCCTTAATTTGCTCATCTCCAAAATTAAAATGGGAAGTAAAATAGGTCACCTGTTCACATATTCATGACTACTTAAAGCTTGTCAGTCTCACTCATACAAGCCTGCCTAATTTTCCTCCATGCAATTTAATGGAATATTATCTATCAAACCAAAATTATAAATTACTGTTTTAATTCCATTTGTTAAAGGAACTTAGGAATTTAGCTTTTTTCTTTTTTAATTACATCTAAAATTTTCACTCATCTTAGTCTGTTTTTCTTTTATGAAAAGTATCATGTAAAAAACTTTCAACAATATAATCCCACAGGCTTGAATTCTACTTGCATAGAATTATTGATAAGAACAGTGTAACATGTTCTGATAAAACATGGTTTTTTTCAGAAACTGTGCTTATTCATTTATTAGTAATGATAAAAACTGCCAGGAGCTGTATTTCTTATGCCTCTGTGTAAAGAATGAACTGCCTGAAGGTTAAACATCTCCTACAAAATATCTTCCCCTCTGGAAAGTGGAAGCATCTTTATGCTAATGATTAAAAATACTCTATCTATCTATTCTTGCAGGTTTTGGGAAGAAAAATATTTTTTCTGCTCTTTTCTTTGCATATTATCCTGCTTCATTCATAAAGAAGATCTTTGTAATGAATCAAGTGTGATGTAAATCACACCAATGTGTAACATTTCAGAATAACTTCTAGGAAGTCAATGGACTATTCCATTGTATAAGGTAAAAAGTGTCAAGGTGTCCTATATGATGAGTATGGAAAATGAAGCCAGTATGGAGCCAAAGAACAACAGTTTTTCAGTCGCTTAGTTGCACTGTTGCCTTCAATATATAGAAGATACAGCAGGAAAGTCAACCTTCTGCCAAATATGTAATGTGAATTCATAACTAAGCTCTCCAATTTGTGCACACAACAGCTTAGTGAACTTTTCCAACATTAAAGTTAAAGATACTACTGGCTCACAAATTCATTGGAGCAACTTTGGAGAAAGGAAGTTTTACCTTGAATTTTTTTTCAGGTATCATTGATCTTATGCACCTCCTATTTTAGAATCATATTTCAAGTTAATATTTTTAGGTTAATATTTCTTCTAGATTTCTAATGAAGACCTTCATTAAGTTTGTATGGATTGGTGTAATACTGCAACAGATGCCTCCCTAGGACTGTACAGATTCCCATTTATCATCATAACACATTTTTTATTTGTGGTTGACAGCAGAAGAGCAAAATGTAATTATCATCACTATACTGAGATCAAATCAAATAGCCCATTTTGCTCATATCAAAGTCAATATTACTTCATTTTTTAAATAAGGGTTCTTACAACAAATTATAATAAATTCACTACATAATCGATCTGCTCAGAAGGGAAAACATCACCTACTAAACACCACCTTCTGTACCACTACTTGATAGCAACCATAATAGTTCTAAATGGAATGACCTTAAATCTGCAATGCAGAGCCAAAGGAATCAGCACACCTGCTTGCAGTTTTTGCCAAGGTGGTGAATGACTGGTGTAGTAAACTCTTACATACAAGGATTACATAAGATATTCTATAAAATACATTAAAGATGAATTCCTGATAAGGCTGTTGGCCAGTTCCCTAGCACAGACTTAATCTAAGTACATTTAGGGCTTCTCCCAACCATCAAGTAAATCAATAGAAAAATATTTCCCTGTAGAAATAATTCATTTATAGAACTAGTGTTGCATATCAGAGAATATAAACATGTCTTCTGCTGTTATCAAAACCCATTAGACAAACAAAAGTTGGAGCCAAACCAGTCAGTCCTATTGAATCAGCATTCTCCAACAGAACTCTGTTCTGTCTGGAAGTTTCTGACCATGTCTAGCGACACTTACCTGCTTTACAGAGGCCTTTTGAGAGTTACAGATAAAAAGCACAATATTAGAACTATCTATTATTGTTATTCAAACCTATCAACCTTTTCTCTGAAGACTTGGGGAAAAGAAAGGACAGTTTAGCTATTAAGAACACAAAACATCCATATACCTAGGAAAGAACTGAATTTCATGGCCTCACATACTGAAACCACATCTGAACTTGTGCAGGTGAAGGTAAAGATGTTCCAATCTTCAAGTAATTCACCAGTAAGTTAAGAGTTTTAATTAACACTTCCCACTCTACTACTGGTTTCCTGCATGACCTAAGTTCAGCAGCTTGTATCTTACATCATGGCCTGCAAAAGGGTCTCAAAGATGGTTAAGACTTACAGCTGAGTTAGCCATGCTGCACTCACAGCAGTCTGCACAGAACTGTCTCCTCTTCTCTCACCCACAGTATAACCAGGCAGTGATAGTCCACTTCCCAGAAATACTGATTCTAGCACATAACTACTCTCTGGTAAATAACTGCATTAGAAGAGCTCTATATTAAAATCATATTCTATGTTAAGTTCATAGAGTAAGGAGAGCATAATATTGAGAGTATCCAGTTTCTCATTTTTTGTTCATACACAGCTCAAAACTGTCCCTTTTCTTGGTTCATCTTCCTGAATCTCCCAAGACTTATGCTTCTGTCACCATTATGTTGTCTTAACAAAAACTTCTTTAGGGAAGGTGTATTTCTCTTCCTGATATTTGTCACTTGGAAGAGTTAAGGACAAACATGTTGCTCACAACCTGATCCAGCAAACACCTGTATAAGAGACACTAAACTGCAGTAGTCTGAAGCTTTCTTTAATATTTTAGCACCTATTATTCCCTAGGATGCATGTCTTTTATACAATTTGTCTTTTATGTGCAAACAACTAAATCTATTTCATTATTTACCTATTTAGTAGGTAAAACATTATCACCTCAAGTTAGAACCATAATATTCATTGCTTATTTACATAACTTGTTCTGGGGAACATCAAACTTGGTTGTATTTTAGTATTTAAATAAATACACATACTAAAACTATTGCATTGTGTATAATCAAAAGGAAAAGAAAAATAGGTTATGGTATTAATTTTAAATAGGTGGATTTTATTTATTGTTGTTTTACACATTCTATTGTGTCCTAGCACTATCCAACATCTTCCAAGAACATATTCTTCATAGACTTTAATAGAATTATATTCTCCAAGGTTTGTTCCCTGGGATACTGAACATTAGCCAACAACTCAGCCTAAACTGCTGAAATTTAATATTACCTTAAGTGCTGTACTGTTTAAAGATTGTCAGAAGCAACCATTCAGAAGGTTTTAAGTCTGATAACTTGGCCAAAATCCAATAAGGTCAGTAATCATCTGGTCTTCAACAAACCTGTTTGTAACAATACAGGAACAAGGTAGATTCATAAATGTTTCAGAAAACTTGGGCCTAGTTTGAGACCCAATCTCCAGATTTCCTCACCCCAGTTTCAGCTTCATCTCAAACCTGCACAACATGTAAGAAGTTCCCTACACTGATACCTTCAGGGTATGCCTTTGAGACAAGGAAGCCATATATTTTGATCCTCCATCATGAGCGCAGAAGAAAGCACACCAGACCTCATAATTCTGGTGATACACTTTAATCTCAACCAAAAGTTGCGTTTCTCAAAAACATATGCAGAGAGAGTGAGATGCCCAAATGACACAAAAAACGACCAACCAAGCAAAAAATAGCCCCAAACAAACAAAAAACCTAAACCCACACAAACCAAAACACTAAAAGCCACAAAACACAGTCCTAGATCATCAAACCTATTATTCCACTTATCACTGTTTTCTAGCATTGAGGACTGGAAAAGCCCATGATTAGGAAAGTGCTGCCAAACAGCTAGTGCAATGCTTCCATCTGGGCTATACAATCAAATTTCCAGAAAACTGTTGTCTTGGGCCACACAGGTATTCCTGCTACAGGAGAGAACTTTACTGCTAGACAGCTCTATCTGCAACTGTCTGCTTCCCTGTTACCTGGTGCAAAACTAGAACCTCTGGAGCATACTCGATAAAATGAAGAATGTTAAAAATGTACTGGAAGTAAATGAAGACACATTTTATTATAGGGCAGTTTAAAACTGAAGTACCCACTTCATAACATCAAGTCTATGAGACTGTGGTCTTAAATATCGATTTTGTATTCATTGTCATTGACAGAAGCAATTTTGCTTTTGCTGAATGTAATAAATATAACTTTAAACAGAATTAGGCCCTTTCAGCAAGAAATTTTACATCTATCTGTTTATAAGCCTAAAATTAAAACCACTAGAATTGAAAAAAAAAAGAAAAAAATAACCAAGGGGGTTTTCAAAAATTTAAAACTCTATCATGCATAAATGGAGCTCATCAGAGAAAGTAATTTCCCTGCAGAAAACACTCCATCTTTTGTTTTATGTAAGTTAGCAACATGAATATTTTATTCTTAGTGAAACTGCCATTACCCTTTTGCATTTCATAGCTTTGCTTGGTGCCTCAGATAAATAAGCTTTTTCTTTTCCTCCGTTCTCTTTTTGCTGTTCAAGTCCATTGCAATTACAAATTTTGCCATAGCTCAGTAGATATTAGAGTTTAGAATTTGGCAATAGCAGCAGCTCTATCCTTTATCCCTAATATCTGTTCTAGAAAGCAGACAGGAAGAAATGTTCATAAAGGACAAACCACTGCATAGAGGGTAATTATTCTCAAGATATCCATCACCATTTAGAAGGCATATTGACTATCATTGTCTTCAGGTAGTTTAGGTTTTTCTCAAAACTACTTACAACCAGAGCAAAATTTTACAATTAAAGAGAAAATAGTAAAACCACCTACATTGTACATCCCCATTAACACTATGGCCTAAATGAATACTGAGCTCAGTTTGTCACTGAGATGTATTTCCACTCCACGTTGAGAACGATAAAAAGAATCAGAATAGTGGATAAGATAATGCATTGCTGGGAGCTGCTGCACAAAACTGTGAGCAAAATAGGCTGCATGAGAAAACGGACCCAATACAAAACTGTATTTTAAATGAGTTTCCTCTAGAGAAGCTTAAAAGTAACTTCGTTGATCAGTTTGAAAATTTGGAGAAGATAGACTACATGACCTATGTTTAGTTCCATTATCATCTTAAATTCTCTTCTTCAAGAGCAATTGCATTTTTAATTTTGTTACTTGGAATGGCAGACTCTGAGTGGCTGATTTTCTCAGTGTTGTTGGGGGTTTTCAGTCATTTTTACAGGATTTTTTAAGATCGAATATTTTCAGAAAGTAGTTGTTATCATGTATCAGATCTTCCACCTAAACAGGAATATACTTTACTCTTCGAATGTGATCTTCCACATATTTTTCTGAACTGCAGGGAGCAAGCAGGGGTAGAATACCAAGAGCATGTCAACAGTACATACCTGAAACAAGGCTTGCATGCCCATTAACCACATGGGTGCCTGCGTGGCAGAAGGCAGCACTTTTTGAAGGCATTAGCTCAGGACAGCAATACTAAAACAACACTGCCCCTGGCTAATTAGCTTTGCCAACCCTGACTAAATTGCACAGGCTTAAACTTACAGGTCCATACTGTTTCCATTGCCAAAGCTAAAGTGCTAAGTCCTGGACCAACACACAATTTTTGCATTGCACAGGATGTTCAAGTCATGCCCTTCACTCTCTGTTATGTGTAGAGGCTTGATTACTAAGGAAAAAAACTACTGAATTTATGCTGGCTAAGGATGACCTAATTTGAATCATGCCGCAAGGCAGACCACCAGAACTCTCTGTCAAAACACCACATGGGAAGAGTCTACAAGATAAAAATCACCTACCAATTGAAACACAACAAGCCAGCACCAAAAAGCTTTGTCACCTCAGTAAAAAAATCATCAGGAGAAGAATTGTGCTCCAGAACACCTGAATCTAGTCATGTGAGAAGGAAAAGACAAGCCACTGCCCAATAAAAGTCATCCATTAACATGAAACATTGTGCGTAAAAAGCATTGCTCAGACCGCGGGTGAAGGTCCAACTTCCCCTAGTGCTGAAGTTCAGAACATTTTGACATGTGATAGGTTTCAAATATTTTTTCATTTCAACTACCTGCTCTTTCTCTTCATTCTCTAAAAAAAAAAAAAAAAATATATACAGTTTTCCAAATTTTTATTGTGAGAATGTGGAACTGTTGGCATAGGCGAGGACCCAAAATTCCCACAATAAAGTTACCAGAACAAGAGCATCCCCTGCTTAGAAAGTTTAAAAATTGTCTCCAAGACATGCATCAGTGTTTGTTCCTTGTTCTACAATTAAAGGTCTACAAAGTCAAGAAATTTGCAATTTGGAATTACTGGCAAACAAGAACAGCAAAATTTGAACTTTTAATTGAGTCATGAGCTCAGCAAGTGGAGTAAAGGGGAGGATAAGATGGGAATTTGAAATCTTGGGTGGGAGAGTACGTGACATACTAGAGTTTGAGTTTCAATTCAAAGTTGAACTATTGCAGAATCATTAGCTGAATTAGTAAAACTTAGTTATACAGTAGCTTTCATGCATGTTATTACGCATCCCTGTGAATCCTTCTCAGCATTCAGAAGCTAATTGCTGACCCTGTAATTTAGGTCTATGTTTCGTGCTGTGGTCAACATTTCTGACCTACTTTGTGGGTCATTGCTACATTTTTTACGTCAATTTGTTATGCAAATTAATGGCATGCTTACTTCATTTTACTTTATGAGGTCCTAACTCATTACATATAAAAAAATGCTGATTAGTATCTCAAATGGCATTCCATATGGACCTAAAATCATTACAAATATCAATGGAAATTTGCTAGTATGTCTCATGTCTCTTTAGCTTTTGCTCTTTTCATCTACTTCAAATTTGTCTTTAATTCTTTCAATGTCCTTAACCTCATTAGTGGCTGCATGGATTGTGAAATTTACGTCACTGGAAATGGTAGTAGCGCTATATAAACACCTCATCATCCCTCATTTGACATTTTCAAAACAAAGTTGGCAAGAAAGTACACTGGAAAACAGCTATCTTTTCTACTATGAAAAGTTTTTAGACAGAAGAGTTGGGAGGAGGGTCACTCCTATGAAAGATGCTGAGGATATTGTAGAATCTAAATCCTTAATGATGAAAACAAAAGTTACAGCTGATGACATTTATAAATTAATTAGTAAATGTTATGTAGAACAAGAAGTTTAAATTCCTTCAGATAGTCTGAACTTTCTAGCAATCCACAGGGTCTTCTGTATTTCAAAAACCACAAAGGCTTTTAGGTCAACCATCTTCCTACTCTGCAGTAGAAATTGAATTGGGACCAAAAATCTAGTTTTCTAAATTGCAGACAGAAATATTGTATTCATTTTTTGTAAATATTAAAAGGAACTTCTCAACTTAAGATCCTATACAGATATACAATAAACAACCAAACATGATTCATAGCTGAAGTAGCTGAATTACCTCACTTTTAAAGAGAACCCTATATATAGGGCAAATAATCAGTGGTCAGAAACCCTGGCACAGCTGTGCTTTTGGACAGAGACGATTTTCTAGTTCCTTCATACTCTGGTTTCTGAACTGGACTGTTCTTTAATAATACAGCCATAAATTAGTGCCATTTCCTGTATTTTAATATAAAACATAAAAAAAAGGAATGGCATAGCTCATAAACAGAATCTTGCTCTAATACTCAAATCTCTCACTGAAAGCAACAGTTAACTTTGTTTCAGAGCAGTTGCTCAACTTGCAAATTTAACTGTATTTTTTTTAAAAAAAGCTTAATTTTATCATCAGGATCATATTGCTTTATTCTCTTTACAAGGTATGATATCACATTTAACAACAAATATTTCACACAACCTTTTAACTGTGTTATTCAGAATGGAAACACTGGATACACGGAAGTAACGCAAGGAAATAATTTTTCTAAGGCGTTGGATTATTTCCTAATTGTTTATTATATATGTATTCTCTTGCCAGAAATAAAGATTAAAAATTCCAACTTCTTCAAAGATTTAATATTGTTTGGATCTCTGAAGCATTTATATTTAATTTCACAGCAGTGTCACAATTCAAGTGGTGTATTTTAATGTCTGCAGCAGCCAATTGTTGATTTATTCTCTTTCAGGCAAAATGCAAATAATCTCTTAAGAGGTTTGCTCACAACCCTTATGTTTGAGTTAATATATTTGCAGTGAATATATTAAAATAAGTCCAAATGTGAATTTAAAGACCTTCAATTAAAAATTTAAGTTTTAAAAATTATTCCAAAGTCTTCCTACAAAAAGTAACTGTCAGTGAACTCATTAGTGACCTTGGGCTACCACTAGCAAAGGAGTATGCCAATCACGAATGAGTGTGGGAAAATGAGCAGCTCTAGTGACCTAGCACCTTTTTGAGCTCTCCACTAAAAGCCCATTTTTGGCTCTTGAATTACCTCAGGCCTAACTGCCCCATGAAGCAGTCCAAAAAGGACAACACCACTCTTTTCATCAGAACACACACCTACCCACTCTCCTTCTTAAAAGCTTCTCTTAAAAATCTATTCCTTCTACATTTGGTGTGGTCTGATTCATGCTATGACTGAAGCATGAAAGCTGGAGATGGTAGACTTCAGAGACATAGATAAGATCCTTAGCTCAGTACTGTCCAGCAGCAAAAAGAGGGAGCAGCCTGATTCAAAGAACTCAAAAAACTAGCCAACAAAGTTTAAATTGACAAGCAGCTGTTCGTTATTGCAGAGCTGGGAGATATGGGGCTCTCTCCTCCTAACGTGCCTCATTCAAGCATCGAACAGACTGTGATTATACTCTTGCTTAACATGCATATTAATTGCATTTCCAATAAATGTCATACATATTTATGACATTTCTGAGAACCATTTCACATAATTCCACGCCCATTTCTGCATGCACACACTAACGTGGTAGTGGTCTTTGGGACCCCTGGTGGTCGTTTCTTCATCATCTTCATCACTTCATCCTTTGGCTGAACTTTAGGTTTGGAAAGTCCCAGCCGTGTCAGCAATCATTAGTCCAGTTCTAGCTGGTTACTGTGAAACATCTATTCAAGATATTTCTTCACTGTCAACTATTACAAAGCTACAAACTTCTTCACTCCTATTGTTACTAAGGATCTGTGGTTACTTAATACTATACACAAAACATAACTAAATTTACAAGGGATTGTTTCTTGTTTGCAATTCCTCGTCTCAAGCCACACCAGGTTCTCATGAGCTTGGTTAAGAAGATTTCTCCCACAGGAAGACTGACATTTGGTGGAAATTCCTCAATAACTATTTGAATGGGGTGGCTTCATCATGCACCTGTGCAGAACATGTAAGATGTCACCATTCAGAGAGACAAATGTCTCACAAGAGTCCACTTTTCACTATTCTTTTCACTTTCCATCTACCTCACACCTTACCCTGAAGTCCTATATTGTTCCCTTGCTGACTAACATTTTCTCATTATCTTTCTGCATTTTAATTATAATAGTGTAAATAATAAAGCAGCAGGGCAGAAAAATGATCACACCAAATTCTGCATGCAAAAAAATAATTTTTCACAAATTAAAAGAAAGTTATTAAAGACTGGTAAGTAATGAGAAAAATATATATATTCTGCAAGCTTTTATCTGGATTCAAAAGGATTGACACATCTGCATCATATGAATGATCTCAATTGTCAACAGCAAACTGTTCCTTTCCTCTGCCTAACTTGCACAAGAAACTTTTCAGTTAATTTGTACTTTGATACTTACAGGCACAGAAGTCACCAAGAGCTGAACATACATTTAGTTATAAAGGGTAAAATGAACTGTTCTGCTTCTCTTTCCATATTTTTCCTCTTCTTCTTTTCACAGAAGAATTTTTTGACAAGGATTGTTTCTTCCTTGGTATTATAGTAAGCATACTAAGAATTCAATCCTAACTGGAAACCTCGGGCGCTATTAGCTTTTGGAATTCCAGCTTTTGGAATTCCAGCTTTCACTGCATAAATTTCCTTCCAAGCCTTCCGATTTCCAACTACTAAGGCTGTTGCCTCTCTTTTGTTCAAGTTGCTTAACAAACTATATAGTTATTCTGGTAACTTTGGTCTCAGACTGTGGGGGTTCCATCTGCCAGGTGGCTGGGCAGCAGAGAATACACAAATCACAATTTTTTCCCCACAGTAATAACAACTATTCAAAACAAACCTACCAAAATATAAAGCATTTAAAGCATAAGTTTTTGTTTCTTGGGTTTGGGGTTTTTGTTGGGGGTTTTTTCTGGGGTTTGGTTTTTTTTTTTTTTTTGGTATTTGGTTTTGTTGTTGTTGTGCTGTTTTGTTTTTTTTTTTTTTTAATTAACATCCTTGTCAATTATACAATAGCCCACTGTTCCCTCTCTGCTACCACATATCTAGAGATATGGCAGACATGACATTTCAATTAAATGGGCATCTTTACTTTTTTATAGGCTAACATAGGCAAGATCAAGTAGACGAAGCCGTTGTTCAGAAGACAGAACATCTGGTAACAAGGACAATGGTACAAGTACTTACTATTTCTCTTTCATAATCACCTTGATAATCAGATGGCTCTGGTTTTGGAACTGATCTGACACCTCTTTGTTTCAGTTCTTTAATGTTAAATACACTCCAAAGATTCCCAGTGACATTACTTGCCAGCATCCTGATATGATGTAATCATGACAGGTTTGCATCATTGAGATCTCTAAAGATTTGGAAGAGCATTTCATCTGATGCTGTAATATTATGTCTATGAACTCACAATTACATGCTCAGGAAATGTTTACAATCACAATTAAAAAAAAAAAAAAAGCCTACTGGAATGACAAAAAGATTTGCAGCAGTAGAAAATGCATTAGGGAAAATTAACTGAATTATTTTAACCTCAACTATTTCCAAGCCTTTTCTTTAAAACGGAAAAGCCTTATTTGTGCTTACAGACTAGACTTAGAAACTAGATCCAGAGTACTCAAAAGTACAGCTCCAAACTTCTGGCTCCTTTACCAATTTGATTTATGAAGATTTCCAACATTGTGCAGCTTAGTCATCTCAGAATGGGACTTCCAAGAGGCACCATTCATAAAAAGATGCTTCAGATATATTATTAGAAGCGCCAAAATGAAACACACTTAAAAGATATTTTGTTTCCTTGTTTTTAAACTGGAACACCTTCCTCTTTCAATGATCCATAGTCCTGACCTGTTTATTCCAGTGGAATATATCTGTGGGTTTGTTTTGGTTTAAAACTAACTAGGGGTGATACATTCTGCTGAAAATGACAAAAGGAAAGGCTCAACTGTTTGACCATAGCTTTACTTAAGAAACCCCAGGGAAAATTAGCCCTGCTAAGCTGCTGCCTCTCTCTGACAGAGATTCAGGTGGTAGATGAGGGTTTTTTCAGGCAAAAGCAACAAAGTTAAAGCAGTTAAGCACGCTCCCTGGTGAGCTGTTTTGTCCCAGCGTAAGTATTAGACTCACTGAGGTGGGAGGAAGGGACGGTGAAAGGCACTCCTCATGCAATTGCCTTGCCAGACACTTGATGGCTCAGCTGAGGGAAGAATGGAGGCCTGGGCATGTCCTGGGAAATCTGCTGGAACAGCCTAGTCAAGTGAGAAAGGCGAAGGTTGCTGCCTTAGTGGGTACAAACTTGCCTCAACGTGTGAAGACTCTTTAATTCAGTAAAACCCAACACAAAACTTCAACCATCTAGAGAACTTTTACTGCTGTGCAGAGCAAGGCATCATCTGAGCAAGAGCTTCAGTTTCCTTCAGAGGGCCATAATTTCAAATGTAGGGAACTGAAGTAAGCGTTAGGCAGAATTTAAACCCTTAAGCCCTTTTTTGTGGCACAAGCCCTAATTGCCTATAAATCATGCTGTGTTATCTGCTTGGCACATAAAGCTTATCTATAAACATGTAACTGTTCTAAAATCCATACTCCTGCACGGCATTGAATAAATTGAATTGGAAATATGGTAGTTTTCTCTGTTTTAAATCTCCAGATTCAAAAGAAAATGTAGATTTAATGATTGCTTTTTTTTGCTCAACTCTTCCTTTGCTCTTTATTAGGGGGGTAAATGTTCTCTTTTTTTTGGTGTGGGGATTTTATTTTTGAAAATCAGTCGGATTCTATGCATTCAGTTTAATGTGAAGATTCAACTTAACGTAGTTTTAGGAATAACAGTCACATTAACCCCAATGCTTAAGTTGCATTAAGAAAAGGTCATCTCAGCTAGATACATAGCACTAATAGCACAGGCATGAACAGTATTTATTTGCTGGGTCTCCCCCTCAAAAAAAAAAAAAAAATAAAGAAGAAAAAGAAATTCACAATACCTCTTTCTTAATTTTAAATTAATAGCCATGAGAACTGAGTATCTCGTATGCTGCTTGCCACTCTGCTGGAACATTCAACAACAGAACTTAACCAATACATCTACTGCTTTGTGACTTCATGCAAAATAATCCAGTAGTAAGGTGTTTTGTCCAGAAAACTGATATATCAATAGTTGCCAACCTTCCCTCCCCACCTTGGAATTTATGGAAGGCTACAGTAATAATTTATCTCACTGTACCTGAGAATCTATCATATATTAGAGCTCATCTATTCTGTGATTTAAAACTACCTACGTGAGTGCTTTAGAGGTATTTCTGAGATTCCCCAAGTTGTTTTAGTCTGTATGAATCATGAAGCCATTGAAAGTTTCATGAAATTTCGCTGTTCTTAATTTCTTAATTTTTTTTTTATTTTATTTCTTTTTACGTCCAGCCTGGGTGTTTTGGGGGTACACAGAGGGGATCACAGCTGAACCATCTGGGTCAACGTTGTTTTTTTTTCTGACATATCTTCAGTGTAACACAAGGCTAGGCATACTACTAGCCCCAGCACTCATGGCACGCTATGGGATCACTATGGGCTATGTCATGAGCCCGATCAGTTATGGAGGAGAAGCAGAGTAAGGCGGATTTTAGTTGCATTCATAGGCCACAGGGCACAATCTAGGACTATTCAGCCACAAGAGATAATTTCTAATGTTAAATAAAGCAGCCTCAAAAGAAGTCAGTTTCTAGAGACGTTACACATCCCAGTACAGCCTGAATCCTGAATGGTCGGAGCACATTACTGCATGGGTAAATACCCTAATTTCATTTAACATCATTAAAAATCTGATATGTGGAGCTATAGCCCAAGAAAAGTCTTAGCATAAGCAGATGTCCCTGGCTTGGGATACCAACGACATCCAGTACCTGGCATACTTTGCTTGTCCTGTGTAATAAAGAACACACATATACGATACGCAATGAAATGCTGCATATCATGATAGTCATATCAATCAAAGGAGAACTACAGCTGAACTTCAGGAAAAGCAGAAGTTTGTCTTTCAGGAGATTAAGAGACAAGATTAACCTGCCCATGAGCTGCCCACAAGCATTTTTTTACTGTACTAAATATTCCAATATTGCCAAGTTAAAGATACTAAGAAATATACACAATTCAGTCCTCTAAGTTTTAGTAGCAAACCAGTGGGAAAAACATTCTGCTAATAAAGGATAAATGTAATGCGCCTAGGGCAGCAAGAAACTAAAATCAAAAGAAAATAAGTGTTACAGTCACATGGGGCACTCAAAGCTGTCAATGTTACAGATTAGCTCTTCTACCTTTCCAGGCAAAGAACTGAGACCACCCAGGCAGATTATTAGAGGATGCCATATCTGGACTTTAATAGGCCTTCTGGCTGAAAACTTGTATTTGTAGAGTGTGGAATTTCAGAAGCACAGGCCTTTGCAGACATCCAAAAAAGGTACAGGGAAAAGCCAACCATGTTTTGAAGAGGCTTATGCAGATCAAAGGAATATTTAATTAGTTTACCAAATTAAGATTTTTATTACATCCTCACTTGCAGGCTTTTGCCTGATTAAAAAAAAAAAAAAAAAATAAATAAAGAGATGATAAAAACCGGCTTTGGATAACTGGATAAACTAGACCATGAACCTTGGTTTGGAACTGCATTTGCTTGCATACAGTCTGTCAGACACATTTCTTTGACCTGGACAAATGCAAAAATATCCATAGTCAGTTCTGAAAGTGAAACTTGGCAGCCATATGGCTTTTGTCATAACATGAGAAGCATCGAGCAAAAGGATAGCCACAACTTTGTTACAAATAATGCAAATACAAAAAGCTTGAATAGCTAAAAGCTAATTGCAATGCTCAGTAGCAGTGTATGCCTTTATCATAACTAAATGACATCCATGCACTGCAAATGTAAGTTCAAGCTACCACACTGTAACACAAAGACACTGTGCAACCGCAAAAACTGAGAAAAACAAACAAAAAACCCCCACACAAAACAAACAAACAAACCAACCCAGTAAGTAGGGTTCTAGATTCTGCAAGGCTTCCAAAACATCTTAATTCCTCTTGATTCCAATGGTAAAATTGGAAACCCAGTGTAATTCTAAAAATAGGATTAAGCAATTTTCATTATTCTCTAGTGAAGCACTCTAAGTCTCAATTCCAGAACTAAGTCTAATTAAAATCACTGCCATAAATTAGATCCATTGCCTCAAAATTGGAAATTCCCATTGTAGGCTCCTAGGATGGGTACAAGACAAAATTCTGAAACCGAATTAAACAGGGACACTCAGTAACACTGGATACTTCCACGGAAGATGAATAGCAAACAGATACAGTCACCTCAACAGCTGACATTCCTGCATTGAAATTTAGGAGACGATTAAAAATTACAATTAAAAATGCAAACAGAATTTACACATGGATTATTCACAAACAGGAAAGAGGCTTGCATTAGTAAAATCAACTGTTCCTTCAGATTGCTCACACAGCTCTCTCACTGTTGTTTTCTGCCATCAGTCACTCAGAGTGCACCTGTGGGCAGCCATCCTGGTAGAGTTGTTATTGCTGCTCTGGGATGGAGGCGATTAGCTCTTTCCTTCTGGTAATCATACCCAGTAACTTCAAAAATAAAAGTAAAATAATCTAGAAGATCCTTACAATTAATCATTGGTTTGATTTTTTTTTTTCCTATAACAGGTTGATAATGCTGCAACTTACCAGCATTGTTTCAAGTGAAATACAAGGAACAAGCCTTCAGCATGAATATTGTGTAACTTGTATACTTGTACTTATTTAAAAATCTGGACAAAATATTAATCTGACAAGCAAATATAAGGTAAGAAGTAGCCGAGTATGTTAAAATATTAGTACACCCATCTTATTTTACAGAAATAAAGTGTTGCTTTTGGATGGTTCAAGTGGATGACTAACCCACTATGAAAGCAAAATTTTTGCTCTGCTAGTTTATGTCACAGGAGTCACTGCACGCACTAGTAATTTAAGAACTTTATTTGCACAATTCTCTGGTTTTATGTATCAAAATTTCAGCAACATCAGAATATTAAATTACTTAGGTAGTGAAGAGTAAAAAGAAACACTGAAGTAATCAACAGAGTCTGTGTTTAAGGTGTGTAAGGTATACTACTGTGAAAAATCTTCACTAAAATCTAAACATTTAGCTTAGATCTATTAAAATAGCCGTACGGTCACCTGAAGATATAAATATCAAGAATAAACACACACTCTCCATGATTAATCTTAGATTGGCGTTCAAGGTGGGGTTGGACATAGCCTTGGACGGCATGGTTTAGTGGGAGGTGTCCCTGCCCATGGCAGGGGGGTTGGAACTCGATGATCTTGAGGTCCTTTCCAACCCTTACTATTCTATGGTTCTATGATTCTATGATTCTACATTTGTTGCTCAAAATCTGCCCCTTCCTCACAGTCCCTTAACACCCTTTCTATGGAGAGGTTGCAGTAGTGCTAAAGGAATCCCTTGACAGCAGGCTTTAGCAAATCCTATTGAGAAATGTGTGATACTTGGTAAATACTTTCTTCTTTTTCTTTGTAAGCTTAGATCCTGGAACCACAGCAGGTCCTCAGATTAAGACCAAGCTTAAAAAACTTTTTGCTAGGTTTTGAAGCATCTTACTTTGTACCAACAAGAACAACAAAAGAAGTGCACACTTCGTTTGAAACGCAGTAGTCCCAACTGCCCTTACATGAATTTCACACAGCTGCAATTGTTTATTTCAGTACAGTTTACCTACAGTTTAGCTCAGTTGAGATGACAATCAAATTACCTATCCAGCTGAGACTGCAGGAAAGAGTTCAGTTACCTAAGGTGACATTTGATCAGGACACCAGGACTAAAATTCTTTTCTTTCACTTCCATTATGCCACTTCCAAGAACACAATTTATGCCTATCCTAGCAAATTTAAGAATCACTGGTAGTCATGCTGGGTACCTTTATTTGGTTACCTGTAAGGTTAAACTGTAGCAGAATCCCAGCACAGTTTCTCCCTACAGCAGCTATTGCTCTTGCAAGCAGTTTCTGGATATAACTGCAGAGTGAGAACACTGAAGCCTCTCCACATATGAAGCACGTGTTCAGTAACCCTGAGTTAGGGGCTCACTGACCCCTGTGGCCCAATAACAGTCCCAGACATTCCTACTTTGCAGTTTAGACATAGCCTCAAAGTCTCACAAATGCCCTTGTATCTCATAATGGTGTACCAAGTGCGACTCACCTAAAAATAAATTATTGCAAGGAGGATGCATGCTAAATTTCAACCTAGCAGGAAACAACTTGAAAGCACTGAAGTTAAGATATGTAACAACAGTATATCCTGACAGAAGATTGAGATGCTGAAATAGTTTTTTTAAAGCCTTCCCTTAAAATAAAGCTCCTTTCCTGGCTGAAGAAAATTGAGTAATATTTCATGTCTACAGTTATTTGTGATGATGAAAAGAAGTTCATCTGCTGACAACCTGTCCCTTATACATTAAGCACTTCCCTAAGAGTGTGAGAGGAGGAAGACTGTTAAGTATGATTTAAGTGAAAAAAATCAGGCCTCTCTACATTCTAAAATAAGGGTTGATTATAAAGTGCATGCATATGTGTGCCCATAAATTGGTGTACCATAATTAAAAAGCTGTCCAAAAATGAGTCTTGTTCCCCCCCCCACAAAGATTTCCCTGATTCAACATGCTGAAATAACAGACAAAATCCACAAGACATGTTATAAATTCAGCCTCCTGAGAGCTAGAATTCAATTACATTTGCTTCTGAGAACCAGGTTCTTTAACAGAATACAACACTTAGGAACCAGCACAGCAGCATTTTCAAATCAAAGGTTTCTAGCTTTCTGCTGTGAAAGCTGAAGGTTTCTGTTTTCAGGTGCTTCATTTTTTTGCTAAGAAGTCAGAACTGTCTATACATAGCACACATTTCTCACACAGAAAATAATTTTAACAAATAAAATATTTTTGACAGAATATTTTGGGCCAGTTTTACAATGAATTCATGCTGGTTTGCATATTACAAAGCAACAGCACGAAACTTCAGGGCTCAGAGCTAATACAGAAGAGCAGCCTCAGCCCCACTGAATTTTAATCACAGAGTACACCCAGCACACCCACAATGGCCAGCCTCACATTATTAATTTAAATCAACAGTCAAAAAAAAAAAAAAAAAGAAAAGAAATCCTCTCTTTTTTCCTCCTGGTGGAGCTTTCTTACATTTGAATGCATTTGAATTACACTGTTTTATCTCCAGTGACAAATCTGTTATACCTTGGCTGCACCAACATCTTAGACACATCCTATTTCTTTCATTCATTTCCCCTGTGCTTTTACCTCAGTACCTAATGCGCTGTCAGAATCAGAGAATCCATCCATAAGTATTATGTGATGAGTAACTGCTGTACATGCAAGCACACGGGAGAAATGAGCTTTCATTTTTTCCTTGCCATCATTTACATAGTGAATACGATCCCATATAAATTACTTCTTGTCATCTCTTTACATTTGATCAGCTGAAGGATCCTTCTATTGAAACTGGGGGAAAGAAAGAAAAGGAAACACTACCAGCAATTTGACACTCCTTTATACTTGGAGTTTGAAGGTTTGTACAGCTTCATATCCAAACTGCTACACTTTCTGATGGCTTCTCCTCTTAGGAGAGAATTTCTTTGATACTCAGACAACTTCTGTCTTATCCCTCCAGGCCAAAAATCTCTATTTTCATTATTTCCCTTAGAAAATTAGAATTTCTGTATACCACAATATTAAGCGAAGAGGTGTTTCTTAAGTGCTTACGACCTGACAGAAATGCCTTAGCTATGGGAGAACTGACAAAAAAGTGTACTTCTGGAGGCTGGAAGAACCTGCAAAGCTAGCATTACTGACACACAGCTTCCTACTAGAAACATTTTTCACATTAATATCGAGTTTCAGACAAGTTCTCTAAGAATTTAGCATGAGAGTCACACCTTGACAGGATTCATCCTAAATCACATCTTTGTCTACATTTCTTAATACAAGAAAATCCACTTTACATTAAAGTGACAAAAAGGGTTGATTTAAACTCTTAACACAAGGCAATTCACAGCTGAAATAACTAAGCAGCATAATGTGTCTTTTTCTTTGCAGGTTGTACAAGGCATCTGAAATTGATGACTAGTACTGAATACACATTCTCTTCTATTAAAAAAGAAGAATAAAATCAGACTTCTAATGAATATTTCCAATGTCTTTCAGGTGGGAATGTTGGCAGTGGGATAGAGGTATGTGTTTTTTAAGTGCTGTTAACATCTCTGGGGCTTTCTCAGACAAATCTGCCAGAGAAAGTTCACTGTCCTGAGCTGTTTACAGAAACAACAGAACAAGTTTTGCTTTTTCTTGACACAAATTCAAGGGTCACCCAAACACTAGTAAAGAGCAATGGGCAAAATTCTGCTTATTGTGCTCAGTACTGTCAGCAGCAGAATTCAGAGGATGCACTGACAGGATATGGGAAAGATTATTCTTGCTTCAGTCATTATATTAAATCTAAAACTCCACCTGGTTTTCATACAAGTATTGGTCATTTCCTACAGAAACACAAGCAGGATTGCTCTACCTAGCTCACATGAGATGCCTTAAAAATTCACCCACCAGCACAGATGCAAAAAATTGGGTCTCAAATATGCACCTTGGTAGGTCACTAAAGTATTTTCTTTAGTTTTACATATTATTTTTGAGTGGGAAGCCAAACGTTTGATGAACCAGCAGCTAAATTCAGGTTTGGTTGAACTAGTACTTAGAAGGCTGGATGTGTACCCAAAGTTTGCGAGGTCTATTTTGAGAAAACCAGATTGCATAAAAAGGAGATGCACAATTTCTTAGAGGGATGGGATAAGGAAAGAAAAAAAGAAAATTACAAACACAAAACAAACCTTAAAAAGCAACATAATTCAGAAATTACATTTTCATTAAAGCAGTAGACCTACTGTGAAAAAACTGAATGATATTCTGAAGGATTTCATATTAATATCTACTAGTTACGAAACAACTTTCAAAGAGTGTTTAAAAAATGCTGCAGGTTTGAAGTAACTTTTTTAATCAAAAAATAAGCATCAGTTATTCATTGTTGATCTTTTTCCAATGTAAGAAAGAAAAAAAAACTATTGTGTTATTGAGCTACTGCAATTCTATATGGTACATCTCTCCAACCACAATACAAACATATATAAGAAAGCCTAATGAAAATAAAAAGTTTGAAGGTCCAGCAATATAAGACTTATTAATTCAAATTACCCAACAAAACACTTTAAAATTAGAAAGGAACATCACTATTGATTAATTCTATTTTTTTTATATTTATTTTCTGAGCGTTGAAAATCCCGTTTGTTTAAAAAAGGAGACCAAAAACTGGGGTAAATTCCTTTAGAAGAACACTCTACCATAGAAAGCTGTTTGACTGCAGGAACCTAAACAAAATGACAAAATAATTTTTATGTTCTGCCAATCACTGTTACATGTACATTTTCCATTGTGAAATAGGATGGCAAGAGGACTTCATATTATCGTTGTATTTATGCAATTCATACCAAATCCAGCCATGGCCTTCATTGTATTTTTAAGTGTTGTAGTCTTATTTAAATGTTTTATTTCAAAAATACACTTTAAGGTTAAAAAAATACCACATGCACAGAAGGCCTACATTGTCTTCGCAAAAAGGTCTCCTGTGATCTTCACTGAAGCAATGTAAGATCAGAAAAGAGATCTATTTCCTTGTAATTTTGGAAGATAAACTGCCTTCATATAAACCAAAATCCCTACAAATCTATGGCCACTAAACATTTATATTACACTTTTAAATCAATGTTACCCACAGATTAAACCCTTTGAGTTTAGGCATTAAGGCTTCTTTACAACTACATACAGTATCCAACTCCCTCTTACAGGGATACTACAATGCAACTCCTCCAAGGAGAAAACATGCATATTCTTTTACAGTGCACTAGAGAAATCATTTGGGCATATATCTACATAACCATATGGACAGCAGAAACTTCCACAGATACATTTTATGAAAACATACCTGTTTTGTTTTCTCAGTTCTGCCCAACTGATATAACGTGTCTTGACAGGCAAACTAATATCATCAAATTTAGAGCAGGTTTTCCCCCTATAATTTTTGTCTATTGCAAAAAGAGTTACACATATTTCCCTAGTAGATCTCTTATATTAGTTGAGAACCTAATGAAGCAACAGATTGACTTCTGCTTCTTTAAAATGCAAGATTTCTAATTTTATAACTATTATTGAGAACAAACAGAACAAAACTTGTAACAGATGCACCTTACCACTCACTTTTCAACATTGTATTTGTTTTACTGGTTTTGTTATCCTCCTTATCACCTAAATTATTGGCCATTAAGATTCGTGGCTTCTCACACATTAGGTTACTTATCATCTGAGCTGGAAGTAGGCTGCTATGACAATCACAGACGTTTTGAATAGCAATGGCATGTCTTTGGGCAGAAAAAGCCTGTAAAGGAAAGTATGCATCAGTAGCACAGCAGAAGGCCAGCTCACACACTGAATTAATTTGTGATGAATATCATGCACAGTCTTGTACAGCCAGTCATGCATCCACCATACTCTGCTCACTGCTTCCCACAGCCCCCGTCAGCCTTATTTAGGAGAGACATCTTAGATGATGATAACATTGCTTGACATTACGAATTTATGAAATACTTTTTTTTCCAAGTATCTCTTTCGTGCTTTTAAACTGTAAGTAAATCAGTGCAGAGCTTCCTGACAGACCAAGCAAAGGTCTGAAGGGGATGAGGAATGTGTTTAAAATCTGTACTCTTCACAAGTTTTTCAGGTTCTGAGGGCACTTAACAGGCTCTAATGGCCCTGCCATTTCCCCATCTCCCAGGGGTCCCAAAGTGCTGGGGCACAGGTCCCCAGCACTTGCCCTGGCACGGTGCCTGTGCCCAGTCCCAGCCCCTCCCGATCGTGGCTGAACTTCCTATACTGATTCAGGACCTTGCCCATAATATGGTTCCTGGACCGTCAGTGAATCCCACCTGTCACCTGCTTGGCTGGGGTCCCAGGGGACTTGTGGCCACTGTCCTGCTTGTGCTGGGGTCACCCTCAGTTGCATCTTCCCTTAGGGCATCACTGGTGTATGCTTTTAAATTGGAACTTGTGAGAACACTGATAATATTATTAATAAGAGACTTTATCCTGGAAAAAAGCAAAACCACCACTATTTGCAAAAATGCATTGGTTTTGCTACAAAGGTGTCACTGATAAAAGATCCAAGTTGAAATTTTTGGTCAAAATTGACAAAGCAGCTCCTACACTATTATAATCCTGAATGAAGCACAAGCAGAATTTGAATTTAAGGTTCCTGTATTTTTGAGAGGTGGCCAAATCACTGATGCTTAATCTGTTCATGCATGCCTATGCACTCTCTCACACACACTCTCTTCTGTTCAGGTTTATTTAACTGCGAAGATACACAGGAAAAGCTTGTTTGATAGCACAGAAAAGTTTGGTATTTTCAGGGGCTGGGGTGGTTGGGTTTTTTGTAGTTTGGGTTGGGGGGGTGAATCTGATTCTGATAAAAACGTGGAAACTTTTCAAAGTTCTCACGAGAGGCAATTAGGAAAAAGGTCTTAAATCCAAGGAAGCAGTAATCCCACGAGGAGAAGCCACTCCTCGAAACTCCAATTTACTAATTTCTTCCTAGTCAGTGAATTACCAACAAGTCTGAAAGACAAATCATCAGGAAATCAGGCAGATTTAAAAAAAAAAATGAATTATAAAATCTTGAAGTCATGCCATCTAAGCAGATTTTTGTTGAAATTAAGCCCTTTTCCTTCATGTGTTACAATTTTGACAACTTGGCAAATTCCAGTCAAGACATTTTTCATTAAAAATGATGGACAAGATCTTTGAGAAATAGTAGCACCTGAAGAGAAATAACTTCTTTAGTCACTGACTCATCTTCTATTCCTACTCCTTGCCATAAAATATCTCTATGCATCTGCAAATACTACTTCTTGCAAAAGCAGTACTGGGACAACCTTTAAGCTACATGTTATGACAAGGATGAAGGAAGAGCCAGGACAACGTCAAATGGATCCCAGCCAAATGAGATTCCCAGACTGCAGTTTGGGAATTGCCATTTAAGAGAATATTCAAGCTGCATCCTTTGAAATCATAACACTATGGAAAATATTCCAGGATCCTCCAAGACTGCAAAAGTAACAAGAGGTCTATATGATCTATTTACTCTTTGGACTGATTTACAGAAATAGCTCTTGACAGGAGGCACACTGATAATAAAGAGTGAAGCTTTTCCACTCCTTTTTTAAGCACATCTTTAGATGTTGTCTCTCTCTCTTCTCCCCCCAGTAAGTGATAGATCTAAAGACTAAAAAGGAACTGAAGAAGTGGCAAGATCTAACGCCTGTTGGACTAAATACGTGAATTATGAAATCAAGTCTCAGAACTGGGAGACCTTAAGTCAGAGCACTGGTAAATCAAGAAAGTGATAAAAGCAGCATTCACCATTAGAAAGGGTGCTGATTTTATCTGTGACATTTCTAGCCCTTAGAAGTCTACAATATTTTTCATATAAGATCAAAGAAAATGTATTAATATTTGCATATGGTTTGCTGTATATTTTCCCCCTTCTATTAGCAGCTCTCTCACTCCCCAACTTCAAACACTGAATGCTACTGAAATCTTTAGTTTAAAGGAAACCAAAAACCTCTCCTTCAGATAACTAAAATGCATATTGAAATTAATGGGAATCATTTGATTCCTTCCTGTGACAAAATAAAAATCAGACATTTTCTGGAAAAGAAGCATCTTTAATCTCCCAGGTGAAACATGAGAAAAGAGAAGTGTGATTTCCTAATGAAAGACTTTTTGTTATTCTCATATTTTTCTGCATGCAATTTCTACAGTGTTTATTTGTAAAACTATGAATTGGCTTATGCTGTTTGAATTTCTTAACCAAGCATTTTGCTTTTATTGTAATACAATTTTATGATAATTAAAAAGAACTTGTCATATTTAAATATTTTCTGCATGACTGGCATTAAAGCATTCAGTGCAAGGAATTAATGAGTATTGAATTAAATGCATCCAATGTTTAAAACCTCAACATAACAAACACAAAGCACAGAAGTTATTTTGTCTGCATAAATGAGGTTCAAAAGCTTAGAGCTGTCTCATTATAAGGTGCTTTTTAATACCTGAGATGAGGTTACTTTTTATAGTATCTTTGCCCCATAATGAACCTACTCCTTTTATTGAGATGGTGTTTACAGTTTACTCTTGGTTCAGGTGGACCAAACCTCCAGGTGTCCTGCAACCATTTATAACTGCAAGTGGTTTTGTGTGACATCAATTACCTACATCTACATTACAAAAATGAAGAGGCCTTCCTCAGTTTAAATGTACAACCCCGTTGCATTTAAATCCTTAGTGAGGCTCCATTACCAGATTATGGCAACCCCACTTCTAAGCCCAGCCTGGATTTCAGGGAAAAAAATCCCTCAGAGCTCTATTCAGCAAAACCAAAGGTGCATCTGTCTAACAACCAACCGTCAAACATCTCAACTCATGTAGAAGTACTGCAAACACAACACAGAGTATCACACACAGAGAAAAGTTACCATGACTGCAGATATAGTTATATATAAAACCACTACAAAAATACTCAGGTTTGGTCCACATAAGTTATTAATTTCTGAGTTTAATATTAAAAATCCTCCCAAAGGTGGGTTAAAATAAAATTTTATTGATTTAAATCAAACTCTGTGAGAAAAGTCAAGCTTTTTTCTTTGTCAGCTACTTTCAGCCTGTCAGAATGATTATTCATGGTATTGAAAGTGATGCTCACTTCTTACTGAAGAGCCTCAGCAAGACCATCCACAATATAGTAATTAATTTCTGCTTCTGACAGCTAAATCATCTGAAATGGAAGACAAAATTCTTGTGATAGAAAATCTAGCCACTTCTTTCCAAATTTTATTGTTATATTGCACATCATCCTTACAGAGAAAATACTACACCTAATATAAGGAGTTAACAATTTGCAGCTGTTTTATGGGAAGACTGGGGATTAATCTTCACCAGTTCACAACTAAAAGTACAGGGTTACATTATGACAACATTTCCTACCTTTTGAATGTTTGTTGAGCCATTAACGCCTGCAATACACTGAGCCTAAGACTATATCAACTGGTAAAAGACATAAAAATTCTCAGGCTAAATCTGTTGATGAAATTTCTATGCAAATATGAATAAAAATACACTAACTTTTACCCAATTTCAATGACAGATCAAGGAAAATTCAAGTAAAAGTTTTTCTTTTAAAAACTGCATAATTTTTTTATCACACTGCCTTACCAAAAGTATGGATAATAACTAATGCTTCATGACATTAAGCACTCAGGTTAAATAGAAAATCCTATTACATACCTAGGAAAAATTAGCTGTAAAATGACATAAGATACAGCCTTCAGCTCTTAAAAATCTAGGAGGGGTTCTTGTTCAACCATTCAGAAAGTCCAAATTCTATATAATTCTGCTAAACTTCATCCTTCTCGCGAGTCTCTTGAGGATTGCTCTCAGCAGACTGGTAAGGAAGCAGGGTCACTGGATCCTTTTTTCAACGTTACAGTAGGGACATCTGTAGCCAAATGAAATATCTATCACGACTGAACGTGAAGATACATAAGGGGGATTGATGAAGCACCATGTTTTAATGTTCTCATTCCAAATTTGTTAACCATAGCAAAAAAACAGACTGCATTTCCTTTATATGTGAATGAATAAAAACACTGGTATGGTATTAGACTATTTCCTGTGATTTAATCAGTAAGCAATATTTGTTTTGTAAAGGTTGATAATCTGTAACTCTTTCCAAACTGCACATTTCAGACTAATGAGAAGTGCGCCATTTTGTGGGACAGAATTTGTCAATCTAAATAACTTTGTCAGACAGCAATTCTGTATGCACTGATTTAAGGACACATATATCAATATAAGAAAGTTATATATAAATATAAGACAGAAGATTTTACACTTTCAAACCTATTTACAGAAAGCCACAGCAGAAAAAAAAATAAAAATCTTTCCACCTACATTTGAGCAATTTGGGCAAAGTGAGGATTTAACACATATATTTAGACGTGTTATTTAACTAACAGGCAGCATGAAGCAAAAGTCCTGAACAAATAATCTTTTAACAATTAAAAAGTCCTTTGAGGCTACCTACTCCTTGCACAGCCATCCAGAACAGGGAGGCTGGGGAGGGATCCTGGCAGATGCTTTTGCTACAGAATGGCTCTTAAATCTGAGCGGTGGGTTTCCATGCCCCACGCTGCTGCAGAGCATTGTTATGCTGGAAGGTGTTAATGGTTGCCAGCAAGTATGCCTCTGATCCATGGGAAATCATAGACTTTGCAAGCTGATGTGCATGCTAGCAGCCCTTTGTTCAGGCGAATTAAGATCTTTAATAGAGTAAAACAGCTGAAACAACAGAAAGCCATGTGGAAAGACCCAGGGGATTGATTGAAAACATCAGGTCCTGTATTGACAGGAGGTATATGTGTTGGTACATGTAGGCAGAAAACCACCAGGAAGCCAGAAAAACGTTGTAGGCTTGGGCTTCAGAACAGAAATAAACCTCCTTAGGTGTAGGACTGAACGGAAAAATAGGTTTAAAAGTTTGAATTAAGAAAACTGTCCATTATTATTAATTTCTGCTGCATTTAGGAAAAGAGAATAGATTCACTGCAATGACTAGGGATGCTCCAAAGAAAAGCCTGACGAATATAAACAGTTTGTCTTCCCTCCGAAACAAGCCACTAAAGCCTAGCTGATAGTAGCAAGGAGCTGAAAACAACAGTTTACAGCATTTAGCCCACAACGAAAGGATTAATTTCTCTAAGAGACTGAAGGATGGTTTGATTTCCCATTGCAAACTACAGCCACAGCTGCTTGCTTCAAAAGCCAGAAACACTTCAGTCTTGATGGCTGCCCTCAGTGCAAGCTTCTGTCTGGAGCAGCCTGTCTGTTTTCACAGCTACAGGGGCCACAGGGAGGCCCATCAGCTTCCCATGTGGCCACAGGACAAGCACATCAGTCCTATTCACCTGGCAAGCATCTCTGCCACAGAGGTGGTACAGGATGGGAGGCTGCACTCACTCCATCATTAATCACGTTCCTGGTACCAGCAACTTGGAGGAAATTTCTAAGGACCCTTTGCCGTATATCCATCAGTGTATATAGACAGTCAATAGTAAAAATCACGAGAATGCTCCTGTCTTGAGCTCTGGGATGTGTTTCTCACCCCACTCGCTAAGTAGCCCATTTTCATCTCTCTGTGGTCTGTTTGCCACTACCAGTGCAGCTGGTGACCAGGCCCAGGTAAGGGCTTTGACCTGCTCCAGCTTGCTGCATTTCAAAACCAAAGGTCAATCTGGGTGTGAGGCACAGTGAATAGTATTTAGACAGCACAGATAGTTCAATTAAAAATCGAGTCTCATTTAGGTATAGCCTTGGACAGCACAACAGGAGGAAAAAAATAACCCAAGAAAACTAAGAAAAAAAGAAAAAAACAACCAGAAAAACACCAACCACAAACAACCAAACAAAAAACACCCCCAGAACCTGGGTAGCCAAGTTTATTTGCACCTTTCTGAGGAACCAGAGCATTCACCAGAATCAATATTATAGCAGTCTATTTGAATGCAAGAATGTTCAGCAGGTACAGCTAGTTCCTCATGCTTCCAACACATGCTTGAGAAAGCAGTCACATAATGGTAGAGCCCCATTACAGACTGATTAAATTCAATAGCCTCTTGGCTTTATGTGAATATTATGCACAAAGACAGGCTGCTGCCTGACACCACAATGAAACCACTGTAAGCATAGAGTGGTTTGGGTCAAGGGATCTCACAGATCATCTAGTCCAACCCCCCGCCAAAGGCAGGGACACCTTCCACTAGACCAGGTTGCCCAAAGTCCTGTCCAACCTGGCCTAGCCCGCTGCCAGGGATGGGGCAGCCACAGCTGGTCTGGGCAATCTTTGCCAGCACCTCACCACCCTCACATATTAATAATAAATATTATGATATATAATATAGATGATGAAGATAGATTGCTCCTAAATAAAGTTCTAGAGAGCCAGTGACCAAAGGTAAGATTTTCTATGTATGATGTAGCTATTTGCACATAGATTTATAAAAAAAAAATTCAAGAGGAAGTGGACATCAACATTCTGAGGTATTCTTATAAATCAGGCCCTTCAAATCCATGCTGTCATTTAAAACCAATGGATCCTAGATAGGAACATTTTACTATATATTTTCTTTAAAGTTGCTTGCCATGAACTTCATATCTTATATTTTTCTGTACTACTCATGAAATATTAACAGTAGCGACTAACAGTTAAACACTAAACATATACATTTGTGCCGCAGTTGCTCATACTTGATAAGACCATAATGTCTAATTTAATGCCAGATGATGAACTTTATTTCTCCCTGGTTAGATTCACTATGAAGAGGGAGGAGAGGATAGACTAGATGCTGGTAAGCCTTGCACTGGAAGTATTGTTGACAGCACAAGAACATGTTTATTTTTGTTATTCCTTCTGGTGCTCATTATAAGCACCACACTTTTGGATGAATTATGGCCAAAGACCTATCAATAAAACATGGGTTTACTGAATCCGTAGCAACATGAGGCATAAGTGCAGCAATTTCCTATTTACTGACGGCACGTTATGTGATATCATTTTTATTCATCCCTGACTATTGGAAAATTTAAAAAATTTTGATCACTTTTGGAGATTCTGGGCTAAGATTTCCATTTGTAACTATCAATTATTTAAAGAATAGTTTTAAAGGGTTCTTAGAGCTTGTAAAAAAATTAGAGTAATTTAAGCAGCAACAGCAGATGATTACAAGCCTTAAGCCTCATAAGGAATAAAAAGTCCGTATAAAATAGTCACATTGCCATCTACTGACAGCTCTTTATAAAAAGGCTTACATTTTTCATTAGTTGCCTGACTATGTACTTAATGCTTTCTCCTGACATACAGTAGTACAAAAAATTAGGACGTAAAATATACATTGTTCAATACATCGCACTGCAATAATCCTGCTCCTCTTCAAATCCATTCCAATCCATTCAGGCTTTCACAGTTATATATTGCAATTAGATACGTTTATTAATGACATTATTGCACAGTATTTCATAGGAGGTAAAACTGTTTTCAAGAAAGTAACTACAGAAGGCTATGTTAATAAATCTGTGCTACACGCACAGTACATAGGGACTTGCTAATAGGATTTCCGTAATAACAGCATTTATCTCACTGCACATTTTATAATAACGCTCACTGGCAAGCACAGTATTGTTATTACATTATGTGAAAAATAGGATTTCATGTTAAGGACACATCATATAGACTAAAACAGCAGCGCCACTGGTGCACCTGTGTATTAAAAAAGGTTTCATCTCAACTTTATACTAAAATACATTTTGACCTGAGCCTTAATGCCTTGGTTATTACAACAGCAACATGTAAGCGCAATGTAAAACTGGACCTAGGGTTCATGTCAGATCTACCTTTCTGCAGCATGGGTTAATGGATCCTAAAAGTGACCTATAAATCAAGTGATACAGAGCTCTTTTATTAAAGCAAATATACCAAGCTCAGACTTCCTCAGTTACCCAACCAGCACTGTTAATCCACTGCACAAATGGAAGGTCATCCTTAGCTTCTTACTGCTAAATTCGCTGCTAATTTCTGCATGTTCTCTGGTCCATGGCATAGAGTGATTTTTACCCACCCTTGCTTCTTAATTGTAATAGCCAAGTTTGAAAGAAGAAAACAATAACAAAAATGAATAACCTATCAGGTACTGTAAAACGTAGATTATTTGTGCCCAGTTTTTCATACTGTCAAATTTGCCCAACTTAAAAGAATTTCTAAAGTTCTAAATTCTCTTTAGAGCTTCAGTTACTATCATTTCTTACACTCATTTGCACATACTCCAGCATTTTAAATTTTGCGAGAAATTACCTTCTCATACAGAAGAGCACAGAGAAGGCAGTACCCCGCAGAAAAAAGGGCATTATAGAGCTGAGAAACTTTACACCAGTGACCTTTAAGCACCTTCTAAGGGCATGCTCTTTCATCAAACCAAGGTAGCAGAGAAACCTACATCCATGTAGCAAAGTAGCTTAGGATCAGGGAGTTAATCCAACTGCCATTCACCGTTCCATATGCACCATCCTTGCACTGTTACCTAAGCAGTGAACAAAAGCAACATTTTTTAGATTACAAAGTATCAGCTAAAATAGAGCTACCTCGCCTATAGAGATAGCTAAAAAGGAGTATTTCATCTATATCATAGAATCATAGAATCATAGAATAGTTAGGGTTGAAAAGGACC
This sequence comes from Amazona ochrocephala, assembly GCA_039720435.1. Classification (NCBI taxonomy): domain Eukaryota; kingdom Metazoa; phylum Chordata; class Aves; order Psittaciformes; family Psittacidae; genus Amazona; species Amazona ochrocephala. The sequence goes on from CM077879.1 coordinate 74,582,060, forward strand.
TTAAGATCATCCAGTTCCACCCCCCCTGCCATGGGTGGGGACACCTCACACTAAACCATGTCACCCAAGGCTCTGTTCAACCTAGCCTTGAACACCGCCAGCGATGGAGCATTCACAACTTCCCTGGGCAGCCCATTCCAGTGCCTCACCACCCTCACAGTGAAGAATTTCTTCCTCATATCCAATCCAAACTTCCCCTGTTTAAGACTGAACCTGTTACCCCGTGTCCTATTGTCCTGGGTTCTACACTACAGCCTGTAATGAAGAGTCCCTCCCCAGCATCCTTACAGGCCCCTTCAGACACTGGAAGGCTGCTATGAGGTGTCCACACAGCCTTCCCTTCTCCAGGCTGAACAGCCCCAACTTTCCCAGCCTGTCTTCATATGGGAGGTGCTCTAGTCCTCTGATCATCCTCGTGGCCCTCCTCTGCACTTGTTCCAACAGTTCCATGTCCTTTTGATGTTGAGGACACCAGAACTGCACACAATACTCCAAGTGAGGTCTCACGAGAGCAGAGTAAAGGGGCAGGATCACCTCCTTCGACCTGCTGGTCACACTCCTTTTCATGCAGCCCACGATACGGTTGGCTTTCTGGGCTGCAAGCGCACACTGTCGGCTCATGTTAAATTTCTCATCGACCAACACCCCCAAGTCCTTCTCTGCAGGGCTGCTCTGAATCTCTTCTCTGCCCAACCTGGAGATGTGTCTGGGATTACTCCAACCCAGGTGGAGGACCTTGCACTTGGCATGATTAAACTTCATTAGGTTGGCATCAGCCCACCTCACAAGCCTGCCAAGGTCCCTCTGGATGGCATTCCTTCAATCCAGAGTATCAACCCAACCACACAGCTTGGTGTCATTGGCAAATTTGCTGAGGGCGCACTCAATCCCACTGTCCATGTCACCCACCAAGATGTTGAACAAGACCAGTCCCAACACCAATCCCTGAGGGACTCCATTCATTACTGGTCTCCAGCTGGACATTCAGCCATTGACCACAACTCTTTGCATGTCGCCATCCAGCCAGTTTTTATCCACCGAGTGGTCCACCCATCAAATTGATGTCTCTCTAAGTTAGAGACAAGGATGTCCTGCAGGACAGTGTCAAACACTGTGCACAAGTCCAGGTACATGAACATCAACTGCTCTACCCCTGTCCATCAGTTCCATAGCCCCTTTATAGAAGGCCACCAGATTGGTCAGGCAGGATTTCTCCTTACTGAAGACATGCTGGCTGTCACAAGCACCTTGTTGGTTTTCATGTGTCTCAGCATGCCTTCCAGAAGAATCTGCTCCAAGATTTTGCCAGGCACAGAGGTGAGACTGACTGGTCTGTAGTTCCCTGGCTCATCCGTTTTCCCCTTCTTAAAAATGGGGGTTATAGTTCCCTTTTTCCAGTTGTTGGGAACTTCACCTGACTGCCATGATTTTTCAAATATGATGGACAGTGGCTTAGCAACTTCATTTGCCAGCTCCTTCAGGACCTGCGGATGGATTCCATCAGGTCCCATGGACTTGCGCACATTGAGGTTCTTAAGATGGTCTCGAACCAGATCCTCTCCTACAGTGGACCTAAGGTCTTCATTCTCACTGCCCCTGCATCTGCCTTCCAAGACTTGGGTTGTGTGGTCAGAGCATTTGCCAGTGACGACTGAGGAAAGAAGTCATTAAGAACCTCAGCCTTCTCCAATTATCCAAATATACAAGTTAGTTTCAAAGTATAAGGATACCAATAAGCAGACAAGAAGTGAACAACTATGCCAGAGTGAGAATTTACAGAAGTGTAGTTACTGAGTTCTGAAAACTAAATAAGAGCAATCACAGAAAGGTCCAACAGGAAGCCTCTTGTGTGTTATGTTCTGTTTCACCGTGGGCAAGCTATCCTCAGACCTCACAGTATCTTAGAATCCTTTCTGGATGTTCTTTTGCAGGACTGGTATATATTTACAGCACATACCCTAACTTATTTTGCCTTTATTTTGCATTTTATTTTGCCTCCTTTTCTGGAGTTACAAAACTGTTCAAATCTTTTCAGAGCTACTGAGCCGCATCTAATTATCACTCACTGATATATCTGTAATAACTAGAATAACTAAATTTCAAGATGGAATAATTAGTATGCACACAGTATGAAAAGGAAGGCAGGCCACTGCAAGGTAATGCTGCATTTGGCTGAAATTCATTTTGTTTACAGATAAATAAACCGACTGCCAGATTTACCACTCTGCAACTTTCCATTTTGTCTTCTCATCCAATGGTTGTTGGCAAAAACATCACCCTGAAATCACCCTGAAATAAAGCCTTTGCAATTCAATGACTGCAGAATAAACTACGAAAGTCACACTTGTCTCCCCTTGTAAACACTGCGTTTTTTCTATCAAACTATGCATATATGGAGCAAATAGCAATATATTGAACAAAATTCATATATTTTCCCATTTCAGCCATTTAAAGACAGGTTCAATGAAAGCTGAATTGAGATAAATTCTATAAGGAACAAAATAATTTCCCAAAATAACAAAGCAAAATCAAAGCTGGCATTTTTTTCCAGAATAAGATACATGCTACCATAAAACTCAAGGTCAATACTGAATCTCACATGTGTTCCTTAAATGCAACCATTCTCTCAACTTTTCTTCTTAAAGAATGAGGAGAAAGATTTTTACTCCTTGGGCAACCAAAAAAACCAAACAACTTTTGAGTTTAAATATCAATCTATTTCGTGCAAAAACCATATAAACCTAGTGGCAAAACTAGAATAATGTATTTCACTGAGATCATGACTGAGAAACACAGGATAAAATATGAAAACATAGGACATGCCTAATATTTCTTGCCTTAGAGAGAGCTCAAATATGGATACAATATCAACAGGTGTTGGAGGGGTTCAGGTGAGGTTAGTCTGTTTTTTAAACAGTGTATTGTTTTAGCTGTGGCAGAAACAAAATGGTTCAAACAGTGAAAAGCTCTTAGCCAAAGACAAACACTACTTGTTGGCTGCACAAATTTCCTAAGCAGAATCACTCAAAACTTAGCTACTCATCATGCTCAGGCTCTGCTTGCTGTATGAGAGGATGATGAGCTGAAATGGCCAAGAAGTATGCGAAGAATGCAAACAATGAATTAATGCAGTTCAGAAGTGAAATTGCTTTGTTTGTAATGCAGAGAACACACAGCAGTGATAAATTATTGCTTTAACATTGTAACAGCATCTGTTGTGCACAGCCTGCAGGGCTGAGATCTGGCCTTTGATCTACATTGCTCACATTGGAAAGAACAAGGTAATCCAGATAACTTTAGGACTCTCACTTGCACAGATTTAGAGAAGCTATAAAAAAAATACTCTCAAAGAGTTGCTTATTTTGGCGGGTGGTGGGATTTGTGTTTTGTTTTGTTTCAATAAGTAAAAACATAAGAATGAAAAAGTCTATCACAGGAAGAACTTAGAAGCTGCTATATTTGTTTTATCTTTTCCACTGTTTCTGTTTGCCACAGATAAATATGTAAAAATATACTCACATCCAAAGCATGGTTGAATGAGGGCAGAAAACGGTTAATGAGGGTGTACACCAACTTCTGTGACTGACATGAGAGAACCTTCCTCAGCTATTTAATTTTAGAACAACCACTTAAAATCCCAGCAAATTCCATGGTGTCAGAAGTGTCACTTCTACAGTGCAGAAGGTCATGTCATTCAGCACAGCATCCTAGGAGAGCCTCTGAATTAAGAGTTTGGTCTTTTAGTACCTATAACTCATTAAAAACTAATTTGAAAGTCTCAAGGTTTCAAAGCACCAACAGCAAAAAGCAGAAGTTTGGAGAGTACTTAGGAATGGTACAGCCCCAAGGGGCTTGTATTCCTGCTTTTGAAGAAATTGCTTGATCATTGCCCATGCTTAAAATTAAAAATATGAAAAAACATTGCAAAATTAATCCTTAAAGAATATTTCTCCAAAGATGTTATAAAAATTTTCACAATAAACTATTTCACTGTATGTCTTTACCGTCTGAATCTGTATTTTCAGAAGAACAATCCAAAAGAGAAACAATTATTTTGAGGTGTTCACACACACACACACACACACATAAAAAAGTCACTCATCCATACCACAGGATGAACTGTCTTTGGTGGTGAACTGAAGGCACAAGTGACAGAATGTAGAGTGTAACTGTCATCCTCAATGTCTTATAACACCAGTGGTCAGTGCAAAATGTCTTTGAGGGCTGCAGGGGGTGACAAGACACTTTAAGAAGAGATCAGATAATCAAAGGACATAGACTCATTTATACATCATCATTGAGTAATTGAAACTTTGCCTATAAGGTCAAGATACCTGCATTGTATTAAGGGCTCATTAGCACAGACAAACACTATGTGTTACAGTGTTGCAGGATGATTTTTCTTTCTGAAGGAACAAGAAGAAATAAAGCTCCATAGAAAAGGAGAATGATGGAATGCCAGAAGCTCTCAGCACAAACCCTGCTCTTTTTTCCAATGGCACCACTGCATATTGAGTACCTAAAGTAACAAAACAAAATTCTAGTTTTAGAAAACTTTCTAACCGAATTTTCAAGTCCAGCTATTTAACATACTTTTTAACATATTGCATATAATACTTGTAAACATTGCAGCACTAATTAGTGGGGAAATTTGCATTGTTTTTCATTACAGACCCTGATCCAGCAAACACATATGTTAAGCTTGTGCTTAAGTACTTTGAAAGTAATTCCATGGTGAAGTGCTTAACTAAATTACTGAAGATGCATTCAGTAAAACATTTTAAACATTTAAACATTTTAAGTATGCAAAGAGATTCCTCAAGCCTGGAGTGAGACTAAATGGCTAAAAACTTTACAATGCTATCTTCTGTCAACTGTATTGTGCACCTGGCCCACGGGGCACGAATTTCCATATTCAGTGTGAATTCAACATATACATATTGCCTTTTGTTTTAAAAGTGCATCTTTCATACTAACAAGCTCTGCTTGAAACTGCAACCATCTGCAGCAGTTTATATTGCTAGTTATGTGACCCACTGCTGCAATTCTGCAATCACAAGTTTGACCCAAACCCAAGGAAAGCAACTGCAAGAGGTGGAAGTAAGGTCCCTCTGCAAGCACCATGCTGGTCTGGCTATACACTCACTGAATGAAAATGTAGTAAAAACTTTTTCACCTCACATTTCTCTGCACATAAATGCCAAAAGAATTTACAGCTTATGAGATTTATCATATTTTTATAAACATTTTATGCAAAGCTTAAGGAAAGAGGTGCAATTGCACAACCAAGAATGTTCTCAGATAATTTACTGCTCTTGTTGGTTCTAAGACACTGCAGAGTAGATAAGATAATGTTAACAAAGGGGTAAGAAAGGGAGTTATAACTCACAAAAATCACAGTCATTGGTTTACTGCATCAGCTACAGCACCTTAGTCATAAAGGTGGAAAAATACCATAAACAGACATAATTCATCTTGCTTTGTTCACTCTGGTACCCAAATTGTATAAATCACAATTCATTAAAAATCATGAAAATATATGACATTATTAGTATGTCCATTAACAGTGTAAAAAGCATCATGATCATAAATGACTCCTCCACAGATGTAAGCCTTAACTTTAGAACATTGAACAACTAACAAATCTAATTATTAGACATTATAAGTTGTATTAATATTATTTGTTAATATTAATTACTAAATTAATATATTTACTGCCCTTTCTTAGCTGCATAGTATTCCCAGTGTAAATCTGTAATGTGTAACCCATCTGCCAGCACAGAAATAGCGTACCTTACAGCTTGAGTGCTTGGAAGCTCTGATAGTCCTTCTGACAAGTTTTTAATGAAATAATGCTATGCTTGGCAGTGGAATTGAGAAAAAGAATACATTAGACTGACATATAACTAATCATCCTGCAAAATACTGCATTCCAGAACCTGAGGTGGAGAGTCGTAAAAGGCAGACAGCATAATGTGCTTATTTGTGGTCTCATCCTGGAACCAGTAAGAGTTGGCACCAATTTTCTGCCCAGAAGAATTAAAAATGCTGAGGTCTACATAAGTTCAGTGTAAAAATATCAAATGATTGTCCACAAATAAATACCTAAAAAAAAAGTGTTTGCTCCCTATTTATTTCTACAAAATCACAAACAGCTTTGATTTACACTGCATTCCCAGCCATGCCAAGGAACATGATGCACAACAAACATGAACCACAGACATGTTTACCCTCTGTCTCTTAGCTTCCAGATGTCTCAGTTTCATGTGCCAAACCACCTCCTCCTCTTTAAAAATCCTACTTCTAAGCTTTCAAAGTCCATTGCCTTTCTACATTATGTTTTGCGGAAAAGTAATAACACTGTTTGAAAGGCATGTTTCAGGAGTACTTACAGGTTGTTTCCAATTAAAAATGCAACTACACTGTTACAAACAGAAGAACTTTAAAGCATTTAGTTGTAAAAAGAATCCAAATGATAACAGTGGCATGTTAAAATTATGGTAGCAATATAATGATTAATTGTCATTCATAAAAGCCAGAAGTGTTCAATAAATATTTCTGCTGCATACTTCAGAGACAACGCAGTATGTCTCAGGAAGTGGTGGAACACTTTTCTGTATTAACTCAGGAAAATGTTAGCTAGCAGCTTTTGAAGTCTGACATTTTCAAAATCAGCAGATCCAGATAACTGAAATGCTTTAAAAGAACAAGCCAAGCATCTTTCTAGGCTATCAGTGACTTCTGTCACATTGGCAAAGCTTCAGAAGACTGAAGAGGAGGAGGTAGAGTTGTACCAATATGACAAGATGGGACTTTGTAAAACCCCATAGTAACTATCTGAGTAAAACACTGAGAAGAGCAAGAAATTTGCTTCTACAAAACCAATCCTAAGCACAGTTATAATTCTAATGTACTCAAATCCAAAAATCAGGGTCTTGTGTTTTATACCACTTGGAAGCAGAGAATGATGTTCGAATTAGAGTTCTGATTCAAAATATTTGTTTATAAGAATGTACTCAATTCTGTTTCTTTAAACACAGGAGAAGTGAGCCGAGACAATTACCTCTCACAGCACCAGAACTCCTTTATCTTGTTCCAAACATTTGCCCGGGAAAAACACAACTTGTATCTGCTCAGGTTGCATAAAATATTCCTCCCCAATTTCCATGTGCTCTCCCCGCTTCTTGTGTGAGATAATTCAGCCACACAAACATACCCCTTTGGGTATCAATAATCAGCCAAGCTTTCTTTGAACAGAACATCGATATTTCTAACTAGCTGCCTTTATTTAGGATTAAAATATTTTTTTTCTGTGTCGCATAGTTACCATAAAATACAGGGTGGTAATTAACTCTACCAATTTCTACCAGATTAAGCCAATTTATACTGTTCTATTCAACTAAAGAGAGACTTTGTTTAATCACTGTTTTTTTGGTTTGTTTGGTTATTTCTTTTCCTCCTCCTCAATTGCACTATCCTTATCCTTTTGGAACAGAAGTTTTGCAAAGCTCCACTCTCTCCACCCTACATGACATGCAAAAATGTGAAGTTGAGCAATAATCTACAAGAGCTTGAACATTTCCATCAATGCAAAAATGCTCAAATATGCAATCAGAAAGAAATAACCAATGGAGAAAAATCTTCAAAGGACCCAAGTTAGTAACCACACAGGAAAAGCTAAAAGTTCTCTCAGAGGCGTTAATTTTGGATGGTTTGCTGCTCTACACCAAGGACATGAGAGTCTTGCCTTTGTTTTTGTCTAAGAACTAGATTTTCTTGTACCAAAGAGTTTATTGCTTCCTGTACTCATACGGAAAAACATCTAGCTTGACCATGCTGAGACATTTGCCTTTCAATCTTACTCTGCTTTCCAAGCAATTTTGACAATGCTCCTTTAAAAAGAGTAATCCTCTCCTTACATCCTGCAAACATTTTGGAACATTTAGTATCCAAAGTATTCATGAAAACAGGACCAAACATAACCAAATTCGTGCATGGGAAGACCATGAAAGACTAAAAATAAGTATCCACACTCCCTCAGTCAAGAGCAAAGCCCAAGCAAATCCTGAAACTTAGCATTTCTCAGGTCAGTACAGTCTATAGCCTCTTACCAGTAATGGCAAAAAAATCACATATATAGCATATATAATACATATACATATGAAAGAAAAAAAGGATCAGATTATGAGGACAGTGCAATCACACAGAATGGCAGTGTTTCATAGACCAACAGTTTTCTAATTTTTTTACACACATTTATTTTAGATCAAGTTAAATCAGGTATTACACTGATACCTCCTGAGGTATGGCTTGAAGTAAAAGAAGCACTGCTGTATAGAGTTCACACAAGGATTTTCAAACATAAAAGCACAGGAAAAGAAATACAGGAGAAAAGAGCAAAGGAGAGTTCAAGCATGGCACCTTTGAGAACGAATAAGAGACGAAAGTATGCAATTTTGAAACAAATGTTACCTTACAAAAAAGGATTCTTTTTCCACTAAGTATTTGGCATTTTGATCTTCTATACTTTAACTTTTCACAACTTGTGTTTGTTTCCCAAATTCTGCTTTTAAAGTAATTTGCTTTTACTGGCCTGGAAAGCGTAATGGAGAGTGCAATTCCTGCAATTTTTCAGCCACAGCCTCCATGACACTACGGCTGCAGGTGCCCCCTCTTTTGAGTAGTCTTTTGTGGGTGTAATATTGTAAAACATTACAGCCTTCCACTACTAAGAGCTGCAAAACTGACACCCTTCTGAGTGTATCCTCAGCTATCTACAGAAGCTTTAGAACTTTATTTTAAATAAGAAGGATGGCTATCTGCAAGCATTTACTGAGAAGCTGAGTTCAAGCATACATTATAAACTAAGGAAAAAGCAAAATAAAACTAAATTACTAACATCAAAGATTTCAGTTTCCTCCTTCTGACACAAGCTCCCAGTAAGAAATAACCTTCACTGCCAGGTTACAGCTGGAAAGTGGCAGCAATAGGAGAAGGGATGCACATCAAAGCTGACGGTGAGCAGGACATTTGCATTCCCTTTGAAGTCCTTCTCCATTCACCCATAAGGGCAACTGAAAAGCAGTACAACACATGTGGCATTGAGCCCAGGCTGCTAACTTTTAATGTGAGGACAGAAAACTGTGGCAAGCACAAATGGGGCTCTCTGCTACCAATGCAGCCTGTGCCAGAGCTTAGCTAGGCCCTTTCAGTACACCTCAGGAAAAGGGTGGGACAAGTTCCTAAGAGGCTGTCACTGCACTTGCCCAATATTAATCCTGTTTATTAGTAACAACCTGGTATTCTATATGAGCATTTACTCCGAAGTTGCTCAATTTCCCAGTTATGACAACCATGGCAGACTATTTGTTTGTTCTTGATTTATATGTTGCACTGACAACTGAGGATGGCAAGACCCTGTGGGTGGGGAGGGGAAGCCTTTCCTAGGGAGTATAGGAGCAGGTAAGGAGGAAAGAGGAGTGGAGCACAGGGTGAGGCAGAAATTGGGGAAGAGGAAGGTAACCAGCCAGGAGCCTGAAGCATGCAGAGCCTAGGAAACTGCTGGATGGAAAAGGCTGCCAAGAGCTAGTGCGCAGAGAAACCACTGGACCTAGAAAGCCAGCAGAGACAGAAATCAAGTTTGGAAGCAAAGAACCTGCCAGCAAGGAAAGCGAGGAAGGGAGCTCTCTATAAGGCCATTTTACTTCTGGTCTGTTTCACAGAACTTCAAGATTTCTCTGCTTAGAGAGTTAGTCAGTCCAGCTTATATTCTAATAAAACATGGTTTTCAGCTTGAAAGCCTTATTAACATTTTTGTGATGCTCACTACATAGAAACAGAATAAACAGGTACAACTCAAAGCTTTGGCTGCCATGGGTCCTGTCAGAAACATATTAAGGTTATTTAATTGTTCTTACAACATTTTTATTTACACATTAAAGCATAAACAGGTAAGAGAACTGCCTGACAACTCTTCCTTTCCTAGAAGGTAAAAACATTTTAGAAAAGTAAATTCCTTTTTGCATGCATTCAGGAGTCACATTATAAACAAGGTGTATGAACTTTCCTATTGGAAGTTGAGAGCAGACAGAAAAAAAACTCAACTAGACCACTGACACACTGAAAAAGAAACTTATCATAGCAAAACAATTTTAGATACCAATGTGGTACTGGCAAAGTTAAAAATGAGTTGGGGGAAACCAGCAGCTTGAAGGCCACCTCTTGAAAGCTACTGAAACACAAACCATGCTGAGCTTAATGTTTTAATGAACCTGTATGAAATAGAGCCTGACAGCTTTTTGGGTTTAGTGCAATTATAGACACACACATTCCTGCATGCTCCTTGGCTAAGCATATGATAGTACAATAACTACAAAAGGAACATCTGAATACCACTGGACATACATACTCTGGGTATTAAAATACAGATAAGAATTCACATCACAGCAGAATACAAACAAATATTTTAGATAGCCAAAGTCATCCGCACAGATGGTAAAATGCAGAAGCAATGACCACTAGAGGATAAGATCTAGTTTAGAGCCAGCCCTCAACTTCTGGCTATTTACATTCAGGTAAAGAGAAAAAGCATATGGTAATAATTCACAGACTAAGTATTTTGAATAAATAAAGAGTTTATTACATAGATTGTGGGCTTCTAATAATTTTTTTTTTCCTATTCCACATTATTTTGCTGGTCGTGTATTTATTTTTGAATTTGTGTTCTTTCAGATCATACAGTAGTGTTTTAAAAAGAAATCCAACTCATGTGCACATTATTGAACTTCTCAGCTGAAACAGGAGATATACTCTGAGCCCAGAAAACTTCTGGTTGTAAGAATCTGTCAAAAAATGTCATGCATTAAATAAAAAAAAAAGTTAAAAGCTCTCAAGGAAACATCCATGAGACTCTGACTGATGTTGCTCTACAAATATGAACTATTATGACGGAGCAAGACATGCATGCAGCACAGCCTCCAACCATCAGAACCAAACCAAACTTTAAAAAAGTCACCTATTTCACCGACATATTTCCTTCACACAGTTCTGACAGGAGGTGAAGAGCAGCCAACCTGATCTGAAAGGGCGCAGCAAATGATAGCTTCCTTTAGTGAACTCTTAACTTACACAACAGAGAGTAGAAGTCATCAAAGCACATCTTCCCGCCATTTGCAGGGAAACCAACAGGTAATGTGAAACTGATCTGAATGCCAAGCTGCACTGGGTTGAGTGCCACTTGTTCACACACTAAACAGATGAAAACGGCCACAGTTTTACAAAAGCTGTTGTCAGACTTACGGCAACATCACCATCTCTACAAGCATTTCTTCCTGAATCAATTGCTCTTATTGACTTAAAGAAGAATTATAAGTGGCACATGACATCAGTGAAGTGCTGTTTAGGTCATGCAAGAACAATCAGTAAGTGGCACTGCCACATATTATACAACAGTTTTAGAAAGACCAATTGATGATGACAAAATATGAGGCATCAAAACTACAGAACAAAAAGTAAACCAATAATTCTGTAATATTAAATAATCTCTAGTTCAGACTTTTGCTCTTTCTTTAGAATTTGGAAACTCATTCTGGCATGATGTCAGGTAGACAATAATGCTACACAGAGCAACAGGTCTTCTGCTTCTTCCTAACCACCTGTAAACCTCTCTCTAAAGACAACTACTTTAAATTACAAGCAATGAGTTGCAGTGATAATAGATGGATTTATTCTACCTGAATATCAGATCCTAAATGTTAGAAATGTCTTAAGAGGCCTTTGAATGTGCAATGACCAAGATCCTTTTATAGATTTGAGTGAATAGTTAAATATAGTGAGATAGAGTAAAATTAAAGGCTCAGGATTAATAATGGGCTGAGTTTTTTTTGGTTTTGCTTATTTTTGGTAGGGGGTTGTTTGATTCTTTTATTTTTTTATGATTTCAAGATTCAATTTGAAGTGTCTCTATGTATAATTTTATAGTAAAGTGACCCAAAAATCATATGCATGCACAGAATATAGAGAAAAAAAATTAAAAGAAAAATGCTCTTTACCTCAAAACCAGTTAATTTCTAACAGACAGCTAAAACTAATCTGTGACTTCTATCACTACTTCCTTGTACACTGTCAACCTGAAGACAGTTGCTTTCTGAAAATGAGCCAACTTGTCCCAATTCTCCTTAAAACTTAATTTTGACAATAGGGAGGTTGCTGACATGCTGAGAGCAGGCAGCATTGTCTCAGTGATCTCGTACTTTCTTGTCTATACATATTTGTTGCCTCATGCACTTACTTAGACTGTTAGATACTTTGGCAGCAGCTGTCTTTCTTTTCTTGTCTGACATTTAACATTATCTTAATTCTTGACCAAACATTTCAGACTGCATTTTTAAGAGAAACACAGGCCAAGTGAGTGACCACTGGGAAGAAGTGCTGTTCCTACATCCTTTCATCCCTACTTCCCAGTGACATGCTTCCACTCTTTAATTTGCCATAGATTTGGCAGTCATCAGATTCCTCCCGGAGCCAAAATCATCTGATGAGCACAACAGAAAACCAGCTCAGCAAAGAAAACTGCAAGCTGGTAAAGCTCACAAATGGACCAGTTTGATACCAGTGCTGGCACAAGAAAGGAACCAGGACCAAGTGCCTGGAAACAAGACAAAAGGGAGGACAGAGCAGCACCTGAGTTTTGCCTACTCAGCTGTTTGCAACAATGCCCCCTAAATACTGAGGCAACAGAAATAAAAATAAGTGCTTGTTATATTAAAGAAGGGACCTGAGCAGGCAAAGTAATAAGTAAATTAGTTTAAGGATTAGGTTTTTTTGAAGGGGGAAATTATTTCCTTAAATATGGTATGTCAAGAACTTGATCTTGCACATGGTTATGCAAAAAGTGGCGAACTGTGACCAAGGATAGAAATGAAGAGATTTTTTTATTAATTTTTTTTTTTTCTGCCATATAAGATGTCCATGTATCTCCTCAGTAGAAAAACTTGCCTGGATCACCACACAGCCTAAAATTCACTTCTGCCTTTCTCTAGATATTATCTACCTACAAGTTTTGGAGCAAGTTCTCACATCTTTCTATTTCCTGCATGGAAAGTTTTAGCCTTCTGATTCACCACTTAAAATCATTAATTCTGAATCATTATCTAAAACCACAACAAACACACCCATAGCCATACAGCACAACAGGAATTTAGTAATGTGGATGCACAAGCCACAGAGGAAGAGCAGGAGATGGATGCTCTTCTTCCATTCTGCCTCTACTCAACATGATCTTTAGCAGTCTGTGATCATCACTGGTATTTTTCCATTACTCCAGTTCCCAATTTATGACACCAAACATGGCAAAACTGTTTTTCTTAAGCCTTAGTTAACCACTGCTTAAAATTATTTCTATGCCAACAGCTGCACATCAACATTTAATGGCTGATTTAATGATCCACCCTGCCAAGAATATTTTGGGGGTTGTTGTCAGATATACATTGACATAGATTGCAGCAAAGTTTGTAAACTTGCAAAACAACTTCATATCAGAGTTTCTAGCTGTACAGCATTCTCCAAATCCCTGGTCATTTTATAAAAATATAAAGAGGAAATATTTCTTCATTGTAAATGAAGAACATGATGAAAACTATCCCCATTGCAATTATGTTGAAATTTAGACTGGATTTAATATGCTAGTACATTAAACATGGTAACTAATGAAATAAGTAGGAACAAATGTCAGGTTAAAACAGCAATAAAAATAGTTAGAATAAGTATCTTGGAAATCATCAGTAGAAGAGTAAGTAATACAAATGCATGCTATTACTAACCACTTTTGGTAACAAAACTGTCAATGATATCTAGAGACTTTGTTCCAATAATAACATTTAAAAGAACTCAGAAAGCACAAATTGACCAGGATATCAGTTTTCTAAATTATGATTATTTATCTGAGTAAGTGCAATTTTTAATTTTATCCTATTAGTCAGAACAAAAGCTTCAAATAAAATGGGAGATTTTTATCACCCAAACCAGAACTTTCGTGAATTTGTTGAAAGCTGTCTGTGATTAATTTGGTACATAAACATAGAAGGAAATACAGACAGCTACAGAAATATGAATTGGTTTATAAGTATAGACAGCAAACCAGAGATGTGCACTTTTAATTTACTGAAACAGTGCAAGCTTTCTGGTGTATCAGATTCAGGCATTCGCCGCAGAACATGAAGTCTCCACATATATTAACATAATCAGGTACAAAACAAACAATCAGTAGAATTTGGTATCTACAAATTTTCACACATCCTCACTTCCTAACAGAACAATACTTTAAAAAGTCCTGGTTTAAAAAAAGTCTAAAATGAGCATACCCATAGAAATTGAACCCTTTATGCAACCTATTTTGTCTTCAACATTACAGTTTTTACAGAGGAGAAGAAAAATATCAGCACAAAAAACTTATTTCACCTTAAATAGCTATTCTTCCAATCAACAAATTTGGTAATGATTCCATATTTAGGGTAAGAGCTTTTCCAATGGGAATGATTTCACTATTTTCAGCATTTTAGGGAGAGGGGGATTATTATTTTAACATAAGGTAAAGCATCTTTCAGTTCTTAGTCAACTGTCCTCACCATGATGACACTTGAACACTGATTTAAAATGTTTGCTTTACATTAATGAAATCAGGAATATAGTGTTTGCAATATTTCTTTGAACTCTTGATTAAAATACATACATAAATAGATATATATTTATATACGTGAGAATTTGATCGTTTTGATCTACATTCTTGATGCTTTGATTCCACTTGGCTTTGAAGATGCTTCAAAAATTTCTCACATATGCCCCAGTACAATTATTTGCATAGGGGATCCTGAACAACTATCAAAATGCATGTCATTCTAATAAAAAGGGAGACAATTGTTTTAAATTGATTCATAGTTTCACATGAAATGATAGCAATCGTGTTTTAGAGTCCCTTAGGCTGCACTAAAATCTTTCACATTATAGAATCCATTACCCCTGACAATTCATAAATTTCCAAAATTATTTTAAGAGGTCAGCCAAGCAATAGTGGTGATAAAGGAGCAAACAGTTTAAGTCTTCCCAACTATTAATTTAATAGAGCCATTTTCATGTACCAGCCATACAAATCTATGTTTCAGTTCAGATTTCTTCAGTGCCCAACTCCAAATGTAAGATTACTATTACATATTTGTGTCTGCTTTTGCAAAAGCCACAGTCTTCAGAAAGCTGCCTACCTAAGAATAGAAACCACTGGTTCTGAAAAATCAACAAGGAAGCATGGCCTCCAACCACCGTAAGCTTTCAGAAATGTGAAGTACAAAGAGAGTCAAAGAATCACAGAATAGTTAGGGTTGAAAAGGACCTTAAGATCGTCTAGTTCCAACCCCCCTGCCATGGGCAGGGACACCTCACACTAAACCATGCCATCCAAGGCTATGTCCAACCCTGCCTTGAACACCGCCAGTGATGAAGCATCCACAGCTTCCCTGGGCAACCCATTCCAGTGCCTCACCACCCTCACAGTGAAGAATTTCTTCCTCATATCCAATCTAAACTTCCCCTGTTTAAGTTTGAACTCGTTCCCTCTGGTCCTCTCACTACAGTCCCCCAAGAAGAGTCCCTCCCCAGCATCCCTATAGGCCCCCTTCAGATACTGGAAGGCTGCTATGAGGTGTCCACGCAGCCTTCTCTTCTCCAGGCTGAACAGCCCCAACTTTCTCAGCCTATCTTCATATGGGAGGTGCTCCAGTCCCCTCATCATCCTCTTGGCCCTCCTCTGCACTTGTTCCAACAGTTCCATGTCCTTTTTATGTTGAGGACACCAGAACTGCACACAATACTCCAAGTGAGGTCTCACGAGAGCAGAGTAAAGGGGCAGGATAACCTCCCTTGACCTGCTGGTCGCGATCCTTTTCATGTAGCCCACGATACGGTTGGCTTTCTAGGCTGTGAGCACATACTGCCACCTCATGCTCATTTTTTCATCAACCCACACCCCCAAGTCCTTCTCCGCAGGGCTGCTCTCAATCTCCTCCCCGCCCAACCTGTAGCTGTGCCTGGCATTGCTCTGACCCAGGTGTAGGACCTTGCACTTGGCATGACCAAACTTCATCAGGTTGGCATCAGCCCACCTCACAAGCCTGTCAAGGTCCCTCTGGATGGCACTCCTTCAATCCAGAGTATCAACCCAACCACACAGCTTGGTGTCATTGGCAAACTTGCTGAGGGCGCACTCAGTCCCACTGTCCATGTCACCCACCAAGATGTTGAACAAGACCAGTCCCAACACCAATCCCTGAGGGACACCACTCGTTACTGGTCTCCAGCTGGACATTCAGCCATTGACCACAACTCTTTGCATGTCGCCATCCAGCCAGTTCTTTATCCACCGAGTGGTCCACCCATCAAATTGATGTCTCTCTAAGTTAGAGACAAGGATGTCCTGCAGGACAGTGTCAAACACTGTGCACAAGTCCAAGTACATGAACATCAACTGCTCTACCCCGTCCATCAGTTCCATAGCCCCTTTATAGAAGGCCACCAGATTGGTCAGGCAGGATTTCTCCTTACTGAAGACATGCTGGCTGTCACAAGCACCTTGTTGGTTTTCATGTGTCTCAGCATGCCTTCCAGAAGAATCTGCTCCAAGATTTTGCCAGGCACAGAGGTGAGACTGACTGGTCTGTAGTTCCCTGGCTCATCCGTTTTCCCCTTCTTAAAAATGGGGGTTATAGTTCCCTTTTTCCAGTCATCGGGAACTTCACCTGACTGCCATGATTTTTCAAATATGATGGACAGTGGCTTAGCAACTTCATTGGCCAGCTCCCTCAGAACCTGCGGATGGATTTCGTCAAGTCACATGGACTTGTGTACATTCAGGTTCGTAAGATGGTCTCAAACCAGATCCTCTCCTACAGTGGGCCCAGAGTCTTCATTCTCACTGCCCCTGCGTCTGCCTTCCAAGACCTGGGTGGTATGGTCAGAGCATTTTCTGGTGAAGACTGAGGCAAAGAAGTCATTAAGAACCTCAGCCTTCTCCAAATCCAGGGTAGCCGGTTCTCCTGATAGCTTCCGGAGGGGGCCCACGTTGTCCCTAGTCTGTCTTTTATTTGCAAAGTACCTATAGATTCCCTTCCTGTTATCCTTAACATCCCTAGCCAAGTTTAATTCTAACTGGGCCTTAGCTTTCCTAACCTGGTTCCTTGCTTCCCAGACAACATCCCTGTATTCTTCCCAGGCCGTCTGATCTTGCTTCCACCTTTTATAAGCCTCTTTTTTCCTTCGAATTTTGCTCAGCAGCTCCTTATCCGTCCAAGGAGGTCTCCTGGCCCTCCTGCAACACTTCCTTCTAGTTGGGATGCATCGCTCCTGAGCTTGCAGCAGGTGATCCTTGAATATCAACCAACAGCCTTGGGCCCCCCTGCCCTCTAGGGCTGTATCCCATGGAACCTTACTGAGCAGGTTCCTGAAGAGGCCAAAGTCTGCTCTCTTGAAGTCCAGGGCAGTGAACTTGATGCACGCTCTTCTCACTGTCCTGAGAATATTGAATTCAACCATCTCATGATTGCTGCAATCAAGGCTTCCCCGGAGTGTCACATTCCCAACCAGCCCTTCTCTGTCGATAAGGACGAGGTCAAGCATGGCACCTCTCCTTGTCAGCTCCTCTATTACTTGCAGAAGGAAGTTGTCTTCCACACAATCGAGGAACTTCCTGGATTGCTTGTGCTGGGCTGCACCATCCCTCCAACAGATATCATCCTTACGATAAAAAAGACCTTGCTTGCCACTGCTATGCACTATGCTTAGCGCTAAAACCAGGTTTGATACCTGGTCAGCATGATGAGATTGTGACCTAGTATTCACAAAAACAATTCAGCTGCCTAGAAAAAAAAAGAATTGGTGTGTTACTCTCCTTTACCTCTATACATTTATTCTATAAAATGAGAATAAGCATGTAACAAGAAGGAAAAAAAGATCTAAATAGCTTACAGTAGTATGAATATGAAACTGAAGTCAGACCGCTGAGAATTGGCTGCAAATCCCCTGCAGAACACTCCCATTGGAGGGTTGAGTTGGGAAGACTTGATTACAAAGACAAGCAAGGAAAGAATTTACATGACAGTCAACTTCACCTCAAGGCTTACAGGACTATGCTGCAGGGAGACTAACAAACCTCCTGCCTTGTGCTGAGGTACAGCCTTTCCTATGTGCTCCTGAAGCTTAGACTCAGAGGGACAACACATTAATTAATTACTCTGTTGGCAATTTAACTTTTGTAAGACTGCTTTTTCCAGATTTTGCACAAAGGCTACGCAAGGAAAAACACAATTCTTCATTTAATGCTTTATAATAATATATTTAGTTGGCAGCATTTCTGTCTTTTTTTTTTTACATTCCTATTTGCATTTCATTTTTTTCTAACTAAACCAAAATCCCAATTTATACATACATATGTACACCACTTATCTCAGACAGAGGCTCTTTTTTATTCTCCACAAAAAATTATATGTGGAAAATTTTTCCATACTACCCAGCATAGTAAAAGGGTGAAGCAAGCCTGTATTCTCACAGTGTGTGCCTGAGCAGTTCTGAGGACAGCAGTGTCAGATCCTTTACAGCCACTGAGAACTATAAGGTGGTTATGAATCAGTAACTGTACAGCATCCCTGAGCAGAGATTAGTTATACCTATTTCATTTCAGGCTAACCTACACTATGAAACATGTAATTGGTTATGTTTTCTGCATTATGTCCAATCTAGCTCAGATTTGCATTGTAAACAAATCAATTTGCCACTTTAATTGTTTAGCTCTGAGTCAGCTTACAGGGCTGAGAGGGCAGACAAAACATAATAAATGGCTTTGTGTCCAGATTTTATCACAAGGAGCTGAACTAAATAACTTATGAGCCCAGTCAGTTCTATTGAGTTATGAACTAGCTCTTCCTCCAGAGTAAATTAAAATTCTTATTGCATTCAAATGCCTAGTGAACACATTTTATTACTATTGCAGGGAAGTGCAGAAATAATGGAGGTAGAGCTAAGGTAAATATATAACCTGATGCCTCTCCAGTGGATTGTTTGCTAAACCTCGTAATTTTATGCACTGGTATTTGAATGTTGTATTTTCTGCCTGTGTATTCAGAAGGCTCAATAGAAAAACACAAGTTGCTGGGACATGGCAAAATGAGAGCTTTGTGACGACAGAAGAAGCTACTGTAAACAAAGAATATGTCCTAAAAGCAATGACAATTTTCTGCTGCATTTTCCTATAAGCAATCTCATCCCAGTTCAGGAAAAATGGGCATTTTAGTTAGCATTTGGGAAAGGAGCAGAGAGCATAAAGTAATAGAAACTAAGTAAATGGGAAAATTATAGTCTAGATAAAATGGAAGCTAGCATTTATTCTATAATAGAAATTCATACTATCAGAAGGATAGACTTAACTATAATAGTTTATACATACAATGAACAGAGGAACACACACTTTATCACCAGAGAGAAAGGACAAAGTCCCCAAATGCAAGGCACACAGAGACGAATGTTTGTCATACGCAATATGAAGGTGAACTAAAAAGGTGTCTGCATCATTCTGAAGTTTCAAGAAGGAAACAGGATAAAATTCATCCCCGGTGGCAAAATTCTTATTAATTTCAGTAGGTCTAGGATTCTGTACAAGGGAAAAAACAACAATTGCAATAACTGAAATACTCAGTGACACAGAGACAGAACAAGTATAAATATTACCCCTTGTCAAATAAAAAAAACTGACCTTTGAACAAAATAAAAGAATCTATTCCATATCTTTTTTTTTTCTGCAATGAGCAGATGAACTTACAGCCATCCCATGCATGAATAACAAAATATATTTGAAGTTACTAATTAATAAATGTCAACCCAATTGAAAATCAGAAATGCTGATTTGAATCCCCAAAGGGTCAAAATTAATACTAATCTCATAAGTTAAATATTCAACACAGTAAGATTTTGGAAATGATTGGACAGGCTCTTGAGAAAAACATGAGAGTAGTGTAACTAATAGGACTCTGATATACAGAAAGATCAAGATGTCATGCAAACTGAGCAACAGGAAAGAAACTAATTTGTAAATTACTTCAAAAATAACTACACTGATCAATAAGAACACATATGAAATAAAAATATCAAAACTAAATGAGAAGCCAAGCTCTATTACACATCTGCAGAGCACACTTTTAAAAGATTCTAGCAAGTGAAGTAAACTAAAAAAATTATAAATCTTGCATATGGAGTATAACCCAATCAAGCCTCAATAGGAAAGAATGTTACAGCAGCCATCTTACAGAAAATATCAGCATTTTGAGGAATTCAAAGCTTGCTCAATTCAGAAGAATATGAAAGCCTATACAAAAGACTATGAAAACCTCCTTCCTGGGAGAACCAACCTAAAATGGAATTTAAGAGCACATAAAAAAGGATTTAAGGAGTGCCTTGTAAAGAGTTTTCAGAGCAAAAAATTTGAAAATACATCAAAGGAACAAGCCAGAAAGGAATTCAGAGGGATAGTTTGACAACAAAAGTGTACCTGAAATGCCATATGTGTATATAAAGCCACAGCAGAGAGGCTTGTTCACCGCTTTGGATTGCTGGTCCTTGCTGAAAACGTTAGACAGATCTCATACTCAGCTTACTCTTTGTAGCAGGAAAGGTCAGAGGAACTACATCAGCTTGGTATAAACAAATGGTATTAAAGCAAATAGATGAATCAGTTGTCAGAAAGTCTGGAGGGCCCAACAGGATAAACCTGAAAGCACTGTGGAGATTCACCCTGAGATATCATTACTTCTGGCTGAGATGACCAACACCACTGGACATTACAGCTAGACACTGTGGCAGAGTACAATGCAACTCTCAGCTACAAAAAGGGTTCACGAGAAAAACCTGAGACCTACACACTTCAGAATCTGACTTCCATCCTTTTAAGACAGTGAAGTCTATGGTAAACAGAAAAAGCATGTGAATAAGAATAGCCTATTCAGAAAGAGTCAGCATACTTTCTGTAAACGGAAATCCTGGATCACTAATGTGCTGAATATCTTTAAGGTTATCAACAAGCAGGAAGATGAAGATGATCCAGAGTACTTAACATATCTTAATTTCAAAAAGGTGCATGAAAAGGCTCTGCTGGCTTGAACACATCCCACTTCAATGGTGGGATGAGAAAGAGCAACCTTAGCAGGATTCACTGCTAAGAGCTTGCATACTCCTCACCAAACCAAAAGTGAGGAGGCTTCTCTTCAAAAAGAGAGAGAGAGAGAATAAACCACCTATTGTCAAAAATAAACACGAACGACTGGATTTAAAGCAAAACGAACACACCACACAAAACCACAGACAGGGACTTTTTTGTCTGCTGTTGTTCCATAAAAATTCTAAGCCTCCATGAGACCCATGGGGTTTGACTCAGTACAGAGAAGCACAGCATGTTGTCACAAAAGGATTCAGACAGAAATTAAGGTGCCCCGGCAGTCACAAATACCTCGTCACTGCAACAACACAGATAAGATTTTGACTCTGGCAAATGTTCAGCACTCCCTAGAACTTGCTCAAAGAGCTACTCTGAGAAGGAAATATGTAAATGAAGCCCAACAAGTCCGTGGATAAAGAACTGGCTGGATGGCCGCACGCAAAGAGTAGTGCTCAGTGGCTCAAGGTCCAGCTGGAGAACAGTAACGAGTGGTGTCCCCCAGGGATCGGTGTTGGGACCAGTCTTGTTCAACATCTTTGTGAGTGACACGGACAGTGGGATTGAGTGTGCCCTCAGCAAGTTTGCCGATGACACCAAGCTGTGTGGTTCGTTTGATACCTTGGAGGGAAGGAATGTGGTTAGGTTGATACCTTGGAGGGAAGGAATGTGGTTCGGTTGATACCTTGGAGGGAAGGAATGCCATCCAGAGGGACCTTGACATGCTTGTGAGGTGGGCTGATGCCAACCTGATGAAGTTTAACCATGACAAGTGCAAGGTCCTACACCTGAGTTGAAGCAATGCCAGGCACAGCTACAGGTTGGGCGGGGAGGAGATTGAGAGCAGCCCTGCGGAGAAGGATTTGGGGGTGTGGGTTGATGAAAAAATGAACATGAGCCGGCAGTGTGCGCTTGCAGCCCAGAAAGCCAACCGTATCCTGGGCTGCATCAAAAGGAGCGTGACCAGCAGGTCAAGGGAGGTGCTCCTGCCCCTTTACTCTGCTCTCGTGAGACCTCACTTGGAGTATTGTGTGCAGTTCTGGTGTCCTCAACATAAAAAGGACATGGAACTGTTAGAACAAGTGCAGAGGAGGCCACGAGGAGGATCAGGGGACTGGAGCACCTCCTGTATGAAGATAGGCTGAGAAAATTTGGGCTGTTCAGCCTGCAGAAAAGAAGGCTGCGTGGAGACCTCATAGCAGCCTTCCAATACCTGAAGGGGGCCTATAGGGATGCTGGGGAGGGACTCTTCATTAGGGACTGTGGTGAGAGGACAAGGGGTAATGGGTTTAAACTTAAACAGGGGAAGTTTAGATTGGATCTGAGGAAGAAATTCTTTACTGAGAGGGTGGTGAGGCCCTGGAATGGGTTGCCCAGGGAAGTTGTGAATGCTTCATCCCTGGCAGCGTTCAAGGTGGGGTTGGACATAGCCTTGGATGGCATGGTTTAGTGGGAGGTGTCCCTGCCCATGGCAGGGGGGTTGGACCTCAATGATCTTGAGGTCTTTTCCAACCCTAACTATTCTATGATTCTATGATTCTATGATTTTTAATGTCTCTGGTCTTGCTTCTTTCACAGAATCAAAAAGAGGATACAGCTTTCCCTCCTCCATAGCAGGCAGGTAGTTTGGAAAATAGCCCTTATGTACAATCATCTTGTCTGCTTACTGAGGAAAAATACTGCTGCGTTTTCAGTGCCTCAGTAATCAAGGACTGCAAAGCCCACTCTCTACCAATCATTTAGGTCACCCCTTTTTGGCTTTTAAATTCTTCATGAGCCTACCCATGTTGAACTGTTTACTCACTCTTCTTAGCTTATACACAAAGTGATGTTTTCATGCCTATATTAATTACGTCAGTGCTTCCTAGGAGCTGGAGTAAAGGAAGCCTAGATACTCCTTCAAAAATCCCAGATGCAGCATCCCTGCGAAAAATAAATAATTATCTCAGTAAGGAAGAATCTCAACTCAATCAGCTTCTATTCATGCCTTGCTCATAAAATTTCAGTCTTGAGTAGCAAACCAACTTCAGGAAATGCTAAGTAATAAGCAGGGATTACACTCTCTCACAAAACACTTTTGAGTTCTCAGGTGGCCCATTAGTCATTCCTCCCAAGTCAAAATTTCATATTTAACTATTTTGAAAAGATCAGAGAAGAAGTTTCTTTATCATTTTCATCTTGATAGCATTTCGCATTCAGACCTGGAATTAAAACCGGTGTTACTTCATCTCCTGTATCCATTTTCCATTTTCCATTAGTTTTGTTCCCTACAGCCACAATCAGAAGAAGGGATCAAAAATGTGAAAAAGAGCTGTTCTCTAACCACTACACATCTCTTGCCATCATTTATTGCACTACCAATAAAAGGGGCTAGCAATAACTGTTACTTCTAAAGGAGAATCAAATAGGCTTTGTTTATAGTACAGCCAGCAGCAAGATGACTTTACTAATAGGTAACAAATTGCCAACCTGATTGTAGCCAGCTGCCTAGTGAAAAACTGGAATCATGCATTGATGTTTTGGAGAGCTTGCTTTCGCAAAACATTGGCTGGGTGCAGCACTATTTATATGCAGCCCACCCGTGTACTGCATTTGAGATGAAGTGATAGCTACCATCTTAAAACAGCTGTAAAATCATCTCTGCCATCAAATCATACAACCTGGGTATATTTTAAAATTCATTTTGGTTTTAATTAGGACAGTGAAAACTCAGATTCCAAAATAAACAGGTATGCCAGTCTAGCGTTTAAGATGGCAGTCTTCAAAAAGACACTGTCAGCTCTTGCATTTATTCTATTTTACTTCGATAGGCTTAAACCAGATTTGCAATGACATAAACATGGACATTTTCTGGGGCTCCCCCATCTTGATGACCCTACAGCCTGATTAGGGGGGCTCAGGAGGCAGGGGGGAGGAAAGCAGAACAGAAAGGGCACTTACTTACTCCTTGCCACTCTCCTCCAGCAGCTCAAGCTGACTGTATGCTGGCAGACTTTCATTTCCCAGGTCTGTAATTGCTTGCCCCAGTTATATCTGTCTCAGAGGCCACCCTCTTCCCTGCAGATGCCTAAGCAGAGTTATCAGGTTTGAAAGGCAAGCAAAGGGAACAAAAAGCGCCAAGTTTGACTGACTCTCCTGGCACCTCTACTTGAACGCAGATTTTTGTCTCTGCTTTATCTATGTAAGACTTGTAGGTGCACTGCTTTCTCCCTCTCCAGAGCTCCTTTATCCATTCTTCATCCACATGGAGATAACAGGTTTGCTCCATCCCAACACAGCCCCTGCAGTTGGCAGTCTAATAAACGATGAGCTATCATGCAGCAGCCTCTCTAGCAAGCTAAAGCAAATGCAGTTAATGCCTCCATCTAGCAGGACACAAAGTAGCTTCTGCGTTTTCACGAGGGAAATCAACAAAACAGAAGCAAGACGTAGAAAACATGTTTGTCTCTCTCCAACACTCTCTAGTTCAGGCTTTCCTCTGGTCCCCAGTATAGACTTGGGGAAGTTTGGCTTGTCATGTAGATACTTTTCATTACTTTTTAAATAATTAAAATTAAAAACAAATAATAAAAGCTTTTGGACTATTTCACAGTAGGATTTTCTAGTTTCAGCAGACTTCTTACATCTGAGGACCAAACGAAGGGTATCATTAAAGCTCCAATCAAGAGCATGAGTTAGGGGCACAAGCCTTGAGATGAACAGTCCTCTGAAACATGGACACAGCCTCTTAACCACAGCAAAACATATTTTCTTTTAAAAATGCTTTCTTTCAAATAACATGATATGTAGACATATGTCAGTGACATTCCAGGCTTAAATCAAAATGAAAGGATAAGATAGCCTGAAGCAGCTACACTAGTTTAGTAACTGGTGAGGGTCAAATGGGTTACAGAAGCGCTACTGGCTTTCCATGCGTATGGCTCGTGTTTGCCAGAGGAAGACAATTCCTGGCAAACCACTCACTTTTAATGAACTTCATTTAAGAAAACAACTGTTCTTAGGAAACGTGGCCAAAAAAATGGGTTGCCTTCTCACATTATTATTTTAGCATTCACAAGTAAGTCTCATGAACTTATGGCTTTGCCAAAAGAAAAGATGTCTTGAGTAAGAAGAGATAGTGACAGGGCTCTGCATACATGGACCAAATGCCTTGCTGCAGCCCACAGACTTCATTTTGATCTTTACTTTTTGCAAGATTTTCAGGATAACAGGAACACAGTTTTGGAGTGCCCGTATCTTTATTTCTTCCTCTTCTTGTCACATATCACCACCTTTAGCACAACCGTTCTTCCCAGCACTAACAGAGGCCTGGAGTTTAAGGGTATTTATTTTTTGCCTTTCACAGAGAGGAAAAAAAATAAAAAAAAACTAAGACTGGCCCAAGGCTAACCAGCCCTGATGGAGGTAAGCTAATGCAAAAGGTCCCACAAGAGATCACAGTTAAGCACTGACAGTTTTGCATACATTTTAAAAACACAGACACAAGGCCTAGTTAAAGTATGAGTTTAAAGAATTTCATACATTTCTTACTATAGTAAAAGTGTGGTTTTTACCAGAAAATTCCCAGATTTGGTAATGTATTGGCTAGTCTTCACTTAAACCGCAGAATCGAAAAACAACTGTGTTTCTTCTGTTAGGTGTTCTACTGGCAGCAGTGAAAGAAAGATGAAAGCAAATGCAATGCACACACCTTGTCTAAAATACTATTTCAAATTCACCAGAACATCTTTGTACAGGGTGCAGATGCCCGGGTGCTGGTAGTGGGCTGCGGGGCATCTGAGGCTGTCCCATGCATGTCAAGGCAGTTCCATCCAGCTCACTATAGGGCACAGCTGCAGCCATCAAGCACACCGGTGCTGCCTCAGGGAACATGTACTTAAGAAAGAGAAAAAACACCACACAAGCAGTGAGGTGTGGAGAAAATGTGTGAGTTCCATGGAGGAACCAAGTGAAACCTGGTTAAAAGGGGAGGAACAAGCTGCTTTAATTTTGTCATTGCTTTTCTCCCTCCAAATCTATTTTAACTGGTAAAAAAATAATTTTTCCCAAGTGAAGCCTGTTCTGCAGTGATTGACAGGTGATCTTCCCATCTCTATCTCAACCCACGAGCTTTACCATCTTATCTTCTTTCCTCGTTCTGTTGAGGAAGGGGAGTGGGATAGTGGCTGGGCATGCAGCTGGCCAAGGTCAGCCTACCACAATAACTGCATTTCCACAGTAACTAATCTTTAGGCTTTTCTAAATATCTCTTTCAAATCAGTTCCATATTAATGTGAGAGCTCATTTAAGTGCTTCTTAGTTTTAAGGACAAGACAACAAGGAAAAACGGGCTTGGAAATCCATGCTAACATCCAACATACCATCTAAGTAGCAAGAAAACCATCTCTTAGCAGAGATATCTTTTTCTTAAAGGTGTATTAAGGATGGTGGTGTTAGTGATGTGCAGTCTGACAGCAGTCAAGCTGTCTGACTCTACTCACCCGTCACAAATCCTGGACAATTCCCCCAAACTTCTGCCCACAACTTTTTTTTTTATATTCACAATAATAATGGAGACAAAATTGAGCTATTTTAGGCACTTAAGGGACTTCTTCATAGCACTAATATTCAGTATTTACAAAAGGAAATGCTACATGGTTAAAAAATAATGACCTTTGTATTTTTATAACATGGGGAAGTGCTTGAACATTTGAAATTAATAAAATTATATAATATACCAAGAACTCAGGTTCCTGGAGGTTAGTCATTATTTTACAGAAAACGTGTGGGGAAGAGGTGAACTTTCAACTGTGATTTTAGAGTCACTGGTTAACACACTGGATATAAGCAATCACAATTTAAGAAAGAAAGCTCAAGGAGAAAGAAAATAATTCGAAAACATTACCCGTTTCCTGAGCTTTTGGGAGAGCTAAAACCACACAAAACAACTGGGAAATACCACATTTTCCTCATCCACAAGAGGGGCAAACATGAAAATAATGTTTTTACAACAGATAAGTTAGAGCCATTTAAACAAAAGAACGCGAGACTCAGAAGCAGCAGAGTATGATGTTTTAATCCCCTCTCTCCTGTCAGGTCCTTATTTTGTTCTTCTTTCCCCCGACACCACCATCTTCTATAGACTTCTGCCATCTCCCTACCTGATCCCAGCATGGGAAGTGTTTCTAAAGGCCTAAAACTAAAACTTGTACTCTCCCAGCTCTTGAATTTTGTAACCTAAGGCTTATGGGAGATTTTACTTGTTAACAGAGACCAACATCTAACAAACTGTCATGCCCTTCTAGCCATCACTTATCAGTAGCTCATCCTCAAACTCTATCACCACTTATTTGCCACTCGGAGACAGTCTACTCCTTGAGATTCATTCACACTGCAACTATCATACTACAGACATACCTAAACCAGTTATTTACAGGCTAGCTCAGGTTCTGCTGCAGAGCGGCTGTGATTGTAGAAATCTCTGCACAGGATGCAATAACCAGCTGTACAGGGTCAGGCTGTTCAACTTTCTGCACTGGCAAAACCCCTGAAGCTACTTATTTTAAGGCAAGCTAAGCATTTCTGCATGAGCAACAGTCACAGTAGGGACTGCAAAGTAGACATACTCCAAAAAACTGTACCTGCAAAGATTTGCCCTCAGAGAAAAAAGGCAATTAATTCCCTGAACCAAAATGGATCCCTGAGGATCTGTGCAGAGGTCAGGAAGTTTTCTCTACTTTAATACTGTCCACAGCATAATAACATCACTAAGGAGCAAGTTCTCAACAGCTGCCACAGTTTAAGGGGTTTGTGTGTCACAGAAACAGACAGTTTGTAAAACCAGTCTAAAACTATGTTCATTAGTCACCCATCAGAATTTCTGCAGACTGGGAATGAACGATGTTGTGGAGACCAACTGTTCTACTTCCCTTCTGTGGACACTCATGCTGGCAATGCCCTCAAAAGGAGACAGGCTGGAGATGTGACAGAAGCACTTGACCTTACCAGTGGGCACCCAACCTCCTTTACACTGGGGATTTTTGGTAAGTTCTGCTGGAAGGTGCAAAAAGACAAGGGAAGTTTTACTGACTTACCAGAAAGAAAAAGTCTGTGCATTCAAACACTTCCTCTGGAGGACATGAGCACTGGTCACACCTTAGGAAAAAAAATCATACCAAAGGCAATGACTATACTGTGTACAAAGGCCACCTATACTCAAAGTAGTGACTGCTCTCTGTGTTGCTAGAGCAGGATACTTCATATAGTTGCCACCATATGAAAAAAATTCCAAAGCATTTTGTACATTTAAAATGCATATAAAAGAACTGAAAAAGATCTTCTCAATGCAGTGCAATACACAAGTAACTGCAAAGAAACAATTGTGTGGTTTTCTGCCTCCTGGGTAGTTAACACTGCTTTTAATTTCCTCTCTGTCTTTTCATATTATCATCTGCAAAAGCTCATGGCCAAGAGTTTGCCCTGGTAATAGCTGACTGTTCTCTTTGATATCATCACTCCTTGCTCTTCATGGACAGGCCAATATTCGTTGTGATTAGCAAGGGACAGCCCTGTCTATCCAGATTAGTCACGAATAGTTAGCAGTTCACTCCATGCATCATCACTAATTACTGTAAAAGAAAATGTCTGCATTTCTTTTTTAAACAAAAAAGAGCATGATTTTCTCTCTCCAGTGAAGGCAACAATGCTTCTCTAGTATTCAACACAATTGGTGAGAATTTGTTTCTGTCAGTAATTCCAAGAAATAATAACTTATTGGTTAGAGTTTTTTTTTTTATTCATTGAGATTTAATGTTCCATGAACCTGTACTAAAAATTACTTTCTAAAAAAATGCAGAAAGGTATTATTCAGGCAACTCATAGCTATCCCAGTCCTTAAACTGCATGACCATGTATTCCTAGATGATAATCCTAAGGAAAATGTAGTGACAAGTCCTACCATGTTGTGGATGAGCGAGGTGTGGGTGAGCATGCATGCCTAGTCCTACAAAGACATGAAGGTACTATATCTATTCCCAGTTTTAGTACATGTTCTTAAAAGAAAAAAAACAACAAACCACCACATGTTTAAATATGATACAGCTTTGTCTTCCCCCGTATTTGGAAATCTCTCTGTGAGAAACTTGTCTTTCCTCAGAAGTTAGATATATAAAATCATCATTCATTTTTTTCTTATGAGATGTTTCAAAAATAACTTGGTTTTGGTTTTTTTTTTTTTGCTGATTATTTTTTGTTTGGGTTTTAACTGATCTGCTATTGAAATGTGTCCATGGTGATCTTCCTGGTTTTGTGGCCTATTTATATGAAGCAAAATAATACTGAGCTGGTACCAATAGTGTTTTAAGAGATCCTTTCATAAATATGATATTTTACATCTTCTTTCATTAAAAAAGAAATATGTAATTTGTAATCATTGCATAAACCATGTACGCACCATTTTCGTAGAATCATAGAATAGTTAGGGCTGGAAAGGACCTTAAGATCACCCAGTTCCAACCCCCGTTGCCATGGACAGGGACACCTCACACTAAAAATTTTGCTGTAGGATAATTGCTTTGAGTTAGAAAAAACTTTTTTTGTAATCAGATTTTTCCCTTGCAATGAAAGAAAATTTGTGCAAGATTGATTTATCAAATTTTATCTGCCAGAAAACTGCTGCTGATTGATGCAACCTTCTCCACCTACAGGACAGCGCCAGAAATCACACTGCAGAAACAAATGAAATATAAATGGAAGAAGAGCAGGTGAACAAATTAAAAAAAAAAAAAAAATCAACAAAACGCTGTAGAACCATCAAGGATTTTACAGATGCTACACTTGATTCAGTCATGAAGGCCAGGAAACAAAGTTTCATGCTATTTTCAGACACCTCTTCTGCTACCTTTCCTCTGCCACCACTGCCAAACACCATGACCATGCCAGCTCAAGCCAGAAGCTCCAGTTTAGGCTAAAGTTCTCTTTTGGGGTTCCTTTTGACACGAAAATAGACTCTGATCACAGTGCTGACATATCCAATAAATCCTTTTGGTCATCACCAGCTCTCTCTACATAGGTAAAGTCCAGAAAAATTAAATCTGGAGAGAACAGCATTTTATTTCCATAAAAGTAAAGTAGATTTATAAACAAAATAATTCAAGGTCAAGAAAGATTTTTACCTTGGATATAAACAGCAGTTACTATGTTAGTGATGAGTTATTAGGGCGCCTTCTGTCAAGACTTTTTTTAGCTTACCTTTTTGTTGAACATCTGGCAGACACAGCAGAGAAGGGATTCTTCTGAAAATGTCCTCAGTCAATCAATACATGAACATCTCAAGAGAACATCTGAGGAGGATTTGTGTGTCCTATTTGAAGTTTTGACCTGGAGCTGTCACCATTTAACATTCACCATAAACTATTTTGATTACTATTGTCAGATTCCAAATGGAAGACACAAGCCATGCAAGTAGAATATTTAAATCTTTCTGCTCCTCTTCTGCAAATCTGGTAGTGAAATCAATCCAATTAACTAACTGCTAATTCATTGCTATGCAGCCATTAGCGTGGTGTCACTCTGGCACTTATATATTAGGTTAGTTTTCTTGTATTGTTACCTTCTTCTGCATTTTTCCAGGAGACACGTTGTGAACATTATTCTATATTTCAAAGTCTCCATGTACATTACTGTTATCAGTAACACATATAGCCTATGATAATTTATAAAGCAGCTGGAAAAACTGACCAGAAATTCCAGGTATTGAGATTTTTACAACTGCTTCCTTATCAATAACATTTTTCTGTATTCTCTTTCAGAAATCTTTGTTTTTTACACTACATCTAATGCTTAAAATATGAGATGTTCTATAAAAACTGACTAAATTACCTACCTTTCTCTGATAATATATGCAGAACCTTAAATCTGCACACAGCTAGGTAAAGCGACACAAAAGTCCACTGGCACAGACCAGTTTGAAGAGTGAAAGATGTTGTTTTTCTAACTCATATCAGCACTTTTAGTCCCATAAAAACTTATTTTTCCTATAAAATCTCTTTCGGCTTTCTGATCTCAAGCATTCCTAAATGACTAAACATGAATTAAAGACATGAGATTTAAAACACATTTTGACTGTCAGTCTAGAACATCTTATATTCATCTGCAAAGTCTTAATTAAGGACATATATCTTCAGCTTCCTTTTTTTCTTTTCTCTAGTGACTATAGTGTAAGTCCTATTTTAAGACATTTTAATTGTGAACATTCTGATCATCAGCATGATACACTCTAAATTCAGAACTAAGAATATCTGAAAACAAAATTCAGTAAATAGGTCTGCAGTGTCACTTCTGCATTAACTGTAAGCTCAGGCTGTCCTCACAGCAGAGTGAGCTGGAGTAAATGTGAGATGTATGCACACTCCTACTAATCTGTCACCAAACATGAGGGTCTAGAAAAACATAACAGGTGCAATCTTCAAGTGGTCGTTGACAATGATACCCTTAACAGGGCTTAGCTCCATCAACATAGACATACAGAAGCCTGAACAAAAGTGTCATGCTAACATTTCAGGTGATTTTTACTCCTATATGTCCTCCATTTATGGATGGAAGCAGTTCAGTGAGAACAAGCGGATATTGAGGGCTGAAACAATATTATTTTATCTCTTTATTTTATCAGAAACTAAGTTGTGCCTTACCTGCTGATTAGACAGGCAATAAAATGCCCAGTGCCTCTGCGCCACAACTATTCCTATCTCTAAAGCACAATTATTCTTAAGCTATCATTTCAGATGAAGGTCTACATAAAACAAAACATTTGCTTCCTCCGTGGTCTTTCACTAGCCAGAGTGCAACTTATGTGGGTTTGGAGCAGCAATAGAGCCACAGAGATCTCTCAGCTGGGAAGAGATAAGGGAACGCTCGGTACGAAAACCTTTCCCTTCTTTCCTTGCCGTGCCTTTTCTCTATGCATCCAAGAGGAGAAGGTCATCTGCTTCCTGTTGCCTGCACACAAAACACACATATATTATGCTCAAGACTTCTGAACAGGGAGTACAACTCTCCGTTTGTCTCACCAGCTGACTCTCATGCTGGGAGGAACTGCTCTTTCTGACACCTCTGGAAACTAGAGATGGTTTTACTTTTTTTTTTCTTCATGTGATAAGATTGGCAAAGGGCCATCTGGCATCCAGAGGTCTCATCTGGGATTCAGGTTCCAATTCTTGCACAGTGGGAGAGTTCCAGTAACACTGGTAGGTTAGAAAGAGTCAGAAATCCTTGCAAGTCAATAAATTGCCTGCTCACAGGCTGAAATAGGAAAGAATGCATCCTGTGCAGCTAGTGATTCTTTCTGTCTCTGTTAGAGTAACTCCTGATTTTAGGGCTTCTAGTCACAGCAGACATGCAGATGTAGATGGGGTTCTGGCCCGGAAACTTACAACAAACTTCTTTACAAATCAAGAACCATTAGAACATCTCTGATGCAATACTGCCAGGTAATTTGGAGTGTACATTCAATTCAAATATAAAAGTACAAATGAAGTTACAGTCTTCCTACATAACCCTTATTACCTATACCACAGTATGCACTAATAAAAGAAAAAAATGCCAGTGATAAAAAAAATAACTTCCTATTTCTAAAGTCCACTAAAACATCCTAGAAATGAAAATATATTGTTTCCATATGTATTTTGAGGCCTTTTCACATAAATTGAGGACTTTAAATTAAATTTAAATAAATAATCTTCACAACTGACTGCAGCTTCCCTTAGAGACATTTCATGACTTACCTTAAGTGGCAAAGAACTGTTTTCTGCTCCATTACAAAACCCCAAGGGAGACATGATTCTGTAGTTTTTCACAAGGAAAATTAGACAAGGTCACATATATACAGGGAGCAAGGACTGGAAGGAGTGAAATACATGGTTATGAGAGACTAAGTACCTAATATAAGAAACTACTGACTCTAACCTAGGCTGTGATTTTTGTGGTGTTGACATATGCCACTTAGCTTGCTATAAAAGATGAAATATAAATCTTCTTAATAATAAAGACAGTCTGAAATGCACTGGGAGTGAGGCACTGTGTAGCAATTTGCACTGCTTGCGATAGTTTTGAATATCTTCCTCCAGGTTAGGCTTTCATAATGCACAGCAAATTCACATTCACTCAGAAGTGAATGTGTGACTTGAACCAAGTTTGATTTTAGTGAATTCATTTCTAAGACGAATGACCCAATTGAGTATAATGGCTCTGTGAAGCTGCCTAGAGTAAAACATATGAGTAAGTAAGTGATTGCATGATTGAGGCCCGAGACATTAAGAAACATACTGCTTCTAACCAGTAATAGCATCATTAATGCAGCCATTTATTGGTTTATTTTTACTTAGAACACGAGAAAATGCATTGCCCTTCTGAGACCATGAGAAATCAATACATTTTCAGCTCTTAATAACATGATCTAAACCAGCTGCTACAGGCTGCAGTGAAATCTGTTGTGGGTATACAACGCCATTCATTCTCTCCACAATATTATCTGCATTTCAACAGACACAAGCCAAGACTTCAGTGAAGCAATAATTAAACCTATGCTGCACTGCCAAAAATGAAAATTATGTACATTAGGAAGCCTAAAAAATTCTTTTAACATCTTTGTTTTCACAATAAAGAAAGCAAAGAGACACCAAACTGTACACATTGTACAATCACCAACTCACAACAGCAACAAACTTCACATTAACAGGGTGCCA
This sequence comes from Amazona ochrocephala, assembly GCA_039720435.1. NCBI lineage: Eukaryota > Metazoa > Chordata > Aves > Psittaciformes > Psittacidae > Amazona > Amazona ochrocephala. The sequence continues at coordinate 74,616,020 of CM077879.1, forward strand.
TTGGCTACACTCAGGCTGTAAAAAATGACATCACATATAGATAAATGCATGCTGATTCAAATGCCATACATTTATTGAACCTGCTGAAACCATATCTGGAGAAGATTCACTGTTACATATTAACATTTTTATACATCATTTTTCCCTGAGTATAAGTATATTGCAAACAAAGAATGGCAGGACTTAGGACCTTGATTACAACATCAAGTTTCAAGCTCCCTGACCATCAGTAAGAATCAGTATTATCTATGGACTTTCAAAGTGAAAGAGGCACCACTGTCTCAGTAGGATGATCTCTTTAAGAAGCATTATGCCTCCAAGAAGGAGGGTAGCACTCCTTAAAGACAGACAGACTGACAGGGATAAGTAACACACTTTTAACTTTACACTTAATTTTATTTGAAATTCTCCCTATTAATTATTCTCACAAGAGTGGGCCAGGACTTAAAGAAACATCATAGGTTGATAAGGTTATCATAGGTTAAATAATAGTTAATGGCTTTAAAGCGATAGAGGGCAGACTTAGATTAGACATCAGCTAAAAATTCTTCCCTTTGAAGGTGGTGAGGCACTGGCACAGGTTGCCCAGAGAAGCTGTGGCTGCCCCATCCCTGGCAGCGTTCAAGGACAGATTGGACTGGGCTTGGAGCAACCTGGTCTAGTGCAAGGTGCCCCTGCCCATGGCAGGGCATGGAACTAGATGAGCTTTAATGTCCCTTCTAACACAAACCATTCAATGATTCTATGAATATTTGGGAGTTCATATGTAAAAATTTGGCATTAGGGATATTTAGTTTGAAAACCTGAAAACTTGTAAATACATCAGTATTAACTGGGCTCATCTGACTTAAAAAATAATTTGTAGCAGATATCATTCGAAACAAATAGTTTGAAGTGCAATTGTTAATTCTCCAAGTGTGATATAAGCGTTCAGTACCCACCTGTTGGCAGTGCTTTATCTTGCTCAAGCTTTTATTTTTAACTTACAGCATAAGAAAACATCTCTTTGGTTACCTGAGTATTGTTTTTCCTTTCAGTCATAACAGATCAAGTCTATAGATGCTTTACTAAGTGAACCTAATATTTTCTCACCATTTTTAGGGCTCGCCTAGTATTTCAAGACTCCAAGGGAATTAACAAGCTCTAGGGGATATTGGGTTCTCTAAAATCTAAATTTCTAACACAGAGGATCAAATTCCAATTGTGTTTTATAATTAAGACCTGACACCAAAGAGAATGTAGTTGGTCATGTTCATTTTGGCCACTCTATTAAGTTATGAAGTTCCCAATGCTGTAACCTTCACTAACCTACCGGAAGTCTGTGGGACTCCACAAGGGCAAAGCTTGTGCTGTATGAATGTAATTCAAAAGCAGAGTTAGTGTTAGGAAGAACTTGACTCAATCCAAACACAATGAGGTTGCTGGTACACTGCCCAAACATATATGTACTACCATTACTTTTTTCCTGGACAAATAAAGAATATTCCACATCATCAGTTTGCAATTGAACATCACTCAATCAACCAGCTTAGGTAGACATGTTCAGCATGTCAGCTTCTGTGAATCCTAAACCATGCTGCCAATAAGTCGCATAAAGGGAAGTACAGCTAACATAGTTTCATAGAATAGTTAGGGTTGGAAAGGACCTTAAGATCATCTAGTTCCAACCCCACTACCATGGGCAGGGACACCTCACACTAAACCATGTCACCCAAGGCTATGTCCAACCTGGCCTTGAACACCGCCAGGGATGGAGCATACACAACTTCCTTGGACAACCCATTCCGGTGCCTGACCACCCTCACAGGAAAGAATCCCCTCCTCATATCCAATCTAAACTTCCCCTGTTTAAGTTTGAACCCATTACCCCTTGTCCTCTCACTACAGTCCCTAATGAAAAGTCCCTCCCCAGCACCCCTATAGGCCCCCTTCAGATACTGGAAGGCTGCTCTGAGGTCTCCATGCAGTCTTTTCTTCTCCAGGCTGAACAGTCCTAACTTTCTCAGCCTGTCTTCATACAGGAGGTGCTCTAGTCCCCTGATCATCCTCGTGGCCCTCCTCTGGACTTGTTCCAACAGTTCCATGTCCTTTTTATGTTGAGGACATCAGAACTGTACACAATATTCCAAGTGAGGTCTCATGAGTAAATATTTCACTACCTGTGGTTCACATAGTGAACCACAGGTAGTGAAATATTTACAAATATAAAACTTAACAGTGATGCTGGACTTGAGAAAACCAAGAAAATACAGCAACCTGAAGCTTCTCATTTGCTGGTTAGACAGCGGTTTGCAAACATACTTACTTTTTTCCACCTGCCTTTGTAACTTGACAGTAACAGAGGTTCTACAGTGTGGTACTGAATTAGGAGGCATTTTGTTTGTATTGTTAGAGCCTTAATTGAAACAGTCAGAGAGAAATGTTTTATTACAGAGAGAGAAAGGACTTTTTTAATAAGGCTCTAAGGAGACTCAGTTTTAATGATGCTTAACACAATGGTTTAAACCACACAGTATATCTACGTGCTATTTCTTGTTAAATATTGGTTATTTAACAGCAGGCTGGCACCAGATTGCCTGCTGCGGATAGTTAGGGCTGGCTCGTACAAGCTCTGACAGTCTCAACATTGATGAAAGACGGCATCAATTTTAATTCTTACAGTATTTCACTTCTTGACACTTTCTTTTTCACACCACTATTTATAACAGATGTTCTTCACGTGGCAGTTAAGTGTAAACACAAATATAATCAACTGCTAAGCTATATGACCTGACGTCACTTGAAACACTAGGTGGGAGACCAGGATTATAAAAAGTATGTACATCTGTTCCTCAGCAGTGTTTAACACTTAGAACTTTTGATATGGTTATGAAAATACAGATAGAAGACCCTAACCATTAAAGCTTAAACATTATGAATCAGCAGTTGAAAAGAGCAAGCACGACACAAAGTTTAGCAGTACATTAATGTTAGTTTATATTTTTACAGATTTCAGAATAATAAACATTGATTAGGCAAGCCTTCAAAAAAAAACTATCGAAGTATGACTTTTCCATTAGGCCTCAGTTCACTTATATTTCAAATCAGTTGACAACCTTTATTTTTCCAGATTTTTTTTTCCCTCCCTTCTCCCACTTGGGGAATTTTCACATTTTTACTTAGGATAGTGCAGGGGGTGGGAGTGTTTGTGTTTTTTTTTTCTTTTTCCGTAAAATACAGGACACTGCAGATGCTGTCTCAGAAGAAGAAAAAATAATAATATGCAGAAGAGTAAAATAGAAACAAAATTAAACATACTCCATTACAAAGCTACAGAACATTAAAAACTTGAATACTTTCCTCTCATAGGCAGAGCTGTGGCAAGCAAATTTTAAAGCAAACCAGTTTTAAAAATCATAACTGTCTCATTGTCAAAATACACCTTTTTGTCTGGGACGTGATTGCTTGTATGTATACAGGGAACATGTGAGACAGGAAGAAAGAGTGAGAGTTCAAAGAATAATTGCACGTCATAGACTGAAAAGCTGAACTACAGATACTCATAAAAGCAACATTGACAAAACACACATAGGTCATTCATACCTGGTCTTGAACAGAAAGAAATACTCACAGTTTTGCATTAGCTCTGATTTCTCCCCACAGCCCATTTCTAAAAGGCACATATACCCTAAAGGAAATGGAAAAGAAACAAATCAAAAATGTTGATAAGGTGACTCAATCAATCATGGGACATATTAGCAGTGGTAAACAGGATTGTCTAATCACAGCATTGACCTTCAGGAAGGAGGTAGAAGTAATGAAATCATCTAAACCCCCTAAACACATCAGTTGGTATGCAAATCTAATAACCAGTTATTTCATTATTGATGCTGACATTTCTTTTGTTGCTCCAAGAAGGAAATTTGCATTTTTCATAGAAGAACTGTCTACAGGCAGTATATAAAATGGAGTAAACCACCTAAAATATCCTAGCAATTGTCAAAGGCTTACCAAATGAACTAAACATAGCATAGAGTAATGAAAGTAAACATCTCACTCACACAACCAAGGTCATAGAAAGTACTTTTTGCTGCGGTTTCTAGTGAATAGGAAAAAAAATTTCAATAACACATTGAAAACAAAGGAATTCTTTCCAGATGACTAGAATCCCCCACCCAAAAGAAACCCAAACTAACAAAACCACAAAAACAAACCAAAACCACAACCACAACAATACCAAGGGAAAAGGGCAGCCAAACTCCTTTCTTAAGTATTTCAAGTCTTGAATATTTGTAATTCTATGTGTGGAAGACAAAAAAGTCATCTCCATCTAGAAGATCACTAGACCACATAGCATAGTACTAAGCAAAAGCAGTGTTTCCAGGGACTCAGTACTTGTAAATACCCAAGTATTGAGAAGTGAAAGTCCATGGCTGTCTGGATGGGTCATCTGTTTGTAAATGTACACCCAAATAGAATGAGTTCTTTACAGAAAAGCCAACTAAAAATCTGATTTGAAGTACATTAAGTACCTGAAAAAATAAAGAAAATAGAGTAACAGAATTATGATGACGATAAAACCTTGCATTTGCACCTCCTAGGCATAAAGTCAAATATTTTAATTTCCAGGCAACAACGCCACATGCAAGACCTATCCTTTTTTCAAGCATTACTGTATTCATAATTGCTTAAATACACACACAGATCAGAGATAAGAACACCCATGGTCCATTACTCCATGCTTTCAAAATACCTGCCTTTTCTAGACTTCAAACCTTTTGATGCTTGGAGTAGTTACATTTTAAATTATCCCAACAATAGATTCTCTCTAGCTTCCCTGAGGCCACCATTCCACATCATAAAGAATTTGATTTTCATTGACTTATTTCTCTTCTTTTATTGCTATTCACCTTTCTTCTTTCTGTAAGTTCTTTTTCTATAGTTAATTTAACCTTTTCATTTTCATTTTGTTGTTCTGAACTACATTTTAAATTTCTTCTCTATTCAAGCATTTGAGATAGTTATCATATTTCTTCAGTTACTATTTCCCTGACTACATCTTCTTTTTTAGCTGTTATCCCTCACTGTCTCCAAAACCAAATATATAATCTTCCATTGAATTTTGCCTGCATGAAAAGGGTACAATCAGGCCATTTAATCTTTTCCCACTAATTGGTCATTTCAATCCCCAATCTCTTTGGTAGATTTTTCTCTCCTTGAGTTCCTTCCAGCATATTCACATTTTTGTTGTGCCAGCTCCAGCAGTGCCAGCATACACACGCTAATGCATGAGTGCTTACATGTTGAAAAACATACATGCAAATGTTGAGTACGAAATAGAATTAATTTAGACCAGATTTTAGACAAAATCATACGCCAGTGCAAATCCTTTGGAGAACATCCAAATGTCCTGCAATTAAACTTCACCCTAGAAACAGCTGGAAGCTAGTATGTGGTAATATATACCTATCTCGATGAACAGAGGCAGTGGAAGAACAATGCCTGTTTATATCATATGAATGTTAATCATAATGTTTCCAGAATTTTATAATTATCAGACACACATATACTTCATGAGTTTAAGATGCTGGCTCAGATGCAACCAAGATATAATAGATAACTCAGATATAATAGAACCCTCAGTATTTCGATTTGGAATTTAGCAATTAATATGCACACTATGTGCCCTGGGTTTGAAGTGGCTGAAGGACTTGGATCTGAGGAGTTAAAACAGTTTACATTATCAGGTAGGGAAAGAGGCAATAGCCTTCTTGAGAATCAATTTGACCAATCTGCTGAACCCAGTACAAGATATACTTGGATGAAAATGTAGCTGATTGATAAGCATTAAATCTGTTCAGAGAGGACAGTTAGTGGCATCTTTGTAATCCTTGCGTGTTTTTAGTTTGGACATACCAAAAAAATATTTCAACTCAGTGTTTGCCAGGTTAAATCTGGAGCCTAAAACAATCTCTGCTCATCATGGACAGCCTGCATTTCTGCATGTTTGACCTTCTTACCCTGAAAAATTAATTCTGTTAGTCATAAACAATTTTTTTTATGATACATATGCTCCACCTTAACCTTGTGGTGCCTCCAGGTAATTCTCCATGCTGATTTGTTCTAGTCTGACATCTCTGTGTGCTGGGATTTAGGTTAACCTTTTATGCTTCCATAACAGATGCTTCATACACTCCAGTCTGGGATTTTGTTAATTGCTTCTCCAATGGTGAGGACATCTCAGCTGCATGGGATTAGGAAAGAATCAGGAAATCAACAACAGGCAAATTAGAAGTGGATCAGACACTTCCCCATTGAAAAGAAATGTAAATGTTAAAAGCTAAGTTTGATCCTCATGTTCATGCATGCTTTCAAAATAGGATTTGTCAATTGCAGATGCAAAGCAGCTCCAATTTGATATTAGTCACTTTGTCTAGTTTATATTCTGAAACATTAAAGCTGCATAAATGACCTGCCAAGTATTGATGTAAGCTTATTGACAAAACAGAATGCTTCACAGTAAGGGCATCATCTCACAGGGCTTCACACAGTGACTCTGTAATTACTGTTTCAGCCTCTGCATATCAGATCTCTAGTATACTGTGCATGATTTACCAAAAATAAAAAAAGGAAGAATTAGCTGATGTAAGTAGGAATAAATTATCTGAAACCAATAATCTTTGAGAACTCACATAAGCAGAATTATTCTAAAATGATCAGTTACACATCTTTCACTGAGGTCTAGAAACAACGGGGAAACTCAGTAATTTATTTAAAAAACTGATTAAATCCCTATCCAGTAGCGATCCCTACCACATCCTCTAGAAAACTAGGTCAATAAAACAAAGCAACCTAAAAAAAAGAAGCATAACAGTTTAGATTTTTTTTTTTCAGTATTCCGTATAAAATGAGTACACTTGTACTGTGCAAAACATACATACTTAAAGCCAGGAGAAGATCTGAGTTCATAGCCAAAGGTTAGAATTTGGACTGGGTGGGGAAGCAGAACTGTTAGTTTATAGGGAGCAGGAAAGGAGAGAAACAAGTGACACAAATGGATACTGGCTCCAACTAGACGTGCATACCTCAAGTCCATAAACTACATCTGTAATTTGTTTCTTCTTCTTTCACTGACATCTTGTACATTCATACATTTCCATTTGCCTTCCACTGTCCTTGTCAGTCTAATCTTGCTTAGAAGTTTGCATATTTATTTTATTTGGAATATTTTCATTATGCTATTCCTTAATTATAAAATCAAGCAAAAAAAAAAACAAAAAAAACACCCTGTTTTTAATCTTATGTGAAACGTAAACTAACACAGTCTTTTGGAAGTGGATACTAACACTTCCCTTTTCTACCAGAGAAAACACCTCTAACATGTTTGCCTGGTTCTGGTTGCTTGTTGGCCAACCCAGGGCAATCTAACTACTATACAAGTCTGTCTCAGGCAGAGGTTAGAGTAGGTGGCACAAATTAATGACACAAAGGTTTCATTACTGCTGCTAGTATAGCAATAACCACCATAAAAATAAATTCTGAAGACTGACTTAACAATTAAGGAATTGCACCACAAGGAATCACTCCTTTAGGTAACAGAGGGCAGAATATGGCTCATAAATGTGCATACTTCAGTAATCCATCCTTTCAGCATCAATGTTATTATTTATTGAATAATGTAATCTTTGTTCAAGTGCTCTATTTCAGAAAGTTTTTATTCAGAATTCCTTCAGGCTTTTACCCCTATTAATATTCATCTACAAGAATGATGTCTTTAAATACCAATAACTGTCCCATTTCATCCATAATTTATGAACCTCCTCTCAACACAAAATCCATAGGTATCACTTTTTGCCCCTTGACTCCAAAAATTAAAGCCAGACAAAGCTGTAGTGAACAGCATAGGAATAACTGTCATTTTTTGCAATCTCAAAGAAATCTGCACTTTAGATAAAGTTCATATTTATTCCACATCTGAGACAAAAACTTATTAAAGGCACCCTGCGGCTTCAAATCCATTTTATTTACTTTATTTACATTGTAACAATGTTTGACAAGGTAAACCTCTTAAGAAATATCGGATCATTTGTGAGAAAGGGTGCTGAATCTTAACGAAGTAAAAATTCTGAGCCATCACAAAAGGGTTCCCTTAAAGGGACGTTTTCCTCAAATTACAGACGTCAATCAAAAATATGATTTTGCTCTTTGTAATGTGGAGACTAGGTTTCCAAGGGAAGAGTAACGTGGAAAAATAGAAAAAGCTTTAGTCAAATAAGGGTAAACAAGAGACTGGATAATCAGAAAAAGACAGAAGTCTATGAACTAAGCTGAGAAATTTTCAGCAACATTTCCTAATACGCACTGAAGATAGTTACAAATGAGAAGATGTCATTCTTATTGTTGTCTTCCAAATTTAACCAACAAATTTAGCGTTATATAATGGGGAAGACTTTTCATGAAATCTTAACAGTAATTTTGAAAGACAAGGAATCTTTAGGAGCCTTCACAATCCTATACAAGTGTCCAGTATGGGATTTCATATATAGACATATTTTCTTTTCCTCATCATTTATACCTCTTACTTGGAATGCTGTTCTTCCCCTGCACATTTCCCTTTTTTAGTATTTTTTCATTTTTTACAGTTTAATTGCATACTATCAGAGACTAAGCCAGCCCTGGAGAGTTCAACATGATTTCTCTTACCCCACCCCACCTTTAAATACCTCTGACCCCATCTACAAAACATTTTTGACACCCAGTAGCATGACTGTCACTCTTACACAGGGTCTCTGTGGCTCTGTACTACACAAGAGTATGCTCTGGAAGAATATTTGTGTCCACCAAGACTGAACTGAGGCTTCCAAGTTACATATTCTATAGTAGAACCATCTTTTTAATCACCTCAAAAAACTAGGCCACCTGCTATTGTTCCCTCAGAGAATGTCTAAATGTGCCTGCAACTCTCGTTGCCATATCTGAGCAAGGTTTAATTATCTCTGTTATGGACTTAATTCAGTTTCAACATGATCTATTTGAACTGGAAAGTATATAACCTACGGTTGAGGGTCTCACTACCTCAGTTGCACTCTTTGCTGCACTGGCCAGGCAGCGGTGGTTGTATCTACAAAGACTGCAGTTGCAGCTCTGCATTGCAGCCAGGCTTTACCCTTTGCTTCCTTGACTATCACAGCACTAACCTCCCACCAGCTGCCATCATGACCTGGTGCAATTTGGGAGCAAACAGCAAAGTTCATGCTGCTGGGACTTTTTACTGCTTCAGTGCCTGAGCACAACGCTCATCACAGAGGTCAAATTCTTAGTAAAAAGACTACTTGAAGTGCTGCCTTGCCCCACTGCTTTAACCTGACCTCATACTAGCCAGACACTGAAGCAGCCCTGCCTGCAGTAAATAAAATCATCAGATAAAAACAAGAGGAAAAAGCAAAGGAAACTGTATTGTGGCTGTTTTGCTTTAGGAATCCAGTTGCATTACAGAGGGACATGCATCAACAATGAAGAGGATTGCTGAAAAGACTGCTTTTCTCTACAATTGTAGAGTAAACCTTATTAAAGTTAGTACAAAGTGCTACCTCCAGAACTGCTGTTTCCACTCTGCTTCACAGTTTAGAATATATTTAAGTTTCCTTCTGTTCTGCTAAATTGATTTTTTGTACAGCATGAGGGGATGTGTTCTGCTTCCGACTATAGATTTAAAGAAATACTACACATCACCTTACACTGAGTAAAAATCAATTTTCTACCTGTAGGTGATGAAACTATTTCTCACCCCTGCTGAACAGTCATATCTCTGTAAAAATCATCAACTGGGTCATTTCACCAAGAGCAAAAATAAAAGGTGATCACTTCAAATATATTTTTTTACACATTACTCAGGTGTTCCTTTCCAAAGGTTATCTGTAGTTTTCTCTACAGTATTTAATATTAAGCTTTCTCCTCCTCCCTCTTACATGCTCAGCTGTTATCAAGTGACTTTGGTCTTGGTAAAATCCCAAAACACATTACATCTGAAAAATACTAAGCAGTTGTCTCTCCCTTTCTCCTGGTGATAAAGGGCATTCTAGAAGAAGAGCTGCATTAACAGCTCAGATCTGAATCTGAGCACAACAGAAAGACAGATGTTAAGATTCGGCTGTAGACTGCTGCAAAATTATCTTATTTGCAAAGCTCACTGTGTGGCAAGGCAGATAAATGATAACACCATGAACTAGTAAAAGGCAGAAAGCTTTATTCTACACATATCTGAGACTGACCAAATTTGATATTGAATATACAGCTTTGAACATATATTCACAAATATTCACTCCAAGCAATCCTGCACATGCAGCATTTTAACATGTGGAAAGCAGTACCATGCCATTTCTCTGCATAATGGTACAGAAACAAGTATTTTAACATTCAAGGGGAATAAAATGTTCAGAAAACAAATAGCTGGCAAAAAGAGGGCTCATTTCTGGCAAAGGATGTGTTTGCAGCCAAATGAGAAAGCTTCTGCCTGTCAGTCAATCAATCAGTGTGTAGCTTATTTTAAGCTGATGATAATATGGCTTTGGAGATTAGGAAACTGGTGAGCTACATAGAATATAAAATTAATTTTCCTTAAGTGAAAAAAATGAAAACCTTCAACAAATAAGCACAAGACTTAACCCTCTCTATCAAGTTCAGAATGGAAAAACTACTCAGAAACATTATCTGATGTGAATTTGGTCAGTATCATGAAACATAAATGAACAAGCCAGCCGAGAAGCAGGCATTACGTATTACATGTCTGAGATGGAGGAGTTTATTATTATGGTTTCTTTTGTTAATTGACTAATTAAAAGAGCTGTGCAAATACAAAATGAAGAACAGAAAAAATTACTACATAAGGCAGCCTCAGCCAGAGTTTACAAATTTTAATGCTTTAGGTTAGCTGCTGAGATGCATATTGAGCACTTCAACCATAGAAGCCTCATTTTAAAATCAGTGTCCTGGTTTTGCATTGAATAGAGTTAATTTTCTCCCTACTAGCTGGCATACTGCTGTGTTTTGCCTTTAAACTGAGAAAAATGCTGATAATACACCCAATGTTTTAGTTATTGCTTACTTTGATCAAGGACTTTTCAATCTCTCATGCTTTGCCAGTGAAGAGAGGCACAAGAAGCTGGGAGGAAGAAGCGACAGGACACCTAGCCCAAGCTAGCCAAAGGGGTATTCCGTACCACAGCATGTCATGCCCAGTATATAAACAAGAGGGAGTTGGGCCAGAAGTCGCCAATTACTGCTCGGTGACAGGCTGGGTATTGGTCAGCAGATGGTGAGCAACTGTATTGTGTATCACTTGTTCTTGGGTTTTACTCCTGTTTCTCTTTTTGTTACTTCCCCTTTCAGTATAATAATAATAACTATTATTACTATAATTTTTTATTTCAACTAGTAAATGTCATTATCTCATCTATTGATTTCACTCTCAGAGGAGTGAGCAATCAGCTATGGTGTACTTATTTGCCACCTGGGGCTAAACCACATCAGTCAGGTAAGCACCCACAAAACATACAGCAGCTGCAGAAGGTGCAAGGTCAGTGTCCTGAAAACAAAGCAATTTTTATTTAAGTTCCTAAATTTGGGTCTGATGTCAAGCATCCTTGTTTGATAAAGTTGATCCTCATTTGTCTGTCAGTGAATAGTTATGGGCCACCTCTGCATCCCATAAGAGCCAGTTAATTATGTCTGTCCTCTGCCATCAGCAAGGGAGAGGCTATGTACCATAAAGGTGATTTAGGAGTAGGGAACTGCTCCCCAGACATACTTCCAGTTTCTTGCAGGAAGAGACAGTCACTCAAACTTGAGGATGGAAGGATGAGGGAGAGAAAATGGAGTCCTTCCTCTTCTTCCTCTAAGAGCAGGCTTTTGTCCCACCTTTCTACAGGATGGTGATCAAGGTCACCAATCCTGGTGTCCCTGCCTCAGTCCAGCATCAAACAGCTCCCCAGGGCATGTGCAAGGTGATATCACACAGAAGGGCCAAAGTCTGGCAACTACCTCTCATGTAGCACCACACTCACAGGTGAAACACTGAGTCACTTTGGCCTACCATGCTCCAATAAGCAAACTAGTCCAGTAGGATCTTTTGCCACATGTGCTGCTCCTGTCTTCCATATTATTATATTACAAGAAGTTTTTAATCTAAAGACCACTGAAAGTTCCTTTCAATTTTGCATTTGAGAAATACACTACTGTATTTTTGACCAGCTATATCTTCATCAGTATAGCTAAAAAAACCTACTGCCTTTGATCCCCCAAGAGAGGATCACAGCTGAAATGAGACAAAGATTATTCTAAATGGTGGCACAAACCCCAGAAGAAAACATTCCTTTCAACTAAGTGCAGCAGCTTTTAATTTCTGAATTGTGCAGTCAAGCATACACATTCTTGTCTGATGAAGAAGAATATAATTACCTAGGGGCATGTCAAAAATAACTGTTGCTTTCCCCTTACTATCCTTTCTTGGGAGAGCAGAGTTTGGCAAGCCAATCAAGAAATTAAACCTGACATTTCACAAACTGATTGTCATGTTGCTATTTATTTTTTTTCGTTTGCTTATTTAGAATGAGTACAGCTATGAGGCAAATACACCGAGAATCTGACACAGCCCTCAGCAGTATCCGAGCTAATCCTTAAGAAAATTAATTCCCTAAAACACACACCAGGAAATCTCAGGAGGTCATTGCACTGTCCTAACCTTTTACAGTGCACTAAATGCTTTAAATTCTAGTAGAAACAATTTTAGCCTCTATCTTTCATTTTAAGAAATGTCATATCCATCAGATAAAGAAATCAAAGTTCATCCTGCTTTGAAATACAGGTTAAGGCAAAGCAGCAGAGTTACTTGGGTTTTGGTGGGTTTGGGTTTGTTTTTTCTTTTCTAACGTTCACCCATTCTCAGCAGAATTTCTTTGCAATGGTTCCTTACTACAGAACAGGATGTTCACAAACTTCTCTTAAATACAATAATTAGCATTTATATTGATTAGTATATATATTGATTAGTATCTATATTATTGACACAGCTTAGTACACAGCAACAAGATAATTTTGAGTGTTTTAAATATTCACCCCAAATTATATTGCACATTCTGTTGTCTTTGCTTTTTTTACACAGAGACATGCATTAGGTGGTCAGCTCCAGAAATCTTGACTCCTCTGTTTCAGATTTAAATAAATTACTTCAGATTACGCTACTGTAACAGATGAAAATTTGGTTATGACTTGAGTGAGTTTAATTTCCAGAACAGTTCATTTTGAGAACAAATCTGCAAAAGCAAAACAGTCTTGTCCTACAAATGCCTGAAATATAAGGAAGTGTTTGCACAACTACATTTTAATCCTTGACACTAAGCCTTAGCATACATGCATTAATACTTACATTATAAAGACTATCTATCAGGAAGACAAGGGTCTGATGCAAATATGACTATTTTTTCTGTTACAAATTATATCTTCCCCAGAGATACTGAGAGACTTTCAAAGAATTGTAAAGAGCCTTTCCGCTATCTGAGATATATGCTTATTAGCAGTCACACTGGGATATATGCTAGGAAGGACTGACAGTTTCCTGGGTTTTGCTATCAGGCATTCCACTACATAGAAAAAAAAACCAACAACCCTGAGTAGTCAGAAAATTCTTCCCTGATATTCATACTGATAAAAGTTCATAGAATTAAATAGAATATCTGGAGTTGGAAGGGACCCATAAAGATCAGGGTCCAATTCCCTGTAGAGTTTAAATAGAAAGTAAATATTTTACTATTAAATGGTTCATTAAGTTAGTAACTGCATGTGACATTAGCAGACTTGCTGTATTATTCAGAAGTCACATTACTAATTTCCAAATAAAGAATTAGAAGTTATTAGGGCTTCATTGAAATAAGCGCAGAACTAGCACACCTATCAGGATTCCTGAGATCTCAAGAAACAACCCAAGTTTATTTCATTTAGAAGCAATACTACTACATTAATGACAAATAATGCTTTTAAATTGGATGTGTAACACTGTATCTTGCTTCAAATTATTACCTTGCATTAGATGTTGGTGCGGTGCAAGGTTTCTGCAAATAGCAACGCTTTATTGGAATGACATAACTGTAGGGACACCTATACATTTTTACCACTAATAACCACTTTCATTCAAATTTACAAACCCTGACCATAAAATCATAGAATGGTTTGGGTTGGAAGGGACCTCAAAGATCATCCAGTTCCAACCCCCCTGCCATGGGCAGGGACACTCTCCACTAGACCATGGTAAGTAGGAAATTTTATCCTGAAGGTACTAAATATGTGGTCCCTAGCACAAGACTGTAGAGAATCAGCCACTCATTTCTCTCCTGTAACTGAAATATTACCATGATGTCCCAATTCAGTGTAAAAATATTGAAAGAGGCATATCTTACCTTGTAAAAATTAAATCAAGTGCCTTGATTTGTACTGAAATGGAAGAAGTAGTTTGCATCACTGTTTTGTGAAACCACAAATTACACAAGATTTACATCATCTTCTTCCTGACACAATCTCAAAATTCTCCTATAAATCAAGAGTTAATATTTGCTTTGTGTTTCAAAAATCTGCTTCACAGTTATGGTTTCTAAATGTGGTAAATAATTTAATAAACTGCAAAGTCTGCATGTGGAAAGGTTCACATGAACCTTGAAAATTCTTTTGTTGCATTATTTAGTATAGTTACAAATGTCAGGTTACTGTTCAGAGTGGTACGTCTGTTTAGAATGGCATTTGCAGAATAATGTTTGCAAAAGTTCATATGAGTAGTCCCCTCAGTGCTGCTGGCAAAGACTTATCTATTTATTTATTTTAAATTCTTCAACATGGCAGGTCCCTTTAAAAGGAGATGCTTCATCTTCTGTCTATTTTCAGCTTGACATGTCCTATGGCAGGTCAAAAACATTCCAGAACTGTATAATTGTTACTCTTATTACTATTAGCTTAGTTACACACAAAAGCTCTGATCACATAGCAGGATTCTCCACTGAGCTTTATGCTATACAGTTACAATTTTAAAACAAACCCCCCTTCTACTCTAAGGTCTAAGGTCAAATTGTAAGAAATGAAGATGAAGACAGACAGTGAAATATAAAAAAACAAAGGCGGTGAGGAAGAATTTGTTTGCCAGGATATATCCAAATGCCCAGAGGAAGACTTTATTTTAATTAAAAGCACTGAGCACACGGAATACAATAAGTTAGAACAATCACTCAGGGTATTAATTTCAAAGTACCTGTCTTCTGTTTTCACTCTGAATTCTTTTTTTAGAGAAGGAAATGATTACTGCATGTCTGACCTACACCTGCTGTTTATGATCATATTAGTAAACCTGATTGATAGAAAGTGCCATCTCAACCATCAAAACTTTGCAGCTTAAGTTAAAAAGTGGCAGAACAAGAGGAGCTAGACAGTTTTAAAAATACCCAAAAGTGCTCTGTAGAGATATTCTACATATTGTTCAAAATATTAAAGCTCTTTATGAAACATATTTTGCTGAAGGGCAATTACTCAGAATATAGTAATTCATGTTTTTATGTAGCAACTGATCAGAACAAATTAAGTGAAAAAAAATTCACACCAGCCAGGCTCATACGTAGAAGGAACTCCTTATGGAATAAAGCATTGAAAATAAGATGCACCTCCAAACTTTAACACCCAACCTATTTACTTAAAGACAGACAACATGAAGGGCGTTTATGAATCTCATGTTTCCAGACTGATTATTCAGTTACCCAGCATGGGCAACACCACAAGTTTTTACAGAAGTCCTATAATATAGCTTCCTTTGCCTCCAGGAAAAAATGTTTATCCCTATACAAACTACATGTAAGTACATTTACATGAAACATTTGCATGTTTCATGTAAGTAAGAGGACAAATCCCCCAAAGTGTTCAAGGTCAGGCTGGACAGGGCTTTGAGAAACCTGGACTAGTGGAAGATGTCTCTGTCTATGGCAAGGAACTAGATGAGATTTAAGGTCGCTTCTAACCCAAAATATTCTGTGATTCTATGAATTTATTTTCGTAACTTTTTTTTTCAAAGTAATTTTGAAACTTTGCAGACAAAATATGACAACTTAAGACTTAATATGCAGCTTAATTGCTATACTATTTTAAAATATGGTTGATTTATAGAAGAAGAAAAATAAATTGTCATATACTGGTCACAGGAAACAATTTTTAATTCTAAAATCTGATTTCATTCTAAAGTAAACAAAATAGATATTATTAAGACACAATTGTCCACTACAGATATTGAAGAAAATCTGATTTCAGGCTTCAATGCCAGGTTTTATTTGCTTTATTTTTCTTAGAAGTATATTTCTTCATGACATCTTAGTAGAGGATGGTAATTTAATATATTCCACTTCTTTCACGTAATTTTTGCTGTTTCAATAAGTAACAGCTGTTGACATATAAAATTGCTGGAAGTATTTTTTTTTTTCTTTTGTCATAGCATTTTCTGTTTGGTTTTTTTTCCTTCAACAAAGCAAACTTAAACAGCCACTAAATTAAAAAACCTTCTCCTGATGGCAGCTTTTACAAAGAAAAAATTCTTCACTGTACGACTCAGAATTCATACAGAGAACACAAGACAAGAGATGTCTTAGAAAATGCCTTCTATAAAATAGTCTAGTTCTGTTTGTTCTAGTAAGTGAAATAAAAATTCATCTAAATGACAAACTAGACATTTTTAAAAAGATTAACCATCCTTAGCCTGGCTTAATCCATGACTGGAAAGCCAACCAAGTTTGAAGGTGTGATTTATCCATGTGACATAGGTTGCACTATAATACCTGAACTGTTATCTACTGAAAGCCATTGGAGAAGTAGTGAAGCTCCTAAAAGCAAAATTATTGCAAGTAGTAAATATGAAACATGCAGTTTGGCATATAAAATTAGATACGCCAAGTTCTAACCTGTCAATTTTGGATATATTCTTCAGAAACTTCAAAGTTTCAGCAAATACAGACTGACACCTGTTCTGGTCCAGAAGTCTGAGCTGGGCTTAAGCAGTTAATAAGAGCATGAAATAGCATGTGCATAACGTGAATAAAAGCCTTCATTTGAACCAAACCCTTAGTTAGTTCACAAACATCGCAGACAAATGCCTTGTTCAAATTTACAATAAATATTTACTGCTCACTCTGATCTCTGCTTCAGCAACAGAAAACACATCATGTTTATCAAGTGGTGTATTTCAAATGCACACTGGCCAGAGTTTCATCCATAACATTTTAAGGACATTATAATCTTATAGACTATGGGTGTATCACAAGGCTGTATCAAGCATCGTCAACACGGGCAGTTTCGCATAAAGCCCAAGGCAGGCCTATGATGTTCTTTGATGATGATGGTACTGCCTTCAGAAAATTCACTTCTAAGTACTTAACAGATGCATTGCACTGTGGTTTTGATAGCATTTACAAGACAACATTTCATACCAGTTACCATGCAACCTAACACTATCAGAAATTTTAATACCAGAAATCAATGAAAAAAAAAAACAGTTTCAGCTGACAAAAGTTTGCCTTCTGTTCTGACTACATCTTTTTACAAAAGACAAAACATTAAACAATCTCCTACGTCATAAAATGCACTTATTAAACCCACAGGTTTTATTTTCTTATTACAAATTATACTGGACTAAACAGGCAGACTAGATTAGTGTCAGCTAAATCTTTCACCCTTCTTCAGGTGCTTCGCTTAGATCTTTGTATAGAAGTAACATTCTGAAATCCAAGTGTTAAAGGATTCCTACCACTTCAAATATGAAAAAATCAATTAATGGCAAATAAATATAGAAAGACATTAACCGCCCTTAATCTGGGTACTATTTTTTGTTTTAGCTGAAAAAACAATAACACAGAATTGGAACTTAATTGCTTACCTTCACCTGCTAGTCCCAGTAAACGCTTCAGACTCAATATAGTAGAAGAAAAGCTTATGAATAATTCTGAACTGCTGCTGTTAGCTTTTAAATCCAGAAAATAATTTATTCTGTCTTCCAAAAGATCCAATTTCAATTGAAAATTATATGTTAAAGCAACAAAGTATCTTCTTCTATAGGTATATTGTAAAAATATTTCTTTGAATGCATCTTTGCCACCAAAACACAAAACTATGCCTTTGTTGAACTGCTGTCAGTAACAGGCATCACCTATTTCAGAGTGCCCCAAAAGCAGTTGTTTGTGGTTTTTAATGTATTTTCTTGGAACAATCTAAACATTAAACAAGAAAAAGTCAGCTCTCCATAAAAGTTATGACACTCCATGAAAGCATTTTAAAACTATGAATTTTACACTTTTTCATCCAATCTCTGGTTTCTAACAGGACACACTTGCTTACATTGTCAGCTTAAATCTTTCTTCTTCTTAAAAGGCAAACCTTTTTTTCCTCAAGATGAAAACAGTTTATTCTACCACTATTGAGTGCAACAAGAAAAACAGCAAGTTACCACAAAACTCATTAACAGACTAAAAATGCTGCAACACAGCACAAGAGCACCTTACAGGTGAAATTGATGTTTACAACATTTTCCTAGCTTCTATGCTTCCATGTTTGAGCTATTCTTCCCTAAAAATGGAGTATAAGAGAGATCTAGTCTCAGCAGAGCTCAAAAAGGCAAGGCCTGGGAAACAGAAATTTTAGTTGAATTGAGCATTTTCAAAGTAGTTTTCTATTAACTATGAAGAAAGCGGTTTGAGTTTCTCCCCCTCTACTCCCTGGTTCCACTACCCCCAGTGCTTTAGATTCTAAAGGGGAGAGAAGAGAGAAATCTTTGCTGTCCTCATTTCTCCCACCCTCTTTAATTTCATCTGTGACTTTAATTATATTTCTTCACATAAGCTTGTCTTGCTTCTATTTTATTTTTAAAGAGATAAGAGCTTGCAGTAAGGCTCCCTAAAACACTCTTTCAGCTCTATTTTTAATGCACACAGTAAAGTCAGAAGCACACATTTAAAAAAATACAGAGTAGCTGATTATTAATTCCAGTTAAACTATTACTGAGAATCACTGATCAGAATTATGCTAATTAATTTTACATAATCAGTAATTTTCTACAAGAGCAGCTTTGTGAGCACTTACAGTCTGTCAGGCTTTGCTTCATGTTAAATCCTCACCTTTTGTGCTTGCACACTTTACAGCATTGTTGAAAACTTGTCGACAAAAGAAACATTTAAACTTTCAGTATATGCGTGAGCTAAAAATGGAATTACTTCCTTTTGATATTAATTACTGCTTTGGAATTGCTAAGCAGGAGAAATGTTTATTAATCGATGTACAAAGTTCTCTTTAAGGGTAATCATTTTATCACTTTGTAGCACAATTCCAAAACACAATTCAGCACTTGACAGCCTTTGTTAAGCTTGTTTTTGATAACTGGATACAAAAGTTGCTTGTGGCCATTTGGAACTATTCTAGTTTCATGGAGCTTTTGAAAGTGATCACTCTTAAATCTGTCACTCATTCTGCTGAGCCAGCTTGACAATTTTGATGGCCCATTACAATAGTTTATATTTCATTTTTGGAAGATTTTAGCAGACATCTCAGAATTAGGCTACCTCAGAATCTCAAGTTGCAGTGGGCTCTGACTTTGATCTCAGGTCATCATTATTTAATGCAAATAACCATGGCAAGTCCTTTCAGATTAATATTAACATATTAACAAGAACTTTTGCAACACTACTTTCTTACACCCTTCTTTATTTATAACCATGGCCAGCTCAAGAGACAACTCTAAATCAGAAGTCTATTTCTCTATAATTCAATTAATAAATTATTATTAAATAAAATTGAACAGTAGTTAATGGGCATGATGTTTGTTTGAGTGAAAGCAAGCCAGTGATAGCCTTGTGGAAAATAAAGTTGTTTGCATTTTAATAGGGAGAAAGTGAAAGAGAAATGCATATTGTAAATTCTCTCAGTTCTTTTCTCCTTTGATATGGTAATAGCGATGCAACAGGGAGAAAAGCTTCATGAGGACTGAGCAAATAGGAGGAATGTTATTTGTGAACATTCTATGATGAACAAACCAAGTTCTGACTTGGTATTATTCATGTCCTTCTCTTTAACACCTTAAAAATTCCTAGGGTCAGTAGTGGCAAAAAACAAACAGTAATATTGTATTTCAGTCTTACCACAGAAGACAGACATGCATTTTTAACTTTATGAACAACAACTCAGAAATTATATCAATAGTGTAATATGACTGAAAAAGCAGCAGAAACTCTTCCATCTCCTAACCAGATGTTAAGTGGTCCAGCTTTACAGACATCTTTTAGCACCAGCAGCAACCTGTCCTGGCTTGCTAAACCAAAGAGCATTTCCTATCCTTTCCCACAGAATTCAAATACACAAGGAAATGCGAACAGTTTTCTACATGTCAAAGATAAAATACACTTTCTGAATGTATAGGCAACCTGAATGTAAAATACATTTTTAGTATCCCACACGAGAATCCACTCAAATACCCCACTGCATTTGATGGAAAAACTCTCATGCTGTACATGCTCTGTTCTGGATTCTTAACTTGTTTCTTTCCATCATAAGGTATGCTCAAATTAATATAAAATATAGAGCAATTCTAATTTAAATAATATGTGTTTATATCTGCTAACAATCTTGCCTCTAGTTTTAAACCAAATTACTTTGATTTAGACTTTGTATTTGAACTGCAAGGTAATACATTAAGAAAAAATGTAAAGACAGAAGGGAACTACTCTATTCTTTTTTGAATTTTCATTGCAAAAAAGCCTAAGCTGAACCTTTTTCCTCCTGTTTGGCGTCTTCATATAAGAGTGGAGCCCAATATAAAGGCAGAAAGTATCCAATAAATGTAGTCCATGCAACTGGTTCTCAGCCAAGGTACTTAGAACCAAAATATATTCACAAATTATTAAAATGTTTCCGAATTTTTACAAAATGCCCCAGACTCCATACATTAACATATGCTACTAAATAAAATTTCTATCAAATATGATCAGAAAAGCTGGTTTTAAGCACCCCAGAAAGGTCTTCATTATTGCTTTTTTTTTTGTTTGGGGTTTCTTGTTGGGGTGGAGGGGTGTGGTTAAATTGCTTTTAAATTTATCTTACCCTGACCTCCATGTCCATATTTAGATTGAATGCGGGAAGGCACTAAATGAAGTCAAGCACCCAGAGTTGAAACTAACACTTTTATGATCCTTTTCCTCTCCTAAACATATGAAGAGTAGAAACCTTGTTTAGAGGTATTATATATTTAGAAAGATTATAAAAAGGCACATGTCACACTGTCCTGTCCCACCTTTTCCCCATCTCAGAATAAGTGATGCTCAGAAGTTTTTACTGGGAGGAACTTCTACTTTTTCCTACTGCATGCTTTCCTCTACCTGGAGAGGCACAGGTTGAATAACGTATCTTAAAAAACTTATGCAAAGTCATGCCTGAAGTCAGTCACTCAATACAAATAGATACATTGCCCAGAGCCAGTGAAAGCAATGTGTCACTAAATAGTAATGCCACTATTTTCAGGGCAGGATTCTGCATGGCTCTACAGGTAATGCTAGCAGTAGTAAAACCAACTTCTCTTCACCAGCAAATTATAGACATATTGTTATATAGCTTTCCTTCTCTGTGGTAAATATGATGGTCGTCAGTTGTCAATGAGAATAAAGCTTTTATGGGAATAAAGCTTTCCCATAACGAGAATACAACAGCCAGTTACTCGTCTCATTTAGATATAGAGACAATTAAAGCTCAGAGAAGACAACTCAGTTTCATCTTTAGAAGCTTGTGACAGAGCCAAGAGCAGAACTTTCTTAGACTTGTGTTTGAATTATAAAACCAGATATTAACTTAGTTTTAACATTTACATATATTTAAGTTTCAGCCGTATATGGTTAAGATATCAATATGCAGTAAACACTTAGAAAACATGTAGATAATGTGGCTGTATTATTAAGGAAGTCATGTTTTGCTACAAGACACCAAAACAATGGGGCAAACCAGAAGGACTAGCAGCAAACAGATTCAGACTACCATGAAAAGAAATCTTGGCAGTATCTACTAGAATGTTAATTAAAAGGAAGAGAAAATAAAATTATTGTCCCAAAATACTTAAGCTGTATAAGAGAGAGCAAGGAGAGAGTTTGTCAGCATGCTTTTCAGATTTCTGGTGCAGGTCACAAAAATGATTTTATTTTCCCCACAAAAAAAACAGTTCAAAGAAGAGGTGACAAGGTATTTTCAGCTATGAGGGGCTGGGGCTCATGCGAGTTTGAGAAACTATGATCATGTATGCATGTGACTTTTTAATTTGGTATTCAATTCCAAAGGTTTAGTAGAGGGTTTCTTGGGTATCACTATTTTGCCCCCATTGTAGTGTGTCTGCAGCATATAACTGAAAGATGCAAGTAAGCAAAGATGTTACCAATATTTGCAACACAAGGTAAGGCAAACCATTTTACAAAGTCCTTAAAGTGCTCTGCCTACTTCACTTTTTTACCTTTAGAATTCTAATTTATAAATAAGCATCACAGAAATAAGGTGATAAGGTTTAAAAGAGAAAAAAGTTAAAAAAAATAAATAATATAATAATATAATATAAGCAAACCGAAAGACTAAAGAAAGAGTACCCAGCATAAGAATCTTTCCTGTCTGGACCTCATGCCACTGTCTTGAACTCTTTCCTATCACTAACTGAGATCCAGCAACTGGGCTTGTCCTTAAACTGTTATACCTTGGCTCCACAGTTCTTGGGTTTATCACCAACTTTTTCCTTCCAACAAGCTACCAGTGAATTTCTCAGCCAATACCTGTTTGAAATTGAACCTTATAGCTCTTGTTTGTCACTGCATCCAACCACACTCAAAAGCAGCAGAGTTCTCCACATGGAGTTGGCTATAGTTCTGTTATTCATAGCTGAGAGGCATAAATCAAAGTTATATTGTGACTGCTGTGAAAAACAGCAGTGGAGAACTAGATGTAATACAACTCTGTTCAGCCACCATCTCCTGCTTCTTTATTCCCTTTTCCTTAAGGCCGACAGAACAATCCCAGCAGAAATGCTTAAAAATTATGTCAGACTCCCAAGTCATAACATTAATTAAGCACTTACTTCTTGTCTTCTGAAAGGAGATTTTTCCTGTGTTAATTTCACCAGACATATTTCATAAATATCTCTTTATTAAAGGAAAAGAGATTCTTAGGTAAGCAAAGAGAAACCCCAGCAACCAGCTGAAACTTTCACTAAGAGCAGTAAGAAAACTCATCAAAACCCAAAATAAAACAGGAAAGTTGGAAAAACTGCCAGCTAGCTTCTCTTTCTTGTCTGGGATATTATTTTTACAGGAATTGTGCCAACGCAGGTTTCCTGAATTGTCTAATGGCTAATGCTGCGTAGTGTAATGACTAGAGGCACAAACTAGCAGCAGGTGCAGCAGTCCTGAGGGAGAGCTTCCCATTTGGCACAGCATCTCCAGGGCTCCAAGCACTGGCCTGAGACCCAGGTGATGCAGGACACTGACGTTCACCATAGTCAAGTGATTCCTGGTGAGAGTCAAGTCACCTGCTGAAAAGCGACTTACAAGAACACTCTATATTATTATTTTCTTTTAACAGGAGCTTTGGCTGGGAGATTTGACTGGCAAGTAAGGTTGTTTTCTTGGTCCGAAATACTTCTATCAAGCTTGGCAGTTGAAGCGTTGCTGGCATAAAGCTACTTTATATTTAAAAGGCTATTTATTTCCAACCTGATCTAGTGAAAAGTCCCCCTGCTCATGGCAGGGGGTTGGAACTAGATGATATTTAAGGTCTTTTCCAACCCAAACCATTCTCTACCTATCACTGTAGTGACAAGATGTTCCCTAGCTATTAATTTACTCTTTAGTCAGAATAACTAATTGAAATTGCATCCACTTAGCGGCAGTTCTAACACTTTTTAGGTGGTCGACATCCCATCACTTTATGTTCTAGTATGTACTTCTGCTCCAGGATGCTGTGGTGTGAGGCTTACTGCTTCTAAGGGTGCCAGCTATGCATAGCACAGGAGGAAATTAGAGACTTTGAAATCAAAGACTTTGCCATCATTTTTTGCCATCATTTTTTCTTCTATCCCAAACTAAAACTTGCCCCTACATCCTCTTTAAATATTAATAGTGCCATCCAATATTTCAGGATCACAGAATTAGAATTACTTGCAATGCAAGTACGAATACCTTTTCTGAAATATTTTAATTACCAATTCTTTTTCACTAATTACATAGCACCTTGAAAGTTTTAGATGAAATATATACGACAATTAAGGAAGATTCACAATAATCTTACGTGCCTATACATAATCAAAATAGAAGACATAAAAAAAGAGACGTAGAAGTCAAATGCTGAATTTTAAAATAACCTTGCTGTATTTTTTAGTACAA
The DNA here is from genome assembly GCA_039720435.1 of Amazona ochrocephala. NCBI lineage: Eukaryota > Metazoa > Chordata > Aves > Psittaciformes > Psittacidae > Amazona > Amazona ochrocephala. Next base: position 74,640,460 of record CM077879.1, read on the forward strand.
TCCATTTTTAATTTTCTGCCATTTATAACATAATAGATGTTAGTTATCAAGTCTTATTAGCATAAGAAAGAACTATAACACTGTAACAGTCAGGAAACTAAATTACTGCCTTTACATTTAAGTATTACATTGACAAATACATTGACCTTTACATCATGTTATGCTTAAAGGTTAAAAAAAATGCATTATTGTTGGGTTTATTGCCTTTTTAAACACAAAGTTTCTGCTGAAAGGTCTATTGAAGGGTAAAAGATTGATATAAATGGGGGCATAAATTATTAATATCATTGGGTAACTTACACAGCAAGTCTTCCACAAGGTCAAGACTAGATATTCCCATGGGAACAAACAGAGAATATAAGTGGAAAATAACTCTTGCCTTTGTGGGGATATACATCTGAGAATGGCATCTCAGGTAGTGCTATATTTTTATGTGTTACCTCGCGCTGACTGTTGTCATAATTCATCTCTTTTGGGTTTTGGATACAGGTTTGTATGTTTCATTTATAAAGACATATATAAATTTCTTACAGCTGTTTTTCAGAAAGTATTAAATGGCAGCTGGAAGGCCCACCAACATTGCACGACATCTGAGATAGGTAAAACATAACAATGCACAAAGTTTTAGGGTCTCTAACACAGGATTTACTGCCTAGCCCATTCTGATACTAACATAACAATGTAGCATAGTTCAGTTGGAGGGGGCCTACAAGAATCATCTAGTCAAATTGCCTAATCAATTCAGGGGCTGATGATTTTACATTATAGTTAAAACATCAGTTACAATCATTATACTACCTCGTAAGCCAAGTTTGAACTTGAAAACAATAATGATTCTCCAGCTCCCACAGCAGCCTTAGTAACTCTTCCTCAGGTAAGGAAATTATCAGGATGAATTGGCCATCGAAGGAAATAAAAAACTAAAAAAGCCTTTCATTCTTATGGCAGAAAAAATATAAATCTTATTTCTGTCTCAGTTTAAGAATTTCTCTCATTTTTGTCTCTCTATATCTATATATTCCAGAAGCCCACACAGAAGCAGGAAACAACATGGAGAGTCAAAGTTGGGGATTTTTTTTTCTCCATCTTTTACTCAGAAAGTAATGAGCTGGATATGATATAAAACCCCTTCCGTTTCAGTTCTGATTCAATTTCAACATCCCAGTGACAGTAGCACCTATACTCACAAGTACAGGGACAAATCTGCTGAAATTCCTTTTTATATGGGTTTTCAGGCAGCCATTTTCATACTGCAAGCAGTATGCTAACCTGGCTGTTTGCTGACTGATCTGTTAGGATGATGTTAAACTCACTGTGCATTTTTCACTGACTGTCTACAATGTGGCATATTGATTTTGCCTTTTCCTCGTTCACTTCTAAAACCTACACAGTCAAAACTGTTAGTTATTTGAAGCTTTCTGCTTCTCCAGCCCTGCTTCTGACAGATATCTGTGTTCTGATACCATCTGCTATCTTCATATTCCATCACTGAACCACAGGCTAGCACTTCTGCTATGACAGCTTTTGAGGTGTAAAATACGCTTCTCCTGACATCTGCCTCAGCTCATCCATCCTCCACTAAGGAAAGGGCTGAAAATATTCTTGAGATACTTTACATTTTAATTTCTTGGTAGGGTACTTCTTCACTAGAATGATGCCATCTTTCTGTGGTTTATTGTCTTTCCATTTTGAAGAGAGGTCGTATGTTTTGCACACAAGCTCACAGTGCAGTAGACAGGCAGGGAGCACCTGATATGCTAAGTTAATGCTGCTTATTCCTGTCTGCTCTCTGTAAAAACACACAGAAACATGCACGTCCCTTGCAGGCGTAAGAGGGCTAGATACTCCAACTCTTAATTACAGTGGCACACTCTAGTTAGAGAAACCATCTGCTCTCCTAAAATGAAAACACAAAGCAAGCTGATCAGATGAGTTAAGATCTACTGGACAAGGAAATGGTTACAGTGTCCTATCTGAAACTCTACCTCTGCTCACCATCAATGCTCCTAATCTTTACCTCTAAAATTTGGGTCACATTAACCTGATTTTCTCATAAAGGTATCACAAGTTAGGGCTGCAAAGCCATTTTGACAATTCGGGATCTAAGATGTAGCTCATTCTCCAGCCTCTATCAACCATGATGCAACTGTGTCTTGAAATTATTAGCTTACAAAAAAGCAATATACTTCTAATCACAGGAAGAGTGAAGGTCATGCCCCTCTCCTTTCAAATTATATCTGACCAACCAAAATTCAACGTGACCAAACACATGTGGAACATACGAGAATTAGGTGGTGAAAGTCATGAGTAATAATACCATGAGTACATAAAAAGTACAAACAAAATTGTCTTGGTTACTAAAAATAGTAAAATACAAAAAGCATCTTAGAAAAATATCATCAAAATTATAAACAAGAAACACGACTAGGAACTAGTGAACTTCCATCTTCACTAAACAAACAAACAGAATTTTTATTACTGAATGGAGGAGTGATTACTTTCCATATGTGACAAAACATAGAGAAGAGCACCCTTAAAACATTCCAATAGACAAACCCATAAATCTAAGGGGTTATTGTCACTCAGCTCAAGAGTTACTATTATGATGTCTTATAGGTTTCTCATAGGTCTTCAAACACATTTAATCCATACACAGACATGACAGTACACATTTGCATCTTGACAGAGACAGTCATTACCAATAACATAGTTTGCAAGAAGTTTTATATTAATAAGCATATTTATTTCCATCCTTATCTTCATTGTTCCAGCTTCTCTCTCACCACTCTGAGTCTTCCATTGCTCATTTTTCCTATCCACACCTTTCAGCAATAAATTTGCACATATTTTAAAGAAAAAACCTTTTTCTCCTATGTTTCACATTTGTACTTTTTATTAGTTCTTGTCAAATGTATTTCTAAAGCTTGTACCTGCTTGATACACTCTACGTGTATTGTCATTCTATCCAACTAAGAACCTACTCTGCATCAAGTAAAATACATCAAGTTTATGTCTTTTATACAGTAGATCCAGGGCTCTCATAACAGTATTTGCACATAGTCTGCCTACAATAATTCCCAGCTGATATAGATGTATGTATCTAACTAAACTACTTCCTAATTTATCTGCAGCCAAAAATCCCTCCATCAGGATTCATTCTAAAACAGATCTATATTACAAGTACTTAGCAGGCTTTCTCCTTTCAGTCTACCACAAAAATCCTCACTTGCTTCTAAGAGAGGAGGCCTCCTCCATGAATGATCATAACAAATAAATCTATCAGTGCAGGAGCTCAGATTTCTGTCAGCATCCTATAAAACGACCAGAGAGAGATACGTGGGTCTGCTGCCTTATTTATCTGAAGATTCTTTCACAACGTTCCACATAGTACTTTGTGATGTAACTAAGAAATTTTTTCTCATATTTCTAAATGAGTGGACAGACACTTATGAAGTAACTATTAGTTGTCTTGCAAGAAATGTTATCTCAATTTTTTTCTTCTGATTTCTTATTAGAAATCTGTTTGTACTAATATTCTCCTCTAACTTTATACGTTTTATTCACTACTTTATTTATTCACTTGTTTACATAAATGCTTATGTCATTTTTTATTTACAAAGAAGTTCTCAGTTACATATATAATCCCTTGAAAGGCACCTGTTTCCTCACATACAATAACTTTTCAGATAAACATTACAGTTTTGTCTCTTCATCATTTTGCCAAGTGATAGTTTTCTCTCTAACTTTATCTAAAATTTCATATTAAAAAAAAAAAAAGAAAAAAAGAAAAAAGAAAAAAAGCATCCCATGGACCAGGCTCCAAAGTGACACTCAGTTCTCCCCCACTCTCTTCATATCCCATCCCTTTCCCACACACTTTCCTCCTCCTCGTCTCGCTTTCTGTCTACTCCTTTCTGTTTGCTTCAGAATGTGTCCTTCCTGCCACCGCCTTCATCATCATCATGAGAAAGTAAACATTATCTTCCTCTCATAATTCTCTTCTTCAATATTTTTCCTTGCATATTACTGTTCAGAGTAGCACAAGTTTTAAATAACTTTAATATAAGAAATTTTTCCTATTTCCCCTTCCCCTTGTTTTTTGGCTTTTGAGCTTAACAGTTTAGCAATCTGTGCTTTGGCCTCTCCTCACTTTCTGTGCAGAAGGAAAACTGAATTTTTATACTATTACACAAGATTCAATTGCTCAAGGATTTAATCCTTTCTTTTCTATTCTTTATGATGAACTGCTGTTCATGATGGGTTAAAGAGGAACAAAAAAATATACTGTTTTATGTTTTCTGTTTCAAGACAGACTGTAATCTTCTTCAAGTCTTTATTCCTCAGTGCAGCTTGTGACAGGCCTTGAAAGATCAGCACCGTATGTTCTCCTAGAGCAAGATCAGAAAGCTCTTCTAGGTTAACTTTTCTTTTTTTAAGACTCTTCTTTCCACTCAAACTGGTGCAGTCTTAAAATTGTATTACCATGTTTACTTGAACTGAGAATAAGCGGTAAGGATGAAGAACCCTATGCCCTCCTCTAATCATGAGCCCTGCAATTATTTCCTCTTGTACAAAGGCATGAATCTCACTTTAATACTTAGCACAAACTCCTCCTGAAAAAATACTCAAATCTGTATTTTTTTTCTTTCACAATTTTATACAGCATTCTCAAAATCTTTTTCTTTGCAGTCATATTGACTTATTTTGTAAAGCTACTGTGTTCATGTATCATTAGTCATATGTATCTTACAGATAAGTCCTTGATTTTAGCCTCCAATTTTGAACATCTTATTCGTTCTGTCAAGCTTCACCTGCTACAAACTTTAGAGATTTGACAAAAATGGACCCCTCAAAATCCTATCCAGCAGCAGGTACTGTTCTCTGCCCTCTCAGCATACGCTGCTCTTTCCTGTGTCCACTGGTTCCATAAATAAGGAAATGCCTTTTGGAATTTCAGTGTAAAAAAAGATTTAAAAAAAGATACCTATAGATATAAATGCTGTGGTTTAAGCCTCTCAGCCATGCAGTTTGCTCACTCACTCCCCCTCTTTCTTTCCCCTGCTCCCGGAGGGATGGGAAGGAAAACTGAAAGAATGCAACTCCCACAGGTTGAGATAAGAACAGTCCAGTAACTAAGGTATAACGCAAAACCACTACTACTACCATCAGTAATAATAATGACCAGGGAAATACAAGGAAAGAGAATACAACCGCTCACCACCCGATACCAAGCCCGACCCAGTAGCAAACCCCAACCTTCCACATCTCTGCCCTCCGTTTTTACATCCTGGGCATGACGTGCTGTGGTATGGAATAATTCTTTGGTCAGTTTGGGTCAGGTGTCCTGTCTCTGCTTCCTCCCAGCTTCCCCTCCTCCCTGGCAGAGCATGAGACTCAGAAAGCCCTTGGTCAGACCAAAACATTCTAAGCCATAACTGAAAACATCGGTGTTATCAGCGCTGTTCCCAGGCTGAAAGACAAAAACACAGCGCTGCACCAGCTACTAAGAAGGGAAAAATGAGTGCTACTGCTGAACCCAGGACAATAAAAAATTATATCTTTAAAATAAATATTACATATAACATATAATATTGCATATATATTATATATAATATGTATTATATAGTATTATATATTCTATGCAATGCAATATAGATATTTTATATATATGAAAGATATAGTATATGTTATATAAATTATATATATATATAAAATGACATTTATATTTCCTCTACTCCATTCCTCTCCATCTTGGAACACTGAGAGTAGGTGACCACACGCTGTGACAATCCCCCCTGGCTAGCCTGGATCTGTGCAGCTTTAAAAGTAAACTAGGATTTATTAGAACAGGTGCTCAGTGACAATAGTATAAAGATGGGAGAACTGAACTTAGGGTCAGCATAAAGGCTTCTTATTCCATCTGTCATTTTGCATGTACTATGCTTTGAGAAACTTCATTAACACTACTTCCTCCATATTAATAAGAGTGACACACTATGCATTACATACGTAAGGACATATTCATGCTAGCAGCTGTAATTCAATTGGAGTCCAAAGTACCAAACGTGCAACATACATAGCTCTGCACTCAAAGTGGCTATGCACAAATAGCGAAGATTCTCCACGCTTCTCAATACAAGGCTGCCTCTCAAACTCTTCCCTTGATTTGACTAACTGCTCTTCTTGAACATAAGTTTATCCATACTTCAACATACTTCACAGATGGTACTATGGAATAGTCCAGTGATAGAGCCTCTCCAGGAATAAAACATTGCCAGTTTTACCAAGCTTATGAAAAAACAATTTTCATAACAGCAAATTAAAATCTGTAATTTTCATCTGCTGTAAATCTAACCCTGTATTAAATTTAGCACAGTATTTTATTTGCACTGCTAGCAGACCTGAAACCATTAGGAATAATACCTTTTTTCAGCAAAGGCTAGAAGAGAATCACAGACTCTTCACTTTCAGTTAGAGAGATCTGTAAAATCATACTTTCACTACTGCCTTAACTGACAGATGTTCTTTCCTGAATGCCCCCTGGGATAAAAAGCACCCAGTTCTTGCAGGGAGTGTTGTACTGGTACACATGACCATTTGGCAAACCACAGGTGGATGTCAAACCTGTGAAGATGTACATAATGTCAAACTTCTGCAGCTACATTCAGCTCCCCTTTGACACCACCAGGCTTTGCACAGGTCCATTTTGTGCATACATCACTGAAAGATCAATGTGTATTCAAGTGAGTATAGATACACCTATCTCATGCAAGGGAGACTAGCACAGAAACACTGGATCTGGCAGAAACCTGTGTAGGGGTTGTGTGGTCTTTGAAACCTCCACAGAGCCCAGGTTGGTGCTCAAGCTGCTGGCTCAGGTTCAGAAGAATGGTAGGTAGTCTGCGCTGTTGAGGGCTCCCATTCCTTCTTGTTTTGTAAAACTCAGTAACTGCCTTATATCCTTTTCCCTCAGTTCCTTATTTTCCTTCAGGGAAGTCTTGGCTAATACAAAGAGTTTTGTCCATTTTGTCTCAAAGAAAAGACTGCAGCCTTTTAAACATGAGAGCAGCATAACCATTCCTCAGCCAAGGCACCTTAAAAACTCTCATGAATGGCAGTCTTGGAGAACCAAAGGAAGAACATGTGCTTCTCATTCCCAGCTGTAAGTCCAACACAAATGTGATGCTTGGCAAGATGACATCTTAAATTCCATAAGATTATAATTCACTTTGTCCTTACAATGTGTCCAGGTTCCCCAAGTGTCCCAAACTCCGTATTTACAGGTACCACATTTGCAGGCTCTGCAGTAGAGCAGTGTATTTGTAGCTTTAAACCAGACAGCACTGTAATGACATTTAGTGTCACAAAATGAAAATTAATCACTCACCACTGGCTATGGATTAATTTATTTGGCCATTTATTTGGCCACGGGCAACATTTCCTAGAAATTGTAGATAGTAAGCAAGTCAGAAATCATGCAAATCATGATCCTAGCTAATTAAATTCTGCATCTAATGGGCTAAAATTTATTGACAGCTCACTAAAAATGACTTACAAAATGCAGTAACTGCATTTGTTGAAAGTAATAAAGTGCTGTTGGTTGGGTTGGGTTTTTTTGGGTGTCAGGTTTGGAGCGTTTTTGCAAACATTTAGAAGGTTGTAAAATTGCCCTGGGCCACCCTGTTAACATACAACAGCTGATTACTATTCTCTAACAGAGAAGACATTCCTACTTATCAGAAAATAATTTACTCTGGCTATTGTTTCCGATTTTTATTCCTGCGTAAGAAATTGGACACTTACTAAATATTGAAACCTAGGAAGGCAACAGAGAGATGTTGGAGAGATACATGTGCCAATTTATTTTCTATTAACTTTCAACAGACATTTCAGTATTTCCATCCTGTAATTTGGAATTAATTAATGCAAACATCTTTGTTATTGAGCTAACTAATAGTCCTCACAGTGGGACTCCTCAGACCTGCAATGAGATTTACCATATGGTTGGTAGATCATATTTCACCTTTATTTGCAATGAACACTAACTTCTGACCAACCCAGCCTTTGAATTGTTCAAGTGTTAAGCCTGAGAACTGAAACCAGAGAAAAAGAGATATTCTGGCAACAAAAAAAGAACATAAAGGAGGCATGTTAATGAAATTAAAGGAGGAAGGCTGCACTGTTCCATGGTAAAGGATAACAATATGAATGTAGATCAAATAGCATATTAAAATAAATAAAAAGAGGGTTAAATTAAAAAAAAATGTACAGCTGACTCAACAGATCAACCTGTTATTGACAGTTATACTGGGACAAAAGAATTGATACCTTATCGCACACACAAAAAGGCTTTACTAAAATAGATAGAATGCTAAATGCAGGAACTGGAGATAACCAGACATAGAATCATAGACTCATAGAATAGTTAGGGTTGGAAAGGACTTAAGATCATCTAGTTCCAACCCCCCTTCCAAGGGCAGGGACACCTCACACTAAACCATGTCACTCAAGGCTCTGTACAACCTGGCCTTGAACACCACCAAGGATGGAGCATTCACAACTTCCCTGGGCAACCAATTCCAGTGCCTCACCACCCTTACAGTAAAGAACTTCTTCCTTATATAACAATGGAGAATAAATGAGGGGGAAAAGCAGGTGGAAATTCAGAAGGAATTAGAAGATGTCCTTGAGGTCAATTAACAGTGAGTAAAGTAAAAGGAGACATGTTATTAGCATCTTAAAAACCTGAATGTGCACAAGTCCATGGGACCTGATGAAATCCATTCGCGGGTCCTGAAGGAGCTGGCAAATGAAGTTGCTAAGCCACTGTCCATCATATTTGAAAAATCATGGCAGTCAGGTGAAGTTCCTGACAAATGGAAAAAGGGAAATATAACCCCCATTTACAAGAAGGGGAAAATGGATGAGCGGGGGAACTACAGACCAGTCAGTCTCACCTCTGTGCCTGGCAAAATCTTGGAGCGGATTCTCCTGGAAGGCATGCTGAGGCACATGAAAACCAACAAGGTGGTTGGTGACAGCCAGCATGGCTTCACTAAGGGGAAATTCTGCCTGACCAAGCTGGTGGCCTTCTATGATGGGGCTATGGAACTGATGGACAGGGGCAGAGCAGTTGATGTCATCTACCTGGACTTGTGCACAGCGCTCGACACTGTCTCATGTGACATCCTTGTCTCTGAATTGGAAAGATATCAATTTGATAGGTGGACCACTTGGTGAATAAAGAACTGGCTGGATGGCCACACACAAAGAGTTGTGGTCAATGGCTCAATGTCCAGCTGGAGACCAATAACGAGTGGTGTCCCTCAGGGATCGGTGTTGGGACCCGGTTGGATTGGTCTTGTTCAACATTGTCGGTGACATGGACAGTGGGATTGAATGCGCCCTCAGCAAGTTTGCCGATGACACCAAGCTGTGAGGTTCAGTTGATATGTTGGAGGGAAGGAATGCCATCAAGAGGGACCTTGACATGCTTGTGAGGTGGGCTGATGCCAACCTGATGAAGTTTAACCATGCCAAGTGCAAGGTCCTACACGTGCGTCGGAGTAATGCCAGACACAGCTCCAGGTTGGGCAGAGAAGAGATTCAGAGCAGCCCTGCAGAGAAGGACTTGGGGGTGTTGGTCGATGAGAAAATGAACATGAGCCGGCAGTGTGCTCGCAGCCCAGAAAGCCAAGCATATCCTGGGCTGCATCAAAAGGAGCATGACCAGCAGGTCAAGGGAGGTGCTCCTGCCCCTCTACTCTGCTCTCATGAGACCTCACTTGGAGTATTGTGTGCAGTTCTGGTGTCCTCAATATAAAAAGGACATGGAACTGTTGGAAAAAGTCCAGAGGAGGGCCATGAGGATGATCAGGGGACTGGAGCACCTCCCGTATGAAGATAGGCTGAGAAAGTTGGGGCTGTTCAGCCTGGAGAAGAGAAGGCTGTGTGGAAACCTCAGAGCAGCCTTCCAGTGTCTGAAGGGGCCTGTAAGGATGCTGGGGAGGGACTCTTCATTAGGGACTGTAGTGAGAGGACAAGGGGTAATGGGTTCAAACTTAAACACGGGAAGTCTGATTTGATATAAGGAAGAAGTACTTTAAGGGTGGTGAGGCCCTGGAATGGGTTGCCCAAGGAAATTGTGAATGCTACAATCCTGGCAGTGCACAAGACCAGGTTGGACATAGCATTGGGTAACATGGTTTAGTGGGAGGTGTCCCTGGCCACGGCAGGGGGGTTGGAACTGGATGATCTTAAGGTCCTTTTGAACCCTATCTATTCTATGATTCTAATTTATTGAAAATATTTGTCTTCATTAGCCCAAACTGAAGGTGCAGACTTAACACATTAAGTGTGTGTGATACCACACACTTTTCTGGTCTGCCTCCTAAATGTTGAGCTCCAAACTTCTTTATTTTATCATTCTTACCTGCACTCATAGCTACTTCTCTACTAAAATTACTTCTTTAATTCAAGATGTCCTGCAATGACATCTTATATTAGTATGTCTTAAGTCCTGAAAGCAGAAACACTTAATGCCACCCTAAAGCTCTTCCGTAAGAGCCCAACCCAGAGCTGTGCAGCAGGAATCTCCCTGCCAGGACACACATAACCAGCCACTATCACTTACAAGAGTAAGGACTTACAAAACACCAAAAAAACCATCAGTATGATAAAGTATTTATGAAGCCTAAAAGAACGAGTCTATATTCTGCTGTAGCATGTATTTATAGTGTAGAGCTACATAGTTCACTTCAGGTCCCTGGGGACATTTTTCTTTTTATTTTCTTATTTCAGTGAACAGCAGCAGAAAATGCAAGTCATTTGACAAAAAGCTTCCACATGATTCCTTTAAATCTGTCATATTGTTCTTTCAACAAAAACAGATGAGAATGCTGAAGATACCTACGGGTTAAGCAACCTAACTATTCCCTTCAGACCCACAATACGTTGAAAATCAGTTAAAGTATCTCAGACATGCAAGCTTGGCCTTTAATCATTGTTGATCAAATCAGGTAAACTGAAGTCAAGCACCTTTCTTGAACCCCTTTTTTTCTTGTAAAAGCCATATGTAACAACGTTTATAAATTAGGGAAGCTGCTTAACAAACTCAGTTTTCTAGGAAATCCTTTCCACTTTGGATGAATGCACTGATCTATGCCCTGTTTCAGAGTGCGGAGTACAGCCTGGGGATGTGCAAAAGTTTTGGATGGTTTTCTAAATACCTTATCCAAGCAAAGTTTCCCTTCTGTCTCTCCTTCAGAAGAAAAAGCAGAGGGGAATAAGAGAGATGAAGAGACTACAAAGTCTTTCTTGTATTCCCAATGAAACCATCATATACACAAAACTTAGGTATTAAGCAGGAGTGTTAACATACACTGAGCTGTAAATAATAGAAATGTGACTAAAAGAGTGCTGGAGAAATAAGTCAATTAACTGTAAAATAAATTTGCTTTACTTCTTTTTATAATAAGTTATCCCATAATCTTTCATTCATATGTAACAAATTTTCAGCCCAGCCTATAACTCCTACATGGGTATATGCTACATACAGAATCAGAATCACAAGCTATTCTATATCGGAAAATACTTCATGCAAGCCAAAATTTCAAAAGTATGCACACATTGAAAATTCAGCCATGTACTGCTTGGATTAGAGAAGTAGCAACATATATTATCAAATATCGTATGTAAAAATCCTTTATTTTCCCTTGCAGATACTGGGTAGGATGCAACTGTCCCACATGTTCTTCCCTCCTGATGCAGCAGCATGATAAGGCATTTGGCCAGCCACAAGAAGAGGAGAGCAGTGGCTCAGTGCAGGGGGCAAATAGCTATCAAATCTGATAGACATTATGTCATGCAGGTGGTAATAGCAGAAGCAGATGAACTCAGCATGATTAGGTTTGTTTACTAATGTGAATTGTTTGCTATTTTTTTGCAAATTGTTCACTGTTTATAGGCTGGAAATATCCATATGCACCACCAGAAGACAGAATAAAGGATCAGGGAATAAATACATACATACACAGATACACTCTATAAACGTGACTATTTCTAAATAGAAAATTATTTTCATCCAAACTTTGGACCCCAGAAGAATTACACAGCTCTGGCTCATTTTCAGCTTCCTCAGATCCTCAAGCAAAAGGGAGTCCTAAATTCAAGGGGGAACAAGTAGAAATTAGAGAACCTAGTTTATTTGCTGATACCATAATTGCAGATATAAGCCATACATGGCCAAAAGGATAAGCCAAATTCTTCATCATCCAAAATTCTCAGCGTGGAGAGAAATCAGAAGAAAGAAATCAGATTAACTTCTCAAATTCTTAAAAGACATGAATTTTTTCCTTTGACCTATTTCACTCCAGAAAAGGCCTGGTGCTTTGTACAACCCCTTAGGCAAGATCTTGCCTTTTCTCTTTTCAAAATTTAAAATAAAGCATCCTTCTCTCATTAGTCATCACTATAAATGTATTATATTGTGCATTACCAAGATAATCAGTATGAACAGAAAACACTCTTTAACGAAGCACATGCTAATCCATGATTCTCAGAAGCATACATAAAGGTTGGAAATTTTAAAGGACACTGAACTATTAAGGTGCTCCAATCTCACTGAATTAAATGGGAGTTTGAGCCCCAATTTCTCTAGATTGCTTTGAAAAGTCAATGTTGAACAATTGCCAGTGACAGACAACCTATTTTAAAAACAATCCGGCTGTCCAGAAGTATTTTACAAACAGAAAGGAATTAAATTTAGACAGGTTCATCTCAAATAATTCCACAACCTTCGCTCAACTCTGCACACCCCATAAATGAAAGACAAGATCAGACATTTCAGGTGCCTTATCACATGGTATACATCTCTATGACAAATCAAAGATCAGTTTTTCTAAGCCCTTGTATCTTTGCTCTACAGCCTAGTCCCCTAGGTTACAGAAACTTCTGTCAATGAGTTTTCATTATTTGCATATTTAGCGAGGTACAAGCTACCCCAGCCATTACAGCTGCTAAAAACCTATAAAAAACACAAACCTGCCAAAACCTAAATTTTGTGTTTGCAAATTATTAAAAAAAAAGAAAAAAGAAAAAAAAAAGAAGCAATACTCAGAGAAGATAGATTAATTTGGTTCTTTAATTCCTGAACATCGTCTCTGAATTGAGGTTGCTCAAAATAAATCAGAGTGCTTCACAGTAATTTCCAGCCCCCAAAGAAACAGAAATTCTTAGTGGAGCTTTGAATTCACTTCTCATGCAAATCTACTTAATTTTACTATCAAAATATAAAAAATTAAAGACATTAACACCATCTGATTTAAATAATAATCTGGCATATATGGTTGCTTTTTTAGATTTCATCTGGAAACTATTTCATACAATATGCAAAACAGATTAAAATGATGAAACATGTCACTGAAAGATATGAGCAAACACCTACAATGCCAGAAGTTTCCATCATACTGCTGGCAAAGATAAAAGATGGTTAAATTTGTTATTTAGGAAAATAAACAGTAGGAAGCTTCCCTGCAAGAATCCTACACATTTATGCTGCAAAATTGTTGGGCAACAGCAGCAGAGGAATAAGTAGAGCTTTGAAGCATTCCTGGACTATGGCAGGAACTTCATTCTCAGCTTTTGTCTACTATTTATACCTGTGTTAGGAGAGTCTAAAACCCTATCAATATATTTCAGTGGCATTTAAAAGTCCCCTTCATGCAGATGTGACTTCCGCACAGCAGAAAGGCCAGATGTTGTTGAAGAAGGATTTAAAACTTCTAATTATTATTCTACAGCAATCTTAATAAAATTAGATACCTCATGTTACTCAAAATTAAAACCAGTTTCTATCCATTATCATCTGAAAAATTACACTGAAAATACATAAGAGGTATGAGGAAACTTTTTGTCTAAGCAGGTACAACAGTCACCATTTCTGGTTTATAATTACTAGCTTTCATGCTTCCATCTTCTATCCCTGTTGAGAAAAGGGATTGACATTATGTACTTCTCGGCAGACATTCCCTGCTGCAAGGAGTTCCTGCTGAATAGCAACAGCTAGAACTGATTTTATAGATACAGGAGATCCCTGGCAGAGTATTGCACCTCAACCTCAACAACCTGTGCTTTCTGATCATAGAGGCTCTCCAGAAAGCTTAAGGCAGGCTGTTGATCCATGAACATGTACCTGTCGTCTAGAAGTAACTACCTAGCTAACAGTAATACACAAAAGGTTGGTACAATCCTTATACTTTTATTTAATGGGTTATTGCAGATTTTTCCATCAGTATTTGGCACATTAATTCACATCTCTGCCATTCCATTTTCTTCTACCTTGCCTCTCACACTTAAACTTTTAGCAGTCGGGACAGACACCAAGTCTTCATCAGAAACGCCCAAGTAGTTGTTTTCTGCAGACTAATCAGCCCCCCCCCCCAAATTCCAAATAGTTTTCACATTACTAAAAGCTGTAGCAACTATGTTGCAATTCAGCACAGGCAAACAGCTCCGGTAAAACAAGCTCCAGTGGAACAAGAACATTTTAGGAACTTGGTCGACTGATGAACACAATATCCCCAGGTGGAAAGACCTCCACAACAGCACATCAGAAAAACAAACAAACAAACAAACAAACAAAACCCACTACACATACAAAACCCCAAAACAAACAAAAAAAAAGCCAAAGAATTTATTGCAGTGATAACCTTTTTTGTCCCTTGCATCTCGCACAAACAGGTTTGCAAAGAATAAAAGAAGGTAAAGGTCAGTGAATAAAAACTTCTGTCGGGTTCTACATTCTACTGAAAACTTTTGAAATCAGTCTCATCATTCACTGTGCTTTCTCCAACTTCAATGTCCTAACAGAGTTGTCTTCAAATCGCCTTTTAGTACATTCATCTGACCAATAAGAGAGATAAGTATATTTACCCGGAACTCAAATATTCCAAGTAATATCAAATTATTATCAGTTCTACCCATGCAAGTAAAATCATCTTCCCTAGATCCCTTCAAATAAAGTTTCAGACCATTGATTCGGGTCCTTTTTAGATTTTGAGCTGCCCACTTCTATACTAGCTCAATAAGAACAGCTGAAGAAAGAGAACCATTTCTATGTCACTTCATGAATTATGAAATGAAAAAGATACCCAAGCACCACTAAAATCTAGTTTGCCCTCTGTAAAACAAAATTATAACTAGCAGCACAAAGCAAGAATTCACAGTTACTCCAAAGTTACAGGATGCAGGAAAAAGCAATTCACAGATTTCTGAGAAACCCCCAAATCCTTCCCACATGCCATTCTGCTCAACGAATTTGAGCAGCTGTACTTTGAGATCACTGTCAGTCTGGAGGTAAAGCAGTATCAACTTCATACAAAAACATGCCTTCCAGACCTGGTTTTCAGATTCTTATCTTTGCATTTTTGTGTGCTGCTAAAGCTACTAAGTGCATCTTTCCATCCTCATTTCCTAAATGCAGAACCTTCCCCACTCAGAATGAAATCCCGAAGTGGTCAGCGCCATGAAGTTGCCAGGATCTCCTTTTTTCCTTCTTCCTCCTAGGAAAATAAGGAGTGTGGTTCAGACTTTGAAAGGATGCGAAGAGCTGTTTGCATCTGCATAACCAATGTATAGCTATTTGTTGTTCGAGATTAGAGAACAAAAAGTACTTTTTTCAACTTCAGCCAATAATTCTCTGGAGAGAAGAGACAGCTTTCTAAAGAATAAATTAAGCATTCAATTAAACTCTGCAACAGGTAAGCGCTGTTCTTATCCTTTTGGAGAAACATGTTCAATGCTATTATTACAGTCCCCTGTAAATAACTCCAGTAAGTCACATCAAACTGAGAAATTCTCAGCTCCAGCAAAATAAATAACAATATAAATAACACAAATTTAAGTAGTGAGAAAGACTAAGTACTTCAGTTATTTTGCAAAATATTAAAAGATGGAGAAAGTTGGCACGATACAGTGACCATGCTCCGCCATTCCAGGGCTAGGCCAGTGGACACCTCCATTTCAGTAAAGATCCATAGGTGCATCAGGGCTTCCCATCCCATTCCTGATTCTCTGCTTCCCAGAATTAGATGCAGCATGTATAGGAATACTGAGGCATTTCTAAACACAAAATAATGCTATAGAAAAATAGCATTAAAGAATTGATTTTTCTACATTGACGGAACACCTAATTTGGATTAAATGACTATGGTTATGAAATAGCTTCAGAATTTTTTGCTTTTAGTATTATAACTCATCAACTACAATTTAGCTTGCAGGAATTTAAGCAAAGAAGTTAATTAACAATAATTCAAGCTGCCAAACGCTGCTATAGATTCAGTAACTATTCTATATACCTGAGCATGACCTAAATAAATAAAAAGATACTGCTTCCAGACCACAAAGCTTATTACCAAAATTAATTGAGCAAATATTGACTTAGATATTTTAATCATCTAGAATAATTAAAGGCAACAGTAGCCTCTGAAGATACAAATATTCCTTTTATTTTCTATTCAAACACTGACCACAGTGATTTAATTAAGCAGCACACAGATCTCTAGTCTCAATGCATTTTAAGTAAATATTATGCTGGAGAGTATCTACGATGTTGAAAGAAGTTCCCCAAGCTAGACAAGGTAAAACAAAAAAGGAGGAAGCCAAAGCAGTGAACCAAATCTTAACGTATTTACCTTTTTCAGTAAAACTGTATTTGGACAACCTAGTAAAGTTGGAAATAAAAACAAACTCAGCAAAATCTGTGCCTGAGCATAATTCATTAAAAAGAATTTAATTTATTAGTGGAAAACAAAATTATATCACAGCACCATAAATAAACTCAACTCTCAAGCAACAACAACTGTTCAATTTCCATTTAACAACTACTTTTTAATCACTGTGTATTTCAGACTATCTTTCTTTGCTTCCAAACCTAAAGATCTCATGGCCGTTAACACTGTTAAGTATCTTCCTGGGTCCAGGCCCTCTGGATCTGTAATACCCTAATAAGCTCTTATGATGTGCTTTCATGCAAGCAAATCATTATTACAGTCGTGATCCTTTTTCACACTAAGACCCCTTTCACTGTTAAAACAAAGAGTTGCAATAAAGAATGGCTGCAAGAGTAAACAATCAATAATTCATAGGAAGTCGCTCTGAATGAAAGCAAATATCATTTCAGAATAACAAGCAAGTAACAGAGAAGAAAGCATAGCCACTTGGGTAGGATTTTTAGAGTGAGTAAGCACTACTGTGTAAGCATTACAAGATTGTACCCACATTTATTATCAGCCTAAATTTAACAGGGCAGATATAATGAAAAGAAAAAAAAAAACAACAACAAAAAAAATTTTTAACGAAGAAAATTTTAAAAATTATGTGTGTGTATTTATATAATGTACACCTAATACATGTTGACACTTATTTCTCTGGATAGAGCCCCTGCTTACTTGACCTACCGGTGTGCTATGACCAACCTAACAAGAGTTCATTGCTGAAACAGGATCTCAAACCACAATCACAGCATTATTTTCCATGTTGCAGCTACCAGCATCTCTGAAATGTGTAAAAACCTGTAAAACAAAGCTGTGAGGTAGCAGGTGAGAATGGCTTCCAGCTTAGCACAGCTCTTGAAGTACTGCTACCAGATTTGCCAATGGGACACTGGTAATTGTTTGATCCTGCAGGAACCTCTCCAAGTTGTTCTCTGCTGGAAATCACTCACATCCAGTACCAGGATGGGAAATGCTGCTAATTGGCTCTGTCTAGTCAAAGAATCTGAGCTGGAGTTTGCAGCCAAAGTAACTGGCAACAAGAATATTGTTAGCTTCAACATTTCCTAAGGTCTCCATCAGGAAACATTAAAGAGGAATGTCTATCAGTATGTCTCCAGGGTTATCGGAGCACGTGTTTTACTTCTGTAGTCAGTGAAAAAGATGTCATGCCAATTTTTCACAATTCATTTGGCATTACCAGAGTTTCCTGTGATTTCTTCCAATATAAATCCATTGCTTAGACCCTTTTTCTGCAAATAAAAAGCTAGAGAACAAGCCATTACATCTCTTGCCTAACTGTTTTCCCCTTCAGTGACTAAAGATCCATGGCCTTGACTGGTGCACGGGAAACAAGAAAGGAGATAGTAGCAAGATGGGCTTCAGTCTCTTCTCCCAAATAATGAACAACAGGACAAGAAATGGCCTCTAATTGTGCCAGGAACATTTGGGTTGGGTATAAGGAAAAATTTCTTCACAAAATGGCTTGTCAAGCATTGGAATAGGCTAGCCAAGGAAGTAGCTAAGCCACCATTCCTAGAGGTATTTAAAAGACATAAATGTGGTGTTTAGCGACATTGTTTAGTGATGGACTTGGCAGTGCTGGGTTAATGGTTGGATTCAATGATCCTAAATGTCTTTTCCAACCTAACCAACTCTATGAGTCTACGAAACTTGTTCTTGTACTTCTGCACAAACCTATGTGTCTGCATGGGTGTCTGTAGCACTTCCAGCCTGAGCCAGACAGACCTAATCTGGAAGCCGTAACCCTACAAATTTCAGGGCTTCTCTGCAGAGCTAGTTGAGAACCCCCTTTGATAATAGAGCTGCTTAATTTCTGGAACTGCTTGTTGTTTTGTTTTTTTTTTTTTACTTTGAGGAAATGCGCATCTGTACAAACCTACTCACATAACTGTCTTAGAGTGGAGAAAAGAGTGACAAAATGAGAAGAATATGATGAGGAAGGAAGAGCTTTCTTGAGATACATGTTCTTAGGAAGAACTGCTGAGGCAGAATATAAGGTATGAATAATTTTAAGCTACCCTTGCCTCCCAGGAGGCTGGTTTTACGCGACTATGTCTGTGGTACAAAGGTGTGACTGCTGCAGTTGAAGTGCTGCATTTAATATAGTTACTGCAGGCACCAAAAGCTCTGAAAGCAAGTCACCTTGGACTTCAGTGTAGACCAGTGTGGGGACAAGAGAGCTGTACAGCCATGCAGGACCCCAGAACTGCTGCTTCTCTGGCAGACCTGAGCTACTGCAGGTATGTCAAGCCAGACTGGGAAATAAAGTGCAAACAGTCAAAGGTCAAAGCAGAATTGTGTGGTTTGTCTTAAATTATACCCAACCACAAAAGCCATCTGACCTCAGCCACGCACATTCCCAGCACCCTATCCCACTCTCCTGGCAAATTCTCTGTGCCTGGTCAACTACAACCACTTGCCATCACCAAAAGCCATAAAATTCCTTGATAGCAGCAAGAACCTGGATGCAGAAGCTGCATTTAAGATGTCAAGATGAAGGTAATTTCAGTGGGAGTCTACTGAAATCATGAGTTTAATCACAACCATTAAGCCAGTAAAATTACATGTCAGTAGGTGTGATAATTGTCAGATGGAGGGATAAAAAAAAAAAAAAAAAGGAAAGAGCAAGCATAGATAAAAATTACAGCTTGGGTGTTCTGCTAGAATGATAAAAACGTGGGATAGAAATGAGAAATGAGCTCCAAAGATGACCTAGGTGGAGAAAAATGCATGAAGAACGAAATTCTGTATGACTTTTTTAATTCATATTAAGCAGTGATATCGCGAAAGTGGTTAGTAACTTACAAGACGTTTACACGAAAAGTGCTCCAAATATACTTCAACCTTTCAGTGTAAAACTCTTTAGATAGATGCCTACATTCAGATAAACAGGTCACAGTCACCTGTGCAGATGATACATATAATGCTAAAGCCCATAGTGCTTTAGGAAGTGTCCTTCAGCTGGCAATACATAATGACAAATCATCATGGCTTGGCATTGCAAACAAATATTTGAGGAGAGCTTTACCCACACTTACTACAAGCACGCTGATAGCTAAAAAGGCCAATGCAGGATAGACAAGTCCGCTTCCAAAAAGCACAGTAGAAGGTCTCCTTAGGTGGTATAGGCAAGGCACGATTCTTTCTGCGCTGTCTTTTCTCCTCGAAACTGATTCTGCATGTGCTCTCAAAAGAGACAGCAACGTTATGTATGATGTGTCTCCAAATCTCCCAATTGGAGGCCAGGGTGGACCACTGATGGTAGTCAATATGGCCAAGGCTAAGATATTGTTTCAGGGAGTCCTTATATCTCCTCTTTGGGGCACTTCTTTTGCTGCAGCTGGTGGTGAGTTCACCTCAGAACACAATCTTAGGGAGGTGGTGATCCTCCAACCTGGAGATGTGCCCTGCCCAGCGCAGTTGCATTTTCAGCAACATGGCCTCAATACTGGTGACCTCTGCCTGTTCAAGGACAGTAACATCAGACACGTCAAGCAGTGCTCCCCTTGAAAAAGGCTGGTTGGTCATTCAGGATGTTGTTGAACAAGACTGTCATCTCCTGGGTCAGTCTTGAGCGACCGATGTCCTGAACAGCCTGCATGCAGGGTTGGATCTGCGGCTTCCAGTGCACATTTTCACCTGCCGTTTCATCCCTCGCCTGTTGCTACAGGGCTTTGCAAATGTGAGTAAACCCTTCCGGCATGCGCAGTGGATTTTTTAGGTGAGGTGCAGTGTGTGCGGAACTGACCTCACCCTTTACACCTAAGGTTTATCTGCCAGGGCCTAGCGAGCTTGGATGGTGACAGCAAAGCCCTCAGGTCGTAGGTTTGGTTAGAGTATCCTTCTCTTAGATGGATGGCCTTACAGGGCTAAATGAGCTCCATCTGCCCGTGTTTGAAATTAGAGCTGTCCTTCTCCTAGGATGGTTGCCCGAAGGCTAGTGAGCCCATCCTGCCCATGGACACACTTTGTCTGACCCTTCAGTTGAGACCTGTCTGGCTTGGGAGACCCTACTGGAGGCATATGCCTCCACCAGCATAGCTCTCAACCTCGCAAGGGCACGCAAGCTCTTTCACCATGACAAGGGGGTGTCTGTGAAAGAGATACTGACAAATACATAGACACAGTCTCCAATGTTTGATAGGAACCTATCTGAAAGGTTTTTTATGTGGTCACACAGTTTTAGAAAGGGATAAAAGTTTAAAAGTATTAATTTGTGTATCAGATTGACCTGCTGCAGAATAGCCTCTGTGGATAGGAAAATTCATCACTAAAAAACCAGCATTAGTAATGGCATTGCAAATCCTTTTATTCCTGTGCAAGCCTTTAAAGTTACTACATACCCACATCTTCAGAAAGAGTCTCTAACTTCCAAATGCTGAAGCCTAACAAAAAGTTATATGTGGAGAAGCCTTGGTATGTATGAGGAATTACATAAAGATGATGAAAAGAAATTAGAGAAAAAGAGGATTGCCAAAGTGAAAAACAGGCATAGACAATAAAAAGATAATCCACTTCATTTCTGGCATTTGCCATCTTCATGCATGTCAAGACAGTTCAGAACATAATACAGTGTATGACTGCCCAATCTGGGCACTGCCTTCCTTGTTTTCTGCTATATTTATCACTTCAGTTAATCTACTTACATGTGGCCTGTTAGAATAAACATAGTTGCAACAAACTGAAAATTAAGGTCCTATACCTACGTTGCTTGGCCTGTGAAAACAAGAACAAATTAGATTAAACATTTTGCAGTGGGGTTCTTGTGTTGTTTGTTTGTTTTTTTATCCAGCTGTGGAGGCAAATGTCTTATTCCATTCTCCTTGTTCTCTGACCCTGTGATTCCTGTATTTGTTGATGTAGAAGGAGACATTCTGAGCTAACCCTGAAGACAGGGAATAGTTCAACATCATGATCAACAGTGCAAATTTTCTGAGTAGTCTAACTGCTGGTTTCTTTAAATATCCAAGCTCCCAGAAGGCACAGGGTAGACCCCACTCTATACCTTGCATGTAGTTTATAATGCAGTACAGAGATTTTGGATTACCACACACTTGCACCCATTGAAGCATTCATGTTCTGCTCTTGGAACACCACCAAAACCAAGACACTCTCCAGAAATTTAGCCCAGTCATGTAAGTACTGGCACATTACTGGATGAAACAGGAAACCCTAAGATTTCTAACAGGTAAGTGCTAGTATATCACAAAGCTAGAGGCTTGCTAGTTAAAAAAGACAGCATCAATCCTTTACTTCACATGCTCGGCACCTAATTTTTTTGCTTGTTGAAGTGATGACAGCTGAAAAATATTTCTGCTGGTTATGCTTGAATTCCTTATTCACATTTCCACCCTAGCATGTGGCTGCAGCCTGCCCATACTCAAGGAGATAGAACTGCAGTTATCCCATCAGATGTCTTGCTGTGATCTGAAGTCATCGGTCCCTGCACACTCCTGCTACAAGGACAAACAAGTTCATTAAAATAGCTCCAGCTCTTACTCTCAGCTGTAACACAAAGCTACCAGTGGGCAACTGTTTTGCTGCCTCTGATGAGGAAGTAGAAATTGTTCAGACCTCTCTTCTACTTCATTCACAAGCTTGTATCAGACCTGACATCAAGAAGACTTGTCCAACCAACAAAAAATCTCAGAAAATGAAAATATTTACTATTTTTGTTGCAGTTCAGAACTTTCAATCATAACTGCACAGAATATAAATCTCCATTCCACATATCCACAGCTGCTCTTGTATGTCATGATCAGCCAAACGATTCTCTATACTAACACCTGCCAACTCTAAACAGTCTGGGAGAAAAATAAAAGGCAGTATAGCAATGTGTTTTACCCAATGCCACTAAGCAGATACTTAGTTCCTCCCACCCCTCAGTTAAATGAAATAGCCTATTACTTGGTAAAGACACTTCATTTATCCTAAAGACAAATACCTTGATACGTAGATGTATCTTGAAAATCCAGAAAAGAAGTTGTTTTTTTTTATAAAAGGAAAAAATAAAAATGAAAGAAAAAGGATCATAGTGCTGCTGCTGCATTTCCTATTAAGTTGCAAAAAGTGCTGAACTGAAGAAAGGAAAAAAAGAGGCTGTGGAAGATGATGGGGAGAGAGGGAAAAGGCAGACAAAAGTAAGATCAGGAGGAGGAGTTAAAAATAAGAAAGAGTAGGCAGAAAAAGTGTCAGAAAAGCTGCAAGCAGGATGCATTATTAGAAGAGGAAAGATGAGAAGGAAATGCTGTTGGTAAGAGGTCTGCAATGTACATGCTGTTATGGGGCAATTTCAGTAGCACCCCAGACTAATGATATTCAAATTCGTTTGGTTTCATTAAAAGTGAATTAAAATATCAGCAACGTGCCTGCATTACTAAGAGCTTCTTTCAGATCCTTCTTGCCTGTTCCCTAAAGACCAAGTATGGGATAACTTAAATCTTCTGAAGAATATTTCAGTTCTGAAGCACGCTGTCATATGTTCCCCAGTGGGAATTAGACTTCATTAGCAGACCTGGAGGACACGCTGCAAGGCATTTCCATTTTTACAGCCTGCTACACAGAGTGGGAATTTGATCAAGGTGAGAACAGCACATGAGAAAACAGGTGAATGTTGTTCAATGATCTGAGTTCTATCTGTCCCTGGAATTTGTTTCAGCAATAATGAAAATCTGGAAAACTGTGTAAGTGAATGACAGACACCCTGCTGAAACATCTCTGTCAACCTGAAAATAAAATTTAGTGCAAGATTGCTGGAATGTACAAGCCATGGAATAGGCTTTATTTGAAAGTATAGATCTATAGACAGATTAAAACAGAGTCCATCAAACTAACAAATTGTTTCATTTTTTACCAATGAGATTAACTTCCAGAGAGCAGACAAGTCTTTAGAATGACCTGTCAGGATAACACTACATTATTACGTTTATAATGGGATTTAAAAGTAGAAGGTTCACTGGAATCATACGTTGTGCATTGATCACTTACATCCACTACACTTTCCTAAACTACATGAAACTAAAAGAGTTTCCAAGAAGAAAATTGAGTTTATCCCACCAGCACGAAAAGAGGCAAGATGAAAAATCTATCAACTACATGTTAACACCTTAACAAAGACAGCAAGAGGCTGGAAGATGTTTTGGTTCTCACACACCTTTATACTCGGGATATCTAAGTCTTAGTTTCTCAGAGTAACTCCTATTTAATATTTGTATTATGTAGACAACTACATCCAGCAAGCTAACTAAAATTTTTCCCAAAGAAACAGATGTGGCTATTCCTAACAGTAAAAAGATTTGACTTGGAATTCAAAGAATTTTTCCCCACTTCACCTAGGCTTAAAATGCATTGGTAACACTTATTTTCATTCTAACTATAACACTTGCTTTGAACTGGCACGCAGGTTCAGGTTCACCCTGAACTCAACTTCTAGTGAGATCATCTTTTGTTTCAATGGAGTACTTGCAGAATTAGCTGAATTATGTGGCTTACATCCAAAACCATGATCCCAAGCAGTCATTCTAGAGCTGCCCAACTGCAAAAGTGCCTACATTTCTCAAACTGAATCTCAAATTCTCCAGGTGTCTAAAACTCCATTCCTTCATCTATTTTGATGTCGCACTTAAATGATTTAGACCTTGTAATGCAACAGAGCACAGACAGTAAGCTTCTGACAACCAGATTAGATTTGAAAGAGACCAACCAATGGCAACTTTTTTGCTAATCATTTGTTTTATAGAACATTCTACTCACTTTTCATTTAATTGGTACCTACTTGAGAGATTTAATCAGCTGAAGAGATTTAATTAGGCAAAATGAACATTTAAGGTTCATGTTTAAACTTCAATTTCTAGAGAAAAAATAGGTATGTTTTCAACAGCTTCTGTCACTTAGAGAGAAGACTGCGCAACCAGCCCAGATAAAAACAAAGAAACACTATCCCAGGGGAAGAAAGAAAAAAAGAAAAAAGAAAAAGCTTTAAGTGAAAGAAGATTTAGGACAAATATGACGATATTTTTAAAAGCTGTGCTTTTATCCTGAAAATGAATAGAAGAACAACATTGCAAGATACACTGCTTATTGTGTCTAATAAAACAGCTTAAAATTTAAGAACATTACAACCTCACAGCTCCACAAAATGCCCTTGGATTCTGGAAGTCAAAATATCTTTGATCTAGTCCATGCTTCACTATCACCAGTGAGCAGGACACATCCTACTTCTGTGGCTATTTAGTCCTTCTGAGTCCTTCCTCGGTCCTTCTGGGTTTTACCTTGTTTATTAAAATGGAATATCTTATTAAGCCACCAAATATTAAGCAATTGCCCAAATACAATATGAGGAAAAAAGGAGGAAGAGATTCTAACATATATGTCAAAGCTTTAGGTAGATATATTACGGCTTTTGGGACATTGCCTTAAAAAACCTTAATTATCATTTATAAGTCTAGATTTACATGTTTCTTTTAGAGTCATGTGAAATCATTCAAAGGTTGCTTGCAAAATCATCATGGAGAACATATGTCATTACAGGCTGTGACATGAGCTAGGCTTTCCCAGTAAAAACCTGCAGAAAGGAAAACATACCCCTAAGAATAGCAATGAAATCTGACAGTAACAGAAAATTTATCACAAAAAGAAAAAAAAAATCCAATATTGGCTCCCAGCACTTTTTAATCACAGCTACTGAACTGTTGCATCCTGAGGAACATGGCTTGGTTTAATTATTTACTGGGACTTGATGGTTTATTTGGAAGCAAATGCAATTATAGCCTGACACCTTCATCACTATCAGTTTGGTTTGTTCACCTGCTACTGCTAAGAAGAAGGTTACTTTCCCATGGAAATTCTGACATTTCTCTAATTGGTTTTATAACTCTTCCAAGAGACTGAAAGCATTCATTTTATTGTATTTGTGCAAAAATTGAAGTTGAGATAATATTGTTATGATTGATGGCAAATACCACCAATAAACCAAGGCTGAAACAGATTACATGTCTTTTCTTCTTCCGTTAGATACACGCTGTGTATAGTCTCTGAGGAGTAAAAGCTCCACTGACGTCAAAGATGGAAATCAAGCACAACCCCAGAACAGACCCATTCAAATAGCTCCAATATCCAGAAAATAAAGTTTAGGGGACAAAAAATAATACAGAAAATAAAAATTCAAAGACTAGCAAATCAAAGACTTCTAAGATGGAAAAGAACTCCGTTCTACTGAAGTCAAATGAAAATTAGCTAAATTTAACCTTCAGGTTAGAGGTTTGCTCCTTCCAATTGATCACAAACAGGAAAAAATAATGACATTCTCAAAAAAGCTGTAGAAAGCTTTGGCTAGTTTCAGTTTTCAGAGTGTTTCAGAACATTAAATAAAATATTCACACAGATGTCAGCAGCTGAATTAAATACTGCACTTAAAGATCAAGTTAACTTGTTCAGCAGCTTTTAACCTTGGTTATACACAACCATGCGATGAACCTGCTAACCACCCTTCAAGGAGCACTGCACGTATAGCTGTAAAAGTGGAAGGGAAAAGCAAAAGAAAATACCACAAGCAGCTGGACCTGATCATGGCAACATTGTTAAGGCTGATTTCACACCTGCACAACTGCACTTCCATCCTTCTATTGGTACAGCCCAGGGACTTTTAATGTGTGCTACAGTTATTCTGCAAATGAGAGGCATTCCTGTTTACCAGGTCACTTCTAAGTGACCTGAACATGGGTTAGCCATCATTGACCTCAAGCCTCACACCACAGTTTACAGGACTGATGCTCTGGCTTAGTGCTGAATGAGTGGTTACACAGCTCCTGGCCAGCATGGAGCAAGCTGATGCCTCCCAAGCCCTGGAGAGAGTCCCTTCCATGTTATCTGCAGAGAACAAAAAGCTAGCAGGGGCACATGAAGCAGATATCAAGCGCCAAGCACTTAGACATCACACCTGTGATCAGGGACTTACACTTGTTTTCCTCACAGAGTCTCCCCACACCAGCATATAGTTAGCAAATATTAACACGTCCAAAGGCTGATCTCCACCAGACCCATGCTATGTAGCCTTAAAGGCTTACATAGCAACAAGGCAAAAAGTAATTCAGGTTCATAGGAAATTGGATGGCCCAAATGCTTAAAGCCAAGCATCCTAAAAGCAGACAGTGTTTGGACAGTCAGCACTTACGTCAAATATAACAAAATGGAGTGATTTTAAGTTCTCTCTGTAGGATTTGGAGATAACAGAGGAAAACACACATTGGTAAATCTGTCAAAGTCAGAGGCCCCCATGCCAACCCAAAGAGAAGCGATTTAAAACACACCTAACAGTAAAGTGGCAAAAGGTAATTTGAAGAGTAAGATATACTTGTTCAAATTACTCCCCATAGCTCATAACTACCTCACTCTATGCTCCTGGAGTTTATCAGCATTGTAGAATTGATTTATGAATTTTTTGTTTCTGTTGCCAAAGCACACTGAGATTAATGCAATTACTCAGCACCAGCAGAACAAGTTACATGCAGCCAGGAGAGCATTTGACTTTAAAAGATACACACTTTAACAAAGGAAGTATCAAATTGCTTAAGGAAATACTGACAGGAATTGTTTTCAAAGTGTCACAGTAAACGATGATGACAACTCTGCTCTTTACTTCCCCCAAGAAGGGGAAGAAAACAAGAAGTCAAGCATCTGCACAATCCAACTAAGTTCAGTTACAGAATTTGACACTCCCCTCCCCAAAGTCATCCACATTGTTGAATCAGGATCTCACAAAATTTGTAAGTACTGATCTATGGGCTTTCTTAGTGGAAAAAGCCCTCCTTAGGTTGTTATGCACATTCCTCAAAGCACTTTTGTGTTTTCTCTGGGTCATATTTGAGACCTGAACTACAAGAATCTTTGCATTCAGTCCCTATGCTGCACCGGGCTCCTGGGAATTAAAACAAAAAAAAAAAAACAAAAAAAAAAAAAACCACCTAGCAGAAAACAAAGAAAAAGCCCATAACACACATGAAGGAAAGCAACTCCTTTAAACAAACCTGGCACCTTTTTCAATATTAAATGTACCATATGCCTAACTAAAGAAGTTAATCCCCGTTTATGTATGATTAATCTTTATAATCTACTTTATTATTATTCTTATTACACCAGAAAATTGTACCCCCGGGTACAAGCAGTTCCTTACAATTCGCTTTTAGTGTTTCCAGGCCACCAGTTTCTGATGCGATACAGTGAGCTCAGAACACAGACGTACAGTGCAGTAAACCAAAATATCCTGACATTGCAAAGACAGATGTTTTCTAAGCTAAATATTGTTATTGTACTATGCTTAGTGTAAACAACTACATCTAATTCCAGCAAAGACTGATACACATCCATTTGCCTGATTTAGATGAAAGATTTCTGTAGAAGCTCATTTCCTCTGTTTTCTAAGACACTAAAACATGAAAAAATATTTAAGCTTTTTCCCAGCTGAAGAGTATGAAACATGTAGGGTCACTCACCTGCATGCTATACCTTAATTACATAGCTTTTGGTACTCCCACTGAAAGAATACATTCCTGTATAAACCGAGAAGTAAACTCCAGAAATAGCACATGCTGATGAACTCCAGCAAACAGGTTTTCCAATCTGAATCAAACTTAAATTTAAAACTAACTGACATCAGAATAACAGGGGTAGATGCAGGAATATATGCTAAAAGAGGAAAACCCAAACCTATATTCTACAATATGGCTCTGTGCTTACAGATGACAACATGTATTTTTGGTCTAAGTACTCTCACACTATAAAATGGAGCGCTGCATAAAGTTATGCATTTAACCAATGACAATTTTTTTGCATTTAGTACCTTCTAATACCAAATTAACACAGATTAGTATAATTACAACATGACATGTCCAAATGGTTAACAGAACGAGTGCAAAGGTAGAAATTAAATACAGAAGTTGTAAAAACTGAACTGACAAGGTGTTTATTTGTACAATTACTAATATTTTAGATATCCACTACACCACCATTGAGCTTCTATGATCTGCTCCAAAGACAAAAATATCATATGAGGAAAAATTCCCTCTCAATTCTTTTTGCATCAGTTTTAACATGGCACCAGTCACATCTGTGGAGCTATACCACCACATCATAAACAAAATAATCATCAAAATATTAATCACTACCAGAAACAGAACACAGTCAGAATCTTGAAGCCAGCCATTAATCTCCTGAAAATTAAAGTTTTCTCCTGAACTAAAAGCTCCTCTTGTAGCAAGTTCAAAGTCAAAGAAGGGTAAGACCTATTTTCTAGATATACTTCAAAGTCAGGCCAACCTGGTTGCAATCTCAAGAGATCAATGCTTCTTTTTCTTTTCTCTTTTTAATCAGTATGATGATAAATTCAGTTCCTCATGTTTAACAGATTATTTCACTGCACTTATTAGCCACTTTCTTTTTTTTTTAATATTCTTTTCATATGGAACAAAACTTTCTTTTACCTTCCTTGAATTCAACAGATCCAGAACATCTAAAGAGCACACGTGTGATCACCTTGAATTTGCCTTCATATTAATGCACCTGTAGTTCACTATAAGAAACATCTGGGACAACTTCAGGCAGCCTTTCAATAATATGGTAGTCCATATGGCAGAACAAATGACAGGAAAGAAAAATAAATTCTCTTGTTATTGCCATTTAGTTTCACTTGTAGTTAAATGAGAAATTAACAAAAGGTGTTTCTATAGCCAGCAGCCTGAATTGTGAAGTTTTGTGCCTCCAAGCCAGCAAACTCAGGAACAGCCCTCTTCGTGGCCTAATCATCTTGTCCTGATACAGGGCTAAAAAACATATTCTCTTAAGAGACAGGATGTACAACCAAGCCCAGTAATTACTATTACAAGCCCCATTCTTTAAAACAAAAGACAATTACCGTTAGGCTTTATTGCACAAAACCAAGAACATGCAGTTCTGGAATTTGCAGTAGTCACACATTATTCGAAGCTCAGAAAATCTAGTAAAAGGGATGGCAGCCCAGGTCTCCCCATTTGCAAATAAACATCCTCACAAATAGCTGCGTTTCCTCCTAGGTTAGGGCATTCTTCAGTCAATGGTCAATTTTGCTCTGAGAATACATTTCACCTTGTGAAAAATCTCACCCACACTACATGAGCATCACATGTTTTAACTGATATACCAAAGCAAACCTAGAGAGTAATGGTCTCCACTATCACCATTTACTTAACCCAGTTAAAGTTAGATGCATACTATATTGTATCACAGTAATGCCCTACATACAGACTGGAGTAAAATGCATTTACCAAGAGTGGTAAACCCAAGAAGGTTAAGCAGTTAATAGACTCTAGATTTCTCTATTGTGAGAATTGCTACATGAAAGTTACAGCTATAACAAATCCAGCTAATTTCTCTGGGTAAGGAGATATGGTGAGAACATATCGCATAGCCCTGAACAAGGAGCTACACAAGGAACACACTACTGTAGGATCTCCCATGCTCAGAAATATCCTAGAGGCACAAATCTGCTATTATTCCCTTTACAAGAAGGTATTAAGAAGTAGATGCTGATATATGTCAGTCAAAGATGACTGTCTTTTCTGAGCTAGTTTCCCTAAGTTGGTTAGGAGGAGCCAGGATAAAATGCATTAAAAGGTGGAAATTTCCTTTGCCCAGAAACAAAATAGCAAGTACATAGGGATCACCTGAGCTCTGATAGCTTCCTGTAGGTCATAAACAAAGAGGAAGAGTAAAGAAAGTTTCCCCTAATACAATCATGCCAATCAAATTCCCATTTCAACTTAAAGTAGGAAGAATTCAGTGTCTTTTAATTAACTACCCAAACATGACCAGACAGTGAAATTTCATCCCCATCTCCTCTCAAAGCTCACTCTCACTTGCTATAAATATTTTCCTACATCAAGGAAACACTGGTAAAACAATACAATCGCAGAATCATGCTACTCAGCTACTACACTTCTCAAAATATACTTTTAAGATTTATAAGAATAGTATTTGTGCTAGTGGCATAGTTGCGTCTCTCACTAGAGGCAACTGCGTACATTAGCATCTTTGAATAGAAGCAGAGGTTTTCTTGTTTATGGTATCTCATGCAAGACATTTCACAGCTATAGAATGCAATCAGCAGACTTCTTTCCTTAAAAGGCTTTATAAGCACTGTATTACGTATGCCTCACAAGAAATCATGCTGTAACTTGAGACATGTTTTTATGTAATATTTAATACTCCTAAAAAAATAGAACATCTATTTAATTGATATTTAATATCTATTTAATACTCCTAAAAAAAGAATCCCTAAATATCCTCAAGTACAATGCAAAAGTTAAAAATTCCAGTAGAGAGGGGAAAACGTTTGGTACAGATAAAGTAGCTGATTTTTCAGCAAATTCCAAAGATGACATTTTGAACAAGATGAAAACATAAATCTTCATTAGATTACTTCTATCACTGACCTTTCAACCTTCATGAACTCCTTTGTGGATTTATTCAAGGTTTTCTTCCCAGGGTTCAACTACAGACTTAATAGGGTCTAGCATTAATGGAAATTCTGGTGTGTGACCTCCAGCTAGCCAGTTGCAAAGATTCCTTTGTCAGTCTTGCCCTCCTGTTGAACCCAAGCAAGACCACCTGCTCAGAAGTACCCTAGGGCATGAGAAACCAAAGCATCATGTCACAAACAAATCCTCTTTTTTTAGACAAGTCTCAAAGGAAGAAGACTCCACTTACTGACTCAGCACCAGTGCTTTGCTTCAGGAAGGCAGCAGCTGATCTAGAGAACATTTCCATCAGCAGGAGTTACAGATCTGCTCCCACCTGCATTTTGCTTTCCCTTTTTCAAATTCCTCCCTCCAAGTCTTACATCTCTCACAGGCTTTAATGCACAACTGCCCAAGTTCACCCCTCCTATTGACCCCATTAGAGACCTACAAAAGGGAAGCCCAGGTTCATCTGTTCAAATTGGAAGATAACTGAAAGCAAATTTGGAACCACAAACAACTAAAAGGCCCTGCACCGTAACGGTGGGTTGCTCCAGGCACAGAGTCCAGAGTCTCATTCAGAAGGCAGTGGGTTCCAGCTGAAAATCAACTCTGTCTCCTCACAATTTAAGTACAGGTCATCATCACCAAGCAACCAGCCTGAAATTCATGGTAGGCACTTAAATAAAACCAGAAATTGCTTCCCTGGTGTCAGCTCAAACGGAAAAAAGAACCTGTGTGTCATCACCTCAAATAGCTAGCTGGAGTTGTATTTCTGCACGAAGGCAACTGTAAACTAATACACAAACAGAACAGCATGGGTCCAAAAATTTTGCCCTGTGGGATTTCTCAGATGACTTTGACTACACAAGGAGAAAAGCACATCTGTAAAATTATGTTTACTGCACAAAATAAAGTTATTATGAGATACTTCATGCATCCTCCAGATACTGAAAAGGTTATTGAG
Source organism: Amazona ochrocephala (assembly GCA_039720435.1). Classification (NCBI taxonomy): domain Eukaryota; kingdom Metazoa; phylum Chordata; class Aves; order Psittaciformes; family Psittacidae; genus Amazona; species Amazona ochrocephala. The sequence continues at coordinate 74,672,706 of CM077879.1, forward strand.
AATGACTTTGCTGAAGAAATAATAGAAAACCAGTTGTAGTGAAGCAGATGTTATAAACTAGCATTTACACATGAATCATTAACACATTAAAGACACATTGAGCTCTGGAAACATCTGAATCCCAAATGAAACACTTCTGAAACTACTGCAATACTGTTCAATGTACTGTAACAGTCAGAAAAGTAATACATTGTTATTTTATATAAGAAAGGGAACAGGATAAGGTGAAAGATAGTACAAAGTCTTAATAGAAACCAAATTTATACTCAAGTGGTATGCTGTGTTCACTTCAAGATTCTTAATTTCAAAAGGAACAGATGACAGCTGCTTAATTCAGAGACAGGCGATAGATGTGATTAGAAGTGCTCAGTTTCTAAACCCAAGCAATAGGGCAAGGAAGAGATTCTCAAATATAATAAACTGACATAAAACATAATTTATTAATCTCTATTCTTCTTTTCTTGCAAAAGATGACCACTTAGACAAGTAAAACAAGGAAAATTCAAAACTCCTGTTTATCATCCCTTCTTCTTTACATAAGGCAATTAGCCCGTGAAGTTTGCTCCTACAGAGTTATGACCTAAATGACAAGAGCAGAAATATGTAAGTGGTTAGAGCAGATTTTTGTATTCAGTCAGGAGCAATGACAAACAGAAAACAAACAGCAGCTAGTGAGGTCAGGCTTGACAGTTCAGGAATTTAGGGAAGTTTCTTCATTTGAAGGAATATTTCTGAAGCCTTTTTTCCCCATTTCATATTTGTTTTTCCTTTCTCTCTCAACTCCTTTTGAAGCCAATATTTAGAGAGGGAAAATTCAAACACTCAAACTTCAGTTAAGAAGCCAAAGCATGATAAAGGATGTAAGTTTACTGTCTTCCCAAACATTTTTTAATCACTCATATACATAAAGATGCATACACACACACTGGATTTGGTGATATTAGACTTACCGCCAGTTTCCACTTGTGTTGTGTTTACAGAGGGGATGGTGGGATGGAATGTCTTCTTACAAAGAGCATTTCATTTACCACACAATTTTACAGTGGGCAGTGTGTAAAAGATTTTATTTTGTGATGAAGCATACTTACCATAAACACACTCTTTGTGCACATATCTTTTTTCCCACAGAGATAATAATTTCTTTATGCATCTCTTTAATAAAGCAGAGATCCACCCCTGGATAGAAGCCATTCTGTTACAAAATGGAATCTAGAAAACAGATCAGTGAAGCTGAGGTTATAAAACAAGGGAAAGTAGATTGCACTTTAACTAAAGTTTCATTTACACCTATTCAGCTGTTTAATCTTGAACACATCTTTCTTTTCAGAAGAGCATGCTCCACTCCAACAACTCACTACAATGTACTATCAAGTTAACCATCTTTTTTAATTACAACTATTTTTCAATTGAAAGTCATTATCCACATTTCCCTTCATTTTTATTTTCTTTTTCCTGGATGGCTCATTATTCCCCTAGTTTGTATATGAAATCAGTCTTCCTTTTAAACTGGGAAATATTTCTGCTTTCTAGAGCGCTCAGCCTGAAACTAACTATATATCATAGAATCCTAGAATGGTTTGGGCTGGAAAGGACCCCGTGGGCAGGGATGCTTCACACTAGACCATGTCACCCTAGGCTCTGTCCAACCTGGCCTTGAACACTGTCAGTTATGGAGCATTTACCACTTCCTTGGGCAGCCTGTTCCAGAGCCTCACCACCCTTACAGTAAAGAACTTCCTCCTTATATCTAACCTGAACTTCCCCTGTTGAAGTTTGAACCCGTTTCCCCTTGTCCTCTCACTACAGTCCCCCATGAAGAGTCCCTCCCCAGCATCCCTATAGGTCCCCTTCAGATACTGGAAGGCTGCTCTGAGGTGTCCACACAGCCTTCTCCAGGCTGAACAGATATAACTTTTCCAGCCTGTCTTCACATGGGAGGTGCTTCAGTCCTCTGATCATCCTCTGGACTTGTTCCAACAGTTCCATGTCCTTTTTATGTTGAGGACACCGGAACTGTACACAATACTCCAAGTGAGGTCTCACGAGAGCAGAGTAGAGGGGCAGGATCACCTCCTTCGACCTGCTGCTCACACTTCTTTTGATGCAGCTCAGGATACAGCTGGCTTTCTGGTCTGTGAGCACACACTGCCTGCTCATGTTTGGCTTCTCTTCAGCCAACAACCCCAAGTCCTTCTCCGCAGGGCTGCTCTGAATCACTTCTCCACCCCATCTGTAGCACCAAGAAGCTGCCCAGGTATCTTATTTCCTCGTTTGACTTTTAACATTAGTTACCCAGCGTATTTATATCTTATATGCACACTCCAAACCAGCAAGAGCTAATCAACTTGTGTGGAAGACCAATTAAAATCCAAGGACAAGGCAGAAGGAGTTCAGTGTCTTCTCTTTGGATAGACAACCCACACCTAAAGGACAGTGCCTGCCCGAGTGCTGTACTCTGTCCTCTGCAACTGCAGGAGCCAGACCAGCAGCAGGGCACAGATGACAGACTGCCACTTCCTAAGGGCAAAATAATGGAACCCCAGATGTATTTTCTCAGCTTTCCTACCTGCCAGGCTATAGATTTGGACTGCTTCTTGAAGATGACCTAGTGATACTATGGCAGATAGGCAGACAGACACAGTGCACACATGCTATGAAGACACAACTTTTCAGAGTCACTGAAAGCCCAGCCACACAGTCAATTCATTATTTCCAAACATGTAACTTTGTGTATGATCATCATGAACCAAACTGTTCTGTTTTCCTCTCCCAAAGATTTACCTTTACCTCTGTCATTTGTGTTTACAGGCCTTTTCCAAAGAAGAATTAATTTTTCTTCCACTTCATTGCTATGATTTCTGATTTATAACCATATTTTGAGCCCTATCAATTACTATTTTCCATCCATTTAATGTGCACTAACTGACTGTACATTTGCTTATTTTCTTAGCTGAAATGCCAGATGGTAGCAAGTTAAACACTCTAAATACTTCCATTGAATTAATAACAATACAGTTACAAACCCAGTATGTTATCTCGTCAGAACCAATAGTGAGTTTAAAAAAAAAAAAAACCAAAACTATTCTCTATAAATGCATGCCAATTGGCGTTAATTATCTTATGACTTTTTAATTTTGTATTAATTGAGTCTTGTATCAGGCTGTTCATTATCTTCCCTGGATTAATATTGGTCTGACAAGCCTACAATTATCCTGGTCATTGAATTTACCCATATTAAATATAGCACAACATTATCTTATTTGCAATCCTCTGGAACCTACCTAATATTCTGAGACTTTCTGAAAATCAAAAACCTATTAATTTCTCTGTACTGTATATTTAATTGTCTGGTAAGTATTCACAATTCAACTTGAAAGTCATTTTCTTTATTTTAATAGATACAGATATGCATAAACCCCCACCTACATCCCAGTTATTTCTTTTGTGAGACACTGCCCATTCCCCACTCCCCCCTTTACAGTTTTGGGTTTCATTTTCTCTTATAATTTACATTATTCTCAGATAAATGTATAAGTAACTTCTTTGCCCACTTCTTTTTAATAAACACCACAAGCTACTGTTTTTATCTGGTTTTACCCTAAATTAGCAAAACACTTGAGCATACGCACTGTTTCAATCACAATGCAAGAATTTAAATTCTTCACTTTTCAAGAACTCTATTTAAAGTTGGGGGAAAAAAAAAAAAAAAAAACAAAATTAAAAAATCCCACACTTCCTCACTTAAAAACTTGCTTACTTGAAAATAAGCCATATTATGGGGCTTTGATATATCTAGGAACAACCTGAAGTTACTTAAGTTTCTCCTGCCATCTGTACAAAACTATAACAAGGGGAAAAAAAACCCAAATATTTCCTTTCATTTCAAATTCTCACAAAAACATTTTTGCATTCCTTTTCAACAGGAGAGGAAGGTTTTTCCCTAGCCAGAACAGTTCTGAAAGTTGACATTTTCATAAGAAGCTGTGAATATGTATCCTAATTGCTTTGAATGTGTTAACAAATAATCACATTACATTCTTAAGCAGAAAAAGAGAAAAAAGTTTAATAAATACTCGGGCATTATCCTACTAGTTTTCAAACTAGCTACAGCTATAAACTATGATTTTAGTAGTTTAGTTTAGACTGATTCCTAACTGATCTTACCACGATAGTAGCCTAAATACATCAGCAAGCATCTATTAAATGAGATCTTTCTACTTTTGCAATTGAAGTTACAAATAACGAAGATAATTTGCTTTGTGAGAAAAGAACAAAGCAGCAAAAAACTTTGGGCATTTTGCTAAATTAAGAAGTTAACCTGACTGTCAAATGCACCAAATTCATGAACTTGAAACCAAAGGCTAGTATGTATTTGAACAGAGTTTCCCATTTATCTAGTATTGACAAATCCATGCATCACAGCATAAGCCCTAGATCTCCATTTTATGGCGTTTTCTCTCACTTCCACTACTTCTTATTTAATATGACAAAGTTTACTTATCTAGAAGGCACTTCACATTTCTTCCAGTTTTGCTATATCCTTTTTATAGGTTCGCTTAGAGAAAGACTATTGTCTACCAATAACTCTTCTCAATATTCCAGAAGCCCAGGCTCTCTACTGCAAAACACTGTTTGCAAAATATTTTTGGCACTTAGAAAAAATCAGAAGCTCTCATTTAAATTTTATGACACAGAAGCCAGAAGCAGCATTAAAATTTTTGTATCTAGAAGGGACATCCAAATGCCATCAGACATTCTGATCATGTGCTGCTGGAACATATAGCCTTGTAAGCATTAGTGTCTTTTGGCAAGGAGAAAATCCTATGAGTAAACATCATGACCTCGTTTTCACATCTGGTATTTCCAAATGGAGGGTCACATTTTTGTTCCTCTCACTTCCTTTTTTATCTTTACCTAAGTCCTGTGGAAAATGCGGATACCCCTTTGCCTCCTGACCACATGAGAGAGTACAGAGAACAACACTGCCATGCACAAAGATAGGTCAGAGACCACATCCAAATTTTTGACCAGCTAGGAAGCTTTTAACATAAAGTACAGCTGGAACTTAGAGTTGCCTCTATGTCTGGGTTCAGGGAAGCACTTAAGGAGGTACTTAACACCAGCCTCATCTCAGCACAATTGAATTTCAGCAACTTTGTAACACATAGAGACTTCAAAGCAGCATGCCCCACCGCACACACATCATTGCCCAGCCGTCTAGCAAAGCACCTTTTAATTTCAACACATGAGCTAATACTTTCAGGAAGATTTGATGTGCATGGGTACCTGTTGATTGCTTGGGTAAGCAATCAACAGGTATCTGCATCCTCAGGACCTCCCAGCTCAGGTGAAGATATGGCTGGTGCATTTCCCTTACCCATCAGGATTTTGGAACCAAGAGCACCACTCATCATCCAGATCTTCTTTAGCGCTACTGCTCCTAAGTCACTTCTGGATTCCCTCCTCTTGCAAAGTGTTTTTCACTGCTGCTCAACCCTGCATCAACAATGTACAACAAACAAGTATTCACTTTCTATTTTACTGATAATTTTAAATGAAATAAGATCAGTCATCACCCTCAACTGTCTACTTTTTTTACCCTCAACTCATCTGGAAAACATGGAAAGGTTTTGTTCTGCAACATGAATCTAAGCTAATATTAACTGTTTATTTTTCTTCAGTATGCTGAACTTGCTTCCTCCTGAATTGTGGCTTAGTATTCACATGCAGAGCTTCTGTCAGTTTCCTACTAAACAATATTAAAATGCCCATAAGTACGGCAAGAATTAAGCATGCATTTTGCTTAGGCCCGTGAAGCTCCTACAACAGTAACTATTTCAAGTACTCCCTGCAACACAAAAAAAGCCTAAATGCAATGTTGCTAAAAATTTTTCTTTATTTATATATATATATATATATATATACACCACACCTCATTCTGCTGTGTTTCTCGAATCTTCAGGTTCTTACCTCATGCAATTAGAATCATAGAATAGTTAGGATTGGAAAGGACCTTAAAATCATCTAGTTCCAACACCCCTGCCATGGGGCAGGGAAACCACACACTAGAGCTTGTCATCCAAGAACTCCATCCAGCCTGGCCTTGTACACCACCAGGGATGGAGTATTCACAACTTCCTTGGACAACCCATTCCAGTGCCTCACCACCCTCGAAGTAGAGAATTACCTAAATTCAAGATGGTTTAATTTTTGTTTGCCCTTTTGTCAAATATATTTATAGTTCTGAATTGAATTTTGAAATTGTTAGGATTCTTTTCAGCAATCACAGATGTTCCCAAACACTCATCCTTACACATACAGCCTTTCAAATCATCTGTTAAATCACCTAAAAAATGTTAGAATGAATTTCAGAACTGGAGAACCTTAAAAGAAAGAACACCACGGGTTTGTCAAGCTGTAAGTCTTTAAGTACAGCAACCAGCCCCAAAGTTTGATTTCAAGTACTCAAGGACAGTAGATAAACACTGTGTGATTCAGTGTTTAAGGAGGAGCCAACAGCTGAGTGCTTCATAAATGCTGAATTTAATATTTGGTTTTGCATGCTGGAAACTGCATGTTCTGCAATCACACGTGCTGCAGACTAGAAGCTATTCCATAGCTTCGTGTATGTGACATGGATATGTTTCTTAGCACTGCAATGTACAAGTTAGAAAGGATTTCACCTTTCCCCACACACACACGCCCATATGTTGGTAGTCTTCTCAGAATAAAGAAAGGGGAAAAAAAAAAAGTGTTTTCTCCTGCTTTCAGGAATAATACCAGCAAGAAAAACTTACATGTTCAAATTCTATGAAACTTGATGAATATATGCTATGGCTCCATTTTACAATGTATAATTTTATAGAGTTCTTTCTATGTAAAACTTGCTTTTTATCTTGACGTTGATCTCAGATTCACTGCAGTTAATTTTGTTACACATTCCAGTGATTAAAGCTGGAGTCTCAAGGTGATTCTTCAATTTCATTACACCAAAGTTCGGTTTTATTCATCACCAATAACACTACATTTGCCAGGAGCTTAATGGTCAAATACATTTTCCAAGGTAGTCCAGGGACTTCATATCAAAATCCTTGTTTGACTTTCTTGCATTACCTGTTTAGGTATGGAGGCAAGTCCCTCAGCATACATCTCCCAAAAAATTAACTATAGCTTCAAAAAAACACAGTTCTCCTAAATGGGATTTTGAAGGAAGGCAAGGAAGGTTAAGTGTCTTTACAACCACTTAGCTTAGGTTTAGCTCTCAGCACAGCAAGTATCCCACCTTAAAAAGCAGCATGCAGGGAGAGAAGTAAAACAGCATGACCAAAAGTGCTTATTTTGTTGCTTGAATAATGGTGGGGAGCCTCATTAATAAAATAAAAAATTTTTACAAAGTACTTAATAAGAAAAATAACAACATTGCTTCTAGGTTAAATGAGATCACCATAAAGCCTGCTGAAATAGATTTTAAAGCTTTACCTAGTGTGAAGGTAGCTGAAATGTAAGCCTGCACAAAGAAAAGGAAATTAGAGATATCCATTGAAAACACACTTGAAAACAACACTATAAAGCCAACTTTTTAATCAAGTGCTACATTTACTTGAGCCCATTTTGAAACCACATAAAGCCATTGTGCAGAAAGCCTTGGTTTTTGCAGTAAGCATGAGAATGATGCACAAACACAACATAAAACATTTGACAATCTGACCATCCTGACAGGATGACAGTGCTTCCATCACTGCTTATTCTTCCATAGACACGTATCATCTTGACACTGTTATACTATAGCCAGTGCATTTTCTCACATGCACAAAGATAAGCAGTGTCTTCAAAACTGCTGTGCCTGATCAGTGGCATGGTGAGTGATCTGCATAAGCAGATTCAAAGGGTATGACTACCCCTCGAAGACTGTTACCCCACTGATTTATATGAGTGTAGCTCTACAGCCAGTAGAGCACTGCCAACTGAAAAAAGCTGGGGAACAATTCCCAATCTGCAGCCTTCCTTTATTTCTGAAGGCAGTAATGACAACTGGAAGTATTCAGTCCCAGCGTATCATTCTGAGACCATTTATTCCAAGTCTACTGGCCTGCTGCATTTGCCAAATCAAAACTGAAGTGAGTTCAGAAAAAATTGTCTGGAGTTTAATTCACACATACAACTGTGAAAGAACTCAAATGTATTGCATGATACCCATATACACACACAACAATATCAAGAGAAGCAGAATAAAGTTTAGAGCTATGACATAAGGGTTAAAGTCCTGTTTACAGCAGCTAAAGTGTTCCTTATGAAACAACAGTGAGTACAGAGACACAGATATCGCTGGCCTTGACTCCTAGCGTTAGTAGCACATTTCAGTAGCTATTGGGGGTTTTGCACTCTACAGAAAATATGGTCAGGCTGTATGTCCAAGAGCGAAGCGACAGCCTTCGCATCATGACAGCTAAGTTAAGTTACTGTCAAGTTTAGCAGCACAGAAGAATAATACATTGGGTTTCAATTTGATGACGTGATCATCCTTCACTGATCATTTTCTGGTCCTAACATAATCGCAAGGAGAAATAAGAGGGATGGATGGAGAAATAAAGTACACAAAAAAAAAGCATTTTCCTCCTTCCCTATTATCTATCCCTCTCCATCATTTATTCCTCCTTTTTGAAACGAGAAAAAAAAAAAAAGAAAAAAAAGACTCATCTTATGGAATCAGAATGAAACCAGCATTGAACTCCATCTATCTCATCAAGTTCTGGTACCACAAAACTTTTTCATATAATTACAGAGGATTGTTTAATAGTTTTCAGTTAACATCTGTACCAATAGGACTAGGGAAATGCAAATCACAACTTTCCAGAGACATACACTTTTACTATCAAAAAAAGGTGTTAATAGACACATTATTTTCAACATTTTGGTCTTCAAACCAGTCAGCAAAAGATTTGCAGAAATATACTTTAACTATGGACTGTTGTACTGTTGTCTACAGAAGCTGCTTTGGACATATGCTATTTAATCTGTCCAACAAATACACAGCAGATGACTGAAACCCACAGCTTGCAAGAAGAGTGCACACGTGCTGGTGTGAATGCTCACTGAAACAGCTACTTTACTGGCTGTTTCTGAAACTTAAAAAAATGCAAGTGCTTTTATGTAAAAAAAAAAAAAAAAAACCTATTATAATGGTTGTTTAAAAATGCCTCTGACATCACAGGGAGATAAATTTTCAGTTATTGCCTACACTGCAAGAAAGGAAATCATACTGCTTTCACATACTCTCTCCCTCTACCTTCAAAGCAGACTGGGTTAGGAGGTTGTTGATTTTATTCCATGTAGAAGCGATGTTCCAGACTTAGGCATGTTTCAAGGTTAGCAGCCTTTCCTCTTCAGACTGCACCTGAAGAGCTGGCACAGATCAAGTGATTTGCCAACATCTTAAAAGGAAGACTGGATCCCCATTTGAGCCAGATCTCTCCAGACCTACTTCAGCACCCAGCTTGCCAAGCCAGCTTTTTCTACCTAATCAATAAAGCCTGCCACAGAATGACATAGAGAGAAAACAATTACTGAGAGTGCTGAAGTGAGACAGACATGCAGTTCCTTTAAGTTTGTTAAGCCCCCAGCACAGGCCATTTACAGGAGCAATCTGATAGGACTCTGACAGATTGGCTAAGGCATGGCTCTGATAGGTATTTTGCAACCCTGCAGACTGTGCCTGCCTCAATGCCCCAACCTAAAGTCAGACCTCTCCTCAAGTGAATACTGCTGGAAAGTCTTGCCTTCCCTCTAACAACCTCTGCTTTGAAAGAGTTGCTCAAACTCAGCTCTCTAAAAAACATGTAAATTAGACTAAACATTCAAATGTGGAGATCAACCAGACCTCCTGTTTAGTTTTACTGAAGAATAAACCACTTTTGAAATTTGCCACAAAGTCATTTAGACACAGAATTAATGAAAAGCCTACACCTAATATTGATCTGCATGGTTCATAAGTGACCTGTCATTTATGCCTACTATGAATCGATAGCTCTAATCCTTTTACTTTCTATCCTTAAAGCATTTGAGCTGTTCCAACATTTTTTGCTCACATCAGATGTCAAAACAAATAGTGATTTAGTTCAAACACTTTTCCAAACTTTGTAGGCTCTCTGTTCTCCTTCTCTGTGACTGTGCAGCCCTTCTTCTCCATACACATAAAAACAACATGAATATTTTCTCTGCAGTACAGAAAAACTATCTCGTGTTTTTGCCTTCTCTATAAAAACCTGAAAAATTATTTTATATGACATGTGTGAATATATATATGTATGAATTTTAAATATGGTTTTGAAAATATGTATTATTATGTATACTAGTATGCATTTAAAAATACTTTTGATACCTATATTATAGTCCATCCACACACTGAGAACCTACTTTATACTTCAAGTTATTACAACTGCCGTTCCATACCTGGTGCTCTGAAACTTCACCAGTTCTATAATTGGCACCGTCCTCCAAAATGTATTTCCCTCAGTACCTCACTCTATTTAAGGAATATGCACAACTTAAAACATGTAGGTTTTCTGAGCTATCGAACAGCATATGTATTAAAGCATTTTTTTAAATAAAAGGTAAACAACACAACGTTATTTGCCTGTATCATCTGGTTTTGTCCCCCAAGGGATAAACTACAGTCTTCAAATTCCATGCTGAGTCAGAGAACACATTCTGATCCACTTCAGTGTTCACTTTTTCTGTCCTTGTTCACTGAACTTCTTCAGCGTCACTCTCTCATTCACATGGTTATGTTTATGTTCAAAATGCAGGGGAAATTGTAGATAAACATCCTAGTTCATCATGACCCACTGGACTCACTCAATTGGGGTGTAATAAGCTGTTGGAGAGTAGTGGCTCCCAGGAAGCATGCTTGCAATTTACACACAAGCACCAAACACTGACAGACATAGGATCTACTTTTCAACAACGAAATACAGTGGTGAATTGGAAGCACCAAAACCAAATCAGAATGCAAGCGCAAAGCAGAGTTACACTTGCCTGCGCTTCCAAACAAATTGAAAGAAGCTGAAGAGGCTCCACCGACGTGAACACCCTCAGGGGGGCAGTAGAAACAACAGGCTTCGAGAAAGCCTCCAGACGCTCCTTCCAGGGGCTCAGTAAGTTCTGAAGCAAGAGATAATAGCTTTCAGGTCAGTCAAATCCTACGTGTTTACGATCTTCTGATAGGGAGTTTCAAAAGCACTAGCCTTCATCACCAAACTCCCCTCCCAACAGAAACATGGAAAAAACATGAATATCCCTAATTTCTCAGACTGATTAATGTTACAGTACATAATGCATTTGCTTTCAAATTCATTCCTCATCTGTATTCCCACACACCAACCGTGTAACAAAACTAATGTCTCTAAGACCAAATTTAACAGACAGGTACATTACTTTGACGACAGCATACATTAGACTTATACAGCTAATTCTTATAAGCACTCTGAGAGCTGATCACAAACTGAAGGCATAAAACCAAAACTGGGTCTTCTACCTAAAGTATCAAATACACACAAAGCACCTACAGAAGCGTACATACAAATGTTTCACACCACACGAAATTCTATTTAAATGAATGCAAAAATACAAGATATGAGGATGGTTTAAAAGTATTTCCAGAAAAGCTAATCAACTGCAGCATTTGCTCTTTCCATATTAAAGATACCAATTGGTTTTGTAAGCCTCAGTGATTATTTTGAACAAAACAGCACAAACATAATTCAACAGTCTCTAGAGTAAGAAGGAATCTCTCCTACTCTTTTTGACTTCAAGATAAGAAAAATAATAAATGTCCAAGCACTCTGTAGGCCTTCAAGGATTTTGCATATTTAAACCTTTAGCAAAAGTATCCATAAGAAAGATGTCACCATATTTCAAAATAATAATGCTTTAATGGCATTTTTGTTGCAATGATATTATACCAAGGCAGTTATAGAAAGAAATATACAATAGGGTTAGAAACTTGTCCTGAAGCAAAGTATCCTTTTCTCCAACTAAAACTCTACAAACAGGGTAAATTAAGTCCCTTGCCCACAAAGGATGCAGTTAACACACAGCTAGCATAGCCCGGGCTTATAGCAGGTGTAGCTCTAATACTCCACAACCCAGGAACCTTGGGAATCCATTGTTGGCAGCTACTCTCAATTATGCTGGCAGGCTGCGGGCATCTAGGTTCATACACTGCCTCAAGCAGAGATAGCTTTCCCATTCACCAGTATAAAATAATATAGCATTAATCTACCACTTCAAGCAAAATGTGTGATTTGCAATAGTTAAAGGAAGTTTTAAGCACCCAAATCTTGTCATAGAGTATTTCTCCATATTTGTGCAAGTTCAGAGCTGAAAGCAACCAAAAAATATTAGATTTTTGTTTGGTTGGTTTGGTTTGGGGGGTCTTTTGTTTTTCTATAAACAGAGTAGACCTTTCAGAAGATTTGATCTGTTTCTGAATAAAAAGACTATTTTTAATAACAAATATTCAAAATCATACACTTTCTCAAAGTAACATCGGACAACTTAGAAATGGCTTAAAATTTAACCCCATTTTTAATAAACTCAGATGAAATTTCCCAATCAAATATTTTCTAACCAAACAATTGCAATTTTATCACATCCATTTAGCATATAATGGAAAAGTATAAAAAAACAGTTTGCTAATGACCAATCAATGTGTCAGAGTATAGTGGGTCCTGAAAGTTATTAAGATTCTTGTTCATCATTATTTTCAAATCACTGTGTGTTCTGTTCAGGTTAAGAGCCTTTGGATACTACTCACAGCATGAAGTTCTTACATGAGAAATTCCTGTTTAAATTGAACAGCTTTTAGGATTTACCTCTTAAAAAGAGAGGGGGTTTACATACATTGGCAAAGCTTACCCATTTTGACTACAGAAGTGATATGCTTTAGGTATTACTGTAATATATACTATACTTGGGAATATACTATCAAAGCGGCTAATAAAAACCAAGTAATTTTGAAGCGTTGCTTCCAGGCGGAAAACCAAGCTACCCACTGAAGTCCAAGAATTCACACAAATCAAAATGGTTCACAAAGAACTGACCTTAGGCAACAAAGTGCAATTAATTAATGCATTTCTGGATTAGTGCTTATTGGTGATAATTATTATTTTTAAAAAGTAATTAACACTCTCTCTTATGAATTTAAAATCAGGGGGAAAAAACCCACTTGTAGATCACAAAAAGACAACCCTCACCTTCTGGGGGCTCTTTTGGATTTGATGGGGGAAGCTGTGGGCTCTGGGTTTTTATTTGGGGGGCTGTTTATTTCATCTTAAATGATGGTGCCCATTCTTCCCTCAAATTCTGTTAGGAAGCCCTGCAAGTGAAAGGAAGCACAGCTTGCTTGCTTCAGACTGTAGCAGCGAGCAAACTTAGTGAGAAGTGAGTAAACTGTACGGTCCCTCGCTTTACAGGAGGTCTGGTGCTACTACAAATAAATCAGTAATAACAGTAACCAGTATTTCTATAGTCAAAAGGACAAAGAAAAGAGAGAGAGACCCAGCTTTTCAAAATGATTTACATTAAACTTAGGCAATCAACCCTCGAGGCAGCTTTGCAAAGTGAAGCCTAAAAATTCTTTTTATCTTAATCTTTCTTTAAAATTCTAGCCAGAGGAAAAAATTCAAGGGTACCTTTTCTGTGGAATAATGCCATCATTTTTCATCCAGGCTGATATGCAAAGTGACACAAAATATGGAAAACCTCTTTAAATGATATGGGATAAAATCCTGGACTCCTTGAAGTTTCTAAGGAGATTTGCATGACCATTCATTGGACAAAGTCGCATCAGTGGTCCTTATTTCCAAACACTGTGATTACAACCTTTCAGTTTGTAAGGAAGTCTCCTAAAATGCGAATGGGTGATTCTTGCAACCATTTTTACATGTATTCTCTCTAAGACTTATAATAAAAAAAATTTCCATGCTCTAGAATTTTATTTTTTCCTCCAAATAAAATACTCAAGATTTGATTTTCACTCCAGACATCTAATATGAAAGACTTATAGTTGGTTATTATAAAGTTTAATCACGTGAAAATAAAATCAGTGGTATATAGTACTGTAAAAGTTACAAAGGTGATTATAATGATAACAATGAACTGAGCAGCTCCTCGGTCAAATTCCGAAACCAAATGAGGGGCGCACTCCTAGTGCAAGCAAGACACAAGATAGATACACACAGGGAACAACATGGGAGAAGGACAATGAATTTTTACAAAAAGTCTCAGAAAAATAGGGATAGGAGATAAGTGGCTTGTCAAAAGGGGATCAAAAAGAGAAACTGAGAGCTTAATTGTTGCCTCATAGGAATAGGCTACTTATGCAAGATAAGCAGAGGTAAGATGGATGACAAGAAAGCTTCAAGTCTGGAATGTTAGATGCACAGCTGAGCCTCTGAGACTATTCATTATATGTGGATGCTCCAAGCTGGCCAGAAACGAGTATGAAGTACAGCATGATAAAGTTGGCAGAGCTATGCAATGCTTGCTTTGTAAAGAATGCTCTACATCTGCCAGTAGTACATCTAAAGAATGTACTACCATCTGCCAGACAAAATTGGAGAACCTAAGAGGAAAAATTCATAATATTTTTACACTCTTGTTTTTCTTTATGAATCATACATTATAAAACTAGTTAAGAGCATGACAAAATATTTCACTGGAAATACAAGGATTGTTAGATGGGAATTGAGGAAACCTTGGTCACAGAAAAGCATGTACCTAATACTGCTTTTCTTTCTCATGCGTTAGGATCTTATGGTGATGATCTCATTACAGAACTGTGAAAAATAGTAGTTGGCCAACACTCTGAGAATACAGATTTAAAAAAAAAAAAAAAAATCTTCAATAAGCATTGAGTACTAATTTGGGTGATAGCATTCTGAATTCACCCATGCATTAGACCACACAGCTGGAATGACAGATCATCAAGTCCCAGATCATCAAATCCAACATGAAGGAAGTGAGTCAGTCAAGTATGAAATTACTTATAAAACAGTCCATTCATTTATTTTACGAGACAATATTTGCAAACTCTAGAATTAGAGCTTTCTAATGGCTCAGTGTCCAAATGGAGATCAGGAACAAGTGGCATCCCTCAAGGGTCTGTATTGGGATCAGTACTGTTCAATGTCTTTATTAATGACATAGTAGGATCGAGTGCATCCTCAGCAAGTTTGCAGAGGGCACCAAGCCAAGGGGTGCAGTTAATGGCTAGATGGAAGGGATGCCACCCAGAGTGACCTTGATAGGCTTCAGAAGTGTGTCTAGGCAAACCTCAGGAAGTTCAACAAGGCCAAGTGCAAGGTCCTCCACCTGGATCAGAGCAATCCCCTATATCAATATATGTATGGATTGAGTGCAGCCCTACAGAGGAAGAGTTGGGGATATTGACAGGTGAAAAATTGGACATGAGCCAGTAATATGTGCTTGTAGAAAGCAAATCATAGTCTGGACTGCATAAAGGAAGTCTGGCTGGCAAGTTAAGGGTGGCAAACTTGGGCAAATTATAAGACTTCAGAGGATTATTCCTTTGTACATGGTAGATCATGATCTGAGTTAATCTCATGATTTGAGTTAAATTCCCTGAAGAATGCAGCCATTTTAGGCATCATCTTGCAGTTGCAGGATCTGAGCAGGATTTGCCTTTAAGAGACAGATGAGACGAGACCTAAACATTAACCACATGAGCGCATGAACAGAACGGAATAAGAGAATGAATTACAGCAAGTGGAAGTTAATCACTTAAACAAAACAGATCAATTTAGCAAAGAGACTGAAGCTCAAAGCAGTTGGCAGTAGCCACAGGAAGCAGGACCCAGCCTGTCCAGAAGACTAAGTCAGTAGCCCAAAAGAGAAATGGGATAGGACACTAGCATCTTAAATGATAAAAAACCTAACATACTCCAATTTGGAGAGCATGGATACTTCATATGAGACATATTACTGTTAGTATAAATTTATATGGTGATGAGTATGGTCTAAAGGAAAAACAGTGAGTATAATATGACCGATCAGTCTGGTGGAGGAAGAGAGCCCTTATATGTATACAGTAAATAATGCTGCACATGTACTTAGATATTCCTGTGAAATATATACTGCTGAAATCAATAGCTCTATTTTGCATAAAGACTTAAATTTACTAGAAGAAAGAAAACGTGCCAGACAGATAAACCCATAAAACTATTTACAACACACTTTCAGCTCAATTCAGCATTTAGACAGCAATCAAAACATCTTAAATTTGCACTCAAATTATTGCATAGAATGCTGGAAGCTGCTGGCTGAAAATAATACAAATTCTTTCCCTGTTTCAACTCTTCTCTTTAGCAGTGCGGCACTCCTGAAGCTGCCATTTGCTCCATTAGGATTCATTATTATGTACACAGAGCCTCCCACACACCGATATTGCTATTTGCCACCTCAAAGTAAGCTAATGGCATTTTCAAAATGCAATTAGAACCTTTCAAGAGAAAGCTCAAGCTGTGTTTAGATAATATGAAGTTAACTCTACTACATTTCACAGACAGGCACACCAAAGCTAATAAATTCTTCTCATGTCTTCAGATTATTAACACACCTACCGGCAATGTCAAGATGTTAGTTTAAAGAATTTCAAATATGAAACAGTTCAATAATCTGGTTTACGACAGCTGACTGACAAAGCTAATTAACTGCCTGGAGAAGATTCTTTATAAATGAAGCAACTTCTGTCTGAACATATTTCCAAGAACAAAATGTTCGTTTTGTCTTTCCCTCTTCTCCCTTATATTCTCTCCCTTCTAGCCTTCTCCATCCCATCTAATCTTTGATAAAAGTTTTCCCGATGCTATTTACATATTGCTCATCCTGTGATTCGGTGGTTTCTTATTTTCTGTGCCCTTTGCATTTACCTGCTAGACACTTCCACTTCTCTCCTCCAGACCTTTTTTGTCAGACACTCTATACAGAGCATTTTCACATCTCCCTTTGCATAATGAGGGAGTTTCATGTTTGAGTATCTGCATGCTTTCTCTTTCTGCAAGGTTGCTGCTTCACAGCATTCACCTGCTTCAGGTATTTTTCTCATATACAGGCCTTCAATCACACATCATTTCAAAAAATAAGAGATCCTGTTTGCGTTCAATTTCAGTTGCACAGCAGGAAAAGAGTACTTCAGGGATTTTTCCTCTCATTTGACTCACGGAATGTTATCATTTGGGGAGAATTTTCAAGTAGAGGAAGTTGCCACTGATAGCTTTAGTTAGTATTAGCCTTTTACTATAAGTAGGCACCTACATAAGCACAGCAAGTTGCTCCACCAGAACACCTCAGTCTTGGCCTGAAAGACATCATTTTGCCCATCAGATGGTCTGTCTTTAGTGAGAGAAACCTGTTTATTATACCAGATAACATACCAGTTTTATGAAATGAACATACAGTAAAGTCAATGAAATTACCTATTGCATAACATTCATTACACATTAAGGGCACTCACAGTGCTGAGTTTAGGAAATACCTGCAAAATCCCAATAAAAACACCTGCAACAAGAGCAAGAGTTATTTTATGAAGATGAACAACATCAGACTTATTCCCATCAGAACCCAGCTATAAGTATTGTTTCATTTGAGTGTTACAGGCAGAATAATAGCAGCAAGACTGAAAATGCTTATTTCTAGGCTGATGCTAAATTATGCCTATGATGCAGACCAGCAGAAGACTATCTGGTTTTTTTCTCTTTCTTTTGTCATCACAAGTTCATAAAAAAAATATATATATTCTTCATACAATGCAATCTATTGTCCAGATCTTTTTTTAACACCAACAGAATAGACTGAAAATATCAGTGCCCCTCTTTGTAAATATCAAAACAATGAGATATCAGATTACCAGCAAGACTTGCAGAAGCATTTGCAGAAATTCTAGTTTCAGACATCTGATCCTGCTCAATCCTCTCAGAATGAGGTAAACCCACATAGAGTCAACGGAAAGGAGATGTCTGTCCTGTGACTTCCTGCTTCATTTGTACTCTTTTCATTTGTAGCTCTTTCCCTCGTTGAGAGTATATCCAGAAAAGGCTCAGGTTTTCACACTGAATCATCACTCCAATCAAATAAATGTCATTATGATCGTATTTCAGCATGTCCTCAAGGAAGAGGGGTGGGATAAAAATACTAGAATGACCACCCCTTGCCAAGTCTCCTCTCACCTTGATCATTTCTCTTTGTGAGGAATAACTTTGTTGATTCTGCCACATCTCCTCTCCTGTCTTTGTTGTGGAAGAAACATTTAGCATCTTCAAAATATCTACAGTTTTCATGCTTTAAAATAGAGGAGGGACAAAATATTAGTAACTTATAAGAAGCTAAATAAGACATTGAAACCAACTTGTGCTGCTGCAAAACTGAGATCTGAGTTAGTACTGTTGTCCTTCCCCACTCTACCCTCTCCAAAAGTCAGAGCTATTCACATCTGAAGCTCTAGTTAGACTTAAGTTCATGGAATGTATCAATTTAGAATCAAATACTTCGCACCGTTTCAATCAAAAAATAGACTGGAATTACCGTTTTCCTTTTCGTTGTCACATAAATCAGATTTGAAGGCAATTCTTAACAGACCAGCTAGGCATTAGATTTTGGAGAAGTAAAAACACATGAATGTGTGTTTAAGTATGTATACATTATTAAAGGATAATTGGTAAATAATTCTTATTAATGAGTACGTCAGACTTGAGTCAAAGAGTCCAGCCACAGATGAGTCATTTTTCCCCCTTCTCTCTTGAAAACTCACTGATTGTACTTTGCTTTTAAGGTCTATGCTAGCTAATTAGGAAATTTCAGTAATCTATTTTTAATATGTATCATCTTCTGTTCTTTTTAGTGCAGCCTTAAGATAGACTTTTATCTCTACTGCTGTGCACAGATCATCTGAAAATATAAGTTCTCTACTACATGACAACTCATAATGAGTCTTAATGAAGCTTAGGAACAGCTGTTAAAAACTCTAGTTGAATAGGTTTGCCCAAGCAGCAGTAGCTTAGGATGCTTTTTCTCTTACAGCACTGTTGAGTCATCTGCTCACCATACATATAATGAGAAAAATCAAAAAAACAGCACTAAAGCAGCTTAATCCTTTTCCATGCGACATTTTATTTTAATCAAAGTTTTAATAAGTACATTATGAACCATCATCTCTTAAGCCTTTCACCTTTTTAATTATATTCCTGCTCTTAACATCGAGAAAAGCAAATGTTATTATGCAAATATGCTCCAAATTCATGTCCTTACCAAGAGCATAAAAAACAGAGTTCAAACTCCGTTTTTAATTATACTACAGATAAACTAGCTGCAAATTCTTAGAAATCATGATAACCTCTCATGATTTTACATGTTCCCTAAGCTATATGTCAAAAGATTATGTTTTTTTGGGTAAGATAAAGGACTTAAGGAACTAAGAAGGTTAAGCACAACTGAAACAAACAAATTCCATTACTCCATATTGTTTGTCTTCTCTTATCGACCTGTCATTGCTTAGACACTAAGCTATACAGCATACAGGACTCTTGAGGATTCTGTACAGCTTTTCTCTTTACAAGGACATGTAAATTCCCTACAGCCTTCCAATAGATATACATTTTTTTAAACATAATTTGACAATCATTCAATCAGAGCACACAGGAGCAGTTCACTTTCGTGTATCAACTGCAGAGCACTACACTTCATGAAACATCAGAATATTTTTCCTCCAGTATTCTTGTTATCTAGTTTTGTTCCAGTAGCACCCATAGGCCTAATTCCCACTCTACTAGGCACAGTACAGCTGCAGCAAAGAGATAGTTCGAAAAGCACATAGCTTAAGTCTAGACCAATGGATGAATATAAACCCAGATGAGAGGAGTTAGGAGAACACAGGTGATTGCATTGAACCTGATAAGCAGAATCTACAGAATACCTGATAAACTTTTTCTCTTCCTCCATCAATGAAAGTTTCCCAATAATAATTTTAACATGACAACACTTTTTGCCATTGCCAACATTTCAATTTACATCAACCTAGTAGAGCCAAAAACTAGTCATAGGTATTGGGCTTCAGATCTTTAATTAATGTAATGTTTCTGAGCTTTGACTATTTCATTATGAATTTTTTCAGTTGTTCTTTAGGGAAATGACAAGACATAGAAGCCCCTAAAAAGTGCTATTAAAAGTCCAGAAGCTGTTTCAGAAGAAATAAAAAGGAAGGAACCAAAAAAAAAAAAACATGCAGAGGAAGCCGACACTGATAGCTCTAATTATTATTAGCCTTTATCATAAGCAAGCACTATGCAAGCACAGCAAACAGGCCCCAAGAGTTTGGATATCCTAACACACACAACAGTTATTGCATAGCAAGGGAAGAGCAGATTGGAAGAGAACAAGAGAGCAAAGGAGGAATTTTTCTGTCAGATTAAATATAGGTTTAGCTGGAGGGCAGAGAAGGACCTTCTTCCAATAGATCAAGGGCAACTCCATACACAAGACTGCAAAAATTGTACTCTGTCAGATTTCCAGACAAAATGACCATGCAGCAGAGAGTCAGGTTCCTGGCTCAACAGGAAACATCTTCTTAAGGAAGATGTTCAATAATATCCCTCTTCCCCTTCTCTCTCAACTTCCTTCTTTTCTAAAAGAATGGCAAAGAGATCTCCGCACAACACATACAGGATGATGTAAATAGCTTCCCAGAGCCAGTCTTTATATTTATGGATTACCACAATGACAATATACAGTAGATGAACTAATAAAATTGCATCGGAGTTGCACCTCATTTCTAGAATCTTGCCTGATCATGGTGCCATTTATACTAAGAAACTAAAGCAATAAGCAATTGTAGATGCATAAGATCTTTCCTCACAAACACACAGTTCCAACTTCTCTCAAGGGGTTTAAATTCTTGCTATTGTAAACATAAAATGTCATGAAACATGAAGTCAAACAGGGAGAATGGAAGTCTCTACTTTCAGTAATTGAGTCTCCCCAATGAAGTTACTGTGTAATGCTCTCAGGAACACACATTCCATTTTTATTCCTCTATATGTGAATGCTCAAGTTCAGCCTTTGCTAAAGTAAATCATTGTCATGGGTTCAGCAGCAGCAGTAATTTTTCTCCTTCGTAGTAGCTGGTGCAGCGCTGTGTTTTTGATTTTGGGCCTGGGAACAGCGCTGATAACACCAATGTTTTCAGTTACTGCTTGGTAATGTTTTGGTCTGACCAAGGACTTTCTGAGTCTCATGCTCTGCCAGGGAGGAGGAGAAGCCGGGAGGAAGCAGAGACAGGACACCTGACCCAAACTACCCAAAGAGGTATTCCATACCACAGCACGTCATGCCCAGGATGTAAAAACAGAGAGCAGAGACCCAGAAGGGTGGGGGTGCACTGCTTGGTTGGGCTGGGTATAGGTGGTGCGCGATTGTATTCTTTCCTTGTATTTGCCTTGTCATTATTATTATTGGTGGTAGCAGTAGTGGTTTTGTGTTATACTTTAGTTACTAAACTGTTCTTATCTCAACCTGTGGGAGTTGCATTCTTTCGATTCACCTTCCCATCCCTTGGAGTGGAGGGGAAGAAAGAGGGAGGAGTGAGTGAGCAAAACTGCGTGGCTGAGAGGCTTAAACCATGACAATCATGTTTTGTTTACCCCAAAGGAAGGTGGAAGTTGACTTTTGGAAAAAAAAGTCATTATAAATCAGTGGAAGGCAATCATTTCGTTAAAGAGACATTTTTCTCTTGCCAATAATCTTATTAAAGCAGATTTTTAGCATAGTCTTCTAAAGGAAGAAAAGGTGGCATTCTATCCCCATTGTCAACAAATTCAGAGCCCATTCATAAAATGTGGCTGAAATATGAAAACAGGGTAATAGTCTCAAATACATAATTCTCCATGCTACATAAAAATCAGCTGCTAATCAGAGAACAGATACCCAGTCATTTCGTCCACTAAGGCTATTGTGTCTTCCCATAGACAGCAACCAACCAGCCAGTGAAATTTCCAGCTAGTCAACTCGACACTTGGGCAGCTTCAAACCAGCAAGTTTAGGCAACAGCACTCGCTTCGTCTACATACACAAGGGACACTGAAGGGAGAGGTGGTTTAGGTAAACAGAGGGAGACAGTATTTGGAAACAAAGGCAGGTATTTGAGGGGTTCAGAAGATAAAAAGCAAACTAGGGTTTATAGCAAACTTTTTTTATCAGTTCAAATTGAGAAATAGAGAAAATAATACCATAAACTAAAGCTTTGCACTTCTATTCTAGACCTGTAAAAGACAAAATTTTGAAAGACAACCTGCACACCTGAGGGAACATCCTGCCTCAGGAAGTCTACTGGAGTTTTGCCATTAATTTCTCTGGAGACAGGGCTTCTCTCACTCCTTTATCAAGGTTTTTGTCAATTATTATTAACTGTGCATTTAAGCCGTTGCTCCAGGGAAAACAGGAACAAATTTCAGAGAAAAACAACTCACTTATTTTTCTAGTCCTTGATCAAGGGTCAAAGAATAATTTAAAGCAAACAGGAAAATTCATTGCTTAAGTGGTAATATAAATGTAATCACATAATTCTTTGGTAAATCACCTGATCCAAACCATGAACAGATTTACAGCTTGTGTCATGTTATGTTGGGTGAGAGTTACCCATCTTTAAAAATGCAAAGGTCACTGCCAAATAAAAACAGGCTGAAAGTATTAATCAACTGATTGTGAATTGGGAAAGTCTCATCCAGCCCCCAAAACACATCAGTATTGCTTGAAAAACTGTACACCCTGAGGTACTGCAACAAGGAGTAATAGAATCTTCTTTCTTGTTACATATTTCAGTTTACATTGAGGATGGCGAAACTAATATTAAGGTGAATACTTGGCCTACTCTAATTCCTATTTCTTTGGTCTAAACTGTACCTAATGAAATCTAACTGGTCTAAAGATTTAGCACAGGTATTCCATTAGTTTAAGAAAAACACAGTTATTGCACTTCTAGCAATCACATAAAATCAGAAATTGCTTGAACCTTAATGAAGGTGTGAAAGACTTTTTAATGATAATAATAAAAACTTAAAGTAAGGCTATGAATTCAAGCCTTGATTAAACACTGTGGCTACGCATTAGGTAAAGACTGAGGCATCAAAACTAAACAGGACCAGTTTACACAACAGCAGTATGCCTTAATGGAATCCCTAGTGCTACTGGTTTGACTCTTACCAGGGTTTTGTGTGGTTTTAAGATAACCATTCACACAGATCTGTTTTTCTAGGTAGACCAGAAAAATAAAAAAAAAAAAGGGCTAGGTTTTGCTGAGCATATCCAATTCATTCCACCAATCCATTGATGTTATATAAATGACATAACAGACTCAAGTAACATATTAAAATCAGTACAGAAAATGCCTAGCAGCTTCTCTCTTCCCATTCACGCTTTCTGCACTTCCACATATATGTAAGATTTGCATATTTCTACTTCTGTTCTCTTCCTCCTAATGCACTATTAAAATTAAAAGCAATAACTTGTATTTTCAAAACTACCATCTCTGCTTCACAAATTCCCCCTACTGCTATAGGTTCCCTAATTAAAATTCTTCCAAGCCAGAATATTCAGAAATATATACTAACAAATATTCTAATAAAACAATAGGATTATTTTAACTAACACTTTTTTCTTTGGCACGATACAGAGAAGATTAGCATGGCCCCTGTGCAAGGATGACACGCAAATTCGTGAAGCGTTCCATATTTTTGCGGCAGTTCACGCGGGCAGGCGAGCAGGGTGGTGAGCGGGGTGGTGAACACTCGCCGTACGAGCAAGGCTTGGTCTGGGAGCTCTGCTCTGGCTGCCCCAGCAGTGGCCAGTGTAGGCACCCAGGCGGACCCGATGGGAAGGGAGGCTGCAGTGCAGAGCCCGGGGTGTAGAGAGCGCCTGCACTGCTGTCCTGAGGGAAGGGTGAGCAATGGGCAGGGCTGCACTCTGCGCTCCCTGGTGGAGGTCCTCCTGCAGCGGGTGGCTGAACTGCAGGAAGCTGTTACCAGGCTGAAAGGTGTCAGGGAAGCTGAGGGGAAGCAGCACTGCTTGCTCCGGAACCAAACTGTTCCGGGGCCTCGAGCGTCTGCTGTTGCTCGTGCAGGAAAGGAGGCTGCTAACCCAGGAAGCTGGGAAACAGTAACAGAAAAAAACAACCAAAAAAGGAGGAAGAGGGCAATTAAAAGCAAGGGGCTTCCTCCTACGTCTGTTGTCCCCACCCAGAACCGCTTTGCTGTCCTGCAGGGGGCTGATGAGCAACAGCGCTCCCACCAGGCGCAACCAGCTGGTGCACTGGTAAAGAAGATCACTACTGGTGCTGCCAGGAAAAAGCGGCGGGCCGTAGTAGTAGGGGACTCTACGCTGAAAGGCGCAGAGGCACCCATCTGCCGGCCTGACCCAAGCTCAAGGGATTCTATGATTCTATGTTGTGAAGAACGTCATTACATGCACTGATCATAGAATCATAACAGGCTGTAGCCTGTTATGCAGCCAGCTGAAACTGTCAATGAAACAAGCTTTTTTAATTGAGGGAGAAAGAAAAAAGGCATTAAATAATATTAGACCATCTTGTTAGAGAAAATAAGGAACTAGCCTTTAGTATGTGGGGGAGTGGGAAGAGAGAAGGTTTTTGAATAGCTGAGCCTATAAATAAGAAAGGCTTAGTGAAAAAGGAAAACAATCATAGATTCATAGAATAGTTAGGGTTGGAAAGGACCTTAAGATCATCTAGTTCCAGCCCCTCTGCCATGGGCAGGGACACCTCCCACTAAACCATGTCATGCAAGGTTATGTCCAACCCCACCTTGAACGCTGCCAGGGATGAAGCAGTCACAACTTCCCTGGGCAGCCCATTCCAGTGCCTCACCACCCTTACAGTAAAGAATTTCTTCCTCATATCCAATCTAAGCTTCCCCTCTTTAAGGTTGAACCCATTACCCCTTGTCCTCTCATTACAGCCCCTAATGAAGAGCCCCTCCCCAGCATCCCTATAGGCCCCCTTCAGATACTGGCGGGCTGCTATGAGGTCTCCACACAGTCTTTTCTTCTCCAGGCTGAACAGCCCCAACCTTCTCAGCCTATCTTCATACTTATAAACAAATTTATGATGCTTTTGTTAATAATTCAGTCTAAGAAAACTTTTATAAACATACATAGTGACATCCAAACTCCAGTTTCTACAATAATTTTAACATCTTCATGAGTCCTAGCAGCGCAATCAAGAGAACTACAGCATCAAATTATAAAGGCTGTAGCCCTGACACCAGCCACAGAGGAAAGCAGGGCACCACTAGACACATTAAATAGCAGAAATTCTAATCTGGTAGGACTGCCTTGATTCTGAGCTGGTACGATTTTGTGCACGTGATCTAATGTAAAAGGGGCAACAAGCAAACCAAGCACCATATTCAGACTGCAGTAGAAAGACCTCTGTAGCAACAACTACTACTAGAAAACACCTCTAACAAGGTATCAGTATTTGATACCATGGCCAACTTTTCAGCAAGAGAGCACAAAAATCTGAAGATACATTACTTCAAATTCTTTGCTACCATTGCTTTCACTGGTATCAGACAAGTCTACAGCACAGCCCCATTATAAAATACACTTCTTGAATGATGTTCTGAAGTGAGATGGAAGAGATGAGATCCTAGCGCGTCATCAGCAAAATCAAGACAGAGCTGTTTTCATGTATACAAGAGCAATTCAAGGAAAGGTACCTGAAGCAGATGTGTGTGCGTAAACATCCGTAAACTCCACTGCTATCACCCACCACTTACCCAGAGACTGCCAGAAAACATGTTCAACCTGTTAACCACCCATGAAAATTCAAGATATTTTGCCCAATCTGAATTTTCAGTTGACTGTCATATTGGCAAACAGAATGAACAAAAACATATTTTCAACACCTCCTAGGAATTCTTCCTAGTGGGAGATAAATAGTACAAGTTTTCACAGAGCATATTTTACATGTGTTCATCACTTGTAGATGCTGTAAGTATTTTATCCATGTTGTACAGACATGTAAAATTTAAAAGCTTTTCAGATTTCTTTGATATTTGTGCTACCTATTTCATGAACTATTTCAGCATGCCTATAGAGACCACAGAACTAGCTTTGAACATATGTGCTTTTCAAAGAGGAACAGAGTTACAGTAAACACTGCTATTACTTTTGCTGTACTTCTACAAAAGTTATTCTATATCTTGTGGTCAGTGAAAGCCTAGCACAAGACAGTATAGTCATGTTAAGCCTCCATAATGGTTAGTTATAAAATATTCCATTAAAAGGTATTATTTTCTAAATTTTTCACTATTAATTTAGAAGAGAGGTACAGAATCATATGCTTTTCAGTGTAAATTATCTCAAACTTTAATATCCTGGAATTTTGTGCCAACTACCCACTTTGTGTCCTGCTTAGGTTATTTATCCCATTTTTGTTTTTCTCCCTTCCACAGACCAATAGCAAGTATTCAATATCACCAACTTAGACTTTGCTGTGGAAAAATGCCTACTGCTAATGTATTTCATACCGAAAAACGTACCACACATCCCTTCTCTGATGATGTTTCTTACTTTTCAATAGAGAAAATATTCTTGTCTTGAATGTTACAATGAGCTATTTAGAAATAAATTGCCAAAACCCTTTTACAAGTACAAACACTATAATGAACATTCACTGCTGAATATTTATTAATGTAGCCAAAGACAGAGACAGATGAAAGACACACTATTTCCCTTTGCTTAAGAAGTTTACTAGTTCTAATACATTATCATCCTGCTTTATGGAGGGTTGTTGGGGTTTTCTGAGACAGTTTCCCTTATAGGAAGAGGAGACTTACGTGTTCCACATCTGTGCTTCCTGCAGGTTAACAAATGAACTGAATAACAGGTTGACAGGTTAAATATCTGGCAGAGTGGACACTTCATACCTGTGTTCCTGTACAGCTTTTTGAGGCTCAGCATCTGTGCAAGCTGACTCAAGTGCACCATAAGGCACAGACCCAAAAAGGAGCCAGTGCTCACCTTTCTACCTGTGAAACAGTCCAGTGGGGCCACATACAAATAAACAAGGACAGACTACCTAATCAACGTATATCTAGCTATCCAAGTATCACTATCCCTGCCTTCCAGACCTCCTCTTAGATTTTCAGCAGGTTTTGCCAAATATGCAAACATCTTGTCCGTTTGCAATGTCTCCACTGTTGACACCTGCTGTAGGATTGCACAATTGCACAATTACAATAAAAAAACAAACCTGACAACACATGAGTGAAAGTTCTATTGTTCTACTTACACACACTGGAATGATACAAGCACAAAAAACTTCAAAGAGACCTATTGTTTTCCAGTGTGAAATAAAGCTTCTGCTTCCACTCCCCCCTCCCCATATTAGCATCAGTGAGACTTGTTTTCAACACGGATACTCTAGTTTTGTAAATTCTGGGGTGCTGCACAGAAGAGCAAAATTTTGTTTGCAGCTAACCATCTACCTGCACTTTCTGCTTCTGAAGAGGAGTATTTTGAACCCAGATATGTTCACTGTTCTATGGCTGCAACAAAGCAAAATTTAACCTATTCAAGTCCATTTAAAATTAGAAGATACCTATATTTTTGTTACTGTCATGGTGAAAGCCTGACAAGTAAAATAGAGTCTGGAGTGTTCAAAGGATTCTGGAGAATGGAGGGAGAAAGGGGGGCAGTTTGGAGGTTTTTTGGTGGGTTGGGTGGGTAGTGTTGGTGTTTGGGTTTGTTGTTTTTCATATTCCTGGCCTGACATCAACCTCACTTCTTATATTACAAAAGAGTATTATTATTAGAACTAGCACTAGTATCCAAAACACATTGTGTAAACATCTCCCCTTTCAGAATAAATTGTGTAAATATTAACTCAAAAGATATCAGTAAAATAATCACAGCTAGCCACTTGCAAGTTCCTTTTATTAATATATTTGGGGCAATTACCAGGAAAACGTCTATTTCAAACTAACATCTTTTACAAGATATGGCTTGATATTACAAAGTCATATAAATACTGAAGTCATAAATAGCCATAAATAAGTGAAATTGATTAAGAGTCTATTAAACATGCACTTTTATTACTCCCAAGACTTCAGTGCACCATATGTAGGCATCCCTATCTTCCTATAAAAGCTTGGTTAGGGTGTGCACTTGAAATGGCTTCTCAGACCATTGCAATATCATTAAACACCATTACATCCTTATAATTTCCTTATTTTTCAGTTCTGTTCACATAAGACAAGGACCATTAGCCACAGCCAGAATTTATTTCTATAGAGGCAGCAACACACGAAATGTTCCAGCACAAGTCAGCAGAATACTTGCAGAGTGACAAGCAGTTATTTTTCCTCACCCACCACCACAGTCCTATACCAACGTTTTCAAGTTATTATTACTTACGTCTTGATGAAATTCTAACCAATTTCAAAAGAGTTAAAACAAAAAATAAAATCTCTCTCTAAAACCATGTCTATGGTTTTGTGGACCCAGTGAAAATAATGGCAATGCTTTAAACTATGGTTGTTCAAGGAATGTGTTATTTAAAGCCACCAAGACAGTTATATTGTCATTTAGTATAAAACAATTTATAATTATTTCATCATACTGGGACTTAGCACTAAAGATATCATACAATAGCTGTATAAATGCCTAATCCTTCTCATACTATATAATGATACTACTTACTTTTAACTTAAATGAATTTTCATGAAAGTGGTAACAGTCACACAGTAGCCGGAGCCTTGTAACACCATGCTTTTAACCACCTTGCAACTTGATGAGGAGCCATAAAACATAGGCCATGAGCTATTGCTTTCCAAACTTACGCCTCCGTATCTTTTCCCACAAAGAACACAGTTCAATTTTAAGGATGTATCAAAGGCTGAAACAACTGAAACTGAATGGACATTGATAAAACATAATCTGAATTGGGATGCCCAGGATTTCCTCACATAAATAGTTGGGCTTCAAACCTCCAACACATTTAGCAAATTTTCCCTAGAGGAAGAATGAAATAAATAAATAAAAAGAATCTTGGCAAATGAGCCTGGCACCATGTCATTCATCAGCTGTGTTACAGTGGTTACATGCCCCCAAACTCTAACAATGCCCTCAATGCAAATGATGCAGGTTTGCCTTAAAATAATGGGACAACATAAATCTGGGTGCACTTCCAGGGAATCAATTAAAGCTAAGCCAATGCTAAATACGACTGACTGTACACCACTGACTTAAAAGGGGTTATTTTATGTGCAATAGCTGCTGATTTTCTACTGACACTTTGCCAAGCAACCAACTTGGCAAAAAATTAAATGGTCTTTAATTACAGATTCAGTTAAATTACATTCTTCAGCAAAACATGCTCATGATAAACAACAAGCTGACAGCCACTGGCCTCACAAATTCTAGGTACAGCTACCCAAATGGAGCCATTGCCAAATAAGTAAACTAGTTTGAATTAAAAAAAAAGAAAAAAAAAAAGCCAATAATGATCCTTTTTCCTCGAGTGGGAATTTATTAAATAGAATGGGTCTTTCTTTTCTTCTAACCACAAATGCCAATAATGAGAATTTAACAGAGTGTGTTTTTATAACAAAGTTGCATAAATTTGTATTATGAAGGAGAACGTTCAGTCAAAAATGCCCAACTAATTCTCTTTGCAAGCTTTTAGGTCTTCAGGCTCTATTAAAGTCAACAGTATGAGGACGGATCAGCAGAGATCAAAATAGCGATCCAACTTCATTATTTTAAGTAAAATAAATACTGAAAAGGGATGAAAAAGAGCAGATAATTTGGGCCTGTACCCCTACAAGATATTAAAACAGTATTTGCTTAATTTTATAACTATCTTAGTAGAGATCAACAGGATTACACAAGTACTTGGACGTGGCCTTGGATGGCATGGTTTAGTGGGAGGTGTCCCTGCCCATGGCAGGGGGGTTGGAACTCGATGATCTTGAGGTCCTTTCCAACCCTTACTATTCTATGATTCTATGATTCTATACTTAGAGCTAAGCATCTACTGAGCTGCTCTGCAATTCTAGGTGTTGGTAAGCACATTCAAAAGGTCTTCTAAATTTAATTTTTGTTTCTATGCTAAGTGACACTACTTAGAATGCATATGTTAAAGTGCAGAAAACCAAATATTTTCACTTCTCCAACTTGAAGAAAATTTACAAGTGAAGTATAAAGTTATCACATAACTTTCACCTGTTAACCAGCAGATACAAGATCTCTGAAGTGTGATTACACACCTGATAAGAAAAATATCTGCTCAAAGAAGTCCTATTCAAGGAACAGAGAATTCATCTTTGAGCAGTAACACAGAATATCTATTTTCTTTTTTACTATTTTTTTTTAAAAGAAAGTTCTGTCGTGCAGCTGGACACTGCACTTTGTTTCTCAGTCTACAGTTGCCAGACATCCTTCTGTTCCTCAAATGCCCTATGAAGTAAAATTGCCAAAATAATAGGTAGAAAAACATGCCTTAAATTCAAATTTTGGTGGCAGTAATGGAACTAAGGCAAGGCATTTCCGGCTGTACTGCTGTGAAAGCATGCTTCAGTAAGTTGCTGTATGTTGTTATTTGAGCTCTTTCAATAAATCCCATCAGTAGTGATATGAATGTGGCAAGTTATTTGATTTAAAATTCTATTTCAGGTAATTGATTTTATTTGCTGTTATTGGCTTTTATCTATAACAGTGACAGACAAAATAGTCATTTATGATCATAGTCATATGATTTAGACACCTAGCCATCTCATTTTTGCACTACATGCCCCAAGAAAGGGCAAAGAATTACATGCAATGTTGACAATTTATATTCAGCAGAGCCACTATGCGACATCTCAATCTGTTGAGATATATCATACAATTACCACTGTAAGCCACTTTAAAATTATCCTACTTTCTTTCATAATGCCATGTGGGAAGGGAGACATGCTGGCTTATTTTTAAGTTCTTGCACCTCCCCGCTCTAAAGCCCTTTGCTGATTAAAAATATCTGTCAGTCTGCAGATTTCATTGTCATCTACTTTCAACATACTGATTTCTCCAAAGACATAAGTCAATTGATTTATTTTTTAAGCTGCCTTATACTTCAACAGAGATGCTAAAGTAACAGCAAAATAAGACATTTTCAAGGTACTATTTTATTTAAAACTCTCTACATGGTGTTATTTCCTTTATGCTGTCTAAACGGGCTTCTGTCTTTTCCATTAGTCTTAACACATGAGACTAGACCCTTTTTCTGAATGTGTTGCAGTAAAGTCAATGGAAACCAAAAGATCACCTTAGAGAAACAAACCTGTGAACCAGACTTTTAGTAGAGACTAGCTGATTTTTCCTAATATTAATGCAAGAATATTCATAGTCGTTATATGTTCTCAAAATTTTCTCCCCTTTTGATCTAACATACACAATCAGCTAGGCAATATCAAGCTCAGTTTATGTTCTCTTAGCACACTCAGAACTAAAGACCTCAACATACATTTTTTGAAGTGAAAGAATAGTGTTGTACAAAAGATAACTTCATAAAAATACCATAGATCAACACATTAGTCTATTTCCCTCAAGCAAATGCTGTGAATTTTTGAAGTTTCATGAGCAGATGAACAGTCAGTAGAAGTGTAAGGGGAAGTAAGTAGCTGAAAAGACCTTTTTGTTTTTAGCTTCCTTTCAGTGTCTGTTAATAAATGCGTGGAGTTCAGGAAGTATAAATAGAAGGGAAATTGTATTCTTAAAAATGTGTGTATCTATATTCTGAGTAAAATTTGACATCAAAAGTAATCTTGAGAGACCACCACATTGCTAGACCAGCACATGTTCTCGTTCACATGAATAAATATATGACTATCAGCAGAAACACATAAAAGATCAAATTTAATTTTTGGCAGTAGCTTCCATAGAAAGACATGTTAATCCATCTCTGGATTATGAATTCAATAAATTAAGTTTTGAAAACACTATTAAGTGGTATTAGACATCCCTATATAAAAGAAATAGCTGATAGAATACAGCATGGGCACATGTTTCAGTCATATTCTGCATTCAGAAGTTGGCTTATTGCTAGTATTTCCAGGAAAATACAGCAGGGCACCAAGGACCTCAATACTACTTAAGGAGTCAAGTGTTCAAGAGCTGTTAGAGTACCAAAAAAATGTCATTTTAGGCAGCAGCTGTGCATGCAGTCAACAACCCCTTTCACACAACATAGTAAACCAATGGCAAGCTTACTTTCTGGCTTTGTTATTAACAGATTACTGCAGCGGATGTATTAATGGGAGCACATGCTTCCATGAAAACTGGAGAGAAAAACATAAGAATAAAAAAAAAGTAAAGATAGGTAATCCATTCCCTAGTATTGAAAAGTTACCTGCTGCAAAGCAGATATTCAAAATGTGGTTTCTATACTGAAGATAATAAATTGTCAACATCGTTTTACAATTGTAGGTTATTAAGAGATAAATATGTAGAGTACAATTTGGTATCAGCACAACTGTTTATCTTTTCAGTCACAGAAGACTGTTAGGTGGTATTCAATCAAACATGTAATTTACAATTCAGAAGACATCTATGGCAGTCTAAGTCCAGGACAATAGATTGTAGTGCCAAGAATTCACCAACAACTGCCGACACTTTCTCATTTACTGTTTGCATTGATCTGGAACTCACAAAGTCTTAAAGACACTTTTAACTAGTGATTGTAATCTTTGATCTCCAGAAGATTACTATGGCATGTTTAGAAATAAGGTTCATAGGAATCCTTACTCTCTTGACAGAGAAATTAAGTTATTATATTACATATTAAAAAAAAAAAAAAGCTGAAGTTTCAATAAAATAGATTGATCCTCCAAGTAATCACCATCCATATTCAGAAGAACAAGAAAGGCTTTTTTCCCGAAGATAAAAGGAAGTTCCATGAATGCATTTGCAGCCTGCCATACATATTCATTTCAGCATACTGCACCATGAATTTTTCTTTTATAATCTCTACTAAGATCATTTGTCACTCATTTAGGTATCAAGCCTTCTGAAAATGACAAATCTTTTCTTCTATGCTTCTAAGTAGTATTGAAGGTATTAAAAAAAAAATCTTAAAGAATTGAACCCCAAAAGTAATGCTTTCCAGTAGCAAGCTTTGCTAGAAGACTGCTCATTTTTAAGGGAAAAATAATATTTACAATACTATGAGAATGTCTCCACTAGCAATACTCATCTGGTCATCACAGCGTTAGTTTGGACACTACAAGATTGCTAGAGACTGGAAAATTGAGTTGTTCACTACACTGCTTCTTAACCCAGACTAGAAAATCTCTATATCTGTAAACCAACAGCAAGAAGAAGAACTGGTGCAAACATTTGTTATACCTCAGGCAGTTGCCTACCCCCACGCGCAGAGGAAATTTACCTTCACAATCAGATCACTGGGGCTCAGCAAGTCCTGCAGCATTTTTCACTGTAAAACTACTAGAAGAGCTCCATAGCAAAGAACACCTTTCTACTCTTATAAGAACAAATATACCTCCTTCCCCCAGAGACAAAAGCAAAACCTCCAGGCACAGAGAAGGAAAAAGAAACGAAACAAACTTCCAAGCCTTTCTTCCTCATATACAATTATCAATAGCACCTGGCATTCTCCCTTTTGTCAGGAGCACTCATCAGTTTCACTTGAAGGCCATTTCTGTCGCACCAGAGCACTAAGTTATTAATTGCTGTGTGAAACAGGTTATTTGCTGGAAACGAGGATGTAGTCTATTTCTTTCTTGCTAAGTTCAGTGTATAAATATGTTCTATCAAAGGCAGGCACTTAAGTTTTGAGACTGAATTCAGCTCATAAGATTATGTTTGAAGGAAAAGAAGGGTGGTTTTCTCATTATTAAAATAAAAGCATTGATAACTGTGTAGTGCAAGTTCTCAGGAAGCTCTTTCCCCTGCTTGTTTCTCTCTGTATCATCAAAGCATGTGACCACTGGACAGTATTTAATGTTACTGAGCTGGGATATATCACCTGCTGTCACAAACAGCATTTCTTTCAACAACAGCCTTTTTTTTTCCATGCCAAAGTACACAAGCTCAGTACCTCAGTCTCCTTTTAGCATTATTCATTAGACTTAAAATGAAAAATGCATATGATAGCCTCCAAGATCTTTCTCCTTTTCACATTTGCTATCTTTTTTCCTTTTTCCCCAGGAGTTACAGTACCCAACCACATATTCTTTTTCCTCCAGATGTTGTCTTAAACTTTACATCTTATTCCCTGAATGCAGCAAAGCTTTAAGCACCCACTTTAGGCAAACAATGGAATCAATGAAGTATTACAGGATTGCTAACCAGTCTACCACAGAAGTAAGTATCCTGTAATATGCTCCAGAAAAAC
Source organism: Amazona ochrocephala (assembly GCA_039720435.1). Lineage (NCBI taxonomy): Eukaryota > Metazoa > Chordata > Aves > Psittaciformes > Psittacidae > Amazona > Amazona ochrocephala. The sequence continues at coordinate 74,707,183 of CM077879.1, forward strand.
AAAAGCTCACCCACAACTGCCATGATTTCATCTGAAAGAAACTGGGAAATATCATGAGATTTATCCTTGAAGCATATCTATACAGTACATTCAATATTCATTACGATGATGGCCATTGACTTCATAGTAATGTACCAGGTGTGCTTTTAACAACAATCAACAGAAAAAATACACTGATGAACTTTTGCTCAAAGTCCTAAAATTAACATTACTCTGATTTTTAACTGTGCAACCCTAACACTGCTGTAAAAGTTTAAGGCAATTGCCTTTTCCCCCTTCTTAGGGCAAGCAAAGCCGCACATTTTAGAGTCAAAGGCCCCACAGTCAGTTGCATGAATCTTTCAAGCACATATATCTAGAGACTGTAATTTTAACCACTTCCTCAAGGCTTTCTATAGCCCATCCAACACAATCCAAGATGGCTGAGCCCTCACTCCTCTAAGGAAATACCATCTCTTGAGTATGAGGGCAGCTCTCTTGTTCGATTTATAAGTATACAATGCCCAAGAGAGCTGATAAACTCTGAACAGATAATTAAATTGCACCCAACATTGAAAATATTAGTACAGATGCTTCTGCTAGAGTAAGCAGACATTCTGCAACCCATTCCAACACTATCCATAGGAATATCTCCAAATAAAGTCACTAAAACCATCCTCTCTGAAAACAGTGAATTGACATGGAAAAGTTCAAAGAAAGCTGCATTCGTTCTTGCATTTTGCTTTCTCTCACTCTCTACCAGCATTTTATACAATCTTGAAGAGGGTCTCTAGAACCCTATTCAACAGAACTCAATGGATTTAATCCATTACGTGCTGTGCAGGACTTCTTTCACAGAGGTGAAGCCTGAAAATTGAGGCACTTAACAGACAGCTTTACAAAGAGCAGCCTGCAGAGCGACTCCTGCAGACACCCAGGAGCCCTTACAGAAGGGAACTCTAATTAAGGGCCTAAAAACATGGTCAGGTACCTAACCTGAGATCTGCTTTGCAAAATATCATTCCCCTAAGAGCTTGGTTTGGAAACCTGCTCAGAGACATTTACTTTAAAACTGTCCTTAAAAAACACACTTAGCCTTCCTTGCAGTGGGAAAGAGGTCACTAAGAAGGATTTTTACCAATCATTCTCTTCCATGAGACACTGTCAACATCACTAATGCTATTCATTTGCACACAGAGTTCATACTCATTATAGAACTTAAAGATTTTTATTCTTCAGTATAGCTAGGAAAGAGATTACATTGCCTGAGATCAGTGTAATTACAGAGAACATGGCAGATTTGGTATCCTTTTCTTTCCCGTTAAATCCTGCTGTTTGCTTCAAGTTGGATAATCATGATTTGGCAATATAACATTGGCAAAATCCACCTTTACACAGGTTTGGTAGAGCTCCTACAATTGGGCATTTATCAGCTTGCTGAGTTTGTGCACTCCAACAACTACTACTTCTGTAGGCTATAGCTCCAGTTCTTTACTCAGCCAGTCCAGTATTCTTCTTGTGCATGAGCCATCTCTACCTGCCATCTGTTAGTGTAAATGGGATTTTTCAACACAACTCCCTAAGACTCCATGTTCGGACCTGGTCTTCCAGATTCATCAACAAGGACATCCCCTTCTGGCGCTGTAGTTTGGGTTATCAATTAATCATTTCAAGGACATACGATAGCTGAATGAAACAGTATAGAAACTTTGTAAAGACTTGCAAAAAAAAATACACTATGCTTTAAATACTGCAAGAGAAAGATACAAGTAAGCAAAGCAATAAAACACCTGCACATATCTCTTATTTAATATAAACTGGTAACTAATGTAAAAAACCTAAAAGTAACCATCTCCAGAAGGCTACCTAACTTCCAGTAAAATTAACATGATTTAGGTGCATATGTGATTTTCAGAAAGCAAACTTTTTGTAAGCATGTAAGTAATTTTTTCAAAGAGGCCTTAAGTCACTTACAAAACCAGAACTTAGGTACATTATTATTACTGGACTCCATATGTAGTGAAACTTGTAAGAGAAATCAAACCTACAAAAGCAGTTTAAGCATCTGATTCCTACTGACTCAATTATTGTTCAGAGCCTATATGATTTAGCGCATGAGAACCTAAGCATATTTAAATACATGCTTTTTGAGAAATTATTAAACAGAAATTTGCCATTTTAGAAGCTTAGAGTTCATTAGAATAAATTATATCTGAGAGCCTTGATGCAACAGGAAATGCCTCAATTTGTTTCAGGGCAATGCAGACCCACCTTTGGGCGTCACAAAAAGACGAAAGCAAGACTGTGATGTACCTCGTTAGACATCTTACACTACATGTTTTGTCTGGAGCTTTTGCAGCTCAAGACACTGTTATATTGACAGCCTGAATATGTAAAACACACCTGTTAGACTAACAGCAAAGAAAACTCTTTTAAAAGCCTAAAAACTCACCTTCGCCATTTTATGAAATTGAAAGTCAGAGCATTAACTGCACTCTGGAAATTGTTTCAGTAATACTTAAGATTACTGGAAATTAATTTGAAAGGTATAAGAATTACACATCATTCTAAAGAATATATGAAGATGAAAATTGTTGCAACAGGGTAGCATTTTCATCAGAAAGTTGTATTTAATGGACTCAAGTCTGAAATATTGAAATCATATGAGATATCCTACTTTCATATTATTTTATGGCATCAGACCGAATCACTTCCCTTGACTTGATGAATCTTATAAAATTACTGTCAAGCTATATTTGGCTGAGAGATCTGTTTATATGAAGCTGATTCGTAGTTTTGCAGCTAAGTAAAAAGATAAATCCATCTGCTGTCTTTCATCTCACCTTTTATGAAAGCCTGCAAGATGAAGCCTGTAGCAACTTTTTTTTTAATCTTTATTTGGCTGTTCCATTTTCAAAAATCAAACGAGGCTTTTTCAGCACAGCTCACTGAAGCTTCTCTCCACTGATGTTATAGAACATCATTAATTCTTAGCTCTAATACCTACACATGCAAGATGGTCACATATTCAGATGCTCATCAGCCTCCTGCTTTGAACAAAGGGTGTGGTGCAAGAAACATCACGAGCAGGTTTTTAGCATACTGAGTGAGCTACTTTAACTTAATTCCAAAGAGCCTATTTCTTAGAGCCAAAGAAGAAAGGCAGAGATTTCACTTCCTTACACTTAATATTTTGAGTCCATTTAATATTTGGGGGTCTGGCTTCCTCTGTTGACTTACTATTTAAATTCTAGATTGGCAAAGCCTTCAAAAGTTAAGGTTAAGCATATTCCGTGGTAAGCAGTACCTACATGTAAGCATACCATACAGCATGAAGACACCTGTAGGAAAACAAAAAGGGGCTCTAATGAGATGCCTAAAGCCATTACCCTCTGCAGCAGCTTATAGCTTCTTAAAAATCAGCCTCAGATTAAGGACTAAAATAAAACTAAACCTGAAATGTTCATCTGATTAGAAGACAATATCTTTGCCTAGCACAAGGGCAGGCACACTGAAGCTGCTCAGAAGCATAGTAGCCACCCATCTCGGCTAACTACTTGGTTGCTCCATCTTCCAAGAGTCCTGCTAGCATTTACAGATCACAAAACAACATAATCACTCATGGATGCTCCATCTTCCCACACCAATCATCTAGTGCCACCTGTGCAGACCATGCTATCCAGAAATTCCACCTTCACTGCTCTTGAAGTCTATGCTAGAACTGAGACAGTGACAGATTTTTTGTGAAATTTGGGTTTACATGACAGAATAAAATTTACTGTAACATCTGGCAATAGGCTGCAGTTTAGAGCTGATGTTTTAGTCAGAGAAGTACAGGAGGTTTGGGCATGAAGACATAAGCTCATAACAATCCCCAAATACTAAATTTTGGAGTTAAAAACTGCACATCTTGCATGATAAAATGAAAGATTGCACCAGTGAAGCATTAGTCATTACCTGTTGACATTTAATTTAACAGAACATTGAGAACAAGAAAGCTTATAATGCTGGAAACTGATACTGAAGAGAATTTGAAAATTTATTCAGACAAAGATACAGTCAAACAGAAAAAAGAGTTATGGTGACCTCAGCACAAAGAAATGACACAGCATACAACTACAATGGTAGTCAATAACTCATGCTACAAGGGATATATCAGCAGGGCTACTTCACTACATTCACATTCCAAGGTAGTTTTGGACAGAATAGTTGACTTAAATCCCCTTGTCTTCTGGAGGCAGCTGGTTAAGACATAGTACTGTTGCAGTAAAAAGATTAGTGTAGTGCTCTCTGACAAAAATGCAGATCTCCAGTGACATATGATACCTGGAATTCCCAGTGACCTTAGAAATGAAATTACAGATGTTTGCTTCAGTCTGATTAGAATATATACATACTAGGCCATATACGCCTTATCTGTTTTTGTTAATTGACATTAACTTGGAAGTGAGGTATAGAAAGAACTATGTCCTGACACTGATGACCATCTTATAAAATGTACAAGTAACTAAAACAGAGATAATGAATGAAACATATCTTTGCCAAAGCCAAGGGAGATGGGTTAAAATTATAGACGAGACTCAAAATTCACAGTTTATTCTCTCACTCCTCCAAATGGACAGAGTTGATGCAGCAGTTCCTTCCCTGAATATCCTTAGAGTATTTCTTCTTCTGTTTATCACTCATAAATTATTCAGCAAAAGCACAGTGCCACCTGAAGAAAGGGAAACCATGCTAGTTCTCATGGATCTCCCTACTATATAATTTAAGAAGCAGCAATTTTTACAAAGAGCGGAGGGACCAAAGCAGGAGTCTCTTGTGACGATCCTAAAATACCACAGAAACATATTTTAGAGACCCCAGAGATTGTGCATTCACGGACCATTCCTAAGATGTTCCTTTGTTCATAGCTTCTGGTTTGTTACAGGGTGTACACCACTTGGGATTGGAACAGGAGATATGTGCTTCAAGTACTTCCAAATGCAGCAACCAGATTGTTACCATGGGGGGATGCTAAGCTTACTTTTCAGTGTTCTTGTTGGTAAAACCACTTGCAGACAAATAAAAGCCTCTATTTAAAATCTAGGTGTTGAGGTTTATTATTCTTAAGGACTCATACCTCTGACGATTTTCAAGCCTTCCATCATGAACAGTCTTCTCTGAGACTTTTGTAATTTGTAAGAACAATGGGACTGTCACTGACAAGCTATGATCACTGAGAGTTTAGGAAGTAACTCTTTTCCTCAAACACAAGAAGATGAATAAAAACCTTTCACATTTCAGAGGAACAAAAATGAAAATAATTCCTCCCACGCCTCTTCTGCAGAACTTTCACAGAGTGCAATTTCTAAACAAAAAATTTCTGTATAGTTCCTCAGGATAATGACACAGATACATTATAACCAGATGACTGAAGCACTTAGGATAAAAAAGGTAACCAGAAGATGGTATTGGTTTTTCCTTTGACCTCTACTAAACTCAGGAGCATTCAAGTGGATATATTACCTCCAAGATATTTGCTCCCATTATTCTCCATTCTGTGTTAGCAATAGTAGCTGAAATAATCAATTCTTGACAAATATCAATGGAGATACAGATTATGGTACTCAGGAAGACCATGGTGAATACTCCAAAGACTGAAACCACATAATCTGCGAATCTAGAACTGTATCACAATACACATACCTGTCCACGGCTGCAAGAACACTGTCAATCTCCTGTTGGTCTCCAAGATCGTGAAAATTGTGTTTGCCATTCCAGTCTCTTTCCTAAAACAAAACCGGGTATCTTATGCTCCCTTATACAGTATACATCTGGACTTTTTCACTTATCACAGAATCATAGGATAGTGTGGGCTGAAAAGGACCTTATAAAGATCATCTAGTTCTACCCCCTGCCATGGGCAGAGACACCTTCCACTAGACCAGGTTGCTCAGAGCCCCATCTAACTTGGCCTTGGACTTACTAGCTCAGCAGATTGGTCTTTGCGTGTGATGCTCCCATTTGATTCTTCCCTTGTCTGTATGCCACAGTTCATATAGAATCTAAATTAAGAAGCACATTGACTTGTGTTTATTCCTTGGTCTGCCAGTGATAGGTTTATTGGCCATGTTAGTGATGTCACAGATTTTCTTTGAATTTCAGTCATCTGGAGTGGCATTTGGAAAGGGCATTTTCTACCTAAAATCAATAGCTTCTCTAGCTGCTGTAATACTTCTTCTTACTAGAAATATTACTCAGAATATAAAAGCAATTGATTGTAGGCAGAAAATATACTTGCCAATTATTGATGGAGAGGGAAAGAATAAAAAGTGCCCTCTAGCTTAAGTAGTTCCAGCTGGTGACACACCAGTACTAATCAGCACATGTGTTTCAGAGGCACCAGAGCCTTCTCAAGCAAATGCCTGGTTTTAATTATTACAAGTTGAAACTCGAAGTGTGGTTTATTCCAATGAAAACACAAACCCAGATTTCTAATGCTGGATTTGTCAGAGTTTAACTTTCACAGTAATAGAAGCAGAATAACCTATTGGTGAATTCAGGTGGTGAAAATGCAAGTTAGGCAAGGTTTTCAGTAACCTTAACAGAATTTGAACACATGAACAGATCAGTGGAACATATTTAAAATATTGGAAATTTGTCCTTTTTTTCTTAGCACTGACATTACAGTAAATAATAAGTTGTGTACTTGATTGTGACAGGTTGTAATTACCTAAACGCGATACTAATTATTATGTAGTAGAATATCAGCATAGCCTTGGTCTGGCACACTGCCAGAAAAATTTCCAGTTCTACAGCAAAGCCTGACAGCCACAGCTTTGAAAGTGGAATGGACACGCAATTTGCCTCGATTCATACTTTAAGTTTTACACAGCTGCACCTAGAAAATTGCTCCACACAACACAGTCCCCATTTGTCCTCTCACCTCCAAATCTGCTGCAACCACTTCAGTACTCATTTATTTTCTCCATTGCAACTGGTTGCAAGGAAGCCCTGTAGATTTATGTAGCCTCCTGTCATATATTGCTCATTCTCATGTTCCCCAGCCATGCATACAGTGTGCATCAGATTAACAGTAAAGGTGGAAGAAGAAAGGCACAAAAAGTAGTTAAGTAGTTTCAACAAGCTTGACATAAGCAACAGCCCAATGGCAAATCCTTGAAGAAATTGGTTTGAGCAACAGTTTTCTCAATGAAATTATGATATCCCACCTGTTTGATATCTACATATCAAAAGAATTTTTGTAGCAGCTATTTTAAAGCTCATATTTTCACATATACTCCAGTGAGAAAAAAGGACAAGTTCTAGTGGTACTGGATTAGAGTACTTAAACTTTCTGACAGGACTGAGATGAGCACTTGTTATTACAAAATCAGTTTTGATTGTTGTTTTCTATGCAATTTTCAGAGAATAATGCAAGTATACTTTTCTGGGCAGGTGAGGCCATTAGACCATGCTATAGAGGGAATTCTGGATTCATCATTCAGAAACACTATTTTAAACACATTTCTTTAAGACATGGAATTCAGATATCAGTGCAAACCTAATTAAAGTCTGAATCTTTTGTTTCTTACATATGTCAAATAAACCCTTTCATTAGAAGAAAGTATCTGCTTTTGTAGGTGTCCCAACAGCATCTGTATGTTAAATCACATTATAATACATATAGCAGCTTCAGAAATTATGTCCTTCAGTTTAGTTTTTTAAGGATCTAAAACAAGCCCTTTGATAAATTTGAGTCATCCTTGATATATGTTGAGTCCTACAACAAAATTCCAAGTCTCCTCTGTATGGGTTATTTCCTTCTGAATTTCTATATACCAACATTTTATGTACATCTCAGACATTTACTCAAATTGAGTCTCAAAAAGTGTTTTAGTGTGTTTTAAGTATGAGCAAAAAGACTCTGAAAAACTATTTTATTCAGGAACTACTGTAAACCAGGGATAAAAGATGGCATGATTTGTTGAAGAAAAATATAAAAAAATAAACCCAGAAAATGCTTTGGCCGGCTTCTCTTCACAACTAATTCCCTTTTCCTTCCCCTGACATTCTTTCCCTGACATTATAGTCATTAAAGCAGGCAAAGCTTTCAGTTAGCACACTTGGGTTATTTACATTTTAAGAGGATGTTTTGGAACATGGTCAATTCCAAACAAGCATTACATAAAATTGAATGCTATACATTGGGCAGTACTGAACTCCACTTTGACATGCTGCTTCAACAAAGAATATGTTGACAAATATGTCAACAGAGAATACATTGACAAGTATGTCAACAAAGAATACGTTAACAAAGAGCCTACAGCTTCATACTTCCAAAACCTTTTCTCCTGTGTATCAGGGAAAGTTTTTCACCCCCCACATGGCTTGCTAGTGTGATAAAGAAACAAGGAAAAACAAAAATCCTAAAAAAAAAAAAAAAAAAAAAAAAACAAAAAAACACCCTCACAGAACTGTGCTCAAACCACAAAGTTTTCATTTCAAAACTACATAGATACCTTCAAATATTACTGTGATAGACAGACAGATAAACTAATAGACCTCAAAATGACAGATTTCTAGGACATGGTTTTGGTTCAGGATGGTTTTTAGTATGATTAAGCTTGAAATACTGAGACTTCTCTTCACTGGGAAATCTAATGGTGTTTCAGTTCGGCTATTAAACAAGTTAAATGACATAATGCTGCTCACATTCAACTGACCAATGAGGATGATAATGAGTTGTGTCCAAATCTATCCCCTGCTCAGAGATAAACTTTTGTTGTCTAATTTTTTAAGGCAGGATGAAAAGAACTTATCCATTCTGCATCTTAACTGATTTCTTGTAACAATAATCTATTCTAAATACATCTAAATATTGAAATTTATCCTACTACATACCAGACTTCTAACAGAGGAAAGAGCTAGGAAAAACATACAAATAGATTCATTTTGGCAGATGGAAAATGAAGAGAAGATTGTCATGAAAAGGCTCAATCAGTCACTTTATGCTTCACCAAGTTTTAGGTAGGGCTCTTTTATTCATATGGCAGCCTTCCAAAACTTGGTTTGCCCAAAATTCATTTGACATCAGTTCAGTTTGTTGCCCAGCGAAGAACTTAATAAACCTTGTCAAAGTGAAGAATTAAATGAACTGACACCTTAGGCATTCCTTGTATCTCAGTCTACTTTTGTTAGTAATCCTACTTATCTACTCTGCAGTGCATAACCACTGTGCAACTAGGTAAGTAAGTGCTATGATCAGCAGCTTTACACTTGATCCAGTTTGAATCTATCATTCTATTGCAGTTGAAGAGCCACCATCATTTCTGCTCAGCACAATATAAAATGTGTTGCTTTTCCTATTCTGATATGCTTTTGTTCTTCTGAATCCCAGACAGACCCAGAGTGTAAGCAAAAAAAACAGCTGTTCCACATTTTTTTTTTTCACAAGTAATGTGGAAACAGGAATCATCTGTAACCCCTGAATAATTCTCTTCCAAAATGTCACTTTTCTTTTCAAGAATCAAATGCTTTCATAATTTGGGGTATTCACGTAAACCCAGCTGATCTTGCACAAGCCCAACATATTAAAAAGGTGAACAACAACACTTGTTCAACACTTGTGCTGTTAGTTAGGATTTCTTCTGACACATCATTTACTTAGAAGAATTTTCCATGCTGTCATCACCCTAAAGATTCTTTTCACGGTTTCAGTAACAGTGGCATCTGCAGAGGGGAGCTCCAGCCACTTGAAACTCATTAAAAAGTACTTGAGATTGACAATGAGTTAAAAACATCTGTCAGACTTGGCCAGGATTTCAATCAAGTGTGATGATGCCGTGTTACACTGCTACATTGACTTAATAAATGACTTGGCTACTGTCAATGCAAGGAAAGTTGGGTTCTAATTACTAGCCTGATTTTTTTTCTGTATCTGAAATGTACTTTTACTTAAAGGTTCATACACTACGTGACATGCATTAAAATTAATTTACTGAATATAGAAGCTGAGGTAAAGTAATACAGACTTGCTTTTCAACATGAGAAGGCTGCGTGGAGACCTTATAGCAGCCTTCCAATATCTGAAGGGGGCCTATAAGGATGCTGGGGAGGGACTCTTCATTAGGGACTGTAGTGATAGGACAAGGAGTAACAGGTTCAAACTTAAACAGGGGAAGTTTAGATTGGATATAAGGAAGAAATTCTTTACTGCAAGGTTGGTGAGGCACTGGAATGGGTTTCCCAGGGAAGTTGTGAATGCTTCATCCCTGGCGGCGTTCAAGGCAGGGTTGGACATAGCCTTGGATGGCATGGTTTAGTGGGAGGTGTCCCCGTCCATGGCAGGGGGGTTGGAACTAGATGATTTTGAGGTCCTTTCCAACCCTAACTATTCTATGATTCTATGATTCTCTGCTGTATTGGGCATCAGCTAATATCTAACATGGCATACATATAGCCTCCAACAGAAAGTAAATTGTATGCTTCTCCCAAGCAGCTTAAGAAGAGCAAACAAGTGACTACCTGATACCTTCAGCATCTTTTTTTTTTTAATTAACCTCATGTCCCAAACAACTCTGACCAAAAAGCTCCTAAGAACCTAGAGTCATCTTCAAAAAAGAGTCTCCAGGAAAACCTCTGAGTTACACAAGTTATTTTTCAAAGAAGCTTAAAAAAAAAAATAAAATAGTGTATACTTTATTGAAGAAATGCCAAAGTAAAATAAAAAAAAAAAAAAAAAAAGAAAAATCAAAGTGAATTACTATTTCAAATAGAATGGAAAAGAAGTAGCACACAGCTCCAGAAAGGCAAGTAAAGGGAATCCAGTCTGGGGACTGATGCGCTTCATCCATTCACTTTACATTTTTCAGTATCCATTTCATCCAAAGATGTTACAGATATTTCTTGAGCTCTCCCTTCTCAGGAATGGTCCCATAAACAGGATACTTTGGGAAAACAGTTTTACAAAAAGTAAGGCCCTCCACTAAATTGATGCATTGGACCCTAGAATGCTCTTACAGTACGACTTATATTATATAAAACTGTTATATGTGATGAGTATGCTATACGGTAAGTCTCCAGGTGCAGGGAGAGCGTGCCAATGTAATCTTAATATTGATATAAAGCTACATCAATTTCATTTTACCATTCTGATATGTGCAAAGTACTCTGGTAGCTATTTTACTGTAGGGATTATTTTATGAAAACTGATTTCCAATAAGCAGATTTATTTGGTCCAATTTCAAGGGGGGTTTCCTCAAACGTAAAATGAAAGAGCAAGTGTAAAAAGTAGTCAGAGTCAGTAAGCATTTGGGAAAGTTTCCGCTTCCAGTAAAGCTACTGTAAAGATTTGCCTGAAACATCAGAACATATGAAGCCCAATGAGAAGTGGTTTGAAATATCCTCCCCAGGCTGCGTGCAGATATATGGGACCTTTAATTCAGGGTTGCATGTGTGTGGCTAGAAAGAAAGAAAAGTTAACTTACGATTCTTGTTCTTCAAGAGCCAACCTGTCGTTCCCTCTTGCAAGCACTGATGTGTTCAGATTATCTGTGCACCAAAACTGCAGCACCAAAAAGTGCTCGTTTTGGTTGGTTGGTTGCTGTTGGCTGTTTTTTGTCTGAAACCACTCCAGTTCTCTGAAATTATGGATATTACCTGAAGAAACAACAAAGATTGTATTAGCTATTATTTTTATGTGACTTATTTCCAATTTGAATAAAGATCATGTAGATAAACAGAATGAAAATTTTAAGTTTTGCCTAATGTGAAATTTCAGCTATATTAACAGGAAAACTCTTTTCCTCTGCTTTCTCTCCAGGAGGAGCTTTAAGAAAGAAGAAAAATTATAATTATAATTAAAATTATAATCTTTGGGTTGTCAGCTGTGGCCAAATCAAGAGATCCTTTACCCACACTGTACTCTGTAATTCCACAGAAATGCAAAAAAAAAAAAAAAAAAAAAAAAAGAAAAGAAAAGGATTTTTCAAAAGATGGAATGCATTGATGCACTGTGCTGTGTTTTACAGTATGGTTCCTCTGCGAGAAACTGGAGAAACTGGCAGAATGCCTATTTGCAGCCGTATTCTTTTTCAAAATAAATTCTTCATGCAGTCAGCATGTGCCTTTTCTAATAATTTTTCACTTCAGAGGAGCACCTCTACTTACACTAATATATTACAACTATGTAATAACTGAAAATACAAATAATGTAATACAAATAATATAATAGACACACATATTCTTTGCATACATATTGAACTTTTTAAGTAATCTTTTGAAATACACAGTATTATTGAAATGAGCTCTTTTTAATTTGGCTTCATGACCACAATAGTTGTGTTCACAACATGCTACCCTGACAAAGCAAGGGGCTCTGCTCTAGAGATTTGCCCTTTATCTTCACAATCTAAAGCTAGATTAAAAACTGCAGGTTTTGGGAGGGAGGGGGGAGTGTAAGGGTTGGGAGGTAAGGGTCAAGGACCAAGCTCAGACTATAGTAATACCATATGTTAAAACTAAGGGCTACTCATACCCATACTATCACTCTGTGAGCAAACAAGGGAATCACAGGATTGCACGTAGAGTAAGGTGAAACCCAGCTGAGGAAAAGATGACAAAAATCTAATCTTCATAAAGCTGTAACAAGGTTCTTTGAGGCTTTTTAGTCCCTAGTATTTAATAATAATATCCATTGACAGCTTAGTCATTGAAGTCCCTGGTGGTGTACTGGGCTCTTTAACAGTCATCCAGAGAATACGTCTATTTCTGCCAATTCATAAATGCAAATTTGTTTTAGACAAGGCATGAATAACCCACTCATTCATCCTCAAGTACAATCTGATGAAAATGCATGTGTTGAGCAACCAGCGTATGTTATTATTTGCTTTGGATCTGCAATATCTATGTTCATTTCTATCTCTTTTCAGAAGAGGGACAGACAAGATGATTAAACAGACAATGTAAATTTCAAGATTAAGGTCAGGAAACATAACTTCATTACAAAACATCCTCTCAAAAGCCCCCTGTGAACCTGCATTGTCTCATGGTCTCTAACATGTTATTGACATCCACTTCTCAAAAAACTGCCGCCTAAAACCACAGGTTAGGTTGCAATTTCTAGCTGATCTCTGGTCTTTCTTCTATAAATAGAGAAGAACTGAGCTGGTAAAATACAACAGAAAGGCGTTCTTGTATCTCCAGCCTCCAGGCTAGGAGAGACTATCAATGGTATGCTTCTGTTATGATGAACATTCACTAAACCTTTTGTTAAACTAATTTCTATAATTTATCTGTAAAAAGTAATTTTGCAATTAAATAATATGTTTTAGTCTGTTTTCTTAAGAACACTATATCAATGCTTGGAAATGGATTAGCTCTGTACATTTGGCATACGGCAGAACGCAGCTGTGCTGTAAATCTGCAGCCTCACAAATTAAATATGCCATACTTTACATCATAATTTCGAATAAAGTTAACATCATTATGCAATTTTGCATCTTTGTTATTAAATACTTAAAGAGAGAAAAATTAAAAGCCTTGGATTAGCCATGTCAGAAGAACAACATCCTTGAGCTAACAGCATCATTTTTTTATTTTTTTGTTTAGAATTCATCCTATCTTCCTTTTCTTACATCATGCCTTGACTTTTATTGGCAACATACATACACAGCTTTGAGAAATTACACCATCTTATATCACTTAGCAATAAATCCTCTGGAAAAAAATAAGCGATCTTAGCAGGTACAGAAGAAATCCTATCCTGTTCTTTAGATATTTAAAACTAAATAAAAACAACAGCAATAACAAAAAAAAAAAAAAAAAAAAAAAACAGCAAAATGTACAATTTTTAGAAAGGAAAAGATACAGGAACCTTCAAAAAAAACCTGCAAAAGAGGCCCATTCTTTAGCAACATATATTGCATTTTAATGAAGCAAAGTAATACACATTGCTGTATCACCTCAAAAACTTAGATAAGACTCTCAAATTATCTATACTGGATGAATGCACCCTAAATGCATACAGACCTCCTAGTCTAATGACCACCAAGTTTTTAAAAATAAAATCTATAGAACAGCTTGTGTCTGCTCTTGGATGAATTTTACTCATTAATAAGAAACCCTCATGGACACCATCACTTGAAAATCATCCTTTTCACTTGTTTTAATCTCAAAAATAAAAGACTTTGCTTTTGGAAATTTAAGCCTTTCTGCATGGACTGTTTGTGCTTCAACACCATTTACCACTGCTGTGTAACTAGCACCTTTAGTCTCATGCAGGAGTAAATTCAGCATCCCACAGCATTCCTAGGAATAAAAGGAACATCACAGTATGAGCCAGTGAATCAATTTCAAGGCAAACACAAGCCCATTTTCATGTCTTTGTATTCTGTTGGAGTTTGTCAATGTCAAGTCAATCCTCCCTAAAGACAACACATCTTCAATTAGAGATATAAAAAACAGTTTGCATGCAATTTAAATCCTGCAAACTAGCAATCTTCTCATGAAAATCACAATTATTCCCATCTCATGCATCAGCACTTCTGATTTACTGTCATCTTTCTGTTACATGAATTGACCCTTAATTTCCAAGCCAGAGAAAAAGACTGAGCATTTGTGACAGGGGTTAGTGATTTGCCATTCAGTCCCCACATAGTCAAGCTTGCACTGCTAGCAGTTTAAAATACATGAGAAAATAATATTCGTTGCTGCGAAATTCTTCGTGCACCTCATGGATTCCCATTCCACCCTCACCAAGAAAAGTTGGTCTTTTTTCATCTTCCCCACTAAAACAATATAGAGCTGTCTTAAGTATTTGAAGCTTGCAAGCTTTCTTATGCTGAACGCCAATTAAATATGTTACTATGCAGCAATTACTCAAGATATATATTTAAAACCATTAGAATAGAAGAGGCATTGAATTTTGATTCCAACAGACAAGTTGTGTCCTTGTGAGGCCAGATCTTCAGTTGGTTAAGTCAATACATATCCCATGCCTTCAGGGAAACTGCTGATTTATACCTCAAATAGTCAGTGGGTCTATAAAGTTCAACAGCAGTGTATATGTAAAGTTCAACAGCATACCAGCGGACTGCTGGATCAAAACTTTACTGTAAGCAAGAATACAAACCTTGTCTTTTAGGTTACTGAAACACTGCTCAGAGACACAAGCAAAACTGACATGGAATGGGGAAGTACCAATTCAAAAGAAGCTGACACCTGTCAATGTGCTTTTAAAAAGAAATGTTCTATTTAGCAAAAATGGTAGAATACTTATCTGTTTTGATGAGTACTCATTCAAAATTAGGACTCTATTCATTAAAACATCCCTTGGCTTTTTTTTTTTTTCTTTTTGGTGGAAAATCAGAACTGCTGAATTTCCCATTTTAAAAAATAATACTTCCAAAACAGTCCAAAAAGGGAGGATTTTTAAATTTATCATGTATTCAGTTTAGACTCTCAGAATGTTTAATTTCCTTTCTCAGTATTAACCCTTTTGAATTTTTATTGATTTTACTCTCCTACATTTTTTTTTCCCCTGAAGGCCTCAGCTTTTTTCAAGTAATGTAATTTCTCTTTCCTCCCCTTTTCCTGCAGGATTCTGTAATTCTTGAGTCTCCAGAAGACCTGGAAGAGTCTAAAGTTTGCTAAAAGATATTAAGGCATTCCGTGCTTTGCGGTGTGTGCTGTGACTGACTGGCAGCAAAAAAAACACATAAGGAACTGTCTTCTATGACAGTACTACTGGACTCAGCACACCAGCTGGTCATGGAGCCCTGTGCATCCCTGTTCATGGGGTATTAAGCACACACTCCTAGGCGCTAAGTTGATTTCAAAGACAAAATATATAAGTAACATGCAATTTCAATTTGAGTGTTTAGTTTTAGATTTTTTTTTTTAATTCAAAATGGCAAATTTCTGTGAAACATTTTAATCTAGATGAAAGCACAATTTGCAGAAGAAAATTGCTATAGTGAGCATTTTTGGGCAATTCTGCTTCAGAGAAAAAATAAAAAAGAACTCTCTAGATTACTTTAAAGAATTCTTTTAAAAAGCTCTTTCTTTTAGACAGAAATCTCAGCATGCTTCAGAACAAGCAGATTTCTTCAAGGGAGATACTTCTGAAAGGTAAATTTACATGAAAGGAACATGACATACCCCTCATTGCCCTGCACTGCTTGGTGGGGGGAGAGAAAGTAAAGGAGTAAAGATGAGCTTGAGAGAGGGTGGGAGGACAGGCATTGTTCTACTGTTTGTCTTTGTTTCTTGCTGCTCTTATTTTAATCAGCAATAAAGTAGTCTTTCTCACATTAAGTCTGGTTTGCCTGCAACAGTAACTGCTAAGTGCTCTCCCTGTCTGTAGCTCAACCCACAAGCTTTCTCATCCTTCCTGTTTTCTCTCCCTGCCCTGCTGAGGAGGAGTAGTGAGAGAGTGGCTCGGGGGTGTTTAGCCCTTAGCTAGGGTTAACTTACCCTTTCAACTACACTGAACAAATTGAAAAGTACTAACAACGGCTCTGATTTTGCAACTCTCTATGCAGGAAGAGATAGGTCTGTGCCTACTCCTGTTGATTTCACTGTACCTGACTGCAAGCACAGCTTCTGTATACAGAAGACCTAGCTAGAGCCAGCGAGGCTCCACCAGAGCACAAAGCTCCACCTGCCTCAAGACAACTGCACAAACAGGATCATGAATTGCTCAAATGAACCTGAAGCCGATATAACTGCCAAAGACATATGAACCAAAACCAAAGAATCTCTCCAAATTAGCCCACAACCACTTAGCTATATGGCCATAAAAACGATAAAGAAAAAACTTGGTGCCAATACAGTAAGGGTTCTCTTAATTTCATGCACTGTGACTTCAACAATTTCTTCATTTCTCGTTTTATTTCTCTAAAAGTGGCTTCATTAAAAAGCAGGGAAACCACATTTCATGCTCTTCAGTTTCATTAAAGATACACAAAAGCCCTTACCAAAAGAAGACTACTCTAATTAAACCATTGTAGCAGAAGGAAATATTGAAATGATGAATCTGAAAGGATTCTGACACGCTCTATATTCTTTCGCACATCAACCCTTACATATAAAAAGAGACCAAAAGAGCTCTTCCCTTTAAAAAACAAAACAAAAAAAAGTTTAAAAATTACAGTGAAACGTAACACTCAACACAGAGTAACACAAATGAACCATCTCACAGATTTTCTAAAGTGTCAAGAAAAGAGGTTGCTGATCACTTCTTCAAGAGTGCGAGAATATAGTATTACACCCTCAGAAAGTCAACCTGTATCTGCTTGGCAAGGAAGCTATGGATAAATCCCCTGCTTAAAACTCATTCAACAGGAAATTTCGTAGAAATACCATATGAATTACGTAAGAGAAATTCAGCAGCATTCACTACGTGCTGCTTAAGTAGCACGAGATTTAAAGCATTGCTATAAAGCAAAAAAGTAAAACCTGAGTATTCCTCATTCCCTCAGGAACTTCATTTTTGAATTATATCTTTCTAGGAGCAAGAAGAATAGTGATGACTGTTCTGAGTCTGACAGTGGCAACAGAACAAAGTGCAGTCTTATTTCACTTTCAAAGCGTATGAAACTACAACTAAGTTAAAAAGTTGGCTCACAGTGAACTCCATTTTGTGACTGATTAAATAATTGCTCCAAATTCCAACAATATTTTAGGGATCTCTTGATTAAAGGACAAATATAGAGAGTTTCTTTCCACATGGGTAGGCAATCACTTCTGGGGCTGGCTTGAACCAAAGAAGCAACTTATATTTATTCAAATCCTGTTTCATAGTGGATAAGGATCTTTAGCACCCCTTTGGCATTCAGATCCTGTACAGACAACTACAGTCTGTTGACTGTGCCACCAGCTGAGGCTTGCGAAAGCCTGTGCAGCCTGTAACATACAATGCTTCCATGTGGGTTCTGATATTGTAAGACTTCCTTCTAGCTCCAAAATGACAGAGAAGTGGCATTGAGAAAGGCAATTAGATTTCGTTAACCTCATGCTTTTTTTTTCATGGCAGAAATAGACATCTTCTCAGACTTTTTGAATTATCTTCTTAGCTACACAAAGGATTAACAAAACAGATACTAATTCTGTGGTGGTTTTTTTTTGATTCCTATTGACCTTGTCACATTAGCCCAATGCCTAACAAGACACAGAAAATAATTTCCAATAATCCAAACCCTACTTAGAGTAGGCAAGAGGCACAAGACAGCAGATTCCAAGAAAATCAAGAAACCAAACTGTTGTTTCATTCACAGCCTGAATGAAAATGAAAGGCAGATCTTCCAACCAGAAGAGCAGATGAATTTTAAGCCTTACTAACCTCACAAAAACCTCTGTATCAAATTAAGAGCCATGAATTATTAATTCTACTATTTTAAACTCACTTTAGTTACTCTCCTTACAAACCATTGGAAACACTAGAAACATCCAGTAAACACATGTTCTGGTCCTATTATCAATAGTGATCAAAGCAGCAAAGAGCGCAAATGCATTACTGACTGACTCTTGAGAGACTTTAATCTTTCTCCATAAATCACTCTCTCTCCAGCTACCTGATCATTTGGACTTCAGAATAAAATGCAGGTTTTCTGAAAGGTTCTGACTGATCTGAATGGCTCACAAGTAGGACCATGAGGAGTTTTAAATGGCAATGGCCACATGCCCTCCTGGCTTTTATGCATCTATTCAGGTAGATTACCTGAAATGAATCAAGACATCAGCAGAAAGGTTTCATTTTTTTAAAGAAACTTTCTATTGCACTATTGCATAGAACCATTATTTTTATTTTCTTCAAAGCTTGTAAGGTTAGATAAAGATGTAGTGAAAATATATTTTAAAAATGTTTGCTAAATCCATACACTAAACTCCAATAATTTAAAAGTTTGCATTATATCTATTTCTCACTTGCTTACTCCATGTAAAATAATGGATTGCACATTGCATATGCTGGTGAGAGAGTGGGTTCCCTAAAACATAACACACTAGGAAACTGTGGTCTAGCATAACTTGCCAATTTTGCCTGAAGCTGTTTCCATCAACAACAAAGAAAAGGAGGTATCACTGATTTATACAGATGCTGGCTCAGATGCAAAGACATTATACACAAACAAAGCTTTAGGGACTGGTTTTGATCGTCCAGGAGGTTTTTTTATTGTTGCTCATCTCGGCATTTCCTGATTTTGCTGAAATAAAGAACAGCTGTTCTCACAAGCTTACAAATTCAAAGCTGTGAAGACAAATGTTGCATCAAAATTTCCTTTTTTCTAATTGCATAGTATAGGTCTTATCTCATTCAATGGAGAACAAAATAAGTTCAAACAAGGGAGGGAAGAGAGCCAGTCTCACAATTCTGCTAGTTGTGGGAAAATGTAGCTCCCTGCATGGGCATCTACAGACACAGCGCTGGAACTTCCTGCTCTGCAGCATGTGGCCAGCAGAACAGATATCATGGTCAAATGGTTCGCACCCAGAGGACTGCTCCCAGAATTGCCCTAGGGTCATCACAGTGATAAGCCTGAAACAATCTCAGCAGAGCTGTCATTTTTCCTGGACAAAAAGACACACATCTATTCTTCACCACATCTGACCCTTGTACTGAATTATGATACATAGGTAGATCAGTTGTAGGAACAAATGATGTGAACGTGCTCAGTGGATGCATCCTGTTTTTCTGGACATTCAGCACTCCAAACAAATATCCCGAACCCTTGTTTTCTGCTTTAACAAAATTTTTAACAAAAGTGAAAATGGCCACAGAAATGTGAAAATCAGAATAAGATGTAAGCTAGACGTGACACCAAACCAGTACATAGCTTAATGTGTGCTACAAAACCTGCCCAGGATTGGACTGTGCAATGCAAATGTACCTGCAGCCTCTGTACTTTCTAGTTCTCTCAAGCATCACCTGACTACACTTACAGCCATAACAACAGTTTATATATACCCCTTAAAGTGGGGTATAGTCTGTAGCTGAGGAACAGGAGCTCCACATTTGATCCTCACTCCCTTTGTAAACTCAAGGAAACAAATTAGACACTGTGCCTTGGTGCCTGTTGCTCAAGAGCCTGGCTGCTGCGCTTTTCAAACCAAAACAACAAAGATTGCTGGCTGCATGTAGGTGGGGGCAGACAATTGCTGCACTACACACACACACTCATGGCTAGAAAGAGGCCTGCTGCTCCCTGACACAGCAGAAAACAAAGGAGCATGACTTCTAGGTTCAGCATCTTTTTCTTCCTTTCCCTGCTGTCTCAGACAGTGAAATGAGGCAGGGACGACAGCTATCAGATAAGTCGCTTCTTACCTGCAAGTCAAGTGCCACACACAAGTAGCAGGCAGTATAGTTTCCCACGCACATTAAGGGCCCATTCAGAATTCCAAATAATAATTTACCTCGCAAGAGTTTGTTCATTATGTGCTTTGCCTGGCCCTTGTGCTCTTGTAAAACACTCTTTGAGTAGGTAGGCATGAAATAATCTCCTGCTGCCTGTAGCACTGGCCTTTTTTCTTTTCATGTGACTGCAAACAGAAACTCCTTATTCAAAAAGGAAAAGGTTATTAAACTGAGCAGAGTTATTTTAAAAAAGATAGAAATGAACTGTGACTGCCATCTTAAGTGTGAGTCTTGCCTGGAAAGCTGTTTGACACATAAAAGGCAAGCGGAAAGCACAGATTCAAGTCAAGTCTGGCCATTTTCATGTATAGTCTCCATTAAGCTGACAAAACAGTCATCTGCTACTACTTTTTATTATAAAGGGTCCTTTAATTTGGGATGTTATTATTTTTATTAAAGGTTCCTTTAAGCTGTATGCTCTCTTTAAGTGAATCTCTCTGTTCTAAACAAAGCACACATCTCAGAAGGATTTAATACACTGCTTGTACTTTACACTGGTGAGATGCCTCACCGATATCAGAGTGACTCACATAAGTAACATGAAGGCCAGTAAGTGTAAGCAGCGTCCGAGTCTAGTCTGATGAAATCTTTATACCTATAGCAGTTCAGCTGTAAAACAGCATCACAGTCATGACATGAAAAGTCAGCAGCCGACAAGCCAATGAATAAGCACCACATACCTCCAAAGGCCAAATTTTAACTTGTTTTAAATAGGATTATGAAAAATCTTCTTCATCTCTTTCATGCCCTTGTTTAATGGCTGGACTGCCCAGCTACAGTATTTCTTCTACACATAAAGCTTATTACACACATTCCAAACCTGAAGTTTTAATGCTATTCTCTCTGCTAACATTTGCCTGCTGCACAAATTGCCACAACAATCACACAGCTTCTGCAATGATGGTACAATACTTTGAAACAACACAATCTCGAGCTAGTCTGATTATTAGTACCAGTCACACCTGATTGAAAATAAGACAGATAAGCTGTATTAAACCTTCTTATTGGTAACCATCAAGAAATGAAATGAGCTAATTACTATTTTCTTTCTTTTCCCACTGATTTGCAATCCCTGGATGAACGCTGTGTAAACCAGAAAGGTTTCTGTGGCCATCCTTTAGTAATTGACCTTTAGCTCTTCCCATTTCATTTGCCCTAAGTGTTAATTGACTTTGAAAAAGCAGTGTATTATCCTTTTAGAAAAAAAAAAAAATCTGATTTGTGCCCGCCAACATCCTACAGTATCAAAGCCCTGTTTAATCATAGCGCAGTACAGCTGGAAATGAGTCTCCAGAAGAAATAGAAAGAGGGTGGGGGAAGGAAGCAGATCCATCTTTGAAAGACCTTCACTGCCATCTAGAGAGAATCTGTACTAGCCAGTTTTCTAAAAGGGAGTATCAGGTGGTTAGTCAAAATATTTCCATTTTGATGCTGTTACGGTGAAAGGCAGGGGCCCATTCAAGTTCACATCTATACAATTTTAAACCAACTTTGCAGTAATTTGCACTAAAAATAACATAGCCTGGAATACAATTCTACCATAAATTCTACAGAAATCATGGGAGATAGATAGGTTTAAAGGCTCACTTATAGGCTCTCATACAATGAGATATGATATCTGTTCAGTTTTGTTTCAAAGAAGCTCCTTTGAAGATGTAGGTGCTGTATCTTTGCAGAAGGGTGCTTCAGTCACAAACAATTCACATTTTGACAGACATGCTCTGCTCCTAGCAGCTGCCTTTATGATTTATCTTGTCAGTTAGAGAGAGAGAATGTGCTATTTCAGGCTGTGATTTTTTATTTATTTTTTTTCCAAATATATAAAATTGTCTTTTCTGAGTGCTTTATATGGAGCAGCCTCATAAAGTCAGACAGAGAGCAGGAGGCACCCATGAAATGCATTACTGGTAACAGTCCACTTTAATCTGACCAATTTAATTTACTTTGCCTCTGACCAAAGAGGAACTGAACTCCATTTAGTGCATGTGATAGGTCAGCTGCTAAAAAAACTAGAAAGGCGCTCCTTACCACCTGCACCTAATCCAGTTACATTTTCAAGACAGCCAAGATATGAGTACAAGGCTAACTGCATCTAGAACAAAAGAAATTAATCTGTAGCTTAGGGTACAGTCAGCAAGTAACGAAACTGCATTGCTAACACACCTCAAAAGCAAGAGTTCATTACTGCTGTCTCACAAAAACACTCGCTGTGAATTGTGGTCCTCTTGGTCTCCATCACTGTTATTTATTTGCTAATTAAAGAGCAATGTGGGACTTGTAACAGCTAATAGGAACTCACAGGTTCCTCTGTCTACTGATTCTCTGAAAATTTCAAAACCAAAACCTGTCTGAGGACTAAGGACTGATTGTATAAACCCAGTTGCAACTATTAAAATACTGTCTGATGTTTTTCATATTACGGTGCAATTTGCATTTGCTCCCTTTGTGAATTCCTGTTGGGCTGAAATATCCTGAGATCAACAAAATTAGTAAATTAGCTTGTGGCTACCTCCTTTAGCTAACCAGTGAGGTGATCTGTGATAGTGTAAGGTATTTGCCCACTATGGAAGCAGTGGTGAATTAATACTGCGCAGAAAAAGATGACAGTGTTTACACTCTTTTTAAAAGAGTTTTACATACACTTATATAGTTCAAAGTACATAAAACATACTGCAATATTGTCGTAGTTTAAGCCCAGCCATAACTCAAAACCACGCAGCTGCTATCTCACTACCCCTCTTCCTCGCCCCCGCTCCCGGAGGGATGGGGAGGAGAATAGAAAGAATGTAACTCCCACGGGTTGAGATAAGAACAGTTTAGTAACTAAGGTATAACACAAACCACTACTGCTACCACCAATAATAATAATGATAAGGGAAATAACAAGGGAAGAGAATACAACCGCTCCCCACCTGACGACCAATACCCAGCCCGACCTGAGCAGTGATCTAACCCTTCCGGGTAACTGCCCCCAGTTTATATACTGGGCATGATGTGCTGTGGTATGGAATACCTCTTTGGTTAGTTTGGGTCATGTGTCCTGTCTCTGCTTCCTCCCAGCTTCCTCTCCTCTCTGGCAGAGCATGAGACTCAGAAAGCCCTTGGTTAGAGTAAACATTACTGAGCAGCAACTGAAAAATCGGTGTTATCAGCACTGTTCCCAGGCGGAAAGTCAAAAACCCAGCACTGTACCAGCTACTAAAAGGAGAAAAATGACTGCTGCTGCTGAACCCAGGACAATTATACAATTATGAAAGGCAGAATCTGAATTATTTATACTCTTCATTCCTAAGAATGGCATCTCAAAACAGAATCATCAAGGAAATAATACCCACAAAAAACATTTTTGGTTTTCACTGGAATACACTGAAATCAGAAACATTTGATTCCACACTACCCTGCACTTCTTGACATTTGTCCTGACAGGATGCTAAATCAGACCATTCTGAACACTCATTTTATAAGGGCGTGTGTGGCTATTCAAGGTGAAAGCTGTGGAGAATCAAGCCTACAGAACCTAATATGCAAACCGTAAGGTTCGCTAAGCCAAGAGCTGGTCTCTGTGAGGTGACTGGCTGTCTTCTCATTTCTATTAATGGTAACACCGATGATTCCTGGATGGAAGAACATAGCAATTTTGAGTGATGAGTTTATGAGGAGTGAGAATCCACCACTTCAATGGAGTACTAGGAAACACAGAATAGAGAAGAATGAAGCGGATGACTGGCTAGATAGATCTTCCAGTCCAAATGTGTTGCAAAATGCAGGAGGCATTGCTTCCATTCATTACAGCCAACAGATTTGTCAGGAGGAAAAATCCCAATGCACCTTTAAAACCCAATTTGTCCTTTTTGCTGACAAACACAATTAAGATGTACAATTCAGGGAGAGAATGGTAGGCATAACAACAGCTATTGTGAAAGGGCACACATTTAAACATGGCCAAACAGGGCTCTTAGTCGTTATCCTGCTTCTTAACTTGTCCAGAGACCTTGAAGACAGTCCGGAAATAATGACAGAGAAGAAGAGCTCACCTTGTAACAACAAAGCATGAAAACTGAATCAGGTAAATGTCAAAAGCCAGACAACTGTGGTCACAATACTGCTTCTGGTGAAAAAGTATATACTTTCTTTCTTTGTCTGTTTTTTTTTTTAAGGCAAATAAATTCAGCCCATAATGCTTGCAACATGCAGGCCAGCCCTTAGTCCACTGTATTTTACACCACAAGCTGGTTTAGGTATTATTGCCAACACAGAGTCCTGTTAATGTCTGACACAAGTACATCAACTAGAAATAGAAGGGAAGATAACATTCACATTGTGGAAATGAAAGGATAGCGTCTCTTTTGTGTCTGGAATTTATTGTGGAGTCAAAGGGCGCTGACGAAATTCTGTTTGATTTGTACATGCCACTGGATATAATAGGATGGGCTTCATGAAGATATGAATCTGTCAGCCTGTTTCAAAGGCTCGCTTAAAATGTATTATTTTTCAAGGGATATAAATAAAACTCCTTTAAAGCCACTTACTTACAGCATGACTGTAATCAGTTTACTTTACATCTTCATGCTTCCTTCCCCTTCCTTCCATAGTTGGTCTTGTGTATTGAAGCTCTGTACTTCTAAGGGTAGCCTATCCCTCACTATTTTTATTTTTTTTTGTTGTGAAATGAATGGCACAATGAGACCAAGTGCCCACTCTAAAGGTAACTGTCATGTAAGGGTCCAGTTCCTGCTCAAAATGAAATTCCCTAGAACATATTCATTCATGCCAGCTGGTTTTGTTCATTTAGCAAAAAGGCACACATAGATCTTCCTCCTTCTTTCACACGCTCTTTCCTCATTGGTTCACCGACTAATGAATCTCATTCCAGATGGAGGTTCATGTGTAGGCTTCTCATTAAATACCGCTGAAAACATGACATAGTTGGCATTGCTGCAATGTAATACTTCATGATTTTGTAAGACATGTTTGGTTTTGCATTGCTTGTAAATATTTTGGTGAATAGGCTGGGTCTTCCCTGGAGAAAGCAAAAAGAGCAGTCTGATGTTGTTTGCCTAGGTTCTTCAGCAAGGAATGCAAAGAGTTACAACAGTCTATTACTCATCTGAAGTTTCCCTTCTCAAAGAAATGTGCCTTCTTGGTATACAGTATTTTGAATTTGATCACGATGGAAGATCATCATGCATGCATGTAACCATGACACTTGATATCAAAGTCACAAAATCACATTCAGGGGTATACCACAAATATCATGGCAGAGCACTAATGTGTTTTATCACTTAAGCAACCAGAGCCAGGTGCAAATCAAGCATAAATCACCATAACACCATTGAGACTACTCAAGCTTCACCAATTTTCACCAAGTAAAATCTGTTCTATTATATAGTGATATAGAGAAGAGCCCCATAACATAGATACAGGAATGAGCAAAGAGACAGCATATGTGAGTGCTCTTCTGTTCTTTATAGGAACCTCTAGGGATAATCTCTCTGAATTTGTTTACTTTTTAGAGAGCTTACACAACTCTTTGGTCAGCCTGTTTCAGACCTAACTGTAAGGAGTGGTCTACTTCTAATGAATAATGCCATGATACTCTTGTTTACTTTAGTACACGAGATACAGGAGATGAGGTGCTTGAGTGGATAAAAAATGGCTAGCATACTAGAGCCAGAAGGTACTTATGACTAGAAGCACTTCCAAAAGGAAGGACTTGACTTGTGGAATACTGTAACATTAGTACTGATTTTGTTTAATTTATAAATCTGAAAGGAGGAACATGCAGTAAAGTGATGAAATGTGCTGATGATACAAAATGGGTAAATCAACAAATACACAACAGGGAAGCAATAAAATTCACAGGGAATTGGCTAGACTAGAAGCATGGGCAGATAGGTGGTTTATGCAATTCAGTTTGGTAAAAGGTAAGATAATGAATCTACGGAGAAAATAACAAGAAAAGTGAACTCTACCGTCAATGGACAGAGAGGTCACTGCTGAAAAGGTTTACATTTTAATATTCCAATGCTGGTAATTGTATGCTGTAAACTCGGATTTCTCTTTAAAAAGCTCCCTTTCTGCCAGCCTTTTTTTCCTTTTTTCAGTATTTCTGTTATATGGTAAAAAAGCACTAGGCAGAAGAGAGAATTGAAAAGAATGCTAAATTCTTCAGCTTTTGGCCAATTGACTTCTTTTTATATGAAAAAAAAAAAAAAACAAAACACCACCACACACACACACACACACACACACACACACAAAAAACAACACAATGTTTAAACACATAGAAATTAAAGGAGATTATTCTAATACTGGGCTAAATTAGGTATCAAGAAAGTGACTCTTATAATACTTATATCACTCTGATTAATAAAATGAAACAGAATTGGGAAAGTAAGATATGAAGAAGACAAGGAGAAATATATATGTGTATATGCTAATACAAAATACTTATTTAGAAAGTCTGAGAAACAGGATATACATTTGTAAAGAAGTGAAGAAGATTAACCACATCACTTTTACCAGCTTTACAGGAGCACAAATCCCAAGATATTGTTGTTAAACCTGTAAACATACTGTTAAGAGGAAAAAGGAAATATAAAAACCAAACCCTGACATCTGAGACAGGATTTACTAAAGAATACAAAATCCCAGAGCTGTCAGGATTATTCCAGTAACTTTTGTATTGTTGAGAGTTCCCAAGCATTGGTAACACTACTTCAACCCCAAAACCTTCTGTGCCATGCCAGTTCTAGTAAGAAGCTTCCACTGCTGAATGAACTTGACTGATCCAACCAGTGAAATCTGGCAAGCAATGCTACTGATAGAACAGGAAGAACAAAATCCTGCTCATTGATAAGCACTACAATTGTGATTGAATTTTTCAAATATGAATTGCTTCTCCTAAGAAAAAAAAAAATAAAAACAATAGCAATCAAGAGACATGACAACACAGAGAGAAAAGTTCATGACAGGTAAGACTACACATTCCTGCAGACGAGACACAGACTCAGTTTCACTGGTGGCCCACTTGTTTGCATAGGAGCCAATCCAATTGTCTACTAGTGCCTAATAAGAAAAGTGCTGGTTAGCCACCTACAGATTATAGGTTTTTGTTTTGACATACAGAAACAAACCACACAATAGACAACCAACAGAAGAAAAAACACCAGCCAACATAATTTCATGATTTTCACCATGACGGTTAAATAAGTTACCATCCTTTACGCTCTTTTTATGTGTTTGAAACATGTATAGGACTTCCCAAAACCCTCATTTAATCTGACAGTATCATAAATGGCAATTTGATAGGTGGACCACTCGTGGATAAAGAACTGGCTGGATGGCCGCACGCAAAGAGTAGTGCTCAGTGGCTCAGTGTCCAGCTGGAGACCGGTAACGAGTGGTGTCCCCCAGGGATCGGTGTTGGGACCGGTCTTGTTCGACATCTTTGTGGGTGACATGGACAGTGGGATTGAGTGCGCCCTCAGCAAGTTTGCTGGTGACACCAAGCTGTGTGGTTCGGTTGATACATTGGAGGGAAGGAATGCCATCCAGAGGGACCTTGACACGCTTGTGAGGTGGGCTGATGCCAACCTGATGAAGTTTAACCATGCTAAATGCAAAGTCCTCCACCTGGGTCGGAGCAATGCCAGGCACAGCTACAGGTTTGGAGGGGAGGAGATTCAGAGCAGCCCTGCAGAGAAGGACTTGGGGGTGTGGGTTGATGAAAAAATGAACATGAGCCGGCAGTGTGCGCTTGCAGCCCAGAAGGCCAACCGTATCCTGGGCTGCATCAAAAGGAGTGTGACCAGCAGGTCGAGGGAGGTGATCCTGCCCCTCTACTCTGCTCTCGTGAGACCTCACTTGGAGTATTGTGTGCAGTTCTGGTGTCCTCAACATAAAAAGGACATGGAACTGTTAGAACAAGTCCAGAGGAGGGCCACGAAGATGATCAGGGGACTGGAGCACCTCTCGTATGAAGATAGGCTGAGAAAATTGGGGTTGTTCAGCCTGGAGAAGAGAAGGCTGCGTGGAGACCTCATAGCAGCCTTCCAATACCTCAAGGGGGCCTATAGGGATGCTGGGGAGGGACTCTTCATTAGGGACTGTGGTGAGAGGACAAGGGGTAATGGGTTTAAACTTAAACAGGGGAGGTTTAGATTGGATCTGAGGAAGAAGTTCTATACTGTGAGGGTGGTGGGGCCCTGGAATGGGCTGCCCAGGGAAGTTGTGAATGCTTCATCCCTGGTGGCGTTCAAGGTGGGGTTGGACATAGCCTTGGATGGCATGGTTTAGTGGGAGGTGTACCTGCCCATGGCGGGGGGGTTGGAACTCGATGATCTTGAGGTCCTTTCCAGCCCTTACTATTCTGTGATTCTGTGATTCTGTGACTTGGGGGTGTGGGTTGATGAAAAAATGAACATGAGCCGGCAGTGTGCGCTTGCAGCCCAGAAGGCCAACCGTATTCTGGGCTGCATCAAAAGGAGTGTGACCAGCAGGTCGAGGGAGGTGATCCTGCCCCTCTACTCTGCTCTCGTGAGACCTCACTTGGAGTATTGTGTGCAGTTCTGGTGTCCTCAACATAAAAAGGACATGGAAGTGTTAGAACAAGTCCAGAGGAGGGCCACGAAAATGATCAGGGGACTGGAGCACCTCTCGTATGAAGATAGGCTGAGAAAGTTGGGGCTGTTCAGCCTGGAGAAGAGAAGGCTGTGTGGAGACCTCAGAGCAGCCTTCCAATACCTGAAGGGGGCCTATAGGGATGCTGGGGAGGGACTCTTCATGAGGGACTGTGGTGAGAGGACAAGGGGTAATGGGTTTAAACTTAAACAGGGGAGGTTTAGATTGGATCTGAGGAAGAAATTCTTTCCTGTGAGGGTGGTGGGGCCCTGGAATGGGTTGCCCAGGGAAGTTGTGAATGCTTCATCCCTGGCGGCGTTCAAGGTGGGGTTGGACATAGCCTTGGATGGCATGGTTTAGTGGGAGGTGTCCCTGCCCATGGCGGGGGGGTTGGAACTCGATGATCTTGAGGTCCTTTCCAGCCCTTACTATTCTGTGATTCTGTGTTACTCCCCCATGTAAGAGGTTGAGTGTGACAAATACTGCAAGGCATATGGATCAGGTAGCATGTAGAAGTTTCCCACATTTGTGAAATATCTCAACCTAAGAATGACTCAGATGATTACATCTCTCATTTGTTTCACACAATCACAAGGGGTAAAGGTGGGCATCACACACACACAGTATTGCACATTTGTTAATATTTTGTGGATAATTGCACTGCTACTAGATGCTGAATTCTGGTTGCCTGAAATCAAAGTAAAATAAAAAGCAGCCCTCATGGCTGTTGATTTGACAGCAGGTCATTTCCTCAAATCTGATAAAGAATTCTTGTGCCTTAGAACTGTCTAAGGCACATTCCTGTAGGAGGCAACATAGCAGTAGGGCTAGAGCTTCAAGGAGGGAACCTGATCTTTACTTAATAGACTTGGCAGCTACAAGAGAACTCCAGCACATTTGCAAATGTGCCTGTAGCTAATGAGAGCATGTGCAGCTCAGAAGGGTTACAGATCTCCACATAAAACTCTGACCTAAAGTTAACACTCAATTTAGAATAAAATTAGGGGGGAGTGGGGGAAGTGGAAACTGTGTAAATAATTCATAAGAATTTTAATTGACATTTCTTTTCTGTGGCAACAAGCCCATTAGGATTATGGATGATTACCTGGTTTTTAATCACTCTTTGTGTTATAGTTGCACATTATACAAACTACTCCATCCCAATATGCTAGAACAATCTAATGACTAATGCTGCAATAGTACTTGCAGTCACACAAGCAGTCCTATTTTCTTCAGTGGAATTATACCAGTAAAGCTAACTTACCAGTAAGAATGTATCACGCCATACCTTAATTCTGAGACAAATTATGCCAACATGCTACGCTCTCTGAAGTCAAACTGGCTGCCACACCACTAATTACAAGGTTAGATATTGTTTAATTCAGGGGCACTCGATCTTAGTACTTTTTCAGTTAAGACTGCTGTCACAGCAAGAGGGAAGGAACAGAATAGCATAGTACATTTACACATATTCTCACCCACCCCAACTTTTTTATAACACTACTTTACTAGTATTATTAAGCCTACTCTGTAAGCATTATCCTGTGGAGATATTATAAACTATCGATCTCTTTTTCTTAGCCTATGTTTAGTTTTTTTTCACTTTAGGAAAAAACAGTGGTGGTAGCTAAATGCTATCTAAAGAATCAATGTCAAAGCAGCTAGGGCAAAGGGTAAGTTTTGCAAGCAGTAAAACCTCAGCTTCAGGATCAGATTATATCAGTACCCCAAGTAAGTCTATTCGCTAGGCACCAGTGTTGGCTGCCTCATTTCAAGAGTAGCACGCCTGTGTACATAAAGTTACACTCAGAGTATACCATTAACTCACATCACCAACTTTGCCTCCAGTGCAAAGTCATGTCTAGACAGAATGGAAAATTATATTAGAAAAAGGTTTAAGATATTATTAATTTCTTTCCCAAATGAAATCTTCTGTGTTGAAAGATTTCAACCTCCTTCTGGAAACCTCTGCCAACGCTCTAGCACATTCCCTTCCGCTGCTCTGCACAAGTCTGCACTGGGAAAAGCTTGTAAAAATGACAGCCCAGGAGATACTGAGTAATTATTCTGCTTGGCCATATCTTCCAGAATCCCTTGATTTCCCAAACGCTCTCTTGTCAAGAAAAGTCACCCCCTTAAAAGACAAGGTCTATACTGTCATTCTGGAAGATGTTCTTACAGTGAGCATTATGTATGCACCAAAAGAAGCATGAGAAACATTTATGGGATCACATAAATAATAAACAAATGAAAAAATAAAATGAACAGTGTAAGTTTAGAGATGAGAGCTGTCTTTCTCTTTGAGGACTTTCCGTAATGCCAGCGGGTGGGCTACAATAAGTCAGAAAGCATGTTTTTCAGTAAAATAATGCCAAATGCCATTAGTGCAGCTCTTTGTGTGACTAAAGTACCCTGACATGTTGATTTACAAGCAAACCCCCAATCCTGCCCAATGCTGCTTAAGTCTATAGGTAACTATATCCACAAGTATCTCCAACTGCTAAGAACACAACTTTCATGTCTGGAGTTGTGCATGTTGCTTAAGTGTTTGAAGGAGTTGGGCCTAAATTAACAAATTACATTCCTTATGCCTCTGTGATCGAACATGACAGCTGTTTTAGCTTCATACATCTACATGACACAGCCACTGAAGCGAGAGAATATCTGACCTCAAGATACTACAGGGAGAATTGCAGGTAGGGTGATAAAATAACTCAGACGGAATGAGTCTTAAAATATGAGGCTTATAAATTATATAGTCCTGTCAATGCCATGGGGAAAAACTACAAAGCAAATTCCATATACCTACTCTCAGTTTGACACAACCATGATTTGGAGGTAAAGTTTGAACCATGTTACCATGCAAAACAGGAGGCAGAGGGGCAGACTTCCCACCAGAGCCTTGGTAAAGAGCAGAGAGAAGGAAACAAAACCACTGGAATAATCAAGCTGAAAGCATTTCTCTTAGCAACAATATTAATTGCATTAAAATTGAAACTATAATTTTCTAATCTGACAGCTAATAGAATGGAAGCAAAGTACAGGACTGCCATCTCCTGGCACTACTGTATAATGAAAGCATGCAACTATTTCTTGGGAGCTCCTGCAGGACTGGGATCTTGAAGCATCTGCCAGAAGTACCAGCCAAAATAACTGCACTGGGTTGCACCACCAAGGCACGTGCAGCAACTGTATTAAATGTTGTGCAAGAAATATAGAGATTATGATGTTTCATGACGTGTTGCAAGATGTAATAGGGACCAATGTAAGTTTACACAGAAAACAGAATCAAAGCGAAACTGCAGAAACAGAGCAAATGCCTGCTCGCATCTGCAAACATGAAAGAAGGTTCTGACCCAGCTAGTACACAAATTCAACACCAGATGAAACTTCAGCAAAACAGAAAAGTAGTAATCAGTCTGAAGGCTACATTAGTCTGAGGAAAGCCAGCGTCTTCTGATGTACACTCATGCTGTATAGTCCCATGCCATACTTCTCCACATAAGAAGTTGCCTACTGCCTTCAACTCTTCTTTTTCCTGAAACTGATAACACCTAGCGTATACTGCTACTGTAAATTCATAAGCTATTTTGATTCAAAAAAGTTTTATACCAAGAAAATCAATACTGCATACATTTTCCTCTAATATTCCTGAGGGTCTTCCCTTAACTATAAAACCATTTATGGCTAAAATTAGGCTGCCCAATTGTTCCATTACTTCCTCATTCTCATTATGTACTAAAACATACATTCAGCATTTTTTTCCCTCTACTAATGTAACAGAAATCATCTGCTCAACAAGATTTATCACCTGCCTTTTTTTTTCCTGTGTTCACATGAGATTGTTGTGCATTTTGCAGTAGGTCTTTATTATCCTGTAATGATGGCTTGCTAATTAAATTAGTTTTTAATGGCACAGTTAAATTCTAATTTATGTTTTGGAGCTTTGTTTAATTCATTTAGTTGTAATGTAATCGCTTTCTCACTATTATCTTACATTACACAGGAAGAACAAAAGAATAGCAACTCCTCTCCTCATGTTCAGTTGTTTTGCTTTTATTAAATCTTGTTACTAATTGCATTTCCCTGAGAAACTTCTTAAACTACTGTAGGCTTATCTGAAGGGAGGGGGTAGGGGGAAACTATAGGATTCAGAGCCTTGAAGGAGTCAAACAGTACACTTCCTGCAATGCACTAGGAGTCCTCTGCTTGTACACATTGCTTGTGCACGCATGCTCTTTGGAGGCATCACTCATTACTGCCCTACAGACTTTTGGCAACAGCTATGCATGAAAATAAGGCACTAAAGAAAAGATAAAAGCTCTTTAACTTTACTTTTTTAGCTGTGAACATCTCGCCCCAAACCGGTCTTTTACTAGCAACTTTCATGCGAGCTATTTTGGAGGACCGAAATGAGACTCTAGGTGTGATTTGATGATTCTAGGTCTGCCTCAAAGTGATTTTCCTTCCTGTATTCTTATCAGGTCTTGTCCTGCCCTCTAAATCTTTGCTTTTGTGATAAAGTTTTCTTACAGACAACCTATCTGTTCAGCATGAGGTTAAAAGGAAAATAATTATTTGTTACATCATGTAAGATAGTCTATGAGTAAGGAGTTTGGAGAACACTGCATGCTACAGATTATTTCATCCAGGAATTAATGTAGCCCTGCAACATAACTTGAGAAAGGTGTTTTATGGGGTGGGGAAACTAAAACACTGAGGCTAAATAACTTTTGAAAGCTTATATACTAAATACCCAATAAGAAATAGATCCTACCTTTCCAACATGCTAGTTCTAAGTCAATAAGGTTGATTTTGTCCACATTTCATAAACTAGGTAACCTTGCAGTCAACCACATGTATTTTTAAAGGTCTTCATCTTTGTTTTCCATAACTTGTGTTGTCCAAATTGAAATATATAAATGTAAACTGGTTTTAGTTTAAAACAACACATGCAACTATATGGAAAACTAAAACTTCTGTCCTCTTTGTGTGCCACAGCACTGTAAACTGCTCAGGCCTCAAGAGCAAACGTGTTCCAGATGCTGGAAGAGATCATGAGCAAGTGCTTCAGAGGTTTGTTTCCTGCTAAGGTGGCAAATCCACAAACAACCCAGCAGAAGACAGATCACTTTTCAGTACTATACTTTCTAGTCTGTCGCCTGGTTACAGCATCTTTCCCCGTCCAGTGTATTCAGAAAGATGGTTCATTTTTTTTACCAACGGATGATTAAGTCCATTTAAGTAAAATGAAAAGAGCCTCAGACTTTAAAACTATCACTACCATAAAATTGGAACCAGTTGCATATAAATGGTAGTGCTTAACTACAACAAGAGTACAAACCTTCTGTCTTGACATATTTTGGTATAGTTTCACTTCAGCTTCAGTGTCTTCTGACATGCTATTCCTAGAAGCAACCCTGGAGAGTTTATCAAACCGAATTTACCCTCTGCGGTATGCTACTCCTCATAAACCAATAAAAGCTGTTTCTGAATGACTGTGGTATAAGAAGAAGCCCTAAAATCACTTTCAGGCCAGTCTAGGGACAATGTGTTATACATGGGCATTCTTTTCTGATGCTACAAACCTTCTGAGAACAATTTTGTGGTTTATGATTCGTAGGTATAAATTCAGTTTTGTACAACCTTGTCATTCACATGGCACTCAAAACAAATTTATAATTTTTAGTACTGACATGCAGCACAGAAAATCTGATGTTTTCAGCCTACTTGAACAAATATGATCAAAGCCGTTCACATGTGAAGAATTAGCATTTTTTTAACTACATACCAATATTAATCTGAAAATACATAGAACCCTATCTCTCCATTTGCCTTTAACAATACTATCAATAGATGAATAATTATCAGTAATAATTTGGTGGTGAGGCCCTGGAATGGGTTGCCCAGGGAAGTTGTGAATGCTTCATCCCTGGTGGCTTTCAAGGTGGGGTTGGACATAGCCTTGGATGGCATGGTTTAGTGGGAGGTGTCCCTGTCCATGGCAGGGGGGTTGGAACTCGATGATCTTGAGGTCCTTTCCGACCCTAACTATTCTATGATTCTATGATTCTATGACTTTACTTTTAAAGCTAAAATCTCAGAAGCAAGAGAATCTGAAGTACTGCCGTGAACATATTTTTGATTAAGGTTTCATAAGGGTAAAAAAACCTTTTCCTCAATGTATTTTTTAAGATCTAGGAGACAACATTCATTCGGTTGGTTTTGACAGTTTTAACTTCTGATAGGCACAGTAATTTTCCAGTTCTACCTTATGCTTGAAGTTTTTCAAAATTAACAAAACCATCCCATGATCCACCTTCTGAAAAGAGTATCTTTTCTGCACAGAAGTTGTAATTTATGTATTCAGCTCAAAATATTTATCACCTGTTCGTTGCTGAATACAAGAGCTAAAGATTGCCTGCTACAAGACAGTCACATAATTAGTATGACAGACCACTACAGATTTCAATTACAGTATCATGATCAGTGCCTAGAATAAAGAGGGAAATTTTGTAGAAGAAATCCATAGGAAATAAACTGGACTGACAACTGACTAGAATTCAATTTTGCTGAAGTGATATTGAAATACAGAGAAATAGCAGTGCATTGATTAAGTTTCAAACTGCCTCATTACTAATACTGTCTCATGAACCTGTATGCTCTGTTATCACCATGGCAACATGATCATCAGAGCAATCCAGAGAGCATGCAACACTACAGACTGTTCATTTACATTTGCGATAGACACTGAAAAGACTTGGGATTTAGTACGCCCAAATTTTTTCTAGTGCATGGAGGAAAATGAAGCCCAGAATCATAGCTGAAGTTCATAAATAAAAGTTCCAGAAAAGCAAAGATGAAAATGTTCTTAGTACTTTATATACATTGATTTATTCCAGATTTTATAAAAAGAATTTCCACCCTCCAGAATTCTCATGACCCATTATGTTACTGGAAACAGTATATTGTTAATGTCTTGTACTGCATCCAAATAGAAATGCAGAACAATTTTGATCTTAGTCACACCTACTCTGCAGCTGAACGGGTCTTCAGATTCTGGATTGTAATCTTCACCTTTAAAATCTGAGCAGCTCACTCAAAAAATCAGATTTAGACTTCAAACTAGACTTCAACCCCTAATTTGTGGGTGTTTAGATCATAATGCACACGTAATATGATTCTACAAAGACCTTTAAAAAATCAGAACTTATGTCCCCAGGCTCATAACTCTGAGCAAAGTATAAGAGAGGTCTGTATCAATCTCCTGCACTCACTCTCTAAGCATCTACAAAGTTGCAGCCAACATCATCCTTTTGGAAGAGGAGGATGCTCAGATAGTGATCCAGTTTGCAGCATAGTCCCACATATAACTGTTCCACTACAAGTCACAGGGCTGTAAATTAAATTAAAGTAGGAATAAGTGGCTAAGAAAAGGTATGTAGCAATTATAGCCTATGCCAGAAAGACTATATACTATCAGACTCAGATGATCAGTATTATAATACAGATATATTATATATGCTGATATAAATAAATTTATATTATTATATTTATATATATTATAATTATACAGATGGCATCTTTAAGTTTGTAAGTAGGCAATATTTCACTTTGAATAATGGTGGAAAAGGGATTCAGGTTGACACAACTGAACTTATTTTCAAAACCTCATTTTCAAAAAAAAAAATCTAATGAATTTATTTACAAGTATCACTTTAAAAATGTGTTTCCTTAATAAATAAATCTCCCTTCTCGCAGAGCAGGGTGGTGAGCTGGGCTGAAATTATTGCCTGAATGACATGACTTCACAGGACGTTATCACCAGAACATCTACATTTTTGCAGCTCTTCCTGGCTTTACAGTGAAAACTTGAGAAAAAGAAAAATTAATTTCAAAAGTTCAGAAAAGTATGTTCTACTAACACGTATTATGTTTATTTACCTGCATTCTATTCTTGTGTACTTTATGAACTGAAGATTACAGAAAGACTTCTCCATTGGTTACTAGCGAAATTCAGCCATTACACATACACTGACCACATGCATGTATCCAGTCCACAGCAGCATGGACTTCTCCTGTTATACATTATGTTTGAAAAAATATTAAGTTCTCTGCTAGGGCTGGAGTGGAGCTCCACATGGGGGAAGAGGAGGAGGAATAGTGTAAGAGAAAGTGCTTTCCTCTGAGATTTATTTTTTCTTTTAACGGAAGTTATTTGCCACTCCATATGAAACTGAAATGCCACTGTAAATCCTGGAGAGAAAGATTAAAAGGCATAGAGCAAGTGAAGCAGTCAGGGGCACAAGATAAAGATATCAGAACCTTTTCAGATCCACATACATGGTATGTAAACAGAGATGGGCTTACATGGCATGCATATGCACACAATGCCAGTGAGAAGCAATTTAGCAGTTCATATATTTACTGGCATTTGAAGCCAGAACAACTAGACAGGCAGATGTTTTAAAATCCATCAAACTGAACCCAAGCGAACACTAGAAATACTAAAAAGCAATACGATTGAATCAAGCAGTATCAAACAGCAAACAGTTAAATGTAATTTGGAGCCATTACAATGTACTTCTTGTCTATGGTCATCTGTTCTTTTGGAGAATGAGGATAAGTAAAATGCCGTCAGTAATACATGCTAGAGGAAACCCAGCACGGAAACATCCAATCAGAAGTAGTAAAAAAAAAAAAAAAAAGAAATTATATTGAAATCAGCCCCAGACTGCACCTGCAATTCCATTTCAGACTAAAAAAGGGCCCATTTCTTGGCTTCTATCAGAGCTGTGAATGGCTTGTGTTATTTCAACTGAAAAATCAACAGCAAATGATACCATAAAATCATTTTGGCTGCCTCATATAGTTTTCAGGCTGGCCTAGAAGATGAATCAGAACCTTAGCCCTCAAATCTTGTTTCTATGACTTACAGAGAAGAGCCTAAACACATGCCGTCAGACACTGACAGTTCTTCCGAAAACTGAATTACCCCTTTCAGAAATAAAAAATTTGGTAACATTTTGCAAATGCATGCTACCAGTCTTCTGAAACACGTTAACAATGTGTCATGGGCCTGCTGTAACTTAGTACCAAAAAAGCATTAAATGCAATTGCCTTTGACTAATAGATATTTTATGTTAAAGGATAACCTCTAATTCTGCTCCAAGAAGTACATACTTGCCATTCACTGCAAACATTAGGAGTTATTAAGCTGCATGAATCGAAGTCATCCTGGGGCAAAAAGTCAGTATAAACTTAAGTGAATGAATATTGGCCATTGGAACTGAAATTGTGAAGTTCAAGAAATAATCAGTAGAACCCAGAGCCAAAATAAAATTAAGAACTACCAGATGATTTGTAGCTTAGTAAGACAATGTATTTT
The DNA here is from genome assembly GCA_039720435.1 of Amazona ochrocephala. Taxonomy (NCBI): domain Eukaryota; kingdom Metazoa; phylum Chordata; class Aves; order Psittaciformes; family Psittacidae; genus Amazona; species Amazona ochrocephala. The sequence continues at coordinate 74,745,567 of CM077879.1, forward strand.
AGGGACATATCAATACCATGTATCACCATGTAAAGAAAATCCTAGAAGGGAGTCAGGAAGAATCTTCTCAACATCCTAGTTTGTTAAATGCAGTACGACACGACCCCATTCCCATCTAACTCAGTAAAAAAATGGATTCTAGTAGCAGAGAGAGCTACATTTATCTCTATGCCCAGCTTTCCTATGAGACTTGGTATGACTAAAAACTAGCATTGCACACACTTTAAAAGGGCAAAGCCCAGCTCCTTTATTTCCATGTTCCCTGAGCCTCTGCAGTTCTTCAAGTCTTACAAATAAATGTCTGATAAAACACTATTTCTCTACTGCACACAGATTATTCTTCATCCCAAGTGTGGTCACTAAGTTTTAACAGGCCAGGTCCTAAAAACATACCTTTTTAAAAAGCCATTATAAATAAATAGGGGTACAGACAGAGGCTGTGTCCGCAGAGTACCTACTTAAGCTCCATCCTTGTCACACCCCAGGACAAAATCCTGTCTGTGCACCACCCTTCTTTCACTCTCCACTCCCTACACCCCAAACAGGAACTAACCAAAAACTGAACTGAAAGCAAGGGATACAGGCATGCAAAGGTAGGGTGGAGATCCAGCTGCTCACCCAGCAGCAGCAACGCCAGCACCTCTGCTGCTAACAAAAACCACTTGGAACACCACTCTTCCCCCCCTTGAGCATTCCTTCCTATCACACACCACACACACACAACTCCATTGTCACCATTCTTCGCTATTTTTCATTTAGACATTTCTTAGCACGCCTGCCACTTCTTATGGCGCTGCCTCATTAAAGGTCACCAGTTTCCACGAAAGGGAACCCCAAGGACTTCGCTGTTGTGGGGAACCATCGGAGTGGTTTAGCACAAGGATGTGCAGTAGCAGAAGGCAGCTCTGCTTCGGATCAGGCAGCTGACGGCAGGTGTGGGACAGCCTTCTGGCAAAACTAGGAGTGCCACGAGTTTTGAAAGCAGAAAGTAAGTTTTATTCAAACAAAAATTACAACAGCAAGCTTTCAAATGGCAAAAGGCCACCTCTGCAGCATATTGACGAGCAGACCCATTTCTAATCCTATCCCCAGCTCTTCCCTCAGCCTAGTTAGGGTTGAGCCCAGCTGGCAGTTAGGCCAGCAAGAGTGAGAGCTCCCTGGGTGACTGTGTCCTTCCCAGTCATCCTCCACCAAGCCCCAAGTTAAAACATCTTTCTTCCTATGCCTTTGTCCCAGGCTGCCCACTGGCCTCTGCAGTCAGCACAGTAGCTGACAGCATTGTAGCTGGTGGCTACAATTAGCACCTTGTGGGGCTGGCTGGCTAATTGCAGCTGGCTATAATTAGCCTTTTATAGATTGCCAGGCTGAAATTTGATCACATAAAGACAGGCCTTTTTAAAAAGCAGTTTCTTGGCAGCTGTATACTAAGCCCCTGTGGAGGCAAAAAACATACATCTAGGAATGGTTATTCCATGGGAAGCAAGCAATCACTCATTCTTTTAATGCCTCTTCATGTTAACACAGCATAATGAAAGAAATTAACCGTAAGCTTTCTAATATGAAAGTACACACATCTGAACAAAAAGTCACAGCATTTTCTAAGCAAAAGACAGGGGAAGAAATTAGGTTTTATCTTTAACTATTCATTATTAGACCAGTGATAAATTGTTTCACAAAAGGAGTAGGGACTGTGCAGCAGAAGTGTAGTTTTCTGCATGTACAAATGTCTGGGGATATCCTGAAGCATGTATCAGTTTGAACATACCAAAGCAACACATTTTTCTTCTGTTTATATTCCCAGACAACATCAAAAAGGGCAGGCAGTCACCTGCTTTGTTCTAAATACAGCAGGCAGTAATTGCACATTTAAGACATTTTTACAGTACCCACCAATTTCATATATAATAATTTATTCTTTTTTGGCAGCTGTACCCTGCCTTCATTACACTACAAGTGTAAAGAATAAAATGCAAGGTGAATCCACGTTTTCATTTCTAGGGGAAGGTTTCAAATAAGCAAGCTATAATGAGAAACACTGCCGTGAAACTGCTATCTACCTTTGTGTACTTGCAGTAACAAAACTGTGTATGTTTGCCATTTTGTACAAATATATAAGGTTTGGTCTTATCTGTCAGTAAGCAAATATGCTATCAACTTGAGTGGAAGTCTTAAATATGTAAGATCACTCAGAGTTATGTCCTTATGACTGTCCTGAGATGTCAATTACTTCCTTGAGAAATGAATTCCAGAGAGGAAAAACCTGTTAGCAAAAAAAGAACCTGTATATACAGCTTTAAAATGGATTGCAGTAAAAACTGAGAAAAATAACCTATCAAGCAGAATCATATGTATATTAGAGATCTTTTAATTCAAGAATAAGATTACTGAATAATAATCCAATGTTTAAAAAGAGGAAAGTGCTTTTTTCCCCAACATAGTCACTCACAGAAAACCAGCCCCCTCTCCAAAGCTCCAAGTGTGCAGTAAGATCCATTTTAGGAGAAAGGTAATTACAGCAATTTCAGGGCAAAATACGGACAGGAAGGAGGAAAAAAGTAGCCACTCCTTTCCATTCTCCTTCTACCTTCTGACATAGTAGCGAGCACACAATTTGGAATAGTAAAGGGAACTGAAAACAGGAAACAGTTATTCTGAATGCCTACCTCAGGGCAAAAAGGACTTCCAGCTGAACCCTCTACCTGGCAATTAGTGGCAACAACAATAGTTGAAATTCTACCCCTTCATGCAGCCAGGCTTCAGTGGGAAAAGCACCACACAAACAGCTGTGTGATCACACTCATTTTCCACCAGTGATGTCTCTCCTGCCTGCACAGATCTCTACAAACCCACACAGATCTCTACTTACTTACACATTTCAAGTGCTAACAGTTATTTGGTTTTGTCCTACACCTTATACCTACTAGTATTCCCAAAGAAATATCTGCAAATTATAATTCAGCAGTTCTCACACCACACTGCTGAAAATCCAACAATTTAAATTCAACGAGATGTTCTGTAACAGCTCCAAGTTTTACAACGAACCAAGAATTCGCATTTTTCCCCACTAAGATCTATTCCTCTACTGTTAATGTCAGTCCAGACTTCTTACATTATTAGAAGCTGATGAGCTTCAGCAAATTCTTATGTACTGATAGACCTGTTTGGGGTTTTTTCCCCCAGGACACAGCTTTATCCATTCAGGGTTCGATCTGAATTTCAGCAGTCTGCAAGATGATTCTTGTTGTTTTCAGCAGTCATCCGCGGAGCAAAACCAGAACAAACTTAGCACCTGAAACCAAAGTAGGCATTGTCTGATGAAAATTAGTTCTGGAATAGAATACGTGAAATAATTACCAGTAAAACAACTGGCATTTGATACTTCTTTACAGTAAGTAGGCAGTCCTAGAAATGCTAAATCTGTCAGATGTTACTTAGGTAGTCACTGGACTGACAACTACTGACCCACAACCACTGGCCTTTTTGCCTTGTGTTCTGTGTCCTATATCCATGCATTCCTTCTCACTTTGAAAAACTTTTGAGAGACTGCTTTTCTTTGATTGATTTTTGTTTTGTTTGTTTGGCTTTTTCTAATGAAGTTTTACTGTGGTCTTTGCCTCCAAGAATTACTACAATACAAATAAAAACATACTAAACACCCATTTTTGAAGTACACATGGGAAAAATAGCTTTTCTAGATGATTCTGAAATAATTTATTCTGCCTGCTATTGAGACCTAGCCTTGAGGAGCAGTCCTTGTAGAATGAGAGAAATAAACAATGAACTTCAATTGTCTTCCATCAGATTTCATAGGATTTTCAAAACCAACATCACCTCAAGCAAGAAACTGACTTAGAATTTGCTTGGTAGTGCACAATAATGAAAATCATTAAAGATTTATTTCCCTTACCAAAACCCTAAGTACACTCAGCTCAGCTGCTGTCTTATTTCAAACAAGGAAACGGCAGCAGTGTATATGTGCCCTCTGCAGCACAAAACTAGTATCATTATTAGCTTTAATGACAGCCTGACCACAGATCATAGAATCATAGAATAGTAAGGGTTGGAAAGGACCTCAAGATCATCGAGTTCCAACCCCCCTGCCATGGGCAGCGACACCTCCCACTAAACCATGCCATCCAAGGCTATGTCCAACCCCACCTTGAACGCCGCCAGGGATGAAGCATCCACAACTTCCCTGGGCAACCCATTCCAGGGCCCCACCACCCTCACAGTAAAGAATTTCTTCCTCAGATCCAATCTAAACTTCCCCTCTTTAAGTTTAAACCCATTACCCCTTGTCCTCTCACCACAGTCCCTAATGAAGAGTCCCTCCCCAGCATCCCTATAGGCCGCCTTCAGGTATTGGAAGGCTGCTATGAGGTCTCCACGCAGCCTTCTCTTCTCCAGGCTGAACAGCCCCAATTTTCTCAGCCTATCTTCATATGAGAGGTGCTCCAGTCCCCTGATCATCCTCGTGGCCCTCCTCTGCACTTGTTCTAACAGTTCCATGTCCTTTTTATGTTGAGGACACCAGAACTGCACACAGTACTCCAAGTGAGGTCTCACGAGAGCAGAGTAAAGGGGCAGGATCACCTCCCTCGACCTGCTGGTCACGCTCCTTTTGGTGCAGCCCAGGATACGGTTGGCTTTCTGGGCTGCAAGCGCACACTGCCGGCTCATGTTCATTTTTTCATCAACCCACACCCCCAAGTCCTTCTCTGCAGGGCTGCTCTCAATCTCCTCCCCGCCCAATCTGTAGCTGTGCCTGGCGTTGCTCCGACCCAGGTGGAGGACTTTGCATTTAGCATGGTTAAACTTCATCAGGTTGGCATCAGCCCACCTCACAAGCGTGTCAAGGTCCCTCTGGATGGCATTCCTTCCCTCCAATGTATCAACCGAACCACACAGCTTGGTGTCATAGGCAAACTTGCTGAGGGCGCACTCAATCCCACTGTCCATGTCACCCACAAAGATGTTGAACAAGACCGGTCCCAACACCGATCCCTGGGGGACACCACTCGTTACTGGTCTCCAGTTGGACACTGAGCCATTGAGCACTACTCTTTGCGTGCGGCCATCCAGCCAGTTCTTTATCCACCGAGTGGTCCACCTATCAAATTGATGTCTCTCCAACTTAGAGAGAAGGATGTCATGGGAGACAGTGTCAAAGGCTTTACACAAGTCCAGGTAGATGACATCAACTGCTCTGCCCCTGTCCATCAGTTCCGTAGCCCCTTCATAGAAGGTCGCCAGATTGGTCAGGCAGGATTTCCCCTTAGTGAAGCCATGCTGGCTGTCACCAACCACCTTGTTGGTTTTCATGTGCCTCAGCATGCCTTCCAGGAGAATCCGCTCCAAGATTTTGCCAGGCACAGAGGTGAGACCGACTGGTCTGTAATTCCCCGGGTCATCCATTTTTCCCTTCTTAAAAATGGGGGTTATATTTCCCTTTTTCCAGTCATCGGGAACTTCACCTGACTGCCATGATTTTTCAAATATGATGGACAGTGGCTTAGCAACTTCATTTGCCAGCTCCTTCAGGACCCGCGGATGGATTTCATCCGGTCCCATGGACTTGTATACATTCAGGTTCCTAAGGTGGTCCCAAACAAGATCCTCCCCCACAGTGGGCCCAGGGTCCCCACCTTCACCGTCCCCGCGTCTGCCTTCCAAGACTTGGGTGGTGTGCTCAGAGCATTTGCCCGTAAAGACTGAGGCAAAGAAGTCATTAAGAACCTCAGCCTTCTCCAAATCCAGGGTAGCCAGTTCTCCCGATAGCTTCTGGAGAGGGCCCACAGTGTCCCTAACCTGTCTTTTATTGGCAATGTACCTATAAAATCCCTTCCTGTTATCCTTAACATCCCTAGCCAAGTTTAATTCTAAGTGGGCCTTAGCTTTCCTAACCTGGTCCCTAGCTTCCCGGACAACATCCCTGTATTCTTCCCAGGCCGCCTGACCTTGCTTCCACCTTTTATAAGCCTCTTTTTTCCTTCGAATTTTGCTCAGCAGCTCCTTATCCATCCAAGGAGGTCTCCTGGCCCCCCTGCTGAACTTCCTTCTAGTTGGGATGCATCGCTCCTGAGCTTGCAGCAGGTGAGCCTTGAATATCAACCAACAGTCTTGGGCCCCCCTGCCCTCTAGGGCTGTATCCCATGGAACCTTACTGAGCAGGTTCCTGAAGAGGCCAAAGTCTGCTCTCTTGAAGTCCAGGGCAGTGAGCTTGCTGCACGCTCTTCTCACTGTCCTGAGGATCTCAAACTCGACCATCTCATGATCGCTGCAATCAAGGCTGCCCTGGAGCGTCACATTCCCAACCAGCCCTTCCCTGTTGGTGAGGACGAGGTCAAGCATGGCACCTCTCCTTGTCGGCTCCTCTATTACTTGCAGAAGGAAGTTGTCTTCCACACAATCGAGGAACCTTCTGGATTGCTCGTGCCGGGCCGTACCATCCCTCCAACAGATATCAGGGTGGTTGAAGTCTCCCATGAGAACAAGGGCCTGCAAGCGTGAGGCTGCTCCTATCTGCCTATGGAGCGCTTCGTCCAGCAAGTCCCCTTGGTCAGGCGGTCTGTAACAGATCCCCACAATAACATCACCTATCGCTGTTCTCCCTTTAACCCTGACCCACAAACTCTCTGTCGACTGCTCACCTGTCCCCAGACAGAGTTCCATACTCTCTAGCCTATCCCTAACATAAATAGCAACTCCCCCTCCCCGTCTGCCGGGCCTGTCTTTCCTAAAGAGCCGGTAACCTTCCATTCCAACACACCAGTCATAGGTGCCATCCCACCATGTTTCTGTGATGCCTATGATATCATACCCCTGTAGATGTGCACACATCTCTAATTCCTCTTGTTTGTTCCCCATACTACGGGCATTTGTGTAGAGGCATTTGAGCCGAGATCCAATTGAAGTCGGGTCATTGGCTGGAGCAGCTGGAATATCCCTACATTGCTCCGAATGTTTACTATAGGTGCTACCAACCGACTGGGTGTGTTGGGATGGAATGATGCCCCCCTCCCCCAACACATCTAGTTTAAAGCGTCCTTGACCAGCCTGGCAAGCCTCCTACCAAATCCACTCTTCTCCTTCTCTGTCAGACCAGCTCCACCAGCCCCCAGTAGACCTGGCCTACTATATTGAGTCCCATGTTCAAGGTACCCAAACCCCTGACTATAGCACCACCCTTCTAACCATTTATTAACCTGCCCAATCCTCCTAGCCTTTTCAAGGTCCTGCCCTGCATCCTGGAGAATTGACGAAAAGACAATCTGAGCTCCAGAGCCCCTAACCACCTCCCCCAGAGCTCTGTAGTCCTTCTTTATGGTCTCCAGGCTACTGCTATCTATATCAGTAGCACCCACATGTATTACCAGGAGTGGGTAATAGTCAGTGGGACCGACTAGAGCAGGCAGCTTCTCGGCCACATCCCTGATCCGAGCCCCTGGTAGGCAACACACCTCCCTTGAGCCTGGGTCAGGCCGGCAGATGGGTGCCTCTGTGCCTTTCAGATTAGAGTCCCCGACTACTATGGTCCGCAGCTTTTTCCTGGCAGCACCAGTAGTGACCTTCTTTACCAGTGCACTAGCTGGTTGCGCCTGGTGGGAGCGCTGTTGCTCATCAGCCCCCTGCAGGATAGCAGAGCGCTGTTGCTCATCAGCCCCCTGCAGGATAGCAAAGCGGTTCTGGGTGGGGACAACAGACGTAGGAGGAAGCCCCTTGCTTTTAATTACCCTCTTCCTCCTTTTTTTGTGTTTTTTTCTGTTACCTTTTCCCAGCTTCCTGGGTTAGCAGCCTCCTTTCCTGGGTTAGCAGCCTCCTTTCCTGCATGGGCAACAGTAGACACTCGAGGCCCCGGAACAGGCTGGTCCCGGAGCAAGCAGTGCTGCTCCCCCTCAGCTTCCCTGACACCTTTCAGCCTGGTAACAGCTTCCTGCAGTTCAGCCACCTGCTGCAGGTGGACCTCCACCAGGGAGCGCAGAGTGCAGCCCTGGCCATTGCTCACCCTTCCCTTAGGATACCCCGAGCTCTGCACTACAGCCTCCCTTCCCGTCGGCTCCGTCTGGGTGCCTACGCTGGCTACCACCGTCGCAGCCAAAGCAGAGCTCCCAGACCGAGCCTTGCCCATACGGCGAGTGTTCACCATCCCGCTCACCACCCCGCTCGCCTGCCCGCGCAAACTGCTTCGAGCCCGCCCTGTTTGCCCGCCCTGTTCGCCGCGCTCTGGGTCGCTCACGCTCCCTGGGGGAGGTTTTTAACCAGTCAGCTCTGCCCCCGGTCCTCCTGACGCCGCCCCCTCTGAGTCAGCCTCTCGCCTCCGCGGAGCTGCAGGCTCCTGGGCAGGCCTTGTCGAGGACTTGAAGCTCCCTCGAGGCAAGTTGCTGCTCCGAGGTGAAGCTCGTAGACGCCGAGCCTCGCCCCCCCCCCCGATCAGGCGCTGCAGGCCTCCCCTCGCGAGACAGTCACCTCAGCAATTCTAACTGCTTCTTCTCCCCCGCCTGTGCAGTGACACCTGCAAAAAAGGATACCCCTGCACCAGGATGCAGGATGCGTTTACCCAGACACTATTATCTCTGCTTCCAAGGTACTATGAGATGAAAAGCTCTTGGCACTTAGAGATGAGAAAAACACTGTAAGAAGGCACTGACAAGCTTATGCCCCTTGATGCTGTATCTCATGACTCTTCAAAACATGATGCTGGGCTCAAGAAAGGAATGACTTGATTGGGAAGAGTGAAACATATTGTGCAAAGATCCCCTCTAAAGTACATTTCTTGGTCCCAACATGTGCTCGTGCTCCCAGGAAGGGGCAGAGCTTTGAGTGATTTGGTCTAATGGAAGGGGTCCCTTGCCTGTAAGCACAGGGTTGTTATTGGATGAGCTTTAAGGTCCCTTCCAACCCAAACTGTTCTCTCATTCTATGACTATGATTTTGCAGACAGCTGTGGTGCAGCCATCCCCAGCCACTGGCACGTCGCTGTCCATGGCAGTTTCTGTGCTGCCAAAAGCACAACTTCAGCATGGCTGCAAAGTGCGGAGTGTCTGGCAGGACAAAAGGGCCTTTGGGGTAGCCTCCAGTCTAGGTGGCACTTTGGGGATGCTTTCGCGAAAACATATGGACTGAGGTCCTGTGGAGTCTCTGCATCACAAAGCAGCCTATGCTCGTGGCCCCAAGCTCTGGCTCAGCCTTTTAGAACCCCTGCAACACCAGGCAAGACAGCATTCATGTTTCAGCAGTTTATTCTGTATTGGCCTGCCCAGTGGTTGTAGATCTGCAATGACTTGCCAGATCATGGGGCAGGCGGCAGCCAATGGCCAGGACATCCCTTCATGGGAGGAAGCTTGCAGAGAGATCATTATCGCGGCGGCGGACCCGGAAGTGCTGCGGCCCCTGCAGCGGGCTGCCTCCGCCCCGCCCGAGCGGTTTCTATGACAACTCCGCCTCCCTCTGTATCCCCGCCGCCGGCGGCCACCTCCTGAGGGGGCAGCGGACCCTGCGCGGCGCTTCACGGTGTCCGTCATCTGTCAACAATTAAATGACTTCACTCTCTGCATGGAACACTCTGTCCGGAAGACCCAGAAGCATTAGAGTTTCCTTTCATTGTCTTGCCCTTTCCCGTTTGTGGGAGAAGAGCCATGAAGAACTGTTCCTCATCTCCCCCTTTGCACGTCCATGTGGATGAAAACACCCCTGTCCATGTCCATATTAAAAAGGGTCAGAAAACCACACCTGCAAAATGCCAGCAAAAGCACAAGCAGAAAGTGAAGGGAGATACTGTGAATGTGAGTCGAAGTGTCCGAGTGAGAACAAAAGCGCCCTGGGTGCCCCCAGGCAAAATATCTGTCCGGGAACCCACCTGCAAATGGGAGGGACCAGCTCACCGCCTGGAAGTTGCACCTCCAGATTCGGACAAAATGCCATCAGTGTTGCACCTGAGCGACCTCTCTGCAGAGGAGGAGGATGTTGTTTGCTGCAGAATGACTGACTATGAAAAGAAGATAGATAGCCTCATAAATGCAGTGGGAATGATGAAGGAGGCCAAGCTGCAGGAAAAGGAGGAACACAAACAACTGACAGAGCGGCTCCTGGAGGAGCAGAAAGAGCAGCTGAAGGAAGTCACGCAAGAGCTGGCTGAAACAGAGCACGAGAATACACTGCTCAGGCGCGATATGGAGCGCATAATGGAAGAGAAAGACCTAACTATGCTAGAGAAGAAGTACCTGCAGCATGAGAAGGAATGTTTGAAGACCAAGCTGAGTGAGGCAGAGAGGGATACAACAGCAGCAGCCAGGCAGATCCGTGACCTGGAGAACACAATTGGGAGACTCAACATTGAGAAGCACATGAACAGCTCGGATATTAATACACTGACCAGGCAAAAAGATCTTCTGCTCCAGAAACTGACAACCTTTGAAGAAACCAACCAGACCCTACGGCAGCTTCTCAAGGAGCAGCACAACAAGGAGCAACTTCAGATGAAGCTTCAGGAGAAAGAAAAAGAACTGGAGAGTCTTGCCAATCAGATACAGGCAGGAAAGGATGAGGCAAAGGCAGTAGAGGAACTCTCCAAGTCTATGGAGGCTATGAAAGCCCATTTACAATCACAGTTACGAGGCAAAGAAGCGGAGAACAACCGTCTGACTGTACAGCTACGGAATCTGGAGCGCGGTGAAGCTCGACATAAGGCGGAGGTGGAACATGTCACGGAACAGCTGAAAGAAGTAAAGCAGAGGGCAGATCGTGACAAAGAGGCCCTGAAGAAAGCCCTCCGTGCACAGAAAGAGTGGGCGGAGCGGAGTGAAGAGTATGTAGAGCAGCTGACTGCCCAGCTAGCAGAAAAGGATGGGTATGTTGCTGAGGCGCTGTCTACTCTGGAGACCTGGAGGAACCGCCACGACAGAGCAGTAAAGGACAAGAGTGACCTAGAACTGGAGATTGTTACACTGACCAGCCGTCTTGCAGACTTACTGGAAGAGCAGGCAACTCGGGAGGACAAGGTGCGGGACGTCAGAGATGTGCTGGATAAAGTGCATCAACAGAGTTCAGAGACCTCTCATCTAAAAATGGAGAATGAAAGGCTAAAGGCTAGTGTGGCCCCTATGGAGGAAAAGCTGAAGCAAGCACAGGCTGAAGTGCAGCAGCTCCGAATCTCTGTCAGAAACTACGAAGTGATGATTGAAAACTACAAATCACAGATATTAAAGACCCAAATGGAAGCAAAAGATGCAGCGGCAAAACTGGAGAAGATTGATAAAGAGAACAAGGCACTAAAGGAAGAAAAGAATAGCCAGATGGATCTGTCATACAAGCAGCTGCAGAGCAAGCTTGCTGAACTGGAGAAGCTGCCTGAGCTCCTAAAGATGAAAGAGTCACAGATAGCAGAGTATAGAGAGCAACTTCAGAATTACGAGAGAAAGAACATCAACCTGTGCGCCCAAATTTCCGATCTTCAGCAGCAGATTGAGCTCCAGGGGGACAAAATGGAGATGACAAGGGAGAGGTGTCATTCTGCCCAGGAGGACAAAAAGCAGCTCACCTTGAAGGTGGAAGAGCTAGAAAGAAAACTAGAGTCAACGAGTGCCCAGAACAGAGAATTCCTTCAGGTCATAGCAAAACGGGAGGAGTCGATCCACCAGTGCCAGCTGCGGCTAGACGAGAAGACCCGGGAGTGTAGCTCCTTGGCGCGTCAGCTGGAGATGGCCATCGAGGATGCCAAAAGACAAGTGGAACAAACCCGAGAACGAGCGATGTCCAGAGAGAGGGCCGCCCAGTCCAAGATGTTGGATTTGGAGACCCAGCTGAGTAGGAATAAAACAGAACTGAACCAATTGCGTCGGAGCAAAGATGATGCAGAGCACCGCTATGAAAGCCATCTGCAGGACTTGAAGGATCGGTTGGAGCAGTCGGAGAGCACGAACCGCAGCATGCAAAACTACGTCCAGTTCCTCAAGTCTTCCTATGCCAATGTGTTTGGAGAAAGTGCCTTGCTGGGCTCCCTCAGCCACTCTCGTTCCTCTCCATGAGGGCAATGCTCTCCTTGCACCTCTGCTTTTAAGCACAAAAGGGGCCCTGTTTCAAAGCCATATGTTAGAAAGTAGGTTGGCACTTCAGGGTTGCTGTCAGGAGACATTTTCCTCTTTTCCTTGCAGCATGAGATGATAAAATGATGGTGACATATATCCTAAATGTAGGAAATCGGCAGTATGTGAGGTTGGCATCACACCATAAACTGTGCCCCAAACCCAGATATTTTTGCACAGGATGGAAAAGGTCCTTCCAATACCTGAAGGGGGCCTATAGGGATGCTGGGGAGGGACTCTTCATTAGGGACTGTGGTGAGAGGACAAGGGGTAATGGGTTTAAACTTAAACAGGGGAGGTTTAGATTGGATATGAGGAAGAAATTCTTTACTGTGAGGGTGGTGGGGCCCTGGAATGGGTTGCCCAGGGAGGTTGTGGATGCTTCATCCCTGGCGGCGTTCAAGGTGGGGTTGGACATAGCCTTGGATGGCATGGTTTAGTGGGAAGTGTCCCTGCCCATGGCAGGGGGGTTGGAACTCGATGATCTTGAGGTCCTTTCCAATCCTAACTATTCTATGATTCTATGATTCTATGATCTTCCCCGTGATTGATACCGGCGACCTGGTGGGGAAGAGAGTCGACTGTCAGGGTGAGCCACACACCCCATTCCCACCTCCTTGCCAACCCTCCATCTCCCAGAGCAGCAGTGCCTGGGGACACACGTTGACCCCTGCAGTCCCTCCCACCTCTGCGTCTCCTCCTCTGGCCGTAGCTGCGCTGCCGGCGCCTGGAGATGAGTCGCCTCCATCAGCTGGAGCGGGGTCTCATCCGGCAACTGGAGCGGTATCCCCCCCGGCGGCTGCTCCACCGGCGTCTGGATCGGAGGTGGCTGCTCCGGCGGCGGCTGCAGCTCCGCTGGTACCTGGCCATGCTTGTTGCTGCTGTGCTGCCTATGCAGGACTTTGCCGTAGCCTGCAAGAGATATAGCTGGGGGATGATTGTGATGTGCAATGACATATAGTTGGGTGGTGATGCAAAGGGGATCAGTCCACCCACCATCCATCCATCTATCCAACCATCCCTAAGGTGAAGGACAAGAGGTTTTGCCCCACAAACCCTGCCCAGTAACATTCTCCACCCAGCAATGGGATGGATAAAAAGCTCTCCCTGGTCCTCCCCCATGCACCCAAACCAGATCTTTAGCAGGAGCTGGGCACCCCGAAGGCACCTGCTAAGTCGTGCGTCACATGCACAGCCATGATACTGAGCACAGCCGGATCCCAGCGTGGCTGGATGCTGCTGCTTCTTTCTTCATCCTTTTAGGGAAAGAAAATCAGATTGAGTTGCCTTGTTCAGTGTATTCTAATCATCAGGAATATTTCCAGGGCAGGTTCTTTTAAGTGCTTTGAAGTGCTTTATAAAACTAAATAATCTTTGAGGATTTACAAACATTATAAACATTTTTGTGGAAATTAAGCTGAGGGAACATGCACATGAGACAGTGTTTTATGTAGAATGTGACAAGGGGATCTCTTCCAGTAGATTCCACTGTTATGAGTACCTTCTAATGTTCACAGAATCATAGAATCATAGAATAGTAAGGGTTGGAAAGGACCTCAAGATCATCGAGTTCCAACCCCCCTGCCATGGGCAGCGACACCTCCCACTAAACCATGCCATCCAAGGCTATGTCCAACCCCACCTTGAACGCCGCCAGGGATGAAGCATCCACAACTTCCCTGGGCAACCCATTCCAGGGCCCCACCACCCTCACAGTAAAGAACTTCTTCCTCATATCCAATCTAAACTTCCCCTCTTTAAGTTTGAACCCATTACCCCTTGTCCTCTCACCACAGTCCCTAATGAAGAGTCCCTCCCCAGCATCCCTATAGGCCCCCTTCAGGTACTGGAAGGCTGCTATGAGGTCTCCACGCAGCCTTCTCTTCTCCAGGCTGAACAGCCCCAATTTTCTCAGCCTATCTTCATACGAGAGGTGCTCCAGTCCCCTGATCATCCTCGTGGCCCTCCTCTGCACTTGTTCTAACAGTTCCGTGTCCTTTTTATGTTGAGGACACCAGAACTGCACACAGTACTCCCAAGTGAGGTCTCACGAGAGCAGAGTAAAGGGGCAGGAGCACCTCCCTCGACCTGCTGGTCACGCTCCTTTTGATGCAGCCCAGGATACGGTTGGCTTTCTGGGCTGCAAGCGCACACTGCCGGCTCATGTTCATTTTTTCATCAACCCACACCCCCAAGTCCTTCTCCGCAGGGCTGCTCTCAATCTCCTCCCCGCCCAATCTGTAGCTGTGCCTGGCGTTGCTCCGACCCAGGTGGAGGACTTTGCATTTAGCATGGTTAAACTTCATCAGGTTGGCATCAGCCCACCTCACAAGCGTGTCAAGGTCCCTCTGGATGGCATTCCTTCCCTCCAATGTATCAACCGAACCACACAGCTTGGTGTCACCAGCAAACTTGCTGAGGGCGCACTCAATCCCACTGTCCATGTCACCCACAAAGATGTTGAACAAGACCGGTCCCAACACCGATCCCTGGGGGACACCACTCGTTACTGGTCTCCAGTTGGACACTGAGCCATTGAGCACTACTCTTTGCGTGCGGCCATCCAGCCAGTTCTTTATCCACCGAGTGGTCCACCTATCAAATTGATGTCTCTCCAACTTAGAGAGAAGGATGTCATGGGAGACAGTGTCAAAGGTTTTACACAAGTCCAGGTAGATGACATCAACTGCTCTGCCCCTGTCCATCAGTTCCGTAGCCCCTTCATAGAAGGTCGCCAGATTGGTCAGGCAGGATTTCCCCTTAGTGAAGCCATGCTGGCTGTCACCAACCACCTTGTTGGTTTTCATGTGCCTCAGCATGCCTTCCAGGAGAATCCGCTCCAAGATTTTGCCAGGCACAGAGGTGAGACCGACTGGTCTGTAATTCCCCGGGTCATCCATTTTCCCCTTCTTAAAAATGGGGGTTATATTTCCCTTTTTCCAGTCATCGGGAACTTCACCTGACTGCCATGATTTTTCAAATATGATGGACAGTGGCTTAGCAACTTCATTTGCCAGCTCCTTCAGGACCCGCGGATGGATTTCATCCGGTCCCATGGACTTGTATACATTCAGGTTCCTAAGGTGGTCCCAAACAAGATCCTCCCCCACAGTGGGCCCAGGGTCCCCACCTTCACCGTCCCCGCGTCTGCCTTCCAAGACTTGGGTGGTGTGGTCAGAGCATTTGCCCGTAAAGACTGAGGCAAAGAAGTCATTAAGAACCTCAGCCTTCTCCAAATCCAGGGTAGCCAGTTCTCCCGATAGCTTCTGGAGAGGGCCCACGGTGTCCCTAACCTGTCTTTTATTGGCAATGTACCTATAAAATCCCTTCCTGTTATCCTTAACATCCCTAGCCAAGTTTAATTCTAAGTGGGCCTTAGCTTTCCTAACCTGGTCCCTAGCTTCCCGGACAACATCCCTGTATTCTTCCCAGGCCGCCTGACCTTGCTTCCACCTTTTATAAGCCTCTTTTTTCCTTCGAATTTTGCTCAGCAGCTCCTTATCCATCCAAGGAGGTCTCCTGGCCCCCCTGCTGAACTTCCTTCTAGTTGGGATGCATCGCTCCTGAGCTTGCAGCAGGTGAGCCTTGAATATCAACCAACAGTCTTGGGCCCCCCTGCCCTCTAGGGCTGTATCCCATGGAACCTTACTGAGCAGGTTCCTGAAGAGGCCAAAGTCTGCTCTCTTGAAGTCCAGGGCAGTGAGCTTGCTGCACGCTCTTCTCACTGTCCTGAGGATCTCAAACTCGACCATCTCATGATCGCTGCAATCAAGGCTGCCCTGGAGCGTCACATTCCCAACCAGCCCTTCCCTGTTGGTGAGGACGAGGTCAAGCATGGCACCTCTCCTTGTCGGCTCCTCTATTACTTGCAGAAGGAAGTTGTCTTCCACACAATCGAGGAACCTTCTGGATTGCTCGTGCCGGGCCGTACCATCCCTCCAACAGATATCAGGGTGGTTGAAGTCTCCCATGAGAACAAGGGCCTGCAAGCGTGAGGCTGCTCCTATCTGCCTATGGAGCGCTTCGTCCAGCAAGTCCCCTTGGTCAGGCGGTCTGTAACAGATCCCCACAATAACGTCACCCATCGCTGTTCTCCCTTTAACCCTGACCCACAAACTCTCTGTCGACTGCTCACCTGTCCCCAGACAGAGTTCCATACTCTCTAGCCTATCCCTAACATAAATAGCAACTCCCCCTCCCCGTCTGCCAGGCCTGTCTTTCCTAAAGAGCCGGTAACCTTCCATTCCAACACACCAGTCATAGGTGCCATCCCACCATGCTTCTGTGATGCCTATCATATCATACCCCTGTAGATGTGCACACATCTCTAATTCCTCTTGTTTGTTCCCCATACTACGGGCATTTGTGTAGAGGCATTTGAGCCGAGATCCAATTGAAGTCGGGTCATTGGCTGGAGCAGCTGGAATATCCCTACATTGCTCCGAATGTTTACTATAGGTGCTACCAACCGACTGGGTGTGTTGGGATGGAATGATGCCCCCCTCCCCCAACACATCTAGTTTAAAGCGTCCTTGACCAGCCTGGCAAGCCTCCTACCAAATCCACTCTTCCCCTTCTCTGTCAGACCAGCTCCACCAGCCCCCAGTAGACCTGGCCTACTATATTGAGTCCCATGTTCAAGGTACCCAAACCCCTGACTATAGCACCACCCTTCTAACCATTTATTAACCTGCCCAATCCTCCTAGCCTTTTCAAGGTCCTGCCCTGCATCCTGGAGAATTGACGAAAAGACAATCTGAGCTCCAGAGCCCCTAACCACCTCCCCCAGAGCTCTGTAGTCCTTCTTTATGGTCTCCAGGCTACTGCTATCTATATCAGTAGCACCCACATGTATTACCAGGAGTGGGTAATAGTCAGTGGGACCGACTAGAGCAGGCAGCTTCTCGGCCACATCCCTGATCCGAGCCCCTGGTAGGCAACACACCTCCCTTGAGCCTGGGTCAGGCCGGCAGATGGGTGCCTCTGTGCCTTTCAGATTAGAGTCCCCGACTACTATGGTCCGCAGCTTTTTCCTGGCAGCACCAGTAGTGACCTTCTTTACCAGTGCACTAGCTGGTTGCGCCTGGTGGGAGCGCTGTTGCTCATCAGCCCCCTGCAGGATAGCAAAGCGGTTCTGGGTGGGGACAACAGACGTAGGAGGAAGCCCCTTGCTTTTAATTACCCTCTTCCTCCTTTTTTTGTTGTTTTTTTCTGTTACCTTTTCCCAGCTTCCTGGGTTAGCAGCCTCCTTTCCTGGGTTAGCAGCCTCCTTTCCTGCATGGGCAACAGTAGACACTCGAGGCCCCGGAACAGGCCTCCCCCCCGATCAGGCGCTGCAGGCCTCCCCTCTCGAGACAGTCACCTCAGCAATGGGCCGGAAACGGCTGATGATGCCCGGGTTGAATCTGCCCCCGGTCCTCCTGACACCGCCCCCTCTGAGTCAGCCTCTCGCCTCCGCAAAGCTGCAGGCTCCTGGGCAGGCCTTGTCGAGGACTTGAAGCTCCCTCGGGGCAAGTTGCTGCTCCGAGGTGAAGCTCGTAGACGCCGAGCCTCCCCCCCCCCCCGATCAGGCGCTGCAGGCCTCCCCTCGCGAGACAGTCACCTCAGCAATGGGCCGGAAATGGCTGATGATGCCCGGGTTGAATCTGCCCCCGGTCCTCCTGACGCCGCCCCCTCTGAGTCAGCCTCTCGCCTCCGCAAAGCTGCAGGCTCCTGGGCAGGCCTTGTCGAGGACTTGAAGCTCCCTCGGGGCAAGTTGCTGCTCCGAGGTGAAGCTCGTAGACGCCGAGCCTCCCCCCCCCCCGGATCAGGCGCCGCAGGCCTCCCCTCTCGAGACAGTCACCTCAGCAACGGGCCGGAAACGGCTGATGATGCCCGGGTTGAATCTGCCCCCCGTCCTCCTGACACCGCCCCCTCTGAGTCAGCCTCTCGCCTCCGCGGAGCTGCAGGCTCCTAGGCAGCGGGTGTCAGTACTCCAGCATATATCCACATTATTGAATGTCCTGTTTCAGCCTGATGATGTTATGAGCTTTGCACCCAAAAGCTTTATGCTGACAAGCAGGAAGTTATATAAAAATGGAGTCCTGTCTTAGCAATTAGTTTTAACAAAATACTTACCACAGAGACAGATCAATCCTCAGCACCTTTTCCCCCTTCAGCGACTTCCTCTTCTATAGCTTCACATTTCTCACTAATCAAGCCCTTGAGCTAGGGACATTACCATTTTTCCTCCTCAGCTATAAAGGACAGTGCAATTGCTGGTGTTACAAAAAGCAATAGTAATGTCCTGATTGCATTAGTTTGCTACTATTTGCCTAGAATAGAATGAGCACCTTGAAAAAATAATATTTTTTGAGGATGGAAGGAACAGAATGAGTTTTAACCAGGTTTGATATTGGCCTGTATGCCCTATAACATAATTTTGGAAAACTGGATTCGATTTGGGCTGAGGCTATGCTCCCACAGTTGAAGTTTTTCTTCTATAATTTAATTTTCTTGGGTTTCAGATTTACAAATATGAAGTTTCTTCCACGCATAAACAGTATAGCAATCATTGTTCCCTCAATGTCTATTCTTCTCTTTTTCCTTATGAAAGGCAAGAATTACTTTAAACCAAGGTGTCATCATGCTTCACACCAATCACTGTTTTCCATTTTTGGGAAGCAGTAAGTTTTCCACTGTATAAATTCCAGTAATAAATTCTGGTCCTGTAATGCTTTACCCAAATGTCTGAAAAAGCAGTTTAATACTGAAGTATAAAATATATATAATAATGCTTTGTTATTTTATTAAAGATATGTCTTACTTCCTAGAAGCTTCACACACTTCCAGCATAGTAATCATCCTAAGTCACATTTCTAAATGGAAGTGGCTGCTTGTACATGGTGTTGATTGCACATAAAGTATCAAGGTTGTCTTTTGCATTGCTTCAACATTCTAGAAAAATCCATCAGTTCCCTTAGGAAGATTAATTTATACAAGTTATCTTAAATATTCTTTTGAAGAAAATCATGCAGCCTGGTACACCATCGCTTCCAGTGAATGCTTCTTTAACTGAATATTGACTGGTGACTCATTTTCCCTAAGTTTCAGCAAAGAACCCAGGACAAGAGAGGTGCACAGGATGTAAAACACAGATCTATTTACTCCAGCTGTGCAATGATGAAACCCTTCTCGAATCAAGGGAATTCCACCGCCAGTGTAAACCAGTTACCAGTAGAGCGGAAATCTTGGAAGTCTGACAGTTGCTGCTTCCCTCCACTTCCAGTCTTGCTCCCTCTCCTCTAAAGCATTTAGTTCCATTTGGGAAATAGGAAATAAAGAAACTCTTAATAGGTGCAAGGAGGGCTGGGTGCAAGGAGATGCAGCTTCAGTTCTGTCACTTTCAGTTCTAAAGTCTCGAGCGTACGTCAAAGTTAATATACAGCAGAATAAACCAGCATTTTTTCCAAAAGTAAATCTCAGCAAGTCTTTTCTCACACAGGCTGCATCTTGCCTGGATAGGTGAAAGACACTACACTACATCCATCAGGCAGGAAGCAACAGTATTCAAAAAATAAAATAATACTAAAAAAAAATCATAAGTCTGGGGAGGGTAGTAACTCCAGTGTTTATTCACGCTGATAAACCTCTTGGTTAAAGCATACTAAACCTGCTTATTACACTAAGTTCAACAGTAGTAGTTTCAATAATGCCCAGTAAACAACTCTTCTACTGCGAGTACCAGGTTTGGAAGCAAGAGACATTAAGCTTTAACTTTCATGCTCTACTGAGACAACTACCAGAGTGAGGGCATCACTTGGCTCTGGACTACATGGCATTTTGTCTGGTGCACAGTGACAGTTTTCAGACTCACTGGTGAGCTTAGGTTTCCTAACATATTATAATAAGCACTTCAGAGTAAGCTCACCATCACAACATAAGTAAAAGGCACAGAACTGCTTATTCAAAGATTCCAGTGAGCATCTCATTGTCATCTCCATCACAGATGCAAAACATATGCTACAAAGCTAAAACATTTTACCACTTCTGTCTGCTGAATTTTACATTTGCTAATGACTGATACAGAAACAGGTGCTGTTGTAAAGCCACGGGAAAGCACTGAGTTTGCCGTGACTATGGCAGTAATGCAAAGTTGTCCACAAGAGGGTAAGACTTCAAATTAAAACATGTGTAACCCATTTTCATTGCAGAATATTCTCTGGTGACATTTGTACAGACCTCCACGTGTTAGCAATCTATTTGTGATGCTTTGTAATTGGTTCAAAAGCAGTTTTTGCTCTGTGGAGTGACAGCAGAAGCAGTGATTAAATGAAACTGGAATGCAAGGTCCTGCTGAGCTTCCCCTGCCAGGGAGCAGTCAAGCCACTGTACTTGCGAACTTTAGGGAGCTCTGGTGGTTTTTTTCTTGTTTCCCTTGCCAATTTGTGATTTGTTCTCTTTGACATACTTTTCCTTTCCTTAAGACTGACACTATCTATGACAAGCTAATTATGATATATTCATTTCTGAATACTTTTAGAGAGATGTCCCAGAATGTCAAATAATGTTGTAATAGAGATGAGAAAACAGCAGGTGCTTGACATCTAATTTAGCTAGAGTTGCCAGCTGAAATAAGAGAATGAACATACAACACATACCATGCATATATTTATTAAATCACTAAGTACCTGCGTAGCAGAGGACTCGAAATAACCTAACCAGTATATTTCACTGTTGTTCTGTGTCTCTGATCTACTATACATTTACAGAGAAGGAGGAATTCCGTTTGGAACATCTACCTTCTCTGCAACTCTTAATCTGCAGCAATTCATCAGAAGTGAAACCAGGACTCGGTACCAGGATATTCCCATCATGTGATCTTATAGGAGGGAGTCATTCCTAAAAAAACATGCATTAAAATGCAAATTCATCCAGATTTCGTCTGAACCCCAGATCTCAGGTGCTTTGTTGTGAAAATCTTTCTCTGTTCACCAGTCAAGCCCACAAGACAGTAACAACATTAGTGAGTTTGGGGAAAATAGAGGAAGCTGCAATAGGAAAGATTTTAACCAGCAAGAGACATGTCATCTTATAACTTTTTTTTAGCTATCTTCAAGTAATTCTTGCATTATTTAATCATTTTAATGCTTCATAAACCAGCTCTCACGCAATCACAATTCACGAGTCAGTATATTGCCTTTCCGTCTAAACAGGTATGCAGAAGAGAAATGCAAGGTATAAAACCCTCCCAGAGTTTTGGCTCTCAAAGCAAATTTTTGTCTTGGGTCTTAGCTTCCTTTGAAGCTGGTACAACTTCAGGTAGGTCCAAACAATCTCAATGAAATGCAATTGAAAATCCTCCCTCAAAACCTGGCCAGGCATTGCGCATGGGGCTATACAATTATTTTGACAATTAAAAATAAAAAAAGTGTGACCAATCTTTCAGCTCCTTATTGTGAAAGGTGCAATCCACAGCTACTGCCTTCTGTATGCACAGAGACTCCTTAATGCTCAGAAGACCAAGGACACAGGACTACATAGCTCCACAGACTTCCTGAGAGAGCTGCAGGCAAACTCTTGGGATGGCAGGCAGTTGCATTAGGTAGATGAGCCTTCAAAGCCAATAAAGCTGTTGCAAAAATCCAGTCACCATTCTTGAATCAGAACTGGTCCTTGACAGAAATCTGTATTCTTTTGCATTGAAGCTTCCTCCATCCCATGATTGCGCCAGGACACACCCAAAACCGTGCTGTCCTCTTCACAAGCTGTGCCAGAGGCCCAAAAAATCAGACTGTGGAGATCTGTTTACATCTTCATTTTTAAACTCTCCTGTGAAAAACTACTTTTATTTCTATGCTGTTTAGCCTTTATAAGGTTTGGTAAGGACAGTGAGATGACCTAAAGGAAAGAATGAAGCACTGTACTTCCTTTTACGTTAGAGGAGATTAGGCTTTGGCTTTTTTCTGTTAGCTCTTAAGATTCAGTAACAGCAATAATAACTT
This sequence comes from Amazona ochrocephala, assembly GCA_039720435.1. Lineage (NCBI taxonomy): Eukaryota > Metazoa > Chordata > Aves > Psittaciformes > Psittacidae > Amazona > Amazona ochrocephala. Next base: position 74,767,630 of record CM077879.1, read on the forward strand.
TGAGCATTAAAAATATCATGGTCTGTTTCACGTGGAATATATAGATAGATAGATATATAATAGAATCTTATTAACAAAACGAAGCTTTCTTGGGCTGCTCTGCCATTTCAGAAGTATGCAAGCATATGAGGAGTGGGAAGAAAAGACATTAATTATTGAACTGAGAACAGCGGAACATAGCCCTCAAGAGATTCAAAAGGCTCCCGAGACTGATAGGCTCGTGGATCAAGTGCCTTTGCTTTCTCTGAAGCAGCTGACTGGATACCAAAGGAGTCCTACGTATAACAGTACTCTCCACGAGACCTCAAAAATGACCTCTTCATTCACCACTGCAAATTGTTCACACAGTAACTCTAATCCTCAGGTACAATGCTCACTTGTTCCTAGCACAAAAAGCACATCTCTCTTGGCATTTATGAAACTGAATCCATAAACATGTCTGAAATTCAAGCATATACCCTGCACTGCCCTTCAACAGACCTGCAGAGAGCTGATATTTTCACATTTGAGTAATTCAAACCTGGAAAGAACTGACTATGACTCTGAATTTTTCACTGCTGTGCACAGCTAATGAAAAAAGAAAAAAAAGTCACTTGTAACAAAGAACCTAGCATAAAGATTAAGTATTTTCAACAGTATAATGGCCAAAACCTACATTTTTATAGACGACACCATGCATTCTTTATAACACTAGCAATATCTGTAGAAACTGCACTTATTAGCCAGGAGCCTACGGCTATCATGGTCACCTCAATAAATGAATGCTGCATGCAGAGCTCCAGTTAAAATGCAAAGCTGGGCTAATGTACAATGTGCAAAGCCCTTTCTGCTATTAGCAGTATATTTTTACAGACAGCTGTGACACCAGTGTAGCATGATAGAAGTTAGCTGTCTGGTTATCTAAATCATTTGTTCCAAACTTTCAAGCCATGGGGTCTAATTTCTCTGCTAAAAACAGGTACCCTGTGGGGCTAATCAGTCTGGAGGACATAAGAGCACTCCAGTTCTTTCACTTGGCATTTCAGGACCAGGACTCAGGGACACACTGAAGAATGCACCTGTCCCTCACCGTAAGTGCAGTATTAAAAAAGACAGGGGGATTGTTTTATGCAAGAGAAACTCTGCAAACTTATCGACTTTCTTTCAGATGCTGCTAAAAGAGGTATCAATCGTGTTCATTTTCAGATGGACAGCAGTTTCATACTTGTCTACCTTTGCATGAGTCAACTCAAAGCTAGTTAAACACCACAAAAGAGTCAAGCTAGTCTTATTCAAGATATCAGCTATTTTCTGACAGTCTTTATCTTGCTTATATATATAAAACAATGAAGTGCCAGTTAAAACTTCTCTGATTGTCCTTTCAGTTTCTGGAAGGCTTCCACTCTGGAAGAACTTTTAATTGCTCCATCCTTTCCTCTCAGAGTATTTCTGTAGTTCAGTTAGCTTTGATAGTGTGCTGTCCTGTAATCAGAGACAATTGAGAATCAGGCAGAGACCTGCTTCCTTCAGTGCCTGACTAATAGGTCAGAGTTGCTTAATATAGCACAACACAGTAACCTGTTCCCAATCATCACTTGCAAAAGAACCTTTCAGAAGCGTAAAAGCTATTTCAGGCTGAGGGTAGAAGAAATTCTCAAACAAACCCTGCCTGTGACCTTCTCTATTTTCTAGTAGGCCCAAAAGCCTTCATAAATGCATCTATTTAAGTGTCTTGGAACTGTACATAACTTGGAAATCAGGCAAGTTAAAATGTAACATTTTTAGGAAGTTATGTAGGTTTTTTGCTAAGAAACTCTCAAATTATCAAACTGTAAATTCCTCCAGTCCCTATGTTCTAGAATGTTTTGTTACAGGTACTTCATGAAGACACTGCAATCTCCTGCAAGCTGTCTCAACAAACAACTTCAAACCAGCAGTCCTTATGCCAATCTGAAAATTACATGCAAAGAAATTGCAAATACAATTCCACTGCAAATTCTGAGATGCCCTAGAGCACACACAAAATAGTTTCGCAGTCACTTACAAATTCCCCTCTGCAACAGGCACAAGTGACCAAAGTAGGACCAACTAAATTGCAGGGAAAATATTCTTTCAGACTAGACTTAACTTTGGATCCAGCCTAAAATCCAGAATGCTAAACAAAAACAACAACAAAACCAGCCACATTATTTAAGTCTTTATTCGCAGAGCTATGGGTGGAAAACAGAAGCAAGCCCAATGGGTTTTCTTAGATCACAAATCACTGAAGGAACATACCCCAGCTTTGGATGACAGAATGAATTTAACTAACAGAACAACCAAAGAAGGGCTCAACATCCTGCTCTGTCACTTTAGTAAATGTATTGCATTGTCAGAAGGCGGCTTTATGAGAGTATTCAGCAACTTTGGTAGTTTTTAGTAAGTGCTCACTATACCCTTCCTTAGTCTTAAAACTTCTCACTTTTCTAATACAACCTAGTACACAATTTGCCTATTTTACTGAACCTGTTCAAAAGGATCATGGTTTTAACATTTTTTTTCCACTATAACCCCCAAGTCTTTTTCTTGATCACTGTGCTGGATGATTGTTCCACTTAGCAGGTATTCCCCAGATTATTTAGTTCCTCCAACTTCAATTACCTTACATTTCTCTGCATTGAACTCTATTTGCCATCTGCTAGTCTCAAGTGAAACAATTCCTTCTAATTTTGAATGCACTACTCCACATTATTTGTTATGCCTCTAATCCTGGTATATACAATCTTGGAGGTTTTGTTTTCAATGTTGTTTTCCAAGTCAGCTTGATAGGTGTCAAGAGAAATGTCTCAGCCTGTTCAGAAAAGAAATAAATACTTTAGGAAAAAAATCTTTGCTTCCAGAAGTATTTAAGTGTTATTCAGTAACTCCAAAAAAAAAACATAGAGAAATCCATGTTTCATGAAACACAGGAAATACAAATTACATATTGCTATAAATAACCTGTGTGCTGTATCCTTCTCTCCCGAGAAAAGACCTGAAAGTCAAGGCTTGGAGTAATTTTTTTACTATTTTGAAGATTTCTCTGAGCTTGCAAGAAACTTATTCTTCAAATTGGACCTGTGAATTAGCTGATGATTCAGCTCCTTATTGCAAGTTTTATTGTCTTTTATAGGCAAATAGCAGCTGTCCTCTGCATTTGGAGGAACCAATTCAAAGCCCATTGCACCTCATTTTCCCACTGGTTCTAGTAGGCTTTGGCTCAGGCTTGCTTACCATTTTCCACCCAAAGAACTCCAGGTAGCTTAATTACAGACAATTTCCCAATATTTGCCTTTTAACAGAAGATAAACATGAATCCCAGAGGTTAACTACAGTTTTTAAGATCAGCACTAGATTTTCATCATGGCTTTTTAAAAATTTGCCAAAGGAAAGTTAGCAGTGGCATACCCCAAGAATCTGCATCACAAATCACTAGACTAACGAGATTACCCATCACTTTATTCCACATTATTTTCCAGCATATCTTCGGCAGCAGACTTTATCTGGGGATTCTATATGAAGACTGTGATGCTCTCACGCAGATTAAAAATCATTAAGTTTCTACCTAAGGAATTGGGTAATTAGTGATTTCTTTTTTTTCCTACCACCAGAAAAAGAATCAAAATATATCAAACAATTTTTTATTTATTTTTTTCTTATGCTGAGCAGCAGGTTTTGCCTTTTTTTTTTTTTTGCCACTGTAATGATATCCTTTAAGAAGGGCAAAGAATCAGGTGTTTTAAAGATTAGAGCTTTCAGTGACAACTGCAGTTAGAAAAATAGTACCTTGAATTCAGGTCCCACTAGGGAAGGGTGTTTCCCCCCCCTCTACCCCCAATATTTCTAAATCCTTCTGTGTGCTTCAAATACATAAGTTTTACTGGAGTAACCTATCTTAATTGAACGTGTTTTGAGGTCCCTTCCAACCTGGGTTCTGTGATTCTAAAGCCCTGGAAATGGATCCACTTACACACGCCAGTAATCTTCCTAACAACAAATGCAGAAAATCCTAGAGATGACTGGCACGAAAGACATTTTTACATATGAATTCTAGAAGATGTTTTTGTTTCTTACTAATGTCACTTCATAGGGATATTGTAAGAGCTTCAAAAGACTAGGAATTCCAGATGTTTGTAAAATATGTATAATATTTTTAAGGAAAGAGTGTTAATTTAAACAGAGCCGTTTATTTTCAAAACCAAGTGTTTTGCATACTATTTCACTTCTGAGAGGACTGGTTAGGTTTGGAGTGCATCTACCTATGTGGTCTGACTGAACTCTCTCTTTAACAACCTGGTCTACCAACCATACTTCAACAACTCAACTCCTAGGTTACCCTTAGCGGTTGAACACTTCCTGTTTGATTTCTTGCTATGATGCAGCAGTTGCTCTTGTCTCAGTGACAGCACTGAAAATCTACAGAATTATCAATTATCTAGTATTTTCGTTTATAAAAGTGGCATAATCTTCATACATATTTACAAAAACCTCTCACTATGGCTGTTCTATTTGTTTCCACAGAAATAGGACCTTTACTTGAACACTGCCTTTTGAAAAAACACCAGAGGAATCATTTATATGCAAACTCATTTTAACTAGGCTTTGTAAAAACCACAGAAGTGTTTATGCTCTACCAGCCCTCTTAGCAGGGGTTTAAATTACGAACGGGAACCTCTGCCCTAGTGGTACAAAGAAGTTGGCTCGGAAGCCTGCTGGTCTCCTGCTGCTCTCCCTTATCCCTCAGCCACCACCGACACAGTTTTCCTGTGGAGGAGAACAAGTGAGAGCAGTCAGTGGCGTTTCTAAAGCAGCTTTAATTCTCCACCAGCTTCCTGCCGAGAAATACACAAGGTCAACACAGAACATCGTTAGGAGGTCACAATATTTGGTGCTTGTGTTTAAAGCTTTACTGCAGCTTGAGCTTTTTAAACATTTAGAACACCTTTAGAAATACACCATTAGCACTGCTGAGGGGCATTTGCACTATACAGAGTATTCCTTTCACTCCACTAATAATGGACCCAACTGGACCTTTAAGAGGTATATCCTTGCACTTATTAAGAGGTGCAGATATACAAGTCTTTGTGCTTTTTCTTCTCAAAGAACTCATAGAATCATAGGATCATAGAATAGTTAAGGTTGGAAAGGACCTTAAGATCATCTAGTTCCAACCCCCCTGCCATGGGCAGGGACACCTCCCACTAAACCATGCCATCCAAGGCTATGTCCAACCCCACCTTGATCGTCGCCAGGCATGAAGCATTCACAACTTCCCTGGGCAACCCATTCCAGGGCCTCACCACCCTTACAGTAAAGAATTTCTTCCTCATATCCAATCTAAACTTCCCCTGTTTAAGTTTGAACCCATTACCCCTTGTCCTCTCACTACAGTCCCCAATGAAGAGTCCCTCCCCAGCATCCCTATAGGCCCCCTTCAGGTATTGGAAGGCTGCTATGTGGTCTCCACGCAGCCTTCTCTTCTCTTTCAAGTTCCAGACTACTATTTGCTTCTCTTCTTGTGAAATCTTCTTTCATTGTTTCTTTGGTCAAATAGCCTGGTACCAACCTTCCATACTCTGAGTCTTCTTAGACAAATTAGGGGATCGTTCTCCTTTCACTGAATTGTAAATTATTTAAATTTACAAATATATAAATGAGACACTGTCTTCATCATGCTTGGGGAAATCTTTGAAGCCAATTTCTTTAATATCTTCTTCAGCATCGTTTAATATCTTTTTAGTCATTGCGGCTATGTCATGATGACTTTGATGCATCAGGGTATCCATGGTCTCAGCTACTGTCAACAGCAAGACATTCAGCCTTCCATCTTACCCTATTATTTGTCCTTGCACAAAATAAATGTCATAGCTATCTGTCGTGGTTTAAGTCTGTAAACTCACACAGTCGCTCTCTCACTCACTCCCCACTCTTTCTTCCCTCCACTCCTGGAGGGATGGGAAGGAGAATTGAAAGAATGCAACTCCCACAGGTTGAGATAAGAACAATTTAGTAACTAAGGTATAACACAAATCACTGCTGCTACCACCAATAATAATAATGACAAGAGAAATACAAGGAAAAAGAATACAATTTCTCACCACCCAATATCAAGCCCAACAACGCAGTGCACCCCCACCAGCAGTGAACCCCCACTACCCTTCTGGGTCTTTGCTCTCCGTCTTTGCATCCTGGACATGACATGCTGTGGTATGGAATAACCTCTTTGGTCCGTCTGGGTCAGGTGTCCTGTCTCTCGTTCCTCCCGGCTTCCCCTCCTCCCTGGCAGAGCATGAGTCTCACAAAGCCCTTGGTCAGCCTAAACATTACCAAGCAGTAACTGAAAACACTGGTGTTATCAGCACTGTTCCTAAGCCAAAAGTCGAAAACACAGCACAGCACCAGCTACTATGAAGGAGAAAAAATGACTGCTGCTGCTGAACCCATCACACTATCTAAATCAGTATTTTACTCTCAGTGGTAGGCACATACACAGTTTCAGCTACAAGACAGAATCATAGAATCATAGAATAGTTAGGGTTGGAAAGGACCTTAAGATCACCTTGTTCCAAGCCCCCTGCCATGGGCAGGGACACCTCCCACTAAACCATGCCATCCAAGGCTCTGTCCAACCTGGCCTTGAACACCACCAGCGATTAAGCATTCACAACTTCCCTAGGCAACCCATTCCAGTGCCTCACCACCCTTACAGTAAAGAATTTCTTCCTCGTATCCAATCTAAACTTCCCCTGTTTAAGTTTGAACCCACTACCCTTGTCCTCTCACTACAGTCCCTAATGAAGGGTCCCTCCCCAGCATCCCTATTGGCCCCCTTCAGATATTGGAAGGCTGTTATGAGGTAATCAGCCAAAGAAAACCACTGATTTATCAGAGATAAAGTCCAGACAAAGAGAAAAAGTTAAAAATATTGACTGAAATTCAACTGTTGCATTGGCTCAGCAGAAACCAGGATTTACCTTCTGGCAGCCAGAACCCAGGCCCCAGGCTGAGTAATGGCTTCCTGCAAATACTGTTGGGTGTAGAATCTTTGCTATACTGGCATACAATCTTTATTAGATTTACTGAAAGATTAAACCAAACCTCAAAGCTACTCTGTAAAATCTCCTAGCATCTCCATAAAGCTCTGGTAAATATTATGGATTTCCATTGATTTTCAGATTAAATTTAGAGAAGAGATTATCATTCAGTGCAAATTCTACAGTGATGAGGTTCAGATTCACCACACTTAACCAAGGAACTACAGGTAAGGTGTGTACAATAACGGGAAGCTCCCGTTACCATCATTAGGGACAAGCACTTTCAGACAGCAATTTGGCTTTTCAAAGGAACAAACAGCTTTTGGAACATGCTTATCTCCTGTGAGTACTCCGGGAGCCTGAGACAATAATGTCCTTAGTTTAGGCATATCAGCATAGTGCTAGAAGTTAAGCGGCTGAAAGATTCAAGCTGTTTCTGAATATCAAATACTATTACGATAGATAAAAATAACATGGGTGAACACATTTCTCTCTCAGAATCAAACACCAAACAGAATTAGGGGACCAATGCAAGGACCTTATCCATCTGATCAACATCATTTGCATGTAACAGAGCTATTAACGGTGTAACAGCTAACAAGTGTTCATTCTAACCTCACTTAGAGCTCCCATATCCTTTCTAGAACTCTTCATAACAGTGCCCATTCTACACAATCATTCCAAAATTCATTTCAACAACTACCTCTGGATTTAAATGTCCAAAAGTAAAATGGCCCCTTATTCTTGCTTTAAAACATTTGCGTGTAAAAATAGCAACGACTTGCCCAAGTGTTTCTTCAGGAACATGCTGAACAAGATCAAAAGGTAGTTAATTGTAATAAAGTCATTACAGGTTACATTGCCACTAGATGTTCATAGTAAGGTGAACTCATTAAGAAGAAAAGGTGGTGGTGTGTCTACTCTCTTGTAAGGAAACAGAATCATTATTATTATAAGCTCCATTAGCAAATCAGCGGCATTCTTGAGTCAGACCAGCACTAGTAGACAGCCAGTTAGTCTATTTGATCTATTTTAAAATCCATTTATATTAGTCTTCAACTACTATTTTCAACAGTACAATGTTTAAACTGCTTACCATAACACAAAATCACCTGCCTAAATGTATAATTGAATCATTCCCAATAACGAGGTATTTTGGCAAGTAATGAAAAACAGGGCACTATATACAACAGTAAATATTTGAGTGGTTCTTCAAAAGAATATTGCAGCATTTCAATATTTACTTTTACTCAGAATTGTTGACGATTTTCCTGCTGAGCAATAAAAGGAAAATTAAAAGTACCTTCATAATCACTTGATCTTTCTTTACGAAAAATATTTGCCAAAATAGTCTCTATATTTCTGTTGTTTTTGAATTAGAAAATGTAAATTGCAAATACATTTGGAAGTGCTACTCTTTTAAAATAGCATCTCAAACTTTGATTTTCTTATCTGCTCTCTGCCCTAAAGCAAATAGCAATTTCTCACCATGACAAGATGGATCTGGCATCCTCAAGCTATATCAGCATGAACTATCATCAGCACTTGCTGAGCATCTATCTTGCGTTATATACAGTTCCTAACATGTTTATGCTACAATGGCAATTATAAGAGTAACGCTGATTGCCTGCAGATGGTTCGTTGATCCATAACAAAAATGAGACCCCTTATTATTTAGTAGCACTGAGTAGAAGACAGATAACAACTTCTCTCTTTACCAATGTAGTCTCTTGAGAGTAAATCATCAGTTATACACAGCGATAAGGATGCCCCAAAATGTCACTTCAATTTTGACCATTCAATACATTTGGAGTACATCTCATCTAAAGCAGTAACAATAGCCTGCCTGCCCACATCTTTCTTCAGAATTAAAAGTGTATTTTAAAACACCTAGGTATAATTCACAAGATAGAAAGTCACCTCACTTGCTGGTTCCCACCTAGCAGGCACACAATCGGTACCTATGTATATATCTGATCTTTAATCAGGCAAAATAACTGAAGTAGGTAGTAGGCTGTTCCTAGGACTGGTAGTATGATATAATTTATTTTTTTATAAAGATTCAATCTGGCACTTATTTTTAAATATTTACTCTATAAATAAAGGGACAAATCCTTAGTTATACCTGGAAGCAGCTCTTCAGCATTAGCTTTGTTTTTCCACACCAAACCCCAAGTTCTTTATGATGAAAAGCAAACAGAGACATCTGTCTTTTCTTACTCTGTCTACCTGAAGTTACACCAATCAGCTAAGCAAGCCCTCTAGGCTCTCCTTAGAATCAACAGTGAGAAACAGACATCCCTGGAGGGCAATTCGTCCCACCCCAAAACAAATGTTATGACCAAGAATTGCTGTCACCTATCTGTTCATGACTGACTAAATGAGACACTTTCCAAGTGTTTTTGCCCAAAGTAACATACGACTTGGTAAAAGGAAACCAGAACCAGCATTCAGTGGCTTCAGACAGACAGTAATTTCTGGCCTAATTGTAGGACAACAGCAACAGTATATCAGATAGGAACAAAGAATATGTTATGATTAATTAAAACTATGCTACTGATAATTAAGTTCTGGTATATATAAAATGCTATATAAACCTAACAGTATATTTTTCTGTTATCTTAACACTCCTTAAAGACCTTAGGAAGGAAAATGTGTTCTTTTACAGTGAAAACATGGCTGAAAAACATCAGCCCATCACTCACCTGAGAAACAGGATTTTACAGATAACTATGAAATAAGAAACTGTTGTCAAGCTTTATTTTATATTTTCTGCTTTTGTCAGGTTGTGTAACTTCCACCCTCTTATGCACAGCTCTTAATGTATTAAAAATAATGAATAAAGGAGACAAACAGGAGAAGTCAAATATCACAATATAATTAAATTACTCAGCATCCAGAAATCTATAGCTTTTTCAGATCTATCAGCTAAATATACGCCAATTTAATTTCCTTAAACACTTGAGGGGACCTAATTCTATGAGATTTCTTGCTAACAGGCTTTCAGTCACATTAAGTGCTCGCAAAGTACACTGAAGTTGTATTTTACTGCACAGACCTAATCGAGCTGCTCTCAAACCAAAAATTAATGTTCCTGTACATTTGAGTGTAACTCATCCTAGAAAAAAAAAACAAAAAAAAACAAAAAAAAAAAAAAAAAAAGAAGAAAGCAAAAGGTCTTTCATCACCCTCCCATTTCAGTGAATTACACTTTTACTCTCAAAATCTGGTATCCCTCCGAAGTGAAAGAGAGCAAAATCTCAAATACCTCTCAGTTGGCTCTCATTATATGTGATGCCTTCTTCTGACCAACAAGTATAAATTAGTTCCTTGCAGCATTCAGTAGCAACCTCCTATCTATAACTTATAAGTATTCATACCACAGCAGCACTGTAATGGGAAATGAGATATTTTGGTTTCAATAAACATCTTGTTGTCATGTCTGCCTTTCTCCTATAACTTCATTTAGTATTTGTTTCTCCATTTCTTTTGCACATCTATCCATCCATTCCAAGTCAAAAGTCACATTTAAAGACACATAAAATATAAAGAAAATTGATGACAAAAACAATCTTAATACCTGCAACTATGGCTGAAATGTCACATGCATCCGAAATCCCTGTCCATCCATCCCATACACTTTCCTCATGGCGGTGAGAGAGGTAAAGGATGGAAACCAACTTCTCTCAAGCAGGAGACTACAATCCAACTCTTACAGAGTAAGGATGTGCTGTAGCAACCAATTACTTGGCTGAAAGCTGTAGCAAAGCTATTTTAGTTGTAAAGCAAGACAACATTAACGTAAAACCTGGTATCCACATTTAGCCAACAGGGGCCACCAGCTCACTTGACTCTCTCTTGAACAACTCCCCGTATCACTGCAGCATATATCTGTGAGCTTCCAGCTGTGAGTACAGGGCAAAATCACATCATCTGACCCCACAACTTCAGCCAGAATACATCAGCAGAATCTATTCTTTGATCTGTGTGTCACACCTTACCTGCAACTGTGCTAGTGGCTCACCAACACAGTACGTACCTTAGAGAAGGAACAGCAATCTAAACGAGAGCCCTAAATAGTAGACTTGATCCATTTCCTTTATTCCTGAATATCTCTGTAGTTTCTTTAAATAAATAAATAAATAAAATCAACCAAGAAAAAAAGCACACACAAAATCTGCACATCAGCTCAGTGGGCTCTTCAAGGCTACAGAAAACTTTGGTTTAAATCCAGTTTTTAAGCCAGTCTGGTCCTACTTCCACAAACTTATTATCAAAAAAAACAACCGAAGACACTTCGACCTGAGAAGACAAAGGAGAAAAAAAAAACACTACTGAAGAGCAGAGACCGAAAACTGTTCACTTGTTTGCAATGAAAAAGTCCCAAAATAAAATAATATAAGAAACATTATTTTAGTCGGCTCCCTTCAAAACATGCAATTGGTGCAAATACAGGAAGGGATATTAGGTCACAAGATGGAAAGGAGCTTGCACACAGGGCCACAGATTTTAAGTCTCTTCTCTCCTGTCAAATCTTCTTTCCCCCTGGGTCTCACTTCTGCTTTTGTAACATTCATTTTATTTCACTTACTTTTCTCAAGTGTCCTCTCATTGTAATTCAGTGTCTACACTAGACCTACACCTTGACTGACTGATTTGTTTTCTTTTTCTCCTTATGTCCATGATTGGCAAGCATTTCATAGTAATTAAAGATTTCTCTAGTCTATTCAAAGAGTACACAGATCATCAACAGGCAGTGACTTTGATGGATAAACACTGTCATGAAACCTGGAGGATAAAATGTTTAAGTAACTTTCCTTGAAGAAAAGCTCTATAGATAATATGTTGCAGACTATGACTGAGACATTTTTATCACATACCAGTGTTGCTAAGAAAGATGGCATAGACTATCAGAGACTAACACAATGAAAGAGATTTGCTGCAGAAATCTCAATTTCTCAACGATCTCATTTGCCCTGGGGTATCTCACCTTCTCCATATTCCTTTAGAGCCCTTTGGTATGACATATCAACAGAAAATCAATAGCAATAAAACTACAGTGAAGCAACCTTCACTGCTGAGAAATTAAGATAGAATGCAAACCTCCTGGATCTCAAAATAACGATAGGAGATGACAAGAAACAGCAGGAGTGGTAGAAAGGCAAGAACAGCTAAAGGGTCCCCATGGGTCATCATTGCAAAACATTATTTTTGTATACATACACTTGATTTAGTACTGGTTACATGAGGTCTACAGTACCACAAAAGCTAGTAAGTCATTGCCTTGGATGACAGCCTTAGTACCTGTGCTTCATCAAACAGTAGAAAGCCTTGTAAATTACCTAGAGAAGCAACTGGTGACCATACAGCATGCCTGCAAGAACCTTGCAAATCCCACTTCAGCAAATCCCACTGATAAAGTTCATTTCATTTCCAGTATTAAAGCCCACATAAACACTTTATAGTACTACTTACCCTTTTAGCCCAATTACTGCTTGTAGGATCAAGTTAATATCACTTTTGCTTCCTAAGCTAACAGAGATGTGTTGTTTCTGATTTTTGAAGTAGTGCCAGTGTGCCTTTGACAACGGTCTGGAGCATCCAGTAATTTAAAAGGAAAAGTAACGGCTAGAGAGTAATGTTATAGAAGACTCTAGGCACTTGTATTTAAAGGACAGATGGATTGTTTAATTATATAAGAGTAAAGCCATAGGAAAACCTTCAAAAGTATTTGACTTGATACTGAATGTCTTTGGGTTTTCTTTTTCGTATGTTAAGTTGCACCAAACACTTTATCCATGTCGATGAAATTTTTTTAGAGTTGAATAGAAATATTAGATTATGCGTCAGCATCAAGGAGAGAAATTCCACTGATGTGACTAGACCTCTATTTGTATCAGCAGAGAACAGTGACACTGCGTCTTGATAGTATGCAGATCAATGTGAAACAAAGTAAATTCATGGGCTGCATCTCCAATTCCAGCCTGGAAATATTTAAAGTAATTCTGACATTTATTGTCGCCTGCAAATGAAGTGATTTTATGCAGGTTTAAAAAAAGTTTCAAAAGGGAGAACACATGAAAGAAGTCTGCTTCAAATATGAAGAGATGTGAGTCAACTCAGTGGATTTTGAAGTATTTGAAGTTGAAATATACCATTAATTCTACCTTTAAACAAATGAGAAAAAAATGAACTTGTGTGGAGGGTACATGAATGGCCACTTGTAGCGAGGAGAAATGCTACACCAAAATTCCTGATGTGCAGAACACTGCTATGTTCTGTTTACTATTATAGAGCATAACTTAACATCTGAGGCAAATTTGGCCATTTTCTCTTTCCCTCTTTTGAAGGCTAGACAAGAAATACATTATAAACTTCTGCCATAAGAGATCTTGCAATGAAAGAGACCTGCAAGTACTTTTTGTTTGTTTGTTTGTTTGTTTTTTGTTTTTTGTTTTTGTTTTTGGAGGGGGGTGGGGAAAGGGCAAGTTAAAAGAAATGTGACTATCCACAGGGGAAGGCAGAAGTCACGTTCAATTCTTACCACAATCTTCAGCCACTATGGCAGGAGCTGCCTCCCTCAAAGGTAGTCTTTACCCTTACATAAATAGCAGCAGTGTCCTTTATCCCTAAGGTTTAGGCATCACAGAGTTATCCTGAATTCATGCCATGGAACCAACTAAAGATAAGAATCAGGAGGTTTAGCTCAATCAAAAGCTCTGCAGGAAGGCACCAGAGAACTGAGTTCAGTGCTTGTAATTGACAAGATCTGTTGCAACATTTCTTGTGTAGAACCTCTTAAGTACTGAAGATACACCCATACATACATATATAGCTCTAATTTAGACCAGGTAAGGAGCAACAGAAAAATGAGCAATAAGGTCAAGCTGCAATCCATCCATGGTTGGAAGCTTCTGCTACATGACAACAAACTATAAACAAGATTTATTAACCATAGCTACCAAGGAGGTCACACCAAATCTACAAATGTCCCAAAATACTTTACTGTACCCATCAGTATTATTTGATTCTTAGTTTCATCTTTAGTTGGTTTACAGCCATGAATATGCTTCACCAAACTCCTGTCAATCTTCACAGCAGTAGCATTTTCGCATGAGATAAAGAATTACCAGAAATGCATAACGTCTGCAAATTAAAGGCATGTAGGTTCTTCACATTTAACTAGTTACCTAAGTAGTGACAACACAGATCCTGAAAACAGGCTAAAAAGCTGTGAGACAGGGAAATTACCTGGGCTAAGCATCAGATCATGACAGGGCTCTGCCAGTAACTACTATTCTGGCCAGAAGCTACAGCTTCACCTGTTACCTAAGAGCCACCTTTCCCAGCTGTGGACCCTGAGTGGCATGAGCGGTAACATATTACAACCTCAATATAAGCACATCTTCTTAAAGTACACCTCTCAACAACACCGACTTGATCTGATGCTTCCCACTCACATAAATTGATGACAGCTGCAATCAGTAAAGATTAAATAAAAGTAAAAAAAGTCTGAATGCATGTCTTATAAAAAAACATACAAATGGATTTCATCAGATAGAGGACACCAGTAGGAGGTCATTAGCCAAGGAATATCATCATTATAGCTTTACAGGCTTAAGACTTTCATAAGAACTTGTAAAAATGGTATGAAGATTGCTGAACCCAGGACACTACTCTCAGTTTGGTCTCTTATTACTAAAAATATTTTTGCTAAATTCTTTAACTTTCCTTTAAAATGGTTCCATATGTCACAGGATAAAGGTCCAGGAGATTAATGCTTCAAAGTCTCTAAAAACTGCAAATAATTTGCAATCCTTATTTCAGCCTGTATAAACAATCTGCCATTCTACTTGCATAATTGGTAGGCCATTCTATTTGCTTCTCGACTTTCTGCTGAATTCCAGCTTCACTAAATTGTCATTCATAAGAACCCCTACGAAACACAGACTATTAGGAAGACCATGACTGATACAGCTTAACATTGTCTTAGCTCATTATATTAGCTCTAACTCTACTGCTAACCTCTAACAGTCATTCTTTCTACAAAGTGTCTGATTCATCACTCTCAGTGAGGAAACCAGGTACAGAAGAAATACAGTAGGAAACCCAAAAAATCAAATAAATATATGATTATTATTTGCTACTCATATTAGGAATATGAGTAGCTCATTGCAGAAAGGAGTCCAAATACGGAGAAAAAGGAGAGTATACGCATCTACCAGCCAAGAATTCAAAGATCAGAGAGTTATATTCCCATAGCTTAATGAGTTACTAATCAACTAAGCACTAGTCAGTGTTTCTGCATGCTTTTGGCCAGCTACATAAGAAAATTGTTAGCTCAAACAACAAAGACATTTACATTCACACGTCTATCACACTGAAAATGTGCAAGGAGCCAGTTACTATAGCTGAGCTGATGTGCATCATGTTAAAAGTCTGAGCTCCTACTAAGGAAAAAGACAAAGACTTAAAGGAGAGAGAGCATTTAACAGCATAAGAGCAGAAGGAAAAAAAAAATAATCTGTGCTTGCATGGCAAGCAGAGGATTTGTTATTTATTTTTTTTTTCCAGGACCCACAACACATTTATAAAATAAATCAAAAAAGATGGCACCAATGGTCCTTTTACAACCTACCGGCCTAGTCATTATTCTTTGTAGTCATGGCTGAATCACTTGGCTTAATCTGTATTGCTCTGTATTAGCATCCTCTTCTTGATTTTAGGATGGAATTCTTCAACATTTATGGAGTGCATTTCAAATCAAAATTTTTCCAATTGTCTTCAACAATATTTTTTACAGAAAAGTAGCAATAAAGAACTGCTTATTTTGACTCTCATTTCTAACACTCCTTTTTAATAAAATGCCCATTACATCTTTGCATCCTTGCTAGTCAGAGATCTCTAAGTGTGAAAAGATTTCCCAACATTTCACGTGCACCCAGGGCACACCTGACTTAGAAGATGGTAACTGATCAGGGAGATGGTTTACCGCTGTGAAGAATTCTAGGTCTGTCTGATTAACAAAGGGAAAAAGGAATGCACAAAACCAAGACAATATATCGGTTTATATTTGCCTGCTCAAATAATTATACTCAGTTTTTATACATATTTGGCCTATTGCTTAAGCCAAGTAGGTTATTCCAGTTTCACTGGCACACAGTAGGAGATCAGGAAGTGGACATAATTTCTTCCCTCTTCAAACTGGCATGCTGTGAGGCAAACTGTAATATCAGCATTCAGATGAAGTATTTCGTACTGCGTGTAGTCCCACAATAGGCAACAGGACCACTTACAAGATACAACTCAAACTGACAAACAGATCCGGTGACTGAAGAGTGTAAGTTGAAAATACATTATTGAAAGGATTTATATTTTTTTCTAAACAGTAAGGGTCATTATCACTTGGGACAACACCAGTTGATCCAGTTGGTTTTCCATCACTAGATGTCTCAGAGTCAAGTGTAGATTTCTTCCCATAAAATGCACTCTAACAACTAGAAATTTATTATACTACAGAACTTGGGGTCAGACTCCTCCTACTTATGACCACATATTCGCTAAAATGCTCGCTGCAATTAACTTGAATACTGTTTCAAAGTGGTTGAAGCAGAAACGATGTGAACCTCAGCGATGTGAACCTCCAAGTATACAAGTTCTAGCTGATTTTAGACTTCATGTAACATATATGGTTATAATTAAAACTAACAGTTTTAAGGACTTCAAGAGAGATCACCCTGAAATGAGCTATTTGGCTGAAAAATCCTATTCAGGATAAAACCATGTAATGTTTTGGGTTTTTAAACACAGATTAACATTTTATTATGAAGATAAAGATGCCCCTTTACAGATTAAAATCTATCAGAATGTTACTGTTCTTCTTCATTTTGGGGATAAACCCATAATCAATGCAAAGAAAAAAAAAAACCAACAAAATTTATCTGTGATAGCTTTTTAGCAGTTCACTTCAATAACAAGTATAAAGATCTAAAGAAATCTAAACTATTTTTTCTAATGGCTTAACTGCGTACTTCAAAACATAGGGGTCTCCTGCTCATGCACACTAGCTATAACAGTTACAAGTTATACTGTGATACGTGTACCATCATACCACTACATTTAGAATCACTATCAGTAGCATTTGTGATTTCTTTATTTGACAAAAAGTGGCAGATGAAATTGTGGTTAGATAAACTAGCAAACCATGCAAAAACTCAGAAGAGGAGTAGCAAACATGCTATTTCAGGCATGCCTGCCACAAAAGGGGCAATCTAGAACCACACCATTGCTGTCACTCGAAGCTCAGAGAGCAGAGATGACTCAACCATACTGCAAGTACTTCAACTCAGTAGGAGAGAAACACTGCCTAGCAATAGTTTCTGTAAACGCTCAGCTTTTTCCTTATGCATTCCTACTAACCT
Source organism: Amazona ochrocephala (assembly GCA_039720435.1). Lineage (NCBI taxonomy): Eukaryota > Metazoa > Chordata > Aves > Psittaciformes > Psittacidae > Amazona > Amazona ochrocephala. The sequence continues at coordinate 74,785,082 of CM077879.1, forward strand.
TGGAAAGCTGTCAAGCTTATCTGCTTCCTCTTCAAACAGGTGCTAGAAATAATCTGCCTTCCCTTTGGATGTATTAAAGGGTTGAGGATAAGGACATTGTATCCCTGCATTGCCAAGAATGGACTCCTGTTTTCTGACTTCCTTGAAGGCTTCCACTGAAGCTCCTGCAAAAGACGAATACAGACCCCTTCTCTGTAATTTGTGTATGTGCTGGCCCCACTAGCACTACTTCCATACAACTGATGCTCTGTCACTCACCAATGAAGTCAAAGGAGGGAAGCAAGACCTTGAAGCTTGTTTTCTCATGATAGCCAGAGACAGCCCTCTTTCCCCCTTTCACTTTGAACGAACCTTTAGTGTGCATATTGCTTCACAGAGGCAAAACATGAAGTCTCTGTTGAACACAACATCTCTAGATCCCCTGAAGCCTTTCACGCAAGCTGGGATTTATGCACACAGGTAAAGCGGGAAATTGTTCCATTACTGCCTACATTGTGTCTGCAAATAAATTGCTCTATGCTCCAGGCCTTCTCTTTTAAACAGCAAAGCCAGGTACACATTTGCAAAAGGTAACACTACATACTTTACAAAAGTTTCCCATTTAGATTGATCTAAACCAAACTGTCCTGCATTAGACTTCTAACCCACAGAACACTCTGCTGCAGCTTTTATCGATACCACCCGATAGTATTCTGACAAACAAGTTTAGCATTGAAACCAACAGCTGCAATTTGGCAGCCAGGGTTTTCTCTTTCATTTCAATAATGTTTCTGCCAGCATTCACTGTTCTTGTTATTCAAGGTACAACAGCCATAACTCATGTCTCTGGGGCATTACTGTATGTATACTTTGGAGTAAAGAGGGCTTTTAGGATGTCCAATATAATGTGCTTTGCAATCTGTTATTAGAATTTGAATCACCTTGACAGTTAATCACACAACTTTGAATGCCGAAGATATGAAAAACAAAGAGGGATTGAAATATGTATCTTTCCAGATTAAGAGAAGCTATTTGAAAAATATAGGCAGACTAGCAAAGATAGGATTTGAACTGTGCTGCACTGGTGCACAAAAAAATTTTAATCAAAAGGGCTTTTTGCCTTAGTTGCTTGCAACAATACGGAAAATAAAGGAATGCACAAACTTCTATCTTCTGCTAAAAATGGAGATGTAAAATGAGGAATTTGGCACATTTGGATGAAAACCATTAAAAAAAAAAAAAAAAAGATGAATACATCAATCCTCTATTTACCTGCAGTGTCATTTTAAGAGAGAAGAAGCTGATGCATTTAGTCAGACTTATCAGTACTGCATAGCATCATTAATCGGTTGCTTGTTTATGCGTTTGAGTTCCTTTTCGCTTTCCTTCTGTGTACTTTGCTGCCACCTCCAGGTTACTGTCATTATAAGACTGGAAGTTAACCCGTATCTGTAATCAACTGAAAGTTTTTGCTCTAAGGTGCAATATTTCAAATTGCAAGCATAGCTTTAGTTTCATTTGAAAAAAAGAAAATCACACAAAAATGTGTTTGCAGACACCATTCACAAGCATGGGTGTCATGATGGCTTACAGATGCAAAAGCTGCAGGCTGCTTGTTAGAAAAGTAAAATGGTGCTTTAAAATAATAGCCTATTTAGCATAATGCTAAATAGCAAAGGAAACTCTATAAAATGGTATTCATAGCATACATTCATTCTGAAGGAGATTTTTGTGATTGTTACGTCACCTAATTCCGGGGGGGGGGGGGGGGGGGGGGGGGAATAAAAACTAAAAGGAAAAAAAAAGGTAAACAGAGAGTTCTTAAATGGAAGTATTTTACAGGGTTGGGATTTTTTTTCCTTTTTTTTTTTTAAACTGTTAATTCCTGTTAATTCATTCAAGGCACACTACTAAACCCCTAGAAGCAGGCAAGAACTGCTGTGTGAAAACAACGTTCAAAATCATCTAGAATGAAAAGGTAGCACTTGTATTGTCCTCCTTTATTAATGAGAGAGTCAAGTTCAAGTGGGTGGAGCATCAGGTATCATTAAGGAATTAATTTGACCAAAAACTGAAATGAGGTGTTAAGTCTCACAGTGCACATGTGAACACAATGGACTACAGAAAATTTGGCCTAAAATCAAGACTAACATTAGATGAGCAAATTTTTAAGATGCTGTATAATTAGAAATACTAACTTATGTTAAGCCACGTACAACAGTATTTTTGTTTTCTTATATATAAATCTTTTCATCCCTCATCTTTCCTGTTACCTTCCTTTGGATATTTCCTAACATTAGATCAATGTATTAATTCTGTACTGCACTCTCTCAACTGCATACCACACACTTTCATGTGGTCATAATCCCAAAGCTACACCCACATTGATAATACACTGGTAAGCATTAATCAAGCCATTTCCAAAACACATCACTTGACTTTTCTACACTTGCTTTCAACGGTCCCTTGCTTGCCTAACCATCTTTTGGGCCTTTCACACAATACTGCAGTCTTCATTAGGTAAATGAATTCGACCTGTACCAAGCCAGGGTCCTAACTGGCTATGTTATAATATTTATTAAATCCTGATACATCTAATTATCATCATTTTTACAGGATTCGGAACTTGTTAAGACTACATTCTGGGTGCAGACACACTATTTACTTTTCTTGGAATCTCTAAAACGTAAGATCTTGAAGTCATAATTTACAACAGTGAAAACTCACCAAAGAGATGCTACTGGAATAAGTTTTTCTCAAAAAATAAGACTCAGCGACAATTAGGTCATACCCTACTAGGTCTTCCATTTTTATTACAAATATTCCTATCTCAGAAGTATAGGATGCAGCCAAGTTCCATTGTCTAGAATCTACATTCCAGATTTTTTAGTCGCTGATTAACTGTAACAATGGGCAAATGAATAAATCCCACCCCATGGCAGAAATGGTCTGGATTAAGCGTTGCCACACCCTTTCTTTGTAGAAAAGATCAGCATAGGTACTACAGATCGTAGAAGTCACAAGTGTAGTGATATTTAAGCAAGGTCTTTAATTTGTGAAGACCTTCGCAGAGTTTATCCTAGTGGCAAGTGTTTCTGCACAAATTCTGCCTTAGGAACTTTTGCCAGGCAAAGCATTTGTAGATGGCAAGCTACAACACTAACTCATACAAACTACTTTCCATGTTATAGCTGAAGTGCTTTGCCACAAATCGTTCAAATAATGTATACAGTGTAAGTTATTTGGCTCCATTTCAATTTTTAGTTTTGCAGTTATTTAAATAATGACTTCAGTTGCTAAAGATGAGATGTGTGTTCACTGTATTAGTCTAAAACTACTTGGCAACAATCCTGCCAGAAGAAGTGGTGAGCATAGCAATATGACTTGCATTGATTTCCTGCACTAAGATCATTACAAACCTATCAGAGCCATAGAAACACATAGAATAGGTGCTCACTGCGTTTACAACAATATTAAACTACAATTACCTTTTGGAATTCAAAAGGCTCAGTTACATTTCCTTTATTTCACACAGAATTCACTTGCTTTCCAATCTGATCAGAATCTGAAGTAGTTACTAATTTGTACACAGTAAATGTAGTATTTCTTTATAGGTGAAGACAGTAGTTTGAGAGGAAGACAAAATAAAAACTTCAGTGGAATGTATATAACCCGATAAAATTTGACCTGCAATCCAGAAAATGGTGCATTGTATGTCAATATTTAGGAATACTTCAGAACTATTGAAGAAATCATACCAAAGTAGAAGTGCTCCACTTGGAATAAGGACTCAGCTGCCTGAAAAATTCATTCACGGCAACCTGAAACAATCAACTGCTCTGGAACCCTGGACTAACATGATCACTTCCTGAAAATTCCTTTAAAAAACAATGATAATACAGACCTTGTTTGATATTTCCCATCCTGAAGAACTTAAAATGAATTAATTTCGTTCAAAATGGAAACCTGTACTAATTCACAGCATATCAGCACCTCATCAACATGGCATATTTGCGGTGACTATTTGGACAAAGGTGTAAGTGATACTAAAAGAAATTCAATCACTCTAGCAGTAATAAGGATTTTCTTTGATTGCTTTCCTCTGTCTTTTTAATTTGCATTTTATATGCTCTGTAAATCTAAGGATTTATGTTTTCAAAAAGTGAAATCCAAAGGAAGCTAGAAATTGATATAAAAATGGTAAATAAACTCAGAATTCCTGAGAAGATATACTACTGTTATTAACATCAACTTCTTTCTTACATTGAACAGAAATAAAAGGCTCATATAGTCTCTATATCTGAAATTAAGTTTTAAAACATGTTTAGAGCACATTAACTCCATTACTATTATAATACTTTATAGTTTTTTCATAGCAGAAAGCTGGATCACATTTTCCTCTCTATTGTCAACTTGCTGTAGCTCCATGTAAACATAATACCAATCAGATGTTCATCACATACTGACTTCTGCTGTCAATATCCAGTACGGTTCTTCACCAGAAGCCATCAATATGACCTACACACAGTATTTTCTAACTGACAGGCCATGCATCAGCCACATGCTGTTTATTTGTTAGTTTCATTGATTTAAACACTTTCTTATGCTTTCACTTGCACATCCAGGAGGTGGATGATATTAGCAGAGGCTCCACAACAGGAATGCAATGTACTACTCAAAGCAAATACACCATGAGATGAGTGTTCATGTCTTGAAGAGCAAGAGAAAATTTAATACTGTATCAAGCTGCTTTTGCCATCTTGATTAAAGGGTAACAAGCTTTCAGGCATGTATGTGCCTAAGAGTTTATATACTACAATTACCATGTAGTATCATCAACGTATTTTTTCCAGCTCAAGTCTAGTCTCATTTTTTGAAATACAAAAAAGCCTTTTTCAATAGTTTACATTGCTGTTTGACAGCTCATATAGATGGGAGAAAGAGTTCAAGTCTCCCATGTGGAGAATGAACCAATTTCTGACACCTTAAAACCAGACAGCATTAAGGCTTTTACTCATCGCATGAGGCTGAGTGGAAGCAGTATTACTTCAGGCTAAAAGAGGGATTTAATGCTCCCCTAGACTTGCTTTTCAAATAGTTTTGATGAGATCACAGCACCTACAAAAAAAAACAAGAATGTGAAATTCATAATTTCACCCCACAACAGCAAAGGGGTCAGATTCCCAATATGCTCTGAACACAAGCAAAACATTCTTGACAAAGAACACATGAAAAAACCCTAATCAAGACAAGCCACGAAGGAAAAAAATTAAATTAGTGACCACTGTGGGCATAGTGCAACTTCTATTTCAGGCTACATCTTATCAAGATAAGCAGCCCAAGACGTCCCATTAAAAATAATTCAGCATAAAATACCACTCAACATAATGGTGTCAGCGTCTAGTCTCAACTTTCTTCCACAAGTTACTTTTAATCTATAACATTTCCCACCTTCTGTGTCATTTCACAGCAGCAAAATAATACTTGCAAAGGCTACTTAAAAATAGTGTTACTAGTTACACACCATTGTCCTGGGTTCAGCAGTAGCAGTCATTTTTTTCTCCTTAGTAGCTGGTGCAGTGCTGTGGTTTTGACTTTCAGCCTGGGAACAGCGCTGATAACACCGATATTTTTAGTTGCTGCTCAGTAATGTTTACTCCAACCAAGGACTTTCTGAGTCTCATGCACTGCCAGAGAGGAGGGGAAGCCAGGAGGAAGCAGAGACAGGACACTTGACCCAAACTGACCAAAGAGGTATTCCATACCACAGCACGTCATGCCCACTATATAAACTGGGGGCAGTTACTCGGAAGGGGTAGATCACTGCTCGGTCAGGCTGGGTATTGGTCGGAGGGTGGTGAGTGGTTGTATTCTCTTCCCTTGTTCTTTCCCTAATCATTATTATTATTGGCAGCAGCAGCAGTGGCTTGTGTTATACCTTCATTTCTGGACTGTTCTTATCTCAACCCGTGGGAGTTACATTCTTTCGATTCTCCTCCCCATCCCTCTGGAAGCAGGGGGGACGAAGGGGGGAGAGTGAGTGAGGGCTGCATGGCTGAGTTGCCAACTGGGCTTAAACCATGACAGTTCTTTTTGATGCCCAACGTGGGGCATGAAGGGTTAAGATAACGACAGATCTGACCAGTGTGTGACTAATCGTATTTGCGATAAGCATTTATTGTTTTGGATTAATAGTCACTCATCACAATGCTGATTTATTGGCTCTCAAAGTTGTTGCTCTTGATCTCACAGTTTCAGCATGTCATACCTTACTTATAGCTGGTATTTGCTGTGTTAGTGTTTATCGGCTGGGGGCCTTGGGCTAAGGTTCTCGTTTCATTGTACTTTATGGTAATAACTTGTAATACAATAGAATCATTGATCATGAAACTGATCTGGCTTGCATTCCCAGTGTGGTCACCTCCTCTATACTGTGGGGGGTATATAATAGAAGTGTATAACAATTACACATCTTTTTTCCCCTCCTCAGGTGGTCAGCCTATGAGGGAGACAGTCCCACACACCCTAGTGACAAGTACAGCAGCTACTCAAACTCCAACTCCAACAGACAGCACAGCTACTCCAGCTCCAAGCACAGCAGCTACACCAGCCCCAGTGACAAGTACAGCAACATTATTTGAGAGTTCTGAAGGTTTTGAATGGCCTTTGGATACCCTTGAGACCTGCCTGTTGATTGTGATTGGGATCACCATGTTGGCACACATACAGAGTACGTTTTATCCATGACCATTTTGTCTCATCTCGAAATTTAAGCGGAGTCGGGTTTGGGTCCTGTCTAGGATTAGACAACGATATAGGAGGCCAACAGATTTTCCCTGAGGCTAGACAGTCATGAGTGGCAGGGTGTGTGGGATAGTACAGGCGAGTACCTAGTCCACCGGGCCCCTCCAGTGCTTTGGAAGCATCGGAGATGGAAGGCAGCTGTATGGAGTCCCCAATGACAAACTGCAGAAACTGCTGGAGGGGAGTGTGAATTATTTTGAGCCTGGTGGGCCCATGACACCTCAGGCCATCAGGGCAGAGATGCAACATACAGATGGACTCATGATCGAGGGGTGGACTTAGCAATGGACACTATTGCCTAGGTTATTCACGAGTGTGAACACTGCATGCAGCCTCTCCTGCTCTGAAAGACTGTCACAAGAGGTGGAGCCCGACGTCATGGACCGGATGGACTCAGCAGCTTTACAGGGATTGGTTCATGGACCAAGGACCTTCTGAGTCTCATGTTCTGCCAGGGAGGAGGGGAGGCCGGGAGGAAGCAGAGACAGGACACCTGACCCAAACTGACCAAAGAGGTATTCCATACCCCAGCACGTCATGCCCACTATATAAACTGGGGGCAGGTATCAGGAAGGGTTGGATCACTGCTCGGGTCAGGCTGGGTATTGGTCAGCGGGTGGTGAGTGGTTGTATTCTCTTCCCTTGTTATTTCCCTTATTATTATTATTATTAGTGGTAGCAGCAGTGGTTTATGTTATACCTTAGTTACTGGACTGTTCTTATCTCAACCCGTGGGAGTTACATTCTTTCAATTCTTATCCCCATCCCTCCAGAAGCGGGAGGGGAGAAGGCAGGGGGGGAGAGCGAGGACTGTGTGGCTCAGTTGCCAACTGGGCTTAAACCACGAGTTGTAGAGACATTGAAGTACCCTAGTGCTTGTATTGAAATGTAAATATTTGTGATTTTTAATATCTTATATAATAACTATTCAAAACAAAGCAAGCCATTCATTTACCACACTTTCTTTATTCAGAACACTTTGAATGATATTTACAGTCGAAAATTTCAAGGAAGGTAATTTTTTTTTCCTTAGTTCAATAAGCATCATCTTTCAAATGTTATCACTATTGCTACTAAACACCATGGCATCTTTCTCAGAAATTATAACAACTGCAGGAAAACATAAAATATTTCACTTACAAAAGCACATGGTAAATATTCAATTAGGCAGTTCATAACTGCTGTGACTCCGGAGGAAATGATGGCAGGATATTTGAAATAATTAAAATTATTTCCTTGCTACCTGTTCTCTCAAGACAACTATATCAGTAATATATTAGTGCTTCCCAACTGCCACCCCCTCCCTACACTCACCCTCCCCAGTATAAGCTAGAAAGGCAGGTACAGCAAAGGCTAAATTACAGGCACTGTCCATACCCCACTTTTCTCAACACACCTGATTCAGCAAAGGCAACAGACAAAACAGCAGGAAAGGGACCACAGAGGAAAACAATCATCCAGAAAAGTGCACTGAAGAACACTCACCCACTTACTCCTAAGCATTCTAGCCCTCAGCAAGCACGGAATTTAATGCTGAATATTCCAGTCAGATCGTACTGTTTGAGTAAACAATTGTGTATAACCTTTACTTCAGCTGATAGAAAATGATGCAGTATTCTATTATCTACACTGACAAGTGTTTTATCAGTATACTTTTTATTCCTCAAAATTGTTTTATGTGTTGCACCTCTCTGCAACTGTACTGAGTTTATAACTCTAGGTGCAATTCTGTATTGGAACAGAAGTGCTAGAGACCCTTACTGTTAATGACACAACAGAGTACTCCATTTCTTCCCCCAGTACATGCTTCCTTAGGAATATTTTTACAGCCACTTTACTACAACATTTGAAGGCTGATCTGAAATATATGAAATTTGTTTTGGTTTTTCTCTGTCCCCCTAAGGAAAAGCAAGTTTTTGTTGCTTAGGTCCACAGCAGCATGTCAAACAGTGTTTATGAACTTGGATACCCTTCTTAAAATTGCAGTTTTGCAGTTAATGAGTCACTGATACACATAGTTCAGAGATGCATAAAATTAGAACTGAGGTAGACTGCTTATGTAATAAACTTTTCATTAGAGCTTTTTCAGGTATTGCTTTTACCAAAGTCATAATTAAACTAAGACCTAGGGAAGCCCTACTTATTTCAAGGAATAGTCCCACTCTGTCCATAGTGACCCCTCTGACTTAAGCAGAGATAATTGATGCTACCAAAGCATGAATTCAAACTCTGCTCTTGACAACAGCCTGAGCAGGCAGTGAGACAGAATCATTGTTTCACCCTCTGCAGCAGGGGTTACAGCATGTTCCTCAGGAACACAAGTGAACTGACAATAAACTTGCTCTTTATACAAAACAGCTGCAGAAAAACACTGACCTTGGATTTAAAGATATATTCAAGGATATAATATTGGCATCTTTCATGAGCACTAAATTCAGTGAAATGGAATAGGGCTTACTAGATTAATTGGTAATTATCAAATTAGCAGTGAAGTGATGACAGTACTCGAGAGTCTTGCCTTCAAGACCCTATCTAAGTGGCAATAAAGGGTTTAACTAGACTCTCATGTGAACATGCAAACAAAATAAGTTTACTGATAATAAAATAATTCCCAAGATTTTATATTCTTATCAAACGTATCAACAGAAATTCCTGAGAATGGACAACTTCAACACTATTTCAAAGTGCTATCAATTGGCTGCACCATGTGAGTTGAAGATAACACTTGAGGAATATCCTGTCATTATTGATGTGATATTCTTGCAAGAAAAAACAATTAATGGATTTACATGATCACTTGCTATTGTGCCAGATAAGCAAAATTCTCTCCTACAACCCCTTGCCCTTTCTAAAGCAAGAAAGAATATTATGAAGAGAAGACTTAAGACAAAAATTCAGTCTTTTTAAGACTTAAAGACAACTAAATACTGCTTTCAACAAACATGCTTTTGACCTATTTCACCAAGGCAGGTACAACTGGATGACAGCACAAACCTACTGGGTAAATATTGAGTTGGTCTAGGAGTTTAAAACATACCATTAGAAGTTATTTTCTCAGTCAAGAATGACTAATTAATCAAAATTTCTTAATTTTGAGACAATATAAACACTTTTCCTTCTACTGTAACAGATTCATCATTATTTACCATGACCCATTGAATAGGGTAAATCACCAACAATAATAGCATCTCTTCTCATTTTTCTGTGAAAGAAGCAAGAAATGTACATCCTCACTATGGGAAATGTCTCAGAGCACATACAACAGCTCTGCACACATGAAAACTCTTAAGATAACAAATTAACTCAAAGTGAAAGTTTTGGAAGCCTATAAAGTCTGTCTTTATTTTAGTACCTTCTATGCAACTCAGGTTCAACTCATTTAATAAACTCAACAGCTTAAAGCTTAAACGATTAAAGAGAGGAGATGTACTAAGGAGAAACATATTAAAAGCCATACTTAGATGTAGCCATGTTAAAAAACAGAAAAACTGTAATGAGCCCTATGCTTAGGAGAGAGCATTGTGTAGTTAATGTAAGCAATGAACCTTTCATGTGAAATGATGTAGTGTCACAACTCATTTGCATCCCACTTAAAGTGTAATTAAGATTCCCTGACAGCATGGTTTACGGCTGAAAGAAGAGACCTGGCTGCTAAATTAATCCAGAATCCCTCTAGTTAATAACACTCTGCAAAGGGAACTTTATACACTTTCATTTAAAGTTTCCAAGCTTAAATTTAAAGTGGCACTATGAGAAATTCCCGAAAATGTTTTTCAAGACTTCAAGCCACACTCAATCATACAGCTGACTTAAAGACACATCTATTAAATCCAAGGCAAGGTTTGACCCAAGCCACAGGTCAGAAGATAACACAGCAACATGTCTAAACACATTTCCATTTTTTTGTTACTCTTGGAAACTGACCTAAACATTGCAGAACTCCATCACCAGGGTAATGTTCTCAACTGCAGAAAGATAAAAGGTCAGAGTGAAAAGGTGCTCCTAATTGTAGCAAAACAGATGATCATCAGCTGGTTCATGACTTATAATGATACCTGTATCTGATTTTTTGATAGAGCAGTAATATCCACCAATATATAATTAATGTTCAACAGTTATTTTGGTTTTTATTGGAAGAACCATTCTTTTCTACCACACATAAAATCCTTGCTCTAAGGAGCTACTAAAAACATCTTAAGACTACCTACATAAAGAAGTCATACTTTTATTTTTTTGGGGTAACATTTTCTAAATGATTTTTTTCTTTATTGTGTTTCATCTTCAAGGTTCCATTTAGAGCAAAGTAAAGTGAAACACTCCACAATACATAAATCCTGTAAGATCCACACAGATCTAAGAAAAGTCAACACATTACCATGAACCATAAGTTATGGGCTGTCTAGAATAAACAGTTCATAAACACTGTCATTTTATTTACCTTTATAGTCCTGTACGCATGTTACAAGTAGTGAGGAACCTATGCAGTTTCTCCATTATTCTGAAAAAACTCATTAGTGAGAATTCTGTTTCTGCCACTTGAAAGAATCCAATTTTAGCACCTCAACAAGAACATTCACAAGCATCACTGTGAAATACATTACATAAAAATCTGCAAACTCAGAATCTGGATCCAAAAGGAACAGGTACACCATGGCCATAATTAAACTGTAGCTGTTACAACAGACTTATTCCTTCCCTACAAGAGGATTAGTTATAACAGTTTTTGTGACTACCAAGTATGCTGAAAGACAAAGAGCATGTTTTGCAAAATGTTCTGATGCTCTGGAAAGCAATTTTACTCAACAGTTGAAGAAAGTGCATACTGGTAGCAGTTATTTTATATAAATATTCCAACTAGTCACAAAAAACATGGGTTTGCAGTTGGTGGCAACAGAACATGAACCAAGTCTCTCTGAATTTCAGAGGTTAAGCTATAGCTTTATAATACTAGTATCATCACTACTTACAAGATTGGTCAAAATACTTCCATATATTTTCTGTTAAAGGGATGTTTTAGGAAAGCACGTTGTACCCAGGAAGAGAAGTTTAAACCACCAGTTACCACTCCACAGTCATTGTTGATAACAATCAATGCCAAACCTAAGTAGTACTGAAGTGCAGTCCCTTAGATGACAGAACTTGCTTGTGTGCCTGAATGTGATTTGCAACAGAAGATAACATAGCCTTGGATGGCATGGTTTAGTGGGAGGTGTCCCCACCCATGGCAGGGGGGTTGGAACTAGATGATCTTAAGGTCCTTTCCAACCCTAACTATTCTATGATTCTATGATTCTATAACATAGTTTTAGCTATCCAGAACAAATGTTTGTTTGAAAACAAACATTACTTGACAGTAGGAACTGACTTTTCTATATCCACAGTAGAAAGGCAGCTGGTTCCTAGCTCTCTCCCAGACTCTATTTTTGAGTTAATATTTTAAAATACACCAAACGGTAACTAATGGAGTAAATAATGAACAGGAAAACAGTATGCAAGTAAATGTTACGAGTTCCACTAATAATTTACACTTTAAAAATCAATTTTCTTAGATGTGATGAAAGCAGAATTCAGTTTCTGGCTTTCATATGGTGCCACTTGCAAGTCTAACATGTTACCCAAGGCCACAAATGTACGGATCTTATCAGATACAACTGTGTCTTGGCCACATGTTTCAGGGCAGCAAAATTTAATTTTGCTTTAAATGCAAAGAAATTTTGAGTTGGTTTTGCAATTATCAAGAGTTTATCAGCATTAACTAAACTAGTATTACATATTAGCAATTGTATGGTAATATTGTATAATATTAATAATATGAATGCCATTATGTTCCCAATCAGTTAAGTATAAAAATACTAAATTTTAAAAAACATCAAATAAATATGCTTTTTTGGCAGGGACAGAGCTATTTCCCATTCCTTTGCTGCAACAGTAAATCAGAAAACATGCTATGACAGAGTTAAACAAAGACCGCTAGAGTCTTCAGGCAGCCCAAAAATTCTACCACAGAACCACCAAGCCTGAAATGAATGAAAAGTTGCCTCTGCAATTTTTTTCTCTAACAACATCTTGCTTAAGTTCTGAAATCAGGGCCACTGGGCACTATAAATCAGCCTCATGCATAGGAGCTCCATTTTGCTTTATTGGCAAAAAGAAGCTGTTTATACTCACAAATCAGGCTCCTGACCCAGTTCAGTCTCTTCGATGCTCATAAATTTTTCCAGTGATATATCCATTGATAACCGTTATTCTCAGGTGGCAAATATTTTCAATAAACGAAGCACCATTTGAACTGCCCCAGCTTATATCCTCTTTTTTAGCAGACCAATCCCTTTGCAGGGCACTTAAAAGAAAATTATTATAGTTTCAACCTCATTTGTAGTGTGATATTGGCAAAGTACTTTGAATGAAAGCATTTTCAAATACTTAACAAAATTTCATTATCTGCATTATTCAGACAAGGACCTCCAAGTTTCGTTATTATTTCATGATTATTATTTAGGCACTAATCAACCAACAAAATTTAACCATTGAACTAACAAAAGTTTCAACATACGAATTTCAGACACATAGAGAATTACCTACGGAAAAGAATTACTGACTGTGACCACTGTAAGCACTAAAGCGCACATGTTGAAATACAGACACTGATTTTGATTACTCTGTAATTTTTAACAGTATTCTTTCTTCAAACCACCACTGATAGGGTCAGTACATGCAGCGGCTGCATATCACGGATTCCTAAATTGTGGCAATTAAGAAAAGAATTCCCTTCTATTTGCAAGGAAAACAACATACCCAAGTCAACCAAACTAGCATTTTCAGGAAAGAAAAAAAAAAACTGTTTGGGTCCTGACCAGATGGCTGGATATACTACAGCATAAATTCCAATCCCTACTGGTAATTTAGTTCATCATGGAGGAAGCTGTTGCTTATCTTCCCTATCAAAGAATGGCTAAGCAAGCCTTAGATGAGCCTGAAATGACAAAATTGCAACTAATTCACCTGTCCAACTTCAGGCAACACCTTTGGTTAGGCTGCAAAAAGAAAGCATCAAGTTACAAACTCATGTTGGTACGGCCACCATGCCAAATCCTTACCTCAACAGCAAGAAGTGCGTTTGTATCAACAGCAGGTGGTATTTAAAAAAATAATAAAAAAAACAAAAAAAACCCACAACAACCAACCAAACATAGGTAAGGAGCAACTGCTGCTTAAGTACAAGAAATATTTTGATCACACAGGGCAAAAACCTATGAGTTTTGTCATTCCATTCAACAGCAGCCATATCATAACCTTAAAAGTATAATGCAAGACTATAATCAGCTAAAGCTGCTGCAGTCTTGATAATGCACTCTAACCATTCTCAAAACTTCTGTCTTAAATTAATACTCTTCACTGAAGTACCCAAACATTATAAACATTACCTGCCAAAGTATCCACATTACAGAAAGCCTATTAGTCTAAAACATTAAGTGTGCAGTTAACTGAAAGTGTGAGCTATTGAAAAAATATATTCACGTTCTGCACAGTGTGTTAAAGTGAGGCTGGACTTTTTGAAAATTACAAGGGAAAAACACAGCTTTGGTCTTCACAGAGTGCCTATAAAGCTGAAGTATAAAATTGAATATAGAGATCTTCACAGTTTTCTGCTCAACTCTATAACCTGAGCCAGCTCACAAGGGATACAAAGTCTCCTGTCATGACTCAAAGTGCATTATATTTCGTGGTTTATTTCAGGACACTAAAACAAATGAAGTAAGATGTACAGGTTTCAGTAACCAAATGGGGCGGTACGTCATAAAGGAGAAGGCAGTTAAAGACAAAAAAAGACAACAAATGTCAATTTGCAAACCTCTCTGCAAATGAACTGGGAAAAATAAAAAAAATTGATTTTATCATGATTTACATCATTAAAAATTTACTTGCATTTAACCTTGAAGACAGTATACTTTGTGTGGAAACCTACAGACTGGAATAGTCAGCAAGGTCAGAATTTATTATTAAAAATAAAAATTATTTAACATATTCCTGGATCTTATGCTATATTATTCTTGAACAAAGCTACCCTTAAAAATAGATCCTATAGTTCCATTTCCACTTAAAACAGAGCATCGTGTATAAGTAAGAATTTCTGGATTCAGTTTTCTTTTGTCTAGTGCTTTTATACATAAAGTAGCTTAGAAAAGTATTTCTTAATCCTGACCTTAAAGAACTCCTCAGTCTTATGAGGCACCCAAACTGACTAACCAATCTGGTTTAAAAGTGATCTACCAAGGAAAATATTCTGGATCTAATTTTCTTATTCTTAAAATTCTTTTTAATGTGAAAAAGTACATGTGTGGGCAGAATGGTTAACATACAAAGATGAAATCATGCACCCATATTTCTCAACAATTAACATTAGAATACTGGAATATCTTTTCAACCCACATACTTCCCCTCTTTATTCACAACTCATCACTGTGATATTTCACTGTCTGGATGAAAACCTATAACCATCAACTTTCTACTTACAAGGAGCTAGAACAGCAAATTACTAGGAGCCCCTATAATCTCTGTGGCTAACAAGGACGTAAGACAGGGGCCTCATTTCCTCCTGAAAATTTACAGTAAGCCACAATCTAACACAAATTCTATGGAAGATCTACAGAGGAATGTTGTACTTACAGAAATGACTATGAAATTAGTGATATGATACCCAATTAGTTGTATACAACTTATTTATAATTCAATTACTGACCCTTAATGGAGGATTTTGACAGTATTTCAGGAAATTTAACATCTGTTGTCCTGAACAGAACTCTTTTCACATGGATCTCAATTGTTTCTAAGCACAGAACACACCCAGAACTAAGACTTCCTTATCTCATTGTCTTCTCCATGCAAATAATTACCTTTTTGTCACATATTTGCTAGAAAACTATAGGAAAGGGAAGCATTGTTTGCAGAAAACTTTCTCTATATGGATACCTTTAATTCAGTAAAAGCTGAAGAATGCAGTCTGGCTTTATTGTGTAAGTT
The DNA here is from genome assembly GCA_039720435.1 of Amazona ochrocephala. Classification (NCBI taxonomy): domain Eukaryota; kingdom Metazoa; phylum Chordata; class Aves; order Psittaciformes; family Psittacidae; genus Amazona; species Amazona ochrocephala. The sequence continues at coordinate 74,800,886 of CM077879.1, forward strand.
TAATTAGGAACTGCATTTCCCTTTATGAGGCTATGAAGATATGAAAACATTGTGAACTGTGTCCTTCCAAACACCTGATCATTCTGAACTTATTTTCCCTGAAAATTCTCTGATCTCATTAATAAGGACACAAATAAGAAGCCTTCAATTCTTCAGAAAATTGAGTAAAAATAATAATGCCAAAAGAAGAAGCAAGAAAGAGTTAGTTTCAGACGGCATTTCATTGTCTTTGCAGGATACTACTCATTGCAAAGGAATCTCCAGAGAGAATTCACCCACATTCAGTGAAACTTCAATTGTAATGCTAAAATAAGCCCAAAGTTACCATTCATTAAAAACTGAATTTAACTTCATATCTAATCTCTTCTTCTGCCAGCAGCTTGGCTGATCTATCCTAATTTTCCATCAGTAACAAAAACCACATACATACAGAGTCACATAAAAGACAGGGGCTTTTTATCCTCATGCAAGCAATTACAATAGTTACCAGTTCAAATTAAAATGGTATCTCAAATTATGCACAGACACACATCATAAATCAAAGCTTCATTAGCTAACTTTTTTGCTCCATCAGAAGTTAATTACTGAACAGGGAAACAAATTTAAGGACCAGATGTTTGCATTCATTTTATTAATTGCTCATCATACTGTATATAACTGGTAAATAATTCTGTATACAAATTTTAAGTGAAAGTTCAGCAATCAACAACCTCATAATCAGTGCAATGTCCATTACAGAAACTAAGCTTCAACTTTACTCAAAGTTGCAGTGAATGAAGTTATATAAATTCCTACTGACAAAACTACTAAAGGCATTTTAACCATGCAGGTTTTGCAATGGCTTTCTCTTTTGACAGCTATATGAACTTCTGCCTCATTTTTCAGAAATTAAGCTTACATAGTTGCACCACTTGTGTATCTGTCCTGTTCTAATTACTTTTGAATCCATGGAGCAACCTCAACAAAAAGGGGGGGGGGGGGGGGGGGGGGGAGGCAGGGGAGGTGTAATGCATTAGCAGTTAATAAGCTTTTAAAATTTTTGTGGTGAGAAAGTGAAGAGTGAGAAGGATGTTTCGGTTACTTCCCTTATGAAGTGAACAGGGGTACAGTTTAGTCATTTGCATTTTGTTTAATAAGCAGTTGCTAGTCAATCAGCTGATTAATGTACCCAGCATATCAAGTAAATTACCCATCAGCATAGCTCCAGGAGCAAACAATCTTCTGCTTAGGATTGACAAAGGACAGTAAGGCACAGAGGGCACAGAAAACTAAACTGTAAGAAACTACACTCTGAGAAACTGCAATCAGCATGTGACAAAGGAGCCTTGGTTAATAATAGAGATAGGTGCATACAATTTGTATGTTTGTGGTTTTATTTAATAGCATGGCTCTGTAACTGTCAAGGGCTGCTCCTGTCAGAGGGGAAGTATTCACAAATGCTAGAATACTAGATTGGACTGCTTGCTAATCACAAACTTGCAAATGCTCCTCAGCAAATCCCAGAATTTGGCCCAAATTTGATTCAGACTACAGATGCTTTTATACCTTAAATAATATCAATATGCAAATTATTATAGCAAGACAATTCCAGCAGAAAGGGTTTTTTTGACCAACAGAGTTCATTTAACAAATCCAGAATGGACATTTGAAATTACAACCTCACCATCTTACCACAGATGCCCTCCCTCACCCTGGGTGAACTTTGGTGTGAGTTTTTTGGTTTCAGTTTTCAAATTAACTTGCACTCAAGAGTGACTGATTCCAAACGGACATTATGTGCTGTACAGTACTCCTCACTGCAGCTTATGGCCTGATACATCTGAATCATTAATATTAATATGCCACAGTGGGTAACAGGCAGCGTCACTTGTTTCTTACAGCTCTTCTAGTGTACAATGTCTCTTAACACCCAGCCTTTCAAGGCCCACACACCACTTCATATTCTGCCAACTTTTAACCATTAAGTATTAAAGTAACACCATCATAAAGTAACACCATTGTGTTGACGGCAATGCATTTGACATCTTAGGAGTTTTTTGAAACTCCTAAGATGTCAAATGCAAGCTCACAGACCTTACTGAAAGCTCACAATGTATGTGTAAGCAAACAGCTAACCTTTTCATCACAAAAGGTAAAATCTAAACATATTCCCATTGTTTCCATTTGTGAGAAACAGATGACTGACAGTCAGCTCAGAGCATGACAGCAATTACAAGCTCTTTAACTGTCACTTTTCTAATAAGACCTAAGAATCTTAAGTGATTTCTAATGCAGATAGAAGGATTTAGGGAACATGGAACACAAATCCAATGGAAACTAGGCTTCTCAAAACAGCTTGTAATTAGTATGTTCTAATTAGATGCTGAAAGACACAAAACCATCCACAATTAATTCTAGTCAAGACATGGCTTAGGGAACATCACAACTAAGCTAGAAAAGACCACAACCGCCAAAAAATGTGAAAGCAATGCTAAGAGGCTCCCATTATGTGGCATACTGAAAAACAGAAAACTCTTCTTGTATAATACCCAGAATTTATTTTAAACAATCTTGTTCTTATGACCAGAATTAGTTACATTACAGCTCCTGAGAAAACTAAACTATCTGTAGTCCTAATAAACTAGCCATTATCTTGTACCTATAAATGCCTGCTTTTAGGAGCAGTATATTTAATAGCTTGAAAGAATCATTATGATTTTCAATTAGGACTTTTTTTTTTTCCATTAAATCATCTTTGTTTTTTAACAAAAAACAAAACGCCAAAGATGTTTCATGAAATTTAAACAGACCAGACAACTCGTCTGATTAAAATCCAATCTTTAAGTGCTGTAATGGGTAAACCAATGCTTCGAACTGTAAATGCTGATACACAAGGCAAACAAAAAAGGAGAGAGCACCACAAATCTTTGGACCAAGTTCTACTTTAAGGAGGTCACTCTGCTCTTGCCAACGGGGGGGGGGGATAAAAAATTATTTCAGCAGAAAAAAAGAAAAAAAAACACCATTAATTGTTGAAAAGCACAGAGGGCTTTCAGAATATGTTTAAGAATCATAGAGGAGGAAAGTGTTAATAACCAAAGAGGGGAACTCAGTGTATCACATTACAGTGAACACAAAATTGGGCGAATACAGCCAACGCTTGTTATGTAATCTATGCAATGGTCCCCATTTTAACAGATAAATTATACACCTTATAAGCAATGCTATCATGATTTTAAGCACTTCAGGCATTTTAGACTCAGGAGGATGAAAATGAAGACTTGGCACTGTGATACTAACACATGCAGAATGTGATTACTTTCCCCTGTATGGTGTACTATGCCTGCTAATTAATCTGGAGAGTCTCACTCAAGCATCAAATACACAGATTAACTAAGATGGAAAGCAGTCAATTTATTTCTCTATTAAAAGTAACTAAGCAGGTGCAGAAATAATAAGAAAAAAAAAAAATCCATTTGTCATTAGCTCAGATACTCTTTTCCAGTCCTGAATGCTGAATCTGAAGTCTTGACATCTCAGGGAAGCAACATTTGGAAACTGACTCATGCCTGAAGGCACTTCTAGTATACAAAAAATTCCCTTTCCTACAAAGGAACTAAGTGCCTTATACTTGCCGACACTTTAAACTATAGTAGTTATGCCTAGAGTAAGAACAGGAAATAAAGAAAGCTTATGTTTATCCTAGCACACTCCCAACCTCCAATTACCTTCACTGGAAGGGGTTTCTTTAACCTGATTTTATATACTTAAAAACCTCCACTTTATCCTTCTTCCTAGTACCTTTCCCAGACTCCCACCGAGTCCACAGAAAATTCTCAAACACAGTGGCAATATAATGTTATTAAAAGTACCTTTCTCTACTCTGACCATGGCACACACTAGCTTTGAATCCAAGACAACCCCTATCCAGCTTCTTTTTACAATTTCATCCATCCAAACTCCGCACAGCAATTTGCAGCCCCCTATCACATCTTCAAACTTCCTCTTCCAGGCTGAAGACAGCCCTAGTCTAGCAAGTAGATGCTCATAGAGGAGCGTTCCCCACCATATAACTTGTCACTAGGAGTCATAATGACCACTCAACTTCGAATGAGTTAAACCCTTGCAATTCTATTTGCCAACAGTGTATTCCCACTCCCAGCAGAGTGGTCAGAGAATTCACCTGCCCAGCTGAAAAAAGTTCTTTTGAAGTTCCTGAAAAGTTGTTTCAGAGCAATTACAAAAGACTCTTCATGACAACAATATGGACATCTCACCAAGTCTCAAGATTTCATTCTAGAAGTCATAAGAATTTAAGGAGGTAAAAGCCCACATTTTTGTCTTCTGAAATTATTAACTACCTTCCTCTGAAACAGCTAAGTACTTTGCTGAAATTAAAAATAGGTTGGAAGTAGATACTAGCATAAAAGGTTACAGACCACCCTATTAACATTTACAAAAGTAATAGGCAACTCTAAAACAAGGAAATTATTTAAAGTGCCAGGCACAATTAAATATAAATACCATGACTTGTATAAGATATAAAGCACTGAGAGAAAGTACCAGTTTCCAAAATGTTTAATTTGCTGATGGAAACAAACTCAGCAGTAAGAAGAATTGAACCAATTACACTGCTTAGAATTAGAGATGAATAATTTTGTGACAGCTACTACTAGCAACAAGCTACAAACTTCACTGCCTGCAGAGACTTACTTCAACGGAATGAACTCTTGAAATGAAAGACAGGATTAAAATAGCAAAAAAAAAATAAATAAATAAATTATATGGAGGGAAGTTCAGTATTCTAAAAAGATGACATCTGAAAATTGCTTTTTCCTCTGCCCTCCCCTTCACCGCCCAGCAATCTGTTGCATATTTCAAGAAAGCCACTGAACTAGTCTAGCTAGGTTGGTTTGAATATAGCAGTGAAGGCACAGCAATTTAGATTTTATTTTGAAGCATAGCTTAACACAATTTAGTTAGTTCTGGTTTACCACACCTGTAACAATACTTCTGTATATGCAAATAAACTATGTAACTATCTGAGGGTATTTACACACATTCCATGGCAGTCTACTATTTCTGAAAATGAATCATGAACATATTTTGGTACGTTCATAGCTAGTGCAGACACTAACAGTACCTCCTGAACCATCACTTTAAACCCTCCCACAGACCCTGTAGCTAAGGCTTTTGCTTGGTTTAAACCAGAATAAAGAAAACAAGCACCAAGCAGTATGCTTCGATACAACCAGCTTCTAAATTTGAATTCTCCTGATAATACTGATACTAATTTCAACAAATAGACAAGTAGATGGAAAAGCGCATAATTACAACACACTTTATGTTAACTGTTGCAGTGATCTCACTGGGACTATTTATATGAGCCTGCGTATAGCTGTTTATACAACCAGTGTAAATAAGGATTCTATAATCAGGCTTAAAGCACTTCCCAGTACTTTTGCTGTTCAGAGACAATGTAGTAAACTAAAGCACTCACTGAAAGCAAAAGGAAACAATCATCAATAAAATAAATGCAGGTTAACTATCAAACTTGAATAGCATTACCATAAATGTACCACAATTAAATGCAATGAAGTCCACTTCAGAGCAGGCTCTAGCAGTGGGAAAGAATAGCGTTGCATTTTATGTGCAGCAAATTATGCACTGTGCTGTTCATATTTTGAAAGTATTTTACATGGTCAGAATCTAAAATAAACATCCTGTTCTGTGGCTTTCAGAAGCACAAAACACCTCAGTCTGGGAAAATGAAATAGCAAGCAACATAGTACTTATTCATCAGTACTGTATCATATTGCTGGGCAGTACAAATATTAACTGACTTGCATTCCTAACAAGGTAACTGGAACAGTAGCTATGCCAGTCATAGCTAACAAAACACATAATCCAGCATAAAGTTAGATCTTACTGGCTCTAACATCTAACATGGCATATTGGAGAAAAACATTAAAATATTTAAAAGCATACAAAGATAGCAGCAAAATTTTACTCCCTTTCACAGTTTTTGTATTAAAAAAAAAAAAAAAAGCAACAAACCCACTGTGCGCTGTCACTTCATGCAGTGTTAGATTTTTATCACCTACCATGATAAACCTGACAGCCTAAGCTCCTCCACTGTGCATTTAAGACACAAATCACTTGTGCCAGGAAGACACAATACCACTCAAGTTATCTTTAAACAAAACTTTTCGGTTGTATTTTTGTAGTGAAGAACAGCAATTCTCGGTCCCTCTTAACCTATAGTTTCCACACTGTTTCACATTAGAATCATAGAATCATAGAATAGTTAGGGTTGGAAAGGACCTTAAGATCATAGAGTTCCAACCCCCCTGCCATGGGCAGGGACACCTCCCACTAAACCATGCCATCCAAGGCTACGCCCAACGCCGCCTTGAACGCCTCCAGGGATGAAGCAGTCACAACTTCCCTGGGCAACCCATTCCAGGGCCTCACCACCCTCACAGTAAAGAATTTCTTCCTCATATCCAATCTAAACTTCCCCTCTTTAAGTTTGAACCCGTTAGCCCTTGTCCTCTCACTACAGTCCCTCATGAAGAGTCCCTCCCCAGCATCCCTATAGGTCCCCTTCAGATACTGGAAGGCTGCTATGAGGTCTCCAGGCAGCCTTCTCTTCTCCAGGCTGAACAGCCCCAATTTTCTCAGCCTATCTTCATACAAGAGGTGCTCCAGTCCCCTGATCATCCCCGTGGCCCTCCTCTGCACTTGTTCCAACAGTTCCATGTCCTTTTTATGTTGAGGACACCAGAACTGCACACAATACTCCAAGTGAGGTCTCATGAGAGCAGAGTAGAGGGGCAGGAGCACTTCCCTTGACCTGCTGGTCACGCTCCTTTTGATGCAGCCCACGATACGGTTGGCTTTCTGGGCTGCAAGTGCACACTGCCGGCTCATGCTCATTTTTTCCATCGACCAACACCCCCAAGTCCTTCTCCACAGGGCTGCTCTGAATCTCTTCTCTGCCCAACCTGGAGCTGTGCCTGGCATTGCTCCGACCCAGGTGGAGGACTTTGCATTTAGCATGGTTAAACTTCATTAGGTTGGCATCAGCCCACCTCACAAGCGTGTCAAGGTCCCTCTGGATGGCATTCCTTCCCTCCAGTGTATCAACCGAACCACACAGCTTGGTGTCATCGGCAAACTTGCTGAGGGCGCACTCAATCCCACTGTCCATGTCACCCACGAATATGTTGAACAAGACCGGTCCCAACACTGATCCCTGAGGGACACCCCTCGTTACTGGTCTCCAGCTGGACATTGAGCCATTGAGCACTACACTTCGTGTTCGGCCATCCAGCCAGTTCTTTACCCACCGAGTGGTCCACCTATCAAATTGATGTCTCTCCAACTCAAGAGAGAAGGATGTCATGCCAGACAGTGTTAAAGGCTTATACATAAGTCCAGGTAGATGACATCAACTGCTCTGCCCCTGTCCATCAGTTCCGTGGCCCCTTCATAGAAGGTCACCAGATTGGTCAGGCAGGATTTCCCCTTAGTGAAGCCATGCTGGCTGTCACCAAGCACCTTGTTGGTTTTCATGTGCCTCAGCATGCCTTCCAGGAGAATCCGCTCCAAGATTTTGCCAGGCACAGAGGTGAGACTGACTGGTCTGTAATTCCCCGGCTCATCCATTTTCCCCTTCTTAAAAATGGGGGTTATATTTCCCCTTTTCCAGTCATCGGGAACTTCACCTGACTGCCATGATTTTTCAAATATGATGGACAGTGGCTTAGCAACTTCATTTGCCAGCTCCTTCAGGACCTGCGGATGGATTTCATCCGGTCCCATGGACTTGTATACATTCAGGCTCCTAAGATGGTCTCGAACCAGATCCTCTCCTACAGTGAGCCCAGGGTCTTCATTCTCACAGTCCCTGCGTCTGCCTTCCAAGACTTGGGTGGTGTGGTCAGAGCATTTGCCGGTGAAGACTGAGGCAAAGAAGTCATTAAGAACCTCAGCCTTCTCTAAATCCAGGGTAGCCAGTTCTCCCGATAGCTTCTGGAGAGGACTCACAGTGTCCCTAACCTGTTTTATTTGCAATGTATTCTTCTCTAATCTTCACTCCAAAGTGTTCACATGACTTAAAGGGTGTGCATCACTCCTGAAGGGGGGCACCATCTCTTAAATTCCATGATGTGTCACAGCCTGGTTTGTATCTTCTGCTAATTTTGTCTCAAAATTACAGAAATACTACTGCAGGAAAAGAAAATTTAGAATTATAATTACATAGCTTGGCATAGTATTTCTTTTAGTAAAGATGTCTCAAAAAAAAAATAAAAAAAAAGCCATCATCAGCTTGACTGAAACACCTCTTTTTCTAAAATCAAGGATATAGTAAGAAGGAATGGATATGGTGAAGGATAACTAGGCTGGTAGCACCAAGGCATAGTTTTGATAACCTTCTTCTTCCACCTAGTGGCAAGAAGCTTAAAAAACAAGGTCTTTGGAAGTACAGTCACAAGGTATTTTCGAACACCAACTCTGTAAGATTTGCTGACATTATAAGGACTGAGAATAGAATTGTGTTTCTGTAGAATTTTGGTGCTCATGCTTAATTTCACAAGTAATAAACATACTAGTGTAAGGAGCTTAAGAAAATGTAATTACGAAATAAAATTGTTTCAACAATTGTAAGTTCTCTTCATAGGTATACTTTCTTTTCATGAAGCTCAGGTTTGCGAGGCTTTTTTATTTGATTACACACCCACACACTCACTCAGGTAGGTTATTCAGTCTGATCATCTTGTAGGTAAGAGGTTGCAACTATCCCAAGCTGCATTCTCCCTTAACTGCTCAAGTATTTACTAAGAAGAATGGAAGGGAGGGAGAGAGGGGGGAAAATTACATCAAAGCTGCTCAGTATTTCGTTAAATTTAGTAAACCAAATAAAACAACAGTGTAAACTAAGACAAGTAATTCTATTACCCTACAGACAGGGGGATGGTTGCAGCAGAACATAAGAACTAATTAGAAGTTTCTGCTGAATTATCTGGCCACAGTGTAAAAATACCACTTTTGAGCACTATGTAAGTAACAGCAATATATTCATTATCTCAACAGGAATTTTACGTAACAGCAGTATTCACAAGCTTGTATTCTGCTTCTCTTTAGTCACAACAGAACAGAAATAGAAAATATATTAAACCAAAAGTGTATTTTCAGAGACAATGACAAGCTGACATTATGTTCTTATTTTAAACTAACTCTGGCATTAAACCTGGGGAAACTCCATCTATTATCCTTTATGTGGAATCTTCTCCTAAAAAAATTACAAGAAGAGGGGAATTATTCCCTCAAGTTCAAAAAAAATTAAAAATTAAGAAAAATTAAAAATAAAATAAAATAACTAGAACCCATACACTGTCTTGTAAGCTTCTTACCTCAAGACAATACTAGGACATAGGTCTATGAAATCAAAGCTGTGACAGCTGTTCACATGCACAGATTCTGCAAGAAACCAGTATCTTTTGAGGCTGCATGTTCCCCCAATTCAGCTGAAATTGGCTAATGGATATAAAAATTGTTATGGTAGTGGAAGAAAGGTGGTAACAAGACTGCCAGAAAGGCAGGAAGGTAGTGATAAACCAACAGCCTCATTTCCTTAGGAATTCTGTCAAAATACAGTAAAATAATTAAAAATTGACACAACACTGATTTTTCACATGTGAAAATGTCACACTTAACATTATCTACAGCCTGGACATAAAATATTGCACACTCCCAGTAAGTATTCTCCCATTTCCTGAGTAACAAAATTCCTCCTGCATCTTAGACTTAATACATCACATGATACAACTGGTACAACAAAAACTAAAAGTTTGGCAATTTTTTTTTTGTTTGTTTTTAAACAACATTTCAAAAGCAGCTTTGAGATGTTGGTGTCTAGAAGATGGTTTTAATCAATATTTTCGGATTATTCAGTATTTCAGACTAATGGAAGCTTTTAGATTTTATGTGGATGGAAGTAAGAAAAGGCAAACAATTGAATGCACAATACTTGTAATTTTCAACAGATGGCACTTTATATCAAGAAATCTATAGTGTCTAATTAAGAGAGAGCAAAAGCAATTGGATGTATGAGCGCACTGACATGCCAAAGTCTGCATCCAAAAAAGCTCAATATCCTTAAATTTGAAAGTATAGCTCTATAAAACTGAAAGTACAAATAAGGAATCTAAACCCAAGCAAAAACTCTGAAGGAACATTTTCTCTCAGATATTAATCACAGAGATGTTTTTCACAAAGGCAATACATTCCCATCATCTCTTCTTCTCAGACAAAATTTACAGGTAGAATTAAATTTAGAGATGACACAGAAACATGACTATAGCTACTACTGTATTCGAGCTCATAACAGAACAGAGAATCCTTTTAGTAATATTACTTGGAGAGTGCAATCTTGCACAGAATTTCAGAGGTGTTTTGATGTCTAAAGCTACCCGGATTTTCAGAACCACTTATGAGTTAACATAAAAAAGAAAAGTCACTCTTCTTGGAGATACAGAGAGAATGGACCAATGGCAATGGGCAGACATTGCAGCATGGGAAATGCTTATTAGGCAAGTTTTCATAACAGAGTAAGTATTGAAACAGGCTACCCAAAACATCTGAAGCTCCATTTTTCGGAGTTACTCAAAACTCAACAAGGCCCTGACTGATTTAATCTAGCTTCAACAATAGCCCTGCTTTGACTGGAATGTCAGACTACAAGAACACCAGTCCCTTCTAGGAAGTTGTAGGATTTTAAACTGTCCAGAAGAAATTGCAATACAAGAGGATGAGACCCAATACCACATCCTCAGGGTGTAATTCCTGAAAAATACTCCCTTGGTTATATCTGAGCTGTATTCTCCCAGAGTCCCAAAACAAACCTTCTCACAAAACCAGAGAGCATGACCTTTTAACCCTTAATGACAACATTTCAACAAGATGTAGGAAGTCCTGTTTCTAGTAAGGGACTGCGGACCATGTCTTGGTCTGAATCCTCATTCTGAAATAAACCGAAGAAGTTAGATTTTAAAGTCACCTATTTTTCAGATGTAAGATCTGGTTAGTGGACAAGATTCCCACTTCTTAATTTATATAGGAACAAGTTAGCAGCCACAGTCAAGAATCATGTACTATGCTAAACAAAAAAATGACATATCACTTGTGAGAATTTACAAACAGAAGTTGCCATCTAACAGTATTCGCTACTGTTGAAAATATTCATGCCTGTATGTAGAAAGTGTAAGCATTTAAAATTAGAGTATTTCCAACATCAGTTGGCATGCATACAAAACTCTCCTATGTCTGAGCTGAATCCTTAAGGTGATGTGACAAGGTCTTGGAACAAATGAGCTTTTGTAGGTGTATCAAAAGGTTTTACTAAACATTATTTGTCCCAGAAACTTTTCCTGGAATACATAAAATCTTCTGTAGATCCACTGTCCGTACCTAAATATCACTAGAAATTCCACATTGAATTTGAAGGAGAGAAGTCTGCCAGTAAACCAACACAGCTTAAGTACCCCTTCAATACCATGCAAGGAAAAACTTGTATAGGAAGGTATAAGAGAGGGTAGTGTAATACCTCCACAGCACTTTGCAATGCAAGTACTGGGCCACAAATGCCATGACAGCAATATTCTTTTCTGTTCCCAGAAGAGGCATTCTTTCTCCTGATGGCAATCCAAAAGAAAAAAAAAAAAGAAAAAAAAAAAAAAAAAACAAAACAAAAACCAAATGACAAACAAATAAGAAAAGACAGCAGAAATGGACTAACTCCAAGAAACTGAAGGATTCCAAGCCATATTCCATTCCAGCATTGGCCTTCTCAGGCTAGAGCTCTCACAAAACCACAGCTGTAATTTTAGCACTTCTCCCCTTCACTGGTAGGAGCAGATTCACCTCTTGCACATATGAAAAACTCCATACCTAGATGATCTAAAACACAGCTGTTGCATAGTATGCACACTCAGATACTCTGCAGTTGATTTTAAGACTGATCAATGATTTTGATGTCAAGGAAAGCCTTAGGAATCTGATATTTACAAACTCTGCTCAGAATGAAGTTGCTTCCATACAGCTTCATCCAACCTTAATGCTATAAAAATTTATGCCTCAATCCATTTCATTATTGAGAGATTTCCAAATATCTGATTCAGGCTGCTTCCAATCTTCTCCCATTAGTCCTTTCAGGTTCAAATCTTCAAAAAATTCCAGGCGATGACTACAAAGAAAAGAAATAAAAAAAGTTGTAATTCTTGCACTATGCGTCTTAATAAGATACAACATCCTCAATAGGTTTAACTAATCTCTATTTCCAGGTTTTCCTGAACAGGAACATAACCAGTATTCCATGTGTTCATTTTCCAAAACTTAAGTTTATAAATAAAATGCACTACCATGCTCCTGAAAATCTTATGCTGGAAAAACACAGGGCAAAATTCTCAGCTACAAACAAGCATTACACAGCATAAAGTGAAGTTAAAGCACTCACCCTTTAAACTCAGCTCATATTGCCTGGAACTACAGACAGAACAAGCGCCCAGTGATATCCCACTTTATGACTTACCTGCACTCCAACAGAACAAAAATCTGCAACTCCTGATCATTTGAAAAGTTGTATAACAGGGATATTGTTTCCTTACAGAAAAAGGGGAAGACTGGATAACAAAGCTAGCAAACATTTTTTCCTCTCTAAGTTTTTTTTTTCTTTTAACCATTACGAATCAGTTCTTGCTAAGAATTTCTCCTTTAAGCTACCACACAGAAACAATAGAATGAAGACACTGAAGCCAATTGCTAATTAATACTTAATCAACTGCCAAACACTAGATGGAACATCTGACACTAAATTCATCATTTTAAAAGGTACATGGAATTCCCTTATTGGGAAGAGATTTCTAAAAGTAAAGACAAACTAAGAGCAATGAAAGGAGCAAGGAGCAACCTCTTCACATAATTGCATCTTCTATCAACGTCTGAAAAGTCAAGGGTTTTTTTGAAAGGGGTGCTATAGAAAGAACAGGAAAATATTACAGCCAGTTTACCACAGAAAAATAAATAGTATTTATTTCTTATGAAACACTAAGAAAAGGAATTTATTAGCAACAGCTTAAAATTTTTTAAATAAACAGATGCAGAAGCAAAGTTTATCTTAAATAAAGACAAAGAGGAAAACTTATCTAAAGTTTACCTTACCTGGCTGCCAATGTATGTTGAGTAACAAGTCTGCATAAGAACTATAATGTACCCACTAAAGCTAGTTCATTTATACAAAATGCCCAGAAGTAACAATTTTTATCAAATCATCTCAGCCTTACAGTCTAAGAAAATAAATAATTCTAAAGCACAATTTAAAAATCAAGATATCCTAGTTTTTCTACTGATACTGGGTATCCTTTTATTATACTTTTCAGTTTAGTCAGCCTTTTCAAATTTTTCCCAATAAGGAGCCATCTGTAGAGGTAAGGTTGTTTTAGAACAGTAGGGGAGAAGCAAAATAGGTCTCCTGGAAGTGTACCTGGTAAAATGAACACTAAACAGCATTTCAGAGGTGCCGGAGGAAATAAAGAAGCAGAACAAGCTCTCTATGATTTAGCTGAGAAAGGTGATAAAACAGATGCCCAAAGTGTTGAATGCATCATTTTCTATGCATCTAAGGGATGATAATACAGAAATCAAGCACTAATTATAGCTATCTGCCATAGTGCTTTATAGAAAGCACAGTGCCAATGGATCTGTGGCTAAGCAGTATAATTAAAATACTAGCAGCACTCAAAGAAAGACAGATTAGCTTTCTGTAAGTATTCCAGAAATAGTGTAAATATAGTACAGAAAAACTAATTTTATGCTTACAAATCTGGTTTCTGTCCTTCCTGTAGCTCATGTTGAGGTACTGGATAAAGCGCTTCATATTTTCTTTCTTCTCCTGAGCCATGAATTGCAAATGCATTGAACTTGTTAATGCATGGTGGAAAATAATTCCAAGGAAGATGAGCTTTACCCTCCCATTTGGTTTTCATTCTGGTCACCTCAAACTCTAAAGGAAGTTCTTCCTGTTAAAGACAGGAAAAATAAACAGAGATAATGTCATCTTCTAATCAGGCAACAGGTACCTAAATGTAACTAGGTTTTCTGTACGTTATGAATGTACTTGACCACTTACTTTCCATACTCCTCTTCTGCCAGAAAGCAGCAGCAATAAGTGCTGTCCATGGCTGTCAAAGAAATCAGAGCACTGTTTTCTTCAAATTACGCCAGTTGCACAACTACTAGCGCACTGTTCTGCAACAGATACATACACTCCCCATATTGGGACAATTTGCAATCTTCCTCATACACATACCTTACAAGCATTAGAACTCAAAATGCAAATAACATATGTAACTTCCAGAGTGCTGTACTTACGGACAAACTTCAACTTCTAAATACTGTCCAGTTCTATCATTCAGGAAAAATGCTTCTACAACTAAAAAGAACAAACACAAAAAAAAAAAAAAAAAAACCAAACAGACTGTCAGTATTTTATATTAAATATTTTGTAATACCCTGAAACTTTCATATCCTGCTAAAACAAATCTAGTTTCATGATTTTTGGCCTGTGCCATGCCAGACCTTGACTAGCTGTGTACATGCTACTGACAGCTTCCTAACTATTTGAAATGTTGAGTCATAACTGCACCTTCAAGAGCTTTTATTTCTAATGCTTACCATCATAAAATGCTTTAAAAAGCACTGTAGTAATCTATTTACCACTTCCAAAACACTCATCTTGACGCTGCAGAAAAATATGTCCTACTAACTAATGCTAGCTCCCCATAAAATAAGCATCACCACACAGCTATTTCATCCAGTATGCTCGCTGTGAACAAAGCTGACCAAGACAAACTGATCCTAATCAATCATATGGCAGGCATTCCAGGAAGGGTACTTAAGTGCAGAAGTCTTGTGTTTTCTGGTAGCCTGAGGATTAAAAACAAAACAAAAAAAAAGAGGAAGGTACACTTACAGCAGACCACACACTTCATAAAGAAGACTGCTAAATCTCAGAAATAGTTAAGGAAACACTGAGACAAGTGATTACTCTTCCAGGTGTACCTGAAAGCCATGTTGAACCACCTTTCAGGAACACAAAGTAGAATTATAATGGTGTTTCTCAACAGCAATTACATTATTCGAAAGCTTTAGTTAGAATTATGATTATTTTGTTTTTACATAAGCCTACTCAGTATAATCGTAGAATCATAGAATAGTTAGGGTTGGAAAGGACCTTAAGATCATAGAGTTCCTAACACTGTTTTAGTAGGGCTTTAATCAGAATAGTTCAATAATTAGGAAGTAGAGAACAGCTAGAAACAAATTTTTGCATTATTCAAAGCAGGTGAAAGTAGCAGTATTGACAGGAAGTGAGAAAGAAAACAGCATTACTATAAGAATATTCTCCATTCCATTTGAGAACAGTCTTGAATCATATTTTATAAGCTATCTATTTGTTTCACACTCTTCCAGCCCTCAAATAAAACTGTGTATTTTTATTTTTACCAATTAAAATAGAGGTAGATTCTCTGCTTCTTAAAGCAAAAGCAGAACCCATCTTCAGGATTTCACTTCTACTTACCAATTGCAAATGCATTTATATATACATATACACCACAAAATTATTTTGATATTCAAATATGTTAAGGTCATTATTCCACAGATTATATCAGTAACTCAGAAACGAATACTGATTGCCTACACTAGGCACTTGACTAAGCACTCTTCCTTGACTAGGGAGAGTCAGCCTCATCATTCTTGAAATCAATCCAGCTCATTGGACTCCATTTCTTCCTAGCCACTGAGCGACGCAACATATTTGCTTCTTTTCCGAGTCATTTGTATTGTTGCACTACTATAAAACAACCACTCACCATATGGTCAGCAGTGCTAGTGATGAAAATCATTTCATCACCTAAAAAAAAAAGAGCATTGCTATTTATACAGTTTGGGATAGTTTTCAGCTGAATATAGCATGAGACTTGTAGTTACTTAAGGAGCTGCTTAAGGATAAGGCAGTGATTGCAACTAAACTCTTTCCTGGACTGCTCTGGATACAACAGAATAGTAAGCTTTTACTTTACATTTCAGTACAAGCAGTACTGTGACCAAAGAAACTGAATTAGATGTGAAATACTCACAACCATTAGATGAGTTAAAAAAAAAAATATATATAACCATCACAGACTCTTTAATAAATGCCATCCATATTAAGTACAGAGGAATATCGTGTCTACACAAATCAGATACAACTGCAGAATAGTTACACTTACCCTCATAGTCCCACAGTCTACCAAAAGGTTTCCCTGGCTCTCCAAGTGGCGCTGGAGGGTCATTAAAGAAAGGAGCACTAACTTCCATTAGCAGTCCCACATTGTCTGACTTCAGCCAAATTGTTGCCGGTTCATGGTTCACAGGTAAACCGTCCCATGTGTGTTTAATTGCAAATTCCATCTTCATACACTACATAAATAAGGAAGGTTCTGTCAATGATCATCTTTGATTCCATTTCAGCACCAACTGCACTGTTTGCTTGGCTAGGAAGAAAAAAAGGAAAAAAAAAAAGCACGCTTCTGTACAAAGTCAATCACCAAATCATGTTTTTAGATACTAGAAGAACTGAAATAGTGTAACTTTTCAAAGCAACTAAATAAGCAGTTACATGAATGCTTTTCATAGGTTTTTATACTTGCATGGTAACAAATCACCCTGACTCTTACCAAAGGTAATTAAGGTATTTCATGTATGTACCTAAACAAACACCTTACAAAGCCATAAGAAATATCTATCAAGAAAACACAGACTCCACAACAGGACCTTAGGTGATCTGGTGTCATGAGAAAAACAGAGAAAGGCCTTTCATGAACGAGATACAGGAAAACGAAACAATTCGCTTAAGCTTTCCTTCACAGTCATTGCAAACCAGCCAAAGTAAAGGATTTCAAGCAAAACTGCAAGCACATATTGTTAAACACATTGAATGTTTGCAGAGAAGCAAGAACAGAGAATACTGCACTCCAACAGCCGTTGCCACTTTGAAATATACAAACTTTACAAATAGCCTTAATCTATTTAATAAGCAAAAGAACCAGTAGAGCCCAGTTTCCAAACAATTTTAAAGCCCCTGGAGCCTTACTCCTCCTCTCTTTAGTATTATGAGTTCATTCCATATTGACGGTTACTTTTTCATCCACAAAAGCAATCCTTGATTTGTTCCCTTACACATCTAGCCATACAAGAAGTGAACTGGCAGCACATAGCCCAGCAGAGAATTATAAAGTTCTGTGACTAGAAAGATGCTAGCTCAGTACTTGAGTTGTAACCATAGCGGGAAACACTAAATTGGATCATTTAATCTCTGCCTCACTACCTACTTCCTTGGGACTCACAGAAAGGTAAGCGTAGCTTACCACATTCTGCAAGTATTATCAACGTGTAGCGCATGAGACAGAATGCAACTACATGCATCGCACTTCTCTATATGCCATAGTCTTGCTGTTAAAACTGCACTTTAACTGTCTCATACACACTGCTACAGACATACCAGCCAGCTTCTTTCCACTGATGGGTCATCCTGAAAAGCACCAGATCTCTTCTCTTTATAGCTACTTTACTGATCTAAGTTCAATGACATAAGTAGACACACTCACAATCAAGGAGATAATGATGTGACCAAAGAAGTGTGACAGATTAGAAAAAATTTGAAACAACAGATTTAATCATTAGTACCTTAGGAAGTCCAGTAAAAAAGGAAAGGCAAATATTGGAATACCACTTTGACAAGGCTGCACTTAAACTGAAAACTAATTAAATTCTTATATCAGCATTTTAACCGCATAAGCCGGACAAGTATCAGATGTGCTTTATGCAAGAGACCTGGAATAGCCCTAGAAACTATGAAAGACTTTGCCGTCATTAATGTTTGCTCCAACTGAAGTGGCAGGTGAGCTTCTGGAAGCTAGACTGCACAAGTTGAGAGAAAACAGTCATTATACAAAGCATGGGAAGACACCTTACAGCATCCTAACAGCATTCTAAAGACAGCAGAAAAGGGCTCACAGTCCAGTATTAATAGTAACTCAAACAGGCAAAGCTAAATCACCACAGTTTAAAACAAAGAGAGATAATTAGCTATTCCAAGTAAGTACAGTGACAGCACTTCTGCAATAATTACAATGTATACCATCAAATGAAGGAGCAATATGTTAAAAAACAAGTCCCTTTCACAACACAAACAGCTGCTGAAACATACTCAATGGGCTACTTAGCCTTAAAATGATTTAGAAAATATTAGCCCACAGAAAATGTAGGCAAGAGCTGTGTTTTTCAGCTACAAACACTGAGCAGCATAAGCATGAACTCTCCACAGACGGTAAGGCTCTTCCTAGTGTTTTCTGAATGAACAGAATTCCTGTAAATTGAATATATGTGCCTTATGCACTTACCATGAAAAGAAACAAAACAGAATTTCATAAGGAGGATTACTTACTGAAAAGAATAAAGTTTAAGAGAAGATGGGTGCCATCTAAACCAATTAATGAACTGTTATGAACCCATTTTATACTACATTATAAAATTAACATGCACTTAGAAGTTAACATTCCCTTCTATCATTCAGTTTCAATTTGTGCTAACATATTTAACTATTTGCTTTCACTGGTCAAGGCAAATACCTCAAACACCTCTTTGAAAGGACTACCAGATTTCAGTAGCTTTCTAATAAAAATAGGCTGGAAAGATCTTGAAATACAGAGAGAATTATATGACTACCTATTGCAATTCCTTCCTGAAGTAAGCAATGTGAAGCTTGCCTTTGGGCATGAGATTCAAAAGGTTGTCTCTGGAAAAGTCAAGACACAGCAAGTTTAATAGAAAAAAAAAAAAAAGGCAATGAAATAATATAGCTTACTAAACTGCTTTAGACACTAATGTAACTGCAGTGCCTAAAACGAAGACAAGGCACAAGATGCATCACACATGCACACCCCCATTTGTACCTATAAGATAGATGACTTTTTTTGGTTAAAAAAAAAAAGCCTAACTCCTGCAGGGACAATTCACAGCATACCTAAATGAACATACTGAAGATTTAGCCTGCTGCTGTAAACCACTATTACTCTCGAATAGAAAAATGTGCAATTTAAAACAAACAATCAAAAATCAAACAGATATTATGGGAAACTGCAAAACATTCATTAGCATCTGCTGCTCAATTTACAGGACAGAAAATATAAAGTTTTCCAAATTAACAGCCTTTAGTGCAACTTTTATTACATTGCACAGATCTAGATAAGCGGGTTACTAGCATGTGTTTTAATTATAATAAAAACAGCAACAGATAGAAATAGTGCAAAAGCGAATTAAAACAGCAAGAGGTCACTCTCCATTAACATCACACCTCTACCAGTTGCTAATACGCCGTAAAGACATGCAAACGTTCCATAGTTTTACAGCAAGTACTTTCTCAGTCACTTTGTAGTCATACCGCATGGCCTCAAACTACACAGGGCCGAAAACACCCAGCTGGTACGCTCAGACTCCAGCAGCAACGGGAAATCTGCTGCTGCTCGCCGCTGCCACCACTTCATCTCTCTCCCTACCGAACGGATTTACGTCTTCCATTCCAGACCCCGCCCACGCCGATAAGAAGGAAAAGAACAAGCACGAAGTAATTACCCTAGTGCTTTTCTTAATTGCTCCAAGAGAACAGGGGGAAAGTCGGAAACCGAGTAGAGACAGCAGCTTTTAGCGTATTTAAGACTTCGCTTTTAGACACAGGCACGAGCTCCCAGAGGACTCCAAGGTGCCTTCGGTCTCGGAGCGCCCTTCTTCAACGTCAAGTCCCTCCGATGTGTTTACCAAGGCACTTCTTACACCCGCAGACACCCACCACCCGGCTTCCCTCCTCCACCACTACGCTGTCAGCTGCCGCCAGAGCGCTCTAGCGCGCATGTGTGGGTGCGCGCGCACACAGCCACCCCAGGCCCCCTTCCTCCGCGGCTGGCTGCTGGTCGCTGCTGGGGCGGCTGTTGGGAGCCGAGCCGGAGCGGGCTCGGGTTTTAGGCGCTCTGTGAACGCGGCGAGAGGCGGGGTTAACGGCTGCTGAGGCGCGCGTGGGGCGTTAGTCCGGCTGGTGCCCAGAGTCCTTCTCCTCTCAGGTGGCGGTAGTGGCGCGGTTGCTGCTTCAGGCTGAGGGGAAGGTGTGTGGAGGCTGTCCTAGCTGTGGCTTTATTTAACGAGAGCAGTGGGACCTGGTGCGTGAGGGAAGTGCGTCTGCGTTGCCTGGAAGTTACTGATTCCGTCTTCTTAATGGTTCTCGTCTTTATCCGCCAGTGAGCTGAACGGCCGAAATAACTGGTGTTTCTCTGGGTTTTCTCGAGCAGGTTTTCTTCGAGCTGAGCGGCGGTGAAGTTTCCCACGGGAAACGTGGCTACTGAGCTCAACAGTGGGGAGAGTCAGGTGAGATCTCTGCCGGCGGTCAGCATCTCGGGCTGCCTGCCCGCTCCTGGCGCTTGGCGTGTCGGGACACGTTGTGCGCCTTCAAAGTATTACGCTGTTAAACGTTTTTGGCTGACAGGTTTGCGTAGGTAATGTACTATTTTGTAGCTCTTATTCTCAAACCTGGTATCTTTCAGATAAGAGGCTAAGTATGCCGCATGAAACAGATGAGATTTTGAGAGCTACTTATCACCAGGTATGTGAACTTGGGGAAGGAAGTAATAAGATATTTTTTTTTTAATAATGAAGTTTTGCAACAGACATATTTCTATACATAGATCACAGCCTGCTTCAGAGTGGCCTGGCCTTGCATTGTGTCCATCCCACAACTCTAGAGTTGCTTGTTGTTTTTCCAAGCATAAACAATAGAATAAAACTAGGATAACAGTGAAATTCTGGTGTATTTAGTGCATTTTCAAAAGTTTGTCATAAGCAGGAGGACGTATCCTTGAGAGAACACAATTTCTCTTTTAGTAGACGCTCACTCTTACAGACTTACGTTTTTTTCTAAGAGATTGGTCTCTTGTTAAGAGAACTTTTTGTGCTGGGTACAGTCAATCTGTCTAAAGGTCTGAACAGAAACTAGCATATCAGCTTTTGCATGATGCTGAGGTGCATGCAAATGAACTTAGCACTTACACAAACCTCTGATTGCTCTTCGAAGAGTGAGATGATTCCCCCTCAGATCCAGTTACGCTTTATATCAGAGCATCTCCAGGAAAAAAAGAAAAAGTTGATTTTTTTCAAATTGGGCCACCTAAGTATTTTTGAGCATAAACCTGAAAGTGATCATGTGGGATGTATTGGTCGATGAGAAAATGAACATGAGCCGGCAATGTGCGCTTGCAGCCCAGAAAGCCAACCATATCCTGGGCTGCATCAAAAACAGCGTGACCAGCAGGTCGAGGGAGGTGATCCTGCACCTCCACTCTGCTCTCGTGAGACCTCACTTGGAGTATTGTGTGCAGTTCTGGTGTCCTCAACATAAAAAGGACATGGAACTGTTGGAACAAGTGCAGAGGAGGGCCATGAGGATGATCAGGGGACTGGAGCACCTCCCATATGAAGATAGGCTGAGAAAGTTGGGGCTGTTCAGCCTGCAGAAGAGAAGTCTGCGTAGAGACCACATAGCAGCCTTCCAGTACCTGAAGGGGGCCTATAGGGATGCTGGGGAGGGACTCTTCCTGAGGGACTGTGGTGGGAGGACAAGGGGTAATGGGTTTAAACTTAAACAGGGGAAGTTTAGATTGGATATGAGGAAGAAATTCTTTACTGTAAGGGTGATGAGGCACTGGAATGGGTTGCCCAGGGAAGTTGTGACTGCTTCATCCCTGGTGGCGTTCAAGGTGGGGTTGGACATAGCCTTGGGTGACATGGTTTAGTGTGAGGTGTCCCTGCCCATGGCGGGGGGGTTGGAACTAGATGATCTTAAGGTCCTTTCCAACCTTAACTGTTCTATGATTCTATGGTATTGTGTATTATTACAGTACAGACGAAACAACAGCTTTGGGTTGCATATAAAAATTTAAAACTACATGCAGTCGTGCAATTACTAATATGTAAAGTATACTGTTTCAGAAAAATGGCCCTGGTGGTGATGACATGTCAGGATCCAGGATGATGAACACAAGGTAACTGGTTGCAAGTGATAAGTGGGGATACTACAAAGTACTTAAAGATATCATCATGCGCTTTTAAAAAGTTTAACCCGGTGAACCTGGTCTTATGTGAATATATTCACAGCTGTGAACTTGTCTGTAGAATCTGGAAAAGTGTTCCTGTAGTAGTTGTTTTTAGATACTGTTCTGTTCATTCAGTGAACTAAATATATGAATTTTCTTCTGCAATCTGTAAAATAAAGGATGAGGTATGAATGGAGGAATTCTCTAGTCTAAATATTAAATAAATAGAAGTGCAGCTAAGATTGTTCTTATCTAGGTAACACAGGTAACTGCTGTCTGTTGAGGTCAGGTGGCTATTTTCAAAAGCGCGTATTTGACAGTCTTCAGCTAAGAGTTGCCTATTAGTAAATTGTTTAATAATTATTGTCATTCCTGTTATAAAAATAACCTATCCTTTTTTGTTAGCTTTTAAGGTATTATCCCTTTAGACTAATACAGAATTTTCAGGTAATTACTCTCAATTAAAAAAAATGTTAGGAAGGAAAAAAAGATATTAGTAGAACTACCTTATTTTACATTGTCTTACAGGCTGCTTTACTGTCGTATGTGAAAGCAGTAGCAGTCTACTTTTCCATCATTTGGGATTCTATGTATGAAATACTGATGCTCTCTTAATGATCGTTTATAATGTCACATGTTCTGTTATAGAGGAAATATGCTGTTGGATGATCATACTTTAAAAATAGTAATTATATTTGTTCATTTGATTCTGGTGAATGTCAAGCTTAGATATAAAGAAAAATGACTGTTCTTTAGATGAAGAATTCTTTAAAACTAGTTAATTATCAGAACAATGTTTCAGCATTTACAAAACCAAGCATGTTTTTCAACTTTTTAGCTCGTCAGCTCTAATGAAGGAGTATTATGAACAATTGGAAGAAATGAGAGAACAGCAGGAGCTTTATTGGGTATGGATGTTCCTAACATTTCAGGCTGTAAATTCTTAGTATTTTATAGTATTGATGTCTAGGCCATTAGTTTTTGTCAGTAAAGGAAAGTCTGCCTTCGACACACTTCACAAACTTGCTGGACTACAGTTTGCTTAAAATGGAGAGCTTTCAATTAAAAGGTTGGGAGATTGTCCAAATTGCACAGATTACTGTTTGGAGAAGTGTTGTAAAATAAAACATGCATGGTTTATATCTATAGATGTTCTGAAGTGGTTGCAGGTATTTTTCCAGGTGACATTCAGTTGAGGCAGCTGTTTCTCTCTTACCTTACAGGTCTGATTTTGGCCATGCAGTCCAGCTCAGTCCTGCAAATGTAGATGCACCCAGCCTTCTTCATTCTTTATAATTCTTTAGATTCTAATAATTCTTTAAATGTTGGTTATCATGGAGACTGCGGTGGAGGGGGACTGTCCAACTTTCAGCCACAGAAAAAATAAACTTTTTAATGCTTCATATGATTACTGAAAAGCAAAGTAATGATATGTTTAATATTTAAAACCTGTGACAACCAGAAAGCAATTTTTATTTGTGATCTACATGCAGAAGAGATCCTCCAGTTTTGATTTAATGCACTTAATTTGTTAAATTTGTCTATCACAAGGATTCTGCGAACACAGTCTTGAAGCTTGGCTGATTTCAGAAGGCAATAGAAGCACTGTGGTTTTGTTGCACTAGTTAACAAAACAGTCCATTCAACTCATGTAACTGAAGTTTGTCCTCAGTTAATTTCTAAACTGTTTTCTCAAGTACTTACTGCATGAAAGATGAGAGTTATCCACTGTATCTCTAAAAGAGCTTGAGTTAATAAACAATCAATCTGTGAGAGCCATAAGAAACTCCTAAAGGTAAGTTTAATGCTCATAATAACTTCTGAATGCCTTAGATATAACAGGACCTGGAATATACAGGACTTAGCAGCTCTTAAATTTAAGTAGCATCCCATGACTTTCCTTAAAGAATTAACAAAGTTTGTGTCACCTGAATGAGTGCTTACTCTTGCATGTTTTTATGTTAGGTACAAATGAGAGAGATGAGACAAAAACTTGAACGAGTCACTTGGGAAAATGAAAGGTAAATAACTGCAGTTCTGCTTTTCTTGATTTCTAAACCTTGAAAAACTTTTTCTCTAGGACCTTGAGGTCTTTTGAACCTACTTAACAGTTGAAGATTTCATACAAGCTCAGTGGCTCAATGTTGGTGCCTTTAAGTGCTTACTGTAGATTACAGCACCATGTTTTGGAGATTTAACTATGGACCTAAAAGAACTAGATGGTAAACTATTTCAAACTGTCCATTGTGTTTGTAGAACATAACAATAGATTTAAATATGACTTAGAAGTAAACAGTATATACAGACTGAAGGTATAGTATACTTCAGTTATTAAAAAAATCCTTGTTAAAGAAATACTTTGCTGAACTTAGTTATTTGAATTCCAGGCTGCATGCAGAGTTGAAAGAGGCTATTGAGAAGCAACTGGACGCCTTTCCTTTCATGTCTCTGGGAACTGATACTTTTGCAGATGAATATATAGTGAAAAACCTTCAAGAGCAACTAAAACTGGAAACTCAAGTGTGTGAGATAAAATAGTACAAATGTTTTACTTCTGTTGTTGCGCCTTGGCAGATTAGAGGAAGCTGATTTATTTATTGGTTCAGAATTCAGTTGTTCAGAGTTCCTTGACAATCCTTTGAGGCATTCTGACCTTCTGTAGCTAAATAAACAAGTGTTCGTACTTTCAGCTGAAAGACCTGAAGGAATTTCTTTCCTAGATTAATATAAGGTTTTTTAGAATTAATTTGTGTGTGTGTTTTTACATAGGTGACTTCATCTGGAAGTCAGCCAGACCAGGAAATTAATGAAATACTTTGTTCAATTCAAATTTTTGTAGTAGAATGAAAATAGAGGTTAAGACCTCTCTTTAGAGAATGATAGATGAAGGTAAATGTGCTATAATGAAATATTTCATACAAACTATTGTTCTGTAACAGGCAAAGGAGCAAGCAGTAGAGCTTTTGCATGCTGTAGTACAGGAGCGTGATCAACTCCAGCAGAAGTACCAGGAATACCTGACTGAAACAGGGATTCACACGGTTGAAATGCAGAGGCATAAAGTAATTTTAATTTGTTTTTGTTAATTTTGGAATCTTTCTGTACTGTAGAGATGATGGGGATGTGTATAGTCAAACTGAAGGAGGGAGGTGCCTACCAGTACTGTTAGTTATTTTCCATAGTAGTTACCTAAAGGTGCATGGTTAGATGTGGTCACTGATTCATCAGCTGAATGCACTGTTATGACTGGAAAATTCTTTATTTCAAATATATGGGCAGGAACTTGCAGAGGACATGGAGTCTTACTGTGTATATATGTATATGCGCACAAGATAGTCGTGCATATAAATGTGTTTGAATTGCAGGGTTGGAAATCATGATTTTTTTTTTGCAGTTTTTAATTAAGGGGTGTGTCTGCTACTGTGCTTAGCAAAAACACTTATAATAGCATCATAGTCTATGTGGCACTTTAAAGGCACTGCTCATGCTTTCATATTTTGGGAATAAGTATGTATGAGTATTGGAAGGAGGCAATTTATAACTGAGTGAGACTTGGATACATCTTTCAGTAGCACATCTAATTATCCAGGTTACTACGTCAATAGATAAAAGCAATCTAATTAAAATCAACAAGGCATATTGAATTTCCTGCAGTGTGTATACGTTTTTGGGAAATGTTTTCAGTTGACTATGAAACTCTATAATCATACACTCTTTTTGATGATAATGATTATAACAAGCTCTGAATTCTCTTTTTAGGATCAGCTGACTGGTTTTCAGTGGTTGACTCAGCAACTGCGCATAGCCAATCAGGAAAAAGAGTTGGTAAGTAAAACTTCTGAAGAATGACCGAGTAAATTATGGGGGAGGGGTTCTACTAGAGCCTCAAAGTATAAAAGAAAGGCGAGAAGTCCTTCATATGTACCTTGTTGAAAAAAAATTGTGCCTCTCAGAATTGCAGACTTTTCTGGGGACGAGTCAAAAATCAAGTAGTAACAGCTCTTTCTTTCCTGAACTCCAAACACCTGGTCAGCGTGGTTGAGAGGTTAACTCTAATATTATGTGTGCTCTTTCTTTAAGAACTCAGGTTACACTCATAATTTGAGTATGTGGTGAGTACACTTCAGTTGCACACATTCAAAGCATCTCCACAAAGGAAAAATTTAATGATCATCTTTTATACAGGCTATTCTTTGCCACATGTTTACTGATTGTTTGGCACTGCTGGCTGCAGTGTCTTTGTTGTCAACCTTTTCAAAGATTTTTTTCTGAGCAATAATCATCTACCAGTGCTTCATCCATATACTTGGATTATGAGGCACCTTAGTATCTAAGATTTAGCCTAGGACTTCCCAGGATTAACAAAAACTTTTAATACTGTAAAAAAATCAAGGTGAAATCCTGACCTACTGTAGGTAGTCTACTGTCTTCTGTCTTTATCACTGGAGCCCTTTTTCATCAGATGTGACCTCCTGTTAAAATATTCTTCTTAAAATACTAGCCAGATTTCTTTGTGCGAAATAGTATAGGTATGAAGGAAAGATTTACATTCTTTTGTCATGGTGCCTCTGTTACTGAAACTTCTCTATTGCCATATTTTCTCTTTCCCCACTTTTTCTATTCTGTTCAAAGCCAGTGAAGTCTTTAAAATGTTCTTTGACACTTTTTTTAACATATCTAATCATTCTTATAGCTCACCTTTAAATTCTTTCCAATTGTGTCATCATTCTTGAACTGTGATGCTGGAAACAGTATAATATTTCAACTGAGCCCTTACCAATATTGAGTAGTATATTGCAGATTACTACAGAACTGTATCTTGCAAGCAGTTGTCCTGTTAATAAAAGCAAAATAACACTCTGAGAGGAATTTGTGTATTGTGTCATTTCAAAATTCACTATTCTGGAAAGATAGATTCTTTATAGTTATTGGGAGGTGGCTGTCTAAAAAAAAAATCTCAGGCAAATACAATTATGAGCTTTTGAAGCAGTTTTGCTGAGGATTTTGCGGTTACAGACTGTTTAATCTGCTGTTACGACGTCAGTAGTAGGTGCCTGAAAAGACAATCACTGAATGCTTAAAATCATAAAATTGGAAAGAGATGATATGGAGAGGAGAGAGAGTAAAATATGTGAACTCATGGAAAGAGATGAAACAGATGATGTTAACATAAAGGTAATCCATTTGTCCTATCCAAAGGATAGGCATATGCTAATCCATACTCTTATCCAAAAATAACCGATAGGCATTAAGATGTCATGGGATAAAGAAACATGCTCTTTCTTGAACGAACAAACTGAAAAATAGGAAATAAAATCAGAAAATAGATTTTTTTATTGTGGCCGAACAGCTGTGTTTCCTGATGTGCTCAGATTAGAGGTCTTCAGCATATTTACAAACTAAATGAGATTCAATATTGAGGCAAGTGTTAACTGCTGATGTCAAGCCACTTAGGGTAGTGAGAACTAAAGTAAACTGCAGAAATTTGCAGAAAGATGTCATGAGCTAGAGTATCTGAGTGAATTTCATCTGACATTGGTATTAAAAACAAAATAACACGTGGGCAAGAGGGAGCTTTCACTTTGCCTACTCTATGATGGTCTTGAAATTAACTGTTACCACTCAGAACAAGTATTTTAGAAGTAGGAAGTGTCTGAAAATGATTCTTATCAACAGTCAAAGAAGCAACAAGGATGTTAGCAATTATTAGGAGATGGGGTAAGGAATATATTGCGTTTAAGTCCAAAATACGATTGCATCTTGAATGCTGCCTGCAGCTGTGGTCATCTCTAATATCTCAATGTAAAGTATATGTAAGATCCAGAGAAGGCTAGTAGCGTAACAAAAATAGGAAATGATTCTTAAATGATAAGGCAGTTGAAGGAGAATGGCAGCTCTTGCTGGCATAGAAGAAATGAAAGAACAGCAATTGCTCATTGTTGTCTCTACTTTCCATGTGTTCTACTATTCTGTTCATTGTCATAAGGTATTCCAGGCACCTAAACTAGATGGAAATGCAAACAGTTGGTCCGAGCTATTACAATTCTCATCTCAGGAAGTTCCTATGCTACCAAAATATGAGGAGGATTAAGTAAAATCACTTCTGTGTTTGCCTTTCTGAAATACTCTATCTAAACCTTGGAGATGAGCCACAGTGTTAAATAGACCTTGCTAGCCATTTTAATGGTATTATATTCTGTAGAAGTGCCCTGTCACAGTCCTAAACATCTGTTTTCAATACCATAAGGAACATATTACACGTATCTCCTTATTTTGCAGACTAATCAACGGCTTCTGCAAAATGCAGCGCAACAGAATGTGGAACTACAGAACCAACAAAACCAACTGAGGTATAAACCAGGCAATTAAAAAATTATTAATTATCTTTTCTATAGCTTTTTCTGACCTGCTGCTATATCATGGACCTTGTTTGTACTGTAAACTGCCTTGATAATGATAGTTACAATGGTTTCAGTTAAAGCCTCTAAAGTTTGTTAGAACTGTGTGAATCATTAGGGTAGCATATCTCCAGTTAGCGTTACTTGTCTCAGCTGTTTCCTGAAATAGTCGACATTTGACTGTTGGTTTAAAAAGACCAAAGTGTCAGTATCACAGCAAAATTTACTCTGGAGATAAGTTTTCAGTGGAGGACAATTTGCTCAAATTCCAGTTACATAATTACTCATTAACATCCTGAAATTCCAATGTTCTAAGTAGTTTTAAATTTGAATGGTGTTAATAAAATTTCCATTCACTGTTTCTCAATAAAGAGCAATAAAATGTGGGCTCTTTGGAAATTAGACGTAAGAGGAGTATTAATTATATTCCTGAAGTATATCAAGGAAAATGAGAAAAATAGCTGTGGCGCAATTCATGATTGTTTGTATTTACAGCCAGAGTCTGTTCAGTGCCAGTTTACTGTATCCGTTAACCCTTCTAATTAGTGATGGTTGAGGTAAAAGTAAAATTTCAGTAACCAGTGGATTTGTAGAATGACAATAAAAAGGAAGTAGATTCATTATCAACCAGTGATGATTTTTTTTTTTCTTTTATAGCATTACCCAAAAACTTTAAAGCTCTTTAAAATAAACATTTATGTTTATCGGCAAAAAAAATTATACTTTGCTTAAATTTGGAGTTAAATTTTGCTTTGATTTTTAGATACTGTAATTTCCTTCAATACTGTGATTAAAATACTTAATACAGTTGGACTGCTGTGATTTTTTTAGATGGTTTTCTGTTTTGATTTTTGAAGAGCATCACCCCAGAAGTGGTAAAAATCACTCCTATTTTTATGTAAACAGTAAAAGATGGCTCTGTGTGTGCATGCACTCAATTTTGTATGCAGTTTTTGCAAGCAATGATGGTATTGAGATACCTAGGTTGGCTGCGTCAGACCTTCTCTCTCCTCTCTTCTGAACCCATACAAAATATTACATGAAAAGCAGCTGCTATCTGTTGTAGTGCTAAGTGATTGTCACTGTAAAGATTAGGTATTACATGAATTTCAGCGTCTGTTTAATAAGTCTAGTTGTACTATTCATAGATATTAATGTTACCATGTCACAAAACCCACATTAAAAGGTACAGGTTGAGGGGGAATGAATAGGTTTATTATTGTTGAATATTGGTCATGGTTGAATATTTATTAACCAATTTAAAAGTTGGGGTTTTTTTTTAAGATTGGATGCATCCAAACTTTCTTGCTGTTAAAGCAATAAAAATTAGCTGCTTCTACTATTAAGCTTTCACCGTGGTTGGTACATTATCGTTTATTTACTAGAATAATTTTGTTTTAAACAGTATTTAATTTTACATTTCCTTTTGTGCAATAAATGTAGGACCAGAACCTGTTTACAAATGCCAGGTTATCTCAATCACTGAAAATGGTTTTTGAGAGGGACTTGTTAGGACCTCTCATTTTTATTAGTCAAGATTTTGCTTTGGAAAAACTGTTTTCATAAATCACGTTTTGGAAAACAAGTGTTATGACAAGCAATCAAAGATTAACGTGATACTTGGGGTGTTTGCCAAGTAAAATATTTCCAAACTTAGTCATCACTTGCAATTTGCTTGTGCTACTGTTCTTAAAAGGGAAATCACATTTTCATATCCCTACTTTTTTTTTAATTTCTTTCTTTGCAGAGGATATTAGTATTGAATTACTGTTTTGAGCTCTCATTCATCTCTAAATCTTTGCTCTTGCATTGACGTGCTTACAGTGACTCATGTAATAAGTGGGGCTGAAAGCAATTAGCATAAACTGAACCTATTTTAGATATTCAGTAAATGTCTAAATTCACTCTTAAGGTCTCTCACCCACAATCATGAGATTTAATGTTTCCTTTCAAGCTGCTGTTTTAGAAGTCTTTCTGGAACTATTTAATCTGGCTGGCAGTGATCATGCCCAAGCTTTGTCATTGTTACACTCCCTTATAGCATTCTCAGTTTTGGGAAAAGAGGATCTTGGAGGACTTTTGCGTCTAATTATGGGCTCTGATTACACTTGCATTCCTCTCAGATCAGCTAGAAGTTCCTGTAACCCTGAAAGCGGTGGGTGCTGTTATATTTGTAAAGCTAATGACAGCAGCTCTGTATAGCTCTAAAAGTGCTGCAGTGATTTTTTTTTTTTTTTAAAAAGTCTGGCATATTTTAGAACTTGTTTTTCTTAACATGACGTTACATAGATGTAGTTTGCATGGATTATATAGCATATATTACATACAATTCCAATCCTTTAGATTGTTTTTAATAGATACATGTTGATTTATGATGATAGATTAACAAGTTGGGGGAGGAAAAGTAGATCTAAAAAAGCCAAACTTGTGTGTAAGAAAGTTTAGGTTTGATTTAGGTTTGATTTAGGTTTGTGTGGCCTAGATTGAATGTAATTTTGGAAATTCTGATACTGCTAAATTTAAAAATGTGTTTTGATAAACTTTAGATTCTTTAAAATTAATTATATCAAAGTATGCAATCTGACATGTAGCCATGAAACACTTTAAACATGTTCCTGACATGCTGTGTCTCCAGTACATGTGCCTAAAGGAGTACTGTCAGATTAAGATTTGGCAAGTAATCTGGGAAAAAGAAGACAAAATGAAGAATTCTGCTGGAAGTTATTTTCAGCTTGATGTTAGCTTTTATTCTTTGGATCAGACCGTACTCAAAATAAAAAAACCTGAAATTTGGGCAAAAACTCCATAAGAAGTGCTTAAGAACTTAATTATTGCTTCTCATCAATGTTAACATAAACTGAAATTAAAATGTGCTGCATTGTACTATTTATGTACTATTATGCTAGCTACTGAAGGGCCATAATCTGCTACTTTTAGAGACATTGTAATAGTTGATGTATTTCTGTAGAGAATTGAGGTTTGAATAAATTTTGCTTATATGCTAGAATTTTTACTGAAACATTTATTTGTGCTTTAGTGTTTCAAAGCTCTGTTGTATACAGCTAATCATGTGGTTCACTGTATTGCTGTTCTGTTGAATTAACTACTAGCAGCTGTCTCTGGAGAGGGGGATGCTTAACAGTCAGTGACCTAATGGTCTTTTCTGGTGGCTTGAACTGTTGAGTTTTACTGTGGGCATTAAAAATGTTTTAATCTATATGCTAATGAAATATTTTTAAAGATTGGTAGATGACATATATAAGCTAAGAAAACTGGCATTGCTAGGGTGTGTATCTGCATTTCAGAACCTTAACGCTTTTAAACAGAGAACTTGTCAAGGTTATGTTAAAGATTTATTGCACAGTGAAGAATAAAATCTGCATCTTTAGAATTAATTAGTTGCATGTTAAACATACACCTCTGAATTTGATCTGAATCTGAATTTGTTCCTTAAAATTCATTTTTTATATTTAAGCTTTTCTGAGTTTTATGACTTTTTTGTTTGTTTGTTTGCTTCTCCTTATGCTTGGTTTTAAGGTTTTGTTTGGTTTACAGCACATTTTAAATATCTGGGGGAAAGCAACTTAATGTCCTTATAAATTTAACAGTACTTTTTGTAGGAGAAAGGTGCATAATTCAGATGGAGTAAGATCATACTTCTGGACATGCAGTGAGGACCATATGTCTGGGAATAATGTTTTTAACTTTGTTTTTTTCCTTTTAAAAGAAGTTATAACAAAATTAGCTTTTCTGATTAATTAAGCTGAAATCAATTATTTGCTGTAGAATTGCTGGGATTATGTATATCTTGCT
The DNA here is from genome assembly GCA_039720435.1 of Amazona ochrocephala. Classification (NCBI taxonomy): domain Eukaryota; kingdom Metazoa; phylum Chordata; class Aves; order Psittaciformes; family Psittacidae; genus Amazona; species Amazona ochrocephala. The sequence continues at coordinate 74,833,317 of CM077879.1, forward strand.
TAAGATTTTCATATAGGTATAATATGTTCTTGTATTTTATGTCATTAAATCAAAGTCACTAGAAGGATTGTTTTGCTTCATATTGATTATTTAAATATTTTCTAGCTTCTTTCATTACTATTGGTGCTCCAGTTTGCATTACCTTATCTAATATATTTGCTCTTTTTTAACTGTATCATACATGCTATCATTGGTCTTTAAATTTAGCCTAATATGCAGCCTGAATAATTGGTTTACACCTCAGGTGAAGGACTGTCTGTCTTTCTGCTCTGAGAGTAGGAGGGTTGCCCGTTTCAATAAGCTTTTCTACTTAGGAGGAAGTCTGATTCATTAACTAGTCCTCATGTAAAGCCTATTCAGGTTACAAAGCACATCAGTTAAATTCTTCAGAAGTGGTAAATTATTTTTATTTTTTCTTAATTCCTAGTCAGGTTGCTTTAAAAAGTGAAATCTAATTCTGTAAATTACTTTTCTATGAGGTATCTGTGGCCAATTATATTTAAGCTGACTGAATGACTTGAAGTTCTTGATTGCCTTGTACTCCAAATATGTAATCAACACATACACCTTCCTTTTCGAGGTCTTAAAGAAGTCATTTTCACTGAACAATTCTTGTTCCTCTTTCAGTATGCCACAGAGTAAGAAGGAGGAGGGGGGAAAGTTTTCTGCCCTGTAGGAGCGGTGTTACGAAATTTGACTGCACTTCACAGCTATTTCAACAAAGTTGTAATTGATCTGGGGTTTTTTTTCCCCTGTAATAATCGAAATGTGATTCATAGACTGTTTTCTTTATACAGGCAAGCCAGAAAAGATGAGCAGACAGCAAATCTTAAGGTTGATGAAATGACCAGATTGACAAAGAGGCTTCAAAGCCAATTGGAGAGAAAGGTACTTTAGAGAAAGGAATAATTTTCTATTGCAATTGAATGGCTAGTCAGTTACCTGAATGCTGATGTAAAATTAATCGCAAGTTGTTCTCTAACTTGTTTTATGTTAGTACATGCTTATTTTGTTCAGGGAAGGTCAGATGATGTCTGGATAATGCATACATTCTTTCTAGGAAGAAAACATGTTATTTGGCCAGCAAAGAGAAGCAGCATTTGGCAGCCACATGTATGAAATGCAGACTAGGATAAAACAGCTAGAAACAAGGTAACAATCACTCCTTGGGTGTTAATCACACGATACATGCAAGTAAGTTTAAGTACTGTGGCTTTTTTCAGCCTCTGGGTTTTGTGTTTCTGAGCAGCTCTGTTTTCTCAAAATACAGGTATCTTAATGCTTGGCTGCTCTCAACCTTGTTATATTCTGCAGCCTTTCAGAGCAGCTTCTGATTTCAGTGTTTATAAAATATAAACAGGCCACCTGATTTTATTGACCGTAATGGAGAAAAAACGAGGCATATATGTTTCATTCTAGTACATAAATTCTAGTTACTCAGCTCTTGTTAGCTTTGGGTGGAACTCCAAAGAAAACCACTGGTACTGAAATTTAAAAATTTTTATGTAAACCAGAAGGTTTTGAAGTGATTCCCCCCCCTCCGTGTTAGATAAGATTTGTTTTGAGGTGTTAGTTCAGCAATCTTTACACAGAAAAAGGTAATGACATTGTTAAAGCTCGCTTCTTAACAATAAATGCTAATTACAAAAGCAGCTTGAATAAGTTTGAGCTAAGGAGTAGAACTTAAATTCCAGCACTATCTACTGGAAGATGTAAGACTCGGGTGCTTTTGCGTGGATTTTTTCCCCCCTTCATTTTCAAGGATAAGACACTTGGCTGAGCGCAGTGATTTTTGCTTCAAGTATCGCAAACTTGAAGTTAATCCGAGTTGTTGAATTATTAACATTAGTCAAATGACCTGATAGTTAAGAATATGTAAATTTCTCACTGAAATAATTGTGTGACTGTTCCCTCTTCCATTCTTGGCCAGCCTTGCAAGCATGACTCTTCAATAACTCTAGAATCCAAATAATTACTAGGGGAACAACCTTGTAACTCTATGGTCAAGTACTGTCTCAAATTGTTACACAGGCTAGTGAGGCTACCTCTACTTGATGAATTTTGCTGGCCTAAGCATTGTGGAGGATCTTAAGTTTATTTTAGAATGTCTGAAGGAATTAGCTCATTTTACTGTTTTCTGTAAGTTTTTGGTCTTGAAAAAATTGGGCTTTGGTTCTACAAAAATATGGTGGTTGTTTTCTGAAGTGCTCTCAATGGATATTTAGAACCACGAACTTCATTGAACCAACAGTGCTTTTGAACTTTTGGAGTTTTTTTGAGGATATCTTTGAGTCTTTCTTGCTCTTTTTCATGCTTACCACTACTGACAATCATAATTAAACAAGATTTTCCAAGCTGTTGTAAAATTACCAGTGGTTTCTTGTTCTAATGGTGTAGCTGCAGCTTAATTGCTCACATCCAGTTATTCCATTTCCTCCCCAGAGGAGAACTGTGTTCCTTCTGGGGCTGTTATATTTTGTTTTAATATAGAACATTTGCAGTGATGTATCAAGTGCAGAGGAGGGCCACGAGGATGATCAGGGGACTGGAGCACCTCTCGTATGAAGATAGGCTGAGAAAATTGGGGCTGTTCAGCCTGGAGAAGAGAAGGCTGCGTGGAGACCTCAGAGCAGCCTTCCAATACCTGAAGGGGGCCTATAGGGATGCTGGGGAGGGACTCTTCCTTAGGGACTGTGGTGAGAGGACAAGGGGTAATGGGTTTAAACTTAAACAGGGGAGGTTTAGATTGGATATGAGGAAGAAATTCTTTACTGTGAGGGTGGTGGGGCCCTGGAATGGGTTGCCCAGGGAGGTTGTGAATGCTTCATCCCTGGCGGCGTTCAAGGTGGGGTTGGACATAGCCTTGGATGGCATGGTTTAGTGGGAGGTGTCCCTGCCCATGGCAGGGGGTTTGGAACTCGATGATCTTGAGGTCCTTTCCAACCCTTACTATTCTGTGATTCTATGATAGCAACATTTTTTGAAGGATCTTCCCAGATTAGGTATCTGAGTTAACTCTTTCAGTTCTGTTTGTTTCTAGGACTTGATAAATATTAAGCTCAAAGACTCTGTCCAAAAACAAGCAGAAAACCAAGAATGCACTTTTGGCAACTTATGAATACATCTTATTAGTTTAGCTTGCAAGTATTAGTGTATTAATTAACTATCTTATTGTTAAATTGGTAAAATTATTACAATCTTGTAGATTAAGAATTACTGTCCAAGATGCTCAACAGCAGAGAAAAGAAAGAACAGCCTGGGAGAAGCAAGTCGTGGAACTTCAGAAAAAGGTTGCTAATCTAGTAATGGAGAAGCATGATGCTGTTGCAACAATCCAAGATTACAAACACCTCTTACAAGAAGCTAACCTACAAAAAAGTTTGGTAAGGCAAACATTGAAGATATTTCTTAGTTATTAGAATACTTTAATCACTTACAGTTGTGAGGTGCATACACAACCAAGCTGCATGTCTGTTGTACTAAAATTGCTACAAGTGCATAGTGCATAAGATAACAAACTCTAATATGACCATACATTAGTTAGACTTGTTCTACAGTACAAATTTCAAGGAATATGTTGAGTGTCTGGATAGAGGTGACCTAAGTGATAATACTGTACCTGAACTTGTATTTTCAAAAATTTTTCACAGTTTCTTGTCAACAGATGTTTCTTGTTTCTTATAAACAAATCGGACTGTCAGAATAAAAAGGAAGGTTGTGTTATGAATTTCTAACTTAGAAAAGAGCTAAAACTAAAGGGGATTTTTTTGTTACACACTGGGCATAGGTCAACAAGAGAGCAAGTTCTGTGTTCAGATAATAATGCAGAAGAAATCTGGAAAAGTGCCTGAGCAATCAGTGGGTGAGGTGTGCAGTCAGGAAGAATTTGCCGAGGTGTTTATTTGTGTATTATAAAATGGCAGAAGAAATTCAAATGTGCCACACTGGTTGCTGAATTTAGTCGTACCAGACAAAAAATGATTTAGGAGATAGTGCAGATGTCTCTAACGAATATACTTGCACAATCCTCTGTGGTGCTCAGTACGATGAATGGAATGTGCAGAGTGAATGTCAGAAAGAAATAAAGGTGCTTTCAAACATAGTGCCACCTTCATGTGCAGTTTTGATCAATCCATTTCAGGAAGATATAGGGGAAACAAAGCATAGGAGAAGTCAACAAAGAAAACCTGACTTTTTTTTGTATACAGTATGTGATTAAACTGTCATAGCATGAAGGGTATGCGAAAAGTATGTAGATATGAAAATGGTCAAATTCAAGACAGGACAATCCACCAACACTTCCTAAAGAACAGGGTCTAATCCAGCAAGTCTTAGTGTGTCTGTTGATCAAAAAATAAATCCTTTTTTCCCAGTCCTTAGCTTTACAAAAGTCTGTTCTTTGCCCCTTTTGGGGATAGATTACAGGGCTTGGAAAACTTCTGTCTAATATTTGCTCTTTGTTTAATGGTAAGTTTCAGTTTCAGTCAGACTTTTAGAACTCTGATGAATTGTGTTTCCTGTCAGGACAGAATTTGAATGCACATCTGATGACTGTAGCCATCAGTAAGTGAAACCCAGTGTAGTCAAAGTCCATGGGAATAAATGGGAGAATCTTAGAATTTATTTGAGCTAACATGTTGAACCGTTGAGCAATTAAGGAAAGAAATGCTCCCTTTTACTCTGAAGTTGCTTTTTAAACTTGAGGAGCCTCCTGAGTGTCTAAACTAGATTTTTGCTTTAACTTTTTAATATTAAACTTAGTGTTGCCCTTGCTGATTTCAGTTCTGTGACAAAGGAGGCAGACCTGCCTCCTTTTTTTCTGACAGAAAAGGGAACTAGCTTCTTGAAGGACTTCCTGATACCTTCTGGCCTGCTTCCAGAATAAAGTATTGACAAAGCTTAGGGTTCTGCATGTTGTTGTACTTAGACTTCTGTGATTGTTCTTGCTATAGAAAAAGGGATTATCATCTTGTTAGTCTTCTCCTGTATTTATAGTTATTTAGGAAATCCTTTCATGCTATCTTTTCCTTCTCATAATTTCCCCATAGCTTTGTGCATCTCATTTGTTTCCTAACAGAGAACTTGCTATGCACCATTGTTGGTATTTTTTATTACAGATCTGCCCTAAATGAGAACTTGAGAGAGCAGCTCTGAGTTCCTATGCTTTCTTCTCTGTAATTCTACACCTAGCCAAAATCTGAAGGTCCCAATAATAAGTCTCAAGAGAAAAAGGCATCTACTGATGCTTTTTGTGTGGTACTGATGTACAAGAAGGTGTATTTAATGCAAAATGCTCACTGTTCTTGTTCTCTAGTTGGGTCTTAGTGTCAAGCTACTCCCAAGCAAAAAGGAGGAAAGGTGTTTTGAACACTGACTGTGTGATTTCTTCTCTCAGTGCTAGATGCTTTGTCACCCCTGAAATACCAGTAGTATTTCAAGTTGTGATTTTTTTCTAGGCACTCTCTGGGGAGAAAAGAAAGGAAGAGGAAATAAAAAAACTGAAATATGAAATGTCTAAATTCACAGAAGATAATGCTGCAAGAATTAGAAAGGCAGTAAGTTACGATGTTTAGAAGGAACGGGAAGATTTTTCGGTTTTCCTCACTGTGAAAAGCTGTAGATGGTGTATGATCATGAGCAGTTTTCTTACAAGTGTTTGGGTAATATAGATAGCAAGGCAGCATGCCGACACTACTGTACTTTTCAGGTTTGTTATCTAGACATAAATTCTTCCAAACTAAATGATATTCTGAAATTTCTCAAGAAATAAAAGTGTTGATGTTTGTGCAGACAGTGGTGTATAGAAGGCTGTACTGTGAAGATGTAAAGAATGGCACTTTCTTTTATCTCAGAGATTGTGTTCAGTGGCATGTCAACACACAATGTTGCATTGCTACCAAGTTACTTAATTTACGTGTACACGTAAATACACGTGGCCTCATTTGAGAAGTTGCTGATGGAAGCTTGTCATGTATGTTCAGATCATAGGACCTTTTGAAAGTTACACTGCCAGTTTTGTGGCATCTCAGTACTTTAAAATATTCCCCTATTTAGGCAAGTAAGACTCTTCTACCCAGTATATCTAACAGTCAAAAGTCTCAATGTCACAAGCCAGAATTTGGTAGAGAAATGTCTAAAAAAAAAATGTTGTAGTCTCTTTATGATTTTTGTTGTTATAAGCAGCTGAAATATTGAAGCTCTTCTGATAAAAGACTAGTCACAAAATTATTTTTCTCGATGTTGCATCCTGTCTGCAGTTAAAATGCTGACTGATCTACCTGGAGGTTCTCAGTAATTACCTGCATGTCAGCGAGATTTTTATTTTATTTTAAGACAAGCTCCAGAGGAAATAAAAGCATGTGTTGGCAATGTCTTTTGTTGCAAGTGACCAATAGTGTAAAGCAGTTATTTAATTTTTTTAAGTTTTTAGTGGTGTAATTAATTCTGACTCCTTTCACTTTTGTCTCTCTGACACAATGTGCCTGTGTACTGTATAGGGATAAAAGGATTCTTTTTCTTTCCAATCCTTTCATTTCAAGAGGTTTCAGGAGCATACTACCTAAATTTTCAGAGCCTATGATGAAAAAGGAAGTTTGTGCTTTCCATTTATGGTTACCTGAAAGAATCATGAAAATTGCATGGATTACTTAAAACTTTCATAAGTGGTTCAGAGAAAGTACAAGAGCTAAAGGGCAACTAGGATAACCACTTTAGTTGTGACAGTCATTTACTGATTAGAATTTAGAAGCTTAGAAATGCCCTATTTCCTATTTTGAAATTGTCTCAGTAAAAGTGAATCTATCAAAAGCACAAAAAGTAAAATTTTAAACCATGAGTTGTCATGTTTCTCCAGGTATTAACAAATACTTATTTTGTTATGTGATCTAAAAATGTCTTGTTACACAAATTGCAAATATCTTGCACCTGATAGCAGCTTTCTTGATAGAATTGGTGTTCTTTTTATAAGGCCTTGTGTGATGTCTTCCTTTCTGCCTTTTTTTTGGTTGTTTGTTTTTTTTTTAACAAGTATGGATTGATAATAAGCATTCTTCTAACATTTGTCCAATAAGATTTGTCAGTTATTGCAGTCCCAGATATTTTTATGTATATGTACCACATATAGAGTATATATACACAAAAATATATATATTTATATATATATTTAAAAAAAAAAACAAGACGGAAAAATAGTTCCTGAGTTTATGTGTTCTGCTTTGGCTTTGATCACAGGTAGACATGGCAAAGAAGCAGTATAATGTGCAGATTTCTCGACTAGAAGAAGAACTTTCAGCTCTTCAGATGGTATGGTGTTGACTGATGAAAGTATTTTTGATAGCAAAATGTTTGAGACTTCTAGTTTTTGTTGATGAAGTAAAATGCCAAATTCTGGTTAAAATGCAGTCAACTAAAATATGAAGAATGGGTAATTGCCTAGGTCTGTGCTTTATTACCATATAGCACTTTACATCCTTAATAACTCCGGACATTAAACATAGAGTGCCTTTCACGTTACTTGGCAAAAGCGGCTGTGTGCAGTGTCATAACAATTGGTGCAGAGATTCATATTTAGGTATAAAGCATATTTGGTTTGAAACTTCATTTTTAATGTACAGATTTGCCTTATGCTTATACAGTCATACCTTACCTTCCCTGAAAACTTGACTGGCTGTGCATAAGATTATGCAGTTCTGCAAATCCACCCATTTCTTTGTGGAAGTTTGTTCCTTGATGTAGGTTTAGTTCACAAGCATCAAGTCAGTGAGATGCTGTGCTCTAGAAAATATTTCCCATGTGATGGCATTTCTTAGGTATTCCTGTTTCTTTTGAAGGATAAAGCATGGAAAGCTGAGTATCTGTACCATATCAGCTGAGTATGTAGCAATGAAGTATATAAAAGTTGATAAAATATGCTAAGAGAAAGTCTGTGCATTATAGTCATCACATTCTTGAATGAATCAAGAGCTTGTAACAAATCATATTGGAGACCAAATAGCTCAGTGCAGATGCACAATTTATGGATTAAATTTCTTAAAAAAAGCTTTCATTTTACATGTCTTGGTCTGTATTATGAATAAGACTGATCCTATAAAGAAAATAATGAGCAGGTAATTATAATAGAATGCATTCATACCGGCAGCAAAAATTACATTTACAATGGCTGGTTTTAAGCTTTGACACTTCTTGAATTTTTAGATTTATTTTTTTATTAGATTTATCTTAAAATAACTTTTGAAAAACAGGAATGTGGAGAAAAACAGAGTCTAATCGAACGAACTGTTAGAGAAAAGAGAGCAGTGGAAACAGAACTTGAAAAGGTAAGGCAGTTGCATACTTTTTTACATCACATTTAAGATCACTTTTCAGAAGGAAAAGATAAATTTTTCCCATTTCTCGTGGTTTGTTTTTCCTTAATTTTCTTACTTGATTCTTAGAGTAGATTTTCTTAATTGTAAGTTTTTATGCAGTCATTTTAAGTTCAGGTTTTTATGTAATCCAGAAAGCATTTTAAAGCTGTAATACTAAACTGAAAAAGAGGGGAGGGCTTTTTGGAAGGTATAAAAAGTGAAAGAAGAGATGTTTGACATAATCTGAAAGAATGTTGGCACATATTCCAGTTAAGCTTAATTGACAGAAAAACTAATGGATGCCAGACCTTAGAAAACTTCCCAAGTAGTAGCTATAATGATTTTTGTTCAAAACTTAAATTCAGTTTTGTTTTAAATGACTGGAAAATAAGGTGCAATGAGGAATAAGTAGCCTCCTTGTCAGTATCATAGAATCATAGAATAGCCAGGGTTGGACCTTAAGATCATCTAGTTCCAACCCCCTGCCATGGGCAGGGGTGCCTTACTCTAGACCATGTCATCCAAGGCTCTGACCAGCCTGGCCTCAAACACTGCCAGGGATGGAGCATTTGCCACTTCTTTGGGCAGCCTGTTCAGTGCCTCAGCACCTGCATAGTAAAGATCTTATTCCTTTTATCCAACCTGGACTTCCCCTGTCTAAGTTTGAACCCATTACCTCTCTTCCTATCACTACACTACTACGCTGTACCAAGTATTACACTGCCAGTCACCAATGCAAGGTGAAGATGATGTTATGTATAAGCTTATTCTTCAGTTTTACAGGGAAGACGAAGGATATGAATCTGACAACAGAAAACTAGAGCAACTGCATCAGAAGTACTTACTTGGAGAAACTACAAAATGTGACCTTCAGCTCACTCTTCAGACAACACAAAATAAACTGAAACAGCTGGAAATGAAGTAAGTAACGGATGTTACAGAAATTAGCATGGAAAACAATGGAAATTATGTCTGAGTATTTAAATTGTTATTATGTGTTAGGTTTTTGTTACGTCTTTTTAACCAGTGACAGGAATAGTATTCAGATACCACAATTCTGAAGCAAGGGCAATTATGAATCACTGTAAAAGAATTAAAAGGGATAATGTGCTATAGAATGAAAGATCTTCACGAGATAAGAATTGTAAGCAGTTTTTTGACCAAAAAAAAGAAAATAGTATATTATTTGGACTCTCACTTTTTAAATACTGTTTGTAGAAAAAGTATGAAATATTCAGGCAGAATTTATGTTATTAATTCATCTACAGTGAGGTATCTCCTAGTACATGCAGAACACTGTTTAGATAGCATACTGAGTTTCAGGTACGTGTTCAGAGCTAGCAGCCATTATTGCAGTTCCAATAATACAGTGGTAAAAAGTACACATTTTTAGAAGAGGTTGTAGTTTTCCGCATGAAAATACAGGATTCTCTAGAAGCCTTAGTCATTTCTGTACTGTGATGATATTAAATCATAGAATCATAGAATAGTCAGGGTTGGAAAGTACCTTAAGATCATCTAGTTCCAACCCTCCTGCCATGGGCAGGGGTGCCTTGCTCTAGACCGTGTCGCCCAAGGCTCTGACCAGCCTGGCCTCGAACACTGTCAGGGACGGAGCATTTACCACTTCCTTGGGCGACCTGTTCATTACCTCGCCACCCTCACAGTAAAAACCTTATTCCTTATGTCTAACCTAAACTTCCCCTGTTTTAAATTTGAACCCATTACCCCTTGTCTTGTCACTACAGTCCCTAATGAAGAGTCCCTCTCCAGCATCCTTGTAGGCCCCTTCGCCAGAGCAGTCCCCAGTTGGGAATCTGGAAATGTGGTAAAAATTAAAATCTGTTGTTTGACATCATTTTACTAAGATTGTTACAACACTAGGTTGGTTTTATGAATTCCGTCAAGGATAAAATTCTTTGCTGACTTGTGTGTAGTTCTAGCTGTCAATCATTAAACGTGCTGAGCTGATACAAACTTTCAGGAAGAAACGGGAACAGCTGTATTGGGTCAGACCTAAGATCTGTCCCAGATTTGTATTTTTTTCTCCCTCTTGTGTGGTAGTTGCTCAACTCTTGAGTTCCAACAAGACATTTCTTCTCTTTCAGCTTTGAGGAGGAGAAATCTCGTTCCCAGGAAGTTATCTGTAATTTGCAAAGCACTTTGAAATCAGAAAGAGAAAAGAGTGTCTCTCTCAGTGAACAAAGTCTGAAGCTTCAGGAAGAGAATGAACAGTTGCAAAAAGAAATGGAGGGCTTGAGAAAACAGGTCATAGAGGCTCAACGGAAAGCTAACATAAAGGTATGGATTATATGTTAGCTTTATTTTAACATATGACTGATAATTAATTTGTAAGGAAGCAGTTCTAAGAGAAAATCATTTAAAGTTTATCTTAAGAAAGAAAGTTTCAAGGATGCTTCCTGGTTTCTGCATAAAATCAACTTCATTGTAGCATTGTTTCCTCAGAATTTATTAGGTAACTCAATCTCTGCCAATTAAATTTTGGTTTAATATGTACAAGAAGATCCCAAATGTTCTTTGTTTAAGATGATTAGATTAAATAATGTAATAATTAAATAATAATCCTTCCAGTGATTTCCCTTACTCCAATTCCAGATCTTCATTTATCTGTCTGTAATGTGTTGCGAATCTCTGTATAACTTTCAGTCTAGAGTGTTCCTCCATTTGTATGTCCACCATGTTGTCAGTGCAGTGTGCAACTAATAAATAATTTAATACTGTGGTTGTCGAACATTGGTCCTGTATTTTCTGAACAGAAAACATTCTTGAAGTTCCCAACCACTGGAAAAAGGGAAGTAAAATCCCCATTTTCAAGAAGGGGAAAACGGATGAGCGGGGGAACTACAGACCAGTCAGCCTCACCTCTGCGCCTGGCAAAATCTTGGAGCAAATTCTCCTGCAAGGCATGCTAAGGCATATGAAAAACAACAAGGTGCTTGGTGACAGCCAGCATGGCTTCACTAAGGGGAAATCCTGCCTGACCAATCTGGTGGCCTTCTATGATGGAGCTACGGAACTGATAGACAGGGATAGAGCAGTTGATGTCATCTATCTGGACTTGTGCAAAGCGTTTGACACTGTCTCACATGACATCCTTCTCTCTAAGTTGGAGAGACATCAATTTGATAGGTGGACCACTTGGTGGATAAAGAACTGGCTGGATGGCCGAACACAAAGAGTAGTGCTCAATGGCTCAGTGTCCAGCTGGAGACCAGTAACGAGTGGTGTCCCTCAGGGATTGGTATTTGGACCGGTCTTGTTCAACATCTTTGTCGGTGACATGGACAGTGGGATTGAGTGCGCCCTCAGCAAGTTTGCCAATGACACCAACCTGGGTGGCTCGGTTGATACATTGGAGGGAAGGAATGCCATCCAGAGGGACCTAGACACGCTTGTGAGGCGGGCTGATGCCAACCTGATGAAGTTTAACCATGCTAAGTGCAAGGTCCTCCACCTGGGTCGGAGCAATGCCAGGCACAGCTCCAGGTTGGGCAGAGAAGAGATTCAGAGCAGCCCTGCAGAGAAGGACTTGGGGGTGTTGGTCGATGAAAAAATGAACATGAGCCGGCAGTGTGCGCTTGCAGCCCAGAAAGCCAACCGTATCTTGGGCTGCATCAAAAGGAGTGTGACCAGCAGGTCGAGGGAGGTGATCCTGCCCCTTTACTCTGCTCTCGTGAGACCTCACTTGGAGTATTGTGTGCAGTTCTGGTGTCCTCAACATAAAAAGGACATGGAACTGTTGGAACAAGTCCAGAGGAGGGCCACGAGGATGATCAGGGGACTGGAGCACCTCCCTTATGAAGACAGGCTGAGAAAGTTGGGGCTGTTCAGCCTGCAGAAGAGAAGTCTGCGTAGAGACCACATAGCAGCCTTCCAGTACCTGAAGGGGGCCTATAGGGATGCTGGGGAGGGACTCTTCCTGAGGGACTGTGGTGGGAGGACAAGGGGTAATGGGTTTAAACTTAAACAGGGGAAGTTTAGATTGGATATGAGGAAGAAATTCTTTACTGTAAGGGTGGTGAGGCCCTGGAATGGGTTGCCCAGGGAAGTTGTGACTGCTTCATCCCTGGTGGTGTTCAAGGCTAGGTTGAACAGAGCCTTGGGTGACATGGTTTAGTGTGAGGTGTCCCTGCCCATGGCAGGGGGGTTGTAACTTGGTGATCCTAAGGTCTTTTCCAACCCTAACTGTTCTATGGTTCTGTGATTCTTTATGAAAAGTTGCAAACAAGGTAATTAGCTGAAAGATTATGCTTTTTGAATGTGTTCCATTAAATGCATCTGAACAAACTGCAGGTGGTAGAATGAATTAATAGTAACCTCAGTAGATTCATTGTACCTTTAGCGTCTGGAGGGAATAACAGCTTTGACATTTGCTGTGCTCTCTGGACATACAAAGCTGGTACTTTCCCCTCTGCTCTTAAATGCATAAGTGTAGATATTGCAGAGGGATGTAAGAATCTGCAGCAATTAAGACGACTTCAGTAAACAGTTTTGCAAGTTATGAGTAGGGATCATCTCAAGTCTGGTTTCCACTTTGCGCCACGAGATTAAAGAAGCAGACAAATTAAATAGGAAATCTTGCTACAACTCCAGAACCCTAAACCTAAATGTAGTTTAAAAGTAAAGAATCAGTCTTGTAATAGTTATAAACAGTTTTAACAGTCTTGTGGCATTTATAAAACATATACCAGATCTTTGTCTTTCTCATTTTTATTGCTTGTTTTCATTTTCCTGTGACCTATGAAGGATTTTAGATCCAGTTAAGAAGTTCCTGATACATTGTTGCTAGATGAAAAGGAAAGAACATGTTTCTTTGAAGAAAACTCCAGAGAGAAGGATAAAGATTATTTCCAAAAAAAAGCATTCGCAGCTCATTTTCATTCATTGTCAGTTATACTCTTTGCTTAAATTGGCCTTGGGAGCACGTATACCTTTGAGCATATAAGTATATGTTTAATTATTCTATGTTACATGCTTTCAACAGATGTTTATAAATTGAACTTAAGTGTTGGGGGGAAAAAAGTTAAGAGACTTGATTGTACCTGAGTTGTATTTTTTCTAGATAAGCAAAATGGAGCATGAGCATGATGTGAAAGAACATGGATATGAAGCTCAACTTAAGGAAATGGAAGACAGCAATCAGAAGTCTACTGCTGAACTTACATGTCTGTTATTATCCCAACAAAAAGCAACAAATCGATGGAAAGAAGAAACAAAAAAAATTACTGAAACTACAGAAGCCAGGATCAATAAGCTAAAGTAAGTGAATTTTGTTCCTCTTCTGGAAGCTGTTACTGTTTTAGTTACTGTTGGCATAGTAATGCACTTCATAAGTGAACATTTTTCAGGAAATCATAAACTTCCTGAAAAAGTCATATCTGGGTATACTGGGGTTGTAGTTTACATAAAAAAGCATTTTATGTTGTATTTCGCCAGAAGTTTGCTGTTAATGCAGCTCTCGTAAGCACTGAGTGAGTGTCCCATTTGTTACTGTAGGTGTTTCCCGTTCTTTTGGCTTAAAGTCATGATCTGTTGCTGGTTTTCAGTTCTATCCTCATTACTTTCTTTTTCCATGTGAAGGTGTCTGAAACCTTTTGGCTTCTTTATGAACTTCCCAGCAGCGACAGCTAACTTTCACATATTCTGTGCTTCTCTTTTGTCATCTTTTAAGTCTGCAGTGTTTTGTTTTGTGAGGTGTAATCTATATGCATAAAGGAGGCATTAAATAAATAATTCCAAGAACTGAAGCGACATCAGGGAGTGTTAAGTGATTGTTAATTAAAAAAAAAAAAAGCAGAAGCAAACCAAAAGAAAACCAAACAAAAAAAGGCATAAGAAGGAAAAGCAAATTTTGCAACCTGTAGCTGCAGAGTGATGATTATTTTATTTCTCTTAATAATACAGGAATGTAGTTAGATCAGTGAAAAACCTGTGGATAATGTTGAAAAATAAGTTGATCCTTTTAGGCTTCCCTGAAAATGATTCTGTGCTTTCTTGGATCTCTGGGTCACAGTTCTAATCAAACACAAAATCATTGCCTATAAGACTGAACTTGAAATTAAAAAATAACGCTTGGCAGTGCATTGAGTACTTATAGACTAAATTCCATCATTTTCTTTATTAAAAATACATTGCAGTCTTCATTTATGAGAAGAGGTTTCTCCCCTCTAAGCATCTTAAGATGCTGTACACTTTTAGAAGGATTATTGGTAGTAGACCTCACCTTCACCTTGCAAGAGGGCAAGGAACCAGTTTTGCTTCAGTATACTTGTGCCGAAAGTCAACCTTGAAGGTAACTAAGAAGGTCAGTGTTTCTTGCAACAAAGGTCCTCATTCCAAAGAAAAATGTTGCTCTTGGCAACATGGCTAACACCTTCTGACTAGTGTTTATTCTGTTTATTCCTGCAAAATGTCTGGTCTGGTACAGTATGAAACAAAGCTGTTCTGGCTTTTGGTTGCATCCATTTTAGATGTACTTTGAGTTTTAATGACTTTACTGAAGTGAACTGAGAGAGCAAATATTTACAATTACATAACAGTTACTTAAATGAGTGATTGATGTTAAAGGTTGTAAAAAAGTAGTGTAGCACTCTTATTTAAAGATGGGTTGCCCCAAAGCTTTTCTACTAAATTTAGGTTGTTTCTCTCTCTTAAGAGTGTGCATGTATGTAAAAAAATCTATAACTGGTTATATGTATTTATAAACACATATAGAAATTATCACTGTCAGATTAATTTTGGGGGAATTTTGTATTTTAAATCAAGGTGAATTTAATACTTCTTAAAGACCTGTGCGGGGTTTGACTGGGATGGAGTTCATTTTCTTTATAGCAGCCTCTGTGGTGCATGCCATGGTTTAGGTCT
Source organism: Amazona ochrocephala (assembly GCA_039720435.1). Lineage (NCBI taxonomy): Eukaryota > Metazoa > Chordata > Aves > Psittaciformes > Psittacidae > Amazona > Amazona ochrocephala. The sequence goes on from CM077879.1 coordinate 74,848,547, forward strand.
GGGAAAAAGATAATGTCAATAACAGTGATGCTTTAGCTGCTGCTGAACAGTGCTGATACAGGGTCAAACCGTTTTCTGTTTCTTACTGTGCTCCCCCAGCAAGAAGGGTGGTGGTATGCAAGACGCTGGGAGGGGACATAGTGGGATAGCTGACCCCAGCTGACCAAAGGGATGTCCCACACCATATGATATCATGTTCACCAGTAAATCTGGGTAGAAGTGCTTCCAAGGTAGCTGTTGTGTTCACACTGGCTTGCTGTTATTCTGCTGGTGAGGAGTGATTGCTTTTGCATCCTTTTTTTCCCCTTTACTTACTAAACTGTCATTCTCGTGGCCCAAGAGTAATTTTCTCACAGGCACCATTACAGTTCTCTCCCCCTGTCCCCTGGCAGGGGAGAGAGTGAGTAAGGGGGTGAGGGCTCACCTGCCATCTGGGTCAATCCACCTCAATACCGAAGGACAGAAATGTGGATTTGGAGACAGAACTCCATATTAACATTTAATTTTAGTCGAATTGGTTTGGTTACTTGCTGTGTTTCAACAAGCTCGTATTTTCATAGTTGTATCTCTGCAAGGTTCTGAGATTGAGCCACCAGTTCAGTTCTGACTGGGAATAATAAGTAGAATGAAATGAGCTTCTGAGACTCAAAAAGTAATCTTTCACATTTGTTTAAGGGTTTAAATGGAAAATAGTAAGGAGTGAGGTGCAGGAATTCTATAAATTTAGTAAATTTTTCAGAGTAATGTTTTTCATAGCACAAAAAGAGCTTTTAGATCTTGGTGAATAATTTAACTACTATATATAGTTCATGAATTAGTAATTGACACATACCTGAGTTTCCATTTCTTTTTCTCCCCCTCTATCTGGAATGTTATTGAGGTCATCTAAATAACCAAATCAGGATTAGGTTAAATGTTGAATAAGTTATTTTGATCTTCAGTGTCACTTCTTCACAAATTTGTGTGAATTTGATGAGATACGTGCAATCCTCATTTTGGGTGCTGATCTACAGGTCGTAAAGCTTCCAGTTGTGAAGTTGTAAGCTCTTAGATCACTGTCATTTTGAATGTCCTAAAACTTCAAAGGATGTAGGTGATTTGCCTTTGACAGCTGTGGTAAAAAAAATCAGTGTTGAGTGTTTGCAGCTTATTTTACGTTTCTTGTCATTGGAAAGAATTTACTTTTGAAAGAATTGAGAAATATCATGCACATATTTTTAAAGGCTCTTGCTTTCACTGAAGTACTGTAATCTGGAAAAATTATTCCTATGGCTATATTTGGGAGGAAGAGACTGGGTAGTAGGACTGTTCTTGTTACCTTTACAGCATCGTATATAAAGCAATGTAGTTCTTCAGACTTCAGCTGAGTAAATGAGAGCACAGAGAGAAAGTGAAATCCGCAAAACCAAAGGAACATTTAGGAAATTTTTAAATTGAAAGGAAACAAATTTCAGTAGCAAAAGCATACAGGATAGATTGAGAATGGGTGAGAGAGAGAGTTCTGACAGCAAAAAACAGGGTAATCGCATCGGCCAGCATTTACTAAAAGAAAATAAAGTGAAAGACTATGCAGGTTTAAAAATAAGGGCAAATCATTCATTCTGTAAAGTCCACTCTGACTCATCTGTTCGTAAGTAGGTTAAACAAGTAAACAGAAAAGAGGTTGTAATACAGGTGGCAATAGATGGTTAATCCTTTCAAATTGGCATATTAGTATTTTTCATCTATTTCTGTGTTCTGATCCTGAGAATGAAGGTAAGAACTGGGGCAATAGAGGATTTTGCAGGTAACCAATGGTTATACATTAAGCCCTTACCAAACTTTTCACCTGTAGCCAACACCAAGAGTGTGTTTTTATTGAACATGATTCTGGTTGTACCAGGGATCAGAACCAGATTCACATGGATAAGCCAAGTCTCATGTTCAATCAGATAACTGAATTATCCACAGAATGCTCTTGGGTGGAGTAGATCTGGAAAACTGCAGGTGGGAAAAAGGTAGATCCTTGAAACTTGAAAACTTTACAGGAAATTGACAGTTCTGTCACCTTTGCTGTGAATATTACTTTGGCCTGTTAGACCTGTGGGTGGTTGCTCAACTAAGGTACGTTTTAGCCTGAGTACGGATAGTAATAGGTATATAGCAGTCTGTTCTCTTTTTAGAAATAGAAACTAAATCTACAAAACAAACAGTACGCAAGAGAATTTATAAATGTAGGCTTAAATGAGGAACAGAGTAAGTAGAAGTTAATTCCGTGTAACAAAGCATTTGAGGAGCTTCTGAAATCTTAGCTTTTTCATAAAAAAGTAATAAAATTGAGTACTAGTACATGGTAGGAGTAAATGTGTAAAGTAACAATCTTACCCATGTGCCACTGTTCCCTAGCAGTAAGATACAACTATTTTTTTGGGGAAAAATTTGAAATGTTTGGGGTAACATGAATCCATTATGTTTGAACCAACTATACTGAATGGCTTTGGGGTTCTTTTTATTTTAATTTAAATTCTGATTGTCAGTACTTACAAAAAGGGAATCCTTGCCATATTGCTTTTAAATTTAAAACAATCTTTTGCTTACCTTAAGTCATCTTTGCAGCTATTTAGGGTGGTTTTGTTCCAGTTTCTGCTTGTGAAACATTTCTGTGTCACATTTAGTCCATGACTCAGCAGTAGGTGTGTGTCGGTTTTGGAGTTCCCAGTTTTATCTCTTCCATAATTGAAAAGAATCTGCCTCTGAAGGATGACCTTTTTTGGTGCCTGTGCACGAAGTGCTGGCCAGGACTGCCTTCTCCTCCTCCCAACATCCTGTACAGTACACTGAGTTGCACAGCATCTTGAGATGAAGAAGTTTCTTCCATTTCTAAAACATTATTCTTGGCTACACTTCTGTAATGTTTGGCAGCTATAGCTGCTTATTTTAAGATGTTCATTTAAAGAAAAAAATTAACAGGATGAGGGACAGCTGCAGGTACTGGAAGTATACAAAATTCATAATTACTAAGAGTAACTGAAGCATAGTATAATTCAACTGAAAAAACAGCTGGCACATGACATATATGTCACATGAGAGTTTTGCAGAATGTACTTGGTACAGCTGGTGGTTTTATCACCTGTCTGCCAAAATGCTAAAAGCTCACCTTTTGTTTCCTACTCACATAATAAAGACAATATGGAGCAGGGCCTGATGTGATTATTCAGCAGTTGGGGTTACTGCTCAATTGTAATTTTAAAGTCTCATGACTGGGGGAGGGTTAACAATCAGGATGAATCAACTGGCTCAGTAGCCATCACATTTCCTTATGTGGACATGGTTAAACTGTTTCTTTCAATATGTGCTCAGTGTGAGGCAGGCAGGCAGGCCACCTTCAATAATGTCCATACTGAGATCTGCTTATAGGACAGTAATTAACATGTTACTCTAAATATTGGATGCACTTTGGTAATGTACCTTATATTTACAATATATTTGGTAATGTTCTTGCAAAATAAGATTCAGTAAAGTAAAATGTCAAATGCTCTTGACAAAGTCCTGTTGAATACATCCCATTCCTCTGGCATTATAGTTTTGAATCACATCATGAAGCAGTTCTAGCTGTGTAGTGCTTTTGAAATCAATGTTTTAAGAGCAATGCTGTAATTAGAAATACACCATAAGCCCTAAACTGCAAGAAAGTAACATGTGAAATTATATTCCAATAACTGATGCACTAATGTGTGTTAATCAACATCTTTACTTTTGATTACTAGAAGAGAGCTAAGCCAACAAAAAATTTGTAACCAGGAGCTCATTTCTCGACTGGAAATTGCAAATGAAAAGGCAACCGAGGTAAGATTGACTGATATGACAACTACTTTCAGTTGCAAGCTGGTGCATGTACATTAGGATCATAACAGAAACCTATCAAGGTAAGCTATGTTGCTGGCTTATTAAAAACTAGGGATTTTTGACAGTAGTCATAACAGGAAACCCCTGATGTTTCTGCCAACTGACATGTTGAAATGCCAGGAGGAGAAATTACCTTTACTCTCAAATTACAAGGAAAGATAAAAAGAAATCATCTTTCAAGGTTCATAATCTAGCAGTTTTAGACAGTACAGGAAATATCTCCAAAGTCACTTGTGCCTGTCTATGCACACATACCTCTACAAAGGAGAAGGCAGTGTGTTATGGATAATGTAGTATATGCAGAGATACCACATTCTCAGCATACTATGTGTATAGTAGAATTTACACTGTATGTGCATATATGTATATAGCAGTATCCATTAAAGATTAATGGCAAGGTTGTTTTGGAATTGCACTGTTCAATAATTAATGGCCACTTTAGAAAACAGCTATTCTGTCAGCCTCATAAATCTGGGATGACATGCAGTTCTAATCAGGGTAAGTCCTCTGGTGGTGTTTTTTGTAATGCTAGATTATTTAGAGAAGAAAAATGGAGCTGATGCAAGGATAGATTTTTGTAAGTAAAATATAGTTTTGAAAGACTTTATACAGAGCCTTTGCTGAAGAGAACAGATCTGTAGCAATTTTATCTTGTTCATATTACCTAGTGTAGTCTTTGTCCCTTTGAGTGTAGTTGAAGTATAGCTAAATAAAACACGTTAAGATATTGTGAATTTAAATTACCTGGATTAAAATGTCAGCTTTTATGCAACTTACTTCAAGATGATGGCATGAGTAAAACTTCCTCTGCAGATCACTATGTTTAGAAAAGTCATAGGAGATGATATTTGGGCTGGAAATTCTTTATACAATGTGTCAGCTGTATGTCTGAAGTCTTGTAAGTGGTGAACAGTCCCACTTATGAGGTTAATCTTGTTCTAAGCTTTTTCACTGCAGTATGTATGGATCCTGTAAAAAGAACTTTGCATTTGTAATGAGATATTTCAATTCCACAGGATGAAAAATTAATGAGGGAATATCAAGAACACATCAATAGGCTTCAAAGGCGTCTAAGCCAGGTGGAACAGAGGGCAGCTACAGCAACTCAAAAGGTACAGAACTAACAAACACCGTGTTACCTAAGTGCATTTTAATCTTCCCACTTAATATTGCAAAAATAACCGCTTTGTATTATTCCTGAAGGAGACATGATCATTTATGTGCATTCTTACTAATACAGTTTTAACAACAAGCTTGTGTCTTGGGTGCGTCATGACAGAACTGATGCATATTCTATTAAATGCCACCTTCTGACAGGATGCTTAAGTGACAGTATAATTTGTTTATGGAAACAAATTTGATTCAGATTAAGCTCGTGTGGTTCAAAATGTGTGAATGAAGGTGTATGATCATTTCCAACTTCAGAAATAGGAGCAAGTTAACAAAGAGGAATAAAACCTTCCACAAATAACCCAGTTCCTGCTTACATAAAACAGGCTTACCTACTGCAGCAGTCACAAACGATGGCTTCACATGCTAAAGAGCAAATGTTGCACTGATCCCTACACTTGTCTCTTGGGAGTCTGATATAAAGCAAAGCATGCCCTGAGTTGATGGCTACAGAACTGCCTTTATAAAAATTGGGAGGCAGCATAGCTGTTTTGTGGGAATTCGCTGCTTTTTTCAGCCAGATAAGTTCAATGGTCTAATTCACTGTGTGGCTGCACAAAGAGTGTAAGGAAACAGTGTGAAATAGTTGCAAGTTGACAAGTTCAGTGTTCATCAAATTGCAGCCTTGAGTACCTTCTTCTACATCATGTAAACTTCAGAATTATCTTGTCTGTTCACCTGCATTTCCATTAGTAGTCTCCAGTAGCTGTGGCCCCAAAGATTGTTGGAGGAGTACACCTCACTGCAGTCAGCATCAGCTACCTACAATAAGTGCAAGAGATCTTGCAATGTCAAAAATACTGAAAATTGTGCAGACCAACTAGAAAAGACTTGGTTTTTTCTAGACCAAGAGAAGAAAGGGGACGTTCTATGTATCTCACTGCCATAGTGAACATGCCTAGTCCATGTTTCAGTGATTCTGAAAACTTCAGACGAGACAAGTCTGTTAGGGCTGTTTATATGCCCACATCCTCTTTGTGGCATCACTTAATGAGCTGAATTGTTGCTGCCTTCTTTTTCCAGTTCTCTTACAACTCTGTTCCAGCTTTGAGCAATACTGGTCAGTATTTCTAGACATTAAGGATATTGGGAGGATAAGTCTTCCTCTCCTCAGAGAGAGCCTTTGGTCTTTAATTATCTAAACCTCATGCTACTATAATTCTGTATTTCATCTGCTGGACATTTGGTGGGTTTTTCCACATCCAGCATTCTTTTTCCATGCTATTCAAGCTATACTTGAAGCAAATCCCACAAGGGTGTTGTACACTGGGCTCATTTATATGCCAAGCAAACTTGTAACTCAGGTTAATCTCCTGTTAAGTAAAGGTGGTCTTCCTGTCTCCTGGTTTGTTGGTTTTTTTTACAGTGACTTAGGAAACTCATTTGCAAATTACAGCCTTTTAAGGGAAGGGAATCCCATGTGAGCTGCAGACAGAATATGCTTGGTAGATCCAAATTGTCTAGTTAGGACAAAAGGCAAATTTTCCCTAACAGCAGCAAGTATCTGCCAAGCTGTAATAACTTAAGCTGTGTTTACTGGCTGTAGATGTTCTCTGTCATGACAAGGTCAACTGGTGATGCTTTATTTTGAAAGAGTGATTTATTTTGTTTTACGTCCTGTTTGTTATATGAATCTGCTCAGGTGTGATACTCCTGAGATGCCATCTTCCCTTGAAGACCGGGGTCATGTCACCTTTTAAGGGAGTAAATCCCTGGCCTCATTACCAATATAGGAAGAGATCTTGCTGTTCCTGAAAACCTTGATAATTAACTATTCCTTAGCAGTCTCCTTCTGAAAGGTAACAAAGATTTGTAAGATGTTTAGCAGCCAAATTGTTTTCTGGATCTTGCTACCAGTCTTCAGAACTGCCTTGCCCTCTTCAGGCTTGGCAGAGGTTACTGCCACCTGCTGTCAGGCAAAGCTTCTCTGTAATGACTTAAAGACTTCTGTGTCAAGCTCCTTCCTCTTTCCCTGAACCCACCCCCTAAAAAAGACATACCAGCAGTGTTCCCACTAAAGGCTGGGAAAAGAGGTCTCCAGGAGTACAGCTAAAAGCATGTCCACTCTTTTGGATTTGAAGAAAGGAGGTGTTTGTTCTCTTTTAGCTCTCATAAGACTAAAACGGTCATGTGTGTTCTTCCTGAGATTCAGAATGGCAGATCCTCTCTGTATTCTGAACCTGTCAGTTGAGGACTACATTCTGACTTAATTGCATATTCTCATTACAGTATCCAGCTTACCTGTAAAATTAGATCCAGTGGAGGCTAGAGCTAGACTATTAGGGAGTCTAGAAATTACATATTTATTGTGGTTAGTTCAGTGACTACAAATCTTAGCTTATTATTAATAGTAATCCTAGCTTATTAGTAATAATAATCATTAACAATAGTAATTCAGTAAGAAACATTAAAAAATACAGGCTAATGTTTGCACAGGTTTAAACTTCGTGTATTCTATGTAGATGTATCGAAAGTGTACTTTTCCTAATCTTTGATCATCTTGAAGTCTTTGGGATCTCAAATAAAACAAAAGCAGTAGTCATCTATGAGTGCATCGTAAATTCTGCTGCTTTCCCCAAATGCCCGCTTACCTGCACTTGTTCCCTCTCCTTCATGACACCTTCCATACTGAAGATATATTGATACTTTGATCTTACAAAAACTTTTGTATGAAACTGTTTGTTTGTAATTACAGCTCAGCCTCATAACAACACAGAAGAAAAAAGCTGCTTTCCTGAAGAAGGGGAAAGATATGTAAACATCTGCATTGTTTCTTCACACCATGTTGGAAGTAAGAAGATTAATGGAGAAACTTCATATTGAAGCACTAAAGTCATCATAGAACAATTAGGGTTGGAAGAGAGCTTAAAAGCTATCTTGTTCCAACTCCTTGCCATGGGCAGGGTCACCTTCCACTAAATCAGGTTGCTCCAAGCCCCATCCAACCTGGCCTTGAACACTGCCAGGGATGGGGCAGCCACAGCTTCCCTGGGCAACCTGTGCCAGGACCTCACCACCCTCATAGTGAAGATTTTTTTTTCATAATATCTAATCTACATCTACCCTCTTTTCAGTTTAAATTCATTCCCCAGCCTGTCTCTGCTCCATGGGAAAGCTTGAGACATCTTCTGCAACCTGAGATCTGCACTGCAGCTGCTCTGATTGAAGGCATCAGCTACCACCAGCACAGACAGAAGAGACCCTCCGTGGGAGCTGTGACCTTTGCTTCCCCACAAGTGCCCACCATTCTGCCCTGAGGATGATGTAGGACATGTGCCCCGACTTGGGCAGGAGGCCTGTGTAATGTCTCTCCTTCAAAGAGGCACCCAAATACATAGCAAGGCTTGTAAAACTTAGATTTTAAGTTCTAATGTTTAATCTAAATGATTAGATCTAAATCTAAACCATTCTTAATGTTTTCTCTAAATGTTTAAATAAACATTTCCTAGTTTATTTAGGTAAAAAAGGGGTGGATCAAGATACTCTATTCTCTAGGCATACTAAAGATTGGAAGAAGACCACAAAATGTCATTTAAAGGAGTTAAATGTAGCTGCAAAATGCCTCCCTTACCTTCCAGTTTTAAGATTTTGGTTCAGTTTGGGTTTATGCCTCTTTGAAAAAGTTTGTAAATAAAATGCTGTTCAGACCATATCTTTCTTCAGTTGTGCTTTTTCTTTCTAATTACTATTTTACAGTTGTTCCTTGTTTGTCTGTCTGGGAACCTGAGTGCTCTGTTACTTCAATTAGCACAAAGCTGGTGAAGTCATCCAGCGTCTATGCATTCTGAAACGGTGTGTTTAAATTCTAGAAATGCCAGTATGTGGCAATTCTCTTGTGCACATTTTCCTTTGATAGTTGAGAAACTTCATAAATAACATTCTAAAATGAGAGCTGAACTGTTTTCTCTTTCAGCATATATTATAAACATTTGATAGGTGCTAACTGATTTTGAAGTAACGTAGTTTCTTGTTCTTTCCTCTTAAATGTGAAGAGTGTAATTCTGGTTTGTAACTTCTAATTCAGTTGGTGGATAATGCTTACCGAGTGCTTCAGGAAAGCTGGGTTTTTTTGACTAATAAACCCATACATCTGTCACAGTGGATCTTCACCGTTCACATTTTAGAGGACAAACCCAGACTGTTCATCACATGGAGATAAGAGTTGGTGCCACCTCCTGAAAACCTGCTGTTCCAGTACAGCCTGGAAAATGGATGCAACCTCAAGAAGAATTTCTACTTTCCGCAGAGAAAGTTACCTTGTCCTGCAGTTGTACACACTTCTTTCCTAGTGCTTTCTCAGTTTGGTACCTGTACCTGTATCAACTGCAATCTGTAATTCTGCTTAAAGACTTCCAAGAATTTTCAAAGCAACACGGACGCAGTCTGGAAACTCCAAATGTCTGTTGCGGTGGGACTGTCATCACTCAACCGTCTGTGTGATACAGAGGGAGGTAAGTACCAACCACCTTTTTTCCATTTGCATAATGCACATCTGAAATGATGGTAGCCCACCTGTAAGGTTTTGTGTGAATTGTTCATCCCATCACACCTTCAATAGAGGCTCTCGCTGGGAAGTGAAACCCAGCTCAAAATGGCAGGTGAGTTTCTGAGCAACATTATTTGTGTGTTTGTTCCGTGAAGCACAGAAGGAATCTGATTCCCTTTTAGTTACGGGTGTATTCATTTCAGCTTGTGGTCTAGCTCTTGTGTAATGGTTACTTGCCAAACTACAAACTGCAGTGATGACACAAGCACTTAATAGTCAAGGGGCAGCAGAGGAATTACGGCAGAGGACACAAGAAAGAAAAAGATTGCCCTCCCCTCTGCCTAACCCCTCTAAGAAGCTAAAAACTGACCAAATACTTCTGTCCAAACTACAAAAGGGACTGGCCAAGTAATGCTGGTTATCCAGCCACCACCACCTCTCATTTCTGTTTAGCATCTAAAGGAGGCTGCTGGCATGTGGCTCACAAGCTGGGTTTGGAAAGGCACCTGCTGAGGCAATTAAAATTTGAGGTTTGCTTATTAGGGAAGTCCTGCTCTCCCTTATGATATTAGGTTGTTTCAGGGAATTGTGCGGTATGTGTCTTGGTTCTTTTACATTTGTTTCTATCTATCTATTTCTTGTCAGTCAGGAAAGTTTATTTCCCCTACCTTCCTTTCCCACCCAACACCAGTTTCTAAGCATTTTAAAGATTCTCTAGTGTGATATTAATGTTTCCTTTGAGTAAAATTTTGTTCTTGACTATGTTTAAGAAAATTTTCTAGGGAAATAGTTGAATAGGTGAGATGCTAAACTGACAGGTGAGATAAATTGAAGGTTAATACAAGTTTCATTTTGGGTCTTCCCAAATGCCTTGTACCTTTCTGCATCAAGCCAGAGCCTGTCCTCAGCCCTGACCCAGCCCTACTTGTGTCACCCAGCAGCACAGTGCCTTTCAGAAAGGCTGCTGTCAGCAGTATCTATACAGCAGCTGCAAGAACCTCTTTCAGACTCTTATCCACACCTTGATAAGCTTGTACTAGTAAGCCCTCGCAGAGTCATTCTTTAGCCCTCATTCTGTGAAATGTGTTGAGGGGTGCCACTCACCTTGCCTGCAATGGAAGTGCACGTGATACAAGTACAGATCTGAGAAAAATTACTTGCCCACAGCTGTTTTTCAGGATGCATTGCTAGACATACACCTTTGCAGTCTTCCCCTTTACTTGCTCTGCTGCAAGTCTGTTCCATGCTTGAGTTTAGAGGAAGCCCTGCATGCTTTGTCTCCTCAAGATCCTGCTGCAGCAGCAAACATTCTGTTGGTGTTGCTTGACTAGAGGCAGTTCGTAGACTGAACGTACATTCAGCATACTAATCCTGAAGAGCTCCAGGTCAGAAACTTCAGGTTCCTCTTCAGTGGGATACGTATGAAGATGATGGATGTTGGAAGGACATCAGACATCAACAACTGAACTATTTGAGTTAAGCAACATCTCTTTGAGGATCTCAAGGAAAAATCAGACAAGTTTCTGTTGATGGAACAAGCACAGCTGATAGTAACAAAACTCCTTACTCTTCCTAAAAAACAAAACAAAACAAACCCACCACCTTTCTTTGCATTTCAATAGTTGTAATTAATAATCAAATTAAATGCTGGCTTTAACCATGAAAGTTTTTTCACATCATTGCAGTGACGTGTTTATGTAAAAACCCAAACACAACTACTGTGAATTCTAAAACACTGGGCAAGGATACTGCAAAAATGTACAGCATTTATTCACATACAGACAAAAAGGCACAAGTCTACTGAATAGTCTAACAAAAAATAACAGCTGTCTTCAACTAGGTCTTTATAAATACTTCAAAAAAGGGAGAAAATAAATACAGATTGGGCCATGTAATATAAAATAGTCATCTCTACATATACTTTTTATTTCTATCTGTTTCTCTTCATGCACCTTTCTTACTTAATTTCAGCTGAATGGACACCAAAGCTAGGCACATAGTGAAAAATTTTCTGTACAAGATTTTACAAATGTAATGACAAATCTTCTCAAATCTCTGAAATTAAGATTTACATACGACATGGATAACCCTTCATTTAGGTCTGTGTGAGTCTGCAGCCTAATAAATTGCATTCCAGGCAACTTTACAGACGTTCAACTAACCTACGGTTGGACAGAATACACCAATCATAGTCAAAGATCTGTTGGTCAGTCTGCACAAGGGAAGGAAATGCTTATAAAAACAGAAATGCATCAGATGGTTCTATCACAATAAAAGACAGGGCAGGTTTGTACTGTCACTGCTGTACTTCCCACACCTCCTCTGCTGAGAGCGAAGCATAAGGGACAAACCTAACCTACAGAGCTGAGCATCCTGCAGTCCTACAGGTTTTTGGTTTTGGTTCAATTTAACTTCAAAAGTTAGAAAGCTTATTAACCTAAACAACAGGGAGCAGAACAGGTAAGGCATTAATTCTGCACAACCTTAGCGTTCATCATAGTGCAAATTAACAAGGTAACTCCTTCAATCTGGTGCGAGGTTAAATGTTTACTTACACATCAAAATTTAGATGTTTACTTAAGCATCAAAATTTAGACTCCTATGGCTTAACAAACTATTCCCTATATGGTTACAAGCTTCGTTATTACAGAAAAGCACAGTGCCTGTTTGAAAACCTTGCTGCATGTTGAGCAGAACCTACCTGCATTCATCTGTTGTCTGTCTGGTGACGGTCGATCAAGTAAGTACCTTCAACACATCCCAAGAATAACTCCGTAACTTCAGATTCTCCAGTGCCCTGCCTTTCACCTCTGGAAGTGCTAACATTAATCTAACTTCTTGGGACCAGCAATCTCTTTTAAAAGTACACTTTCTTATGCACAATCCCCCTCCCTCTATAGCGTTAGACTGTGGAGTTGTAGAACTATTGATAGGGATATGTTCATTTGAAATACTTCAGTAAGTGATAACTTGCATAGCAAGACAGGGTGTTAATAAGCCTTGTTTGATTGATTGAATCCTCTGGAAGACTCAGTCATGGCAGAGTTCTGCTGGGCTTTAAATGTCCCCTACTCAAGGGGCAAGAGTCTAACACTAAAAAGTGAGGGGATATAAGAGTAGACTAGGAGTAGGAAGTGGGGGATAGGAAAGGAGGGGTTTCTTTATGCCTGGCTTTGTGTAACACATTGCTGCTTCAGCTTTTTCACCAGTACGTACCTGATTTACAGGTATGCAGAATTCCAAAACTTGGAGGCTCCTAACACTCTACTGTTTGATGTGCACTCTACTTGACCCAACAGTACCCTAATGATCTGTTCATATTATTGCTCCTAGCTTACTAGTTATTGCCATTTGCAATTACTAAAAAAGTATACAACCAGAATACAAGATCCCTCTTCCATGAAATCTAGTCCAGAACAGAATGAAATAGTTTTTCTCCATTGGACTGTAAAGAACTAATCACAATTTATTGCCTTTTCATTTTATTCTATTTAAAAATATATATTCACGTCCATTTTAAAGCAACCCTTTAGTGTCCTAAGCCTGGCTTTCCCAGTACGTACCATTAGTGCATTTGCAGTGGGCTTTGGGAAATCCTACCAACTAGTGCCTTTGCAATTTCTCTCTGGAGTTGTCACCACACGTCACCATACTCAGAGGCAGGTGACTGACTAAACGGTGGTGGGTTATTTCATGGGGTGCTGTAACCCACAAGCTTCCCCCCCCTTCTCTTCTCAGAACGGAGCCATTTTGAGAGTGTCCTCGTGCTCAGCCTGAGTCTTTTCCACCTGCTGCAGTGTAATACAGCTACAGCCCTGACCAGCCCCTTCCTCCTCCAGCATAACATCATGGTTAAATCTGGTCACCTGATAGGTATATGTACATGTAAACTCTGGAGCTTACAGACAGGTTTGAGCTGCCACCTCTACTGAAACTGAATGCAACAGGAAACATCTGCAAAGAGAGGAGGAAGACTACCACCGTCCAAGGTAAGTGACCATTTGTAATGAGATATTTAGCAGTGCAGTATGGTTAAACAACCATCCTCCATTCAGTACACGCTAGTTATAAATTAAGAGCTTGTGCTTTTCCAGAAGGCAGGGGAAGGGAGTAAAATTTTATCAGTGCATTTTAGCTAAAAGGGATGAATGCAGCCTACTGCCCCTACCCACCCTAGCCCCTTTTAAAAGGTTTCTGTGACTTATTTTAGTGTTCATCACAAATCCCATCTTAGTAGTGACATCATTCCTCTGCTTACTCAGGATAGTTGCAAATAAAGGAGATTCAAACTTCTCACAAAATGAGAGACGGAAAAAACAGCTTTAAGTGCATGTAAACATGTTTATAGAGCTCAGGAATAATAGGTTATCATCAGTCGATAGCTGGGTCAAAGAACTCTCCTCTTTCAAACCAATAAATAATGTGGAGTTGGCTTGTAGGTAGTGACTGTGTCCCTGTGTCCAGTCAGGATGCCAGGATGCTTCTCCTGATAATGTCCGTCCTTCTGCTGATAGTGTTGTTTGGACCGAGCCTCTGCTGCCGGCACTTCTTTTCAGCCACTTCAGTCTCCGAGTCACTCATTTCGGCATCAGGGATATACCCATCATTCTCGCTGTCAGGCTTGAGCTTGCTTTTTGCCCTGTCCTTTGGGGAAACTCTGCCCAAGTAGGGGTAGCTGGAGTTCTGGCAGCAGGTCTCCTCTGGGCTCTCAGCCTGCTGTTGCCTTTCCCCCTTCTTTGGAATTCGGAATCCGCCCCAGTTTTTCACTGAGCTCGTGGGTGTCGTAGGCACTTGAACTGCTGCTGTCTGAATAGAGTTTACTCTCACAAGACCCTCGTTGCATTTAGGCACTATATCCCTCCGCGTGCCAGGTGCTGACCTACCACTGGAGTGGTTCACAGCCCTTTTATTTTCCGATTGCCTCTGAGAGAGTTCTGTAGGTCTCAGTGGTTTGTGGTTGTGTTTAGAAGTCTTTTCTTTTAGTTCTGCCTTGGTCACCTCGCACTGTGGACGATTGTCTCTGCTTTTCCTGTGGTCTGGTATAACTATGCCATTTTTCTGCTGTGCTGATGCAATCCGTGTTTCTGCAAAGGTCTTGTCAAAATGTAAAAAGCTCCCTGGAGCTGCACTGCCCTCCTTTTGGCTGGGCTGCCTCAGAATGGCTTTGCTGTCATTCCCCGAGCTCTCCCTTATTCTGTCCCTCTTGTGTGATTTTTTCAAGGGATGAGTTAGGGATGTGCCCATCTGTTTCCTGAAGAATGCAGAATGCCATTTCAGATCCTCTATCTTAGGGGCACTGGGGCCCAAAGATGGACTGTTGAACAGCAATGTGTTATCCATGGAGGACAATGAGGAAGGCACACCTACATGTAAACAAAGTAAGTTAAAGTCAAGGAATTCCACATCTGGGTAAATACCACTTTTGAATATACCCATTTTACCCAGAACCCGGTGTGTTCTTTGACAATCAATGGGTATTTGGCTACAGTTATGTGGCTATGTCTTGGCTTCACAACATAGTGCCAGTGTAGTTTGCTTTCCTGTAGCTGTGCTGCATACAATTACACTTCTAGCAAATATAAATCCTAGCACTACTGTAGCCACTAAGACAGACTCCAGGGCAGGGAAGCAACCAGCAAGTGAATCTGATTGATTCTGCCTATAAATGTGATGTATTATTACTGAATATTTTAATGATAATCTAGTTAATGCAGTTACCTTTGAGGATATTAATCTTTCTGAGAAAAGGCAATGAGAAAAAAACTACACCTTGTTTTAAAACCAGAGCGCTACCTTTTCAAAACTGATTTCTTTTAACAGCCATCTGTGACGCAAAGAAGCACATGCTAAACACTAATGTAGTGGCACTAATAAACCACAGACTTAGAAGGTACCATATGGTACCTAAGTCATGTCTTCCTGTCACAGAGTCATTGAAGAATCACACCAGACAGAAGCTGAAGCCATAAGCCACTCAGTGCCCCTTGGACAAGAGCATAGACTTACCAGTTCCTATAGCAATGAGCCCATTATTAGAGCTCCACAAACCCACATCTCTCCCAGTCCACTGAAGCATGCTGGACTACACAAGATCTTAATAAGAATAAATGTGGTCCTGATTGTCCTTCAAAATTAGCTACTAGCCTGTAGCCAAACCCTTCAATGCTTGTATCTGTGGTCTTAGGTGAAAAAGACAACGTTGAAGCATACCTGAAGCTCTTTCTTGTTCCAGCTGCTTTGCGTAGATATTAAATATCTGTTCTTGAACTTTACAAACAGATCTCTTGATTTTTTCCCTTCGGGTCACCATGTAGGTGAGATTACGCACCTAGAAGACATCAAGTTGTCAGTTTTACAGGAATTGTGTTTCTACAATGTTGTCAATCTGCTCTTCGACTTAATTCAGTTTAAGCACTATATACCATTTAACAAGTTAGTAACTTATCTGTGTTTTAACCTTCTTGAACATATTTCTTACAGAAGAGTCTTAAATACCATTTAATTGAAAGATTATTCTCCGAGAGCTCATTAGTTCCTTCTCTCCCAGTGGAAGAAATTGCTGAGAGGTCCATGTGGGTGTTCCCAGGGCTTCTCGCTCAGCCTGGTGCAGCCACAAGCAGTGTGGTGCCCTGCGCATTACAGCCCTGTAGGCTGGTCTCACAGTCACTGAGGAGGACACTGAATATGTGTGACCTTGTGTGCTGAGGTCCTGCCCCGTTTAACCGTTCCAGTCCCATGAGAGCCAGTATGTTTAACTAACTGTCATTACTCTGTGGATCTCAATTAGCAGGGATTTGTCTGGCTGGTCCCCTTTCTGAGACAGTCCCTGGCCTTCTGTTCTTTGCCTTGTTTGATCCCAGCTGCACACCAAATACATCATGTCCATTGAAGTACCTCTTCCATGAACAGGATGACATGATTTCAGACTGTTTCTAGATAGATGACACTGTCACTAATGTCACTCATAAAGTTGGGTAACTTGATTATCTTGAAGAGGAGAAAAAAAACTTAGGCTTTTTTTTTTTTTGTATATCCAAGATAACTTCAATTAAAATCAGTAGGAACAACGGCGTAGTAAAATATTACTGGAATGATGTATCCTGTTTTGACACGGCACTTAAAAATGGGAAGAACCATTTAAGATCCAGAGAACACAGTGACAATCTCAACTTGTTTAGCTGATCAAAGAGAACATGGAAAGAAACCGTGAGCATGCAGCAGAAACAACAGATGCCATCTCACCAAACTAGAGAAGAGTCATGGGCCATTTCTAGTTGGATGGGCCATTTCTAGTTGAAACTAGAGAAAAAACTTCCAAGTAAAATTGCAATGATTCCTTAGAAGAGCAGTTAACCACTGGGATGCTTTACAAAGAATGCAGTAGATGCATGAACACCCACTGTCCTGATTTAAAGGCTAGGTATTATTCCGGAAGAAAGGCTCCAGTTCACTCACAGGTTACTGTGGCTGAGTTATGAGCCCCTGAGCCAGGTCCTGCACGAGGCCTACATGAGCCACATACTGTATGGACATGAAAAGCTGGAATTATTTTAGTACTCTGTCTCTAAACTTAAACTGATCTGATCTTAAACTCTACTAGTTAACCCAAATAACCTCAAGAGGAAGGAATTCAGGTCATTACAAGATCAGATGTACTTAGAACACCAAATTGCTCTTTAAACATTCAAAACTGGAGTGCAGTATCACATGCCTCCCAAACCTACTACACACACAGTCCAGTGTCTGTATGTGTTCAATGCTATGCTCAAAGAAAACACAGATCTGCACAAATCAAAGTAAGTTTCATAATCTTTTCCTCCTTGTGCACAAGATGAAAGGAGCAGAGAAAGCCCTCAAAGGCTAGAAAAGCTCCAGGTACATGGAAATACAACAATCCAGTGCTTAGAGGGAGACTGGATACTACTACCGAGACCTGCTGGCCTCTGAACTAACGCTCTGTTTGGAATGGGTAACTGGTGCACTCTGTAGAAATTTAGTGTTCATGGTCTTATCTGACAATACCACTTTGCATGAGGATGCAGCATGAAGTACCTGCATGCAAGAGCAGTAACTGAAAGCGTAGTTTAGAAACCTGGCTAATTAAGGGCAATGCCGCTTAAGCATGTGCAGGCAGTGCTATGCCTTACCCGCTCTAGATCCTGCCGGAGGTGTGTAAAGAGCTGCAGTCTTCTGAACAGAACATCCTGTTCTCGTTTGGCCAGATTGTCCTCTTCGTCCTTCTTTGGAGTAATCAAAGGCTTGTTGAAGTTGGCTTTTCTCTTCAGCTTCCAGTACTGGTAAAGGAATTCTACCAACTCCTCTGGCAGACGCAGCACTTCAGCTACTTCCACAGACTCAACAAAGGTATAGAACTCATCCTCCAGCTGCTGGAGTTTCTGTTTGCGGAGGCTGACTCTGTGGGCCTCCTCCTGGTTCTGAGCCATGCTGTGGAAAGGGTCCATGTGGGCGGGAAGAGAGCTGTCCTGAATCCCATTCCCATTCTCCCGACCTGGGCTTTCACTGAAAGTCTCCTCATCCACTTTCTTGGTGGAACTGTGCGTGGGACAGTATGACTTAAACTTCACCTCATCATTCTCTGCCAGGATGGTCTTCATCTCCAAGCCATGGTTGAATGCACAGGTAACATGAAAGGCTGTTCTGCAGTTCTTCACTGAACACTGCACACATGAAATTAAAATTAATCAAATACAAATTTAAGAAGCCACACTGCCTAAAACTATTGATGCAGCCAGGACTGCTTTGGAAGAACAACCCTGTAACCGTGCTCTGCCTCTAAGCTGCATGTAGTTTCTTGCTCTCTTTTAATTAGGTTTACGATTTTGTGCTTTCAGGCCAGGTAAGGACGAAGTGGCCCGGTGGGACAGAAGTGGTTAACCACTCCCTCGCCCTATTCAATAACCAGCAAATCCACGAGATGAGCGTTCTCACCAGCACTGGGCCATGTGTGTAAGGCAGCGTTACACAAAGGAAATCATTCCACTTTGGCTGTGCCAGCAAGAGAGAGGAAAAACCACCTTGGGAGCTCCAGGCCAGTCTGATACTTTTAATTAAAAGTCTTTCCTAGCACCGGGACCTGCACTGCCCAAAAGGCCTCAACCATGGGCAATTTTCTTCCCATTATCCCAATTTTATAATGTCAAATATTAAACTTCTGTCAATCGCTACTTCACTGACTGCAGCCTTCGCTTCACCTGGGACATGAGGAGAACAGGAAATACCATTTTCTGTCCTTTTTCTTCCCTCCCTGTGAGCCCAGCCATCATGGTGTGATAGGCACTAGTTCAGCTGATTTAGCACTTCATTTATATGTAACTTCCTCTTGCAAACTGCTGTCATAGCTATCACCAGCCACAAACTGAAAGGTTTAAATATATATGTGTATGTATATACCCACAGGCATACATATGCAGTTGTATCAACTCACACCTCAGCCTCCAGTGAAGAGAATTTAGAATGGAAACGAACGGTGGTGCTATTAACTAGGAGGAAACAAAACTATGCTTAACCCAAGTCATCTAACCTTAAAGAGAAATAAATGCACTACATGAGGATGTTTATACAGTGTTTTGTAAAGAAGCCAAATATCTTTCTCTGCTGGATTTTCCTGCTCAGGTTCACTCGGCAACCAGATGGTATATAAAGGCACCGCAGAATTTAAACTGCAGAAGTTTCAAATGAACATTCTTTAAAAAAATCAACATATAAAAGGCATTAAAAAATACCAACCCATCTTTTGCCCTTTCCTGTTACCAACAAGCAGAGCAAAAGCAGCCCTGCTGGAACACCACATGCTCCAGGTGAGTACTCCAGCCATGGTTTCCAAGCTGCTCCCATTCAGAATAATTAGCTTAGTGTGGCTGATGTTTTACTGAGAGAACAGGGGAAGCCTGTCTCATGAGAAGGAAATCTGCTGAATCTGGGAGAATACACAGTCTCAGTTTTCCCAGCTTGTTGCGGCTGCTCCATGCCCAGCCCCACACACACTCCAGCCGCGAGCTTTTCTGTTTGCTGTGCCTATCTCCCAACGTCTCTGCAGAATCCCATCTCCCCCAGTTTCTCCAGTTAATGCTACTTCCTCTCCACTGCAGTCACTCTATATAATATTCTTCTCTGCTGTATAAAATTTCACAACACAAATCTATGTATTTCTCACTGCTAGCTTTAACGATACCAAAGATTTACACAATTGCTGTAAGATGTTAGGCACAACTGCCGTTTTTTTGTCTCTTTCCCCATAATTTCAAATTCAGAGCTGTCTGAAGTGGTGGCTGTCATGTCTGCATGTCCTCTTGTGTCACCACTACAAAGGGAGAAGAAATATGGAAGGACACCCACCTCTGCACCACACCGACGTATGTAAACACTCAAGCATTCAACTTAAATTACCATGAGTTACCCCACAGAATGGACAAAACAGCTTCCACCAAGTAAGAGCGGCCAAGAGGAAGGGGCAGCTCTGCAAGGAGGTATTACGATCGCAAATTTATATGCTGTGGACAGATTTATTTACTTAACATTTACTATTTTATACATTCCTTAAATGGGAACGTACTGCTAGGTTGCACTGAAACTACTGCTGCAGTGCTGGTTTACAGCTTTTGCTGGCAACCTCATCAAATAGAGCAGAAGGGAAAAAGGAAATGGGTAAAACCTAATTTTAAAGCAGAGCAGGACTTTTGTGTCTTAATGCTGGTCTGACCACCCTAGACCCTGCAACGTAAGGCCAGCCACAACACAATGGACAGAGCTCTACTCCTTCAGAGTGTGTCACCAGTCTTCATGCTCTCCCATCATTTGGTAGTGAGTAAGCCAGGTCAAAGTTTGTCTTATGTTTCAAGAAACCTAGTATCTCCTCTTTCAAAACCCTGGGGCTTGGCAACATGTTTTCACAATCTAATTTTTAAATGATTCTTAAAATGTTCTTAAAATGATTATTTAACATTTCTGAGTGATCTTCCACTGCAGAGGATATGCAAGTGCTCTACAGGCAACAACGGAATGTAAATATGCACATGCACTGACACTACCTTGTCTGAAATACCCTGGTGCAGATCATTTAACAGCCACAGTTCACAGGCTATGCTGAGAAAGGCTGAATGCAAATGCAACTAAAACTGCAGAGAGCATTTCGGAAGAATGCAATGAAACAAACTGGCACTGGCACAAGAATGGGAGCTGTTGGTGTGAAACCAACAGCTTTACATACAACTCCCACTAAAATACCCAACTTGTCTTATAAGTCACTAAATAGGGACTAGCAGATAGATGACTTGGCTATTATTCAAATCTGACTAGACAGTAAAAACATGTTAACATTAACAGCACTCTATACAGTTAAGTCCATAGTAGCAAACAGGAAATCAAAGAAAGTTTACGGCAGATACAAGTTTTGTGTATCTACTAAAAACTGACACAACAAAACACACATATACCTGTGCAATTAAATTACCTGTATAGAAGCTCCAACTTTTTCATTGCAAAGGCTGCACACCAGTGCCCATCTGCTGCTGGGAATGTGAGAAACCTTTGTAATGGGCTCCATTTTTTCCGGGCTTCCAATGCTCACCTTAAAGAAAAAAAGGTTAAAAACCACAGAGCGACCATTACACTGTTAACTGGAAAGGGATTTATCAATGAAATCTAATGCCTTGTATGCATGTGCAAAACGAGCATGTTCCAAGCTCCTCAATTTGTAAGGAAATAAACAAATTACACTTCCTTTTTAAAAACATCAATTCCTCACTGCATGAACAAAACAGTTTCAAGGTGAAGCCCACCATTCTGAAATTATCATGCAGGATGAAAACCCACAGGAGCTCTCACTGCCACATCTAAACCTTCCTGATCCACCTTTAATATTCCCTTTACAAAATAAACCAGTACTTTGTGTCCTTGTTAAAGGAGATTTGCCAGCAACAAAGGCCTCATTTTTTGAGGCCTAATTTTGGTTGACAAAGGTAATGTAGTTTCTTTATAGATGATGCATCATCCTGCCAAACTGTACACCTTACTGAAAATCCTTTATACTATATGTATGTTAAGCTCGCTGTAGCAACACACAGGAAGCTGAGCTATGTTTTTATAACATATCTCTCCTGGAACCCCAGCAGCCCAGCACTCCCATAGGATCAGAACCTACCTCTGGAATCCATAGAGCACAGCTAACATGGACCCACTTGGTGCCACTCCGAGTTGGCTTCATGGCTCCACCCTTCTTAGGACATAGCAAACACTTAGGCTCAACGCCAAGTGCACAGGTCCTGCACAACCAGCTGCCTTCTGGGACCTTCAGGATCCCGTAGCATGCCTGTGGGGAAAGAAAACATGGGAACAATGTGAATTTCTGTTACTTTTTAGCTGCTTACATGCAGCCTCTCCCAGCTTTTGAACAGTTCTTTATGGATTGCTAACACTACAGATGCTTCATCTTGTGGAGGATCTCAGGATGCTTTCAAACACTTAGCCAACGCCGTTACCCATTCATTCCCCAGAAAGATGAGATCTCACTACCAGCTGTTAGGCAAAAAACACTGCCCACGTCATCTGGGAAAAAAGAAAAAAATGTGTTTGCCAGCCCAAACAGCAAGGGGACTCCCGACAGACAGCCCTGCCAGAAGCCAGCTCCCATGAATTTCAGTATCACCAAGACTCACGTAACAGGGATTGGGCTACAGCTAATTCAAAAGGCTAGAATCACCAATTGAGGAGCTCGGCTGTGCAGTACTCAATGTAACTCAGGAGCATCAGGTTTTACTTCGTATTCAGAGGAGAAAATACAGAACGGCAACGAATTAATATCATTTTTTTCAGAAGCTGCACCTTTATGGAGGCCTGTGTCCATGCTACTGTCAGTTTTAATCCTCTTAAGTTTCAGATTTGATGTGATCAGAGTCTAAGGAAAGAGAACCACTACAAGTCTAAAAACGTCCACCTCACTCTGCGTATCCCACAAGAAAGCCATATGTACCTCACAGCTCTCACAGGCGTACTTCTTTATCATTAGTACAACTGCATTTAAGTAACGCATACACGAAAAGGCCATTCTTGCTCACAAGACCAGGGTTTTCAAAACAATGAATGGCAAAGAAAACTTCTTAGAGCCAGGAAGGAAGGATAGACTGATAGAAAAGCACCTGCCACAATAAGAAGCATCCAGGGAAACAGATATGCTAAAATTGAAGATTTTTTAAATGGCACAAAAAGGTGGCACATAATAGTGCTTCACTAGCTCAGCTCTGTAAGTTCTCCATTAAATTAAAATTACTATAATAAATCCTCCCTATGTGCCCACTGATTGCCTGAAAACCCTTTTTTCCCTCCCTGCTGAGCCTCAGTTACTGATACTGAAGTGTGGAGAGAGGATATGAATACAGGACAAGTGACCAGGTGAGAATGTGTAACAAGTCACGTCTGTTCTGGGAAGGCAACTCCTCGCCTTGTAACTCCTCCACACATAAACAATACTACTTTTAACCTTCTTAGCATGATACTTCTGGAATCACATGTAACAATTCTAGTCAATTACATAATTTCTGAATTCATCCCACCACTTGATGATGAACTCTGTGCAACTGAACAGAACAATGTCACTGGAAAAAATCCAATCTGTTATCCTTAATGGTTTGGAAAAGTTTCTGTCACCATCCCTACACACTCTGCAGTGCCCTGGCCACCATACCTGGTGCACACAAATATTGCATTTGTCACAAAACACCATTTCGTTGCCATCTTCTCCATCTGGAGACTGACAGACGTCACAGACAACATCTTCATCATATTCAATCCCAAGTCCTTCTTCCGTCTCAATGGCATGGTTCATGTTATCATAGCATCGTAGTTCAAACTCCTCTAGGATCCTTTCCATCATGTACTCATCCAGCTCAGGCATCCCTGGGGAGCAGGGGAAAGAGTGGTAAGACACAGCTCCAGCTTCTTTTTTAACAGCCGAGTAGATACAGCCGACCCCTGTGCAGGCACATTTCATTCCCAGACAACCTCAGCCTATTCCAGCACAAACCAGAGAAACTGGAAAATAAAGTCAAAGTTACCTTATAACTGTATTAACCTAACAGAAGTGCAATATCCAAACCAATTTTTCAAAATCCTGGGGAAAATTTCCATAAACTGATTTTGGCTTTCTGGTCTTGTTCTCCTTTTTCCTTCTGGTGCAGCCCCGTCTATGGCTTTGGCTTCAATTTTGCAACCCAGATGTTGTCTCTTTGGTGAAGGATTTGAGAGTCATTTGAACCAAAAGCGATGAGGGCAGAGGGAGGAAATCATTGACAAAGTCTGCAGCAATACTTATGGCAAACTTACAGTTTCTAACAACAACTGTTGGTTTTTTCATAACTTCCAACTCAAGAGGGTGCAACCTCAACTGACAATAAATTGGTTTAACAAGTGAAAACACACTTGTAATAAATGCAACATCAAATCTGGGACAATAAATACATACACCATCTAATCTGGGACTTGGTCTTTTCAAACGACATCCATCAGAAAATTATTCATGACACCACAGCTGCAGGCTGACTGTATTATAGTATTCTATAATCTATCTTTGTTAATTATATTACCATTACAGACCTCAAAAATATCTATCATAGAAGCAGCAGGAAAGTTATCAAAAAAGAGCATGGTGCTTCCCCCTCTGTCTCATTTGGCATGACAATGAGCTGGCCGTAATACTTCCAGGTTGGTGCTGCAGTGACCTTCCCCACACAGTCATGTCACTCAAGCCCCGGTGAAACCAGGACAGCTATGCTAGTGCCAACAGTCATCTTCTTTTTGCCAAGTCAGTTTAGCACAAGAATTTCCATGTAGTTAAATCACTACAAAGAAGCACAGGCTTAGGATATCCCTCTTTTGGTCTAATACCTAATGTTTCCTGTGACATACAGAAGATGGCAACCTTACGATGTGTGTTTTAACAAGCAAATCCTCCTTTCAGCTTTCCCTGTGAATAATTGAGCCATAAATTCCACAAAATGAAGAATTAAAAACCTCTCTAGCTCCTGCAGGTCAAAGACAAACACTCTATGGAAGTACTTCCAGCTTCCCCTACTGGCAGGTAAATCCCTGCAGCAGGGATCAATGCCTCCAATACTCCCCACACGGAGCAGCTGGAAGGCAGCAAGAGGAAACAAGCGGAATGGTCACTTCAGGGCTTCACACACCTCCCCACTCATGGCCCAGTGTAACACTCCTCTGGTTCTGGCAAGACAGACGGACAGAGGGGATTATCTACACTGATACACTGATGGGCATCAACTGGAAATCATAAAAAGTATTTTCATTTTATTTTGAAGAAAGCCAAGGGGACTTGCTGGTGCTGTCTTCCTGAAGGTAACTTGGAAAAGTAACTTAAACTCTTGAATTATGAACTTGTTTGGCCTGTTTAAGCCCAACACTAAACCTAAGCAGGCCTGACCTGAGATCTGGAAAAAAGACTTGGGTAAGAGACCAGGTCATGGCTGGGTCATATGTGGGTTTAATTCAAGAGTTCTAAACGGTCAGTTTGTGGTTTACCAGGTCTTGTGCAATGCCACATGTGGGCTACAGCCAGGTAAAACCCATATGAGCATTCTGTAACCCAAAGCAGGGGACTGCCACAATGCTGACACATAACCCAACTTCACCGACGCTCCTGTTCTAGCCCTGCTTCCTTGCCCCTTGCAAAGCACAAGTCATCCTGCAGAAAAAGGAAGAGCTGTTCCCCCTGCAACACCTCTTCTTCCTGCTTCCTAACTGGAGCCCACAGGCACAGTAAGGTTTGGGAGGTTCCTCCAATAAATCACTACAGGAGTTCCTTAATGTCTCGTTCTCTGCGCAACTGAGATGGCATGAGGCCCTCCAGACCTCGCAAGACTCCTTGTCTACCTTCTTCGCACTCCACATGGTTAGCTAAAAAGATGATACAGGTATGTGACGCAGAGAAAAAGAAATAAGTAAACGGAAAGAACTAACTGGGAAAACAATGAAAGGTCTGTCTGATGTCCTCTTCAAGAAGCCGGATGGCAAAACGGGAACTCTGGGAGAATTCCCTTGTGAAACAGAAAGCAGCAGAGAAAAAAAAAATCCAACCATGCCGCCAGATTCTGAGCTGGTCTAAACAAATACTACTCAGCAGTTGCAAAAGCCTGTATCTTATGGCTTAATCACATCAGGTGTGGCTTCCCATGGCTACCCCATCTCTTCCTGCTGCTGCCCTCCCTCAAATTATTCTTAAACCTGCCAGCTTTAAAAATAAAGGACACAAGAACACCATCACTCATTGCTCACCCATTTCTCTGAATTCTTCATTGGCAAGCTGCAGCCATGCTACGTCCATATCATTGAGATCGTAGCGACACATGCTGTCTGCCAAGGTTCGAATGTCAACATAGCCCAGCTCCGGAGGCTCTGACCCCGACGAAACAATATACTTCCTGGGTCGTGTAAACGTGACGCCTTTCGTCTCAGACACAACCCTAAAACAGACAGACAAGAGGATGTCAGGTATGCTGGGATGCTGAGAGACTTGTTTCTAGAGAACTTAAACCACCTCATTTTAAGTGACTAACCATCATCAGCACTCATCTGACCACCTAAGCAATTACCGTGCTCACTGAGGGAAGAGACAACAGTATAGTGCACCTCCATAATGGACGGGTGATATTAGAAGATGTTAATCGGAGTTGTCTAGAAACCAAATTCACTACCAAAAATCTAAATAAAATGGAAAGATTATAGGACAGGGTTGTGCTTACTCTTACCTGAAATTCACACTTGTTTAAAGCTAAAGTGGGAACACTGTATTCATGTAGTGATAGCTGCCATACACACAGATGTAAACTCTCGTTTGCAGCCTTTTTTGAATCAATCTGTTGAACTACATTACCTGTTTGGAAATCTACAATACCAAGATCATGAAAATTCAAGGAAAAATAGTATTTCCTGCTGCATTTGAAGGGGTTTTGTGTGTGTGTGCACATGTGTAGCTAAGGAAATGCCATTCCTGTGGAATTCAGAAGACTTTTCCACACAGAATCAGTAACCTGGACTAGCTTTACCTCCACTTACCCAAGCATCCTGGGTCTGCATTTCCTCTTTCACATTCACTAATGCCATGCTGGACCAAGTGCACATATTAATCAGCCACTGATGAAACTACTTTCTCTTTGGCTGTGGAAGCTCCATCTGGCCAACAACCAATCATGAAAGTGTATTTTAGCTGCAAGCCAACGGCATTTTTGTTTGACCACAGGCATTGGTTCAGGAAACAGTAAAGTACCTACAACACATCACTTGTTCTAGGTCAGACTTCTGCAATGCCACAACCTTGCAAAGCCAGGAAATGGGGGCAAAACCACACAGTTCACAAAGGACTGTAGTCGTTCTACCAGCAGGCTTGCCTCCAAACAGCAGGGTAACTCCATCCTGCAGCACAGTTCCCTCACTAGAGGACACTGCACTTTCTCTTAGTTAACTGCACACACTGAAATTCAGTTTGGATCAAATCCACTTCACCACATAAGGCTGGTACCTCCAGGAGCAACAGGCCACGCTGCCAAGTGACTGCCCCCTGCAGCACCAGTGCAGATGATCTTTGGTGCGCTACTGCTACCAGCAAGGAGACAACACCACTCCCTGTACACACAGCTTTCTGCTGGGAATGGCCTAAGCTCCACAGCAAGCAGGACATCCTCCAACCTGTTTTGCACCCATTTGATGTCCAACATATTAACGCCTCCTCCTCCTATCAGAAGACCTTGATCTGCCACTACTTCATCTGCACACGTTATTCTCAGTAAATCCTCTACCTACCTCAGTCTTCTGCACAACCCTAAATCTTCCCCTCATCTATCTTATTTCAGACAACAATCTGACATACAGTGGCAACTGTGGGCAGGAGCCAAATGCTGAATTTGGGGCTTCTGAGGTGCAGAAAGGAACTGTGGAAGAATACAAATGTGAATGACCTTGCCTGCCTAACTGCACTGCCCAGACCGTTCCTGGTCATGCCGCACAGTATTAAAATACTACAGACTATCACAGCTCACAGCAAATTTACGTAAAAATGGGCACTGTTCTCTGAATCTTCTGTACTAGAACTTCCTTCCTGAGAAGCTCCATCCAGAAATCATAACCTCTGGGCTGCACCTTGCACATGCTGTCTAAATACCACTTTAGTGGCACAGGCAGTTTGGCTTCAAAACAAACCACTTTCATCTCTTTATTTCTGATCAAAAGAAGTAAAAAAATGCAACACTTGCTACATACCAACAAACCCATCCGACTGCATTATCCTCCTGACCATGCCTACACACAATCACCACATGGACTCCCTCCTTTCACCACCCCTCTGCACCTACACCTCCTGCTCTGACCAGCCAAAACCTTTAATGCACCATTACATACCTTGCTGGCATCAGCTGTCTGTACTGTATTTTGCCTGTGTTCTACATCAGCTACTGTTTGAGTATTGCTGGCTCAATTTACAGAACATTTGCCTCCCCTTCCCCAGTCAGGCACAGAACAGTTCCTGCGCTCCAGCACCACCACCACAGAGCTCTCTTGAGTATTTTGTGATGGAGCAAGCAAGACAATAATCAGGTATCACAGAGCCACTCTGAGCAGCAGGTGCTCACCAGCAGCAGCAGCACCATACAAGACTGCTCAGCAGCTAAAAACCAGTGATGCCTCCTGTACTGATACCTACAACTGTGGGTGCTGCCTTTCCCCATTTCCTTTAATATCTTAAATTTGGAGCAACATCTCTATTGGCCATTGGCAGAGAAAAACTCTCTCCTAAGTGAGTACCTGGATCTTATACAGCCACCAAACCACCTCCCTGAAAGATACAGGGTGGGGACCCCCTGGACAGTCTCCCTCTGCTAAAGTCCACAGGTCTCCCAGCCATCCTGCAGCCTTGGGAGATGCCTGAAGGAGAACGCAGTGAGAAGACAACAATGTGAGCACACATGTCCAGTGTGTGTGCATTTATATAGGGGCTGGTTGAGGTCAGTGTAGAGCAGGCTACAAGCATTGCAGGAAAACAGTATGCTCCCATGTTCTAAACTGCACGGCAGGGAAAAATCTCAAGCTCTTCTTGGACCTCCACCTCCAATCCTTTGGAAGAAGAAGGAAGGAGAGGGTCTACCTGAGGTGTCGGTGAAGTTCCTCACTGTACAGGCCTAGTGGGGCTGTGCAGCGGTCTGCAGGCTGCTGCACAGAACAGAAGAAGTGCTAAACATTCCTGCAGTCCCCCTGCTCCAAGGTTAAAGATGGCAGAAGCAGTGCAGCATTATCCATGATTTTTTGCTGTATATCAGAGATCAGGCTGTTCTGGCTCCACCAGCACTGGTGGGTCATTTGGTAACACCTTACGGGCCAGTCTGGACTTTAATCAAAGAGATCTAGTAGAATTAAATAGCAATAATCCTTGTTCTTCCCACTTTCTCCAACTCCAATCCCAACTAAGCATGAAATAGATGGCTGGGCTGCAGCACAATCCTGCCCTTACAACTGTTTAATTTGAAACGGAAAACAGTATCCAAGTATAACAAACAAGGTAAGGAAAATAAGGGTTTCTTGGATAAGAGCTAGAAAATCTCACATTAATATATTTAGTTACATGCATATCTAGAAGGTTCTTAAAACAGCTGAAATGTTGTACAACAAACCATTTCCCAAGGTAGTAAGTGAAACAACCAAAAAAATAACACACAAAACCAGAAACACAAAACCAGAATAAACACTGTGTTTTCTCTAGCCCTTAAGTCTGGCTGTCTGACTGCTCAATGAAAGGAACCTATGGCTTGGAACTAAACACAAGAAGCATTAGACAAGGGCTCTCCTGGAAATGCTGAGTGAGGTCAAGTGTGGACTTAAAAATAGAAGCTACCTGTAAGGTTCTGTCATCACACTCCATCCTAATGTAATGCCAAAAATTACTCTCTGACATTCACATTTTAACACACAGGCAGAGCAAGCCTGACTCTTGACCTCTGATCATTCAAAAAGCTGAGGCAGGTTGCTCTTCATCTCCGAGAACCACAACCTTTCTAGCTAGACACTGTGGAATACAGCTCAAGAAGCCAAGGCAATGTAGATATAGCTGCTAGTATAAATGTTTGCATATTCACTTACATTCCTTCAAACTATACCTGGCTACTGGTTCTGGGATGGTCCCTGGGCTAACTGGCACCTGAACTCCCTTTTCCCACTCCTGCCTCCAGGGGTCTGCCAGCACATAGTATTCATCAGGGTTCAGCTGGAAGGAGTCATGTAACTTCATGGCAGTGATCAGGTCCGTTCTGAACACCTGCAAAGAGAGTGACCAAGAGAGAAAAATAGAGACACTGACATTTGATATTTACACTCTATGATTCACAGCTTCAGGGTAACCATGGAGCACAGTGTGCAATAAGGTCACTGTATCACCAGTGAATAACCCAGCCCACTGCAGAACAGAAGTTTAGCTTCATTGCAGGGAAAGGGGCGGCTGAAGGTGCAAATACTGATAGAATGACTTACAGCTAACTCTATTGTTAAGTCCTGGCACTCCCCCTACACTGGAGGCATAATGCTAAAAGCTGACATCCACTTTCACCTCTGTCCTTCTGCAATACAAGCTGCAGGAGCTTTGAGAAAAGAGCAACACAAGAAAAACTCATTTTTCCTCCAAGGTTTCAGGGCTTTTTTTCTTAATTATTGGAGTTTTGACTAATCCAAAGCAATTCTAGAAATTCCCTGTGGTAGAAATCAAGGCGTGACTCTACCATGACCACCCACAAGAGGAAATTCTAAGGAGATGACTCTTTGTGCAAGTATTTAAAATAATAACTGAAAAGACCAAATAAAATAAGACCCAAACAGACTTGTGGGGGCAACTCCATTTATCAGCACAGGTGCTGTTGTTCCATCAGCTGCAGACACCTCCGCATCACAGCTGTGAGTTTACTTTGTCTTTGCAAAGGCGTCCACCTCTAAAATGATCAGGATGTTTGGAAGCCTTTGGGTTACCATCCATAAACAAGCAGTGACACTGTTTTAAACAGAATGAAATTAAAAGGGATTCATTCTTATAGCAGGCATGCTGTGGTACTGCTGTAGCAGCTTCAGCCCGGTCAGCCACTGCCTGTCAGCACTGCAGAACAGAAAGGGTGCTATCACAGCAGCAGAAGTACAAGCCTGCACTTGTTTATGCATCTTCCAGCTCTCCCCATCCAGCTCTCGCTGCAAGGCAAGGCTGCTGTGGAGTACAACTGCTGTCAGCACTCCTCACCTCCACAACCACCCATTTTTCACTGTTCAATGCCATATTTGAAGGAAAACAACCAACCAGCTGGCAGAAAATAAGCACCACCAGGGCAACAAGAAGACAGGTAATATCTTAAGCTCCCCTACAGACTTTGCGGCTCTGCATCCACTCAGCCCCACGCTGCACAGTTACAAAGGAGGAGACAGATGATCTGGGCAGGGCTGCTAAATTCTCTTACTGGGCTGCTAGTGGGGAAAAGAGACCTAATCTCCCAGTCCCAGAGCAATGGCTCTACCTCACCTCCAGCCAGCAGCTGCCTAGGGCTGAGGAAGAGCCCAACCTATGCAGAGCGCTGATGAGGCAGCCTCCCAGGGCAGCCATTTCTGTCATACAGTAGTCACACACCTGAAACCTCAGTAGATTCCCTATGATTTTCGGGAAGCACCTCAGGGAAACAGTGAAACTGATGGTTAATTACACTTCTGAGAATATTTCAAAGTGCGATCTGCCTCATCACACTGCACATCTTGGCACCTCTCCTCCCTCCCATCACACACATACTACCCCACTTCTGTCTGCCTGTTTCTGTTTCCATTTCCACTCTGGCTTTGACAAAAAATAGCACAAAATCATGACATTTTTCTTAACATTTGTCTTAACATGTTCAGAAAAACTGCCAATAATAAAGAATAACATTACCATATGAAGGAAAGGGAGAACGCAGGTAATGAAATATAATGAAATATATCAAACAAGCCAATTATGAGCCCTGTGAGGCTCCAATCAAGAAATAAAAAACAAGCCACAAAGTAAACTGGCTCACAAAACAAACAACCACAGCTGGTCAGGGGATTCTGCACTTCTAAGTGGTTTGATTTAAAGCAATCAGACGTCAAATGAAAAGAAGCCTAAAAATGTAAACTGGGTCACAAACCTTGCTCCATCCGAGAGCCAAATGAAACTCAGGCTCTCGGATCAATTTGTCACTAAACTCCCTCAGAAGCCAAGCTAATGCAGCACCTGGCAGCCAAGAAACTTCTTCCCAGGCCAGTGGCCCCGTGACACCATTCTTTCTGCTCTAATTTCTGATGCAATCAGACTGCCCGGAGCAAAGCAAAGCTTACTGAACTGAAGTGCTGGCTCTCAGAAGCACGGAACGCTTCAAAGCTGAAGGGTGAAACTCTGGCCACGCTGAAGTCAATGGAATTTTGCCACCAACTTCAATGAGAGCAGGATTTCACCCGGGGAGTTTAGTAAGTGTCACTTTCCTGCCAGCACACTTCTCATAAGAATAGTGCTGTGGTGAGCAGGGACAATGCAAACGGAGGGAGGGAGCGGGGGCAGGGAAACAGAGCTACAGGGATGTGTATAAGAAGCCCATCCAGGGGGAAAAGACAAGAAAGAACAGCACAAAACTGCAAAGATTCTGACAACAAATGCAGTAACAGGGAGAAAGCAGAAGCACACAAAAAAACAACAGCAAGATTTGTAATCATCTCAAATTATTTCTGGATGGCCTTTCCTGAGGTAGTTCTCAAACCTGCGCATAAGGGGCTACTTCTAAGGGAAGTACAGAAGGTAACTAAGGAAAGCACACCTGTCACCGGGGGTCTCCACATTCACCAAGAAAAAAGAAATTTAAATAACAGGTCTTTAATGGCCAACAATCAAAAAAGAAGACTGGAAACCACCAGTACTTGGTGTTGCTCACACTGAGCAACGAGAGCGATTCGTCATGTGAAAACTCTTCTCCGGGACTTGGGCATACTGTCATTGAGGAGAGTAATAAAGCAAGTTTTCACTCAACATAAATCACTTATGAATGCATCAGAAATACATGGATTGGGCAAGTACGTTAAATGAAGAAATTCCATCTCCCAACATTAATACTTTCCTTGCAGCCTCTACAAAGTCTGCCACATAGGATTTCCCTGAAGATAGGGAGATTCACCATGAATACTTTCAAAGAACTGGATCGCATTTATGCGTTACTAACAGCTGATCCATCCTCGAAAGTTCAAAGATTTACATCTCCCTTAACAGGATTTCCTCAAAGCACTACACAAGTCAGAACTGTCAAGAAGCAGACTTCTAGTTTGACAAGCAGTTTAACGAAGATCACATACCAAGACCCAACACCAACTATGCAATAAATGCACCTAATGTTGCCTTTCACTGTTCACAAATCAAACTACAAATAAACCCTGATGCCTAAAAGACTTTCTTCTAGAAAGCCTACACAGCCATGCTGAATGGGTGTCAGACTGTAACAAAATTCACAGATAGAAACTGGTGCTGGCAGTGGCGGTGCCAACAGCTGAACTCCCTCATCTCCTGGCCAACAAAAACGAGTTGGGGGTGTGGGGCAGATGCCAGCTAAAATGTAGCAGAAAGAAAAGAAAATGTAAATCAGAAGCAATGGATCCATTACCAGAACATGTATATGGCTCTGTACTTGATAGATGTAACAAAATGCAAATCACATTCCAGAAATACCTCAGAAGGTTTCCGATCTTCATGTCTGGAACACGACGTCCTCCGACCTCGAGATCTGGAATGCTGAGACCAGGTGGACAGACCTAGGATACAGAAATGATCATTTGCAGACACTGCTGCCATCTATCAATAAAAGCTTTTGCTCTCTTCACACACCCAAGAAGGACAATTGACTTCAGTGCAACTGTATGAGTAAGGTAAGCTAGAGGCAGGCTCCTATGACACACCTCCAAAGACTCCTTCAAAATGAACCAGAAAATAGGAGTTACTCAGTTGTAAACTTCAGTGATTGCTCTTGTGGTTTGGTTTTGTTTGTGATTTTCTACTTACAAAGGCATTGGCTGCATTGCACTTACCAGCCTTCCCCCCAGCATTTAAAGAAAGCTATCTCATACCACGCTTCCCCTTGAGCATCAGTAAATCACTTTGTATAGATTAATCACTGACCAGGAGGTCTGCTGGCAGCCAGAAATGTACTCTTTCAAGCTAACGTATTAATGCCCTAAATATCCCTTTTGGTTAGCCAAAGAGCATGCCTCTTCAAAATGAAGCCCACTGCCATGCACACACCGCAGAGCCCACAAAACAAGCAGCTGTCTCTTCTCCTGAGCGAATCTCTCAGTGTGGCTGTACAATTTTCATCTGTGTAATTATTCATTCCATTCCAAACAAATTATACCTCTTTGCCTTGAAACCTTTTGGCAGTCTCTGTCAGCTTTCAGAAATATTGTAGAAGAAAAGCAAAAAGAGAAAGCACCTACACTCTGCTGTCAAGGCAGTGCTTTGACACCAGAGTATATTATACCTGTGCCAATCAACTGATTTTAATTCAGGAAGATTTACAAGTACAGCAGGCATTCCCTACTCCCAATTACACAGCAGTAATGAGGAAAAAAAAAAAAAGAAAGCCAATAAATCCTCATGGGATGGAGAGATGAAGGACTTGACATAACATCTATATGATAGGGAGGCTAGGACCTACACACTGAACTCCGAACACAGACTTTGAGACTCTGGGCATTAAGTACAGACAAACAAAACAGAACCGACGCAAAGGCCTTCCCACACTGCTCATTTCTCCACTGCTTGTGCACATAGACAGTAGGAGTAGAAAGTGTAAGCTACAGTCCATAAGAGCAACATCACCTTACGTCATCCAGCAGAAACCTCTTGGGGATCAGAGAGTACTGTTCAAAACCAGATTGCATAGGATGGGATAAAAATCATTCTCGAAGTGAAGCAACTGACCAAGATGTTCATTGGAAAGATGCAGCTAGTAACAAGTCATCAGAAGAATTCATTATGTTGTAGTTATGCTTCTGTCTTCTCTTTTCAGTTTTTCAGATTCCATTAAGGAATCTGCCCCAACAGAAACTGCTCTGTACACACCAATGAGTAACAGGTTACGCAGACATGCATAATGGTCAAACTAAACCAAGGTAACAGAGCAAACAGCTAAAAATCTTCTGAGATAAGAATACAGAAAAGATTATTTTAAGTACATGTCATCATTTTAATATAAAAGCTGGTGATTTTCAAAGTTTTTTAAAAGTCACGGTCACTTGTCCTAAGCTCCTGCATTTCGCAATTATAATTTTCTATTCCTATGAAGGGGGAAAAAAAAAAAGGAAGAAAAAGAAGGAAACACTCGACCAACTGCTATTTACTGATCTGTGTGGAAAACCAGACTCCCAAGATCATTTAACCACCATTCCACTTAAACATTCCCTTGAAAACTAAAGAAAAACCACAAGCAGCAGTAGAAACTGCTTCTGAGGATCCTATCAGCCGTATCCAAACTCAGCCTAAAACAGGCAGAGGGGAGTAAGTGTAAGCACTCAAAAAGTGTCAGATATACCGCTAAAATCCATGACAGAAAAACAGATTTTTCCTGCACCACAACAATACAAACATTTTAACGTTTAGGCAGATGTGATTAATCAAGAGCCTCACTAGAAAACAGACCACATTCATACCCACCCAGACAGTATTCAGCTCTCGTGGGTTCTGTTATTTTCCATCAGCAAGACATAAATATCTGACCAACAATCTGCTACTGAGATATTCAGCTAGTTAGACCGCTACACCAGCAAGTGAGACACTTGAAATTTCTAATTCATCTGTGGATTGCGGTGTTTTGTACACTGCTGGGCCTGGGGGATGGAGCCTGCAAGGCAAGGAATTAAGAACACCAAGCTGTATTGGCAAAGTGGTGCTTGATTCAGAAGTTTCTGTGGGAAAAGAGCTGGTGGGTCTGGAGGTTTAATCCAGCTGTTCACAAGTAATGCATGCATCTGGGAAAATCAGAGCAGTAGCAGCAGTACAATGTACTTCTGGATCTTTACCCAATGTGCTGTAATTCAGCTCTGATGACAATTTATCATAAGCTGAAGATGAGTAAGCAAGCAGCATATGGGCTTGTTTGTTTGTTTGTTTTATTGTGGGTATTAAAAGATGGACTCCCAGGTCTGTCTCATGCCACAGAGAAGCCACAAAGGGTGAGAAGTAAAATAATCCCTGCTGTATCTTCTCCATTTCTTTACTCAGTCATTGGCAGATGCTACACATCAAAACAGTGTCTTAAATGTGTACTTCTGTTTTAGGCACAGTCCATCTACACAAGGGTTAGGCCACCAGATCAATTAACTATCCCATGCAACATGAAAGGTCAACTCTTAGCACCAAAACTTCAGAAACTTCATTTTAAATCACTTTTTTTAAAGCACTATACCAAAGCACACAACATAAAATTTCTATGCATAAGGGACAACTCAAATGCAGCCGGCCTTCCTCAGGAGATATTGTATTTTTTCCATGCCAACTAACTCCCTACAATGAATAAGGGAAGAAATACTTTCTTATGCAGTTCTGTAATAAATAGCTGTTTCCTTGCACATAACATTGGTGAACACACACTGAAAGCATACAATGTTTTTAGTAAGTCCCTGAAGAAGTTGTTGTTTTTTTCTGAGCAGTGTAAACTTACTCTACATAATACTAGGAGAAAAAGGTGTAAGAATTTCTCATGGGACTGTGATTTTACTACTCACTAGATCTGTAACTACAGCTAACAGAAGACCTTTAGCAACAGCTTCGCTTCAGTACAGAAAACATTTACTCACTGAATAAACAGAACCCAGCTATAAGGCAGCATTCACAGAGTCAAACCACCACCACCTAAGATACAGAACTGCAAGGAATTGAAGGAGCTAGCCTAATGATAGTAAACTATCCAGCCCATGACAGCATTAAATTTAATACTTTGGAAATCTCAAACCAGATTTTCAACTCTGCTCCCATTAAAGTTAATGGCAAAGTATCACTGCCTTCAACAGTGCCAGGACCAGGTCACTGTATTACCCAAAGCTGCTTTCATTAATAAGGAATCCACCCACTCTGAGTACACCATTAAAAGTGCAGGAGGAAAATGAGGGTGTTATGTGTCTTTTCAGCATCCTTTCCATATTTTCATGCCTAATCCTGAAGAGGGACCTCACTGAAAGAAAAAGTTCCCAGGCAATTACAAACACTTCAGTGATGAATGATCTGATTTTTATGTCTAACCATATGAAGAAAGAACCATTCCTGGATCATACAGAAGGAACAATCTACTGTGGTCAAAACAAACACAGATTCAAAACAGCTCTTCTGTGCTTGTAAAAAGCACATGAACCAAATTGAGTTATTCTAGAAAGATTACAGCCACTTTTCACCAAAATTATCCTCTTGCATTAAGCATTCAAAATTACTATATTCATCAACAGTTTTCTGAATACTAGCCTTAGTCTTAAACTGAATTAGGAGCACCAAGACTAGAAAAACAACTAAAGATCAAGACAGTTAAACCCAGTTTTGGTAAAATAACAAAAAACATAAGGGAAGGCTGAATCATGGGGATTTGGCAGACGTAAAACTTCTGTAAGATAACATTATACACCTCATGGGAGAAATGAGTTCTACAGCAGATGGAAAATTAATGAGATGTTAAGAGAGCCCACACTACCAAAAGCCACGTGAATAACAGTGAACAGGAAAAGTACACAACTCCAAAGCAAGAGCTAAACAAACACATCCAGAACATACATCACTATTATCACTAGACACTGGAGATAAAAGGTGTATCTCATTAAGTGCCAATCCTGTTACATGATTGTGGAAGTTAAGGACAAACCTAGCAGCCAGACCAATCACCACTCAGAAGAGACACCAAGAGCATGCTTATTCTTTTACAGGTATGACCCTTTCAGGCAGCATAGGTGTTCACATGTTTTAAAAGGTTTTCACCACTGACAACAGTAAGAGGATCATACTTTTACTACATTTTCCCTTCACGTTTATCCACTTACAGACAAAAACCAAGAAGAAATCCCAGACTACTAACAAGGTGCAATTCACAGCAAGAGAGGCAAAGCTCTAGCACAGTCCTGGTGCTGCAAAGGCGATTTCTAAGACACAAGTAAGAAAACTTCCTATTCCCCTAGGCTATTACATACACCTTACACTGTACACTCTTTTTATATACTACAGGGCATATGTAACACATTCATCTCCTGATAATGAAGAAATCAAGGATCATGAATTCTCTCTCCATATTTGTGAGGAACACACACTCTGCAGAAGGAAAAACATAATCAATTTTAACTGTATCAATTTATTAAATGATCTATCGAGGATATGTTTTGATTCCAAAAAAGTCCATCAAAACACAAAACTCCTCTAGACCAATAAAGCAATTCCCTCAGGGAATTCTACCCCACAACTAATAATCTACTACTCAGCATGAGCAGAAAAGGCTCAGCTGGTATGTATCATACACAGGGCTGTTGCAAAGCCACCTGCAAGGCACCCCACTGTGTCCTTGGAGAACTACCTGCTGCTCCAGCCTCGGAACACTTCAAAGCCTCAGATCACCAGGCATCTGAAAGCAGTTCTCCCAGAGTAAATACACTCCTGCTACACCATTACAGCAGGCAGCACAACAGAGCAAAACACCCCCGACATGGATGTACGTCTGGCTGTCAGTTCTGCTTAACGCTGGCATTTCCAGCTGCCTATACTGTTCCTCAGCTCGCTCTGAGTCAAACTAGGTGCTGCTGCCAATACTCTGTCGGAAAAATCTGCAATCTGAAGAGAAAACATAGATGCTCACTCTCCCCATTTAGTGCCTGGCCCACAACTTTTCACATATCGCTTACACATAACTCCGTGTCTAGATCCAAATTCCAACACAAAGAAAACAGAAGCAGAATATTTGAAGGGCAGCTTCCCACTATGCTAGGTGCAAAAAGAGCTGTCTGTGCAGAAGTCTTCAGGCCTTATCACAGAGCATGTATGCAAACACAACATATGAGATCATTTCAGATAGCCAGATTCCCCTTCTCATGTTTCTGTTGCTGGAGAATTTGCCCATCTATCTTCCTTATCTTTACATAATAGCATACTAATACACAACAGTCTCATTCAAGATCAAAACAGAAAAAACAACACCGATTCTACTTAAGATGTAGTGCCATTTGACAACTACCCAATTGCAGCTGCTGAACAACGCATGGATCCAATCTTTGCAGTGCTTTACAACAACACAGCACAATTGCTCAGTATCTGATACACATAACAAACAGCCTTTGCAGCTCCCTGCCACAGCAGTTCAATACAAGTTCCCTCCTATCATTCCTTTTCTCAGTAGCACACATGAGTTTTATGATTACAAGGACCACACACATAACATGTGCCATGCAGCGGCACATGACACTCTTCTAACTGAGGAATTCCTAGACCCCACCTTGTATTTTATAACAAGACCCAAGTGCCACTCTAAATCTCTAGCCCAGGGCTTCCCACCATAGCAATGATTACCGCTAACAGTATGCAAAGTTTTAAGGCAAGGTTAATACAGGTTATCAAAGCAAATTCAGCACCTCCCAAGCTAGCACTCATAGGTTGGTAACACAATTGTTGTCAGGCCTTAAAACTCCAGCAGAGTTAGGTGCACTCAATATTAGCAGTCTTGTAACAAAAAGCATATACCTCCCAAAATGATTGTGATGATTATGTGATGTCCCTTCCTCAGACGCAATATCCTAAAAGCCCAGATAAGTCCTTCAAATCACTCAAAAGAGCAACATCACCAAAAGTCACCCCACCCCAGTGAACATAACCTTCACTTGAGATGCTAGTGCTGACCACTCAGCATCAAATCTGAATGCCAAAACCCTTGTCCAAAAGCACAGTAGTGACCGCTAAACTTGCTACTTTGCCCAAGTTCTAGCACTGTAACTGCATTACATTCCATTATTTATCACCATCCATCACCTACCAGCCAGTTCAACTGAGAACCGAAACATGTTCTTCACTTCCTTTTGATAAAATGGTGCACAGCATTACTCATACTGCTGAGTAAGTGCCACACCTCGGCCACCAGCAGCTGCAATTCTGCGGTAAATGATGTACACACCTGAGGTTATGTACTCAGCAACCTTTGTGAAGGCACTCTGGGATCCATCTCAAACACAGTGAGAATCCACTGGGAGGAAAAGCCCTTTCTAAACCGAAGATCCCCATCATTCAGACAGAGCAACAGATATTGGCGAAATGTGTTTAACTTTAAAATAACATTTGTTTAGCAAAGATAGAATAAGGGTCCATCTAATTTACAGAACTATACTCCATAATCCGTAAGTATTAAATCTTTCATTTCTCAAAACTGATGTGAAACCTTGTAAATCTTACAAGTACTTTTCGGCTGCAAGCGTCTCCAGTTTTTCTCTCAGACACTCTGCATGTAAGAGTATGACGAATTGATAACCCCCCCACGAATAAATGAAAAAGCATCCTGGGAACCAGTAAAGTGTGCAGAAAATCATGCTCTGAATTTCTTACTCATGGAAAACAGCGACCAAACTCTCTTTGACATCAAGGAGAGCCTGGATTTCACCCAAGATCCCTACAGTACAATCGTCAAAGCTTCAGATCTTGTCTCAAACACAATCTGTCCACGTGTCCAAGCAATTTGTGTGAAAGGAATGCCCTGAAGCTATAAATGGAAACTACTCCCTGCACATCTTTATCTCGCCAGGAAGCAAAGCACATGGAACATTCAGCACAAACCACTTTTGCAGATCTACAGACCAACAAAGCTAAAAAGTCAGGTCAAGACTGAGAAGGAAAGATAAAACAGCTTCACTACGTAACATTTGATTACAATAAGACCCAGAATCATGAACAGGAGTTTTGCAAAGGAGGAGCAAGCAGAAGTACAATGGAACAATTGCTTAAGAACTACGAAAGCG
The DNA here is from genome assembly GCA_039720435.1 of Amazona ochrocephala. Lineage (NCBI taxonomy): Eukaryota > Metazoa > Chordata > Aves > Psittaciformes > Psittacidae > Amazona > Amazona ochrocephala. The sequence goes on from CM077879.1 coordinate 74,889,138, forward strand.
CTAGGCGGCCATGCAGGTAACAAGGACATGACTGAGTTTGAGGTAAACATTACTAATGTACTTAATACAGGTTTTGAAGAAGGCGGCATGTACATCACCAGGCTTTTATAAATGGCCCTGGCTCAATATTAACATCTACTGTAGCTGCTGTAATGCGCTACCTGGAAAGGGACAGAAACTAACAAGCTGCCAGATGACAAAAAAAGGATCACTTTCAGGTGCCAGTAATCTTAAACCCTTCTGCAAGTCTCTCCCAATACCATTCTTCTGCATTTAGACAAAAGCTCAAAATCCAGAGCTGTATCTGCAGCCATTTTTCATTCAGTTATCTTTCATGAATAAAATATCCAGAAGTGACCTATGATTTCAGAAAACAAAATCTCTGGGAACACACTCGGATATCCAGGGGCTAACTGCGGAACTGCTGTGTACAACTTTCACTGATACCTCTTGCTCACTGCTTCAAATATGCTATTTTGGCCTCATGTCTAAACGACAGCTTAAAACTCTGATTTTAAGGGGACGCAGCTTGAAGATTTACTGCAGTTAGGTTGAAGCACATAAAATAAATACTTTGTGGGGCTTGAAGTCTGCACTTGGCTTTTGGGAAAGAACCAAATCAGAGGGCAAAAAAGAAGTAATGAAAAAAGTAAAGGTTCCATCTTTAAGGTGCAAGGCTTTAAAATACTGCAAATAATATATAACCACCCACACTAAAGTATCTGACATAAGTCAGTAAATATATGTATGTACTCAAAGACTGCAACCATGTAGTTAAGCTTTCTTCTGTCCTGTATTTCACCCCTAAATGAAAACGATCCTCCCTTCTATCAGCTCACAAAAGGAGAGTGCCTCTGAAGAACTACAGGTACATATATCTTCAGCATAATGCATCTTTAGTGCTTAGGATATGAGGTTTATTTTGCTGTAACTTTGTGACTACCAAGGAAACTGACTCAGTTCAATTAACAGAAAACAGTTTTTTGTATGTTCATTCTTTTTCCATAACTTCCACTATTAGTGGCATTATTATTATTACCTTATGAATATTCAGGTTCCCGAGTTCATTAATATAGAATGTGTATTTCTTCATGCCAAAATATCTTCCCGGTGACGCCAGTCTACGTGCTGGAGTCTATCCCAGTCAAGCATCCTCATTCAGGTTACTCCAACCACATTTACCCCGTGACGCTCATGATCAACTTGAGACACCTGATCACACAATCTCCTAAAGCACAGTATGAAACTCTACTTCAGAACTGAAGAAACCCAAGAGCTGGAGGCCAAATTCTCACCACACGAGATGAGGGAGAGCAGTGCTGAGCTATATGCTGAAGGACCATTGAGTTCAGTATGATGGGAATGCAAGAAGTGCACTGAAGGGTCAAGAGGCGCCACTGACTGAAGGGAAGCAGATGCTTGGCAACAGGATTCTAACCAAGTGTTGGTTACAATTTCAGCTTTTCAACAAGAAGACGGCTGTCTGAAGTGCTCAGAATAGTCTATTTAATTGTTTTCTGACTGTGGAAACTCCAAGAAGGAAGAACAGCTAGTGAGAAAACTTAAAGCCTTCAACACAGAGCCCAGAAATTTTTACCTTTCATTTTTTTAGGCAACAAAATTTGCTTCCCCTTCTAACACTACTACCCGTACACTGAAATTAACACTGTCAGAGTAATCAGTAATTCTAACAAAGACCACCTAAACAAAAGGTTAAATGAAGGTGAGATCTGTTAGAGGAGACCTTTGCCATTCACACATAGTTGCAAGGAACTACTGGTATCCCTGTAACAGGAAAAGTGGAAAGGGCCTGAGTGAGTGTTGTACTCACCCAAGTGTGACAGAAAGACTCAGACACTCCCTGCACTGTATCTCAGCTTCTGATTATTAACCCTTGATCATTTTGAACATGTGTATTAGAACAGAATGAATACACAGGAGCCTGTACCTAAATCTGACCTCTAACTTCACAAAGGGAAAAAAAAAACAACATAATCAAATCAAGGGAAAAGAAGCCTAATGAAAGGGAAGCAGTATATATTTCAATCAGTACTCGAAAATACTTTTAAACTGCCTTTTGCCACGTAACTTATTCAACAAATAGTTACGCTTTAACACAGACAGATCCTAAAAGAGCAAGGATTTGTTTTTCTTTTCCCAACTCATTTCCTTAGATCTTGATCTCTGGAACAGATGAAAATACAGCTTTTTGGAAAACGTAATTCTGTAAGCCGACAGCTCTATTCCAGATTGCTATATATCAAATGACATTGCAAACAAGCACCACAATCAGCAACAGATCAGCCAATTGTATCTGTCAGAACTTCAATTCCAGAATTATCTGCTTCATGTTTTACCTTGTAAAACCTGTAACACAAGGCACATGAGGGGATCTAAGTGTAAAAATGAAAATAAACACTGGTATTATCGAAATGAAACACTATTATACAAAGCTCCTCGGGAATGAAAAAAAAAAAAAAAGGTAAAGCAAAATTATAAAGAAAGTCCATTTGCAGCTACCTGTCTATCTTACAAGTAAGAACACTCCTTTGTTTTGGGGAAGTATGAATTATATTTGAGGAAATACACCAACTTCAATTTTTAACACCCCAAGTAATCTTCTAACCCAGAAAAAACAGGTCTGAATCACCATTTTTGTCTTCTAAAATCCCCCAACTGCAGGTAGCTCTCCAAAACCAAGCCAAATCCCACACCTCTTTAACAGATTTTACTCAATCCTCATTTGGACTATCTCCTATGGGCTTGCTAGTTCTCACCTCCTCCAATCCCTTTACCACTACTTTGTGTCAGCAACAGTTTGCCTCAGGTTTTCAAGGGGCAGATCTGGCCAGACCTGAGCAGACTCCCATGCAGCACAGACACACCTAAGAAATGCAGGGCGAAGCAGTCACCTGTGCAGGGCCACAGCATAGCACAGGGCTACCTTCTCAGAGCAAAGCTTTCAGAAGCACCTGGCAAACCTCCCTGATCGTTTTCTGTTACATTTCAAACTGAAGTCTCATAAAAGGCTTCAGATTTGAAGATGTGCACCCAGACAGATCAAATTAAAACCAGGGAAATCTCTCTAACAACTGGCTAGGCTGCACTACTGTCAGGTACAATCAGCTTGCTTGTTTGGGTAAATGAAACACCCTGGCACATTTCCCAAACTGCCATTTTACCTTCCTCTCTCCCCCTCCCCCCCCCTCCTCTTTTTTTCCTGCTTAATGGAAGATTATCAACCTCTGCAATCCAACCACCATTAAGAGCTCAACGTTAGTTATGTCAGTACAGAAACAGTTAAAAAACTAAATACATTCTGTATCCAAATTACTGATCTACTGAATTCAAATTCTTTAAAGTTATTCCTCAAATAAAACAATCTTCAAATGAAGTAAGGAACAACTTTTATGCACCATCAATCTTTTCTACTGAAGTTTGAAGCAATATACCCTTCCACTGCATAAGAGTATGAGAATCCTAACACAAACTTCTATTAGATACTAAGCTGTGGACGTCAGCAGATGTCTCAATGCAAATTCTGTCCTTATAATGATAAATTACGCTGCTTGCACAGATTTTAAAGAAGACAACCTACTTTTTCACTTGTTTCTCTTACCAGCTAACACTGCATAGTCAATACAGGGGGGGATTCCAAATCTTCTGTCCACCTGCACTCAGAATGACTAAATCCTTATAACACACATTTCCTACCAGTCCAATCAATATGCAAAATGCCTCTGTCAGATAAAATACTGCATTAAAATGTGTTTTCAAACTCATAACCTACTGCACTGTACAACAAAGGAGCACTTACTGCCATTGTCATCAGAATCTTCACTGCTGGTAGGAAGCCTACGTCGTTTCATGATCTCCCCGGGAAACAGCCAGCAGCCTGCAAAGCAATGAGACAGCACTTAACCCAAGATAATAATACAGACTCATCAAGTTGTGTTTCTGATGGCATTCTAGGATTTACAGCACACAAAGGAAAACAAACAACTTTAAACAGCATCTGAAATATGAACAGTGACTCTCTCAGGGATGCTTAATTAGGCAGTCATCAGACGAGCAAGTGAACAAGATTGGAGAGCATCAATGACAGCCCCACCAACACTTTCACCCCTAAGCAAGAGCATATTTTGTTCTGAGAGGTCTTAAAATCACTAAATAGCTGCAGTCAATGTGCTTGACTTCCCCTGCCCATTCTGACACTGGATCTGGAATACAATAACATTTGTACTGCTTGTGTAAATATTTGCTTTGGCTAATATGGTCCTGGAACCATTTTATTCCTGTTTAAAGTGCCAAATTTACAAAATCAAAGTTTAAAGTCATCCACATATATATGTGTGTATTTATATATACACATATGAAAGAAATATCAACAGTAGCCAGCCAAGTTTTCCCACATTAACTAAAGATGCATCACCTATGCCTTGGAAAGCACCACCCTCTCCACTGAAAGTGCTAATTCCTCCTGCAGGCACATTTCTAGCACCATGCCCAACACTGTTCTTCGGGAATCAGACCACCAACTGATTGCACAGAAGCTCCTATAAACTGCCAGACTTCTACCAATATTGAGTCCAACTGCACATGAGGCAGTGATGTAAAGACAAAAAGTTCAGTATCTTTTTAACTGCTGTTCACAGGGTGTTGGTATTTTCACAAGTATTCTCTGTGGAATGAAATCAAATTCAGAAAAATTAAAGAAGCTGTAAATAGCTGGTCAGCATTTACATGCATAAAGCTATTAAAAGGTGCAAGCTAAAGAGCAGAAAAAACAAGGCAAGTGTAGAAAGGATTCCAGATGCAGATCAAATCCCTTGATTCTGTGCTTACCACATATCAATCACAGTATCAATAAGGTCTGAGTGTTCTGCTAGCAGCAAAGCCCTCATACGTATCTCTGAGGCACAGATCTGGAAATCACGATGCTGAAATACTTCTTTGCTTCTAGGTAGGTGCAGAAAATCTAACCTCATTTTCACACTGAGTAGCGATTTCTTAGAAAGCCTTCAACAAAACTCTTCACTGAGCCTTCCTTTTTTATACTATACTTGCAAAGAGAGGTGGGGGAAAACCTCCCTCCGAGAGAGTTACTTTCCAGAGTGGGATTTAACATGGCTGTCGGTGAAACTTTAAACAGTTTCGAGCTGCAAACTTCGCTCACTGAAGGTAAACTGAATGGTTCACTTCACCAAAACCTTTTGTTATCATTTCATAGAGTAGAATAGATAATGTCTAATGCCAGAGAACAGAGAATCATAAATTACAACCTCTTACAGTGCTAGAAGAATTTTCTCCGAAAGAACTGCTCTGAAGCAGACCAGAACTCTGTGTACGGCAGACAGAAATGCTGCCAATGAATAAATACACAGATCACCCTGGACCATCAAAGTCATCTGAATACACATCTGGCATAAATGTAGTAGGTCCAGAGCCAAGTTCTGACGCAATCACTTATCACAGAAAGCCAACATTCAGGTCCAGAACAGGCCAAGATTGAAAAATCAGTTAGCTGCTACAAGGCCAAAACCAGGGGGATAAATATCCATTCTGTAAGCTACTCATTCTAGTAGTTCACATACTTCTCCTATAATTGAAAGAAATATTAGCAATAGCAATGTAAAAGAACATCCTCACTTAGAATGGAACTAGTTCTCATAAACAATGTAAAGAGGATATGGAAGAAAATAAAAAAAGAAGTTATCTCACAAAAGTAGCTGGGATATTCCAGGTCAAAAATCTTCATTTCTTGCTTCATTCCTGCATGGTCTGAAAAGTATTATGTACCATAGTGCAAAGTAGCATAGTGTATACACACACTAAGACACACTCATGACCTTGCAAGGAGTGAGAAAATTTGACATCCTACTCCTCCACATCTTTCTGGATACATGTAGTTTAACTTCATCTTTTCCCAGCCCTACTTTCTGCAAATTCACAAAGTAAGGAAAGAACAGGAAGCTTCTGCTTCCTACCTGGTATTTAAAAAAAAAACCAACAAACTAAACAGTTTTGTTGTTGTTATTGTTTAAAGGAAAGAGTGGTATTCACGCCTCCCAGTCCAAACACTCTCCATAGCTCTGCAGAAAAAAAGAAAAGACAGAACAGTAGCCGCTTTCCTGCAGTATAGAATATTAGGAAAGACAGCTAATTTCCTCGTCCACTCTAGTCAGGTTTTTGAAGTTGGCCTGTGAAAACCTTGTGTTCTCAAAAATAACAGTCAAAGAAATACACCATCTGATGAAGCTTCTGTGAGATTCCTTTATAGAAGGGGGGGGGGGGGGGGAGGGAGTTAAAATCCAGGGATCTCATTTTCTCATCTTTGAACCTGAGTTTACAGGGAGCTAAATCACAGATGGAAAAAGCAGCATTTGGCTTCTCAGAGCAAGCCTCAAACCTCCCAAGATCAATCCCCTGGAACTTTTGCCATTACAACAAAACAGCTTTTTTCAACTCCTAAAACAATTTTACGCTATTCCCACCAGATGTTCATATCCACAGTTCAGAAAACACATTCTAGAGATAACACTAGAACAGCTAATAAGAACTGCAACCACACAGATTGAAATGCTGCTGTCCTTTAGGGTACCACAGTGCCTCTACCTCAAAGACTATTGGTTTCTATTGCGCGATGGTGACCTCAAAGTCACACAAGAACTGCATTTAAAATTATCCCAGTGACAGTTAGGTGCAGACTGAAGGTACAGGCTCTCCTTGCTCAACCACATTTTCCCAGCATGTTCAGAGAATACTGTGAATTCAAGTAACACGTTTTTAATCTTCAAGAAGAAGGGAAAAGAAAAACAAGCCTATAGTAACTCTTTTCATCAACTAAAACTAAGGAGGTATCACTATTATACTGAAAAAGGCAGAATGAAAGAGCTATCAAACTTTTCAGTAAAATTACTTATTTCGTTCTCTTTACTTATCTGAAATTTGTGTGCCAGAAATACTACTTTCCTTGTAATTTCTTGCCCTTCACAGCCACGAAAATGTTATTTTTCACCTCACTTTATTCTGACCCACACTTACCATACCCAGGTGCATATACAATGCATCTGATTCAACTCTGAGCTCATTAAAACATATTCTGAAACTAAAGTACACCTGTCAATTCCAACGAGTCAGAAGTAAATGAAGGTTCATCAAGACTGATTGTACCACAGCTAGTTTAATGGCACATATTGGCTGTGATCACTACACCTGTAAGCAAAATAAGCATAAAAAGTGTGAAATATTTAAGACAAGCTTTAAAATTCATACCAATAGTAAGTAAAAACTATGCACCCGGTCTGCAGCACTTGCAGGACAGGAAAACACCACCCAGGTTACCAAGCATAATTCCCAACAACTGCATGCAACCACATAATTGCTGTTTAGTCCAGAAGTTTCCACGAAACATTCACTGCACCCACACATGCTTCAGAATAACTTGCCAACCCCCGTCGCAAAATGAAGCAAGGAAGCAGCCAACCAAGCAGTGCCCCTGAACCCTGTGTATCGCATCACAAACATTTCTACAGGAGTTTTTCCCAAATTCTTACCCCAAAAGGGCATTTGCCCATATACTGTTCACCTGTGAAGTGAGCCCACATTTGGAAAGCTACAAGAGTCCAGCAGCCCTAGGCTACTGCATCACCAAGCCAAACATTCCCCAAGACTTCAGTGACACATGTAAATAACCCAACAACTTTGGTATGTCCTTTCAGTTTCATTTCTTGAAAAGATGATTCCTTCTTCACTTTAAAAGCATCCATTCAGAAGTCAGGCAGACCAGCACACAGCATGCTGACAGTTATTTGCTGATAGTCATTTCTCCTAAGGACTCTATTATTACCCATTCATTTTGGAGAAAGGAGAGAGAGGGAAGAGAGAGACGGACACACAGACAACAACAAAACACACACATGGACTCAGGCAAACACCAGCCTTCAACCAAACACAGTCACCAGTGGCTCTTCCATCCTTTCTCATCATGCTACCTCTGGAAGCGAAACTTTACTTACTGATTAGGTACAAACTTAAAACATACAAACAAAACTCTGGATTTACATGGTACAATTGCTCAGATCATTTTTAAACGTAGGATTACACTGCGTGAAACGTTTCTTCTGGCTACTGCATTTTGGAGAGAGCACTAAACCTTTTCTAACGTACTTGTAAAATGCTGTGCAAATGAAATGACTGGATGATATTCATACAGTCAATGTTAGGCCACAAAATAACATTTGGATTTACATACCCTTGTGGAGGTGAGCGACAAACATCTAATTCTACACAAGGAACTAGACACAGGAATACAGACATTTCTGTCCACTTCCGAGTATCTGCTGGCAGTACAGTGGGTTAGAACTAGCAACATAGAATCATAGAATCATAGAATAGTAAGGGTTGGAAAGGACCTCAAGATCATCGAGTTCCAACCCCCCTGCCATGGGCAGGGACACCTCCCACTAAACCATGCCATCCAAGGCTATGTCCAACCCCACCTTGAACGCCGCCAGGGATGAAGCATTCACAACCTCCCTGGGCAACCCATTCCAGGGCCCCACCACCCTCACAGTAAAGAATTTCTTCCTCAGATCCAATCTAAACCTCCCCTGTTTAAGTTTGAACCCATTACCCCTTGTCCTCTCACCACAGTCCCTAATGAAGAGTCCCTCCCCAGCATCCCTATAGGCCCCCTTCAGGTATTGGAAGGCTGCTATGAGGTCTCCACGCAGCCTTCTCTTCTCCAGGCTCAACAGCCCCAATTTTCTCAGCCTATCTTCATACGAGAGGTGCTCCAGTCCCCTGATCATCCTCGTGGCCCTCCTCTGCACTTGTTCTAACAGTTCCATGTCCTTTTTATGTTGAGGACACCAGAACTGCACACAATACTCCAAGCGAGGTCTCACGAGAGCAGAGTAAAGGGGCAGGAGCACCTCCCTCGACCTGCTGGTCACACTCCTTTTGATGCAGCCCAGGATACGGTTGGCCTTCTGGGCTGCAAGCGCACACTACCGGCTCATGTTCATTTTTTCATCAACCCATACCCCCAAGTCCTTCTCCACAGGGCTGCTCTCAATCTCCTCCCCGCCCAACCTGTAGCTGTGCCTGGCATTGCTCCAACCCAGGTGGAGGACTTTGCATTTAGCATGGTTGAACTTCATCAGGTTGGCATCAGCCCACCTCACAAGCGTGTCAAGGTCCCTCTGGATGGCATTCCTTCCCTCCAATGTATCAACCGAACCACACAGCTTGGTGTCATCGGCAAACTTGCTGAGGGCGCACTCAATCCCACTGTCCATGTCACCCACAAAGATGTTGAACAAGACCGCTCCCAACACCGATCCCTGGGGGACACCACTCATTACCGGTCTCCAGCTGGACACTGAGCCACTGAGCACTACTCTTTGCGTGCGGCCATCCAGCCAGTTCTTTATCCACCGAGTGGTCCACCTATCAAATTGATGTCTCTCCAACTTAGAGAGAAGGATGTCATGGGAGACAGTGTCAAAGGCTTTACACAGGTCCAGGTAGATGACATCAACTGCTCTGCCCCTGTCCATCAGTTCCGTAGCCCCTTCATAGAAGGTCACCAGATTGGTCAGGCAGGATTTCCCCTTAGTGAAGCCATGCTGGCTGTCACCAAGCACCTTGTTGGTTTTCATGTGCCTTAGCGTGCCTTCCAGGAGAATCCGCTCCAAGATTTTGCCAGGCACAGAGGTGAGACTGACTGGTCTGTAATTCCCTGGGTCATCCATTTTTCCCTTCTTAAAAATGGGGGTTATATTTCCCTTTTTCCAGTCATCGGGAACTTCACCTGACTGCCATGATTTTTCAAATATGATGGACAGTGGCTTAGCAACTTCATTTGCCAGCTCCTTCAGGACCCGTGGATGGATTTCATCCGGTCCCATGGACTTGTATACATTCAGGTTCCTAAGGTGGCCCCGAACAAGATCCTCCCCCACAGTGGGCCCAGGGTCCCCACCCTCACCGTCCCCGCGTCTGCCTTCCAAGACTTGGGTGGTGTGGTCAGAGCATTTGCCCGTAAAGACTGAGGCAAAGAAGTCATTAAGAACCTCAGCCTTCTCCAAATCCAGGGTAGCCAGTTCTCCCGATAACTTCTGGAGAGGGCCCACGGTGTCCCTAACCTGTCTTTTATTGGCAATGTACCTATAAAATCCCTTCCTGTTATCCTTAACATCCCTAGCCAAGTTTAATTCTAACTGGGCCTTAGCTTTCCTAACCTGGTCCCTAGCTTCCCGGACAACATCCCTGTATTCTCCCCAGGCCGCCTGACCTTGCTTCCACCTTTTATAAGCCTCTTTTTTCTTTCGAATTTTGCTCAGCAGCTCCTTATCCATCCAAGGAGGTCTCCTGGCCCTCCTGCTGAACTTCCTTCTAGTTGGGATGCACCGCTCCTGAGCTTGCAGCAGGTGAGCCTTGAATATCAACCAACAGTCTTGGGCCCCCCTGCCCTCTAGGGCTGTATCCCATGGAACCTTAGTGAGTAGGTTCCTGAAGAGGCCAAAGTCTGCTCTCTTGAAGTCCAGGGCAGTGAGCTTGCTGCACGCTCTTCTCATTGTCCTGAGGATCTCAAACTCAACCATCTCATGATCGCTGCAATCAAGGCTGCCCTGGAGCGTCACATTCCCAACCAGCCCTTCCCTGTTGGTGAGGACGAGGTCAAGCATGGCACCTCTCCTTGTCGGCTCCTCTATTACTTGCAGAAGGAAGTTGTCTTCCACGCAGTCAAGGAACCTTCTGGATTGCTTGTGCCGTACCATCCCTCCAACAGATATCAGGGTGGTTGAAGTCTCCCATGAGAACAAGGGCCTGCAAGCGTGAGGCTGCTCCTATCTGCCTATGGAGCGCTTCGTCCAGGAAGTTCCCTTGGTCAGGCGGTCTGTAACAGATCCCCACAATAATGTCTCCCATCACTGTTCTCCCTTTAACCCTGACCCACAAACTCTCTGTTGACTGCTCACCTGTCCCCAGACAGAGTTCCATACTCTCTAGCCTATCCCTAACATAAATAGCAACTCCCCCTCCCCGTCTGCCAGGCCTGTCTTTCCTAAAGAGCCGGTAACCTTCCATTCCAACACACCAGTCATAGGTGCCATCCCACCATGTTTCTGTGATGCCTATGATATCATACCCCTGTAGATGTGCACACATCTCTAAGACGCGGGGACGGTGAGGGTGGGGACCCTGGGCCCACTGTGGGGGAGGATCTTGTTCGGGACCACCTTAGGAACCTGAATGTATACAAGTCCATGGGACCGGATGAAATCCATCCACGGGTCCTGAAGGAGCTGGCAAATGAAGTTGCTAAGCCACTGTCCATCATATTTGAAAAATCATGGCAGTCAGGTGAAGTTCCCAATGACTGGAAAAAGGGAAATATAACCCCCATTTTTAAGAAGGGGAAAATGGATGACCCAGGGAATTACAGACCAGTCAGTCTCACCTCTGTGCCTGGCAAAATCTTGGAGCGGATTCTCCTGGAAGGCATGCTAAGGCACATGAAAACCAACAAGGTGCTTGGTGACAGCCAGCATGGCTTCACTAAGGGGAAATCCTGCCTGACCAATCTGGTGACCTTCTATGAAGGGGCTACGGAACTGATGGACAGGGGCAGAGCAGTTGATGTCATCTACCTGGACTTGTGTAAAGCCTTTGACACTGTCTCCCATGACATCCTTCTCTCTAAGTTGGAGAGACATCAATTTGATAGGTGGACCACTCGGTGGATAAAGAACTGGCTGGATGGCCGCACGCAAAGAGTAGTGCTCAGTGGCTCAATGTCCAGCTGGAGACCAGTAACAAGTGGTGTCCCCCAGGGATCGGTGTTGGGACCGGTCTTGTTCAACATCTTTGTGGGTGACATGGACAGTGGGATTGAGTGCGCCCTCAGCAAGTTTGCCGATGACACCAAGCTGTGTGGTTCGGTTGATAAGTTGGAGGGAAGGAATGCCATCCAGAGGGACCTTGACACGCTTGTGAGGTGGGCTGATGCCAACCTGATGAAGTTCAACCATGCTAAATGCAAAGTCCTCCACCTGGCTCGGAGCAATGCCAGACACAGCTACAGGTTGGGCGGGGAGGAGATTGAGAGCAGCCCTGCGGAGAAGGACTTAGGGGTGTGGGTTGATGAAAAAATGAACATGAGCCGGCAGTGTGCACTTGCAGCCCAGAAGGCCAACCGTATCCTGGGCTGCATCAAAAGGAGTGTGACCAGCAGGTCGAGGGAGGTGATCCTGCCCCTCTACTCTGCTCTCGTGAGACCTCACTTGGAGTATTGTGTGCAGTTCTGGTGTCCTCAACATAAAAAGGACATGGAACTGTTAGAACAAGTGCAGAGGAGGGCCACGAGGATGATCAGGGGACTGGAGCACCTCTCGTATGAAGATAGGCTGAGAAAGTTGGGGCTGTTCAGCATGGAGAAGAGAAGGCTGCGTGGAGACCTCATAGCAGCCTTCCAATGCCTGAAGGGGGCCTATAAGGATGCTGGGGAGGGACTCTTCATTAGGGACTGTGGTGAGAGGACAAGGGGTAATGGGTTTAAACTTAAACAGGGGAGGTTTAGATTGGATCTGAGGAAGAAGTTCTATACTGTGAGGGTGGTGGGGCCCTGGAATGGGTTGCCCAGGGAAGTTGTGAATGCTTCATCCCTGGCGGCGTTCAAGGTGGGGTTGGACATAGCCTTGGATGGCATGGTTTAGTGGGAGGTGTCCCTGCCCATGGCGGGGGGGTTGGAACTCGATGATCTTGAGGTCCTTTCCAGCCCTTACTATTCTGTGATTCTGTGATTCTGTGACTTGGGTGGTGTGGTCAGAGCATTTGCCCGTAAAGACTGAGGCAAAGAAGTCATTAAGAACCTCAGCCTTCTCCAAATCCAGGGTAGCCAGTTCTCCCGATAACTTCTGGAGAGGGCCCACGGTGTCCCTAACCTGTCTTTTATTGGCAATGTACCTATAAAATCCCTTCCTGTTATCCTTAACATCCCTAGCCAAGTTTAATTCTAACTGGGCCTTAGCTTTCCTAACCTGGTCCCTAGCTTCCCGGACAACATCCCTGTATTCTTCCCAGGCCGCCTGTCCTTGCTTCCACCTTTTATAAGCCTCTTTTTTCTTTCGACTTTTGCTCAGCAGCTCCTTATCCATCCAAGGAGGTCTCCTGGCCCTCCTGCTGAACTTCCTTCTAGTTGAGATGCATCGCTCCTGAGCTTGCAGCAGGTGAGCCTTGAATATCAACCAACAGTCTTGGGCCCCCCTGCCCTCTAGGGCTGTATCCCATGGAACCTTACTGAGCAGGTTCCTGAAGAGGCCAAAGTCTGCTCTCTTGAAGTCCAGGGCAGTGAGCTTGCTGCACGCTCTTCTCACTGTCCTGAGGATCTCAAACTCAACCATCCCTATGATATCATACCCCCGTAGATGTGCACACATCTCTAATTCCTCTTGTTTGTTCCCCATACTACGGGCATTTGTGTAGAGGCATTTGAGCCGAGATCCAATTGAAGTCGGGTCATTGGCTGCAGCAGCTGGAATATCTCCACATTGCTCCGAATGTTTACTATAGGTGCATGACACAGTACAGCAAATTCACTGGTCACTATTTTTACCACTATGCATTATCATGCTCCTCTGATCATAGAACCAACAAAAGCCACAAACCATGCTGGGCAGTAACACCAAGATCCTTCCTCTTTTATTTCTTCCACACTGAAGTCCCAGGAGTTGAACAGGTTAAGAGCGAAAAAAAATCCAAATCCTTATTCCTAGCTTCTTCAGAGCAGAAATCCCCCATAAATCTGGCACAGCAGTACACCCATGTCCAACACATCACAGAACTTTTTATGTTACTACTGCACACTTAAGAACACCATATACTTTTTCCTCTCTGTTTGACCCCAGTAGACATGATCAAATAGGAAGATGTTAAGTGTGCCGCTCTTTGTTATGCAAATAGCTAAACGGAACCAGATTTTGAAAAATAATTATACATAAAAGAAATCTATATCCTCAGGTCAAAGGTTTTACATAGCACAACTCTTACTAAAGTATTTTCAAGGGCTGTATAAACCTCTGGGTAAAAGGAGTGTATAATTGAAGCCCTGACAATTAACTGTAACCATGCTAATGTGTGTCACTACTATGAACTGCACTGAACAGCTGCAGAGACAGAATGGGAAGAAAGCAGAATTATGACAGATGTACACCCTGAAGACAAACCGAAAAACTGGCTTTTACTGAAAGTAACCCACTAACTGCAATGAAACTAAGACCTAATTATCTCTAGTAAACAAAAAATCGCTTCAAAACACTTACTGTACAAATGGAAGTGCGATACAGATTGTAGCTGAAAACATTTGGCTTGTATTTCACAAACAGGTAAAATTCATGTAGAACTTTATTATTCCTCTTTAAACCCTAGGAAAGCTTCAATAGCAATATTTTATGGTCACAAAAAACCATAAAGAGTTCTTTAATTAAATACTACAATACTACATAGCGCAGTCCACAGTATAAAAGAGCCACAGACCTTGAATTTGGGGAAAAGTATCTCCTAAGTCTCATGAAACAAGAAAGTATGTCCCAATGCCAAGAGTGTTCTCCACAAGGAATATTCCTGCTGACCTCAGCACACCTATTCGGAATTTGACAAAGAAAGGCAGAAGCACAATTTGGACGTAGCAGCCCAACACTTTTCTGCAAGCCACATGCTTATTTATGCACCTGTGCAAGTCAGCTTATAACATTACCCTACAACCTGGGCAGTGGCAGGAAATTATTCCCAAACTATGTCAGGGAAACTGACTGGCCAAAATCTTGAGCAATGATAAACTGGGCTCCATGAATTGATGCAACTCACCCTGCACCCATCGCAGTTCATCTCTTCCACACAGAAAAAGCTGTCAGCTTGGTCAGCTCCAGCTGAAAACAGGAGCGCGAAGCAGCAGTACTAACCACATGCAGAAAACATGTGAGGAAAAACTGGAAGGGTCTGGGGTTTTGTTTTTTTTTTTTTTTTTTACAGTATTCTGTGAATTGGGAATGAAACCAGAGAAGCTGGAAGGGAAATCTGCAGCTGCGAGGGGAAAGGGGAGTTTACTATTATTATTTTAAACTTATGTATTAAACATAGCTCAAAAGCAGGGAGCAAGTGGTATCTGACGCCAGAGGGAAAATCCTGCCACTAAAACGTACAACCCTTGCTGTTTCAACAATATCCTACTGAGTGTGAGAAACCTCTAGAAATAGAATCATAACAAGCATATTTTGGCACAACTTTTATGAAGGTTTTAGGTTTGCAAGTGTGAGCAGCTTTTGACTTACTTAAAAGACAGCGCCTGCTTAAAGAGGAAATTATTCCAAATCACAGCTAAATCTTCCTCATTAAAAAAAAAAAAAAAAAAAAAAAAAACAAAAACAAAAAACACCACAAAACCCAGGCTGGCATAAAAGCATCCTCCTGCTTTTATGTTAAAGTGTCAACTAAAATGTGTTGCTAAATGCTGTCAGAATTTCTAGTAGTACCTAGCAGCTATCAAGAAGCAGCAATCTATTTTTAACGCTTGTGTGCGGCCACACAAACCAGTCATTCGCATGCAATGGAGAGGGACTTTTTACAAGGGCATTTAGTGACAGGACAAGGAGGAATGGCTTTAAACTGACAGAGGGGGAGGTTTAGATTGGATATTACAAATAAATTCTTCCCTGTGAGGCTGGTGAGGCACTGGCACAGGTTGCCCAGAGAAGCTGTGACTCCTCCATCCCTGGCAGTGTTCAAGGCCAGGTTGGACAGGGCTTGGGGCAACCTGGTCTAGAGGAAGGTGTTCCTGCCCATGGCAGGAGGTTGGAACTGGATGAGTTTTATAGTCCCTTCCAACCCAAACGGTTCTGTGATTCTATGTCACACATGGCCAGTCTTGCTGGGCTACTGACAGGTCTCAAAATCCCGCGGACTTCACCGATAAGCGAATCTAATAAACTTTATTCTCATAAAGCTGTCAGCACAGGGAAGAGACGGAGGGAGAGGCTAATGAGAGGACGCCCTCGTCCGGGAAGCGTGGTCTTCTGCACCGCCTTTCAGGTGAGCTGTGCACCTATCGATGCTAAGGAGCCGGCAGTGGGGCCATGGGCCGCCTTTCCTGCGAGTGGAAGCCGGGGCTCCAAGAGTAAATTCAAAACCGGCGCCTACCGGCCAGCGCTCGCCGGCTCTCTGCCGGCCGGGTGCCGTTCGGGACGTCTCCTTCCTCCTCCTCCTCCCTCAGCTCCCGGCACGGGGGGTGGCGGTTGCACACCCCGGAGCCGCTGAAGCACGACTCAACGGCGGGCAGAAGGAAGGTCAGAAGCGGCCTCTCTGCACCTCCCCGGGCAGCGACATGGCCGCCAGCTGCCACTAGAAACGGCCCGGCTTGCCCTCTCGTCCTCCTCTCGGCTCCCTCTGCCGATCCTTCCCGCCGCCAGCTGCACCAATCCGCTCGGCCCCGGCCACAAATCAAACTTGGTACCCCCAGCCCCGCTGCCTCTCCCCCAAAGCCCTGGCACTGCCCGAAACAGCCAGAGCACCCTCCCAACCCCTCCATCGCCATCTCCGCGTTGCGGCGGGGGAGACGGGACGGCGGTTTGGCGGCCGGAGCAGCATCAGCAGCACGAACGCGACTTGAGCTCATTTTGTGTCTGTCTCTCCTCCCACTCCCAGACAGTTCTGGAAACTGTGTATCACCTCTTGTCACAGGAAACCAACCAGCAGGCGGTGCAAACAAACAAACACCCTCTGCCTCCACCCTCCCAAAATAACGACCGCCCCACCGCCTATCGCTAAGGAACGGGCGGGCGCGAACGGCAGGAGAAAAGCGAGAAATAAAAATTAAAACCCAAAAGCGGCCTCGGAGAGCAGGCGGCTACCCGAGCCCAGGGACCAGCAGGGTGGCAGCAGCAGCCGGGCGGCTTTGTCTAATTTCATCAAGTGGAATACCGCTGGAGCCGCGCTCACCTCCAACGGGAGGCCGAGGCCGGGCCGCCGCAGGGCACAGCGCGGTTACCTCAACACAGCCCCATCTCGCCTGCCGAGCACTGGGATCGCGGAGCCACCCAGCCCGGCGACCGACCAACTTCTGGCGTTTGCCGCCGCTCCCCGGCGCTAGAATGCTTGCTCTGTTACGTTCGCGTTCGAACACCACCGGTGACGTTTCGTTCCCTCATCAACAAACTCGGGCACAGCCACGCCGATCAGCCCCGCAGCGCTCCGTACTGCCCGGAGCCCCGCCGGAGTTTGCACACTTCACACCATCCCGTGCCCGTTCTCGCACCGGACCCGCCTCCCCGGGGCCGCCCTGCACCTGCCGGCCGCAGCGCTGCCGCCCCTGCCCGGCGGGGCTGCTCGCAACACGTGCACTCCCGGGCTCCGCAACTTGCTCCGCAGCGGGACACGCCGTGCGCTCGCCGGGGCACAGGGGGAGGGTACGGGCGCACCTCTGGCGACCCACCCGCTGCTGCCCGCCTCCAGCGGAGCTGCCACCGGTGCCTGTGCTCTAGCGCACTCCCTCCCGCGCTCAGCCAGTGCACGGCTGACCGGCTGCGGCGCAAAACAACTTGTGCTTAATTTCACCGATGAGCAGTTTTTATGCTTTCCAAGCATTTTTTTTGCTACAAGCGAAAGCCAAGTGCGCCCGGGGGGGGTCAGTGTAGTTACACAGCTGCTTGTGCACACCCTGCACACCTCCTCCCCCACGCACACGCTCCCGGCGATGGGTCTAGTGGACATGTGGGTAACACGGTGACAGGCAGTGGCCATGGCTCCCCCCGCCCCCTTCCCACACATCACCATCCGGGCAGGACCTGCGCTCTACTATTGCCATCTGTCTACCAAGTTACTCGAATGCTTCCCGCTTCCCGCGGCGGGCCATGCCCTCGGGGCTCTCCCCCCTGCGCAGCCCGAGGCGCGGAGCCGGCGCCTCAGTTGGCCGCCGCACCTCGGGAGCTGCGAGGTCCTCGCCTGCGGCGGCGGAACAAAAAGCCGGCCGCCGGTACCGGCACCGGCGCTACCTCCCCGTCCTGTTCCCACCGCCCCATCTCTCCCTCCCGCCCCGGCCCGGCACAAGTTGCTTGTGGGATAGCGGAGCCGCAAGTCGGCCGCCTCCCCTCGCCCCGCACCGAGCCGCGCGGCTCTTGGCGCCATGTTAATGACGTACTATCTTATTTCCACTAGGCAGCGACCTTCGGCACCGAACTGCTCTCCCGCCGCCTCCGGAGCGACAAAAAAACCCATCAAATATGGCTGTGCTGGCGGCTTCCCCCGGCTGGCGCAGCGGCGGCGGGCACGGTTACCTGCTGGCGGCGGCGGGGCGGCGGCGGCGGCGAGGGCGGGCAGCGCGGCCGGGCTCCCCCTGCGCGGAGGGCTCGGGGCCGCCTCATGAGTTCGGCGCGGCGCCGCGGAGCGGGCGCGGAGAGCGGCTCCCTGCGCCACACACACTACAGACACACAGAGACTCCCTCTGACTGACGTTTGTACTTGTTATGGAGGAAGGACTCCGTGAATCAAACTCGTTTCTAGGTCACTGCTGCCACAGGGGGGAGCTACTTTAATCCCTTGCCAAAACTGGAAGGCTAGGGAAGGGGGGGGGGGGGCGAATAATAATCGCGTACCGCCAGGGAGGGGGCGGCCCCGCGGGAGCCGCCGTTAACTCTTGGCGGGCCAGGCCCGTCTCGTCGCCGCCAACCGCCGGCAGCTCGCCGCGAGCTGCTCGGCACCCGGTTATGCCCACTTGGCCGGAGCTCGGGGGGCGCGGCCGCGCTGGTGTTGGAGCGGGCTCGCAGAGGAGGAGAGGAGCCGACGCCGCAGGGCTGGCAGCTGGGAAATGAACGGTGTCTGCACCCAGGTCCCGCCCGTGGCACTGCTGGCGTTACCCTGCGACCATTGCCTCTTCTCTCCCCAAAATTCCAGCCGATTTCACAAGCAGGAATTACAGTGCTGCACAGGCTCCCTGTGAGAAACACACAATTTGCTGGATTTGAGGCAGAGAAACTGAGGCACCCAAGAGTTAAATGGTGCGGCGGCATACACACTGAGTAATTGCCAGGGCAAGAATTAAACTGCAGGGTCCTCATTTCAGCCCCAGCGCTACCCCTCCAGCTCCCAACTTTGACACTTAGCAAGGACCAGAAAGCGCTAACGCACACTGCTGTTCAGTTCACATCTTTCTAGCGGGAAACCAAATTATCTTCAATTGGCACCAAATTACATGTTAAAGTTCCCATTATCAAAAAAATAAAAAAAAAGTATGAATGCGGGTTTCTTTATTTTCCACATAAATCACTTTACCTCATTTCTTTATTTTCCACATAAATCACTTTACCTCATGCCATGCATCCGTGCTCCCTGACTGAAGGAGAACTCCCGCTTTTGAGCAGAGTTCCTGAGCAAATGCAGTGTGAGGTAATGAACACCATGGAGAAGATTCGGCATATTCTCAGAATTCAGGCAATCTGTGGAAGGTAATCCCCATAACTGCGAATACAAATTAACGCAGCCTCCACAGCAGTCTGCCAGAGAATCCCACCTTAGCTCAATAGAGGAACTGGGTCATTACTCATCCATGCAAACAGAATCATTCAGCCTGCTGTCTCACCCACCTACCTACCCAGAATGAAACAGGACTTGCATTGCTACGCATCCTAAGAAGTTGTACTTCACTACAAAAATACCCTTTCCCTGTCCCAAGATATTTTTTCACTGCGAAAAGAGGACAGTTGTGGGTTTATGTGTAGAACAGCCGGAAACATCTTCAGGTTGTAGAGCCTAAAAGTCTTTGATTCCCCTTGTTTTCATCTCCATGAAAATCAGAAAACACACCAATGTGCTATATTCTCCTGTACTTCAGTGGATGTCCAGACCAGCACTCCAGTTAAAGTCATTCATATTTACAGGATCAAGGCCTCAGCTCTTTGCCATTCAGGGCCCCTGTGATCATCTGTGTGACAGACCAGAGCAGATTATCTGATAAATAATCTGTTTATTGCCAGACTTACATCCACACACCCATCATCTCACTCCTGAGCTCCCAGGAACCTGCCCCATGCATACGCTGATTGTCAGTACTGCCAAGGGGGCTGGGGACTGGAACTTTTTTGACCTGTATTATCTAAACAGCATGTGCCATGCTGTGGTATAAACCGTGGAACAGGTTAAATCAGGGGATTTTTTCACTCAGTGGTCTGCACACCCTTTGGGAGCTCATGGACTGCTTCTTACTTTGTCATAATAAATAATGTTAGACTGTGTGCCTCCTTCAGTCATCTTTGTATCAGTATTAACACCCATTCCAGGAGCATTCTAAGAATATGTATAAGGCTTGGAGTCAGGCTTTGTACTACCACACAGAACTTCTGGTCCCTTCTCCAAGTTGCTTCATCAGACATAGTCACTCATATTTTTCTCTTTTCCTTGATTTTTATATAGTTTCTTGATTTCTCTTGCTTGACTTATTTCTGAGCAAATGCACAAACACAAGAAAGAATATTTGCCTTTTCAGCACTTTTTTCCCAGCCTTTCATGGAAATCTGTTGCTGCAGCAGTGTCTGATAAAATACTTTTGCTTCTTTCCCCCTTTCCCCTCTACCCCCACCCCCTCACATACCCCCCACCCCCCACACCTTTTGAGGGGGCATCTTTTCTACTAATTCTTGCACTCTCCACACGGGAAGATGGAGCTAATGATGTTGAGTTCCTTCCCACTGTTAAACTTAGCCCAAGTATTACTCAGAACCCAAAACTACTCTCCTGCTCTTTTAGTTCCAGCTCTTAGGAACTTCTGCTTCCATTTTCTTCTTCTTTATTTGGAAGATTAGAAACTTGAGGGAAAGAACACAGTCCAGATCCAAACCAGCACTGCCAAGACTTTAGCTCGCACTTAATCTTAAAGTGTAAGAACTTCCTGAGAGCTTTAACATCTTCTGTGAGATGTGTGCATATTGCAGTGAGATAAGGTGGATACATGGTTGAGCCAAATCCTATTGAGATCCATTTTGTCTCTAGTTGGTCTACTCACATGAGCGGGGGGGGGAACCATTTTGAATCATGCATATGTGAAACTATACTGCTTACAAATTGCCTAAGCACAATATTTTTAACTCCTGCAGAAATAAAACTTGCTCACACAGCTCATGTACGGGCTGTAGAGGAACACGGTTATCACAGTTCTGTCTAATCCAAATATAGCATTTATGGCCACACGGCACCTGGCCACTTCACAAAATAATGCACAGAAATTCATCGGTGCTCTGGCTTTTTCTTCCTTCTCTTTATCTAGAAGCACTGAATTTTGGTGTGTCTCGGTTAGGGAGGCCAAAAAGACTAAGCTTGGGTAGTATGTTATTCCCTTTTACTCTGAAGCTGAGGTTTACAGCTCCCAGGATTGCTTTTAGGAGTGATTTGCATATTCACAGGCCATACTCCAAAGATGTGCTTTCTCCTGTGCACACAAGCCTCAGTTTTCTGTTTTATAGTTCCTTCATTTTATTGAAATATAATTGTTGTGAGAGGTTACTAACTGGGTGTATGAGCCAGTACCCCAGTAAGGAGAAGTTGTACCATTAAGGGATGAGGATGGAGAGGGATGAAAATGAATCTTTATAGCAGAACATTATATTTAACATACTATCGAACACAGTGCTTGTAACAGGGAGCCTAGTCTGGTCTTTTTAATGACAATATTTGAGAAATAGAGATTGTAATATTCATTTTATGTTTGGGTAGGCAGGGGCATACAAAGGTTAAGTCATTTGCACAAGTCACATGTTAAGTCAGCATTAAAATCAAGAATAGAAACCTAAAGTCATGCCTCCCCATCCAAGGTTTCTAATGATTAAGCTATATCCTCTCCTTTGGCCTGGTCCATAGCACATAACACAGTACAAAGTATCCCTCCATGACATTTGGCACATAGATATCTTAAAGTATTCTTGCAAACACAGTCATTATGTGGATATGCATCTGCTGACATTGTGTATTCATCTGAAAGTGAACTGGTAATGGGTATGTCCAATAGGTAAAATTTACTAAATTCCAAAATCTAAAAGAACAGCTACTGAAACCAAGTGTTTCTGAATTACTCGAATTGAAAAGCAGAAACTGACAGGAAAACAGCAGAACAAGAACCTCAAGGGAACAACTAGAAGCAGGCGGTTAACTTGCAGGTCTGTGAGTTAAACAGGATGAAGCTGATGCATCACCTTTAAGGTAAACAACACCATTTTGTACATGATGAGAAAAGTAATTAGCAGGCAGGGTAATGCCCTGAGCACAGGAAGAATGGATTGTGAAAACCTCAGGCAAGTGCGAGTTTAGCAGTAGCAGATCAAATCTCAGTTGATGTATACACACGTGCCTATCTGGCAGCTCATCAAAGCAACATTACACTGGCTAATCTAAATGAACTTCAATATTAAATTGTGTTTGTGCAGGCATAAATCATGTAGGGAAAGAAAGGTGCTGTGACAAGACTCATAGAAGGGTTCAAAAGAATCTGATTACAGATCTTCTGATTGCAGAGTGCATCCTGATAGCTGCTTGCTGAAAGTGGAGTAGTGGTACCAGTGCATTGGGGAAACACAAAAATACCAATTTCTTTTTTCAGTAATAACCTGGTGCCAAAATGACCTAGAGAAGAAGGTAGCTTCAACTCTGGATCCTTCGGAGTCAGAAAAAGATTACACTTTAAAAAAAAGATCAGCTGTTGAAATTGCTCTGAGCAATTTGTGGTAGCATTTCTGGAAAGAGCAGAAACCTTGGAAGTATCTTCCCATGTGGCCCTTTCGGGTTCCACTCGGTACTTTATGGAATTGCCCCAGAGTAGTTTCTATTTGCGGTCTCCTCCGGGACCGCCTCTTCCAAATGTGATGACGCACAGTTCATTGAATTTGAAGTTGTTTCCAGACCACAAAACTGAGGTGTGCCACAAGGGCCAAGAGATCATACACTCCATGGCAGAAAACACGGCTAGGACAATTAGGCAGAAGTTACAATACAGAAGAGATTCTCTGTTCAACTTCAATAGCTGTAGCTCCCTCCCCTCAGTTTACCAACTTAGCAGTTTCCATGCTCAAAATCCCCCTTAGGGGATGTGTCAGTAATAATTTTGACAAAGGGCAAATTTTCTCATAGTGCCATAGAATCACAAACCAGTTTGCATTGAAAGGGACCTTAAAGCTCATCCAGTTCCAACCCCCTGCCACGGCCAGGGACACTTCCACTAGACCAGGTTGCTCAAAGCCCCGTCCAACCTGGTCTTGAACACTATTTCCTAGTTAGCAATCCAATAATTTCAGATGCAGTTGTCCTGAAATCTACTTCAAATATTAGTAACTTTAGCTCAATAGTACACAGATGTAAGGCCACAAGGGTGTAAAGAAGCCATTACTTGTAAATAAAGTCAAATAGGCAACTGTTGTTTACTTCACTTATTTTACTTTGCCAATTACATGGTTTAGAAATTAAGTTATTCAGGGTTTAAGACATAGGAAAACTTAATTGAATGTCTGTGGCAATATTGATTGCTGAGCTTTTCTACAGTTTCACTGCATGAGTAAGCACCAAAGAAAAACAGTTCAGAAAGTTTTTAGTGGCATAAATGTAATAAAAGCTGCCTCACGTACTTCCATTTCACTATTACATATATTCAGAGGTTCAACACTACCAAACAGGACTTGCAACAAGAGGCTCAGAATATCCGGTACAAAAGAACCCTTACACAACAGAAGAAGTTGAGCCCTTCTCTAACCTCCCTCCCAAAAAAGTGGGGGAAGTATTGGGATACACAAGGCAGTTTATCCTATAGATCAATGAGCCACATATCCTTGCAGCAAATGGCCTTAGCTGCCTCTCTGATCCAGCCAGCGTTAATACATACCCAACGCAACACAGTCTCATGCTGTTATTCTTCCGCTTTGCTAAGAGCTTTTCAGAAATACACACTCAGGAGGAAATGCACAAGCATCAGAAAATCCACAGTACCCTTATCAGGTCGAGAATTATTATCTATTTTGCAAGTAAGACATTGAGACATAATGGCAGAGAGAGACAAAAACTGCGCCTGGCAAAGCAAAGAGAGTCAATCTCATAATCCAACCCTAACTTACTGCAACAGTACTTCTTCAGAGCCGTTTGAAACTAAACAGTATAAAAGGTCAGCTACCCTTACTGCTGCATTTGAACACTGGATGTGTCTGAGCCCAAATTTCTGCTTCAGACTCCAGGAAAGCAAGGAGAGTCACAGGAGGTAGCAGAGTTTTTGCACATGAAGATGTTCATAGGCAGAATCTCAAACAGCTGCACAATAAATTTTCACTGCACATACTGCAAGCACTCAGGATGTAAATAGCCCTCAAGTCATTTTGTACCATCTATAACAGCAATTCTGAAGTTACCTTTTTTTTTAAATGGACAAAGGGCTTATAGCTTATTTAGAAGTTTCAGCTCCTTTGCTACTGCTCAAAGCCGAGACTGCCGCAAATGTATATAACTAAGCACACAGTGAAGAACAAAGAAAACGTGGACATCAAATCATTACTCTGGCTCCTGTGAACTTTGCTTCACTAAGCAAAAAAACCTGCAGCAAACAAAATAGGCTCTGACCTTCCAGAACAACATGAAAAAAAAAGAGTCTGATCTGCTTATGTGGGCAGATTTTGGCACCGGGTAAACATCTATGTTTGCTCCTCAAATTACACAACTCAGAAAAGACTCTCTCCCCCTTTCATCCAGGACGTGCTTTTAAACCATCATGCATGTATGTTTCTTTGACAATCTGAGGCAGATTACTTTCCTCACATGGAAGTGCGAGCACTGGGGCAAAGTCAGTGTGCCAAGTGCCTGTAACCTGGTATCTCTAGAGGAGGAATGGGCACATACTACATTGAGCACACGTATCCTTTTACATAACTGCCAAAACCACAGTTCCAGCCTACTCTGCTTCTCAAATACTCAGCCAACCATAGCAGCATCTCTGCCCTTGGCCAAAGCTAAAGGTGAGCCCACAGTGTCTCAGATCTCTCCTGGAAAAGGGCCCAACTACTTAAGGAAGCCAGGCAGAGTCTTCAGCCCCAGGACATCAAGGGGGTGAAAAGTTTATAGAAGATAAGTTCAGGAAAGGCTGAAAGAGCTCCAGGACCATAGTACAGTCGCATGCCAGAGGACAACTTGTACTGGCACTCTGCTGTAGTGCTCTGGATTGACAACATCTGTAATAAAGCACATATTGACTGACAGGCTGGACAGATGCGCAGCAGGAGCGAGGGATTGCTCCTCTCCCACGTGCTGGCACTGGGGCCTAGAGGTCTGCCTAGGCTCTACCTTTACATGTTTATCTTTATTTCATGCTTTACAAAGAGCTTCTCCTGTGGGTTCTTTGGGGTTTCCCCCCCTTTTGAATGAAATTAAACATCTTCCATGACTGCCTTAATGAACTGCGGCAGGTGTTGTGCACTCAGTAGTGCCTGACACGCACCTCAAATATTCTAGTTAGCTTGTTTGCAGGAGTTTGATTGCAGTGAAGGAAACCAGTGACACCAGAAAAGGTCCCAAACCTCAGGTAAAGTAATCAGAATCCAAGATCACTGACTGCGTAAGCCCGGTTGCTTTGTGTGAACAGAATGATTAAGTATTGAAATGCGTACATCTGTCATATGCTGCCCCCAGCAAGGGAGCCCCAGTGACTAAGCTGGTTACCCTTCACGATACAATGAACATCAGCTGGTTAAGTGTTTTAAATCCTTTTAAGGCTGCCAAAGATACACTAATACTCCAAATTCTGTATTTTTCCGTGAAAAATAGCAGTGCAGAAAATCAAGCTACAGCATACACACAAAATCTTTCTCTACTACATACACACATGCATGCTTTGTTTTTGCAAGTATCTCAAAGTCTGGATATCTCCAAGCCTAGCTAAGGGAAGAAGACATCAGTACTTGTCTTACTTTAAAAATTCCATGCACATACCTACAGTTTGTAAGCACCCACTGGAACCAAAAGCAGGGGTTGAAAGTCTCTTCTCACCAGGAATGAGTGTTTATGCCACTTACATCTGTGGAGCCAGGATTCTTCCTGAGCCTATGCTTTATAATTGCAGAGAATTCTATGTAGCCATGGCCATTCAAACTTTGTGATGCTTTTTAATAAACTGATTTCTCCAACACAGCACACTACTCTGACTGAAGACCACCATCTCAACCTGAATTTAGTTGACAGAGGGTTTAAAAGCTGCATGTCATTTCCAGCACATGCACCAAATCAAATCATACTGCTACACTAACCCAGTTTACACTTCCTAGCACAAAGCCAGACACATTTAACTCTGAAAATTTAGGCCGGGTCCAGGAGTATTAAGCATAAGTAAAGTGAAAAATGTGCTAGGGTGCCAAGACGAGGTTCAAAGGACTTTGATGTCCGAGGCTAAAAATGTAGTTCAGCAAATTCTTGCTCCTTTGTCTGACTCTGGAATAGTCTAAATTTACATAGTACCTCCCTGCATGGTTGCAACATTCCTTGAAGATCTGCAGCTCTTATTTGTTTGGCATGATCTGAACTGCTTGAGTTTGCATAATGAGGTCATGGCTCTAGCCCCAGCCCAGTGAAGCCAGATGCGATGGTCTAGGGCTACCTATTGGTTAGACGCTTCCACTTGCTCCACGCTGAATTTCGCAACCCAGTGCCGCAGAGCCAAAGGGCCTGCTTGTTCTCATCCTGCTTCGTGACTCGCATGCACTCTGTTGCACAATGCCTCAACTTTAATAAAACGGATGGAGAACACACATCTCTGCCTAAGTTTGGGGGTAAACCATTGTATCTCCTGTCTTTGTACTTATTCTGTTCTGGCTATACTGCTTTTTTACAGGAAGAAACTTGCCGCTTGACTCATTTTTTAAAACAACACTACTATTTAAGATCTGAAACTTGCGTAACACTTTTGCTAGCTATGCTACAGACACAGGACACCAACTGCGATATCTCAAGTCTTTTGTATTTTTAACCTATATTAATAGTACCAGTAATTCAGCTCACACTTCCCTATCGAGCAATCATTTTGTTCCCTGTACAGGAAAGTCTCTGGCATATGGAGGCCACAGCTTGCAGGAATAAACAAATAAGACATTTTCTAAGTGATGAAGTTCATAAGGATGTTACAGTGCTTCACACTGACAGCAAACCACATGAATTTCCTTCAGGAAACGAAAAAAACCAAACCTTGTGAAAGAAACAAGTGAAGTTGCAATTATTTTTTTTCTTTGCGATAAGCGTACGTCACTTATCTCTTGGGTACAGATGACACCAATAGCCACATGCCTGGACTCCAGTTAAATTATCAGTTTCCTTTAAATAGCTTGAGAGAAGAAAAACAGCAAGAATGCTGCATAGGAGAGTGGTAAGGCCTGGTCTTGAGCCTAATTTCGGAAAGTCTTTCAGTTTGGCCTCCACGTGTTGTTCAACAGGTTTTCGTATACAAATATTTCTCATTTGTGCATGCAGACTCAGTAGCTGCATATGCAAGTACCCAAACTGCACAGAATGCAGGCACAGCACCTGCACACACTAAAGCAGTCTCTAGAGAAGTTCTAGCTCTTCAGCCCAAGTATTTTAAATGATCTCCACCCATCAGGAGACCACTTTTCACCTTTATTTAAGATTCTTATTTTAAACCTGAAGTCACTGGTCCTCATGAGTAGCTTTAAGTTTTCCAATGACATTACACAGAAGTGTGGACACTCAGTTGTTTGTAAGTCAAGATCTGAAGAGGACACCTTAATCCCTTGACTCCCATAAAATGCATCACACTTAAATTGTCTTATATAGCTGACATATAGAAGACTTGAGAAATATCGGGTAGGTGAGCCTTCCAAAAAAAAAAAAAAAAAAAAGACCAAAAAAAGAGTAATTCTGACAAATTTCATGTTGCAAAATGCCCTGCATCACTAATTTAACCACTGATGCTTCAGCTGAATTCACCACGTCTCTACAAATACTACCTCAACTAAAAGAGTATGCATAACTCAGGGTCCTGTTCATGACCAGAAATTCACAGCCAAATACAGGTAATACCAGGAGCATTCCAAGATTTCTACAGCGAAATTTAATGACTTCATGTTAATAGGTAAATATGATGAGCTTTACAAATGACTGCTGAAGCATTAGAGATCATTAATCCCACAGAGAAAGCACTAGCATCCTGCAGTATCAAATGGTTTATCGCTAATTCACAGAGACTGAATCCACAAACACATTTCTTTCACTTTGTAGTTGCTTAATTAATTACATATATTAAGCAAATTAAACTGAAGGATGCAGCGGGTACTCCCAAGGCAACCAATGGCTCTGTCACCAGCAATTTGCTTCTTTTCTGTTCAGAGAAGTCTTCCCAGTTTTCTTTCTCTTAGCAGCAAAGAGAATCATGAAAGCATGAAAGCTGTGATCTCACTAGCACAACAGAAACCAAGAGAGACTGCTGTTACATTGAGATCAGGAAGATGACTCTGAGAGAAGAACTTCATAAACATGTGCATGAGTGAACAAGCAACCAAAACTTTGGGGAATCTTCAGATCGCAATCAGAACACCCCAGTGCAGCTTTTCATTATGATAAGACCAGAAGGAGCCCACAGATAGCAATAAAGGACATAGGTGTTTGCAAATTAATTTTAAACTTCCTAAGTAGAATCTTCTAGAACAGTATGATTTATAAAAACTAACATTTAAATAGTTTTTAATATATCAGATTAACACTAATGACTGTAATATTTACTGATTTGTTATCTTTATATAAAATGTTAACAGCAGTTGTTAGAAGCTGGTAGTTAACTTTTTGGAAAAAGCTCTTCTGCTAATTCAGTTTCCTCTTGTATAAAATAATGCAAATTAAAAATCAATGCTCAGATCTCATGTGGTAAAAACATAGAACGTAATTTTGCTTGAAAACAAAGCAAAAGCAACAAGAAGAAAATGCTTGTCCAGTAATTTCAGTACCATACAAGCTGCCATGAAGAAAGTTAACTGCCTGCCAGGCAGACCCAGTACCTCCACAAACACATTTACACACATTTAAGTCCAGAGGCATCAACTAGACTGTTATACCTAAAACTAAACAGCTTCCTAAATTTTTGGCAGACTGGGTGCTAAAGTGCCTCAGGCAATAAACAACTTAGCTTTTAAAAAAGAGAAAACAGTTTACTGGTACTTCAACTTTAATGTTTAGGAGGTAGTTCTCCTTTTGATATTATTCCTTAATGTATGTTCAGTCCTTGTACCGTGTTATCCCTATTGTGTGTACATAGCACTGAGCCAACAACCCCTGTGGTATAACACATGGCCTGTTCATTTCATTTTCATCTCCTATAAGCTTCATTCCTTCTGCTGTTTCTTTGTCTGCATTGGAAGATCCATTTGCACAAAGAACGCTGTTAAAATTAATGTCCATCCAAAGGCATAAAAAGGCACTTCAGACATTGATCAGTCATAGTCTGTCATGCAGTGATAGGATGTGCTGTAATACTGCCATTTCACACACCACCAAAAAGGAATACAAGAGGAACGTTGGTTCTGCAGCACTAGTCTTTGGCTATCGTGAAATTAGTACTTTGAAGGCGGAGACAAGTCAAACGGAGGTGTTCAGTGAAAGGATAGCTGTGACCACCTAGCATGGTCTGTGCTCCTTTTTGCCAGGCTGGACAGGGCTTTGAGCAGCCTAGTCTAGTGGAAAGTGTCTCTGCCTGTGTCAGCAGGGTTGGAACTGAGTGATCTTTAGGGTCCCTTCCAATCCAAACCATTCCATGATTCCATGACATGCATTTTTGGTCGCACAGACAACAGAACCAATACATGAAATATTACCACAGTTTATTTTAAATGCACACCCATTTTTGTTAAAGACACAGATCTTTCCTGATAATCAAAAATCCTCTTATAAAAGCAATTGTTGACATTTGTGGAGCTCTATTTGGATTTTGAAAAAAAAACCCAGATTACTGGCATTAATTTTTTCCTGTACTGTGAGGGTAGGGGATATTTGAACATCATGTCTTCCTCTCTCATACAAAAAAATCACCTCAAAAAACCCAAACAAACAAACAAACCCACCAAGAAATCAAACCAAAAAGCAAGCAACCCCACCTCCTAGCCACTCAGTGGAAGGGAACATACATGTAGGGCAATTCCACAGCTATATTGTTGTAAATTATAAACCCCAAAGTGTCCCTTATTGGATGTGCAGAATGTATGATTCAGAGTTCGGAATATGCTCATTTCCTGACACTTTTCTGGCTTTTCATCTATAGAAGAACTGCTGACTGTTATACTTAACAGGGAGGGGCACCCTTATTCTGCACTGGTTTAGGTTCCAGACTTCAGAATGACTAATTATTCTCTTCTACTATTACAGACACTGTTCTCAGAGGAAAATGTCATAAAATATGAAACTTGAGGGTTAATGACTTTCCCCATTTTTTTATTTTTATTTTTTTTTTACCCAAATTTTGGGACATAATTTTTTAGAATCATCTTGGAATACTCCATTAAATGTTAAATTTATTTCATGGTACAAGATCAAAACACTTCTTCCATACTTACTGATATCAGCCTTCATACTTTGAATTAAAGGTCAAATGAATCAAGTGACTTAAATCCTACACAACTAAAAGGAAAACAGAAGGGAAGTTGATGACTAGAACAGCAGAATATTCAAGCTCTTTCACTCCAGACCCTTATAGTTGTTTTACTTTAATGTCCAAATATATGCTATGATTACACCAAACCCTTCTGTCCTTTGATAAACAGCAAAGCCAGCAGATGGATTAAAGATTTTAATTTATATAGACCACAGCAAAAACATTTCCAGGAGAAAGTTGCACATTAGATATACCAAGCTCCAAATGCCTAAGAAAACAATCTGCAATTCAGTTTCTTTCTTCAAAGCAGGAGCTGGCTATAAAATTTTCCGAGCTTGAACCCAAAATCTGATGAGCCATCCCTTCCTGTGAATAGGTAAATAAAGCCTAACAGCATTTTACTAATGTAACCTACACGGTCAAAGTAAATACCTCTTGCAAAGTATCGCTTCACCAGAAATCACAAGCTAGATCTGGCTGCCAAAACACAAATTACATGTTCCCTCAAAGGTTACTCTGTTTCAGTCAATATAAAATTTCCTCATAAAAATTCTTCCATTAATTGAGGAGAATCTGTCTTGTGTCTTTTCTTTCATTTTAATGCTTCTTGTTTCCTGTTCCTCATGGTATTCTTTACGTAGTCTTCATTCTTCGCAGTTGATCCTCCCAGCAGCTGCAGCACCAGCAAGACGGGAGTCACTTGGATTCCGTTGGCCATGCAGAGTCACACTGGTGACCCCCTGGTTGCTGAATGCAGCATGGTTAGTTGAGCAAGGGCACCCTCTTTCTGAAGCAATTTTTGTGCCAGGAACCTTGCTGGTACCCACAGTGGGTGAGTATCCTGTGACTGAATGGGATTTGGACTTCTCCAGCCAACTCAGTGTCATAAACATGTCACAGTCTGAAACTGTTGTCAAGACATTCATCAAGCTGTAGGTTTCAGCCCTCCATATTTAGTCTGCATGTGTCTAGGCTGACTTGGATTGAACAGGCTTAAGTATTCGCTCCTTCTTCAGCATCTCTGGTACATTTCCAGGGCACTCACAAGCTCTCTATCAGTCACTCTTTTCATGAGACTTCCTAGTCCAACTGCTGTTCTGAATCAACAAATACTGACCTTCCTCAAAACAGGCCCTTTTCTATATCTGTGCCTCAGGATACTCAGATTTTCAGCACATTTATTCAGGGGACACAGGGCTACTGAAGCAAATTGATCCTTAACCCTGTGTGCAACATAATGCCTGCAAATCTCTATTTGAGGAATCACAAGCAGTTTGTAGATTTAGCTTTTAAAAACATCCTATATTCTGAATACACCCATGTACATGCCTACCCAATTCTCTAAATAGCCTAAAAGGTGTCCAAGACTAATCTTAAGGCCTCTAAGAAGTATATAGCTGGCTACATAGAGCTGCTTCTCTGAAACTGAAGGCCCAGCAAACATCAGCTTTACAAAATTGTTTCTGTGGGGAAGGCCATACTCTGATCTCAACAAAGCTGCACAGGAAGAAAAGTCACATACGACTTGTGGAACTCTTCATAGAAATAATGCAAAAGTGTCCTTGTTCTTTGCACCATAAAGCTGACATTTCACTGAGTGCATTTTCTCAATTATTGTCCACTTTGTCAGAATTGAGAATTCAGAAAGTAAACAGAGTTTACTAACCAGTAAATATTGAGGTTTATACCCCATAATAAAGACAATCTGCAGAATCGGACAAAAAATAGCAGAATCCTTTTTTGTTAGTTTGATTGGTTTCAGTAATGAATGTTCAGAGAAAAATCATGATGGCGATTTTTAAAAAGCATGCATGCCATGATTTGAGCTGTGGCAGGAGTTCTGCTGTCTAAATTCTTCCAGTTTAGAAGGAAAGCCACCATGTAAAAACAAGCAGCCCAAGATTTTAAACCAGAAAGTTTTTCTCTGGAGTTCTACAGTGCCAATGAGTAAAATTCAGGTCTGCAAGTCCAGTTCCATTGAAGTCACCATCCTTACGAAATGGCTCTCCTGCTCTTCAGAAATGTGTTCCCTCAATACAGGTAAGAGTCCTTTGCATTTATTTTAGTGGTGAAAATAAGACCTACTACTCCTTGAATTCAGCAAAGAATGTCTGTGAAAGAACTGAATTCTATTTCACTCTGGGAACTATCCACAGAATTCTCTACTAGAGTCTCATAACATCAGGATGAAACAGATGCTTAATACTGAGCATCTGCTTTAAAGACTAAGATGCCAAACTGCTGTGCTGATGACCTATATTTTTCAGTAAGCTTTATTGATTATGGTAAGGTCTAAAATGAGCTTGTAGGGTATCACTGATTAAAAATGCTATTCTGTTGAAATCACCAAGAAAATGCTAATATTTAAGCTTAATTTTAGGATTCACGCCTCACTTGAGGTAAATGAGAATATCGCATAATTGTGGCTACCCTTTCATTAGCAAGTTGTGCAGCACAATCAGAGCAAGTCTGAAAAGCGAAACAGGTGTTACTGGAAGCCAAACCCCCATGCTACAGACGTTTCTGGAGGGAACGGTAAATGCTTTATACTAGCTGTACCCCAGCCTCCTGCACTGAGTGACCATCAGCAGTTAAAGCACTTAAAATACGCTCCTGTAGCCTGCTTCTTGTTTTCATCTAAAAGGAATTCAGTTTGTGTTCTCCAGGACAATTAGACAAGACAAACCAACACGAGGTGAGGAAGCAGGATGTAAAGATTCATGTCACCAGGACATCACCTCTCTGAAGTAGCACATTAACATACATGCACCTGGTGATGATCAGCAGAAATACTTGAGGCAGAAACCATCTAATATAGAATGAAAGGATAGAAAAACAACATATTTTCCATGAGGGTTCCATCCTTAAAAGCTTTCCCTCATTTAGAAACCTAGTACCTTTTCAGGAACGTCACAAAGCCTGCTAACTTTGGAGTAACGATTTAGGAAGGGCAAAAAAAGGTTAGAGCCAAGATGTCTGTTTAGTATTAGGGTACACTAGGGAAATTTAAATGGGACTGTGGTAGGAAAAGTAGAATTAGAAGAAAAAGTTGTATTTCTCAGAAATTTTTCCTTTGAAAGAAAAGCAATTGTCTGTAGCAATATGGACACAGATGTTTTCAGATACAGAAATAAAATACAGATGCTAGAGACTAAGTGAACTTCATAGCTACACATGGGTCTAGACTGCCTGGAGAAGAATAAGAACCAGATTCTGCTCTTCGCCTCATGTGTGCACCATCACTAAAACATCAAGGTGTTCTCCAAGCTGTAAATTCATTCATCATTACATCCAAGCAAGGGACATCTCATAAGTCTGACCATCCAACATTCATCTCCACTAAACTTAAAGGATATAACAAGTCAGTGCAATTAAACAGGAATTCTGACATATTCCTGAGAGCCATTATCGTCTTTTTTTTTGCAAATTGAACCCAGACCCATGGCCCAGGAGTTCAGATTTCTGTGGTTTGAGGCTGAGCTGTGAAAAGCACAGAGGTATGACCTTGGCTGAGCAATACAGAAAGATTATTGTTGAGCTGTGAGAGAGTATGCAAGATAAGAAGTAGTAATAAGTAAAAACAAAAACAAAGATTAAAGTGATTTTCTTGTTTTTTTAGTTGGAAGCAGTAGCTGAAGGACTCGAGAGCCAAATACAGCCATGAAAAGATATAAAAGCCCAAAGAAGTAAGAGCAAGAAGTCAGCAAGATCAAGGAACAGTTTGTTCCAAGAAGCAACAGAGGCCAATGTGCCGCCACCTGACTAATGAGCAGAGACTCATCAGATGTTTGCATTTGGAGTGGTGCACACATTTCCAGTTGGCCTAATAGAATATTGTTCCTGCCAACGTACTAGCCAATAATTAATTACTGGGTATACACTGGTTGTATAATTTCCCACTTGCAAGTCTCTAGGCATAGCAAAGATATTGATGCTATCAATTTTGATACATATTCTGCTATCAGTGGCAGCGCTACTTAGTGATTTCAATACTCAGTGGCATTGCTACTCATTGATGCCTGTTGATTTCACAACTTTGATATCGACAGGGCCAGATGAAATCCATCCACGGGTCCTGAAGGAGCTGACAAATGAAATTGCCAAGCCACTGTCCATCATATTTGAAAAATCATGGCAGTCAAGAGAAGTTCCCAATGACGGGAAATAGGAAAATATAACCCCATTTTCAAGAAGGGGAAAATGGATGAGCCAGGGAACTACAGACCAGTCAGTCTCACCTCTGTGCCTGGCAAAATCTTGGAGCAGATTCTCCTGGAAGGCATGCTAAGGCACATGAAAACCAACAAGGTGGTTGGTGACACCCAGCATGGCTTCACTAAGGGGAAAACCTGACAGACCAATCTGGTGGCCTTCTATGATGGAGCTATGGAACTGATGGACAGGGGCAGAGCAGCTGATGTCATCTACCTGGACTTGTGCAAAGCGTTTGACACTGTCCCATATGACATCCTTGTCTCTTAAGTTGGAGAGACATCAATTTGATAGGTGGACCACTCAGTGGATAAAGAACTGGCTGGATGGCTGCATGCAAAAGTTGTGGTCAATGGCTGAACGTCCAGCTGGAGACCAGTAACGAGTGGTGTCCCTCAGGGGTCGGTGTTGGGACCGGTCTTGTTCAACATCTTTGTGGGTGACATGGACAGTGGGATTGAGTGTGCCCTCAGCAAGTTTGCCAATGACACCAAGCTGTGTGGTTTGGTTGATACGTTGGAGGGAAGGAATGCCATCCAGAGGGACCTTGACACGCTTGTGAGGTGGGCTGATGACAACCTGATGAAGTTTAACCATGACACATGCAAGGTCCTACACCTGGGTCGGAGCCATCCCAGGCACAGCTCCAGGTTGGGCAGAGAAGATTCAGGGCAGCCGTGTGGAGAAGGACTTGGGGGTGTTGGTTGATGAGAAAATGAACATGAGATGGCTGCAGTGAGCACTTGGGCCCAGAAACCACCTACATCCTGGGCTGTATCAAAAGGAGTGTGACCAGCAGGCGGAAGGAAGTAATCCTGCCCCTCTACTCTGCTCTCATGAGACCTCACTTGGAGTATTGTGTGCAGTTCTGGTGTCCTCCACATAAAAAGGACATGGAACTGTTGGAACAAGTGCAGAGGAGGGCCACGAGGATGATCAGGGGACTGGAGCACCTCCTGTATGAAGACAGGCTGGGTAAGTTGGGGCTGTTCAGCCTGGAGAAGAGAAGGCTGCCTGGAGACCTCAGAGCAGCCTTCCAATATCTGAAGGGGACCTATAGGGATGCTGGGGAGGGTCTCTTCATTAGGGACTGTGGTGAGAGGACAAAGGGTAATGGGTTCAAACTTACACAGGGGAAGTTTAGATTGGGTATGAGGAAGAGGTTCTTTACTGTGAGGATGATGAGGCACTGGAATGGGTTGCCCAAGGAGGTTGTGAATGCTCCGTCACTGGCAGTGTTCAAGGCCAGGTTGGACAGAGCCTTGGGTGACATGGTTTAGTGGGAGATGTCCTTGCCCAATGCAGGGGGTTGGAACTCGATGATCTTGAGGTCCTTTCCAACCCTAACTATTCTATGATTCTATGATTCTATGACAGGCATTGATACCTATGTGCATCATTACATTTTAATATCAATAGGGATCAACAGGCACCAATGCCTATCCATAGGCATCAGTACCTATCAATACCAACACCTTTTAATTCTGATGGGCATCAATACCTATCCATATATCTCCTGGAGCAAAATATTGAATAAAACTCATTTTATCCTTTGAGATATTTTTCATTCAGTCAGGTGTGCAAAATCCTGCACTATAAAGGTCAGTGAGCATCTGCAACATCACATACACACATTCAGGGGTCATTTGTTAGCAAGTGGTCCTTGATATTTAGATGGAGAACAAAAATATAATAGCTTGCTGTTTCAGTATTTCCAGGAATTCTGAGTACTTACATATTGCTCAAATTCATTTGGTTTTCTTTGAAGCCACTTATCTTTGAAACTGGTAAGTTTCCATTAAGCACCTCTCAAAATAGCTCTGTTTCAGCCTCTTAGAGGTGCCCTTGCTCCTCCCAGGTCTTGCAGAGTTATTAGTTCTATTTACATTTCTCTCTACAGTGCTGCCACAGTTTTATTTCTGAAAGTTGACAACACAGACAGCTCTTTCACTTTCAGCTGCAGAAATCATTTCTCAGTCCCACACACACACCTCCAAACCCAGCAGGGCAAGACAGACCTGCTTTCACAGAGCTGCCCAAGAAGCTACTGTGCCATGTGGAAAGACAGTTGGATTTACTGGCATTGCTTCTCACTTTCAATATTTTGTCAACTCTGGATTTTGGGTTTAAATTTGCTTATGTGAGTAAAGGAAAACTGATAGCCACAAAAGATACTGCTCGCTCATGTTAACTTACAACAGATCAGTGTTGCAACCAGAGTAGCAGCATATGTGGTGTCACTGGCACCCCCAGAAGAGGCAAGTTTTCAAAGTTCACCTCTTGCCTGCTGGAGAAGGCTGGGATCCTCAGACTGATGCTCCTTGCTGATGGTAAATGTCACCATGCTATCGCATTACTACAACTAGTTTAAAAAAGTCTGACATTTAAAAGATACCAACTTAGAAACCACCTCCCAACCACACCACTGGTGAAGTACTGAATAGTAACAAGGAAAAAACATTATCTAGCAATTCATAAAAACTTCCCTTGTACTTTAATTTGTTTGGGTTTTTTTTCACCAGAGGCATTTCCCATGCAAATAGTGACTCTGCCCAAGTCCTGTTACCTTCAAAACATTAACAAGATCTCAACCTTAAGGAGCCCGGCTGATGGCCAATACTGAATCAGGTCAGTCAGGATGGATATAATACTCTACAGCAACACCTGCCACACCAAAGCTGAGAATGAAAAACAAGACTGGCCTCCTCCCTTAGATAACATACACCAATACAAATGGCATCCCAACAGCTGTGAGGTTGCTTCATTAAGAAAACAGTCACAAAGCCTGACTGAGGTTTTTAATAAAAACTGGCATTGTTTTTACAAGTTATAATGGATCCCTTTATGAGTGTTTAGGTACAGAACCAGGCTGATGTACTTTGCAACAAAATGAGTTAAGAGTACAAGATTAAGTGGCTAAAGGACTGACGGCAAGCACCATAGCTTTCCATAATCACAGTATTTTACATCAGAAAATAACTGAGCCCAAAGCAAGCTGTTCAGCTGATCTACGAGGCTGTTGCTGAAAGGCCCCTTATCTCCATTGTATTTGGTTTAGGAGGGCTACTTTGGATAAAAGCCTGGGCGAGGGCCAAAACATCTTCACAAAGCTGTTCAAAACTTCCTGAAGGGGTGTTATCCTCCAGGGCTTCACAACCTAAACTACAGGTCTCTCCAAGAAGCACTGCACCTTCTTCTCATTTCTTACAAGTATTTCAGCACCACATTAAGATCAGTCATGAACACAGAAAGACACAAAGATAACAGATTATTATTTGCAGCATTTGGGTGTCCATTAACACCATGGGACGTGTTACAGATGCACTATGACATGAGCTCTTGTGCTGGGTCTGTCTGGGATGGAGTTAACTTTCGCCACAGCAGCGCACATGGTGCCATGCTTCAGATTTGAGACTAAAACAGGGTTGATAACACAGCAATGATTTGGCTATGGCTGAAGAGTGCTTGCAGAATGTCAAGGCCACCTTTCCTTCTTCACTTTGCACTGGAAAACAGGCTGAGGGTAGGCAAGAACCTGCGAAGCGGCACAGCCAGGACAGGTGACCCAACTAGTCTAAAGGGATATCCCATACAGTATATAAAATTTAGGAGGCTTTGTTTACGAAGGTAGCCGTGGCTCAGAGGCTAGTTGGGCACTGGCATGATGATGGGAAGAGGCGACTGTTTCAGTTCCTTGGGTCGGCAAGTTGCAGGCTTCCAAATTTTACGAAGTAAAACAGGTAACTAAAAATTTGTCAGAAGATGGTGAACAAAGTAGAAAAGCCATTAGAGTAAGTGGAAACTAAAATAAATAGGAATTCAGCAAGGGAATATGACAAAAGAAAGATGGGCAGGTTCAGGAGGAAAAGGATTTCAAATCTGAATAGGTACAGATGAATGAGGAAAGAGTACCAGAAGTGCAAGGAAGAGCGAGCGCTGGCAGTCAGCAGCAGATCAGAAAGCGTTCATGGCATTTAGCCCCTTGTAGAGCCAGAACTAATTCGGGGTGCTGTGACAGCCTTTGAGATCCTCATCTTGACCCTTGTGTATGGGTCTTCCCAGATGACCTCATGGTGGCAAAACCCAAACATGGGGATAGAGTCTAATGAACTAAACCAACAATCAATCACTAAATCCGTAGGACTGTGAAGTCTAACCTACATCTGCAGTTTCATGGTCTTAAAATAGGAAGGGTCACACACAGTGTCTGACCTACACAGTCACACCACATAGGCATTTATGAAAGTGCTCCAAAGCTTTCCAAAGGCACAAGGTTCTAGAAAAAGAGCAAAGAGGGGGCAATCCCCAAAATACAAATCTCCCCAAAACCGTGTTGGCCACAGCTCTTGTGTGTGTTTCATCTGAAAAAGCCTTTAATTGCAAAGTAGTACTGATCTACTCCTAATTTGGGAGCCTCTAGAAAATGAAAGCAGCAAGCTACTATTCAGCAGCTACTAAGAACATACAATTATTTCTCTGAATAGAGATGAAAAGCTCACATAAATTTCAGTGTCCTTGATATACTGTAACTGCAGTTTAGGTCATTTCCAGCTGATGCTGGTCCCACAGGGAATTTCTTTACTGTTCACAAGGCTGTAGTCGTTCCTACTTTTTGTGTGAATAAATCGTGTTATTCGCACAGCCAGTTGGAAGTAGTTGTGGCCTGATAGCAAAGTCTCATCATCATAATGGGATCTAATATAATTTAGGTAACCAGCACAGAAGAGACCAAACCATGCTAAATGAGTTGCCTAAGTATTTTGTCCAGGATTTAGACACATGTTCACTCAAATCCAGCAAGTTAATTTTTGATAGATTCTATGTCAGCTACAGTTACATTCAACCCAGTATTTTCAAAGGTTTTTTTTGAAAACCAAGGAGAGATTGGCTGTAGAGTTCTGATACCTTTTTCCAATAGCTCACTTTAAATAATACATCTTCTCCATTGATCTAAGCAAGTCCTTGGAATCTCGAAAGCAAATTGAAGAATCAATGAAATTAACCTCATGGCCTTCCTGGACTCTATCTGCTCACCAACTCCTAACTTAGGATCTATACATATCTTTGCAAATACATTGATACCAGCACTGCTTGGGACTTTACTATTACTACTGTACTCACCCATTCAACTGCATCATGTTTGTCCTGTTGAATAATTACTTTAAAGGGAAAGTTTGTATTTGTGATTGATACTTACAAAGACTATCTATCTGGCAGAAAGCAGTTTACATCTTAAGATACTGCACTGCTACCA
This sequence comes from Amazona ochrocephala, assembly GCA_039720435.1. NCBI lineage: Eukaryota > Metazoa > Chordata > Aves > Psittaciformes > Psittacidae > Amazona > Amazona ochrocephala. Next base: position 74,929,259 of record CM077879.1, read on the forward strand.
GGCTCCCTCTGTAAAATGTTTAGGTACGATACTTTAAAAGATCCTATACACACACTAAGACAAGCCTGTACCATTTACAAACATCAGAATTGTGGGGATTCTTCCTGTGATGAGTCCACCACAAGAGCACTGCTCAGAGATAAGACCTGGTTTATTTTGCAGCCTGCCAAACTTTTGGTGTGAAGTGCCACATTTTTTGCAATGCTTTCTTTTCCTTCAACAATAGACTTTGTCAAATACCTTTGAGTTAAAAAAACAGAGGGAGAGAAGAAAAAAACCTACAAGGCAAGTCTAGCTTTTGAAACACTATCTATTTCATATTAGAGTTACTTCAAATACTGTGAGCCATCTGGAGCATTATGGCTCTGTCTTGACTGCCAGAAATGGGTTTCTTTTGTTTTTGCCGCTAGTAGAGACAGTTTCTAGTCTACAGAGAGTCTTTAGTCTTATCACAAAACAAACCAGGTAGTCAGCCATGAGGAAATGAGTAAAGTGAATCATACCCTTAAATTTCTTGTCTTTTTTGTTCATCTACCATAGGTGGGCAAAGCCTGAAATTGCATTATTATATGTTAGAATTGGGGATTCCTTTATTTGATTTTTCTGCAGAGGCAAAGCCCAGTACTTGAGAACTTGCCATTTCTTATGGATTTTCTGGAGAAAATACAGACTTTATATAGAAGAAGGTTATCTTAATGCATATGTACTTCAGTGTTAAAATATGTGATGTGATCAAAGTCTTTTGTCTTAGCTCTCAAGAAGGCATCTAAAAATCTATGCTAATACAATACATGATGCACATACTTTTGTGTATGTGGTATGGATCTAACATCTATGTTACTCAAATCTAAAGCAAGCTAAAGAGCCCCAAAACCCTGTGATTTGTAAGCTTACCACTTTTTTTCATTATTAGAAAGCAACACACATTAAAACAAAGCTCTTTGAAAAGGAAAAATCCCACCCAAACACACCACCTCAAAACCAGTCACCAAAGAAACAAAACCACACAAATGAGACAGAACATTTCTGGTACCCTCAGCCAGACACAAAATGGAGCTGCCTTGTTTTACAAAGTGAGGTGACATCTGCTTGACTCAGACAAGCCTGTCCTGCCCCAGTGTGTTCCCATGTAACCTCATGTTGCAGCTAGCAAGGTCCTCAAGGCCAGGTGTGATAACTACCAGACCGCAGAGGAAATCATGCCATTTTAAAGATTATGTATGTTCTTGCCGTTGTTTGCTTGTAAAACAATAAACTTACTTTTGCCTAATCAATCTCAACTCTTGAGAGTAAATACATTTGCTTTAAACACAGTCTTGATGTTAAGCTACTTCAGTACCTCTCCATCTTTCTCCCCCCTCCTTTTTTTTGGGGATATAAGAACATTACTTTATTCTCACACTGTGAGGAAGCTTCTGCTGGGAAAGATGGGAGAAAAGACTAAACAAAACCAGAAATCAAAGCAATTCCTTTTTCCCTTTTCCTTCACTCCCGTTCAGTAACAGCCACAGGCAGTAGGTCTTTGCAAATTTCCTTCCTTTTCTCTTTAATCCCCACAACTTTGTACACAGAAATTTTATAAATTACTGTATCTGAAAAACTGTGATGTCCTATTGAATTTTAAACTTGCATCTGCAGGACAAAAAAGCAGCAGCCAATGGATTTCTGCCTCAAACCAGCAAGAGGTTAACAGCTCCAACCTAATCAGCTTTTTCTCCGCCATTAGATTACCAGAGGTTACATTAGATTATCAGAGGTTACAACTCAGCTACAGTTGCTCCCTTCCAGATGAACTGCTATGTGTCTGACTCAATAGCCACCTATGAAGCAAGACAGCATCAGCATCCCCTTTGTTATCAAAAAAATCTTTTGATCCTTTTTTTGATCTCTTACGGCCATGGCATTTAAGGAGCTTATTTTTGCCAATTGAATTACTGAAGTATTCAGGAAATTTGCCTCAAAATATTTAGGAAAAGCACACATCTATAAAAAACAAGCCAACAAAGAACAACTTCTTTGTACCAAACTGCCAGCAGCTGAGCACCACGGCAGGAATGCCACTAAAAGGAGGCAGATGTGCACTCTCTGCTGGGGCCCCCCAGTTTGGGAACTTGCACCCTCAGCCCCTCCAAACTAGTTCTAGTCTATTGGCTTTCAGGGTACACTAAAAGGCCCATTTGTTTTCCCTAGCTGTGAGAAGACTGGGAGGACCCTGGTGAGAGATCATAAAATTGGCTCCATTCTCACTTACAACAGTAGTGATTTGTATGTTAATAATAGGAAAACCAAGGGAGAGGAGTCTCCAGAGAAGTCTGTGTGTAAAACTATTTCCAAAGTGTGCCACAAACAAAGCCAGAGACTTAATTTCTGAACATTTCATTAGAAAGAAAGAAATCCATCTTGATGCCTAAATAAAAAAAGCCCTCTTATTTTCAGAGGTGCAAAGCAGATACAAAATGACATTAGCCCAGCTGCCATTTGTAGAGAACATAACATTTTGCTCAGCTCTTTGGATTTGTCCAGGCAGGAAGATAAAATTATACCAACCATTAAACTAATTTAGTACATGTGCTCAATGTAAGGGTACCATAGATCTGCATTTGCCTACACAAATTTTTTCAGTGTTCCAGTCTCACTTCACTCCTTCAGCCACACGAGGTTTCAAACGTGGCAGCATGACTTGATTTACTTATTTTGGTCAAATTAGAGATCTTTTCTCCACAACAAGCTGCATGTGGATGAAATTTAAGTTGGGGAGGGAGGAAGATGAAGCAAGACGCTCTGTTTTAAGGCATTTCTCTGTATATCTACCTGAACATGAGAAATCCTGAATGATGTGCCAAATCTGTGAAAACTCTTGCTAGTGTTTGAGCCATAAATGGGCAGAACCCAAATAATTTTGGTGAGAAACAAAAGTGGAGTGCAAAGCATTAGTAACTGTAGAATTACTGGAGGAGTAAGTAAAAAACAGGTAGTGACAAACACGGTAGAGGGACTTCAGCAGTTACCACGGGAAGGGAGGAGTTACTAGAGGCACCATGGCAGACAACCTAACCTACAACACACGAGAACCCTACGCCTTTGTGAATTGAAAAACACAAAGAAGGAAAATATAAGATTTTCAAAGCAACAGCATTGAGGAGAGGACCTGGGGGAAGTGAAAGTGCAGTGAAAGAAAGGGATATGATTAACACTGAAATAAATTTTGGGTTTGAAAACGAGGACTTCTCAGAAGCTAAACTATATACATTTTATTTTTCTCCAGTCCTTGGGACTCATTATTTTAAATATGCCTATTAGCTAGTATGTATGTGAAAAAATTATGCACATACTATGCTCTAGAGAAAGAAGAGAATGAGAGGTAATTGCTGCAAACTTTCATCACAGATGAAGGTACAATAAAGACCTCCCCTCAAGGAGGCACATCAATGAGAGCCCAGGATAAAAGGTGTGGTAGTAAGACAGCAAAAACGGATACTTGTTCTGTTGGAAGAAATGGTTAGAATAATTTGCAAAGCTAGTAAAAGAGCAGTAGAAAGTCCTTTTTCAGTTAAATCAGAATATAAAAATATCTCCTTGAACAATACAGCTCCTCAGTGGTTTTCTGTTTAGATAGGAACGTAGATCCTCTCTCCTGGGTCATTACCAAACAGAAAGCAACTGTATCATTGGAGAAGAACAAGAATACTGAATAATTACAAATGCTCAGTTGACAGTGCTTAACTGTAAGAACAGAAGGTTTAATTATTAAAGTAGACCAGCAAAATAGATTTCTATTATGAACTAAACCTTTCCAAAGAATCAAAACCATGACTGCATGCTGATAAGAGGCCAATGTGGAATTAGCCAGGGCTACAATGGCAATATCAACGTTTATCTTCAAGAGATGATGGCTGAACTTATCAAATAACAACCAGCAAAGATTTCTTTACTGAAGGTAAGTTCCACCTCTCCAAACTGCATATTTTATAATCTGCTTATACAGCAGCTCATCCGTACAGCTGTCCCTTCATGTTAAATCCACCTGCTGTTTTAGCTGCTCCTAGTGTGATAGCCAATATGCAGTAAAGTGCTGAATTGGGTCTTCAGGATAAAGAAAAACACACAAGCCCCCACTATTCTATAACTAAAGGTAAAGCGAACTGTTTGCTTGTAAAGCGAACTGTTTGCTTTTCTTTTAACTAAATGCTTTTACTTCATACCTACAGAAACCTTGTGGCAGGAAGGGAGAGAGGCAAATCGTAGTAGACACATGATGCAATGCTCTGCATGATGTAACTTAAACGCTATTATATGTATGATGCTGCTGCACTCAATCTGGCAAACATCTCCATGTTCACAGGCCCCAGCAGTATGCAGCTGGGCACAAAGGTCAGGCTGAGAACATCCCATTGTAGGGTCCATTGTTTTCCTATGAACTGTGCTTTGTCTTTCAAATTAGTCACTTACAGAAATGAAACAGTTACTTGGTTAAATGACTGTTTCCCCCAGCTATTAGACAAAATGTATTACATCTCCAGGCCTGTGATCAAATGATTTAGAGTTTGACCTAAATTTACTTACTGCACTAAACAACCAAAGGAACAAAAAGAATTACGCCTCACTGCCTGCCTACTGTCAGCTACAAAGGATATTGAACAGTCTGCAACTGCAGATGAAATGCAGTTCTGTAGTTTTCTGGGCCAGCTTCTTGGAGCAATTGCAGGTCAGGTGAAAAAAGATGTTTCAAAGAGTTCAGGGCTTTTTTTTGTTGCTTGGTTGTGGTTTGGTTTGGTTTGTTGGGTTTGGGCTTTTTCACCTGCAAGCTTTATGCCAACTCTTTTTGCACTTTGGGGACCCTAAAATGAAATGTTTTAGAGGTGCCTTGACATCAACATAGCTAAGCTTATATGGAATTTCCACTTAAGACAGATGAATCCTTCCAAAATACCAGTCTCAAAACAGCAGAAGTACAAACAGATCATAGTCTCACACATTTGATAAACCAGACTAAAAACACATGCACTTTTATGAAATAAGTTTTATTTATGGGGAGGGAGCATTCTGGAATTTCATAGACTCCCTTGATTTGAGCACCTGCTAGAAGCTATTAACATGCAGCCATTTGAAAACAGGTTGAGTTCTTTTATCATGATGTCATTTAAAAGAAAGCTGGCAAAATAATACACTCAGTTAACAAGGCTGAATATTTCCAATTGAAATTCAAACGTTTTGGGCACCCAACTCCCTTTAATTCTTTTATAAATAGATTTTCACATTCTGGTAACAGTAGTTTTTCAGTCCATAACACCTCTGAATGCGTGGCTCGTGGCCATTTTGAGAAACAGCAGGGAATGAGAAATAGGGCTAAGGGAGTGATCTACACCAACAAAATAGTACTTACGTGCCAAGTGGAAAATGTACGTGTGTGCAGTCAGTCTCCTTCAACACAAAGGCAACCTGCAGTTTTACAGAGAAAAAGAAGGAGAACTATGAAGTAAACACTAATGTGTAACAAACCTGGATGCCACAGTCCAGAGAACCCCAGGGTCTAACATGAGTGGGAAGTTATTCCACCAGCAGGAACTGGTTCCAGCCTATGAGATAGAACAGCCAGGCCCATTTTGATAGAAGCATCAGCATTGTGCTATGGGCAAAGCCTGCCAAAGAAGAGATCATTACAGGACCAGAGGCTGTATCAGGGTGGCACTACCAGCAGAGCATGGGAAAAAAGAGCATGAAGAGGGTTCATGAACATGCAGCCCATACTGGCACACTTGGATAACTATGTATACAAAGTCTAAAACCAGTGAGCTTAAGTGACTCGATTTGCAAAGGTCATTTTGTATAGTTTTTCCCAGGTGTAGCTTTGCTGTTTGGTCTGTTACAACATCTTAATTTATGAGTCACATTCAGCGTTGAAGGTGTTTTAACTTGACAGAAATATAATACAAAATAAGTTTTATACACATTCTTCCCTTCACTTGCTCAACATCTCTCAGCTCAGACTTCCTCTTAATACCTCTTACCATGCTCAAGAAAAAGTGGCTGAAGGAATAACCAAGAATAAACTCTTTTCTTCCCCAAAAAATGCTATCCAAAGTTTAACATCAGCTCTTACAGGTTTGTAGGATTTTTCTTTTTTTAAGGTTTTCTTTTCCATTTTTCTGTGCATATACATTTTTACAAATACGTATGTCTTTTTTCCCCAAGATGCAAAGGGTTGACAAAGGACCAAGTTTATTCCCAGTCCTTGGTGCAGCCTGGCTTTTTTCCACAATATGAAACAGCAGGATAGTCAACAAAAGGCAGGGTGAGGGGGCAAGGCGCATGTCCTGACACACTGATAGTACGTTGACAAACTTCTTTCAGCATCAGAAGGCTTCCTTCTTTTTGCAACTCATTTAAAGTTCCTGCTTAAGGTTTTTGAACAAATGGGTCATTGGCGGTCCCTAAACGATTAATTTTTGAAAATTATAGGCCCCAACAAAGCAGTGCTTACAGATAAACATTTACTTCTGTGAGTCAAACCTGTGCCCCTCCTCCACACAGGCATAGACACACATTTCAGATTCTGGAGAAGATAAGCATCAGAGCCAACGTTTTAAAGGCACTTTGAATATACCTCTGGTGGCTCAAAAATGTCTCAATCATATCCTTTTTCTTTCTAGAGAACAATATCACACAGTGAACATTTATCTGATGTTTCGGATTATTAAGCCTGGATAATAATTCCTTGCTTCTGGCACAGTGAAATTCTCTCCACCTGCCCCAAGCCCCACATGCTCCCATCTACCTCATAATGCAAATCTTTGCTCTTCATATAACAATAAAGATTTGCAATCAGAGACAATGGAGTTTGCCTGCAGCTGAGCTGACAGTGACAACTTCAGGTTTTACAAAAGATCTCCTTACAAGCCATGCCAAGCAGTATTACAAGCAAAGCCAGCACTCTGAACCAGCAGCCGTCTAATTCTCACTGCCTGTGCTATATTCCTACCTTCAGCAAAAATATCCTTCAGGGCAGCAAGAGCAGCAGTAAACCTGTCATTAACAGCCACAGTACTGTCACATCAGCGACTCTTCCATGTCAGCTACAATCTTTAACTCAGCTGTGTGCCTCTTTGGGGAGAACTTTCCTTGGCTGTCAGGAAATAGAACATGTACGTTGGTCCTTCATAAGCATATACAAGCACTCCAGGGCACGAATAAACAAAACAATCCTATTCTTTGGGAAAACATGTTGATTTTCAAAAATAAGCCAAAAAGATGCCTCTGTGAATAGTCCTATATACAAACTAGCAAGGTAGAACTTACATGTAAGTACGTCAGGTAAAATAAACTGCTGTCACTTGTTTTCTTTCATTGCACCAGCACTGGAAAACAGATTGGTTTTACCACATGCTTGCTACAGAACTGTGTTTCCAAAACACATAGCTGAAGTCATAGAATCATGGAATCATAGAATAGTAAGGGTTGGAAAGGACCTCAAGATCATCGAGTTCCAACCCCCCTGCTATGGGCAGGGACACCTCCCACTAAACCATGCCATCCAAGGCTATGTCCAACCCCACCTTGAACGCCGCCAGGGATGAAGCATTCACAACTTCCCTGGGCAACCCATTCCAGGGCCCCACCACCCTCACAGTAAAGAATTTCTTCCTCAGATCCAATCTAAACCTCCCCTGTTTAAGTTTAAACCCATTACTCCTTGTCCTCTCACCACAGTCCCTAATGAAGAGTCCCTCCCCAGCATCCCTATAGGCCCCCTTCAGGTATTGGAAGGCTGCTATGAGGTCTCCACGCAGCCTTCTCTTCTCCAGGCTGAACAGCCCCAATTTTCTCAGCCTATCTTCATACGAGAGGTGCTCCAGTCCCCTGATCATCTTCGTGGCCCTCCTCTGCAGTTGTTCTAACAGTTCCATGTCCTTTTTATGTTGAGGACACCAGAACTGCACGCAATACTCCAAGTGAGGTCTCACGAGAGCAGAGTAAAGGGGCAGGAGCACCTCCTAGAAACCTACAGATCATTACCTTGGACACGGTCACCCAGAAGCACACAAAAAAAACCCCACAGTCTCTCTCATCAGCCTTTGTGCCTCTGTCAACATCAATTGGACACTATGACTACATAAATGGGAGCATCTCTGTTCAACAGACAATCCAAGGTTCTATCCATTAGACAACAGCATCTGAAGAGAAAGAAAACAAGTGAAAGTAACTTTTTGGTACAGCCAAAGCATGTACACCCCAGCTGAGTTGTTGCAATGGCAAACTAACAGCCTTCTGGTAAAGTGACATAAGCTTCAGAGAAACTTGGAGCATTAAGACAAGAGTTTTGAGGCCACCAAAATTGCTGGACCTTATTCATATCTCTGCCCACCTAAAATACAGCTGCTAAGACAAATCACATGGGAGTGAGCGGAGGAGTAACGAAGGTATCAGAATGTACTTGGTAGAGCAGTTAAGAGGCAGAAGAAACAAGAAGTATAAACATCTTCAAATTACAGTCCTCCTCAGTACTGAAGACTGTAGGAAATTATTTCAGAGCATTTGTTGGAAGGCTTGATTACCTAAGTACACTTAGAAATCCAAATTAATCTAACAGAATACTTAAACTATTAAATCCTTGTATGGGTACTCTCATTTAGAATTATGGTGGATTTAACATTGTTCATCTTGAATTAAATTTCACAATTAGCTGCTTGGACAAGTAGACTTCTCATCATCTATGAGGCCCATTCTTACAATGATTTACGTAGTAAGCCCAAGAGGAACCAAGGTGTGACTGAGTCTATAACAGAGCAGTGTACCTGAATATAAAGCCCTCAAGAAACAGTAGATGCATATGTGTGCCACCCGCTACGCATGCTGGTTTTCCACAGCGTAGCAAACCACATTCAAAGCCTCAATACTCAAAAGCAATCAATGATCTAAACCCAGCGCATACAAATAAGTGACGCACTGGAGACTATGAAAGAAAAGAATTTCCTTCCCGGCAGCAACTCATCTGTGCTGGAGACAGAAAGACACAGGAGCTAGCCAAGTCTGTGGAAATAGCTTCTCAGGGATACTGAAGTCCATGGCAAGTCCAGGGGTCTAACAGCAACAAATCAAGACAGGGTTTATATGCAAGTATATGCCAAGCAAGGCACTCCACCTCCTGCCTGCAGCAAAGAAAGAAAGAAGATGATAGCTGTAAACTAACACCCTATATTAGGATACTCAGGTAATTAATGCAGACCCTGCAGTGAGTAGACTCACTTTAAAGGGCTTTGTCAGCCCAGTCATGGTGGATGAATGATTTCTTTTACATTTCTCAGCAGAAGAGGCTCAGGTAGTAAAAGAGAACAGAGGAAAACAAAGCAAAAACAAAACCCAAAACCAAACAAACAAACAAACAAAGCAAAAAAACCCACACCAAACAAAAAACAACCCCAACACAAAATTATAACACTGTTCAGGGCCTTATAACAGAAATACTAATGATACAATGGGAGTCAGGATACAGAGATGGAGAAGATGCAGTTCGGAGAGAGACAAACTAAGCTATATAAAAGGGGAGTTTCCACAATCAAAAGAAGAAGATACCATTACATATCTGGTGCTGGCAAAACACAGATGTTGACTGCGGAGTAAGCGTCACAAGCTTCACAACACAGCAGTGCTATCAGCCATTGTACCTTTGTATGCGATGATGTACGTCTGCAATAGTGTGACAAATAGATATAATCCACAAATAAAGTATATACACAATGTGGTTTTCAAGCATTACACATTTTTAAGATGGTTTTATCTTTGTCTGTTCCTTAAATTAGAACTACTTTAAAATAATTTCTTAAGCAAATTTAAGTAGTCATGAATTGCGCAGAAGACAGAGAACCACAGAAAACTCTAGAAGGATCTAAGATAGCTTTCCTGCTAATGTAATGCCAAGAAATCCTACAGAAATTCTGAATGTCTTCTAGGAGGTTCTTTTCATCAGATTTACTCAGCTTTACTTCATTTTGGTTAAATAGCTGAAATGGAACCTTCTCCCTTCACATTCCTGGTGCTCGCCCAACACTGTTTGCAGCAACCTTCTCTCTAGTCATAACACAAAACCAGAACCACAAGTCTATGTATAGAATCATAGAATCATAGAATAGTTAGGGTTGGAAAGGACCTTAAGATCATCGAGTTCCAACCCCCCTGCTATGGGCAGGGACACCTCCCACTAAACCATGTCACCCAAGGCTCTGTCCAGTCTGGCCTTGAACATCGCCAGAGATGGAGCATTCACAACTTCCCTGGGTAACCCATTCCTGGGCGTCGCCACCATTACAGTAAAGAATTTCTTCCTCAGATCCAAACTAAACTTCCCCTGTTTAAGTTTAAACCCATTACCCCTTGTCCTCTCACTACAGTCCCTAATGAAGAGTCCCTCCCCAGCATCCCTATAGGCCCCCTTCAGGTACTGGAAGGCTGCTATGAGGTCTCCACGCAGCCTTCTCTTCTGCAGGCTGAACAGCCCCAACTTACCCAGCCTGTCTTCATACAGGAGGTGCTCCAGTCCCCTGATCATCCTCGTGGCCCTCCTCTGCACTTGTTCTAACAGTTCCATGTCCTTTTTATGTTGAGGACACCAGAACTGCACACAATACTCCAAGTGAGATCTCACAAGAGCAGAGTAGAGGGGCAGGATCACCTCCCTTGACCTGCTGGTCACATTCCTTTTGATGCAGCCCAGGATACCCTTGGCTTTCTGGGCTGCAAGCGCACACTGCCGGCTCATGTTCATTTTTCCATCGACCCACACCCCCAAGTCCTTCTCCGCAGGGCTGCTCTGAATCTCTTCTCTGCCCAGCCTGTAGCTCTGCCTGGCATTGCTCCGACCCAGGTGTAGGACCTTGCACTTGGCATGGTTAAACTTCATCAGGTTGGCATCAGCCCACCTCACAAGCGTGTCAAGGTCCCTCTGGATGGCATTCCTTCCCTCCAACTTATCAACTGAACCACACAGCTTGTTGCCATCAGCAAACTTGCTGAGGGCACACTGAATCCCACTGTCCATGTCACCCACAAAGATGTTGAGCAAGACCGGTCCCAACACCGACCCCTGAGGGACACCACTCGTTACTGGTCTCCAGCTGGACATTGAGCCATTGAGCACTACTCTTTGCGTGCAGCTATCCAGCCAGTTCTTCATCCACCGAGTGGTCCACCTATCAATCTGATGTCTCTCCAATTCAGAGACAAGGATGTCATGTGAGACAGTGTCAAAGGCTTTGCACAAGTCCAGGTAGATGACATCAACTGCTCTGCCCCTGTCCATCGGTTCCGTAGCCCCTTCATAGAAGGCCACCAGATTGGTCAGGCAGGATTTCCCCTTAGTGAAGCCATGCAGGCTGTCACCAAGCACCTTGTTGGTTTTCATGTGCCTTAGCATGCCTTCCAGGAGAATTTGCTCCAAGATTTTGCCAGGCGCAGAGGTGAGGCTGACTGGTCTGTAATTCCCTGGCTCATCCATTTTCCCCTTCTTGAAAATGGGGGTTATATTTCCCTTTTTCCAGTCATCAGGAACTTCACCTGACTGCCATGATTTTTCAAATATGATGGACAGTGGCTTAGCAACTTCATTTGCCAGCTCCTTCAGGACCCGTGGATGGATTTCATCTGGTCCCATGGACTTGTGTACATTCAGGTTCCTAAGATGGTCTCAAACTAGACCCTCTCCTACAGTGGGCCCAGGGTCTTCATTCTCACTGGCCCTGCGTCTGCCTTCCAAGACTTGGGTGGTGTGGTCAGAGCATTTGCCGGTAAAGACTGAGGCAAAGAAGTCATTAAGAACCTCAGCCTTCTCCAAATCCAGGGTAGCCAGTTCTCCTGATAGCTTCTGGAGAGGGCCCATGTTGTCCCTAACCTGTCTTTTATTGGCAATGTACCTATAGAATCCCTTCCTGTTATCCTTAACATCCCTAGCCAAGCTTAATTCTAAGTAGGCCTTAACTTTCCTAACCTGGTCCCTAGCTTCCCGGACAACATCCCTGTATTCTTCCCAGACCGCCTGTCCTTGCTTCCACCTTTTATAAGCCTCTTGTTTCCTTCGAATTTTGCTCAGCAGCTCCTTATCCATCCAAGGAGGTCTCCTGGCCCCCCTGCTGAACTTCCTTCTAGTTGGGATGCACCGCTCCTGAGCTTGCAGCAGGTGAGCCTTGAATATCAACCAACAGCCTTGGGCCCCCCTGCCCTCTAGGGCTGTATCCCATGGAACCTTACTGAGCAGGCTCCTGAAGAGGCCAAAGTCTGCTCTCTTGAAGTCCAGGGCAGTGAGCTTGCTGCACACTCTTCTCACTGTCCTGAGGATCTCAAACTCGACCATCTCATGATCGCTGCAATCAAGGCTGCCCTGGAGCGTCACATTCCCAACCAGCCCTTCCCTGTTGGTGAGGACGAGGTCAAGCATGGCACCTCTCCCTATCAGCTCCTGTATTACTTGCAGAAGGAAGTTGTCTTCCACGCAATCGAGGAACCTTCTGGATTGCTTGTGCCGAGCCATACCATCCCTCCAACAGATATCAGGGTGGTTGATGTCCCCCATGAGAACAAGGGCCTGCGAGCATGAGGCTGTTACTCTCTGTCTATAGAGCGCTTCATCCACCGAGTCCCCTTGGTCAGGCGGTCTGTAGCAGATCCCCACAATAATGTCACCCATCGCTGTTCTCCCTTTAACCCTGACCCACAAACTCTCTGTTGACTGCTTTCCTGTCCCCAGACAGAGTTCCATACTCTCTAGCCTATCCCTAACATAAATAGCAACTCCTCCTCCCCGCCTACCGGGCCTGTAATCTTCCATTCCAACGCACCAGTCATAGGAGCCATCCCACCATGTTTCTGTGGTGCCTATGATATCATACCCCTGTAGACGTGCACACATCTCTAATTCCTCTTGTTTGTTCCCCATGCTACGGGCATTTGTATAGAGGCATCTGAGCCAAGCTCCAATTGAAGCCGGCTCGTCGGCTGGAGCAGCTGGAATAGCTCTACATTGCTCCAAATGTTTACTATAGGTCATAAGGTTCCCCTATCTGTCAACAACTAAAACACATTTGAAAAAAAGGTTAAAAATCACACATAATTTTCAAACAAGGATTGCAACTCTCATTTTGTTCCCATTTTGTCCTCCAAACACACTGCAAAGTACTTAGATATCTAACCACCTTATTTCTGAGGCATCGCACCTACCACTGGATTATTTTTTGCCAAGAGAGCCTGAGCTTCTAGATTCTTGCTAAAAACATGCTTGCTAAAGACTGCCTCTTCCACAATATACATTTTACCTGTGAATGAACTTGATGGTGCTAGCAGCAGGTGTTGTGGGAGAAATAAAAAGTCTAGGAGAAGATCACCTGCTGTCCTTTTTATTCTGAAGGTCTCAGTTGAGCATACACCTGAAACAGCTTCAAACTACACAAGCTGAACAATACACCATGTTATTTGTTTGCTTTACACGTATTTCAACGCTGAGAACAAACAGTTGCCACAATGAGCAGCTTCATATAAGGGAGTTTGCCAAGTTTTCTGCCTCCTCCCACGATTATACTTGAGACAATGAGGTTTGCTTAAATAAAAATCTTGGTCTTGAATCCCCTGTGGAGAAATTCTCCACTTTTCCTCTCTCAAGAAAAATTTCTGAGATTCCTTCTATGAAGAAACAGGCACAACATGATTACAGCAGGAATAATTAAATGCAAAAGAATACAGAAATTAATAAGCAGGAGTGGAAGTGGGGCCTCTCCTTCTTCTGGAAGATCCATTAAGCTGTCCTGCCTGGCTGCATCATCAGACAGGAACAGGCATCTCTGCAGGACCATCCAAGCCCACCTCTAGGTCAATCGAAAAGCTGTAAGAAAACTGACTTCTTTTCCTCCACTGCATGACTTGGAGTGAGGGGAGGCAGGAGGAGTCTAAATTAATACATTGGTTTCTGTTGTAAGAATTTAGTTCCCTTAAGAGAATGCAAAAAATCTAAAAAAAGGATCCTCTGGGTAAGTCTTTTTCCGAATTTTTGAAGTTTCTCTCTGAACATTGATACATCTCAATGTGCCAGACACAAATTTATGAAATGGTTCTGTTGGCCCAAAATAGGGCATTTTGGTTAGAAGTAAATCCAACGAAAAATTCACTTAGCTCTACTGAGCTGTAGAAAGTAGTTGATGCATGTCTGAAAAACAATGAGATGCGGATGTTGCTTTCTTTGTTAGATGGAAGTAAGAACCAAACCCTGAACTGACAGAAATTCTCCTTGAAGACATTCACCATGTGAGAGCCCTACATCTGGAGTTCCTCAGCAACTAAATGAAAATAAGCATTTTGAATTCAAAGAGTATAGTAAAGATACTACAGGTCAAATACACAGTTACCTACTGCCAGAAACAGCTGCTCTTACACTATATTTAAAGGTTTTAAAAGCTAACAAAACTGAGGATTCTACCAAAGCACATTTGGAACATGACAAGCGTCCAAGACAAAATTACCTGAAGATGAATGTAGCTTATTTTCTTGTAATTGTGAGGCATGAGTCTGAGTCTATAATTTTTAGAGTAGGCTATTTCTCCAGAGGAAAAAATATTCAGATGATAGCTTGTGCCTCATTGCACACCAGGTTTTTGCCTCTTACAGTACACACTGGATGAACTGCAAATGCTTTCTTTTATTTGTCTGTCAACAACTCCCACTGCTTTTATTTTCAGTCTCCTGATTTTCATTTCACATGGTTTGACTTGCACGAAAAATGCAGCATATATTGATCCAAGATGTTCACATCTGTAACATGATATTAATAGGATTATGCCAACATGGAGAATATGTAGAAAACATGGCAACCTAAAAAATACATTTTGATACCAAGTGAAAAAAAAAAAAGAAAAAAAAGAACCTGAATCATTGGGTTTTGTGATGTAAAAATATTTTACAATCTTATTCATGGGCTCGTCATAAGAAGCAATGAGAGAGATCTCAACTTTGTTTAAAAATGTTATTCTTAGATAAAAAGACACCTAAAAAGCTATCACCTGTGATGTATAATTCCACAGAGACTCCTATTTGTTAATATACCCATGAAGGAATTCAGAGTCAATTCTATAATAGGAAACAAACTGACAGATTTGGAGGACAAGGTATAGATAGCATATAGGTAAAAATAGATGTAAAGCAGAAACAAAATTAATATATGCTCTCATATATGTTTCTGGGCCTGAAGAAAGCCCTCAATATATATAATTATAGTGTAGATTCTCAGACATCTTTACTGATCTTGTACCCTGTCAGGAAAGAGAGCAAGACTGCCCACTTACCTATTTTTATGTTGTGGAAACATATTACATCTTATATAATTCCATTAATGTGCATTGAAGAGTAAATATGCTTAAGTCTACATAAAATACTGATCCAGTGCATGTTGCTTTGTTATTTAAATAAGCTGGCCTTTCTTGTGTTACCTGGTTCAGAAACACTCTTATATCTGAAGTTATATGTATTCCTTATCTTCTGGAAATATAAGTAACTTCATCACTCTTTCTCTCTTCCCTAAGAAAACTCTCCAGCTTTTAAAATGTTAACACCACCACCGCCACAGCCTAAGGAAATTTTGAGTTCCTGTTCTCAGCTCAAGCATCTCAGAGAAAGGAAGTTGAGACAGACCCCAAAAGCCAGATTCTTAATTAGTACAAACGTTAAAGTTACAAATTCATGTAACATGAATCACTGCTTCCAGCTGCTGACGTAAATTTAGTGTACATCAGCAGCACAGGATCCCTTTCTACAAATGAAGGGAGAACAAAGGGAAGCCAGACTTTGAATAAGGTGCTGCACTGTCATTTTTTGCTCATAGTCTTCAGAAGTAGAAACATTAGCATTGATTGGCACAATTCACATCTAGTCAGGTTTTTCTGCTGCAAGGTAAACTAGGTTGTTTTGATATACTCTTCCCACACAAAGCTGAGTATTTCCTTTTTGCTTGATGGAGGACTTGGAATTGGCTAACATTAGGCTCTTACATGACAACTAACTTTAGCAGCATTAAGAATGCCTTTAGTTACTCATATTATTGATATTTAAGGGGGGGTTGTGGCATCTTTGTTGCTGTTCCAAATACATTGTAACTAAAAGCAAAGTGTTTTCTATTCTTTCTTCTTCTTAAAGGAGTCACTGAAGCAAAATTTCAGTGAAAGAGGAGATAAGTTCCCAACAAACAAGAAAAATGGAGTGTTAATTATCAGCATGAAATGAAATGAAGTTCTTCTTTAGAAGGTTTCTATCCTGAGTTTCCAGTGTAAAAGGGAAGAATTTGCCTTTCCTTCTCATCTTGCATGCTATGCTAATTAATTTACTTTAAACAAAACAGGAGATGGTATTTCCCCAGCCTTTCCTCTCCTTGTTGTATGTTTCATTTCACAGATTTTAATCCAGAGCTGCATGCTGTAGGAAACATTTGGAAGGGAAGGTATGATTTGGCTTTGAAGTACAGGCTTTGTCTTGCAGCGATACGTCACTGATTCAGTAGCACACTTCAATTATGATTCTTTGCGTATTTACTGAAAAAAGCAGAAAATGCTCAGGAGTGGTAAGGAAAAAGCTCTCCAAAGCAACAGGCAAGGAGAAATGCATATGTCACCTTTACAGAAAGAAAGGCCATTTTAGGTTTCTTTATATTTGCAGTTCCTCACTGCACAGAGGCAGAGCAGTCTAACTTGCATTTTATTTTATTTTATTTAAAAACACAACTGAGGGAATGCTACACTATAAATAAATATTAAAGCATGGATGCCTTAATATGGCATTTTTTCTGAACACCACAATTGTTTGGTGTACCTCCTTTCTTTTACCCACCTTTCAGAGATTGCCGTACCTGTATTCCACGAATACAATCTTTTTCCTTCACCTTATTAGATAATTTTCTAGTTTTCCTTCCTTCCTCTTCTATGTGCTTAATTTTCTGTTTATAGATGTACATCTCCATCTTGTATTCTCTCCCTCTCTCAGAAGAATATGTGCCGGTTGAAACATCCAGCAGAGACTGCGCAGGTCTGAGCCTCACCTATAGCTAAACCTTATGAAAAGAATGTAAACACACAGTTTTCACACTAAAAGCATATCCTGATGTATGTTACTGCTTCCAATGTATGCAAAGCAATGTATTTTCAAGGCAATTTGCAAAGAAAAAGACCAGAACAGAAACCTAGTACAAAAAAAGCAAGCCCAAACAGCCTTAATCAGTTTTACTTCCTTACATTATAAAGGAATGATGGAAACCAGAATTCTTATGTAAGACTGCACTAAAAATAATTATGTTGATACTGATATTCACTGCCTTATAACTTTTTATGCCAAGGCTTCCCAAAGAAATAATCCTTACATGCTTGCTCTCCCACACCAGTAATTTCTGAATCAATAGACTAATTTCCTCAAAGATTATTATTTTCATTAAACATTATGATATTAAGTAGTTAAGCTAAGAAAGGAGAATATCAACACCTCAGCAGAGAGAGAGGCTGTAATTTGCATTCCAGCCTTATTCAGCTCCAGAAAATGCATTCATAGCAGAGGTGTTGAAATTGTCCTATCTGCAAAAAAACCTTCAGCTGGATGTCACATCTTCCTAGACGCCAAAAGCCCCAGTTACTTGGGCAAATCTGTAAGAAACCAGGGTTTCTTTACTCTGCTGCTGGTAGAGTGACTTGATTGAGAAGTGTTTTCACAGTTTTTAGAAAGGCAGTTCAATTAACTTACACCTGATTAGTTGGTCTAATCATCTGATCTAGTTTATCTAAAGTCCTTCTATTCCTCATATTTCTCTACTGCAACATTTGTCTGTACTTTGAAGACATAGGCAGCATTCATCACATCTGTAAGACAACTGGGACAGAAATAGTTCCTCCTGTGGAAAGCTTATGAAACATTCCTCAAAACCATCCATGTATCATAACATAAAAGTTTGTGGGGGAAAAAAAATCCCATGTAATTTTAGCACATGACAGTTTTGATAGAGTGTATAAGGTGACACAGATGTCTCCGTTCGGGTTATCTTCTGCCAGATGTCTCAGCTAGCAGATTTAAGTGGTAAAAGTGGAAACGCTTACAAGTACATTCAGCAGTCACAGTCGTTTTGTCCTTGGTCTGTTATTTCATTACTAATGTTGGTAGAGCTAAACAAACACAAGACATTTTTAGAATGGCAAGAAAAATTTACAGTAGCAGAAGTATCTGCTTTCACCCACACTGATCTAGTTTTGGCAGCCAGAGGTGTCTAGGAACTATTTATTTTCTTGTTTGAAAACTAAGTTTAACAGTAGAGCTGGACAAAAGCAAGCCCCACAAGTTGCTGCATGAATGACAGCATGATTCTGTATGCCTTATCCAGCACTGGGAAATCTATCAGTGTGCAGAGTGTGGAACCAGAGTTATTCTTTGGGTAAATAATTCATACTACATATTGCTTTAAGGGACTTGCATGCAGCCCACTTTCCCCCATAACAGAGAGTATAGTTTAGTGAATGAATTAAAGCTTTCAATCCTTACTTGCAGTTGTGCAAGAAAACAATGAATTCACAATTAGGTGAATAGGTTTTTTCTCACCTTTCCCCACTCCCCTACCCCATATATAAGCAAGTGTAACCCTTTTGATCAGCTTTGTTTGATTTACTAACAGCTTTGATGATTCAACTAATAGTCAACACAAATTAGCAGCACAGAGTCTCTTACACAGCTTTGCTGAACTGCAAATTGAACACAGTATTAGCAAACAGCAATATGTCAAAAGCATCAGTCTGCTAAGTGTCACCTGTTGTATGAAACACCTTAAACAGTTTTCCTGTGATTTACTACTTATCTATCGCTACAATCACGCTGTTGGAACCAGCCCGCTCTTGAAAGTCTTTCTTTTATTTATGAATAATTTTGAGAAAGCTTATCTTAAAATTAGAGTATGAATTAAAGCTGCCCTACCAGATTTGACAAGAAGGAAGCATTCGCCCACTGCATATAAGAAGCATACAGTGTCTGTTGGGAAAGTTCAAAAGTACAGTTTATCAACATTGGTGGAAAGAACACAAGCACTGGTTACATTTAAAGGTCAGCTGGTCACTTTTTAACTTTCAAGCGCCTAATTTTGCAACCCTGTCTGAGCTGGCAGACATACTAAATAATATCAGAGTTTTGATAGAGGCTTTGGGAAACACAGTTGCCTCACTAAGCAAACTGAATGCCATGTCTTGGGGATTTGCCATGTTTGCTTTGAAAATAACATTCTTAAAAGTGTTTGTCTTCCAGTAACAGGTGTGCACTTGCAACCTCAGGTTTCATTCAGGAGGTCATCTGGGGCAGGAGAATTAACAGTGTATGTCTGAGACATTCTCTCTTAAAATAATGATTCTAATTGTCATGATCACTGGAAAGATATTAATTGACAAAGTCCAGTATAATTTTTGATGTTTCCAGAAGGAAAAACTGACAAGATAGACAAGGCTCTACACTGGCTAGGCACGTGTGGGCATTTAATGGTGCTCGGTTTCAACTAATGGGAGACTGCCCTTACCTTGTACTACTGCTACTACCACTTGCTTACTGCTGCTTACTACTATTGCATTTCCATTGTGCCAGGCTAAGCAATTGCAGCTACCAGTCACCTCAGAATTAACCTGGCTCTCTGTATTGAGGAGTAAAATGCAATACACATTCATTAAATTGCAGGAAACACCGACAATCTAGAAGTGACTGTAATGTGCTTGGAAAATATATGGAAGGAAGAAACCTGCCGCAAACCCCAATTCCTTTCCTAACTCAAATCCTATTAAAATGAAGACATGCCCACAGCAGGTTACAAGGTTACACCTTATTCCCATGATACATGTATATAATGCTGTACATTTCACAGAGGATCTCTCTCTCACTGCTCCTACACTTTTATCCTGCTCCTGTTCCAGAAACCCAAACCCCTCACATGTGGTCACCCTCAGAACACGCATGGATCTGACCCACAACTTGGCTCATGTAACAGATTTGTGTGCTCTTGTTTCTTGGACTCTTTCATGTTCTTCCTCTTTAATTTTGACATTCAAAGGCAGACAAACAAACAACATATGTTCCTCTTCAGCGTCTACCTGAAATTCCCATGGCTGCTAACGGCGTGGGTATTAAGATAATAGATTTGAAGATTTAACACTGCAGACATTTCACAAACCCTAGCTTTCCAAGGATTTATTCTGCACCTTTTTCCTTACTTTATAGCAACCAACCACAGCTTGTGTTGCTTGTTTTGTTTAAACACACACACAAAACCAGAGGAGCTACTTGTTTTGAATTCTTCAGCTATCTCGTGTAGAGAGGAGTATACACCACAGCTTAGCCAAAACACCAGCCTGGATTACCATAGTGTCATGCTTTTGCTACGCGCTGACCTGACCAGAATGTCCTCTTCCAAAATACAATTGAAATACCTCTTTTTCTGTACTGATACCAAGCTTTTCCATAGTAGCTGGTGAGCTATATGCCTTCTGAAGCTATGTTTGTCCTTACTGATGCCTTCAGGCAAGGCATTCTCTGCAGTTCCAGAAGTGGAAATAAATCTGCAAATATTTATACACCATGGACACATCCAAGTGCCACTATTCTGACTGCTTAGTACTTCAAATTTTGTTCCATGTCTTTTATATTCTCTCTCGCCTCCCTCTGGCTTGTAGGGTTTTAATTTTAGATTCAGATAATTTAAGATTACACTTAGTAGGACATGGTTGAGGATGTTTTCCTCCTCTCCTCCCATTAAGCAAAACAGGAAGCACTTACACTGCACACATTTCCAATTCTGTGCACTAAATGCGAGTGTTAGCTGAACTATGGTGCAGAATTGCAATCTGCTACAATGGTGCATTTTTTAGTTAGAATAGTAAGATTTTCATTGAAAACATCTAATTACCACATAGCTTTCTACTAGTTGGGATTTTAACATTAATTTTTAAGGAATGAAGTATTTTGTTATATTCCTGCAGAGATGCACATAGATGTATTCTAAGAGTCCAAGTAACTTCCGTAGCCACTGGGCTGTTCAGTTTGGGGAAGCCCCAGGGGAGAGACACATTATGAATAATACTAACCCAAGAGAAGCTTTAGATGGAGTTCACACCATGTCAGATGGCAGAGGACTTAACCACTGAATGCTGTTGCTACAAATAAGTCTTCCTGTGGCTCACAGAATAAATTCTGCATCCCGGCACTGCAATGAGCAGAGAAAAAACAAAGGGTCAAGATCCCTGGGGGCCAATTTTCTTTTGTCCTGGTTATATCCACTCCCAGGTAGCTGCTGAGAGTAAGGGAAGGAAGAATAGGTGGAAGCAGGGAAGGGAGGTTATTCAAATCTAATGCTGAAAGTTAGGGTAGATGCATCCTTACACCAAAGACTCTCCTCTGAAAGATGGTTCACAGTGCAAAACTTCTGCAGGAATCTCTCTCCCCACCAGCCTAAAGAGAAAAGTCACCCCTGAAATTAAGTGTCTGATGTGACCATCACAATCTACATTTAAAGAAGTAATTTTTATCCAAGTCCAATCACAGAACATAAACATGGGCACAGTCAAGCACTTCAGCGTTAACTATGTCAGCAAAACAAAAAATTAAGTCCAGAGGTGAAAACATACTCCATGGTCCTATTTTATGTCCAAATCTTATGGGTGTGAAGCCAAATAACAACATTTTAAAAATAAAAATTAGAAATTGAACTTCCGAAGCAGCCCAGAGCCCACAAAGTAACTGTGTCTGCCATTTCTTTGAATGACAGAATATAAGCTGTAAGGGAGACTCCAGCTTCTCCTGCAACTACTATACAGTTAGATTTCAGGGCAACACAGCTCGCCACTGTTAGAACTAAACATGAATTAGGCAAAATACATATCCGGTATGTTGAAGCAACAGTTGAAGTTTGATGTTAGCTTGTTTGAGTCTCTGCCAGCATCTTTAAATTTGGGTACATATTTGAAACTTACTTTAGACATCAAATCAAACATGTACTAAGCAGATTTTCACGCATAACCTTCTTTCCAGCAATGATGTTTTGTCTGAATTGCCTCAGATTTTAGTAATTACTCTCTTGCAGCTTAAAAGCACAAAAGCTATGAGAAAAAGAGGCAAAACTGCTTTGCTATTCAACTGAAATCAAACAGCATCCAAAGTATTTACACACTTTAAGAGATTCTAGAAGTAAATCTACACTGTCCCAAAGTGATTATTTCATATAATATTTACTGCGTATGACTTGTGGTTCTGTAAGAGTGGCCACCCTGAGCCAGACTTCCTGCAGCAACAGCCAGTGCAGATATATGGAGAAAGAGCCCAAGAGTAGGGCAAGTATGAAGTGATGCTATACCAGCTTACTCCTCTCTTTTTCAGGAACATTCTGAGCCCAAGAGGACATCTTTGCACTCACAAGGCCCTTATGGGCTGTCATTTGTCCCATCATTTCTGAACCCGAGCATACCTAAAGGTATTCGCATTACTGCATGGCAATGACCTCCCCAGAACTATCTTCTTTCTTGTATGTTTCCAGCCCACCCCCTGACCAGTATCATATGAGGCTACTCCAATCCTTGCATTATGAGAAAGTGCAGTTACTTGTTCCTTAGTCACTTTTTCCATGCAACCCAAGGATTTTATAGTCTTCTGTCATGTTTTGTTGACAACACTGTTTTTGCAGCTTCAGGGAGGCCAGGTTAATCAGCGGGGATTTGTGCAGAAGTTATGCCACATCTCTGAGTATCCTCACTCCTTTTCATTGTGCCTGCTGTAATGTGAAATGAGGAAGTGGGATGAGTTTCAGATAGGGTGGCACAGGTGTTTTAAATGGGTAGGAGCCTCTTAACTCAGTTTCTCAGTCAAGACTAGAAACTTGGCAGTCTCTGCCTGGAACTGGCTGATTCTAAATCAACTAGCCCAAAGACAGGAAGCGATCCAGCACATTAGAGTAGCATTTTGCAAGTGCTAATTAACCTAGTTTCACATTTTTAAGAAGCAGTCTGAGCTAAGTAAAACAAACATGTTTCACGCACACTCTTCTGGCCATCTTTCCTCCTCATTTCCACTCTCCCACAAAGCTGTCATAAAAGGCTCCCTCCCTGGAGTCGTGCCCTGTTTTAGCTCTACTTGTCTTTCCTCCCCCAGATTGCAACACACAGAGAAACAACTTCTGCAATTCCTCTTCTCTAGCTCTCATGCGCCTGGCTTCTGCCCAGTAATTTTATAGCAAGGAAAAACCCTACTTAACTCTTTTCTAAGCCTCCAACTTCAGCTTTCTTCCTCTTAGAATGCTTTTCCCTCTGTCCTGATGTTGCTCTCAATTTTGAGATCTCAAAAATGAAGAATAACATGTGAGAAGGAAAACAGAATTTGAGAACAGGGGAGGCTTATTTATAATAGTCAAAAATAGCAGGGAATAATTTTTATGACCCCACAACTGAAACATAACTGGTGGTAAGGGAGAGGAAATCAAGGCCTATATCACATGGTGACATTCTGAAAAGCATAAATCACTCCTAAGTGGTATGGAAAAACAGGAACTGTGCCTGAAGGAAGCTAACGAAGTCGACACTATCACTTCCTAGGTTTGGAATTCAGGTCTAGAAAAATTAGCCCTATCTATTGGTAGCCAAGAATTTCTTAACCAAAGTATTAGAAGCCTTAAAATTGCTTTTCAGACTGCACTTCTAACATACAACTTGCTTTATATTAAAGGAAGAATAAATTTCAGTCGGTATTTAAAGGCACAAAGTGGGAAGACTACAGTGCATAGTTCACAAACAGAACAGTAGCTGTTAAATGCTAGGAAAATAAGTAATTGTTCCGTAACTTTGCAACCTTAAAACAGACTTCTGAAAATGCTTCTGGAATGGTCTTATCTCATTAGCAAGGAAATTATTTCATTTTCTCTCATTCTCATTTTAAATTCACCCTGCTCTGTTCAACATGAAGACACATGAGTAAACAGTTGAAACAGTAAAGCTAAGCATGTTTCTGAGCTCTGCTACAGGAACTACCTACAAAACCAAAACCCAACTCTGTTCATATATTGGAATTCTCTGGGAAATAAAAAATCTCCGAATTCTATCAATCAATTTACAAAGCTAAGGAGGATCTTGCTATGTCAGAAAATTCAGGTGCTTTCAGACATACATAAAGGAATTTGACCTATACAATGTCATAGTGTTGTTACACTTTTCTGAAGATACTACCCATATGATCTTGAGCTGAACCAATCAGTTTAAAGAACTCCTCAATTATTCCTAAATATTGATGTTTTAGTTGTAGCAAAAAATGCCTCCTACTCCTCTCTGTGCCCATTACCTAGATACCTAGATACCTAGATATAGTTCCCCTATACTGACCAAGGAATGACTTCTTGTACAGCTGAGTGAAATAAGCAGAGACTGCTGCCTTCAGATCTCTCTATAGCACACAAGTCACAGACACACACAGTCCCTCTTCACTGGGGACTACATGTGCTTCAGACTTACAAAAGTCCTCTTGTTTAACAGAATATGGTTTGGGCATAAAGAAGACCACTGGCCTTGCTGACCTGAAGGTAGGTTAAATCAGCATTAAAGGCCCTGATGATCAATTACCTCTTCTCTCACTCACTACCTGACTGCACATCACTTAAGCATGTTTCTTCCCTTTACATATGCAGCCAGCAAGAAGTGGAGATACTCCATAGTGCAGCTGCTGTAAGCTGTATGCACTGGACACTGAATGGTATAGCCAAAAATCTTGCAGGATTTAATTTACAATCACGCATGTTGTAAGCCCCTCAGGACAGGAAACTCTCATGTTTTATATATCTATAAAACAACATGCATACCTATGACACTGTATAAATAACAGAGGATCAGATTAAAAACATCTGTAGACACTCTGGCTGATCTATTGTCTTGCTGCTTGCTGTCTCTTCATAATTTTTGATGGCAGATGAGCCATTTCAAGCAATAGGCTTGCTAGAAGTGCTGATGCAGCCACATATACATCTGCAGCAACATGTTAACGAAAGACTGGATGAAGAGAGAAATTAAAAGATAATAATAATCTGTCCTTCAGGCATGATGTCCTGACAGGTTTCTGTGGACTGTTGTTTACTTTTTGTCAAGAAAAGACAGAAAACATGGATGACTCAAGCAAAACAGCTTTTGAAACATGGTAGAAAGGAGTAAGGACAACATTTCTTTGATTCAGAACTAAGTCTGTTGTGATACAACTTTTCTCTCGCTGCCCAGAACTGTCAACATCTATTCATCTATTGTAAATTGCTTCTGTGAAAGCAACAATAATGTATGTCCGCAACATGGTGATAGTCACAGAAGATATAAAGAGATTCACACACTGTGTAAGTATTGAGTGCAAAAATAATGCTAAAAGGCAGGCAGACTGTTACTGATACCAAGCAGGGAAGGGAACAACTACATTTCCAAGAGAGAGGCAAAGAGGAATCCTAAATTTAGAACAAAATTCAGAACTGAAGCCAAGATACTGTCACCACCAGCGCGGCGTGAACATCTCACAGAAAATCCTTCAACAGTGTTAAACCCGGATCCCTTAGGTTTAGAAGGGGTGGGGTGGGGGGAAGAAAAATCAATTCCCTTCACGTGAGCCTTCTCTGTGTCCTTCAAATTGCTACCTAAAAATTAGTACTGAAACACTTTTCTCTGTGCCCAGCTACATACTTTTCAAAATTGATTGTAAGTCTTTCACTTTGACTCTGTATTCAAACTTTTGGCAGCTGGTCACACAGTAGGTCTGCTGAATTGAATGAGCCTGGTACTTTTGCAGAACACCTCAGGCTGCTTCCACAAAAGACAAACATTAATTAAAAGTCACTCCATCTAATAAGAAACTTCACTTTTTCAGTGAGAAATTAAGAACAGTTTGAGAGACAGAGAAAAATGTCAGAAGTGTGAAAGTGTATGAAAAATGTTTTCTTCAAAATGAGATGATCCAAAAATATCCAGGCAGATCACTTCACATGAGAGTGCTTCCCTCCACCTTTCCACGTTAGTCTTTCAGACCTATCCATACTTATTCTTGCCCAGTTTCCTCTCTCCTCCCAACAAATAAGTGATCTAGCGATGATATCTTCTACAGTTGCAGAAGGTGTTTTCTATTAGACTTTTGCCACTCTTTTTCAAACGCTTTGAAACCTAACATAAGTAAAACGTTACGGAGCAGACCACTTCTGCCCTCAGAGAAGGGGAAGAGAGTGGTGGGCACATATATTCATATGTGCATACAGAATCCATATAGCTTTCAAATATAGAGCATGTGAAGCATTTACAGCAATATGATTTTTGTCTTTCATGCCACAAGTCTGGATACTGGAGGCTTGGGTTCTGTAAAAATGGTTGGACTCTCAGTCCAAGGACACGTCTTCAGGACATTTACTTAGCAAACATCTTCCATCAAAACCTGAGACTGTCTGAAACTGAAATTAGAATGTGATCAAACTGTACTGCCTGCTGTATAACCAGAGGGTGACACACCAACTTGCTAGCAAGGGCTTAGCAGGTGTACAGTATATCTGGTGCACCTGGTAGCATTTTATGAGCTGCTGCATGACTGCAGGTATACTTAAAACTCTCCTCCTCAGCCTCTTCCCCATGCCCAGGAAGGGACTGACAAGGAAAGTAAGTCAGAATCTTAGATAGTATATTGCTTACTATAAGAGATTTTTATTAAAACACATGAGCTGCAACAGTAAAGTATCCTAATGATTAAGGACAGAATCAGGTTACTACTTGCACCAGCAAAAAAGATAGAGGCTCTGTCATGTTGCTTGTGCTGCAGTAGCAACCAGTAACTGAGGAGGAAAGAGCTAATGAATGAAGGCAACTGAGTAGCTCTGGAAACATCAAAATGCAAGAGAATCCTAGATTCTAATCCCACAGCATAACACAACCTTTCCAGCTTTACACAATGCTGCAGCATTTACTAAAATCCAACTGTGCTTTTAAAATGTAGTTCATATTGGGAGTACCATATATTTGAAAGAATTGCAGTCCCTAACTCAAGGCCTACTAGTCTCTCTGGATTCATCCTAGATGGGCTGCTGATTTGCTCGTATACCACTTTGTTTCTTTTTCAAAGCCTAGAGAAAAGAAAGCTCACATTTTACAATAAAATTCTGCATAATGCCGGAAACAGTTCACAGGGACAGTTTGGCTGCTCTGTAACAAATTCTTATTTATAAAACAATTAAGTTTCTGTTGGGCAATCAGGAATTTAAACAAACAGATTTTGAAGTGTCCCTTTTTCAGGGCTTTGAGAGTTATTCCAATGATAAGCACAAGCATATGTTCGTTCATTCATTCAGACTGACAGTATCAGAACCTTTGTCGTATCTTCCTCTAGAGTTTAGGGGCTCTTCCTTCCTTGCATAAAGTTAAAACCCTTCACCAATTATCTTGAACACACTAGGAGGAAGAGCAGCAGTTGGGAAGCTCCGGCCAAAATCAGAATCAGTTCCTAAAGGACTTGGATGGTAGTAAGGGGAGACAAAATGGAACACCACCACCCCCCATGCACACATACCCCAACAAAGCCTTTTTCTTTCAAAGAAAAATAAAACAATTATACAAAATTGAGTCAGTTTTGCCAGAAGACTGCTTAAGAAAGAAGAGTGAAAGCATATTGGGGTAAGGGGCGCTTCCAGAAGTGTTGAGCATTGATTTCAACCTTCTGTTACCCTGAAGAAGAATGATTTTTGGTTTGACTAATATAGCAATTTAAGCAAAGGCTGAAGAAAAGCATTAAGCAGTCATCAGACTTTCCCCCTCCTTTAAGAGCAATTAGAAGTTTTCTGGTTTGCTTCCTTCTCTAAAGGGAATCAACCCTAAAACTCCTCTCCTAAACCAAGCTTTTCAGCTAGGGGTTCCTATTGCCAGTTGCCTATAGCTCTTTCCCAGATAACGTGAGAAGAAAGAAAAATCAGGAGTTTGTATACTCTTCCAAAACTATCTTTCCTAGCTTTCTCCAATTATTCCTTTAGAAAGAGACCAGTTAACCGCATGCCTTCATCCAATCACTAATGGAGCTACAGCCGCTTAGAACATCTGAAAAATCTGAGCCCGTGTGCCTTTTACCTTTGAAGTTCTTGATAAAGGAATCCTTTTAATACACAGAGGACTTGAGATACGGAATTACTGATAAGTCAGTCCCACTTTGTCTTGGTGCTTCAGCAAACCAGCTCTATCCTGCCTTGTGTCAGCATTTTCTGTCATCTTGTCATCCTTCTGACTTGACTGTGGCAGGATGACCGTGGCTAGATGCCATGTGCTCCCCCAAAGCAACTCCATCAGTTCCCTCTTCAGCTGGACAGAAGAGAGAAAATATAACGAAAGGCTCATGGATTGAGGACAGGTAGACATCACTCACTAATTGCTGTCATAGGCAAAACAGACTCAACTGGGGCAAATTTGTTTATTACCAATCAAATCAGAGTCAGGTAATGACAAATAAAACAAATCTTAGAGCACTTTCCCCCCAGGCTCAACTTCACTCCCAATTTCTCTACCTCCTCCCGCCCAGCAGTGCAGGGGGACAGGGAATGGGGGCTGTGGTCAGTTCATCACACGTTGTCTCTGCCGCTCCTTCCTCCTCAGAAGATGACTCCTCACATTCTGCCCCTGCTCCAGCATGGGGTTCCTCCCATGGGAAACAGTCCTTCATGAACTTCAACAGAAGTCCAGCTAGCAAACCTGCTACAGCAGGGCCACAGATCCTACCAGGAGCCTGCCCCAGCATAGGCTTCGTAGTATCATAGAATAGTTTGGGTTGGAAGGGACTGTCAGAGCCCATCCACTCCAGCCCTCCTGCAACGAGCAGGGACATCTTCAACTAGATCCCACTGAGTCACAGCATCCTTTGGGCATCCCCTTGTGTGGGGTGCTCGCTAGGCTGCATGGTGGATATCTGCTCCACCATGGACCTCCATGGGCTGCAAGGGAATCTCTGCTCTGAAACCTGGAGCACCTCCTCCCCTCCTTCTTCATTGACCTTAGTGTCTGCAGAGCTCTTTCTCTTACACATTCCTCTTCCTGACTGCAATTGCACAGTTTTTTTTCCCCCTTCTTAACTATGTTATCACAGAGGTGCTACCACTGTCACTGATGAGCTTGGGCTTGGTCAGCAGCACGTCCATCTTGGTGCCAGCTGGCATTGGCTCCATCAGACATGAGGGAAGCTTCTAGCAGCTTCTTACAGAAGCCACTCTGTAGGCCCCCCACTACCAAAACCTTTCCACGCAAACCCAATACACTTGTTATTTATCTTCTGATTGCATTATTAATCCAGGAATGCAAGGCAAAAAGTGTAACTAGTGAAAAGTTTCTGCCTTTTTCTAGATCAGTAAAATGCTGTTGCATAAACAGAGAAAACAAACCAAAAAGTATCTCAAGGATGAGTTTCATTTCCCTCAGACAAAATACATAATCATTTCCATTCTACATTTGCAGGGTTTAAACATACAAAATGCCACAAAAATGCATAGAAAGCTAAAGCACATACTCACTATTAGCAATAAATGATGAAAAACATCTGCATATGAGGATACACGACATGAAACACAAGGAGTCGTGTAAACAATGCTCTATGATTTATCCTAATACTGGGAATTGCAGGATGAAGGCTTTTAATCTGACGGCCTCCAGCAACAGCCCTGTTGCCTAGGAAGTAAATACACATGTCAATGTTTTTTATAAAGGCATGATACAGCCTGTATTATAAAATGAGTCTTCTTTTTGCATCTCTTTATGTCTCAAAATATGTTTACATTCATCATAACTATATGCATGTAAAGCTACAAAGGTTTTGACAGCTTCAGTCCTGCTTGTACTGGTAATTTACTTCTTAGGACATTTGTGTGTGTAAATTCACCTACCAACTTCCAGAGCACAGAGAAAGGTAAACAACAAAACTTTAGTGAGAATATAAGGATTTCTCAATGAATCATTTCTACAAAAGAAGCATAATAAGCTCTTTAAGATACAAATCTGTCTATTTTGATGTGATATGCACCATGAAGCTATCAACAATAAATCTTAAGAGGGGAAAATAAGTAAACATAGTTGATTCAATCTCAGTTCTACTCTATACTTTCAGCAAAGGAAAAGGGAATCCTCGGATGCAGAGTGGCAACATTTGAGGGAGACACAACAGTACTACAGCATAACAGTTGAACAAGAGCAAAGCTTGATGCCACCCAGTTCCTTTGCACTTCACTGTTACAGAGATTTTAACTGCTCAACAGCGATTTGCCCAGAGAGCAGAGACTGGTAGACTTATACAGTGGAATTGCTGGGATTTTTAATGACAAGCTGCCACATAAAGCATAGGACAACACAAATTAACATGTCGCATAAACTAACAAGGAAGTACTGCAGATGAATAGCCAGCCCACTAGTGTGAAAACTAATGGGCAAGATGAAAAGATATTCACATGTACTGTAAGCGCATGGGAAGGAGAGGTATGACTGTCTGAGTTCATACATCTACAGCATCCTGATAAGCCATATTGTATCATTGCTTATGATGTGACTCGTTGTTTAACCCTAAGTCTAGTCCAAATTTTGCACCTTCTAGATCCCGGAACAGTTTTAAGTCATCACCTTTAAAGGTAAGGAAGATGCCCAATGTTGTGGTTTAAGTCCAGTCAGCCACGTAGTTCTCTCACTCACTCCCCTCTCTTTCTTCCACCCAGCTCCAGGAGGGATGGGAAGGAGAATCGAAAGAATGCAATGCCCACAGGTTGAGATAAGAACAGTCCAGCAACTAAGGTGTAACACAAATCACTACTGCTACCACCAATAACAATAATGACAAGGGGAATAACAAGGGAAGAGAATACAACCACTCGCCACCCGATACCCAGCCCAACCCAGCAGCGAACCCCACCCTTCTGGGTCTCTGCCCTCCGTTTTTACATCCTGGGCATGACGTTCTGTGGTTATGGAATACCTCATTGTTCAGTTTGGGTCAGGTGTCCTGTCTCTGCTTCCTCCCGGCTTCCCCTCCTCCCTGGAAGAGCATGAGACTCAGAAAGTCCTTGGTCAGACTAAACATTACTAAGCAGCAGCTAAAAACATCAGTGTTATCAGCGCTGTTCCCAGGCTGAAAGTCAAAACCACAGCACTGCACCAGCTACCAAGAAGGAGAAAAATGACTGCTACTGATGAACCCAGGACACCCAACTTCTGTGAATTCTTTTTCACTGACATTTGGATCAAGGATTCCCAGGATTTCAAAGCATGCTTGATTTTCTTGAATCAAGTACCACAAAAATCCAGAGGCATTTTGAAGAATTTTCTTCTGTAAATGCTCATAGAACTATAACCTCTAAACAAGCCTCTACTCAGCAGTTTAGGCACCCTAGAAGTGTTCTGCACATTATCAGACCAGATACAGCCAGTGATTCTACTAGATGAGCCCAGGGCAAGCCTTCCACTGATCATGCCATTTGTCCCTTAAACAAACAAACCAATAAAAATTGCTATGCTTTTTTCAGTGTCCCAAATCCCTCTGTGATAAACTACTATCCCTCAATATCAACACAGCTTTATAAGGACTCCAAGAAACTATAAAACTTGCAATTGCAAAAGCTTAGTCCTTTGTATTTAAGCATGTTATGTTCCTAAGGATAATTTTGGAAATGATGCATAATAAAATAGCAAAATACAAACTTGAACATGAATTCATCCTTGTATGAATAAAGGATGTACATATAAAAATAACAGTAGAAAACATGGGAAGCAGAAAATTAAATGTCATGGAGAAGTGACCAAGCACATGGCAACTGGGACAGTCTGATCTTATGCTTTGCCTTAGTACCTGGAGTAGGGTCAGGAGAAGCATAACCCAGGGAAGAGGGTTTCAGCATGGCAGCTGAAAGCAAGTGCTAGTCAATCAGGCACAGAGATTTAGAGTCATTTCAGCATCAGAGCATGGAGACCCAAGGTATTTGAACAATACAGGAAGCCAAATTACACCTGAGAACCACCACACCTTCAGATATAGTAACAAAGGTTACTCATCCCAGTCACAAATTAAGAAAACACTGTGCAGTCTCTTCTACTGAAGAAAGTGTCTGTACCTGGTGTGACAAACTGGTATTAAACACTGCACCATCACTCAATTTCTTTGCTTAGATGTTTAGGAATCTTACCTAGATTGACTGACATACACAAAGTAATTTGCACAACAATAAAGATGAGTTTTTAACAATAGGGTGCAGAATCAAGAACAAAATCAAAATAAAAGACATCATACCCCCTGTATGAAGATAGGCTGAGAAAGTTGGAGCTGTTCAGCCTGGAGAAGAGAAGGCTGCGTGGAGACCTCATAGCAGCCTTCCAATACCTGAAGGGGGCCTATAGGGCTGCTGGGGAGGGACTCTTCATGAGGGACTGTGGTGAGAGGACAAGGGGTAATGGGTTCAAACTTAAACAGGGGAAGTTTGGGTTGGATATAAGGAAGAAGTTCTTCACTGTGAGGGTGGTGAGGCCCTGGAATGGGTTGCCCAGGGAAGTTGTGAATGCTTCATCCCTGGCGGTGTTCAAGGTGGGGTTGGACGTAGCCTTGGATGGCATGGTTTAGTGGGAGGTGTCCCTGCCCATGGCAGGGGGGTTGGAACTCGATGATCTTGAGGTCCTTTCCAGCCCTAACTATTCTATGATTCTGTGATTCTATGATTCTATAATATTTAAATAACAGAAAATGAATTTATTAACCACTGCCAAAGCTACTCCGAACAAAATATTCATGTATGTCAAGACCTGCTAGTTGTTGCTTATTTTTTGACTGCTTTTGCGCATTTTTGCATGGTTCCTTTACCAGACAGCTAGTGGCTGCCTAGAAGAACTGCAACATCCTCTGTTGATTTTGTCAGAAAGCATAGCTCCAGGATGCTGATCTTTCTGTATATACTCATTGGAAAGGATGAAAACAAGCAGTTTGGAAGATCTAAAAATTTGTTTCACACTCTTATCAAGAGCTGAAATGGTGGACTTCAGAACCACTCTTCACTAGGTCAGGAAGATCATCAGTACCTACTATGGCACTACTTCTTCCTAAAACAAGGACAGATAAGCTTTGATGTTGAGGTTTGGAGTGGATATGAGTCTCTACCCAGAAAGTTTTACCTGGAAGGAAATAGCTCAGAAGCCAGATTGAGAAAATCATGCCTGAATTACTGACCCATTCTAGTTAAGAGCAAGAGAATTCTTGTGGAACCTGGACACAAACAAACTTCTAAATTTGTTGTTACTTCTGAACAGGAAAAAGTAG
Source organism: Amazona ochrocephala (assembly GCA_039720435.1). Taxonomy (NCBI): domain Eukaryota; kingdom Metazoa; phylum Chordata; class Aves; order Psittaciformes; family Psittacidae; genus Amazona; species Amazona ochrocephala. The sequence goes on from CM077879.1 coordinate 74,962,580, forward strand.
AATGGGCCAACTACATTACATAGTTTGTCTAGCACTCGTTATAACAAAAGTCATATTTAGAAAAGTAGTACTGTACGCTTTCCTCTGATTTTCTCATTTTCAGACAGATTAAACCACTTTTGAACTATTTGTTGAGAAAAGCTTTCACAATGAGGTAATTAAAGGAAACCTATCAATTTAGTATATATTTTCAAGTTAATAATGTTAACATACTGTTCAAATAAAGCTCCAATTTACTACAATCTGTTTTTAGACAAGCCCTCCATTTTAACCTCCAAATGGAAGGAAAATGAAGTGACTTTCCTCATCTCACTTAATAGAGAACATATGTTCAAAGATAATACTGTAGGCTTGTTCTGAGAAGCTGTTCTTCCTCTGACAGAGATGCAGTGAGCTTGCATAGTAACACTGATACTGAGAAAGTGCATGTTGCCATAAATCTCATGCCCTGCAGAGACCACTTCAGAAAAAAAGACTACTGAGTAGAGAAGCACATACACATGCACAACCTAAAGCACCCTGGCCACAGGTGGAATAAGAACCTGTTATACTTCCTGTCAGCTGGAAGGATCAGAACTAAGAGACACATCAGTCTTAGTTTAGGGAGGGAGCGACTGGGAGTAGTAGTGAAGGGACAGAAAGGAGATGGAAATGAAGGGATCTCTACCACCACAAAGCACAAGTAGCAGCTCTGAAAAAGAACTGATGAAAGTTTTTTCATCACACATTCCCTGGAATAATTTCAGATGGAAATGCTACAGCAGTATCAACAGTAACTTTTATTTTTTTGGAAAAATAAATAGGGTCTACATAAAAAATTAGAACTTGCACAAATAATGTAACTGTCACTTGCTTCTTCAGGTCTCAACTTTTTAACCTGCAAAAGCAGGTTAATTCACCTGCCAAAGCCTGTGTATTTGATGTAATAAAATGCACATTCCTTGAATCCCCATCAATTTGTGATTCATTAGCCCATGCCTATACACAAGCCAACATTTTACCTGTATCCAGAAACAAATCAAAACCACTTCACTCTATTGTGCTCAATGTCATGCCATCACATCAGTAAGATGGGGGACAAGTACCACCACTTACATCCAGTAATAAAAGCAAAGATCCATCACCAGACACTATTAACGCTTAGTTGCAGACTTATCTGATCCTACAAAGCCATGCCATGTCAACCTTTTAAGTTTGTATCACTAAATCAAACAATAACAAGAATCACCAAACAATTCTTCAGCATGCTTTGGCTCACCCTATGCTATAAACACTTGTCTCAAAACTAGAAAGTAAAAGTTGCCTTAGCACCCAGAAGCGACAAAACTGCATGCTTAGAAACTGGCCATGTGAGAAACCTGAACAATACATCCTCTATTCATCCTACACAAGTCAATCATTCAGCTCAGATCATTTTAGATCAGAAGAATTCTGTCCTGAAGGGTACAGCTAACAAAGCCTAGACCATCCACTTAAAGTCACCACTTAGAGCCAAACTTACCAGTTCAGGATCAGTCCGTATATCTTTAGCAGACAGCCAGCACCAGCTGCACAATTATCCCAAATCCTGAACAACTGGAACAACTGAAGGTAAGTAGGCTCATGACAGAGTCACAGGCTGGACGATGTAACATTCACCTAGACATTCAGAGGGACAAAAACCAACCAAGAAACAACAAGGAACCCCATGCACACACAACACAAGCAAAAGTCTGTACACAAAGATTTTGCACATCTAACAGTGAACAGTGAAGCTTCTAATGGTGAATGGTGAAGCTATCCTTAAATCTTGGGATTCTTGAGCATAAATCTACATCGACATATAGCTGTGGCCCTGCTTTTACCTCAAGAACAAAATTAAAGACTAGCAGAAGTAGTGAGAAGCCATCCTTTGGTAAGCCCTTGATACCATTCGATTTATCAGGGGGTGAGGTATTAGTGCTGTAACAGGCACTGTCACTCCTTCTCTTCTTCATTAATTGTTTCTATCAAAACATTGTTCCATCTGTGACAGAGTTGTGGTGGAGAAGCACTTATTTTTTGTTTATCTTTGAAAGATCATCATCCATTTCCTTATTAATAAGCACAAACAAGATCCTGAGTTTGGGTGGGAGTTTTTTGTTGATTTCGTTGTCGCTGTTTTAAATTTGGAGACTATCCCAGGCAGTGTTGCACGCGCTGCTGACAGAAACCCCATTTAAAATGCCAGCAGCACTGCAGCTTGTGTTAGGAGTGACCACAGTTCAGATTTCAAAAGGTGGCACTTCAACCTGTGGTGTCTAAGCCTACACTTAAACGTCAAAATAAGGACATAAATGTCTATATAAATAGTTTGTTTTACAAAAGACCCGAGTCTGTGCTGACCAAGGAACTTCCTAACATGTGCACCCCCACGCAGATACTTTAAATGGTTCGATTATCAGAAGCGCTTGTGCAAACCACTTCCATTTAATGCAGTGGTAGCTGCTGTACATCATTAACTAATAAGCCTCAATAGTTACCAGGGGACTGCCTTTAAATCACAGGGCATTCACTGGAAGAAGTAATTTTCTGCACAGTCTACCAGTCTGAAAGCAATAGGAAAATAATGCGATTTAAGTCAATCATGAGAAGCATTTTTGTTTTTAATTATGTTTGGGATGAAAAATAAATGATACTACAGAAAAAACACAGCACTTGAGCTTTCCTTGCAAGAAAGAATTTAGTTTACAAAACAGTATCAGAAGAAACAGGCTTTCACACAATAGTTTAGTAATTTAGATATTCAAATAGGCTCAAGCCTTTCTTCAGCCAAGATCTTAACCCTAAGCCACTGGTCTTCTGTTGCTGCTGTTGCCATGTGCGTCCTAAGTATTTATCAAGACACAAAGAACAACAACAAGTACATCATTAGAGAACCCTCAGCGTGGACGCCATGAGAAAGGGGGCATTTAACTTAGAATCATAGAATCATAGAATAGTTAGGGTTGGAAAGGACCTCAAGATCATCAAGTTCCAACCCCCTGCCATGGGCAGGGACACCTCCCACTAAACCATGCCATCCAAGGCTATGTCCAACCCCGTCTTGAATGCCGCCAGGGATGAAGCATTCACAACTTCCCCGGGCAACCCATTCTTTGTGTTTGAAACACTAGCCTGAGCCAGAGCCTGAAATTTATACTGTATTTATACACAATCTCTTGCTCCAGTACAAACCTGGTGCTCATTGCAGATCACGCCAAAGGAGAAAGCTTAACCTGATGCCAACTCTTTGCACAGGGATAACCAAAGCTGAAGTCTATGTATAGACTGTACCTACTCAGACCAATTCCCCAGCCACGCAGATTTTGATGTTGCAAGTGGCAGCATATGACAGACAAGCAATCCCAAGCCCCCTCTGAGTAAAACAGAGGTTCAGATATGAAATGGGTGGGATGCTTCATTCCACATTCCTAGGTAAACATTTTATACAGCTTCCTGGAAGGCTACAACCTAAAAGGTAGAAACTGGACAACAGTTTCTACACAGAAATGAAAGCTTGATGAATAGCAGCTCACAAAAAAAGCTCATCTGTATATTTCAAAAGGCACATGCATTTTTTAAAAAAAGTCTTGCAACACTTTTATGTCATGGGGTTTTTTTTTCATGTGCTGGTATATTACAAAGTGTTTTAAAAGGTAAGGTGCTTTGGACTGCCTTGCCGCTAGGAAACCCTCACAGGTCGGTGTACACTGAGTTGCCTGGGCTCAAAATACAAAGCTTGGAATATCAGTACGAGGAAGAGATTAACTGTAGCAGAGGAACATACACCGAAATTTCTCTAGCCAATCAGGGTGACGCACTAAAGAATGAACCTGTAAGCCCCAGCTGGTTTGTCACGATCATTTTTCAAAAATACAAAATTACATATTGCTAAGCCACAGCCCAAAGAGTTCAGCAAACGCAGAACAGTTAGAATAATTTTTAAATTTTGCATAAATGACAAAAAAAAAAAAAAAAAAAAAAAGACAAGTCAGCCTGAAATGAAATTGCCATAGAGCACTTTGGAGTTTATAAAAGACAATTCAAAAGATTTTTTTCTTTTGCATTTGGGAGAAATTCGTTTTAGCAGAATGTTTGCAGTCCGTCCCTACTCAAGGAATCAGTTTGGCATCAGTAGATTTTACTCAGCTCAAAGCAAACAAAGCTAAGAGTAAGAGCAGCTTCAGCTGCCACTGTATGCAAGTTGGAAAGCTATTTATTCTATTATTCTAGTTCTGAAGTAATATTTTAAGGTTCGTAGAGCACAAGATCCTGGGCACTGAACAAATTAGCTGGACATGTTTTATGTAGGAGTCCTTGTCTATATTCTACCCCGACAAAAAGTGAGCAACAGAAGCACCAAGCGAGGTGTAAGTCAACAATAATCTGACTACAGAGTTCACATGCAGAAAAGCACCATCACCATTATCAGGAGGACTAAACAGGTTTTCTTGAGTCCTCTATATTTCCGAAGAGGTTCCAGATCACTCTTATCGCAGAAGACAAATGTTCCCAGGATCCAGAAGCTTCCCATGTTAGAGCCTGCTCTCCTTAGCCCCTGTTTCTATACTAAATCCAGGAAATTTCAGACAGCCACTGAAAATAGGATTTTCACAAAATGGTACGCTGTAACTTCAGAGACCGGAAGAGTACGTTAGAGAGACACAAGTGTGCCTGTGTTTCACAAAGCACTCATTCCATTGTTTTCTGGATACCTGATTACATCACAATTACAATCTGAAGTTTAAACAAGTTAATAAAATCAGGTGCTAAGAATGTTTATTGCCACTTATAATAGTAAAAATTGTGAAATTCAAAAAAATATGTATCTTTGAAGTTCTGGGGTTCAATGCTTATGGATAGGTACTCAAGCTTATTTTATATCTGGTTGTTAAAATGAAAATGAAGGTACACCAGAAGATAAGTGAAGTAAACGTACAGCTGGCATTAAGATGTGATTTTTTTAAAAGTACCAGTATAATGTGAAGCAGAGCATTTTCCATATGCTGTTTACATCTTAATATCATCATCTTTTAGCTGACCATTAGAAAATACTCAAACATGTTCAAGTTTGCAATACTCTTTTGAAAACTGAATATAGGTCATTATTAGGAATCATCTGTATAGATAATTCCAACATTTGCCAAAAAAGGAGAAAACAACAGAAAACGCAACCCTTTACAACATTTTAATTTTAAAGACTAACAACATCAGGAATAAATTACAAGCTTTAGCTCAAGAGACCTTATCTTTCATTGCTGCACAATACCAGAACGGGCCTGATTCTCCCCATCTGCACATTTTCCATTCTGCACTGTCTATTAAAGCAAAGCTGCTGGATCAGCCAGCTGCAGGCTCCTCTGACTTGGAGACTTTGCAAAAACTCACTTCCTTTTGGAACGAGTCCCTCTTGCCTTTCTCATTTTAACAGTCCCAATGTAGCTGCAAGGTCATTCTCCACTCTCAAATCAAGCTTTGGCCCTCTGACATTTGGAGTCATGCTAAGTAGTCCATTTGTCTTTAACAAGATTACCCCTTGATTATCCCTTTGGAAGGCAACTGATCAATCAATACTAATGAATTCATTTAGACAAAAGATCTAGTATCCAAATGTATGTATTCAAAATTGAATGTCACATTTACCTTCAAGTTCTTAAATATTTTTAGTTAGGAGTCTATAGAAGTGAATACCTTATTAGGTGCCAATAGCTTCATTACAAAATATTAATCATCTTTATGGTTTCTTCATACCAGTGCCTCAAGTAAAACTGATTTGAAATATGGACAGCAGAATTAGGAAAGACTGATTTCCGATAGCTTTAGCACTCACAACTGGATTCTCCCGTCTACAAAAGCACTAACTGATCTGACAGAAGCAATCAGGGCATTCATACCACTGCTGCCACCTACAGATTAGTTGGCGGCAAATGGAGGTTGAACCGGCACTGCCACATTTTCCTATTGAGAGTGCTGACTAGGATAGATGGATTGTATTTTTATGAAGCTCATAAAAATCAAGTAACTTGAAGATTGATCTCCATTGTCAGCTTTGGTTGAAATTAATCAATAGCACAAAAAGTTGTTAGGGGACACCAAGAGATTACCCTCTTAGCCTCCTTTCCCAAAGAGACAAGGGTGACAATGGTTAGTTTACTATCACATACGCACCTTTCAAATGGGTTTCATCAGCTAGATTATTATAATGTCATATTGCAAAGTTTTTCAGATTGTACTTACTTTAGGAGAAACTTGGAACCCTGTCAAATGAATGTGACCTAATAACTCCAGAAATCTTACCAGGCCCTATTCAGCAAAAAAAGCCAACTGTTGAATTCTTTCCTCTAAAGGATGTCATTCTCCTCAGTAAGAGGAGAATTATCAATAAGATAGCTCAAGACACTGCATACTGAGTGTTCTACAAATACTTGCATTTTCTCCTTCAGCTGACAGAAACTACAGAGATTATCACTTGGTTGTTATCCTTGAGCAAATCTTATTCCAGGCATGCAAACTGGCTTTTTCAGATGTCTCAATTTCAAACACCATTAAAAAAAAGAAAAACCCCAAAATAATAAAGAAAACTACAAGTTGTGTGGAAGCGTTACTAGTATGAAAACAGCATATGACTAATTAACCAGAGTAAAATGAGCCAGACTCTCACTATAGCTGGGCATTGCTGCAGAAGTAATGGTAGAAGGTAGGCAGTGGTGACACCTGACTTAAATCTTTCTCAGGTACCAAACACAGTTCTTCTTAAAGACAGTAAAATACTCTTTTCTGATATTTTACTTCATTTTCTGAAGTTTCTGGTCTCAATTTCCTGTCTTTAGAATTTGAACACATTGGTAAGCATTTCTTTGTATCCAAAGCCCAGATCACTCTGCCATGTTGCACTTGCAACCATTATCAGTAGAAGTAGCATTATCCCATTTCTGAAGACCGTCCACATTCGCTTAGTGAAGTTTTAAATTAATAAACACAAGAATCAAGTACTGAGTCTGCAAAACATCCTTTTTAATTTCATTTAGGACTCCTAGTTGTAATAGTCCTGCACACTTTTCTTCTTGTTATACACCTTTCCAACACACCCATGGTATTTCTCTGAGCCACAAAAGGATGCCTTCTCTGCAAGCTGCAAGGTGACTTTCAGTTCTGCAGAAATCTGTAAAGCTTCCTGGCATCAGAGTCCAGTGTCCTCAGGCATCATCTGGAGCCAGACCGTCCTGTACCCTGAAGCACGCAGCATGTGAGTCTCAGACAGCCTTTTCACCAAGTTTCCCCTCCACTACTTTGAAGTGTGTGACCAGGTCCATTTTAGCACCTTCCTGAGGGGTGCTTGGGAAGTCTGACATTTGCCAAGCTCCTGGTACACTGAGATTTCAATTGATTTATTTCCCTTTCTTCAGCTGACAGCACCTAATCTTCTGGCTAACCAGCTTCAGAATCTCATGTAAACTTCACCCAGCTCTGTCCTAAAAAGCTACTTCATGTCTTTGCCATAAAAGGAAGCTTCAACAGACTAGGATTCAAATTATGATATATTTCATGAGGTCAGCATAACTCAGCATAATGTACTCCTAAATATATTTAACATTGATTTCCTCCACTTCACTAGCAAAGTAATGTTGGACAGGCTGCCAAAATATTCATTCATTTCCTAGGCATTTTTCTCCTCCCAAGGTTGATTCCAACAGGAAGATCAAGCAAATTTAATCTATCATCTCTAAAAATGCATTCTACATCCAGGTGTATTTACTGTTTCCTTCTCCTAGTATCCTCTGTCACTTTCATCACCTCAAGCATAAAACCTGGCTCTGAGCTCCTTACAGCTATTAGCTTCAACATTAAACTCTCCATTCAGTGTTGGCCTTGCCTTCTAAGTGCTGCCAGTGAAGAATCCACTTCTCCTTGGTGGCAGGCCAAATCAGTCCTTATCCAATTGCCTGTGAGGACATTTTAAGCCCAGAATTGTTTTCCTCAAACAGTTACAGAAGTTTTTTTCCCAGGAAACCTTCTCCTCGATTTCATAGGTCCTTGCTAAAACATGTCAGCTAGCATCTGTTCATAAGTCTGCACAAAACACACTCCCTGTTTTATACAGATAGCATTTTATTCTTTTGATCAGCCTGTGTATAAGAGTACACATTTTCAACAATTTTCAATAAAACACTGAAGTAGGTGACCTGACCAATGCATTTCAGACACAACAGCAGCTGTGAAGAATCTTTCCTTGAAAACATCCTGATTTGCACTTGCTCCTTAGAAGCCAGCTTAAGGTTTGCTACATTTCCCATAAGGCTACCTGAAACAGTACTGAAAGATAAAATGAAAAACCAACCAAACCTATCCAAAAGCACATCTTATTTCTTTCATTCCACAGAGGAACTCAAAAAGGGAAGGGGATCATTTGGAAACTGCAATGCTATCATGCAGAGTTTTCTTAGAGTTTTCTTGAAATATAACCACAAACATTACTTATTTGTGAGTAGTGAAGATAACATTCCAAGAATTCAGGAAACCCAGATGATACCAAACCGGCAGTAATTTCAGTTTTGACGCTCTTCATGCATGTAATGTTTTCTGTACCATTTGGTGTGTTAACATAACACATAAATCAGAAATACACAGTCAGTGCTACCAAATCAGCTTTCCGAAACGTTCTCTTTTACTTTCTCAAGTATACAATCACTTATTACATGTTAAATTATGTATTTTTAATATAAACTAGCTTTCTCTTCTTCATTACTGACTCCAGTGTATTTAATTAGTTGCACTGATAAAGGTTTGCCTGCATAGGATCTGTTTTTAATGAGAACAGAATAAGCTTCCAAAGCTCTGTAATAAATTGCTTTGAAAGTACACTCTGCTTTTCCCCAAATGTCTATCATTTATTTCTTCCCAGCCTCTTTTAACTGCCCTCTCCTTCCATCTTGTAGCTTACTCTTACATATTTCTAAAATGATCTCCTAGTAGAAAAGCACAGTCTAATATTTCACAGGTGCATTTGTGCTCTCAGGGGTAAATGTATCACCCTGTCATCACCATGGTCAACACATTCCTCACAATCACATTATCAGCTGCTTGTGTTGTTTCTGTCCTTATGGGGTGGTTGGGAATGCACAGAACTGCTGTGTGAAAGATTTCCAGGTGCAAGGTTATAGCTTTGCATCTGTTTTTCTTCTTATGAGATTTTTTTCCCTCCAATCTTTATAAGATTTCCATGTGCTTTTATTATGTTATCACTAGCATATGAAATAGACTCAGCCTTTTAAAAGCAGACCAAATATGCAGAGTGAAAGCAACACTGGATTGCAAGATAAGGGTGATTTTCCCAGGGTTTCACTGATATAAACACTTCAGTTAAATTAGTCCAGTCCTATTCTTCACTATGATTGTGGTATCCACCTTTGTCTGCTGTCTTTCCCCGTCTTTAAACTTCCTGTTACTTATATCCAAACCTTCTTTTACCTAAAACCTGAGAGCTATTTTTCTTACAGAACAGCAGTGTAAAAGGCAATCGTCACTTTAGACAACTCTATATGTGAATCGCCAAATAATTTCTAACAACACTGCCAATTCTAGGGTTTTTTTTGTGAACTTTAGTGGCAGTTGTGTCCACATCTGGGCTTTGCACCTTTATACAAGATGGGAAACAAAAGATCTATTCATTACTGAACTTCAGGAAGGCGCATCTGCATTCAAATGTGTGTTGCCTCACAAATGTCAGACTTTAAGACCGGAAAACTGGAAACGCACTAGAAACACTGTTACACTCTCACGGAAGACGTGACCTTGAGAGTGGTGATTCTTGCTTTCCATAGCTACATACTTGGGTACATTAGGGTTTTTTGCTTTGGCTACCAAACTGGTAAGAGTTACATAAAATTATCATCTCAGGAGACGCGGTGCCCAAAAGGTACCCTTTGGTCCACCCTGCCTACGCAGATGCACAGCTCTTCTACATCTGACTCCAAGAGTGCGTGTTCCCAGGTTTGAACCAGGAAAGCACGCTACCAGCAGTAGATTACAGAATCACAGAATCACTGAGGGTTGGAAAGAACCTCTGAAGACCGTCTAGTCCAACTCCCCTGCCAAGGCAGGGCCACCTAAAGCAGGTTATGCAGGAACCCAGGTGGGTTTTGAATGTCTCCAGAGGGATTAACAATATTCTAGATTACAACTCAGAAACGGAGAATGACACCACAAGTACAGATGCAATCCTAAATTAAATCTGTTTATACCATAAGGGCAGTTGTCACTGAAGGTTAAGACTCAAATCCTGAAGTTTTTAGGAGAGGAAAAACTCTAATTCTAAATTATTAATTCCTCCTCTATTTTCAAGCCCCATGCATTTCGCTTGTTGCAAATGAAAGGGATTTTTGTTCCACCTAAACCTACTTTTAAAGGGTTCCTTCTCATCAATTTCATTAGCATCTGAAGAGCACCAACTGCTAGTTTCCACGGCTAAATAGACAAACGGAAATTTTAGGACAAATCATTAGGGTCTGCCACTGAGTTTTTGTAGAACTTCACAGTCCCACCTACAAAATGGTTTGTTTAACGCAATTTTCTTCACTATGTGTGGTAAGCAAGTAGAGTGCATTAGTCTTTCGTAATATCTCCAAGTAGTTTCATTTTCCAGAATTCATTCACATACTGAAGTTGAAAGGAGAAGATCCTGAAATGATCTCATAAGCAGACCACAATTTCTACTGCATATCAGAAAAAACAATCAAATTATTTTTTAAAGTCAGTGTATACTTTAAACTCTCTCCAGTGAATATAGTAGACATGCCTAAGGCTTATTTGTAGGTAGCAATCCTTGCATCTCTTGTCATGCAGCTAAACCGCACACACATTTTTAGTAGCTGTTGTGTTACGAAACAGGACTCAATTAGAATTAGATCATGCCAAAATTGGAAGTCCAGAAGATTTACACTCTGCCAGACTGCATACAGTACTCTTGCTACAGCTAACATACAAGCCAAGTTCCAATGAATTCTTATAAAATGTTTTGAAACTCTATAACATTAACCCTGCTTTGGATTTCAGACTTTGCTAGTGCTCCCTGACAAATAACTTGCTGTAACAGTATCAATATGCTGCTTTTTGCATAGCCTATACAATCATATTTTCACTACAGTTTAGAGGAAAAGTCATAGGAAGCCACAGCCACAGAGGAGAAAAAGCAAAGATATGCCCAAAGAGGCCTATTTTGTTCCAGGGCTGATACAGCTTGATCAATACTCAGTATCACTGAAGAAGGTAATTTTACCTATGAAAAACAGTAGGATAAAATAGCCAGCAAACCTATGAATTATTTAAATGCAACTATTTAAATGTGACTATTCAAAGCTTTATACTTTGAATTTTGAAGAGTCCTCAATATTACAATCAATTGAAACAACAAAAAGCAAAAAGAAAAAAGGATTACATTCTTATGAAAAATATTTTTAAGAATAAACTTTACTGATTTAATTGTAAGTTAAGAAAATTGTAAAATAAAAGTACTTTAAACTTAAGAAGAATGTGTTCTACACATAAGAAGAATATCACAATAAAGTAGTTGAACGTTTACATGCAAAATTGAAATTCACTTCAACAAGGGACTTTTAAATACCTTTACAAAGCATGTGCAAGCAATATTAAAATCCACTTTCTATCTTCTGTGGATACAAGCCATTAGAGAACAACTTCTTGCAATATATTTACAAACTAAATCTCTTGGAGAATAATTTTGTTCATTGCGCCTACATTTCACCATGTTACAGTGCTGAGATCTAACAAGAAGAAAAGTAACAGCTAGGTGATACTACTTTAGTTCTCCTTTTCAGAGAGGTCCATCATGTAACACGCTGCTTTCTCACCCAGAACAATTTTAATTTTACACACAAAATAATATGCCACCCTCTGAAAAGAAAAAAAAAAAAAAAAAAGACCTTCACATTGCACTGTTTGATGCTGAAATAACCTACGTTGTTTTTTAAGTTGTAATCCATTTTGGAGATCCTGCTGAGTACATCAGAGAGTCTGAAAAAGCCACCAAAGACTAAGCCTAAAAACATTAAACAAAGCTAGCCAAAGCACTAATCATGGAGAGGAAAGAAGAAGGAGAGCTAGCCAAGTGGCCTCTGAAGCCAGCCAGTAACACAAAGACACAGCAGCTGCTGACCATCAGGGCTTAGATATTTGTCACCTGCTGGGGTGGAACTGGGGGCACTCTTTGAGAAATGCTGTAGATTTAGGGAAAAGTCTAGGCTAGGTTAGAGGTAGCTTCTAGGTAAGGTATCATAAACAAGGTTGTTCTGTTTGGCTGAGAGCAGGTTGAGATTTAGTGAACAAGCTCCTTGGGTCAATCAGATTGAAAGGGGACACATATTCTAAAGTATGGGATAGGGTCTCAGCAGGCAGATATGCACCCTGACAGAAGGTCTGGGCTCAGTTGTGAGCTTGCTCTAGGAGTATAAGCTTTTGGGATCCAAAGATTATACTTTGCTCTCTGCAGGCCTAAAGCTGAGTTGGAATTTTGCTGGGTTACAGGAAAGGACATGGTAAGGGGTATTTCAAAGTGAGATACACTGTCACTTCACAGGATCTGAAGGTCCATGTGCTAGGTTTAGAAGTGATGACTAGAAGGATGTTTCTGTTAGGAAGCTGAGAGGCTACTTTGGAGGTAAAGGACCAGGTGACAGTGGAGGTATTTCATAAGGCAAATCAAAACATCCATTGTAATCTTTGTTTCAGTCCTCACGGGGAGTATGGGCTGGAGTACTCAGGCTGTTTCTGAGTTGATATAAGATAATCCACACACGCTTCTAAAACTACATTGTCTTCGTCTTGGTAGGAAAGCAATACAAATCATAGTAGGATTCCTATGACAATGAAAAAAGTAAAACCAAAGCTCATCCACATTTCACTGAAAAGAAATAACTGAAGAGTTTGTGGGGTAGTACAACAAAGAAAACAACAGTAATGATTCAGACCTCTGGATATACAATATTCTTTATCTGGCACACAACAACATCAACCGATCTCTGATGCTGTGTCCCAGTAGTTAAAGCTGAGACCTTGAAAAAAAATCACAGAGCTCCTTCATCCATGACATAGTGCAAAGGGCAAAATTACACTGTGGTTTTGGGCCATTTTTTTTTTTTTCAGCTCAGAGCAAAATTAATGTTTCAAGGGAAAATAAAAGGAAAACTTTCCCAGGGGAAGAAGCATCCTTCTTTCATCTTTTGAATAAACTTTATAGTTGTAAGAAAATAAAATCTTACTCTGATAAGAGTTTATGTGGTTCTGGTACCTGCTAAATATTTGAACGATAATGATCTATTTGTGATTTTAAACTCGTCCCCATTATGTGGGATATTAAGAAATAAAATGTCTCATGGCTTTGAACTGGAATTCATATACTGATATAGAGCACATACTGCCCTGTATTACATTGAGTATTATTCAGTATCAGGTTTTCATATGCAAATCCAAAGTGTTGAAGTGCAATGAGAAACTGAAAGCTTAGATTTTTACCACCAACCCAAGGAAAACTGGACTAAAAAGTTGACACAGAAACAAAGGCAACAGGATGGATAGAAGGATTGATAGAAGGCTATTCAGATGGATAGACAGAAATCAGTATTTTGCTTTTCTGTTGAAGATTGTCAGTGGTTCAGCACTATACAAAACAAAAGGAATAGAAAACAATAATCTAGGTTGCAGGATGGTTTGGGGATTTTTTTAAGTGTGCAACAGTCACGGTAAATTGGATGTACTAGCAATGGCAAGCTGGGCAGAAATTGTGCTTTAAGGAATAATTTGAATTAAGATAGATTAGCAATTTGCTTATAAAAGCTGAGAGAGAGACCTTCAGAAATATAATATACAAGTTATAAATCCATTGCTTTTCCCTGGGAGCTCTGAGATTTATGTAGAACATGGAAGAGCCACTAGGGATCAGGGGTCTCAGTAGTGGACTCTGTACCTCTAATCAGTCATTGAGATGTGGTTTTGGGGAGCATGGCAGGAAATTTGTACTGTTCACATCTATTTCCAGCCATTGCAGAACTCTCAGCTTCCTTCTTTCAGGCTTTCTGCTTCATCCCTCCAATACTTACCATCCCTTTGAGAAATTCATGCTGTACTACGAAAAGCTATTCAAACAATGTATTGACATGGAGCACCTCGGACCCACAGAAATTCCTGATGAACATAGGCAGGACATGGTAGTGTTGAAACAGCCAAAAAGGCTGGTTTCTACAAAGGGAGGAAGACTTTAAAGGCATGATAGACTTTCAGCACCATATTGTCATGATCCTACATAACTAATGAACTGGGGCATGCACAAGAAATCTATCCTTTCAGAATGTAGGAGGGCTTGTGACAGCCACGATCTCTGCAACCTGAGAGTGCAGGGTCTTGGCCACTACCTGCAAGTCACCAAAAAAGGAAGCAGAAGGCGGCATTGTCAGTCTGTTTCTGTTTTCAAAGCAAGGTTGAAGAATGAGAAAGGGAAGAACTCCTCTTCATCCTTACTATATGATAGAGTATGCCTCAGAGAAGTGCAGACACCTCTACAGATGTATTAGGCACTGTATCTTTGGTACAGATTTCCTTTTCAAGGGAGTGCAGCCCTTCGTTGCCTCCTGTGAAATATTATTAGAAAAAATCCCCACGAGAGATCATGAAATCTTTCACAAAAGAGAAATCACAATGTGAAAGCACAGAGTTTCCTCAGTTGTCAAGTGTTTGTTGTTAACAGAGACAACACCAAGTGCTGTGTGGTAAAATTAGCTGTAATGAAGTATATGAAACTGTATCCCTTAGGAATTGATATCCGGTATTTTATTGAAATAAGATATGTCATCTATAAATTTGTGATTACTTACACTAGTGGCAAAATCATGTCAGACCTGTAAAAGTGAAAAGTCTCAATGTTTGGAATAAGTCCTGCTTTAATTTTCATGACTAACAAGTCATACACGCAGGTGAGCAGACAGATTCTGAGCTGGCACCTGAGAGTATCTCTGTAGCTTTTGTCAAAGGCAGGCTAAACTTTAATACTGAGATATCCATGGGAATACACAATGCCAAAGCTCTAATACCACAAAGCCCTGAAGTACATACTCAAATACAAGTTTTGCACAGTGGAGTAAATCTATACATGTGTTTATAATTAGGAGTGTACTTTAGGGCTTTGTTGAATATAAGCTTAGACATTTTAGCTTATCAAAGATGTTTTTTATTTCAGAAGATCACTAATAAGAACTTTATCTGAAGAGATGCTTTGAACTTTTCTATGTGTGAGATATGCTTGGTACATAAAAAGACAGATACATACATACATACAGATACGTAGATATTTTTCCCCGAAGTATGACAGATATATGAAATATTGTCCTGCCAAGCTAAATTCTAAATTAATTTCTTCTGACTGCCATAAAAATACTAATTGAAGTAGAAGACGCTCTTTAAAAGAGCAAAACGTGTTAAAATTCTAGATACAAAATGCCACAAAATTCTCATCGTTCAATTAAAAATTATGAAATATTAATCTCCTGAAGAGAATATCAAGATTTAGCGACTCAAAAGGTAGGTATTAATGAAAGAAAACTACCTAATGTAAATTACTGACTGATCGCACACGTAACAACGACCTACGTAAACAACTTGGTAATTATTGCAGGGAGCACCATTAAAGCAGAGATCTGTAAAAACAGTCTGTCTGAAGCATTTCACTGCGTCTGTCTCTTAATGATCTTTGAATAATGTGTTTAGTTAGCACCAAAAAATAATGTACGCATATCTACAAATACAATTCCTACATTTCACGTCCCACATTAGCTACATAGAAAAATGGGAAATCATCACAGAATATATGGATAGATTAATTTTATTGTAATTGCTGTTAACACCTGCAGGCTAGTTTCTCCACTGAGACAAATTGGTATAGTTCCACTAATTTCAACGGAGGTGTGTTTCTTGCCAGCTGAGCAGCTAGCCTTGTTCTTTTTGGTTTGTTTTCTTTCAATAACCAGATGGAGGCAATTTAAAATACAGATATGAGACTTCTCAGGGAAATTACTAACAATGACATATTATAACATATTTGTGTTTTAAACTAAATTGGAAAATCAGGCATGAAAATAATTAGGATTTCAGACTTAGAGTTAACTTGCCAGTTTGTGACATTGTAACAGGTAGCCCTTCCCACATAAATTCCCTTTTCACCTTAGCCATTCAGAAATCCCCTGTATATACTGAAGCGTTTGCTACAGCCTTTGTTGTCACAGCTTAGATTTTGTTCCTCCCCAGCTGAAGTAACAGTTGACGTCTGGATCATACTATGACTGCATTTTCCCCACAAGATACAAATTCTTGGATCAAGTAGGAAAAGCTCAAAACTATTCTCAACAGTGAGGGAGGAACTAATAACTCAAGGAACATGACATTTTTATTAAGCACCATGGTCCAGGATTCTTCAGGAGCCAGCTTTAATAATTTGGTTGTACATTGCTCCGAAGGGATTAATATTATTTACTTGTAAGCATGGCTTGAAGGAGGACTGCTAACACATCCTGTACTCTTTCATCAGCTCTGCATCCGATTTGGGCTACACATAATTCAGAAGAATCATCACAGGCTGATTTCCCAACTATCTATGTGCCTCCAAGCACACACAAGGGAAAACTCTACCAAGCATAAAAAATGGCCTTTAATATCATGGTATACCTTTTGAGATGCCTCCCTAAACTAGTTCAGAAAAGCAGATGAGCATTTCAGCCTGTTTGTTCAGAATAATATAGCAAATTCTACACTGTCATATATAAGATCAAACTAGGACCATCTTCAGTATTAATCACTGCTGTCCATATAGATTTTACTTGCTCTTCTCCATGTTTTGTTAAATATTTGGTCATAGACTGTTCACTACTGGTAGTCAGAGAATGGCAGACATTTAAGAAAACAGCATAGTTGTAACAGTTTTAAGTAGTGCATTAAGATAGAAATAATATACTCAAATGTAAGTGTTCTTTATGTGCCATTGATAAGACTAATCTTATTTAAGTTGTAATAATTTCAAAATGCCTTATAGAAATAACTAATTGTAACGGTACCTCAGCATCAAACTCTTCCACAATCTTTTAACATACTGCTATTGAACATCCAAAGTTATGACAAGTGAGTAGAAGCACTACTTCTCCCCATTTTAAATTTGTTTAGCTTTTTATTTGATTAACAAAAGGATTCATGCCTACTGGAATTCAACAACAGGCTTAAGAATACACACTTTTAGTCCTTTCAGGGCTTATGAGAACTAACTGATCTTCCATTGTCACAGTGGAAATTCAAGAAGGAAGTTTGCGTTTAAATGACATAATATAAACCTAAAAATATTTCTCATTCAGCTGTGTTTGACACTGTGTAACTTCACGAGCACAGAATATGAACGTATATGTGCTGTATGGCTTCAGTACAGGGCAGTACAATAAAACAACGAATCACCCTTTGAGGGTTTCACTTGAACAACAAAGTATATATGAAAGAAAAAAAGGGAGTATAGACAGGACTAAAGCTTGCAGTAAGGAAAGTAAAACAGTACATGCAGGAGACAATAAGGATATATCAAAAGGTTCCCTCATAAAAAAAGGGAGGAGGAGAAAGTTCTCTGAATGAATAACTCCAAGCATTAGGAGAAGGAAGTAGCTGGTCTCAGCCAGGAATGAGGAAATCAGCTGTGGATGATTAGCAAACAACTGCCTCATTTACATGATCTCAATGTACTTCAGAGAGTACTCTGATGATTAACGAGTTTGGGTCTGCTGCTGATCATAAAAAGGCTTTCCCTGATACCTGGTAAACTAGATAAATATGGTTTAGAGATTATAATTTTGTGGAATTTTCCATACTAGATAGTCAGAAATGAGAGATATTGTCAGGTCAAAACTAATGGCTGGTGACAAGCCCTGGGTCTCTGTATCTACACTGCAGACACACCCAGAGCAGCCTCCCTCAGGGCTGCAGCCTGATGCTATAGTAGGTACTTTACAAATAAAGGGCTTGCCCCGTTGCTGCCTGAACACATACCACTAACAGAGTTCAGAGTATGTCACGAATAAATAAATACACAGCTGTAATAACACCAAAACACTGTTAATGCACAGCATGTGGAAAATGGGAAAAAATACAGAAAAATAGGCCTCTAGATTTAGTACAGCTATTAATGTAGCTTGTTATACTTTGTCAGTTAAACATTTTGAGACAGACATGAAGGTAAAAATACTTGGTTTGGCTTGAGCCAATATGACAGCTTAATACCACCAAAGGGTAAGATCCTGTTTTCTTCCCTCCCTTTCATTCCCAGCCACAGGCCCTTCGCTTTGCACTGAGGCGCACTTCAGATCCCATGTGCATACATGCATGGACGCAAACATAAAGAGCCAATTCAACTCACAAATCTGACAGAAGACTGCATATTTTTTCTGGGTCAGCAGGGAGAAATTTCTGTCTTTCGGTAATGATGTCCTGCTGGATTACTAATCTGAATCGAGCCATATAATTTAATTTCATCCCAAAGATGCATATTACAGGATACTGACTTCACTGAAATGATCTGGGATAAAAAACAAAACAAAACAAACAACCAAACAAAAAAACCCCAACCAACCAACCAAAAAAACCCCAACCAACCAACCAACCAACCACACACCAGTCTCCAAAGAGTGGATTTTTAAGCCAGATCATTTTGGTAATCCATTTTACGATGCTTCCTAAAAAATATTGTACTGGCAGAACTAAGGAAGCAGACAATCTGAACACACGACTGGAAACAAGCCATCAAGGAAAGCAGACAGTTTCTTAGATTGGCTTTCTTGGGAAAACCAATGGCTGGCACCTTTAGGGTGCATGTATTTTCAGAGTTCAGTTACTTCACTGACACACACCTCTGTCCACATTAATTATCTATACTTAAAAAGTGAACTTTTCTAGTAACTCTCCTTTTTTCCAACATTGCTCGTAGTGTAAGCTTTCACAGAATGGCTGAGCCAATGTAACATCATTCTGCTACGTGAAGCAGCCATCTTACTTCATTCATTTTCTCTTTCCTTGAACCGGTTACGAGCACTGGTGTGAGCCCTCTGAGAGGTGTTTCAGCTCTCACCATATCAGAGAACTATTCACTTGTTTTGTTGCATTAGTTTTCTCCGGTTTGGTGAGTGGAATTGGCTTGCAGTAGGATCAGAAAAACACAATAGCCAGCATCAGGGAAGCAACAGGAATGCGTGGCCAGGAGAAGGGGGAAATTGAATTGACCCTTTCAGCAGTGGCAAGCTACTAAACCAGTTCAACCTCAGAACAAGAAAAACAAAGCCTCACCCTGACTGAAGATAATAACTAATGGCTCAGCTACTGTGGGCTGTAATATTTGGCACAATAGCTGAATGCAGCTGTTTTCAAAGAAAGTCCTGTCACCTTCCATGTTTCTGGTCATGAGGGGTATAACCAAAGAGGAATTGCAGTCCTCTCAGTAAGAGAAGTCCACATTGTTGGCAATGAAAACAATACTCCTGCGTCATGACATGCAGTAGTAGTGAAGAATATAATTTGTGTATTTTGTAACACCGTTCGTAGTAAGTGCGGTGATACAGGTATGTGCTTTTTGGAGTAGGATCAATGCAAAGGACTTTATCAGATGAGGGACCTTATCAGAAGAGGGACTTCTCTTCCTGTCCCTCTGTCCCCTCACTGGGTTGCTTATCATCCTTAACTGCCTGCTAGGATTCACATTCACTCGCACCAACCCTGAGGTGGCTCAGTTCTCTTTGGGCCCTTTCCTTGCTAAAAGCAGCAATGCTCCTTGCCATGGGGAAGGGCGGGTGAACATTTCCATTGAAGGAAGATAATCACTGAGATGATACAGATCCAACCCTCTGTAGAGGCCAAAGGAAAAGTGAACAGAGAAAAGGCAACAGAATCATAGAATCATAGAATAGTTAGGGTTGGAAAGGACCTCAAGATCATCGAGTTCCAACCCCCCTGCCATGGGCAGGGACACTTCAAACTAAACCATGCCATCCAAGGCTATGTCCAACCCCACCTTGAACGCCGCCAGGGATGAAGCATTCACAACCTCCCTGGGCAACCCATTCCAGGGCCCCACCACCCTCACAGCAAAGAATTTCTTCCTCAGATCCAATCTAAACCTCCCCTGTTTAAGTTTAAACCCATTACCCCTTGTCCTCTCACCACAGTCCCTAATGAAGAGTCCCTCCCCAGCATCCCTATATGCCCCCTTCAGGTATTGGAAGGCTGCTATGAGGTCTCCACGCAGCCTTCTCTTCTCCAGGCTGAACAGCCCCAATTTTCTCAGCCTATCTTCATACGAGAGGTGCTCCAGTCCCCTGATCATCCTCGTGGCCCTCCTCTGCACTTGTTCTAACAGTTCCATGTCCTTTTTATGTTGAGGACACCAGAACTGCACACAATACTCCAAGTGAGGTCTCACGAGAGCAGAGTAAAGGGGCAGGATCACCTCCCTCGACCTGCTGGACACACTCCTTTTGATGCAGCCCAGAATACGGTTGGCCTTCTGGGCTGCAAGCGCACACTGCCGGCTCATGTTCATTTTTTCATCAACCCACACCCCCAAGTCCTCCTCCGCAGGGCTGCTCTGAATCTCCTCCCCGCCCAACCTGTAGCTGTGCCTGGCATTGCTCCGACCCAGGTGGAGGACTTTGCATTTAGCATGGTTAAACTTCATCAGGTTGGCATCAGCCCACCTCACAAGCGTGTCAAGGTCCCTCTGGATGGCATTCATTCCCTCCAACTTATCAACTGAACCACACAGCTTGGTGTCATTGGCAAACTTGCTGAGGGTGCACTCAATCCCACTGTCCATGTCACCCACAAAGATGTTGAACAAGACCGGTCCCAACACCGATCCCTGGGGGACACCACTCGTTACTGGTCTCCAGCTGGACACTGAGCCACTGAGCACTACTCTTTGCGTGCGGCCATCCAGCCAGTTCTTTATCCACCGAGTGGTCCACCTATCAAATTGATGTCTCTCCAACTTAGAGAGAAGGATGTCATGGGAGACAGTGTCAAAGGCTTTACACAAGTCCAGGTAGATGACATCAACCGCTCTGCCCCTGTCCATCAGTTCCGTAGCCCCTTCATAGAAGGTCACCAGATTGGTCAGGCAGCATTTCCCCTTAGTGAAGCAGGGGCAGAGGCACAATTATGCTCAGAGCCAGACTGTGCACACTGTGACAGAGCGCAGCAAAATCTAGTGCTGCAGATACAAGCCTGGCATTGCAGGAACTCGTAAGTGTATCATGTACATTTAGAACTGCAGTTATTACTGTATATCACCATATGCTGTAACCACCCACTGCTAATAGCAAGGATTCTTGTTTCTTTCCAGCATAAAAAAGGGATTCATTATTGGCTGGATTCCGCCTGAAGGCTGTGGGAGAATAATGGCCACAGGAAATAAAACACAGCTATTGCCATCTTAACACCTGCAGTTTTACTTCCATTACAGCATGACTCCTCTAGGCATAAAAATCTACCTGTTTGAATTGTGCCCTTCTCTAAACACAAGATGATTTTACATGAGCTGTCTCCTGTATTTTTCCTAAGTAGAAGGATCAAGCAAGTCTCAGCCCTGTCATATTTTGCTATGGATCCTGACTGATGCCAATTAAGCCGCAAGTATAACTGTCTGACTTTGGTGATGTAGCAACATGCCATGTGAGACTGCAGCAAGAGATACAGCCTGCAGCCCAGAATGCAGGAGTGTCTGCGAGTAGAGAGGGAACTGGTGAAACAAGCGCTTTTCAGACTTATTAGAATATTTTATTTCATGTAGTCTTGTGTACCTATAGAAAAGCCAAATGTAGCCAAAAAAAGGGATTTATTTTCTTTTAAGAACACCCTTTCCTTGGGTGTATTTGAAGAAAAGTGGATGTTAAGCACCTCAGAATGAGTACTGGGTAGTTCTGAGGGCTCCAGGCGCTCAGCAGTGCATGGAGTACTGCCACCTTTTGGTCATTTTCTGCAAAAAAAACTTTTTCCTCGCCGTTTAGAATCTCGCCGGTGTGTAACATTATTTTTCCATGAAATCCTTCTGTCTTGGAAATTCTCTCTCCCTTCTTTTAGCTGAGAGGCATGGAGAGATATTTGGAAGGATATTTAATATCCCTTGTTGTACATGATTATTAGGTCATTTTCTTGGTTTGCAAGTAGTCTTTTTTTGCGATGCTGAGAAGGCTTTGTGTTTGATCAATGTGAAACAAAAACATACTATTACAGTTTTAGTCAGACTCACAACAGTATTGCTATACATGACTGAATCTTTAGATACTGCTATCCCAGATAGAGTTATTAAATATGTCCTCCTTTAAAACGGGAATCACAAATAATAATAACCAAGAGCCCTGCTCTAAACCACAACACTGGGAACCAATATCCTAAGAAATGCACAACTTTCAGTGTGAGACAAAAAGCAGCCCACACCCATTCACTCCAAGAGATATTTAATACAGGGGATTGCTTTTCTATTACAAAAAGGAGCCACATATAGCATTCCTCCGAAGTCAACAGGAACTCTGAATAAGATGACCCAGGTTGAAACTTTTCAGGTTGTACTTGCTACCTGCATGAATTACTGGATTTCACTGAACTTTTTGTCCAGATTTACACACAATTCCTTGTCTAGGGAGAAGAGTAAAATGCCAGTTCCTAAAATTTCCAAAGGTCCTACTGTTTGGACTGAAGGAAATAGGAAAGGGAGGAGAACAGGCACCACCTTGGATGGTCAGGCAACAGGAGAGTAAACTAGCATATTTATTTTTATCAGTTTAAATTGTAAAATACTCAAAGTGACCATTCTTCTTCATCTCAGGGGCTATAATCTTTTTTAGGTACGGTCTGTTGCAACAGGACAAGGGGTAATGGTTTTAAACTAAAAGAAGGGAGATTCAGACTAAATATAGGAAGAAACATTTTATGATGAGGGTGGTGAGACACTGGAACAGGTTGTTCAGAAAGGAGGTAGATGCCCTATCCCTGAAAATATTCAAAGTCAGGATGGATGGGGCTCTGAGCAGCCTTGAAGATGTCCCTGCTCATTGCAGGGAAGTTGGACTAGATGGCTCTTAAAGGTCCCTTCCAACCCAAACCATTCCGTGATTTTATGATAACATTTAGGGGGGCACAAAGGGGAACTGGTATTTTCAGACAGGTAAGACGCAGGCTTGGGTTCTTTCAATAACTGCTCTTTCTCCTGCATTTAGTTATGATCTTATATCCCTGAAGCCAGAAAGAGGATTCCCCAGGTACAGGACTTTTTTTTCAGTTTAGTGACAAACATTTTTACAGAATTATTCTCTTTTCTCAGAGGGTAAAAGCTCAGTGCTTACTTTGACTGCTGCATTAGACCTTTATGGTTACGTTTTCAAAGCTATCCTTGTGTTGGAAACAAAATCCTTTTATTGTTACAGGATTAGTGCACAGAACTTTCCAAATGCTGCTTTGAAAATGGAGCCAAGAAATATTATTTGTGTGTACTTCCTGGAAATCATCTAGGCTGTGGTTATGGGCCAGTCTCACAATAGCACTGTTACATATGTGTCTTCTAATGTACTATCTATAGACCCTCATTTAAACCTGTCTGGATTTCTTTTGTAGTTGGATGTCTATTTAAAAAAGGAAATGCTAAGACACCAGTTCCAACCTACCTCTTTCTTTGCACAGATTAGCACAATCTGTCTTGCCTCTGCTAACACTTTTTCTTGCCTTTTTTCCAATTGTCTCATAGGAATAAAGCTAAGAAAAACTCTTTAATAACATAATCTTTGTTTTGCTTAGTTCCACTAGAAACTTAAAACCTGCACTGCAGTGATGGAATCAACCTGGTGCTGGCATTGCCAATTCCCCAGTTCCTCGAGTCTGATTAGAATTTTTCTCTTGCTCTGAATTAAAATAGGTTTAGAATCTTATTACATTGGACGATTGCCTCAGGTGAGAATTAGTTTTCTCCTTCTGTTACCGTACACCATCTACTGTAATCAGTGTTAATTTCTAACCATAAATGTTTAAAATTGTCCTCCGCTTGTATATCAACTTTTAAATGAGAATAGACCTTCTAAACTTTGTTTTAACCACTAAAATAATCAGTAATTGTCTTGAAAAAGAAATAGAAGAAAAGAAAATGTCTTGTAGTGGAGAGAACGTCTAGTTTCTGTGCCTTGATTACACTAAGGCATGACATGCATCACTTATCTAGCACTACCAAATCTAAAGAAGTTCCTGACATGCCTGGTGACGTATCGCTGAGCACCTCATGCGGTTTGAGAGAGCTAGAAAGCCTAGAATTTGGGTACCACCTAAGTAGGCATTTTTAGGATTATAATTTTAGCCTTAAATGCCCAATTGTGCATTTGGCATACTACTTGTATATTTGTCCTGATTTGAATTTCATTCCTGACTGTCTTTTTTTTTTCTGTTTATACAATAAAGTAGGAAGCAGGGTAAGAAGGTACCATCTGGAGAGTAATTCAATTACCTGTGATGAATTCTTCCTCTGATTACTCTCTGCGTGATAGAAACCTCTTTCCCCAACAGAAGCACTTTCTTTGGAGTGCCTTAAATTCAGCTGTGTGAAAAGCACCCAGAGTTACAAAATAATGCTTCCCTTGCATGGGTAACCCAGCAACTTAGAGTCATAGAATCACAGAATCATAGAATGGTTTGGGTTGTAAAGGACCTCAAGATCATCAAGTTCCAACGCCCTGCCATGGGCAGGGACACCTTGCACTAGACCGTGTCACCCAAGGCTCTGTCCAGCCTGGCCTTGAACACCACCAGGGATGGTGCGTTCACAGCTTTTTTGGGCAACCTGTTCCAGGGCCTCACCACCCTTACAGTAAAGAACTTCTTTATACATAACCTAAACTTCCCCTGTTTAAGTTTGATCCCGTTACCCCTTGTCCTATCACTACAGGCCCTAATGAAGAGTCCCTCCCCAGCATCCCTATAGGCCCCCTTCAGATATTTGAAGGCTGCTATGAGCTCACCAAGCAGCTTCTCCTCTCCAGGCTGAACAGCCCCAACTTTCTCAGCCGGTCTTCATAAGGAGGAGTTTTATAAAAGCAAGTAAACTATGGTCTTCTTCTTTGATATTGTCATGCTCACATCTTATGCAGAACTGACATGCAGTCAATATACCATATATCCCACAAGCCACATTTCAACTATTTCAAGACTAAATCTGTCACCGACCTTAGCTTTCATCTTCCTCTTTTGTCAAAATTTTCTAGGATTTAAATATAATCCAACTAGAAAGAACAGAGATTATTTATTCAGTAAGTAATGATAATTTCTCTTATGTTGGTGTGGTATGGATATAGACAGCATCCAAAAGTCTTACTGCCACCTGTGTAATAAAGTTCTTTTTTGGTGTGATTAAAAATCAAATCTTTTTAAAGAACCCATTTATAAAATTTGAATTTTGAATGCTTACTTCACTGCTGAAAATCTTGTATTATGTTCCGACAGCTGATCTGTAAATCCTCACAATCCTTAAACTCCAAAGTACTATCATTCATTAGATAAGGACAGTGACTACGTCATTTAAGATGAATCCTAGTAGGTGACAGGCGGTGGAGGGAATATTTTCTCGTGTGACATGAGCCAGAAATACAGTTACCTAAAGGAAATAGCATTGAGGGGTAGCAGATATTAAACAGGGGAAATGCCTGTACAATGATGACTGTGAAGGAGGCCATTCAAAGCTTCTGCACAAGCAATATTTCTTACACAGTCTTGGCTACAATCCAAGGCTATTCACTCACACACACATACATAGGTATAAAAAATACGCAGGCCATCCTGATGAATAATTTAAAACTTAAATTACAAATCCTGACACTGATTAATCCAACAGTTGTGGGCTACTTACTATGAAGGTCCACTGTCAAATGTTACAAGGAACAATATTATTTTACTGTATTGTTTAAATATATTTGGTCTTGTGATATATAGAAAACTGACGGTGTAAATCTGGGTCTTAAGTCTCATTTGGCAAGAAGTAGACATATCTAAGGATTTAATCCTCTGAGGACAAAGTAATAATTCAGTTCCAATTCCTGCAAGTTATACACATGCCTAAGTTCTTGCACACAATATAAAAAATCAATGAGAATATTCATGTGGCTAAATTTCAGGCATACCCATGAAGTTGAAAGAACTATGGCCTTAGCATGTACATGGATAGAAGTAGTTTCATAACAAAGTGGAGAAGGGTCTGTAACAACTACACATGTTCTCCATAAAACCTGGAGTAAGGTTTAATGACCTTAAATTAAACAGATGCTTCGAAGTGATAGTGAAGTATAAATAACAATAGCCTTCAGGATTGCTTCGGTCTGGTATTTAATTAAGGTTTCACTTTCTCTATGTTTGCAGTTGATTTTCACCTAAAAAAAAGCAAAACTAAAAGAGCAAACTTGCTATATATATTTCAGGTAAGTAAAACCTTTTGGAGATGAAGTATGCATTTTGAAATTACTGTTTCTCCTTTAGCACTAGTGCATAACAGAACAAGTTTGCCACAACTTACGGATATACGTAAGCACATTATGATGCCTACGTGTATAAATGCTATAACACATGGATGTGTTGGGATGGAATGCTGGTGTGTTTTGCAGCCAAGCCATTCATCTGTACAGCCTGACTTAAAAAAGAGCTCTGTCAAGTGTGTGACAGCAATCCTAGATAAGGATTCTGGAAGAGAATGGGCTCAGATACATTGAAACAGTTTTGCTCTGAGAAGGTGGAACCACCCTCTCTGGTCAGTTACTATGGAGTATACTCATGCTTATGCAAAGGCGAGCCTGTGCAGGATACACAAAGGCCTACCTGCATATGACTGATAACACTTTTGACAACAACTACTTTTACAACAGCAAGTTGGATGGAGAATGGCAAAGGAAAATATATTCCCATAGAGCAAAAAGTGAAGCCTTCAGATATTCTTAAGTAAAAGTTTGAAGGTTATTTTTCCCCTTCATCAAAAAAAAACAAAAGAAAAGAAACCAAAAAAACCCCAACATCCCAAAACAACCAACAAACCAAAAAAAAAGTTAAACTACTTAAATAATACAAAGAAAAAAAAAAAAAAGACCTTCAGGATTTAATACAGAAAAATGACAGCTATTTCTACCAGACAAACCTAAAACGACACCATGAGTGGCATGACATGTTCTTCCAGTGCATGGCTAAGGCAGGAATAAAAAGCTTAGTTCAAATGCAGTCTGGGAACAAGAGAAAAATGCTTTCAGTTGTGTTTTGGTCCTGTCCAGAACAGTTCCGTTGGCATTCAGGATGTATCCACAGTTTTAAAGATATGGGGTACCTCCTGTCAAAGTTTTGGATGCATTTCCGCCTGGATTGTAGCAGTAAGGTCAAGAGAAGTTTGGAATTTATTACACTGAAAAGACTGCTGCTGTGGGACCTCTCTGGCATCAAGCCCCAGTGATCAGAAAGCAGCCCCCCATAACTGCTGGTCGACACAATCTCCATTGTTCTCTCAGGTTTCACAGCTGCAAAGGTTGCTTCCTCTTCCAGAAAGCAAGAGCTCTCCCCTCTGCAGAGCTGCACAGCAGCTCCATGACAGGAAGGATTTTTCTGTTTCTGTCTCATTTGTGGGGAGAGAGGGTGCTGAACTTGCACACTCTTTACTGCCTATTTTGCCCTGCCCCAGAATCCATTAACCTAGCCTTAATAGCCCAGTGGGCCTCAGGTGGCTGAGGCTTGATAAGGCATTTCCTCTCTGTGTGGTAGTCGTGATAAAAACTACTTGAAGGATACACCTCCTAAGTTATTTAATTTTTTTTTTATTTAATCAAAAAACAACTTTTGCCTTACATATCAGAGTTTGACGATAGGCCAAGAACATGTGAATTAAATATTTTAAAGCCCTGTTCAATTGATTGTGCTCCTCAGAGACATTCTTGCTACTTCCTAACAGGATCCTTCACCTAACATTTTCCTTAATGAAGGGAGCTTAGGCTAAACATGTTTCCCAAACATTTTAGAAACTTGATCCCTTTCTGTACTGGAATTCCCCCAAGCCTCCTAGCAGGAATCACCGGCAATTCCCAGCTGATGGCAGTCTGAAACGCAGGATATTTGTGCCATAAGGTATATACAGTTTGAATAAATCTCTGGAGTTTAAAGATGGATATTGGCATGCTATAAAATGGGAACTCTAGACCTAGCATCCTAATCCCCTGCTATGGCGTAGTGCCATCTCGTGGACACCAGCAAAAAGCAGTGAAGGCAAAGAAGGTGGGAAGGAAGATGGTGGGAGAACAGGTCGTGTCAGGAAAGAAACTAAAACCCATTTCATCTGCTATGTTCCTTATGTAATAGAGCAACTTACAGGCATCTGATTACTTAATTGCCATTGCATATGTTTATCCTCGAGTGCCTTCATGGTCTTTGCAGGCAACGCACTTGTGAAATCTCTGTGTGACCACTCCAGAAAGCTCAAACTTAAAACATGTGAAGATCTGGCCCAAAATCTGAAATTTAATCATGAGTAACTCTAAGTAACAAAGGCAGTAAAAAACATTACTAAAATAAAAAAGATCAAAATGTTAACATAGTCCTTATATATAATTACTGCTGTGTATTAATATCCATGCATAATTTTTCATATTTAACACAGTTAAAAGAAATTTACCCACAAAACATTTCTGTGAACTAGGTACCAAAAAAACCTAGAGGAAAAATGATTTGGTTTACTTCACAAATTTGGTGGTCTGAGAAAGACAGTATGTCACTGGTTTTTTTCTGATGAAGTGATTTCACATTATTTCCAAATGATCCTATTCCACACCAAAAGGACATGAAACAATTTTGATTTATAATGACTTAAAATCAGTCTTGCAGTAGAAAGCTAAGTTGTCATGCTTCCGAATTCTCACTTCAGCTGTGCCTAGGCATTTTTTGTCAGTCTAGTAAGCTTTTAGTGACTCCCCAAAATAAACGCAACTCTAATCAGCAACTAACAAAACAGCATCAGGTCTGAACCTAACCTTTTGCTATAAAGTAATAAATATTATTCACATTGAGAACTACTTTGTTTTCCTAGGTAGATCACAGTCTCCTCCACTGCTATAGTTAAAGCGTGACTGGAAACTTTTACTAAAGGAAATGTATCTGCCTTTGTTAAATTAGGATTTGGCAGCAAACTCTGAAATATTAGTCTCTCCGATCAGATGACACCAGGGCTTAAAACTTTCCACATTCTTTTAGTTATACTTTCTAGTAGAGCCCTACAAAAATTGTCACATTTGAATTTTTAAAAAGCCTCATTTTCCCTTTTTGCCTGATGCTGAATGAGCACAAAGAGCTTTGGCATTTTATCTTCTTGTGAAAATGCAGTTGGGTTTAGACTAGAAAAAAAATATATTGGCTTATTTCCAACACGGATGTATGTGCTGCAATAAAATTTACTTTCTTGAGAGAAGGTGCCCATACGCATAAAATGCAGGGAATTTAGGCATTCAAACCACCAATTTAATGGGCTGACACTTATGCCACCAATAAAAGATGCCACAAAAAAAATCAAACAGGAGGGGATCTAATATTTGCCAGCCGTAAGCTGTTAGAGGCCTATCTTTATTCAGCATTCACAGCTACTGGCTCACTTCTAGAGCTGTGTCTATGTTCAATCAGCCCCTACTCATATAAAATAAGAGAGAGGATACAAAGTATTTTTCCCACTTTGCAATACTTGGTAACTTAATGGTTAAAGCATTTGCTTTGGGGAAACTCCACATTTGTATTCTTCTTCTGGATAAACTGGAACATTGATTTTTATTCTTCTATGACTGATCTTAGTTAGCAGCTTTTCAGGATACACAATCAATGTTATTTTCTCCTTTCATTCTGGCTCCAAACTAGAGGACAAGATTCAAATCTTCTGCTCTAGGAAAGAGCTCTGATTACTGTGTTTGCAGGGAGGAGGCACACAGAAAAACTTTTCATGTCTTGTTCCTACCTATTTTTGCACAGATGGATCTAAACCCAGTTCCCATGAAAAATAAAACCAAACAAAACCCACTAAAACCCACAGTCCTTCATGTAACATTTCCAAGATTCCTTAAACTAGCGATACAGTTTGTCTTTATGCTGGTTTTGTGAACATTCCTTATAAATAAAGTAAGTCCTTTAATTTCTGACAAAAGGACAGACCTGAAAAGGGTTGGGTTTTCTCACTCTTTTAAAATGGAAAAACTTGTTGGTCAGGCACAGAAAGATTTTAGAATGCTACCCCAATCTTAGAATATATAGCTGACACTGTCAGAATGTTTTATGATGTGAACTCTCTCCCCTACTTCCGTATAAGATTAATAAAGTCCTTACCTCGCCTTTGGCCTCCAGATCCTATTCCAGCAGGAAATCACACTTTAAGTGATCCTGCCAGATGCTTCATTGAGTCTCATTATCAGTGAAAGTGGCAGGCATGTTCCATCACAGATCTTCCCAAATGCATTGAAGTGGAACAGGAAAAAAGAAAATAGATGTGCGCTGTAAGTATTGGTTGTCGTTATAATTAGTATCCTTTATTTCTAGGCAATACACACATAAGAATTTGGTTTACCCTGAAGTTGTCAGGAGTTTCATTTTGTATGCTTACGCCTGTATTATTGCAGCCAAATAAATAATTTCATTAAGACCTATATTTTAAAATATCATCCTAATATATACAATGAAATACTGTACACAGATACATTTCTGAGCATCATTATGCTGCCCAGTGCAATGCAGAGTGTATTCCTCTGAAACGCACCTAATGGCAGAAATATCAACGTCATTATGTTTTCAAAAAGCAATCCAGTGGGAGGAAAAAAAAGCCCGAGTATACCAGAATAATTTTAGCAGAGATGAGCCAAAGTGCATGAGGGACTCTGTTAGTAGTTATTTTCTGTTCAGGCTGGGCTGACTGATGGGACTGGGTTCAATGCATGACTGTCAATTTTAAGCATGCTATGACAATGCGGCCATGTGTTCAATCAAGTTTTTTGATTACTCTGGAAAGTGACATTAAATCTGTATTTCGTAAGCTTTTTTTCCTTTTTCAAAGAGTAACATTTCCAGGATATAACTGATTTATTGTTCTGTACTATGAGTTATTATTCTAGATTTCCAAGGGGAAAGGACTGGTATGTTTGCCTTCAAGACTGCTCTAAGAAAACACCTGCATTTAGAATAAGAAATTTTATAGACTTATGAGATATTATCCAGGATACAAGTGAAATATTGAGTTATGTCCCATCTGAGGCTGAAATTAATATATTTCAAATTTCTGTTTCGCTCTTACACACATGGAATATGTTTAATATAATTCTCAATGCCCTTAGACTTCTTTAAAACCTAACTGAAATAAATTTACTGTCCGAAGAAAGAACTGTCTATTCACACAGGAGTAATTACTTTTGGTCTTTTAACACATTTTAGCCTGAAACCTAGTGAGTGTTTTCATTGCCACTACAGAGAATCTGACATGAAGAAAACACCTCTAATTGTAATCCTATAACCTCTAACTTACTTGGAACTTAACTCTAGCTGTTATTGTGACTGCACTATAAAAAGAACTGCTGGAAGATCAATTGTGAATGGCACTGGAAAAATAAACTTCTTTTATTTCTCTTCAATTCATACACTATAGCAACATAGATGAGATTTGATCAACTAGCCAAGTTCAGCAAAAGATGTGGATATCTGATAGACTATCAACCAAAACTGTCTAGCATGTTTCCTCAAGCCAAATTTAGTACTAGGTAGCAATGTACAACATACTAGTGCAGTCCTGCTCCCATGACAGGACTTTTGCCAGGCAAAAATGCGTGTGAAGTCCAAGAGACTGACTAGAGTCATTCAGGTTCCAGAATAACAGAGCCACATAGCTAGTCCTATACTGTCATGTGCACCTAGAAATCACAGCTAAGCTATAGTGCGCCTGATTTTTGCCAGGACAACATATTTTACTAACAGTATTACAAAATTTGCATGTAACATAACAATGTTACAAAGGTAATTGTGCATGGAGGTCTTCACTGTTTTATAAATTCCACCCATACTTAAATGTCAGAAGTTCTGCCTACCTTTCAATCCAGGCAGATACCGCCTTTTCGGTCCAGACCTTTAAGCTCTGAAACAAATTATGCTGTTTACATGCTTAAAGCTCCCTCAGACTAACTATAGTAAATATGCAACATCCTTCAACATGATCACAAATTATTTCTTATGACTACTATGCTGCACAATATGAAAAATAGATATTTTATAGAAATATTATTTGCTGTGACTGAGTTCAAGCCTGCTATCTTTGCCCAATACACAAAATATGCTGTTATTTTGTCTTTTTCATTCAGATCAGAACTCTTCCTCCTCTGGGTCAAAGCAACTACAGTTGGACATTGTCACTCCAATTCTGCTTACAGATTTTAGACTAATCTGCAGAGCAATTTGCAAAAGATACCATATTTTATTACTGAAGCCTATGGATTATTTTTCAGGAGCAATTTTGTTGAGTTCTCTCTTTTCTTGAATATCACTGACCGAGATTATTCCTTCTTTCTTACTAATGACTGTCACTGTATGGAATCTTGAATTCTTAGTCTTAAAAATTGCCATGAAAATAGATCATCCCATTAGTCTGTAGTGCATAATATAAATTCATGATCTTCCTAACTTGCTTGCTTAAATATGTACTGCACTAACATGTTTTCTTGTTTTATGCTTCAATTTATATACCAACAGTATTTTAAAACCCAAGATTGTTCTTTGTAACATCCAATTACTGTAGTGTTACAGCCAGGAAATATAGTCAATTATATTGAATAAGCTCAGAATTCCTATTTGAGCTACATCCATGAAACACCATTATACGCACCTGTCTGTGGCAATGACAGAATACATGTTGTAAATGTTTACAGTTATCATTTTAGTGTCCAAATTTGATTTCTCTAAGAAACACCATTGGCTTTCTCTTGCTATCTATAAAGGAGCCCTGCTTCAGGGAGAATAGAAAACCAGCAAAACCAAGCAGGACACTAAATTCATCTCAGGGTTCTGCTAACATCAGAAACCATACAAGATTACTCAAGAGGCTCTTCATGTATTTATCACGCCATAGCTTACAGTTTCCATTCCATTCCTTCCATTTCCCTTCATTTACTTTATGCATGGGTGACCTATATACATATATACATGACAGTCAATATGGATTGCTAAGATGTCAACAGTGAGCTGCCTATGTTAGGACACATATGCCAATCAGGTTTGAAAATGTCCTGTACAAAAACATTTATCATGTTCCAGAAACTATAGGAGCTGCCTGATAAACACTGTCCATAAAAACAAAACAACTAGAAAGGGAGGATGATAAGATAAAGGTAACCTGAAAATCATATTAGAGATGAGAAGAAGATTTGGGTTCTGGACAAACAGTACTGTTTTTCTTTATTAGTACATTTCTTGGTTAATAGCTCCTGGTGAGCCCCAAAGCAGAAACTTGTGACCACATATTCAGCCTTTCTTCAAAGCCAAACACAGATGCCCACAAATGCAATCAATAAATAAACCCAAAAAAAAACATGCTCAAAAAACCTCAAACCGCAAACCCCAAAACCTGAAGCTTTACAGTAAGGTGGCAAGATGTAGATGGCATGTGGTGCCAAAATTCCAAAATTCAAGTTCCAAACTTCAAGATCCAAAATTCAGGTTCCAAAATCCAAGTTCTGAAAATCCTGTCCCAACAAAGGAGCTACTGGGGCTATTTGTTTGTTTGTTTGTTTGTTTGTTTTTCCTTTTGTGTAAGTTGTGGTTTATACGCTGTGAAGAGTGAAGTAGCACCACCTGTAAGTGACAGTTGGAATGACTGAGCCTACACCACTTTTGATGTGTGCCCTGAAGCACACACTCTGCCCCACTTCCTTCAACTGTAAAATGAGCAT
The DNA here is from genome assembly GCA_039720435.1 of Amazona ochrocephala. Lineage (NCBI taxonomy): Eukaryota > Metazoa > Chordata > Aves > Psittaciformes > Psittacidae > Amazona > Amazona ochrocephala. Next base: position 74,996,611 of record CM077879.1, read on the forward strand.
ATTGTAGTACCTTCCTCAGAGCAGGGGTGAAAAGATAACCAGTAATGTAAACATGTAAAAATGTTGTGATCCGGAACTATACACTTCTAAAATGAGAAGGATGGTGGGACTGGCAGCCTTTGGTATACTGATTTTTTTCTGACAGAAAAATTACCAGAACATGAAGGTCATTTGTTGTTTAATCTTTCATTAAACATTTGTCAGTTGTCAGTTCTTGGAGGCAGGATTATGGGGGACTGAGCAGCTCCCAATGAACAGTACCCAGAAGTCCTCCAGCTTTGTCAAGAGATGATTCAAAGGAAGACCAGGGGCCTACACCTCCAGCTGCCAGACGGTATGCAAGCCAACAGGAGCAAGCACACTACTGGATACTGCCTCCAAACTGAAATAATTAAGAACCAGTTTGTGACTCACCTATAATATGCTGTCTCTTCAGTCTGTGCTTCATTCATAAACAGATGGACTGTAAATATGCATGAAACAAATTTTTTCAAAACCGACCTGTAACCTCATAACCAAACACTGGTTTGGTTAAAAAAAACAAACTGGATAAACTTTACAAAAGAAACTGGATAAACCTCTACGAAAATAGAATTGGAACAGATCTCTGAATTAAGTGTAAGAAATACAGAACATAACATCAGGTTTCTGTGAGCCATGGCTGGGCTGCCTGTAAGAACAATGTCAACACCAATTAAAGCCCCTATTTCAATCCAGTCAGGGGAACACAGGCTCAGGCTACAGCAACACCTTTCCTTGCACCAGGGAGGTTGATCTGGGGAATTTGAGACCCTGAGAGGATGGTTTCTGTGACTTTACATGGCACAGGGGAGATTCAAGATGCTAACCCATCGTGATTTCTGACTCACACATTCCTATGACTCTTAGGTACAGCTGAAGAGTCTATGGATTTTCCATAATTCCTTCCTGTGAGAGAAGCAGCAAAGCAGTAACAAGCTGCTGACACTGATGCTGCTGGGTCACCCAGGACCCACTCACACACATCCTTCTACCAGGCTGGCATCCTCTTGGTACTCAGACCTGCAAATCCATCACATCAGCTCTCCTACATAGATGGCATGTGCCCTATGCTCCTCATTACCCCAGACTCAATGGCAAGGGTGTCTTGGCAGCTCTGGTCCTTTGGAACAGCAACACTAAAAATTTACCTTTCTTTGAGTAAGCTTATGAACCTTACTGGTTAAAACAACATGTGGACCACGCTGACAGGCCAAAAGTTACTGACTCCTGATACCAGATAACCCAGAGAGAGGAACTCCCCCAGAGACACAGAGCTGAAGCCACTTACCAATGCTTCTTCTTCAAAGACCAACTGCTCGTCTGTAAACCTGACACACTGGTATTCAAGCACTGCAGAACAGCTAGTAAGGAGCTGTTTGCTCCTTTATGTATAACATATCCTCCTCATTCTTGTGTTCTCAGGTACTGCTGGCAGAACGCATGGAAATAGTTCTAAAAAACTGGGGAAAAAGCCCTGTGATTTCAGAATTCAATTTTACAATCCCATAGTTAAAACTGAAGAAACCCCTAAATTGCCATAATTGTACAAGAATAAAAATACAATAATAATAGTAGTAGTAGTAATAATAATAACATAATGCTTCAGGGATAGATACAGTATCATAAACCACAGTGGTCACTATGCATTTTTTTAATTACTCTGCAGTTGTCCCATTTCCCACCCAAGCTTGCAGGAACCAGAAGCACAGCAACAAGAGATGTTCTCGCAGAGCTTCTGACCATGAACATACCCAGGAGGACAGAAAACACTCAAGAAAAAAATGGCCCTGAGGCATTTCACAACTTTCACTATGTTTTGAGATAATATTGATTAAACTTAAGCTTTGGTATTCACATCAAAATGAAGGTCAAAAACAAGGAGTGGGAAGAAAAAAATCTGGACTCTCAGAGTTGGGTTTTCTTTACAATATACTTAGCATTTGTGGAGACAGACTTAAAACATTCTTTCTTATGAGCCACTGGGAATCACAATATACATGCTGCGTGCCACTGCCACATCCCGCAACCTCAACACAGCAGAAGCCAAGCACAGTTAAATAAATTAGATATTCCAAAAGGAGGATCCCCAGCTTTTCTTCTTGCTGCTGTTATTAGAAGCCAGGTTTAAGACCCCACCTACCTCTACAAAGTTTTTACCAATGTGTTTACTCATAGAGTGAGGAATGCAATTCAGAAGACTCATTAGAGCTACATGTATTAGTAACCATTCTCCTAATTAATTATTAGCAAGCCAGATTTAGAAATGTCTACAAATTCTGACTGAAGGCTCGACAGGAATCTGTATGCAGGAGATAAACACATCAACAAAACAGGACAGAAGTGATCAAACTTGCTCATATATGTCGTATCTGCTACATCGTGAAGACATTACTTTATTCATAACACCCTCCTTGATATGAGTATTTAATAAGTATTTCTATTTGGTAAAAGGCAAAGCTGGACCCAAAAAAAACCCCAAAAGCACCCAAAATCAACCCAGGTTGTTGTAATCCCAAAGCCCATTATTGAAACCTGGGGCTGCTTTGTCTTGTATGATGCACTTACCTGGCTTTTAAAGGTTGCACAGACACTGCTAGTTCTGGGAAAACTTTGACAAGCTTATCATGTACTCACGAAAAGGAAAGATTGAAACATGACACAGAGATGCACATGGCTGCTTTGCAAATCTGAGCCAATAATACCAAATGAAGAATCAGAGAAGCACTTTAATAACTGGTGTCATGCAGCTCGGTGAGGTGAGGCAAAGCTCCTGCCAGTTTCTATCACCTGTGGGCTACAGAATGCAAAAGGTTAAACATCTCTGGCAGAGCTACACTGATCTAGACAGGTTCATCAGCCTGTGAAGATGGGAATACTGAAGATGGGAATACTGCTGTCAAGCTGGGTGTCCCACCCTGGATATCCCACTCAGACCAGCCCATGGGTTTGGGCGAGCTGCTGTTCCACCCTGGATAGCGAGACAGCATGGCAGAGACGGATGTCCACTTGTTCAAGCCTTACCATAGGGAAGCTGAGTCCTGGCATGGCTAATGACCAAGAAGGAACTAAGTGTGGCTTCCATAAAGCTTTGAGCAAGGGTAGATAATACTAATTCTATTTCATTTTTTTTTTTTTTATGCAGTTTCAATGCATTTTATTTGGAAGAGCTACACTATGCAGCTGTAAAGAAAGGCAACTGATGAAGGTATCCTTTCATTTTCTGCAGACTGTTCTAGTGGTTTTCCATGTTTCCAGTTCTGGAGTAGACAGACTAAAATCAGGGCCCACAGCTTTCAGAGAGGTGGGTGAGGTCTTAAACCTGGCTTGTGATAACAGCAGCAAGAGGAAAAGCTGGGGATCCCCCTCTTGGAATATCCAATATATTTAACTGCGCTTAGCTTCTGTTGCATTGAGGTTGCAGGATGTGGCAGTAACATGCAGCATGTATATCGTGATTCCAAGCAGCTCATAAGAAAGAATTTTTCCAGATTATGTTTGTTTGCTTTGTTTATTAGATATCCAAGGCGGGATGTTTCTAGGAGATAATTACCCTTCTTCCTAGAGGAAGCAGCTGATGACTTCACTACCTCTTGCTAGCAGCCTCTTACCCGCATTGTGATCAACATAACTCCATGATCACACCAGCTCTCCTTGAGACATCTCAAATTTATTCCCAACCTGGACAAATGTGCCAAAACTTGTTTGTCTTTTCCAGTTTTACCCCTTGATTTCATAAATACACTTCCCAACACAACTTGGAAATGAGGAACTAATTCAATCACTCTCAGAACTGAAGTAAAATGATGGCAACTACAAAAGATAGAACTTGCTCGAATTTCACAACATACATTATGTGGCTTTGCTTTGAACTGAATCATGAGGGAAAAAGGCTTCCAGGCCCCTGCAAACCCACTCGCTTCCCATCAATTCTCTCCTTTCTGCTCCCCTATCCCAATGGAGAAACAAAAAATAAGGCAGCCAGATTTATTATTAATCTCTATTGTGCAGTAAATCTCACATTAAGTTGTTTCTTTGCTTAGTTCAGTCAACTTGCTGTTCCCCAAGGGCAAGTGGCAGCTCCAATTTGTCTACTGGTAACTTTTATCTGTGCTAATAATGAAAGTTACACTGAAAGGGAGGCAGAACAGGCATCACATTTGCCTCCTCAGTCAGTCAGGACATCATCCTCTCTGTGCTCCCCAAGAATTAATGCCTCTTCAGATCACAGGTGGGGAAAACCTAATTCTTCCACCCAGACTCAGAAACTAATAATTATATGCACGTAGGTATTTTTACACAAAATGTTTGGCAAACGGTTTATTTCTCCAAACTGACAATATTCTGTAAGCTATTTTTTATTAGCAATTTTTTGAATACTTCCTTCAAAACAACATGTCTTCCTTCATTCAGTTTAACCTCTCCATCCAGCAAGTATTTCTTCCCTTCCATGTTTCTGATAGAACACAAATCAACAAAGAGAGCTCTTGCAGTTTTTCTTTCCTGTGTGTCACTACAGGACACCAGTCAAGTGATGATGATTAAATAATTCTGGAAACCAAGTATGCAGGCTTCTTGAAGATCCCCATCTGTCTGATTAAGGCTCTGGCCCACCAAAACTACCACACTTAGGGCAGTATTACAGCAACAGCAGCCCCTGAGATCACCTGGAAATTAGATTTGAGTGTTAAAGAAGGATATTGAAGGTGACACCTCAAAGTGACTTCAAAAAGGAATTTAATGTTTGAGGGTTTAAGTTTTGGACCACTGTCATCATTTGAAATTTTGTGCTGAAGCTGGATGTATTTCAGAAGGGACGGTTTTCTTTGGGGAGGGAGTGAGGGGGTTCTTGTATTTCTAACCTTTGCAAAGCTGTGCATGTGGATACGCAGGCACACAAATAAAGGAAGATCAATGCCACCATAAACACCTGCACAACTAAGCTCAAAGTGTGCCTTACAAACTAGCGCAACACCTGATACTGGATAATTTCATGCTAAGACACTTTTGAGCCTGCTTCTTGAGATTATAATTCTAAGCATTGAGTTTTGTGGGTGGTTTATTTCATTTTGTTTTAAAAACCTCTTCACACAATGGTTTCTAAATTCAGTGTTTTGGTCATATGTACCTCCACTAGATGGCTCACCTTTAAAATACATTTCCCCATTTCTTTCCTTCTTGCACATCGCCAGGAACATGGAACAACTTTCAGCAATGTCACCAAGAGCCATCCCAGGCCACAGCTGTTTGACTGAAAAAAAGCTGCCATCCCATTCAGTAGGGTGAAGCAGCAGCAGGTACTGTGGCTGCTCGTCACCCTCCTTCACTGCAGGGAGGACCCCATCCCACACAGAGCCTCCAGTGGGCCACCACCCCAGGACCTCATCCAAAGCAGCCTATGGGCTGACCACATGGCTGAAACTGCAGTTGTCCTGCACTTGCCAGGTATCCCTGTCCTGAGAGAGGTGGCCTTTCACATGAACAATTCCGATAAGGAATGTAAATTCAGTCACTGTGTGGTATTCCTTTCACACACACCTAATGAGATCTTAGGATATCTACTTCAGGATCCAACTGATTCTATAAAAATCACCAAAAAGCAGTTCAAAGTAAGCATTGGTTAGCACTGAAGTTAACTCTTACTCCTCTTCCTGAATTGAGAACTCTTTACATTTGTCATCGTTCTCCATGTACTTTCTAGTTGTCCCTGTTATTCCTTGGAGAATGACTTATGTTCCCTCTTTTATTGCAAAAAGCAGTGCTTTTTCATTAAAACCATCCTCAGGGTTAATAAAAACTTGTATGAAAGAATTGAGAGAAAGAGCCAAGGTGGCTTTACTTACCCCCCACCTGAGGGAGAAAAGAAGCCTCCATAACCCACATTACCGAGCTTTTCTTTATACACATCCACAACTGAAACAAACTGTGCTGAGATAAGGTGGCCACATGTTTGCTCCATCACTCCCCACCTTGTTCTACTCCTCAAACTTGATCCACCTACAAGAGGGCAGAGCAATGAGTGCAAACATTCAAGAACTTGCCCATCCCCACCAGGTAAATCAATTATGAGCATGAACAAAATGAACGAAGAACACCCAGTGATCCAAATCTTCAGGTTACCTTTGAACAGCAATAAACCTTCCCTTTTACTGCTCCATTTCTGATGTGTTGACTGGGCTTTGCTGTGAAACTTTGTGTACATTAAGTACATTTCTCCAAGACAGCCCTTTATTGTGAGCCATGGCCCAACACCATGATGACCTAAAGAGGCAACAGGACCATGCAAAGGAATCCTCAAGCCCTGGTCATGGGTTGATCTTACCTACCACCAGAAATGGCACCATGTACAGGAGGAAAACTCCAGCCTGTTTATATGGCGGATGTAACACAGGCAGCTGAACTCAGATGAGTCAAGGACCACAATGACAATGAATCAAGAATTAGGATCTGCAACTCAAGGTCCCCTCTGGAAACACCTTTTAATCAGTACCTTTAGGGTTCTGGCTAGAAATTTTCCATGACATGTATCAGTTATTTTTCTATTGACCCAAACAGCTTTGCAAGGGATAATATAATTTGCTAAACCCTTTTAACACAAATGCTCTTTATTAACAGCTTCCATGCTCCCCCAAGTCTTCAATACAAGGGCTGCAGCTAACTCCCCTGCCCTTGTAGATCTGGCAGCAGCAGCTGCTCAGTAGCTTACAGCAGGCTGTTTCAGCAAGATTACGTCATTTCAGGAAGATACTGAGAAATCCTGAGCAATCATACACCATGCAGGATCGCTATCAGCAAATAGGATGCAAGTTGGGAGGTTTGGGCTGAGTGTAGAAACCGTACCTCAATGGGATGTTTAGAGCACGTAATGTACACACGCATCTTCAAAGAGAATCATGTATCCAGCTCCATCTAGCACTTCTACCATAGACAGGTGGAAGCCCATAAACCCCAAAATTATTTGCTAGAGAAGAAGGAAACCTCCCTTTTTCCCTACAGCCACCTGACAGTAGGATCAGTGAAGGCATATCCCACTAGAAGGTCCTTTAGATGTAAGAGTGAAGGGCTCCTAACCAATGTCCCTGAAGAAACAGCAGAGCTTTGTGACCTGCCATGCAAGACATGGGGTATCTTTTTTCCAATGGCTAGCATTTGTGGACTTACAAAAAACAGAGCTTCCCAACATTCCTACTATAAAGGAGAGACTGAAGGAACTGCTCAATATGAAATACCCCACACTAAGGACTGAATTGTGAAAAAGCTTTGTAACAATTTGTCATTAAAACCCCCTCCCAAAGACCTACACATGGACAGAGGAAAGCATCTTTTGATATAAAAGCAGAGCTGGGCAGTATGGATGACTAAATGCAAGTACCAAAATAATGATGAGGGGGAAAAAAACAATAAAGTGAGAAAAGGATGACCAACAAGCAAGAAGTTAAAGAGTAAAAAGTGAAAAGCCTTTAAATAGGTTCTCCAGGTGACTGAGAAGTAAAAATAAAAGATAAGGAGGGAAAGGGGTAAGTGGTGGAGAGGTTCATTACATCACAGGTAAAGAAAAAGATAACCTGCCAGAGAATTTCTGTGTGCTCTATGATTGGTTCAGAAAGAAGACACTATTAGAGCTCAGGCTTGTTTACTCCTGTCAATGAGTAGTCATTCCAGTTCTGTAATTAAATCCACAATTTTGACAGCTGAAACTGTAGGAATAATTGTGGTTATTCAAAGTAAGTTGCTACTGTTCAGACTGCTGCCAAGAATGTTTTAAAAGCTTCTGCTTTGTACTTCAAAGAAAATCTGAACTCAATCTTCATCCATTCCACCTCACTTCATTTCTGGAGCAAAGATCTGAAAAGATCTCCTTTTGCTAGGCAATCTGGAAGTCCAAACCAAGACTTTCTACCATACTATTGATACATTCCACAGTAACATAAATACTACATAACCATTTTCACTGATCAGTAAGTTACACATATGACACATTTTATATAATCCTGTATTTTTATCCCATAAACACATTTTCCAGACATGAAAAAAAATCTGAAGCCAGTCAATGTTTCAGAAATCTTACAGGACTTGGGAGAGCCAATACACTGAGAAAGTATACACCTAAATTCCTTTGCTGTACCAGTATTACATCCCAATCTACATCATTTCTTTTATGACACAAGAGAGCCAACACTGTCAAACACTGAAGAAGTCTTTTCAACCACCTTTATTTTTCAGTCAAGGGTTAGAACACACCAGCACAATACCAACCACAAACAAAGAGACTGCATCTCAAATTCGCAGGTAATGCAGGCATCATAGCAGAAAATAAAATGCTTTACAATCAACTTTAGCATTCAAAACCCAACTCTGCAATCATCCAGAAATGTTTAAAGCAGAACAAAGCAGCTCATAAAACACCATGTTGAGATGTATACCCTGCATAGTCTTTTCTGCACCTGAAACAAAAGTGGCTCAGTCAATAAAACACAATGCGCTAGAGCAGCAGCTACTCCACAAAAGTCTCCCCTTCTCACCACACAAGGATGAGAAACGACAGGGACAGCCTACCGCCAGCATTGCCAGATCCCATGTAGGCACTTAGAAGGCCCACTGAACAAATGGAGAAGCTGGAAGAAAAGCAGGAAGCCACCTCTGACATCCACAATGTGATTAAGGGAAGGGTTAGAAACATGTCATTTACAAATGGAGGCCTTTTGCAAAATGTTCTTCCTTTCACGGTACCAATCAAGCAAACGTAATCCTCCACAGAAGAAGATGACTTAGCAATAACAAAAGCATCTCTGTTGTATTAACAGCTTGGGAAAAGAGACTAAACATGTTGAACAATGGAAAGCCTCTCAATATCCTCATTTGCAGCACACAATCAAAACCTCATTCGATACCTACAGCATTTCAGCCATATTTGGTTTACTTCAGTATATTCTGTGCAGAACTTCATCTATCAAAACTGTCAAATGACATTTTCTTATACCTTACAATTTAAAACTCCAGGTTATATTAAAATTCCCTCAGCAGCAAAAACAGGGTTTACTTTTTCCTCCCTCAGAACAACAAGACATCCATTACAAGTCAATTCCACTAAAAAAAGTCAAGAGATCTAAAACCCCACTACCTTCTTGAACATTAAATAGCTATTGGGTACAAAATAAATTTAAAAAAATACAATTAAATACTCCAGAAGAACTTAATGGTCTGATTACAAACAGGCAAAACATTTGGGAACTCTTGGAATTCGAGTATCTTCAGAATTTGTGTGTGTTACTTCACATAATACTGAACAGACCTAGTGATTTATTCAATAATTTCCTATTCACAAAGCTTGTTTGTTCCTCACAATTAAATCAACAGTATTGAGTCCTGCCTCTCCAGAGGCCTTCTATAAAAGCAGAAGCTGCACTTCAGACATTGGTTGTGCAGATGATTGGAACAGTTTGACTCTGCCTGCGCTTCAAAGAAGATTATAACGTGCTCAAAAATTCTTTGACCTGCAAAAAGAAACAAATATGGTCAATCAAACTAAGTATTTATCAACAGAAATACAGAGCAACTACATTTACCTCCCCATTGCCTTATGCTTTATTACAACCTACAGGAACAGGAACTGGGAAAAAGAATCTTAGGCTCAGCTATGCCTAAGTCCACCAAGAACTTTTTCAGCCATGATACCTGTAATTTAGCAGGTGCAGAGGCACACTCAGTGGAATGATGCTCATTCCTCCCATGGTCCTAAACTATGGCCCTATGTCACAAATGATTTATCTTAAAAGCAAACCTAACCTAAACATGAGGAAGATAAAGAGCACCTCAAAACATCAGCATTTGGAAAACACCAAGTCACACCCACTGCCAGAACACTCCTCACATTTCACATCAATGAACAACCCAACATACCTAATTACTATGTTCCTTGGAATTTGAGGATAGCAAATAACACTACCTAGCAAAACCATAGTTCCTGAAAAAAATCTGATACTATAGAACAGTTCCATGAAGAGTTCAGGTACTGTTGAACTCCATTTCCAGTACTTGAAGAGTGGCTCAAATGGCAACAGCTACCTAAAAATTAATAATGGCTCATAGAAAGCTATCTAGAACCCTGAGTCAGAAACCCCTGATCCCACAGAGAGCACCAAAAAACAGCAAAGTACCTTAAACAATCCATGCAATGGCATGAGAACAGGATCCAAACAGGGCAGCGTGCTACCATTACACTCCTAAGTGTAATGTCTTCAGACAACATCTTATATTCAGGTCACTACCAAAGGTGGCAGGGAGACAATATGCAGAGAACTTGCTTCTTGCCATAGATATGTGTGCTGCCTTATCATGCCCCCTTCCCAAAAGAGGAATTATCCTTTCCTTTACAGTCTTGGGGTAGGAACATATGGCAGCAAGGGCCAGACTACCTTTTTTAAAATACAAGACACAAGGAACATACAACTCCTATCTCCCAGTTTCAAAAACATCCTAGCAACTAGCTGCAATACAGCCTGAACTGGGAGCATTTTCCTCTCTGTCCCCTCAAGCTAGACTACTGCCTGGAAAGGAGTTGACAATGTACTAAAGAACATAGTATTGTTCCTTTGGCAGAGGCTCTCATACACAGAGCATATCTGTGTTTAGTCCAAATCCTTGATGTGAAATGGAAACAGATCTTGGATCACAGTCTCCACCTGTGACCCTTCCTTTCCTAGCTGAGTGTTCAAGGAGGTGGAAAAAACAAGAGACCAGAATGATTTCCTGGAAAGAAGGGAACACTTAACTGTGCCAGCACTCTAACTGTGAAGTTATTATGAGAAAGCCTCCCTTCACTTCAGGAAGGAACAAAAGCAGTAGTACACAATGAAGCTTAGCACTAGGCATAGTTTCAGAACAGGTCTCTGCATGTCAGCGTCACAGCAGAGTTAAGAAGGAAGCAGGCAGGTTTTAGGCCCCCACTGGACATGAGCATACACTGAAGGCCCAAGCACCCAGCCTCATGAAGAGAGTAGCAGTTCTGGGACTCCACTTCGAATCTGAAAATTGAGAAATGCCAAAAAAAAAAAAAAAAAAAGCCAACACAGGGCTTAGGCTGCTCCCAGATAACCTGACAGCTCTGCACAAGTAAACTCCTCTGAAATCCCTACACAGGTGCCTGGGCTAGGCCTTATCTTATGGTGCAGATGGGGAGCATATTCACTCCACAGCTGCAGTGTCCAGTCATTCCATCAAGTATCAAACTTTAAAAGAGCAAATACCGTGAAGACTGGTTTTAATCAGATGAGCAGTTCTACTTCTCAGAGGATCAACTGAGATCAAAGGACAAAGCAAGTCTTGTGAGGTAAACAATTTATTTCCAAAGAGCAGAAATATGCGCACATACCATCACTAAGAAATGTAACTCACTGCAACTATTCAAATAAAAGTCAAATTGTCCTCAGCTGAATCTCACCAAGATTCAAATATCAAATACCTGAACAGCTAAAATGCTGATGGTTTGGCCTAGCTTTAAAATATATATTACATCCTTTTGTGCTAAGGATTAGATCTTAATGCAAGCACAAACCTCACCTTGAATTCTTTGTATATCAAATAGACAGTATTTTTAACATGCCTTCAAAGAAAACTAAAAAATGCTTCCGATAAATATTCTGCATTACATCCCAAACAAAGTAGAAAGCTACATTCAAAAAGTACTGCCTCAAGTTTCAGACCCTGCTTTTAGGATTTTGACTAACACTTTCATGAACACAACTGAAGGGAAAAAACTTTCATGACAGTTCCAATTTAATAAAGAAGGCTAAAAATATTGCAGCAAGCTGTAAGACTGTTCATTATCCAAATGCAACTCCAGGACTATTTTAGAACTGATGCTTATACACTGAAGTGTATTTTTAGAGCAAAGGATCCCTGCCTGCATCAGCTGTACTGCCCTTTGGTGTGACATGTGAACCAGGACAGGGGGTAGCCCATACTCTCCTTCATTTAGCTAGAGACATCTACAAAACCTAAAACCATTTGCCACTGGCTCATTGCTTCAGATCAGAATTCAGCTGTGGGTTCAGAAAACTCACCCTTCAGTTTCCCCTTGTACTGGTTTTGTACTATATTTTCACAGTACCTGGAACCAAAGTTCTTTTATTCACTAGTCCTGAACTTGTCCTGAAAGTGAGAACTTTCACACCTAACACAAGGAAGACTTTCAAACAGTTGACAGATATTTAAATTAGAAATTCCATTTACAAACAAAGCTACCAGTGTCAAAGTCTTCTCAAATATGCCTGAAACATTTCCTCCCCTTTGTTTTTCCTTTTTTTTTTTTTTTTTTTCTTTTAAATGGAAACTTTATGTAGGAAATACCATAAAGAACCACAGGTCCTAAGTCTACTTTGACTTCAAACAGCGCTACACTTCGGGATGCAAGCAGTGTACTGAATTCCTCTTGATAAGCTGGCAACAAACCTCACTCATCAGTTTGTTATGCTTATGAAATCTTACCTTTTCAATCATCTGATCATATCTGTCCTTTTTGCTTTTGAAATCTTCATTAACATCTAATGTTAAGATAGGTATTTCCTGGAGATACTCAAAATCCGTTCTGTATTGGGATAGGAACGCAGAAAATGTTAGTAGCTGAAAACAAGCACCCATCGTTCAAGTCTCTTGTCAGCATTTTCCTTGTTAAGAATCCCACGAGAACTGCACATATAAACTACAGCCACAAACTCTGAATATAAAGCAGCTTGAATTTACAGTGGCACCTAAGACATACGATTGATTCCCAAACATCCTCTTCCCCCAGCACCTAAAGTTAAATTTAACTGCCTATTAAATCAGCTCAGCTGAGTCCTCTGCTATTCAGAGTTCTATGTGAAGAGAACTCAAGGCACATTGCACATCCTACTGATAATTACCATGTTGTCAAGCCAGTACTACCAAAGAACTACAGATAGAAACATTCCTAGAGTTTAACTTTACGTATTATAGGAAAAGCTGAAGTTTCATTGGTGGAAAAAGTATTATGGAACATCCTTACAAAGATTTATCCATCCTTAAGTAACCATTAAACAAACCCTACCGCAGCGTCCTATGCTGAAGCCAACTTTCATGCTTATAGTGAAGCTTCTCCAGATATTCAATGGGAATTTCTTGCTCTTCATCTCTTCCACGCAAGTAAATCCTATTTAAGCATTTCTAGAGGCAAAAGATAATAATTTTAAAAAAACAATTTTTGCAGAGGAAGTCTAGTTTGTGAAAATTTCTCTTGCCCACCCTTCCTACTGTGTTCGATATGCCACTCTCTGCCAGAGAGGAATATTCAACTTGCTAACTATCTTACTAGCACAGAAACACTATGCCATGTTCAGCTGATGAAGCCCAGACTACAGTCAAAATCAAAGGGGACCCAAGGAAATGTGTCATGTTATTTCTCCACTACAAGGAAAGTCTCAAGTTTTTTATTAAAAGAAGGGGTACCTGTGTACTGCATGAAAAGAGCACAGATAGGCATTACAAAATCTCATGGTATACTTCTCACTCTTAGGAAACCAGTTTTCCCATGTAGTATATCATTTGCTCCTGTCCTGAACACATCCAGAGCTTCAATAAGAAGCGAATCAAAACTGTTCAAAACTGTTGCATTTTCCTCTTTAAATACATGTTATTTAAAAGAAAAAAAAAAAAAAAAAGAAAAAAAGAGCCTTCAATAGCAAGCCTAACAAAAAAAGCTCTCAGAGAAACTGTAGTTTTCAGTTCCAGTGGTATCTTCTGGTTTACTCTTGCCATATATTCTGTTTTTATAATTAGAAAACCATTATCATATTTTATTAAAAAATACACAGGTTACATTTGAAAGAATATTCTTTTAAGTAGTTCCAGACTGATTAGTCATAACTCAAGCACTGCAGCTGTCAGGGGAATACTGCAACCTGAACTAAACTTGAATCATTAGGACTGTTACAGCGAAAGATAAGGGTAGCTCAAGATCTTAAGAATATCACATTTCAACAAGCATTTTTCAACTGTTTCTTTGCCTCAGACAGCCAAAGCAACCCCTCAAAGACACAGTGACATGCAATGACACACAACTGTGACCTTACTGGAGTTCACTGCAAGCACATTATTCTGTTACCATAAAAAAGGTCTAAATCATAGTTAAACACTATACTTAAAACAAATAAACAAACAAAAAAACTATGGAAGCATAAACAAAGATCAAATTTTACAGGCAAGGCACAGAACATGCACTCTCGTTCTCTGTAAGGTCACACCTCGGGAGTGGCTCTGAGATAAATGATGCCATCCAGCGCCAACCTCTGACCAAAATGCTGATTCATCCAGTAGTGCCAGTCTTGGTAAATAGTCCACTCAGTTTCATTCATGCAATCAGACTCATATAAATTGGCTGCAAAAATGTACCTGTGAACATATAATAGTTATGGAAACAGAAGTTAGCTTGAACACAGTTCTTGCTTTGTTTGCCTGAAGTACTGCACTGTAAGTAGAGAAGAAGCTGAGCATAGTAATTCTGCAACTTCTTTGAGGTAGGCTTGGAGTGGAAATAAACAGCTGGTATCCTCATCCTCTATGTCCATTAGAGCTGGCCAGAGATATGCCCACAAGAATCAGTAACACTGGCATCTCAGATATAAAATCTAACCTTCTTAATTATCAAATGTAACCTTTTGAACCCAGAAGCACAAGGTACAGCACTAGGAAATAGCTACATCTGTAATCAAGGACCATAAAAGAAAACAAGGGTAAGTGACAAAGGAAGAAATTGTTTGTGACTTTTCTTGATGCCTGCTCCTCTCCTTTCTTTGAAGAGAAACATGCATGCACAAAGCATAAAAAACCTACCCTCAAAGAATGAGAAACTACAAATCCTGTTAATTGAGGATATACCGTGGGCCCTCTCCGGAGGCTGTCGGGAGGGCTGGCTGCCCTGGATTTGGAGAAGGCTGAGGTTCTTGGTGACTTCTTTGCCTCAGTCTTTACCGGCAAATGCTCTGTCCACACCACCCAAGTCTTGGAAGGCAGACACGGGGACGGTGAGGGTGGGGACCCTGGGCCCACTGTGGGGGAGGATCTTGTTCGGGACCACCTTAGGAACCTGAATGTATACAAGTCAATGGGACCGGATGAAATCCATCCAAGGGTCCTGAAGGAGCTGGCAAATGAAGTTGCTAAGCCACTGTCCATCATATTTGAAAAATCATGGCAGTCAGGTGAAGTTCCCGATGACTGGAAAAAGGGAAATATAACCCCCATTTTTAAGAAGGGAAAAATGGATGACCCAGGGAATTACAGACCAGTCAGTCTCACCTCTGTGCCTGGCAAAATCTTGGAGCGGATTCTCCTGGAAGGCATGCTAAGGCACATGAAAACCAACAAGGTGCTTGGTGACAGCCTGCATGGCTTCAGTAAGGGGAAATCCTGCCTAACCAATCTGGTGACCTATGAAGGGGCTACGGAACTGATGGACAGGGGCAGAGCGGTTGATGTCATCTACCTGGACTTGTGTAAAGCCTTTGACACTGTCTCCCATGACATCCTTCTCTCTAAGTTGGAGAGACATCAATTTGATAGGTGGACCACTCGGTGGATAAAGAACTGGCTGGATGGCCGCACGCAAAGAGTAGTGCTCAGTGGCTCAGTGTCCAGCTGGAGACCGGTAACGAGTGGTGTCCCCCAGGGATCGGTGTTGGGACCGGTCTTGTTCAACATCTTTGTCAGTGATATGGACAGTGGGATTGAGTGCGCCCTCAGCAAGTTTGCTGATGACACCAAGCTGTGTGGTTCAGTTGATACCTTGGAGGGAAGGAATGCCATCCAGAGGGACCTTGACACGCTTGTGAGGTGGGCTGATGCCAACCTGATGAAGTTCAACCATGCTAAATGCAAAGTCCTCCACCTGGGTCGGAGCAATGCCAGGCACAGCTACAGGTTGGGCGGGGAGGAGATTGAGAGCAGCCCTGCGGAGAAGGACTTGGGGGTGTGGGTTGATGAAAAAATGAACATGAGCCGGCAGTGTGCGCTTGCAGCCCAGAAGGCCAACCGTATTCTGGGCTGCATCAAAAGGAGTGTGACCAGCAGGCCGAGGGAGGTGATCCTGCCCCTCTACTCTGCTCTCGTGAGACCTCACTTGGAGTATTGTGTGCAGTTCTGGTGTCCTCAACATAAAAAGGACATGGAACTGTTAGAACAAGTCCAGAGGAGGGCCACGAAAATGATCAGGGGACTGGAGCACCTCTCGTATGAAGATAGGCTGAGAAAGTTGGGGCTATTCAGCCTGGAGAAGAGAAGGCTGCGTGGAGACCTCATAGCAGCCTTCCAATACCTGAAGGGGGCATATAGGGATGCTGGGGAGGGACTGTTCATTAGGGACTGTGGTGAGAGGACAAGGGGTAATGGGTTTAAACTTAAACAGGGAAGGTTTAGATTGGATCTGAGGAAGAAGTTGTATACTGTGAGGGTGGTGGGGCCCTGGAATGGGTTGCCCAGGGAAGTTGTGAATGCTTCATCCCTGGCGGCGTTCAAGGTGGGGTTGGACATAGCCTTGGATGGCATGGTTTAGTGGGAGGTGTCCCTGCCCATGGCGGGGGGGTTGGAACTCGATGATCTTGAGGTCCTTTCCAGCCCTTACTATTCTGTGATTCTGTGATATACAACAAAATTACAAACCCTCTAACCAGTAGTTTTACTTAGGAGAATTCTGATCTTCACTTGAAGGACTCCAGTCCAAAGTACCTGTCACTGTAGACAGATCGCTCAAAGAAGACAACGGGATTCTCCGCCTCCCTCAGCTTGCCATCAAGGGACCTGAGCTGAGCTCGGATCCTGCTCAGGCACGCGTATGTTTGGAAAGTGAAAGACCACCTCTCTGGTTTTTCATACATCATCTGAAGCACATTTCCACCACTCTTCTGTGATGTGGTCAGCTCCTGGTTGTTAACAAATACAGAGACCCCTTAAGTGAAGAAGGTGGACGATTAAGGTGAAACAGAATTGCTCTACAACATTAAAGCTGTTTAGCATTTACTCCAGGTTTACAACTGCTTCATTTACCTCTCAACCTTCTTTGTAATACAACGCATAAATGCCAGAGCAACTCCTGTGGCACTGAGCTGAATGAGCAATTCTCTGCAATCCACAATGCCAACATGCTCAAGTACCATAACACTTTGATCACTCTTTACAAGGTAAAAAAAAAAAAAACATCCTATCAGTACAAAAAGTCAACAACATGGTACAAAAATCAACGTTCCTCTTACTCTGGCAAGTGTGAGCTTAAAACAGGCCTTATTTTGGTTTTCCATCTATTAATTACAGTTCTTCCTACGGTAACAGCTACTGACCCAGCATCTTCAGACCTCAGAGAAAAGATCTTCCCCAGCCCACAGAGGAGATCCAACACCTTGAGAGAACCACTGAAACTCACAGAACCAGAAAGCTGTGTGACTCCAGTCTACCAAAGACGACTGCTTCTGTCCGAATCTTTTTGTTACATTAACACTAAATCCAAATACTGACATATTTTCAAAAGATTCTGAAATTCCAGGTTTCATCCTCGCCTCCGATTTCTTGCAACGATATTTGCGGTAGTAAACCAAACATGGCCACCACCATGCTCTGACACTGGCCAAGCAGCATCCTAGAGCACTGTTTACAGCACACCACCTCCGAAGCCTCCAGAAGGACACAGCTAAGTGCAGTGCTGTCAGCAGAGCCCTGGGCTATTCTACTGCCCAAACCTGCCTGGGAACTGCTTGGAAAAGTCCCAGCTGGCATAAAACAGAAGTCTACTAGAATCAGGGGACACAGCCTGGTTCCACTAACCAGGATATGCTCCCCTTACTCTGTCATCAAACAGAGAAGATACAGCAACCTCTCACAAGTCAGAGGACCTTTGTCAAGAAGGGGAAGGAAAAGGGGAAAAAACTAAAGCCTGTTGCTTGGGCTGTACTATATTCATATCACCAAGCTGGTGTGCAGTCCTGTGCTGTTCTATGGCAGCTGCTGCTGGTATTGTGTGAATGAGACAACAGCAAAAACATTACAGGCTATTGACAAGGCAGAAAAGAGTGTAAGACACCCACAGACACATCCACAAACAGCTTAACACCGAGCATTGTCTTGTTCTTAGGAAACTTTTTGTGTCTCCTATCTAATTTTAGGAGTCATACACAATGTCCTCAAACCTTTCTCCCTTTCCCAACCTGCCCCCTAGCAAGCAGGCTGGGGTGGGCAGGAAGCTGGGAGGAACAGAACCAGGAGAGCTGACCCCAGCTGCCAATGGGATATTCCACACCATAGAATGTCACACCTCCATCAAAACCTTCCACTCAGCTCACCAAAACACATTGTACTTTTTGCCAGAGCTAAAAAAGAAAATCATCTACAGTTCTTCAAAAGCTCCACACAGCCAGGACAGTGGCCATTTGGTAGGAGCTGGATTGCCAACAAAATTACAGACAGCTGACTAAAAAAAACACCACTACAAACCATTTAGCAGTTAGTTATTTCCTAGACATTTTAAGGGACACATTCCAGGTCACCTAGAGAACGCTCTGCTCATTCACAGTTGATAAACGTAACTTTAATAATCTCTTTTTTTCTATCCTTTGCTTTTATACATAGAACAGGCTTTTACAGCTTTTGTCATTTATATCCTGACTATGAATAACATCTATTCTACAATTCACCAAGCAAACTGGAAAACAGGAACTCAAATACTGAAATAAGAACCAGGAAAAAAGTTGCTATCACATATATTTTCTAACAGACTTCATCTATCACATGTACTGGTCTTCTGAAATTAGGAGAACATACAGCTGGGGTTTGTTTTTTTTTCGGTTTCAAAAAGAAACCTCAGTTTCTTGTGCCATACCTCACAATCCTCTTCAGAGCTGGGCTGAACATTGCACCATCTTGCTATAGGCTCAGGAACAACTTCCCACTCCTCATCAGCTTGCCTGAGGATTTCCACAAACGTCGATTTCCCTGCAGCTGTAGACAAAACAACCAGGAAATAGCAAGTTAAAAACCACATATTTTACAATGTTCACATTCCTTAACCACTATACAACTCCAGCTTCAAGTCCCGTAAGGAAGTCTCCGACACCCACTTACCATTGACTTGACGTCAAGCATCAGAGACCATCCAGTACCACAGATCACCAACTCAGTGAGCATTGGGTTTTTCTTTTTTGTTGTATACCACACGAATAACCAATTCAACAACAAAATGTCTCAGCCCAGCTCGATTATTTACATTATAAAAAGTTATATTTGCAATTAGAACACCAAGTCTTAAGTTGCTAAGGATACCGAGGGGTTCCATCTCAGGCATGGAGTTACAGCCTTCCAAGTTGTTTTAGGAATCTAAAACAAACACCACAAAAAAGGGAAGCAGTGTTGAAAGAAACATAAAGCAGAAGTGATGGTTTCCCAAATGGAGATACCAAGGTGCATTACTAGTCACTTCCTCCAGCACGCAAGTCATTCATCTGTCATTAATCTGCCAATAAGCTCAGGATAATTTAAAGAGAGACACTTGAAGCTGACAGAGGCCAACAGCTGTGCTACCAATTGCCACAGTGTGGATCAGTAAATGAGCTGACAGCCCCTCAAGTCAGGTCCTCGATTTTAAGCACATCCTCTTGCCAAAAAAAAAAAAACAAAAAAAAAACAACCATAAAAACAAAAAATAAGAAATTTCCAAAACCCCAAGCACCAAACAAAACCCAAAACAAAGACCCTCAAACCCACCAAAACAAACAGAGGAGAGTGCCTTATGAACTCCTGCTCTTCATAACGGGCTTCTGCTGCTCATTAGGAGTCCTGAACATTAAAAGTTTGACCCGACAGCCTGTACCGACACCGGTGTTCCACCCTACAGTCAGGAAGGCTCTGAGAGAAGCCTCATCCAGGACTCCAACGCATCTTTATTGAGGTGAATAAACTGAAACCTCAAGTAGAAAGTCCGTCCGTCCCCCCCCCTCCATCCCGCCATTTTTATAGCATCAATTCGTTAATTCCTACTGTGCCAACGAAGTTATAAACGTTACCGGCGGGCTTGTCGGCACAACACACCCCGCCGGCCCGACTCACACCTCGTTACCTCACAAAACGCCTCTTTCACAGGGCAAAGGTGAAGAAGAGCCCGGCGACGAGGGAGAAAGGAGGGAGGTCGCTAGGAGGGAGAAAGGAGGGAGGTCGCTAGGAGGGGGAAAGGAGGGAAGGGGAAAGGAGGGAGGAAAGGTGGGAGGGATGGCGGCGGGCCCGACTCACCGATGTTTCCCTCAACCGCGATCTTCTTGATCCTGCCCTCCAGCCGCCCGCGCTTGGGAGGAGTGGCCATAGCGGGCAGCAGCCGCAGCGTGAAGGGACAGCGGCGCGCGAGGCCGCCAACGGAAATAACGGCCGCCGCGCTTGCGCGCGCGTTCGAATCTGGCGCGCGGCGGGCTCGAGAGGCGTCACGCGGCGCCGCGTACGGGCGGCCGCGAGGACCGGGGGGCGCGGCAGGGCTGGCGGTCGAGCCCGGCGCTGCGGATCTCCGGCAGGAACGGAGCGCATCGATGGGCGGGCAGCACTGCCGCCGACAGCCGCCGGCCCCGCCCCGGGGGAGGGAGCGCGGGATGTGCCACCGCCCAGGAGGCGCGGCCGAAGAGCGACGCTTCGGTCAGACCCAACTGGCCGCAGCCAGAGCGGGAGGCGCGGGGAGGATGCCGGGAGGGGGCGCCCATGCAGTGTGTCGCAGAAACGGATCAGAAATCACACGTAGGTCGGGTTTAGAAGGGACCGAGACACTTGTTTACAGTTGAAAACCCCGCACTTGTCTGCTTCCCAGAATACCATCCCAGCATAGCGCTATCTTGGTTCCTGAGGGTCCAAGTTCAACAGGGAAAACCCCTCCTATCAATAGAAGGGAATCGTGACCAGCACACAAGCTGGTGTAAAACTGTACGAGCCACTCCTGGCACTGTCCCTTAAACATCCCCAACCTCAAGACATGGGGATTAACATAAAATGTGAGATTTTCCACCACCTTTTCAAGCCAATGGCACAAACCACTTCTCAGGTGCTGGCAAGAGGTGACTTAGCACAGGTACGGGCATGAGCAGAGAAGGCAGAGGGAATCGGACGGGGGTAGGAAACTTGGAGTGCTGGGACTTGCAGGGTTGTAAGTGGCTTTGGGGAGAAAGAAAGAAGGGGAAAGAACAAGAAAAGGTGCCTGTGCTGCAAAGCATGGCCAAAAGCAGCCTGGATTCTGGGAGAAGTAGTGACCTGAGGCAGCACATTGCAAACCTAATGGTCCCGGGGGTGAGTGCCGAGGTCCAGTTAAAGCCACGGCAGACCCGTGATCCGGTATCCCAGACCAACTCCATCCAAACTGGGTTGACTGAGGTCATGAAACACGGCACTGTCTCACGTTGGTTTATTGCTATGGTGTCTGCCTGCAATACAAATATTCACAGATTCCAACAACGCAATTACAAAAATCTGATTTGGAGGTGTAATAATGTTTGTATGTGGACAATATACAGGGGGGAAAAAAACAGCTATCTACAAGAAGATAATTTAGAAACAGGTTCAAGAAGGAAATCGAGACAATCATGGTCAAACATAGCTATTTATTTTCTCTTATAAACAGCCTTCAGCTTCTCATTGAAAAAAACCTAGAATTTAAATATTCTGTCCCATCACATACAACAATCTGTATACAATATTTACAACTCTCAAATAAACATGGCGCAGATTTTCAGACATTCATCTTTTTTCCTTTGTAATTAAAAGCTGTTCTTATTTAAAACTAAAATATTGATCAGTGACTACCAGCGGAAGCGGTATTGGCACAGTTAGCTCACAGTAAGGGTTCTCGTCTTGCACTCTATAATTTACAACGCGTTTTATCCCATATATTTCAGAATTCTAAAGGAGGAGAAAAGGTTAGTGTTGCTTTCATCATATCCAATTTCTTTTTTGCCTTCAAAACCAGCCTTTTATTGAAACCTCATTCACTTTATTGCCTTCTCCTCTCTCGTGCATGGCACATCAAGGCATGTGCCTCTAGGTACTAAATAACACCACCACAGTGTAGCCAAGTAGTACCACAAGGCTTGGAAATAAATGTTTCCTCAGCAACACATCTCTGGAAAATGTTCCAAGTTGCAAATGTACAAAAATAATGAGTATAGTTTAGTGGCTATAAAAATTAATTTCCCCTAAAAATACAATACTCTATGAACACTTTAGGGAGTTGGAAAGCAGGAAAATCAAAAGATTTAACACTTAAAATAACCAGTATTAGTCTCATCCTAGAAGAGAAGATATCCAGGGAATGATGAGGGCATCCATAAAACTGCTAGTGGTTTTAACAGTGCAGCTTGGAAAAAAACAACTGGTATCAGCAGTGAAGGAAACTGGACCTGTCATAACAGGGAATCTTTTAGTGAAAGGAAAGCAAGGAGCCTGTGTTTGAGCCACAGCTTTTTAATAGCCCAATGGAAAGGAGGTGGTTTATATACAGTAACAGAGCACTCCAGCAGGTAGGAAGGGTGAGAGGGCAGTGACGGAAGGGACAACTATCCAAAAGGGATGTGTTTACAGTGAAATTGTGTCTGGTGGTTCCAGATAACGGGAAGGTGATAAATCTGGAAGGTAAGTAAAGTCCATAGCAGCAAATAGGTATCCTTACCTGTTACATGCATGTCAGGGAGACTGGGAGAGTATTCAGTTCCTAAATACTGAGTAAGGAGAGTGCTCCTCTCTAGCATAAAGTAAAAGCAAAAGTCCAAAGCTCTACATTGCATAGTAAGCAGTAAAAGAAACTTGATACTTGCAGATGGGCCACCTGCCCATGGAAACCTGTTTTCTCCCTTCCTCTAGCATTCAGCTACCTGCAACGGCAGAACATGGCGGGTTTATTTTCTATGTGCATGATTAACTTGAATCCCTGCCTTGAGTTTGAAAGACTAGAACGTGATGTATCCACACCACCTCAGCAGTGCCACCACTGGCAGCGGTGGCTCAACTTGACCCGCTTGGCAGCACCTTCCCCATCCCATCTCGAGGTAGATGAACCTCCTGAAGTTAATACTAAAGTCACTGATGTGCTCCGAGATGCCGGTGGCCAGAAGCCACCACAAACCATAGGATTTAAGGATCCGCTTACACGGGAAGGTCTCAGGCAGTGCTGGCAGCCCAGCCTGGCTCACCCCACCAGCAGCTTCCACTCCCAGTGACAGCAAAGCTCAGTTTTAGTTTGATGACACCACAGTCCGCTTTAACGTGGCCTGGAGCAGTGCAGGGTTTGTTCAGGATTCGTTTCTCTGGGGTTTATTTGGGAGGCGAGAGGGTGCTCCCTCCTTTCCCCCCAATAAATGCACTATTTTATCAACACATTCACTCCACCCAGACTCCCATCTGTACATCACAGCAACTTCTGTTCAGCATTTCAATGTGCCCTTGCTTCAAGAGTGTAAACATACATCAGCTTCTGGTCCCACACCTTTCTGAAGCAAAAAGCTGCAAATATAAACAGCACAGGGATACTAAATCCCAAATGCTGCATACATGTATTCAATATTGTTATTTTCAAGTGTTGTTGTATAATTAAACAATGTGTGCATACAGCTGACAGGCAAATCATGATCTCCAAGCTTTTATTACAGTCCTAGGCACTAGCCTGTAAAAGGGTTTTCTACTGCCAGATACTAAATCCAAAGAACACACTATCCACATGAGACTCATTTTTTGCATAAGAAATTCTAATTCTGACTGGCTGAACTGCACCAGATGCCTCTAAATTTCTAGAACTGGCTATTTAAAAGAGAAAAACACACTTTCCAGAGCAGAAGTATGCCAAAAATGAGAGCTACTGCACTGGTATCACTACAAGCAAATCCTAACACTTCTAAGTATTTTTCTTTTGATTTTCTTGCTGGTACATGACACCAGTGAGACACCTTGACAGCTTCAAATCTAATGGAGGTTATCTCCTATTTAGCACCTTGGAGCAAGCTTCTGCTATTCTCCTGTGTCTTGCTGTGATAACTTGAGCTCTAGCATGGGTCAGAAGGCTCCCCTCAAGTGTTATCAGCACAGGGAACACGCACACACAGCCCCTCCAGCAGCACAGACTCAACTCAGCAAAGCAGTTTTCATAGGAAAATCTACAGGACTTTTTAATATCAAACTGCACCTGCAGCACTCTTCATGCCTCTGTAGCGGGGTATTTCAGTCATTAGACACTCCTCAGACAGAAGCACACTCTTAAATTCAGCTTCGTGTCTGACCGGAGTCCTGCATACAGGAGAGACAAGATCCTCACTGGTTGAGAAGGGATAAGACCTTACTCAGCCTTTTTTAAATTAGCAGTTTGTTAAAATCTTTGAGGGAAAGCTGTCTTTGCATCGTCATCTTAACTCAGTGTGGACTGTGGCAACTCCAATCCAATCCCAACACTCAAGGAAACCACCATATAAAAGCTCCTTCCTTTGACATCTGCATATTAAGAAAACTTGGTAACACTGTATGATATCAAAAAATTACATAAGGACAACTGAACATTTCACTTGTCCTTTGAGGAGATTATAATGGGCAATGACATTGATCTGCCAAGGAGCCAAACACAATACGTCTTCTTGAACGGTAATGAAGTTCTGAATGAAACCAAGGGCTGTCTTCATGACAAATGCTGAACTGCAGGTGGTTTGAAAGCAGCCTCGCTGTCTAATATTAGTGTAGCCAAACCCGAATGCAGTGAAACAAGCACACAATGCCAGTGTAGCTCAGTACTGGGTGTTCTCAATTGTTCTCATGTCTGTCCAGGGAGGAAAGAAAAGATAGACAGAAGAGGTAACAAACCATTAAATTGCTTCTCCAGGAAGCAGTTTAAGGAGACAAGGAATTTAACTGTTGAAGGTATCATAGTTCTCAAAATACCCTTCTGAAATATATCATGTTAACACACAAGTAGTGATCCTAGCCTCCCAAATGAGTACGTTTATTACTGTGCTTAGATGTTCGTCAGAGGGCTGTACTCATGGCCACTTGCATATTTCGCAGGCTACTGCACAGTATTTTCCCCTTTATTCAGCATTTTCAGTCAAGCAAAGGTATACAAAATGTAAGCTCAACTTCTCTCACATGCTAACTGTGGCTTCATCTGTAAAATTTAGAGGTTCAAGGTCAGTCGAGCATATGCCAGTCAGTTAAGGTCTTTGTCACTGAAGTCCAAAACCGGTGTTTTGTGTAGTCACAATCTTGCAAAGCCTGGCACCATCAACCACCACCTCCCGTACTCTGGCAACCACCAGTACTACTGGAGAGCACACTGAAGAACCTAGCACAGACTTCTTTGAATCCAAAACACAAAAGCTTTGACAAGATACATAAATGAACAAGAGCTACTCATATGGGCTTCTGCAATGGGAAACCTGACTGATGATAAAGCTCCAGCAGGAATCTCCAAGTTACTGCCTGCAGATCATTCCTTATATCATAACTTCTCCCAGGCCGTTCCCGTATCTGGTTTGAGAAAACATAAGGCTGGAGAGGCAAAGACATGAACCGAGTGGGGGAAGGCCACATTTTGATTTGGTTTTCTCAAAACCAGAAGATGCACTTACCAAATGACAAAGCATTGACAATTTACCAGTACATTCCTATTACTTGTCCCAACTGCTGTTCTTCCTGGGAGACAGGCTGCAATTTTAAGTGGAGGAGAACACCATCATGCCAATGTAAATCCAAAGTGGTCCATGGAATTGTATTTCCTCCGAAATACATCCCCTACCACAGAAAACACTGGCCACCAGAGCTCCTCCATGGAGCTTTTTATTCTTAACTTAGAGGTTCTTATTCTTAACCAGGCTTTTTATTCTTAACTTAGAAACATTATTTCACTAATTATTTTTCAAGCCATATCTTTATTACTATTACCCCAGTGCACTTTTTGTTTAATATTAACTATTTTTCCTAACCATATTTGTGCAAACTAATTGTTCATTTGGCAAATGCGAGGAAACTTCACCAAAGTGACAGACCCCAGTGGATGCTTCCCTGTTAAAAAAATAAAAGCAACTATGAAAAGCCCAAAGCAATGGCAACAGACATGTAACTTGCTAAGCACAAGTTGTCATTTTGACACACCTTCATCATTCTGCTTTAGCAACCAGAACTCCACCATTGCTTTTCTCTATAAGAAATATCTACCTTTGAAAAATTCTATATTAATCTCTAAAAAAATAAGACAGATATTTGTATTAAAAGCTGGAGATCACTGATTTCAGCAAGTTATGGCTTTTTTTAATGTAAGCATATATATTTTTTTTAAACAAGTAAGTGTCCTGGGTGTTAGCTTGTATTTTCTGTTTCCAGCAATATTCAGTATTGTATGTGCTTTGCACCTCAGAAGTGAGTCTGCCAAGGCACTTAGAGAATGTAAGCAAGTCTTTTAGGGACTTCATAAGAATGGGCTACCACTGACACAATACAGAACCCATCCACCAACAGAGTCAATCCCCTAACCAAGCACATTTCCTTTACAAACACTGAGCACCTGCTAAAATTCCACGATGAATAATAATGATGAAAAATAAGATTTTTTTAAAAAAGCTATTTACCACGTGTCACTAACAGAGAAAAGATTTCCCCTAATAAAAGCACAGAAAGTGGCTTTGGCTGTTTGAAGTAACAGCTCAGGGGGTTGGTTTGTTTTTAGAAAACAAATGAACAAATACCAAATACCACACTCTCGCTTAAAGAAACAAGTGACTTCAAGAAATCCTTTTCCTTTTATCTGTCCTTGGAGGTGAGTTTTTCAATCAGTTCTTGAAGAGGTGCAAGTTCTCTTCTATCGATAAGGTTGAATTCCTGCAACAAGGATGAGGAGAAAGACAGGGTTTTATATGTACAGCTCTGGTGAGAAGTCTTATTTGACAGAAGTTATTTGGTAGGAGGCTTTTAGAGCCCAGACTTCGCCACTGCAGTATTTTCTGCCTGCCTGCTGTTACCCGAATAGCAGTGCTCAACTGCCTGAAGCTTTTTTTTCCCCACTTAAAAGAAGGAAATTTAAGAAGATGCTCTTTTTCTTTTAAAGGGAGAAGGGAAAAAGGGGAGAGGGGGGACCAAGGGGAGAGGGGGGACCAAGGCGAGAGGGGGGACCAAGGCGAGAGGGGGGACCAAGGCGAGAGGGGGGACCAAGGCGAGAGGGGGGACCAAGGCGAGAGGGGGGACCAAGGCGAGAGGGGGGACCAAGGCGAGAGGGGGGACCAAGGCGAGAGGGGGGACCAAGGCGAGAGGGGGGACCAAGGCGAGAGGGGGGACCAAGGCGAGAGGGGGGACCAAGGCGAGAGGGGGGACCAAGGCGAGAGGGGGGACCAAGGCGAGAGGGGGGACCAAGGCGAGAGGGGGGACCAAGGCGAGAGGGGGGACCAAGGCGAGAGGGGGGACCAAGGCGAGAGGGGGGACCAAGGCGAGAGGGGGGACCAAGGCGAGAGGGGGGACCAAGGCGAGAGGGGGGACCAAGGCGAGAGGGGGGACCAAGGCGAGAGGGGGGACCAAGGCGAGAGGGGGACCAAGGGGAGAGGGGGACCAAGGAGAGAGGGGGACCAAGGGGAGAGGGGGACCAAGGAGAGAGGGGGACCAAGGAGAGAGGGGGACCAAGGAGAGAGGGGGACCAAGGAGAGAGGGGGACCAAGGAGAGAGGGGGGAAAAAGGAGAGAGGGAAAAAAGGGGAAAAAAAATAAGCTTTGAAGCTTTGTAGCTTTTCAGTCTGGCTTCTGATGCCATCCTCCCTCTTTCTTTTGTTAGGAATTCCTGTTCTACTGTCTCATTTGATAGGGAATAGTTTTCACTACTCAGTTTTATAGGAAACTGAGAACTTTTACATTCCTTGAAAGCTTCTACCAGTAAATACACATAAACATGGGATAAGACACTAGCTTAGTGTCCTGGAGGTATCGATTCTCCTATGAACATAGCAGCTGTTACAAAACTGAAGGGGCATTACTTTGGAACATCACTTTTTCCACAATATACCTGTAACCATAATGCTCCTGCCACACGTACCTGAACAAAAAATATAAAGTGCTTGAAAGAAGTGTTGAGGTGTGCCTCTTCTTGTAACTGGATCACTGGATCAAAGTGCTGGTGATAAATGTGAGCATAAACTCTGAAGAGCCGCTTTAAAATTGTCTTTGCCACTGACATGAAATTCTTTGGGAATGGTACACCTAGAAGTAAGAAAACAGATGGCTTATTTTTCAACACCCATGCCATGGTCATGTCTTTTGGAAGCCACTATAACCCAACCCTATGTCTTGCACAAGAAGGGCTGTTCTTTCACTCAGCAATTAATCTGTACACCACGTCATGTAGTTGGGCTGAAGCACAACCACAAGCTCATTGAAAGACTGCAGGGGAGGTTTCCCTCCCTTCAGCAGACCAGTAGCTCCTGAACTTTTACCACGACAAATCTGACTATGTTTCTATACAGCCTTCTCGCTTCACCTTCCAGCTACTAAACTTTGTTATGCCTCAGCTGAGTTCCCTGAAGAGCCCTCTCTGAGAGAGAATCTTCCTCCCATTCTGGCAGGATTCAGATACCCAATCAAAGGTATCTAATGAGCTTGTAGGTGCCCTCCAAGCATCTACCTGGCCTCTGAGTGCCAATGCTGAAAAAGGGAAGCTTCCTGCAGACTCTCAGCCCCATCAATGGCCCTGTGCATGTGTCCAAGATACCACAGGGTATATACTCCAAGGAACACCAGATACCTTCGAGTAGGTAACTGAAATCACCTTTGGTATCAGTCACTGAGTTTTAACGCTTCTCTTGGCTGAACTGAAGTCAGAAATAGATTCTCTTCCACCTGTCTTGCGCCCAGCAAAAAAGTCCTGTTTCCACCCTCCTCACCACCATCCCTTAGCTAGAGGCTACTGAATGCTTTCGTAACTGCCTAAGTACTCTGAAACGTGCTTTTTTCAGTCATTTCTATGAAAAGGACCCAAGAGCAGATCTTTGTCAGTGCACAAGTTTTATTAAAATTGGTTAGTAAACAGCAACCAGCTCCTGGGAGCAATAATCTCTTTAGCTGACACATCCACAGGCTAAAAAAGATATGTATCAACCATCTAAAAAGATTAAACCTGTCTAGCTTCTCATCAGGGAGCAGTTTCCCCAGTCAGCTCAGTTCTTCCGCAGTCTTTCCAACTGCTGAAGTCCTGTCTGAAGGCCAGAGGCCCAAGCTGGTGCTCTATGCCAATCATTATCCCACCAACACTTTAAAACCTTAGCAGTAAAATTTTCATACTCTTACTTAAGCTTGCCCTGCTTACATGTACATTACATTTCCTTCACTGACTACTGCATCACATGGGAAGTTCATATTTAGTTGGTTACCCATTGTTGGCCTTTAAGTCTCTTTCTGAATTGTGACCTTGCAGAAAGGCATCTTCTTAGAGCCTTCTCTGCTTATCTGCTTAACTACAAGTAAAAACAACTACCCCTTGACTGTGACAGGTGCCCCCCCATTTTTCTGAAGAGGCTTACTGACAATGTTTCAAATGCTTCAGAAACCTTCCACAAAATAAAAGCAATTAAGAGATCTCTGTTCCTTTTTCCACAATGATCATAAGCCTAAGAGTAATGGTGCGCTGGAAACCTGCCAGTTAGGAGCTTTAGAACACTCCTTCACGCCTCCAGAAGCAGGGTTTCATTCTTGTTATTGTTTCCAAATTGGTGGCAGATCATTATTTTCCTCCTATTTTTCTGAAAGAAACCTCTTTAAAATGTACATCTTTCATTTTCACTTGAAAAGAAAATAAATCATTAACTTAAGATCAAAGAAGCAATTCAGCTTCTTTGGAGGTAAAGGCTAGAAGTTCTTCCTGAGGACCAAACATCTTCCCTGCATCAGAAAGCTGCCAGTTTGTACCAATTACTGCTTATGTAGTTATTTCTAAGGTAAAAACCTACCGTTCAAACTGTAAAATCAACAGATTTGATTAACAGTGTTATTAAATGGAAATGGTACTTCCCACATTGAGAACCGTTATAGATATTTAATAACCTATTATGTATGTAAGTATTAACACATGGTTCAGAGTTCATGCACTACTACATCAATTTTATCTTAAGTGATAAAAGTGCTTTTATATATGTAATGTAAATTTTTAAACTTGCTCTACTTGTCAGTCACTTAGGAGACCTTTCAATGCTATAAGACTTGAATAATCCTGTACAAGTGTAATCCAAACACATTGTTCCATTTTACTTATTTACCTTACCTATTTTAGAAGGAAATAGCGTTTCATCATCCAGCTGATCCTGGACCCAAGTCATCAGGTAATCAATGTACTTTGGTGCAGAGCACTTAATTGGTTTCTTTATGTTGGTCCCATCTGCCCAGTGGTACTCATATCTGGGTTGGGTCAACAACAACAAGGTATTTCTTAACACATGTGAATCATGAACATGAAGCTTGGAAGGCTGCTCTCCCTGCTCCTCATTACACTCCGCCCTCCCACAGCCCTTCCTTGAAACTATGGTCCAGGTGCTCCTGAGTCATCTGCAGCTGCTCTGTGCCCCCCCTCCCCACTGTAATCCTGCCTTAGCCAGATCCTCTTCATAGTCTGTGAAGGCCTTCAAAAACTTTGTTCTTTACAGCACAATTCATTCACCCTCGGGTGCAAATCTCCTGCCAATACGCACATGACAGCCTGAGGTCAAACCTGCATTCCTGTATGCCAAAAGGTGCCGTATGAGTAGGATTCCAAGCCTTGAATGGTCAATAGCTACTTAGTCTTTTTTAAAGCTTCCTCTCCTCCAAGTGTCTATAGAAGAGGAGGCTCCCAGTGGACTTTATCACTCCCTACAACTGCCTGAAAGGAGGTTGTAGTTTGGGGGTCAGTCTCTTCTCCCAGGTAGCAAGCTATAGGTAACAGCCTTAAGCTGCGCCAGGGGAAGTTTAGGCTGAACAGTAGGAAAAATTTCTTCACAGAGAGGGTAATCAGGTATCGGAACAGGCTGCCCAGGGAAGTGGTGGAATCACCATCCCTGCAAGTGTTCAACAACTGTGTAGATGAGGCCCTCAGTGATATGGTTTAGTGGTGGTCATGGCAATCCTGAGGGAATGGTCGGACTTGATGATCTTCCAAGTCTTTTCCAACCTACTTGATTTTATGACTGTAAGAAAAAACCATTACAGCCTGTAGAAGTGAAACATCCACTAGTTACATGAGATTCTCACACACATAAAAGCTCAGTTCCAGGGCTTAAATTGGTCAAGGCATCCAACTGATTTCTAATGTGAAACTTCACCCACTCCCTAGCGCTGAGCTTCTCTTCACCTTCACTGGCAGAGAAGAATTGCAAAGTGAGTGGCAATGCCCAACCAGCCAACACGTTATACTCCTAAAATTTAGCTAATTTCCTTATATTTCCAAATATTCTTACAGACCTTTTCATAACTAAAGGCCAAGCTACATCAGTTCTTGCAGAGATCTCAAATTATAGAATAGAATAGAATAGAATAGAATAGAATAGAATAGAATAGAATAGAATAGAATAGAGTTGGGAAGGACCTCAAGATCATCAAGTTCCAACCCCCCTGCCATGGGCAGGGACATCTCCCACTAAACCATGCCATCCAAGGCTATGTCCAACCCCACCTTGAACGCTGCCAGGGATGAAGCATTCACAACCTCCCTGGGCAACCCATTCCAGGGCCTCACCACCCTTACAGTAAAGAATTTCTTCCTCAGATCCAATCTAAACTTCCCCTGTTTAAGTTTAAACCCATTACCCCTTGTCCTCTCACCACAGTCCCTAATGAAGAGTCCCTTCCCCAGCCTCCCTATAGGCCCCCTTCAGGTATTGGAAGGCTGCTATGAGGTCTCCACGCAGCCTTCTCTTCTCCAGGCTCAACAGCCCCAATTTTCTCAGCCTATCTTCATACAGAAACAGGGAAGAGATTCAGAGGTAGGTTAATATCTAAGAATACTCTTGCACAACTGGAAGCTGATATAAAATGCCTTTCAGCTAACAGCTAGAAAAAAATCTTCTAGTCTAACCAGTCCTCCTTAGGAAAGGTTCACATCTGAAGATCTTTTGCAGATTCTTCTGGACCATGCAGCAAACCAAGGTTCAGAAGAATCTCAGTAACTGGAATCTCAGTTTCCAGTTACACCACTGTCATGGGTTCAGCAGCAGCAGAAAAATGACTGCTGCTGCTGAACCCATGATAACCACTGGCCCACTTGATGGTTGCAGGCCAGTGACTGACTTGTAGATTAATTCTTCCATCTGTAGATAAGCTGATATCATGCCTTTACAAACCACTGACATGACTCTGGAACAGTCAAACATGTGCTCTCTTTACCCTTTTCCATCCACAGAGCTAGTAATGTTCAAATCTCATGCTCCATTTGATCGTTATTTCTTAGGACAGCAGTAGCACACCACAATGTCTGGGCTGCAACCACCTTCCCTTGCTATTTCCAGTTAGTACTGTGAGGACACTGCAGAAGGTGTTCCATTTTAAAGATCACACACCTCATTTTATGCAAAGCCTCACCTTATCTGATATATCTGGCTCCTGGTTTTGTTTAATAAATTCAGTTTTGTCAGAACAGTACCTGGGAGAACACTGTCACAATAAACAATTTTACAAGTGATCACGAGCACACTGCTCACAATGGCATAAAAAGTTCCCATTTTTCTAACAGCAACAAGCCAGAGGCTCTGGAAACATTTTCACATTGCATCTCAAACACATGCAGAATTTCCACAGACACTAAGTGGACCATAGCATGTCTGGATTTCTGAAAAATCAGTATTTCTCACTACCCAGCACTACCTAATACTGAGGTTTAAGTGGTATTAACATAGGACAGGTATTAACACTCAGCTGAGGTGCCAGTTTCGGCCTGGAGACAAAGATAACAAATTAAATTGGACACTAAAAATCTCATCCAAATAACACGTATCCCTAAGAAGCTTCCTTCTTTCCCCACCCCCCAGTACTATGGCTTAACTATTTTTTTGAGGAAGGAATGCCAGGGAAGGACCCTTTAAGAAGCTCTGAAGTGAAAAAAAAAAAAAAAAAAAAAAAAAAGAAAACCACACCACGAGAAATATTTCCCCAGGTTAGAATCATCTGCACTGCTACAGGAAATGAAGAGTAAAAATCACATTTCTAGCTCAAACTTGTGATCAGACACCTACAGTTCTGGGTGATAGAAACTAATGAACTTTATCGTGATAGGCAGCTTCCCTACAGAAAACACATTTTTAGAAACCTCTAACAGCTCAGTAAGAGGTTCTTAAGGGCAATCAAAACACTGTCAAGGATAGAGAAAAAATACACAGTTCACTCTAGCAAGTACAGGGGAAAAGCTACGAATTCCCAATGACTCGGGTGGAATTCTCTCATGCTAACAAACAAGTTATTTGACATCTATAAACAGAAAACCCAACTGTGCTTCTCAAACTAGAAAATATCCCTATGTATAAACCAGCACAGGACCAGCACCTCCACCACACAGCCCCAGTTTTGACATCCAGCTTTGCAAAATGCAGTAGCCTCGTCTCTCCTTTGGGCTCTTATTGAACACTTGTAACTAGGGAGGAAAATAAAGAAAATCCCCATCACCCAATGCTGGTTAATAAACAAAGCACTTCTGTTCAGGTTCTTAACTTATCATCATGCCTGCTGCACTGATGGTGATCCTGCAACTGACATGAGAATAGCACA
The DNA here is from genome assembly GCA_039720435.1 of Amazona ochrocephala. NCBI lineage: Eukaryota > Metazoa > Chordata > Aves > Psittaciformes > Psittacidae > Amazona > Amazona ochrocephala. The sequence continues at coordinate 75,030,378 of CM077879.1, forward strand.
AACCAGAAAGGTTCCAAAACCAGATAGGACTGATTGGGTAAGAAATGGTTGGTCTTTACTGAAGTGAAAAGAATGGACTGTGAATAATCATGGTTTGGGACAAATTAAACCAATACTTTATTCAAATTGTTAGACAAGGAGCTGTACAGCAGGAGAGGGAGAGTTGTTCTTAATCTTTATGTCAATCCTGAACTAACTCAGTGTCCTGCCCCCTGGTAAAAGCTAAGTCAGCAGTCCTTACAACAGACAAGTCCCTCTTAAAGGGGTTTTGAAGATGAAACACCAGCACCAGGCAATGGATGCAGGGAAGATTACACTTCCACTCTGTTACCCTCTCACTTCAGACATCTGGTTTAACTTCTCCATAGACTGCTACAAGTTTGTCAGTTGTACCTTGAAAATTGTGACTGAGCACAACTTTGAACAGTTACCTCTGAATGCACCAGCACCTTACAACCCTTTCTCAAGACATCAGCCATAAATACTTCTCCAATGCAACACAAAAATCACACTTTAAAGCCACAGAACGCTTGCTGTTTTAGTTCTCCACAGCTACTCATGCTGTGGTCGTCTAACCTGTTTCAAACAACCTCATTTGTTTCAGCTAACTCATGCCCTTTCTCTGAAACAGGTGACGATGGAGCCATGGATGTCAGCAGACAGCAACCTTCAGCCTAGAGGCACTAATGAGTACCTAAGGCTCAATGCCTCTACAGTGAACATAGACTGAGCCAGAAGAGAACAGGACACAGGTGTAAGAACCAGAAGAAAAACCCCATAAATGTCAGTGTTTTCATGCTGACAGGTTCTCCAGCAGTACTTCCCTGAAAACAATGTTTTAAGCAAAAGCAAGCCACACTCACTCCAACTAAAGAACGAGATCACCCAATAAAAGTCTTGTCAGAATGCATCTTCAAGCATCTTTTCTACCCTGCCTCCTAACTATTTGAGTAGGTCATATATTTCTGGCAACGGTTATCAATCTCTTTGGAGAGAAATTCTTTAGTCTGGCAACCAGGCAGCTAAACCTTTAATAATTAACCTCCACCCCCAAATAACTGCTTCTCAGCAGGCAAACAATAAAGCAAAGAAATATTTTTGTGCTCTTATCTAACAAATAAAGAGTTTGCTCTGCATGCCAAAGCACAAAGCAGACAATGGGCTACGGTACTGCACAAGTTCTTTTGCATACTGGTGAACTTGCTCTCCTTTCATACTTCACCCCTTCCCACGCTGCAGCGGCAGGTCTGCCTGCCCACACTGCTTTGGCATTTGGCATTGTCCGTTTTTAGTTCAGGATTGTACTGCCAAAGCCTTTCCTGGTCCATCAAGCTGTTTCCAACTAGAAGAGCTTCTGCCCTCTCCATCTTGCCTTCCCAGCAGCAGCCTTGGTCCATCCTCAGCTCTCCACCAGCAATTCCTGGCTTCACACAATAATAGGAGGAGGAAGTGGAGGACAGAACTTGGTTTCGTTATTGTTTATTTAAAAGGAAGCAGCGCCCTCTCTTGCCACTCACTGAGAAATGCAGGTATTTTTCTCTGGAAGACACAAGTAGCCGGAGAGCAAGAAAAAACAGACATGTTGGATGTCTGTATAAAAGCATAAGCAAGAATCAAAGAAGTGAAACCTCACTGAGGAACAGGGTAGGGGATTCTTATCCAGGCTACTAAAATCTGTAGCCAATTTATTTCTACAATACCTACTCAAACACCTAAAGGAAATATTTTGGTAATCCCCAAGTGAATGTTTGCCAATAAAAACTTCAGATCTTAAATTAAAAAGCCCTCATTAACATTTCAGTAAAAAATAAAAGAAAAAAATAGTTTAATAATAAGTTTACTTCCCAGGACTAAGAAAAACAAACAAAAGATCCCTACCCTATAAAAAACCCTACCTTTTCATTCCCCATTCCCTTAAGGGTTCCAATTTCTCTTCCTTTCATGGGTAACAAGAATCACGCACGGGTTTGGGTTGGAAAGGACCTTAAGATCATCCAGTTCCAACCCTTGCCATGGGCAGGGACACCTTCCACTAGACCAGGTTGCTCAAAGCCATGTCCAACCTGGCCTTGACACTGCCAGGGATGGGGCAATCTGTTCCACTGCCTCACCACCCTCACAATAAAGAACTTGTCCCCACCACTAACTTGAACTCCTGTTTAAGTTTAAACCCATTTCCCCCTTGTCTTGTTGCTACATTCCCTAACGAAGAGTTCCTCTCTGGCATCTTTGTAGGCCCCCTTCAGATACTGGAAGGCTGCTCTGAGGTCTCCACGCAGCCTTCTCTTCTCCAGGCAAACTTTCTCAGCCTGTCTCCGTACAGGAGGTGCTCCAGCCCCCTTATCCTCATGGTCCTCCTCTGTATTTGCTCCAACAGTTCCATGTCCTTCTTACATTGGGGACACCAGAACTGTATACAGTACTCCAAGAGGACACCCTTTCCACCCACAGAAGTCACCTTATCTCTGGCACTTGGCTAAGCTAGTATCGAGTTCTCAAATGCAAAATCATCTAAAAAATTGCATTTTCACAACAGCACATGAAAAAAGACCTTACTTTGGGCCAGCAGACATCACGGGGCAGCTCTCCTCTGTGCAGAAGTCTGTAATGGTTCCATACAGCATATTGATCTGGTTGAAGAAGTCAACAGCTGTAAAAGCATTTAAACCATCAGTTAACAATCTGCACTTTAACAGCAACACAAGCTTCCTTCAGCCTTAACAGCACACATTGCTCAGAGGGTCATGGGATGCTTTTTGTGAAAAAACTTCACTGTTATCGCTTTTTAAGAGGTAACATAAAGCAGATACGGAATGCAATCACCAGTGTCCTACAACACCCTCCAGCAATGACTATTCAATTGTTCACTGCTGCAAAATCTTCCTTTCAAAGAAGAAAAGGGAAAGAGTTATTTCCTTTCCTGAAAGTTTGGCGCAGTTTATCAGAATCCCAAATTCTACTGGCTAGTCTGGAATAAAACCGAGACTTTCAGTGTAAAGTTTCCAGCAAAAGAGCTGTTACTCATTAGGTGACACTGATTTCCCTCAGGCTTCATATACCAAGAGACTGTCTTTTCAAAGAACGTTTCATAGAATCACAGACTTGTTTGGGGTGGAAGGGACCTTAAAGCTTATCCAGTTCCAACCCCCTGCCATGGGCAGGGACACCTTCCACAAGACCAGGCTGCTCTAAGCCCTGTCCAACCTGGCCTTGAACACTGCCAGGGATGGGGCAGCCATGGCTTCTCTGGGCAACCTGTGCCAGTGCCTCACCACCCTCACAGGGAAGAACTTCTTCCTCATGTCTAATCTAAATCTACCCTCTCTTAGTTATAGTACAGTCAAACACTACATGTATGGGAGGTCTTCTGGGGGGGCTTATTGCTTCAGTTTTGTTACATATTTGAGAAAGCAGTTCTCTTAGCCAAAACTTTGCCTTTAATGGTCTACAGTTGAATTCCCAAAAGACTAAAACTTATAAGTAAGAACCCATAGTTCTTACTACTTTAAAGAGGTGCTTGATTACTTGGTACTCTTTGATAGCAAGGCTCTTCTTCAGTAGCCTAACAGCAGGTCCTGCTCTTCAGAACTGTGGACATTGTAATCATTTATAAAATGCACTTTATCTCCCCTCAGTTAATGTCCCCTGCCCTTGCATCTGTTGGGAAGCACAGCATGTTACCGTAGCATCAATATATAAGTTCGTTTTTCCAAAATGTCTTTCAGATAATGGAAATTGTAAATTCTGCTTTAGGATGAATCCATGTCATACAAGCATACAGGAACCCAAGACTCGTGGGACTAGCTTTGGTGTTCTTATGCATCCTTTCTGATGCATGGATGACACTCAGCAATCACATAAAAACCCAAATCAAGTGTGGTGGAGATTCACTCCTTCTATTTAACCACAGTGCTTTGCAAATTCAACTGACACAGCTTTTCCCTGAAAGGAACCATGTATAACACCGATAAAGATTTAATGCCCCAGTGCCCAGTCCAGGCTACATCGCTTCTGCTAGTAAGAGTATTGTGCCTGCCTACTCAAATTTGCATTCCTCGTTTAACTCTGTTACAGAGACATACAGATTTGTTGTAGTGAGATGGAAATTGGCATCCCAAATGTAAGCACTAGCAGATACCAGGTACTGTGAAAGGAATTGATGGTTGAAGGAAAGAGAGTGTTAAATACTGAGGCTCCTTAAACTTCAAAGATTACATGAACTTCATGCTAGCAAGTTACAGCTACTGTCCAGCAGATGCAGGATACGAGCTACAACTGTCATGCAACTTCCCAGGTATTAAAAAAGGGAAGCAAATAAAAACTGGTATGGCATGCTTCTAGCACAGCTCATCTCTAGCAACAAAATTTGGGTGTTTTTTCTCCCCCCAGCACAGCTAAAGCAGAAAACAGCAAAACAACATTGGGAAAGCTAGACAGCAGTTACAGAGGCCCAGGAGGACTCCTACAGCTTGCGGGGCAGAGGGAGGAGGCAGTTAACACTACTGAAGACAGGAAGAAGTGGTTATAGACAGCCCTTGTTCCTTAAGTGTAAGCAAGAACTGTTAATTAATTTTCCATTCCCTGCTCCCAGTGGAAACCACAGACCAATATTTGCTTCAGGCAAGCACGTTCCCAAAACCCACACAGACGTCCACAAGATGACTGACTGTCGCAAATCCCACACTCAAAGTCTCAAAAGGCCAGGAGACACACCACCCATCCACCATCAACAGCCAGCAGTTTGCAATAACCAAGAAAAACCAAGAACCTCCTTTCCAGCATGTGTCAAGCTGTACAGTGTCTCTGCCTATTTTTATTTCCCCTTTTTACTCATTGTTCTGAAGTTTTGAGGGCTTAGACTATTTTTTCCAAATGCTCTTCTATTGGAAAAAGTGCACACTGCCTGGTGTCTATATCTATTATAAAGATATGGGCAGGATGTACTTATTGAATTAATGTTTCGGTATTTTCAAAACAAGGAGATTTCAAATTAAACTCAAACCAAACTGATTATAGACATTTAACCTTTTTGTTTTTTAAACTTATTTGAAAAATCTACATGTACACCAACTCACTGCCAGAAAACATGAGTAAGGCTAACAGTTGAGCAAGAAGCAGAAGAGCAGAACCATGCTTTCCTGTGCTTTCACTATTGCAAAGGTCAAACCCAACGACATTAAGTCCCACATTTTATTTCCTTATTAGATATCTCAATCAACAGAAGGGGCTCAGTGCTACCATTAACTGGTACTAGGTGTGGTAGAGGGATGCTGTGAATGAAGGGAGAATGTAATCAATCACTTGTAAACAAACAAACAAACAAACAAACAAACAAACCCACACAACAACATTAGAACTCTGCTGCAAGAAGGCAAGAGCAAGGACTATTTCATTACAGAATGCAGCTGTTACCAAAGGCAGCTCCCACTCTTTTTGTCATCCAGCTCATTTAGCAGTTAAGTCATTTGGGAAGGGAAAAATGCTACTGCCAGACAGAGAAGAAGAGACAGGCAGGGAGTGAAGAAAGCACTGAACAGGAAGAATGCCAGCAATATCAGAAGCCACTTTAGTAATGCTTACTCAGAAAAATGGGATGGCTTTTATTTCTAGACAGTTTTGCAATACCATATGAATAGACTTTTGTAAAGAATGGTGTCAGCAATTTCATCATTCCCTGGAAGCAGTGGCAGGTCATATACCAGAACACTGTGTGGCTCATTCAGAACTGAAGGCTGAAATCAGTATGACAGTTTCACTTCCTAAATATGTCAAAGAGCAAGAGGAAACAACCACAACTAGAAGACGTTTCTCTTGAGCATAATTTATACTGCACTGCAATGCACAATCAATACCGTGCAATCACAGAACCAGGCAAAGCCGAAGACCTGAAAGATAATGAAATAACCAGAGAGGGTACAGAGTCTGGCAGCCAGAACTCCACGTAGGCTACGGAGCATGACAGAACTTGGGTTAATCCACTTTTTAAGACTGGAAGGCAGGCAGCAAATTCATGCAGCAGGGAGAGGAAGGAGGAAACATGGTCAGGCAATCAGAAAACACTAATTTGGGCCTCATTGTTTGGCCTGACCTAGCATGAAGCACAGGGTTAAGACAAACAGCTTTAGAGGAAGCAAAAATAGTGACATCAGACACTTACCAGAGCAAAGGCTCACAACTTGGTAGAAAAACAAGGAAGGAACTAACGTTAGGAAGATTGTAAAGATGGATCTCTGGGTTTGTTACAGGCAAAAGGAAAGCCAGGCCATACACGTGACCGTAGTCTTTAGTATCATTCAAGGCCTTTGCGCTTAACTAAATTAAGGGTTTATGCTTATCTCAGAGAGGGTTAACTATACTATTGGGTAAGAACCCCAGCCGGAGAAGAGCTAGATTAAACACATTAAGATGGCACTGACAGGCTACTTTCTAAAAACAGCAGTGAAATTTCTACTTCAGCACTTGTTTGTGATCAAGCGCTCAGAGTTTAAGCAGTAAGAGTAAGAATTATTTTGTTAACAGGAATATACTTTTTACACAACCAGATTAAGGGTGTTTTGTCTCTGGGAGACACACTGCATCTGTCAGTTCTACACAATATTACATTCACCTCTCCCAATCACAGCAAGTGGCACACACAGAATAGAAGACGACACCCCACTAGAAAGGAGAACAGAGTTGTCCTCCCACAAGTGTCTACCCATATTCAACACCCTCCATTAAGGAAGGAAGAAAAAAAAAAGAGCCAACTTACTGTTCACTGCAACCCATTCATTTAAGTCTTCACCCTCTGGAAGCATAACGGCCATCCGGAGATTACCACTTCCCAACGTAGCTTCCGCATGCTTTAGCAGCTCGTACTGGTGAGACCCCTCTGGAATATTCTTCTTTGGTTTGAAGGTTTTGGAAGAGCGACTACCACTGTGTTTGGAGAGGAGATATTTAGAGAACTCATGGAAAGGAAAAAGAAACCCAACAAGGCATGCATAAGCACAGGATTAACATTAAACACTTTCCCAATCCCATATTTTCATGTGGAAAAAGCATATTTAACACAGACTGGGATGCAAAACTACAGGTGCTTTGACTTGTTTTAAACAGTTAAATGATTCTCCACTGCCCTGCCCTCTCACCTGTTCACTCTGCTGCTAAGCCAGACAGACAAGTGGGACTGTGGTGAGAGGACAAGGGGTAATGGGTTTAAACTTAAACAGGGGAAGTTTAGATTGGATCTGAGGAAGAAATTCTTTACTGTAAGGGTGGTGAGGCACTGGAATGGGTTGCCCAGGGAGGTTGTGAATGCTTCATCCCTGGCGGCATTCAAGGTGGGGTTGGACATAGCCTTGGATGGCATGGTTTAGTGGGAGGTGTCCCTGCCCATGGCAGGGGGGTTGGAACTCAATGATCTTGAGGTCCTTTCCAGCCCTAACTATTCTATGATTCTATGTTCAAGCTCCCTTCCCGCTCTTGGCAAACTGGATCATGGGGAAGGTGAGACCAGAAATATTTCCTTCCCCAGAATTCGGACAGCTGCTTATCAAGAATAGCACCCAGGCCAAACAGAAGCCTTCTTTACTCTGAACAGTCAGGAAGCTTATCCTGGTAAATGAAACATACTATTTAACAGAAAATCCCCTGTTCTAACATCCACCTTCATGAGACATGAAATGTCTCCACGCCTACAAAAGTGTAGTAAGGAAGTAAGGGCCTGTTCAGAGCTCTGACTTTCCAAATGAGGTATGATTAGTAATTACTATTAACCCCTCAAAACCAAGCTGCTAGTATTTATGAAAGCATACTTTCTGCAGGCCTAGCTGATCCAGAATATTATCTTACCTACCAACATAAAGTAACTTTTCCACTATCTGGTATTGTTTACAAACTTAGTTTAGAAAACGCATTTGTTCAAAAATACATTAATGCTTTAGCTGTTACTGATACATTTCCACATACCCCCTGAACTATCCCTGCCATTTTCCCCTGGTTTCATAGCATACAGACCTTTCAGTCCTCCAGTTAGGAAAGAACTAAGGGTGACAACTTTTACAACTTTCATATAAATCATTTTCTTGCCTGCAATTTTGTTTGGAAAATATGGACTGACTTAGAAAAAAATTTAGACGTTTGAATTTTAAATGGTGGCAGCAAGCCTGGATGCACATTATCTCTCAACATGCCAGAAACACGCTGTGTAAAATTACTTCTTTGCAAAAAAGTGTCAAATCAGACAGTATTTTTGAGTGCTTTAGTGTATCAGCTGAGAAGATTTCAGTCAGAAAAGGAAAACTGAGCTCCAAATTCCAATGGAAGAAAGTGGAAAGCTATGAAACCCAGACAGCAGAGTTTTCATGGCAAGTATTATCCAGTTCTCATTTCTCTGTATAAAAGACTTGGACAATTTTTCACCATCTCTCTACAGGACCAAAAAGAAATTTTTATTAGTGAGGCATCAGGGTTCTCTCTCCAGCTCACTAAATACTTCAACCACATGTTGAACACACGACGGTTGTACCTTATCATTGGGCAATGCTAGTGAAGCTATGCTGTCACACAGAAGCACTGCAAGAAACTTAATTCTGCATGTCATTCCCCCCACCATGCCACACTACAGCCATCAACAGAAAATTAATGATGATCTCTTGTTTCTAGAATCCTGGACACAAACAGCTCTAGCAGAGACATAGTGTGTAACAAAGAACACAACAAAAATTGTTCTCTTCAAAATATATGACCGGTGATTGAGAACACCTCATTTGCCAAGCATATGACAAAACTGCCCAACAGCTCATCAAGTTCAGTTTAGATCTTAACAAGAGCAATGAAGAAGAAAACATACTGAAACTGGAGATATAATAATGAGCTTTGGCCAGGTAACAACACCTTTTGGTCAGGTAACAGCATCTTTGCAGGTGCATCTTTGGGAATTGAAGAGATCCTACAAGTCCGCCTGGTTGAAGATTTACACTGCCCTGGTGCCACCCTGACTGCAGCAGCATCCTCCCCCCTCCAGCCTCCAGAGCTTCCTGCTGTTTTCTAACCTGATAAGGAAGTACTTGACTGGACTAACAGGGATCATGGAATGATAACAGTTCAACAGGCCACATACATTCACACAGACCCCCGAACAATACTAATGCAGTCAGCTACTAAATACAACTATGAGCCCAAAGCAGGAAGAGGAAACATATGGCTCCTATATATATTCTGTTACAGGACCTTTCTAACATGCACCCAGTCATGTGCATTTCACCCTACACGAAGATATCAGATCCAAATCTTAAATAAAATAATTGCCTCCCAGTAGGAGTATGAAGCTTCTGCGGCTCAGGGAGTTCCTTCACCTCCCATCCCTCCAGCCACCTGCATTTGCTGCCAGGCCAGATTCAAACCAGCTCTGAAGAGAAAGCAACCAAAAAAGAAAGCCCACCAAGCAAAAAAAACCTCCAGATCTTTCAACTGACTGCACAAATTTTTCTCTTTAGGAACATATCCACTTCATAGCCACCATGCCAACACATATCTAATACAAACCTAAACATCTGACAATTGTCTTAGTGTATGACTGCATAGACAGGGCTGACACAAGGTAATATTCACAGTAACTGAAGAGCAAGAGAAACTGGTATTGTTATCTTTCCACGTGTATCAGTGTAGGCAGAAGAAAACCAGAACATGCTAAGCACAAGCACAGCACTTCCTACCTTGCTAACTAGACAACGGGGAAACCAACTCCTAATACTTTCATAAAAAGTAAACCAAAGGTTTACACAGACTTACCCCCACTCCAAAGCTCAAGAAATTAATTTATCAGAAATGAGAAAGTAAGAGATCCTTCCTTGCTGCTTACATAGAACCCCCAATTCCTAACACTTGAGTCCTCCTTTCACCATGTTTCAAAACTTAACATACATCAGCCCCTCTTCTGCAACACTATCATTTTCATACAATGATCAAGAATGAAAAACTTCACTGCTGTAACTGGTCTGGTGAAGTTGCTCCATGCAAAGTCTGGAAGTTTATTATACAAACTACTACTGGGCATGTGCAGCTCCCCAAGCTGATGAAGAAAGCTCTACCCAGATACAGGGAACACTTACTACTTAATCCCTACTACCCTCTTTCCAGAATCACTGGTTTCTTCCCATGACCTGGCAAAAGCTGTAACAACAAAATACACAATGATTTGCTCCCATCAACCATTTTAAATAAGCTATTTCATATCTGCCTCCACTACTTCTCTGATCACTACCTCTCAAATCCGGCACGGCCATCCTAAGACAGCAGGAAATGGTCTCACGCGAAAGGCAGGCAGGCATCCAAAAGGAAAAGCAATTAGGATAAACGCAGGCTGCATTTATCGTCATGTGCTATGGAAATATCTGCAATTTTGGCAATAACTTATGAGAATTCCATGCATTTATCAGTTTACCATATGTGAAGCTGGTTAACTGCATGCACTGTCATACATTCCTTGATACAAACAAAAGCTCAGGGACTCAACTACCTAATACAGCTTCTTTAAGACAAAACCGTTACAGGACACATTTGCTTCCTGAGAAGTCTACTTGTAAATGTTGCTGCAAACATTATTTCAACTACCTTACTAGTTCATAAACTCTCCTATTATTTAACCAAAACCCATCATCATTTATTAACAACTTAGCACCATCAGTTAACTACTTTACTAACCTTTCAAACGGTTACTTTACTAAGTAGTCCTGCTTCCTCCCAAAACCCTGCCCACAGCAGCATCTTATTCCTGCTATGGTACAGTAGGATTCCCAGTGCTGAGCTGAAGGTAACTTAAAAAAACCCAAAATAAATAAATAATGCTTTTCCCCCCCCCCCTATTATGTAAATCTGTTACATGTGACAGATTTAAAAGTCTTCTTGTTCCCGGTCTATTTCCTCAGCTCCTTGAGCATTCAGTGAAAAAGTTAACTTTAAAGAGATGTCTTGATTAAGTGTGACACTTAATTTTCACCTACATTCCATAACAGAATTAGCTGTATCTGTGTGCTTTTTCCCTCAAGACTCTGAAACGCTCCGAGCTTGTGTGCAGCACCTGCCTTTCTTTCCCAGTTAGTTCTTTGAATCCTCCCTCAGTTTTGAAACATCACATTAATGCAGAAGCAAAAGGGGACAGAGAAACCCTCAGAAATACCACACCGAAGATCCTATTTTCCTTAGACTTGAAAAGGTCATGAAATGACGAATATGATGCATTACCTCCACTATTTGTCACTACCAGTTTCTAGCCTGCCAAGAACAACTGGCTTCTCAAAAGATTCTTGCAATTCCAAGGATGTTTTGCTCCCTTCACTCCCACATCCACCATTTCTAGCAAATTATGCCCTTCTATTTTTATAGGTAAGTGCAGCTACAGCAGTGCCAGATGCAGTTTGACCTAGCACTAAATCAGGAAACGTGTTTGAAGTGATTGACTCCCTGTGTCAGGACAACCACTGGAAGCCACACCTCCGAGCCACAAGCCCACACACTGCTTGGCCTAACACAGACGTCACAACTTGCTTATACGCAAGAACACAACATTTCCTCCAAAGCTGCAATTTTATCTAGTCATCTGCTGACAAGGAGGGTTATTAATGATGTGCATTCTGCAGGCTGCTGTGTCTTAGGTTAGCAAGATGGAGTTTCCAGAAGAAAGGCACATTTTCAGGCGTCCTGCTGACACTTCACTTCCAGAGCTGCCTCAGCAGCCCACTTCAGTTTCAAACACAGCCCTGGCAAATCTTTTACAAAGCCACTAAATCTCCAGCTTAAATTCTTGATACATTTCTTGTTAATTGCAGGAAAGGAGCCACTTAAACCTTCATGCTCCTGGGAGAAGCACCTTGGCTAGCCTGGCTTAGAGGGCCTCATCCTCAACTATTTGCACACTCAAGCCTCTTAATGGAGCTTTCAGATATTTCTGCAAAGTCTGCTGCATACCTGGGGAAGCTTGAATTAAAACTAAAAAGTTTAGGCTCCTTATGCCTAGCACTTAAGGCTCTACAGCTTGTTCTTACCACAGAACTAACCTCAAACTTACTGACTGTTGTGTCTAACACTGCTCAAGCTGACAAGCAAATAAACCAAGCATGCTTCACAATCAAACATACGGATGCAGATCGAAGCCCAAATCCTGCCTCCACCCAGGCTGCCAATCTATTCCTTCTGCAGCAGCACCACAGCCTAAACCAGTGAAATACCCAAAGTGCTCCAAGGTCTTCCTCAAATTTCTCTTGAAGGAAAAAACCAGACCAAGTTATCCCATAATTCACTAACAATTCATTACAGCACCTTAAATTAATGCAGTACTTAGACAGCATGTGATTACTACGCCATTGGCAAAACAGAAGAAAGAGACGCCACCCTGGAGAAGACAGGAGCATCTGAAAGCCTTTTTTTTTCCCTGCACATCACACACCAAACTGACATGCATTACAAGAAATTTAAAGATATTATTTTATAATACCACAAGCACTCAACTTCCATGGAAGGTATAGAAAACACTGCTCCTCCAACCTGTTTCAGGCTACCTGTAGGCTCAAGAAGACACTGCTGCAATTCCCATCAATCATTTCTTACAGGGCTCACTACTGAATAGTTTTATCAAACACTGGAAAGAACAGAAATTTGCCCTGGGGAAAAATAAATAGAAAATGCTGCAGTGGCACCATTTTCAGGATACGCCTGACACCTATATTCTCCTAACTGGCATATAATGCTGAAGCTATAGGATATCATCTTTCTTTCACCACCATACTCCAAGTGAAATATTTGGAAGTGCTCAAGAGATTCTGAAAAAGATGAACTCAAGACAGTATGCAGAACATTCACTTGGGGCATGGAAACTTTTCATCTTTCAACCCCTGCTTTTTTCATCTTCAAAGGCCTTTGTGAGCATTAATTAATCCTCACAACCTATTTTTGAAGTTGGCATCATTAGCGTCCTGTTAGCCACAGGGAAATCGAGGCAGCGACTCATTGCCAAAGGCCAAGGAGTAGATTTATCAGAGAAGTCCTATGTTTTAATTCTGTACCTCGTCTTTCTCCTGCTGCTCCTCTTTTTAAACCCTGATACACAGAAGCGCTGGAAGGCCAGAATCAAATTCCAGAAAAGCAAACACTTCAAGCCTTCAAACAATAATATGGAGCTTCAAATGATAACAGCCTGCTAAGAATAGACACACAAGAGTATGATCGTGTTAGTTTCCAGGAGCCAACACATCAACATAGAAACTAAAATGAAAACTCAAGCTACTTTTTGGCAATCAAGTCAATAGTGGCAGCATTTAAATGCATTTTCCCTGTGACAATCACAGCACCATAAGGACAACAGGTAAAATTAAGTGGTATACATTCAAGAAATGCATTGACAAGATTTAACTTCAGCATTTCTATTTACTAAACTGAGTAGTCACAACATTTCTGTTCTGAAAAAAAGACAGTGTGTGAGCCGGGCATTATTTTCTTCAGCTCATACAATATAAAGTCATTAACTGTTTTCCAGTCAAATTCCCACTCATTAATATGCCTGTCTCAGTCCTCAGACAGTTCACTTTAATTTGGAGGTAATAAACCCAATATAAGATTACAGGAAGCGAGTATTCCACAACCCTGTGTTCCTTTGACATACCAGTATGCAGCAGGTCTCAAGTCAAATGAAGCGACTACCAGCTTAGGACAGCGAGAGACAGCAAAGAATGAGAAACCCCAGAGCCCAGCTACTCAAGAGCTACAAGCAGCTCTGCAATTGCTGTTCTATTTCCTGATGTTGCTTCCGATGAAGGAGAATCTGAGACCCCTTGAACAGAGAAGGCAAATGGTTTGAAATGAGACATCATGTCAATCCTGCGAAAGAAAACTGAGAAGCCTGAAGTGCTCCAGGACAGTACAATACTGGGTTTCAACTCAGCATTAATAGGTATCTGAAGGCTGTTCAACACTGTCAAGTGAAAAGTGAGCATGCATACTGGTAAGTGAAGATTGTAAATGCACAAGCTGATAGGGCTCACCCTGGAAAAATGTCCCTGTGTAAATTCTTCAGATACAGTCACTGCATTATCCTGAATACTAACGAAAGCAACACGCTTCTAAAGAGCCCTCCCATCCGACAAAAATAACTCACAAACATCAAGCTGTAAAAAGTGTAATTCTCTTCACATGGAAGGAAACACGAACTCTGCCAAGATAACTAAGCAAATCAAAGCAGCCTGTATGGGAAAGAATCAGGAGCTGCCAACTCCTTACACAACATAGCTACTCTCTCAAAAGGCAAGGCATTGGTTAGAAAGCAATTCCAGGCCCACGGTTTTGATTTTGTGTTGCTTTGTTTCTTTGGTTGTTTTTTTTTTTTTTTTAAATTAGTTGGACTTGAGAAATTTCCATAGACACATGTCATTCCTAGAGAAACAGAATACATGTTGTTGACTGCTTATACACTCTGCTGTAGAAAACAGTAACCAAAAATACTTAGATCAATGGCACACAACTGAAGTTTCCTGGAGTAGCCAGGATGACATAGAACAATTACATAAATTGTTTACTACACCTTGAGGAAGTCACTGCAATTAGAAACATAATAGTTATGAATGATGAAAAGCAAGGGTTGTTCAGAAATGGTTCTTCCCAAAGCTAGCACTGCCCTTGGTAACACAGGGCCTCCACTTTGTAAGGAATGTCTTTGTGCAATTAGCTTACCTACTGCCTGCCCAAGCCAAAGCCAGTTGTCAAGGCTACAACAGACCGTACCACTACCATGCTTTATAACCCAAGGGCTCAGAGCCAAGCTACTTCTTGACAGACCAGGGGAATTTAAAGCAATATCCTTATCTTTCAGCACATGGACTTGACAATGATGGCAATACAACACAGGTTATTCCTAAAAGAAGAGCTTCCTCAGATGTCTGGAAATGGAATAAATACAAATTCAGACAAAACTCCAGAACCCACTTTTTTTCTTTTCAGTGAAACACCGTTATCCATCCTTCCTCATCCCACCCATTTTTTTGCTACACCATGGAGTAAGTTCAATTTTCTGTAGGCTTTTCAAGCTGTGTTTCTCAAGGGGTACAGCAACCATCATCACTATAATTGATTTGAAGTAGTGCCTTCTACCCGAGTACTGAAAGTGAAGCAGGTATTGTTACAAAATTTTTGATTCTCTAGCCATTAAGATGGGAACAAAAATCTGGCTTCCCCTTCTTGGAAAACAGCTGTCTTCATAGACTGAAGTTCTACATAGGATGGTGTGAGAGGAAACAGATGAAAAACCCATCATCTCATCAATAGCTCCTAAAAAATACAGATATCTTTATACACAAGACTCCACATGTTAAACCAGCAGATGATTCACATGCAGTAAGGAGAAAGTTATTTAAGGTTGCCTTAAGGAACAGTTTTGCTTTTGCTTGTCCCAACCATCACCACCCAGCGTTGAAAACTGTCATAACACATCCACATTCTTAAAAGTACATTTCTTTTACTTCTATATATACAGAGTCAGTCAAATCAAGCAAATGTGGGATTCGACCAGCAGAAGCCACCACTTCAGCACACAGCTGAAGACCAGATTTTGCTGGCTGAGCTGTGACTCAGGGACAGGGAACTGGCCCGTGGGAACCAGCCATTTACCTCTTCCCTCTGACACATGGCCTCACCTGCCCTGCAGCAGGTCACTTTGTGCCAAATCCACAAAGATGTTAGATGGCCACAGACCGTTTTCCAGCCAGACACCTACGCTTCTCTATATCTCTCCACCTCCGTTTTTCTGTGTGCGAGCTCAGAATGTGCCTGTAAACAGGGGGGAGGTGTTATGCTACGACACTCCTGTCTACTACAACCCCACCCATGTAGGTGGCAATGGTGTTCCTGCTGTTCGCTCAGTTGGATGCAACCCTTCTCCCAAGTAATCACAATTTCCAATGCAAGGAACAAGCAAGCGTCCAGAACATCATTCTGTAACCAGGAAATCATCATCAGTTTTCTGTGCTCACATACAAAATAAATTCCCTTGTTTCATTTACAACATGTTCATTTAATACACTTTCATCTCCTGGAAAATCCTCAAAATAAACAAAGCAAGTCACAGCTGCCCTCCCAGGATACTACCAGAACTTGTGCCTCTACTCTCAGAAACACAATTCAACTAATTCCCAGAGCAGCCAATGGCTGCGGAAGTGACTCAACTTCTCAAGCCTTGTCCTCTGTAGGACACAACCCTGCTGGGCACCACAAGGATAGGGCGGGCCATAGTCACAAAAGCAGCATGCAAGAGCAGCCAGCAGAGAAAAACTCGGGTGAAAAAAGGAAGAAGTACACAGCCAGGGATGCCCTAGTCACTTGCAGAGACAAGCAGGCAGACAGCAGAGAACAGGAACATGTCTGCGATATAAAATATGGCTCACTCTGCATGTTTTATCCATGTCACTGTTCTGCTGCTCCCAAGTTCCATCACAGATTTTTTCCAAGAGCTTTAAGATCAACAAACACCACTTCAAACAAGTTTTCATACCAATCTGCAAGGAGGAGGTTTTTAGCAGAGACGCAAGGAACTCCACATATTCTCCTCTGATACCCATGTGAAATTCTATCATGTGAGAGGAACCACGATTATCCAGATGGTTTTGCTGGATGCTCCCAGGTAGCCACTGACCACCTCAAGGCAAACACAATGCTGTCTTCACTCACAAAACTTCTGTCTGATTACAAACAGAATGAGATTTCTAAGAAAGCTGAGGACTAGTCTCAGCTGTTTTGTTAGGTTCCTTCCATCAGATTCAGATTCCTTGACTGTTTCAATACTAACATTTACTGTGTACATACAGACATCATGGAACTGTAGGACATAATCAAAACCAGATTTATTTCTGCAGATACTAATATCCTAACATTTGTGTACTACACTTTACAAGAGCAGGCTACTAGCAGCTTTGCAGAAGCTCAAAGTATTCCTTTCTCTCCAATGGCTTTGTTTTTTCCTGCAGACCCCAGAGATAGAGTTCAGTATCTTTATCATTTCAGACACTAATTAAGCTCTCAGCAAACTCGAGAGCGCTCTTTTCTCACTAATGTTCCCCTCTTTTCTCAGGAAACCCTTTTTTCTGTCAATTAGCATTAGCTCACTTTAAAGGGATGGCACAGCATGAATTCAAACAGAAGTCAGAACTTCACTCAGTTATGCTTCAAAGTTTAGTTTCCACAAATGTTCAAACCTCACTTTAACGCATGAATGTGCTTACTAAATCATCCAGCAGACATAACCACACTTCTTTTATAAAAGTTACCTTTTCCCACACCTAAAAATTGGCACCAAAAAATCATCTGAACAGTGATTTATGATATACAGGAGTGTAGGGTGCACTTTCCTTTGGAGAAAGGGGACTCAATCAAGCTGTAAATAGCAAGGCTACAGAAAGCAGCAGAAAGGTTGCTGAAAACAATGCACTATGTACCCAGCAGCAAAGGAACTAAGTCCATGCCAGAGAGAATGCAGCTCTGCCCCTGCAGCAAGCAAATCCAGAAACAAAGTAAAAGGCCTGTGACAGATGATGTAGCATTTCTGAACAGAAATGTATCTATGTGCTCCGGACCCACTGAATCCTGCAGAAAAACTCAACCCTGGGCTGTTTGCAGTCCAGACTGTTTCAGATGGTCTCCCTCTAATTTGTGATCATAGAATCACAGAGTGGTTTGATTTGGAAGGGACCAAGGCCATCTCGCTTTAATTCCCCCTGCAGGGACACCTTCCACTAGACCAGGTTGCTCCAAGCCCCGTCCAACCTGACCTTGAACACTGGCAGGGAGGGGGCAGCCACAGCTTCTCAAGGCAAATACAGAAAGAAAGACACGTTTATTTTTGAGAAATTCTTAAACCCTGTCACTCATGCTTCCAAGAAAATGCTGTGTTCTAAAGGAAAACAATTACACAGACGGAAAACGCTTGGTAACACATGTGGGAGTGAGGATGACATAGCACATGTTATGCAGACACATAGAAACATGAAAAGCAGTATTCAACAACTCAATATCATGCAGAACATAAGGGAATGGAACATTATTAGGGTTTGGGTTTTTTTTTAAGAGAGAAGCAGTAACACTCAAGTCCTGGCCAGGCAGTCAAATACCAACAAGAGAGGGAAACCTATCAAACACAGAATACGAGCACCCACAGATGAACAGAAATTGAACCTACAAAAGTACCACCATGGACACAAATAAATTATAAAAGAAATATCAGGAAATACATAAAGCTATGAGTCTAGGTTATTTCTTTCAATAACACATATGATTGCGTTTAAAGATACCAGAAACTTTAACAAAGGTTTACTTAGCCATTTAAGAAGGCATGAGGGAGTTGAAGACCTTCATACACCATGAAGTAAAATACCATGAAGTGGCTTGGAGAGATCCATCTTGCCTTGGGCTGCCTTGCCTACTGCCAATCCCATACAGCATCATCCACCAACGGCAGGAGGAAAGGGGCAGCAGGTCAGCTAAATAAAGCAGGTGATTAACAGTATTTGCCTACCTATGATTTCTTTACTATAGTATTTTTTCAGTTTGATAAAACAGAAACATCCATACAAAAGGTATACACCACTTTCCATAGCAAACTGTTCCTCCTGCCACAGAGATTTCCTTAGATTCAGCTAAATTCTCTTTCTGTCTCTACATTACTAATGCTCTCTGCATCCTAAACCAGATCTGCTGGTAACATTCACACCCTTTAAATACATTTAAGCAAGTAGGAAGCAGAGCTTTCCAGAAAGCAATCTGCAAGCCGCTGAGGATGATAAACTGCAGCAATAAAAGCTTGGCTTTAGTATCAAATTAGATGCTTACTTATATACCAAATATAGTGCTTGGAGAACACGCTTCAGAACATGGATGGTTTCCCAAAATGCTGATCAGTGGTTTTAAAAACCAATGCTTTATGAATGACTAAAGCAAATCTAGTCATAGAACCTAAGAAACCACAGCAGGGAATTGGAAAAAAATATAAAACTGAACATCTTAAGGAAGTCTTCAATCCTTTTAAACACAAAAAATGGACAATCTGTTCATGCTTTTAGGAAAAAGACAAAGTTAGAAAGGAGAAACTTAATTAAATTTTAGTGGGGGAGGAGTCACTTCAGCATTTTCCCAAAGGCTGTCTTCTGTTTTAACCCCAACACAAAACAGGCTGATGACACCAACATGGCAAATGAGAAATACCCTACAACTTTCCCAAGTAAAACCTCAAAGCACATATGTAAGATTACACTTACATGTTGATTAATATGTAAAACATGGGTCTGAATTCAGGAACTAACAGAACAATCATTAGAGGCAAGAAATAACACAGAGAACAACAAGAAGAAGAAACGGACAGAAGGCAGTAATGAATAACAGCTTTCCAAAAATACACTGCATTATCTCATCTCTAAGTATTTCTTACACTACCCCCATTTTTAATACAATCTTGTGTAAGCTGTACAGAACTATCTTCAAAAAAATTTGCTTACACCTTGCAAAGTATCACATCAGGAAAATCCACCTGCCCAAAGCATTTGAAAGGGAACAAGAGCTCCTACATACACAAGAGAACTTTTCTTTTGACATCATTTAAGCTTGTGCATTTGACAGTTGAGTCCACAGTCAGTTTAACTGTGCTATATTGAGTTTAAATATAAAGATTTTTCCTCTTTTCCACTCACTGCAGCAAGGAATATTAAGAGCTGTCAACCACAGAAGGTAATAATAGGACATTAGAGACACTTGGTTTTTTCTAAAAGTTACACTTCAGCACAAGAAAAAGCAGTATTTTGGTGCCACTAAGTATGACAAGTAAAAGACACAGTAATGCCATTTGCTTCCTGGATCTGAGGAAGGGATTAAGACTTCGTATGCCAAGAGTGCCCACATCTCTAGGGCACAAGCAATCAACTCTGGAGGTAAGCTACCTTTAAAGATAAGTGCAATGCTACACAACAAAAAAACCCTCAAGTACGTGGAAAAGAGGCAAACTTTAACTAAATCTCAAATGAAATATGAGTAGGATCACAGAAGGTATGTAAGACTAACAAAAGGAGCGGATTCCTGCCAAGGAACAGATGTGAGCTGGAGAGGGAAGAGAGGAGAGAGTGAACAAGATAGAAACTGTCTTCACAAAAAAAAGAAAAGAAAAAAAAACCCACACATGGGACAAGAAGCTGATGTCACAGTTGGATTTCAAAATGAATGGGAACAAAGGAAGAAAGATCATTTACATTTGCAAGTTATATCAGAGCAACAGAAGTCAATGTTGTGAAGGGCAAGGCCTAAACAGACCAAAAGCTGCACCTAATGCTTAGCCTTTCCCTGAAAAAAAAAACAGAAAACACCACAAGAAAAGAGTGAATGAATTCACTCCAAGTACTGCTTTTAAAAGTCTCAAAATACATTTGCACAAGAAAAAAAAAAACAAAAAAAACACAAAAACCCCACACTGTTACCTTCAAGAATTCACAGAGGGGGGGGCTCTCATTTTATTAACACAAAATTACCATCTCATACACATGAATTCCCTGTCTGCTGAGTCAGGCTACATATTTGAAACCATCAGCAGAGACTTGAATTAAACAGAACACATCTCAGTTATACAGTACATGGTACTACACTCAACAAAACTGGGTATTAGGCCCTGGAAGGCATACACTTACTAAGCTTACTAAGAAACAGAAGTTACTACAGACTTACAATCAAAAAAGCCAATTTAAGCTGCATGGATATGTGCCACTCCAGCTCTCATTCCCCAACTTTCAAATCGCTTCCCCAAAATACTGACCCAAGCAGCAGTGCCCCAGGAAAGCATCTGAGAGATCCACAAGCAGACTTAGCGCCATGCTGGCTTAGTGAAATTATTTGAGAAATTGTAAAATTAACTTTTGGGTACTTCTTTATGATGTGCTTTAAAGTGATCCAGACAAGCTGCACATGTGTGGTTTTAGATAACCTAGTCAGGATGTACCATAACTGTGAATGGAAATTTATAGCACCCTGGTCCATTACAAAATTTAGTGTATTTCCTTCCAGAAGAGTTAAATCAAACAGATGTCTTCCACTGGAAGAGAGACCCCTGAACATTTAAAGAAAAGTAATTTTCTTGCCCCAACTTGTCTCAGAGACTCCAAACAAGACTTTTCAAGTTTTATCTCCTGAATGCTTTCAACATCATTCACCTATGGTGACCTCCCTAAATCACAGCATAGTCATGCACACCAGTACAAACACATCTATCACTCTCCTCGGTAACATTCACATATAATACAGCAGGGGAAGGTACAACACTGACAGCCAACATGACACTAGAGCCACAGAAGTGCTCAGAAGTGAAAGGGAAGGAAATGCCATGTTTAAAAAAGCAACATATGCAGAGACGACAAAGCAAAGCCCTGGATCCTAATAATCCCACATGATGGAATTTACAGGCTAGTAAAAGTTCAAGAAGTCTGTGCAAAGCAATTAAGTTCTATTCACTTATAGCTGAAAACAGATTCTACAGTGTTTGAATACACAACCCACAATCTCCCTGAGTACTTTAAAAAGAAATAAAAATTAAAAAAGGGACAAAAATCGAACAGCAAGTTCATTGTAGCTCATCTCTAGAGGGAAGTGGCTTAGTTTACAACTGCTAAAAGCATCACAAAGCTTATCCTGTGGTTTAGGTTGATTTGCGGGTCAAAGGCTTATTGATAGCTTTGGCAGCAATATCCTTCTGACTGCCTACTATGGAAGGCTTCAAGTGGCCTAATTAATGCAGTGATTTGCTTCTCTAAGAAAAACAATCATAGAATCATAGAATCGTAGAATAGTTAGGGTTGGAAAGGACCTCAAGATCATCAAGTTCCAACCCCCCTGCCATGGGCAGGGACACCTCCCAATAAACCATGCCATCCAAGGCTATGTCCAACCCCACCTTGAATGCTGCCAGGGATGAAGCATTCACAACTTCCCCAGGCAACCCATTCCAGGGCCTCACCACCCTTACAGTAAAGAATTTCTTCCTCAGATCCAATCTAAACTTCCCCTGTTTAAGTTTAAACCCATTACCCCTTGTCCTCTCACCACAGTCCCTAATGAAGAGTCCCTCCCCAGCATCCCTATAGGCCCCCTTCAGGTATTGGAAGGCTGCTATGAGGTCTCCACGCAGCCTTCTCTTCTCCAGGCTGAACAGCCCCAATTTTCTCAGCCTATCTTCATATGGGAGGTGCTCCAGTCCCCTGATCATCCTCATGGCCTTCCTCTACACTTGTTCTAACAGTTCCATGTCCTTTTTATGTTGAGGACACCAGAACTGCACACAATACTCCAAGTGAGGTCTCACGAGAGCAGAGTAAAGGGGCAGGATCACCTCCCTCGACCTGCAATCAGCTTCATTCTGTCAGCCTTCTGCAACTCATAAGCCATCCCTCAGTGGATAAATGCTTCTAATATTTCATGCTTTTTCAAGAAAGATAAGAAAGACTATGTATCTCTCAGGACACAAACAGGTAAGATGGAACTTGACCACCTGAGGACCCCCTGTCCTCACTGTGGTTGTCCGTTGCCATGTCGAGGTCCTAAATCCAAAGACTTGACAGAAAATTATCACCGGCTTTTCAAGCAGAAAAACCAAGCCACTGTCCACGTGCACCAACCCTCCCCTGAAAGTGATCCTTGTTCCACTGCTGTTCTTGCCTGAGGAATGTAAATACCTAATTGCATAGATTCACTTACACTGCAAACACAATGACAGAAGGCCAAACAAGGGAAAACAACTGTTGCATAAAAGCAAACAATTAGGAAGCAATTAAGACCGGGCATCCCTGTGATGTTGGAAACACGACTTTCACACTGAACAATGCCTTTCTTCTTACGTTGGGTTGGGGTTTTTTCATTCCAAATGAATGCTTCTATACTGAGAAGGAAGCATCCAAGAGCACTCAAAAGTGTCAGTCGCTCAGTTCTTCAATTACATGTTCCCCAAAACAAAGTATTAGCAACAAAAGTGGGGCTTTTTTTCCAATACAATTCCAAGCTCAGACACCTTTCAGCCTGAATTATTGTGCACAGCTTTGTTATTCCGAGGCAGACTTGTTCTTGCTGAAATAAAAGCCATGCACAGGGTGAAAACAGCTTCATAGCTAATTCCCACCTCCCTGATAAGGCAGCAGCACTCACACATTGCTGGCTACAATTAATTTCTACTTCATCATTCACAAATTTGATCAGGCACTTTTTGAAAAAGTTTAGCTTACAAACAGACATTTCATTCAACTCATCAAGAAAGAACAAAGTGATTCACAGAGGAATGGCAAGAACTCAACTACCTAAACAGGTAGTAAGGCACACACAAGTTGGAGTTGGAAGAACAGGGTTGGCAACACAGCTAAGTAACTAAATTAGCAAAACACTAATCACACCAAAAAGGAATTAATAGTTCTCTGCTGCTTTAGCTTCTTCAAACAGCTCATTAGAAGGATAAGAAGTGCCTCAGTAAGGTTAACCCTATCAGCAAACTGCACCCTAACAAACTGGTTTTGGGTCTTTGGGGAAGATAAAGAAGGGAAGCAGAGTGACAGGTGATTGAGTACCACAGGCAGTATAAGGGGCAACACAAACACCTCTGTGGAAGCTTTTCATTGCCATGGTTTTTAGAAAACTTTCTTGATGCTCCCTTCCTTGAAAGCAAATCCAGCTGCCAGCCAAGGGACAAATCTTTTGACAGCAGGCATTTCAAAACAGGACTGAAACATAAGAGTTCACACTACAAGTGAAGTGATGGGCTTCAATAACATGAAACATAATTTTCAAGTAAAAGCCTGTATTTCAACAGTCACTAATTCAATGAATCCTTAGACTGGAAAAGACCCTTACGATCACTGAGCTCAAGCGTAAGACTAGCACTATCAATGAAAGCTAGAGTCAGCTACCAAAATTAAAAAGAGAAAAAAAAATCTGCTTTCTGTGAAGCTCATTGTCAGAGCTGATTCCACAGTAACTCTACCTCTAAGGAATCCTTTTGCTTCCCTCAAAGCTACTGTAACCAAGATTTACGGAAAAAGAAAAAAATCTTCAAAAAGTTGGCAATAACTTTGCAATTATCTCTGCAATTTACTCATAGGCAAAGTCAAGAGACTTCTGCCTCTCAATGCTCTTCAAAAAAGGAACTAAAAGTATCACTAATGCTACTAGTTAAACAACAGATTTTACAGCTAGGTAATAGATTCATGCGTCAGGAGCCTCTACTCTGATCTTTGCTCTAGGAACACAGCCTGCACAGTAGGATCACACTCATGAAGCCAAATCTGAAGAAAAACAGTACATGAAAATACAGACAGAAAGACATCTGAATGTTCAGCAAGCATAAATTTCCCATTTCTAACAGTCTCTAAGTGCCTACACATTGATTTTCAATGACCAAAATTCCAGTTTAGAAGTGCCTGACAGTCTTCTGTGGGAGGCCTTGATAAAGAAGAGATAAATACCACATCTCCAGCTTTTATCAGAAGGAGCGCTCACCAAGCACTTGGTTGCTCTCTAGCTAGAGTAAGATCAAAAACAGTGCCTACTTTAGAAATGGCTTTCATTTGTTAAGTAGTACCATCAAGCCAAGCTGAGGAAGGGGAAACAACAAATATCCATCATGTTCTTCAAGAGCAGGAGCAGACTGGGAAATTAGGAAGGCCACAATGCTTGTCAATCTGAAAACAAACACATCAGCTCTGACTTTGATATTACTCTGTAAGACATGCAAGGAAAAGAACCAACATTCCACTGTACCTTCTGCACATATATATATACACACAAAGGGTGATTTTAATTAAATTTATGAAAAAATTACCCACACTGCCATGGTTTAAGCCCAGCCGGCAACGAGAACCACTCAGCCACTCGCTCACTCTGCCCCTTCCTCCCCCCACTCCCAGAGGGATGGGAAGGAGAATAGAAAGAATGTAACTCCCATGGGCTGAGATACGAACAGTCCAGTAACTAAGGTATAACACAAACCACTGCTGCTACCACCAATAATAATAATGATGATAAGGGAAATAACAAGGGAAGAGAATGAAACCGCTCACCACCCGACAACCAATACCCATCCCAACCCAAGCAGTGATCTAGCCCTTCCGGGTAACTGCCCCCAGTTTATATACTGGGCATGACGTGCTGTGGTATGGAATACTTCTTTGGTCAGTTTGGGTCTGAGGTCCTGTCTCTGCTTCCTCCCAGCTTCCCCTCCTCCCTGGCAGAGCATGAGACTCAGAAAGTCCTTGGTCAGAGTAAACATTACTGAGCAGCAACTGAAACCATTGGTGTTATCTGCGCTGTTCCCAGGCCAAAAGTCAAAAACACAGCGCTTCACCAGCTACGAAGGAGAAAAATGACTGCTACTGCTGAACCCAGGACACACATGCATCATCAGAAGAAGCTCCTAGGCTCTGACATGCTATATAATGAGACAAAGAAGGAAGAACAGCACATCTTTCCCCCAGTTTGGTGTACAAGTTAACTTGCACGGATTCATCAACTCATGCATCCTGAACAGCTACTTGTCCTAACTGCTATTTGCTGTCTCCACCAGCTCCTAGTCTTTCAAAAGTATATATAACTTCCTACTTAAAGGAATCTCATTTTAAAAAAACTATACACTAGAATTTTCTGAGAGGGATTTACTAATACATAAATTGTTTGGCATTTGTTTGTTTTTTTTTAAGAAAAGACAATTTCACAACTTTGGTAGTGAAAGTTAATCTTTTCCTTTTAAAAATAAAAGCTTTTCATACAGCTTCTTTTTTACGTAAGTTTTGCCAGTGTAGGATAACACAAGCATGCAACCATATGGCACGCCTACTAGAACTATCTTTAATTTCTTCCTTGAAGATGGAAGCTCAAGTACCTGCAAATATGCTGTAATTTCCTTTTAGAGAGAACTTATCAAACTGGGTTTTTTGGGAGAACTGAAGATAGTTTCTAGCCCATTTTTTTTTTTTTTAAGGAAAAAGAAAAAAAAGAAATTGGACTACAAAAGATTTAGGATAACCTATTCAACCATTAGAGTGGTTTATAAAGTCTTTTCAGAAAGGGAGAAACAGATCAGAAAGAGAAAATAACAGTGCTGAAAATAACAACTGCTGTCAAAACCGAGTGGTATTAATTCAGTGACTTGTCTGAAAAGACAGTCTTTCCATAACATCCATAACAAGAGAAGACAATGGTTTGCCTTGATTTTATTCCCCCCCCCCCCCCCTTGTAGCTTTATATGTCCCTGTCCCTAGCAACAGCAAAGAATAGCAATGGGTTTGTTAGTGGACAAGGACTGTGCAATGGGCTGCAAGGGGGGCCCCAAGCACCCTGTGTTATCCAAGCACAATTGCCCTGTTATTGACAACAAGCAAACCTCTAAGCAGAGCAGGGCTTTGGATATCATACTTGAGTGTCAAACTGACAAACTACAGCCCAGTTACTGATGATAATAAACCTACGCGACAGGTACACTGCAGTTCAGAAAATGTTTCTGGTCTGAAGTGCAGAAGGACAATCTTTATCTGCCACATCTTTATTGCTTGCTCGAAATTAAGAGTCAGTTCACAAAAAGACAACAGCATAACCAACACAGAGAAAACAGCATGGCCAATCAACTCTACTACCTCCATACCAAGGAAACTCTTGGTGAAAAAAGTACTATGAAAAAGGATTTAAAAAGTACTGTGAAAATGTGGGTAATTTGCAGCTCAAAATACAAGATTTTGCTACTAAATCTGTAAACTGCAAAGACATCCAACCACTGTCTTTGAATAACTCTACCAAGTTAACATGAAATTCAAGTTTGTCAAAAGGTGATGCTTTGTGGATACATTAAAAAACAAAACAACAATGACGACAAAAAAACAAAACAAAACAAAACAAAACACACATACCAACAACAAACACTACTTGCCAGTACCAGAGAAAGTTTCCCTGATCTCCCTAAGGCCTACCAGGCATATTTTACAATTATACTTTAAAAATCCATTCCTAGACTGCAGATGAGCAAATCAGGTGCCATCTACAACACCCTGCCAACAACAGCTGAGGCAGCCTGGCTAACATTTCTAGTTTTATTATGAAGTAACTTCAGTTTCCATTCCTGTATTTCATCCAACAGGACCACTCCAAACAATGGAAGGGGGGCAAGGTTTGCTCTCCCAGGTTTAAGAAGGGTCTGGAAAAAGAAACAAGCATCTCATTACTGCCTGTGACAGAGGGTGGAGGGTTTCGTGCACCAGTTAGACAAATGCCACAGAGAGGGAGGCTCTCTAATTTGTAAACCAGACTCCGAGGACACCACCATACTTGAAATCCTGTGTTGTCGTCGCATCATCCCCCCTCCTCCATTGCAGCAGCTGAGAATTACGAAGGAGAGGGACAGCTGGGCTTCTCATTAGGAGAATTTACAGACTGAATTCACGGATAGTCATTTATACCCACCCCCCATGTACAGCTTCCACCCTGCAGTTGATAAGTGTCTTTCAAAACCCTTCTTGGGGTAACACAATGACAGGCGAGCTGGTTTGGTACGACAGAGTTAAAAGATACACGCAGTGGTGAGATTTAGAAGGAAGACAGCGTCAGTGTTATTTGTCTCCATGAGAACACAACTTACTAGAACACTCCAGTTCCCAAGATAAAGTATCTTCTCTAAAAGCAAGCTACATATACATCTGTTGGTTATCAATATAAGCCTTTAACAACTGTCAGATATTATGGCAATGGTCCCACAAACTGCTCGCACGTAACTCCAACTGCACAAGAACTCTCAGCAGGGTGAAGGCCTGAATGGAGCTCAGCTCTGTGAGAGCGCTTTTTTCAGCTGCTTGGATTTCCCTTCTTTCCCTAGAGCACATCTTCACTTCAATTAATAGGTCACTGAACCGGTTTATGTTAATTGTCGCAAGTACCACGTCTTTGTTCCCAAGGGGAGGGACCAAAGTTCATTCAGTTACTGTCCACGAAGCAAAATTGCAAAATATAAGGCTCTTTGCGCACCTAAATCACCATCAACTCCTAAGGGAGCTTTTTTTATGCCGCAGTAAACAATTGCCTTCTTATTAGCAACACACACCCTGCCAGCGATCCCTCGCTCGCTGGGTTTGTACCAGATCACTGTGTCCATATCAGATCCCCCTGTTTGTTACAGATCCCCTATGCCCGTAATAGATCGCTCTGTCCATACCAGATGCTTTATGTCCGTAACAGATTGCTCTGTCTGTATATCTCGCCCTGTCCGCACCAGACTCCCCCGTCCCTACCAAAACTCCTCCCTTGTCCCGACCAGAATTAACCCCTTGTCCCTGCCAGATCCCCATCACTCATCTGCACGATCATTACCTGAACCTGGAATTAACTTTTCAACACTGCTCCTCACCAGAGCAGCGTCAATGCGATCCAGTTTTAACTCATCTACCGCAGATAACACTAAGGGCAGCAACTTCTGCCCACAACGCCCTTGATATGGGCGAAAAAACAAAACAAAACAAAACAAAACATTATTTTAAATAAAAAGGGAGACTCCAGCAGACGGGTGTTCTCCCCTGAAGGCTGCTCTCGCCTTTCCCGTGATACCCCTTTCGGCTTGCAGCACAGCGCTCACCGGGAAGGTCCCTTCGGCCTTCAGCTAAAAGCCTTGTAAATTCACGTCCCCGCTGTCGGAGGCGCCCGGTCCGTGAGGAAGGTCGCGGCCCCGCTCCACCGCCAACCACCGCCCTCCGAACGCCCGAGCGGCGCTGGCTGGCCCCGAACGGCCGTTAACTCCCAGCCCCCGCGGCTGAAGGGACGTGGCCGTTACAGCCGTTAGCGCGGCCGGGGTCCCCCGGAGGACTGTGGCACAAAGGGAGAGAGCGGGCAGGGAGCTGTTCCGCCGCCGAAGCGGGACGCAGAGCGGAGGAGAGGTGCGGAAAGGGACGCCATGCCGGCGGGAGCGGCCACCCCGCTCCCTCAGGGCGGCGGGGAGGGCTGGCGGGCGGCGGCCGCGTCCCCTTGGCGGCCGGGCTGCCCTGCCGGGAGGGACGAAACAGCAAATGAGGAAGGGAACCTTTTCTCTTTCTCAAGCAGGAGAGGCGACCGGAGCAGGGGCAGCCCCTTCCCCATCCGCCCCCGTGACCCCCTCCACAATACTCACAACAAGAAGCTCATGGCGATGGCGGTGGAGGGGGACCGGCGGCTGCCTGGGCTTGGCGCGGCGAGGCGCGGTTCGGCTCCCAATGGCAGCGGCAGCGCACGGCGGGCGTGTGCGGGGAGAACGCCGCGGGGCGGGGACAGGGCCCCGCCGCCGCCACCCGCGGCCCGCCCGGCAGCCATCGCCCCCAGCAGGCCCCGCGGCCCGCGCCGCCCGTCCGCCGACTTACCCTGAAGCCTGTCCTGAGGCGGAGGTCTCCACCTCAGGCGACTCCACGGGTATCCCCGCCTCTCCCCCGCTCCAGATCCTCAGACCTCTCCCCTCAGACACCTTCATCTCACTGTTGAAACAGTCACCCTGCCCTCCTTTCAAACACTCCCTTCTTCTCGTCAGGTGTCCCCCCTCTGCCCTCACTCTCTTCTGCAGCCTGGGGCAGCACAGGGCTCCCTGGAAATATTTCCCCCAGCACTGCGTGACCCAAAGGCCACCTTCCTTGGCTAAACCTCTGCACTGCTCCAGGTCGCAGTGTCCCAGTGTCATTGGGCAATACTTTCTGGGCACTGGTGTAACATAAATGCCTCTGACAGCTTTCAGGTAGCCGTGGCGCTAAAATCCCCGTGGTTGCCTACCAAATGTCGCAGGGGAACCACAAAAAGTGCCTGAACAATACTGCAGCCTGCCCTTATTCACCCCTCTTCTACCTCAAACTGCTTCCCGTGGAGCAAGCCTGGGGTGTACAAGAACAGCACAGTTTGCTTCAACATGTCACGCCAGGGACTCAAAACACATTACAATTTCATTATTTATGCCATCCAGGCTTTTTCAGGCTGTCTGTCCACCTTCTTCAGGTACATGGCAAAGGGGTTCAGGTACCCAACCCAGAGATAACCACCACGATCATTAACAAATATTTTAACCAGAATTTCTGCCCTCCTCACTCAACAGCCTGTCCGTTTTTATAAGCAGCATGTCAAAATGGCCTCTGATATTTCAATACAAACGTTTGGTTTGTGAGCAATTTTTAATGCAGCTGGCTAGGGCGAGCAGTCAGCTAAGAGAGGACCCACCCCCAAAGTGAGGATACGGGCAAACTACTGAGGTTAAAAAAAAAAATATATAAAAATAAAATTTTCTAACAAACGTTGGACAGTCTTTCACCCTGAACCACCTCACCTTGTGTGAGCGTGGTTAAAAATTCCACGTCTTCCCACTGAAGCACAAACAGAGGGGGTGCAGCGCCTCACAAAAGATGTCTGGCAGCCCACCTGACACCAGATGACAGATACCTGTTATGTTTTTGGGGTCTGGGGATTGTCCTCTGGGAATCCCTACCTCCCATTCCCAAACCAGGAACAATGCTCTTAATTTTGAGGTTTATCTTGGTCAGTTTATATGTTCCTGGGGAAAGACAGGCTGCTTCAAAATACAATGTATTGGTATCAAGCAAGGACCACACATTCCACTGTAACCTGAGCCACATCCACATGCTTCATCATTATGGCAAAAATTACTATCCCAGGGTGTAATTTTACATGAAAATCTGCCTCTGTTAGGTCAATAAAAAGCCAGCTGGATTTCGGATAAGGGACAGGACAGGCAGGACAACCCACAGAGATTCTCTCGTACCCCAAGGGGATTCTGCAAGGCCCAGCAACCCCACAAAGCTGCAGGTAGGCCAGAGGAAAACATGCAAAATCACACACACAGCATTAAGTTTCTGTGTGACTCTTAAAGGGTTTCAGCTATAATGCCTTATGTGGCAAATGACAGTCATCTGCTTGTCTCATGTTTTTAAATGCTGAAACTGCGTTTCCTACTTTCCTGGCTCTATCCTTCAGACCAAGTCAGAATGCCAGGTCAGTGCATTTCTAAGCAAATTAAAATTACATAACTGGTTTTAGGACATTTTTAAAATTAAGTGTTTCAACTAGGCAGCGAAGGTGTAATTAAAAAGCATTTCATGATGTTTGCAATTTTCTTTTGGCTGTATTAGTAAAAGCAGGCATGAAATGGGTCTTGGCATACTTTTTAACAGAGGCTGTCAGACTAAGTTGGCCATGTAAATCTAACTCAAAAAAAAAACCAAATTGCTGATTTCTCTGGCACATTTGCATTGGAACATGAATAACCTCCATTCTCTGTTCCCACCCATACGCTTCCTTCTACCCACAGAATGTTTTATTTTAGTGGCAAGTTAAAATTAAATGTCTGTTGCTGCATCAGTCAGTAGGAAATACTTGGCCTGGGCGACTGTCAGAAGGAAGGGTTAAATAATGTGGATATTTTATGTCTGACATTAATATTGGTCTCTTCGGGATGGATCAGGGTCACACAGAGCGCTTGCTTCAGACACTGCTGGTAGAAGGGACACGCAGCATGCTGCCGACTTATGTAAAACCACTTGGTGGCTCCAGTGAAGGCACTGTGAATGCACCCACGGCCTCATGTCTGTCACTTTGGTTTATCCATTACACTAGAGCTTAAAGAGAGTTATTCCAAAAGGGCTCTCCAGCTGATAAAAGTGCTTTGGTCTTGCAGCTTCCAGCTTTTGCAGCACAACTCGGTAAGCTGTCCTGGGTTCAGCAGTAGCAGTCATTTTTCTCCACCTTAGTAGCTGGTGCAGCACTGTGTTTTCGACTTTCGGCCTGGGAACAGAGCTGATAACACCGATGTTTACAGTTACAGCTTAGAATGTTTGGTTTGACCAAGGACTTTCTGAGCCTCATGCTCTGCCAGGGAGGAGGGGAAGCCGGGAGGAAGCAGAGACAGAACACCTGACCCAAACTGACCAAAGAGGTATTCCATACCATAGCACGTCATGCCCAGGATGGAAAAACTGGGGGCAGGAACCCAGGAGAGTTCAGTTCATGGCTCGATTGTCGGGTGGTGAGCAGTTGTATCCTCTTCCCTTGTATTTCCCTGGTCATTATTGTCATTGGTGGTAGCAGCAGTGGTTTGTGTTATACCTTAGTTACTGGACTGTTCTTATCTCAACCCGTGGGAGTTACATTCTTTCGATTCTTCTCCTCATTCCCCTCCTCCTCGGGGTTGGGGGGGGGGAGAAGGAGGGGGGAGTGAGTGAGCAAACTGCGTGATGATTTACGGCTTAAACCACGACATAAGCACAGAACATTCCATCTGAAAAAAAGTTCAAAAATTAAGGCCACAAAACTTAATAGGTATGTTATCAGGAGTAAAAAAAAACAAAACAAAAACAACAACAACAACAAAGTTTACAAAATGTAAATAATACAGTATGTAATTACTAAGCTCTCTAAATATTCTCTCCACATTCTAGATTAAACCGATAGAATCCATCAATACCTTAATTCAATACTTGTTTGTGCATTAAGGGATTTGATTTATGACCAAGTAAACATTTAAGTATTAATATCATGTCAAAAGTGTCATACATACTTGTAATTATTCTCTACAAAAAGTGCAGAGCATGAAGAAATTACAGGGACTATGAGGTTATTATACAGTGGTCCTGAATCACTATAGTTCTGGAGCAGAGATGGAACAACTCAGCAGCTCTGTGATTGCTGAACTGTAGAAAGAGTAATAAATTTGTCCTCTGTTACCTTCACAGCTGTTATGGCACTCAGATGTTATCATTCCTGCTACAATTTTCATACGGTTTAGGAATAACATCTCAGAAATGTATTATTGGTGTAGGACCTGCACCACAAATCTCTGCAGTGTTTATAGTGCAGACAAATTCTGCTCTCCTTCCTGTTTTCCAGAGTTGGTGGGCTCACTCAGCTGAGCATGCTATCTCCTGCTGAATGCTGAGCTAGCTGCAGATGAGCAGTTGTGTAACAAGCTCATCTTTCATAGAAGATTATGGAAGCCTCATTGCTCGAGTGGCTTAAAGCTAAATGAGCAATTTTGGAAATACCACAACAAAAAATATTAGGTCAATTTTTCTTGATGACAAATTAAACAAAGTGATAAATAATATTTCCCAATATAAGATCAGTAATTGCTTTAGTATCAACTCAGAAGATTTTTCTTTTTCCTCTGATCAAACTAAAGCACAGCCAGTATTATTTTTAACAATAACCAGTTTAACATTAGCTATTGAATAAGGCGTCTTCCAAGGCAGATAAATCCAACTTCCTGGTCAGCAGCAGAATGGAGGGACATCTCCTGAGGTTTTTTATTTTACTTATATTAACAAATTTCCTCTCATAAGTAGACTTCACTTAACACCAGTTCTGTAGAGAAAATAAATGCAAACTCTATTGTCCCTGGATGATTTTTTAATTTATTTTTCCCCCTGATCATAGGTGCAGAGACTTTGATCCTGTGTATTTGCCAAGGAAGCTCTGAGATTCCTGGAAAACTTCAGTGCAGATGCCCAACAAAATGCTGCTCTCTAAAGGTAAATTCACACACACTGACAAGCTGCAAGATAAACAGCAGTGGGATATATTCTACTGTACTTGGGAAGCAAATATATTGAAGGAAAAATGGGTGGAAGAAAGCACCTCTTAAAGGGACTCTTCCTTGCATCCTGCTTTGTTCACGAGAGGAATGCGCGTAACTCTCTCTCAGTCCATAAGATTCAGGGATCTGTTTATTAAACTTACAGTGTGAAAGCCAATCTAGATAAAGTGCTCAAGATGAATTCCTATAGTTATCTCAATTTTTGTTCTACAAAATTTGCTTGCTTATTTAAAGAAGGTTTTGAAGAGAAATCTGACATGTAGACTATGAAAAACTGGAATGTGAACCACTCGAGCACTGAGGTCAACATTCCTTTGAAAATGTGTATAATAACCGATTTAACTTGAAAATTCATGAGTTCAGAGTGTTACTCTCAAGAGACTATGCTGTTTTCAAGGTA
Organism: Amazona ochrocephala; assembly: GCA_039720435.1. Lineage (NCBI taxonomy): Eukaryota > Metazoa > Chordata > Aves > Psittaciformes > Psittacidae > Amazona > Amazona ochrocephala. The sequence continues at coordinate 75,064,391 of CM077879.1, forward strand.
ATAGTCTGTCGTATGGAACTTTGTTACAAGCAATAGTTTATAAAAGCTAAAGCCAGCAACAACAAGGTGACAAAATAGCTTGTTAATATTTTCAAAACATTGATAAGACAGAAACATTCCAGGCTTCAGATAACTTAATGGACTGGCACTACTACAGGCTGAAAGACTTCTGTTCAAAAACCCAACACCATATTTTGAGTTATAGTTTGCAGTGGCTTAAGATAGTAACTCTCTCTTGGTGATCCCAAGACTAGAATGACAGAAGAGGAAAATCTTCCCTGTCATGACTGTCACCTGCCTAAATACCCTGTATCTGAGTTTCCATATTCTCCCTTGGTTTCCCCTGCTGTTGTTTTGGTGTGGGTTTTCTGAGGGCTGTCTTTTCTCTTCCTGCTCATTTTGCTTCATCCTAAATATTCTTCTGGTTTCGGCACGGCTACCCTCCTTGGTAAGCTGGTGCTGGCTCTTCACCCCTCATCCCTCTTCAGTGCAGTAGTAACAACAGGACTGTGTTTCCAGATCATCTGGAAAGCATGTGTTTCTTCACAAACAGGTTTAGCCAGTACTGCCTCATAGACTGCCAAGTTAGGATGGGAGCAAGGGGGAGAAAATCAACTCTCTTTAAGTCTATGGGGAAGGGGTGCAAAAGGGTTGCCGTGGTTAAGTCTTACTTGAAACTTTACATTGCAAAAATATCGTGGATTTTTTTTTCCTTCGCGTTTGGTTTTATAAATATACTTTTATATAAAACAATGTTAGTAGTGACAGACTCTACATGAGCATAAGCCAGTAGTAATTCGTGAATCCCTGAACCACGTTTCTCTGTTCACCCCTGCCAGACAAGGACCATCCCACTGAACACCCTCCACCACACACCACGGGGCAGACGACCACTCCACCGCCTCCCTCCGCTATGGGGGCACGGTTTCGCTGCCTCCTCTCACGCCTGCAGCCCTCCGAGTCGGGCAACACAAGCCGCCGCGGCCTCGCCAGTCGGGCAAGCGGCCGCCGCCGGCACGAAGGACACACCCCCGCGCAAGCCGTTGGGAAGCGAAGCGAGGGTAAACGGCAGCCCCCCCCCACACGAGGCCGCTGTTCTGCCCAGCATCCTTGGCGCCTCCTGGGAAGGGGAGGCGGAGCTCCCTAGTTACCGCCCGTCGGCCATGGCAGCCGCCGCCGCGTCCCGTCGCGGCCTGGCTGCCCTGGTGCTGGGCCGCTGCCCGCCGCTGCTGCCCTGCCTGCTCCCGTCTCCCGCCCGCAGACTCCCCAGCGGCGCTGCCGTTCTTGGGCTGGGACTGGGCGCGCCGCGGGCTTCCGCTGCACTCCGTGCTGCCGTCCGCAGTTACAGTCAGGTACAGCCCGCGAGGATCGGGACTAAAATGGCGGCGGCCGGGGGGAGCCCGCCGGGCCGCAGCGCGGGGTGAAGCGGGGGGGGCCGCTGCCGTCTTTGCAGTCCGGGTGGCGCCGTCGGACCGGGGACAGCTCCCGCTGCCCTGGCATGCCCGCGGCCCAGTAGTGAGGCCGTGGACAGGAGCGAGAGCGCTGGCGCACTGATTCCCCTTAAACGGGAGGCGGCGGCTGCGTGCGCCATGTGCGCCGCCGGCTAGTCTTTTCGCCTCCCTGCCTCTTCCCTCGCACCTCGCTACCCCATTACCGTACACCAGCTAAACAGGGGCACGGAGCCGAGTACCGCTGCTGACAGCTGCCCGCTCCTCCTCCTTAGTTTGGGGTTTGTTTCTTTTTGGTGATAGGTTACAGATGCACCGTCCCACCAAGGTCACCTCTCCGAGGAAGAACAGGATTCACCCAAGGCAGAAAACGACAATGTCTTTCTCATCAGGGCACAAGGATTCCCATTCTCATGTACCGAGGAAGACGTGCTCACCTTTTTTGATAGTATGTACCTTAATTCTCCTTGTAACTGCTCACTGTAGTGCACTCAGTAGTTAATGATTAGTTAACCGAAAGAAAATTTGAAGATTATTAGCCAGAGAAAGAGGAGTTTTTATTATTGCTGCCAAATTATTCATGATTTACACATATGAAACAATCAACTTCAGAACTCATCCTTATGGCATTTTATATTTAACTGGCAAGTCTTTCCCTTCTCAATTGATGTCTCCACAGTAAAGGCAATTGAATTTGAAGTGGTTCCTTTAAAGGCCATTGTAGTTGGCTCCCCCCCAACTTTCCTCTTGTAAACAAGCTGGAGTGGGTTTTCCGTACTAGTTTAAATTTCAGTGTTGCTTTTCAGTCCTAATTAATAGGCTTGTGCATACCCTTGTAGGGCTGATCCGTCCATACTATTTTATGATGCATCCTTCCAGAGGCCAGATGCGAGTTTTTCCAATGGTTTCGTAACCTGCCTAACTAAATCAGGTCCATTTAAGGTCCTGGGGACAGGAACATAGAGTAGGCAGAGCATAGCTATAGAGACTGAAAACGATTTGTTCTTGATTTCATATAAATCAAACAATTTGGTTTACCAGCAATATGAGACTATATCTTACCCAGTTATACAACTGTGGAAGCTAATGGATATCACTTTCTTATCTGTGATAAGCATGACACATTGGAGTTAAGATTAGGAGTGTCTTATACTTTATTTCAGTACAGTGTTTTGCACTGCTGAGGGGGGATAGCTTTATGCAGAATGTTCAGTTTTCTTCTGTGATCAAAAGACTCTGTTTGATGCAATTGCATATGTTCCTGTATCATGTGTTCCTTGATTTCTAGGCTGTAAAATTCGAAATGGTGAGAACGGCATACACTTCCTCTTAAACAGGGATGGGAGACGCAGAGGGGATGCCCTGATAGAGCTGGAGTCAAAAGCAGACGTCCAGAGAGCCTTGCAAAAGCACATGAGGTACATGGGCCCGCGCTATGTGAAAGGTGGGTTTGCAATAGCACAAGTTACGTTGTAAACTCATGATAAAGTGACTAAGAACTGCGTGAATAATAAAGTGGGCTGGTGTGAGTGTGGAGAGATGCAGGATGTGGAACAGAGCAGCAAATTAGCCAACAGGGCACCATTTATACCTAAATTCTTGGGCTGGATGGGAAAAATGAAGTGGCACCCTTGCAGGACCATGGAATATGGGGTGGGGGAAGAAACAGGAAGTTTCGCAGAATGCCACCTGAGTACTGTGAGGGAAAACATGTTTTGTGCCTGTGTTCCTTGTAGTTTTTGAAGTACACGATAGTGATGTAGAAAGCTTACTACAGAATCTGCGGGATGAGTCACAAGCCATTAACGATGGAGTTGTACTACTCAGAGGCCTTCCCTTCAGCTCTACTGAGGATGATATCACATATTTTTTCTCAGGTAATGCAGCCTACTCTGTGATATTTGGTTATGAGGTGTTTACGTTTCCAAGTTGATGCTGTTGTTCCTCTAAGTGAGAAAAGCAAAAGCACACACAAGCTTGAACAGCTTAAACACTATGAGGAGTTGCTGTCCTCCTGCAGCTAGAAGTAACTAAAGCTTTCTGAACAGCTTGTGACTAACCTAAGATCAGTACTTGCAGCACTCTTCTGGATCCAGGGGAAGGGAAGAGAGGAGCCTAGATCCTGTTGTCTGCAATTGTATTCATGCCAGTAGATAATTCAGCAACATTAAGAGCAGCAAAAAATGCCTTGGATATGAGGAAGAAATTCTTTACTGTAAGGGTGGTGAGGCACTGGAATGGGTTGCCCAGGGAAGTTGTGAGTGCTCCATCACTGGTGGTGTTCAGGGCCGGGTTGGACAGAGCCTCGGGTGACATGGTTTAGTGTGAGGTGTCCCTGCCCATGGCAGGGGGGTTGGAACTCGATGATCTTGAGGTCCTTTCCAACCCTAACTATTCTATGATTCTATGATTACAGTACAAGTGAATAAAACATGGAGTATTCACAGCTGTATAATTGTGACAGTTAGGTCACATATACCATGTTAGCAGCAATGTTTTGAGTTTTTTAGTATTACTGGCTTGATGGTGATTGTGGAAGTTGACTGCACCAGTTCTCAATTGAGCAAGTATTGCACAGCATGTGTGCGCATGGTCATGCACCACACTTGGTGTTTGAGCAATCCAGGTGGTTGCTGCCTGCGTTCATCTAGCAAGTATCCTTTCTAGATTTTGCGAAATAGCTGGGCATTTCTCTAGGTAAATGTCTAAGTTGTAGATGAAACCAAAACCAGTTTTTCCCCCACCACTTCCTACTCCATGTAGGCATGCACACAGAGTCATGTAGCACTAAGGTTCGTAGTAATCATGGTCATACCAAAAGCAGAGGCAACTGATAGAAATTTTTTCAGATGATAACAAGTAGTTCAATATGTTTGGAGGCATATAATAGCGGAGTGATCACAGTGACTAGGGCAGCATTGTGAAGCAGGTATTTCCATTTCTTCAGGATCTTGGAGAGACCCTTTGAGGGAAGAACAAGCTGTAGTGAGGTACACAAAAGCATTCCTGAAGAAAATAAGTGTAATAGCCTAGCCCAGTATGTGCTCTGTATCATGTCAGATACAGTTACCTACTGGATTACAGGCTTCCCAAGATGTTTTACACAAGCACAGAAGTTGAAGTTCAGTGAATTTGAGCTGAGGTTTGAAGACATGGGAAAAAATTACCATAATAAGAAGCTATTCCAGGAACTTTGGTGCTCTGGAGGTCTTTGTTGCCTAGAAGTTAGATTCACTTGATGTTTTCATTGTTATTTGAAGCCTCAAGTCAGTTTGTTATTGGCAGTTAAGCTTATGTGAAAACTAACAAACCAGACAAATAAATTTGAATAACTAGAAGTTTAAAAAAGCTGTGTAGGCCAGCATGAGCACTCATTTCACAGCTATGTTACCACCTTGTTAGCTTCTCAAAAACCTTGTAGAAGAGTAAGGAAAAAAGGTGCCTCCCTGAGCACAAGTGCCTGACAATGTAAATGCCTTTTTCTCCCCATCCTTCTATAGGTTTGAAAATAACTGACATAGTTTTTGTTTACCGGGGAGAAAGAAGAACGGGAGAAGCTTTTGTGCAGTTTGCAGCTCCTGATATGGCAGCTAAAGCCCTGCTACGACACAGGGAATATATGGGAAATAGGTAGGTACCTCACTGGGGTTTGAGAGCACAAGAACATGGTATGAAGCATGCTGTGTGGCTTACAGCTTGCTTATTACCAGGTGCAACAGGTAATCTTCAGCTACCCCATAAGGTAGCTTCTGCCTTTATTACTCTTAAAACTAGAACTCAACTTCAGGTTCACATTTCAGTAGAAATCTTAACTAAATCTTTGTCATAGTTGTGTCAGACTGTTATTTTATGCCTTATTTAAAAGTAAATGTTTTAGGATGCTCCGAAATACTCAGGTATTCAAAATACTCAATATATACCCTCATATAACCCAAGTGTTACCTCTTTTGGCAATGTATTCTTTAGAACTGTGAGAAAACTGAAGAGCCTTTTGCAGGCCTCTGTGTGCTGCAGATCTCCCTATAGCGCTTGCAGCCTGGGGGAATTTGGGGCCTCTGAGAAGTCATTAGTTCTTTACAAGTATTCCTCAAGGCAGCCTCATCCCAACAACAGTGGTTTGACAGCATTCAGAGCTATGAACACTAACCCACCTGCCCAGTCACAAGTGCACGGGGATCCTGCTCCTACACATGCTTGCTCTTGCCAGATTTCCACCTTTCTGCACTTTTGGCAACCATTGCCTCCAGTACCAGGCACAGTCAGTGTCTCCACTTGGAAAGTATGTTGTATGAAGCACAGTTTACCACCTGTCTCTAGCTTGAATCCATTCCCTGCCCTAACTGCTGGCTAACACCATACAGTTGTTGGCCTCTATGGTGAACACATCCACCTAGGCTGTTCTTCCTCAAGAATCCATATTTAATCATTTTCTTCCAGAGTGCTGAGCCGTGTGCCAGACACCCCCCAAGATCCCCTTTTTTTCTCAGGGAGAAGTGTGTATCACTTTTCCCCAGAACCACAATCATTTAGGTTGGAGAAGACTTTTAAGAACATTGATTCTAGCTGTTAACCTAAACACTGCCAAGTCTACCACTAACTCATGCCCCTGAGCACCACATGTATACTTCTTTTAAATGCCTCCACAGCTACACTAAGGAAAAAAACAAAACCCCAACAAGATTGCTTTTACCCTGCTGAATCTTCCTTAAGCTACTAAGTTCTGTTTCTTAACATAATAAAGCCCTCTCTCAACTTTCCCACTTCCACACAACACTTATTTCCTTTCTTTTATTTCCCTACTTCCTGTTCCGAGGCTGCACTTCTTTGTGTTTGTGCCTCCCCTCCATATTAAAGGAGAAGAGCTGCTCTGTAGGTGTGCCCAGTAATTGAATTAACTACTGTACTTCCCTGCTCTCCACTAGAAATTAATGAATTCTCAATCTGCCATTTTTTTTTGTCAAGCTCAAACAAGAGCTGATGTGACTCACCCACCCAAGCTTATACATCTCTGGTGCTAGGGGATCAACCAAGAAATTGAGTGGTTGCCAAAACTGCTGTCACCTTGAACTTACTTAACTTGTTCTTTCGGAGCTAACAATTTTATCCAGAAATGGCCTTCAGCTGCATGCAGTGCTGAGCTGGGGCCTCTGTCAGCCTGCGCTTGGGGTTACTTTCCTTACTCAAGGCAGGGAGGAAAGCCTTCTCACCTGGATGTCCATATTCTCCTTTTCATCATGTTCTTCTTTCAGTGGTGTGGAAATCACTTCAGACTAGCAGTTAGTTTTTTGTGCAGCCCAGCTGGTACTGTCACCAGCTCTGAAAGATGAGCACAGGCAGCTCCAAGTTCAGGGGTTCTGGGACAGGCAGCTGGAAACATAAGGAACTGTAATTTTATACTTTGTCTAAACCTATGAATAAGGTTTGGTTGGTGGTTTTTTGTATCTGTTTTCTTTTCTGTGGTGTAAGTGGGTCCCTTAATGTTGCATTACACATTGGTATATTATACCCGTGACTTTCACGTACATTACATTTTATTCCATCAATTTCAGAGCGGTCTGTAAAATCTTAAGAGTTCCACTGAAGTATTTAATATAACCCTGTGCATCTTCTGTGCCTGCCTGGTGCCTGGTTTGGAGTTAGGTGGGGTTTTGGTTAGGGGTTTGTAGACATTGGAAAGTGCAGTTTGCAGATGTGCAGCGAGGGGAAAATAGGCTCACATAAAAGAATGCATACTACTGAAAGAAATAGAAAACATCTTTCAGAGGAAGTAAGCCTGTGGCTGTCACTGCAAGTTGAAAAGGGCTTTCATAAACACAAAGTCATCAAACCTATTACTTGCCATATTACGGCTCTCACACCCCATACGTGAGCCAAGTTGGGATGGGATAACATCTTGAAGGTGCTTTCTCAAAAACGTGGGTTCTCTGTGGAGGTGCAAGATGTGCCATGTAATCTTTTCCTTTGCATTCCAGATACATAGAAGTGTATGTCAGCAGGAAGCATCAAATGCAAAAGCATTTGCCTTATGACAGGCAGCCAGTGACCTACCACAGAGTGAGAAGAGAATATGAATACATTTCTGAAGAAAGGGAATCGAGTGACATGGGGGGCTCTGATGCTGAAAGAGAAAATAGTGAGTCCCTCCGTGTCGTGTGTTCTCTGAGGCCCATTTCTTTTACCCTGATTGTCTGCTGTGAGCATGACCCCATGTTTACAGCTTTCACATGAGATTGGTGAACATTGCCAGCATTTATGATGGTTTTTTTTCCTCCATTCCACAGAACTGTGCAGGGAAGGAATGGAAAGCTCCGGGCATGTTGTACAATCTGGGAATGTCTCATCACCACTGCATTTTGTTCATATGAAGGGTTTCCCTACCCAAGCTAGTGCCCAAGACATTATAAATGTGAGTAACAGTAAAGCTATGAATGACATTTGGTAGTCATTACCAATGGAAACTCTTGATTAATTGTTACAGATGGCCATGCCCCTGGCAGGGGGTTGGAACTAAATGAGCTTTAAGGTCCCTTCCAGCCCAACCTATCCCATGATTCCTATGATCCTATAAGTGGTATAAAATGTTTAATTTATCCGTGGTGTTCTTAGTCCTCAGTGCTGCATAACTTCAGGCTGAATGTGTTTGAGAACTGGAGTTCACTGTGGGTTACAGGCTCCAGGGTAGCCGTCTCTGTAAATACCAATGGATTAAAGCTTGTGGGGCTGTCCTAATGTCTGTCACTTTGGCTTGAATAGCCATTTATAATCTTATCTATGTTTCAGAGTAGCTGATTGTACAAAAATGAATTTCAGAATTATTCTCAATTGTATAGATTTTAATAGCAGTGTCTCAGAGTGAATGTACCTGCACTTAATGACATTGTGTCTACAGAACATGTGTGCTGCGTGAGGAGTTTTGTTTCTGTCAAGCATTACTCCTCCAGGAGCTCACAGAGTGTGGGACAGGTGACTTGGGTGTGCCTCAGCTTCACATCGATGGAGAAGGGGGGAGCCTTCTGCTACCCAAGAGCTCAGACTGCCCCACAGCCAGACAGGCTTTATAAGTAGAAACAGCATTTTTTTTTGTAATGGGGCATGTTCTTGTTCTCTTTCTTCCTTACAAAACTCTTTCTCCTTTTCAGTTTTTTGCTCCGCTGAAGCCCACAAGGATCCTGATAGAATACAACTCCCATGGAGATACCACAGGAGAAGCGGACGTGCATTTCGAGAGCCATGAGGACGCAGTGGCTGCGATGGCCAAGGAGGGGTCCCAGCTGCGTAAGTGAAGACGAGGGGATCTTACAGACCCTTGGGTAATTTGGCACTTGGGCACAACTTGTCAGGCTACTGTTAACTGCCCTTGTAAAGGGATCATCTTAAATGGAGATTTCCAAATTGTCCTTTAATCAGACATTGGATTTGTGCAAAAATGAAAAAAAGAGAAACTGGACAAACTGTAACTCATCAGGTCACTGAACCCAAACCCAGCCTGCCTCTCTCTTTGTTCTCCAGAGTGCAGTGCCATTGAATTATTCCTGAATAAACATCCAACGGCAAAAGAAAACTGCTAGTGACAGTGGCACAGTCTCAGATTGGTAAGCGCATCCTTTCCTCTCGGTCCTGTCTGTTTTATTCTTACCAATATGTGCCTCATGTTCACTGTTTCTGATACTTTTGTTGAAGGGATTTCAACCAGCTTAAAGGCTAAAATTTAGTGAGTGAAGGGGCTTATCACATCTAATCTGAGGTCAGGTATTGAGCCTAAACCCTCCACCGAGTGAGTCTGGTTCCGCAGTATAGCAGTCTTGAGGTGACAGGGCAGCAGCTCCTTCTGGGAGCTGGCAGAGCTGGCAGCGGTTGCTGGGGTGCCCAGGCATGGTTTGGCTACACAGCAGCTTCCCCTCGCAGCTGAGGCCTGCTGCAGGGGGTGTGGGGAACCTTTGTTTCCCTCCTCCCTTTAAAAGTCTGCTAGCGTGATTGATGTAAAGTTCTGATGGGGTTGTATTCCCTGATGTGGAAGAGGAAGTGTGGCTAAACCTTTTCCATGGATTTAACAATAATTGGGCTTTAAGCTGGGGGATGTTGCTTACAGTTACAGTGGAATCTGACACAGGAACATTCTTCAGGTTATTTCTTAATGTTTTAATCCACCCACTTGTACAAGCACCCTTGCTTGTGGTAGCCAGCCTGTTTTCAATGCAAAGGGCTTGTAGTACTTTTCACGATGTTAACCACGGGCTGATGGGGGTAGTGTCCTGTAGCAGGACAGTTCCTGCTTTCTTTGTTGCACAGGAACAGCATCTCTTGCCATTTACAAAAGAAAGCTTGCAAGTTGTGTTGGGTGCATGAGGGATGTGGCCCTTTCATGGAGGAGGTCACAGTGTGGCCTGGCAGTTCTTGCTGCCAGAACATGGTCAGGTCACGCTCCTTCCTCAAAACTCTCCAGCCCTCCCTGTGGCAGAAGGGTTTCCCAGCTCCCCTACTGTGAGACTGAGTGTGTGTTCCAGGAAAGAAGTTTTACTGTATCCTTAAGGAAGGCCTTGGCTGACTTGTAATGCTTCCTTCAATTCCCTTGGGAAAGGTGGGGTGCTGGTTGCTGCTCTCCACTGCAGCAGGGAGGCCTGGCACCCCCCAGTGCCCCACCACCCCTGCAACTCTGGATTGCTGTTATGCCAGGGAGCAGCTCTTGTGGGGGATTCAAGGCACTTGCCTGGCTGTGCCCTCCATCCCAGCCAGCCACACTGGCACCAGCACAGCCAGAACTGCTTCTGACCCTAAGCTGGGATCCAGCACCAGTGGAATTTAAGACTTCCAACCCCATGTGTTTGTGTACTGCCACCCCCACGGGAACATCTCCCTGTTAGAGCTGTTTGTGCAGTGCCGAAGTCTACTATTCTATTATTGGAGGCAGTAATTCAGAATAAAATGCAGTGGGGCATTTGAAAAAAGGAGAGGAATAAGCCACAGCAAGGCAGTGATTCTTCTTCTTCTCTTTTTAGGCCAAGCAAACATTCCGGGGATACAAGCATAAAGATGGAGGACGAGTGTCACTGCGCACTAACAACGATAAACTGTATAAAATCTAGGTTAGTGTGGTGTAAAAGCATGTAATAAATTGTATTGCCATACTGTGGACAGACTGTGTTGAAAAGCAGAAGCAGCTGCACTGGAGGGATGGCAGACATTGCAGGATGGAGCCCTTCTAAGTCTTCAGCTTTATAATGGTATACAAAGGATTAATAAACCACCAGTATCCAGAGTTAACAAACCAGTGTGATTTCAGATCCTCACACACAGGTCAGTGGGTGTAGGGCAGGACAGCCAACACCTCACCCCTCCTATGTGTAATCAAGGTAGAAGGGTATTGAAAGAGCACTTGGGACACGGGATATATAGATAGTCAAGTTTTTATTATTGTGCGGAACAAAATGAACATCAGAAAAGCTGCCCTCTGCTTCCCCAAGCCTGACGGCCAGTGTCAGCCTACACTCCAGCATTAAAAGCTGTACCTGAGCAAACACACCCTGAACATCTGCAGCATCCAGTATGTCCCAGCAGACCTTCACTGAGGCTGAAATACAAGGGAAGAGGTAAGTGCTGACAACCGAGCACCTTCTCGCTCTAAACTTCCAAAATGCCTGTTTCCATGCTAGCTGGGCTCTGAAGGGTTTCAGCCACTTCCCTGCTTGTGTGTTGGGATTTTGTGTGACTACAGGGGACCTGCTCACAAGCTGTCCTCTTTTTTACACCAACAATAGTCACAGCCTTCACCTTGAGCAAGCAGAGTGGCAGCTGGAACAGTCAAAACCTGGGCACAGGGCACACACCCTTGGGAGCTGCAGCGTGCTGGTCATACCAGCATTAAAAGTGATTGACAGGGAGGGCCCAGGTTCTAGTTTAACCCTCTCACATGGAAATTGCATGGGTCTCATTTTCTCCATGGGGGTTAGTCACACTGGGTTTGGGTACAGGAATTTGACATCTTTTCAACGTGTACAGCACATACGCAAAACTGTAACAGTGCACTCAGTGTCTTCGCCATCCATCTCTGGTGTCTCACCCTCCTGAAGGAGGGTGCCCACATTCAAATTCTAGGCTTTTTGTATTTCAACACTGTTTACAACTACTAATCTACTCTAAGGGACAGCAGCAAGGAACTGCCACAAGGGGGGAAAAAGAGCAGAAAAACTACAGGAAGTTTCCCCCCTGTGAAGGGCAATAAGAGGAGTTGGAGAACTTGTGTGGCTCAACACACCAAGGCCTAGAGGGATCTAGAAGAGTAATTCATGGTCCAAACTAGCACCAGCCACAAAATCACAGCTCTGACACACTTTTTAATGCAGTCCCAGCCAGGCTACAGAACAGAATTCTCTGAGGAATTAAACCACTACCCCCTAATAATATTTGTACAAACCCAAATGCGTTTGTTGTTACATAAATACATCAGTTTTCTATGGACTACAAAACATTCTGTGGTCTTCAAGACTGATGTAGGCTTCCAATACAAACCCAACACAACTATGACCTGCTGTGTGTTTGTGAGGAACCCACCACCACTTTTTGGAGTAATGTGAAATTCCATGAGATGACAGCAACAAAGAATGATGTAGCATAAACTGCAAAACCTCTTTAAACTGTTTCAAACTACCACTTCTAGTAGGTGCAAAGCATTCCGATTTCATCTTGCCTTCATTCTGATCTAACAAAGTGTAACACCAGGTTTCCCATGGTGACTCTTTCATGTGTGCAAGGGGGCAAGGTGAAGTGGCCCTAAACCACTTTCTGTGTCTTAAATACTTGGGACTCAAATTCCTCCATTACCACACTGAGGTGGGAGATACAGTTACACCCTTGTGTAGTCACAAAGTCACAGTGAGGGTCTCTGAGAGGGAGGTCAGAGATGTCAGAAGGCACTTACATGCCAGATCAGTGCAGGTCATCAGTTCTCATACTGTGCATCCATCAAAACCACCAACACCCCCACCCCTTCCAATACAGAAGGGGAATTTTCACAGCTTTGATTGATTTTGGTACAGATCTGCATACCAAGCCCACAGCCAGAGGGCTGAGCCAAAGAAATGAAGCTAGGAAGGGATTACTGGCATCTCACCCACCTTCTGACGCCTGGCACTGATGTAGCAGGTAGAGCCAGATTGTCAAAGGCAACCAGGAAAGGGGAAATGGGATTTCAAGTGCAACCAGACATGAGGATTAAAAAGCTCCTGTTCTGCTTTCAGTGAGCCTGCTTCACAGCAGCATGCTTTCACACCACACACTTCAGGATGAGAACATTCTCAGCTTGCACACACACAGCTCTTTTTTTGAGGAGGCTCTGTTCTCACTGTGTCCTGAGGCTGCTCAGGCACATCCTGGGCTGCTTCACATGACATTCCCAAAGCAGTTCTCCAGCACAAGCTCAGGCCTCAGAGCAGGCAGATCTTTGTACAGGGAAGGCTCAGACCGTTTTTCGTCGCAAGAGACTGAACACCATGAAGCTGCTTCCCCTCTGACATCCAAAGAACACAGGCAAGCGTCTTCTCTTCACATTCCCCCTGAACAACCCCAGAAACCATCATCAGCTACAACCATTTCTTGTCTCTCTGCAGCCCATCCCCTACAAGGGACTGGTTGAGTACTGCTGGATGAGCTGCTTGTGGCAGGGATTGCAGACACGCTCGGGGTTGATACTAGATGGGAGGGGCAGCTCATTCACTGAGCAGGCTTCACAGAAGATGCCACCACAGTTCTTGCAGATGTTCTGGAAGGCAGGAAGAGAACAGAAGAATTGGAGATGCTCAAGACATGAGCAACAAAAAAACTTCCATTTCCTCTCATGAATATTCAGTCAACTCAGATCTTCTGCTGGGTTGGAGAAATGCTTCACAGCTCCACCATGGAGTGGAGCACTCCCACTAAACACCTTTTTTTGGTAACTCTTGTAATCCCTCTAGATCCACACTAAAGCAGTGAGGAAAGCAAGAGGGGCACAGCCACAGAAAAAGAGAATAAAAATAAGAAAAAGGCAAGTGGAGAAATTAGAATTGTTACCACTGCCTATTCTCACCACTGATCCCTGAAGACCCCATTTAACTGAGAAGGGAAGAAGGAAAAACAAACCACTGAACAGCAAGCAGAGTGATGAGCCCTCAACCAAGCACTGTTCAACAAGTTTACATTAAGGGTAAAGTGGAGTTCAGAACAGGGCTCATTTCCTTGTCTCACGTCACCAGCAGGAAATCTGCACTACTGAAATGAAAATCGGACAAAACAGTGTCACCAGATGACAGGGACGATGAGTCCTTGAAGTTACCTTTCTTTTACTCCGGCTGCTTTCCTCCCGGCAGAGCTGGCAGATCTCAGCACTTGCAGGTCCTGAGAGCTGCTCCTAAACCACAAGTAAAACCCATGACATTCTGCTTTACGTGCTACTTTACACAGCACCTGTGTTAAAGCTCTCTGGCTAATCCACATAGTACAACAGGGAGGAAGGTTTCACGTGCTCGTGTATTTAACCCCCTCTATCCACAGCACATCATGCATTGGCAGGATCATCTACAGTCACACCGGCTACACCACAGGGCAGACAGGGAATCACAGCATGGCTGCGGGAACCAAGGAGCACACAGCTCCATTTTCAGGCCAGTATCAGGCTGTTGACCCAGCATCATGGTGGGAAATCAACACCTTTTTCATCCTGAACAAAAGCTGACACATACGGCAGTGCTTTTTCTACTAGGGAAAAATTGCTTCTACAGACTCTACAGCCAAATCCTCAACAAGGCAAAACCCAAAGGGCAAACTTTAGGGTATTTGGGCAGGAAGATGCTGCAGTGACCCAGGAGCTCTGTCAGCACCCTTGTCCCTTCAGTATTTCAGTGCAAGGAAAAGAATCACCAACCTGCTCTTCCTGCATGCTGCTCGGTAACCTGCAAGAGAAGAACATAGAATCATAGAATCATAGAATAGTAAGGGTTGGAAAGGACCTCAAGATCATCGAGTTCCAACCCCCCTGCACCTCCCACTAAACCATGCCATCCAAGGCTATGTCCAACCCCACCTTGAACGCCGCCAGGGATAAAGCATTCACAACCTCCCTGGGCAACCCATTCCAGGGCCCCACCACCCTCACAGTAAAGAATTTCTTCCTCAGATCTAATCTAAACCTCCCCTGTTTAAGTTTAAACCCATTACCCCTTGTCCTCTCACTACAGTCCCTCATGAAGAGTCCCTCCCCAGCATCCCTATAGGCCCCCTTCAGGTATTGGAAGGCTGCTATGAGGTCTCCACGCAGCCTTCTCTTCTCCAGGCTGAACAGCCCCAACTTTCTCAGCCTATCTTCATACGAGAGGTGCTCCAGTCCCCTCACCATCCTCGTGGCCCTCCTCTGCACTTGTTCTAACACTTCCATGTCCTTTTTATGTTGAGAACACCACAACTGCACACAATACTCCAAGTGAGGTCTCACGAAAGCAGAGTAGAGGGGCAGGAGCACCTCCCTCGACCTGCTGGTCACACTCCTTTTGATGCAGCCCAGGATACGGTTGGCCTTCTGGGCTGCAAGCGCACACTGCCGGCTCATGTTCATTTTCTCATCAACCCACATCCCCAAGTCCTTCTCCGCAGGGCTGCTCTGAATCTCCTCCCCGCCCAACCTGTAGCTGTGCCTGGCATTGCTCCGACCCAGGTGGAGGACTTTGCATTTAGCATGGTTCATCATCATCTGGAGCTGGTACTTCACTCATTGCATCATATTAGAAAAACATCTGGACCGTCAAAGAATTCCTCATCCTTGTTTTTACATCCTACCTATACAGAGCTTTGGGTTTGTTTCTTCAAAACCACGCTGCCATGGCTGCTTGAACAAGAGATGAGGCCTTTATAAGCTTTGTCAAACAGCAAAGCAGAGCGGCAGGACGTGACTGGTGCTGTTTAGACATCCAGCACACCTGGCTAAATGGGAAGAGCAGGAGAAAAACTAGTAAAATGCCTTCAGAAAGGGAGCAGTGCCTAGAAAAGCCTATTTGGATGGTATAAATACAGTTTAAACCTAGCTTTAAACTTGTTGCTGCAAAATGTTTGAGCCCCTCCAACTGCTGCAAACAGGCAGTGATAATGGATTTAGATGCAGGTACAGCTACGAATCATGCTACCTGAACTTGATCTTCATACAACCATTTTCTTGAAACACTATTTCAGTTCTCTTTCCCAGCAGTTTCTCTTCTGGTCCAGAAGTCACAGCTTATTAGCCACAAACACCACTGATCCACCAACCCTTCTCCTTTGCTTCACCAACAGAAAGGCTTACAAAAGGCTCATTGAGTAAGAACAATTGATCAAGAGCAGGTTTATAGACACAAATTGAAAGGGAACTGGGAGAGAGACAGAGCTTGTCAGATCCAGAAGGGCTGAGGGCAAGAGACAGAACCTCCTCCTTCCCTTTGAGTGCTACGAAAAAGCAGCAGAGACCTCAACAAAGGGCATGAGGTTGAAAATCTTTTTTAGAAAGGGGAGCTGCACTATTACAAACTTCCCATTAGCACAGAAATCAGCAAAGGGGAAGCAGGACTTTAAAAAGGAGAAGGCAAAAAGGAGATTTCCTTTCTTTCATACTTGTGTGTCAGGACACTGTTCTCTCTTAGCGGCTGTTTCAGTTTAGCATTTTCTTCCTGGATTTTGAGCTTCCCATCCTGCCAAAAGGAAACATTTACCCATCAGTTGAACTGTGTGACGACTCCAGTTTCACCCCTGCCACACTGCAAAGGGAGACTTTACCCGGCTATTTTGCGAATACCGATCTGCCCCTCATTGGCACAGAGGTGTCTTTGGACACTATGAGAAAGCACATACACACCCATCCACCCTACATGCTTTACTTTCTTTTGCTGTGATCAAAAAGCTGACTTCACATTTTAGAGAGGGACTCTTCAACAGGCCAAATGACCTCCTTTTGCTACAAGGTAAAGCAACTTCACAGTCACTATTTTTTGTGTTAACAGCACAGGCTGAAGAGGCAAATGGGCTGAACAGGCTTTTTAAAGACACTTCCACTGCATCAAGCACCGCCTACAAGTTTTGTGGCAACAGAGGCATCCATTCTGCAGTCTCTTTTTTTGCACCTTGGCTCACTGAAGCAGCCCAGGGGAGCCCAGTGAAGGCGACTCTCGTGGACACATGGGAGTTGCTGATAACAGCCTCTGTTATTACTTCACAGTTCTCATAGTTACAAGTTTTGTTCTCCAGAACAACTGTTTTACTGCCAGTCCCCAGCAGAAAAGCCAGGTTTGCTCTGCAGAAAAAGCTGCAGAGCGGATTTTAGCTTTCAAAGGCAAACTTCCTACTAAAAAGGGAGTTTCACTTGGGAACTATGACGTTTGCCCTCGAGATCTCCCTGTGGTAATGCCTTCCTGGGTGATCTTGTCTGTTTGCTGTGGAGCTCTTCTACCGTATCCTTTATGTTCAAATTTGAATCAATTCTATAAGGAAACATCCTCACAACAACTGAAATATCAAGGGTTGTTACTAAAGACTGAGTCGCTTTGAGAGATGTATGCAAAACTGTATGTACACACACTGGAGAATCTATTCATTTCAGCTGCACTTTTCAGAGAGGTACAGAGCAGTATCAGGACATTTCAGTTTATCTACTTGAGCCAATCTGTGACTTTATTGTATACGCAGAGCCTGTGCTGTACATCCAGTTCAAATGAAAATGAAGTACTAGGTTTAGTTCATTTTGGGAGTCTTGTCAATGCTGATGCTGTCTCTATAATGCCAAGCTATGATGAGTTGCTATTCCAGTCCTGTTTCTTAAGTGGATGTATTTTATGTGTAACTAGCGACTTGCTGCTAGCGGATGGTAAACGTAACCACTGACAGTTCTATTGTCTGTTTAAAGCTCCCATGAACCTCTGCCAGATTCTTAAGACACACTTTTGCTGCAGTTTCCTACTTGTGATTGGGTGACATTCAAGATTTGTAAGGAATTAACGGTTGGACTCGATGATCTTAAAGGTCTTTTCCAATCTTAACTATTCTATGAATCTGTGAATCTACGAACACTGCCCTTTGTTTTAAAACCACCAAATTCACTAATGGGCAGCACTAAAAGAACAGTGAAAGTGATTTGTGATGCCCTTGAGAGAATTTTGCCTTCTAAATTTTACTATCAATTTCTTTTGGGAGAATTTCCCTTCTAATACAAAAAATAAAAGCGTGGAAACTTGCTTTTCATCAGATGTAAGGTGTACAGCATCTCTCCTGCTGTATTACACTTGGTTTTATTCACCTAGTGAAGACAAACCACAATCACTGCCAAAACTTTGCCAGGTACCCAGCCTGGAAGAGGAAACCAGTGCTTTTGCAAATTTTTTGGCGAGGCTCAACTCAGGAGCAGCCTATTTAGTGTGTGTAAACAAATGTTCCAAAGCTCCTTTTGTTGTAGTATATTAATGTTGCACACTTATTGCCCAACAAAGCTCAGGAACAGCAAGCGAGCAAAATGGAACTCTACTTCAAACACAAGCCAAGAATTCAAGTTGCCTTACCTGCCTGAGCCAATTCGTTGTGCCTTTTTTGTTTTCTTGGCTGCGTTGGTGACTGTGTGACCATCTGTCCCTTTCCCGCTTCAGTTCTAGTTCCAGGTGGCTCCTAGAATATCGAGGTGGAATTGTGAATAAAGGCTATGGTTTTCTAACACTTGACCCTGAAACACAATGAACTATTTAACCCTCTTTTCACACTAAAGCAACTGAACTCCAACTCAGGAGCTGAAAACTGCCTCTGAATAACAACTTGTCTCACAGTGTGTTAAGCCATAATATGTCACGATGGATAATCTAGATGTTCGTCATGTAATTCCAGTTTTGCAGGAAATAAACCTCCTGACTATGTCTGGAAGTCCTGAAACAATACTTACTTCTTCATGTGTTACAGAACTGTCAATCTGCACCTTTTTCAAAAAGACATTCTTCAGCACGTCAACTACTAAAGGACAGGCTCTGAAACCAAAGCCAACATCTTCAACCATTTCCCAAAGCTGTCCACATGTGATTGATGGATTGCTGCCCCCTGAAAGCTGTGGAGATTCTTCTGACACCTCACCTGAAAGTGGAGCTTGGTCCTCACGGAACAACTGCAGGCTCCTCACCAGAAGTGCTCTGCAGCCCGTGGTCTAGCCTAACCTGTATTAAGGGATGACATATGCTGATTCAAGACTGCCAAGCAGCCTAGGCTTTGGTGTCAGTCCCATGCAGCACGTGCAGTGGTGCATCAAGCTGGAGGGAAGAAAAATGCGGCTGAGTGCAACGCATTCATATCTGGGAGGACAACCCATCAGTGGTCAACAACATCTGAGGTCCTTGACACAGCCTGAAGCAGGCTCAAGAAGCGCATGACTCTAAATCTAGTTGTGGATCATAGAACCACAGTCTGGTTTGGGTTAGAAAGGACCTTAAAGCTCATCCAGTTCCAACCCTCCTGCCATGGGCAGGGACACCTTCCACTAGACCAGGTTGCTCCAAGCCCTGTCCAACCTGGCCTTGAATGCTGCCAGATCACAGAGGAGCCTTCGGTGTGGGCCACCAGAAAGCTCACTGCCTCCATGACTGCAGCCTGCCTGTGTGGAACACCAACAAAGCTCTCTGAGCACATAGACCATAATGGACCAAAGCGCTAGAAACGCTGTTTTCTGAAATCATTCCATGTAAAATGCAGTAGCTGCTGTAGGGAATGACCCCTGCTCTGAAATCAGAGCCTAGAAACTGAGTATCTGCTGGTAAAAGTAGCAGCAAGACTTGTACTACTAAAACGTTCAGAATCCTCTTTGCTATTCACAGAATCACAGAATCACAGAATAGTAAGGGCTGGAAAGGACCTCAAGATCATAGAGTTCCAACCCCCCCGCCATGGGCAGGGACACCTCCCACTAAACCATGCCATCCAAGGCTATGTCCAACCCCACCTTGAACACCGCCAGGGATGAAGCATTCACAACTTCCCTGGGCAACCCATCCCAGGGCCCCACCACCCTCACAGTAAAGAATTTCTTCCTCAGATCCAATATAAACCTCCCCTGTTTAAGTTTAAACCCATTACCCCTTGTCCTCTCACCACAGTCCTAATGAAGAGTCCCTCCCCAGCATCCCTATAGGCCCCCTTCAGGTATTGGAAGACTGCTATGAGGTCTCCACGCAGCCTTCTCTTCTCCAGGCTGAAACAACATTATCCATTATTACCCTTGTTCATCTCCATGCCACTTTGACAGTTACTGAAATAACTCGTTATGACTAGAGCTGCATTAATTCCATAGCCCAACTGAAGTGAGTTAAGCTGGTGGAAACTTAGACCCAGAAATGAACACTTGGCCATGTTGACACTTAAACCAGCTGAGGAAGTTCCTGTTTATAACTTGATTTACAACCACAAAAAGCCCCCTCTCCTCTTAAAGGAATGTAATTCAAGCGAGGCTGCCCACATCCCACTGCAGCACCCTCCAGCAACTCCCTGCTGTAGAAAACCTCAGCTAAATAAAGCAGTACAGCCTCCTGGTAAAGGAGGTTCAATCGCTTTCATACTTTCGTTGCCATTTAGCTTGAGAAAAAGTCCAGCTGATGTAAAAACAGACCAGTTTGCATTTGCAGAGAACATGCATTCCCCTTTTATAAGCAAGAACACTGCTAAACTCACCCACACACCTCCAGGACCTTGCACAAATTTGTGATAAAAGCCATTTGCTGGTTTTCTGGGGAGCCTCTAACTTTTTCAACAAGGAAACAAAAAGCTGTGCCAGGAGGGGAACAGGGGATAAAAATAAAAGCACCCAGCGATGCTTTTCCACAATTCATCCCAGTAACCTTGCAACAAACCAAAGACGCATCATGGCTGCAGAAGGAGAGACACTCTTCTATTTTAAGATAAGAGCATTTGTCTGTTTTCCCAATACTGGTAAACTGATGACACTGCAGGGGAAAAGATGACCCTAAAGCTCATCCAGTTCTAATCCTCTGCCATGGGCAGGGACACCTCCCACTAGAGCAGGTTGCTCCAAGCCCTGTCCAACCTGGCCTTGAACACTGCCAGGGATGGGGCAGCCACAGCTTCTCTGGGCAACCTGTGCCAGCGCCTCAGCACCCTCACAGGGAAGAACTTCTGCCTAAGAGCTCATCTCAATTTCCCCTCTGACAGTTTAAAGCATTTCACCTCCTCACGGTTAACGCCTGCTTGGCATCTAACACACCATGTATCTTTCTCCACCTCAACCCCTTCTCTTTGCCATCACTCTGCCTGCCTTCTACTAAGAGCAGCCCAAAAAAGAGGTTAGAAAAGGGTCTCTTCACCGCTGCCTGGAGAGCTCTTCCACTTCGAGCTGGAGGCTGTTGATTTTGTCTCCAAACTCCTGCTTGAAGAGGCGGTTGTCTTGCTCGGCCAACTGACGGTCCTTCTCTGACTGTCGCAATCTGGATTTGAGCCACATGAACTTGTGATAAAAAACAAAAGCCATGGTGGGGAGGAAGACTGAGTTTAACCAACAAATAAAGCACCCAGTGAAAAGGTAAAGGAAAAAAAAAGAAGAATGGTAAAAACAATGGGAAGCAGGAAAATATTTTAAAGAAAAGTAAAACGTAGGTGAACCAGGCAGAAGCTCTGATTTTCGATAGTTTTTATTCTATTACTACAGTTTACAGCCATTAGATGAAAAACATAAAACATCACTTTTATCCAGATTCAAAGCAAACCTCAAGTACACAGAATTTTTAGTCCAATTTGATTTTAATGTACGTTACATTTCAGCTCTACACATGTAACTGGAACTTGCAACATAGGTTAGCTACTCTATTGAGAATTAGTGCATTTTCCTGGTCTCTTCCTTGGACTGACACAAGGCATTAGTACACCAAAGCATTTCCACTCTGGGCCTGACATCAGGAAAGGCCAGATCCTTAATTCTGCCTTATTTTAGCATTATTGTGACAGCAAACAAACCCAGCACAACCCCTTAATTCTACAGAAGAAATCTGGGCAGGAGCAGGGGAGTTAACTGTTCTAATCAGCTACTTGGATACCTTGATGAAAGCTCCCACCTTTTAATTATTATTTTATTATTCTCCAGGTAGTTAAAATGAGTTTCTAGTAAAAGGTTATTAAAGGTTAACTTTATACTTCCAAGCACACTACTTGGGCATCACAGAGATTTCAAACGGGGTCTCCAAGCCTGCTTGTGTGCAGGAGTCCATTAAGTAAGCCAAGTGATGGTACACACTTATGTACAGCAGGACTGGGCTGAGCCTCACTGTTTTTAAACATACCTAGTGAGGATCAACAGGGATTCTTTCTCCAGTTGTGTTTCAGCTACATCTGCCACCTATTGCCCCAAAGAGCACTATCCCACAGAAAAAAGGGAGAACTGGCATGAAAGAATTTTGACAGGAATCTCACCAGAGCAAAAAACCCTTATTCAATACAGAAACCCCCCAAATATGATCTTGAAAGCAAAAAGTAATCTCAAGGAGCACTTATAACCAAAGGTCTGTGGCAGGCCTGCATGGTGAACTTCTGTGGCCCCAGGGATGAGAATTATCAGTTTCTAATAGTCCCAGCTACAGTCATTTAAAGTTTTACACTGGGGTGTTAAATTGGCAATTATTTTTCCTATCAAGAGATGATTCCCAAGCTTTAGCTGGTTTTCCATTAGCAAATTCCATTTGTATTGAGCAAGAAAATCTCCCCAAGCAAATGAAAGAAGTGTGACAGTAAAATGTAACTCTTCCTTTTCAACCACTAGCTACTCAGACAAGAAATGGTCAAGTACCAAATTACCATTTCCACTCCCCACCACTGCACATTTTGTTCCTTTCTTCTATTTTTATTTTACGTTTTTGTTTCTTTTAAACTCAAAGAATAAGAAGATCAGATTTTGCTTTTAAAACATGTAACTTTCCTTCCTAGGAAAATGAAAGACCTACCAAAACACCTCTCCTCAGCTTCCTTTGGTCAGGAAGAACCCCAATGCACATCTAGCGGGATTCATGGCAGAGGTAGAAGGCAATGCAAAGATAAGGAGGTTTCCACTGAACTTTCCACTCTATCATGTTACTCTAAGACACCTAGCTACTAATTCGGGACACATGAAGTTTAAAGGAATAAGGAGAAGTCCCCACCCTCCCACCAAGTCACTAAGGCAAAATCGTTGCAAGCAGTCTTGTTTACAAGAGGGCTGGTCTTCACGGTGATGAGCTATCGCATCTTGGACTTGGGGCTGAACCCACACAACAGAAGTGAACAGGGAACGGCTCGGGCTACGCACACAACTACTTTCAACAACTTCCAGGGATGCATTTTTTTCATCTACTGCACAAAAAGGGGAACACAGAAAACTATTTGACTTCCCAGAGCTGGCCAATCCGACAGGGGCTTGACCAACGCACCTAGAATCCATAACGGTTGAAGACTTGTGCTGCTGTATACGGTATGCATCACCAGGGTGCACAGAGCCACAGATCTCCCATTCCTTATGCTTTCCTGGTGTGTTCATTGGCCAACTCACTGGTACTTTAACATGGTTTAAAGGGCAAAATTAGGGATTTTTATACCCGACTCTAAATCTCTGAAGAAAAACTCACTGATTTTAAAAATTCAGCAAATTCCAAACCAACTTTAGGTGACAATTAACATTTTAACAGTTGCTTTTAGCAATTTGTAAGTTCTCCCCTCATAAAGGAGTTCTGATGTCAAAGATGTGAGGTGACCAGACATAAAAATGTCTAATGATGCTTCTGGATCAGTTTGTTTGCTGCACTATTTAAGGTTTTTGCCTGTTTCACCAAATCCTTTTCACTGTTTAAGTAAGTCAGAATGAGGGTGATGGTAAAAAAGGAAAATAAGAACAGCAAGAGAAAGAGAGCAGATAAATTAGCTGAGTAGGTGTAATAAAGCATTTTAAAACACACATTTTCTACAAACAAAATTACCTTTTTATAAAGAACCATTCAAAATACAATCCCTAAAATGAGAACATTAACTTAGTGCAATGACCTACTCATTAACTAAGCCCCAGGCACCGCGTGCTCCTGAGAGCTATGTTTTCCCTGGAGCTAGTGCAACAGTCAATGAAATTCCCAGAGACTGCAAAGTTCTGAACCTCTGGCCAAAGCTCTGCAAAGCTTGGTTTCGAGAACAGGGCAAACAGGAAAAAGGAGCATTGGTTCTTCTCGAATCAATTTGATTTCTCACAAAAGAATGCTTCAGTTGGGGGTATTTTTTCCGAAAAGCACCAGAGAGATGTGGAATAACCACGATACCTCCAAGCCTGCCTTCTGCTGCTGCTCCTTCCTCCTCCCTCCCTAATACTGCCATTAACAGTCAAGAACTTCTCTGAGTTCCTATTTGTATTTTTTATCAGTGCTATCAGAGACAGTGATTGACTTGTAAGGACTGAACAACATACAAAAGGGCAGCTGATGCAGATAAACAAAGCTGCTGTGTTCATTACTGGTTTAGTCATATACTCCTTTCTACTGGAAGCCCTCCAGAGCATACATGACACTCCTAACAGCATCTCAAAAATCAGAGCTCTCCTCATGTAGCTCTGTTCAGCAGTGGCCGAGCAGAGCACTTCCTTTCAGGGTCTGCAGGACATTACCATTAGAATATACATACGATTTTGTAATTGTCAAAGCTTCATTTTTTACCTTTGTTCAAGCTGTTTGATGGTGGCAGCCATCTGATTTGTTTTTTCTTCCAAACGGCTGTTTAATTCACTCTTCTGTTTCACTCCCATGTCTGAACTCTGCAAAAAGTAGCATTGGGGGGCTTTTGTAAGTAGCAGTAAACCCAAAATAAGCCACCATAAATCATGTGGCCAATGAAAACAAAGGGATAGAAGCCAAAGAGGTAGGAAAAGGTGCTCAAAAAGCAAAGGCCAGGTCAACACTGCAAGGACAAACATCCTGCTATGCCAGTGCAGGCCACATCTGGGCCCCACAGAAAGGCAATATCATCATCGGTGAAGCTTCCTGTACAACACATATTAATGTGGTTCCTGCTAATATCATTCAACTGGTTTGAAGAGAATGACTGGCTCCAGGAAAGCAGAAGCAACTTTTTCCTGTTCTAAAGTTTATTTTGGGATTTCTTTCTGAGACTTTTGTGTTGCTTTTTGTCTTAACAGTCTGCTTTCCGTTACTCAGTAATGTATGTAATTACACCACACACCTTCAATACTGAGTTGTACTGGAACAGAAGCTACCACGGCTCAGTTTTTATACCACAGAACCACAGAAGATACCTTCCCCAGTCACACACACATATTTCTGGATAATGATGCGTCTTTCGTCAGAAGAAACTGCATTTTCCCTTAACCTCCACCTCAAACACTAGAGCTTTCTTGCATCAAGTCAGAAGTATGCTGTGCAGCCTGTAACCCTGTAACCCACACACTGCATCTTTTAAATACATAGAGGCAAAAAGAAGAAGAAAAGCCATCACTTTTATCCAGAATTTGACTGAATTATTTTTCTACCTGCAGCTTGAATGACAGTTCGTGCTTTAGGGCCCTGAGATCATCCAGCTGCTGCCTGAGTGCCACTAGCGCATCCTGCTTCTCGCAAACATCTTTCTCCAGCATCTTCATGGCTAGCTCCATCTCCTGCCGCATCCCGATCTGTGCCTCCAGCTCCTTCTCCACATCCTGGAACATACAGATCAGGCAGCATCAAGCTGGAAAACTTTAATTCCTAAAAGCGTTCAGCTCAGGCATTTTTCTCCCCACTAGCTGAATATATGATATGGAGTAACAGTTCAGATAATGGCAATATTCTTAGAATCACAGAATCACACAGAATCACAGAATAGTAAGGGCTGGAAAGGACCTCAAGATCATCGAGTTCCAACCCCCCTGCCATGGGCAGGGACACCTCCCACTAAACCATGCCATCCAAGGCTATGTCCAACCCCACCTTGAACGCCGCCAGGGATGAAGCATTCACAACTTCCCTGGGCAACCCATTCCAGGGCCTTGTTCGGGATCACCTTAGGAACCTGAATGTATACAAGTCCATGGGACCGGATGAAATCCATCCAAGGGTCCTGAAGGAGCTGGCAAATGAAGTTGCTAAGCCACTGTCCATCATATTTGAAAAATCATGGCAGTCAGGTGAAGTTCCCGATGACTGGAAAAAGGGAAATATAACCCCCATTTTTAAGAAGGGGAAAATGGATGAGCCGGGGAATTACAGACCAGTCAGTCTCACCTCTGTGCCTGGTAAAATCTTGGAGCGGATTATCCTGGAAGCCATGCTAAGGCACATGAAAACCAACAAGGTGCTTGGTGACAGCCAGCATGGCTTCACTAAGGGGAAATCCTGCCTGACCAATCTGGTGACCTTCTATGAAGGGGCTATGGAACTGATGGACAGGGGCAGAGCAGTTGATGTCATCTACCTGGACTTGTGTAAAGCCTTTGACACTGTCTCCCATGACATCCTTCTCTCTAAGTTGGAGAGACATCAATTTGATAGGTGGACCACTCGGTGGATAAAGAACTGGCTGGATGGCCGCACGCAAAGAGTAGTGCTCAGTGGCTCAGTGTCCAGCTGGAGACCAGTAACGAGTGGTGTCCCCCAGGGATCGGTGTTGGGACCGGTCTTGTTCAACATCTTTGTTGGTGACATGGACAGTGGGATTGAGTGCGCCCTCAGCAAGTTTGCCGATGACACCAAGCTGTGTGGTTCGGTTGATACATTGGAGGGAAGGAATGCCATCCAGAGGGACCTTGACACGCTTGTGAGGTGGGCTGATGCCAACCTGATGAAGTTCAACCATGCTAAATGCAAAGTCCTCCACCTGGGTTGGAGCAATGCCAGGCACAGCTACAGGTTGGGCAGGGAGGAGATTGAGAGCAGCCCTGCGGAGAAGGACTTGGGGGTGCGGGTTGATGAAAAAATGAACATGAGCCGGCAGTGTGCGCTTGCAGCCCAGAAGGCCAACCGTATCCTGGGCTGCATCAAAAGGAGTGTGACCAGCAGGTCGAGGGAGGTGATCCTGCCCCTCTACTCTGCTCTCGTGAGACCTCACTTGGAGTATTGTGTGCAGTTGTGGTGTCCTCAACATAAAAAGGACATGGAAGTGTTAGAACAAGTCCAGAGGAGGGCCACGAAAATGATCAGGGGACTGGAGCACCTCTCGTATGAAGATAGGCTGAGAAAGTTGGGGCTGTTCAGCCTGGAGAAGAGAAGGCTGCGTGGAGACCTCATAGCAGCCTTCCAATACCTGAAGGGGGCCTATAGGGATGCTGGGGAGGGACTCTTCATGAGGGACTGTGGTGAGAGGACAAGGGGTAATGGGTTTAAACTTAAACAGGGGAGGTTTAGATTGGATCTGAGGAAGAAGTTGTATACTGTGAGGGTGGTGGGGCCCTGGAATGGGTTGCCCAGGGAAGTTGTGAATGCTTCATCCCTGGCGGCGTTCACAGAATGGTTTGGGTTGGAAAGGACCTTAAAGCTCATCCAGTTCGAACCCCATGCCACAGGCAGGGACACCTTCCACTAGACCAGGTTGCTCAAAGCCCTGTCCAACCCGGCCTTGGACACTCCCAGGGATGGGGCAAGGGGGATGCATCAGAACCAGAAATGCAACTGTACTGCTCATTTTGAGAAACAGTCCTGAAACTGATCAACAGAGCCACAAAATGAAGCAGGAAGATAAGAATGAAAAAAAACCAAAACTGGTCAAATACTGTCAAAAGTGATTGTCTTACATGGAGTTATTAGGTGAAAAAGCCATTTATCACGAGCTCCCAGCTCACACAGCCCTTACCAGCCGCAGCTGAGTCTCCTCCTTTAACTGTTTTCGTGCCTCAGTCAGTGCATGTCCATCAGCAGTTCTGTCTTTAGTGACCTACATTAATCAAGACACCCAATTAACTTGTCATTATATACTACTAACCCTCACATTTGCTGATTATTTGCTTTTCCCTCCACTTGGAAAACAAATTCTGCAACTATCAAAAATCAGAACTCCATCCAGCGTGCAGCTTCCATGGGAATTTATTCTACTTTCCTTTCTCCCCAAGTGCTCCATGCACTCCAATGGGTATGAATTAAATAGACAGTGTCAGTTTTCAGAACTTTCACAGTATATTATGGATGGTTACAAACCCCCAGGAAAAGACTTTGGGGGCTTTAAAATTAAAACCAGATTCTGCCATAGTTACTAGAGATCCTGCCCCTTGTTTTCTGAAGAGGGTAGTGTTTCAGGCCAAAAAAGCACAACTCCTACATCCAAATTGTTCTGCCAGCCTCTCAGTAAATTATTCTTCCTGCTGTCCCTTCTGAAACCTTGCCATGCAAGCCATGAACATGCTATGTGAGCTCTCGGCTCTGCACATGCTCATGGTTTCATCAGCTATGGCCAGGCAGGAATCACTGTAGCCACGCTCCATCTGTTACCCTCTGTGAGGATCTACCTGCAGTCACTCATATCTATTGCATTTTTTGTGTGGGATACATCAGGAAATAAAGTCTCTTTCAAACATGGACTGCACATTCAATCTGGGTTGAAGCTGCCCCAAAGGGCCAGTAAATCATTCACACACACACACACACCAACCTTACGACTGGACTCTAAGATGTAAGAGCTTTCTTCTTTAACCCGTTCCATCTCTTCTTGCAGTGTAATAATCCTGTTGTTTGCAACTGCAAGCTGTGAATAAAACAGAACAACAGTAACATATCACAAACATCCTTGACCATTTTTTTTCCCTCTTTAGACCCATCTTTTTCCATATTGGAGTGGCTAAAGACAACTTGGCCTCTAAAAAAGGAGAAGGGCTATTTGGAAAAAGAAAAGCATCAGTTAGTGCCAGTGTGATGGATTTTTAATATTAGCCAAAACAGAGACTTCCCAACCTATTTTGGTTCCTGTTTTTCAGTAAAATTACTGACTTCTTGAGGACTGTACCTGCTAGACTTGGTGTAACATGTGGTTAATGCAACTCAACCGAAATCCTCACTCCCATTCCCTTCCCTTGCCAAAGATAATAAGATAGAAAAATGTGAGCACACAGCAGCTAAATTTCACTACTTCTAGCAACTGAAATCTATTACCAAGAAGAAATGCTTGTGTGGGTTTGCTAAAGCTTTAGTGGTTTGGGCACACTGCTAGGCAGAGCCTCTGAGATGTAAGATGCTCAAGTATTTGGGCAGGAGAAGCACAGTGAGAATCGCACCAGAGGAGGAAGATTTGTCTGGAAATGGAGGCTCAGCAGCACAGGCCACTCTTAGGAGACAGCACATCTGCCTCAGAGGAATTCCCAATGAAGACATCACTGCAGACTAACAGCATGTGTTCAAAGGCCAATATAACTTCAGAAAACTTCCTGGCTTTGTAAATTGTAACTTACGTAAGCCTTGCACACTAGAAAACCTCAGTGACATTCCAAGACATCAGCCATGTTATTTATTAAGTGACAAACCCAAACAGAAATCACCCTGATAAAAGCCTGAGTCTTTGGTACAGCTGAAGCCAAATGCACAAATTGATGTCACATGTGACACAGTTCATTAACTACATCCTGCAAACACCCCTGGGCTGGCACAGTGTGTTCCAGTGTCACTTACACTCTTACTTGGAACAGTGTGTGGACTTCACTGAGATGCAAACAAGTAAATCATTAAAAATCAAAAACGCTTCAGTCAGCACTGAAATTACTCTCATGGGTACCATCCCTAATTGGCACAGCACCCGCACTCTGCAGGTGATAAATCAAAATCCACTTACAGTAGCACTGAGAAAGGCAGCCTCTACTGCAGACCACATATTTAGAACTAAAAATCCATTTTAATTGTAAAAAGCATTTCTTACGCCTTAATTGCAAGAGTGGATACGGTAATTTCCATCACTAAAGCTTCTCATTGTTTGGAATACATCCATTAAACGTTCAATAAGCAGACACACAGACCTCTTAATGAGGATGAACAAGCAAAAAAGAATTTCTGTTTCCGATTTGCTCTGCAAGAGCACTGAGACATCCCAATCAAAGTCATTCTGCTCAGCTAAGTGACACGGGGACAGAGATACTGCACAACCATCAGGATGAGACCTCCTATCACCCATTTGTCAGGGAACTGACCCTGAAAGATTCTATTACATTTATGCCATTACTAATGAACTGCAAGACCAATTTAAAAATACAGGTTGGACCTCTGACTCATGTACCAACCATTTCCCATGCTCAGATTGAACAATGTTTCATCTATAATGGTAATTTTTCCTTTATTTCTTGCAAATTGTGACAGGCTAGAGAAAGTTATTGAAACACTTCCATTACTATCTTTACATTGAAGTGAATTTCTGCACCATCAAAACAAACAGACATGTAAAAATGTCTTTGTTACGGCTGGACATCTCATAACCCGCATCAGCTGTAGGGCATTTGAAACTACAAGCACCATACAATTTATTCTAAGATATTTTCCAAATATCAGAAAGTACTCAAAGACTTCAGAGGGATCAAGTGCATTCAGCAGCTTTTGGGTTTTCAACACCAACATTCAGTTGATTTTTCACCTCACACCTCATAGCAACAGCCAGTGTAATTCTTCAGCAGGTCAGTTATTCCAGTTTCATCGTTAAACATTCACCCTTACATACAACAGACATCCAAAAATAACTCCCCCATTACCTTTTTAAACCCAATTCCAAAAGGCCAGAACATCAAATTATTTCCTATTGCACTTACCTCCTCAGTCAGTTTAGTGTTGGATTTCTCTAAGGCATCCACCTTGGCCTGCAGGTTGTTTACTGTAGCACTGTTGAAGAGAAAGAAAAAGTCTTCCAGTAATTCCTGCTTTTTAAAAATCCTGGTTTCTATCTTGTTACACTAGATAATAAAGAATAAATCACATCTTGCCTTAAATGCCTATTGAGTTCTTCTACATAGTTCTTCTGATCCAAAATAGCAGTTATCTGACCATCTCTGGAAAGAAGAAATAACATTCAGCTCAATCATTTGGATTCAAGGAACTAAGAGACACTGTTAAAGGCCAAAGAGGAAATGTTGCCATCTATATACCTCTCCAGCATAGCACCAAGACCATAGGTCTCAATGGACTACAGAATGCATATGAAATAGCAAAGTCAAGTTACAGTCTATGCCTTTATCACTAGTCACTGTTCCCTGACTTCTCAGAAGCTGCAACTGCTACACTCACCGGGACTACACTGGGGTGACACACCAACCAGAATGATTAAACCAGACGGCATTTCAAAGAGCACAGCAATATTTCAAAGACCAAAAATAAGGGTTTTGAACTACTCTGATACTAGACAGGAGTCCAAGAGTCATCCCACCAAAATCCAACTGTCAACAAACACGTTTTGCATGCACTTCTAGCAGAAAATCTTAACTAAAGAAAAGCATGTTCTAAAAATTACAGCTAAAATAAATGCAAACAAAACACCTGATCCTGAAGGATAATTATCAAATACATACCTGAATTTAAACTCGCAGGACTTCCTTAGAAGGAAGGAGTACTCTTAAAGAAGCTCAGAAAACCCCAACACCTGATCCATATGTCAGCTTGCCTGCACTGTATTTTCCAACCACTTGCTCTGAATGTTGCACAGCTCATTTGGATATGGTAGCACAAGTACTTTAGGCTATTATTAGTTATGGTCTTAGCCGACTGGAGAATTTTATTTCTTTTTCCTAAGGATATTCTGGTGCCAAAAATCACCTACCTGCTGGCCATACAAGGGGCAAAGGCTACTAAGCTGCCTACCGAAAAGGCTTTAAAGAAGGGCAGTCCTAACTCACTCTTAGAACATTTTTATCTTCAATTGCCAGTTAAGGAAGAACACAGAATTTCTAGGAGAATTCACTTTTCCCCTGCTCGCCTCAACATTTCCAGTATCTTATTAATATATTATGGTTTATCATAGAACAGCAATTCAGCCTAAGTAGCTTTCTAATTAAAAACATAACAGCTTGCAGGGCAATCTGGAATACTTGAATACAAGTTACCAAGAGGTAAGAAACAGGACAACTGTGTATGTACCTACCCTTCGCTGCCTTTTGTGCTGTTCCCATCTTTCAAATACATTGAGAAATCAATAACCCCAACCTAAAGGTAAAAAAAATGCATTTAACATTAAACACTTTTTCTAAGACTCTAAACACTGTCTGTAGTTGTGAAAGTCTGGAGTCATTCAGTTAGGACATTCATACATGATGCATTACAACAAGGATTCATTATTCCAATTATCTATCCAAAATTAATGAAAACATGGCTTATTTCAAGCAAAACTATCCTAGGATAAGCTGCAAGTCTTAGGTTGTAAGAATAAGCCGTTACCATCACCCATCTGTATGTACACTGCTTATGCAAGCTCGAACATAAGGGCACACTGATTTTTTTTTAACAGCTACAATGACTTCATCACACAGCACGAGTGAATGAACAGTTCTATCCATTTCTCCGCTTATTTTAGCCAAGGCCTTGCCCATTTTCACCTCCTTTTTCATTTACTACATTTCACTCCACAATGACCTGTGTGCAGACCACAGCAAAGCATAACAGCAAAGAACAAATCAAAACCTTGAGTCTCTAATCTCAGTGCCACCAGCTAACCAAAGACCACACTCACAGTAACAAGCTTGTACTAGTCTTGCATTGCATTTAGTAGCAAACATACACCTCAGTTAATTAAGTCCTCTACAATGCAAAAGTCTTCCAATTCAAATGAGAAGAAAAAAAACACATTAACTGAATACCAAATACCTGTGAGTCTAGGTCTTCACCCTTCATGCAGAAGTTGGCATCGATGACATTCAAACCTACTAGGAGGCCAGCAATGATCGCACCTTCTTCTTCCATCATCAGTGCATTAGGCTCATAAAATTCACTGCATGATGCACAGCAAGAGAAGACAAGTGTTGAATCTTTAAAAGTCAACTACAAGTATGTCAATTAGCATGGGATGGATCCCTCCTATTTCATACACAATATAATGCAAGCTCAGCCTCAACAAAAACCCAGGCTGTGGCACACTGTCCACACAGAAACATACTTCTATGTACTGTCCATGTAATTTTGCTCTGACTGAACATACCTCTCTCCGCGGATTAAGTTTTTAGGCAAGGCAAAGACACAGTGAGTAGGAGACCTTGTTCCTCGCCACTGAAATATGGTGGAAAGTAAGCACAGTTGTGGAGAAATGGCACAGCACATTGAAGATTTAAGATTGGGGCCTAATATCAGAGTTTAAGTAGCATCCTTCTACTCCTCTATTACTACTGTGATTAACACAAGCCACTGCCACATTTTCCAGCGGACAACACCAAGTTGTTCTTTCTAACCTCAAGTCAGGTATGGATTTACATGGACAGCCAACAAACACCGACTGGTTTGAGTCAAGGAGCATATTTATTAAATCCTACTGCTATACACAGACATGGTAGTTCAAATTCATGGGTTTTCAATTAAACTACAAAATTACTGCTGGTTTATGAGTAGGAAGCAGAGATATGGGGAAGTGAAATTATTTGTTCCAAGACAGACAGCAATGGAGTGACAAGATCATAAAATTTCCCTGGACCAAGACTGCAGGTGGAGAACACTGTATCTCTTCTGTACCTGTATCTCACCTAAATAATCTCTTTGTAGCCAAAATTTGTGTTTATTCTAATGAATATTTGAGACAAAGTGGATAATTAACAGCTTCTGAATTAAGAAAGAATACTGAGGTTTTTTAATCCCCCAGAAGATGGTCAGCATTTCACAAGCATTAACATTTCTCACAAAAAGTACACACATACTTTAATGTTTGGGTGTAGAAGATCATAAAGACCTTACAAGAAGACAGAGGTGAACATAACCTAATCTGATGATCAGCTCAGCACTCACCTGAGAAGATCCTTTCTGTTAATCAAGGCTTTCATGTATTCAGAAAGCTTCTTCTGCATTAGAGCCAGGCGAAGCCAAGCTCTTCCTCTACCCACAGGTGTCCTACAAAGGCCAGAAACAAAACAGTTACAGACATACTGCAACGCACATTCACAAACAGATCTAATAATCCCCTTCTATCTGAAGGATCTACATCTCTCAGAGAGTTAGCACTGATGAATGGATGGGGCTTTGAGCAACCTGGCCTACTGAAAGGTGTCCCTGCCCCCATGGTAGGGGGCTGGAACTGGATTTGCTTCGAGGTCCCTTCCAACCAAACGAGTCTGGGATTCTATGAAAACCAGGAAATACAAGGTATTTAGTCCAACTAGTTACAAAATACTTCAAGCAATCACTGCTTCTCATAACTAATTCTGCACTTTCTGTTAGACTAAAAATATTTCCCTGACTTAACCCTGCGGGATGGTGCTACACAGAGAGAGAGATCAACTGCTTCAACATACCACCTTCTAATTCAAAATCAGCTTTGCAAAAGGCAAGTCAGAATAACGTGCATACTTTGGTTCACCACAGATGCCCAAGCATCACTCCTTTAGGGAGATGTTCAGTAGAGTGAGAATCCACAAAGACAATGGAAAACACAACTTCAGTACCGTTCTCTTCAACTAGTTTGCTGATTAACATGCTCACAGGATGCAGTGGGTTACAGTCACAGTCTTTCTCTCTGTTTCTCCTGGCAATCTGAAGCATACAGCTTTAAAAATACAACTGATATGCTGCATCACAGCTCTGGCTCATCTACCCGGGCCAGAAGCCAGCAACAGTTGCTTCAAAGGAAGGTGTAAACCCCCCACATTGAGCAATACACTGATCAGAAGGAAATTTCTTCTCCACCTCCAGGAGTCAGTCAACTGTCTTATACCAAAGAGCACACGGGGCACTTCATTTTCTAACCTTAACTGGAATAAGCAGCAACTGCCCATGAAAGTCATCTTCATTACTCCCCATTCTTGACCTCACTAAAACATGACATGACATTTCCCAAGGGTTAGTGTGAATCCAAGGTTTCAACACTTAATTCTAAAACTGTTCTTTATTTCAATTTATTTCATATTTTAACATTCTTTTACAATAGGAAAAGGTACAGGAGCTCCGGCACAACACTGCTGGCACTGCACACTGGTCCTGTTAGCTGTGCCAGGAAGAGTCCTGCACAGATCTTCAGTAAAAGCACTTGTCCATATACACATCGCTAAATACAAACCGGAAAGAAGCTGTTACTGAATCTATTCACCTCTTCTTTCAGCAAAGAAGATTTAACCTTAGTCCTGCTGCTCATACAAAAGCTTCCTTACATCTTTTCTTCTATTCCCAGGCTGAAAGCCTCTTACAGTTTCTTTTTTAGCATGGGAGTAATCAAACCTGAATGTGATGTCTGAAATGACTATGGAATTTTTAAAAGCAATATATGTTTTAGGTGATTTTTTTCCTCCCCTCTTTAACACAAGCTAGTACCTTGTCCAACGTTCTGCTGAGCTCTAATTTTACACAAACGTTACAAGTCTACCTGAATTTATTTAGAAGGAAGATTACCTCTGTCTACCAGCCTCAGAACTATTTAACCTGTAATCACCTTCCTCTTAATTCCCTTCCTCTTCAGTCTGACTTCAGCAGAAGTCAGTAAAGGTTGTTCCCAGCCCTAAGACTCATAGTCAATGGTAATAGCCATAAAGGTACTATTGTCCATAAATGCACTATTGTCCATAAGAACCCATTGAAGGAGTATATCCTACGCTCTCGTTCTGCAGATTCTTGATTAAGAAACAGAGAGTAATGATCTATTTTTATCAGCCCAAGATGGCAGGATTATTCCTGAAGGTTATGTTTACCCTTCCTTCTCTTCTTCAGGATCCCACATACAATAAAAAAAAACATATTATGTACTTGTGCAGTAAAAGACTGTACTTACTTCAGCCCTGGGAGATCCTTAACACTTGCTGTAATCTCTGCAGCCTCAGGAACAAGTTTTTCTACGAGTTCTAGAGGTCCCCAAAATGACTTGTTTTGTCCAAGAAAAGTCTTTTTGGCTAGAAGAGAACATGATGTAAGAAGAGCCCATTAGGCATGGTCAGAAGTAAAGAGATAGTAGACAAAGACTGCCAGAAAGGTTCTTCTGGGCCTGCTGCTGTAGGCAACAAGTACCAAAGATGACTTCTTTTGCCCAAGTGTGACAATTACTGGTATCATTCAAATAAGGCAACAGAAGCTCAAGAGAGATGCCAGAAAACAGTCCGCACATCCCAACATGCCAAACCAACAACATCCAGTGAAACCCAGAAACTCAAGACTCACTGCTAGAGGTCAGAATTTCTACTAGGATGCTGACACTCTCTCCACATTACACTTGATGCATGCACCGTCATTTTCTCTCACTGACCATCACCTTACAGGGAGAAAGACCACACCGCCAATTGGAACCTGCTCCTCCACAGACAAAAAGGGAGTCATGAGGTTGCTGAGGAGCTAATTTCATCACTGATAACTTAGTTGTACTCGAATGATCGGAAAAGCTGGTTTAAAAACGGCAAGCTCCGGCAACAACTGTGAACTGTTCACCTGCAGTGTTACACCTTGGGGGGATTTTTCTCCCTTCCTATGGTGTCACAAGTCTACTGTGACCGCAGAGGTGACCCTGGTCCACCCCTCTTTAGCCTACTGCAGATTCCAAAATCAGATTTTAGAAGAAAATTTCTCTTGCTCACTCCTACGCTCTGACAAACAGCCTGGAGGACTCCTCTCAAGCAAGTTACCTTTCAGGCCATGCTTAAGGCAATGTTCCATCACAACGAAAAACTGCTGGAGAGGTGCGTAGTCGGAGTCCAGCGTCCTGCCCAGATTAAGCGCTGATTCAATCAACCCCTTGATACTCAGCTTCGCCATGTTCATCAGGTTCATGCGTTCATTAGCCATGAGATAGTTAGGATCTATTGAAAAAAAACAAAAAGGAAGAAAAATACTGTCAAGTAACAAAAGCCATTTTTAATACAATAAGATATCCCACCTCTCTCTTTCTGTTCCTCAATTTTGAAGACATTTTTAGGAGCAGTGGCAGTTTCACATGAGGCACTCTCTTCAGGCCTTTTGCAGAAAAAAAATCAAATTTAACTACCAATTTCTGGCCAAAGCCCCAATGACACGGGAATAAGCAATATATCACATCAAGGGTGCCTCAATACTTCAAATAACTACCAAAGCTTTACATTTTCAAGACAGAAAAGCTTGAAGACTGCTGTTAATATTGTGCTTTACATCTTGACGACGTTACTGAATGTTATGCCTATCACTTGTTCCAACTCAAATCCCCAGCTACGTCCAACAACTACAAACTCACAAGAATTCACAACTCAGTATTTGTTCTTCCACCTAAAGGTAACCATTAATCAACTCACACTTAACCCAGCAATGTGTCTCTACCCAGTCTTGAATCTTTCCTTCTCATTATTTCTTTTTTCCAACTTGGATGTAAAATGGTGCCAATTCCCACCAGTCTCTATTTTATCAACACTACTGAGTTTTACCCCTGACAGTTAGGAACTGATCTTCATGGCTCCTCTGCCAGCTCACTCTACGTCCCGACAAAGACAGATCCTCTAAGACTATGTTCTTCCTTTACCACATTACAAATATTTAGGACTTTACACTTGCTAGTTGCTTTTCATCACATGAAATAAATACAGACATCCATTTTCCAATCTACTCCCGGCCTTCAGGCCTCCTGCTCCAGGACTTGTACAACATGCCCATACCAACACCTATCCTCTCTTCCCAAACACCATCAGTGCATTTCCAGCACCTCAAGAAGGATACTCATTTAGAACAGTGCTGTCCCCTGGTTCCTAAAATGATGTTGCATCAGTTTTCTGTTCCTATCTTTTCTCTGATAATCGCACAACCAATTTTTGCACTGAAGTTCTTCAGTGCAAGCAGTTTCATCCCTGTAAGGTACATTTATTCTGTAAACAGCCATGGACCCTTGAGCCAACTTGCCACCTTCATGAGTGAATTTACTACACCTAGCAGCAAAAACATGATCAGAGGACATCTAAGACTACGTATCTAAGCACAGGGTACACATTTTATCTGCGGTACTGACAAAGTATGCTCGCATGTAGCAAACAAGTAAAGGAAATAAACATTGGAGACCCAAGAATTCCCTAGAGGAAGTCTTGCAGAAGTCTGGGGTTCCTTTCAGCATGTTTGCCACTGAGTATACACGAAATCTCTACTAAGCAGGTAGACTTGAGCCACCTGGATTGTTAACAGTTCTCATCCTCTTGTCAACACAACTGTGAAGAATTATAACTTGCAATTTTAAAAGCGACAACCTAGGCAGAAGAGGCCAAGCTGTACATTCTTCTGAAACTACTGCAGACTCCTACAGGACTTGCACTGATGATGGAAGTCATCATTCTACTTCATCATGATGCTGATACCAAGTCCAGTCGCTCAAACACAAACTTCTCATCCTCTCAAACCTAGTGCCACGGCAGTGAGGCATCTTGGCAGCACCCATTAGCCATAAGAAAAGCAAGGAGCAACACTTCACAGAACCATGAAAATTCACATTGTTCCCACCTCCAAACTTCACTATCTCCT
Source organism: Amazona ochrocephala (assembly GCA_039720435.1). Lineage (NCBI taxonomy): Eukaryota > Metazoa > Chordata > Aves > Psittaciformes > Psittacidae > Amazona > Amazona ochrocephala. Next base: position 75,102,390 of record CM077879.1, read on the forward strand.
GCAGGTTGAAAAGCACTGTAGGCCCAGCAACCTGTAGCTGATAGGAGTAATATTTTGATTTCGGTAACCTGTGGCTGAATCCAAAACAGGCAAGAAGAGCAACTAGACTGATACTGCTTACTTCCAGACAGAAGGACACAAGCAAAGGCACCTCAGGGTTGGGAGACAAGAAGCAACTACTGAAGTGGAAATGCAAACATCCACAAGGAACCTGAGAAACTATGAAAGGGAATGGAAACACAGCATTTGTGAAACCCTAGAACAACGGGGGATGCGCTGAATCTGCCCTTGAAACATGGTCAGGTACCCATGGCTCCCCAGCAGGCAAGGTCTCGTTATTGCCACTTAGTTTAGGGTGCCCTGTCAGCCAGAGGACAGACTGTTTTATTGGGGATGCTGATGATGACTTGGAAAAATACTCAGACCAAGCACTGTGGCAACAGCACTAACACCCGTGTACACATTACTGAAGATGAGGGCTGAGAAAAAATCCATGGTGTAGAGGCGAGATGGGCCCCATTCTTCTTCAGGATAAAGCAGGGCCTGAAATCTCCTGCTCTAAATTCCACTAGAACTGCACTAAGCAGCTCAAGGAGGGGAGATGTTTGTTAGAGAAGTGGAAAGTACACATGGCGCTAAGCAATGCCAACTGGAATTGCCACCAGTTGACAGCCACAAGTCTAGCTGTGTGCCAGGCCAAACCTGCTACCATGGACAAATACTTCCTTCTCCAGGGAACTGGCAAACAAGTCCAGTTGTTCCTGTATCTCCATCCAATCTTCCACTGCTGAGGGATAAAGTGATCAGAAGCCCCTGAGAGTTTTGTTCTACTAGCACTACACTCTTCAAGCACTGATTCTCTCAGCTCACGTCTTACAAAAAGGCTGAGATTAGCCAATTTCAATTTATTTTCATCGTTTAGGAAGCTTCAAAGTACTCACTTAGGAATGAAATTCTAACAGAAGCACTAGAATGTAAAAAGATTTCATTTAGCGGGTGATTTTTATTGCCTTTGCAGAACTACCACTATTTTAAGCCAACAGATCCGGCACATACATTAAGCAGATCACCTGTTCTGTGATTTGCAATCCACATTATGATTTCCAACAAGGCTAACAGTCACCATTACCAGGAACACACTCAGGAAAAACAAGTCTGTTGTAGTATTTGCAAAAACTGCTTTTTGTATATGCAATTAAAACACTCCTCTGTGTACTTCTGGATAAAACTAATGACGAACACCCCCATCAGCATCTATCACAGCTGTCCTTTAAGAGTACATGAACATAACTGTGGGATTTGTTTCTACTGCAGACAAATACTGTCACAAAATTATGCTCTGCTTGTTTAGAAATATTATTTTGGCTCCAGTTATTAGCTAATCTGAATTGTGGCAGAGCCCAAGGACACTGCTCAGGATCAGTGTCCTACTCCATTACATACTCACAGGAAACTATACACATTTCTTAAGAGTACGGAGAGCTGCTGCATCACACAGACCTACACTGAGGTCGAAGGCATGCTTTTAAAGGTAAGGCACACAGCTTTCCCTGAGTCTGAGAGGTCTGTGACTGTTGCATATCACTACCTTAATAAAACATAGGGCTATGCTTTCACTTAAGACTAAAATGTGCAATCACGGTCTAAAGAATCATCACATTCGCTAATTAAAGATTTCTACTTCATTAGTCTGTTATGAACAATGGCGCTCTGCATGTGCAGCTCATCCAAGATTGTCATCTTGCAAACCAAATAACCGTTATATAGTATGCAACAAGATAAAATCACAAAGATTTATTCCAAAAATGAAATCCTAACTTATACCATTGTTATGTGCACTGCAGCATATACAGCTTTAAAACAGCAAGCAAAGATGACTTTACGCAACACTACCCTAATAGCTTTAACTCAATCAGACACTTTTTGCTTTGACAAGTCTGACCCTGATGTGCAATTGAGAATCTCTGTTTGTGTCAGGATCTTCCCCAACTATCTTTTGCTGCCTTCAACTGCAAAACCTCTGCCTGTGTTTTACTATACATGCTGTATTTGTAAAACATTAAAAAGTAAAATCTTGGCCCTTAAACTTTGCCTGTCAATGTGGTTTGGCTTTGAGAATCTTAAAATCTCAAGACACTTTGCTGTTCAGATATTGTAGCTTCTACAGAACAGAAATTTTTTCTGACCACATGGGATATAAGTGGTCAGGACTGAACCGGACTTGTATCCCACCAAAATGACAGGGTAAACCAGTCAGCTCATCTATGTCCTTAAAACACTAAAGATTTGGGTTTCTAAAATACCTAGGAACCTAAAACTCGAGGAAAAAGTCAAAGCAAAACTAGATCTCAAAGGGTTCAGCTGCAACTGTGGTCTAAGTACTTCTCACCCGATAACAATAATTTGTCATTAAATTACTCTAAAAGTATTAAGAACCTAAAATAAAACTAGAACTTTGATCAAATGCGGAAAGGCATGAAACACTGCAGATGTGAACAAATCTGCTCAAAGTAACGCCAGTGAATTAGTATTTGAGCAAGGTGCTCCATGCACTGAATCCATCCTCAAACAAGAACACAAAGCCATTTGAAATTTAGAAAGGCTGCTTCTGTCTATGAAACAGAAATAACACCCTGCAAGCAGCTCATACTGCTTTCAGATTAACTGAGATATGTTAATGGGCAAAGACTTGCTTTCAAAACAAACCAGCCTGCTATCTACAGGGCACCGAGTTTCAGTTAAGCCAATTCACATCAGCAAAGACATTAGTTCCAGCTGCTCAGACTACGAAATCATGAACACATGTACAATTTCAAATAAATGTGGAAAGCAAATCCCTAGATAAATTAAGGACAGTCATAATTCAACCTGAGTTCAACATCAGTATGTGTTTTTTAAGCTTCTTCTATTTCCTGACATTCCCTCAGATCCAAACGCTTCATCTGCCTTCCAGCAATGCAAGCCCCCAAGTACCACCTCAAGGACAGGGTCATGCACATTGTGTGTGTGAAACATTCTCTTAAAGGGTGATAAAAATAACAATGACATGGCTGTTCACGAGTGAAAAGCAGAAGCACGTCTGTTTCTACACAAGTATGTTTAAGTCTACAAATTTTTTGCTTCTACATTCAAAATTCCACCTGTCTACTCTGAGGGACTGTTAACAAAGAGGAAAGCAGTGGGACTAACATCACCTTACCAAAACGAAATTTCATTTCCTTAAGAGAAGATGCATTTTCATAGAATCATACCATAGAATGGTTTGGGTTGGAAGGGATCTTAAAGCTCATCCAGTTCCATTTCCTTGCCACAGGCAAGGACACCTTCCACTAGAGCAGGTTGCTCAAAGCCCTGTCCAACCTAGCCTTGGACACTGCCTTGGATGGGGCAGCCACAGCTTCTCTGGGCAACCTGTGCCAGTGCCTCACCACTGCTTCATCTGTCCTTGCTATTATGCCCTTACAATTCACTTTAGAGGGGGAAATCCCAGCCTATATCAAGCATCTACCAGTCTCTGATCAATCACCAAGGAGGACAGTTTCCCACACACAACAGCATGTAGGGGCTTCAAAAACCCAGAATGGTCACGGAAAATAAAGACAGAAGTGCAAACAGCCAAGACACACATTTCAAACATATCCCACCCTGGCAAAATAAACATAAACCAACTGCACAATGACTTCTGGAAAAACAAATAAGTCTCGACTCTTTTTTTTTTCCCCATAAAGACTGCCTTAGAGGTGCCTTGGGCTGGAGGTGCTGGGAATTAGCTGTTGTGCCAGGAAAGAACACATCCATGTGTCTTGGTTCTGCTGAGAAACCTGCTGTGTTTACCAGGCCACCAGACAGAAGCCCAGGCATTTAACTGAGCACAATGGTTAAGAAAGGCACCATCCTCGGAATGTGATCAGCCAAAGATGCAGTTAATGCATCAAAACTAACTTTTGTGCACAGCACACCCTCTTGAAAAAGATCTAAACCATCCACGTTTCCAAATATAAACAGATTTTGCTCCGTCATGGTTGATTTCGCTTTTTTCTTAAGTAAGCCCCAAACTTAGGTGCATTACCTTCCTTAACTATCAGTCAACATTCTAGTAGTAATCACAACTACATATTTTAAGACAGATGTATCCTTCATGGTGTTGCTCATACTTTACCCTCTATTTATAACCCTGAATCTATAACATAAACCCACTTCATTTCACTATTTGGCTTTTCCGTGTCTCATGTTTAAATTGCTTATCTGTGCTATAAAGAAACAAATGCAGCTTTTGGTTATCATTCTACCAGTGAGAATTAGATCAAACTGAATGAAACACTAGTAAGAAGAGTGCCACCATGGGATCTTGAATCCACAACACCTCTGAAAACACTCCATGCACAAACTGGCAAAAAGAGATGAAATGCAACGGCTGACTTTACTCCTTTAGGATTATCAGCGTGAGATTAACAGTACTTCTGCTCATTAATCTTCTAGACATCCAGAACCCTATCTTTAGCTTCTAATTTGAGAATGCCATTTTAAATCATTTTGCCAGTATAAATACCCTAACCATACTTCTACACCCTCACCTATGTTCTTTGAAGTGATGAGCACCTAAACTTCCCAGCCACAAAAGAGGTCCTTGCCTCCCAAAGGTGTATTAGCCTTTTGTGTTGCAAACACTTCCATTCCAAGCATGAACAGTTTTATTTTGTCATCAGAATACAAATTTACTTGAGTGAACGCTGAATTGGAGATTCGACTATTTCATGCAATAGGAGGGTTTTCACCATTTTCATGAAACAAGAAGCACTATCAAAAAAATAATCTGAGTACTTGACAAGTCTTACTCAAAATTTGCAATTCCAAGTTTTAGAGTCACTGTTGCAAAGTCTTCAGTTGGTCAACAGAAATATTTCAGAAAATCTAAAGCTTTGGGGTGATTTCTGAAATATCTTTTTGCAATTTAGCTTCCATATATTGCTGCAACCTTTTAAGTTGTGTTTATATCAGGCTCAGAAAAATCACTGCCTTAGAAAGCATTTGATATAAGTAAATCAGCCCCTCGTTGAATCACTTTTTCTACCTCTACTTGAAGTCACAATATCCCAACACTTCTGAAACGCATTTTTAAGCAACATTATATGAACATATTTTCAAAAGAGAGATCAATAAGAATTTAGAAGCCAAAACTGATCACATGGAACCATGAAAGGGCCGATAAAAATAAGAAATGCCTTCACAATATCCATTTTAGTTGTAAATTGAGACAATTTCAAGAGCAATGCATAGACTTGAGCGATCAAAGGCATTTTGTTTAATATTCACACAGCAGAAACCAACCATCCACACAGAGTGCAACTAGTACAACATGTTCTGGCTAGGAACCTGGTTCAACCAGACAAGCACGTTCAGAAAGCCCCAGCCATTGGCACTGGCAAACTGTACGTTGCACTCAGGCTCAAAATCATAAGGCAAAAGCCAATCATTAGTGGAAATAATAGCTGAAAGACGTTGGCGTGGCACGCACCTTCAGTATCATCACGCAATTGCTCCACCACATCTGTCAAATCCTCCCAAGAGTCTTTGCAAACAGCCAAAAGAAAGGAAAAGAAAGAAAATGTCATGCAAGCCATGATCTAAAGGAAAGATTCAAAATCAAGGTATAAAAAAAGGATAACTGAAAGGGAGATCTGCATAATACAAGACTTAATTCATAGTGGCAAGAGATTTGAGAATCAAAAGGGTTTTAGTCTGCACAAAGCAATACAGCAAGGAGTTTGAGAGTCAAATTAAGGTAGGCTTCAGTAAAGCTTTTATAGCTTTGTTTCTTTCTGCATTAAGACAAGCAATGTTTTTGTAAAGCACATTCTAAGAAGAGAAGGAAGAAAAGCATTATTTATTTTGCAAGATCAAAGCACGGGAGTTGTTACATTTGTACAACGTCAGCATTTGCTTCAATTTCCTCCTACCCAGCCCCAAAATAACCCCCCAGCAGGGAAATACAGCCACGCATGAAAAGCAACCACCTTTTGGGAAAAGGACATACTGAGGACACTGTAAAAAAAGCTTGAACAGAGCTTTAAGTCTATTATGACTGTCATTCCAAATGAAAACTCCCGCTGAGACAATCCAGCTGAGCCTGGACTTGGGCCCCAGGTTTTGTGCTGTCTTCTTGATTATGATTTAGTAAGTCCTAGGTCAGGAAACACCTCTATCTCCATGGCAGAAGCCTGCAGACACTGACAGGCTTAGGGAGGAGGAAGGTGTCTTGGCAGAGGAGCAGGCAGGACAAGGGAAACTTGTTTCAGCATGCCCAGTAATTCCCTGTTTTCCAACCCAGAAAGTGAATCCAGATAAGGCCCTGGAGCGTCTGAACCCCGCAGGATTTTCAGCTCCCTACTTACGTGCCCGCTCTCCCCAGTGCTCATTTGCAATCAGTTGAATGTCCCTTCACAGCCCAACCTTGCCAAAGTCCTGAGCAAAGTACGCATGGTACTGGGACCTCCCCCCTCCCACAGAAAAGCTATTGCCTGCTCCTCCTGCTGTCAGAGCCGGCGGTGCCCAAACAGCACAGCCACAGTCACTGCATTTAAAGAAAAAACACCCTATAAACTCTACACACTAGGACAGCTTTCGGTTCAGCAGGGATTTCTCAGTTTGTCAGGTAGGGACAGTGAGCACATTCAGGTTAACCTCTCTCTGCTTGCTAGGAACCACTAGGAGTTTCACCTGAGAAATTCCCTGCTATTGCAAGAACAAACCCTTGGCAATGTTCCCTACCACCATCCGCTTCCTCCATGTGCTACACTTCACAAAAAGATGTAGTAGTTTGGGTTGGAAGGGACTCATCCAGTTCCAACCCCCTGCCATGGGCAGGGACACCTTCCACTACAGCAGGTCTCTCCAAACCCTGTCCAACCTGGCCTTAAACACTGCCAGGGATGGGGCAGCCAAAGCTTATCTGGGCAACCTGTGCCAGGGCCTCAGCACCCTCACACTAAAGAGCTTCTTGCTGATGTCTAATCTAAATCTCCCTTCTGTCAGCTTATGGCTTTTGGTCTTACGAGGATGTCACAGCTTTCTGAAGGTTCAGGAGACTTGTAGCTCAGTGCAGCTCTTCCCTGGACCATACTCTCACCTTGGAATGCTACAAATTGATCTCCCTCCCTCCCGAGTCACTCCCACCCCTTTCCCTTTTTTTTTCTGTAGGATTTAAAATGCAGATGTTAGCGTGATTGAGAAGTTCAGTTATTTGTAGAAAATGTTTCACGTAGCAACATTACATAAACAAGCTAATGTTTGATATTGTCACTTCAAACTCCTCCCTACATGCACCGTGTAGCCTCCAATTACTTAAGCTCTCTACTCCCCAAAGCCTTTCTTTGCTCAGCTCCTTATCCCCAAAACACCCAAGACCTGCGATACACTATGACAAATCTTAACAACAGCGAGAGAGGAGACTTACACACAGTAGAACAGGCCTTGCTTTCTCATCACTTGGATACACAGCCCCTGCAGTCCCCTACTCCACCTCACTCAGCATTTGGGCTACGTTTCACAGAAGGCAGCAAAGAGCCTCACAGGACCGTGGCCGGCTCTGCCTGGACAACTGCTACCCACTTCAGGGGGAAGGATTAAGGCATATTTATTTATTTATTTATTTAACCCTTATCAAGTGATTCATGTAAAGGCTACAGAAAAACATCCAGCAGAGTCACAAATATTTTCTATTACATCCCTACAGGCAATAACCCTTTTTTTTTGCAGTGAGAAATGCCTGTAAAAACTGCATGAATTCATACTGGCATAAAGACACTATGAGATTTGTATAGATTTAGAGGCAAAAGCACACGTTTAATTACCACTTAGTTTCATGTTTTCATACATTTCTTCATGCATCTAACTGGCATTTACATACATTTAATTTCTTCTTTCACACTGCAGTTTTCTCTTACTTGTCTGGAATTTCCACCAAACAGCAGGGAAAAAGGCTTCACATACACACTAACAAATAAATCACAAAGATCTGCATATTGATAGTTCCCATGCTCCCTGTCACGCTACATCTAAGACAAACTCAATACTTCATTATGGAAAAATACTCGTCTCTGACTGATGCATACCAAATTTAAGAAACAGGATGACCACAACTTCATAAAACGATTACCTCATTCCAACTAGACTCCCAGGAAGTTCAGTATTATGGAACTGAATATCCCACTGGAGTAAATATACGTTGAAGTTCTTTCCGGAGGAACTGGAGTACTTGCGATCACTAACATATTAACCATGAAAATCCCACCCATTATTTTAACTGGCATAGCAGCCACAGTGTCTTTTAAAGCCAATGTCAAAGGAAACAAACAAAACCACCCCATCCTAACTTTATCTTCGCAAATTTGCTTATATCTTCATTTTTGCTGTAGTATTTCTCATGTACATACGCAACAGCTAACAGTTACATTACAATCTGGAACAGCTCGTACAGGAGTAGGGATATTGCCAGCGGATACGCTTTCCCATGCAAATAAAAGCTTTAAAAATAAACCCTGGGAGAATGCACCAGCATAAAATTATTTCGTGCTGTTATTAAACAGAAGGAGTGCTTCATTATTTAAGATTGAAATTATTAGCCTAAAATAATTGGGTAGTAGAAACCTTTATGAATATTCCAACCTACCACTGTACCTCTCCAGCTCCCATCCTGATGTGCTCCTATCCCTCCTGGCAGCCCCCAGCACGGGTGTGCAGAAGTTTCAAGTCCATAGGCAATGCTGGTAAGCAGTGGGCTGCAACACTACTACACAGTGCTGAGAAAACATGCTACGTACAAAAGCTGAGTTCCCAACACACGCGGCTTCCAGGCCATCCATTTTTTGTCCACATCCTCTTTTATTAGTAAATACCTTGTGAGTACAACTAAGAGGATGGAATGCTCCAAACTACTTATATGGCTCTCTATCTATTCAGAACAAAGCAATAAATCCATACAACCTTACTACAGTTTCCAGGCATCATGTGATAATCAGGTTCCTCCAAAAACAGATTAAATAGGTCAGGATTTGGCTTGGGTATTTTTTTAAGTACAGAAATTCTTAACAAATGCATAAGGAGAAGCTGAGAACTAACATGACCTAAAAAACAACCAGCACCAGCCTGGGGAACTAAAAGCTGAGCTTGATACAGGAAGTAAGTACTCTAGCCACAGGGAAATACCAGTCATGCTGCTGTGGCTGTGAAAGGCTTGACTCAAATCTGTTAGTTTTTGTATTAACCTTACACAAAACATGACTCTGTTGAAGAGTTATAAACAAATAGAACTGCAGCAAGACCAGGGTCCCCATGTTCTGCTTACTGATAAGGAAAGGGGTGATTTTTAAGCTTGCCCACAACAGTCAGATAAATACTGAATATGCCAGCAGCTGAACTCCAACAGCAGGAAAGACAACTGGAGTGCATTTTACCAACACACTAGTGTTAAAAATCCCTGTGCTCCCGCCTAGTAATTTGCCATGACTGAAATAAGGTCTGAGGAAAGAAGGAAAAACAAGCAACAAGTTTAAAATAAGACCTGCACAAGTGCAGACAAGTTAGGACTGAACACTAAATGCAGGAATCAGGTGATGGTTGAGTGAACCCAACCACAACAGAAATGTCAAGTAATAAGGGTTGGTTTCTCACAATCCCCCTTTTTTACTCAACATCATTCTTTTACCTAAGTCCTAATATTCAAAGCACTCTTTTTCATCCAGAAAGGAGAGACAAGACCACTCTATCATGCCTCATTGCTGTGCCTGAATCAGAGCACCACGAGTGACAGCCGCAAGTCCCATGTTCACTCAAAGGCACTTTCAAGTTGAACTGGAAGTGAAATTTTGCAACAGCCATCAGTATAACCAGGTAGTTTCAATGTCAGTTATGCCTCACTATGCCCTACATAAGAAAAAGTATTCCAGAGAAGGATGCTACTAGAAGGAATGCTGATACATGTGCTCTTCAGAAGGCTCATTATAGGATAATTAGTCTGATTTTAACTTGTTGTCTGCTGCTCTAACCACTTGCTGTTCTTTCCGGGACCACAGCATGAAAGTTGGAAGAGCTTTCTGGGAAATACTGAATATGCATGACAAATTGGATTCACATGGGGTTTTTTTCCCTAAGGCTAGCATGTTCTTCTCCTTCACTACATGGACAAATACTACTTCTATCATGAAAGAGAAACTTATAGTCAGATTATTATATTTATTTAAATTGCATTAACTTTTATTTGTTGCCTTAGGAATTATAAATAATACCTTTAATAAGAAATAATTGAAGTGGCCAAGAAAGAATCACAGAATCACAGACTGGTATGGGTTGGAAGGGACGTTAAAGTTCTTTCAGTTCCACACTCCTGCCATGGGCACGGATACCTTCCACTAGACCAGGCTGCTTGAAGGTGCTGTTAATATCAGAGGTATGAAATGATACTCTGCAGACCAGATTGGAAAATCAGGTGGATAATGAAGTGTCAAGCAAGGACAAGGGACCAGCAAAGAGAGTTTCAGTGTCATGTTCAAAGACCTTGCAGTCCAAAAACCCAGGAGGTGACCAGCCAGCCTGCAGCCTAGAAAGCCAGGAACAATCTGTTCGGAACTTAGAAAGTAGCTTACAAAAAAACCCATTTTAAAAAACTTGCTACATAAAAACACCATCTCTAAACTGTGGCTATGCATGCAGAGCAGGAGAACAAAATGGAGAACACGCAAGCTTTGAAACTGCTGCTGCCTTGGGCAGCTTCCCTTATTCTCTGTCATGTGTAGCTGCCCTTCACCAATGCTCCTGACCTTGCTGTAGTATCAGCAAGGTAATAGATACCTGCAGGTAATAGTTCATTTTATGTATTGCCTCTGACCATATCAGCACAGCCACGATCACCTCACTGCTGTCCTGCACCCACCTTCTTTGTTCTTCCCCTAAATGCACGCTCATCCAGCATCCAGCGCCCACAACTGCTCCACCTCACATTACACCTTGTGCTTTCATTCCAAATTGTGACAACTGACTGCAATATTTTTAGAGTGAAACTGTTGGGAGATTATGTTTGTTCTTTTTTAAAGGCCGCTGTCATCACTTCTGTTTTAATGCACAGTGCTCCTCATTTGGCAGCACCAGGGTCACAGACTGACATGACCATTTTTCTTGTGCCTTGCACATCTTTAACTAAGTTCAGGCTTGTGCTGTGCCAAAAGAAACAGCAGTGATAGATGTGCAAACTGGGAGGAGATAAAGAAAAAAAATCCTAGAGAACTTGGGAATTCCAACCCCACTCTCCACTATACGTATAGGACAAGGAAATAGCAAATGTATGTCACATACACTAACGATGTAATCCCACCCTAAGCTTTGTTCCTGTCTCCACGTGTACCATTACGCATTTCCACGTGTTGCAACTGCACGGAGGTACATGGAATGTTTCTCCACAACTATCCTCTTTCCAGAGGGAAATACCTGAATAACTGCTCTGGGAAATTTCTCATTTCATTTTGGCACTTGATGGCTTGCACAAGGAAAAGAAAAAATAAAATCCTTCTCCCTCTCCCTTTCCCCCCCACCTTTCACTTCCCATCTTTGTTGACACCCAAGAGGTTTCTCTGCAACATTTTCAATTCATTATTTCTGAGGGAAATAAATCTGCTCCACATTTCCCAGATCTGACTTAATTTGGAGTAAACAAGCTTAAAAGAGCAAAGAAAAAAGCTCATTATTGTAATTTCTCAATTACAGCATTTAAAATATTTACAAAGTCTAAGATGTAAAACATAAACCTTAATTAGGCACTCAACCTCTTTTTCTCTAAATTGCTTCAAATCAGCTGGAGGGCTGGCACATGGTGCTTATTGTTCTTGGGAGCTTTCAGAAACTGAACCTTCCCGCCCCCTTGGTTCAGGGTCAAGCGTCCATCTTCTCTTGGACGCCTCCTTTTCTGCCCAGGTCATGATGGAATTTGGTGCAAATACAGTAAGGAGGATATCTCCTCCGTCCCTGGGGAGATGATCATCTTTATCATATTACTTTCCAGTACGTGCTGTCAGAGTTACAGGACCTAACTGCTATTCAAAAGATTTACGACCATTAACACATTGTATTTCATTTATCCCACACTTTATTGACTTTGTATTTGTTCTATTAAATCTAGCTCCCAGCTCCTTTTGACCCATTCAGGGGTTTCTGCCATCATATGTATTTTAAGAGTACTTTTGTGATGGGAAAAGCACAAAGACAGAAAAGGTCGAATCCAAAGGATGATTTAGTAAACAGTGCAACAGTTCAATGGCTGAGAGGTATCTGAGCACTGAAAAGAGCATTCGGTTTTTTGGAAGAGCTGTGCAACTTCTACTCAGGGCATTTCACACAAGCATGTGTCTGAAACCAAAGCTTTTAAAGCCATAGTCGAAAAAGCAGAAAAAACACCAAACTGACCTTAGCTACCAAAAACTGTAATATAGAAAAGATAACTTTTCCTTTTTAGTGCAAATAGAACAGGATTTAAAAAAAACAAACAAACAAACAAACAAACAAAAAAAAAAACACAGAACGGGAATTCTGTAATTCCTGGCAGCTGCAATTCAGATTATAGAGTTATGTGTATTCCTTCTGTTCTCAATTACAAGCTGATCCCATGAGGATTAAAACTTCCACTGCTTTGATGTGAAGCTCCTCCTGATAATTCCAAGTAGAAACTTAACATTCAGTAAAACTGTGTAAGGCCTTTTTTGCATTCCATAGCTTCTCCCAAATTTGAGATTAGTAGGGTGCAATCCCATACACACGTGCAGTCTTGAACGTGCAACAGAAAAACAATCAAGATGTTTTTCACACCTTGGTCCCCAAAGATGCCTCAATGATCATTACATCTTTCACACAAATGACCTCAATAGCCACTCGTGTCACGTTCCATTTTGTGGTGCCTGCAGAGCACAGTGAGGTTCTTATTACCTAATGAAGAACCACGGCTTAAAAAAATGAAATCATTTCTCTAAACCAAGCAGATTTACAGTATGGAGCAAAACTGTCATCTTTTCATACACACGGAATTGTTCCAAACAGCTGGAAAAGCAAACTGTGCAACAATAACAAGCTTTTCTTGTTAAATTAAGCATCCATGTTAGATGCTATACTGAATACATACAAGCAGCCAGAAACTCAGAAACTCTGCTAATGGTACATGCGTCTCCTAACTTGACTAAAACTTATTTGCTCGGAGTTACACTCAGAAACAACCAACTTTGTGTCAGGAATGGAATTACTCCAAATTTACACTGTTCCAACTCAGCTCTGAATCCATCTCCCAAAGTATACTTACTGCCTTTGGCTTAAAAAGTAGTGGAATTGGCTTGGGCTTACTAGAAAACATCACTACCAGAGGAAGATGCCTGTTGTTCTTAAAACACCAGTGAGTAAGACTGTGCTTACCACGATGCACTTAACATTACTAACTGCCTCCCTGTCCCAGCCTCTAGCCCCTCTGGCACCCCAATTCTAAAATTAAAACTATTCTGATGCCTCTCGCTCACTGGAATTACAATATGATATATCTGGCTAGGGATATCAAACCAGAGAAGATAAGGATTGCTTATTTAGCCTTTTCCTGGATGTTTAAACTGTTATTTCCAAGTGACCTGATTTAAATAAATAACCAAAAAGGAAATATAATAAAACTAACCACTATTAACAAACTACTTCCATTGGAAAGAGTAAGAAGACAGTACTGAAGCTTCTTGCTTATCACAACTCTGTTTTCTCAGATATTTTACTTTTTTTGCCTCATCTTTGGTTTAGGTTCAAGGAAAAAAAAACATCTTTAAAATAACAAAGTGGAAACTCACACCACAGCCAATGGTATGAAGAAATGCTTGAAGGTGCAAGGCCTGTAAGATAACTCAGATGAAAATGCCAGGGGCCCACGACAGGAGACACTTGGGACCACTCATCCCCCGTGTCACAACTGAGTCATTCACAGGACCCTACAGAAGAGCAGCCCAGCAGAACTGTACAGCCATCAAACTTTTCAAGACTACCATCTTTTTTTCCCATTGCGTTTTTAACCTTCCCCATCCTGCTCGCTGTTGTGTTCCTGACCCTTTGTCTTCCCTTCTTACTTCCTCACTGCCCACATCCATGCTCTTCCTCTTCTCACTATGACACTGTGGGCAGGCAGTTCTGGGATGCAAGGATGGGTGCAGACACCTACCATGCAAGACAAGGACCACACGATGGGCGCACAGGGAGGTGGAAGGCAGGATGGCTGCCTGTGGGCTGGGGCATAGCAGATGACAGAGTGAAGAGAGGCTGGCAGCAAAAAACTGTCAGGAAGCAGCAAGAGCTGAGGTACAGCCGCTGGAAACTTCAAACGCTGATGGCAATGAATTGTTGGATTTGCTGCTGCAATATACTATTTTTACATGCCTTGATTTGTAAGGGGAACAAAATGTAACCTTTGGTTATGCTTTTGACAGAAGTCTAGAGTTTTTTTCCTCTCCTTCTTCATAATCCCCACCTTTTTACATCAGTTTTATGGAGATATTATAAGACACCAGCCTCAGCTCTTAGTTGTCCTGCTTTTTCTCTCAGACAAGCACTGGGTGCCTGTCCTGCACGCACAGTGAGGACACAGCAGCAGTACTGATGCAGTAGCACCAGTTCAAGCACTAGGGATAAAGCTGTGTCAGCTTTTCTACTATGCACACTTCTTCCTGACCTCCTATCTCTGTTAAAAACATGACTTGGGTTCAACCACCCCTCACTTCCCTAAAATAACCAGTCTCACAGGCTTTCAACAAGCAACCTTAATTTATGAGTGTATAAGCATCTCTGTAAAGGTCATTATGATACAGCTCTCTTTATTAATTTTTTGATATAGAATTAAATACAATGGCAATTAAATAAGCAAATACTAACCCTTTGCCTATTTCTAACCCTTTATGGTACTTGAAAGAGAGTGACTATAATTAAAGCTTTAAAACCAATGATTTTTCTAGCTGGGGAATGGTTAGTCTAGTATTAGTGTTAGAATTGCTTACCTAGGCAGGCCAGGGGGATATCTATACACTGAAGTGCACAGATATATTCAATACACTGAATATTCAGTGTATTTCAGTAAGGCAGCCCAGAAAAGCTCCATTACAGGCACTGGCTTCTGCCAAGCCTACTTTCCCCACAAATTTGCTCAGAACAAGGGAGCAAACAGAGAGGAAAGAGGCACATATAAAAAATAAGGATCTGCAAGACTGACTCATAGTGTGACTGCAAGGTTTTCCAGGCTATACTAAGAGAAGAGCCCTAGGCTGCTTGGAAGGCCACTTACTGACTACAACGTGACGAGTCAAGAGAGTAGGCACTATTTATGAAAGAGGCAGAATACATAAAAATCATTCCACCTATACTAGAATGTACTGTTCAAAAACCCAAAACACTTAAGTCCAAAAACTGATGAGTGAGACCAAACAAGGTCTGAAATGGTCTGTGCCCCATCCAAGAATAAGACAGTTGAATTACTGCATCCTTGGCTCACCCTGTGCTCACCATGGTTCTGCATTCCTGTGCCTACAGTACCCCCCTGAAATCTCAGGACATGCTTCCAAGGGAGCATTAGGCTCTGCTTTTGAAACCTCTGTCTAGTATCCCACTGTGTGACTAAGAATCTGGCAAGCAAATCCAAAGCCAAGGGCTGCCACCACTGAAAGCAGCTGTCAAGCAGAAATTAAATTATCATCTAGGAACTAATTTTAAAGCTCAAATCCTTACCACAATTTAAGTTGCCTCATTCAGCAAGACAACAAGACATTACTGACTTGACAAGCCAGAATCAAACGGGTCAAGACTACTCGGTGGAGTGACACTTCAGTGGTTACAGGAAAAGGGTCAGGCATAAAAAGATGGAGCCCTCTCGCTGTAAGACACAAAGACACTCAGCATCCAGCAAAGGGGCACTTAGAACCTGACAGTGTTGGTGACAGCGCTGGTTACTGGCCAAAATTCCAGCAGAAATACACCAAACCTCCTCCCTCCCCACTTTTCTATTGGTAGAGCAATGCATGTACGTCGTCTTGTGTTTTTAGTATCACAAAGCTTTCAAACCTCATTTTACATGACCTGGTGGTATTAAAGTGTTCTTACCACCAACTCAGATAACAAAGCCCTTTTTGAGAAGAAAGCAAGACATGTTACACTTTTCAGGCTTCCAAACAGCAGCACGCTCAACAGTAGTGAGTGAGCAGATGCGTGATGGTATCATCACCTGACAATGGGCCGAACTGCGTAATCACTTGGGCTTTCCAAAAACTACTCACCGACCATATGCAAACACAGGGCTGTGTTTTGCCAATGTGCTCCATTTGTATAAGCTGGCAGCTAATAAAGCTATAAGCCCTGTTTTAAAATTGTGATTAAATGTATCACTAAGCACACATTATGGTTATCTTCCTTCCTGAGGCCCATAAAGCTGATCTTTCCAGATACATCTTAAAAAATACTAACAGTTAAGCATGAATCTCTCTCGGGGGGGGGGGAACTGTGAAAGACACAGCAAATTCTAAGGGCAATCTAAAGCACCAACGTGGCTTTCCAACTTGTCAAATGGTGTCCAAGGTTCTCCAGGCAGGATGAGAGCATCTCATCCTGGAGACACCCCTCCCACCTTGTCTGTAAGAATGCGACGGGTGCAGGGATCCCGAGCAGGGAACCGGACCGTACCTTCGTGGGTAGGCTCCGGGTCAGGTGTCAGCGAGATGTCATCCAGCTCGCGCAAGCAGAGCCATTCTCCATCCATCGACACTCGGAATTTGCAAAGATAGATGGTCTCCATGGCAGCCTGAGTGATCTTGTCTGTGGTGGGGGTTGGCATGTCGCTTTGAGGCGTCAGAGCAGACATGATGACTCAGCTGGTACAACAACAACGGGAACAGGGGGAAAAATCAGGACTGAAAAGCTTTCCGAAGAAGAAAATGAGAAATACCTTGCTGTTAAAGGACAGATGTGCTCAGGGTCGCACAGGCTGCTCTGGCCTTTTCATATATAAAGCAAGGTAAAAACGCTGCTCCCTCAGGCTCCTCTCTTCCTCCCTCCTTGCCACCAACTGTTGTCGTCTTCAGCCGTGCTAGAGGCTATTGATCCTAAGCAACCACAGGAGACCTGGCTGCTGCATCAAAGCCAGGAGGTGGGAAAAACAAGGAAAAAAAAATTATATTTAAAAAAAAAAAAAAAAGAAAAGCAGAACAAGGAAAAAGAATGGCTTCCTCTGCTGATTACCCAAGCAAAAACAAAGGAAGAATGCAGAGATGAATATCCAGGTCTGCCAGAATCACACTGCTGGTCTCTTTCTCCCAGCAAAGCCGGAGTGCCGACAGGATTGGCTGTGCGCAGTGAGCAGGGTGGTGACCAAAATGGCTGACTAATGAACTGAACTGAAAAATCAGGCTCATGTGATCAGCTGCTCCGAGTGGAGGGCAAGCAATTCCCAGGATGCTGATGCAGGGACGGCAATTAGGCTCTCTTCATCCACAGCACCTTCTCATCGGGCTGTGCTAGTCCATTTGGGAGCAAGTATAAGGCACCATGCAGGTTTCCTATCCATCACCTCCGTATTACAAAAGAGGCACAGGCTGGCAGCGTGAGGAATACAAAGCCACATTTGTATTCCTTTCGCATGCCTGGATGCCACTACAGGAATTAAAGTACCACCTTTGTTTTCATAGTAGGTGCGCAAGTCACAGTTGGTGTTTTAGTCGCTGCGCTACTTTCCCAAAGGGTACCTTTCAGCTAAGATTTCCCGCACACAAAACAATGTTCAGATGGATTTATTCTTTTAGGGAAACAATGAGGGGAAAAAAAAAGACCTGGCTCCAGGCACTTCAGTGATCAAGGATTAAGCTTTATTAGGAGGGCACATGCACACGGAAGAACAATGAGGGTGAATACCACAAACATCTGTAAGATACATGACTGCATGTTAGTGCTTTAAAACCTCATCTGAAAATTGGTACAGCTCAGGTGGGGCTGATGAAAGAATATTGCCCCTCACCAGGCAGATGAGAAGGCTTTCAATGACTCAAAAATAGGTGACAGTGCTGGGCTGCTCTGCCCCTTCCCAGCCAGCTCCATCTCCTCCATTTCCCTAAGCCATCTCTCAGGCACAAGAGGTCCCAGGTCAAAGACGGCCTCCTTATTCCTGAGGTCACTGTTTAACCAGGGCACAGGACACAGTGTCACCACCCACCTGAACTGTGATATCAGGCAACAATAAATTAGTTTATCTTGATTCCTGGGTGGCTCCAGTATACCTATGGAGAGCAGATACGGCGCATCTACCTGCGATGGATGCCTAGCCTCCTCATCTAAATTTGGACAAGGCTGACTGTTCACCAGAACAGTGTATTTATAGGAACACATGAATGATTAATGCCTTGGACCTTATTCTCTGTACTTTCTCTTCCCTGAAGAAATACAAAGCTGTACATCAACTGCTTAAGGATGTGCAATACAAAACCTGATCATTTGACAGAGTTCATCGTACCAGTGCATACCAATTTTTGAAGAAAAGCACCCACTATGTAATAACCTCCTAACACTGGCAGAAAGGGTTAAGAGCTATCATTTCTGACAGGCAAGAGGAAGAAGTTGCTTTTAGTGAAAGCCTCCTGCTCAGCGCATAACGTTTTGACTCAGCAACTCTTCCCCCCCCCCAGACTAAAGCAAACAATGAGCCATGCAGTGTGTTATTACAGTGATGCAAAAGAGAGTTATTTCACTACCAACAACAGCTACTATTGTTCCTCCTCCCTGAGAGAGAATGGGGCTTATAAACTGCGCTGACAGCATTTTAACTCCTCTGATATTTATACATCCTGTCATCAATGACAACCTGTAGTTTCACTGCTCTTAACCCAGTGGAAGTCACCATATGCAAACAGCTACAGGAGAACAGCTGGTCCCTCCTGCTAACCTTTTGAAAGAGTCTAAGCAAGCAGCAAATGATCAAGATAAACTCCTTAGAATCAACATAGTACCATAAGCCCTTGTGTAAGGTGCTGTCCAACGTACCTAATCCTCAGACAGTTTAATTCCTTTTTGGTTTGGACCAATCAGAAATGCAAACAGCATTAGGTGTGACCCAGCAGTTCCCATTTCACAACACAGGTCTTCAACTGAACTCAGCACTGGCAAGCTGAATCACAGCATCACAGCAGAGCTCTGTTAAAAATAAATAAGTAACTGTTCAACTTCCACTGGATTTCTTTTACACAATTTACTTCTTAACATAAAGCAATAAACAAAGCCAGTCTGCCCTGTCCACCTCAGTTCTATTTTCAGGCTCTTCTACGCCATGTTCCTGCTGCAAATACTCCACAGGGATACTTAAAGTACTTGGAAAATAATTTTCCAACTTCTAATAATTTCAGTTTATCAGTTGGTGGGGTTTTTTGCTTAAAACAAAGCTTTGGACACAACACACCACTTAACAATTGCCACCTTAAAACAGAGCTACTTCACCTCTCTAAAACTGTACCTTCTAGTCCTGTAAGGGAAAAATTGTATGTAGCATGGATATACTTAGAAACACTGATGAAAAAAAAAGAGAAAGGTATCAAATATTTGTATTTTCATAAATTCTTTGATAAAACTACAGTGCAACTCAAGGCCTACTGATAAAACTCCATTAGGATTCAAGGGGTGGTCTATGGATGAAAGAAAACCAAGTACGGGTATATACGAAGAGGAGTTATTCACAAAGAACCACTTTCACAAACAAGTCAGACAGCTTTGGCTGGTCTTACAAAACCCTCACGTTAGCCACGCTTTGGAAAAAGCAGACGGAGGCTTTGGCTAGGTGACAAAACAAGGCAGTTTTTGCAAAAATGTTTTCATGATGAAAGAACTGGAAATTGACTGTGTTGTAATTTTAAGACTAACCACCTGAGAGCAAAGCACTCCATCAGCCACCAGGATTTGAAAGCTCAGCTATACTGTGAGGTATTTTTAGTTTCAAAAGCTGAGTAACTTAGAATCATCTAAGCTATAAAACCCAAATTCCCAAACAGCCTTTTGGGCTACAACGGGCACCTTTGGGTGTACTTTTACCTTCAGTGCCAGCAGCTGAGCTTCAGACGTTAAGATAAGACTTTCCCCATCACTGTGTGTGGCAAAGCAGCCATGCAGTAAAATGCCAGTGTTGGCAGATGAGACTATTACTTCAGACTATGAAGAAATACAAATCTTTATATTGCAGCCTATGACAAATACGAATGGTGAGCAGACTCCTCCAAGTTCTCCTAATGCTTGTAACCTGTTTGTGGCTGCTCTATCAGACCCAGAAGCCTGGCAGCCTGGTCCAGTAAGGCAGCTCCCAATTTCTAAGGGAAACAATTCTGATGTTCCTACATGACTTTTGCTCTCTCACTTCAGGTTCAACTCCATATCAATATGCTCTCCAGCAATGGCTCTACTGGCTGTGACAACTACAAACAGCTTCAGGGCTGTGCCTGCTTCAAGAACCAACAGAGCTGCTACTCCACAAATCATATGCTCTTCCAATGGTCTCACTCCAGGCAGTCTCTTAGGCGGAATATAATCTAAATAGATAAAATTAGTAACAAAGCATCTACACTGCAAAGCCCGTTTCTGACTCTTCTGTCAGCACAGATTCATATATTACCTCAAATAACAGCAGCACTTTGAACCCTGCATGCTAAAAACATAAGCAGGCAAAACAAAGTTTAACAACCTGAAAAGCAGTGACACAATTCCTTAATTTCTAGAATGAGTGACAAACTGTTTTTTGTCTCCCTACTGTGAAATACAGAGATATTATTATTTAAGGATTCAAGTAAATCCCCAAATTGAAGGTACCATTAAAAAAGAGGAAGGAAAACTCTATTTGAAGTATCATGGTATCTGGCAGGCTTTCAGTGGGAGCAAGGAATTATTTTGGCAGGGGTTTTTTTTTGGTTGGTTTTGTTTGTGAAGACAGCATAACCAAGTTGCTTCCACTGCAGTTCCTGCAGCTCAGCACGTTTAAGTAAATCTTGTTCTTTCTGTCTGTCTGGAAACACCAGTATCTAAAAAGCAGCTTAAAGTACCCTTCAATCCTGGTGTAAGATCTCTCAAGAGACAACAATATAACGATTGGGTCATAACAGGAAAAAAACCCAAGACTAAATAAACCTCCAAAACATTCTAAAGTATTGACTTTTCAGTGTATTGGTCTCTACCTCCACTATAACACATCAGTGCCAATACAGAGTAATTACTTTTATTACTAATCATGGAAATAACAGCCTTCAGGTGCTGAAGGCAGGAACTTGTGATGCAGCAGGAAACACCCTTCACTTCCATTACTTCTTTCATTTCACAGTTACATGGAGAGGAACTAGTATTCATGAAGCGTATCACTGGGACTTTTTAATACACACGCAAGCTGCAAAAATAGCCTTCTTTACACTCCTTGGTTTATCTTAACTCTAAAAGTAATTCCAGCACTAAAGGATCAAGGGAAGCAGACATGAAGAGTCACTTCAGGTACTACTGTGGAAAAAGGAGAAGCAGAGCACAGACATGACAGTCTTCATAACCCAGATCATGAGTAACACCACTGCACAGAATGACTGTCATTTATAGGAGATATAAGAAGGGATAATACCTGTAAGGCCACATTACTCTACAGGTAGCCAGGATTAGGGTCAGCATTTAATCACACAACACATTGTCTGCTCCTGAGTGAAGTTCAACACACTGCTTTAAGGTCAACCCAAAGCAGCAAGTGAGTGAGCAAGACTGCAGCAGAATCCATTGCTCCTGCTGCTCAATGATAAATGCTCTTACAGACATGAGAACCAGGAAAAAATACAACAAAAAAAGCAAGACACGATGCAAAAATTATTTACAGACAGAGTCTGCCCTAGGAGAAAGACAGTGCAAGACACCATGCAAGCAGATCATGATTCCTGCTCCCTTCAGGCACTGCTATCACCACATCAAGCACTGATGCCTCCTGAGGGGGCTTTGACATAGGATATTGCACAGACATCTATTACCTCAGAGACAGCAAAGAACAAGGAAACTTGTACGTCTATTTTATAAGGATCTTCCACAAAGCCTACATGAACAGCCACGGAAAAATAAGGCTCATGTGAGGGATAAAGTGTTGCTCAACAACTGAGGTTTTACACTAACTCCTTTGAACCAATGATGCTCACCCCAATGCCTCAGTTTTGCCACATCTACACAGAAACCTTCTTACAACAAACTTTGAACAGCAAAAGCATGATAGCTAAGGTTACATATTTTTCTTAAAAGCTTATTATCTATCAGAAATAGCTCGGTACTTTGCACGCACATCACAGGACTACACTTGGTAAAGCTTTCCTGATTGGAGGGAGGGAAGTAATAATGAAGGTTTTGACAGGAAGCTGTCAGTTTAAGCAACTCATCGGGGAGGGAGTTTTGGACTGTGGGCAAAAGTTTGCTGTCAGAGGCAGCCCTTCATTAGCTCAAAGCAAAGCTGGGTCATTTCACCTGCTGCTGGCATTACAGAAATGGACTTTTCCTCCACGGGTTAGTGCTCTGCTCAGGTGCAGGGGGGTGAAGAGGGAGGAGGAGGGCAAGAGAGTGGAAAAGATACCTCAAATAATCAACTAATATGTGAGTGAACACTCACCTGGGGTATAGGCAGGAGGAGACACAGCAAAGGCAACGAGGTGGGTCACCCACACCCTGGCCCAAGCCCAGAAGCTGCAGCTACCCACTCCTTTCAAGATGGATGGATTGAAAGGGGGGGACCTCTTCTATATACACCCATACACATAGTTTTTGTTTGGTGTTAAAATACAGCACCTACTTCGCAGTACTCCCGCTTACCCAAATACACCACAAGAACATTACAAGGAATCTTACAAAGCAGAAAACTGTTGGCCACCCATCCACCCCGCCCCATAGGCAGCAGTGCATTTCAGCCTCGCCAAGTACCCAGCAAAAACGCCCTCGCCTTCGGTCTGCCCTCGATGCCAGCACCGGGCGGATCTCCCAGAGGGTGTTGCCCACCCCATAACTACGCCCCAAGCCAAAGGCAGGGTGCTTTCAAAACCTTACGGGCACCGCTCGATGCTCCAATCGCCGCCGGAGCCCCCGCCCCGCCCGGCGGCCCTCAGCCTTGCCGCGGAACCTCCCGCCCCCCCCCCCCCCCGCCCCCCCCCCCCCTCGAGGGACGCTCCCGCCGCCCGGGGAGGAGCCGGAGCCCCGCAGCTACTCACGGGCTCCGGCCGGGCCCGGGTAGCTCAGCACCAGCACGGGCAGGGAGTCCCCGCCGCGGGGCGCCGGGGGTCTCCACACACCGGGCGGCGCGGCGGCGGCCGCGCCTCCATGGCCGGGGTAGAGGAGAAAGAACGGCGGCGAGGGAGGCGACGCCTCCTCCTCCTCCAACGCCGCCGCCTCCTCTCCGGGCTCGTCCCGCCGCTCCATGGCGGGGGGCAGCTCCCCAACGTCGCCGTCCCGGGAACTTTCAGCCAGCGGCGGCACAAGCGACGCCCGCTCCGCCTCCGCCATCGCCGCCCGGGCCCCGCCCCGGCCGGGAAGCAGGGCCGCGGCCCGTCTCGGCCCGCCCTCGCCCGCTGCGGGGAGGGGCGGCTGATTCTCCCGCGGCGACCCTCTTACACCCGCCGGGCCGACCCGACCGGCGCCCACCTGCCGCCGCCCGGGTCCCGGAGCCATCCGGTGCTGTGACTGCAGCGGCCCGAGCCCGGCCCTGCTTTCGGGAGGAGCCCTCCCCTCGGCCCGGGGCAGCAGGCCTCAGCTCTGCGAAGGATGGATCACCGTAGACTGACCAAAACCGGATAACCAAACTCCAGGCGGTGTGGAGAGAGCCTTGCGTCCACCCTTCCCCTGCGAGGTTTTAGGGTTTTTTGCCCCAGCCTCATTCCCGTAACACTTCCTTTGTCATTGCTGTCAATTCATCTTTCTCACACTTTATCAAAACCAAGCTGAACCTACCTCAGCTTCTACCATAAGCCTCCCACCCTGCTACAAGCACCACCTGCCCAGTTCCAGTAAAATGCTATCTCATCACCTGTATTTCACTGTCTGTTTCTACACCAAGCCAGAAGGAAGGAAGGAAGCAGCAGCCTTGTGCATGTAAAGATGCCTTCATGGGACCAGAGCCTGCACAGGGAAACAGATTTTAATCTTAAGAAAACCCCTTCGTACAGCAACAAGGAAGGTGGACTCACACATGCTTTAACTCACACACAAAGAAAAGCCATTGCACCACATCCTGCCTCCCCCTCACCTTCCCAAGGGCAAGATCCCATTCAATAATGTTTTCACATTCTCTGACAAGAGGTGACAATACAAGGTCCAAATATATTCCTTACTATCACAACTACCACATAGACCATGCCACTTGGAATTTCACTTAGGCTGTTTTTCTGAAGACAGTAATAAAGACTTCTCATTAAGGCAGGGCAGTTACAGTGGACTGTAGTGCTGTCAATAAGAAGGGAGAACATGAATCTGCCTGTTTCTAAAGAATATCCTGCATTCAATGCCCTGAGGTGAAGCTGAAACATGTTGCTGCGTTGCTGCAACTAATTTAACAGATGCTTTAACTCGTTTTCCAAATCTCAAAGCTGAACGTTTGAATTTCAATTTTCCAGTGCTAGCAAGAGTGAAACAACGCCCAGACTGTGATGGAATATTATGGAAGACAATGAGGAAAGCCTTGACAAAATTTAGGGCAGCAGCAGGAGTATTTCCATATGAGCTATTCAATGTATTTTACTTACCTTATATCATTAGAAATTTCAGGTTGTGATGCAGAAAAAGCACTGTCCACCTCTCTGACACTGTGTTTTTAATGCCCATGCTTCCAAAGGCAAGCCAGGCTTTCTCTGGATGCTGATCACCCACCAAGGACTGTTTGCCATGTGTAGAAAGACAACATAGCACCTGCTACCTCTCCTTAGGGCTTGCTACACACTGCCTATGTGCTTTTTAAACACAAATCATTCACATTTAAGTGCACAAAGGACTGCCTCTTGAATTTCCATCTGCTTGCTTGAAGGACTGTAACAATGCAGAGGCAGGTATCTCCACAGCCACATGGGGCAACTCCCATGAGATGTGGCTGTTGCCTGAGTGTTTAAATGCTAACCTGTGTTAGGTGCTGTTGAGGCGGACCCCACCACCAGCCCCTTCTGAGCAGAGCAGCCAGCACTCACTAGGCAGGAGCCTGGTGAGGACAAGTGCTGTCCAGTATCACTTGGCAGTATAAGAACCTTCTCCAGAAACACTGCTGGAAGGAAAAAAAACCCAACCCCAAAACAGCATTAACCACAACCTTGCTCCACTTCTCACTTATTTTCCTGACCATCATCCATGGTCCTCCCCTTATTTGCACGTGTCCATTTTCACAGGGATCCTCAAAACCTGTTTAGCACCGGGGATTTCCCTTCAGCTCAAAATACCCCTCTAAGAAGCATCTCTTAGAACATCACAATGCCTTCCCTCCGATGGCTATACTCACAGCCTTTCCACAATCACTCATTCATAAAATGATATGGGAATGAGCTATTCATGGCTTTGTCCAATCTCTGAACTAACCAACTGAACTTAATGCTGTGGTTAATCTTCATTACAGTGCTGGTGTCCTGTGCCAGGTGTGCCAAAACACTGAGCTCCCTCTTCTGTATGGCCTCAATCCCTGCATTCCTTGGGAGCGTGTCTGTGATGGTGCACTAATTTAGTATTCCTCTTATTTATTGCTTAGATGGAAGTTGCCAGAATTTTGCATGCCAGCTGCCTAAAGCTTTTCAAGGGACCACAAAGCTGCTGTGGATACTTACAGCTTGACTGCAGATCTACGAACCATCATCAGCCTTCCATTTTTGCACAAAGTGTGAAACGTACATGGGCAAGTGCTGTAGTACCGAGATCTGCTGGATCTTTTTCTCATCCCATGTGATGACTGTCACATAACACCATTCTTCACCAGAAAAAGCACCTAAGCTGCTTTTTATCCACCATGCTACCTCTCACTGACCTCAGTAGTGTAGCTTGGCATAATCAGTGGTGGCCTCCATCATGATCCCAGCACAGGGTTTATACAAGGTGCAGTTTTAGGAAGCTCTGTCTCCCTCCTTGCTAAGGCTGGAACCAGCTCTAAGCCTGGCATTTCTCTCTGGGAAAAGCAAGAGGCTAACTCTGTTGGTTGCTGCTCACAGTAAGGGAAGACAAGAAAGCACAGGTGAAGGACATCTTTATCCCCACAGCTAGTTTGTTCTCAAATGAGAACACATGTTCAGCAACCTCTTGAAGGAACCCTCAGCTTTGCCTGTATAACCCAGGCAGTTCTATGACAGGGATCGATTCCCAATGCTTTGTAGTTTGTTTCTGCAGAGCAAGCTTATTTTTTTTAATCATGGAGCATTTAGATGCCATTTGGCCTGTAAGCAGCAGAGGGCAAACATGCAGGTCAGCAGAACTTGCCATTTCACTGTTTTGTTCTATACCCCTACCAACCACACCAGAATTCCCTCTGAAATCACCATGCATAGCTTTGCATCCCATAGATCCAGGACATAAAGGGACTACAAAAAGTCTCCTTATTTCTGTTCCCAGCTTGTTTTTCTACCTCCTCCTTTAACAATCAGCTTTGAAAATCAACAGAATTGCTTCAGAATTGCAATTAACAGCATGATCCCGGCAGAAACAGGCCTAGAGTGTAAAGGTTGACATAAAAACCTATGGAAGCGCATTTTGCTTGGAGAAAAAGAGCAGAGTACACAAAAATAACCCCTCAAAACAAAACATAACCCAAAACAAACCACCTAGATACACTAGGGTTTCTGTACCATTCATTCCTTTGACATGATTTCACAGGGAAAACTGACAGCAGTACCTTTCACATGCTGCTGGAACACAAATTAAGGATGGGCTCCCTGGAAACTGTCCCAGGCTCAAGTGCAGGTCTTACCTGAGACAGTGTTTGTTCAGCTTTTAAGAAAAACTCATCAGTCATTCCTCCTTTACAGCCTGAACTGGAGCTCCCAGTCAGAAATTCAGCGTGCAGTAAAATGAGTTTACCTTCAAACTGAAGATGATGTTACATCTTACCTGTTTGTCCTGTATCAATGCTACTTTAGACCTACAACACCAGACAACAGTTAACATATTTATCATAGATGAATTTAATGTATCTATCACAGGTAAACAGCTATGAAATGCAGGAAAGTCTTTGCTTGCCTTCTCACTGAATTCAGGAGGAGGTGAAACAGTATATCAGGCCACATGGCATTTAAGTAATAGCTTTCTGCTTAGTTAGAAAATTAGAGATTTACGAGAGCCTCAGAGTAGTTAGTTCTAAAACATGAGGGCAAAGAGGAGATAATCAAAACAACTAAATACCAAAACCATATGTATCTCATTCCGCAGTTCAACACAGAAAAAGGATGGACCAAAACAAGACAGTAAAAAGGAAAAGGTGGGGACAGCTGCACCAACCTCATTCACAACCTGCCCTCAGGTCACTCCATCCCATCTCCCCACTGTCCCACACAGCCTACCCTATTCCCTTCGCTTGACACATTCCCTTGCAGGCCCTCAAACCCAGCACTTACAGTATAGAAAGATGACAGCATTCCAGTGGAGGAAAATACCTTAACCCACAGGCTGGATGAGGAAGGGTCCTGTGCTACTTTTAGTGGTGGTACCTTCTGAAAAGCATCCTCTGAAAAAAACCCAAACCCAAATACCACCCCAACCCCAGTTTACGAATAAAGAAAACACATCACCCTTTATAAAATCTTTATTGGATTTAGCAGTGCTGCTCACAGCTCTCAGAACAGAGAAAAAGAACTAGCACTTAAGCTTCCTGCTTTTCTTAACACCTGCGCGGATGCCAGACAGCTCCCCAGCATATCTGTTCAATTCCCTCCGGACTTCACGGACCTGGCCCTTGCGGCGGATCTTGGCTCGCCGGAATTTCTCCCGGTGCTTAACCCTGGGGTTCCGATCGATCTTCCTCCTTTTGGGTGTGAGGCCTTTGTTCTTGATCATCTGGTAAGTGACACCTCTCTTTTTATTTGGATCCTCTCCATCCAACACTGCTTCTTCTCCAAGCCCGTCTTCATCTTCAGTTCTCTTCCTCTTGAGCTTCAACTTCTCCTCCATCATCTGGTAGTATTTTAAGGCAGCCTCTTCATCCAGGTCTGACTCATCTGAGGGTTCACCAGCAGAAGCCCGGCCATTAGCAAGCGCACGAGCACGTTTGGATTGGGTTTTCTTAACATCCAGTGAGAGAAACACTGCAAATTTCTTCTCCTTCCGTAACTTGTCTTCCTTCTTATCATAGTAGTTTTTCAGAAGCATACGGACTTGCGAGGACAGCTTTTGATCTATAACAGCTAGGTCATTGATTATATTTCTATAAGCAACCAGCCGTTCGATAACGGGGTGATTATGAACTGGCATCCTCTTTGACTTCAAGACCAAATAGAAACTGATATTGGCACAGTAATTCAAGTAGAGATGATACTTGGTCTGCAAATAGCGGCTGCCTTTCCCTTGCGGGATAGTGCCATTTTTGACCATCTGCAGTAGTGGGTGCAGTTCATCCTTGAGCTCCATTAGCTTGACTTCAAAGTCCTCAATCAGCTGCAGGAGCTCAGGGGACTCCTGCTTCAGCAGCTTGAGCTGCTCCTTCTTGGAAAGGGCCTGCAAATCCTTGTCAATCTTTTGCCCTTTGCTGTCGTGGGTTTTCTGCTGATCAGCCAGATAACCCTGAATCATATCCAGCCCATAATCATCTTCCCCCAAGTCCTGTACCAACCGCCTTTGGATGACCTGAGCTTCCTGCTCCTCTTCCTCCTCCTCAGCATCAACCTCTTGCTGGCTACGCTTGCCCTTGGCCTGGGCATCACTCCCGTAGTCTGTGTCGTAGTAGAGTTGCTTGCGCTGGCCCCAGGAGAGCTCGTGGGGAAGCTTGGTGTCCTGATGGCGCTCCTCCAAGTCGCTTTCCATGGACAAGTCCCCATCTTCATCTTCAACCTCGTTTTTCAACTCCTCTTCACCGTCCCCATCCTCATCTTCACCTTTCCCATCATCCTCCTCCTCACCTCCATCCCTTTCTGCGCTGTGGTCCAAGAAAAGATCCACCCCTTGTGCTTCCTCCTTCTCCTCCTCTTCTTCCTCACTGTGTCCATCCTCCTCACTGTCCTCGGGCAGCTGCAGCCCCAGCACTTTCTCCTTCTCCTCTTCTTCCTCACCGTGTCCATCCTCCTCACTCTCCTCGGGCAGCTGCAGCCCCAGCACTTCCTCCTTCTCCTCCTCTTCTTCCTCACCGTGTCCATCCTCCTCACTCTCCTCGGGCAGCTGCAGCGCCAGCACTTCCTCCTCCTCCTCCTCCTCCTCGCTGCCTCCGGTCTCCTCCCCGCTCTCCAGGGCCGCCATCACCGCTTGGAACTGCGCCTCATGAAATTCCTCCACCTCGTCGCGCAGGTCCTCGGGGCCCGCCTGCCTGCCGGCCGCCTGCTCCCCGACATCCTCCTCCTCTTCCTCGGCCGGCTGTGCCCGCGGCCGCAGGACGGTGCCGCGGCGCGTCCGCATGGCTCCACTCCGGCTCTTCCACTGTGCTGTGCCGTGTTTCCGCTTCCCGACTCTTCCGCTTCCGCCGTGCCCGCCCCGGGACTGCCCTGCGCGGTGGGGCTGACTCGTGGCGGCGGAAGAGGCGGGTTGCCGGCCGGGGTTTGGAAGCGTTTGGGCGGTGTGTCTGCTGGATGTGCTTGCGCGTTCAAACACCCCCGCTTGCAGCTAAGCGTCTAGTTCATGGGCAAAGCCACTGCCAAGTCTGGAGTATCACTGAGTTTACTTCTACTGGTAGGTTTTTAATAGAGTAATACAGAGCCCTGAGGAGCTGTGCCATGCGGGCAGCCCGCAAGCAAGGAGCTCGTTCAGTCGTGGCAGGTGTCAGCAACGGGTAATGCGCACAAAAATCAAAGAGTGCCTTTTTCCCTCCTCAGGGCTTTTTTTTCTTCGCCTGAAAGCACAGACACATACAGCTGCTGTCTGTATAGTCTTACAACAAGGGGGAGGTGGAAAGCAATATATAAAGTGCACCTGACATCTGTCCCCTTGTGTAGTGAAACTTCTTACTACTCAGTTCCCTACAGTCACATCGAACTTTCAGAGAGAGAAGTATTCTAAAGCCTTTCTGGACGCATCTGAGATCACGAACTCTTCCAAGTGTTTCCCGTCACCCAGTCTTTACATAACATTACTACCGGGCCACTCAGAAGCAGCCTGTTCTGAAGATGCAGGTAGCTGCGCTGCAAGAGCAGAGGGGGCACAGTGCTGAGTTTAGCCTGAGCTCAGAAACCCAAAGCCTGATAAATGAAGCAGGCACGCATGCCCGCGAGAGGAGCTCTGTGCAGAACAAGTGCAGGTGCCTTTTTCTCACCACAGAACAGGTGCGGTGTTATTTATAAATACTCTTGCACACCTTCTTGTGGAAAAAGACCTATCGAGCAAATAAAGTTAACTGAAATGGTGGGGGGTTGGGGGTATGCGCACAATTTACTCACTTTTGAGTGATTCCTTTAAATGCTGGTAGATCTGATAGCCGACAAGTCTCACTTAGGAGCCTTTCTTCTGACATCTACATGGTCACTGCTGGGTCTAAATTTTCCATGTGTGCTCTTGTATCAGGTGTGTTTCACCTGAGGCTAAGACACCCTTTGCGAATCCGCCTGTGCCAATTTTCAGATACCACCTCCCCTGGATACAGCCCCGCATAACAAAGAGCAACAAAACTCGGTTGGTTTTGGTGAGACACAGCATTAATTCAATTTGTTAGCCACATCTCAGTGGAAATCCTCACTTGATACTAGTTGGCCGCTAAAGCACAGCCATCTCCACTAATCAAGCTTTGTAACCTTGCTGCTCAATCCCACCCTGTTTTGTGTGAAGTCCACCCAGAGAAGTCTGCAGCCCATTTCTGTGTCCTTAAAATTCCAGGTAACTTGCAAGTGTGACCTACAGAAGCCCAGGCCTTCACTGTGTCCCTCACACTTGCCATCTGACTGCCTTCACCAGATAGTGCCCTCATCTTGTTTTATTTTTCTTCTTTGAAGTCTTGCCCTTTCAAAATTCAGAGCCTTAACATCAGACAAACTTCCACTTGGATTTAAACGGAATTGATGTGTTATCTCTCAGTGCAAGGTTAATGTCTAAGAGCAGAAAAGAAGTTACATCTACAGACACGTGAACCTTCTCCAGGACTTGCTGAAAACATCACCCATTTCTGATGAAGCTGTAAAGGATATGTGGTATGAGTCAGTTCATACAGTTATTGGGAACTGCTGAAGCCAAACCACAGGGGTTTGCTGTAAGCATCACTGGAATCACCACCACCAATACAATAATCAGTGACTGCTGCAGGTCTGGTTTAACCCACCGCTTGCTTTGCTTCGCTTCCAAGTGAGAAATGAGGAGAGAAGCCAGCTGTAGGACAGACTGCTAGCAGGGATGTATTATCTGGAGATGGCCCATGCCATGGTACAGCTGTCCTCCTTCCCACTCCTCACCCAGCATGACAACGACACACACAGACACAGCAAGTTTGCCTCACTTTACCCAGGCACCTACCCAGCATCTGACCTGGGAAACTCCCATTCAGCAAGTCCAGGGCTGATGGGAGGCACAGGACAAGGGAAGGGAGACTGAGACTACAAGGCTGGTTCCCATTTCTTTTCAAATTCTCAATTACTCCTCCACTAGCCTCTGCCAGTGATGTTTGCCAGCCCCTTACCAAACAGCTGCAGTTCTTTAACGTCTGCTTCCCCAGATAATTTTCTGGTAATTCGTAATGTCACACAGTAAAAAGGGCCTACTCCATAAAAGTAACAGACTGTAAAACAAATCTTCCTCTAAAGAGCTTGCTAGCAAGATCGAAATGCTCAGAAACATTCAGGTGGCTGACTGGGACTAAAATAGCTCTTGTGTCACCATATGCAGCCCAAAGGGCCTGTATGCAGTCATATCGATTTAGCAACTGAAATTCAGATGTGCTGAGCACCCGCTGTTGGGGAAACCCATCAAAATCCACAGAATCACACTAAATATAATTCTGCTCATTCTCTCCCTTTGGGCTTGAAAATGGTCATGGATGACTCTGCTTGGATCTTACCAGTGCTGTGTTTTATCAGTGCGGTTTGGCAAAACTGACCAGAACCAGCCTCTTCTGCAAGTGCTTTATTCTGCTGCCTGCATCCCACCATCTTGTGTATTTTTAATATGTCACCTATTTTGTTACAAAGGTGACTAAATCAAATAGTGCTTTAGACAGACACCCCTACCAACTTCTACTTAGCCGGGCTTATTTTTAACCTTCTGCAAAAGATGGGGCACATTGAACATCTTGCTGCTGCTGCTTCAGAAGAGAGCTCCACATGAAACTGTTGGCAATATTTTCTGGGGAGGGGGAAAGGAAGCAAAACCAAATTTTGCCCTCCTAAAGATGGAGCCCCAGGGAGAAAACAAGGTTTATAAAGAGCTATGGCATAACCTGATGCCCTGCTAGGAGATGGGCTTGCACCCATCATCCCTGCCCTGCCCCCCCTCCCCCCCCTTGCATGTGAGCACTGGTGATGCAACACAACAGCTCATTGCATCATGCAGCTGCCAGAGGAGATACTTGTGCTAGGAGAAAAAGCTTGGGGGACGGATCCCAGGGTGTTTGAACACCTTTAGGGTTAGATATCTAGCCTGCAAGGTCTGAACAAAGGAGGTGACAGGCTGCCCTTCCAGGAACTGAGTGCTTGGCAGCATTGCCTAATGACATCAGCCTCTTGAGAGCAACCAGCCCTGGGTGAGCCCAAGGTGGCTCTGGCTGGGTGAAAAGCCTGTATCTGGTCACAGGGCTGGTGCTCTGCTGCGCAAGGAAAAGTTGGAGGATGCAGGAAGATTTACTATGTGCTTCTCATGTTAATTGAGAGAAACACACATTGCAGAAGGAGAAATTCCTTCTATATAAGCTATAACCCTGGCTACAAACAGGCCAGGCAGGGGTTGTACTTTGCTCTGCCCCCTGCATTTGTTCCCCAATGCAGGTGTTTGGAGGCCCTTGCTAAGGCTGGGCTTCCCTTAAGGAGTGGGCTTTTCTGTGCAAGTCACATAATGATCCTAAAGACAGCTTTCAGAGTTATACAAGTGATCCCAAATCTGGGGAAAAAGCCAAATCCCAGGTCCTCTCCAGGATTCCCCTCCATCAGGAGAAGTCTACTTGCCTCGTACCTCACAGAGTTTGCTCAGGACCTCACTCGAAACCTTTTGTTAACCAGTAATTCCATGGAGCTCCTTTTCAGCACCACTTGCCCTGAGGACAAGATGTCCCCTAAGGACCCGGATGGTTTTGCACTAGCTTGCCCTCAGCAGCTTTGTTACTTTGTGATGAATAGAACAAAAATGCACAGTAATATTGCAACCATCTGCCCCTCTTCACCTCTGAAAGCCAGAAGTCTTCATGCATTGAACTTGCCTGGTTTCAGTACCCAGCCACATTTTCCACAGTGGCTGTGCTGGCCGGCTGGGCTTTTATTTTAGGAAACAGATAGCTGTATCATTTCCACGTACCCTTATAGGCAGAGGCAGGCTCTCCACTCGTGTTCTTCAAAAGAAGGGAAGGCACGATGAAGAGCTCTTTGTTGCTGTGTGTGGCCTTGGCCATCTCCTTGGGGCTCGTCCTGGTGGCAGGTAGGTGAGAAATGGAGAGCATGGACAATTGTGCTTAAGAGATCAGCGATGGGGTTTGTGTAGTCAGTAATATTTCTTAACAGCCAAAAATACCACCTCAAATCCTGCTCAAGCAGTCATGCCTCAGTGCCTCTTGGACACCTCAGGGTCTTTCTGCACCACAGAGCTGTGTGTTTTTAATTGCTGCCTTGAGGCTAAAAAAGCCATGACTATCTGCAAATTTAAAACTCTAGCCATTTTTCATTGGGTTTCTGAAGCAACAAAAAGCAAACACGCGTGCTTGCTTTTCTACAGTGGTAAGAAGCTTGCAAGACTGTTACCTGCCAGATTTAAAGGATTCCAAAGTCTTTCTGGTAATCCTGTATATGGCTACAGCAAATTTATTTCCGATTAAACTGTAATTAGTTGTCTAACTCCACTGAATTTTCTGCATACTCTTGATTTAGACTGAGATCAGACTGTCATCCCAGCACACTTCTGAGTGTGGTTCACAGCAAATGGGTACTGACTGTACTAATACTATACAACAGTCATCCCCATTCACAAGATGGATCTGGTCCACAAGATTAAATCAATGCTCGAGGATAACCATCCCAACAGCATGGACAGCAGCATCCCTGCATTTCCTCCCATTTTGGGGAAAGGGAATCTTGTTTCCTACCCAGGCAGGTCCTTGTAAAGTACTGCTTCCTATGAAAAGCATCCAGCTGTATAATTTATTTGCTGAAAAGACAGAAGATGTTGAGTTCACCAACCGTGTTGGTTCAACACAGAGCCCAGTCTGGCTTTCCCCATCATATGCATGGATTGAGACATACATATACATGAGCAGCTTAGAGAGGAGGTCAATTTAGAGTTATGTGTGGCTATGGGATTGCTGTTTGGACTACTTACATTGAAATTAATGTATGTTGGGGCTATTTGAACCTCTTCCTACTTTGATAAATTAGCCATTTGGACCTGCAGGAGGGTTTGAACAGATCTTTGGAATGCATTTGCTTCTTTGCTGTGCTGAAGCTGGCTTCTGTTGGGCTTCATAGTGTGTTACAGGACCAGCCAATATCGAAATCTGCATAACTGTTGAGGAGGGAGGGAACACCATCTTGCAGTGAATCATGCACCAGAAAATCTAACCTGCAGACACTTAAAAGGGCATGAGGAAATTTTTCATTTAACTACCCTCTTCCAAAGGGACTTTACTGGGTTGGTACGTGGAGATACTGCTGATAAAGCCGCCCTTTTTTGAGTTTTGTAATTTTAATTTGAAAACATTATAGAGAATATATCTAATTTATGCTTACTGAAGCCAAGAGCATTACACAAGGAATTAAATAAGGACACTATTTTTAGCGTAAAGTCAGAAAAACTCTGCATATTCATAAGAGTATGTTAATATACTTTTAGAAGATGAATTAAAGCCTGTTCCCAAACTTTTTGGAGCAATTCCCAAAACCATTAAAATCTGTCTTGACTATTGGCTTTGAATTAAGGATTTATAAGGAATTGCACACATTGTTACACAGAATACACCGGCAGACACCAGAGGAAGGTCTGTATGAAGGACAAGAAGCGAGGGACTTTGTATAGACAAAAGAAAGGCCAAGACTCAAGGAGGTCACAGTCACATTTTATAGTGGCATTTGTACTGCTGGGTTGTGCTGGATGCAGTACAGAGAAATGCTAAAAGCCAGCCCTTGCTCCAAAGGGCTCAATGGGCACATGCTATAGCAGGACG
Source organism: Amazona ochrocephala (assembly GCA_039720435.1). Taxonomy (NCBI): domain Eukaryota; kingdom Metazoa; phylum Chordata; class Aves; order Psittaciformes; family Psittacidae; genus Amazona; species Amazona ochrocephala. The sequence continues at coordinate 75,137,887 of CM077879.1, forward strand.
TGCTTTAGAGAAACAAAGAAAACTGTGGGGATATGCCTGTGGTAGCTTGCTCCACTGACCAAAATAAGGAGGCAAAGTAATTTCCTTCCTGATCAAGAAACTCTACAGTCATTCCTGTTCAGAAAAGTATTCTCCCGCTGCTAGTCACAGAAACTGCATTTGTAACCACCAGGGGAATTTTAGGGTCACTCTGAGGCATCACTTACAGTTTCGGTGCCTTTTTCACAAAACCAGCATCTGCAAGGATCACAGAAAGTAACCCAGAGGAAAGGAAGCAGTTGAGACCAACATTTTGTGGAGCAGGAGGGAAGCTGTAAGGAACCTTAGGTAAAGAACCTGGAATGCAATTGGCATGACATTGCATGGACTAGGCACCTGGAGACTCTGTCAGTCAACACTGCAGAGACCTGTCCTTGCCTGGTCTTGCATACAGCTTTATGTAACAGTTAAGCTGCTGCCAATGGTGGCTAACAATCAGAAAACTTACAGTCCACCTCAGAGTCCATGTGCTGCTCCCACAGGCTTTGAGCACTATCCCTTTCACCCTGTAGCAACAGCGTCTGTTGCTTATAAAACCCAGCAGCTTTGGACATTGAGATTAAGAGAAAAACCAGACATGAACTTATGCAATGTGTGTCTGGTCATTACTGATGTGTGCTTTGATAACTCAAACCCAGCGGCTGGGACCAAACCTTTTAAGTCAAAATGACTCTGAAATCCTTCACAGATATGAACACAGGCATCATCAGCCTGTTTCTTCTTTCTCTCCATGGTTAAGCCAAGGGACTAGCAGAGTAGGAAAGTCCCCAGAACTGAGGTCCTGCTTAGCCCAATGTAAACTGCCCCATCTTACAAAGATAGCTGGTTTTGGTACTTCTAAGCAGGCTGAAGATGCTGTAGGAAGAGCGATACCATAGTGGTGGCTGTGAACATTATTTCAACAGCATTTAGAAATACAGAGGGAGGTAACAATAATCCCTTAAGAAGGGTATGACTGCATGCACATAAAAGCAGGGCTGGCTTATTATGGGTGAAGAGATCAGAGGCTCTGGTTTGGGCAAAATCAGCTAGCAAAGAACCAGCTACTTAAAATCTATCTACCTACACAGTAAGAATGTATTGCACACAACCAGGAACGTTCAAAAAGCCCCTTGGTGACAGATAGGATGTTTTACCCCATTTTAACTGAGTTTCACATTGAATAGCAGTAGTTCATATTGAACCTAAGCTGGTTATTCTCTATTTAAGAACATTGAAACTGGAACCGTCTCTGCAAACCACAAGCATAAAGGCCACTTGCCTTTCACTGCCAGGTCAGCAGGCTGCTGTATTCTGGGTCCTGTCATGCTTTTTGGCATCTGTTCCCTGAAGGGCTTGAAGGACAACATATTACTTAAGGAAAACTGTTACATTGGCAAGATCCAAACTAGGATTTGGACTGCTGGAATAGTCCTGGTGCATGACAGAGGAATTGGGTAACCTCCCCCATTCAGGTAAAAGCAGCACTTCAGCTCTCACGCGTAGCTTGAGGCTTGCAAGGGGATTTTCTTCCTATTTCATGAGAAACCCCTGCATGTTTGCCTCTGACCAGCCACACAGTGTCCAGGTCCATCATTTGCTCCTTCCCAGTCCCGTCACCATTGCATACAGAACCATACTATAGATGAAGCAGGGAGGACAGCGGAACTCATCTTTGCCGAAAGGCTCATTTGTACGTGTTGCAACCCAGATTTTAACCAACCCAGATGCTGCAATGGTATCTGTAATGCAGTTCTGGCATTTTCATCACTTGGCTTTCTGCTAAAGCAGGTTTCAGGGTTTGTCTTCTTGACTTTGGGATTGCGTATCCTGTGCTCACAGGTTATCCACGTGACCCTGAGGATGAGGAGCACGTGCTGGTCAATAACAAGTGTCAGTGTGTAACAGTGACCTCAAAGTTCGTCCCCTCCAAAGAAAATCCTGATGAAGAAATCCTACAGAGAAACATACGCATCCTGTAAGTGGCAGACAAGTGTTACAAGGAGATGAAATGTTTTAAGAGTTTGTTTTTCTTTGCATTGTTTCCCATGTTCTTGCATTAAGGAATTGAACTGTTTTTTTCCTGTGGGCTGCTTTCTATGGTATCTTGGAATTTTCCCTTTGCTTCATGTTTTTATAGCTCACATGAACCCAATATGTGTTTTGTTCCTTTAGATACAAAAAGCCTTTTCATGTTTTAAGCAGTCCCGTTGTAGCTTTACATAATAGACTGGGGAAGTAGAGTGTAACATTTCTACAGCTGATTAAATCTGAACCCAAATTGGGCCGATGACACTGGACTCAAAGCAAGCCTGCTATTTATATAGGCTGGGAAAACTGATTAATGCCGGAACTATCACAAAGGTTAATCCTATGAGGCAGGTCTCAGTTGAAGAGTAGGGTTTTGTCTTCTTTATTCACACAAACGTTACAGCAGTGTGTGTGTCTTTGAAACATGGACCAAGTCCAGGCTCAGAGCCACAGGAGTTCTGGTAGAGCTCACAACACTGGAAGCAGTAATTAAAAATGTCCATGTCCTGCAAGTCTCTCAGGCATCTGAGAGCTCAGAGTTTAAAATAAGGGATTATCAGCATTGTCCCGTTCCAAGTGGCACTTTCAGGAAGTGCTGCAGTCATCCTGGGGTTGCCTTTGAGGGCACTGAAGGGCCAAAATGTGCTGCTCCTGGGCTTTGTTACAGGGAAAAGTTGGAACGCAAACAGTCTGAACAAGACAAGAGCTGAGAATTGTTCCCAGCAGAGTAGTCCTGTTTAATAAGCAGTTTCCATGAGAGTGATTCTCTTCCCTCCTTTGCAGAGTCCCCCTGAAGGCTCGAGAGAACATCTCTGACCCCCTGTCCCCACTCAGAACTACTTTTGTCTACCGCATGACTGACCTGTAAGTAATTATTTACTAAGGTAATTTCCTGAGACTTAATCTCCCCAGCAGCATTGTCTACCCACGCTCAAAACCATTCTTGAAGGCCAGTAGAGAAGGTGAGGCAGGGTCACTGAGGAAAGTTTTCCCCACAGAGTCTAGCTTTCGTATTCTGTTCCAGGCCAAGAAATTGTTATCTCCATGATTAAGTCACATGAAAAGGGCTCACATTTACAGGGAATGTTTCATTCTGACCCTTATTCATCTCTAATGTCTTAAATATAAGCAAATTACACACCACCTGCTTAACCCTCCCTTTCAGGGACCAGTCTTGACAATAGCAGTTTCACAACACTAAAAGCATCTGACTGGGGGTTCCTGTGTAGAACCTAAAAGGGCCACAATACTCTCCTAGCTCCATGTGCAGACCAGCAAGGAAGATGGGGGTTTCACCAGGGGCATCTTATCACAACTCTGAACACCTGTTCTGTTCTCCATCTCTTCCAGCTGCAAAAAGTGTGATCCTGTAGAAATTGAGCTGGGTGGTGAGACATACAAGGCCCAGCAAAGCACCTCCTGCGATGAACCTGAAACCTGCTACACCTACAACCGGGACAAGTGCTACACTACAAACTTCCCATTCCTCTACCATGGAGAGACGAAAAACTTGCAAGCAGTTCTGACACCGGCATCCTGCTATGCTGATTAGCTCAATCCGCTGCCCCCTCGCATTCAGTGTTCCTATCAAAAATATTGTATAGAACCATTAGCATCTGGACAACAGTGTCCAAAATACCAGATTCCAGAGTAATGCCAACTTGCTTCTTCATGCTGTTTTCAACAGCAGACTAGTGCCATCTCCCAAGAGCAGGTACTGGTTGTCAGATTCTTCATCCCCGGCACATATCTGCAATGCCATTATTGTATGCTCCAGATGTTATCACCATATAGACCAGACCCTAAGCAGACGTAAATCATTAATTCCCTTTAAGGGAACTACACAGATTTACAACACTGGAGAGCCTGTCTTTCTGGTAGTCTTCCAACAGTCTTCATCAGGGCAAGGCTGCTGTGGACATCAGCTGGAACGTCTGCGTATTTCCCTCCCTGAGCCATCTTGAGCAAGCCTCTGCACAACCTTTAAAAACAACCCTTTGACTGCATTAGCAGAATTTGTGTCATTATTAGAAGGCTCTGGTACAATCAGATTTGAGAGAAAAGATGAAGGATAAGGCCAAGAATTCCAATTTCAAAGGTCATATTCATTCGGGCATTCTAAAGCACTTTGACCGCTGCAAGCTTCTAGCTTGCATGTACATTTAGAGAAGACCAACATATACCTCTACCCTGAACTCTTCTGCAAAGTTGCCAGGAGCTCAGCTGTGCCAGGAATAGTAAACCCCTCTAGAACATTAGGTATTTCACTTTCCATGCTTATTTACTGATACTGGTGCCTTCTTCCACTCCTGCTCCCAGTTGAATTGATAAAAAACACCCACAAGGTAGCTCAAATATCTTTTCTTGTTCCTCACTTCACATTTAAAACTTCAAGAAATTCCATGAAGGTGACTCAATTGCTCTAGCAGCACCCTAGCTAGGGATTTATTCCTCTTTCACGTCAGTAGACTTGCTCTTCATACAAGAAACCCCACCCAAATCAAGGAGCCTATTCTTCATTGCATCTGACATGTAAATGTTTTACTCTCTATTGCCCATAGAGACATCATGAATGAGTGCCCAAGGTGTCCAGCATTACCCTTGGGATGGCTGGTATGTTTCTCACTGTTGTCAGAAATTGATTGTTAAGCCTTAGGCTGATCTGTGGCTTCACGCATAATTGAAATAAACCAGCAAAAACCTTACTCCCCTAATTGTAGCTTTGTTACTGAATCTTTGAATAAAATATTTTCTGCAGCAGCCTGTGTGTTATGTTCCAGTTCAATAAGAACTCAGAGAAAGCCAAGTCTATAATCACATTCTTGCCTCCTTCACAGTGAGGAAGAAGTTCTCCCTAAATAACTGCCTATACTTATAGGTAAAGCCTTCTGAAATACTGGGATAGAAAGATCATGATGCACTTGCAGAAGCTATAGCAGATCGAGGCTGAACTGGTTAATGATTTTAGGATCAGCTCCACCTCACTGAGCTGCTTCAAGGCCCTGTCAGTCACTGCAGGACCAGAGTTTGAACATCCAGACATCACCTAAATCACTCTTGAAATTGCAATGTGCAGATCACAATTCTACCTCACCACTGCAAAAAGTGCCTTCAAGACAGGTATGTCAGGGGCTAGTCATTTGTATACAAGGTGTCTTGTCCTCCAAGAAAAAACAATCTTGAAAAGAGCAAAGAGGACAGACAGATTACCCTAACTACATTCTGGTACATCACAGTTATGGACCATGTACTCAAAAATAAAAGATGGCAAAAAGATGCCAACTGAGAGAAATGCAAAGGGAGGCAAAGAGACTCCTGCCATCTACTGACACAGCTGTACGTATTTTAGGGGTTAGGTATTAAACTCACTAACATCTCAGACATTTTCATCTTCAAATATGATATAAGAAATTAGTATGTCATGGTGAGGCTTCATTTCATCTCCCAACACAGCTCTTGAGGTTACAACTAGTTGGTCCTTGGGGCTCTGCCTCTAACTCTAGAACCTTGTGCCTAAATATGAAGTTTCCATATTTATTTGTGCATTCTATTGTAGAAACAATGGAAGGTTCACCTCTGTAAGACTGGAAATCACCCTGCTACAGATCTCGGAAGCCCAGCAACACCAGCACAACAGACTACTCATGAGAGGCATTCAGGAAGAAGGAAGTCAAAGCAGCTGTGAGCAAGTACTTGCTTACATCATCTTGGCCAGAGCAATCAGCCATTGGGAAACAAGAAAATGGCATTCAGTAAACTCCCTATGTGCTTTTCAGCTTTATAATGCATCAGGATTCATTCCCTCCATGTTTTCTAAAAGGGATAAGCCTACACTAACCTGGATTGTGTTAACCAGGTTTTAGGCAACTCAGAGCAACACAGCAAGTTAAACCAGGCTCTGAATCCTTACCTGAAAGGCCAAGACAGTAAAATAGGAGCAAGTGAGGTCTATTTATCCCTGAAAGCACCCTGGAGAGTGTCTGCAACCTTCTCACCAGTGGAAGTGTTGGTGGATGAGACAAATACCCCTTGCTGGAGGCTTAGATATGCCAACAAAACCACACCTTGCTTTGAAAGATTCTCAGAAAGTTCTCAGGCTGTGCAGCCACTACAGTAAGTGGGATTTTTTTCTGGTGAGTCCTGATGCTGGGGGGAAGAATGCATACCTTGGTGTGAACTCCTCCATTTCATTCGCTAACTAAGGTGGGACAAGGCTTTCCCCTTGGGCTTGCAATACTTACCTACCAGGTCCTTGTTCTTCACAGGTCACAGTGGTTCTTCAGCTGCATTTAATGTTTCTTGAATGCATTTAATCTTAATTCATTTTGCCTCAGACTTGTAGGAATACATTTCTATTTCATCTCCTCACAGACTGCGTTTAAACTTAACTCTTCCCAGGTCTGTCTTCCTTGCCTAAATCCTGTTCTGTTGCTTATGCAATGTGGAGTTAGACGGATTTCTTGCTAGTTGTTTCAGACATCCTTTTTAAACTATGGAAATTTATCCTTAAATCCTGTTTCCAGTTAGACCAAAAAGTTTAATTAGCAGCATAAACTACAGCACATATCCAGGCTGAGGGAAATAAGTCCTTGAGCTCAAAGGCATTCTTTTACAGTAGGGAATTCAGCTGTTAGGGCAGCTTATTACAATAACAAGGCAAAGCTGCAGTTTAACTCACAAATAGGCCAAAGGGCTATAGGACAGCCCAGTTCTTGGACTGCAAAGGCTTCAGCTGTCTTTATTAGGCATTTCTTGTGTAGTTATAGCTGACAGGCTATGGTTTTTAGTGACCTCACTATGCTAAATCCGCATTTGGCAGTGCAAGGTTTGGGCATGGTGAGATCTTTCTGCAGAAGTGTACCACCTTATACACTTCGAGCTGGAAGGTTTCATTTTTTCAGTAGGTGTGTAGACTGCAGCACCAGTTACACCATAGAGGATTCAGAGGTCGCTTATTTCTATTTCATAAAGCAGTAAGCACAAAGTGAAAACTTAAAAAAGCAGGAAGTTGTTTGTGGACCAGGATCTTTGCCTAAAACAGCAGGTTACAGCACAAGACATCATGACTGCCTTCTAGCTAAGCCCAAGCATTGCTAAGACAGCTAAGTGGTTTGTGCCTGGAATTTAGTACTCCAAATCCAACCTTCAAACTATCTGTCCATTTCAGAATTGACTCAAAACTACCTTAAGGCTTATTCTAATGTGAAAATATTCTTCTAGGAGCAACTCAGCTACTAGTTTTATGCATTTTAAGAAAATTTAGAAATCTGTATTAATTCATGGTCATGAAGAGCCTTCTCTTATTTTGTCGTATCTCTTTAGACACTTTCTTGCAAGCTTTGGTTGACTCCTCTGGAGCTCTATAATTTCCCACAGCCACCATTTTCCAAAGGAACTGAAACAAGAGATTAAACATAAGCATGATTAGCAGCCTCAAATGATACTTAGAATTGAAAAACAAGGTAAAATACATGAGAAGAAAGGGTACAAAATCTGGTGCATCTATGGCTGAGTTGCAGCTGTTGCTTGTGATGAGAGATCCAACTCAGTCAAGTCTCTTCTCCAGCACTGAGGTTTAAATCTGCTTTGCATCCACAGTTAACACATAGCACAGGCTTTTGCACATGCTGATGGCATTTAAGAATGCCAGCCACACAAACTGCAGAGCTACACAAGTCCCAGGTGTACATCACAATACCTGTAGACTTGCTTCCAGGATGGCACTTTGCACTGGTCCTTCACATTTAGCCTGAACAGGGGGATTGCAGCATTGCTTTCAAGATCCCCTGCTCAACAGAGCCCCAGCTGCTTTCTGAGCCCCCCTTTGCTATTACAGCAGTTCCTCTCCTCCAAAAGGTCCAACACATAGGAGAGAAGAACGCCAAGTCCCTGGTCTAGGCATTTTTACAACCAGGACATTAGGAAAACACAGCAATAGCCACAAGCACATCAACCTGGGAACACACACAACACCCTAAGCAGATCTTCATGACTCACCAAAGGCTGTTTGAGGCCCTCTCTTTCCAGGAATTCCTTAAAGGCCTGTGTGCTGTAGAGCTGTGTGACTTCCATCTCCTGAATTAATTTCCACAGTAGGTCAAATTAAAACATTCACATTTCATATTTATGTACACTTCACATGCCTAAAGAAATGACGCAGTGTGTATCTGTCCAACTTTCATGAAAACTTATCAACCAATACATATTTCAGCTGCTAACAGCTCTAACTAGTTCAGATTTAATTTTTGCTTCTAAAAGCAATGAGGTTGCTTTGTGAACATGAAATTGGTTTTATCAAATTGTAACCTATGGTCCATAATCTGATGTCCTGTATACTACACAAAGTCATTTCCCCCAGCAGTTTTGGCAAGCATCAAGGCAGGAAGAGTTATTCTTCATTTTCTATGTAAGCATACCTACCGTCACTAATTTGCAGTCTATCTGCAGGAAGAGCTGAACAAAATGAGGTAGGTTATTGTTCAATTGTTAACTTTTCCTTTATTTTTAGCAGCATCAACTATAACCTTTGCATTTATGTTCTTCTGAGTTCAGCTGTTCGCAGGCATCGTCCCTGCCAAAATTACTCCTTTGTCTTACAGACAGTGTTTCTTCATAAAACAGGAGCAACACTTGTCATCAGCTTACCAGCCCTGCGCATGTGGCATGGTTTTAGTCACAGCAACTCCTCAGTTTGACCTTTGGAAGGACTGCCCTCTAGAGCACTGACAGCGTTTTCCCTTTGTGTCTCGGTTGAGATGAACAAACGACATGTGACGTGCTGCTTTGGTGCTTAAGTAGAAGTTCTTTCTATTACAAGCCCTCACTTACATACAGTTTCTAGCATGCATGCGCCTTTTAGCCATTGGTTACATCAGTTAGCAACAGCACATTACTGGGTGACCCTTTACTGCATTACTAAAGTCTGTTATCTTGCCAAGCTCTTGTTCTGCAGTTAGTTACTCCCTTTGACTCGCTCACTCCTCCGCATGCCTTCTGCTTTCCCATCCGGATACCTTTGGTGCCTCATTCTTCATGGATAAGCTTTGATATCTTCAAGGCTGAGTTCTAACTTCACGCCCTCAGTCAGGGACTCAATCCACAGACCTGCCGTAGCCCCCCACACCTCTGTACTGTGCCCTAAGTGTGAAAGTGGAGTGATTTTTTTTTTTTAATGAAGTGGAAACTAAACCTACATTAAAGCCAGCAGCTGAAGAGCCTGCCTGCTCTTCAAACGCCTCCTAACAACACCTTGTGCCATAGCCGGATGCAGCATCTTTGTCAAGGTGGGTATTGTAGGACAACTAAACCAAGATAAGCACACCCTAGAACATTCTTAAAAGAACTAGATGTGCAACAGCTATTTAAGCTTGATTTGTGCTTATTTGCCGTCTGGGGCTATTGTCCACATATTGGCGCCATGAAGCCACAGGCTAATCCAAGTCAATGAGCCTGTTTGAACCATGGTTATCTCAGCTTGGATTACATGGTCTGTTCCACATCTGTTTGTAGCTGCCAAGTACAATAAAGTGCCCAGATACATCCCTGTGAGAAAATCTCATAGCTATGTCACAGAAGAATGATGCTGCTTTTGACTTTCCCAGTACCTTTTCAGACCAGTTCTTCGCACTCCCAAGGCTATTGATTGTGGCCTCTGGTTCTTTTGATGGTTCATTTGCTTTCTGTTTTCTCCATGTTTTGGGATCAAGATACCATGCTCCATATCTGATCTTCTCCCATTTTGTTTGGGAAGGGACCTGCAAGAAAAAAAAAAAAACACAAACAAAAACCAAACACCTATTGCAATGTTCTTTCATCATCTTGGCACTTGTCCCTCATGCCATAGGCAGTAAGGACCATCGCAGAACCCGAATGTCACCTTTGAAGGGTCTACCAGGGATGATCTTGTATTCTACAACTACACAGTATTTAGGGGACAGCTGATGACAATGACTAGCAATTTTTTCCCTTCCCTCCCTGCAACTCCCCTCAAAGGGAAACAATATTTAAAGGTACTTCTGGAAATCTCTACTCCCAAGTCATATGGCCATTCTTTAAACTCACTTTTGTAAGAACCTGGGAAGGAACCACGTGAGGTTTGTACTTTGGGAGCCAGAGGCTCCACCACAAACCGTCCAAACAATTAGATCTTTATCAAGTATAAATGTGGGGTCTCTTACCATAACCTGGCAGGGCAGGCTCCTTAGGTAGTGAGAACTTCTAACAGCTAACTGGGGAGGTGAAATGTCCTGGCTCTTGCTCTGCTTTGTTTCCATGTTGATGAATTTCACAGCATTGAAAAGTGAAGGGTCAGTGGCCTCCCTTTCACAGCTGGTGTTGGGCAAGCTCATGAGGGTATCTTCATCAATATTCCAGTTCCCTCCACCCTGGAACAACCACCCCAGGAGAGCCAGAATGGGGAAGAAATCAACATCTCCTTAGTAGTACTTTCTTGCACCTGTTACCCCCTCCTTGCCATCTATACTACCGTTAAACTCAGCATCATAGTTTCAGCTGATCTACAAGTATGCTTGCGTTAGAATCATCACAGTGACAAGGCAAGCACAAAGACAGTTTGGATCCAACAAATGCATTGGTGTATTAATTTCATATAAAAGAGGTCTGCTACAAGGTGAGGCAGTTAAATGGTCATTTGGACATGGATGACTTCCCTGGGGAAAAAATAATGTTCTGCAGCAAACTTAATTAGTATTTTTGTATAGCAATATTTATTCCTTGCTTTTCATTTTAGTGGGCTGAGCCCTATTAGTCCGAACAGGACAGAGCTGTGAGTCAAACGTTGGTTTTGACTTTGGCTCTCAGATTTTCACATCCAGAGTCACATTTTGACTTCCTGAGTCCAAATACATTTAGCCTAAAGTAGCAAATAAGTTTGTAGAATCAAAGAAAGCAGGTAGTAGCAGTTTTCGTTTACTTACCAAAGACATAACCCAGTCACAAAAATGCTTGGTTGCTCGCTTTACATTTTCATCACGGGGAACAAATTCAGTCAGTGTGGCCTCCTTTATTCTTTCTGCTGCCTTCTTGGGAAGCTGTGCACATGGGGTTTTGACTCGAGACTCCTTGCCACTGCAGGTATTAATGCAGTACAGTGTGAAACATCCTTTGATTATCTGCTGCGGCAGCTGTCATCAGTCAACCTGCCACCTTCAAAATAGAAAACTGTAGCTGTATGCATCCATCACCACATCTACCTGTCACTATCAGAAGGGCTTAGGGAAGAGTCAAGTGATAGCACTTACTCTGACTAAGCTAATTCAGCCTGCAAAACTGACCATGAGCAAAGCTGTCTCCTTGTGATTTTAAATCACTCAGCACCAACCACGACTAGTCTCTGAACAGGGTGGGATACCAATTAATCAGGATCACTGAGGAAGGCAAAGCAATGTATCTTTTAATGATAACTACTCCCATGACAGATTGATGTAACTTTTAATTAAGTGCTTAAATTAATTTTTCCACTCATCTCAGATGGGGGCATTCAGAGCCATTTGTGTTGCTGCCTTCACCTTGTGCTGTACTCACTGTACTTGTGTCTTGGAAGCTGTTACTTTGCTTTGCATGTCCTCCATATGACCCAGCACCTCCTGACCAGGCTGGTTCTCCTGTTCATAGTCACTGTAGCCAGCCTTACTCTTCAATGTCATGTCAGGATCCAGGACACCTGCAACCTCTCTCAAGATCTGCAAGCCAACCAAAAGGACGTCCTGTGATCAAAAGCAACCTCATTGGAGGAAGTCTGCTTGGAGACTGTGTCAAGGACTGCCTGACATGCAAGTACCTACACATCTACTAGCAGTTAAGGCAGTTCATAGTCCAGAAGCCTCAATTTACAGAACTTTTCCAAAAAACTCTAAAGCATTAATTGCAGCTCAGGCTGCTTGCTGGAACTGTGAATCGTGCTTCAAGTCTAGTCTCTGCCATCTTCTACGGCCATCTGCTGTACCACATAGGAAGCTTGCCTTCAACTACTTTTAAGTTTCCTTCCTTTCAGTACAATTGCTGGTTTCCTAATCCCATTGTCCCAGTAATCATAGCCTAGGATCAGGGAGAGCTCTGCTGTTGTCTGGTCTCATAGAACAGACACCCGATTCCCTTCTCTAAAATATAGGGCTTCTCCCACTGGACCCATCTATCATCTTATTGCATCCAAGCCTTAGGTGAGTATATCCCTTTAGACAAGGCTAAACAATGCTAAGGCACTCCACTCAGTTCCCCATCTGCTTTAGCATAAAGCCTGTCCTTCCAAAAGTCTCCCAGCTCTCCCCTGTTCCTTTTCAGAGGGATTAGAAGCAAAAAACGTAGTTTTGCCACTGTATTTGGTCACTATCCACCATCCACAACATCCAAACAAGCACGTTCCGGAAGTTCCCGTGTGCACAGTAGGTAACCTGCTACCTTTTGCTTGCATGAAGCAGAGCAAGACCAAGAACTGGAGACAAGGAAGAGAGGGAAGATTCTGTAAACATGCTGAGAAATAAAGCTAATGAGATATACTTTGCTATCTTGGGTGTATTCTTAACAATTATGATTAGAGTTGTTTCCTGCTCTATAACATCTATTTGTATCAATCCCTGTTGATAACTTAGCAGATAGCACATTTTCTGTGATCTGTTGATTCCTCAATTAGGCATTTACAATACTGCTCCACAATTAACTGGCCAGCAATTTGGACTGACCATCTAAATATAAGTTAACATTAATATTATTTGCCTTGTTTTTAGTTTGTAAAGAAACAGAACTTGGTGTGTGGTTTGAATTGACAATAGTAGCTGCCTTCTAGGTTAGTTTCCTGTTCCCACTTTCTAAAGAAACAATGTTTAACCAAGGTTACATGATGATTACCTTTGGGGAGGTGCTTTTATCCAAGCACGGGTAGCACACTGAAGGATGCTGGCTCAGAGAGCACTCTGTCTGTGCAACATAATCCTTCCTGGCTTGCTGCAGCAGGCTGAGCTTGGAAAGACAGACCTGTGCTCTGCTGCACTGGTTCCTTTTCTTCTGTTGAGCTCTGGACAAAGATCTTGGTGTGCTGTTCTCAAGGGTAATTGAGACAGGCTGCTTTCTGCCACTAACAAGCATGTTACCAGGTGAAGGAAGAAAGCCATCTCTGAAGTCATCTAGACCATTCTTCAGGAATATCCAGCGCTGACCACTAAGTGAGTTGGATAATCTTTGTCTGCTTTCTTGAAAGCCCTTGTAAGACATTCTCCCTTCTGTAAGCAAATTACATCATGCAGAGCTTAAAGGATGTATTCTAATGAAAAATACTGGAGTACTTCCAGAGCACAAGTGGATATTCAGCTCCAGGTATGTTCACCCACACTGGCCAGCATCTTGCTGCTGTTCAGCTCTTGAGAAAAGCTTATAAAACACTGACAACTTGCATGAAGGGCATACACTGAAAACCAGCATTTCAAGCACACAAAATCCTAGCATTACAAAAATTTGGTTTTAAGTAAAAAAAAATAATTAATATTATAGAGCTTCTGTTTCAAGACATTTTATACATATTCCTATTGCTTTACTGACAAAACTATTGTAAAACTGTATGCTCAAGATGACAAATGTTCTTCACTAACACCTCATTTCAGTTAACCATAACTTGTCCAGCTTTCAGCCACTCCACAGTTTTTACCTCTATTGGCTTAAACAGTTAAATGGCAACTGACAGATGTTTTAAATTGGTACTTTCAGTGCCTTAGCAATGTAGTATAATACAATACAGTACTTGCTTGCTAAAGCATAGCAAAAATTAATAGCCTAAGAGGTTGGCTTTAGAGATCATTAATGTACTTGCACTATCAAATAGTGCAGTATCACATATTTTTCACGGATCTATAATGCATATTTTATACAGACAGATACTCAGGAATTGCTTAAATCCAGAGGCAAAATACATTTTAAGAGGGTATGAAGAATTAGAAATATACATACCTGATATTTTACAGCTCAGACAGTAAAAGTACCTTAAGAGAAAAATAGTATCTTATTATACATTTACTCATATATAGAAAGTTACCTCCAAGGCACTCTGCAAGAAAATTCCCGGAAAAATCTGAAAAGGTGTAAGAAAACATGCAGAAGGTAACACTACAGCTGTGTTGTTTAGACAAGGAAGGCACTAGCTTTAACTCCCTGCTGGCATAATACACTAAACATGTTTGTAGTTGGTTGCTGTGGAAACTAGATTCACAACTCCTTTCATGCCTAGAGCAAAAGCTTTCTTCACACACAGAACCCTGTGGAGAACTCCAGGAAACTGCAGAGAAAAATATTGGAATTAGAGCAGAATTTTCTTCTGCCACAGCAGATATCCTTATCTTTTCAGCACCCGCACTTACTTATGACTGAACAAGCAAAGTCTTTGCTGCTGCTGGAAGGTGGTGCAATACACTGTTCCCTGTGCCTTCACAACCTGTTCTTTACCATCACTCTTTAAGAAAAATACAAGCAGCGAACATGGGTCAGGTCTGGTGTTACCTCTTAACTTCTCGTGGGTTTGAATCATGGCACAGACTGGTGGATAAATTCAAAAGGAATGACTTGGGACAACTGGAGTAGTTCTCTTTAGCAGTTTGTGGAATACATTCTGCTAATTCCTCAACTAGTTCTCATTGTGCTGCCTAAGCCTATCAGAAAATTTATGTACCTACCGGAAGCCCAAATAAAACAAATTCAAATAGGTGGCATCCCAGTACCAGCAGACACTGGGTTGATACTCTTTCCAGCATTAAAGTCTATTTGTGCACTCCAACACTCAATTCTTGTCAGAATGTCAAGCAGCAGGGGACCTCTATCTTGGGCTGTAACCCAGCGAAGGTAAAGCCCAAGTGTGACAGGAATGACTTTTCCCAGAACTGGAAGGGTGGGGGGAGTAGAAGCTTACAAATCTACAATGCAAGACTGAGAAACTATGAATGGTTTACACTTAGACCATCAAGTGATCAGTTTGTTTGGCCTGAGAAAACACTCCAGAAAAAGACTAAATAAATCAAGTTAATAATATTGTATTAAATGTAGCCCACAAAAAAACTTCAACTCAGAATCCTCAAAAAGAAAAGCTACAGCTTACTAGCATACACATACAGATCAGAAAGTAATCATGCATAAATTAAACAAACCATACTCAGAATCCTTTAACAGTGCTAAAGATTCTTTCAGCAAAGTTCCTTATTATGTTAAATAACACATCCTACTCACAGCACAATATACTCCATAGATTCCAACCTTAAAACAACCTACAGTAAACAAAATCTCCAATTCTCACCTCAAAGAAAACACTTAACAAAGAAAAAACCCACCAACAAAAAGAAGGAAGTGGCCCTTTTCCCCCCTGAACTTACGAATTCCTGGCTTGATAAGCACATGGAAATCAGACTAATAAGCGTGCAGGAGAGAAGGGGGTTGGGATATAAATACTCATATAGAGCCCCTCACTAGATTAGTGCTTGCTTTTCCTTTGTAGTAGCTGAAAAAGTCATAGCAGCAGCAAAGAAACCATCTAGTTTTGTTTCTTAATGACAAGGGTAAAAACCCTGCCATAAAATGATCCTAAACATAAAAATGTTTAACTTGTTGCTTTCTTAAAATTAAGGTAAGCTTATGGAATGGTTTTTGGATGTTTGTTCTGTTTATAGGAAAAAAAAATCTTTTCAGTAGCTTGCTTCCTTGCTTTAGTTAAGAAATTAAAATCTTTTTAAAAGGCTACAAAGTTATTTTTTACTGAAGAGGCTATAAAAACCTTTATGCCATGTGTTTTCTTATGTGAAGTAGTTAAGGTGCAAATAATAATTTTATTAAACAAGCTGTATAATAGTTATGGTTGCTCTATTCACTGTTTTTTAAGTAAAAAAAATCAGTTCAGTCTTTAGACTTTTTCTAACCCTAAATAAAAGCTTTAATTTCTGTAGAAGCAAAAGCTATAATGTTGTTTTTACCAACCTACTAGGAACAAATCCAATACGTTGTTATGGATATTTTCAATGACGTGAGTGAAGTTGGTTTCTAACATGGTTGCTTCCAAAATTATTAGTCCTCAGAACTGATTAAAGTGTTATATCTCATCGAGTTAGTGATTTATTGCTGTATTAGATCAGTTTACTCTTAAACCGATCTGCTTTTCTGGTTCAGTGTAAGTAACAGCTGTATAGCTCTATATTCTTTTTATCAAAACTAATTTGTGATGATATGTGACTGAAGGATGCTGAGTGAAAGTTCACAATCACATGAGATACTGTCTGTTTCTTTTAATGCTATGCTGAAGTCTTCAATAGAGCAGAGATGCCTGAAAGCAAAAACTAAGCATACCAAGATGCTGATGAAATTAATCAATTTAAAGATCATTATGTGAAATACTAATTCTTTTTTCTTAGCCCTATTGTCCTGGCTTATGTTTTAAAGTGAGCTCTATCAGTGTTTAGAAAGAACAGCAGGTGACAGAAAGCAGGTTTTTTTCTTTTTTCTTTAAAGAACTAAATTCCTTCATCCTCAGGTTCTAATGCCTACTATCAATGGCAGTATCCAGCCCATCAGGCTTAAGCTGTGCTCTTGCAGGTGTCTGTACTTGAAGTAAGTGAAAATGTGTGTATTCCCCTGAAAAGAAGTCACATGTGACCCTGAAAAGGAAGCTTTAAATGTGTATATATAAAATACATATTTATTACATGTATTTATTATTATATTAATATATATATATCCCCCCGACTTGTTGAGTGAATGACCAGAAGATGTGCTAGACTCCAGTTAGAAGTCTACAGTGTTCCTGCCAGTGGCAAGTGGTCCATCAGCTTTGCAGAGCTTTCTGTTCAAATGCTGAAGCTGTGCTTGATTTTCGGTACCTGCAGCACCAGTAGCATTGGACAGCTGGAGCATGTCTCAGGGGCACTGTGCCTGGATGTGCTTCCTATGCAGGAACTCAATTGTTTTAAGGATTTAGGGAAAGCCAATGCTAATCTGAACCAATATTTTCAGATTGTTACAGGCAGCCAGTTAGTGAATGTGCTCAAGTGGTTACAGCTGGCTGTGACTTTCTTACTGTCATAATGAAAGTCTTTTAGTGGGAAAAGCCTTGTCTCATTTGGAATGAGAAGTAATATTCCTAACTTTGGACCTGTAACAATGCCATGTTTAATCCTTAATTTTATGTTGATAACAAATACCTATATAAAACAAGTATGCTCTGTAAAATAATGATGTAAATCTGTTCTATGGTGTAAATAATCAGTTACCTAAAGGGAATAAAAGCTATACAAAGTAAGAGCAAAGCTTTCTATTGCCTCGTTTTAAGGATAAATTAATAAGAGAACTGAAATAGAAATAACTTTTAAAATTTGTTGTCCTTGTTGGGTGTTCACATTTAATACTCACCACTTCCATACACTCATCTGAGATGTGTTGTGACATCTTCCTGAAAATGGGAGGGGGAGGGAGTGTCACCTCTGAAGAGCTTTGTATCTAAAGCTACTAAAAATCTAAAGGTACTGTTCCCCTGTACCACCCAAGCCAGAATCTGTCCTCACTTCCCCTGCCTCATAAGGGCTGCCCTTGTAAATGGGAAGGCTTTTCTTTAAAGTTCTCTTCTCGGTCGTGGGCTCGCTTGAAGAGCTCACTTTGGTTTATGTCCTGAAGATGATCTCAGGGCTGCAAGGCCCTTGGGCAGCCCAGCTGGAAATCACAGCGCGAATAAAACCTACCCAGGCTGCTGACATATCCACATCCCTTAAGGGCCAGATCTAGTTCCTCGGCAGTGTTGCTGCACTATGGGTAGCACTTAACACTCGAAAGAGCACTCTTCCCACCAGATGAAGCTATGTGATCCAGCCGGGGCGAGAACAGGGACGCACTCAAAGGCAAGGGGCGCTGAAAGAAGGACGTACCGCTCGATGAAGTTTGTCCCTCGGCGGCGGCGGTTGGGAGGGGGCGGGCTAAGATGGCCACGTGCTGCTGACCTCTCACGTGTCGTGTCGTGGCGCGGCGCTGCCAGCATGTCGGGCCGGCAGGGGAACAAGCTGCCCAGCAACCTGCCGCAGCTGCAGAACCTCATCAAGCGCGACCCGACCTCCTACACCGAGGAGGTGCGGCGCCGAGCGGGGGGCCGGGGCGGGATGTAGGGCTGGGGGTGCCAAGTGTTGCCGGCGCTGCTCAGCAGCTGACGGCCCTGTTGTGTGTGCCCAGTTCCTCCAGCAGTACCACCACTACCAGTCCCATGTGGAGATCTTCACCTTCCAACCGGACAAGCCTAGCAAGGAGCTGGCCGACCTGGTCATGTTCTTGGCACAGGTAAGCCGCTGCCCCTCTCAAGGGCCGCTGTGACGCCGGCCTGGAGCCCTCCAGTAGCCGCAGAGCCTTCACCCTGAGCGTGGTGGCTGTGGCAGGTTTGGTTGTTAATGTTGCCAGAGCTGCTGTAAAACTGTGCCTTGTCTGAGGTTCCTGCAGCAGTGTTGTGTGTTCCCAGCAACATAAGTCTTGTGTTTGAACACTTGGTACAAGTTTCTGAAAGCATTTTTAAATTGTATTGAACCTCTTGCATCTGTGCATTATGAACTTAATTTTGTATGTATTAAAAGGTTATGATAGGATGGTAACAATCTGTCTCCATGCAGGTTGCCCACTGCTACCCAGAGCACATGGCCAGTTTTCCCCAGCAGCTGAAGGAGCTGCTGTCCTACCACCACACAGTCCTGGATGTGGACCTGCGCATGGTAAGACCTACACTGGAAGGTGTTTGGAGTCCTTCTGTGGCTAAAATATGACCTTTAGATGTGAGCTGAGAGCTTACAGTTCACTCTTTAATTTTTTAAGAAAGATGGAAGCTGGTGAGTATTATGAAGTTGTGGATCCGAATTCCTGTTTCTCTTACAGACATTCTGTAAGGCTTTGATCTTGTTAAGAAACAAGAATTTAATAAACCCAACGAGTTTGCTGGAGCTCTTCTTCCAACTGCTGCGGTGTCATGATAAGCTTCTACGAAAGGTAGGCTATGCTTACAGAAGCCCATCGTGATTTCCACTGGGATTTGCCTGACTTGCTGGAAGTGACAGAGCACTGACAGGCAGCTCCTCTCCTTTCCTTGGTAATAAAATAGGAAAGTTGAAGTTAGTTCTGCTTGTTCAGCAGTTGACAGAGGCAAACTCAAGCTGTGTGTTGTGTTAACAGTGGGATGTGCGGCTGTGAATATCTTTACCTGTCCTGTGTTTGGAACGGAGCAGCCTGGTTGTGGCTGCAGATGCAAACCCTAAAGAGGCTGCTGTCAGAGTAGGCCTTTCTGAATTCTTTGTGATGACTTTGGAGGAAAACAACTAAAACCACACCAGCTGCTGGTTAAAGCTGTATTTTTGAGTGGGTTTTACCATAAAAGTGGCAATACTTGCTTTCTGCCACCAGAATTGTTAAACTGGCCATTGGAACATGCCTGAGTGGAGCAGGGATGGGAAATTTCTAAGTAATACTTCATGGTGCTCATTTTCCTGCCTTAGTGTAAGTGTGCTTTTCAAATACATGAAAACACAGCATATGTGAGGCTTGACAGGATGACTTGTTGTAGTTTTTCCAGCTGTTAGCTTAAACCTTGATACTCTCCCTTTTCAGACTTTATATACTCACATCGTGTCGGACATCAAGAATGTCAATGCTAAACACAAAAACAACAAAGTAAACACAGTAAGTGTTTTGGTTTTCAAATGTACTTCAATTGAACCTCTTAATATTGTGAAAGACTTGTAGCAATAAATGTTTCCAAACTTGTTTCTTAGACACTGCAGAACTTCATGTACACCATGTTGAGAGACAGCAATCCCACTGCTGCCAAGATCTCTCTGGATGTGATGATTGAGCTTTACAAAAGGAATATTTGGTAGGCTTGGCAGGCGCATATTGATTCCCTGGTTTATCACATGCAACCACTCCAACATCACTTGTAGTGCAAAATGTAATGCAGGGGACAGTGACTTCACTATATTTTTATTTGTTCCAGAGGGGCTGTATTTTGTGGAATGGGGTTTAGATGGGAAGAAACACCCTTGAGTGAAGTCTTGGTGTTAGTTAGGTGGAATACTTGATGTTTTAGTTGGAAATAGTATGTAAATTGTGTGTACTGCATTTGAAACCGAACCTGTGCGCAGCCCACTTCTTGCAGCTCTTGCACATGAAAGCTTGCTAATGTTAGCATACAGCTTGTGAGGTACAGTGGGAAGAGGAATTTTGGTGTGTTTTTCTTGTTAGGTATGTTAGTTCATTCTAGATGACTGATCTAATGGGTGCTTTGAGGTTTGGTTTTGTTTTGTGAAGCTGTACTACTTTGCAAATCTAGTTGGAACATTGAGAGGTTTGATTCTAAGGGAGCTTCCTGCTTGTTAGGAGTCACGTGGGAGATTTTCTGGGAATAACTTGAAGTTGCCAAACTTAAAGTGAAAGGTGATGTTTTATTTTATACCAGGAATGATGCCAAAACAGTCAATGTCATCACAACTGCCTGCTTTTCAAAAGTGACAAAGGTGAGAACAGAAATCACTTGATGAAATTGGATGTTACCATTTTTCCTGCAGATGCAACTTATTTTGTAATTGCTAACAAGCTTCACTGATGATTGGTCTTTGTTTTATTTTCAAATACCACTTGTGTTGGGGGAGGAGGTGGTACTTGGTCAGCAAAAGTTGACTCTGAGTAAACCCCCTAGCTTACTCTGTGATTTGTTTTGCTTTCTGTTCATCTCTTTGCCTATAAAAAATGGGGGGAGTCTTGATATAACCTCAGATGTGGATGTAGGGATATTTTAAATACTCTTGTCAGTTTGTCCTGTCCTCCATAAACTTACTTTGCTTTTCAGGTGTTAGTTGCTGCTTTGAAGTTCTTTCTGGGGAAAGATGAAGATGAGAAACAAGACAGTGACTCAGAATCTGAGGTGGGTGATATGATAAAATCTTCTCCTATGTGTTCTTCAAACTCATCATAGGCCTGTCATCCTAGTGACCCTGGCTCTGCCGGTGTGTCTGCTTTGTTAGTTTTCCATCTTGTTTCCTCTAGATGTTTCTGTGCTTCACAAAAAAGTTGTGTTTCTGACAGCTGGCCCCAGCTTATAGCAGGATGCCTTTGCTGTCTGTCTGAAGACTAATGCTAAGAACTCCTTTGCTTTCCTAAGTCTTATTTTCCTTGCATCCTTTCTCAAGGACGATCTTCCCACGGCCAGAGATCTGATGATGCGCTATGCAACCAACAAGAAAACCACCAAGCGCAAGAAGAAACTGGAGAAAGCGATGAAGGTTCTCAAGGTGAGGAGTGCCTGACTTGGCAGTGTTTTAGCTTAACCCTTCAAGTGCAGAGATCTTGTTGTCCCTGATGACTTAGTTACCTTCTGTCATTTCTTCTAGGTAAGGTCCTTAAGTGTTCTAGTGTCCACTGGCCAGGCATATGCTGTGCTTACCTGGAAGAGAGCTGTTTTGAAACAGGCTTAAAGTCCAAGTTGTGGATTATTTCTGCTCTGGGTACCCTTTGTGTGGTCCCCTACTTTATAAAGTGTGTGATGTCTTAATAAATAACTCTTTAATATAGTTCCTGTTGCCTCTTAGGTCAGGTGAAAAGAAAAAAATGTGTGTCTCTCTTTGTATGCAGAAACAGAAAAAGAAGAGCAAGCCAGAGGTGTTCAACTTCTCTGCTATTCACTTGATTCATGATCCCCAGGGTAAGCTTGCATTGTGTATTGTCATTTTCAAGATCGGTCTTAATCCTGGGCTCTGAAACTTAGACACAAGTCAGCAAGGACAATGAGTGACAAGTAGACACAAACGTGACAATGTGATAGTTGCTGTGTGCTTTATCCTAGAACTTCGTAGCACTTGAAGAGAATAAGATCAGATGTCTTCTGCTTGTTGTAGTGGAACACTTGTAGACTGTCAGACAAGGAAGGAAAAATATTACATCATCTGCTTGGGGTTGTTACAGATCAGGATGCAGCTCTCCACCTCTTTGTTCTATGTTTGAAGCCCATAAACTGGTGATTGGAGAGTAGTTTACTACAACTTCATCGGCTTACCCCTTCAAAAGTGTATCTCTTCTTCTAGTCTGTTTGTCTAATAGCACTTGGCTTGGTCTTAGCCTAATCTAGTGAACCTCTGGGGATTTTGTTTTTCAGATGAACCCAAAATATGTCTAAAACCCTCTAGCTTTAAATGTTGACCCTATGCTTATGATGCTGTGGGAACTTCTGCTAGTTTTCTTCTGCTGAACCTGTGCACATCTTTGGACCTTTTATGCATGTGAGAAGAAAAATTTCTCCACTGGGAGAAGTGCTCTGGCCACCTTAAATTTCTTGTGTGTGAGAGCATTGGGGCTTAAAGGCTGTCAGTTCCATTTGTATTTTTATTAAAGGCTAATCCTGGCTGATTTCTGCCTTGTGCTTTTAAAGTCTACCACAGATCTGTTATTGCTTCTTCTAGACTTTGCAGAGAAACTGCTGAAGCAGCTGGAGAGCTCTAAGGAACGATTTGAAGTGAAGATGATGCTCATGGACCTAATATCTAGGCTAGTCGGAATACATGAGGTAGATACGCTGTTAATTTTGTAATGGTCTGATGGTAGCCAGCCTGGTTTGGGTGGCTTTGTGCCTCAGGAGTATGAGATTTAATTTTCCTCTATGTTGAAAAGTGTAGAGGTACGGTCAGGCAGTTGCCAGTGGGCCTCATGGAAGGGCGTAGTGGGATGGACTTGTGTGGTACTAAGTGACCTCTGTTAGCGAAAGCTGTTGGTCTGGAATGGCTGAGCTGTCCCTAACAAATAAAGGAGAGCATGTCTTTGTCAACACCTTTGTGCTCCCAGGAGATTCTTCAAAGGAGAAAGGTTTTTTTTTTTTCAAAGAAGTCCAGCAATTGCTCATGTACAGCACTCTGAGATACAGCCAAAGTGTCACTGATGTTATTGGAGTCTTTCTGGTTTGAGAGAGAAGATTGTGTCCCTGAGGCAAACTGGTACACTGAAGGGCTGTGCAGCAGAGTGCCCTAATTTGAATTATGCACAGGCTAACAAGAGCTGCTCTGGATTTCACAGAGCTTGGGATTGAGCCTTCAATTTCCTTTGTGTAAGTCACTTCCTCATTTCCATGTTTATCAAACTCAGGATGTTAGAATGCACCATGCAATAAAATCAGAGGCGTTTAGGGAGCATGCTGGGTTGTTTCACAGCATATCTGCCTAGGAAGGTGATCTCAAGCTAAAAGACAAGAAGCTAACCTGTTACATCTTTCTTGCAGCTTTTTCTTTTTAATTTCTACCCCTTTGTTCAGAGATTCCTTCAGCCCCATCAGAGAGGTAAGTAGCTACTAACAGATAATGCTGCTGGTCCCATCATCTCACATGTACAGTCACTTCTCAGAAGTGGCACTGTAAACAAATAGGCAGCAGCAGCTTAGTAGGAAGTATGAGTACTCCACAGAGTTTTGGATGAAGGAAGTAAAAGGCTATGACTGCTAGAGGTGCAAAGAACTTTGGACTTTTATGGAAGCCTTGTGCACCCTGCTCCTGACTGTGTTTGAGAAACTCAAGCAATGGAATAAAGTGCAACTATTGAGTCCCTGGTTCCCTGCAAAGCTTGACTGTGTTTTGCTGCTTTGTTTTACTAGTGATTTTCACTCTAGTTGTCGAGCATTTCTTTGTGTCTTAATTGGCTATCAAGGGCCTGCACTTGCTGCTGGGGTGTTCCCTTGATAGGCAAGGAGAAATAGTTGTCCTGACTAACTTCAGACTGAAATGGCTTTGAGACTTAGGCTGAGTGGTTTGAGTTGGCTGTTTTGGTGGATGCCTCTGTTAGCCAGAGTAAGCTGCAGCAATATACATTTGGCATCTTCTTCCCTCTTTTCTTCCAGAAGTGACAAAGATTCTTCTGTTTGCTGCACAGGCTTCACATCAGCTAGTACCACCTGAGGTCAGTACTCCACCTGTGCTTGGTGATGTTGAAAATGGACAGCAGTCCAGAACAGAACTGAGTGCATTCATGGGGAGTGGAAAATGGGAATCTGGTCAGACCCTTGGTCTTTAAAAGCTTACTGCAATTTTGGCTACTTCAGCAAGTTCCAAGGGATTTTTAAGACCCAAACCCGCCATGTCTTATGCCTTCATTTCTGCAAGAGAGAACTTGTCTAGAAAATATTTGCAGGTTATAGTGACAACTCCTGAGCTCTTTCTGTGAAGATGTTATGTTGTATGTTAATATGTAATCATTTTGCCAATTTTATTAAATATGTGTTCTTAATTTAACCTTTTTTTCTTATTTTCAGGTTATCCAGTCAGTGTTAATGACCATTGCCAACAACTTTGTTACTGACAAGAATTCTGGGGAGGTCATGACCGTAGGGTGGGTACAGAATAGTGAAAACCCGTAAAACTCTCTCTGAATGTGGAAAAAACATTTATGTTTTTTGAATGACCTGCAACTTTCTCCTGTCATTTGTACTACTCTTTACAGAACCTGCTTGATTAAAAATGAGTTAGGACAGTATCTCAGCAAAAACTTCCCTTATTGTTGTTGGCAGTGGTTTAAATTCCTCAGAATGATGGGTTTCTGGGCTTACTGCTGTGGCTTAACTTTTCTGGATTTTATGGTGATGTGGGTTTTCTGCTTTCTGGTTTGAGCTTGTATTTTTCTTGTTTCCTGGATACTGTTATTTCTACTTTGGGGGCTGAGCTTTTGTCTGTGAATTAATATATTGCTATATACCTATATGTATAGGTGTGTATAGGTATATATATATTTTATGTATATATATACACACACACACATATACTGGTATCTACTCAGTGAGTGGCTAGTGTCCTAGTTCAGGATTCTGAATTTGTTTTGTTGCTCAAATGTCACTACTGACAACAAGTGTAAATGCTGCTGTTAGTGAAATTGTTACATACTTTCTAGAAAGAAATGCCTCTCTGACCTTCTGGTCGATGGCTGGAGACTAGAGTAGGGGTCAAATATGGATGGTTTTGGAGAACCATGGCACGGAGCTCCTTGTGATGTTCTTTCTTACACTTTTGTATAAATGCTGTATAAGGTTTTTCAAGTTCGGATCGTTCAGTCTGTTGGTGGGCCAGTGGGAGCCTCTCCCAACTGTGGTGTTGACAAAATAAATCACTTGCCATTTTTCAGAATCAATGCAATAAAAGAAATCACTGCAAGATGTCCATTGGCCATGACTGAAGATCTGCTACAAGACCTCGTTCAGTACAAGTCTCATAAAAATAAAAGTGAGTGTTTTGCATGGGTATGATTTAAAAACTGTTTTCCTCTATCAGCTGGTTCTCCATAGTTACAGCCTTCATAATAGTGATGTCTTAATTTATTTTTTTGTTATGGGCTGAGAGGTACAGTTTTCTGTGTTAGCTGCATTTCTCTGTATTTTGAGTGTATAAATGTAGGAGACAAAACAATCAAGGGTTGTTATGGCAGGGAAGCTAAGTTGACAAAGCCAAAGAAGGGAAGCAGCTTGTTAATAAAGATTTAGCCCCAAGGAAGAGCTGGATCTTGCATTGGTGAAATTAGAGGGAGTTTATAACTTCAGAAGAGGCATGAGTAGGCTTTCAGTTTGCTCAGAAGTCTGCTTTTCTGTATTTAATCCTGATTCACATTTTCTCGGTAGATGTGATGATGTCTGCAAGGTGTCTGATACACCTCTTCCGTTCCCTGAATCCAGAGATGCTGCAGAAGAAATTCAGGGTAGGTGTTGTTTTACATGCATTCCACTAGCCATGAACATAGGCTCATGATATTCCCCTGCCTTTCTGACATGTTGTCCTCTTATTTCAAGATCCTGTTAGTTCAGATTTATCAAACTCATGGACAGAAGGCTGGTGGTACAGAAGCCTGACCATCTTCCTAGAATTCATTCAACTTGCTAGTAACTAAAGGTCTTCTCTTAGGTTATCAGGCAGAATTTCTTTTGCACCCTCCTCTCCCCAGACTTTTTGATAGATTTGTGGACATTAAAATACTAGCATGTTTAACATGTATTTTGTTAACTTATAGGGTAAACCTACTGAGGCTTCATTGGAAGCCAGGATTCATGAATATGGAGAATTGGATGCCAAAGATTATATTCCAGGAGCAGAAGTACTGGATGTCGAGAGTCAAAAGGAAAAGCAAGGAACCCAAGAAGAAGGTTGGTCTTTTTTTTCTTTACCACTTCTATAGTGAGCATTGTTGTCACTGAGATTTTATTTGGACATAAAACTTGGTGTACGTTGACTTTATTTGCTGCTGTCACATGCTGTTGTGGCTTGCACACAGAATCACAGAATGTTTTGGGTTGGAAGGGACCTTAAAGATCATCTAGTTCCAACCCCCCTGCCATGGGCGTGTCTGTCTGTCCAAGAAGCAGCATTCATACTATCCTTGCATAAGTGCAGTTTACCCAGTGAAGTTTGATACTCTATGTTGCTTGTTATGATAGATACTGATGGATAGAAAAGCAGAGGGACAGATGTTTTACAGCTATGAAACTTCAGGTGTTGAGCTTCTCTCCCTAGAGGAAAGTTTTTGCGTATTATAAAATAGTGGAAATGAACTTTGAAGTAGTATTTGCCAATCCAAGCTTAAATTATTTCCAATTCAAGCAGTTAAGCAGAATCTGTATTAACAGCTCTCTGTGCTTCTTCCCCTGAGCAGATGGATGGGAAAGTGCTAGTCTGAGTGAGGAAGAAGATAATGAAGATGGAGAATGGATTGATGTGCATCACTCCTCAGATGAGGAGCAGAAAGAAGTAGTGAGTTCTATGTGTCTTCTACCCCAAATATATATCTTGGTAATATCAGACCAAATTCTCTTGCTCTGCACCTTGATGCGGCTGCTCACAAATAACTATGCAGGGCTGCGGAGTAGCTTGACCAGGATGAGTGGGGTTGAAGTACCCTTCAGCTCTTGTATTGAAGTACACATGTTGTTAGGTATGGGAGAGAGGTTGGAAATTCTGTCCCACAGCTAAACTCCTTCAGAGCTGTGATACTTACATGAGGTTCTTTTACTCACTCTGAAATATGGAGTGGATCTTTATTCTAGTGCTACGTGTTGGGTGTAAGACTGTAAAGAAACCTTACAGCTGGTTGTAGCATTTCCCAACAATATTGCCCCTACATAAGTATTTGGGAGGCAGGGGTCATGGATTTGGGGCATAAAAATGGTTTGCAAAGCTCTGGGTGATTCATGTTTTGTACTTCTTTGAAAAGGCAGAGAAGGTGAAAAGCATGCCCATAGATGAACGAAAAGCCAAAGCTGCAGCAGTCAGTACAAGCAGGCTGCTCACTCAAGAAGAGTTCCACAAAATACGTCTTGCCCAGCTTTCCAAAGAAGTGAATTCTGCACCTGGCAAAGCTGCAAAGAGGAAATACATTGATGTAGATGAAGAAGAGGAGGGCAGGTGGGATACGGACTATTGATGAGTGCTTTCTCTTCCCTCTATCACCTATAATCTGGTGATACAGCTTTTAACTGAAACAGGGCATGGAGCTCTGCTGTGGGTCAATATCTCATGGTGACACGTAGTGAATAGCCACACAGCTTAGAACAGATCCTAGCTGGAAGATTTGTTTATATCTGGGAGGGAAGACAAGAGGGGCTGTTGGAAACCGTGAGTCTGTTTTGCTTGTTCAGACCAATGGGTGGGAGGGGGTTTTATAGCAGTAGTTGCACGACTGTACCTCCAGAGTGCATAAACTTTGTGTGTAAAGCAGGACTTGAAAACAGGAATGAGAGACTTATGTAAGGGTTCTCCCAAGCATGAGGATTAGACTGAGAACAAGAAGTGTTTGTGTGAAAGTTTACGGAAGGACAGTGGTGTAAGAGCTGAGTGAGAGACAAGGGTTCAAGAGGGCATCTTGTTTTCCTTGCCAGATGAAGTTTTGTTTGTGATGGCCTTCTGTTGGATTTTTGTGTGTGTGCAGGGGAGAGCTGCTTTCACTCAGAGATATTGAACATCTGCATAAGAAGCCTAAATCGGACAAGGAGACCAGGCTGGCAACTGCAAAGGTGAGGATTTAACAGGAGATTTCGTATCCTGTGTCTCTCTAGAGGTAGGTTTGTGTTAGTCTCCTGCAGAAGGAGGAGATGGTGGAGAACATCTGTAAGACAGGTGTCCACCTGTGGTCTGTGTTTTGAGAAATGTTTTGTATAGTTTTCTTGTTGTTGTGTCTTGGCTCTGACAAATAAACAGCCTCCTGCTGGTCACAAGTGACAATGGAAATAGACACACCCAATTTTCACTGTGACTTAAATACAGTCAGCATGGAAAAATGCATGACAAAGTCATACTCAACCTGCATTTATTGTTACTGCCATAGAACCTCTTGCCTTAGCAGATGATGTTAACTGTAGGGAATGAAAAATTATGTTGTTTTACTATGTTGTCCATTCTAGGCTGGAAAAACAGACAGAAGAGAATTTGTGAAAAAGAAAACAAGAATTAACCCATTTGCCAGCTCTTCCAACAAAGAAAAGCAAAAGCACAAGAACTTCATGATGATGAGATACAGCCATAGTGTCCGGACAAAAACCAAGCGGTCTTTCAGGGAAAAACAGGTAATGTTTAATGTTGAAAACAGTTGGGCCGTTCTAAGAGTAAACTTGAAATGCAGGTGAAGTGCTGTGTACCCTGTGCCCTCAGTCATTGCTGCTGATTTTGATGGTTTAATTGCTGGAAAGGCCTTTGGGTGAGATAGCTTCCTGTGAACCCTGTCATGAGGAGGTAATTCAGAGATGGTGGTGGTGAAGAATCTTTTTGTCAGTCTGTGCTTCAATATGCATTGAAAACTAAGCCCAGTTGCCAAGTCGTGTAGGTTAGGAAGGACATGATATGGTTTGTTTTGCCTTATATAAATTGAAGATCGTATTGGAATCCTGAATATAATACTGTGATAGAAGTAGCTTCCCTGATATGGAGGAGTGTTTTTTGGGGCAAGCTTTTAGTATGTTTCTTCACTCTGTATTATTTCTTTGACTTTTCTCCTCTAACTGCCATATTGTGGACTCATCTGACCTGGCCTGGCTTGGCTTTCAGGTCCTCTAATAGCTTGTCATAAATGTACTTAAAGCACAGACATAAGTGTTACTTGCTGTCTATCTGAAGCTGTTTAGGAAAACCAAAAAGGCTTCAGTTTAGCTTGACAGAGTATTCTCACCATGTGCTTCTCTCATTAGTTTAGCCCCTGCCCTCTGCTGCTTCCTTAGCTCTAAGCTTGGCTGTGGCCCTTGGAAAAGGCTATACAAATGTCTATTTGACAGTCCAGTTATGGTGTGTTCCTGCAGGCAGCCATACCAGGGGTGGCTGGAGGGGTATCAGAAAGGCAAGGCAGAAACTTGAGGGTATGACTTATCTAACCCCAGGCACCTGGGGGAGAGCACAGCTGCCTAGAGAGGCATGTGGACAGGGAACCCCCTTCTGTGGTGCCCCTCAGCTGGGCATCAGGCCCAAACTGTATGTGGCAGCTGTTGCTGGAGCACTGGTGTAGCCATATAGCCTTGCCCTGCTGTGTTTCACCTTGGTAAGTTGGTGCTAACAACAACAATACGCCTTAAAATCCTTTTATCTAACCTGGCAGATGGCCAGTCTAGGGCTTTACAGGGTATTATACATTTGGATTCCTTTGAACATGTTGCAAGAAAAACTTCTAGAATAATGCAATTGTGTGGTGTTACTTTTTTGTATTGTTCTGTCTTGTGCTAGAGTGCATTCAGATGCTTCTTTTACCAAATCTCCTTTTTTTTCCAGGATCATATCATTAGGGTAATGTATATTTGTATGCAGGTTCTTGCCTTAAGAGTGGCAAGTGTGAAACAGGTTATAGACTCAATAGAGAGATAATGTCTTGTGCCTGTTAAACAGGAAGACTTGGAGTGATATCCCCTGTAGTCTTTTTTATTTGCTATCATTCTGCCTTACCACAAATAAGGCTGACCATGTTCACCCAGCTCTCAAACACACAGAGTCACAAACCAACAATCCAGGCACTTAGAGGAAACTGCTGTTTACAAGTGATTCTTATGCTTGGCTCTCTTGTTCTAAAAAGCCATCTTGAATGATTTCAGTACTCACTCCCCACTAATGTTTCAAGTTTAAATGTAACAGCTAAACAGTGAAAGAATAAATACTTCATTGTTTTCACAGACAGTTGTGTGGACCACGATATGGAAATAATTGTTAAAAGTGGATTGGAGTACTACAGTTGTGGGAAGCAGAACACAGTGTCCTACTTTGGTGGTAGAATAAAACAGACTGTTGTCTATAGAACCCCTTACCAACTAAACCCCTTATTAGAACCCCTTACCAACTAAAACATGTCTGAAATACACACCAAATCTCTCTCTAGATTCATATGGCACTTGTAAAGGTTTCTAGCATCCCTCCTTGCCACCTTGAAAAGAAGCTTTGTAATACTCTTCCAAAAAAATGCCTTTTAACCCTACTTATTGCTCAGCTGAAGTTTTTTCTTTATCTCATCTAACTGAACAGGAGTCAGTGGAAGAACAGTCTATGTTAATCTAATCTTCCTCCTTTCTAATGATGTACAAAACCATTTTCTTTTTTTTTGTTTGTTTCTGAAGCCCCACTCTTTCTTGAATTGTACTGCTGACTTCAGCTAAATAACCACAGCATTTCTACCGCCTTAGTCATTAGGATTGGCCAGTTGTGCTCCCAGTTTTAGCTGACAAGCTGCTAGTGTTTTTCTGAGGTGGAAAAAATGGAAGAGGGCAGTTGATGCGAGTGTTGCTGTCTCCTTACCTGAATATGCCCCTCTTGTTTTCGATTTAGCTGGCTCTTCGAGATGCACTTCTGAAAAAGAGAAAACGGCTGCTGAAGTAATGGAACAGTAAGGGAGAGGAATATTTCATCACCCTTGAAGAAACAGCTTATTTCCACCCACCACTCCCCCAAAGGGACGAAAGGACTCAAACGCCTTAAGGATTTATCTCTATTCTGTTCTGAATTAAACTGAACACGTTCAAGCTGTTGGAACTGCATCTCTAGGACAGATGGAAGAGGCTTTAATCCTTACAGGATTTATTTTTTTTTTTATTTAAATAATTGTAAGGTATCAGCTGTCTTTTGTTGAATATGGTTTACTTACAGCTGGTTTTGTATGTGTAAGTATTAAAACATAAGACCTGGTTGTAAAATCATAGAATCATAGAATCATAGAATAGTTAGGGTTGGAAAGGACCTTAAGATCATCGAGTTCCAACCCCCCTGCCATGGGCAGGGACACCTCCCACTAAACCATGCCATCCAAGGCTATGTCCAACCCCAACTTGAAATATGGCTGCCTTCAGCGTGTTAGAGACAGCATGACGTGTACGGCCTCACTATTTCAGTATAACAGTACTGAGGCTCCAGTACTGAGGAGGGCCTGACAGAAAAACTTGCAATTCTCAATTAACTTTCAGATAGTAGAGGAAGATGATTGAGTCAAAAGAGGTAAACAAAGCTTACCAGAGTCTTTTGCCAAAAAGTAATGAATAAGGCCATAAAGAACATGTATGTCCCCGCCATGATGTCTAAGCATGTCAGTACTTCTATGGTCAAGAGAATCAGAAAAGGATGACTCAAAATGATCAGTGTTGACAATAGGCAGCCACAAAACTAATGCAGTCACTTAGCTTTGTACAGGGCACGCAACCTATCCAGGCTCCAGAGAGTCAGAGGGTGTCAGGCGTCGTGAGGGATGAACCACCCTTCCTCACAATTCTCTCCTAAAACAGGATTAAGAGTAGAATCATAAATAAGATTGCAAACAGAAAGAGAGCAAACAAGGATTCAGTAATTCCTTGTTTGAAAACAAGCTTGACTCTGTGCTGCCGCAGAAAACAAGGGCACTGTCAGTCTGTCCTGTGTACCTACTGTCTTACCACAAGATGTTACACAGACACTTGCAGTCCATTAATAGATTTCCTCTGCAAAACTTAACTTCAGAAAAACTTTCACTTTCAAAGGAACTGAAAATAAAAATCAAATCATCTTGCCCACAAGATACGTCAAAACTTTCCCTGAGAAGAAATGGGCAGATGAACAGCTAGGCAAAGGCAGCAGGATTTTTGCAAAATGCACGCTACATAGTATTTGTCTGATATCACGGATCACTAAATTACTGGCTTATGATCCATGGAGTTTCCATTCCCTTAAACAACGGAGAGGAATATGGGCTAGAACATGCTCTAACAGAACAACTCAGTAGTACAACACTTAGACACTAGCTATGAAATGCTGCTGAAAAACACACCAAAAGTAGAACCCATCCCTGACAGTCCTGAAAATACCACTTACTTGTACTTGAACCAAACACATTTTTCTGCCTTAAGTAAACAACGGTATGAGGAAAAAACGAACAGCTAAGAGAACTTTGTTCTCTTTTCCCCCTTTTTATGTCTAGTTTAATATATTGCTTCTAGATGGATGACTTCTCAGTCAGCAGGGGCCATTTGGCTTTTAAGGGCCTACAGGACCTGAAACTAGACCACTGCTTCTTGCTTGTCAAATATAGTTGCCACCTGACACTTCATCCCCAATGCAAAGCAACTGGAAGAAGAATGCAAGAAAAGTATCTGCATTTCTGTGGGAATGCAGAAGGTATTACCTAAAATCCACACTCAGAGCTTAGGTTCAAAGACTCAACAGCCTTATGAGTACTGCCCAACCTGAGGAGCACCACTGGGACAGAGCAGCTCTGACAAGATAATGCCTGGAAGGAGAGAGCATCAGTACGAAGTGGCCTCTTTGGAGCAAGGACGCATGAGACTGGCCGGCCCTGTTGGACTAGCCCTGCCTGCTACACTTAATGGATGATAAATGAAAAGGAAAAAAAGCCTAGAGGACAAGTTAGTGGTTATTATGGGGTACAACAGGTCTGGCAGACTGGGGACCATATACAAGACTGTAGCCCTAAAAAGGAGCTGATGTAGAACATGATCTGCTAAGCTAGAATTTTGGAGCTTAGCATTAGTCTCAATTTGCAACTCAAATATCATCACTTTAAGCAGTTTTTAAAGGTTTTTTTCTTCCCCCTTCCACCTCTCACCGCCCTCCCCACCTCCCACCCCCTCCCCAAGCATCAATATTTCAACTGAAATCATTAATCTGTTCTGTGTATCTATACAGGATAAAAATGGATGACAAAAGCCAACAGTGCACCTATATCAGATATTAGATGCTACTGTGAAAAAAATTAAAGCAAATCATTTTAAGCAATCAATGAATAGGTAATTGGAAGGAAAAATATTCTGTCCCAATCTATAATGTGTGCATATAAAGTGTGTGCCTGTCTTGGGGACATGATTCTGCGGACTGAGTAAACTGTTTTATAAGTGGCTGGTTTTTGCCAGTGTAATAATAATAAAAGCAATTTTTTCTAATACAGGTAAGTTCAAGTGAACAGCTAGGGCAAAGAACAATCTCATGGCTTATGGAAAAAGCAGGTATTAAATTAGCATATAGGAGCAGTTTTCCTGTTGCCGTTGAAATAGAAATGTAGCATGACACAGGAGAACTAAGGAATCTTCCTTTGTCAGTACATCTTGTGGTGGGAGTTGCTGTTGTCTGATTTTTGAGGTATGCATGACAATAACATGGATCTTTGGGTTCTTTGTCAAAAGTAACGCCTGCTTTAGCCAAGCTTGAGGGGGTTACTGGTACCACCATCCTTTTCAAATGCTATTTGAAATGGTTTCCTTGTGGGGCAGAAATGTGCCATATGCACAGTATAATGGAAAGCATTCAATGGGGTATTATTTCCTTTCATGGGAAAGCAGGTCAATGTTTGTCCCACATGGGAATTCACTCAGCTTAGCTGTATTTATGTTTAATACTCAATTGTATTGAACTCCTATTAGTTTTATTTGCGGTTTGTTGTCACATCTTGCTTCCTCAAGCCAAAAAGCTTACAGAGGCGTGGGGAGATAAAGAACAAGACTTTTACAGCTTTGAATGTTACTTTTAATTAAATGCTCCTTCTGAGGACAAGGCAGGGATTGTGACTTGGGCCTAATAGCAAGTGGAGGATGTGTAGCTGAGATCTGGAGATGCAAATGCAGAGGAGCAATCCAATGGGGCTGTGACCCTGGGTTCAGCAGTAGCAGTCATTTTTCTCCTTCTTAGTAGCTGGTGCAGTGCTGTGTTTTTGACTTTCAGCCAGGGAACAGCGCTGATCACACCGATGTTTTCAGTTACTGCTCAGTAATGTTTACTCTGACCAAGGACTTTCTGAGTCTCATGTTCTGCCAGGGAGGAAGGGAAGCCGGGGGGAAGCAGAGACAGCACACCCGACCCAAACTGAACAATGAGGTATTCCATACCACAGCACATCATGCCCACTACATAAACTGGGGGCAGGGAGCCGGAAGGGTTGGATCACTGCTCAGTCAGGCTGGGTATCTGTTGGCAGATGGTGAGCAGTTGTATTCTCTTCCCTTGTTATTTCCCTTTTCATTATTATTACTGGTGGTAGCAGCAGTGGTTTGTGTTATACCTTAGTTACTGGACTGTCCCTCAGGGAGGGGGGGGGAATGTGCTAATGGCTGTGTACACTGGGTTTAAACTGTGACAGGCTGAAGGGGCCACTGAAACAGGAGAAGCACTTACATAAAATCCTCTTTCACTATTCCATTTTTTGTTGAAGAACCGAAGCCCCTGCCCCTGGATGTGCAGCTGTCCTAAAACTAAAGATTTGGAGGCTGAAAGGGGGGACAGTTACTTTTTATACTCCTTAGGGCAAGTGTCTAGTCTCCTCCCTTTTCCCTCTTGTTTACAGCAAGCGGAGAGCCATGGGCTGTGGCTGTCTTCCCTCCCCTCCTGTACTGGACTGCCTCTTCCAAACTATTAGACAAACACAACCCCAGGGCAATGCAATACAGACGCTCACCGCTCCTTTACTCCTGCGTTCTTTTCGCTGCACTACGCTCGTAGTCCCTCGCATCCTATCTCTGGTCCCGCCTGACCTGACACCACGGGGCCAGGGGGCGGCCGCTGTGCCTCGGGGTGACCGCCGCCATGTCCCGGCCTTTCCTCTCGGCCTGCCCCCTGTCGGCCGCGCTGCCCCGAGCACCGCGGCCGGGTCCGGCGCTATGCGGCGGGCAGCGGCAAGAGGGTCTCAGCTGTGGGAGCTGCTGGCGCTGCTGTGCTGGGCGGCGGCGGCTCCGGCTCCCCCCTCGGCGGCCCCGCTGCTGTGTAACGTGAGCCTGGACAGCCCCGCCGAGGAGCGGTGGCTGCCGGTGCTGCGGCACTTCGACCCCGCCTTCCTGCGCGCCGCCGTCGCGCGGGTCATCGAGTGAGTGCGGGACGGGGCAGCCGGGGGGCGGGATGTGGGGTGGCTGGGGCGGGGGGAGCAGCCAGGGTACGCTTTTGCCCTCTCCCCACCGCTGCGGAGCCATTGTCGCGCCGCCAAGACCCGCTGCGGCGGGGCCTGAAGGAAGAGGGTGAAGGGATGCAGCACGGCTGCTGACCTACGCTGACCTGAGGAGTTCAGGGGGGTTTGAGCGTTAACTTAGTACATTTACAGTTTTCGTACACTTAGGAACCTATCAGAGGGACACGTCTTTTCCTCGGGGTGTGCAGAAGCCGATGGTATTTGGTGAGGGAAAGGATGCGGGGGTGTCTGATGTAGCATGGGAGAGGCTGGGGATGAGCCGCCAGCACCGGCTGGGACAGGCTGCCGGAGAAGTGGCCGAATTCCCCGGTGTCGGACTGCTGAGTGTAAGTTGCAAACCTTTTTGTTTCTGTCTCAGCTCATGCCTTGAGTGTGTTTTGCAGTGAAAGGGTACCAAAATGGGTCCACGAAGTTATTCGCCCCATAGCAGCGGAATTGGAGTTCCTTATGCCACAGCCCTTCGCGGGGGAAATGCTGGGGCTGTGCAGAGCCCTGGGAATAAGTCTTGGAGATGGAGTCCTGCTTAACTTCGCCTACGAATCTACTGCGTAAGTGTCTGGTACTTACAGGATCTGGTAGGAATGGATGCTGAGGGTCATTTTAGCTCAGCCTGGGAGAATGCATAAAAAGGCAGGTGTGGACATGTGACGAATTATTTGCACTGTTAATTCCCATACTCTTTTCTATGTCCAGCTGGAAGGTTTCATTCTCATTAGGCAGTTTGTATCCTGAATTGAAAGAGAAATGCAAACAGTATTTTTATCTGTTGATAAAGGTAACATGTAGCTGTATAAATAGAAGTATGAGAATAATTTTTGCCAATCAAAGACCATCAATTCAAAGTATTTGTGTTCATTTATCTTTGATCATGTAATACACTCTTTTGTCATTTAAATTGTCCAATTTCACTTACAAGGAAACTAGAAAAATTAGTTGCAATCTAGTTATTTTAAGCTTTCATCTGAGATCAGGTTGCTTCCCAGCCTCTTTCTGGATGAATGTTCTCAATGACTGTATAATGTAATCTTTTGATTTGCACAATGGAAAATGGATGTAGTATCTTTATGACAGCAAACAAAACATCAGTGGAAAGAATACTTGGTTTGGTTGTCTTTTTTTCCCCTACAAGCATGTGCAGGAGAGTAATGAACACTTGGTGTTGTCCATGAAGAGCCTAAAAATATTTCTCCATATAGAATCATAGAATAGCAAGGGTTGGAAAGGACCTCAAGATCATCGAGTTCCAACCCCCCTGCCATGGGCAGGGACACCTCCCACTAAACCATGCCATCCAAGGCTATGTCCAACCCCGCCTTGAACACCGCCAGGGATGAAGCATTCACAACTTCCCTGGGCAACCCATGCAGTGCCTCACCACCCTTACAGTAAAGAATTTCTTTGAATCAATATAGGTTGTTCTAAAAACCAGGCACATACAGCTGCTTGTATTTATTTTTATTTTGCTTTTTCTTACCTTCTGGTATTTGGTTAAAGCAATCCTTTTTTTTATTAGGCATTAATATCACATGAGGCAGTCATTTAAATGTTGGTTCTCTTAGTACTTTACAAAGGATGAGTATCATTCTTAGCCCTGATAAAGCCCATGAGATTTGAAGTTTCTCAGCTTTAGCGTTACTAAAGAAAAACATCAACTGGGCGCGAAGTACTTGCTTGCAGAATTTTTTACCTTTGCAGTTTTGAAAGGCAGTGCTGGGTATCACCGGAAGGACATAATAATTTGTGAATTCTCTGCTCATTCGGAATTTCAGCCCACTTCCTGTTCTAGAGATGAGGTTAGATTATTACTGAGATGGCTGATACTGTAACAATAACTGAAAGACCTTTGTTTGAGCTTTTTATCTAGTTGTGATTTAAAAGATGAGTGGACTCCAAACTGAGATGAAATAATGTGCAATTGTCAGAATGAAATCCAGAATGTCGTAGTCTGATGCTTTGTGGGTGTTTTTAGATGTTGGCTTTTCATCTCAATTTAGAAGTGAAATAATGAAACTGGAAATAATAATGAAGTAAAATGAAATAATGAATGTTTTCCAACTAGTATTGCTGCTTCCTACCTGATCTATAATATGTGACCTGATAAGTAATGTACAGTTTTGTGTGTTAGACTGTGTGGAAGAGAACATTCTGTTATGAATACCATGCATAAACTATATGGAGTGTCGTGTAGTTATGCAGAGCTTCAGTCAAACCATTCTGACCCCACTTTTGTTTTTTTCCAATTTTAAGTTAAAACCTGTCAGAAACCTTATCTGAGTACAGGATGAGACTGTTCTCTCCGCTTGGGAAACACAGGTGTTAATGCAAACTCCTAGTTGTATGCTTATATTAGTAAAATACTTTGCGGAAGATAAAGTCAGTTACTCCTTCTGAAGTGTTAGCTAATTTAGCTGTAATATTGCAAGTGTTGTCGTAGCCTTTTCTGAAATCATTCTTTCTCCTTTTTGTTCGGGAAGGTTCTGTACTAGTATTGTCGCTCAGGATGACAAAGGAAACATTTACCACGGTCGGAACCTGGATTATGATTTTGTTGATATATTAAGCAAGATAACAATTGATGTGCAGTTTATAAAAAACAGGCAGGTATGATCTGTGGTTGACGTGGCTGGGTGATATTCCATGAAGGAACATGGTATGGTCATATGGCTGCATAGGCATCTGGAATTTAATGTAGGAATGTGGTTTGCATCCCAAGTTTACTGGATTATTAGAGTGCTGCCGTCACTCTCTCCAGGACTGTGGGATGAATGCTGGGTTTCTTTGCTTTGTGGACATTCAGTTTGTGGTGATAAACTGGAACAAATAGAAGAACATGATCTAGTATCTCAAGATCATTATTTGGAAGATGGTGAAGGAAGGAAATGTAGAGATAGTAAAAAAGAAATACTACAGAGTAGAGAAAAGAGATCAGTTTGGGCAGCGACTGATTCTAAGGCTTTTTTTTTCCTAAGGCCTTGTTAATTTTTGCGACCAAAGTGTTTTTCTTAGAAAAAAGTAGAGTTTGCTGCTAGAGAATGTTGCCTATGTTTGAAGTAGTATTCTGTTCCAGCATGCTGACATCCTGCGTCTTTCCTGGTTTCAGATAGCATATCAAGGCACCACATTTCTTGGTTACGTCGGGTTATGGACTGGACAAAGTCCACACAAGTTCACAATCTCTGGTGATGAACGAGGTGACCAAATCTGTCTTCTGCACTTGATGTAACATACTCTGTTTATTGATTATTGCCTCCTTTGGTCCTTCTCTCATATTCTCCTGGAGGGAAAAATACGATTAAGGAACTGAAATTGAATGTCTTATCTTGCCCTCAGGGAGTGAAAGCACGCATGCTGCCAGGTTTTGGCTGTTGCAAAAGAGAGAGGGGTTTGTTTGCCATCACAGTGTTATCTGAGCTTTGAAAGTGTTACAGGAGGCAGAGGACCTTGGGGAAAGCTGTAAAAGACAAATTAATGTGGTCTGTTCAAAAGAAGCAACTGGAGATGGCAGAGTAGAAACTGTGAGAAAAAGTTCCAGTTGTGTAGAGCAAATAAATGCTTTCCTAGTTCTCTGTCCTTTGCTCTTTATTCCACATTTCTCTGTCCCAGTAAGGCAGCTTGAAAGAGGGTGGGAAGAGAAGGGTAGCACTGAGATCTAGGGTAGGGGCAGCAGGGCTTGAGAGAATGCGAGGAGATGCTGGGAAGGCACCTGAGGACAGATCCAGTAGTGGAGGAAAGTTGAAAGATGTCAGTACTGGGAACTAAAACCTGTCAGTAGGTGGTCTTGTAACAGTCAGGAAGGCAGAGGAAGGGTTTTGCATCAGCCTTTTGCATGCTGCCTTTTGCATCAGCACTTCAGTTTTACAGATATTAATAGTTACGTCCAACTCAGACCTTGGGTTTGCCTTTTCCGTCCTGTCCCCCCTCTTTTTTTTGTTCTCTTTTTACTTTCCTTTTAAGCAGCAGCCACTTTTTGCTGTTCTTTCTTAGCTGTTTGTTAGAACTGGAAACAGTGTAGTCTGAGTTAGAACCAACATCTAAAACAAGTTTTTATTTTCCACTTGTGATTGTGGTAAGCATTTTTTCTTTTCTTTTTAATATTCTCTTTCAATCAGACAATCTTGTTTCTGAACTAAAAATTTAGGGAAATTAGCATGTGAACTACAGCTGCTGAGGGGGATGACTTTAAATCAGGGTGAAGGTCTATCAAGTGGCAAGCATATTGTTTCTGCTGTTTTTTTTGTGGTTTTAGTATACGAATAATTATAAAGTTCCTGTGCTGTTTGTCTTAGTTCTCATTTTCTCAAGAACACCAACACTATTACTACCTCTTTTTTAGCTGTTTCATGATTTCTTTGTAATTCTTCCTGCTGTAATATTTCAGTAAGATGACTAGTGAGGTGATTCATGCTAATATTTGAGCTGACAGATGGACACTATTATACCATTAGATCTGCAAGATTTTTGGAAATAGCTGTTGCAAAGTGCTGGTGCTGGTTCCAGTCACTTTTGACTCTTTATTGCTTATTATTCAGCTACGAACAAAACCAGTTTAAAATCTGAGCAGCTGGCAAGTGATCAAAAGAGGAAGGAACATGATATTTTTTGATTGAAATTGCTAGCGCTGGTAAGTTCTCAGTGCTATTCGGTGTCCTCTGTACAGTGCTGAACGCTGTCTTCTTTATTGTCCACTGTACCTCAGACTCATTCTCATTTTACAGCACCCTCTTAAGGCAGCTGGTCACAGGAATAGCTTGCCTTTTGGTGGACAATCTAAGGCAATGATGACTCCTGTTGCTACAGGTCTTTCTGGAAAGCAGGGGTGGTGATCCAGCTGCCGTGGTTGAGCTTCAGCTGAGATTATGTTGTCTATATTTGAGCTGTAGTTTCACCTGGATGTGATGCACTTTGTTAGCCCTTCTGAAGTCTTGACATTTTATGCTGATAGGTAGCTGCCCTGTTTCACTGATTTAGCTTTCTGTGGTAGTTCAGTATCCAAATCTAATGATACAGAAAGCTGAGCATTTGAAACACAGATTTTGTAAACCAGGGGCTTTCCAGGGTGTGTTAGCCTGGTTATGCAGCACATTTTATGTGTAAATATCAGTAAAGGAATACAGTAGAAAAGGAGTACTATCACCATTCAGTGTTATAAACAGTGAGCTTGAGACAGTACAGAGGCTCTGACTGTTTTCAGATGGTGTGTGCTTTGTTAGTCAGTATAAGCTGCCTAAATTTTATGGGTTTATGATAGTGGCGTAGTTAGAGAATGGAAGAATTTCTTGCACTGATCTTTTGTAAGGCAGTAAGGGAGAGATTGCAGAGCTAGAGACAGGAGAAGGCGGCAGGAGGATAGATTTCACAAAGCATACGTAATACGTATAACATACATGTATAGTAATTTCTTTACCTTCTGTTTTTCTAGCGGGTGGTAGATGGTGGGAAAATGCAATAGCTGCTTTTCTGAATCGGAATTACCCTGTCAGCTGGCTTGTCCGAGATGTAAGTGCCCCAAGTTATTTTCTTGTATTTCACAGTGATGCTGTTTGTACTTACAAACCCTTAGTAAACCCGATGTTACAACTTTTAGTTTCACATAAAATTCAGTAAATTGGTAAGTAGATGCATTTTGTAAGAGGAGATATGTATTGTCCCCATATCATTAGTGATGTGTATGCGGGAGGGCAATTCCAGTCCTTCAGGGGAGCAATCTGTAATCGGTGCCAAGAGTCTTTGAGAAGTGGTGCAAAGACTTTATTCCTAGGGACTATTTCAGCTAGCTGTGATTTTGTAATTTAACAAACTGAGGCAGCTGCACTCTGAGGCGGTTAGTATCTGACCCAGTGGTTATTTTACACTGTGCTTGATATGTTACCATATTAAAAATGTGGAGCTCACTGGTGAGCAGAAGGTGTTACGCTGGTATTCTGTATAGTCTGTTTTATCAATACTGCATTAGGGTTCTACTAAGATAAAATGGGTCTGCTGCTTCTCACATTCTTGACTTACGGTAAACATGAATGATACGGTTTGCAGGTAATGTCTGCTGGAGAGTGTGTCGTTCGTATTTTTTGAGTTTGAGACGTGACTTTAGGCTGTGCCTCAGAACTACTCACTGCAGCATTGCTGTCAGAGATAATTGTTTTCAGAGCTTTCCCCACCTGTCTGAACAATTTTGTTTGGTGCATGATCTACGTATTTGTTTTTAGTTCCTGCACAGCATTCATTTTTAAAGATGTACTTCCACAGGCTGTGGCCCTGTGCCTGAAAACAGTAGCTTCATTGGCCGCGGTGACTGTCCATTCGTACTAAGTTGGCCACCTGCCTGTGGCAGGGCTTGCTGTGAGCAATGCCTCTGCCTTATTCACCATTGTTGCCTAAATCCTCTTAAACCACCGGCTTTGGTGGTTTAAAACTCCATATTTCTCAGAACGGAGATATGCAGTGGGATTTTCCCCTCTTCCATCCCCATTCATCTGTCCCATTGATCACATTGAAAGGCTCTGCTGAGGGTAGAATTTGCAGAGTATGGACATGCCTCTGTCATTTGAATGGCATGTCATGTGAATTTCATTTTGAATAATTCCATTTGAATTTCATGTGGTTTTTGCTTTTTAACCATATACATATGTATACATGCGTGTGTGTGTATTTGTCTGTGTATTTACTGTTTGAATGTTTGCAAAGCCGGGATTAATGAACTCAGTCACAAGTCACGTGCATTTCATGTTCATATGCCAGTCAGTTTGGAAAACTATTTTCAGAGAAACGTTTTCAGGTAGTACTTCAGTCAATTTCAAAAAAGCTGGACTAATTTTCCTTTTTAAGGTGTCCCAGTGCTCATTTTTGTGCTTGACCATGCTCTGTGATCTCTAGTTCACTCTGATCTTCTTTTTGTAATAGACCCTGAGCAGAGCAGAGGACTTTCAGTCAGCTGTTCTCAGACTAGCTGGCATTCCCATCATTGCTGAAGTTTACTATATTGTAGGAGGTGTTTCGCCCAAAGAAGGCATGGTCATAACAAGGAACAGGAGGGGGCCAGCAGATCTGTGGCCTCTCGATCCTTTAGGTGGAGCGTAAGTAACAAAAACCGTTTTGTTTTGTGTTCTCTTTTGTATTCCCTCCTGGGTGATTGGTAAGGTTAGTGACACAGCTTTCTCAAGAGGTTCAGGGCATTGCTTATTAATACCTGCAGCTGGACAGGAAGGCTTGAAAGCCTGTGCAAGGAGCCCCAGCTCCTTCTCTTTGAGAAGGAGTCGCGCCACCTCATCAGGTTGGGGCAGTCTGGAGGATCAAGGGTGGAAAAAGCATCTGTATGTGCTGATTTTTTTAGCCAGATTCTAAAGGAGGCAAGACACGAGGGCCTTTCCTCTCTGTCTGCCAGGTGCTGCACCCGGAAATTTGGCAGTTCCCAGGTAGCTTTGACTTAACGTGGTAGAAGGGTTGAAGGCTCAAGAATAACTTTCTATAAACTTTGTTGACATCAGCAGCATGATACACGAAGGAGATTCTAAACAGTTGCCCTGTGTTGAAAAGTGCACCTAATGCACGCTGTCAGCCAGTAAGTACTGGCTTAACCACGGCTAGGCGTCCTGTTGGCCAGTGGAATGGTGCAGGCTGCATCATACCCACGGTCTCTTCTCCAGTCATCTCTTTAAAGGTCTGA
This sequence comes from Amazona ochrocephala, assembly GCA_039720435.1. Lineage (NCBI taxonomy): Eukaryota > Metazoa > Chordata > Aves > Psittaciformes > Psittacidae > Amazona > Amazona ochrocephala. Next base: position 75,180,995 of record CM077879.1, read on the forward strand.
TACTGCTCTTATAGCAATCAGCAGTGCTTTTGTCACTGAGGCCACCGGGAGTTCAGAGGTTGCTCCTTTTTCATTTGTGTTCAGTGTTTTATGGTAAAGGCCGCTTGGTATGTTAACGCAGGTGCCCTTGGGCTGGCATGAGGTGCAAGAAGGAGGCTTTCGAGGGAGGTTTTTTCCTTTTGGCAAGGCAGAGACAGAGTCTTGGCCTTAATCAATTGCCTACTGATTTGCCTTTTGTTTGCTTTTGTATTTGTTGTGTTATAGGTGGTTTCGTGTGGAGACAAACTATGACCATTGGACTACCCCTCCTCCTTTTGATGATCGAAGGTGAATTTAGTTTGGAGCTCTGTGGTGAGATAACACTGTTATTTTGAAAAGGCTTAGAGATTTGGGTGTTTTCCTTTCTGAGGAGGTGTTAGCTCCTTGAGCAGGCATCTTACTCTGTTTCTGTAAAGCCACTCAAAAGGGGGCAGATAAAGTAAGGAGCGACATTCACAGGTGTCAGAGGAAAGTCTGTGTGGCACTGACTGGCATAAAAGATGAGAAATGGATAAGGCGTATACCAAAAATTGCTTTATAAAGCAAAGTTTAGTAGAAGTTAAAGGATTTAGATCCACAGTGAGGAAGTATTTGGTGATGCTATGAAGGTGCTCGCAGACATCACACAGTCTTCAGGCTGTGTAGTATGCAAAAAGCTGTTGGCACGTTCCTTGTTGTTCTGTACTCAGTGGTGTAGTAATAGAGTAGGTACAGTGATGTGAGGCTAGATTCAGGCACACAGAATTCTGGATTATTTTAGGCCAAGGAAGACTTTTCAGTGTAAAGGCATTTAGCGAGGAATTTTTCACATTGGTGCTTTGTAGCCTTTGGAGCAGTAAAATGTGTTAATACTTCTGCATTGCTTTCCTCCAGAACTCCAGCTATCAAAGCTCTCAATGCTACCGGGCAGCACAACATCAATTTTGATACCCTCTTTAAGGTTTGTTTTAAATTCTGCATTGTGACGTTGACTTAAAATTTCTTTCTGGAAGCAGCAGTGCAGTTGCATTTTTGTCAGGGTTTTAAAGGCTGTACTAGCAAGGCATGGTGACAAAGGTGTGCTGTACAACCATCTCTGGAGAGTTAAAGACTGATAAGTTTGTTTGTTAAAGTGTTTCTGAATTCCCTTGCCTGGGCGTTTTGCAGTAGCCTGCCAATCTAAGTGGAAAGAGGTGAATTCCATCAGCATCATCTTTGTGCAGTTCTGTGCTTCAGGCACAATTATGAATGACTGCAGGCAGATAAAACATTAGGCATGAGTGATATTTACCAGTTGGATTGGAGAACGTAAATGTCGTGTATTTAGAGTGTATTTTTAAAGATATTTTTGTAAAATGGTCTGATGGTAAAAGCCCCCAACAACCAGCAAGGGAAATCCCTGATTTTGCATTATTCCTTTTCATAACGTCACCCTATTGCTGTCTCTAGATAGCCTTTTAGTTCCCTCTTCGTTTACCAAAATGACAACTCTTCAAACTTTCTGTACAGGTGTTATCAGTGAAGCCAGTCTTAAACAAGTAAGTATTGGACCCAGCGATGTTAATCAGTGCTCCTGCCGTACCTCTGGCCACTTGCAGCTCAATCACAAACTTGCTTAGGACATTCCTATGTGTCTGATTATCTTGTGGTTTCCCAGCTTAGATTTTTGCTTGTGGTGTGTCATGATGCTGTGTTTTCATTTCCACAGCACTCTTCCTCTTTGGTCTGCCACCCCAGCCAAGAAACCACATTTCGTTAGGCTCAATCTGGTGAAGGGAAGTTCCTTTGCAGCAGTGAAACAAATGACTGCTTAGAGGAGGAGATGAACTTTCTGCTAAGTCATTCGTGCCTTGCACTTTTGGAACCTTAGGATTTGTGTCAACACTGAAAATGGCTTTCTCTGCAGTTTCTGATGTAGCTTTGCTTGATGTAGAAAAAGGAAAAAAAATAGTAAATGGGGACATAGCTTTTAGGTGCCACATACTGGATTTTAAAGAGATTTGTTTCAGTGTACCATTATTGTTCTGCACCTTTGTGGGTTTTCCTGTTTTGTTTTGCTTTTATATGGAGCTCAGTACGTTCTCTAGATCAGTCATTGGCATGAGAGCTTGGTAATGGCTTCTTCAAGGTTAATACCAGGATTTCCTCTCCTCTGTCATATAAATGTGAGGCAATTTGGAAAGGAGAAGATTATATCTGTGTCACTGCTGAGATTAAAGTACTGTGTTTCTAATACAGTGATAAAATGGATGTAGAAATACAGTTCTAAAGTGGGGGGAAAAATGCTCAAACTTTGTGCCAGCAACCTTCATTTTTATCAGTCTTCTTCTCACTTTTTCTAACCCTTCTGTACCTCAGCAGAACATTTGTTTTCACTGAAAGTTGTTCCGCTTTGCTAGCTTTAGAAATGAATCTGCTTGCCTTCGAAATGTCACTCACTCACTCCTTTCCTCTTTCCCTGCCAGTAACACGGTGTATACTACAGTAATGAGCGCTGCACTTCCAGATAAGTACCAGACATGGATCAGAACTGACACGTGAAGAGGTGTAAGTAGTGTGCCGGCACTCCCAGGTACTTGCCCTTGAATAAAAATGTTGGCTGAAGAGTTATTGAGGGACAAAGCACTGCAGTAGCGCTCAGGTGACTTAGTCTGAATTCCTGCTTCTCTCCTTGGTTTTCTTATCGACCTTGGGTAAATACCTTCCCTTGTTGTTGTAACAATCAGCAAGTATTGACATTCCCTGCGAAACTCTGGGAGATTATCATAGGAAAAGTGCTTTGTTAGAGAGGAGGGGTTGGCTGTTGTTGGGACCTAAAGGGAGAGGTTCCCTCTGTGCACATTCTTGCTATTATTTTTGCAGTCTCCCCACTCCTATGCTTGCATGCCTGCAGGTGGCTGACTGTGACAGGAGGCCCTGCCAGAGCCAACCTAATCCCAGCAGGAGGGGTTGGTGCACTTGGCAGCAAGAAAGATCCGTCTTAATTTGTGGCAGCCCCTCGCAGATGACTGAACATGAACATCCTTTGAGGGGTTTGTCCTGTGAGCGTGCGGGAAAAGTGAAGCGCTTAAACGCACAGGGTGCCTCTTGTAGTAGCTTTAATGTGTTCAGAGAAAGACATTAGGTTGTGTTGTTTCTGTTCCAAGAAACTGTGGTTGTGTGGTCTTGGCAGGAGCATGAGGAGCTCCTGTTCCAGTTTAAATAGTTTTTATGACTAGTGTTATATTTGTGGCAGTTACATTGGACGTGATTTTAGCAAGAGCAGTTCTGTTCCCTTAGGGATTCTGACCAGTTTGTTTCTTAATTCTATACAAACCTGTGCTCTCTTCTTAATCTTTGTTTTGTTTTTTTTAGTTCAACAGACAAAATGAGTGAAAAGCTGAAGCTTTCCAAGACTGGTGTGAGCTTTTAAAATCACTTCCACAAGCAGTGAAGTTGTTCTGGCTTATTAATTATGTGAACATTTGAGGAAATAATGGCTTGTTAGCTCTTTGAGGTGTTGCAGGTGATACTGTTGGTGAACTGTAATGAATGTTTGATTGATTTTGTTGTCATTACTTTGTAATTACTAATTGTAATTTACTAGCAGATGTTGACGGCTAAAAATTGCTTTTACTGTTTTTGGAAAGGGTTGTGAAATATATTTACGTGCTGACTAATAAATAAAAAATCATGTATTTTGCATGGCCTGTAGGTTTGAATATAGTGAAATAAACATATGCAGCTGCTTGCTTTTTTTGTTTGTTGGGTTGCACTGTGACTGCATATTGAATTTGGGTACTTCTTGGGAGCACCCCAGAAATACCGAAGGATTTAAGGAGTCAATACCAGTGGATACCTTTACATGAAGCTCAGAGGTTGCATTCTTCACTGAACAGAATTCCTTCTAATGCCAGTGAGTATTTTCCCTGAGAGAAGGACATGTGATCAGAGAGTTAGGTCAGAGCACCGTTTCCAGGTATGTGCAATGTTGCCTTGCAGTAGTTGTCCACCGGTTATGCAAACAGTTCCTGTGACGGCTTTCTGGGGATGTGGGCCCTTTATCTCCTTGGGCTGAGTCTGGCTGAGTGTCATAACCTACTTACCTGCATCCTCTACTTGTGTTGGGATAAATGTGCTGCCAGCTTTGCCTTGTCCCAGTTTGTACTGGGACATGTCCCAGTTTGTACATGTTGGGAGTCGTGTGCCGGAACGATACATTTGGAAATGAGGGAATTTCGGGAGGAAGATGTAAATAGCAGTGGTCATGATGTCTCTGGGATTCCAGAATGACATTGCTGTAATTTACAGAGCAGGGACTGACTCTGATCCCAGCAGTTTATATAACAGCCACCCACAAACGAAGACAAAAGGATCCTTACAGGTGTAACATCGTCTTGACCTCAGCAGTGTTAGGCTGATTATCTTCTCAGTGGTATATAAACTTAATCAGGTGTATTTGTTTTGATGTGTACAAACACCTCTGGAGTGTGTGAATATTTGGTGTCCGTGAATATTCAGGATGCAATCGGCTGCGCCTGTTGGGTTTTTGTTTCATCAGCTCTTCGGAATGTGCTCAGGCCCAGCACAGCACAGATTAGGGAAATGTGGGTTTTTCTAAGATTTAAAAAAAAGAATCTAGATGAACAAGTGTAAGTTTATTTTATTTTGGGTTTTTTTCCTTTTATTTTAGAATCATAGAATCATAGAGTAGTTAGGGCTGGAAAGGACCTCAAGATCATCGAGTTCCAACCCCCCTGCCATGGGCAGGGACACCTCCCACTAAACCATGCCATCCAAGGCTATGTCCAACCTGGCCTTGAACACCGCCAGCGATGCAGCATTCACAGCTTCCCTGGGCAACCCATTCCAGTGCCTCACCACCCTCACAGTAAAGAATTTCTTCCTCAGATCCAATCTAAACTTCCCCTGTTTAAGTTTGAACCCATTACCCCTTGTCCTCTCACCACAGTCCCTCATGAAGAGTCCCTCCCCAGCATCCCTATAGGCCCCTTCAGATACTGGAAGGCTGCTATGAGGTCTCCACGCAGCCTTCTCTTCTCCAGGCTGAACAGCCCCAACTTTTTCAGCCTATCTTCATACAGGAGGTGCTCCAGTCCCCTGATCATCCTCGTGGCCTCCTCTGCACTTGTTCCAACAGTTCCATGTCCTTTTTATGTTGAGGACACCAGAACTGCACACAATACTCCAAGTGAGGTCTCATGAGAGCAGAGTAGAGGGGCAGGAGCACCTCCCTCGACCTGCTGGTCACACTCCTTTTGATGCAGCCCAGGATACGGTTGGCTTTCTGGGCTGCAAGCGCACACTGCCGGCTCATGTTCATTTTTTCATCAACCCACACCCCCAAGTCCTTCTCCGCAGGGCTGCTCTGAATCTCTTCCCTGCCCAACCTGTAGCTGTGCCTGGCATTGCTCCAACCCAGGTGTAGGACCTTGCACTTGGCATGGTTAAACTTCATCAGGTTGGCATCAGCCCACCTCACAAGCGTGTCAAGGTCCCTCTGGATGGCATTCCTTCCCTCCAATGTATCAACCGAACCACACAGCTTGGTGTTATCAGCAAACTTGCTGAGGGCGCACTCAATCCCACTGTCCATGTCACCAACAAAGATGTTGAACAAGACCGGTCCCAACACCGATCCCTGGGGGACACCACTCATTACTGGTCTCCAGCTGGACACTGAGCCACTGAGCACTACCCTTTGCGTGCGGCCATCCAGCCAGTTCTTTATCCACCGAGTGGTCCACCTATCAAATTGATGTCTCTCCAACTTAGAGAGAAGGATGTCATGGGAGACAGTGTCAAAGGCTTTACACAAGTCCAGGTAGATGACATCAACTGCTCTGCCCCTGTCCATCAGTTCCGTAGCCCCTTCATAGAAGGTCACCAGATTGGTTAGGCAGGATTTCCCCTTAGTGAAGCCATGCTGGCTGTCACCAAGCACCTTGTTGGTTTTCATGTGCCTCAGCATGCCTTCCAGGAGAATCCGCTCCAAGATTTTGCCAGGCACAGAGGTGAGACTGACTGGTCTGTAATTCCCCGGCTCATCCATTTTCCTCTTCTTGAAAATGGGGGTTATATTTCCCTTTTTCCACTTGTTGGGAACTTCACCTGACTGCCATGATTTCTCAAATATGATGGACAGTGGCTTAGCAACTTCATTCACCAGCTATTTTTCTTAAAGCCTTGCTTTTAATGCATCTATAAGCATCCAGACATTCTGACTGTTAACAGAATAAAGCCTTTATGCCAACTGGGATACTGTTTTTTTGCTAACCACATCTTTCTGGTCTTAGTTTAATGACAAGCTGAAAATATCAACACTAAGAAAGGGGTAAATGACACATCTTAGAAACAAGGTGATTTAACCTGTGAAACGTATTGAGCTGCTTTTGCTTAAGAATAGAAATGTGATAAAAGTGCAGGAAGACAGGATTGTTACTACTTTAAAACAAAACCATCTGCACAGTACTGGGGCTGTTAAAAAGTAACATGGGTTTTGGGGGGATTGGGTGTTCTGTGGGATCTTAAAAAAGGATCATATGCAGTTCATTGAGTTTGCTTGGTGATCATCCTTCTGTGTGAGATTTCATCTCTCTTTTGGAGACTGAGAGGTAAAACAACTTTTCTGCTTTCTCAAGCCTGGTCAGATTCATGACAGAATTGTTGGGTAATTAAACGGAACTAAGTTAAATGCATTTAGCAGTGCTTTTCCCATCCTTCCGTTTCTGCAGTACAGAGCTACAAAGCCCCATTTTTCATCCCAACATAGGTAATGGGTGAAACCTTTAATCTTTTTTCCTCCAGAAGTTTGCATTTAGCAAATGGCAAATTGAAAGCATGTAAGAGCTGACTCTCAAGATGAGAGAGGCCAATGTAGTGTATTTCTTATTCATAATCCTCTTCAGTAATCCTAATCCATATCAGATCTCCAGCCTTTCTTAAGCATCACATGGCAGAGGATTCTTAAAGCTGCTGAGAAGAGCCATGCGGTAAATAAATCGAAGGGTCTGTGTGTTGCACACGTGTTCTGCACTGCAGGTGCTGGCAGGTATGGCAGTCTGTGCTGTGCGCCCAAGGGAGCAGCTTCCTTGATTATTTATGCTCTGAGGAGGAGCTTCTGAATCTCTAATCAAGCAAATCACTTCAGAGCTTATTGATCATTCAGGGAGCTGAATAGAAACAAGAACTTAAAAAGCGGAGCGCTTCTATTGTGCCTACCTTAATAAACCCATAAGCTAGAAATTGATGGCAAGGTAAGTTTAATTTTTATTTCACTGTAATGTTTTGTGTTCAGAAGTAGTTACTCTGCACCCATAGTTTGAAGTGAAATAGCCTTTTTATATGTCAAGCTGTATAAAACTGGAGTTCTCCTTTTTGGCGCTGCAGTAAGTGTGCAGCTCCAAAGGTCAGTGCATGTGTAAATAAAACAAAACAGGCTTCACCATCTCATTTCCAGCTGCGAGATGTGTCGAGTCTGATGTACACGTGGGATACATACAGGCACTTCCTCTAGGAGGGCAAGGCAGCACCATCACTTTCTCTAGTGCTAGTTGGCTGTTTCGTTCTTGGAGGAAGCATCTGATTCTTTTTTTCTTGATTCATTTGTAGCTGTGGAACCACGTGCTGCAGGTTTTCTTTTAGCACACCTTAGGATTTCTGTTTCTCTCTGACATCTCTCAGTTTTTCCTAGTAAACTTTTAGTCAGCCTGTTGTACTCTTTCCTTGCCTTCCTATTCTGCTTATCTCTTCCATCAGGTGTTTGAATGCCTATGAAATTGTCAATTCAGTAGGGATTCAGTTGTACACATGATACACGTGAAGTGTGTCATCTTACCGAGGAGCCCTGTTGTCTTGGAGTGAGATGGTGTTCCTTGCAGGAAGCCTTCAATTCATGTGGCTGAAGCAGCAAATTCTGCACAGATCTGTGATGCGGACAAGCTCAGGGGTGTGACAATCTCTAGGATTTGATTCAAAATGCTGTCACTTGCTTTGGTTTTGAAAGAGTTAAAGTGGTATTTACAGTAAGCCTGGAAATTTACCCAGGCTTTTGTTGTTCTTGTTTTGGGGTGGTTGACACAAGTGGATTTGTGCTAGTTTTCCTTTATCGAGTTTTATTTAGTATCATATGGTATTAAAGGAGTTGCAAACAGAGTATATTGCCCGCTGGGTTTGGAGGTGTGTGTGAACTCTGGCTGTTACGTGTTTCTCCCACCTTTGGAATGTGAACTCTGGTGAATGGGGAATGTGCATCTTTTCTATATGCCTGTAGTCTTCTGCTGAGGCACTGAACCCCGTTGTTCTGTTTGTTGTCTCTGATCACATGTGACTCTTAAGTCCATGGGTTTTTTTGGTGATGCTCTACGAGGTGGTATGTACCTCATGTGAATGTACTGCAGCTTCTCCGGGAGAAGCACCAGGGAAAATATCAGTATCTCTGCAGGAGGCAGTGGTGGCCAAGAGCAAGATGAGGGAGGGAAGCAGTTGGCATCATTTTGTCTCACCTAGCTGTTTAATACAGCCTGTATTTGAGGTGATGCTACTGTTCAAATTCATCAAGTCTTCATCTCTCTGGGGAGTGGTGCCTCTGTCCTGACCCTTCAAAATCCTTGGAGGTATGGTCTCTGCACAGCACCAGGCTTAATGTTTTTACAGGTGTTTATTTCCTTCTCTCCCTTCCTTAACTTTCTCCTCCTCCGGTTCTGGGTTGGAATAAAAATCTGTACAGTTCTTGTGCCAGGCAGCCTGGGGGTACTCTAGCGGTAGTACGTGATTGTTGGCTTTTTTCCAGAGGAAAGATGTCTGACTGTGAGCGATATTCCGCTTGTCCTCAAAGTGAGAGATTTCAGAATTTGACCTAATCTTGGAATAGGGTCTGCTTGCTCTGACCAGAGATTTCCACAGCAGTGATGTTATAGAAGCCTGGCTGTCTGTCCTTTTATACGGGCAATTGATGGGACCTGAGCAGCTGATGGTGTAATATGCTCCCACACTCAAGCAGATCCACGAGGTGAAGGAAAGCAGTGTTTAACAAAGCTGGTTGATTACTTTCTTATGATAGCTATTTGTTATTTTAGACTTACCTCCCCTCTAGCTGTGGTACTGCAAATAGATTTTAATACCGTCTCTGTGTTCATCCATCATAATGAGAATTATCTTTCATGGATGGCTATATGCATGAATATTTGTCCTCATATACTGGTTGTTAATGAATCAACTTCATGACTTCTATACAGAAGACAGGAAAGTACCTGGAAAAACCTGGTAGTGGAAGATGTACTTGGGCACAAGACAGGCCACCTGGTTGTTGATCTCAAGTGTTTATATATTTAATTATAGACTCTCAGCGCTGTGGGACATGTTGCAGCTGTCTTGATTCTGACTGAATGGTCTTTCCTGCACCTCTCTGGTGGTTTTGAAGATACTGGACCAGACTGCATCATTCTAGGAGCATTGGTCGGAGAACATGGGATCTGGTAGTTCTGGAAACACCAACTACAAATACTCCCTGCAGAAGTCTGAAAATGGTGAGTGTCCCTTTGAAAAGCCTTTGAGTGTCTGCTCCTGCACCTGCTGTTGGGAGGTTGCAATGGATCTGTTTCTTTTCTGAGTTAGCTGGTTTTCTTCATAGTATTGAGTTTGAGGACACATCTTTCAGTATCCTGTAACAAGGAGTCTCAGCTGTCAGACAGCCCACCAACAGGCATGAGAAAATGACAGCTATTTAGACCAGGGTTAGATGAGAATCAACAAAACCTAAACAGAAATTAAGCATCAAAAAGCAATTCAGTTAGAACTAACATTGAAGGATTATCAGTTGCTGGCTCTCAAAGCTGTAATGATTTATTTTTAGGAAACCTTCTGTATGATAGTATCAACTTTGTGGGTGTGTGCTTAGGTCTGCTGTAGAACAAAAGGAGATGATGAGTAAAACTTTAGATATAACGAAGCGTAAAGAAGTAAATATTTGCTTCCTTTGTTGTTTGAATCATTTGGCATTGGCAGAACAGCAGAATAGTGAAAACTGTTTCAGGAGCCTTGGAAAGAAAAGCAGTAACTGCACATAGAAATTAAGGAAGTGGGGATACCATTGTGACTCAGTCTTTTTGATTGTAATTTTATTTTGCTGAAAATCTCCCTCCAAAGTTTATTTAGGTAAGTTAAATCTGTCTGTTGCCTATAGCACCAGAAAACCACAGACCTGCCCAGCAAGTTCAGGGCTGTTTTATGATAATGACTTGTCTACAGCAAACAAAGTGTACCATAAAACTAGTTACTTATTTGAAACTCTGCATGAGATCCGCTACCCCCTCAACAGCTTCCCATGGCAGTAAAACCTCTCTGAATTTCTTGTGTCTGGTTCTCCAAACCCTTCAGATCTGGTGATCTGCAGGTGTGGAGCTGCTTAGAAGTTTCCATCCAAGTACAGAGTACCAGGTGTTGTCTTAACCTCTTGCATAAGGCCCAGAGGCTGTCCCCAATAGAAAGCATAGCCAGTAAAGCTTTGATAAACTGGCCCTTGAGGGGCCTGAGGGAGAAAGGCGATGGGGAACCCAAGAGAGGGTTCCTCAAGCCTAGATCCTGTAGACTGATGTGTGAACTGTACTGCTAGCATGAACAGTGGATTTTAGTTTGAGTGCTGCCACTTTGACATGCTTTCAGTAGCTTATGTGGTGATGTATGATTCAGTTTACTGCTTGGATCCCCATGAAATGTGGATAAATCTCTTTCTCTTCCTTCTTTATTCTTTTTTTCTAAACTAGTACAAACACTGCCAGATGAAACTCACCCAGGTAAGCTGGTGGATTACAATACCTGGCTTTTTCAGTTGCAGAGTCAGTCTCTGTAAAGTAGCATAAAAACCCAATGCCTTGCCCATGCGGAGCTTAAAATAATGTGGATGGTGGTAGATATGCTCACTGTATGTTTGATAATGAGTCTTTCATAGATTTGGGTTTTAATATTTCAAAGGATTTAGCTTTTATTGGTCCATGTGGAGTCCTAGCTATGAATTTCTGCTCGGTATTCGCTTGAACTATATCTGACTCCTACCACAGTAATTAAGCACTTACCCAGTGTTAGCGGAATGCAAGATATTTAGAAGTTGTTTATTTTAGAGAATGATTGTTACTGTGATTTTGGTTATGTGCCAGCCAAATTACTGTACAGGGAGGGAGGTAGCTAGTGTCACGTCAGTTATAAAAGAGCCTTGAAGAGGCAGCATCATGAGACCAAACTGTAGGAAAAAAGTGCAGCGAATCAGTAAGCATTTTTGTTTTCAAGATATAAGGCTCAGGCAAAGACTACAAAAGTTATTCTTGAATTAAGGCTAGCCAAGTCTTGCCTTCTTGCCCATGACTTCACCACGACTCAGTTCCCCAGCTGCACAATAGCAATAGCTCTTTGTGTTTTGTGCTCTGCAGCTCCTACTCTTGTAACAGTAATGTAATTTAGAAGGATTATTATTTTCTATACATAAGCCATCAGGATATCTTATTTAGGTAAAGGTCAATGTTTCCTGCTCAGGCACAGGGAGGGTGGTTTATGTTACATGATTAATGCAAGATAATTGAATTAATGTGATCTCTTTGTCTTTTGCCAGCACATAGCAGTCTTTGGGGTACAGGTGTGGTGTTGCTTTCTTTTTAATCAAGTTTCTCCAGCCCACACCCCCCATTGCTCTCCCTGCTTTGGTGAACGTGGCCGTGCTCTCTCACAAACCAAAGGAACACAAGCTTCTGCAGCAGGGCTAACTCTGTCATCTCCATTTGATTCTGGGGCTAGCCTGTAGATAGAACAGTCATCCTTTCCCCTCTCAGCTAAAGATGCCACAGAGAAGCAGTGTTAGAAATTGTTTTAGATGTAGGGCTCTAGGGTAGGGCTCCAGGAAGGTACACAGAGGTTATCAAAAGAGAGATAAGTTACAAAGCTGTTTGGCAGGGTGCTGTAAAGTAACCAGGCAGTCCTTATGGTGTCAAGGGCAGCTGAGGAGGATGGAGTTGTTTCTAGAGGTACTAGACTGTGGCAGAACATGAAAAAGCAAATGGGACTCTGCGCCAATGTACTTCAAATATGCACGCACTCCATGCGAAATAGTATTTTAGTGGAAAACACTGGAATGAGGAAAATGCAGAGGAATGGTTATGGTTTAAAGATCAGGGCAAATAGTCATAATTTTCTGCATTTTATTCCTTCCGTGTCAATAAGTGGCCAAAGATCTGTCTCCCTCTTTTCACTGTGGGTGTTAATTTTGTCTTTCTTTTAGTCTAAGAAAATGGTATGTTAACATTTATGCTAGAATAGATCCCTTCTGAAGTTTGTCCAGAGCAGTAAAACCTGAGGAATTTATTTGGCTTAGAAGGAAGCTGGATAATCCCCATATTTTTAAGGTGCCAGAAGGGGACTCTATCTTGTTTTCCCCCAACTCCTGGTGCACCCTAGTCAAATCTCTAGTTTTCTGAAGCCACAGAACCTAGACTGTAAGATGAACATGAAAATGGTCAGGGTAAATAGAAAGGGAAGAAATTGTCCATTAGCACTGAATAGCACATTTGGATCTTTAGGCCCCAATACGCTGTTGTTAATGCTGGTGCTGAGGAGCCAGCAGTGATGGTTTGAAGAGCTTCATCAGAGGTCTCTGGTCAGGCAGAGTCAGATCAACCTCTCACAATATGCTGAAAAGATGTGGGTGTTCTCTTACCCTTAGTATTTAGGTATCAGAACACCTTTCCTGAAGAAGAGAGGTCCCTCTGCAATTTTCAGGGTCAGGAAAGGAGCTGTAGCAGGATGCCTCAGCTGCAGCCAGTGCAGCGCAGCACGCTGGTTCTGGTTTTGTCCCCAGCTTTCAAGGCAGCTGTCTTGATCCAGCAGTGGTACCGGCGCTATGTTGCTCGCCTGGAAATGCGTCGACGCTGCACCTGGAGAATCTTTCAATCCATAGAGTACGCTTGTGAGCAGGATCAGATCAAGGTAAGGTGCATGGAAAAGACCTTGTAGGAAAATACACAGGAGGGTGGTTTCTGTGCCACAGGCTCGCTCATTTCTGGCTACTGGCTGGTAAATCTCTAAGTACTTCAGTGGGCCAAGGACTGGGTTTCCTGCCCCTTCTTACCCTGTTGACTTCCTGTCTGCTTATGCCTGATGAGACCCTAAGTAACGAGTCTTGAAAGAAAGCTGTAAGGACCATTTAGTATTGTTTTTCCTGAGTTGGGCATAATAGACAATGCTATTTGTTTTGCTATACTTTAACTTTGATTGATGTTCTCTTGTGTGGTTGCCTTGCTTGCTGTCAGGCAGGGCGAGGGAGGGCTTATAGATGCACTTCTGCCTCTAAGGGTGAAGGTAAAGCTACTTTGGTGATTTGATCACAAGACAGTCAGACTAGGATTGGTATAGTATGCTTTGTTGTACACACCCAACAATGTGAGAAGGGCTCAGACAATACTTCTAAAAGAAGACCTGTTAAGTTGCTACTCTGCAGGACTTCATTCCAGGGTGAATGATGATGGGCTTGCTCTCTTCTTGCAGCTTCACAACTTCTTCAGTTACCTCATGGATCACTTCACACCAAGCAGCAGTAAAGAGAGTAAGTTTCTATGTGCCGCTTGTGGATGAGCACCAGCAGCTCAGGTTGCACCCTGTATTGATTCATTGTCCAGTGCTGCCCCTTCAGGATGGCAAGAGGTACCAAAAGAGTCTAAAGATGATGGCATCCGGAATTTGGGTAGGGAGTGAATTGTCTGGAGACTGCCAAAGCTGTGCAAGGAACGTGGGACAGTTCCTGCTCCTTAGGAGCTGGAAGGGGGCATAGAAGCTCAGTGTGTTTGCTACGAACAGAAATAGAAATCTCCAGGGTAACTATCTATCTGATTTATAGTTAGTCTCTCACTTATAATTGAGATGTTGGGGGGGATGGGGGAGAAGTGCTGTGGGAACCATACTGTATCTTCCTTAATCTGCAGAGAGCATTATCTTAGTGCTGGGAACTTGCTAAAGAGCTTAGCTCTGAAATCTCATGCTAGTAAGTCAAAACTAACCATTTACTTTGCTGACCATAACCTGCTGAAGCATTTGCTTCTTCCTTTCAAACTGCCACCCTTTTTCTTACAACCACCCTACGTATTTTACAGCAAAACTGTTGAGGAAGGCTCTTTTTTCAGTGTCTGTATACAAGGGCACAATAGTGTCCTGTTCCTAGAGTTGGGCTCTGAGATGTTACAGCGCTAAAAACGGGTGTATGTGTATTTATACAAATGTTGTGCAGCACTGAGAATGTAGGTGCAAGCTTACAAAAAACAGTGGGATGCAGGAGATGGTTCATTATGATACAGCTTGCTTTTGCGTGTCATGGAAAATAAGATTTCAGTTAGCCATGGCAACCAATGTCCATCTGGCTCTACCAAAGTGTTGCTAGCGTAGCTGCCAGCACTGCCTGACACATAGCACATGGAAACTCGTCCCTGCAGCCTTTTCCCCTGCTGCAAATTCTGTAGTGGTGTCAAACTGGAAGCTATTTCCCACCCTTGCCATTGCTTATGAGCTCTAACCTAACCAAACAGCTTTTCTTCAGCAAATTACTGGAACGATGCATTGAGCCAACCTAACTTTTCCTTGTCTCTGTTTTTAAAACAACTGACCCATCTGCCGTCCAGGGGATTTTATCAGTCGCATGTTCATTAGTGGGGAAAGCTTCAAAGAGGCAGAGCTGGAAAAGTACTGTGACTATGAATCCATAGAGGTGCCAGACTCCTACACCGGACCCCGTCTGTCTTTCCCACTCCTTCCTGACCATGCGACTGCCTTGCTGGAAGCTTTCAAACAGAAACAAGTAAGGATCCCAAAAGGAACCATGCTTTCCCACCCTCTGTGCAAGGGTCTAGGATAGACAGTTTGGTTTTAGCCTTCCTAACCAGCTAAGCTGTTTGGAGTATAACAAGCTGGCAGGCTGTGAAGGAAATGGGGCTGGCAATGATTTGGTGTTTCCCCCTACCACAGGCACATTTTCCCCTTCTGAAAATGCAGTTCTGACAAACCCCAAACCTTTCCATAGGTGTGTACCGATATTGACCTGAATTTCATTTTAGAAGGGAACAAAACCCCCACCCCCACAATAGTCCGTGTTGAAACATTCTGTCATTTTTTGTTGCAATTCCTCAATTTGTTGAAAAGCTTAGGATGGCCCAAATGGAAGCAGCTGATTGAAGTTATGTTTTGTGCCATGCCGCTTTGACTTATGTTTACAATGTAAATGTGAGGGTTTTGCTGGGGAAGTCCAGTACCAGTTCAGCAGCGTTAACAAGACAATTCCTTGTACAACTGCAGTGTGCTGTTGCCATCCCTCAGTCAAGGCGCTGAACTGCAAAACAGGCCACAAGGCCCTTCTCCAAACAAAATGACTTATAAAACAAAGGTCTCTAGTGCCTTGACTAATGATAAATGCCTACACCCTGGGAACACTTCTGCAGGCCATGTGGGAGTTCACAGCCTGGTTTAATGTGGAAAAGGCTAAGAAAGATCTAGAAGTGCACCTTCTTACCTGTGATACTGGGCTGGAATTTCTGCTGCTCTAGGAAGCGGTGTTGCCTAGGGCTTTTGGACTCCCCTGCCAGCGCTGAGACTGCTTTGGGTCAGTCTCCTCAGTCCTGCTGTTTCCCAGTATTGGCCTTACCTTGTTTATGAGCCCATAGGTCCCCAGTGAGAGCTTCTGCCATCCAGGCTATCGATCACTGGTGGGTCCTCGGGGCCTTCGACAGAGCTGCGTTGCTGCTCAGAGGTCACTGATTTCCTGCTTTAATCCCTTCGCTTTCTCCTAGTAGCAGCTCCATGCTCGCTATGTCTTAAACCTCCTGCATGAGACCAGGAAGCACCTCAAGCAGTTGCCAAACATCAGTCATGTCTCCACATGCTACAGCGAGGAGGTCACTGTGTGCGGTAGGTCTGGGTGGGGGGTACTGCACAATCTCTGGGGCAGATCACTTGCGTGGAAGGGGTGGGAAAGATACCAAATGGTAGCAAGCACGTGTGCTCTCCTCTGTACTGAATGTGGAGCATAAATGAGGTCTGTAAGCAAATGCTTGTTTGCACTGAGAGGCAACTGGTGCTGTCCAAAATATTCAGGTTTACCCTACAGTGCTTTAATGTGAGCTGCTGTAAAGACTAGCCTGGAGGGTGGAGGGAGCATGTCTGCGCCTTGGCCCACTTTCTGCTTGGTCTAGAACAGGAAGGTAACAGGGTGTTGAGGGAATGTGGTTTGTCTGTTTGTATCCTGTATTTGGCTTCCAGGACAGATTTTGGGATACATCATTGACAAACCCTGCCCCTAGATGGTAACTAGTTTGGTTATTATTTCATATGCAAAGCTTTCTCCCATGTAATGATCAGTTTCTTGTGTCGTGTTGTATCATCATCATAAGAGATAAATGAACGAAACTTCTGAATCAGAGGTTTCAGAAGCTAGTGTGGGTTTCTTGGTGTTCTCAGGTGTCAGCCTTTACATCATGTCATTTTCCTTTGGGCACAAGCCTCAGTATAAAGAAACTTGTACATTGAACTTCCCAAATATTTCAGTTTGTTTCAAAGTTTTCATTTCAATATTTCAAATATTTCAATTTCTAGGGGCGATACTTTATAGGAAGTTATTTATTGGTGTCTTTTTAAATTGAGGGCAAACATACCATGACTTGTCTTTTTGTGCCTGTTAGGAGACTTGCATGGCCAGCTGGATGACTTGTTCCTCATATTTTATAAGGTAGGCACCAAATCTGGAGAGAGAGACTGGCCAGGCGTGGGCAGAGGGATCACACGGGTCGTGCTGAGAAGTGTTTGCGGAACTGGGACCTTCACATGCAATTCTCTGGGTCAATTTGATCAATTTGGCTTCACAAAGCATCAGCTTATTCCCTTGCTAAAATCTGATATACGGGTACATTTGGGAAGTGACAGTGGACATTTTTGTTAAGCGCTGATACCAGTGGCAACTCTTCCTGACTGACAGCTTTCACTTGTCAGTGCATTTGCCGCTGGGCACCTACAGGATAAAGGTAGGAGTCAGGACCTATTGCGTAAGGTAACCTGGGGCAGGAGTGAGAGCATGTGGGGCTGGTAGGGAGAGGTACATGAAGGTTGTGGGGAGGCCTCTCTTGTGACATCTGCCTGTTCCTTGCTTTTACAGAATGGCCTTCCTTCCCCTTCTAAGTCCTACGTGTTCAACGGGGACTTTGTAGACAGAGGCAAGCAGTCCCTTGAGATCCTCATCATCCTCTTTACCTTCCTCTTGATCTACCCAAAGGAGGTTCACCTCAACCGCGGGAACCATGAGGACCACATGGTCAACTTACGGTACGGGTTCTGTGTGGGGCTGGGTGCAATGTCAAGGGTGTCGCTGCGAAATCCCACTGAATTTCCTTTCTCCTGTTCCTTTAGCTATGGTTTCACCAAGGAAGTAATGCATAAATACAAGGTAGGTATACTTTTGTATCTCCTTTACCAGGTGAGAGGTGGACTTTAAAGCCCTGATGCATTTTAGCATCTTTTCCTTTCTGACCTGTCCTCCTAGGTGCATGGGAAGAAAATCTTGAAGATGATTCAGAATGTCTTTTGCTGGCTGCCCCTTGCCACCCTGATTGATCAGAAAGTCCTCATTATACATGGGGGCATCTCTGACACCACTGACCTGGACGTGCTTGAGAAAATTCAACGGAACAAAGTAGGTTTCATTTCCTAAACGCTGCAAGAGACAACAGTGTTGCTGATCTGTGGTGAGGAGCTTATTTCTACAAGTCATCTTGGCTGTTGATGGTCTTCCTAGACAAACTGTGTTTAGGTGCAGGCTTGGAGGGGATCACTTTTGTTTAATAGTGTATGTGCAGGAGGTGGAAAGGGAAGAGGCATTCTTGGCTTCTGGAATGTGTAAGGATTAGTCCTTTCCTCATTCTGCCAACGCATTCCCATTGCAGATTAAATCTATGTACTCTATCTTTTATGAAATGTCTGAGCAGCTTAAAGTCAATGAAGAAGAGTGATCTGTAGTTAAGATGGATGAGGGGCCCCAGCTGTAAACCCAGAATGGCATATACGACAGGACGGCACTAGTAATCACCCACAGTTAATCAGCATTTGGTGGTAGCAAAGGGAATTGAGGCTTGGGTCACTTGACGGTCTGCCAGTGGAAGATGTTAGAGCTGAAGATACTGGTTTCCCAGTGGTGTGATCAGGTCTCTTTTCTCTTTTACCTCTTTCAGTTTGTGTCTGTATTGAGAGGGAAGAAAAGAAAGAAGTCAAATAGAAATGTGGAAATACAGGAAACAAACGAGGAGAGCAAAGCGGAGACTGACCCAGCAGGGAATGAGGCAGCTCACAGTTTACCTCCCTCACCCCAACCAGCCCAGGCTCCCAGCACGGCCAACAGGCTGGAGTTCTCCAGGTGGGTCCGGCAGACGGTGCAGGAGCAAATTGAGTGGTGCCGCCGGCTGGTGGACATCAGCGAGTCAGAGGAGGAGGAGCTCACCTATGCCAGCGTGGTCTCCTTGACAGATTTGGATGGGCCGT
Source organism: Amazona ochrocephala (assembly GCA_039720435.1). Lineage (NCBI taxonomy): Eukaryota > Metazoa > Chordata > Aves > Psittaciformes > Psittacidae > Amazona > Amazona ochrocephala. Next base: position 75,199,559 of record CM077879.1, read on the forward strand.
GCCGGACTCACCAGGAGGACTGGAAGCAGGTGAGTAGTCTAGTGGGGCCCTGAGCTTGGTGGACTGTATGCGCCTCCTGCAGATTTGCTCTCTGATATGAGAAACCTCAGTGCAAAACATGTGGGTCAGTGCACAGATCTCTCTGTATGGTTGTATAATTAAAACTGCTGCTCTGACATAGTGCAGAGCAACAGGTTTTCTTGAATCACGGCAGGGAAGAGAAAGAATAGAATAGACAAGACTGACTGTAGAGCCCAGGGGTTATATCACTGGCTGTGTATGTGGGGTACCTGAAGTCAGTCTGTAGGTAATGAGTGAGCACGTCATTTGCTGACAAGTGAGTTGTGATGTTGTGTGCTAAGAGCAGACTGAAGGTTTTAGTTGGGTTGCCCTGTGAGTAGGTTGCTAGGGAGTGTCAGAGCCTGGGAATTTGCTTACCTGTTTGTGTTAGACCAGTCTGTCTGTAAGCCCCTTCTGTGTGCTCTGAAACCATCGTTCCTTACTCCATGTTACACGACAACTCGGCACTGCGCACCTTATCAGAATAAAGCTATAGATTGAGGTCAGCGTTAAAGAGATTAAACTTTAATCCAAATAGCAGTTACTGAGTCAGCACTTACATTTCTGGAGGCTGTGGAATGTCCTGGCTAGAGTGCCAAGGAATTTAACACTAAGCCTGCTCACGGCCTCAAGATCTGCCAGGTGTTCTTGCCCTGGGACTTGTGTTCTGGTACGGAGGAGGTCAGGCAAGGCTCTTTGAAACCTTAGAGGCAGCAAAAGGAAAGCTTGTATCAGGCCTGATTTATGGACAGCGCTCTTCCTCCAGGCCTACAGTGTTGTCACCTCTGTGGTGGACCAGGTCTGCAACAGTCCTGCAGAGCAGTATGGCAGCTCAGCTAGGATGCAGCAAATACCGCTGTTTCCCTGCGCTATGGTAATAGCAGCACTCCAGGGAGGGATTTGGAGGCAAGAGCTGTATTTGCTTCGTAAACTTTGATGGGTGGTTTCTGTTGGGTACGCTTCGTTCAGTAAATATTTCACATCCCTTCAGATCTTAGACATTCTCTGGAGTGACCCCATGCCTCAGGAAGGCTGCATAGTAAATACGGTGCGAGGTGGTGGCTGCTACTTTGGGCCTGACGTGACAAGGAAGATCCTTGAGAAGTACAACTTGCAGTTCCTCATCCGCTCCCACGAGTGCAAGCAAGAGGGCTACGAGTTCTGTCACAACCGGAAGGTTGGTGAGGGGGATGGCATGAAGGATACTTGGGTTTCCATCCTGCCAGGGTGCATGTTCTGTGGTGGCTTCTCTCAGCTTTGCATTTCTTCCAGCGGGGCTTTGGTGGTACATACACAATCATTGAACGGCCTTATTGGGAGTTACTGAAGTGTGTTTCCAGATGAGGTCTTAGGTCAGCACAGTCTGGAGCCACCTACGCTGTGAGGGGCATTCGATGTGCAGGCAAAGCATGTTCTTATGCATGGTAGCTGAGATTTGAACCCGTTTGTGCCATTGCCCCACTTAACGCAGCTGTTTCTGAAGATGACATACAAAAGGTGTTACTAAGCTGCTGCAGCAGTGTTGCTCTTGGAAGATTCAGGGTCACTTCAGTGACTTCCATAGGGGCACTTTTGACTCCATTAACTGCAGTGGAGAGTGGAAGTTTGTCAGGAGAACACAGTGAAATCACAGAAGTTCAGCGTGTGGTCAGATACACATTAGGAACTGCACTGCCCTCAAACTCCAACCTGTAAGTCTTCCAGGCCACCTTACTGTTCCTTTTCCACATAAAGCATGGTGCTTTCAGTCTGTTAGCTCCAGACAGGATTGGTTGTGTTGTTTTCACTGATACATGTGTATATTGTATAGGATGTATGTACTGATCGTAAATATCTCTTTTTGTTTTGGGGTTAGGTGCTGACCATATTTTCAGCCTCAAACTACTATGAGATTGGCAGCAACAGAGGAGCCTACGTGAAGCTGGGGCCAGACCTCGTCCCCCATTTTGTTCAGTACCAAGCCAACAAGGCAGCCCATACTCTCACTATGACCCAAAGGCAAGGCTTTGCAGTTGCGCTGTATTCACCAAGTCAAAATTCTAAAAGGGAAAACCTGGGGAGCTTTGAGAATGTTTGACTTTGGAGCTGAACTTTCACAGCTTGATTTACTGAATAATAGCACTAGAGGAGGATTCCAGCTTTGTGTGGGCTCAAGGGTTGAGGAGGGAGCTTACAGGATCAGAAACTTAGAGACTGCTGATTTTCTAGTTGCTCTTTTCAATGTCAGATTTAAGTTTTGACACTTGCTGAGGTTGCCTTCTGCTTTACTTCACAAATTGATGCAGGGCTGTGCTTGTCGTGTACTGCTTCGTCAGGAGCAGTTAGATGCAGCTGTAGCTGTTCAGAGCAGCTGTGCGAGGGGCTGGGCAATGCAGGGATAGGCCAGAGGATTGGGAGGGTGCAGCTTCTCTCATGCTTCATGGCAAGCCCTTAATATGCTTCTCTCTTTTTTGCACCCTTCAGAATCAGCAGAGTAGAGGAGTCAGCCTTTCGAGCCTTGCGGGAAAAGCTCTTTGCTCACACTTCAGCCCTCATCAGCGCGTTCAAGGCCTATGATACAGACAACACGGGTGAATTTGACCTGGAACATGTCTATTGTGTCACTTGGGAAGGGCTGTGTGGTCTCTAGATGTTCCTTCATCCCCGGAGTCTAAAATCACTGGGAAGAGGGAAGTGAGGGATGTCCTTTGTAGCAGCTGTCTCTGTCAGAGCCTTAAGGAAGGAGCTGAGAGTTCATAATAATACATCTGCCAGGAGCGCTGTGCTGGTGCAGCTGCCAAGATGTGTTGTTGAGTTCTGTCCATTTGCTGGCTGGGGGACAAAAGGGACACAGTGGTTGACTGCTTCTGGGTAGAACTACTTTCTTGCTTTCTTCTCTGGCAGCAAAATTGTTGACAGAAGTTCAGTTCAGCTGTTCCAGCAGCTGCTAAACTAGAGGATTTTCCATGTTTCTGGGTCGCTGAGGAAATACTGGTGCAGCTGTGTAGGCCGCAACCTGCAGGGTGACCCTGGCTGTAGGCCACAGAATTATAATGAAATATCCAAAGTCAGTGTCTTCCTGTTGTTCAGATGATTGCAGGTCCATGACCCTGACTTCTTGCAATGATCAAAAACTTGCTGAGGCAGGGGGGAGCAGCAATGCCTGATGCCTGTACAGCCATGTAGGGCTTTTGCCTGTACCAAAGAGCTGAAGCGTGCCATGGAGAAATAATGCTGTTGCTGTCAGCAGCACGGCAGACTGTGTGTGAGTCCTGTTGTAGGCTTTTTATTTTGCTTTTGTGTGCTTCCAGCTGTCTGATTCTCAGAGGTCTTTTCCTTACAGGAAGGATCACGCTGAGCAACTGGGCAACAGCAGTGGAGTCAGTCTTGCACTTGGGATTGCCCTGGCGAATGCTGAGGCCGCAGCTCGTGCACAGCACGGCAGATGGCATGCTGGAATACAAGTCCTGGCTGGATGACTTGGCCATGGAGCGGCGGAGCCGAGAGGTAAGGACTCATCCCCTTCCATCAAAGCATGATGCAAAGCACGTCACCAGATCCGTTCAGCATGTGGAACCAAGAAAGGTACTACAGGGGAATTGATACTTCTTGTGTAATTCAAACTCATACGGAAGTCGATGGAAACGCTTGCGTGAATTGAATCAGCCCAGAAACACTCAGTCCATTGTAGAAATAGATGATGCATGTGCGATCAAAACCTAGAGGTAGTTTTGGATGCAGGCTTTTGAGCAGGAAAACTATATTCCATTCTCTGAGTCACAGTTTCTCTGGTTACACCCAGCAAAACCAACTCTGCAATGGTTAAAAAGCATAGTCCAAGTCACTGTCTTCTCTGTTAGCCTAGAAAAGCCATGTTTGGAAGCAGTAAGTTGCTACAATGCAGTTGCACAGAGGATCCAGTCATCACCAACCTATTTCGTAAGGCACACATGATGCTAAGTGCACTGCTGGCAAACTCTTGAGAGCAGAAAATGTTTTCATTTATGTGAAGGTAGCAGCAACTGCTCAGAGAAAGCAGACTGCTGTCAGAAAGGCAAGAGCATGAGTGTGTTGTCTTTCAGCACATCCAGACAAGCTTGCTGGAAGTCATTTATCGAAACAGATCCAACCTGGAGACTATATTCAGGATCATCGACAGAGATCATTCAGGTAAGCAGGTCTGCAGGGGGTGTTGATCACTGCATTGTATTCTGTTCTACTTTTGGGCCCCCTTTAGTACGTACAAAGGCATTTTTATTCAGTGGTTTAAGGCTTGAGTCTTCGTCCTCCTTCAAGAACTTCTGAAATGTCACTGTGTGATTCCACTAACTCGATCCATTTTGAAGGGCTCTGTGCAGTGCAGGTAGAGAATTAATTTCTTTGTTCTGAAGTTCAGCAGAACAAAAACTGTAATGAGAGCACTGATAGTACTGCAGAATACTCAGCATCTTGAGTGTTACCTGTTTTCAAGCAGTCATCTCCACCAAATTACTTTGGGCAAGAGAAAATACAAGTCTTTGGCTTCTTTTGTTCTCCCAAATTGCATTATGTCTCTTTATTGCTTCAAGTTGCGTTTTAGTCAGTGTTCTCCATGCTAGGAAATTTAGTTGCAGCATGTGAAATGATGAGTGATTTCTTTCCTTCTTTTAAGGGTATTCAGGTAGCAGAGGGGGGATGAAAGTTCAAGCCTGAGCAGGGGTCCCTCCTTGCAGCAGTGCCTGTGGTGACCTTGCGCTGACGTGGCTGTGGCCTTCCTTTCTTCTCCACAGGTCTCATCTCATTTGAGGAATTCCACCAAACCTGGAAGCTGTTCAGCTCCCACATGAACATTGAACTCACAGATGATGGCATCAATGACTTAGTTCGCAGCATTGATTTCAATAAGGATGGAAACATTGACTTCAATGAGTTCCTAGAAGCCTTCCGCCTTGTCAAACAGTCACAGTAGTGAGAACCTGGTGTGGGTTGCCACCTCCAATGCCTTGACTGCCCATGAAGCCAGGACTGCCCCCCACCTAACAGCAGAGCGTGCCTGCAAATGTGAAGTGGGGAGAGACAAGGCAGATATCCGGAGCACTTCTTGGTTGAAAACAGTGACTGCTATAGCCAACAGCAGTGATCCATTTTGGGAAGGGAATGGGTAAAATAGATAAGCTGCACTTCAAACCTGGCCATTTTTAAGAAGGAGCTGTTTCAAGTAGAACTTCCTGCTCAAAGGGAAGCTGCAACTTAGCTTATCTTGTCAATACATGTGATGAAATGTTACAGGTCTACTTCCAGTGTAGTAAAATGGAAGTATTTCTTGTAGGTAGTGTTTTAAGCTGGTAGCAACTGCTGAAGCACAACTTCCCATTTAATAAACATTTTTTTCTATATTGGTGGTTCTGGGCTATTTTGTTTCTTTATCAATTCTTTGTTTTTTGTGGTTAGCGAACAAAATTATTCTGTCTCTATCATAAGAGACTCCTACTGCAGAGGATAATGTATTTTTGTTTCAGTTATTCTATGACTCTTGTAATAAGGAAAAAAAGGCAACTTGGGTGGGGAAGCTGTCTCTCCCGTGCTTCTAGTAGTCCCCTGCTCTGGAGTACCTAGTCCTAGGTAGGATCTAAGGACTATGACCTTGTATTTTAGCTGGGGATAGAGGCTGCCAAGCAGCTCTCTGGTCTTGGGTTTGATATCTTGTTACCTGCAGTGCCTGCAGGAGAGTGACATGCATTAACCTGGAGCTGGCAGTAGGTTCACTGCTTTGCTGATGCAACACCATGCACATGTCGTTACAAAGTCAGACTGAATTTATTACTCTCCAGCAATCAAAAAAGGGCAGAAGACAACATCTAGAGATTGTGTTGTTATTTAAGGGGCAGCAAAGCTTTGTATAATTCACATCAGTCAAGTGATGAAAACATAACCTTCAGATCTTGCAGTCCAAAGGAAGGACAGAAAAGGAAAACATCAACTTCCAGCAGCTTGCCCCAGTAAGCTACTGGTATTGCAGAAATACCATCTGCAACATACATACTGACATACATACAGCAACATACGGATCTGTAATGATTTAAATTATCTGTTTACATAAGGATGTTAACTTGATTGTTCTGACATAAACATGGAAGTGGGCTAAGCTTTCCCCAGACCAAGTCACAGCTGGAACAATTCCATCAGTACTGCATTTCCAGGACAATGCTGTTGTAAAAAATGGGGGGAAAAAAAAAAACACAACAAAAAAACCAAGATAAAAAAAGGAAACATGTACAACAGTACATAGTTTCATAGGAAAACAGTATCTGAACAGATTCAGTTGTCCTTCTTTTACTGAAGCATATACAGCTTTATAAAATAGAAACCTTCCAAAGGTCAAGTTCAAAAGCTTAGGAGAGGCTTTGCTAATTCTAAAGATAACAGCCAAAATACCATTGCTTTTAGAAAGTATGTATGTGGTTTATTTTTATTTTTTTTTTTAGCCTTGCAAGGTAAACCATGAACTGGAGTACCACATTCTGTGTCAGCTCAGCAGCGTCCACTGTGTCAACCAAAGTCGACTCCTCTGGGAATGCTCTCGTTCAGTTCCTGTTCTATAAGTTTGATGTCCTCCAAGTCGTCCTTTATGATGCTAATTAGGTGACTCAGGCCTTCTTGCTGCTGCTTCAGATGCTGCAGACAGATAGTTTAAAAACCAGCATGAGCATAGTCCAACTTAACAGATTTGAAGTAATATTTCTCAAAGGTACCGTGGCCTTGGCTGGTTGAAAAGCGTGGTATAATTTCTTAGACAGATCTCCCAAGTTCCTGTATAGCTGGCTTAAGTTATGAAGTTCAAAGAGCATCCCCAGATTCTCCCCAGTAATACCTACTTGCTTGATTTCCCTTAAGAGGTCTGCATCCACATAATAGCGCTCTTCAGCCCGCACAGCTCCAAAGTGGTTTTGCATCCTGATTTGGGACATGAGCTCATTCAGTCTGCCCTGGGAAGAGAGACAGGCTTAAAACAAACCCAACTCATTCACAGATGTCAGAGCTTTAGCATGTACCACTACTTGAGGCACCCGGGCTGGAAGCACTGCTGCTCATTCCATTTTAAACTTTTTTTTTTGGGAGGGGGGAGGGAGAGGAAAAGACATGCAAAAGGCAAGCCACTCCAATACTTCTCGGAACTCAAAAATACTTAAATACCTATCAGCGGTGCGGCAAAGAGCATGACACTACAATGCAGCAATACTGCTGGACTTCTCTTCTGAAAGCTTTCCACAACGACTCTACATGCATGGTTTGGAAAACTTACATTCTTCTGTGAGGAAAAACCAAAGTTGTTAGCAAAGTGCTATTAACTACTCACCTTGAACTGTGTAGGTGCATTAAGTTCACACTGAATTGTATCTAACTGTACACGAAGCTGCTCTTCATCTGCTTGGATGGCATAACCGCTTTTCCTTTGGATCTCCTGCTTTATTAACACCTACAAAAGAAGTCTTCCAGGTTCATTAGAGAAGACTTTACCCATCTTTCCCCACTAACCTAACCACATCTTTTTGTCCTTCCACCAGCTTGTCTCTCATCAGATTTACTCTCTTTAGGCTGTTCCTCTGTGGCCTTGGGGCAGTCCCACAGCTTCCAAGGACCGAGAGTGTACTTCCCACAGCAGTATGACATGCTGTGCATTGGAGGCCTTCCTGGGACCTCTGCTGTTACTTAAATCAACACCATTCGGATGAAGTCAGAACTTCGTTCTAAACGTTGTCCATGCGCAAAATTGCACAGGTCATCCTGCCCCCTCTCAGTTTGCCTTCTGGCACTACGCTGTATGTCAGAGTGAGTTTCTTAGACTATCCACGTTACCTGTAACGTTCTGTGAGACAGTGCCATCAGTTTCCTTTTGTACTGGGCAATTTTTGCCATAGTTGTCGTTTGGTTTTTCTGCAGCTCACTGATATCTTCTGATATTATCTGCAGAGGAGGTGTAGTCAGTTAGAAATCGTAAGAGTTTCTGATAACAGAACACAGTAGTCCTGATTTGAAATGGGGAGTTTCAAAACAGTACTCAGTACAGCAACTCATCTTCCTTGACAAAGACGCTTTCAGAAAGCTTTTTGCTAGACCTTTACGGCTCTGATTTCTATTTATTTTCATATGCAACTGGGATTTTCAGAAGGTATCAGAAAAATGGGCGCCCAGATTAAGAGTCCGTGCCAGTGCAACTTAATTCAGCTGGTTTCAATTAGCCTGTAACAACACAGGAAGCTTGAACCGGAAAAAAACCCAAGCCAAACTGCACTGCTCAGTTTTTGGCCAAAAGATATAATTAAGAAATATTTGAAGAAATAGAGTCACAGTCCCATGCACATAGTTCCAGTTTTCAAAATACAGAAGGCGTGGGGGGAGGCTCTTTAATAGCCCATGTTTCATCAACAGCATGCAGTCATGATAAAGATGAGAAACTTTACATCTAATCGAGTTTGATGCTGTTTGGTCATCTGATCTTGGACCTTCAATCTTCTCAACAGTTCCTTAAAACCCACCAATGGCACAGGAATAAGTCTGTAAGAATACAAATATCTCTTACAACACATTTTCATATTAAATACGTGATGTGAATTAATAATCATGAATATAATCTACTGTGAAGTTACAGATAATCTTGGTTTATTACAAAAAAAGACGTATCTTGTTTTGCTAGGTTCTACAGTCCTCACTGTTCCTAACAACCCGTTCCTTTTTCATAAAAAAATCAGCCTAAGTTATCTGTAAACACTGGAGGGTACAAGGGTACATCACTTTCAGCTGCAGGAATAAAGAGAAAAAACTATAATGGTTGCAAACACTAAGTCACAATAACCAGTTCATATAATGGCGGACACAACAACTGGAAGTAATCCAAGTAAGGCTCCTGATCCTGGCAACCCGTAAGTGCCTAAGCGGGTAAAGGGATTAGACTGGCACTTCTAGTACTCCTCACTACTTCAAAAGAGATCAGCACTTGACAAAGTTATTCTCTAATTAGTTTCTTACAAGTTACCTGGAGGGTACTACACAATACTGTATATTTTTCATCTTTCCATAATACTGATACAGACTATTAGACTTACTTGTCAGGGTCAGGATTGTCAACTTTGGCTTGTTCCCATATAATAGGATCAACACCTTAAAAAAAAAACAGACAAGTTTTTTTAGTGTGGATAGATCTGAACAGATATCTTACAGCTGTTACAAACCCTCTGAACTATGCTAACCTGAATGACAGCTATACAAATTAAGGTTCATTAAGTAAGTCTTGGTCATGGACCGTGGCACTAAGTTCAGTCCAAAAGGCTGTCAATCACTTCTACTGGTTTGAAAGCATTGGAAAGGAACAACCCACAGGTAATCAAATGGGACAATCCATATGTCAAGGTGAAAAGTTCCTATTGATCCCAGTGTATGCTACACCTGGGTCATCTTTCCTCTTCAGGTGGGTTACTGCATAAAACAAAATACCAAAAAAATCAGTAATTAAGTGACCAAAGTACCAAACCAGTGGGAAAAGTAATCCCAGAAAGAATTATCATGGTTCCTAACAGGATTTATTTAAGGATTTTACCTGTTGACAGAAGAGTAGTTTGTTTTGCCATTAACTTCTTCACTGGGTAATTACATAAAGAAAAAGCAGTTTAACTGTGCATGTGCATTAGCATCATGATGCAAGTTATTACTCTCCAAACCTCAGTGCAAATCAGATTCATGTATGAAATGCACATATGTAGGCATGCTAGTTAAAAACAAACAGAACAGAGATAGGGAAGCAACTGACTTCCTGATCAGAAAGACACGCTAAAAAGAAAAACAGAAACGGTGGTGATATAACAATTTCAGGTCAGCTTCAAGAGGAGACCAGAACAGTCAGCTACTATAACATTCTTCATTGCACCACACTCTAGGTCATTCCTTGTAAGAGCTCTTGCCTTTATACCAAAACTCTTGGGGTGTGCTTGCCTCTCCTGAGCTCAGCACTAACACCTCTCCTTGCCCACCTTACTGCTTGTAAGCCTACAACCTCAGCTTCCCTCTCAGTCATGGACTAACAAGATGTGCCCAGCCATCATTACACAGGCCCCATGATACACCTCCAACATTAAACAGCTAATTTGGCTGTGCACAGAGCAGTTACTCCCCAGCACTGCAGCAGCTGGAAAACAGTGCAGCTTGTCTCCGTCCTGCAGGAGTAGGCCAAGTTCTTTTTGCCATCCAGACGATATAACCTTTGCTGTGCTTTTAAACACTATGGTCTTACTGAACATGCTCCATACTGGCTGCTGGAAAGCATAGGCTGCTTCCCCTGACCCCTGCAGGGAATTCCCTTCAAATATGACATGGGATACTATAAAGACACAGCAGTAACCACAATTATGCTATGAAATTGCATAAACGGCACTTGCCTACTCTAAAACAAAGCTGTCTATTTATTACCTTTGGCCACGTATATAGGCTAAGCGACCCCACTGAAAACTAGGCAGTGAATATAGGACATGGTTATTCTGATATTGAACTTTTTTTTTTTTTATAGCTGCACAAATTGAAGTGGTTTATGATTGCTATATCATATGGTATAGTGGTGTGTGGCATATTACTGATAAATCATAACTGTATTGGCAAACTACACTGCATGGGAAAACCTGCTGTCATTAAACCCATTATAATAGTATGTCAGAGTGCCTTGGAAACTCCTGTAGTTTTAAAAGGTGTTTTCCAATTGCCTAACACTATAATTTTTCCCAGAGACCCAAAAAAGCTGCAGGAGAGGTCCAGCTGTGCCCTGTGCAGCCCCAGACCACATACCAGCAGGAGGATTCTGCAGGAGCTGTTTGACTTGTGCTGGGGAAAGCTCTGTTCTGGCCATGCAGAAGCTGACCCCCAGCTGCTGCAGGGACGACTTGATGTTGGGTTGTTCAAAGTGTGCGTAGAGGGTCGTTGCGGGTACTCTCCTCGAGGTGCCATTGGGCGAGCGTTCAACAATATAAATTATCACTTCTGTCCTGAGCCAGACAACATGTATACGGTCAGAAAGAGGTCAGCAGTATACAGAAACTAACACAACAAAGAACAACCCTAAATCAAAGTTACCAGTTCTCCCAGCCGACAGTTAACTTCTGTGAGGTAGCTGACATAAAAAGTACCAGTAAACACAGGGTTTAACACAGCAAGGCAGAAAGAGAAAACCTGACAATACTCTACGGAATTACATTCTTCCCCCAGCTCCCTTTTTCACAACCATGTTACACGGCTGTACTACTACTACATTATGAATAACCTAAAATATTTGGTCTTTGAAACAGAATGAGCAGTGGGAAAGCAGCAGAAATGTCTGTGTGCTGAATGAAGTACTTCAGGCAGAGTAGCCTGAGGCCCTCAAACAATTCCAAGCAGACAAGCTCTCTGACATAACACATGTAGAATGAGACCACTCTGCTAGCCTTGGAACAGCTTTCCCACCAAAACAAACATCTGCGATGTGGAACACTGCAAAGTCACTATTACAATACACCCCAATGCCCCTCCCTCTTATGCATGACCAAGTGAAAAATACTTCACAGCTCCTAAAATACAAAGTATTTATCTCATCCTCATGGTTAGCATCCTTATCTCCAACTTTTGCTGTTGAGCAGGGTCTGGAGAAGTCTGTTTCCTGACCTTAGCTGAGGTCCTCAGCTTTGAACTCCAGCAAAAGCAAGTAACATACACAGGAAAGACACTAGTCTTAAAAGCTTAAGAAAAAAGAAACACCAAGGAATGAGACACACAAAACTGAACACAGGATAAACAGACCTAAAATCAAGAAGAAAGAGCCAAAAGAGACTAAGCACTTCCCTTTACAACATGTAATACTGGACAGAAAGGCAAAACTGCATCAAGGTCACGTACTGGTCATCCGGCATAGTTTTAACACCTTCTACGTTGACAGTGAGTGTCTGGTTTCCCCCCAGAATTTTGTGCAGTGATTCTACGAGCTGCTGCTGCTGGCTTCGAATATCTACTTCTTTTCTGTTAAAGACCAAGACCACAAGGCCATCTTCATCTTTGTTGTTGGGCATTAAACTGTAACCCACAGCCTGCAAACGAACAAACAAAAACTGGGGATGTATTACTTAGCAAAAACATATCAATGTGGCATGAAGGGGAGGGGCTAAAGCCCTCAATTTGTAGAGCAACTGGTTGAAAATTTAAGTTACTACATATTCAGCAATGCAGAAACATGAAGTCTATTCACCTTAAATGTTCTCTCACAAGGCCACCAGCTTTTGAAACAGTCCAAATACTTCCAAAAATTATCCACTTCCATTTAAAAAAAAAAAAAAAAAGAAAAAAAAAAAAAAAAAAAAAGCAGCTATGGACTGGGAGTGGCCAACTCAACAGGGTATTTATGTTACTTCAGAGCTGATACCAACCAGGAACATGGTACAAATCTACACGCTTTCCAAGTTGCAAAAGGAACCAGAGGACCAGGCTTCAATACTGAACAATCACTAGAGTTTCAGAATAGTTTACAGTATTACCTTTCCAGATGCTTGAACGAAAACCAGTTACTGACATAACCAAACTGAAAGATAAGCTAACAATAAATCTTCATGGATTTCTCAGCATTTTCCTCCTGTAGATCCAAGACAGTTTGCTTGGCAGTACAAGTCAAAACATGGACACATTATATTTCTACTAGATAAGACATGCATCAAGAATTTGGGACAGTCAATTTTCTTTGTGTAAGCAAGTGTCAAGTTTTGTTTGTACAACTGCTTATAAAGTTTAATGTTATCTTTACCCTTGCTGCGATAAAGCTGTGGTAAGGTTAAATGTTTAATTCAACATCATAATCTAATACAGGAACACTTTCTGCCATCCATTCTAAGTAACATCATGCTTTCCCTGTTTCAAAAATCCCCTGTCAACTCCAGTGTAAACTCCGTGTGACTTGTGTAAGAAAGATCTAAACCGTTAAATCATTATAAGCAGAGTGGCTATTTCCATCTCATCTTGCCCATGACCTGTCATTGTCTCATTGTCACTGGTGACATGTTGGGCAGTGAGTGCTTTCTAAGGCCCTGACACTGTGTCTGAATGGGTGACTTGCACCTTTTCCCCCCATGTGCAAGTTCAGCTGAAGAGAGAAATGAGTTGCGGGTGTGCCCAAGAGCCTGGGCTTTGTCAGTCCAGGGTAACTCAAGTCAGCCTTCTTCAGCTGGGCCATCCGGTGGTGGAGCACAACAATGACAGCTAAGCAAGAACTTGGGTTGAAGCACATGCCTTTCACTTTCCTGGCTGTGAAAGAGGCCCACGCCCTGGGGAACGACTTGCCAGTATATGGAAGATTAAATCTCATTATGTGCAAAGTAGTACTAAGACCACACATACATTTGGTTTTAAATAAACATATCTTTCACAATTTCTTTATGCAATTAAGTATTTTCAAACTGTAACAGATTATTTACTTTGTTGTGGGCCTTTAAATGAAGGCCTGTATCACATGCCTTAGAAGCACACTTTTCTTGGTGAAGACCTGCATGCTTCTCATTTGTTCTAGAGGTGGAATTGGGTACAAGTGCATTCCTTGAACACCTGTGAAACCCTTTGGGCAATGCTTCATTCTCATTAGATGTCTGATGCTTACAGAGGCAATAAACCAAACTAGCTTATGACACTCTGCTCCACTACCCATGCTACCAACTTTTCCAACATTTTCCTTAGGTATCCACCACTGCTGGCATTCATGGAACTTTTCAGTACTCATAATGGTATTAATAACACTCCAGTCACAGGGACGAAAGTAAGATTAGTATGTGGCACTGTCTAACCTGAATGGAAAACTTCTCTTTCTAGTAAATGAAACTCAAAGGTAACAAATTTTGCATCACACAACTAATACTTTGCAAGTTTTCAAAGGCCAGAAAGCTATAAAGCCATTCCAGGCCACAGCTTAGAGGAAAGCAAGCTTTCAGGAGCATTATCAACCAAATATTCAAGGCAACACCTAAAAAGATAATGGAACAGAAGCCAAATATTTGTTACGCAGGCACTCAGTTGCTACAAAGATTTTATAAAGTTGTCAAGATGTGCATAATTGAAACTAGCTTTAATTAAGTATTAACCTACATTCAGGTTAGAAAATTTGTGCTCCAAAGAACTGGCTTGGGAAAGGAGGGTATCACCATCCCTGACCCAATCCATTTACAAGCTCGAAGCTTAGCAAGAAAGCCATCTTTTGTTGAGATGAGAAGCAGGACCTGGAATAGCTGACAATATCACATAGGGCACGGAGTGAGCTTTAGCGCTGGTGGCAAGTATAAAGGCAGAAGAAATCTGAAGGCTGGTGTACTTAAAATGGTACGTACAGGCCAGATTCATAGAGGGTTTTTCTAATGGAAACAAAGCAAAGAAAGACCCTGAAGTTCTTATTCCAGATGTTTACAGTTTCTTTTGCATGTGAAGGTTATTTTAAACAGTTTCTGTAATACTGTAACCTAAACAAATACCTACTGAAATGAATTCCCAGAGATCTGCTGCAACTACACACACACTAATCTGAATGCTATCACATGAAAATGTCACTTTCACAATCCACATATACACCTGTTATCTTGAACCGTGACAACACCCAGATTCCCAGCATCTATACATCTTCAAACCTTTTCATTAGCACACATCAGAACTGTGTACATCACCTGCAAAAATACTCTTTCAGAATACTCTTAACAGAAATTATATCTGATGTAATGTTCACAAGACCCTCCGCCACCCAGCCAGTAGTGCAATTGTTTCAGAACTGCTCGTGGGCAGGTGAACAATTCATACCTTAAACCTGCAGAAGGGGTTTTCCTGTGTGAACTCCACTGGAGCGATGTTATTGTTGAAGTACCCTTTGCCTGTACCCCAGAAGGCCTGCAGCTGGTTCCATTTTGCTAAAATAGCATCTCTCTCATCTCCTAAGAGTGTTGGAGCTGAGAGGGCACTTGCTGTGTTGATGAGCTGGTTCGACTGGGCAGGGGGCTGAGCAGGCTGGCTGAACAACCCGCCTCCTAATGCTGTGTAGGATGAAGGAAAACAAATTAACTCCTTTACCAACCAAGACAGACTCATTTGTTAATGCATACCACCTGGGTATCATTGCTATCACTTCTTCCTATATTTTGAAAAGCAAAATAAATGCACAGAATAAATAATCAAAATTGGATGTTTTTTAAAAGTGTCTTTTTATACTCAATCTTCATCAGCAACAGAAGTTCCTAAACCCTGAGTTAGAAGATTATAGTTTTTCTTTAAATAAGACATTTATACCAACACATGACATCATGTGGCACCTTCAATACCTCAATCTGAAGGACAGATTTGTTGTTATAAATTCAGTGCACTCAGCCTGCAGCTGGTCATGATCCAAGTTACATTTAAACTAAACTCAACCCTATTTCCTCACCTTTCTAGTAATGCTATGATTGCAAACATCAATTCTGTAACTACCTCTAACCATCACCAACCCAAAGGGGAATTTGCTGTTGGAAACTGAAGGGTGAAACTCAGACACTTGTTTGAGCTCTTGTTTAAGAAAAAAAAAAAAAGTAAGGGCTGCAATCATAGGCATTTCAAAAGCCAAGTTTCTGAGAAGCATCTATCAATCAAAAGGTAAGTGTAACAGCCTCCTTTTATAACACACTTCCATCCAACTAGTTGCATGCCTGCTGCAGCCTTATGCTTTTATTGCCAGGGAAGGGGTAAATCAAGAGAAAGCTGTACTTACTGGTCTGTTGCTGCTGGGTGCCAAAGCCTCCAAAGCCCAGTCCAGTTCCCAACCCACTGCCTAAGCCAGTTCCAGTGCCCGTGCCAAAACTAGTACCAAATCCAAAGCCTTTGTTCGAGGTAGCACCAAAGAGTCCTGGGAAAATAAGCAAATAATTATTGAGAAGAAGATACCTGCTCAATCCAAAACATTATTGTTAAGGGCTGATGCCCCACAGTTCGTTCTAAAGCAAATCCTTTTGGACTTGTACTATCTTACCACTGGTGCCTGTATTGGTAGGAGCAGAAAAACTAAATGTTGATCCTGCAGTGGTGGCAGTTGTCCCAAATCCTCCAAAAGCACCTAACAAACAAAGATCACAAGTAAGGCAGATGGAACATTGTGAGCAACAGCTGTGCATAGCACAACAAAAAACTGCAGGCACCAAGGAGTGTTATGAGGAGAGATGCTGACAGACAATGTGTTATGTTACAAGCATGTAGTTCACATAGATCATGGGTACTGAGTTTATAGGGGAGACGACATGAACCAGATAGCCAACATACCAATGGTGTGCCACGGAAGCAAGTAAAAAAGCAGCAGTGAGCTACCATCCTGTTCCTTTACCAGCAGGATGTGCTTTCCTTAATGACAGACACAACTTGTAATAGTATTACTTAGATTTCTTCCGAGGAATACTTCAAATGCTCAGTGGGGTTGCTAAATGTTTAATAAACAATCTGACCTGTGTGAGCTTTTTAAACATTCCTAAACTCTTCAGAGAAAAAACCAGAAACACATCAGGCAAAGACTGAGGCTAGGGTGCATGCAATCGCTGTGTGCATACAGGAATACTGTCACAGCAACGATTTCTTTCTATGCACAGGTAAAATTCTACAAGGTCTTTCTTTTTAAGCTTAGTTTCCCTATTATCCTCCCTGTTAAATCTCATTTTGCAGTTCAACCTCTATCAGAGGAAGACAGACACAAACCCAGTCAGATTTCCACAGATTTTCAGGAAAACCAGTCAATAGCTCGCAGGAGCAGTGAGGGTCTGAGCTCCACTGTGCCAGAGAAAGCCCCAAGAAAGCACCTTCTTCCCATCTGCCCTCTCAGAAGATACAGGGTGGATCTGCCCCAGTACAGGGTATCTGTGCCAGGAGAGGCGGATGGCCTCCCAGCATGTGAGGCTGCATGGGTGCTGGGTGCCACCACACTACCTCTTTGCTACGGTGCTGCCAATGCACTGTACAGCCTGTGGACTTCTGACTAGCCCCAGGACACCAAGTTCTCTCCATTTCTAGCTGGTTTTACATATATTCAAACCAAGGAAAACAGTCTGTGAACAGGATCTGTCAAAAAGATGCTGCCACTGCTTACTCACATGTCAACAACAAAAAAAGTCTCTTAGACCTACAACACTTGCCACCCTCTTGTACACATCAAAGGAAAAAAAAAAGCTTAGACCAAAGCCAACATGCAATCCCATTTTATCTTCGTTCAGGAAACATCTTAATGAGAATGGAGAGAAGAAGTTGTTCCCTGGGATGTTCCAGCTACCAATGAGCGAGAAGCCCTGGCAGCAGTGCCATCAGATAACACAACTTTTTAGGCAGTTTTGTACTCACAGCAAATTTAGTCATCCTTTCTGGAAAAGGGATCTAGGAGTGCAAACTGCTACACACAATTAAGTATCCAAGTTCCCTCCTGGAGCAGTTCAAACTCAGCTGAAGAAATACAGCCCAATAGCGTTCATATCAAATAAAAACAAAACCCTCACATGCACAAAACAGGTAAGACTACACTAAGGCAGGGAGCAATGACACTCTGGAATTAACAGAATTCCTCAACTAGCAGCAGCAACGAGACCCCATGGGCTAATTCTACATGAGTAAAAACATTAGAAATCCATACAGTTGGGCATTTGTATATGACATAGAAAAAGATTTAACTTGAAATGGTATCACTTGATCCTTAGAACTGGTGGCTCTACACGGGTTATGAACTGGCTTACAGTCAGCACCCAGCACATACACCATGCACAGGATCTTTTAACAAGAGCCTGGGGTGGGTGCCATTTCAGAATAGCCTTTAGGAAACAGAGGTCACAGCAAGGGCTGTTCATTTTGTGCCAATCGTATACAATTTGTTTCTCCACAGAAAGTATGTGGTGCATTCATGACAGCCAACGGAGGGCCAATGAGGAGACACAGGGGGAAGATGGAAAACATGACTGCAGTAGTCCAAGAATCTCGTGTCAGGAAATGTGGAGTTAGGGACCAGCTCTGCAATGGCTCATGATTGCCTGGGTCTGAACAGAGAACTGATGCTGTTTTGCTAGGTAATTGATGCTCATTTTTAGGCTAGGTCTGACTGATAGGTTACCACAATTCATTTCCATTTCAGAGACTAAGTATTTGGTACATGAATATTTTTCCTCAGCAGCTGTTTCTTCAGAATTTAATAGGCAAAATTTCTACAAGCCCATGGCTCTCAAACCCATTCCACTTTCAAAGCTTTTATCTCCAGCCTTCACTGGATATGAAGAGTAGCACTAAACATGGATTCTGAGTTTAGAATGTAATTCTTGGACCCCTGCTATTAACATTTATAACAGAACAAGCATTTATGAATTATCTACCTGCACTTGCCAGACTGTTACCAAAATTGAATGGTGGAGTTGAGGTAGTGGAAACACCGAAATTCCCAATATTAAAATTCACTGCAGGATTAGCAGTTAAGCCAAAACCACCAAAATTAAACCCACTGGCAGTGGAGTTTGTAGTTTCAAGCCCACCAAATCCTGACAAGTGGGAAGCAGAAAAAGAGCAAGGTAACATTAGTTCTAAACAAAAGGTAGGTTCAGGAAAGAAAAACTCAAATATTTTTCCATCACCATAGACAAGACAGGCATAGTTAAAAACAAGAGTAAGCTATTAACTGGCATTAAACATTTACTGAACACAAGAAGTTAAGTGTTCTGTTTGACTCACTCTCCCTACTTCACTGCTAGAAGCGTGTCATTTTTCAACTATACTGTATATAAAGCGGGCAACACTTTTGCCATCTTATTACAAAGCTACACATGAAAATATCCATGCAATTCAACATTCCTGTTAAGAGCAATATTTAACCACCTAAGATTGCTTGACACAGCTGCACCTGCACTAGTGGAACCAACAGTGACATAATTACTTCATAAGCTATCAGGAAGACAAGAATGAACTATTTTCATGCTAATACCATACCTACACATGAGCAGCGATGGCAGAATAACCACAAACTACAACTCCAGCAGCCAAGGCATCATGTGTGCCTCAAATACCCCTGAGCAGAGTTATTCAAGTTGTATTTGGAAAATCTGTCCGCTCCAGTACTTAATGATGACTTATGCTGCTTCTCTGAGGCACGGTGGCCTGGTTCAGGGTCGGCACAGGCGATCACCTACTCACGATCACGGGGTCCATTAGCACGCAGACACCAATGTGGTGGACGGCAAATGGCGTTTATTGCAGAGTGACACCGCATTATATAGCTTTGGTTTACAACGTTACTTCCGTCTGCTTACGTCACAAAGCTAAGACCTGGGGAGGGGCTCTGTCTTTCCGTTACAGCGCGACATCTTCCGACCACCAAGCCCTGGCTGCCTACATTTCCCCCCCTCTCTATGCTTAAGTGAATTACCTAAGATATACTAATCAAAAAAAAATAGGTATGACGAACTGGAACACACTTTGTAACAGTCTTAGAAAACCTATGTAAGAAACCTTAAATAGAAAACATAAGGCACTATAAGTGAGATGCTATAAAGAGGTTCCCCACAAAATACAAAACACAAAAATGAGGTATGATGACCCTGTAAAATCAAAATGTTGCTCCAAACAGCGTCGTCACAATGTAAGGAGGCAGGCCCATTCTGAGAGTATTTGTAACTTTTGCACTCGTGAGAACCTAAAGTGTGGTTTTTGTAAGCAACCGAAATTTACAGTCCAATTCAGCAAGCTTCTTATCTTAGCTCCTTATCTTCCAGGCCTGCATTCTTGTTTCATTGATTGTCCGGAAGTTGCTTCTTTTCCACAGTCGGCTGCACAGAGGTAACCAGGAGTTACCCCTGCTACATGGCCAACTGCACATACTTGCTTTCATTCAGAGCAGGCATATGTCCATTCTCTAACAAGAAATCATCCACATCTCCCCCTTTTCTTTTCTTGAGTAAGCCAAAGCTGTTTTACCAGGTTTTCAATCATACCACGAATACATTGCAAAATACAAGGTACAATCATAACTATGGTCAAGATTACTACCAAAATCATTCCAATACCTTTAATCAGAGATGTGAGCCAACCATTGAAGTCCCAAAATGTAAAAAGAGCATCTAACCAAGGAATTTTATCGTTCTGATAGACATCATGAAGTACTTTCGCATGCTTCCAAATTTCTTTAACATCTTTCAAGGTCTTTCCAGACTGATCAAGATAACTACAAGAAGATTCATTAATTAAAGTACATACTCTGTCTACTTGAGCTGTTAATATATCTAAAGCCTCACAATTCTGCAAAACTATCTTTTTTGAAGAATTTACTTCTACTTGTGTTAACTTAGTCACATATGTATTACCATTGAAAACAGCATAACAAACTTCCACTGGATCTGGTTCTGGTCCTTTCCACTCATTATCATGTAGGTCTTTATATAGAACTGGTGGTTTGGGCAAGGGATCATCTGTTAGATGTCACATGCTGTACTGCAGAAAGAGAATCAAAACTAGACAAATTCAAAAGCTTTTGTACAAATTACGCTTTGCAAACTGTTTAAAGAAAATCCTTACATTTCCCTTGGGTGTTTTTATATATAATACCTGCTTTAGACGACCCTATTTGAGCAGAGGATTTGGACTAGATCATCTCTCCAACATATGCCAACCACAGGCTGCTTGGCCTGCCTTTCTCTCCTGTATAGTTCTCTCATAACAGGAGAGGCCATCCTTCACATCAAGGACTGGCATGGCATGTGTCCCCACCACTCAACGCCTGCTGGGTTGCAGCCAGCAGCGGAGCGAATGGTTCTTCTTGGTGGCAAACACAGAGGCCAACCCAGTCTTGCCCTTGACTGTGGTAGGAGGTATTTGGCCAACCTCAGTCGTGGCACGTTGTTGTCAGTGCAGAGGTTCACCTGCTCCATTCAGTAACAAGTCACTACTATGGCAAAGCACATACAGATTTACATTAACAGTATGTACACTACAGGGTGCAGCAGCGTAGTTTCTTATTAGCAACTGGCTAGTAAGCACAGGTGGTGTTATACACAAAATCACAGCCTCTAATAAGAGCTACTTTACATGCACACACATTCAAGCTCCTGTAGCTAAGACATTGGGTTTTCTGCTCGTCCATCCGGCTCATGACAAGGCTTGAGAAACTTTGCAGGCAGCCTCCATGGACCTGTAGGTAGAACACAAATATATCCCTTCCCCCATGCCATCAGCTCTCGAGAAGTAAATGAAGCTAAAAATGATTCCTTAAAGCAAAGGCATTCTGATGAAACAGGAATGTGAAGCAGGTGCAGAAGCAAACTGCACCGTACCTCTGACAACCTGGTGCTGTTTGGGTGGAGACTGGTAAAGCTTGGATTCTCCCCTAGGTTACCTTAAACACACTAAGCAGGACTGCTCGGCAGCAGCTACAAACGCCTGCTTGCCCAGCAGCAGCTACAGCTGTCAGCCTGCTGAGCAGCAGCCATAAATTCCTGCCGGCAGCAGCACCTCTGCATTAACCCTTTCTTGCCCAAAATGTTAATCTGCTACCCATTAAAAACTTTTACATTAACCCAATAACAAAAAATACAGAGAACACTGTCTGCCCTCAACAGACACACACATACACACACATTCATGGGATCCCACAAACACACTCCACACAACTACAACATGTGAAACACAAAATGCAGACAATCATTACTCCCACTACATGGTCACACGTACAAAATGTAGTTGCAATGACCCTGTGAAGACAATCAAGAAACCAGCTCCGAGCAGCATCATCGCAGTGCAGGGTGGCAGGCTCAATCTCAGCGGGCGTCCCCGCAGAGGCCCTGCCTCCCTCACATTGCATGAGGCTTGGGCTTCTAAACTGGCAGAAATGCACACACTCGTTCCAATACAGGTGGCCAGCCTGCATTGGAAGGAATGGCCTGCGTCTATGAAAAGTTTACAAGGGCCAGTCAAAAACATAAACATACTTATATGTATTTAGCTTTTAGTATATAAATATCACAACAAGACTATAAAAACACAATATACTTGCCTTATTTTGTCTTTACAATAAATACTAAAAGGTGACACTAAATGGGTACATTCTCAAAGCCACTTTTCAATGATTCAAACAAGCTCACCCAATTTTGACTAAGCACTATTGGCTTTGTTATAGTGTTATGCCACCCTATTGCGAAGCAATTGCGGTTGATAGTCTGCCTGACCATACTATAGGGAACAATCCGACGGACTGTAATTAGCAAAATAATACTCAAGGGATCTCCCTCGGTCAAGTGACAGGGAAAGGGAGATGCATAGGACAGATTCCAGAAGGGAAAAAACATCTTTATGCAAACAAAACAATACCACAAACAAGTAGTTGGTTAGTTCCTGCTAAGAACGCCAAGTGGGTATGTTCCAAAACAGGATTAACAGTCTGTGTTTTCACAAATATTTATACTTAATCAATGAATTTTGTGTACAAATCATCCTACTCCCCAGAATAAGAATCACACAAATGCCAAAAGACTAGACAGAAAACTAAAATGGGTATATCGTTCACTTTTAGTCGGCAGACTTAGTGTTGCTCTCTATCTGCCTAGGCATTATTGTGCAACTGCATTTTGCATATATGCCACTTGTGATGACAACAGTAATATTTTGATATTCTCTAATAGTAGCATAATTTTGCGTTTTTAAACCTTTGATCTGAATCTTGCAATAGAGCAGTT
Source organism: Amazona ochrocephala (assembly GCA_039720435.1). NCBI lineage: Eukaryota > Metazoa > Chordata > Aves > Psittaciformes > Psittacidae > Amazona > Amazona ochrocephala. The sequence goes on from CM077879.1 coordinate 75,222,313, forward strand.
TATTTATTAGCATATAGGAGGCTGGGTTTTAACTCCCCTTTCCTCTTGTCTGAACATTGTTCTTTCTACAAATCTTTTGCAGGAGAAAATCCTTTCTAACTAGTGGAAAGGCTTGTGTGTGTATGTGAGAGTGCTGTGTGTTGGTCTCTGTGGCTCTCTAGCAATGAGATGCTTGAATCTCACATGAATTCTCTTGAAGGAGATGTATCTGAGGGCAGGCTGTAGTACTTGGTTAAGGAGAGCTGTATCTTTTGTATGTGTTCAGTTGACAAAGAATATAGCCCTGTAGCAGTCTTTTTGTAGTGCTGGTTTAAGACACAGTAAATTAATATAGTGCAAGATATCAGAATAAGAATCACACAAAGGCATTACCGCCCCCTCCCACGGATGCTAATTTGCCGCTGTCTGAATTCTGCTGGTGTAGAATTCTCAGGCTTGGACCAAATGCTCAGCTTTGGAGTGGACGGGACGCTTGGTATCGGAGTGTACAGGCTGTGGGGATGTCCGATGATGTGGTCCTATGGACAAAAACTCACAATTTTCATTAGTTTTATTCTGAAGATCTGGTTTAATAGACTTATACGAATTGCTTTTTGATTGGGCTCCGGCCCCACCTACTTCTCGGACTCTGGCTCTGCCCTTTTCCCTTGCAGGCTCCGCAAGGGGGGGGGGGGCCGTGCTTTTTCTTCACTCCGACCCCGCCCACCCCTCTTGCAGGCGGGCCTTTCCCCTCCCTTGACTCGCCCCGCCTGTTACTCGGGCTCCGGCCCCGCCCGCTTCCCTTGCAGGCGGGCTTCCCCCCGCCTCTCTGCTCGCCCCACCTGTCAGTGGGGGGGGCATGTGCCTTACAAGGGCATATTTCCGGACAGTCGTTCTGATTGGCTGTCCGCCCCGTACTCCCGCTTCCCTCCCCTTCCTGTTTATCCGTGCTTGTTAGTGCTAGCGCTTCCTCCTTGTTCCCGCGCGGGGCATCTTTGCCCCGCCCTTCCCCTTGCCGCTCGGCGCCATCTTGGGGCGCATAGTGCGGTGGTCCAGCCCAGGCGTCTTTGGGCTCTGATTTCTCCGCGGCACTCCTGGCCTCTTCAGCAAGCCCGCCCCAGAAGGATTTTACGCGGTTTTGTCCCTCCGTAAGCGGGTCGGGGTTCTGGGAATCGGGAGGTATAGCGCCCTCCCGCGAGTCTTTAGACTTGGTAAAAGTGCCATCATCTGGTGGGCGCGGAGTCTGCGTGGCTGCCCCAACTCCCAATTTGGGGGTAACCGACAGACAGTCCCTCGCCACCCTCCAGATGTCCCGCTCCTGCATGGCCTTTTGCAGAGCTTGTTTAACTTTCCCCCACAACTTAAAATATTTCCCACAACCCGAGGACATCGTCTCCTCGGCTAATGCTGTAGTGCATTTAGCCCACACTTCTGGGTGGAGAATATCCACCGCCGGGTCAATGACCCCGATCTGCAAAAGTCTCGCAACAGCGAGAATAGAATCTTTGTGATCAATACCCCACTGCTTCTATAATTCTAATACAACCTTCACAAGGACCTCCATCGTCCTTGAAGGTCTGGGAGCGTCCTCCCCGCCGGGCTGGACCCGCCGCTCCGGCCGCCGCACGCCACTCCAGGCGAGATTCCCAGGTTTCGCCACCACTTGCTGCCTCTCTGAGGCACGGTGGCCTGGTTCAGGGTCGGCACAGGCGATCACCTACTCACGATCACGGGGTCCATTAGCACGCAGACACCAATGTGGTGGACGGCAAATGGCGTTTATTGCAGAGTGACACCGCATTATATAGCTTTGGTTTACAACGTTACTTCCGTCTGCTTACGTCACAAAGCTAAGACCTGGGGAGGGGCTCTGTCTTTCCGTTACAGCGCGACATCTTCCGACCACCAAGCCCTGGCTGCCTACATTCTTACCTGATGCATCCAGGTGTTTTCAGCTCTAAGGAAAAATGCTAACAGAGCAGCTCCCCAATTCTCTCCCAGGAGGAGCTGGAACAGCTTCACACTAAACAGACAATGGCAAGTGTGATCCCAGAACTCCTTCTAATATCGGTCTGTGAGCACCATAAACCCTGTAGCAGTGTACAAGCAGCGCAAGATTATCTTTTACTTGAAGATGGGGCCAAAAAGTCCGTGTCTAAATCAGCCAAGAGTGAAAGACCACACAGTACAGACCAGGCTAACTGCAATGAAGATGAGCCCTATCCAAGGACTTATTCAGAGTGTCTACTCTGAGTAAGAGCTAACAAAGATTTCACTAAGTTAGAGTAAGGAAGGTTCTGGCTTACATTTCACCAAGACTGACAGTCAATTGACAGCAGCAAAACAAAGGAAAAAAGGCTTTTTCTGTCTTGCAAAATAAACACTTTTACATTGCTGAAAAATTAATTTTCAAGAGCATCCCAATCAAACAGGAACACTACTGCAACCAAAAGTGATGATCCAGGGACCTGGCAGCATTAACCAGGCACCACCGAGCATCAATCACCATGGCACAAGCGCCCTAAGAGCAACTTACACTTTTTTGGGTAGGACGAAGTTCCCGGACGTCCCCCAACACGGCCCACTGTTCACGTGGGAAGGAGATAAAAACCGAACGGAACTCGACCAGCACGGCGGGGACCGTGTTTGACTGAAGGCGGGCGGGATAAAACAGCGGGGGAGAAAACCGGGGAGAAAAGCGCATCTCACCGGCTCTGCCACGAAGAGACGAGCAGGAACGGCTACACCCGGTCCCGCCGAAACCATGCCGAAAGCAGCTCCCCGCGGCCGTGCCCGCCGCGCTCCGGACAAACCAGGGACCGGGGTCTCCGCCACCGCTGAGGGGCTGCGGATTGCCCCGGGGGCGAGATGACCGGCCGCCCCGGCGCACCGGCACAGCTGTGGGGCTGCGAATCGGTATCACAGGGGTGCCCGGGCGCCCCGGCACTGATGAGGAGCTGCGGGTGGATATGAAGGGGGTATTCGGCCGCCCCGCCATACCTGAGGGGTTGCGGGTGGGAATGAAGGGGGTATTCGGCCGCCCCGCCATCGCTGAGGGGTTGCGGGTGGATATGAAGGAGGTATTCGGCCGCCCCGCCATCGCTGAGGGGTTGCGGGTGGATATGAAGGGGGTATTCGGCCGCCCCGCCATCGCGGAGTTGTTGCGGGTGGATATGAAGGGGGTATTCGGCCGCCCCGCCATCGCGGAGGGGTTGCGGGTGGGTATGAAAGGGGTATTCGGCCGCCCCGCCATAGCTGAGGGGTTGCGGGTGGATATGAAGGGGGTATTCGGCCGCCCCGCCATAGCTGAGGGGTTGCGGGTGGATATGAAGGGGGTATTCGGCCGCCCCGCCATAGCTGAGGGGTTGCGGGTGGGTATGAAGGGGGTATTCGGCCGCCCCGCCATAGCTGAGGGGTTGCGGGCGGGTATGAAGGGGGTATTCGGCCGCCCCGCCATACCTGAGGGGTTGGGGGCGGGTACGAAGGGGGTATTCGGCCGCCCCGCCATCGCTGAGGCGCTGCGGACTGCTCCGAGGAGAACACCGAACGCCCGACCACCGCTGAGGGGGCTGCGGTTCTCATGGGTGGGGGGGTGTGTGCACGCGCGGCCCGCGAGCGCAGAGGGGCGGCGGTTCTCACTGGTGGGGGGTCACGCGCCCCCAGGACCGTTGGGGCTCGGCTACCGCGCCGAGGGGAGACAGCACCCGCCTTCGCCGCCGCCCCCCGCTCCCTCCCCAGGCCTGGCCCCTCCTTGCTCACCGGTGGGGTTGGCAGCCCCAGCGCCCGGCGTCGCCCCGAAGTTGAAAGCCATGAGGTGCTGGTTGGCAGAGCCGGCGGGTGCAACCATGAAGTAAATCCTTCCGCCGCCTTCCGGCCGCTGCTGCCAGGCGCTTCCGGGTTGTACCACTGCGAGCGGTGGCGTCGGGGGTGTGTGCGGGTGACGGGAAGGGCAGGCAGGTACTATGGCGTGCTGCACGGAGCAGCCTCGCCGCTCCTGTCGCTCAAGGCGTGATGGACACTCACCAGTTCCCGGCAGGGATTGTTGACTCGGGCGCGGCTGCGCGCTCCACGAGATTTCCCCCCATGACAAGTTCTTTCCATCAAGTTGGGGCTGTTCAGCCTGAAAAAGGCTCCGGGGTCACCTTAGAGCAGGTTCCAGTGCCTAAAGGGGCTGACAAGAAAGATGGAAAGGAGCCTTTGACAAGGGCCTGCAGGGACAGGACACGGGGGAATGGCTTTAATCTGTCAGATGGGAATTTAGATTAGACATTAGGAAGTTCTTCCCTGTGAGGGTGCTGAGGCGCTGGCACAAGGTGCCCAGAGAAGCTGTGGCTGCCCCATCCCTGGCAGTGTTCAAGGCCAGGTTGGACAGGGCTTGGAGCAACCTGCTCTAGTGGAAGGTTTCCCTGCCCACGGCAGGGGGTTGGAACTGGATGAGCTTTAAGGTCCCTTCGAACCCAAACCGTTCTATGATTCCATGAAAAGCATGAAAGAGGTAGTTGTAATTCCTGACAACACATCTGGCGTGCAGAACATGCAAGAGCAGCATGTGGGTAAAAGCAGAGAGTTCCCCAGGAGTTTCACAGCGTTGTTTTACCACTCAGACAGCAACACTTTGGGGGTGTGTGGAGAAGTGACAGTTTTAGCCTGCTGAATCTCCAGCACAACTCCCTTGACAAGATCACTGCAGGAAGTTGTGAGAACCTCTGTTCCCCAGAGCAAGAGGCAGGCAAGTGTCCGACTGGAGTCCTGTTCCTTGGCTGAGGTGCAAGATACCAGCTCTGGCCTCTGCCATGGCAAACACTCTGAAGAGGCAAAGCTGCAACTGCAGTACTGCACGGAGCCCACACTGTGCCTGGTGCTTTTAGCTAATACAAATGATAAATAATTACGGTTACTCAAACTCCCTGGTTAGAACTGGCTCCAGATGAATGAAACTGTTGAACACATCACCATCTTAGGAAAAAAACACAAAACCAAGGCAATGCAAAACCCAATGCCTCTATTTAGAAGACAATAATACATTTTTAAAATACGTTTCACTCTCTAGGTCTAATGGAAATACTCCTCCACAAGAATATTCTTTTAATCAGGGGAAAAATACCTTTGTGATTTTTACAACAAGTTTCTGCTTGACAAGTAAAATAAGTGTTATGAGTTCTCAAAGCCCTACGCCTACCTTAACATTGAGATCTGCTTTTACCCTCAATAGTCAATTTAACTTCCAAGTCTGCATTCACATTAAACCAGCTGACAACCTTGACACCAATACCAGTGGAACAAGAACACAATTTTTGAACCTTCCACCACAAGAACAATGTTGTGCTGTGGTGTGGTTTGAAAAAAACCCAGATCTTAAGGAGAAATGCATTGTAACATGCAGTGGGGTCCTGTTCCGAGTTACAATAGTGAAGAGGTCTACACAGCATCACATCTCAAATCATCAGCCTCCTTTTACCTGGGAAATAGAGATGGTGAACAAGGTTTCACTCAGTGTTTTGGATCAGCTGTACAAATACATTTGTGAAAGGACTGATGATATGAATAACACACAGTCAGTGCATACTGGTAGTAAGTAGCGCACAACACTTGACAGAAAAGACAAGCCTAGGCCTGCAGCCCAACTGTCCGTTGTTCCAGGGCACACAGGAGCCTGGTGTGTTCCGAGAAAGTCCGTTGGCAGCCTACATTCCCAAGGCCATTTGCAAATGTCCCTCATCTTGTTTCTGTATTGATTCAGGCCATTTTATTTTCAATGATACAGTGGTTATGATCATCTATGGCTGTCAGTGCAGGTACAAAGAGAGTGTGGGGCTGGAAAAAGCAGGATCTCAAGCAGTTTTAAAATGTAGTTGTAACTTAGCTGGTAAGAAAAGTCACTTCCCTTCAAGACAGTGCAGCTTCTCTTCCATCTCTATACCACAAAAAGTTACACTTGACACAGTTGTTTCTCTGCAGTAGAGAATGCTGGGTAGTGGTAGTTGGTATTAGGTCAGCTCTAATAGTTTATTCTCCAAGCTCGTGTGTTAAAGGAAACCTACTAAGATGTCCTGATGAGCGGCGACCTTTCATCTTCAGTACTCTGAAAGGAAAAAAATCACAACACAGCAAGTTAGATGTGGCACATCAGAGGGCTTCCATGACGGGGAAGCTGCATGACTGAGACTCCAAACAAGAACGGAAAAAGCTCCTGGCTCCTACTCCTAAGTACAATTTTCTGTAAGAGAACCAGCAGTGCACTACAGAAGTACCAGAGGGTAAGGGTGGCAGCTTGGGCGGGGACCTCAGGCTCACAGCAGCACCTTACAGATGATAGAAGGCCATAAGCACCCTGCGTGGAGGGGATCACAAGGACAGCATTAACTAGCTGAATTCTTTCTGTTTGCAAGAAAAGCAACAAAGGCAATGTAGAGAAAACATGGAACTTAGATGTCCCGTTGTCATTTTAATCCCTGTATAGTGTTCAGGAACATCCAAGAGAGATGGTGTGAAGCTATACCTGTAGGGTTGGGCAAGAATGCCTGGGACAGGGGCCTCAGGCAATGGGACAGTTTTGACTCTCTAGCTGAGCCAGCCAGTAACAGGCATGCTCAAAAGCTCAATGGCAAAAGTCTCTCTTGTAAAGGAACCTGAAGAACCAAATTTGGTTCATGAGAGAATCAAGAATGAAGCCGAGAGAGCCAAAGATCAGCTTCTCAAAGCCACCACTTGAGGCTAGGAGGCTGGAGACCTTGCCGCCAAAGTGCCACCACTGCTGCCATTACCATCACGCTCCCAAGTCCTGCTGGACTAATGTGGAGAGCTATTTGGCTGTGAACGGGCATGTGAGCAATCCAGACAACTGCTTGACAATTGTAAGGTAGTGACCCGCAGGCATTGAGGCCTCGCCTGAGGGTTACTAAAGTTCATGTACGTGCAGAAGCCTTGGGAAAAGTTAGCACGGAAAACTACTGAGAGAGATACGCAGAGAAGGAATGTTAACTGTAACCTTGAAGCATATGCTGTCATAGTTAACCAATCAGGAGCTTAGCTTTGCAATATGTATGAGGCTCATTATCTAGTGTATTTAACCAGGTGTCTTTGCCAATAAAGTTTGAAGTTTGCTGACGACCAAATGGTGTCCGCTCTTCCCTTCGCCGACAAAATGGTGACCCCGACGTGATACAAAACAAGCCTCTCCGACAGGATCGAGAACAAGGGGAGAGACGCTGTACTAAGCGGTAGGACGCTGCACCACGGTTGAGCGAAGTAGGGTCGAGTCCTGTCTGCAGCCCAGGACGGTGCAAAAGCCATCAAGGGGAAAAGGGGCAGGAAGCACCCCCAGGATCGTATAGGCGGTCTGGGTCATACGTGCCACCGAAGCCTGAGGGAAGAGCTGCAAAACAGCGCGCGCTGACGTCTAAACATGGATAGGCAAGTGGCATATGATTTATTTATAAGCTTCCTAGAGAAGCGTAATCTCAGGTATCTAAATTTAAAAAAGGAGGTGCCAGAGCTGTTAGCTTATGGATATGCAAAAGGAATGTTTGTTAATCCTCATACAGTGCATGATCTAAATGAGTGGCGTAAATTTGGGGATGTATTATGGGAGGCTGTATTAGAGGATGATAAGACAGCAAAGAAACTGGGAAAGGTGTGGCGAACGGTGCATAATGCACTGTTGCAGTATGCAGCCGAGAGAAAGGCGGCAGGAAAAGCGGCTGAGGCACATAGGAAAAATAGGGATTATGGACAAACAGGACCACCAGAAGGCGAGCCCCTTGCACCTGCTGTGACTAGTATTAGGATTCCTCGTGCGCGGGAAATGCAAGAAGAAGAGAAAGTAGAAGAAGTGGAGCCCATTACCCCTCCGATTGAGGAGGAGGAACGGGGTAGTAGTCCGGGTATAATGGAAGGAGCCGCCAGCACAGCACTTGATAACACTGAAACTCCAGAACACGTTAATGAGGAGCCTGTGCATTTTCATCAGACTGTTGTTGCTGCTCCTGAGATTCTGATGCCTGATAATTCTGATGCTGACCTGGATAGTCCTTTTGACCCAAGACCTGTTGATCCGGAAAAGAAGCCTGATTTAGATCCCCCAGATCCCCATGATAAATGGGCAGTTATAAAGGGAAAAGTAAGATGGGTGGGGGATGCAGATGTATTGTGTGCTTATAGTCTCTCTGTCATATTCATGTACTAAAAGTTAGCAAATGTAACTATGTCTGTGTTTCTATCGACCCTTGCAGACCTTTATAGATACTGTTGGCCACTTCTCCCGATGTAGGCTGGCCACCTGCATTGGAATGAGTGTGCATTTTGGTCAGTATAAAAGCCCAAGCCTCATGTGATGTGAGGGAGGCAGAGCCTCTGCGGGGACGCCCGCTGAGATTGAGCCTGCCACCTTGCACTGCGATGATGCTGCTTGGAGCTGGTTTCTTGATTGTCTTCACAGGGTCATTGCAACTACATTTTGTACGTGTGACCATGTAGTGGGAGTAATGATTATCTGCATTTTGTGTTTCACATATTGTAGTTGTGCGGAGTGTGTTTGTGGGATCCCATGAATGTGTGCGTATGTGTGTATCTGTTGAGGGCAGACAGTGTTCTCTGTATTTTTTGTTATTGGGTTAATGTAAAAGTTTTTAATGGGTAGCAGATTAACATTTTGGGTAAGAAAGGGTTAATAGAAAAGTGCTGCTGCCTGCAGAGATTTGTAGCTGCTGCTGGACAGGCAGGCGCAGGCGTCTGTAGCTGCTGCCGAGCAGTCCTGCTTAGTGTGTTTAAAGTAACCTAGGGAAGAATCCAAGCTTTACGAACCTCCACCCAAACAGCACCAGAGTGGTAGAGGTACGGTGCAGTTTGCTTCTGCACCTGCTTCACATTCCTGTTTCATCGGAATGCCTTTGCTTTAAGGAATCATTTTTAGCTTGACTTACTTCTCGAGAGCTGATGGCATGGGGGAAGGGATATATTTGTGTTCTACCTACAGGTCCATGGAGGCTGCCTGCAAAGTTTCTCAAGCCTTGTCATGAGCCGGATGGACGAGCAGAAAAACCCAATGCCTTAGCTACAGGAGCTTAAATATATGTGCATGTAAAGTAGCTCTTATTAGAGGCTGTAATTTTGTGTATAAAACCACCTGTACTTACTAGCCAGTTGCTAATAAGAAACTACACCTTGTATTGTATGGATTTGTCACTTGTAAAACTGATGTTAGAGCATGCAAATTTGCAGCAACTGCTAGAAAATGTTATGGCAAAAGCTAAAAAGATTCTAATACAATGATAGTGTTATAAAGCAGGTAATGGAATGAATTAAGAAGGTAGAAGTACATCACTAGTAGAAAATTTTCTTTGGCTGATCCCTCACTGCCAATGGCATCTTCAACATGCTGCTGCACCCTGTAGCGTATAAACTGCTAATGTAAATCTGTATGTGCTTTGCCATAGTAGTGACTTGTTACTGAATGAAGCAGGTAAACCTCTGCACCGACAACAAGGTGCCACAACTGACGTTGGCCAAATACCTCCTGTCACAGTCAAGGGCAAGACTGGGTTGGTCTCTGTGTTTGCCACCAAGAAGAACCTTTAGCTCCGCTGCTGGCTGCAACCCAGCAGGCGTTGAGTGGTGGGGACACATGCCATGCCAGACCTTGATGTGAGGGATGGCCTCTCCTGTTATCAGAGAACTATACAGGAGAGAAAGGCAGGCCAAGCAGCCTGTGGTTGGCATATGTTGGAGATACGATCTAGTCCAAATCCTCTGCTCAAATAGGGTCGTCTAAAGCAGGTATTATATATAAAAACACCCAAGGGAAATGTAAGGATTTTCTTTAAACAGTTTGCAAAGCGTAATTTGTACAAAAGCTTTTGAATTTGTCTAGTTTTGATTCTCTTTCTGCAATACAGCATTTGTGACATCTAACAGATGATTCCTTGCCCAAACCACCAGTTCCATATAAAGACCTACATAATAATGAGTGGACAGGACCAGAACCATATCAGGTTATAGAATGTAACAAAGGATGTAATGTGACTGCAAGACTAAAGCAAAGTGTGCAAAATTATTCCAGTGTAAGTTTGTTATGCTGTTTTCAATGGTAATACATATGTGACTATGTTAATACAAGTAGAAGTAAATTCTTTAAAAATATAGTTTTGTAGAATTGTAAGGCTTTAGATATATTAACAGCTCAAGTAGACAGAGTATGTACTTTAATTAATGAATCTTGTTGTAGTTATCTTGATCAGTCTGGAAAGACCTTGAAAGATGTTAAAGAAATTTGGAAGCATGAGAAAGTACTTCATGATGTCTATCAGAACGATAAAATTCCTTGGTTAGATGCTCTTTTTACATTTTGGGACTTCAATGGTTGGCTCACATCTCTGATTAAAGGTATTGGAATGATTTTGGTAGTAACCTTGACCATAGTTATGATTGTACCTTGTATTTTGCAATGTATTCGTGGTATGATTGAAAACCTGGTAAAACAGCTTTGGCTCATTCAAGAAAAGAAAAGAGGGAGATGTGGATGATTTCTTGTTAGAGAATGGACATATGCCTGCTCTGGATGAAAGCAAGTATGTGCAGCTGGCCATGTAGCAGGGGTAACTCCTGGTTACCTCTGTGCAGCCGACCGTGGAAAAGAAGCAACTCCCGGACAGTTAATGAAACAAGAATGCAGGCCTGGAAGATAAGAAGGAGCTAAGATAAGAAGGTTGCTGAGCTGGACTGTAAATTTCGCTTGCTTACAAAAAACACACTATAGGTTCTCACAAGTGCAAAAGTTACAAGTGCTCTTAGATTGTAATTGGTTTCAAAAGCTGTTACAAGGTTGGGGTATTAGTGGTTGGCTAGGAGTACTAATCAAACAAAGTTTAACAGTTTTAATGGTATTGATTATTATTGTTTAAATCTTTTGTTGTTTATGGAAGTGTATTGTCAGTATGCTATTTCGTGCTGTAAATCGAGTCTGGATTGCTCAAAAACAAAAAGGGGGATTTGTGGAGAGCTATTTGGCTGTGAACGGGCATGTGAGCAATCCAGACAACTGCTTGACAATTGTAAGGTAGTGACCCGCAGGCATTGAGGCCTCGCCTGAGGGTTACTAAAGTTCATGTACGTGCAGAAGCCTTGGGAAAAGTTAGCACGGAAAACTACTGAGAGAGATACGCAGAGAAGGAATGTTAACTGTAACCTTGAAGCATATGCTGTCATAGTTAACCAATCAGGAGCTTAGCTTTGCAATATGTATGAGGCTCATTATCTAGTGTATTTAACCAGGTGTCTTTGCCAATAAAGTTTGAAGTTTGCTGACGACCAAATGGTGTCCGCTCTTCCCTTCGCCGACAGACTAAGACAAAGCACATGAATAGGGTGGCTGTGTGCTCTAGAGGTAGGTGTGAGGGTGCTTTCTCACACTGTTAAAAAGCAGTATTTAGGAAACACCATACAAGCAAGATCACACTACAATAACAGCCTACTAGAGTACCCAGTCTATTTTTCTAACCAGAGGATCTGTAGTTTGTCTTGTCTGAACCTGACTTCCTTGCTTATGAGGGTGAAATTTTGGCATCAGCTTTCAGCATGACTAGCAACCTTAATGCCAGCATGTCACTTTGTGATAGGACTTTTCATAAATAGACCTACAAATCAGTACTGTCTGGAGAAAACTTTCTGCATGCTGCTGTCTGTAAAATTCACCCTTTCTTTGGTCACAGATTTGTGTTATGGTTCTGAAAATTGTTTTGGAGAACATTGTCAGATTGTGTTCTGACAGTGTTCTTAAACACAGCGGACTTCTTGCATCTTAGAGCACCAGGGTCCTCTAGACAGGCTGATTCTTTCACTGCTGTTGGAAAGGGAATTGGGCACAGGACACATGACCTGCCTTACCACATTCCTCATATTAGCTCCATTCCTTTGCTTTGGCGATTTATTCTGAGTCTATTAGAACTTCCGTTCCCTGGAAAGGTCACGTTAAACAAAAACAACCTATAAAAATCTTTGTGTGCACAAAGACACTGAGCAGGTAAAAAGCAAAAGAAAGAAAATCAAATGCAGGCAGATATACAGTAAGCAAGGCCAAATTCAAATGCTACTGACCTCTTCCCTTATTCCTCGGGACCTGCACGCCAGCACAATAAAAACAATCCCAAAAACAATTCCTAGAGCCATGATTACGAAGGGGATTCCAATGACAACACTGGCTTCCAGCAGGACGTGCTTGAGTTTGCTGGCAGATGCTTCATCAATCAGGACACTCTGGAAGAAAGAGATGTGAAGAGGTAAAAAAAAGATTGATTTCTGTTCTTCCTTTGTATGAGGCTGCTTTACCTAGTCTGTATTTCAAAAGAAAGTAGATTTTTAACTCTCAGTTTAGGCATGGAATAATACAGGCCTGGAATACTGGTGTACATCACTGAAATTGCTCCCCTAGAGTCCTCCCCGAATCCAGTTAATTCAGTGATCCAGCTAGAGCACAGCAATATTCAAAACAGATGACGCAAAAAAAGATGTGGTCTTGTGAACTCCCACCTCCTCATCTGAGCATCCCTTTTCCTCATGGGCCTTTGACCCTTTCAAAGACCTTTGAAGTTAAAAAGACTGTCTGAGAGTGTTTTGCAGGGCTGAACTTGATGCTATGGTCAACAAGCAGCAGAGGATGTTAGTTAAGAAACAGCAACAGCTTCCTACCTATCACCGTATAAAAGTGATCGGCACCGTTTTCTTTTCTGGTTAGCTCAAAACCAATGTTTTTGCCAGCACGAACGTAGCACAACGCTGCAATGAAACAACAAAAATACTTACCTCATTTATATACATCACTGGGAAAATCAGCGTTCGGATGTTGCCCGTTTCACTGTGTGAGAAAAAGCAACAATAAAAAAATATTGTTTCACAACTTTTCAACCTGGGAGTTCTGAAGACAGATTACACTCGAACAGCGAATGAGGAAACTGCCCCTAAAAAACCTCAGGGCTGCTCCTTTTTGTAGTTGATTTTCGCCTCCCTCCTGGAGTAGAACAATCTCAATCTCCGAGATGGATAGAGAATTCTGTTTTGGGAGCAATGGCATATTTCAGCACTTGGTCAGGAGGAAAAGAGAAGGATCCATAAGAGGCCCATTAATCACCAACTGAATGGCAGATTTGTGCTGGTCAGCAAGAATGCCAAGCTAAGCTGATGTTGAAGGTTATTTATATTTGCAAAACACAGAAACCATTCTCCAAGGAACACGCTCACAGCAGCAATCCCCCATCCCCCCAACATTTGGCACACGGGAAATAACAGCTTATGCATCAGTTGTGTTAATGTAACAGTTCCTAGACACTAGGAAATAAGGTGGTGCTGGTCTGAAGAAACATCACTGACTCTTCTAGGAGCATCAGGCAGGCAAAATACTTCTGTTGTATACAATGTGTAGCAAAGCTGTGCCAATAAACACGAGTTCAGAGGATTAGTAGAAAGAACAGCTACCACACAGCCTTAGTGGCAAGTACATCAGTATGTCAGAAAGACACAAGATGCAGGGAACGCTATTTCTGTACAACTGAGCTGCAATGTGGGGATGTGCCACTCAAAACTGGAACACCCAGAAAACCAGGCAGAATCCTCCTGCAACAAAGAAGACATGGGGCATTTTACCCACACGTAACTTGGGATTGTACCCTGTTCCTGTTTGTAGGATTGTACTGACTGCCAAAATTTCAGTACAAAGATTCCTCTTAACCATATCAATGCAGTCACAAGCAACATCCCTCTATTCGATCAAACGAGCCCTCTCTTGCCTGCTGTTGTGAGATATAGCACTTGGTCTGTGTTTTGTGCTTGCAGGGGAAAGTCAGGGGCAGCCCTCATGCCTTTTCACTTGGTTTTCATGTGACCACTGCTGAGAAACGATGGTAACTGCAGCAATTATCTCCTGCAAGCTGTGAAGAGTAGAGTGGCATGTCCTCGCTGCAATGAGTTTGAGTTGCACTCCACGGCGGCAGACACTCTCCTTGAGCAAACAAGCCAGTGTGATATATGACTGGTGTACCACAAGCACCATGTGGAACTTGTCCATAACATCTTGCTTTTCTTGAACACTGCTTTTACTCTGCAGATGGAACTGCAAAATCTACTTGCTCTTTGAGAAGAGAGGATACTGCCACTTACAACTGAGGTTTGACTGGATTTCTCTCTCTACCACTTGCTGTCTCCAACCAATATTCTGTTTGAACACTGCAGAGAAATTACTTTTGATATCAAATCAGATGCGATATATCCACCTAGCAGCAGAGAACACTTACAAAAATACAGGTAATTTTCTGATGTGAACATTGATCTGCATCCTCTTGGCTGCTTTCAGGACGAGCCCTGTCAACTGGGGAATAAAACAAATCAGAGTATCAAAAACTAATAAAAGTGTATGGCCACAGGGATAAGGAGCATGAAACAACACAGTAAGGGCTGCAATGGGATGCACAGGAATATCTTCCTCATTCAAGCAGCAAAATTTACTCTGGAGAGTGGGTGGGAGGGGGAAGGTGCCATTTTGTGGCAGTTACCAAAAAGCTGGGTAAGTGGGAGCAGGGTCATGGAAGAACCTGGCACCAAACCAGATACCAAGCAGCAGCTGCACGAGTAGTCCAACCATTTTCTCATAGTTCCTTAAGTTCCTCGTGCTTTGCCCTCCTGATTCTCTCCCCTATCCTGCTTGGGAGCAAGTGAGTGAGCAGCTGTGTGGTGCTTAGCTGGGGCTAAACCACAAGTGTAAAAAAACCACAGACCACCACTTCCAAGCTCCTTTTATTTCTGACATTTCATGCTGAAAATGCCAACAGCTTTTTAAACACCCATAAAAGATGTAATCACTACGCTTCTGTATCTCTTCTCTCATGACTCCATGCCATCTAAATTGAGTCCAGCATCCATGGAATATTGATTTCCTCTCTTGGTCCACATACCCGATTTCTTCAGCTTGGGCAAAACACAGTCAAGATAATACTCAGATGTTTGGGATGGCAGGGTGAACCAGAGAAGCAGCCTCACCTGTTTCTAAGAAATATTTTAACCCCTTCATCTCATCATTACCAGTCTGATGGCATCTCTAATTGCACAACACAACGGGAAAAGTATTTTAATTCTTGCTATCCAGCAAAGTTTGCTCTATACAAGCAAATCCAAGTAGACCAGTTCCACATAAACTAGTACACCTTCCTTGAGGTCAATGGAACAATGTTGATAGACACCACCCAAGAAGGTGACCTAAACCCATGTGCTTGGATTCCCTATTTAACCCTTTTAAAAAGGCTGCACTTACAGGATTGATGTCCAGAAACGTCTCATGGTACTCTTTTTTCGGGTGCATGCCCTCTATGTCTTCTACAAACTTTTGATCTGCTTGGTAGAAATGTGGAGCTGATAGAAATATTGGAGCTCCTAGAATGTGAAAACATAAAAAGTCACCACCTAAACAAGGCAGAGCAGGATTCAAGGAAGTCTGTGAGAACCATAAAACTCATCACTGTGCCATTTACACAAACACTGCCAGATGAAACTCACCCAGGTAAGCTGGTGGATTACAATACCTGGCTTTTTCAGTTGCAGAGTCAGTCTCCGTAAAGTAGCATAAAAACCCGATGCCTTGCCCATGCGGAGCTTAAAATAATGTGGATGGTGGTAGATATGCTCACTGTATGTTTGATAATGAGTCTTTCATAGATTTGGGTTTTAATATTTCAAAGGATTTAGCTTTTATTGGTGCATGTGGAGTCCTAGCTATGAATTTCTGCTCGGTATTCGCTTGAACTATATCTGACTCCTACCACAGTAATTAAGCACTTACCCAGTGTTAGCGGAATGCAAGATATTTAGAAGTTGTTTATTTTAGAGAATGATTGTTACTGTGATTTTGGTTATGTGCCAGCCAAATTACTGTACAGGGAGGGAGGTAGCTAGTGTCACGTCAGTTATAAAAGAGCCTTGAAGAGGTAGCATCATGAGACCAAACTGCAGGAAAAAAGTGCAGCGAATCTGTAAGCATTTTTGTTTTCAAGATATAAGGCTCAGGCAAAGACTACAAAAGTTATTCTTGAATTAAGGCTAGCCGAGTCTTGCCTTCTTGCCCATGACTTCACCACGACTCAGTTCCCCAGCTGCACAATAGCGATAGCTCTTCGTGTTTTGTGCTCTGCAGCTCCTACTCTTGTAACAGTAATGTAATTTAGAAGGATTATTATTTTCTATACATAAGCCATCAGGACATCTTATTTAGGTAAAGGCCAATGTTTCCTGCTCAGGCACAGGGAGGGTGGTTTATGTTACATGATTAATGCAAGATAATTGAATTAATGTGATCTCTTTGTCTTTTGCCAGCACATAGCAGTCTTTGGGGTACAGGTGTGGTGTTGCTTTCTTTTTAATCAAGTTTCTCCAGCCCACACCCCCCATTGCTCTCCCTGCTTTGGTGAACGTGGCCGTGCTCTCTCACAAACCAAAGGAACACAAGCTTCTGCAGCAGGGCTAACTCTGTCATCTCCATTTGATTCTGGGGCTAGCCTGTAGATAGAACAGTCATCCTTCCCCCTCTCAGCTAAAGATGCCACAGAGAAGCAGTGTTAGAAATTGTTTTAGATGTAGGGCTCTAGGGTAGGGCTCCAGGAAGGTACACAGAGGTTATCAAAAGAGAGATAAGTTACAAAGCTGTTTGGCAGGGTGCTGTAAAGTAACCAGGCAGTCCTTATGGTGTCAAGGGCAGCTGAGGAGGATGGAGTTGTTTCTAGAGGTACTAGACTGTGGCAGAACATGAAAAAGCAAATGGGACTCTGCGCCAATGTACTTCAAATATGCACACACTCCATGCGAAATAGTATTTTAGTGGAAAACACTGGAATGAGGAAAATGCAGAGGAATGGTTATGGTTTAAAGATCAGGGCAAATAGTCATAATTTTCTGCATTTTGTTCCTTCCGTGTCAATAAGTGGCCAAAGATCTGTCTCCCTCTTTTCACTGTGGGTGTTAATTTTGTCTTTCTTTTAGTCTAAGAAAATGGTATGTTAACATTTATGCTAGAATAGATCCCTTCTGAAGTTTGTCCAGAGCAGTAAAACCTGAGGAATTTATTTGGCTTAGAAGGAAGCTGGATAATCCCCATATTTTTAAGGTGCCAGAAGGGGACTCTATCTTGTTTTCCCCCAACTCCTGGTGCACCCTAGTCAAATCTCTAGTTTTCTGAAGCCACAGAACCTAGACTGTAAGATGAAATGAAAATGGTCAGGGTAAATAGAAAGGGAAGAAATTGTCCATTAGCACTGAATAGCACATTTGGATCTTTAGGCCCCAATACGCTGTTGTTAATGCTGGTGCTGAGGAGCCAGCAGTGATGGTTTGAAGAGCTTCATCAGAGGTCTCTGGTCAGGCAGAGTCAGATCAACCTCTCACAATATGCTGAAAAGATGTGGGTGTTCTCTTACCCTTAGTATTTAGGTATCAGAACACCTTTCCTGAAGAAGAGAGGTCCCTCTGCAATTTTCAGGGTCAGGAAAGGAGCTGTAGCAGGATGCCTCAGCTGCAGCCAGTGCAGCGCAGCACGCTGGTTCTGGTTTTGTCCCCAGCTTTCAAGGCAGCTGTCTTGATCCAGCAGTGGTACCGGCGCTATGTTGCTCGCCTGGAAATGCGTCGACGCTGCACCTGGAGAATCTTTCAATCCATAGAGTACGCTTGTGAGCAGGATCAGATCAAGGTAAGGTGCATGGAAAAGACCTTGTAGGAAAATACACAGGAGGGTGGTTTCTGTGCCACAGGCTCGCTCATTTCTGGCTACTGGCTGGTAAATCTCTAAGTACTTCAGTGGGCCAAGGACTGGGTTTCCTGCCCCTTCTTACCCTGTTGACTTCCTGTCTGCTTATGCCTGATGAGACCCTAAGTAACGAGTCTTGAAAGAAAGCTGTAAGGACCATTTAGTATTGTTTTTCCTGAGTTGGGCATAATAGACAATGCTATTTGTTTTGCTATACTTTAACTTTGATTGATGTTCTCTTGTGTGGTTGCCTTGCTTGCTGTCAGGCAGGGCGAGGGAGGGCTTATAGATGCACTTCTGCCTCTAAGGGTGAAGGTAAAGCTACTTTGGTGATTTGATCACAAGACAGTCAGACTAGGATTGGTATAGTATGCTTTGTTGTACACACCCAACAATGTGAGAAGGGCTCAGACAATACTTCTAAAAGAAGACCTGTTAAGTTGCTACTCTGCAGGACTTCATTCCAGGGTGAATGATGATGGGCTTGCTCTCTTCTTGCAGCTTCACAACTTCTTCAGTTACCTCATGGATCACTTCACACCAAGCAGCAGTAAAGAGAGTAAGTTTCTATGTGCCGCTTGTGGATGAGCACCAGCAGCTCAGGTTGCACCCTGTATTGATTCATTGTCCAGTGCTGCCCCTTCAGGATGGCAAGAGGTACCAAAAGAGTCTAAAGATGATGGCATCCGGAATTTGGGTAGGGAGTGAATTGTCTGGAGACTGCCAAAGCTGTGCAAGGAACGTGGGACAGTTCCTGCTCCTTAGGAGCTGGAAGGGGGCATAGAAGCTCAGTGTGTTTGCTACGAACAGAAATAGAAATCTCCAGGGTAACTATCTATCTGATTTATAGTTAGTCTCTCACTTATAATTGAGATGTTGGGGGGGATGGGGGAGAAGTGCTGTGGGAACCATACTGTATCTTCCTTAATCTGCAGAGAGCATTATCTTAGTGCTGGGAACTTGCTAAAGAGCTTAGCTCTGAAATCTCATGCTAGTAAGTCAAAACTAACCATTTACTTTGCTGACCATAACCTGCTGAAGCATTTGCTTCTTCCTTTCAAACTGCCACCCTTTTTCTTACAACCACCCTACGTATTTTACAGCAAAACTGTTGAGGAAGGCTCTTTTTTCAGTGTCTGTATACAAGGGCACAATAGTGTCCTGTTCCTAGAGTTGGGCTCTGAGATGTTACAGCGCTAAAAACGGGTGTATGTGTATTTATACAAATGTTGTGCAGCACTGAGAATGTAGGTGCAAGCTTACAAAAAACAGTGGGATGCAGGAGATGGTTCATTATGATACAGCTTGCTTTTGCGTGTCATGGAAAATAAGATTTCAGTTAGCCATGGCAACCAATGTCCATCTGGCTCTACCAAAGTGTTGCTAGCGTAGCTGCCAGCACTGCCTGACACATAGCACATGGAAACTCGTCCCTGCAGCCTTTTCCCCTGCTGCAAATTCTGTAGTGGTGTCAAACTGGAAGCTATTTCCCACCCTTGCCATTGCTTATGAGCTCTAACCTAACCAAACAGCTTTTCTTCAGCAAATTACTGGAACGATGCATTGAGCCAACCTAACTTTTCCTTGTCTCTGTTTTTAAAACAACTGACCCATCTGCCGTCCAGGGGATTTTATCAGTCGCATGTTCATTAGTGGGGAAAGCTTCAAAGAGGCAGAGCTGGAAAAGTACTGTGACTATGAATCCATAGAGGTGCCAGACTCCTACACCGGACCCCGTCTGTCTTTCCCACTCCTTCCTGACCATGCGACTGCCTTGCTGGAAGCTTTCAAACAGAAACAAGTAAGGATCCCAAAAGGAACCATGCTTTCCCACCCTCTGTGCAAGGGTCTAGGATAGACAGTTTGGTTTTAGCCTTCCTAACCAGCTAAGCTGTTTGGAGTATAACAAGCTGGCAGGCTGTGAAGGAAATGGGGCTGGCAATGATTTGGTGTTTCCCCCTACCACAGGCACATTTTCCCCTTCTGAAAATGCAGTTCTGACAAACCCCAAACCTTTCCATAGGTGTGTACCGATATTGACCTGAATTTCATTTTAGAAGGGAACAAAACCCCCACCCCCACAATAGTCCGTGTTGAAACATTCTGTCATTTTTTGTTGCAATTCCTCAATTTGTTGAAAAGCTTAGGATGGCCCAAATGGAAGCAGCTGATTGAAGTTATGTTTTGTGCCATGCCGCTTTGACTTATGTTTACAATGTAAATGTGAGGGTTTTGCTGGGGAAGTCCAGTACCAGTTCAGCAGCGTTAACAAGACAATTCCTTGTACAACTGCAGTGTGCTGTTGCCATCCCTCAGTCAAGGCGCTGAACTGCAAAACAGGCCACAAGGCCCTTCTCCAAACAAAATGACTTATAAAACAAAGGTCTCTAGTGCCTTGACTAATGATAAATGCCTACACCCTGGGAACATTTCTGCAGGCCATGTGGGAGTTCACAGCCTGGTTTAATGTGGAAAAGGCTAAGAAAGATCTAGAAGTGCACCTTCTTACCTGTGATACTGGGCTGGAATTTCTGCTGCTCTAGGAAGCGGTGTTGCCTAGGGCTTTTGGACTCCCCTGCCAGCGCTGAGACTGCTTTGGGTCAGTCTCCTCAGTCCTGCTGTTTCCCAGTATTGGCCTTACCTTGTTTATGAGCCCATAGGTCCCCAGTGAGAGCTTCTGCCATCCAGGCTATCGATCACTGGTGGGTCCTCGGGGCCTTCGACAGAGCTGCGTTGCTGCTCAGAGGTCACTGATTTCCTGCTTTAATCCCTTCGCTTTCTCCTAGTAGCAGCTCCATGCTCGCTATGTCTTAAACCTCCTGCATGAGACCAGGAAGCACCTCAAGCAGTTGCCAAACATCAGTCATGTCTCCACATGCTACAGCGAGGAGGTCACTGTGTGCGGTAGGTCTGGGTGGGGGGTACTGCACAATCTCTGGGGCAGATCACTTGCGTGGAAGGGGTGGGAAAGATACCAAATGGTAGCAAGCACGTGTGCTCTCCTCTGTACTGAATGTGGAGCATAAATGAGGTCTGTAAGCAAATGCTTGTTTGCACTGAGAGGCAACTGGTGCTGTCCAAAATATTCAGGTTTACCCTACAGTGCTTTAATGTGAGCTGCTGTAAAGACTAGCCTGGAGGGTGGAGGGAGCATGTCTGCGCCTTGGCCCACTTTCTGCTTGGTCTAGAACAGGAAGGTAACAGGGTGTTGAGGGAATGTGGTTTGTCTGTTTGTATCCTGTATTTGGCTTCCAGGACAGATTTTGGGATACATCATTGACAAACCCTGCCCCTAGATGGTAACTAGTTTGGTTATTATTTCATATGCAAAGCTTTCTCCC
Organism: Amazona ochrocephala; assembly: GCA_039720435.1. Taxonomy (NCBI): domain Eukaryota; kingdom Metazoa; phylum Chordata; class Aves; order Psittaciformes; family Psittacidae; genus Amazona; species Amazona ochrocephala. The sequence goes on from CM077879.1 coordinate 75,243,403, forward strand.
ATGTAATGATCAGTTTCTTGTGTCGTGTTGTATCATCATCATAAGAGATAAATGAACGAAACTTCTGAATCAGAGGTTTCAGAAGCTAGTGTGGGTTTCTTGGTGTTCTCAGGTGTCAGCCTTTACATCATGTCATTTTCCTTTGGGCACAAGCCTCAGTATAAAGAAACTTGTACATTGAACTTCCCAAATATTTCAGTTTGTTTCAAAGTTTTCATTTCAATATTTCAAATATTTCAATTTCTAGGGGCGATACTTTATAGGAAGTTATTTATTGGTGTCTTTTTAAATTGAGGGCAAACATACCATGACTTGTCTTTTTGTGCCTGTTAGGAGACTTGCATGGCCAGCTGGATGACTTGTTCCTCATATTTTATAAGGTAGGCACCAAATCTGGAGAGAGAGACTGGCCAGGCGTGGGCAGAGGGATCACACGGGTCGTGCTGAGAAGTGTTTGCGGAACTGGGACCTTCACATGCAATTCTCTGGGTCAATTTGATCAATTTGGCTTCACAAAGCATCAGCTTATTCCCTTGCTAAAATCTGATATACGGGTACATTTGGGAAGTGACAGTGGACATTTTTGTTAAGCGCTGATACCAGTGGCAACTCTTCCTGACTGACAGCTTTCACTTGTCAGTGCATTTGCCGCTGGGCACCTACAGGATAAAGGTAGGAGTCAGGACCTATTGCGTAAGGTAACCTGGGGCAGGAGTGAGAGCATGTGGGGCTGGTAGGGAGAGGTACATGAAGGTTGTGGGGAGGCCTCTCTTGTGACATCTGCCTGTTCCTTGCTTTTACAGAATGGCCTTCCTTCCCCTTCTAAGTCCTACGTGTTCAACGGGGACTTTGTAGACAGAGGCAAGCAGTCCCTTGAGATCCTCATCATCCTCTTTACCTTCCTCTTGATCTACCCAAAGGAGGTTCACCTCAACCGCGGGAACCATGAGGACCACATGGTCAACTTACGGTACGGGTTCTGTGTGGGGCTGGGTGCAATGTCAAGGGTGTCGCTGCGAAATCCCACTGAATTTCCTTTCTCCTGTTCCTTTAGCTATGGTTTCACCAAGGAAGTAATGCATAAATACAAGGTAGGTATACTTTTGTATCTCCTTTACCAGGTGAGAGGTGGACTTTAAAGCCCTGATGCATTTTAGCATCTTTTCCTTTCTGACCTGTCCTCCTAGGTGCATGGGAAGAAAATCTTGAAGATGATTCAGAATGTCTTTTGCTGGCTGCCCCTTGCCACCCTGATTGATCAGAAAGTCCTCATTATACATGGGGGCATCTCTGACACCACTGACCTGGACGTGCTTGAGAAAATTCAACGGAACAAAGTAGGTTTCATTTCCTAAACGCTGCAAGAGACAACAGTGTTGCTGATCTGTGGTGAGGAGCTTATTTCTACAAGTCATCTTGGCTGTTGATGGTCTTCCTAGACAAACTGTGTTTAGGTGCAGGCTTGGAGGGGATCACTTTTGTTTAATAGTGTATGTGCAGGAGGTGGAAAGGGAAGAGGCATTCTTGGCTTCTGGAATGTGTAAGGATTAGTCCTTTCCTCATTCTGCCAACGCATTCCCATTGCAGATTAAATCTATGTACTCTATCTTTTATGAAATGTCTGAGCAGCTTAAAGTCAATGAAGAAGAGTGATCTGTAGTTAAGATGGATGAGGGGCCCCAGCTGTAAACCCAGAATGGCATATACGACAGGACGGCACTAGTAATCACCCACAGTTAATCAGCATTTGGTGGTAGCAAAGGGAATTGAGGCTTGGGTCACTTGACGGTCTGCCAGTGGAAGATGTTAGAGCTGAAGATACTGGTTTCCCAGTGGTGTGATCAGGTCTCTTTTCTCTTTTACCTCTTTCAGTTTGTGTCTGTATTGAGAGGGAAGAAAAGAAAGAAGTCAAATAGAAATGTGGAAATACAGGAAACAAACGAGGAGAGCAAAGCGGAGACTGACCCAGCAGGGAATGAGGCAGCTCACAGTTTACCTCCCTCACCCCAACCAGCCCAGGCTCCCAGCACGGCCAACAGGCTGGAGTTCTCCAGGTGGGTCCGGCAGACGGTGCAGGAGCAAATTGAGTGGTGCCGCCGGCTGGTGGACATCAGCGAGTCAGAGGAGGAGGAGCTCACCTATGCCAGCGTGGTCTCCTTGACAGATTTGGATGGGCCGTGCCGGACTCACCAGGAGGACTGGAAGCAGGTGAGTAGTCTAGTGGGGCCCTGAGCTTGGTGGACTGTATGCGCCTCCTGCAGATTTGCTCTCTGATATGAGAAACCTCAGTGCAAAACATGTGGGTCAGTGCACAGATCTCTCTGTATGGTTGTATAATTAAAACTGCTGCTCTGACATAGTGCAGAGCAACAGGTTTTCTTGAATCACGGCAGGGAAGAGAAAGAATAGAATAGACAAGACTGACTGTAGAGCCCAGGGGTTATATCACTGGCTGTGTATGTGGGGTACCTGAAGTCAGTCTGTAGGTAATGAGTGAGCACGTCATTTGCTGACAAGTGAGTTGTGATGTTGTGTGCTAAGAGCAGACTGAAGGTTTTAGTTGGGTTGCCCTGTGAGTAGGTTGCTAGGGAGTGTCAGAGCCTGGGAATTTGCTTACCTGTTTGTGTTAGACCAGTCTGTCTGTAAGCCCCTTCTGTGTGCTCTGAAACCATCGTTCCTTACTCCATGTTACACGACAACTCGGCACTGCGCACCTTATCAGAATAAAGCTATAGATTGAGGTCAGCGTTAAAGAGATTAAACTTTAATCCAAATAGCAGTTACTGAGTCAGCACTTACATTTCTGGAGGCTGTGGAATGTCCTGGCTAGAGTGCCAAGGAATTTAACACTAAGCCTGCTCACGGCCTCAAGATCTGCCAGGTGTTCTTGCCCTGGGACTTGTGTTCTGGTACGGAGGAGGTCAGGCAAGGCTCTTTGAAACCTTAGAGGCAGCAAAAGGAAAGCTTGTATCAGGCCTGATTTATGGACAGCGCTCTTCCTCCAGGCCTACAGTGTTGTCACCTCTGTGGTGGACCAGGTCTGCAACAGTCCTGCAGAGCAGTATGGCAGCTCAGCTAGGATGCAGCAAATACCGCTGTTTCCCTGCGCTATGGTAATAGCAGCACTCCAGGGAGGGATTTGGAGGCAAGAGCTGTATTTGCTTCGTAAACTTTGATGGGTGGTTTCTGTTGGGTACGCTTCGTTCAGTAAATATTTCACATCCCTTCAGATCTTAGACATTCTCTGGAGTGACCCCATGCCTCAGGAAGGCTGCATAGTAAATACGGTGCGAGGTGGTGGCTGCTACTTTGGGCCTGACGTGACAAGGAAGATCCTTGAGAAGTACAACTTGCAGTTCCTCATCCGCTCCCACGAGTGCAAGCAAGAGGGCTACGAGTTCTGTCACAACCGGAAGGTTGGTGAGGGGGATGGCATGAAGGATACTTGGGTTTCCATCCTGCCAGGGTGCATGTTCTGTGGTGGCTTCTCTCAGCTTTGCATTTCTTCCAGCGGGGCTTTGGTGGTACATACACAATCATTGAACGGCCTTATTGGGAGTTACTGAAGTGTGTTTCCAGATGAGGTCTTAGGTCAGCACAGTCTGGAGCCACCTACGCTGTGAGGGGCATTCGATGTGCAGGCAAAGCATGTTCTTATGCATGGTAGCTGAGATTTGAACCCGTTTGTGCCATTGCCCCACTTAACGCAGCTGTTTCTGAAGATGACATACAAAAGGTGTTACTAAGCTGCTGCAGCAGTGTTGCTCTTGGAAGATTCAGGGTCACTTCAGTGACTTCCATAGGGGCACTTTTGACTCCATTAACTGCAGTGGAGAGTGGAAGTTTGTCAGGAGAACACAGTGAAATCACAGAAGTTCAGCGTGTGGTCAGATACACATTAGGAACTGCACTGCCCTCAAACTCCAACCTGTAAGTCTTCCAGGCCACCTTACTGTTCCTTTTCCACATAAAGCATGGTGCTTTCAGTCTGTTAGCTCCAGACAGGATTGGTTGTGTTGTTTTCACTGATACATGTGTATATTGTATAGGATGTATGTACTGATCGTAAATATCTCTTTTTGTTTTGGGGTTAGGTGCTGACCATATTTTCAGCCTCAAACTACTATGAGATTGGCAGCAACAGAGGAGCCTACGTGAAGCTGGGGCCAGACCTCGTCCCCCATTTTGTTCAGTACCAAGCCAACAAGGCAGCCCATACTCTCACTATGACCCAAAGGCAAGGCTTTGCAGTTGCGCTGTATTCACCAAGTCAAAATTCTAAAAGGGAAAACCTGGGGAGCTTTGAGAATGTTTGACTTTGGAGCTGAACTTTCACAGCTTGATTTACTGAATAATAGCACTAGAGGAGGATTCCAGCTTTGTGTGGGCTCAAGGGTTGAGGAGGGAGCTTACAGGATCAGAAACTTAGAGACTGCTGATTTTCTAGTTGCTCTTTTCAATGTCAGATTTAAGTTTTGACACTTGCTGAGGTTGCCTTCTGCTTTACTTCACAAATTGATGCAGGGCTGTGCTTGTCGTGTACTGCTTCGTCAGGAGCAGTTAGATGCAGCTGTAGCTGTTCAGAGCAGCTGTGCGAGGGGCTGGGCAATGCAGGGATAGGCCAGAGGATTGGGAGGGTGCAGCTTCTCTCATGCTTCATGGCAAGCCCTTAATATGCTTCTCTCTTTTCTGCACCCTTCAGAATCAGCAGAGTAGAGGAGTCAGCCTTTCGAGCCTTGCGGGAAAAGCTCTTTGCTCACACTTCAGCCCTCATCAGCGCGTTCAAGGCCTATGATACAGACAACACAGGTGAATTTGACCTGGAACATGTCTATTGTGTCACTTGGGAAGGGCTGTGTGGTCTCTAGATGTTCCTTCATCCCCGGAGTCTAAAATCACTGGGAAGAGGGAAGTGAGGGATGTCCTTTGTAGCAGCTGTCTCTGTCAGAGCCTTAAGGAAGGAGCTGAGAGTTCATAATAATACATCTGCCAGGAGCGCTGTGCTGGTGCAGCTGCCAAGATGTGTTGTTGAGTTCTGTCCATTTGCTGGCTGGGGGACAAAAGGGACACAGTGGTTGACTGCTTCTGGGTAGAACTACTTTCTTGCTTTCTTCTCTGGCAGCAAAATTGTTGACAGAAGTTCAGTTCAGCTGTTCCAGCAGCTGCTAAACTAGAGGATTTTCCATGTTTCTGGGTCGCTGAGGAAATACTGGTGCAGCTGTGTAGGCCGCAACCTGCAGGGTGACCCTGGCTGTAGGCCACAGAATTATAATGAAATATCCAAAGTCAGTGTCTTCCTGTTGTTCAGATGATTGCAGGTCCATGACCCTGACTTCTTGCAATGATCAAAAACTTGCTGAGGCAGGGGGGAGCAGCAATGCCTGATGCCTGTACAGCCATGTAGGGCTTTTGCCTGTACCAAAGAGCTGAAGCGTGCCATGGAGAAATAATGCTGTTGCTGTCAGCAGCACGGCAGACTGTGTGTGAGTCCTGTTGTAGGCTTTTTATTTTGCTTTTGTGTGCTTCCAGCTGTCTGATTCTCAGAGGTCTTTTCCTTACAGGAAGGATCACGCTGAGCAACTGGGCAACAGCAGTGGAGTCAGTCTTGCACTTGGGATTGCCCTGGCGAATGCTGAGGCCGCAGCTCGTGCACAGCACGGCAGATGGCATGCTGGAATACAAGTCCTGGCTGGATGACTTGGCCATGGAGCGGCGGAGCCAAGAGGTAAGGACTCATCCCCTTCCATCAAAGCATGATGCAAAGCACGTCACCAGATCCGTTCAGCATGTGGAACCAAGAAAGGTACTACAGGGGAATTGATACTTCTTGTGTAATTCAAACTCATACGGAAGTCGATGGAAACGCTTGCGTGAATTGAATCAGTCCAGAAACACTCAGTCCATTGTAGAAATAGATGATGCATGTGCGATCAAAACCTAGAGGTAGTTTTGGATGCAGGCTTTTGAGCAGGAAAACTATATTCCATTCTCTGAGTCACAGTTTCTCTGGTTACACCCAGCAAAACCAACTCTGCAATGGTTAAAAAGCATAGTCCAAGTCACTGTCTTCTCTGTTAGCCTAGAAAAGCCATGTTTGGAAGCAGTAAGTTGCTACAATGCAGTTGCACAGAGGATCCAGTCATCACCAACCTATTTCGTAAGGCACACATGATGCTAAGTGCACTGCTGGCAAACTCTTGAGAGCAGAAAATGTTTTCATTTATGTGAAGGTAGCAGCAACTGCTCAGAGAAAGCAGACTGCTGTCAGAAAGGCAAGAGCATGAGTGTGTTGTCTTTCAGCACATCCAGACAAGCTTGCTGGAAGTCATTTATCGAAACAGATCCAACCTGGAGACTATATTCAGGATCATCGACAGAGATCATTCAGGTAAGCAGGTCTGCAGGGGGTGTTGATCACTGCATTGTATTCTGTTCTACTTTTGGGCCCCCTTTAGTACGTACAAAGGCATTTTTATTCAGTGGTTTAAGGCTTGAGTCTTCGTCCTCCTTCAAGAACTTCTGAAATGTCACTGTGTGATTCCACTAACTCGATCCATTTTGAAGGGCTCTGTGCAGTGCAGGTAGAGAATTAATTTCTTTGTTCTGAAGTTCAGCAGAACAAAAACTGTAATGAGAGCACTGATAGTACTGCAGAATACTCAGCATCTTGAGTGTTACCTGTTTTCAAGCAGTCATCTCCACCAAATTACTTTGGGCAAGAGAAAATACAAGTCTTTGGCTTCTTTTGTTCTCCCAAATTGCATTATGTCTCTTTATTGCTTCAAGTTGCGTTTTAGTCAGTGTTCTCCATGCTAGGAAATTTAGTTGCAGCATGTGAAATGATGAGTGATTTCTTTCCTTCTTTTAAGGGTATTCAGGTAGCAGAGGGGGGATGAAAGTTCAAGCCTGAGCAGGGGTCCCTCCTTGCAGCAGTGCCTGTGGTGACCTTGCGCTGACGTGGCTGTGGCCTTCCTTTCTTCTCCACAGGTCTCATCTCATTTGAGGAATTCCACCAAACCTGGAAGCTGTTCAGCTCCCACATGAACATTGAACTCACAGATGATGGCATCAATGACTTAGTTCGCAGCATTGATTTCAATAAGGATGGAAACATTGACTTCAATGAGTTCCTAGAAGCCTTCCGCCTTGTCAAACAGTCACAGTAGTGAGAACCTGGTGTGGGTTGCCACCTCCAATGCCTTGACTGCCCATGAAGCCAGGACTGCCCCCCACCTAACAGCAGAGCGTGCCTGCAAATGTGAAGTGGGGAGAGACAAGGCAGATATCCGGAGCACTTCTTGGTTGAAAACAGTGACTGCTATAGCCAACAGCAGTGATCCATTTTGGGAAGGGAATGGGTAAAATAGATAAGCTGCACTTCAAACCTGGCCATTTTTAAGAAGGAGCTGTTTCAAGTAGAACTTCCTGCTCAAAGGGAAGCTGCAACTTAGCTTATCTTGTCAATACATGTGATGAAATGTTACAGGTCTACTTCCAGTGTAGTAAAATGGAAGTATTTCTTGTAGGTAGTGTTTTAAGCTGGTAGCAACTGCTGAAGCACAACTTCCCATTTAATAAACATTTTTTTCTATATTGGTGGTTCTGGGCTATTTTGTTTCTTTATCAATTCTTTGTTTTTTGTGGTTAGCGAACAAAATTATTCTGTCTCTATCATAAGAGACTCCTACTGCAGAGGATAATGTATTTTTGTTTCAGTTATTCTATGACTCTTGTAATAAGGAAAAAAAGGCAACTTGGGTGGGGAAGCTGTCTCTCCCGTGCTTCTAGTAGTCCCCTGCTCTGGAGTACCTAGTCCTAGGTAGGATCTAAGGACTATGACCTTGTATTTTAGCTGGGGATAGAGGCTGCCAAGCAGCTCTCTGGTCTTGGGTTTGATATCTTGTTACCTGCAGTGCCTGCAGGAGAGTGACATGCATTAACCTGGAGCTGGCAGTAGGTTCACTGCTTTGCTGATGCAACACCATGCACATGTCGTTACAAAGTCAGACTGAATTTATTACTCTCCAGCAATCAAAAAAGGGCAGAAGACAACATCTAGAGATTGTGTTGTTATTTAAGGGGCAGCAAAGCTTTGTATAATTCACATCAGTCAAGTGATGAAAACATAACCTTCAGATCTTGCAGTCCAAAGGAAGGACAGAAAAGGAAAACATCAACTTCCAGCAGCTTGCCCCAGTAAGCTACTGGTATTGCAGAAATACCATCTGCAACATACATACTGACATACATACAGCAACATACGGATCTGTAATGATTTAAATTATCTGTTTACATAAGGATGTTAACTTGATTGTTCTGACATAAACATGGAAGTGGGCTAAGCTTTCCCCAGACCAAGTCACAGCTGGAACAATTCCATCAGTACTGCATTTCCAGGACAATGCTGTTGTAAAAAATGGGGGGAAAAAAAAAAACACAACAAAAAAACCAAGATAAAAAAAGGAAACATGTACAACAGTACATAGTTTCATAGGAAAACAGTATCTGAACAGATTCAGTTGTCCTTCTTTTACTGAAGCATATACAGCTTTATAAAATAGAAACCTTCCAAAGGTCAAGTTCAAAAGCTTAGGAGAGGCTTTGCTAATTCTAAAGATAACAGCCAAAATACCATTGCTTTTAGAAAGTATGTATGTGGTTTATTTTTATTTTTTTTTTTAGCCTTGCAAGGTAAACCATGAACTGGAGTACCACATTCTGTGTCAGCTCAGCAGCGTCCACTGTGTCAACCAAAGTCGACTCCTCTGGGAATGCTCTCGTTCAGTTCCTGTTCTATAAGTTTGATGTCCTCCAAGTCGTCCTTTATGATGCTAATTAGGTGACTCAGGCCTTCTTGCTGCTGCTTCAGATGCTGCAGACAGATAGTTTAAAAACCAGCATGAGCATAGTCCAACTTAACAGATTTGAAGTAATATTTCTCAAAGGTACCGTGGCCTTGGCTGGTTGAAAAGCGTGGTATAATTTCTTAGACAGATCTCCCAAGTTCCTGTATAGCTGGCTTAAGTTATGAAGTTCAAAGAGCATCCCCAGATTCTCCCCAGTAATACCTACTTGCTTGATTTCCCTTAAGAGGTCTGCATCCACATAATAGCGCTCTTCAGCCCGCACAGCTCCAAAGTGGTTTTGCATCCTGATTTGGGACATGAGCTCATTCAGTCTGCCCTGGGAAGAGAGACAGGCTTAAAACAAACCCAACTCATTCACAGATGTCAGAGCTTTAGCATGTACCACTACTTGAGGCACCCGGGCTGGAAGCACTGCTGCTCATTCCATTTTAAACTTTTTTTTTTGGGAGGGGGGAGGGAGAGGAAAAGACATGCAAAAGGCAAGCCACTCCAATACTTCTCGGAACTCAAAAATACTTAAATACCTATCAGCGGTGCGGCAAAGAGCATGACACTACAATGCAGCAATACTGCTGGACTTCTCTTCTGAAAGCTTTCCACAACGACTCTACATGCATGGTTTGGAAAACTTACATTCTTCTGTGAGGAAAAACCAAAGTTGTTAGCAAAGTGCTATTAACTACTCACCTTGAACTGTGTAGGTGCATTAAGTTCACACTGAATTGTATCTAACTGTACACGAAGCTGCTCTTCATCTGCTTGGATGGCATAACCGCTTTTCCTTTGGATCTCCTGCTTTATTAACACCTACAAAAGAAGTCTTCCAGGTTCATTAGAGAAGACTTTACCCATCTTTCCCCACTAACCTAACCACATCTTTTTGTCCTTCCACCAGCTTGTCTCTCATCAGATTTACTCTCTTTAGGCTGTTCCTCTGTGGCCTTGGGGCAGTCCCACAGCTTCCAAGGACCGAGAGTGTACTTCCCACAGCAGTATGACATGCTGTGCATTGGAGGCCTTCCTGGGACCTCTGCTGTTACTTAAATCAACACCATTCGGATGAAGTCAGAACTTCGTTCTAAACGTTGTCCATGCGCAAAATTGCACAGGTCATCCTGCCCCCTCTCAGTTTGCCTTCTGGCACTACGCTGTATGTCAGAGTGAGTTTCTTAGACTATCCACGTTACCTGTAACGTTCTGTGAGACAGTGCCATCAGTTTCCTTTTGTACTGGGCAATTTTTGCCATAGTTGTCGTTTGGTTTTTCTGCAGCTCACTGATATCTTCTGATATTATCTGCAGAGGAGGTGTAGTCAGTTAGAAATCGTAAGAGTTTCTGATAACAGAACACAGTAGTCCTGATTTGAAATGGGGAGTTTCAAAACAGTACTCAGTACAGCAACTCATCTTCCTTGACAAAGACGCTTTCAGAAAGCTTTTTGCTAGACCTTTACGGCTCTGATTTCTATTTATTTTCATATGCAACTGGGATTTTCAGAAGGTATCAGAAAAATGGGCGCCCAGATTAAGAGTCCGTGCCAGTGCAACTTAATTCAGCTGGTTTCAATTAGCCTGTAACAACACAGGAAGCTTGAACCGGAAAAAAACCCAAGCCAAACTGCACTGCTCAGTTTTTGGCCAAAAGATATAATTAAGAAATATTTGAAGAAATAGAGTCACAGTCCCATGCACATAGTTCCAGTTTTCAAAATACAGAAGGCGTGGGGGGAGGCTCTTTAATAGCCCATGTTTCATCAACAGCATGCAGTCATGATAAAGATGAGAAACTTTACATCTAATCGAGTTTGATGCTGTTTGGTCATCTGATCTTGGACCTTCAATCTTCTCAACAGTTCCTTAAAACCCACCAATGGCACAGGAATAAGTCTGTAAGAATACAAATATCTCTTACAACACATTTTCATATTAAATACGTGATGTGAATTAATAATCATGAATATAATCTACTGTGAAGTTACAGATAATCTTGGTTTATTACAAAAAAAGACGTATCTTGTTTTGCTAGGTTCTACAGTCCTCACTGTTCCTAACAACCCGTTCCTTTTTCATAAAAAAATCAGCCTAAGTTATCTGTAAACACTGGAGGGTACAAGGGTACATCACTTTCAGCTGCAGGAATAAAGAGAAAAAACTATAATGGTTGCAAACACTAAGTCACAATAACCAGTTCATATAATGGCGGACACAACAACTGGAAGTAATCCAAGTAAGGCTCCTGATCCTGGCAACCCGTAAGTGCCTAAGCGGGTAAAGGGATTAGACTGGCACTTCTAGTACTCCTCACTACTTCAAAAGAGATCAGCACTTGACAAAGTTATTCTCTAATTAGTTTCTTACAAGTTACCTGGAGGGTACTACACAATACTGTATATTTTTCATCTTTCCATAATACTGATACAGACTATTAGACTTACTTGTCAGGGTCAGGATTGTCAACTTTGGCTTGTTCCCATATAATAGGATCAACACCTTAAAAAAAAAACAGACAAGTTTTTTTAGTGTGGATAGATCTGAACAGATATCTTACAGCTGTTACAAACCCTCTGAACTATGCTAACCTGAATGACAGCTATACAAATTAAGGTTCATTAAGTAAGTCTTGGTCATGGACCGTGGCACTAAGTTCAGTCCAAAAGGCTGTCAATCACTTCTACTGGTTTGAAAGCATTGGAAAGGAACAACCCACAGGTAATCAAATGGGACAATCCATATGTCAAGGTGAAAAGTTCCTATTGATCCCAGTGTATGCTACACCTGGGTCATCTTTCCTCTTCAGGTGGGTTACTGCATAAAACAAAATACCAAAAAAATCAGTAATTAAGTGACCAAAGTACCAAACCAGTGGGAAAAGTAATCCCAGAAAGAATTATCATGGTTCCTAACAGGATTTATTTAAGGATTTTACCTGTTGACAGAAGAGTAGTTTGTTTTGCCATTAACTTCTTCACTGGGTAATTACATAAAGAAAAAGCAGTTTAACTGTGCATGTGCATTAGCATCATGATGCAAGTTATTACTCTCCAAACCTCAGTGCAAATCAGATTCATGTATGAAATGCACATATGTAGGCATGCTAGTTAAAAACAAACAGAACAGAGATAGGGAAGCAACTGACTTCCTGATCAGAAAGACACGCTAAAAAGAAAAACAGAAACGGTGGTGATATAACAATTTCAGGTCAGCTTCAAGAGGAGACCAGAACAGTCAGCTACTATAACATTCTTCATTGCACCACACTCTAGGTCATTCCTTGTAAGAGCTCTTGCCTTTATACCAAAACTCTTGGGGTGTGCTTGCCTCTCCTGAGCTCAGCACTAACACCTCTCCTTGCCCACCTTACTGCTTGTAAGCCTACAACCTCAGCTTCCCTCTCAGTCATGGACTAACAAGATGTGCCCAGCCATCATTACACAGGCCCCATGATACACCTCCAACATTAAACAGCTAATTTGGCTGTGCACAGAGCAGTTACTCCCCAGCACTGCAGCAGCTGGAAAACAGTGCAGCTTGTCTCCGTCCTGCAGGAGTAGGCCAAGTTCTTTTTGCCATCCAGACGATATAACCTTTGCTGTGCTTTTAAACACTATGGTCTTACTGAACATGCTCCATACTGGCTGCTGGAAAGCATAGGCTGCTTCCCCTGACCCCTGCAGGGAATTCCCTTCAAATATGACATGGGATACTATAAAGACACAGCAGTAACCACAATTATGCTATGAAATTGCATAAACGGCACTTGCCTACTCTAAAACAAAGCTGTCTATTTATTACCTTTGGCCACGTATATAGGCTAAGCGACCCCACTGAAAACTAGGCAGTGAATATAGGACATGGTTATTCTGATATTGAACTTTTTTTTTTTTTATAGCTGCACAAATTGAAGTGGTTTATGATTGCTATATCATATGGTATAGTGGTGTGTGGCATATTACTGATAAATCATAACTGTATTGGCAAACTACACTGCATGGGAAAACCTGCTGTCATTAAACCCATTATAATAGTATGTCAGAGTGCCTTGGAAACTCCTGTAGTTTTAAAAGGTGTTTTCCAATTGCCTAACACTATAATTTTTCCCAGAGACCCAAAAAAGCTGCAGGAGAGGTCCAGCTGTGCCCTGTGCAGCCCCAGACCACATACCAGCAGGAGGATTCTGCAGGAGCTGTTTGACTTGTGCTGGGGAAAGCTCTGTTCTGGCCATGCAGAAGCTGACCCCCAGCTGCTGCAGGGACGACTTGATGTTGGGTTGTTCAAAGTGTGCGTAGAGGGTCGTTGCGGGTACTCTCCTCGAGGTGCCATTGGGCGAGCGTTCAACAATATAAATTATCACTTCTGTCCTGAGCCAGACAACATGTATACGGTCAGAAAGAGGTCAGCAGTATACAGAAACTAACACAACAAAGAACAACCCTAAATCAAAGTTACCAGTTCTCCCAGCCGACAGTTAACTTCTGTGAGGTAGCTGACATAAAAAGTACCAGTAAACACAGGGTTTAACACAGCAAGGCAGAAAGAGAAAACCTGACAATACTCTACGGAATTACATTCTTCCCCCAGCTCCCTTTTTCACAACCATGTTACACGGCTGTACTACTACTACATTATGAATAACCTAAAATATTTGGTCTTTGAAACAGAATGAGCAGTGGGAAAGCAGCAGAAATGTCTGTGTGCTGAATGAAGTACTTCAGGCAGAGTAGCCTGAGGCCCTCAAACAATTCCAAGCAGACAAGCTCTCTGACATAACACATGTAGAATGAGACCACTCTGCTAGCCTTGGAACAGCTTTCCCACCAAAACAAACATCTGCGATGTGGAACACTGCAAAGTCACTATTACAATACACCCCAATGCCCCTCCCTCTTATGCATGACCAAGTGAAAAATACTTCACAGCTCCTAAAATACAAAGTATTTATCTCATCCTCATGGTTAGCATCCTTATCTCCAACTTTTGCTGTTGAGCAGGGTCTGGAGAAGTCTGTTTCCTGACCTTAGCTGAGGTCCTCAGCTTTGAACTCCAGCAAAAGCAAGTAACATACACAGGAAAGACACTAGTCTTAAAAGCTTAAGAAAAAAGAAACACCAAGGAATGAGACACACAAAACTGAACTCAGGATAAACAGACCTAAAATCAAGAAGAAAGAGCCAAAAGAGACTAAGCACTTCCCTTTACAACATGTAATACTGGACAGAAAGGCAAAACTGCATCAAGGTCACGTACTGGTCATCCGGCATAGTTTTAACACCTTCTACGTTGACAGTGAGTGTCTGGTTTCCCCCCAGAATTTTGTGCAGTGATTCTACGAGCTGCTGCTGCTGGCTTCGAATATCTACTTCTTTTCTGTTAAAGACCAAGACCACAAGGCCATCTTCATCTTTGTTGTTGGGCATTAAACTGTAACCCACAGCCTGCAAACGAACAAACAAAAACTGGGGATGTATTACTTAGCAAAAACATATCAATGTGGCATGAAGGGGAGGGGCTAAAGCCCTCAATTTGTAGAGCAACTGGTTGAAAATTTAAGTTACTACATATTCAGCAATGCAGAAACATGAAGTCTATTCACCTTAAATGTTCTCTCACAAGGCCACCAGCTTTTGAAACAGTCCAAATACTTCCAAAAATTATCCACTTCCATTTAAAAAAAAAAAAAAAAAGAAAAAAAAAAAAAAAAAAAAAGCAGCTATGGACTGGGAGTGGCCAACTCAACAGGGTATTTATGTTACTTCAGAGCTGATACCAACCAGGAACATGGTACAAATCTACACGCTTTCCAAGTTGCAAAAGGAACCAGAGGACCAGGCTTCAATACTGAACAATCACTAGAGTTTCAGAATAGTTTACAGTATTACCTTTCCAGATGCTTGAACGAAAACCAGTTACTGACATAACCAAACTGAAAGATAAGCTAACAATAAATCTTCATGGATTTCTCAGCATTTTCCTCCTGTAGATCCAAGACAGTTTGCTTGGCAGTACAAGTCAAAACATGGACACATTATATTTCTACTAGATAAGACATGCATCAAGAATTTGGGACAGTCAATTTTCTTTGTGTAAGCAAGTGTCAAGTTTTGTTTGTACAACTGCTTATAAAGTTTAATGTTATCTTTACCCTTGCTGCGATAAAGCTGTGGTAAGGTTAAATGTTTAATTCAACATCATAATCTAATACAGGAACACTTTCTGCCATCCATTCTAAGTAACATCATGCTTTCCCTGTTTCAAAAATCCCCTGTCAACTCCAGTGTAAACTCCGTGTGACTTGTGTAAGAAAGATCTAAACCGTTAAATCATTATAAGCAGAGTGGCTATTTCCATCTCATCTTGCCCATGACCTGTCATTGTCTCATTGTCACTGGTGACATGTTGGGCAGTGAGTGCTTTCTAAGGCCCTGACACTGTGTCTGAATGGGTGACTTGCACCTTTTCCCCCCATGTGCAAGTTCAGCTGAAGAGAGAAATGAGTTGCGGGTGTGCCCAAGAGCCTGGGCTTTGTCAGTCCAGGGTAACTCAAGTCAGCCTTCTTCAGCTGGGCCATCCGGTGGTGGAGCACAACAATGACAGCTAAGCAAGAACTTGGGTTGAAGCACATGCCTTTCACTTTCCTGGCTGTGAAAGAGGCCCACGCCCTGGGGAACGACTTGCCAGTATATGGAAGATTAAATCTCATTATGTGCAAAGTAGTACTAAGACCACACATACATTTGGTTTTAAATAAACATATCTTTCACAATTTCTTTATGCAATTAAGTATTTTCAAACTGTAACAGATTATTTACTTTGTTGTGGGCCTTTAAATGAAGGCCTGTATCACATGCCTTAGAAGCACACTTTTCTTGGTGAAGACCTGCATGCTTCTCATTTGTTCTAGAGGTGGAATTGGGTACAAGTGCATTCCTTGAACACCTGTGAAACCCTTTGGGCAATGCTTCATTCTCATTAGATGTCTGATGCTTACAGAGGCAATAAACCAAACTAGCTTATGACACTCTGCTCCACTACCCATGCTACCAACTTTTCCAACATTTTCCTTAGGTATCCACCACTGCTGGCATTCATGGAACTTTTCAGTACTCATAATGGTATTAATAACACTCCAGTCACAGGGACGAAAGTAAGATTAGTATGTGGCACTGTCTAACCTGAATGGAAAACTTCTCTTTCTAGTAAATGAAACTCAAAGGTAACAAATTTTGCATCACACAACTAATACTTTGCAAGTTTTCAAAGGCCAGAAAGCTATAAAGCCATTCCAGGCCACAGCTTAGAGGAAAGCAAGCTTTCAGGAGCATTATCAACCAAATATTCAAGGCAACACCTAAAAAGATAATGGAACAGAAGCCAAATATTTGTTACGCAGGCACTCAGTTGCTACAAAGATTTTATAAAGTTGTCAAGATGTGCATAATTGAAACTAGCTTTAATTAAGTATTAACCTACATTCAGGTTAGAAAATTTGTGCTCCAAAGAACTGGCTTGGGAAAGGAGGGTATCACCATCCCTGACCCAATCCATTTACAAGCTCGAAGCTTAGCAAGAAAGCCATCTTTTGTTGAGATGAGAAGCAGGACCTGGAATAGCTGACAATATCACATAGGGCACGGAGTGAGCTTTAGCGCTGGTGGCAAGTATAAAGGCAGAAGAAATCTGAAGGCTGGTGTACTTAAAATGGTACGTACAGGCCAGATTCATAGAGGGTTTTTCTAATGGAAACAAAGCAAAGAAAGACCCTGAAGTTCTTATTCCAGATGTTTACAGTTTCTTTTGCATGTGAAGGTTATTTTAAACAGTTTCTGTAATACTGTAACCTAAACAAATACCTACTGAAATGAATTCCCAGAGATCTGCTGCAACTACACACACACTAATCTGAATGCTATCACATGAAAATGTCACTTTCACAATCCACATATACACCTGTTATCTTGAACCGTGACAACACCCAGATTCCCAGCATCTATACATCTTCAAACCTTTTCATTAGCACACATCAGAACTGTGTACATCACCTGCAAAAATACTCTTTCAGAATACTCTTAACAGAAATTATATCTGATGTAATGTTCACAAGACCCTCCGCCACCCAGCCAGTAGTGCAATTGTTTCAGAACTGCTCGTGGGCAGGTGAACAATTCATACCTTAAACCTGCAGAAGGGGTTTTCCTGTGTGAACTCCACTGGAGCGATGTTATTGTTGAAGTACCCTTTGCCTGTACCCCAGAAGGCCTGCAGCTGGTTCCATTTTGCTAAAATAGCATCTCTCTCATCTCCTAAGAGTGTTGGAGCTGAGAGGGCACTTGCTGTGTTGATGAGCTGGTTCGACTGGGCAGGGGGCTGAGCAGGCTGGCTGAACAACCCGCCTCCTAATGCTGTGTAGGATGAAGGAAAACAAATTAACTCCTTTACCAACCATGACAGACTCATTTGTTAATGCATACCACCTGGGTATCATTCCTATCACTTCTTCCTATATTTTGAAAAGCAAAATAAATGCACAGAATAAATAATCAAAATTGGATGTTTTTTAAAAGTGTCTTTTTATGCTCAGTCTTCATCAGCAACAGAAGTTCCTGAACCCTGAGTTAGAAGATTATAGTTTTTCTTTAAATAAGACATTTATACCAACACATGACATCATGTGGCACCTTCAATACCTCAATCTGAAGGACAGATTTGTTGTTATAAATTCAGTGCACTCAGCCTGCAGCTGGTCATGATCCAAGTTACATTTAAACTAAACTCAACCCTATTTCCTCACCTTTCTAGTAATGCTATGATTGCAAACATCAATTCTGTAACTACCTCTAACCATCACCAACCCAAAGGGGAATTTGCTGTTGGAAACTGAAGGGTGAAACTCAGACACTTGTTTGAGCTCTTGTTTAAGAAAAAAAAAAAAAAGTAAGGGCTGCAATCATAGGCATTTCAAAAGCCAAGTTTCTGAGAAGCATCTATCAATCAAAAGGTAAGTGTAACAGCCTCCTTTTATAACACACTTCCATCCAACTAGTTGCATGCCTGCTGCAGCCTTATGCTTTTATTGCCAGGGAAGGGGTAAATCAAGAGAAAGCTGTACTTACTGGTCTGTTGCTGCTGGGTGCCAAAGCCTCCAAAGCCCAGTCCAGTTCCCAACCCACTGCCTAAGCCAGTTCCAGTGCCCGTGCCAAAACTAGTACCAAATCCAAAGCCTTTGTTCGGGGTAGCACCAAAGAGTCCTGGGAAAATAAGCAAATAATTATTGAGAAGAAGATACCTGCTCAATCCAAAACATTATTGTTAAGGGCTGATGCCCCACAGTTCGTTCTAAAGCAAATCCTTTTGGACTTGTACTATCTTACCACTGGTGCCTGTATTGGTAGGAGCAGAAAAACTAAATGTTGATCCTGCAGTGGTGGCAGTTGTCCCAAATCCTCCAAAAGCACCTAACAAACAAAGATCACAAGTAAGGCAGATGGAACATTGTGAGCAACAGCTGTGCATAGCACAACAAAAAACTGCAGGCACCAAGGAGTGTTATGAGGAGAGATGCTGACAGACAATGTGTTATGTTACAAGCATGTAGTTCACATAGATCATGGGTACTGAGTTTATAGGGGAGACGACATGAACCAGATAGCCAACATACCAATGGTGTGCCACGGAAGCAAGTAAGAAAGCAGCAGTGAGCTACCATCCTGTTCCTTTACCAGCAGGATGTGCTTTCCTTAATGACAGACACAACTTGTAATAGTATTACTTAGATTTCTTCCGAGGAATACTTCAAATGCTCAGTGGGGTTGCTAAATGTTTAATAAACAATCTGACCTGTGTGAGCTTTTTAAACATTCCTAAACTCTTCAGAGAAAAAACCAGAAACACATCAGGCAAAGACTGAGGCTAGGGTGCATGCAATCGCTGTGCGCATACAGGAATACTGTCACAGCAACGATTTCTTTCTATGCACAGGTAAAATTCTACAAGGTCTTTCTTTTTAAGCTTAGTTTCCCTATTATCCTCCCTGTTAAATCTCATTTTGCAGTTCAACCTCTATCAGAGGAAGACAGACACAAACCCAGTCAGATTTCCACAGATTTTCAGGAAAACCAGTCAATAGCTCGCAGGAGCAGTGAGGGTCTGAGCTCCACTGTGCCAGAGAAAGCCCCAAGAAAGCACCTTCTTCCCATCTGCCCTCTCAGAAGATACAGGGTGGATCTGCCCCAGTACAGGGTATCTGTGCCAGGAGAGGCGGATGGCCTCCCAGCATGTGAGGCTGCATGGGTGCTGGGTGCCACCACACTACCTCTTTGCTACGGTGGTGCCAATGCACTGTACAGCCTGTGGACTTCTGACTAGCCCCAGGACACCAAGTTCTCTCCATTTCTAGCTGGTTTTACATATATTCAAACGAAGGAAAACAGTCTGTGACACAGGATCTGTCAAAAAGATGCTGCCACTGCTTACTCACATGTCAACAACAAAAAAAGTCTCTTAGACCTACAACACTTGCCACCCTCTTGTACACATCAAAGGAAAAAAAAAAAACTTAGACCAAAGCCAACATGCAATCCCATTTCATCTTCGTTCAGGAAACATCTTAATGAGAATGGAGAGAAGAAGTTGTTCCCTGGGATGTTCCAGCTACCAATGAGCGAGAAGCCCTGGCAGCAGTGCCATCAGATAACACAACTTTTTAGGCAGTTTTGTACTCACAGCAAATTTAGTCATCCTTTCTGGAAAAGGGATCTAGGAGTGCAAACTGCTACACACAATTAAGTATCCAAGTTCCCTCCTGGAGCAGTTCAAACTCAGCTGAAGAAATACAGCCCAATAGCGTTCATATCAAATAAAAACAAAACCCTCACATGCACAAAACAGGTAAGACTACACTAAGGCAGGGAGCAATGACACTCTGGAATTAACAGAATTCCTCAACTAGCAGCAGCAACGAGACCCCATGGGCTAATTCTACATGAGTAAAAACATTAGAAATCCATACAGTTGGGCATTTGTATATGACATGGAAAAAGATTTAACTTGAAATGGTATCACTTGATCCTTAGAACTGGTGGCTCTACATGGGTTATGAACTGGCTTACAGTCAGCACCCAGCACATAAACCATGCACAGGATCTTTTAACAAGAGCCTGGGGTGGGTGCCATTTCAGAATAGCCTTTAGGAAACAGAGGTCACAGCAAGGGCTGTTCATTTTGTGCCAATCGTATACAATTTGTTTCTCCACAGAAAGTATGTGGTGCATTCATGACAGCCAACGGAGGGCCAATGAGGAGACACAGGGGGAAGATGGAAAACATGACTGCAGTAGTCCAAGAATCTCGTGTCAGGAAATGTGGAGTTAGGGACCAGCTCTGCAATGGCTCATGATTGCCTGGGTCTGAACAGAGAACTGATGCTGTTTTGCTAGGTAATTGATGCTCATTTTTAGGCTGGGTCTGACTGATAGGTTACCACAATTCATTTCCATTTCAGAGACTAAGTATTTGGTACATGAATATTTTTCCTCAGCAGCTGTTTCTTCAGAATTTAATAGGCAAAATTTCTACAAGCCCATGGCTCTCAAACCCATTCCACTTTCAAAGCTTTTATCTCCAGCCTTCACTGGATATGAAGAGTAGCACTAAACATGGATTCTGAGTTTAGAATGTAATTCTTGGACCCCTGCTATTAACATTTATAACAGAACAAGCACTTATGAATTATCTACCTGCACTTGCCAGACTGTTACCAAAATTGAATGGTGGAGTTGAGGTAGTGGAAACACCGAAATTCCCAATATTAAAATTCACTGCAGGATTAGCAGTTAAGCCAAAACCACCAAAATTAAACCCACTGGCAGTGGAGTTTGTAGTTTCAAGCCCACCAAATCCTGACAAGTGGGAAGCAGAAAAAGAGCAAGGTAACATTAGTTCTAAACAAAAGGTAGGTTCAGGAAAGAAAAACTCAAATATTTTTCCATCACCATAGACAAGACAGGCATAGTTAAAAACAAGAGTAAGCTATTAACTGGCATTAAACATTTACTGAACACAAGAAGTTAAGTGTTCTGTTTGACTCACTCTCCCTACTTCACTGCTAGAAGCGTGTCATTTTTCAACTATACTGTATATAAAGCGGGCAACACTTTTGCCATCTTATTACAAAGCTACACATGAAAATATCCATGCAATTCAACATTCCTGTTAAGAGCAATATTTAACCACCTAAGATTGCTTGACACAGCTGCACCTGCACTAGTGGAACCAACAGTGACATAATTACTTCATAAGCTATCAGGAAGACAAGAATGAACTATTTTCATGCTAATACCATACCTACACATGAGCAGCGATGGCAGAATAACCACAAACTACAACTCCAGCAGCCAAGGCATCATGTGTGCCTCAAATACCCCTGAGCAGAGTTATTCAAGTTGTATTTGGAAAATCTGTCCGCTCCAGTACTTAATGATGACTTACCTGATGCATCCAGGTGTTTTCAGCTCTAAGGAAAAATGCTAACAGAGCAGCTCCCCAATTCTCTCCCAGGAGGAGCTGGAACAGCTTCACACTAAACAGACAATGGCAAGTGTGATCCCAGAACTCCTTCTAATATCGGTCTGTGAGCACCATAAACCCTGTAGCAGTGTACAAGCAGCGCAAGATTATCTTTTACTTGAAGATGGGGCCAAAAAGTCCGTGTCTAAATCAGCCAAGAGTGAAAGACCACACAGTACAGACCAGGCTAACTGCAATGAAGATGAGCCCTATCCAAGGACTTATTCAGAGTGTCTACTCTGAGTAAGAGCTAACAAAGATTTCACTAAGTTAGAGTAAGGAAGGTTCTGGCTTACATTTCACCAAGACTGACAGTCAATTGACAGCAGCAAAACAAAGGAAAAAAGGCTTTTTCTGTCTTGCAAAATAAACACTTTTACATTGCTGAAAAATTAATTTTCAAGAGCATCCCAATCAAACAGGAACACTACTGCAACCAAAAGTGATGATCCAGGGACCTGGCAGCATTAACCAGGCACCACCGAGCATCAATCACCATGGCACAAGCGCCCTAAGAGCAACTTACACTTTTTTGGGTAGGACGAAGTTCCCGGACGTCCCCCAACACGGCCCACTGTTCACGTGGGAAGGAGATAAAAACCGAACGGAACTCGACCAGCACGGCGGGGACCGTGTTTGACTGAAGGCGGGCGGGATAAAACAGCGGGGGAGAAAACCGGGGAGAAAAGCGCATCTCACCGGCTCTGCCACGAAGAGACGAGCAGGAACGGCTACACCCGGTCCCGCCGAAACTACGCTGAAAGCAGCTCCCCGCGGCCGTGCCCGCCGCGCTCCGGACAAACCAGGGACCGGGGTCTCCGCCACCGCTGAGGGGCTGCGGATTGCCCCGGGGGCGAGATGACCGGCCGCCCCGGCGCACCGGCACAGCTGTGGGGCTGCGAATCGGTATCACAGGGGTGCCCGGGCGCCCCGGCACTGATGAGGAGCTGCGGGTGGATATGAAGGGGGTATTCGGCCGCCCCGCCATCGCTGAGGGGTTGCGGGTGGGAATGAAGGGGGTATTCGGCCGCCCCGCCATCGCTGAGGGGTTGCGGGTGGATATGAAGGGGGTATTCGGCCGCCCCGCCATCGCTGAGGGGTTGCGGGCAGGTATGAAGGGGGTATTCGGCCGCCCTGCCATAGCTGAGGGGTTGCGGGTGGATATGAAGGGGGTATTCGGCCGCCCCGCCATAGCTGAGGTGTTGCGGGCGGGTATGAAGGGGGTATTCGGCCGCCCCGCCATCGCTGAGGGGTTGCGGGTGGATATGAAGGGGGTATTCGGCCGCCCCGCCATCGCTGAGGGGTTGCGGGTGGGTATGAAGGGGGTATTCGGCCGCCCCGCCATAGCTGAGGGGTTGCGGGTGGATATGAAGGGGGTATTCGGCCGCCCCGCCATAGCTGAGGGGTTGCGGGTGGGTATGAAGGGGGTATTCGGCCGCCCCGCCATAGCTGAGGGGTTGCGGGCGGGTATGAAGGGGGTATTCGGCCGCCCCGCCATACCTGAGGGGTTGGGGGCGGGTACGAAGGGGGTATTCGGCCGCCCCGCCATCGCTGAGGCGCTGCGGACTGCTCCGAGGAGAACACCGAACGCCCGACCACCGCTGAGGGGGCTGCGGTTCTCATGGGTGGGGGGGTGTGTGCACGCGCGGCCCGCGAGCGCAGAGGGGCGGCGGTTCTCACTGGTGGGGGGTCACGCGCCCCCAGGACCGTTGGGGCTCGGCTACCGCGCCGAGGGGAGACAGCACCCGCCTTCGCCGCCGCCCCCCGCTCCCTCCCCAGGCCTGGCCCCTCCTTGCTCACCGGTGGGGTTGGCAGCCCCAGCGCCCGGCGTCGCCCCGAAGTTGAAAGCCATGAGGTGCTGGTTGGCAGAGCCGGCGGGTGCAACCATGAAGTAAATCCTTCCGCCGCCTTCCGGCCGCTGCTGCCAGGCGCTTCCGGGTTGTACCACTGCGAGCGGTGGCGTCGGGGGTGTGTGCGGGTGACGGGAAGGGCAGGCAGGTACTATGGCGTGCTGCACGGAGCAGCCTCGCCGCTCCTGTCGCTCAAGGCGTGATGGACACTCACCAGTTCCCGGCAGGGATTGTTGACTCGGGCGCGGCTGCGCGCTCCACGAGATTTCCCCCCATGACAAGTTCTTTCCATCAAGTTGGGGCTGTTCAGCCTGAAAAAGGCTCCGGGGTCACCTTAGAGCAGGTTCCAGTGCCTAAAGGGGCTGACAAGAAAGATGGAAAGGAGCCTTTGACAAGGGCCTGCAGGGACAGGACACGGGGGAATGGCTTTAATCTGTCAGATGGGAATTTAGATTAGACATTAGGAAGTTCTTCCCTGTGAGGGTGCTGAGGCGCTGGCACAAGGTGCCCAGAGAAGCTGTGGCTGCCCCATCCCTGGCAGTGTTCAAGGCCAGGTTGGACAGGGCTTGGAGCAACCTGCTCTAGTGGAAGGTTTCCCTGCCCACGGCAGGGGGTTGGAACTGGATGAGCTTTAAGGTCCCTTCGAATCCAAACCGTTCTATGATTCCATGAAAAGCATGAAAGAGGTAGTTGTAATTCCTGACAACACATCTGGCGTGCAGAACATGCAAGAGCAGCATGTGGGTAAAAGCAGAGAGTTCCCCAGGAGTTTCACAGCGTTGTTTTACCACTCAGACAGCAACACTTTGGGGGTGTGTGGAGAAGTGACAGTTTTAGCCTGCTGAATCTCCAGCACAACTCCCTTGACAAGATCACTGCAGGAAGTTGTGAGAACCTCTGTTCCCCAGAGCAAGAGGCAGGCAAGTGTCCGACTGGAGTCCTGTTCCTTGGCTGAGGTGCAAGATACCAGCTCTGGCCTCTGCCATGGCAAACACTCTGAAGAGGCAAAGCTGCAACTGCAGTACTGCACGGAGCCCACACTGTGCCTGGTGCTTTTAGCTAATACAAATGATAAATAATTACGGTTACTCAAACTCCCTGGTTAGAACTGGCTCCAGATGAATGAAACTGTTGAACACATCACCATCTTAGGAAAAAAACACAAAACCAAGGCAATGCAAAACCCAATGCCTCTATTTAGAAGACAATAATACATTTTTAAAATACGTTTCACTCTCTAGGTCTAATGGAAATACTCCTCCACAAGAATATTCTTTTAATCAGGGGAAAAATACCTTTGTGATTTTTACAACAAGTTTCTGCTTGACAAGTAAAATAAGTGTTATGAGTTCTCAAAGCCCTACGCCTACCTTAACATTGAGATCTGCTTTTACCCTCAATAGTCAATTTAACTTCCAAGTCTGCATTCACATTAAACCAGCTGACAACCTTGACACCAATACCAGTGGAACAAGAACACAATTTTTGAACCTTCCACCACAAGAACAATGTTGTGCTGTGGTGTGGTTTGAAAAAAACCCAGATCTTAAGGAGAAATGCATTGTAACATGCAGTGGGGTCCTGTTCCGAGTTACAATAGTGAAGAGGTCTACACAGCATCACATCTCAAATCATCAGCCTCCTTTTACCTGGGAAATAGAGATGGTGAACAAGGTTTCACTCAGTGTTTTGGATCAGCTGTACAAATACATTTGTGAAAGGACTGATGATATGAATAACACACAGTCAGTGCATACTGGTAGTAAGTAGCGCACAACACTTGACAGAAAAGACAAGCCTAGGCCTGCAGCCCAACTGTCCGTTGTTCCAGGGCACACAGGAGCCTGGTGTGTTCCGAGAAAGTCCGCTGGCAGCCTACATTCCCAAGGCCATTTGCAAATGTCCCTCATCTTGTTTCTGTATTGATTCAGGCCATTTTATTTTCAATGATACAGTGGTTATGATCATCTATGGCTGTCAGTGCAGGTACAAAGAGAGTGTGGGGTTGGAAAAAGCAGGATCTCAAGCAGTTTTAAAATGTAGTTGTAACTTAGCTGGTAAGAAAAGTCACTTCCCTTCAAGACAGTGCAGCTTCTCTTCCATCTCTATACCACAAAAAGTTACACTTGACACAGTTGTTTCTCTGCAGTAGAGAATGCTGGGTAGTGGTAGTTGGTATTAGGTCAGCTCTAATAGTTTATTCTCCAAGCTCGTGTGTTAAAGGAAACCTACTAAGATGTCCTGATGAGTGGCGACCTTTCATCTTCAGTACTCTGAAAGGAAAAAAATCACAACACAGCAAGTTAGATGTGGCACATCAGAGGGCTTCCATGACGGGGAAGCTGCATGACTGAGACTCCAAACAAGAACGGAAAAAGCTCCTGGCTCCTACTCCTAAGTACAATTTTCTGTAAGAGAACCAGCAGTGCACTACAGAAGTACCAGAGGGTAAGGGTGGCAGCTTGGGCGGGGACCTCAGGCTCACAGCAGCACCTTACAGATGATAGAAGGCCATAAGCACCCTGCGTGGAGGGGATCACAAGGACAGCATTAACTAGCTGAATTCTTTCTGTTTGCAAGAAAAGCAACAAAGGCAATGTAGAGAAAACATGGAACTTAGATGTCCCGTTGTCATTTTAATCCCTGTACAGTGTTCAGGAACATCCAAGAGAGATGGTGTGAAGCTATACCTGTAGGGTTGGGCAAGAATGCCTGGGACAGGGGCCTCAGGCAATGGGACAGTTTTGACTCTCTAGCTGAGCCAGCCAGTAACAGGCATGCTCAAAAGCTCAATGGCAAAAGTCTCTCTTGTAAAGGAACCTGAAGAACCAAATTTGGTTCATGAGAGAATCAAGAATGAAGCTGAGAGAGCCAAAGATCAGCTTCTCAAAGCCACCACTTGAGGCTAGGAGGCTGGAGACCTTGCTGCCAAAGTGCCACCACTGCTGCCATTACCATCACGCTCCCAAGTCCTGCTGGACTAAGACAAAGCACATGAATAGGGTGGCTGTGTGCTCTAGAGGTAGGTGTGAGGGTGCTTTCTCACACTGTTAAAAAGCAGTATTTAGGAAACACCATACAAGCAAGATCACACTACAATAACAGCAACTACAAGGAGAACACAGCCTACTAGAGTACCCAGTCTATTTTTCTAACCAGAGGATCTGTAGTTTGTCTTGTCTGAACCTGGCTTCCTTGCTTATGAGGGTGAAATTTTGGCATCAGCTTTCAGCATGACTAGCAACCTTAATGCCAGCATGTCACTTTGTGATAGGACTTTTCATAAATAGACCTACAAATCAGTACTGTCTGGAGAAAACTTTCTGCATGCTGCTGTCTGTAAAATTCACCCTTTCTTTGGTCACAGATTTGTGTTATGGTTCTGAAAATTGTTTTGGAGAACATTGTCAGATTGTGTTCTGACAGTGTTCTTAAACACAGCGGACTTCTTGCATCTTAGAGCACCAGGGTCCTCTAGACAGGCTGATTCTTTCACTGCTGTTGGAAAGGGAATTGGGCACAGGACACATGACCTGCCTTACCACATTCCTCATATTAGCTCCATTCCTTTGCTTTGGCGATTTATTCTGAGTCTATTAGAACTTCCGTTCCCTGGAAAGGTCACGTTAAACAAAAACAACCTATAAAAATCTTTGTGTGCACAAAGACACTGAGCAGGTAAAAAGCAAAAGAAAGAAAATCAAATTCAGGCAGATATACAGTAAGCAAGGCCAAATTCAAATGCTACTGACCTCTTCCCTTATTCCTCGGGACCTGCACGCCAGCACAATAAAAACAATCCCAAAAACAATTCCTAGAGCCATGATTACGAAGGGGATTCCAATGACAACACTGGCTTCCAGCAGGATGTGCTTGAGTTTGCTGGCAGATGCTTCATCAATCAGGACACTCTGGAAGAAAGAGATGTGAAGAGGTAAAAAAAAGATTGATTTCTGTTCTTCCTTTGTATGAGGCTGCTTTACCTAGTCTGTATTTCAAAAGAAAGTAGATTTTTAACTCTCAGTTTAGGCATAGAATAATACAGGCCTGGAATACTGGTGTACATCACTGAAATTGCTCCCCTAGAGTCCTCCCCGAATCCAGTTAATTCAGTGATCCAGCTAGAGCACAGCAATATTCAAAACAGATGACGCAAAAAAAGATGTGGTCTTGTGAACTCCCACCTCCTCATCTGAGCATCCCTTTTCCTCATGGGCCTTTGACCCTTTCAAAGACCTTTGAAGTTAAAAAGACTGTCTGAGAGTGTTTTGCAGGGCTGAACTTGATGCTATGGTCAACAAGCAGCAGAGGATGTTAGTTAAGAAACAGCAACAGCTTCCTACCTATCACCGTATAAAAGTGATCGGCACCGTTTTATTTTCTGGTTAGCTCAAAACCAATGTTTTTGCCAGCACGAACGTAGCACAACGCTGCAATGAAACAACAAAAATACTTACCTCATTTATATACATCACTGGGAAAATCAGCGTTCGGATGTTGCCCGTTTCACTGTGTGAGAAAAAGCAACAATAAAAAAATATTGTTTCACAACTTTTCAACCTGGGAGTTCTGAAGACAGATTACACTCGAACAGCAAATGAGGAAACTGCCCCTAAAAAACCTCAGGGCTGCTCCTTTTTGTAGTTGATTTTCGCCTCCCTCCTGGAGTAGAACAATCTCAATCTCCGAGATGGATAGAGAATTCTGTTTTGGGAGCAATGGCATATTTTGGCACTTGGTCAGGAGGAAAAGAGAAGGATCCATAAGAGGCCCATTAATCACCAACTGAATGGCAGATTTGTGCTGGTCAGCAAGAATGCCAAGCTAAGCTGATGTTGAAGGTTATTTATATTTGCAAAACACAGAAACCATTCTCCAAGGAACACGCTCACAGCAGCAATCCCCCATCCCCCCAACATTTGGCACACGGGAAATAACAGCTTATGCATCAGTTGTGTTAATGTAACAGTTCCTAGACACTAGGAAATAAGGTGGTGCTGGTCTGAAGAAACATCACTGACTCTTCTAGGAGCATCAGGCAGGCAAAATACTTCTGTTGTATACAATGTGTAGCAAAGCTGTGCCAATAAACACGAGTTCAGAGGATTAGTAGAAAGAACAGCTACCACACAGCCTTAGTGGCAAGTACATCAGTATGTCAGAAAGACACAAGATGCAGGGAACGCTATTTCTGTACAACTGAGCTGCAATGTGGGGATGTGCCACTCAAAACTGGAACACCCAGAAAACCAGGCAGAATCCACCTGCAACAAAGAAGACATGGGGCATTTTACCCACACGTAACTTGGGATTGTACCCTGTTCCTGTTTGTAGGATTGTACTGACTGCCAAAATTTCAGTACAAAGATTCCTCTTAACCATATCAATGCAGTCACAAGCAACATCCCTCTATTCGATCAAATGAGCCCTCTCTTGCCTGCTGTTGTGAGATATAGCACTTGGTCTGTGTTTTGTGCTTGCTGGGGAAAGTCAGGGGCAGCCCTCATGCCTTTTCACTTGGTTTTCATGTGACCACTGCTGAGAAACGATGGTAACTGCAGCAATTATCTCCTGCAAGCTGTGAAGAGTAGAGTGGCATGTCCTCGCTGCAATGAGTTTGAGTTGCACTCCACGGCGGCAGACACTCTCCTTGAGCAAACAAGCCAGTGTGATATATGACTGGTGTACCACAAGCACCATGTGGAACTTGTCCATAACATCTTGCTTTTCTTGAACACTGCTTTTACTCTGCAGATGGAACTGCAAAATCTACTTGCTCTTTGAGAAGAGAGGATACTGCCACTTACAACTGAGGTTTGACTGGATTTCTCTCTCTACCACTTGCTGTCTCCAACCAATATTCTGTTTGAACACTGCAGAGAAATTACTTTTGATATCAAATCAGATGCGATATATCCACCTAGCAGCAGAGAACACTTACAAAAATTCAGGTAATTTTCTGATGTGAACATTGATCTGCATCCTCTTGGCTGCTTTCAGGACGAGCCCTGTCAACTGGGGAATAAAACAAATCAGAGTATCAAAAACTAATAAAAGTGTATGGCCACAGGGATAAGGAGCATGAAACAACACAGTAAGGGCTGCAATGGGATGCACAGGAATATCTTCCTCATTCAAGCAGCAAAATTTACTCTGGAGAGTGGGTGGGAGGGGGAAGGTGCCATTTTGTGGCAGTTACCAAAAAGCTGGGTAAGTGGGAGCAGGGTCATGGAAGAACCTGGCATCAAACCAGATACCAAGCAGCAGCTGCACGAGTAGTCCAATCATTTTCTCATAGTTCCTTAAGTTCCTCCTGCTTTGCCCTCCTGATTCTCTCCCCTATCCTGCTTGGGAGCAAGTGAGTGAGCAGCTGTGTGGTGCTTAGCTGGGGCTAAACCACAAGTGTAAAAAAACCACAGACCACCACTTCCAAGCTCCTTTTATTTCTGACATTTCATGCTGAAAATGCCAACAGCTTTTTAAACACCCATAAAAGATGTAATCACTACGCTTCTGTATCTCTTCTCTCATGACTCCATGCCATCTAAATTGAGTCCAGCATCCATGGAATATTGATTTCCTCTCTTGGTCCACATACCCAATTTCTTCAGCTTGGGCAAAACACAGTCAAGATAATACTCAGATGTTTGGGATGGCAGGGTGAACCAGAGAAGCAGCCTCACCTGTTTCTAAGAAATATTTTAACCCCTTCATCTCATCATTACCAGTCTGATGGCATCTCTAATTGCACAACACAACGGGAAAAGTATTTTAATTCTTGCTATCCAGCAAAGTTTGCTCTATACAAGCAAATCCAAGTAGACCAGTTCCACATAAACTAGTACACCTTCCTTGAGGTCAATGGAACAATGTTGATAGACACCACCCAAGAAGGTGACCTAAACCCATGTGCTTGGATTCCCTATTTAACCCATTTAAAAAGGCTGCACTTACAGGATTGATGTCCAGAAACGTCTCATGGTACTCTTTTTTCGGGTGCATGCCCTCTATGTCTTCTACAAACTTTTGATCTGCTTGGTAGAAATGTGGAGCTGATAGAAATATTGGAGCTCCTAGAATGTGAAAACATAAAAAGTCACCACCTAAACAAGGCAGAGCAGGATTCAAGGAAGTCTGTGAGAACCATAAAACTCATCACTGTGCCATTTACACTGAAAGGAAAAGTTCATTCTGGAGGTAAAGAATCAACACTCTTGAATCCCTGTCTTCAGAACAAGCCAATTCTTCTCTTGTGCAGAATCAGCATAGCTTCATGTCTGCTGTCTGGTACTTCCTTCTGATTCCTTGATTTAAATCTTTGCTGGAGCAGACAGGATCTGACAAGAACATCCCCTCAGATTGCTGCTGCATTTTACAACCAAACAATCACTTACTGGTGGCAGATCTCACTGAACACAATTGTAACCCTACAGGCCTCACCAAAGTGTCTTCATATATTTCAGGCTTAAAGAAGCATGCTCCCCACTGACATTCTTCCAGTCTGCTTCCACGCCATGGTTAACATACCTTGCTTACAGATGCTGACGTTGAGGACACCAGTGCCAGGACAGTTTCCTGGTGGCACACAGAATCCAGCATTGCCTGGGTTAACTGTCGTGTTAGCAAATACCATAGCAGAGGGCACAAAGCGGTAGGTTGGGATGCCTGCAACAGTTCCCGAGCTGTCGTACACCAGGTACAAAGATCTGCAAGGAAGGAAAGCCAGACCCCAATTTGTTAAGTCTTGAGCACTTGTCTGTGTATCTACTTAAGTCTGCAGTAATCTACAGCCTTCATTTAAGCCCATTCCAAAGATCTTGAGTATTAAATTTATTAGGCTTCTGATCAGCAAATGTGCATTCCATCACTCTGCTGCGGCACAGAATAGATAATCCTGTTCCAGCTGTGCTGCTCCAGGGACACTAATGCTTGCTTCCAGCATCTCAGAGTCTTACTGTAGTCCCCATGTTGCTATTGCCGCTTGTGTGAGACAGCAATTGCATGTATTACCGAGAGGGACAAGGAAAGGAATACAGAACAAGTTGGCAAGTCCTGAATTCAGTGTAACATACATCTGTATTGAGTTAAATAGCGAATTTCAGCTCAGTTTGGGTGTTCACAGACAGGGAAATGGACAAGGGAGGAGACAAGGTGGAACATAAGGAAGGAAATACCAAGATTTTCTGCATCTTGTTGCATTTCAAACAGCATTATGTCAAGTCATGAATGTCTAAAGAGGACAATCCAGGTTCTCTAAAAAAGCAGGGCACAGAGGAAGACTTTGGAGGAAAGAAGCTTTGGGCAAGGTTGATGTAAATTCTTCCGTTCCTCTCATGACCAGGCTTGCAAGGCAATCCTGTCTTTCCAGTCATCTTCCACATTTTCACTTCATGTTGAAATAGCACTTCCTTCACTTGATGCAGATTGGGGTTTCTTTAGCATAAGTCTCTCATCCTTCATACCATGAATGAGTGTGGAACACTGATAGTGTTACGTAAAAATCACAGGAGGAAAAGCACCAGCCTAACATGAAATGCCAAGAGGAATGGATGTAAATGCTCTGCTTTAAAGTCTGAGTAACATTTTCTTCTCCTTACCTGCAGAAATCAGATGAAAAGATATAAATGTTCTCATCTTTGCTAATCAGCGGGTGAAAGGATGTCCCATCTGTCCCGTTGATCATGTTACATGTCTCTGTTGTCCACCAGCTCAATGACCTGAAGGAAACCAAAAAAAGATAGTAAGGGTTAGAATATCTCTGAGCAGTGGCCGTGCTTTAGGAAGTTCATCTTTGGCTTCTTGGTAACACATGCTGCCCACTGAAGAGGTACTGAATACCCAGGCACAAGCTGCCCCAGCCTTGGCTCTGGGTACAGAGCAGTAAGAAAGTGTGGTGCCTGGGAACACTGGCTGTGTAGATGTGGGAATACTGTCCCAACAGGTGGCTGGGATGGGTGTCCTACAGGAGGGAAGGGAGAGAGGGTCACCTGTGCCAAGGGGCAGTCGGGTTCAGAGATGAGTAGTCCCAGCAGTCTGCTTACTACAGGCTGGGATGTCTTCCCTTCAGAGTTATATGACACATACCAAAATACTGGGGGGCTGGCCTGAAGCTGCTGAGAGCTATAAAAGAACCCTTTTTTGGAGAACAATGTTTATCTTCATCCAAAATGTGAAAAGGGACAGATTTTGACAGAGACCACACCGAAAAACTTACTCTTTTCCTTTCCATTCCACAATCCTTGAGAAGTTAAGGTAGTCAATTTCCCCACTTAAGAAAACATATTCTCCATCATCGGTTCCGTTCATCTGCAAACAGATACATGAGTTTTTAATCACTCTGCTCATTTTCTAACACCTAGCTTGTAACTGAAATGAGGTGGCAGGAGTTTAAGCTGTCATCACTTCAAATCCACCTCAGAAGTGATGGACTCCCTGTGAGGTAAGTGCAATTCATTAAAATCCACCTTGATTATCAATGAGGTGGAAGGATCGGGCTAGATTCTTACCCCTCCCAAGTAAAGGAAATAAAAAAAAGGCTAATCTAATGTTACCTTTGAAATTTGCCACCGAAAAAAACCAGCCCTTAGCCAAAAAAAGAAGTCCACAGAAAATAACCTGAGCATTGCAGATGATCTCCAAGAAACAAGTAGTCTCCAAAGCCCATGGATGTGCAACCAGAAACACCGTGGAAGTCAGTAACAGCTCCAGCACAGAAATAACATGTGATTGCAATCAATGACTAAGGAAATAGGTCAGGAAATGTTCTAGTAGTTTGCACAAGTGGCCCTGCAAAGCCCATGTTATTCAGGACAGCACAGGCAATAGCAGAGTGATTTGTCCTTGGGAAGCTTATCCATACCTGATAAAGAGAAGTCAAATAAAATACTCACAGCTGTGCTATAGCCAATGCTTAGATCCAGCCAAACTGAAGAGGGAACATCCTTTTGCTGTCCCTGCAGCCCATCTCCAGCCTTCCCAACTGGCTGGCTGTGACACCCCAACCTGTATAGCACCAACATCATTCCCATGTAAAGCATCAGAAAGTCTTGCATGCCAGTTACCTTATTAAAGAAACCAAACACTGGATCTATCTCAGGATGCAAAAGATGAATGGTTGACAACAGCCTGTCTTTGTAGCCCCACAGTAATTCATGGACAGTGTGAACTGTGAACAGGGATTCTTGGTACAGAAGCAGCAGCACCTCTGTGGCAAACTGAAGAGGGGTTGACCTGGTCCACTCCATTGCAGTCTGCCAGGGTATCAGAATAAGGGAGAAATGGTCAGATTTCTTGTAGAATAAGTAATACCAACCACATACAAACACAGACACGTTTCAACTGTCCTTTTGGTTTCATTATTTCTGCTCATGGCAAGTAAGTGCTGGCTAACAGGCTCTCCCGCTTTTCTCCTACAGGGATGTGCTCTTGCAGGTTCCTGTTCAGCCTGGCACTGCCACACCAGCTCAGTTCCATGTCATCAACTGCCATAGCCTTAAGAATGGATTTTAGGTGAAATGTGTAAAACTGCTTTCTAAACAGCCTGGATTTCACAAGTATTTGACAGCTGAAGACATGCTTTGAATTTCACCCTTAGGAAGTCACAGTTTATGCTTTTAAAAGACAGCCATTTCTCCAAAATGCAAACAATACCCAAATTTATTTCCTTTCTAGTTGCCAAGTGATTCACAACATGTCTTTAACAAAGCAAAACCAAAAGAAGGGAATATGCCTTGGGCAAACCAAGCCACAATTCTCCTCACACTACCTGCTACAGTGGATCACAGTAAAAAATCTGAACAGGAGATAATCCTTACCACCACTCAAATCCTGGGAGGAACTGTAAATACACTGACTGTCTTATTTGTAACTTTTAGTAAGCGGAGTCCTATCTACTCCTTTATATAGTGCATTTATGTATTCATTCATAAAGTCAGACAAGGCATTTTTTGAAATGCTGAGGGGAAAGTAGAAATGAATGCATTCTGTAATTTAAGTCAATTAAACTTAGTACAGGAAGTAAAGGCTTAGTTGCACAACCAGCAAATATTTTAGTACAGCCTAATTTCCTTTGGAAGGTAGGACAGCTTTGGATCTGCTTGTTCTCATACTGTTCCTGTATGAGACCCAACATGATGGTCTGCTTCTGATCACCCAAACAAGACCTTCTTTGCAGAGTACTTTCACCATATTCTCCACTTTTGCTAACACCTGTAAACCCAACAAGCCTGATCTCTGCTCAGCCCTGCAGTGTGTGTCAGCTTTCAACACAGGGGTGAGGCACTAACACTACAGAGGTGTACGGTGAAGGAGCAATAGAATAAAAAAATGCCACAACAGTCCAACCCAAAACTGAGTGCAGTGTCTGCCCCAGCTATAAGCTGCCTCTCTGGTTCTTCAATCACATTTACCTACCACAAAGACAGAGATAGCATGAAGCAACAAGCTGAAAGTTATGAAGTGTGTTAGGATGGTTTCCAAGCAGAAATGAAAGAGAACTCACCACTGCAGGAACATTAACTGTTCTAATCAGGTCCACTTCAGGGTCTCCAACTGACTTCTGAGGTTCAAATACATATGTCTTGGGATTCAGAGCAGATACTTTGGTACCATTGTCCAAAAACTGAACGTGCACTCGTGGCCTGTATTCTCTGGAAAACAAAGTGTTTGATCTCTAAAGTTAGACAAGTATGCATAATGTTAACTGCAATTAACTTATGGCTATTCTACTGCTTTAAGCACATAAAGGGTGGTAACAGTTCAGTAGGAGTGGATTAATTTTTGCTTCTGCTGCTGTCAGCAACAGAACTCCCCTTTGTATCAGTGTAAGCTGAATCAGACCTCATAGGGCCATTTCAGAAATGTCACCCCACATGTTCGTTTCAGTTTGCATTTTGCCTCATCTTTCAAAACCTCCAAGGAAAGAGAACAATTCTAACAGTACAGAAGGATTTAGAGGCACTAGATATGGGACTGCCCTTGAAGTACAATTTGAAAACTAAACTTTGCTTCAGGCAAAATCCACTCTCAGGCAGAACAAGATGTAGGCTTCATGTAAGTCTCATTAATCTGACCTAAGAACCTACCAGAATCTTACTGCTTGCTTTAGAGTACTTTGCACTAGGACTTCTGGGCTTACATGTAGCATGGACATATAACAAGCTTCATTTCAGCTTTTCTCCTTTAATTTTCAGGCAGGAATCCTGGACACAACAGAAGTTCAACTGAATTTTTGCCCTGAACTACTCATGACCTGGGAGGTTATTTCTGTTACTGTCTACGCACTCAGACAAGCATCATAAAATTCAGGATTGCTGACAAACAAGTGCAGTTGGCAAGAAACATCAAATGCTAACTGCTGGCATGATGAGGAAGTCACATCTTAATTATCGTGAAACAGAGGTCATAACCATAATTCAATCCATGGCCACTACCATCTTACAAAGAAGAAGCACACAGTTCTGCACAACTGGCTGGCTTGGGCTCAAAATGAGCTATATGTGTCCCTTCAGCAAAGGGGAATGGCAGGTTGTCTGCCCATGGCATGAAACCTTTGGTGTACACATGAAGTGAAATGCTCTGCATTTCCCAAGTCTCCATTCACTCAGGAGTTTGTTGACTTTTTCATTGCTTTGCTTCTGGTGCAGATTTTAAGCCCCAAGGTGTGAAAGTGAATTATTCTGTGAGACCCAGTGCTATGATGTTTTTCACTAATTTCAGATATTACATCCTGTCCCAGCTGCACTAGATCCATCAACGTAGCTGTATTAATCTGGTTCAGGCTTTCAACTGGAAAAGCCTGTGAAACTGTTCCAACCATTTCCCATCTTTCTTACACAAACAGCAAATCTACCACTCTTCAGCATCTCTACCACCAAGGAACATTTTGGTCTGGCCACACTTCCAGCCTGACTTGGCAAGAGCCTCTTGTATAGCAACCTACTTTATATCCAGGGCTTGAACTGAGGGGATGGCAACGGACAGTTTTAAGTGCCTTCCCTAAAATAGGCCAGAGTTAACCTGAGAAGCCGCTCCAAGTGTAAAAGGGTAGGAGAGGAAAATAATACTCTCCGATTAGAGATACAAGTAGGAGGATCTCAGATGTTAAAGACAAAAAGCTGTACATGTGTGCAACAGCAGACAGTACTGAAGTGTTCTTTAGGCTTGGGCAGATAAGCAGCTTGTACTTTATAATTATTCTATATGCTGCAAATTCAACTTCCAGGATTTTAAAATACAAGCACTACATTGGTATTTTTGTGGGTTGTTTTTTTTTTTTTTCGTGTTACTAACTCTGTTGTTCCAAACTATGAACTCCAGGAAGAATATGCAGGAAGAGGTTTTTTTTAGTGTTCCCACCTCCTCTCTGTCACTCAGATCTTTTAACTCTGCTTGTCTGAGCCAGTTTACTTCCAGCCTTTCTCCCCAGTATCATGTTTCATAAGAGCACTGAACCACATACTTCAGGTTTAGGGCATTTTAGGTGTTATGCCACATACTAAACCTAAATGAGTTTTTAAGGCTTTGCTACACAGGGCCTGTGAGATAAAGTTGGTGTTTATTCTCTGGCTCCAGCGTGTGACATCCCTCCCTTCTCCCTCTCCTCCCACATGCCTCCTCTCTTCCTCCACCCACCGCTGCAGTCTGGTACCGGCAGTGACAGCCAGGCAAGGATTAACAAATCTGCTGGAAAAGAACACTCCATTTCCTAACTTTCCTCTTCCTTCTCAGTTTGATAATTGAGCACAGAACAATCAAATCCTGTTTGGACATGTCAAAATCAGGCTAACCAAACAAGCCAGAAGCAACTGAAACATGCAGCCTCCCTCCCTCACACTGCAACAAACAATGTAGGGAGAGTATGCATCACCCAACTGGCTCACAGCCAGCCTGTGGTGTTGCAGGGGAAGGCTCTCCCAGCTAGCCACAAACCAGAAGCTCTGGCTGGGCCTTCCCCTTGGGAACAGACCAACCCAGCCAGCTACACCACCAGCCCCATCCCTCCCATCACACTCTCTCATGGATAAGGTGCAGCTTCACAAGTGGGGCTATGCATAACACCCAGGAGACAGCCAGAACTACGAAAAGCAGAAAAAATTAAGGTAGCTAAGGGGATTGAGTACCAGGCTGCAGAAAAGTGTGGGCCTATGTGGTTTCATGTAGCTGTACTACACCTAGAGCTGACCCTATTTATCTTCCTGACAGAGAGAATGCACGGCTGGCTAATTATCAGCATTATACTAGAGACCTGAAGAAAAGATTAGGAACTTGAAAGATTATGTCTTTTCTCCAGCGCTACCAGTTCATCTAAGACGAGGTATTTTGCCATGTAGTTCGTCAAGGCTAAACAGACACAGTACTGAAATAGAGAAGAAATGGCAAAAAAGACTGATGGCAGAGGGTGAAGCAAAGCTGAGGTGTGGGAGGAAAGAAGCAGAAAGGCAAGATATACTGCAGAGACCAAAGCTACCACAAAGGCTCTCCCTTTTATTCTACAGTATTTTTTTCAAACACTAACAACCAGATTCTGGTCTTTTTGTAGCTTAGATGAAGACATCTCCTTCTGGCACTGAGCTGGCGCCCAGACTGAGTGAATGTGTGTGACTAGGAGTGAGTCTGACAATGAGAAATCAACCTTTTGCCATGGTTTTCATATCTCTGTAACTTCAAAGACCATACTACTTCCTGCCACAGCACTACTCCTGGTTTACATTGCTGCATGCAGAGCAGAATGACTCTCTAAAGGAAAACTCATTTGTAAGGTGACTTTAAAATCCCTCTGTGTGCAGCAGATTGTTTTGTGTGCAGCCATATCACACAGAAGGAAAGTTCAAGAGGCCAGATTATGTTCCAACACTGCACGTAGCTGTAGAAATTCTATCAGTCTGCAAAATGGTAGATATGTCTGAATCCAAGTTGGTTTTACAGTGGGGGTTGGCTGAGGAAGATCCTTATAGTACCACTCTCTAACTGGCTGTCTGGCCACATTTTTACCAATGCAAATTGTGCAACTTCAGCTGGGAGGTAATTTCTGAGTGAACACATGAATCATCCTCTCCCCAGACTTTCAAACCTCACACGACTGTTCTTTCCTTAAATAAGACACTCTGCTAGGATGCAAACAACTTCCTCTGTGTTCAGCAGCTGAGGAACAGCAGCACACAAGCAAAATCTTGCCCAACATCTGACAGAACAATCTGGATTAATCCAAAACTGACTTCAGGTACTCCAAATGTCAGTCTAGTTGTACTATCTGGGTGGTGTATGATGATGCTCCCTTGAATGTGAGTAATCACACATTAATAGCTAGGTTTTCCTCCTAGAACTGGATCCCAAGCACTCTGGATCCCACTTTCTGGCTTCCTCACATACAACAGGTTTAGCGAGATGTGAAAACAGTGAAATGATGATCCTACCGGTAGGTGTATGGCCCTATTTCCTCTACAAGAGGAGTATCGCCTTGAAGCACTTCCAAAGGATTTGTCACATTAAAGAAGTAGAACTGCATGTAGACTGGTGGAGGAGGATCCTCCCAGGCTTCAAAGGTTTCTGTGCCATTTTTCAATACTGTTCCCTAAAACAAGAGGAAGACAGGTTAGCTGTTAACGACAGATGCTGTAAGATATTTATAGCAAAGAAGGAATTCTATGCCCTTAGAATAAGCACAGGCAATACAATTTGAGACTCAAATTCTACAAATGCTTATAAATACGTTTTTGAAGCATCTCATCAAATATCAACAAAATCAGACACACGCTACAGGCCCACAGACTAGGGGCATTCCTTTATTGGCTTTGTTGTTCTACTTCTTTCCACAAATACTTCTGCCTGACATTTTTCAGAATGAAGGCTTACCAGCTATTACACAGTGATCCTGTGCCAGCAAAACCCTAACATGGTATAAGACACCATAAACAGTTACTTTCCTGCAGCAACGAGAACACACGCAACTCCGGACCCATGGACTCTCAGTCTATTTTGTAACCAATAAAACATGGACCGACAAAAGACAAGCTATAAATGGTTATTTTATGAGAGAAGAACTTAAGAAATAAATCAGCAATTTCTTTACCTACCAGCACAAACATGCTATAAGGAAAGTCACAACCACAACCTCTAGGTAGCTGCAATAGAAATATATAATACAGGTCTCAACCCCTTGTTTTATTACCATTCCATTTTAGTTAAAACTCACCC
Source organism: Amazona ochrocephala (assembly GCA_039720435.1). Classification (NCBI taxonomy): domain Eukaryota; kingdom Metazoa; phylum Chordata; class Aves; order Psittaciformes; family Psittacidae; genus Amazona; species Amazona ochrocephala. The sequence continues at coordinate 75,282,871 of CM077879.1, forward strand.
CAACTACAAAAGTATCACCACCAAAATCAAGGCTTCTCATATAATTACAACACTGGTTCTGCCACTATGGTAGTAGTAAAGAAATTTGGCTTGCAGAGTGGAATTTTCAGATATAAGCACAAAGAAAACTACATCTTTGAAAACCGTATCACCTGTAGGCAGAAGGGAAGGGGGAATAACTTGCAATTAAATGGGTCTCACCAACACATGCTCTTTTTATTCTTTTGAGAAAACAAGTCAAATATTGTAAATGCAAGCTGAAAAGCAGGCCAGACTGGACAACTGCCATTCCTTGGTTACTGTTTATGGGGCCTTCACTCACTTCATCAGCCACAGTTGCCTCAGGACTCATTACTGGCCTTCCCATTTAAGGAGCTGTTTTCTCTCCACGTAGTTTTTCATTTTGAAGGACTAGATAAAGAGAAGACTGTTTCAAAGACAAACTTATTGGCAGGAACTTGGAATGGCAGCAGTATTGCTGAATGGCAATGAAAGCCAACCCAGCTGGTAGCATTTCCCAGTTGCAGACTGCTTCCCATGGGGAATTTCAAGCCACGTATTCTGTGCGCACCATGAAAAATAACTTATTTTAGCCATGGCTTGGGAGCTTTCAGCATTTCTTTGGAACTACAAGCACTTCATATATACCATTTCCTGCACAGCCCAATGCTTTTGATTCTGTGTTCTTGTGATCTATGACAAGGAGGCTCATCTCTGTATTCAGACAGAGCTCTCCTGAAGTTGGTTTGTAGGCTCAGGAATAAGAAACCTCCCCAAATTAGATGTAGTGTTTCCATGGCTCTACCCTAAACGGCTGAGAGCAAGACCGTAATGTATTTAAGATACCTCCAGAAGACCACAACAGCTTTTCTCCATATGCAAATAACCACATTGCAAAGTCAACTTATTTCCAAAGTGGTGATGTAGTGAACTACGGATGTTTGCTCCCTTCCTAAGTGGTACAAAGCTCACACGTGTGAGAGCATGTGCATGAAACACCATGAGTATAAGCCTGACACTGATAAACAGAGTAACTATTGCCTGTCCTGACCTTAACCATCTATATCTAGAGACTTGAACTGTTCTCTAACAGCTAACAACTCAACTCTCCGTCCAATGTTTAAAAAAACAAGTGCAGCCTGGTCACATTCATTCCAGTTTTAGGCTCCAGTTGATCCCTTATGATGGTGAGATCACCTTCATAGTGTTCAGGGAGGCCCCTGTCACCCCTCTCTCCTGAGCTAGACTGAACACAAGAAGCTCCTCAACTCAATGTATCAATGCTAAATGTAAGGTGGGTTTCTGTCATGCTCTCTCTATATACATGTATGCATCAGATTATATGCAATAAGCATTAATAAGAAGGAAATGCAAGAGCCTTTATCTGGCAGGTCAGTTTAAACATAGGCTTTTGAGATTTTGAAATCACAAGTGATCCACTGGGAGATGGGCTATGGAGCAAAAGGGTAGTGAAACAAAGTCATCTGTTGACTTGTTTCCTGGATCTGTCTGGCACCATTTGGATCTCCCACAGAAATGACATGTCTATTTATAGCTCTGTACAGTGACAGCTCCAGTGATCAACCCAGATTCACAAACCTCTGAGCTGGAGCCAGGCAGGCCCTGTGAAACTCTCAAATAATGAAATATGGTAAGCTCTTTTCTTCAGTTTTTCACCAAATATTACCCAATGGATCTGTCACATGGTATTACACAGCCTAGAGCTCAGAGAAAAACAAGCACATACTTTTGAGCAAAACATATGTCCATGTCCCTCAGCTGGTGGCATACAGTGTTAGTTCTGCTGCCTTTCCTCCGCACCAGAGCAGGGCCTGTTGTTACACCAGTGGGCTTTTTCATCAGAGCTTGTGTTCACTACTGGTTTGGGCAGGCTGCAAGATACTAGATCACAGCACTGCTTTTTAATCCAAAATATGTAAAAGACACAGCTCTGCTGTCATTATTGCTGCTGTATTGTAACACCATAGAATCAGATTTTTCCTCTTGTACATTTATATGCAAGTGTCCTGGGTTCAGCAGTAGCAGTCATTTTTCTCCTTCTTATTAGCTGGTGCAGTGCTGTGTTTTGACTTTCAGCCTGGGAACAGTGCCGATAACACCAATGTTTTCAGTTACTGCTCAGTAATGTTTACTGTGACCAAGGACTTTCTGAGTCTCATGCTCTGCCAGGGAGGAGGGGAAGCCGGGAGGAAGCAGAGACAGGACACCTGACCCAAACTGAACAATGAGGTATTCCATACCACAGCACGTCATGCCTTGTATATAAACTGGGGGCAGGGACCCGGAAGGGTTGGATCACTGCTCGGTCAGGCTGGGTATTGGTCGGCGGGTGGTGAGTGGTTGTATTCTCTTCCCTTGTTACTTCCCTTATCATTATTATCATTGGTGGTAGCAGCAGTGGTTTGTGTTATACCTTAGCTGCTGGACTGTTCTTATCTTAATCCCTGGGAGTTACATTCTTTCAATTCTCCTCCCCATCCCTCCCAGAGCAGGGGAAGGAAGGCGGGGGGTGAGCAAGCGGCTGCATGGTTCTGAATTACCAGCTGGGCTGAAACCACGACAGAAAGAAAAAGACACCAAGTATTCAGAAGCCTCAAGTCAGACACTAGTCCAGCAGGGAGTAGCCTAGAGGCCTCAGAGAGATGCGACACAAGCACAGGTACAACATGGGGTGTACCTACTGCAAGATTACAGGCTAAAACCAGTGGACAATATCATCTACTGTCTACATTCAGAAGCAGAGCAGAGGTTCTTTCCAAGTGGAGTCCACACTCACTTCAAGTGTGCCAAAGCATCCTTCCTACTCACTTTATTTATCATGCCAGTCCTGAATTTGCAGCTTATTTGCGGGTGTTTTCCTTGTCTTGACCATGCTTCACACAAAGGAAATAAAAAGCAAAGCTTCCCTTACACAAAGTTACTGTTACTGTTAGTGATGGGAGGTGGGAAATGGTGCTGAACATTTTTGGAACTTACACAGAAATGAGCATCTCAACTGATCCTTCATAAAAGCCTCCACTTAACTGTGCTAGGAGCTCTAGTATTTCGAATTAGACAACAACAGCAAAAAATGATCAATACAGAAACTAAATCAAGGGATGAGGTATCTTCCCTGTCCTTCCGGGCCCTAAACGCTCCAGAAAATCAGCTCCAGAGATGGCTGGCAGCCAACGTCCAGTGACATTTCAAGGGTTTAGAAGACTAAGTGTTTTCTAAAATAATCAGTGTGAGGTATATGGCATAAAGACTCATATAATCACAGCCTCGTTTGGGCTCGAAGGGATCTTAAAGCTCATCCAGTTCCAACCCCCTACCATGGGCAGGGACATCTTCCCCTAGACCAGGTTGCCCCAAGCCCTGTCCAACCTGGCCTTGAACACTGCCAGGGATGGGGCAGCCATGGCTTCTCTGGGCAACCTGTGCCAGCGTCTCACCTGAGGTAGAGCACTGCTTGCCCGGGTTTGGAATTAGGTGTACAGGTCAAAGGTCCTTATATTCATAAGCTGCAACCTTATGGCAATAAAATCTATAATCATGTAACCAACAGAGAGCACAAGGCAAGCACTGGTAGGAGCCAGGAAGGACTTTCTCCTGTGGGCAGCTAATCTATTCTTGTTCATGACAGGGTTTTTCCCATTATTTGCTGTTTTTTCAGCTGTCAGCCCCTGACAATGAACAGATACTGATGAGTTGGACATGAGTGGCATGGCACCCTAACTCAAAAAAAGCCTGTAAGACTGGCAAATAAGACAGAGGATAAGTTGACAATATTGGAATACCTTCTGGGAAAGGTGCTCCCACAGTCCTTGGCCTGACACATCTCCCTGATGATTTTCAAGGAAGTGTGACATCAGGCTGGATTCCCCACTCTTCCCACACCCTCTCTGTACCCAAGCACCCTGTCTTTGGTTGGAAAGGATGCACCACAGAAACCCCCTGCTGAAAGCCAACAAATCCTCAGTGGTTCACAGATCCTGCGTTTGGACACAGGGGTGCTCCAAAACTCAACTGCCAGTCAGCTCTGTTTCAGGACTGCTGTGAAGCTCTCAAAGGAGCATGGTGCTGGAGCATGTCCAAAGAAGAGCAATGAAGCTGGAGAGGGTTTAGAAACAAAGTCCTATGAGGAGCAGCTGAGGAAACCAGAGTTGTTCAGTCGGGAGAAAAGGAGGGTCAGGGGAGACCTTAATGCTCTCTACAACTAACTGAAAGGAGGATGGAGTGAGGTGTGGGTCAGTCTTCTCCCAGGTTGCACGTGATAGGACAAGAGGAAATGGCCTCAAGCTGCACCAGGGGAGGTTTAAGCTGGATATTAGGAAAAATTTCTTCACCAAAAGGGTTGTCAAACACTGGAACGGGCTACCTGGGGAAGTGGTGGAGTCCCGATCCCTGGGAGTATTTAGAAGATGTATAGATGTGGCATTTAGGGACATGATATAGTCCTGGACTTGGCAATGATGGGTTTATGGCTGGACTTGATGATGTTACAGGTCTTTTCCAACCTAGATGATTCTATGAACTACCTGTCATAAGGACAATCTCTTGCCCCTGCTGGACCTCCTCCAGTGACAGAGCGGTTGAGGCTAGGAAGGGCCAGAGCACAGAGGTAATGCTTCATGTCCCATTCCCTGCTCTGCAGAGAGCTGGAAAAGCTCAAGTCTTGCCACATTTCACAGGCGAACAGAGATTTTTCTATGTGCACAAAGCTGCACACGTGGTTACACAAGAGACAGCAGCTTTCCAGACTACACATGAATGAGAAAAAGTTCATGTGAGATAAAGCCCATGTGGAAAGCAGCTGAATCAGCAGAGTCACTGGGAGCACACTGCTTTGGGGCTGGGATCTGCATGATGGAGTTTGGGCGTACGGCTCCCACAGAAGTCCTGGAGGGAAGCAGTGGCTGGCACAGGGTACAGGACACTGGATTCTGTACAATCCAGACGTACACCAGCATGAGCTGAAGAGTGGTAAGCAGGGAAGGACTGAGCTCTGGAAACTTTATCCTGCATTACTGAAAGCTCTGCTGAGTGAATACCAACTTACTCTTACATAATGAACCATTAAGGGTAAGGAGCACGCAGCTAGAGATAATACGCATAAGGAGGATCACGTCTAATTCCTGACAGCTCTACACTCTCTCATCAAACCATGTTTTTATACCCCACTGCTCTTCTGATAAGAGCATGAAACAGACTTGAAACCCAGAGTTCTACTGTGATGCAGAGGATGGCGGGGTCCTTTCCAAAGACCTCTGATCTGGGATATGAGGCTGTGCATGTCTTTGCAAAGCTGCACTGCTTTGCCTTGGTTTGCATGCAACTTTGCATACGTGAACACGCACATCACCCCATACCTGGCTTTCAGAGTGCCCTAGGAAAGGTACAGGCTGATGATCAAATGACTTCAGGATAAGTCAGGATAACTTGCCACCCTCTACTGTGAGGCTGGTGAGGCACTGGCACAGGTTGCCCAGTGTCGTGGTTTAAGCCTCTCAGCCACACGGTTTTCTCACTCACTCACTTCCCCCTCTTTCTTCCCCCTGCTCATGGAGGGATGGGGAGGAGAATCGAAAGAATGCAACTCCCACAGGTTGAGATAAGAACAGTTTAGTAACTAAGGTATAACATAAACCACTACTGCTACCACCAATAATAATAATGACAAGAGAAAATACAAGGAAAGAGAATACAACTGCTCACCACCCGATACCAAGCCCGACCCAGCAGCGAACCCCCGCAGTGCACCCCCCACACCCTTCCGGGTCTCTACCCTCCGTTTTTACATCCTGGGCATGACGTGCTGTGGTATGGAATAACCTCTTTGGTCAGTTTGGGTCAGGTGTCCTGTCTCTGCTTCCTCCCGGCTCCCCCTCATCCCTGGCAGAGCATGAGACTCAGAAAGTCCTTGGTCAGACCAAAACATCACCAAGCAATAACTGAAAACACTGGTGTTATCAGCGCTGTTCCCAGGCCCAAAATCAAAAACATAGCGCTGCACCAGCTACCAAGAAGGAGAAAAATGACTGCTGCTGCTGAACCCAGGACACCCAGAGAAGCTGTGGCTGCCCCATCCCTGGCAGTGTTCAAGGCCAGGTTGGACAGGGCTTGGAGCAATCTGGTCTAGTGGAAGGTGTCCCTGCCAGTGGCAGGAGGGTTGGAACTGGGTGAGCTTTAAGGTCCCTTCCAACCCAATCCAATCTGTGATTCTATGATAAACCATCCACTACCCCGATACATTCCAGCGAGGCAGAAACATGTACCTGAGAACAAACACTATAGGAATAGCTGTACGAGCAGCTCCTGAAGAGCAGCTGACACACTGCCAGGCTGCACGACAGCTTAACCTATGATAGCCTCTTTTTTTTGGCTATCCCCCAAAGTTTACAAGCACACTTCAGAGTGCCACAACTTGCTCTACGATGACTGGCAACCTGAAAATGCACTTGCTAAACCCAACTGATTTAAGGTAAGACAAAACAGCTTCTATGTTAGGAAGTGCTCCCTATCAGTACCCCAAAAGGCATTACTAACATGGCTGACTCTTCTCACTAGACCACTGGATGAATGCAAAGAGTCAGTATGAGAGAGGAACAAAAGCTCAGGCAGACCAGAGACACTGAAGGGCTCTGCATTCATAACCGTGCTAGGCTGGGTGTCCCCAAAATGTGCTACAAGCACCCTCTAACAACAGGTAAAATGCTTCACTATCATCACCTAGCCTGGGCTACTACCACGTGTTTCAGCCCATAGCACCCCTGGCTGTGCTCCAGAGGCAGCAGCAAATGAAGCAGCAGAACAAGCTACTGTATGAAAGCTGCAAGAAATCTATGACAGGGATGGCAAAACAGGAGGGGTGCTTTCAGTGTCCCCTGCTCACCCCATGTGCTACTGCTCTGGAGAAGCTTTCTCACTACAGCTGTGTCCTCACAGCCAATAAAATCGCTGCAGGAGAACTGATTTTTCTCTATTCACTCAGTTTTCACCCAGCCCAGGCCCAGTGCAGCCTCAGATCCATTCTGAGCCCCAGCGCAGCTGGCTGATGCAGGGCAGCGGAGGGCTCACTGCCCAGGGATGCTCCCGCCCTCCCCCAGCCACAGCTGGTGCAAGAAGGGAGCTGTTCCACGCCACCAGCCAGCCCCTTCTTCCCTCCCTCCATCCTCTTCCAGGATTATTTTGAGAGTGAATAAAGCAGTCGGAAGGGACAGGGGTGGGAATCGGGCCGTGCTCTCACCTGCTTCACCTGCAGGTCCACCACAGTCTGGAAGACGTGGGCTACCAGCAAGGAGATGCTGGCGATGAGTAGCGTCATGGCCAGGACCCCTACGGTGACGAGGCACAGCGACTTCATGACTGCAGCCGAGGAACGACCCAAGCGCCGCCGCCGCCGCCGCCGCCGCCGCCGCCGCCGCCGCCAGGCCCCGGGCCGGGCGCAGGGGCGGGAGCCCGCCTCGCTCCGCCCCGACCGCCGACGGGCCGGGAGGAGCCGCCGGTGCCACCCGCCCCTCAAGGGCGGGCGGGTGCCGGTGAGCGGGGGGAGCGAGGGGGGAGCGCAGCAGCTCTGCCAGGGGGAGGTTTGTGCCCCGGGTCTGGCCAGGTCTTGCGCTGGGGGCACCAGGCTGCTCACTGTGCCCTGCTTACCAGGAAAGGGGAAAATGGATCCCAGATCAGGTGTGTTTGTTCCTGCTTGGAAGACGAGCTGCCGCTGGCACAACTGAAATTTCCCTGTGTGCTGTGGATGGATCTGCTGAGGTGCATCTCCCGATGCATCTTCAAAAGATTTTCTGGAAAACAAGAACAGCTGTTCTTCAGCAAGATCATAGAATCATGGAATGGTTTCGGTTGGAAGGGACCTTAAAGCTCGTCCAGTTCCAACCCCTGCCACAGGCAGGGACACCTTCGACTAGACCAGGTTGCTCCAAGCCCTGTCCAGCCTGGCCTTGAGCACTGCCAGGGATGGGGCATTTGGTTTAGGGAAAAACCTAAAATGGGGCGTTAGGTTTAGGAATTAGATTAGGGAAAAACTTGTAGGGAACAAGAAATGTCTCTAGAATGACTTAAGCTTCACAGGGATCAGATTCTTCCATAATTCAATAACAGTTCAGCTTCTACCAACACAGTTCAGTCCACCTCAGCCTTCATACTGCACAGGAGGAAGGGACGCCCCTGAGATAGAGGGCTGCTGTCCCATAACCATCATCAAGCTGCCAGCATTTCCTAAGTCCTGAGCCAGTTCCCTCTCCTCTCGCTTTTCCAAACCACGAGGCTGGCAGCTTGCCATCGCCAGCCTGCTCGTGATAATGCCTTCCCCAGAAGGGAGCAAGCAGACCATCAATCAAGTGGATATCCTGATAAGATGGACTGAAGCATTTTGCTTCGTAAATACTACTTCCTGTAATTGTAATTGCAGTAACAGTGTTATGCTGCTCTGCTCCTTTTGCTTGTGAAAGGCGATGAGTTTTTTTAGGAACATTTCATTGTTTGGAAAACTGGAAATTTTTGTGGTTCTACCCATGCAGGGGAAAAAAAAAAAGCGGGAGAATACTGTTCTGGCAGTTTGCTTTCCTTCAGATCCCCACTCTGAAATGGTGTTCTCAGCTCTGTTTCATCACCAGCTCTCCAAAAGCAAACAACACAGTAAATCATTACAGTCTGGGTTTGAAGGCTAATTTAATGACAGCAATAGAATTCTCTCCCTGGAAAAAAATCTCCCGTGAGAGCTCTCTCTCTGAAACGATAAACCTTCCCTGATGCTGTAAAATACTGGCATTTGGTGGCGATCAGCTGTTAAGGACAATTCTTACCAGCAGATGCTTCCTCCTGCAGCACATTGAATCTATTTTCCATGGCTGTTGAAGCAGTGGAAGGGAGACCTCCTCATCTCACCTGAAGTAGCCTAACTGCTCTGTGACTTCTGGTGTTTAGTGAGGACATCTTACATTGAAGAAAGAAGCTGACCATGTCTCGTGTCTCTGAATCAGAGATAAACACAGAAGAACAAGCATAGACAGCAATTCTCTATTTCTGCAAAGCCGTTTTTATCTTAACTACTTTTCACAACCAGGAAGCATTTTTATTAATGATGTTAAGGAACATGTTGGTTTATGTGAGCACTTGAAACCCTGGAAAATCGAAAGAAAGGCAGGAATATTTAAGGAATTCCAGCATTCTGAGATATCTTAAATGGGAGATACGGGGTTTTCTTTCAAAGGCTAAAGTTTGCTACTGCAAAGGGATTCTTGCAGCCCACAGGACCACTGAAATTCTTTTAGCTGAACCCTGGCATGAATATTTAGGAATATTTACAGATCAAGCGGTGATTTCATGAATTTTGGGTTTGCTTTATTCAGTGAGGTTTTTGTTTGGGGTTTTTCTTTTTTTTCTTTTTCATAGAACGCTACCCCTATGATACACAGAACCCCATCATTTCTCCATACAGATTTTGCAGATTGTCAGTTGTGAATTATTTTCTTTTTTGGTAAATTATTTTACCTTTGGAAATGGAGAAAGTGCTTACTAGCACTGGCACACTTAAAACATTCCCGTGAAGGGTGACTCCACCTCTGAAGTGCAGCATGGGAATGCCGTGGGTGCTCTGCTGGCTCAGGGCACTATACTGTGCTGTAATTATAAATCCCTGAAGCAAGCAGAGGCACATCTTCTCATACCAGATGATATTACCAGAGGAAGAGGGAGATAAGGCCCACGTTCAGGAAAATATGTCCTTAGCCAAAGAAGACTTTGTGTCCTCATTCTTTTTGCTTTCTTACCCCCTTCCATTAGCCTTCCCTCTCCCCACTCTTTTCACTTTTTCACTATTTTATTTGCCATTCCCAAGAATGGCCACCACTTAAAATGACAGTATTTATTCCTGGTCTAATGGAAGGTGCCTGATATAGTAGAAGGTGTCCCCACCCATGACAGGGGGTTGGAACTGGAGGAGCTTTAAGGTCCCTTCCAACCCAAACCATTCTGTGATTCTATGACGTTCACAATAGTTACTCTGATCATGGTCTACACTGTTGTCATATCTCCATTGTAAACTTTGGGCACAGCTTTTTTTTCTGTTACTGTACCGAACCATCACAACTGGGATCCCAGGCATGGTGCGTGTCTTGCACCAACACAGTGAATATGTTGAAAACAGTAGAACACACCAAGCAGGCAGTTGGGGATCCTGCCCCAGAAAGCTGCTGCCTCTTGTTCTGTGCCTATCACCCACACACACTGCTGGGCTGCCCCAGATTTTGTCTTGTGATGAAATGGGCAGGCTTCATGCTCCCAGGGCTTTAGCTCAGGGTCTCTCCTGATGATTTCCACCTATTAAAATTATTTGAAAACCCCTTTTAAAAGCTAAACCGTGGATGAAGCAGTCCTGCCCTATGCACTTGGAAAATGTTTAACAAATATAAAAGGCTATTACTTACTGAGGTTGTCAATGTGGCTTTTCCAGATTAACATGAGTTTCTTGGCTCCCTGCGGTCTGTGTAAGGAAGGAAGAGGCTTGTCAAGGAAGGAATTAGGAAATCAGACAGCATGGTATCAGCCAAATCAGAACAGATTCCAGAAATCCTTCATCCTACTCAGGTAATTTAGTAACTATTAGTAACCTTTCTTTAGAGAATGTTTTATGTTGGGGTGCAAACAGCAGAGAGGACAAGTAGGATGTTTTTCGTTGTCTCTTTGTTCATATCCATGTCACCTCATGGATTTCTGGTCCTTGCCACCCAAGACAGGAATCATGCCTGTCCTTCTGATTTTGGTGCTACAATTGTCTCTCACTGCTGACAGACCTGTTTACACCAGGTCTAACTGGATACCAGTCTTGCACTGCTTCCTTTAGGAGCTGTGACCCAAGGGTATATAGAGACATGAAACAGCCTTTCCAGAACCAAGTGTAGTTTCATTTCAACAGTGAGAATGCAATTGTAACTAGAAAAGTATTTTACTTCTTAAATTACCAGTTTCTCTAACATTTTGGTAGACTTGTCCACTCATCTCCTTCTGCTTCATGGTGTTTGCAGTCTGCTTTCATCTATGTATCTGTGGTGCTCTTTATTTCCATCTCCACCATTGTGTTTCTGAATCCTAGCTATATTTTCCTCTGGAATACACAACAGAATAAATTCAGAGGCAAATATTACAGGGACTGACACCTTCTAGTTATCAAGAATGGTGCTTTTATGACGGTGGAACACCTCTCTCTTTGGCATAGTGTCAGGAATTTAACTCCTGGCTGCCATTTAGCTCAGCCCAGCTCACCAACAGAAGATAAAACATACGACAGGTAACCTGCAGGTCCTTAACATCTCAAGTTTCCTGACAGCTCGCCACAAAGAACCTCTGCTGGCTGAATGTTTTCCAGTCTTAGAGGAGCAGCTCTTGGGAAACACCCAAGGAAGATGTTTTCAGAGACTTTGCTCTTCCCCCTTTCATGTGCAGCTAATACACATACTTGTCATCAATGAAATTACACACATTATGTATGTTTCTAGTGCTGTATGCATAATTACTAAAATAATAACCTAATTATACTGATTTCATCTGAGAGTTGAGAAACTTCTGAAAGGTTTGTAAGTGGGTAGCAACCAAATTTCACTGCACTCAAGCTTTCTGCCCACACAGTACAAATTAACTGCTGGGAGGGAAGTAGTTCACTATAGGGCAGAGCTCCCCTGCAACTACGAGGTTCAACAGTGACCTCAGAAATGTTTGCGAACAAAGCTGCTGCTTGTGCAACAGCAGCCTTTGCTCCTGGCTTAGCTGCACAGGGATGCACACAAGGTGTGTGCACTGGACAGGGATTTGTGTTTAGAACACTGTCTGACTTCTACAACTGGGACAATGACGTTTTAGGAGATGAGAGATTTGTCTACAGCTTTGCTTCTGAGGAAATTAGTACTTTCAACAAAAATGTTCTTCCTTCTGAAATCTGGTCCTGCTTGACTCTGACACTCTCCAGCTAAATAACCACAGTCCTCACGAACTGTAAGCCAGACATACCTCTTCATTCATGTCATAACTGTGATACAGGTCATGTAGTACATTTTAACATTACACGTACACAGGTATATTCCTCATAATCTGAGCTCTACCGAGGTTAGCTAGCGCAGCAGCTCACACCCATCAGCTGCTTCTGGGTTGGTCTGCTGCTTCCCTGACTCATCAGCTGCTTCTGCACATAGAGCCTTGTGACTTGGGGGGTGGCCATTTGTGCCACCTCTGTGGGAGGGCAGAGTGTTGCTTCAGGCCACCTTTTCCTTACTGTTCTTTTCACCTACATTTCTCTCCTTACTTAACTCTGCTCTGTTCCATCCTTGTCTCTCCACAGCATTGCCTGCTGACCCACACTATGTCCGCTTTACTCAGCTGAGCATCTTGTTTTCACCACAGCTGCAGAGCAGTGCCAGAGCCCTCACTGCTCATCTTGGGCACTCTCAAGATGAACATGGCCAAGAAACCATGTAAGAGGATGGAGATGGAGGAAATAATTTGTGTGCTTGCAGCCCAAAAAGCAGCCATGTCCTGGGCTGCATCAAAAGAAGCACGGTCAGCAGGTCAAGGGAGGCAATGCTCTTCCTCTACTCTGCTCTGGTGAGTCTTGCATCCAGCTCTGAGGCCCCAAGCACAAGAGGGACATGGAGCTGTTGGAGCAAGTCCAGAGGAGGCCATGGAGGTGCTCCAAGGGCTGGAGCACCTCTGCTCTGGAGACAGGCTGAGAGAGCTGGGCTTATTCAGCCTGGAGAAGAGAAGGCTCCAGGAAGACCTTAGAGCAGCTTCCAGTGCCTGAAAGGGCCAACAGGAAAGCTGGAGAGGGACTTTGGACAAGGTCCTGTAGGGACTGGATGACGGGGAATGGCTTTAAACTGACAGAGGGTAGATTTAGACATTAGGAAGAAGTTCATCCCTGGGAGGGTAATGAGGCACTGGCACAGGTTGCCCAGAGAAGCTGTGGCTGCCCCATCCCTGGCAGTGTTCAAAGCCAGGTTGAACAGGGCTTGGAGCAACCTGGTCTAGTGGAAGGTTTCCCTGCCCATGGCAGGCGGTAGGAACTGTATGAGCTTTAAGCTCCCTTCCAACCCAAACCAAGCTGTGATTCTATGAAATATGCTGTGGGGTGGGAGAATGCCACTAGTGGCTTATGACCTGCACTAAGCTGTGAAACAGAGATCTTTCTATGGAAGGAGAAGAATCTGCACTTGGATGTATGGGAGACCCATACAAGTGGCACCGTCTGGATAACATAAACAGTGTACTAAGTTTGGTGAGGACCTGGCTTGCAGTGCCAACCCTATCTAATCAGTAAATCTCCTACTGTCAGAGTTTCACTACCTTAAATCAAGTTATAGCTGCTAGACTGCATAGTGCTTCATTGCAGATTGCAACAGCCAAGAACACTATCTTTTCAAGTGCTTGATCTTATACACTTTGCTCATTAAGTCCTGCTCTCCACCCGGTTTCTTCCCTGAGGGCAGCTCAGGGCATGGGAGGAGCCATTATGGGTTAGACTGCTAGAGCCCAAGGAGACTGACAGAGCAATACAGTCCTGAAGCGGCTCCAGGACCAACGAGGTTTGCTTGATCTGTTGCTGATGAGCACTACAAACAGCCCCGGACTGCTGGGAACACCCTCTGCACATCAAGGGACAAGCAGAAGTGCAGGAGCACCCAGGGAGGAGCCGAGAGCACAGCTGAGATGTGCCCATGCTGTTCACAGCAATAGAGCAAATGATAATCTGGCTGTGCTGACACAGAAAGAGGATATCCATAATTCATCTTGGCTTTCTTATCTGCAACAGCAGGGACGGCAATGTGTCACTTGGCAGGGCTCCTGGCAGACCTGGTGAGCATGGGGACAGGCAAGAGGAGTGTGGAGCACATGTCCCAGGAACAGGGCAAAGAAAGCAGATAGTACCTGGGGATGAGTGACTGAGAGCCTCTCTTGGCCCTGCAGGCAGTTCTGGATGCAGTCTCCTAGTGACATGGAGTTCACAAGCATCTGCTTCTCCTTCTGGCATGTTCACTCTTTCCTCCTGAAGCTCCACCTGGAGTAGACCCAAACCCATCAGGGTTAGCAGGATTTGGACTGAGTTTTTCCCTTTTAAGTGTGTTATTGGGAAAACAGGCAAACCAAATCTGTTTTATCAGCCCCTGGCTTGTAATCTAGTCCTTCATCTGGCTTCTGAATGTCAGCATCCAGCACAGCTCCCTTCTCACACCCTGAGACCTTGAAGCCTGAGTGGTCATGCATGTTTGGTCCTCAGCTTTGACACCAGCCAGTGAAGACCCTTACTTTGTGCCCACCTGCTTCAAATAAAGGCACTTAAAACATCAGCTAAACCCAACTGCAAGCTCAGGTCAAAGCAAGGAGCTGGGAAAGATATCACGAGGGAGATAGACCACCACCTAAGCCACCACCCCCAGTTATTTCGCTCTCATTTGAAAGACAGCATCTTTACAGAGGTGAAGGCAATACAGGTGTTGCTATTCTTCCTTGAAATGAGCATCTATACACTATCTGAAATGCAAAACCAGTCCAGGATTGTGTTCCCTTTTGCCTTATAAATCCCCTGCCCCTCATTATTACTTACAAATAGGAAGCCAGCAAAGCCTGGATCACCATAAAAATATATCTTTGACCTTACCATAGGCAAAGCTATGAGGAGCTGGCAGGTTTCTGAGACACCTTGCTAACATGGCCAGATTAGTCACACAGCTCAGTTACTGAACCAGTCCCACGCTTTCCCATCAATATGAGAATCACTGGATATCATCAATATGAATATCACTGGAGAGCAGAAGCTTTACCCTCCAGCTGTGAAAACATCTCGTGATAACCCTGAACATGCCAGAAATAGTAAAGAATCTCTTCTTTCAGTGGAATAAATGGTGATCATATACTTTTTTTTTTCCTATATTACGACTCCTAAAAAAGTGAGGATTGCAGTCTATAGCTGTCAGTGGGACTTTGTTCAGGGCCCAAATCCACACAAATTCAGTGGTGGATGGAAACTATGGTCCCTGACCCAAGCCCTTTGATTTGACAGGAGCCTTGTACACAGGGAGTGCTGAAATGCAAAGCAAATCACAAGTCAGTTTATCCTGTAGAGCTGCCAAGTGCATCTGTTTACTCCGGCACTTGCTGGTGAGGGGACAGAGAGACCTGTTACGTTTAGTTGCCTCATTTTGGATTCAGCCTGACTAAGCACAGTTGCAACAATCCATATAACTAGTTTGAAGTGAACAGTACCGCAGAGGGCACATTTAGAATTGGCACACCAGTGGCACACATTTCCCTGTGAGTCATATTCCACATGAATGCCACTCTGACAAGGTGAAGGATGCTCCACTGGAATATGGTAAGACAGGAGCACATCTGGAATGTGTTGTTGCTACACCCATTCTCAGCACTCCCGGTACTACTTCTTTTGAAGCCAAAGACAAACCTCCTGTGTAGTTGTGAGGGACCAGTTGACCCAGTACCTTTATAAATCCCCCTGCAGTGCTCTAGGATTCTCTTTTTTTTTTTCCTTTTGTTAGCCTATACCTCAACTTCTTATTGATCTGAAAGAATTCAAGAGCAGATTCTGGAGCTTAGAATGCATGCTGCTGCAATGAAGACTAGATGCACAAGACCTCTGCATACTGTTTTACTAAGGAAAAGTGGAGGTCTGGAACAGTAAGCAAGGGATTTTTCCAGTCTCTGCTAACTGCGGTTGTCTGTGCCTGTGCATCTGAGCGAGACTGCAGACCTCTAATCAATGTCTGCCTTGTGTCTTAAGTCACAGGCTGATATCTTCCCTTGTTCCTGAAATAAACATAGGTGTTGAAAGCTGGAATTAGATGATTTTGCTAGCCTGCATTACATTCTTATTTACTCAGGCAGTCAACTAACTGTAATTGAAATTCTGAAATGCAAGTATATTTTAGCAGGCAATATCATCACAGAGCAACATCAGCACAGCTGAGCTCTCTGGAGTCTTACCATGCACAAATCCTGCAGACTATCCCTCCTGAGAGAGCTGGGCTTGTTCAGCCTGGAGAAGAGAAGGCTCTGGGAATATCTTAGAGGAGCTTCCAGTGCCTAAAGGGGCTGACAAGAAAGATGGAAAGGAGCCTTTGACAAGGGCCTGCAGGGACAGGACACGGGGGAATGGCTTTAATCTGTCAGATGGGAATTTAGATTAGACATTAGGAAGTTCTTCCCTGTGAGGGTGGTGAGGCACTGGCACAGGTTGCCCAGAGAAGCTGTGGCTGCCCCATCCCTGGCAGTGTTCAAGGCCAGGTTGAACAGGGCTTTGAGCAACCTGGTCTCATGGAAGGTGTCCCTGCCCATGGCAGGGGGTTGGAACTGGATGAGCTTTAAGGTCCCTTCCAACCCAAACCGTTCTATGATTCTATTATTAAGTGCAACTTATTGGCACAGACGAGGAAAGAGACCAAAAGGGTTCACATTGGGAGTCTCTTCCTGGTGTCTCTTCCTGATCCCCAATGTCTGTTGCACATAAATGCACCTTTGGTAGGCCCAGAACTAAGACCAGGATGAGTCATTCTTACTCCCTAGCCCTACTCCCAGCTAGTCAGTGGCAGCCATCAGTAAACAAATGTTTTGTGTGTCAGCCTTCATACAAATAGCTTGTGTGTTCCAGCTTGTACAATGAGGCTCTGTGTTTGACAGCCCACAGCTCCTGTCCTGGAGCAGGGCAACACTAACTAAAGGCATGATAGGCACCAGCTTCCCTGGAAATTTGCCACACAGCTGAGGTCTCAAAGTGACTGCTGCAGCAGAAGGATGGAGGAAACTATGTTCAAATAGCCCAGACTGGGGAGTTAAAGAAACAAGGGGGCTTCTAGGGGCCTAATCCTGTTACAAAGCCTACGGCATCTCCTTCCTTAAGACCTTTGAGTAGCCTGATATAGTGGAAGGTGTTCCTGCCCATGGCAAGTGAGTTGGAACTAGTTGTGCCTGCCAGCATGAATTTTGAGTATTTACTATCTTGTGGCCAAAAGCAGTGCTGGTCCCTAGGGTGGTAAGCATTAAACTGGAGCTTCAGCACAGTCCACAGTACTTTGTATAGGTTAGCTGTATCCCCCGGCACCAAAGTCAGAGCAAAGCAGAAGACACTTTGGAGAAGCAGAAAGAAAATCACACTCCTGGTTGGTTGTAGCATGTGACCTGGGTCTCAGGATGGAGTCACTACACCAAGTTTTAGCTTGTTAAGCCAAATTACTGGCTAATGTCTTGCCTTTTCCTCTATCATGACTGTGTGGGAAAGGACTCCATGCTTTCTCCTGTCATCAGACCAATGCAGCACATGACTAAGTGACCAAAGATATCATCCTTCAAGAATTTGACTCAGGAAGAGGAACTTGCTGGAACAGTTTCGGAATAGGGCATGCAGATTTGCTGACAGCAAAACTGTATTTCAAGGCACATGAAAGACTGCTGTTGCTGTCTTATTTATAAATAAGGATGTATCCCTGGTTGCTTATTTTGGGGAGGAGAAATATGTAACGTCCTGATAAAGGGTTTGATTCTAACCTGGGAGGAGGGAAAAAACATCAGGCAACAATCATGAAATACAACTGTACCAGCTAGGACAAAAGAGAAAGGAGAACAACAAAATAGAAAGCATGACTTGCAAAGAGGGTGACTAATAAAATGAAAAAGCTGTCAAATAATGGCTCATTGGAAAGAAATCTATGAGGAAAGGGGATTTATGGAAAGCTGTCATTCCTTGATACTACTAGCACAGTACATGAGTTCAGAGAAAATAAAGGAAATATGACAAGAGTCTGGCCTGGGCAAGCCATAAGCTCTTCCTCAAACCCAAGAAGGAATTACAAGTCAGGTTACTATGAGTAAGTAGTAAAGAATGGTATTAGACCCATTTGATGTTTTTAGTATGCTAAGCAAGGGTGAAATGCATTATAATATGGAAAAATAGTAGAAGAAATTCAGAATTACAAGCTGTTTCTTTGAAAATTCATGTAAACCTGGTGTACTTCCAAAGAATCCATTCAATGTGCCGATGGTGCCCAGTTAGAAAACACTACAAAGAGGTTGAAGGGCTTCAAATGGATTCATAGCGATCTTGACATGTTGGACAAAACCTGAAAAATAAGGGAGTGCAAAACCAGGGCCAAAAGACTTCTCTGAAGTAGAACTTCTCAGCTGTGCAAACACTGAATGAGGAACAACTGGCGAGGTAGTTCAGCAAGGGAAGGATATGGGGATACTGGCAGATTGTAAATGTCAGCCACATCCTCGTTGTGCAAAAAAAGGAACCATCCTATTGTGAGACTCAAGACAAACATGAGATAACTGTGCTTCTCAGCCTGGGTGGGACCACCTCTAGGGATGATGTCTGTGTCCTGCTTTGGGTACTGTTCTTCAGGAAAGATGGAAACAAATTGTAAATAAAATGGGGAGAGCTACAGGACTGGTTACATACCTGTGACGAGCATGCGAAGATAGAGCGAGCACAGTTCCTAATACAGTTAGGAGATAACTGAGGGCATGCAGCAGAAAATCCAATTAAGTACAAGGGGGATAAAAAGACACTGGAACTACTTTGCTTCCCATATCTCTTTGGGACAGGTTTAGGTTACAAACTAACAATGATTTTCTAACAGGAAGGGCCGTTAAATATTTAATACATCATCTTGAAGGCTCTGGTTTATTGCTCTTTCAAGATCAGCTACATAATTATCAGTAGGTTGATGCTGTCTTGTGGCAGAAGGGTAAGAAAAGACCAGCACTTCTTGACTGTTAGAAGTTGTTTTTTGTAGAGAACACATGGACCCTCTTACAATTATCTTGGTGGCTATGAAGAACAAAGCCCTTAAGATATAGCTAAGCTTTACTGTCTTACAATACTTGGATTTCACAATAAGAATGATAAACATTCAACTCTGTAACTGGCAGTGGTTGGGAACCTGTGCCTACTGACAGGCAGAAACAATTTGCCGTCCATGTGCATGTTGGAGGGGAGGAGGTTAAAAATAAATACATTTATGGATGACCTCCAGGTGACCAGCAAACTGGACCCCAGAGGTCCCTTTCAGCCTATCGCTTTGATTCTTTGAACAGAAGGAAAGGCCCTTATGGTGCCTGGCTTTCCTTCACCATATGATGTATAGACACTTGTGCTGATTCAGTATGAGAAACAGCTTATCCCTGGCTGCCTTCCAGATTTTAATGGCTGATAATGTAAAGCAGGTCTGGATCTGGTGGTATCCTCATTACTAGCTACCCTGAAGGCCAGTTCCGGGGGCGCCACTCCCACCAATTCTAACCTGCCTGCTTCTCTGCTCTCCCTTTCTCCAGTCCCTTACTGCAGAAAGCACCTTGTTGGTCAGCAGTCTGGGACAGAAGGTCCTCATGTGCCACCTGCTGGCTTCTGGGAAATGTTGCACCAAGAAGAGCGCCCAGTGCTCATGGCCGGGGTGCTCGCAATCAACATGGGAAAAGGATGGCACAGGGTTGGGGTTTCTTCCCGAGTGTGATGCGGGTCCAAAGTAGGTGAATACTTTGCCCATAGCATTTTTCTGCCTGGTTGGGTGGGGACCCAACGCAGAAAGTGTGAAGCAGCTGCCAGGAAAACCTCCATGGCAGCAGTGTCTTGAATTTTAGATTTTAACCTGGCTTCTAGGGAAAGCTACTTTAGGCTTTGTGAGCTGCGGTTAAGACATCTATGAAATGATGTTGTTCCTCTGCCCATCTCCATTTAGCTCTGCCTTCGGGCACATCTTCTCACTGGGAATAGGAAGAAGAGATGAACAAAATACCCTACCTCTGCACTTGCATCCACAGCTCCATCTGTGCTTTTCCCTTCTCCCTATATCCCCTATGTGCCATTCCTCTACTCTGCTGTGCCTTCTCTTTTACTACAGAGGTATATTCCCAAACAAATCTGACTGTTTCCAGTTAAATTATTTACTCCTTTGGCTGCAAAAAATAACAACCCCACCTCACTAGCAGATGGTTGGTATGTGTCCTGTTCTCCTTTCCCTCCTCAACAAAGCTTCATAAAAGCACCACTGGGATTTTTACATGTGCTGTCCTTGTCCTCAGGAAGAGCTCCCTGCAAACCTCCATAAAGCTTTCCCTGCCAAACTCATCCTTGAATTGCCTCTGGATCTTGCAGATGCCCTGATAGTACAGCCACAGGGCTGCCTTATTTGTATTTCTTTTGTAGGTGTTTGTATTTCCATTTTGTTCTATTATAAAAGTGAAACTGGAAGAAGCACTGCACACACACAAGGCTTGTTTAAGAGCAGTGCTCTCCAACATCTTTAATACAACAACTGTGGATACCATGGGATCAGACACTGGCCAGGCTCAAAAGTGCTCCCGAAATAGCATCCCTGACTGCCAGAACTGGAATTCTGATTCAGCAGGGCTCTCAAGCTACAGCTGAGATTCCTTGTCACCACACTAGATGGCACATTTTACAGAACAAAATTGAGAAACTTCATCTGAGGCAGTAGATGTGAGCTAGACCTTCCCGATAACACCCATGGCTGTAGAGTTGTTTACAGAATTGTAATAGCAAATATCCGCCCTCTGACTTGGTTTGGAAATGTGAAGAACTGGCAGGTTTGAGGCTCCTGATCTCAGGCCAATAATTAATCCTAGGCTGGTTATTCTGCAAAGTCGCAGGTAGCTTTTCAATATATGGTCCAGTAACTGCTATCCCATTTTACTGAATGAACAACGGTGGGATGAAGCCTCAGTGTTCAGAGAACACTAACTTCCAAACTAACACCACATCAGAAATGACTGCAGGAACAAACTAAAATCTTGAATTAATTAGAAACACAATTGTGCCCCTGAGGCTTGGAGAAACTATTTCCTCACCCCCTTATTATACTGTCCCTTCACGTTGTTCCAGTGAAAGCTTTAAGAATAACACAAGACACATTTTGGAGCATTTCTGTTAATCTGCTTTGGAAATTCCCAGAGGAGGCAGAGGTCTGCATGTTCTACAGAATGTGAGCATTTCAAGAATCCCTAGAGGGGAAAGGCTACCAAAAACTAGGGATATGTTACCTAAGGTAAACCTGTGTGTTTGCTTCAGAAAAGGAACCTCAGCATCCTGTGAGCTCTTAGGCCATGACTATTCTGTGCAGTATCTCTGCTTCTAACATTCAATGAGTGACCAGTGACTCAGGAGTTTGAGCCTCAGTGTTCTCCAAGAGCCCTGTTCTAAAAAAAAAATGGATCAGAAAATAAATTACAGACATCCTAAAAGGAGTTTCAAAGCACAAATGAACTGCTAGCTGGAAAGGGTATCACTGTTTCAACCATGACATAGCAACCTAAAACTAGTTATACCCTATACATATAGAATCATAGAGTCATAGAATAGTTAGGGTTGGAAAGGACCTCAAGATCATCGAGTTCCAGCCCCCCTGCCATGGGCAGGGACACCTCCCACTAAACCATGCCACCCAAGGCTATGTCCAACCCCACCTCGAACGCCACCAGGGATGGAGCATTCACAACTTCCTTGGGCAACCCATTCCAGGGCCCCACCACCCTTACAGTAAAGAATTTCTTCCTCAGATCCAATCTAAACTTCCCCTGTTTAAGTTTGACCCCGTTACCCCTTGTCCTCTCACTACAGTCCCTAATGAAGTAGTATATATACTAGTATTTCTAGTAACAACAGTTACTCTCCAAGCACTCAATCTGTGTGCTTTGCTTCAGTTTCTTCTGGAGATAGTGTGTGAAAAACAGTCTGTCAACAGAAGAGAGTTGTATGAACATGGAAGATGAATAGAACTGAGGAGACCTTTGCTCTTTTCTTGCCAATGAAAGCATCACCCTGCCTTTCATCATGTGCATTTTTGTGTCTTCCGAAATAAACTGTTCCTTAAGGATTTCTGTAATAGTCACTTCTAAGCTGTGTCAGTTTGGTGTCTCTTCTTTCCTAAGCTGTTTTCTCAAATACATCTAAGAAAAGAAACATGGTTAGCAGCTCCAAATATACCTCTTCATCTGTGCTGAGGGGTGGCAGAAAGATGCTCTTTTAGTCTCATAACACAATAGTCAAGGATTTTTGTCTGCTCCGCTTCAGGGAGATGACTAGGAGGTTTAACTTGCAGTACACACATACTACCTCACAAACAGCAGGTGCCCTAACTAATAATCCCAGCTGAGCAAGGTGGTGCACAATGGGACTGTCTCTGCTTTGAAGGCTAGAAAAAAGAAATGTAAGGAAACTGGGAAAATATCTTCTACTATGCAAAGAGCTCCAGTAGTCAGCACAACTCCTTACAGTCAAGTGTCTGTTTTAAGTAGCAAGGCTAAGCTGGCCTTGAAGCATCAGCAGTGGTAAAAGAGTGCACCCAAAACCACATTCCCTGAGAAAGTGCCCAGGCAGGTCCTGGCTTCTCAGTTCTTTCCTTTCACTGTATTATTGAGCAGAAGATCTGAGCAGTGCATGCTTAGCACATGCCTGAACACATCCAGACATCAAAGTATCAAAGTATATATTTAATTTACACAAGCTCAGCACTTTGCTGGAGGAGTGCTTCAGAGAAGGTGTCTTAGCTACTGTGCTAAGCAAAGAAAGGGAAAATATGTAGATCATGAATTTGTGCATTGGCACAGGCCACCATATTCCATATCAGCCAGGGAACTTCGCTGTGAAGGCTGCACACTTGTGCTTCTATAAATTCAAATGACATTTACTGTCCTGTTAAGCTGAGGTAGCACTGCTCCAAATGACATGGAAAGATTAAGAAGTTCATACACTGGAAATAGACTTTTCTAATGAGATAGCTGATAAAATCTCATCAGTGGGCTTTAGAAATCAAGTAATGACAACTCCTTTGTTCAGGGAAAGAGAATGGGTTTCAAAAAGGCAGCAGTCAGATTGCATGGAACTGCCTCTCCTAACTTCTCCTCTGGGGTTAATCTTTGGTGTTAATAATGTACACCCATAAACATTTCTACACTTTGTCACTCTAGAACTACCAAAACACGAAGTCATCAGTTGCATTTACTAAATTTCTTGGGTTCCTAGTGAGATTTATCTGTATAACCTCTTAGTTTTGAAATACAATTTGACATCATCACTTAAAGAGGAAACTTAAATAGTGAAACAAAGGCAAATTAAAAGAAACATCAATTATCCTCTGCACTAATGGACTCTGAAGTCTTGGTAGCCCAAAAAAGCTTCCTGAGCAGAAGGAGACAGGAGAGCAGGACAGTGTTAAGAAATCCAATTGTAGTCTTTAGATGCAGAAGTGACAAAATTAGTAGTGAATTCATCTCACTTGCTTAGGGATACCAGAAAAAAACTGGATTGTCATCAGGTCAAGCATTAAAAGTACAAAGCAAATCAGTATCCCAGCTACAGCATATAAATCTAAGGTCACCAGTACTGCTAGAATTAACCTCCATAAACTTCTGCAGCACCTATAGCAGAAATAGGCAAGAACCTCACTCATCTAATCCTTAACTTCTGCAGGTCCTCTGCCCTCATTTTTGCATTATACGCGGCTACCTTGTGTGGTCTGCCTAACTACAGAACCAAAATGAAGAAAGAGAAGGGAAAAAAAGGGTAGATGATAAATAAGGGAGCGGGGAGAGGAAGCCTTTCAACTTTTGTCACCTAACTTTTGCCTTTTTTCTCCTGACCTGCCCTTTCCCTCCCTCCAGCCACCCCCCGCCCCCGACAAGAGCCGCCTCCCGCCTCAGGGCCGGCTCCTCCCCGGGGCCGGGTCCCGGCTTAAAGCGGCGCCGGGTGGGCGGCTGCGCCCCACTGCGAGCGCCCGGCCATGGCCCGTGACCGCGGCCCGCCCGTCTTGCGGCAACCCGCCGCCCCGCCGCGCTTCCCCGCCGCCGTGCTGCCCGCCGAGGCCCGTGGCTGGGGCTGGCTGTGGCCGGGACTGTGGCCGGCGCTGGTGGTGGGGCTGCTGGCCGCCCTCGTAGCCTGGTTCTGGTACGGCGGCAGCGATGGGCGAGGCGAGGAGGTGGCCGGTGAGACAGCGGCGGCGGCCACAGGTACCGGGCTGGGGGGGGGACTGCTGGGGGCTGGGGCATGCCGGTTTGCCCAAGCGAGGACTTGGTTTGCTGCTGTAAAGCTTAACTGCACTGATAAAACCATTCCCGTTCTGTTTCTAGAGGATCTTACAGAGGCCAAGGCTGCTGCCCTGACCAGCACTCGGAAGCCAGGAGAGGGTCTGTTGGCCGGGCCAAGAGAAGAGCTTAACCATGTTCAAGGTGGTGGAGTTTCCAGTGAACCTCTGGAGATGGAGCAGCTGCTCCTGAAGCAGGGTGCCACTGGCTCCAGGGAGCATCCAGCTGATATCCATGGCAGCCAGGCCAGTGAACCAAGACCACAGATGGAACAGGAAAGTGATGGATGGTGTGCGATGAACTCGGCAGGAGCCCCTGATGGTGTTTGTAATGACAGAAGTGAGGAACAGCCAGGTCAGGAGAGTAGGGACTTGGACCATGAAGACTGGGAAGTTGTTTCTGGGCATCTGGCTTGGGGGGAGGCTGGCAAGAATGGCAGAATGGAAGACGCAGACAGCAAGGAATGGGAACAAGGAGACTGCCCCGATGGGGATTTGAGAGCCAAGCGAGTTGCAGCCGTGCCTCCCATGTTTCAAAACATCCATGTGACTTTCCGTGTGCACTACATCACCCACTCGGCTGCTCAGCTCATTGGTGTTACTGGTGACCATGAGTGTCTTGGCCAGTGGCACAGCTATGTTCCCCTCAAGCATGACAAGGATGGCTTCTGGTCTGAATCTGTTAGTCTGCCAGTAGACACCAGAGTTGAGTGGAAATTTATCTTGGTGGAGAATGGGAAGGTGAGACGCTGGGAAGAATGTGGTAACAGAACCCTGATGACTGAACATGAGGATAGAGTTGTTCATCAGTGGTGGGGACACCATTAATGGGATTTTGGAAGCTGCTTATCTAACAGCAAACCTGCTTAGATTAATCATAGAACCCCTAACTTCACCCTGTCTGCAGTAGACCTTCTCAAGTGCAGAGCTCTGTAAATCCTGTCTCAAACCTGGTTCAACTGTATGAGCAGCAGATCTCTGCCACCCCCTTTAGGAAATGGTTTGGCAGCCTGAAAAATGAACCTCAGCTGTGTTCTGAAGATGTGCAAGGTAGGCTACAAAGGCATGAGCAGTGTTCCAAGCAGCTGCCTGACTAGGCAAATCTGGCCCCTGGACTGGAGTTGGCGTTGCTTTGTGCAGGGCTATGGGATGGATGCATCTTTGCACTGACTGCTTAGGGCTTTTGAGGCATACTAGGAAGTGTGGTTACCTACACTGTAATAGGAACTTAAGTGTTTTAACTTATGTAATGTATTAAGTAAACAATAAATGCTTTAAGACTGATGGTCTGTTACAACTTGACCAGTGAATTGACTCAATTTATTAACTTTGATAGAAGTGAGTTACTTGACCTGAAATTTTAGTGCTAAAGAACTCCTGAAGAGTGGCTGGAGTAACAAAGGTTTAAACCTAGAGTACCTTAGTCTCTACTCCCTACTTTCCAGGAAGCACCTCTGCTCAGACGCTTGGCAGGTGGGTCCCTTTTAGTCAGATTATCCTGCTGGGGGAAGAGCAAAGGTCAGGAAGGACTGTCCTCAGCTTAATGTATTACTTTGTCAGGGTGGGAGCAGGCTTTAAAAAAACCAGACTGCGCTGATGGCTAGGGAATAGGATTGTTTCTGAAACAAGAGTTAGATGGCATATTCTGCGTACCTAGAACAACACCACAGTATTGTTAGCAACTACTTAGCTTAAATCTGTATCATTTTTTTTACAAGGTAAGGCTTTTCAACACAAATGTATTTTAAGTTGTGGCCTTTTAGTATGACAAATAATGTAGAATACTACCAGCTTCTATCAGGTAATATTTTTATAGGGCAGAAAGCTGCTCTACTTGCCAGTTCTTTGTATTTTTTGTTACAAATATATGCTGCCATTTAAGCAAGCTCTTTTTTCCATAATGAGGAACCTAGGTCTAGCTTGCACTCCACTTCGTTGGCGTGAACTTGGTCTGAAGAACATAGTTCTGTAGGAGTTCTGGAAATGCATAAATTAGTATGCTGGTTTGGAACATTTAATTCAAAAGCACGTTCCTGATCCATTTGTCTCTGCTAAGTCTTTCCTGCTTTCCATGGTGGAGCAGTCTGAACATGTGAAATGGAAAGGGTTTTGGTGATGGACTGGAAGATGAGCTTCAGCAGCTTACCTCCTGCATCTAATGGTTAATGGGCACCCAGCTGGTAGGATAATCCCAGAGCTGCTGTGAAGAACAGTTGTCTGGAATGCTGTTACTGTGACTTCCGCATCAGCTATTTCATTGAACATATCCACTGGGAGCAGGCTATGCTGCCTGCTCACACAGGCATAGTCACCAAATCATATAATGGTTAGGGTTGGAAAGGACCTTAAGATCACCTAGTTCCAACTCTAGCTGAAGAAAATCTGGATCAGGCATTGAAGGGAGGGTGAGAGGGAAAGAGACCAAGGCAAGTGAACAACTGCACCAACAAGTTGGAGTTTTTGTGATCTCATGTAAAACAAAATCCTCCCAGCTGTTGCTACGTGACAGAGCAAGTTGTTTTGTAGCTCAGTTATGTCTGCTGAAGTAACTTCTGCTCTCTGGTTGCCTTGAGCAACCTGAAGATTTGGGAGAATAAATCTTATTTCCTTCAAGGGATCTTTTCTAGAAGAGAGCAAGTTAGGAATTGTGGGTGGGAGCTGACCTCAAGACTGACTGTAAGCTTTCTGTTAACTGTCCAGGATGAGAAGCACCCCTGTAACTACTGTGGGAGAAGTACTGCAGGTCTGAGAGGAAGGTGGTATCATTTCTGTCCACTAACTCAAAAGGGAGAGGATGGAGCTGACAATCCAGTAGGTGGTTGATGTTGCTTCAGTGGTCTTAAACGTATCAGCACGTGCATATACTGGTCCTCAACTCTTTCAACTGGAAACTGATAGGGGACTTCAGTTACTTACTTTATAAACTTAAAAGGAAAATAGGACATAGTTAGCGTACCCCGGATTAAAAAATAAATATTAAGATGAGGCTTATTTTTAGGGACTTCACTGTAAGAAATATTTGTACTGTTTACTTATGACTCTGCTTACTGTGTATAAACAGAAAGCTCTTCAATCCTATCCATACGCACCACCAGAGAGCACACAGAATGTGTATGTGGGTTTCAGTCAGTAACTTACAGCTGTAACTGAATAGGTAAAATTATGCTTGACCTAATGCCTATAATGGCAATTGCATTTTTTTGTAACAATAAATTTAAGTGAACAATATACCCAAGATTCATAGAATCACAGGCTGGTTTGGGTTGGAAAGGACCTTAAGATCATCCAGTTCCAACCCCCCCAGCCATTGGTAGGGATGCCTCACACTAGGCTGTATCAGCCAAGGCTCTGTCCAACCTGGCCTTGAACACTGCCAGGGATGGAGCATTCACAGCTTCCTTGGGCAACCTGTTCCAGTGCCTCACCACCCTCACAGTAAAGAACTTCTTATATCTAACCTGAACTTCCCCTGTTTAAGTTTGACCCCATTGCCCCTTGTCCTATCACTACAGACCCTGATGAGAAGTCCCTCTACAGCATCCTTGTAGGCCCCCTTCAGATACAGGGAAGCTGCTATAAGGTCTCCACGCAGCTTTTCTTCTCCAGGCTGAAATCTTCTCCAGGCTCTTCTCCCAACTTTCTCAGAGGTACAGCTGAAATAGCTGTAATAGAAGACGATTTTTCAAGTCAAAACAAAATGTGTTGTTTCAAGCTGTTCACAATTCCTTTTCCCATTAACACAATAGTGAGATACTTTTAACAGGCATTTGTCCAGCAGCCATGGCCATTTGAGTGTATTTATACATACACTGGAGGCTTGTTGGAGGAGATTAACTGTGCTATTAGATTAAGATTTTCACGGCTGAACCCAGGACAACTAGAAAGCCACTTAACCTGCACTAGAATAGATTCTCTAATGCAATGATGAACATGCTTCAAACAGACTAACCCTGAGAGGTCTCCCAAACTGAGAACTATTATTTTTTTCAATTGAACACCCTGCACTTTGATCCCACAGAAGAGGCATGATTGCATCACCTTGCTGAATGGCTGAGCAAGGTTTCTGCAAAGACCTGCACTGTGCTTTTGCTCTAACCTCTGAATTATGCCATTCACATCACTGCTGGCCCAGCAGGGTCGATACTATAAAAAAAAATTAAATGTTATTTTGTATTACTGGAGGAGTTGATTAGTATTTTCTCTAAGTGTACAGAGCTGATTCCTCATTACTGGAGAATCTGTTCACTTAAGTGTGAAGTTAGATTTAAATAAAGTTGCCTTGCTGCATAAAAACGATTCTGCTAGATGGGGCTGCTATCTGGCTAATCCTATTTCCTGGCTGTGAGACTAGTGAAGCTACAAGTGGGAAACAAGTTCTTGTTGACATTCCTATGTGGATGTAACAGCCTAGCAGCCAGTGGCTCAGGGTATTGAAGAGCAAATAATAAACTGTCTCTCTCACAGTTTGGCAAAGCCAGAAACTCCGTAAGTAAGGAGTTAGATTTTAAGTTCACCTGCTCATATTGCTGGTAATGAACTTCTGACAAATTGGGCATTTGATTGCTTCTAGGTAAAATGCAATCTACTCCTACTTATGAAGTAGTTTGGTGTACAAATGCTAAATGCTGTATGTGGATGATAAGCTTGAGCTGATGACCTGAGTGCAACTACTGGCACAAACCAGTTTCAAGTCACACACAGAAATCTTGCAATGCAGCTTGTTTGCTTCCTATTCATTTTGCAGGTGCCTCTGCAAAAACCGTTTCCACCCCACATTCTCTCTAGGAGTTAGATTTACTGTTTGGAGCCTCTCACATGATCCATTTAAAAATGTTTTTGTATTATTAGCCTGAAATTAGGTTTTCCCTCTAGGGGGTGGTTGCCATCAGTGGTGCCCTGCTGTGGTCAAGATTTGCCTAATGGTCTTCCTGTGTCATCCACCTGTATGGCATAGAATAACAAAGTGCTATTCATGCTGCTATTCAAGTCCAAGATGCCTAGAGCTGCTCTACAGCCCATGAGTTTCTGACCCTCTTGCCTCCCCAGGCCTGGTGCTGGCGGCAGGGAGGAAGCCCAGACATGTTCTCATTTTCACTGGATTACAGCACAAGGATGTTAAGCTGCCTTTTCGCTTGACAGACCTCCCTTCTCTCTGGCTATTTGTACTGATCCCCCTGCTCCTTTCTGTTCTCACAGAGCTGCAGTCTTTTGGAACTCTTTTTAGCTTGGCTCCTTAAACACAAATGAGAATGCACTTTTCATTGTCCTTTTCCAACATGCAGGACTACAACGTGAATATATGTTCTCATCCTCTATATCTCACTCTTCTGAAAACTTTGGTAGATCTGTCAAATACATATAATAAGTCCAAATTGTAATACACAAGCCAACTAAAATGATCCTTTCATTTTCAATACAATCAGTTCCTAGGAAAGTCTCCTTTCACATAATAATTAACATTTTGACTAAGTTTGCAACAGTGTTGCAAAAAATGACAGAATCACTGAATAAAAAATAAAGCAAATTATGTGAATTAAACCAAAATACTGCTGACAATAACTGAGGATAGCTTAGGATGAACTCACTAATTTCTTCTGGCACAAGAAGACTACATTGAAAAAAACAACAGATATTTGATCCACTCTGAATATAGTTCTGTAGCTTTAAAGTCAACAAACTCAAGCTTGTATCTGCATGGCACGTGCTCATGAAGCTACATTTGCTGATTCATAGCTACAGAACATTTGGTTTGGACAAAATCACTGGGTAAGCCACTTGAATTCAGGCATGGCATTCCATGCTGCCACAAATCCAAGGCAATAACTGCTTTTTCAGAAAGCAGATAATGAGGAAAAACACTAATGCTAGTGAAGCTGTGCCACTGGCACCTCCTGCTGACCATGGAGATGATTTGCTGGGGTACAGATTTATTGCAGGACATCTTGCCCCTTGTTTTGTTAGTACTGTATATAGCAAGGGCTCTCCTGCTACCTGGTCAGCAGCTTCTGTGACCAACTTCTCAGACAGCCTTTCTAGAGTCTGAAAGGGCAGTACTATTAATCTGCTCTTCACAACCAGTCTCCAGACAAAAATCCGATGGCAAATCCTGGAAAAGTACTCAGTTTGGGCTCTTGTTCAAAATTCTTCCTCCCCTACCTATTTTTAAACAACTATTTTGTTCCCTGAGATACTGTCAAACACTAATGAGGCTTTAAACATCAATCCGATACTTAGTGATCCTGTTCATCTTCTTACTTTGGAATCGTTTTTAGCATTGGATAGTCTTTTAAGTACAGTAAGTCATTTGCCCACTGCTGCAAAATCCTCAAATGTCAAATGCATAGTAGGCTTTAAAATCAATTCACATACGCCATGTGTTCTCAACATGCCCTCCTATTTATTACTAATCTCACTCTAGGAATGGCCTTTGAATACATTATTCTTAGGCACTCATATTAAGGGAAGGTTGTCTGTATCGGTGAGTGAGGAGCATTTTGGAGACCAACAGAAAGTAATATGCCCACTATTCTAGCAAATTTGTTAATATGGGTAGTGAAGCATGGTATATGTCATACTAGGCTGTGATTAAAATAAACAAGTCAGTATAGGTTCAAAATGCATTTTTTTATGCCTGAACCTCACCTATTTTAGTTTTTATAGAGGGACACAAATTGAGGAAGGACAAAAAGTCCCAAACTAGGAACACACATTTCCTCAGCTCTAAGTAAAAGTACAAGCGCTTACAAAGAAAGCTAAGCCCAAGGTAGACTGTGGACCCTCTATCTGTACTACACTTGAGGAGTCTATTCTGCTTAAAAAAGTCATGGTATAGGATGAAATCTGAGCAGTCCTGCAGTTGCGGGTATGTGATTCAACACTTTACCTCAATGTCAACAGATGCCACAGGGAGATTTCCTTTTATAGGAAATACTTGGCAGTTCTGGGGTATCCAGATGAACTGGAGTTTTTTGAAGTAATAACAGGAAGTGTGGAGGGAAGGGAAACCAGTTCATTTTAGAATGAAAAGAAGCAGCCTAACAAACCATTTTAAAACTAACTTTGTCAACAACAGGACCTGAAAGGGTGTGCAAGATCCAGAATGCATGGAAGAGCTACTTCAGCTTAAAGCAATCAGCAGTGCCTTGCGGCCAGTGTCCCTCACAGCACGCAGCTATTTAAAATGTGTGCCAGTGAACGAGTCCGTATTTCCATGTGTTTCTACTCTGTATGTCCCACTCATTTAAAAGTTAAAAACTGTAAAGAGTGTCATGGTTCCAGGAAAGAATGACAAAACTGTAAGACCTTTTATTATTAACCTTTAAAAATATAACTTAAAAACAATGTACATACATGAAAGTAATCCTTAATGTACAAGGTGTCGTCCCTTTGATAGCTTTTTTTCCTTTTCCTTTGCTTTCTCTGTCTTCACTTCATGAGTTCTGATCACTGGTGATGTGTCTGAAAATAGCAGCAAGAACAGATTATCTGACCATCACCTTATGTTAAAATAATTGAGGCCTCAGGTACAGACACCTGAAGCTTTCCAGTATACATGTTACACTGTACTTATCAAACCCTCACAAATGCAACTTTAGTTTGTAATTATTTATATGCAGAGCCTTAATAGAAAAGATAAAGCTGGTTCTAAAGAGGCACCACCTCATCTGCTTTGTGAAGCCAAAGCAGCAAATGCTGGAGTAGAGGTGAAGTACTATTTGATTTCAGAATCTCTCTTATTGGATGGTGTGAAATTAATACTTAAATTATTATTAATAATAATTATTATTAATTATCAGTAACAATTATAGAATTAAATAATTTAATTAAATTAACAGTTCATGGAAACAAGTTCACCTTTATATAGTAACTCTTAATACATTACACATAGGAACATATACTATTATGTGAATATAAAACCAGGCAAACTGAAGTTGTTGATGGATGGCAAAAAATAAAAATGAGAATGTTTACCTCATACTTTAAATAAACAACTTGATTAGTTTTCCCTAAATCAGGTCACTTGTATGTCCCTGACACATGTGCCCTGTATGATGTGAGAAATAATAATTTCCCAAGTCTATGCAGTGAGACTTAAAGGGCCAAAGGGGAAGCAAATGGAATGCGCAATAAGAAGTGCAGAAAAAAAGAAATTCCATCTCACTTGGCCTCCTACCATCAAAGGAGCTCATGAGCACTTTACCACTGACTTCCAAGGGAGCAAGAAGAAAACCTGGTAAGTTCTCCATTGTCACTGTGGTCATCTCAGATTTTAAAAACTGGGACAGAAAGGATACGCTTCTGAGGCCACTCCTGGGAAACTATTTTCTGGAGTCGACTGCTGTCAGAGTATCCTTCAGTTTCCATGAAAGAGTCATCAGCTTGTTAAAAATGTCACTTAATTGGACATGACAGCACCCCTCACCAGCTGCCATGTTTGAAATGTTAAGGATCTTGAAGCTTATTAGTTAAGGGGCTGAGCAACAGTGCATCATTGAGTTAATCTGATTTTTCTCCTAGGAGCAGGGTAATGTAGAAGTGGGTACTGCTAGTAAACCAGGCACATCTAAAATTACCTCATTTTAGATGAAGCAAAAACACAGGTAGTGCTTTGGCAGGTAACAAGAACAGTCTCTGCAGAGTGTGTATTTTAAATAAAATAAGAATACTTCTGGTAAATCCTTGTACCTTGGTTTTTTATCTTTAACAGTCCCGTCAGGTTCTGCAGGCTTTCCATCTTGTTCTGTGGCCTCCTATGTGTATCCTTGCTATTCTTCATGGGCTGAGGAGCTAGTGAGAAATTATTCATCGTTATCAGATAAAAAAGTCATTATAAATTATTTAAACGTTCCATCTGACGTTCTTAGAAAATAAAATTGCAAACAATAAAACTTCCAGTAGCAAAGAAAAACGAGTAAGAAGTGAAGGATATTAACAGAGATTTATACTTAGTAGGATTTCTGTTTAAGTGACAGTGCAAACGCATTTCTATTTTGCCTATAAATGTCCCCATTTGGGGGATGGAGAGCAAGTGTTACTTAATGAGTATTATACCCACAACTTCTAAGTCCCTCTTTGCCAGTAAACCTGCAAGGGCTGCGCAAAGGAGAGCAGTAGTGTCAGTTGCATTTTACAGATGGAAAACTAAGGTATAGAAAGACGAAACGTACTGAAGCCAAAAATAAAACCGGAAAAGCTAAGCCTTTGAGGATTCAGACCAGTGCAAAATTCAAAAGGCACTGTGCCTGTCTGACTGAGCACTAACACTCACAGACTGACAAGGTGACGCCCATACCATACAAACAACTACAGCCTCCCACTCTTGCAGCCTTTTCTAAACAGAACTTGGACTGTTTCGTTTTTGATACTGTCACCAAATTCTCAAATAAAAAGAGAGAAAAAAAACAAACCAAACCCAGAATGAGCCAGAGATGGAGGTAACTGGCTGATCAGATTAACAAACAAGACAAAAGAAATTCACTCATGTTGCCAATTCAGTGCTTTGATTGGGAAATGCCACACATATTTATGTTCTGTTTACCAACAGGCATTTCTTAGTTGTGAAACATGCATTAAAAATATATAGATTAGCTATCAAACATAGAATCATAGAATCATAGAATAGTTAGGGTTGGAAAGGACATGAAGATCATCGAGTTCCAACCCCCCTGCCACGGGCAGGGACACCTCCCACTAAACCATGCCATCCAAGGCTCTGCCCAAACCAGCCTTGAACACCACCAGCAATGGAGCTTTCACAACTTCGCTGGGAAACCCATTCCAGTGCCTCACCACCCTTACAGTAAAGAATTTCTTCCTCAGATCCAATCTAAACTTCCCCTGTTTAAGTTTGAACCCGTTACCCCTTGTCCTCTCACCACAGTCCCTAATGAAGAGTCCCTCCCCAGCATCCCTATAGGCCCCCTTCAGGTATTGGAAGGCTGCTATGAGGTCTCCACGCAGCCTTCTCTTCTCCAGGCTGAAAGCCTCAACTTTCTCAGCTTATCTTCATAAGAGAGGTGCTCCAGTCCCCTGATCATCCTCGTGGCCCTCTTCTGGACTTGTTCCAACAGTTCCATGTCCTTTTTTTGTTGAGGACACCACAACTGCACACAATACTCCAAGGGAGGTCTCACAAGAGCAGAGTAGAGGGGCAGGATCACCTCCCTCGACCTGCTGGTCACGCTCCTTTTGATGCAGCCCAGGATACGGTTGGCTTTCTGGGCTGCAAGCGCACACTGTCTAGTTCCAACCCCCCTGCCATGGGCAGGGACACCTCCCACTAAACCATGCCATCCAAGGCTCTGTCCAACCCAGCCTTGAACACCGCCAGCAATGGAGCTTTCACAACTTCCCTGGGAAACCCATTCCAGTGCCTCACCACCCTTACAGTAAAAAATTTCTTCCTCATATCCAATCTAAACTTCCCCTGTTTAAGTTTGAACCCATTACCCCCTGTCCTATCACTACAGTCCCTAATGAAGAGTCCCTCCCCAGCATCCCTATAGGCCCCCTTCAGATACTGGAAGGCTGCTATGAGGTCTCCACGCAGCCTTCTCTTCTCCAGGATGACCAGCTCCAACTTTCTCATCCTATCTTCATAATAGAGGTGCTCCAGTCCCCTGTTCATCCTCATGGCCCTCCTCTGGACTTGTTCCAACAGTTCCATGTCCTTTTTATGTTGAGGACACCAGAACACACGCACTTCATCTTCACACAGCCAAGCAGCTGGGGGAAGCAAAGGTCAATGAGCAGTAATATTAACGTTCCAGTCAGGGTGACTGCTCAGCCTGCTGTTTTAGAGACAAGCTTCTGATGTTCCAAGAATGAGAGAGAGAAAGTGACTGAGAAGTCTGCATTAATAAGATAACAACACAATACAGACATGCTGAAGTTAAGTTGGAACTTTCCTGAGAAGCAGGAAATGCTCCCTGGGACTACAGTTAGATTTCTGCCTGTAATAGCACTAACTTAGAGCTGGGTGCACAGCATCTCTATTACCCTCCTACCTGCAGTGCTTTTGTGTCTGTATATTCAGACCTTGAAAACCAGAGAAATGTAATGTTTCAAAATGACATTCAGTAAGTATTATATGAAAATATAGTTTTTGCTACTGTATCTATTAATTTTGGGGTGTTTCTGCCACTTCAATGTAATAAAGCAGTCCTGATGGCCTGGCTCCCTGGCAAGTCATTAATAGACATTAACAGACACTGAAAATGTTCTTCACACTCACAACTATTCTGTGTTGCAGGAAAGCTTATTTTTATCACTTAAGAGCTACACAAACACAGGCTTACATCAATATTTTCAGTAAACCCCAAGACTTTCCTAAAGGTGTTACAGGAACCACAACAACTATGACAAATATTAGTATTAAGCAACTGTTATGCCTGTTACTGCAAATATTGATGTTAAGCATCCCTACATTATTTATCCAAATAAAGCAATTTACCAGTACTGCATGGAATTTCTCTTCTCTTTGCATAGTACATTCATTAGCTGCTGCATTTTACTCACAATTAATTTATCACAGAAGAAACTTTCTGCTTGAACAGAACTGTGACAGGCAGCCTGATGGATGCAAGAACAGGTCACTTTTAGGTAAGTGGGCCACAGTTGCTAAAGCAGTGCTTTAAAATGAACCCTCGGTACATTATGTTTCAATAAATTTGCATACTGTAATTGCAGTTGTTGGAACCACAAATGGAAGATTCATCCTGTGTCAGCCCTGGACACTTGAGAATCATTCATCTTCACGTTCAGCAACATGGATGGATTCTGTAAATGATGTATTACAAAGGTACATGAAAAAATAAATGCAGTGTGAAGTACAGATACTACAATCATGAAGTGTTAGAGACCAGTGACTGCTAGTTTTTTTTCTTTGTAGTTGGTTTCTATAGAATGGCTGAATTTAACATACAGTTTGTAACTCACACACTGCACTGGCTGGGAAGAGAACTAGCCAAGCTCTCTGGATCAGGGAATGGGACTGTACTCACTTATATGGGGGACTGTGGCTGCACCCTTTGGAGAGCAGACCTTCTGTGTGGATGGTCTGTGCTGTGGTGAGGCACTGGAGCCAGCTGCAAGGTCATCTGGTGGAGCGGTTAACAACAAGTGTACTGGAGACTTTTCTCTGTGTCTCCACTCCTGAGACACCTTCTTGGGGGCAGATGTATGGTCAGAAGCTGGTGAGAAGATGGATGCACCTCCTAGGAGATATCCAAGTAAAAAGCAGTGAGCACATACCTCAAAAGAAACCCCCCTTCAAGATTTGATGTTATTATCTGTAACAGTTACTGGGTTGAGGTCCCTTCATCACTGCATTATTTCATCCTTTCCATTCCTTGTTAGTAGCCAAGGTAGCAGGAGACTATAGCCTCTTTACAAAATGCTTGTTTCTCTTAAAGTGATTCTCGTGTGAAGAATAGCCAGTAAAACTGCCTATGAGAAAGCAGGGCCTGCTTTTTCTGCAGTGTCTGTAGGGAGTGTCCTAGGTGCTAAACCCCAGCAGCCCCTGTACGTTACTGCTGACTTCGATCTCATAACTTAGGTATAAGAAGCAGAAAAAATAATATTGCTTACACAGGTCTGCCATTTCCCTTCTTTCCAACAGGTGACTGATATGCTTTGAATTCCTGACAGAAAGGGAGTCATAAGGAAAAGAGACAAGATATGCATAGAAATATGCAATCGACAGATTATGCAACATATTTTCCTACGCTGGCACACTGTGTGCATGTAAAAATAAAGAAGAGGTTGCATGCAACTAATAAGGGGAATATTTACTACAGGTTTTCCCTTTTTCTTCCCATAGTCTGTTTCCTTACTCGTAACACCTCCCTCCTGGGACACCTTGAAAATAATTGGGGTGTTTCTAACAAAGTCCCCTTGCTGAACTACATCTCAAGTCTTCTATGTAAAAAAAAATACTTGCAGCTGCTTTGGGAGCTAGGAAAAATCTCTGGATGTTGAGTAGGTTTGCTAGAAGGCTGACAATAGCTACACCCAGGAGATTTTCTTTAATACTCAAAAATATAAAAAGAGGACCTATAGTAGTTACTCCTCAGGACAAACAGAGGAGTTACATCCTATTCCTGGAGCACAGTGGCTTAAAAAATAATAAAGAACAATTAAATATATGAGCATCTGTAGGCAAATCTCAGAGAAAATTCACAGAATGGATAATCAATGGGCAAAAAAAGAGAAGGTGGCAAAGTCCGATATCTTCAAACCCTAATGTTCAAAGCTGTATCTTTCTGTCTCTGGATAGGTTACTAAACTCCTGTCACCACATTTTAAGAGGTACTGACCACCCAGTACCTGGAAAGAAATCAGTGGAATTTGCAATGAACTGATTTCTCTCAAAAGCACATCCATATTGAGATACCTGAATACAGAATTCAAGAGCCTAAATTTAGGCACCAAAAATGTGACAATATTATCTATCGTACACAAGACTATAGCTATTCATGAATAACTACCATGGAAGACAACCATTTTAGGTGCAGTGGTATCAACCTGCATGGACCTGGTTTGCAACGAAATACAGATTTACAGCAAGTTCAGTAAAGACTTTGTAACAGAACCTGCTATGAGGTGTTTAGGTAATGACCTAAGAAAATATACTGCATTTGGACTATATTTTTTGCAATATTATTTAATGTCCCAGTTTGACATTGATATGGCACATTTATCCTCAACTGCAGCCAGTGAAAACTTACCAAGGGATGTAAAGGGCAGGGTAACATCTTGGGACTGAAGATCTGCTGTATGGAAGCACAAAGGATCCCTGCAAGCAAAACGATGGCAAAACTGGCATTCTGAAAGCATTATGCTAAGTTTTGGTAATACTAGCTAGCCAACACAGTGAGAACGTGAAGTTCTCCTATGTAATCTCCAGATTTTATACATGTAAATTAAAAGCTAACGCTGTAAAGAAACTCCAGAGCTCTTTCTTAGAGGGATGAAAGTAACATCACAGCTTTGTTTTGTAATTCCCAGGAAGCTTTACCATTATGAATAAACCAATATAAACAAGCTCAGGGTTGACGCTGTATTAAAGAAGCCTTAGGAACTTATTCCTAAATGAGTATTTTAAGAAGTAGGTTACTCAGCTGACTGAAAGCACTTCTCACCATCCACAAGTATCCCTTTCCATGCTGTTTTCAGTAACAGAGTCTTCAGCTGCAGTCTCCCTGTACAGAAAACCACATCACTGTCAAAAACCTAGCAAAGGCCATGCCAGTGGGATCACTACATTCACATTTTTAGAAGATAAGTTTGTTTCTTAAGCAGAGTACAATGGCAGTCACATTGTAATAGTGAAGAAAAGGCATCATAAAATTGTTACACGAGTCCACTAAAAGAAGTCTATTAGTGTTAGAGGGAATTTAGACTATTTCTCTGGGAAAGAAACTACTAGATTCGCAGTCATAAAGATGGAAAAAAACTAATAACTGCTTTAGACAACTAGTGCCATTGCAGTCTTCCTTCTGGTTACTCACACAACAATGCTTCTAATTAGCTTCTTCAGACCAGCCTCTTTTTAGCCAATATTTCACCATAACATAAACTCTTGCCTTTTCCAGGTTTCGACCTATGTCTTTCCTCAAGCACTGCCAATTTTTAGAGTACAGTGGTATTTGATAAGAGAATGGAAATGGATAATAAATTAAATTTAAAAAAAACCAAACAGCTAGACTCATTTTGAGCATTGAGAGACACTTGGTAGTGTTCCAAAGAAGTAAAATCTTGAGGAATTTAATGTTGACCTTTTGTAGAACTTCTCCATTTCCACCAGCAGCTCTGCTATTCCATCTCTATCTACACCACCATGCCTGCTAAGCATGCTTGAAGCACACAATGTGCTATCTTTGTTTATCATACTAAGCCTTCTTGCTCTGTCAGGCTTTTTGTGACAGCCTCAGTTTTGGAATAGACAAAAAAAAATAGGGCAGTGTGCGCTTGCAGCCCAGAAGGCCAACCGTATTCTGGGCTGCATCAAAAGGAGTGTGACCAGCAGGTCGAGGGAGGTGATCCTGCCCCTCTACTCTGCTCTCGTGAGACCTCACCTGGAGT
This sequence comes from Amazona ochrocephala, assembly GCA_039720435.1. NCBI lineage: Eukaryota > Metazoa > Chordata > Aves > Psittaciformes > Psittacidae > Amazona > Amazona ochrocephala. The sequence continues at coordinate 75,322,062 of CM077879.1, forward strand.
ATTGCGTGCAGTTCTGGTGTCCTCAACATAAAAAGGACATGGAAGTGTTAGAACAAGTGCAGAGGAGGGCCACGAAAATGATCAGGGGACTGGAGCACCTCTCGTATGAAGATAGGCTGAGAGAGTTGGGGCTGTTCAGCCTGGAGAAGAGAAGGCTGTGTGGAGACCTCATAGCAGCCTTCCAATACCTGAAGGGGGCCTATAGGGATGCTGGGGAGGGACTCTTCATTAGGGACTGTGGTGAGAGGACAAGGGGTAATGGGTTTAAACTTAAACAGGGGAGGTTTAGATTGGATATGAGGAAGAAATTCTTTACTGTGAGGGTGGTGGGGTCCTGGAATGGGTTGCCCAGGGAAGTTGTGAATGCTTCATCCCTGGTGGCGTTCAAGGTGGGGTTGGACATAGCCTTGGATGGCATGGTTTAGTGGGAGGTGTCCCTGCCCATGGCGGGGGGGCTGGAACTCGATGATCTTGAGGTCCTTTCCAGCCCTTACTATTCTGTGATTCTGTGATTCTGTGATTTTACAGCAAATGGCATCTGGTATTTGCCATCTTATATTCTGATATTGTAACTCTGGATACAGCACAACTTTTAACTAAGGCACTGGGAACAGAAGAAAAAGGTAGTAAATGAGCTTCATCTTATTCTTCATAGGAGACAATCAATAAAATCTTGTCTCTGCTGAAGCTACCTAGAAGAACATTGTTAAAGCTTTCCATATACCACTTGTGTATCCTTTTGTAAAGGTCTCCTATTTGATTAATAAAGTATCTATTTAAAAGGAAGCTTCTTAACTTCTACAGACTTCAGCAATGCCTTGTGGATGTCACCACCATATTTTTCTTTCCAGAAAATACCAAGATGATGAATGCCTTTTGGTAATCCTTCCACTTGTTTAACACCCATTCTGTAGTATATAAAAACACAAGCTTTGGAGATTATGGACACAAGCTTGTCCAATGAATCTTACATATCATTACTTCACTAAGCTATCTCAGAGTTTTGATCTACAAGGAACTTCTAGTCTTCAGTAGAATATAGCACCAAACACAGCATCAAACCTGGAACACATAGGATATTGACCAATACGATTTTGTTCCGACGGTGTGTATGATGGGAGAAGTGTCATGGTTTAAATAAGTCTGATTCTAATAGAAGTCCACTGATCACATTTTTCCTTTATGAAGTACCTTATGTTCCAGCTTAGAAACATCAGAATTTGTGCTGTATTGATTTCTCAACTTCAGGTCATTATCAGTTGTTTAGTAATTACCTGCTAACAATGAGAGGAAGGATATTTGCACAAGGCAAAGGACAAAGAGAGTTCTACATGAAAACAAAAACAGAAACACCAAAAAGCAAGCAACAAAGCCAAACGGTGTAGTAACCTTCTATTACGCTACCACCTAAAGCATCTGAGGAACCTTGCAATCAACAGAATCTTTGGAAGCTTTCAGGTTAACTCGAACTAACTTGTAAACCCTATTTTCTTGCAAACAGTTTTGCTCCTGAGGTATACAAATAGCCAGATCCCAGTTTAAAAGGCAAGACAAGTACACAGCACACAACAGAAATAACAGTCTTACATGGTTGCTAAAGGTGATTTTCTCCCACCATTGCTGCCATCCTTGCCAAGATCCACAGAAGGAATATCACTGCCTGAGCTTGTTAATTCTTGAATAATCCTCTTTAGATCCTGCAATGATTCTTCCTTCAAAATGCCTGGCTTGGAAGACATCTGAAATAAAATTCAGTTACAAAGTATTTATAAAGGCACTCTCTTTTTCAGTTCCTTCCTATAGTCATCCAAAGTTACATTTTTCCCGCCTCTACTCTTGTCTTCCCAGTCACAAACAGGGCAGACTTTTTGTCATTTTAGTTCAGAAGTGCTGGAGGCTTAACTTGATTATGGGAAAACTGTCAAAATACTCTCTGAATATGACTGCACTCTTATCTGGAAGTTATCTAACAGCAATGTGTAAAGCAAATAAATACAACTGAGGAAGAACACAGCTAATATCTGCATTTTGAACAAATGTAAAAAGGTTATGACTACTGTTTCAATGTCAAAAACATTAAAATAAACCTTTCATTATGAAAGCTTCCCCCCCACACCCCTCTACAACCATTACTTTTTTCAGTACGCAGCACCAGTAATCTTTGCTTATGCGACAGCTCTGCTCCTTTCTGACCTGTGATCCCAGGTATTACTGTCCAGTACACAAACACAGCTCTGAAGACTGAAATACCAGTTGTATTAAGGTGTTGTCTAGGCACTCATTTCTATCACAGCTGAGCTGTCTGCAAATATAAACTACTTCATTGCCACAGATATGCTCTGAGATGAAGTGCAATATTATTCTCATTTTACTGATTGGGACTCGAGGCAAATGTGTGGTTCAAAGAATCCTCTCTTGACAGAAAGAACTGGATTTTTCAGACTACTCAAGTACTTCTCATGTTCAAAGCACTGCTCCTGCTGAGCTATGCTCCATCTGTGGGTGGAACTGGCTAGAAACATTTTGCTAGCATGTTTTCATTGAAAAAGAAAAAGTTACTTCCAACCGGAACACAATAGTTTCAGCAGAGCCTCTATGGAGAACAAGTCCTCAGCTTCATAACGGGTCAATGTGATACTTAGACCAAATCCATCTTTCCCAAACTCTGGCTAAGAAAAAAGGCTATCGACCAGGTAGGGTCTCTGTGTCACATGACAGAGCTGCTTCATTATGTACAATCACTAATCCTGCAGGAACCAAGAAGATTCAAGTAGACCTTGAATCAAGTTCTCTTATGATCTGTTAGATTGTTGCCATGGTACTACATTAAAATTCCTACTTTATCATCAGAAGTATACATCGATTAAAGTAAAGAGAAGGGGAGTACCTGATACTGCAGGAGTTTACAGACTTAACTCTCCTTTGTTCCTTGATGTAAATGTTTGTCACCACATCAGAAAGTAAAATAGAAAATATTATTGAAAAATATCTGCAGTAGCTTGTAGTCTCCTACAGATTTTGAGATAAAAATTTATAAAAAAACCTCTACCAATTTCTGTGGGAGATACATCAGGTCCCTTTTGGAGAATGAGATAAAATCTATACAGAAAATACAAAAAGACTGTATTTTTTCATGAGGGAGTTGAGTTGATCTATTCTGTAATGAAAACCCAGAACACTAGCACCTACAGATGTACAAAAACAAAAGAAAGGAAGGACAGTGATGTGTCTTTTAGGATAAAATTAGCCATAGTGAAAGCCAGCTTGGAGAAAGATTTAAGTATTAAAAGCTACTACAGGTGAATCAGATGATGAAATTTGTCAGAAATTACATACCAGTCTATTTTCACTGCCAAAGGTAAGTGATTTACAGCAAGTAGAGTACTAGCAAAAAAAAAAACCAACCCAAAAGTGAAGATCAAACTGCTTACAGATCAGTACCTTCAATTTTAATAGATTATAAATGTCATTGGTGATAGAGGTAAGATAAACTCCTATTACAATCTACAGATTTTTTTATTGTCTGGTTGTTTTTTCAATACAAAAAGAAAGACAATCTGAAAGGCCCTAGCATACAAGAAGCTACAGAAAATTTTTTCATCTTTGGTGTGAAGAATTCACTCTTGGACACTCCTACCAGATGCTCTCCCATTTATCGATCCCATGTTATTTTTACTCTTTGGAACATCTCTGTTTCCTATGCAGTTTCTCATTTTGAGACGAGTACTCACTGGAGTGACACAGCTGGCCAAGTTCAGGGAAGGTGGCATGACAGCTGAGTGCAGGTGGGAAAGAGGCGCTATGTGCCGCAGCTTGCCTGAAGAAAAAGCTGCCAAGTAGCCTCTGCCCTGCAGCTCCTGTGGAAAAATATGAGCCAGGCAGAATAAACAAGTACAATTGAGCAGAATAAACAGGTATAGACATCATGCCCTCTGTAACAGGGCATCTCTTAGCCAAATACCTTATAACATGCACCACTCATTTCTCAAACACTTCCTAGAATTTATTAGGTGTGCTCAGACATAAGCCTAGTGACTGAGTAAGGTGCAGGAATGGCAGTTTAATTTCTTGTCAGAATTTTAACATACGCTCTGAAACCATTCAAGTGGAGGAGATCTCAGGGCCACCACAAAATTAAACTGTCTTACAGTTCCTGTACCTCTTTTTTCTCACTTGGGTGAGAATTTCTTTCATTTGAGTAAGAGATTCCCCGCCTTTGTCACCATTCATATGAAGTGCTTACTGGATCACTGATGTAGATATCGCTCTGATGTAGAGTGGTATTTTGAAAATAACATTTTGTTTCTCACTCAAAACTAGCAGCTGGGGGGGGTCACTAAAATTAATGGTAATTCCATTTCAAGTGTACCATTCATTTACAGCAGTAGTTTCATTGCAGCATTAATAATCTAAGGTTACAAGTTAGGCAAAGGTAAATAATATTCTCTACTAAACTCATTAGTAAAGGCAGAGATTGGACTGAGTCTATTGGGCAATAAAAGTTCTAGGCTCTATGAGAGAGATACTGGCTTTTCATTACTGCATGATTTTCCCTATACCCCCATCTTTCACTACTGCTCTATAGCTTGACAGATGTCAATTACAAGTCTTCCTTTTTCTGTCCCAGATGTCTCATGACTGTATTTCCTTTCTCCCTGCTAACATTTCTCCCGGCTTCTTAAAACATGATTTTCTTTGGTGCTGCCTAACTTAATTAGCATAATCAAATTCTCAGAGCCCTGGTTTTCAGCCTTTATGTAGCTTTAAGGTTGCTGGTTTTACTTCAGGCCTGAAAAAGGATGCGGGTGACCCAAAGATTGTTAGTGCTTTCTAGCTCTAACAGTTAACACTAGCAAAAGACATCCCTTCAGACCTCTTCAATTCATTTTTCATCATAATGCCATTAACATCTCTAGCTTTTATTTGCCTAAGGCTGCGAGAAAATGATGAAGTGTCACTGAAACCAAAGCCCAGCAGCTGAAGCATATGATCCAGTATTCCTGTAGCTATCGATTTTTTTTGTTGCCCTTACTGTACATAGCACTTCAAAGTAATTGAAATTATGGACATTACTCATGCAACAATCATAGAATCACATAATGGCTTGGGTTGGAAAGGACCATAACATCATCCAGTTCCAACCTCCCTGTCACAGGCAGGGACACCTCACCCTAGACCACATCACCCAAGGCTCTGTCCAACCTGGCCTTGTACACTGCCAGGGATGGAACATTCACCACTTTGGGCAATCTGTTCCAGCGCCTCACCACCCTCACAGTAAAGAACTTCTTCCTTATATCTAACCTGAACTTCCCCTGTTAGAGTTTAAACCCATTACCCCTTTTCTTATTGCTACAGTCCCTGATGAAGAACATGGAAAAAGAGGTTTCAGAATACAAGGTTTTTAGAGTTCTTGGCAATAAATAGGGTTAAGCATGAAGTCAGGGCACAAAGCAAATGCATCTAAGTTTATACCCATGCTTCTCAATAACATACTTACTTTTACATCTAAAGTATGCTGCAGTCTGAAGCGCATTGCTTCCTGTTCCTGACACTGGATTATGCACTGACATTCTGTGAATCGCAGTGATGCCTGTAAGAGCATCAGAAAACAGAGGCATTAATTTTGCTGATTTTGTGTGGATTACAGTCTTTTCTATTTTCTTACTGATAGAGAAACAAGGGACACAGAGAGATTACCGTATTTATCTATTGCTATCAGTATAGAAATACTGCAGTATGACCAGATGCCTTTCTTGAGAGACTTACAAAAGCAATTCACCCATTATATGATCCTAGTAGTCATAATATGCACACCGTGATATCACAGAAGGGAGCTAATCCTTTTCAGGGACAGTCCTAGACCTATTGAACACCTCTGGGATTAGAAAATTCAACTGTGGTAGTGTGGCAGAATTCAAGGTTTTAAAATGGGTGGTTGATAACTTTGTTGACCTGTCTCGTTGTTATATACTCTTTCTTCTTTACAAGTTTACCCGGAAAAGGTGTGAAAAATTCTAATTATGGATCTGTTTTTCACTGAGGGCTTATCAGGATACAAAGAAGAGTGGAAGCTCTAGGCCAAAGCACAAAAAGAGAGAGAGAGAAGGAGCATGAACAAATGTGCTGAGTCTGGGTGTGCCAATGCTTGATTTCAGTGGAGCCCCTGTTATACTGAATAATTGTTCCTCTCTCCACAGAAAGGAGCTTCTTCGGGCCAAAGAGCCAGAGGCAGGTCTAGAAGGTCAGTCTAATCTGCTTTAAATTCCCTGCAGCTTTTATTTTCCTAAAATAGTAAGGAGTAAATCAAAAACTCTCTTTATGAAAACAGAAGACTCTTACCATTAAAAAAACCCAAAAGATAGTCTAAACTACAGATCTTTCTTCAGGTAAGTATCTTACAGTACCTGTGAATAGGACATACTTAATACAACCTAGGTAAGAGGTCAGACATTCTCTTTCCAAATGACTGTAAAGGAAGGTCTCACTGAAAGCACGTTAAATTACCTTATCAAGGGCTGTCTCCATCTTGGATATTTTTTCTTTTAGAAGTTGGTCTTGCGATCGCAGGATCTCCAATTCTCCAGCAATCCTGGTGTTTTCTGCTGTAATATCACTCAATTCTTGACCAAGTTTACTATTTTTTTCTCTGAGGTAATGCTTCTCCTGAATTTAAGATGAGGATAACAAAGTATGAGTCAAAATTTTGTAACTATCTACATTATACATATTTGTTTTCTGCATTTTTTTTCTCTTTGACAGATCGGAATCAACCCTTTCAGGCTTAGCTATTGCATTTTACAGGAAGATGAGGTTTCTGCAGCAAGAAGATAGCTCTTATAAAGGAAAGTACAATGGGACTGCTCACAATGAGATAACATCTTGGATTTTAGATCCATTCAGAAGGATACAGAATGCATTAGCTGACATTTCTAAAAGGAACAGATATGTAAGAGCCTACTTCTTATTGAAACTAGTACTGTTCTTTCACAGAGAATAACTATAAATTAAAACCTGCCTTTATGCAAAAGGATTATTTATGTAGTGGAGATACTCTCTCACGTATGCTAGGGGGAGGACAGGGAAGGTGACCATTACATCAAGTAAAATTCTCCTTGGTCCTTCTTGGGACAATTGTGCTTTGGGCCATACATTTCTCTAAATACAAATTTCTCGAAATACAGTTAAATACTTTTACAGGGAGCTCTTCTGACCTGAGCTGTATTTGTCATTGCTTCTTCCAAGAATTTAATCTTGCTCTGTAACACATCCATCTGTCCTCTCTTGGCTGTGATCTGCTTCTGCATTCCCACTGCAACTTTGATAGCTATAAAAGACAAAGTTCATTCTCAATGAACAACATTGATTAAGCATTCTGTCAAAAGACTCTGGAAGTTGGTTATCAGCAATATGTTAGAATAAGTAAGTTGAACCAGGATTCCATAGTCACTTATGTGTGCAAACCACCCATTATCATTAGCTGGAGTTTTGTCCATGGTAGTGGCACCAAACCCATCACACTCACAAGATGGAAAGAGAGCATTGCCTGGAAACAGGCATAAAGATCAACTGAGGAAACTCAACTTCTCGTTTAAGTTTTACAGTATGTAGTAAAAGGTTAAACAGAAGTATGTTGTCATCTGCAGTACTGATTATTTATTTCACAAAACATCTGGAATATTATTATAGCATCTATTGAGGGATCAATACTTAGAAAAATCCTCTTGTTAAAGATATAAATGTATGTCATTCTGGGAAAGTTCAACCCATAATTACCATTGCCATCAGATCCTTCCATAGCCTTTAGAGCAGTCCTGGTCTGTTCCAATTCAGCTTGGGCAGATTTCAACTGCATTTTCAGTCTGTTTGCTGTATTTTCCATCTCCCTGATTTTATCCTGGTAGTCCCTCTTCAAATCTTCAAATCCCTCTGGTGAGAGTAAGATTGAAATTATAGTGACAAAAAGTTATCATTCTTCTAGCCAAGATTACTGATCTCTCACATACTCTCTTGAAAGGAGAGACATACAGAGAGAGACATGCAGATAGCTAAGGCATAAAGTAAACAACTAACAAATGCACAACAAGCAATTAATTGTCCTGCATGTCACCATAAACTTCTGCTTCACCAGTAATAAATGTGTTCTTTGGCTGCTCACCAAAGCAACAGTTCAAGTAAATGATACAAACCCATGTTTCTGAGTTCTGCTGCTAGACCCAACTGTGTACTGTGAAAGTAAAGGGTATTGGTGAGAGAAAACATTTTACTCCCATCATTCTTTTCTCCAGCCACACTTATAACCAACTAAGGGCTGAACCAATCTAATTTGTGAAGCATTCCCCTGCAACTCTGCTTCTCAGCTCTGCTCCTCCTATCTCTCTGCAACTCCTCTTATGTCACCCACACCACTACAAGCCAACTAGCTGTGAGCTCAGACTCTATCAACAGCTTGGCCTTAATTTCTCTGTGGTCATTCACTCCAATAAGCCTTTCTTAAAGCTAATTCACCCTGATAGTACTATACAAACTTAAGGCAGACACACAGGCTCTGTTTAAATCTTACAAAACTTAGTAAGTTTAGAAGTAAGGACATCCATGCTCCCAATGGGAATTTTATGAGAGTACAGGGGTGTGTAAAGAGCAAAACACGTGAAAAGTATCATCTGGCTGGCTGCAGCGCAGATTTAGCAGAGGATCCCCTTGAATTTTAGTGGTTGGCTTAGTTCCAGACCCTACTTTTGATATTTATTTTTTTTTTTTAATGTTGTCTTGATCCGCTTTCCCTCACATTACTTTTGAAAACAGGAGAGTTACAATATAAAAATTTCTAAATAACATTGTAGCAAAGCTACAACAAAACAGAAACAAAGTTCCACTGTAATTTGACCGTAGACTGTTAATAAGATCCCCCAGAGCTCTTAAATAACACTCCGGAAAAAGCAGTCAAGTTTCTGTTCTGTGATTTACTACGTCTGTTTCTTTGGTTTCCCAGAGCCAGGCAGTTAAAGTATTTTTGCTCAGGGTAGTGAGAGACTGCATAAAGATTGTATTCCTACCATTGTGTGCCAGAATTCCAAATCATGATATAGCTCTCTGAAGTGACCTGACACTTGCTGGCAGGGAACTTTCTGCTGTACCAGCAGCCATATTTGGATTCAGCAAGCAAGCTGCTCTTATTTTTAACACCAGCCCAATTTAGTGGCTATCAGAGCTGAGCCAAGTTGAGGCTCCCTACCTGCAAGGCCAGCTAGCTCACCTCGACTGGCTTCGAGTTCATTCATTAGCTGGTCTTTTTCCAGTTTCGTATCGTTAAGTGCATGGAGCCTCTCAGTGCAGGTGTTAACCAGTTTAACCTTCTCCAGTTCCAGTTCACTCAGTCTGACTTCCACCTCATGTATTCTGTTTTCTTTCTCATCCTTTACGATCTACTTACATAAAAGACAATGTTAACTATGTGCAATACACATAATTATATAAAATAAGCACAAAGATGTGCAGACATCATCATTACTTTAAATCCTGGTTGTCAGTGAAGAGTTTGGACCAAGAAAGAAAAATCAGAGTAAAGCAGACATATTAGTTCTGTGAAAACTGCTAATCCAGGCAAAAAGGGTGCAACAGAATCTGATCTGATCGTTTACAACATGTTTAACCTTAGCAGGTATATGATATGAAAATTATTTCCATCCGTTACTAGCAGCACCTCCATATTCACCCCCAATTCTCACAGAAGAGAATGAGATTCCCTATCTGGAGTGAATTTGCTCTGAATATGCTGACCTGCATAAGACTGCTCTATCCTGTAATTCTTGTCAGTAATAAGCAGTTATAAACAGTGTCTTCAGTTTGGAATTCTGAGTGCTTACTGTGTATTATTTTTCAGTAACACTTTGTATTTCTGGTTCTGTTACTGGTACGGACAACTGTACCACTGAGGACAGCATGTTATATTCCAGCTTTCAGAAGCCTTTTGGCAACTGCTTTTTTACCAGTGAATTATTCATTTTTGGTGATAATATTCTCTCTGCCCACTAACTCTTTTATTGCTGCTAGGATTCAAGGTGCATTATCTGATCTGCATTAAAACCACAGTATTAGCACATTAAGACAGACATTTGAAAACAGAAAACATTTACTGTATTACAAAGACATACATAAAGCATCGTTTGCACACCTTAAGTTCTTCTACTTTGAGTTTCCAGTCATCTATTTCTTTTATAAGCTGAGATTTCTCAACTTCCATTGCTCCAGCAGCTCGACTGTGCTGGCCCACAATCTGGGTCATGTTATCAATTTGCTTTTGGAAGATCTCAATAGTCCTTTCCTCCTCTGACATCTGTAGTTTCAGTGTTTCACACTCTGACTGCACACAATGTAAACGGTCCACTTCATTCTTGAGATGCTGGATCTCCTGCATCCTACTGCTAAGTTGTGAATGCAGCTTCTTGATTTCCTCACTAGTAACCTCAAGGGCTCTCTCTTTCTCCTGCAGACAGGCTGTCAGATTTGACACTGTTTTCCCAGCAATCTCCAAACTGATCTGTTTGGCTGCAAGATCTTCTTTAACTTTATGGAGCGTTTCCTTGGTTGACTCCAGTTGGACAGTCAAAGAGGAGATTCTTCCAGTGCTTTCATTTTTTCCCTTTATTGCATCCATCTGAATAACAGAAATATAAAGATCAACCAAGAGAAATGTTTATTTCTACCTTTAAAACTTTCTGTCACATTTCTGTTTTTCTAGAGTTCACCTTCAAACATCTGGGTTTTAGAGGAAAATTAGGTCAGCATGATCTGGCCTACAATGACTGTGTGATTCTTCTCATTTTCTTTCCTCTTTCTCCATCTTAATAAATCAAGTATTGCTTAGAATATTGGGGGTTTATTATAGAAAATGAAAAAGGTTAAACGGATGTAAAAAAAAAAACCCAAAGCAACAAAACCACAAACCTGCAATGTTAGTATGAAATTTAGAGCAGCTGAGGCAAAAGAACTTTAAGTGTTAGAACTCAACTGCCAGCACTCTAAGCTGGGGGAAAAAAAAGTATGTACATGAATAATTTACACTGATTTTATTTCTGCAGGCAGCAATGTGCACCATTTAAAGCATCAAGTACTGTGACTCAGGATCTTCTAATAGTACAAAATAGAAACAGGAGAAAAGAATGAACTTCCTGGTTGGAGGATTTTAAAGGAAAAATAATGGATTGAGAAAATGTAGAAGGCTGTGTGAGGTAGCACAAGCCTGTGGTTTGGTTGAAATACAAAGTAATTAGCTTGATCTTTACTCACAATGCAAAGAGGGTTACCTAATTACAGCTCACTTCTGAGGGGCTGAAGTCTTGAAGAAAGAGGAATGTACTACAAGTCAGTGTCTAGGAATCTACTTTGTCAGAATTAATTCTTTCTGACATAGCACTGAATTCAGCTTAGGTTGATAAACATAAACTTCATTACGTTTTCATTAAGCACTACATAAATGAAAACATTATGAAGGCCTTTCATTTACCAATTATTCTTACAGAAAATACTACCTTCAGTAGTTTGTTTGTTACATCTGCCAAGACCAAACTTTCTGGAAGTTCACATGAGGTTGTTTTGGAGGTTTATAGTCAAAATCAAGCACACGATCAGCAGAACATTCATTTTCTCCTAAGGCTTGCATGTCAAAAATCAAAATTTAAATAATAGTTCTACATCCTCATAAGTAATGAGAAGTGAGAGCTGGACAGGTCAGATTATAGGGAAAAAAATGCAGATTTTGAGTGCCACGTATGTGCATCTTTGGAAGCAAAATTTTGCCACGTTAGACCCAGAGGCCCCAAATCCCATGGTAACCAGAGTTACAATGCTTCTACCTGAAGTAAAGCCCCTATCTGGTGCTCTTTCTATCCCGAACACTATCACTCTGCAGCTGCTCACCAACCTGGTGCTCCATTTGTCTCTGACATTCAGTCCTCATTTCCTCTGCCGTGTTTTCCATACACTGCAGTTGCTTGGTTTTGTTGTCTAGTTGTCTCCTTAGATGGTCAATGGTGATGCTGCTGTCTGTGTTCCGATCCCAAATTCGCTTGTTCTGCTCTTTTTCTAGGCTTAGTTCTATCTCTTTTTTCTGAAGTTCAAGCTACAAGAAATTAAAGTCACCTCCCTCTTTAAATCACATTTAGGATTTTTTTCTTCTTTCTCTTAACATAAGCAACATTCAATTACACAATTTGATAACTGAATAGGGACTACTGTATGGATTTACACTCAGCAGAAGACAGGAATATTGGCCAAACTAGTCTGACACATCTTACACATTTTCTTCCAACAAAGTAGTAAGTTTCAACTTCATATACTGCTGCTACAGTTATTTTGAAGCATGTAACACCTCAACACTGAAATCTTTCATGTGATTTATATCTATTCCAAAATCAGTGTAAGCTACAAAATTAAAAAAGTTTGTGTTGTGTCAATATCAAATAAAAAACAATGAAGCACACTGCATTCCAAGGAAGGCTGCTCTTGATAAATATCCATCTTTACCAGTAATAAGAACTGCTCATTTCATCTCATGCAGCAATTTGCCACGTTCCCCATAGCTTAAATCTTCTCTACCTCAGATGTAACAGTCCATAATTGAAATTATAAATGATACTTTAAAATGTAAATATTATTAAAAAATCCTGACATACACATTTCAGAGCTATTCATTTCGAAAACAGAAATTTAAAATGTGCCCAAACTGAATTATCAATAGGCATTTCTGCTAATCATAACTTTTACTGTTGTAACCATCTGCATGTTGTAAAAGTGGAAGTAGAAAACCAAGTAAGAAGCTCAGAGAATGGCAGAATAAAAACATGAGCTGAAGATAGAAACAAAAGGAATCCTAAAATGAGATTCCTAACCCTCAATGAGATTGTTTTCAATACGGTCACTTGTTTTTACCAGTAACTGATGAGTCTGGTTATTCAGATATCCAGATTCTTGGCTGCTTTGATCCTGTTCTGTCTGAGCTTCTGCCACCTCAGAACGAGCTAGGTGCAACTGCTTCTCCAGATCTTTGACCTAGAATAAGGAAAAATATTCATTAATAATGACCTTAACATATTCTATTTTAAATACTACATTGGATTTCTTCTACTGTCCTTCTAGGTTCTACTCAAAAGAAGCCCAAACATCATCTTTTAGCTCAGCAGTTATTCCCCAGGTGTACTTAGAACTGTGTTGTCTTTCAGAGATTAAGATCAATTTCATTGTAGAGTTAACTGAGGTTCCTGAGAATGAACTGGCTTCCACCCTGATCCACAGCTGTTTAAGAATTCCTTACCTGCACTGTAAACATTAAATGGAATGGGAAAACAGCCACTTGAGAAAAAAGTTCAAGCTCCTTGCTTGATTTGCAATACTACTAGTTAGAAAAGCCAACATAACGCAAGTATAACTAAAACACAATCTATATGGAATCATTCAATAAAAATACATGAAATCTCCTACAGCACTCTTCTAACAAGCATTTCAGAATTTGCAATCTTTCTTTTGGTTACCACCAAAATCTGAGCATTTCCTTTCTACTTCCTTAAAAATGTTTCTTTAGCTTGTGACAAAAACATTCATCTCTTTCTTTCCTCTTCTGTCCCCCTCTTTCATGCATCTGATTATAACGAGGACATAATCCTTTTTAATTACTAATGGACCATTTATGCAGGGTTAGTGCTGAAACCTCAGGTCTTTCACCAAATGGAGGTTGGGCACATCAGGATGAAAAGATGTTGTCAAGGGAAAGTTCTGAAGATCTTCTTATGAAGTTTTTCTTCCCCAAAATTGGACTGGTTCTCCTCCTAGAGTTCCAATGCCTAAATAGCATAAGGACATTTTGAGGGCCTCTTCTTCCTCTAATGGTCTTAGCTCCTTTCTGAAAGTGGTTCCTCTCATCTTGTGGAGCCCTCAAACAGGAGAAATCTCAATAAATCCCAGCTTACTTCTCCCTGAATCCCTCATTACACTACTCCATATTTCCACAGAAAATTTAAACCTGACGTACACTCTCTACAGAGCTCAACAACTGTGTACAACATTACCAACAGGGCTTTCTCTGACAGTGACAGAAAGACCTGTTCTCACATAGGGCCATTCCTATACAATTAAGTTTATTTACGGAGAAGTTGGTCTTAAGCATATATTCAGCCATATCCACTCTGTGTTTAATGAAACAGTGAATTTCACCAGAGACACTGAGGTCTAACAGCAGGTTTTATGTAGCATATGCAAACAGATCACTTACATATTTACATTTATACCCACCAAAGTACCACATTTTTCTGACTGCTGAAGCTGTCTCACATCAACAACTTATATCGGCTTCAGTTTTCACCTACTCCCTTGACAATTTTAGTTGCTAAGGCTTTTACACAACCAGAGAAGCTGTGGAGGAAGACATGTTGTAAAAACAAGACATACATTTATAAAAGCTTTATTTAGATTCTCTTTCACATCTTCCCAGGAATGACTCTGCATAACAGCCTAAGATCAAATTATCTCCAGCTATCAACTCATCTCTCAGTAAAGTCTTCCTTAGCAATTCAGTTTATTACACTTCCTTTTGAAAAGCAGTTTTTATTGGATGAAGTAGTACATTCTTTCACAGATATACAACCCAAACATTTTCTGGAGTTGGCAGACTGTGAAAAATAAACTTAAATTGATTCCCAGTTTCCAATTTTACATCTGTTACAAGATAAGCATTCTGGAAGGGAATATGCTTATGGAGTATACACTATAGTTATAGCTACGAATCTGATATAACCTTACGTTATATAACGTATATATATTACGTTATATTACGTTACGATATAACCTGTGCACTACATGATTTGAATCAAAAGAATTCAGGTAAAGCCAACATGAAAACATACCCTATATTGTACTCTCTATGAGGATGAGATACAGTAATGGATATTTATTTACAAATTCCCTACAGGTCAGTTATGATGCTGCGAAAAGTTACTTTTGGAACTGACTAATGTGAGTTTTAATGCATGTCGATCAATGGGACTGACAGAAGTGGAAACCTACAGAAATGATAAACCACTGTGTCCTTCCTGCTGTTTTATACTGCAAGTACACACACACCACTGCTTTACTGGCTTGATCTGCACATTCCTGCCATTCTATTCTCAGACCTTTTTGGATCACAGACCATGAGCTCTGCCAAACTTCATGGAACTCCTGTGATCTGAACTTTCCCTTTTCAACAGTATGTTGGAGAAGGATGCCTAAATCCTCATGACTTGTAATCTAAGATGGATTTGGATCCATCAAGCATTCCTGCATGGATCAGCTCCACTGATTTTTAAAGGGAGTGGACAGCAACTGTTTTCAGATAATTTTCTAAAGAAAACATGAATTATCTTTCACCACAAGTAAGAAAGAATTTAAGGATATTCGAATTGTTTATAAAACTGGAAACAAAAGCAGTGAAATAACTGAAAGATGCAGTGGGTGTGATATAGAAATGGGATAAAAAAATGCTGCAGTTCACGACATGGCAGAGATTTTGTGGTGGAACCGTAAGAAGTTCTATCTGTTGGCAGTAACTCCATGCTGTACTACCTGGAAACGAGTTGGGCTTCAGGGAGCAGCGGGGTTAAAAAAATTTGTCAAGATTAATGTTTTCTAATGGGATTAAGAAATAGTTTGAATACACAGGTGCTGCCCAGCCTCTCTTTTTTGCCTGTATTATATCCTGTTGGTAAGAAGCCTCTGTATTTCAATAAATGTTAAAGATTCTTAACTCACAAATAGGGCATCTCTGGGCACCTGAATGCTTCTCAAGCACTGCTGTAATCTCAGTGTCCTCCCATCCTTCTACTTATGAAGACAAAAAGTTACCAAAACGTATTTCTGGGCAGTACAACATAAATAAGAAGCTATTTTTACTGCCTGGTTTTGCTGATATATTTTCTTGCAGTACAGTACAACAATGTTCTTGTCCTCCATATGCAAGTGATATTTGCAGTGCAAAATCATTTTATTTATTTCCAGAAGGCATCATTATGGTATGCTCTTAATACATTCAGCAAAACTATTTTATTCAGTGAGTTTTGCAGAGATATTTTGCGTTAAAAGAAAGATAACTTGTTCTTAAAACTAATACAAACAAATTGAGTCAAGGATGATGTAATTTATCTCATTGTCCACACAGTTTTTCTGAAGCAAGCCCTTATAAAAATACTTTTCTTATATACCTGGAACATTCCAGATATCTACACAGTTTCATTGGCACTAATGCTAACACAGAAATCCATACACACCTTGTCTTCATATATTCTCTTAGCTTCTTGCAATTCAGAACGCAGCTGAGAAACTGTAGATTCCAAGTGACTAACTTGATGTACATGCACTGAATTCTGACTTCTTGTTTGTTGTCTAAGAAAATTTTTAGGTGGAGAGATTAGAAACTGTAAGAACCATGGAAGTATGAAATATTTTGTAGTTTTCATTGCAACCATTATGACCACTGCAACTCACTGCTTTGCAGTAGGATTATCACTTACAATGGGATCACATAAAACTTACACCCCCTTACTGGTTAGATTTGCTCTCTGATATCCATCTCACATAAAGTTACATAATTGAAATCCTGCTGCTTTTTGTTCCTGATAATGACTCATTTATTCTCAAGCAAGTTCCAAGAAAGGCAAGTCTGCTTGTAAATGCACCCAAACTATTCTACAAGCAGAACTGAGAAGCTTTTTGCATGGTCTCAACCATGTAAAACAGATATTAATGCATTCTCACATTTTAATCTCATCTTAGGTTTGCAACACTGCATGGCATGTCCTCATTTTTTTGATTGATATATTGAGGATTGATTTCTGAGTCGTCAAGCGGCTGATGAGAATTAGTGTCTTTTTATTCTCACTCGTTACCAAAGTCAACAGAACCAAAACATCTATTTGTCTCAAAGTAAACTACCCTTTCTTTAAAATTACTATTCACCACTACTTGTAGATGTATTCAAAGAACCCAAGTGTTTACCCATCCTTGTTTGTGAGTCAACTGAAAATGCTGCTGGAAATTAATTTTATATCTGAACCCATAGAACATTTAAAAGGCAAAGGTCACAGTGCAATGAAATAAGAAACCAAAAGTGCAGGGCAGAGAGCAGAGTATATAAGCAGCATAAGCTTTCTCTAAAATTAAGGTTACTCTTAAAATTTTCTATACTATAATCACAAAACATACTGAATGATCTATAGGGATGCTGGGGAAGGACTCCTCATTAGGGACTGTGGTGAGAGGACAAGGGGTAATGGGTTTAAACTTAAACAGGGGAGGTTTAGATTGGATATGAGGAAGAAATTCTTTACTGTGAGGGTGGTGGGGTCCTGGAATGGGTTGCCCAGGGAAGTTGTGAATGCTTCATCCCTGGCGGCGTTCAAGGTGGGGTTGGACATAGCCCTGCATGGCATGGTTTAGTGGGAGGTGTCCCTGCCCATGGCAGGGGGGTTGGAACTCGATGATCTTGAGGTCCTTTCCAACCCTTACTATTCTATGATTCTATGATTCTATGATCTCCATCTGGCTTTCCATACTATTTGCACAGCTATGTGCATTGTGCTTTACCAGTCAGTGCTGCCACCTCCTGTTCATGCTCACTTACTAACTGCTCAATCCTGTTTCAAAAAGAAAATACTGGCTACAATTTTAGTCTTGGCAAACAGTAACTTCTGCACTGAAAACATAATATTTTCCAGTGTTCAGAAATGTAACCATTTTGATGTTCTATTGTGAATGAAATGTTATGTACTGAGTTACTGACCCTTTTATTTTGAACAGGTGACTATATAATTCAGGTGGATAGCTGGGGAAATTAGGACTTTTTGAAGAGGAAAGGATAAAGCTTAGCGAAATTAATGAGAAAAAGTTGATGCAACTACCAAAGTGACTGCTTTCAATCTTTTCTTTCAATGCTGGAACTAGTCTCCCAACAAATTCCAGATGTCCACCTAAGCAGCCAATCACACTTAGAAAATTAAGGTGTACAGATTCTTTCAAAATAGTAGTTTTTGATGCAGTGAATAAAACAGGAAATTGTCAGCATGGAAGGAAAAAGCAAGAGAAAGTCAAGAGCAAAGAAACATCTAGAGTGGAACAATTATTAAGTTCTCAAAAACATTGCTTGCTGCCCCTCCAGACACTTCCCCCACCCCCCAATATCATCATCATCATAAAAGAACTATCTGTGGAACATGTGAAAAAACATCTATTTATGTTATATGAATAAATAAATGGAGAACAGGTACCTATTTTGGTGTTCCTGAAGCAGCTGTTTTTGGGTTTGTGAATCTTTTTTCAGTGACTCAAGTTCTTCTTCTACCTGTTGCAAACAGATGACAATGTTAATGCCTACAGAAGAGACACTCAAAACCGTAGATTTCAAAGTGCAATTTCCTTCCTTTTGCTGCCACCTTAAACTGTGAAACCAGTTACACGTGGTTAAATTCTGGCAATAAATCCAATCTCAAGTTCAGGGCAGTGTAAAAGGCTGGCAAACCAGCACCTGCCATCTTAACTGCAACGTAGCATTTGTATGCCTTTATGCCATAACCATTTTCTTCAGCTGCTTTAGATGGGAGGTCATAGAGTTATCAAAAATACGTTTTAAAAATACAGAACATAAAAATCTTGGAAGGAAAAGTGTAACTTTCTTCACATACCAGGACAACCTTTTCTTTGAGGTATGACACCTCTGAGTTTAAATCTTGCAGTACGTCAGCAAGTCCTGTGCTCAGGCTGTGCATATGTCGGACAGTAATATTCTCATGGTCACAGAGTTTCCTGCCTGTGCTGTCTTCGTAGTCCAAGAGGATACCATGGAGTTCCAGAAGTGCTTCCTTGTGGCTGTGGACCATCTTTTCTAGATGCTCAGTTTGGCTGTCAGCCCCCCTCAGCATCTCCTCCTGCAGGTGGCTGGCAGCTTCCAGTTTTTGAATAGTAGTTTTCAGCTGCATTTTGATATTCTCTTGGCTTTGGAACTCCTTTTGTCTGAATTGGGAAAATGAATAAATAATTTAGAAAACAGAATTCACAACATGGATTTTTATCCTGAATAACAGGTATAATACTTACGCTGATCAACTGCCATTTTTTTACAGCTACATAATAAGCCATTTTCTAAACCAAGGTGCCACAGTCTCATCATCTTCATTCCTGGGGGCAAGTTTCTCATTTAGAAGATGTAGTGTGCCTCTCAAAGCCCATATATACACTCCTCACAACACATCTGTCCTGGCCTTCATACCTAGCATCCTGAAGCGCATTTCTTTCCAACTGCACTTCCATCAATTTGGTCTGCAAATCAGCAATGATCAACCTTAAATCACTTTTCTGTTGCTCGTGCAGCTCAGTAGTCTAAAGGAAGAAAAAAAACCCAAAGAAAGATGCTAAACCAAACAAAATATCGAATAACCTCCACCATTCCCCCACAAAAAAAAAAAAAAAAAAAAAAAAAAAAAAAAAAAATGAGGCTGAGAGCAGCAAGGGTATGGGAATTAAGGGTTTTTAAAATATTTCTTAGTTAACTTGCTATTCACACTGTGCTATCATGGACTGACTATGCATGGAACACTGTTACAAAGATCATGCCAACATTACTACCCATTATCTATTTCTGTCTGTCAAATGGCACGTGGGAATCATGATGGCCAAGTACAATTTACAGCAGCCAAGCGGATGCTCAAAAGAGTGCTGGTGAAACTGTTCAAAGACTCAGCAATGACAAAACCAGCAAAAGCTTGTCTATATTTTAAGAAGCTGCCCCAAATTTGCAACTCACTTCATTCAGCCTCTTCTGCGCATCTCTACCTTTCTGTGAGTATTCTTCTAGAACATTTTTCATGTGTTCTTTGCCAGCACCACTCACGTTTTCTTTCTCAGAATCAGTATGTATTTCATATTTGGAACAGAAGACATTACTGGGTGGACTGCTAGTGGTACTAGAACAGGCTGAGCTTTTCATCACTGCGCTGAGAATGGAAGAAGCTAAAACATTCTGGTTGCTGAGAAATGGGCTAGCATCACCTGAAAGGCAGATAAATTAAACTGCTGAAGCAAAAGTCATACGCGAGAACAATCCATCATCTGTACAACTGAGAATTTGTGCCTCTTAGCGCCTATCAACAGTCCAACCTAGGAATCATCTTTTCTATGTAGAACAAACCCAGTCAATTCCAGGATCTTCCACTGGTTGTGTGAAACTGGAGAGAACACTTCAGAGCTGCTCTACTTTTACCTTGGCCTTGTGCTGACAAAAGCTGTTCAAGATACAGAGCCTAAAGAGAATTCAACTTCAAATATGTAACCTGAAATTCTAAATCACGTAATAGTCTGCAATGTTTATAGTAATTTACTCCCAAATCTTCTGAAATTTATGTAGTACTTGCCCACACTAGGCATATTGCCACTTGGTAAAGATTCCTCATGACTCAAAGAATGTATCATTGATTCCACCATGCATTTGGTGGTTTCTTCGTGGAGTTTCAGAGACTCTTTTTGCTGTTTTTCCAGTCCCTCCCTGCAGAAAAGCACATAAAAACATTTGCTGAAAAGGCAGGACTGAATACGGAAGAATATCTGACTGCACTCCATCACAAATGCAACCTGAAAGGACTAACTGAAAAAAAAAAGTTAAATCAGAGAATTTATTTGGTAACACTGCTGTACTTTCCTGGTTTGCACCTGTATTTGGCAAGACAGTGACACATCTTCAACTGCTGCACCTCCACTGTAGTCAACTGAATTATCGTCTTTTGCCACTAGCAGGCATAATCTATTAAAGTCCAAAGAAGTAAAGCAGCATCAAACAAGGAGAATTAAGTTGGTCTATCTTCTGAAAAAGGATTTCCCGTTATTTCCACATTTTTTCTCCCAGCTGGCCAGTAAAATACTGCCTTACTGAGACAAGGCTGGAACTGTACAGTCCATCAAACCCACAGAAATCTATCAAATACTTCATTTGTAGGCATGATAAGACACATCCAAGAGAACTTAGAATCAAGAGACATGTTGGCTGCATAAAACCTTGAGCACAGAAGAAAGGAAACCTGTGCCAGTACACACTACCTTATTTTATTGGACTTCATAATTTGCTACATTGCTGAGGGGGAGTTGGGGGTGTGTGCAAAGAAAGCAGGCAGATCAGCTAAAAAAAGGCAAAATGATTTTTTCTGGCCATAAGAGAAAGAAATCCATCCAAGTGAGAATAATAGACAAGTTTTGGCAGTTCAGCTCTAAGCAGTAAAGAGAGGAAAACTAAGAGGAAACATGAAGAAAAAATAGTTGAGGGACAAATTGGAATCTGAAATTATGGAAAAAGAAATTAATTGGCAAGTCTACAGTTGAGGGAAGACAATGAGATCAGTAAGGAGAGTAGCTCCCTGTCATTGAGCATCAGTACTCTTGTGTGCACATAGCAGGACTGTGACATTCACAAATGACCCAATTACAACATGCACAGTTGATTTCTGCCCACACAGCACTTCTTTTCACAATGCAACGAGTCCCTGTGTCTGTGCACCGCATTTACTATGCTGCCTCTATGCAGTTGTATTAAGGCATCCTGATAAACTTTGATTTTCTTTCTGTGACATTACTGATGAAACAAGACTAGAAGACACTGACACAAACAGAACTGAACAGCATAGGGAAAAGCATCCTGAGTTTGTAACCCTGGAACTGGGAAGAAGAGGCAAGGGTGGAGGTTCTATCAACACTGCTCTGTTATTGTGTATAACCTAAATGTGTAAACAGGTTAAAAGAATAACTATACAAATACCAAAGACTAATAAATTTGACAGTTGGGACAGATATTTAGATTCAATATGCCTTTAAATTCTAATTCCCTGGACACTGTGATGTACTATGCAAAAATACCGCTTTTTCCTCACCATTTTTCTTGTGACACCTGCCACTAGACACTGTTGCAATGAGCTCACTGGTGAGATTACACTTCAGCCTGATTCATCAGAGTCTGAATGAATCAGTAAATCAAAGCTTTGGAGAGAAAAATACAATCCCAATTCTTTTCTGCTGGCAATTAATTTTCAAATCATTAATTATCCTTGTTTGGGAGGCACTTTCAAATATTATATAGAATCATAGACTATTATATACATAACTATACACAAAAAATCACTAAATCCAAGTGCTACCTTCTGGAGAAAAAAAAAAAAAATCACTCAAAACAGTAAAAATCACTGACTTTCACAAGTATCGCTTTTCCAATGCTGAAAAATTCTGAATCTAAGAGTAGGGAGAATCACAGACCCCTGCAAATTCATTCCAAAGGGCAGTACTATATACTGCTCTGTGTGCAGAAATCCCATTGCCAGTGAACAACCCATTCCACCGTGGATACAAGTTCAGCTATCACCCTTGCACAAAAATTACATTGAGCAGTGTAGTTCATCCTTCACTGCAGAGTGCCTTGGGCAACCATATCCTTAATTTCTGTGTTCACAGCTTCCCTGTCACATTATTATAACAGACTACATCTTAGGAATCTTCTGTCTTCCATTTTCAGTAAGTATGCTGTTTACTATAATGACAACAGCAGGTACAGGAATTTATCTATTCTTTACTGTGAGGGTGGTGGGGCCCTGGAATGGGTTGCCCAGGGAGGTTGTGGATGCTTCATCCCTGGCGGTGTTCAAGGTGGGGTTGGACATAGCCTTGGATGGCATGGTTTAGTGGGAGTTGTCCCTGCCCATGGCAGGGGGGTTGGAACTCGATGATCTTGAGGTCCTTTCCAACCCTTACTATTCTATGCTTCTATGATTCTATGATCTAATAACAATTAAAATCTGTGTACTACCTTAATTCCCGGATATTCTCGCTCATTGTAACAGCACCTGTGGAGAAACAGATGCCTCTTTATTTTCTAACATATTAAAAATCAACTTTATGTAACAAAAATTAATTTTCCCATCTAATTTCAACGCTGCAGGAGGAATTAAAGGATATTCAGGGAGATGGTTTCTCTCCTTTTTAAAGTCTTATGCTTTGTTTTGCAGAATGAACACAGATGTAGGCTTTTCTAAGTACTTGCCTGCTAAGTTTTGCAATAATTAGTGGCAAATCATATCCATGACTTTCTTATGATGTTTCCAGATACAGATCTTTTTCTACAAGAAACCACAGATGAGATTTCGATAAACATCTGCCTCGACCTTGGCTACAAATGTTGCTTATGCCAACCTGCGCGATTAAAGCCAAAGAGACCTCTTCCTCACCAACGTGCTTTTGGAGGTATGTCCAAAAGAAAAGAAAAACTTGAAGCCTAGGGCAAGTCTAGACTTGTACATCTCTAGTTTTGGGAGTGTGATTGCTATTAACAGTCCCAAATTACACAACTAATTTATGCGTTAGGGGACAACTTTGTAAACCGTTTCCTCAGTGGCAGAAAAGGAAAAATGAAGAAAAAAATTATTACGCTGGGGTAGCTTTGAGCCAGATGGTATTTGATGAGGTTTTATTTGCATTAGTTGAAGTTTCCTGGGTGACTGGTCCCCTAGAAGACACAGGACTATATTGTAAATGAAGAGGTAGCTGTAGCAGCAGTTTCCACACCATAGCCAATTTAACACCTTCAATAAACACACTAGACTGAAAAAGACCTCCGTAGGCACTTCCTAATGGCACCTAATGGAGAAAGCAGAATTCTGGGAATTCCAGACCTCAATTCTGAGTACCAGAAATACTTCCTTAATGGGAAAACTCTGCCTCCAACCCTCGCATAACCACCCCTGGAAAGTTCAGCTCTACCACGATGACAGGCACTCTTTCTAAACTACGGCTGCCTGGCCACTTCCCCTCCCCAGCTGCGTTTTCCATGAGGAAAAGGAAGACAAGGCTGGCTATGGATCTCCCCAGTGGCCATAGTGGTAGGGAACAGGCCAAGAGCTGACAAAAGTGTCTGCTGCATACAGTTACCTGCCATTCCGTGGCAGGAAACAAAGGACCCCCAAGTGTTCCCAACCGGCAGCCCCCGCCTGCACAGGTCTGTTCCAAACTCCTTTAAATCTCTATCAACTCTCCACACTGCCGCTCCAAAGGGCTTTTTACCTCATGAAGGCAGGCACCCGCTATCCCATCCCCAGAGAGGCCGCTCCTCACGCTGAGGAAAAATGCCTCGCCCCTTCTCCGGTCTCCTCCTCGGGAAGCAGGCTTCCCGTGGCGGCCAGCTGATCCGAAGGGAGCCGTCCGCTTCATCCTGCCGTAGACTACAGTAAGCTGCGGCGGGGACACCGGGGCCGAGCAGCCGCGGAGGTATGCCCCCTCTCTCTTCCCGTCGATCCCAACATGGCTGCTCACATGTGCCCCCCTCAGGCGATGGGCACCAGAGTTCAAGCGCCCTCACGGCCGCTGGGTGGTGGTGGCAGGTGGCTTAATGATGCCGGGCTTGAGAATGAAGATAAAAATCCTCTCATAAGGGGATATGAGAGGACATGCATCATCTTTCTCATGGTATTTACGCAGCAAAGTATCACATACTGGGGGGTGACCATGACCATCGCCCAAGTTGGGGTGAGGAGACTTGCTCCTGCCAGAGAAAGGGCCAGAGGGCCAAAAGCATCTTCCCCAAAAGCCCACTTCAGAAAACAATATTAAAAAAATTTGGTTTTCACACCAATATCTTCAGAGATGAAACGGTTTTGAATTCCCAAAAGTGGTTGTCTGATAGGCATTCTCAATTCTTGGTCAGAGACTGAGTGCAGAGTCAAGAGACTATCACTTTACTTCAGCAAAGAAAATGATTTGGGTGTCTCCCCCATTTTGGATCTTGATTCACGGAGTGAACATGTAGGCGTCAATAGTCTGTCTGTCTTTTCAAGTTATTCAGAATAAAAGCCAACAGCTTATACCAGAAGAACGTGTTACAAGTTTCCAGGAACAGGTGTATAAACTGGGCCCAAAACAAAACTATCAGAGAGGTGGAGAACTGAAATCTGAGCAAACTCAGGAGACAAACATGTATGTTTATATATTTAACTCAGAAGAAAACCACATAACATTTCGTTAACAACAACACACCATTTTAATTTACAAGGGAAGAAAATCATTCACCTAGCGCTAGGGGACAAACCTAAAGATGAAAACTGCTTTTACATGGTCTACTTTAAACTGAGCGAAGAAAAGTAAGAATTAACCAGATGAAAACAGACCTTTGGTCTCTGCTCTCCTTACTGAACTGCACCCCAGTTTTCAGTGCATCAGTGGCAAAAAATATAGGCAGAGGATGGCAAACAGCTCGAGGAAAAAACGTCTTTTTATTGCAACCCCCACAAAAAGAGGCAGCACTGAAAATATATACCTTATTTCTACCCACAGAGAAAAGAGGCAAAGGAGTTTATAGGTAAATATGCTATACAATATCCTGAAGCTAGATTTCAGGGCCCCAACAGCCCTGGGTGTTAATAAAGCATGCAAACTCACCTGGGAGGCAGCCTGCACCACCTCTGACAGACACAGGTGAGGTTTGTTTCTCCTGTTTTTTGGATGGTTCACTGAGATTTGCTTCTTGCCGTGGGGCTGGAAGGGTGGGGAGCACTGATCATCTCGCTTTCGCTTCCGCTTTTGCCGTGCTGCAAGTTGAACATCCGGCTCCCAAACCCAAAAGCTCCAAGGGATCCACCTGCCCCTAACCCCGTCGCCAGACTCGGTAGCCGTGGGAACAAACTCCTCCCTCTGGAGCTGGTTATGTGCGTGAAGGGGAGCCAATAAACGCAGCTCCCAGTGTTTGATTTCTCCACAAAGTGACGTTCAAAGGCCTGCTTCAGTGGGAAAGTCGATAGCTTTTCTCCATCAAGGTCCCAGTGGCATTATTTCTGGGAAACATTTCCTCTCCTAGCAGCAAGTGCCTTTGTTGTCTAGTGTTTCATGGGAGTCCAGGTCTCTCGAGCATTCCAGCCCCTGCAGCTCCCCCTGCCCCTCCTGAAACAGCAGTTACAACCTGGGGACAGAATAGCTCGTTCAGCATGTAATTCCCAAATAACTTTTTTTTCTATTTTAGGAATATCTGTGAGAACAAACGTCTAAGTATCGCCATAAGTTTAGCAGCAAGATACAAATCCAAGTGTCCTGTGTTTAAAATAAACCATTTCTTCCACAGAGAGGACTATGAAGTGTGCAGGGGGGATACAGCTTGAGAGGAAGCTAATGGAGTAATTTATGACAGCAGAGGCTCTACATCAAAAATGCCTTGGTCATGCCCACCAGCTATGTTAGATTTGGTAAAGGCATTAATAATGGCTATAACTGTTAAATAATCATCTTGTTTGGGGGAACCCCCCAAAAAATTAATCTGTTGAACCTTCCATGTTTCTTCATATGTAACATATTAAAGATATACAGAATTTACCCTTCTCTTTACAGGATGACTTCAGACACACAGCTGCATCATCAGAGCTTGCTGCAGTGTTCGGCCTTAAATAAGAGCATCTGGCCATGGTGCCTCAGGTGACTTAAGCTGTAGTCCATCTTGCAAGTAAAAATTGCAAGAAATAGCTTGGCACAGAAACCTCTGATCTGAGTAGATAGGTGTATCTAAAACCTGACCAATTGTGTACCCACCCTGCTAGGGTAAAGATAAATACTCTGCAGCTGCTCAATTAAATGAGGTCATGGCTGCCCCTGAGCGTTTTGTGCTGCTTCCTTTTTCTAAAGTGTTGTCTGGGTTCAGCAGCAGCAGCAGCAGCAGTCATTTTTTCTCCTTCTTGGTAGCTGGTGCAGCACTGTGTTTTTGATTTTGGGCCTGGGAACAGCACTGATAACACCAGTGTTTTCAATTATTGCTTGGTAATGTTTAGGCTGGCCAAGGACTTTGTGAGTCTCATGCTCTGCCAGGGAGGAGGGGAAGCCGGGGGGAAGGAGAGACAGGACACCTGACCCAGACTATCCAAAGAGTTTATTCCATACCACAGCACGTCATGTCCAGGATGTAGAAACGGAGGGCAGAGACCCAGAAGGGTGGTGAGGGTGCACTGGGGGGGGGGGGGGGGGTGCACTGCTTGTTGAGGTTGGTGGTGAGCTATTGTATCTTTTCCTTGTATTTGCCTTGTCATTATTGTTACTGGTGGGGGTGCACTGTGTGGTCGGGCTTGATATTGGATGGTGAGAAACTGTATTCTTTTCCCTTGTATTTTTCTCTCGTCATTATTATTATTGGTGGTAGCAGTAGTGATTTGTGTTATACCTTAGTCACTAAACTGTTCTTATCTCAACCTGTGGGAGTTGCATTCTTTTGATTCTCCTTCCCATCCCTCCAGGAGCGGAGGGAAGAAAGAGTGGGGAGTGAGTGAGAGAGCGGCTGTATGGGTTTATGAAGCTTAAACCACGACAAGTGTGTAACTGAGTCTCAATAAAGGAAAGCCCTTAGAATAATAATACTGGATAATTCCATGTGATCATGGAATCTTTTATTATTTAGTGAGGACTTTGATGTCTCTGCTTTTGTGCATCTTATTTAGTCCATTCAGAGTACAAAATGGCCTATTTCTCTGGAAAGGCTTACCGTAATATATTGAAAATCAGAGATTGTTATTGCTGAAGTGTCCTCAATGTTGTCACAGGTATAATGCTTGTGTAACAACAACAACCTATATGTTGCAAGGTTTCAGTTTTATACTGTGTTGTCTCTTTTTTGATTCCTGTTTTTCTTATTCAAACTCTTGGTTCAGTAGGGTGATTATCTTTGCATTACATCAGATTGATGAAAAATCATACTCAGAGAGAAAATCTGCAATTCTGCAACTCAGATACTCTGAATCCACCTCTTTGAGTTGTGGCAGTACTTGTACTCTCCTTGGAGGAATGGAGCTACTCCTCACATTGACCTGTTGTTTTTCAGTTTGCTTTGAGTAACTGAGGAACACAGAGCTATTTTGTGCCAGAGGCAATACTACACGGAGAGACTTTTTTATGTTCACCAAAGAAAATTCTTTATTTTCAGACTTTCAAGACAAGGACTTTATTTTCAGACTTTCAAGGCTTTTCCAGCACAAAAGGGATGCAGATTCATGGATTTTGCAGCTTACTTCTGTTTCTCAGCTTTGTTCTTTTCTTTCGCTCTCACATCTCTTGTCTTTTCCTTTCTGTCTTATTTTTCATATGTTACCTCAGGCCTATTCAGAAAAGCAAGCTTATCCTGTGGCCTGGAATGATGATAAATTCAAATCCAACCTGGAATCCGCACAGAGCTTCCCTTTTTAGCCCCAGGAATGTTTTTCTCTAGCAACAAATTTTGAACACTGGTAACTGATTGCAATCCCTTTGGGCCCACAGTGTGTTCCTTCCTATAATTTCTTCTTTAAGATGCAAGACTGACATCTTGTTTGAGATGTAAGACTGACATTCCCTGCCCATGATGGGGGGTGTGTGGGGGTGGGGTTTATCTAGATTATCTTTAATGTCCCTTCCAAACTAAAACATTTTATAATTCTAAGATTTTACAGAGTTGATTGTATGGATATGTTACAGTCAGCTCAAGCAGGTTGGAGGTAGGATAGAAAAGCCATATTTTCTATTTATCTGCTTCTAATTTTTTTTACATAAGAAATCTTCAGGGGAATTGTTATCCCAAGAAGAAATTATTCTCTTCTTAAGGGATCCTGAGCTGATTCAGAAGGGTTATGTGTTCTGGCATTAGTGTTTTGTTCCATCCTACTGCAGATTAAGGCGAATGTCTTCAGGTTTCAGGGGAGACGAAGAATCTGGGGCCACTGGTGCTTGAAGGCTGACTTATTTAAAATTCCTGAAGCTCTTCAGCTTATACAGAGCCCTTTCTGGAAGAAGAAAAAGAAGTTGTTCTGTGATAAAACCAGTGAGCACTGCTTTCATTTTTCAGCCTTTTCACGCTTCATGTATGACCAAAAGTAAGTCACCCATTCCCTCTGTATCTTGGAAGGTACAAAGATCCATATTTCTATCCCCCTTTGTCCACCTTGAGAACACTAAATATAAATTCTATCAGACAGGGCTGTTGCAAGCCTTTTCCTCACTCAGCAGGAGTTTGTGCACAACTAGAAATAGAGAAGACTCCAAAAGCAGGAATGAATGCAAGATGATCAGTGTCCCTCCCTTCATCTTGAACTTTTTGTCAGCCTGCTTGTAATGACAGTTTTCTGCCAAATGATATATTTGGTCATCAGTTACACTTCTGCTCTTCTGATGTCCAACTCTGAGCTATTTTAGCATGCTAATCATCCTCAGAAATCTCTTCAGTGCAGATGAGGGCTGCTTTATTTTGTAGAACTTCTCTTTAGAGATAAGTTCAGATAAATTTGCTTCCTTTGAACGTACAGGATATAATTAAACAGCAGGTACATTTGAACGAAGCATAATTTTTAATTGCCTCAGCCAAAAAGGCAGTAACAAGTGCGTACAAATTTTATGAGCTGAATTTCCTTTGTTTGATTTCTAGGTTTACCTTTAACCTGACCTAACGATGTGCCAGCTCAGGGACCCAGGTAAGATCAATAACACCACTCTGAATAAGATTCTGCTTCCTTTCTGAAAGGGAAAACATGTCAAATGGCTACAAACTAAACTGTTAAATGTTTGCATTTAAATCAACCAAGCAAACTAAAAATTCTGACAACTTATAGTGCCAGCAGATAGGGGGCAGCATTGCTCTGATGAACTTAATTTGCAAGAGAAACTTGGAATATTTGAAGGAATTGAGGAAAAGCAAGAGCAGGCACCAGGAAGGAGGCAGTGCCTTTGTTAATGCTAAATGTAAGGTTTGATCATGTACACTGAAAAGTGAAATCAATGGGAATTTCTTCTGTTTGAGCAGTGCAGTACTTGACAGTTGAGGAGAAGGGTTATGACGTGACTCTGTTTCAAATTTATTTTCTCTTACACTAAAACCATACAAAATTTTAATTCAATTATATTGTTCTGCATGGACAGCACTTTTCTGAACTTTTTGGTCTTTCCCATTTCACCGCAAAGTATCTCGGCTCTGTCCTGAGGGGAATAATTTCTTTCTTGTCGCAAACAGAGGTAAGCTATTTGTGCCATTTGAGGTTCTTGCCAGAGGCAAGATGAGGAAAAAAACTTTGTACTTCATACTTTAAAACGTTTGCATGTAGGTGAATGGTGAATATTGATTAACTTGTATTCAGCACTGAAATCTATTTCTTGGAAAAATAAGTTTTCAGCTAAAGCACAGCAATGCTCATCTCCATGTTGTTAAAATCTCACTTCCTTCATCGTTGCTGCTATCTCTAGTGTTCAAAAAATCTATGTGTTTCTTGGGGCATCACCAAGAGGAATGGCCCAGTTTCTTTATGAGAAATGTATGGGTAACACAGATAGGAACTAGATTCTATGAGCACCTGACGGATTTTTAGCTCCTATGTGGAATAAGAGTCTGCTGAGATATTAGCACAGTATCTGACTGCCCTTTTGGGGTGATTGATTTTTCGTTAGCTGATCATGAGTCTCTGATAGATGCAAGCACCTGTATGTGACCTTTTTAGAGCTGGGTTAAGTGTAAACAACTAATATATCTGGAGGTAGTAGGGGGATAAAATTACGTGCAGAAAAGTGTAAAAAATTTGATAGAATTATTGGAAAAGGTTGTGTTGGATTCAGCACCTTAAATGAATTGCAGCTCTCAAGGAGAAGAAAAACTGTACCTCAGAAATTATGTTGGTAACTGTTAACTGTCAGCCGCTGTAGGCACTGGGAAAAATACAGCTTGTGCTGAAATTCTGAGGTCTGCAGACAGGCGAAGTGACAAGCATTTTATACTGGAAATTGATAGAATCCAAAGAAGTACCTTGACTTATTAACAGGCTGGCATGTTCTTATACAGTCTCCGATAGTCCTGATGGCTATGGATAGGAGGATATATGGCTCCAAGAGACAGCTCCCAGAGCCTTAGCCTGGCTCTAGAAGTCTGTGGAGGAACAGAAATGAATTACTCTTTGTGGTGACTTGGAATGAGCATTTTTACAGTGAAACACGAGGAGAGTAAAACTACAGAAATCTACTTGGAGTCAGGCAAAACCATGAGTTCTGGATAAAAGGAATGGGTGAGCCTGACCAGGATGTGAAGCTAATGAAAACTCAGCCTGTGGGAGGGAAGCAGGGGGGACAAAGCTCAATATAGGCAAGGACTGAGGATCATCTACCATGAAAAATAAAGGGAGGGGCCCTCTCTTCTGAATTCCTTTCCATGGCCATTGGGAACAAGAGCTGGGATGCATGGGGCAAGTAGAAGACTCTGGAGAAACTGTAACATCTTAAAGGGGATGAGAATGGGGCAACATGCAGGGCATGAAGAAATGCAAAGATTTCTGGTTTGGAATCACAGCTCCACAGCTTTTCCCCCTTTTCACAACTTCCAAAGCCCAAAGGAGAAATGATGCACATCCTAGGCACTAAGAACAAAAGTTAGGGTCACCTTGAAGGTGTCTGCACTACTATTTGTCTACTCAGCTCTGCCAGCAGAAAAGGGATCAGTCTGTGGGCTGCTGTCTCTTATCATGCTCTTCAAAGGCTTATAGAAAACAGAAAATATTTTTAACACCTTTGCTGATGTCAACAGCTGTTTAAGAGATGAGTCAGATCCCTAAGTGTAAATGTATATGTGAGAGAGCAGATGCACCCACATTGATAAATTCTACAGTAGCCATTGGTAACTGCCCAAATTAATAAAAGTATCTGAAATTCTTAGTGTTATTTCTTATTCCGTACATTGAGAAAGTACCAACCTTTTATGACAATTTAAATGAGGGAAAGAAACATGTCTAGGGAAGCTGATAGGCTCTGGGCAGAGGAAAAGCACTTTAATGAGGGCAGAATTATCAGCAGTGCTCCACTGTGCTGATTTGGAACAGGTCCATTGTAGTCAGCAACTGTCAGTTTGGATTGTTAGAATTCCTTGGCAAGTACAATAGAAAGATGGTGGTTTCCGGGGCATAATAGAAGGGTGAGCCTCAGCTTTTGCACGCTGAATTTTATAATTGCATGCTTGGTGTGCACAACTGGGCAGCACTGCGTTGCTTACCTTAATCCATCTCTCTCCCCCTTTCTCTCACTTCCTCAGCCTCCCTCAGAGCAGCAGTAGCTGCTGCAGCTTTGGCAGATCATCGGGGGAGCACTGAACATAAAAAGAGTTCAGTCATCATCTTAATTATTTTCCCAAAGGATTAATTTCACCTGCTTCTCCAGTTTTCCTGAGAGACATTTTTGCACTTTTTAATCCAATAAATACGGAGTTATTTCACAATTTAAGCCCTTCTTTAAAGTTTCAGGAATGGACTTTCTCTTGCCTCCTCTCCTCCCCCAGCCTTTTTTTTTTTTTTTTTTTTTTTTTTGACAAGTCAGAAAATTGTGGAGTGAGCAGACAGAGTAACTGAGAGAAGAGGTAGAAGACACTTCCATTCTTTCAGTGCACTGGGCTGAGGCAAAAAGGCCATTGTAATGGTAAATCGCATGCAGAAAGGAAGAAAGGACTGATAATCAATCACAACTGAAGCATTTGCTTGGATTTTGGCTATTTGCTGGCCAGGGGCTTTTAAATCTGTAAACTTTTTCTAAATTATTTTTTTGCCTGCGTCTTTAAAAGCACAAGTTTGATATACTGAAAACAGAATATCTTTATTGTGCCCAGGATACCTGGAAATGGGGAAAGCACAGCGCTTTCTGAAATGTTGATGGGAAATGTTTTTAACCTATCATCTTGGACTCCAGCTCTGAAGAAAAATTTTCAGTCTCAGACTCTTGTTGTTTCACCTCTTCAGGGATGAAGAGGGCTTGTGTACTTCTGAAGATAACAACTTTGTTGTTTTGTGATTGCCTGAGAGGGTTTTGTATTTGACTGGATATGTGATAGGACAGATGAGGATGTTAGACAATATTAACACCAGCATATCATCTTCAGAGTGCAGCATTACCCATAAAGGAAGATATATCTACCTGGAGGCACTGCTTCTAGGAGGTGCTCCATGGGGATTCACATTGAAAGGAGGACTGGAGCATGGGGAGCCCTTAATCATCTCAAAGGTATATTTTTCTTACTTAAAATGAAAATGCAAACAAGTCAGAAATGGTGCCAATTTAAAGGGCAATACCTATAAAATAACACTGAAATGTTATATTTTACACTGTGTTTGTCTGGGTTTTGAAAACTATCGAGCACCTATTCATGTTAGTAGGTTTGTTCAGGAGCTACGTGTTTGAGAAACACGAGAGCTCTTATCATTATTTAACTATCAAAGTGCAGGTTTTGTCCCACAGGAAGTATCTTGGCTTCTAGAAATTGGTTCTATTTATTTCACTACTGTAAATGAGAGTGAGTAGGGGACTCTTATGCGGTGACGGTGTGTCAGGAAGTCATAGCATATCTGAGCATGTTCAGTAATCCATCACCACCTCATCTGAAGGAGAACTTAAGTGCTTTTAGTCACAGGATGTGATGTTGGCTAATTAGAAATGTGTGTGTGTGCAAACAGAATAATAAATACTTGTACCTATTTATATGTGTACGTATTGTATTATGCTAGTGGTTTTCTCACCTTACGTGCTCTCTACTTATTAAATAACTATGCCTCCAATATTTTAATTATGTCAGTTATTCATGGTTGAGTATTGTCAACAGGCAAATAGTAGCATAGCTCAAAAGGATATTTTGTGGGAAAAAAGATGGGACGAGTTCTTCATTCTCATCAGAACTGGGCTACTTAAAGTACCCAGTTACCTTGAGATGCAGATACTGAATACAATATATTTTCGAAAGTACCAAATTGAATCGATGAATATCTAATATATGTTTGACCTATGGTCCATAAACTGTTTTGAAAATACGATTTAGGTAATTCTGAATTTTAACTTGTAGTGGCTTTTAACCATTTTTCTGTTCTGCACTTTCTGCTTGTGCAGCATGCATTTATATAGCAAGCTGCTAGGTGCATATATGTGATTATGTCTCATCTTCCTCTGTCCTGTGAGCTGGGATGTATGTGGGGGGAATTAAAGGGTCAGAGCCAATGGCAGCTAACAGAATGCAGTGATAATCAGTCAATGAGAATCAATGTCATTCAAAGCCTGCAACTCACTGTGCAAACACATTCACATGAAGACTGTCAGTCACTTGAATAGTTCACCTGAAATAATTCATTTGTAATTAGTGCATCTACATGTGGAAAGGAAGAATGGGGGGAACTTCCATAAAAGTTCTGTCATTAGAAAGGGATTTCAGAAATTTCACTTTATCACATTCTTGCATGACCTCCTTGGAAGTATTTGGCATAGCCACATACATGAAAAGTAGCCTCACTGAAATAGTGTTGTGTGTTTGCATTTTATAAACTTGAGGGACTAACACTTCAGCCAGGTTGTTCACTTCTTTTGGTAGTGTTCTGCATTTGTAAAGAAAAGGTTTCTTTTTGCTATGACATTCTTCCATGATGTAAAAAGTGCCACCCCTTTTTTAAAAACTTTAACTGGGGGCAGGGAGGCAGAAAGGGAGAGAGATGGCTCTAGCTGCTCAGCAGTAATTCATCTATGGGATTTGGTTGCCACAACAACCAGGCCCCTTAATGTCAAACATGCCTGGTGCGTGCATAGTGCCACTGGGAGCTGTGTGACTTGTGCCTGCCTTCTGTGAAACAACACTGCAAAAATGTGGTGGTGCTTTTTGGTTGGGTTGGTGTTTTTTTTACTTGTAGCTTCTGCTTAGTTTGTGCTATAACTGTTAGCATTTTGTTGTTTTGCTCATGCATCGCTGATACAGAGCTGGAGCATGTGAAAGCTGTGCTTTCAGAAATTCATGCAATACCTATGGCTGTTTCCTGGTTTCCAGTTTCAGCTGAGAAATTCCTCTTGTGTGTGAATTCGCTATGTACTCTTCAGAATTATTTGTGTATTAGTCATTCAGCTAATTCAGTTTTCTTCTAGCTATACTGCAATGTATTGAGAAACTCTGAAGAAATGATAAATTGAATCATGTTATGGGTTGAATTCTGTACTCACACAGGAGGACTTACACATTCATAGAAAGGTTTAGGCTGGAAGGGACCACCAAAGGTCACACTACTCATGCAGGTTGTCATGGTTTAAGCCCAGCCTGCAACCCAGAACCACGCAGTCTCTCTCTCACTCCTCCCCCTTCCTCCCCCCACTCCCAGAGGGATGGGGAGGAGAATCGAAAGAATGTGACTCCCATGGGTTGAGATAAGAACAGTCCAGTAACCAAGGTATAACACAAATCACTGCTGCTACTACCAATAACAATAATGATAAGGGAAATAACAAGGGAAGGGAATACAACTGCTTATCACCCACCGACCGATACCCAGCCCGACCTGAACGGTGATCTAGCCCTTCCAGTTAACTGCCCTCAGTTTATATACTGCGCATGACGTGCTGTGGTATGGAATACCTCTTTGGGTAGTTTGGGTCAGGTGTCCTGTCTCTGCTTCCTCCCAGCTTCCCCTCCTCCCTGGCAGAGCATGCGACTCACAAAGTCTTTGGTTAGAGCAAACATTAGTGAGCAGCAGCTAAAAACGCTGGTGTTATCAGCGCTGTTCTCAGGCCAAAAGTCAAAAACACAGCACTGCCCCAGGTACTAAGAAGGAGAAAAATGGCTGCTACTGCTGAATCCAGGACAAGGTACACACTAGGAATTAACCAACAAGGGTACTAAATCATATCACCTATAAATATCAGAAAATGTGGATATCAGGTTTTAATTTCTGCTTATTCATAATTAAGGTAGGATTTCTGTTTCGGTTTCAGCTCCCTATTCTGTTTTGGCAAATGCATTATATCCACTTAACTGGCTGTTTGTATTGACGAAGTGGTGTTAAATGGCCCTAGTGTAAATAAAAATGTAGATTTCAGCAAATATTGAAGCTGGTACCCATGAAAGCTTGTAACATGACTTAAAACAATCAAAGTAACATTGATGTGTTGGTACAGAATACTAGACAGATAGCAAATCTGTGTGAGTGTAGTAGTTCTGTCTAGCCATCAGGAACTGATACTCATTTGAGATCCACAGGTGTTGGCCTGTCACAGCTTCAGACCAAAGGCTGTGATGAAAGTTAAAACCCAAAATGAGTGAACTTACAAAGGGCTTGGGTATATGAAAACTTGTTCTTGCAGCTCTGACAGATTTTTCCACAAATAATATGCCAAGAAATTGCCCTGAAGCAATAGGAGCAACAGTTGGGAGTACAAGTTGCAAAAAAATAGACCTATATTCTCAGCTGATAGAAGGTGCTGGTTTAGGGATATGAATAGCATAGTATTAATATCACCTTTGAAGAAAGAACGTTTGCCGTATAGATGTATTACTGTGCTTCTGTGCAACAAGACAGGTGGTTTCTTGGTGTGTGTGTGTGTGTGAGGCTGAATGCACAGATAGGCAAATTTAAAGTAGTAAATGCTTTGCTGAATCAGCCTCAATGATCAGCACATCATGCAACCAAGTTTAAAGCAACTTGTCAGAAATGTTGGCTTTGAAGCTAACATGAATTTAGGTAGTTAAAGCAGATGACCTTTTTATGCTAATGCTGTTCTTTTTTAACCTGTGGAAAGACAAACCAGTTTCATAACAGCTAATTCAAAGTCTTCAGCACAGGTCTCTTCATAATGTATTTTGCTGCAGGTGGGGGCAGACCATTATCAAATTTATTACATCCAACCCACCTTTCCCCCTCTCCATATAGGAAGCTGCTTTGACAATTTCCTCTAGTCAATTTGTTTCTATCTATCTATCTCGTTTCTGGGCTGACTACATGTAACTCATCGCATGAAGGCTGTAGAATCACTACTTTGTGTTATGATTCTGTCAGTATAGGCCATTCAAAAGGACATAGTGATTTTCGAAGAAAAGAAATTTGGAAATGCTAATAGTGTGTCAGCAAAATGGAAACTCAGGGTGTTGACCATCTAGAGCAGCACTCAGCCACCTTGGGGACATAAGGACATTCCATTTTTCTTCTGGAGCTGCCTGCTGGGACACAGCACTTCAGGACTGTGCATGATACTCCTGGTCTGCCACCTCAGATTGCAAGGGAGCTTCGGAAATAAGCATTGTGGATTCTACCCAACATTAATTTCTGTTGTACCAGGAGGAAAGGGGTGAAAAGATGGGCTGCACCTCAAGGCATCATCCAAAAACCCGAAGTCAGCGCCAGAATGTCACTGGTTGGCAATGGGACAGTGTCCAAAAAGATAAGTCATGGGCTGCAAATTAATAAAATGTTTTTTCCCTTTTGTATGGATCCTCTGGTATAAGACATGTTGTCAATGAAGAGTGTAGGTAGGAGTCTGGAAGGGAGCTATAGTCTTAACGTTCTTCCTGGGGAAGAATTTCTCATTTGTAAGAGCTTAAAGAATAGCTGTCAGTCAAATTCTTTACTTGGAACTGTTCACAGTTTCCCCCTATGTTTTCAAATACATGAATGTCTTGCAGATTTGAAGAAGGAAAAGAGGCTGGGGGCAATACGAAAGCACCTCTCTAAGAACAAGCGTGTTATGCTAATTTTTTCCTGCTGAGAGCATTTTGCAAGTTCATAGACCTCAAAGAATGCAGCCTATATCTGCAGAAAATGTGCCACTCATCAAACACTCCTTGGGCCAGAAAGTTCTCAAATTTTGAATTTCTTTCACTTTTTTAAAACATTTGTTCTCTGTTCATTAGTGTTTAAAAGGTAACTTTGTATCATAAATGTGTCACTGATACTTCAGAAACAGTAGAGGCCACTTCTCCTGTAGTGACCTCCACTTATCTGTTTTCAGATCTTGGTTCATATAGTCCAACTTCTGCTTTTTTATTTTACCTGTTTAGTCTTCAGAACCATGTAACTTTGGCCAAGATTTGGGGAGATTGGCTCACAGTGGAAATGTTTCTTTACCTGGAACTGGAAATCACATGAGAAATGCAAAAGGCATTGCAGGTGATAATCCCAGAAGGAAACCCAGATTTCCATTTCCATGTTAATTTTTTGGCTCCTCCTGAGCTGTAAGATCAAATTTGCAAAATGAAAGCCCTGAATGTTCTAGGCAGGAAGGGCAAACTGGTAACAGAAGTGTTCGTTTCCTCTCAATTTCCTTCAGGAATTTTTAATTTGGGATAATTAATGTTAATCAGTATCAACCTTTTTGTAGTCAGGCAATCTATTTCTGGAGTCTCTTTCTCATTACTGCACACAAACTTTGCAATAGTTTCAGCTGTTGTAGGCCTCTGAAATGCCCTTTTTTTTGATGATGATGATGATACAAACAAGAGAGTAATCTCTTGTGTTGGAAGTAAAGCATCTAAAGCATTCTTTCCTGGGTAGTGGCTAAGTGAGCACACTTTTCCCATGCTGTTCCGTAGTTCATCTGTTCCCTTGACTCAAAAGGATAGGTCATTTACAGGCACAGACTCTGAGGCTTACTTCTCAGCAGCGATGTAGGAAGCAATAAAAGTTTAATAATAATAGGAATAGCCTGAGACAGAGCCTCAGAAATAATCCTGAATTCTTGTAAGGTGTTTAAACCTTCTTGGGAGCCTGATACAGCATCTGATGAAATGAATAGTCCTCAACAATTGGTGCTTACTGGAGCTGGATCAGGCTGTCTTCCACAAGGCTCCCGTGCTTCTGCTACTTCTCTAATATTTTGGTTATGATGCCTTGCTCACTCCACGTGAGTGAGCTCATAGAGCAGCTAGTGACATTTAATGAGAGTTGTTCCACCACTGTTGACAAAACAAGCCCCAAAAGGTCATTCTGAGGCACTTATCTCTGCCTGTGCCTCTCATCAAAAAACTTGGAGTCAGTGTTTTCTCATCAGGTTAGTACCAGGAGCCCACTGCTTTCCCCACTCAAATGCCCAGCGTCCCCATAAACACAATTGCATTATTTTTTGCACTGACAGGCAAAGTTGCTTTGCATCCATTCCCCATATCCCTCTGTGTGACAAATGGTAATTTAGAAACTGTTAACCTTTTTGTGGGTCTGCAAGCACAAAGACAAACAGTGCTCACATTAGGGGCATGTCTGAAGTTGGCAGAGTCACTATAGACTTATTGGCCTGGGCCTGAGGACATGAAACTGAGCCAGAGACAGGGTGACTTGTTCTGTGATTATTATTTTTTTTTAATTACTTTTTCTTTGCAAGTTTCCACACTTGTTCTTGTCCAGTTAGATGTGGACTTTATTTCTCTCCTCACTGCTGAAGAATAGCTTGGAGCCTCTATGTTGTTAGTGTTTACAAAACTATCCCTTTTCACTATTTATCTTCCAGTATTCTGTGAATGGGCTGATGAAGGTTTCCATTTCAAAGCCATTTTACACTCATGCCTTCCTTCAGAGCACTGGTTATTCATTTAGGGATATAGATATGGATGTTGTGTATAGTATGGTGTAATATGTGTATAATATATTGTGTATAATATGTGTTTTTTCTTGCATAATATATTGTGTATAATATGTGTTTTTTCTTGTGTAAGAACAGAACAAGAATGGTACATAAGAATCACCTGAGTGCTGATCTGTAACTATATCAGCTTACAGGGCATCGAGGGTTGGCATATTTGTTGTTCCTTCACTTGTATTAATTGGGGAAAGCAATAAATGAACAGTAAGAGGACAGTGATTCACCTAGGACTATACCATAATGTAATTTTTTATTCTTGGTCTCAGTCCATAGGCAGGTGAAAAGGTGCACCTGTGAGCAAAAAGAGGTACAGACCATCACTGACAGGCATCCTATCTGGGTTGTAGTAAAAAGATCGAGAACCAAACCAACCTGGTCAGCAGAAAGTGTTTTTTCCTGATTCCCCTCTTCCTGCCCCCCAGTACTTCTTTTAGGTTTGGCACTGGAGAAAGGTGTGCTGTGTCTGCTGATGAGCTAAGGGGTGCATCTGCCTGCACAACTGACTCTTGTTGCTGGACTGTGGCAACACAGAAGGCAGACGCCTGATCCCGGAAAGCAAGAAAATTTGCAGACCTTTGCTTTTAGAGATGCAGAAAGGAACTGCTGTAATTGTTTTGGAAAGCAGAGGGCCAATTCCTCACCACTCTTTCTTGTTTCTCAGGGCTCAGATTAGGGACTCACTAAAGACTGCTGATGCCAGCACAAGGGACAGGCTCGTCTACCTTTTCTTAAAACTAGGGAACTGCTTGATGAAAAGGCTTCTATTGTCAGCCCCTCCATTAGGCTGCCAACAGTTCTCTAGCACAAAAAGACTTCTGTTCACTTCCATAGCACTGAATTAGCAATTGCAGACACACTGACTGACTGACGTGAGCAGTGGCTTGCTGGGCATTGCTGCTGCACCAGCAAAGTCAGTAGGAGCTTTTCAGACTACAAATGGGCTGTCTGATGGAGTAGTGCGGGTTTGTCTGCTATGCGTCACGATGAGCCCGTCTACTGGGAATACCTTCCTTGTCCTTATTAACAAATATCAGCAGAGATGGATCCCAAGGTGTGCAAACAACTCGGTGATGTGACTTTAATGAATGTGCACGTGGAAGGAAATGACCCTTGAAAATTTATACCTCTGTGCTGACAAGCTGTGGGGATGATGACTGACAGGTGTCTGTCTGCAGCTGACCAGTCATGCTTCAGAGTTACCTCCTTACCAGAGATCAATCTAGGCTACGAAGTTTAAGTCCAAACCCACAGACATAGCTTATCTAAAGGATCGTGTCTCTAGCACTGCATTGCAACTGCATGAGTTACAGAGGACCATATGCAGTGTAATGTCCTTCAAAGTCACAAAGAGATGTAGCAGGAGTATTTTCTTCTGAGGTTCTTGGACCAAGAGGAATCCCATGTCATTAAACACAACATGTAATCCTTAGAGTCAATAAACGGAGCCTTGGTAAATCCTGCTCTAGCTTTAGCTTACATGAAGTAGGTTAGAGGAAAAATGCCATGTATCCTTGTTTGCTTGCCTGTAGCAGGCATAACCAGTTGAGATTTACACTGAACCTAGAATGAGAACCAGAGAATGCACTTTTTAAATCAGTGTTTGTGCAGAATACATGATTGCTTGTGAAAGACTCTACTACATTAATCTTTCTCACGTTTCTTGGGAGCCCAAGGCATAGGAGGAAAAACCGTCATCAATAATAGAGCTGGAGCTGAGCTAATCTCATCTCAAATTTCATCAGTGTTTGCCTTCAGGATCTTTTGATGAAGCTCAAAACTGTGAAGCACGAATCAAGCATGTGTGGTGTGAACCACCCATACTTTGGGAGGGATCTTTGAAAGTGAAAATGAGATGAACTGTAATTTGCATGCCAACAAACATGGGTACTCAAAGAAAAAAACCAAGAGGCCTTTGAAAATCGGCTGAAACCACAAACTCGCGAGCACTTGCTTGTGTATTTCAAGGCCATCTGGTGGCAGCAGAGAGCACCCAAGAGCAGCGCCTGAAAACCCTGACTCTGTCAGTATCCCTCTGCCCAGGAGGCAAATCTCTCCCAAAGACAGTAGACTTTGCCTTTGAGCTTGAACAACAGAAATGATGGGCCTTTTGCCGGCTTGCTTTCTGGCGTCTCCAGGCTGTGTTTCTGCTCCTGCTTAGGAGAGGCTTTCTTTTCCTGTCACAAGCCTGCCCTTATACTTGGACAGGGGAACATCCTGTTAATAGTAGAAAAATACAATTCAGCATCAG
Organism: Amazona ochrocephala; assembly: GCA_039720435.1. NCBI lineage: Eukaryota > Metazoa > Chordata > Aves > Psittaciformes > Psittacidae > Amazona > Amazona ochrocephala. Next base: position 75,363,736 of record CM077879.1, read on the forward strand.
GACTAGCTGCAGGAGATTTGGCATCCTCGAGGTACCTTGCACCCAGCCACATCAATCTCACATCTGGATTTCTTTCTGTGAAGTCAAGAGCATGGCCTGCATGATGAATGCCTGCGAGCGTGTGTGCTGAAGAGGACCAAGCCTGCTTTATACACGACATATGGAAATCAGACCCTTGAGTAGCCCTGACTGTGCCACACCAGTGACGGAGCAAGGGTTTCTAGATGTTGGAGACTCCATAAGAACTTCCCTTGGCTGGATCAGGTCATTCCTGTATGTCAGACATAATTTAGGAAGTGTGGGTTTCAAGTGCAGTAAATGTGCTCCCGCTTTCCCTTATAACCTCATCTCATATAGGCTTCCATATCTGTGTTTGTCTCTCACCCAACGGGTTCCTGCTTTTTTTGTAGGTCCACTTACAACCCTCAGCTTTGGCTCACTTTACTAGATGCTTGTTTCTGAGGGAGATCTGGGCTGTATACTGCAGATGAACTTGCAGAACCCAGCTCCTTAAAGGGGCTCAGGTCAGGAGCTGTTAAATGCCAGGAAGCATCTTTTCCCTGTGGAAATACAGTTTGTACATCACACTTAGAACTCTGAGTGAAAAATATATCTTCCTAAATGTTGCTTGTTTTAAATAAGGGAGGGTTTGTACAATGCCTGAGCTGAAAATAAAGTTCTGGTCTCCCGATTTTCAGCCAGACACTGCCTAAATCTATTTCCTGTTACTTTGCCATGAACTTAAAAAAACACAAATAAGTGGATACAGGCTTCTTGGTCAATTGAAATTAGGAAAAGGACAAGACCAGCTTATCCAGGACACAGCTTGTTAACATCCTAACTGGTATTCAAGCATAATATTAGTTTTTCACACTTGCATTAAAAATCACACACACACAAAAATCAAACCCCAGTGAGGAATGATTCCTGCTGATAACAAAATCACTGTGCTTAAATTCATTAATAGAATAGGCTGTGGGATACATTTCAAAGCACAAGCTGAGAAATAAGCCCCCAAATCCCATTAAGAAATAACAGGATTTATGTGCATTCCTCCCATATATTAGCTTTCCCCTCTGGAAACGCCTTGTGCTGACTTGGTGCCATTTTTCAGGCAGGTGCAATGTTCTGCAGTTCCCACAGACCTCTCGAGATAATCTGCCAGCCTGAAAGCCATGCCCTATTCTCACTCAAGAATGGGGATTTTCCAATGCATGGATGAATGATGAGTTTGGCTGACAAATGTCATAGCTCTATGTTCTACTGGGATACAGGCACACATTCTGCAGTGATGCTGTAAGCAGTTTCGTCTTGTCCACATCAGCAGTTAAAATGTTTTAAGCACCAGCCAACAGAGATAGAAGAGAGACTGGTTCTTAATAACCATTGTCAATAGTGGGCCATTTTCTGAGTATGACTTGACATATACAGTCAAGTCAATTTGTGATGCTGAAGTCTTTAGGGAATTGGTTTGTATTGTCAGTGGTCTTTTTTTTCTTCGTTAGCAGTCAGAGTTTTTTCATCCTTTTATTGAAGGCAAGTTATATACCAAATCTTCACATTTGTCATTACTTCCAAGAGTTATCATTACTTTTTTCCTTTTAAAGGCATGATAAATGTCAAATGTTAATTCAGACAAAAGTGGAGATAAGGTGTTACAGAAATATTTGCCAAAGCAATGGACAGATCTATTTCAAAAAGTGGAAACCATTTCATGCGCAGAAGGAGGCTCATTCATTCATTCAGGACCCCTGAAGAAGATACATGCTGTAGAAAAAGGTGTTTATTTCAGAAGAACTGAAAGAGCACACAGTCCACTACGTGTTGCAGAAAATTTCCTAACACCTATAGAGAACTACTGATTTCCTGACAAGTGTTTACTGGTTACATGTACAAGTCATATGGGAATATTTTTCTTGGTTTTCTGTTCAGCTTGTAATCAGTATTTATCTTTTCTATTGTGGAAGTGCCTGCAGGTCTCGGTTGAAAACTAGAACCCCTTTATGCTGCTTATGAGTGTAATAAATCAGTTTCTGCCTGTTCAAAATTTATAGTTGTGATACAGCCCCAAGATGTAAATATAGAGAAACAAATACAGCAGTGGCTGGAGAGTGAAGCAAGGTGAGTGCAAATGCATCAGTGAATTTACTACCTCTTTTACTAAGTATGTTGCTTGGAGTTTATGCATTATTTAATGTTGGATTTTAAACTGTTTACAATGGCACATAATAACCAGAATGTTCTTGAAAGAACTTGCAGTAGTGCTGGACCTGTTATTGCTTTTTTTTTTTTTCCCTGTAAAAATATGCATTATTTAAATGAACACTTCATTTAGAAAAATGGATTAGTCCCTAGTGTCAGACTTCATGTTTTTACGCATTGATAGATGACCAGTCTTGCCAGTGGACTGAGAGAGATCCACATTTCTCAAATGTGTTCTCATAGAAAATGGAAAATGAGCTGATGGAATTCAGACCAAAGATCTGGCTGTTTTCCAGGAGCAAATATGTAGCAAGATGCATTTCCAGTTTCAAGAGAGAGGCTTGAAATGGAGAATTGCAAAACATTTGAATAGAGATGGGTGGGGTCTTGGGGGGAATCTTCATTTCATCAATGATCCTACTCCTCTCCCTCCTGCTCTGCTCAATTTCATGTTTGCTTAAAAGCACTTGCCAGTGTTTGTTGAATAGTGTCAGCAGAGAAGGGATGTAGCCACTGACCTGACTATAAGGCAACAGCAAAAGGTTAGTAGAATTAGTCTGGTACTGGAGGCTTGTATTAATAGTTGTATTGTGGTGGTGTTGGCACAAACTCCTCAGTTAAATAAGTTGTTGGCACTCTTCCCTAGGTTAAATAACTACTACTGTTCCTCCTGCTTGCAAGTCAATGGATACAATACTTTTGGGAGGGCAAGTTCAAACATTTTGGTTCTTCTGGGATTCTGCACATTTCTAATTTCTGAAACAAGCTAAGAAGTTTCTGCTGGCTTTCGAAGCAGACCTCTGTTGTTCTGTCTCTGAGAACAGCCCATGCAAACTAATGCCGGAATAACCAAGCAGAGAAGGAAGTGGGTGAGGGGGAAAGACACAACAGAAGACTGATGTAGGAAAAAATGCCTTTAGAAGGGTCCTTGCTTTCTTTCATGCCAGCACCCATAGATATTTCTTAGCACTGAGATGTTGGTGTAGAGGATTAGGTTTCCATCACAGCTTCATCAAGCACAACTTACCCTTTTTATCAGCCCAGAAAGACAGACACAGACACGGGGAGGGGAGTAGTGATGTATCCCCACCTATCCTTGCCCAAAAGTGCAAAGCAGCCACCTCCTCCAGACCAAGGCCCACTTCCCACTCCTGCTATAGTCAATGGCAGTTAGGTTTGCCCTAGAGCCCATGCACCTCACAGCAATACAGCTCCCCAGTCCTGCTTGCCAAAAAACTTCCTATTTCCAATTTATTAACAGTTCCTTCTACTTTACTCTTTGATGCTCTTCCCTAGCACATCATAATTTTGTTTTCCTAGAGCGTTTTCAGTAAAGCTAGGGAGTCAGTCAGAGTCTGACCTCTGTTCATGACCTACACGAAGACTAAGACTTAAGATGCAGTACAGTTCTTTGGGGTAGCAACGCGCAAACATCAGACACAAGAGCTGGAAGTGCTTCAGACTCTGTTTCAATGTGGCCAGCATCGAAATGCAGCAAGACTGTGGGGAGACTGTACTACTTCATGAGTTGAGAAACATGTACATCTAATGTTTTTCTAAGAAACTGGTGATATACAGGAAAAATGTCTCAGGACAACCTATTCTTTCCTTAAGACTAGCTGCTATTTAATCAATCATCAGATGTTGATAACAAACTGCAATTTAGATGTTTCGCTGTCTAACAATGTAATGATCTTGTCATGGCTCATATCAGTGTTTAATGGAGATTGATAGAGAGTGAGCCTCTTGCACATCAATGGAAGTTGGAAATTAGGACAAAGGAGTAAGCAGAAACAAAAGTAAGTGCACTTGAGTGACTATCTCTGTGACTTCTTGTGTATCTCATCAGCTGCTAAAACAAAAGGTTCCTCTGCTGATTGGAGCTGAAGAGAGGCAGGGTGAGCATCCTTGTTCTATATATTTTATTATTCCTGGGCTCTGATCTTGTCAGTTCTCATTAGCTTAACAGGTTGTGCTGTGTCACTCTGTTGATGAGAGACTTTGAAACATGATGAGAAATGACATGGTGAGAAATGACACCAAGTGGTTCAGGCTGTAGCCCTGCCTCCACTGAGTCAGTGCTGAACCACCGACCCATCAGAGTTTGGGGTGGAGAAGGTCTGATAGCACCTGCTCTGCAAGATTTTCTGGCTTTGGTGATGAGATATTATAGAAGGTCAGTTGGTGGCATATTATAATAGAAAAAAAAAAAAGTGATCTCACGGATCAAATTCTGTTTGGGATGAGTTACATACGGACACCAGCACTATCATCTTAAATTTTTCTTGTTCTAGAGCAGCTAAGGGTTGCAGGTAGCTGTTGTGGGAAGCCTTGGTAGCAGACTGCAGTGCTGCACTGAGATGGTTGTTTTTTTAAACATGTATATGTATGTGTGTGTGTGTGTGTGTGTGCATGTGAACTGAGCGTATGTATAATTGTAATCCTATAAAGTACCAGGATGAAAAAAAACCCCATCCTTTTGAACAGAGTTGAAATACATGCTGGAATGTAGACCTGAAAGGTAATAAAGAACTGGATTTGGAGGGGTCCCTGAGCACAAGTTACATACTCTTCTCTCGGCTTAAATTTGTGTTCTGTAGGCAGTGGGAGAAAACTAGCCATTACCACAGAAAATGGAGATAAATGCATAAGTGAGAAACGAGGAAATACAAAAATGCAATGCTTGTGTAATACACTTACGTCATTTTGATGGTGATAACATACAACTGGTGCTAGTTAAGAAGTCTGGTCTATGCATCCAGTTATCTGACTTTTAATCCCTCTTTATAATTCACAGGGAGTTGTAGTCTGACCTCGTACTTTTTCTGACCAGTTGTAGACCAGGCAGAATACCCAGTCAGAAGGTCTTTGGTTAGTTGCAGAGTCTTCAGCACCCAAGAGTGAGTCTGCTTTTCTTTAGAGTAATTAGAAAGTGGTGGTAATATCCTGCCATTTCCAATAAAAGCATTATCTCCCATCGTGTCTGTGTATGTGGCATTCCCAAGTGACATAAAGGGCACAAATGACTCAGTGGCTATTGAATCTGAGTGCCAGTGTTGTGAGGCTCCCTGCAGCTGTGCAATTACATTGGCCATCTTCAGCAATACCTAAAAATCTGCAAGGCAAGTGTGTTGTGCAGAGTAAAGGCTTAAAGTATTTCCTAACAAAGTTGTTCAAGGTATGAATGAATACATGTTCTACAAGTTGGTAATGTAGGAGATAGATAAGGAAGCCATAGTCAAAAGACACTTCTCTGCACATGAGAGACTGTTCCTTTCCAATTCCACATATGTTCCTGCAAACTCTCTATCCAAAAAAGAACCCAAATCCCCCAAAACAGGGAAGAAAAAAAAAAAAAGATGGACAAAAGGCAAGTGTGGTTATCTCATAGCTGCTCACCAGGCAACTCTAAGATCCTTCTGGCAAGATCAACTGAAGCTGAATTTGTCATTGTATGGCTTGTGTCACCCAGCTGGTCGGGTCAGAGAGCTTCTCTGACCTGAGTCCGCAAGTGATAGACAGGTCTGTAGAGGGCATTATCACAGCATAATCACATGGAATGAAAGGAAAACTGTGTGTGCCTTTCTTAACTTCCCCTCCCCCACTCTCCGAATCTTTAAGATAATACATCTTTTCTTATTTTGCTCTGAATCTGTTAATGCTCCTGTTATGTGATAAGGTTTTCACAGCAAAATATGGCCTGGAGAGTAGTAAATGGAGCTCTTCCAAGGATCCACAAAAAGATCTGCAAAGATACTGTTGCATTAATCATAGTCAGAAATATTTCCTGCTGGGTTTTAGTGTGCTCTCTGGTTTCCTCTGTCCCTCAGGCACTAGTGGAAATTCCAGCTGACAAGAAGCTGGGGTTTTGGGGTGCTTTTTTGCCTGTTTAAGTTAGCTAAATCAGTTTTGGAATAGAACAGAGGGTCTGTAAGTTCTTAGTGGTATTACTGCTCTTGTCAAAATCAACAACAGCCAGGAAGAAATATGCTAGAAACCCAAAGACCCTGGTTGGGAGGAGACCATAGGAAGAATTCTGTTGGCCTGGGGACTTTGAAATTCCTTTTATCTTTTTTTTGTACATCTGTATATCTGTGTGTTGCTGGGTTGGGTGGAGTGTGGGAGGAGACATGCAATTGGAGCAGGCAATGTCAGTTTGGTTGTTCACTGGATTTACAGGTTTTATTTAGTCACAGGATACTGATCATGGCATGAAAGCTAATTTTTAATAGAATCATAGAATCATAGACTAGTTAGGGCTGGAAAAGACATTAAGATCATCTAGTTCCAACCCCCCTGCCATGGGCAGGGACCCCTCCCACTAAACCATGCCATCCAAGGCTATGTCCAACCCGGCCTTGACCACTGCCAGCGATGGAGCATTCACAACTTCCCTGGGAAACCCATTCCAGGGCCTCACCACCCTTACAGGAAAGAATTTCTTCCTCAGATCCAATCTAAACTTCCCCTGTTTAAGTTTGAACCTGTCACCCCTTGTACTCTCACCACAGTCCCTAATGAAGAGTCCTTCCCCAGCATCCCTATATGCCCCCTTCAGGTATTGGAAGGCTGCTATGAGGTCTCCATGCAGCCTTCTCTTCTCCAGGCTGAGCAGCCCCAGCTTTCTCATCCTATCTTCATACAGGAGGTGCTCCAGTCCCCTGATCATCCTCGTGGCCTCCTCTGGACTTGTTCCAACAGTTCCATGTCCTTTTTATGTTGAGGACACCAGAACTGCACGCAATACTCCAGGTGAGGTCTCACGAGAGCAGAGTAGAGGGGCAGGATCACCTCCCTCGACCTGCTGGTCACACTCCTTTTGATGCAGCCCAGAATACGGTTGGCTTTCTGGGCTGCAAGCACACACTGCCGGCTCATGTTCATTTTTTCATCGACCAACACCCCCAAGTCCTTCTCCACAGGGCTGCTCTGAATCTCTTCTCTGCCCAACCTGTAGCTACACCTGGGATTGCTCCGACCCACGTGTAGGACCTTGCACTTGGCATGGTTAAACTTCATCAGGTTGGCATCAGCCCACCTCACAAGCGTGTCAAGGTCCCTCTGGATGGCATTCCTTCCCTCCAGCTTATCAACTGTACCACAGAGCTTGGTGTCATCGGCAAACTTGCTGAGGGCGCACTCAATCCCACTGTCCATGTCACCCACAAAGATGTTGAACAAGACTGGTCCGAACACCGATCCCTGAGGAACACCACTCGTTACTGGTCTCCAGCTGGACACTGAGCCACTGAGCACTACTCTTTGCATGCAGCCATCCAGCCAGTTCTTTATCCACCGAGTGGTCCCCCTATCAAATTGATGTCTCTCCAACTTAGAGACAAGGATGTCATGTGAGACAGTGTCAAAGGGTTTACACAAGTCCAGGTAGATGACATCAACTGCTCTACCCCTGTCCATCAGTTCTGTAGCCCCATCATAGAAGGCCACCAGATTGGTCAGGCAGGATTTCCCCTTAGTGAAGCCATGCTGGCTGTCCCCAAGCACCTTGTTGGTTTTCATGTGTCTCAGCATGCCTTCCAGGAGAATCTGCTCCAAGATTTTGCCAGGCACAGAGGTGAGACTGACTGGTCTGTAATTCCCTGGGTCATCCATTTTCCCCTTCTTAAAAATGGGGGTTATATTTCCCTTTTTCCAGTCGTCGAGAACTTCACCTGACTGCCATGATTTTTCAAATATAATACATAGAAAGCTTAAAGAACATAGAACTATGAAATGTTCTTGTTTTTTCCTGTACGAAGAGACTAGCTCTTGGGGACCCTGAACCAAAATTGTGGCAAGATAAAAGGAATAGAAAAAAATAGGGGTTTGCGTTGAACAGAGAAGTGTTGTTTGACCCTGTAGCATAACTTTGAAGTGAAAATAATAACAAAAACCAAACCCAAAATATTCTGCTTTAAAACTATCAAAGTTAAAAGTTTCAACCCTTTTAAGTTATTCTTTCTTCCCTGCCTCTTTGGGATCAACACCATTTACTGCATTTAACTCACATGTGGGAGCAATCTTGTTCCTGCTGCTCAGAATCACACTATAGCTAAATAATGATGCCCTGCTTCTGTCAAAATACTTCTTTCAAAATAAAGCTCTGCTTGAACATGGATCAATTTAGATTTCACACAACTCATGAACGACATTCCTCATTATCTTTGTGTCTGATTTTGACCTTTTGTCTTCTGGTGAAATAGAGCTGAAATTCACCAGAATTCTCCTTTAAGACCTTTTCTTAAGAGTACAAGTGATATACTAAGCTCTTAGGAAATTTTAGGTAGTGAGGTAAAATTTTCATGGAGGAGTGGATGTGGTAATATCCCTGGATATTAATCCTGTTCATTTCATATTCCTAATGCAATTGCGATACCTCAAAACACATCTTTTATAGGGGAGTGCAACAATATTCACCAATGTGCACTATTACTCCTTTTCTTCTTGCATATAGGAGCAATAAGGATGGATTGGAATCACCATGTGCTGTATAGTCTGAGCAAGAAAGAGACACTGTGTGCTCACCATTAATGCTTAACCTTCCCCCCAGCGCCAGCTGCCAAAACCTTGTTATTTCAACTACTCCAAATAACTTCTGAGATTTGGCTCTAAATCCAGGGGTAGCATTAATCCAGGGAAAGAGGTTTTGGTAGTGTAAGGCCTCATCAGTAGAGCAGCTTGAGAGTGAAGCAGCTTTTCTTACAGCTGATGTATATACACCAGTCCAGTACTTCTGTACCAGTGTAAGCTCTTGACTTTGCTCTAGGTTCACCCATGTAGGCTCTATTTACATTGGTACATTTACATAGGCTCTATTTACATAGGCATTCGTTAGAGTGACAGACATCCCTAGCCCAGAGAGGCCTACAGCTCTCTCACTGCTGAGATCAAAGGTGAGAAAACTGGCAGTCATGTGTTTCACCATTCTTTGCTCAGTTTTGCATGACCCACACCTCAGTCACTTAGCTCTGTCTCTGGCCGTGCTGTGCACTGCATGTTGGGCACCTAATATAGGGTGCTGTTATTTATCAGCCTGGTGGAGAGCACTACAGGAGTGGGAGCTACCTGGGTGCTGGTGCTCAACATAACCCTCTAGCAGTCCACAGCAGCATCAGCTGGAAGACCACAAGACTTGGTGTTTCTGTTCTCAGTTGAATATTGAGATGGCTGTAATTCCTGGCATGTGAGTTATCACCCTCAAGGGCCACGCAACTCCCAAGGGCTTGCCCTGGCTGAGGAGTCCTGGTGTTTTACCAACTCAGTCAGCTGTAAGGTTAAGTCAGGACAGCTATTGTAAGCAGGTTGCTGGCTCACTCTGTGCCAGCCTCATGCATCTCCTCCCCATGTGAAACATGGGAACAGCCAGAATGGTGTTTGAGGGGAGGGTGGTATGGGATCCTAGACTTTCTGGGATCTGTGCGTGTGCGTGCTAATGAGGACCAGAGGTGATGCCAGGCAGCTATTTCAGTGTCATTTGCACATGAGCGCACCAAGAATGCACCATCTATTCAAGGATAATAAGTTTTCATAAGCACACGTTTCTGACCATGTCAAATTTTGTACCCATTCAGCAGCTAAAATCCATGGAATCTGACACTGGCGAAACAATTGTATTTGAGAGGAGCTCATACAAAGGGGAGCTCACATTGCTTCCCAGCTAGAGTCTAAGAGTGGCTATGCTAACACAATATCACACATTTATTCCTTAAGCAAGATTAAAACTTCAGAAGAAGAAAGATTAGTCAGCAAGATTAGAATAGAGAACATTCTTAGAGAGTTATATTAATCATAAAGAACCATCTGCTTTCCACAACTGCAGAAGTAAAAGGTAATTTTTCTTCCACAGTTTTGGGTGGTAAAGTTCTATAAACACACAAGTTATAGAATTCCAGAATGGTTTGGGCTGGAAGGGACCTTAAAGCTCATCCCGCTCCAACCCCTCTGCCACAGGCAGGGACACCTTCCACTAGAGCAGGTTGCTTCAAGCCTGGTCCAACCTGGCCTTGAACACTGCCAGGGATGGGGAATGGGGTCTAGTCCATTCTCAGCTCAGAAATCCCATTTTTTCATCTGGTATTATTAATGTGGTTCAAGTAAAACTTGGTTAAGGGTGTGAATAAGATAAGCAGACAGAAAAGAATCATGTTTCTAGAGACCTTGGTGTCCAAATACCCAGAAAACACCAGAAGATGTTAACGTGCCCAGGGGGTGCTCACACTGAAATCGGAGGAATATGGTAATCTCTCCATTAGGAAAAAATACTGGCATCTAAATAATTCCTGCTATAGAAAATTAGTGGTGAGAGAGACTCATTAAGCACCAAGGAGGGACAATGGAAAGAAATGGGGCCTGGGAATGAAGGGAGAATAGAGGTCAGGATAATGCCAAAAAAGAAGAGAAAGCAGTAAGCAAAACTGCTCAGACTAGCATCCCACACAGGTGGGATGAACAGGCTGAGTCCATTTGGAGCTGGTAAAAATCAGCATCATTTCACTGACATTAGGAGGCTCACCCTCAACTGCATCACCTCTTTCTACTTCTTAAGGGCATCTTAGAACTCACATTGCCTCTCAGTACTGTCCATTCCTTAGTTTAAACAAAAATGCTGCTGGGGTTAAGTCAATCCCCAATTCTGGCGACATGATCGTTGCACTAGCAGCCAGGCATCTTCCTTCTTACAGATAATAAAGCTCTTAGATTGGCTCTTTCTTGTCCTTCCTTGTATTGTCTTTCTGTTGCCTTCCTGAGTGGAGTTCTGAAGTACAATGCAAGCACTGAACTCTCACTTCCCACACTCCTAGGCTGATACCAGTTTACCACAATAACCGCTCTCTGGAAAAATAAACATTAGCTCAGAAGAAGGTAAACGACAAAATACAAAGAGATGAAATATTACGGAAATTGTGAGCATTCACTTGAGCTCATACAGTAGCACTTAACTTTCTTACCCCAGGGGCTCAAGTGAGGTGAGCAGAGTTACTAAGGCTCATTAACCATGACTCCATTGTTCTTTTCAAGCTTTTTCTATGGGGTGATCGATACTTCAGTACTTGCGTGGGAACTGAAGGGAGATTAGGAACAAATAACAAAAGTGAAACCAGGTTACAGGCCTGATCCTTTCTTCACTGGGGTTTTGTGCAGTTTAATTCCTGAGCAGTGAGGAAAGAGGAGTGGTTCAAGAGAAGGGGCCCTGCAGAGGACCAAGGGGCCGCTGCTTACAACATGATTCCACCTCTGGCCCCCACTCACACCATCTTTTATCTCACTTTGGGTTTGGGGCCAGAAGAGGCTGTTGAGGGTGAAATACAATTTTTAACTTGGTCATGAAAAGCTTTCTTTCTTTAACAACAGCTTTGTACTGTGCCTGCAGCAGTAACGTGGAGTTTTCAATAACCCAAAATGTTTTATATACAATGATTTTTTGTGATGCAAACCACTGCTGAACCCTCCCCAAATATTACACTACCTGCTGCTGTGGGACGGCACACAGTTTTCAGGCTGAGGATTTGGGTCAGTAGTATGTATATTACCAACTCAAGACAAAAATGCAGCAGGAAAATACCCATGCTTGAGCTCTGCACACTGACCCATGAGAGATGCCTGACAAGAGCAGACACTTCCAGTGGCAGAAGGTGACAAAGCAATGGTTGTAGGTGATGGGCCATGAGACTAAAATGGACACAGAGGGCTTTTTGAAGTGTTGCAGTTTAAAAAAGGCTTTAAAAGTAAGATTGCTGAGTGCATCTGCAAGGGGCACAGTGAACCCTCAGGCTGGAAATCTGCTCTTGAAATTGTCCTGTGGGAAACCTGGAAAGAGACAGTGGAACATCAGTAGTACTCCTTCTGCTGTGCACTGACGTAACTAAGGCAGAATTTGATTCTAGCTATTGAAGTGTGATGGATGAGCATTATTATCTGCCTGGAGAAACTGGGAGACAGTGGCAAAGTCATCCAAGGACAGCCCCGGGAGTTGGCCAACATCCCAAAGCTGCTCTATAGCCTCAAAAGACAGCATTTTTCCATCTGAGCTGCTTCTCTTCAAGCAGGACGGGAAAAATACCTCTTTCCTGTTTGATACACCTGTGCTTCATGCTGCTTCTGTCTTTTCCAGGCCACAGCTGTACTTTGAGTTAGCTGGTGATGGGAGAAAGAGAAGTGAGAGCTGTGCCTGAGTTATGACCTTTTTGTAGGATAGAGAGGCCAGACCTCAGGAAAAGGTCTGTCTCACTCTAGGATACAATTTAAATGACCCTTCTCCCTGTTTGAGATAAAAGGAGCTGATCTGAGCTTATTTCAGTGTGTTGAGACCCCTCTTTCCCCAGGTGAAGACAGTGACTGAGCCATGAATGGGCAGATAGGAACCTGAGCAAAGAAAATGAGGCTGGAAACGGAAAATTATCATAGAATCATAGAATCATAGAATAGTAAGGGTTGGAAAGGACCTTAAGATCATCGAGTTCCAACCCCCCTGCCATGGGCAGGGACACCTCCCAACAAACCATGCCATCCAAGGCTATGTCCAACCCCACCTTGAACGCCACCAGGGATGAAGCATTCACAACTTCCCTGGGCAACCCATTCCAGGGCCCCACCACCCTCACAGTAAAGAATTTCTTCCTCAGATCCAATCTAAACCTCCCCTGTTTAAGTTTAAACCCATTACCCCTTGTCCTCTCACCACAGTCCCTAATGAAGAGTCCCTCCCCAGCATCCCTATAGGCCCCCTTCAGGTATTGGAAGGCTGCTATGAGGTCTCCACGCAGCCTTCTCTTCTCCAGGCTGAACAGCCCCAATTTTCTCAGCCTATCTTCATACGAGAGATGCTCCAGTCCCCTGATCATCTTCGTGGCCCTCCTCTGCACTTGTTCCAACAGTTCCATGTCCTTTTTATGTTGAGGACACCAGAACTGCACACAATACTCCAAGTGAGGTCTCACGAGAGCAGAGTAAAGGGGCAGGATCACCTCCCTCGACCTGCTGGTCACACTCCTTTTGATGCAGCCCAGAATACGGTTGGCCTTCTGGGCTGCAAGCGCACACTGCCGGCTCATGTTCATTTTTTCATCAACCCACACCCCCAAGTCCTTCTCCACAGGGCTGCTCTGAATCTCCTCCCCTCCCAATCTGTAGCTGTGCCTGGCATTGCTCCGACCCAGGTGGAGGACTTTGCATTTAGCATGGTTAAACTTCATCAGGTTGGCATCAGCCCACCTCACAAGCGTGTCAAGGTCCCTCTGGATGGCATTCCTTCCCTCCAATGTATCAACCGAACCGCACAGCTTGGTGTCATCGGCAAACTTGCTGAGGGCGAACTCAATCCCACTGTCCATGTCACCCACAAAGATGTTGAACAAGACCGGTCCCAACACCGATCCCTGGGGGACACCACTCGTTACTGGTCTCCAGCTGGACACTGAGCCACTGAGCACTACTCTTTGCGTGCGGCCATCCAGCCAGTTCTTTATCCACCGAGTGGTCCACCTATCAAATTGATGTCTCTCCAACTTAGAGAGAAGGATGTCATGGGAGACAGTGTCAAAGGCTTTACACAAGTCCAGGTAGATGACATCAACTGCTCTACCCCTGTCCATCAGTTCCGTAGCCCCTTCATAGAAGGTCACCAGATTGGTCAGGCAGGATTTCCCCTTAGTGAAGCCATGCTGGCTGTCACCAAGCACCTTGTTGGTTTTCATGTGTCTCAGCATGCCTTCCAGGAGAATCCGCTCCAAGATTTTGCCAGGCACAGAGGTGAGACTGACTGGTCTGTAATTCCCTGGGTCATCCATTTTCCCCTTCTTAAAAATGGGGGTTATATTTCCCTTTTTCCAGTCATCGGGAACTTCACCTGACTGCCATGATTTTTCAAATATGATGGACAGTGGCTTAGCAACTTCATTTGCCAGCTCCTTCAGGACCCTTGGATGGATTTCATCCGGTCCCATGGACTTGTATACATTCAGGTTCCTAAGGTGGTCCCGAACAAGATCCTCCCCCACAGTGGGCCCAGGGTCCCCACCCTCACTGTCCCCGCGTCTGCCTTCCAAGACTTGGGTGGTGTGGTCAGAGCATTTGCCCGTAAAGACTGAGGCAAAGAAGTCATTAAGAACCTCAGCCTTCTCCAAATCCAGGGTAGCCAGTTCTCCCGATAGCTTCTGGAGAGGGCCCACGGTGTCCCTAACCTGTCTTTTATTGGCAATGTACCTATAAAATCCCTTCCTGTTATCCTTAACATCCCTAGCCAAGTTTAATTCTAAGTGGGCCTTAGCTTTCCTAACCTGGTCCCTAGCTTCCCAGACAACATCCCTGTATTCTTCCCAGGCCGCCTGACCTTGCTTCCACCTTTTATAAGCCTCTTTTTTCCTTCGAATTTTCCTCAGCAGCTCCTTATCCATCCAAGGAGGTCTCCTGGCCCTCCTGCTGAACTTCCTTCTGGTTGGGATGCATCGCTCCTGAGCTTGCAGCAGGTGAACCTTGAATATCAACCAACAGTCTTGGGCCCCCCTGCCCTCTAGGGCTGTATCCCATGGAACCTTACTGAGCAGGTTCCTGAAGAGGCCAAAATCTGCTCTCTTGAAGTCCAGGGCAGTGAGCTTGCTGCACGCTCTTCTCACTGTCCTGAGGATCTCAAACTCGACCATCTCATGATCGCTGCAATCAAGGCTGCCCTGGAGCGTCACATTCCCAACCAGCCCTTCCCTGTTGGTGAGGACGAGGTCAAGCATGGCACCTCTCCTTGTCGGCTCCTCTATTACTTGCAGAAGGAAGTTGTCTTCCACGCAATCGAGGAACCTTCTGGATTGCTTGTGCCGGGCCGTACCATCCCTCCAACAGATATCAGGGTGGTTGAAGTCTCCCATGAGAACAAGGGCCTGCAAGCGTGAGGCTGCTCCTATCTGCCTATGGAGCGCTTCATCCAGCAAGTCCCCTTGGTCAGGCGGTCTGTAACAGATCCCCACAATAATGTCACCCATCGCTGTTCTCCCTTTAACCCTGACCCACAAACTCTCTGTCGACTGCTCACCTGTCCCCAGACAGAGTTCCATACTCTCTAGCCTATCCCTAACATAAATAGCAACTCCCCCTCCCCGTCTGCCGGGCCTGTCTTTCCTAAAGAGCCGGTATCCCACCATGTTTCTGTGGTGCCTATGATATCATACCCCCGTAGATGTGCACACATCTCTAATTCCTCTTGTTTGTTCCCCATACTACGGGCATTTGTGTAGAGGCATTTGAGCCGAGATCCAATTGAAGCCAGCTCATTGGCTGGAGCAGCTGGAATATCTCTACATTGCTCTGAACGTTTACTATAGGTGCTACCAACCGACTGGGTGTGTTGGGATGGAATGATGCCCCCCTCCCCCAGCACATCTAGTTTAAAGCATCCTTGACCAGCCTGGCAAGCCTCCTACCAAATCCACTCTTCCCCTTCTTTGTCAGACCAGCTCCACCAGCCCCCAGTAGACCTGGCCTACTATATTGAGTCCCATGGTCGAGGTACCCAAACCCCTGACTGTAGCACCACCCTTCTAACCATTTATTAACCTGCCCAATCCTCCTAGCCTTTTCAAGGTCCTGCCCTGTATCCTGGAGAATTGATGAAAAGACAATGGAGTACCTCTGTTGGCTGGGCTGGTTTGGTTCACAGCCGGTGGAAGGACATACACACAGGATCATGCTGTCTGGGGAAAAACAAAAAAAAAGAGGGAGGAATTGCGTAAATAAAGTAGAATCCATTACTGCTGCAGAAATAATATATGAAGAGCTTTTCCTTTGAGTTCTGAAGATATGATGCTGAATAGTGATGTGTCCTTCTCCTTAGATGCTGGTTCAGTTTTGCTTCCTCCATCACTCCCATGAAAGCTACCTGGTTCATCACATTCATCAGTTATCATGCACATAAGATTAATTTCCAGAGGCCAGTGCTTTAGCCGACGTAAATCAATGCATTGATCCTACTGGAACAACACAAAGATCTCAGCTGAAAGGAATAATGTGTCCCCGAGGTGCAAAACTGATGGCTGTATGCCTGTTGCTCTCTCACAAGGGAACACTCAGGAATTCAGGTAGGCAGCAGTGGGCATAAGGCACAGGCACAATGTTCAGCAACATTTTGAGAGAAAATAATTTTCCAGCTGCCTTTTAGACTAAGTCTGCTGGAAAATTCACTTGAAATAGTTGCAGTGGGATTTTCCTGCCTTGCCCTGCTTTTTGAGGAAGGACACCAGGGAGATCAGAGTAGGGCACCCCGTTTTATTTGTTCTTAGAAAGCTGGCTTTTGGGATAGAAATTCAGCAGAAGGAAAGCAAGAGTAGCAGTGACACCATCTTGTAACAGAATTTCATGTACTGCTTCAGCAGTACATTCAACCTCTGAACTGCCATTTCAAAGAGGAGGAGACAGGAAAAACATGCAGGGAAACTTAATAAATGCATCAGGTCATTCAGCTGAGAGATTTCTTTTCCTACCCAAGTAAAGAGCCACAAGGTTTTTGTTCAGAGAGTATTCCCTTTGAAAATGCCAGTTTGGCAAGGAGCGCTTCTCATCATTGTCCCAAGTGAGAAAGAAGAATATCTGTTGGCTGACATTTGGCTTAAAGATCAGCCACTTCCACGCTTGCTTGTAAGATTCGAAGGGATCACAAAAGAACTTGATTAAGCAACATCATGGGTACTTACAGTGCTGGGAAAATGGTTCCGAAATGGAAATTTTCTTGGTCTGCACTATGGATGGGATGTCTCTGCAATACAAAAAGCTTCTGTAATGAATGGCATTAAATGAGAGTATTTTGTAAGATCCAGGGCTGAGATTCTGGTGTGTATAATGAAACCTGATGATTAAGCCAAAGTTGGTGTTTGTGCTTTCCAACTCTTGCTGTTTAATGATCTTTTTATTCTTAAGGTTGAGGGTAGAAAACAATAGGTTATATGTTTCAACTCCATGCTCTTTTCTGCTGTATCTGTTCTGAATGCCTACATAATTTATAGGGACTCTCGGCCTCTTGCTTCTGCTTGCATCTGATTTATTCCTAACAAAGGAGAACCTGATGACATAAATCTCACATTTGTGTATGCTTGTGTGTCTTAAGTCATTCCTCTCAGGGTTTATGTATATGTAAACTTGCAGGATACTTACTAGAGTATTTCAAACCAGATTGTAATAACTGCTTGTGGTCTGCTCCATTAGCAGACACTGCTCCTCTGTGATTCTTTCTCCTCATTGTGAGAAGGTGAACAAGCATTGTCAAGTATCAGTGTCACCATTGATTGTATCTACCATACATCTTCACCTGACACTTCAGACAAAAAGATGGAATTGCCAAGTGTGTAAGCCTTCTCCTGAGGTCTTTAAGTGCTGGAAGGGCAGCTGGTGGAGATGTGTAGAGAGCAGATAGTCAGGGATGAGGGTGAGCATGGGGGTGAGCATGGGGCAGTTGCAGGATGCTCCTTAGCACTTCATCTTTGTCCTTGCGCACTTGAGAAAGCTACTGAGTAAATATCATCTGGGAGAAGTACAATACAGGCTCCACAAAAGGTGTTTGTAAGTCATGGTGCTCAGAGAACAGAGTGGGAGAATGAAGCCAGAAGGAACTTGTGCTTTCTGGTAGGAGAGGAGGTGGTTTGCTGGGTGATTAAAATCACCGGAACTGGCAAGCTCTCTCTTGGTCCTTTCTCTTAGCTTTGTACCAACTTGGCCGACATTGAGTTTCTTACTGATTGCAAACTACTAAGGCTGTAAAATGCTGCTGTGATGTTCTGGCATAGTCTTTGGTCTAGTTTTAATGTCTTTTCCTATCACATTAGGTGATCTGGATGCATTTATTTCTTCCTTCTCAACTAGATAGCCAAATTCTGATTTTATAAATGTGTTCTGTTTTCATAGTACTTTAAAATCTGCAAGGAATTATAAATACAGGTAGTATTTTGGTACCTGACTCCAAACTGATACTGCCCACTTGCATTTGGGGACCTGTGTGTTTATACTGTTCTGCACTGGTTTGTTCGCTGTTCCTCCTGAATGCAAGAAGCATTTCTGAGTCTAGTATTCTATCTCAAAAGGCAGCAGACACCTAATCATATGGGGAGCACCTGGGCAAAAGCCGTTGTTTTAAACAACAGTGTCTAAACTAAAGCAGTAGGTTTGCAGCTTTGCCAGTTTCTTAGTTTTTTATTGGGCCAGCTAAAAGCCACATTTGAAGTTGTAATAAACCTGTAGGTTATCTGGCTGCATTTCAGGCTGCGTTATCAGTCCAACTGACATTTGCCTTCCAGTTCCAGAAATGCTATTATGATGATGACATGTGAAGGGGAAACAAAACAATTAGTGTTTCAGACCTGCCAAGCAGGCACTCAAACCAGCATACCCTAACTCAAGGGGAGCAAATCTGACATGGGGACCATTCAGTGTAAATAGCAGCAGCAAAGGAGCAGTATGTCTTTGGCTTTTGATCATGGTAAGTTAACGACTGCTTGTTAGTCCCAACGTATTCTCTTCATCCCCAAATCCATTTTTTCAGGAAAGGAATGTGTTTTTCCCTTATTGCTGACATTTAATTTATAAAACTATAAGTGCAGTGTCAAGCTGGGTGTATTTAGTACTATGACTGCGTTAGTGCTAAGAAAGCATTTGCTCTCAGAAGAGCTGAAAGCATGATTTGCTTTCAGGAGCACCTTGCTCTAGGCATAACCAAAGCACACAGTAAGAGACAGCCCTGATCACAAAGAATGTATCTCTTAAGCCAAGGGATGAAAGAGAAAAGCAGACACAGGAAGAAATGCTGTTTGGTTTGTAACAGAGCTCATTTGATACCAGTTCCATAGGGTTAGCCTCTAGATGATTCAGTTTCCTCCAGAAGGTATGTGTCTTCAGGGGCCTAGGCTAGAAAAAGTTGCTGAAGGTTTTCACAGCTGGACTGTACTCTTGGTTTGCCAATATCAGACTTATTACTAGTTTGAGGGCCAACAGAAATAGCAGTGATTGCTTTTAATATGATTTTAACTCTCAGAGCCTATCTGAGTTCTAAAAGTAATCTTCAAGACTTAAATCCCCTATAGCCCGTGGACATGGAGGTGGCAATAGATATCTTCAACAGACTGATGGACCAGATGGCTGCTGCTGTGAAGCTCGTAAACTTCCACAGCCCAGTAGGAGGAGTGTGCTCATGTGCGGAGAGAAGTGTACCCGTGATCACATTCCTGTAAGCAGTTGACAGACACTGATCAGTCACATACAGCTGCCCTTGTACCAAAGTTACCCCTACTGCTGCTTGGAGTGGAGGGAAAAGGAGGCAATTTAAATAATTTTTGTTCATTGAAGTATGATAAAAGACCTTATTCTGCCCAGGCATAGAGCTCACAAAGCTGTTTAGGAGCTGAAGGAATCAATTGAGGTGATCCAAAGATAGCAGAACAAAAGCTCTTGGCCAGTGTAATTAGCTAAGTACTGCATGTTATTCCTTCAGCCCCCACTTAATTAATCAATCAGGACAGTGAGTGATGATACATGTTTCAGACGGAGTGAAAAATAGGTCTTCCTCTGATTCACCAAGACTCAGCCTCCTGAGTGAATTTGTAAGGCCAAGGAAAGATATCAAAAGGGCAACCTGAAAGCTAAACATGGGGCTAGGCCTTAGGAATGTCTTGGTTCAGTTGGGTGCCAGTTTCAGGCTGTTTTGTGCAGCTGGCAAATCCCTCAATCTGCCCCCACTTTCTCCTGTGAAATGGGTAGTTCAGCACTCCATCCCTGTCTGTGCTTTGCCTGTTGCATAATGTTGTAACTGTCATTTTGGTCAGGATCTCTAGGATCCACTATTTTGTCAACTGTAATGGTCAAGAGGCCACCACCATCACTGTAGGCAGAAACTCCATATTTTAGCTACCCATGGGATTAAGGCACTAAGTCTTGCCCCAGTAAGGGTGAAAGTGCAGGAGAGATTTGAACTACAGGGTTCAAACTTCTAACTCAGCCTGAGGAACAGATGCTGGGATTTTTACTGTAACTGTTGCTCTGTGCAGCTTTCCAAAGGGCCAGCACGGTACATTTTTAATTATTATGTTGGCAAGGTTGAGAGTAAACAGCAGCAATTCAATATCAGTGTTCACAAAAGTCTCTGCAGGGACAGTTGGGACGTCAGACTGGCAGCCCTAAGGTTTGTTGTCCCATTTCCCTGTGGGTGTGCTCTTCTCCTGCCAGGCTGTTTGAATGCGATTTGAAGTCTTTAAGGCTCATCCAAGCTTTTCATGTTGGACACAGTCTGGTTCAATACAGACTGGACAGTGCCTGTTTTCAATTTACTAGACTAAAGACACTCCCTCTCAGAGAGAAAATGTCTTTAAAAATTACCCCTCTGTGAGATATCTGTGGTGGTGCTTGGTGTGAAGAAAGCTGGGAAAGATCTTGCCCAAGATTTAGATCATCATTTAGATTCTGCAGGTTTTTGATGCATAGGGTCAGTGCACAGCTGACAGCTATTCTGGTGAATCACTGCTTGCTGCATCTTGGATTAAGCCAGGCCTGCATGGACAGGGGTTGCTTTCTGAGGTAGTGGATCAGGCTGTTATGGAGAGGAGACTGCAAACTTCAGGGTTCAAAGTGTGGGTTGGCTTTGGATTTAGTAGCTACTGACCATCTTTAGTCATGGCAGAATGAAATACCCATTCCAAACCCTCTGACAGTGGGAGGACTCTTTCTCTGAAAAATGCTTCTCCATAGGCTTCATTCAAACCCCACTACAAGGAAAAGATGTATATTGAATTTAGCAATCCTTGGTCACGTCCCCAGAAGAGTATTAGTTCAACTAACTCCAAACAGCCTGAGCAGTATCTGCTGCAATATTTGTGCCCTGAGGTTTCGAGCATACTTTTTGTTCTTTCCTCTTGGAATTTTTACGCAATCTGAAAGTTGTCCGCAGCTTGTTTGACTCCAAGCTGTTGTTGTAAAATTGTTTGACAGAAGGGACATTTTCATCCTTCACAGGGCCTATTTTTAAGATTCCTAAAGTGAGAATGATATCCAGAGAACTGTAAAGGATGCTGTGGCATCTGATCTCAGCTGATCTCAGAGGCGCTGCAGAGTGACTTGGAGCCGAAACAATTGTCCATATTCATTGAAGTGGCAGGGAGGCCATAGCGAAAGAGGATATAGTTACCTTCATTGGAATTTGGCCAGCATCCCAGCTACCACTGAAGCCTCTGTTCTTGCAGGAATGTCCTGGGATTTTCATTAATGTATGATTCAGCTTACAAAAACATTTGCCTGCTGCCTTAGCGCCTGGAGCTGTGGCAATTAAAGAAATGCTCTTTAGCCAATGTTTAATGACTGGCTTTAGCAGGCATATTTCCTTCCTTTCTAGTTATTTCTTCTCCCCTCCCCTTCTTTCTCCTCCTATCCCCAGGATGCAAGCGTAAAATTTCCAGGACAGTGTATAAACCGTACATGCAGTAAGCCCCTGTGCCCCATTCATGTAGCGTTCTAAGTGTAGTCTTCATGTAGCTGCATGGACACAGAAATGTGCTCTGTAAAATCAGTCAGGTGGGTGTTGGAGGGAAACCACCTCTGAGAAGGCCTGATCCTGACTGTCAGACTGACTTACCTTCCACCAGGGAATGATGGATGCTCTTGACTGGACCAGGGTCAGGGCAGTCCCAAGCACAACTACAGGCTGGGTGAAGAATGGCTTGAGAACAGCCTTGAGGAGAAGGACTTGGGGGTGCTGATTGATGAGAAGCTCACCATGACCCAGCAGTGTGCACTTGCAGCCCAGAAGCTACCTGGACTGCATCAACAGCAGCATGTCCAACGGGCCAAGGGAGAGGATTCCCCCTCTATACTCCTCTCTGGTGAGACACCCCCTGCAGTCCTGTGTCCAGCTCTGGGGCCACCAGCACAAGAGGGCATGGAGCTGTTGGAGTGAGTCCAGAGGAGATCACGAAGATGCTGCGAGGGCTGGAGCACCTCTGCTACGGAGACAGGCTGAGAGACCTGGGCTTGTTCAGCCTGGAGAAGAGAAGGCTCGAGGGAGACCTTAGTGCAGCTTCCAATGTCTGAAGGGGTTGACAAGAAAGCTGGAGAGGAGCTTTTGACCAAGGGTGTATAGAGACAAGGCAAAGGGGAATGATTTTAAACTAACAGGGGAGATTTGGATTAGGCATTAGGAGATTCTTCCCTGTGAGGCTGGTGAGGCACTGGCACAGGTTGCCCAGAGAAGCTGTGGCTGCCCCATCCCTGGCAGTGTTCAAGGCCAGGTTGGCCAGGGCTTGGATCAACCTGGTCTAGTGGAAGGTGTCCCTGCCCATGGCAGTGGATTGGAATTGGATGAGCTTTAAGATCCTTTCCAACTAAAACTCGTCTGGGATTCTGTGACTGCTCTCATCATGCAGAAAGCAGGAATATGATTTTTCGGTTGCCTCTGGGACCCAGCACCACATGCAAGAAGAGACCAGCAAGTCAAATGATGTAGGAGTTACGTCACTTTTTGTGTGCTGTTCCAGTTCAGGTATAGAACTGGAGTAAGTCTAGCAGCACTCATGGAAAACATGCCTTTATAATCCAATTCTTTCCTGAGATCAAGGGCCTTTTGCTGCCCACAGCGAAACAGGTCATTTCACATTGCCCTTACTAGTGGGAATCTCATAGCTGTTTGTCCTGTCAGTTTATGTTCAATGACATTTTTGGAAACAGAAGAGCACAAAAATACCACAGAGAACTGTGAGAAACCAGGAAATGGTACCAAGTGGAGGAGAAGGCAGGAAGAGCATGCACATTTTCAGTTTGTATTTGAGATGCTTTTGGTGGACTGTTCCCTGGCACGTGTGGCAGAATGAGATTTTGAAACCTTACTCTAGAAAAACATTTACATGTCATATAATGGGAGTAAGTCCTGCTTTTTGATGCAGAGTAAGGTGTAAATATAAGCTTCCACAAAGTTAGCAGCCTTTCTGACTGAATATTGAGGTTTGTCTTCACACAGAACACAGTTTCAGTAGATGAGCTTAAGAGTAAGAGCTCTCTGGCGTGCAGGAAGGAGGAAGAGAGTGGGCAACATGCCTGGTGCTTTTATACGTATTCTCACCTCATCCATCTCCATGGCACTGGCAGTAGCACTGTCACTGAAAACTTGGACCTACCTCAACCTGAACTGCAGCTAAATTCATTAATGTGTCCAATGCAGCTAAAAATAGTTTTGCCAAAAGTATTTGGCTTGATAAATGGATAAGATTGGAAATGCAGCTGTAAGTCTGCTTCGCTGAGAGGGTTGAGAAGACAGTTCCAAGGAAGATGTGGGTGGCTACTTCAGAGAATCCAAGCAAGGAGAGGAATGAGTGCTGTGCACATACGTTAATGAGCTTCACTGCTGGTAGTACAGCTGGGACTGGCCAAAATAGAGAAGAGCCTTACTGCCTGAGCTGTTCACTTGATTTTCTGGGGCATATTCTGGAACCTGAGCTCTGTGCTCAGCTCTGCTGCTGGTGATCCTGATTCAGCTAAGGTCAAAGTCACCCCTGCACATCTGTATGAGCTACAGTGGTTTGGGAAGCTTGTGTCTGCTGAGAGAACTGTTGAGCTGAGGGAAAAACTGCTGCCCTCTTGAAAAGATAAAGGTTAGACCTTAGGAAAACAGACATTGTACTTCATAAGGACTAGGAGCTCTTCCCATGCATCATCTGTCAGGATACCTGTAAAAGAAGCACAGAGCAGGCACTTGCATCTTTGCTCTTATTGTTGTAACAGTGGCTTTAGTGACCTTCTGCTTTCACCCATATTTGAAGGGGTATTTTTAAGGTGGAAGAGAACAAATTGCTTTCTTATATACCCTAGCAGGTTTTGCATTATTAGTGTCCACATTTACAGCATAAAATTCACAAGAAAGTTCCTGGATTGATATGAAATGCCTTGCTAATCACTAGCTAAGCCTGCTCTTACTATCTTCCTTTCAAAACTGTGCCAGCATTTCCTTGAGCTGGCAAAAACCCCTCCATGTACAGTTTGAAGACACATAGGCTGACACAGGCCTCTTGGGGACTAGTGAAAGAATTGACATAAAGCACAAACAAAATTAATTCAGTGCTTATTAATGTGAATGTTATCCAGTGTTTACTGCCTAAGGTGTTTTCAGGACAAACTGATGGGGAGCATCCTCTGAACCACAAGATCAAGGATACCATCTGCAAAGATGTTCCGAGAGTTGCAGAGCAAAGAGACCACAGAGATGGCCAGTGGAGTGGGAAGGACTGAAAGTTAGCAGCCAGCCAGGCAAAAGAG
Organism: Amazona ochrocephala; assembly: GCA_039720435.1. Taxonomy (NCBI): domain Eukaryota; kingdom Metazoa; phylum Chordata; class Aves; order Psittaciformes; family Psittacidae; genus Amazona; species Amazona ochrocephala. Next base: position 75,388,195 of record CM077879.1, read on the forward strand.
CCAGGCAAAAGACTCACTCCCTGGTGAGTCTGGCTGGGTTTTCAATATCTATATTGAGAAATAAGGTAAATGCCTCTGTTTAACAGTTTATTCTTGCTTTTCCACACCATAAAATTTATTCATGTGTCTGTCTTTGAACCTTTGAGACGCTCGCTCTGGCTCCAGTGCAGAAATTGCAACTGCTCTATTTTCACAGCAGTGAACAGTGTGAACAGATTAATTTGCCACTCGTGCATTGCTCATATTACTGAAAACAGAACTATCCGTAGGTTTGAAGGGTGAAATTCTGATTTAGGTTTGAGCTGCCAAGATTTCATTCCTTTTCTCACTAACACTCCACAAGCTGCTGTTTTAGGCCATCGTTAGAAAAGCATCCCTCAATGTTTAGTGCCACAGCTACAAAGAAGATAGTACGGAGCAAAGAAGCTGTCCTTTGGATTTCGAACTGCCACAGTGTGGCAGCAGGGGACAAGGAGTGTGACTGCAGGGCAAGGGATTGGAACCAACAGACCAAACCTGCAATTTATTGCTCTGTCTCCCCGCTGCTCCCAGTAAGATCACGAAGTCCCGTAAGACGTCCACAAGACCTGAGCAAGAACAGGCTTTTCCGTTCCATGCGGATAGCGCGGTAGGACCCTGTTTAGGAAAGCGCTTGAGCACATCTAAGACTGCACACTTGCATGAGGGTTCGTGTTGAGTAGGTTCTCAAACGCTCAGCCAGCCTGTCCTGACACAAAGCCAGGGGATCATGTGCACGCAGTTGTGCACAGCAGTATGTAGATGGTGGTTAGAGCTACACGGACACTTGGATCTTTAAGATATTAACTCATAGAATCATAGAACAGTAAGGGTTGGAAAGGACCTCAAGATCATCGAGTTCCAACCCCCCTGCCATGGGCAGGGACACCTCCCACTAAACCATGCCATCCAAAGCTATGTCCAACCCCACCTTGAACGCCGCCAGGGATGGAGCATTCACAACTTCCCTGGGCAACCCATTCCAGGGCCTCACCACCCTCACAGTAAAGAATTTCTTCCTCAGATCCAATCTAAACCTCCCCTGTTTAAGTTTAAACCCATTACCCCTTGTCCTCTCACCACAGTCCCTCATGAAGAGTCCCTCCCCAGCATCCCTATAGGCCCCCTTCAGGTACTGGAAGGCTGCTATGAGGTCTCCACGCAGCCTTCTCTTCTCCAGGCTGAACAGCCCCAACTTTCTCAGCCTACTGACTGTTTCACTCCCTCCTGTGCTTTCAAAAAATGTTGACAGGGAATTCCTGTCATGGGTTGATTTGGAATGAGAAGACTCTTACAGACGGCACCATGAAGTGGTCTTGACATGGACACTGGTCTTGCAGGTAGCCATGCCTTTGTATGATGTGCGTCCACACTCCAGTGCATGTGGGATCAGAAGCAATACATTCGTGATGTACAAATGCCCATTTTTTAAAAATAGCTGCTGCACCTGGACCTGTGGAGCAGAGAAATAGTCTTCCTTTTGTCTCCAAGAGGCTATCCCTTCAAGAAAGTGCTGAAACACACAGGAGGTGCAGTGGCGACAAGGGGCGAGGGAGGTAGGGTGATCTGTAGGCAGGGAAAATGAATCTCCAGGGCTGTGAGCCTGCCATCTTTCATGGGCACTAAATTTACCTGAGAAGACTTTTTAATAATTATAGGAGGCTAGGGGAGTAAAGAAAGGGTTTGCCAAGTGTGATGTGGTGACAATGGCTTGGACCGTAAAATTCCACTTTTGTCCCAGCACTGTTGGGCTGAGCCTTGCGCTGCTGCCATTCCCTAGTTTGAGGGGAGTTCTCGCTGTGTTATTGTGGCGTGTGTGTGAGCATCGTGCTGCTGTGCCTTAATGAAGAAGCCCTGCTGCTTCTGGAGAGCCTGTTACCATTTCCTTTTCCTTACCTAGCAGCACAACTCCCTTGCCCTGAAGGACATGTCTCTTGATGTTGAGCTGTGTTTTAATTGCTGCCAGCTGCTCTAAGCTTTCATCTTCAAAGACTCCCTAAAAATATTGATGCCTGATTCTCATTAAAATGAGCAAGAAGTGAATACCTAAATCCCTTAGGCAGCTGTTGAATGCCTGGCAAGAGCTCCAGTCAGTTCATCAAGCATGGCTCTGCTGCATCATCTGTTTTGTTTTCAGATATAGACTATTTAGTGGTTATTAGTTGTCATTAGTAGGAAGGAGGAGCATGATGAAGTGAATATAGGGCAAAAGAAAGGATGGGAAATGATAGCACAAAGGAGAGGAAAACTACAGCAAGTAAGAATGAAAACCATGGAGGTAAGTGGAGAACCAGAATTATAGATGGAAGAATGTCCAAGAGCAGTTCCTCTTGGTTGTAGGAAAGAGAAAATTGCCCTGAGAGAAAATGGCTCAATGCTGGGGCCATGGTAGAAACATTAAAGAGAAGAGAGAGTCTCATTTGGCATCGGTACAGCGTGACCTGGCAGTTAGAGCAGAGAGGGTAACTCCAGCACTAATGTGTGATTCTTTCTGTGACCCTAGAGAAGTCACATCAACTTTGCTTCTGGTTTTGCTTCTCTCTAATTTAAGAACAATACTTCCTGCTGTCTTCCCATGGTGTTGGAAGGGCAAATTAGCTGAGGGAAGAAAAGTTATTGAGGATCACTACTGCTATTATTATTGCTGTTTATTACAGGTAGAATGGAATTATTAGTATTGGGGAAGGGAAATAAGGGAAGGAGAAGTGACAAACATCAAAAGCAGTAACTGGCCATGCTGGGGCCAAGGATCTGTCTCCAGAAGAGATAAGTACTACCTGTCCTGATAGCCAGAAAGTCCCACAGGTTTGCCTACTTTACAGAATAACCTGATTGCAGGTAGATTTTCTTGGCATTTCTGTTTGGAATTCATATCAGCGATATGCCAAGGTGGGAAGCTCGCTGTCTAATCCTGTGAAAAAAATTCTCATCACTTTTGGAGCCTGCTGGTTGACTTCTTTCTTCTTCAAACTGATCACTGGCATGTACATCTCAGATGTTTTCTCAGAAATACTTTCCAATTACCTCAAAAAGACACAATCCAAAGAAAGCCTCACGGCAGCTGGTCACCCCATCCACCTACAGCCTCCAGGGGTTATGGCAATATAGGGGATAACAGCAAGTATAGAAAAGGGATGCAAAAGTCTGGGAAGACGTGTGAGGCATCTTGTGAAAAAGGGCACAAGGCAGTGCTGTGTAACAAGGATTGAAATGCAAGTTTCCAATGTTGTCATTTGCTCCTTGTTTTTAGAACAGACAGGAGGGAGGTTTAAGAAATAACTACATTTCCTACTATGGCAGCTCCTGTGATGGTAGGTTTGGCTTTCCCCAGGCTTGAAAAATTGTTCTTGGAGTAGGCAGTAAATATAACTTTGCGGATGCATCTCCAACTGGTTTGTTTCCCTAGATGGCAAGGACAGGAGGAGAGAGGGTACATAAGGTCATGCTGTGAGAAGAGAGTATGCAAAGCAAAAGAAACTGCCACCAGCAAAAGCCTAATAACACGTTTCTGTGCCTATTGGTTTGCACCCAGTGCAGAAGGTGACATTCATTCAGGTGGGGCAGTCCTTGAACATTTTACATTCTGATTTGTGAGCAACTGTTAGCCCATGACATCTCCCAGTTTGGGGGATGCACTGCAACCATCAAGAAGGGCTGGCTGGAGATGGTAGGGGGGTCTGTACAGGTCCCTGTGGAAAGGATTAGGGAGCAGTTCATGTTATTGACTGAAAATCCTGGGGTTTTTAGGGTGCAGGTGGCCCCTCAATGGTATCTTACCTCAGGTTTAATAGTTGCAACCATTACCACAGACCCGTCTCCAGCTTCTTTTGGAGCATGACACTGGGTGAGAAACATGAAGCACTAGACTCAGTTCATCTCTGCAGGTAAAGCTGCAGTGGCTCCTGCTACAGTGGTCAGGATACAGATAATGACGAGGATGATGAGTGGCACCCTGCATACCAGGAACATGATAGGAATAGTGGCGTGTGAGGAGACATGGGTTTGCCAGTACTCCTCAGCTGCCATGTGCTTCCAGATTTCACTGCTGTGATAGACTCGGTAGCCCTGCAGTAGCTTTGAGGCAGAGCTCTCTCATGTGTTGGGTAGCCACATATTTGGTAGCCCCCAGCCTACGCTGTAATGGCTTGCTGTCTAAATGTCATAGGAACTGGGCTTGAATTATTGAAAACTTGTGAGAAATGTGAGAAAGGACTGTGAAGCTGGGGGCAGGATAGCAAAAGCAGGGTGAAAAAAAGAAGCCCTGAGTGTGGAAACCCTGGGTGTGTTTGGGGCAGAGCAGAAGACCTTTCCAGCAGACTCTTCGACAAACAGCTGTTTTTAACTCTCACATTGCAAAGCAAATATCAATTCTCAGACATGTGCAGTCACTGGCTTTGTGTGCTCTGGAGAGGAATGAGCTGTATCAGATACAACAGAGTAATAGGACATGAGTTCTTGTAGCCCCTTGAGCTGAAACTACCACAATAATCACTGCAGACCAAACAGGATCAAGTTAACACGCTCCAGGCCCCAGTATTTGTATCACCTGCTAATATACCCTTTGTGGCATGCACAGAATGGATTGTTTGCAAAAACCAGTGAACAAAGAAGTAAAGCTCTCTGATTCCCAAGTGCATGGGGAGGGTGTGTTCTGCAGGCAAGACTCCACTGGGATAAAAGCTGGCCTTGTGCAAAAAACAGAGCAAGAGCAGGAGGAAGCCATCCCTCAGGTTTTACTCTGCAAAGGGCTGAGCATCACTCCACAGCTGCACAGGCATTGCTTTTCCGCAGTTGCTCTGGCTGTGACTCAGGTGCACATGAGTGCTCTTTTTTCCTTGTCTTACCTTATTGCTGTGTGCTGTCAACAACAGGAGGGAAAGGTAGGAAGAAGCATTAATGATGTTTGAAATATTGGCTCCGCTGGCATGGAGCAGCAGGGAGCTGAGTGGTGGGAGAGCCAGGGAAGAAGCCATCTCCTGTCCTCCCGCCACCTTATTCCTATCTCCCTCGGGTAGCAGGACTGCTGCCACTGTAAAGTCATTTTGCCATCGGTCCCTGGGCATGTTACAGCTGGCTGAAAATAAGCTGATTTCCCCCCTGTCCTGCAGGTGCTTTTGCTTCTCCTTGGTTCTAGGTTCAGTTCATATGTCGCAAATGCCACCGTGGCAGGCTTTGCTGCTGTGTTTCTGCTTGCTGTTGTCACAGCTTTTCCACATCTATTTCCCGTCTTTCTGTCTGTCTAACCAGTTATCCTGGGTTCAGCAGTAGCAGTTATTTTTCTCCTTCTTAGTATTTGGTGCAGTGCTGTGCTTTTGACCTTAGCCTGAGAACGGTTCTGATAACACACTGATGTTTTTAGTTGTTGCCAAGTAACGTTTACCCCAATCAAGGACTCCTCAGTCTCATGCTCTGCCAGTGAGGAGGGACACAAGAAGTTGTGAGGAAGCAGAGACAGGACACCTGACCAAACGAGCCAAAGAGGTATTCTATTCCACAGCACATCATGCCCAGTATATAAACTGTGGCCAGTTACCCAGAAGGCCCAGATTGCTGCTCAGGTTGGGCTGGGTATCGGTTGGTGGGTGGTGAGCAATTTTATTCTCTTCCCTTGTTATTTCCCTTATCATTATTATTATTGGTGGTAGCAGCAGTGATTTGTGTTATACCTTAGTTACTGGACTGTTCTTATCTCAGCCCGTGGGAGTTACATTCCTTCGATTCTCCTCCCCATCCCTCTGGGAGCAGCAGGGGGAAAAGGGAAGGAGTGAGAGAGCAGCTGCGTGGTTCTGAGTTACCAGCTGGGTTTAAACCATGACACCAGTCCGTTTACACTGCAAGGTTTGTGTGGGAAGTGTCCGTGATGATGTGTTTGCACTATGCCTCTAAAAGAGGGACCTGATATGGGTCTAGCTGTTACCATAAAGCAAACACAGATTAGTTTGTTCCATAAAGCGAACACAGATTAGTTCCTTGTCTTATACATATGGAGAATAGTGGAGAAAATTTATTGTTAGTTTGCCTCTTGTTACTGAAAAGATCCTGGACCTTCTTGAAGGTCTGAATCAAGGGCGTAGCATAGGTCCATCTTTCTTTGTGCATTAATTGAAAGAAGATTTGGTTTTCCCTGGCCCTTATACTTCTAAATGTAAAAATCTCTGTGGGAGCCTTACAGTTCTGTGCTTAAGAAGGTGGAAAATTATCTTAAGAACTAAGCTTTATTTCCTCCGCTGACTTAGGAATTTCGAGTCACCAAGAGGAGTCAGATGCAAACTCACCCATGCATGTCTTCTTATCTCTTGTAGCTGAAGACAGCAATCTGTTTTCCATTCGCTTCTTCCTGCTTTTTGCTGAGGGGCTGACTGCTGAGATTAACCTTGCTCCCAGGACAGGAAACAGTCATGCAGGAAATGGAAAGGTGTGGAAGTGTTGCAGCCTTCATGGGAGTCCTAGGAATGACCTTGAATCCTCCCCACTTGTCAGTAACTTGCATCCATCCTGCATGGATCACAGTGGCATTTCTGCAGCTGGATTGCTGCTTTGATGCCCACAGCCACTTTGCTTTGGTGCTGGTCCTCAGTAAATCATACTGGAAAAGATCATGGTCCTTTCCAGATCATCCAGGTTTGGACACTAGAGGAAAGCAATCTGGTTACTCCTCTGCTCCTGGCTGGGTTTTCCTCTGAGGAGAAGATAGCCAGGTGCGCAGCCAGGCATAGGGTCAGGGATACTCCTGCTGTCCTGGGGTAGTGCAGGTGCAGGCAGGGAGAGAAGGGACTGTAGAGAAGGGGTGGTGCTCAGTCATCAAGGGGTAGCAGATTTCCATCTGGATCTGTAGCAGTTGGTGGGGAACAGGCAACACCTTGCTGCTGCTGCATATGCTTTGTTTTGGCTTTTGGGAATACCTATTACAGGTGAGGTCCTGGTCCCCTTTGTATCAGAGGCTCTATAGGATTTTCCCTCAGCATTCTGGACAGATTCCAGTTTGGGTAAATACAACTTGCTCGCTTGAAATCCCTCCTCTGAAAAAAAAACATGAGCAGTTCTGAAAATCAAGGCTCTGTATTATTTATTTCCCTTCAGCATGAGATGATGAATTCAGTGGAGGGGCAGGAGAGCTGATATTGTCCTGACAGGTAGGAAATAAATCAATCAATCTGTCTGCAGACACACACACTTCAAAAAAGCTGTGAGCTATCTGTTACAGCCTGGAACAGCCTGAGTTCATGCCTCATCTCTGTACAGGCTCAAATACTGCTGAGTTTCTCAGCCACGGCATTAAAATCAGAGCTGGTCCCTGCCAATGTGGTGACTAGATTTACAGTGGTGTTCCTCTGATGTAGTACCTGGAAAATAAGCCTGGGGATGCCAGCAGTTGTGAATGGAAGGGGCCGGAGTTCTTGCTAGGTTTCTTGCTCCAAGCTAAGTAAGTATGTTCATTAACTGCTTCAGGCTGAGTGTGGGAGAAATATGTTGTTTGGCCTATGTTAAATAACAGATTATTTTTTTGGAAGTTCCAGAAGGAATTCCTAGCCCTGCTGACCCTTCAAACTGTGTAGTTTAACTTGTTCTTCTACTGAATAAAGTTCAGCCTCTCAAGGTGAATGCATTCCATATGAACCCTGTGTAACTGCCTGGAATAAATTAGTCTCTGCACCACTCTGCTTTGCAACCGGGAGCAGAAATGCTACTGTTCCATGATCCAGAGCACCATGAGAAAAAATCCCTTCCTTGCTTCCCCACAGAATAAAACAATAATTTGGAAACACTTTCTTTTGCTTGGAGTAAATGTCAATAGCTGAATTCTTTGGAGATGCATGTCTGCATCAGGGATGGGGAAATCCAGCAGAGACGTGGCTCCAGGGGGAGACCTTTGACTCAGCTATTTTTTGATTGAATTATCTTAACTGGTCTGTCTCTCTGACACAGGGGTTGGGGACAATGGGGAGGAATTTCTGTCTGTTGCATGGGAAACACTTGCTGCCCCAGGTTGTGACACAGCTTTAGCTCTGTGTGAGGAGAGCAGCATATTCTCAAGTCATACAGCAGCTCTGCAACTTGGTTTTTAGGATTGAGAACCCTTGCTGAACTCCAGAGGGGCTTAAAAATCTGCATTTCCAACATGAAGCCTGAAGCAAACAGCTACCTGATGAGTTTACTGAGCAAGTGTGTGCACTGCTCTTACTGGATGCTGCTGTGGGTCTATTACACCTAATAGCAGACAGGTAAATTAAAGAGCCCAGTCTTAACCTGTTTAGTGCTCCAGCCTGGGCACTGAGAAGTGGTTAAAACCTTGACTGATGAATCTCTCACGGTTTTCCTGGTTTTATCTCCAATGCACAGCTGGTTTAACCCTTTCCCCTAAGTTGTACCAGTGCTAATGGCCTTGTAAGGAAGAGATGAACCACAGATTCCCTGGAAATGCATTGTTCCACTGGAAAGAATAAAAGTGGTTCCAGTAAAATATGTGAAAACAAGAGGTCTAAAGCAGAGAACATCTTTCTGTAATGCTGCTTCTGGGCAAGTCATGGAAACTGCCTCTCTCAATTCTTTCATGAAGTAAAATTTCATCCTCTCTCACCCTGTCACATCCTATAAAATCTTTTTTGGCAGCTCAGGAATTCTGGACAGCCATCTCCAGCAGTTCATTTGTGATGCTTCCCTGCCCATCATTATAATATCTGACACGAAAAGGGCAGTTGTTTGCCGTTGCAATTGCTGCTGCTTCTGAGAACACCCAGCTATGCGTGTTTTTTCCAGAGCACCTCCTGGTGTCCCTCGGGAGTTGCTGTGTGGTACGGCTTTCCCTTGTACAACTACATACAGTGTGCATACATATTTGCTTGCTTGCTCTTTTTTTATTAAGAACCTTCAGCAGGTTTACACTTCAGGAATCACACTCACCATTCATAACATGAAGGACACAAAGATGGAATAATCCATCTTAAAAGCTACAGAGAATTTGTTGTTACAAAAGCTCCCCAAAGAAAGGGAAAAAAGGAATAAATAAAGAAAACTTCTTTAAGATACTCAAGAAAGGGTCTCAGTTAGACAGCATTCTCTGAACCTACAGTAACCATAGCGAACCAAACAAAAGACAGTAGTAGTAAGTCTTATGTATCCTTGGTGATCTGCTTAAGCAACTTCTTGCTTTTACAGTAAGACAGAATAAAAGGAGAACAGATGGGTTTAAAGTCTGCTGCAGGATCTATTGAATGACAAGAAGCCTTCTCTAATGCAAGAAAATGGACTGGAGTGTTAATGCAAAGTAGGACCAGGGGTGGCCTTTGGGATTTTCAGGAAAGGGCAGTGGGCATGGAAGGCTTTACTGCAGCAAAGACAACTGAAGGACTTGAGCTTGTGTCAGCCTGAGGAGACTATTAAGGCATTCTGGAGTGTGTGTATTTCAGAAGAGGCCAGCTTGGCAGCGAAGATCTTGGTCTCTGCTTCTGAAAGAACCAGGTGGGTATGTTTGTGGAAAACAGAAGGAAAGCAGTGTGTATGGGGGAGATGCTGAAGTCACAGAAATTTGATGGGATTTCACAGGAAGTAGAAGGTTTCACATCATGTAGATAGTTGGTGGGACACCATCTGGAAGGGGATACTTCCCTGTTGCATGGTTCTGTCTGTCACGGACTCTCCCCAGGGTCAGGGCCTGTGAAACAGGAATTCACAGAGACAGACCCTGGAATGAGAGCCAAGACGTGGATTATCATCACTCACAGAGAGCTCACACGTTAAACTGACTAAATGACAAAAGAAAAAAACTGAAATCATTGGCAGGCTCCAACTCACTCCTTCTACACCCACAAAGTTTGCTGGCTGCATATCACCTGGTTTTTCTCAGCTTAAATAAACCATAAGAGGTCTTACTGGCTATTGATTATATTTTTTACACAAGTGACTGTTGAGGGTGGTTTTGACAATGCTGTGACAGCTTGAACTACTCCAGCACAACCTGCACGCTTAAAACAACAGGTTGTATTGCTGGCCCTGCCCTTGCTGCCTGACAGCACTTAGAACCACTTGAGCTTCAGGGAAGATCTGAAGAGTTACCTTCTCATTCCCTCTCACTTGGGGCCTGGTCCGCAGCTCTAGACGGCTGCTCAGAGATGGTAACCACATGCAGAAGCGGCCTGCCCTAGTGCTGTCTTCTTTGCAGGATCTTCCATCCTTAACTACTCTGTGCATCACGCAGCCAGCACAGTCCCATCCTTGGCTTTGTTCAGCCCTGCCCAGTGAAGCAGGTGTTCACGTAAATGGGTTCCATGTACGCTGAGGTTTGTTTGCTTTGTTGGTAATTGTTGCCCTGGGTAGAGATAGAGCTTTGTGTTTATAGTGCAGCTGGTTTTGTTTGAATCATTCAGTCCTTTTCTTGCAATGTCACCACTCCTTAAACACAAATATTTTTAGAGGCATTCAGAGAGAAGAAATGAATGTGGAGCATGTGAGATAGTGCCTTGTTTCTGGACTTTTGTTGGAAACCTGTGAGTCTTTGGACTCTGAATGGTAGTGCCAGGTCACAGGCCTCTTGTAAATGTTTTCCTCCAGGAACTTTAAGGAATTTGAATCCAGGGAACTCCGGCCAAATAGATGACACAACTGTATCAAAGTAATAGGCACATGAGAGGCTAACAGATTATTAACAGATGAGGTAACTGTGTAAAGAATGAAAGATCAATCCGTATCTCCATTGATATTCTCTCTAGGTATGTAGGTAATATGGTTTCGATGCTGTCATCAAAAGCTTCTAAGCACAAAGATGTGGATCTTGGTTTAGGTCTCTGAGGGTAGTTTAAGCACACAGGAGCAAAGCAGATCACTCTTAGCCTCTGGAATTACTCACAGGTGACTCTGTACTCATGCTAGTAAACTGTCCTTAAAGCCATTCTTTGCTAGGGCTCTGTGGCTGCTACGTGGCCTTGCAAAGTGCAGTTTTAGAGCCTTTGACATGGGCAGAATCTGGAACACCTCAGGATTTGAAGAAAGATTTCTTTCAGGGCTGCTTAGGATATTAGCAACCTCATCAGAACTATTGTGGGGTTCAGACTTGCCTAAAAGTCTTCAATTTCGCATTACTTCTAAAGGTGATTATGGAAGAACCCAAATTTTCAGTAAAAGAGAGGAGAAAAAGAAATGTCTAGCTCACATGATGCAAAGCAGTGATCCTGCGAAGTGAAAAAGCCCTCAAATATGAATATAATAGAAACTAGAATATAAATACAATTTGGATTACTAGAGGTTAAAGCAGGATTTTGTTGAATTTTTAAGGTCAAGGTTCATCAAGACAGAAGTTAATACAAATGCTTCTGATGGGTGTCTCAGCCTTTGAAGTAGTTGCTATTTGTTACAGGAGATATTTTTCCAGGAATGCCTTTTCTCTATTGTATGTGATATAACAAAACCAAAAAAACCCTGCTGTTGACTGTATCACAAATTAATCTAACCCAAAGTGTCCTGCTCTATTGTATTCCATGGATACGATACCAACCTCTTTTCCTCTACAGGAGCAACCAACTGGAGCAATACTGCATCTTTAGTTAGATATTTATTTATGATGCAGCAAGATCTAATATTTCATCTCACCCTTCCTGGTAGTTGTGATACAAGGCTCTTTATGTGAAGCCTCATTCCTGTGGTTTTATTCATTCTTAAGAAGAAAAGAAAATAATCATTCATCAGTGGAATGATTTCCTGGTAGCATGAGTGACAATGATTTTTACCTGCCTTTGTGGAGGGGTTCAGAGAACTTGTTAGCCAATGGTTGTGAAAGTTAGATTTTAGGTTTTAGAAGGTGTGTGAGCTGGAATATTATTGTTCAGGAGAACAGGCTGGCTTTGCCTGTGAGAAATCACCATTCAACACTGAAACTAATGTTCAGGTAAACCTCTGCATCTGCCGAGTTACACGTCTGGGTTATGGCTCAATTACACGTTACCTGGCATGACTTGAAATAAAAGTAACTTCCAGCAGTGTGTGTGCAATTTCACTGCTCAGGAAATGGTATCCCTGCAAAGAACAGACCTTCCCCTGGCTGGCTCAGAGTCTTGATCTGATTCAGATACATTTCTGTCTCCATAAGGTATCTGGGAAGGTGAAGGCCTGAAGGAAGAGATTATCCTTCTGAAGGAGCACACAAAACAGAGAAAAGTACCCTAGGATTCTCCTTCTACCTTTGCCACTACATAGCTTTGAGCAGCCTGCTTACTTTGTCCTAAAATTAAAATCATTTTCTACTTCCCTTAAATCCCTACAGGGGTGCTGCATGCCATAGACTACATGCACCTATGTGCATCTGCTTTGTAGCTGGCCAGTAAGAAGCTGACATTTGTTGATCAGCCAGCTGTAGCACAAAAAGGAGCTTGAACAAAAACATCACATCCAAACTCTTCTAATCCCAGCTTTGCCCTTGGGCTTGTGCCTGGGTGCTCTCATCAGGAGATGCTCCATGGTCGTTGTGCTGGCATTTACTGCTTCCAAATACCAAAGACTTTTCAGGCTTATTCATATCAGCGCTTCTTGGCATGATTAATTTGGCTGCTGATCCCCTGCTTCCATCCATAAGAAACGTAGGAGAGGCAAGCACAGACCTTTGAAGAAGCTGGCTGGCAAAGGGAGACAACATTTCTTAGAGAGCTGAGTCTGGGGCTGATAGACCCATTTCCTTCAATAGAAATACAGACTCAGCTCTGCATGTGGTAGTCAAACTGTGGCAGGCATGTCTCACGATTTCTTTCTCCTCTCTTTCCTGTGTAGATTGAAGAGGGAGGTAAGGCAGACTCCCTGCCTTCCAAGCTGCAGGCTGGTGATGAAGTGGTGAACATCAATGAGGTGGAACTGAGCAGCTCTAGGAGAGAGGCCATTTCCCTGGTGAAAGGGTCCTACAGGAAACTGAAGCTAGTTGTCCGCAGGTAGGCAAGACAACACTCCTTCCCACCCTCTCTCCTGCCCTTGCAGGGTATCACAGTCATTCCCCTCACATCTCCATCTGAAAGCCTCTGACTTGGCCTGGTCTTGGCAAAAGCCTTGTTTTAAGCACACAGGCATGAGCCCAAGCAAATGTTTGTTTGTCTCAGGCAACATATCTATGACTCCTTTGTCACTGATACCTCCAAGCATGTGAAATACTTACCCAGCTTTCTTCCACTGCTCCCCTGCCACATGACAATCCAGGAATGCCTGTTCAGTGATTTACAAGCAGTCCCATCTTCCCTCAAAGTGCTTGGGGCTCCCTGTGAAAGGGTGGCAGTTCTGTACCTAGCTCTTGCCTCTTTTGCTGCATGTTATCACTGTTGCTGTGACACCAGATTTCCACTGGCCTCAGCAAGATTTGGAGCTGTTCCATGCAGGTGAGTGACAGAGTGGCTGCACTGACCGAGAGCAGTCTGATCAATATTGTTCTCAGGATATGATCTAGGGGAAGAGCAGCTATTTCAGCTGCATCTTTTGAGCCACAGCCTCTGTGGTATCACTGAATGAGTTGTATCTCACACCTCACATGCTCTGCATCAACAGGAAAAATAACTGTGTTTGTTTTGGGGTCAGGACACAGAACCTGAATCTTGATGTGCACATTGAATCAGAGATGTTTGAGTCTGGAACTGGGGGCATTAAAGACCTTTATAGAGATGCTTCTTTTATGTTTTTTACTGTGTGCATGTCCCAAAAGTTTTTGCTGCGTCAGTTATGTGATAGCTGGTATCACTTTATGGAGAACTCTGTCCTGAATTTGTACACTTAGTCAGAAGGGAATTTGGGTCAAGATCAGCATTACTGAGGAGCTCTCATTAACCAAACAGAAGGTGTCAGCTTGGGTTGCTAAGTTGGAACAAGTAATATCTGGGCCGTGTTGTCCAAATAGGACAGGTACCTACAGCTCAGATACCCTGCTGCTCTCTGGAGTGTATATTGTGCTTTTGCTGGCTATGTTCTGTTACTTACCTAATGTACTTTTAGGAACTGACAATGAACTTAGGACAATTTCTGAATATTCATATACAGACTGTTATATGCTTTGTGTAGCCATCAGTAAATGTTTTTTTTGAAAGCCTGTGTAGATTGTAGTCCAACTCTATTGACAGAACAAAATGCCTAATTCAAACTAACTTAGCAAAATTGTGAAAATAGAATCCTTTTGCTACAGCTTAGTTTCATTTTTGCTGAGATGAACTAGTAAAATAACTGGTTCTGTTTAGTGTGAATGGAGAATTGTTTCTGGCATTTGATCTATCCACCTGAAAGGTAAAAAGAAAAGGAAAGAGAAAAGGGTAGACAAACAAAGCCTGGAGTCCCATTGCAGGTGTTTCATCCCAGGCCTCCTCTCTGCTTCATTTGGATATTTTCATTAGTGGCATTCCTCTGGTAGAGACTGAACCCTGCCCGTGCTGCCTTTAACAGCCTACAAACTGAGAAAAGTACATTGGGAAGGTTGGTTCCTTGTGTCTTAAGTAAGACATCAGGACTCAATAAGCACTCTCTCTGCCTGGATATGTATGCACACACACATAAATATAAGTGCACAGATGCACATATATGTATACATGTGCATATGCATAGATGTCTTTATACACAGGGGAATGATATACTCAAGGTCAGCAGTGTCATAGCCAGGCCAAAATTCAGCACTTCCTGATATTTCCTTAGGAGGTCCCTGAATAACAGAACCTTAGAAATCTTTGAGGCCTCTTTCTTCAAGCTGAAAGAGAACACAAGCAACATTTTACTTTCCTTGACTAGTTTTTCACATGCAGAAGGAACCGTGAGAGGCAGAGCAACCCCAGTGGGCATCCATCACATTGTTCTTGTTACGGTTGATGAGTTACTGAAAGAGGAGGTGATCCACCTCTGCAAAAACCAACAGACAGCAGTCTTTCATGTTCCAAAATCACACTTCACAGTGTAATGTAATAGTTTCTCTCTCCACTATTTTGAAGTTCCCAAGACCTTTTCACCTTTTCTTCTGCTTTTTAATGAGTATGCAAGAGTATTTGATGTTTTCCTCATTTCGAATACGACACTGAGTTTGAGGAAAATTTGTTTCAGAGCCTTTCATGATTTCATTTCGTCACTACTAGAAATATCAAGCGCCTTAACTTTAAGAAGTGTTACATTCACATACTTGCTAAGGTACTTTAAGCCCTTTATGCGTGTTTAAAGCTCAGTGACAATCCATAAACTTTGAACTGGAAAATTGCAATTAGGAGCTAAAAGCCCACCCTTCAGGTAATTGGACACAGTCCCAGCTGATCCTGCAGCTCTGGCATGAAAGCAGCAAAAGAACAGAGACGGGAGGTCCTGACTGCTTTGTGGGCAGTGGGTCATAAGCTGCTCTGAATTTTCTCCGTGTCACCAAAGGTGGCCTCCAGACAAGGTAGAAGACAAAGATTTTTGTCTCCAGTGCTAGAGGAAAAGTGGATGAGAGACAGTAAAAGAAGGATCCCAGAGAAGAATGGTGAGAAAGAGGAAAGCAGCAAGGGGAAAGTGATCTTCTGCATTAAATAAAAGCTTCCAACAATATGAAATCAAATGAGGCAAGATGCAAAAGAAACAAATTAAGGGAAGCAGCTCAGTGAGAACCTGATCCATGTGGTGCCTTCATCTCAGTTAGGGGGGTGCTGCTGGGCAAGCAGCATACCTCTGTGAGGAAATGTGAACAAACACAGGCTTGCAAGCCAGGCTTAAGGTAAAGCTACAGGATGTGCAGATTATCTTTCCCCCAGATATAATGAGTTTAACCATTAAGACTGGTAAAGGAAGCAGTAGCGTGCCTCACACTTGGGATTGGTTTTTGTCGCGTGGCCAAGAAGATGATGTTTTGCAGTACTATATCATCTGAAAAGAAATAACTTTTGGAGTACTTGAGATGCTATTTTTCTGTAAATTGTCTGTAATGTTTTCGTTGAAGTGGATTAGGGTTGCTTGCTGCAAATACCAGCAGCTAAAAACTCCCTGACCAGTCATTTGTGACCTGAACTTTTAGTCTGTGATTTCAGTATAATGAGAGCTCTTGCTTAGGGGGTGACACAAACTCAGATTGACAGGGACTTTACCCCTTAAAAGTCATATGCAAACAATAGCAAAGTCTGCTTGGTGGATGTGGCTTGGTTCTTTCCAAAGCATACTCAAGGTCATCATGTTTTTGAAGGTTTGGTTGTTTGTTTTTCAAAATTAAAACCCAGGAGCTCTATGTAGTAGTGTTATGTGTTACCAGACATGATGACGAACAGAAAGCACAGATGGGTTTTATTCAGATGTATTGCAGCAAGACCATCAGAGGAGCAACAGAATACATTCAACCCACTCCGTACACATGTGTAGTCCATGTAGCATACTCAGGTTACTACTTAATCTTGTTTTTTATTTCAGGACAAAGGTAAGCTTTTAGTACCAGTGGCAGCAGAGCGAGCCTCTACTTGTGTTACTAAGCAAAAATTGATGTTACAACACCTTGTTGGGTCTGTAGGCAGGCTGAGGCAATGATGTGTCATTTCCCTTGGAATGCCATTTGCAAAGCTCAGAACTGATGTTTTATTCATCAGCCTGTTGATCAGTTTCACAAAAGAAAAGAGTGGGAGTAGTTTCAATAAAGGAAATAGGAAGGGAAAATCAGAGGAAATTCAGTATAAGAGGAAACACTGAAATAAATAGATGAGAAAAATTACCTATTTATTTGACAAGGATAATTAATATCAATGGATATGAATGGTTACAAATAAATAACCAGTACCAGAGAAGTTATTATCAGGACCACAGTCTGCCTTTCACTCCTGGGCAAACATCCTGGTGACATGAGGAAGGAACTTGCTGTAGGACAGACGTGAATTTTCTGCTTCTTTGCTTATGGATTTACAGTAGGGCAGGGGCAGAGGATGACTGAATGAACTCTAGTGATAAGTAAATGCTGTGCCTGTTTCCTCAGATGATTCTTATTTGGGAGATAACTGTTAAAGGATTTTTCATTGATGCTCTCTACCTGCATTTTTTTTGTTTCCTCCTCAGCTCGAGGACCCCCAATGGCAGTATTCAAGCATTAACCTTAATCTGCTTCTGTAACAGGGCTGCTCATATCCCACTTGTTTAAAAGGCCGTTCTTAAAGCCAGTTCCTTTCTTTCTGGCCATTCCTTGCTACATCGCTGGGCCTGTTTCGCCCATTCATTCCGGGACAACAGACCCAGAAGTGTGTTCATTCCTGTAGACCTCAGGTCTGCAACTGGTGTACTATGAAGAAGCTTGTGGATACTTCACACTTCATTGTGCTGAAGCCAGAATAAGGCAGAGTAAAAGCTTCTCTGCATCTCAAGGAACTGAAAATCTGATTGAGTGTACCTAAGGTACATCTTCCAGTCCCTGGTAAGCTGAGTTACGATCTCCTGCATTGCATGCCTTGCTGGCAAAGTGAATTTAGTTTTGGGGTCTGTTCCAATCCTTTTTATGACATCTGGTTATTAAAATATTTAGAATTGTACAACACAATTTCCTGTTTTCTCCTTCCTCACCTTTTAATATGGGGCTTTTCAGAACATTTTCCTCTGCTGGCTCAGAAAAAAGCACACTCGCTTCTTTCTGATATATTTCATAGCTGAGCAATCAGCAGAAAGTGTACTGCTGCTTGAGTGTCCTGCTAGCCAGATCAAATTGCCACAATTAAACAGAATGAGGGAGGGGAACAGCCTTTCAAGCAATCACAAGAGAGACAAGATGGCACTGTGCAACAGGGAAGGACAAGCAAGTGTCACTCACTGGTGTTCAAGGCCAGGCTGGACCTGGTCAGACTTGGAGCAACCTAGTCTAGTGGAAGGTGTCCCTGCCCATGGCAGGGCATTAGAACTGAATGAGCTTTAAGGTTCCTTCCAACCCAAACCAGTCTGTTATTCTATGATTTAATTTTGTAGTGGGAAATTTGCCCACTGTCCTCAGCAAACTACCTTAGATAGTTGATCTTTAACCAGCCGGAGTGTTTGAAAGCTACAAGCCACAGAAATAGGCTTAGTTGTTAAATTGTGAAAGGCAGGTTATTTTTTCCAGTTTGTTTTTTTCTGTCACTTCCTCTCCAACTTCAGTACCTAAGCAGACATGGGTGCAGTTAAAAAAAGACTGAGGCCTTTTCAGGGATATCACTTCACTCTAATTGTGTTGTGCATGCTTGTATCAGCTGAGGATAAGGTTCAAAATGTGGGCATTGCCTGGTCTGTTTTACAGTGACCACAGTGGCCTATAGCAGTTGCCAAAAATAGTCTTTTCCACAGGTCAGTAAGCAGGAATGGCTGTCATACTGTCACACTGTTTACATAGTTTTACATTCAACATGTTGGTAACTGCAGCAATTAGATCACTGAGGCATGGTGGCAAATGTAGCTGTTCTGCGAATATCATGCTTGAAGGGAACTACAGTCATGGGGACAACTCTCAGACCCCCTTTCTAATGCAAGCACTGCTTGAACTAAGGCCTCCTACAAGCTATTACTTCGAGTTGCTGTGGCATTCACCATTGCCTAGTGCAGGGAAGGCAGAGGTGAAAACATGAAGTCATGACGACAGGGTATTGTGAAGTGATCCTGACATGTGTGCTGTTCTTGGTGCTATAAAGCAGCTCCACTGACTCGAATAGAGCTCAGATGAGTTTCCTCAGGCCAGAATTTGGTCCTTTGGTTCTTTAAACTCTTGGATCTAGCATCAGTCTTGGTTAATGTGTGCAAAGCACTATTAAAATTTGCTAGTGGAACAGCTATTAAAACTTTTCTGCAGAGAATTACCAATGTTTTAGGCCCTTACTCTGCCCACACTAAAATGCAGGAGTCCTGCAGAGCTCTTCTGGGGTGTTATTCTTAGGGTTCAGGCCAGAACATAGTTTCTGACCTGGGATGTAAGGGGCTCTGATGGTGACACTTGCATTTACAGAGCCAGTGAGATGGCATGGAGTATGCATCTCAAAGGAGCCATGCTTTACCGCAAATCTGTACACCTCCAAGACACACAACGTGTATGAATCCTCTGCTCATGCCCATCAGCAGCAGTTTGAATGGAGATCTGATGCTTTGGGCTTGGTGCCAGCCATCACAATCATTGCAGGGACTAGATGACCTTTGATGGTCCCAAACCGTTCTGTGATTCTTTGATAAGATAGATACTGCAATTAAACTATGTGGCTGACACTGCTCCTGATACTTACGAACTGAAGCTTTATTAATGTCTTTACATGTCCCAGGGGTGTCTGCCCAGTTCTCATAGTATATTTTATGTAAAGTGAAGGACATTTGACTGCATCATCTCTCTCTTTCAGGGACAGCTCTGCAGTGAGGTGTAAGTAGAGATACATACATAACAAAGATCAGTATTCAAGGCAGTTGATTTTCTATTTTCAGTGTTAGTGGTTGGTGGGTTGTGTCTGCCCCAAGCTCAGCAGTTCCTCCAGTTCTTTTCCATCTCAAAGAGACTTTAGCTAAAAATACAAGCCAAATAAAGGAGGAGTGGGGATAGAAAACATTATCCTCATTTTTCCTGTTGTGCTAAAGACTGTACAAAAAGAAGGGATTAAGCTTATCCTTGGCTATAACCATAATCGGTGTGTTCGTTTTCATGCTTCCCCACAGATTCCGTGTCACTTGGGTTATTCATACATTGTTCTCTTGACACATCCCTGTCCCTGGGCCCCCTTGCCTCAACGATGAGACCTGGGGGAGATGCTAGGGGAAGTACGCTGCAGTCCTGAGACCAGGAGTGTCAGAGGGGAGCTGGCTAATTCACGAGCTGAGCGGACTGTGGATTCACGCAGGGAGATCTATAACTGAGATTTTAGACCCTATGGAAGTGTTGAAGTGTGGGAGGAAGGCGTCAGTACAACTGCCAGCTGAGCCTCAGGGCCAAGTCAAGCCCATGGAAATTGGTGGAAGATTCCCACAGACTCAGAAAAGCTTTGGCTTAGACCCTCACTGAGCCATGATTTTCCTCATTGACCAGGAGAAAAAGGGCTGTTCCTAGAGAGAGGGTAGGCTGCTGGCATTTTTACAAAAAGCCAAGTGCCAACACAATTCTTCAAAGAACTCTGTGGACTAATCCTTTCCTCTTATGACACTAATGTAATTTTGTGGTGAATTTGATGGCATGCCAAAAAATTGCATCGAATAAATCCAAGTTTTGTTAATGAAACTAACTAGAATAGGCACTGGCTTCCACCCCACTCTGTAGCAGTGCAGGAGCATGATTCCAAAGAGCTGTGCTGCGGTGTGGTTATTATTGGCTCAGGGGTGATGACTTGGGGAATGGGAGAAAGGACATGCACATGGAAGTTTTCAGATTGACAGCTCAAGAGGGTAAAGCTGGCCTTACCCTGGTAGAGGGCTGGCAGGGTGGTCTTGTGACTAGTGCTGTTGTATGTTTGGTTGTGAACTCCTCCACAGCTTTCCAGTGTGCCTTTGGTCATGTCACCTTATTTCTCAGATCCCCAGCTGCCAGGTATCACAAATCATAGAATCACAGGCTGGTTTGGGTTGGAAGGAACCTTAAAGCTCACCCAGTTTCAGCTCCCTGCCATGGGCAGGGACACCTTCCACTACATCAGGTTGTTCCAAGGCCCATCCAACCAGGACTTGAACACTGCCAGGAACGGGGCAGCCACCACTTCTCTGGCCAGCCTGTGCCAGGGCCTCAGCAGCCGCACAAGGAAGAACTTCTTCCTGAGATCTCACTTCAAACTCCCCTGTTTCAGTTTGAACCCATTCCTCCTCATCCTGTTACTCCATGCCCTTGCAAAAGGTCTCCCTCGAGATTTCTTGTTGACCCCATGAGGAAGCTGCTCTAAGATCCCTCTGGAGCCTTCTCTTCCCCAGGCTGAACAAGCCCAGCTCTGTCTCCATAACAGAAGTGCTCCAGCCCTCAGAGCATCTCCATGGCCTCCTCTGTATTCACTCCAACAGCTCCACATTCCTCTTGTGTTGGGGGCCCCAGAGCTGGAATCAGGACTGCAGGGGGGGTTCTCAGCAGAGCACAGCAGAGAATCTCTGTTGTGTGAGATTTTGGGACTGGGAGGGGCTTTTCCAAAGTTCATCTTCTAACACTAGTAAAATCAGCCTTCAGTTTGAGTCTCATATGAGGAGACATCTCCTCAGCTGATGCAAAGGTGTACAACCAGCCAAAGCCCATCAGGTCCTAGCCCATTGTTTTTACAGTATTCCTGAGGCCTGAACAGCCTGTTCCCAGGTAGGTAAAGGCTTTAAAATGTCCTTGTTGGGTGAAGCCCATAAGTCTAAACATCTTGAGCATTGGTATTTTCATTAGGGGAGTTTTCTGTGCAGTTCCTATTTCTAGGAAGGGTCAATGCTAAACAAGGGGAGACAGCTAAGAGGTGAACAGAATTTCATTTTGACATCACTGGCAACAGCCTTACTGTCTGTGATTTAATTAGCTACAGCTTAGGACTCCCATGTTTTTAGGGAATTTTCCACAGTAGATAGTAAATATGAAGAAGATCTAGATACAGTTTTTGACAGTAAATAAAGTCCACTGATGGGGAAAGTTGGAAAATGCCATGGAAAAACAAAAATGACAGCCTCTATACCGTGTTATTCCATATGAGACATTGGATACTGACCCCTCACCTGAAGCTGCATTAGAAACACAGCATTTTCTGGCCACTGCCACTCTGCATTAGCTGCTGCTTTCACCAAGTGCATTTGGATTAGTTTGCCTTCTTCAGGCAATAATCAAGCTGGGGTTTGATTTGTCAGAAAGTGACACTGGAAAAGCTGGGAAATCTCTGCCAGTGCTGTACAAAGTGCTTCTTAGGGTATGAACCTCCTGCTTTTGGAATTTCCTGAGCATTTAATTTGGAGTTGGAGCAGATCACAATAGTATGAAGATTTGAACAAACAAGCATGTGTTCTCTGAGTGGTCTGTGCCTCACTTCTCTACCTGTGATTGTCTCTAGGCTGACGTTTTGTCAATAGGGCAAATACCTGGACTTTTACAGGCTTTAAATTCAAGAGCTGATTATAAATATTGATTTATAAGACATTTGTTGTGTGGTAGCTGGGTTACATATTTATTTTGCTCAGCTACACCAGTTACCCAGGAATATAAGCCAATTTCTCAAAAGCGTTTCCGTGCTTTTCTTGCTTGATCCAAAGTTTCCTCTGGGAGGGGGGTGGCGTCAGGAAAGGCTAATGACCTTTAATGTAATCCTACTGATACTACCTGGTCTAGTGGAAAGTGTCCCTGCCTGTGCCCATGGCAGCAGGTTGGAACTAGATGAACTTTCGGGTTCCTTCTAATCCAAACCAGCCTGTGATTCTATGACATGAATTGAGTTTGCCTGGATTTCCTCTGTAAAACAGATGTCAGGGTGTAGTGGTCACTGTAACTACTTTCCATTTTTTCATGAATGGACTTGTGTGGGTCGTACAGTTCCCTTGGAACTGTTTCTCCTTTGTGGCTGGATAAATGGAATATTTCAGTCAAAAGAATAATGAAGAGCAGAAACTGCACAGACAGCTTCAACTGGCCTTTTATATGCATAAATGTTCTTGCTTTAGCAAAGGGCAGCCTAACTCCCTCACATAACTGCAGAGTATTCACCTGTATGCACCTGATCAATGAACCCTGGCTATGCCAATAGCTCTGTAATATGGAATTATTTTCTTTTCCAATGCCCATTTCTTCGTCATGCTGCCTGCTTTGACTTTGGTATCGGAAGGGAGACAGGGCTGGTCTTCAGTACCTGCATGTAAAACATTTTAATGTGGGTTATACCTGCAGAAGTACATCGTAACTTTTTTTTCCTATTAAAAAGTGCCTCTGCTAATTAAAATCTGAGCTATTGGTTAAAAAATACATCTTTCAGGAGGTGAAAAGAACCAGTTAACTCAGCTCAGAGCTACCTCTTAGTCTTCTGTGCTTGGCCTGGGACACTGGCGCTGGCTCCTTCTGCTGATAGATGTTTTTATGTGGCATTACTCCTGGCCTGAAATGAAACAATTTGCTCCTCATAGAGAAAACATATTAATCTATGTAACATATATTTAATAAATGTTTGCAGCATTCTCTTGGATGCCAAGAGAGCTTGGCTGGGTAGAGAGTAACTGAACTTCCCTGGTTGCATCAGACTGACATCCTCTGTATCAGGATGGGGCCAGTGTGTTGAGGGCCACCCACTTTTCTGTGCTGTTTCCATGGACTTCACAGCGAGCCATGTGTCCTCAGCCGCCTCCTCTGCTGGAGCTCAGGCTGGGTGCTTTGGCAGAGGAGAAGAGACAGTGTTACCTACAGAGCTGATGGTTGGCAGAAGGTTTTTATCCCCCACCCTTACCTCCAATTACTATTTTCAAATTAAATCGGAGTGGTGAATTTTGAGACAAACACTGTATAATCCCTGGCTGGCAGAAAACAATTCTTTATTGGATATAGTTTCTTTTCCTCCCTCTCCCTCCAAAGCCCAGTGTTAACTGTAAGAGGAGGTCAACCCCCAGTCTACAGGGAGTCAGGGCAGAGCTGACGGGCACTCCCACCCAGCAGTTTCCCTCGGTCCCTTTCCTCACGGTCTCTGCTCCTGTCTATCAGGCCTGCTGACGAGTGCTTGGTAGGAGGGCAGTAATCTGAGCTGCCTCTGCTGAGCAAACCTCCTGCTTTTTACTGTGGGATTAGTTCTGAGGTGCCTCTGTGCGCAGCACCTGTATCTGCCATTTGTTACCTCATTTGCTATGCTCCCGATTCTCCACTTCCCAGGGCAGTAGTGCCATTCCCTCCTCCGAGGAATGCACTCACCAAATGGCAGGCTGCCTCCGTCCCAAGGATGGGAATACCTGAGCCTTGGCCTGGTGCCTCTGAAGGTAAGCGGCCTCTCAACAGCTACAGCAAAGCAAGCCGGGCAGGGCTTTGTGCCTGTGGAGGCAGCAGGATCTTGTGGCAGGGAGAAAGATCTCTCCCTAGGTGAAGGAAGACAGGAGCCTGAAGGACACTGTTGGTCCTGAACATCATGAGCATCATAAACTTCAGAGCCAGTGAGTGTTCAGGCAGTGCCGTGGTGGGGGTTCAGCTGCTATTGGAAGCAACCTCACAGCACCCAGGGAGCCAGCTCTGACCTGCTGCTCGGGCTCTGGCACTGTGAAGCTGTTGAGCCGTGTAAGCAAATCTCTTGGGCTTTAGGCTAGAAAAGTGCCAGAAGCTTACAGGAGCAGTGGACTTTGGAGAGCTTCTGAGCTGTACAGCATGTTTAAGGCCATTCCCTCCCTTGAAGGGTACTAATAATGGACTTGGGACGCTGAGTCTTGTGAGCAGAGGGTCTGACTCAAAATACACGCTGTGATGTGGCAGGTGATTTTAATTTTATAGTCTGGAAGAGTCTGCTCAAGGCACTCTTTTTGGCCTTCACCCTTTATATGTTGAGAATTGTTTCAAGTGGGTGTCAAACCGGGCCAATGCTTTGTGTCAATGTTTAATAGAGAAGGGCTAGCCATAAAATCTGAGGTATATTCTTGTTTGATTAATACAGTAACATTGCAGGTAGCAGAAAGAGAATGTGAAAGAGGCTGATTCTAGGAGATGGCAATCAGTATTGCTCCAGTATGGGCCTGTACACATTTACAGTCACCGAAAACCTGTTGTATATTCTACATACCTATACACCCTTTTAGATTGGCTGTGACTCACAAAGTTAAGTTCATTGAACTTTGATTTTGATTATTTCCTGAGACATTAACTCCTTCAGTAAACCCATTAGATGATCTTTAAACTCATTACCTGCTTCATTGCTATTAGGAGATCTTTAACTTCAGGTCTGTTTGTTTGTTTGTTTGTTTGGGTGTTTTTGTGTATATCAGCCAAACCTTTAGCTGTGTGCTTGGGCTGAAATTGTGTTTTTTCTACAGTGTGGTTATCCAGTTGTTCAGTGAAAGTTGGCAGTGTGGGTGAAAGCGTATTGAAGTGGTGCTGGTGGAATATGGGGGTCTGTGTCCCTCTGTAAAATGGAGTAGTTGTTGGCTGTAGATTATCTGCTGAAGAAAAGCAACTTGGAAGAGCCTGTTCTGAAGCAGCGATGCAGCCACAGCTTGTGGGTGCAGCACATTACCTTGCAAAATATGCACTCATTCCAGTATTTGAAGAGCAGGGGGATTCTGAAGGCTCTGGGGAGACCTTAAAGTAGCTTCCAGTGCCTAAAGAGGCCAACAAAAAAGCTGGAGAGGAGCTTTTGACCAAGGGCCTGTAGTGACAGGACAAGAGGGAATGGCTTTAAACTGACAGAAGGGAGACTGAGATGAGATCTTAGGAAGAAGTTCCTCCCTGTGGGGGTAATGAGGCGCTGGCACAGGTTGCCCAGAGAAGCTGTGGCTGCTCCATCCCTGGCAGTGTTCAAGGCCAGGTTGGACAGGGCTTGGAGCAACCTGGTCTAGTGGAAGGTGTCTCTGCCCATGACAGGGGGTTGGAACTGGATGAGCTTTAAGGTCCCTTCCAACCCAAACCAGTCTGGGATTCTATGATTCTATTATTTTGACAATACAACTAGAACTGTTTTCAGCAGCAAATTCCCAGTCACTTTAAATGGCCCCTAAATTTACTCCTTTTGCCTTGCCCGACCTAGCTCTTTAAAACAAAATTCAAAGAAGCATTTGGCCAGGGAAAGACTGTTCATGTGCTCTTAGCTTCAGTCCTTGGAGCACCCCACTGGCTGTTCACAAGCCAGCTATCCCATCTGAAGAGGACCTGTGCATGGTGAGGGTGTGCATTTTCCTGCTTTCTCTCAGGAGCCCACTTTTCCTAAAGTACCTGCCGTCAAGGAAAAGCCAGTCACCATATGAGCAGCCCTGGAGATTCCCGAGGCAGTGGAGCTGACATCCACAGGACATGGGAAGACACTGTTTTACAGAACAGATCCTATCACCCCGAGGCATGGCCTGATGCATGCCTGCATGGGTGGGCATGTTCCCAGGCTGCAGAGATGTACGGAACCTCTTGCCCTTCGCTGGAGGACCCTTGTTCACACATTGTGAGGCTGGAGGGAGCTCTGCAAAGGATATGACTCTCTCCTGACAGGGATACTGCGGGCAGGCAGTATTGCAGCAAAGCATTCAGCGATAAATGTGGACAGTCAGTATAGCATGGACAGCCATGTATGGGCAAGGGATTAACTTGGGTCCTAGTCCACTACCTGCTTGAGTGATTTGACATCTCCTGTGGTCTTCATATCAGGTTGTATATGAGCAGACATATATTTCTTCTCTGTTCCTGGGAACAATTTGAGTAGAGTGGTTCAGTGCTCTGTAGTATTCAATGTGAAGAAAGGTGATGTATATAGTATCTGAAATTTGAAGGGATGCCTGAATTAAAGAGATTTCATGATTGCATCCTTTGAGTGAACTGAAAAAATCATCCAAGAGTGATATTACTGTTTTCTCAGGTCTGTTTTATAATCTCTTGAAGACACGTCTTTTGGAAGCCTTCAAAGGGTTAAAGACAATACCTCATAGAAACCCAAGTGGCTGAAGAAATACCAGATATTAACATCTATGTCAGTTGCCAAATCCTGGACATTTCTTTCTTCTTTTTTAGAAATGACAGCCTGCGGTGACCATTTAACAATAAATGGCAGCGACTTGGCTGTTACAGGGCAGCCCATGTGCACAGGCACTCCAGGGCTATGCCAGCATCTCCTTTGTTCAATAAAAGTAACAGCAGGAATTTGATTAAAGACTGATAGAAAAGTGGGGGGAAAGGGTATTAGGGGTGTAAAAGAGAAACATAGGAAAGATTAAAGAAAGAAAGAGCCACCTGGAAACTTTATTCCTCCTTTATTTCTATCTTAAGCTCATAAATACCAAATCTAAACCATTGTGTGTGTGAGAGGGAGGAAAGTTTCCTGCATTCTTGCACAGAAAAGACTGCACATGCAGTGGCACAAACTGACTTTTAGCAGAAGTCACGCTCTTTTTCTCAAACTTAATGCTTGCTCCTTGTCTGCATCAGAAGGAAAACGAGCCAGAAAATAACTTAGCTTTGGATGGACAACGTTTAGGAGGGTCAGGCAAGTCAGAGCTGTAAAGGAGAGTGGTGAAAGATTTTGGTTGAACCTGCTGCGGAGCAGCAAGGCCATTTCCCAGGCTGTCTCGGAGCAGCCCTGCAGCATGACTCCTTTTCTTAACAATGACCCAAGAAACATTCACGTGCTCTGGTGAGATCATTATTCAGATTTAATAAAGGGGTTTCTGGGAGCCACTATTGCTTTGAATCAGATGTCCATTGCTGCAAGTCAATTAGGTGCTTCTCAAACAACTCCTCCTGCCAACCTTAGTGACTATTATGATCCTCAGGAAGACTGGAAATCCGTATTTGCAAAGACTCAGGAATGCAAGTGGCCAGCTGCACATGTCCAGCACTACTCCTCATCGCCATTAGCCTGCAGCATCTGCTGCTTTGTCTCCATCCTTGTTGCAACCCCCCAAACACAAAAAAAAAGACGAACAAACCAGTGACTCCAGCAACCAAATGCAAATGAGCCCCAAAGAGCCCTCTTATGTGGGATCAGCAAGCAACAGGCAAATCGCATTCAAATTTCCTCAGAATCTGAAGTAACACGTCTGTTGTTTGGGTTTAGGAGACCAGAACAGTAGGATTGAAGTGACAAAAGTGCGTGCAAGAGTGATGGTGGGTTGACTTTTCTTTACCCTGGCTGAGCCTAGGGAGCTGGGAAGCACTTTGCCTTTCAGGCAGGAATTTTCAGTGCACAGAGAGGAAGGCTGAGAGCATGAACTCCACAGCAGTGGGCACTTCTCAACAGGGGTTTGAATATCTGGGGGACTCTTCCAGGTAATCGTGTCCTGTGCTAGACTAGGTGAAGTAGCAAGGCAGAATGCTGTACCTGGAGCCCGTTGCTGCTGCTTCTGGTGTCTCTTTTCTATACACCTGGCTATCTTGGCTGCTTAAATCATGCTTTTTCCCACCTGGTACTTCTCTTACTCCATCTTTATGTTGTTTTCCCTCTGCACACTTTCTATCACACTTTTTAGCTGTTAATAGTACTTGTTAGACAGTGAATCCTTTCTGGCAGTGACCTTGGCTCTGAACTGTCCTTCCCTCAAGTGGTTTGGATGTGACAATGTCCTCTGCAGCAAAGAGGATAGCTCTGCCTCAGGCCAGCCTTCCTCACCTCAAGCCATGATCCTGAAGGCTGCTACCTGCTCCATCGAGGAAGAAGGACAACGCTCAGCTCTGGTCTGGATCAGTCCTTAGAGGGCTGTTGCAGGATGAGGTCTGTGGGGTGTTGAGGGGAACAGCCAGCCTGTGCCGAAGCGAGGGGCCGGAGGTATGTGAGGAATGTGAATGGTATGCTTGAGTGGACAGCTTCAGAGCCAGGCGCAGGGATGGCTCTCCTGCCATCTGTTGTGAACCCCGCAGGCCCATAGCAACAGCGCCTCAGGAATGGGGCTGCTGCTTTTTTTTTTCTCCATAGAGAAATTCTTCCTTGTCCTCTTCCCTGCTTCTGCATACGCATACTCATGAATAAGCAGGAAAGGGGCTTGGGTTCCTGCTACAGAGCGATGCATGCTAAAGGATAAAAGGGTCTTTTAGAGCTCAGCTTGTATTTGGTTTGGGGAGACATTTTCCTTTTGGAGCTGTGACATTCTAGGAACAGAAGCTGAGGTGTGTAATGTATTGTGAATTGCTAAAATATCATTCTATTCGAATTAGTAGTGGATATGTATCTGCCATGAGGTACACTCAGTAAAGTCTACAGTGGATGTGCAGCCCCCCCATTGTCCTTCATGGTAAAACAGAGACCATTTCTGCCTTGTTATTACAGAAGCCAAGGTTAAAACTGCTGTAGATAACCCAAATGCATTGATTTGTTGTGCCTGTCACTTTCCTCAGTCCCCAAAGCACTCCTAGCTAAGGGGCTTTGCTGCATAGGGAAGTGGAGGGACCAGATTCTCAGCAGCTACAGACAGCCCAGCATCACTGGTGCGATGCAAACTTTAGTGCCAGGGAAGATTTTGGCACAGAAGAACTCTGTCTCCTAAAGACAGCAGCGTATAGCCAGTGTGCTGCCGGGAAGGGTTAATGCTGAAAGAGCCTTTATTTAGGCAGCAGGGGTAGGACCTAGCTGGCTGTGTCTTTCTGTCTGTGTGAATGGTTTTACTCCTTCCCTTCCCCTGGAAATTCACTCCTGAAATGCAGATTTCTGTTCTCCCCACACCTTACCCTTCTTTCTTGCTGTCAAGTGACTGTGGCCTCATTCCTGCAAATTGCTCAGCCTCTAGCTGTGACTCAGCAAAGTGGATTTTTTTAAGCAAGTGTTTTAATTCCTTTAATACAAGGAATTAGATGTTGTAATTTCATGTGAGAGTTTCAGGAGAATCAGAAGTTAAGTCTTTTTTTCCAAACAGTACATTGATTTATTCAGTGTTTCTATGCCTAACAGCCTGAGATAAATACAGAAATCTTCAGAGAAGCCCCCATAGAGAAGAAGGAGTTGGGGAGCTGCTGAACTGAAACAAATCCCTCAGATGTTTCATGTCCTCTGCAACGAGATGTCTTGCAAGGGGAGAGAGGGAATGAAAAATAGCAGAGACATCCCCCTTGCCAGCACTAAAGGCTGTTTGAAGCTATACGCACAGCTCTAGTGGCTTGATCACAGGAAGGAGGGTACAATTTCATTGAAAGCTGATAGGTACATGGGGGGATGAAACTTTCCCTATTTCAGATATTTATTATCCCTTGACAGCTGTCAGTTTGCAGTAGGTGCTTTGCCTTTCTGTCAGCTCTCTGAGAACTAGGTGTGTTTGCCTAAGCTTGTAGAACAGGGTAAAAATTCTGCTTTCAAGCGCAGGTATCATTTAACCCTGATAAGAAGGCAGGTAAAGCATTTCTTCTGCAGGGTGGCTGTGGAGAACAGGGGAGCAAAGTCTTTCTTGTCTTACCGAGATGGGAAAAAACAAGTCATTAAAATCTGATACCTACCTGCTTTTAATGAGAGAAACATTGTTCAAAGAAATAATCTCAGCCCTATCACCACCGTACCTTTTTCAGGAGCCATTAGCCTTTCACCTCCTCATATGTTTTTCTTTTACTTTTGATATCGTTCAGGGAAAATGGGAATGCTTTTGCAACAAGAGATTTGGGCTTTAATTTTAATCAGGAGCTTACTCGGTCATAACCATGCTCTTACATCCTTCCCTTCCAGTAAATGACCTGCAGGCGAACTAGGGGAGTAAGGTATAGAAAACAACACTTAAGATCAAGCACTTGGTGTCTTGAGTCATGCTTATTTCTTCAGTGAGTGGGTATTTTTATGGGCTCTGCAATACTACCTCCATCCTTAGTTTCTTCTTCCTCCCCAGGAACTCTTTTTCAGCAGCTGGGGACCATGGGCTGTTAGTTGCCAGCTTGAGCTACAGGCATGAAGTTGTCAGTACATCTGGCCTGGGTGGAAAAACCAAAGAACAAGAGCAAGCTATGAAGGATGTTACGAGCTGCACTGAGTGAACACAACATCTTACTTAATTTAACTGTACCTTAGCATCAAGTTCTACCTTTCTTTGGTTTCTTTGGTTTGCTGTATTCTCTACTTGAAAGCAGTCGTAATGTAGAATAAAGATCCCTCATCCAAGCATAGCTGCTCTCACACTGCCAAATGTAAGGAAAAGAAATGAGGTTGGGTTGGTTTATTTTTGGACATAGGGATCAGTAAAGGAAGATTGTTAGTGGCTGGGCACTATTAAGGTTCAATCTCATTTTCTCTTCGGTGTTTATTACAGGGTTTTGTACTTTGCACCATTCTGAAGAACATTTAAAAGTAAAACCAGAAATGCAGACCAGGTTCTTTACTGAAGCAGGGTGCTCTTGCCATTTACGTGATGTACAGTTCTTCTTTCAAAGCTGCAGCTTCTGACCCAGGAGATTTGTGGAGCTATCTG
This sequence comes from Amazona ochrocephala, assembly GCA_039720435.1. Classification (NCBI taxonomy): domain Eukaryota; kingdom Metazoa; phylum Chordata; class Aves; order Psittaciformes; family Psittacidae; genus Amazona; species Amazona ochrocephala. The sequence goes on from CM077879.1 coordinate 75,419,107, forward strand.
CTTTTCAAGTTTCTACCTCTCATGGTTCAAAGCCTATAAGACAAAATTCTGCATGTACTAATTGTGACAAGTCAATGGCTTTTAGCCTGCTCATGTGATTTTGGGAGCTTATTTATGCTTTTATGCAGTTGGAGCATGACGCCTCATCATAATGCAAGGGCAGAGGTTTCTCTTTCCTGTAAAGATCACTTGCTCCTGTGCCACATTACCTGGAAAGATCTCTTGGTACCATGTTAACCCTGAAAATCCAGCCCACAGGATCAAGAGAGCACCCCTCCATCTCAGTTTTGGGAGAGGCTGCTCCAGCAGAAATCCATCTTTTCACAATAGTACAGCAACATATATCATTGTATTATAATAACTTCTTTGGGATAGGATGTGTGTATGTGTGAGAGAGAACGAAAATGCATCATTTCCTTTGGCATTGTGTCATTGCACTCTTCCACCCTGAAAAGTACTGAAGGTTTGAGACTGGAGAGAAGAAATGTCTGCAGAAGAGTAACTGTCTACTGAAGGCCCTGCTGAAGTGGGAGTTCTAACTCACTGTCAGCTTGTCTTTGTTCACACCACAAGGAGCTGGCCACAAAAGTTGTTAAATCTTGAGAAAACTGAAAGTCTCTGATCTGCTTAGTTCTGGGAACAGCTGCTGAGTGGTTCAAGGGAGAGGCTGTGGAAGTTGCCTGTTCCTTGCATCTGACCTCTCTAGAAATGTTTCCCAATTCCTGGCTTCATAAGATCATGTAATACTAAGCTATCCTACTGATTCACCCAGTTTGAGTTTTGCTTCAGCCAGCGGCTGAAAGAGGAGGTTCAGGAAACAGCGCCTTTAACACTCCTAGCGGACAAACCCCTTGTGACAGGAAAAGTCACGGTGATTCCACATGAAGGCTGGCCAGAACTTCCAAGTCTTTCCTACCTTATCCAGCTGGAGATACTGGGGACAGTGACAATCACCAGGTCTGCATTAGTCTCTTTCTAGCAGCCTGGTTCCATCCAAGGGTTCACCCACCATCTGTAGTTAAACACAGATGCTGTGCCTCCAGCTTAGGATGAGAAGATGATCTATCTGTATCCTCTGTTTCTGCCCAGGAGTCCATTTCCCTCTATAAAATTCATCTGCTGTTGTTGCTGTACCTACACCACAGCAGGTCTCTAGAATCCTTAATGATCTTGAATATTTTCTGCCTCAGCCTCAACAAGTAGCATGAGATGGGCTTTGATGCTGATTTGTTTTCCCCTGCATATGTTTAATTCTGACTGTCACCAGTTTTAATTCCAACCCAGTTTTATTTCAAAGGTTATCCGTCAGCAGTACATGAGGAAAGTTTCTTTGCTAGGACTGAAAAAGAACGTGAATCATAAATGAGATAAAATACATAGGCATTTATTTCAGTGCTGCTTGTCCGTGTTTGATTTCTTTTTCTTCCTTTTATCTCTGGATATCAAAAAGCAGAAAAATGCTGAGAATGTCACATCCCGTTGAAGTTATACTGACAGAATATTCAGAGCAATCCATGGCAACAGCTGTATTGCCGATAGACCTTCAAGCAGAAAATTGTACATCATCTCAGACAATGATGGCATTACAGACTGACACAAAGTTCACGGTGGGAATCATCGCTCGAGTCCCCTCGTTTGTGTGCACAAGAACCATGCTTATAATATTGCTGTAACATAGCACTTTGCATCTAATTTAAGCAATACTGGGGCTTTTGTTTGTCTTACAAGGTCTAACCTAAAGACAAAGAACGTAGTCCAGCCTGAAGTTTATGAGACGTTACCAGACATTTATGTTCACACATACACACTCCGTCAGAGGAATTTATGGCCATTACGATGTTCTCTAATGAGTACAAAATGAGACCATTACGTATTCACTGAATTAGTTTGACAGATTTTCATTTAACTATAAAAAACCTTCTAGTCTTTAGAGAACAAAAGAAGGGCTTTGTTTCCAGTGCAGTTTTTGAATCTGCTTTGCTGGAGCAGGACGTTGGGGGTGACAACTGGAGGGAGATGATTTAGTGTGAATAATTCTCATCTTTTGATTTCATGTTGCCATTTCTTTGCTGCTTTTCCCGTTCCTCTGGAGCACCTTGGGGAGAGCTGCATGATGTCACACTTTCAGTGGCAGCCGGGGAAGTTCAAGTGAGAACTTGGCTTTTCCAAAGTGTGAAGGATGCTTTGAGATTTGAGGGGATTGAGGGAATTCCAAGAATATTAGATTGCTGATGTGAGCCGGAGTGAGCTTTAGTCTCCAAACCTATTAGCTCACTCTGTCTCACTGTTGGTCTAGTTCTTTGGCCTAACATTTTTAATAAATGTTGGGAACTGGAATTATAAACTTGCTTACAGATTTATGATGCCATTTTAACAGCTCCATGCATTAGACTGACTTCCAGAGTAGAACATGGGCCTTGAAACACAGCAGACAAGTAATGCTGGGGCTTGATCTTGATGCTGGGACTCCACTTGATGCGTGAGCCTATTCGTTTGCGCTCTTTAGTTGAAAATGTTTTCTCAAATGCCTGCTTTTGAAGATTGCCTGTGATTCCATGTCTCATAGGATGAAGTGTGAGAGAGCACCATACTCTTTAGCATCCTGCAGTGAGCAGTGTGTTGGTGAGGATCCTGAAGCTGATAAAATCTTTTCTCATCTTTGTAGCTGCCCCCTGAGAGCATCAAAACCCAGGTGAAGTTGCTGTGGGCTCAGACCCATCACTGTAACATATGGTAGCCTGGATTCTTCTTGAGCATTTCTGAAAGAACTAATACAAATACAGCTATGTCTGTAGCTGTACAGCTCACCTGCTGTAAGCTTAGTGGTGTAGAGTGGTCTTTGTCCATGGATGAAGTGTGGATATTCATGAATATTACGTGCAGTGTATTTATCTGTGCATACAGGCATTTTCTAGGCAGGATTAGACAACATGTTGGTGAATAAATGCAATTGTCTGAATGTGGGTTAGTGACCCACACTTGGAGTCACCCACATGCCATAGGAGAAGGAAACATTAGAGAGAATGAGCTGCAAAAGCAGCTGCTATCCATGTGAAGAAAGATTGGCATTTCAGCAGGAATTGCATTTTTAACCTGTTTTGGAAAGGCGTATTTTGTTCATCAGCACTCTGAGCCCTCAGCAGCCATGGCTCTCTACCTGTTTTCTTCTGCTCTGGACTTAGCAAAGAAAGTATCTCATCCTTATGTTGTGGACTTACAGATTTCCCCTTTGTTTCTCACTTATAAGCAGGCATGATACCATGAAAAGAGGCAGATAGCTACCCACCCCCTCCCCAGCTTTCTAACTTTTATGGTATTTCCTTAATAGGACAGTTTTGGCAGTCCAAATTTTTCAAAGTGGGGGAAGGCCCCTTCCATCATTTGACCCTGCAGATTCTGCAGGCTGAGTGGGCAGCTATGGCTGGCAAAACCTGCTCATGGAAACGTCTGTTCGCATTTCAGGGGCGCAGGAGTTGCACAGTAGCATCTTTAAGCCTCCTCCTTAGCATGATTGCATTCTTTATGATATTTTTCTATGAGCATCAATAGGACCCTGTGGGGAAGAAGCACTACGGGTTCTACCTTAGCAGTTGTCTCCTGCAAACAAGATGCATTTGGGCTAGAGGGAAAATAACATGGTGTATAAATGCAAATATGAGTGAGAGCAACTTGGGACAGAGAGCAAGCCACAAGGTAGGTAGTTCATAAAACTGCGTCTCCGGAAATCTCATATGAGGTTGATGTAGGCTGAGTAAATCTCTTTTTATTGTGCCACATTTCTGTTTGGGGGCAGATTTGTTTGTGGAATTATTTCATTAAAGAGGTGAGCCTAGCCTCAGGAAATGGCACAGTTCCTTGCCTGTTATTAGCAAATACATAAAGCGTGATCCTAGGTACCATTTCTTCTTTGTCTGGAGGGGAGCTGAAGGAATGTGTCTTTGCTCCACAAGCTGTCAGTCTACGTCAGATGCTGCAGTGGCTGTTGGTGGCTATACAGTGTCATTGGTTAGAGATCTTTTCCACCTTAAATGCTTTAACCACATGGAACAAGACAAACTTTGCTATACGATCAGCTCTCCAGAGCAGCAGCCACACTAATACTTGTCACAGGCCTCCCCTGTGCGCTCACCCAAGGTAGTGGCACCCTAATGCATGTTCTCCCTTTTGCACCTATCTCTATAGAAGGGCCCAGGTGGTGAATAGCAGGTTTTGTGATAGCTTGGATGTTACCACGGGACACCTTCAGATAACAGTACCTCCTTTCCCAAGTCCCTTACTGGCTTTGTTTCTTCCCAACACAGCAACTAGTTAATCTTAAACAACCTCGGGCTGGGCCTGGCCCTGAAAACTGTCTTCACTGAATTTGCATTACAAAGACCATCTAAAATACAAAACATTTTGAAGGTTAACAGTATTTTAGCAACATATGAATGACCCTTTCAAAAAAAAAGGTGTTCCTTTTAACCTAGTGCTTTGTCTCCAGTGTCATTAACAACGGGAGCTCCAGAGTACATAGAACTGGCTCCTTTCAGTTATGTACCTGGCCAATAGTACACCCTGGAGACTGATTCTTGTTTCAGTCCTGCATTTTTTAGGATTTTTCCCTAGTATCATCTTGCATCAGCAAGTTCTGTTTCTCAGAAACTTGGACATCAGAGAAAAAGAGGTGGGTTTTTTTTCATTTTAGTTGTAGGATTTCTCTTTGGAAAGGTTAGCAACAGCCATACCAGCCTGCTCTGTGCCTTTTCTTGTGCCTCTTCCACATCTCTTCTATCTGCAGTCTTTTGTCCTTCAGTTTATTCATCTTTTTGTACTGTATATGCTCTATTGGCATCACTTCAGCCGTGGTTTTTGTTCCTGACTTGGTTGGGAGATGCAGCTTTTTTCAGTGATACCTAAAGGAACACTTGCTTAATTTTGTTTCTGTTTTTTAGAGGCTACATGTTGGCCTGGTTGTCTCTGTGGTAAGCACTAAGTATAACAATTTCCAAGGACATTTCTGTACTTCTTAAAAGTCAACTTCAGGTGTCCTCCAAAGACCCATGTGTGCATCCAGCATATCCAAACCAAACCTCCTTGGATTATGGTAGATTTGGATTGCTTTATGCTTCGATTACACACCTCAGGTCTGCCATCTGGTACAACAGGTTAGTGCCCTCAAAATGTCTAAAGCATCTAGTTGATTCATAACAAGCCATTTGTCCCCCTTGCCTTGTCCTTCCTGGAGATTGCCAGGTTGGCTGCTAAAGTCAGGTAAGAACTGACCTTTTCCTTGACCACAGCACTTCTTATGTTCCATTAGGGATCCAAGTGTTTTCATTCCGTGTTTTTTAACTCTTATCTTCCTTTCCTGGCACAGGCCTTTTTAAAATGATGTAACAAAAAGGTGTTTGGGCTTAATGATGTATTAGTGCTATTGGAATTTGAATTTCAAATTATTCCTGTCAGAGAGGCCGTACTGCTGGAAGAGGATCAGAGGCTGCTCCTTCTAGTAAAGCAGACAAAGCAGGATATGATCAGCCAGCCCTTAACAAACTCATAACTAAACGTTTATTTTGAGCCACAGTGGAAGAGACCCAGACTCATAAATCAACCTATTAAGCCTTCAGACATAAGTTTTTGGAACCTCCTAGGCATTTCTTTTTTCTGATGCTGATAAGAAGTCTTTTAAGGGTGCAAGCTCTGTGATATCATTAAGGACAAGAGTGAGTGATGTTGCTCCAGGCCTTGAATGAAGGCAGTGATTGACCTTACCCCTCCATACCAGCAGATTCGGCTCTGAATATTTATTACACATAAGCACAAACTGAAGTGAGGTACCAGTTCATCAGGAAGCAGATGTAGTCATGTGCAGAATAAGTGCCATTCCCTGAACTGTTTGAAGGAGGTACATTGAAAAAAGCAAACCCCGCCAGAGCCAAATAAATTATTTCAGAGCAAACAAATGCCCTCAGTTAATATATCCCTTGCCCCCATTCTTTAACAACATGGAAGCAGATTCTGATACTTCCTAAAATTGTATATTTTTAAAGCAATCTTGATGGATACTCTGGACTAACCTTTTCCAGACCATAACTGTTTTCCAGGAACAGCTGGCAGAGCATATACAGCCAGAAGCATTGGCTGCCGTGCGTGTCCCAGGAGCTCAGCTTTGGCTGTGAACTAGGACACACCCTCTTAGATCTTCGTGTGCCACTGCTTCAGCTTCTTGTGGAGATATGGGGACCACGACTTTGTCCTATTTTGCTTCCTGGATTACTAGTTAGGTCCTTGGAAGTGTCCTTGCAGAGAGCAATCCCTTTGAAAAAGGTTTTCAAGGGCTGGGTCTCCGTCTAGCTCTGCTTATGTGGATAGGACCTCCATACTGCCTTTTAGTGATTTTAGATCTGAAGGTTAAGCATAGCCCAAGTGAGTGGGGAAAGCATCTGTTGTCTTTTGCAGTTCAGTTCTGCGCCATGGAGGACAGGAGGTCTTTTGGTGTGTCTGAAATTGAGCCCTTTCATAAGGCCTGTGTGCAGTCTTAGTACATGGGCATATCTTGTGCTCTGCAGAGCCAGCAAGCCTTCAGGCGAAGGTTTATGGGCAAAGAAAAATACAAATTGTCTGCACTTAGCATCATTTAAATTTGGGAGTCAGGCAGCTAGTATTATTTTTCACTGTTTACCCAGCTCTAATTCCCTTGGAAGCTTGAGGAAAGAATAATTAACCATCTTTTTGGTTATATACCAAAAAGATATATACCTCTTTCCTCATAGAGAACATTAAAATAAGGGCCTGTATTTACGTTGTATAAAGTCTGATTAGTAGGTGTACAATTTCAGACTCCTGTTGAGTTGCTATAATGATGGGTAACTGGTTCCTCTTGCACAATTTTGTGCAACTTGGTGTTTTGTTTTGTGCAGGTGCTGGCTAGAAGCAAAGAGGCAATGCACAGGCAGCTTAGCAATGCAAAGGTGTGCCACTGGGCCCATAGCAAATGGGGTGAGATCTTGTGATTTTGGTGAAGTGATGTCCATTTAACCTAGTGTCTTTCTACCCATAGAACAGGTTTTACATCAGCCTGAATTTTTTAGCAATATATTACTGCCTTCTCTCTATTTGGGCTGGAACTAAAGTCACATTCTGTGCTCTCAGTCTCCCTGCTTGCAGGGCTGGCTGGTAGGAGAGCAGAATTTGAATCAGATTGTCATTGCTAAGCAGAAAAGAGTTTTCACCTTTATTCGGAAGTGTCAGGGAGAGATAAGCTCAAGTATTAGAGGGCTGGGACTTCTGTGTATGTGCATTTCTCTGTCTGGGAGGTGTGTCTGATGGTCCTTCCTAAGGTGAGGGATGTTATGAGTCTTAATTACCATATGCAAAGCACTTTGCAAAATCCATTGCACCACTGAAGGTATGAAATGTCAATTAAAAGGGAAAAATAAGGTCCTTCTAATTTTCAGATGAATGTCTTTGTACTTCAACTTGGTCGCTGTAACTGCAGCCCAGGAAATTTTGCTGCTAAGTAGATGGTGAGAACTGTTTCTTAGCAAAAGAAAATACCGCCTTCCTCAGCCACAGTCACCCAAGAATGAGCCTTTGAAACTAAAAAGAGAAACAGATTCTTCATTTTTCTCCCTCCCACCCAGCCTGTGGGAGCCCCCACATGTTCAGCCCCATGTGTCCAGGAGCAGGAAGCCACCAGTTACAAGGAAGGGCAAGCAGGACATTGCTGGTGGTGATGAGAATCCTAGAATGATTTGGGTTGGAAGTGACCTTAAAGCTCAGCCAGTTCCAAACCCCTGCCACGGGCAGGGACAATTTCCACTAGAGCAAGTTGCTCCAAGCCCCATCCAACCTGGCCTTGAACACTGCAAGGGATGGGAATGTTTGAACTTTGTGCAGCTGTAAGGATGCCATGACTGCAGTGGCAGGCGGGTAGTCGTGATATCTCTCCAGGGCCTGGAAGGTGGGGGCTGTGGTCACAGACCAGTGTATGACCTCTGTCTCTTCCCCATGTCCTGACTGGTCTGGTGCCCTGAGCACTACAAACTTGGCTTGCACTTCCTCCATCTCTAAGAATATGAGTAACAGAGCACCCCAGGTGCCTGTAGCTCTCCATAAGTGTTATAAGCTACAGGATTTACCAAGTGAAGCTTGCACTGTTGGCAGTCTGCTCCTTGCCACCCCAGTAGACTTTCAGCCTGCTGGGATGGCGCGGATGGTGGCTGAAAGTCTTGCACCATAACCCAGGATCTCTGCTGAGAATCACTTTTACACTTATAATTCTGGCATTTCCAGACCCCTGAGGATTCTGCATCTATGAATCTATGATTCAATCGTTCTGCAGTGCTTCAGCTCTCTCTGGGATTCACCAGAAACTAAGAGCACACCACAAGGCATAGGAGGTAAAGCAGTTCCGCCACAGGGGAGAAGCTAGGGAAACGCAGCTTTGTACCTTCCCTTACGTCTACCTTTGTTTGTTTGAAGTTGAAGATAAATCGTAAGCCACAGGGCTGGAAGCCATTTTACAGCTCATGGTGTAGGAATGAGTGGGTGTGGGTGCATGCATTGCTTCAGAGTAAACCAGAAGTAAGCAGGTTTATTTTGCACGCTTGTTTAAGAGAACTGTGCTGGGAAAGGAGATGTGAAGAACAACACAGAGTTTGGTTTTGCTCTGCAAATTGTCCATGTGTCTTTCGGGGTATTTTGTTTGTTGCGTGGTTTACACAGATAAAGCAGAGCTAGTCACTAAAAGCAGGTTGCAGGTGAGACTTGTCCATCAATGGAAGTAGTGAAACAAGGGCCTCTTCTCCCACACGTACTGTTTAAGGAAGCAGCAGTAAGTGCTGGAGCGACACTGTGAGTTGCTGTGAGCAGGACAGAACAGCCTGAGCAGCTAATGGATGTGTAACACTGAGGTGGTACAGCTCTTGTAAACAGTTTTTCCTCTGCTACACTTGTTTCTCCCAGCCTCTCCTAAGGGCGTTTCTTTGTCTTTTCATCCCCTGTGATGCGACGCCAAACAAGGACGTTCCTACACAGCGCATCCAGCCTGCAACATGTGGGGGCCACCAGGAAACCACCGGCAGTTCTTCCCAAGGGGTTTTGCCTCACTGGGGAGGACGAATAACTAGAGGAAAAGAAAGCTAAACCAAAGGGATGGACTGGCAAATGTGGAAAAGTCACAATGGACAAAGAGGCTGTGAAAATACCAGTATGTCTGTCTCAGCAGTTGCCAGTGCTAAGGCCTCTTCTCCTCCTTCTGCAGGTTTACATGAGCTGCCCTTATGACTGCAGTGGGACTAATCAGACAGTGAGGATTACTCATGTGAGTAAAAGCTTGCAGGCCTGAAGTGCCAAGTGTTACTCACACTCACCCTTGTTTTTCCCAGCACTGACTACACTCTGGGAGATGTGCACAGGAGTATTTTCCAGGGCCCTGAGCTTTTTAGCAGCAGTTGCAAGGTTAATTTGAGCTCTCTTACGACCTTTTGACCCACAACATGCTATGGGGTGTAAGGTGCTTTGTTCTCCTTCCAGTTTTGTCTGAGCCTCTGAGGAATGGACAGCCTGGGGAGGTAATGTGCTGTCCAGGCAATGAAGAAAAGTCCAGCAACGTCAGCGTTGCTTGACGTTCATGACTGATCCTTAATTTCTGTTTTAGCAAATGGTCAGGTGAAGCAACTCCTTTGCCATGTCCTGTATCTTTGTTTTATAAATGGGTTAGTCAACTTCATGGCTGGTTCCTACCCAGTGGATACTTTCGATCAGGTCTAGCCCTGCAATGCTTTGTTGAAAAGAAGTGGCTGAAATGAAGGGAGTAAGACAAAACACTTTTCAAATAACCAAACATGCTTGTGAACTGCAGGCAGTGAGATGTGCTGGATACAGCACTGACCTCTGACTCAGGATACTGGCTTCTAATCATTGCTAGTTGTTATCTACATGGTTGTACCTGATAGGAGCTCTGCTTCTGGGTTAGGAACCGACAGTGCTTGATGCCATAAAAGCGGAGCAAAAGGCAGAGTCAGGCCCTCAGGCAGCAGAAATCTCCCCATACACCTTGTGTTATCAGGTACTCCCTGTGGTATCAGGTTCTCCTCAGTACCATTGCAGCTCTGCAGCCTTCAGGGCTGACCTAGCAGGCCACATTCATATGGGACAGAAATGTATTGCCTGTGAAGTTACAGCCTGGAGTTGGTTGGCTCAACTATATTTATCTTATTAGGTGCATTTGGTGTGAAGTGTTTGTGTTTGAGAAGCACCAAGTGGCTGCGCTGAGAGCTGCTTTGGAAGAGGCCACTACAGTCTGGAACTGCTCAAGAGACTTGTGAAACAGATGAGCTTAGCAAGTGCTTTCCATCCACCTGTAAGACTCTTCTTGTTTCTGTTTCATGATAAGAAGCAAATGTGATGTTTGTCTGGTTTTGTGATGATTGTACTTTCCATGTCATTTCCAAAGAACTAATTCACAAACATACGAAGAGATGCTCTCAGCTTTGCTACTCATCTCCAGGGTGGCACTGGGTTTGTGCTTTACCTTTTCTTAAACAAAAGACTTATGCATTTTTTGATAGTTAAGGTGTACATAAAGAAGATCTTAGTTTCATTTCAAAGCCATTAAAATATTTTCTGTCATGGAACTTAATGAGCAGACATCTTTCATCTGATTTACCCCTCTGTGTGGGGGGAATTAGGAGAGTTTGTAACAAATGGCTTCTTTAAAGAATGAATAAGGGTGCATAGTTACAATAAGCTGCCTAAGAACTCCGAATGATCTTATCTTTTTAATGAAAACGACTCTAGTGTGAGTATTATGCCAGCTCTGAGTTCATGCTGTCACATTTCAGATTCCTTACTCACATTTGCTGTTAGAGCTAGTGTTCAAAGATGGATTCACCAAGGATAAAATTTACTTTGTGAGAAGATTTTTATTTTTCAGGTTCGCTGCCATTTCAGCTTCCCTCATGGGAAATGAGGAGTGCAGTATAATAGCTGCTGGGGTTGCTTGCTGGCTGAACAAAGCACTCTTCATTCATGCTGAAGGGAAATGCTTCATGGCTGTGCTTCTGTAAGACACGAATGAGTAAAGTTTGTAAGAGTAATCCAGGAGAAGCATTCACTGATTGCCTTCAGGAAAATTTCACTGTGATGGTGTGCAGCCGTGGAGCCCGTCCCTGTTCCTGAGCTCTGCCACTGGTTCTAGTGATTCCTCCTTCTCCTTAAGCAGATACTAAACATCTTGCTAGTCCCTTCTTCTGGAGCAATAGGGAGGGATGGGGTAAAGTCTGGAAAGAGGATCCTTGGGAATTGTCCACACATCTTTTGCCCATGCCTCGAAAAAAAACCCTAAAAGGCAATTACTTGACTGCTAGCCTGTGTGTGTCAAGGTTAAGCCAAGCAGGATTCCTGATGTCTCAGGGCCTAATCTCTAAGAGACATCCTATGGATTACTTGCCTTTATCACCAGACACATTGGTAGATCCAGGGGATGTTAGTGATGTCTGTTCCCTAAGAGCCAGGGCAGGATTTATTCCTTAGGTCGGGGGACCAGCTTGCTTCTTTGCCAGATTGGAAGCACAACCTTTCCAACCAGTTTGTCAGCTCAATTATTTAGCAACCTGCTTGGTTTATGCTATAAAACCCAGCTCCTGCATTGAATGTAGATTGCCAGAGGGCACAGGAGCAACGGAATGAGCTGCTTTAAATCTTCTGCATAAACTACAGCAGGCCTTAGAGATGTAAAAAGGAGGTTTCTCTCTAGCTGATAGATTTAGTCTCAGCCGCATTCCTGTGACCCCAGTGGAGGAAACAGACTGAGCAAATGGGGCAGAATACAGCCCATGAAATGTGGTTAGAATAGTGAGAGCTCAGAGCAAAGGGCAAAACATGTTCTGCATGGCTGGAGGATTAAAGTCAGACTGGCAAACAACAGGGGCTTTAACTGCCCGCAGATCTTTCACCTGACAGTGTTTTTAAACCTGTTTGGACTCCAACAGAAATGAAGGTGAATTAGAGGGAGATTTTCCTTGAAACCTGGGCTAAAGAGACTTGAAGATGTTAATACTCACCTTGGGCTCAGACTGCCTAATTTTAGTGAGCTGCTCGAGGCCTGGAGACCATGAGGTTTTCCTTACTCACTTTACTCACAAGTATGCAGTTAAAAGCAAGCCCAAAATGTATGATTTACACTTCAGTCTGGCTCTGATCTGTCCCAGAGTTTGGAGATTGCTCAGCTAATCATTTCATTGCCTTTGTCACTTACAGGGGATATTCACCAGGCTGCTCAAGCAAAAGGGCAGGCTGCCTGCAATTGGGAGTCTAGAGTGCAATGCAAAGTGCAGGCAAACCACTCCAGCAATGCGTTTCTCAGGCAGTGCTGCCATGAACGGGATCAGCAGATAGGAAGGCTTACCAAAATAAGCGGTTCCCAAGTGACTCAGTCCTGTGCACTGCCAAATATTCTGGTTTGATCCAGCAAAGCTTTTAAGATCATGATCAGCTTTGAGAATGTGGGTAGCTGCACTGCAGTGATGTGGATTACCTCTGTGCTGGTGCGGGGACAGCACTTGCAGCCTTGCAGGATCAAGCCTTGGATTGAGGGGCCATGTGCTGGAGGAAGGAGAGAGGTGGCAATCCTGTCACAGAGTAGCACCCTGGAATTAAGGCCAAAAGTACATTGGGCTTTTTAGTTTAATGCCAGCATGCCTCATGTCCTCAAACTCTGTGAGCCAGCATCAACAAAGGAGGCTAAAACCTCTAACACCAGTTTCTATTATTTGCTGACAGCAATGTCAGGCGCAAACCCAGATTCTTTCTGGGTGTCAGGTAAGTCAAAGACTGTAGAGTGCCCCAGAAGGGGATTCTTGGGGATTTATGTTCCATCAACAAGACGAGTGATAATTAAAGCCTGAATATTTCTGCTAAGCTGGGAAACAAAAAAGGACCGTCTTAATTCCTTGAATTCCTCATGCCAGGCTGTAAAATATATTCCATTCATGCCTGTGTCTTGCTGCTTGTTCTCTCTGTGGCTCTTTCTTCAGTATTCAGCCACCTGTTTGTAACCAGCGTCCTGCAGGTTCTCAGGGCAGCTTTCTTCTCTGCTCTCTCTGCCCTTGGCGCTGTTGCTTTGACACTGCAGCCTTGTTGTCTGCCAGAGACAGTACATTAGAGCTCCCTGCCTTGCCCAGCTCCCATAACTTCATTCCTGGAAAGTTTCTGAGTTTCCCGGGAGATAAAACATGAGCAACATTTGCTCTGACCTAGATCATTTCTGAAGGCATTCAGCCCTGTTTTGTTATGAAGGTTACTCAAGGTGGGTGGTGGGGCATGAGAATTCCCAGGAATGGCAATTCCTGAGAAGTGTCAGGAAGTCGCTGCCTGCACCTTTTACTCTGTGGGATTGTTTTGATCAGGTTTTGAGTGGATGCTGAAAAATACATCTGAAAAGCCGGATGATAAGAGACACCCACAGAACAAACCAGCATGTTCCAAGATTGCCTGTGGCTGCCTTCCCCCAGCCCTCACCAAAAAGGGGGGAAAAAGGAGGAAAGTTAAAAAATTCCAAGCCCCAGCTCTATATGTGTAGCAGCTGTCAAACTATCACAGATCCCTACTATTATAGCTTGGGTTAGAATAATATAATAGTGGAGTGTTTGCTAGGCTTGTAAAAACCTCCAGTTATCCACTGGAGACCAAGCTAATGAACCGAGCAGGACTGTGTTTAAAACTGTTAAAAAACCCTATAAAATGACCCCAAAATACCCACCCAGTAAATAACTCTGGAAAGTTGCGGGTTGACTGCATGGAATGTTTTTTGGCTTTTTTTTCTTTGCTCTGCATTATTTATCCCCCTTAAATTAATACTGTATTCATGACGGGTAGCTCGTCAGAGGTGGCTTTACAGAGACTTATAGGGCAAGTTCACTAACAGTTCTCAAACAGTTACTTTGGAATCTGATTCTGTTCTCACTGATTCTGGAGTAAATGGGAAATAATTGTGGGCACTGCATGACTGTTTGCCTAGGGAATAATACGACCTTGAATGTCTCATCTTTGTGTCACAGGTCACTCCAGCTACTCTCAGTCATTTTATCTGTTTTTTACTACATTTCTTGTGCAGAAGGATCTTCTGCTGGCATCGATGTATTGGCTTCAGTGGCGACATGATGCATGTCTGCTCCCAGCCCATGCTCATGGGAGCAGCATCGCTTCCAGTAGAAATCAAAAAGCTTCAGTTTTGAACTTTGGAAATGTTCAGTCTCAGGTCCCATCTTTAAAGAAGATCATAATAATTAAAAAGACCTCCTTAATGGCTTAAATAAAATACTGGAGCTGAACCAAAGCCCTAGTTCTGACAACCCTCGGACTTGGAGGAGGCTCTGAAACTTGCATTATCTATCTATAACCAACCATCTATCAGTGGTAACATGGGTGGGTCTGGCAGTCCCAAACCCCCCAGACAAACCAGACACAGCGGCTGGATCTCTGTGACAGAGATTTGGCCCCTCAACCCTTTTGGAAGTGGGGGAAAAACACATGGAAATTTAGAGACTAAAAGCCAAAATACTTCCATCCTAGGTGGCTTGCTCTTTCAGTCTCCTTAGTAGAAGCCTGGGTTTCATGATGAGATGTTATGTCACACATTTCATCACAGTTTATCTGCCCAGAGAGAAGTGGTAGACCATCATGAGAGATGTTTCCAGACCAAACCTGATAACTAAATAGCAGTCTTCACGGGACAGTGTGGTGTCATTTCCCAGTCCCACCTAGTTGGATGGCACTGGCTTTCTTCATGAGAATAATCACCATATTTGCCCAAAACAAAGCATTTACTTTTTGTTTGTAACTTCATTTCCTCTCAGAAACACATGAAAACTTCGTAACTGGATCGTTTAGAGCCAGATCCTATCATGCACATTGACTTTGCCTTCCATGAACCTTTCCAGCACATTGGCAGCTCCTTCCAGCATGGCTGAAGGTCATTCTGCAGCATCTCTGCCATCAGGAAACAGGCAGGTTCAAGCTAATATTATGCCAAATTAACAGACAGGGTTTTAATGCAACATCAGTTATGTATGAGTAATTGCAAAAGGAATCCTGGTCCTGCTTCAAGGAAAGCTCTTGGGCATGCACTTGAGGCTAATGAAAGTACGAGTGCTTTCTTGTGTTGTGTCTTGGAAGTGATGAATGCCAAGTTGCCTTCATTTTTCCCCAGACCTGCTTGAAACATTGAAAAAAAAAATACAATTGGCTGTAACAGGTAACTTCTCCTGCGTAAATTTTGTCATAGTGGCAGTAAGGCAGACTGAAGACAGCCATCAGAGAATTCTTAATAGGGGTTTTGCACTGTGATATCCAATGAACTGGTGAAGAACTTATACGATGTGACACTGTGAAGCTTCACATTTCATTATTAAACCTCTTCAAGAGGTGAAGGAGCTTGCAAAGCTCTCTCAGTATCACTGTTTTAAACAAAATACATCACCCAAGTAGATAGTTCTGCAGGAGAAGGATTTATGTGAGGTCTGGTGACTAAAGGCAACTCTGGTTCTGATCTTTGGAAGTAATGAGTTCTTTGCCACTGAGATGCCCTCCTTGAGAAACCGTTTTGCCTCCAAAGAATCAGGATTTTACTGTGCTACTTATGGAAGGAGGTAGAATGTTAGATGGGAATCTGTGCCCTCTCAGCAAACGCTTGATTTTCTTTTAGAAGCAAAAATGCCATTTTCCATTTGGTTACGGTTTGTGAGTCTGCAAACCCTGTTTGCTGAGCAGATCCCTGTACAAAGCAAGGTGGGTCACTGTCCTTTTCAGACAGACACCTCTGCCGCCTGCATTGAGGAGAGCATGTAAGCCTGTGTGTAAGTCTTATTATAGTGGTCTTCAGATCATGCTGCAGATGAAGCATGTGTGCAGAATGTAGGAATGTGCTCCATGGCCAGTGCCAGCTTCAAGCACCTTCCCCAGTTAGGGTTTGAAAGCAGAAGCTGATAGTTCTTTCCATGTTCAGGATGACAGGGAGATTCATAAGAAAAGATCCTGCTCCTATTCTGTGCTGCGTCAAAATTAGAAATGGGACTTCTCTACGCAAGGGTCCTGAGTGCTGGTCAAGATAGGTGACTGAATGGAGAGCTGTGTTAAGTAACAGAAAGACTTCTGCTGAGTGTAAAATACTGACAAAGGTGCTCACTGACATGTTTGCCTAAGTAGAATGCACTTCTGAAAAAGAGATGACACAGCATTTTTAAGAGATCATGGTCCCTTTCTCTTACCAGGAGAAGTGTCTGAATCAGAGCCTGACCTTGTGGTCTGCAGGCAGAATAATTTGGATTAAGAAGCTAAGTGCAGCTTTTATTTTGCAATAAAAGGATGTTTACACTGCCTTGAGATGTTCTGTCTCTTTCTCTGTGGTTGGAGGGCCTTTGCTTCCATCATTGTTAACTAGCTTTAGTTAATTCCTTGGAGTCATACAATGCCTTTCCTGGTCATGTCTTGTGTATCAAGATCTACACTTCATTTTCAGCATCACGGTTACCTTAGCCACTGCTTCTTAGATGCGCCATTCCTGGAGACATTCAAGGCCAGGCTGGATGTGGTGCTGAACAACCTGATCTTCAAAGATGTCCCTGTTTATTGCAGGGGGATGGGACTAAGTGACCTTTGAAGGTCCCTTCCAACCCAGACTATTCTATGAATTCTTACTTGACATCATAAGGGCTTCTTGACTATTTCAGAAATGATGCTCAATGAACTTTAAAGAACAGCATGTGCTCAGAGATGCCCAATATTAGCATCACCCTGCCCACCTACCTGAATTGAAGCCAGTGGCAGAGACAGATTCTGCTTTTCCTCCCACATTTTACGAAAGCTTGCAAATTCTGATCATAGAGCACGAGTTGGAGGACATTTCATTTCCCTTTCAGGAGTGCTGTTCACAGGTGTTTACGTTTGAGATATGAGATGTGAATCAGTGCCCTTCCATGTCTGCCCTGTCATGTCTTGTTGTTTGATTGCAACATTACACAAAGCCCCTGTGTGTGCATGGATAGATGACGTTAATGCAATCAAGACAAAGGCAAAATCTAATGCCTACAGTATTTGAGGAGAGCTCACCCAGCAAACCATCTTGTTGTGAAGTAGTAGCAAGGCCGTAGTTGGCATCCATGGTCATTGTTAATCCAGGGTGTAGCTGCTTTTAGCATTAACAGGTTCAGAGGTGTATACGATGAGGAGGGAGAACCCACACTTGGTAATTTGACAGAGCAATTGTCTGCCTGGCAGTCTAGTGAACAAATGTAATTAAAAACATTCCTGTCTCCAGCACAAGGTTTGTGAATCTGTCTTGGCTGTCTGTAATTAGTGATGCTGAGTGGGTATATTGGTTTTGGAATAAATTATTGGTACTTCCCTTTCTTATGGTCCTACTGTTTTCATAGAATCACAGACTGGTTTTGGTTTGAAGGGACTTTAAAGCTCATCCAGTTCCAGCTCCCTGCCATGGGCAGGAACACCTTCTACTAGACCAGGTTGCTCCAAGCCCTGTCCAGCCTGGCCTTGAACACTGCCAGGGATGAGGCAGCCGCAGCTTCTCTGGGCAACCTGTGCCAGTGCCTCACCACCCTCACAGGGAAGAGCTTCTTCCTCATGTCTAATCTAAATCTACCCTCTGTCAGGTTAAAGCCATTCTCCCTTGTTCTGTCCCTACAGACCTTTGTAAAAAGTCCCTCTCCAGCTTTCTTGTTGGCCCCTTTAGGCATTGGAAGCTGCTCTAAGGTCTCCCTCGAGCCTTCTCTTCTCCAGGCTGAACAAGCCCAGGTCTCTCAGCCTGTCTCCATAGCAGAGGTGTTCCAGCCCTCAGAGCATCTTCATGGCTTTGTGGTGGCATGTTCCTTGGGATGTCTGGAGGAGTTCAATATCAAAAGTGACCAGGGAAGGAGCAGAGCAGGAAGCAACATAAGCAGGTTTAAGATCAAAGGAGAGCACTGTCCTGCTGCTTGTGTACTCTTTAAAGAAAACACTCTGAATTTCAGCACCTCTTTAATGAAGCTTAAGGTCGACTAATCTCCTGTTACTGATATAATGAGAAGACATAGACCCCTTGCATGAGGAGGGGAAAAGAACCATAAATTTAGCAAATAGACGCTGTCCCAGGACAGCAAGAGGGCAGGGCAAAGCTCCCTGCCCAGAGAGCCCTGTTAACCATCCTAACCCTCACCTACAGGCCAAGCTTTCAATCAAAAGGGATCGTTATCTTTTTCCTTCTTTTCCGCAACTGTGTGAATGGCTGAGCAGGACTCTTTGAAGTAAGCCGTGTCTGCAAACTGCTCTGTGCTTTGAAACTCAGGCCATGAATTTAGGCACCTCTTTGTAAAGATCTTTATCTATAAATTAGCAGGGCTTCAGCTTCCCTATCTATATGACAGCTCAAATGATTCCTTCTTTCTTTAGGGTCTCAAACAGGGGGAGTGGAGCAGAAACGCCCTTATCTTGTGGGAAAACCTTGTTTAACTTCATGTGGATGGGTACCTGATGGACCTAACTGAGCCACTCTTTTTCAGAATATAATAAGGAATGTAATTCTTTTGAGAACTGTTTTATAATACGCTCTATGAGAAAATTAGTGATCTGATAAAATAGCATAAAATATGCATAGAAAGGTTATCATGTGTGATTCAGCAAGGTGACCTTTTCTCATAACAATTCCCATATCGGCCTTTCTCTGGGTTTCTTCTTCTCTCTGGTTTCTCTGTCATTTCTGTTGGGGCTCCTTTATTCATTTCATCAAATTCTCCCTGACTTTTTCATCTCTCTCTTCCTCTCTGGGGCAGGTGAGAAGCAGCAGCAGGGGAGGAGGAGAGGGACCTGTGTGACAGCAGCTTTTTCCCAGTCATCAACCCTACAGTATCACTCCATCAGGGAAGCAAAGGACTTTCCCAGGACTGGTTCTCATGACTAGAGGAGGAAAGGCAGCATCTGAAGAGGCAGTATCTGAGCCAGGAAAGACCAGGCTATTACCCAACCACAGCCTTTAGTTCCCAATGTAAGGGCTGGGTGGAGAGCACCTGTAGGTGTGGTTGTGAAACTGGCAGTAAAATGTTTCCAATCTCTCTTCCTGAGTAATAGAGATCACACACAGGGTAACTGATCAAAACCAGAGAAGATGTGAGAACTGCTGGTATTGCCTCTGTTTCTTTGTATTACCATTTCCAAAGGAGCTGTGGCACCATGGAGAAACTGAAATAGGAGCTTTCATAGTCATTTGACAGAGCGTTTAAGGCTTTGAAGGAAGTGTCAGTATGAGGCTGGAATATATCATCACTCCTTTGTGCAAGTCTGTGAGGCAGCACTGATCTGTTTGAGGTCTGACAGCTCAGGATCACTGAAACACAGGGCCTGCCATTAGCTTCGTAGCAGATGACTGTACTTTTCTAAGATGCAACAAGCAAGCCATCTTTTCCATCATGCATCCCTTCTGCTTTTCCTTCACTGTTTCAGTCACATTGCTCTCCTTTACTCTCGTCTCATCAGCTCAGTGCCTGCAGCCCTGAGTTACTGCAATGTGAACATCTAACAAGCTGTGGCTGTCTGACCGCTGGCAAGTGGAGCTCTGTCATTATTACTACCTGCCTGTTAAAAGGGTGAGCAAGGCTGTCTTCTTCTCTTTCCCTGCCCCTGACCTGCCATTACATCCTTCAGCACTGATGGTGAAGGTACTTCACGCTTCTCGCAGGGAACGGCCTTCTGGCAGAGCGCAGGATGCAGACAAATCTGCATGCTCTTAAGAAGATCCTGGCCTTCTGGACTGCATCGCAACGGTGCGTACCCCAGCTCCACAGCTTTGCTGCTCCTGTGCAATTTTTACAGTCAGTTTGGCATTTTACACCCCACTTGGGCACACCAGGTCTTTTGTGAATCATTCCCTGGCAGACCTTTTGCTGTGGCTTCCTCATCTGTCATGAAAACTTTGCTCCCTTTAGCGACAGTTGAAGGCAATTCACTGCATCTTGTTTTGTCTGTCTTGTTTTGTGAGGGATTGGATATTCTCAGACCTGGTGAGCTGGGATGCTGCATTTTGCTGTTACCTCTCATTTCTGTTTCCTCTTCTTCTAAGCATGAACCTGTATAGGTCAGCACAGTTGAATCTGTTGTTCTGGTACAACCAGCTGTGCACAACAGTTCCAGCCTACTACAAGCCCTCTAGCAGCAGCCTGTGAATGGTGCTGTCAATAGGATGCTTTGTTTTCTTCCTTTGCCTCATGCTCAGTCCCTGCAAAGACTCTGTACAGTCTCCATATTGTGACAAGGCATGTTTCTGTCATTGAATGTCTTGTTATAGATGATAAGTTGATCAGAATAGCATCATATCACAGTTGGGCATATTACAGGTGGGCGTTGTGTCATTCGGACAAGTCGTGTGCTCACTCGGGTTGCATGTTTGATCAGCAATAATATGAAGTACATGATATTTCTTCCTTTTCTGTTGGTCTGTTTATTCAGGGGCTGCGTATGCTACTGAACCATAGAATCACAGGATGGTTTGGGTTGGAAGGGACCTTAAAGCTCATCTAGGTCCCCCTCCCCACCATGGTCAGGGACACTTTCCACTAGACAAGGTTGCTCAAAGCCCCGTCTAACCTGGCCTAGTAGTTGAAGTACTAGAAACTTCAGAGAGATCTATTTTCCAAACTCCACACTGAATTTTCAATCTTTCAGGTGCAATTCTAAAAACCAATCAGCTTTGCCTTTGCAGAGACACAGAAATGACCATGGTGGAGCAATGTATTTTCATCCAACAGGAGTTAGGACCTAATGATACCAGGTATGGAGCAGCCTTGCTTCATAAGAACAACACAGCTTATAATTTAATCTTGACTTCATAGAATTACAGGGCACCTTCCTTTTCTGCCAGGGCACTCTGTCTGCTAGTGTCATCATGATTGGTACACATTACTCTGACGTATTTCAGAGGGTGGCCTCTCCTTGAGAGTGGATTAAGGGCATGGGCTTGTTTTCAGTGGTGCCGAACAAGTATTAAATGGTCACTCTTTCAGAGCTCTGTTATCACAGTCTTGAATTACTCTGTGATTCCTGAAGACATCGCTGTTCAAGTGATTACTTTTCTTGGGGCCCAAGTGATTGGGAATTAAAATAAAACTGCTTGGATTTTTTAATGTATTTAATATCTATGACAATGCCAAGGAATCACTGTGAGCTGTAGCTTATGCATACTTGAGCCTAGGTATTTTTATTTAGATGTCTAAGGTTTTAGGTGTTTTACTAAGAAGTCGTTCCCTACCAGTTAGAGACTCAGGTGTTTCTCTTTCTTATTTACTTGAAGTGTTACGTGTGACTTCCTCTACTTGACCTCTTCCAATGTAAATAAACCACAATTTCTTTCAGTGATGGAAGCTAACAAGAGTTTAATTGCATGACAGCACAGGGTGACTGCCATCATGCTACCATGGCACCAAAGTTGCAATGCTGATGCAGTTCCTTAGAGACTGATGCTAAAGGAAACAGTCTCTTTCCACTGTACTGAGCTTTGGCCTTGTTTTGCAGGGAGTCGGCCACATTCTTATTGTTTTCCTTTCCCATTCTTGAGCTCACACCTCCCACCTGCAGATGAGCAGCCCAGGAACAGTAATTGTTCAGTGGCAAGCATGTAATGCTGAACACCTCTGTGGTGCCCAGAGCATGAGGCCAGCTCTTCCATGTGATGCCTGGGAAGAAGAGGAGGAATTGTTCCCAGCCATGCCTTGTTGTACTGCCTGGGACAGTATTGGTGGGAAGAAAGCCTTCAAGCCAGGCTTCACCAAGTAATGCTGACCTAACTGGGAGCAGAAAGAAACCTTTGACATTTGGCACTTGCCAAATTCTCCATCCCTCAGTTTGGAGAAATAGCTGAGCAAATTCTGTTCTCCCTAATTTCATCAATACCACTCAACCACACGATTTGTACCTGGCATTGTTTTCACAAGCACAGTGGAAGGTTTATTTAGACCTGATGACTGGCAGATGGTGACTTGATCCATATAGGGGAAACAGAACTTTATCCGACTGTAAAAGGAAATGGAGGCACTTCAAAATTTTAGTCTGGAGGTTTTGAAAGTTAAAAAAGTGAAGGTTAATTTAAGTGTGCCTGTACGCATGTGGTAAGTGTAGTTCTCATTTCAGGAAGTCATTGGTAAGATGTCTCGTAAAGGGCTAATAACAGGTCAGAGCAGATGGAGTCATCATTCTGTGACGAAGCTCCGTGTGTCAGAGTGGGTATGAACAGTAACTCCCAGCAGTGCATGACACAGACTTTACCACAGGCTTGTTCCTGTTTATTCCAAATTGACAACCCACAGGATTCCAGTTCTTGAGAGAGACTTATATGAGCTCAGGCTGTGGTGAGACAGAGTGAGAAGACTGTCCTAAGGGATCACACAGGACAGCAAATCAGTTCATTCCATCAGCATCTTGAAAATGTCTCAGACCAAGTTCATTGCTGGAGAGCAGACTGAAGTAATGTGTTTCAGTGGTTACATGCCTCTGGTCAGTGGCAGGTCACATCTCCTATAACAACATACTTGACCTACAAACCTGGTAATGATAATTTGTAGATCTGAATCCACCTTTACTAGCTGAGTTTTTCACTTCTGTGGCTTGTAGGTGTGCTGTGCTCCCATTGCTAAATTGTTCACAGCCAAGGTTCCCTTTTTGGTTTTATTGCTTTGCATAGGGGTTACTTGTGAAACAGCATGTGAAAGAAATTGAATTATTCTTCTTACCAAGACTTTGAGGGATCCCAAGTGTATTTTGGCATTCAGACCTTTTAAATTTGGCAAGCCTCAGGCACTTGTCTTTCCCTATTTATTAAATAATATTATTCCTTTCAGGAAACAAATTAGAGTTGACTTGAGCTCTTGTGACAGAGGTAGGGTCTATGTGTACATGGGGCAACTGAGATCACGGCTCTTACCTTTTGCCAGAATTGGATCTGAATCAGAAACCTCACACTCCTGATACCTTTCCAAGCATTTTTCTTTGTTTTCTCTCACACCATTCAAAACTTTTCTCTCTGTTTCTGGGTGATGTCATGGTGACCCTGGTGGTCAGGGTGCTGGGATCCTGCCAAAAGCTACTTATGATGTGGTGACCTCATTGTCATGAGCTTACATCAGGGTTGTGCAAGCTGTATTTAATTACTAGCTGATAAGTCAGTGCTCCTAACTCGCTCTTATGTTAGTTTACAGACCTCTTAGGGAGCTCGATGGAGAGGGTGGAAGAGGTGGCAGTCGCAAAAACATACTTCTAAAGTAGAACAGCAATTAGGCAGAGCAGCCCAAAAGGGAATGTTACATGCGGAACGTGACGTGGTGTGTATAATAAACATGAAATTGAGCCCACAGAGGTTATGATGCAGCTGAGAAGGTGGCTGGCTATATTAGATAAACTAAAGTTTCAGAAGTTTTCACCAGCAGGACACAGGCTGTGGACTCTCAGAGGGTTTATAGGAGGCAGCTTTGCCTGGGAGCAGCTCCCTCTGTGGCTGTCTCAAACAGGCGGCTGCCTTAGCACTGTTGGAGGCTGGGTACTGTGTTTGATGGAGCTGTTTGCAGATCTGTATCTTTCCTTTTGCCGCATGAATCATGGGCAAATGCATAAGGATGGGACATATTTTCTGTGCTTGGGTGGTTTTGTCTTTCTCTACTGGTTTCCCTGAGCTTTGCCAGTCATGCAATGTAAATCATCCCTCACTGAAACAGGGAGAAACAACTGAAAGCCACCTCTCATTAAATTTTAGGCTACTGACTTGCACATAGCAATGCAAGCAAAAACTCCATTTGTTTCTTAAACCTTCACAAAGCCACTAAAGCAGGAGTGACCAGTGACCTAGAAATACAGCAGCTGCATCTCTGGCAATCACTAAAATAGCTTCTCAGTGACCTAATTTCTCCGAGCAGTGGGCATCATGCTGCACAAGCATGAATCCTTCCTAGTAAACTAATCAACTTCTTCCCACTGAGGATCTGGGGAGGCTGCAAATGAAGTGGTATGCTGGGAGGAACTGTGAAGTTTGTAACTTCTGATTCATCTGACTAAGTCCCAGTTTTCAGACTCAGGCCAAATTAACCAGGACACAATTAAAACTGCAGACATCCAAGCTGCTGGATGTTTTGGGAAATGCGACCCAGTATCTGTGGTTTATTCCCAAAGCTACTGTGCAGCTTGCTTTTCCAATCACACAAATATCCCAAGGGAGTGTGCACTGTAGGCTTTCAAGGTGCAAAATCCACATAAAAGCCTACCCTGATTTTCAGCCTTTGTGGCAGTTTCTCAGTGTTTCCTCCCACTTAGCCTGCAGTTTGCAGAAATGATGGAGTGTGGAGTAGAGCGGAAGTTGCTATGCAAGCCCTGTCATCTGTACACTGATGTCTCTGATTTCCATTCTACATCTCTGTTAGCCTTGGTAATAGCCTTCCTTTTTTACACATAGCTATTAGCCTGACCTTATCTCTGTAGTCAACAGTATGAGATGTTAGACACGCACTTAGGAAGCCCCTGAAGAAGCTGTTCATCCCAACTGCAGACCCGAGGTTAGACACTATTACATGTAAACCCTTGGCAACTCTCTCCCAGAAGCTCATTTTGTTTTAATCATCTTTTTTGCTTTCCCATTGTGATTTATGTAGAGCAACACTGACATCCATTGGCTTATTAAGCTAATCATAAGTGCTGTACACACAACAGGTATTTACTCAAGGTGAGGGGCTTTACAGGAGGCCTCCAGCTTCTCATTTAAACAGGAGATGCTTGCTCTCCAAAACACCAGCCTCATTCCTCCTGTAGCAACCTGTTTGAACCCTCGCTTCAGATACTGACTCTTGTGAAAAAACGCAACAATGAATGAAAGACTTAAAGCCTCAAACAGGGTGACTAAAACCAAGCCAAACCAAATTATTTTTTGAGTGGGGGATGTGGAGGATTCTGATTTCATTCCAAAGAACCTGAAAACAATTCAATTTATTTTTCACCTTGTCAGTGAATCAGTAGACATTTCCTGCAGATGTTCCATTGAACAGAACCAGTGTCTGTAGCAAATTTTTGACCAGCTGAAATCCCATTTCAAGGTCAAAGAACATGGCTTTTAGGAGGATTGAACTCACAAGCCTGTGGGCCCGTTTTTGTTGCCCCAAGGCACAGTGCAGCTATTGCTGTTTGTATCTGCAATGAGGCGCAGCTTCTTCCTTGTGACTGAGACAACCTGAACTTTAACCAGCAAGGTCAGCACAGGGTTTTTCCCTTCCAGCATCACCAGAGATAGAGGGGAAAAGAAGTTATGCTGATTCATGTTGTCTGATTTGGAGTCTAGTTCATAGCTGTTAATTAGAAGGGAAAGTGTAAGTGCTATGCATCCTTCTTTGAAGCAATAATAAGTGTGGGGGGGAGCTAGAAGTGCTCAGCATAAGGTCTTCTCTTCAACTCAGCAATCTTGAGTCAGGCATCACGTCCACAGCACCTGAGAGGAGAGATCTTTCCTTTGCTTAGATCGTCTCCAGCAGGAGAGCCCAAGTGATGCTCAGTGCATCAGAGAATTGCAGACTGCACTTTGTGGATGAGTGGACAGCGAGCAAGAGAGAAACTCAGGAGAATCTTTGCCTCCTGTCACAGAATCATAGAATCCCTCCAAACTGCCACATGCTGGAGAATGCTTTTGTATATCTGATGTGATCTTAGAACTCAAAGTATCTCTCCTTTGCTTTCTTGTCTCTTGCATTGCCACTTTGTGTAGTCTCACAGCTTGCAAGTCTTTCTGCTGGGTATTTTAGATATGCGTGTTAAACAGCGCAATCCAGAGAGTCTGTTCCCTTTCTGATACTCTGTCTTCTCCCTGCTGGACTTTGGTGACTTCTCTGCAGAGATATCTGGATGTTTTTTTTGCTTTCCCACCTCCCTCTGAAGTGCTTTTATGCCCCTCCATGGATGCATGTCTGTAGCAAATGCCAGTGCATTGTTGCTATGCTTTCAGGGACCGAAAGGAGAGCGCATAATCTGTTTTTCTCAGGTCTCTCCCTCTTCTCTGGCTGATTTCCCTCTCTGTCACACAGAGTTGCTTTGCAAGTCAGCCACATACAGCATTTGGGTTTGCAGGGCCTGATCTTCCCAAGCCGTTACTGAACACTAGAATTTCCCTGGGTGTTGACTTTCTGATGCCTGTTGAGTTCCTTTTCTCATTCCTGCAGTGTGTGGTTTCACAAGGAGTGGCTGGCTCTTGGCTCAAGTTTCTCTGACTATACTTCGTATACATTTTCCATGATCAGGGAAGAAGACCAAGCAGTGGACAAAATCCTGCTGTTTGCAGATAACAAGGGATAACATTGTTGTGCTAACAGACATTTGCATAAGAGGTAGGAAAACAACCCCATTCATACCCTTCTGTGACAGCGCTGGGTCTTACAACTGCTTTGAAATTTGAGGTGGGTTGTTGCTCAGTTACAGAAAGCAACCAGCATTGCCAGATGTTTTTGCAGGCTGCAGGTGCGCTGCACTTCCTTGTCCCAGATCAGCCTGCAGCAGGGGGAGGATGGGGACAGCATCCTGCGGGAAACTACAGCCTGCTTATGGCTGTCTGGGGTACAGGTTTCAGAGGGTGGAAAGGAGCACCTCTGCTATGAAGACAGGCTGAGAGAGCTGGGCTTGTTCAGCCTGGAGAAGAGAAGGCTCGAGGGAGACCTTAGAGCAGCTTCCAGTGCCTAAAGGGGCTACTAGAAACCTGGAGAGGGGCTTTGGACAAGGGCCTGGAAGGACAGGACAAGGGGGAATGGCTTTAAACTGACAGAGGGTAGATTTAGATTAGACATGAGGAAGAAGTTCTTCCCTGTGAGGGTGCTGAGGTGCTGGCACAGGGTGTTCAGAGAAGCTGTGGCTGCCCCATCCCTGACAGTGTTCAAGGCCAGGTTGGACAGGGCTTGGAGCAACCTGGTCTAGTAGAAGGTGTCCCTGCCCATGGCAGGGGGTTGGTACTGGGTGAGCTTTAAGGCCCCTTCCTATTCTACCCATTCTAGGATTCCTTAATTCTATGAAAATACTGTATTTGTGCTCCTGAGTAGGCTTAGCCCCATTCTTACCCATAAAATAAGGATGATTTAGCAACAAATAAAAATCAAAATGCTTTTTGGTAATGAATAAGCCAAAAGGTGGTCTTCTTTCTAGAGAAAATGTGGTCATTTCACTGAAAAACAGTACCATTGGATATACAGCACCGTACACAGCAAAGACTGCACCAGCCAGTTTTTATACCTGGGAGACCCGCATTTATTCAGTCTTTCTGGTGAAGACAAACAGGGTTATCCTTCTTGAGTGTGCTTGTGGCCTGCAATGAAAGGAAGGCTTTCATTCCCAGTGCTAAGAGGGCCCAGAGTTGATGCTCTCCTATCACATAGGGACCTTGTTCTGCCTGTTTGTCTCTAATTAATAACATCCTGTGCTGATTACCTGTAACACACAGCAGCTTCCCACTCAGGTACTGTATGTTCCTTGTGCTGTTACACCAGACTGGGGAAATGCAGTAGATTTAAGCCAGTAAGGAAGCTGCCTCTTAGAAAATGATCTCTTCCATGCAATTCTGCTAAGAGCTACTTTAGGACTTGTGTGGTGCCTAAGGTGGCGTGATATGGCCCCTTTCTCTGCCATGCCTGAGATACCCCCATGGTTATGGAGTCCCTGCCATGGGCTTTCGTGGCTCTGCTGTAGTGAAGGGCAACGGGATGATTTCTTTTGCTGAGCTCCCACTGTTTCCCTGCTCTCACACACAGGAGCTGTTTGCATGTTTTCAGCAAATAAATGCTTTATTGCTATCTTGGTGAAAGGAGGAAGGCAAAATGAAACAGAAAAGACAGAGAACATCTTGTGAACCTGCAGTTCTCAGATCTCTCCGATAAGGACAGTTCCGAGTGCGTGAGAAGTTTCCTGCTCCGAGATTTATTTACTTCGGAAAGAAAAGCCACCTTCATCTCATTATTTTATGTTCAATGCAGGTTTTAATTTGGTGAGAAAATATCTTCCCCATAAAGAACCTATTCTGCCTCATTAACTTCTATAAAAAGCACCACCCCCAAGCTTGAAACGTTAAAAGAAGCATAAATTAAGGCTAAGTTTGTTGTTTGCCAGTTTAATCAACAAACAACCTTAAAAGGGACCCACAAAGGGTTCTGTAAACTAAATTTATTAGTGAGCAGGAAGACAGGCCTTCAGCTGCAGCCTCCCCCTCTTCCCAGCCCCCCACATTTGGGCATGGGGGATTGCAGTGACTGGTTTTGTGTGCAGTGTTTTAGGCAGGTTGTTGTGGGCCCATGGATCTCTGTCAGACTTTTGTGATGCAGCTGAACTGAAGTCACTTGGGACAGAGTCTGTGAATTAGGTCTTCAAAGCCTCCTCCTTTTTCTTCTTCTCTGTACAAATGTCCTTTTTACCTCTTCTTTTCCCTAAATCTGCTTGTCAGTAGCTCGGAAGGAAAAAGGAGGTTTTCACAGCAAAAAGGAACTGCCATTCTGTCTGCCTTCCTTTCACCTCTCCAGGATGCTAGAGGAAAAATAGATCCACATCTGTTTTCTGCCCCTTTCCTCCGCTTAGTGTGTGTAAGAATCCTTCCTCTATTTCCTCTCCATGCTATCACCATGGTCATCATTTGTATCGTAGGGATATGTCCACTCACAGAGTGGTGCTCACAGTGACTGCAGTTCCAAGAGCCGGGGTAAAGCTTAAGGACATAATCTAGAAAGTTTCAGTGCAAAGGATGGGATATGTGGATAAAAACATTAAGAATTCCTTTTCCTGAGCTGGCACATGTGAATATATAGTTTCTTTCCAAATTGTCCTTGACATAGAGTGAACTTCCTTACAAATGTCTTACATTCAGATTCTTTTCAGTCTTGAACTGGTTTTTCACTGATTTTACTTGGGAGAAGCATCCATGAGAAAATTCAATAATCGATTATGCTCATTAGTTCAGGGTTCCTCACTTACTTCTTTTCACAGCTATCTTAAGTCTGAGATATGCAGTGTAAGAGAGATCCAAGAAAAATCACTTTTATTCACTGGAAAAATGATCCATTAGGGAGCAGTTTGTGATATTTCTCTGCACACCTCCTCACTTTCCAGGAGTCAGTTTGAATTGGAGATGACCCAAGATGAGGAGTTTCTCTAAACTTCCCCCAATTTTACAGGCTTGAATTCAAACCATCCTGGCTCTGAACAACTCGTGGCTCACATTTGCAAGATTGAAAGGCAACTGGGCACGTTTTGCAAAACCTGAACCTCCCCTGGTGGAGTTTTGCTCTGCTCTGATTGATGGCTCTGGCTCCAGCCCCTCCTCACTCTCCTTCTTCATGGTCTGTGGGTAGGTCAGCGCTGCAAACAACTCCTCAAAGGAAATCATCCTCCTTCAATGCATCCCGTGCCTTATTTCAGAAACTAATTTCCTCTGGCCATCCCATGGCTCCCCTTCCTCCACCAGCAAACGTGACACAGGTCTCATGTTTCACACCAGCTGCCTGAGAAAATGCACAAACGTCCAAATTCACTGTAGCCTGGCATCTGCATTAGCCAGCAAGCCAGTGGCATAAATCAGAGGCACAAGACAGGTTCTTTTTGGAGCATTTGACACTGTGCTTTCATCCTCCAAATAAGATCTTTTTGCCATTGCTGTGAACCAGCTGTAGCTTGGCTCTGTGTCCAGCAGCTTGTCTTATGAGAAACAAGAGACATGGAGCTGTTGGAGCAAGTCCAGAGGATGGCTATGAGGATGATCAGGAGGCTGGAGCACGTCCCGCATGAAGACAGGCTGAGAAAGTTGGGGTTCAGCCTGGAGAAGAGAAAGGTGCATGAAGAACTCATCTGAAGGGGGCCTACAAGAATGCTGGGGAGGGACTCTTCATGAAGGACTGTAGCAATAGGACAAGGGGTAGTGGGTTCAAACTAAAACAGGGGAAGTTTAGGTTAGATATAAGGAGGAAGGTCTTTACTGTGAGGGTAGCGAGGCACTGTAACAGGTTGCCCAAGGCATTCCCTGTTATGCCTCATTCCCTGGCCAGGTGGAACACAGAGCCTTGGGTGACATGGTTTAGTGTGAGATATCCCTACCCATGGCAGGGGGTTGGAACTCGGTGGTCTTCAGGTCCTTTCCAACCCAAACCGTTCTATGATTCTATGACAAGAGGACAGGAGGTGTGGGGTGACGGTGAGCACAGGGATCTGGGCTGTGTGCTTTTCCAGTGCCATCACCAGGGCACATGGGCATGCAGCACTCCCTGGTTTCTCAGGGGACATCCCAGCTTTATTTGAACAGGAAGAAGGAAGTTTTCTCACTTATCCAGTGGCCCAAGAGCATGCTGTTCATTGAGCAGGGCAGTACCTGGCACCCAGGGAGCCTGGGGACAGGGAGGTGGAGAACCGGAGCACCGGATGCTGTTGGCTTGGGCAGCATTGGACAACGCAGAGCCTGGGTGCATGAGGGTGAATACAGCCTCTGAAAAATGCATTTGCCATTCACGTTCTGTATAATACCTGAGCTTTCTCATTCTGCCAGTTAGCCTATAGATTTCCTTAATTTGCAGTTGGTCCACTGGGTCACATAATATTTATTTCCCTTGGAATTTTTTTGCTGTTTATTTAGGGGTTTCAGGGTTTGTTTTGTGTCAACTAGAAAAAAGCAGAAGAGAAAAATCTCCCGGTTGAATGTCTAAGTCCTTTGTTTCCCCACAGCACAGTTATTCCTGTCATTTCTTGTGGAATACATGGGGAAAGGAGGTATGTGGAGGGAGCTATCCATCGAATTGAAAAATGTGCTTGAGTGCTTTGCAGGTCTGGAGTGCTTATAGCCACTTACCACCTGTACACGTTGGTCCTGCTGATATGCAATGGCCTCAGCTTAAGGAAATTTGCTGGGTTTATTCTCATCTCCATTACCAAGTCCATCAGGGACGTGAACTGAAGGAGGTAATAGCCTGAAAGCCTCTGTGTCTCTTCGTAATGACTGGATTTGACAGGATGTGCAGCTCCTGTTGTGTGGTACACTGACCAGAATGACAGATTTTATTTCCAAGTGGCCACTGACAGTGAACAAATAGATGGTACCCAAAGTGGGCGGCTGTAACCTGATCCTCAAATCATCACAACCATGGATTGACTCTCCCCCTTACCTTCCAAAGCTCTTGTGATGGCTCCTGCAACCAATTCCCAACAATTACTTGCAAGAACAGTGCAAACATAGCCCTAGGGCGTCTTCGTCTACTCCCAAGGGCAAACACAGCCAATGCACGTCAAGGTGGTGTGTACACAAGTTCTTCTTAGGCTCTCCCCCTCTCCAGCTCAGCTGTTGGCTATGACGTGGGAACAGAAATGAAATTGCCTTGCTGCTTTCAGTCTCACTTCCAGCATTGCCAGGTTGGAAGGGGCAGTGAGATGGGCAAGGCCTTCCCCACACCCACTGAACACGTACTTGTATCCATCTCTGCCATATTTCTCTTGGCTTCTAATGCAACTTGCCACAGTTGGGAGAAACATGTGAGAAAGCCATGTAGGCATGGGAGAGTCCAGCTCCAGATTCTTCAGTTTTTCTTTTAAGTCAAAGGACATAGGTTTTCAAAATGAGAACCAGCAGGTCTAAGAAAAACCCAGTATACCCATGACTGTAGTTTGTTGAGGGAGGCTGTAGGAACTCTGCTGTTGTGTTTAAATAGGATTAAACTGCCATTGGAAACAAACAGCAAACAAGAAAACAAAATCCTGCCAAAAAATGTTCGAAACTGCCCAGAGTCCTCCCCCTCATCCTTACTCCTTGCAGGATGTGTCATTTGATACTGGTGTCACCAGAGTCACCTGCTGGAGAAATCATGCTTTCTTATATATATTCTTTCATTTCTTTATATGGAAGGACTTTTCTTCCCAGAATAAGCACTGAAGGGCTCGGCATTTGGCCTGGTCCATGCTGGGAAAAGGCCTCTGGAGGTACTTCAGTGGGAGCTGAGCTGTGCTGGAGCGGTGGCCCTCCTCTGCGTGTGTGACACAGCAGCCGCTTAACCACATAGAGGACAGTGTGACTGCTCCAACCAACCAGTGAAAAACCCCTTTTCTGCTGAAGCAGGATCCGGAGAGAATTGCGTCATGGCCAGAGAGCAATTTTCCAAGCTGATGCTTGGTGAAACAACCGGAGATCACCTGGCAAGATGTGAACATGGCTTTGGATGTGAGCAGAATGCATTCAACTGTGTAAGGGTGATGAGGACACTGCCACCACCACTCAGCAGGACACTGGTCCAATGATGGTACCTAGGGTCAGCTCATTACCCTGCAGCCTGATTGTATCCTGCAGGAGAATTAGATATTGCAGTCTAATCCAAAATAGATGTAGTGTCACTGATGCAGGAGAGGCACAAGATCAGCTCTGGACACTGCGCTCCTCCTAGATGTGGCTGTCCATCAGCAGCACCTCAGCTCCCCAGCATGGATGTTGGCCTGACCCACTGTTACTGTTCCCTTTAGAAGACAAGCCACGGTCACATTGCAGGGTGGCATGGCTGGAAGTTATGTTGCAGTTTTCCTTTTGTCAGCAGAATGTGCTTGTTACAATCCCCCACAGTTCATTCCCACTTGGGCTAGCCGCCTGCCATCTGTCTTAGGGTGCTACCTGTGCTATCACAAGTACATAATACCTAAATAAATACTCCAAGGTTATGGGAAGTCTCAGGTCTATGCTACGGGTGGTAATTTTCCTGTTATTGTTTTTATCACAGAAGGACAAATGTTCATGAGCTTTTATGATTACGTCCCGAAAAAGGACTTTGTTTCATTGCCTGGTAACTGCTGGGAAGCTGTTTACGGCTCGGTATCTTTGAGTTGCTGGCCAAGATGCAAAGTACACTTCAAGTGTTTAAAATCTAAATAAACCCATCTGGAATCATTTCATGAAGCATTGGAGACTGATGGTTAGGAGTTAGCAGGTAGGCTAAGAGCAGTCAGCATGAAAAGTAGAGCTGCTTGAGCATAATCTACCCTGGCGTAGATGGGCCATGCGGTAGGCTGGGAGTAGGATCCTTTCCCACTTGAATTAAGGGCATATCTCTTTTCCTCCATCAGTTAATTTTTCCCTCTATAAAGTAGGGATGCTTTTGGATGGGCATTCCTGGATAAAAAATTCCTTATGGTCCAGATGTGCATGTTGTGAAGAGCAGCTTTTCCCGCACCTCCTTCAGTCACCTCTTTGGGGTCAAAAGGTATTTTCTTTCCTCTGGTGAATATGCATCATGCTCCCCGATGGACTTGCCAGTCTCCCTTGTGCTCGGTTCTCTGGTGCTCCCAGCAGCCCCAGAAGTACAAGGCAGTACAAGTACAGATCCCTGCCTTAAACTTCAGCTCCTTACCAGTGCATAACACAAATCATTCCATAGCTTGAAAGGGTTTTTTCAGTTATTCACAGCAAATATGACAAATTACAAGGATTTATCTTGTCTCTGCCTGTCATCTCCCGTTATGAGATACAGCAGTGCAGCTTCACCTAGCTTTTCAATTAATTTAATATAGCTCATTTGATGATTAAATGTCCACTTCTTCCCTGTGAGGGTGCTGAGGCCCTGACACAGGTTGCCCAGAGAAGCTGTGGCTGTGGCATCCCTGGCACTGCTCAAGGCCAGGTCGGACTGGGCTTGGAGCAACCTGGTCTTGTGGAAGGTGTCCCTGCCTGTGGCAGGGGGTTGGAACTGTAAGGTCCACTTACAGGCCAACTCATCCCCCTATTCTGTGGCTCCTACCGGGACACGCGAGGCAAAGTCCAGCCGTGCTTTGGAGGGCGCCCGCTCCTCCTTTGGCTGGGAGACCCGCACCGCGAGCTCACGGGGGCTGCAAGGCGAAGCCCGCCCTAGGGCCGCTGTTGCCGGCGGGGCGGTGCTGGGGGCGGTGCCCGCGGCAGCACCTGCCGGAACCCGCCACCGCCGGGCTCCGGCGCCCTCCCTCGGCGCGACTCCGAGCGCGGGAGCTGCGGGGCACGGTGAGAGCCGGCGGAGTACCGGGAGCGGCGGGGGGTACCGGGGATGCGCGGCGGCCGCGGGGCGTGGGAAGCGGGCTGCGGGGGCAGCGGGTGCCGGCCGCGGGGCGTGGGAAGCGGGCTGCTGGGGGAACGGGTGCCGGCCGCGGCGTGAGGGACGGAGACTGGCGTGCGGGGGACCGGTCTCCCGGGGACGGACTAACAAAGGCGGCTGCCACGGAGCCCGTCTCGCACCGGCGGAGCGTCCAGGGGAAGAGCGCCTCGGGGCCGCCACCCCTTCCCGTTCCAGGTGCTATTGCCTTGTTCGTTGTTTTGGAGCTTCTGGGTGCGGGGAGGGAGCCGTCAGTGAGGTAGGGAGTGTAGGGTCAGCTTCCCTCTGTCCACATGTGAGTACTCAGACTGATCCTCCAGGTACGATTTAAAACCCATCTTTGCTCCGGTTGCGCGCACATCGTCTAACTGTCCTGTCTGCCTGTCCGGGGGCTGCTGTGTTTGAAGGGCTTGGTGGCAGCCCTTTAGCGGAAATTGCCAGGCAGCTGAAGAGCAGGTCCTGTGTTTGCACCCAGTATGGCAGTTGCATGTTTTCTAGTGAGCTGTGTACTTCTGCTGGCAGGCACTTTGCAATGAGATACTGGGGCTGAAGCTGAGAAATGTTATCGCCCGGTTGGAATGACACACAGGCTCCTTAAAAATGGCTCAGAACAGAATTATATTCAAATGTAGTGGTGTCAGCCAGAAACCTTCTTTGTGGATTTAGGAGGAATGTGACCCACAGACCTCATTTGCCCATTTGTCTTCACTCCAGTTTTCTTCCCAGTGTCTTCCGCCTGGAAGGTCCAGAGGCCCTTTTTCTCTTGTCCCCTGCTGTAATGCCTATTAAAGACTGATCTCTGCATGTTCTTCTGCCTACATCCAGCCTTAAATCTCTGATCCATTCAGTGTTCCTTTCCCATTAGGTGACAGCAGCGGCACCCATTGAAATGTGAATTTTTCACCCCAAACCAAGCTATGTTTTGCCCAGTGAGCAGTGGAGTGACCATCAGCATCCCAGTGTATTTTCTCAGCAGCGGAGTAGAGATTTTCTTTGACTCCAGCAGGAGCAATGTTAAGGAAAAATCAATTTCCTAAGCCTCCTTTTAATAAAAGAGGTGAAGTCCAGGCCGTCTTGGAAGAGAAAGGGGTGCTTCTGCAGGTCCATATTATAGGGATTTAGAGGATTGAGAGCTTGTCAGCCCGTACTGAATGGTGCTTGGCACCTGTGGTTCTTGAATCGAAGTTTCAGTTTACTTTGACTGAAATAAGAATTACTGTAGTTTCTGTAAGGAAGTTCAAGCTGTCATTTAATAATCACAGAGGCTTTTCTTCCAGAGGTCAGCAGGCCAAAAGTTTAGGTACAAAACATTGCTGAGAAGCCAATGACTACATGTACAGCCAGGTCCAGCCTCCTTGACATTGTCCTGCAAAGAGGTGTGAGTCCTGCCTCTGGGAGACAGGCAGGCTGGGTTTCTGCAGGAGCCAGGAGCCTTGGCCAATGAACCCATGTTCAGCAGATGGCAAACAAGAAGACCCTGGATTTTTTTATGAGAAGTGGTGGGATGTTGAGTCCTTCTCCCTCTGTTGCATTGGCCTAGGTCTCGGCAGCAGCAGGAGAGAAGCTGAGCTCTTTGCGGGAGGATGCTATTGGGGTCAGTGAGCAGATGGATTTGAGAAGGGTGCTTGTGGGGAAGACATCCTTCCTGCATTTGTTTAGTTAGGGTGGACCCTACTTTGATGTTAGGCCCTCTCACTGAATAATTGTTGTTCACCATGGTGTTTGCAGAGCACCTGGCACAGTGGGGCCTGATCTATTCCTGGGCTTCCTCACCTCTGTGGAGGTATAAGTAAATAAATAAACAGGATAAGACATCAAATAGGGTATTTTATATGGCTTTAGGCTGACAGAGGGTAGATTTACATTAGACATTAGAAAGGAGTTCTTCCCTGTGAGGGTGGTGAGGCCCTGGCACAGGTTGCCCAGAGAAACTGTGGCTGCCTTATCTCTGGCAGTGTTCAAGGCCAGGTTGGACAGGACTTGGAGCAACCTGATCTTGTGGAAGGTGTCCCTGCTTGTGGCAGGAGGGTTGGAACTGGATGAGCTTTAAGGTCCCTTCCAACCCAAACCGCTCTATGATTTTATAATGCCACTCTTCCCTAGCCCTGCATGATCCTCACCGTAATTTCTAGCTTGGCTAATGTTTGTTTAGGCAAAGAGTTCTCATGGCCAGCCCTGGGTATTTGGTAACCCTGGCTCACTGTCTGGCCTTTGGACATCCAGGTGAACACAGCAGTACCTCTGCTTCTAGAATGGTGTTACAGGTGTAGCAGAAGGGGTGAAGGCTGAACCCCTTTTCTGAGGGTTCCAATTCAACAACACTCAATTTTAAACCTGGGGTAGGCTGATTTGACCCTTGGCATGGGTTTCAGCGGAACTACTGTGATGAATTCTTGGTGCTTGCAGTGGCAAGCTGCCTTTAATGGATGTGGGAGTAGGGATCAGCTTATGGACAGCAGCATCAGGCTCACTATAGCCACACTACCCAGTGTGTCATGCGCTCAAGTCACTGGTGAGGAAAAACCTGTCATCATGTGGAAATGGAATGAAGCTGTTTTTGGCTAGCTGCAGACCTAGCCCCAAATCTGTGACAGGTCAGACAGTTGAAATTATGTACTAATTGCCCTTTACAAACACATATTCATTAATATCCCAACTGGAAGCTTATTTATGCTCTGGATTCCTGCAAGAGCAGAGTTGGAGTCTTGAGTCTCACCACACAAAGACTACCTTTATATCACCGGACACAGGGACAAGTTGCAGAGTGGGGATAAAGCCTGTTGCACTGAATGAACAATACTTAGAGCCTGGCTTAACTGCTGTAAATCAGGGCAGAGACAATGACAGTGTTTCCCTAATTCTTGTACCAGTTTTAGGCACTCCAAAAGCAGGATTTCACAGGCTTCCACTGCCCAACAGCTGCTGGGATGACACCATACCTGATCTTGACAGTGACAATCAAGCAGAGAGTGGGTCATCCTCCTGTCACTCAGCTGTCTCTCTTTCATGATGCACAGGGAGGTTCCCAAGGGTCATCTGTGCTATGGAGGAGACCAAGAAGGGTGCAGACTGTCCATTTGCACTCGTCTTCACAAGCATTTCCCTTTTCTTGGAAGTGCAGTGTTCAAAATAGATGATTCACTCCTTTGTGATGCCCAAGTGGAAAGAAGAGTCGCATAAGAAAAGGGCCTGCATGTGTTTGAAAGTGATGATTTAAGGGGGTTGTTACCAAGTTTAACTTGGGTGAAGAGCTTGGCTATTCGTGATGTGATGCATGCTTGCCTGTATTCAGATGAGAGTCACTTCCCTAATCCTTTACATTCCAGTTGTACCAGTGTTTGAATTAGTGGCACTGTCCTTTGGGTTTGAACAAAGAGGGAGAATTTCAATCCTGAGTTGTTCTTGATGGAAGAGGGTTGGGTATTTTTGATGTAGCAGTGACTGCTGTATTGGCTTAGCTTTGGTGGTAAGGAGAAGGATCAGAAGAGTAAATCTGTGCCTTTGAAAGAGGAATGTGATGAAAATGAAACCAGCCCACTTCATCCTGGTTAGATTTCATCATGTTGGGACTTCAGAATGCCCTCAGCATCCTGGCAAAAACTGCAAAGATTTGAGAATTGTACAAACGTTGAAAGGACGCAGTTCGTATGGATTATCAATGTATCTGTCTTGTGAAAAAAGATCTCATCTTTACTATTCTTTCAGCAACTTAAAACAGCCTTGAAGGAAAGTATTCAGGCAGACAATAAAAATAGCCAGGCCAAGTGCTCTCCAGCAGTGACCTGATCCTGTCTCATGTGTTGCAGAGAGCACAGATTCCTTTGCAGTTACAAAGAGGCTCCAGGCTGGAGACAGTCTCCATTTCAGACTAATTTAAGTAAAGTACGTGATGATAACTGATGGCCAGTGCACAGTACAGCTACAGTGGGGCTGGGCCCCCCATGCAAGATGGCTGCATCCTCCTCATGCCACGGCAGCTGGAGTTTCCCTGGATAGATGGGAGCAAATATGTGCTGCAATGTGTAGCTCTAAAAACTAAGCTACAGCCCTAGTGGAAAGATCAAGCCTGAAGTATATTTGTCTTAATATTGCATTTTCCCATCTAGGCAGGGAGAAGGAAACCATCTTGTTGCACAGCTCACAAGTACTTTTTAAGTGGATTTCCCAACAATTTGTTTTTTAAGGTTATGTATTAGTCCTGACCGTTCCGGGCAGATTGTTAGATCCCAGGTACAGAGGATAAGGAATAGGATAGGAAACATTAAAGAGAAACAAGAAAATGCAGAGCTAAAATGAGGTCTAGCACCATTGTATCAACAAACCCCAAATTTTGCCTGTATCTCAAGAGAGGGGCAAATATAAATGCAAATATCCTCACTGAGTTTCATCAGTCAGAACACCTAGCACCATCACTCTTTCACCCAACGTGAACTTTTTGTGATGAGATGCAGGGGAATGCTGGGTCTGTCTCCAGGCTTTGGCACAGACACCTTCAGCAGTGTCATCTGGCACAAGTTAAACTGGGCTGGTTCCCGTCCTTGGTTTGATTGCAGCTGCACACTCCAGGAGACAGCGTAAACCTCTACCCAAGGGCAAGAATGATCCATAAGGAAAAGGAGAAAGTGTGATATTTGGAGTGGGTGTTGCAGCCAAGGAGTTTGCCTTGTGAAACTATCATTTTATTTATTTGACATCTTCTGCCTGGGAGCTCTCTTACTCCATGCTAATTTCAAGTGCTTACTGTGCTACAGTCCAGACCCCAAGACAGTGCTGCTCTGCACTGCGGAAGAGAGCCCTTAAGCCAGCAAAGACCCTCCAGACCAGAGAGGTGTGTGTTGAGAGGCAGATTGAAAGGAGAAGATTTTATGGGGCCCTAAAGCTTTGTTTGAAGGATGCCAGATCTTTAGGCTGGAAACTGTTGGCTATCACTGTGTGAAGCAAAAAAGGAGCTTAGTTTCTAAGTGGCTAATGACTTTACTACCTTGTTTCTGTCAAGGGTTTCGCAGGGGTGATTCTGATTAATGTCATGTCCTTTCCCCAAGGCTATCCCCTTCCTTTTCCAGCTCGCCAGTCTCAGCCTGACACCATTGATTAGGCTCCTTGTCCCTGATTTGTGAAGAATAAATATTGACACTGATGGCTGTTTAATAGGATTTGGGTTTGCTGTTCGCACTTTGAAAGAGTTTGGCACTTCTAACTCAAATGACAATTTGTATTTGGGACTGGCTTCACAGACTCCTTAAGACATCTTAAGCGACCTGTGAAGAAAGTCCCATTAAAAGCTGATAGGCATTTAGGCTAAGTGGGGTTTTCTGGGTTTCTTAAGTTCTATGAAAGGTTCTTTATCTACAGAGTAGCACTTTCATGTTCTGGGAACCCAAGAGGAGTTGGGCATTTCCCTGGAAATCAAAGCCAAATGCTGATCTGTGGTGCAATAACTGTTCCTGGAGGTGCTTCGCCCCATTGGTACTCAAGGGCAGCATCACTGGCCTTGACCTGACCTCCTCCATGTGAGTATGTGAGCTTCCCCCAGGCTCCACAGGTGCTGACTCAGCCCTGCAGCGCATTCGAACATCCCAAGTCCCAACTTCGAATCTTGCTTTGAACCCAAGGAATAATTTGGGTATAGTCTCAGAATTGTTAGACAAAAGCACAGTAGAGAAGATGATGGGGAAGAGCTACCCTGTTGGCAGGGCGCATCAAAGAGCTCCCACACAGGGCTGTGTACAGGAAAGATGCTTGTAGTATCTTCTGAGCAGGAGAAAGGCACAGGCCTGAAATTTTTGCATTCCCCAGTCCTATGATTGAAAGAAAAATGTTCATGACTTCTTTACTCTTAGCAGTAGTTCATGATTTGGTGATGATGTTATCAATCCCATTTCTAAGGCTGCATGAGACTTCATCATGTAGGGAGAGGTGAGTTAAATCTTTACTTAGCTGTGCTGTGCAAAGACAGACGATGTCTGAGAGACAGCAGAGACCCAGCTGCTGGCCACTGGGAAGGGTTTTGTGCCTCCAGTGTAAGCTTCTCATCTGCCTCATTTCAGTGCTAACCATGAGGCTGGAGCCTACTTGTCTTTTCCATCCTCACACTGGAGCATAGCACCAGGTAAGAGGGACCTATCTCTCATCTGATGGGTCTTGACACAACTGTGGTCTTCACCCTGTTCCAAATTGTTGGATAGTTCTCATCTCTGCCAGACTGGCAGATGATAAAATTTATATGAGTGACCAACAGATATTGATTTATTAGCCTAGCACTCAGCATTTCTGTACCTTGCCTTGGGCACAAAGAGTCACAAAGTTCTCAGAGGGCAGAGCCTTTGCTTGGAACACTTGTAACTCAGATGGCTTCAGGTTCATGGCCTTCATTGCCCAAACTGATTTGTAGCTGCATTTATGGCTGGAGTTATAAAAATCTGTGATATTACTGCTGCAGGGGGACAGTAACCGCAACAAACTCATTGTAGTCCTTAAAAATACAAATGCAAGGAGGTGATCAGCCAGACTGCAAAGCTATAGTAACCTCACTTTCCTCCTTGCTTTTCTATGCTGCAGTCCCTGAGAGCTACAGGTCTCTGAACTCTGTACAAAATTATGCTGCAGGTGCTGCAGAGATTGTGTTTTCTAAAGCAGCTGACCAACTCCTTACGTCCTTGCTCGGCCTATACTCATTTCTCACTTGAGCAACTCTGGTGAAGTCCTGAGGAAGTAAATGGATGCTGTGTTGAGTAAGGGATTCAGGAATTTGTGCAGGAAGAGGTGGGTGAGTGGGATGGAGAAGCAGCTCCTAAGAAGCAGCTCATCTTCTGGGGATTAGGCATTGCTACACCCATGAAGGAGATACAGGTCTGAACACTCCACCCCTCATGTTACTGCAGTTCAAGTCTGCCATACCAGGAAATACTGTGAAATAATCAGGTGAGAGAGCAGAGAGACAGCTCAGCTGCAGACTTGATGGCGAATGTCCCCCACGCCTTTGGCAAATGTGAACATGAGGCTTTCTTCTGCCCTTTCTGAGTAGAAGCTCGGATTTTCACTCAGTACCCACCACTTAGGTGAGTATTTCAGCTAACAGCTGAGCTACTGTTCCAGCATGTCAGTAACATCCATATTTTCAAAGGAGAGCTACTAGGGTAACATTTCAGGGCTTAATTCCTTAAAGTACATGGGCAAGCCAGGAAGAGAGACCCAGCTGTGCTGGCGGAAATGATTAGTGCCCTTGCTTGCTCATCAGTGCCAGAGATCTCATCCATCTGCCACTGGAAGAGTGCATGTGAGCACTCCCTTAATTTTTAGCTTTAAACCATCTCAATTGTGAATCTAAACTGACTTAGTTTGGTTTATCTTTAACATATTAGGAAGTGCTCAGGCAAACCAGTGCACCAGCAGATCAAGTCTGGCCCCAGCTCCTGCTTGCTGCTGGGAAAGTTTCCTGGTGAGGGCTTGTCTTGCCTTTCAGTCTGCACCCGCTGGCCAGGTCCCAGGTGGGACATGCCTTGCCTGACAGTCAGATCCGTCCCTAGGATGGTGCTTTTCTATCTGGATAATGTCACTGTTGGGAAGGGTGAGTGTAGAAAGAATAATTCTGGGGAAAAAGTACCTTCTGCTTACTGGATATCTCTCCCTAAAAACATCACTGTTTTTCCAGCATGAAGGGCTTGTAGTCTTTTCCCATGGAATCATTCGAATTCTCTAATCCTAAGATGGAAACCAGTCCTTATTTTATATGAATATGACTTTTGCTTCCTTCTGATGGCTGCCTTTGTAAGAGCTGCAGTTGTTTTGGGTTTTATTTACACTTGTCTTTCGAGCTGGCTTGTGCTTTGTTTTGTACGTTAAAGTTAAATGTTGTAATTTATACAGAATGACTTTTGATCAGCACTGATATACCCTGGAACCTGTGAAGGTGATGTGATTGTTTTACCTGTGTGTGGTAGTCATGATCTTTAAAGGGACAGATGTGTTAATGATCCTTCTGCTTGCATGAGTGCTGCAGTACATTGTCTTCATTTTGGGTACCTCTGACTAACAGATCTGAGCGCTTCTGCACCTCAGGGAGAGTCTATCCCCGTCTTTTATAGCCAGGTCTGAAAGACTGTTCCTCGTGGCTTCCCAGTCCTGAGCAGTCCATGAAGAGGGGTGATGCTCTGATTCCCAAGCAAATCCCACAGCATCTGGTATGAGTTGGTATCTCTGAAAAAAATCAAAATGATTTTCAGTAATGGTCCAGAGCAAGTCTGTAGATAGTCCTGTTAGTCATGGGGTGGAACAGAATGAAAATTACATTTCTCTGTGGTTTTACTTTTGTTTTGAATTAAAATGATTCCATGGGAAAAGACTAGAAGCCCTCCATGCTGAGGAAATAGTGGGTTTTAGAGAGAGATAGCCAATAAGCAGAAAGTATTTTTCCTAGAATTATTCTGTTTTCTAAGGGGGGTAAACTCCCTGACTACGAGGTGCAGGAAAGCGTTTCACTTACAAGTAGAGTTGGGGTGTAGGGATTGCACTCCACTATCGTGCAGTGCTACAAACCAAGACAATTGGAACCTCTCGGTTCCCACCTCCTGAGAAGGTGAGGTCTCCCCTGAGCAGGCAGAGGGCTCAGGAATGACCTTTTGTTATTTATCAGTGTGTACAGCCAAGGAAGGATGAGCTCCAGTGCCTGAACAGGCTCTCTTGGCGGTACTGTGGCACAAACAGTAAGCTGTATAACTGTAAACTTCTATTACAAAAAGCCAGGAATTAAGTAGGGATAAAAGCTAATTTCTCAGCCCTACGGGTTCTTCTTTCCAGCTAGGGTTCAGGTCTTTTTGGCAGGAACCATACACTCTGACCACCGGCTTGGCAGCACAAGAAAAGGCTCTGGGCTTCAGGGCTGCGCGCCCAGCTGCTGGCCTGCGCACTGAATTCACACACCGAGCTACTCATGCAAAGCAGGGGAAGGCCCACAATTTAGGGTGTCTTTAAAAGGGTGGCAGTCTCTGGGGTTGAGGTCTAGGTGCAGTGGAATGCCTAAAGACCAAACTGAACGCTCTCTATTGTGGACCCAAGTGCAGCTGGCACAAACCAAAAATGTGCATGTGAGTGCCTTTCTAAGTGCCCAGTAATCCTTCAGGGCAGAATGAGGATTACGTCTCTCTCACAGACAAAGAGGGAGTTCATTTTCTCAAAGGTCCCTTGGCCAATACCAAATGAAGTGAGGAACCCAAATGAATGCGAGTAGTCCTTTCAGACCTCTGCTTGCAAACAGGTACAGAGCTGAAGCAGCTTGCATGTGTGAGTCTGTGCAAACACAGCGCAGCCAGATTGAGGGATTGAGGTCAGGTCAAATAAAACCCTATCCAATCGCAGAGAAAATGGAGAGCTAGAAAAACTACTATCAGATAGGATTAGGCAGTATTGTGTTGTTAAAATGCAGTCTCCTTTCTCCAGGCTTTTTCTGGGTGGACCTGAAGGTCAGTGCTCATTGTTTAAGTCAGAGTTGCATTAAGTGAAGAGCTCTTCTCAAAGCAAAGCTGTGTCTGAATTGTTTCCAAGTGACTTCTCAGCCTCTCTGTTTCTTTGCCCTGAAATACCGTGTGCTCAGCATGACCACATAGGAGCCGTGAGACTGAAAGAGATGGGTGCTTGAAGGTGAGATGTGTCCATCTAAAATTGGCCATCCC
The DNA here is from genome assembly GCA_039720435.1 of Amazona ochrocephala. Lineage (NCBI taxonomy): Eukaryota > Metazoa > Chordata > Aves > Psittaciformes > Psittacidae > Amazona > Amazona ochrocephala. The sequence continues at coordinate 75,462,872 of CM077879.1, forward strand.
AAGAGAGCTCTGTCATTTCTTAGCCTTTAATTTGTCTTCAAGCAATGAGGAAGCAGCAGGTTTGGGTTGTGTGTTTTTTATCTCTGGGCATTACTGACCCATCTGAATCCAATATGTGGATATTATTGTTTCTACTTGAGATGGGGATCTCACTGCGGAAGTCTGGGAAGAATACCTAATTCCATCCCAAGATTCATGTGCTCATTGAGCCTTATTGAGATTTCAGAACCTGTCTTGCTCTGCGTTAGGATGAAATAGTCCTTCCAGGGGTTTTCACAGGTGGCGTTTGTTGTGCTTTGAGTTGTTCCTGGAGCAGCCTTGAATTCCTTATCTACCTTATTAGGCTGTGGACTTGAATCTGGCTCTTGCCCAGGTCAGGGTCTTAAGTGGCAGGCCACACATTTTACCCAGGAATTGAGAGACTTCTCCCAGCAAAATCTTTAATCCAAACTCTGCAGGGAGAAGTTTCAGTTCAATTTAGAGGAATTCTTCTGATGAAAAAATCCGTTTGTTGACATATTTCCAGCTGGTCCTGGCTCTCTGTGTGGCTTGGGCGGCCCCATGAGCACAGACTGACAAACCTGTCAGCTAAGACCCACATGTGCTCTGTCTAGGAGAGGACCTGGCCCTCTGCTCTGACGCAAAGGGCACTTCCACTTCAGCTAAAGGAGCTTCTGAGAGCCTGACAGCTATGTGGATTATGAGCTATTTCTGGACCAGCCACAGGAGGTAACAAAATAAGCAATACGTAAGCAATCCATTCTTTTCACTTGAGGTGGAGCAGGAAGACCTGCAAAGCAGCGTGCCCACTGGTGAAAGCAAGGTGGGTGCCTGGGGTGAATGTAGTCAATCTCCTCTTCTGCAGCTCTTCCCAGGGGAGTCCTCTCTTTAACAGCATCAAGGAGGCAGGAAGAGAAGGCTTGCTGCTTGCCAAGACATGGGTGAATGTTGTGAAGGCAGAGTTTTCATTCACAAGGAGAATCCATTCCTGCTTATCAGCTGCTGAGAGCTTGCCTGGAGCCTGCAGGATGAGGATAGCCAGAGGTGAAGCTGCCCAGCTCCCTTATGTCACTTGGGTGCCCTGAGGATAAACTGGCAGCCCTAACTCCTTCAGCCCACTCCTCACAGGGCTGTCGGAGTAGAGTTCTGCTTTGTTGCTGCTTCTCCTCTCTTTTGTGTCTGTGCTGTGCTGTTGGCTGTTTCTATAGTTGAGGAAGGTTGCCTCTTGTGTTCTGATTTAAGACAAAGGAAAAAAATATTAGGAATTGCCTACTGTAAAACGTGGAAGAGTTGCTCCTTGTTTTAATCTCAATTTCAGAAGTGTCAGTGTGTGAGCAGTTATTTTTGGAGGAAAGCTTTTAATTCTGGTAGTGTTTATAAACACTTCTCACTCCTGAATTATTTAAAAGTCAGAAGTTTAGCTCCAGCCTCTCTTCTAGGAGTAACGCTGATCTTAGAACTAATGAGACATTAAAAATTACTAAAACTATTAATGTTTGGAGGGTTGACCCTCTGGGTCTTAGGACTTCTATTATTGTGGAACCAAACCTGGTGTTAGCTTAAAATAAGTAATCATGAATCCAAGAGTTGGAACAACTAAAAACCACCCATTTTGAAAAATTTAAAGGCAAAAACTTGAATTACTTTTAAATATAGTTCCAGGTGCTGTGCAGGGATGAGTGCAACTGTATCCTAGTCTCATACCTGAAACTACAGACAGCTAAGCAGAAAGGCTGAGTACAGGATGGTAGTGCAGACAGAAGTGTAAGGTTGACGTGCTGGAACACAAATGCTCTGAGTAGTCAAAACTTCAGAAGTTCTATTTTGTACAGCTTCCCTGTGCAAGAGGTCTTTCCTCTTTGAGTATTACAGCCAGGCAGCTCAACAAAAACTGCAGCCACTCCTCAAAGAAAGCAATGATTTCTGTCACTGCCATTGCACAGGGAACTACTTTTTATGAAACATGGAATTTAATAATTATAATTTAAGAATTTTCCTTGAGAATAATATCTCCACAGACCCTGGTTGAAACTGGACAGCCAATTCAGGCATAATTGTTGGGGGACCTGCAAGGCAGAGGCATGCACCCCCACTTAATGTCTGGGCTGGATTTAGGAAACCAGTCTGTACTGGAATGTGTATAAATAAGGATAAGGAAGACTGAAGCAAGTGAGAAAGAAGAGCCAAAAGGTGAAGATAAATGGCATGAAATGTTTCAAGTATGCAGGTAACCGGAGGTCAGCAGAGGAGGGAGATAAGGCAGCCAGAGGAGGTCAGTCATATGTGGTCAGTAGCAAAGGATGTCCCTAAACCAGTGGATGAGTTCTGCTGGGATTGTGGCAGCTCAAGAAGGGCATGAGACATGGGATGGCAGCAACAGGCAAACTGGTCCTATCGGGTCATATTTTTAGATACGGGAAAAACTGAGCAGAGTGTCTTTGCACAGCTACTCTTTAACATGTGTGGTATTCGATACCAAATGCACCATGGAAGCAGCGAGTATAAATAACAATTCATAATTAAACACAAACTTTGCAGAAAAGGAAAGATTTCAGAGACAGCTGACAGCCTCAGGTGGGAGGTAAAGGGGTTTTAAATAGACTGTGCTAGGTTTTCTGTCTCCCACTTGTGAGCTCCAGAAACAACATGATAACAAAAAGAACAACTGCAGACCACTCCTTGCTGGAACTACATTTTAGCTATGCAATTGTGAGGCACTTTGCAATATCCAGAAATAAAATGCAGCCCTGAATTTAAGGAGCATCCCAGCAGGCTGGGTGCTGGTGCAGTGAGCCATCACGCCATGCCATCCTAGGGACAGCCGGAGCTTGATGAGAACAGTCGCCGTGAGGAGAAGGTGTGAGCGGTGGCCATCAAGATGCAAGGTAGGACCTCAAGGATGGTCTTTGCACAGGGGTAGCTGGTTCTGTGTTGCGATTGAGGAATTGGAACAGGCTGCCCAGAGAAGTGGTGGAATTGCCATCCCTGGAAGTGTTCAGAAACCATGTAGGTGAGGCCCTTAGTTTAGTGGTGGACTTGACAGTCCTGGGGGTAACAGTTGGACTTGATGGTCTTAAAGGTCTTTTCCAACCTGGTTGATTCTATGATTCTATAAGAAGTATCTTTATAGACAGGCCGCTGCTGAAGAGCTGCTGGGCTCCATCCCTGAGGCGTGCATGCTTCACTGGTGGAAGGATCCTCATCTCTGTGTTCCCCACTGAGCTTGATTAATGGTGTTATTTATAGACTGGCTGATTAGTTTTCAATGTCTTATTGCGCCTGCTCCTCCACACAGAGCTCAGTCATTATAGATTTTTAAGAGGCTCAGGAAAAACTCCATTGCATTTCCTTCTTATCCCTGAACAACAGCCCCCGAGCCCATGCAGACACTAATTAAGGCTTCTTTGTCTCTGAGAGGTAAACCCCAAAGTTATGCATGCCAGCAAGCATGGGTTTCTCCCTGGGCGAGGGGAACACCCAAGCTGCTTAACCTCCCACTGCTGATTGTGAGGGTCGGATCTGTGTTCATCCATATGGGAACACTTGGAAGTGACTTAAGCAGAAGGCTCTGCTTCCAGCGGAGTGTAGGTCTGTGTTGTCTCTTGCTTTCTTTATGTGGTTTGAGAGCTGTTTTGATTTGGTTTGTGATTTTTTACACAAATATACTCCTATAGAGACAGACTGAGAGACCTGGGTGTGTTCAGCGTGGAGAAGAGAAGGCTTCAGAGATACCCTAGAGCAGCTTCCAGTGCCTATAGGAGCCAATAAGAAAGCTGGAGAGGGACTTTTTACAAAGGCCTGTAGGGACAGAACAAGGGAGAATGGCTTTAACCTGACAGAGGGTAGATTTAGATTAGACATGAGGAAGAAGTTCTTCCCTGTGAGGGTGCTGAGGTCCTGGCACAGGTTGCTCAGAGAAGCTGTGGCTGCCTCATCCCTGGCAGTGTTCAAGGCCAGGCTGGACCAGGGCTTGAAGCAACGTGGTCTAGTAGAAGGTATTCCTGCCCATGGCAGGGGGTTGGAACTGGATGAGCTTTAAGGTCCCTTCAAACCAAAACCATTCTATGATTCTATGATTCTGTGACTGTAAGTGCTGAAAGATCATTTGGCTGTGGTGACTGGGAAGCTTTAGGCTCTTACTCCTCTACATCAGTTTCTCAGGCTACTGATGACTCTTTTAACGTACTTGCTGCAAGGGCTATTTCCCAGTTCTAAGTATTGTAGCTGGCTACTTCAGGGATAGCTGAGTGGAGAGAAGGCATGAGCAACTTTACACACTGGAGGAGTACAGCTGTTGTGTAGCCTGGGAGAGCCAAAGTCTGTGTTTTAGGAACTGAATAGGGAAGTTAAGACTGAGCACTGCCAGAGGTGTGTTAGGAAAGCTCACTGCTGATACAAGGCATCTGCTATGGACATAGCAAAGATCTACACTTAGCTGTGTCAGTATCTGCTTTCAAACAGGTTGAAACAGCAGTCTGAGAATGGCCTGAAAGAAATCGCCTTGACTCTGTGTTTTGGTGTTGTGATGATCTCTGTCCTGAGAGATCTGCTGTTGAATCTCTGTGCTGAGATCCTTTCCCCTTGAATGGAAAACAGCACAACACTGTCAGCGAGACATTAGGCTTCACAGGATATGCAGCAGCCTCACCACACATTTGAGCTGTGCTTGCATTCTCCCAGGGATCTGGAGAAAAATTTGTCATGGGAATCTCTCCAGGGCAGCATTGTAGGGGTGGAAGTGCAGCTCTTTGTGGCTGGGGCCGTCTCTCCAGTGTTGCCATATGAAGCCTAGAACAGAGGACTTTGTCCTCTAAACACTATAGCTGTAAGTATATTTTGCTTGCAAAATTGCGTACGTATTTGTTGATATAAATTATGTACAGTTTTTTAACCTCTCATTTGTAGCAGGCCTTCTGTCCTTTATCTTGCAGTGAAATCTCCTCTAAAAACCAGTAGTTCCTCATGGTAAACTCAGTAAGCAAAGAGGACTGACGCAGTTGATGTTATTGGCACTTTGCAGGGCTGCAGAGAAGGAAATCATGCTCCTGGTATACAGCAAGGCTGGTACAGAAGCAGGGAGAGGAACCTCTCCAGTTTGATGAGAGGCTTGACATCATCTCAGAAGAGAGACAAAGCACAACAGGATTTGGCGCACAGAAAGAAAAAGCAGCAAAGGCAGGATTTGGGGGGAAAATGTAGATTAAGCTAAGCAGGGCAAGCAAAAAGGCTGTTCCAATCTAGGTGAAAGTGCTGCTGTGCTTCCCTGGTATATCTCATCCGCAGTGTGAGGCTTAACATTCCTGCCTGGCACGTGGGGGCTTGGGGAGGGAGCAGGGAAGGGAGGACTGAGCTGAACACAAAGAAGGCTGGTCTCTCACCGGAATGGCATTCAAGCCATCTCAGCTATCCAAAGCCCCAGCTGCTGGCATGTGCACTCAGCCTGCAGCCCAAGCACACAACAAGAAGCAATTACAGCTCACCTTGAGACCAGGCCTGTTGTGGGTGAGGGATCCTTTTAGGCTGCTTTTATTCAGTGTGGGGGTTCCTTCAGCAAGGAGAAAGTTCCAATTTCTCCCTTGTTTTGGTGCTAAAAATGGGAGCAAATGGGAATACTGGTTCATTTCAGGCTATCCTGCGCCTGGGAGAAGGAAGGAGATGAAGTGATGGTACCCCATGTTTGTGTGACTTTTGCATGTGTGGGATGAAGCAGGGTAAATATTTGTTAGCTAAAATACCAGCAGAGGGGAGGTAGGCTTCTCTTCTTTGCTCTCACTATGTGGACCTTTCTCTTAGCTTTTCTCTTGTGTGTTCAGATCATTCCCTGAGCTGTCATAAGGTGTTTACGTGTGGAAAGGGCATATTTCACAGAGGAACCTCTGAGTTCGACACCTGGGGATTTAGAATCCCTAAATGCAAATGGAGAATAATGAGGTTTGCACAGTGGATGCTGCAGCTGATTGAACTCTTGTGTGCTGGGAAGCAGCGTTGTGGTATTGTGAAGCTCCTCCAAAATGACTGTGAGGGGCACTCACAGGGAATGATCACTTCCTAGGTATAAAGGAGAGCAAAATTTCACTCTTGCAGCCTGCCTGGGCAACAATATTGAGAAGAAAAGGGATACATGTGGCTTTGGCATTTTCTTTGCTCTTGTTAAAAACTGTCCCCCCTGGGTCTGTGTATTGCCTTCTTCCCTAAAATCCTCATCAAATGTAGGATTCAAGGGCTGAGGTTTTTGTATGGTGATGTTTACGTGGCCTTGGTTTCTTCTGACAGGGACACACATGCAGCAAAGGGATGCACTGACCTGTCTCCCAGCCCACTCGGTCCGGATTGTGTGACCACTGAGTTTCAGCCCAGCAAAACCACATGGTCAGGAGAAGCTAAGTTACAACTGAAGACCAGGTGAGAATGTGTCTATCTGTGTCCCTATCTGCTGTGTTTTGTGGCTGCTGCTCTTGGAGAACAGCTGGCAAACTCCACTTCCCTCTCATGGGAGTGAAGGCAGCAGTACTGCTGGAATGGAGCACTGTGAAACCCCAGCATCTGCAGCATTAGGCGGTGAAAGAAGTCCAGGACAGTTTCTTAACCTCATGCCTACATTTTTTCATGGCTTCCTTGCCCTCAGCATGGTGCTAGGGAAATAAATTCACCTTCTGGGCCTTGAGTCAAACATCAACTGGATGTCTGAATCCGCTAGTGTTGTGACAGAGCCCAACTTCCTTCCTTTGTCCATACAGCTTAGGACCAAATCCTCCAGCATTTACCCAGCTTTTGCTGACATCAGAAGAGCGTCTTGCATCACTCAGATGATAATCTGGATGACCTCATAGATTTTTGTGTCTCGGTCTTCTGGGATTTGCACCATGACATCAAAGCAGTGACTTTCATTGACAACACTGTATGTAGGCCAGACTTACTTGAAGTCATCCAGAAGCCACACTGATTTCCTATAGCTGGAGGAAATGTGGCCTTGCACCTGTTAGTGAGCAGCTGAGAAGGGAATGCCACGTGGGAAGTCACATTCTGATTTTATTACCATGAAGGAAGGATGCACTTTTGGAGTAAACTCACTGACCTCATGGTGTTGCTCCAGGTTTTAGCCACTGCAGACAGTCATGGATGCTAACCCTGCATGGCTCAATGGAGGAATGGAGGAATTTCCCCTCCAATGGAGGGCATTCATTCATCACCCCAAATTCCAGAAATTGATCAGACTGCTGAGAGCCTGGAGCTTTCATTGCTTGGGGTGAGTCTGCAGAAAGTAAACAGATGGAGAAATTGCACCCAGTCATGTGGCCAAAGCAAAGGCTGCTGAGTCTGAAATACCCTCCCACACTCAAATTCTTATACATTAAAGCAACTTCCTGTTGGCAACCAAAGCTTCAGCCGGAGTTAAGCTGAGATATGCAGGCACAACCTGTGACTGCTGGAAAAGTAAGGTAAAATAAGGGCTCTGCAGCCAAATTAATCCAACACTAAATTTTGGAGCTTCTGTGAAGATCTGCTATTAGATGGACAGACAAGTGGGATTTACAGACAGCATATGCTGAATAACTCGTTGCTATAGGAAGGTGGTAGATGTATGGAAGCTCTTTTCCCAAAGTTGCTGTGGGTCATATACCTCAGGAATGGCAGAGTCCCACTCTCCACTCAGAGATGAATCCCTCCCTGATAAAACTACCTTGAGGGGAGATTTTTGCCCGCAAAATCTGCTTGACCCAAGAGATGGAGGTAAGCAATACAGATTTGGTGAGGTTACACACATGAATACAGGGGGAAGAGGTACGCCTTTTTTCCTCTATTTGCAGCCACCTAGGTCATGCAGGGTTAGCATCCTTAACTGTCTGCAGTGGCTAAAACCTGGAGCAACACCACTGAGGTCAGTGAGTTTACTCCAAAAGTGCATCCTTTCTGTATGGTGATAGAATCAGAATGTGACTTCCCATGTGGCTCCCTGCAGGAACAGTGGGAAGGCAGGAATTCCTAGCTAGGAGTAAATCACTATTTACTCTGGCTAGTTCACCTGACTAGCTAAAAGCTTTAACTCCCCTTGGTACCTTTTGCTCTTTTTTAACTTGCAGTACCTCAGCAAGCAAGCTGTAAACATATCCTGGCCCCATATGTGTATATAGGTAGATACATTCAGCACATGCACCTAGAGGACTTTCCTCTTCTCTCCCATTTGTCATTTCTACTTGAGCACTTTGGTGTGTAGTTTATTAGTGTTGTCTGTGATTTGTAGCCCTGTAACTCAGAGAAGAAGCCAGCTACAGTCTGAAAGCTGCCCTGAAAATCCCCTTGGTTACCTGCCATGACTCATTGTCCACGTTCCGTTGGGATAATCGGGCTCACAGGGCAGAGTTCCTGCTGCCAGCCACCAAGTTCCTCCTAAGCACTGAACGAAAAGAGGAAAACACATTCCTTCCATTGTTTCGAAGTCTCTCCTGTTGCAAGTTGCTGTGTGTTTGATATCAGGGTGAGAAAGAATCCAAGCTATGCTTGGTTTTCTGTCTTTTTAACAAATTTACTGGCTGGAGAAGAATGAGGAAAAATTATTTGAATTAAGCCTGTTGGGCCAAGTCATCAATCCAGGTAAATCAATGCAGCTCTGTGGCTTCTGCAAAGTCATGGGCAGGGGTAGCCACTGTAGGATTTGGCTGCCTATGCCCTGGGAGATGATGTGAATGCCTGGAGCAGACAAGAAACAGGGTCCTTCTCAAAGACTCTAAGTCAGTCAGCTGTCTCTTCCATGTCTGTTCTTTCTTCCTCTTTCCGGCAAAGGAAACAGAGTAAAATTATAGCAAGAAGTGGAAAGCTGCAGAGTCTCTAATACAGTGCTCACCAGCTCCTCATTCTAGCCTACATGTGCTCTAAGTACCAGGCAGGAGCCTGTCCTGGCTCCCACGTGTTTAAGCCACAGCCTGGTGTGAGCAGCACAGATGGACTATCCTGGCAGCAAGTACTTTCTCAAAATAAACCTCTGAAATACTCTTTTTTTTTGCAATTTTAATCATACTTAGAGTGTTTGCTTGGTAATGCTTCCTTTCAAAAAGAAAGCTGTCAGAAGGTCCCAGTAAGACATCTGTGAATCCGGTAATCAACAAGAGTGAAGCTTGTATACATCACCTCTCACACTAATAACCAAGGCCCCACTGTTCCTTTTCAAGCCTGTTGTCTGGTTAGTGTCAGGGAATGTCAGTAGGACCCTTTCTTTGTGCAGGGCGAAGTTCTCAATCTAAATATTGCCTGTCAAACACATGCTTAGGCGAGGGAAAATGAAGCTGCAGCGCCCAGCCTGGCTCCTACCCGGCACTCTGTGGTAGGCCTGTGATTTGGGATGATTTTATGTAAGTCACTTCACCTGTCGAGGCCTTTGTTTCCTTTCTTGGAAAAAGGATAAATGCCCCTTTCTTGGATAAGACAACCAAAGAAATGTGATAACCTGAAAGTGTGACATACAAGACCAACAACCATTAACTACAATATTTGACTGTTCCTAAGTTCAGCTAAGGAGCAACCATTCTCATAGCTGCCATCACCTCTGAGTTATCCCAGCATTTCCTGCTGCAGCCTGGGGTGGAGAGCATTTCTTTCAAACAAAAAAGCCAATTTGGTTTTTCTGCGAACTCTGGCAAATTTTGCTGCAGCACTTGTGCTTTCATGCACCCTCAGCCATCCACATCTTGTCCCATACCAGAGGCAACGTGATGAACACTGCTGTGGCCTTAGTCAGTCCCATCCACAAAATAATCCTTCTGCACCGTTTCTCTCTGCCTGCTTTTGGTGAAAGCAAGGAGAGAAGAGGAGGATGAGAAACGGGCTGTTTCCTGCATGCCGAGTTGAGAAAAACAGTAGGACAAAATATGTACATCCAGACACGTGGCTGTCGTCTCTGCTTTCTCACAGCACTTTTCTTTCCCGGGGTATGGTGGGGAGTTTCTCCCAAAGACTTGGTGATGGTGGTAGGAAATCTGAGCAGAAACCTCTAATTCTCCACTTCCTCACCACAGAGGGACTTCAGGGAGCCCGGTATCTCTCTCCCAGCTCTGATGTGGCAGTCAGGGCCTGATGCAGCACAGGCATCCAAGTGATGCTTGTCAAAGGGAAAAACAAATAGCATCTGACAGATCAACTGGAAACAACATGCAGGCGCGACATCTGCCTCTGCCACTGGGAAAGAGGCTGGAGAGAGAAATGAGGCTCGATGGGCCTTGGGTAGAGGCCTGAGCTTGGCTGGGGTATTTTTATCAAGTTTCTGTCATTTTTTTTCTTAGTTTAAGACTGAGACTGCTAAAATCTGTGAGATAATCTGAAGGGATTTCCTGGGTGGGCAGTCGTCCTTTAAAAGTTGCAGAGATTAACATACTGTGGAAAAGAAGGTTGTTTCTTGGTATGAGGACATTCACACATTTCACCTAAATCTTATGAGGTGAGGGGGTTTTAGTCTGAGCATAAAGAGGGATTTGGGGGAGGAGACTCTCCCTGTCCTATGTGGGTACGAAGACACTCTTGCCCAAGATGCATGACATGAAATATCATTTCATATAGTTCAGGACTTTTTTCTAAAGAGTCCTCTTTTTTAGTCAAAATTACGAAGGAACAGAGCTCACTCCAGGTGTCTCCTGCCCCAGAACTTACCAGAAGGGCTTAGTTGAGCCTAAAAAGAGAGATCCAGTGAAAGACACGCCAAGCTGAAGCCATTAGGGTCCAACTTCTCTCAAATTGGCCTCATCTGTTATGCTTATTTTTAGAACCATGACTGAATGCTAATTAAGAGCGACATTGCTTTGAGTAGATTGTGGCCTTGCTCTGTAGAAACCCTAATAGGCTTCTGAGTGCTTTAGTTTTTCCTTCGTCTCCTGCTCAATAGCCAGGCACAGGGACCGCAGCAGCGCATTAGGATGCCTGTAGACCATAGCCCTGTTATGCTAGTGCTCCTTTAGATGTGTCCATCTTGGAGACAGGTGAAAATTCACATTGTTGTTTCTGCTCTCTGTTGATGCAGGTACACCATCACCCTGGGAGCTTACACATGAATTGCTATGATCAGGATCTGTCTGTATAGAAAGAGCCTACTGCACCACGCAGCCGGGTACAGCTCAGGCGGTACTACCTCTGCCACATTGTTATTAGTGTAACTTATTAGTTACTTATTAGTAACGTTTTAGTTTAAAAATATCACCAGCTTGAAATCTTTACCACCATGAGGATGACGTGATAGGGATGGGCAGCTGCCTATTTGGCTTGCTTTCTTATTACTGAATGCCTGGGAGCAGATCCAAAAGGTACAAGCTTTGCACCTGCATTCCAAGTATTTCTCCTCTTCTACAGGAGGAGGGTGTCTGCTGCAGGACACCCTTCCTTCCTGCTTCCCAGATGAATGGGCCAGGCCATCCCTTCCAGCCCCACCAGTCTCCCACACAGTCTCCTAGGCCACACAGCTGCTGGGGCGGTGGGAAGCATATCCACAGGGTTCTCTAAGTTTTCTAAGTTCTCTTAAGTTTTTCCATCTTTCTTTGTCATGTCAACAGCAGCAGCTAGTCAAACTCATCCCTGCAGGTCATGGAAAATGTGTCCCAGTGACCACTGCTCCTGCCTGGATCCACAGGTAGATTCTGCTTCTTGGGGAGAGATACTTTGCTTGAAAGGCTTTATCTTCAGTGTTCCCTATCTCTGCCGAGGAGGTTTTTGAAGCTTGCTTGTACAGAGGAAAAAATGAGCATCCGGTCAGTGGTAGAAGAATAATTGTTCATAAATGGTCTCTGTTCAGACATCTCAAATGATGCGTTTGACAAACATGAGACTGATGAAACCTCAACTCTCCATAAGCTCTGTGGGTGTGTTGCAGTAGAAATAGGTCTCTTAACTGAGGCATTGATAACTCTGTGTTGCTAATTGATCAGCCCCAACATCCCCTCCCTGACTTGCCCTCATTAGCCTTCTAAAAGGCTGAGTTACATCCTGTTATTATCTGTGAGGATAAAATTCAGTTTGTGTTTTCTGAGGGAAAGTGCTTTCCTTGTGAAACTCTTCTCTTCTACCTTCACCATCTTCCTTTGATACTCTTATGCTATGTCTACTCTACAGAGCAAGTATGGCTTTGGATGGTTTTAGTTTGTAACCTTGGGAAAAAGATAAACCAGTTTTTCGGTTGCACTGTGAAGAAAGCTTTGGATGGCTGTTCTGTAGATGCTGATTCATTTGTAGAGTTAGTAACAAAGTATCTTTATAAAGCTCCATCACTGTTTTGCATACGAAGCATTAAAATAATCTAGGGATTACAGGGAAGAACACGCTCAGCTCTTCGCAGTAAGCACTAGCTACAGAGCTATTAATGGTAAAGGGCCTCAGGAATGTCAGTATGGTCCTTGCAGCCCAGAAGGCATCAAGCCTCTGCCAGACTACATTAGAGGAGACTGCTAATGTGCTGGTCACGTTTCTGTCTGAAAATGCTGTGGCTTGTATAGCAACAAGTAGCATCCAGATAACAGCAGCTGGACAAGATTAAAGACAATTCTTTTCCCTTTTTTGCAGTTTACATGGTGAATATGGCAATATCTGGTGGATAATCAGTGTTGCTGCTGCCGTGGAACCTATTTAGATGCCAGCACTGCACCAAGGTCCTCTGCCTTCTCTGGTTATCTTTGCTCCGAGGCATTTGTCGTGATGCCCAGGTTATCTGATCACTGGAGGTGTCCATGAGGAAACAGGGGTCTCTTTTCCAGCTTTGGCATTTATGGCAGAGGGATCACTTTCTCCTTTATCTGAAGTGGAGAATTTTTTAGTACTAAGATTGTCCAGATGTTTTTACAAGTGTGGTGCAGGTGCAGCCCTTGAGGAACTAGTGTGAAGGATAGGGGGATGAGGTAGTTCTGTTATTTTTGTTGTTATTATTATTATCACTATTATTATTACTACAGTTCTGCATTTTGAAATCCTACAACTGCCTGGAACAAAGTGTGAGCTGTTGCTCCTGGCTTTCTTGAAGGCAGCTGAGCCATGCCAAATTTGTACCACTGAAAGATCTAGTGATTTATTTGTCTTCACTCAGGTCAGGAATTTGCAAGCTTTATCACTCAGCCAGTTTGTCTGGGACAAATCAGGATCTCATGTTGTGGGCTTTACAAAAATGGTTCTGCCCCACTTGATTAAACTCTTTTGAGTTTAATCTTGCTCTGGTTTTTATTGCTTCCTAAGTTGTGCTCTGCAGTAAACCAAGTGTAACCAACAGCCATTGCAGAATTGGCAGATTAACTATGTTCAACTCCCCTTCGATCTGTAATAAGAGATGGCTGTTCTCCTTTAGAGAGCACTGTGGAGTGAACACCATGGTGCCCACTGTTTTGTCGCACACCAGTTCCGGTACTTTCCCCTAATTAGGCAATAATAATTATAAAGAAAGAGGGTAGATTTAGATTAGACATTAGGAAGAAGCTCTTCCCTGTGAGGGTGGTGAGGTGCTGGCACAGGTTGCCCAGAGAAGCTGTGGCTGCCCCATCCCTGACTGTGCTCAAGGCCAGGTTGAATGGGGCTTGGAGCAACCTGGTCTAGTGGAAGGTGTCCCTGCCCATGGAACTGGATAAACTTTAAGGTCCCTTCCAACCCAAACCAGTCTGATTCTATGATTCTGTGCTAAGCTTAAGGAGGAAGGGTGAGGCAAGGTGCTATTTTCAGGTGCTACAGAAGGCTGAAGCTGTGAACATCTTGGCATTCCGTGAACAACCCCCCACAGGCACTGGCAGCATCAGCTGTGCCTTGCTTTTACACCCTTAGAGCTGCAAGGAGAGTCTTCTCGTTTATTCACTGGAGACAGGATCAGACCCAGTGTTCTCTGCCTTTCAGTGCACATATTTGCACAAACACCTCCCATACTTCCATCCTGGAGATACCCTGCGTGAGTCTGCAACATGAGCTGGAGATCATGTGTACTGCAGTGCTTCTTCTCTTGGCTTAAGCTTGGCTAAGATTCGGTTACCCTTAATCCATGTTTCCAGGATCAGGTAGGTGTGGAAACAAGGCAAGGTTATCCCACGCAGAGCTGGCATGGCATCTCTTCTGACTGAAATTCACAGCTTTGCTGTCCATATGTTGTATTATTACAAGGATATTGAACAAAAGGATTTAAAATACCTGTGGCTCAGATGACTGGCTACACAGCTTCCTGCAGCTTTTTGCTGATCAAATCAAAGGATAAGATGCTTTGCTGTGATCATTCAGTTTACTTTCACAAGCAAAATTAATGCTGGGAGCTCATTCTACTCTAAGGTACAGAGAGTCCTTAAATCTCTGCAATGTAAAAGGCAAGAATGTGGCTTATTCTCAACAGTTTGTCAACTTCCCATCCGGCAGTGTTCAGCTTCCTCATTTCTCTGGGCAAGGAACTTAACAAAAGAGCTCTGTTTTAAACAACACCTACGCATGTAATGGTAAAGCAGTGCTCAGTTCAGCTTGCCCTAGGTATGCCTCCATTGCAGCTTTCCTTAAGAGAGTCCTGTCACAACAAATGTTAAAAGGAAAAGAATGTCACTTTTTCTTTCCTCTTTTAGCTGTTGATGAGAGAGTGACCTGTGCTTCTGAAATCTATATGGAAAAACTACTGGTGAAATGGTTCTACCTCTCACTTTTTGCCAGTGCTTTTCCATGTCATAGAACGTCAGCCAGTGCTGGTGTTTACTTGTACAAGATCTGACCCTAACAATCATTTTTCACTTTGTGCATTTCCTGTACCATTTCTTTTCACAGTCTTAGGCAGAACTGAATAGTCCTCTTTTGGCATCTGGTAAGCATCTGCAGAGAGCATTTTAATCCGTTTACTGGCTTATTCAGGACACGCTTTACTGTGACATTTTCAGTGAGACAGAGACTTTAAAGATGTGTCATATCCTCTTTTTGCATTTATGCTTTCTAAGTAGTCAAGGTTGTCCTGCAGGCTGTCACATTTGGGACTTCAGTGGTACACAGGCCTAGTGCTGTTCCTGGTTCTCACAGGAAGAATTAGGAGCTGTGGAGATGAGTGCTAGAGCAGTGGGAGAGATTGCCCCTGGAAAGCAGTGAGAAGATTAAGGACAAGCCCAAAGGCTGGTGGGAAGCAGAGTCTGCAGCATGTTCAGGGTACTTGATTGCTAATCCCCTGCTTTGACTTTCCATTGCACCATTATGTGCTTTAAGTAAGGTACTTTTTTTTCCTGCTAAGAGCTGATGGAGGCTGATTTGGTGATTTGGTGACAGCACACACTGCGGGCGGACAGCTGAAGGACGCATATTGTGGCACTTGGTAGTCACGTCCCTTCCTGCATTTTTGTCAGCACTGAAGAGAGATCAAAACAGCATCGTGCAGGCTCCCACCCCCTCATGGTATTGGATCCTTTAGATGACTTTACCAGCTGCCACTTGAAAATTAAGAGAACCTTTGAGAAACGCACTCCTTCAGCATCCATCACAATCACATGTAGGAGACCACATGTAGCCCAGTGTGTAAACTCATCCCTGTGGATGGGCCCCCAGGCTTGTCCCAAGTGAGGAGGCTTCTGGCTGGGAGGTAGAGGGGAAGACCCTCTGCATTTGGCAAGAACTCCTTCTTCTGCCTTGTGTGCCCATGCCTCTTGTCTTGCAAATATTGAGGGAGTGTTGTGTGAATGTCAGGAACGGTGTGTGATTACTGCTTGATTCACTGGAAGAGGTGAGAATATAGCAGTGAAACAGAAGTGAGCATGAGCAATTTTAAACATGGCTATTGATGTTACTTTACATTTCATTTACATCTTCAATGGAAGAGCTGGCCTGTTGCTGATGTGCAAAATCCTTCTGCTTTCACCTAGGCGCAGTGAAACTCCAGGCCGGCCTCATTCCTGGCATTCAAGCAAACTTGCGGAGAACCAGCCCAATCCCAGCATGATGCAAATATCTCAGGGTACGCTTGGCACCCCTTGGCATCAGTCCTACCACTCCAGGTAAGCACTGCATGGTTGCTATCCTGTGCTTCTTGGGCAGAAAGGTAAAGCAGAATCACATCATAGAATCATAGGAGGGTTTGGATTGATAAGGGACCTTAAAGCTCATCCAGTTCCAGCCCTCTGCCATGGGTAAGGACATCTTCCACTAGATCAGGTTGCTCAAAGCCCCATCCAACCTGAGCTGATAGGTTTACAAACAGCCAGGTAGTTAGGGTTAAGAGTTAGAAAGGCTTTGGTTCTTGTTTGATTACCCAGATAAAGTAAGTGGCTGTGTTTTCCTCCTTTAAGTGCTCTATGAGCTGATTAACAGATAGGAAATCAATTACTTTTAAAATCCCCCCTTCCCACCAGGATGCGAACCCACTGTCAGGATGTTAATGCAGCTTTCTATGGAACCTATTGCAATAGCTAGAGTCTTGCTCTGCATCCGTGGGCTGTCCCTGTGTAGAAACACAGCATGTTTTTTTCCCCAGCAAAGGAAAAGAAATCCAAAGTAAAAGTTAGCCTATAAAAAAGAAAAAGAAAGAGGAAGGAAAGGGTGTAGGTACAGGGCATCTGTGCCTGTCAGCATAACTAAGCCACTCTCAGGAGCAGCCAACTAGTGCAGCACCAACAATACTCCCTGGGTGAGAAGTTCAGCAAGGGATTTCCTGGCTTTGGCTATCACTTTCTGTAGGGGTCAGCTCTATCATAGCTGTAAGTGCATGGCTGCTTCTCTAAGAAGTTAGCACAGGGGTTTATCAGTCCCCAAAAGACTAAGCTAGTAACCTTAGTGCTGTTAAAAGAAGGTGGTACGAGGCCACTCTGGTTTTGGCCATGGGAGATTGGAAGCAGTGATGGGGCTGTTTCTGTGAGGCCATGTAGTGTGATGAGCACGGGGAGGAGACAGACCCCTCAGCTACCATCAGCAGTCCCAAAATGTACTGGGGGTAAACTCTGGGACACCTTGAGGGGGTTCGAGTTTAAATTCTGCCCTTGGAGAGTTTTCCCTGGAAAGGCAGAAGGGTTTCAGGTGTGGGAAACTCCTTATAGCCGCTGTATTAACACATTTCTTTTACAGGCAAGACTGAGCCTTGGCAGAGGGGAGTAAAAAGAAAATAGCATTAAAAAAAAGCGAGGAGATGGTTGTAGAAGAATGTATGTTCGTCTCTGGCCTTCAGCACAGATCATGCTGTAGCAGATTAATTTCCTACCGAGGGGCTTTGCTTCCCAGCCACAGCTCCTGGCTGAGCCTTTGGCAGTACAGCTCAGTCTCCGAAGAGGAGCACGGGGAGCATCTAGTGGCCAGCTGGCCAGGGCTGTACTGCGCACTGCCAGGGAGATACTTAACGTGAAACTAAAATAGAGTGGTGCCTTTAAACGGGTAGGCCAGCTTTTCCCTGAGAGTTGCCGTATCTCGTTCTGCCTGTGCCTGTGTTCCTTTGCATCCTTCTGCAGAGCTGCTGCTTTTTTCCCTTGCAGGCAGGATTCCTCCTGCCTTTCCTCTCCCTTGGCAGCCTTCCCCTCCCTGTCTGTCCTTTGGGCTTGTGGGTATTAATCCAGCTGCAGGTGGAGGTGACTGGTTGGAATACAACTGGAGGAAGCTTTAGGCTTTTCAGCAGATGCTTACTGGGGAGGGGTTTACCTGCTGTCTGCTTGATTTCCAGGCTGCTGCGCATCCCCAGCTCCCCAGCTACACAGAGCAGGGTTAGGTTTGTTATTCCAGTGGAGCAAAGCAGGTAGAAATGGAGCTTGCCTTTCCAGCTTGCATTCTGGCAAACCTAGGCTCCTCTCCATTCCTGCTTCCAGCTCCAAGCCTTGCTCTGCCACCCTTTGCATGGGACAGCAGTCTTTCCTTTCATGGTGCTTTCCTGTGGCTCTGCCAGCACAGCGCACATAGCTGCACAAGGAACTAGAGAAAAGCAATGTCTAACGGAGTGGAGCTGGGAACAGAGGGAAGAAGAGTGAAATCCTCAGGCTACAATCCCAAATCCTCAATGCATTTGCTTGAATCTGGGAGAAGAGATTGTCCAGGGGAAATTTGCTCCCCTGTACAGAGGGACTGTGGCTGGCACAAGATGCTCACTTCTCACTGATTTCTGAATATCCTTCTTTTTGAAGGCAGTGAGTCCTCTTCTGACACACATGTACCTCAGAGCAGGTGCCAAGATGTCCTGCATGTCCTCCTATGTGAGGAGGTGGCTGTGAAGAGTTCCTGGGGAATTCTCAACCCCCTTCTACGGTTGCACCTCCCACTTGCCTCCACGCACAACCACATGCATCTCTTCTCTGTCTTGTCAGTTTAGTTTTCTCACAGCAAACAAACTATCCTTGGGACAGCTGAATTTCCAGGAAGCCTGCCAGGACGTAGCCTTCCTCTCCATAAAAAGAAATGAAATGGGGAAAAAAAGGAAGAGATTAGATTCTCCCCAGGACGCCTCTTGTGCTCCTCTCCTCCTCCTCGGTGGCGCTGGGGCTCATTCAGCTTTCCAAATGCTTTGGATAGGTTTGATGGGTGGGGTTGATCCTCCCTGGCTCCAGTGATGTGTACCATCTTTCTGTCTGTATTTCCCTCCCACCCTCCTGTGGTAAATAATTGCCATGTGTTGCAATGTCAAGCAGTTCCTCTTCGTGAACTGGGATGACTGCAAACAGGGGATGGAGTAAGGCCCAAATATGGGTTTTCATCTCAAAACTAAACATCTTGCTTCTGAGCTCACTTATAAGTTGTTGTGCCTCTCCTCTGCTGGCAGTGCGTTTTTACTCTCCTCTTGCTCTTCCCCAGCTCCTCCACCAGCGATCTCTCTGGCTATGAGCATGGCTATCTGAGGAGAAGTCCTGACCAATACAGCTCCCGGGGCAGCATGGAGAGCTTGGACCACTCCTCCCCTGGCTACCACCCTTGTCACCTGTCCCCAGCCAAGTCCACCAACAGCAGTGACCAGCTCTCCCACCTCCACAGCAAGAGAGACTCTGCCTACAGCTCCTTCTCCACTAACTCCAGCATCCCCGAGTACCTCGCTCCTCCGTTCAGCAAGGAGTACTCCTGCTCCACAGACAGCATGCAGCCCCAAGGTGGCCCGCACGAGAGGATCAGGCAAGCTGACATCAGGTATGTCAAGACAGTCTACGATGCCCAGCAGGGGGTCTCCAAGGAATATGAGGTGAAGTCCTCTGCCTTGCTTCCAAGCTGTGAGGCCCAGGTTTCACTGGATGGTTGCGGCCACAGCAGGCTCTTCGGCCAGCACAATACAGCTCCCTCCCGGGCTCAGCCAGGCCAGGGCTCCTTGAACAGCAAAAACCAACCCCCCAAGGGACCTCCCTTGCCTCCCACCCGCAGCGACAGCTATGCAGCAATCAGACATCATGAGAGGCCCAGCTCATGCACTGGCCTTGACCTGAACAAGCCTGGTCGAACCCAGCTGAAAGGAACCTGGCCTCTGCTTGTCAGCACCCTGTCCCAGGGGCCAATGCTGAAAACCCCCTTTGGAGAAGGACATCTGCACACCGTGGTGGAGAAGAGTCCAGAGAGCAGCCCCACCATGAAGCCCAAGCAGAGCTACTCCCAGCCAGCCCAGCCGGGGCAGCCCCTGCTGCCTACTGGTGTCTACCCAGTACTCTCCCCAGAGCCGCACTATGCTCAGGTGCCCCAGCCTTCTGTAAGCAGTAATGGGATGCTTTATCCAGCTCTGGCCAAAGAAAGTGGGTACTCTCCACCAGTTCCAGCCTCTTATGACAAGGCCACAGCCAGCAGCACCCAGGGCCTTGATGAGAATGAAAGCCAAAGCACTACAAACAGGTCGACCGTCTTCTACCAGCCCCTAGCAGCTGAGACAAAGCAAGATGCTGCAGCAAAACTTCTTCAGCAAAAAGCTCCTAGCATGGCAGGCCCAGAAGTCTACTTGACCACCTCAAGAAGGGAGGAGCTGTTACCTCCTTACAAAGGAGTACACAGCAACCGGGGGACCTGCACAAGTACTGCACAGGCCTCCAAACACAGTTTTCAAACTCCACAGCCCCAGCTGAGGGATACTGGTGAGAGAAGAGCCCATTACCAGCCCAAAGAGGACTGGACAGCTGAATCCCAGGAGGACAAAAATGGCAGTGCACAGATAAATGAGAGAGATGCTGCTGCTCACCACCAGTGGTGTCGCAGCAAGGCCCAGCAGTATGGCTTCTCCTCCTTGCAGAACATCCCAGAGAGCTCCAGGAGGCAAAGCAACTCGGAGGTCAGAGATGTGCAACCAGGTGAGAGTTATTCCAACACCAAACTGTCCTTCTTGAGCAGCAGCAGCAAAGAGAAGGATCACAGGGGACAAGGGCACAAACAGTGGAGTGATGTGGACCCACAGGCCTTTGCAAGGCAGGAGGAGGGAGGCAGGAGTGTCACTCCATTCCATGCTGCCGAGCCAAAGTGTGAGGAGGCCCCTTCTCAGCAGCCCCCAAAGATCTCTGATTTCGGGAGGAGCCAGCTCAGCTCTAGCAGCACCCAAAGCTTTCCCTATGGCAAACCAGATGCTGGGAAGTCCCGCTGCTCGGTGCTGGAAAAGGTCAGCAAGTTTGAGCAGCGAGAGCAAAGCACAAACCAGCCCCAGAGCGCTGGTATTCCCAGCTTCGGCCAGCACTACGGGCCGAGCAGGACCAGCCAGCCCTCCAGCATGAGGTGCTCTCTTTACAGCCTGGAGGACGTGCGGAGCAAGTTCCGTGAGCCCAGCCAGCTGCCCTGCGAGCCAGGCAGGGTCTCCAGCCCCTCCATCAGGAATGGGAAGCTGGAGGAGGCTGACTGGCACCCTGTAGAGCTGCAAATGGTGGCTTCGGTGAAGCAGGCAAGACCCAGCGAATACTACAGCCTGTGTCCTGAAAAGGAAGCGCAAATAAGGGCGGCTCAGCTCCCAAGGAGTAAAAGCACATTCCAGCTGGGAGCTGAGCCTGAGAAGGAAGTCCTCTGGAAGGATAACATCCACGATGCCCATGGATCGCAGCTGGACACACCATTTAACAGAGCTTACAGGAACAGCATTAAAGATGCTCAGTCCAGGGTCCTGAGGGCAACTTCCTTCCGTCGCATCAGTCCCCCATTCGGGAGCACACCCAAGAGGACGACGCAGAGGCCTGCTTCAGCCCACGTGGGCATGAGGAGCACGGTGCCATCTCCACACACCCCAAAGGAGAGGCACAGTATCACCCCAACAGAAAGCAGCCTGTCCACCCTGGACTATGCCAAGACACAGCACATCTTGCGCATTGGGGGCCGAAAGCGGCTGACAGCAGAGCAAAAGAAGCGGTCTTACTCAGAGCCAGAGAAGATGAATGAGGTGGGCGTCTCTGATGGGGAGCCATCGCCTTTCTCCTTGCAGAAGAAAAGCATCCATTTTGTCTTCCCAGAGAATACCGTGGCTGATCGGCGTAAGATCTTCGAAGGCGATGGCAAAGCTGCTTCCACAGCCAGCCTCTCCAAGCCGGAGCTCAAGCAGCTCCAGCAAAATGCCCTTGCTGACTACATTGAGCGCAAAACAGGGAGACGTCCATCCTCACAAGATGTGGGGCTGCTGAGGGAGCGCTCCCACAGCTCCTACCTACAGTCATGTGGCCCAGAGAGCCAGAGCCTTTCCTCTGCCTCCAGCGTGAACTCTCTCCAGGACCAGAACCTTTACCGCCAGAGAGAGTCCATAGAGCGGATATTCAGGACAAGGCAGATACCTTCTACTCTTCCTCCTGGTCTGATGGGCTGCTTTGACATGAGTGGAGATGAGAAGAAGACAGGGCGCCAGGACAGCTCCGTTACAAGCCAACTGAAAACAGAGAGGTGCCAGGCTTACAGAGCCAAAACAGAGCTCATCAAAGGCACTCATACAGACCCTTTGGGCATGCAGGGCCAGCCTCACTACAGTAAGCAGGAGCAGGTCTTTGAAATACCCTCCACTGCCAGGCAATCTGGGAAATCAGTGTCTGTGGAAGACTTGCTTGATAGGTACGACAATCAGACATTCCCTGTGCATATACGTTCCAGGTCGTCTCCCACAGCAGATAAGAAACACCAGGTATGTGGAAACGGGATCACGCGTGCAGACAAGAAGGGCTCTGAACCAGGGAATGTCAGGACGTGGGATTAACAGGCTGACGTTCAGTCATGGCAGTTACTCCATTCATTAGAGAGAGGTCAAATACATGTTGAGGTAGGGACACTTTATTGTGTTTAAATTACCAGGGTGCTGTTTTAACTGCTTACTGGTGAGGTGCTGCTTCTATTCAGTTTTCTTAATGCTGGGGCTATTTCAGGGATTTCAGAGATGCTGAGATGCAGTTCTTGCTGATCTGGACATCCCATCCCATCCTGTTTTACTGACAGGTAAAAACATCACGGCATCATCACAGTAAAAAGCATCATGGAAGAAGCACTCAGCACTTTCTGGTGGGCTGTACCATTAAGGTGGTGATAGGCTGCTGCTGCTCTTTTGCCTTATCCAATTTCACTGGTGCGAAGTAGTGAGGACTAAAGGCTGCTTGAAATCTCCTTTGCTCATACTGTGCCTGACGGTACTGGGAAGTGTGCAGCAAAGGCTCTGCCAATAACCGTTATGTTTTGCCTCCAGTCCTGGAGGGAAACATTGCAGAGAAAACTTAGCGGAGACCCTGGCCGCTCGTCCCATGTACCCTGCTTGGCAGTTGGAAACATTGCACTGATGTCACAAACAGGGAATTTAACTGACTCTGATGGTGGTAAATACTAGAAACAGGCTAACTTCTTAAAGAACAACTGCCCAGGCCAGCTCTTCAACTGCCTGAAATCTCTTTAGCCCCATTTAGGTAGCTGCATCTGGTCAAGCCACATGGATTTACAGCAGTGTAGGTCTGCTGCCCCATCCCTCTTTCCACACCAGGCTCATTCATCATGGGGGGAGGGAGGAAACAACCAAAGGAGCCATCCTCCCAAACTCACTGTGTGCTTAATTCTAAATGTCCTCCTTGAGCAGACCTCAGATCCCACGCTACATTTTTAAATAGAGAGAATTCAAAAAGCAACTTGTGACTATCAAGTGACCGGAATGCATTTCCACGACCACTCCTGTCTTATCCCATCATCAGTGTTTTTCTACACCTGCCAGGCATCAGTCTCATCTGTGCCATTTTGTCACACTTGCCAATCATGAAGTCTTGTTCAGTAAGAGGACAGTCCTTAAGAAAGGGTTTGGGTGAAGGCCAAGCTGTGACTCTTTCTCTGCCTCCTCAAGCAGCCTGAGCAGCTCAAAACCAGCCATCCAGAAAGAGAAATATCGCTAAAACATACTTTTCAGTGACAGGTTGAATGACAGGCAGCCCTAGTTTGTCTTTACCCAGCCCACTCTCTTGGGCAAGGGACATACAGGGTAGTTCTGGAGATCTTTATTTCCCCCTTGTTGGCTCATTTTTAATCTTGCAGCCAAACCAGAGATTCTGCCTTTTGGAAGGTGACGTGAGGAAGATGACGAACAGCCCTGCAGACCCCCTTACAGGAGGAGAGTGGAGGAGGGGGAAGCCCTTTATTGCTGGCTGACAGTGATGTAGCTGTATGCTCTTCTGGACTGAGAATTTAGTCCTATAGGCAGCAAGGCACTTGGGAAAATCCTGTTCTTAAATCCTAATTCATGAAAGCATGTTTGACTTCCAGTATGTTTGACACACCAATCCATAAGTGTCTGTTTGAACAGAAAGTATATGTTTAAGTGCTCCTTTCATTAGGTTTGCTTCTGATCTGTCTCCAATACAAAACCACAGCTATGAAAGTGGGAGACAAAGCCAAAGAAACAGGGTGATTTTTTTATTTGTTATTATTATTTTTTTGGAGTCTTTTCAGATTTTTTGGTGGGAAATGCTTATTTCCAGTGTAGCAGCAGATTTCTCTGCCTCGCTGTATATTTTTCAGCATACAGTGTCTAACATTCCTTTCAGGCTGCATATAAATCACATTGCAATGTCACTGTAGGAATTTGTTTAAAGACATAAAGAAATTTATAGTCATGTGGAATTATTAGCTCTCAGCCTTCAGAACACGTTCTCAGCCTTCCTTCCTCTCTGCTTTTTTAGTTTGTCTCAGCCTGTATATCTCCCAGCTCCTGGACTCCTAAATCAAGATCTGCACTTACCCCCTCCCCCTCCTGCAGCAGCACTAACCAAAAAAAGCAATTACTGAGGGTGCAGGGAAGGGGACACTGAAGTGCTCTCTGCTGGAAAGATTGTATGGGAGAAAATACCAATCACTTCCAAAGCAGGCTTAACATTTGCTTCCATGTCTCATAATAGCCTGATGTCCTATGGTGAGAACTCCAGGGCAGAGAGAGTCAGATTCACGAAGGTATTTCAGCTGCAACACTTATCCGGTTTTAGAAGGTACAAGTGCCTGAAGAGGAGGTAGTTGCTGTGCTTTGGTTTTCCAAAGAACCAAGTGCTGGACATTGTGAGGTTTTTCAGCACCTCTGCGTGTGGCTGGAGTTCCCAGCCTTTGTGTCATTCAGTATCTCTACAGAGTTTCTGTCCTGTTTTGGCAGTGGGCTTGGGCAGAGATTGTTTTCTGTTTACCTTCCCAGTTAAGGCTGCCTCAGTGATGTCTCAGCTTCTTGACTGCCTGTAGAACAAAGTTGAGGACACAGGTCCCACTGATACCCTTGAGCATGTTTTTAGAAGAGGCAAGGACTTGCTAAGGGGTTTTAAAAAGACATGTCTCTGAATAAGTCTGCTTGTTGGTCCACAGTCCATCCAGAAAAAGGCAGGCAGGTCCTCTAAGCAGGGGGAGAGTTCTCTTACTATGAAATGTCAGTGTGTTCATACTTTGTTTTGCCTTCTGCTTGCTGTTAATACTGTCTTTGCACTCCAGGACCTGCTGAGAAGGGAAAGCAGTGAATTTGGCCCCATGGTGAGAGATCCATTCTACGTGGTCAGCGCAGGAGCCAGGTAGGTACATGCTGATGTCCCCTTTGTCACTCAGTGCAGAATAAGCTCCTGACATCCTGCTGCCAGCAGCAGTTGTCACATGTTGTCTATGTAAATGGAGGGGTCGTAACAAACTAGAGAAAACACCTGCAAAGGCACAGTTCTGGGTCTGTGTGTCCAGCAGACTTAGGAGGAGTAAGTTGCTGAGAGCCTTTGTTTTTCCACTACAGACATTAATTCACTATCAAGGCCTCCTCATGTCATTTTGGAGCATGTTTGTACAACAAATTTCCAGTTGTGTAACTTCCAAAATGTGTTCGATCTGCTGTTTGAACTCGCATCCAGGTTCTGTCATAACTGACAGATTCTAAAGGAAAAAATATCCCAATATCCCAGTCTGTCTCATTTTCTCCAGTCCAGGATGCTGCCTCCCCAGAAGCAGTGAACATTTGCATAAACTAAAATCAGCAGATTTAATTTATCTTACTGAATCGGGAGCTTGTGTTTAGGCTGCTTCCCTTTATGCAGGCATGATATTTTGCTCAGCTAGAGGGGAAAGAGAAATGTTTTTAAAAATAGAAAAGTGTAATCATAAAACTCATAATATTGGGACTTTACATAACTATCCACTTAGCAGTGGATTGTTTTGAAGCTAATTAGAACTGAAGTTGATCTTGCTGTATTTACATTTAAATAATAAAGAGATGTTTGCCTTAAGGTCTGAGTGCTCAAATAGCTAACTCGTATTACAGTAAAAACCATCAAGAGGGACTCAATTATTCACAAAGGAGCTCTGTTGCTCGTAAGCTCTCAGCAAATGTCAGCCCACTGGGCTGTCACAGGGGGAGTTAACACTGCTGTCTCCAAAGGTTTCACCACACAAGAAGGAGAGGAAGGCTCCTAGTCTAGCTGCATCTTACTGCTGACTGGCTGGCCATTTTTACCCCTAAGAAGACATAAATGTTGTTCTAGAGGGACTCAATCTGCCTTCAGGCTCATCCTTTTATGATTATTTAAAACACACCCATTTACTTTCATTTGGAATAACTTTTTCCATTTTTTTTTCCTAAGAGAACAATACAGCTGCTTTAGCTCATCCTTCCTCCCCATTTCTTCTAGAGATGGCATTTCATCATGCTTCTCAATAACAACTTGTGGCTTCTTTCCATCCCCCAACCTATTTTCCAAGTAACAGGATTGAACACCCAGACTGACAATACGTTTACTGGGGCACAAAATGTAGGTTTCTCATTCTCATGCTTCACTGCACAGAGATTATTTGTATTAACAGTTTTATGATGTTTCTGCTGCATAGGCATCCTGCTTGCTCTGCAAACCCATTTCTTCTGGGAGATGGGATGTTGCTTTCCTTTCCTAATCAGTATTGGATTTCCCAAGATAGGTTGAGAGAATGGGAGAAGACAGGAAAAACGCCTGGCTGTGAAGACCCAGGGTCCCACTACACCGGCTGCAAATCACTCCCTGCAAGCCTTGGCTGCTGGGTGATTTTTCTTATGTTACTGCTACTGAAATGACCTGAAAGAGAAGGGGTGGGAGTTTTGGAAGCCAAAGGGCTCTGATCATGCACTGCTGAAGCTGGTAGAAGTTTTACACTTAAATCTCAATGAGAACAAGACCTGAATCCTCTGCAGACTGAAAAGGGGCAGGTAGACAAAGACCTTACCCATGTGTCACAGAAGGAGTTCCACTATTAGGATGCTGTTGAGTGTTCCCCTGCCCCAGTGTGAATATTTCACAGTCTGGTTCCTAGGGAATTATTATAGCATCTTCAATCCATCCCTTACAAGAAGCAGTCTTTGTCTGTCCTGTGGTTGTCAGCCCCAAACCGCTCTTTTCTAGCTGGTCTTCTCACATCTAACCATCACCATCCTGTTGCTGTCTGCAGCTTCTCCATGCATGAGCTCTTCAGGGGAGTCAATAGCAGGCAGTAGAAATTATGCTCCTAGGGTTCTTTGGGACACAGATGCTTGATGGGCTGGAGAAGAGATGGGACCATCCCTACCACATCTCTTGCTCAAGCAGGAAAACTGTCATGTGGTAAAGTTAGGGAAACCCTGGTCAGCCATCACTTGCTCCAGTCACACATGCTCCATGACTTACACTCTGTGCTACTCTCCATGTGTCATACAATAACTGTCTCATAAGCACTGTTGTGAACAGTTGTTGCTCCACCAGTTTTAGAATCCACATTTGCTTCCACAGTAGGAGAGATCTTTCAATTAGAGAATTACCATCTGGCATTTCTGACAAACACTGAGCATCCGAAAAGAATACACATTGCTACTGTCC
Organism: Amazona ochrocephala; assembly: GCA_039720435.1. Classification (NCBI taxonomy): domain Eukaryota; kingdom Metazoa; phylum Chordata; class Aves; order Psittaciformes; family Psittacidae; genus Amazona; species Amazona ochrocephala. The sequence continues at coordinate 75,490,021 of CM077879.1, forward strand.
AGGAACCACAGACAATACCAAGAGCACTCTGTCTGGGAAGTTTCCCCACCCTCAGGCAAAAGCAGCCAAATTCTATTCTCAGTTACACAGGAATAAAGCCGGAACAACCCATGTCTTTGGCAGTTATTCTTAATTTGTACCAGTGCATCTGAGAGCACATGTGGGGCCCAAGCCTCAAACATCACAGATTGGTAGTGTTGAATTATGTGAACAATGCATCTCAAGAACAGAAAATAGACTGGCAGTAGAGCTTTATTGTATTTTATTGGTTTATGGTATGGCCTCATGTTTTTAGCCCATCTACGCTTGCATCTGCTAGCGCTATTATTACTGCTTCTAAATAGCCACATGGGCAAGTAGGTTTGGCTATGGATTCTGAGCAGGATCCTCACTTCAAAGGCCAGACACTGTTTCTCAGACCCACATGAAAACATTTTAAAAGACCTGGAAGGCATAATTTACTCTGTTGGCTTTGCAGCCTCAACATCCATTTGCAGTTGAAGTGCATTGGCTTTGGGTTCTGTACACCTGCCTGAGTAGCTCTTTTTTCCTAACAGGATTACAAGGGTTTGAGAGTTGGGAAGTTTTTTGTTCTTCTCTGCAGTCAAAATAGTGCGTTTTTCAGCCTCACTTTGTTCTCAGAGACAGTCAAATCGTTTTGATGGCACCTTTCCAAAAGGAGCAGAAAATGTTATGGAAATTCTCGTAGAATCACAAACTGGTTTGGGTTGGAAGGGACCTTTAAAGCTCATCTAGTTCCAACATTCTGCCATGGGCGTGGACACCTTCCACTAGACCAGGTTGCTCCAAGCCCCATCCAACCTGGCCTTGAACACTGCCAGGGTCCATAAAGCTGAAATTCTCTAAGTTACCAGCAATTGAGAACAGAGCTTGATGGTAGGTCATGTCAAGCAGTCTATCTTACAGCAGTTACTACTAGCCCCATCTGTAACAAATGAACTTCAAAGCAAGGCTGAAAAGGAAGGTAGGCATTTAGGTTTCCCTAGTTTTCTTTCTATTCAGTTATTGCTGTGATGCTTGCTACATGTATGCACACTTGTTTGAACTGGCATACACTGAAAATAAAGATGGAGAGTGGGACTGAATCTGGCCCTGTGTCGCTAGCATTAGTATTCTGGATTTTACTAGCAGTTTCAAAGCCCAACTGCACCTCACCTAGATCAGCAGGCATTGACCCAGGCCTCTGATATGGTCGCATAATTTACTTATTAAGGAGATGCACAATAGCTTTTCTTGCTCATTCATTAATTATTAATCTTATCATGGTGTGTCTCTTGGCATTTAGGTCTTTCAGCAAGAAAGAAAGAAGCCACTCAGAAAAAATGGCGTTCACCAGTTATTATCCCCATCCTCACCACAGCAGCGAGGTGGTCACTGGGTCCACCACACTGAACGAGAACAAGCTCTCAGAACTTTCCAGGACAGATAGCAGGACTTCTGCATTTGTCTCATCCCCAACAGAGGCAAGGAGCCACTATCCTGAGCAAAAGCAAGGCTTTAAATCCTTGTTCCTTAACCTTACTCATGGATCTGGCCAGTCCTCCCCCAGTACACCCACCCCAACTCCCTCAGACTTCCAGAGTGCAAGTGATGGCCAGGCTCTGAGACACCACCATGCCAAACGAGATGCTATTTCCCCTGAGGGCAACGGTAATATTCAGGCACAGTCTTTGGATGTTGTCCAGGATAGATCCTCCAAGGCTCCCACAGAAGAAATTATGTGGAGAAGGAAAGCTGGGTTGCTCCACAGATCTGTTCCACCCAAAGTGGTGTGGGCTCATTCAGTCAAAGACAACAGTTACCTGAGGGCTATGGAGTCTCCTCCAGTGGCTGGGCCACAGTTCCCCCAGAGGTGGCAGTCCTTGCCGACACAGAGCAGCACTTCTTCTGACCCAGAGACTCCTTCTCCCCAGGGGACAACCCATCTCCGGATCTCAGAGTCAGGGCTGCAGCTCACACCCCCACCGCTGCTGCAGGATGATGAGGACGATGAGGTGTTTGTCATGCCTTCCCAGCCCAGGGCAGTTGCGCCACCCTTCTCACCCACCTCACTGCCATCCCGTCCTCTTCCTGAGCTGAGCTCTTGCACTTCTGCCAACAGCACGGAGGAATTCCCACCTCCTCCCCCTCCTGTGGCCCTTGAGGGGAATGGGGCAGCTGGAGACAAATCCACCAGGCTCATAGAGGACACCAAAGTGAGGTAGGGGCGGGGGGGGGCCTGGAACACACTGTCTTGGGCATTGTAGGGTCATATACAGCATGATATGCGGGGCTCCAGGGAAATGGGACTGAGATCTGTGTGCCACAATGAACTACCCACAGCTGCTAGCTGAGCAGGCACCTTCATGCTTCTTACTCCAGCATGAAGAGTTAAAATGGCTGCTGACTCCTTCTAGTTACTGGTTTTTGAGAGAGAACTGTGAAAATCCATGATGGTTTTTCCAAGCAGTTAGTTTCCCAGAATACATTTGAGACCTGGCACAAAGTAATGCTGTTATGAAACAGTGACCATCTGCCAAGAAGCGACAACACAAATATGTCACAGTCACACTGAATAGTGATTTTTTTCCTGAAGGATAGGACTTGGGGCTTAGTGCCCAGCTGGTTTAACTCAGCACAGCTTCCTTCACTCCCAAGGAGCTGCTCTGATTTCCATCCAGGAAGAATCTGACTAGGGCTGTAGTACTGATTGGCTTTTCCAACATGAAAAGGATAAATGAGCATAGACAGCTCAGGATGGTACCTCCAGCTGGGGAAATGCCATCTCCCCAGTCTGTGAGCAGTAAACAAAGTAACTTGTCATAGAATCACTGACTGGTTTGGGCTGGAAGGGACCTTAAAGCTCATCCAGTTCCAATCCCCTGCCATGGGCAGGGACACCTTCCACAAGACCAGGTTGCTCCAAGCCTCATCCAGCCTAGTCTTGAACACCGCCAGGGATGGGGCAGCCACAGCTTCTCTGGGCAACCTGTGCCAGCTCCTCAGCACCCTCACAGGGAAGAACCCTTTCCTGAGGTCTCATCTCAATCCCCCCTCTGTCAGTTTAAAGCCATTCCCCCTTGTCCTGTCACTACAGGCCCCTGTCAAAAGCCTTTCTCATTCACTAGTTCTTTCTATGTTGTAATGACAAAACAGCAGCGTCCAGGTTGAAGGGACAACATGCTTGTGGTGCTGGTAGCTTCATACTGTGGGCTTTTGTGTTGAAATGAGGAGTAAGACACAAAAATAAATGAGAGAGAAGGAAAACTCACTTGTCTTCGGCCTTCACCATGTATTCACAATGGTCCTGTGTGGTAAGTTTATGTTCATCTCACAGAATTTTTCTGTCCATAGCAGCTTCAAAAGCTTTCCCAAAGCCCTGGCTGAGTGGGAGATAACAGGATGGGGCACCAGTGTCCATGAAAATAATTGTCCCCTCTCCCCATCTGCATCAAAGAGGACTAGCTCTCCATCTGCTGCGGATAAACAGCACCAGTTACCTGCTGCTCCTGAAGCGCCTCAAACTACTGATAGGCAGCCCATAACTCAATCTGAAGGAAACCACAGTGAGCCAGCAGTCCTCACTAGAGACCTGGAAAAAAGCAGCCTGGATTCTGGGATACACAGCGCAGCATCTCCAGTGAAGACAAAAACCCCAGAAGATATTAAGTCAGAAGCTCTAGCAAAAGAAATTGTCCATAAAGACAAGTCTCTGGCTGATATCCTGGATCCAGATTCCAAAATGAAAACAACCATGGACTTAATGGAGGGGCTTTTCCCCAGTGGAACCAGCTTGCTGAAGGAGAACAACATGAAGAGGAAGATGATGCAGAAGAAAGCCAGGACAGTGGTTGAAGATGACACGTAAGCACTGCTGCTTTGGGTGGTGGGCTAACACTGCAGCAGAACTCACTAACTGCTTTTAAGGACAAGCCAGTGCTGAATTTTTCAGGTGGATGATGGTGGAGAGGAAGCTTCTCTGTTCCCAGGTGTGAAGACTGAAAGCCCTTTCTCAGGAGCTTGGCTCTATGTGTGGCCTTTGAGCTCACCTCTCCAAGCTCTTTGGAAAACTGTGCTGAGCTTGGTAACAGGGCTTGTTACTTGTGTTACTTGATTTTGTGTTACTTGACTTTGCTCTCTTAACCTTTGTAATCCGAAGCAATTCAGTCCGAAGCACAATAACAGGGATATGAGAGTAAAATCAGTACTAAAACAGTGGTAGGCAGAACGATAACAAGTGGCCAAATTTTGGAAGGAGGGATAGAGGCACCTGCTTATTACAAGGAAATGCAAAGTTCAGCCCAAGTTCTCCAGTGTGGATTTTATAAGATAGAGACTCCCAAGTGACACCTGGAGAACCATAGAGAAGTAAGTTGTAATGCATCATGCTAGGTAAGATGGTCAGTGCAGCCATCACCAGCTGAGGTGTACTGATTTACCTTCAGCAAGGATCTGGTCCTGTATAGAGTTGTTAACCAAGTCTATGTTTAAGGAGAGGATAGGCATGAAAGCAGCTGACATGCACCCTCTGATGGCAGGAATCGGCCATTTCCTTTGTGGATAATAACACTGGGAAGGTACCAAAGAGGAAATGCTGGAAAACCATTGATCTAGGCATGGGAAAAAGGCTCTGACTGAACTTCTCCTTTTTTCTTCACTGTGGTGTAGGAGAGAAGAAAAGGAAGCTCCTGTAACCCTGGTCACCTGTCCTGCATATTACAGTGTTTCAGCACCCAAAGCAGAACTGCTGAATAAAATCAAGGACTTGCCAGAAGAAGTAGGTGAGGAAGAGGAGCTGCTGGACATAAATGAGAAGAAGGTAAATTCAGCACACCACCACCATTTGCTAGTAACTTTCTTAAACAATAATAAGCCTTGAAGTAAAATGCATTTCTATTTGAGCTCAGGTTTTGGCAGTCCCAAGTTACATGAGGGCTGGGTGTGTTTAGGCCCCCTGTGAAGGTTTGTTACAGTGACCCAAATTGAACAAAGAGAGATAATCTGAGTACTCACAGTAAATTTGAGTACAAATCTTGCACAGCTCTGAGGTAGGTCTCTACTATACCAAATGCTGAGTACACTGATTTTAAGAGGCAGTCCCTATCCGATAGCAAGGAAGGAAAAGGGAGAGGTGAAGTGACTTTAGAACATACAGCTCAGGTTAGAAACAGGAACAGATTCCAGGTAGTGACTGCACTGAGTGCATGATGTTTGCCCTAAGATTTTCCTCTTCAGTGAATCCAATTTACCCTAGTGATTTACCAGCACTATCTGCACTCACTGCTTCCAAAGAAACATTGGCTACTCCTTTTCCTCCACACTTTGTTGTTTCACTGACCTGCTGAAAGTGATGTGCACCTCAGCAGCTCGGTCAGCACAACCTCAACACGATGGGTGGGAGGAGAGCAGGGCAGGGGAGGAGAAAATCTTTTCCTCTGATTGCAGTTCCATTTCACTGAGGAATGGCCCCTGCAGTTCTTGCTGTAGGCTTGGGTGCTCTGTGTTCCAGGGCTTTTGCAGGGCCTTCTAATTTGCCCCTGTGGTTGTCTCACATTGGTTACTTGGTAATTACAGATGTGTTGTGAAGCCCGCAAGTCCCAAAGAGCCACAGGCAGGTAGCTTGCCTATCTGTGCCTCCCTTCACATGCCTACATGTCAAAAGCAGCTGTGCCTGTAAATTTAAAACATCCTACATTGCACCAGACAGGGTAGCCCATATTCCAGCCCATATTTGTACAGCAGCAGAGTTTAGACATACTAAAGGATACAAATATTTCTGCAAGTCCCATATGCTGTGATTGTTCCTGCACTGAAATCAGCCATGGATTTAAAGAAAGTCTCTCAAACCCAGCTTCTCCATCATAGTGCAGAGAATTCACATCTCTAGCACAGCTCCACATTTTCTCTCCAGGTCCTTATCCCCATGCCACATGCAAAAAGGCAGAGAGAAGACGTGATGCCCTGTAGCCCTGACTTGGGGAGCTTAGTCTCTTTTCCATATTGTCTTACTGTTTCTGTTCTCAGCTTTTATCTGCTAAGCACAATCTACTCCCTACCAGGCTTTAATACAGTGACGGCTAGAATGGGACCTCCATCAAAGTGCTAACATGAATAAGGAGTGCTAAGCGAGGAGACTTTCCCTATTTTGTGAAGCATTTGAAGCGCAGTCAAGTCTTCAGGAGCTGTGATACCATGCCACTGGAATGGATATGGGGCATTCATCATGCCTGCCATCTCTTACTTCCGTGGTCCTACATAGATTCTGTGTAGCAAGTCTACACAGACAGATCATGCACATGTTGCCAATTAATGCTGCTTTAATTATCTGGCCCTAGCCATCCGTTGTAGAGCACCCAGCTTCAAAGATAATCAGCCCGATCATCTCTTAGGGTGGTTCAAAACCAGCTGCCTCCTTAAACCAGCGTGAAAGGTAGGGAGTGGTGAAACAGGAGGCGCTGCCCCATGGAGTCAGTGGACATGCTGCAAGCATCTGACAGGCTTACAAGTAGATGTGAGCCTGCCATGGAGGATGAGTCCCAGGGCTCAAAGGTTACATTTGCATGGAGAAACTGAAATAGATGGGAGTGATTAGGCCAGACAGCAAGATCTGCCTGGTATGTTTGTTCGTGTTCTGTGTGAAAGAACATTTGCACAGACATTTTCTGAGAAGGCAGCTACTCTCAGAGGTCATTTGGATAAACCAAGCTCATTTCCATTGTAAGTACACAAAGGAGCTATATTGGTTGGCATTTGGGATTGAAGGAGAGTCACTGATTAATGAACACAAAGCAAGTGTGTCACAGCCTTGTACAGCTCCCATGCCTTTAGAACAAAGGTATGTCACTCCCAGTGGTCCTAGAGCCTCCTGCTATGGCTGGAGGGCAGATTTGAACCTTGAGCAAAGCTCCTGGAGCAGGGAGGAACAACTTGTCATCTGAGCAGCTCCATCTTCCTGAAAATCTGCTGAGGTTAATGATGGACTCTGTTCAGCTCATACAGTCCTGCTATAGAGTTTTTCCTCCTGGTATAGTAATCATTGAAAATGGATCACTTCTTTTGCTCCCCAGGATATGGTCCAGCAATCAACTGGTGAGGATCTTGGATCTCTCTTTTGAAGGTGGCATTAGGATCAAAGGCACAGGGAAGGCCAAGTGTTGGTCTCAACCTGTCCCAATGAGGACAGAATGCAAGGAAAGGTTTTGTTTTCCCTTATCCTAGCAGGTGGGATTTAGTACCACCTTTGTTCTTCTCTTCCCCAAACTACCTCTGAACTAATAGTGTGACTTAGCAGTCATTCCAGCATAAATCTGGTCGATGATGTTTATTTTAAGAGAATAATATGGTTTATTCAGCCTTTCATCTGCGTGGAAGCTGGCAGTAGACTGCAGTGCAACTGCAAAACCATGCACTCAGAGGATGCACGCCAAGTGTTCCATCTAGTGGTGTCTGGCTAAGCACTGCTGCTGATGGCTCTGCTGCAAAACCAGCCTGTTAAAACCTGCTCTGACAGGCCATCCCAGGGATCAGGGCCAATCCAGACTAACCCCAGCCTGACCTGGGTTTGAAGATCCTTCCTCCTTTGGAGTAGACTGCTTTCTTACATGGAATGACCATCAGTTTTGATGGAAAGAAGACTTTGAGAGTATTTTCAGGCAACCCTGTGATTTATTTATTTTTCATCCTGCAGTGTTTGTATGCAGAGCAAATCGAGATAGATGTAATGGTGTCTCAGCAGTGCATAAGCTGAAGAGACTAAAAATACCCAAGCCTCGTACGAAGAGCTTTTCCTGCTCTCTGTGCTCTCAGTTCTGAGTCAAATGGAAGCAAGAATTGCAAGTCTCAGGCCATATGCTTCTGCTTTTGCATATGTCTTTCCCCTAAATCCTGACAGAAATTAGGATCTCCAGCATATGTGCAGCACTGCTGTTTCTGAAGTAACTGAACTCTGGGGCCTCCTTTTCTTTGGCAGCGAAACGGTTGCCAGCATTTTCACAAAATGGGTGTCTGCCCTCCATGTCCTTGCTCAGTCACTAAGTAAATTCAGAGCATCTTTGGTGTAAATGCGTGCTTGATTCCTCTTTCTGTGAGGCAGTGCCTGCACAGGCAGGAAGCTTTGGTCATAGTTGAATTTGAGGCTCACACCTCAACACTAAGGCAGCTGAGGAAGGAAGGAACAGTCAGTAGTTTCAGGAGGAGGAAATATGTAGCAGTTCCTTTTTTCTTACTACGCCATATGTGTCAGCTCAGCCTCCTGTCATGCCATTAATACAGCTTAAATTAATTTTTTTGCAGGTTTTTTGCACACTTCTGGGTCATAGAAAATATAATATCCAAATAAGACATTTCAGGCTGAGGCAGGGGGTGGGGAATATGCAGGAGATGTGACTGTAGCTCTTTTCACTCTGAGACTTTAAAGAACCGACATCTTTCAGATATAGGAAACTGGGTATCAAATATGGTGCATCAAAGCAGATGTCTCCCTCAATGGCAGAACAAATATTTTCATGCAACCTGATTGAGTATTCAGGTTATCAACTAGATGTGGAATTTCAGAGTTTTCTCTGTTTCCTCCTTAATGTCTTCTCTGTCAGCTGTTGCTTCCTGCTCCTCAGGAACTGTAGCCATATCCTTTTGTTGTTGTCATCCATAGATCCAGGGAGATCGTGGTAATTATGAATGTGGCAATGCGTTTCACTTCTGACAGGCTGAGCTCATCGGGAGCTTAACCCACAAGCTGAAAATCCTGAAGGAAGCCAAGGAGGGCCTGCTTGCAGACATCAAAATGAATAATGCTCTTGGAGAGGAGGTGGAGCTGTTGATCAGCAAGCTATGCAAACCTAACGAGTTTGACAAGTACAAGATGTTCATTGGCGATTTGGATAAGGTGGTGAACCTCTTGCTCTCCCTCTCTGGACGCCTGGCCCGTGTAGAGAACGTTCTGAGCAGTCTGGGGGAAGATAGCAGCAGTGAAGAGCGGGTATGTATCTGCACACCCATCTTGGCCTTGTATGTATCTCGGCCTTTATCAAGGTGCAGGACAGCAGCAGTCACAAGAACATGCTTGTATAAGCGAGGACCTCCAAAGACTCACAGGTATCTTAGTGCTTTTGTATATACAGTAGCAAATGCCAGTCTGCCCCTGGGAATCTTGGTCCCAATTTGTATCAGTGTCTCAGATCCTGTGGCTTTTGTCTCAAAACAGAATGGCCATGGCTGGGACAGCATGTCTGTGACGATGGCTGGAGGAAAGGGTGTATGGTGTTGTGCGCTGTGGAACAACCCACTGCCTTTTGCCTCAGTTCAGGCTATGTTTTAACATTCTTTGGGTGGTTGAGAGACAAAGTTAGGCTTTCCTGATAGTTGTTGCTTTCAAGCGAGTTTTACTGATTTTCTTGGAGTACTTTCTGTCCCACTTTGACTAGGACATTGTCCTGATTCAGTGGGATTCAGGTTTAATCTGTAACGAGGAGTTCATCCTCCTCCCTCAGGCTTTTGACTGAGTGTCTGGGAGCTTAGCAGCCATCTCGCCTCCCCCAGAGGTGGCAAGTATGGTGTTGGGAGGAAGGAGATGGGAGATCAGTGATTTTCGTGCTGCTGGTACTGAAGTGCTCTCTTTGGCGTGTGCAGAGCTCACTGAACGAGAAGAGGAAGCTGCTGGCTGGCCAGCATGAAGATGCCCGGGAACTGAAGGAAAACCTTGACCGTCGAGAACGGGTGGTCTTGGAGATCCTGGGCAACTACCTCTCTGAGGAACAGCTCCAGGATTACCAGCACTTTGTGAAGATGAAGTCCGCACTCCTCATAGAGCAGCGAGAGCTAGATGATAAAATCAAACTGGGTCAGGAACAGCTCAAGTGCCTGATGGAGAGCCTCCCCACAGACTTCACGCCCAGGGATGCAAAGGCAGCAGCTGCCCTAGCTGCAGCACTTGCTACCTCTGCCGAGATAGGTGGTAAACCACCTCCAGCCGTCTCCTCATTCTAACCTTTCCCAGGTGGACCTGGGATACACTCCTCCTGCTCAAGTGTATTTAATCCAAGTACTTGGCAGATGGCTCTCTACAAAGACAATGAACAGAGACAGGTTTAGAACAAGATTTTAATGAAGGAAAAAAATAGCAATAATAAAGGTTTTATTTTCCTTTTCTTCCACCTCTGCTTCCTGGAAACGTGAAACAGTGTGGAGGGAAATCTCCTCCTGCCAGAGATGGGGAAGAGTCTCATGAGAATTGAAGACATACATTAATAAAAAACAAGACCTCCTCTCTTCCCTTCCTTTCCTGCCTACCTGGCACTTCATTAAATAATGAAGGATCTAAAAGAATGAAGCCTTAAAAATAAAACCCAACCCATTCTACTGAACATTATTGATATTTATATTTTTAAAAGAACAGGACAGAATGTGTAAGTTTTTGTACATACTCTAATCAGTGACTTGATTCTACTTTCCTCTGTATGTAGAAAAGACATTTAATTTTGTATTTTGTGAAAACCTTAACAAAAAGAGGGAACCCCAAAGATAGTCATGCATTAGCTTGGAACATCTCTTTGTGGTTTTGTTGCTGTTGTTGTTTTTTAATGTAATAAAGAGCTACCAGAAGAAGCTTCAACCTGTTTCAACACATGCTAAATTAAGTGGCCTTGTGAAGGACCTTTTGACCAGGAGAACATAATCTTTTTATTAACATGAAATCTGATGTTCTCTTCCTACCCACAGAAGCCATGTACATGTAATGATAATATTGTGCCCCTGGTTAGATAGGTAAGAACCTGCTGTAAGGATAATTGGATTATTTCCTAGTTAGGGCAGTCTGGAGTAACCAAATTTGCCTGACTGAACTTCACCACAGCTAGAGGACTGCTGCCTGTTTGCAGTCAGTAAAGTAGACTGGGGAAGGCCCTCTTTTTGTGCTTTCCTCTCTAACAAGCTACATCACCATTTAAGCAAAATGCCTAGAAGCTGCATGAACAGGTTATCGCCATGGCTCATGAGCCAGATGTGTATCGCCTCTCTCCAAACCTTGCAGAGACTTTGAAGTGATTCAGGCTTCTCCTTTCTCCAGGATGTTGCATCGTTCATCCTATTCTATCTTGCCACTAGGACCACTGCAGAGATTTTAGTTATGTACTTTTTAAGTCCATTCACTGTGAATGTCAACTTTAGGATGTTACTGAAAATTACAACGTTCATTGCTTTCAGTGCTGGTTTTAAAGCCCCTTTATTTATTTTTTTTAATAGCTCATATCGTAGTTCTTCCACAGACAGTTTGGCAAACTGAAGAAAATGCCAAATTAAAGAAAGTGCCCTTCTGTCATACCAATACCCAAAAGAGATTTTACCTGGGTTTGTAATGCTTTTAGAAGCAGCAATTACCTGTGATGACATATCCTTTTCATTACTTCTGAGACTGAACTCTGTTCAGGCTCATACAGCATTTCATGAGACCTCTAAGAGCAGGGGAAGTGAGTGATTCTTATGCCTTAACAGCTGAATCAAAAACAAAATTAGAGGGAAAATCAAAAATAAGTATTTTTTTGAGTGGAGATTCAGGAAAACAGTGTTGGGAGCTCTTTCAAGCCAGTCAAAATGTTTAATTTGTCCTAAAAAAGAAATCCTACATAGTACTTTAGTTTATTAGATTTAAAGGTTGTTTTAATTTAGATTTTTGTTTTGTAGCCACCTTTCCATCCTACGCTTACCAAAACAACAGCCCTCATTTTTATAATTGAAACACGTTTGGGATATTGGAATGGCATACCCAACCTCCCACCCTGCCACGGGGACAGCAGCAGCGGCTGTTCGCTGGCCAGCCTGTGTAGCCAACTTCCTTCTGTAGGTGACAGTAGATGAGACTCTTCCCCAGGTCAGTTCAAAGAACCTGAATCAAATACCTTCTGAACAGTCTCCAGAGAAGTCCGTTGGCTGTTGAAGGATCCTGTGACAGCTCCCTGGCCCATTCAGCCAGCTACAGTCCAGTGCTAGCACAGGGTGAAGTGTGCAGTCTCACTTCATTTTCTTGAGGAAAACTCCTATTAGGGACAAAGTAGTTACACTTTTGACGTGCATTGCTAGTTCAAAGTAAATGCTAGTTGTACAAAAGCAATGGGGTTCCTCATTGCCTGTTACGATTCGTTGTGTTTGCACGTGTATTTGGGGCACAGCATTTTTTCCTGAGTCATCATTCTTTAGATAATTATCTTCAATTTCCAGCCAGTGTCTGAGGGAACGCTCAGGAGAAAGGCAGCTATAACTCATCTTTCCAAAGCCTCCTGCTAAAGCACCAGGGGGCTGGGGTGCACTTTTCCTGGCCTTTGAAAGTAATCAAACTATTGCTGTGATAGCACCCAGACCTAGCACAGGGGAACAGAAAAAGATGAAAGCATGCACTTGCACCATGATGGTATTGCATGAGATCTTGAAGCAGGTCTGTTAAATCTAGCTCTCAATAAGTCCTCACATGCTTTTAGCAACATGCTGCACCTACATCCTGCTCTGCCATGCCACGTGATACAAGCACTGCGAAAATCTAGTGATCCAACTTACTATTTGGGGTTTTACATTGGAGCCCTTGGGCAGTTGATGGTAACAAGGAATTCACGTCACGTTCTTTCCTCAAGACTAAATCTGCTAGAGTGTTTACATGCTAGGGCCTGCTGCTTGTAGGCTTATACACAACATCTATTGTGAAGGTTAACTATAAAATCAATTAAACACAGAGCACCAAAACAGTTTATGCGTCAGGCTTGATCCATCATCTCTACAACTCAGCTGCTGTCATAATTGTTTAGGCTGGTAATTAAGAGAAGCAAGCAAACCAAGCTGGATAGCATTTCATAGTCACTGCACACAAATCCTGAATATGAACATTAGCAGTGATTTGTCATTTGCAGAATGGGAAACAAAGCGAGCTCTCTTTAGGAGAGCCTATGCTTTAAATCCATGTGAGCAAACCAGGGGCATATCTAGAGACCCAATCTCTATGGTTTCTCCATGTGTTATTCAACCATCCACCAAGTCAGTGTTTGCATCTGGGTTTGATTCATGTTAAGAGCTGTTTCTTCCTTTATATCCCTTCCACAGGGGATGTATGCTGACTGTGGCATGGCATTATGGTTTGGCTGTGCTCCTGCAGGACTTCTGCTCATGCTTCTGCACATAAACTTGTACACCTCTTGTGTACTACAGCGGTTTTCTAGCCATGTGTTACTGAACAAACATCGTTTGTGTCATGCAACTGGATGTATTTATGTGGCCAGAGTGGTCTCACATAAACCTCTCCTGCCTGGTTTAGCCAGACTCTGCTGACCTTCTTCAATATCAACTGCGGAAATAAGCTGAATTCAGGGTGTTAATTACTCCAGAGAGTGCTTGCCAGACACTCATACACACATTGCTTATACTGTTGCTTGTGTGTATACAGTAACACAACCTTTCCAGCTGTAGCTCTGGCTTCTGTGCAGCTTGCTGCTTGTTAGTGCTAAAAGTCTTTGCAAAAAACCTGCTTTCTCCTTGCCTGTTGGAAGGGAGCTGTTCTTGGAGGGGGGTGTCAGCAGGGCTCTGCCCAGGTTGGGATTTGGGATTCAGAAAAAGGATTTGTTTTCTGATACACCGTGAAGAAAATATGCTACATGTGAGCCGAGGAGGCTTTTCATCTGTGATTTGCAGTTTGAGACCATGCCTTTCTGCTAGGGTTGCTCTGTGAGAGAACAACCTTAAAATTAAACCAGAAAAGCCAGCAGCATTTTAATTCACTTTAGCACTAAATGAAGTTTTAGGACTGAAATGCAAAAAAAAACCCCAAACAAACAAACAAACAACAAATTGCCACGTAATTCAGATGGGGAGACTAAGGGGTGGAGAAAGCCTGACCGAACACTACGGAAAGGACACAGGGACCTGCTTTCGCACAGCTTGTCATGCCACAGGTGTTTTACTGAGCTGAAATAAAATTGCAGTTGAAAAATAGATCAGTTTCCATAGCTAGCACATGAGGGTGATCAGGGCTAGTGAGGGATGGCAGGGTTGGGGGCAGCTGGCCACAAGCCCACACACAAGACACTGCAGGAGTATGCATGCCTCAGTCTCAAGCCTGCTAAGAAAAGGTGAGTACATGTCATGGCAGGGGGGTTGGAACTCGATGATCTTGAGGTTCTTTCCAACCCTAACTATTCTATGATTCTATGTATTTTTTACATATATTTACACATTTTTTCCTCCTGTGGAAGGCTTTGCAGCCTGTGTGTGCCTGCTTGCACCCACTGCAGAGCAAGGGCTGGGGTTGAGGGGAGAAAACATCCCAGTCTGTTGAAGGGTTGGTTTCCACAGGGATGTCCTCAGAGGGAAAGCCTCAGCATGTGGGGAGGTGATGGCACACACATCCAGGGGATCTCAGCATGGTATGTGGGACGCCTTGGTTCCTGTCCACGTAGCATTGCCTGTGCCTATCTCACCACAAGGGCCTGGTATCCCTCACCAGCAGCATCCAGCCTTGTGCTCAGACCTCCATCACCCTATGGGAAAGGGTAATTGCGTGGTTAATGTTTCCTGTGTTCTACACCAGAACAGGGGCCAGGTATGAGGTAGTGCAGCTTAAGGTTTGAGGGTAACTTCCTGAAATTAAGTGATAGAAGTTCTCCTTGGTTTGTAACGGTTTAAACTAGGACCAAGGGAGCAGGAGGAGAGTCAAAGAAAGAACATAACAGTGAGCACACTGAATGCTCTTGCAAAGCTGGCTGGTGGTCACCTTCTCATTTTGTACAAGAGGTGTCAGTTAATTTCTCATGTTTATTGCTTGGAAGAAATTGTCTAGCTCATAAATTCTAGTGGAAGTGGCCCAGCTGACTTCCCCTATCTTGCTCCAACCTGGAGTACCCATAAGCTTCCCTGGCACATGCTTATACCATGCACAGTTTCTGGGTGCACAATGTCCTGCAACTGCTTTTTGAGGCCACAGTGAAGTGTCACATGCATGCTTGTGTAGACAGAGTCCTTGGATGGCCTATTTCTGTCAAATGAAGTTAATGTGAAGTGCTCAGGGAGAGGTTATTTCTTAAGAAGACAAAGCTACTGGTCTATCTTAGCCACCACTGGTCTTTTAAGTCCTGCATGAGATGTTATTCCCGTCACATCTGTTTCCAATCTAACCTCTTCTGCCACTAGGTATTTGTTATCTTCTTCCTAGACATGAGGTGGTGTCATACATCACTTGTGTTCCTAGAATCATTTAGGTTGGAGAAGATTCGTAAGATAGAGCCCAACCATTAATCTAACACTGCCAAGTCCACCACTAACTATGTCCCACCTACACATCTTCCCAATACTTTCAGGGACAGGCACTCCACCATTTTCCTGGGCAGCCTGTTCCAGCGTTTGACAACCCGGAAGACCCAATCCCTAATACCCAATCTAAATCTTCAATGTTATAACCCTCACAGCTGTTTCGCATGGTTTTCAAGGTCCAGTTTCCCCTTGCCATGATGGTCAAAGGAAATAAAGCATGTCAGCTTTGATTCCCAGTGAATAGCCAGGGATGGAGGCCAAGTACAAGCTTGCAAGATTCAAAGGCAACTCTCTTAACAGGATCAGTGTTGTTTCCCTCACACTGCAGTCTCAGTGTTCAGGCAACCAAGGGACAGATTGTTCCTGTGGGCTCCTGTTGGGATGTATTGCTGGACTGCAAGTCTGCTACACACTGCAGGATTTAAGTTAAAATGCAAAAACAGAACCCACCACCCTTAGGCCATGCCGTGGTGCCTCTGCTCCTCCCCAAAGCAAGCAAGGCTCAGGTTCCCCCAGAGATCTTAACAAGCTCAGTTCACCCTGCACTTCAAGGAGAGTGCACTTGGCTGGGACAAGCCCCAGGTTTACATTTACTGTGACTCTCTGCCTGCAGCAGGGCACAGCATTCTGGCTTTCCTGGGGCTGTAGCAGGGAAGTCTTGTCCTTACCCTAGGAGCCAGCCAGGGCACTCTGCACATACCCTGCCGATTTAGCAGTGTCACTTATAGGAACAGGGTTATTTACAGCACTGGAACATGGGAGAACAATCCTCAAGAGACAGGAAGTGCTGGCAAAGGCATGCTTCCTTCCTACCCTTTCTCCTGTTTTGTGGTCTCCTTAGTGGCCCCTGCCAGTGATAGAAAGCAGGATAAGCCTAATTAACCCTTGTGTAAAGTACAAGATGGGGCAGCCCCAGATGAAGGCACAGTTTGTACCCTGAGCATAGCAGTCAGGAACACTTTAACTAACCTACCTAGCAAGCAGGGCTACCAGCTTAACAGGCAAAAAACAAGATCAGCTTTACTCTTGTCAGTGCCAAAAGATACATAGATCTCATCTAATCAGGGCAGCTAGGAACAGAGACCCAGCTGTAAGCTCTCCTGTGCCCCTGCAACATAAGGGCCTTTACTTTTTAAATGCCTGTACAATTATTTAGCTTACCTTCAGTTACCCAGAGAGCCTCCTGCTTATTTGCACAAAGTCTCTTGCTCTCCGTAGCTGCATCAGCTCTGGCAAGCAAAGAGGAAAAGCCCTGTCTATGCACAGTCACCATGTCTGTACCCACAGGGTGACTGGCAAGACACAGCTACAACTCAGACCCTTCTGGCAGAGCTGCAAGAAGGCCTCCATAACAAGGGTTATCAGGCAGAAGAGATAAGGCATCAGTGCATCAGCAGGCAATCCACCCTCCAAAGCCATGTCTCCCACCCCAATACTCTGGGGCAGCTGCAGTAGCACAGATCTGGGCAGTGCTGCTGCCAGGCAGCAGTTGGGCTGACAATCGGGCAACAGGCTTGCAGCCTGTCAGCCTCTCCATAAAAAGCCTTCACATGGCTGAAATAACCTACAGATCGGTATTGCCCCCACCCAGGCAGCCAGCACAGCCACTCAGCTGTTCAAAGGAGCAGCAAATGCAGCCCTGCAGACGGATGAGCCATCAGGAGTCAAATTCCACCTCTTCAGCAATGGAGGATCTCACCAGCAGTCAGTGACCGGCCAGGCTGCACTGGGGCAGCACCCACATAGCTGCAGCAGTCAGTGAGCCAGCCCCAGAGCTGGGCAGCCTGCCCAAGGCTCCCAGCACTCCACAGTTTACCTTTCATCAGGTCCTCAAACGCTGACACAGTCCCAACTCTAGCCCTGGGTACATGGCTAGCAGGCAGCTGGGCAATAGCAGCAGCAGCAGACACACTCCAAGGCATTGCATGAAGATAGCAAAGAGGTCTGGAGCACAAAACGCTGTTTACTAAGTTTTTAATTTGTCTGCCTAACTGCAACTAGTTGTGCTTGGTGCACTCAAGATTTTGTGTCTCTAGTAAACCGCACCTACAGCCTAGAAGCCAACTACTACAGACACTATCCCACAGGCTCCTGACATGGTCTAAGCCAATAACTTCATGGGAAAACACAATACTGGGTCTCTGACAGTGTCAAGACCTCACTTCGTGAGGCAGCACAGACAGCCTGGAACATCTAAAGACCTCAATCCTAAGTGGTCTGTGAGGCCCCACCTTTCGTTCCATGTCTTCCCACTGGCAAGCGCAGTTAGCCTGACTTGCCTACTCTTCTCTACTCCTTAAGTACACTAGTGCCATCCTGCTAAGCATGCTCGTGGAAAGCAAAGCTATTAGCAAGAGCACAAGCCCTGTTCCCTGTGACTCCCCCAATCCCAGCAAGGGGATGAGAGCAGCACTCCTTGGTCACACGTGGCACAATGCATGTCCAACATGCACTTGTTCAAGCTTTCCTGGCTGGGGCTAGTCAGAGTTTAGAAACAAACCAGCCAGGGACCCCTCATTGCATCAAACAGGGTCAAGGGAGCAACAACTACTAAGGTAGCTTTAGTCACACTAAATCATGCTTTGCCTAGCATGTGGTCTACGTCAGCACCAGCTGCAAGGCCACAGCATAAGTAGGCACATAGATGGACACATACCCCTTCCCAATGCCCACCCCTGTAGCGCACACAGGAGCAAGCAGATTAGAGCAGAAACAGCAGAGGAAGAAGCCATTGCAAATTTGGGTTTATTTCACTATGCAGGGGGAGAAAGAAAAAAAACAACAAACCAACCAAGCTATAGCTGATCACTGAACTTAATGGCTTTGACTTTGAAGTCTCCCTCTACAGCCAGGTATTCAATTTTCTCCATGCCCAGCCGATTAGGGAACTGGAACTCAGCATCAGGCAGCTTCACTGTTGCCTCCGTTTCATTGAAGGAGATGCAAATCTGTAGAGAGCCACAAAAACAAAGGTTAATACATCACCACTTGCAGGCCTCACTCCCCACTACCTGCAGCCTGGGTGCAGGACAAGATGTGGCTGCTGGTGTCAAGGCCACGCTCACTAGCTCAGCTTCTGCCCTGCCCATCATAGGCTTATTTGCTCTGCCCCAAGGTCAGCTCCAAGCTTCTGCAACAAAGGGATGAGACAGACCCACTCTGAATCTCAGGTCTGTGTTTTAATAGCTCTTACTTGTGTGGCTTGCAAAGGAAGGGCAGAGTGGAGCACTTCATACATCCAAGATGTTGGGCACTGACTTGACAAGAGCAGGTCTAGGCAGTTGGTTTTACTGAGACACTCTTCCTCTGGTGCTTATTCCCTTTTCCACACCTGCTCTTTCTCCACCACAAACATACAAAGCAGCACTGGAAAACTGTGTCCTTCGCCCTTTAATGCTGTGGGCCAGGGCCTTGCACACACCCCTGGGGCCTCACCTCAGTCTTGTCCCCATGCTGGAAGGGAAAGTCAGCCTTCCTGTCCTCCTCACCCCACATGCCATCCTGCTTCGAATTGCACACGATGGTGTTGACATCCCCGTGACAGTCAAAGCGAGGGTTGAAATGCAGCAGGAGGGTGCTGCTGTCCTTCCCCACATTCACAGCAAACCTGGGGAAACAGAGAGCTAGCGCACAGCTACACGGTGCTGATGAGCTGAACGCTGCACGAGCTCAGGCTTCCCTCAGTGCCACATCAATGCGTTCACCATCTCACTCACCCTTTGGCATCAGATAGGATCTTCCCTTTGACTTTGATGCACTCTCCAGGCTGGATGTCCAGCTGAGTAACCACCAGTCCCTGTAGGGCCAAAGCACAGGCATTACTGTGTCCCAAGGCAGGCCCACCAGCCCTGCTCAGGCCATGGCACCAACCAGCTCTGGCAGACCCAGATGTCCTTGTGGTTTCATGTGAGCAGAGGGACTGATTGAGGGCAGCTGCCCATCTCAGCCCTCTGCCAAGGAGCCCCAGTTCACAGCCACCCCCCCACTGGGATCTCCCACCCCATTAGACAACCCAAGCTGACAAGGAGGCGATTCAAGCCAGTGTAACAGGAGTAAGGTACAGGCACTGATTTACCAGCTGCTACAGAAGACACCCTTGCACACAAGCTTGCACTTTCAAGACAGCAGGGGCCAGAGCCTTTAGCATAGAATTAAAGTTAGTTACAAAGCTTTTTTAACCCTAGATCTCTCCCTTTCCTAGCAACAGGAGCCACCAGAAAAGTTTCTTGCCTTGACCTAGAGCAGCCTAAACACAGGAAGAGGTCCTGTGGAGCCCACTTCTGGCTGCAGCCCAGCAAATTAAACAGGCTCCCAGGAATCCCTGAATTGCAGAGAAACTTGCCTCAGAACCAGGTTACTCACTCCCCAGCCACATATCCCCTCTCCTCCCCCAAGAAACTCCTTAACATTGTCAGCCTCCCTCAGCTAATAGGGGGATGCTGTCTGATGAGGTCAGGCACAACTCAGATCATGCTTTGCTGCCTGTGCTCTTGGCCCAAGCGCCACGACGTTGAGCTCCACTTAACTGCACACCAGATGAGGCAGGAAAACTAATTTCAAGTTAATTATGTTGTTCTTCTTGCCTGGCTTGCGCAGTTCCATGCCGTGTGTCCTCATGCCTCCTCCCTGCTCTGCACACACACACAGGCTGCTAGGGTCAGAAACCCTCCAGTCACTAAACCTCTTACCGTTGCAGCACCAACACTGCCTTCTGGCTCTATTTCTAGTGCAGCACAGCCTGAAACACAGCCTCAGTGTCCAGGGGCACAGCAAAGGCAGGTTAGGGAGGCAGGGGTAGGTTAGAATACACTGCTTTTCTCTGCTGTTGCATTGAGGTAGCTTCATCCTTTACCCAA
The DNA here is from genome assembly GCA_039720435.1 of Amazona ochrocephala. Lineage (NCBI taxonomy): Eukaryota > Metazoa > Chordata > Aves > Psittaciformes > Psittacidae > Amazona > Amazona ochrocephala. Next base: position 75,510,156 of record CM077879.1, read on the forward strand.
AAGTCATTTTTCCAGAAGAAAAAAGAAAGTTCAAGGAAAAAAAAAGGGTATTCAAACTGCAGAGTTGCAAGTGCCCCCAAACATTTGGAGTACTCAAGGTATAAACATGCATTAGAACAGGTTCCCCACTCAGATAACACACTAGAGAACAGGAGAAGAGAATAACACACAGCTGGTCAGCCCTACCTATACCTCCCACAGCCATGTATCAGTCTAGCGTTTCTTCTCAGCTAACCCTTCTCTCCTCATGCCTCTGGCACCAAGCCCGAACCCCCAGGCAGGCAAACCCTAGCCCTGCTCAGCACACGGGTCCGGCAAGAAGAGGGCACTCACTTGCTCCATGCTGCAGACACCAGCCCCACAAAGCAGGACGCCCTGAGCCCCCTCGCCACAAACGGAGTGACTCAGCGCTGAGCTCCCGCAGCTTAAATCACTGGGGCACGACCATCACATGGTGGAGGGGGGGCGACGAAGGAGATCAATCGCAGCTGTGGGGGGCTGGAGCTTTCCCAGCCGGCTCGCAGCGCCGGGACATCTCTTGATATTGTTCTCTGCAAGCAGTATGTGTGTCATTTTAAGAGCCAGGGATTGTTTGCTTCTGCGTGATCCTAGAAATCCTTACTGTAAGCTCTTCTAGCTGCTACGCAACGTAGGCTGGCTGTTATCCCGGGAGCGCGAGTGTGGCTCCGTGCCTGCAGCGAGGTGGCTGCGCTTTGTTAAGTGATCCCTGCCTAAAATCAGGTTTGGAGTCCTCGTGTTACTGCTGCAAAGTGGCTGCCTCTGAGAACTCGTGTGTACGCATCCTTGCAACCCGGCCTCGTGCTTGTGAGGAGCTTGGATCAACGGGAGCCCCTGGGTGCAAGTCATCACTACTGGCAGTTAATGAAACCCAAGGGTTTGTCGTCTTCTATGCCAGCGTTTAAAGAGTGCCTGTAAGTTAAGGGTGCTCGTGTGGGGCACTGCTGGCCGTGAGCATTCAGGCTGCGGCTTCTGAAAAGCAGCGTGATCGCTCGTTCCATTCCAGTTGCAAAACACTCCGAGGGGAAAAGAGAAATGCTTTGTTAGCGGAGGAAGCGCCGGGCAGGGCTGAGCGCAGCCGGCGAGAAAGGAGACTGCTTTCGCCTTTCACTATGGTCCTTAAAAGCACACAGCATGACTGCCCTGAGGGTCTTTGCAGGGAAGAGACCTGCAGAGGCTGGGAGCAGCTGCTTTGTGGATTTGTGTGACTGGATCAGCCGGATGCCACTTGTAGCTTTGGATCGGCTTTAGCAGTGTCCTCAGGCCTCCGTGGCTCAGTTTCCCTCATACGTGAAGTGACATTAATAACGTGCAACTTCAAAATCCCACTTGTGAAACTTCAGCCAGAGCTGCTATGTAGATGCTGCTTGTGGTTAAGGCAGTACTAGCCTGGGAGGTACCTATCTGGAAGGGCCGCACAGGGCAGCTTTCAAAACAGTGCAGGATTTTATGGCTAGGTAGCAGGAGGAGACACTGCCCGCAGGAGGCTGCTGGAACTTCGTTAGAGCGTGTTTGCTTTTACACCAACAGCATCCTGACTCCTGACACATCCTTTGCTCCAGATATCCCCCACACCCATTGCTGAACATTCATGGGGCATTTCAGCATCCTGTATGACTCTGGGTGAGCCAAAGCCAGTCTGCGTTTGAACTAGAAAGTCACAAGCCTGAACTGGAGCCCTGTGACTAGGCCGTATAAAAGAGGGCAAAATGCTGACTGAAAGTACAGTAGACAAAATCCCACATATCTCTTGCCGCCAACTAACTCCTTGGTCATCCAACGCATACACAAGGTCCACACTGAAGATGGGAGTTAACTGCAGAGTTGGTGCACGTAGCAAACACCACTGAGAACAGACCCCCTCCTTGGATAGTTTGGAGAAAGCCCACATAATTCCACCTTAAGCTTGCCCCAGTCTCTAACACGATGTTAGCTAGGATCATGTGTTCGGCAGGCTTTAGGCGCTTGCTTTCTGTGCAGTTGTTCCCTGTTCACTGCCACGTGTGAGCGGTTGAGCAAATTCTGTTTGGTCGGTTGGGTTCTGTGTTTGTTTTCCATTGAGCTCTGTGAAATCCCTGCAGACTCCTCTCGGCCTTTCGGTGCTGCGGTGTTTCTGGTGGAAGACCTGCTGGTGAGGGCAGCTGTGGTGCTGGGCGTGCAGTGCCACAGTGTTGGCCACTCTGACTCCCCTTCTGAAATCCACGTTTCTTGTGAGCTGCTCTTCTGGCCTGAACTCTCCTCCTCTGACCCTTTCCTTCAGACAGGGAAATGCCTTTCTAGTAATAAGTGGAGGCTGCACTGTTTGTTTTCCTTGAGTGCTCTGCACTGGCAGCCTGGTTGGTTTAGCAAAAAAGCCTTTGGCCTTGCCTCTGATTTAAAGCACTCCTGGTGTTAAGCCCTGTGAAATCAGTAGTGTTTGTTCTCAAACTGTAATGCTGAGATGCCCAACTCCCTCCATTTTCCCTAGGGATTATACCAGTGGTGGAAAAGCAGAATAAAGATCTTACCCTTTTCAGTCTCCAGTGAGAGAAAATAAGGTCTCTCCCTCCAGGAGACCTTACAGCAGTCTTCCAATGCCTAAAGGGGGCTGACAAGAAATCCAGGGAGGGACTTTTGACAAGGGCCTGTAGGGACGGGACAAGGGGGAATGGTTTTAACCTGAAACAGGGTAGATTTAGATTAGACATTAGGCAGAAGTTCTTCCCTGTGAGGGTGCTGAGGAACTGGCACAGGGTGCCCAGAGAAGCTGTGGCTGCCCCATCCCTGGCAGTGTTCAAGGCCAGGGTGGATGTATCTTAGAGCAGCCTGGTCTAGTGGAAGGTGTCCCTGCCTGTGGCAGGGCGTTGGAACTGGATGAGATTTAAGGTCTTTTCACTCAAACCAGTCTGTGATTCTATGATTCCAAAATTCCCCAGAGGGTCTCCTTCCCTTTCAGAGGGTCTGTAAAGGGAGATGGGCCGCAAAGTGAGGCAATGCTGCCCATCCCCACCCCATCAAGGGTGGCCCAGCCCCTCTGTATGACACAAGGGAGAGAACATCCTGCACTGCCCACAGAGAGGGGTCTTGGCCCTGCCCCACTCTGCTTCCTGAGATGGGTGTTTTGTGCCTAAGGAATAAGGTAAAGCTCACAGCAGGCAGGCAGAGGATTAGGGTGTGCTTCAAAGGTGGGGAAGAGAGAGAGGTGCTGCCCTATGCGAGCTGCTCTTGCACCCCAGGAGCAGCAGGTGATCTTCAGAGAAGAAACCCAGGGCAGAAAACAGAATGCAGAGAAGAGCCAGAGTCTTACCTGGGCTATGGTGAGGGCTGCAGTATGTACAGGCCCTGAGAGAGACTAGATGGGTGCATGCAGTGTATGTGTTCTCATTTCCAGGAGTTGTGGCTCACGCACACTTTCAGGGAGAAGCATTGCCCCCACCAGGCAGCTCTGGCAGAACCAGGAAGAGATCTCCTGCTCATCCAGAGGGCGATGCCCAAAGGAATTCACCCCCGTGGGGAAAATTAAGAGTGCCCTCCCAGCACCTGCTGGCCTTGCAGGCATGCTTGAGGGCATAAGGACCTGGTGCTGCGCAGGGCCCAGCAGTCCAGACTCTTATTTCATGTCTTGATTTGCAAGGAGAACCAACCAGTCTGATTTTCTTGTAACTGTCTCAAAATGCCCCAGATTTGCTTTAGAAAAATGTGAATACCAAAAGGATGCAGCATGCTGATTGTTACTCTTTTTAGTCTGTGAGAAAAAAGACACCCTCGCCCTTGCAAGTCATATCCCTGAATAGTCACTCCTGCCATTAGAAATGCCTTAGCCCTGGTTTTGGAAGGTCTAAGAACACACCTCTGCTAACTCAAGGACTGTGGTGTACTCTCTAGCCTGTGTGACACAGGGTGCAGAGGCCAGTGCTGCTGGCTTGTCAGTATCTGTGCCTGGTTTGTCTTGCACTGAACCCACACAGGCTGCTGGTTGTTGGTGCTGCATATCCTACATTAGTCATTGCTGTAGCTGAGAAAGAGGCCTTACTTCTTGCTGAAAGAGTGGATAGCAGCTTTCTCGTCCTTCGGAGGTGGCATCTGGCCCCAGCTCCAGCACAGCGGTGCTGCACATGTGCCTCCCTGGGAGGGCACCACTGCACCTCAGTCTCTTTGACGAGGAAAGGAGAAAAACTGCTCCAGTTCATTTACACTGGTGCAAGGGTCAGACTGGTAAAATAATGACAAGGAGAACTCCTCACCCTTTTCTTGTGAGAGCTAAAGCTTCGCTTTGGTGCAAGTTCAGGGTTTTTTGTGCTTTATTTAGGAAAGATTTGGGCTTGTCTCTCCAAGTCCATTCTCCGTTCATCAAGCCAAGACAGCATCTTTCTCTTGCACTGTCTTTAGGGAATACTTGTGTCAGCATTGTCTGGATGGTATCCTGGTCTTAGCACCAGGTTACTCTTGCAACCTAAACATTATGCTGTTATAGCATAAGAGATATACACATTACATATACACACACAGGGCTGTTTTCTACCTCTTAGACTATCTGGGGACTTTAACTTCAGCAATCTTCTGCTACCACTGTTGAAGTATCTGATTCTTCCTCTTTCCTGTGCAGCATGTTAGTTTGTCTCATCTGAGAAGCTTCTGCCTTTTTGCTTGAGCAGCCATAGCCCCTTGAAGGTTTCTGTTGCACAGTTTCTCTGGACCCTTCTGCAAAGGTCCCTTCTAAAACAATGCTCTTACCACCATGGCATCTTCCAGCCCTATTGACCGGGCAGACTTCAGGATTGGTCTGGTCTATATGGGAGTGGAGCCGGATTCCCTGCACTTGAAAGACAAAGGCTGGCTAGGGAACCACAGTCCAGTGTGGCAGGAGGCTGAGGCCCTCCCACAGCCTGCAGGCACCGAGCCTCCCAGAGCACTGCTTTGGAAGGAGCTTGGTGCCAGGAAGGAGGGCTGACAGTCCAGTCCACCCTGGATGCCAGCTGGGGTTGCGTGGCCACATGTCTCCGCAGCATTTTTATCCCAGAGGGTTTCCCAATTTCAACTCTCCCTTACATTAAAAGGGAAGCACCTTTATTCCAGGTTAATTATCAATTAAGTTAATTATAAAGAACTTCTTGCACTATCTCAGAGTGATGAAAGGAGTTTGCTGATGCTCTCAGTGGAATTTAAAGTATGTCTCATCATTTTATTTCCCTCGTTAACACTGACCCAAGCTGCCAATCCCTGAGTTTCTCTCATCTCTCAGTGGATTACATTTAACTAGAGCAAATTGTTAGCTGCCCAGGAGAACTGGGGCTTTGTTATTTTGGACTCATTTCACTTCGGCACACACAGCCCCATACCTTTTAATTTTACGGGTGGCAAACACCTCTCCTCTGAGTTTATTGCTTCATCTCAAAGGAGTTGTTCGCATTTGTTCCTCACTGGAGGTCCCCACTTCTCTACACTTATGTACCTGTTTTCCTCCTTTCCTTCTCTGTGCCACTCATCAGACAGCAGGAAGATTAATCTCTCATCCAAAGTCACAGTGCTTGCAAGGCTGCAGTAAAAAGCAGTGTGCAGCCCCGCTGCTGTAGACTGCCAGGCCACTCCTTTCCCCATTGCTTACCATAGTATGAGACCCATGTCACCTAGGACAGACCTACTCCTGTTCCCTGTGAGACCATGCCGCAAACAGCAAGGTCTGGAGCTGGAACCTATAGCAACTACTACAGTATGAGTCCATAGCAGAGACCACAGGTTACTGACCCTTCAAGTGCATGTTTTCCTGAGGTCTATCAGCTCTGGCAGTTCTAAGTATTTTTCTTAACAACATTGTTTACTTCACATCTATGACCACATTGCAAACTAGTAGGGCAGCAGCACTTTCCAAGCCTTTTATATTCCTGTGGTCTATCTCCAGACAAGCTGGGTTTGATTTGTAACTTATGATCAGCTGGATGGGACTTGTGGGGGTTGAAGTTCTTTGCATGGTAAGACATGAGGAAAGCTCAAAGGGAATGCATCTGCATTACCCTTCCCAAGGCACCAGGTAACCAGCAGTGGAGCTGATTAGCTGGGTCTGGACCCTACGGTGAGTGGAGCAAGAAGAAAGAGATGGCAAGTAACAGAGCCTGTTCTGGTTCAAGATAAAGGAGTGGTGTCTACAGAGAAGGAGCATTACTGGAGCATGCCTCTAGGTAGTTTTTGTCTTGAACTATGGCAACAGCACACAGGTCAGGGGTCTAGCCTTTGTTTCATGTCATAGTCACAAATCAGCTTCCATAATTTAGTGCTGTCCATAAAGGTAAAGCTCCTAGGTTTTGCCAAGCCAGAATGCTCTTCTGAAAGATGTGCCCTTTCCGGGCCAAAGGCCTGGATCCATACTGACGCAGCAAACACATCAGGAGGCATGACTTCCTCCATTATTGTCTGACACAGGAGTGGCTTTAAGCAGGGCTGGAAGGCAGAGGCAGCACTGTGCTGCTCAGGGTGACATGCCTTATTTAGTCCTGCTAAAGTCAGGAGAAGGCACAGACTATGGGTTCCTACCCCCCCCCCCCCCCAGCAGCTGACAAAAATAAGATCTGTTCCTCCTTTTATGCTTTCTCCTTATGAGTTTTTAAGGCTTGATTTTACTTACATCACTACACAAAACCTGCAAGGTAGAGGTCTCCCTTAGACTGAGGGACTGTAGTTTCTTGATTTGGATCTTTACTCAAATCAGTGGCAGAAAACACCTCACAATCACTTTGAAGAGGGTGGGACCAAGCCTTCTGCATCAGCCCAGAGTCCACAGAAACATTCCAGCAACCTTAAGCTGGACTGATTTAGCAGAGCTCGTTTCTCGCCTGACATATAGCATATAAAACCCGCCATGATGGTTTAGAAACTCAAGCCATCTGGAGATCTTACACACAAGAACATGTGTGTGCCAGAATTTGTCTCCTTTAGGCCACCCACAGTGAGAAGGGATTGCATTAAAGCTGGCTCAAATTTCCCAAATTCAATTTTAGGCAAAAGAAAATTGTCAGCAAGTATTTGAGAAGTGCCTTGGAAAGAACCAACCAATTGAAATATGTAGCAACTAGCTCCGAATAAGCATTGACACTGTAGATTCAGAGGCCCAAGATACTGAAGGGCCTTCAAAATGATACTTCTGGGGGAGAAGTTCCTTCCCCTTCCTGCCGCCTGCTCTCTGTTTCTTACCAGCCAGATTTAGGGTTTACCTGAAATAGTTTAGGAGGGCTGCCTTGCTTCAGGAGCAAGCTCTGATCCTCTCTGTCTGCTAAAGTGCAACAAAATAAAATGCACTCAGGTTTAACACTGATGTTACTGGATCCCTTCAATACAGCAGCTGTAAAATAGTATCAAATAGAGGCACATCATTTGATTGTCTCCCATTCAATCAACAGGCAATTTCTCACATGGCTGGAAGGTGACATCTCAGCTGACAGCTAAAATAAGAGCAGCCAGTTAGAAGTGCACACATAGATACTGAGAAATACACTTACAAGTGGCAGGTAGTAAATTCTGCTTGGAAGCAAGACCATCATTATGGAGCACTATGGACAGAGCAGAAACCCTGCTCCCAAATCCCCCGGAGGCTGTGGTGCTCTTGCTTGCAGCTCCGAGATGGGTCCCTAAAGAGGTTGGGGCACAGCATCATGAAAAGAGGCAGCAGTGGGGAGCCCTGGGCACTGCAGGATGAAGGGAGAAGGAAGCCAGTAGGATTTCTCATACTGACAAGCAGCTGGAAACTGGGAGAGCTGTGACTTACACCAAGGGCCTCAGCCGTGACTCATAACGTGGGCTCCAGCATGCCCTGAAATCCCATGGGAGAGAGACAATGCAACTGGCTACCTTAACACAGCTGCCACCACATCAGACAGCAAAAGGAGGCAGACTCCACTGAGGCATCCTCTGAGGCATTGCCTTCCCATGGCAAATGAGATTCTGCAGTGAGGTGTGCTCAGCACCAGAGGAAAGAGACAGCTGCCTGTCAGAGCTTGACTGCATGTAACCACCCAGGACCTTTGGGCATCTCAGCCCAAGGACTGTCAAGCAGCACACCTGCCAGAGTCCGCAAGGATCAATATCCAAGGGAAGCGCCACTAAATGCCCTCCCCTTCAACCACAGGCAGGAAGAACAGGATTTTGCAGATGCTCTGTCTGTATGCACGGACATGCAGATCCATGACTGACTGCCGTCATCTCTAGCACACACGATCCAGCAGCCAAGAAGCCATCCAACACAAAAACAGTAGGCAAGCACTGTGAGGAATAGCAGCCTTTGGCTTGTTGTGAAGCAGCATTGGGAATCCATGGATGTTTGTTTACATCATTTATTCAGTATTTATCAAGCAAAGAGACAAAAAATCCAAATCAGATGCAAATAACTCCTGAACTCAAAGATCTGCATCTCCCTTGAGCACACCAGTCAGTGGATGACTGAACCGGTTTTATTGTTTATGCAAAGGAAAATGTGCAGCTTCCCTTGAGTATGCCCATCTGGGTGTCTTAAGCTGGAGGCAAGGCTGCCAGGCTTACTGACCTCCTGGAGGTGGTATTTGTTAAAGCCACTTCCCTGGTAGCTGCCTTGCCACGGCAAGAGAATTTCACTGCTTTGTTTCCCTCCTCTAAAGCACTTAAACCGTATCTAGTCAATGAGATGTTCAGCTTTGTGCAGTGCCCATCTTTTTGCTCATCTTTTTATGGGAACAGATGTGTGTTGATATATACATACTACGTGTAACGAAACAACATTGCATGTCCCCTATCTACAGAAAAAGAGGCTTTATATATAGGGATTTCTGATGGGGTTTGTCAGCTGCTTGTGCTTGTAGTGAACTACAATCTCCTAATGCTATGGTACTTCCCTTGCCTTTGCCTTGGGCTGTGGTGACCAGGACTCATGTGAGGAGAACAAATTCCAGTTAACAGGCTTGTGGCTTATAAACCTCCAGCACAAAATATGCTAAAGCAAGATTCAGGCTTTGCTTTCATTGTCACTGATACCATGACTCACAAGCAGAGCTGGAAACTCAGCTGATGAAGTGTTTTCATACAAGCAGCTATCTAGGAAGGAAAAGAGCAAGATTATGTGTTAATGGATTTGGACTGTTTTATACATGTTTTCTCATATATGAGTTAATCCCATCCCAGTATTTGTATTTTAAAGTCTTCAATAATATTCAGCATGTTCATAGCAAAGGTCTTCCAGCCTTTGAGGTGACTTGATGTCACTTGGCACAAACACAGGCACTGGGTAAGGGACACAGCCTCAATCAGACAGAGGATGTAGCGCAATTTGGGGTGTCAAGTCAGGGTCACAGCACAGGGGCCCACCTTGGTTGCCCAGCCTATGTACATGGATGTATGGGCTAAACCAGAGGTGCCAGCATAGCCAGACAGGGACGTGAAGCAATCCACAGCAACAGGCAGGCTTTCCCGGGTAAAGTCTCAGGGAGACTGAAGTTGCACAAGTCAGGAACCAGTGGTGGTTCAGAGAGGGTCTGTTGCTGCCCCCAAGTTCTGCAGAGCCTATACTAAACCCTGTGGGCTGCAAGTGAGCAGGAACACTTGCTTTGCCCTTGGGCTTTTGCTCTGGAGCCCTGCTGCCTTTCCTAGCAACTTGCAAACTGCCTGGTCCAAGGACAATTCCTGCCCTCGTCCTTAGGAACTCCCCATTTTGTTCTAGGGCCCAGAGAAGAAACAAAGCACAGTGCTAAATGCTGGTTCCTGGCAGCCAAGGCCAGGGTGCCAAAACAGCAAGGGTGCTCTCAGCCCTTTAGTCAATGGGTGAAGCCCCATGCACTCATTTACCTTTGATAATAGAGTAGGCCAAATCCTCATACTTAAGATACCATCACTACACAGTTCAAGTAACACGAGGGAGATGAGGAGGGGGAAGCACTTGTTATTGTAGGGAGCGCAGCTCTGCATCACTGTAGCAATAACTCTCCCCATCAAGGCCTTTGCAGTATTTCTTGTCATATGTCAGTGAGGCTCAAAACCTTCCCATTTCCCTAAGCAATCTCTTCTGTTTACCAATGGCATGCAATTCCCACTCGGACTTTGGACACCTGTGATAACACCAGCTCTGTGCCTGGCTGTGCATAGTTGTTTGTTCCCTCCCCAGTTACTAAAGGACAACAAGCCCGAGACACACACTCACGCAAATTCTTCCAATTCCCACTTTGACTGGAGTATTCTCAGCTATGTTGAAGCCCTCTTCTGGTATCAGATTCACCAGAACTTTCCTCACAGCTACAGCTGTGTCAGGAAAACTGAAAGGAAGTATTTAAGCCAGTCACTATTCTGACAGAGGACCAGCAGCCAGGAGTGAGCTGCTGTGACACATCTGGGAGGGTTTTGGTTATTGCTTCCCATGGCAGCATTAGAAATGCAAACTGAGTCCAGTCCCATAGCCTGACATGCTCTCATGAAGAAACTTGTGAATAGTTTTGATGGGTGTTTCCTTCCCCACAGAAACTGGCTTCTTAAAAAATTCATTTTAAGTAGCTTGTGGCTTTTAAACACATAGAGCAGCTCTGCCTGGGAAACACTATCACATAGAGACAAAGACATCAGAAGTCTTAGTCAGACCAATCTGCCATGAGCAGTTGTGTGCTTTCCTTCAGTGCCATCAGAGCTAAGAAAACTAATAGCACAGTGAAAGTATATCCCAGATTTTGATTTGCTTATGTTTTGTTAACAGGCTGTGCAGTAGGGAAGTTCTGAGAGACCTTAGGAGCTTAAGTGTTTTGGCTTTGCCAAAGTACAATACAGATTCAAAGCACTATGAGCCATAAACTCACTTAAACCATGCAGAGAGAAGTTTGCTCTACGAGGTCGAATTAACTGCTCCAGTGAAAGAAACGTAACACATGCAAGGTCACACCTCTGTGCCTTTACAGACAAGCTCTTGCACTGGAAGGTGCTGCGCTTGGTTAGGTATTCCACACAACCATGCCTCAGCACCAGGCCTCTTACCCATGGTATTTAGTGCACCAAGTGACTAACCTGCATAAGGCTGTGACAGTTCTCCCACCGCCAGCCAAAATCACCCCATAGGTTACATACAGAACTATACCACTTTCTCTCCACCTCATAAGGAAAACTTAGGGTTTATTCATCTGGGGTTTTTTTAATCCTTTATAATACCTTCCTTGGCTTGTTCTCCTTCTGGCTTTTGAATTCTTCCTCTTCTTTCCACTGTTCTGTTGCATAAAGTCAACAATTAAATGCTTTGTCCTTAAAGTTCTCTACCTCCACATTTAAGCTTTAAGCTTTCCTTATAAGATAAAAATCTGTCAGCTTTTTCTTTTCTTCAAAATGAGCACAACTGAAACACAGTGTCTCTGCTCAGCCACAAAAAAAAACCCAAAATCACCTCAGGGTTGGTACTTTTTATTTTGCCATCCTGCTGCTTTCAAAGGAGACACCAACAAGACTCTACCATCAGAAGACGGTAGAGTTGATTAGAGATGGTAGATATGGTTACCACTGCATGTGGTAACAATAAAGCCTCTCCCAGGCTCCTTTTAAGCAGGTTTTGCCCAGCACTGAAGCTATATAAGGGGATGGGTACTGTTATTTTTTTCAGGTTTGAGGGTTATATCTGATTGGGGATGTGTAGATAAGGAAAAATGCTCTTAGGCACTCTTAGAAGTCTTTGAGATGTAACTATTACAGTGTATTTAATAAATTATTTTGATTGGTTCCTTTTTCAAATCACAGAATTTAATGTTTAAATTTTTTTTACATGTTGGGGGAAAATGGTTTAGTAGCTTGCTTGGGTATGTTATCATTAAATGAATTTGCTAGGATAGCTTGAAGTTCATGTCTCAAAACTTTTTTCACTTTTCTACTAACAGTAAAACAAGTTTCATCTGTTTAAATCGCCTCGTGTTGGGGATTAGGGATGTTCATTTATGTAAACCGAGAATTCAACTTCCAGTGCTTCCCAGTGTGACACAGTTCCCAGAGACTACATTCTTCCCCTGAAGGACTAGCAATTCTCATTTTAGTGGGGAAACCTGGGCTGGAGAATATTGTACAGCAAATTGGAATTTGTTCTTCTTGTAAAACGCACCCTGCTAACCTGCCATCTGCTACGACTGGCTGTAGATGTAGTCATGAGGAATTCCAGCTTTAACAAGTATTAGTAGTAATTGAGATTGTCTCATTACCTGTTTAGTGTGCAAGACATTCTTCTCACTATGGAGTTGTATATAAACTATTTCAATCAAATGGCATTTGTCACTGTAGAAAAAGTTAATTTTGTGTGATGGACTTTGATGTGTTTTTTTAATTCTACAAGTTCTCGTTCCTGCAGCTTCAGAAAGTGCCGTGATCTGAAGAGTGTCCTGGCCATTAGCTTATGTTAGTAATGCTCTGCTGTATTGCTCAACTGCTTTGCCCAAGGCGCTGTTTTAATTGCATGAAAGCCCCTTGGGTTGTTTGAGCTGGAATCCCACTGTTGCTCTAGCACACGGTCCTTGCCCAGAGGCTTGTAAAAACCCAAACTGAGGCATGGCCATTTGTTACCACCTTGCTGCTGTCAGACTGGGACATTCCATGTACATCTGGTGTGTTTGTGTATGGGAAGCTCCTCTCAGATGGAAAGCTTTGATTTGCTCAGTGGGAGGAGCTTCACGTCCTCAAATTATAGCTCTGACAGAAAATGGGACTCCCCCTTCTGTGCTGGGTTTGCCTTATTCAGCACAAATGATTGCTGGTTTAAGCGCTAGTCTCACAAACTCTTTTGGTTTAAGAAGCCATTTGATTGGGCTTAAGTGAAAAGGACCCTATAGTCAAAGGACAGTTGGTGACTAATAAGAGACTTGGTTAACAGCTAAGCAATCACAACAGGCTGCCAACCCAACTTCTGTTAGTAAAAGCTGTCATAAGAATCTAATGAGAGTCATAATTTGGGAATGTAATCAAGACCTTAATGAGGCTGCATGAATCTGAATCAACATCCAGCTCTGCTGTGCTGTCTGCTTTTAGCAATCTAACGAGTAGGTAGGAAAGGATGTGCTACAGGAGCAGGGAGGTGGTGAGAAGGGTGGGAGTGTGCTCACAGGGTTACCTTTACCACAGCTTGGTAAGGCTCAGAGGTCACAAGCTTGACATTATGTGGTGGGCAAAGGCTACTGCATAAATAAATACACACCACCTTTGGAGAATGTGTCTCAGAGCACAAAGCAGTTGGTTAGAGATAAGCATTGGAGAGCAGAGGATGGACTTTTGTCAGCAGCAGCCATCAGGTGGGAGGTGTATTTTCACAAGCAATGAGAGAAGAGGGCAGAGTCCTGCTGTGCATTAATCCATGGCACATCCTGTGTTTCAGGGTGGTGCTAAATCAGATGCCTGGACTGGGTGTGAGGCAAGGAGCCATGTCCACCTGCAATCAGGAAACAGCAGCGTGCACGGGTGTGGACGGGGCCAGGCAGGCTGATGAGTAAGTAGTAAGGAAGTAGAGAGTGCTTTGAACAGAGATGCTCAGGCTGCATGTGTGTGTATCCAGGGGTGGATTATTCCTGGGGGACTGGACCTACAACGCCTGCATTGTTCTGCCTGCCTGATGCTCCAGGGCAGCTGGGTGATTCCTCTAGGCATGGCTGACGAAGGATCCGGCCCTGTCTTCCACCATGGCCTGGAGATGGATTTCACCCTGTCCATTGCTATTTCAGCAGAAAACTTGGAGGATGAGGGTTTCCGTGGCTTAAAAGGGTGGTTATTCCCACAGACAGTGACTGGCTGCTTTTAAAAAGACTGGTGTAGGAGCTGTGTAGTATTACCAAGCAGTCCAAGAACTCCTAAGTCATCCTAGGGTGATAAACCAGAGTGAATGCATGCTGGATCCAGTAGGGAAAGGTCTTTCTGCAGTTCCAAACTTCCTAAGAGCTGCTTTATGATTTAAAAATTGGAGAAAGCAGCTTGTCTGTGTCATCCCAACAGGCGAGCGCAGGGTGGTCACAAAATCATTTCACACCTTGTTGTTAGGCTGCTGAATTGACTATAAGGGAGAGAAAACTGCTCTGAAAAGATGACAGACAAGGTCTGCAACAGCATGCAGGGGGGAGAAAAAAAACACTACTTAGATTTGCATCACGGAGAAGGGTCATGGAAAGGCTGTAAAATGAGAATCCCAAGGTAGCACCGTCCTTCTCAGTCTTTGTCTTAACAACACTGAAGATAGTAAGGGAAAAACCTGACAGCTGTAGACAGCTCTGGAGCACAGGCGTATTCCCCATCAGACGGCTTTAGTCAGCTCACAAACTTCTTTCATTTGGGGTCTCTTCCCTGAAGCTTGCTGTACGCAAAGGCTCTGGTGGCATCCCTAATACCTGTAATCAGGTTGCTTTTAAGAGCTCCAAGCGGAGGCTCAAGGAAGGCTGTAGTGAGCTCTTTCCCAAGGGAGCCTGGTGCATGATGTGGCAATGGCTCTGAATGTGGTGGAAAAGACTGGCATTTTACCAGGCAACAGCTACTTTGCATGTTGGTGCTGATCTAGGCTATAACCTGTCACTGGGTCTAAGAGGGAGGGAGATACATAGAATTGATTTCTCCTGCCGTGAGGGAGTCTTGGAGGGCTCCCCAGGTGCTCATGCCAATGGCTCAGAGGTTACATAGGAGTTGAATTTCTCATGAGTTCAAGCTTGTGCTGTCCTTTCAGAGAGGAACAATCATACACAGGACACTGCCCTGGTTTACTGAGCTCTTTCCTCTGTGAAAGGAGAAAACCAGGCTGGGAAAAGGTTGTGGGCACAGTGTCAGGCAGAGTAGTTTCCCTTCTGCAGGAACAACTTCCTCCCTCAGACAAACCTCAGCCAAAGCTGAGACCTCAATTAGTGCTTGATCAAAGACTCGAGGTATTCCCCAGCAGTATGTTATGCAAGGGTCAGGTTCTGCTGCCCTGATTCCCGTTCCTCCTCGAAACTGCAGGCATTCAGGCACATGCCTCAAATACATGAGCAGTCCCACCTACCACATTGGTGTGCCTCAGAGCATCCCACTGGAGCCAAGCCAGCAGCCCCAGTTTAACAGGCACTGCACCCACAGGTCCTATGGCTGGGGTCACCCAGCAGCAGGAGCATCACCCAGGCAGTGATGCATCCCTGCCTCATGTAACTTAGCTCTCTTCCTGCCTCTATAAAGGGTCCATTGGAGAGCAAGATTAGGTGCAAGATTAACCTGTGGTATTTGTTTTACTGTTTAAAAGCTCATTTATGCTAATTCAGAGAGCAGAGTACATTAGAGGACCCATGTAATCCAGTGAGATTCCTAAAGCCAGCTCGTTATTTGTAAATTCTCAGGATTGACTGCACTGGACATCTCTTCCCTGCACCTGGATTCCAATCCCACCCCCTCCCATCACATAAACACCAAGCAGGCAATTCAGGGCTGGGTCTCTGGGGAAATGCAGCTCTGGTTATGAAACTGCCTTCCCCCTAAAAGCTTGGGACCTGTACCACAGCCCAGGTCCTTTTCTGCCTAATACGGATTCCTCCAGCAACACTTCCACCCCCAGGCATGGGAATAGGCTCTAGCCACTACGCAGGTACCACTTCCTAGTCCTACAGTGTGAGGAAAAGGACTGGAGGTGCAGGTATCGGTGCTGCTGGGCAGTCAGAGGGAGCAGCAGGGCTGTGGTTGTGCCCTGCATTCCTTTCTGCAAGGGCTGGTGGGCACAGTGGGCTGAGAAGCAGTGTAGGAGTGCTGCACCCTCCTCTGCTCAGGGCTCCCCAGCTGGCACCCTCTGCCACGGCCAGGTGCTCTCTGAGGATTCTTCCTGGAAGGCTGGACCTCGATCAGCTGCATTTTTAAAAGCAGGCTCATCCTTAACCTGCTGGGATTAAAAAGGGATGCAGCCATAGCCAATGCCCAGAGCTTAGGCAGTGTAAACAAGTGTTTTGCAAACCCAGGACCAACAACAATCTGCTGTTGTAAGCAAAAGCGAGAACTCCACCCTGGTTGGGGCCAGGCTGTGAGCTTCACACCAGAGTCTGACACCCCAAACCCATGGTCCTGCTAGCACTGGGGATTGTGGCTGCTCCCAGCAGCTGGTGCCTGCCCTGTGAGGCGCATAGGACTTGCCTACCTAGGGTCCTGTGTGCTTCCGAAAGAGTTCTTTGCATCCTCCCACTGGTGGAAAAGCAAGAAATGGCGGGAAGGGCAGAGAGGCTCAGACAGCGGTTCATTGGATTAATTTAAAGTACATTCTTCAATAGATCCAGACTGTTTCACAGCATTTTCTGTCTGCATGGCTTCCCCTTGCAGGGTGGCCAGCAAGGCTTCATCTCCACTGGCAGGGATCCCAGGGGGCCGTCGCTCAGTCACTCCCGCTGCCGGTGCGGTGGGATGCTGCCCCGCGGCCGTGCTGCGGTCTGAGGCATGCAGGCAGTGCTGCCCTGCTAGCAGGCAGCGAGGCCTTGCTGACAGAGGACACGCTGCGGGCCAGGGGCTGAGTGGGGAACATAATTGTGCCCCGGGGGGCCTCCAGGAGCTGCCAGATCTCCCCCGAAGTGGCGCTGCCCAGGTATTCCCAGGGCCTGCGCCCGCTGCTGTCCCGCAGCTGTACCTGGCAGCCCAGCTGCAGCACCAGCACCTTGATGACGAGCTGATGGCCGTGTATGGCGGCCAGGTGTAGCGGCGTGTACCCGCAGCCCGAGCGCGCGTCCACGTCCAGGGCCAGCCCAGCCTGCCGTGCCGCCGCTGCCAGCTCCTGCAGGCCCGGCCCGTCGCCGTGCTTGGCCAGCCAGTGAAGGATGGTGAAGCCCGACACGAAGTCCCGCTGCAGGGCCAGCTCCGGCTCCTCCAGGAAGAGTCCCCGCACCCGCGCCCAGCGCCCCGCTGACACCGCCACTAGCCAGGCGTGCTCCCGCGGCCCCAGCGGCCCCAGCAGCCCCCGGCCTGGGGCGTGCCGAGGGGAGCTCTTGGAGGGCAGGGTGCGGGGCTGCCGCCCGCAGTCGTCTGGCAGAGACAGGGGGCTGCCCTGCACCTCCAACAAAGCAAGCTGGCACCTGATGCTCCTGAAGACAGGCGGCGGTACTGCGGGGGTGCTCTCTGGGGCTTGGGGCCCTGCGGGGCCCTTTGCTTTCAGTAAGGACTGCGATGGGGGTGGCCTGGCAGGGGGTGGCTGGGTGGAGGGCTGTGGTGGGGACTGGGATGGGGGTGGCCTAGTGGGGGGCAGCGCCCCAGGACGTGATGGCAGTGGCAGGGTTTGACATGGGTGCAGCAGCAGGGCTTGAGGTTGGGATGATCCATTGGGGGTCAGCACCCTGGATGACCTCAGGGGGGCTGGACTGGTGAGGAGATGCTGCATGGACCGGGACTGTGCCAGGGGCAGCCGGGTGGAGGGTAGCACGTTTGGGCCTGACGGAGGCTGTGGGGATGAGGAGGTGCTGGCAGGGAGTGCCTGCAGGGACCGGGACAGGGGCAGCACCCCTGGGGCGGACAGCAACGGCAGGGCCCGCGATGGGGGGGCCTCTGCGAAGGGAGGCTGTGGGGAGCTGGGGAGAGCCAGCTCGGTGGCGGACAGAGCCCTAGGGCCCGATGGCAGCCGGGGGGACTGGGATGATCCGCTGCGGGGCAGCCGCCCCGGGCCTGATGAGGGTGGTGGAGCCTTCAGTAGGGGCATCTCGGTGGGGGGCTGCGACGGAGGCGGCGGCTGAGGCGGCCTGTCGGGGGGCAGCACTCTGTGGCCCGGCGGCAGTGGCAGGGCTCGGCTTTGGGGAGACCCTCCAGGGCGTTGTGGTGGTAGGGACCCGGATGGGGCTGACCCAGAGGGAGGCAACCCCCGGGATAAGGGTGGGGACCGGCACCGGGACGGTCTGGCAGAGGGCGGCTGTGGGGGCTGGTATGGGGGCGGCCCGGCGGGTGTCAGCGCCCCGGGACCAGTCGGCAGCGCCGGGGGCCGGCAGCGCGGGGGCCCGTCGGGGTGAAGAGTCCAGGGGCCCGAGGACAGCGGCCGGGTCCGATAGGGGGGCGGCTGTGCGGGGGGAGGAGGGGAACGGGAACGGAGAGCCCCGGCTGGGGGGGGCGGCCCGGGGCGCTTCGGGGCAGCAGCGGCGGCGGCGGCAGCGCGGCGCGCTCGGCGGCACTCGCAGCAGAGCCCGCCGCGGCCCCGGGCAGAGCAGCCCCCCGCGACGACTGCCCTCTGGGGCTGCCCCCCGCGCGGCTGCCTCTTCTCCACCTCCTCCCCCGGGGGGCAGCGCCTCTCGTCGGGGTCGCGCCGGGGCAGTGGCGGCTCCTTCTCCTCCTGCTGTTCCTCTGGCGGCGGCAGCTCCTCGTCGAGGAGGTCGCGGTACCTGCGGCGGAGGACGATGTCCTTGGAGGCGCCGGGGGTGGCGCCGGGGTGGACGGTGGCCAGGGAATTGACAAGGCTCTTGAAGTATTCGCGGCGCTCCCGCTGCTGCGGCTCCGTCAGGGCTGGGTCGCGGAGAAAGCGCTGGAAGTGGCGAAGCAACGCCGTGTTGGGGGCTCGGCCCCCGGCCTCCCAGAGGAAGTCCAGCACGGCCTCCTGGCTCAGCTCCCGCGCCATGCTTCGGACCTTCCACCTCTCGGTACTCCTCCTCGGTGCTCCACGTCGGTGCTCGGCGCTGCGCCCAGGTGCGCAGCGCTGCCGCGGTGGGGAACCCGCCTCCTGCCGCGCCGGGGATCTGCGCCTCCTCCTCCTCCTCCGCCTTCGCAGCCGGGCCACCACTCCCCGGGTGCCTTTGCCCGGGGTGACGGCCCGCGGGGTAGCGCGGCTGAGGTGACAGCAGTGCGGAGCAGCCGCGGGAAGGGAAGGGAAGGGAAGGGAAGGGAAGGGAAGGGAAGGGAAGGGAAGGGAAGGGAAGGGAAGGGAAGGGAAGGGAAGGGAAGGGAAGGGAAGGGAGTGCGGCTGGAGGAGCCCTACTAGTGTTCTGAGAAGTGCGAGGCTAACTGCTGTCGTGCGGTGAGGAGAACGAGCACTCCATCAGTCATTGTGTCAGTGCACAGACAGGAGGCGATGAGCACAAATTGAAATGCAAAAGATGCCGTTTGTGCGTGAAGAGAAACTCTTACAGTGAGCGTCGTCAGGTACTGGAGCAGGTTGCCTGGAGAGGTTGTGGTCCCCATCGTCAGGGACGTTCAGACTTCCACTGGATGCAAACCTGCTACGTGTGACCAGACCTGAGCAGAGGCTGGACCGGAACATTTCCAAAGGTGCCTTCCACCCTGACCCACCTTGAGAGTCCATGACCTACCACAGCTGGCAATAAAGATATGTGAATGTGATGTGATTCAGGGTAGCTGTTATTGCAAGTGTGGGGGATTGTACCTGTGTACGACAATCACACACAAATACCAAGAGTACCTGAAGTCAAATTATATACAATCATAGAATCATAGAATAGTTAGGGTTGGAAAGGACCTTAAGATCATCGAGTTCCAACCCCCCTGCCATGGGCAGGGACACCTCCCACTAAACCATGCCACTCAAGGCTATGTCCAACCCAGCCTTGAACACCGTCAGCGATGGAGCATTCACAACTCCTTGGGCAACCCATTCCAGTGCCTCACCACCCTTACAGTAAAGAATTTCTTCCTCATATCCAATCTAAACTTCCCCTGTTTAAGTTTAAACCCATTACCCCTTGTCCTCTCACCACAGTCCCTAATGAAGAGTCCCTCCCCAGCATCCCTATAGGCCCCCTTCAGGTATTGGAAGGCTGCTATGAGGTCTCCACGCAGCCTTCTCTTCTCCAGGCTGAACATCTCATATCATCTCTGTTTTCACTGCGTGGCTGGGACAGGTTGGACACATATTATACTGGAGTGAGTATCTAATGTTGTTCTGTAATGCTATTACCATGAGCATGTGTGTTACAGCTAAGGATGGAAAGATCAATGCCCGAAAGTGTCTGCAACCTTCACAAATCCCAGGCAGATAGGTGGTGGGTATAGGCTTGTGAATTCTGTTTTGGTAACACAAAGCTTTTGGATAAGTTTAAAGGTTCCGACCCTGCAAACACATGCAGGATGGATGTGTGCAGCAATGTTGCTTTCAAGTAAGCCAGCTACATGGGCCTGTGCTTACCGATTGCTGACTCTGAACCCTTAGTTCAAAGGAGGATGAGTTGCACTGTGGTGCTGCAGGACGGCTAAACTGTAACCTCTGGAAGCAGCCCTGAAAGAAACTTTGAAGTTTCTACCTTAGAAGTTACAGTTTAGGCAATATATCAGAGAAGTCTTCCTATGTGCCAAGATTTGGGTTGCTTGGGTGGCACAGGAGGAGAAACTGCACTGCATGCGCTGCTGCATATCCCTGTTGGTTTTCCTTGGGGTGTGCACTGTAGGAGAGTATGGCCACTTCCCTTCAGGGGTGTTCATCTGAGCACAGTGCTGGGAAGAGGGTGAGGGTCATGCTAATATTTCATCACTTTGCACAAGCTTTTGGTACAGTTTGTCAAGGTATAAATACCTTTCTCCTTTGATGATGAGCCCTGAATTACAGTCACTACTGTGTGTGGCAACAGCAATCTATTAGCAGAAGCGGTTGAGATGAGATGAATGGAGCATAATGGTATAATTGTAATCACAAATAAGGGAGGAGGGTAGATTGTGAAGATAAAATACCAAGTAACAGCAGCTAATGACAACACTACTATCAAAGTGGTGTTTGGCTAAGGTGTCAGCAGGAGGCTTTCCGTGGTATTGTATTTTCATTTAAACACCCTTGGAGGTATTATCATGCTTACTCTAAGCTTAGCTTTGACTAAAAAAAATAGAGGTTTTTCTACTGAGAAATGTCAGCTCTCACCCTGCAAACTTTCTCTTGCAGTTAAACATGCCCAGGGAACACTAAGTGACTATTGAAGTACCTGCAGGACTGAAACTGGTGCCTTTGCCTCGCTGAGGTTGGAAAGACCTCACTGAGCTTGTTGAAGTGAAATGGGTTCACCTAACATGTGTCACTTGAAAGATGCTACTGGTTGGATAGCTCAGATGCTGGGCAGTAGTACAGCAGTTGATTGTAACCTGTTTGGTTATGACTGTCATAGAATCATAGAATGGTTTGGGTTGGAAAGGACCTTAAAATCATCTAGTCCCAACCCCTCTGCCATCCTTGACCCTCTGAGGGCAGGGATGACCATGTAGCCCAAGGCTCTGTCCAGCCTGGCCTTGAACACCGCCAGTGATGGAGCATTTATCACTTCTCTGGGCAACCTGTTCTAGTGCCTTCACCAACCCCACAGTAAAGAATTTCTTCCTTGTATGTAACCTAAATCTGTCCTGTTTAAGTTTGAATCCATTACCCCTTGTCCTATCACTACAATCCCTGATGAAGAGTCCCTCCCCAGCATCCCTATAGGCCCCCTTGAGATACTGGAAGGCTGCTATGAGGTCTCCACGCAGCCTTCTCTTCTCCAGGCTGAACAGCCCCAACTTTCTCAGTCTATCTTCATACGGGAGGTGCTCCAGACCCCTGATCATCCTCATGGCTTCCTCTGGACTTGCTCCAACAGCTCCATGTCTCTTTACCCTTTCGTAGGCAAGTTGTGAGCAGTGTTGACCACAAAATGGAGGCAGGATCAGCATTACTGCAACATTAAGAACAAAAATATCAGTCCACTACTTAGTCCTGTTGTTGTGCAGGAAGATGTTGCCTTTAGGGAGCTACATAGCTGTGTTTGTTTCTAAATAGCTAACAGTTACTCGGAGGTGCTCTCAGCTTTTAGCCTTTTGGCTTTTTTGTTCTGTAAGTTAACCGAAGTTCTGTGTTTACTTATGGATTTTCTCACCCTGTGTAATCTTACAAATGGTCCTGCAGCTGACACAAAAGGCTATTAAAGCATCGATGTGCCCTGTCTGCAAAGTGATGCAAAACAGCTTTGGAAAAATGGAGACAGCTCCCCCAGGGGCTCTAGAATGAGATACTGGGAATTCCCTTTGCTCAGGTATCAGTTTCTTGGCAGCAGCTATGAAACTTTCAGGAGCAAGGGGTCTGCTCCTTCCTGCTGAATATGAGGAAAGCAGAGAATTATTCTGTGATCTGGAAGGGCAGGAGAACATTTCTTTGTCTTGATATTTGTTTTTTCCCTCTCTTTCAGCATGAATAACCATACCCAGGAAGGGCTGTATACATGAATATCATAGAGAAAACTCGGCCACAGCTCTCCCAGCTTCAGGCTAAGGAAGGATGAGTCACATTAGGATTTTGCATATGCAAAAAGATCTTTGTGTTATTTAAGTTACCCTGGTGCAGGAGTATCCTGCTTGCCTCTAATTCACCCAGGGGAAGCTATCTGCCTCACCCAGGAGATGCAATAAGGGCAACTCTTTAAGTAGGATCATCAGGTTTCCACTAGAGGCTGCCCTGGTCCGAACGCACTTCCCAGTACAGGCACGCACAGCACCTCCTCACCTGGAGCCATGCGTGTAGGAGGAATTTGCTACAAGAGCAATAACATGAGTTCAATATAGCAGCCTCCCTGGGATATGAGCAATAGCGTCTATCACATTAGTGTAATAAAGGCACTGCATCAACCATCCTTGCAAAATCTTACTGGCAGAAACCCCATTGGTGTTTTTTTGGTGAAGCAGCTTTGGTGATGATGGCTGCAACTACACCCAGCTATGGGCTACTGCCCGAGGTGCAGGCCCTGAGCCCCAGGTGAGGAGCAGTGCCAGGTAGTGCACATGGGCTTCCTTAGGTTTCTGCTCAGAAGGGGGTTGCAGGAGCAGGCATGGGTCACCACGGCCAAATGCCAGCTCCTGAGTCCTTCAAAGCATGATGGAAGAGCTGTAAGGAAATGCTTGGACTTTGTAGTTCTCCACCAACCATGTGTTTCTTCACAGGGCTACAAAAATGGCTTTTGAAGTGAAAAGGTAAGAGCTTCAGGTTGAATGGTGTATAAATAGTTAAGTGTTTTGCTGAGGTCTACTTATTTACTGTCCTGGGTTGTTTCCTTGTAGGAGGTGGTCTCAGCTTTTAGCCTTTTGGCTTTCTTATTTTGATTCTGTGGATGTTCACATACGGGGGTAGCTCTGATACGCCTGTAATTCAGCATGTCTTTCATGAGTGTGGCAAATTGAGTCTCTATCTTTTGTAGCCTTTTGGGGCTTTATGCCTTGCAGGGCCATTCACCCCTGCCTTGGTTGACGACTTGAGCAGATGTGTTGCATTTAGCCCTAAGACTCCCACCTTTGCAGGTGAAGAGGTGTGTTACCATGTTTAACATCAAGATATTAAGCATTTATATATATTTATGAAGAATGCCAGTTGGAGCAGCATGGAGCTGGCTATGCTTCACTTCACCCCTGGAAATCACTTACTGCAGGGGGAGAGCACCTGGCTGCTGTGACTATAGTTTGGTGCACCCAGCTTGTTTAAAAACAAAGCATGGGTGTGTTTCACAGCAGGAGAGAGCTCAGAGGAATGAGGTGCTTGGTTTTGCCTTCTGTGTTGCTATACGAGGGCTTTAGGGGTTCCTGTTGGCAAACAGCCTCAGCTGTGGTAGCTCCTGTTTGAGCCCCTGTTACAAATATCTCTTCACTGAATCCCCATCCTCCTTTTTAACTAAACTGGTAGGAGCAGGACTTCCTGGCCGTCCCTTTGATAGGGTCCCTGGAGTAGATGCTCTCTACTTTCAGCTGTACCCCATTGCTGTGGGGCTGCCGGTGTTGGGCAGCGTGACACTTTGGGGTGGAGGGGACGGTACAAGCGGCCAGGCTGGGGCGCAGCAGGCGGAGGGGGGCCGAGTTTCCTCCCGCAGGCCAGCCGGGCTGGGGGACTAGCAGCGCGGCCAAGAGAGGGATTTTTTGCCATTGCTGCCGGGGATCGAGTGCACCCTTGGCGCGGCCCTCTGGGGCTCCAGACGGCTTTGGAGGCTCGCCGGGCGACCGTGGGGTCGCAGCCGGCCGGGGCGGTGCCGGCGTCCCCAGGGAAGGGCCGGGGGGATCCCGCCTCGCTGCCCGGCCCCTTTTCATTGCGCATGGGCCCTCCCCGCTGGGTGGCCATGTTGCAGTCCTAACAGTCAGCGCTGAGCGGCGGCGGGCTGGGGAGCGCAGCGTACTGCACCGAGCCGCGATGGCCGTGGCCGTGGGGAGACCGGCGGTGGGTGCTGCGGCGGGCAGCGGGGTGGGAGGACGGGCGGCGCGGTGCGAGGCCGGCGGAGCATTGCCCCAGCGCGGCGGCGTGCAGCGCCGGGGATGGCGAGGTGCGGAGGGTCGCGGGGTACGAGGCTGTGGGTACCGCCTCCTGCGCCCCTTTCCCAGGGCCCGGGGTGGGCGCGCGAAACTTTTTCGCTGCGGTTTGGGGCCGCGGGTCTTTGTTGCAGCGGGGCTGGGCCCGGCGGCGGGCAGCTCCTCCCGGGGTCCTCCGCTTGAAGCGGCGGGGAGGCACCGCGGTGGTCCCGGGGCTGGGGCCGCGTTCGGTGGCTGGCCGCGGGTGTTTCTGCTCTGCCGATTCCCATGAAGGGACAGCTGGGGAGCGGGGAGGGCTGTGCCTCATACGCGGTGGCAGCAGCCCCCGGGAAGAGGCTTCAGACGCTCGATTGCGGCGGGAACAGTGGTGCAAATCCCGGCGTAGGAGTCTTCGGAGGCACACGCGTGCTCCGCATCTTCCAGCGTGACCGCGTTTCTGGGGATGCGGTGGCCGGGAGGTTTTTATATCCATGTTGAGAAAGACAAAAGATTTCCCCTATAAAGGAAAGGGGGTGGAAAACCCAACCCAAACCCCTCCAAGTCCACAAAAACTGACAGATGCTATTCCCGGGAAAGGAAAAACAAATAAAGGTCTGCCTTGCATCCAGCTTGCAGAAACGTGAATGAAACTCTGCCGTGACCAGACTGAATGCGCTTTTGTGCATCGTCGGCCGGGGGAGGGAGAGAGTCCTGACCAATTTCCCAGTAACTTTTTCAGTACTTGCGTGTGAAACAGATGTTGCTCGTGAGCGGAGGACTTGAATGTGGCTCCTTCTTGTAATAAGCACATGGTCTGTGTTCAAGATGTGACCAGGGTGAGACAGTTTCTCTCAGCTTTTATTATACGTTCGTGGATCCGTGGGGTTGTGTGGATCTTCTGATGTGGCAAAGCAAATGTATGAAGATGGGGTTCGTGGTGCTACTGGAGGTGGGAAGTAATGCTGCTAAGCAAAAAAAGAGCTGATGTTTGTTAACAGAATACCTATGAAGTATTCCAGCTGTTTGTGAAGCTTCTTTTGAAATGATTCCTTGATCTTAAAGTATGAAGCATGCTTGGAAATAGAAGTTTGTCTTTCAGTGTAAGAAGATGCATTGAAATTGTTACTTGAGCTGGTTTTTAAGGCAAGCTGAAGGGTATTGCCAAGCAGAGCTGTTTTGCTTTATGTGGAGCAACCTTGCAACACGAATGGGCTTAGGAACATGCCTTACTGCAAGACATGGTTGATGTTTGTTCTTGAGTATGTCTTTTGCTTTATTTTTCTGTCATTATATTAAACTCAGCTTCTCACAGTTTTGGTTAATTGAAGTTCATAAGCAATCTCCAAACAGCATCTGCAGAGGGTTTCACACCAGTTAAACTAAATTCATATTTGGGTGCCACTGAGCCCAGTCCACTGGGACTGACTGCAGAATAAAGCATCCTCTGGTGTGAGAACCACGTGTGTGTGGGAGAGGGAAGGATGAGAGCACTCAGCTTCCCCCCAAGCAGCTGGTGGGCAGACTTCCATCCTCCAGAATCAAATTGCTGCTTTTGGAGAAGAGAGTTATCTTGTCTTGGAGTGATAAGAGAAGAAAGGACAGTGGGCTGGTGTTTGGTAGATGTTGGGGGTGTTTTGTCTCGGACAGCTTCTTATCTAATCCTCTCTGCTACTGCTTTGCATGCTGCTGTTGCTGGGGGGTGATAGGGAGTTCGAAGAAATAGTTAATTATACGTTAAAGCAAGACTGATGAATGTTGGCCTATCAAACTTTCAACATAATAATCCTATTTTTGTAAGGGCCCTGAGTGGTATGTGTCTTGTTGGAGGGTAGAATTAAAGAAAGGGGGAAAGAAAAGAGAAGGAATGAAACGAAAAGCAAGTCAGTTTGACTAAAATCGATGATCACATTCCTGAGTCACAACCTCTTATGTCCTGGCAGGATATGACATTATGTTAATTGTAAAAGCATGCATAAAAAGTAACTTGAGTGAACCGCTCTGAAGTGCCTGTGTTTAATTGCAGGCGAACAGGGCGTGTTTTGGTGGGATGGGCGGCTTTCATTTGAGGGCCCTGATCCCACAGATGTGAAAGCACATGTGTGCTGCACTGCCTGTAATTTCATTTGACTTAATGGAAATGGATCTCGGTATGCAAATGTAAAGGCATGCATAAGCAGAGTTTTGGCATGATTGGTGCTGGGAGCTGCCGTGGGACCTCTCAGCTGATAAAAGCCATGCATATGCTTAAGCATGCGTCAGGGTGGAAGGATGCATATGGGCTCAGTGTGAGATAAGCTGCTTGCACTCTGCAAAATGTTGAGATGTGCTGGGCCTTAGACTCCCTTCCTTCTCCGGGGTTAATTCCCAGCAACTTCACCGGTGCTGGATGGTTTCTCAGTAGTTTGAAGCATGGAAGAGGGCTCTGTCCTCCATACCATTCTCTTCATTTGTTTATTCTAAGTGGTTACAGAATCATAGCTTGGCCTAGCTAAAGGAGAAAAACTCGTGTTGACTCGTATGTATATACTAATTTGTTCTCCCCTCCAACTCGAACAAAAATTGATGGAGAATGACGCTGGAATACAAATTTTACATGGGAAACATAGAAAATGATATCTGAGAAATTAAAAGAGCACAGTATATTCTTCCATCTCTTTTAAAAACACTTGATAATGAGGAACTGTCAGTTTCCATGGAGTGGAGTGAATGAAAGAGGGAGGCAAGAAGGTAGAGCAGGGCTCATGGAGCTGAAGGCTTCACGTGCATTGTCTTTCTCTGGGTGGCAGAGACCCTAGGGTCAGCAGGAGCTGGGGGACAGAGCCTTTGGAGCGCAGCCACCATGGCTGCTGGGTTTAGACAATGAGATGAGCACTAAGAAAAGGGTAGCCCTTTGTCTCTGTCTGCTGACAGGTCAGCAGTGCCTTGGCTACTCTTCAGCTTGTCCCTTTCCAAGTTAACTGCAAAGATGTGGTGGTGCTGCGGGCTTGGGTGGCACTGCTGGGGCTGCTGAGATGGCCAAGGGCATGGGGTTTGGTTTCCTTGCCTGCTTTCGCCTGCCGTGTATGGCTTTTAGGTCCTGGCCTGGCTCAGCTGCCTGCACCAGGGAAGCAGACCTGGGTGGTGCACACAAGACTTCTAGTTTGTGAACTCTTCATTTCCTTTGTTCACCTCAGTGCCTTGTTTGCAGTAGGAAATTCTTTCAGGCAATTCTTGTTGCTCCTGTTGATGTTAACAATGGTGGGAACCTGCCTTCTCCTTGCCTTGTTTTCAGCACACCCTCGGTTGTGGGGCAGGTTATGTGTCCAGCCCTCCACAATCTTGGAACCTCTAGCTTTTCCAGCCTGAAATGAGCTGACCTGGAGTCAGGATCTGATGGAGATACTTGGAAAATCCTTATTTTGTGTGAATGAAGTTATGGGGGATTGATTTCAGTGTCTGCATAGGGCCTCTGAAACAATGGTGGGGATTGATTAAGCAAGCAGCATGAATCTGAGAAGCAAAATATTTATTCAGAGCTGAGGCATGTTTAATATGTCCCCCTCCCACCCCTGCAGCCCCTGAGAGAGATGGCTTTGCTGGCTGGCTGCCTGCTCCAGAGCCATTTGAGAGTTGTCACTTCTGTTGTGCCCTTGGTGAGCCTCTCTGTCTCAAGGTATTGGTGAGAGCATGGGCACGATGCTGCTTTGCTTATGCCTTGCTTTGCAGGAGAGGTGCCAAGGGGACAGGGTCTTCTGTTGGCTTGGCAAGTGCTTCTGCCTTGTCGATCCTCGTTGTTGGCTTGGTTTAGCTCTAGGCTTCAGTCCTGTAAGCTACAGCGGCTCTTACTGGAAAAGCTACTGGAGCTGTTTCAGCTTAGAACAGTTAGGTGCAGCCAGGTGATGGTAAAAGAAACAAAAAAGCTCCACAGTAGTGTTTCAAGCTTTTTTTTAGGTACACTGTCTAGCTGCCTTCGCTTCCAGCTCTGTGAGCAGCTCTCCAGACTACTGTAATAAGTGATGCGTAACAATGGTTTGGACAAACACCACGGGGCTGTTGGCATTGGGCATTAGTGCTGGTGGAGAATGCTTGAGATTGGAGTCAGAAAACCAAGTTCAGCGTCTTGCTGCCTTAGCTAAGAGCAGCAGTAACAAAAATTTACCCAGAATGTTCTTCTTTTTCTCTATAAGTGCTAGTTTGTGTGCCACTGTGTGATGCTTTCAGTAAGGTGGGAATAAGAGATGATCTTTCTTGGCTACTTCATTACATGTGGATGTCTTTCCCCCTACTCTACACCATGGTGCTGCTTTAGATGCCAGAGCTGTTCTAATCTGCAGTTTGGGCAGGTATGGTTACTGTGGGTGCAGGCAAGGCCTGCTTGGCCTTGATGAGGCAGACAAGGAAGAGCCATGGGAAGGAGGAAGAGCTCCCTGTAGTTTTGCATTAGCAATAGTCAGCTCTTCTGCAAGCTTTCTCCCTGTGACTGCACTCTCTGCTTGTCCAGCGTAAGTGATACCCACTGTTGGATGAAATGCAGTCCAAAGGATATTATTGGCATTTCACTAATAGTACAATTATCTTGCTGAGCTCTGCAATTCATGTATCTTGAGCTATCTTTAGGACTCCTTATTTTAAAATCCAGACTGTGCCAGTGTTCAGGAAAGTGGCCTTAGGATCTGAATTCATAATTAGAGCCTTTGAAGTTGCTGAAAATATGGAGGAGCTGAATGTTTTTTCTTGCAGGCTTAAGCTTTTTGTTTTCTTTAGTAGCATCCCACATAAGGTGATGGCACAGAGCAGACTACTGCTGGTTTTGGGGGTGGTTCTTATTTGTGTTGGGGTTTTTGTTGTTGTTTTTCCATCTCAGTTTACAGCTTCTTTAGATCTTTCTGTTATCTAATTGGATTTTCTGTTACCGTTTCTGCATCCCAGATTTATTTTCAGATGGGATCTAGCTGCTGGAAATATGTTATTGAAGAACAACTGTAGTTGTGGTTTATTTCTTTACCAGATCTGGTCATGAATGCTTGGCAGAAGCTAATAGAGAAAGACTTATTTTAGAAGCATTTTGGGCCTGCCGCAGATGTTGCCTGCTTTGCCAGTGGCTCCTGAGAACTGATTGCTGTGCACAACAGTAGTTCTAATATGAATTGTTTCTGCAAATCTGCATGCATCTCATGTCTAATTCAGAAATGATACTAACCTCTCTCGCATGATGGGAGTGGAAGGGGAGAAACTGTGTTTTGAATCCTGAAGGGGATATTTGTACATGATTTGCAGAACTTCTGGGGCTGTTTGTGGATCTGAAGGTGTTGAGCAAAGTCTGTTTTGCCAGGGGAATAACTGGGTGCTAAGTACAGTGTGCTGTATGAGTCCCAACGGAATCTATTGGTGGGATGTGTTGTAAGCACCAAGTGTGCAAAATGCTTTGCTTAAGCACATTAACATGGCTTGAGTTAAGTTTCTGAGAGTCTGATGGTGGCAGCCGCTCTTTTTGTCTGTGAAGAAAATGAAGGTGGGAAGAGGAGGGAGTTTGGTAGATGGCTTGCTAGGAGACAGCATGAGCTTGTCTTTCCCTCTTCCACAGGGCAGCACAGTGACTGACTGGCAGGGAAACACAAGAGCACAAACTGCAGTAGAGATGAAATTAGAAGCCTGCACTTACGCTTTCAGAGAGAGGTTCCCACTTGTAACCACAGCCAAATCTTTGCCTTTTAAACACACGAATCTCCTTTCAGTCCCTTTGAAAGCCCACCTCCTCCAGCCTGAGTCAGCCTAGGAGCTCTTGGCAGCTTCCAGATGAATGAAGGATAGCAGGCTGATAGTCCTGGCTCTGTTTTTCCAGGACAAAATTTGGCAGGCAACAGCCAAGCTTGGAAAAAAAGAAATTTGGAACCTGGAAAGGTGAAGATGTCTGGTTAGCATTGACACTCACTCTTGGTATCCTCCAGATGTGCATAGGAAATGTATGGGGTTGCCAGTAAAAAGGCTGTGCGTAACTACAGTTGGATTTTCCTTTTTTTTTGCTTCTTCATATGATGAAAGATTTTGCTTTTTTTCTTGTATTGCCTTCTGTTTTAATTGGTAGAATGAAGTTTCTTAGATATCTGCAGAATGAACTTAGAAACAGCACGGCTAATGATATTTGAATAGTCTCTGGTTTTGTTTCTTTCCAAGTTTGAGATGTCAAGACTGATATTTTGAGAAGCTTCAGAATTAACTGGAAACAGTTCTCATTTATTCTCAGTTTTCACAGCTAAAAGATTAGGTTGGCATACTGTGAGCAGGTATATTTCTAGCTGCAAATGCTTGCAGTGATTATAAGGTTTAACACAGCCATCTGGGACTGAACATACGCACTCGCCAAACCTTTGTGTCGGGACCCCAGTAGGAGCAGGGATTTTAGTAAATAGTCTGGTGACTTGCTCTGGTGGTAAATCACACCACTTCACCATCGCATCCTCGGCTGCTGCTTTTTGTTCCCCGAATCTGTTTAACGGCCAGGTTGAGCTATGGAAGGTCTCATTGTGCTTCTTGTTTCTTGGTCGGACACAGTTCTGTGCTCTGAAATTTTCTGGCCACATGTGTGTGCGAGGGTGTAGGCACTGTGGGGGAAAAAAGAACATTTTTCAGATCCTATGTCAGCAGTTTTATCTGGGCAGCTTTCCCTGGTTGTGGCCAGGTAACTCACCTGGCTGCTGTTTTTAACAGAAGAAACAATGAATCAATAATTATGCTTTTGTTAGTGTATAGAAGCAGAAGATCAACATTTTTAGTTACATTTGAAAGTGGTTTTGTTCATTTTCTGTGTATTGCATGGAAGTTCCAAGCCAGGAAAAATCCTTAATACTTCTAAATGAATGCTGTCCTGTCACAAAGTCTTTTTTATCACAGAAAGCGCCAACCTAGTCTCATTCTGTTTCATGTGTCTCATTAATATTGAATACGTGGCACTTCAGTATGGCAGCAAAGCAAAGCAGGGAATTTCAGCTAGTGTCTGACAACAGCAAGCTGAGATTAAATGACATCCGAGTGCAATCTGCTGTGTATAAATTAATTGGCATTTTCCAGGAACATTTGGCCTAATTTAAGCTGTTTTTTTTTTTTTTACTTGGGGGTTTAGTGATTGCAGCACAAGCCCCTGGTGTCCCGTGGAGGTAGAAAGTGGCACCAGATCTGGGAGCTGCTTCTCACTGGGGAGAACCTGTAAGTGTCTGCTTCCTGCCTGGGGCAGCTCTTCAGCGAGGCAGTGGTATCCCCTCCTTGGTGCTCTGAACTACAAAGCAGCTGGGCTGAAAGCTGAAACTAAACAAGTTATTTTGAAGTGCCTTACCTTCTGGGATGCGCAGTCGATGGTCACTGAGCAATTGGAACCATTTAGTTTGGCATCTGATGTATAATTGCCAAAAAGTAGTAGTGTCAGGGGACCTTGGCTTTTGTGTTTCCAGGTAGCTGCATGTTCATCTTGCTGGAAATCCCTTTTGCCATTCAGCACTTGGAGTTATGCAATTATCAGTTATTAGAGCATTAATTACAAGAGCTGCTTGGGATTAGGGCTTGTGTAGCTGGCATGCTGCAAGTGTTTCGGCTCCTGATTTGCTGGGCGATCTTGGGCAAATGCTTTTGTTTCCTCCACATCCACATGTAAAGCAGGTGATAATTCCCTTCCTTCTGTAAGGT
This sequence comes from Amazona ochrocephala, assembly GCA_039720435.1. NCBI lineage: Eukaryota > Metazoa > Chordata > Aves > Psittaciformes > Psittacidae > Amazona > Amazona ochrocephala. The sequence goes on from CM077879.1 coordinate 75,541,947, forward strand.
GCAAATCTGTGATCAGTGAATTAATAGCACGGCCACAGTCACCTTTACAAACCCACCACTACTGCAGCAAATCCAGTGGGATCTTGTGGCACAGAAGCAAGAACACTGTCATGAAAATAACTATTCAAATAGGGTAATATGTGAGTTATTTTTTTCAGGAAGAATTAAAAAGTAATTTCAATAAGGAAGAAGAGTTTGAAAGTGAGCAATGGGAATAACTCCACTGACCTTGTTTCTCTGGGTTTATGTAAATGCAATTGAGGGCAATTTTTCACACATAACATTCCTCAGAGATGGTGAGTTTCCCTGTTGTAGGCCAGAACCATTTAAACATGAAAGCCAGAGGTGCGTTGGTTTTGCTGTTTAAACAAAAGCATTATTTGAAGTTGTGGTCTGATGTGTGACTAGTGCCTGTTACCAGCACAGCTACCTCCCCCCCAGGTTTGGCCTCACCAGGAATGGAGCTCAGAAAAGCATTTTTCCATGGGATGTGCATTACTTGGTTTTGATGTAACCTAAGGGAAGCAGTATTTTTTAATAGCCTAACCAAGCAGCCTAATGATTTCTTCCAGTGGGATGAGCCAGGAAGCTGGAGGGATAAATCCAAGCAGGCTAGCTGTGATACAGCTTACATGCAGGGAAGGGAAGGAAAGGATAAAGTTCACACAGGCTAAAAAATTGGTTGATGTTTCTGGTGTGAAATAGGTGGTTGGTCCCTGTGTGAAATGTACAGTAGGGAGTCCCAGGAGAAGAGCATACAGATGCTGTCCTCATCCACACCAGCTGTGGTAAGCAGGTATTTTTCTGAACTGTGTGTGCTGAAATGTTTCGGCAATGGAAAGCTGTTCAGGGCAGGGGGCCTGGTATTTCTGGCTGATGCAGTGCCTTGTAGAGAAGGGTCATGGCCCAGTGTCTCGGGTTCAGTGGTGCTGAATGGTAGGAAGGAGGATGGAGATGGCTGGATTGGTGCCATCCTCATGGCTTCTATAAAAGTAGGAAGATTGTGCAAGTCTGCTCTTGAGGCTTGGGGTCCAAGGAGATGCAAAGTAAAACCATCATGCACCTAAAGAAGGGCTGTTCTCCTGCCTGCTCTGACTGTCTTGAGGTCAGCATGCACTGGCCTATACAGGACCATGCTCTTGTGCCATGTTGTTACTGTGGTGTGTGGAGTGGGAACAATGCTGCATGTGGAAACCCAGCTCTTTCTCCTGGTCAGTTGTGATAGGAAGGGAGCAAGAGCTGGGCATTATCCTTCCTCTTCGAAGGCTTATAAGCACAGCTACAGGTTGGGCAGAGAAGAGATTCAGAGCAGCCCTGTGGAGAAGGACTTGGGGGTGTGGGTTGATGAAAAAATGAACATGAGCCAGCAGTGTGCGCTTGCAGCCCAGAAAGCCAACCGTATCCTGGGCTGCATCAAAAGGAGTGTGACCAGCAGGTCGAGGGAGGTGATCCTGCCCCTCTACTCTGCTCTTGTGAGACCTCACTTGGAGTATTGTGTGCAGTTCTGGTGTCCTCAACATAAAAAGGACATGGAACTGTTGGAACAAGTGCAGAGGAGGGCCACGAAAATGATCAGGGGACTGGAGCACCTCTCGTATGAAGATAGGCGGAGAAAGTTGGGGCTGTTCAGCCTGGAGAAGAGAAGGCTGCGTGGAGACCTCATAACAGCCTTCCAGTATCTGAAGGGGGCCTATAGGGATGCTGGGGAGGGACTCTTCATTAGGGACTGTAGTGATAGGACAAGGGGTAACAGGTTCAAACTTGAACAGGGGAAGTTTAGATTAGATATGAGGATGAAACCCTCTACTGTAAGGGTGGTGAGGCACTGAAATGGGTTTCCCAGGGAAGTTGTGAATGCTCCATCTCTGGCGGCATTCAAGGTGGGGTTGGACATAGCCTTGGATGGCATGGTTTAGTGGGAGGTGTCCCTGCCCATGGCAGGGGGGTTGGAACTCGATGATCTTGAGGTCCTTTCCAACCCTAACCATTCTATGATTAAGTTCCCAGACCAGTTATTTACCTAGCAGACCACAGCTGCTCTGGGGTGTAAGCAACCCCTGCAGTACTGCTTGTGGCTTCGTGTGTTACTTACCACCTTGAGCAGTGCAGAGGTGGAGACTGCTGCATCTCCAGCCTTTACCGTGCTAATAAGGAATACGCAGCAGCACATCACTTGCTTTGGTATTTCTCATTAAATAACTTGAGCCAAGGGCAAAAATGTGCACTGCACATGGGAACTGTGCTCCAATTTTGGGTTAGGCAGGTCTGCAGCAGTTGGAGTCATAGAGCGTGTTGCAGCAGGGAGCTGCTTCATGTGAACTTATCTTGCCTAGTCCTCTGCAGGAAACGCTTGCTTGGAGCAGGCGGAATTTGCCTTCGGGTACCTTTGTCTTCCCAAATCCTTCAGTTTGGCTCCATAAAGTTGTGACAGTATTTACCTGCTCTGTCAGGTCTTTAAAGCCTTGCTGCTGCAGAGAAATGAAGCACAGTGCAGTGAAACCCACTCTTTCAGCAGGAGCCCTGCTCATCTGTCAGTCATTCTTGCTCTGTGCTCGACTTGTGCTCAGCTGTTATGTAGTATGTGCTGGCATAGTTGGCCAAGCTAAACAGTTCAGTGCTTTGCTTACAGAGGGATACCTGATGTGCCATGCTGCTGATCCTGGTGCTTCTAGGGAAAAAGAGGCATTGAGATTGACCCTAGAGAATAGGGTCTGGTGTGGACAGCCTCTGCACTGTGTTAGACCCTAGCTAATGGGGCCGTGCACTGCCTGGTGGTCTGCTGCAAGGGAGAGCAGCCTGTTGTGAGCTGCCTCTGCACTCTCCTGACAAGGTGGTAGGATGAGAGGTGCACTTGAGCGCTAGATCACGCTTCTTTGGAGTGACACCTCTTAGGGGAGAAAGAGGATGAGAAATCTGAGTAATGAGTCTACAAAGCTACAGGAGGAAGTAACTGCAAGCTAATGGCAAATCCTCTTGCTCATTACTGTTACTCAGAGAAACAGCCTTGCAAAATGTTCCATTGTTTGCTTCCAAAAGTTATCCTTGAGCTATGTATTTCAACAAAGTCTAGTGCAGTATGTCTTGTCTGTAGTCATGCGGTTGCAAGACTTTGAATTCTACCAGGTACATGTTCAGCTGGACTGTCTGTGAGAAGTCCGAGCAGCTGGACTGTTCAGGTGGGTAGTAAGTACACCAGTGAATTTGTTCTTTTCTCTTTCGGGGTGTATCACAGAATAACATTGCAAGTGTGGGTTTAATTTACCTCCAGTATGTTACAAGGAGTGGTATGGGTTGCTACAGCACAGGTCTTGACAGGAGGGCAGAAGTTAAGAGTACGTCTGGATCTGACAGCCTTTGCTTTCCTTCAAAGCGTGAACGTGACTGGGGTGGACAGTGAAAGCAGAATGTGGTGACCAACATGAACTCCTCTGGGGATATGGATACTGTCTCTAGTTTAACTTTTTAGCAGGGCTGTATCAACGGCTAATGGATGGTGTAGCAGCCTGTGTATGGAATAACTTCAGATTTTAGAAGAACACCATTCCAGTGAGCACGTGGGTGAATGCCAGTGGTTTGTAAATCTCTGCCAATGGTCTTGTGAGCAGTTGCCTGCTGCAGGAAAAATAACACTGGATTAGCTCGGGGTGATGTTTGGGAGTGTTACACTTAGTTCCTAAAGATTAAGCCTTCTGCAGAGCAGCACTGGGCATTGTATGCTGAAGTAAGCAGAAATGTATTAAATATGAGTTGTCTTCATGTATAAAACAAGAAGTGGAAGCAATGCAGGGAGAGGTTTTCAGCTACCAGCTTTTCCCAAGCAGCCTTTGCAATATCTCTGTCATTTGGGAAGACATGTCCCTTGTTTCAAGCGCTTGGACTCCGGGAAAATGCCAGGTCACTTGATCTCAGAGCTCCAAGGCGGCTTGGTACCATTTCAGACCTATTATCTGACGCGGGAGCTTGGTGCTGGGTGCCTTTTCTGCAGCTGAAGAAATGGAAACCTTGCCTTGGCACCAAAGCAGAGAGCCAGATATGAACCCTGCAGCACTCCCCTGCCTGCTTCCAGCTTTTCAGTCTCTTGCTTTTAATTAAACTGCCACAAAGATTGCAGAAGCCAAAGGTCCAGCTCACAAGGGAGCTTTGGTATGCAGACAGGAAGCGTTTGACAGCATGCAGTGTTGGTGCTTGCCTTCCACTCATGGTTTTTGCTCTCTGCTCACCCAGCTGCTCGGTGGCAGGGCTGAAAATACCACTTAAGTCTGGAGTTTTCTCCTCATGTTGGTTCTAATAAGGAAGTGTATCCTTGAGCCTGAGGAGCACTTCAGATGATAGCTACCCCTCTGCAAGCCCTCAGAGTCTGTCTCTCTGCAGAAGTTCATGTGCATCATTTAGCTGTAAGAATCTTTGTCCCTTTCAGAATGATTACAGAAGGAGACTTGATGTAGTTAATCTGTGTTACCTGATGAGTTTTTGCACCTTATGCCTCCAGATGTGCTCACATCACAGAGCAGTGCTTGCATCTGGGCATCTGGAGTGGTTACCTTCTGCAGGGCTATTTCCCTGGTGTTAGAGCCCAGGAACGTTTTGTAGTTCATGGCCTGAGCTACTGGATGGAGGAGGTATGGCTGTCAGACAGGAGGACAAAACTCCTGTGTCAGGTTTGTTTGAGGAGAGTGGGTATGGAAACCCGCCAAGCAGAAACTCCTCGAAGACCCACAGGGGCTGGCAGGGTGTTATTCCCTGAGAGGGGGCACTTGGAAACTTGGTAGCTCAGCCTGTGGCTGTCAGCTGCAGGGAAATGGCTGGTGCAGAGTGCTGCCCATCGTGCTCTGGGACTACTGGAGCTCTGCAGAGGCTGTGCTGGGGGTGAGAGCTCACTGGTGAACAGTGAGAGCAGCAGGAACCTCTGCCTTGCCCCTGCGGAGCTCAGTCACCAGCTCAATGCAAGTTCACTGATCTCTGGTTGAAGACCTCGTGTTCTGATAAACCATGTACTCATTTTTAAATGACTGTTGGCTGTAATGCACACGGCTTTCTCTTGCTTTTTCTTCCCTCCTATTTCCAGGCTGAGTGTTGCTCCTACTATGTGTGTAAGTGAATGCCTCCTGCCTCTCGGTACAAATGCTGGTCTTCATAGCGGACAGGTTGACATACAATGTAATCTTCAAATGTTCTGGAGCTTTGATGTAGACCATGAGATCACTGAACATGTGGCTCTGCCAGGGACAGCGTTGGGATGGACAGTTTAGGAAAAAAAAGTAACTCTAGGAAAGATGTTTCTGGAACTGTGAGGGGGGGACACCCAAAACCCCCTTACTGATGGTAGCAGGTGTGGGGGGAGAAAATCCAGTGACTAGAAAGTAAGTTTCCTTCTTTTTGAGATGCAAGTCTCTGTACTTTGATCAAGTCAAAAGGCAAAGTTTAATGTTATGTTTTGTAATACTTTCTAAGGGAAGTTCTGTTTGATGTTGAGAGCTCAGGGATTTACCAAATGAGAACTATGCCTGCTGTCATAGCTCCTGAGTGCTGGCCAAAGGCCATTGGACCCCCTTCCTCTTAATCACCTGGAAAATGATAAATCACTGAGACAGCCCATAGGATTACAGGCCTTGATGATGAACCTGCTGGCCAAATCATGGGCATGCAGTGTTATATCAGAGGGGTCCTAGATTAGTCATAGGAAACCATGCAGAGTGTAGCTGTGTCTATTAGTCATCACTAAGTGAATTAATTTGATTAAGTGTATATGGTGGTGTTAATATATGTCTGCTTCCCCCCTGGGTTTATAAATCAGTTTGCTCTTCTGTCGTGTTAAATATGTGACTGCAAAGTCTGTCATCAGCTCACTGCATGAGTGATCCTGCAAAAAGTTCTCAGCTTGTGCAGCAGGGCTGATTCCCATTGCCAACATGAGGGCAAAGTCAAAAGTAAGCCCACAGAAGACAGAGCCATTTCCTTTCCTGCCATTGTACCCTGGCACTCGTAATGCTGGAAAACCTTAGTGGTTTATGCCCCATTAATGTGCAATAAGCTTCCTGAGGTTGGTTGGTTGTTGGGTTTTTTTGCCCCTTCCCATCCACCCACCCCTCTTCCCCCTCCCCCCCCCCCCTTTTTTTTTGTGTGTATGTTTTCCTGATGGAATAAACTTCCTATGGCTGGAGCATTGGGCCCCTAAAGCTGAGGGTAGGTTTTGGATCAAGGTCTCACAATTATTTTTAAGAATAGGGTTTTATGGTTACAGGATGCATTTAATGAGTGTCTGGAATGTAGCCACTGGTGTGAGATTGTTTATAGAAATACTATTAGTATTTTCCTTTAGGAGTTTGTTTTCTAGTAGTTATAGACAATGATACTTAGTGCTAATAAAACTTAGCAACAGCCAAAAGAGAGATATTTTGCTCTTGTTTACTTCCTTCTGCTATGCATTTATATGCTGTTCCAATTGAACTGCTTTGTTTTAGGGTATGTATGTTGCTTTTTCTAGAGTAAAAATTAGAATTGTTCCCCAAGAAAAGCCAGGCTTATAAAAACAGACCAGTTGGCTGAAGATTCAGGGCCTGGCAGCATCTGAACCTACTCTCATGAAGGGAAGTGGGGGACTTTGAGGGTTTATTTGTTGTTTTTTCTTTTCGCATTGGACGGTCTTGAAGAGATTTCCCCCTTCCCAGCCCCAGGAATTTAATGTGGCGCTTTTTCTCTTGATGGCTGTTGATGCAAAACTGGTGCTTGTGGGAAGCTGAATGTGGGATTAGTTTCATCTCTTAAAGAGTGAGTTTCCTCCCCTGCAATCTAGATACTGCTTCTTGGAAACTTTCTGGGGGCATTCACTAACACTGCTGAGCTGGGAATACATACAAGCAGATTGCAGGCTGTAAAATATGAAACTGGTAGCTCTGAGCTGACTTTGCTTACAGAGGATGGGGAAGGAGGAAGAAGGGAATTGTGAAGAGGGGTCATGGGCAGGTTTTTCCACATATAGCAGCTTAAGCCAGTTTTGCATCTGGCTTTATTTGCATTATTAGTGTTAAACTAATAAATCTGGTTTAAATCCTTGATGATGGGAAATTGCTGTTTGCCAGTGCTGTGTTGCCAAGGAAAGGCTTTCTCCAGGCTGGCTGCCTGGTCTGTATAACCGATTATAAAGCCTTGCTGCACACTCATGTTCTGTTGTTATCAGCTATCACCTGTGACTTAGCTTTTTTTTATATTAAGCCTGTCATTGGCCTTTATTCAGGCTTTAGATATTCCCGTAGTCTAGTGCCCAGTATAAAAGCGGTAGTTGTTGGGGAGGTTGCATCAGTTTCAGTAAAAAGTTGGTTTTGTTGGCTTGCGTTTGTGTACAGACCATTTTATTTTCCAGTGTTGAGCTTAACCTCACAGGAAGGGCAGCATCTTGCTTTCTGGATTTCCAGGGAGACTGGGGAAGTGCTAGCCTTGAAGTTGCTCTTGAGCTACGTGTGACTGTGTGATCGCTTGGCTCTTGCCCATGCTTGGGGGCCTGGCTGGGTGTGCTCTTGTGTTTTGCTATGAAGTTCAGGCCTGGGTTACCCCCAACTTCTTGTTTCAGTTGCCTTGGGAAGGTGAGGTGACTGCAGGAATTGAAGTTCCTGATGTGACGATCTGAGCTGGGTCTGGTAGGAAAGCTTGCCCAGCCTTTCAGAGGCTCAGAGCTACAAGCTAAAATCAAGGCAGGAGGTAAGCAAGTTCTGTGTGTTGGGGGGGGGAGAGAAGGGGGTGTACCTGTGTTCCAACAGCTCTGGATCTTGCTGCATCCACTGAGCTGTAGGGTGGCCTCATTGTCTTTATAGTACATTCCCAGTTGTGCCAATTAAACTGTGTTTTATTCCTCAGGAATTCCTGTCTTGGCAGTAGAGGTCTTTGGAAAATAGGTCTTTGCAAAAGGAACTTGTCAGACCAGCCTAATGTTAGGTGTCATTGATCCTTGCTGTGCCAAGTTCCTAGGCTTGCTTCCTGTGGGAAAACCCTACCCTTGTTTTAGGGTGATGGTGTCTGCCTGGGCCACTGTTGGAGGCAAGGGTGCTCAGAGGGCCTGGGAGAGGGAGAGAACAGTGTTACTGTTGGTCTGATTTGTGAATTATCTGAAGATGTTTCTATGAAGAAGCCTCTGCTTGCCTAGTGCCTTCAGAGGGGCTCAGCCTCAGTAGCAACGTGCTCCTTTTTATGCCGGTGTCCTGCAGCCAGTGAAGCATGAGGTGAGAAGAGTCGGGGATGCAGGAGTCTCTTGCTGATGCTGGCTGACAAAACCATCAAGATCCCCTTGAGTTGTCGTGCTGTGTCCTGGCACAGGGCAGGGAGAGGCAGCACAAGGTTTTTCTGCCTTGGCTGTAGTGTCTGCAAAGCCTCATTCTGGCTGACTTGTTCCAGATGGTAGACAACCACTTTAATTTGGGCTGCATTCACTTGCTTGCTGACACAGGCTCCTCCTGAGGTAATTAGCAAATGAAGTCAATGGCATCCATGATTTGCTGTGTGCAGTCATGGAGGTCTGATGTCCGAGGGAGGACAGTGAGAAAAAGTCATGTTTTCTCCATTGCTAGCTGGGGCTGCCTGGGCTGACTCCAACGGGAGGTGGGATTTCAAGCCTCTTGCTTCCCTCTTGGAGATGTAAGCTTGGTGGGCCTTCTCTGTGACTTCATAGCTAGCTCCTCTGGCCCAGGTGAAAAAGGAGTCGTGGAAGTTGGATTTCTTTGCTGGTCTGTTTGCAGTGGAGGCTGTAGGCGTATTTTGGGGGGGACATCTTCAGCTGCAGAATGGAGTTTGGCTGTACTGTGTAAGAGGCCTCAATGGCCTATGTTGTAGTGGGGACTAGCAGTTCTGTAACATCTTTCATGTTGTGTTACTTGCAATGAGTCATGAGCAGCTGGAGTGCAAGGAAAGCCTTTTTTCCCTTTTCAGGCTGTGGGAGGAATAGATTAACATAAACTTCAGGGCAGGAAATAGTATGGGGCAGAGTGGGGCTCTCAATGTTTATGGACCTGGTTTAGATCTCACTTACTTCTGCCACAACCCAAAAACTGGAGCTGTGAAGATCATCCTTGGATTCCTTGAGACTACAGAGTTAATCCTTTCTTTTGGTGCTGTAAATGTTTATTTAACCCTATCTCTTGTGCGTTGATGGAGTTCAAACATTTTTGAATGTATGTTGGACAGTTTTCGGTGTCCTGTCCAGGGACTCTTTATGGCTTGGAGCATCACCAGGATTGCAGTGGTCATCAAAGCCTTTGTGATCCTGGCCCTTCAAGTGATGGATGTGGAGGGGACTGTGGGAACATTCTTGTGTGCTGGCTGCATGCAAGAAAAATGTTTTCTCTTGCGCTGCCTATTGAGTCCAGAAGTGTGGAGTCTCTGTAGCAGTCTATCAGCGCAGCAAAACATGAGCCTCGTGGAGAGTGGCCTTCCTAGTCCCATTTCTTCCTAATGATACCAGTGTTATGACAGTGCTATGGACCTAGGTCTGATGTGCTTTCCTCTGGAAGAACGCTGGCCAGTGAACGTTTTTTGGAAAGACAGCAGTCTTTCAAGCCAGCCACAGGAATTTGAAATTAATGATGTGGAGGGAAGGAGGTGCTCCAGCTAAAATGGGGAATTGTTCCTTGAAGCTATGTCCTATTTATGAAAATTTTTATCTAGGCTTTCCCTCTTAAAAGCGGGAATACCGAGACCTGCTGAAGGCAAGTGGGGAGCACTTGCTGTTGAGTCAGTTGAGAGCTTGAAGTCTAGGGACTAATCTTTCAGAGCTAAATAATTCAATAAACCTTCACCTTTTCCTCTGCACACAGATTCAGTTCAACTTAATTCCTTTTTTGCTCCTGCTGAAGACAGAAAGCCAAATGCTAAGGCAAGCAATGTTATTTGTAATCCTCAATATTCTTTGATTGCTGACCTGTCCTTATGAATGATGAATGACTCCTGTGGCACCCTAGAAGACCTTCATGTACCATTAGGGGCTCTGCATGGTCTGTTTTCCTTTCCTAAGCAGATGCAAAGGCTTTGACTTAATGCCCAAAATTAAGTTGACAATGCCTTGAACATAATAAAAGCTTGGTTTTCCTGCATGGTTGTTGTTGTCTGCATTACTTTGTCAGAACTGTGCTCAAATGAGAGTAGAAACGCTGGACTTGTCTGAATCTGAAATGCTTTCTCTGGCCTTTTATTTAATATCCTTAGTGTCATATATGTATGTCACATGGATTTAAGAAGGACTGGTCTGAGCCAGCTCTTTTGGTCCAGTTGAGTCTAGATCGACACTTCCTTGATAGTGCTCAACCAGTGAAGTTTCCCTGAGGAATTCTGGTGTGTCTCTAGCACTGGTTGAGACCCTAAAAGTCCTGGTGTGGGTTGTACATTTAGCTGCATTATTCAGGTCCAACAGTAACTCCAAGCCCAAAGCAAGTTGGTGGTTTACTGACCATGTGAAATCACATAGCTGAATGATCATTTTGTTTTTTAGGCAAGACCTGTTCATAGTCACTGCTGTAATACCAGGGCTTTGAAGAAACTCTGTGTGTGTGTGTATGTATGTATGTGCGTGTATGTATGTATATAATATGTAAGTATTATTGTCTTAGGATTTTGATATGAAGGCAGTTACTGTGATAAATCTGCTCTCTTTAATCCAGACTCAAGAGAACAGGTAGATAAATTAGCTGAAGCTTTATTCTTCTATATACACACCTCTGTGTGCCCTGCTTGGAAATGGGTCTGTGCAAAGCTGTGTGCAGGGCGGCACTGTGCCATGGTGTCCCCACCTGCCTCTGAGCCAGCCAACAAGGCCACAGCATTAATGCAGATCCTGGTAATAAGTCTCAGGTCTAATTAATTATCCAGAGCACAATATGGAGCACTTTTTAGACCTGGAGCCTGCTGCATAGGAGCTGACAGAATGTACCCTTGAGGTATGGCTCTGTTTTTTTTTAGGAAAGAAAACATGGGGTTAAAGAACTGCAAAGCCAGCCCTGCTCTTCTCTGCCTGCACTGCCTCGCAAGGGAAGCTGCTGCGTTTAGTGTTTGGAGTGGCCCTTAATTTGATTCAGGTACTGGAACAGTGCTGCCTTGTTGCAGTTTTATAAGCAAGCCTTATGGGCTGTTTTCCTTTCTAAAAATCTCAGTTTTGCTCTGGTTGTGTTCACACCCCTAACGGGACTGGAGTTGGTGGAAGCTTGGGGAGGGTTTGAAGAAAACTTGGCAGTGGGGTCAGACACTCAGTTCCCGGGTCTGTGTTAATTCTTTCTTCCTTCTGCCCAGGATCAGTGTCCAAGAGAGCTCCCTGCAAACGGCCTCTGTGTTAGTGTAACTGGGAGTCTCGTACTTCCTCTGTGCCCGGTCCCATGTTGTGCTGTGCCTCCAGCTAAAGGCTTTTAGCAGAGTGTAAATCCACTTATTTAACAGCCTGTGATGCAGCTGTTTCAGGGCTATTTTAAGTGCATGATAGTGGAATACAGAAGGAAATGGCTGTTGTTGCCTTTTTCCTCTCCGGTGTCTTGCTGGATGAGAACGGTGTTTGTGATGGGGTGGGACTGTGTAGCCAGAAGGGCTGGAAAAGGGGGGGTTGGGAAACCCAAAAACTGAAAGAGGGGGGAAAAAAAAAAGTCCCCACTGGAACATATTGTTCAGGGCTTGTGTGAAGGATCTTCCAACTCTCTCAGCTGCATCTTGCCGAGAGCAAAAGGCTGGAGCTGCTAAAAGGGATATATGTGCTGCTCTTGTCCACATGTGGCAGTTAGGAAGACAAAGACATGGAAATTGCAATAAATCATGCACCGTTTTTTGAAACAGGAGGAGCGGAATATTTCAACCTGGGGAACCTGGCACTGAATAATAACTCCCGCTTTATTCCATCAACCTCATACAGGTGGTCAAAAGGCAGCGGGTTGCATGTCATTCTCCTGTCAGGAGAGAAACTAGCCGAAGAAGCAGTGAGCATCTGGTTCTCATTGGGCTCTGCCTCCGGATGGTCTTCATTCTTGTTTGTCACATTATGTCTTTCTTCCCCCCTCCCTTCCTCCTTCCTCTCTCCCTTTTTTCCCTTCAGTGAGTTTACAAGCCTTGCTGGAATGCACATATGGTCCTTATCATCCTCAAAGTCCAGTTCTTTATTTTTGCTGGTTAGCAGTTTGTGACATCAGGGGCTGCTAGAAACATTAGTCACTTTTATTCTAAATAGAAAGGTCCCTGGTTTTTGGAAAGCTGTGCAGAAATATGTCTTTCCTGTCAGTTTTTGGCATAAATGGAACCGTTAGTGCTCTGAGCTTGTGCTGACCTTTAGCCAAACATTTTGCCTGGAAGAGAAATGTTCATTCCCACTCAGTGCAGCCACTTCTGAATTGTCAGATTTTGCTGACTTCACTCTGACCAGAAGAATGCGACTGTATCCTCTTTCTCCATCCTCCTGCGGAGCTGCTGCAGCTTGCCAATGTAAGCAGCAACCCACACCTCCCTGCCAGCCTGCCTTGAAGGTGCAGGAGTAGTGGTGGCTCTTGGCTGTGGAAGCGTTGCCTTGCCGCGTGGCAGTGGCTGCCACTCCCAATTCCAAGCTGCTGGAAACCAGGATATTCGGTGCTGGATGTCGGGGAGATGGGCTTTGTGCTGCCTACCTCACGCCGTGTCCATCCTGAGGGAATTGGGATTGCAGCAGGCGTTTTGCCGAGGTGGATTTTCCTCCAGTAGGTACGGGCTGCGTGGACTGCAGCTGGGTTGGGGATGGCTGTGATGCCTGCTCACTGTCCCCAGTGTCATCCTGCAGTTACTTTAGGGGCCCAGCCTTGGAGAGAGGCTCCCTAAATTGCCTGCACCACTGTAAGTATGTCCAGCACCACTGTAAGTATGTCCAGCACCACTGTAAGTATGTCCAGCACCACCCAACCTCTGATGGCGTCTCCTCAGGGGAACCACTTGCCCTGTCTCACTGGCAGCCTTCTCTGGCTGGTGATGCCCCAGGTCAGCCTCATCTATCTGTAGAGCAATATTCTCTGCAAGGAATGGCAGCACAGGACCCACACCTCCCTTCCCTATCTGCTACTGCCAGGTGCTTTGTTGGCCAAACTGCTTCCAGCCTTCCTCCCATAAAATAACCTTTTTTGTTTTCCCAGTTCACCATAATTAAAAGGAAAAACACGCACATTTAAGGAGAGCCTTTTTGTGTTCCCTGTAACCTCCATGGTTACTGAATGAGGGAGCCAGCTGTGGCATAACAGTGTTGAGGGTGTTGTTACTGGGAGTAGGGAGACCTGGCTCCCTGCTGGTGTTGCAGACACTGCTGCAGGGGCAAGGGACTTAGCGAATGAAGCACACTATCCAGAAGCTGTGTGCCCCAAAGCAGCTACAGCTGATGCCAGCTTTTATCCAGGAAGAAGATAGTTCACCGAGGTGCAGCCCTCGGGGACAAATAGCTGCAGCAGCGAGTCACTGGGTGGGCTGGTGGTACGGTGGGAGGCCTTGGCTGTCCAGCTTGCTTGCCTCTCATGAATCCTCATGGCTTGCTTGACACATTAATCTGCAGGATGAGAACCTGTCTTCCAAAGGGGTCTGCTTGCCCTGTTGAGAGAGGAGGGAGAAAAGAAAAAAGACCTCCCAGACTTCAGGAGCTTTTGGAGACATCTGCCTGAGTCTGGAGACAGCATGGAGGCAGGAACTCGCCCTCCTCTGCTGCTGCCACAGTGGCTATCCTAGCCTAAAACAACAACCCAGTCTTTCCTTTCTTGATTAAATGATTGCTCTGGGCTATTTCCTTGTGGCATGACTGCACTAGCTATAGCAAGGAGGGGGAAGGAATTGTTCTTTCTTGTCCCCCACCATACTGTAACTCTTTAAGTTCCCTGTCCTGAGAATTAAGGGTTTGAGCATCACTGAAGTCTGCATGAGGAAGAGATGGGGATTGTGGGTGCTGTGGGTTTGGCTCTGGCATAGGCACTGGGAATACTTTGTGCCCCAGTTCTCACATTTACACAGGGAGAGGGTACGATAGATCCATCTCTTGCCAACTGCTCCTTGCTTCTGTGCTCATTGCTTTTCTCTGAGCCGCCTTTTTGTCTGAGCAGACTAGAATATCTGAGGTCCCTGGCTTTGGATGCAGCATCCGAGATTACTGCAGAAACAGGGGAACATGCCCCTAGTAATAGGGCAGAAATGTAGCTGGCCTGAGCTGCTGACAATAAAAGCTTTCAGAATTTCTTTAAGGTGCCTCCAAAGTCATGTAGCCTCAAATAACTAAACACTTGCTCCATATTTGTGGTTGAGCTCAATATTTTGCATACCAGCATTTTTCTCCTCTTGAATTTGAGGCTCACTTTTTGTTTTCTTTAACTCTTGGGAGGCCGTGTGAAAGTGACCTCCAGCTGCCAGCAGCAGTGGGCCAGGAAGGGCTGAAGGGGAGTTGTTTGCTGACAGCCTTAAAGCAGATGGGCCTCAGCCAGGAGCTTGCTGGGGTTAAGGGAATAGCCGTCAACATGGTTAAGTTTTAAGTGAGGGGAGCAGACCGGGGCAATAACTGCAGGTGTCCTTGTGGACCTTCTCTCCTTTGCCCTTTGGGAGGGATGCTCATTCATCCAGGAGAAGAGTAAATTTGCTTTATCTCTGATGAGCTACCAGACACCTTCTGAAGTGTAAGGACATGGCTCATGGAGAAGTGACACATTTCTAATCGTGGAACCTACCTTTATTTCCGCCTCCCCATCTGCACACAGGCAGACGTGTTGTAATACTGTGTTGTAGCTGACTCCAGTGAGGAGAGTAAGTTTCCTGCAAGCTCTGCCAAGCCACCATGGCTTAGGAGGAATGAGCTGATCCTCTCCTTGCACGTGCCTCATCAGCTAAACTGTTTTATAAAGCTTCACTGAATTCCATCCAGGCAAACCCACTGTTTGTCACAGAGCATCCGTTACAGCGTGGCTTAACCTAAAAAACCTTTGCTACCAGGAGCTATGCATGAAGAAAACCAGACCTGAAGCAGACCTGACAGACCTCTGAGATTGCAAACCCTTTCTTGCCTTTTGCAAGGCTTTCCCCTTCCCCCCCTTTAATATTAAGAGCCTTAGGATATAGGGTTCTGGCAGTTAATCTCTTTATAGTGATGGTACATAGTGGACTCTGTGCCTCTGGAGGCCTGTCTCTGCTTTACTTACCCTTCCCTTACCCTGCTAGAGTTAAAACCAGCAGCTGTGATAACAGCATCTGAAAGATTGCTGTTGACCCAAGAAATATCAACTGTGGGATGCCTCATAGGTCACTCTGTGAAGAAAAGTAAAGGGATCAGCATCTTTCCCAATAAACAAGCATTCCTTTCTTCGTGTTGCTGTGTAGGTTTTGTAGGGGTTAGCATACAGCTCTGGAGGTTCAGAATCTCTTCCTGCCACAGGGATGTTATGTGAAGAAGGAGGGAAGATTTGCCCTGTAGTGTGGGGTTCAGTAAAGGAAGCATGGCTGTGTTGTAAGGAAGAGTTTAAAAATAAAGACTCTTTTTGATGTCTTCAGCTCTCTGACATGTGAGAACATCTAGACACCCAAGTCCAGCAGTGTGTGCGTTGCAAACTGGCTCATCTCTCTAGAATTCTGGGGAGCTGCAGTTTTACCCGCACTGATCTTGCTCATTGCTTCTGAAGCTGCAAGCAAGGGGAGGTGCTTGGCCAACAGTTGTTCTTGTAAGAAGTCAGTGCTTCCAGATACAGTGACTTGTCTGTGCATTAATAAGGCATCTCTTAGGGCTGTGTTACTGTGAGTGACAGCTGAGGAGTTGCTTTAGTCCAGGGCTGTATTTAGGTGCAGGACTGGGGAAAGAGAGAAGTTGTACTGAACTCAAAGCCATGCTGAGCTCTACTCATCTTCTGAGGGGAAAATGAGGAATATCCTTGGGAAGAGGCAGGATGATGATATGCCTTTCCACCTGGGGTGAAGTGCCTGGGCAGCACTGCTGCTGCCTTCTGTGGCTGAAGGAATAAATCAGTGCTTGTAGCATCGCTCCCCTGGCTTGTTGGGTGCACACAGGGGCTCTGGGCTCATCTCTGTGGAGCAGCAGCTCTGGGTCAGCCTTTGACTATGCTTCAGCTGAAGGTGCCCAGTTTGCAGTGGGGTGACTCACCTGAGACCAAACCCCAGCCCACTGACTCCTCTCAGGAGCTATTTCCAGACAGAGCAATGTGGCCATCTGACCTAGCACTTCTATTTTGCCAGACTGAAAGTGTGAATCATTTGCCTATTCTGCTAATTATACACTGAGCAATCATGCTTGTTGCTCTCCAGCAGAAGCTTCTGTTCCATGAGGATAAAACCTGAGGTCATGAGCTACTCTTGAGTTTGCAGTGGTTTCAGTCCTTGCCCCCTCCCCAGGCAGGCCGAGGGCTGAAAACTGGAGCAGTGTTGAGCTGATAAAGCCAGAACTGTCAGTCAGGCTAATTGATAATTTCACAGCTTGTGAAAAACAGTTGGCATTGAAAAGTGTAGAGATAGCTTTTGTTTTTTCCACTGTTAATGTTTACCACTTGGGGGAAAACAAAGAGGGGAGGGAAATGAGAAGGTATGCAGCAAAAATAACTGACACAGATGCAGATGAGGCTGACTCCTGTTCCTGCTGAGTAACTGATGATGAGGCAACACTTGCTTTCCAAAAATACATCAGAGAGAGATGGGTGCTCTGCTAAGAGATGTTCAACACCCACCGCTTTCTGTGAAGCCTGTGAGTCATGGGCACCTACTGCTTTCTGGGATCTGCTCCGAGCTCCCTTAAATTCATCATAAACCCAACCCACTGGTGTTTTAAAAATACCAGTGTTGCAAACATTTAAATTAACCCATTCACATAATGCATAAATCCCAGGGTGGTCTTCTATTGCATGGGGTTTTCCCAGGAAAATCACTGTTGCAGGTAAATGAGGTGATGGTCTCTTGTTATGTTGGGCTTTTTTACCCAGTCTGAATGAAGGAGGTGACATCTCTTAATCACCTTCAGCCTCAGTGGTAGGGTGCTGGTGAATAGCTGTGCAGTACATGGAGGGATGGACATGGACAGTCTGGTGTATTGGCATTAAGCCTTCAGACAAGCCTGGTTCAGTTGTTAAGGCTTAGGGTTCTACTACAGGTGTCAAGCTGTGTGTGCCAGTATGGCAAAAAGGAGCCCTTTGTGCCATATGGTGACATTTTTACTTTGAGATGTTGCCTTTCTCAGAGAATTTAATTTCTTTTCTTCAAGTCTGAGTGGTATTTTCATCAACGCTCAGCCCAGAGGTAACCTATTTCTTCTTGCAATCGATGGCTGTTTGTGGAGGGAAGTGGAGATGCTCAGCTATCGTGCAGAGCATGAGAAGCCCTCCTCCGCTTTGGATTCTTATTTTAACAACCAAAGACTGCCTTTTTTCCATGTATGGTTCAAAGCCCACTGATTTTGTGGAAAAGAAGCTGGTGTTTCCAGCATCTTTAAACCAGGCTGAAACTGCCCACGGCTGTAATTTAGGTCAACAACATGGCCTTGGAGGAGTGACTCTGCTGGAAATGTTTAAGTTTCGAGAAAAGTTGGTATCTTATGTTAAGAATAACAAGAGTTTTGGAGAAAAATGTGTAAAATATCAGCAGAGCTGCTCTAGGTCTACCAAGTTGTTGGTGGTTTTTTGATTGATTTTTGTTTTGTCTGTGCTCAGGTATTGGCATAACTGCAAATTGCCAGGGAAGGGATAACTGGGCTGCCTTCTTTTTACAAGACTCTCTGTGAATTACTGTGCAGTTATGGAAATGTCCTAAATATAATCTTGGAGTTGTTTCAGGTCTCCATTCTGTCAGGTCTCTGCTGCCCCATTACCCTCCACAAAATGGCCTTGGGGTGTCATGCTGTGGTGATGCTGAAGGGTTGCATGCAGCAAAAGTGTTGGGAGGATAGAGTGAGCCCAGGAGAGCTGCTCTACCCCCATGGCAAACTAAGCCAAGGAGAACCCACACTTCACTGTGGGTTGTCTATTCCAGGTGTCTGCCTAAATAATATTTGTGAAACCCTAGGGATATGTGAAACTGAGGCCTTGGAAACGATGTTTGAGTATTGCAAATTGGGATAGAGTTGTGGTTTGTTAGGCACATAAAAAAGTCTGGTGGTGTTTGCATGCCTTGGGATTGGGGATGTTTTAGCTCTTGAGCCTCACAGGGGAGAGCTGGATAGAAGTAAAAGGAGAGCATGTTTGGGAGGCGAACCTAAGACAGAAAGTTCCTGCATCTCAAACTCCTGCGACGTTACACGGTTCTGACAGCACTAGGCACAGCCTTCTTCTCTGACAGCGGCATTGCAACCCTGCTAAATGCCTTCCTTCTTGGTCTTACAGAATGATGACCTTAGGAACCTGTCCCTGTCTGGCCATGTGGGCTTCGACAGCCTCCCTGATCAGCTGGTCAACAAGTCAACGTCGCAGGGCTTCTGCTTCAACATCCTCTGTGTGGGTAAGTCATCCTGTGCCACTGGGCCATCAGGTCACACAAAGGGGTGCACAGGTATCCACAGATGAACACCTTCTTCCTCCTGTGAGGGGTAACGTCTGAGTCAGTGGGGACCATAGTGGCAGAGAAGTTGACAGTTTCTTACCAGATTTGCTCCAGGGTCAACTCTAGTATCCCTCTCTTTCTTTTCTCTGTCCTGTCTCCTGAGTCAAAACGTGGAAGTTTCTGGATGTTAAAATCTACCTTTGGAATCATCCTGTGGTCCTGCTTTCCTCAAGGGCAGCCCATAATGAAATGGAGCTAACTTGGGAACTCAATATATTTTTAAAAGAATGTGAATTTAAATCTGTCTTTCTCTGGGTTGGGTGTTTCTCAACAAATTGCTTTCCTTCCCTTCCAGGCTTTACCTGCCCATCTTGTTATATTCTTAGTTTCTCCAGTTGGAAACAATGCCATATTTAGTCTCCAGATGATGTACTTGAGAACAAAATCTGTCACCTCTTCTCTGCTATATTTAATATTGATGCTGCAAGTTGGTTTTATAGCTTGAGTTACTGCATTACTTTTCAGAAGGTGAAATATGGGGATGCAGCTTCTTCTCTTGGCTGTAGAGATACCTGGTGTCTTGGTATGCTTTTTGGATACTACACAATTGGAAATCCATTGCTCAGCCCTAGGGAGCTGTATGCCAAACCAGCTTGGAACCTTGCTGGCCCTCTACAAGACACCCCCAGAACATGGTTCAGTAAACTGACAAAAATAGTGGGGTTTACTCTTAGTTTGGCAGAGCAGCCTACAAACATCATTTTCCCATTCACTATTCATGTAAAGCTTGCAAGGGAGTATTGTCCCTTCTAATTAGTTACACTAATTAGGGAAAAAAAAACCAACTCTCTGACTGTTATTTTTCTACATTGAATCGAGAATTTTTGTCTGCAGCACAGGATGAGCCATCTGAAAAGAAACCTGGCAACAAACTAGACTCCTCTCTCTAGCTTTGCATGTCTAAGAACAAGATAAGAGAATAGTTGTACTTCTGCACACTCAAGCCACCAGCCCCCACGTGATTCTCCTAGCAGCATGAAACCATTTCAAATTCAGCAGGGAACAGCTTGATTAGCAGGCAGCTCTTTGATCAAAATGGCATCAATTAATTGCCTTTTTCTCTTGCAGTAAATATTCCTCTCTTAACATGACTTGATATGTCTCTCTTAATTTGGTCCAGCTCAATTTTTTTCTTGTAGAATGTGCTGATCAACCATTTTTCACCCCAAATTAAAATTTCACACAAATTGCTGCAGTTGTCCAAGGAACAGAAATCTCCCCCTTTAATAAAACTCCAAACTTTTGAAATGGTGCTTTGAGAAAGGACCCAATTAACTTTGGCATTGTAATTGAGACTTTTAAGTGTGGTGTGCATGGATAAAATGCTACAAAGCCCATCTAGCACAGCACTGCATTCCCATCAGAGCTCACTAAAACAGGGAGATTCAGAGATGCCATCAGTTTATGACTGATCCTTCATTGGGGTTGTACTCTAGGTGGACTTAAATTTTGAGCTATAATGTCAAATGAACTGTTGAATATCACAGAATAACAGGCAGTTGCTGAGTAGTGTTTGTTTCTGTGCACACAAATACTGCATGGCTTTATGAGTCCTTTTAAGTGGGGGTTTAGCATATTTTGAGAGAAAGATTCATGCTAGGAGAGCTGCACACAGCCCAGAGATGCTTATGGGCAATCCCAGATGCAGGCTCTCCTCTCCCTCCTGATACTTTGCATTGCTTTTCTATTATTCACTCCTACTCAGATTTGGGGGGTGGGGGGTAGGGATTTAAAAGGCAGGGATGCCCGACCTCCAAATGCCAAGAGCTGCCCACTGCAGTACAGGAGGTCTGTTCCACGTTGCAGCATCTCTTTGGCTGGAGCAACTCCCTGTTCACAGCATGGGTAGCAGTAGCAGTTTGAGAGTGTAATTGCTAAGCAAACACTTATGACTTAAAAATGGGATTTAGACTAATGCTTTCATCGTTGTTACTGATTGCACTGGGGATTAGTGAACCTGTAATAGTTTTAAAAGCTGGTATTTAAACAGTGCTATTTTAGATTTTTAAAAAACTTATGTATATTTCTGTCTTATATTTTCATTGACCAAGTTATGCTGTGGGTTTTTTTGGATGCTCTTGAAAAAGGAATGGAAACTGAGGGAGAAAAAAACATAAAAACATGCAGAAAATTGGATACCTCCTTGGGAATCAAACTTGGAGTTGAGACAATTTACAACTTCCTTCTGTAAAGAAAGTTATATCAGAACTAGGACTTTGCCTGTTCTGTTAAGGAGAGAATTAAGTATTTCTCAAGTAAGAGCAGCTTCTTGCTGTCCCGAATCCAGATGTCACTTGCAAGCTGGGAAGCTTGGGGCTCTTTCTGCCATTAAGCAGGACAGAGCCTGCATCAACTGTCATTGTTCTGTGTTTTTACTTACTTTTTTCTTCCTTTTAATTTAGTATCTTTTCTTCAGGGAGTCCCATAAGCTTTAGCCCATCCTCTCCAATTTCTCCATATCCCATGGGAAATGTTAACAGTAATAACAGAAATGACTCTGTGCCTCTCTGTGTGTGCAGTAAGCCCACAAATTTCTCTCACCGTTCCCAGCCCAGCAGCTTAGCTGTTCACCTGTGGGAGATGGCTTCTAGCTCTGAAGGCATTTGGTTTATATTGATGTCTGTCAGGGTAAAATGCTTTTGCATTAACAGGCCCTTACTTCAGATTCATGTCCCCAGCATGTGGAGCTTTGCTCATGTACGTCTGCAAGGTGCACTGCAGAGACTTGGATGCTGTGACCTGAGGAGGAAACTAGTCAGAGCCCAGAAGGAGAAGCCAGAGCTTCTGTCACCTCCCAGTGTCCACAAAGTCCCTGATCACATCCTTGGGCATTGGTAAAGATGGGGGCTGTCTCAAAAGACCTCTGCTCCTGAGGGGATTATTTTGCTTAGCCATGTGCATGTGGCCCAGTTCCATTGCTGCCCATGTGGAGTAACTCCTCAGACTGGTGCATGTGCCTGAGAATGAGATGAGGAAAAGCAATCAGATCATACTAATGTTGCCTTTGTCTGCTCAGGCGAAACTGGCATTGGCAAGTCAACGCTGATGGACACTCTGTTCAATACCAAGTTTGAAAGTGAACCTGCGACACACAACGAGCCTGGCGTGAGGTTGAAAGCCAGGAGTTACGAGCTCCAGGAGAGTAATGTCCGTCTGAAGCTGACTATTGTCGACACAGTTGGATTTGGTGATCAGATTAACAAAGATGACAGGTAAGTTTATTTCTGTCAGGAGAAGCAATCCTTGCACTGGTGTGGCCTAAGATCAGAAGGGCCTGATCCTATGTGGGGAGTAGGTCCCTCAACTGTTCCTGGGGGTGTTTCCTGATCCAGGTGTGGCAGCTGGCATCATTCACCACGAGACAGGTAGAAGTGAGGAGAAACTGAAGAACAAACAGATCAACTGTACTATAGAACTGAAACTGTCTCCCTTCCTGGACTCTGTGCAGCCTAGTTGCAGTCTCTGTTTGCATTGAAACATGTAAATATTTGAAAGCATGAGTTCAAATTGCAATTTCATCTTTTAGGGAGACAGAACTCAGATCATAGTTCCTGTTCACACCATCCTGGGATGCTCAAGCCTAAGTGGGTTTTACTTTTAGCTAAAAGCTGATTGTCACATTGCATACATGAATTAAATACTCTGGGCAGCCTACGCAATCCCTTGTGTCCATCCATATGGACTTTTGCTGTAGTGTTAAAAGTTGTCATTCTGTGATTATGGCTAATTCACTAATTAATGCATTTTCTGTATCTTGGAGCCATACATACCCTTGTTGGACTAATCCCAGCTCCATCTGGAGGGTTGTTTGTGATTCTCTTCTCTGCACCTTGCCAAGTGAGGGGCACACTGGCAGCACGTGTGCTAACCAAGAGCTGTTGGGGCACTGTGTAGATAAGACAGCATCAGCTCTTTGAAGATACCATCTTAACATCAGTTTCCCCTGGGATCCCCGTTAGCATGGAGATCAGCAGGTTCTGCTTCCTGTTGTACAAGGAAAATGCTGTAGATTTAAAACATTTCTTTCTGTAATGCTTGCTTGCTGCTTGACCTGATGCCAAAATGCAACTCTTGTCCCTGCTTTGCTGCTTCTGCTCCTATCTAATGCTGCAGAGCCAAACAGTGAGGGATGAGTGCCGCACGCCAGACACTGCCATATGCTCCTGGGTGAGAACAAAAGCTGTTCAGAGGAGGAGCAGGTGCTCTGAGCAGGGATGCTCTGCAGCGTCTTACCGCCAGGTCATTTTGCATTTGCCTTATTCAGCACACAAGCAGAGCCAACAGTATTGGTGGCAAAGCCCCTCTAACTTCCCCTCTTGGCAGCTGGAGAGAGGGGCAGTCACAGCAGTCTGTGGGGAGAGCTTTTGTCCTCCTGATGTGGCCTGACACACATGGCTGCAGTGGGTGGGGTTTATTCTGTGCTTCTGATTTAAGTCCTCCCAGTCCTCCTTTGCTGTGCTTTTCCACAGTGGTTTATCTAATACGATCTCCCAGTGTAAGGCTTTACTGCTTTCTTTGCAACATGCTTGTGTCTGAGGCTTCTGGGGTCTCATCGTCAGAATTTCCACAAGCAAGGAAACGAGAGCAGCAGTGATGTTACAAACCCACCTAGCAATATTCATTGTACCCTCTGTGTCCGCAAATTAACAAGAACTGCTCAGTACTGTCTTGCAGGTCTCTGATGTTGGCAGTCCTCACACAGCACTGGCTGTCTTCTGTATAGCTTTCACTTGTTTGTTTCAGCAAGGGTTTTGAGCAACTGCTCCACAGCTGAACTGGCATCTGGAGCAGAGGGGCCAAGCCAGAGCCTTACTGGCTGCCTGTTAGGGGGTGTTTCTGAAGAACTTGAAAACTGCTGATGGTCTAGTTCCTCCTCACAGCTGCTTTAGAGGGGTGGTATCAACACTGCTGTAAATCCAGTGCTCAAGACGGTGGTGCTGGTATCTCAATGTCCTCCTTAGAGAGTTTCCTTGGGCTGGAGGTCATAGGGCTGCTCTTGGTCTAGGGAGAAACAGACTGGAACACTTCCTTTCAAAAGCACAGTCATTTAGAGCAGGGCATGTTGCACCAGCTTGTTTTTTCCTCCAATAGAATGATACCCTCAAAGTACACAAATAGTGCACTTGCTTGATGAGCTTTGCTCACAGCCTTCAGTTCCTGAAAAGTTCCTTTTATCCCCTTAGAATCATAGAATAGTTAAGGTTGGAAAGATCATCTAGTTCCAACCCCCTGCCATGGGCAGGGTCACCCCCCACTAAACCATGTCACCCAAGACTCTGTCCAACCCAGCCTTGAACACTGCCAGGGATGGAGCATTCACAACTCCTTGGGCAACCCATTCCAGTGCCTCACCACCCTCACAGTAAAGAATTTCTTCCTCGTATCCAATCTAAACTTCCCCTGTTTAAGTTTGAACCCATTACCCCTTGTCCTATCACTGAAGTCCCTAATGAAGAGTCCCTCCCCAGCATCCCTATAGACCCCCTTAAAATACTGGAGGGCTGCTATGAGGTCTCCATGCAGCCGCCTTTTCTCCATGCTGAACAGCACCAACTTTCTCCGCCTATCTTCATACGAGAGTGCTCCAGTCCCCTGATCATCCTTGTGGCCCTCCTTTGGACTTGTTCCAACAGTTCCATGTCCTTCTTATGTTGAGGACACCAGAACTGCACACAATACTCCAAGTGAGGTCTCACAAGAGCAGAGTAGAGGGGCAGGAGCACCTCCCTCGACCTGCTGGTCATGCTCCTTTTGATGCTGCCCAGGATACGGTTGGCTTTCTGGCCTCTGAGTGCACACTGCTGGCTTATGTTCATTTTTTCATCAACCAACGCCCCCGAGTCCTTCTCCGCAGGGCTGCTCTCAATCTCTTCCCTGCCCAACCTGTAGCTGTGCCTGGCATTGCTCCGACCCAGGTGTAGGACCTTGCACTTGGCATGGTTAAACTTCATCAGGTTGGAATCAGCCCACCTCACAAGCGTGTCAAGGTCCCTCTGGATGGCATTCCTTCCCTCCAATGTATCAACCGAACCACACAGCTTGGTGTCATTGGCAAACTTGCTGAGGGTGCACTCAATCCCACTGTCCATGTCACCCACAAAGATGCTGAACAAGACCGGTCCCAACACCGATCCCTGAGGGACACCACTCGTTACTGGTCTCCAGCTGGACACTGAGCCACTGAGCACTACTCTTTGCGTGCAGCCATCCAGCCAGTTCTTTATCCACTGAGTGGTCCACCTATCAAATTGATGTCTCTCCAACTTAGAGAGAAGGATGTCATGTGAGACAGTGTCAAAGGCTTTACACAAGTCCAGGTAGATGACATCAACTGCTCTACCCGTCCATCAGTTCCGTAGCCCCTTCATAGAAGGTCACCAGATTGGTCAGGCAGGATTTCCCCTTAGTGAAGCCATGCTGGCTGTCCCCAACCACCTTGTTGGTTTTCATGTGCCTCAGCATGCCTTCCAGGAGAATCTGCTCCAAGGTTTTGCCAGGCACAGAGGTGAGACTGACTGGTCTGTAATTCCCTGGCTCATCCATTTTCCCCTTCTTGAAAATGGGGGTTATATTTCCCTTTTTCCAGTCATCGGGAACTTCACCTGACTGCCATGATTTTTCAAATATGATGGACAGTGGCTTAGCAACTTCATTTGACAGCTCCTTCAGGATCTGCAGATGGATTTCATCAGGTCCCATGAACTTGTGCACGTTCAGGTTAAGATGGTCTCAAACCATATCCTCTTCTACAGTAGGCCCAGGGTCTTCATTCTCACTGTCCCTGCGTCTGCCTTCCAATACTTGGGTGGTGTGGTCAGAGTATCTGCCAGTGAAGACTGAGGCAAAGAAGTTATTAAGAACCTCAGCCTTCTCCAAATCGAGGGTAGCCAGTTCTCCTGACAGCTTCTGGAGGGGGCCCACATTGTCCCTTGTCTGTCTTTTATTTGCTACATACCTATAGAATCCCTTCCTGTTATCTTTAACAGCCCTAGCCAAGTTTAATTCTAACTGGGCCTTAGCTTTCCTAACCCGGTCCCTAGCTTCCCAGACAACATCCCTGTATTCTTCCCAGGCCACCTGTCCTCAATTCCATTTTTTGTAAGCTTCTTTTTTTCCTTTAAGTTTCCTCAGCAGCTCCTTATCCATCCAAGGAGGTCTCCTGGCCCTCCTGCAGTACTTCCTTCTAGTTGGGATGCATCGCTCCTGAGCTTGCAGCAGGTGAGCCTTGAATATCAGCCAACAGCCTTGGGCCCCCTTGCCCTCTAGGGGTGTATCCCATGGAACCTTACTGAGCAGGTTCCTGAAGAGGCCAAAGTCTGCTCTCTTGAAGTCCAGGGCAGTGAGCTTGCTGCACGCTCTTCTCACTGTCCTGAGGATCTCAAACTCGACCATCTCATGATCGTGGCAACCAAGGCTGCTCTGGAGCATCACATTTCCAACCAAGCCTTCCCTGTCGGTGAACATGAGGTCAAGCATGGTACCTCTCCTTGTCAGCTCCTCTATTACTTGCAGAAGGAAGTTGTCTTCCCAACAATTGAGGAACCTTCTGGATTGCTTGTGCTGGCCTGTACCATCCCTCCAACAGATATCAGGGTGGTTGAAGTCCCCCATGAGGACAAGGGCCTACGAGTGTGAGGCTGTTCCTATCTGTCTATAGGGCGCTTCATCCAGAGAGTCCTCCTGATCAGGCAGTCTGTAGCAGATCCCCACAGTAATGTCTCCCATAGCTGTTCTCCTGTTGACCCTGACCCACAAGCTCTCTGCTGATTGATCACCTGCCCCCAAAGTCCCATACTCTCCAGCCTAACACTGACATAAATAGCAACTCCCCTTCCCCATCTGCCAGGCCTTTCTTTTCTAAAGAGCCTGTAATCTTCCATTCCAACACTCCAGTCATAGAAGCCATCCCACCATGTTTCTGTGGTGCCAATGATATCACATCCCTGTAGCTGTGTACACATGTCCAGCTCTTCTTGTTTATTCCCCATACTATGGGTGTTTGTACAGAAGCATCTGAGCCGAGTTCCAAATGAAGCTGACTCATTGGCTGGAGCAGCTGAAATAGCTCTGCATCGCTCCAAGTATCTATTACAGGTGCTGGCAACTAACTGGAAGTGTTGGGATGGAATGATGCCCCCCTCCCCCAACACAACTAGTTTAAAGCTGCCTTGACCAGTCTGGAAAGTCTCCTCCCAAAGCAGATCGGCCACTTCTTTGTCAGACCAGCTCCACCAGCCCCCAGTAGACCTGGCCTCCCAAATCAAGTCCCATGTTCTAGATAACCAAACCCCTGACTATGGCACCACTGTTCTAACCATTTATTAACCTGCCCAATCCTCCTAGCCTTTTCAAGGTCCTGCCCTGTATCCTGGAGAATTGATGAAAAGACAATCTGAGCTCCAGAGCCCCTAACCACCTCTCCCAGAGCCCTGTAGTCCTTCTTTATGGTCTCCGGGCTACTGCTATCTATATCAGTAGCACCCACTTGTATTACCAGGAGTGGGTAATACTCAGTGGGACTGACTAGAGCAGGCAGCCTCTCAGCAACATCCCTGATCCGTGCCTCTGGTAGGCAACACACCTCCCTTGAGATTGGGTCAGGCTGACAGATGGGTGCCTCTGTTCCTTTCAGCATAGAGTCCCCTACTGCTGCGAGCCACCGCTTTTTCCTGGAGGCACCAGTAGTGATCCTCTTTACTGGTGCATCAGCTGGTCCTTATGTGGTGAGGTGTGTTTCCTCATTAGCACCCCACAGGACTGTGTAGCCGTTCCAGGTAGGGAGGTTAGACTTGGGAGGAAGCCCCTTGTGCTTAAGTGTCCTCTTCCTCCTTTTTTGGTAGCTTTTTTGGTTTTGTTTTGGGGTTTTTTTTGTTTTGGTTTGTTTTTTTTTGTGCGTGTGTGCTGTTTGTTTTGTTGTTTTGTTGCTAGCTCCCAACTTCCGGGATTAATGCCCTCCTTTTCTGGATGTGCTATGATGGACGCTTGCGGCCCCTTCACAGTTTGGGGCCAGCGCAAGCAGGCCAGCTCCCTCTCAGCTTCCCTGACGTCTTTTAGCTACCGACAGCCTCCCGCAGCTCAGCCCCTGCTGCAGGAGGACATCCACCGAGTGCAGCCCTGCCCATTGTGCACCCTCGCCGGTGAAGGCACTTTCTACACGCCGAGCTCTGCGCCACAGCCTCCTCTCTCATCGGCTCGCCAGGCGTCAACGCTGCCACCCCCGGGGCACCCGGAGCAGAGCCCCCAGACCGGGCCCTGCCCCTGAACGGGGCGCGCCCCGGCCGCAGCTGCGCGCCGCTCCCGCGCTCCCTGAGGCGGGTTTCACCCGCTCAGGGCGGGGCCGTCCTTCTTGGCGCCGCTCCCTGTGAGTCCCGGCGAGCCTCAGCGGAACCGCCGGCTCCTGGGCGGCGCCTGGCGTGGGCTCGGGGGTCCCTCGGCAGCTCTCTGAGCTCGGAACTGAGGCTCCTGGGCGCGGTGCTTCCCCTCGCTCCGGGGTTGAAGGCTCCTCTCTGGAGCTGCCCACCTCGGGAAGTTTGCCCCGTTTTAAGATCACAAGCAAGCTTTAGGACAAGCTAGGTTAGGTGGCGGTCTCGTGTTTGAATTTTCTTGTGTTAGCTGGTTCTCAGTGATGTGGGCAGAGCAGCAGCTCAGACTTTAATTGGAGAGACTGCAGAACGCGTTGTTTTTCAGGGTAACAGCCTTGTATGGTTTCCATGCACATGAAGTCCAAGGTCTCTGCCACTTTATCTTGCTAATACATCCATAAAATGCTCCATGTGGACCAAGTAGGAACACACGCTTGCTAAGGAGGATTGTAGGTTGAGTGGGGAGGGTTGTAAGAGCAGCACTTGTCCTATAATATACTGGGCACCCATGAAGCTTCCGTCATGAAGTGTCCATCAGTGACCTGTGTCATCCTACCAGTGAATGTCCTGGTTTTCTCTGTGCCATGTTCTCTCTCTTCAGCTACAAGCCTATAGTAGAATATATTGATGCACAGTTTGAAGCCTACTTACAAGAAGAGCTGAAGATCAAGCGATCCCTGTTCAATTACCATGACACCAGAATTCACGCCTGCCTCTATTTCATTGCACCAACTGGACACTCGCTGAAGTCCCTAGACTTGGTCACCATGAAGAAGCTCGACAGTAAGGTACTTGTTGCCCATGTTATGACCCTTGTGTGGCCCTGCTAATGCTTCTATGGTCTTGCCACAGGCTTAGTTAAACCTGTTTAGAAGAGTGCTGTCTGTTTTTAGCAGCAGGGAATTGCAGAGGTGCTGAATGAGAACTTTATCTGGGGCTAGCTGCTAAAATGAGTCGTTACTCACTGATCCGTATGTTGCAGAGGTTTACTAAGTCTCTTCCACTCCCATCTTGGGTTAGGAAACATGGCTGCTTGCTCCCTAGCTCACAACTGGCAGCTCAGTTGGCTGTTGAAAAAGAAAAAAAAGTGTTTTTCCTCCCTAAATGCGTAACTAAAAATGAGAGGTTCAAGTTGAACTCTGCTAGTTCTAGCACTCAGAGATGTGGTTGTCGTCTCTGTTTTACTTTGCCCAACAAATCAGTTAAGTTCTTGTACAAAACCTGATTTGGTAAGTGCGTATGAGATAAGTACATCTAAAACACTTCATGTCATCTTACTAATCAATGAAAACCAAATCAAAATGCTGTGTCTGGGTGCTCTGACTGTATCCAGCTAGACACGAACAGGGATTTGATATTTCATGGCAAATGTTGTGCTGTTCTGACCGTAATGTGATTAACAGGGAGAATCTGAATAAATATGTTACTTGGCACGTGTTTTTTCAGTTACCCTTATGACTAGCAAGAATGAGAACCGAGCTAGATTTCAACCATGGGGTTGTATTAGATACTTGATAGAAATTTAATCTCTTTTCATCTGGGTGAAATAACTGAGAGGTAGAAATGGAAAACCTGAGTATTTAAACTGAGATTTCCCTGTGCTTCTTGACATCATGATTAAGCAATTTAAATCAGTCCACCTTGCATCTTTGGCTCATTTGGTCCTGATTCTGCAGAAGACGAATGATGACAGTGGTTCTTTCTTTCCTAGAGTGTCCTATCATGTGGGTTTAATGCAGTGATGGAGAAGGATCCCTGCCCTATTCAACTTCAAACACGGTTATGGAGGTTTACCCAAAGCAAGCTAATTGGCATTCATGTTTTATCTTTTGGCAAAGGGGGCTTTAATAACTCCAGGCCATCCTCCAAACAGAACTAAGTGATGAAGCATATGAGGATTTTCAAGTACTGTAGTTAAAATCCCTTCGTAAAGGTCAATATCAGTATCTTCCTCACTACCATTTCAGTCTGTTGTTGCAAGGAAAAGCAAGCCCTGCAAGATCTAGAGCAGAAATAGACCATTTTGAGGGAGCAGGAAAGGAAAGCAAGCAGGATTCCTTGTCCTAGTGCATTCTTGCCTTCTCTATGTAAAGCATATGCTTATATGGCGCTGGCTGTGCATTGAGCCATTCAGCTACACTGAGGGTACCATGCTATCTCCTCTTGGCTCCTAGAGGCATCCTGCTGCCAGTGTTGCCAACAGCCTGCCTAGGGGAGGGTCAGGAACTTACCTTCCATTTCTGTGTTAACCCCATCATGGCATTCCTTTGGATGATTGTCTTGGAGCTGTGCAGGGAGAAATGAACCCTCCTCCCACAGTACAGCCATGTCTGGGAGCATGTGAGGGTGTGCGGGTGGAGGAAGAGTGCCTGTATTCCTGCCATCCCCCGCTCTGTGTGTTGTGTGGTTTGATGTGGACCATCTGCTTCCATCTCCAGAAGGGGAACAGCAGCACTGCTGCCCACGTGGGTGTCCCTGATACACAAACACCCACGAGAGGCTGTTGTCTGAGTGTGTCTCTTGCAGTAATACAGCGTGCTGCAGTGTGGAAGAGAAGTGCCGAGATGGCAATTTCCTTCTTTGTTTGTTTTTTTTTTCTCTTTGTTTTGGAGCAGCTTGTAATAATCTGTGGCAGCGTTTCCTGTCCAGCCAATTTGGAAGAGGGGAATACAACAGGACAGGAAATAGCATATTGCCAGGTTACATTTGACTTCTTTTTAAGACCATCATCGCAGCTGCCTGAAAAATCCTGTCTAAGGCAGTGGTGCTGTCAGAAGCAGCCCCGGCAGCTGGGGGCACAGTGCCTGGTGGCCCTCAGGGGACTGTTGATGCAGGATACCTGCATTCCCAGTGATGCAATGTGTGCAGGCCTGTCTGTGAAGGTGCTGTCTTTGTCTTGCAGGTGAACATCATCCCCATCATTGCCAAGGCAGACACCATTGCAAAAAATGAGTTGCACAAGTTCAAGAGTAAAATCATGAGTGAACTGGTCAGTAATGGTGTCCAGATCTACCAGTTCCCAACGGATGAAGAGACAGTGGCTGAGATAAATGCAACGATGAGTGTATGTTTCTTGGGGGGAGAGGGGGGCCATAGAATCACAGAATGGTATGGGTTGGAAAGGACTTTGTCCTGGGTTCAGCAGTAGCACTCATCTAGTTCCAACCCCTGCTATGGGCAGGGAAGCCTCACGTTTTTGCTTGCCTTGGTTTGTGTGGGCCCATCCTTGGTGGTAGGGCACATTGAACGTGTTTCTTTTGTCTTTAAAACTGCAGCCTAAGGACAAAGACCAGGCTAGCCAGAAGGCTTTTAGAGCTGGAGATACCTGTCACATTGGGCTGCCTGTCCTGCTGTGCTTCATTGTCTGACAAATGATTCTCCTCTGAGCATTTTTTCACATCCTTCCCCTGTTGCAGTATTCCCATCTTGGGAAAGGAAAAGGATGGGAGGCAGGGCCCCGGCGCGGTCAGGGCAAAGGGCTGGGGTTTGGGTTTCCTGTCCCAAACCACCACTTGTTGCGTAATGGAGGGTGATTCACTTCTGCCTTTGTTTTGCTTTCCGGTGAGAGTGGGGGCACCATCAATGATGTTCCAGCTCTGGCAGAGCCACTGGCCATCAGCATAAGCGCTCTGGTGTTCACCTCCTTTCCTTTCCTCTAGCAGTAGGTGTGGGATTTGAGGGCAAACAGGGCTAGGGTAAGATCGTTTTAGGGCAATTTACAGAGGGGAAACAACTGTTTCCCATGGGCCTAACTTGGAGTGCAAGGAAAAGAACCTGTGCTCAGGGTTTCTGTCAGTGATGTCTATCCCAGCAGCGCTTATAGGGCACTTGGGTGGTTTTAGTAGGGCGCATAACACCCAAGATGAGTGCCAGTCCTAAAGCAAGTGCAAGCACAGGGTTCAATAACCATGTTTTTACAGGGAATGGAGGCATTAAGATCAAGACATTTCCTTGTGACTTCGAGGCTTTTGTGACTTTTATTTTTCCTTGCGCAACTGCATGTAGATGGGCACTTGGCATGTCCAGCTGGATATCAGACACTCTCCAAGCCTTTGTAGTGCCTCTTTTCCCTGCCTATGTTGTGTTCTCAGCAGGGAGCAGCTGGCGCAGAGAATCACAGAATCACAGAATAGTAAGGGCTGGAAAGGACCTCAAGATCATTGAGTTCCAACCCCCCCGCCATGGGCAGGGACACCTCCCACTAAACCATGCCATCCAAGGCTATGTCCAACCCCACCTTGAACACCGCCAGGGATGAAGCATTCACAACTTCCCTGGGCAACCCATTCCAGGGCCCCACCACCCTCACAGTAAAGAATTTCTTCCTCGTATCCAATCTAAACTTCCCCTGTTTAAGTTTAAACCCATTACCCCTTGTCCTCTCACCACAGTCCCTAATGAAGAGTCCCTCACCAGCATCCCTATAGGCCCCCTTCAGGTATTGGAAGGCTGCTATGAGGTCTCCATGCAGCCTTCTCTTCTCCAGGCTGAACAGCCCCAACTTTCTCAGCCTGTCTTCATACGAGAGGTGCTCCAGTCCCCTGATCATTTTCGTGGTCCTCCTCTGGACTTGTTCTAACAGTTCCATGTCCTTTTTATGTTGAGGACACCAGAACTGCACACAATACTCCAAGTGAGGTCTCACGAGAGCAGAGTAGAGGGGCAGGATCACCTCCCTCGACCTGCTGGTCACACTCCTTTTGATGCAGCCCAGGATACGGTTGGCCTCCTGGGCTGCAAGCGCACACTGCCGGCTCATGTTCATTTTTTCATCAACCCACACCCCCAAGTCCTTCTCTGCAGGGCTGCTCTCAATCTCCTCCCTGCCCAACCTGTAGCTGTGCCTGGCATTGCTCCGACCCAGGTGTAGGACTTTGCATTTAGCATGGTTGAACTTCATCAGGTTGGCATCAGCCCACCTCACAAGCGTGTCAAGGTCCCTCTGGATGGCATTCCTTCCCTCCAATGTATCAACCGAACCACACAGCTTGGTGTCATTGGCAAACTTGCTGAGGGCGCACTCAATCCCACTGTCCGTGTCACCCACAAAGATGTTGAACAAGACCGGTCCCAACACCGATCCGTGAGGGACACCACTCGTTACCGGTCTCCAGCTGGACATTCAGCCACTGAGCACTACCCTTTGCGTGCGGCCATCCAGCCAGTTCTTTATCCACTGAGTGGTCCACCTATCAAATTGATGTCTCTCCAACTTAGAGAGAAGGATGTCATGGGAGACAGTGTCAAAGGCTTTACACAAGTCCAGGTAGATGTGACTGTGCCTGGGTGCACCATGTCTTTTGCCTTCCTCTGGTGGTGCCTGGCTACGTTGAAACTCCTTTGGCAGTTAATCATATCTCTGTCACTCGGCTCCTTCCTCTCCCCACCTGGCCTGTGACCATGGTTTGGCCAGCACAGCACCCAGTCTCAGCCCTTTTGGATGCAGGGAGAGCACCCTGGGTGTGGGCTGGTGGCAGACTAGAGCTCCCTCCTGGCAGCAGCCGCACTGCTGGGAGCAGATCCCAGATTGTCACCACCACACCCCTGGAGAGACTGGGAGCGTGCAGGGCTCCATGACTCAGATGTGTCAGCGCAGGGCTGGGTCGCCTCCTCTCTTCCCCTTGCTCGCAGCTTTGCCCTCCTTAGAAGGAAGCACTAGCAGCTATTTCTAGCAGCAGAACCACCCTGAATTTTCAGCCTACCTTCCTTGGGAGGATGCGTTTCATTTTGTCCTTTTTTTTTCATCATAGAACAGTTATTTTTTCCAAATAATAACTCAATTTCAATTCCAGTACTCAAATTCAATTCCGGTTTGTAAGCCGCCTTCTGTGCTTAAGACAGTCGTGCTTTGTAATTACACGAAAATTGTGTATGTCTCTTATTTTTGGGACTTCAGGATTTTGGACTTGAAATCTGGTGAGGTTTCTCATCCTAGTTGTCCTGTTGCTCTTTCTAAAGCACCAGATGAATAGCAAAGGCATTTAAGCAGCTTAAATCTGGCACAGCTGCCACAGTAAACAGCTTTCTTCAGAAACAATCCCTGGCAAGGCAACAAAGGAAATCCCTAACCTCATTGTCCCTTTCCTTTTGTAGGTCCACCTTCCTTTTGCTGTAGTTGGCAGCACTGAAGAAGTGAAGATCGGCAATAAGATGGCAAAAGCCAGGCAGTACCCCTGGGGTGTTGTGCAGGGTATGTTATCGAAAGCGTGAATATGACCTTGTCATCCTGTCTCATTCTGATGAAAAGTGCATTGATCTCTGCATGGTCCTTACCAAAATCTGTCTTGAGAAAGGAAGATCACAGCCCTTAAGAATTCTCCTTAAAATCAGGGCTTTGCAACCTAGATCTAGACATGAGGTGGGTTTGGTGGCGGGGTGGTGACATCAACCTAGCCGTCAGCTTTGGGAGATGTTGCATGACTAGCTTGAAAAATAAAAACTTGCCATTTTCTGTTCCTTACGCTCTTCTGGCTGCAGAGAAGTATGAGTGAAGGGAAGGCTGGGGTAGCCGAGTGGTTTGGACCTTGCTCCCAAGCCTGAATGCAAATGTGGTTGGGGATTTTCCAGGGAGGTCAGCAGGTGCTCTGCTGACTGCACTGGCCGCTTGGTATGTCTTGTCCTAATATCCTTACTGTAGACATGCAGCTAAAGTGTGCAACCCCCCTGAAGTCAACCAAAAGCTCCATTTTGTTGGAGAGCAGAGTTTGGCTTGGGCAGCGTTTGCAGTCCAGGCTGTACTGATGCTGCCAAAGACAGGGCTGATGTTTGCTTTCGCAACCAGCACTGAGGAGTGCAGGGTTGAGCTGGTGGTGGTCAGCTTGTGGCTTCAGCTGTGTGTCCAGCTGGAGGATGGCCCAGCAAGCTGCAGGGGAACAGCCACAGGGCAGTTCTGCAAAATTGACCAAGTTTTTTCTCAGTCATACAAGCTGACCCTGAAGCAGCCTCAGACTTGCTGTCTTCAGCTGGGTACACCAGAGGATAATACTGGGAATAATCACGATTAGGAAAGATGTTGATATGTGTGACAGGTCTTGGACTAGACATGTATCTTGCTGGGTTCTTGCTGTTCTCCGGAAGCTAGAACCAGGTAGACCAAGAGATTTAGTTGGATACCAGGGAGACTTTGAAGATCCAGCCCTGAACAGCACCTTTCCAAAGACAGATGCTGTGGTCCAAAGGGGAGGAGCTGGAGTGCTTCACTGGGTTGCTGGAGGTGTGCTGCAGACTGGTCTGTTAGCAGCAGAGATGCATGCAGGTTGCTGTTGCTTCCTAAAGAGAAAACTTCCACCCCTTGTATTTAAGCAGACCCAATCTGTTTGCTTGCACTCTGGCTGCAGGCCTTTTGTGGGCTGACCAGCTTGCTGTCACCCAAGGGCTTACAGTGGCATGCCAGACTCTACTTGGCATAGAAATTGCCATGTAAAGCCACTATTTACTCTGTGTGCTGCTTCTCTTCAGTGCCAGGAGCAGGGGTACAGGGCTCCTCTGTAAGGTTTGCTGGCATGGAAAGGGTACAGCATCTCTGATGGGTCTTCTCGTAACCTTTCCTTTCACCACTGCTGCAAACAGACCTCATTACTTGCCCGGGCCTCCATTGGTGACGTGGATTTAGACTGGATTTGAGTGAAAACTGAAATCCTATGTGCAAATGGATTGTCGCCTTGTTGGTGCAGAAATGCGTGGAGAGATGGAAGCTCTGATACGAAGGGAAACAGAGATCTTGCAAATCCAGTGAAAAGCCTTGGACTGATGCTCATGTGTTGGCATGGGATGGTTTCACCCCAGTTCAGTGAGGCATTTTGGTTCAAGGTGACTTGGAGTTCTCCTTTTGTCCCTGAAGAACTCTCAGCTTTGCTCGACTGGAGCCCCAAGTCCAGGGAAGGGAAGGGGAACATGGCTCCTGGGTTTAACTTCCTCTCTGTCTTTTTTTGCAGTTGAAAATGAAAATCACTGTGACTTTGTGAAGCTGCGGGAGATGCTGATCCGAGTGAACATGGAGGACTTGAGAGAGCAGACACACACCCGACACTACGAGCTCTACAGGCGCTGCAAGCTTGAGGAGATGGGATTCAAGGACACGGATCCGGACAGCAAGCCCTTCAGGTAGGAAAGCATAACTCAGGCCTTGTACAACTGGGGAGACTGGAAGTTTTGGGGTTGTGGATGTTTGCAAGAACCAGGAACGGAATAGCCATGGTGACTTAGAGCAGCTGAGATCTAAAGTGTGGTTGGGGAGGAGAACTTTGTTCAATGCAATCTTGCCCTTAGGACCTAGAATTTGTACAGAAGCATGGGAAAAGCTTGGGTGTCCGAGAAAGCCAGTTCTTGCCTTAATGCTTTGCAGCAAGGCTGTACAGACTTTCTAGGGCCTGCGGAATGTCACGAGGGTGTGGAAGGTGATGTGTTTTGAGGGTAGCGTATGGCCTACTTGAGATCAGCCTGGAAAGTTTAGGAGGAAGAAGCATATGTCCATGGATCTGCCTGCACTCTGCTACTGAAATTGTGTCAGTTTCCTGATAGTGTTCCCTAGTAAGCGTGTGCCTTTCAGTCTCTCTCTTACCTGTTATCTGTCAGCCAGTACTGAAAGTGTTGAAATGATTGATTTCTAAATGCTCCTCCTGTCACTCCTTGTGGAGAGCTGTTCACATTGTTGACTTGTCATTTTTTCAAGCTGGGAGAATCCCGTATTTGGGGTTGGGAAGTCGATTTTTGGGGTTTTTTTTCTTCCTCCCTCTACCCACCTCTGCTTTCCTAAAATCTAAAGCTTACGCTCATCTTCCTACTGGTAGTACTATGAGCTTCGTGGAGACCTGGGTTAATCTGGTGAATAGTGACTTTGTTAATGACTTCAGAAATTCGTCATGACACTTTTTGCCTATGCGGGGCAGGTTTTGAGATGGTCAGGGGATACATTAGTGCCGCTTTCTTACCCTGCAGGCTCAACTGTGTTTTGCAGCCAACTTGCTCTGCTGCAAGTCAGGGCCATGTACAATTGCTGGGCTTGAAAAGTGCAGCTGTGTCTATGTGAAGATGAAAGTGTCGCATGTCGAGGTGTAACTGGTTACCAAGGGGGATATTCTGGCATAAATGTTCTTGTTGACCCTCCTAGAGCTTTAAGTAATGGGTCCAAGGTGCTCTGTGAAGAGGGTGCCATGGTCTTATTCTCAAGATTTGGTTTATTACTAAATGCAGAGTTTGTGCTGTCAGCTTTATTGGGCTGAAGCCCAAGCCATTAGCTAAGGACAACAGCTGTGTGGGAATTTGGGAGGGAGTGTTTGTTTTCTACTTTAATTTCCTGTTTCCCATTCCTCCCAGCTTTTCCCCAGTAATTGAATCCAGTGCCTTAGCAACATTCCACACTCTTTTCTGCTCCAGGAGAAGGCAGTCAGAATTAAATTTATCAGTGTGGATTTATCCCCATAACACATACATGTCAGGAATTGGTGTGCCAATCCCTGAGACAGCAGCCATGCTGCTGGCTTCCGCAGGTAACCACAGACATGGTTTATCTCTGATCCTCAACAGGAGAAAGCTAGCTGGCTTCAGAGCAGAAGGCAGAATGAGGACCTTGTGTTCATGTTTCTGGGAAACAGTACTCCGTGGTGAGCTGAGCAAGGTCTGTGCTACAACACAGAGTTTGCATCAGTTCAGAATTTGTCTTGCTGAGTTTATGCAGCTGCATTTCTTTTGCAGCACAGAAACTCTACTGGAATCAGTCAAGGCCAGTTCTGTTACTAAAGCCCAAGTGCGAGGCTTTATTGGATATCCTTTCTGGAGAGCAATGGCTTAAGATGGGCTCAGCCCTTCCCTTTGAGGAATCTGAGGAATTTCCATTGCTTCCTGTGCACGAGGCCTCTTTTAACCAAGCTATAAGTAGAAAGGAAATTAAAATGTACAGAATTTCTCCATCTGGTACGTGCAGATTGAGAACTGTTCACTCTGGGTGCCTCTTCCTCCAATAAACAAACAAAATCCGCGATCCCAAGCTGTCTGGACGAGGCTGATGTATATCTGAAATGAGGAAAACAGGAGGTTTGGTTCTTTCTGATCTTCCTTGTGAGACCAGGGATCAAAGGATGCCTGTCCCCTCGGAATGGGCCCTGGGAGCCACAGGGACCGCCGCTCTTCAGCCAGTTTGCATCAGCCAGGAGCTGGGAGCCTTTTGTGAATCTCAGGGTGAGCAGGGCAAAAGACCCCAGCAGACCACTGGTGCTGTCTAGATGCTTGTACGAGGTGTGAAAAAGGAAGGGTGGCGTTGCTGGCAGGACCTCAACACTTGTCCAGCTGCGGGAGGTGAGGAGGGAGCACCAGTGCCCCTGTAGACATCTGCTCTGTGAAATGGGTCCTCTGTGTGGGCTGGTTTCTCTGCTGCTCTGGTTAATTTTCTCAAAACACTTTTTTTGGTAAAGAATGTTATTTGTGAGGGCATCATCCAGTGTGTGGGGGTGTGTTGGGAATCGAGTTACTCCTGTAATCTAGGTTCATGTGGTTGTGTACTTAAAAACCAAATTCCCTGGTCGTCTTTGGAAGAAGCTGCAGGGATCCCAGTCACTTTGGACTGTTATTCCTTAGGGCTCTAAGTGCTCTTATCAGATGCAGCCTGGAGCTGCCAGGCCGGTTTCTCCAAGAACTTTGTTTGTCTGGAAGTCAGAGTCACTTCACTAGAGAAGTAAGCTTGCTGGCTTTAGGTTAGAGCTGAGTTTTGAAGCTTTAAGCCGGGTTTAGCATTGAACCTGGGAAAACTTAACAGCAAAACCCTGACACTGTCATTCCTGCAAGCCTTTTCTTGCTTGCCCATCAGCTGGCATTGTGGTTTTGGAAATGAGCTTTGCAAAAGATTGTGTACAATACAGGATACGATGAGCAGCGTGTGGAGTTTTCCGTTTCGGTCTGAAAGGCTCTGCTGCTCCCTAGTGTAGTGTGTTACTAATTGCAGATTCAGTTTTTGCTCACTGAGCATTCGAGGTTAATCTGCCCTCAGGGTTTTCCTGGGCTCGAGCCAGACCTTTCAGAAGGGTTTATGAATTTAAGTTTCAGTGTCCACAGTGAGAGGATTAAATCCAAGACAATTTTAGGGATCTTTGGATTCAAGTATCCTGATCTCTGACTGCTGTGAATGTTGTGGTTCTTGATTTAGTTAAGAATCCAGAGATCCATCTTTCCCTATTCAATCAGAAATGCCCATCAGTTATCAGTGTTAAAAGAGTTTCATCTGTCAAGTTTGGTTAAGGTGTTCCTTAACCAGAGGTGCAGAAATGCAGTGTATCTGTGTGATATCAGTGGAGTTTTCACTTAAAAAATGCATTTTCAAAAAAGTATCTTGGGGGAAATAGTTGTCATTCCCACACTATCATTATGGAGGAAATAGCCAAATCCATTTAAGGAATAAAATGAAGGGGAATGTAGTGTCCAGAGTTCCTAAGAGGCTCTGAAAATCTCAGAGGTGTGTGGACAACATATTTTGTGTCCCAGATCTTTGCTGGGG
Organism: Amazona ochrocephala; assembly: GCA_039720435.1. Classification (NCBI taxonomy): domain Eukaryota; kingdom Metazoa; phylum Chordata; class Aves; order Psittaciformes; family Psittacidae; genus Amazona; species Amazona ochrocephala. The sequence goes on from CM077879.1 coordinate 75,581,325, forward strand.
AAAGAAAGGAATGCCAAGAAGTAGAGGAGGAATAAAGGAATGATGGAATCTAGTAACATGGTTATTTGGAGGAGGAATGCTGCAGCTTGTTCACAAAGGCTTGATTTTTTCCTCCCTTGACAGCTAAAGGAGAAAGAGAGGTCTCCCAACGTGGCTTGATCTAAATAAAGCCCCTGATCTGAATCCATTAGCAATGAGTAGTGAACATGAGTTTTGCTGTGTGTCAGTGTCATGCTTAATGAATTATATAAAACCAGATTTCACACTCTGATATGCGCGTGTCTCTTCCACACATCTTGCACTTCAAATGATGAGATTAGGGACAAACGGTGGGAGAAGTGAGAAGGTGTGACTCAAACAGATCACAGGCCATGGGAGCACCAGGGACTGCTTATGTAGTGTTTGTCTATTTTTAATGACAGTCATCATCCCTGCTGAGTGATATGCAGTATCCTGAACAGCTTGCTGTTTTTTAACTTGCCAGTTTGTCTCCCACTGCTGCCACCTAGCAAGCTCGCGCTGGTGTTGGTGGAGGTGATCGTGCCTCTTGTAGTCAGGGACCTCTGATGATGTTCTGTGACAGGGCAATGTGGTAAGATCACAAAAGGCTGGAAACTCGTGACTCCGCTTGAAACATAGCTCTGACTATTTGTTTTTCCTGTGTTTTTAAAAGTCTCCAAGAGACTTATGAAGCAAAGAGGAATGAATTCCTGGGCGAACTCCAGAAGAAGGAGGATGAAATGAGGCAGATGTTTGTCATGCGAGTGAAGGAGAAGGAAGCAGAGTTGAAGGAAGCAGAGAAAGATGTGAGTATGTTATAATTTGTGGGGCTGTGTGTGAGGGTTTAGGCTGGAGCTTTCTCAAGAGAGCCGTGAGAAAGTGAGGATCCAGATTCCAACATGAAGCCTGCAAAGGTGCTTGCTATGCATAAGCAGTCTCAAGAAGCAAATGTGAACTTGTTCCCAGTCGTGCCACGTACTGGTGGTCAGACCCCATCACACAAGTCCTCTGATGCTTTTCTGTGCCTGTAAAATGGAGCAGGAGTATTCCTGGGTTTCGGCATCTGGAGGAGGATACATACCATGGAGTGAGTGGGAGGTGCTGTAGAGTGACAGTGGCTATATGCCCCGCAGAAATGTGGGAGTCCTTTCTGTTCCCTCACCTCTTCAGTCCCACCCAAAGGAGAGAATATTTGCTGCTCAGAGTGATGCTGATTTGCAGTGGATCTTTAGCTGTTGTACAGCCCGTGCTGCCCTTTAGCAGTCACGCCTTTCTGGAGACTTCCAGTAAGTAGAAAAGGACTTCCTGTAGGGTCTAAGTCCCACTTAGCATAATTGAGGGAGGTGACAGAGTTCTTTGAGAGCTGCCCTACCGTGGCTTGCTCAGTGTGTGTAGGTCAGCATGGTTACCATGGAACAGAGAAAACTTAGATGTCCTGCTAGCGAAAGGAGCTGGGTTTTGGGGCTCATGGAGGAGCGTGTGCTTGTACAGAGGTAAGGAGCCCCAGAGAAGACCCTGAATGGCGATGTTTTCTTGCTTTGCTTGAGCATGAGAGCATCTGCTAGGTACAAAGTAATGGGGGATGGGACATGGGATGTCACCTCCATATTCCTGATCTGTCATATTCCTACAGTAGCTGAAACTCCTGCCATTCATGTGTGCAAGTATATGTTAACTGCAGGGCTTTTCTCACGAAGTCAGGCATGCTTGGGACAGGCCAGTGACTTGTTATTAATGCAGGGAGGCCTCAGTGGCAGTGGAACTACTTCTGACATCATTACCAGTAACTGGGGTGAAACATTCTTCTCTTCCTGTCCAATTCTCATTGTCTCTGTCCTGGCAGCTTCATGAAAAGTTTGACCATCTAAAGAGGACTCACCAAGAGGAGAAGAAAAAAGTGGAAGACAAAAAGAAGGAACTTGAGGAAGAGCTGAACAACTTTCAAAAGAAGAAGGCAGCAGCTCAGCTATTACAGTCACAGGCTCAGCAGGCAGGTTCTCAACAAACCAAGAAAGACAAGGACAAGAAAAAGTAAGCGGATGTCACCCACATCCTTTGTAGGGTTTGTTACCATTTGGGAGGTTGTTTCTTCTTCCTTGGTGCATGTCTGTATTTGCTTTTCCCCCTTACCAGACTGGAACCTGGGCTTTGATCAGCCTGATGAAATAAAGTATTTTTTTCTAAAGGGTGGGCTAGGGACATGATCTTAATTTTTCTCTAGAAGAGTACCTTCAGATTTTATGTCAGTCTGACTGGTATGGGAGAGCAATCGGATGACAGAGGTTTGACCTGTGATATGTCCAGCTCTGGGATGTTCTGGATTCAGATTTATCTGCCTGAGCCAAAATTGTTAAGGGGGTCTCTAACTGTCCTTTGTTCCACCTAAGAGTAGCCTCCAGGTCTTATTCTTTAAGGTTATAATTGTAAATAGAAGTAGATTAGAAACCAAAACCACCATGTTATTTTCACATGGGAAATCTTAGTGGCAAAACTGGGTACTTGGGAGCTTGCTTTAAAAACAAGAAGTTTTGATTTTGTGGGGTTTTTTTAAAAGCAAACTACTATGGTACCATATTTGCAGGTAAATGGCATTTGTGGTTGTATCAATTTGACATAATAAGCTAAGAAAGCCATACTTTTTAGTAAAGATAGTGGCACTGTCTTCTGCTGTTTTGTATTTGTATGCTAAAAATATAATCGTATACCCTCCAGTACCCCGAGATTCCTGCAACTTAGTAGGCACCAAGTGTATCTGTGGATAGAGCCAGTCCCATGGTCAGTATTTGGAGGCAGGATTTTCAGCTGTGCTTGGTTTGGACCTAGTGCTTCCACTGAAACTGGAGGAACGTTGCCATTGGCTTGGGCTCAGAGTTCCTGCAAAGCTCTGCTGAAAACCTTGAGCTCTAGATTAATCTGAATTAACATTACCTGCTTCTGGCAGCCTCTACGTGGAGATGGCTATCTTGACCTTGCCATCAGTGCAAAGGACCCCTACTTACTACATGATACTGGTTACTTCACTGTACTTTTAAGAGCCAGAACACAAGCTCCGCTTTGATGTGGTATGTACAGTGAAGCCAGACAGATGTTGCAGAGGCGAAGTTTATATAGCACAGCAAGACAGGTTACTGTGACAGAGGTCTGCTTTGAGGCCTCCTGTCATAGTTTCCATTTGCTTTTTCCCTCCTGAGTAAGGGAACACTCATGCAAGTCCTTTCTGGGTCACCTGTGATAACAGCACTAGCTGATAGCAGCAGCTGGGAAAGCTGTAGAGGTAGTGATGCAGCAAATCTCACTGGGAAAGGCTTCTTTAACCCACACATAAAAATGACAGTTCCAAGCTTCTCTTAATAGCAGGTAGTGAAGGGGTGCATTCCATAACAGACTGGCAGAGTAACCTACCCTATTAACATGAACCTGTCACTGTTGAAAGAACCAAAATGCTAGCAGGGATGTGGTATTGACACTTGGGTCTCCCTTGCTAACCTGGGAACTTAAGCCAGGTCTGAGCTGTCTTACAGCCTGAGCCTGTGAGATTCAGTTGTGTTGCATATGTAATAGTCTATTTTTGTACTTTGGGAAGTTGTGCCAATGCTCACTGTGTGTCCCCTGTCTCTGCTGCTGGGTCCACTTGTTGCTTGCCCTGGGTAGGTGAGGAGAGGCCTAGGGCTGGTTCCTCAGCTGTTACAAATTGACGTAGCTCCTATGGAGCCCTGCTGCTTTATGCGAACTGAGAGCCTGGCCTTGGGCACCCGCTGAAATACAGAGAGTGCTTGTGTGCTGCATGCTCTGCTTAGGTGAAGAAATCATTACAAACTGATGATGCTGAGCTGTAGGAATGGTGTTGGCAGCTAAAGTCCAAGCATGCTGAAACACCATTCTGCTAGGATGCCTGTAAATAGGATAGGCTGGAAGGCCGGTCTTGTCCCACATGAGAAGTCAGACATGGTGACCTCTTTCTTAAAGAGAATAGGAAATTTCGAAGGCCCTTTTTGTTACCTCTTGCACAGAGTTGGTAGCTTAACATTTTTAACAACTCTGTGGTCAGTTTTTTCACCTCTTAGATATAGATATAGATACAGATATAGACCAGTGCAGTATATAACAGCCTGGGGAGCTCTGTGAGGTTTGTGACTTTTGGTAGTCAGTGTTAGCTATTATTTGGTTCTCTGAAGTTGGCTGGCACATGTGCAGTCTTGTGGGTGTGATATACGGATGTTTCTAGCAACCGTGACAAACAGAGTTTCTGCTTTGCTGATGCATTCACAGAAATCCAGTCATGAGGAACGTGCACGTGTTTTAGTGTGTCTTTTCAGTGTCGCTCCACACCAGGTGCTGTAACTGCTTCAAGTGTTCTGTAGTGTCTGAGTTACTAATGGTGGCTTTAGAGGGAAATGCTGATGCTTCTGCCTTGTAGCGCACCTTGGGTTTTCTAAAGGCTTTAAGTTTCTCCTTGCACTCTAATGAAAAGCAGTTCCTATAGGTTAGGCTTTCAACTTTTCTCTGTGCTGACATGGACTGTGGTGGTTCCTGTGCAGTTGCCAGAGGAAATCCTTGCCATGCACGATCCTTGTAGCCTCCCCAGAAGTAATTCATGGGAATGCTTTTTTCTCAAGGTGGGATCCGATTTCTCCAACTTGGACAACAGAAACTTTCCTTTCTGCTGTGTAAGCCAGAGGAAGGCTTGGAGTGAAATCTGCTGCTGGCCTAACTCCATGAAAGAGAACTTGGCCGTCTTGATTTCCAGGCTGTTCCTGTAGGAACAACTTGTCTTTAAATACTTTTTTAATTATTATCTTTCTTTGTAATCCATTTCTCAGATTCCTATAGTTTATGTGTTTTTCCATCTAAAATTGCTGCAGCTCTGGCCTGATGACAGAAGTGTGCTGTCTTCAGGACAGCACATCCATGTACCTCAGACACTTGTGTATCTGTAGAATAAAGCATACTCAAATACTTCCCTGAATGTGGGGCTGAACATTACTTATCAAGACCCTGCTCTAATGTTGGGGAGGGACTGTGCTTCAAATCTGAGCAATCTGGAGATGGTTCCTGGCAACGAACTTGGCAAAACCAAATAGGAGCAGCAAGTAGCTTTCTGGTGCTTGCCTATTGTCTGGTAGATAGCCACATGCATGCCTCAACATGTGTCGGTGTGTTACTTGCTCATTCTCCAACCCCCCAGGAGCTGGGACCATCTGTTTGGGCTCTCTTTCTGTTTATTACAGCCTGCTTGTGAAAATAAGATGAAAAACTTGTTTCCAGTCCATCGTGCCTGGTCTGCCCATCACGGGTCATGCTTAGTCCCAAAGCAATCTGAGAGCTGTAACACACGTTATATAGCCCAACACCCTGTAAAAAGAGGAGTTTGTTGATGTCTGAAGGATCTGACATGGTTCTGAAAGCTGATGTGCTGGAGTGCTGGGAGACATCATGCTGCCCAGATGTGAGATACCCAAGTTTGGGTACAGGCTAAGCACACAGCCAGCTGCGAGAGCACCCATGTGAAGTGACCCAAACCAGACACCTGCAACCGTACCCCCCAGCCATGCACGTTCTTAAGTTGAAGCTTAAAGACACCAAGCATGGTGTGGTTGCAGGCTATAGCCTTGACTAACTGAGGTGGTTGGTCGCTCAGTAGTTCTGTCCCCTCGGGTTTTCTTTTTGCTTTTGCTTGTTGTAGGCTGGAGCTCAGCCTCGAGGTTTAATTTCTTTATAATTCCATAATCCATCTGCATGCCCACCACCAGAGCGGGTTGCTGGTGTCGGCTCTCCCAGCTTCCTTGGATTTTGGTTTTTGGTTTTGGTTTTTTTATGTTTTTTTCATTTTGAGTTCTACTATTGCTAACTTTTTTGTTTTTTGTTCTTTTTTTAACTTGCAGTGCAAGCTTCACATAAAGCCTGTCCAGCCAAGGATGTTCCTGCATTCACCTGCTTTTGCAGTAATGTGTCTCTGCCATCTGTTTTCTTGCTTTTTTTTTTTCCCCTTCCCCCCCCCCCCCCCCACTATTTAACATGAATAACTATTAACTCATCTAATAACAGAGTGGAAACAAGAAGGAAGAAGGATTGGGTACAGGACTGTATGCAACTGGAAGTTCAGGGGTGGGTGGAAGGGCAAGGTTATGATTCCATGTATTTTTCTCATCAAAACCAGCAGCAGGAAGTCATTCTTGGCCCCAAATTGGAGCTGGGAGTCAGGGCTGGACATCAGTAGCTCGGGTGAGCATCATTGGCTGGATCACATCCTCAGTGCTGCTGGCCTGCCCCGCTCATGTGCTGAAGGGGTCCCTGGGTCCACAGGAACCAGCCTTGGGACGTTACTGTTGTATGAGCCTAGTCCCTAGTGTGGCTGAGCCCTGGAGTCTAGTCCAACCCATATTCCTTCAATAGCTAATGTGTTAGAACAACAGGAATCCTGGTATTGGGAGAGTGGGAGGGGGTATATGTGTGTAGATAACAAAAGTTTAACTGACCTTGCATGCCATTACATTTGCATGATATTTTTGATGAGTTCCTGTTCTTGTTGTCTGACTTGATCATATTAGTTGGCTTGGATTTACTGTCATGTGCTGGCGTGTTTTTATAGCCACCCTTCCAGTTCAGTGTAGTAGCTACCTGCTGAATGCTGCAGTGGGAGCCCAGCAGTGCTGCAGGTGCCTGGGAGAAGGACCATTTCTCATTACTGCTTCCCATGTTTGACCATAACCTTTGAAACCTCATTTGAAATAGTCCCTGGTTTCCCATGTGCACCATCTTAGCAGCCCTTATGGAATCAAATACCTGGGTGGGGAGAGGACATAGCATCAGCATCCTCGTAGACCCTTCAGAAGGGTTCCTGCATGTCTTTATAAACAGATTTGCAAAGCTGTGGGATCCAGAATTTCATGTCAAGGTGGTGATGGTGCCTGGACACACATTCCCTGTGCTCTCCACCAGCCCGCCTGCAGCAGGGACAACATCCCGTTCAGATGTCCCTTGAATGTGCAAAGGAGACTAATCATAAGGAAATGGGTCTGTTTAATGTGTGTTTTCTATGCCGTTGCTTTTTGGACAGAGTCTTTCCATTCATTCCCAAGAAGTGGCGAGCCCTGCTTACCTTATGACTTCGAGATATCTTTCTCTTCTGCTGATGCACACTCAGCATTTCCACTGCTCCTAGCTAGGTAGCCTCCTGCTTCTGTAATGCACTCTTACAATAACTCTGTCCACCTGAGTCTCATGCATTGCAGTTCTTTGCTTGGTTCTGGGATGGAAGTTTTTGCATCTTTGGGGAACAGGAGAAGGCAGAATTGTCACAATTTCTCAAGTGTTGCATTGTGAAAATGTGCTTGGAGGCTAACTGATGGGTTGTCTTGCTTTTTAACCCTCACTGCTTAAACATTGGCTTTGGGAGGAGCATATCTAAATACAATGTCATGGACAGACAGCAAAAAATGATTGGAGATAAATAAGCTGGAAATAAAGTAGTTGAGCCTTTTCTCTTTTTGGAGGGGTGTTTGTTGGTCTGTGAGGGGTTTTTTTGACCTCCTGGGCTATCAGCCATGATGCCCTTTTTGTCAAGTTAAATAGGTTTGCTAGGGGATTGTTTGGAAAAAGTAAATGGTGGTTATGACTTCTGGCAAACCCAGCCTTAAAATCTGGAGTTATCATGGAAGAAGTTGGGGCTTTGGCCTGAGGTTTTTTTACGGTCACGTCATAGGCACATCATGGAATGCTTGTGGCAGTGTGCTTTGCTTCAGCTGTCTGTGTGCATGTCCCCTTTTTAATTACCAGTGTTTTGGGCCGAGTAGAAAACTTCACTTTAACATTTATTTGTCCTGCTTCATTTAACAGCCCTTCAAGGGATGTTTAGCAGGGGAAATCAGCTGAGTCTAACTACGTATATATTTTTGTTAGAAAGCTGTGGCCAAGTGCATTAATATACTTTTGACTGAGTTTCTTTCTCCAGCAAAAAGCAAGCTGCTGTGGAGAAACTGGGACTAAACCGTAAACTTACAGAAGTTAAAGGTACTGTTTTGTTTTTCTTGCGAAAGGAGATGTTAATGACATTTTTGTTCCTTCCTTAAACCCTTGGGCCATGTTTAGCTTGTTACTGCTGCACTTCTTTCTTTTCTTATGCCTTTTTTCACAGTAGCCCCTGATTCTGCATGGAGTAAATGATACACTCAAATCTAGTTGGATGTGCTCTCACCTTTGCATGTAAGTACAGTAGTAAGAGACTCACCCTTTCTGCCTCACTACTGATACAAAACCAGCTATGTTTTTCTGGGAGGGTTCTTTAAGTCCGCTTACTTACAAGTGGCGTGGTTAAAACTACTCCTAAACTTCCTGCAATAATCTGCTTCTGCTGAGATGTTGAAAAGAAGCCATAGGGAGCACAACATCCAGCTCCTGCTGACTGCCTAAAGCAACCCTCCACAGTCTCCCTGCATGCTTGAGGCTAGCAAGCCAGCTGGTGGAACCATGGGCATAAGCCTTGCTTGAGAGGCACTGCAGCCGTTAATGTGCATTAGGCAGTGATGATACCTGGCTAATAACGCTGCACATTCCTGACTAGGTGGATTTCAAACCTTAGAATAATATAAGGGAGCAGGATAGCACACTAAAACGTGTTCCTGGAATGATGGTGTTCCCAGGGCATGGACTAAACCCCAGAACTTCACTGGGGGTTTACAGTTACTTTTCCAGGAGGGCGCTAAGTAGGAAGGTACCCTTTGAGTTCATGGTCGTTAAATGCATCACCTTGCATCTCCTGTGGTGTGTGGTGCTGCTGAGGAGGGGAGACAGCGATGACTGCCATCCTCCCTGGGCTCCTCTGAGACTCCCGTCCCTCCCTGTGTGTGCTTTTAACACCTTGAAATCCCATCAAGGAGATTTGTATCTCTGTGCCTCTCTTCGAGCATGTCTTTAACATGACCAGTGTTTTTGCCGGTAGCTTTCATTCTGCTTCTCCTAAACAGTCCAGGTGAGAACAGAAATGTCTTTTTGTGTGTGATCATATCACATCTGTCCATTTGAATCCAGTTGCCATTTGCCTTCTGAGATGTTATGTTAGAAGAGTGCGTAGTGGTCTCTTCTCTGCAGACCCTGGTTGTATTTGCGGTGTATGATGCCCATGATGCTCTCTCACCAGCATGTCTCAGCATGGAACTGTACAAATATGAAGGGTTTTTTTTTAATTAATGGGAAATAAAGCTGTGAACAGCAGTAGAAATATTGTATTTGTATACTTTTTTAATATCCTGATTGCCTTAAACTGTAGATGTAGAACTTTATTACCTTGCTATTTGAAAGTAACCCATGTTTGTAACTAAATTGTGTAACCTACATACAGTGTTAATGGAAATTATATGTATGCATCTGTTAGATATTGTCACTTTATTTGATGTTAAAATATTTCAGGTTTTGAATTACAAATTGAATAATAACCTTATAGCATAAGCTCAGTTATTTCTTGTCTGTGCTTTAGGTTGCATGTACAAATAGTGCCAACACTTGAAGTGGGGAGGGGTAATACGTTTTCACTCAAACACTTTGGTCTTGATGTGGCCATTATGACTTAGTTTTGATGTTGCCATTCTGCAATGGTGTGACAAGAGGGGCTGAGGAAGTGCGAGGTTTCCCAGCAGGTTCCCATCCCATCTCTTTGCGATACTTTGGTAGGGCTGTTCTGGTGTTTGTCCCTTGCTTTTTGTGGCAATTGTCAGCTTGTTCTGCACATCAGCCAGTATCTTGGGGATGGCCGGGTGCCTCTCTAGTGCAGTTGGTTTGTATGACACCTCCCCAGTGCACTCTTTCCTTCATGGCTTTCTTTACAGTGTTGTTCCTCCTTTGTTTTCATTCCTCTCTTACACTTCTTCATTCCAATTCTGAACCACTGTTTCTTACCTTCTCTGTTTTTTCTCTTTTTCTGTAGCTTCTTCTTTATGTAACCGTCATCTTGCCAAAGCCCCCACACTCCCCCTCCCAGTGGACAGTAGGGCACTGGAAGAGCCTGCAGCTATGGGCACCCTCACCAGGAGAAGAGCCATCTCATTCCTCCATCACGTCTGCCCTTCTCTCCTTCCCTTTTTGTTTCTCACCTGTGCGTCAGAGGGTGTGCTGTGCTCTGTGTCTCTGTGCGGGATCTGTCCACTCCCAGCGCGTCTCCGGCAGAATGGAGGCTACCAAAAGTGACAGAGGTAACGGGTGGAGGAGAGAGCTTGGCCTTAATGTGAGATACTGCCCTGGGTTAGTGGTTGGTTTGGTTTTTCTCCCTATTTTCTTTCCTTTTGCCATAATATGCACATGTTGCCGATGACAAATAGAATGACAGACTGTGGATGAGGTGACTGTGCACAGCTGGAGGACTTCCTTTCTGCCTCTAACAATCAAGTCTGGCTGCTCCGGACACCATGACTTCATCACAAGTATGTCCTGTGCTCCTCTGACAAGTGCTGAAAAGAAGTCCTTAGATGTAGGTGACTTGTTGCTTTCAGTGTGTGTTTGCACGAAGTGGAGACGTCCAGTGTTGGGTACTGGTACGTTGAGGAAACCTGTTCTGGATGGTCAAGGCCATACTATTTTACAGCTGATTTGCTCTGTAGGAGCAAAGTTGGCATCTCTTGTACGGCTGAGCTGTGCTGACTTGCACTTATATTGCTTGAGGATTTCATTTTGTTTTCATGGAGCCTAATTATTGATTATTTTTTTAACAATCCTGAATGTGGGATAGTTGGTAAACTTTTGAACTTGCTTACTTTGGAAGTGGATTCAGTCCAAAAAGCTTCAGGAGTACCAAAGTATTGTCTGAAGGTGAAAACAAAGCTTGTAAACTTGGGGTGTAGTGACCTCTAGCTGGTTTGGGACAGACAGAAGGACACAGCCTGATGCTCTTTGGGTGTCTTTTCATGTGGGGTGGTGCACTGCTTGTTAACAGAATACTAGTGATTTATTCTTTTCATCTGTGAACCTTAATCAAGGAATTCACCTCCTTTAACCTGCCATGGGAAAGGTACTGTTAAACAGTCTAGGTTTTGCCTCTTCCAGGCTGCACGGGCAGTGCAAGCTGACGAGGGTCTCTGCTCAAACCTGTGGGACGCAGTTACCTCTCGGCACTCTAGTGACGAGGCTTAGATGATCAGCAGCTCCCACCAGCCAGGGGCCTGGGTTTCTAAAGTGGCAGGAAAGGCGTTTATCGTGGAAACCTTTGCAATGAACTGAGTGACTTTATGGCCACAATCTACTAAATTCTGGCCTTGTGCATATGCTGTAATGATTTACCTGGTATGTCAGTGGAATTGGTGACCATTGCCCAAACCGAACAGACATCAGTATTTGAACAAATGTAGCTTAGGGCAGAACTTGGGCTAATACCAGAAATGGAGCCTGCCCTGCTCTCTGGACTTCAGGGGTCTGGGGCGACACTTGCTCTGCAGCCGTAAGTGCTTAACCACATCTAGAAGACATTTCACATTCAGCCTTCTGAGCTTCACAAAACATAGTGGCCAGTGCCTCACACTTATGAAGGTGGACAGGGTTTACTGAGGAGATGTCTTGCCTGGTTTACAAGTGCCGTGTCCTTTCTTCCAGTGTTGGCAGGGTCAGGGACCACCACCTCAGGCTCAGGGGCCTTGCTGTGGCTCTTCTGTGGAACCGCCCTCCGTGGAAGCCTCCAACTTGCCACAATAGCCTGCAGGTTACTTGCCCAGAGGCCAGCCCACCCACCGCATGGCTCCTGCAGCATCCTGCATGGTGAGACCCTGCCCAGAGCCCCTGTTTGGGGAGGAATCCTTTCCTTATGTGTGTCTCATTCCTTGGACCTCTGTTTCCATCTCAGATCTGTAGTATGGGTTTATGTGGTGGTAGGAGCCTAGCCTCTGAAATCCCACCTCTGTGCTGTAGCCTCTCTCTTGAAATAGTCACCTGTTACTTAGGTCATGATCATGGATGAGCACAGAGCTGCTCTGCTGGGTTCTGCCTCATGTCAGATCACCCGTGTTGTGCTGTTGACAGTGGTTTGGGACTCAGGCTCAGCTGTGGGTGGCTGGGCATCATTTACTGCAAGTAAGAAGAAAAAAAGGTGACTTGGTGGTAGTTTGTTTTTGTCCTGTACCTGAAGAGAGGGAACCAGGTGCTACTCACCCCATCATCTTACCCATGTAGCTGTCCCCCTGTGGCTCTCTGAAACTTTGTAGTAGGAAGTAGGAAGTCATGACCAAATCTGCAGGTTGGGAACGCTTAAGAAGTGTCCTAATTGACTCCCATCCGCTGGGATTTCATCCATCTTTTGAAGGAGACTTTTCCACTTCTAGGATGTTTCTTCTGCCCTTCACAAGTGCTAGGTTGCAGTGGAGGAGGTTGGTCATCATCAGTGGCGGAACTCAGGGCACGGGTAGTGTTGCTCTGTCAAGGCCTGCAGAGGGGCAAAACTCCATTGTTGGTTGACTTCTAAATTCCCAATAGATGTTTTTAAAAGCTTTCCATAAGGAGAAGCAGATAGGCACAAAACAAATGCCAACACTTGCATCAATTGCCTTTATTTTGCAGCTCTAGAGTTTTGCTGCACAGGTGCCTTGAGTCCTGCATGCAGCTGTGGACTTCATGTCTCCAGAAGGGCATAGTGGAGTTAGTTACAGAAGGGCGCTGATGATAAATGGGATGGAGCAGCAGCCTGCCCCATGAGACTGCAGAGGCTTGGAGGCCTCTGGAGAGAGAAAGGCTGAGATAAGAGGGAGGATCAGCCCTGCTGTGAGCTGGAAGTTGCAGCCTATGTCCTCTAGAGGTCCCTTGCAGCCTAAAGTCATTTGTGATTCCGTGATACCAAGTTGTGAGCGTGGTGAATCTGAACTGCTAGTTACCGAATCGCCACGGCTGGTGCCGGAGGGGCACTTGGCTAGGAAGAAATCTGCTCAAACCCATGGAATAAGTTTCTTACAGGGCCGGTAGTAGACTTCTGGAATTTGTTGTCCCAAGTTGTTGAAGCAGATAGTGCCAGAAGGTCTTGGGGTCTGGGTTTGGTGTTTGGGGTTTTTGGTTTTGAGTGGGTTTTTTTTAAGGTAAGTCCACTGGAAACCAAGCCATAGATATTCTAAGGAGGGAAAAACCAGGATTAAACATCTGACTTCCATAATCTAGTGGTGGCGGTGGATACTGGGACAGAAGGAGGGAACATTGAGCAGAAAGCGTGTATGGGCAGCACTGCACGTAGTGTTTGCAGTGAGATGTGAGTGTGGAGCAAGGGGCTGAGCTGAGCAGTGTTGAGAGGCTTTCCCACACCTGGGTGATGAGGGAAAGGAATGGTGACATGCCCTTTGAGTCACTTTCATCATGGTCAGGGGAAGAGGGGTCAGCATGGGGAGGGACAGCAGTGTTAAACCTGCTGTTGGACAGCCCAGAGAGGTTATGTGTCACTTGGTGTCACCAAATGTCCCCAGCAGAGTGTTTTGGTATCTCGCTGAGGCAGGGCTGTGGAGGAAATTGCAGAGGCCACTGTTATGCAGTTTGCTCCAGAGCAAGCTCTCCTGGGGCATTAAGGGAAGATGGGATGTTGCAGAGAGTAACAGCTGTGCAGCATGTAAAGGTAAGCTGGGATGGTTGCTAGAAGTGCCATGCACTCGGGTGCTGCCTGGTTTGGGGACTGTGGTGATGCATGTCAGCGCAGTCAGCACTGGTTTGATGAATGCAGCAGGTTTATCCCAGTGCTCCTGAGGGAGACGACACAGCAGGGAACTGATCCTGCAGTTTGAAACTGGTTTCCCCTCTGGCCAGCCATTCACTTGACCTGTGCCTTACAGAGGGCAGACCCTGTGGTCAGCATTGCTGTCAGGTCCATGGTGTGAAGCACTGGGGTGCCACGAAGCTTGTGGGAAGGCCACATGAATGCGAGGAGTCCCGGGCATCAGGATATTCCCCTGTGGGTAACGTGGAGCCCTGCCAGCGCTCCAGGACAGTCACAGTACTGTGTTAAGGCAATGGGTGGGGGTCACGTTTGGGCTGCATCATCATTGCCTGGGTTTTTTGTGGGAAGGGAACATGGGAGGTGGGAAATGTTTTTTTTTCTCTGGCAATGCAGGTTATTCCCAAACCTGCTGCACCTCACTGCATGGGGGAGCTGATCTTGCTGGGATGTGCCTCATTTTCAAAGGCAGGTCAGTCTTTGAACGTCACTTTTTTAGCTGTGAAACACTGCAAACCTGCACACCAGACCTGTATCCCCTGGGCTCATCACTGCCCCGGCTGGCCTGAGACACAGGTGGCTGCAGCGCCAGCAGCAGAAGAGCTGCAAGGCCTGAAGACCACGAGATGTTGCTGTGGTCCCCTGTGGAGGCCTATGTGCAGGTCCTGGCCTGGGCGACATGAGCAGAGAGCTTGCCCACAGCATTCTAGGGCCTACGTGAGGACAGCAGGTCCCTGCAGAGGTAGGTTCACCAAGCAGGGGACAGGTTTCATCTGCCTGAACCTTGTATTTTGTTGGTGGTTGCCTGTGTCCATTGTGCCAACAAAATGAAGAGGTGCCTGTCTCGTCTCCCTCTGCAGTCTGCTGGGGCTGGGGGTGCCTGTGTGTGTCTGGGGTTCCAGAGCATGAAAGCCCCTTGGCAGCAAAGGAGGGGTTTGAGTCCAACCTCATGAGGTCTTTGCCAGCTGCCCAGCCCAGGGAGGGTGGGAAGGTTTCCACGCAGTGACCCCTCCCAGCACCACACTTAGCCCTGGGAGACCTAGGAGTAACACTGTTTATCAAGTGTATTTCTAACAGCAGCTGATGACACTGTAAAATGAACGTTGTGACTCTCACAAGCTGCTTCTCACTAGAGAGGATCCCCTGCCCCTTTGCTGCAAAGAGCAAAGTTGTTGCTTTTCCCCAAAGTTGTTGCTTTTAGGGAGAAGAAAATGCTGAGAAGAAAGCTCTCACCTTCTTTCAAAGTGACACATCTGTTAAGGAGCTGCTCCTGCAGCACCATAACCTCTCCCCTTCGGCCCAGCTTCCCTCCCTTCTGTTCCAGCCAGGCCCCTGCCAGCTGGCACAAGCCAACACCTTCCTTTTCCCAGCCCCTTGCCAACGCCTCTCCTTGTGTGTGTTTGCAGAAGGGTTTAGGCTGTGATCCTCACAAGAGCCTGAGTGTTGATACTGGTGAATATGGGGTAGGGGGAATGTGTCCTTAAACTGGGAGGAAGGAACCTGTGGAGGGGTAGAACCCAATGGAAGGTGAGGCTTAAGGGTGTGCTGGGTGAAGCCCTGAGACTGCCGGAAAAGGTCAGGGAGTGGTTATACCGTAGGGAGGATGGGTATGGCGGGAAGGAGGATGATGCACACCCCTCTGGGAAATGTGGCCTCTGGAGGTGGTTTCCAGGATGCAGGTGAGAAGAGAGCTGAAATCCAAGGGAAGCTGCTCATGGGGGCCTGTGCACCATAGAAAGGATGGCACCCCAAGAGATAGGCAGCAAGAAGGGCCAACTCCTGAAATGCACAGGACCAAAGCCAGCAAGAAGGTGTCAAGATGACAGAATGTAATCCCTTCTGTCATTGATGAGCTTCCAGAAGAGCAGGAATTCAGTCTGTACCCCCACCAAGCCGTTTTGGCACAGCTCTGGCATGGTGCAGCTCCCTTCCAGCCTCCAGGTAAAACTGGTCCCTGAATCAGGTGAAAATCGCACAACCAGACTTGGAATCCAGGACAACTTTCTTTATTGCTACCAGAAGGCTTTCATCAGTACGAAGGCTCCAGATACAATACCTTCCTCAGGGCTGTGGAGAGAGCTTACAATTGGGATGGGTCATTCTCAGAAACAGAGGTGCAACATTGAAGGACATGATTTTAAAGGTTGTACTCTTGGTTAGAAGTTACATGAACACAAAACTTGAGAGTTAGGGTCTTTGCTTTTGGGTTTGTGGCTGGTATGACGCACCTTTCAAACCTGGGGTGTATGGAGCTGCTCCAGCACCTCACCCAGCATGGCTGGTCACACACCAATCCTACAAACACATGGGGGAAAAACACTGCACAATTAAAGGCTGATGCTTGACGTAGAGAGCAAAAATACACATGGAACGCAAGGTTCCTTGGTGCAAACAAGGGAAAAATACCGTTTTTGCTCAAGTGATGCAAACTCCATTAACTGCTTTCTGTGTTGGAAAATGCTGAAGTCTCTGTGCAAGCACAGAGCCCTGTGGCTGGCTGCTCTATGCTCTTCACACTTCTGGGATTATTCCGGAAGTATGGAGCAGCCTGCACGTGTTGTTTTTCTCTTGTTCCTGACTAACCTTTAGTTGAAATCCAGCTTTAAAATATTTTAGTCACATTTAAACACCAAAGTGCTAGCAAAACAAGAAGGGTCTTCTTTAGAAAGGAAAAGGAAGGGTGATGTGGAGGTTGGGTGGTACAGAACATCATGCACAAGACTGGCTGAGAATTAAAGGAGGAACAAGCAAAAAGAGCGAGGAGCAGATGGAAACGGACCAGAGAGGTGTTAAGTTGGCTGGGAAAACAGATCAGCTCTGCAGGAGTGATGGGAGCTCTGGGATGTGGAGAATGGGTTACAGGACACAGGAGCAGAAAAACAGTGGAAGTGGAACTGACAACACTAGAAAGGAACAATTTTCTCTACTTTTTTTGTTTGGTTTTTGGGTCTTTTTTAGATTTTTTATTCTTTTTTGTGTTTTTAAGTGCTTAAATAGTGGAACTATAATTAGCCGCACGAGAAAAAAAAAATCAAAAAAGGGTTAGGATTTTTTTTCTTTTCTGGGTGTTTTTTGGCTCCCTTCAGTCCAGCCTGAGAAGGTATGGCCCCTTCTCCTCCCACCGAGCAGACAAGAGGCCAGGTTCTGCACTCTTCTGTGGTGGAGCGGGTGGTGTGCACTCCCAGCTACATCACAGACACTGGCTGTAAAGGTGGACAAGGGGAAACGTTGCCCTCCTGCCTCGAGACATCAGCGCCACAAACAGAGCCCATGTTTTCCAGAGCCACTACCTCCGGAGCAACGTCTTCATTGTAGAGACGCTTGATCCCATCATAGAAGTCATCCACTTCCGTCTCTTCCACTTTACGCTTGGCAGAGGCTTGTTTGCAGCTGCTGGGAGCTGGCAGATGCTGGTAGAGTGCGGCTGTACCTGAGACTGGCACTTCTGGTCTGCCGTTGTCCTTGGAGAAACCTGGTCCTGGGACAGAGGAGGGCTGGCATGGGAACACTCCTCTGTTACAGGTCACAAGGGTATGCTGGAGGGGACTGTAGACATATACAGGATTGGGCAGCAGAGAAGACTGCAGGGTGGAAAGGTGATGTGCCACAAGCTCCCGGCAGTGTATCAGCTGCGAGCTATCCATCTGGAGAGGGAAGACAACAAAGGAACCAGCATTGTGGGATCACTGCTATGGACAGGGAAGGCTGTCAGCCAGGGCAGAGCTCAGGCTTGGAGCACACTGCCCACCCCTGCACCTCACTTCTCAATACACTGGGTGCAGGCAAAAGTGAGTAGTAGAGGACCAAAACGACCCCCAACATGATGACTTTACAAGATCAACTCCCCCTCCTGCCTAAACCTCATGAGAATAGTGGGGGGGGAACCTTTCAGATATTAAAAGGTTTCACTGCATATTTTTAGCAACTTTTCTCTTTCCGGTACTTGCTGGACCTCTACACATGCTTAGAATGAACTAAGAGGGGTTAACTAGGATTTTCTCCCCAGTGTGTTATTTGCTCTCTGGTGCAGAGAGTGCCCATACACATCAGGGCATGCAGCTCCTCCCTTTGTCACCAACTGGATGCCGTCAAGACCAGGGCTTTGTGAAACTATCCCAACAACTATCCTCGCAGAAGCAGGCAGAGATAGTGAAGGATCCGAAAGCCCCACTGGCTGGATCCCTGGAGTTCTGAGCCAGGCGCAGCCCCCGGTCCTTCCCCGCTGTGATGTGCTGTGCCAGCATCCCCTCACCTGTGCTTTCTGGAGCAGCTCAATGATGAGAGCCAGCCAGTCGGGGAGCAGCTTCTCCAGCTCCAGGCTGACAATGGCCAGCGCCAGCATAGAGCCCTTGAACTGCAGCAGCTGGTAACAGGCCATGCAGTGCAGCAGCTGCTTGGTGAGCGCCGCCACGTGCTGAGAGGGACTCAGCTTGGGCAGGATGGTCAGTAGCTGAGGCCTGTTGGACACCGCAACTGCGTGGAACTGAGGGGGAAAACAAGCACGTGAGGCAGCTGGCGTTGCCAACAGGCAACCCCACAGGCCAAGCTGGGGCAGATCTCACGAGCCGCATGCGATACATTTTGGATGCACAAGGATCCTCCAGCTTAACCTTCAAGGTCATTTCCACACCATAGAAAACACACTAATGCATTGAACCCATCAAGAGCTTGGTGCAGCCTCTCTGGTTGGGACCTGCCATCACGCACACCATCTGCCTGGAGACTGGGCTTCCCAGGGCTCTGCAAAAGGCTCTCCCACCTTTCTCTGACTACACAGGTTTGGCACTTCAGGTGTCCTAGAAAAAAACTCCTTCTCAATGAAGCATAGAGGAGGAAGTTCAACAGAGAACCTGAGGACACTTTCCTCGCCTTTGTCTTGTCTCATCCATGAACCTGGTTCCCTGGCAGTGCCTTTCGGCAGCAGGAACAGAGTGCACCCATTGCCCAGTATATGTGCTTCCTCCATATTGGGCTTAGGGCTTTCATGCTGCCTGGCATTTACCTTTGAGAAAAGCCATTAGAAGTTAAGACTAAGGTGCAAGGTTTTCAGAAAGCTGGTGTGTAGCTTAACATGCCTTAAAATAGGGCAGGTGGTCAGATGGCAGGTCTGCGCATTGGAAATGGCACACAAAGTGTTAAAAGTCTCTTCTGGAATTCTCTGGCAGGGCTTTTTCTGTCAGAAACTCCTTGTATGAAAGAATTCTGAAAACATCCTGAGATCTGAGATCTGTGTTCTGTTTTTGTTGAGGTACCTCCCGAATCATTACTTACACTGACCAACAGCAGAATGAGAATGTAAATAGCCCCTTACTTGTCCTTACTTACAATATGAAGGAAATCCAGTGGCGTTGCCATGTGAAGATCCCAATTCAGTTTATCCAGGATAATCTTCTCCATTCTGCGAATTTCAGCAGGAGAACAACCACAAAAGCTATCCCGAGCCAAAACCTTCAGTACTGGAATCCTCTGCAAAAGCCAATGCAAAGGAAGAAGCGAGAGAACCACTCATTACAGAAATCACACAAAATGCTTCATTCCTGTCCTGGCAAGCACCAGACACCATGTGCAAGCAAAGGCAGGGACTGGAGGAGCATGTACTCAGACAATACCAAGATAGTAAGAACAGAAAAATTACCTCATCTTCCTCAATGGTCTTTGCAGCGAGAAAGAAGCAGCTGATTGCAATACAGTTCAAGTACTTTGGACGGGCCTACAGTACAAAACAGCAGAGAAGTTGTGAATGTAACATGAAAAGTACATGTAACCCCTTCTAGTTGGGACAACCTGAGCCCCAGGGTCTGGCTGCCCATGCAGCGCATCCTGGATCAGCAAGGCTGACCTCCAGCTACGCCACCTGCAACAAAAATCCATGCTCATGACGTTAGGAACAGCAATCTGCTGGGCCTGTGATGGTAACTGGCACTCACTGATGTGCAGCGCTGGAGTAGAAAGACCTCGCTTTGAGTGAGAAACAGGAGGAGAAAATCAGAAGGACCAGACTGTCACTTGCCAAAACAGCTTCAACTGTTAGTGCTGCCGGGGGTCAGGCACAGAATGGGAAGGAAGAGAAGAGGGGAGGGGAGGGGAGGAGAGGAGAATTAAAGTCACTGTCCTTGCCTAGGGAAGTATAAACACCCATAAAAATCACCACTTGGGTAATTTCATATTGCAGTTGTCAAAACTGTGGCACGGGGATTATCAGGACAGATGGTCTCTTCTACAGGGAGTTGTTTTAGGCAAAGTAAATGAAATTCGGAGGGGAAAGGGCAATTATTTTTTTTTTTTTTAATGGGCATCAAAAACTCCTTTTCCAGGCCTTGGTTGGGGGTGAGATGGGAAGCAGAACACATGGGCTGGAGCTGTTCAGCCATTCCCTGTGGCGGACCAGCTACATAGCCTCTGCACCCAATAGCCTGCAGGCAATCCTTCCTCTCCTGCTCATGTTAGGAGATGCTGAAATCAAAGGTAAGTGACTGCACTTATTGTGAACATCTACTTGGTGCCTGACCTGTTGCCATGACTTATTCCTGCTTGGTAAATTTTAGCAGATGCAGCAGAGCTATGGGGTGGTTGACAGGTGAGATGCTGCATGTTACACTCACTCATGCAATGAGCTGTCAAGAAATCCAGAACAGTGTTTCCAGAAAGCAACAGAAGAACGCAGGACAATGTTGAAGCTAAGCATCTTTAGCTACATTCAGCCCCAGTTACTTAAAAAAGACCATGCTGTGCCTACAGCTTTGGCTTTCCAGTGCTATTTAAACTTAAATACACATAAAGAATCCACACTTGGGGGTGGGGGTTCTGTCTGCACGCATCTGCTTGTGGATCCAGGTGTCACTGAAAGCGAGGAGAATAAATTCCCCTCCTCTGAGGGTTAAGAAGTGGTGTGCAGGAGTGCCTTAGAGGCAGCTAGCCTGAGCTATTTCAAACCGTGTTCACAGTGAAGGGCAGACTGGTTGTCTAAATAAAATCCCACATGGTAGCAGCTGGTAAAAAAAACACAGAGTTAAACGGCATCAGAGGAATGGCAGCTTTATGGAGAGGAAAATGGGGAGAGAGCACCACGCCCGGAGCTGTTTGACCAATGCTCATCCAGACAGAATACCTTTCTCCATTGCTGCTTGCTGCCTGAAGCACCCAGCGGACTCCCTGCTCATATACTTTGTGATTCCTTGGCTGCTGCACAGTACTGAAAGAAAGACTATACTCAAGGGCATTGGATGCTGAGGGATTTAAATCTATTTCCCATCTCAGTCTTTCACTAAATCAGCTACTTTACTATCTTCTTGAAAATAAAAACTTCCATGGCTTGCAACTAAAATATCAGTATTTATTAGTATTTAAAGGGTAGGTTGATGATGTCACTTGTGTTCCAGCAAACTAAGTAAGTCACACTGCAATGTAAGTGCACAGGCTGAGAAAACTTGCTGCTGAGACCTCCTGAGCTCTACTGCTTAGCTGACAGTGTTGGTGGTGAGACTAGAGACACACAGGTGAGACTACAGACTGGCACAGGACATACCTGAGCAAACATGGTAAGAGGTAAGGCAACCCAAAGCCTGACTTGACAACTCGAGGTTGGCAATTCTGGGTCAATCCCATTTGTTCAGTCACTTGCATGCATGTGGAACAGCCCCAGCTCACCACATCTAACCCACTTCTATGGTGGACTTAGAGGGACAAGGAGAGCAGCAGATCCCAGCTGCAGACAGCCAAAATGCTGATTTTGCCCTTTTTTAACAGTTTCTGTGCTGTAGCAGCCTTAAACCCAAACAGGCATATACATTCTTCATTCCCAGCAGGAGTGACAGTCTACCACTTTGATGGCCTGCACCCATGCTTGCTCATCGTTCTCCTTCACATCTCTTGAGCTGACATCAGCCTTAAGCTATTAGTCTGTCCAACTGGCTATTAGAGCAGGTCAGGAGTGAATGGCTCCCCCAAAAAGCCACCCCCTCTGGCAGGATCTGCTTCCCCCATTTTTTAATGTTGTTTTTAATTTCCTCTCCCAGCACTAGCACACCTGCCAGGCCCAGGCTTGTCCTCAAGCAGTTCTTTGTTTCCTCCAGCCAGTTCACCACTACCAGGTGCTCCCAGCAATTCTGGGTGCTACATATGAGATGAAGTGCAGTTAAAAACACCAGAGGAATTAAGAGGTGAGCAGGGACTTCCCATGACTTCTCTCTCAGAGGGCACTGGGCTGAGGTTTCTAACTGCAGGCATTTCCCTTAGCTTTATGAGTCAATTTAGGGTAAGGTAGAGGCCATTTGCAGCCTCTTTTTCTGATGGCTTAAAGGAATAGGTAAGGTGCTGAACTCAACATTCAAACCAGGTTTGAGTGAGCTGAGGAGGAACAGTGCTGCTTTTCTCTTTGGTTAATGTGCAATTAAACTAATGAGCTGCATTACATGAAGGAAATAGGCCTAATAAAGAGCCTAAAGAGGGAATATACTCTTGGCAGGTGAAAAGCACTGGGTCAGATCCCTGAGCACTGTGTGTTCTCACTGAAGTAATGGCTACTTTCACCAGGTGAAAAATTACTATGGAAGGAACCTTTCTCCAAAAGCTCCAGGTGGCAGCGTGTGTTGCCAGTTCCACAACCCAAAATTAAGCTCCTGGAGCAGCACAGGTACAATCCTACACATGTGTGAGAAGGGAAAAGGGTGTGAGGGCAGAGGGGGAAGTGAGCGTTTCCGTACAGCCGCACCAGAAGGACTGAACGCAGAAATAGCTGAGTGGGTGGTATAAATCTGTTCCAGTTTATGTATCTGCAAATATTTACCTTTACTGCAGCTAAAAACCTGTCCAAAAGGCTGATGGCCAGGGCGAGCGTTTCTGGATAAAGGTGGAACTGGTACTTGAGCTTGGCCAGCCACTGAATGACCTCATCCCTCTGCTTTGGAGAAATGGCTACATCCTGCTGGACAGAAAAACAAACCATTCTTAGACAAAAGCTCAGCCAAGTCAGAAAAGACCAAACGTTTTACCTCCACAGGAGTTTTCCAAAGGCTCCTTTGGAAAGTTGGGGGGTGAGCCAGCCTGCATCACCACTTTGTGCTTGCAGTTACTTCCCCCATCCCAAGCAATTTGCGCTGGAAAAGACAACTTTCCTTGCATCACTCAGAAGTTTCACTGTATGCTGTGGAAAAGAGGAAGGATGTCTTGTAGTTTCTCCAGCACTGACCGAGTATTCAGCTTAGCACAAAGAGATTTGTTATTATTTTTAGCCTCCTTAGGACTGTGTTGCTACATGGACATGCCTGGCTTGAGCAAACCCAGATGTGCTGGAGGAGACAGGCGGATGCTCAGCTCCTGACAAGCACAAGCGGGGAGGGATCGAGCTTGTGTTTTGGGAAGGAAGATTTATTTTTCCTTCACATTACAGGGGTATTTTTAGCTCAGTGTATGTTAAAAGAAGAAACTTCCAAGCAGCTTCCAAAAGATCTTTTGTAGTACAGTTAACTGTGCCCTGGGTTTGCAAAGCAGGTACAATTTCACCTCAAGATGTTTGTGTTAGGGTTTGGGTTTGGTTGGGGTTTTTTACACCTTTTTGGCTTACCACTGACCTGTTTGCACAATTGCTGAATTTCAACCACACATACATACTGGCATAAAATCTTTCTCTCTGACTTCCTAAAGAAATATTTACAGCTTTAGAAGACCCTTTCTCTTCAACCAAGCAAATGTCTGGTCTCACTTCTACGGGGAATAACTGGGCTGATTAGCAAGGATGTGTCCAGAAGTGAGTGGTGAAACCAAACACATTTCTTCTGCCATGCTTGGGGGTCTGTGCTCTTTTGGCTACTGCTGAGATGGGTTTGAGAGAAAGAAACAGAATAAGCAGTTACTGTGGAAAAGCAAGGTGAGGGCTTGTGCAAACACCCATCACTGCTGGGCTGGGCTGTAGCTGTCCTCCCAGCAATAACATGGAGGGGGGAAAAGAGCAGAATTGTAGAAAACAAAGCCACCCAATACTGACGCAAAATGAGTACTTCAGGCTACACCCATCACTGAAGTACCTACAGTGGGCCTTACAGAGACAGTAATGGCCTTTGCCACACATCTACTGCCCTGGAGCCAAGAACACAAGTATAAGCCGAGTGTTCTGGGTTGCCCGCTGGCCTTAAACCACAACATAGGGAGAAACTGTCATCACAGTCGGGCCTCCATGAGGACACCAGCTTCACACCTTTGGTTGTTACTCACAGTGTGACATCT
This sequence comes from Amazona ochrocephala, assembly GCA_039720435.1. Classification (NCBI taxonomy): domain Eukaryota; kingdom Metazoa; phylum Chordata; class Aves; order Psittaciformes; family Psittacidae; genus Amazona; species Amazona ochrocephala. The sequence goes on from CM077879.1 coordinate 75,605,206, forward strand.
CTACTCTGTGCTCAGCTTCCTCACTGGTGCTGAGCACCACCGCGTGGGACTGAAGAGGGGGACAGTGGCAAAGCTTAAGCACTGGGCTGAGTTCTGGGCTCTGTGGCAGTGGGGAACAAAATCCTGCCTTGTTTTCCCTTCTGAATGCATGACTGTATCTGTTTTGAGTTTTCTCAATTCCAAGAAATAATGATACTTTCTAAAATTATTATTGCAATGTGAGGGTGAAACCTGAGGCCCCCCTGGGGCAGGACACCCGCTGTCTGCAGACATCACACTCATTCCCAAAATGCTAGTTAAGCATACGCTGAGAGTATAATGAATGCACCACATGGCAGTAAGGGATTTATTAAATGCTCTGCTAAGAACATCTCCTAAACAGTGGGACAAGGACCGAGAATGCATCTGGGGAGGAAAAACAGGCAATGCTGTGTGAAATCCTGGCCATGCTTCTCCTGTGGCAAAGTGAGGCCTGCACAGCTGAACAGAAAATGGGTAGAGAAAGGAGGGGTGGTAGTTAAGATAAAGTTCCTTGTTGCTTTATTCACTGCACCCATTTTTAAACAGAAGGAGACAAAGCCATACTAAAGGGCTGATAACCCCAGCTAGGTTTGGACAACCGCAGACTTAAAAAGGTTTCAAGCAGCTTAAAGGATTATTTTGGGAATGCAGTATCTAGGGGAATCCAGTACCAGCTAAAAGCCAACCTGAAAACAGCCCATCGCACACAATAAGCTTGACTTTAAAAACCTGCCTCTGGCTCTTATATCACCAGCCTGCAGGGGGAGATTTTTCCCATCCCCTTCCATTGCTGCCCGATCCCAGCAGAAACGGGCATGACAGACCAGGCAGGGTCTGTTATGGCTCAATGCTGTTTACCCTGTGCCTGCCAAAGCAAAAGGTTAGGACTCCTCCTAAAAACAGCATGGGCGGGAAGGGTGAGATTGTTTTCCTGTGCTGCCTTCAGTCCTCCCAAGATCTGTCCTTCTGCCTTCTCACCCTTCATGGGCAGAGTTTCAGACTTGGGAGGTAACTTGAAATGGCAAGGCCATAACATAAAGACTAGCTAATGGCACACTCAGGCACTGGTAACAACTGTCCCTTCCATGTGATGAAGAAATGGTGTTTAATCTAAACCACTGAAAAACAGTGTGTCTAAGCAAGACAGAAAATCAAAACAAACAAAATGAGCCCCCCACAGAACACCATGCTCCTCTAACTGCAAAGTAAACTCATATCTAGGTGTACAGCTGCAAAATAAAATCTGGCTTCTTACATCATCCCAGCAACACAAGTAAGAAAGGCAGCACAATACAACTAACGAAGCAGTGAGGTCACTGTTCTTTAGTTATATAAAATTGAAAGCAAAACCGAGACACCACAGTGGCTGAAAGCAAGAAAGTCCCTTTGGGCTGAAAGGCAGAAATTCCCCTGTGGTGTGGAGGTACCTTCCTGTCTGCCTGTGGTCAGCTCTTGTTTTGTCACCTCAAATCCACCTTTTTGGAACTTCACCCCTGGGGTGGCAGAGTGCACTAGCCTACCATGACAGCTTTAATCAGGGAAAATTAACCCACGCCCAGCAACTGCTGCTCCTTTCCTTCCCCTCCATCCTGCTTAGCCCTGCATGGCACCTCCGCAGAATAACAGAAGAGGTTTCCCAGCTCTTTTCCTGTCTTCCACCTGCAGAGAACACAAACACCTCCAGTCATCAGCAGACTCAACCTTGAGACTCTCAGAAAGTGCAGTCTAGAAAAAATGTTATCTGTGAACTCAACCCTGATTCAATTTTATTGCTGCCTAATCTAGGAAAAACACCTTACCCGGTGATTTTTTTTCTTTACTGCCTGCTGTCCCTCTCTCTCTTGTTTTTGTTTCTGCCTAGTTCTGCTATGGGCTGCAAGGGGTGACCTTTATCAGGCTGGGAGGCTTGCGGGGAGACAGATGACTGCGTGGCAAAGCAGAAGAGCTGGGTGTATTCGCTTCACAAGGTTGTACAGAACTCTAAGGTCAGTCCCCAGTTTGCCCACAGGACAAAACAGGCACCAGAAGGTTAAAACACCAACACAAGGTCTTCCAGTGGAAGAACTGGAAATAAACTCAGGTCTCCTGATTCCTCAGAAGGTACAGAGAACCAATGAGAAGACACAAACAGCCAGAACAGGCAAAGGAAGAGAGACCACATAAGCAACACTGTTTCTGTAAGAAAATAAAAGCAAACCCTCAGTTTACACACCTGTCTGCTGCAAAGTTACTTGGTAACATGCACTAGTCAAACTTTGACCAGTATTTACTGCTTGCTTTCTCAAGCCTTAGTCACATGAAGGCTTCTGAATGTCACCTGGATGCTGTATAACCAAAGAGGGGAGAAAAAAATTGAAGGAAAACATAAAGACCAAATACATTCAGTAGCCCTGGGAGGGTTCCAGACTCAGCCCACCTATTATTTCAGACTGAAAAGCCCTTGTGAGATCTGGCATTGATATACTGCGAACACTCAGAGCCAGTGGCCTACATTTACAGGACAGAAACTAAAAGAAATGTACATGCCAGTAGGAAATGGGAGTTATCAGACAAAAAGTAAAACAAACAGAAACATCACATACATTACATTATCAGGGCAAACATTCCCAACAGGTTCTGTATCCTGTACTAAAAACGAAGTCTTCCTGTTTCTGTAACTATGAGTTTCTTTCTTCCTTTCAAAGATTTCAACTCATTCATATTTAGAAACTGAATTTGTTCCAGTTTTAAACATGAGAATCAAAAATGACTCCTAGAGTCAAAACTTAAAGTTTGCTCCCAAAAACTAGTTACAGTGGTACCTCCAATCTGAGCATTAGATTTTTGTAGCCGCGCTCCCATTTTCTGATTTGCAAACCAGATGACTTGATTAAAACCCTTTCTGCAGTCAGTCTACCTTTGTAGCAAGAAATGGAAAGTTACATGTGCTTTGGGCTGCCAGATCTGATACACAGAAAGATGCAAATTTCCTGACTGTCATGGGAAATAACAGCTTCATACAAGTCAGGTTTTAGGCTACTGCAGCTGTTTGCAGAAGCAGGCAGTAGATGATGAGGGATATCACAGCAAATGGGATAATCCACACTAAACATCCATGACTGCTACACTGCCAAAACAAGCACTGTGGAAGTGGGGGAACACAACTGGAAAAGTTGGGTGTCATGAACGGAGGCACAGAGGGAAATATGGGAGTACAGATGCAAGATGGCATGAAGAGCCAGGATCTCCCCAGCACACACAGCTGTGTTTATGTTCTCTTTTAAATCTGACCTTCACACGTTACACATTTCAACCCAATTTAATGATTATTTCCTGCCAGATGTTTAATAGCATTGCATTCTAGCTGATAAAAGTCAATGTCTGAACTGATATGTAGGAAAACATAAAGAAAAAGGTTACAAAGCCAACAGTTTTGAGGGTGGGAATTCCGGGAGTAGATACTCCTTTCTCCTGCTTGGAGACAGGAAACACTAACAAGCACAGACCTCAGCGATCTAAGTGCAGGGGAGAAAGGGAAGAAGAGATCCTTCATCATCATGACGTAACTGAACACTACAAGGACAAATTTGGTATTTCCTCAGGCCAGACTTGAGACTGCTGTTGAGCACAGACTTTACACTGGCTTCAGCCATGAGGCTGTTTTCATACTTGATCCTCCTCTGACTTATCACAGCAGGCCACAGAGTTGCCTCTCTGGTTTCATACTCAACAGACCACCGAAAGTCCTGTTAACTTCTCTAAGTGTTTACCACTGAGGACACCGCTTCATGAGGTGCTGCAAATCTCAGTCACAATGGCACTGAGATCCCCTCAAGGTCCCTGCCAGCAGCACAACTGCCCTTCACCACAGACAGGGGGAAGGGTCCTTCTGCTGCAGTGACAACCTGAATGTGGTACAGGCAGGGAACCTTATCTTCAAAGGGCAAGGGAGCGATTCCTGGGAAGGCTGCCTAATGCAGGTAGTGGTTTCCAAGCCAGCAAAATCCACCTCACCAAGGCAAAACCGCAAGAGCCTTGTCTCTGTGAAGTCTTTGCACAAGATTCTGGTTTGGTTACACACTTTGAGTCCCTAACCTATCTTGTTATACTGTAATCCTATCTCCCTACATTATAATCACTAAGCCAGCATGGAATAACAGGCTGGTTTACTATAAACCAGGGTCTCAAACTGTACGTGCCTCAAGTCAGCCACAGCCACAACATACTCAACACCTCTGACAACCAGGTTACTTATTTGTAAACCTAAATGTGGGTTAACAAAACCAACACTGAGCCCCTTAAAAACATATTTGTTCCTCTACAACAACAATCTCTCTTTCGCCAGACAGAAAACACACCCACAACACCGATTGGCTCTTACAACAGCTGACAGGCTTGTGTGAGCATTTTACATGAATCAAGAACAGCAAGGCTGGTTCTGAGTCCATCACTGTGGTGGTTTCTGCCCAGCCCAACACCCAAGTAGCAGAAACTGTGACAACCAACCCTACATTTCGCATTTTGTTTTGAGCAAAACTCTGTGGAGTTTTGAGGTTATTAGTGAACTTAGTCCAAGAAAATGAAGCTGCTTTTAAGAACTGCTGCACAGTTGGTACCCACTTGAGATGTACGCTAATTATCCACCCAGTTTGTAAAACAAGTTTAATTAAGACAATGTATGTACATGCTTTCACAAGTAACAGCAGAGATCGAACACTATATGGTATGTGTTCTGTACCCCTGATTACAGGCATGTCCCTGAAACTCAAAAGTAACCGCTTATTCCACAGCCCCATTTCTCAGGTCTCAAGCAGAAGGTGACTTCTCATGCTAGAGCTTCAGCGGTTCACATAAAAATATACCAGAGGATGGCCTCATGCCTTTACTAAGATGAATGATGTGAAAAAGAGATGTTACCTGATTGGGCTGAATTTTCGGCACATGTGCTTTCCACATTTGAGCTTCCCTAGAGATTGCCGTCTCCAGAAGGAGAGACAACCTCTGGCTCTCCAGGGGTCCTGAAAACTTCATGGTAACCCTTGGATCCACCTGCCACCCAACTGGATACAGCTACCTGCAAAACCAAAGACAGCCTGGTGAAACACTGAGCACAAGAAAGCACTAAAGCTGCAAGAAAACGGAACAGTGATTTGGAACTTGGCAAACCTACTCAAGGAAACCCAAACCCAGACTGAATTCACATGAAGCTGAGCCAAAATTGTCCACAGGTCTCCAACACCTACATGAGCTCAAGAGTCCTGCCACTGTGAGGTTTTCTGGTTCTCTGTTACGTAGATAATTAGGCAAGACCTCTCCTGCTTCAGCAGCAATAAAAAATTGAGGTGTTTCATGAAAAATACCTGACAAGAGGGAGGAGTTGTATGACAAATATAAAGGGGATTTCAGTAAGAGCTGTTTCACCTGCAATGGAAATGTACCAGGGAGTTCAAAAAGGCTCCTCTTGTATCTAATCTGAAAATATGACAGATCCACAAAACTTCAGGGCACAGCTCTGATTTCAGATAGGAAATGTGTTTTTAAAGAAGTGACAAAACCAGTGACAGCCTTTGAAGAACATAATTGACATGACAGGAAACTTGTAATGGTAACAGATTTCACCACCTGCTTTCAAATGGAGAAGACTATCTGATTGAAAAGCTTATTCCAATTGTTCTAATACTGTCTACCAGTGCCCTGGCTACAGATTCCATGCAAGTACTAAATCACTTAGGCAAAACAATTCAGCCTGAAGGGTAAATCCATGGGAAAGTTATTTAAACTTTCAATTCCTTCTGTGGGCTCTTGTGAAACCCGCAGCTGGTGGATATTGGCCAAATGCTAACCAGGCGATATGAGAAAGACCAGTTTGTTAATACAAAAGTTTATGCTGTATTTACAGGAAATATAGGGAAAGAACCAGAGAAAATCAACAAAAATCACAGTGAAAACAATCAGTTTATTATAAATAATAGCAGCAGCTCTGAACAAGCTCAGAGTGCTTTCAGAGTTAAGGGAAACTGTAAAACAAGTATTTACCATTTTACAGCAGTTTTTAATGGGCACAGTTCACATAGAACCTGCATGAGGCACAAAACCACACTCAAGTCCCACTTACAGACAAGCAGGTTTTAAGTGGCAAATAAAAGCCAAGTCTCTCAGTCCTGAACAAAAACGCCTTTTATATCATTTTTTTATAAAACAAATGCTTCTCCATGAACAAAGGAGAGGCTATACTGGCTTGGCATACCTCTATACAAGGTTTCCAGCCTTGTAATGAGACAAGGTGATTTGGGCCATATACAGATTTCTCCAGCTGGAGGAAACACCTTCGATTCAGAATTCCTGAACAGGCTCAAAATGTTCCGCAGTGTCTCAAAAACACTTCCCATCAGCCTCCAAATGGCTGAGTATCACCATGGACTGAAAAATCCCTATTAGAAGTTCCTCACTTGACAAGAGGGGAACTCTGCCTGGGAAGAGGGGACATTACAGTCCTCTGAACTGTGGCTTCTTATGTGCATTTACTCATTTCTGCATCTTTTTTAAACCTCGAGGCGATCCTTATGTCACTCACACCACTGTAAATGGGACTGATGCACATCCACAGCCTTCCCCCCACCCCACCCAAGATCATTCACTCAGGGGCTTAAATGGCATCTCATTATCCCCCCATCAGACACCACAGGTTTGCCTGTGGGCTGCTGGACTGGCTCCCAAAGACTGGATGCCCCACTGTTTCCAGAGCCATCAGTGCTTCCAAAGGAGGTGTATAGCCCTGGGAAAGGAGGACTGCAGTGCTGAGGGCTGCACCCCTGCACTGATGGAGAAAAGCAGTTCAAATTGCAGGTGCAGGTGAATTCTGTTCCCCCGGGCATGTGAGGGGGAATCATCCAGCAAACAGGGGTTGAGCTGAGTGTAGCCTTCACACCTTGCCACTCAGAGGCCCCAGAAAAGAGGTTTGTTTCTCCAGACCTGAGCACAGCAAAAGATAGGCAACTTTAAGATTTATTTTTTATTTGTTTATTATTTATTCGAGCCTGCAGATTGTCAGTTGCTACATACCAGGTGAAATACACATCTGGTCATCTTAGGACCAGACCCAAAGCTTGACCAAGCTAGTAGAGACCAAAGCCAGGGATGACAGCTGAGCTCCAAGAGCTGGGAGACAGTGAGCTCCTCTCTGCATGCTTGTCAGAAAGAAAGCAATAGCTATATTTAGCCTGTCCACGTCTCCTAATATGAAATATTGATGGTCCTTTCTTGGTTTTGCAGGAAAGAGTAATTAGTCACCCCTCAAATCACTGGAGAAAACACATGAAAAATTTCAGGCTGAGGCAAACATCCTCGCACACATTCTTTTTCTGTTGTGACTGACAAACTTTCCCACTGTATTTACAACACAAATGGGTTTCATAGGTCTCTGGGCCCAGAAAAGATCTTTTTCTTACCCTGGGGCCTTTTCAGGTTGGCCCAGTACTGCCTTGACAGGTCAGTGGCCCCTGCAGAGAGCCCCTGGAGCACCCTCACATACCAGTGGCCCTGCAAGGGACATTTTTAGTAAGGGACGATGGCAACTGTTCTGAGTTGCCAAGGGGAAAGTGAAAAATAACCTTTCCTTTCTGAACTGGGTAGATGATTCAATGAGGGCTGAGGCATAATAACCTTCATAAGGAAAAAAAGAAGGGGAAAGACATGCTTGAAAGTTTCCCTTCCAGCAACAGCGGTGCGCAGACTTCCAGCACCAAAAGCATGCCAGGCATCACACCAAGCACCCCGAGGGCTGAAACCCGTTTGCATCTAAATTTACATAGCTCTTAATCAGATAAATGCACATCAACAGCTTCCTAAAATCCAGCACTTGGAAGTCACCTGAAGACTGTAGAGAGACCAAACTGTCTTCTCTGCTCAGATGGAGATGATAAAACCAGAGCACAGCGGAAAAGCAATGTCCAAGAGTTGGAAAGTTAGTAAATGAGAAGTGAGCCAAGTCAACATGCTGGCTTTTTGTTGACATCTCCTATGAGTAAGGTCACAAGCTGCAGGTTGGATCCTGCTCTGAAATTACAGTCAGAACTTTGGTGTGAGGTTTTCACTTGTGAGAGGCATTAAACATCACCTGCTTATTCATTAATAATACCCCAACTCAGTCCATAAAATGTAACCCATCTCATAAAGATCTCTTTTTGATCCAACCTTATAGCTAACTTTACTTAAAGAGGTACTTTCAAGTTTCCCTGGAGAAGTTTTACACTGCTGAATGCTGCAGGGTACAGTTTTCAGAAGCAGTTTCATGTCTGCAATAATAGGGGCAGACAGCTACCAAGTCTTTTTGGTTGGGGGGGGGGAGTGCAAAATAGTCTATTTCTTAATTTGGGTTGTTTTTTTTTTTGCTTTGTAATCATTTGAACTGAGAATAAAAAGTGTCTCCTGTGTCTCCTGCTGACAAAAGATGCATTACAGGAATTATCCACACGCTCCTAAGACAGTTACTGATTTTCCCCTGCTATCCCAATTTTGTGCAGAAGCCCAGGTGGGTATCCTGAACAAGAGAGGCAATTCCAATCCAGCTTAACCACCATACACATTTCTGCAGACCTTTTAAGCATTTTCAGCTTTAGCAAGCAATAATACAATCTTAACAGATGACCTGAAAGCAGACTTTTCTGGCTGGGGGAGGCAGGTGAACCAGAAGGGAGAGAGGAAGGAGATTGCATTCCTCCGAGCTCCAGCCAACCATCTGTGATTTCACATGATCAAAACGTAGTTTGCACTGCTAGAAGAAACTATCTAAGTGCAAGTTGTGATTAGAGATTTCAAAGCTGGGGGGGAGGGGGGAGAAGGTGGAAGAGGGAAATGTGGATGGATGTGAATTTTAGTAGCTGGGGCTTTCTCTTAGCTTAACTCTTTCCTCACCCCATGTCAGTAAAGCAGTCTGAAAATCTATGCCAGACAAAGGGAAATACCTACAGTGGTGCTGCTTCCATCTGAGAAGAAAAAAACAGCAGGCATCAACCAATTCTACAATTTTGCATTACGTCTGTACCACATAATAGTTTTAAGATGTTTCTGTAGTTTAGAGAGTAAAACTTCCCATGGGTGCCTCATTACTGGAGATCACTATCTACCTCTGTCTTTTCAACCTGCCAAAGCAAAGCCTGATGTGATAGCTATTAAGTGGAGGACCAGCAAGAGTTAAAATCAACTGGTCTTAGTTGTAGAGAGTAAATCTTGCTGCAGCCCGTTACTGGAAATAACTTGACAGATACGTGAGGCAGTACATGAATGACCTTTTTGAAGGTAAATGACTGGGAAAAAAGATGTTTGGGAATATAGTTTCAAATTTCATCATCTAAATAAGCACATGTATTTGAAGCAATGAACTTACTTCTATGGAATGAATACTAATACACACTAAAACAAGAATGCATTCCCCCATGAGAAATGCATTACTATCAAACATAAACATGACACAGGTACTTGTGTGATATTGCACCTTTAATAAGCAGCATGTTTGCTTTGTGTATAAGCCAGCCCACAGACCTAAACTCGGAAAGAGGTAATTTTATTCGGGCTGGGGAATGAAGAGGGCCCTTGCCACTTGTCTGTGTGACTCACCCCCAGCTAACTCCCACAGCCTGCTACAAAGGCAAGTCTGTGGGATATTTTGGCAGCATCACTCAGACAGGCTCATGTACATCACACACTTGCCACTTCTCCTCCTCCAACCAGATTTTTCCTGGGAGTGCAAATAAAGTTGACCTCATTTTAGTGCCCATTTTCCAAACTGAAATATTTTTCCAAACATTTTTAAGAAGCCTGCCAGTTAAAGACATGGGTCTGCAACTGCAAAACGAAAACAAGGAACGATGGTTGGATGGGAGGGAAGGAAGGTGGTTTTGAGTCTCTTTTGGAGCAGAGAAATCCCAGGGCCTATTCAACAGCAGCAGCCCTCTGGAGAGGCCTAGACCAGCAGCAGTGCACTCCTCTCACTGTCATCTTCTGTTTCTATTCTGTTCAAAAAGGAAAACTCAGATGGAATTTGTGACAGCACCATGAACACTCTGCCGGTAGTAAAGCAATGTGGTAGAAAATATAAAACCAGTTTCTGTTCTTCATGGTATTCCCTAAAGGCTGCAAAAAAATAAATCAAGGAAACAGGTGCAGTAACTCAGGGAAAGGCAAAAAAAAAAAGGCCCGCATCAGGCCTTTTTTAAATCAGAGGAAAGGTGCCACACAGCCACTGGTGATAGCAGTAGTATAAAGCTGCTGTCTGACTGTTGTCACTCAGGGGGGTTCTGCACATTCAAGCCACAGCTGTTCTTTTTTTTACAGCAACCCTCACTTTGTAAAATCTATGCCTGCTGCCCAGCCTGCTCTCTCCTACACCCAGGGACCACAAATGAGGGTAGTTCTAAGAAAGCTCTGCTGTACTTCATTCACCAAGCCTCTCCTGGCTGAAACCAGGGCTTTGCTATTTAAGAGAAGCTTAAATGACATGTTCTAAAGCAGGGACTTGTAAAAGACAGGCAGAAGATGAACTCCTGAGCAAACTTTCAGACAATGTCACCGTTCTTCTTCCCCCCTGGTGTGCTTTCAAACCCATGCCTGCCCTACCCCCTTGTCTCTGGTTGAAAAAGCCAGAGGAGGTTTGCATTTCCTTGCTATCTCTTGCAACTGCCAGGATCAGTCCATCCAAGCAGCATTTGCCCAGGAAGGCCTGTGGTCACCAGCAGGGCTTAAATTTTCCATGCCACAGCTCCGGAGTGATGCAAATGAGCTGTTTCAATCCCAGCTTTGAGGCAGCATGTGGGAGCATACCAAGTAAACTGTGGGTAAAAGGTAAACTCGGAATCCAGCCCTAGGAGACCAGCTCCAGCTGCAAAACGTATGCATTTGATGCAGAGGAGATGAAACTCAGTATAATTTAATGAGTTCTGCTTCGAGATTCTGGTTTGTTTGAACCTAAATATCAAAGGGAAAGTTATTAACTGATGGAGGCTGTTTGCTTGCATGGATTAAACTAAGCAAAACAAAGACCCTTGCAAACCAAAACCTCTCTATGCCTTTTTATGAACACTTGCAAAAGAAATGCCTACATTTTATACTCTTTCAACATTCATCATCTGGCTCCTGATATGCACGCAAGATGCCTCCTGAAGATGTGAACTCTTCACACCGTTTATTAAGATCACCCAAGGGACCTGGACTAACATTCTGGTAAGAATGGGCCCTGCCAGTGGTCTGCACACAGCTCTCAATGTGCAAAATCACCATGCTGGCAAGTCAGACATTTATTGTGTGCACTGGGGTACCACATCAAGGGCGGGCAGCCCTTGTATGGGACAATTTGCAGTCATATGCCAGAAAGATGGTGCCACCTCCTTGTTCAGAACTGAAGCATGAGACAGATAAAAAGCAATGACAAGTGAGTGTTTGCTGCTTCCAACCTAAATGGAGAAATCCAAGAAAGGAATGGCTGAGCCCTGTATCAAACTCTGTACACTGCTGACAAAGGAATGAGCACAGCTCCCTGAAACGACCAATAAAGGTTTGTGCAGCAGTTTCTGAGTTGTGCCTGGGACATTCTGGATCTTCTGAGGATAAGGTCCAGGATCATAGGGGAACACCTGGGAACCCTGTGAGAAACTTGAGGGAGCTGCTGCTGCTAAGAGAGAACAAGGTACAGGGAACCACAAGACCATGGGCCTGAGGGAGTTCTAGCAGCTTCTAAGGATCATGATCAGCTGCTCTTGATCCTGGATGCAGCTGCCTCCTAATTAGGGAGGGTCAAGCACCCCTTAGTCAGTGCTTGGGTGAGGTCTATGTAAGAGCCAGGCCGAAGGTACCACTAGATGCAGAAGTTTTGGAGGAGGCTGGGCTGAGGTGGGACTCAGTAGGGTCTGTTCCTGTGCAAGTGGTCTCAGAGACAGTAGTAGCATTCTACGGGGCAGTTTCTCAGCAGATGCTGGAGCAGCTGCCCCTGCAAGGTTAGAGGGTTTTGTGCTGACAGAACTCTGGATGATGGGCACAGTTCTCCAAGCCTCAGGCTGGAGGGAGTGCCCAGGGCTTCTCCCAGAGACTGGGACAGATGGCCCTCTGGGCTGCAGGAGGTATGTGATTTTAGAACTGTGGTGCCAAGTGAAGAAGTTAGAGGAGGAAGTAGCTGTGCAGCATCACAGAAGTTTTTTGGGAGATGGACAGAACCTTCTCTAGAACTCAGCAGCTTGAAGAGCCTCAGGCTCCCTTTGCAATTCAGAAGCAGGTGGTGTCCACCCCATCACATCAAGGCAAGTGAAACCCTTGGAGAAGGATGGAAGCAGGTTATTTCTGGCCTTGGAAAGGAAATCCTGCCCCACCTAGGACTTTATAACTACAGAACAGGTTCACCATACTTGTTCTAGAGGAGCCAGATGTGCCTTTAAGCTACCTGACACTGAATCACGCTATGAGGTACCATTATGGAGAAATCCCCACAAGCCCTTCCTGGGAAGCGTGTTGGAGCACTGCTCTGAAGTTCATGTATGCTTATCAACACAGTGTGGGCAATAAAAATGGGGAGAGACCTGTGTGAAGCTGAAAGACTACAGGCTTGTTGGAATCGCATGTGGTAGGATGGCTCCCATGACTTTCAGTGTTGCAGTGGAGGGCTAAAGGCTCTAGGAAGATGACATGCTGCAAAGAGGACAGTGGAGCTTCCTTTGATATGACAGAACAGCTGTAATGTGTGGAGATTTGTGTGGATGGGTGTTGAGCCAACTGAGAGCACATGGGTGAGGATTAAAGAGAAAATGGATAAGGGTGACACTTGTGGGTGGATAAACAAGTGGATGAGGCCTTCTACAGACAGCTGGAAGCTGCCTCGTGTTTGCAGATGCTGGCCCTCAAGAGGGACTCCAACCACTCTGACGAAAGTAGGAGGGACAACACAGCAGAGCACAAGTAACCCAGGAGGTTTTTGGAGTACACTGATGACACCCACCTGAGTGATAAAGAAGCTAAACGGATGTTTTGCTGGACCTCATATCCTCCTGCAAGGAGGGGTTTCTGAGGTATGTGAAAGTCAAAGGCTGTCTTGGCTGTGGTGACCATGGGATAGTGGAGTTCAGGATTCCCAGGGCAAGGAGGAAGGTAAGAGGCAAACTCACAACCCTGAACTTTACGCGAGCAGATGCTGGACTCTTCAAACATACGCTTAGAAAAGTACTGTGGGGCAAGGCCCTGAAGGGAAAAGGGTTTCAAATGCTGGTTATTTTTCAAGAATCACCACCATATGGCTGTGGAGTCTCCATCCTTGGAGATACTGAAAAGGTGTCATGACATGGTACAGGGCAACTGGTTTTGGGTGTCCCCTGTGCTTCAGCAGAGGCAGTTGGACAAGATGACCTTCAGAGGTCCCTTCCAGCCTCAACCACTCTCTGGTATCAAGGGCTTTAGGCTTGCACAGTTGTGAGAGCTCAGCTGTTTGCCCAGAGCAGCTCATCAGTTCTTCAGGCAGCAAACACTGAAAGCAGAGCAGAAAGGCTTAAAAAAAAAAGAAAAAAGGGGGGGAAAGGGAATGATGACCAAACCTGGCATTATGTAATGTCTCACTGCTGATCTCCTAAAAGCAACACATGGAGAGTATGATGCACTTTACCATCGATTTACACCATTACTTGGTGTAAATCGATGGTAAAGAGAAGGAAGTTGCTCTGAGGAAAATAAAGCTCCCAAAATATGAATGAGCAGTAATTTCATAAAATAGGGCCAGATGCCTGCAAGCTCATAGAAATGAACTCTCTACATGCAAGGGCCAACAGGCATTTGGATTCCAAAGCATCACGTACCACCTTTTGAGTAATATAATCCCCTGAAACCAAGTAAATGCAATGCCTCTATGGGCAAAGGCACAGAAACAGGCTTCAGCAGTGGTTCTCTTTGTCTTTCGGCAGTAGTTGGTCATTAACATAAATGAACAGCAATAAAACCAAACAAGTTTATACCCAGTTCAACACCCACATCCAAAAAACATGTTGCTACAATGGCTTGATTCCTCTTGACACCAACAAAAAAGGATGATCTGAAAGCCTAAATGCTCACCAAGCACTTTGCAGATTCTGATTGGCTTCAGGGTAAATTATCAGTGATTACAGCTAATATCAGGATACAGTGTGAGGCACTAAAAAGAGACAATTATGAGGAATTACCTGCTATTGAAACAATAGATCAATTATGAGGTACAGCACAGTAGCTGCAGAGCAGCATTCTTAGGCTCTGAGGGTACTGTCTCCTCTTTCTCATCAACCAGAGAGAACCCACAGTTATAAAGCTTAATTATCCTCCAGGAGCTGGTGCTTGCTGACTAATTAGCCTCTTGTTGAAACAATATGGAAAAGATGGTAATTCCAATTGTCTGCAAAAACAGGATGGCACAGACATGGTCCTGGCTCTTCCCTAAGTGCTGGTCTCTCCTGCCTAACAAGTATAAATGTAACAGCCTTGGCAGCCTCTGATCCAGAAAACCTAAAAAGAACAGTCCTCAACCTAAAATAAACCTATGGAAGGAAACTCTGGGAGGTGCAGGAGGCTGATAAAGAGAGACCAGTATATCTGAGGCAGCACATAGGGCAGCTGGAGTTCTTCCACTGCTCCCACTTATGCAAAACCCCCCTTTTCTCCTATCAGTGCAAGTATGGACACATTTGCAGTGCTTTTGTAAGTGGAGACTAAGCTGCATTTGCTGGTCATGTTAGTACAGCAGCTGCATCCTTAAAGTTTTTCAGCTGCATGGCAGCAGTTAAACCCCAAGATTTACTGTCAAAATTATTAGGAAGGTAAAGGTTGAAGTCTTTGGGAGCCAAGTTCTTGGCTGACAGATGACTGTAGTCAAGAGCCACCTCAGCCAAGAAACAGGATCTTGCTGTATATGGCAAAATACCACCAAAAAGGTGCAAAAGCCTCTGGCAAATGGGTTCATCCAGCACCTCCCATCATCCTGGTGAAGAAAATGTTTGATGTCTGGGCTGATGAGCAAAATGGAGTATCTGCAGTAACATGTTCATGAGTGAGCTTTTAGATGAGTTTACTGCACAGCAAGTGCAAATACCCATTTTGGTTAATAAATCAGTGTTGATAATATTTGCAGTTTGCAAACACACAGGAAGGGAACATTTCAGACCATGTGTGCTTCATGCTGGGATGGGAGACACCTGAGATTTTCCTTCCACCTCAATGACTTCACCTTCTGGTTTTGGCATGTGAAAACAGCTATTGTTGTATACTGAATTATCAAAGCACCTAATCTCTATTCTCAGTGAACCAATATTCTCCTTGAAATCCACCTCCTTGATGGAAATCTGCCTGCATTTCCTGCTGCTTCATCAGAGTATCTACAACTACTTGGGTTTGTACCTCCTGTAGTGCCACAAAGTCATAGAAGCAAAGGAAGACAGCCACAGTTTGTTCCTGGACAGGTCAAGTGTGGATGCCTATTTTCAGGCGAGGCCCTTCAGGTCCCTCAACCATATTTCACTCAGTCTGAAGATAGAGGTCTTCTCCTTTACTCACATTTTGCTTGGACAAGAGTCAAAGGGTGACGACCATGTGGTGGTCAGAATATGATGTCTAGTTTTCCTGCTGCAGGCTATGGAGCAGCATGAAATAAACTGTAAATTGTGTGTGTATCCATCCACCCAGGTCAGATGTATAACTTACATCAGCATGACAGTTGCACCAAATCTTATTCCCTAAAAAAAGTGTCACATAAAAACACAAAGATTAAACACATGATCGTAAATGCTTCCAAAAAGCCAGGTCAGCATGAGGTCAACACTAATTACTGCTTTAACCAGTGCATTGCTGTGGGTGTGCAAAGTAAAGCACCTTCCACACAGGCCCTGGGGAATGGCAAGCTGCAACACACAAACACTGCCCATGTTCTCATTTGCTGCCTGCATGATGTAAGCTAAGAATTAGGTGAGCCTAGAAAAGTTGAGAAGGAAAACGTAACAGAGAGTAGTTATAGCGGAGATGCTCAAAGCTGTAAAAAGCTGAACACTTGGTTTCGCTTCCTGACTTGAAAAGTTTCTCCCACAGCAACTGTACAAGCAAAGGTAGCAGAACCGAACAGCCTTGTACTAAGACTGAAGTATATTTAAACTGAAATACCTGCAAATATTATGACAATCTGAAAATAGAAAAATAATATATTTTAGGAAGAAAATTATCAAAGTGTTAATTTAAGATGGCACACAGATAGCCCTGGATACTGCGTTGCCCTGGGAAACATAGATCCTGACACCTGACTTGTCCATTCCTTCACACAAAGCCATCCCAAGGCCTCTAAGATGTAGAGATACGGACCACTGAGTTAAAGCAGTACCTGAAGCAACCCAAACTCCCCTGTACCAGCTGGCTGTGCAGAAGAGCCCAGAAGGGAGGGCTGCACAGCCAGCCTTAATGGGCCACACAGCTGGCCTGGGAGAACGGCAGGGCCACAATGAGCTGCCTTTGACCAGGGTCCTGTGAGGCTCAGGCTGCTCTCTCCAAGTAGCCTGCACCCAGCAAACCTTGGGCTGCGTTGAGGTGTGTCAATGCCCTCAAGAGTGTCCAGGAATGGATGCTAACAGCGAGATCAGAGCAGAAATGCCCTGTGGGAACGCTGCTCTGCTCATCAACAGCAGTTTTCATCAACACTGGCTGCAGCCCCGTGACACCCTGAATGTGAAACAGTGGGAAAGCCCAGCCCCAGCTGGCGTCCACCAAGCCAGATCTTTTGTAGAGAGGATCCTGACTGAGCAAGGCTCTTTTCATGCAGCGACAAAAAGACAGAGGCAATCTTAGAGTATTTTTAAAATAAGGACCTGGAGTAAACAAACCACAGGACTTGGTAAGAATACAGAACAGATGCAGTGAAAGAGGCATCTAAGATCAGTTCTCCCATACCAAACTCTACAGAAGCTCTTAAATCAGGGTGAAGGATAATCAGAAGTGTGTATATATATATATATATATATGTACCATGTGAAAGTTCAATTCCTGCTGGGGAAAAGCCAAAAGATCAGCTTCCTGCATCCCACGCCAAGGTCTGCACAAGCACAAATGAGAGCTAGTGGTCCCCCAGCTCTCCAAGCCAGCCAAACTACTTTAAAACAAAACCTGAATCATTTGCAGGGATCCAAAACCAAACCCTTGACACAAGGAAAAGATGATGTGATTTGCTTTTTGAGAGACAAACTACTTCTAGCCTCACCTTGTAAAACCTGGGCTGTACATGTGATCCCCCAGCTTTAAACTGGGGTTAAATATTTAATAAAAATAACTCTTGTGTGTACAGGCTCTTGCAGCACACCATGGAAATAATGTTTTGGTAGAGTGCAGATGCTGGTGCCAAAAAGTTCTTTCAAATTCAGGCTTGAAACAGTCCGCCTTCTAACGCCCTGATTTTTAAGAGTGGGAAAACGCAGGATCGACCCTTTTTCCTTCTTTCACAGGGTGGAAAGGGGAGAATGAGGGAACAGTTTTTTCTGTGTTCAAGTTTGCAGGGTTTTTTTGCAAGTCTGCTTTGTACCACCCGCGTGAAACAACCGGCGGTAATCTCACTCCTCTAATTTCACCCCTTTGGCGATAGATTTATCGAACACAACGCCACTCTTCTTTCATGGAAACTTCTTCCACGGCAGAGGGGGAGGGCAGAGAGGGATTTACGATCTCCGCGAACCAAGCGCACGAAGACAAGGGAACAAAAAAACCAACTGCGTTCGCCAGGAAGAGCTACCGGTGACCAGGAGTCAAACTGATGGGGAGGGAGGGGAGAGCAAGACGGGCATTGCACACCCGCGGGCAACACATACACAATGCACCACTCGTGCAGTGCACACACTCTTCGCACGCACTTGTGCGCTGCACATACACACAACGGTGCCTTGCACGCTCGACCCTGCAACGGGGAGCCCCCAACCTGCCCCCCCCCCTTTCGCTCCCGCCCCGCGGCTCACCTCCCCTGCGCGACGGCGGGGTGCCCGGCGGGGCCCGGCCATCAGCACCCCATGATGGGGCGACGGCGGCGGGGCTCCTCCGCGGCGCTTCAGCACCGTACGGGCCCCATGGCCGGGGCGGCGGCGGCGGCGGCCGGCGGGTTCATGTCGCCATGGAGGGGCCGCGGCGACGGGGGAAAGAGTGGAGGAGGAAGGGAGAGGCGGGCCGCCGCCGCCGCCGCGCGGGAGGGGAAGGGAAAGGGGATTAAAATAAAATAAAATTAAAATTAAAAGGGAAGGGGGGGGGGGAGCGAGAGGCAGCCCGCAGCCAGCCGCTTCCCGGGGGGAGCAGGGGAAGGAAAGAAGGGCCGGCGGGGCCGCCTCCCCTCAGCCCATCCCCGCCTCCCGCCTTCAGCACCACTGGGCGGGAGGGTGGCGCCCCATGCCGGTGGGCTCCGTTCGGACCCCCCCAGTCCCCATGCACTGTCTTCCACCGCCCGCGGGTGAGTGGAGGTAAGGGAAGCGGAGGGGACTCTCTTCCCTCTGGCCGTCCGGCGGAAGGATCGCGCGGAGGTAGCGCCGCAAGAAGTCGTTCCGCGGCCTGCCTGCGCGGCTGGGGGTCGGGTTGCGCTAGCTGTACGGTGCTGTGGAGGTTCCGAAGAGGTTTCGGGGGGATTCCAGTGGCTCCCAGCCCCGAGAGCCAGTGTGGCGGAGCTGGGCGGCCGTGCCCGGTTGGTGTGCGCTTTCGTTGCCGCGCTTCAAAGCCCTTTACCCTGCTAGGGGGGGGTGACCGCTCGGGGCTCCCGTCTGCCCCTTCTAGCAGCCCCAGATTCGAGGGAGGCTTAAATTCGCCCCCTCAGTGACACTGGCAGCAGGCAGGTGAAGGCTTTAAGGTTTCGTTTAAAACACTTTCAAGCAAAGGTGTTAATTTACAGACGTCTCCTTGCGCGGACGCGCAGTGAAGGGTCAAATTCTCGCTGCTTTTATGTCAGTACCGCGTCTCCTGGCCTGTGTTTGCTAGGAAATAACTTTCTGTCGCCTCTAGAGCTACCTTATTTAGCACTGTGCAAGATGTAAACAGGAATTTACCCTTTACTTGCTTTGTTTAATCAGTCTTTTCCCCAGCACAAAGGCCTGCAGGAGGGATTGATTCACCATCTTTTTTCTTCTCCTTTCCAGAGGGCACAGTGTGGCAGTCCCACTGACACAGATGGCCCCAAGTACCAGGGAAGCTGAAATGTCTTCTCACAGCTCCATTTATTCCTTTTGACCTCTCACCTTAAGAACTGGACAGCTAAACTTGTGAGCGTACAGATCTCTTGTAATGTAAGGTTTCTTTTTTTTTCTTTTTTTCAGTCTTTTCCTTCCCGGAAGGAGATGGGGGTGTGTCATAATACTGTGCAGTAAAGACCAGGAACAGAATGAATGCTTTGCATGAAAATCCTGGCACTGCAAAGATGAGTGGCAAAACCTTGCTATACCACCAGAGGTTGAAATTAACAGATAAAAGCAAGAGGTTCAGAGCAAAGGCAACTCATTTTCTTTAAACTCTTTCCAGTATCTGTAGTTATTAGCTCTTCAGACAGCACACAAAGGAGGATTTCCTCTAGAGATAATAAGCACAGTGACATAAATCAAGCTTAGAGTGAGCATAGATTTTTTTTTTCCTATTTATTTCCTGATGAATTAACTCTGAACCAGTCTGCTAAAATTTCTTGTGCCCTAAGTTTTTTTAACCCTTTCTCTCATTAATTCTCAGGCCGTGCTTATAAGACTTAAAGGAAAAGCTATTTTGCTGCAGCAGCCAAACTCCTCTGTGCACAGGGTGAACTGCTCTTCGAATTTAAGCTTGTGGTGTGCTGCTCCCTTCCATTTCTCTTCCTTTTTATCTTGAAATAGGGTATGTCTTTTAGAACTACGAAATTGCAAAGAAGGGCAAGTCCCACTGGAATTTTATCTAGCTTTCACAATGTCATTCTAATTCTTCTGGGTCTTGGCGTTTAAGTAAGTCTGTAAAGTTGTTGAGGTTTTCCAAAATCCGTTGTCCCACTGGTCATTTGTGGCAGTGACCAATGAAGATAATTGAGCTGATGTAATTAGCTAGGAAATTCTTGCTGGAGGTCTGACCAACGCTGTCCCAAAACTGTTCCACTCATGTAGTTTCAGCGCTTCTTGTATATTCTATTTGCTGGAGGGATTTCCATCAGGGCCTTTCCCAGAACATTCCACATGTCAGCACTGGGAGCCTGAGGCAGTGCAGCACATCCTCAAACCAGTAGACTGGAATTGATGGCTTGGCAGGAACCCCTAGTGCTAACATACCGCAACAGAGTTCCTTTTATTCAACTTGTGCTGAATATGCCCTCAGCTGGATGGGTACGATTACAGTCCTTTGTCCTCTGTAATGGTAGGAGAGGACAGTTGGGGTGGCACCCAGCTGAATTGAAAGAAGCCTGATAAACTAGTCAGCTACTGGATGGATACTCCTCCTCAAGGAAATCCTGGAGGCTGAGGAGCAAGTCACCTGGCACAGACGGGACCTCAAAGCAGGTCACCCTAGCAGGGTGGTCAGCAGGAGGCAAGGTCTCCCAGGACCACTTCAGGCCTCTGTAACGAGGTGGCCTCGGTTTGGGAATGACCTCCCAGTGGTCAACATAGCAGCACAATTGTACATACGCCAAGACAACACCACATGTGCTGAGCAAGCAGTACGCTTTGGTGGCAGGGAGAAGCCCCTGTTGATCCCTGGGGGAGGGTGGGGGTGGGGAGTGGAATGAAGCATATCTGTTTTAAAGAGACTTGACAGGACAACTGTGTTGTCACAGACAGCAGGTACAGTGGACTCACTGTCCAGCTGTGCAGCAGCAATATGGGTTGCTGTGGTTACAGCAAAATGAAATGTGCCAGCCTGGCTCTCAGCACAGTGTGAAAGCATGCAAGTGGCCACTGCCTTAACGAAGGCTTGGCTCTAGAGAAGTGGCAGTCCAGTAAATATTAGACCAGGGACAGATCCATATTAATGGAAATAAGAAGATCCCACATATAAGGCATGTGTAGTACCTGTGTCTCAGCTTACGCAATGCCTGATTTTTCTACCAATGCATGGACAGAAAGAAGAGATGCTACAGGATTCACAGCCAAATCCCAGGATGTTGAAAAGGGAAGGACATGGATCTTTGCAGCAGACGTTTCTATCTGTGCTGTTCAAACACCCTTCAGAGGGAAAAACAGATGCTCTTGTGGTTTGGCTCTGTGTTCTGCTTTGGAGACCTAAGCGCTATTCACTGTGTGACTTTTGACCAGTCAGTTAAACCCACAGATGCAAAGGTTAATACTAATTTTCATATCCACCCAACTTCTGTACACACGGAGAGCAGCCCAGGAAAGCAGGCTCAATGAGTTCACATAGGTATGTAGGCAGAAACTTCAAAACAAGGATAAATTTACCGTTGTGTCAGGTTGGTTGTGGGGCTAAATTAAAATATTTTGTAAAGCATTTGAATATCCTGAGTGGCTAGAAACATGCAAACCTTTAATAATAATGCTGTTTGGCTTCAGCTTGTCAAGGATAGTGTAGTGTGGCAGAGTAAGTCTTGTTATTTCTGTTTGTGCTTTGACTCCAACCATTATAGTGTGTAGCTTGTCTACATTTCTTGCTAACCTCAGATCTTTAAAATAGCAAGCAAGTTTTGACCAGTCCAGAAAAGGCAATGTTGATGTTGAAGAACAAGCCAAATAAAATGTTAAAAATAAATTCCAAACTGATCTCAGGCATAAAATTCGGTGGGGAGCAGAGTTCTCGTTAGAAGTCATGTTCATCATGAAAGCGGAAGGGCCTGAAGCATCTGTGAGCAGGCTGAGCTTGGGCTGCAGGTAGAGGAAACCCTCACAGAAGTATCTAAGTGCTCATCAGAGCAATGAGAAGAGAGATGTCTGCTGATAGCGCTGAAGAAATATCCTACTGAGACTTACTCAGGGCTTGGAAAGACTTCCCTTCTTTGAGGGAACACCTTTTTTTGAAGACTGGAATGAACATCCTGCAAACAGGGATACACTCCATTTTCCTTGTCTAGAGGCACAGTTTGCAAAACACTGTTGTGGAACATTGGGAAGACCAGCAGAAGGAAACAAGGAAAACCCCCCAAAAAAACCCAGTTGATGCTGAAATTACCTGACAAGCCTTTGCGCAGCTTTCTGGGAGTAAGTGCTCATCAAATAAAATTCATCAGCATACCAGAACTCTCAAAGAGAAATTAAATGGGTTTGAACTTAAGAACTTTAAGTACAAATTTAAACAGGAGAGATTCAGGTTAGATATAAAGAATAAATTCTTCCCTGTGAGGGTGCTGAGGTGCTGGCACAGATTGCCTAGAGAAGCTGTGGCTGCCCCATCCCTGGCAGTGTTCAAGGCCAGGTTGGACAGGGTTTAGAGAAACCTGGGCTAGTGGAAGGTGTCCCTGCCCGTGGCAGGGAATTGGAACTAGATGAGCTTTAAGGTTCCTTGCAACCCAAACCAGTCTGGGATTCTATGACTGAACTGTCTTTGACCTTTGTGAAAACTGAACTGTCCAAAATCACTCATTGTTTTTGCAAATCTTACACTTTCTGTGCCATAAATTAATCAATGTAATGGTAATTTTCCAAATAGAGTGGAAGTCAGTACATATAAATGATAAGACTGTTCTACCTTTTAAGTACATTAGCTATGCATGCTCTTACTGGCATGAAGAATTGCCCTTTGAAAAAAAAAAATAAAATAAAAATCTACTGTTCCTGAAGTATGTGGTAAAGGAAAAAAAGAAACTAGATGCAGGCATCTTAATTTCTCTCAGCTTCAAATGTAGATTTCCACTGCAGCTGGACAGGCCATCCCTGGCTTCAGTTTCACAAGCAGAATTCAGCTGTTCCATGCATGAAACTGAAGCTAAATTGTTGTCCTGGCATGGAATAAGAAGAAGCATCTGGCTGGTCAGAGAGCCTAGCAGCAAGCAAGTGCCCTTTCCAAAGTATTCTGCCTTGGTTTACTTCTTCCAAAACAGAGGAGGAAAAAAGCAGTATAAATTCTCTGTCCCAATACTTGTCAGCTTTAGGAAGAAAAGAACAAACCAAACAAACCAGCAAATGAAATAGCTTGCACCCAAAGTGTCTGAGATACCTAAACCCATTTTTTAATAAAAAAGGTAATAGAGCAGCCATGGCTACATGTAGCCTGCACAGTCAACACATTGTGTAACTGTGCAATCTGTTCTGCCTCTTTTAAATCAATTATCAGTTTTAGTGCTCTCCCTTATCAGAAGCTATCACCTGTCATGCAGGGAGAGGCACTCTCAGGTATGTAGCCAGTTGGTTTTGATTGCAGGTCTGCAGACTGCATGTTAAAAGAAGTCTGTTGACAGCAGAAGTCATTGTAAACTGAATCACAGGAATGCCAGATCCAGTTTAACATCTCCGCGGCCTCTTCGGACTTCATAGCTGTTACCACGCTGCCTTCTGTCAGTTTCTCACAACTCCTTCCTTACAGCAGGAATCAAAAATACTTCCTAGGAAAACAAACCCTTCTAGCGGAGCTGAAGAAGATTCCTTTGCTATCTGTTCCCTCCACAGAGCTTCTTGAAACGCCAAGATACGTTTCTGCTTTCAACCAGAACGGTGAAATACATGCTTACGTTTAGCAAATGAAGTACCTCTTTAACAGCTGGTGATTAATTTGGAAAGAACAATTGTGGGTGTTAAATAAACCTTTTTACCTGATTTATTTTTACTAAAGAAATGGCCCCACAATGTGATTTTCTCAACCAGAGCAGATATTTTCAGTGGTTTGCTTTACTATTTGGAAAACCTTCCCATCTATTTCAAATCTATTCCATTTAACTTGGTAATGGTAAAACCTCCAGACTGTGTCACTCACCCTAGGGATCACACCTGTAAATCAGTCTTTCTTCCTAGGAACTAGATGAGTAGTGAGACACGCATGTTGCAAGATGTGAGAAGGCCAGCAGCAGACAGGAATGTATCTACAGCATTTCCAATTCTCCCCTTTCAGCATTTCCAAATTTACCCTTTTAAAATTTCCAGTTTTACCCATTCACACTTTTAGTATTGGCAGTGTGAATGATATGGTGGAACAGCTAGCTGATAGCAATATTTCATGCACATTTCTCCTTAATTTTGTTTCATATCTATGATCTTCAAGCCTGAATCCAAATTACTATAGGAAAAAAATTCCTTTTAGTTTAACTGTCTGCATCCAAACCTTTTTGATCTGCCCTTCCAAAGGATAAAATGGTGCCCAGCTTTAAATAAACTATTTTCAATAGTCATCATCTGCCATTGAGTTTAATTCTTGTATAATTTGATTTGAAGAGATGTGTTTTCTTGAATCACATTCTGAATTACAATATAATTTCTTGTGGCGTTTCTAATAGTGCTAGAAGCAAAACTGAGTGGTAATACATCAGTACAAGAGAAGCAGAAAACTACCTATTGCACAGTCCAAGATCAATAAGCAAATGGGCATTATAAATGCAAAAGTGTTAACTTAGTCATAAAATAGAAGGATAACTGAAGTTAGAAGGGACCCTCAAAGGTTTTCTAAGCCAAACTCCTTACCAGAGCAGGGCTAATTTTAAAGTTAAATGAGGTTGAATGGTTTTCCATGTTGCATGTAACAAAGACAATGGGTAAGTGTGTGGGGATGGACATCAAGGTAAATCAAGGCAACAACAGCTGTGTACTCCTAAGCATACCTGCTTGGCTAAAGCAATTTTATCATGGTCTTCAGGAAAGGAGAAACATATAACAGTACCTAAAAAATCCATTCTCTCTGGCTCATTTAATACATTTACTATATTTTTCCCTTCCAGAACTTAGAAAATTATTTCTTTTCTCCATGTGACTACTTAAAGGCAGTTCATGTTAATTACCTGACTGTGGTTATACTTCAGTGTAGACATCATCCTCATCTACAATTGTGTATTTTATGTCCTGAAGAGTATCGGCATTGGAGGAGTTTATAATCTTGAAAAATGCATGGTGTATCTGTGCCATTTGTGTACCTGCCTTTTAAATGGCTAATTTGCTGCCCAGTAATATCATGACTTGCACTTTTTTGTGTGGATCAGGATCACGTTTGCTGATGCTCTTTTGGACAGAAGAAAGGTTGTTGATGTTACAGAAGAGACATCCCTTCCTGCTTGCTAAAAATCACCTGCCACCTCAGCTGGATACATCTATCTCTGTTTCCTGTCTTTGCTCCAAATCCTTGCTACTGGGGCTTTGCTTTTCTTCCACCAAAGGAGATGGGAGCTTTGCCACAACTGCAGTGACAGCAGTAGGACAGCAGACACAGATTAGGCAAGGTGTTGGAGGATTTTCTGCACATTCTGTAAGTATTTAGGGAACTGTGTGATACATGATCCTAAAGATGAGGTTAGGCAGTTGGAACTTTTGAGTTAGACACAGATATTTCCAGATAGGCAAAGCTACCTTTTGACTGTACATCTAAATTATTTCTTCTGTCAAATATCAGGAGTATGTTAGTGAAATGTGCCTGGATATAGTAGCTTAAGATAGAGCTATGCTGGAAATGTTCCTGCAGCTGTTCCTTGGAAAACATCTGTGCTACTGTGCATGGAAATTTGTACATCTCTGTTCATGCTAGTACAGAGCAATTAATCTTGTGAAACAAAGTATAAATTATTATTGGGAAATATGAGAAGGACATTATGCACCAGTGGACATTAGATGACTAAAGGTAGTTACCATTTAGAAACAAAGGGAAAAAATTGAATATTCCATTTCTGGCATAGGAAATAGAGGAAGATTGGCAGACTCTATAAGACTTCCAGAACTCTGATTGCTAGTTATTTGTGTAAGAATAACCAATCCACTGAATTTCACCCCTAGGGAGGAGAGAAATTTTTTACAGTAGGAGAAAACCTTCCATCTGTGATAATTTGTGACAGTCTGTGTTTGTATAGTCTGATAAAGGGAAGAATATACAGGTTGGCATGATTTCTTATTTACAGATAATGGTTACCCTGTGCAAAGTGGAAAAGGCATTGCCCCGGAGAACTCAATTTTAGCAAAAGATGTACAAAGAGGGTAACTTAAGAAACCCTGGGAAGGTACAGAGAGATGTATTTTGTTCACAGCAAGTTAGATAACTAAGGGATTTTTGATTTCTTGAGGCTTTCAACTAAAGCCTGGGTTATTAGAAGGTGTGCTTACTGAAATGTAATGGCCTGTTGTATTCAAGAACTCAGGCTTGATAATCTGAAAAGCGAGTGTGTAAGGAATTCAGAGCAGCATGGTGAGGAATGGGGGGGGGGAGATATCTGACTGCTAGCCAGTAATTTGTCACTGACTGCTCCTGAGGCAGGATTGCTGCTAAGAGCTGATGAGGCATAAATTGAATGTGTGACCTGTCATGTCATCTCCCAACGGCTAGAGATGATCTTTGTGGTACAGAACATACATACTTGGCCATTTTACCTGTTTTCTTTCATGATAATGATAAATGCATTGCATTGCATGATGAAAAAACAGAAATCAAGATGAAAGTATCTTCCTATTGTTGTGTGGATCCTTTCTGCAAAGGGTCTTCTGGTCTCTTGGTGTTTAATCCAAATTATATAAAATGGATTTGCACCCTGTTAAATTTGAAAATAAATTTAAAATAACCATTCACAGTCCTCATAACTGAATGCCTCCTAGAAAATCATTTTACTCCACAGCTGCCTGGTTTTACTGTCAGAAAGGTGACTGCTCTTTTTTTCTTGGTTTAACTTTTAATGACTAATTTAAATTCCATTTATGCAAAATCCCTATGATTTAAAAAGTGCCTTCTGAAAACTATGCACAACTACCTTTCAAAAACATACTTTAAAAAGCCTTAAGTGCAACATTGCCTAGAATTATCTTGTCAATTAAATAAAAGAACACACTTGAAATAAGTGACAAAAATATACAGTGGATGAAATGCACCTTCCAGTAACAAATTATTATTAAAGGAGACCTTTAAGCAAACTGCTAGTTATGTGGTCATGCTTAGAAAAGCACAAGGTTATTGAAACATACAGCTCCCTTTCAAGACAATTTAACTTGCACTGAAGGCAAATTATTGCCATAAAAGCACTGAAGCATGTTGCTCAGGCATTTGGTGCAATTCTCTTGACTTCTAAACGGTTACCCTCGCTGCATGAAGATGTCAGTGGGATCAGAATTGAGTCTACATCTTCAGCTGCCATTGGCAACACTGCCTGCAACATCTTCCTACAGAAAAATTGCATATTAATCTGATATTATTATCAAAAAGATGGGAAGCAGTATTTTAGTAGGCTTGAAGATGTAATATAGATTTCTAACAACAGTTATAATGGAAACCAGTGAGACTGAGCTGGCTGACGAGCTGCAAGAGGACTAATACAGAGGACACCTAAACCTACCCAGCACAGAAATCATTAATAATAATTGTATTCACTGGGTAAGTTATGAAATGTGTCACAGATTTGGAGTCTTTCCTGGTTCTTTCTTTTTCTCACTGCATGGAGAGTGAAATTTGAATGAGGTGGAGCAACAACAACCTGTGTGCAACAAAACTGCATTATTCTTGACGTGGCACTGGTAAAGTCATCCACCAAAGCCTTCCCCTTCTCAATGTCTTTATGTGAGGGTTTGCACTGGTCGGGGTGTGGTTTCCTCTCCCTCTTCTCATGCTGGAGCCATGTCAAGGCCTGCAAAATGAGATCTGATGATGATACAGCAACAGGACACGTTGGACACTGTGCTGGCAGGCTTGGCAGTTAGCTCCTCAACACCACTCAGCCTCTTCAGCTCTGTCTAGAAAATGGTCTTCATGAAAACACAGGTAGAGAATCAGGCTCACCAAATTCACTCTCCAGCCATTTCCCCACGCTCTGTCAGTTTTGGGGATTGTGGATATCTGTGGTTACTGACATTATGTGGGCCTACTCAGGGCCATGACATAATAGACAGGGGCCTATTCACGGTGTTATTTCTGAAACAAAATCCTTTTGCATCTCTGAAAATTCTCAGTGAAGACTTGGAATTTCCTTCACAAATCAAGCAATGGAGTTCTTAGCTATATTTTACAAGTTTTATGCTAGCTACTGCACAGGGAGTAATAACATTTTCTAGGAAAGATCTGTTGTCCAGTAGACTTTTTGATCTCTCTCTTCTAGCGACCTCGTGATGCGAATCACAAGTTAGGTTTCTCTGTTGTCAGAGAGGAATTTGTTTCTCTGTTGTCAGATGCATTGAGAAATGCCTTCTGAGACGGTTTAATGTCAAAAGAATCTCTGATGAAACCAGATGAAATGGGTGGGGTTGAGAAGACTGCATTAAAAGAGCATAAATGGGGTGAAAACAGACCAAATATTAATTGAGGCAGTGAAAATGGAGGTATGAAGTAGTCCCCTCCAGTGCTTCGCAATGACATTTCATCTCCTCTGGAAGTCTCCTGCTGCTCCTTTGGTGGTTTACTGTCATTTGCCTTCTTTATAGGAGGAAGTTTTGTCAAGTTACACAGATGCACTTCCTCTTGTCTCAGGACTTTGATGCAGCTGTGCTGGTAGAGGGGTACTTACACCGATGTGATGATAAAAATATGTTAGCTTCTTTTTTTTATTAGAAAACAAGGTATGTGTAAGTCTGTATAAAACCGATGAAGTTTCCATTGATTTGTGTTTGGCTCTTGTTGGCTCAAAATATGTTCTGCTAGGTTTCCTGAGCCAGCAAGTGGGGTTTCTTTTTTTCTGCACTCTCCCTTCCCAATTTTAACAGCTATTTTAAACCGGTGTGGCCACTGAGACAGACACACACGTGCTGTCATTGCTGGCCTTGACATTAGTTCTGTTGCCAATTAACCTTTTTCCCCAATACCAACCTCCTGTTTACATTAACCCTTGATCAACAAGCCTTGTTCTCCTTCTGTCTTTTAGGAAGCATGTCATGAATTGCAATAAATTCATTTATTTATGGATTCTGAACTTGACCAACTTCCATGAGTACAAGGTGAGAAGTGTGTAATCATACTGCTCCTTACCGAGGACAGGTACTGTATCTGTGGGAACTCTTATGCCTACTCCTCCTAGAGGATCAAATGCCACTGCCCTTTAGGGGCCTCTCTCAGGAGTACAAGATTTAAGTTCTGGCAGATTTACGAATCATTTAATCTCCGAGATTTGTTCCCTCATAGAGGGCCTGGTGAGGAGAAGCCTCAGCAAAGGTTTCAGTTTGGATAGCTTTTTAACATCAGGCACTGGTCCCACTACTTGAAAAAGGAACACAATCTGCAAAATATTTCCCAGACGCATATGTGTGTGCATATATATATACATACTTACGTAGCCTTTCTAATAGGTAAATCTCTGTATAATACCAAAATGTACACACCAAGGTCATTTTACTTACTTACAGAACCTAATTTTACCCCCCTTGGTGAAACAGAAAAACCCCAACTGTCAAATCATCCAATTTAATTAACACAGAGATTTTTCTTTTTTTCCCATATGATACCTTTTAAGGAGTTACAAAAGAATAAGCAGCTCTCAAGGGTGAAAGGATCCTAGGACAAATCTCATTTAATGTGGTCTCTCTTGGTGTTTGATCCTTCACCCATATTCTCAAATGAGCTTGAATGATGTTTGAAGAAAATGGTAATTCATGCCATGACCTGTCGTCTCTTCCATCACTGCAGAAAACAAGGATGTTGGCCCAACCAGACATGTTTTCTTCCCCCAGCATCAGGTGTGGTGTCCCTAATCATCACATAGCAACAGTTTAGTCTTATAGGGAGAGAAGTAGTCACAACTCTCTGACTTCTGCCTCCCACTTTTCAGCACTGCAGCTCTCCTAGTGCTGTTGTCCGCCATGCCAGGATAACGGGATAGCAGCGGGGTACTTGGATTAATTAATGGTTCTAAAGCTCATGGAGCTCTTTGGTTGAAGAGTTCAGGGAAACAATTGTTCTAACTGACCCCTGTTGTTATTACCTGGGTGTCTGTCCAATTGCTGAGTGGGATGGCTGCTTGTGTCTAGAGTGTTAGTTGCCACCTGTCCCTTAATCATGAAGGTTTGTAATCCTATTTCATATTGGAAATCCACATGCCACAAGGCCAAATTAACGTGTCTGATATCATCACCTGCTAGTCGATACACAGCTCTTACCCATCCATAACTATTCCCAGTGAATTGCTGGGCAGACATGCTAGGACAAATTCTGCCAATTGATACTGGAAGACAGTTTAGCAAGGACAGATAAAATAATACCTATTTAATTTGATGGCATTGGAATGTCTCACATCACAAGAAATATCTTTTCTTTAGTTTAAAAGTTGTTTTGCGGAAGTTAAGACTTCGGTTATTAGGATCCCAAAATATTTTGGATGGGGTTTCCTCCAGTTTTAATTCCTTTTTTTGCTGCTGTTTCCCACTAGCCTTCTGGTTCAGTGTAACTCAAGAATTCCCCTCTCAAAGGCTGTTTGAGTGCTACAGCATCTGTAGCTAAGGAATGTACAACTGAATTTTCACTTACTGCATCTTTAGGTCCGAAAGAATGTCAAGAAGGAATTGCTATTCTGTAAAGCACATCATGTTACAGAATAGATAAACCATCTTTTCTCATTATACTGGAAATACTTCTAATTTTTCTCCCCACATACACACTTCCCTCAATCACAAATAAATGCCGTATTGAAAGAAAATTATTCCTTGTATAAGTAAAAAAGCCCAAACCCAAACAAACAAAACCAAACCAGATTTTATTTCAAGGCCTTACCACAATTCCTCCTTTGCCCACAACACTTGATTGTCCTGCCAGGTCCAGACAGCATTGGGAGCAGACTCATTTTCCCTGTTTATAATCCCAAAGCTGATAATCCAGCACTTACAGCAAGGATCCTCGCGTTTTGGAGGTTTCTTTTTCCTTGATCCTCCTCAGCTCTTTGCAACAAATCAGTGAATTGCAGGCGAACAAAAATGCAGCAGGGATCCTTCTCTCCTAAATGTCGTAAATGAGCCCTTCTGTTGCAAGATTGTTGAATCCATGCTCTTATAACAGATTTCACCTCCTCAAATTATATGAATGATATTTTTTTGCAGTGTTCTATTAGGTTGAAATCAGTAAAGGGGAAGGAATATCTTTGGTGACATAGAAATCTGCATTGGCATTTTTAGCATTGCTGTGCTGTGTGTGTTTACAAAATGAACCTGTTTTGGCTTTTTAGGTAACCTGAAACATACGTTCCACTATGTGGCTCAATACAACAGTCAGGGGAGGAAGAACATCCGTACTCCACCTGTGTGATGGCAAGATACACTTCAGAACATGGAAGTTAAAAAAAACAGTAAGAGAGACTGGAGATCTAAGCCTCATACAGTCAACATCGCCTAGATGATGCTGTGGCGAGGAATCCATTTGAAGTCAGCTCCATTAACAGTAATCATCGGTGTTCAGGCTGCAGCAGATCCACACCTTGTACTTCAGGGCCTAAAGCTACAGGAGTGCTGGCCTGCATCAGGAATATCCCAAGGAATAGTTGTGCATATTTATGGGAATTTAAGAGCGCTTGTCATCAAAATAAACTTGAGGAAATTGTTGGCTGTTATCACTGGCATTGCAGACAGGAACTGTGCCTAGAAATAGAGATTGGCATAGCAACATTGCTGACTGGTTTGTAGAGAAGGTGGCTTATTTTTCCAGGCTGCAACATTTAATAAACATTTTCTGTTTATTGAAACTGCAGAACCTCATTAGATCAAACTGAATGCTAATCTGCTTGAGTCGTCATCACAGACTTTTGTCTCCAGTGTATACACATCATGAGTCGCTGTGGTTTCATTAGTTTTGCCCTGTGACATTTGTTCCTTTGTGTTTCTCCACAGAAAATAGATCATGGAATGCATTGAAACAGCCACACAAATCCTCCAGACGATGATTTATTTTGCGAGATCCTGTTTTATCTCATCATTAGGGCCTTGGTAAGCTTGAGAAGCCCTCTGATGCAGCCCCCGACTGGTTGATAGGCACAGCTGCCAGCCATTCTCTTTGGAGCCATCTTTTATCTGAGGTGTCAAACCTTGGATTCACACTCCACATGAATGGACTGCAACTACAGAGAAGCTTAGAAGCATGTATCCTAAACACTATGGAACACCAGACTGTAAATAAATCTCTTGGCTTGAAGGACAGCTTTTAAATCCAGACAGGCTTATTTGAACCTCATAGAAACAGCATGGTAAGTGTCCCATAGAGTCACACCCAGGAGCAGAGCTACCTCAGCTCAACTCCCCCAAGCCCCGGGGCAGCAGCTCAGCATTTGCCGTTATCCTTTATTACAGCGCAGGGGAGCCGTGGGGACGGGAGGTGTTTGAAAACGGCTCCTCTGGCCCAGGGCCCACATGCGGCCACCCCTGAGGCGCCAGGCGGGCCCCTGCCATTACACACACCCCTATACACCACCTCCCCCCACCTCCACCCCGTTCTGTCAGGGTCGCTAAGGCCCGGAGCTGTAGGAGGGGCAGAGCCGACCAATCCGAAGAGACTCAAACTCAGTCGGCGGCCAATCGCGGCCGGTAAACAACACACCCCCGGGTGGGTGGGGAAGGGGCGGGGCGAAGCTGCGCTACTGGCCAATCAGCGGCGGAGCAGCCCGCGGACCAATCAGGACGGGGAAGGGTTTGGGCGGACTTTTTATAACGGGTGCCGCGCCTGGGTCTTTTAAAGGAGTGATGCGCCTGTCTCTTTCTCCTTCCGCCGAGATTTAGCACTCGCACCGGAGGAGCGCTGTCTCGCCCTGCTTCTCATGGAGATTGAGGGCTGATGGATATTTCCGGTGTTCTGTGGTCCTCCTGATCCTGTCTGGGCAAGCCTAGGGGGAGCGGCTGCGGGCGGACTATTTTGCTTCCCGGCGGCGGCTCACTGGCTGGGCCTCTCCGGCGGCGCTTCGCGCGGGGCCATCTGCGGGCCGCCAGGACAAAAACAAGGGGGCGGGGCCGGGCCGGGCCCCACCGCCTCCATTTTGATGCGGGGTTGGGGCAGTGGTTGTGGGTTGGGGATGGGGTCGGTGTTGTTCCTTTGGGCAGCGTCGTGACCCTGCTTGGATGTGGGGTCGGCGGCGGGGACGACCCGCGTCGGTGCGGTGACGGGAGCCGGGCTCGCCTCCGCCTCCCCGCCGCGGAGGAAGCGAGCGGTGAGGGCCGCGGTGGGGGGGCCCGGTGCCCCCTTATCACTGCCTCTGGTGAGTATGGCTGTAGGGCTGGGCTGCCCCTTCTGTGGGACGGCCGGTCTTGTCCTTTTGTTCGTCTCCCCCCTGCTGTGGGGCTCCCCGGTGGGGAGGCTCCCTTTGTCTGGTGGGGAGGGTGGGGAGGTGGGCTACCAGTTGTTGACGACATGTTGTCTGCCGTGAAAGGTGAAGGATCTGGAGGCAGGGGAGAAGATGAGCAGCGAGGCGCTGTCCCTTTTCAAGCAACTGAACCTCCACTTGGAGCAAGAGGGGCGGTTTCAGCCCCGAGAGAAAGGGCTCAGCCTTATCGAGTGCGCCGCCGAGGTGAGAGGGGGCCTAGGAGCTGGGCAGGGTGTGTGGAGGCCGCCTCCTCAGGGCAGGAAATATGTCTGTTTTAAATAAACTTCGAGATACAAGGGAGGCATGTGTTAACTTGGAGAAGTGAATTCTGTCTATAAATGCCACTTGCCTTTTAATTGTCTTAATCTGGGGGTATTAATACAGACTACATCATCGGAAAACTCTGACTTGAAAGGCAAGTAAGATATTTAGGCGTTTAATATTTATTGATAAACTTCCAAGTGGACGCCACAGAAACGGGTTATTTTCATTTTGGGAGCTTTTCGTACAACTGTGTTGTACCATTGCAGGAAAGGTGAAATGTCAAGTAGGGAATTCAAAAATGGTGAATTGGCTGGCTTTTCATTTGCAAGGTCTAGGGAAATGAACCTAGAAAAGCTCAGGTGTTCAGAAGCAGAAAAGAAGTATAGGTATTTCCACATTAATGACCATAGTTCCTTACTGAGTTTAGGGTAGGCTTACATTCCTGCAGATGTTTCAGTGTTTTTTGAAAATGTTTAACAAAGTAAGTCTCTGAAATTAGTCTCAGTGTTTGTTTTGAAAGCAGATCTTTCGTTGCTTAAATACTGACTTGCAAGCAGAGAGGAGAATAAGCTGAGTTTTGTCATCTGTTTCCATAAGATCAGGAGTTGCTGTGTATTCATGCACTTGGTAACTGTTGTCTTAAAATAACAAATGCATACTTGGAAATGTGATTGTGCTGGGTTTTGCACCACTGAGACTTAAGACCTGTCTGAAGTCCTTATAACTGGATGTGTTTTGAGCTTCAAGTATCTAAATTAAATTTAAGAGAAACTAAGTATTTAAGGATAAGAGAATTGCTTCTGTTTGATCTAAGTAAGAGATGACTTAGGGAGTGAGTGGTCGCAGTCATCACTGCTGCAACCGTGTAATTTTGACTTGGCTTTTCTTGTGACAGAATGAAAATACTCTGTGTCCGAGACAAAGGAATGCCAAGGTGGAAGATCTTTGGAGTTTGACCAACTTCTTTGGTTTTGCAACTGAAACATTTGTTTTGGCTGTGAATATTCTGGACAGATTCTTGGCTCTTATGAAGGTATTTTGGGGGCAGAGGACCTGGTATAGTGTCAGCTGGGAGGGAATATATGAGCTTCCTGTGAACTTCCTGGTCTGACAAAAAGGGCAAGGTTGTGATGTGGGATGTAACTGTGGCTGTTTGCACACTCTGTGCTAGCAGCGTTACTGAAGTCCTCCTTTGGAAAACCTGATGTTGAGTGCAGGTCTTACCAATAAAGACAAATAGTAGCATTGTTTATTTCCTCTCTCTGTAGCTTTCACCATGTAAATGTAGAAGTCTAAGCAAGGAGGAACTAAGAAGGAGCAAACCATTTGTGTTACAGAGTGTTTCTAGGTACTGTGTTAAAGCTTAGCTTAGGACTGGAAATAATACTAATGATCATTTCATGGATGTTTTTGGTTTTGTGCTGCTCTGTGGCAGATAGTTTAACCTAAACTGGTTCCCCGTTATGAAGTTGGTAGAAAAAACAAAGTTGAATCAGTTCTCTGGTCTGACTGAGGTTGCACAAAACAGTATGCTGGTATATGGGGGAGACTAGCAGAGGTAGGAATGAATCCTTTGAGGGATGGGACCGCCTGGAACAGGCTCAGGCTGGATTTGGTTTGGCTTTAAGTGAGGGTGAGTGAGCACTGCTTCTTGGAGAAGCCAGGTATTACAGTTCTCACTGCAGCCTATTCAATGTATAGTGCTGTGGAACAGTTTCAGTCGAAGGTTCTCTGCTGTTGAGCATGTTTCCTCTGACACAGCTATGGCAGGTTGATACTGCCTGTATTGCTCTGCCAGCTGTGTTTGGCTGAAACTGAAGTGATGAAACTAGTTATGAGTAGGCAAGGTCTATGAGTTGGCTGACATCAGGTCTAGCTGAGATAAGCAAATCTTTCTATTGAACTTTGAATATACAGAACAGCTCACCTATGCTGGGTGATCTGTTAGTATTGCTGTTAGATAAGCGTGGTGTTTAAGGGGGGGAAGTATTCATACTGCTTCCTCTTATTTTTAGGTGAAACCAAAGCATTTGTCTTGCATTGGAGTTTGTTGTTTCCAACTGGCTGCCCGAGTAATCGAAGAAGAATGCAATATTCCGTCTGCTCACGAGATCATTCGGATCAGCCAATGTAAATGCACTGTGTCTGACCTGAAACGGATGGAAAAGATAATTTCAGAAAAGTTGCACTTTGAATTTAAAGCTACTACTGCCTTAACCTTCTTGCACTTGTACCATACTATTGTACTCTGTCATACCTCAGAAAGGTGAGTTGAGTTGCATACTGGTGATAGTCTGTAAGTTTGCTAAGCCCTTTTCACTGCCCTATAATGCTTATGGCCTTGGCTGTAGTGGAGGAAGCTCCTTAATTTTTGCTTCTTGACAGGTAAATGCTTGTTGACACACATGCTGCTGCTTTTGGGTGTTTTGCAGGAAAGAAGTATTGAATCTTGACAAATTGGAAGCACAGCTAAAAGCTTGCAACTGTCGTCTAGTCTTTTCTAAAGCAAAAGTAAGTGGAAGTAGCTTTCTTTGACTTCTGAGTAGGTTTTGATTTATGTTACACTGAATGTTGGTGGTTTGTTGTTTTTTTTTTGTCCTTCTAGCCATCTGTCTTGGCCTTGTGCCTTCTCACTCTAGAAGTTCAGACTCTGAAATCTGTTGAGCTGTTCGAGATCCTTCTGCGTGTTCAAAAGCATTCTAAGGTAAATATTTTTTGTGGATTGTTTTTGCAGTTTTTTGGGACTGGTGTGATTAATGCTGTATGGTGTTACATTAATGGGACCCCTACTGCCAGTGTGCAATCTTTACAGGTACTGTTTGGCACCAGCTGAAATAAACAATGAACTGGGTCTTTAAGCATCTGTCTGCAATTCTTGTAACTAACATGTTTTTGTTGGTAGAATGCCAAATGCAAAAAAACCCCTTCCTGCTTAGAGAATGAAGTCAGGTAGTTATTTTGCACTGGAACATCTTGTCAGCTGCCTGGCAAGCAGAAAGGTTGTGGTTTAAAAAAATAAATATATAAAATCAGAAGAAATGCTGACTTAATGCCTACACAGGCTTTAACAAGAAGCTGATTAACTTGTACAGTTCTAACTGTTCGTTGTAAAGAAACTTCAAATAGGTTTGTAGGACTACAGTGGCTTCTGGGCTGAATAACTAATCTTTTTGCATCTTTTGCATTCAGGCATCTTTTTGCCTGAATAACTAACATAGGATTTATAGCTTCCAGCTGGGTGCTGGATTAGTTTGTGATCTAGAACATGATTTTCACTCTTATAGTCAAATTGAAACCCAGTTTCTTGAGAGGTGGAAGTAGTTCCTTCAACCATGAGATTATTCCATTTTTAAAGGGCATAATGTCTGTTTCATTGTTCCTTTGGAAGTGATAATAAAAATGTTAACAGCAACTGGCAGGCAAACTGTCAATTTAAATGTCAATGTGAACATTTCTAGGCAGTGTGGAGGAGTTCACTTTAAAAACAGCACAACTTTGACTTGCCACTCTTGATCTTGACTGATACTTTCCAAGAAGGCAAAATGGAGGAAGGGGTTAACTTTAGAGCCTGTGTGTAATAGACTGAATAGGTTCTCTTTCACTTTTCAGATAAGTGACAGTGACCTACTTTATTGGAGGGAGCTGGTCTCAAAATGCCTAGCAGATTATTCCTCTCCTGAATGTTGCAAGCCTGATCATAAGAAGCTAGTTTGGATTGTTTCTAGACGTACAGCCCAGAATCTACAAAACAGTTACTACAGTGTTCCGGAGTTGCCAACAATACCAGAGGGTGGATGTTTCAATGAAAGCGAGAGGTTGGTAAAGCTTGTGCCAGGGCTAATTTGTTGGGAATTCTCATTTTCTGGAAATGTGAAAGGTAACCCTGTATAACTAAGCTAATTTACTACTATTTGGGTGAAAAGGCCGGTTTTGAAAATACACCTTAAAAAGAAGTGAGGGAAAGAGAAGGGGATGGGGGGACTGTAAGTGCTTTGCAGGATGGGGGGAAGAAGCATTCTTAAGGCAGGGATGATTACAAAGAATACAAGCCTTCTAAAATAATTTATATTTGATATCTTGACTGCTGGCTGCTTGGTTGGTAGGATATTTTTGGTGTTAGAAGAATTACCTTGTTGTGATATAAACTTTAGTGCTGAGAAGCATGTAGATCCAGGCTGTTAAACTAGGAACAGAAAAGCATGCAAAAAGACCACAGGATTGAGGAGTACTGTGCCATTTTGAAAGGGTTGTGCTTTGTTTGAATTACTTTTTCTCCTGTTCTGGTAGTGAAGACTCCTCCGAAGATACGAGCAGTGGAGAAGAAATCCTTAGCAGTTCTCCTCCGAGTGATCTGGAAGGCACCTTCTTCTTCGAACTCAAACCTAAAACAGAGTGGCAAGCTCTTAGCTGTCGGTCTTAGCATCAAGTCTTGATTGTATTAGGTTGAAATTTTAAATGCACCATAGAATGTTTTGGCAATAATAAGTGAGGTGGTAATGTGTGAACTGTATTAAGGCAAAAATTGCTGTGGTATATAAATGCCTTGGCTTTTTGTTGTTGTAATTTTAAGGAAGGCAAAAAAATCCCATTCAGGTCCCCAGTTCAGCAAAAAAGGTCATGTACAGTTCTCTTGTCAATAAGCATAAATGTAGTTCTGTATCTGTTGGTTCAAAATGCTTAGCAGCTGAACACACAAACAGTAATGGAGGCTGACAGCATACTGGGCTAAGTTAACAGGAGTGTAGCTAGTAGACTGAGGGAAGTGGGGTTTTTTTCCTCCTTTTACATGGCATTCTCATTTGGAAAAGTGTCCAGTTTGAAGCTCAAGATGTTGAGCAACTTGCACAAGTTCAACAGGGAGCTGCCAAGATTGGTAAGTGATGTAGGGCACAGGACCTGTGAGAAGTGAGCTTATTCGGCCTGGCAAAATGGACTTTGGGGATGGAAATAGGACTGAACAGCAGGCTTTTGGTGTGAAAGAGGAGTTTGTGGAGGAAGAGATTATTTCAGGGTCTTGACTGAGAAGCATGGAGCAAGAATGAGAGGTTTTCATTAAACTGAAATATGAAGTTCTTTCCTAGTGAAAGGAGTTTGCTCCATGGGGTCAGTTAAACATGGAAGTGGGCCAAGAGAGGCTGTGCAATCTGTCCTGGGGAGTGTGCAGGATTCAGCATTGACACAATCCCAAGCTTGCTTTGAATTGAGTGTTGATGCTTCTTTGAGCCAGGAGGTTGGGTGAGAGTCCTCTTGAGAGCATCTTCACTCTTAGCCAGCGTGATCTAATCCCAAAATACTGAGTAGGTTATATGGAATAAGATGTGTCTCTAGTACCAGACTGAAATGATTTACTTTCAAATGCTGAAAGTGCTTTAACACTTGACATGCTGTGTACTTTTTCAGCAGGATCTTGAGTTTTGTACTCCAAGCAGATTTTTTTTTTTTTAAGCTTGTTTTTTGTAAACTTGAGAAATTCCTGTTTCCCCACAGGAGTATGCATGGCAAGAAGGACGTTTCCAATTAATGTTAGCTTTCACTGAAGGGATAATATCAAGTGTGTGGCTGGGAGTAGTTTCATATTTTCTTTAATACAGATGGTTTTTACACTGAAATCCACTTTGTCAGTTTCAGTGTGTTTAAAATGCTGTTAACATGTCAGTCTGTACTACTAGCTTAGACTTATTAACATGGTAAATCTTGGTAAGTCTACATTCCTTTAAATACTTAACCCTTGTAGTTGTTTTTCAGTATATTCATGTTATTGAGTCATCATCAGACTTGTTTGCATGCTTATATAAAGCAGTTAGTGCAGGAAAAGTTGATATTATGCAGTAATATCAGGTAAATGTGATGTTGATGAAGTAGTTAATGTAGTGGGTTGTTTTCAGACCTTGCTTTATTAAAGCACAAATTGAAGTATGATTGGTTTCTCCATACTGAGGACACAGCTAGGTAGCAAGCAGACTAAGTAGCTCAGAACAATGGTGTGAAGTGTGTTGGTGCCAAAGTAGAAATGAAGAAGCGAACAAGCGAAAAGCTGTTTGGTAGATGCAAGCCTTCTTGTAGAAAGGTAAGATCAGTGCCGTGACTTCATAACTGTTATGTGATTTTAATTTCATAAAAACATGAAAAAGTTTACAAAAATGTATATGAAAATGTAAATTATGAAATGTACAGAAAAAATTTAAAACAAATGAGCAGAAAATACTGTATTTTTTTACATTGTATGTAACTTTTTGTAGGTATGTTGCATGTAGATAGTAATTTATTGTGTACTCTGTATGTTACAAATACTGTACAACTGCAGAGTTGTTACTGCAAGTCCTGCGCCTGGAAGCTCACTTCTGAAATGGAGTACTTTGGTTGCAGGTAACAAACCTCCTGAGTCTTGTTTCAGTTGAGAACAAAAATAAACCAAGTGCTGTATTTGTTAATTAGCCTGAGTTATGGTTGGTTACTCAAAGCTTTTGTCTTGCTTTTTCTTTTGTCTAGCTGATATGGTATTGCAGCTGTGTGACAGGCTCCCCAGAAGTCCTGATGAGCAGTTTGCAAAGGGGAGATTTCTGCATGGCTTACTACTGGATGACTAGCAAGCAACACTACTCAGTGTTGCTCCTGTCAGGTTTAGAAGCTCGTGTGTGAGATATCTGCTTATCACCCGGGTGCTGTTGGGCTGATTGCACATCCGACAAATGGGAGCTCCCACTAGTTGTTAAGAGTGGGGTCACTGCAGGCAGAACAGTCTAGGGTTTATCATGGGCTGGTTTGGGTTCTAAGGGACCTTAAAGCTCATCTAATTCCAGCCCTCTGCCCCAGGCAGGGACAGCTTCCACTAGACTAGGTTGCTTGAAGCCCTGTCCAACCTGGCCTTGAGCACTGCCAGGGATGGGGCAGCCACAGCTTCTCTGGGCAACCTGTGCCAGCGCCTTACCACCCTCACAGGAATGAACTTCCTAATATCCAATCTATATCTCCCCTGTTTCAGTTTAAAGCCATTCCCCCTTGCCCTGTCCCTACAGGCTGTTGTCAAAAGTTCCTCTCTGGATTTCTTGTTGGCCCTTTTTTAGTCACTAGAAGCTGCTATAAGGCCTTCCTGTGTCGGCGAAGGGAAGAGCGGACACCATTTGGTTGTCAGCAAACTTCAAACTTTATTCACAAAGATACCTGGTTATATACACTAAATAATGAACCTCATACATATTGCAAAGCTGAGCTCCTAATTGGTTAACCTTTAAAATGTTACTCTTATCTTATTTCTGCATGCTTGCAGTTTACAGTTAGCACGGTTAGCTTGAAAGACGCTTTGTTAAAACAGGGCCCTATTGTCCAGAGGGACCTTGTGGTCCAGCTGGACCAAGGGAGTTAATGGAAGCCTGATTATCAACAGAACCAGGGGAGTCAGCAAGACCTTGCTAACTTTTCTCAAGATTTTTGCACGTACGTGAACTTTAGTAACCCCCAGGCGAGGCCTCAGTGCCTGTGGGTTACTACCGTACTATTGTCAAGCGATTGTCAGGATTTCTCATAGGCCTGGTTCTGCTGCTAATGAGACATCAAATTCATCTGGCTGTGGCCTTTGTCCACCAGCCATTCGTCAATAAAACTCTCCACATTCCTGGAGCCTTCTCCAGGCGGAACAAGCCCAGGGGTCTCACCCTATCTTCATAGAAGAGGTACTCCAGCCCTGGATTTGTGGTTACTGCTGTTCCTAATCTTCTGAATGAAACCTGGGCTTGGGATGTGTCTGCATCTTGGCAATCCATAAATGCCTATGGTATTTCATCAAAGGCAAACTTCTGCTTGTTTCCTTTCAGTCTCCTCCTGCCCATCTTCTCAGAGTATTTCCAGATGGTGCCTGTGGTGCAAAACTTAAGAAGTTAGGGGCTATAAATTGTTCTTGGTGGAAAGATGTTCCTACTCCTAGAAAGCTGGGGATGAGTAGGGTACTGTGAGGCCAATGGTGAGCACTGACATTCATTGAAAGAGAGAATGTTGGAGAAGAGTAGGGACACAGGGACTGATGAAACAGTATTTTAGTTGTGATTATTTTTTTCTTCTTTATGGCTTTTGTAGATGCTTTTTTTAAAAAATACAGGAACACACTACAAGTCTTCTCACAACTGTTGTGGGACGGGCACTTGATACCACCAAGAGTTCTCTATGAAATTTGCTTCTAGAATAACTCATGTACCCCAGAAAGTCAATTACAGAGTGGAACAGTTTGCCTTTGAAACGTGCTGTAATACTTTAAGAGCAATGGCTTCCTTGCTGTCCATTGTGACCACTTTGTTGCTTCAGTAACTTTCATGTTCAATGTACAGCTTCTACTTCAAAGGTGCCCACTTGAGTCACTTCAGCACAGCAACTGCTTTGCTGGGGAGCTGGCAGATAATGTATGTGCTGTGTAGGTGGGCTGTTAATGAAGGTAGGTAGCCATGGGCAATGTCCCTAGGTTTACTAACAGCTTGTGGAATTAGTCCGTTTAATAAAGCTTGAGGTGTACCATTCAGCCCCTTTCAAGTTTGTCCCAGCATGAAAAGAAATCTGCTTGCAGAAGTGTTGTCAGGTTTACTTCTGTGGTTTGATAATTTAGGCTCAACTTTGATCTTGCCTGGTCTGATAGCTGTGCATCCCTCAAAGGAGGTTCACCTACCTGTCTTTGTTCAAAGAATGGGTCTTTTGGTGGTTGGCTTGAGTTTTAAAAGCAGAGGTGTGCATGGTTTTTAAATGCTCTTTTGGGCTTGCTTGTACCACAAGGTGAAACTTTGAACTTCTGCAATCTCAAGAGCTTAAGTACATGCTCATTTTCATAACTAACTGCCTCGTTAGTAAGACTGGTTTGGGTGGGGACTGAGGGGGATGAAAAGGAATGTTTCAGTGGGGAAGAAATCCTCTGGGACAGCTGTGTGGTTTTGGATGAGCTGTGGGATGTTGTTCCTTGTGCCTTTGTAAAAGAGCATGTGAGAGATTTAAATGTAGAGCTGAAGGTTCCACGTGGGTGTAGATGAGCTTTTCTGAGGGTATCTGGAGATGTTATCATTCTGCTCACCTGCTCTCCTGTGGCTGAACTGGGCCACAAGGGATCAGTACTGGAACTACTTCAGTTCCTGGTGAATTGTTATTCCATAATTAATGATAATGGACTTTCAAACAGGAAACTTGACTTAGCTGCTTGGTTACATAATGTTCTCATGATACCAGCTAGCTGTCAGGGCTCTGAAGCCAAATGAATGGTGAACTGGTAGATACTGGGCAAGACTCAAAGTCAGAAACCAGCTTCTGCAATTTCCAGTTTAATGGACATTGCATAGCTCCTCTAATGAGGGAAAAGGTCAGTCTTTGTATTTCCAAACATCTAACTCTCACCTGTTCTTTTCAGCTCCCTAAAATCTTGATGCACGTGAGACAGATTACTCACAAGAGATTTTAAGGGTGTACTCCAAGGACCAGCAGAATGTGCTTTGCTAGCATGCATACTTAGCCAGATCTGTTCTGCTGTGCACAAGTTAATGGATGTGTTGACACATGAGCAGCAGTTCCACTATTACTGGAGAGAGACTGGACAGGAGAGAAAAATATGAGTGGATGTGTAAGTCCATCTGAGCAAAGCCTTTGCTGGGTGTTCTTCTTTAACTGAACTGCATGCCCACTTCTAAACAGCAGAAGGCATGGTTTGGACTTTGGGTCGCAACTGTCAGGTTTTGACTTCTTGCTCTAAATTCCTGTTGTGTAAAAGCTGTTGGAATATGGATGAGATAATATCAAACATACGTGCTGACAAAACTGCTGTTACTAACTAGCTTTTTCACAAAATGGCCACTGGTTTTCCTCAAGCAGAGTACCAAGTAGTATAAACCAAGAGTAGTGGTGCAAGTAAGTATGGAAGTCAGCAAGTGAAACTGCATATAATAATAGAACATTAGTCTAGAAGGTGCTAACTCTAACTGATCTCATATATGAGCAGATAATATTACTTACAGTACATGTCACAGCTGTGGTGTGTCACTTAGCCTTACTGCATGGCTTAATCCTGTGTCTAGTGTAGTACATATCGTAAAAGGCAAAAGTTGCCGTAATAACTGAATGAAATCAATTAGAATAACAAGCAATTAAAATCTCATCCTTAGTGTTGCATAAACATAGCATTTTGCCTATGAATTATTAGTTATCTTGCCTCTAGACCTGTACTGTTCTGTTC
The DNA here is from genome assembly GCA_039720435.1 of Amazona ochrocephala. Taxonomy (NCBI): domain Eukaryota; kingdom Metazoa; phylum Chordata; class Aves; order Psittaciformes; family Psittacidae; genus Amazona; species Amazona ochrocephala. The sequence goes on from CM077879.1 coordinate 75,648,984, forward strand.
CTGATTTGCAGTCTCAACAATTTTTGAATTAATGAAGCATTTAATTTCTACTTCAAAGAGCGTGGGTGGGTTTGGGTTTGGTTTTTTTTTTGGCTGCAGCAAGTACGTCTTCATTGGAGAGATGCGAACACTATTAAAACATGGAAATGAAGGAAGCATTCATGGTGGGATTTCCAGAGCACTTGGTGCTGGCTTCATTCCCACCCTGTGAAGTCAATGGAAGAACCAGCCTATGGTGAGGAATCGTGTCCTGGAGTTATAAAGGCAAATGCAGCTCCTTCCTCTGTCACACGCTTCCTCCTTGACCTTCTGTGTATTTCTGAATCTCTTACTTCCTTTGTTCCCCTCAAGAGAACAAAGATAGGAATAGCTCCTTACTGTAGTTCTCAAGAGCTTTCAGATTGCGCTGGGAGGAGGCATTTGGTATTTTCCAAGTACAGATATCCTCCATTTACTGGCAAGGTCTAGTGCTGTGCCTTGAAGGATTCCCTTTCTTGAGCAGCCGCATGTATGTACCTAGAGCTTTGCCTGCTAATGCCTTACATGTGCATATGTGGACCAAGGTAGAGAATTGCAGTTGTGCAAGTTACATGACAGTGGGAATGCAACATCTCTGTTTACTTTGCAAGGGCCTGTATGCTTGTTCTCTTAGGATTTCATGTAGCTGTGGGTAAAATGTTCCAAAGGTCAGAGTTCAATTTACAATCTCAGGTCTCCAAGGAACTGTAGAAAACGTTACTGTGGTTTAAATAGCAGTCTTCTCTTGTTGAGTGACTGAGCCAGGCATCTAGAGAGTATTTGTCATCTAGAGCTCAATATTAACTATGTTAGGGAGCAAAAGGACTTGAGGTGATGCCTGGCTTTAGCTTGCTGTCCTGCCAGGATTACAAAAGCAAAGGCCAATAGTCTAATGGTTTGTGTCACAGGTGATAGGAAGCTTGGTGTGGTTTTACATATTAACTTCTTGCCCAAGACATTGGCAAGGTGTCAGGTGAAGAGGAGAGGAAAGCTGTTCTGTGGCAGAGCGAAGCAGCATACTTCTCCCTCGTTGTATGAGGAGAGCAAGGGGACACTGCAGGTCCCAGCTGATGCTGTCTGCCCCTGCAGCAGCTGTGTGCTGTCCCTCACTCAAAACCATGCTGTAAGAAGCAATTTCAGAGTCTTGTTCACAAAGCAGAGACCTCCTTGGAATGCCACTTGCTGAGTTCAGCAGTGCCATCTTACTAGAGGCACTGTCTAGTGCATCCAGAGGTCACTTGTCTGATGCCTTTTGCTTTTTGAACTTTTATTTTTCTATTAAATGTAAACCTGCCACTTTCATCCTGCTGTCTGAGCAATCAGGAAAAGCCACACACTCGATGTTATAAATGCTACTTAGATCAGTTGTGAAATCAAGAGTGGCTCTGTTGAAGGAATTTGGGTTTTCTCTGTTCTCAGGATATGTACTTTGACTGGTTACCTCCATATTGCCACTCAAATAGTTGTAGTATTCTTACAAGGCCGAGTTAGGGCTTCACTCTTGTACTCCAAGCTCTCTAATTCCATGTTCGTTTTCTGGGTGTTTTCTTTAACATCAACCAAGTGATGGTGATGACACATACTCTTCTTATCTATGTGTACACTGTGTGGCTCTTAATGCTTCTGAAAACATGGATTTCTGTTCCCATGTAAAAAATGGGTGCACTTTGTCCTGCCAAGCAGAGAGGAATGTGCAGTCGTATAAGATGTCTGGTATTTATTTATGGTTAGCTGAGTGCTAGACAGCTGTTGTGTGTGTTTATCATTTAGATGGGAGATGCCTTTGCCCAAGGTATGTCAGATGGGGGAATGTTCTCTGGAACAATCCCTGGTGTGGACATTTGGCATGAGAGGTGCAGGGCTTCTATCTGAGAGTCTGGGTCCCAAGATTTTTTTATTTGGATGAACAGAGCATATCTGATGGATTTGCTCAAAAGTATAGTTGATATTAGTACCATTTTATTCTTTCCACAACTCTTTTTGAATAAGGGAGCTCTACTGGGACTGTACTAAAAACATCCTTTCTTTGATTTTACATTTATATTTCTTTCTAGGCTGATTTTTGGGGTAACTGACAGAGACTGAGGTATTCTGTTTTTATGAGCAGCCTATGGATTATTCATGAAGTGCCTTAAATACCTAAGTGGGGGGAAATGCCCTTCCACTCTTGTTCCACAGGGTTTGGTTCAGGAGACAAGGGTGAGTGCAGAGGAGAGCTCTTCCAGTGATGAGCACAGCACTGAGGCTTTCTGTGTGGAAAATGGCTGGATACTGGTGATCTTCCACAAGTTTCTGTTGGGAGCAGAATGTTTTTTTCCTTTGGGCAGTGTAAGATTATTTTGGTTTTCTAGAGGAGGGCTCTAGAGGCAGGGGTTAAATTTGTCTTTCCACTCTGCAGCCATACAGCTTTGCACTTACAACAAGGAAAAGGGAAGGAGGAGAAGAAATATCGTGGGAAGTGTTGAACCTTGCTTATAACATCTTTGTTTATGTACCAGTTGTGTACTGATATAGTCACTGCTTGGAGGTAAGTTTGCTAAGGCTGTGGCCATGGTTTTCTAGGAAAGGGCAAATCTTTGCTCTCATCCATGGCTGTTAAGAGTATGTGGTTTCCTTCAGACTGGAAAGGTTGCTTAAGGCATTCGACTGGCATAAAGATTATATGGGCTGGATTCTTAGCTTTGTCTTGAGTTTTCAAAATGACTTTTGAGTAGCTCCTGTCCCACCCATAGAAATTTAGCTAATCATTGTCCCATTTACAAAATGAGAATGATAATCTCTCCCTATCCTTTTATGTGCTAGCCATGTAACTGCAGTGAATCAAGCATCATGTGCTTACTTGCTGTCTACGTAGTGTATCTTCTTTGCATTTTCATATAGCAGTCTCACCTGGTATCTTGGGGTACAGCTAAATATAAAAAGATCACTGTAAGGGATGTTTGGTTTATTTGGCTATAGTAATGTCTGGTTTCTTACTCTCTCATCTGCTAGCTGATTTAATAAACAAGAGTTTACCTGTGGTGGTAGCTTAGCACTCATCTCAAATCTCTAGGATGAGTATGGATTAATTCCTTCCAGGGGAATAACAGCAGCTTCAACTTATACTGGTGTCTAACCTTTGTCACAGTGCCTCTGCTTCTCTGCTTTTTCCAAGTAACTAGGCACCAACATGTGACTCCTGAACACTACAGTCAAGGGTAATCCTTCTGCTTTTCTTCTCTGGATTGATTTAGCTTTTAGTCTACAGGTTCTGGTTACGTGTGTTTTCCTCTTTCACCTTTCAGCTGTTCAGCTCCTCATCCTGGAGGCAAAATCTCAGCCCAGTCAGACATCCACCGGGCTCACTGGCCCTGAGCCTCCTGCCAGGTTCAGCTACCACAGACATCAGGAACTGGGACTAGTGCTATTCTTATGCCCTGCTTCCTTTCTTCCCCAGGGCTACTTCAGCCTTCCTAGAACACTAGGATCTGAATGAGAGAAAAATCAAACCAGGTGACTGGGCTTAATGGGGCCAAGCCAGGATAACATGACCCTCAGGGTGCAGCAGGCAGCTTTCATTCCGCAGGGGATGTGGTCTGGGATGTTTGCTGATAAGCTTTGATCTCACCAGGCCATAGTTACAAAGCAGAAAAGTTGTTGGATCTTAGATGTGTAGTTGAAGAAAGAGCAAGTAATTAACCTGATTATCAGAGAATAGTGTTGTGGAAAGAAGGGAAGAGAAGGGACCTTTTGTTCCCACTTCACTGATGACATAGGCTGCTGGCAGCTGCATACGCAGTAAGCACGTATTCACAAATATAAGTTTGGGGAGTTAGATGCAATCAAGCAGGAAGAGGGACCAGCCATTCATTTGCAGAATGCTGCTATTCTGTGTCTGGATTGAGAAAATACTTCTTTGGGATATCATCTCTTCCTGAATGAACTACTTTGGATCCCTCTCTTCAGTCTCTGCAAAAAAGAAACAATGTCTTTCAGAGACAGTGACTGCAAATGGCTCAGCTGTGTCCTTTAGTTCCTTTAGGGTGAACTTTAGTTCTTTTAATGGGGACCTTTAGTTGCAGAGGATGCTGGGTGTGTGCTATTAAAAGCAGTCAATGAATGTCTGGGCCTGAAGGAAGGAGCAGGCTGCAGCTCCAATAGCACCATGCTGGAGTACCGGGAGAAGTGAGGAGAAGCATGAGCCACCACTAAATATATTGAGGGGTCACCTTTAGGCAAACTAGGGTCACTTAGTGCTGCTTTTTGCCATTTCTTACTATCCCTTTCATAGTAGCAGGGTGCTGTACAGGTGGGGACAAGGTTTTTTCTCTTCCAACTGCATAACACTGAGCTAATTTTTAAACTTTCTCCATCCTTTCATTCTTTTACCCTTTTCCCTTTTAACGTTGGAAGATGAGACAAAGCCTTTCTGTCTCGCTGTGTCTAGAGTAATCCCTGGGCAGGATCCTCAGCCAGCCTTGTTGTTAAACCACTGTTCTTCAAACGTGAATTGTTCACCTCCTGTAGGGCTGGGCTTTCCCCTTGTGCTCAGCACTAATCTATCCCCTGCTGTCCTCACTGAAGTGTTTCTTGAGGGTCCCATCTTGACATGCCTGACTGCCACCATAAAAAATGCAGTACCCAATGTATCCATTGCACTCAAATGCAGAGCTGCAAGAAGGTTTAAGAGGGGTTTGCATTTAATATGTGATGCTCTAGAGGCCAACCTATAGCTGGCATATAGATCTCAAAAAAAGATTAGGATGGCTTCAGATTTCTATAGGAACAGCTAAAGGCTTGAATGTTAATTGAAGTCCTGTTTGCACTGTGCTGGGTATACTGATGTACACTCTAATCAGTGTTTATTTGGAAATTTTTTTGTACTGGCAGAGTTGTTGGAAAGAGACTTTGTGTAATGGAGAATTTAACTCTCTTAATCTATTTAATGGGCTTTGGCCACAGTTTCCAGAGAAGCCTGCCTCTGAATGCCCCTGTGATTCATCTGCTACAAAAGGTCCACCTGAATTCACGAGGCTGAACGCCTTTTTGATACAGCTTTCAGTCCTCGGAGGTTTAAAGCCATGCTGGCTTTGATCATAAATAATTTTCTGCTTCACTGGAGTTCAAGTTCTCATGTTATTTTCTTCTTTAGATCATCCCAGGCTAATCTTTTAGACACTGTGGTGTGTGGAGCATGTAGGTCTGCACTACCCATCACTTGATAGGGTTGCTCCGCAATCAGTTTATATCTATTGGCATTATTTCTTGAGCTGTGAGTGGGGAATAGCTCCTTTTTTGATCAGCAGTAGTAGGTGACAGTGCTCTATATCTGGTACTTATCAGTCAGCTGATGTCCTGCATGCAACACACTAGGCCAGACAAAATGCTTTGTGGAATGTGTTGGTTCTTGGAGGTGGTAGGTTGTCAGCTCCGGAGATCACAGTCCTCTTCAAGTAGCTGACAGCAGCGCACACTTTTCTGTACTTCCTCTCATCCATGCTTCAAACCTGACCTCAAGAGGGTGTTTTTTGAGAAGCATGTTTATGGTATGGGAATTTACCCAGCTCAGTAAAGCCACTTTCCTGTCTGGTTGGAAAACCCCATGCATCTGCATGCAGATCCAGTCTGGTGTAGCTGGGTGCATTTCAAGCCTTTTCTTTCAAGTACTCTTGATAACTCGGATGCAGTTGTTTTGCAAAACCAAGCCAATTTCTTATTCAGAGGAATAAGGAATTTTCCTTATTCCTTTGTATTACAAAGATTGGAGGCCTTTCCTTCCTGCTTCCAAGTTTACATCCACACCCCACCCAAACATCTCTTGAGCTTAACTCCTTCACCTGTACCTACTCCTTGCCAATTGTGTTGTGCCTCTCTTCATAGCAGCTGGTAACGACGTGACCACAAAATGCGCTTTATGGGATGTCATTCACTTTGCACATGTGTCGCTCAGCAAGATTGATGCCAGCAATGTCACATCAGCTCAAAACCTGAGCAAAGAGTGCAGGGTCAGTGTCCTTGAGAGGAGATGCTCTGATGCAATCTTACACTGATAATCATGCAAGTCAGTCCTTCTGATTTTGCAACAGCATAGATAGGTGAGCCTTTTGCAAGCTAAAAGCTGGCCAAAGGATGTCCACGGTGTCCTGTCCTCTTGGAGAAGCACAACATGCTCAAGCCGAGACACAGACATTCCCTGTTTGCTTATGCTTTGTGCTAGACTGATAAGAGTGAGAGAATAACTTCTGCAGGGAGATACTGAAGCAAACCTACAGGGCCAGTGTTTATACAGGGAAGAAGTGCTGAGTGACAGCTATCACTAGTCTAGAAAATAGCCTGTTTGTGGAGGCAAGGGCAGAGAGAAGTCATTCAGCTATCCCAAGTGTTTAAATTTAGAGCAAAATTACTTGTTGAAAAGGGGGCTGTGGCTGTTTGTAGTGTTTAAATGGTGGGGGATAATTTGTGAGAAGGCTGGGTGGAAATGCAGAGGCAAGACAAAGATTAGGGAAATGGTAGTCTTCCATGTGCAGTTGATGGGGAATGACAGGCAAATGCTTTCATATATGAAAGCCTCTTAAAAGAAGAAATTGTAGGAAAACAAATGTTGAGAGAGGATGTCTTAGCTGACTTCACACTGGCTCTCCTAGGGAGTTGGAGGGCTCAGTAGAAACCAGACTTGACTCCTAGGGTTCAGCTTCATTAGCATCAGCAGAAATGGAAGTTCCGTGGATAAAACCAGCCTGTGAATAAGGGGAGCCAAGGAGCAGGGGGAAAGAACCTACTTGACAGACAAATCATCCAGGATAGAGGTCTTTCAGGTGCAGACTGAAGGGCACTTGAGGCTTGACAAGCCCCTGCGTGTAGCCCAGGAGGGGATTTTTTTTAGATCATTTTCTTAAACTGAGGAATTGCGTTTCTCTGGGGTATGTTGGATGAATGTTACGTGATCCAAGCCTGGCAGCCTACTGATGGAGTGGGTGACTATAAATGTGGATAATCCTGGTAGGGCTTTTCTGTCAAGAGCTTCCGGAAATTTTCTTTAGCTGTGAGTGTCACCTGTACCAAGAAAAAGAAAGCCTTCTGAGGGTAGGATGGAAAGTAATCTCCTGAGAGCCCTATGTGGCTTCATTAGCTTTCTCAGGGAATTAGGCTTTAAGAAGGAAAAAAAAAAAAAAAAAAGGAAAGAATAAGGGTAGTTTGAATGTTTTCAGTACTTAATGTCAGTTTTAATCAGTTCTCTGGACTCTGTTTCTTACTGGATCACTCTAGGGCTGTTCTGGGTAGCCTACCACAAAGTGGCGGGAATAGTGAGAAACCGCCTCTTGCAATCTGCATCCTCTTTATCATGGCTAGGGAAAAACAAGCTCAGAGCTGCATGTGTGTGGAAATGTTAACAATTAGGAGAAGCCTGGCTGCAGAGTCTCTTCAGCCCTCAAGGCTGTGTAAAATGGGTCACTGGAAATGTGTAAAGGGAGTGAAAGGAGGGAGGAGAACTTGTTAATCGTGGAGGTTTTGGTTCCTTGAGCACAAATTTAATGTTTCACTACTCTCTGGCTTGAGGGATTGACACATGCTAAAAAGCCTTGCTACAAGGAGGCAAGGGAGCAGCAGAACATAAATGAAAGGGAAATCCTGTGCCTCTGAAAGCAGCAGTGGTTTACTAAGAGATTTGGGGGTTTATGGAAATGTGTTCCCACTTCAGTACCACTTTATAGACGTGACTTTCCACATGATGAAGAAAACCTATCATGCACTCATGGAATTCCCCTAGCATCCTCTCCTTACACTTCCAAGGAAATGCCCAGCATTACCCTGCCCTTGGTGGGGAGGGTATCGAGAAAGTCCGCTGTCCCAGTGTGCAGGACAGTGTGATGGGTTCTCCAATAGATAAAAATCATGGATCATAGAATCATAGAATAGTTAGGGTTGGAAAGGACCTTAAAATTATCTAGTTCCAGCACCCCTGCCAGGGGCAGGGACACCTCCCACTAAACCATGTCACCCAAGGCTATGTCCAACCCTGCCTTGAACACTGCCAGGGATGGAGCATTCACAACTTCCCTGGGCAACCCATTCCAGTGCCTCACCACCCTTACAGTAAAGAATTTCTTCCTCATATCCAATCTAAACTTCCCCTGTTTAAGTTTAAACCTGTTACCCCTTGTCCTAACACTACAGTCCCTAATGAAGAGTCCCTCCCCAGCATCCCTATAGGCCCCCTTCAGGTATTGGAAGGCTGCTATGAGGTCTCCACGCAGCCTTCTCTTCTCCAGGCTGAGCAGCCCCAACTTTCTCAGCCTGTCTTCATATGGGAGGTGCTCCAGTCCCCTGATCATCCTCATGGCCCTCCTCTGGACTTGTTCCAACAGTTCCATGTTCTTTTTATGTTGAGGACACCAGAACTGCACACAATACTCCAAGTGAGGTCTCATGAGAGCAGAGTAGAGGGGCAGGATCACCTCCCTCAATCTGCTGGTCACACTCCTTTTGATGCAGCCCAGGATACGGTTGGCTTTCTGGGCTGCAAGCGCACACTGCCGGCTCATGTTCATTTTTCTCATCGACCAACACCCCCAAGTCCTTCTCCACAGGGCTGCTCTGAATCTCTTCTCTGCCCAACCTGCAGCTGTGCCTGGGATTGCTCCGACCCAGGTGTAGGACCTTGCAGTTGGCCTGGTTAAACTTCATCAGGTTGGCATCAGCCCACGTCACAAGCATGTCAAGGTCCCTCTGGATAGCATTCCTTCCCTCCAGGGTATCATGCACTTCTGCAAACTAGCACACTGCTCCAAGCTGGTAAAATTTAAGCTTGGAAATTGCTGTGGAGAGGGAATGACAGAACCTCATTGGGAAGTAGTCTGGGGGGTAATATGTCATTAATTTGCTTCTGTCTTCCTCTCATTAGCTGGTCCCATCTTTTCCTCTTGCTGCCAATCGTCAGCATGCACTGCAGCAAGCATCCCTTTTGCTACCATTCCCTGGCTCCCAGGTGAGAATGCTTTACAAGGAATTGGGCAGCACATCAGTTCCCAGCTGAGCCCAGGTGTGGAGGCTCACCTTAAAGAGCCTCCTGCTCATTGAAGGAAACCCAGTGGCCACGTTTCTAAGTGTAGAACAGAGCTGTGAAGCCCAATCTGGCTGCAGAGATGATAGGGCTCACACTTTGTTGCTCCTCTAACAGCTGCTGGCAGCAGTTAAACTTCAATATGTAAGTATGTGCTCCTTTTCTATTTGATTTCCTAGTAGTTTGTGTTGGTGGCTGCTATTTAACTTAAATAGGAACTTGTTTATTCATGGAAATACACCTTGACTTCATCTTCTTTCACATGCAAATTGAAGTCTCTATTTGCACACTGGGAAGCCTTTTTCTCAGCTGGGTGTTCTCAGTGCAATACTGTCCCTTGAAGAACACGGCCTTGTTGGCGTCGATATAATTTGTCTTAGAAGAAGTTGAGTTGAAGTTTACCCTCTGTTAGAAAGTTCTGTGCCAACACAGTGGTTTTCTAAATGTTAGGTAGTGGTTTTCTAGTGGAAGGTGGTCTTGGGGAAAGAAGGAACAAGTCTGTTTTCTCTAATGAAGCTGAAATGAGTGAAGTGTGCGTGGAGGAGGGCAGCTGTTCCTCTGTCTTGAGCCCACAGCAACAGCCTTTGGGTTGCTTGTGGCTTATGCCTTTTGGTTTGTTCTTGTGAAGAGATGTGTCATTTTGTGTACCAAACCAGGCTTGTCCGGGGGATGGAAGTAGATGAATAAGAAGAGAATGAATGGAGGAAGAAGCAGAGCCAGTGAATGGGCAGACAGTGCTGAAGCTCACATAGACGATGTAGTCCATGCATCATTTCATCCCAAAAGACTTGCTGAATTTCTGGCTCCCAGCTTGCAATGAGTTGTAGGGACCTCTTCACTGCCACATTTTTAATGTTTCCTAGAGGAAACATGACTGTTTCAAGGTCTTCAAACTTCGTTTCAATAAAATAATAACCCATAACTTATCCTGCTCTGTTGAGAGTCCTAAACTTTCTACAGTAGGGAAGCTGCTCTCCATTCACTGAGAGATGGTGAATAACATGCTATCAGTGTGAAGCATCTGAAAGTAGGAGCTGGGAAATAGACAACTGGAATAGATTTGGGGTTTTAAGGCTGATGAGCAGATGAAACAAGGGACTTATGCTAGGGTTTTTTTTCTCACCAAGAACTTAAAAACCCAGCCAAACCAGTGATGGGCTCCTCTGTCGGGCTATCAGATTAGTTTGCCTGCAGATCATGTCCCTGTCTAACAGGATGCAGTGGTCCAGGTAACAGTAGTGCAGTGCACTGCTGCCAGGTCATGAGCAACCCCCTTCTGCCCTGGGGAGCAGAAAACCAGTTGTGAGCACTGCAAGGGAAACTGGTTTCATCCCCATGTTAGCTGCAGGGAAGAGAAATGATACTGAAACTCTGTGAAGCTTTTCCAACTGAACAGTGGGAGCTGAGGAGCTCAGGGGCAGGAGGGGAGGGGGGAAAAGCAGAGTTCCTTTCCCTGAGTCATTTCAAAGCAGAGCAAGCGCTTGTGGTTTTGGGTTCACAGGGCTGGTACTGTTTAAATAGAGGAGCAAGTGAGAAAATTACTTACTGCCCTGTGCCAGGGTCTTCTGTGGCTGTTGGGGTCAGGCCAGGGCTGCTTGGACTTCAAGGGAGGAAAAGTTCTGTATTTGGAGCTGTTCTGTTGTTATTGTCCCAGGATCATACTTTTTCCATACCAAACCTTCCCCTCATTTGAACCAACACATTTTTCTTTGTGAGAAGGGTGCCTACAGAACAGAAATTGTGGGGTTAGGAAAGTGACTGGTTTTACTTCCGTTTTTGTAATGTATTGTATTGCTGGTGAATGAACGAGCTCTGGAAAGAATGTTATGTACAAAGCTGCTGATGGCTCCCAGGATCCTTCCAGAAGAAAAAGGTGGAGGGAGATTTGGTTCTTCATTGCTACTGGCTGTAGAAGAAACCACAACTACTTCTGTGCTTCCAAGCACTTGTAAACTTCCAGGATCTGTTTCCTTTCAAATACAGCAAGATAGGCAGCCCCTTGGAAAAAGCTACCGTAGCTTGGTAATGAAAGGAGGCCAAGGCTCTGATGAGGAGTAGGGATTTTTCTGAAAGCAAAGTAATTTGCACAGATCAAGACTTCAAAGGGTCTGTTGCTTCCCATGAACTGCTGCAAGGTGTGGTGGAGAAGGTGGAAAATCCCCTAGAGTGCTTGAAATGTGAGGTAGGGAAGAGACTTCTGAAGACATTGCGAGACGTTTGGAGTTGAGATGGTATGTGCTGGACATTTTGTATAAACTGGTGTAAGCTGGAGGCAAATTACTGTGTAGATCTTATGAGTGAATTGGCCATCCCCAGTTTGGCATTGCTGCCTTAATGGGGAAGAAGGTAGGGCAAAGTTGAATATGAAGGGGTCTAGGAAAGTGCATAGAGGGAAGGGGTTCTGTCCTGAATCAGTGTGTTGAGCCAGCTAGCTGTGCCTCTGCCATTTTCTGTGATTCTACTCAACTTCAATACGAATGGGGTTCAGACAGCACCAATCAGTGACCAAAAGGCCTCCTTTGCTTGTTGAAATAATGCTGTCTAGCCTGATGCTGATCGTTGTGTGACTCATGTCTTTAAAGACAGTGTTGAAGGGGTTGTGTTGTCGTGTACCCAGTTATGGAGGTGTGGGGCGCTTGCTCTGTATCCTGATTGACTACCACTGTTTGGTATATATTGCACAGGAAAGAATAATAAGCTTGAATCATTTCCTCTGTCTTTCAGATCTTGTGTGTTGGCAAAGGACCTCCTGATGTCTCCTAGGCTTGATGATACAGAAGCAGGAGTGTGGTGGGCTTCTGTCATGACCCATGGGTGTGGTAGAAACGTAGGCTCCCTGCTTGCTGGTTAACCTGAGGTTAGGCAGGATGGTGACTAAACTTAGGAGAGGCTGGAGGAGGAAGGTGTCAGTGTGCTGCTATTTAAGCAAACACCCTGATAACTTGGGTGATTCAGAAAACACCTCAGAAACTGAGGAAATATCACAAGGAGCTATCAGCTGGGTAGGGCAAAAAGCTGTGGCATTACCCGTGAGGAGGTGGTGATGGGTTGAGAGCATGACACAGATGTCATGCACCTTCACCTTGATTTGTCCTGGTCTGAAGGAGAGGGAGAGGAGGGCAGGCAAGCAGGGTTACCTGCCTGTGAGTTTGTACCTGCCCATTACAGGGGGTGTCCAAGGGGAGGAAGAAAGCAATGCAGAGCCAGTGATGGGGATGAAACATGGCTGTCTCACCTTGGAGCTGTGGAGGCACAATCTAGGTCTGATAGAGCAATGAGTCCTTGCAGTAGCAAAAATATTCCAATGGCATTTAGCACCATGACCTTTAAACATTTCCACAGGCTGATTCAACTTGAGTATAGAAAACACTTGGAGTGAGGAAAGGCCCAATGTAAATCTGCTGTGAATCACACCGTTGTGATGCTGTCCTCTGCATTACGTGGTTCCCCAGTCCCCTGTGTTTGAGTTCTGGGCAGACAAATATCATGTGCTTTAATATGACATATTAAACAGTTGGGAGGGTCCACTGTAGTTGCCTGCAAATGCTGGGTGAGTGTTGCAGCAGATACAGTTTACCATGTGATAGACTTAAAGTATCATTTAACTATTAGTTTATGTTGGCTTTTATCATGGAATGGTTTGGATTGGAAGGGACGTTAAAACTCATCCAGTTCCAACCCCCTGCCGTGGGCAGGGACACCTTCCACTAGACCAGGTTGCTTCAAGCCCTGTCCAACCTGGCCTTGAACACTGCCAGGGATGGGGCAGCCACAGCTTATTTCCAAAGCATTAAAAATCCCAAATTTGAAGATGTTTGGCATGGCAATGCATTTTATCCACATTCCCCTTGGAGCTGTGCTGCTCTCCAGGAAGCAGCTGAACACCCTCCAGCCCCATGGCTTTCCCAGTATCGCCTACTTCCAGCTTGAATAATGATGTCAAATGGGAAAAAACAGGCTCAGGTGGGGTTCAGACATAACTGTAAGACAGTCTGGTTGTATCAACCAGTACCCAGGACTGAAAGCTTCCAGAGTGGCAGTTTGAGAAGATGCTACCTCGGCTCCTGTATTGCCCTTCTGTCTCTGCCTGGAAAGAACCAGGTATCTTATCTACATATATTTCAATATCAAAAGGGATTTCGTTTTTACTGAACAGAGTCATTCAGTCAGTCAAGTGACACTTACATCACTTGCTCAGTACAGACTGCCACAAAACAGAGAAATACAGTACAAAAATGAAGACATCTTCATGTGTCATGTCTGTGTCTTGCACTTCACAAGGGTAAATCTTGATAACTGTTGGAATTGTGGACTTTGGAGTAACTTAGTAGTTTGTTGCAAGGTTCACAGGCTTTGCTAGATGTTAGGGTAACAATACCCTTCCCCAGTCTCTTCCTCCTTCATTTTTGATCTCTGGAAGTCCTACACTGCAGGATTGCATCTGTGTTACCCTTTAGCAAATAAACAACCCGTGTTGTCTGGGGGAAGTGCATCTATGGGATGCAAAGCTCCTTTGCAATGAGCAACCCTAGAGAAATTAGGAAAAAGCTCACCTTGAGTTTAATAGTAAGTGTCTCTTGACTTTGAAAAACAGGAGTGATAGAGGATCACACATCTGAGTGATCAATAAGCCTGCTGTGTCACTCTGGTGCCCTCTTGCCTGTTTGCAGTCACAGATGTACTTTGCCTACACAGCAACAAGCGTGTCAAGTTTGTTCATCTGGGCTTGCTTCTATTCTCTGTAACTGCAGGGGCACCTCTAAGAGGATGGGTTTGTGCTGGTGGAGCTGTATAGGAGTGTCCCTTTGCTCCTACCCTCCCCAGAACTATGTGAGCTCTTCCTGATGGGCATGGGAGGTGTTTTCTGACTAGCCCTGCAGCAGGCATGGTGCTGTGTGATTACTCCATCTGTGGTGGTTTGCTCTCCAGCCTCCTTTTCCCACCTACAGACAGGTCCTGTGCACTCGTCCTGTTGGGAGTGCTCTGTCTCTCCAGGGGCAGGCATTGCCTGCAGGCTGTTTTTCTTCCCGCACTGTAGACTTCAGCCAGACCCCCGCCAGTGCAGGAGGAAGGCAGCTTTCTGTCTACATCTCCTCATCGCCATCTCTCAGGGTGATCACTGCTCTGTGCAGCAGTCTTCTTCCATCCTCCCTCAAGAGAAGGTCCCTTTGAATTGCTGCAGGGTCTGTAGGGTCTAACCTGCATTTCAAGATTTCCAGGATGCCTCTGTGCCTCTCCCAACCCAGAAACCTCCCCTATACTCTGCTTTGCTGCCGAACATCAAGACAAGCCAGTTCCACAGGTTGCTGCTGGTCTTGCCTGGGAATTGAGCAAATATCATGAACCTGTGTGCTTTGTGAGAGGAGGAAGACATTTTATATCATCTCTTTCCTCATCTTTTTCATTCCCCAAGCCTGAGTTTCCTCTGTTCATTCCCACCCCAAGAAAAGCAGTCATTTGGTCCTTCTCAGCTCCATCCCACCCTCCATGCCTGGTCCTTGGGGCACCACAAGGTGCTCTTTGTGCAGCAGCCAATTATGCTCAGGTCTGATGACACTGGGCAATGACCAGTTCCAGCTTGATTGCACGGGTCACTAAGAGAAACCGAGAACTGGGGGAAATTAAAGTTGGTGGTTCAGACATACTGTGGAGAGCTGCTTTTCTTCAAGGGAGCAGCAGGAAACCCCTCTGTGATGACAGCAGGCATGTATGACACCTGCAAAGATGTTATAATTTTGCTTGCACAGTTTGCACAGTCAGCATTGACTGTGACCCACCTGCAACCCAGACACTTAGCTGGATAAGAGCTTCCCTTCCCACTCTGTATTTCCTTGCTCAGCTGCTCCCCGGTGCTGGTGTCTGCCACTCTCTAGTGGTGCTCAGCCTCTGGGGAGCCCAGCTTTGCACATAACTGCTGAATATGGACACGTGCAGGTTCTGGAAGGGGCTCAGGGCAAGTTTAGGGCTCTGTTTGTCTGCAAACACGCTCCTCTCTGGGCATCATCATTGGACCCTGCCCACAGTGAGTTACTGGGCTACCTATCTCACCAGTGCAGTCATTCTCAGGGTCTTCCTTCAAACCAGAATAAGCATCTTCCTATAAGAAGAGCAAAATCCAATTATTGCGGATATCAGTACATGAGGTGCACAAACCCTTTAGCTGCAACAGCTATGCCTTAAGGGATGTAATAAAACAGCAAATGTGTCTCTGAAACCAAAGGAGAAGGCTTTTTTACTGACTTGCTGTATGTGAATCTTGGTGTCACTGCAAAGTGAGAACCTATCTAGTGGTGGTGGTTGCGTTTTTTTTGTTTTACGGAGCTTATTTCTGCCATGGCAAGTCTGTCAGCGTTTAATCTGCCCACGTTTCCCCATTCTCAGAGGCAGAAGGAAAGTCCCTTATTTTGTTATGCTAAGGTGATACATTATGTTGGGAAAGCCTCTTTCCAACTGCATCCCTTGTACACACCTCCACATCTGCCCAACCATAACTGCCAGATTAATGCCCCGTCTGCTGCAGAGAGCATTGATATCCAGTCAAGTGTCCTCAGTAAATACTGTAGGAAAGAAATCCCCTGTCCAGGAGATGAAAACCCCTTTCTAGCCTTAATGTTCTTCTGCTCCAGCTCACCACTTCCAGTTACTGCAGCATGGATGTTCACTCTGCTGTGCTGCAGGACCCCATCAGTGAATGGGAAGGTTCTGGGAGGACCTAGCTGTGTTTGTGGTGAGCACAAGAAGGGGTTTTACCCCATTTGGTCACCTGTTCATCAAACAGGAGGTAGGGTTTTTGTCAGCTGAAATTCAGGTCCTTAAATCCCTAAGCCATCTTAGTGGTCCATAGCTGTCTCCCAGGTGATGGAGACATATATATATATATGTATATATACACACACCAAGGAGCAAGGGCGTAACACTGAAAGCTGAGTTGTTATTTCTTGATTTATTTTGCCTTTTAAAAGTAAAGTCACAATTTCAGAGGTGAAAAGAGTAGTATAGGCAGCAACTCATTGGAATAAAGTGTATAAAGACAACCAAGCAGTCCTCAGGGAAAGGAAATGACTGACCTTTTAGCAATAGTAATCCTCTCCAAAGTACAGATCTAAAATACAGATGTGAAATGCAAGGCCCAACTGAATTTGAGTACCAATCCCATTTGTCCAGAACAACATGCAAGAGATGACCTCACTTTATTGGAAAATGCGCTTTAATTCAGGACGATAATCAGGTATTTTTGGGGTGGCTCAGCTTGGATCATGTCACAGGCCTCCTCATCTGTAATATTTCACCATTTCTCTAATTTGAAGCACAACTGCCGTAGCCCTTTGGCATTTTCCCTTCTTCTATTGTTCAAATGAGGGAAAAGAGACCATTAAAAAAAAAATGGAAGGAACTTTTTGACGTTTGTCAAAGTAGTTGGCGTTTTAAATCCCGGTTTTCCGCCAGATATTGTGTGTGTGTTTTTTTTTCCAAACCATCTGTGCATCGCTAATAGGGACCAGCCAACTAAGGAAAGGAAAAGGCTGATTTCTGACAAATCTAGGTGCAGGGAAAGGGCAGAGGTTTAACTTGTGTGTGATTCTTGAGTGCACTTGGCAGGAAAGAATAGGATAAAATATTTATTGAAACAAAGGAAAACAAGTGTTATTCAGATAACAATAATGTCAGGGTTTCACTGATGTCCGGTGAATGAAGGTGTCAGTGTAGTTCAACAGTATTTTGCTGCCAGAAAGGGTTTTTCCCTGGTGCCAGTGTCTTTGTTATGGCCTGAGGCATGAGGTGCTCCCACCCCGAACCCCCCTCAGCCCATTATGCTGAAAAGGGCTGCGCTATAATACTTTGCTGCTCATCATCAGCCTGACCCACAACTAACTTACTTTGTGGGACTGCTCCTGGGGCTTTGGGGCTCTGGGACTGGGTGTGGCACCTGGGAAAAAAACCCCAACCAAAACCCAAAACAAACCCTGAATCAACCAGCTCCAATTGGGCCCACAGAGGAGCATTGAAATGACTCTCCACAGAGCCTGACGATGGCTAGTCCATCAGAGGGGCCTGCACAACCCTTGCCTTGACAGTATGGGCTCATCAACACATCACCCATAGCTTCACACTGCTATCCCACCTACCACACCCTGGGCAGATCAGCTCTCAGCCAAATGCCTGCAGGCACATGCACAGGCAGAGGCAGACAGGGCACGCAACGCTACCAACACGACAACACCAAGATGAGAGAAAACTCTCAGGTGGGAGAATGCCTCCCGGATGGAACACTCCATCCATAGAGATGGCCTATGGGGCACGAGGGTGATGCAAGGAGGCTCCGCGGGAGTCCCAGAAAAGACCAATGCAAAAGACAGGTGCCGAAAGGGACAGTCAAAACCGAGATGATGGACACACGAGAAGCCTGACTTTGAGACCTAGGAATGTAAGGACACAGGGACAGAGTCCCCACCCTGAAAATGGATGCCTACTAAACAGAGCTGTGAAGAAAGCCTGGAGTGATGCCCCAAAAGACAACTGACCAGATGCTCCCAAGGCATGAGCCCCATCTACACTTCCGTAAGCTTCTAAAACAAGAAAAGAAGAGCTAGACTGACGCTACGCTGACAAAGACAAACCGCAAAAGTTAGGAAAACAAATGTGGTTTCATACATTTTTGTATTTGCCTGGATCTCTGAAGCCTTTATTAGGGTGAGATTTATTAGAAAAAATAGGAGCAGAAATATCTTTCTGGAAAGATATGGGGAAATGGAATTAAAAGTTAAGGAGGGAGAGTTCATTGAAATTTTCAGCCTAGCTATGATACAAACTGAGAATAAGAGTAAAATAACTCCCAAAATTGAGGAAATCCTAAGTT
Organism: Amazona ochrocephala; assembly: GCA_039720435.1. Taxonomy (NCBI): domain Eukaryota; kingdom Metazoa; phylum Chordata; class Aves; order Psittaciformes; family Psittacidae; genus Amazona; species Amazona ochrocephala. The sequence goes on from CM077879.1 coordinate 75,666,899, forward strand.
TATCCAGGAGTATGGGTGTTGGGGAGTCCTGGTAGAGCTGAAAATGCAGCTCCCATTAGGATTGAGTTAAAGGTAGGAGCCAGTCCAGTTAGAATTAAACAATACCCTCTGAAATTAGGAGATAGAAAAGGAACTAAGGAAATAAGAGAAAACTTTATGAAATTTGGATTGTTAATAGAATATGAGTCTGAATATAATGCTCCAGTCCTGCCAGTGAAAAAGCTGGATGATAAGAGTTATCATCTAGTATAGGTTTTGAGAGCTATCAACAGAATTGTAGAGAATGCACATCCGGTAGTAGCAAATCCTTATACCTTGTTAATGAAATTAAGTAATAATCAAGTACAGTTTACTGTTCTGGTTTTAAAGGATGCCTTTTTCCGTTTACCTCTGGCCAAAGAAAGCCAAATGTTGTTTGCCTTCGAATGGGAGAATCCAGACACAGGGAGACAAAACTCAGCTAACCTGGACAGTGTTACCTGAAGGATTTAAGAGCAGTCCAACGCTCCTTGGAAATCAGTTGGCAAAAAATCTTGAGACTTGGGAATCACCACTGGGTAATGGAACTTTGTTACAGTATGTTGATGGTTTGTTAATAGCTACTGAAACTGAGGAGGACTGTATGCAATGGACAATAAGCTTGTTGAATTTTCTGCTGGAGAAAGCAGCTATCATGCACTGTAGAGGACACCAGAAGGGTAACACCGAACAGGAAATTGGAATCAATTTGGCAGATAATGAGGCAGGGCGAGTGGCAGAGGAAACAGAAATTGAGATTGCAGCTTTGATACCAAATAATAAACCTGAGACCCTAGATTTGAAACCAGAACATGTCAAATATTCTGGGGACGATAATCACCTAATTGAAAGCCTGAAGGTTAAGAAACAGATGGATGGATGGGCCTACGTACCTGATGGACACCTAGTAATACCTTCCAACATTTTATGGAAATTAGAAAAACATAATAAAACCCACTGGGGAGCAGGCACTTTATATAAATACTTACATAAGAAAATGGTGGGTCACAATTTGTATACAACTATTAATCAAGTTACTCAACAGTGTGAAATTTGTTTACAGAACAATTCAAATACTACAACTAAAGTTCAAGTAGGAACAATTGGGAAAGGTGTTACCATAGAAGTTGGTCAGAGGAACTCTCTAAGACTCAATTTGCAGTTTTAGAAAGCAGGCATTCTTTATTGCAGAGCTGGGAGCACATGCAAATCGTTTTGCGAAGGTGAGTGCACCTGATGCTCGCCCAGAGCGGCTGTATGTTTAGCATACTCATGCATATTCATAGCTATCCCAGGAACTAATTATAATATTTGCATCCTAATTATGCAGTCTCTTTCTTGCTGAGTGGAGGTCTCTGGTGGTCACTGATAGCCTTCCTCACTGTGCTTACTGAATGACCTCAGTGCTTGCGCACGCTTGCAAGATCCTACTGCCAAGTTAGCAGTTGGTATGTCCTTGCTTCTGTTCTGTTCCAGTCTTACCCCACACTGGGCGCCACTGTGCTGTCTTGAAGGCTGGCATCCTTGGTCTTATTTACTGCTTCCTTAGTTGTTATCAGTCCCATGATGTTCCTTCCCCCATCAGCCAAACACTCCTTTCTCTCTACAACTCAGTGAGTTAGAACAGTTTAGCCTATTCCACTATGTTAAAGGCACACACGCTATTGTTAGTTTAAGGTTTAAGGTTACAAGGTAATATTCCTGGACAATAATGGCAGACAGATTTTTCAGAACTTCCAATAAAAGAGGGGTATTGGTACCTGCTGGTGTTAACAGAAACCTTTTTGGGCTGGCCAGAAGCCTTTCTGTGCAGAACTAACAAGGCAAAGGAAGTGACGAAAGCATCATTCAATGAAATAATACCACAATTTGGAGTACCTGAAGGTATGTGTTCAGAGAGAGGCTCACATTTTTGTGCACAAATAGTACAAGTTAGTAAAATCTTGGGCATTAACTGGCAATTACACACCCCATATCGACCTCAAGTAATCGGACAAGCAGAGAAGATGAACCATTTAATAAAACAACAAAATGTAACCATATTCTAAAATAGACTCTTTGTCCGTACGAAATACCTGCAGCAAATGCTGAAGCTAGTCCAAAGACCGTATGTAATCAGAACAGAAACTGCGCATGCGTAAGCTAAAAGGTGACTAAAGCGCAAGTGATGAAGAAGGAGAGACCCCGGGGAAAGTAAACGACCGTCAGAGGGACTGAAGCTCCAGTGATCGGTCAATAGATGGCAGCAGAGACCGTGAAATAACGAACTTCATGGCTACGTGACCAGCCCATGACATGGGGGGGCCCATGACAACTAATTCCCGGAAAGTTCATGTGGAAGTATTAAGTAAGAAAATATAAACTATGTACTGATAGGTTATTTCTCCTGCGAGGAGAAATCCCGGTGCCACCCCAGCGCTGCAATAAAACAACAGCTTAACAGTCTCCTTGGCTGCTAAGCGTCATTGTTCCTCCCTTCAGCACCCAGTCGCAGAGCCGTGAAGCCGCGCACCTACGAGCAGTACGACCAGGTACGTTGGTTGTGGGTCAGGCCGGTGACTAATGGCCCACTATAATATGGCAGCCCGGATTAACACGTCTTTGGTTTTGTCGTGCAGTTGCCTTGGGAGTCGGAGGGGTGTTTGAGGTGAGCGTGTGCAGTCATGAGGAGGAGGATCATGGGCCACTGGCTCCTCACAAGTGCGGTGGCAATTTTGTCTGTCTTGGGCTCTTAGATCCTAGAGCTGATGAGAGGGCGCCATGGTGCCGGACTTGGGAATCATTGTGGAGCACGTGAGCTGAATGTTACTGTTCTTTTGAGGAGGGAGGTCACTGCTGTGGAAGAGGTTGCTCACCCTTGCTTTGCCACCTAAAACTCCATCCCCATACTGCCTCTCTGGACAGCACTCTCAAGCATCCCATAAACCAGCTCCAGTCCAACCTGCTCAGACCAGGGTCAGCTAACGGGATCAGACTGGGCTGCTCAGGAAAGTACCCAGGCAGGGTTTGAAAATCTCCAAGCATGGGGACACCATAACCTCCCTAGCAACACATAGCAGCGACTGACTGTCCTGCTAAAGCACTTTCTCCTTACGTGCAGTTGGATGCAAGAGCTTGGCTGGCTGAGCAGAAACTTGCTCTTGAGTAATCCACAAGCAGCCCAAAGGCACCCTGCAGCAGGGGTTCCAGAGGGATGCCTGAGAAGCTCACTGAGCAGGCTCCTGGATTTTGTTAGCTGCCTCTTACCCACTCACTGCCAAGAACTTCTGTAAATGGTGCAGCTGATCAGCTGTGATTATCACCGAGGTACCCATGGCCATGCTTTCAAGGGAGAAAGCAGTTGAAGAAAGGCAGGGTCAAGCACCACAAGCTGGGCTGCTTTTTCTCTCACTGCCTTTTCCCCACAGCTTTACTGCATGTCTCTATTTCATAGAATCATAGAATAGTTAGGGTTGGAAAGGACCTCAAGATCATCGAGTTCCAACCCCCCTGCCATGGGCAGGGACACCTCCCACTAAACCATGCCATCCAAGGCTATGTCCAACCCCACCTTGAATGCTGCCAGGGATGAAGCATTCACAACTTCCCTGGGCAACCCATTCCAGGGCCTCACCACCCTCACAGGAAAGAATTTCTTCCTCATATCCAATCTAAACTTCCCCTGTTTAAGTTTGAACCCGTTTCCACTATTGGGAAAACACTGGTACTGGTGTGTGAGCAAGGAAACTTCAGCAACTGTGCAGCAAAGGCCATAAGCTAGCACTTGATGAGACAGCAGCAGCTTTCTCATTCTCCCTGCCTCCTCGCTTGCTCCTACCCAGCATGAGCAACAAAAGCATTTGCATGCCCTCACAGAGAATGGGTCAGGGAGCTGACTTGGCTTACAAAGGGCCCAGCTCATTCCTCTTTGCAGGTCTAGCTCTGTGCAGGCTATTCCTCCAAGGGTGTCCCCACATGGCTGTGCCAGTGCTAGTGCTGGGGCAAGACGAGGAACAGAGGGCTGGGAAAGGGATACCTGGCTGTCTAAAGAACTCAAACACTGCACGTTTAGCACTAGTGGACCCAGACCGGTTTGTGGTAGATGTGATCTGACCTCCTTGAGACTTCTCTTTGCCATTCAAGTATTTCTGAAAACCTGCTATCTCGGCTTTGCAGCCCAGCTTTGGAGCCAAAGCAGGAGTGATCTCAAGTGCTTCTGCATCACACATTTCATTCTCAGTTGGCCTATATGCCTAGAAGAACTCTGGAGAGAAAGAGAATATTTAAAGGACTGAAATCTTGGCATTGCAATTATTAAGTACGCATTTCTTATGATACCTTCTGTTGAGGTCATTCCTCTGGATAGTATTTTTGATTACAGGCAGTATCTCACATTTATCACCTTCCTTGTGAGCACATATCGACATGTTCCTAAAAGGAGTATGTTAGCTTCTGTTAAACATGCCATGGAGGGTGAGAAGAAGCAGTGCTTATGCAGTAATACCATAGCAGGACTCTGCCAAGCCATGCCTGTAATATGCCAAATACAGGCACAGAAACTTGTGGCTTTAGTTTTCAAGCACCTTTGGATCTGACTCCCAGTTAATGCTGCTTTTCTTGTCTTTATATCTATATGCAGCAGTGTCAGCGGCATCTGATCCTCCAGAAACACGCCCAGCGGGACAGACCCTTCAGAAAGAGCTAATGGGTCAGTGCCCTGCACTCTAACTTACCCGTAGTACCAGTGTCCTCACAACCCTGCTGGGGACCAGGGTGCTGCAGGGGCTATTCAGAGCATGGTCAGGGCTCGCGGATGCATCTTTCTGCTCATGCCACCCCTGTGCCAGCCTTTCTCCTCGGGGTCCCAGTCAGGCACAAATGGATACTGGCAGGAGAATGAAGAGCAGCTGTGGTTCCTGCTGCTCACTATTACTTTAAAACATCCAGCCTGTGACAACTTATGTAGGCTGCCTCAGATACAGGCAAAGTAGGTGTCATGCTTCTTTCTGTAGTTGATCCTGGTGCTACCTGTATGGGCTCACATCCTTTTTGCCACAATCTTTCCACTGATAATCACCCATACACTTTGTTTCTAGCAAGAAGCTCACTCTACTTTCTCTCTATGTGTTTGAACTTGACTCAATGATGTAGAACCTTTTTTCTTACAACCTTGATATTCAGTGTTAGATCTACATGGCCCCAGACTGTGCTCATTAACCACTGCCCTATCATCAAATTGCCTTTCCTTTTTACCCCATGCACTCCATTGTGCTTCCTTTCGGATAACCATTCCCTCCCCCTGCAGATCACTGACCTATGGGAAGATCAGTTCAGTTACAGCTAGGATGAAACCATTCTCAATTACCCTCAACTGATATCTTAGTTCTCTGACGTTTTGTACACCATCTACATGCAGAGTCTTTATTTAGGCTAAATGAGACTCAAAGTGGTTTATTTTGCTTTTCACACCACCAGCCTTCTACAGTGATCCTTTCTATGTCAGGAACAAAATTTTCCTTCAGTCAAAACTAGAAAATAATAGTCTGAGACAAATCTTAATAAAAAGGCCCTTTTCTGTAGTTAGAACTGGAAGAAGATTTAAAAAAAATCCAAAGCCTGTGAAAACCAACAATTTGGCAGCAATCCTGCCCCCTCCCCCCAGCGGGGGATAGTTCAGTACCACCCCTGCATAAGAATATTTTCTTCACACAAATGTTTTCTTGGAAAAGCACATTGCAAGAATGACCATCATCATACTTTGATCGGAAAGGCACAAGGATGTGCAAAGCGGTGTGGGAAATAATCAACACTGCTGTGAGAACTGAGCTTGGTTTGGTAACTAATTTTTGCCCCAGTTTCCACAAAAATAAAAAAAGCCTTTCCTATAGCCAGGCAGAAATTTGAAGTCAGGGGAAGTTGGGACGTGAAGCCTTATATGCGTGTACCCAGCCTTCCGTGCTCATTGATAACCTTCGTGTTTGTGTGTGTGTGAAATGCTGGCTAAAGGTACTGCTTGTACCTGTAGAAAAACCACCTAGTTTTTACTGGCTATCTTAAGCACCTCTGTTATGCACATAGCATGGCAGGATAGGGGAAAGCCTGAAAGAAAGTGTATGCAATTCTCCCAAAGAACGGTGTGTTAAGTACCATTAAATGAAGCAGTGTCTAAGCAGGAAGAAGTTTTGCTGTGAGACACAGACTTATCTTTGGAAACAGGCCTTATGCGATAAAATTTGACATTTGAGCAGGTTTGAAATACGGCAAGAAGAAGATACGTTTTTTACCGCTAGAAGATAGTCAAGTAAACTTTATGAAATAAGTGTATTTGAGGGCAAGATTCGTTACTTCTTACACAGAAGTACCTGTGCAATCAAACTTCTGGCTTGCAGTCATCTGGCTGCCCTGCTCCCTTCAGACTTGGCACTGGAGGATCAGAAGCCCCAAGATGTGCTGCGATACATCTTTTATTAGGAATGGGAGCATCCCACCCTTTGGAGGGCTGTCATTTTCTATACTAGATATTTAGTCATGACCTTTTTCTCATTTGATGAAGAAAACGCTACAGCTTGCAAGGTTTTAAAATTAATCTGAACATTTTGTTTCTGTTATGCTTGGCTTTTAGCGTGCCCCTATAAACACATTTCATAGATCAGCAGTTAATCCCTATATGAACACAGTGCTGGGAAACACCCACTTTGGTACGGCTGAGAGGTCGATTCCTAGTGCTACAGTGCAACAGTGACAGGGATATATATATGCCCTGTAGATAAATATTTATAGTTCTTTCACATAAGAGATTGTCCTGGGTTCAGCTGTAACAGTTATTTTTCTCCTTCTTAGTAGCTATATTTTGACTTTAGCCTGACAACAATGCTGGTAACACACCAATGTTTTAGCTGTTGCTAAGTAATGCTTACCCCGATCAAGGACTTTTCAGTCTCATGCTCTGCCAGTGAGGAGGGGCACAAGAAAGCGCAAGGAAGCAGAGACAGGACACCTGACGCAAACTAGCCAAAGAGGTATTCCATACCACAGCATGTCATGTCATGCCCGGTATATAAACTGGGGGAGTCACCCAGAAGGCCCAGCTCACTGCTCGTGCCAGGCAGGGTTGACAGGTGGAGAGCAATTGTATTGTGCATCACTTGTGTTTATTGTTTTTTTCCCTTCTAGTTTTATATTCTCTTCCCTTGTTATTTCCATTATCATTATTATTATTGGTGGTAGCAGCAGTGGTTTGAGTTATCCCTTAGTTACTGGACTGCTCTTATCTCAACCCATGGGAGTTACATTCTTTTGATTCTCCTCTCCATCCCTCTGTGAGTAGGGCGGAAGCAGCAGGGGGGAGCGAGCGAACAGCTGCGTGGTTCTGGATTATCAGCTGGGCTTAAACCCCAACAGAGGTACTTGTGGAATGCAACATGTTATGTTCAAGTATCAACAGTATACTGAAGTAGAACTGGAGGCATACGGAAATTCTTCAATTAACCCTCAATTTCGAATATCCAAGCCCATGGTAACTGCCGGATACAGGGGTTAGCAGCACCTGTTCTTTCACTTATAAACAAGTTACTAATGTAAAAAGGCCCCCTCAGCTTTTCAAGATGAGAACGTTTTCCTGTCTTTGTTTTTGCCAGGAGCTAATGTGATGGGCAGAGCACTTCTCAGCAAGCATCGCATGGCTTGTATGGAATCTTTGAACTGTTCAAATATTACCCAAAGTATGATTTACAAATTTACAAGCACTTGACTCCTGTTTTCAGATGATACCATCAGAATGTAGCAATTAGAGTAATAAGCCTTTGAATCAGTCGTATTATTGTCATAGTCATGTCTATTGTACTTCCATGAAGACCACAGGGATATAAGTCCTACGCACTGTGAGGCTAGGCTATCTTCACAAGTAATTATATGCCTTCTATGTACAAAGCAGGTGAAGCTTTTTGTTTTAAAACAAAAAATGGTATTTTGTACTTCTCTTGCAGTGTGCTGTCCTTTACATATACATAAGCGGGCAAAGACTTCTTACACATTACGGATTTGAACTGTAGCTCCCAGTTAGTGGATGTCTAGAAGACCCATGAGACAGATGCACTTACCTTCTTTGTTAAATCAGGTAAAGTTGTAACAGAAAGATTCTGTTTCCTTTTTTACTTTGGGCTGGAGGAAGGGGAGGGAAAGGAAACTGGAGTGATCACCTAGGGGGAAAACATGTTTTGTTAACTTGCTCCTCCAAGCCTGAGCAACTGAAGTATTCTAAAAGACAGATTTTGTATTTTAGACACACCACCATAAAGGAAAGCTTGTGAAGGGAGCTTCAAACATGCAATGCACAAAATTGCACAGTAGAAATAGACATCCTGAGATAGCATTGGCAGTTTGGCCTTTTAGATTGGTTTGTTGTTTTTTGTTGGCAAAGATGAACAAGCCTCCTCGCAGATGCTGTCTGTAAAAGAGACTACAAAACAGCCACAGACCCCAGGTTAGTAGAACCAGAAGCTAGCAGACTCTAGGTACTTCCAAGAGTATACATCAGTCTTTAGCACATTCCTTTATTCTGTGTTTGTAGCTTTTAAGGCCATTCAAGCCAACTGCTAAAGATGGTGTTGTGGTTTAAGCCCAGGCAGTAACTCAGAACCACACAGCTGCTCACTCACACATGCACACCCCCCCCCGCCGCTTTCTTCCTCCCCCGCTCCCAGAGGGATGTGGAGGAGAATCAAAAGAATGTAACTCCCACAGGTTGAGATAAGAACAGTTTAGTAACTAAGGTATAACACAAACTACTGCTGCTACCACCACTAATAATAATGATAAGGGAAGTAACAAGTGGAGAGAATATAAAATTAAAAGGGGAAAAGGAATTCTGTATCTACAAACACGCATAAAGTGAACCCCTGTTCATGCCATTCAGCAGCCCCAAGAGCAATGCAAACTACACAGCACATCCAGCATGTCAGCCAACTTCCTACAGCCAGCAGTGGCAGAAAGGAAAAAGAATTCTCAAGGTGATGGCTGATTTACACCCGATGATTTACAACTGACTGGTGTCTTAAAATCCCTTTGAAGCTAAATGCTAACCCATCCTGAGTATCTTGTCAGTGCAACTGTCGACAGGGTGTAAGATATTCCAAGTACTATAAGGCTCTTCCAGAATGGAAATACGTGACATCATCTAGATAGGCATCCCAAATCAGATGGCAGGCATTAATCCACTTAACATTATGAAGGAAGAAACGTGTTAGGTTAGGTAAGGCTTTTTATCTCCAAGGATAGCATGCTGAAATTGAGTCTTCGTTTACTTGTGGTAAATGAAATATTCATCGGTACACTGATTGTGCTACACTCCTTTTATTCAAGTGTTACTGCTGGGAAATTAACTGATAACTGGCAATGAAATTAAAAGCCATCTTTAAACACTACTTTAGATACCATCCAAATCAAGAGCAATTAAAAAAAAAAATGACCAAATGTTTTTATTGTACCATGGGGCAAGGGGGAATAGTGTCTCACTACAGTATTTTCTAAGTGTCATGTTGTCACAAAACAAGTGGTTTAGGGTCAACTCTAAGAACAACAACTGAAGGTATTAGCAAGAGCAGTTTTAGTATGAGTTACAATGGCACAACCTAACAGAATTCAGTGGCAAGGTTCACTCTTACTTATTATATGGGGGAAACATACAAAGGAAAATGGAAGTAGAATCAAGTGAAAAAGATCTGTATAGAGAGTAAGAGGAAACGGGTAAGGTAGGCCTTCCTGTTGAGTCATGCGGTTCAAATCAGACCCCTTTGCTTTCTGAACTCCTGATGGAGCCTAGGTGTGGCTGAATCCAGTCTTGATTTCAGACTTGGACGATGGTTCATGTCTAGTGGAAGAAATAAAGGAAGTAAGGAAACACTCCTGTTGAGTCACAAGTTCAGACCAGATCCCCTTGCTTTCCAAACTCCTGCTGGAGCCCAGGTGCAACTGAATCTAGTGTTAGTCTCAGACTTGGTCAACGGTTTACATTTAAAGGATTACAAGTGTCATTTAGCAGCAGTTTGCAGTTTCAAGGTGGATCTTATCAAGTGAGTCAACAGAGTTTTCTACATTTATATGTCTTTACGTATCCATGTATAGATTGTTATAGCAAAGTATACCTGTTAAAAATTTCCCTTGAGTCACTGAAATATTCATGTCTAATGGTTTAATTTCTCAGCAGATGAGGGATGAGTCTCGAATAGTGGAGGACTTCAGCCCAGGCTCCATCTTTTGGTGATGTTTCTTCAATTATCACAAACCTGAGAGTTTGCAAGCTCCGAGAGGTGTTCTACTCAGAGGGAGATGCTGGTCACCACCAGCAGAGCTCAAGGGCCTCACTTAGTGTCTCTATTTAGAGGGTCACAAGATTATTTGCTTTAGTCCATCGTAAAACTCCATCCTAGCAAAACCCGAGTCGGTAATTAGTAGATTTTTCAAAACTCCAACAACAGTGGTACTGTTCCACTCAGGTTACAATGAACAGGAGTGTTCTAGGGCTGTCATGGAATGACTGATTATCCCTCCTCTCACCTCCCACTGTAGCCTGGGAACAGGAGTCCCTGGTATGACCCATGCCTCTGCCTTAGCCATGTAAGAGTTTCTGGTACTAACAAGGAACGCTTCAGCATCCAACTCATTACACAAAGGCCAAGGCCTGACAGGAATTCCTGAGATCATGGAGGAGCCCAGAGGATGAAGTGTGTGTGTGGGGGGAGAGATGTGGATGCACCACCACACATGTCCACAACCACAACTACTCAACATCAAGCTTTTGGTGCAACAAGCCCATGCACCACTATCTTACCTGTACAGGCAATCTATCACTGTTGCACCACCACACTCGGATTACAACCAGCAGGTACCTTCCTTCATAGAGGATACATACAAAGTTCTATTTCCTTGTCCATTAAGTTCAATTGAAAAAAGTACAGTCAGTTGCTTGTTAACAGTACATACGTCACACTCCCCTGGTGAAGTTGGCCCAGCCAGCCAGATCTCATCTAACACCTCTGCAATAGTGGCCTTCTTTTCCTTATACTTACTTGAGCTATTTCAGCTTTGAGGCAAAAAATCAGAAACCTACCTCTGCACACGCAAAAGGGATTTATCTGTTTGTTGGGTTTTTTTGTTTGTTTGCTTTATATATATATATATATTTCATTTTTTTTTCTACAAGGTCATGTGCAATTGATTTCCCAAGTCACTGAAGTCTTGAGCAGCATCCCAGCTTCTGCAAAGTGACACAGATACACATCTCAACCAGTTACTTTTGAGTCTCCTCTTCAGTGTGGCCTAATCTTCTACGTTAAGAGTAGCCCTGAACTATCAGCTATGGACAGGCCATTAAAAGGGGGAAACAGGAATTAACATTTTCTACTAAATGAGAAAAAAGAAGAAAAAGATCTGTCACTCACACAAAAGCAACCTTCCTAAGTGTCTCTATAACTTGCTTTTTGAGAAAGAACATGATTAGGGCAAAATCACAAGGTTTTCTTGCTGTGGCACATAAATTCCATCAGATGCTGTTCCAGGTAGTCCTTGGCAGACATCGCTGACAAGTCAATGAGCTCTACCTGTCAATTACCCCCTACTCTAAATCCAGTCACCCCTCAGATGTGCAAATATAACACAGGAAAACACAAAATGTAAACATCAGATGAGTTTCACTGTACTGTTTCACTTTAGCAATAAAGAGGGGACAGCAGGCAGGAAATCACAGAAAAACTTAGCAATTCCTAAACCTCAAAGAGAACAAACCCATAAAATACTAGGAAAAGTATTTCAACATTAGTTTTGATAAACAAGTTTAATAATCTCCTACTTTACAGGACAGTTACTTAAAAGCTAGGCTTCAACAGAGAAACATCACTGAGACTTAAAAGACAGTTTTCAAACTTCCACACCTAAGCCTTTGAGACTTCAGCAGCCAGGTTTGTTGTCTGTGAAGTACTAACAAGAAGTTCATTGTACATACCCAAATGAATCGCCTTCTCTTTGCACTGTTCTCTGGAGCTGACCACCAACAGTCTACTTTTGTGCGTGGAGGGTCCACAGGCAAAGCACAACACTCAGTTGGATTACTGTGCCCTCCTTACCCAGGGGATTTGTCTTCAGAAGTGCTCACTCTAACAGCACAGCCTCACATTTGCAATATGACCTCCAGCCAGGTATTTCTATTACCTGCATTGCAATTGCTTGGCAATGAACTACCAAAGGACAAGGCTATGATGAATAGATGCAGGGTGAAGAGCCCTACTTGAGCAGCAACCCAGACCTATGTGTAGTTCTGGACTACACATAAATGCACAGTTTCCTGTTTTTCATGAAGCACAACACATGACTGCGTAGAATTACCACTCTTCCCATGACAGATGTGAAAAATGAGTGCATATACACCACAAATGAAAAATAAACATGTTCCCTATTTCCAGCAATAATCTGGGAAATTTAAACCAAGTAAGAAAAAATAGAATTCTATTTATTACATTTGCTCCTTGGTTTCAGAAAAGATAAAACAAGTGTCAATATAGACACAGCACTTTTTTTTCCATGAGTAAGAGAGCAGGTCTGGTATGGCCATGCAATTCAGAACCGCATTTTATGCCCACTCTACTATATTAATCCAAGTCAGTCCAAACCTGAACTCTCAGAGAAGGAAAAGGAATCCGTGTTTTGGAGAAAACAACAGTTAAAAACCCCTATACTTTGTACATTTCAGAAGGGAAAAGCAACTATCTTCACCTCAGTCCTAGCTGGGATTTGAAGAGATGGTGCGCTTTGCTCTGACACAAGCTGCCAGGAGGCCGAGTGTAGCACTCTCGCTACAGGATGCAGGAGGTAGGTGAGGTGACGCACCAGGCCGGTCACTGGAAGGCAGACTAGCTGTAACTGCTTGCACCAAAACCAATTCTAAAAGTCACCTAGCTTGAGTCGCCAGAATAATTCACTTTAGCAAAAACATGACCAAGAAAAACGTTCAGAGATGAGGCACAGGACTGGGGGAAGAAGCAATTACCTAACAGTGATCAGCGAGCAGGAAAGCCTCCTCTGTGGGTACCTCCCCGTCCCCCTCTGAAGCCACCCCTCTCCCCCCGGAAGTTAGTTCTGTTCCTCTCTCTGCCCCTTTCTCCTCGGCCTGCTGAAGTCCCTCCTCTTCCTCCTCCCCTTGGAGCACCACCTCCCCGGTCAGACTTGGACTTGGGCGGCGGTGACTTGGGACGAAGTCTCTCAATCTCTTCAGTACAGCCGGTCAGGTGGGAATTTGGAGCGGTGAAGTATGAAGAATACGTTTCTGCATTGAAATTGCTGTTTGTGAGGGTGGGTCCTACAGTCAGCCAACCTAGGGAACAAAACCAGAGTCAACAAAAGCAAGAACAAAATTCAGGCTTCAAGGCCATTCTTGTCTTTTTCCTAGTCAATGAACTCTCAAGTGAGAGGGACAAACACCTACATGGCACCGGTGTTGACCAGCACTGAAAAGGTGACCTCTAGGAAAGCCCCAGGGTTGTTGGGAAGTGAAGATTTCAGTTTGATTATTTCTAAAGGCTTCTTTCATTTTCATTTTCTGGTGGTGTTTTTTTTTTTTATTTTTTTTGGGGGGTGTTTTTTGTTTTATTCTGGTTTTTTTTATTACACATGGCTATGGGAACATTCATGCTGAGGTTTCACAAGAGTCCTTCCTACTTGTTCTTTCCTCTTACACTGCCACAACAGTTTCCAGCCCCTTTAGGACCACATTAAACCAGACCAGGAAATTCATCTAGTTTAAAAATAATGTCCTCCTTCTCCCCTTTAAAAAAAGGCATTTAAACTTGAATTAGGTAATTTTGCCTCCAGGAACCAGTTGTGACAGTGCAGCCAAGAGCACAGCATGCTGGAAGCACATATCTGGAAACCCAGAAACAATTCTGCTGAAGCCCACAATATGGAAACAGCTTAAAGAGTTCAATTAACTTGTTAATGCACACTCAGTGGACACTTCAGCTTCACCAGATGAATCAAGGCAGGAAGACATTTACAGCAAGAACTTTCCTATTTCTTCAGACTTTAAGGTAAAGTAGCAGAGGATCTGTGATTAATATAGGATTTAAAGTGTGCAATGCAATTCCAGGGTAACTACCAAATTTAGAAACACAAAAGTTGAATTGGACTAACACGACCCCGTAAGAAATTAACATGTAAGAATTCACACACAACAGGACTGCAGTAACACCTGAACAATGTCTTTCTACCTAACAAAACAGTTCCCCCTCCACACACACACAATAGCCAACAGAATTAAGACTGACATCATCAGTCAACAAATAAAATACGGTTACCTTCCACCTGATCCATCTATTTCTATGCATTTTTTATCACGCCAGATGCAGCATCCAGTGTAACACACTGGGTCTTCAGACACTGGCAACAGGACCAGCACTAAGCTCACAGGGACTTAAAATCAGTTTAGAGAAAGATATCACAATTCTCAGAAGTGTAAACAGACGGCACACTGGGAAAAAAGAAATCTCAACTGAATTCTGTCATACTTGCTGATGAGTTAATCCCATGAGTAAGAAAAACAAAACACTTTCTTCTGAAAATACTGGCAGAATTGATACTTGCCATACACTTTCCAAACAACAGTTTTGTGACTGACAGATCTTCATATAAACCAAAACTGTATCCCCTTGAGATCTATTGTCTCACCTAGGATATAGGTCTGGAAACCTCTGTAGGACCCTGAAAGGAATTTTACAAGCAGAGATTTCTGATACTGTGTCTTGCACATGATAAAGACATGTTAATTTCTAGAGTTAGTGTGGAGTTTACTTCACTATTAAGTTGAAAAATAAAAGTTTGGTAGAAAGGAATTATACAGAATTTGAACTTAAAATACAGAAATTGTGCATTTCCCAATTCCAGTAGAAAAAATATTAATTTCAGCATTTATCTTCAGTTAGAGATAATGTGGAACAAAAAAAAAAGAGTAAAGGTCTTAGTGTGAGAGCAAGTATTTACTTCCAAAAATGAGTATTTATAAACCAAAACTTAAGAGTAAGCAGTGTTAAAACTGGATTTGTGACTAGGTCTTGCTCCTAAAGACAGTAATAATAGACATTATAAACTGATCGTAACATCACTTAGTAGAGGTCTCTATGATGCTCCTGCAACACAAACTGAGGATTCGCCCCAAGACAAACATTCTTGCTAAAAAAAAAATACCCATGTGAGATGTGTTTCATCTTTAGTTCTAGCCAAATTTTCTGCTATTTGATCATGAGGGTTAGAACATTAACTAGGGCAGAAATCACTTTGCTACTGTCCAGGTGTTGGGAAAACTGTCAATCCTTCTCTTGCTGAACACTAGGCTGGTTATTTTTCTGAATTCGGAGGGTAGGAAAGCTGGGAAATTTCTTCACCCAGTAGATTTTCTACCTTCTGACAAGGTATCCACTATGGAGAAATCGCCAAGAAAGCTCATCCAGCTTTCTGCAGCATCCTAATCCCATGGTGGAGGGAAATGGGCATTATATGCAGAAATGCACAGTTATTCAGCTGGTACAAGTCCTGGCAGAAGAATCATGTGTTAGGATTAATTACTATTGTCTCAGCTTCCATGAGAACCCATCAAGTGGTCTCAGATGATGGAAGAGGATTATTAAATTGGAAGAGGGTTATTAAAGTAAATTAGAATTTAAGCATTTGACAAAAATAAGCATAACAGTTACCTGGCCGAATTGTACTGTCCCTTCCAAAAAGATGAAGACGTCGTCGTCCAAGGCAGAAATGCTCAATGATGTGAAAAATCTCTACGGGTTTTTCTATGTTGCCAATTTCAGGCTCTTCTGTGATGATGAGGTCAATATCAACATTAGCATGGATGAAGTCACCATCTGTACTGCGACGCACAGTTCCCTTAATGCCCATGAGGCAGTGCTCCTATGCATATAGAACACATAATAGTACCTGTCATGTGCTGCAAATACTGCTGCAGAACATACGCCTGTGGTTTTAGCACAATGGAGAGAGAAGCAAATTGTGTAAGAGTAGAATCTACTCTACCTAGAGAGAGAAGTCTGAAGCACAAATTAGAAGAACAGAATAAGCTGGAGCTACCAAAACAGCATTTTGAAAACAAAGCAGAGACTAGTTATCTGGCCAAAAGATATTTAGACTTCTTCAATTACAGCAAAAGTTAGAGCCTTAACTTTGGAAAGGCTGATAAATGACCACAAGGAGAAAGATTACAAGGTGATGGCAAGAGTAAGGGAATAGTTAATAATTATGATTAATACTTGTATCAGCATTCTAATCCTAACTTTATTCATGTAAGTAATTTTCAAAGTTCTCAATCACAGAACAGCCAGTCAGGGAAAATAAGATGTACTTTTTCATATTGTAACTGTTAACAGAAGTAGCTTTCACCCTTGGATTCCTTTCCAGAAGATATCACTGCATCAAAAAATTAAAACCACTATCAAACTGTCAATGTACTCTCATTCCATCAGCAAATGTTCTTTAGCTGTGATAAGCATTTCTTTCCTCTAAAACACTGTAGATCAATTTAAGTGAGTAGTGTGTAGCATCTACGAATGAGGAATCACTGTAATTGGTACAGGATGGAAAAAGGGTTCTACATATTTATTTCAGAGCTCTGTCTCTGGGATTACTGAACTCAGACGAGGCATTTTCCCCAGTATCATAAAAAACACTGATTCACTAAGTGCCACCAGATGGCTCTAAAAAAGGCTTCAGACAAGACTGTGTAATCATTTCCAGATTTTTAGGAAGGCTTTTAACAGTTAGCAAATAAATACGAAAGGCTGAACAAAGGTGCCTATCAAATCTATGATGTTGGTCAAATGCACCCAAGCAACAGGGTTTCTGAACCTTACATTCAACGAAATAAAAAGGCAGAATATTGCTCAGCAAATTACCATCCAGCAAAGCCTCGTGAATCTAGTCTTTGGAAAAACTAGCCAAAACATTTTCTTTCCTAACACATGGAATGTCATTCATTAATACCTTAGATTCTGTAACAGGCGGCATGGCATAAAGCATCCACCCAAGAGATGATAATTTAAACATAACAGGATAGTATTTGCTGTTGTGATCATTGGTAAATACATCTTGCACAACAGAATATCTAGTCAGAATAAGCTAGCTTGATTTTCAACATCTGTTATTATAAATAGTGACCTCAGCCCAACCCTTGCTCAATAAACACAGAAATTCTCTAATACCAGAAACTATTTTCCTCAGTTAAACAAAGACATAAAGTCTCCCCAATACTCCTGTGTTAGTTTTAATCTCTCCCTTAGGAGTGAGCTGCACATAGTTACAATACTATATGCAATAAACATACAATATTTATAAGTCTAAAAATAGTATAACTTATACAACACACTTTCAAACAAACTTCAGATTAATGTAAATGCAAATCAAAGGAAGATTTCAGGTATCTAAAAGGGAAGTTTATACTCCTAAAAAAATGGCAAATCTGAGACAGACTTAATGATGTTTAATACTCATGAATGATCAGTGAATGTAGAATGAGTCCTGAGGTTAAATGACACTTAATTATTAACTCATCGGCCAACCCCCTGTATACAGTACAACTGCTGTAGTTACACCCACATATATCCAATTCTTTATTAATCCTACCTACATTTTTCTAAGTTTCTTAATAACATAACAGTTGAGTCTCTTAAATGAGAACACTTTTTTCCTCTTCTCCGCACTTTCTTCAATACATGCCCTCACAAAAATCGCCTAAGAAACTGTTTAATGTTAATTAAAAGGAGCGTGACCAGCAGGTCGAGGGAGGTGATCCTGCCCCTCTACTCTGCTCTCGTGGGACCTCACTTGGAGTATTGTGTGCAGTTCTGGTGTCTTCAACATAAAAAGGATATGGAACTGTTGGAACAAGTGCAGAGGAGGGCCACGAGGATGATCAGGGGACTGGAGCACCTCCCGTATGAAGATAGGCTGACAAAATTGGGGCTGTTCAGCCTGGAGAAGAGAAGGCTGCGTGGAGACCTCAGCAGCCTTCCAATACCTGAAGGGGGCCTATAGGGATGCTGGGGAGGGACTCTTCATTAGGGACTGTAGTGATAGTACAAGGGGTAACGGGGTCAAACTTACACAGGGGAAGTTTAGACTGGATATGAGGAAGAAATTCTTTCCTGTAAGGGTGGTGAGGCCCTGGAATGGGTTGACCAGGGAAGTTGTGAATGCTCCATCCCTGGCGGTGTTCAAGGTAGGGTTGGACATAGCCTTGGATGGCATGGTTTAGTGTGAGGTGTCCCTGCCCATAGCAGGGGGGTTGGAACGAGATGATCTTAAGGTCCTTTCCAACCCTAACTATTCTATGATTCTATGATTCTAAAGCAAGCTGACCAATTCTGTCATTTCTAGGAAGCCAGGCAATGCGACTGAGCTATGGTCCCTACCAGTCCTGTATCTGGTTTAAGCTCTGGGCACATACTTGCAAGCATGTATTTAGGAAAACTGATCAGTCTTCCAGAGTTATTTTTATTAAAGCATCCATTTATAACCTACAGTTTTAAAGACTTCTTTTGATGTTAAATTTAGTAAAATTCTACTGCTAATTTTAGTTCCATTCAAAAGGTGTTCTTCCTCCAGCAAGTTTTGTCTAATCTGGAAAGGAGCTTGTATTTTACACAAAAGGTATTGCTGACAGACTAACTGCTAATTTACCATTCACCTGTAACCAAAATGACCTAGAAGTCAAACACACTGCAACATACAGTAACATTTTCTATTCAGTTTCTATCTTCCCCCTCGGGATTTCATTCTTCTTCCATCAATCGATGAACCCTCTCCTCAGCTACCTGCATTTCAACAAGGCTCAAATGAGTACCACACTTAGTGAACTGTAACAGAAATCTACCACACAGTATTAAATGTAGATGAAGCCTCTATACTTCACACTGACTAAAGTCAAATGGGGACAGAAGTTCATCATTCATCCTATGAATACGTTTATTTCCATGTAATGCACATTACAGAACAGAACTCTGAAGTCCTCATGTCTCCTTTCCTGAAAGCATATCACCAGCTGCAGTGGAGCACTGGGCATTTTACCAGCATAAAGGCACAGGGTGGGGACAGAGGAGAAATTGAGCCAAACCTTTACCTTGGTTCTTTGGAAAACAGCCTTAGGGTCGAGAGTCTTGGTCTTTCCGGGATTGTTCTTATTCGTTTTAATCCAGCAAATGTCCTCACATCTCCTGTAGCCCCATTTGCGTAGACACTAAATATTACAGACAGATAAAACAGTTCACACTACACCACATAACCTGAACTGAACACTCACATAGGTACCGTATTTTTCTTGAAGCATAGCTGAAGAGAAATTTGTCACAGATAAATGAAACAGTTTACGGGCAGGACTGTACTACGGTTTGTCAAGCTGCTCCCCCCATAAAATAAGATAATAAAAAAAAGGCTTATGTGCACAGACTTGTCTATGTGTTGCTTCCCTCCTCCCCCCCACCCCATTTTCTTAAATATCTAACCACTGCACAGGTCACCTTACAGAACTCTGCACGCGTTTTTACCCAGTGACACCTACACATAATCAAAATCAGTCTGAGCAACACAGTGATCAGCTGCCTTGGTCCTGCCTCCACTAACTCCTGCATTCTGATGATTTTTCACATCAGTGTAAAATTCTGTAAATGGGAAGATAAATAGCCAAAAAGTTCTGCTACTATTTTGTGGTGTTTATATTGGGAAAAAAAAAAAACACCAAACCAAATCACCCCCCCCCCCCCCCAAAGCCTAACAAAACCAAAAACCAAACCTACCACCAACAACTTACATGACTTTTTAATCTTTAACTCCTGTAAGTGTAGTCTTTGAAAGGGAGGAAATTGGGCATTAAGGATTCAAACTCATTTACTTATTTGGCTACTGCTGTGTTAAAGAACTCTCCAGCTACTACAGATATGTCTAAGACCAAAAAAATCAATCTATCTGAAACAGCTACTTTAACCAACCTCACAATGAAAAGCAGATAAAGCAATCAGATTAGTAATTGCCTGTTGTCCTTATGCAAATGCTATATTGTTTTAATAAAAAGCACTGCTCAGACTAAGCAAAGAACATTTCAGCACAGCAAGAGCCAACTGGAAATTCTTACTCCACCATCTGAGCACAAGCAGTGCTACACTGGCATATAGAAAGATTGCCCTAAAATTCCAAGATCTTACAGAGGAGTAAAACTTTGTGACACTCACTAAGAATAAACTCACTCTGAAAACAAACAGTGCTAAGCTCACAATCTTATCTCACTTTATCAAACAGTAGCTTCTTTCTACTAGCATGAGTATTTCTGGCAGAAAACTATTAAGGGCTCTGTTAAGAAAAAAATAGTATTGTAAATGCACTCAACATGGCAACATGCATACATCAGAACAAGACAACAGCACAGCTTTCTAGACTGTATAGAATTATACTTCCTCACATGGTCACAGTAACTTATCTGGAACACATCTAAAAAGTTAATGCTAGATATACTTAAATATATCTAATCCATTTAAAATTCTGTATCCTCTACCACAGTAACAATACATCTCTTAGCAGCTACAGCTGAGATTTCTATACAGAAAAAGTCAAGGATAAAAATAAACTCCTAAGCCTCTCCCTCATTAATTGAATTAAAACATCATCTTACCACTCGACCAAGATCCAGACCCTCGCCTGAACCGCACCACAGAAACACAAATGACCTTGGGGCTGCGATTTCTTCAATTTCCAATTTCATTATCTAATAATAACAGCAATAGAAGTGTTTATGAATGAGATACAAATTTCCTTTTATATCAGGAAGAATATTAAATATGTGCTGAAGCATTACAGCAGAAACCATCAGGAAGCACTTTCATTAAAAATTTTAGTCTGTATGCCACTCATAGTCATCCTCTAAAAATTGTTTTCCAGAAAGTATATTGTAAAAGTTAGTTCATCAGTACCCAAGTGCATGTTTCCAACATAGCTGATGACCAGCTGAATAAATCCTTTTTAACAGAAATTATATCTGCATAGAAAATTCCAGACTTAAAAGACTAATACAACCCACCACATGATTCCCCCCCCCCCCCCAACCTCTGCTTCATTCTATCATTTCATTGGTAGCAAAAAGATTTAGTAACACAGTAATAGTGCTCTGCTTCTTTTCAACCTTGGGGTTACTTATACGAAGCTGGTGAAGATACATTATTAAAAAACCTCACCTCAATTCCTATTATTATATAGGGTGACATATAATCACAGAATCATAGAATAGTTAGGGTTCAAAAGGACCTTAGGATCATCTAGTTCCAACCCCCCTACCATGGGCAGGGACACCTCACACTAAACCATGCCATCCAAGGCTATGTCCAGCCCAGCCCTGAACACCGCCAGCAATGGAGCATTCACAACCTCCCTGGGCAACCCATTCCTGTGCCTCATCACCTTTACAGTAAAGAATTTCTTCCTCATATCCAATCTAAACTTCCCCTGTGTAAGTTTGAACCCATTACCCCTTGTACTATCACTACAGTCCCTAATGAAGAGTCCCTCCTCAGCATCCCTATAGGCCCCCTTCAGATACTGTAAGGTTGCTACGAGGTCTCCAACGCAGCCTTCTCTTCTCCAGGCTGAGCAGCCCCAACTTTCTCAGCCTATAATACATTCTCTCCATTTTCCCTTTCAGGAAAAAAGCAGCAGGAATTTGTCATGACCAGTGGTCAACAGTGACAAACGAGTAACATTCTGGATGAAATAACTTCAGATTGAAACCATCTGTTACTCATTATGAGAAGATGCATCTGTAACTTGCTGTAACATCAACTCAAGCTTCATTTTGTGCCATTGTGAAGAAAAATAATGCAGTAGAAGCCATTCTAAGAGGGTGTAACTACCAGCTAAGAGGATGACTCCTGCCCTAAACACTTCCAGTTTTCCTTTTAGGACAGAATGGTTTTCCCTGGAGCAATGCTGCCCAGGCACCTGTTTTACCTGATGTAATAGAATGGCTAACACAGAAGCTACTTATTCCTTAACTGTACAAGTAAAGTCACCTAGTTTGAGTGCCTTTGTTTCCAAATTCATTCCTTAAAAGGTAGATTGAATTTTATTTTGTTTCCATGATCCTTCAGTTTGACTGATTCACTTCTGAAGTTACACATGTGTGGGTTTCAGCCTAAGGACAAAACTAAACCTAGTTTAAAGTAACACCACCACTCTCCCCTGAACTGCACAGAACACAAGAAAATCTCAGTAACAACTGCCTCCATCTACTGATTCACTTGTATTATGACAAATGTGCTGCTCATGCAGACATAGTCCTGCATACCTTTCAAGCAGGGTCTCTAAAGAACATGTATTTATTAGTTGCATATTCCCATTCACACCTGAACCTGAGAATTCCTGACACAGTTATACAAATATTTTTTCAATCTGCTGTTCCTCTCCACTCTAGATTGTCTGTACTGCTGTGAGGGTGGGGTTGTTTGTTGGTTGGTTTTCTGCTTTTTGAGTTTCCTACCCCCCCCGCAATGAGTAAAGTGTAGATATATAGGGCAGAGCAAATTTACCGCTATTTTTCACATTACGAGTTAATTATTCAAAGCTCAAGTGAGGGAATTCTCCAGTTCAATCTTGAAGGACAGGGTAACTTGGCAGCAGGCTTTACGTCATCAAATTGTTATGCTTGATGACATCCTGCACTTCATAGCCTCCAGCCTTTACCTTGCTTTTCCAGGGCTCACTTTATTTAAAGGGCGAAGCTATGAAACACAATTATTAATATATCTATATAATGTTTACTTCTTTACAAGCACCTACATGCACTACTACAGAAGGAGAAATCTTTTCTCTGACTCAATTCTCTGTTTACTAGAGCACAAGAAAACAAGAGCAGCAACAGTGATCTCAGAAAAGATCCCATCTTACACATTAAGATTTCTCCTTGTTCCCAAAAAGGGGACAGAAATCAACATAACCTTGGAAAAAAAAACAACCAAAACAAATCCTAATCTTTTGACATGACTAAACAGTAAGGGAATATATAAATACAAGTAAAAAAACACCCACAAGCAGGGTTTATCTATTTTGTTAGGCTTCTCAGGATTACAATTGGCTTGACTGTAAAAATTTCCTACCCAACCAGTACTCTGGAGAAGGGAGGTATGTCACTGAAACATACCCATCTCTTTTGACTAGAAGACCAGCATATTAAAAAGCATACCTTAAAAACCTTTTTTGAGAATTTCAAGCAACAAGGGAATATTTACAATGGATACTCTGAATTTCAATTGCAAAAAACAAACAGAAAACACACACACAGTAGGGGAAATCCCCACTATTATTAGATTTTAGTTTTCAACCAGGCTCAAGGAGAATAAAAAAGTAGATTTAATTCATTAAACTCCTCAAAAAACAAAACCCAGCCCCCGTCTTTTGAGCACGAATAGTGTAGGCACGCATACAATATAAAACTTACTTTTTATAAGAATCTAGACTTTTCTTCAAAAACAGAACAAAGAAATGTATTTTATTAAAAAAAAAAAAACAAAACAACCAAACAAAAAAAACCCTCAATTTTTTTGCTTAAAGACATATATGAAATCTTCACAGCAAGAGAAATACTTACATCATCCCAGGTCCAGCATTTTTCATTAGCAGTAATGCCAGTCTCTCGGTAGTATTCTTCCAGTGGTGGTTCCAGGAGAATCACATCAAATTTGGACTTCAGTTCCCTAATATCGAAAGCTTCCAAATCTGCTTGTAAGTACCTGTTTAAACAAAAGATGATCAATTGCGTGGACAAGCTGTAACACTGGTTTGAAAATTATACTCCACAAAGCACCTCTGTGTAGCCAGTTAAGAGCAGGGTCTCCTGTGTAGTCTATATAGCTCATATGCACCAAGTCCAGTAGAGATGCATAACATTCTCACTTAACCTAGGCTGGATGCTGGTGCATTAGTTTTTAAGAAGCAGGCTTTCTCTAAGTAAACAGTTTTTAGGATTCTAATTTAGCAAGCAGGAAACAGATGCCTGCACAGAGGGTACAATACGCACAGAATCACTGAACTTTGTGTACATCCATGGACTATATAGGAGAAAACATCAATGTTTAAGACTCAAACTCTCACTGCCTGGCTAACAGACTTTTGGTTTGCTTCAAGGTGGCCTATTTTTAGAATTGACACTTACTATATGTTATGTTCATAAGATTCTGAACACTGGAAATGCTGTTACTTTTCACATAGTAGAAATGTATTTTTCTGTCCCTATAACAAAAGCTGAATCCCCATATACGCTGATTTTATTATATACACTCTCAAACGTACTCTTACGACTGGCCTCCACACCTGCCCATCACTCACTGCTCCATCACTATGAAAAAAATTACACTGCCCTCCCCTCAATACCTTTAATCTTAAAAAAGCCAATTAGCACAGCACCACCTCCCCCTTTCAGACAAACTGAATGGAAGAGATTATTATTCTGTAAGCATATTTGGTATTATCAGAAGGAAGCATTTGGTTACTACTTTTCCCCTGTTGTGCTTTAAGACTAAAAACGCCAAAACGTATCTAACTTCAAAATGGCAAGCTGAGTTTTGCAGTTTGTGTCTCAGTTGTTCAGAGGTTTTCGTGTTGACAATCATGAAGTAATGTTGTTTTACTCTGTACAGATTAGGACTACAGTATAACAAAACCATCAGGTTCAACATTCAGACAGGTTCAAATTCCTGGGAGTAGCACACAGTAAACTTAAACTGTGCCTAACCTTCAGCAAAAACTCAAGAGGTAATTCAAACTGAGCATGACAAATCACTTCCAGCTAGCCTAAACTGTCTTTGTCTTAAACTACAAAGTAAAATCTGATTAATGATTAATGACACTAAGATAATGGTTGAACATTATGCAAAAAAAGAGTTGATATAACATTAGTTGTTCTCCTAATAAGAGGCCATTTTTTTAAAGCTTTTCTTGTTACTGTAAACTGTGTGATATCATGAGATCCACAATCACACTGTGTTCTTTTAGTTCCCAAATTAAAGCCTGCTGTCCAATCAACTGACAGCTCTATCTCAAAAAACCAAAGCTTTAGATACTATGAATAATCACACACTGGAAAACCAAACCAGTTTATATACCATATGAAACATCTAGATTGAACTAGCAAAATCAAACTGATTTTATTCTTCTGAAATTTCAATTTATTAACTTGCATATACAAACAGACATAGAAAATGTAAATTCTGAGCAGGTGCTAGAAGACTGAGGTTTGCAAAGCAGACAGCTAACTTCAAACAGGTCTGGAGAAGAAAGGCATTTTCCACAAGAACACTTACATGGGAGGAGTGTTAGATTTAGATATCAGCTCATCCTTCAATCTGATGAGCTCTCTAAGTTTTGGGTATTCTTCAAACCTATCTGCTAAACCTAAGAAGAAGAAAACATGAAGTTAACAACTACTTAAGAGAGTAAATCTGTACCAATTAAGCATTGTCCAGTATTCTGAATAGGTTGCAATGTTAATACTCAGCCTCATTTTAATTTCTGTTAGAACAAACCAAACCCCTCAAAGCAGCTTTTTGTTCAGTACTTCATAAAAGACTCCTGCCTTCACCCAGTTAATTACGGCTGTTACTGAATGTAGTGTCTGTGCTCAAACCTTCTCTAGAGCACAACAGTGAACAGGAGTTCGCAACCCCTACTATCAGAAGGAAACAATCTTTCATTTAAACTCAAAGCGGCAGAATGATGAGAGGAACTTATTTTGCTATCCCCTATATCCATAAGTTCCTGTTGAGATCTGATTAGCATTCATTTACAAAATGCTCTTTTTTAACCTTTGAAGACTATTTCTAAGGCAGCAGCTGGGGTTTGGCTGGCTCCCTTTGTCAAACTTTACATTGAGATTTGGTACTCTGGCATCAGCCATGAAGATCTGAACACATGTATTTACTGGGTTCCTAGACTTCGCTTTATGATTTTACTTTTCAAATCTTTCGTATGTACAGAATGCAAAAGGGAGAATCATGTTTTCTTCAGCAAGCTTTTTTAAAAAAGATAAAACCACAAACCATCAAACTTTTCACAGAATTAACCAGGTTGGAAAAGACCTTTAAGATCATCTAGTCCAATCACCACCGCCCCAGCACTGCTGAGACCACCACTAAACTGTATCACTGAGGGCCTCATCTACAAGGTTTCTTAACACTTCCAGGGATGGCAATTCCACCATTCCCTAGGCAGCCTGTTCCAATACCTGGTTCACTATATTACATTTCCCCTTCAAAAATTAAGTAGAGACAGCATGCTTTGGTTATTGCTAGCAGCAGAGTCAGCACAAACAAAAAAAGGTACCATTCCTACCTCCCAATCAGTTCAACCAGTAGAGTTATTTACAAAGTTTCACATTCATTCAAATTTACCACTTTCAGTGGTACTATTCCATGGGAGGAGTGGGAGGGAAGAACACAAGACACACCACCACCCAAACCCACGAGGCTTCATTCCTCTCCTTATTTTAATTTTATTCTCAGTTTCTGAACTCTCAACCCTGGGACAGAAACACAGAATAGCTTGGGTTGGAAGGGGTCTTCAGAGGTCATCTAGTCCAACCCCCCTGCAATGAACAGGACGTCTTCAACTAGATCAGGTTGCCAAGAACCAGATCCAGCCTGGCGTTCAATGTTTTCAGGGATGGCGCATCCACCACCTCTCTGGGCAACTTGGGCCAGTATTTTACCACCCTTATTCTAAAGGGATTTCTGCCTCACATCCAGCTTGAATCTCTCCTCTTTTAGTTTAAAACCACAACCTCTCATTCTGTTTCAACACGCCCTGCTAAAAAGTCTCTCCCCATAATAAGCAGCTGTGTTACAAGTACAGCTTGGGTTGGGGGCACTTCTGAGCAGACTAGATGCTAACTAGGCTATGAAGCAAAGACTCACTTCTGGTCCCTTTCGCTTAAGAGAGAAAGAAATAAAAGAATCAGCAGATCCTGGAGCAAATATAATCAAGGAGAACAGCAAGCAACAACAGCATTACACTGGTAAAAGCCAAGTTGTTAGTATCGAACCTCATCTATCTCTTATTCCATGTGCATAAAACACCCAAAAAGTTATTTTCATTCTTTTCCTTATATAGTATCTAACTTAAAACTATGTTCTCCTGATTTCCAGTGCAAGTCAAATACTCCTGACCAGCAGAAACTGAAGTCAACTATCCCCAGCTAAGCAACAAATGTAAACCAATTTTCAATCAAGATGAATGCAGTTGTTAAAAAACAAACCACCAAAATGAAAAACAACAAACCAACCAACGAAACAAAACCCACAGGTCTCTCCAACTCTACCAACAGCAACATCGGGAAGATGCAACTGGGTGTTCTGAAACCACTCCTTCCCTACTGCTTTTTGTAGGGTCACATCCAATTACAAGGAAGCACCTAAGCAGATCATCATGTAGAAAATGTGTGCCAATGTGTAACCAATATGCAACTTGACATAACTCGTGTCTAATAAAGGGTCTAGACTAATTGCTGCTGACACATTCATTTCCATATTAACACTCTTATAACAATCTGTCCTGTCCCTTCTCAATTCCTTCTGTGGCAGAGAAGTCACAGCAAATAACATGGGCTGCTCTATCTCCATGTCGTCTTATTTCAAAGAACAGAGTATAAATATTTCAAGTACACAACTGTGAAGCCCTGGGGCTTTTCAGATAAAGACATAACTGAGTCAAAACAGCCCATTTTTCATATTAAACACCTAGGTGTGTTTCACAGAGGCATTCACAAAAAGAGAAGAATAAAAACTGTCTGCTTCAGTAAGCAAACAAAACCTGTTTGGACTGGCACCTATAAACAACGCACTTGCCCTAACAATCTCAAACTTGATAAAATACAGAGAAATGCAGAGGGAAGTGTTTTTGTCATGGTTTAAGCCTCTCAGCCACGCAGTTTTGCTCACTCACTTCCCCCTCTTTCTTCCCTCCGCTCCTGGAGGGATGGGAAGGAGAATCGAAAGAATGCAACTCCCACAGGTTGAGATAAGAACAGTTCAGTAGCTAAGGTATAACACAAATCACTACTGCTACCCCCAATAATAATAATGACAAGGTAAATACAAGGAAAGGATACAATTGCTCACCACCCAGACTGACCAAGCAGTGCACCCCCACCACCCTTCCAGGTCTCTGCTCTCCCTTTTTACATTCTGGGCATGACATGCCGTGGTATGGAATAACCTCTTTGGTTAGTCTGGGTCAGGTGTCCTGTCTCTGCTTCCTCCCGGCTTCCCCTCCTCCCTGGCAGAGCATGAGACTCACAAAGTCCTTGGCCAGCCTGAACATTACCAAGCAGTAACTGAAAACACTGGTGTTATCAGTGCTGTTTCCAGGCCCAAAATCAAAAACACAGTGCTGCACCAGCTACCAAGAAGGAGAAAAATGACTGCTGCTGCTGAACCCAGGACAGTTTTAAAAAATAAATAACTACCAGGCACCCACTCTGGGACACAAGACCAAACCGTACCTTAGTTTTAGGAAGATTAAATTCAGGCCTAATAAAATAAGACCTCAATAACAAGTTCAGTAATGGCAGGATAAACATAAACTTAAAAATAACATCCTCTAAATTCAGTAATGTGTTGCGCCTTCTGACGAGTTGTCAGCAGCTACATAATTTAGCTGGTAAATATTATCCGTGTGTTGCTTACTGACTTAAATATAAGTATTTTCCATACTTTACATGCTACATGCATTCTTGGAGGCAACAGAGCCCAGGAAGCTGCTGAGCTCTAAGTCAGTTATCCAAACTTCCAAAGGTTCCAAGATCTGCTCAATAGACTCATCTACTTCCTGGAATTACAAACAGCTTAGTTTTGAAAAAATCTTCCTGGTTAAATACCTTCAAGTAAAAGCAAGAGTAAGAGCAGCCCCGGTAATAATCACCTCTGAAATGACTGAAAATAAAAGTATTCATACAAATACATATATTGATATGTATGCTTACAGAGAGACAAAACTATGAATTATATATCTATATGCATTTCCAAGTAACTGTAAAGAATTAAAAAGAGGAAGACAAACAAGTGCTATTGAACAGAACCAGTTTATACTCAAACAGATACATGACATACCAACATCTCTGATGAAGTTCTGGGGTCTATGTCCTGTATCCACAAAGTGCTGGCAGTAATCGTTGTGTGGGTTTAAGCTCTGAGTACCCTGGAGAACAAAAGGGAGTTCAGTGAGCGCAACAGGGAGATAAGTGGACATATGCACACAAATAATACATGTGTTAGCCTGATAAATGAGGAGGTAATAGTTTGGGCTTTTTTTTTCCCAGCATGCCTTCATAGGCTATGTTAGTCAAAACCACCATTGTTTTTTCAGTTCAAATCAGGCCCACCATTACTATGGCTCATGGTAAGTTGACCCAGATCTTCATTCAGGTTAATATCAGCACTAGTTAGAGTCGTATCTCTCACAGGAACTTCCATGCTTGTGAATTTAAGTTCATTACTTCAGCCTTCAAAGACAATTTCAAACACCATCAGCTGCAGAAATACTTAAACACAATCATGTCAGCTGTCACCACACTTCTAATTGCAAAAGCAGCTCACCTTAAGAAAGGTACTGGAATCTTTGTAAATCTCTTCTTCATAGGGCAGGTTCTCTTCATCTTGCTGCAGCTCTACTTCATCCTCGGAAATAAAACAGATGACAATTACGCAAGATCATGCTATTTCTCATTATGATTCTGCTGCTTAAGGAAGGATGTGGGCTGTCTACAAAGGTAAGTCTCCTACAACAGCAGATCATTAATGATTCCAACTCCAGTTTTGGAGGAGAAAAAGAAATTACCTATTCCCAGAGGTCTGCTTCTCTCTTAATAAAGATGAGAGTGTGATTGGGAAAGGTATCTGAAAGAAGAATAAAATAGGAAACCCTTCATTTCCAGACCCAGACAGTGTAGGCAGTGCTTTACAAGGGGTGGAACTTTTAATCTTTGTCTCTCCAAAATAGCACTCCTTGGACTAGAGCAAATTATTTATTTTGTTGAAGTTCTTCAGTAGTACAACCTTTGAACATTTAGATTCATTCAATCATCTCTTCTGTTCCAACCTTATCAGCTGAAACCACCTCCTCTATATAAATCTGTTCAAGTCACACTTTGCAGAAAGAGCACATGGTACAAGCCAGTATTTCATTGGGACTGCTAAAAGCAACTTCAAAAAATACCATTTTATACTCTTCAAATTTAGAAACCAGGAATTGTAATGCAATTTTTTTTCCCCAATTAGTCACCGACTGCTCATTTATTCGATTTCTGGAGTTCAGAGATCTGTCACACTGACATACTCTGATCAGCCAACATTGAACTTAGAACAGAAACAAAAGAAAAGTCACTTCCTCATGTCACTTTCTTGTCTTCCTATTGATCCTGAAACAACCTAGTATATATATTACATAGAAATAAAACTGAAGAACCACTAAGTAATATCATCTATCATATTTTAGTAGAATGCTTACACTCCTTCATATATTGCTGATTACAACCCAAATGCTTAATCAGTTAATACGGTGCTCCATGTGAGGAGAAAAGCAACCTCAGGGATGAAGTTCTTTTTTTGAAAAAAGGACATTTTAACACACTGAAATAAAAGGAATGATAGAGAACCAGATTTTTCATGGAAAAGAACTCAACTTCTCCCCACTGACACACATCTTAAGTTGAAGTCTTCTTGCTTGACAAACCCGACAGCCTTCTGCTTGACAATGGAATACGCTTGGCTGACATGAGGCAAGCAGTCAACACAGTCTACCTTGATTTTTCCAGGAATTTTGACACAATTTCCCAGAGTCTCCTCCTAGAGAAACTGATACATTACAGTCTGTGTAAGTGATCTGTGCAGTGGGTGAGGAACTGGCTGACAGGCTGCACCCAGAGAATAGGAGTAAAGAGCTCCTTTTCCAGCTGATGACCTGTCACTAGTGGGGTCCCCCTGGGATCAATACTGATCCCAACACTGTTTAATATCTTCATAAATTATCTGGATGATGGGATCAAGCATACCCTGACCAAGTCTGATGATGATACCAAATTGAGAGTGGAAATGGGACACTTCAGAAAGGTGAGCCACCCTTCAGGAAGACCTGGATAGGCTGGAAGAGTGGGCTAACGAGAACTTGATGAACTTCAAAACTTTGCAGAGAAAAATCAGGCTTTGGAATACTCTCCCCAGGGAAGTGGTGGATTCCCCAACATTAGACATTTTCAAGATCTGGCTGGACAGGATGCTGGGCCATCTTTTCTAGATCATGCTTTTGCCATGAAAGGTTGGATCAGATGATCCTCAAGATCCCTTCCAACCTGGGATTCTATGATTCTATGAAAAGATGCTGAGAAGAGCCTATTATCACTGCTGCATCTACCCTGTGCTACATAAGCTTTACGCATGAGGAATGAAAAAATAAGTGTTCTCCCTAGTCTGATCCCTCCAGCTATGGAAATCTTAAAATAAGCTCTGTTTTCTTTCCAACTTGAAGCCTTGAACAAACTTCTGAAATGCCTGCTGTGATTACTAGGTCACAGGTGAAGAACTTCCAGAGGTACAGGGTTTGGGTTTTGGTGGGGTTTTTTGTTTGGTTTGTTTGGTTTGTTTTGTTTTCTCTTGTTTAACCAGACTAAAAACAAACCAAAACAAAACCAAACCCCAAAACAACTGAAAGCTTGAGTTTTACTAAATACTGCGTATGCCATCATAAGCTTTCACATGTTCCCCTTTTCCATTTTCCTCTAAATTAAGCACTTGTTAGATGCCTACTTCTGAGCCATTCAAGTGCTCTTCACGCCTCAGTAAGCAATTACAAAAAAAAAAAGTGCCTTGTGACAACAAACAAAATTCCCACACCACCAAATTCAGCAGCTTTCAAAGGGAAAAAGGACACAGTCAACCAGAGACAGAATAAAATTAACCATAATACAAGATACTAGGTTCTTGTACATTAACCGTCCTTGTTTTCAAGATCATGTATATTTTTGCTGAGTTAAGGAAACAAAACCTATCCACCATATTCAAGCATATAGTTTTTTCAAGTGACTAAAGACACATTCACAGCAATTATCACAATTCAACCAAGGAAGATTTTTCAGCCTCCAGAATAATGACATGGAAGTACTCAAAACTTGCAGGTCACTAGCAGTAACAAAGTAGCACAGGACTGTATCAAATTAAGCTGGCAGGCAGCGAATTTGAATCACAAGTGTTTTTTTACTTCATATAAAGTTAAACTCCGGAGCTCTTTGCCACAAAATGTTGGCGATACCAAACAGTTACAAAGGTTCAAACAATTGAGTAAATTCACTTGGGGGAGGGGAGAAGTAGAGCAACAATCACAACTTTCAGAAGGCTATGAAAAGCCTGGGAGTGGCAGCAGATAGTCTAGTCCCATTATCTGTCACTTCCAAATACAGGCCAGGAAGCTCAACTAACCCTAGTACATAGAATCATAGAATAGTTAGGGTTAAAGGACCTTAAGATCATCAAGTTCCAAGCCCTTGCCATGGGCAGGGACACCTCACACTAAACCATGTTCCCTATGGCTCTGTCCAGCCTGGCCTTGAACACTGCCGGGGATGGAGCATTCACAACTCCCCTGGGCAACCCATTCCAGAGCCTCACCACCCTTACAGTAAAGAACTTCTTCCTTATAACCAACTTAAACTTCCCTTGTTTAAGTTTTAACCCGTTACCCCTTGTCCTACTGCTACAGTCCCTGACGAAGAGTTCCTTGTCAGCACCCTTGTAGGTCCCCTTCAGATACTGGAAGGCTTCTGTAAGGTCACCATGCAGCTTCTCTTCTGCAACACTGCAAATCAGGGTTTTAGACATATGAGCCACTTCACATTGGAAATACTTGCTTCTAATTTTCCTAATAAAGCCAAAAACTTAAAATATTTGCCTGCAACATGAATAGTTAAGTTTATTACTACTTTTGTCTAAGGAGTATTAAACACAGTCCAATGGGGCTTGATACCATAAGGGTCTAGATTTTTTGTATCAGTTCATATTACAAGAGTGAATTTAAACAGGCTCAAAGTAGTAGGGAAAAACTTCCATAAATACAGATGGGATTTTACTAAGTTTTTATCTCCTCGCCATTCGGAAGTTAGCAACATCTGCAGAACACACCTGATGACTCCAAAATAGATGTTCTATCTGGAGGTTTCAAGTTTCTTAAATCTATTCATCTCCTTAACTGAAGTTGGTCCCAGCTAGTATTATTAAAGTATTTTTCAATTTCAACAATATAGCAAGAGACTGGCCACTTGCAAGTGGTTACAGCCCACCTCAGGGTAAGTCTTCTCTGTGCTAGTGGAGAAAATGTTAGTTATAATATTCATATACTCTGTCAACTGAAGTGACTTATCCACATATATTTTACAGAAAACAAACAAAAAGGTTGCTAAGCACCTACTTGGTGAAGGAGTAAAATAAACTAATATGAACTGATGTGATTATAAAGACTCCACAAATAGTGCACAAAGAAAACCCGTCTTTGAGTTGGCGACTTAACTGGTTTGCTAAATAAGATATACAGAATAACACTTAGCATGTTTAGACTTGAAAAAATCAGTCATCAAAAAATACATTTCCTGTCATACATTACCTTTTTGTTTTAGTGAGACAGAAGATAGACATTTTTACCAAAACATTTATAAGCCTAAGCACAGATGTAATGCTACCACGGCCTCACATTTCAAAAATTACTATTTTTAAGCATCCAAGAGAACAGCAGACACTGAAATAATATATGAAATAATAATTTCATAAATGGATTGACCTTGATTCTATTTAATCAAAAAAGCAAGGTTGTTAGGACAAGTTAAAAAGGGAGGGGGAGGATATATACTGAAACAAGACCACAAAGCAAACCAGAAACACAGCTTTACAATAATCATGCCTTTGCTTAACCTCGTTTCTCTGCCACTTAGCCAAGACAACACATGAGATACGACAAAAAGCTATTTGTAGCTCTTGGATGAGCATTTGGAGAAATGGAGGGGATGAGAGTTTTACAACCACCTATTCTTCAATGGAAATGTCTTATTTTGGTTTTTTAAACTGAACTTTTTCTGGATATTTTGGACACTTAAAGTATACCTTAAGCTAAGCATCTTATTTCCATTTCCTTAGAATACCTCATTTCTTCCGTTCACCTAGAATTGCATTCCTTTGCACCTAACAGGCAGGTAGGAAGACATCCTCAGTCTCCCTGTATTTTATCCAGTGGCCCGTGCCTCTTCTGACACAAAGAATTCTAGTTAAGATTCTTTTGCGTGTGTATACCCACATTTTACCACTTCTTTCCACACAAGACAGCCATTCCCACTATTACCTAAGCTCATCTAGAAGGAGCACTAAATTAAGCCTCCAAACATTGGCTTCTGGCACACGTACAGTTCAATGCACCTAAGCCACATCTGAAGAGAAACACTTAGTGTCTATGCCTCCTTAGAGCTCCGCAGTGGGAAACATCAAGAGAGGACATGTATTCTGAAGTGTCTATAGACATCGCTTTTATTTTTATTCATACACACACATATATGTATTTTGTAAATCTCTCAGAGACCCACGAACACCAGAGAAAACTACTTTTTTTTTCTTACCTTATATTCTTCAATCTCTTCCTCATCAGCTTCTCCCTCATCCGGACATTTG
Organism: Amazona ochrocephala; assembly: GCA_039720435.1. Classification (NCBI taxonomy): domain Eukaryota; kingdom Metazoa; phylum Chordata; class Aves; order Psittaciformes; family Psittacidae; genus Amazona; species Amazona ochrocephala. Next base: position 75,701,668 of record CM077879.1, read on the forward strand.
CGTTTCGCATTTGGTGCAGAAGTATCATAAGCAGCCCTGAAAACATCCAAAAAAGATCCTCGTATAAAATCATTTCTCTCTCCGGAGAGAACTTTGGAGAGATCTGTGACAATCTGCCTTGACTACATATTTCTGTTACAAGTTTGAAATTTTTCTGAAACTTTGTGCATGAAAAGTTGCTCCTTTCTCGGTATATTTGAGACCAGCACAGCTTTGTAAAGACAGGACTCCTGAAAACAGGTCTCTCAATTCCTCACTTTTGTGCTCTAAAAGGTACAGCTAACTTTTACCAAAGCAACGCATCTACAAAGTTAAGCCTGACCACACAAGAGAATTACTATTACATGTGAGAATTAATAAGTAGTAGGTACTCTTAGACATGCCTACTGCTCTGTAAGAACTTTTAAATTGCCCTGTAGCTGCTCTTAGCAAAAGCACAAAGGCTCTCAGCAAGCATACACTAAATTCACACCTCAGTTTTGCTCCACAGAAGCTTTTTAACATAAGAAGCAAAAGTTAACCTTAATTTCCAAACTACTATTAAACATTACTGTTTAAAACGTACTCACCTTATTCAAAGGTCATATTTGAGTAATCAAAGCATTTTCTTTCACTGGATTGTATTTTATTCAGTACCATAACAGTAAGACTTTTTTATTTTTGAAGCACAACCTCTACCTACTTCAAAGGCTTGTATTACTGTTAAACCTCCCTCATTTCAAACAAAAACTGCACTGGTACCGACCTGCACGTCTCTCTTGTTTCAGCGATCTCCCGCTGGTCATCTTTACTGTTCAGCACGGCACCGATACTGTCCGCATTTTCAGCTCCTAACTGAACAACGGGCAAGGCAAATTCAAGCCGCAGCTAGCACTGATAAAAAAAACCCCAGGCAGTACCGATCGAAGCCGAAAAGTCCGCTCTTTAAGCCTGACTCACCCCCCCACCACCCATGCTCGCCGGCAGGCTGGCTGGAGGAGCCAGCAGTGACCACCTCTCCAGCCTCAGCCGCGGGTCCAAACCGAGCAGCGCCCTGAGGCTCGCTGCTTACCTATACCCCCGCCGGACACCAGCGGCAGGGCCGCTTCCGGACGTCCCGAAGAGCAGCCTCCCCAAAGGCCCACCCGCCGCTGTTAGCAGCACAGCCGCTGCAGCTGAGGCTGCAAGCGCCAGCATCCCCCTCACGCGGGGAAAGGGCGGCCCCCACGCGCTCGAGCGCCCGGCCCGGCGGAGGACGGCGCCGTCGGTACCTGCTGCGCCAGGAGCTGCCGGCGGAGCTTCTGCCGCTCCCGGATCTCCTGCAGGCGGCTGTTCATCACCGCGCCGCGAACCCCCGCCACCCCGCGTCACCCAGCTCCCGCCCGGGCGTCACTTCCGCCTCGACGTCAATGCCGCGGCCGCCAATGGCCGAGAGGCTGCTGTGGCGGGTGCCGGGGTTGCGGGCCCGAGCAGGGAGGCGGCGTGGTGGGATCGCCGCGAGAGGGAGCGTTCTCCTCCACAGCGGCGGCTCGCCGTGCTTGGGCGCCGCCTGTGTGAGATGTGGTGGTCGAGCTCACACCAGGATAGCTCTGACCTACAGATAAACCGACTGTAAAGCATGATGTATAGCTTCCAGACTGGCGGAAATCCCATTTCCAGACTCGTAAGTAGTGGCTGAGCAGACTGCTGGCCTGTTTTAACATAATTTAAGTGCTTTTCAAGTATAAATGTTGAAGTTATTTTCACTCGACCGTTGCAGTTCAAGTTTTATCACTAACTCCAGGCAAACAGCTCTAAAAAATCTTCAGGGAGCTCTTTTCAGCAGTTTAGTCTCCAGGGTATTTCACAGCTGTGACAGTTAATCATAGAATCATAGAATAGTTAGAGTTGGAAAGGACCTTAAGGTCATCTAGTTCCAACCCCCCTGCCATGGGCAGGGACACCTCACACTAGACCATGCCACCCAAGGCTCTGTCCAACCTGGCCTTGAGCACTGCCAGCGATGGAGCATTCACAACTTCCCTGGGCAACTCATTCCAGTGCCTCACCACCCTTACAGTAAAGAACTTCTTCCTTATTGCAGTTTGTTGCATGTTGGGGGCCATATGTTAGTTTTACATGCAGGTGGCTTTTCTTTGTCATCCTCTTCTGAGGGCAGAATGCTGCTTCTCCTACACGTCTCTTGCCGCAGTTTCAATATCCAATGTAGTTATTTGGAGGTTAACCTTTATGTTTTGTCTCCATCTTTCTGGTTGTTTCATGTTCCCACTTGAGGGAGTTTAGCAAAATCTTCAAAGTTTTTTTCATCTGAGTTTTGGTTTCTGTCCCACTTCCTCCTTTCTGCCCTCTTATGTCTTTGAATGTATATAATTTATATTGCGTACTGAGTTTTCTTCTGGCAGCTATTCATACAAGAATAGAAGTAAAGGCCTGCAGTCTAGGTTCAAAAGTTGTGCAAGAAACTTCAGTTCCTAGCATCTCACAAAAGGAAAATTAACAAAAGAATAAAGAAACATGATAAATTATCTCAACAGTTACAATTAATGCTAGGGTTTGTGCTCCTGAGATAGACTGATAATTGTAATTTCCTGTAACTGTCAGGCCCAAAGATGTGGACAAGAGCTGAAAAATGACATTCGGTGCTCTTTTAATGGAGTGTGGTGTGCTTCTGGTGGTATCTTTAGTGCTAGGGACCATCCTGCTTTCATGATACGAGCTGTTACTCTCTTTTTTTTTAATATATGGTATGTATGTCAATGACATAATGCAGATCAAACTTAAAACTGAGGAAGACCCATGAAGAAAAAGAAATTAGAGTAGTGCAGACCAAGGCAGAAAGAAACCATTTCCAGCTACTCACATTTCTCAGAGACAGAGCATCCTAGAAAAATGATAAAGCTTTTAAATATCAAAAACCAAAAATACCAAGACATGATTTTTTTATCTCCTTGGGGAATGGATCAGTAGTTATACTGGCCTATCTATGGAAATGTGGAACAAGAAATGCTACCTCATACTACTGCATGCTTCTTTCATATTGTTGGCTGTAATGAATACAGCAGAAATCCCTGCACAGTAACAAAATCACTTCCTCCTGGATGCAATATGATCAAGTTTATGTGAGCCTGCACTCTGTTTTTAGAACCGGTTGCTTAGATGAGCTAATCTTTACAAACACTGATGGCTGTGAAGGATGTTACACTATAAACACACACTGTTTCACAATAAAAGGTTTGTATTTTTGCAGAATGCACCTTGCCTTTCTTCCTCTCTGTATGCTGTGGGTTTGGCTCTCTGAGCCTTGTATGCAGTCTGTAGTCAAGTTTTTTTCTGCTGAGATAAGTATCTGTCCAAATTCTGGCAGTCTAGAATCAAGAGGTACACATGCACATATACTGTTCCGTAATCCAGACTATTTTGGTTTGGGTTTGATCACTGATACTTGATCACTGTTTTGATTACACCACAATTTTCTGTGGCTTTTAATCTTACCATGGAATCATCAGAAAATAGAATCCTTTAATCCAGCCTCACATTCTAAGGTCATCTCTGAAGTGGTGTCAAACGTACAAGTACTTAGTACTGGAAATGCATCAGCCTCCCTGGGCAATCCATACCGGAGCTTCATGGCACTTGCATTGAGATTTTTTTTTCCTAGTCTCCAGTATAAATATTTGTTGCTGGAACTTACAGCCTCTGCTCCATATGGACAGCAAGAGAAATGCATTTTATACTGTTTGCCGCGAGCCTGCAGAGGTTTATTTGCTTCTCCTCTGCAACAGCCCCTACTGCTTGGGAAGGCTGCTGTTGCCCTTCTTTTCACCTTGCTGTTTTGTACTTCCGATCCTTCTGCCTCAATCTCATCTTACCAGTCAATTCTTTCTCTGAATTCCCAAGCTAGGCATTCAGCTGCAAATGAAGCCTTCACCAGTGCTGTGTGAAATATAAATGTGATGCAGTATGTGCTGCAAGGCTACCCAACCTCTTCAGGGATCTCAGTGCAGCTTTCCTTTTTTTTGCAACTAATGACTTCATTGAACAGCCTTCAACTCTGATCCGTTTCCAGATACTTTCCTTCAGATTTATGAAGCCAATTGTTTTCTCATCCTGTTTCTATTTAACTGATTATTCCCGAGTACATTACTTTTCACTCCTCTTTATTAACGTGCATTCAGTCTTTTTAATTATTTCTGTTGTTGGGATAATTTTGAATTCCAGTCCTGTCCTCCAGCGTACTTGTATCTACTTCCAAATTCAAGTAGTTGTCTCTGAATGTAATAAGCAGATATTCTACGCCACTTTGTTTAACTATTTATAGCAGTATAAAATATTTATAAAACAAAAAAATAAGGGTAAAATTTCACGCCCATTTTTTAGCTTGCCCTTCATTAAGTACAAGAATAGGTGTTCCTCTGAAACTCCAAAAGTATTACTAATGATAAGAGAATGCAGCTTTCATTATTTCTCTCATTTAAGAAAAAAAAAAAAAGGCATTTCAAATTTTACTTGTATTATCCAGCAAAATCAAGTTGCTACTTTTTTTTTTTTTGAAGGATCAAATAGGACTAAATTTGGGTGATATTGACCAAATACCTATTTCAGTGGCAAGCCAAGAGTATGCAACACTTAGCAGAAAGGACATGGCAAATGAAGGTAATGGAGTAATGGGTTAAAACTTAAACAGGGGAAGTTTAGATTGGATATAAGGAAGAAATTCTTTACTGTGAGAGTGCTGAGGCACTGGAATGGGTTGCCCAGGGAAGTTGTGAATGCTCCATTGCTGGCGGTGTTCAAGGCTGGGTTGGAAAGAGCCTTGGGTGGCATGGTTTAGTGTGAGGTGTCCCTGCCCATGGCAGGGGGGTTGGAACTTGATGATCTTAAGGTCCTTTCCAACCCTAACTATTCTATGATTCTATGAATATATCTCCACAGTAGTTTAGAACCCCTTTTTTTATTTTGATAGAAAATTGTGAATGAAAAATAGAAGTGGCAAAATCCTATTTGTTTTTCGTTCTTTGTAAGACATTGTTTTCAACTGCATATACAATAAAATTCCCAAATTGTATACAGTGGTGAAATCTTTTAAATCTGTGAACAGATTAAAAATAATAGATTTAAAACAGATTTCTGGAAATATGTGAAATTATTTACATTGTCAGTTAGTCCATCACTTTGAGATGGACAAACCTAAACAACAGTGACAGAGGAATTACATTTTATTCTTCTGTGCTTCTTTGAGAAAATGTGTATTGAAACATGCTAATACGCAATTTAAAAAAAAGCAGTATTTTTTATATTAATAGGACTTTTAAAATCTTAAAAGTCATATCTATTGAGTTATATTTTAAGAGTGTACTGCACAAGCATATGGAGAAATTATGGATGTATAAACCAGGGTTTTTTTGTTTAAAACAGGTTCCCTCCAAAATATTTTATTAAATAAATAAAACGTATGGGCCAGATTACAGTTGTATACATATACAGGAGGGGAAAGATGAAAAAAGGAACATGTCTTGCTTTGCATTTCAATCTGTAGACCAAATGCCCTCATGGTAAGATTTGTGTTCATCTGAGGTACTTGCTGCTTTTCAAGAAGAAAACCATTTAGAAATTCAAAGTCTATAATATGTTAAATATGGCTTCATGGACAAAATTATTCCTGCTCCAACAAGTATCTTCTTTTTCCTCTTTGTATGCTTATTTTACATGTTGTAATAGGATATAGTTACATTTTAATAATTGTGTAATATGTGCTTGCATTTTGCATAACTGTAAAAATACAGCTGTACTTCACTTTATCCTTTCTCATTCCAAGTAACAGTCTCCTGTAAATGAAAATACATCAAACACTTGAAAGGCCATTGCATGTATGTAGCTCAATACTAAAGTAATCCCTATATCACTCTGAAATTCTAGAGAAAAAAAGTCTTTCTTACACATTGCATGTACATTGCTGCTGGATTTGGTTCAGGACACTGAGAAATGCCTGCAGGAAATATTATAAATGCCTTGTTAGTTGCTGCTAGTGGGTAGGTGATGCTTGGGTTAGATGGAAGATGAAAGCACAAAGCAACCCTGCTTGATTTATCTTTCTGTGGCTTGTGATTTTCACTGCACTTACACTTCACAATAATGAAATGCAAAATTCTGAAACGGGTACTAATAAGAAATGCTTTCAGAAGATTATCTCTGAACAAAGAGAAGACACTGCTACCATTCCAGTCATAAATAACTGGAAGAGGATTACTTACTTGTGAGAGAAGAACATAGTTGAACAACTGCATTTATAAAGCTTTGTTTACCCCAGGAAACCTTTTACACCATGAGTGTCATAGGAAATTGTAGAAGGTCATGTATCTCTGCTTTGTGAACCAGTTGGCCTCATTGACAGTGGATGTTTTGCATAAGTAAGACTTCATCCTGCTCAGTGGCAGGCTTACCTAAGGTTGACCAATTTGTAAAGGCCGCTTTCTACATGAAGAAGAGTCCAAAATGTGTGTTTCATGATGAAGATGACGTAATTTTTTTCCCCAGCTTTTCTCTCAGATCTAAACCAAAATATTAAATATTCCCATACATGTTTAATATTTTCACATAGGTGTAGATTGCCTACTGATTTTTTTTTGTGGGTTTTTTTGTTTTTTTTTTTTGGAGTGGGTTGTTTTTCCAGCATGAGTGCAGAATGAATCACATACAGAGCTTCCCTTAAAGGACAGACTCAATGAATCAAGTACCAAAATCCACACATACCCAAGGTAGTCAGGTTTGGAAATTAAGTTCTTAGCATTTCTTAGCAAAACTTGGTTAAGACTATATGCTAACAAATACCATTTTTCATTCCATTTAGTCAAAATATCCTCTCTGGAATATTTAAATATGCTTATTTATAGAACGGCTATACAGACTCCCCTTTCACCTAGTTAACAGACTGCAACATACGTGATGCCACATTTGCTTCCTATTCTAAGTATCAGGAAATAAAGCAACACCTCTGCTGTATTTACACATGCTTGGACACTCCTACTCTCACACTTGAGTCTCGCTCCCCACTCAGCCACATGGCATCACACACTTGAGATCTGCTCAGTGATCCTTCTGGGAGAAAAACATGAAGTGCTTGGAGGTTACTCATAGAAACAATATAAAACACAGCCTCAAACACAATCACATTGCAACTGCTCTAACAAGACTATGTTGTACTAGTTATATATTCCCGGGTGTTGCTGAAATAGTAGCAGCAGCATGAACACGTCATGTCTCCAGTCCTCCAAAGTTTTACACACGGTACTCATGTAACCAACTTTATACATGGAGACATCACGGTACATACATGTGTACGCACTAAAACTGAGGATAAATATTTGCAGAATTAAAGCCTTTACCAAATGCAGTGCTATTTTTTCTTTTTTTTTTTTTTTAATTTTTTTCAAACCAGTATTTCCACATTTCACTGTTATTCAAAAATCCTTTTTTTTTTTCTTTTTTTCTTTTTTTTCTGTTCAAAACTGTGATAATTTTAAAATCATAAATACTCTGGATATGTCAAAACTGTCTCAGTTGAAACAGCACTTTTCTCCATTCGCTACATTAAACAAGTGGTCATCAGTTTTGCAGGATTCAGTTTACCTTTCAGTTTTAAGTGCAATTATTTCATCATGTCTGCATAATCCATTGTTAGGCACATATGTACTGATGTATTGAATTGTTCCAGGAAATCAAGTCTCTTATTGCCTTGTTCCAGGAAATCGAGTTTCTTATTGCCTTATAATATAAACTTAGCTTGTTGTACAAGAAAGTGCATAACACTTTAAAAAAGGTTTTCTATGATCTCATTACTGTACCCACTGTGTTATGCGGTAATGGAAAATTCATCAATTACAGGCTGTTCAGTGACATCCTGTGTAATGAGGGTCACCCTATGGAGCTTATATATAATTGCAGACAAAAGGCCTATTCTCTTCCGTATAAGCACAAACTCAAATTAATTTTGAGCCATACTTGGCAGAATTTTGAATCTCTGCTGTCCATGTTTGTTAAGAAGAGATTAATGAATAAAAATATTTTATCAGAGACTGACTTATATCCTAAATATATTGACCCATTACAGCACCCATTCTTTGGCCCATTTTGCACATGGAAATATCCTTTTTGTGAAGTCTTGCATCCTCTCCTTCTAGTCCTGATTTCAGCCTGTGTCTGGTGCTCTTAGATCTTACTTGGTCCCACTAGGTCAATGTGCTTAAGTTTTTCCACCGATTCCAGTGGTTGATCTACTGGCCACAGCATACTTGATTTTGTGAAGAAGTAATAGTAAGAAATCATTAGATGGATAGTCTGAAAATAATTTCATTACAGTATATTGTGCCTGGCTGTTTGGTTACATTGTTTCTGCCTTGTACTTATTTCTTGGGGGAATTTCTCGTCTATCATATTGCCTGAAGTCAACCCTTGCTCTGATTTGTCACATCTGCATTGCTGTTTGGCTCTGACCTGGTCAGGAGGGAATGCAGGAGAGCAGAGAAAGGACTATCAGTGGCAGTAAGATGGGACTGACTCAGGCCTTTACTTGTCCATAGTATTTTAACTGCATTCCACCAACAGCTGGCAGTGCTCAGCTTTCCTAAAACCTATGCTGAAAGCATACTGCATGAGCTACTCAAAAATAAAGGTAAGCAGCTTTACTGAACATAAGAAGAGGCTAATCAGTGAATTTTGCTGCTGATTTAAATCAGAATTAGACTGATTCTCCAGCTGATTTTTAAATGCTTGGTATTCAATGTTTTTGAAATGCAGGACTACTATTTTTGCATGTATAACTCGCACATTAGATACCCTCACCTACTCACAAGAACTATTTATTGAAAATTAGTCCTCTGATAACCTGTACCCTCACACAACTCATGCAAAAGCAGAGTCAGCAACAGGAGAGAACTATCAAGTGCTTTTAGAAAACTATTAGGATAAAGGAAGCTTTTGTGTAAGTTTCCTTTTAAGCTTTGCATACATGAATACCCCATGCTGCTGCTGTATCACAGAGTCATAGAATAGTTCAGGTTAGAAAGGAATTTAAGATTGTATAGTTCCAAACCCCCTGCCATGAGCAGAGACACCACACACTATACCATGGCACCCAAGACTCCGTCCCACCTGGCCTTGAACACTGCCAGGGATGGAGCATTCACAACATCCTTGGGCAACCCATTCCAGTGCCTCACCACCCTTACACTAAAGAACTTCCTTATATCTAGTCTAAACTTCCCTGTTTAAATTTAAACCCATTCCCCCTTGTCCTGTTGCTACAATCCCTAAAGAAGAGTCCCTCCCCAGCATCCTTGTAGGTCCCCTTCAGATACTGGAAGGCTGCTCTGAAGTCTCCACGCAGCCTTCTCTTCTGCAGGCTGAACAGCCCCAAGTTTCTCAGCCTATCTTCATACGGGAGGTGCTTCAGTTCTCTGATCATCCTCATGGCCCTCCTCTGCACTTGTTCCAACAGTTCCATGTCCTTTTTATGTTGGGGACACCAGAACTGTACGCAGTACTCCCAGTGAGGTCTCACGAGAGCAGAGTAGAGGGGCAGGATCACCTCCCTTGACCTGCTGGTCACGCTCCTTTTGATGCAGCCCAGGATACGGTTGGCCTTCTGGGCTGCAAGCGCACACTGCCGGCTCATGTTCATTTTTTCATCAACCGACACCCCCAAGTCCTTCTCCTCAGGGCTGCTCTGAATCTCTTCTCTGCCCAACCTGTAGCTGTGCTTGGGATTGCTCCGACCCAGGTGTAGGACCTTGCACTTAGCTTTGTTGAACTTCATGAGGTTGGCATCAGCCCACCTCCCAGGAGTGTCAAGGTCCCTCTGGATGGCATTCCTTCCCTCCACATAACTTAGTGTTGTCAGAAATCTTGCTGAGGGTACACTCAATCTCACTGCCCATGTTGCCGACAAAGATGCTGAACAGGATCGGTCCCAACACTGATCACTGAGAGACACCAGTCATTACTGGTCTCCAATTGGACTTCGAGCCATTGACCACAACTCTCTGTGTGAGGCCATCCAGCCAGTTCTTTAGCCACTGAGTGGTCCATCCATCAAATTGATGTCACTCATTTAGAGACAAGGATGTCATGCGGGACAGTGTTGAATGCGTTACACAAGTCCAGGTAGATGACATCAACTGCTCTCCCCTGTCCATCAGTTCCATAGCCCCATCATAGAAGGCTACCAGATTGGTCAGGCAGGATTTCCCCTTAGTGAAGCCATGCTGGCTGTCACCAACCACCTCGTTGTTTTTCATGTGCCTTAACATACCTTCCAGGAGAATCTGCTCCAAGGTTTTGCCAGGTACAGAGGTGAGACTGACTGGTCTGTAGCTTATCCCTGGGTCTTTCATATTCCCCTTCTTGAAAGAAGAATTCCTCTTTCCAGTCATTGGGAACTTCACCTGACTGCCATGATTTTTCAATATGATGGTCAGTGGCTTAGCAACTTCATTTGCCAGCTCCTTCAGGACCCGTGGATGGATTTCATCAGGTTCCATGGACCTGTGCACGTTTAGGTTCTTAAGATGATCTTGAACTCAATTCTCTCCTATAATGGGCCTAAGGTCTTCATTCTCACAGTCTGCCTTCCAAGACCTGGGTGGTATGGTCAGAGCACTTCCCGGTAAAGACTGAGTCAAAGAAGTCATGAGAACTTCAGCCTCCTCCAAATCCAGGGTAGCCAGTTCTCCCAATAGCTTCCATTTCTCTGGTAACCTGATGAATATATGCGTAGAAATACAGTGTGTGTTTGGGGGCGAGGTGTGTGTTGGAGTGGTCAGATCAGTTCATACATATGAAGTATTTAAGATTCTTTGGTATTGAGTCTGTCAAATATCAGGAGAAAAACAAGCAGCTAACCCTGTGGAACTGTACACGAATTAGGACCTATTCTAGCAGATGATTTTCTACAACTGCTCTTGCAGAAGCTGTCAAGGTACACAGCACAGATTGCTAACTTTGGTCATGAGCGTTGTTCCATGGACTTCCATGGGACTGCTGTTCATAGGTACGACCCCTATTAGTAAGAGGTACAAACTAAATACTAAGATTAAGTATTGAAAACATTTTGCAAAAGGGAGAATTGCTGTGTACGTCAGCTGGAGTCAGTTCACCCACTGTAATATCATCTTAATGTATTATTTTCTCTAGTAGTCTAGAAAAAAAGCAAAACAAGCTTTTGTTTTCATATAAAAAAGCAGGCCTTGTTAAATGCAGATTATGTACTTTAAATCCTGCAGTGTTGCTGCAGGATCGTAACTAGCACAGTTTTCAAAGATTTATTGTTTTCTCAACATTTTGTGACAATTCTCTTCTGAAAAATTGGATACTGTAATTTCAGAGTCAGAGCTGTACATAGTGCCCAGATCCATTGAGACCAAGGGTCACACAGATGATGAGTTTCCTGCAAGTGTAATAAAAGTAGTCAAGCAGATCAGATTGTTTTTTTATGTGGCACTTGTAAATGCCACAGCCAAAGGACAAACTGCAGTATGAGCTCACATATTCATGTACAGTTCAAACACAAGAGAAACCATATGGGAGAGACGCTCATGAATGCTTTAGCCAAGACAGAAGCTGCAACCAAAGCGCAAAGCCTGCATCCTGGAAAAACAAACTGCATCAGTTCCAGTATTTCTTAGAAAAGGGCCCCTCCTACTTACAGTGAAACTATTATCAATGTTTTTAGTGGAAGCTGGACCAAGTCCCTCATTTGTAAATTCTAACATAAGCATTATTTCACATAGCATTAACAGACCTAACATCATAGTGAGAGCTAGTTCACAGTTATTAAAACAAATTAAAGCTCATTCTCCTTATATGATTACATGAAAAATAACAATCATAATAAAAAATAAAGTGTTCAAGAGTGAATCTGTATATGTGGATCATTCAACTAAACCTAAACCCTCGTCCTGGGAGGGAATCATTGTGACAATCACTTTTTTGTTCTTGATGCTTCTTTAATAAATCTGGTTACTTGCAAACCTTTTTCCCTCTGTAACCCCACTTTTTTCGTCAAATCCTCCTGCTTAGTACCACTTTGCAACCTCAAGCGCAAACACCTCTATCCTACATAGGCAAAGAAAGTTCACTGTATAGAAGATTCCTGTTGGCCCGCACACCTGGGGGAGACACATGAAATCTGAATGTAAGTACCTTAAGTACCAGGCTCAAGCTTTGCCTGAAGCATTTTGTAAGATTCATCGTACTCATCTCCCTCCCGTGCTGATCAGCAGAACCCTCTCCCTTCCAGGCTGGGGAGGGGAAGGAGAGCTTAGGTCTGGGAAAATGAAATATTGCTGTGACTGTGATGCCAAGAAGTGTTTACTAAGCAGTGAAAGAAGCCTTAACTGGCCTGGCTGAGCATCCTTTTAACTGGTCCCTTCAAAGGATAAAACCAACCAGCTTGTCCTGACAGCAACAAATTTTCAGACAATTCAAAAATGGCCATAATGAGTCTCTTTCAGGTTAATATCTTGTATATATTCAAATATTTTGAAGATAAATTAAACTCTTGCTGACAGTTTCTAGACTAATGCATATACATACCCCTAGAAGAAACCTCAGAAGGAACAATCTGTGCTCTTACATACACAAAAAGTGCAACATACACATGTGACAGCAGTTACCACCTTGCTGTAGAAACCTCAGAAGAATATTCTTTAACCTTGTGATTAAACTAACAACTGCAATGCTGCAATAAAATATTAATCACAGATGAGCAGAGCTAAAATGAATACAGGTAATACCAAACACTGTAGGACCTGCTTTTCCTTAGTCCCAGAGCTCTGTTGTTCCTATAAACAAAAGCTTAAATTTGAAGTTGCATTTTGCACCTTTTGAACAGCTTGGAGGCTGTTAAAGGAAGGCCCCCATTTACTGGAGATACATGGGATCCTGCAGAAAAGCAGAAAGCACACTCACTTTTTCTCTTAGACTCTACAAGGTTATGGGAATACTGTTGTGCTCACCCAGAAACCAGATTAACGCTTCTCAGCCAAAAATATGAGAGACTAAAAAAAAAAGAGATCCTACGGAGAGGTGAATTTACAGGCTCACACTACAAAGAAGTTGCCAAATAAAGGCTACGCACGCTATCAGACAGGGCGGGACTTTGCAAATATGAGAACCAGAGATTAAAAAGAGTGGTAAAGTATAAAATAACAACTAACCCAAACTAACAACTGAATAATATGAGACAAAGAAGCAAAACCAGATGACAGCCACGCCGGTAGAAAGAGAAAATCGGAGATGCTCAGGTCCCTTAGCCACAACCCCTCAGTGCTAGGAATAAGCAGATTACTATTCAGAGCACATGGGGCTGGCTATAAAGCTAAACTTGAAGACGCTTCTCTTCACAGCATTTGTTTCCAGCCCCTTTGTTTCCTGCAGACACGGCTGGTGCTCTCTCTCCATCCCCCTGCCTCTCCAGCCGCTGCGCGCCTCAGTTTTGTCCCCCTTTCTCCGGGGCTGCGCGTCCCTGCCTCTGGCCAAGGCTTTGCCTGCCCGGGCTCCTTCTGCTCTTTTGTGCGGCTGTCGGCGGGGTTGGGGGAGCCACAGCCGGGGGGGAGGATCGAGGGCAGAGAAAAAGGCGGCTGGTAGGGGAGCCCCAAGTGCGCGAGAGAAGCGGGGTGGGGGAGGAGCCTGGGCAGCGATGAACCCGATGGGCTGCCGGGGAGGACGCAGGGAAGTTTGCAGGGGCAGCAGCGCCCAGGACTGGCAGGAAGCGGGAGAGCGCCCGAGGCCGGGCTCCGGGGAGCGCGGATGGCGCGGTCCACTCGCGGTCCCCTCCAAAGCCCTGCTGGGGCTGCCGGGGCGGATGCTGCCCTGACGAGTTGCTGCTGATAGCCCCAGACGCCGCCGCCGCGGATGCTGGGGCTGCAGGCGCTGCTGGGGCTGCTGGCCTCTCCGCGCCTCTCCGCGCCTCTCCGCGCCTCTCCGCGCCTCTCCGCGCCTCTCCGCGCCTCTCCGCGCCCCGCTCGCCCTGCCCCCGCAGGCAGCTCTGCCGGGGGGAGGGCCACAGGGGTACGCGGCGTGGGTGATTAGCGGGACGCCGAGGCCCCGCCTTCCCCCTCTCGCATCCCGGGCGTGATGAGAGGGGGAGATGGACCCGAGCCGGCGGGGTTGGCACCATGATGTTCGTCGGCTTTGTGGTGGCGCTGGTGACAGGGACGATCCCCGGAGCCCGCGAGCTGGGGCAGGTCTCCGCCACCCTCCCGGCCATCCGCCCCCAGCAGCCACCCGCCTCAGCCCCGCCGCCGCCGCCCCCCGGTGCGCCGCCAGCCAGGCGCTTTGCCGCTTCCCGGCGCCCTTGGCCACCGGCGGCGTCCACTCTCCCGCGGCGGCGGACAGCGGGCCGGGCTCCGCGGGGCCGCCGCTGCTCCTGCGCCCCTCCCGGCGGCGGCGGGCTGCCCGGGTGTGTCCCGGGCGGCGGCCAGGGCCCGGCGGAGCGGGTCCGCGCTGACTGCGAGCAAGGTGAGCGGGGCGGGGGCGCCGGGCAGCGGGGAGGGGGCGAGGAAGCGCCGCCGTCGGGCGTGTGGTAGTGGCGGAGCGGAGCTGCGGGTGGACGAGCGGCTTCGCTGGACAAAGATTATTAGTAGGGCGGCGGTGTTCTCACAATCCCCTGCCCGGTTCCCCGTCGTTGGAGGGAACAGGTAACAGGGAACAGACTCCTTTTGCCACAGTGACAGCAAACGCTTTTCTGAGAGGAGCATTTAAACTTTTACATCAGTAGATGCAGCGGAAGGATGAAGGTCCGACCTGGTTTTAGTCCGACGCTATTTTAATACTAGGTAAATCTCGTTAAGAAGCTGCGCTTAAAATATTCAGTAGGCTCAGTTAGCAAATGCTGTCATTCGCCTTTTTGTAATCGGACACACTTCTACAGGAAGCACTTGGGTCTCCAGAAGCCCAGTGGCAGAAGGAAAAGCAAGAGGATGCCGCGCTCTAAACGCGAACTGCTCCCATTGCATCTCTTTCTTTCTCCCCCTATCCCCCTTTCCCCATCTTGGGATAATGGGGATTGCAAGTTAGCACTGGTGCCTAAGGACATCTGTGACCCTGTCTAGAGACCTGCCTCCCCCCACCCCCAGCTAAGCTCCCAGTGGCTTGAGTGGAAATTTTCAGTGCATAAGGTCTGAACAGCAATTTCAGCATTCATCCCTTTAGCCAGCACTGTTGGCATTAAATATATACTATACTTCTGTAAAGGCTGGTTTGGAATGACTTCACATTTGAATCTGGGACCCCACTTAGAGTACTGCATCCAGCTCTGGAGTCCTTGGTACAGGAAAGATGGAGAGGGCCACAAAAATAATCAGAGGGATGAAGCAACTCTCCTATGAAAAACGCCTGAGAATTGGGGTTGTTCAGCCTGGAGAAGAGAAGATTCCATGGAGACCTTATTGAGGCTTTCAGTTCATATGGGGAAAGAGTTTTTGTTAGGGCCTGTTGCGACAGGACGAGGGGTGATGGTTTTAAACTAAAAGAGGGGAGATTCCGGCTGGATGTGAGGAAAACATTCTTTGCAAAGAGGGTGGTAAAATACTGGCCCAGGATGCCCAGAGAGATGGTGGATGCGCCATCCCTGGAGACATTGAAGGCCAGGCTGGATGTTGTTCTGGGCAACCTGATCTAGTTGAAGATGTCCCTGCTCATTGCAGGGGAGTGAGACTAGATGACCTCTCAATGTCTCTTCCAACCCAAACTATTCTATGATTCTATTCTGTGATTTTCTCCTGCATCTCTCTGATATTATCTCCTACCTAAGTAGGAATTATGTCTTATGTCTAGCTTTACTAAAAATAATGAAGCAGAATTTTTGCAACAAAAATAAGAAATTCTCTTCTTTGTTGCCCTTCCTTTTACATATCTTGTAATATCAGAAGGTCAGCAAGGAAGTTGATCATTGATATCAATAATTTTGTTCTTGTGGCAGTTTTTTGGGTTCCTTTTTAATTCATTTACTTTCAGATCTCTGAAGAGGGTTGTTTTCCAAGAATAGCCCTAGAAGGTGTGTTAAAAAAAATCCGATAATTTGACCAATGTGATAATAAAACATATTGGTATAAAATATCACATGAAGAGCATAGAGAAGCATTAAGGTGCCTCCGTATCAATCATTTATGCATTAAAAGAAAAACACAGCTTCCAAGTCAAATGTTGTATTTCTTCAAGAAGATACAAGGATGTTATGTATTACAGATGTTTTCCTGAAAAGAACACCAGGCAGCTGATGCCATGCAGGAGAAAATGGATAGCTGGACACAGATGAAAAATAGATCTAGAAGCCTTCACACCCTTTTACTCATCTGAATTTGGGAAAGGGATCCCACAGTTGCTTCTTTGATTAAGCTCATCATATATATAGCTTTTGTTTTCAGAATTCTTCAGTCTGGTTCCTACAGTCTGGTTCCTAAAATACTTCGTGAGGACTTGGTCTAACATGTTACAGTGAAGAAGAACACAGCACTGTATTGCTAAGAACCCAGGGCTGCATTTACTAAATTCCAGAATCCCCTGTGCGTTCAGCACAAATGTGATTTAAGTAAGAAAATACCAAAAATTACTACATGGTTTGGGTTTAGCCATGTTTCTTTAGTCTTTTCAGAATGGTGCTTTTTTTCCACCAGAAAAAGGAAATCCAGGTTAGCCCCTGTAAGAGGTCAGGTGTAGGTACTGAGCAGTAGACAATACTTCCTTATTGAAAGGTTGTCTGGTCCTGCTGGGCTCAGTGGTAAATTCTCAGTGACATCAACAGAGTAAACATCTGTCCTAAAGCCTGCATGGAAGTGATATGAAAGTATTAGTGTGTGAGATGGCTTGAGGTGGAACATTGAAATAAATGAAGCCATCTGCCCAGAAATAATAAACATTATTGTAGTATTCGTCATGAAGTATGTTCCTTTGTTACAAGAAGCAAAGAAATGCAAGTAAGGTAATGCTATGATGCAGTTTGTAGCTGGAGAAGGACAGACTCTTCAGAGATAAACTCACTGCATCTACTGCTTTAGTCTGCTTTAGTACACGTCCTAAGGAACCCATGCTCAGTTATTCAGCACCTGCAATGACTAAATACAATACCATGTTCAAAGCCTCAACTGTAAATCTCCTGGCTTTTCTAGCTTACATATTAAGACTTATCTGCAAAGTTAACTGGCTAAACTTAGTGCATGTGTATTTATTAAACTGCTTTATATTTAAACATTACTGGCAAATAATGATGATGATAATAATAATACAAGCACCTTTATAATTATACTGTGTGCTACCAGTCCAAAGTCTGTTTTATAGTTTAAATCATTGATTTTGGTGTTTCATTTCCTTCCTTCTCAAATGAGAGACATCTGGGTAATATTATTAATTCACACCTTGAAAGCAAGTAAACCAAGTACCAACATACATATAAAAATTATCATGATTAGCCAAGGAAATCATAGAGGAAAATAAATGAGTCTGAGAGTACTCTGTACACAGAGCCAACAGAAGTCCAGCAAAGTTCAGTATTTCACTTACTGCTAATAACAACTTACCTGTAATGTGCTCATGCTTCAAAAAAGAGGCCTACCTCAGTACCTAGAAGCAACCACTGCCCATAATGTTTATGTGGCATGTAACTACAATATTCTGCATGCTATGCTGTTTATGCTATGTTGTTACATATCCGACTTAAACTTCTTTGAGTCAAGTGTGTTAACTATTTTTCTGTATTTTACAAAGGGGAAACAATACAAGAAAGGGTATGTGTCTGCCAGAGGTGACCCTAAGAAGCAGTGGCAGAACTGGAAATAAAAGCCACATCCCCAGAATGGCCAGACTGTAGTCTTTCCATTTAAGTTGCTTTTATCACAGGGTGATTCCATTCATACTAATCAAATGATGCTTTACTAAACTGTGAGTGAAGAATCAAGCCTCAGGCTTACAGTCTAAACTGCTAGATTTTTCTCCCCATTATACTGTAGTCCAGGCAGTCGATGGAAGGTCTTTTTGGGACTTCTGTTTTGATGAAAAATGATGAAAAATGAGCATGAATGTCTATATTTTCCTTCAAAGAAGCAGTTGTCCTGAAACCATTCTTATTACAGCTGCACAGCATAAGCCCCCTCATTTTCTACAGCTCTGTACCACATAAGACAATGGCAGATCTTTAGAGCCTGTTACATTCCTAACTCTTCCGTTTATTTTTTCAGAGACTTAAACCACTAATCGTTGGCATGATGAATCTATGCAGAGGAACCAATTCAGCACATTACACACTCAATATATACAATATGTATGAAACTTCTAATGTAAGGATCCTTGAGTATGCAATACTGTGCTCTGCTGAAGTTCTCAGGATAGTTCTTTAAAAGTAGTTCTGATGGATGCATCCTTTTTTCAAGGTTAGAATACCAGGAGAAAATAATTATGATTTTAGACTAAGAGTAGTGCTCAGCAAAATGATGGACAACGGCATTGACTGATCACAGTGAGCATCAACCATAGTTTTGCTGATTTGCATAGTTTTTCATCAACAAGACAAATTTCTTTGATTTTAGCCAGGCCTGATCCTGGAAGGGAAAAAAAAATTGCCATTGATTTAAACTGGTGCTAGATTTGTCTTGTACTACAGGTAGCTTTTTACAAGTACCTCATGCAAACTGATTAATTAGTTTCATTCTGAAGCTGGGATAGACTCTTCTACATGTATCATCCAATAGCATTCTGAAATACTGTGAGTTACAATGTGCTTGCATGGGATATATATATACAGCATGCGTCAGTAGGAGACCCTGGCACCTTATGTCAATTTGGACTTACCTAAATGACTCCAGGGCAACAGAGATGAGCAGTCAGTGCAGGGCCTTTCTGTGGCACTGTCCGACATTGAAACACCTTGGAAATGGAAGCAGAAATGAAAATCGTTGTTGTTTTTACAGATTTCCAAAATTTAACGTACTTATTTTGCTTTGCCTTAAATCTGCAGTTTCAGAGCACCCTGCACAAGGGTGAAAGGCACATACAGTTCCTACGACTGATCCCTCTTTTCCAAATCTACACTTAGCCAAATCACAAACCTTTGGAAACAGGTGTTTATGAAGAAACTACTGGCGCACATTTAGCTAACACCATAAACCCCACTGCTGCATCACATTCATGTACAGCAGGAGTGGAAGGGATTTCCATTCTATTTGCAATTCAGCCATGGTTTTACTATTGTTTTTCTTGAGGAGAGAATGCTGAATTTTGTCCTGGATGGTTAAGGTTAATCATAGCTGTAGATATCAATACTATCCTATGAGGAGAGTAGTGACTCAATGCAACCAGCATGTTAGAATTATTATAGCATATATTTGGTTAACTCTATTAAAACCAGTAGGCATAATAATATGTTTAATATTAGTTACATGTAAAAATGGACTTTTTTTTTTTTTTTTTTAATCTCTAGATTAGTTTAGCAGGTGAAAATCAAGAATTTTTTAAAGTTGTTTAAAAAATTACCTTTGCGATAATCTTATGTTTTCTCTTCTGTATGACAGAAGCTGGTTCTTTATCCTATTTTCTTGTGAGATGATCAAAGGTTGGTTATGAATGCTACTGCCCTTCATAAAACATTGGTGCTCCTATGCACAGCTGGAAATCTACATGAAAAAAGCAAACCAAAATATTTTGTTGAGATATTAGGTGAATTTTTTAAAAATCCCTCATTTATTATTTTCAGCTATGCCTCTTCCCACAGATGTGGACACTGCCTCTTCAGTCATTCTCCCTTCCTTACCACTGATACCAGTAGTATGCTTTCCCACTGCAACTGGGAACAGAGGTCACCTGGGGATCTTTAGGGGGTGGCTAGGGAAAAGCTGTTTTCTTTCTTTAATGGTGTGTGTCCACAGTGAGAACTCTGTGCTTATCAAACTTCTTTCCTGAGGCTTCTACTGGAGATGTGAAGGATTTCAGATTTCTGTCATTTATCTCTTGTCATTTATCTGCTCTGTGTAATGAATAAATTCTTCCCCTGTTGTAATTGGGAATTCTGTAAATACAGAAAGAGGAGTGAGCCAAATTCTGCCATGGAAACCTTAGAAGAGAATTTTGTTCTTCAAGGACTCCCTTATTCAATAATTTGAATAGAAATATTGTGTAATGTGTATTCAGGAAACACTGTATTGATTTCAGTAGGTGTCATAGAGGACTGTAAGGAGTCATGTACAAAAATAAACTTCTTTTTGGAGATGACATCTTTAAAATAGCTTTCTGGTGTATCAGGAATCACTTTGCTATGACTGCTGCTGATGTTTCAAGTGAAAATAACAGTCTATACAAAAGTCTGGTGAAGAGCAGAAATAAACAGAATTCCAGACACTGTCTGTGACAGAAAATCACAAGATAAAAATTCTAAAGGCAGATAAACAATGTACAGCATGTCTACACTAGTGATAATCCTGTATTCAGAATGACAGATCACTCTGTCATATGAGTTGAATAAATTTTGTTTGTAATTTACTGCACAGTAGGTTACTGCTGAGAAAGTAAATAGGAGGCAAAAAGAAACCTGAAACTAAGTTTGAGGTTAATTCCTTGAGTTATTTGGCAGTCATTTGGCTTTGTGATTTTATAAAACATACTGAACTAAATTAAAACCAGGACACAATCTGAGTGAAAGCAAAGAAGAAAACGTGAATCTACCTGTTATCATCAATATCATCATTCTTTACACGTGTGTGAACACCTATACAATGAAGTGCAGACACAAAATTAGTTGTTTTCTCCCATTGCTAAAATCCCTGCAAACTGAGTGATGATGGTGTAGCTTCGGATTTTAAGTCGATCACAGAACAGAGGCAGATGGATTAACTGAGATTTCTGGCAATACTAAAGCATGCAATTTGGCAATGTTTGATAAATTAACAGAAATGTATTCTTGTAGGATTTCTGTTCTGTTATGACTCTGTTCTGCTTCTGTGCAGTTCTACCTATGACCAGCTTTTTCATGCCTTTACCAGCGGCACTTGGCTACCTTCATCAGCAGATCCCTCTGGCATCTGAAGTAAAACTACTGTAATAACAAAATGCAAAATCTACTAATTTTCTCAGAATTCTGTGTTCTGTAGCTCTCAAGAAGCAAACTATTTTTGAATTTTTTTAGAGGATTCCTCATGGTTTTGTCTGAGAATTTGGTCAAGACCTCTCGTGAATTAGTGAAACCACATCCAGTGTTTTTCTGTCTGAGAACAAGAATGAACAAACGCATTCTTTGTCTAAAATAAACCGCTGACATCCATGACATGCATAATGTTAACACTGGTCAGACCAAATGCTATGCAACCCATGTGGTTGTTTTCAGATTCCTTTAAATTGGGTGGAATTATGTGGAAGATAGAAGTATGGCACTATATATATATATATATACTTGTCATTTGGGTAGAGGTAACCACATTTAAGTAATTATATGTAGTCTATATATGCTTCTTTCTTGTTTGTTGTTTTTTTTTTGTTAGATCTTTAAGTTGTAGGATCAGAAGGATCAGAAATGTGATGTGATTTCATTATAAGAAGGAAAATGTTTTCCTCATGTAAAAAATGTTACCTCCTTTTGTATATCCCTGTATAGGAATACTAGATGCGCCAGAGTGCTTCTTAGAAGCAGCTTACTCGATGAGCACAAAGATGGTAGCACATAGAACAAAGGGAAAATGAGGTTCAGAGTCTTTTGTATGGGATACATTAACTGAGCAATAGAGTTATCTTGCAGGATTTTATTTTATTTTATTTTTTACCTAGGGACAGTGAGACTCCAGGGTGGCAAGAATGAGTTTGAAGGTACAGTGGAGGTTTATTTGAATGGAATGTGGGGAACAGTCTGTGGGAGCCACTGGGACAATGATGATGCAACAGTCGTATGTCGACAACTTGCACTTGGGTAAGTTTCAGCCTGAGTAAAAATCAGTCAACTTATTTTAATGATGTTTCAGTATAAAGGGCAATCTATTTTGCAAATCCTGAAGGCTGTTTGTGTTTGGTGATTGTTTTTTCTGTTTAAAGTTGTTGAATGCTGAAGTTGTTCTTCCTAGAATCCTTTACTTCCATCAATTCCATTGTATGTCAAAGAGATTGCTGTGAGAATCAGTATTTCCTTTGAAAGCTGCATGTGGGATCTGGACGGGAGCAGACCAGACTAGAAACTCTCCTTTCCAAGTGAAAAGTGTGAACAGGTCAGAAAAGCTTTGCAAACAAAAGCTACCCTGCTAGACCTCCAGGAGATGTTCACGTGGGCAGAAATATGAGGTCTGAGCTGATCTCACTTATGGAAGTGTCAATTAAGAACAGCTCCGGTGAGGTTGCTGAATCTATAAAAATGTAAATGTGTCCAGAATTAGACTCTATATGGGCTCCTAATCATAGGAAAATTCCTATGATGAGAGCATGGCATTCATTCCATCCTGCCAAAAAACATCTGGGACTTATGCTAGGTTTTTGTTATGCACATCTTCCTCTAGTTAGATAATCTGTGTAGTTTACTTTCAGAGTTGCACATTCACAACAAACGCCCCCCAAAACCAGACAAGTTTTGTAGCTTTACATTTCCATGGCAACGTTTTACAGAGTTAAAGTAATACTGTACATGTAAAGTAAATAAAAAATAAAGTACAAAATAAAGTACAATGCAGGTTGAAAGTCCCTGCGTTGTCCTCATTGACTACTGCTTCCCACTGCTCTTGGAACAGGACCCTATAACATAATTAGTCATTAAACTCTAGATAATGCCCATAGCGATGCTGCAATTGCAGTAGTAAGATAAAACTGAGGTAAGGAAGAAAATGCCCATGCCAAAAGGGAGTTTAAAAAATAAAATGCAATCTCAGCTTCTAAAAAATTAATGCTCTTCAAGTTAGCAACCAAATTACTTGAATATCCCCCCTTAGCACCTCATTCAGTTTTCACATTCTCAATAAACCACAAAGCATCACTGCCTTTATTCCCTTCTAACATTTCTTTCAGTCACATACCAAAGTAATGATTTTGTCTGCTACAAGCAATAAGAGGCTTTTATAGCATACTTGCACTGTTACATTCTTAATGATTATTCTACTGTTTAAGACTGCTAGCCAGAACTAAATCTAAACTGTTTTGTAATGTTCAATATGGACACACCATGCCAATTTATAAAAATATGAGGATTAGATGAGATTAAAGTTCAGCCATCTGGAAGCTGTGATTTTGCTAATGACTTCCGCTGTCTACGTGCAATATGTCTCCTTTCCTCATTTTTATGTAAGTTCTTTCTGCCTTCCATATCCTAAACATTTCAGTTGAACACCACCACTATTAGCAAAAGTAATTCAGTGATGCAGGTGAATGGTTTGGTCTTTCCAATAGAAATGGCTTAAATCTCAATCAAGGCCAAAAAGCCACAAGCACACATCATCTGAAAGTTTCTGTTACCATGAGTGTTTGGCAGGAATTCAGATCTACATCCCACAAGGTAAACTCACTAGGTGTTATTGGTGTCTTTCAGGTGCTTCCATCTGTTCATTTGCTTTTAAAATATTTGGACTTTAGTTTTCATTTAATCTTGTTAATTAAACTTTTTAATTTGGCATTATATGGAAGAAAAGGTGGGTGAATGATTATCACTGTAGGTTCAGTATGGGAAGGAAAAGGAAGCTGTTCATAAATATTCTGGATGGGAATGGCTGAATAGAGAATAATGGACATTACATCCTGATGTAATGGAGTATGAGGTAGTTTCAATGCCCCATGGTCACTACTGTATTATATGACATGTGTATGGGCAGAGCACTTAAACTTTTAAGTGCTCCATGTTTTAATGGAGTAAAGGCGAGGATAAGTGTCAAAGGTAAGAGGTAAAGCATTAGCATTACCTCTCCTGGCAACTGCAGTGGGATGGTGCTATGAATTCACCTAGGGACTGTGGACTCTGTGTTGATTTTTGTAGTTAAGAACTGGGAGGACAGGGATGTGGCTGGCCCTGCAGCAACACTGGCCATTGTATTAAAATATACCACAACAAAATAGCGAGAACTGGGTCACATCTGTTACTTTTCTTTGTGCAGAAGACAATGTTGAACTCTACGAAAGTATAATGAATTTGTACCGCTAAAGAAAGCTTTTTCTTCTCCAGGATTTATAGATGAGAAAATGTTCCACTTCCGCTCCTCCCACTCTAATGTCCTATCCTGATTATTTTTCTTACAGTGAAAAAGGTACAGCAAATCGTGTACCATTTTCTGGACTGGGCCTTACTCCTGTTTACTGGAATGAAGTGCATTGTCGTGGTGATGAAGAAAATATATTGTTATGTGAAAAAGACATCTGGCATGATGGAACATGTCCTCAAAAAATAGCAGCTGCTGTCACATGTAGCTCTTCCCTGGGTAAAAAAATCCTTATGGTTTGGTTACCTCCTTACCTTATTTAAATAGAAGTAGTAGTAATTACTTGTTATTAAATTAGAAAAAAAATTAAGACTTCTTGGAAGAGGAAATTATACATATTGCATCACTGCATCAGTAACTGCTTCAAATCCCTCCATGCTGTGCAAGCCTCAACTAGCTGAACTGCTTTTTACCTTCCCATAGTCTACAAGCAAATTGTTGCTTTGAGATGTAGGCTGTGAGAAAGGGTGAAGCAGTGAGAATCCTCTACTGTAAAAGTAGGAATTTGTTCCCCCCACATCTTTTTTTTTAACTTTAAAAAGTTATTCATTTATTTACCCAGAGGGTGTCTTTGATAGCTACATAAACTGCATGTCAATTTGTTAGCTTTTCTGGAACAATAGGGAGGAGCAGCAATTTCACAAACAGGTGATGCCTTCTCCTTCGGTACAGAAGTGTTGGGATGACATTCCTTCCTGTGAATGTGGCTGACATTGCACAAGGAGCTATAATGTTTTTGCCCTATTCTGCCTACATGTAAAAAAAGTCCAAGGCTTTCTAGCTTCAAACTGCTACCATACACGTCGCTCCCACAGGTCAAATTGATACTGTTAGAAAAAAAGTATTATTAATGTTTCTAAGATATGTCAGATTATTTTAATCAATATGCTAAACAGTAACTAAGCAGGTAATCATGCCATCAGGTTTAAGATACTGCTACCCTTGAGGAAGGCTAGGCTGGCAGTGCTGAGGAGCTAGTAATGCCAGCTTCTTCTACTGTATATAAACCATGGATGGCCACAGTCAGTTCTGTGCTGCCTTTCCTTTCCTATTTATATTCCCTTACTTACTGCCAAAGGCAGATGCATTTTTGTCCTAAAGCACCACTATTCATGAGGAATATTTCGATAAATGACTTCTAAAAATTCATTATGGTCTTAACTGAGAAAACTATAATGCGGAGGGACAGGAGAATCTGTTTTAACTAGCAGACAAGTTGAAGGACCAAAGCAAGAGAAATAGTTTTGCTTAAAGACACTGGAAACTATAAATTTGCAAATTATACTTTTAGATTATAAGGTTTTCCTTCTGTTTATGGATATTTTCATCAGAAAACTTTGTTTTGCTTAGCTAAATTTGTTAAAGGACTGTTGTCTGTTTCAGTAATGCTGAAAGAAAGTTTATCAAGTAATGGAGAGTCCAGGATATTGGAAATGAACTAAACTGAACCCAAGTTTCAGCAGACTAGATGAAGCTTTTGTGTTTTAAGGTTTTACTGCAACTAGAAGCCTTTTTAAGTAATTACAAATGCCCTCCATTTTTTTTAAGCCAAGAAATAGATGAAATACTAGCATTAATTGCTTGGAAGGCCTACAAAAAAAAAAATCACATTTTAAATCGTTCAGATGTTAGACATGATGAAACTTTAACCTTTTTACATAATATAGCAATGATTTTCCATGTGGTTTTAAGCTGTTGCATTATTATAACTTTATGCAGAAGTGATGCTTTCAAGACAACTTCTTGCTTGAACAGAAAAGGGCTAAGGGTTTGAAAAGACCAAAAACCAAGCCTTATCTCAGAAACAGGAAGGGAATAAATCAAAGTGAGACTCCACAGTCAATGAGATTTCACTGCTCTGACTGGAATTACCAAAGAAATGAGAAAACATGAGGATGAATTTCTACTTCTGTGGTAATGAAAGAATTTGGACCTCTTAACTTCAGATTTTACCTTCTGGGACCAAGCCTATGTAGAGCCAATTTTGCTCTTACTGTTAGAAATGCAGCTCTGATTGATTGATTGTAGTATTTGGCCTTACAGCCATAAGTACCTGTGAACATTCTGACTCTTAAGTAACTGAAGGTCAGTATGGTTACTTGTCTGTAACCATGATATTCTTCAGCTACTGAAGAGTGGCACTAGGGGAACTCATTTTTTTTCAGGTTTTCCATCTAACAAGAAAAAAAGTGTGGTTCTTGAGGGATGTCAGGGAAACCATTAAGTGATATTTCTTCTTTACTATCAGGGTAACATTTTGGGGAAGAAATGACCTTTTCCTATATTCTGTGTTTGATCACAGCCCCTGTCTTTACTCCAGTCCGCCTGGCTGGTGGGAACAACACTCATGAAGGAAGAGTAGAAGTCTATCATGCTGGCCAGTGGGGGACTGTCTGTGACGATCAGTGGGATGATGCAGATGCTGAAGTTGTCTGTCGGCAGCTTGGCCTTGGGTTCGTTTTATTACATATTTTCTTCTCCAGCAGCAAAGCAGGAGAGTGAGTCAAATACATAGCTCAGAGTTGTCAAAAGATGCTCCTTTAAAATTGCACTAATACTTTGAAGCAGTAACTAAGTTTATTTACAGAAGGTTCAGGCGCAGCACCATTACTTTAAATTCCCTGGAACTCTGATTTATAGGAGGCAGTTTTCAGTGTCAGTCGGGGCAGTTTGTCTGTAAATCAGACAAAAGATGTGTCTGAGAATAAATGCTAACTTTTTTGTGAAGGTGCACTACAATTTCAGTAAAGTTTCAATCAAAACCTGTTGGTGAAAAAAGCAAGTTCCTTTATTATTAAAATCCTAACATGCATTTTACTCAAGAGTCTAACAGCCTCCTTGCTTTGGAGTAAGAGCACTGCTTTGACAGAAAGGATATGGTTTTTGGCATGCCTGTGAGAATCTCTCAAGATTTGTATAAGTCACAAGTCTCTGAAGTTTATCACTTTGCACACACTGAGTAGAGATCAATTTGAATTTTTGACAATTAAAACTTATCAGTGTTTCTGTCTGACTAAGCATGGTCCGTGATAGAGTCACAGCAGCTGAACAGGATTTTCTTGCTCCTGTCTGGGGAGTAAGGAAAAGAATCACCCTCTGGGGATGATTTTGATACCACATGGAAGATAAGTATTCAGTATTTGAGGAAAGATAGTTTAGAAGTGAGAGGCAAAGAGGAGAACTGCTGTATCAAAGGGGAACGAGATGGTGGCAATTGGGATGAAATGCCATATGGGTTGAAAAGGGAAAGAATTAGGAGCAAGATACTAAGATGTACCCTAAGGAGGACAAGGGAATAGACTGGAGAAGAACAAAGCAGTTAAGTGCAAAGGAGACTGGAACAGAACTCTTCTGTTGCTGCTGGTATTATGATGAATTAAAAGAAGTGGCACTGGAAGTAGCAAGTTTTGTGGCATTAGATGGTGGCCCCTAGAGTGTACTTATTTTGTAACATGCCACTGAGGCCTTGGACTGCTGATGCCATCTAAATTAGCTCTAAAGAATGAGAACAGTGCAGTACTCCAAAAGCTCCTAGATCTCTTGGTGAGCTATGTGGGAATCTACGTGCTCCTCTGACATCAGATTTTCATTTTCCCCTGGTTTATTTTATACTGTATTTCTATATTCCTGTACATTTTCAATTGGGAATAGCAAACAGGAAGTCTAATTACCTAACTGCCTTTTTCTGCTTCTGAATTGGGCCACTATTAATAAGTTTGGTGATTTACTAAGCTATGCTTTATATTTCTGTATACTAGTGACAAAAGTCATGCTCTTAACCTGCCTCCTTACTTATTATACTAAAATATCTGATTACTTATATTTAATGTTCATAAACTGCTGTTCTGAGAAGCTTCTAGTTTGATTCGTTTTTCTGAGTAAGTAAATAGTGTAAAGATGGTGCTAAGTTTTTTTGACATGTGTATAGACATTTACAGAATTTCTCAAGTGATCAACATGTCTTGACAAATATGCTCACTCTGTGAAGTGGAATTTTACCAACAGTGGCAGCAGACCAGTTATGAAGCAATAAAAGTAATCTAAACTTACATACCGTTAATCAGTCTGGAAATGTGCTTCAAATTGTAAAAGTAAAGCATCTCAGTAAGTAGTTTCCCACACTCTTTGAACTTTTCCTTTTTTAATACATTCCATTTTTTTTAAATTCTTCTTGACATTGATGAAAGAAAAAATAATCGGTGCAAGGTATGTTAGTATGTTATTTGGAATGAGGAAGGTAATTCGGAAGAAAAGGTAATATCTAAAAATCTCTCTCAAGAATAAGGTACGAACTGCAGACTGAAGCTACATGTTTAGCTAAAATGTTTTCTGCTGAGTGCTGGAGGACATTTTTGATTTGCTTACCTGCTCCTTTGAAGCAATTGGAGACTGTAACTCTCCTCTCCACTGAGTAAGATGACTTGCTTTCTGATATTTTCCAAGTTCTCTATCATTTGAAGAAGGCATCTGGTTATCAAAGGAACGGTTTGAAAAATAACAGTACCTTTTCAAGATTAAGCATATTAGTTGAAAATATTAAAAGCAAATTGATTAAAAAAATGAAAATACAAAACACAGATTATTTAATCTACCTTTCTTGTGTGCTTTTATTTACTGAGCACTACCATCTATACAGTCTCTACCATGAATTTCCACATCCTTCCTTTTGATAGAACTTTTTCCTGATCCTTATTTAATTTTCGTAAGGTTCTGATTTCTGTTGTTATTTTTACCGTACCCATTTACTCTTTATCAAGAATTTGCATGATTGCTAATTGTAAACTTAGTATTCTTTTCCTTAAAAAAGAACAGGGATTGTTACATATTTACACAAAGCACTAGAAATGAAATCCACATCTATCTAAATCCATACATGGATTAATGAGTCAGTGCCTTAAAAACGTGGAACACCTCCAACTTACATTTAAAACAAAATAATTCACAGCAGCGTGCTACTCTGACACACAGTTGCAAAAGCCAGTTAAGAGTTTGAATGATCACATCTCAAAACAAAATAGTCAATACTGTCATGCTTTCAATATAAGGTGAACATACCATTCCCGTTAGGTGTTATGTGATAAGATATAGCTGGTAGGGGAAAACTCTTTAAAGCAAATTAATAAGTAGTACAGAGCCCTGTACCCAAACTGTACATTAATTAATTTAAAATAACCCTTTAGATAGGTAATTCATTATAGTAAAAAAAAATTAGCTAGACATTTTAATTTACAAGTTGAAAAAGACAACAGATACTGAGAATACTTCTATAAAAACTAGACTGGATACGTGAACAGAGAAACTATTGAATGGAAAGAAAACAAACCATGTGAAAAAACATTTACATATGAAAGGCATGGTATCTTAAGTAGCGCTGGAAATATCCTGATAGGTCATAAAGTCTTAAACATTGTGTAATTTCTGTAATGCTGAAACAATAGAGCATTTTCAATGTACACGGATTTTTGTGTGCAAAATCCTCTATGCTGACATGAAGAGTGTAACATACACAAGGCTGGCCACTGGTCTGCTTTCTGTTCTTGTTGCTACCACTGAGCGGTGGTATGACAGTCAAGTTACTTGAGATCTCTCTGCCATGATTTTTCCATGACTAAATGGGGAACAATCACTTCTATCTGCCTCATCTGGGTATCTGAGATTTGATTTATGTGCTTTAAGGACAACAGAGGAAAGTCACTGTAAAAATATATATTGGATTATTTTACTACATGTAAACATTAAATGAAAGTTAAAATTAGAATCCTAACCCAAGATGTACATCAGTAATCTCTTTATGAAAGTTATGCTTAAAAAGTCATACAGGACAGAAAAGGAAAATCTCATAGATACAAAACAACAGAAATTGATATTCTAAACATGTTCAAATCATGGAAGTGTGGAAACAGTATGTTTAAGTCACTCTGTAGCCCCAGCTGAGACTAAAGTTGACTGTGCAACCACAAACACTGCATCGCACAATGTGGGCTGCATAGATACAGACAGTTCCCTTGCTATTTTGGAAGTTGGATTTGTAACATTTTAGCTCTTCCTGCTGAGTCCCATCTCTTCAGCTTTCTTGTTCTTGAGGCTTGTTACATTTTAACAGGGGTGTTGCCAAGGCATGGAGCCAGGCTTACTTTGGAGAAGGCTCAGGCCCCCTGCTACTGGATGAAGTGCAGTGCACAGGAAATGAACTGTCCATAGAACAGTGTCCAAAAAGCTCCTGGCGAGAACACAACTGTGACCACAAAGAAGATGCTGGTGTTTCCTGCACACCTCTCACAGGTACTTTAGTTACCAATAATCACACAGGAAAACAGTGACAAATGCAGAGTTCACAGCTCTGGAAAGAGGATTTTGAAAGTTTGCTGATGCATAGAATCCCACAGTAATAAAGTGTGCTGGCAGTATCAAAATGAACCAACTATGGAAATTTTGGCTATGGATATTTTACAGTATGAAAAACTTCATTGTTCAGCACAAAGCCTTCGTTCCTCAGTAACACAGTAACTGCCACTTACTATGTGAGACATGCCTTAACTGTGTATCACATCTACTAATGGCAGTTAGTATTTCAGCATAAAAGCAACCGGAAATAACAGAATATATAAAGAAAAAGATAAGGTGTTTACAAAGCAAAATCACATGATCAGAGCCCACTCCTGTGGAGTTGGCATGTAATAAGGGCTTAGGAGATCAGTATCTTGTGCTAGTTCTCTTGCAATTGAGCAACTGCATTATGCAATACTTCACAGCTGACTGGCTTTATGGCGTGTCTCAGCTTGTCATTAAATGACACCTAGTGATCAGCACTAGATGTAGTTTATTCTGATCATATGCAGTAAACATAGTGTTATTAATTTTGGTTTAGAACAATAACTGGACCCAAGAAAAACTGATTCTTGTTTTTGTTTTTCCTTAATTGTTAATGACACAGATGGTGCATTAAGACTATCAAGTGGGAAAGGCAGTCATGAGGGACGCCTGGAGGTCTATTATACTGGGCAGTGGGGCACAATCTGCGATGATGGGTGGACAGAGCTGAATACACAAGTGGTTTGCCGGCAGCTGGGATTTAAGTAAGATTACTTGATATTAGATGTATGACTCTTTGACTTGGTAATGATGACAAACATTTAGATGAGCCCTGCATTATACTAGAGTCTGTTTCTTTAACATTAGCTGAGTGCTTCATAGAAACTACTGAGTTAAAATCCCTTAAAACCTGCTTCCTTCAGCCTCAAAGAGGTATTTATGGCCTCAGTTTCGGTAGAAGAAAAAGCTTCAGCTGAGGTTTATTCACAGATCTCCTTCCAATCTTCTTTTTGGCTGAGATCAATACATATGTTATAGAGAAAACCTGATTTGTTCTATTTTGCCTGTAAAAAATTGATTCTCCAAAATCTTTCCTTGTTGAACAGTAATTACAAATCACAGGCACTTTCACGGCGTAATTCCTTCTGGAACTAGCACAGAAAACCTCGCAGTCTGTCAGTGTAACACTGATACGTATTGAGAAGCATATTTCAGAAAAAATCTCATTAGAGTTTCATACATTCACTCTTCACTACCTTTCCAACTGGCTGCGGCTACAAAGATACACTCTTGCTAGATGATTGTTGTCTTGCCTTCAGGTTGTAATAGCTCACATTCAAAATAAGAATTCTGTCTCATTTTTCTCAGGCTGTGGCATGTAAGTGTATATATAATACTAAGAACATGCTTTAAGTCTGAAAAGTCAGTGAGTCAGCCATATGCTTGGTTGGAGGGAGGCCTTAATCAGAGGTATTACACTCATGAGTTTGTATTAATGTAATGGTAATTTCTTAAAAAAAGCATCACCAAGGAAGCAGCATGGTGCTCTCATTGAATGTAATGCTGACTGAACCTATACTGTCACAGTTAAAACTATCTACTGGTACTACTCAAGAAACCTTTATTTCTTCAGAAATAATTTATTTTCTTTCTAGTGCTTAAGTATGACTTCTCATTCAATCACTGTGAACCAAAATGTTACCTGTATGTTATACAGGTATGGAAAACATGCCCCAGAGAGCTACTCAGAAGGAAGCTCTGGGCCCATCTGGTTGGATGATGTCAGCTGCTCAGGGAAGGAGACAAACCTCCTGCAATGCTCATGGAGAGGGTGGGGAAAACATGACTGCAACCATCACGAGGACGTCAGACTTATTTGCTATCCAGATAATGACAACCATAAGCTCACACTCGGTAAGGCACCTCTTTGTTAAAGTCACAGCATAAGTATTGCTGTGGGCGCAGATTTGAGAAAAGTATAGTATACTTAAAGATGCTCAAAGTTAATATTTGGCAGATGCGTGTAAAGAAGGGAAGGCAAAAAAAAAAGCTCACTTTTCTCCTGAATCAAGCTTTGTTTAAAGGATCATAGACAGCCAGAACATTAAAGATGAACATAAATTTGTAAGCCAACAAAGTCAGATTCCAGAGATACCAGTATTCATTAGATTTTAGACCTATTCAGCACTTCCTAATGGTATACCTCATTTCACTCAGCACTCTCCAAGTTCTAAGTAACTCTCTCATGCTATCAAAAGTTGGAGACATACACTAGCACTGAGGAATATAAATCTGTAGTATATCTGCCTTACATTCAAGTAGTCTGAAAAAAGAGGTTTGGAGAAAGAGGGTAAGTTCAAAGATAGCAAAAGGAAGGGCGAGAAGCATGAAATTATTTCTGTATGAGTATTGCCTATAATTTGTATTGTGCTTGGGTGAGTGGGCTAATTGTATACTGGCATTGTAGAACAAAATAGATGCAAATGAATGCCAAAGATTCCCAAATCCACATGTAATAATTAAACAAGGATTCTGGCAATCAGATATGCACAGTACAAATTACAGGAGAACAAGGGGTTGCTCAGTGATTCTAAGAAGTTTCATTTTTAAAATTTATCACCTACAAAGTTTGTAGCTTGTCAGCAGATAGGCTTTTACAAAATCATTGCTGATAGTCTTCAGTTTACTCAAGTATATTTTAGTCAATTCTGAATTTAGAATGATAACTAGTGGAGTTAGAGCCACAGCTTCTACTGAAATGCAATGAATTTGTATGCCTGGGTGCCTGAAGTTCTCTGGAAATTACTGACTGAAGGTCTATCCTCCAAACTAAGGCATGGATTCACTGCAAGACATTGCCAACTGTTGTAACAACAATCAGCACTTCTACATGTACTTATCTGGTCTTCCCCTCTTCATAGTCTTTTTCTTTATAACCTTTTGACCTCTCACAATCCAATGAATGTTCTGTGTTGCAGTACAGTCCCATTATGTGTAGATGATGTCAAATCATATTTGGTAGACAGAATTTTCTCAGACCAACTTTAACAGGAATTCTAATGACTGTTGTCTTTACAAATGCGAACCATCTGTGCTGCTTTGCTGAAATTCCTAAAAAAGATAATCTTATCTGAAGGAGGTCTGGTTCGGTTAAATGCGTCCATATGTTAACATTCTCACACACATTCATCATTACGAGAAAGTTTCATTAATTTCATGATCATAAGTTTATATGCTTCTAGCTGGGTAATCACCTTGTTCCAGAGTAACACATAATTTCAACAACAAAATGAAGACAGTGCATCTGACATTTCCTATGAGACTTCTTATTGGAAAGTGGACAAAGACTGTTGCATTTACTTCCCAGCATTTGAAAAAGCCCTCTAGGGATGACCTGAGGAGATATGGACATTAAGGGACATCAAGGAAAAGTGAAATAGAATACACTACAGTAACTACAACATTTGTTTACTATGTAAGATCATAACAATGTAGCTAAACAGACAGTTGTTGAAGTGAATTCATGTAGATGTCCTGACAGGATGAACTCCAGTATAAACAACATGCTTTAAATAACTTTTGAAGCAAAGAGACTTTAATTTTGTTTTCAAATCTTTCCTTTTTTAGTTAATTAATTAATTAGGCTAAATTTAACTAGCTCTGATCCAGAATAAGGTTTGGTATACAAAGGTTACTCATACCCTAAATGAATCTGAATTAAATAGCAAATACAAATGTCTCAAAATACTGCTTTATTTAAGAGCATAGTTAAGTAATTTCTTATCTTAACTGATTTAGAAAAGATTAGAAACAGGTTAGAAGAATGAGGAACAGTCTTTCCAATTATTCTGAAAAGAAACTCTCATTAGTGTGCTAAGGATTAGAAAGTATGACATATTAGAAGACTTAGAAAGCGATTCTTACTTAAACATTATAAAGAGGCCTCAGAGGAATTCATAACTGTTTTAAGGCTACTTTCATTGCTCGCCTGCTACGAAGGAGTTTTAAAGTAAGAAAGAATCCAGTTAGTACTTTGCCCAATGATTCAAAATTTAACTACAAGCCAAGCACTGAGTGAATGTCTGACTAATCCACATTAGTGGGATTTTGTATCATGAACATATCTGAATAAGCAAACGATTTCAACTGATTAGAAAATAATCATGTATTAGGCTAGAATAACATGCTGTAGAACACGATGCTATCACATGAAAGATGCTATAGAACAGCATGCGTGACAGTAAGTAATAACTTCAACACAATGCTGCCCTTTTTTACTGAGACAGTGGTTAAGATAAGTGGTAGCAACCAGTTTGAGAATGCCTTTATGAACTGAGATACAGTTAAATTCACCCATAAAGTTCCTGCACGGAAAGCTTGTCCAGCTTGTATAGGCATCGTATTAAATATATGATGGGTGTTTGCTGCCTTTAGCGATAGAATTGCTATGTGCCCATGGAGGTCAGATTCTGAGCCATGTCATCTATTTGTACGAAATGAAGGAACTAGATGAACTGTGAAGTTCAAAATAGAGCATTATTTTGTATTTGTCTTGCAGTTCTTACAAACTGATTTCTTTTGCCAGCCAGAAAAAATATGACTACTGTAACAGCTGGTATTAGGCTTGTCAAACATAAACATCGTTTTATACACTGAACATGATGAAAATGACTTAAAGTATTAGTTCTTGCTTTTGTTGTTCTAAGTTGACAGCAGTAATTTTTCCAGGTCCTCCCATCAGGTTGATGGATGGTGAGAATAAGAAGGAAGGACGTGTAGAGATTTTTATCAATGGACAGTGGGGCACGATTTGTGATGATGGATGGTCTGATAAGGATGCAGCTGTGGTCTGTCGACAGCTTGGCTACAAGTAAGAAAACTCATTATGCTGTTTCTCACATTATCCATTTGCTGTATCTAAAAATGTTAATTTCTGCAACCAAATATCACCAACATACGCCTTTTAAAACTTGCCTGTTTGGCATTGTTTTAGAAAAGTGTATTTATACTAGTTGGATAAGAAGTCATAAGGATATGTCTGCAAAAGGAGTATTCATTAACTAGCATAATTGGGAAAAAGAATTTTAATATCCAAATGCACATCACAGTCTGGCAACTGAAGTGCAACTTAATGATAGTTATTACGTATTCTTTTAGAAGGTAAATATTCTGGATAGCTAAGACAAGTAAAGATGAGATGAAAAATAACCAGAGCGCTAGTGGATACAACAGGAAAGCAGTGAAATGTCTTCTCTTGAGTCTGTCAAGAAATCTGAGCTTAAGAAATACAAATCGTGTTATCTGTTTGCTGTATCTCACAAAGTAAAGTTTGTGCAACCAAATATCCTCAAATTATGACTGAAGACATAATATTTGCCTTTTAAAAATTGCCTGGTATTTGTTTAGTAAAGCATGTTTATAAGTCGTAGTAGACTACGGCTTCAAAATTACAAAATTTGACCTTACATGTTCCACTGAATCATTCATTTAGTCTGCTTCATCCTCAGCCTCTCTGGCTTTTTACATGTCTCCCTCAGATGATTAAATGCAAACACTTTGTGTTTTTAAATCACTGCAAGGACAGTGTTGGGATTCTCAGTGATTCTCAGAATGGGGGATTAAGATTATAGGCTACAACAGAGCATGAGTTCCCTGAATGACCAGGGATACACAAAATTTCAGAAATCTAAAATCAGGCTCTGGAAACTGGGAGGGCTTGTCAGAAACACTGCATCTCTGTGACCCTGTGTCTAGACAGCTGCATTCCAGAAACCTGACTTCGCAGTTACGTGCACTTATGAGCTGGAATTGCTTCTGGGCCTTGGAGTTCATGCACAGACTTTTTTGCTTAAGTTCGAATTATATTCAGTGGTGACTTAACTGCTGCAAAACAAGGCTCAGGCTTCTGGGTTCATGCACCTGAGCTTGAGGGTTGATGAATGTCGTTTCTTTAGAAATAAACACATTATGACCTTTTTTCCTGGAGGATTTTAAAAACACCCTATACTGAAATAAACAGTTTTTATGAAGATCTCAGAACTAAACTGTTATCCAGCTCTCTTTACAATGCTATGTTTCATTCTCAAGTCTTTCCTACCAGGGTTTTACATCCCTTGGCGGGATGGAAATCGCATGTTTGGTATTACAAATGGGAGAAAAGACTGCCTTAAAAGCAAGACCTGTGTATGCCAAGGCTAAACACTGAGAAAATGAACTGAGTTTTTCCTGCATATATTGTTCTTGTCAATGCTTATCTGCACTTTTAGATTACAAAATCCTGCTTTGGAATGGTCTCAGGCATTGACTAGTGTTCTTTCTGAGACTGAAATAAGACAATCCCTGAGATGGCAAAATCAAGAGGTTCAAAACAATACTAGCTTTAAAGATGTCTCATTAAGCCAGTTTGTCCAATCCATGACTAATATTAGAAAAACATAATATCATAGAATCATAGAAAAGTTAGGGTTGGAAAGGACCTTAAGATCATCTAGTTCCAACCCCCCTGCCATGGGCAGGGACACCTCCCACTAAACCATGTCACCCAAGGCTCTGTCCAACCCGGCCTTGAACACCG
Source organism: Amazona ochrocephala (assembly GCA_039720435.1). Lineage (NCBI taxonomy): Eukaryota > Metazoa > Chordata > Aves > Psittaciformes > Psittacidae > Amazona > Amazona ochrocephala. The sequence goes on from CM077879.1 coordinate 75,738,727, forward strand.
CCAGCGATAGAGCATTCACAACTTCCCTGAGCAACCCGTGCCAGTGCCTCACCACCCTTACAGTAAAGAATTTCTTCCTCATATCCAATCTAAACTTCCCCTGTTTAAGTTTGAACCCATTACCCCTTGCTGATGAAGTTTAAGCACGACAAGTGCAAGGTCCTACACCTGGGTCGGAGCAATCCCAGGCACAGCTACAGGTTGGGCAGAGAAGAGATTCAGAGCAGCCCTGCGGAGAAGGACTTGGGGGTGTTGGTCGATGAGAAAATGAACATGAGCCGGCAGTGTGCGCTTGCAGCCCAGAAAGCCAAGCGTATCCTGGGCTGCATCAAAAGGAGCGTGACCAGCAGGTCAAGGGAGGTGATCCTGCCCCTCTGCTCTTATGAGACCTCACTTGGAGTATTGTGTGCAGTTCTGGTGTCCTCAACATAAAAAGGACATGGAACTGTTGGAACAAGTCCAAAGGAGGGCCACGAGGATGATCAGGGGACTGGAGCACCTCCTGTACGAAGATAGGCTGAGAAAGTTGGGGCTGTTGAGCCTGCAGAAGAGAAGGCTGCGTGAAGACCTCATAGCAGCCTTCCAGTATTAAAAACATTAGTAAACAGCTCTACTAGTTGGCTAAAACCAGTCATGAAAATACAAAAATAATTAATAGCATGCTAATACAAGTGCATTTGTAGCAAGATAAACATTAAGAGAACACACACCTTTTCTGAAGTACTGTCTACTCCGTGACTGGGTTTAACATATAAAAGCATTTTGATAGAACAAGTAAAAAGCAAAGATGGGTTTGCTCTTGCATTTTGGCAAATTAAGTGGCCCAGTAATACTGCACCCCTTTCACATCGAACAGGCTTATAAGAATCATAGAATCATAGAATCATAGAATAGTTAGGGTTGGAAAGGACCTTAAGATCGTCTAGTTCCAACCTCCCTGCCATGGGCAGGGACACCTCCCACTAAACCTTGCACATGCACACATACACACAAACACGGCGTTGTCATATCAACTCTGTCAAATGTTTTATGTGCTTCTCTGTCTTGGCTTTTCACATTCATGTCTAACCAACATTCCCTACTTAGAAAACCTGCCCACCAATCCTTCAGTACGTAATAAAATAATCCAAACAGGTAAGGCTTTCTACGTGCAAGTTTGAAAAACGAGGAAGCTTGTAGGTGTTACTTTTGTGTTTCAGTTATACGGATATGGACAAGCGATGGCTGGATTGGTTGAGTTTGATCCAGCCACACTTCTAGTATGATGAAGCTTTGAAAACCTTATGACAAATAAAAATTGCTCCCCAACAGAGAATCCCTAGCTGATGAAGGGACAAATACTCTTCATGCCATCCTCACCCAGCTTCCTTGACACAAAGGGGTGTAAAGGGAGAGAAATTTTCTTACCTAAATGCATTTTCATTCTCAAACTCTTTCTATACTCCTGCATTTCATGTGCATACCCTTCTGTATACAGAGAAATACTGTCCTTTACAATATGTGATTGTAAACTATCCTTTAGAATGGAAACCTATGATTATAGTGCAACATTTTAGTTATCTATAATTCTGTATATTTTTATTGTTATAAATTATCAGTAAATTGCTCTTAACTGATATGTAAACTTGTAGTTCAGACACACCTAGAGATGGCTGTGGCTTCCTGCCTTGCTTCTCTGTGTAGCCAGTTGGGTGGTCTCCCACTCAATTCTTTCTGGCTCTTAAACCATATATAACAAAACGTTTATATGTTAAGGAGCATTATCCTAAGTAATTATCACAAAAGTTACCAAATGAGATGCTTATATGTGGAATCCACGTTGTTTTTTTATTGTGTTTGTTCATCCCCTCCTTCACGGGGGGAAAGCTTCATGAGTCAAAAGAAGTCATTCACACAAGTGACACGGTGGTCATTGCTGAAGCTGCAGGGCACTATGTACAGGCTAAATCAGGACTTCATACCCGAATAAAATATCCAAAGTCTGACATTTAAATACTTAGGTTTGATACTTATCCTTTTACAAATACAGGATTATCATACTGGCCTTCTTGGTAGAGTGCCTTAAGGCCTGTGTACGAAAATGCTACAAAAGCACTAAGTAAGTATTGGGTTTCTCCCAGGAAAAAGTGAGTGCTGAGACTGAAATGGGTTCAGTCTTTGTCCAATTACATTACAGTTTTAGAACTTGCTTGTGGGGGGCACTTTAAAAATGGCATGAGAACATAATATGTTAATAACCATTAATTCTGTGAATCAGAGCTCCTACCACACTGCAACTACACTGTATTTAACTGGCCCATCTTTCCGATGGAATCAGAAAAGAATAAATTATTTTTAGCATTCACAGATGCTGATTTTATACGCAGATTACAAAGATTATGAAAAAGCAGCTTTCATGTATTTTGGTTTATAAATATTTGTAATGCTGTTGCAATGAAAATACTTTGCATTGTGCCTTCTAACTGGATACATAAAAGCACTTTTTAAACATTAATGAACTGCAGTAATTTCGTTGCACTTATTTTTCTTCTACATACCAGAGTAACAGAGACAATGAGAACAAAAGTTGTCATCAAGTGAATCAGTGACAGGACTTGGAATGAAATCTCCATGTCTTTCACTACTCACTGAAATATTTTGGTTTAGTAAAATGTAGTACAACACCTCAAAATGTTTAATAAAATATATATATTTTATTTCCAGAGGTCCAGCTAGAGCAAGGACAATGGCATATTTTGGGGAAGGCAAAGGCCCAATCCACGTGGATAATGTGAAATGTACAGGAAATGAGAGATCCTTGGCAGACTGCATGAAAGAAAACACTGGGACTCACAACTGCCGCCACAGTGAGGATGCAGGAGTGATCTGTGACCACCTAAGCAAGAAGGCGCCAGTGAACAGCAATAAAGGTGAAGCCCCATTGTGAGTGGCAGACCAAGAGGGTAGGATGGAGAACTGTCATGGTAGGAAGGGACAGATGTAAACAATCCCACATCACAGAGCAAACAATTATATGAAAAGAATTACAGAAACAAAAGTGCTGGGAAATCCTCTCTGCTTACACTCTATGATCTTATCCCTGTGCCAGGTGAACAAAGGAACCATGAAGACCATTAAAATGATACAGGGTACTTCTGTGCCGTAGTTTACAGCAGCCATGTTTCTTAAGTTGTGTATGGGACATGAAAATGCAAAAACCTAGGCAGTTACTTTAAACTTTGTATGGTATCTTCAGCTGAGGACTGAGACCTGTGTGGTATGATGTGAAGTAAAGAACACTATAAAAGATCCTACACTTGAGAAGCAGAGCGCAAACGTGTAAATTGCTCTGTGACCACAGTGAACAAAAGAACTAACTCAGCTACAAAGAATTTCTAAGAGGAATTCTCAAAGAATTCAGTGTATGTTCCCTGAGTAAAATTTGTTTCTTAAAAACTCCTGTGAAACACAGAAAACCAACTTCGTGGTTGCTTTTTAGTTAACTCTCATTGAAGACTGACTACTTTTGTGTTTAATGCTGTCTATGTCTCGCTTTCTGGTTTAGATTCTCTCGCTTCTGTTTGTGGATTGAGGTTACTACATCATCGACAAAAGCGAATAATTGGTGGGAAAAATTCTTTACGGTAAATAATTTGTAAAACCAAATAATTTTGAATATAAAGCTTCTAAAACATGTATTTGCCATAAGCACCTTGCCTAATCTATGTTTTTATTGTAGGTTTGTGGTTTTGTTTTTCTCTTCTCATGAGGTAGTAGCAGAGATACATTCAGAGCAAATTTGGTAGAAAATTAATAAATATTCACTGATAAACACTTGCAGCATTTGGTGAAGACCTTTAAGTGTTTATGGGTTTAGTCCTTGATTGGGTTGAATTTCTTACTTTCAAAAAAGCCAGTTTACTTTTTTTCAAAGGATATCTTGATATCAGGATGTGAATGAAGAGAGCCATGAATGTCGCAGAAATGTCAGATGAGGACCTGGGGGTATTGGTTGATGAAAAAATGAACATGAGCTGGCAGTGTGCGCTTGCAGCCCAGAAAGCCAAGCGTATCCTGGGCTGCATCAAAAGGAGTGTGACCAGGAGGTCGAGGGAGGTGATCCTGCCCCTCTACTCTGCTCTCGTGAGACCTCACTGGGAGTATTGCGTACAGTTCTGGTGTCCTCAACATAAAAAGGACATGGAACTGTTGGAACAAGTCCAAAGGAGGGCCATGAGGGTGATCAGGGGACTGGAGCACCTCCTGTATGAATACAGGCTGAGAAAGTTGGGGCTGTTCATCCTGGAGAAGAGAAGGCTGCGTGGAGACCTCATAGCAGCCTTCCAGTATCTGAAGGGGGCCTATAGGGATGCTGGGGAGGGACTCTTCATTAGGGACTGTGGTGAGAGGACAAGGGGTAATGAGTTCAAACTTAAACAGGGGAAGTTTAGATTGGATATGAGGAAGAAGTTCTTCACTGTGAGGGTGGTGAGGCACTGGAATGGGTTGCCCAGGGAAGTTGTGAATGCTTCATCACTGGCAGTGTTCAAGGCTGGGTTGGACAGAGCCTTGGGTGCCATGGTTTAGTGTGAGGTGTCCCTGCCCACGGCAGGGGGGTTGGAACTTGATAATCTTAAGGTCCTTTCCAACCCTAACTATTCTATGATTCTGTGATTCTATGTATTCAAAAAAAGGCTTGGTGTCCTGGGTATGGCTGTACAGTTATTTTTCTCCTTCTTAGTAGCTGGTGTAGTGCTGTGTTTCCAACATTAGCCTGAGAACAATGCTGATAACACAACAATGTTTTTAGTTGTTGCTAAATAATGGTTACTCCTATCAAGGACCTTTCAGTCTCATGCCCTGCCAGTGAGGAGGGGTGTGGGAAGCCAGGAGGAAGCAGAGACAGGACACCTGGTCCAAACTAGCCAAAGAGGTATTCCGTACCAACATGTCATGCCCAGTATAGAAACTGGGGGGACTCACCTAGCAGGACCAGGTCACATCTTGGGTCAGGCTGGGTATCAGTCAGCAGGTGGTGATCAATTGCATTGTGCATCACTTGTGTTTATTGTTTTCTTTTCCTCTTTCAGTTTTATATTCTCTTCCCTTGTTATTTCCCTTGTCATTATTATTATTGGTGGTAGCAGTAGTGGTTTGTGTTGTCCCTTAGTTACTGACGTGTTCTTATCTCAACCCGTGGGATTTACATTCTTTTGATTCTCCTCCTCATCCCTCCTGGAGCAGCGGGGGGATGAAGAAGGGGAGTGAGCGAGCAGCTGCCTGGTTATGAGTTACCAGCTGGGCTTAAAATGACAGTCCTTTTTGGCACCCAGCATGGGGCTCAAAGGGTTAAGATAATGACAGATCTGACCAGAGTATGCCTAATTGTATTTGTGTTAAGCATTCATTGTTTCAGATTAACGGTCACTCGTCACAATTCTATTTGTTTGCCCTCAGAGTTGTTGCTCTTGGTCTCAGAGTTTCAGCATGTCATGCCATACTTGCAGTCAGTATTTGCTATTTTAGTGTTTATCAGCTTTGGGGCCTGGGCTAAGGTTCTTGTTTCAAGTACTTTATGGTAATGACTTGTAATACAATAAAATCACTGATCATGAATCTGGGCTGGTATGTGTTCCCAGTGGTCTATACACTTTGGGAGGCATCTAGTGGAAATTTTTAGCTATTACACATCTTTTCCTCCTTGGGGGTCAACCTATGAAGGAGACATTCCCTCACTTCCGCTGCTCCCCTACCAGGCTATTTACAGCAGCGTTTGAGAATTCTAAAGGGTTTGGATATCCTTTGGATACCCTTGAAACCAGCCTGGTGCTTTTGCTGGGAATCAGCATGTTGCCACAAATACAACGTGTGTTTTACCCACAGCCATACCACCTTGAGAATGCCCTTTTTTGTCTGATCTTGAAAGTTAAGCAGGGTTAGGCTCAGGTATTGTCTAAGGTTAAATGATGATCTAAGAGGACCATCAAGAGATTTTTCCCAAGGTTGGACAGTCATGAGTGGCAGGGTGTGGGATCGTATGGGCAAGTATCTAGGTCAGTGGGCCCCTCCAGTGCTTTGGAATTTCACCTCTGAACAGTGCAAAATCCAGAAAAAATCAGCAGAACAGTAAGACAAGGTGTGCTGTTGTCCTGGCAATAGCAGAGAGGGACAAATTATCACAATGTGCTGGGGCTTGGCCTACACCTACAAAGCATCTCTGGAAAAAAATGTCTCTGGATCTGATGGCAAAGTGACAGACAATGCAGCTACTCAAACCCCAAGCAGAGCAGCTACACCACCCTCGTGACAGACACTGCAGCCACTCCTACCACAGTGATAGACACTGCAGCTGAACCAAAGGACCAATCCGTGCCAATATCAGTTGCCCCTATAAGCAAGGGAAAGAGCAAACGAGAGCCACAAACAGCAACCCATGCAGCGAAGAAAGATGAAGATTCAATGTGTGTACTAGAGGGGACGGCATCTGAATGAGAGTTATTACTACAGGAATCAGAGGAAGAAGAGGTAACTTCTTGATCCCAGACCTTGAGCAAGCTGCGGAATACACAAAAAGATTTCAGCCATCTTCCAGGTGAGCAACATCACCATGGGATGCTGGGACAATGGGGCCAACACTCATGAATTAGAATGCAGGGAAGCCAAGCAGCTGGGATCACTTGCTAGGGAAGGGGAAACTGACAAAGGGATTGTAAAAGAGAAATGAGCCCTTAGCCTTTGGAGGCTGCTCTTAGCAGCTGTGAAGGAAAGGTATCCCTACAATGACAATGTTATGTGTCTCTCAGCCAAGTGGACCATGACAGAGAAAGGCATCCAGTCCCTGGGGGAATCAGCCATTGTAGAGATGATCTATCATAGGCCGGATCCTGGGAATGCACCCGTAGATTCAGATGAAGTTGAATGCTATGCAACCCATGTGGCGGAAACTTACACGGAGTTCACCATCATCATATGCACACTCACTGGCATCAAATGACCTGGAGTAAGGCAGCATCACCAACAGTGGATGAAGTGAGTCGGCAACTCCGAGAGTTCAAAGACAATCTCACGCCTTCCATCACTTCAGCTGCAGAAAACTCCTGACCCAGGAGTTCAAACAACTGAGAGAAGATCTATCCAGCTCCCAATGTGTACCAGCCCTCGTCTCAGCTATTAACAGAGGGTATTCTGCTGCCTGAGAGAGAAGACATAGGAGGTACACACCACGGGACATCCTATGGTTTTATCTGCAGGATCATGGAGAAGACATGAGAAAGTGGAAATAAAAACCTACCTCAGTTCTGCAGGAGCAGGTGCGTGAATTGAAGAGGAAAACAATGGTTAAGGATGATCCTCCCAAGAAAGTTGCTGCTTCAGTCTTCGGTGAGCAGCTTCCCAGATGGAGTGGAAGAATTGATTTTAGCATGACACTTGGGTATAATTCACTGCCCAAGACCTAGTCTCCTTCATAAAATAAGCCTCAATGATGACATGGCTATAATCCAAGCTTTTGGTTAACACTTTGTTCTTAGCTTTTAATAATATATTTGCATTTACTTGATACAAACGTATTAACTGAATACCACAGCTACTACTACTAAATGCTAAGATAGGAAGTATAAGTTTTATATCTTAACAGCTGTGAGTAACCACAGAAAAATATATATTCACAGAATCTTACAAAAGGATTTGTAAAATATACAGTTTTCATTACATGCCATTGTGCAACCTATTTCAAAATACGTTCACAGCATCTATCAATTCATAGAAAAAAAAGACACTGCCAGAGTGAACTTGTCTCTAAGGGAACAGGAACAAGAGGGAGTCCAGAAAAACATTTAATGCAGTCAGACAGAGTAAAGTAGGATTACTTAGCTTAGTAAAGAGACAAATGAGAAAAATAAAGAATACATTGCACTGAAAAAGAAGATTGAGAATTACTGTCTCAGAATATGTGTACAAAGAATCCTGGATGAAATGAAATGGTGACAAAATAATGGATTGCACAATTAAGTTGGAGCAGAAACTTGATCTCATAATAAGTAAGCACAGGGACATCAGATGAATCAAAAAGGTGAGAGAACTCTTAACAGTGCACTTGGAAATGCTTCATGATTAGAAAAAGGAACATACAAACAGTATCAGAAAAGGGCATACTTCACAAGAAGTCTTTAAGACAAAGAACTGTATACTTACCAGGAAATCCAAAACTGCCTGAATTGCCCCATTTTGGAAAGATACATTAAACCCCACCTTCCAAAACTAAAGGTGTCTAAATTGTGATATGCTTTATGGAAAGTAAGTTCCTTCACTTCCTTTAAAACATACGGCACTGGCAACCTCAGATAGGATGCTGGATAGGAGCAGTTCTTGCCCTCCAGCATACCTATTCAGGTTGACAGTAGTCAGGAAACACCTAAGCTTACCTTATTTTTGGATGTTGCTGTTGCTTGCAGGTGCATCTTTCTCCCTCTCCCTTGTCTCTGATTCCATATTCTGCTAATCAATTAAAATGGTGAAAAATAATACATCCTGTCTTCATAGGCCTGCAAATATGTATCCCAGATCTACTATACAAACCAGATGATCACGGGCCGAAAAGACGTGCTACTCTACTACTTGTGGTTTCTACAGTTGCTTTAGACCTTTTTGTTTGCCAGCTGCCCTTTTCAAACAGCTCAGGAGGAACAAAGATACTAACGCAAACAGGGAAGGATGCTAGGTTAAGCTTTTCAAGAAATACCCTTCTTTCCTCAACAGCTGACAGGAAATTTCTGGTTTGTTGACTTGGATGGTATTTGGTGAGGAACCCATAGAATATATTTTTGGCATGATGAATGAAATCTGAGACGTGAAAAATAAAGTATTTGAGAGTGGGATGAAGCACTCAGAGTGCTGGATGCCCGAAGAATCTGTAAAGTGTTAACTCAAATTCAAAATACTGCAGGAATATAAAAGTATTCTCAACTGTTACTCTGTACATAACACAGTCTGCAAGCTGTGGCAGTCAAAGAAACTAAACAGGATTTACATTCAAGGTGACTGACAAGCTACCTTACTTTTTTCCATTGCTGCACACTGAATACACTGTCTTATGTCCTCTGTAGGGGTGGATGGCCATGGCAGGTTGCACTCCGACTAAAATCTTCTCATGGTGATGGAAGACTCTTGTGTGGTGCTACTCTTATCAGCAGCTGCTGGGTCCTCACTGCTGCACATTGCTTCAAAAGGTAGCTCTCTCTTCAATATTGAAGTGTATTTTCAAACTCTTTCATTGTTCTGGGTATAGGCAAAAACATTCCAGTTCAAGCCCACCAAAAACTGTTCCACAGAGGTGGCCCTTAGTGTAAACAAGAACTACCAAGCAACCTCTTTTCCCTCCAAATATAAACAAACAAAATCCCTAATACACTGGAATTCTTTTGGGTGTCATCTAGTATTTTAAGGTTTCAACAGCAATTATTTCATTTGAATTCTTACGAAAGGCTGAAGTATAGGCTCGAATAAAAGCATAGAATGGCACTGCAGTTTTGAGGATATTGGTTAGAATTTGCTCAAGTGGGCTGCAGATGTTGTAACTTTGAGACTTTCCTTTTCCACACTAATAACTGAAAAGAAAGTCAGATGTACTTTTGCTTGAATAGTAGTGTTATCTTTGCTCACAGCCAGATGTACGTCTTTTCATTTCGTGTTTCCTGAAAATCACAAAGGCTTTTCTTGGTAATATTTCAAGAGGAAATGGTCAAAGTTGGTAAAATTTCTGCCTACTTCAAATGATTTACCAGTTGTTTCTGTAGAACTATGAAAGCACTTCAGTTGTTACCAATGAAATTTATAGACAGTGGCTTCCTATTGCCCTGTTCATCATCTCCATAGTGGATGATTGCATCGAAGGGTGCAACTTAAGCTGTTGAGAAAGCCTTTGAATAAGGCCTGAAAACAAGGCAGTCCTTTCAGGTTTTAACTCAGAGATCCTCCTCAAGGAAAGGAAAAGGGAGGTCACAGGAAGCCAGTTATGTTTTCCATGTGCAAATCAAGAGCTTACTCATGCAACTCTTCAGTAACGCTTTCACAAAGTTTGGTGAAACAACTTAGTATCTACTGTGCAGTGCTGCTGCAGCTGCAGTGCTTTCCTACAGGAAGCACTCCCCACAAAATACATTATTTGTTCTTCCCAATGGCTTGCTTATGTAGCTGGAGCCTCAGGTCATTACTGAATGTGCTGCCAAAGCACGCCCATTTTGGATACTTTGCTGAACACCCACATGATGGGCAGCAGCATGGGTGGAGAATTGTACACCATGGTACTTCCCGAGTGGTGCAGTCACTTGTGGGTCTGTTACAGGCTATCCTCAAACTGTTACATGTGCTCTCAGGGACCAAAGTATTGTTTTGCCCCAGATAATGCATTTAAAACTGTGCAACCTAGATCTAAATATGCAACTCCAAGAGCCTGTGGCTGGTGTTTTCAACACCTAACGTGAAAGACAGAAGGTATCTTGCTTGAAGTTGACATTGGACAGACTGGGCTGAACTTCCTAATGATGTCAGAGTGATTTTAAAGGGGCTAGGTTTCCAAGGGCTATCTACAGATCAGGCGCTTTCTTCACATATTTTTCAGAGACAGACAAAAGAAAGGACAGTATACCATTTCTCATATCCTGGAAACTGGAACACTGCTTAAATAACAAAGTGAGCGTTTCTGCACTATGGATAAAAATTAAATACAATTTTATGCATGATAATTAGAATTGTTTGCCAGTAGTATAGAAGCATTACTGTAATTTCACAGACATAATTTAAGATCAAAAATTACTTGAAGCTATTTTTCCCTTTATAACCCACCCTTCTAATGACTAAGTTTTTTCCTGAGAGGGTCTGACAGCTATAGGGAACTCACAGGTCTATACAGGTCTATATTCGCAGGATATATCAAAAAATATTAACTTTGGATAATTAGAAATATTAAGCATAGGAAAAAAAAAGTAAATTATAATGACCATGACGTCAATTGAGGAAATACGGTGCTACATGAATATTGTACTGTTCTAATAATGTAAGTCTCATTTAAGTACTTCTTTATGCATTCCTGAATGCTCGTGCGTACTTCAACATGGTCCTGGTAATCTTATTTTGAGAATCAGGGACCCTGAGGCACAGCGAAACCAAATTACTAGTAAGACACCTGAAACCAAAGTAGATACCAGAATTAAAGTTCAGTTTTATGAAATTTAGCGTGAACGGTGAGATGAATTCAGACGTGCCTTCAAAATCAGTACATTTCTTGACTGGCAGCAGGATGATATTAACATGGCTGATTACTAATCCACTCTCCAGTTGGCTGGGAAATAAACTTTCTAGGAGCTGCTAAGGTCAACATTGCCAGGCTGTACTAGAGCTTCAAGGCATGCCCAGCCATCCAACAAAGAAAGGGGTAACACCCTGAAAGCAGTATCATTTTCCACCCATGAAGCACTGCCAGACTCCTCCTCTGCTTCCACTCTTCAAATGTGATGTGTGTGTGACAGTTCTCCGCCATGTGAAAGGTGACTTCTACATAAGGAAGACTGGAGAGCCAGAGCCCTGAGCTAGACACTTTGCCTTTGTACTGATGCTCTAATAGAGTATTTCTGTATTTGGCTGACACCAGCTACAACAGGGGAAGAAATACAATTGTCTACAGATGGAAAAATCAGTTTAAGAAATCCTGATGTGTATGAATGTGCACAGAAATACGGTAAATCTGTGCAAAGACCTCTCATTAAGCTTCTCACAAGAAGCCTTGTAGCTACTAAAGTTTTATACATTTGCATGGGAAGCAGCGCTTCTCATTCTATTAAATGTTTTAAATCAGTACTTTTAATTAAGATAAGCTTTCCTCAATCTCCTTTCTTTATTATTCTGCTCTAAATAACCATCATCCATAACACAGAAAAACAGCAGGTACCTATTAAATGGAACACTATTCTTTTTGTCAAAATTAAGTATGCAACATTAAATAGAAGCAGCAAGTTTTCTACTAGACTGCCTGATATATGGCTGACAAGAGAGCCCTCATTATCAATAGTCAGAAACAACTTCCCCTTCATGCTTAGTCTTACGAATCAAAATAACAAGTACAAGTCTATTTCCTGTGTTTATTACATTTGTTTAGGAAGGAAGCGTGTTCATTTCTCATTGAAATTGCAAACACTTAACGCTTTTGTGACTCTATGATACTCTTGGCTTCCACAAGGTTTAAAAACAGAAAGCAAAACCCCACAACAACAAAACCCCAACCCTTCCCCAGCCACCCCCCTCAGTCCCTTCTCCCCTTCAAATTGCATTAAAGATAATAGATACAGAATATGGTAAATCTCTGATGCTGATGTTGTGGGTAAGACCTATATACTAAAACGTAGAGGCACTATTACATTAAAAAACAACAAAAAAGCAAAAAAAAAAAACCCACCCCTTCCAAAAACCCCAAGAAACCATGCAAAGTTACCTTTTTCTACTTGAGAGCCAGATTTCTATCGCACCGCTGTGAACTACTATGATTGCGTTTGTTTCTATACACAAACCATGTATGTCAGTGTACAGAATGGTTAACTTGGGCAAATATTTACTGATGGTAAAAAAGCTTTCATAATCCAGAAGGTATCAGCATAGCACTAATATGTTGTTTGCTGCACACAGCCAAAAGCGTATCTGTAAATTACGAGAGAGTATTTTAGTGACCTTTTAGATAGGATTGGCAGATGATGTCAGTCAAATATATATATATAGCTAAAGACCTTGTACATTTGTATTCCAATATGAGACTCAGATGTGTATCACACCTTATTAAAATATCACTTTCAAAGATCATATCTAGCAATACATTCTAGGGCACAGAACCCTATTTATGATAGCTTTTAAAGGCAATGAGATGAACAGTTACAAGCTATTATTGTAGCAAAAATTATTGAACTATTTCATGTTGCTTAACTGGCAAAGAAAACAGCATAATTTTACTTAACATACTGGGCTTGACTGCTCTACCGTTTTGATTCTTAAGTGAAGCACATCGTGCGGTTATGAAATTTGAGTAGAAAAATATATCTGACATCACTAACTAAAACTCTTCTGTTTACTTCAGTGGGGGTTTTGCATGTAAGAGTAATTCAAATAAAAATAACACAGTCATTTACTGCAATAGTAACAAAAGTTTTTTTCTGGACTGCCTTTCTAATTTACTCTGGGGAAAACAGATCCTACATAGTTGGCTCGTACATCAGCCAAGATGACAAGCCATCTTGGCCTGGGCAAGACACTGAAGAAGTACTTTGTTGGCTGTATAACCCATCCCAGTGTGTACTACACTCTTTACGTTTTGAGCATTACATCTGTTCTATAAATAGATTTTGTATAAAGTGAAAGACTTTTTGATACTGCTCATCCTGACCATTCAGCTGCCTGCCTCCACACTGACCTTGTCCACTTTGGAGAGGGGTGTAGGCTGTCAGTGTATATAACATTCTGTAGTTGGCTTGTTTAATCCCCTGTTTTGCAAGTTTCACAGGGGACCAATGCATTGATTGGCTTACACAAAAAAAGTGAGCTACCAGGGTTTGCCAGTTTGGTTTTCACAGTGTATTCAAACTGCTTTATATACTGCTTTATAGGAGCATGCTTTCCGTCAAACAATCAACATTAAAGGTACTTCCATGAAAACGATGGCCACAGTGATCAATACACTTGCCCTCATTCAGCAGCTTCTCTTGCTGCAACCAAATCAGAAACCTTTATGTCATAGTTCTGGGAAATACACCATCTATGAGGTTATATAGCCTCCATGTGAAGAGACAAATGACCATTTAATGTATATAAATATTGAACTGCAGATGCAGTGTTCTGCAGAACACAAGATTAAACTAAGGAATCAGATTAATTTCCCTACTAAAATTTTCCCTAACTAGAGGAATTAAAAATACTTTCACCCCTTACTTTGCATATTTATAAAAAAAATGTGTTTCTAACTCTAAATGCTATGGTTTTGCCAAAGCATTACTGGAAATTTTTGCACGCGCCAGGAAAATTTGCTTTCAAGTCCATCTATATGTAAACATGATAAATTAAATTCATAATTATAGTTTCTAAAAATTCCCAGAAACAATAGCAAGTAAAGTCGTAAAATCCATTCAGTATGAACTGGTACTGATATGTACCAAGTGTTTTATTGTAAAGATGCATAACGTATTCATAAAAAGGCATCTTCACAGAAATGCTACTCAAACAAATCTGTGTTAAGTAATGCCTATACTATACAGTATTTTAACATACTAAAGATGCGTGTAGCTTTATTCCTTTCTCTATTAAGGAAAGCCAAACAGGTGGCAGAAAAAAAAAGAAAAACAAAAAAGAAACTCACTAAAGGTCCCAGATCAGATCACAGCACTGTTTCCTAGCCAGTGCCAGCATACTTTTACTGGCTCCCACATCACAGTTCAGAGTAACAATAATAAAAGTTAAACTGGTAATAGTATACCAAGTGTCTTGGCAAAGTATAGTAAGATTAACCTTTTGTCATGTAAAGAAGTGTGGCAACAGTGACCCAGGAGGGGATTCATTAGTGTCAGAGAAGAGATTCTTGGGCAAGGATTTGACAGACTATCTACAGGGGTGCAAGACTTAGTTAAGATTTCACTGATGTCACTTCAGACGGCCAAATACAGATGGATCTGTATCACTCAAAAAAATAATTAAGATCCGACAGCCTTTCTTACTCTGAAGAATCTCCTTAAAGTTAAAGGCAACAAAAATAACAGCAACTACTTCCATGGAATTTTGCTGTTTATTTTATCAGGAAAATAATAAATTGTGAAGTCTTACTGAGCTTTTAAAACTGGCAAACCCACAAATGATGACCTAGAAATGAGAACGGGACATCAGTGCAAGAGAAAGTGAGACTCAAGTATTTGTTTTTAAAAAGTCCTTACAAGGAAATACCTCTATTCTAGAAACTTCAGGGACTGGATTCAGAATGCCTACAAAGGCAAGACTCATGGTTCTGCCTTGTTTCATGTTCTGTTCCTATTGAGGCTCTAATTTCTTAATAGAAAATTCCTAGTGAAAATTGATTCAGTGGTAAGTTATGAATTACTAGCAATTTTGTGGTCAAAACAGAAAGATTAGTAATGTGACATATACAAATAGAGGTTTTATTCTGAAATACCATTGAGATAAACATTTTGATTCATAAACTAAAAAAGCTCTGAGCTATTTTGTTCAAGAAGCAAAGAAGTAATGTATTTGATAGAATACACAATTTAATTTTTCATAGTTCTCCCTCTGAGACTAAAATCAGTATGAATACTTTTTTAAACTTTAAAAAGTCTGCATCCATTGCATCTCTTCACTTCCAGCTGCGTAGAGTTTTTCTTTCCAAGCACAAGGAAAATACAGTAACTAGAAAGTTAGAGACACTGCTACGGAAGAGCTGGGAAAAGTTTTGTGGTATACAAGTTGTTTTAGTTTTCCTATACAGAAGGCAATTTTAAAATGAACAGGTATTTGGTCATAGCCTGCAACTCTTTCTCCTTACTAGCCTCAAAGTGAGATTTTGCTCATATCAGACCTGAAGGAGATGTGCAGAATTTGACAAAGAAAGCTTTGAAAGCAACCGGGAAAGCAATCCACAGTTTGAAGAAATATTCAGTGGTGTCTTGTGCAGAAGAAACTTGTCATGTTCTTGCTTTTTCTGCTGCTCATCAAGCAGGCTTTAGTAAGCTATAGAGATCAGCACTTTGCTGGAGGGTATGAAAAGAACAAGACAAGTTAGAAGGTGACAGAAAAGTGTAGACTATTTTCTGCACATGCATTGCCTGTTTCCTGTTGAAGACTAAGAGGTAAAGGAAGAAGGCAAAGGAAAAACATTTGTGTTAGCTTAGCCAGATTTTAAATAAATAAATGTACTCAACAGTACCGTCTTGTTTGTATTTTCCTGAGAGGGACTCCAGAAATCTCCAAAGGCACACACAGAAAATTATTTCAGCCACAGTAATAATCTCTAAGGTATTTACCATTTAGTCTATGATGTGAAAGAAACTGGAGTCACATTGGGTGTAAAACAAATCTAAGACTTACAGGTGTTCTGTCACTTTGACAGTTGGTGTTTGTGATACATATAGGCTTTGTTTTCCTGAAGAAATGATGTCTACAACTCCTTAGGGTTCTTTAAATGCCACAAATGTAGTCTACAACTAATTCCTTACTTCAGTTAATGTAAAGCAAAGCAAGCTTGAACACGGTTTTCATTTCAGTAATTAGAACTAGCATCACAATGATGTTAGTACTCACGCTTTCATTATATTTACTGGCAGTTTACGTTACCCTTACTAAATACATTTATAATGAACACCTTCCTTGTATCTCTGAAATAACTGCCAGTCATGGTAGATGGCCATAAGAAACCTCACCTGTGAGAATACACAAAAAAGAGTATAACCCAACCTGAAACTTTAGGAAAAGTTTTTTTTTTTTATATATTATTTATATACTTATATTGACATATTACAAATGTCAATCCAAACACCTGAGAAAGCATTACCACTCTTTAAAACCCCCTTTTTGTATCGCTATTTATATGAGCGATAAAGACTGATCAAATCTGTTTGCATGCTTTGGGTCTAGCTTTGCATAAGCCAGCCCCATTTGTTTTTACCTCAATATTAGGTATGGCAACATCACTCGGAACTATGCTGTGCGAGTTGGAGACTATCACACACTGGTACCAGAAGAGTACGAGGAAGAAACTGGAGTTGAACAGATTGTGATGCATAAAGAGTACAGGCCTGACAGCAGTGACTATGACATTGCACTTGTGAGGCTACAGGGGCCAGAGGAACGGTGTGCCAGATTCAGTACCCATGTCTTACCTGCTTGTTTGCCATTAAGGAGAGAGAGACCACAGAAAACTGCTCCCAACTGTTATATCACTGGATGGGGTGACACAGGTAAAAATGTTTTCATTTCTATGCACCAATCACATTACCTGAGGATGCTTATTTAAAACTAAACAAAACAGAAACAAACAAAACTCCAACTCAAATACTTAGAGTAAGAAAATGCTCCAAATGGAACAATTTTTCTCTATATAGGGGGATATTTTCTCTCCTGATCCTTAACCAGAAATGATAGCACTCCGTTTACTGAATTTAGTTTGTGTTTGAAAAGTAGCAATTAACCATGTCACTCGAAAGCACAGAACCAGTCAGTAAAATGGCCTCATTGAGATTGACAAAGATCAATGAAATGCTGATTTGTTGCCAGGCACACCCTGCACTGCAGCCTATCTCCCCCTGCCTCAGAACATAACAGCTCTAATATAGTTAAGAGTTTTCAGGTAAGTACAATGAATACTTCAGAAGGGTTACTTAAATTACCCTACTTCAATAGAAAATGGATAAAAAATGTTCAAATAATAGAATTTTGAATAACATTTTTAGTCTCCCTTGTTACCATTGACATTTTCAATCAGCAGTTTTGGTTTAAATAAAGAGAACATCTTGCCAAAATTTATGAGAGCCACAATGCAGTCTGCAATCCAGACTTCAGGAACAAACTAAGCACTCTGTAGGAAAGTACAAGATTCTTCCTCTTGGAAGGTCTTTGTCCTTTAATTGTTTTACAAATTAATAACCATGGTTTACTTTTGTGTTTTTGTGGTGCTGAATACAGCACAAAAAAGCAACCACACTTGAGCCTTTGTTCCACGGACTCATTCAAACTGGCATGGAGACAAGGCAGCAAGTCCAAATATCAGTTCTTCCTCTTTACACGCATTACTCTGTGGGCACAGATGTCTGGGGCACTGTTCTACAGTATGGAAGAAATGACTTGTAGGGTAGGTTTTTTTCCTAACAACAGTTGCTAATTCATTGCCTGGCTCTGCCTAGCTTTGTACACAGCTCACTGAAAGTTCTGCAATACTGTTAACTTAGGACATCCATTTAAGGAGACAGTAACCACTACAATAATATGGTAAGAAATTACATCATCACAGCACCTCAGCTGAAATTTCACACTTACTATATGAATCATAATTACTTTAGAAGCATTAAGATTTTACTTGGAAATTGAAAAAAAGCCAACATTTCCCATGTTTCCAACTGAAAAAGAGGTGTAAGTTACAGAAAAAAGCCAAATTATTTAAATCTTTACTTATACAATGCAGGATTCACTACAGACAAAGAAAACCAAAGGACAGGTTCTGGTCACCCCCACAAATAGAATATTCCTTTTGGTCAGGAGTCCCATTAGTACTCTGGTACTTAGAAGTTACTTGAATTGTAAAAGATTCAAATGATACTACCGATTTCTATCAGAGCACACTTTGGCGCAATAAGAGCCAAATAAGACTGTTGTTTGATATTCAAGGATCACCTGCTACAAGCTCAGGACTGTTCTGTCCTGTCTAGAAGGAAGTGCAGAGACCTCCTTGGATGGATAAGGAACTGCTGAGGAAACTTCGAGGGAAAAAAGAGGCTTATAAAAGGTGGAAGCAAGGACAGGCGGCCTGGGAAGAATACAGGGATGTTGTCTGGGAAGCTAGGGACCAGGTTAGGAAAGCTAAGGCTCAATTAGAATTAAACTTGGCTAGGGATGTGAAAGATAACAGGAAGGGATTCTATAGGTACATTGCCAGTAAAAGGCAGGTTAGGGACAACGTGGGCCCTCTCCGGAAGCTATCGGGAGAACTGGCTACCCTGGATTTGGAGAAGGCTGAGGTTCTTAATGACTTCTTTGCCTCAGTCTTCACTGGCAAATGCTCTGACCACACCACCCAAGTCTTGGAAGGCAGATGCAGGGACAGTGAGAATGAAGACCTTAGGCTCACTGTAGGAGAGAATTGAGTTTGAGATCATCTTAAGAACCTAAACATGCACAAGTCCTTGGGACCTGGTGAAATCCATCTGCGGGTCCTGAAGGAGCTGGCAAATGAAGTTGCTAAGCCACTGTCCATCATATTTGAAAAATCATGGCAGTCAGGTGAAGTTCCCGACGACTGGAAAAAGGGAAATATAACCCCCATTTTCAAGAAGGGGAAAATGGATGACCCGGGGAATTACAGACCAGTCAGTCTCACCTCTGTGCCTGGCAAAACCTTGGAGCAGATTCTCCTGGAAGGCATGCTGAGGCACATGAAAACCAACAAGGTGCTTGGTGACAGCCAGCATGGCTTCACTAAGGGGAAATCCTGCCTGACCAATCTGGTGACCTTCTATGATGGGGCTACGGAACTGATGGACAGGGGCAGAGCAGTTGACGTCATCTACCTGGACTTGTGCAAAGCGTTCGACACTGTCTCCCATGACATCCTTGTCTCTAAATTGGAGAGACATCGATTTGATAGGTGGACCACTCGGTGGATAAAGAACTGGCTGGATGGCCACACGCAAAGGGTAGTGCTCAGTGGCTCAGTGTCCAGGTGGAGACCGGTAATGAGTGGTGTCCCCCAGGGATCGGTGTTGGGACCGGTCTTGTTCAACATCTTTGTGAGTGATATGGACAGTGGGATTGAGTGCGCCCTCAGAAAGTTTGCCGATGACACCAAGCTGTGTGGTTCGGTTGATACATTGGAGGGAAGGAATGCCATCCAGAGGGACCTAGACACACTTGTGAGGTGGGCTGATGCCAACCTGATGAAGCTTAACCGTGCCAAGTACAAGGTCCTACAGCTGGGTTGGAGCAATCCCAGGCACAGCTGCAGGTTGGGCAGAGAAGAGATTCAGAGCAGCCCTGCAGAGAAGGACTTGGGGGTGTTGGTCGATGAGAAAATGAACATGAGCCGGCAGTGTGCGCTTGCAGCCCAGAAAGCCAAGCGTATCCTGGGCTGCATCAAAAGGAGTGTGACCAGCAGGTCGAGGAAGGTGCTCCTGCCCCTCTACTCTGCTCTTGTGAGACCTCCCTTGGAGTATTGTGTGCAGTTCTGGTGTCCTCAACATAAAAAGGACATGGAACTGTCGGAACAAGTCCAAAGGAGGGCCACGAGGATGATCAGGGGACTGGAGCACCTCCTGTATGAAGATAGGCTGAGAAAGTTGGGGCTGTTCAGCCTGGAGAAGAGAAAGCTGCGTGGAGACCTCCTAGCAGCCTTCCAGTATCTGAAGGGGGCCTATAGGGATGCTGGGGAGGGACTCTTCATTAGGGACTGTAGTGATAGGACAAGGGGTAATGGGTTCAAACTTAAACAGGGGAAGTTTAGATTGGATATGAGGAAGAAATTCTTTCCTTTAAGGGTGGTGAGGCACTGGAATGGGTTGCCCAGGGAAGCTGTGAATGCTCCATCTCTGGCGGTGCTCAAGGCCAGGTTGGACATAGCCTTGGGTGCCATGGTTTAGCGTGAGGTGTCCCTGCTCATGGAAGGGGGGTTGGAACTTGAAAATCTTAAGGTCCTTTCCAACCGTAATTATTCTATGATTCTGTTAGCTCCTCAGTTGAGGTGACAAGAAAGAGTGTGTGTACTTACATAACATAAACTTGATGCTTACCTGGATGCTCTACTCGGAAGCCAACAGAGGATGCAGCACCTGTCAGACTGAGCTAGAGTAGACTTGAATTGGTGACCTAAAAATGAAGTATTTCTACAGCCTTAGTCTACTGCTCAAGCCTCCCAAAAGTAACTTCTCTATTTAGGTATTAAGGTATATATTTTTGTAGAAGACACAAAGTGTGTTTGGAACAAAAAGGTCCTAGCCTTGGAAAGATGCAGTGGACATGAGGAGTAAAACTACTTTTAAGTTTTATGCATTTTTTTTTAAATAATCTATATGCCATATTTACACTATTTATATAGCATTTTGGTATTTAATGCACAGTAGATTTTTTTCAGTATTTGGTCTTGTTTACAGTCATTTTACTTAATAACAAAACAGTGTGAAGGACTGACAGCAAAAATTGGATTAAACCACATTTATGTTTCCAAGAGCAACCATCATGAGAGAATAATTCTGATCCTCTTTTCAGGAAGTGCTTATTCAAGAACATTACAGCAGGCTGCCATCCCCTTACTCCCCAAGAGGGTATGCGAAGAACGTTACAAAAGAAGATTCACAGGAAGAATGCTCTGTGCTGGAAACGTCCAGGAACAGAAACGTGTTGATAGCTGTCAAGGAGACAGTGGGGGACCACTGATGTGTGAACGTCCAGGGGGAAGCTGGGTTGTGTATGGTGTGACCTCCTGGGGTTACGGCTGTGGAGTGAAAGATTCACCAGGTGTCTACACAAAAGTATCATATTTTGTACCCTGGATAAAAAGCGTGATCAAACTATGAATGTTCATAATGAAAACCAAGCTTCGTTAACAAAGT
The DNA here is from genome assembly GCA_039720435.1 of Amazona ochrocephala. Classification (NCBI taxonomy): domain Eukaryota; kingdom Metazoa; phylum Chordata; class Aves; order Psittaciformes; family Psittacidae; genus Amazona; species Amazona ochrocephala. The sequence goes on from CM077879.1 coordinate 75,760,035, forward strand.
TTGAGGCAGAACAACTTGAACAGCACAGGTGGTGTGTGCACAGCTGGGGTCCAGAGTGGGTGGAAAGTTTCCTCATTTGTGTGTTTTTGTTAAATCCAAACTGTATACACGCCACCTTTCCAGTTAGGAATTACTATCCAAACAAAATCCCTCTGTGTTAAGGAAGTTCATATACTGCACAAATAAGTTACCATATATATAAGATACAGGGAAAAGTGATAGCCAGCTTAGAGTAACATTGGAGCAGGACAGCTAGAGTTCACTATGAGATTCACTGCCTGCAGGAAGACTGCAGTAGCTCCAAGCTGTTTATGCTTCAAGCTTCCCTAGAATTAATTACAGATCTCAAAATCATTCTTCCATCTATTTAATCAGTTCCTGGTTGTTCTCTTATTATTCTTATAATCAGCCCTCTAATTTTGAATCATGTTTCATTAACTAACGAGACCGTTAGCAGGTTGATTCTTGGTAAGCAATTCCGAGTATATATTAGAGGTTAGAAGGAAAATAATGGTTGATAACCAGATCCCCAGCCATTCTGATAAATGCTCTCACATCTTACTGTGCATAAGGTACATGCCTACATAAAATAGGTAGTACACATAATTAGTTAGTTTCCCCCCAAACATCCTGCACTGCTGCAAAATCTAGATTTGACAAATGACCTCTTATTTTCTTTCCTCTAGTTGTCATTTGTCTTCTTTCTTAAATTTGTAATTTTTAGTACAGCCAGCTTTTCAGATTTTCCTATCTACCATGAGCTGTCAGTACAGTATCAGACTAACAAACAAACATCCCAATCCGCTCATCACTGATTTTGGAGAGGCTTCACTCAAGTAACACTAAGGACCTCTTGTCAATCATAGAATCATAGAATAGTTAGGGTTGGAAAGGACCTTAAGATCATCTAGTTCCAACCCCCCTGCCATGGGCAGAGATGCCTCCCACTAAACCATGCCACCCAAGTTTTAAGTATGTACAATACAAATACTAGAGAAGTCAAGCCAAAACCTGTCTGAAAAGGTCTACAAAGTCTTAAACTACTATATTCTACAAGATAATATTCAGACAACTCTCTCTGGCTTAGCTGCAACACTGGTTCAGCCTGATCTTACAGGAAAGGTCAGAGCTAGATAGTTTTCAGTGACTTCTGAAGTATTGACATATCTTGCTTCCATTTAATTCCTTTTACAAATACTGTTCCTCAAGCTATGAAGACCAGAACTGGTTATTATAAAAATGCAGGGATAAAAAGTTACTCTTGATGTACAAGACAAATATAAACCAACTTGCTATCCTTTTAAAAAGGGCCACCCCATTGAACTTTGCACACAGACCACTAGATGTAATCTCCATCTTAGTGCAATACTAATGGTATTAGTCTTGAAAACATCTGTGACTGACTAGTCCAGGAGACAGGAAAGTTCAGCACTACTTCTACAATCCCTGTCAAAGGCCACTCTATATGCAAGTGTGCTCTACGCATTATGTGAACATGCTTCTTAAAAAGATGAAACAAAAGCTCTGTGGGCCATGAAATGCTATGGTGCGACAAGAGTGGCAGACGTTCGTCACCACATAGTGATTGTGCAAACTGTGACTAGCAGTGGCTGTTTCCCTGTGTTTTCTATCTCCAAACTCTACCTTTCATGAACAAAGTGGGATGTTTGCATTCATGTTGTAAGTGGGTATCACCCACTTCTGCTCTCTGGTGTTGTAACAAGTATCTGAGTCAACTCATCTAACATATAAAGGTGATGATGGCATTGCAGAAGCCCATAAAGACATGGCCTTTAATTTTGCTCAGTTCTCACCTCAAATTTAGTTTTCAAGGGTCATGAATAGTTTCAATATCTTGTTGGAACTGGTGCTAACCTAGTACACAAGGTGCTTTAATATATTTTACTTTCCCGTAATTCCACACTAATCAAAATTGCATGAAGTATTTTATTTAAAAACATGCCAGAAACCATAGTACTGTGACCACCTATGTCAGACACGTAACAGACCTGTGTGAAACTGTGCTTGTGAACGTCAAAACCATTTTACTTATAGCCCTTTTAATTAAAGGGGAAGTAAATCTGTCAAAATGTATCTATTTGTACCATCACAGCTTTGCTATACCAGAATTGTTATTTTGAGACGTGGTGAAGTAGGCTATGTATGGTCAAGTAGGCTGTATAGTGCAATACATGTGTTGTGTCCAGGGAAAATAATACTTTTTAGAAGTTGCACCACAGCAAAGGGGTGGGGGACAGGGACAAGCCTGCAAACTAAGCGTGGTAAGATTTAGTTTGGTAGTTTATTAGTTTTTGTCTTTAACAGAATGCTTTATTAGATTTTTTTAATGTTGCACTATCATTTTCAGGCAGAGAGCATGCCTTTTCAGTTTCCAACATAAAATGAAATTGTCTTTATTATGCCAGTCTAACTTTTGGTCAATGAGCCTGATGATACAAATGTATACCGTTAACAACTGCCACACTGCCTACAACTTCTATACATTCATCCTGTGGATAACACACATGCAGATGCTGCAGGAACATCAGCTAAGTAAACTTCATGTGAGCTTTCTTAAGTGAAAGAAGGTGCTCTTGAAAAGACTTTCTTTAAAGTGGTGCCACTTTGGACCTTTTTTTTACTTCAGAGATGGAAGTTTATTCTGTATGATGGAATTCCAAATGCTTTGTGGGCTTTAACTGAGACCAGTTAGGTTATCTTAAGTAAGATTATCCTATACTCTTAAAACAGCTAAGAATTTTTTTTACCTTTGCTGTTCTCCCCTTTGGCCAACATATTCAATACACGCAAGGTTGTAGAAAACTCTGCCCAATGCTGAGTTTTGTATTAAACAGGTGGGCCACAGTGTTAATGGTGGCATAAACTAAGAAAAGATTCAGCACTTCTATCACCATCTTAAACACAAATGTGCTATCTATCCAGGTTGTCCACCACTGTGAAGACTTAGTTAGATGCAGTCCCCCTGAACTTCCCAGTTCCATTTTCCAGAGAAACAGATTAAATAAAGAAGCATTACTGCAGCTGACACACAGATGTATTCATCTCAACCATGAACAACTTCCCAAAGATGCACTTACCTGTAAGCCACAGATAAACCAAGACCGCATTTTATGATCAGTATATGCAGAATATCTACAACCTCAGCTGTCTGATTTCCAGAGAAAAAATAAAATCGCAGCAGTATAATAGCTTATATTTAGCAAAAGGTCAGTCCTGAATCAATGTTCTCTATAACTTTCAATGTTAGTGCAACTATTTCACACTTCCAAGTGCTAGAACATTTATACTCAATAAGATTTTAATGTTCCAATTTTAGAGCGGTCGTTGCAGGGCACAAACATACAAAGCTGAAACAATCAGATTCAAGTAGCAGATCCCAGTAGGAGATCCTCCCAGAAAACGTTTGTTTCATGAGGAAAAAGGTTTTTTGTTTGTGGTCCAGGGTGGGTATCTCAAATGAGTTAGCCCAGCTAGTAGAGACCAGACCTACCTCATACACATTAGACACCTGCTCACATGACATAGTTCTTATTCCATTTATTTAGCACAGAATACAGAAACTCATCATGTAGCTTCCTGCAAATGCAACATAGAGCAACTACAAACAGGGAAAAGATGGCTTAAGAGTTTGGAAAGAAGTATTTACCTTTGTAGCAAAGTAAAAGAAAAAAAAATAAAGACTGCACTTGGTGAAGATTGTGAGAGGTGAGAGACACTGGATGTTAACTGCAGATGGAACAAGGTGCAGAAAAATATGGAGCATCTATACAGGTTAAGAGCCAAGATGTGACAGGAATAGTTTGAAAGATAGGAAAACAGTTGTTTGGGAATTTCTGAATTTAATGAAAGAAAGCTATTCTAAACCACATGGAAATAAAAAGCCATATCTTGTAAGAATACCTCTTCTACTAAAGTAATGAGGGAAAGCAGATTTCACTACCTTCTATGCATGTGACTGGATGTACCTGGGAAGCTTCAGTCATAGCAAAGGCTCTGTAACTTCACTAAGCACTTAAAACTAGCAAGATATACCCACATCAAACATTACATTCATACATTGATGCTGTCAGATCAAATTCAAGGATATGGGGGTAACACATCAGATGACCACATCAGTGTGATGCCATACAGTATATAAAACCCAATACCAGAAAGCCTGAACTTTTCACTAACAGAAGAAAAATTTTCTCTAAACCTTCATGTCATATTCTGGAGTTTTGTACTCTGCATTAATACTGTTTTAATGCATTACAGATCCGCAAAGAAACTGATCCCAACCTTTCTCCTGCAGCTTCCTGTCCATGTGCTTATACCTAGTTTTCTTCATAGGGTCAAAGCCAGCCACAAAAAACCTTCTCAAAATTATCTGAAAGAGGAAGCTGCTTTGCAGATCCCAGCATAACAGCAGAACTGCTCTTGTCACTGTCTGCCTAGCATTTTTTTTTGTGTAAGATAAGCAAATAAGAGCTCTTGTAGAATAGATAGATGCTATTCTCCTGAAAGCACTGTTACTACCAATCTTCATAGAAAAGAAGAAATTCAGTACACACTCATGACTATTGACTACCAGGCTGGCAGCCTAAACTTGGAATCCCAAGCAATAAAAATGCCATATGAGAGTGTTGCATGCAGAGCTATTTAAAATGAAAGAATAATCCCACACCACCAATGAAAACAGGTGTAGTACCACTTCTTATAGCTCCACACAGACTATACATTCAGCTACACTGTCACAATAGCAGGAAAAGAAAAAAAGCTTCCTATAACAGCTCCCTAATGGATTATTCCAAACTGTGAATAACAAGATCATCAGAAGTAATTTCCTCAGATCTAATCCACAGTGCAATTGAAGTTCACAACTGCCTCATTCAAGCAGGAATCCCCCAGTTGCCAAGCGCTTAGCTGTAATTGCAGTGCCTACTGATCCCAGCTCTAGTTTCAGATTTTCTTTCCCAGTTCTTTCAAAGCTCCCCTTGCCCCCTAACTTTCCAGTTTGCAATAATTTGCAAAATATGTCCCTATTAACTGGAAGTTACTCCTAAAGAGGTTGTGCCAGTACGGCTTGTTATTAGCCAAGACAGTAAATTTACTTACAAGTAAAACGTGTCCTGTCTGCAGTGGAACTCCATATATCTTTTTCTTGAATATGGATTAAACAGAAGATCCCTCAGCAACTGGAATTGAAAAAGCAGCTACACTCAAAGTCACTGTTTCTCACCTGCAGCAGTAACCTCTGATTAAAATCAAGTGACTTCTGGAACAGCTCCCAGACAATTTGATCAACAATGCATCAGCCACTTTTGCCCTGAAACCACAGAATCACAAACTCTGGGCTCAGCTACTAAAAGCTGTATCTCCACTGCTGTAGAAGTAATTCCAAAGAACACATGCATGCCTAGTCTTGGTTGTCAGTAGTCTTGCAAAGAAAAGACAACGCTTGCAGTCAAAGTTGATGTCTCTTTATTAACTTATTCATGCATTTGAATGATTTACACTGACTGTAGATATCACATTCTTTCTCTAGACTTCACAAACTTACCTTCAGCTTATGCAGTGTACTCCTTGCAGCCACCTTTCTAACACACCTGAACAGCAGAAGCACCACCACAAAATGCACCCATCATAGAATTTAATAGTACTCTGGCAACAACATTCACATAACAGAGCAGCACAGCCACGAAACTACCAAGAACATTATTAGAATTGCTTAAGACTTTGCAACAGCCCAAAGACAGGAGCAGTGGAAGATCCCTAAAAGCAGCACAAAATAAGCTAGTCATCCTAGCTGCATTTGTACAGAAGCAATCAAGGCTAATTTTAGGCATAGCAAGCTACATTCCAGCACTTCTTTGTAATAAGGAGATGGGCTACAGAATCTCTCATTTAGGCTGATTTTTTTTAATAAAGTTCATTTCTGTTAATTCCAAAATGCGATTAAGATCAAGACTAAAAATTAGCATTTGCTAGCTCTGCCTGATAACCAGGAATACTATTGCTCGTGAAAGGTATCAAATGCAGATTAGACAGATCTACCCTACGCTAAGTAAAAATTAGAAAGTTCTAATCAGTTGCTCCTACAATTCACATGTGGAATTCAGCCCCATCTTCTTCTGTCACAGCAGCTCAAGAGTGTTCTTCCCCTGTAAAAACAAGTTTGAAGCAGTTCAATCTTCCTACTGGAAACACATACAACACAGCAAACATCACTGAACTGTATAATGAGCTCCTAGGAGTTGCAAACTGCTCTGAAACAAAACTTGTAGTATCTTCTCAACATCTCCCTCTGCTCCTGGCTCTACAGATTCATACTCCATTAAATCAGAAACGCGCTTATTGAAAGACACTTCTGATGCACAAAAACAGACTCTACAACTCAAGGGAAGTTGTAAAGCAAGCACGTTTATTACAGTGCCCGGTGCAAGGGGGATCGCTCCTCCTAACTTGCACCACAGGGCTAGTAAGAACCAGCTCTTTCTTGAGTGATAGGTCTTACAGACAATATATTTCCTATTTTCACACGCTGGCTGTTCCTGTAATCTTGCAACATTGTTTGTTATCTTGGATTTAAGTTAAACTAACAGCACTTCAACCCCATGCTGTTCGGATGCTGGCCTTTTCTTATACCAAATCTCCCTTTTTCTTTCACCTTTGCAAATTCTTTTGCTATATAACTCCATTTCGTTTGAGATTTTGCAAAATATTTGCCATTCCCTACTTGCTGCCTAAGTTTGTTTCTTCCATTCCTCACAGCTATTGCTCATGTGTTTACACACCCACATAAAGCACTGTAACATAATACAAATCAAAACTCTAATGCTATAATAACTATGCAAGCCACAAAAAGCTGTTTAAGCCAGGTGAAATTAGGCAACCAAGAAGCGAGCTGTTCCCATAGGTTAGTACTCCATGACACATGATCTTGTGATATCTGGTGCAGTTTTGGCATGGTCCCAATTTTTCTGAATACCAGTTTCTATGTTGCCTGAATTATCTATATAAGTACAGCAACTAATATTAATTACAGTACATACTTCTCCCATGTGGGCCGTTATCGTATCTAGAGCCATTCTATTCAGGAGGCCTATTTTCTGCAAGGATCTCACCTCTTCAATCGCTGAAGGGCGTCAGCAGTTAGATATGTGATCTGCTCTAATTCTGCCGAAATATTACCTATAGCCTTTTCAAGCTCTGCCACACCGAAAGCAAGAATTAAGGCTCCAACAAAACTGTGGTAACCAGTATTATATGTAGCTAATGTGGTAACCAGTATTATATGTAGCTAATGTGGTAACCAGTATTATATGTAGCTAATGGATTAGAGCCTGACCGCTTACTAGTTTTTTTCCAAATTCCTTGCACAATACCTGGGGTGGATGTGAATGATTGAATACTTGCTCCTAGGGCATCAGATACCCCCAGTGCAAGTACCCAACCAACTTTTGGGTAATACTTTTCTTGCATAATTATCACCACATAGCCACCAATACCCTGGTCCCAGTTTACATTTCTCAGTCACAGAACCTAAAGTAAAAAGTCCACTTGTACTGTTTCCTTTCTCAACTATCTCTTTAAAAGTTACATTAAGGTTCTTAAACTCTCCTACAAGATGAGCAGATGGGTCATTTTGCTGTCTCCGATACATAACTCCACTATTAGGGTCTAATGACTGTAGTTCAAAAGGAGGTCCTTTATAATTTTCTGTAGCATTCCCATAAGTTCAATGGGTTTTATTCCACGCCTGATAAGACCAATTTAGACTGGCTATGCTGAATAAAGGTACCTCTAGATTACCTTTGGGAAGAGCTGCACATACCCAACAATCAGACAAATTAAAAACAGCCTCAATATATTAGTGTGCAACTGCAAAAATACATTCTGATCTCAAGACTGAGTTCCCATTATACAGAATCCTGTTAATATGTACACGATCAAGTCATTTCATTGAATCTGAAGTTGCAGAGGTTCACTAGATGTTGATTTCCATCGTGGCTTAGGGGCTTTCTTTTTCCTGGTGTGGTGTATCCATACTTGTTCTTTAATCTTAACTGACACATGAGAAGTCAGCAGCACTTGAACTGGACCTTCCTACTTTGGTTCCAGGGGGGAATCTGAAAGAGATCTAATGTATGCATAATCTCCAGGCTCAATATTATGCACAGCCCCATCAAGACCTCGAGCTCTAGTTCCCAAGACTAGTTTTTCTATGTCTCAGAGCTGATTTTGCATACTTATTACGTAATCAGTAATTATCTCATCCCTGATTCAAGTTGATGCTCCTGCTTGTATAATATAAGATCTCCCATATAATATCTCAAAAGAACTTTGCCCTGCTTTGGGTCTGGACTTAGTTCTAATTCTTATGAGGGCCAGAGGCAATGACTGAGGTCAAGACAAACCAGCCTCCTGTCCCGGTTTTACAATTTGCAGCTTAATCAGGTGGTTCATTTTTTCCACTTGACCACTAGCTTGTGGATTATATGGGGTGTGTAACTGTCAATCAATCCCTAAGTTTACTAACCTGCTGAACAACTTCTGCAATGAAGTGTCATCCCCGCTCTGAGGAGATTACTGCTGGGACCCCAAATCTCTGTATTATTTCTTGTAATAGTATTTTGGTTACTTCTTTGGCTTTATTGGTTCAGCAAGGGAATGCTTCTCTGTCTCTGTCATATGGTCTAATAACAATTGAATATCACTCCAATCAGGATTATGCTGCTTTATCAGGAACTGGAAATGTTCGGTCATCCCTATGGTGTCACAGCAGTAGTTTTTTGCTACATTTTTCCATGTCTCGAGATCAAATGAAGAAAAGGGAACCTCTACCAAAAGGTTCTCCCCCTGGTCCTACTGCTTGCCTTAGGGGTGCTTGTAGCACTTCTCGGTCTTTCCTCCATTGGGTGTGGGAAGACACTGGACTATCCAGAGGGGTCCCTGGCTTGGAATCCTCACTTTCTCCTTGTTGTGTCCTGCCCCCTGCCGGTGGCCTGCAATATTCTGGCAGGTCTCCTGCTCCAGGGTCTTGTCTCTTCCCCCATTCAGTACATCTCTGCCCTACGCTACACGCTGAACAACATCTCTTTAATTTCCCTTTTCCCTCTTTCTTTTTTCCTTCTCTAAGGCTAACACCATCGGGTCCTGCACGACCACCAGTCCACAATCTGTTTGGTACTTGGGATGATTTCAGAGGGTAAAGAACATGTCTGCCTATGAGACTTCATCCCACTTCCCTTCCCTCCTCAAAAACAGCAATAAAATATTGTAATTCAGGGTCCCGTTAAGGAGCCATTTCTCCCCAACGTCTAATTTATACAAAGGCCACCACTGATTACAATACTTCATTAAAGTCACACTCCCGCCCTGCAGTCCTCCTATATTCTTCCAGTGAGCCAAAATACAACCTAAAGGGCTCTTTTTAACTATCCCCCCACTCTGTTGTTCTCCCATCACAATTAATCTCGAGTTCCCTATAAGAACACTGCTTGGTTAAATTGACAACAATATTATCTCACCCAGGGCAGGAGGTGCAAGGCAGTACTAGCCCCACAATGAAGGCACCTAAACTCTAAACTGTGACTAAGATAAAACTACTGTCTTCTGCTAAAGGAAATTATATACTTGAGACACTTCGAACACTTAGCACAAACAAACAAGCAGCAGTGATGACAAAGCAGACAGGGGGGTAGTTCATGCTCCACGCAAAAAGGGCCTGACACTATGCTACTCCACGTCTCCCACCATTGCTGCAATTTCACTTACAAAGATTTTTTACTGATTCTTTATATTCTGCAGGTTTTTGCAGATTACCTGCTGAAGTTGGCCTGAACGCTCAATCTTATCCCAATCAGATCAATTTCCTGGACATTGAGCACACCAAAAATCATTACCAAACTGCACCCAAACATTCTGTGTGCAACTAAAACATTCCAAAATAAAGATCTGTTTACATGAAAAATCCCTAGGTCCGTGGATAGGACACCAAAAATTAACAAACATTCCGTGTAACACTGCTCCAAAGTCTGTCATACACTTCGTTCGTCTCCGGCTGTTCTCCTTGCGAAGAACACAGAACCACGGATCAGAACTTCACACTCGCTTTGTAGCTACGCCACATCTCACAAAATGGATACCAGACCTACCCTCCTATGAGATTCTGGGTACAAGGCTGGCACCAAGATGACCTTACCAAAACCAAACAAACCCCAATTTTCCAGGGGCGAGTACCAGTGCTCTTTACCTCACGTAGGCTGCTTCCTCACGATTTACAGGTATCTCCTTACTTAGTCCCAACATACCTGGTCCATCAGTGATGGTCCTTGTCTGCCCTGCGGTGATCTGGGTGAGTAGGGGAGTCCTCCCAAGAAATCTCAGGGGCTCCCAGAGGAGTCCCATCCTCAGCAGGTCTCGTAGTTGGACAGAGAAGGTCCCATCTGCGGTGCCAAACTGATGCACGGAATCAGACTACAACTCAAGGAGAATTATAAAGCAGATATGTTTATTATGGCACCGGGTGCAAGGGGGATCGCACTTCCTAACTTGCACACTGAGTGGTCAAGTGAGCAGATATTTATTACATACAAACATGCATATTCATTAAATTTCTGAGAAAGCGGCAGGGATATTACAATTAGTTCCAGGAACTCATTATCATAAGTCTCCTTCCCTTGGCACTTGAGCACTGCCCTCTGGTGGTCGTGGGCAGGGGTCTTCAAGATGAAGTAAGCAGTCTTCCTCACGATGTCCTTTTCACCTTTGGCACAGCTGTATGCATCAGCAACCACAGGGCTAGTAAGAACTGGTTCCTTCTTGAGTGACAGGTCTTGCAGATGATGTATTACCTCTTTTCACATACTGGCTGTTCCTGTTATCTTGCAACACAGACTTTGTTCCTCATCTTGGATCTAAGTTAAACTAATGGCGCTTTAACCCCATGCTGTTTGAATGCTGGCCTTTTCTTATATCACTTCCCTGGCACAGACATCCCCAAGAACTCTGTGGAATGCAATATCTCTAGTTTTGCAGGCAAGAGTATAGCAACATGCCATACTTTTTTATCAGAATCCACTCCTCCCAGCATATATAATGCATCTACACCGCGGCCCAATCCTTCCTAGCCACACTACCTTATACACTTGGTTGTATTTTTTCTGTCAATAAAGTACACACACCAACGAAGCAACAAAACACCAAACCTTGATTTCAACAGGCACATTTCAGTAGTTCAGTCGCTAAACTAAACTATAAAATCTGTATTATTCCTGCCCAAAGCCTCACTTCTAAGAGCGTATTATGTAACACGTACCCAGTCACACAGCTTTTTGGAGAAGGATCTTCAATGGCAACAGATGCATCTCCATGCTTCAGCTTCTGCCACCGGGGGAGGGGGGGGGGGGGGGGGGGGAGAAGAAAAGAAAAAGAACACGTTTGAGAACTGTGCTCTACTTATTGGGGGGACGGGACGACACAAACACACACACACAAAACCCACCCGAAAACCCCAAACAAAATTAACAAATCCACAAAAAACCTCTCCAAAGCAAATAAACGAAAACGCACTACAGGGCCAACCTCACGGCGTCCCACACATAGGCCGATTCGGGCTGTCCCTTGCTACAGTCAACGACTAAAACCCACAAGCGGGTAGAAGTTTTGCCAATTAGTAAGGAACTGCTCTTCCATGCCTAGGAAGGGAGACAGCCACGGGCGGCAGCCCCCATGGAGTCATGGATTACCCACCCCGACACGTGCCGGCCGCCATTTTCCCTTCTCTCACCGCGGCACAGGCCCCGCCGCCGCCGGCTAACAGCCCCCACCTCGCCGCGGCACCCACCTGCTGCTCACTCGGCTCCTCTGCCGCGGTAGCTCTACTCGGGCGTAACGGCGTCGGCAAAAAGGAGCGTTTCGCGGCGCCTCATGGCTGCGATAGCGCCTGGGCACCAAGCACCGACGCCTCCCTCACCCTCCTCGCCGCCACCTCTCGCCGCCACCTCTCGCCGCCACCTCTCGCCGCCACCTCCCGCCGCCACCTCCCGCCGCCACCTCCCGCCGCCTGTTCCACAAACGGCCACCCCACGCGCCCACCAGGGTCCGCCACCAGGATCCCACGCAGCGGCTCAAAACCCACCCGCCGAAACTCCACCTCCTCCCGCCCCGCAGGAACTGGGACGTGGCAGGGCGGAGACCCCTCCCACGGGGCGAGGCGCTGTGTGGCGCGGCGGCCTGAGCTTAGGCCCCGCCCAAGCGGAAGCTGAATGCCGTGGTAGGCTGAGGTGCCGTGGGGGGTGTGGGCGCTGGCGGTTGACAGCGGGGTTCAAACCTTGTGCGTTGTTTTCTTGTCTTTTTGGAAGTTGCCGAAGTCACAACCCCAGGAGAATGCGGATTAAAGGACTCACTGAAAAGAGGCTGCCGTTACTCGCCGAACCAAAGTGTCTCTCTTCAGCTGGTGTAGGTGTTGATGCTGCTTTCCGTAAAATCACAGGCTGGTTTTGGCTGGAAGGGACCTTAAAGCTCATCCAGTTCCAGCACCCTGCCATGGGCAGGAACACCTTCCACAAGACCATGTTGCTCAAGCCCTGTCCAACCTGGCTATATGAAGGCAGAGATACATGTGTGTGTGTGTGTGTGTGTGTATCTATATATCTCTATATATATGTATATGACATGTACGCTTGGTCATGTTGGAAGATGGGCCTTAAATGCTAACCCACTACTATTTGTTATTTAATAACAGCGGACTAAAAAGGAAGAAGAGGTTGTGTCATGAAAGATGTGCTAGAAAAATTAAGCCATCCCTTTAGTAAATACTGGTAATTTTCCAGTCCATACAAGCAAGCGTATCTTGTTAATGCCAGCCAAATTCCTACATCCACATTTTTAATTACAGGAAAATAGAATAAAATAGAGTAAAAAGTAAACAGACTATTTCAGTTGGAAGGGACCTACATTGATCTGTTGTAGATCCAACTGCCTGACCACTTCAGGGCTGACCAAAAGTGAAGCAGGTTGTTACAGGCAGTGCCCAAATGCCTCTTAAACAGTGACAGGCTTGGAGTATCCACCACTTCTCTAGGAAACCTGTTCCAGTGTTCGCCCACCCTCTTGCTAAAGAAATGCTTCCTCATGCCAAGCCTAAACCTCCCCCAGTTACCTTACTGCTTACACCACAGCATCATAACTCAAATATTGTTACAGTCGTCCTCACTGCAGGGAAGGATGGTTTTTAAAGCTGGGCATGGGCCACAAAAACTGCTCTCTGGCACAGCCAGTGCCTCAAAGGTGAGTCTGTATTACATGCATAGGCATGCGGAAGGATGGGCAGGCAATTTTGACTTCTGCAGGCCACATGCCAGTGAACTGACCCAGCCACGGGACTGAAAATTTGGCTCAATCAGCTACAGCAGGATGACTTGTTACTTGAATAGTTAGGAAGTTTTTGAAGAAGAGGCTGGAAGTGAGGACTACTGTACCGCAGGAAGCTGCCTTTTGGCTTACATTTTGGTATTACATTTCTTACCTTTTTAACCCCATGGAAAAGATGGGAAACTATTTAAGGCCTATCTGTCATGTTAGAGGTTTTTCAACATTTTCAGGCGATGATGATGACATAATACTACTGCCTCAAATACATGACTTTCAGGCAGTGTTCCAGAATAATGAAACTGCAGCTAGGATTGTACAAAAGTGGAGACAAATTACAGCCCTAACATGCCCGACAGTCTTACCTATGCCATCAGCTAAACCTCAGCTGTTCTGACCTTGCACCATTTGTTGTTCAGGAATTTTATTTCCACTGTCACAGGCGTAAAAGCTGGCTCCTGCCTTCAGCTCATAATGTTTTCCTTCCAGACAGAGTTCTGTAGCTAAAACACATATACTGTGTATTATAAAAAGCTATGCAAGAGCTGTTTTTCTGTTTTTTGATTTTTTTTTTGGTTGGTTGGTTTTTGTGTGTTTGCACATAAGCCTTACTTCCCATCTGAATTTCTCAAGAGAAAGAGAAGATCAGAAAAAGGGAAGTGAACAATGAAAATACTGTATTAAAAAAGAAAGAAGTAAGCTGACAGAAAACAGAGCTGTGAAGACTCACGGTCACTATATACTTTTCAAATCTATCACCTTAATGCATCTAAATTCCCCCTCTATTCAGACTTCCCTAACCTTTGGGTTCAGCTGTTAATTGCTTCCCCATTCCTGTGACTTATCTTTTGATGCCGACAGTTGTGCTTTCTTCATTCATATGGTCCACAGAGACAAATGTCTTTTGCCTTTGAGCACTAAGAATTTTGCGATTGGAAGAACTGTAAAGAAACAGTAAATGAAAGCAGACAAACTTGAGACAGAGGTCAGGCAGGTGTTACTTGTAGCAAAGATCTTTTCCCTTTGCTTAATGCTTTTCTGTTACTACTTTACAATTCCAGTTTTGTAATTCTTAGAGTTTACAGAAATGGGTATTATAAAAGCAGCTTCTAACTTACAGGCTGCATTATTTCTCTGTGATGGACTATTTTCTTAACATAAGTTTCCTACTTTCTGTACCTCAATGAAGATACTAAGCAGCTTTTGCCCAGACAGGTAACACAGTTTCCTATTCTGTTCCAAATTTGTTGATAACAGCGAATTTTCCTTTGCACATTGATACCATTTTAGAGGTTTCTCCGAAGAAAGGTTTTCTCATTTCTCTGTAGGCTGATCATTGGCACAACTACTGAACCCCCACAGCAAATGATTTGAATAAAGTCTGCTTGTTATATTAAAACCAGCAAGCTCTGGAAATGTTTCTATAGCACATAAACAACTTCTGGCACAAGAAAAAAAAGAAAGCAGGAAGCAAAAGCAGTAAAACAAGCAGCTGCATAAAGCAGTAACATTCACTTACAGAGAGTAAGCACTATTTTTGATTTCTGAAAACATTTCATGCTGCTCCCATGCTCTTGGATTGTTGTAGCTCAGTGTCAAGCTGCAATAGCTGCTAAGTAACCTGGAAAAGGACAGCTTTTATGAACGTAAAAATCACTTCCACACAGCACTACATTTTCTTATCAGAGTTTATTGTTGCACTTCAGATACCATGCCACTATCAGAATAATAGCTATTTTTTATTTAAAAAAACTTTGAGAAAAATGTTTCCAGCAATTTTCATTCAATGTGAATGACAAGAGTATTACCTCTATAACACTGAAATACCTATTTAATTTCTTCCTGAGGAAGTTTCACATTTTTAAGCAATGAAAAAGGATATTCTGTACAAGAGAGTCTGCAAATCACTGTGACTAATTCTTTCTGCAGGAGTAAAACTGGGAAAGTATCAACAGCATTTTCAGCAATGTTTGCTTAAATAATTAAGTTATTCCATATCAGGCTCTGCATTTACACCCCCTGTAATGGTCACTTTCTGCTCATAATCACACATTAACTTTTAATGGCACAGATTTTGCAGAAAGCAAATTTCAGAATCATATTTATGAAAATGAAGGTGAAACTCACACAGTCAAGCAATTGTGCAGTTATCTACAAGGACAGCAGAAACCTGTCTTATCAGAAAGGTTTATCTTGTCTTAACAGAAAACTGTGCTATCAACCACAATACAACATATCTGACTTTGACTAGCAAATATAAATCCATTGTAACGAATCAGTATTTTTTAAAGAGTGTTAATATTGATAGTCTATTTTGGGAAATCAAACACCTATTGTAAGTAAGCTGTGAATAGAAGTAGTTAAACTTTGTCAGGTAATTTATGTTGTATGACTTGCTTACTCAGCTGTATTCATGTGAATCCTACAATTTGGGCAATAACACATGTAGCTGTTGTCTGCATGCTTTCCTCAGACTCTTCATTCTTCACCAAGTTGACTGCACATTAAAAGAAGTGTTTTTTAAAGTCTCCTGTTAAATGTAAGAACATGTTTAAATGGAATAGTTCTTGAGAAAAAAAAGGTTGCTTCATACCATCTTTGTATTAACAAGTAATAAGCGAGCTTCAGAAATTCAGAACTGCAAAGAGCACCAGCAGTTGCCTTTACTTCTCCATTGCTTTTGTATCGGAGACTAGCCCTCCCAGCATACAAGAAGGTAATCCCACAGCACCTTTTCTAAAGATGCTAGTGCTTAACAGTTGCATCACAACAGCAGCTCACACTTAAGGAAATTCAAGATCATGCCCTTCAGATGCAGTTCCAGGTCAAGCTACTTTGTTCACAATATCGACTCACGTAAAGTTAACCACAGGAATCCACCGAAGATTTCCCTAGGAACTCATTCATTTTGTTTCCAGTTCCCTCCTTTAGGAAGAGCACTGGGATGATACAAGAGCTCCAACCTGCTGTTCCTCATCAGGACTTGAGAGTCACCGGGGCACTCCTTCCTGGAGAATGAGCTTTGTGTTTAGCTGCCAAACCAACCCCAATCCACCCAAGGCCAAGGCCATGCATGTGCAGGGCTTACCTCTGCAGTGCTACATGGTGACTCCAGTTGGGCTGTTTTAGCAGATCACCAACAATTGTAATGGGCTCCTTGCTGTACCTCAGTGAGGACTCACACAGTATTCCGCAGATTTGAGAAATGTCACTGTGTCTGTTGTAAAATTTCTGGAGGGAGAATGCAACTGATGTTCATGTCCCTACCACCACTCTGTGCCTGACTGCCCACTCATTCTCATTTTGTGGGGACCTTGATTTCCCAGAGGAAGAAGACAGAAAGGGAGCTCTTAAAGAATGAACTATCAATGTGGTAGCCCATTCCTTCTGTGGATTTTTCAAAAAATGTTTGAGTGAAGTTACATCAGGTTATATTAAGGGTAAACCAAATCACACCAGGATGAAAACTCCAGGTATTTTCTCCAGTTATTCAATTTCGTTGTAGCAAATCCATACAGAAGCTTGCAGGAGGCATGAGCTGTCCATAGCATGCAGAGTACTTGCTTTTACAGATCATCAGAATCCAGAGTGTTTCTTTTATCAAATAAGAAGTACTTCACGATAAGTCAGCTTCTGGGACAAATCCATATGACAGTGACTATTTAAAATGAAATGAAAGCTCTTACTCTGTCTAATAAATAATAAAGATGTTAATCTTAAAAATGTCTACTCTAGTAGGTCCTCATCATTACTCATGCATTTTCCCTTAGCAAAAATTTGTTGTGTAAAGAATATTGTTATATACAGCAAATTTGCCTAGATTTTTTTCTTTACAGACCTATCAAAACCACATGTTACATAAACAAAATCAATAAATAATAAAGATTACCAGTTAGAGGTACAGTAAGGATCACAACATCTTTTTTCTGTTCAGGGAATAACAGACTGGTTTCTATTCTACTACCTTGAAAGTTAAATTATATGATTACATAAATGTTGGAAAGCAGCACTGAGACACATGAAGTTTCCCCGCCATTTGATGCATATTTTTAATTATTCACCCTAAACCAAATAATAATATTATAGAGCTACTGTAAAAAGCATTGATTTAGTACTGCAGTCTGTTTCATTTTTACTACTTCTTCGTGCCTTTAAGAAACACTCAGAGTCAAAGTTCAGTGGAAAAGCAGCAAGGCCATACTCAGCTGAAGTTTTCTTTCATCCTGTTTCCCAATTTTTTCTTACTATTAATTAGACTTTATCTTACACCTCAACTGATACACTGTGAGATGTATCATTGAAATGTATTACATAAACATAAGGCTGGATATTTGTGTTTCCCATGATTAGAGTGTAATTTTGTACCATGACTACATAGTGTGTTTATTTTTTTTCCCCTACAGATTATTCCTAATGTTTAATACAAAATATGTTGAAAACATCTGGAACTGGAACCAGTACTTTCATCTGGAAACGTGACAGATTTTTGCAGCTGATGTAAACTGAAGGTTACTGAAAGATGCTATGATTTTGATTAGGTTGAGGGATCTTAGAATATACAAAACAGAGAGACTGAAGGCAAAAAAATTAAGGAAAAAATAGTGGTGCAAACTAAGACAATCTAAGTATGGATGCGTTTCTGTTTTTCATGAGTTTTTCATTAATTTCAGCAGAGTTGCTCCTGATTCACACCAATGTAAGCCCAGAGGGCAGTGTCTGGCTGCTTATGGAAGCCAGGAGTAAAAGCCTGTTCGTTGCGCTGCTTCAGTTTTGTTCACGATTGTGTAAGTATAATACTGCTCGTAAGAGTTATACTGCAGCTTTTGTACTTCACATGTCCAATTCAATTTCTGCTCAGATAATGACTATATTCTGTATTTTGCCATTTCAGTCAGTCCAAAATCATACATAGTAATTGTGGTCAAAGGCCCTTACCACATTGTAAAGGTTTGCTGTTACAGGCTATAATCATAGGTAATGTTTTCTTGGGAGTTTGGGGGGATGAGAGTGGGGGATGTTTCTACACTGCATTTGCCTGTGGCTTCCATATTTTGCTCTGTGTATTTTGCTGCTGTGCACAGCTAAACCACATATGATAACTGCACTTCTAACCCTGAAGTACACTTGGCATTTTTTGTGCTACATTAATTTTTCTTATTTTGTGCAAGACAATAATCAAATAGTAAGAAAAACTGCCAGTGGTAAAACAATGGGCTGTAAAACCTACATGAGACACAATACTTTTAAACTGATATATAAAAATGTGTGTGTGTATATATATATTTATCATGAAATTGGACAGGTCACGTATCTCAAACTTATACCAGTTGCAAATAACTTCTACATATGTGCACAGTGGTCCACAAGTCCACAGGCCCAGAAATGTTTGTGAGAGAGATCTGGCCCACCAGAGCTCTAAGAAACACATGTATTTTCACAATCCACATGCCAGCACATGGAAATAATTTCTATCTTTTACTCTTTTTTGAAGAGGTATATTTTACAAGACCTTCTAGTAGCTCCTGGAGACTTCAGATACGATGACTGAAGTATGGAAGAGAGATTTCAAAAAGCTGTGTTTCAATGCTATCTTACTTTCTGTAGCTCCTGTCTCAGCCATGATGGCAGGGGTTGTCCCAGTTTGTGTAGGAGTTTTGACAGTTCCACGTTGTGATCTCTGTAGTAGCTTGACAGAAAAGCCCTGCACTGATGGGATACAAAAATAAATACTTTTATTTAAGAAAATGCTGTCCTGCAGTTACTGTGAATTCTAGGTTTCTTTCTAGAAGTTCATTTTACCCATGTCAAAACTTTACTTTCTTTAAAGCAATTTATATTGCTTTATGCTATCTATTGCATGCAAGTTTAAGCTTTTCAGTTAGGAGTTGTACTATAAAAGGTAATTTCAAGAGAAACAAAGGTTGTCAAAAATGAACACTGAAGGCAAAGCAAAGGATCTGATTCTACTCTCAGACAGTCATGTAAATTAAGATTCACACTCTGATGCAGTCACTTTGAATTTACTTAAGTGATGACTGAAACCAAAGCTTCATATGTAGGCATGTATCAGTTAGTAACCCATTTTTCAGAAGTATTTAGAGTTGAAAAGTACAACCATAAATAAACATAGTCTTGTCTCATCTCTGGCCAAAAGCCTTCTCACCCAGCGATTTCATATCAGTATCATTCTACTGATGTAAAGTTACTTTTAAGTTCTGTGAAAAAGAAGTCCTGGCTTACTTGCCACATTAATACTTACTCCTGTTCAAACTCTAAGTTTTTATATGCATTTTAGTCAGGCTAAATGAAATGGGAATACAGGACAGAATAAACATAAAAGTTAAAGCTAGAACAGGAGACTAAACTGCCCTTGAGTACGGGCCGTAGCGTTTGATCTGATGGAAACATCTTCATCAGAGCATTTGTCTGGGGGAGCCATTTATAAAACTCGTAAACAGAAACCTTTCTTAAAACTGGATTATGTGAGAGTCTGTGTTACTTGTCATGGTCTAACTACTCTCAAAGACAAGGGACCAGACACACATACACATATCTAATCATGACTGAGAAAAAAACAAGCACTGTGGAGCCTCTGCTACTTAAGTCACTTAGGTAAAAGGAAGAGGTTTCCAAGTGAATTTCAGGAGTTCCAAGTTTATTTTACTAAAAGGTGCCAAATTTTTAAGAGCTGGGTTGTTGGTTTTTTTTTTTAGTTATTTATATTCTTCACATTTAAAATAGAGAACTGAAAAAGTCTATGCACTCCAGTTACCTTCATTTGTAGGGAAAGCTAGTCAAATAATGTCTACTTAATTTTGTCTTCTCTCCCTTCTTATGATTTTGTCTGTGTGGTGTCCCACATGTGGCAACTGAATCCCTTTATAATGCCAATGAGCATAACGGTTTACCTCAGAATCCATAGGAGGGTATTTTCTACCTTTGCTCTTTCCAAGACACTTTGTTTTCCCTTCTTCCAGGAGCTGACACCAGAAACCTTTATGTGAATCGAACCTGGAACAAGAATTTTGCAGCATGTGAAGGCTGTGAGATACTGCAAGGACGATGCATCTCCCAGATTCAGACTGAAGAATCAAAAGAGTAAACCTAAGGTTATCAGTCTTATTTTAAGGGTAACCAAATATAAATGTCAGAATCCAGGATTTGTGTATTTACACATCCAAAAGATGGGTATTTAGGATGTGGATGTTACATTTCTGACTGATCCTGGTGAATCTGTCTTCAGCTAATGTCAAAAATAAACAATTTTTTTCTGTTTATGCAAGTCAGCATTCCATGTTCCACTTCTGGAAATAAAATTCCTTTTGATTCATCCAAAATTCACACGCAATTCCCTCAAAACAGTACTTTGTCCATTTGTTAGAGGTCTACTTCTGCAACAGTCAAGTTCCACATACAGTAGCTCAGTAGATGAGCCACAGAACATCTAACCCTGTACTGTTTTTTTGCAGATGCTGAAGAATAAATCCTACTGCCAGCTCAAAGGTGAAGTATGAGAGCCTTTGTTTTGCAGTGAGCTTACTTATAACTTACTAACTGGTATTTTAGGAATGTTGAAACATGTGAAAATGATGATTAAATTAACTCACGTTAGGGCTTCAGAATAATTATAATGAGGAGAAATTCCCAGAAATTTCTGTACTTCATCCATTACAGTAGATGGGTCAGTTCTCAGCTGCTGTCCATCAATAATTAGCAACTACAACAAAGAAAATATATGTCCATTTAAAAGCCATTATTTCAAGCTTTAAACTGAAACTTCCACCTCTGTCAACTCATGGAAAGTACTGCCCTAGAGAATGATAATTGGTTCAGTTTTAATTGTCATCATCATTAATGACTTGGGAGCAGGGTAAACGGTATGTTAATTAAATCAGAAATTAAATTGGAGGCTGTCATGGTTTAAGCCCAGCTGGTAACTCAGAACCACGCAGCCACTCGTGCACATCCCTCTTCTTCTTCCCCCTCCTCCCAGAGGGATGGGGGGAAGAATCGAAAGAAATGTAACTCCCACGGGTTGAGACACAAACAGTCCAGTAACTAAGGTAAACACAGACCACTGCTGCTACCACCAATAATAATAACAATGATAAGGGAGATAACAAGGGAAGAGAATACAATCGCTCACCACCCGCTGAACAATACCCAGCCTGACCCAAGAAGTGATCTGGACCTTTCACGTAATTCCCCCCAGTTTATATAATGGGCATGACATGCTGTTGTATGGAATACCTCATTGTTCAGTTTGGGTCAGGTGTCCTATCTCTGCTTTCTCCCGGCTTCCCCTCCTCCCTGGCAGAGCGTGAGACTCAGAAGGACCTTTGTCAGAGTAAACATTACTGAGCAGTAACTAAAAACATTGGTGTTATCTGCGCTGTTCCCAGGCTGAAAGTCAAAAACACAGCACTGCACCAGCTAGTAAGAAGGAGAAAAATGACTGCTACTGCTGAACCCAGGACAGAAGCGGTTGTGACAACAGAGAAATAGCAGTGAAGGACCTAGAAGGATAAGAAATATTGGCAGAAAATCAAGTGAGATTTGACCAGACAAGAAAAAAATAATGTCTGGAGATCTAACCTCTAATTCTCACAAACGCAATCATGGAGACTTTACTGGGGCCTTTCAGTACTCAAAAGGGGCCTATAAGAAAGATGGCAAGAGACTTTTTATCAGGGCCTGTTGCGACAGGACAAGAGGGTGATGGTTTTAAACTCAAAAAGGGAGGATTCAGGCTGGATGTGAGGAAGAAAATTCTTTGCAACGAGGGTGGTAAAATAGTGGCCCAGGTTGCCCAGAGAGATGGTGGATGCACCATCCCTGGAGACATTGAAGGCCAGGCTGGATGTTGTTCTGGGCAACCTGATCTAGTTGAAGATGTCCCTGCTCTTTGCAGGGGAGTTGGACTGGATGACCTCTAAGGTTCCTTCCAATCCAAACTATTCTATGATTCTATATATTACAGTAATGGTGAAAAGCTTGTCACTGGAACTGACCAGAAGAACAGAAAACGGTAGGATGATGTTAGGTGAAACCCATACAACCATGCACATTTGTTGAAATATGTTGAATATATTCAACATAAGTTGTTGAAAAAAACCCTCCTTTGAAAATATTAAAGGCAGATATTACGAGGACCTCAAGACAGGGATGTAGATAGATACAGGATGTGCAACACATCTCTAAGAAAGGCAGGTACTGGTAAGTCATTTCTTTCTCTTCGAGTGCTTGACCATACACACCCTCACAGGAGGGTACTTCAGATACAGACACTCTTTTACCTGAAAGTGAATCTTCAGGGAAACAGATGCTACCTGACAATTTTCTCAGATGTGGCATCATGGCCAAATGCCACACTAACGATGCTGCAAGTTTGGGTCTTTGCGACTCTTGGAAGAGAAGCAAGGTCCCAAATGGATTAGTCAAGCCTTCATTTCCTGTCATGGAAACACCTTTGTTTTTAATGTTATAATGATAAAAAGAAGAGGGGAAATAGGTTCGTAAGGGGGTTCAACAGTCCCCTTTGGCAAGCAATACTGAAGCTTGTTTTCATATTTCCATGCAAGCAGAGAGGCTAAAATCAAATAAATTTCTTCCAGGACTGAATGAAACTTAAAGTTTTGCAAGACTATGAGGTTTCAGAGCATAATCAAAAGGGAAAAAATGTCTTTGGAATTACCCATATAGATGTGGACTAGTGGAAGTACCAGGCTGTTCAGAAAGCAGTAGCCCATTCCAGAAGTCTTTGCAGTCAGATGCATGAAAGAACTCATTGCTTTCCTAAGACATAAGCTTTGAAAACAAGGCTTTAAGTGCTTCAAATTAACAGAGGTCAAAAAACATCCCAAATGGGTGATATTTCCATCTGAAAGAAAAAGAGTGAGGGTTTTTTAATTCACTATTTAAAATCACATAAAGATAAATATCTGGGCTGTTCCTTCTTCTGCTGCCTTAAAACAGACATGTAAGTAAAAGTTTTACCAATGGAAATTCATTCCAATTCCTGATGTTCCCAAGAAGCAGGTAACAAAAAATGCTCTCTCTCAACCACCAGAGAGGCTGTAAGGAACTGAAGCAAAATTTTTCATTACTTGTACTGATTCATTCATATCCTGATCTCAGAAAGATGTTAACCATTAAATTCCTCAAAATCTAAGCACTTCATGTATTAGAAAGGTAGAATTAACGTAGTTCTGACAAAGTGGATAGCTTCATACATAATGAAAATACTACAGATGAAGTATTTTGAGTCACTTTACATCATATTGATCATTTTACTGTAAAATTGCTGGCAGCTGAAGAATCATAGAATCACAGAATAGTTCAGGTTGGAAAGGAACTTAAGATCATCCAGTTCCACCACCCTTGTCATGGGCAGGGACACCACACTCTAGACCATGTCACTGAAGACTCCGTCCAGCCTGGCCTTGAACACTGCCAGGGATGGAGTATTTACCACCTTTTTGGGCAACCTGTTCCACTGCCCCACCACCCTCTCAGAGATTGTTTAAGTCCCTGCTCTCCCACTATACATGAGTTATCTTGTGTTTGAAAGTCACCATGGCGGGAGAGGAGCAAGAGAGACATTTTGGAGAATAGAATAGATCAGACACAGCCTGAGTCCGTCAGTTTTAGACTGGCCATTACTGGATGGCTGTCACAAAAATCAACTTTATTTCCTGTAAGGCTGGCACATGAGCAAATCTTTTGGTTCATGAGGAAGTTAGTCACACCAGGTCCTCTTTTCTTCTGTATGACCATATTGAAGCAGTGAGTTGCAGGTGGGAAATGAATGTGAGACACGAGCTTCCTGAACTTCTAGAGATCAGCTAGGTAGCCTGACAAAAGAGGATTTTTGTATTCCTTATGAGATAATAAATCGAGTCAATCAGCCTTCTAAACATCTGAACCCCAAATTTGCAAAGTCCTCTGAGATTTGCACTCTCTTACCATGCAAGACAAGTGTGCTATTACCACTTTTCTAATGCAAAGGGGATCCTTACCAATTTCTATTGCTACTTGAACACTTACTTTATACCTACCAACTTCACAATGGACATTAAGACTTCAATTCAGTCATGTGTAGGGAACTCCCAGATTTATACAGCATTAAAAATTATAGACAGCCTTAGATGGTCTGGGTGAGAGCTCTTTTGCTGAAGAAAGGCTCTCATAGTTTTAGATAAGGCTGTACTTTTATGATGAGCTGATTTTAGGTCTGGCCTCTGTAACCGTTTTATGCTTCTTTGAACTTGATAACTAGTTTGGATATGGCCTACTGTCTACCATTGCTTTTGCGATGCAAGTTAATTCCTGGTACTTTTACAGAGGAAAAATAATTCTACCAGGGTTATCATTCTGGGATGTAGAATCTGGCAAAAATCTGTATGACAATATGCATTGTTCAATATTAATGGACTTTTGAAGAAAAGCTAATGAAAACATAATGTAGAGAATTTCAAATGAGTATCATGAGATTACAGTGTTGTGTATCTCATGAAGTCTGCAAAGGCTGGCCAAAAAGAGGATATGTGGAGAATAACACCAACTAGATGCACCAGAGCTTCCTTGGCACACTAGGAAAACAGAAGGTGTAGACTCCAGCCAACTTGTCTCAGCTGAGTGAGTCCTGGATAAACAGAAGGTTCAGACTGCAGCCAACCTCCCTCAACTGAAGTAATCTTTAAATGCTGGGTAGGGAGTAGTGCCAGAAACACTGCTAATGTAAAAAAAATCCATTCCAGAAATAAATCTACTGAGGAGATACTGATCATGTGATATTGTCTGCCTGGTCTCGTGTATCACACATGATGTTCAGGGCTTAGGATGTGCATCTTTTGAGGCTTGATCTTACACAGAGACAGAAGGAAGCAAATGATTTGTATGTTATAGGCCAAAGAAGCTTATAGGGAGATCCAATTTCCAGGTTGCTTATGTGCTATCAATACAGAAACCTACAGGTTCATAAACAGACACCCTTTGAGGCTCAAAGACACACAGAAAAACTGGTCTTAACACAAAGAATATGCTGAGGATTAAGGATCAGCGAAAGATACCAAATGCAGATGATCAGAAATACCAAATTGTTTCAATGCATAAATAAGTCCCACCAAATACGTGGATACACTGTTATGGGCAGCAATGGGTAAGAATTTCCCCCAAAAAAAGTGTGCAAAAGAGACCTAGTACTTTGACAGTGTGCTGATCTGGCTGGAGTAGAGTTAATTTTCTTCACAGTTGCTGTTATGGGGCTATGTTTTGCATTTGTGCTGGAAACAGTGTTGATAGTTCATGGATGTTTTTGTTATTGCTGAAGAGTGCTTACAGAGTCGAGGCCATTTCTGCTCCTCACCCTCCAGCAAGTAGGCTGGGAGCGCACAGGAGGTTGGGAGGGGACACAGCTGGAACAACTGACCCCAGCTGACTCCCAGGATATTCCATACCACATGGCTTCATGCTTGGCAACAAAAAGTAGGGGGAAGAAGGGTGAAGATGTTTGGATTTATGGTCTTTTGTCTTCCCAAGTAACAGTTACACATGATGGAGCCCTGCTTTCCTGGTGATGGCTGAACACCTGCCTGCCAATGAGAAGTGGTGAATTAATTCCATATTTTGCTTTGCTTGCATGCATGGCTTTTGCTTTACCTATTAAATGATCTTTATCTCAACCCCTGAGTTTTCTCATTTACACTCTTCTAATTCTCCCACTCTACCAGGGGAGAGTGAGGAAAGGGTTGTGTGTGGCTTAGTTGCCAGCTGGGATTAAGCCACAGAAGTTACAAAAAAGTTAAAAATGTTAGGTAGAACATAAATTCACCTAAAAACCTGATGATGCCTGAGATGGTAAACACACTGATGTGCAAAAAGGCTTTGTCCCTATTGGTAACTAAAACAAATCAGAGACAACTTTCTGTTCTCCAGGTCAAATGGCACAGCATGACCTGATCTCACCTGCAAAACCAAATTGGTTGTGTCCATACTCACCAATGGTAATGGTTCTTGTTACCCTTCTAACTGTGCTCTGGAACTGCCTGGCAATATGCTTTTTGCTGTGAGTCCAAATCGTGCCGTAAGTGCGTTAAAATTCAAGCAATATGGCCAGAAGTGGGACAGTGTGTGAACTCTTGCATGGGTACAGGTTTATTTACAATCATAGCCTGAGGGAGATTTCTGCATGAAAAGGCTAAGAAGTGGGTGAAGACACTGAGGCATTTAAATATTATGGTGTTACAAACCCACTAGATGACATCCATTTCCATGTGGTAATCCCCATTTCAGATGGAAAAGGTATTTTTTATACCCCACAGTGTTCAGACATCAAAACTCTTCTCAACCCATACAGGGTGGGCAATATCCCAGCTGACAACCCTTGATGCTCACTGATACTTACTACCACTCAGAGTAGACACAAATGTAATTGAGTAGCTTCCCTTTTTCTTTTGGGAACTCTGATGGACCATCTGATATTAAAGAGATCACAAAGCACTGCATGTCTGGTTCTCTTTTCCTCAATATTACTGACAAAGAGCCAGACATAGAGTGATAAAAGCTTGAGCAAATGAAAGCCAGCTGTAAGTTAATGTTCACACACAGCTATGAAGAATCACAACTAATGTCTTAAAAATGCTCTAGTGTATCTAGGGTATCACTGTGGATCAGTATTCTGTAGGCAAGACTTTTACAAAGGTAATAGTTTATAATAGCATATATTTGAGATCAGGATGTCAAGTTACAGTCTTATTCACCTGATAAGGTGGGAAGTAAGTTAGCCATCTTTCAATATGTATAGCATACCATCCTGGTGCTAGGCATCTCTTTTGGAGAGCTTTAAGCTCAGACGGTGCTCGAGGTCCAGCTGTGATCACTTGATAGAAGCTGAATTTTAGAGCTGCAGGATCTTCATGTGATCGCTGATGCTGTAAAAGAAGTTACATTGCTGGAACTTTACAGACCACAAAAATTGGGCAAGTAAGACAAAACTGGTAGGTCTGGCCTTGCTGAAAAAAATTGCTCAATATATTGTGTATTTTGAGCATGAACTAGATAACTGTGTCTATAAACTAAATTTGTACAGGCTGATTACATAAATTAATTGAGTAAATAAGCATTTTTGCATGCTTGTATTACCATTTTGAAAAGGTGGCTTCTGGCAGTTTAACCCCTGAAAGATTTTCGGGTTTACACTGACAGATACCTCAGCCCATGGGTGATCATATGCGGTGCACTGACTGGTGAATAAAAGCTGGTATTACGCAAACCCTTTATATACATATATCCTGAAAGGATATATAAGGAGGAATCAAGGTGGAAACCTTCATTTGTACCTGCCTGTGTACTTCAAATTGCATACCTGATACCAGGAATATGCCCGATCGGATGGGTCAATGAGAATGGTGATGATCTTGGCCTTGGGGATGAGGGACGCAGCTCGTTTAGGAGCTTCCTCAGAATGGAAATAGTTGGCACTTTTCTCAAAGAGGAAGTCACTGGTGACATTAGAAGGAGTGGGGAAGAAATCCATGTACCTAGGACAGTAACATCATTCTCAGAATTACTTTCAAGTCACACAAAGGTTGAAAAATCTGTTATTATATATATTTTTATTCTAGAATAATCTATTAAAATAATAGCCTTATTGCCAAATAAAAGCAAACAGAAGTTTATCTTGTATTTTTTATCATATTTTATTTGGTACTTGCTTTCTTCTCATTACATAAACATTGCAGTTAATTGAGTAATATGCTCAAAGTTGCTTTCAAAAACTCTGCTACAAAGCTGCAGAGCTATTGCATCTCACATGCAGACTGTATGTAAAAAAGCTGAAAATTAGAGGATGACCAAACAAAACAGAATGAAAGGATGTTGCTGTCCTGTTAGTTTATTAAGTGTTCATATCTGCCTAATGCAAATATCTGAGAATGTGATACTGTTTCATTGAACAAACAACGGACTCTGTTTCCCAAAAATATTACAGCTGATTTGATGAAAGCAATGAAGCTACACCAATTTCTGCTCACAAATAAAAATATCAGAAACTAATGACTGAACCTGTGACTTCAGAATGTTTTACCAGAAATTGACAGCAAAGAATGTGGATAGCTTTGAAAGAGGCAATAAGCAGTACAGGCAAATCTGCTCTAGATCATGTATGCTGTTATCACACTTCTGTACTGAAGTCCTGGTAGTAGACTGAGTAAATACAAAGCAAAGAGGACTACAACCTTGTAAGGAAACACTTCATATTAAATATGGTACTACACCAAATTTTGGAAAAAAGTTAATTGATTCTTTAGATATCATGGCAAATTTGGAATCAAAAAGAAGTTGATGTGGTGCCACTGAAAAATGGTACAGAGATCGGACCAGGTGCAATATCAAGAGGTTACGAAGTTTAGGCTCAGCATTTCTGCTGAATGCATACTGCAGAACTCTTGCTCAGTACCTCATTCTTGAGACAATTATTAAACTCGACAAAGGCAAAGTTGAGACGGCTTTAGAGAAACTTGCCTAAGAAATTTGTAACAGTACTTCCATGAAGAAATGCATGACTGGTCTATTTAAACTTCTCCACCTCAAGAACAGAAAGATCAGTTCTCATATTACTCTTCTCTCATCTCTACTGGGAGACTACAATGTACATCCACACCTCTTTCAAGATGGCAGTACTGAGGTTGCCAAGGTCTGAAAGAACCCTCTTCTGCTTCAGTAGTTAGCCTTGGTCTAAATGTGAGCTTGGACAATGACTAAGTCAGCATCAGCTCTGGGAAAAAGCTGTATCTCCACAACCATAGAAGAAATTGAGCTGACAGTTATAGAATCATAGAATGGTTTGGGTTGGAAAGGACCTTAAGATCATCTAGTTCCAACCCCCCTGCCATGGGC
Source organism: Amazona ochrocephala (assembly GCA_039720435.1). NCBI lineage: Eukaryota > Metazoa > Chordata > Aves > Psittaciformes > Psittacidae > Amazona > Amazona ochrocephala. The sequence goes on from CM077879.1 coordinate 75,789,306, forward strand.
AGCGACAACTCACACTTGACCATGTTGCCCAAGGCTCTGTCCAACCTGGCCTTGAACACCACCAGGGATGGAGCATTTACCAGTTCTTTGGGCAGCCTGTGCCAGTAAAGAGCTCACAGTAAACAACTTCTTTCTTACATCTTACCTGAACTTCCCCTTTTTAAGTTTAAACCCCTTGTTCTATCACTACGGTCTCTGATGAAGAGTCCTCTCCAGTATCCTTGTAGGCCCCCTTCAGATATTGGAAGGCTGCTATGAGGTCTCCACGCAGCCTTCTCTTCTCCAGGCAGAAGAGTCCCAACTTTCTCAGCCTTTCTTCATATGGGAGGTGCTCCAGCCCCTGATCATCCTCGTGGCCCTCCTCTGCACTTGTTATCTGTGAATACTCTTGCCTTGAAAAAGCCCCAGGCACTTAGTGGACTAATGAGATGATATCTTGTATCTAATTATCATTTGGTAAACTCATTTCATGCCAGCATTAAAATATACTATCAGACTGAATGTCTGAGAGATTTGTCTGGCAGCCAGAATACAAATCTAAGCATTAAGAAACTGTACCTTAGTACAGTTCTGAGTATCCAAGACTTAACTGTTAGAAGCTGGCAGAGGTGGGTGGGACACGTAGTACAGAGGTACAGATAGCCAAATGGGTGCTACAGAGTGCGAACCTGGATCATACAGGTTGACCACTGGGAGCTTTATGCACCAATATTGCGTTAAGACTAAGGTAATTTGGCACAAGTCTAGCAGCTAAATTGTATCTACATGTCAGGAAAGTGGATATGGCAGGAGGAATGAGAGAAGCAGCAAAGTGGTCTTCTAGCAACATGAAAACATGCATTTTGTGGAAGAATTGGCTCACTGTACTTAGGCTGTCTCCTTCAGTGTGGACCTGCTATGCGTCACTCGCTTGTCATCTTCACTGACTTGAAAGTCTCAACAGGAGGAAGTCAGCTTTCTAATTTCCAGTCATTCAGATGCCATCTCTCTATTGATAGTAACTGGCTGACTCACCACTCTTTGCAGTCAGAATCTGCTGCAACAATTATAACTCTGTAAAAACTAAGTGACTTAAAAAAAATTGGATCTTCTTTACTAAGACCATATAACAGTGGTCACCCTGCTAATTTCATGGATGAATATAAAGCCAAAGTCAATAAAACTATCTTCCCTTAAACTGGGGGGTAGAGGGGAGAAGGCAAAACATCAGTAATCTTTTACTGGTGCTTCCCAACCATTACAGCATGCTACTGCTTTTCACCTTGTAGTGCTTTAGACCACAGCGCTTTCTGAAAGCAAGAGAAAGCAAGAATGACCTTTTGGGTGTAGCTATGTCTGGTGATACCCTGGTAGTCATAGAACATGGTAGGAGTGATACATACTCTTTTTTAGCACCATTTACTAAACCTGCAGAGACACTAACATTCTCCTTATTACCTGATCCTTGAAAAACATTTTGAGAGGCTTTCCCTGTCCCCTTTTTACCTGATTTGAGGAAAAAAAAAGCCTCTCCCTGGTATTATCTGAAGAAATAAGATTTCCAACAGGAACATAATTTTGCCTACATATATCCAAGTAGCAACCATTACTTTTCCAAGTTCAACGGCACATGTAATGAGTAATATATATTACATGTTACTGTTCTGCATATATTAATAAATGGATATTTACAAGAAAGCCTGACGAAAATGACTGCATTTATGATATTCAGTGATAAAATTGTTATTCACTTGCATTTATCATTTTAGAAGGACACTGATAGTCTTTTTTTATCTCACTCTCTATGTAAACCATTACTAACAGTAACATCATTTCCATATTGTTCACAATATGTAAACTTTAGATTTATACTAATAACCCATCTTACCAATCAATCCCCCTGTGGTAGTTATTTCTATTAAAGAACTGTACCTCCTCAAAGGTTTTTGGGCTGGGGGAGTTACTAATGATGGAAGGATGCATGATCAGGAACAAATACAAGGCCGTGGTACCTGCAAACAGGATACAAACCCAAGATTAAAGAAAAAACAAATTAACACATACATTTTTTTGGAGAGGTTGTACTCCTAGATGGAGTACCAGTTTTATTCTATTTCATTTCAGTGAGAGGATGCTGATTGATGTCACCTAAGAATCTGTGCTTTCTGTGCTTTTAAATTGAAGATGTTTAAAGAACTGTAGGTAGTTAACACAGAAACTTGGGTGCCAATGCAGAAATCTGCTTTTCACATTTTTAATAACTGTTTTAAAAACAATTATTGCTTTTTATGAAACTGTCCCAAAAATAATTTAAAAATTTTGCAGCCAGTAGCTGCTGGGGATTGCAAATCAAACTGTCCATTGTGAAATCCTTGATTTGAAAAAAAGGCTACGAAATAACAAGTTTCTATAAACAAGACACTTGCGGGACAAGAGCTTGCAGTAAAGAATCTACAATTTGAATAATGACTGTCCTTTTGTCCTTCTGCATCAACAAGATCTTGTTGATGTCTTTATCAGTGTTACTCATTTTGACATAAAGCCAAAAAAATCTGACACACACCTGAAGCCTACATTTTCAATATATGTAATGCCTGTTATTGTAACTTACGTTATTATGCTGTATTTGAATGATATCTGAAAACTAAAATATGCTATTAGATGATCTAGATCTCCGCACCGTAGTCTCAGTAAAAAGTGATTAATTGGTATAATTATTTGAACTTACACACAGTCTATCTTGTTGAAATACAATAAAATCTCACCAGTTTTCTGGGGTCCTACAACCAAGAATTTTGGTAACCGATCACAGGTTTTTTCTTTCGACCAGATATCTTTGTGTCGTTTGTCGTCACAGGGATTCTAAAACGGAGAAGAACAACTAAGAATTTCATTGGTAATCAGATTTTTTACTAATGTACGAATACTTTTACCTGAAAATATTATTTTCCCTTACGACAGAAAACCATGCTATGTATTAAACTATTTTAGTGATTCAGAAATGTATCTGCAGTGTAACTGAGCTAGAAACTGTATCTCTTAAGTGTTTGCTTGGGTTTTTTTAATGAGACGAGTAAGTTGAAGAAATGTAGTTTTCATTCTACATGGACAGAGTTGTCCTGGCTCTCCAATAGACTCTGAGACGAGATAATTTCTCCTGTGAAATGTCATATGTTCAGTGGAATTGTGACAAAGACAATCTGATCCCACATCTTAAGTTGTGGGAATAATTCATAATCAATTGTTCAATTACATACAAGATAGGAAGGCTTGAAATTGGCTTGAATAGTTACCTAGTTATCGGCTTGAACAGTTGTCTAGTTACTGATGTTTTCTTTTACGTTACTGTAACAGCCACCATCCCATCCTATATGCTGTATGTTTTTAAACTGAAGGAATATATGAATTATAATTTGTCTTTCCATTCACAAATACATATTCTGATCCTCCAATTCAAATCAGTATGTAACACTTGGTGTTATGTATCATTACATAATTTACATTATTTACATAATGTTTATGTAAATTCACTTAATGGAATCTTGGTTTTTTTCATTTGCTGCTTTACAACTGAAGCACTTGAAATTTGTTTCAGAAATCCTATTTGCTAACAGCTTTTGACACTGTTGTTTGGCAGTACTGTACTGAGATGGAGTTCAAAAAAAAAGTAACTGCATTCAGATTCGCAGGCATTATAGACAAAACCCACCACATTCAGTATGTAATAGTCACTGTTACTTACAAAATGCCTTTTGTAAGTAATACTGATTTTTCAACTCACCTGGCTACAGGCTGATTTCTATTTTTAAAATTAATTCTCTCTTAACATTATGCAAAATTCTTGACTTTTTTCCTCCTAGTTCAATGTTCTATTCAATAACAGCACGAATTTCAAGATGCATATGTAAGTCCAAATCTGCAATCTCACACTCAGATTCTAAATTGGTAATTCAGTACCCAGCACTAGAAAGCATTTGAGTAAGCAAGCTTAAATACATTATTATGTTTGATTTAGTAAAGTTTGCTCCTTAGAATATTTCCACCAAATACCCTCAACAGGATGGTATTTGGCATACATATTGTCACTGTAAGGACACATGTACCTACAGCACTTGGACATTTCACTGAATTGGTTGAACTGTCACTGAGCATATGCAAAAAGAACACAACAGGGTTCACCACTTGCTGCAGTCATTTCCCTTTAGGGCCTATGCTCTTAGTGCTGGATGATGGACTGAAAATGTGTCAACTGCAGGGTCAGTGCAGGCTTCAGCTTTAGCGGGTCTTCATATACCTGATATTTTCAACTTACTCACTTCCGAGTGCAGGATAATCAAGCAGCAGAGTTGATAACATCAATGTATTATGTGCTGGTAAACTTGTTTGGGCAGTTCTCAGCCTTTTGTGAATAACTTTCCTATTTATCTAGCCTATTTTCACTTGGCTAGTCAGTTTCAACATTAAGGTAGCCACAGTCTTAATGCTTTTCTCTCTTTTTGGATGCCCTCCTCACATCCTTGGAGAAAAGTTAATTTCTTTAATGGCCAATTGCTAAAGTATGCATATACGTTTCTCTGTCAAATGCTTCACGCCTGTTAGCTCCAAAAGGAGAAGAGAAATAACACAATATGTCTTTCCTGCACCTCCTGCATGGCGAAAAGTGAGTAACAAATAAAATGAAAAGTAGTTTTAATTACACAGCTTAATACATATTAATTTTGCAAACTTTTATGGAGATTTAAGTGATGGGAAACAATCAAGTACACTGAAGTGTCAGTGAGCTGCTTTATGGAACCAACTAGCAAATCTAAAAATATTACTACTTTACAAGAAACAGAAGCAAAGAACTTCACAAAACCCACCATCAAGACGATTTTTTTTCCGATCTCGTCATCATCAAACCTGCCTACCTGCCAGAGAGGGTCCTTCTGCTCAGGGAACAGTTCAAAATACTTGTGAGCCAGCTGAACCGGAGGAAGAGTTTGCAGTTTCAGGTTTGTCCAGGTATGAACAAAATTAGCCAGGTTCACAAAGGTGTATAATCCCAGGCGGTCATTTCCGTAATTGGACAAATGTGTCATGAAGATGCTAATCTTTAGAAACAAAATAAAGACAGCAGACAATGATTCTTTGTATCACTAGATGGCAGTGTAACCACAGATAACATCAATTTAAATTGCCTTTTGCTCAGCGCTGCATGACTTTGATCACATTCACATAGATCTTGCTGTCCCTGCTCTTTAATTACATCCTCCTTCTCAAGCCAGGTCCCTTCAGTCAGTGAAGAAAACTGGGGGATAGGTACTACGAGCTCTGTGTGAACTAGGATACACAATCCTACTCTGCAGTTGTACAGTATTTACATAATGTTTATCTAAATTTACTTAATGGAGAATTCAACAGAAACAATACCCACAGGATTACTGCAAGTGGCATATAAATGTGTTATTAAAAATGTGAATTTTGGTTTTGTGGAAGAGTAAAGAGTCAGAGACCAAGAGGACAGCTGACCCCTATTGCTGTAATTTAAATCTCATTGCTCCAAAGTTTTGCAGGACAAGTAGCGCATCTCTTCTACAAAACTATTCTACAAGCACTGGGCATATAGTCATATATCATATGCAGAAAAAAATAAAATCTGAAACCTGAGTACTTTCAATTAATAGTGCATACAATAAAGGGTTATCAGTTGTAAGGCTACTTATATCTGCTCTTTTGACACCTTACTGTGAAAGTGCTACTTGGATAAATCCTCCCCAGCACATCCTTTGCTCCAACTGCACTCTCATGCTCCTAACAAAAGCAATACCTGCTGTGAAGGTTTCTCACAGGAAGGGTATGTTTGGCTACACCTAATCATGCCAATGAGTGGGGCAGGAATACATAGACTGCAAGGATGGTCTCTCAGGGAGTGAGGAAGGGCTGAAGACTGACACCTCTGTTTTGCCAAGTGATCCACTTTCAAAGTACTACCTCACTGATGAGAGTCTGTTCTTACACTAAAATCTGCAAATGCTTGTCTTTAGCTGTGATTTTTTTTTTTAATAGAACTCTCCAAGATAAATTTTCTAGACTAATTTTCATTAAAACATTAGAAATGTGACTCTTTGGCAAGTAAATCTGCTAATGCCATGAATGGGCAATTTCTGTTTAAAGTAAAACTTGATGCAATCCACTTTGAAAAGAAAAAGGCTTATCATGACCATAATTGTAAAATTTGTTCAAGATCTGAAGTTAATCTTTTGTAAAGGAATTCCAGCCTTCAATTTCAAAAAGGAAAAAGAAAATAATTAGAACGTGGAATCTACAGCTGTATTATTTTGTTTCAGAATATTTAAAGCACTGGTTCCTTTGATATTAAATGTTCAAAGCTACCAAACTTCTATTTTTGAACACCTAACTCTACCACTACAGAATAGTGAGTGGGAATTCATATTCTGTGAATGGACACAGAAAATGTGTTTTATTAATAGTGTCATTTGGTGACTCCTCTTGGTGTATAAAATAAGCCGAAGGCTTCAGTTTGTCTGACTCAAATAAAATTGGAAGATATACACTGCTAAATCATTAGGATACTACTGTTCTTTTCAAATAGGACCGAGTTAAAAATAACCCAAATCCTCCCCATTAAGTAACCAATAATAAACATTTTGCCAAATGTATATAACCATTTCAAGTTTCCTTTTTCATTTCAGCTCTCAAAGCAGTAACAGACCTGCTATAGATCTACACTGTTCTCAATAAATATACAATTGGAGGGTTTCCACAAAAAAGGTTAACTTGTTTTCTTGACAGCCTCTTTCTTTCCTTCACATGGGTTGACCTCTGACATTCATAATGCCAGTTCATATCCTGGCAACTCTTTACCTGCCAACATTTACAGCACTGCCATGGGAAGAAAAAGCAAGAGAACTTGGAAAGATTTCTAGTGTGGGGAACATATGCATTATTTTTTCCCTGAGGAAAATATGACCATAATTTTAAGGATGTTGGAGACTGAAAAATTGATTGGATATAGTATCATGAATAATTTCCAGCATATGAAACTGTGTCAACGAAGGGGGAAAAAATATCATAAACCTGAATTCCCATTTTAAAGTTGTTGTTGGTTTGTTTGGTTGGTTTTTCAGTGTCAAATTGTTAATTATTTATCAAATGCTGGTAAATCTTGTAAAGAAGTCCATACCTAGCCTAACTATATGGCATCAAAAACATTACAAATCAGCTGAAACTATCTTCCAGAAAAATCTGAAAAGGTTTCCCCCCCATTGATACTGTACAAATTCCTAGTAAAATCACTATCAGCACCTGTGTAAAATTAGTCAACTATAATCCTGTGCCTTATAGAACAATGAAATACTACTGACCCAGGGCCCAATTCACCTGACCTTACCTGAGAATTACTAACTTTTGCTCTCAGCTGCAAAAGGTCTTTACAGGCTAAGCTAGCAGCCTGTGCAACTAACAGGAGCCTGATGCTGCGACGGTCTCATCCCCATTAGTCTGAGAAGTATGGTGAACCACTCTGTGGCACCAGGGATCCCTGTGAGAGGTGGCTTACAGTACACAAGGCCAACCTGCCAGCCACTCTCTCATACTCTAGGGGAATTCCTGCGAGTTTGTCGATAACAGCTATGCAGCCATGGCACTGGCAGTGAGATGTATAAGCTGATCCTCTGGTTTCCCTGGATACACAGAGAAAACGATATCCAAGTGCCATTTTGAGGGACTTCACCTTGGCACTGGCCCAGCATGTTGCTACCCACTTCCCTGCTTTCCCACCAAGCTTGCAGAAGGATGGAAATGCATGTCATTACCCCTCCATTTGCAGGTGGGCAGTTTCACATCAAGACGGAACATAATTACTACTTTTTGTCTTCTGTACTGAGTTATGATGCTTCGTTTTGCTCAATCATACCATATTCTGTTTCTTTCAAACAAGTTCTAACTAATGAGAATGATTACTCTTTCTGTGTCAACTGACAGCACGCTCTGCTATTAAATATTCTCTTAAAAGCACTCTTGATGAGATATAAAAATAATGCTTTGTGGGCATCTCAGAAGACCAGATCTAGTAAATAACAGTATTTGTTCAATAATCTTGCACCTCTGGGAAATGCTGTAAAATACAGATAGAGCTTCATACATTTCTTCATTCCCTCCTCAAAAGGGAAGCAGCTGTGAATGGATTTATATTTACTCTAACAAGCATTTTAGCCTCCCCTTCAGTTAAAAAGAGCTTATTTGACTTTATTATTTCCAGCTCTCTTCTGAAATAATTACCTTCAGGGCATCTCAGCATTTTCTTTATCTCAGCGAGAAAAGGATCACCCTTTTTAGTGGTTCCTCATAAACAAACTATCATCTTGGTTGCACTTCAGTGCACATTCTCCACAGGATTTAGTATCTTTCACGCTGGACTGAAAAGAATGCGTGCAACATCAAAAATGATGGTTTTGGACTAAATCTGGCCTCTGGGCAGCAGCTCCTTTCTTGCTCCCGCACATTTTCAGATCAGAAGAGCAAAAGCACTTTCCTGTACTCTGCCTTCTCATGGAGTTTTATAGGCAGCTGTATGACCTACTCCTTTCAGCTTCCCCTCAGCATTTCCTTCCCCAGAATGAAAGGGCAGAAGGCTATTTCTGTTTGCTCTCTTTCCAAAACCCTGATCTTTTTCTTTTTTTTGCAATTCTGACTAGTACTGCAGAGGTGTAGGGAAATGAGTACAAGCACTCAGGAGAAACAGCCTTTATCTTTCTGAATGCTCATTCTATGCTGCATATCTCCTTACTACAACTACCTTTCTCAATTAGAGGTAATAGCTTCTAGGTCCAGAAATTAGAGTTGAGACTGACACTGAGTCACTGCTATTTAATCATGTGTATCAAGAAAAGATGAACCAGCATGATCTAACTTACATATCAGGAACAGAGAAAACAATAGATGACTGACAACACAGAAAGAAAAAAATGCAGCAAGTTGCCCAGCTTCTAATGAGGGATGTTATTTTTACAGGCTGGATATATTAAAACATATTGACCACTATAAAATCAAAACTACTATGATGCTGCACCTATTAAAATTATACAGTAAGGACACTAGTAAGCATCTATGGTCTTGATAACTTCTTGTTGGTTTCCTGACAAAAACAGCCTGCCTCCCAAAGTAATGACATTACCCTTAATTCCCAAGTGTGAGAAGCCCCTCTTACCAGGTTTGTGCAAGGTTTGTGTTTCTGGTTCCTTCCCCCTCAAGTCAAGTGGCCTCTATTTTTTGGAAAGACAGGAATGAAAGAAACCATTCAAGGATAGTGATAAATACTTCCCTGTCATGGGTTCAGCAGCAGCAGTCATTTTTCTCCTTCTTGGTAGCTGGTGCAGCACTGTGTTTTTGATTTTGGGCCTGGGAACAGCACTGATAGCACCAGTGTTTTCAGTTAGTGCTTGGTGATGTTTAGGCTGGCCAAGGACTTTGTGAGCCTCATGCTCTGCTAGGGAGGAGGGGAAGCTGGGAGGAAGGAGAGACAGGACACCTGACCCAGACTAACCAAAGAGGGTATTCCATACCACAGCACGTCATGTCCAGGATGTAGAACGGAGGGCAGAGACCCGGAAGGGTGGTGAGGGTGCACGGCGGGGGGCACTGGTGGGGGTGTACTGCGTGGTCGGGCTTGATATTTGATGGTGAGCTATTGTATTCTCCTTTTCCTTGTATCTGCCTTGTCATTATTATTATTGGTGGTAGCAGTAGTGGTTTGTGTTATACCTTAGTTACTAAGCTGTTCTTATCTCAACCTGTGGGAGTTGCATTCTTTCGATTCTCCTTCCCATCCCTCCAGGAGCAGAGGGAAGAAAGAGGGGGAAGTGAGTGAGAGAGCGACTGTATGGGTTTATAAGCTTAAAACCACGACATTCCCCCTCCCCCCCTCTTCTTCTTACCAAATTCCCTGTGATGGTCTAGAAGGTCGAATTTTGAAGCTTCTCTATGTTGGGACAAGAGTGATTTATGGTAAGCAAGACTAACTGCTCTGATGGAAAATAACAGAGTGGATATCTTTGTGCTGGGCAACCTGCAAGTATTCCCACTCTCTTCTTGATGTCCTGATAAGCAAAATGTACCTTGCTCCATATTTAAATTCCATTTTACACAAACATTTTGCAGATGAACAGATTGCACTTATACCCCACTATTATTATTCTTCATACTCCTTTACTGTTTATACCTCCTGAATGGCGTACTGCATCAGGAGGACTTTCTGATTTGGTTTCAGTTAGAGTAATGATGCAGGAAAGAAGTGGTGATGTCTACAGAAGAGTGAAACAAATGAAGCACAAAAGCCTCTAGAACAGTGACAAGCCTGTATAACAGTAGTCCACTAAGCCACTGGTCTCCAAACTTTTTTGAGGGCACACATTTATTTGTAAGAATTTTCTGAGCATGCATGCCCAAGGTATGTATATTTATTTATAAGTCATATACTTGTAACACTGAAGCTCCAATATGTATAATTTTCCCACTTCGGAGACTGCATTAAGCATTAAGGTTCGCACTGTGACCTGAGAGCAGAGAGGACTCCCTTTTCAGAAGGCAGCTCTATCTTCTTTGGCAAGCATCAGTAAAGGCAAGGGAGGACTCAGACTTGCAATGACACTGATGCTGTTAAACAGATTTAGTATCATTTTGGCATTTTAAATATGGAACTAGAAAAGTTGGTATAAGAAAAAATGGTAATAAACACTTCTTATGTACTGGGCACATTTTTTTTTTAACTACATATGAATCTGTTGCAGGCAATTGAAATCAAATAAATTTATATTATTAAATCAGTCTTCAAGGTGCTTTTGTCATGAGCACCGTGTCAGCCTCCAAACTGTGCAACAACATTAAAAAGCAATATTGAGGCCCCCCAATTCAACGAAGTTAAGCACAACACTTTAAAATCAAGATAAATTATGATTAACAAGTAATTAGGATGATCTGTGCTAGGCACTAGAACCAGATGCATTACCAATTTAGTATATTGCAGATATTTTAGCTACTGAACAAATGTTTACAGGCCACAGGAGTACATCTAACTCTCAGAATGCCTATATTCAAATTAATTTGGCATTGTGTACACTCTACAGTTCTGATATTGTCTCTGTGTTACTCTGAACAGTTTTGTTTCAGGTATACAGAGACCCAATAACAGCTGGTTTTGCTCCATTACACTAACAAAGCGATAGAATAATGAATCAGATTGCAGTCTATGCTCTATCTACAGTTGAAAGTCTATCTATAGTTGAAAGATATTCCTTTTAGACATGTATGTTTCCAGAAAAGCTGTGTTCGGTTCCACCAGCGTGATTCCAGCTTGCAACCCCAGCTTGCAACTCCCCAGGCTGTCCTGCGGCTTCACAGCTGACATGGATCTGCCCATTTGCAAAGACAGCAAGCCAACTAGATGAATTCGATTTACACAGCAGTGTTTCCACTATAAATATAATTCCACTATATATATATAGCGCCAGGGAAGATGTAGAAGAAGAAACAAAATTGCCTATTCAGTGTAGTTCTGAATTATTAATCTGACAGGAAACCCGAGTTTATTTGCAGCTGTAGCAAAAACTTTCTTGCCTTTCTCTGTAAATTATGCATTACCCGTTTTGGCAGTACTGTCCAAGAGATTTGCTTCACTAACAGCTGTAAATCACTTGTACAAGGCTTTCCAGGGGAGAAGAATAATCACGGTATCTTAGAAAGGTAAAGTTTTCTTATTGCCCAGAGTTCCAATGCATTTATTGTACACTGCTACAAGGAATCACCTCTAATGAGACAAGTAATCCTGTCTGTTCCACAGCCTTTCCCTGCTGCCTGCTTATTTAGTTTTTTTTTTTTAATTTTGCCAATTCCACCCACAAAATAGCAGACTCTGAGTGATTTTTGCAGAACAGCTAGGAAGGCAAGGAGTACTTGTATTTTGCAGTCGACAAAAATGCTAGGCAAAACAGAATTCCTCCCCTGCCCCAATTCACAGGAACTCCCTAAACTATTGCTGGAATCCTCAAGAGTTCCCAAAATGGGCATGAGTGGGCAAAGATCAGATGACAGGGGGCTAGAGCACCTCCTGTATGAAGAGAGGCTGAGAAAGTTGGGGCTGTTCAGCCTGGAGAAGAGAAGGCTGCGTGGAGAACTCAGAGCAGTCTTCCAGTATCTGAAGAGGGCCGACAAGAATGCAGAGAGGGACCCTTCATCAGGGCCTGTAGCATTAGGACAAGGAGCAATGGGTTTAAACTTAAACAGGGGAAGTTCAGGTTAGATATATGGAAGAAGTTCTTTACTGTGAGGGTGCTGAGGCACTGGAATAGGTTGCTCCACCCCTAGCAGTGTGCAAAGCCAGGTTGGACAGAGCCTTGGGCAACATGGTCTAGTGGAAGGTGTTGCTGCCCATGGCAGGGGGGTTGGAACTGAATGATCTTAGAGTCCTTTCCAACCATAACTATTCTATAATTCTATGAAACTGTTGCCTTTCTCACTCACCCAAGGGGTGGACCAAGCCCGCTGATTTGAACTAGCACTGACTATTCGTCTTGTTCAGGGTCACATAAAGATACAGTTAAGTCTTGCTGATGCTCACACAAACCCTCTAATTTTTAGTGCTAAAGGAGGTAATTGCCCCTCAATTGCTGCAACTCAATTAGCTTAATAGCAGCTCTACTGACTATAACTTGGGGGAGGTAAAAATTAGAGGAAAATACTACTTAGGACTAAATGCATACAAAGATTACAATTATTTTAAGATCATTCAGACACAGGGCCTAAAACGTTAACAGTATTCCCTCTTGATCAGTACCGCTGCAATCATACGGAGAACACATAACTGGCTACACATTAGTTTCATTGTTGGGCTGTCAATCATTTGAAGGCTTTCACCAAACTCCTCTTCACAGGGCATTTTCCCTTTTCTTTAGATCTGTAGACACATAGTACTCTGTAAGGAAGTGCGTGAAATGCAATTACTGTATTCTGTTCTGTTTGTTTTTCTTTGGGGCAGAAAAAGTATAGAATGTTTTCATGAACTGTTGCTTTCCTTTATACATTGACCTTGCAAGACAGCAAAGCTCCCGATCTGTATCTTCAATAGTTCAAAGCATATTTTAGGACTGGGTTATGTGTGCCTTCTACAAAGTTAAACTGAGACACCTTAACTGATGCTACTGGAAAAGAAGCAACACATAATATTGTTTTACACCACATCTCTCAAATTGCAGTCTTATATGAAGAAAAATTTGGCATACTAGATTACTTGGATTTTAGAATCAAAATATACCTTCAATATCATCATTTGAAAACTAAATTACACGGATTAACAAATTCAAATAAACTTTAGGAATAAAATCTAAAGAACTGGTAGAAAGCAGATGAGAGATATTCCATTTCATATTGTGGATCTGCTTCACTAATTTTATTATTGAAACTTCACACTTAGAAAAATAGCTAGTTTTCGACATTAAAAGAAAATAAACTAGTAGACCTGTCCTGTGTTTGGCTCGTTTATCTAGTGCAGCATGCTGCATACAGAAGCAGATGGCATTAGAGCTATGTGAGAGAATAGTACAGGACACTACTGCTGGGAGAGGTGTGAAAAAATCCCCTATGAAAGTCTTCCCTGCTTTCCAGGGCTAAATGAAACGTAAGTTTATATGGAATCTATATCTTATCAACTACCACAGGCAAGAAAATCCAACCAAATTTAATTCTGTATTTCAAATTTTCATAAGTTCTTGGTGTCAAAAACATTACCTTGAAAGAAGATCTTGACATAATTCTCATTAAAATGCTCATCCTCATTTAACTAGCTATCCTCTGGTTTTCTGTCTTGAGACAGTTAACCAGAATTTACTGCCTAGGTTCTTCATGCACCTTTAAAGCTGTTTCCATTTTTCATGTCTTTTCAAATATAATCAATCTTGATCATTTTGATTTTTCTTCAAATTGAAGTCTTTCCAAGTCCTTCATAGTCCTCTTCCGTCAACTGCTTTCAGTTTTGCATATAAGACTGAGTCTATGGAGCATTATAGATGAAGTTGTACCATGGATTTCCACAACTTTATTATTCAACTCTCTGCATTATTTTCAACTCTATTCCTTCCACAGCATGTCAATGCCTTAAAGAATAAGGGACATCAATATACCTATGTATTATCCATTTTGGGAAACTAAATATCTAGGTACTTATAGTTGAGAATATTACTTAGCTGACATTGTAATCATTCCTAGGTAATGTTTCTTCTTCTTTTTCATCAATGAAAAATAATGTTTAGGAATTGCCTCATAACGTAATTTTTGCATCCTCTGAAAAGCTGTGTGTTTCACAGTAAGATAGCCCAGCTATTTTAATGAAAACACAGAAAAGCTTATCAAATCCAAAAATGCTACTTCATAATTAGATAAATTCCTAAAGCTACTTCAGTTTTCATTTTAATGCTTAAATCATTGTCCAATCCTGACTTTCATATAATGGCATAAATACGTATGCAATACTTAAAAAAAACCCTACAAAGATGCAAACCCTACTCTTGAAATTGGTTACATGCCAGGCTGATGCTTAGAACTTTAGAACCTGTTTATAAGCAGGTATTAAAACCAGATACATCATCTTTTCAAAGGCATTCTTTAAAAGGATTACAACAATTTGTCTTGGGAAATATTTGCCTCATATTCATTTGCAGTTGTTTTTAGAAAACAGTGCATTTAACTTCTATTATTTTAGCCTGTACTGTTTTTGGGATATCACAGTTCACAGAATTAGGTGATCATACAATCTACACTGTAATGCACAAATCAAAGACCTGACTGTAATATATAAAAATACATTACTGCACTCATATTAAAAGATGTTAGGCAGGCATGATCAAACTTATTATTATTTCACTGCTTGTCTTGTCTTTCCCTCCCCCACCCAATTCTTTTAATTTGAAAGGCTTATGCCTTGATCGACCATTTAAATTTTGCTTTTTCCCTACTGTTGTAAAATGGTAAAATAGTTTTTGGCTAAGTTGTGGCTGTGTTTCAATATGGAATACGGTTTGCATTGACTAAAAATGTTACTCTATGTTTTCCTCTAAAGTGACATTTGTTAAGCTGTTAGTTAAAATCCATATATTGCCAAAACTGTTACGGTACCAATACCCTCCATTCAAGGAATTTTCCAGGTCTCCCCTCTGTTAACATTCTGTGCCTGAATTGGTATCTATTACTGAAGTTCAGACTGGGACTACTGACATCCTCTAGGAGGGAGACAACTTGTGCTGAGGAAGGGAAGTTTTATTTCCTAATTTTGCTATGTGAACATGAAAAAGGCAAACAAACCACAGTAACTGTTCTCAAAGAACCAAAACTGTAGTCTGAAAGAAGCTGATGCTGGAAAGAAGCTGATGTGGACCTGCACATAAAATGCTGAAGTAGCTGACAGAAGCTTTTTCTCCTTTGGACTTCCATTAAATTATGAAAGATTAAAAAAAGGGCACAAAAGCATTTAATAGATTATTCCAA
This sequence comes from Amazona ochrocephala, assembly GCA_039720435.1. Taxonomy (NCBI): domain Eukaryota; kingdom Metazoa; phylum Chordata; class Aves; order Psittaciformes; family Psittacidae; genus Amazona; species Amazona ochrocephala. The sequence continues at coordinate 75,804,819 of CM077879.1, forward strand.
AGGATTTCAGTGGAAATATTTTTTTGTTGCCTTTGGTATTCCTAGTGATTTGGAATCCTAGTGATTACATTTGTGTAAAATGGGTAAATTTATTTATATGTATCATTTGAACTTCAGATGAAAATGTCCCCTAAAAGCCTGTCTTAAAGGACAGTTTTGATGCCACGGACCTAACCCTGTGCCATTTTTGAGTACTATACTGTTCTCTTCTATCAGTAGTTCTGTAGTTTCATAGCTTTGTTTGTTGTTTATTCTTCTCTTAAAGACAAATAAAAGGTTAATTAGACATATTAACTGTGTGGTCCATTTATTTGGATCATTTTTTTGAAGCTATTATGAATCAGCACTTGAAATTCTCAAAACAGAATTAAGCATATGCACTCCTTGCTTGCAACTTGCTCAAATGAGTGTTCCCAACATTTCTGAATATAAATTTTTCAGAAGAGGAAAATGGACTTCACCTGAGGTACTCATCTCATAGTAATGTCAGTCCTTAACACTTGAATTCTTATCTCAGGGGTCTTATTTTATTCAAAAGTAGAGAGCAACGTGAAAGGCTGCTGATACTACCGCATTACTGACAAAAAAGTCAAGAAAAGTAGAAATCATCCTTGTGTAACTGACAATATATATAAAATTAGACCTTAAATTAATTAACTGAAAAAGCAGAAGAGCTCCCTGCAACAAATCATTACTATTTGGGAGACCCAGCAGATTAGCCTTGAAGCATTCAGTAATTTCTTCTTTCATTATTTTTTCAAAAACATTTCAAAAATTACACTGTACTTACTGGATTGAGAACCACTGTGAAGAACAACTCTCCTCCTTGGATACTTTTGTCTAGCTCCTTTGGGCCTCCAGGATACTCTTTATAGAAAATTGTGTGGGTGAATAAGCCACAGGTTTGCCTAGGAAGCACCTGAATTTATGGGGTGGGGGGGAGGGTGGGGACAGAGGGGTGGGGAGTCAAGGTGAAGTCATAAACCAAAAATATTTATACTTTTAATAAGATAAAAAATGCCATATAAGTAACACAACTGAAATTGTTCCTTTGTGATAACTGTTGGGTAGATTTGTCATCACAGCTTTGCCAGAAGTTGATCATGATCTAGTTGAATATACTGGCAGATCAATAAATAGCGCCTACTGAAAGAAACAACATTTTTATTATCAGTGAAATCATAATGTCCAAAAAGTCATCACATTTTTTTGAAACTGGAGAGTAATCTCAATCAGTAAGTTGCAATTCAGCAATCTCCTCAAGCTATTTTGTCTGTAACACCCGATCCTAAAACCGAGTATTTGAAGTATGGTCATCAAAGATTTCTAAAATCTTAAAATAATTTGAAACACAACCCAAACTATTATCAGTCTATATTATATTGGTGTTTTGTGGTTGGGGTTTGGTAGGGTCTTTTTCGGTTTGATTTTGGTTTGGCTTTTTTTTTTGGCTTTGGCATCACCACCAATAATAATTCTACAGTGACACATGATGAATTTTGTGGGTAATGCTCACATAATAAATGCGCTTCTCATTCAGCTGTGCTAAGTTTTGTATGGCCAGTTGCCATATAAAGTAGCATAAACTAAAATATTTCTAAAAGCATGCAAAGAACAAGTCTTTTCAATAGGAAGAGCTGAAAAATGCAGTTACGTTTTCCAGCAGAACTTAAAAAATATTTTCTATCAACTTCAGAAAATAATTTGCTGAAGACTATTTCAATAATGTCTATTTTTCATGGAAAATCAACAGCTGAGTATTGCTGTTCACGTACAATTATCAAACTGGGATTGATCTCAAACATTTTAGTACAATTTAAGACATTCATTATATTATAGCTTAATTTTTTAAAGTACAAAAATCCCTTACTTGACATAGACTGTGGTTTTGTAGATACTCTTTATTTCTTGCAGTTTAATTTCTCAAAATCTTTTTTTGTGATGTACAGTATACTGTGACCATAGATCACGAATTCTGTGTTGTCAGGAATTTGCACGTTTGCTATAAACTTGCAAATACTTTAAAACCCTTGGATTTCACTGATGAAGTATGAGAACAATTCTTCACAGAGGCAGAGAATGAAGCTGTACTGAATGTGAAATGCCCTGGGAAATCTTACACAACAATTTAACTGAATTTATACTGAATATATTCATCACTATACGCCTGAAGATGTAAAATATTAATGCATTTGCCCTGGAGAACTGGAAGCTTCAGATTCCCAAACCAGGTGGTTTTATACGGCTGTGCTTAGAAATAGATTTTTTGCCCTGTTGTTCTTGTGTTAAATCTCATTATGAGTCTTCAAACCACATGTTTTTACAAAAATTTATGAAAGATATTTTGGGGCATTCTGAGCCCATCAGTTGTCTTCAAATGCTTCACATCTCTGAGCATATCCACAAACCTACTGTTTTACATGCAGCTATTGCTGTAGCTCAAATATGTATGGCGTCAATTTTTTTCCTGGCTGTCCAGAGGTCATGTTAGTTTGCTTCATCCAAAAACTGAATATTATTGTTTTGCTTAGAAAAGAGGCATCCCTGGTAACTTGAGGACAAGACCACAATTTTGTTATAAGCCAAGTGGCAATCTTGCGCTAAGATATTTGACCCTCCAAAACTGCTTGGTGCAGGCAGAGGTGCAACACAGTACACACACTAGGATCTTCCCCATTCACTGCTCTCCCGCAGACTCCAAAAGAAAGTTACTCAAGACCATCCATCCAGTATTTTGGAAAGTTGTTTTGAAACACTTCTCAGACAAGAATGACAATATGTGAATCAGAAATAGCCTATGCCCCGGTGACCAGATGGTATTTGCATAACACCTTCCGCAGCTGTGCACAACCCTTTTGGCAAATGTTGCTGTCAATGAACAACACTCTGTACAAATACAGAAGAATTGTGTGACTTGACTTGTGGCTGCAGCAAAGCAGTTTCATAGCCTGGAGGGGGGTGTGGTGCATGTGTGCCTGCTTTCCTTCAGCCTTCTCAGTGTTTGCCTCGCATCCAGACTGAATGCCTGGGCCCAAAGGCTAGCTGTGAGGTTAAGCCACACTGCAAAGCACAGTTCATATTTCTGCATGGCAGGAAGCAAAACAAGGGCAACTGTGCAATGTTCAACGCAAGAAAAAAATACTTCTGCACCAAAATCAAGATTCTCAGATGGCACAAACTTGCAAAACTCTTTTGCAGTTAATGGTACTATGCAAATTTAAAACCTGCTAGAAATCTAACACATAGTATTTTGTTAAAAGATGGAAAGTTGACTTTTTCCTCAAGATGTCTGAACATGTATTAACAGTAAGACTAGAACAGTTAGCAGCCTGTTAACTGTTAACAGTGGGATGCCTGGAGGCCACCTCATCAGCAGTAACATCAGCAGCAACAGACTGATTTTAATCAACAAGATACTGTCAAATATATCTTGTTACTTATGCATAGCAATATGTGCTTATGACGTGACCTTTCAGGATACCGTGCTTGTCCACTTAGAAACAAGTTCTTCATAAAATGGTACAGTGGTGATAATATGAACATAATAAATACAACTCACCATGATATTTTTGTGGATGAAGCCTCGCCTATACCGTGCAGGCTTCAGGTGTGGGTATTCTTCTGTGCTGGTAACTCTGATATTCCAGACCTTTTTCCAGGCATCATAGAGTTGAACATGTACTGGGTAGACTCCAGAGTGGTGTGGAGCCACTGCGTAGCCCAAATCAGTTGGAATACCATGTTCCTAAAACATAGCAGAACAATCACTCATTTAAAAAATTTAAGGAACTTCATGTTATGGCATTTCTTGAATCCTTTGTGAGAGAGCAAGGTCTGAAATGCAAATAATGATATCGAAATATGCTGATATGTAATGGAGATGAAAGGCAGCATGGTAAGATGAAACACAGGATTTTAATACAAAAGCCTTTTTAACAAATATTTTTGAATATGTAGGGAAAAGTGATATAGATGTATTTTATGTTGATTTCCTCAATCTATATGAAACATAAAGCAGCACTCCTTCACGTTCTTGCAAGGAATTTACTCATAAACTAAGAAGAATAAAGAAAGAAAATTACTGGCACATATTCAACACAACAGGTGGCATTTGGCAGTTACACTTACAAAAGTGTGATTTCCATTACACAACTACTTGGACTGCTGGCTTAATTTCATATAAAGTCATTGCATTTCCTCTCTAGTCCACTCAAAACATAAAACCATATTCAAAACCAGCTTACTCATGTTAGTATCATTTTAAAAAAGGAGAAAAGATAACCACTTGTAAAATTCTAAGGATAATAGGCAGGTGCTGTAGTCTGTCAACCCCTTTTGTAGTACACTATCCATTTTTCAGACTCCTGCATCTATCTTGTTTAGATACTGATCTTGCTAGTATTACATTTTCTTGACATCCAGAATATTTTCTTTCCAGTTTCTGGTTTCCAACATACTCTAATAAATTTTGACACCTTTTCTCCTTTCTTTCAGGCTGCTTTTCAAAAGAACAGTATATAGCAGATATTTCTTTGATAGTCTGATTTGCAGAATACACTGTCCATACGATGTTGTGTTGCAATGATTTAGGAAAACTGCCTTTGTACAATCTCTGAATTCTGTTTAAGAGTTTTTTATATTGATTGCATTTGTATGGTCTTCTTCACAATATTTTCTAATCATACTTTCTTTGTGCACAAAGGTAAGAGTTGGTTGATACTCGGCTCTATTCCTTTGTATAAACTAGTTACTAAGGAATATGAAAAACTCTAAGTCTTATCTCAAAGAAAAACGGGTGCATGACCTTTAGTAAAATCACCTTTCTTCTCCTTTTTTGGAGGACTACTGCAGGAAACCTAATGCATAGGACTTAAAAAGCTTAGACAGTCAGGATTCAATATCAGACATATCTGTTATAATTTAAATATGACAACTTTACTAACAGCTCAAAACAAAACAAACTCACAAAGCAGCATTTGCTTCTGCTCTGGAGTAACACAGGAAGTCAGACTTTAAAGATGTGAAAGCTGCAAGGGAAGAAGGCTACTTTTTCCTCATTAAAGGGTTACTTGGAACCGACTGTAATGGTGTGTCCAACAGGCAGCTATGGTTTAATCACAGTTGAGAACACTAACCTTTCTGTATTTAAAAGAATGGTGAAATTCTTACTTCCCTTTAGCAATTTACGGCACACATAACGGGGCATAAGATTTTACCACCCCGAGGCTGGTGCGGCTTTTGAAATTCTCGTAAGGCTGTACTGCTCCTGCGTAAGATCTCATCATCCATCAGTGACCCAGCTGCACTCATGGAGCACATCATCTGCTGGTTTACAGCTGGGGCACACTATGTGTAATCTGTCAAAGTAGGAATGAGTAAGATCTGGCCTATTGGTTTTACGCATGTGGAGATAAAGAACGGATGCGCCATCAGTTACACAGCTTTATACTACTTTATTGCATCACAGGTTGTCTCAATTCTTTCTTTTACCTTCTCTACTTCCCTTAAGCATGCATAAATGTTAGAAAGAAAAATCTTTACAGAACATGTACGAAATTGTGTTTTCTAATGCCCTATTTAATCTTCTTCATTTAGCTAGAAACAAATCTGGTTTTTAAGGGGTTTTCCCTCACATTTTACAATATGCAGTAATAAATATGCAATTAAAATCTTCCATTCTAATTATGAGCCTATCATCTTGAACGTATTAGTGTCTCCGTTACTCCTTAGTGACTGTTATTCCCAAGTTAAGCATTTCATACACATTCAGTCTGATAATGCATGAGGCATGCACAATTTTAGACTCTTTCAAGAAAGTATATTTATCTTTGTTATTAATTTAAATGCTTTAAGCAAATGAAACATAATGAGTAGCTTCATGTCTATATGTCTATACATAGCTCCAGGCATGACAAGCATTTAATGTATCTGTAAGTATTAAGAACACTGAAAGCGGTGAAGAAAAAAGAAATATATGACATTACCTAAAACAGGGCTGAGTATGAATTATCCTAATAATATACTTTAATGCTTACATACTGTAGACTAATCCCAGAAGATGTCTTAGGTCACACTACAACTACAAGAAATAACTGAATTTCCAGTGGAGCTTCCAATAGTACACAGAATCATAGACAAAAGGGAATTTTGGACACAGAATTTTTAAATTTTAATTTTTTATAACTTCTACTGAAATACTTTCTTTAAAGATAACATTAAAATTGAGCTGGCCTGTACTCCATACAACTACAGTTTACAGTACTCTTCAGTCAAAAGAAAACATACACCTTACTTAAAGCAAAGTTTTCAAATACAAATGTTAAGTGATTGATTTTCTATGTCTATATCTTCACCCTACACTCACTGACATGTGACCATAAGCACACTTTATTTTGTTCTGGCATTTCAAATCCCCTTGCTTTTTCAAGGAACAAAGTCATGACCTGCCATCTGAAGAGCAACCAGTGCATTTTGAAAAGTGAAAAGTCAAATTAGCATGATGGAATAGTAGATGTATTTCGGCAAACAAGTTATGTTTGCTGAGATATTCTGATACAACACTTCTTAATGTCTTTGCATACGACAATTTCCTCAGGCAAATAATATGTAGTATTGTGTATGGCAGTCTGGTTTGGTTTTAATGCATGAAATTAACTGTAAAGAAAAGGTAAGTCTGTTTCTCTAGTATCCTCAGACCTAAAGATATGGCTTTATTTATTCTTACATTCTCACTGATACTCCTTTTCTTTTTTTTTATTTTTTCTGTAAAAAAAATATTAGTAAAGGCAATGCTTTTCAAAACAGGTTTTTATAAAGCTGATCCAAAGGGAATATATACGACCTTATCCTGTATGACCACAGAAGAGCATCTTTGAAAATATGGCACGTATACCATAACATGGCATGTTAATCCTAACATGCAGTGTTTCCATGAAGTCATTTGACATGTTTTGATGGAGTGTTTATTCCTTCAGAAAAGTGGATATTTTCTAATCTAAACAATGGGTTATTTTAGAAAAATAATAAAATAGAATTTTTATCTATACTGACTTTCCAAGATGCGACCATTTTAATTCTTCATTCTGAAAGAATGTTTCCATTCAAAATTTTTCATAAATAAAAAAAAAAACACCCTAACCTTTGCTTGAGAAGAAAAATCCAAACTGTAGAGAAACAGACTTTTCATAGCACAGAACAGACTGCAAAAAGCATTCTATCATAATTATTTTTTTCGATTCGCTGAGATTAAAACAAATTCTACAAAGACTGATTTTTCTAACAAAATAGGAATGTTTTCTAAATACCTAAATTCAATATAAAATGCAAAACCACGACTCACTAAGGCAAATTTTTTGTTGAGGATCATCTGCTCCACCAGGGATGACTCATTGTGGAAGAGGTGAGGCTGCATGTGACTCCACATATGGGGAAACCACCAAAACTCATCTGCAGATCTCAACAGCAGGTCATCACCTTCATCTTCCTCCTCAGTCCCTGCAAAAGAAAGGAAGAAAAAAAGATAATACCTCTGAAGTGGTTTAAACCCAGCTGGAAACTCAGAACCACACAGCTGTTCGCTCACTCCTCCCTCTTCCCCCTCTTTTCCAGAGACGCTCTGTAGGCGCAGGCCAAGCCCCAACACATTGCTGCAAGCTGTCCCTCTCTGGTAGTGCCAGGAAAACAGCACACCTTGTCTTACTGTTCTGCTAATTTTTCTGGACTTCGCACTTGTTCAGGGGAGAAAATTCAAAGCACTGGAGGGGCCCATTGGCCCAGGTGCTTGCCATATGATCCCACACACCCTGCCACTCATGGCTGTCCAGCCTTGGGAAAAAAATCTCTTGGTGGTCCTCTCAGATCGTCTTTCAATCTTAGACAAGACCCAAGCCCGACTCTGCTTAACTTTTGAGATCAGATGAAACAGAGCATTCTCAAGGCTGTATGGCCATGGGTAAAACAAATGCTGTATTCGTGACAACATGCTGATTCCCAGCAAAAGCACCAGGCTGGTTTCAAGGGTATCCAAAGGATATCCAAACCCTTTAGAATTCTCAAATGCTGCTGTAAATAGCTTGGTAGAGGAGTGGAGGGTGTGTGGGAATGTCTCCTTCATAGGTTGACCCCCCAAGGAGGAAAAAAAAAGATGCGTAATTGCTAAAAATTCCCATTATATGCCTCCCAAAGTATAGAGGTGATGATCACACTGAGAACGCATGCCAGACCAGTTTCATGATCAATGATTCTATTGTATTACAAGTCATTACCATAAAGTACAGCAAAACAAAAACTTTAGCTGAGGCCCCAAAGCCGATAAACACTAAAATAGCAAATACTGGTCGCAAGTAAGGTACGACATGCTGAAACTGTGAGACCAAGAGCAACAACTTCGAGAGCAAAGAAATTAACATTGTGACGAGTGACTATTAATACGAAACAATGAATGCTTATCACAAATACCACTAGACACACTCTGGTTAGATCTGTTGTTAACTGTTACAGCTGAACCGAGGACAGTATCTACCCCTTATTCCATACCACTCACATCATGCTAAGATTCCTCCTTTTTTTTTTTCCCCAACATACCATCACTTTGTTGTCTCATATATACACATACATCTATTGTGAAGGAAATGCGTCTCTCTACTCAGACCCTTAAACTCTACTTTCCTCATACTACAAAAAACACCATCAAAACAAAAGCTATTTTAATATTTCAGCCTTACCTGTGTGATAAAATTTCCCTGAAAATCCCAGGTTGAAAGTAAAATTTGTAATCTGAGCTCTTAAAAGATTCTGAGTGTCAAGCAGGGCCTGAAAAAAACCAAACCAAAAAACAACAACCCACCATATAAACATACATGTAGGAAACACACCTGGCACAAATTAAATATAACAATATAGATACTTTTACAGGTAAATTTTCAATTGCTTTAGCTATTTTAAAACAGCTCATTATATATGACAAAGTAGTAACAGATACTTTCATTGCCGTTTAAAGATTAAAAAGCACATGCAAACTCCCATTGTTTTCCTTATAAAGGTTACCAGCTATTAAATATTGTTTTACTCTCTGAATCATGAAATGGGAAAACAAAAGTACACTCCAGATAAAAGACCTTCCACTGATGACTCAGTAAACCTGGGATAGAGCCAGGAATGAAATTCGGATCTCTTGTGCCCCAGCTGCTGCTCCATTCACTAGGATGAACAGCTAGGATGACCTACAACTGTACTTTTTTTATTTCAGGTCAAGTACATACATAGCATTTTAATTACGTTTCAAAATCACTGGCAATAAAAAAATTAAAAAATCCATAAAGCTAGATGAAGCCTATTCCACATCAAAGAACTTAATTTGAAATTCTCCCAAATTCTGAGTAATTTCTCACACATTTAGCACACTGGCTGTCAGCATACATATACTTGTACCAGATCAGTACAAACATGCATGCAGGAAGAAAGGGGAAAGCTATTATTCATCAAATTCAAGAGTCAGAAAACTCTGATCTCAATATGCTCTTCTTGATTTGTTACTCCCAAGATTTACATAGAGCTTCCAAGAGTTAACCTCCTAAACTCTTACACCCTGCTGCTGTTCAGTTTTCCAGATGTAACAAAGAAACCTAGCTCTCCAATGTAAAATAAACTTTGCAAAGCAAAACCAAAATGGAGGCGCAAAAAGCATCCTCTAAAATGAGACTTGGAGTGCACCTTCCTCCAGACAACCTGCCTTCACCTGAGCACTTGATGATTGGTAATTTATGAGCACACTGGACTCTGGAGATTTGTGACACTGAACACAGCACATCAGAAGTGCATGGCCAGCTACAGCAAAAAGACACACACTTGTGCAGATACTTATGCAGTACCTTTGAAAGAAAAGGAAATAATTATACACCAAAGTTTTCAAAGTCAACACACACTATAGTACAGTGATCACTGTACAAGAAGTGAAAAAGTATTATTATTGCCAGAAATGACTAAGCATGTTAAGAAAGGGGAACGTATTTAAAAGCACAAAAAGTCACTGGAGATTTTCAGAGGTTTAAAGGTCTAGAAGGCTCCCCACTCTTGAAATTCAATGACAATTTGGTGTTCTGAAAAATATGAGAGAACAATTTAATTAAGAGTTTCTTTGGATATTTCATTATATGAGCAATTTGTCTACAATTTATTTTTTTTTTAACTGGAATGCCAATGACAACAAAACGTTAGCATGGAAGTCAAGCCCAGATTTAGATTGAGGCATGGTACACTCAAGTTACAGTTCTTTAAAATTACCCATTTTACAGATAAAGGCAATATCCACCTTATTAGAGAAACTTCTGGGTACATGAGCTCTTCCTGAGGTCTTTACCAGGGCTCATCTGTATCAGTTGTAATAAAAGTACGATCTCCATCTGCCTGTTTCCTTACACTAAGATACCTACAATGTGATGGTGATCAAATCAGTCAAAGGGGGACGGTAGCAGGGACTTCCCTGTGCACCAACCTCAAGAAAAGCCCAAGGCAGCAGGCCCAGTGGTGCTTCCATTCCCAGTAAGAGGTGGCCACACACCACAGCTGGTGCATATGTCCCAGTTCTGTGCTTGCCTTTCCCACCACTCCTTTTCCAGACCCAAGCATTTTCACCTGGCCCTACTGGGAAACTGCAGCACTGACCAATGCAGGAATAAAGCTGCTCTTTGGCCCTCTGCTAACGTGTATCTGACGCCTCAGCGAGCTCACTAAGCTTGTAGCTTGGGCTGGGTCGGGGAAGCCAGTGCTTGAGGGAGCTCATCTGAAGCAATGGGACAGTCATTTGTCCCTATCCTGAGGGACTGCAAATTTGAGCTTTGCTAATAAAACATGAGTGGTTTCAATTCTGAGCCATCAGTAGTACTTGCCTTGTTCACTATTTCAGTGCAGCAGAATGCTATGCCTAAGCATATTCATTAAATATATATTAATCACAAACCTAAATCTGTGAAAGAACCATCATTTTTCTTCCTTCTATTTCTTAAGGTCATCTCAGGTCTTGGAAGCAACTTGCCTTTTCCCACTGTCATCTTCTTCACTGTAGCTCCAGCAACAAGAGTAGAAGCAGTTTCAAAGCACAGTACTGGTAACATAAAGATCATCTTTCACTGGAAAGCCTGAAAAATGCTCTATGAACAAGAGACTTTCTAAAGGAATGACTAAAATGAAGCACAGAATGGAGATAGCTGAAAAGAAGCCTGAGACTTCTGAAGGAAGTATTAAGAGAAAAATCTTGCAACACTGTAATGAGGGCTTTTGCACAGGCTGAGAGTGCAAAGATCACCCAGGAGACTTCTTATTCTAATGAAAGGTATGAAATCCACAGAAGAGTATGGAAACCATCCTTGAGCTGCTGGGAACCTATTCAATTAAGTAATTTTATATCTTTGCACAGTTAAAAATGTAGGAAGCAAATAATATGCCTATACACTTATGTTAACTGTAGATATTGTCAATTGGAAGGGATCCTGAGAGCAGCTTGACAGCAAGGTGGCATGAATGGGCTGCATGGTTCTTGCCCTCCTAATTAAGTTAAGAAGTGTGAGTACTTTTTAAGCTGAAGGTCTTCCTCTGTACCTAACACATTCTCAGCTTGTCAGCTCCAGTCTAGTTTCAGCATTATGGAAAACCAAATGCATTTTATTTAAACCAGCACTCACAAGACGACACTCCAAATTACACCTAAATAACACAAAACTCTAAAGGAAATCTGAAGTTCACCTTCTACAGAACAAATTTTGAAAGCGATGCCACTGGTTTTTTTGGCCACATTACTTTCATTAAAATCAACAGGAGATCTTCTGGTAAAGCGTGTGGTGGTATGTGAAAACCTATTGGCTAATATCAACAGTGTACCTGCCCAACCTTCACAGAGCAAGAGGACAGGCCCGCTGTGAAACAGCTTTTGTACAGACAAGCTCAGATAACGTTTGAGTTGTCATGCCTATGATTATTCCCTGGGTGACTTGACATTTTACTCATCTTTCAGGTTCTAAAAACAAAATGTTAAAACTCATGCAAACTATACAGAAGCAGATGGCAGGGCCTATTACTGTGAGTTTCTATCATAAAGACAGAAGCAGAAAAAAGTAGGGACACGAAAAGCCTGGAATTTCATTTCTAAATGCTGCTTGATACGCTGAAGGCAAGCTGGTGATATTTTCTGTGTATTTTATGATTGGTTTACGAACAAGCCTCTCTGGGTATTTGTATGCAGTGTCATCTAAATACATTAATACTGAAGATTATGTTTTAAAAACTTTACTAAAGTCTTCATATGCTTATAGACAATTATTTAGTAGATGTCATGCTTCAACTGATACTATGAAGAAAATAAATTGCTGGCTGCCTAATCACTTCCATATACATAGCTACAGAGGAGTATGTACTTTTTAACTCCTCCTAAGCTCACATTTAGCAAATTCCTTGAGCCAGAAATCAAATGTGAGAATTCAATATATGATGAAAAGCCCCTTTCTTCACCAACAGTCCAAAATAATCTCAGAAAAAGGCCAATCCAGGGAACAGATAAAAGTTATCCCGACAGCAAAACAAGAGTTGTTTCAATCTTTGCATCTGATAAGTTCATACTATAAAGAAAGGAATGTAAGAAAACATGTATGTTGTAAATAAAGCCCAATTCTCAGACAATTAGTCAGCACCATGCCATTAAAGTTATTTCTATTTCACTTCTGAATAAACATCTTAGCGAATGTAAGCTGCTGTAATTGCCAGTGGGATCTGAACTGACTGAGAATTTAGGAGAAAACGGATTCTGAGATCACAAATATAACAGAAGGAACTGTGAGAATTATTCCTTAATTGGAACAGCCGTGCAATGGAAATGTATGAAAATTCCTGCCTTTGTAAAGACGGCATCTTCCTTTTTTGACAATCATAATGTTTAGCTCGCTTTATCACTTTTCATTCAGAAAGATAAACTCTGTTTTTGATTTTTCTGACCTTACAGATAGGACAAACAGAGGCACAGACAATGACATGGGCTGTCAAGAGCTTCTGCTCAAGTAAATCAGCAGTAAAGCCAAGGGTAAAACTCACACCAGCAAACTTGCTTTCCATTTCCCTAGCCAGGAAACTGTCCTGCCTCCTGTACTCAAGTATCTCTTCACATTATTTCATTTCAAAGTTTGTTACAGAGAAGTCACAAGTGTCCACTTGTCTCTGGTAAACAGATAGTAGTAATTTCTTCATCGTCAATAAAAATATTCAGACCCAAATATCTTGGATGATGAAACAAATAACTCTAGAATACTTCGTTGAACTCTAAGATGCATTATGACTTCTTTCTGTAGTCACAACATATTTATGACTATTTTCCTACTCGGAAGCTGCTAAAGAACTTAGGCAACTGAAAAGCAAAATAGTTTAAAGCACTGTTGATTCCACTTGTAATCACATGGATTTTAACTAAATTGAGACACAGCCTCACAATACTGCATCATTAATATCTTAAACTTCAAATCAGTACATGCTTTCATGTCAGAAGCAAAAGCAAGGTCAGCTTTGTAATTTCCCAAAAAGCCTATCTTTTCTCCTCCTTTTTTCAGGAAGCAGATCTTATCTGTCAGTGCTTGCTTTACTATTTCATGTCTAACAATACTTATCAAAGGAGCCATTGAAATAGGAATTACTTTGCCTTTGAGGAAAACTTCTCTTTAATATAGGCAAGGACCTTCTGGAAAGGTAAAGCAAATTAATAGAAAGTATAGTGCAAAAGCAAAATGTTAAGCACATGAAGTCCCTTTACAGAAGGTCTTACGCAGACATAGCTTCAATTTTCTGTACCACATTTCCACTTGAATTTAACCCCTGCAAGAGAGTGAAGAAACAGAAATAAAGCCACTTAAACTTCTGACTGGAGTTCCTAATACAGGGGTTTAATGAGCTGGAACTGATGTGATGTCCTTTTACTTTGAACTTCTGGTGATGTCATTTTGCCTTTCCTGAGAACGTCCATGCTCCGAGTCCTTCAACAAGCTGTGCCTAATTATCACTCCCAGGTTTGCCCTGGCACTGCTGAGATTGACAGCAGAAAAGGGAGTGGGGGGGACACACTGCCTACGCAGGGAAGAGATGAGGGAGAAGTGGGCATTCACAAGAAATCTTGTAACAGCAGTGTGGTAGGGGCCCAAAGGTGAGAAGCAGTGAGATTCTGATGGCAGATGTTCAAGAAACTGCAGCAGTGATCAGGCATGGGAAGACATCAGACAAGAATCCGATGTGTTTGGAGGCAGCATGGCAAGAAGAACCAGAAGACAGCCTCACTGAAAGTCCATCACAAGTGGCTGGGAATCACTGTTTTATTACATAGACTACTTTACCTCTGAGGAAAAAAATGTTTCCCTCACGATAAATTATGTATTTTGGAACATCATTAAAATTTAGTGTCTTTTCGTTCTGAATTTCTAAGATTAGTATTTTGACACCAGTTACCATAAACATTTAATCTATGGAGGAGATTGAATAATTGCTGTGGGTATACTAGGTGCATCTGAAAAAAATATTTTTAATATCCTTCAGACAAAAGGAGAAGAATGTTTACATTTTCTTTGACTCTAAACTTTTTTATCAGAGCTGACACTACAGAGTGGGCAAGAGAAAAAAAAGAAAATCTTCAGCTTTTTCTGGAAAGCATTTAGTGAGCAGTGACCAAAATTATAAACAGACCCTAAACTGCATATGTAGGGAAAGGACACTGCTCTACAGTTAGGTGGAAGCAAGGTGTCTAAGAGGACATAAACCAGCAAAAAATAGAAACGGAATAGTAACAGAAATATTACTAGAGCACAGAATCATAGAATAGTTAGGGTTGGAAAGGACCTTAGGATCATCTAGTTCCAACCCTCCCTGCCATGGGCAGGGACACCTCCCACTAAACCATGCCATCCAAGGCTCTGTCCAACCTGGCCTTGAACACTGCCAGGGATGGAGCATTCACAACCTCCCTGGGCAACCCATTCCAGTGCCTCACCACCCTTACAGTAAAGAATTTCTTCCTCATATCCAATCTAAACTTCCCCTGTTTGAGTTTGAACCCGTTACCCCTTGTCCTATCACATATATAATCTTAAAGTCCTTTCCAACCCTAACTGTTCTATGATTCTATGACAAGCAAAGCTCCCACTGATTGTTTGGATGAATTTGGACAGTTTGGCAGATCCATTTACCCAAGTATCTTACCTGACTTCCCATAATATTAAGGCCCATACTCACCAGTTGAAGTCACTGTGAATCTTTCAATAAATTCAATAAGCACTATTAATTGAAATTCTGCATTATTACCTCTTAATTAAACTGTACTTTGATGAAAGCAGTTACTATTAATACAGCTAAATGATATCCCTGTTCTGCATTTAACAGAAATAAAATCCTGCATTTCTTTTAAAGGTCAAAAAAAAACCCCAAAACCCAGGCCAACTGAAATAGAACTAATAAACACCCTCCTGCTGCATATGATATTTTCCTCTGCATTTTGGTCAGACAGGCTTCAACAGAGAATTTGCTGGTTCCTGCATTTTTGCCTAACACTTTATCTGCTATGAAACACCAAGTACAAAGAGGTAAGCTCTCAGAATAGAACAGAGCTAAAAGTCAAAACAAAGTGACTCCAAGATGCATTTTAAAGTCTCTTCCTATTTATCCAATTAAGTTCCTGCGATCTGATGACTGCTGATATCCAATACAGTGGGAAACGTTGCTAGCCATAACACAAGCATTCCAGAAGCTGTACTGCAAAGTCACATACACAGCCCCACCACAGCTGCCTCAGCTCTGAGTATGGCAGGCCATCTTTCAAGGGTGACATAGTTCAGACCCAGCTCCAGTTCACTTCTGGGCCACTCTGCTGTGCCTCCTTAGTCTGACTTGTCTCCATTGCATCCCATCAGCAGTAGAAAAATTGTAAGACTTGTTCACTGATTCATGTAGACATTGGCCTAGATACAAGTCAATGTCAGGCCTCAAAACCTCAGGTTCAAACAATAACTCCAGATGCAAAGCATTTGTATGTCTGTGCCCCCTCATTAGACAACCCACACTTTTACAGCTTCAGATCTTGTTTGGTAGGATACACAATATTTTGTCATAGAACACCGGCATGGCTATTCAGTCTAACGATGCATACGCTTTATACAGCTCAAAGAACGGTTATTACCCAAGCTCCTACATTTATTACCAACAACATGTGCTTCTTATTTAACGCTTTTTCATAAGCCAGATCCACCTTTAGCTTTCACTACAGCCAACATGCACAGCAAACAGAGTTTGCCTGCAGGACAACGGCTACTTTCCAAGCAAGACAGTCCTCTGCTGCACAGGCTGGCCACCAGCTTCCACTGCAGCAAACCCTGTGCTCCCTTATGCCCCTTCATCCCTCACCGGTTGGCTGTGCTGCTCAGGGCCTTTTACCCTGCTGTTGGCAACATGAGGCTCAGTAGAAGCACCAAACGCTGAAAATAATCTAGAAGGTTCAATGCTGGAAGAATTTCTAGGCCTAATCTCTCAGCAGCAGAGACCACACAGCCTCACCTGAACACATAGGAATGCAGTTTAATCACTGAACTGATGAACAGGGACATTAAAAATACCCAAGTTCTTTAGGAAATTGAAGTAAAAAAGTGGTGCCAGTGTTATTTACAGTAATGTCCAACAGTCTGTGAATATGGCCTTCCAAAAAAACTTCAGTCTTATATTTTTCCTCCACGTCAATATTCACTGGACCTCAATGCTCTCTCTCACTGGCAAGTTAAACAAACTGACTACTCCACAGGCTGGATAATGCAATGACACAATCCATTCACGAATGTTCCTTAGTTTGCTGTTGTGGTTTTTTGTCCCTTAATAGAGCTGAGAATATTCCTGTGTGTCTTTTAATACTGTATCTAATTAAAAATATTTACCTTTGTCCCTATATTTGGGGTGAGCTGAGGCATACCAAAAGCTCTTTTTCTTTCTAATGTTCCACGTTTACTGACGGAAAAGAAGGATCTCTGACCAAAGACTTTCACTTTACCTTTCTGCCCTGAAGCCCCATGTCAGAAACAGCTGGGAATTCAGTCTTCAGCTTGCTCCCAGCTAAGGGTTACAAATATTTATCTTCTTTCTCTTCTTTATAAGTAGCTCTAAAGTTGCTGAATGAAATTCCCCTGCTATGTCAGCATCAGTATCAGAGAAATGACAGAAAAAGAGAAAGCAAACAAGGCAAGCTTGCATAAAATAATAGATACAACTCTTCCCTCAAGCCATATTTTTAATGATTGTATGTAGTCAGCACAGAAAAGACATAAGAGCTTATGGCAAGTCAACAAAAATTTGGACAGTTCATTGACTCCTACATAGCACCTATTCTAAGGGATATAATTCAGCACAAAAACACCCAAGACTTTAGTAAAACATGGGACAGTAATAGCAGAAACACAGGGGGGTGATTTTGTCATAAGTGTTAATGCACACCTTCCCTGTTTTTGCACGAGTGTTTGTTATTTCTAAAATAAAAGATTACAAAAAAACGGATCTACATAGATCAATACCCCAGCTGGCCAAATTCCACACTTGCAGACTCAAACGAACACATAGGAATCCAAACTGAGCTCTGCATTTGATTATACTTTAAGAGATTAAGAATAGATCTTAGCACAAATTCCCTGCCAATATTATATTCCTTCCAACAGCATATTTCATACCATTTTGCCAAATTTAATTTTTGAAGACTTACATAACCCTTTTTCTTCCTGTAATATATTAGCCTCTATTCTGCTATTTTATTGGCTATTCAGCCTACACTTAAATATCTCTGTGCCTTACATTAAATATTTTTATCCATCCTCACTGTTCATACTCTGCAGACATCTACACCCTATTGCTTTCTGCTTGGGTCATCATTACTTACCAATTCTTTAGCCTTTTTTTTTTCTCTCTGACATTTTCTGACTCCTCTGGTGTCTCTAAGCACCCTCGAAATATTTCTGAGTTGTGCAGAGTTGAGCACAATATTCTAGAAGTAAAATGGTATTTTTTTCCATAGTCATCTTGAATTTCAAACCAGCTTTCATTATAGACTCAGGTATATTTTAGTATTTGTCTTGTTTTTAGGATATTTTCAGGATTACAATTTTCAACAGAAAAGGAAACTGGAATTGGAAATAGGGCATTGTCACTCATGAGGTATTAGATATACGCTGGCAAGCAGCCACCTTTACTAGCATAATCACCAAGAATCAGTCATGGTTTGCACTAACTTCTTCCAGACTGAACAGGTAAGAAAAAAGGACACTTCCCATGCAGATGTACTGAAGAAGAAACTGGTGAAATAGAGTTCCACTTCTACCCCCATTTTTCTCTCTTGCCAGACTGTGCCTTCTTGATGCTACTGAAGAGTGGGAAGGTGGTAAGCCCAATTTGGTATCATGTTTTACAGTTAATTGCTTTGATTTCTAGATCTGTCTCCAGCGTGTTTTTATTAGTTGGTTATGAAAATTTTATCCGATTCTGTCAGCAGCAGGAATTGGATGGCTGACTTGTCATCTGAAAAAGCCCAGAATAAATCTTGCAGCAGCCACTAGCACAGTGATCAATCTGTACAATTCTGTGGTAAGCTATAGTTGCATTATTATTATTTGAATTAACAAAGGGCTTTTTGAGCAAAAAGCACAAAATGAAGAGAGACAAAGACAGAGAACTTTCAATCATAGAATCATAGAATAGTTAGGGTTGGAAAGGACCTCAAGATCATCGAGTTCCAACCCCCCTGCCATGGGCAGGGACACCTCCCACTAAACCATGCCTAAGGAAAGAGAGGGACTGACAGGGTAGCTGAAGGACACACGCCCAGGAGGCTGGAAAGTGGTTTCAGCACATAACTGTTCTTAATTTTACCTCCAGGCTGACAGAGCTAGAACGCTGGCCCAGGTCTGGTGCATTAACTGTAACATCTACATCTAGCACGTGCCTTCTCTCAAGCAGCCAAAGCAAACCCACAGCCACCCTCCTCTGGTCAAGGACTTATATCCAGTTTTCTGTTTCCAACATCAGTGGAAAGACAACTGGCAAAGCAGTCTATATGCTGGTAGCAGCCCATGAAAAATATTAAACAATTTTTCTAACTTGTAAACTTGTATTTTAGTTCCGGGATCTAATTCTAATTCTCTATTGCTTCACAGTGCAGAATATTCCACACTACTGTATATGAAACAAGACACCCAGAATGTTAAATCAGTCTTCCCAGTGTATCAGACAGCTACAGAAACACATCAGTTAATTTTTTTTTTTTTTTTTTTTTTTTACTCTTTTTAGGGGCAGAATGTACTTTCTACTTCTTATTTCAGTCAAGTCAATATAAAATACCTCAGGTCAGATTAAGAAAAAAAAATATATGCACATACTATTATATGCAATAATAGTAAGCACAGTGAATAATGGCATAAAGGTACTACGGTTAATGGTCTGGGAATGTAAAATGATTTAGCAGAAGCTCCTAATAGTTAACTTTTTTATCATTTGAAGAAGTGATTAAAAAGATTTTTTTTTGAACCTCTCGAAAGGAGGAAAAATTTATGACTCAGTGAAACCAAACAGACATGAGTATCTTTGATGCTTCTAAAACTGACACATTTGATGACACATCTATCATTTCTTTATTGATAACCTTCTTTGTGATCCTATAGATAAAGAAGCAGTTAACTTACAGATTCAGACTTCCTTCTGTGACAGAAATCACTCTTTGCCTTGACAGCTGGGGCTTTCTGAACCTGTTCGCCATTCTGCCTTAACACAAAATACATCTAAGTCTCTCTTCCGAGGCAAATATTTAGGTCATTTATACACAGGAGCAACCAAAACGCTTTCTCGCTAAATCCTCTCCGTTACCAGAAAATGGTTTGGCACAGATGATACACAAAGAGGATAGCTCTTGTTGTCCAATTCTTCAACGACTCTAATGCCAAAAGGCTGCAGGTTTAAGCTTGTATTGCCCATTTCAATGCTCCTATACTAACAGGTGAATTGTCTAAGTGTTCACAAAATAGAAGGAGAAAATAAGGTATTTCATCCCCTCCCAACAATGGATATGGTTAAGACGAAGCTTTTTTCCTTGGCAATTATAAAATAATAATTACAAGTGTAGAAAAAGATTAAGCTTACATGAAGAAGGTGAAGAGATCCCATCCTGACTTCAATTCAAAATGTTTCTTTTGAAAGGCACACACCAAGAACAAGACAGCCAAGAGGAGATCACACAGCTAATTATTTGGAAAAAATAATTTCACAGCATTCTCATTTTCTTTTTTTTGAAAATTTGATCAACTCCTAGGGAAATACAGAAAGTACACATATAGGGGAAGTGAAGGCAAAAGTAGACCAGCTTACTGCTGGGACCACCAGCAATGAACAGACTGTCATCAGGAAAAAAAAAAAAAAGAATAATCATAGAATCATAGAATAGTTAGGGTTGGAAAG
Organism: Amazona ochrocephala; assembly: GCA_039720435.1. Taxonomy (NCBI): domain Eukaryota; kingdom Metazoa; phylum Chordata; class Aves; order Psittaciformes; family Psittacidae; genus Amazona; species Amazona ochrocephala. Next base: position 75,825,309 of record CM077879.1, read on the forward strand.
GACCTCAAGATCATCTAGTTCCAACCCCCCTGCCAGGGGCAGGGACACCTCCCACTAAACCATGCCATCCAAGGCTATGTCCAACCCCACCTTGAACGCCGCCAGTGATGAAGCATTCACAACCTCCCTGGGCAACCCATTACCAGGGCCTCACCACCCTTACAATAAACAATTTCTTCCTCATATCCAATCTAAACTTCCCCTGTTTGAGTTTAAACCCATTACCCCTTGTCCTCTCACCACAGTCCCTCATGAAGAGTCCCTCCCCAGCATCCCTATAGGCCCCCTTCAGGTATTGGAAGGCTGCTATGAGGTCTCCACTCAGCCTTCTCTTCTCCAGGCTCAACAGCCCCAACTTTCTCAGCCTATCTTCATACGAGAGGTGCTCCAGTCCCCTGACCATCCTCGTGGCCCTCCTCTGCACTTGTTCTAACAGTTCCATGTCCTTTTCATGTTGAGGACACCAGAACTGCACACAATACTCCAAGTGAGGTCTCACAAGAGCAGAGTAGAGGGGCAGGATCACCTCCCTCGACCTGCTGGTCACACTCCTTTTGATGCAGCCCAGGATACGGTTGGCTTTCTGGGCTGCAAGTGCACACTGCCGGCTCATGTTCATTTTTTCATCAACCCACACCCCCAAGTCCTTCTCCTCAGGGCTGCTCTGAATCTCTTCTCTGCCCAACCTGTAGCTGTGCCTGTAAGCCTTCAAAGAGGAAGGGTAATGCCCAGCTCTTGCTCTCTTCCTATCACAACTGACCAGGAGAAAGAGCTGGGTTTCCACATGCAGCGTTGTTCCCACTCCACACACCACAGTAACAACATTCAACTTCCCCTCTATTAGCAGCTACCTTTCCCTTTGGAAAAATCTTCATGTTTTATGGTCATAAAAATTTAACAAAGAGCAACTGTGTAAAAAAAAATAATAAATTAATACTAAATAGACCATCAGCCAGGACCATCATGGTCTATTAATATAAACTTCTGCTGTTGATATCCAGATAGATTTTTTCTGTATGCCTATTTTTAAATTTATTTAAAAACTATCTGCACTGTGCAGGTTCTTAGTCTTCTAAAAGACACAAGCATTGGCACCGCATAATGGTCCCTGCTGTCTGACAGACATTAGATGGGAAAAAAAATTTACTGAAAACATGAACACCAAGATTCATTTAACAAGTTTATTTTCAAAGTCAGCAGCAATTAGACTATAAAAATGTTCTCTAGTATTATTTCTATCTTACGAGAGCAAGAGAAAGTAAATCATTATGAAGACAGATGGTTACTGCTGATGCACAGTGACAGCAACTCAGTATGTTACAGTGAAGAACAATGTTCCATCAGTCCAGATTTTATACAGTAGCAGGGAAATCTGTAACAATCAGGTTATCTACAAATCTGAAGTACAGCTCCAAGTTTGGATTTTTTTTTCGGTTGGTTGTTTTTTTTCTTTTAATTGAAGAAGTTGCGGTCAAACTAGAATATTCTCCTTCTGCTGTTTAATAAAACAAAACATTAGTTTTACAGGATTGAGGTTGATAAAACTATGTCAAAAGGTTTTTGGAAGGGCTCTTTACACATGTGCTCCTAACACTGTAGCTACCCAAGCTGACTTACCACGACTTTGCTCCCTCTTCAGAGGTACAGAAGACATTCATTTTAGAGAGTTTCCTTTTGTCTTGACCTCTTTGAGGTCACTACATAATTCTGATAAAAATATTACCACATATTACCAAATATTACCATACGTTAGCAATTTTCCTCAGTACTTAACTCCAATTCACAAACTTTAAAGAAAGTTCAGTTTAGCCTAATGTCCAAATATTAACTACTCTGGCCACTCTGCAAATCTTGTTTCAGTGTCTGCAGATGAAATTCCCTTGAAAACCTGATTTTACATGAAAACAGTATCTCTGTCCTTGGAGATGGTCAAAAGGCACTGGGACGTGGTCAAAGGCACTTGGACGGCCCTGCTTGAGCAGGGAGGTTGGACCAGATGAATCTTCAGAGACAGTTTCCAACCTCAGCCATTCTGGGATCCTGTGAATTGCAACGTAACAACTACCCTGTATTTGCAGGATCCTACAGGTTATCTTTCCTTACAATGAACCTCTGTTTTACCTCTCACAAAGAAAGACCAAGACAGGCATAGCTTTCCACTTGCTCACCTAACCTGTGTCTGAACTTCAGGGACTCAATCAATCAGTCCTTCTAAAGCAAACCTAGGTTCTCTGTGCACTCAACATAGTGCATGTCAGCATAGGCATTGTCTCAGAAGATCCAAGACAAACGCTGCCTTCTTGAGTTAGACAGTCAGTCATGAATGCTTATTTTTACTATCAGTTCTGCATTAATCCTCCAGTTTCTGAAATCTTTCCTATCTAGAGGAATGGGCAGAAGCAAGAGGTTCTCCGGATGCTGGGAGCTTTCTGAAGTGTTTTAGATTTCTTTGCATTAATACAGCACATGTTGAAACATTTGCCTTACTTTCAGCAAGCTTGCAGTCCTACCAGATGGGAGTACATTCAGGAAATAGTAACTAGGAACATATCAAACAAAATTAAAACACAAATAAGCATTTTACCCAATTCTATATTGCTAGTATTTAAAATGCAAGCTGAGTAGAAATGAGTTAATCTTGAGTACTGAAATTATACAAAGCCTACATTTAGCAACCTATTTTCACACTCGCAGAGCACAATTCTCAGTCACAGTCAATGCAGCAGAACTCAATAAACCACTCCCGTTTAATAGAATGTCATTTATCCACAAATATACTTTACAATAACAGATTTTCAACGACTGCAAATTGATTTTATTTCTTTCCTTCCAGATGTCATTGTGCCACAGAGAATAACTCCTTTGAAATTAATAATAATGAAGATGCATTGCATCTGACAGCCCTAACAACATGTTTAATAGAACATTCTACCTTTAAATAGATGTAGAATCAGAAGAGAACACTTTTTCAGATTCCACTGTTTCAGCACACAGTTCTGTATAAATGAAATTATCCTACGTAAAAATTATTTCCATTTTGATATTATTTCTATTTGATAGCTTTATTTTGGAAGCTAACATTCTGATATACTGCAAATTATTGCCCCAAACAATACAGTTTATCCTTTTGTATCTACTTTAATCAAAATAATAGTCTCTTATTTCTGGTAATTCTGACAATTAATTCTCCTAACTTACCCTAAAAGGACAATCCTAAGGTGTCACCCAGAAAGAGAAACAATACTAAAGATACTCTTTCAAGCTGCTACTGCATAACACAGCGATTTAGCCATATTTGTATTTTACGTATTTTGTTACCAGAAACCACAGAACAACAGGAGTTTTGCCAGTGGTGTAGGTCCTTATTTCTTTCCTATAATTTGAGTTTCAGTTAGGAAATTCTCAAAACATGCTCACCCTTCTAACTCAAATGCTGCCATCATGTTCCACAATGAAACTTCATTTATTGAGTTTCACCTTTATTCCAGCTCTCTCCTGTGCAATTTGTTTTTGCATAAGGAAAACACCTACTTATCTAGAAGGTATATCTTATTTATGATTGCATATGCAGAGAATGTTTTGGAAAGGTGTATGCTGCAATGTTAAAACAAATTAAACTGTAACTAGAAGTCCAACCGTTTGTTTCAGGAAGCAATATATATGCAGGGTTTACTTCAGCTTGACTAACATATTAACACTGAAAATGAAACAAAAAAAAAAATGACCATCAACTGCATGCAGTGCTGTCGTTCCCTTTCCTCTTTCCAGTCCAAAAGTTCTAACAAAACATTCTCCCTTTTTTTAGCACAAACAGGGCAACAAATAAAAACTTGCCCATTTTTAGCTTCAACACCAAGTACAGCTGTGCAAGGTGACCTCTAACTACCCGCTTTGTAGCGGAGCCCTTCACAAAAGGGCAAGGTAAACAGCGCAAAATAGCCTCAAGATGTTACCCCTGCTGACCCATAATTACCCCACACTTGAACAGCACAATAAAGAGAAAAATGACCTTCAGAAATGTACAACTTAAAACCTTAAAATGAAAACTGACAAGTCATTTAGCAACAGAACAAACTCTTGAAATATTAACACAAACCTCGCCTGCAATCAAGAGCCATAAAAAACAGGTAGAAAGGTGAAATGCTGCAGCCAACTCCTCACATCTGAAACATAGTTCGAACTACTAATAATACAGTCTATTCTTCAAAATTTATGTTGATATTTACTTTTGCTCACCACATTTACCTCCTGCTTGTAAGACTAGCAACATGCACGTTACATACGAATAGCTCTTGGGTCCAGCTCTGAAGTCCTGTGCTGTTTTCAACTGCTGCCAAAGCATGTGATAAGATAGAAGCTATGATCAGATCAGAAAGTTAAACACGCTGCAATTATGTTTAGAATTTTGCACGTTGGGCGTGTTACAGTGTGTGAAAACACTACCACTCTTACCCTCTTTTCTTTATCAGTTACTTCGAAACAAGCTGTCTTCAGTTTCCTTTTTGGGAAACCATTTTCCATATATAGCAAGGAGAATGGAATTCAGAGGGGCCCACCAACCTGTTTAAAGAACTGACATCAGCAGGGACTTCCATATGTCACTTGAGAGAAAACAAGTGATAGTACCCAGTGAGTCATCTTATCTTACAATTCTTTTCTGACACAGGTACAAGCAACACTGCATGAACTCTCCTCTAGTCAGAGGTACTACACCTGGAATCAGTGACCACTCAAAGCCAGCCAGCCAGCCTTCTCTCTCAAGGCCCGAACACTTTGCATTAGTACTCACTGATCTGCATCCTGTGCGAGTTCGAACTATTAATAACTATTCACTTAAAGGTTAAAAAAAATAAAAAGGCACTTTGCTGTAGTGACCATTAGTTGGTGTGCATACTTTACCTGTACATCGTTGGTGTTCATTCTTGTTCCCTCCTTCCCAACAAAGATGTCATCGATGTCAACCAGAATGTACCTATCCAAGGACAGTCTGAGCCTCTTGCCAGACAGGAAAGAGACAGCATCTATGAAAATCAGCCTGTGCAGCCAAAAATTCAAGTTATTGCCGAAAAGGACTCGCTGAATCCCATCATGGAGCCCCAGGTCATGAATTACTGTGGCATAGAGAGCACTTACAGCAGCAGCTGGTGAAAGGTTTTCTGCTGTCTTTACTTTTGCAAATATCACTGGTTGATAAGTTGTATGATTAACCTGGAAAATCGCCCAGTCATTTCCAAGCAAGGGACCTTTCTCAAGCTTAGAAGATTTAGTCACATGAAGCAGTGGGGAATGAGGGTTAATGCAACAGTCCTTAATACCCAGATTGCTGTGGACATGGAAAGGAAAGCCCTTCAACTGAGAGCTCTGCAAGCTGTTCTCATTACCTTTGTGAAATCCAATAACACCTACACCATACTCTATACAGTACTTATCTAGAAGGCCTCTGTTCCAGGAGTCCATGTTCACATACTTTAGAATATTTTCATATACTATGAGAGCATATTTGCCTTTATTTTTGTCTATAAGCACTGGGAGGTCACCTTTCCCAGGTGCAATCTCAATGTGAAACTGAAATCTGCTAGATTCTAAAATGGTTATTATATCTTGGCCTAGTGTTGAGTACTGACTTTCCACAAACACCAGCACTACAAGATCTGTCCTCAGGGGGTCAATGGGCTTCATGGTCTTCATCTCCATCATCTTGTATGGCAACAGTTGAGGATCACCACATTCCACTTCTGAAGAGATTTCAGAAAGTTCATTTTCCTGTTTGTAGCCATTATACAAGTAATACGCAGAAATAACTATGCTCACCATACAAAAAGTGGCCAGCAAAATAACTGTCCTTTGAAAATGTCTGTGAAGTTTCAGGATAAAACTCATGTTGTTTACTTGCCTTAGATTGTTCTTGACAGCAGCATTAAAAACAAACACAGATTCTCGACAACTTGTTCCAGTCCTCTGAAGTATTTATGTAACCATTGCAGCGCACCCCTCTATCTTCCACAAAGCTTTACAGAAGGTATAGTCTAGAAGAAAAGAAAATCAGAGATTCAATTGAGGCATCCCACCTGTTGGAAGTATCATCACACTTAGAGTAATGGTGAACAAAGAAATCACTGCCAGACAGAGGTTTAGAAACAAACAGTTCAAGACTTCAGTAGTTTCTTCCTTAAATTCTGCATTAGTAGCATTATTTCTTCCTGCTCCCATTAGCTGCCAAGTTTGCTTGAATGTCTCTAAATCTTACAGGCTCCTCACCCCAGAAGATCAAGTAAAAGAGGGTAGGCACAGGAGCACTGAAAACCAAGATATGGCAGCAAAGAACTCCCTGCTTTTTTTTTTTATTTTCCCCAAAGATAAAAGTAAACTCCCAATAGACAATTCCTGACAACCTAAACACTGAAGAAAATTTAAAACCCTCCTCCTTCCACCCCAAAGAAGCTGAGGGAACATCAGGCTACATGATTAAACAAATCCTCTTACATTAATTTTTGAGGAACCAAGAAGTTCTCAAAACATGTATGTTTTACCTGTTGTATACCTATCAGTACGTATAGCTACATACTGGTAGACTCTATATTATGTGCATTATAGGAGTATTTTTAAAACAAAAACTACACTTTTTTCCCCCTGCAACATTAAAGGCAAACAAATAACATTTCACTGGACTGTGCACTGTTTTGCAGATAGTGCGAATTACTTTGTATTAAAAAAAGCAATAAAATAATCCAGCTCTTAAATTTAAGAAAAGAGAGTAATAAATCAAAAACTAACTTAAGACGCAAATCATCTAAGGATATACTTAGGCTTTAACTTGTACCTAAGTAAAGCAGCCTTTTTTCAAGCAAACACTACAACGGCTGTCAAAAGTTTCTAGTAAAACAACTGAATGATGTGACAAATATCAAATAATTAAGTACTGTAAGTTAGGAAAATTAAAAATACATTTTGAAAACTACTAAGAGTATGAAAAATATTTAAGTGTATAAAGATTTAGAACATGCTAACATAACTTCAAATGTAGTACACAACCATTTGTTAATTGGACAACGATAAACTCCTTATGTAATGTTAACAGGGCCATTTCCCAGCTAAGCACTTAATCCTTCCATGCTCAACTACTAGGTTTGATAGGGGTTTTTTTTGTTGTTGTTTTGGTTTGTTTGGGGTTATTTCATTTTTTTGTTTTGTTTTTTTTTCTTAGTAATGAAGTAGGACTTCAAAGGTCAATACCAAAAAGCTCCAGTATCACCAGTATCAAATATTCTGTACTGATTCACAGAATATTAAATTTTCTTGAGATCATACTTAACAAATGGCATCTACTCAACCACTATCCCATGTTTTGTACTTTCTAAGGTTTACTCAGGGATGTTAGAAATGTCGATTCCTAAAATGGCTGACAATCTTCAGTACTGAATCAGGGGGCAGATGATAATAGAGGAAATAAAGTCAGCTTCTGACCCAAAAGAAACTGCAGTATACAAAAAGATTAATTACATAGTAATAAAATGGAGGGAGAGGGGAAAGGAGGAGGACAAAACCAAACATGTCAGGTACTTGGGCCATTTAACCACTTCACAACAGCTCCTCATCCTACAATATAAGGAAGGTGGTCTTCCAATCAAGGTTTTAAAGTTAAAAATGTTATGCACGTAGTAGCACCTATGTAACTTCCACACCTTTAATTAAATCCCAAACACTGATCCTCCCAGTGCCATAATGAGCACAAAGTAAAAATAAATGAGCAGGAAAAACAGATAAGGGGAGAAGAGAGAAACTACATAGCATCCTAGTTATCAAAACAGCAAATTTAAGCACCAAGAATAAGTATACATAAGCTGTCTTATTCATAATTGAGATTTCCTTCAAACCTGCATCTCACCAGACAACCCTGTTTTCTGGATATATTCTACTCCCTTCACCTCTACTCTAAGGTACCAGTGTATTAACCCTTTCTGTTCTGGGTAGACTTACACCCGGCCTTGAACCTCTCCTGCAGCTGCATATAGGTTTTAGACAGGAGTTTCAGGAATTTTGCCTTTCACCCAGGCAGAGAGGGTCATTAATCAGTGTTAGACAAAAAACCCCAACAACAAAACCCAAACCAAAAATCCACAAACAAAAAACAAACAAACAATCCAAAAAAGACAACCAGAAAACAAAAACCACAAAACCCAACAATACCACCACCACCAAACAAAAACCACTCCAAAAACAAACATACAACACATAATCACAGTTTCTCAGTTTCCTAGAGGCACAGATCTGAAAAGAACGTACAAAGACTTAACAATCTGAAAATACCTTTAGAAGAACTCAAAAAACCTTTTTAAGTATGGAGGTGTCTGGTCTTGGTCACACTACCTTCAAGAATACCAGTTTAGACAGCAGAAGAGAGATATCTAATATGGTAAGAAGCCAGGTGAAAAAGAGCGAGCTCCATCCTGAATGAGTAACACCAAAGAGATGTTTTCAGACAAATAATTTTACATTACACATACAAAGGCTTCTCTTCATTTTGTATTTCCAATTCAGCTGTCTGAATGCCAAGGAACTCCCAATTTTAGTGGCTAAAAAAAACCACTTACTGCATTCTGTATACAAGCTGTATATACGCCTACTTATCTTCAGTAACAGACCTGGCTTGCTTACCTCACAGAGCTCAGGGTTGGTTCACCCAAGAGATGCGAGCCTGCAAAGCAGAATTCTTGCTGACAAAAGTATTACTTCTTTGAATGACACAAAGTCAACTACCACATGACCAGAAAACACAATGCTCACCTTCTTCTTTTAGCCTTAAGCTCCTCTAACACAGCCCCAAAATACCCCTACTCTTAGGACTTTGGTGGTTTCTGTCATATTGAGAAGGAGTTCCCAGCAGCATGATCCAGACATTTCTTTCTTTACTAGCCTATGCTTCTGACAGTCACTTCAGCTTGAGAATCCTGCCTCCAGTAGGAAAAATTTACAGTGACCTAAGCTCATGACAAGGAAGGGCTGATTAGACAGAATTGCTTGAATGAGTTATGACTGAAGGGGTGCAACCCCAGGGCTACTAAAGTAAGCAGCAGGAACACTTAAAACATTTACAGCAAGGACACAGCTCCTGATGCTGTTCCATGGAGCAGGAAATCGAGCCAGCCCTGAAACCTGTATCTTCTTCAAGAAAACCTCTCTCATTTTATCCCCACCTCCTAGTTGCCAGTACCTCCTGGGTCTACAGAGGGCAGCTGTAAGAAGAAATGGCTGGAAATGCCAAGACAGATGCAAGTTTGAGAAGTGAGGAATCCTCCAAGACCCAGCAAGACACAGCTAGACTTGGCATCCTCACCACTGAAGACAGGAAGGAAGGGGAACGGAACAGAGTAAGGCACATGTTTTAAATGCATGCTGTCTTGAATGATCTTGATGGTTACATAATTTTCACTTATTTCAGGACTGTTCTGCATGGCAAAAGTTCAAAAGAACATAAAAAAATAAATTCAAAATATAAAGAGAATGTGCATTTAAAAATATCAAAATAGTTTCAAAGCCTTAATGAAGTAGCTGCTGCTCCCCTAGGAAAGCAACACTTTACTCTGAGCAATAGCACTTGCTAGGCATTCCACTGGTATCTTATAGAACCATAGAATAGTGAAGGCTGGAAAGGACCTCAAGATAATTGAGTTCCAACCCCCTTGCCATGGGCAGGGACACCTCCCACCAAACCACACCAGCCAAGGCTATGTCCAACCCAGCCTTGAGCACCACAAGGGATAGAGCACTCACAACTTCCCTGGGCAACCCATTCCAGGGCCTCACCACCCTTACAGTAAAGAACTTCCTCCTTATATCCAATCTAAAACTTCTCTTTTGAAGTTTGAACCCTTTACCCCTTGTCCTATCACTACAGTCCCTAATGAAGAGTCCCTCCCCAGCATCCCTATAGCCCCCCTTCAGATACTGGAAGGCTGCTATGAGGTCTCCACACAGCCTTCTCTTCTCCAGGCTGAACAGCCTCAACTTTCTCAACCTATCTTCATACGAGAGGTGCTCCAGCCCCCTGATCATCCTCGTGGCCCTCCTCTGCACTTGTTCCAACAGTTCCATGTTCTTTTTATGTTACAGCACTATGCTATAATAAGTCATCATGCACCAAACTTGACAGTGGAATTTGCCGAGTTCCTACCATTTGCAGCTTTCTTTCGTTTTTTGTTTCATTGCTACACATAAATGACCAAACTCTTGGCTTCTATAAATCACTTCAGCTCAATAACCATAATGGCAATACTTATATGAGGTAACACTGGCTGGGGACATAACCTATTAATAAGACACAGAAAGTGAACATAAAGAATGTGAAATTGTAATTCTTGATTTGTTGTATTTTCTGGCAGTAAAGTTTATATGATAAACACCAAAGCAGCCAGCCTGGAAGCCAGTACCTGGGCTCAGATTCATGGGCAGCCACTTACAGTGCCTGCAGGGTTGCCATGGCACTTGCAGAGCAAATACTGCGCCCTCCTTGGTACACTTTCTTGCACTGAGACTTCCACGGTGCACGCAGCTCCTTGGCACAGGCTTAGTGTGACTGGCTTTTCCAGGCAGCAGAAACATACTGTTTTCTGGACTCAGTAGTTGAAAAGAAACGTGGTTCTGACCATTCAATTTTATAATTGGTTTTCAAGGTACCGCAGCTAAAAAAACCACCCTCAAATTAGGTCAATTTCAAGTTCACACCTTCATACAGTAATGAATACTTAAACAGGAAGCTAGGTACTCACATAAAAACAAACACGTAAAACTGCATGCAATTAAAAAATTACTAAAGCTGTATTATGAGTATCAAAAATATTCTTGAAACTACAAGAAACATTCTTTTTCGGTTCTGTTAAAAACTATCAAGATTGAAACAATAAGATGAGCTCAAATATCCACAAGCAAATGAGAAATTGCTCTCAAATCACATTTTCAAAGCCCAGTAAAAAGTAACTGGTTTAGTCTTACCTCAGGCCTGTGCAAGGGTAACTGTTTACCATGACCCTTGATTACAAACAACAAAGTTGCATCACACTTTCACACAGACATAAAAAAATGTGGTTTTGTTACATGTGGCGTAACAGAACTCCTTTACATGAAGAACTGCCAAAAACCCAGAGCTAGCTCAGGATTGATTTATCATCAGTATTCTTCAGCTATACTATATTCGTTTGGTTACATATACCTCAACATATTTTTAATATCTTTCTCTTCTTCTAATAATCCCCATTATTATATTCAGGTTCTGCTCTTCACTAAACTGGCCTCTACTACAGTGCCATTTACATTCTCCTGATATAATAAATGAAGGATGAATTTTAAATTAAGAAGAGACAAAATCCAGGCATGTTGTTGGCATATCAATAACTCTCCACTGATTAGAATGCTATTTAATTGCTTTAAACATAAAAGCCTGCTTTGGGCAGCCACTATGAAATATGACCTTAAAGGAAGTATTCTGAAGTTATTATATTAGCGTTACTAAAATGAAAATCTTTGGATATACGGATGGCTTGGTAGAAAGGAATAAACTGGGATGGACAGTAGTGGTCAGATTATGAAATCAGTTATGAAAACATGAAACTGGTATCTAAATACCAAGTACACCTCCTTACAATGTTATTTTACTGACTGATGTGTTTAAGCAGTGATAGCTCAGAGAGGCAAATCCAGGCTGAGAATGAGAACTTAGGACTGCATATGAAGATGACAAGTTCAACTTGAAAAGATTGCAATATGAGACATGAACTGTCCAGGGAAGCTGCTGAGACTGTTTAACATCACATAACAAACCTTGTAACAAGTGAATATTGAAGGGCTTACATTCTGTGGTATACGTTTGGTTTTATTTGGGTTTGTTTTGTTCGGTTTTGTTTTTTAAAGAATAGTTTAGGCAGAACAAGAATTCTGGATATGAGATATGCTCTAGATAGACCTGGTCTTTCAAGTCCTTGGTGCAAGCGGATTTCCATTTCCATTGTACCTATGATATCCTCAGATCTATATTGTATTGCTTCATACATTACTACAGAACCTTATGTAACAGAAATTAATGCATCAGAATTTGTCATTTAAAGATATATATAAAGATTAAATTTACGACATTTTAAAAGATGACATGTAAGACTTCAACAGAGTAGAGAAGCTGGGTTTGGTCTTCAAATTACTATTTTACCTTCATACAATACTTTATATTGAAAGATATTAAACCACATTACATATCATACAATTTTGCATCTTATACAATTTCTCATTCATTACCCTATCCAATTATTTTTCATCATTTGCAGAAACATCATCATCTAAAGACTAAATGATTTGCTCAAGACCTTTAAGTTAAACATACAACACATTCTGTTGTCCATGGCCAAACCATTACTTTTCTCTCTCTTTCCTCTCACAGCTCCCAAGCACAAGCCAAGTGTAAAGAGTTAATAAGGTGGAGTTTGCCACCATTCCTTCCCAGGGCTCCGAGTGGTCTCTCAGAAGGTGAGTGGTGATGCTGACAGATTTATCCCACTTTCCGTTTTGTTAAAAAAGAAACAAAAACACCAGACCAAAACCTGAAGCAATTATCTAGCACATCAAGTGATGAATTAAATAATACGAAAGCTTTCTGTCATCTTCCAAAGGCTAGATAGGACAGCTGACTCTAGCAGTAAAACACACCAATTTCTGCACAGGATTTTGGAAATCCACGTCGTTATGAACACCTGAAGTTACAATTACTGCACTACGATGACCAATTTGTTCCCCATTACAGTACGTCCGTAAACACTAGAGGGCAACAATGTCTCACCAAAAAACTCCGGGAGGGGGAATGACGAAAAACCCCAAGCAGCCGAAGGGTTGAGGTAGGCACCGCACCATCTGAGGCAGGCAGATGCTAGGTGAGCCAGTAAAGAAAAACAACGCAAAACCCAAAGTAACACCACACAACAAACCCGGACACGCACCCCCACGCGGAGGGAGGATCGGGACGCGCCCATGTGCTGGGGGACGAGCTCCGGCAGCGCTGCCGCACCCGGCCGGCACCGCCCAGCCGCCAGGTCCAGCCGCGCTCCCGGGTCAGGCCGGCCGGGCGGTGCCGGCGGCGGCTCAGGAGGCTCCGGAGCGGCTCGGACACAACTTTGCGGAGGAGCGGCCGGAGAAGCCGAGAGCGCACCGCCAGCCAGGCCGGGGGGTCTGGACACTGTGCCCCGTAGGCATCGTGCGGAGAAGCCACTCGCCCCAACCCTTACCTCCGTACGCGCTCCGCCGACATGCCACCGCCGAGGGGCCCGCCTAAGGGCGAGCGCCTGCCTGCCCGCCCTCCGCAGCTCCCGCTCTTTCACCGGCGGCGGGCGCAGGCAGCTGTAGAGGGTCCTCCAAGGGGAGACGCCTGCACCCAGCGGGCGCAGGGAGTGTGGCGTGGTGCGGCGCGGCACCGCCTCAGCCACAGCCCGCCCGCGGCGGGGCCGGCCGCGCCCCCCCCCCCCCCCGGGGATGCGAGCACCACTAGCCTCACCCTCCCGGAAGAAGAGAGCCGCGCCCGCACTCACCGGCGAGGGGCAGGCGGGGCTCCGCCGTGCCACATCCCGCCATTGGCAGGCAGCGGCTCTGCCGCCCGTCTGTCGCCACCTCCCTTTTCTCCTCCCCCTTTTCCTCCTTTTCGAGCGACTCGGCCAGCCAAGGAGATGGAACTGGGCGGTGAGGCGGAACTGGGTGGGGGTTGACCCCTCTCTCGGCCCCCTCCTGCCCTCTGGGAGCTGCGGTGGTGGCGCCAAGAGGCACCTTTGGTGACTCCTTCTGGGGACCGAGGACCGGGGCTCCTGCTTGAGGTAACTTTCCCACCACCTCCTGCAAACTGCAAGCTCCCTCTGTGTGGCCTTTTTTACCGCCTGTTTTAAACAGAGTATGTTTTTGGGGGGTTACCCCGAACCGCTGGTGCAGGTTTAAGGTCTGACCAGTTTCTGAATCGTTTCAAATGTGGCAGCGCAAAGTGGAAATTCCGTAAGATCAGCTGTATTTTCTTAAGACAATTTGGGGTTAAAATATTGAAAGAATTCCAAGTAATGTGTTTGCAGCCTCACTGCTTTTCTTTATTGAATTTTCTAACCCTATTTTAAACAGAGTTAGTCCCTCTGAATTATTTTTCACTGGTACTCAGCATCCTGCACTCCAGAGATGGGGCTATTTTACTACTGTGGGTTAGGGAGTTACGATTCCCTGCCTGAATCACATTAGCTCACTTCTAACCTTGACAAATGAGAAATAAAATTAATAAATTTTGCAAGTGCTCTCTTGATCTAGCTAATTTACTTCACAATTGCTTGGTGATAGTTAGCCCACCTAATGGCTGACAGTTCAATATACCAGATTACCTCCATCTGTAGCAGTTGGCTGTCCAAATCTTTCTTTCTCTGACTCACTCAAGACAGAAGCTTGAAAGAAAAAGGCTCAAATAATCTGAACATTTCCTTTTCCAAACATCAGCAGAATTTACAGCTCTAGATTCAGGAATATTGTTATTTATGCTTTTTGCTCTTTATTCTCCCTTTCATTCTCATGACACACTCTGAAGAAACACCAGAATTTTAACATCTTCTAAACTATAGGTCTCAGGCCCCATGAGCTAGGCTTCCTGTAGGACAGAGGATTTACTGACGTGAGGGCTCACTCTGTGTGAGTCTTATTAATCCACAGAATAGAGAGCCCATCTGAAATCCTGTTCTACACAAAGGGATTCTCTCCCATATTAAACTTCTCAAATGCATGTTATGTCCGGACAGAGTCTTGGTTTGGAGCCTCACTTCTAGGGAGGATTTTTCCTACAGTATGCTATCAGGTATGGGTTGGAAGCCAGACAAAAATGACTGAAATTCTTGGACATGAGTTCAAACCAATGGCATGGTTTCCCTCCTACCAGTCTGTCTGAATAGCTGGCACTGGTTTTAAGTTATCACTGTCCAGCACAGACAGAAGAGTGTTACATACTGCTTGTCTTTGTAAGCACTTGGATGCTCACAGAGATGTGCTAGACATCGCACAGCTGAAGGCTTCAGCACTGCAAGTCAGCATCTGTAGCACTGAGTGGTTCTGGCAGGAATTTTAACAGCTTTGATCTTTCTTGGTGCTACTTTTCAGACTTGAGCTGTCATTGAAGCATGAACTGGTCTGAAGGTCTTAGCCATTCTTTTAGCAATACATATTAAGATACTGCTGAGTGTGCTGCTGGCCAAGATTTCTGCCTGGCACCCAGTACCTCACAAAACAAACTAGTAATGTGGTGTTACATTATCATCGAGTGGTACATATGGCATAATTTGGCTGTTTGCAACATCCGGTGTCACATCTAATGTGTGCCTCCCCAGAACTGAATAGATAAATGAGTAATTAATCCAGACAAAAAATGAGGTGAGAGGGAGACTGGTGGGCTACTGAATTGTATGTAAAACAGAGGCATATTCAGGCAACCTCTAGTCTGTACCATGAACTAAGGCAACACCTGTATTGCTGCTGTTGTTATGCAAGGCAGGGACTGAACCTTAGTTCCCAGATGAACATATTGATTTAAACATGTAGGATTCAAGACTTTTTGATGTATACCAACACACCAGATCACAGAATGACTGAGGTTGGAAGGCCCCTCTGGAAGTCATCTTGTCCATTCTCCCTGCTCAAGCAGGGTCACTCACAGCAGGCTGCCCAGGACCATGTCCATTCTGCTTTTGAACATCTCCAAGGGCAGAGACTCTAAAACCTCTGGATGACCTCTACCAGTATTTGGTCACCCTTGCAATGTAAAAGTGTTTCCTGATGTTCAGTTTGTGATGTGTTTCGATTTGTGTCCACTGCCTCTGGTCCTGGTGCTGGGCACCACTGAAAGAACCTGGCTCCATCCTCTCTGCACCTTCCCTGCAGGTATTTGTAGACATTTATGGGACCTCCCCTGAGCCTTCCCTTCTCCAGGCTAAACAGTCCCAGCTCTCCCAGCCATTCTTCATAGAAGAGGTGTTCCACTCCCTTAATTACCTTAGTGGTCCTTCACTGGACTGTTCCCCTGTGGGGAGTGAAGGTGATAAGATTTGCATGAAGAACAGTTTGGGAATGAGCTCTGAGGCCTTGGTGCTTTGACAGGCCCTGGAGCGATGAGTTGGGGTGTTGAAGGCCAGATGATGTGGGGGTTTTGAGAGGCTCTGCAGCATTGTAATTGGACTGTTTACCTGGAGAGTTTTACAGGGGCCAATGAGATTGAACATTGTATGTGTGTGCAGGCTAGGAAAGTACAGAACAGGGGCATAAAAAGGGCTTGGTTGTAATAAAGATGGATTTGAGTCTCTGCATCAACTTGAGTCTGTGTCATGAAATGCCACGTTCCCCCACATTTCCATATCTCTCTTGTGCTAGGAGGCCCAGAACTGGACCCTGCGCTCCAGATGTGGCCTCCCCAGTGCTGAGTAGAGGACGAGGATCACCTTCCTTGACCTGCTGGCAACACTCCTAATGCAGCCCAGGATGCTGTTAAACCTCCCAGCAAGGGTACATTGTTGACTTGGGTTCAACTTGGTTGCCACCAGGACCCCCATGTCCTTTCCTGCAAAGCTGCTTTCCAGCTGGTCACCCCCAGCACATACTGATGCTGGGGACTGTTCCTCCCCAGGTGCAGGACTCTGCCCTTCCTCTTGTCAAACTGCTCGATGTTCCTGTTCATACATTTCTCCAGCCGGTTAAAGTCCCTCTGCAGACATACCACATGCATTCAAATTTGAATTCCCTCATTTCCCATTAATGGATGCCTTCAGTTTGCATGAACACAGGTCACTTCAGTGGGATTTAACTAAACTTGGGAAAAATAACACGCTTTGTATGCACAAGCCTTTGCTCTCCTACTGAAACTTAGGCACTGAAATGCCATTCAGTATCTGGCGCTGAATACTTGGAATATCTGTTTCTGATAAATTGTTTTTTTTGTAGCTAATTACTTTGAAAATTGTACCTTAATGAATTCCTGTCTATTCAAATTGCACTGTGTTCTGACAGCACTGTTGACTATATATGCCTTTATACATACACAGTTATGTGTACGTAACTTACACACAGGCTGGTAATTCTGATTACACTCTTTCTCTTGGAATACTACAGTGAAAAAGATGCGTATAAGAATTTCCAGCAGCAGCTCGATCCAAGTTCAGCTTGGCTTATTAATCGTCTTCTATCTGGAGCATCTTTAAACATGCTCTCTTGCAAAAAAAAAAAAAAAAAAAATTGGCTTAAAAAATAGGTAGTCTAGCTTCTCTGGTGATACCTCAGCCTTTGCCTTTCTTACTGCTGGCCTCTACACATGAATGCTCTCTCATTTTCCTTCAAATTCAGTTCTTCACACAATGATTCCTCCTTCTGCATAATTAGTAATCATAGAATCATAGAATCATAGAATAGTAAGGGTTGGAAAGGACCTCAAGATCATCGAGTTCCAACCCCCCTGCCATGGGCAGGGACACCTCCCACTAAACCATGACATCCAAGGCTATGTCCAACCCCACCTTGAACGCCGCCAGTGATGAAGCATTCACAACTTCCCTGGGCAACCCATTCCAGGGCCTCACCACCCTTACAGTAAAGAACTTCTGCCTCATATCCAATCTAAACTTCCCCTGTTTAAACCCATTACCCCTTGTCCTCTCACCACAGTCCCTAATGAAGAGTCCCTCCCCAGCATCCCTATAGGCCCCCTTCAGGCACTGGAAGGCTGCTATGAGGTCTCCACGCAGCCTTCTCCAGGCTGAACAGCCCCAATTTTCTCAGCCTATCTTCATACGAGAGGTGCTCCAGTCCCCTGACCATCCTCGTGGCCCTCCTCTGCACTTGTTCTAACAGTTCCATGTCCTTTTTATGTTGAGGACACCAGAACTGCACACAATACTCCAAGTGAGGTCTCACGAGAGCAGAGTAAAGGAGCAGGATCACCTCCCTCGACCTGCTGGTCACACTCCTTTTGATGCAGCCCAGGATACGGTTGCCTTTCTGAGCTGTGAGCGCACACTGCCAGCTCACGTTCATTTTTTCATCAACCCACACCCCCAAGTCCTTCTCCGCAGGGCTGCTCTGAATCTCCTCCCTGCCCAACCTGTAGCTGTGCCTGGGATTGCTCCGACCCAGGTGTAGGACCTTGTACTTGGCATGGTTAAACTTCATCAGGTTGGCATCAGCCCACCTCACAAGCGTGTCAAGGTCCCTCTGGATGGCATTCCTTCCCTCCAATGTATCAACCAAACCACGCAGCTTGGTGTCATCGGCAAACTTGCTGAGGGCGCACTCGTTCCCACTGTCCATGTCACCCACAAAGATGTTGAACAAGGCCGGTCCCAACACTGATCCCTGAGGGATACCACTCCTTACTGGTCTCCAGCTGGACATTGAGCCACTGAGCACTACTCTTTGCGTGCGGCCATCCAGCCAGTTCTTTATCCACCGAGTGGTCCACCTATCAAATTGATGTCTCTCCAACTTAGAGAGAAGGATGTCATGTAAGACAGTGTCAAAGGCTTTACACAAGTCCAGGTAGGTGATGTCAACTGCTCTGCCCCTGTCCATCAGTTCTGTAGCCCCTTCATAGAAGGCCACCAGATTGGTCAGGCAGGATTTCCCCTTAGTGAAGCCATGCTGGCTGTCACCAAGCACCTTGTTGGTTTTCATGTGCCTTAGCATGCCTTCCAGGAGAATCCGCTCCAAGATTTTGCCAGGCACAGAGGTGAGACTGACTGGTCTATATATATATATTCTATCTTTTCTTAAATTTCCTGAATCCTATCTCCTCTTGTGGTCTTATCTCTTTCAGGCTACCACTGCAAGAAATAATTCTAATCATTGCATGATTCTAAGTCTACAAATAAACTCTTGGTCTTTCCACGTCACGCTGAAATATGTGTAAAATTTAGGCATTTGTGTTACAGTGCTTATTATTGCAACTGACACCACAATTTACATCTGTTAGACAGGCTGATTACCATAGGCATCATTCCATAGGTGAGGGAAGGTTTACTGGTTGGAGAGTTACATGTAATAACAACGGTTTTCAACTAATACATAAGTACTTCATCTAGTCTTGCCATTTCAAAGATCAGATAAATCTTTTAACAGAACACTAATTATTTGTATTATTTCTGTTGATTTTTTCTTGCAGGAGCCATTACAGAGACCCAGGTATTTGAAAACAAGGAGCATCTAGGCAATTGCTTGTTATTGGTCATTTAATCGTTACTGTTTTAAAGGTATTGCAAGTACCTTTAGCCAAAAGGCAAAGTTACTGTAGATTCATAAACTCTGGATTACTCAGAAATCTAATAAATACACAATATTAATAAAGCTCAATATATTTACCTTTCAATTACTATGCAAATATTAATTAATGAGTCTTCAAAGGATATTTTTGTCATGGGTATTGATATTAGTATCGCTTTCCACTTGATACAGGATATTACTCCATGAAACTGACAAAGATCCTGGCAGTGACTCAGTGAAGGTTATGATTAGAAGTCAGAGGTTCTTGGCTTGGGGCTGAGTTTATACTATGAGACCACATCATAATGTGTTTGAACAAACATGGTCTGAAGCTAGTGAATGCTGTTCCATGTTAAAATGCAAAAACCTGATTTCTCCCCTTAGTTAAGCTGGGAAAGGCTTTCTTTATAAGTTTCATATATATAATGAAGAGAAAAATGAAAATGTGGCCTAAGACTTAAGAAACACATACGATCAAAAAGAATCAACTAAGAGGCTATTTGAGAGCAGAAAGAACCTAACACCTTTCAGGTATATAATTGTACTACATTAACTGTACTATTTTGTATTAACTGTACTAAATCGTACTACATATAATTGTACTGCAATGAAAAACTCTTCATTTGTGAAGCGTTTCAAGATTATTTTGTAGCAAACTGTGGGAAATCAGCCACGCTTATACATTTTCTCTAAAAAGTCGCTAGCTTTCAGATGGAAAATACATTTATTGTTTCTTTTCAGTAGTTTCTATTCAATTTTCAATCTCTTATCCTAAAAAATCTTACTATCTGCATACATTGTAGTAGTATCTTTCAAACCAGTGCAAAGCAAGTTGCTAATTACATGCAGTGGGTGATGACTGCTTGACAGCAGAAAGGCATTTTCATCTCCAGACTTAGAATAAATGATTATTATAAATATGTTTTGTTCCATTTTAATCAGGGTATCGAGGCAATTGTTGTCTTTACACAGCAATCAAATGGCCAGCTTTGGAATTCAAGGAGCTCAAAAGCTCATTAGGTATTTCTGTTCTAAGCTGCAAACCCATCATTTGTTGCTCAAGTCACATGCCATGTGAAATGTAAGATAGGTTCATTAATGAGGAGGACTGAGTATTTTCTGTCACAGTTTACCAGGAAATTTTCTTATGAAAAGAGATGAAAGAATCCTCTTTCCCATTATACCAGGTTCATAGGTTTCAGGTTAATAAATGTTAAAAAAAAATACAGCACAGATTCAGAATATATTAATTTTAGTTAGCTGGCTTGAATGCATGTCAGTTTGTGTGAAAGCTCCTTACTAATCTTGAATTGGTTGCAGGACAGTGATAATGGGGATAGAAAAGAATTAAAAAGTAACCAAGTTGCTATAAGCACAATCAACACTCTGAAGCATCTTTGCCCTTTCAAAGTAAGTGATGTGTGATTAAAATTTCTGTTAAAAATTGATTTTAGGGTATGTAATAAAATGGGGCATACTCTGGGCTAAGAAGAACTTGCATTATTGCCCTGAACCTAACTCATTTTTCCCATCAATAAGAAATGAAGAGGTCTCAAAAATATTGTAATTTGCCAAGGGGAAAAAAATTAAATTGCTATGCCCAGCTCTTCAATCAACCAAAAATCCAGACTCTTTCCAAAGCAGAATGTCATTTACAGTCACCAGGAAAAATCGTCATAATTTCATCTGTCCCGTTTTTCAGCAACTCTGAAGAACAAGGCTGATATAGCTAATTTTTAAAGAAAACAAGCATCCTTCAGCACTGCCTTCAACTTCCTCATGCCCTTCTCTTTTTGATATACAATTTCCTCCTGCCTTCTTTGCTCCTTGACCTGAAGCCCAGCCCTTGGAGGCAGCTTCCCTGTGCCCTTGGAGGCCGCAAACAAAGAGCAATAAAAAGAGGAGATTGCACAGGAATGGAAAGTTTTCAGAATGCAAACTAAGGTACTGCAGGATCAGTGACATGAACGTCTGCTATAAACTGGGAGCTCATCAGCTGGAAATCACTGAGGTGAGAAAGGACGTGGGTACTAGTCAAGGAGAATGTCTGTCAGCTGCCAAAGTGATGTGTCTAGAAAATGCCACAAGCAGAGCATGCAGAGGAAAAGAAGAGGTGGAAATATTTAAAGTGTTGATGCTGTTGCATAAGACTGAGGGAAGTCCTCATCTGGAACAGTGTTTAAAGTTCAGGGAAAGTGATTCAAGGTGGAAGAGGTGAAGAGAAGAGCTGATAACATGATCAGGGGAACAAGCAGCATATGACAGCTGAGGTGAAGATTCAAAGGTGATGTAGCTGCTGCATATGACAGGAAGAGAGATAAATATGCAATGGTTATTAACAGGTATTTAAGGTTAAAGAGATTTTTGGCATAAAAATGCCTGTGAAAAAGCTGTGCACATATTTACGCTGGAAATCAGAGGAAGCTTAAATCATTGGAGTGAAGCAGACTCATTCTGTGAACAGTGAGGGCAAAAAGTATAACTTTTAAGATAGAGGCTGAACAGCTGCAGGATGTTATTCATCAGAGTGTGAGATTAGACCTGACAAGAAGGTCTTATCAATCAGTAACCCTATATTTTTTTGTTGTGCTGGGATCAACAAGAATGAGAACACTGACAATAAATCCTCATCATTGGCACTTAAAGTTGCTATCAGCTGATACAGCTTTGGGGTTTTGTTTGTCACATTGATTGTTTCAGGCTGGCTGGTGGCACTAGCAAAGAAGAGCAACTGCATTCTGTTCACATGTATATGAACATCACCCTCCAAGTAATAATTTTTTAATGAAAGCTTGCATTCTGGAACATGAGATGTTAGCTTCCAGGAAAATGTCTCAGGTAGTGATCTATCCAAGAAGTCAACAGGTAAAGAAAAAAAAAATTTTGTTTGCTTTGTGTTATTTTATTTTCCTACTAGAATTAAGTTGAATACTTTATTTTTCTGCTTATTAATTTTTCATTTCTCCCCAAACATGAAATGGATTAAAATATCAGACATGCTGGTAGAACTCTTATTTCTGTCATATATTATTTTTATTTAATCATAATGAATTATGCTATATGTAATCACAGAGATCTTAATTACCCTGTTCATCAAGTAAAGATATTCATAATAGCACATATTATCCAGGGTATTACATTGTAATATGTGATGCCACATGAACGGTGTGGAAGAGGGATTTAAGAAAGGTTATAGGCTAATAAGAGTATTTTATTCCACCCAGAACACTCAAGAGAAACAGTTTTTTTCAAAGATCCAGAGACTGTAATTACATGCAGAAAGTTAAGTCTCCTGAAAGGTAAATGCTAACCCAGAAAGGCTGAAGATTGAAATTAAAAGCTGAAATTTCTCATTGTTATTAGTGTCCCACTGCACTAGATATTGTGAAAATATGTGAAAAAGATAGCTTCCATCACAAGGAGTTTAATTCTGCCTTTCAGCTTGTGTTGTTCTAGAGAAGAAATTGCTCTATGTTTAAGCTACTAGGTGGTGGCCATATAATAGCAGTTATTTATAAACCTATTATAATGCTATGCTTTATAATGCCAGACATTTTGTATGTAATTCCCTGTGAAATTTACTAGGAGCTGTGCCTAGAAAATGATGCTTCAGCATAGCCCAAAATGTCAGACTTACCATCTCATTTTATTTACCCCATATGTGCTACATTCCTTGTGCATCAGTCCTTCTCCTAGCTCGTGAACTCCTCAGGACAAGGCACAAAAGGAGCTACAGAACTAAGCTGTCTTACACAAAATCCACATACAGCTCTCTGCCCATTATTTGCCTGTGAAGTGTCACATACATTGAAGATTATATAGATACATTAACAGAAAACAATGCTCCTGTCATCCTTCAATTCATCAGGGGGGGCACAACTGATACCTCTCTTGCATGACAACACTCCTGTGATTCTGTATAACTACGTCGTATCTTCCAGCATGATCTGTAAGTAAACAAATCAAGTATACAATTGACAATACACATAGCAGTGGACTCTAGCAGTGGGGCTTAGTAATTTCTGTGACTTCAAAATCAGAGGGCTGGACTCAGTTATGATGTTCACCTGCTTCCCTCCTCTCCTGCATCATTTCAGCCTTATGATCCTGAGCAAGGAATCAACACAATTTGCAATACCTCAGTGGAAATACAAATAATTCTAGCACAGTAGTAAGGGAATTAATCACGGCTTGAGTCAGAAGGCAAATGTCTCTTTCCAGGGCTCCAGCAGGCTGAAGCATCCCCTGCTTCTGTGCCTGAGTGCAGCCTGGGCTGTGATGATGTGTGGCTGGGTTGCTCTGTGTGACTCATCAGCGCAGGGGATAGAAAGGGCTGTTACTGCACAGGAGATAGTCTGTCTCTTCCAGGAAACAGTTCAATCACTATTGAATAAAGAAAAAAAATTAAACAAAACCAGCAAACTACTTACAAATCCATTAGTTTCTAAAGTATTATTCTCCCACTGCAGTGAAAGCCCTGATTAATTCTCAGAGCCTCTTCTATTCAAGAGGCACCTGAGGAGGGCTAGATTGCCAAAGACAGGTCAGCGCTGCTGCAGTGAGTACAGGGGTTGCCCACATTGCTCAGTGTGCTAGGCAGAGCCATTTGCTAACAGTGTGTGAGTAGGGCAGTGCTCAGATATGAACCGTATGTAAGACAGCCACCATGTGCTCCTACAAGTGAAGGGACCATGAGCAAAGCAGCTACATCTTTGTCTCCTGGAGCCTGTCTCTCTGTGGAATGGTTCCTTCTCCATTTTATTCTACCAGCTTCAAACTGTCCCCATAGTTTGAAGCTAAGAGTTTCCTGTTCAAAGGGGCTGCAAATAGGTGACCATCTGAAAAAGCTGGAGGAGAATTCCCCTTTTCCTTATTTCTTTACTTTTTCTTCCTTTTCCTGCTTTTTATCACTTTTCTCATTCTTTCTCCCTCCCTTTTCATTCCCCTCTTCTCTCTTTCTTTCCCCAGAGAGGCCAGACATAAATAAGATATGCATGTTTAAAGCAAAACCACACACATTATACAGGACTACAATAATACTGATCTCAGCGTGCTATTATTAGATGATAAAAAGGACAAAATTTACCCCATAGGAGCAACATCCTAAAAAAAAAACAGAGAAGCACTGTCAACTTTCACATGCCAGTGTACACAAATGTAAATTTAGCATGTTAGTCCCTAGGAAAATATCTAAACCATCTGACTAGCAATCCTTGGCTTCAGATGCTGTCAGTGACACTGCACTGAGATAAATCTCACCATGGTGACTGATCTTCTCTCCTTCTCCCCTCCCTTTCATTTACTCTCCATATAGAGCAGATACAGAAGCTTTATAATTTTAATAATATCAATATAATAACCTTCAACAGAAATGTAGCCTACAGAGTTTACAGGACTTAAGTTGTAATTTTACAATGTAAGAAACACATGCCTAATCTTCCTAGTCAATCAAATGAGCTCTAGTATTAAAACCACAGTGGTTTGCTGTGGTCAATGAGATGCTGAAAAAGCTTGAAGTTTTCCTGAATCTAACTCTTCAGTCTATTGGTCACCCTCTTGCCTCATATGGTAACATTTACCCTATAAACTCCTTCCCCTGATCTAGTACCCAACTGGAGTACAGGGGCAAAATATCTAACTGGTTTTAATATGGACCTATTAAATATTGTAAGGCATGTGGGAAAGCTAAGGCATACTGAGTTCAAATAAAAGGCCCAAGTTCATGATGAGTGAGCGCCACAGCCAGGGGAAGAATTAAAGAGCCCTGATTCCTGCTGGGGAGCTTCCATCTCAGTACTCTTTTGTGTCAGGCATGTTTCACTGAGGAGCACTATCTCCTACCAGGCCTTCTCAATTAGTACATCACATTGTTTTTTAATGATCTGGTTAGAAATAGTATTTTTGCTTTTCCAGTCAATATTTGCCATCTGAAGCTTGTTCGTGACTGCAGACTGTTGGAGGTGCATGTAGCAAAGGAGCATTCTCCTTTCTTTATCTTAAGACTACAGTATTTCTTCTCTTTGACATAAGCACTATCTAAAGTACTCTAATCCCATACACATACAGTACAAATAGAATAAACAAGGAATGATTTATGCACACTTGACTGTGCTCTATATTTTACTAGATGAAGATGAATTATTGTGGACAGGGACACGTTCTTCCGAAAAATCCATCTTTGTAGATTTCTGGTGCTCAATCTTTGGCATATTTTAGTATGCCACTGCTATTTTCCATTTGGTGACATCTGCTGTACCACGCACAGTGTACATGGCCTTGAGGAGTACTGACAGAAGTTCCCTTGCCAGCAGATTGCCATTGCTGCAAGGTACAGCTCCTGTTGTATCACAAATGATTCTGCTCTTGTGTTCTATGACAGATATCTTCCCCATTTCTGCCAGATGTTGATGATGTTATTTAAGCAAAAGAATTAATCCTTTCTCACTTTCCTTCCATTATTATATTGTATACAATATATTCTGCCTTCGTAGTCACTTCTGAGAGACAAGTCCGTCAATTTATGTTGTAACTTTGTTGACATTTGATAGCCTACAGTTTGCATCTTGTGAGAAGTCATATGCATAGCTATAGTATATAATCAATGCTTTCTTCCACAGAAAATCTGCATTTGAAAAAGCATTAATTGTTGATGTGTTCACTAGGTATCACAAAAGGCCCAATCAGGTTTATACCTAAGTCACTAGACAGGTGTATCAGCTGTTGCTGGAACCAACAAAGCAGCACAGGAGCAACAAACAAGCTGTTTAAAAAACCAGCTCTTTTCATTTTCTTCAGCTTTCATTATTAAATGATCAAACTAACATTTGATTTGTCTCCTCCCACAGTATGTTACTCTCTACCCATTTAAACAATAAAGCAGATTTTCAAGCTCCTGCCAAAAGTAACATAGTGACAGCATTTCATCAGGGACTGTAGTGATAGGATAAGGGTTAATTGGTTCAAACTGAAAAAAGGGAAGGTTAGGTTAGATAGAAGGAAGAAGTTATTTACAGTGAGGGTGGTGAGACACTGGAGCAGGTTGCCCAAAGAAGTGGTAAATTCTCCATCCCTGCCAGTGTTCAAGGCCAGGTTGGCTGGAGCCTTGGGCGACATGGTCTAGTGTGAGGCATTCCTGCGCATGGCAGGGGGTTGGAACTGGATGACCTTAACATCCTTTCCAACCCAAACCATTCTGTGATTCTATGATTCATGTGAGACTAGCTGCATCACAGTTTTAAATAAATCAGTTTTTACATAAGCATTTCCAGAACTATCATAGTAAAGAATGTCCCCTACCCCTTACTTCTTAGACAAGCATATTAAAATACTTTTCAATACTTTTGAAATTTCCATATATATTTTCTAATGAGATTTAGAGTAGTACTGTTATTATTGTACAAATATACAACTATACAAATCCGTATGAGAAACTCTTACCCAGACATTCTATACCTACCAAAAACTTACATTTAAGAGTCTGTAACTGAGGAGAAAAGCAAATGGGGGATTCAGTGATGGTGCGTGAAAAAAAGCAAAGAGATTGGAAGCTAGAAGCAGTACTCGCATTACATAAAGATATACTGGCTTGCAGCCCCTTTGCATGTACTGCGCTGCCCAAAATGAGGAATACTCAGATTGAAGGCAAGGACCTATACTGGTCAAGCTTAAGAAGTCAAAACCACCAACATCCCCATCAGCCATGTATATGTCATAAACAGTGCTACAGACAGATGGTGGTTGGATCAACAGCAAGACACAAAGATGTATTTGAGAACAGCATTAGGGAAGGACAAAAGGATGCACTGCAGTCTGGCAAGCCGGTACAACCAGCTGCCTGCCTGACATTTGAAAGTTCTATTCAAAAAACTGTCTGTGCACAGCAAAACTCCAGGCAGGGAAATATAAAGATACTGACCTAGTGCTGTACTGTGTTAGTATTATTCATTGTTAAAAGCATGTAAAAGACTTCGGATACTAAGCAGTCCAATGCTTTCTGGTTTGTTTGGAGACTAACACCTCTGCCCATCTATGGGATGCATCTTCTGAAGCTACTCAATAATTTCTCTACACCAAAGGGAAAAATGTTTTTTGAAAGTTCTTTAATGACAGTCTATGTTCTTATTTTACTCGGCCTTATTTTTTTTTTTTAATTAACTTACAGAATGATTGTGAAAGATAAGATGAGCTTTCCTTATTTCATACTTTGTACTTGCTGGGACAACAGAGATGCAAACCTGTACAGATTTGTTTGCAGCAGGCAATTTGTGATTTCAACTCTGTGATTTCAGGGTCTCAGCTAGTAGCAAGTGAGTGGGTATCTGTTTAGTCGCTATATCCTAGCAAAGATACTACACAAAACTAGTTGTGGTGGTGCTGGTTACTTTCCCTGCCAAAAGCACCCATTGGAAACTGAACTGAGAACTCTTAGTTCACAAAAGGCACTGAACAGCAATTAAGAGAAGTTTAGAATCATAGAATCATAGAGTAGTTAGGGTTGGAAAGACCTTAAGATCATCTAGTTCCAACTAGTTCCAATATCTAGTGTGATGACAGCTCCTGTGTCCTTCAAAGAAGTTACATGACTGTTGCACAGAAAATGTCCCCCTATTTTGCAGGAGCCATTCCCTAGTGCAAGATCTTTTCTTTCAGCCTTAATTGAATATTGAAGCATTTGCTTGTTTTTTAATTGGATGTGCCATTTACAGTGCACCTTCTATCAGGTGAAAGAATTGAAGAATAGAAAAAATAGAAATCCGATTTTGCATAACAGCTGGCAATGCAAATTTTTAAATCAAGCCAAGAATTAGTTTAATGCAGTGTTAATTTTTGTATGGTAGATAGAACATGAAATATTTTTATATCCCTCATCATTAGCAAACAGAGTACATTAGTTTTATATTTTGAAATCAGGTAGTTACCAAGGAGTTTGTCTTTAAAACTGCGTTATGAAACCAAGGAAGAAAAAATCCAATACTTACTCAGGAACTGGAAAAATGTCACAGTGTTGAACATTCAGTTACTTCTGTATTAAATTGATGGCTTAGGCCATACTGTTACAGGAGAACTCAAAGAAGTTGAAACACGTTAACCCTCCTGCCATCTCATGCTCAAATGGCTGTGGAAAAATAGCTATTTAAATCATAGTGCCTGTTTAGGTCTTCAGCTGCTGGTCAAAAGCCATATGATTTCAGAAGTAATCTCTCATCTTCTACTATATATAATGAAACCACTCCTGTACTCCAGTCAGTCTGTGAGACTGAAGTTCAGTCTTAAAGGCTCATTTTCAGTATCTCCTCTGGCAGAAGAAATCCGGGAAGAGGTTTTTTTTCTGAGAATCAACACAGCCTACACCCATGTTGCTGCTGAACTTCATTTACCTCTATGAGAAAAGAACACTTTCCTTTGTGGGGTTTCCCAGTGGTAGGATATATTACTACATTTTCTATTCCTCTTTTAAATGAAAGCAATAAGACTTAAAAATATGAAGCTTGGACACAGATGTAAAGGGTCATAAAGCAACAAGAGTAAGCAAAATTCAGAGTAGCAGGAATACAGTGACACTTGATCTGTTCGGTAAACTGGACTGTACTGGTGGGACAGGCTGGGTGAAGGGATTTAAGTAGGTAATCTTAAAGTTAGGGAACCCACTATGACCCTTGAGAGTTGTAAGAGCTAGAAGAAAAATGCGCTGGATGGAAATTTTGCCATGGTTCTCTTTTAATCTATCACATTTGGTCCACTGGTAAGGTGACTTAACCTTTGCTGCCTTTTCCTCTAGCTCTTTGACACACAGATTACCTCATTTGAGACATACCTCAAATATATAGACTTTATATGAATAGAATCTAAGGGAACTGAAGAGAACAGTAAAGGATCCAACATACGTATCCCTGCATTTAAGTCATTACTGCTACCAGATGGGTAGAAAATATGCTGACCTAGCATGTATTGCACCTCTGCACTACTGACGTGCCACTGCTGATAGGCCAAATCAGACTTTGTATAAAAGCAGTAAGAAAGCAAAATCAGAATGCCTAAAGCAAACCATAGCATCCCTCTGGAGCATCTGGAGCATCTTTCCTATTTGGAATGGCTGAGAGAGCTGGTACTGTTCAACTGGAGAAAGAAATGCTCAGGAAGGATTGCTCCATGTGTATGCATACCTGCAGAGAAGACAGAGCCAGACTCTTTTCAGTGGTGCCCTATGCCAGGACCAGAGGCGATGGGCATGAATGGAAGCACAGGAAGTTCCTTCTCGGCATCAGGAAACACTTTTACATTGTAAAGGTGATTGAGCATTGGCAGAGGATGTCCAGAGAGGTTGTGGAATCTGTCTTTGGAGATGTTCAAAATCTGAATGGACATGGTCCTGGGCAGCCTGATGGGTGACTGGGCTTGAGCATGGGGAATGGACAAGATGACCTTCAGAGGGGCCTTCCAACCTCAGCCATTCTGGGATATCAAAGGATTTTACTCTATGCTTGCTGCTGCTGTGTGGGCAAATGTCACAGGAGAGATAACTGTTTGACTTTCTTTACTTCCTTGAGAACAAATTTGCTTTCTTCATATACTCTTTATGTTATTTTGTTATCTTGTTCCTATAGCCCTTATTCAATGAGGCAAAACCTTCACTGATTTTAATGACAGTATTGCTATCATAATCACTGCAGGGTTGAGCCCTAGAAAATCATAAAACTTTTCTTTTTTCCAATTATGTTTTTAGAGGCAAATTGCCTATCCTGCTTCCTGCAGTTAATTTATGCTTGACAGTACAGCAATGCAGAACTGAAAAGTCTTTTGCTGCAAAACCATTCACCCTCTTGATAGTTGACATGATGCAAACCCAAAACCTGGTGCT
Organism: Amazona ochrocephala; assembly: GCA_039720435.1. NCBI lineage: Eukaryota > Metazoa > Chordata > Aves > Psittaciformes > Psittacidae > Amazona > Amazona ochrocephala. The sequence continues at coordinate 75,855,451 of CM077879.1, forward strand.
TCTAAGTTGTACTTGAATTTAGACTGGTGCTATATAAGCAGCCATAGAGTCTTTCTCCTCTCAGGTATGGCTGGATGGGCTTCTCTTGTGTCAACTTGAGAGCTCTAGCCAACCTTGGCAGCTTCTGAGTTTTACAAGTTGCTTTGCTTTAGAAGTAGTCTGTGGTACTGAAGCCTGAATAAGTACAAACAATGTTACCATCAGATATACAAGCAAATTCTCTGAGGCATAGTAGATGTTCTTACAAGAATGTTCTGCTCTGCTTGGTTCAGTCTTCTTGGTCTGTCACTTTCAGACCATGCCGAAATGAGAAATAATTCAAAAGCTAGGGGAAAAAAAAATCTCATTTCAAAGCAGCTTGCAGACATTTTCAAAGAAAACTTAGTTAGTTTTCTATCCTTGTGAGCAAAAAGCATGTCTTTTTCTCTTGTCAAACCTGAAAGAATTATGGAACTTAGCTGTAAGTATGTGTGACCGTAATGAAGCTTTTCTTTAGTTTCGATTTGCTGTACACAGGAGCAATCAGACTGAATTATACTCAGAAAAAAAACAAAACCAGCCCCAAATCCTATTTGCTCCTACCTCTACAGAATATAAGTGAAGATTTTTGGTTAATCTAATCTGTTTTATTCCTGTCCTGATTGTTTTATTTTTCTGAAAAATAATGAAAAAAGAAGGTATTTATTATTCTCTCCAAGACCTCTATTATTTACCTAACTTGAAGCTGATCACTCTTTTCTTCTTGCTCTATACTCAAGAAGAGCAGCCTGAAGAACAGTCCATTTTAAAAACCAAAACTAAATTACTGCAAGGTTCCATGGTCTTATTATGATGTATGCTTAAGGGTCTTTGTTCAATATATCTGTGAGCTATACATATCCGAGCTATATATCTCCTTAAAAAGAATCTATTTAATATAATTTTTTGGGGGGAATATCTGTGGAAATAGTATATGTGGGAATGCAGCTGTGAAATTGCTCCCACTTTCTCCATGCAGTCTAAGGTAATTAACTGAAGATCAAAAAGCCATTTATCTTGGTGTTATTTTTGTTATAGGCACAGGGATGTGTAATCTATTTAAGATATGAACCAGATGACAGGTATAACCTTGGTTCTTGTATATACAATACAAAGTTAAGGTTAATATAGAAAGCTTTAGGAAATACTAACTTTATTTTTATTTTATATCCATGTACTTTCATGCCATGCACAGAATTAAATCAGTTCTTATCTTCATGTGATAAGTATGTGCATAGTGATGTTTCCATTACTGCATAGTATAAAATTCTATTTTTCCAACTTGTTAGCATGTTGGGATGGGTTCTCTTCAAGAGTAAGTGGAGATGGTGTCTCTAAATTGCTCTGAATGCGTAAAGAGGGAGGAAGAGAGAGCAAAAAACCTGCAAACTTCACTAAGATGATAAATGCAAAAGGTTGGTGATTTATGCAAATGGTCAGGGTTGTGGGTTTTTTACTTGAAGCTAAGAAATTCCTTCTAAAGGCTGCAAGAATAAGGCACAACTGAGGACTTTGCAGAAAACCAGAACGGAACATGTGACCATTCAGATGAAGATGTGTGGAAGCCTTCGTTAGTTTGTCTTACCCCTACTGAATGTAACAGGATGTCTTTAAGTAACAAGCTGATAATGCTTGTGTTTAAACTTGTAAGAACAAAAAAACTTGGTATTGAAATATTTTAACACTTTATTGTAATATGTATTGCCAAAAGTATTTCTTGCAAGCCCTTGACATTGAACCCCTTCACTTTGTTAACTGCTGGACAAACGCAGAACAAAATCAACTGTGTCTACTGAAGAATGCAAGTGTCGGGGAAAAGATGAGTACGTACACAACAGTGACACACAAATAAAACTGTCTGAAATAATTTCAGTGCTTCCAAGCAGTGCAGACAAAATTAAGTATAAAATAACTGAAAGGGATGAAATAGAAGGATCACAAAAGTGGGAGGACTCTGGGCTAAGGAAGCTAAGGCGAATATCAGTGTAGTTCTGAAGAGTAATGAGAAGCTGGAAAGAATTTATGAATATGGACGGGATCTCAGTATCACTCTCCTCACTAAACCAGTCAAACTTTGCAGCATCTCGATTCTTGGGATCCTCTCCTCATTCCCATGCCTCTCCCCATGAAGCAATTTGTAACAGTTTCCCTTCCCCATACTCTTCTCCAATCAGTGGCTGTATTCTTGCCTCTAATATATAGGTGAAGAGTGGAGGGAAAAAGAATTTATATCTTCTACACAAGATCTGGTCTTGTGGTCATCTGGTTTAAGTCACTAGAATGTTTACTGTCAGAAATAAGAAACACCCTTTTTGAAGCATCAGGATGAACAAGATATACTATATTTTCATTTACTCTATGTCTTAGAAGCACTGCATAGTAATCTGAATCCCTTCTAGATATCCTGCAAGTAAGACTCTTACAATTGTAAGTATTCCATTTGCAGAAGGCTGTACAACTTATTGGCCCTAACATGAATATATTTGAATAAACAATCATTTACACAGGGTGAAAATACACAGCCCAGTGGAAGAAGCATTTTTTTTAATGCATTAAATCCTAACTGACATGCACTGGCATTTATCTGCGGTATTTCCTTCAACTGTTCACATTAAAATTGGACTACAGTTACTTGTTGCTTTGCAATGTGTTAAAATGAAGAAGAAGAAAAAAAAGCACTTCTGAGAGCAGGCAATTTGTAATTAAATTAGTTTCTTTGCAGATCAGAAGATATGTACATAGCAGAATCTTACTGAATTATACTGGCATGCTTCACTATTTAAGAAAGAGCAAGGACAGTGAGACATTACTCACAGAATTGCAAAGCTAAGCCTCCATCTGAATCCAATCAAGAAGAGAGAAAAAAAATATGAAAACAGTTTTGATCTGAAGGCTCTCTTCTCTTTTTTCTTTTTCTTAAGGCAGGTAAAAATAGAACGGCTTGGTGTGCCAAAAACCAGCTGTAAACACAGGCCTCATTAAGGACAGCAGGCGTTTTTTCACTGACTTCAATAGGTTTCTTTCTAAAAGGTACCGCACCCTACCTGGGATAATCCTGCTGTGACTTGGTGATGGTGCAGGAGGTCAGATCAGTTACTGGACTAGACATTTGCTGTTGTTTGAGGAACAGTGATCTTGACCCTTCTAGGTCCAGCTTGAGAGAACAGGAAAGCATTCCAACCAAAATACGCATACGTATGTACTTCAAATGGGTTAATTTTCCAAACCAGAAGAAAATATGAGAGAAATGAATTGAAAAGAAAATCCGTGCAGAAAAACATAAATTAAATTTATTTAAAATCAAAACCATACTGTGAAGAAGTTCTTCTGGTTCAGTACAGAAATAAAGGCAACAATAAAAACCAAGCTTACTTCTAAACCTAGGGATGGAGTAAATGAGGAATAGATAGAGACCAGTACCAATGATAGGTTAAGAAGTACAGAAGTTTCATATGGGTTGCTAAAGCCATAAAGCCTCAAATCCATAATGATCAGGGGCAAATATCTATAAGCTCTTAATAGAGATGCAGAGGAGCTGGAATTACTTCATAAATACTTTTTCCGAACTTTGAAAAAACTAGGATGGTGCACCCGTATCATGTGAAAACATGTGCTTTCCAATCCATCAGTTGCGAAGAGGATGCTAAACTACAACCATTGGGGATAAATGTTTTTTAGTCAGGGGATCTAGATTATTATCTGAAGGCCTGCAAGGGTGCTGGAGAGGGACTCTTCATCAGGTACTGTAGCAATAGGACAAGGGGAAATGGTTTTAAACTGAAACAGGGGAAGTTCAGGTTACATATAAGGAAGAAGTTCTTTACTGTGAGGGTGTTGAGGCCCTTCAACAGTTTACCCAAAGAAGTAGTAAATGCTCCATCCATGGCAGTGTTCAAGGCGAGGTTGGACAGAGCCTTGTCAACATGGTCTAGTGTGAGGCATCCTTGTCCATGGCGGGGGGGGGGGGGTGCAACTAGATGATTTTATTGTCCTTTCCAGCCCTAACCATTCTATGATTCTATGATTTCTCCCCAGGAGCCTAAAATTTTGGCTCAACAATTTTTTACGGGTAGAAATTTTTAAATACATCTTGGATTATGAGGGTATGGATAGAACATTAAGGTACCACAGTACTGTGTCAATATTTTAAAACCTCTGTATGGTACACTCTGCAAATATAAGGAAATTCATAAGGGAAATTCATAAGGAAAACATAGTTTGGTGAAAACCAAATCAGGTAAATTGCCTTCTGGACAGCAGCTGAGCTACAGCTGCAAGCCAGAAGAGGGTTACAACATTACGCTGTCTTCAAATACATTGTCCTTCAAATACATGCAGGAGACAGAAGACCTGGAGTTCAACTTAAGAGAAAGTAGCTAGAGAGAGAAAAGTTGGAAGCAGCGATATTCTAAAACAGAAACTGAGGAAGAGGAGGAGGAGGGGATTTGGAGCAAAAGGGGAGTCAGAATAGGGCAGCAGAATCTACAGGCATCAAAACCAATTAATTGAAACAAGTATGGAGAGATGTGATTAGTTTCAGTTTTAACTTAGTAAAAGGCTAACAGCTTTTTTTTTTTTTTTCCATATCCAGTGAAATTAAAATTGACTGTAGGTCAAATAATCTCTTCTATTAAAAACATGGGGACAAGTAAAACTGCATTTACCTGTATTCTTCTGAACTAGCTCTGAAGCAAATGAATAGCTTAATTTTAACCTTCATCCCCACTGAAGAAAACGTAACATTGGTAGCTGAGGATTCAGCTGATATAAAGAGCAGACATGAGTTGGATCTGCATAAAATCTAGATGGAGGATGAGCAGCCATTTCCCAACAAGCACAAAATTTAGCACAGGCTGAAGAGCAGTCTGACAAGTGGGATGAACACGCAGCAGCGTGTGTGACTCCACAGTGGCTGGTCTTTGACCAGCTGGTTCAATGTACAGACAGAACCTAAGCAAAGCAAGAGATTCTGATTCAAGGTGGGAGAAAAAGAAAGAGGTAAATGTATGCATCTGGCCTGACATATGTTTTGGCCTAGGCCTGTGAAAGGAAGATGATACGTCTTGTAAAGATATGTTACAAAAACAGGTGATACATAATGAATAAAGATTCCGCATTGTTTGTTTATAGAATATCAAGAGCATCCTGCTAGATGCGTTTTCAGTTACTATTCATTCTGCAAAGCCCTACTGTGGTTGCTTTAACCTTGATTTTGAGACAGAAGTAACAGTAATGTGCAAGCAGATTGGTACAGCCACGTTATCAAAGAAAGAATAGTGAAAAATGTATTTACAAAGCACTAAAATCACATTAAAACTGCTATGCAATAAAAACTACATTGTAGGCAGCATCTGGGAAAAGGTTATTCATAAACCAATAATATCCCATAAGAAGTCATGTGCAATAAAAGCATATGGTAGCCAAATTTGTACCAGTTTTTCAGACCAGGCCCTGGAAATGGGTTTTTGACCTTTTCCAGTATTGCTACCTTCCACTTCAGGTACTGTTCAGGAAGCACCCATGGTGCAGCTTGGTTTAAAAAATGAGTTTTTTTCCTCAATAATCAAACAAACTGACAAATGTGGACTGCTAACAATCATGCAGCAAGTAACCTTATTAAAAAGTACTCCTGAATGTAATTGAACTACCGTGATGGACAAAAGAATGAAAATATGTCTGCTTCAAAAAAACCACAGCCTTCAAATAGCACGATTGTATTTTCAAAAATGTTACGCTCCTGCAACCAAACTGCAGTCAGAATAACTGACAATAAATAAGGGTTTAGGATATTTTTTAGTGGCTAAAAAACCAAATTTGTGAATTGACCCAAACCAATTGTTTTGATTTTTCTTTTTGTCACCAAATTGAATCTCCCATTACACTTTCAATTTATTATTTTTTTAAAGTGACAAATTAATCTCATGATACAATTCTGACATGAAAAATGCTTTGCATGTTTTGTTTTCAAATCCATAATGTTTCAACTTTTCATGTTTTGCATCAACAGTCTGCTGAGTTCAGTGCAAATTTACAGAAATAGTTTTGATCTGTTCAAGAGTGCATTTTTGTAAGGGATAACTTATTTGATTACGATTCGAATGTCCTCTGTTGCATCTCTAATTCTTCCCTATAGAAGGTATAATCTAAAATCCACTGAAGTCAATTGGAATTTCTGCATCTGAGTGAGCAAACGTCAAATTCCCCACTGCTCAGATGCTGTTATACTAACGGAACTTGATATAGAAAAGCAAGAAAAATTAAAAGTAAACACTGGAAAGTAAAGTTAATACTTGTGAGAGCTGTGGTGGCTTAAATTCTGAGGCTACTGTGCAGCTGTAAACAAACCTTTCTCAAAGTAAGCTGCAAAACAGCACACACAAAGCGATCAGGGTATAATGAAGCTCCAGAAATATACTCGAAATGTACAAAACAGCAAGAAAAAAGGAAGAAATGTTGTGGTTCAAGTAAGATTCTGTGGTGATGCAAAGATACAGTGGAAGCTGTTGGGGAGACTGAGTGGATAGCAGATAAATTATTTCCTTAGGGACAACATTTCAGTGTCATTCATCTCTCTGCTAGTAAGGGACTAAGGGCTCTGATGAATGGCCCACCCCTTCCAGGACAAAGCTCATATGAAAGACTTGGAGCTTTCAGAAACATCACTGCAAAGGGCTGACTGACATTAGTGTAAGAGAAAGTAGGATTTGACCATATGTTACTGCCCTTAAGGCAATCAGAGGACTGACTTCTTCACATGCCTGCTAGATTTTGCATCTGACAGAAAGAAATCTAGGTTCCTTGTGTTGCAGACCAAGTTTAAGTCTTTCCAGAGATCTTCCTGAACAGCAGGTAACAAATGATTTTATTCTGCACCTAAGGAGTTTTTTTGCCAGATTTGTTAGACTAGAGCAAAATTCACCACCTTTACTGCAGATGCATCATGTTGCTTGTACTAGTTGTCCTAATAGTTACCGTGGCCTATCTACCCTAACGTAATATTTAGCCCAAACCAAACCCTGGAAATTCACACATATTCAGTATGACATTATAAGATCCTTCATTTAGTTCTTTGCTAGAAACTCATCTCATGTACACTACGTACATGCATGGGCTGGCCTCATGTTTTAAACATTTGACAAAGCCAATTAAGCTTGTCCCTGATCCCATTGTTCCTTTCTTTTACATTAAGGCTTCTTTATAGATGAGCTCCCTACATGGGATATATCTCCAACAAAAGTAATGTTAAAAACAAAAAAAAGCAGCTGAATTTTATTCCTCTGTTATAATGAGCTTCCACTATGGCACTACAAGGAGTTTGTTCTTATGTAAAATAAGCAAGAGGGATTAAAAGAGCAAAGGCTGCATTTTGCATTCACTTATCTTCTGCAGCTCACAGCTCTTTCATGAATTGCAGGATAAGAACTGAACACAAGTTAGAGATAAGCAAATACAGCTCTCAAAAGTCAGAGCACTGATCTTGAACTTCTTGATGACTAACATTTGTGCAAAGCTTAGCGGAACAGGCTCACTAGTATAATTTGGGCTGTGATAGCCCCAGGTAAAGAAGCAAACAAAAGTTATATGTTTACATACTAATTTTTTCTGTACTTTGTAGATTTTAGAAAATGCTAGTCATGGATGAAATTTGCATTGCTTTTTACTCCATCTGAAAGAGACTGCCAATGTCTAAGCAAACTTTTTCTTCAGGAAAGGAAATACATTTTTGGCGTTTGAGGTGGCAGGTTTTTATTTGATCAGGTTGTTGATGTTTGCTTTTACCTGGATGCTTCACAAGTGGACATGAACGAGTCCTCAATGCAGCAAATTATCACCCCTAGTCCAGCATGGTCCTTGATGTTTAGCATTAAGTGCATGCTCAAGTACTCCCCTGAACTAATGCATCCTAACAGCTCAGGACACATTTCCCAGTTACATGAAGGGTTGAAAATAAAGTGCTGGGGTGACATTTGAGTGTTTCTTTAACTCAGTGTGCAATCTGCTGGGTTTTTTTTCCACTGGAGACCAGGGAATTTTTGGTATAAAGGGACCGATCTGGCATTTGCAGTGAAACCAGTGCATGTCTGCCTAGGCCTATGATAATGCTGGTGACTGCAGTTCTTTACTGTTGAGATGATTTCTAGGTTATCAAGCTAATTTTTAATTTTTTTTTACTAAATATTGGGAACTAGGGAGGAAGGAGGAAGTATTCCATCAGAAGACAAAGAGAAATGATTGATCTCCTCCCAGACTGAAGTAGAAACTGAATACATTTAAAAGCAATGTAGTGGCTCAGGCCTCTTTTTTTCTCAATTATTTCTGTTCTCATAGGAAAATCACAGTGATTTGATTGAAAATAATAATTAGGAAAGTTGCTGTTGTGTTTCACATCATGAGAAATAAATCTTGATTTTCATCAGTCAGCAGGAGTGAAACTCACCAGTGCGGTAAGCCAGAATAAGGGCACCACAGAAATCTGGTGTCAACTTGCTTCTGGCATTAGTCATCTCTAGTGGCTAAACTTTGTACCAGTTCTCTGACCAGAAAATTACTGTATTGGGAACACAAGGTGTTCTAAAATTGCACTGTTGTTTATCCATATCATACTGTTACTGCTGCCTAAAATGTTGACTAGCTTCACCTCAGGGTCTCTTTAATCACTTTCATTTCCCAATTTTCTCTTGCTCATTGAATGTGTGTGCTCAGGAGTAATGTCCCCAGGAGATAGCTGGCTGCATTTTTTTTCCAGGTTGATTCGTATTTTGCATTTCCAATGCACATCCTTTTCTCACTAGTCACTATTTTGTCCTACTTTGTCTCTATTCCTGTAATGTTTATAGCACCTCACACCTCAGTATCACCTACAAATTTTATTAATATTCTTTTTCCCCTTCTCCAAAATGCAGGGCTTTTTTCAGTATTTCTTTACGATGAAGCATCCTGCCCTCCATCCTCCCTGCAGAATCACAAATTTCTTAAAGGAATGACTTAAAGAGGTAATATTGTTTAGTTGGAAAAATACCTCATTTACCTCCTTTACAGAGTAGTTTAATCATGTCTGCTTCATAAATTTGAAAAGTTTACAACTGAAAAATAGCAGTATGATTCAATACTCTGAAGTCTGGAAAATGTGAAGTGGTCCACACTTGTACCTGGTGCATAAAATAGGCTCATTTCTCCCTATCAAGGTTCAACCATTTTTATAGGAATGTCTTTATAGCAATGTCTTTATGGCAATGTAAAGCCTAAAACGGATGTATTTTCTTGTCTGTGCATAAAACCAGGAACTGATGTTATTTGTGTTCTTTCTTTTCATGCTGTCATTGCCTTTTGTCAATTGATGCCACTGAAGTGGCTGACTATTTTGAACCACACTTTCCTTTTCTGCGTTATAGCTGTGTTGGGGACCTATAGTGAAGAAAACTGCCTTTAGAGAATGATTTATACACTTCTGAAAAGGCTTTTTTTGCCTCTGAGAATCGTTAAAATTCAGAAGCTGGGTTTATCATGTTTCCCCTTGACTGTCTAAAGTATTTTCTCAGGGCTCCTTGCTCTGTAAGCTCACTGCTACTTCTTAATCCATTCCTGTTTTTCAGAAAGACATACAAAGGTTGCAGGAAAACATATTTGCAGTAAGATCAGAAAGAGCAGACCAGTATTTTGCAAACTGACTACTAAACAGACCACATCATGACTGTGTGTTTTCTACCTTGCTGACCTTTGCTGCCTACCTGTATTCCTAGTCTTCTTGACATTGCCTGGCCCATGTGTGTATTTTTCCATTATGAGATGATTACAAGTACTGTTTTTCCTTCAGTCTTACTGAAAATATTAACACCAAGTAATTGCACAGAATAATTAAAATTTGTGCTAGGAGAATATGGAGGCTTTATTTTTCTCTTGATTGCAGAAGAAATTTATGAAGTTTGGCAAGCTGTTCTTTATGCAAATGCTTTCTCTTCTCATCATCAATACAATGTCCCAGTTATTTAAGGGTTTGCTAGTACGCCACAGAAACCCGTAGTTTGTTTGCACTTCAGAGACTGACAGGGATTATTTTTGAATTTGTAAGCAGTGCAGTGGAGTGGTTGTGAAGTAAACACCCGGAAAGAAGGAAGGAAAAAATCTGGCCTTTAGAGGGGTCCAGCTGGAGCTGTGCAGAGCTGATCTGCCAGGGGCTACATGAAGCTCAGCTCCAGAAGCTGCTCTCTGCCCCCATGCATTCCTCTGCAGTTCTCCGGGGCAATGGGCACAACAGAGGGGTATGGGATGAGACTGAGGGTCTGTATCTGACCTACTCTCTGAAAAAACAAATGGTGTAGTGTTTACATTTGCATGGCATGTCTATTGTTTGACGTTGCCTGTAAGGACAGCAGGTATGCTCCAGTCCTCATTCACACAAGAAGGCAACTGTGAACTCTTGACTGCCTTGCATGTCCATGGTTTATGACATCTCTAACAGATGTTATCAATACCATATATTTGAGCTGGATGTTGCTTGCCTGCTACTGGCATTCCTGAAGTGCTGACTTTATGGTAGCTTTATATTTATCAGGAAAGATGAAGAAATAAACAGAGATGCTATTTATAAGCCTAGATGCAGATATTATCAACATCAGCGCTACACAAACAGCATGCTCTTTGGTATAGTGAGGGAAACTTTTCTCTCTGGTGATTTCAAAATAGACAAAAATACCCAGCAGAATACCACCTTTTCAACATTCCAGTAGCAGCTGAAAACTGGCTGCTACAGAAGTGACAGTTGAAACCTGAGAAATATGGACAGTATCAAAACAAAGAGAGCTTTTAGGGAGGTGACACAGAATGGTGGCCTTGCAATATAATATTGTTTCTCTGTTACAGGTTTTAAAAATTAACAGGGAAAGTTACAGTCTAGCTGACACCTTGTAGGCAGGCAGCGCCATATGGTAACCCACCACATCAGTTTATTCCAAGGAATAAATGTGCTGATAAATGCTACTCTAGAGCTGCTTGAGACAGAGAAACACCAGTGGAAGCAAAAACCAAAGGAGAATTACAGTAATTAAGGATGTAGTCATAAGGGTGGATTACTTTTGTAGAGTCAGTGCAGATAAATACAGAGAACAGTTTACAAATGTTGTGCAGCTGTGGAAAAAATATCCTTACACTCTGTCAGATGTAGTTTTCTACAGACACAGCGCAGTTGGAAGCAACCACCTCTGTCTGGAAGCTGACTAAGTACTTTTCAGGCTGCTTCCTGGATAAAAGAAGACAAAGAAAGCAACAAGAGTCACAGAACTAGCTTCTCGTCTCCATCAACATTCTGCATGATAGGGGTAGAGAATAACCCTTTGGGACTTATACCCATCTTTGGGACTTCAGAAAACATTGTTAGTTAGATGTAGTACCTGCTGCTAGGAACAGCACAGTTTCCAGTGGCAAGGCCTGTTCTTTGTGTCATGGGCTACAACAGCCAAAAGGAGTTAACAGTGTGTCACTTATGTGTACATGATTATGAAGTTGGCACATGCATGTTTGTGGCTGAAAACTTAATTTCTACCCCTCTTCTTTGGCCAAACTTCTAAGAAAGGCTTTTCCAGTCTCAAAGGAAAAGGACATTCTGTTGAAATAGAAGTCTAATGTAGAAAAAGTCTTGTGCACACCCAGAAAACATGCGAATGCTGTAGGAAAAAAAAAAAAAAAGAGAAAAACCTGACAGATACAGTAAGTTATTACTAATGCAAAGAGGTCATGGAAGTCAAGATGAGCTCCAACTTCCTTTCCACTGGCTCTGCTCTAACTCACAGGACAGTCTCATAATCCATCTTTACATGATAGGTCTGGAAATATGAAGTCAACTTGTAAACTTTTGATGCAATTAATGGGCCACTTTATTCTGCTTCACGTGACACAAAGTAATGCGCCCCTATGTATTGAATTAGAATTATGTCCATAAAGGTTAGAAAGGGTATTTCACAGTCCAAAAATTTTTTATTGTAGCAGATCTATTGGTTTACAACCATGGCTTTATACTCACTGTTATTCACTGCTTCTGTCCTATGCAGCTTTATTCTCCTGGAGTTACAAGGACTCTTAATCTTTCTATTGATAGAGTTAAATGAAAAATCTCTTATCTAATGAAGGTAAGTAGGAACCCAATTATACATTACTTGCCTCTGTGCATGGATAATAGGATAACGTGAGCTGTCTGAAATTTTCAGGTAATGCTTTTATAGGACTTCCCATACTCAAAGCAGGGTGAAAAGAAGTAATCCTCTTAGAATCTCTGTAAAGGAAGTATCACTACACTAACTTCACAAAAAAAAAAAACGACAACCAAACAAAACCTTTGCTGAGAGAGCAAATGTTTCCAAAAATAAATGCCTAAAAATTAGGATTTAACTCATATTTATCTGCCCCAGAGAGTGACTTACTTATCAAATTTCAGCACTTTTTAAATCAGGCCGCTTATTTAGGTGTCTGATGTTTTCAGTTTGTATTCTATCACTGAATTTGATGATCCGTATGGTGGCTTTCCATTACCACTTAATTGAACAAATAGGCACATTTCCAAATTCAAAACTGGTTTTCAGCAATTTAGACAAATATTTGTATACTGTTTGCCAATTCCATGCACATTAAGCTAGTAAACTCATTCACTACATGGCATGAGGAACAGAAACAAAAGAATGCAAACACAAGAGAGAATTTGTAACCCTCAAAAAAGACATCTTTGCAGCACTAGTCTGTATTTGCATCCAATACTGGACTACAAATGATATGGTCAAAATATTAATGCCCCACCTTAAGCACTTACCATTTAATACTTCACCTGTGCTGAGTTTACTAAAAGTGAACATTTGCTGTCAATTTGTTCATTGCTTTATTTCTCTTTTCCTGGCCTCTCCCAGAAACTTCAAAGGGATAACTCTGATAATTTCAGTAGTGCTATGCTGATTTGTTCCTGAGCTTGGAGCACAAAACCAGTATTCGGTTGAACGTTATGAAGTTTACTCTGTTAATTCCATTAGGCTTGGATTTAAACTGTTGGTTTCTATTTCAACAATAAATTCGTTTCAGTTTAAAATTCAGAAACAAATTAGAACTAATTCTATTTTATGAAAGGAAAAGCTTTAACACCTTTTCAAATCCATACTTGATTTTCTTTTGATATATTAAATAAGTGTCTTGTTCACATTTTAATTTGGATTACGCTAACTTCATGCAATTTTATTAAATGCAGGAGGAAAATGCTCTTCTGAGTGTGAATTATTGCAATGCTATTTGTTTCTATTTGTTAAAAAAAATAAAAAGGAAAGCAAAAAAGAATGAGTCATAAAACACTTTCCCTATAAATTACAGATACCCTGAAAACTTAAGAGCCTGATTAAAATTTATGGAAATTAACAGAGGGGAATCTTGGCCAGGAAAGCACACACAAATGCAAAAGCTGATTGTAACTAGATTAATAAAACAAGAATTTGCTTGTGATTTCTTGCTGCAGCATCCTGGACTACAGTAAAGCACTGGTTCCCAACCAGTGAAGTACAACTTGTTAGTGAGGCAAGGGAAGCTAAGGAAGATGCTGGAGGTATTAGGAGAGAAAAGAAAAGGTGGTGACAGTGAGACTTGCTTCAAATAATTATACAGGACAGCATTCACTTCAGGAGCACTCAAAATTATGCCAAAAAACTAATATAGAAATACTAAATTTATTTGTTTGATTCATGAGGAGTGATGGGTCAAGGATATAATTTTCCATCCAGTTCAGAGAAGGCAATTGGGTCAATGTCATTTTCACCCATCTGTCTCTTGCCTTACCTCCTGTAGTGCTTCTGCCAAAATTGCTTTCAGTTACAATCTGTGCAATCAACACAGAAATCAAGAGGGAGACTGCAGACTACAAATAAACCCAACAGGAGAGGATAGGATGAGGAAGACTGGGTAAATGTTGTCGAGGAGTGACAGCCACTATGTGGCATGGAGGCTGTCAGAATGGTCCAGTAGCTGCTGGTTAGACAGCCCACGTCCTGCCTTTGGACTACGAACGACTGCCTAGTAATTACCCAAGTAATTACCTAGCTGCCTATCTGCCAGGTATCGCTCTTCCTTCACACCCCTGCAACAGAATGTTAGCTGAGGCCAGTAACAGGAATGCTAATCAGGGCTAATATTTTTTCTGAGCTGCAGCAAATATGAATCTTGAGATAACATGGATTTCATCCCCCTCATCTCTCCATGCCTGGCAGTTAGGAAGCAGCGGTCACCTACCTCTAAATGTCTTGTCTTGGAGATTTTTCAGGGAGAGTCAAATCCCACTTAATAGCGCACAAGACAAGCTACTCCAAGTAGCTGAAAAATTGCTTTTATCAATCAAAAATTGTTAAATTACTTCTGTGAGGTAATTAAAGCTGTCAGAATTATAACTTTTAGAAGTGATAGAGATAATAACCAAAGTGAGCTCTGATGACTAATGTGGCAGAAGGGGTTTTTGGTTATGTGTGAAGAACTTTTTTTTTGGTTACGTGTGGAGAACAAGTTGTGATTGCTAATGTCCTGTTGTTGTAACATAAAAGGCCATGGATTTTAGAAAGACAGTAAAGCACAAGATGAAATGCACAGAAAGAAAACAAATGGTCTGTGAGAATCATCTGTTGTCTGTGAATAGATGGTTGGCAGCAATTCAGTTTGCTTACAGTCCTGACAAGCATCTCTTTCTCTGCCAGAGCAACTTACGTGCCTCAGCAATAGCTGTAGAGGCAGCACAAAGTGATTAAATCTCACTCTTTCTCTCAGGAAATTGCCTATGATGTCTTGTCTCACAACTACATTATGTCTCATTATAAGTTCTGTCTCCTATACAGATTGGACTTGAGTTTAAAAGTCCCACAGAGCACCTGCTGCAGGTTTCCTGTCAATATGCTGCAGATAACAGGAGTATGTTAAATATACATTATTGGAAATTTGAACATTTTAAATCGTGTCTTTGGAACAGTTGCTCTGTAAGTGGAAACATCTTTATTTCTATTTGCATATTTTCTTTTCTGGAACCAGAGAGGCTGAGAGCTCCTTTTTGTCACTTTGCTCTTGAAGGTGCATAAATTTTCTTAATTCCATTCCTCCAGCCCAAGACATCCACCACAATAACATATACAAGCTGAAGAAATACCCACATTTTTTAAGACAGTATTAACATAAAGGGAGATTCATATTGGAAATGTGCAGGAGAATTCTTCTACCCTAGAAGGGATTTGGGAATTCGGTCTGTTCTTTAGGGTCCTTGGCAAAGCCACTTCTGCCTTGTGGGATCAGCAACTTTTAGGAGGCAAGCTAGCTCCTGAAGTGAACCAAACCCAGCCATTGTGCCACAGGCATGTTGTAAAGGAGCTGAAAAAACAGCTTGAATCAGGCCTTACATATGAGCCTTTAGTATTCCCATATTCTGTATGGGAATAGAACATTTTCTGTATCATATGAGACACTGATGTGATGAAGAGGATTAGGGATTTGGAGTGTGATACTGACTTATTTTATGTATTTGCTGGGATTCTTTTTTTTTTTAATAAAGTAGTACTGCAACCAACAGACATGACCAATCATGTGTCTTCCAAAAGTTCCTGTGTCTGATTTCAAAGATAATTGTTCAAAATCCTATTATTGCAGCAGTTAAAGGTACAAACTGACAGGTGAAGAAGGGACTTTAAATCCCCCTATTAGCACTGTGCATTTTGGAACAGCCACCAGTGCCAGTTAAATTAAGCTGTACCTACTGAGGAGATCTGTGATGCTCTTCTCCTAGATTACATTACCCAGAAGTTGTGAGGAATTACTGTAAATTGGTACTATACACATGAGTTTTTAGAGCAGACTGCTATGTTAATAAGGAACTTCCACTTCAGATACTGAAAGGTTTTAGTAATCAGATATGTACTTGATTATTACAGTATGGTTTTAAATGTAAAAATTATTTACTGTTTTCTATTTTCTAGGCTATGAAGTACTTCAGACAGTAGAAAGAAGAAAGATACATAAACTCTTCTCCTTCCCTTTGGACACATGAAATCTTAAGGCTTAACATTTTTCCCTAACAGAGCCATCTGTAGAAAATGTCACAGAACAGCATGTTTTGCAAACCAGTGACTGCTGCATACATTCCTTTTAGCGACATGTATTTATCCTTGAAGAAATGCAGAGTTCATCCAAAATGACCATAACCACTTAGGTGTAATATGCTACAGATGTTAATGGGGATGAACCCAATTGAATTTCACTTATGTACAGAGAATTCCTTTAACTGTATGCCATGATTTCATCATAATCAAAATGACCTAATCAAAAGGAAGAAATCGAAAGGAAGTCTAGAAACCTGAGAGAAGACTGTAGCATGGTGTGAAATCTATTTGCTCTCCTGCCTGCATGTGGAGGGAGCTTCATTAGTGTACCTGCCTGGCACGTTCATTCAGACATAACTCCCTTTTGAGTACTGATGATTTCAATTACAGTGCTTCTACAGATCTCTAATGAAAACTTCATTCCAAACCCAAGACAAGCACAGGCAAAATAGTCATGCCCCAGAGGATAATGTGAAGAGATGAATGACAAGGCAGGAAGGTACTGCGTTCTACCTGAGTGTGGCACAAGGCAAACAGCAAAACTTCAGCTGAAGCCTCCCATTCCCCAGTCTGACCACAACGCTGAGCCCGGGAGCTATTTGTAGTGCACACAAAAGATTATTCAACATTTCCTACTTCATAGTACATTTCATCAGAAAAAAAAACAAATATCCCACCAGTACTCCATCAGGTGTCCCCATTACTCCACATACAAGCCAACTCTTGGGCAATTTTGGTTCTCCTCCTGGGTCCAGCCAGTGATAGGATTTGATCTTTCTTACACAAAATAAAATGGAACAGATAAAAAACCCCAAAACTACCCCCACCTCTCCCCACAAAAAAAAACAACACACCAAAACACACACACACAAAACCAAAACCCCTACAAACAAACAAAGAACAGAAAAAAAGAGAAGAGGAAAATAAAATGCTTTTTGGATCTTCTCAAAGCTAGTACTTCTCAGAGAAATGAAACCATAGAATGAAATAAAGAGGAACTGGTAAAAGACCTGTGCAACACCTTTGTCCATTTCCATATTAATGGGATGGATTTACATTCTTAACCAAGTTCCTGACTGGTAGAGAATAGCTGTACTGTGAAGGGCAAACCTGGTGATGCTGCATGTTGCCAAGGATAACTACCCTCCTGGTTTGCCATCAATAAACCTTTCTTAAAGAGATAGGAAACAGCAGTGTGCACTATGACAGAGAAATACTTAGAATTTATTGGCTGATAGGTACAAAACCATGCTCACATGCTCAATGGCTGTTTAGATAGGGGAAATCTGGTGTTACATCAACTACTAGCTATAGTAACATAAAAAATGGTTTCTGTAGGATCGTCCCCCCCCCTTCATCTGTCCTTCAGCTATTTTCCATCAAAGCACAGAAATCAACAGTGGTATGTTTGATGGAAGCCGGATTGGTCTGAAGATCCAGTACGTGATATCAGCTCAGTCAAGTGTGTTAGATGTAATTTATGCAGCACTTATTATTCCCAAGCTTTGCTTGTCGACAGGAAAAAAAAGTATAGACCTGAAAAGCAATCAGGCAGTTTTCAGAAAGAGAAATCTTGCAGTGGTTCTATTCTTCCCCTTCCCCTATCAGTTTAGATTTCTTCACTCCCATTTCTGTATTTTTCATATCTGTAATGCTAGCATTCATAAGAAGGGCAGCTGTTGCCACAGGAAGTCTATTAAATTTTATGGTAATTTCTGTAGTACATACACAAATGTTTTAACTATAGCATTATGACAGTATTCTCTGATGGTCAGAGATGATAAACTGTAAATCCAATATGATGAAGCACATTTAAAATACTAAGGATCACAGATATTAACATGCAGACCCCTGTCTGAGAGTTTTGGTCTGCACTTTCAGCTGGCTTCCCTTTTTCAGACAGACACCAGTATTTTATTTTGTATTTTACAGTTAGTTAATGGTGTAAATCCTATTGCATGAATAGCTCTGCATCTAAACAGAATTTTTTCCATATGAGCAATAAGGATATTGTAAATGCTGAAGTTTAAATGGGACTCGAGGGGAAACTTGAGAAGTCCATGGAAACCCTTTAAGTATTCCTAACCGCTCAGAAATCACATCCATTTTAGCAGCTTTGGGGAGCAGCCATTAGGGGAGGACTGAAACAATTTGAAGGGTTTGTCCTGTCTTTATTTTTCCCCAGGTATCTGCTTATGTCCAATGATGGAAAGGGGATATGGAGATGTGTGGACTCCTGTAACAGGACAATTCCTATGTTCTTCTCACTAGCGTGCTGGTATTACTTAGCCTGCTCACTTTTTCCTAGGACCTGGCTTTCTGGAGACTGGTCATCAGCCATTAAAAAGGAATTATATGCATGCTGTCAAACACGTAATAGAACAGGTAACATGGGAAGTTCACAGTCCTGATGATAAGACATTTATAGCATCAAACTGTATTGGAATACTTCCAGACCTAAGACCTCGCCAGGTGCTGTCAGAGAGCAGGAACAGCTCCCACTTGTGTGTGCCTATCTCAGTGAAACCTTGCTTTAGGTCAGGGCAAGCCACTGACACACTGTGCTTGCCATTTGCCAAGGCAAAGATGCTGAGGCAATAATGACGCTGCAATCTGACACGGTCTAAGATGTGATCTCCTCTGTAAATTAATTTCCTCTGTAAATTAACTGCCCATTATCACGTCTATGGGGAAAAACCCTGCTAAAATTCATAACACTGCTACATAATAAATCAAAGCAGAACAGGAATCATATTTTGAAGAACCTAAATATTATTTAAGGCTTCCAGGGCTGCTGTAGTATGAATGGCAGCCATGGGAACCAGTGTCTTTTTAACATCCCTGAGAAGGTGACTTGTTGATGCAGCTTTCTATTTTAAGACAATTCTTGAAGTTATTTTTCCAGCCTACTAATGTAAGTGGCATTACACAACAACAGTTAAAGATTAATCACATTTATCAGACATACACGTTCCCTGATGCTTGAGGAAAAGTCCCTTGTTTTCACATTGTTTTCCCTACTAACTTGCTGCTTCTAAGTGTTAGATCAAGATATTAGTGCTGCTAGATCAAGGTTTGAGTGCTGCTAATAACAGGGTAATAAACTTAATCTTGGAAATATTAATCTGTGTTCACTTGTCAACTTTAGGTTTCTGTCTGGTAATCTGATTTCCTGTTCCTACACTCCCACATGACCAAATGCCAAGGTTGCTAAATTAATGGCCACACCTGCATTGCCATTTGCCCCACAGCAAGCATTCTGAGTGGCGAGGGCATGAAGAGAAAGAGAACATCTCCAGGGCAAGCTTGAGGATCCCGCCATTAGGTGGCAGATGGCACTTTACAAAGATTTACCAAATAGGACTGAAGATTCCTCAGATCCAGAGAAGACTGTGGAAAGAGTCCTTGATATAGCTAATGTACTCTTTCACCTGGAACAGGTTAGACACATTTTCCCAATTCTGTTGCTTCTTAATCTAAACAGAAGTATTCAGCCTTTCACTTATGCTTTCACATGCTGTCTTTAATGTTATGTGCTGTGGTGATGTCAATCATTACAGCAGCTGCAACAATTATTTATTTTGGAAAGGGACTAAGAAAGTGATACCTATGTTGTAGCTTCCTTCTGGTGCATTTCACCAATCAGGAAGTAATGGCTAAATTGCCAGTAGACTACAAAATGTGATAAAACAACTTAACCGTATCCTGGGCTGCATCAAAAGGAGCGTGACCAGCAGGTCGAGGGAGATCATCCTGCCCCTCTACTCTGCTCTTGTGAGACCTCACTTGGAGTATTGTGTGCAGTTCTGGTGTCCTCAACATAAAAAGGACATGGAACTGTTGGAACAAGTGCAGAGGAGGGCCACGAGGACGATCAGGGGACTGGAGCACCTCCTATATGAAGATAGGCTGAGAAAATTGGGACTGTTCAGCCTGCAGAAGAGAAGGCTGCGTGGAGACCTCATAGCAGCTTTCCAATACCTGAAGGGGGCCTATAGGGATGCTGGGAAGGGACTCTTTCATTAGGGACTGTAGTGAGAGGACAAGGGGTAACGGGTTCAAACTTAAACAGGGGAAGTTTAGATTGGATCTGAGGAAGAAATTCTTTACTGTAAGTGTGGTGAGGCCCTGGAATGGGTTGCCCAGGGAAGTTGTGACTGCTTCATCCCTGGCGGCGTTCAAGGTGGGGTTGGACATAGCCTTGGATGGCATGGTTTAGTGTGAGGTGTCCCTGCCCATGGCAGGGGGGTTGGAACTCGATGATCTTGAGGTCCTTTCCAACCCTAACTATTCTGTGATTCTATGATTCTATGATTTTGTACTGTGAATAATATAGTGAGGAATAGCACACCTGATTTTATATAGCCACCATCATTGTTTATCCTATATTCAGCCAAAGAAATACAGCTTCATTCACAGACAAGAAAAGAAAGAGATTCCTGATTTCAAAATGTTAGAAGTTATGGTTTTAATTACTCCTTCTGTCTGTATCTCACTTAGAAGGGCTGGTGCTTCAGCAGAACGAACTTCATGTGGATTTCACTGGCATGACACAGATGCATGACACAGAGAGTTTGATCTTAATTTATAAGTAAAAAACCAGGATGTCTCAGGCAGAAAAGTTCGAAGTATTTTCTTTGGATTTTTATTTCAATATACTTTATTTCAGAGTAAGATTATACTTAAATGGAAATTAAATTATTATGCAGTGAGACATGAAAACATAATTTTTTGAATGGACAGGGATTAAAAGGCAAGATTATTTGTATTACATTGGAGGATGAAGATTACTTTAGGTTTAGACTGCACCAGAATCAATTACTCAGTTCTCACACTGAACAGGAAAAACTAAATTATTTTTATTATCATTTTTTAATAAATGTGTTCCCTGCCATGTTTTTGGGGAAAAACTAAAAAGCAGTAAATATCTGCAGAAATTGTACCAAACTGCTAGCATATCCAGAATCTCTGCTGTCAAGGTGACATTAGGCTATGTATAGAGGACCCATGGCTGTTTTGGCCTCTGAACAATGATTTCTCTAACACAGTCATCCTAACTTCATCTTTTCTACCAACAAGCACCATTGCTATGTGCACCAAGAACACAGAAATGATTCACAAGAGTGCATAAGAAATCACATAATTTAAAAGCACTGTGGGAACTTCAGTATGAATTAGAGATTTGCATTGTGAAAATTTTCATCCTATTAGTTCTAGTAACAACCCAGCTTTCAAGTCAGTGTCGACCTGTCATTAACTGTATGTCAATAATTCACATGGAAACATGCTCAGAGTTTCTTAAAGACAAGGCAGGATCAGAAATGGCTTTCAAAACCACAAGCACTAACTGATCACATTCCTCACAGCCACAGTGAAGCACACAGTGTGAAAATAACCCCTGAGACTAAAACTAGGATCTAAATTTGAAAATCTTCTAGCACTACAGCTTTATCTTCGTTCTCCAGAACAAACCTAGTGACCAATGGAGGTTACCGCCGTCCAATCGACGTTAGCATTATGCGGTTCTTAAAACAAAAACAAACGACACTGTTTTCTTTTTGCAACTACTGCCTCCATACCTGCAGCAGGCTGTACTGGTCGGGCCCTGCTGAGCTTGCAGCTGGACAGCCTCAAACAATAGCACCAAAGGAGGTGTGAACTTCCCAACCCATTCCTCGGCTGCTCACTTTAGAGCCTGTTCATTTACATGCTAACGCTATCAACGAGTAAGCAAAACACAAATGTATTTTCATTTTTTTTATGTATTTTTTTTCCTTAATGCAGCTGTGCTTGTTTTGGGCTTTTGGCAGTGCGGACACACAAGGCAAACCAAAAACCAGCATACAAAACAAAAGCAACGCAGATGTCTGGTGCAGTTTAGGGGAATTAAGGAAAAAAAAAAGGCAGCAAAGAAAAAAGTGTTTTCTAAACTGCTTCTTCTGAGCTTTTATCCAGATTTAATGGATACATTAATTCAATTGATGTGCAGTTTAGCCAGCCGGCAACACATGAATACCTTCCACAAATGATAGGATTTGCCATTTCCCGCCCCACCCCCCCCGCAAAAACATTCCACAGATGTGACCGTGTTCCTTCTGCTCTTTTCCTTCTCTCCACCCCCCTCTGTGTAATATTTTAGCAAATAATGAAATGTACCACATGTCTCCAAACAACCAGGCACGATAATGCTGAAGGGGAGCTGCCGCTGCCACTTCACTGCTTTTTCTTCCTTAACTGTGTCGGTCTCTTAATGTAATTTTCTTTGCTTTTTAATTATTTGCCAGACAATTACCGATATGCTAATGGATTTCAAATAAGTGTCAAAGACATATTGCCTTTTTTTTAAAAAAATGAAACAAACATAAAAAAAAAACCCAAAAACCAAAAAACAGGTTTTTTTTTTTACCTGGGATGGGCATGATGTCTAAGATAGGGATAAAAAAAAGCAAAACTGGGTGTTAGTAAAAAGGGATATGGGTAGATAACTTCTTACAAAAAAGGAAAAAAAGGAGAAAAAAGAAGGAATGATTGCAAAAATAATGCAAAAGAAAAAGAAAAGACAGTAGCGAAAGGGAAATCTGACATTTAAAACTAGACTCGTGGCTGGTGCCCATGGCAACTCCATTGACAAGGTGGTAAAAACCATTCTCTCTTTTGATTGCTTTCAAGGATAATCCCTGCTTCTCTTTCCCGGGAACCATGACAGATTTCTCTTTCTAGGGACTTGTGCAGGGGCTTCTTTTGTAATGGCACTAATAAATAATGGAGTGTTAATGTCCTCTAGGATGACCAGCTGTGAAATGTGACTGTTTAGGAAGCATTTTCATACTCATATACAAGTAAGGCATTTTGTGGGAAGGAATACAGGTATCTTCAAACGCTTTATATAACGTATTTCTGCTATTTTAAAAATTCTTAATGGAATCCAGCATTAAGAAAAATCTAGCTTAAAGGAAACCAACTGAAATTGCTCCATTGAGCATCAGCATGTGGTATTCACTGTTTCTAAATTTAAATAAGGTTTTCATCTGCTCTGTTGTTCAAGAATCTCGGCAAAAGCTATTAGAGAGCAAGAGAGAGGGGAGGTGAGCAAGCATACACATATTTATGCAATGTTATTCTTCATACATGGGATACTTTGGAAGCAAACACAGGTCTTGCAGCGTGTTGATTCTTTATTTGAGACACATAGGCAAACATCTGTACTTTGATGCAGCAATTGGGTCTGGACCTCGGAACACCACAATGGCAGGTGGCTTCCCTGAGGCCCACCCAGCACATCAGGTGCACTGTCAGCTGCCCAGAGACAGCGAAACGGATTTCTTCCTCTCCTAAATGCGAATAGATCCTCTTTTCAGCAAAAATCATGCAACTAAGAAGTCAGAGAAATAGTATTAACAACCACAGATATCTACCAGGGGTATCCCTGGATCACAAACCAAAGAAAACCTGGTCTTCAGTTCTACAGGCCTCAGTTCCAGCATGTTATTTCAAACTGCCTCAGGTACTAAATTTGTTCATTTAAAAAAGTGGCACTTGCAACACTCACGAAGTATTCCAATTGTATTACACTATTTGGGGTAAAAAAAAAAAAAAAGAAAAAGGAATTATCAAGACAGTGCATAAAATTCTTTCAGATAGTATCTTCACTGCTGTTTGAGAGGGAAAGCCTGGCCCCCGGCTTCTTCCTAAACATGTTACACTGTATCCTTAGGTATACTGCGAATCAGGCTTTTTTGGAACAAGAACGGGATCAGCTGCAGAAACAAAGCATCTCTCATAGGGACCGGCTGCTCTTATTTCCTCACTGAAATAGGAACAACAAATTTAGCATTTCTAGTGACTCTTACCACACTAGGCAGAAAGAGAAAAGGCTGCCAAAAACTGTATGGACTTGTAGTAGTAAGTGAAAGTCAGTGTGATAAAAGGTGCTCAGAAATCCCAAGCAGCATAGACAAGATGTATAGCTCCAGCCCAGAAGAGGAAAAATATAATGGAAATAAGTATAAAGATACACAGTTTACATGATAGTCATAAGGTTTTATACTGGCTTTAGACTACAAGTTTTTAATATATTTAATGGCCATCTGGAAAACAGGCGTGACACAAATGTGGTGATACTATATAATGCAGAGAACGAAAATGTCTAGGAGGACACAGAGAAGCCCAAGAAAGGTAGGCAAGAGAAGCATGACAACAGATGGAATTGCTTGTTAGTAAAAGCAAAGTGATATATAACCAGTTAACTTCAAACTATTTGCGTTGCCTGTGCATTTGAATGAGTTAAGCACCCAAGAAAGCTGAGGACACCATTAGCGACAGCTCCATGAAAACCTCTTGTCTCTGTGCCATAGCAGTTCTAAAAACCTGTTTCTTACAGTGGGGTTGGTAGGAGCATGAGGGTGTCTTAGGACTCTAAAGCCTTTCCTTTCAAAGCCCTCCAAGAATGGTTAAGAAATGGACTAGGAAAAATAGTTCTGCAGTTTTGTTATGTAAATGAGCAGTGCACTTCTTGGCAAAAAGAAGTTCATTTTGTTCATTTCTTGTCATTGGTCACACACACACACATGAATCTGGGGGGACGGGACTGAAGGCCATAAAAGGATTGATTTAGACGATTAAAGGAATGCAGACATTTCCATATGAAGGAAGAATGACAAGTCATGGGGCTGGTTTCCATGTTCTGTTTGTACGACACTCACTATAATGTTACACAAATGACAGTAATAATGAGCAGTAGGAAGAGATCAGTACTGTTCCAATGAAAGAGGATACATCTTAGGGAAGCTGTGATACTAGGCTACTAAGTACTGTGCAGATAGGCTGTGCATTTTTATAGGCCTGCTTACAGCATCAGATCAAGGAGGATGTCTAAAAGCAAAAAATGTGAAACTGGTAGAATGCGCTGCATAATGAATGAACCCATTGAAACCATCACTGAAAGGAAGGTCTCAGTGAGGTCTGAAGAGATGTATGTTTTTACAGTTATGAAATTCTCTTTCTAAAATTCGTAAAAAACCTTTCCTAAACACAATTATAAAATATTACAGATAGGATGAAGGAGGAGCACCTCATTCTTCAAGCGTCGGTTCAAGAAGGCAGTCACGGATTAGCCTCATTTTTACTTGTGGATGTTTCTATATAGATCACGATGATAACTCACTCAAAATTAGTCAAAAACTTAAGCAGCCTGTACAAGCTGATGTCTAACTGATGAGAGGGCAAAAAGCACTTCCAGTGTGGCTAGTCCATTGCTCACACTGTCACTGCACTGTAACTCTAACTGATAGCAAGATTTTCTTCCCTCACAAGCCATAGCAGCTCTAGTGACAGAATATTGGACAAGGCTGAGAGATTGGATTATTTTTTTTCCTGAATGGGTTTAAAAAAGAATTTAATGAGTGGTAACAGGTTTGAGAAAAAGTGGTTGCTTTTAAAGCAGAAAAAGAAGAAATTAGACAAGGATGGAATAAATAGCCTGGAAAAAGCAGATGGTGTGGTTATCGTGATGGACCATCAGCTGGGATGGACTTGCTGCAGCTGGGACGCAAACTATGTGTGTCTCAGCAGTCCTACATTTTAAGCAAGGTGCATCCAACAACTGTACAAAAATATATGCTTGTTTGTCCTTACAGGGTTTTTTCCTGCAGCATAGCCATAACAAATGAACACACAGTCATAAATTAGTTGAGAAAGTTGAGTAATATTTAATTTAGTGATTATTAGTGGTAGCTGTTAAAAAGATTTGAAGGAAGAATGAAAAGAAAGAATGCAAACATTGTGCTCTACAAAACCAACTGATAAAACAATCAATGAGCTCCATTTTCAAGAAATTTTTTGCAACCACCAGGACTTGAAACTTTTGTTTCTAACAGAAGTTGAGATTCCTTATTTAGCTGCTTGAATAGAAAACCTGACACTTGGAATACAGTGTCAAATACTGCAGCAATCACAAATTTAAAAAACAAACAAACAAAAAACCAACAAAACCCAAACAGCAAAAAACCAACAAATGAGTTCTAATCACCAGGATTGGCATCACTGTACTACTAGAGTGGTAAAATACGCTTATATTACAGCCTGTTCTAGTGACAAGAGCATTTGTCTGAGAATGATGAGGCAAGATCTATTTGTGGCTTTGGGGCAATTATAAAAAATACCTGTAGAGTTGCTTCTTACTTTTATTTAGTGAAACAGCATTGAGTTTACAAATCTGTACAACTTTCAGTAGAGCTGGCCTGCCATTTAAGTTGGGGTTGCATGTGTAACTTCATGACAAATAACAGTGAGCAAGATACTCCAATGTCCTACCTTTAATTCCTTGTGAGAATAACAAGTCACATGTAATCTTAGCTGAGGTTCTAGCTACGGCAAAGAGGGTAAGGACTCAGAAATCTCAGCAATGGATGCTGTGTGTAGGCAACATAGAATCATAGAATAGTTAGGGTTGGAAAGGACTTTAAGATCATCTAGTTCCAGCCCCCTGCCAGGGGCAGGGACACCTCACACTAAACCATGTCACCCAAGGCTCTGTCCAACCTGGCCTTGAATACCGCCAGTGATGGAGCATTCACAACTTCCCTGGGCAACCCATTCCAATGTCTCACCACCCTTACAGTAAAGAATTTCTTCCTCATATCCAATCTAAATTTCCCCTGTTTAAGTTTGAACCCATTACATGTGTCAGTCCAAATGTAGTTCTTTCCCTGCTCCTCCTCTGTTGCTTTGAATTGAACGCAAACAAACACACAGACACACATAAATACAGACATCATGGTTTAAAGCATCAGGTCCATCATTTCAGTCCAGGGAATATTATTTTTAACAGTCTACTCACAGAAAAGACATACTTAAGCAGCTTCAGCTTCTGCCCTTCTCCTAGCTTCTCTTTAACATTTGGGAACCAAGAAAAACTCAAATAGAAATACTGCCTAGAATGTAGTTCCCAAAATACATTTTCAAAGATAGATTGAAAGACCTTTGAGCATTGACCAAGCTGTGTAGGAGGGCACAGCAGGACATTAACATGGCTCATCGGAAAGGGTGGGAGATGAATTTCCTGTGTAAATGCAGAACATGACATGGATGGGAAGGAGGAAAGAAATTAAGCACAAATACCTCTTTTTATCCCCAGAGCTTCATATTACAGATACTATTTATACTGTTTGTTCCATAAGGAAATCTATGGAAAGTAAAATGAAGAGTTTACAGCCTTTCAAAAGATAAACAGCTTGTTAAGTGAAGGAGAGGAAGTGTTAATGACTTGCAAGCACACAGTTTTAGCATGATTCTTTAATGTATCATTAATTTCCATGACATGTTAACATTGTTCCTTTGGGTGCTGCTTCATAAAGACAGTATTTCAAAGACCATATTTCTGTTATAACCCTCCTACGACAGTGAAAAGACCACCTGCCAGTCCTTAAGATATATTAAGTGATGATTTGAATATCAGTGATTCGGATCTGTGTTTAGAAGTACCTGAGAGTTATCTGAGAGCATAATTCTTCAGGCATTGATTGCATTTGGACTGTAAACTAATGCACTGTTTCTGCTGGACTAAGCTTTAAGCAGAATAACAAACCTGCTTTAGGATATACCAATTACAGACTCGCAGACACTGAACTTGATTGATGTTTTAACACACAGATAATTTGCTTTTCCTAATCATTTCTTGGCAACCCACACAAAACCAGAGCTGGTGGCAGAGGTGCAGAAAGGGGGAGTCAAATACACTGACGCAGAAGCAGCAGTCTATGCAGTAAGTGGCAGACTGGAGTTTGAAGGAGAAATGGGGGAAAGGAGGCTCTTACCTCACTTGTTCTACCTATAAATATGTACAATTTACACACCCTTTTGATCAGTTATTCAAAAGTTTGCAATTAACAGATGATGTAAGAGTAACAACTGCAGAATTAGAAGAACTCAGATGTGTCAAGAAATCAAAACAAGCCTCTGCCTTTCTGCATTTAGGCTAGACATTACCTTTACAAAGCAAGAACAGCACTTCACACTTGTAGCACTTCCATAAATGGAAAACCTTGAAGTACCAGGAGCTGAAAGGAAGTACTCAGGACTTCAATCTCATGCTACAAAAAAAAATAATCTTGCTTTCTGCAGTAAAGAGAAACCTAGACCTCCGGCCATGAAGAGTGTAGGAAGCTACTCCTGCTTTGTCAAGAGGAGACTCCCAGGGACCAAAACTCATTGGCCACGTGGGAGGTCCCAGGGATGAAATTGCCTTCACTGAGCCTGAGGCCCTGTGGGTACTACAGCTGATTAACTTCCTACAACTGCAGGCTCACTCACCCCTGAATAGCACAAAGCCAGCAAGAATAAGTTTGCTCTGGCCTTGCAGCTTCTTTTGCAGTGTGTGGTATTTGCGTGACCAAAGTGATGTTATGTCATTTCCAGACAGAACAGCTCGAGAAGAGACTGCAGGACTACCATGGACTTCCCCCTTCCTCCACACAGGTGCCTTTTGGCCTTTGAAACTGCAAATGGAGGCTTTAGCTTTCGAAAGCTGTTATGCTGTCAGAAATCTGTGACAGAATTGTAGCAAAATTCTCCTAGCAATTTCTTCCTCACTGCCTCTGGCTCAAAGCCATCTGCATTTCTCCATCCTCATTTGACTCTAGAGAGTGAGCTAGACATCTATTCCACTTCTGTCGCCATAGCATAGCTCCTTAAATCCAGCTCCCCATTTTGGGTTACACATCAGCTCCCTTCCAAATGCAGTACAGGGACAAAATCATATCTGCATGTGACAAAGAAGGAAAAGGTTTCTCTGCTATGGTATTTAAAATCCACTTCAAACATAAAAAATATCTATCAGCAACAAAAATAAACCACATCCTCTCCAGGCAATCAAGAAGATGTGAAGGTGTAAAGACATGTATCTTTATCTTGGTGAGAAGAGCGTGCAGCAAGTTCACTGCCCTGGACTTCAAGAGAGCAGACTTTGGCCTCTTCAGGAACCTGCTTAGTAAGACTCCATGGGATACAGCCCTAGAGGGCAGGGGGGCCCAAGACTGTTGGTTGATATTCAAGGATCACCTGCTGCAAGCTCAGCAGTGTTGCATCCCAGCTAGAAGGAAGTTCAGCAGGAGGGCCAGGAGACCTCCTTGGATGGAGAAGGAGCTGCTGAGCAAAATTCAAATAAAAAAGAGGCTTATAAAAGGTGGAAGCAAGGACAGGTAGCCTGGCAAGAATACAGGGATGAGGTCTGGGAAGCTAGGGACCAGGTTAGGAAAGCCAAGGCCTACTTAGAATTAAACTTGGTTAGCTATGTGAAAGATGACAGGAAGAGATTCCATATGTACATTGCAAATAAAAGGCAGGTTAGGGACAACGTGGGTCCCCTCCAGAAGTTATCGGGAGAACTGGCTACCCTGGATTTAGAAAAGGCTGAGGTTCTTAATGACTTCTTTGCCTCAGTCTTCACCGGAAAATACTCTGACTACACCACCCAAGTCTTGGAAGGCAGATGGCAGGGACTGTGAGAAAGAAAACCCTGAGCCCACTGTAGGAGAGGATCTGGTTCAAGACCATCTTAGGAACCTGAACGTACACAAGCCCATGGGATCTGATGAAATCCATCCGCGGGTCCTGAAGGAGCTGGCAAATGAAGTTGCTAAGCCACTGTCCATCATATTTGAAAAATCATGGCAGTCAGGTGAAGTTCCCGATGACTGGAAAAAGGGAAATATAACCCCCATTTTTAAGAAGGGGAAAATGGATGAGCCGGGGAACTACAGACCAGTCAGTCTCACCTCCGTGCCTGGCAAAATCTTGGAGCGGAATCTCCTGGAAGGCATGCTAAGGCACATGAAAACCAACAAGGTGCTTGGTGACAGCCAGCATGGCTTCACTAAGGGGAAATTCTGCCTGACCAATCTGGTGGCCTTCCATGATGGGGCTACGGAACTGATGGACAGGGGTAGAGCAGTTGATGTCATCTACCTGGACTTGTGCAAAGCCTTTGACACTGTCTCACATGACATCCTTGTCTCTAAGTTGAAAAGACATCAATTTGATAGGTGGATCACTCGGTGGATAAAGAACTGGCTGGATGGCCACACACAGAGTAGTGCTCAATGGCTCAATGTGCAGCTGGAGACCAGTAACGAGTGGTGTCCCTCAGGGATTGGCGTTGGGATCGGTCTTGTTCAACATCTTTGTGGGTGACATGGACAGTGGAATTGAGTGTGCCCTCAGAAAGTTTGCCGATGACACCAAGCTGTGTGGTTCGGTTGATACATTGGAGGGAAGGAATGCCATCCAGAGGGACCTTGGCACACTTGTGAGGTGGACTGATGCCAACCTAATGAAGTTTAACCATGCCAAGTGCAAAGTCCTGCCCCTGGGTCAGAGCAATCCCAGGCACAGCTACAGGTTGCATGGAGAAGAGATTCAGAGCAGCCCTGTGGAGAAGGACTTGGGGGTGTTGCTTGATGGGAAACTTAACATGAGACAGCTGCAGTGTGCACCCGAGCCCAGAAACCACCTGCATCCTGGGCTGCATCAAGAGGAGTGTGACCAGCAGGTCTAGGGAGGTGCTCCTGCCCCTCTACTCTGCTCTCGTGAGACCTCACTTGGAGTATTATGTGCAGTTCTGGTGTCCTCAACATAAAAAGGACATGGAACTGTTGGAACAAGACCAGAGGAGGGCCACGAGGATGCTCAGAGGACTGGAGCACCTCCCGTATGAAGATAGGCTGAGAAAGTTGGGGATGTTCAGCCTGGAGAAGAGAAGGCTGTGTGGAGACCTCCTAGCAGCCTTCCAGTATCTGAAGGGGGCCTATAGGGATGCTGGGGAGGGACTCTTCATTAGGGACTGCAGTGATAGGACAAGGGGTAATGGGTTCAAACTTAAACAGGGGAAGTTTTGATTGAATATGAGGAGGAAGTTCTTTACTGTAAGGGTGGTGAGGCCCTGCAATGGGTTGCCCAGGGAAGTTGTGAATGCTCCACGCTGACGGTGTTCAAGGCCGGTTTGGACATAGCCTTGGCTGGCATGGTTTGGTGGGAGGTGTCCCTGTCCATGGCAGGGGGTTGGAACTCGATGATCTTAAGGGCCTTTCCAATCCTAACTATTCTATGATTCTATGATTTTACGATCTTCCCACAGAAAGCAGGACTATATTTCACTTAACCTACCACCCTGACATACCCCAGCTTTGTGCTGAATGTGGCATTACCAAAACACTGGCAGCTCTGGCTGCCAGTGGTAGCATGGTGTGCTTAGTTCAGATGATCTGACTCTTATTCTGTGAACAAAATTGAAGAAGCCTGCAGGTGCAAGGTAGAGATTGAAGAAAGTACTTGGATACTTGGACTCTGTTTGTGCTACAGAAGTACAACAGGATGAAAAGACAACTCTCTGCAGTCTCAGTGCCCTCCAGCCAAGCTCCCTTCAGTACATCGAATAAGCCATTAGTCATGAACCGGTATGCTGCTCTTGTTAATATAATCAAATACTGATATTTTGTACATGCCTAATATTTGGGGGGACAACTTTATTTGTTGAGATGGAAACAGCTGAGAAAACAAACTTTTCTTTTCCCTAAAATCCCACTGAAAACTAACAATGGAACATCTGCAGATGGGTCAGTGTTACCACCTCTGCCCTTGTTCATAGTCAGCAATCACCTCTGCCACAGTCAAAATACAGTTATTTATAAGAGTGTAGAAAACTTGAGCTGGGGGCATTACTCAGCAAGTGAAATCAGAAGTGAGCAAAAACCACTATATGTTCCCCAGGAAATCTCATAAATAGGAAAAAATTAACTCCCCATTTGAGCAAAACTTGAATGTTTTGAGGACACTTGGAAATGACAAACCCTCCGGTGGCATGGAGATGCCTAGCACAGGTCAGCACTTAGTTCCATGACAGCTTACAGAGCAAAGCTACTAAAATTGCCAACACTGTTTCATGAAGCATCCTGTACATCTCCCAGTCCAAGGTGATACTGCTCATTTAGAGCAAACAGGCAGGGCACCTAGCAGGCTACCATGTAGAAAGAAATACAGAACAAGCTTCTGCTTTACTATTCTAGCAGGAATGCCATTCACAAGGCCTGTGGATTCAGTATCTTAATAAATAAACAAAATCCCAAATTAATAAGGGAACAGTGTAACAAGCTTTGCATCTGACATT
Organism: Amazona ochrocephala; assembly: GCA_039720435.1. Lineage (NCBI taxonomy): Eukaryota > Metazoa > Chordata > Aves > Psittaciformes > Psittacidae > Amazona > Amazona ochrocephala. Next base: position 75,887,719 of record CM077879.1, read on the forward strand.
TCTATACTGTATGTAAGTAAATGTTAGCTCAAAATGTCTTGGTCTTGGCAACATGTTATCCTATCAGTGGATGATTTGATGTGTTCTTTCCTTTAACAGCTGAGTAGGCAGTATGCAGGGTCTACTGAGCTTCTATCAGCTGCAACTCCGAAGGATACTGAAACTGCTATCCACCATGCATATGGATTTTCTAATAAAATACTCATCACTGCTTCTCATAAGCAGGTTCAATTAATCTGTGAGATTGGCACTTCAGCTCCTTGATGAAATTTGATAGCACTTAACAATTCCAGAAATCTTAAGAACAAACAAGGGGGAGACTAAATGGTGTTTCTGCCTTTGTCAGTCCATGAAAATGATAACATCCTTCCTAAAACTCTCCAAAGTCTAAGGTTATAAACATAACATTTAATCTTCATCTGCTTTTTGCACTTCTGTGTTGCTGGTTTATACAGCAGTTCCATAAATACTCCCTGTACCCTCGAAAGATTTTTGTTTCAAAACTGATTTATGAGCTCAGAGTTGTGTTCAGTGCTTATGGTATTCATAGCCCTAAAAATGAAAAGCTGAGCTTGAGTTATGGATATAATCTGTTAACAGAACTTAAAGACTATTTGTTTTCCATTTTAATTTCCCTGCACGGTCATAAATTGGTGCAAAACTTATCTAATGACCCAAATATCACTACTTTCCCAACTTCATCATTTTAATCTCCAGATCAAAATGGCTGCAATACAGACAGAATCTTTATCTGTTTTTCTATCAAGTTGTTATGCCAGTCATTTGCAACATAAATGCTAAAATGGCCATGTCAAAGGAAAGACGTCATTATTTTTACTGTGGACAGAATTAGGCATAGCTGAGGTCGAAAATCTTTATTCCTCAGCTTTTTCATAGAATTAGCTTTCTTTGTTATCTGGTGTCCAGTTATTCCTCACACACAATAAACTGCATCTTCCACAAAGAAGATAAAAGCTGACTGAACACCTTAACTTGAACAATGTTTCTCTTTTGGTCATTCTTGGTAAGATGAAGGTACAAACATCCACACATACTTCTCTGTCCTGCACAGAAAGCTTCCCATCTGTCTGCAATAAAGGGCTCATTTTCATTGCTCTGGATATATAATAGGGAGCAGAAAATACCACTGCCAATTTCTGCTCCAGGAGGTATTATGTTTGATTTTAATTATATTTTTAGCACTTTTTAGGACTACAGCATGTCTAATTATTAGTGCAAACTGAAGGTATCAGAAAGGAATGCCCCCTTGACATCATAAGCACTGCAAACCAGCCAAGTTAATCCTGTCATTCCCCACCTCCACACACACGACTTGAGGTATTAATTATGGCCAAAGGAAAGGACAGATTTTGTGAACCTCTTGTAAGCACTGGGGAGCAAGTGGTGAGACTGGGAAAAGGTGCCTGAGGAGACACTTCATTGGAGGTCTCATCAGAGCATTCTCCCAGAGGAGAGAAGCATGCTATGACTGGAGAGATCACTGAGGTCCTGCAGAAACCTGGTGAAAGCCCTCTGGACTGCTTGAGTCCCCTGTTTCCGCTATACAAGTAGAGAAAATGCCTGAAACTTTGGACAGTTGAATGCGCTGCTGAGAGAACATGTTCCTCTGGTAGGCTAATTCTGGATGCACAATGGATGGGAATAGGGAGAAACTGTTTTTATGGTTACCTATTTATCCATTGTTCAAGTCTCTACTGCTGTCCTCTCCTGGCTCAGTCCCTGTAGAGGATCCCGATTTCGATACACACATACTGAGAACAGTAACAAAACTTACCAACAAACTGGAAAGACTGTTGGAATAATACAGCAAACATGAATTCTAAGAATAGCTGTCAGTGACAAGAAAGGCTTTTACCAAATTTTTTATTGCAAAAAAAACTTTTACTGACAATAATTAAAATTCACTAAATCTTAGAACACTATGGATTTAGTCAACATGTGAAATTCTCTTTGATGCTACGAAAGTAATCAGGATATGGAAAAACAAGAGAGAAGGTTTTATGTCATGAATTAAGATACAGAATTTCATCACAAAAGCACAGCTATCCCAGGAAATGACCTGCGGAAACAAAGTTAGGGAAGAAAAAATCTTCTTCACAACATTTAATATTAAGGATAACAACAAATGGTCTCAAGGAAATAGCTTCAAATATCATCACAAAAGTATGTGGGGAAATCAAACGAGAAAAGAATCAGGTCTGTGACCTGTTTTGGAAGAGGTCATCAGCTACTTTTTCTCCTTGAATTCTGAACAATTTACGTTGCTTTTCTGAGTAACTGATGACAGAACTAGCTGTACCAGAAATAAATGGTTTTGTTATGGTGATATTGCTGACCAGATTTAGGAGATGTATGTTTTGGGAGTCCAGAAAAAATACACCATTGAGTCTAAAAGTTTTACAAATGCTAAGCATCGGCAGTAGACAAGCCTTCATTTGAAGTCAAATATGTGCTTAGGGTCATGTTTCTAAGTTGACTGGAACCCCACAGAAACAGTACAAATTACTGTTTTTATGTTTCTTGAAATGTAATGCCTTTTGATAGTGGCAGTGCTTGGGCAGTCTGTGCGTCTATCTGGGGATACACAGTGAAGATGCCAGTGAAGAGACTCAAGCCGCCAGACGCAGGTTAAAAAAACCCACTACTACCAAGGGCTTTTATTACAGTTTCTTTCATCTTTGGAAATAAACCTAAATAAAATAACACACCAATGTAACATAACTTTCTCAGCCCAACATCTAGTTCAACCAACAAAGTGCCATGGGGATGGTCTGCCAGGTCCCTAAATCTTTGCAGAGCGAGGGCTCACTGGGCTTTGTGTTTGATAATCCCTTTCTTGGTGTTATTTTCTAGTATGTTCAAATATTGGTCTTCCAATATTTCCATTGGTTTTCTGGCCATAACCTGACTTCATTTCAGGACAACAAGCATCATCTTTTTCCTGTCTGCTCCCTGTGCCAAGGCTTAATCTGGAATATAATTAGTCAAGCAAGCTAGGAAAGAACTGCGGCATACTCTGCCTATGCCCCTGGTCTGGACAGACGGTTCCCGAGAACACTCCAGATCCTACTGATAGACATAGTCATATCTTTTCTCACACAAGTGACCTCCTCTGGAAGCCTGTTCATTGCTGGCTTGATTCAACCACATTAAATCCACATTTGCTTTTTTTAAAATCAGTGGGCAAGTGCCTTTATGATACTTATGTTGGCACACTAAAGCCCTGGAGGACTATGGAGACATAGATGAACTACGAATGATATAAGGAAAACAAGTGCCAGGAAAAGAAAGGGTTAAAACACTTTTAATGTAACTTAGGTCCAAGAGAACAATGTGTTGTAAGTCTGTGGTGTGATAACAGAATTTAGCAGTCTTACTAACAAGAGTGAATTATTTCTTTTCATCCTTCTAATGAGTGACTTCTTTCTTACCATCCTTCTAATTTATCAGTAAGTTTAGAGGCAGTGACTCCCAAACATCTGCTAGCTTGGGATCCTCCTTGTCTCCCCATCCTGTCCTGCTTGCAATAAATTTTGTACCAAGGTCACACTGCTCTAAATCTTTGGCAGCTACCAGAAACTTGCAGATATGGCTGGTTTCAGCTAATTGTGAATTACTGGGGCATCCAACTGTGCCAAAGGTGAAAAGTGCATCTTGAAGACCCCTGCCCACATGAGGAAGACTACTTACTCCATCTTGAAGACCCCTGCCCACAACCATCGAAGGGCAGTGCGCAAGCACCAAAAGGGAGGAGATTTATGATAATGAGTATCTAAACTAATTGTAATATCCCCCCCACTTTCTCGGGAACCTAATGAATATGCATGTTTGTGTGTAATAAATATCTGCTTGCTTAACCCCTCGGTGTGCAAGTTAGGAGGAATGATCCCCCTTGCATCCGGTGCCGTAATAAACACACCTGCTTTATAACTCTCCTTGAGTTGTAGAGTCTGATTCCGTGCTTCACGAAGACACAGATCTACTTAAAATAACCCAATGCAGACAACACATTAAATTCATAAGGAACTATTCATTATAGAGGGCACTGAAGGGTAAAACTGGTGCAGTTCTCTACCTGAATTTTCAGCTACTATACTTTTTTCAGCTGTTTTCTGAACTGTAAACTTCTGTCAGATTTTTATCTCCCAATTACTTAATTTTTGATCTTTTCCCACTTCCTGGTCAAGACCTATTATCCCAGATATCAGCCTGCTGAAAAGTTGCGGCTACAGCTCCCCTGAGGTTTGTCAACAAGTTTTCTCTATGTGAATATATCTGTTATTGGTCCCTCCAGTTCTACTCCCATTTTGCCCAGACACTGGTCATCAATTTCCCCTCTTAAGGAAAGGCTTCAGAAGCAGTTTATTCATGAGCCATAAATCTGAATTTACGCAATATTTATTAGCACAGCCATATACATTGAGACATGGCCCAAACCAGAACTGGAGATAACAAAGCCACGGTCCTTGCAATACAAGACAGAGCTGGAAGGAGATGGAAAATGAATCACACAGCTTGATCTGCCCTCTCCCTTCTGCCTTCAGTTTGTCTTCCCAGTCGGGTTTTTCACTTCTGGTTCCTATTGCAAGCAAGAGTTCATTACTGAATCCAGTGGGCTCACTGACAGTTTTCAGGCCTGATGCAAAAGTCTAATGGGACTGATTTTTAATTTCCTCAGAGACCTTTAAAAACAAATAAATGAACTGCGCTGAGCTTTGTTCACATCCCATACATGTTTATCACTATTCTCTACTGCACTGGAGATATGCTCTGGAAAGGAGAGAACCTGTACATGCGTACTTAGGTTACAATTACTGACAGTAGACTGCAAAATATTTTATATCACTATACAAATAGGCACATTTTATTAATTTTACTTGGTTAATAATAAAGCAGCCCACAATCCAGACAGTTATATCTTGTTAATTAACTTTTGGGACAACTATGTTAATGCTTGAGAAATTAAATTAAAACCATAAAACCTCTATGGTAGTTCACTATTCAGATATATGTAGTTTAAACACAAAACCTGAAAAGAAAGCTGAAGTTCTTACTGCTTTTAACTCATCTACCTGACAGATGGGTACTATACTTCTATATCAACAAAGATGGTTTAATTTTATAGGCAGAAAACAAGAGAGAGAAGTTATATTGCACCTGTAAATGAGCTGAGTTATAATTAAGATTGAAAACTTCGTTGCCACGCTCCTCATGTTTTGTTATTTTAATGATACAACCATAAAAAACATTTTTATTTTGAAAGCACTTACATAAATATGTCATCTCCTCAGAAGACCTGTTTTACTTGAATATTCTGAAATACCTTTGCAATTTTAAAGATTAAAATAGGTCCTCTATGCCTTTAATTGCTGATGCCATCAGGAAGTCAAAACATAAGTAGAACAGGACGATCCTCCTCATCATATCCACAGAGTAATTTGCTAAATTAAGCTTTTCCGTCTCAAAGAAATTAATACAATTAAATCCCTCTTCATTTGCTTTTGAAAAAAAATCTAGAAGTTTTTAGAAATCAGAAGCACATTTCTTTGTTAATCAACTGGGATTCCCAAGAAATTGAAGGAAAAAATGGTCTGGGTCAGTAACTGAAATTAAATTAATTTCAAAATGTGGTCAATATATCAGCAAGTAGCAGCTAATGGAGATTGCTGAGTGCATCCTCTTGTGCAACAATGGTTCTGAGTAAAGGGGCACAAGCAGATTTCTGGCTTTGCCTGGGCTGCAGCAAGAAAGAGCACAAAGCCAGAAGCATTACAAACCCAGATTGCCCAGAGACAGAATGGCCAATGGTGGGGAGGCAATGAGACAGAGAGAAAGCCTTGACACTGCCTGACTTCTCTTCAACTGTAGCCAAAGTGTGTTATCTGCGCTGTTTTAGTCCGAAAGCTAAAACACAGCATGAAGAGGATTCACTGCTACAAAGAAAGTTAACTCCATTCCCACCGTATTGAGCACAACAGCACCTGCTGAATAAAAAAAGAAAAAGGCTTTCTAGTAACTCAAAGGACAGTGAATCTGAGCTTGAAAGGGTTATCGTCAACATTTATTCATTTATATTAATTTTAACATGTTGGGATTGCTGAAGACTTTGACTTCAGCTTTGACTGACAACTTGGCAGCCTTTCTCCATAAGATGAATCTACAATGGTCAACACAAGTCTGATATTTTTTTTCTTAGTGAAAATAAAGCAACAAAAAAAAAAAAAAAAAAAAAAGAGAAAACCCAAAACAACCCCAGACCAAACCTTTGTCAGTGAAATCAAATAAACTATTTTTCCCCAAATGAATCTTTGTTACTGAGGTTGCATGCAATACAGATAGTGGAGTTTACCAAAATCAGTTCAAAGAAATACTATGAAAAAGTGGAAAGATTCTAGCAGTAGTGAAGAAAAGCTTTGCATTACTCACTTCAATGAAACGAACTAAGGATGATGACATGCAAAGAAAAGTTTGGTTTTGTCCTAAAGCAAAAGGCATCAGCACCATTTCCACTCCAGAAGACAGAAAGCGTAAGGCAAATTAGGGCTATGCTCTGAATGGAGACAGGCACCATGAGAACAGAGGGAGCACAGAGGAGCTTGGGGCTCCTGAAAGAACACCAGATTACTAAAGAGAAAATTAGGTATAGTTAAATACACACTGGTAAGAACTTACCCAGGTTTGAAATTATTTTATTATACCTAAATTAAATAATCATGTCAGCCAGTAGTCAACTAGCTACTTATTCTGCCTTCGCATGTCTTAAAGCCCTCAGTCTATTTAATGATCAACACAAAAAAGCACTCCTAGATTTCTGTGTTTAAACAAATTCTATTAGTGAGGACTCTTTGACTACCCATTGCTTGTTACTGCCTCATTCCTATTCTTGCATGGCTTACATGTAAGGTTGCATGGCTGAGAGTAGACTGGAGGAAAAGGTAAGCTATACAGAAATTCACAAAATCCCCAGACTGTCATCACTTCAAAACCTCTACTTCATAGGAAAATGATATCAAGAAAAAATACTTTCAGCTGCAAGATTGGCAGAAAGAATCCATCTTCTTAATCCTCATTCAGCTTTTCCTGCAGCCCTTATTTTAGAAGCTCTTATTAGCTTGTAATAAGCATACTTCCTAAAGAGAGAGAAAGTCATCATACACAAGACTCTGTGTAGACAAAAGGAAATTCCCTCCAATTTTGACTCAAAGCTTATAAATCTCATTCTTCCAAATGCACACTTGAAGAAGCTTGAAATCAGATCTGATCACTAGAGTCTAGTTTCTTAGAAAAGAACAAGAGGAAAACAGCACAGATGACCCTGTAAACTGAAGCTTTTCCTTGGCCTTTGGAATAGCTTTTCCCAGAGAAGATAACTTTTTAGAAGATGGATTTTAGAGACTTAGTCTGTGCCTTTCTAAGAACAGCATAACTATCAAAATCATAAAATTAATGAAACGAGATATGTGTTATTATTGTTATTCCTGTAATAGTAACAGCAAGATAAATTTAATCTCTTGGCTTGAGTGCATTAGCAGGAAGGCCACATATAATGTGGTTCACTGAACCTATGCTTTTTATGCATTTTTTTTTTTTTCCCAGGGAAGTACTATGCATTTCAAATGATCAGCCATGGTAGCTGCAATCCACAGCATGAACCAGTAATGACAACAGCAGCTTTCTTTACATAGAATCTGTCCATTAATACCGCAGCCCTTTGGGGCTATGCACAGCAGCACCTGGGTGGAGACAAGGCATTGCTCTCAGCTCCAGCCATGGGCTGTTTGAGAACCCGTCAGGCCCGGAAGAAACTTCCATGATCTGCTCAGAGGATCCTGAATAACGAAGTTGCTGAACCTTTTCCAGCTTCGCAAAAATGACCACTATCAGGACCAGCTCAGTTTTCCTGGCTTTTTTTCCCCACTTGGTCTACCTGTCCTTAGGTTTTTCCTTAGAGCGTTTGTTTCGCCATGGTCAGGCAACTCAAATTTTTTAAAATCTCGAAGAGAGCTTTAATGGATTCAAACAATTTTACCCCTAATATTTAAAATACTTGCTGCCTCTCCGAGGCACGGTGGCCTGGTTTAGGGTCGGCACAGGCAATCACCTACTCGTGATCGCGGGTCCATTAGCACGCAAATACTTAGAAATAAAAATGGACGAGAATGTAATTTATGTGTTACTATCTGAGGAACAGGAACAGGAATACCTGTAACTTGTTCCCTTGATCTCATTTATACAGCTGGAGTGGCTAGTAGTCTATAACTGGAGAGTAGTTTGAAAACTGCAAGTCACAGTTATAAACTTCCTAGAGACAGCAGAAAATAGCATGATGAACAGCGAGGTGCAGAAAAGTGGATTTTTAAAATTGTAGATTAAAGTAATTATTAACAATGTTACAGGGCCTTTGTGCAAATAAACATAGCAAAGCCTGATCTTGCGTAAAGTCAATTTTTGCAAAAAAGATGGAACTTCAGTACTAGAATTGCAGCATGCAGGAAAACACTCACTGACAAATACACATATTTATTCATATTACAGATTCATTTCTAAAGTGTATCACTGTTGGAGAGCTTCCTGTGTGTTTCACACAAAGAAATCAATGGGTAACCACTTGGTACACAGAGCAGAATGTGTTTCCCACCTGTGGACATCACAGAAAGTTAGGTGACAGATACAGTAGTTATTGAAAATGTTGGAGGCAAATCACAGAAAATAAAGATGAAAACTGGCACTGAGTCCAAGCAGTTCAAGCTCAGTTAGGAGGGAAAAGAACAAAAGTAAATGGTTTAGAATTCAGGAACGAATTACTTCACATAGAAGGAAAGACAGATTTTCTCTGATTTACTTTTGGCATATGTGACAAACAGCATGAGCATCAAAGAAGCCAAAAGAAGCAAGCCACATTAGCTGACTCTCCGAAAATGCTGGACTGGTGAAACCATTTACAATCACTTTTGAGCACTCCACTAAGCAGAGAGCAGCCATTTGCCATAGCACTATGTTCCTAGTTGTCATTATACTTAGTAGTAAGTGTTTGGGTATTTCCAGTTCATTTAATTTGTATGCGGAAAAGTATAGTCTTCTTAAATGCTTTTCGTGCACAAATGGGCTTTACCTTTGTCCTGGGTTCAGCAGTAGCAGTCATTCTTTTTTCTCCTTCTTAGTAGCTGGTGCAGTGCTGTGTTTTTGACTTTTGGCCTCGGAACAGCACTGATAACACCGATGTTTGTAGTTACTGCTCAAATGTTTAGTCTGACCAAGGACTTCCTGAGTCTCATGCTCTGCCAGGGAGGAGGGGAAGCTAGGAGGAAGCAGAGACAGGATACCTGACCCAAACTACCCAAAGAGGTATTCCATACCACAGCATGTCATGCCCAGGATGTAAAAACTGGGGGCAGGTATCCAAAGAATTCGTTCACTGCTTGGTTGGGCTTGCTATCGGTTGGCGGGTGGTGAGAGGTTATATTCTCTTCCCTTGTTGCTTCCCTTGTCATTATTATTATTGGTGGTAGCAGCAGTGATTTGTGTTATACCTTAGTTACTGGACTGTTCTTATCTCAATCTGTGGGAGTTACATTCTTTTGATTCTCCTCCCAGTCCCCCCGGAAGCAGGGAGGAAGAAAGAGGGGGGACTGAGCAAGCAAACTGTGTGAGTGACGGCTGGGTTTAAACCATGACAAACTTACATATATATGACAGAGATGCAAATACGATTTTCATCAAAAGGGATAAGCCATGAATATATGAAAAACCAAAAGATATATCTTGAATCACGCTGGCCTCATTCTCTTATATCAATATTAAAATGTTTCTTGTACAAACTTTTGTCCTGATACAGAATATATCTAATGTGTACTGTTTTTGCATTGACAGGTTAGCAGAAGTGAGAACTCTTGGAAAGGTATTGTGATCTTTGCTGGTATGATTTATTCAGCAGTACTTTAACATTAGAGTGATCGAAACATCTAAGAATTTCTGCCACAAAAGCTGCACATGATTACAGCTTTCTGTGCCATTTGATTTAGATGTACGTTCATGGTTACAAAGTGGAATTGGAACTCAGTATAAGCATTACATTTCCACTTCCTCACCAAAGAAGTCAGTGAGGTATTAATTTAGGACATTCATAAGATCATATTAACATGTCACTTAAGACACCACCAGGGTCGTAACTACTATTAGGAGATCCTAAGCCTCTAGATACTATAAGTAAAGAATTCTTTAATGTTTGGGGCCTAAATAAAGTTGCTAGGAAAATTGATAGAGTGAAAGAAAATCAGCATTAGAAATGACCTCAAGAAGTCATCTAAGACATCACCTCACCCTAACAAATGAATAAGAGCAATGTAACTCCTTTACGTAATTGCAAATACCTGCAGGAGACTACACAACCTTTATAAGTGATCTATTCCAATACCTCATTATCTGGACCACTGGAAGGGTTTTCTATTGCTTACCCTAGATATTTCTTCATGCAGCTTTAGTTCCGTCTTTGACAAAGCTCTGTCTTTGTTCTGTTCCTCAAGGACATCACATTTACGTTTTACTTCCAGCAACATTTTATGTACCTTTTACAAACAGTTGCTGCATCACTCTCCTCCCACCTCCTTCTTTTCTTTACACCCAGTCTCTAAAGGTAAGCATTCCTAGTTCTTTCAGTGTTGTCTTAGATGTCATTCTCTAGGAGTTATTCTTTGTCTTTCTTATGCCCCTTCATAAACGTAAAACTGTCACTCAGAATCAGTACAACAGTACACAATGCATCTTTGCAAGTGGTCACCATTAATTAACATAAACTTTCCAAGATATTAGCACATTGAGATTCTTTTGGTATCAGAGGGTCTTTGAATATTGGATTTACATTGTGTAGCTGGCATTCGCAATCTATAAATCTTTTTTTTCTATTTGATCCCCTCCAGGGAAACATGTATCCGCTATGCACTTTTATTTATCAAAACAAGGTCAAAATGGAGAATTATAGAAAAACATGGTCACAGGGTGTTCAGGTGCTTCTTATAACTTAGGTAAAGTCTTCCATTAATGTAGATTTCCCAGTGTTATGGCAGCAACGTGCTGTCCTTTCATGTGACACTGGGCTAATATCACAAGTATGTATAAGATATCTTCACTTCAGTCAGTAAAAGATAAAAGGTCAGATAGCTACACAATGCATATTTTTATTTTCGTTTAACCTTTGAAGTTTCAATTCAACAGCAGAACTCTGCCAAAAGGGAGTATAAGCTTTTTTTTCCTAGCTCGACTTTCTTATGTATCAACATTTATGGAAAAACTCCAAACAAATAAAAAAGAAACAGATAGAGGAGATAAAAAGAGGTTGCTTGCAATTTCTTCAAGTGTATCCATTGCTCTCTGTGTGCAATGATTTTCCTTTTAGAATTTTAGACAGGGAGGCATTGAAAAGATTTTATGAGTGTCAATCTGTTTAAATGCAATGCCAGGGACGTAGGGAAGCATTGTCTCCTCTAGGCAGATGGAGGTCTCTAACAGTACCTTCCAACCCAAACCATTCAATGATTCTATGATAAAATGTGATGCTAAAATACTACAGACTTAAAAATAAACCAAAGTACAACACAGTGAACAAACATCCAGTTCTCTTCTATAATTTCCTGGAGTTTAAGTATCACACGGACCAAGATACTGAAAAGCTACTGCAGAGATGGAGCACAAATGTTGGAGGAGACTTCAGGTGAGACCACAGCATGTAAATAATGGACCCTTTCTAGGGTTAAAGACCTATGTGAATGATGGTGTTTCATGTATCTGTGGCCTGATATTATAATACAACTTTCACATGTTGTTGAAACAGAACAGTGACAGACAAGACACTGTGGAATCTTGCACATCAAAATAAACAGGAGGTGATGGATTTTTAAATCAGCAGTTAAAATAAAAAAAAAGGCAAAGAGATATGAAATGTTTGTCATCTTACTCTGCATCTCCAAAGGGACTTTATTAATTTTGTTTTTGGAAGAAAAGTATCATCAGAGATTTGTAGTAAAAGATAGGGCTGTCTACCACCTACCAGCTTCCATTTCAAAGTGATTCAAATAAATCCCCCTGCCTAAAGGAAAAGCTTAGCACATTTTGTTTGTGTCACATCACTGGGAGGTATTTTAATTTATCTTCTTCAAAAAAAGAGAAAAGCCTATCATCTTACTATCATAGAACCATAGAATCATAGAGTAGTTAGGGTTGGAAAGGACCTCAAGATTATTGAGTTCCAACCCCCTGCCATGGGCAGAGACACCTCACACTAAACCATGCCATCCAAGGCTACGTCCAGCCCCACCTTGAACGCCACCAGGAATGAAGCATTCACAACTTCCCTGAGCAGCCCATTCCAGGGCCTAACCACCCTTACAGTAAACGATTTCTTCCTCATATCCAATCTAAACTTCCCCTGTTTAAGTTTGAACCCGTTACCCCTTGTCCTATCACTACAGTCCCTAATGAAGAGTCCCTCCCCAGCATCCCTATAGGCCTCCTTCAGATACTGGAAGGCTGCTATGAGGTCTCCATGCAGCCTTCTCTTCTGCAGGCTGAACAGCCCCAACTTTCTCAGCCTATCTTCTTCCAGTTACCTCAACTAGCAAGGACTCGAGCTTAAACTGGAATCCATGAGTGTGAAAGGGAGTCATTTACTTCAAGTTGGTGTTTGTAAAAGCACACCTGGAGGAAGAAAGGGTCATTCCCATTGTGAGAGGAAGTTACATAGGTTTTTGTGCTTACTGTTCCCTTTCAAATACTGCAGGGAAGTTATTTCTGCCAAAGCATGCAATATTCCAAGTGTTGGTAAAGCAACACTTTGCACTAACTGTGCAACAAGGGAATATACTTTTTTGAGTGGAAGAGTCAGTTATGGCCTAGAAATATATCTTACAATCATACACTCATCCGTGTGAAATAATAAAACATAATTGAAACTGTTATTTTCATCTGCAATGCTTATTAATTTTACCTTTTCATCAATGGTTTAAATCTTGTCAAAAGAGAGGGAAAATCTCATGCTAAGTGTAGCAAAATTCTTGTTTATAATGTCTCATGGCTTCCAGGAAAGCCTCAGTTCCGCTTGCATTCCCTGGAACCTCGGTTCTGAACATATAAGCACTGGAGCAGTAAAAAACTCCACAATAAATACCTAGCTATGTATTCTGCTTGACAAGAAAAATCTTCATCAAGAGCAGCAAAACATTTCTAGAAACTTCTCGCCTTTTCATATCAATCTATATTGTGAACCCTTAACAGGGACTAGATTAAGAAACTCTATACTTAGGGATGTTCGGGGTTAAAGATGGTAGGCCTAATGATTAGATTTGCTCTTCAAACTGAACAGCTTATGGCAGTAATGGCTCACACATTCCTAAGTAATTGCTAATGGTGTAGGTTATTCCAGGCAGACAAAATTACTGACTTGCTATAACATTTCTTGCTTAATGAATGGCCAAGATTTAAGGGACTGGCAGGTTTAACATCTCTCTTATCTCCTTCAGAAAAGGAAGGAAAATAAAGAAAAGGAAAAGAAGTAATATTTTGGTTTGTAATGTGTAAAGCTGACACAGAGCTCTCAGACATTTCATTTTAACTAATCCTCCCTAGGAAGTGGAACATTATGTGAGCTCTGAGTTCCCTGCAAGTTTATCGATCTCATGCTGACCAAATAAACAAATGACATCAACCCTGCAGGCTTGCTGCCAGAAAGCAAAATGGGAGCTTCTAGTATCCAGATGCAGGTGGGTTGGCTTGTCTCTCTGAATTGAATGAACGCAAGATGGCAAAGGTGCCTCTTTAGTCACTAGCAAGCCCAACACAATTTCATGGAAGAGCTGCTTATAAATGCAAATTTTTGTAAAATGAGTGCAGGTCACTTGGTGATGAAGTAGCCCAAGCCATGTGTTTTAACTGCAGCTGACAACATGCTGCTTAATTGACTAGAGCTGAACCAGCATGATGTACTTGCACGTGAACACAGGGAAGAAACAGCTTCCTGAATATTTAAATGGACAATGTCAAGGCAGTCACAAATACTGTATTAGCATGACAAATACTGTTTGCTCTCTGGAATCACAGAAGAAACCTCTCACTGCTGAATACAAATTTTCTGAAGCCTATTAGTATTTATTTAGCATCTTCTGTCTCCCCTCATTCTCAAAAATGCTGCTAATTTGTCAGCAAGAGGTCTATGCAGCCTAGATACTCACTAAGCCAGATCATCACAGAGCCTCTCTCATACATCATGGAACTTATTAGCCATGTACCTTTCTTTCCCTCAGTTTCAAATGAGCTGGACTAATTTGCTACACAGCACACAGGTGGGAGTGAAAGGTATATAGGACAGTGTATTGCCAAATACATGTAGTTCAATTACAGTAAGTAGGACAGTATACAGTGGATAACTAATTGCTTGGAGAGCGTGCCTTCAGAAACTGACCTCCCAGTGCATGAGTGAAGCATAAGCAGATGGACAATACAATACATACATAAGAATTTTAAGCGTTAACTCCACACTTCCATTTCAGATGGACGTATTTCTTTGAAAGGAGCCTAGTCCAAAACCTTCAGACTCTACTACATGCTCAAAACAGATTGAAGAAATCTTGTCAGCTCTCTGTTGCTAGCATAAAGTTGCTTTGAAGAGCAGTTTGTGGCATAACTGTTGAAAGATCTGTCTCTCTGTGGACACAACTGCAGAACAGTACTGTACTGTGCTGTCTCAATACTGACACCATTTCCAACAATAAATATAATTACAACTTGCAATAAGACATAACTTATAAGTGCAAGCTACACTAAGACAGAAATAAACTGATTTTTCCCTGCTAATGTCCCATCTTGACAGATCAAGAAACAGACACCAGAATTTATTCTATTTCTAATGCAAACTATTAAGAGGCATAGGAGGCACTTCTTGTATTTCCCTACAAAGGAGAAAAGGATGGAATTCTAGTAATTTGTAAGGTACACACGTTTTTGTAAGTTTGAGCACACGCAATAAAAAAAGTGGCATGCTGCGATGGAACATGCATGTTCTGTCAGGCATGCAAGGCCCTGGTCTGCTTTTCACGCACTGGGAACGCAGAAAAGGGTTCAGCATCTCCCTGACGATCCATAATGTGATTAGAGCAATTTGTCTATCCTGCAGGGCTGGAAACTTTGAAAAGAAATATATATTATTGAAGGAAGTTTATTCTCTAGGGCCCAAATTTCTCTAGTAGACAGATGATGGCACAGGGTGGTATAACCAGAAAATGTAATTCTGAGTCTACCCAAGTGAAAGTGAAAGTAATGTGTTGTTCTTTTGGTACAGACTAGAAAAATATAAAAGCAAATGGATTTTACTGTCTTAGGCTCAGTGTCATACTTAGGAATGTTTTTACTCTTGGCAGCCAGGAAGGCCAAGGTTAGGGGGTCTGAATATCACCAATGCTTCCATGAAGCTGGCAGGAAGGGGTACCTACATTACTTAATGATGGATGCTTTGTACTTAATGGGCCATTCCTCAATTTTTTTGTATTTAATATAGGGAAAAAGAAGTTACTTTGAGAAGTACATTTGTCACAAGGGGATGAGTGGTTTTGATGTACGCATACATACATACAGTCTAAGCCACCTTTTTTCTCTGTTACTGAGCACAGTACTAATAAGAAACAGAACATTATGTTCATGTATTAAACATTTTTTACAAGATATTTTGTCTTTGAAGTTACACAAAGGTAATTTGTGAAATAATTAATGAACTTTGTCTTAGGTGTGATAAAAAATGTGTAAGTAATGTAAGGTACTATAGATTTCTTCATTATGGTAGCTAAATTGCATTTACTGAGAAGAAAAAGAGAATATCCTGGTAATACCGAATTACAATTCTCAGGTGACTGATTCTTAATGAAATATTGTAGAATTTGCACTACCTGACTTTGATAACACCTATTACTGCTTTGTCCACAAGCACAATTAAATATATAGCAAGCACATATCTGTTTTTATAACATACGCAATTTTATATATACACGTCCCCCCCAGTATATTATAACACAATATATATGTGTATATTTTTCCTACTACTAACTACTGCTAATATTTTTTTCAGACTGCTGCAATTTGTTTCTACTATGAAAGAGAAGCTACTAAGAAAACCCAAAACCCAAAAAATGATACTGAGCCTCACAGCAGAATACATGTTAACTTTCAAGAAGAAAAGGTTTTAAGATCATCAAACTGCTGAAGTTCTTCCCGTAAGACCTTTTGTGCTATTCTTACAAACTGAATATTACAAAATTGCTGACACCTTTGCAGGAAGAGACCAGAATTCATCTTGGGGATAACAAGTTTGTTGGCCACCATCAACTAATGCAAAATAGTGCCCAAAGGGGAAGAGATCAACCTAGCTCAAACCCACATGATGTCAGCCTGCCATTCCCTTGGCAAATCAAAGGTTCAGCTCACTACAGTTGATGTCCACACACATAAAAACGCACGTGCACACACTTTGAAGTTCTGCTTGTTTCATATACTATATCATTGTGACACACTGAAAAACTTCTCCTTTTAAAGATAATAAAGACAACCTGTTTATAAGGCTAAGCACCCTAAAGATGCAAAGATTTGTCCTCAGTAGAAGTACCATTGATAGACACCTTTACATGCGGTTGTAATTCTGTGTAAGTTTTCAGGTACTTTTTAATTATTTTATTGTATTTTTATTAATACAATGTAATTTTTGTATCTTATCAGTAAGGCAGAAGCTGAAAGATGTAGATCTGCAGCAAGATATGACCAATAGGTGATAAATGAAGCATAACTGCAATATACTTAACTATTAAATGCTCTGGTCAGTGTCTCAAAAGGTTTTTCTCTTTTTGGAGTGGCTGCAATTTAACCAAATGGAAAACAGACTTAAGGGGATCCTTGACCTGGTAAGAAACAGGATTGTAAGTCAGGAGACTGGGGTTTAACTCTTGGCAGCACTGCTAGGAAGTTGACCAGCTTATTACCCTACAACAAGGAAAGGAATGAGCAGTCCTGGGGAAATGCTAAGGTATGGTAAGTGTCAGTGCTGCAGCAGAAAGCGAAGTACTTCTTCCAGAAGGGGAAACAAACCAACAACAGCCAACAACAACAAGCAAGCAAGCAAGCAAGCAAACAAAATGGGGGGGGGGGGGGGGGGGAGGGGGAGGGGAACTAACAAACACAAAGAAAGAAGAAAACCCCCTCTGAAATTAGAGAAAAGGACATTCTGGATCCATGCTCTGTATGATTCCCAGCTGTTCTGCAGCTGCGCCTGCTCCTTTCTCATCCCCAGACTGTGCCAGGTTCTGTGCTGCTCCCTTCTCTCAAGGCCACAGCAAGCCTTCTAAGGATATGTGAAGCAACAGGCAGGTTGGCTGAGGCATCCTGTATTTTATTCGGGATTACCGAATTTAGACTTTACGTCACAGAGTAACACACGCAATACAAGCAGTATTCTCAACAACCACTAACTAGGAGGTTGGTCAAGGGGCAACCATTGAAATGAAACCTTTGAAAAAAGTTCTGAAGTAATCATAGTTCTGATTAACTTTCCCTGAATGTAAAAATGGGGTATTATGACTTCTTACTGAAATTATCAGCACTTCTGTGAAAATACTGAATTTGCCTGCTCTGTGTGCAGAGTATCTAGAGCAGCAATACTCTTTTGGAAGACCTTGTAACAGAAATCCTGTTTTTGAAGTGGGAAATGTTTCTTTTGGGAACATGCCGAAGATACCAAAAGTGTCTAAGGATGCCTTCACAGTGAAAAGACAGATTACAGATATTACAGACAGAAATCTCGATGTAGAAGAGAACACTCCTAATAAAATGGCAGAACTTCTGGGCTCTCTTCTAGCCAATGACTTTTAATGGCTTCCTAGGCTGAACGCCCTCATTCAGAATTCTCCCAGTCTGCAACTCTGCCACAGTCTCCTTCCTTGCCTGGCCCTTCCTGCAGTTCTGGAGATTTGCCCCTCCAGACACGCTCAGGTGCCCTGAGCATCATCTCTTACTCCCCAGAGCTTGCACCAGGGAAGAAAATCAGACAACCTCCCTCCCACTGACTAGCTGCTGCTTCTCAGAGCCCTCTCATGTATGTCCCAAGCCAACAAATATAACAGCTTTATTACTTATCATGCCCTGAAGCCTGAATCAGTTGTCTCAATTGGAAAGCTTTGCTTCTGACCCCCTGCTTATATTATTACACTTGGGGCTGTTCTGTAGGACCCACAGTAATCTTCGATCAAAGACAGTATGTGCTGATTTGACATTTGTTACCTGCTAAACTCTCACTTCTATTTAGTTGCCGGCTGGTAATTTCATGGGGCTGCGCGCAGTTTATGCGGGTGAGTTTATGTGTCACAGCTTCACCAGCAGGAGGAGCATTCCGACAGTTTCCGCATAGGTTAGCGGCAGAGAGAGAGAAGACTTTTACTTCGGCTTCCAGGACAAGGTTAAAATCTGACCTGCAAAGTACTGAGTGCTAGAAACCTATGAAGTATTGGTGACTATTTTTAGATGTTTCTGTGAGGGAGGCCTCCCTCCAAACAAGTGAAAGTGCTGTTCTAGCCAGCTCCAAAAATTACCAAAACAAACCCCAAACCTGTAAGTCCTCCCACTACTAGATGAAAAACATTATGAAGTTTTATCTACTGTTTGTGAGTGAAAACTACACATATTGCATTTTCTAAAATGTCTGGAGTCCTTTAAGATTGTGGGCTGTTTCCAAAAGACAGAATTTTAGAAGCAGATAAGGCTAGTTAATAAACCCCAGAAATTCACAACTCTCTCGTGATCTGATAACATATAGCTTCTAGCTCTTTTATATTTCTGTACCTTACATTGACCTTTTATTCCAAAAGGCAAGCTTGAAAAGTTTGGACCAATGAAGATAATTATAGATTTATCTCCTTCTTATCCCTTGAAGAAGATGTGTATGTGTTTTTGGAGTTGTTCAAGTAGTTTCAAAGTGCGTAATCCTAAGAGATGCTGAGTACTCAAGGATTACAAATTGAGCATTTGCTCTAGCTAATATCTTCAGCACAACCCTTTGTTTTCTTCTGGTTACTCAGTTTGCTTGTTTGTTTTTTTGTTTTGTTTAGTTTTTTTCCCCAAGTTTTAACAGGCTTAAGCTGTCACACACTAAATACATCATTATATGTTTTTAAAAGAAAAAATGTCTTCAAGTGACTTCAGCTTTGACCTATACAGCTACCTCATTTTTCTGTTACACATTAAATTGCATGGAAATCACAGTACTGTAGTTAATCACTCACAGTATGTATACACACGTGTATGGAAAATAGCCATACGCTGTTTTGTTTTCATCGATTTTGTGGGCTAGGTTGTGCCACAGGTGTTTTGACTTATCCTATGCAATTTTTGCACCTTATTAATATTGCAGTGCTTAGTATTGCCTGTCCCAGTGTACCTCTGCTTCTTTGCTTCAAACTGTAGCTCAGTATCCATAACATATGAGTTCAACCTTGATAGGATGACAGTCTGCACAGAGCCCCATAGTTGATAGGGTGCTAAGAAGCGGTTTTCTTCTTCCTTCCCATGGGGCGCTTTCCCATCTCAGTGTGCAACCAACTGCTAACAAGATAGTTTATATATACTGACATCGAGCACAGCTAGCTACCTAAAAGAAAATTAAATCACATACTGAGAAAGGATGACTATCAGTTAAGCTTGCAATGAGCTGTAGCTGTGCCAAATACCACCATTAAGAGCCAATTTTTGGTTTTTATTGTTGTTCAATACGAGAGATTGCTTCTCTAAGCAATGTGTGCTCCTGAAGAAAAGATTAGGATTACACAGTGCAGCTAGTAATTTCCAGTTTTCTCATGCATAGTCATAAACTCTGGAGCAAAGACATCCAACTGCTTGGGGAGGGAAAGAGATAAAATGGCAATAAGAATGAAAACAGCAATAGTAACCTGGTAAATCAACCAATTGGTGTTGAATAACTGCAATCTGAACAAAGAAAACTCCCGAGCTAAATAGGACTTGCAAGCTAGAATACAGCAACAGAGAGGAACTCAATTTCACACCAGCTTCCCCCATTTCAGTATATATTTTTGTTCCTCATTTTTGCAGTCAAACATTTCAAATGCTTTCATGAAAATTATTTTTTTCCTGACTGAAACATTAGAAGTTTTATTTTACAGGGTGTTAAAATGGACCAAGATTTCTCCTTCAATACAGGGATTGTGCAAGCCAATCTTTCCATCTCAGTCAGAATGATTTAGCATAAAAAAATCTGCTTTGAATCTGATGACAAGCAGAAAACAAACAAAAGACTCCCTCCTCCTGGGCTAGTGCCCCAGTTGCAGAGACAGAAGTTTTGTTAAAACCAGTATATCAGCATATTTTGTTGGTAGAAAAACTCCTCAAATGAATTCAACCTTAAGCCTTCCAACCAAAGTGCTAATTTTTTTGTTCACTCGCATTTTCCTTATCCAGATTTTTGAAAATAAAAAAGGAGAGATGAAGAATTCAAAAACTTCACAGGATTTCATTTTTCAATGGTAAGTGACGCAAAACAGCTGTTGCAGTTGACACTTAACAAAAACATTCAATTTCAAAATTCTTTCAAAATGTTACTATGCCACTTTTTTCTTTTGCTGTTTCTAAACTGGTGCAGAAATTTCCCAATAAAAATTCTAGCATTTTCTGTGTGAAAATTCAATGAGGGAAAACCCCTGTTGCTTAAAAAAAACATATATATCTTAGGAAATTTCATGTGGAAGGTTTTTTTTGCAAAAGCATTCTGGTTCTACTGCCATCAGCATCAAAATCCTTAGAATATGTAGCCAGAATCCTAAATTACATCATACTGAGCTTGTCTAATCTGTGTTTTGAAATGTATTTAATTATACTGTTGCAAATACTTCTGTGCATCCATTTAAATAATTTTAAATTTGACTGATACTGATTTAGTGTAAGTTAAGTCCTTCTCAGCTCATGGAAGTCAATACAGGACAGGTTTAATTCACTTGATGGCTCCCTGAGCAAGAGTTTAATAAAATCAATTTAGCACCCAAACTTGATACATCGGTGCAATCTCACAAGTAGCCAAACCAACAGAAGTAGAGGAAGTGGCACTATTTTGTCTGAAAATATACTAGAAGAAAAAGCCAATAAAAGAAGTGAGGATACTGTAAGATGCAATTGCATACACCCATCCTATGCTATGGTGCGCTCAAAGCCAGCCATCTATTTCTATCATCAGATATCTACCTGGATCTGCTCTTGTGCAGTGACAGGAAAATGCCATATCTGTAATTAGCCCATGATTACAAAGCTTTGTGTGACTCTTCTAAAAAGAAAAGAGTGAATGGTATTTCAAAACTGCTCAAAGTGGTGGTATGAAAGAACCAAAGGAAAGACACAGAACTCCAAAATACTGCCACTCTGAATGTCACACTCCTGCTCAGTTTCTGGTTTATAACCAAAATAATATCATCAGGAGAACACAATGCAGTTCAGTGATTTACTTTCAAATGACACAATATACAATAATGCCTGATTCAACACAACTGCTTGTAAATTGGTTTATGAGCCCATGGTCATGGTTTTCTTGCATAATATAATGCTGCCAAGGGAAAGCGTAGGAGATGCTAAATGTGCACATCTTGCACACTGCTTGAATTTGTTCATCACTGACTTCCTTTGGGATAAACGAGATATTGTCAAAATTATGATGATGTAAACATTTTGGCTACTTCAAGCGTTTTCTGAATGCCAGATAAATTCAGAAAAATATTTAGCCTCAGGCTTGCCAGAACATCAGCTGAAGCCTTCATTATAGCTATTCATATCCCTATAATAAAGTTGCATCAGCAATTCCATTATAAATGCTCTTTCAAAGGGTTTGCTGATTTGGCTGAAAAAAGTATTTTTGGCTGAAGCTTGGCATTTAACTTGTCTTAGGTATAATTTTTCAGGTTAGTTTTAAACTGTTCAGCTGTTGTCTGCTTTAAGACAGAAGAAACAAAGATGTAGCTGGTTTAAATTGTTATTTTTTTGTTCTACATAAAAAAGCACTAAGTTTTTTCTTTTGAAGTACAAACTATGCGAGTGAAAAAGACCCCAGATGCTACAGACACACTAGTACATTTTTACACTTAGGTACATGCTAATAGGTGCATGCTAATAACATGCACTCTGGTTAACTGTGGCACAATCCAGGTGTCAGGGATTACTTGAAAGGGAAAACTGGGGATAATCTGGATGTCAAGAATTAAATGACTGGGAAGAAATTCCATGAAAGAATGGTGACACAAAGTCACTCCAACTTTTCACCTTCCCGAGAAAGGGTAACACGGATAAAATCACTAGCCTGAGGTCATGTGCTTCTAGAAAACAGAGAGTAATGAGACAGTCATTGTGTAAATGTAATTATACAGGAAAAACTTGACAAAGAAGTGACATCTTTACTGGCAGTTTAATCATCCTTTCTTTCCGGGGATGGCTGATATAACCGCATGTCTCAGGTGGGGATGTATTTCCTTCTGCTGCAATTGTAATCTCTAGAGGTCTGCAAGAAACGGGAGAAGCTCTAGTCTACACACTGAAAATGAAAGTACATTGTATGGTAGTCAAAATGATACCAACTTTGTGCATGATGTATTCGAGTTTGGACATGTTAAGCCTTCAATAAATACAGTTATTGTCAACAGTGTTTAACATTGGAAAAGAGAGAAAAGAACACTTCCACAAAGTGAAATTTATCTAGGTGAAATTCACTTGTACAAAAAATGTGTATTAAAGCCTTACAATTGCTGCATCAAAAGGAGTGTGACCAGCAGGTTGAGGGAGGTGATCCTGCCACTCTACTCTGCTCTTGTGAGACCTCACTTGGAGTATTGTGTGCAGTTCTGGTGTCCTCAACATAAAAAGGATATGGAACTGTTGGAACAAGTCCAAAGGAGGGCCACGAGGATGATCAGAGGACTGGAGCACCTCCTGTATGAAGATAGGCTGAGAAAATTGGGGCTGTTCAGCCTGCAGAAGAGAAGGCTGCGTGGAGACCTCATAGCAGCCTTCCAATATCTGAAAGGGGCCTATAGGGATGCTGGGGAGGGACTCTTCATTAGGGACTGTGGTGAGAGGACAAGGGGTAACGGGTTCAAACTTAAACAGGGGAAGTTTAGATTGGATATGAGGAAGAAATCGTTTACTGTAAGGATGGTGAGGCGCTGGAATGGGTTGCCCAGGGAAGCTGTGAATGCTCCACACTGGCGGTGTTCAAGGCCGGTTTGGACATAGCCTTGGATGGCATGGTTTGGTGGGAGGTGTCCCTGTCCATGGCAGGGGGTTGGAACTAGACGATCTTAAGGTCCTTTCCAACCCTAACTATTCTATGATTCTATGATTCTAATTACTAGAGCATGAACATCTGCTCACAGGAGACAGCAAATGCTGTAAAGAAATTAACCTTCAAGTTCATTCCTAGCAAAGACTTGCATTTGCTAATGCATTCAGTTAGTGCCATGGGTTAGGGGCTTTGTTTGCATTTTGAACAAACACAGAGCACGTCCATCTCTCGTCACTGTCCTCAAGAAACTGTTGCTTCCTTTCCACTGTAGGGAAAGACACTAGGGTAAGAATTACAGCACATAATTCAACCTTTCTTTTCTAAGACGTGTTAAATCACTTGCAATTACCAAAAAAAGTAAACTACTTGGCAGATGGCTTTAAAGATCTACCCTTCAAGGTTCATTACCAAAATCTTGTAAACAGGAGCAGGCTTTTCTTACCTGCCTGTGAAGATGCTGCCAAATGTCTTCTTTCTGGAAATGCTGCCTGCAGATATGATGGTGGCATTCTCTGATACAGAACTTCCAGATAACTGTTTTCCTCTTAGCAAATTACCGAAGGTGAGACTAATTTGAAGTTTGATCTGGGTATGGAATTTCAATACTTTCACATTTCTAAAAGTGAATCTGCCTTTCCACAGAGCATAATGAGCTCCAGATACTTTGTCACACAAACAGTAAATGTAGCACAACCCCATTGGAACACCTCTGTAAGCAAAGGGCAGAACAAAGTACATTTCTATATGAAATTCTCTGAAGTTCTCACAATTCAGTCCTCAATTCTGTATTAGCAGCTGCAGAGTTTTTGCCTAAAGACTGATGTGGCAATCAGAATGGATGCTAAAATATACTGCCTTTAATTCTATATTTGTATCAGCAGATTAAATATGCTTACAAAAAAAATTGAATCATACATTACTGCTCTGGACAGCATTTCCCACACATGTTTGCTATGGCTGAACACTTCGATTTTTTAGAGATTTTTTTTTTCACTCAACAGGTCTGAAATAAGAGAAATTTCAGATAGATGCATGGCACTCAAATTTATATTAAGCTTCTTGGATAAAAAGGATGAATGTGCGAAAATAAAATAATCAGTTTGAAGTACATGACTGACTTGTTGGCTACCTGACTCAGGTACGCTTCTGTATAGGACTGAGGTTTTGTCCTGAAGACCATGAAAGTTGCAATGAGCCTTCCTCAGATGAGAGATTATAAGCACTCTCAGCAGAAATTTTTCCTAAGTAAATAAGTACAAGCCAGGACAATGAAGAGCTAAAACTGCTTATCTATACACCTATACACTTTTTTGTTATTCATGGCAGTTATGTCTGATTTGTAAACAGAAACATAAATGTAAAAATGTTGTAGGTGGTAGTACAGAAATGGATATTTCAACAGAGTTTTAATTGAAAGGACTAATTTTTACATGAAATCTAATTTGAAAATTTTATTTATTATATGGCACCCAATTACTGCACTATAAACTTTACATAGAAGGCCTGATTTATGAGATTGCAGTTGGAACTCAGAAGTGCCGAAGTTTTCAGGGAAGGCTTTTTTTGCAGTATATGTTTTTAAATCCTTAAAAGAAGTATCTGTGCAAGAGCAATGTAAATGTTTGAGATCTTTAAAAAGAATGAATATATTCACACTGTTTGCTCTTTCTTTAAATCCTAAAGGCAACATTTCCTTTAATTTTCCATCCAAACCAGTATTGTAACCTTTCTACAGGAAAACAGATATTCATTAAATAATGTTATTGTTATGCAACTCTAAAATAAAACACACAAACAAAAAAGCAACATTGTGGAGTAAAAACGCAAATGATGGGGGGGGGGAGGATTATTTTGCTCTTTAGAATCCACAAATTTTCCAATTGAAAAAACGCACAGGCTGGCCACAGACATTTACTGTTGCCACTAACAACAGCAACAACCATGGGAAAAGCACTTTGTAGCATTCTTTGATCCTTTCTCCTACCAAAAGCAAGTAGGTACTCTTGCAAGGTCCCATACTTCTCGAGTACTGTCTGGCCAAACTAAGCCAGGAGACAAGGACAGCCCCTGCCCAGCACAGACCCTATAGTCATCTTCCAAACCCAAATAACAATTTTATCTTGGACATGTGCTTCCCTCTAGTAAGGCAAAACAGAAAATCTTCAGCACTCCAAATGAAGGTGCTGCAGCATTTAACACAGAAATTAATTACCATTGCAGTAATCAACATTACTTATTTTACCTGGAATGTGACTTAGTTTTAGTATTATCTCTAAATTACCTTTTCAAATTGAGTGTATTCATATTTTACTGATAATGTATGAATGAATTATGGACATCTCCATGATGAATGCTTGTCTGCAGCTGGCAGACATGGAATAACTGGGGAATAGGTACTAAGAAACCAGCAAACTGCTTTGCAATTTGTGTGTTTCGCTGATTAGGTGAATGTTTAAAGTGTCAGCAGTGAAAGAGTTAACAATATCTTCTTTGAGAAAAAAACAATACTTATAGCCCCTATTAATTCAGTTTAGCAAATAAAAATAAAGAGAACAACACTGCTCTAAGGATTTATATGGAGCAGGGAGCTGGTAAACAGAGTAAAGGGGTGGAAAGGCAGAACTTCTGTGACAAGTGAATGAGGTTCTACCCCAAGCAGAACAGCACACAGCTGAATTAAAGGAAACATTCTGAAAAAGTTTCTACATGTGTTTTTGGATTCTGTATTTAAACCCAGCATGTACATTTAAAGTCAAAACTATCTTTCAAAGTTGGAACTCTTGTTCTCCTCTTCCTATACCCTTCTTCCAGCTGCATCTATCCACAGATGCAAAACACCAGAACTAATTAATTCTGCTTTTAATGAAGTTTTTCTTTCAGCTCTGTTGGCTAGTAACACACAAAGGCAGTACAGCTCAATATGCTCACTAAATATTGCTGCACGCAACTCTAAACAGCCACAGACAGCTTCAGAGGTTCCTCTTATTGTTCAATTTAAACATAACACTGTATGATACACTATTAATTTGCCAGCCTCTAAATAAGGATGAGCATAATATAGAGACAGCAGAGAGCCCAGCTGACCCCATAGGCTTACTTAAATAGGCAAATATGGCTGAGCATCTATAAGGGTGGCAGAACATAGCCCTTCCAGACACTGTCAACATCAAGCAAGACACTGCAAAGTCCAGGAAACGCTCAAAGAATGTGACTTTCAACTTGTTTGCAGGTAAAAATGTGCCCTGGGAAGAGCATGTGGACTGTTGTGTGGGGAAAGGTTATTTTTTACTGAAAACATGTAGTGTTCTGTTTTTCATGAAAGGCTGATTTTTTAAAAAAAACTAAGATATGATGATGTAGAGAGTTACAGAAAGCCTCTTGCATTTCTGTTTCAGAAACTCAAGAACAAATTTCGCTCTGGAGTATTGGGACAGACACCTATGAAGCATCTGCTGTACAGATGGGAGAGAGATTAATTACAGTGCCTTGAATGAGATACAGGCTGGATAGAAAGCCTGACCTACAGAGAATACCTATGCAGAGCTATAATGACCTGTCTCAATTATAAGATTCTGACTGTAACGTTCTGAGCCTAAATAACTGCGGGTTTTTCAGAAAAAAAGAGAAATCCCCCCAAACACAAAGCACTTTCTCCAGGAAAAGAGGAAATTATGTTCATTATATAAAATATTTATAGGCCCAAATCCTCCATTCTTACACCTTATACTCCAGAAAAATTTTTGTGTTATGTATAGCTAAATCAGTACAATGCCACTTTCCCAAGAAAGCTTTTTGTTATGCAAGTGAAATAGCACTGTTGCAGCTCCAAAATCCAACTGCCAGTAACACAAAAGCAGTGCTAGGAAAAGCACAGCTGAGTTGTGGGAGTCTTCCCCGCTCCTAAGTGTCCCAGTAACTGTGGAAACTAAAATCATCTATGAATAAAGACCAAATCTCCTCTGATGTAAGGACCTATTCTTTGCAGCACTGTGTTAGAAAATTTGATTTTCACTGTTCTGGCAATTGCTTCAGATTTCCTGTTACCTTCCTTGTAACCTGCATTCTGATTTGTGTTTGCTTTTGAATGGAGGGCAGCAGAATACAGGGATGAAAATGAAACTGGGAACTGGCCAATAATTAAGTATTTTTATGTTGTTCTTTCCTTTTGGGGCTATAAAAGACAGAGCGTTAGGGACAGGACCTCCAGACTAAGTTTTACATGTGATCTACAGCATATCTGAAAGCCTGCCTGCAGAAGTGCAAAGGCACTTTATTATTCTGTTACACCACCTAACCCCCAATGTGATGTCATCTATTTTACTGAAGCAACTATTCTACTGAAATAGGCATTGTTTTTTTGTAAAAATAGTATTGCTGGCACCCGTGTGTAGAATACTGATGCTTAAAAGAAAAAATAATAACAGGAAGCACACAGCTGTTTTTATAGAAAAGTGAAATTCGTTAAAGAACTGATTCTTAAATGAACAAAAAGCAGGTTGCTTTTCTGGTTGTTTTGAAAGGATTACTTTTTCCCTCCAACCCTTCTGTCTACCAGATAAATCCTCTTGGCTCTTTCACAGTGCCCTGCCCAGAGACAGACGATAATGGGGATTGTACTCAATCACCCCCTGCAGGGACTCCCTTATCCCTCTTCCTTCTGAGGGACTGGAAGTATGGTCAGCCGATCTGCTGCTAATTTAGAAAGATTAACCACTCCTTCAAAAAAGCAGGTGCTAAATCACTTATAAAGAAACAGCCTACACACTTCTCAAGTAAGAGCTTTCCTGCTTCTGCTCATCTTCTGGCCCTTGTACTGTGCATAGCAAGGCCTGTACTAGAAGAAATAGCAGCTTTTCTGCAGGGCTCCACTGACTAAAATTACACCAGATATAGCAGTAAGAATACTGGAAGTAACCCATTTTGCATATTTCTCATTAGTTTTGTGCTAAACCAATAGTGTGTAGAGGATAATGTCTAAAAAATCTATATATCATTTAAACCAAAATGATACATATTCAAATTCCAGCTGTAGTGACAGCATGACTGCCACCGAAGTTTTGCTAACAAATGTCAGCAGCAGCTACAAAAATAAAAAAATTAAAAAAAGACCTTTGAACCAGTGATGTATGTAAACAAAGAACATAAGGAAAATAAAATGTTAGAATAATCTTCTATAGCCAGTTGTCCAGAGGCACTAAACTATCACACACAAACAGCATCAATGTGTGGCATGCAGCGCTTATGTTCATGTGTTAAACACTATAAGACACTGTCAAGAATGCAATTTGTGTTGAAGAAAATACATTTACTCACCCTTCCACAAACAATGGACTAAATCCCTCAAAAAGTCTAGAAACATACAACTTGACTTGCTAGGAAAACATGAATTCCTTCGTAGGAATGCATCTTACCAGAGTCACTCCACCACATCACAAATATAGCTCCCTCTTACTTGTCTGGCAAAATATGTTTGACCATGGATGCTCTGTTTTTCCCAATAATTACCTGGAACTCAATGCAAACATTTTAAGCAGAGGATACTTAAGCAGCATTTGTGCCATCTGACTTTAAGGGGACTGGTATTAATTTAATATTTCCTTCCTTATTGGTTTCCTTCATATAGATAAATGATACTAATAAATGCACAGT
Source organism: Amazona ochrocephala (assembly GCA_039720435.1). Lineage (NCBI taxonomy): Eukaryota > Metazoa > Chordata > Aves > Psittaciformes > Psittacidae > Amazona > Amazona ochrocephala. Next base: position 75,916,736 of record CM077879.1, read on the forward strand.
CTTACTTTTACCGTTTGCTCCTCAGAGACCCAATTTAACGCCAGGCTCCCACTGCACTGGGTGCTGAACAAGATAGCCTAGAAAATCATTAATCCCAGTCATTTCCTGAAGTGCTAAATTCACCAAATCCAGGCTTTGAGCTGATTTTTAATATATCTGTCCTGCTTTCATGCTGTTAGTGCAAATATGAATTACAGCTTCTTTTATGTTTATCATCTTTAGTTTAATCCTGCTTATCTCTCAAGAAGCAAATCTGGGGATGTAGGTACAGGATAAAAATTTCCTTAGAAACTCTGCACATTCCCCATCCTTAACCCAAAGACAATTCTCCTCAAAGGCTTTTGAACAGGAGCCCCGCAGAGCAGAGTATGGCATATGTTATTGTGAGAATTGGGCAAGTGACAGATGTTGAAGAAGTTTCTGAACAACTCAATTGGGTCCATAGATAGATACGACTGTATCTGATGAGGTAGACGGCTCCATTCATCTATTTGAACAACAGACAGGAGGTCTTTAATGGTTTTGCAGATCACTTAGCAATTAATGATGCTGTTGCCCTTTCACAGATCATGCTACAGATCAATATTTTCTGGCAAAGTCAAAGCACTGAGTAGATATAACAATATTGAGGTTATTCTATTAATAGAGCCCACAAGCAAGAGCTGGGGTGGGAAACTTCTCGGACAACAATTTATTTCTGTCACAAGCAAATATTATTTCTATTGTTGAAGTGAATCAGACAAACCTGAATTGGAAATAAAATAAATGCCAACAAAGATATCTTCCCTTCCTTGAACTGACAGTAACTACCACTGTATGCTACCTCACGTAAGCATTATCTCAAATGTACCACATTTTCTCTTGCAAGTTCCCATGTCAAATAACCACTACCCTTTACAAATTCCTTTTTCACAAAAATGAGCCTATATGTATTTTTGCACCAAATCAGTGGCAAGGTTGGAAAAAGGAGAAGCTGCTGAGCAGTCTAACGAGTGAACAGAAGGAGGGGTCTTAAAACTGGACTAGAATGATCCTGCATGGGTCAAAAGCAGAAGAACTACAGAGGGTAAGCCAGCCTGGGTTAAATTTCCCCCATGTTTTCCCACCCTGTGTGTATCATGGATAATGCTGCTGTGCAACAGCTTTGTTTTAAGAGAGAATCCTCTTGCCATAAGCATTAAAATTCTTTACTAGAAATACTCGCTTCTCTCTTCCTGTCAGAAAAATAGGACTGTAAAAAAGACTGGGAATGAAGTGACCAGACCAGTAGCCCACAGTAAGTTCCTGAAAGTAAAGTATTTCACATTACAAGACTGATAGTGTTTCCAGTGTTCTCTAGTGAAATCTAGTTTAGGGCACTGTGTAAGATTTGGTGTCATCAAAGCCAATAGTAGTTTCAGGTCATTACTGAGCTGAAATGGGGATTTTCCCAGTATGAAAAATGGCTTCCAATTTCCTGGTGGGAAGCAATTGGAAAACCAAACCAAAATCAACCTTAATCCAAATTGGTGTTTGGTTGTTTTTTTTTGAGTGTTAAAGTTAAATTGTCTGAAGTAACAAGGAAGGGTTTTTACTGCTCACATGATTCAAATTGGTTATTATGTCTAAAGAAAAATATCAGCCTAGTATCAACCACTTGTGAGCATCTCAGTAAACAACCCAGTGTCTTACATTCTTGGTACTATGTGTTTAACCACAGATTCTCCTCTTGTGTAATTCTATTTGCTTCACTGTGATTATGACAACTGATAACATGGCTGTTGAAACCTAGCTGGGGGGAACACTGTCCTGTCTTTTAGAAAACCTATGGGAGATCAGTGCAGAGACAGGAAAATCCATTTTCAAGGTAACCTGAGGACGTAGGAACACTCTTGAGAACTCTCATCAGACTCCTCAAACACTCTGCATACATATTTAACCTAGAAATATTCTAACAGAGAATTTATAAAAATACAAAAAATCTCATCTCTGTAAAACTCTGCTTAACTTTATTTTTTCTTCTATCAATTGTAGAAGCTTTAATTTAAAATTTTCTTTATTTTCATGCAACAATTGCTGAGTTTAGTTTGGACTCAAACTACAAATGACTATCATTTTTAAGTGTTTTATGCATTGTGGTAATTAAATATATTATGCTGTGTGATTATACACAGTGCAGATACATGTGTATTTGCAGCCAATGGCGTGTAGCTATACTTGTCCATCTTTATTCACCAGAAGCCTATGACATCTAAAATTATGCACATAAATTTTAAGTTTGATGTGGACTAAATTATACCACTTCCTTCCATATTCACTTAAGCACATTAAAAATCAAGAGAATATAGAAATACAATTTAAGTTCAAGAAACAGAATGAAGTCAGCATAATTTTTTCCTGCAGCTTCCACTTTTTGATCTATACTTTTACTTTATAGCTTTTTTTCATGGTAAAATATGATTTGGAAGCAATTAAATTGGTAGACAAGTTGTTAAAGGAGGCTGTTTTATCAGTAAGCAAAGCACAAAATGAGTTTTTGTCCCAAATATACCCTTAAACATGACCAATGTGCATTCCTATCAATACTGATTTCTACGGGCTTTCATGGACTTGGTCCTGTATTTCACAGTGTTAACATTCAGGTTTCTCCTGGTGGACACTGGCACACCACGTTAGGGTGCATACTGAAACATGATGTACACAACTTTGAGCTTGAAGACAGTAAGCATATTTCAAGAACTGAGCAGTGATTTTGAACAGTACAGTCACAAAATATCCATTTTAAATTATAATATCTAAGAAAAGATAACTGCTTGAGTCACTGTTTATTCTTGCTGGACATACATAATCTTTCTCGGGCAGTTTGTTATGCTTGAGGCTGTTGTACAAGATCAACAACTTGCCAAAGCACCAACTGCACCAGGAGTTTCAGCTCACAAGAACCCTGGTTATTATACACTTGACTAAGTCATTGGGCTGTTGGGAACTCAGCCTGAGTTTCAGACAGGGCAAAATAACCTACTAGGATTGATGTCCACACACTGAGAGTGAGAATAACAGTGTTGCTGTTTCCTCTATGGCAAGAGGAAGATTATGAGTGGGCAATCTGTATTGGAACGTAACATAAAAATTGATAACAGCAAAAAAACACAGGCCTGTTCCAAATGGTGGAATGAATCCAACCAGAATATGCAAAGGAAAATTGCAGTAACTCTCAAACCCTCTACAAGAGGTCTGAAGTGTTAGATCAAAACCGTTGCAGTCATCACTGTTTCTCATTCTGAGAATAAATTGAGGGACCTTGCAAGTACAGAAAACGAAAATTTTCCTTCCTATAAATTAAGCCGGAGGAATTCAGGAAACTTATTTTCTAAGAGGAGTTTTAGGCAGGAAGAAGATCATACATCTGTTTTCTGTTAATAATCAATGTTACATTAGCTTATCTGCTGCCTGAAAGGGGCATGCTGGATCGAAACCTATTTAAAGAGAGTGATCAGCTCTGGTTATACGGTGAGACAGACACTTTCATTTTCAGGTCTCTTGTGTACATTTTGATCCAGGGTGCTGGTGAATAGAAAAAACACCTTCTGCTATATATGAGACTAATTGTCAGCTGACAAGGATTTATGTCACGTAAATAAAACACATTAAAAGTGTGTTGGCAAACTTACTGGCAGCTTCAGATGAAAGACAAGAATTAATCGGAGACAAATAATTTTTCCATTCTGAAGACAAATTCTTGCAAGTAAAGGTTGAGTTACACTTTATAGTGCCTAGAGGATTTTCATTTCTTGGAGTGCTTGCCTGGGACTTACAATAAGAACTAGGGAGAATATCCTAGAGTTTTATTTTAGTGAGATTTTTATTTGATGTCCATCACATGGCAGTTGGTTGAGATATGTGAGCCATGGGGCTCTTCCAATTCAGATAACACATTATTCATAATAATGTCTCTCCCAGATTATATGCACAGAGAAGCAAATCTCTCCCCCTTCTTATAGCAAAACATCTTTCTCTGAATTTGTCCCAGTCAGAGGGAAATGGTTAAATCCTGTATTTATTCTACACCTGTTAGTTCTGTGGAAAGATCTACCTAAACTGAAGTAGTAACTTGTCAGGCACAAGAAGAGAATCTATGCTTGATTTAAAGGGTAAGTTCACCTTAGTAGACCTCTGTAGTTTAAAATTTTGTCCTTCCAGGTAATTAAGAACAAAGTCACACTGAGATAGCTGTTCATTTATTCCAAAAACATATTAAGAAATTCAAGCTATTTAAGACCAGTGAGTGAGTGCATTGCAAAGCCAAAGAAGCTCTATAGAACTCTCTCTACAAACTGTAATTCTCATTTGAACTCTTGCTGAATGTTGCAAACCATGCAGCAGAAGACAGAGTTCAGCAAGCATACTAGGTAAAAAGAGAGAAACTAAGGCTCACACGGCATTGCGAAGTGATACGTATGTCTAGAAATTCAGCATAGAAAGATAAAACTGCTGAGTGTGGCTTTACCAGTCTCCTGAAAAAGGAAAAGGAGGCCACAGGACAGGACTTTGGGCTTTGTCTGCTTTCATAAAAACCCTGGCTAGATGAAACTTAAGATGAAGGCAAGCCAGCTGCTATGAGCTACATCATATAAATAACTGAAGCTAGGTGGACTGTGGCGTCCAGATCTAGAGAGATCTACAAGATAGCTGAATTTATTAGAATGCTTTGGAATGCTTTTCTTATTTCCAACATTTTGTATTGGCTAAATCCAAACTCAGTGCAAATTATTATGTGCAGCCAAAAAAAAACCAACACCCTGAAAAGTGAGTTCTGAGGAACTCCCTGCTTTAGCAGGCTTTCCATTCTCACAGCCAGTGTATGCTGTCCCTCTGCTCCCCCACACCTGCTGGAGGATGACTGCTTCTGCTCTAAAATCTGTTGCAAAATTAGCACACAATATACATGAAAAATGAGAAAGAAAGTAGAAATTGACAAGTTGCAGAACTTATCTGAAGAAATTCATGAAATTATGGGAATCATCCACATGAAAAAAACCCACCAAATGTATTATTTAATACAAGAAGATTGGAGCAACCTCAATAATACATTATGTGTGAGATTCTCAAGTGCATTACTCCTTTTGTGATACTAAAGTCTCTGATTAACTTCAGATACTGGAGGAAGGAAGAAAACTGATATAAACTGAATAGGGATATTTCACCATCAAAACACAGGATGACAGAAGATGAAGAAACAGGAGTGAAATTACTAAATAGCTGTATAGAATTCCCTTATAATTCCATAGCATGATAGAAAAAACAGAGCACAAGATGCTAAAATGTGTGCAGCTAAACACAAAATATAATAGAAGTTTAAAGTAAATGTACCTGTTCACAATACACCCGTCAATACAGCCAGTAGTTTTTATGATCTGATTAGGAGTCTGCAAGCATAATCACTCATGTAGCATAGGTTAACAGAGACTCCTGAAAAGAGCTCTAGGTCTGAAGCTTCACATCAACTCATAATTCAAATGATCCACCTACTTTATTAAAGCAGACTTATTGGCTTCTGCTAATGGGGACAGAAGGCAAAAAGGAGAGAAAATTATCTGAAGAGAAATGAGAATCATGTGCCAGGAGGAAGGAGGGAGAAAGGAAAGCAAAATACTGATTAGTGTACAAGGCAAAACTCTACCATGCAATGGTGAAATGAAACTCCTGTCTGGGAGAAAAGCAATTTAGCTTTATGAATAGCTGCCTCAGAGGGTCATGTGTGTGAGCAATTAAAATTAAACAAGTTAATTTTAATATGCCTTAGTAACTATGATTGATCTCACAGAGTTGCTGTCACATCAAAAAACAATTTAGGATCAGGTTTAAAACAAAGTTTATAATCCTCGTTTAATGGATTTTAGTACCTTAGGCGGTACAGTGTTGTAAAAATGATTAAAATGTGCCCTGTGTCTGTCTGATCAATAAAGCTCACCACTGTAAGATTGGTTCAGTTCCAGGGACTCCTCAGCATGCTTAGCCATGCTGTGTCTGTAGAATTGCAAATAAGTAGTTTATCATTACCTCTAGACACAGGATTCATTAGCCATTTCATCCTTCAGCTTTTAGCACTGAAGTCAGCCATATAATCAAATCAAAAGGTCACCTTTCAACAAACACATAGTTAAATCCAAACATACGTCAAAACCTTAACAGATATATGTCAAAATATAAAGTAGTAAGGATGGATAAAAGACTGATGGAGATACTCAAGATGCATACTGCAAAGTGCCTACAAATTGAAACTGGGAGAATTCATTCTGGTTTACCAGGTGAAGTTAAAAATGACAGATTAAGAAACAGGTCATGCATCTTATTAGACAGGAGAAGGAAACCCAGCGTTCTCTGACCACTGAAACTCTTACACTACCGATCTCTTCAAATTCTGAGAAATTTTACTTAGAATCTTTAAGTTGTAAAGGACAACAAGCAGTTGGGGACTCAGGTCTTTTTCCATTTAAGCAGGTTTAGATAAATATGTGGTAATCACACATGCATCTAGATAAGTCTACTTCCTTTTGGTCCTGTACTTCAAAATGTTCTACAGTGCTTTTAGTTGAAAACGGGAGAGAACTAGATCCAAGGTCTTTGGCAGTACTAACAATGAATATTTGGTAAAGAATTTTAAGATGATGGCTGACATGCAGTGATACTTCCTTGAATTTTTTCTAGGCTTGAGCAAATTACATCGTGAACTGCATTCGCATTTGTACTTGATAGCCTCGCATACACTTCCACAAATTCATCAGTTTTTGAAAATAAGCCTTCATTATTTTGCCTGTGAGGAACCACTTTACCTACTAGCCTCAATTGTCACCCTTGAAGTTCTTGTAGTGAAAGAACCAATGGATGCTCATAGCCTTTTTACCCTCCTCTCTGTGCTACTCATGGTCTTCCCCTGGTCTCTTCTTCCAGGCTGAAGAGTGATGATATACTTCTTCCTGTGGGTTAAAAGCTGGTATCTCTGCAATCCACCCCTGAATATCTTACAAATCAACACTATTTCTATGAAATAAAAGTACCAGAACTGCATACAAAGTTCAAGAACCCTTACACTATGTCTACAGAAATATGAAGTGACTTTGCCCAGGGCAAGAATCTAGATGCAAATGTAGTTTGTGTCCATCTGAGCTTATGTACAATAAAAGTGCATATGAAAGAAGACTACAAATTCTCCTCTATATCACATATTTTATTCTACCACTACGTGTCTGTCCATCTTTTTGTTTTTAATAGAGAAATCAAAATGAATGTGACTGGAGGCCTGAATACCAGATAAAGAAAAAACAATCCCTTCCTGGATAAAAGCTTGTTTTGCTTTCCCATCAATCTAAATGTCCCTTCGGTATCTTTTATATATCAGACTAAACAATACCCGTGTCTCCCTCCTATTTTGTCTGCTTTGAAAATGGTGTGATTTTTCATCACACAAAGCAAAGTTTCTGATGTGAAGATGAAGTACCTTTCAAATAAAGCAATCCAAAAATGAATTATCTCCCTGTGCATCTTTTGGCACCAAAAGCACTCTGATGTTCTTGGATTTAATCTGATTCTTCACCTCATCCTATATTTGTCACAGAGCAAGTTATTCTTTTAACCAAAGATATTGAAAGTTCAGAGATATTACCCAATTTATTGTGCCACAACTTCTGTTTTTCGCAGCTGCAGATCTCACTTTACTAGACATAGCTCTGTTCTTTTATCAAAGCGTTCACCACATATTATTGTCTAGAGTCATAGGCAAAAAGTTCTGGTTTCCTGTGATAATGTCATAATAATAAAATGGATCCTGCTGAGAAACACATTAGAAGTAGATGTTTTCTAGACCTCGTATCTCCAACCTGTAGGAGATCTGGTTCAGTATTTCTCTGTAATTACTGTAATCCATGTAAAGTCACACATAAAAAGCAATGATAAGATAGAACACAATAAAAAGTTTTAAATATGAAAAAGTGGCTGGCCTGGATAAGCAGGTGTTCTCATGCTAGTCCAATTAGGTAGTTTTAACAGTAAATGAGATTTCTGAGGGGCAGAAGGAAAAGCTAAAGCTCACAGTAAAGTGTAGGATTCTTTCAGGAAAAAAAAAGCCTGTTTGAGGAAAGGAATTTATCTTCAATTACTTACTGATTCTTTATTCCTTTACTCAGAGTTTGGGCTATCATTATTAAACAGAACTCCAGGAATAACTGAGACTTTAACAACTCTTTGCTGATAATCCTCTGTGAGAATAGAAAGAATAATTTCTGACCCTTACAGTAATCACTGTTTTCTACGGGCTAGCTTCCTTTCAGTTTCATGAAAGGATAGTAAGTGTGCTAGAGTCCAGAAAGCCCCTTGAAACTTACTCTAAGATCGGCAGCATCATTTGAAAATTTATCCTCAACAATATTCTAGCAGCATTTCAAAGGGCAGCAAAACTTAGGAGATGATGATTTATGCCTTCTTGAAATGCTACCACTGATACGTACCTTCCTGTAAACCCGCATGAGAAATTCTCTGATTTTCACAATATCCAAATCACTTGCTCTGAGTATCTTTTTTCCATGGGTCACTCATAGATCTCATTTTGTATTGTTCTCTACTCTCTTCATCTCTTAAACTCCATGTATGTCTGCCTCCCTAATTCTAACTGCATTAATTATACATAAAGGCATTAAAATGTTTTTTTTTTTTATGCAAAATCATTACTATGTTTAAAATCTAAAGGTAATTACATTTGACAATTTAATTTGATTTACAATAAACATGGAAACTGAGTCATGAATTTAGGATTTAATAGTTCCTTTCTCCCCATTCAAGGTTTCTCCTGAAGAAATACTGCTACAAACATCCTAAAAAGAATCCTCATATTTGCTCTAATTTTGTATTGAAGACAAGGCTGGGTATCCCTCACTAATTTTCTTTCTTTATTTCCTTCCACTGGAGGAAACTAATCTTCAAATACCTGTGCTTCTTTGCATCCCCACTCAACTATTAGTTTGCCCTGGTCTATTGCCTACGGCTTCCCCTTAGTGTACCTTGTCCACTTTCAATAAGCAACAATAGCTACACACTTCATCTATCTATCTATCTATCTATCTATCTATCTATCTATCTGTCTGTCTGTCTGTCTATCTATCTATCTATCTATCTATCTATCTAATCTTTTTCTCTCTATATATATATAAAGCTTACATTACTGCTTTGGAAGAAGAAAAGGGAATGTTCCATGTTATTTAGATAATCTGTAACACTGGCCAAACAGTGACTAAAAATATACAGGAGAAATGAAAATATCACAAACCTTAAAGCACAAAATACTATTTTTGACCTAAACCTGACCATTCCCCATTGTGCAATGCACCTCTTTGTTAACTATTAGCAGTGACAAATTCCAGGGTTGTCTCTTTTAATTAAATACACCTTTGTAAGCAATTAGCCTTGAATGTAGGAAATACTCATTGGTACTCATGTACCAAAACAACTAGCAATAAAAGTTTGTATTTCTACACCACCTTCCAATTGGAAGTGGTTAACTAATTAATTAAAATAAGAATGTTTCATATAATCCAAGGGGAGATAGATATATTTTTCTTTACTTCTCATTACATATAGAAGATTTCATGCTAGTTTTTTAACTCATATAAAATTTTCACGTTTTCATTTCAGAAAAATATTCCCTATCTAAAAACCATTGAAAAAACTTAAAAATTACTGGATTTTTGCCACTTAAGGCTTCTTCGGATACTTGCCAGTGTCCAAGCATTAGCATTTATGAGATTAGTAAAAATACAAGCTGACCACTAGTGACTTGAAAAATAAGTTCAAATCAGAGCTTACAGCTATGATGGAAACTGTTCAAATTTGATCAAATGCAGATGATGTCAAATTTCCTGACACTCTTGAGTTCAGTTGTGAAAGGGTACTATTACACCTCTTTCAAACCAGACAGCCTCCCCTGAAAGCCAGTTTTCATAACTAAACCACTAGATTTCCAGGCGCTTGACTGTAAGCTCCTCTGACGCCTCACTTAGTTCGGTCTGGAAGCCGTCAAGCCATGCTGCTTAGTGGCACTGGAGTTTTTAGACTACTGTGAGCCTTTGGGTGCTGAGTTACACCTTCATCCTCCTCCACTGTGCTGGGACAAGCTTGTTAAAGGGAGACCCTCCCAGGGAAAAACCATCTAGTGAGTCCTTTGACCAGGATTCCTGTGATAATAGGATAAGGACAGGACTGACCCAGGTGAAAACAGAGATTTGAGCTTTGTCCTTGATGAGCCCTCAAGCTGAGCCATGCGTGTTTGACTGAAGTACTGTAAACTGCTGGAGGGAGATTTCTGCTCTGAAGCAGTTGGAGGATAAAGACAATAAATATTATAACTTTGAATTAACTTATGGAGGTGATACATGAATGACAACACCAAGTATCCCAAATAACAGAACCAGCTACAAAGCTGTTGGTTGTTTTTTTTTTATTTTATTTATTTTTTGTTTATTTTTTTGTTTGGTTGTTTTTTTTTGTTTGTTTGGTTTTTTTTTTTTGTTTTTTTTTTTTTGTTTTTTTTTTATTTGAAGATCTGTATTTCTGTCATAGTTTAAGCCGACACGGTAATTCAGAACCAGGCAGCCTCTAACATAATTCTTCACTTTCCCAGCCCCCTCCCTCCTCCCTCCCCCTGCTCCTGGAGGGATGGGGAGGAGAATTGAAAGGATGTAACTCCCACAGGTTGAGATAAGAACAGTCCAGTAACTAAGGTATAACACAAACCACTACTGCTACCACCAATAATAATAATCATAGAATCATAGAATAGTTAGGGTTGGAAAGGACCTCAAGATCATCTAGTTCCAACCCACCTGCCATGGGCAGGGATACCTCACACTAAACCATGCCATCCAAGGCTATGTCCAACCCCACCTTGAACGCCGCCAGGGATGAAGCGTTCACAACTTCCCCGGGCAACCCATTCCAGCGCCTCACCACCCTCACAGTAAAGAATTTCTTCCTCAGATCCAATCTAAACTTCCCCTGTTTAAGTTTGAACCCATTACCCCTTGTCCTCTCACCACAGTCCCTAATGAAGAGTCCCTCCCCAGCATCCCTATAGGCCCCTTTCAGATATTGGAAGGCTGCTATGAGGTCTCCACGCAGCCTTCTTTTCTCCAGGCTGAACAGCATCAACTTTCTCAGCCTATCTTCATACGAGAGGTGCTCCAGTCCCCTGATCATCCTCGTGGCCCTCCTCTGCACTTGTTCTAACAGTTCCATGTCCTTTTTATGTTGAGGACACCAGAACTGCACACAATACTCCAAGTGAGGTCTCACAAGAGCAGAGTAGAGTGGCAGGATCACCTCCCTCGACCTGCTGGTCACATTCCTTTTGATGCAGCCCAGGATACGGTTGGCCTTCTGGGCTGCAAGTGCACACTGCCAGCTCATAGAATCATAGAATCATAGAATAGTAAGGGCTGGAAAACACCTCAAGATCATCGAGTTCCAACCCCCCCACCATGGGCAGGGACACCTCCCACTAAACCATGCCATCCAAGGCTATGTCCAACCCCACCTTGAACGCCGCCAGGGATGAAGCATTCACAACTTCCCTGGCCAACCCATTCCAGGGCCCCACCACCCTCACAGTAAAGAATTTCTTCCTCAGATCCAATCTAAACCTCCCCTGTTTAAGTTTAAACCCATTACCCCTTGTCCTCTCACCACAGTCCCTAATGAAGAGTCCCTCCCCAGCATCCCTATAGGCCCCCTTCAGGTATTGGAAGGCTGCTATGAGGTCTCCACGCAGCCTTCTCTTCTCCAGACTGAACAGCCCCAATTTTCCCCCAAGTCCTTCTCCGCAGGGCTGCTCTGAATCTCTTCCCTACCCAACCTGTAGTTGTGTCTGGGATTGCTCCGACCCAGGTGGAGGACCTTGCACTTGGCATGGTTAAACATCATTAGGTTGGCATCAGCCCACCTCACAAGCGTGTCAAGGTCCCTCTGGATGGCATTCCTTTCCTCCAATGTATCAACCAAACCACACAGCTTGGTGTCATCGGCAAACTTGCTGAGGGCGCACTCAATCCCACTGTCCATGTCACCAGCAAAGGTGTTGAACAAGACCGGTCCCAACACTGACCCCTGGGGGACACCACTCGTTACTGGTCTCCAGCTGGACATTGAGCCACTGAGCACAACTCCTTGTGTGCGGCCATCCAGCCAGTTCTTTATCCACCGAGTGGTCCACCTATCAAATTGATGTCTCTCCAAATTAGAGAGAAGGATGTCATGTGAGACAGTGTCGAAAGCTTTACATAAGTCCAGGTAGATGACATCAACTGCTCTGCCTCTGTCCATCAGTTCCGTAGCCCCTTCATAGAAGGCCACCAGATTGGTCAGGCAGGATTTCCCCTTAGTGAAGCCATGCTGGCTGTCACCAACCACCTTGTTGCTTTTCATGTGCCTAGCATGCCTTCCAGGAGAATCTGCTCCAAGATTTTGCCAGGCACAGAGGTGAGGCTGACTGGTCTGTAATTCCCTCACTCATCCATTTTCCCCTTCTTAAAAATGGGGGTTATATTTCCCTTTTTCCAGTCATCGGGAACTTCACCTGACTGCCATGATTTTTCAAATATGATGGACAGTGGCTTAGCAACTTCATTTGCCAGCTCCTTCAGGACCTGCGGATGGATTCCATCAGGCCCCACGGATTTGTATAAGTTCAGGTTCCTAAGATGGTCTCGAACCAGATACTTTCCTACAGTGGGCCCAGGGTCTTCATTCTCACTATCCCTGCGTCCGCCTTCCAAGACTTGGGTGGTGTGGTCAGAGCATTTTTCGGGGAAGACTGAGGCAAAGAAGTCATTAAGAACCTCAGCCTTCTCCAAATCCAGGGCAGCCAGTCCTCCCGATAGCTTCTGGAGAGGGCCCACGGTGTCCCTAACCTGCCTTTTATTTGCAATGTACCTATAAAATCCCTTCCCGTTAATCTTAGCATCCCTAGCCAAGCTTAATTCTAAGTGGGCCTTAGCTTTCCTAACCTGGTCCCTAGCTTCCCAGACAACATCCCTGTATTCTTCCCAGGCCGCCTGACCTTGCTTCCACCTTTTATAAGCCTCTTTTTTCCTTCGAATTTTGCTCAGCAGCTCCTTATCCATCCAAGGAGGTCTCCTGGCCCTCCTGCTGAACTTCCTTCTAGTTGGGATGCATCGCTCCTGAGCTTGAAGCAGGTGAGCCTTGAATATCAACCAACAGTCTTGGGCCCCCCTGCCCTCTGGGGCTATATCCCATGGAACCTTACTGAGCAGGTTCCTGAAGAGGCCAAAGTCTGCTCTCTTGAAGTCCAGGGCAGTGAGCTTGCTGCACGCTCTTCTCACTGTCTTGAGGATCTCAAACTCGACCATCTCATGATCGCTGCAATCAAGGCTGCCCTGGAGCGTCACATTCCCAACCAGCCCTTCCCTGTTGGTGAGGACGAGGTCAAGCATGGCACCTCTCCTTGTCGGCTCCTCTATTACTTGCAGAAGGAAGTTGTCTTCCACGCAATCGAGGAACCTTCTGGATTGCTTGTGCCGGGCCGTACCATCCCTCCAACAGATATCAGGGTGGTTGAAGTCTCCCATGAGAACAAGGGCCTGCAAGTGTGAGGCTGCTCCTATCGGTCTATAGAGTGCTTCATCCAGCAAGTCCCCTTTGCCAGGTGGTCTGTAACAGATCCCCACAATAATGTCACCCATCGCTGTTCTCCCTTTAACCCTGACCCACAAACTCTCTGTTGACTGCTCACCTGTCCCCAGACAGAGTTCCATACTCTCCAGCCTATCCCTAACATAAATAGCAACTCCCCCTCCCCGTCTGCCGGGCCTGTCTTTCCTAAAGAGCCGGTAACCTTCCATTCCAACACACCGGTCATAGGTGCCATCCCACCATGTTTCTGTGATGCCTATGATACCATACCCCTGTAGATGTGCACACATCTCTAATTCCTCTTGTTTGTTCCCCATGTTACGGGCATTTGTGTAGAGGCATCTGAGCCAAGCTCAAATTGAAGCCGGCTCATTGGCTGGAACAGCTGGAATATCTCTACATTGCTCCGAACGTTTACTATAGGTGCTAGCAACCGACTGGGTGTGTTGGGGTGGAATGATGCCCCCCTCCCCCAACACATCTAGTTTAAAGCATCCTTGACCAGCCTGGCAAGCCTCCTACCAAATCCACTCTTCCCCTTCTTTGTCAGACCAGTTCCACCAGCCCCCAGTAGACCTGGTCTACTATATTAAGTCCCATGTTCAAGGTACCCAAACCCCTGACTATAACACCACCCTTCTAACCATTTATTAACCTGCCCAATCCTCCTAGCCTTTTCAAGGTCCTGCCCTGTATCCTGGAGAATTGACGAAAAGACAATCTGAGCTCCAGAGCCCCTAACCACCTCTCCCAGAGCCCTGTAGTCCTTCTTTATGTTCTCCAGGCTACTGCTATCTATATCAGTAGCACCCACATGGATTACTGGAAGTGGGTAATAGTCATTGGGACCGACTAGATCAGGCAGCTTCTTGGCAACATCCCTGATCTGAGCCCCTGGTAGGCAGCACACCTCCCTTGAGCCTGGGTCAGGCCAACAGATGGGTGCCTCTGTTCCTTTCAGTGTAGAGTCCCCTACTACTATGGCCCGCCACTTTTTCCTGGCAGCACCAGTACTGATCTTCTTTACCAGTGCGTCAGCTGGTTGTGCCTGCTGGGAGCGCTGAGGGAATAACAAGGGAAGGGAATACAACCACTCACCACCCACCGAATAATACCCAGCCCAACCAGGCAGTGATCTAGCCCTTCCAGTTAACTGCCCCGAGTTTATATACTGGGCATGATGTGCTGTAGTCAGGGGTTTGGGTACCTTGAACATGGGACTCAATATAGTAGGCCAGGTCTACTGGGGGCTGGTGGAACTGGTCTGACAAAGAAGGGGAAGAGTGGATTTGGTAGGAGGCTTGCCAGGCTGGTCAAGGATGCTTTAAACTAGATGTGTTGGGGGAGGGGGGCACCATTCCACCCCAACACACCCAGTCGGTTGCTAGCACCTATAGCAAACATTTGGAGCAATGTAGAGATATTCCAGCTTCTCCAGCCAATGAGCCGGCTTCAATTGGATCTCGGCTCAAACGCCTCTACACAAATGCCCGTAGCATGGGGAACAAACAAGAGGAATTAGAGATGTGTGCACATCTACGGGGGTATGATATCATAGGCATCACAGAAACATGGTGGGATGGCTCCTATGACCGGTGTGTTGGAATGGAAGGTTACCGGCTCTTTAGGAAAGACGGGCCCGGCAGACGGGGAGGGGGAGTTGCTATTTATGTTAGGGATAGGCTGGAGAGTATGGAACTCTGTCTGGGGACAGGTGAGCAGTCAACAGAGAGTTTGTGGGTCAGGGTTAAAGGGAGAACAGCGATGGGTGACATTATTGTGGGGATCTGTTACAGACCGCCTGACCAAGGGGACTTGCTGGACGAAGCGCTCCATAGGCAGATAGGAGCAGCCTCACGCTCGCAGGCCCTTGTTCTCATGGGAGACTTCAACCACCCTGATATCTGTTGGAGGGATGGTACGGCCCGGCACAAGCAATCCAGAAGGTTCCTCGATTGCGTGGAAGACAACTTCCTTCTGCAAGTAATAGAGGAGCCGACAAGGAGAGGTGCCATGCTTGACTTCGTCCTCACCAACAGGGAAGGGCTGGTTGGGAATGTGACGCTCCAGGGCAGCCTTGATTGCAGCGATCATGAGATGGTCGAGTTTGAGATCCTCAAGACAGTGAGAAGAGCGTGCAGCAAGCTCACTGCCCTGGACTTCAAGAGAGCAGACTTTGGCCTCTTCAGGAACCTGCTCAGTAAGGTTCCATGGGATACAGCCCCAGAGGGCAGGGGGGCCCAAGACTGTTGGTTGATATTCAAGGCTCACCTGCTTCAAGCTCAGGAGCGATGCATCCCAACTAGAAGGAAGTTTAGCAGGAGGGCCAGGAGACCTCCTTGGATGGATAAGGAGCTGCTGAGCAAAATTCGAAGGAAAAAAGAGGCTTATAAAAGGTGGAAGCAAGGTCAGGCGGCCTGGGAAGAATACAGGGATGTTGTCTGGGAAGCTAGGGACCAGGTTAGGAAAGCTAAGGCCCACTTAGAATTAAACTTGGCTAGGGATGCTAAGATTAACGGGAAGGGATTTTATAGGTACATTGCAAATAAAAGGCAGGTTAGGGACACCGTGGGCCCTCTCCAGAAGCTATCAGGAGAACTGGCTGCCCTGGATTTGGAGAAGGCTGAGGTTCTTAATGACTTCTTTGCCTCAGTCTTCCCCGAAAAATGCTCTGACCACACCACCCAAGTCTTGGAAAGCAGATGCGGGGAAGGTGAGGGTGGGGATCCTGGGCCTACTGTGGGGGAGGATCTTGTTCGGGACCACCTTAGGAACCTGAATGTATACAAGTCCATGGGACCGGATGAAATCCATCCACGGGTCCTGAAGGAGCTGGCAAATGAAGTTGCTAAGCCACTGTCCATCATATTTGAAAAATCATGGCAGTCAGGTGAAGTTCCCGATAACTGGAAAAAGGGAAATATAACCCCCATTTTTAAGAAGTGGAAAATGGATGACCCAGGGAATTACAGACCAGTCAGTCTCACCTCTGTGCCTGGCAAAATCTTGGAGCGGATTATCCTGGAAGGCATGCTAAGGCACATGAAAACCAACAAGGTGCTTGGTGACAGCCAGCATGGCTTCACTAAGGGGAAATCCTGCCTGACCAATCTGGTGGCCTTCCATGATGGTGCTACAGAACTGATGGACAGGGGTGGAGCAGTTGATGTCATCTACCTGGACTTGTGCAAAGCATTTGACACTGTCTCACATGACATCCTTGTCTCTAAGTTGGACAGACATCAATTTGATAGGTGGACCACTCGGTGGATAAAGAACTGGCTGGATGGCCACACACAGAGTAGTGCTCAATGGCTCAATGTGCAGCTGGAGACCAGTAACGAGTGGTGTCCCTCAGGGATTGGTGTTGGGATCGGTCTTGTTCAACATCTTTGCTGGTGACATGGACAGTGGGATTGAGTGCGCCCTCAGCAAGTTTGCCGATGACACCAAGCTGTGTGGTTCCGTTGATAAGTTGGAGGGAAGGAATGCCATCCAGAGGGACCTTGACACGCTTGTGAGGTGGGCTGATGCCAACCTGATGAAGTTTAACCATGCTAAGTGCAAAGTCCTCCACCTGGGTCGGAGCAATCCCAGACACAGCTACAGATTGGGCGGGGAGGAGATTGAGAGCAGCCCTGCGGAGAAGGACTTGGGGGTAATGGGTTGATGAAAAAATGAACATGAGCCGGCAGTGTGCACTTGCAGCCCAGAAGGCCAACCGTATCCTGGGCAACATCAAAAGGAGTGTAACCAGCATGTCGAGGGAGGTGCTCCTGCCCCTTTACTCTGCTCTCGTGAGACCTCACTTGGAGTATTGTGTGCAGTTCTGGTGTCCTCAACATAAAAAGGACATGGAACTGTTAGAACAAGTGCAGAGGAGGGCCACAAGGATGATCAGAGGACTGGAGCACCTCTCGTATGAAGATAGGCTGAGAAAGTTGATGCTGTTCAGTCTGGAGAAGAGAAGGCTGCGTGGAGACCTCATAGCAGCCTTCCAATACCTGAAGGGGGCCTATAGGGATGCTGGGGAGGGACTCTTCATTAGGGACTGTGGTGAGAGGACAAGGGGTAATGGGTTTAAACAGGGGAGGTTTAGATTGGATCTGAGGAAGAAATTCTTTACTGTGAGGGTGGTGGGGCCCTGGAATGGGTTGCCCACGGAGGTTGTGAATGCTTCATCCGTGGCAGCGTTCAAGGTGGGGTTGGACATAGCCTTGGATGGCATGGTTTAGTGGGAGGTGTCCCTGCCCATGGCAGGGGGGTTGGAACTCGATGATCTTGAGGTGTTTTCCAACCCTTACTATTCTATGATTCTATGATTCTATGAACACCCCTTTGGTCAGTTCGGGTCAGGTGTGCTGTCTCTGCTTCCTCTTGGCTTCCCCTGCTCCCCCTCACTGGCAGAGCATAAGACTGAAAAAGTCCTTGATTGGAGTAAGCATTACTTAGCAACAACTGATAACATCACTGTGTTATCAGAACTGTTCTCAGGCTAAAGTTGAAGAGACAGCACTGTACCAGCTACTAAGAACGAGAAAAGTAACTGCTACAGCTGAACCCAGGACAGTGCTGGATCAAAGTAGAACTTGGTTTCAGAAACACTTGTGGTTTCAAGCTACTTTCGGTTATTACCCTTTCATTGTCTGACATTTGTTAAAACCCATGTCCATAAAGGACACCACTACTGACTCACAATACCTTCTGCAGTTACTAGACAAGCCAGAGTGTGTCCATACAGCTCAGCAGGCACCCTCTTTGTCTATGTCTACCTTAAGAGTTTGCACAATTAAAATGAGTTATCTAATTTGATAAATGCAAATGGTTTTGGAGCAATTCTCTTAACAAATAATAAAGACAATTCCGTGAGGAATTAAAGCAAAATGTAACAAAAAATACACTTCAGCTAATTGAGAACTTCTTAATTGTGCTCATTTTACTTGGACAAAAATAGGTAACAAATAACATTGGTTCTTGCATACAGTATACGAAGGACAACTGATACACATTCAATTAAATTTCAGGTTAGGATAGGCTACTTTATATACCAAATCTACTGAACAATTTAATCAGTTACATTTAATGACTTTATAAAAAACCAGTGGCTCACACTGTCATGCAGTCAAGATTCCCTTCATCATTAAACTCCACAGATATTTCTGGTCTAACAGAAAATTATACACATAACTGAAAATAAAAAAGATAAGCAAGAGCATTACAATGTATTTGCCCAGTACTATTCTGACATGTTTAATGTAGCTCATTAATAACTGATTTCTCCCCTTAAAGTAGTTGTTTCACTGAACTAACATAGAAAGTATTGCTGGTGCCAACTCACGATGATTCTCCTTGCAGTCTCCACTAGGAGCTCACTGCCTCGCTCTGCTGCACTGAGAGCTCCCAGCAGAAAACAGGCTTCTCAAAGGCAGATTTTACAAAATAGCAGGAAGAAAAGAACGCTGCAGTTGAATGTGTAACAACATCCAAAGACAGTGGAGAAATGAAAAATGTTGCAAGCAAGGGCCAGCTTATTTCAGCGCTTTCTCCCCACCCTTTTCCCAGCAGTGGTGTAGAGCTGCCTGCAGCCTAGAAACAGCCAGGTCACTTCTCGTGGCAAGGAACAACTTCCTGAACCGCAGACCATTAGCACCAGGGACCATGAGCATACGGTTTATCGAAGCCACTATGGCTCCGTAGGGTTCCTGAAATCGAAGGCTGAAAAATCTTTGGCATGGCAGAACCAACTTCTGCTTAGCTTAATAATTCGAGTTAGTCATACCTGTCAGTGTCCAAGTGGAGAAAACCCCAGTGCCAGATCCTGTTTCAGTTCATGATCCCAAGAGTGAAATTAAGACACAAATGAGGTCAAGACAGGAATTGATCAGTTGGCTTATTATGAAAGGACAATTATTATAAAAAAGGGAAATTATTGCAGTAAAGGGGACAGTGATAAGACAAATTGGAAAAAAGGTAGCAAATGAAGCAAGGATTCAGGGTGCAGAGACAGAGAGAGAGCTAGTGGATCCAGTGGTGTCCCAGGGATCTGTTGTTTTCATCATTGATGGTGGAAGTTCTTCAGGGTTCATAGTCGGTATTGGAGCAGAGTGTCCCCCAGGAGTCCATTGGAGGTGGGTGTCCCCGTGGAGGCATCCTTCTGGAGTCCCCTTGAAGGTACCCCATGGAGTGAGTCTTATGGAGTTGGCCTCATGGTGATGTCTCATGGAGGGCGTCCCTCAGGGTCCATAGTAGTCATTGGTGGAGAGTGTCCTCACAGAGGTGTCCTTCTGAAGTCATTTGCATGGCAATGGCTCCCTGGAGCTGTTCCTCTTGGTGATATGTCTCTCGGTGTTTACCTTTTCCTCTTTTCTAAAGAGTTGGGGGGAGTACCTCTGCTCTTTATGTCACATATTACATGTCCCTGGTGGATCAATCTCCCTGGTCTTGAGCCAGCTCTTTGACTGCAAGTGTCTGCACACACATGTGTCTGCAGCAATTCTTGGGATAATACCTCACACCAGTCCTTAAGGTTATGGGTTGAAGAGTCTTAGCTCTTTCCCACTCATCTCTCAGGCAATGGATGGTGGAGTCCCAGTTCAGCTCCTCACACGCTTCTCCCAGGCAATAGATATTGGAGTCTTCTCTCAACTTCTCCCACCCATCTCTGAGACAAAAAATACGTGAATTTCCATCTTAGCTTCTCAGACCAACCTTTGGGACAATGGACAGTGGAGTCTGATTTCAGATCAGTCTCTCATACATGGTTTTACTTGCATTTCCAGAAATGCTGTAATGGCTGCTCTTGAGGGGTGAGGGTGGGTATTGGTCAACAGGTGGTGATCAGTTGTATTGTTCACCACCTGTGTTTACTATTGTTTTTTTTCCCTTCCCTTTTTAATTTTATATTCTCTCCCCTTGCTATTTCTCTTATAATTTTTGGTGATAGTAGTAGTGGTTTTGTATTATACCTTAATTACTGCACTGTTATTTCAATCTCAACCCGTGGGAGTTACAAGGTTTGATTCTCCTCCCCATCTCTTTCGGAGCAGTGGTGTGGGACAAAGAAGAGGGGGGATTGAACAAGCGGATGTGTGGTTCTGAGTTACTGGCTGGGCTTAAACCATGACAGCTTCATTTCACTGATTATTTGCTGTAGAGTCTAAGAAAATACATTTTGTAATGGTCTGAAAAGTAGCAGAATTTTTATTTAGGATAGAGTACCAAACTGGAATGAGCTTAGGTTTTGTCAGAAAAAGATAATACCTATTTCACACTTTCACAAGTCAAATGTCAATTAATGCACTTCAAATCTGACTGCACACAGCTCCAAATCACATCAGTATGTGCACACATATACATGTACACACAGCACATATAACAGGATCCTTCTGTAAACAGAAATGCTATTTTTCAAGTCCAAGAGATAAATAAAAGCATTATCAAATCCCTCTAACACAGAACGGCCATCACCAGCATCATGGTTACAACAGCTGGAAAGAATATTAGTGAACCAAGACTACACTGTCCTTCTGAGCAGGTAAGAAATACAGCCTGGTGTACTTTACTGCAAAAATTAAATCCTTTCTCCCCAAGTACATATTGATTTTTTTGAAGTCTCATTTGCAGCAGGTGAAAAAGCTCCACATAGTGGATGATTTACCCTCTCAAGGATGCATCAGTTATCCGAAAGATATATATCCATTATTCTGTATCATTACCTGTAGTTCCTAGATTTGTATGTAGTATCAGGTAATTACAGTACGGTTTTAAAGAAATGCATTAAGCAAATAATTGTACAACTAACCCGAATGCCCACCCTTGAAGCATCACACATTCTAACCCTACTACCTAGAGCGGCTGACCTTTCAATTTGCACACTCAGTCCCTAAGAAGAGAGCAGACAGTATACATTGCCCATTAGCCAGCTATTAACTCAGAAATACTTTCTTAGTTCCACTAATTAGTTAGTTTGCATAATAAGTCTCACAGTTAAAACTCCTTCTAGAAAAATTTTCTACATAGCTTAGCAGTCAAGCAGGAAGTGCCACAAGTCTAGTATAACACTTCGTGCCAGCACAAGCTGCTTACCAACTTCTTTTGCTGAAGGAAACCTTTTATTCATGGCGTTTTTTTGTTCAAAATGAACGGAAAACTGGACACATTCTGTAGAGTCCTGTATTTTTAGGGAATTCCAAGTTTTACATAGGGTCAATTTTCATTTCCACTGGGGTTTGGTTGGTTGGTTTGCTTTGGGTTTTTTTGGTGGTGGTTTCTTTTGTTGTTTTTTGAGGTTTTGTTTGTTCATTTGTGGTTTGTTTTGTTGTTTTTTTTTGTTTGTTTTGTTTTGCTTTCTGTGTTTTTTTTTTTGTTTGTTTTTTTTTTTTTTTTTTTTTTTTTTTTTAATTCTAGCCTGATTAATGTAATAACAATAACTGATTCAGGTAATGATTTTTAATAATCATTAGTAAGCATTCAACAGATCCCAGCTCTCCTCTTCCAATATGTAACAAACTTAGAGCAAAATAATCCTGAATCAAACTGATAGAAGCTCCATGAATTTAAAACTTTATTGTACAGTACAATGTAGCAGGAATGAAATTACTTTTTTAACTCTATCTTCAGTTCTCCTTATGCAGGTCTATCAGACATAAATAGGAAAATCTTCTGCAATCCTTACTAAATAAGACAAAGACATTTATTGAACTATTTTAAGTTTAGATCTTATCAGAAGTTTTCATGATAAAGGCATACAGAGCTTCAAAATTGAATGCACATAGAATTAGATTATTTTCTTCCCAGAAAGTGATTCTGACCTAATGTTATAGGACTAAACCAGACTATTGTCTGATACATTCACTTCTATACCAGTTCCACATCTCTGACTGTGCATTGGGCTGGTTTTAGACTGCAGAAAACACATTTTATCCCCCAATTAATACAATTTGGTTTTTTTCCTTAGTTGAGCTATCTATTTCTCACTAAGACCATGAAGACAGCTACCAAGAAAACAGTTCCAGTGCAGGGTAAAGTTACATTCTATGGCTGAATATTATTTCTCAGTTCTAGTCAGCTGAAGTGGCTCAGCAGAGTGTGCAACAGCCTGCCAGAGCCAGCAAAAGGAAAGGACAAGGCCTGTGGCCTGGAAGCAGAAATGGTTCCTTCAGTGGCAGCAAACAGTGCAATTGCCCCGGCCACAGCACTTAATTTTACCCAAGGATAAAACATCCCAAATTAGCTTTATCCAAGCTCACTAGAGTC